>JAIVEN010000017.1:10005000-20005000 GCA_026686845.1 Adenanthera pavonina
GATGATTTGATGTTATTAGCTTAGTTGTTTGAGGGGTTTTGAGGCCCCAGAATGTCCAAAACCTAAGGGGAAACTTTGCCCAATTTTCTATAAAATGTTTGAGCATGAATAATTTTAAATGTTTGAATGATGATTTGATGATGTGTTTGCAATATGTGATGATATGTTTGCTTGATTGGTGGTAACTACTGGGATTCCATGAATCTCATCCCTCCCAAATGATAACCATGTTTAGGCCAAGGCAATGCAAGGAGTTCAAGAGGAGCTAAAAGAGATGAGGAAGAAATTGGTGAAAATTATATTCTTGCAAGTATTGATGTTAATTTTGATAATATGTATAAATTTGTATGCAAAGAATAAATCATATATATATATATATGCTGATGCAAGCATATTCCTTGAGATATGTTTTGGTGTTATGTATGAAGTTGGAACAATGAATGATGGTGTAAGTATAATATGAAATTTATTATGCTAAAGTATGGATGAAAGGGTTCAATCTGGATATCATGATAGAATGTAGGTTTTGTTATTCAAAACAGGACAATTAATTTTATTGATTTATATGATATAAAAGTAAATGGAATAAGCTTTCCACAGAGCTAAAGACCACCTCAATTGGTTAAGTATACTATTTATGGTGAATTTGTGAATTTAGGGTTTAAAAATAGGGCAAGGTTGGAAAATTGGAATGTTACTGAAGGTACTGGAAATTTCTAAAGGCATTATAAAATTTCACAAAGCTCCAAAAATTTATAGGTTTACATGTATAAAATATATATATCTTAAGTTTAATATGCCACTAATTTGGAAGTGATTGGAGTTATATAATGAGAGATATGTAAGTTTTCCTAAGACTGTTCCAGTAAAAGTTAAGTTCTAACCCTTGATAGTTCAAATTAATTCCACGCCTTATTTTAGTAGAATAAATGTACAAAAAACTATTTCTAGAAAGTACACATATAGAGATTTCCAATGACATAGAGAATGTATAATTTGACTCAGGATATCATGAGATATGAATTTTTAAATATAAGGCTAAAATCCTGGGAAAGATAAAATGATCAAATATATAGTAAAAGTTTAGGAAATAAACGGTATGAATTGGTCTAGATAATACTCTATTTCATATTTTTTTCCATAAAGATGTTTTAAGATATTTTTAGAGACTTAAATCACTATAATATGATTTTTCTATAATTAGTTATGAATTTTTGAAGTTCATCAGGTAAAATGGAAATGACACAATAAACAGTACATGGAATTTTAGAAAAATCTGTTTCTATATTTTTATACAATAAAGTCTCTAATCATGAAATAATGGACATAATTGGAATCTAATACATGGGAAATGGACTTAAGTATAAGGTGTTACAAAGGACACCAAGGGAATTTATTTGATTGTTATTAATAATGAAATGTCAAAGTAATTCAAGGTTAAATCATGTAACCATGATTTATACTTCCATTAGATCTCTTTCCTCTAAGATGTGAGTTAAAAGCATGGTTAAGCCTTCAAAGTGAGAAGAGAACCATGGAAGGTTGCAGCAAACAAGAGGCAAAGGTGTGAGAGAAAAGAGAAAAAAGGTGAAGAGAAAGTGATTGCCAAAGAGCAAAGTTGGAAAATCCAAGTACAAGGGTAAGGTTTCATGACTTCTAGCTTGAGTTTTCTCATGGTTTAAGGTATATTTATGCAGTCTCTTCTTCCTCCATTCCTCCATAGATTTCAGCCTAATCATAGGTCATGAAGAAGAGAGTTTTTGCCAAATAAATTAAGGGGAAAGCTTAGATTAGCTACAAGAAGCAAGAATCCATAAGTGGTTTGAACTATTTTGAAGCAAATCTTTTTCTTCCAATTTTCCCTGATTTTTGGCCAGAATAAAGTCTTTTTTAGAGTTGAAATTTCATCATTTTAATGCCAAAATGAGTTCCTCATGGTCAAAAATCTTAGGAACAAGTGTTGGGTTCAAGAAAAAAGCTTAAGGATAGCAAAGTGAAAAGTTAAGGGTTTGGTGAGTTCTATGTGAACCAACACCATCAATCAATGTCTTATGTCTTTAAATGATGCTGTACTTAGGTCTAAGGAAGCCTAAACAAGCTTTGGGAGGTGTGGAATCAAGTGATGAAGCAAGAAAAAGTAAAAGGTAGCAATTTAACTATTTATGCATTATGTTATCATACTTGAATTTCATGAACTTGTTTTATGCCATACGCTTACAATGATTATTTGTGTTGATTAATTGAGTTGATTAATGAATTTTATGACCTTTGGATATCCATTTTATAAAATGAAACTCAACCAAAATTTTTATGAAATATTATGACATTAAAGGTTTTAAGTTGTTGATTGATGCTTTTGATGATGTTTCTATGATTTATATGATAATGTGATTGTATGAATGGGTTATTGCTACTAAGATTCTTTGAATCTCACCCTCCTTAAATGACTAACCATGCTAGGGCAAGATTATGGAAAAGGCTGAAGCAGAAGCACAAGGAATGAAGAAGGCATTGATGAGCAAATTGATTTTAGAAGTTTTAAAGTTATGTTATGAGATTATGTATCAATTTATGTATGAGATATAAATATTGTTCTGATGCATGATCATGTCCCTTGAAGTCGTCTCATGATGTTATGTATGGATTTGGAACAAAAAAAGGCCATGTATATATGTTATGATATGATTTTACAAAGTTAATGGAGAGAAATGACCATTCTATTCTGTGTGTAGAGTTGTCTGCTCTTGTCTGGATGAAATGAGAAATTATGTATAAATGTTATATATGCTCTTAAAGTAGATAGATAGAGCTTAAAAAATGTCTAAAATGCACCTCAATTTGATGTGTGTATGAATTAACGTAAATTTTTAAAGTTAGGGTTTAGAAAAGGACAAAGTTGGAAAACTGAAAATGTTGATCATAGGTATTGTTTAATTCAAAAGGAAGTATAAAATCATGTAGAGTTTCAAAAATTTAGTGGTTGACATGGATAGAAATATCCATGACTTGGGTTTAAAATTCCATTTGGAGTTATACAATAAAAGATATATAAGTTTTTCTAAAAATGCTCCAATAAAAGTAGTTTTTGACCCTTAATGGTTTAAGTTAGTGCCATGCCCTGTATAAATTGAATAAATATATAAGAAAAATATTTCTAAAAAGTAGACATTTAGGGCTTTCATATGACATAAAGAATGCAAGAATTGGCTCACTATAGAGAGAGATTTGAATTTTTAAAATTAAGGCTAAAGTCCTAGGGAGATATAAAACGACTAAATGTATATTAAAATTTAAGGAATACACTGTATGAAATGGCCAAGTGAATGCTTTGTTTCATATTTTTTCCATGTAGAGAATATTTTCATCTATTTTTAGAGACTTGAATCACTACAATACAAGTTTTCTAGATTCACTTATGAATTTTTGAATTTTGGTCAAAAAAATGGAATTTACCATATGAACAGTACCCAAAACTTTGAAAATTTTGTTTTTAATTTTTATGTGATTCAAGCTTATAATCAAGTACAAATGAGCTTAAATAAAGTCTAATACATGGAAAATAGAGTTAAAAGTAAGGTGTTACAGAATGTATGACAAAATAGCCAAAAACATTGAGCCTCCCATTAAGGTTTACCTAGGACCACTCTTAGCCAAGATGAGAAGTGATAAAGGAAGGGAGTTTTTGATGAAAGTGATGCTTCGAATATGTTCAAGCATGCCTAGTGGTTAAGAAAAACCAAGGGAAACATTATAGAACTTAGTTTGCATAATGTCAAAAGTTTAGGCTCACTAGTACATCTAAGTAAACAAGTTATTTAGTGAAGTTTAATGATATTCTTAGGCTTCAAAGAAGTTCAAGAAACAAGCCTAAGCTAGTTCAAAACAAGATTGAAGCAAAGGAAGTAAAGCCTTGAGGTACATTATGCTTTATGCTTTAAACTGTGTTACTATGATGTTGACTGGTCTAGCTGTTTTTATGTCAAGGCTAAGCTTAAATATGCTCATTTACTAAGCCGTTATGCTGTCAAAATTTTTATTGTAACATAGTGTTTTAATTATTTCCTAAAATTGTGTTATGAAAGAATATTGTTTGTACAATGTTTTTGCAATGTTTAAGTTAATGGGATGATGTGATATGCTTGAGCTATGTTACTACTAAGATGGCCCCCATCTCATCCCAAGTTTTCCCAATTATAAGGCCAAGTAATGCCAAGGGAAAGAGTTTAGCAAAGAGGCTAGAAGAAGAAGACTGGTGTATTAGAAACTATTTTGTATTGTTATGTACTATATGCTTGAAACTATTGTATAAAATCAAATATATCTTCAAAAATTCTGATGTCTATATGTATGGAAAAAGGTATGTCTCAAGAACAATATGCCACTACTTTTGTTGTATTTGGAGTTATATAATGAAAGATATACTTGTTTTCCCAAGACTATTCCTGTGAAAGATGTGCCTGACCCTTTAAGGTTTAAATCAATATGCTGGCCAGTAGAAGTAAAAAATGTTGAATCAAGTGTTTTGATAATTTCAAACTAACCAACTAGAGCTTAGAAAGAAGATATCAAAGGTGTACAAAAGATCTTAGGTTGAGAAATCTAAGAAAAACCAGCATAAGATTAGATATATGATTTCTTACTATGTTTAAATTGAATAAAAGACTTTGAACTTGCAAAAAAATGTTTTAAAAATGTGATTTTATGTTAATCCATGAAATATTTGAAAAATACCCACTAACAGACGAACTTTGAAGTGTTAAAATTCATTTGTTGCTTTAGAAATTTGAACTTTGGCATCTAAAATTTGAACTTCGAAGTGAAAATATGTTAGTTAGAAAAGAGGTTTCTCTGACAGACGAACTTTGATTTCAAAAATTCAAACTTTGAATTAAGTCTGATAAGAGCTCTCTCTAATAGACGAACTTTGGCTTTTGAAAATTTGAATTTCGGGTAAAATATAAATTATGAAAAATGAAAAATTCGTCTGAGGATATGGCAAAGTTTATCTAAAAGTAAAGTTTAAAAAGAGTTCTAAGTTAGTCCTCTGACAAATAAACTTTGATTTTGGAAATTCGAACTTTGGAAACACAGCTTGCAAGTTTGTTAAGATAATCTTTTAACATACGAATTTTAGTATTCAAAAATTTGTACATTGAATTAAGTCTGATACGAGCTCTCTCTGATAGACGAACTTTGGCTTTTGAAAATTTGAATTTTGAAAAGAAGAACTATTGTACCTTATTAAGCTGCCCACTGACAGACAAATTTTGGGCACCAATATTCAAACTTCGAAGGCACTGTAGCAATATGGAACAACTGTTCACACTTAACAGAAGTACTTTAAACTTGAAAATTCGTATGTTCCAACATAGAAACATTTTCCAAAGATGAAAATTCAAACTTTGCTTTGTAACAGACAAACTTCGAGGTTCAACATTAAAGTCTTTAGCTTTTGGTCTTTGTGAAATTCATCTGATTATACACCAAAATTTGAACTTTGAGTGTCAGATACATTAAATGAGGTTGGTGAATGGATAGTTTTTTAGAATAACCATTGGATAACATCTCTAACGGCTAGATCTTGTCTCTAACGTAGAGTTAAGACATAAATCTATAAATAGAACTTCATTTAAAGATGTGGGTAATGATTTTACATTGTATATACAGAAAATCTGCTAAATTCTTGTGTCAATGTCTTCTACTCTCACATATTTCATATTTTGTACTTCAACTTTCATATATACTCTAAATTCAGGAGTTCAATCACTGTAATCAATCTTATCTTCATCTGGAAGAAAGATTTTCTTGTGAGAGGATTTCACAAGGGATTTGGGAAGCACTTAGCTAGAGTGCAAAGAGTGAAATTGTAAGCTCTTGAAACAGAGCATCAAATTGTACTGAGTCAATTGCAAAAAGCCCACTGAATTCTTGCAAGATAGTAGAAAATCTCAAGTGGTAGCTTGAGGACTAGACGTAGGTCAAGATAAAGAAACCGAACCAGGATAAACATATGTGTCTTATCTTCCCTTATACTGTTTTCACTTTCTTATTCTTTTATACTCTGTTTTTACTATCACCTTTGCTTTTATCACTCTCTTAACTTTTGCGGAAAATTTTAATCTTCCCAATTCACCCCCTCTTGGGAAGCCAGCATATCTAACAAAATAAACATATAAGATAAATATAGTTAGAAAGTAGACATGTAAAGATTTCCAGTGATGACAATCCTACACCAAATGACTTTGTATTTTATGAGACAAGAATTTCCAAATTTCAACCTCAGATTTTTTACAAAAACAGGGACATGAAAATGAACAATAAAGTTTACGCAATAAACTGTATGAATCAGTGTGTCTATGCTCCTATTTCATATTTTTCCCATAAAATCAAGACGTGCATGATTTTAAGAAATTGAACCACTATGAAAAGATTTTTCTACATTTAATTATGAATTTTGAAATTTTCCTATGCCATGAGATGTTAACCAATGAAAATAGTTTTATATAGTTCTAAGTTTTTAGTTGGTTCATACTTTCAAAGACAATTTTTATGCATTAAAAGTAAGCAATTTCATGGGAAAGGTCTTAAAATGTAAGATATAACATAGAAAAAGCTAACGAGATAAGCTTATACTTTAACAAAAAAACTATGTATGGAAGTAGTCAGCCTAAAGTTATGAAAAGAATAGGAATGATATTTGGTGTGAAAGAAAAAATTAAATTACAGACATGATAAAGAAGTTATGGAAGTGAAAAGGTGTATGTTATGTGAAAGTTCTTCATACCCCTAAAGTAAAGCAAGGTAGATATATGATGTCATCGAATTTTTCCAATATGAAAAGTATTAGTCAAACCTTTTAGAAGTTATGAATAAATTAATGATATCAGAGTGAAGTATTAACTATTAAGTTGAGCTAGTAAGAAAGAAAGTATTCCTCTGGTAAAATATGGATTGAAAATTAGGAAATAATGAGCATGAGAGGAAGATATGCAAGTAGTAAGCAAAATTTCTAGGACAAAATTTTATTAAGGAGAAAGAAATGTAATATCCTAAATTGTATCAAGAATGTCACTGTATGTATAGAGATATGTGAATGTGGCATGTGATGCATGGAAAGATAGAAAAAGACATAGATGGTAATTTTACCAGCTTGGTCCCTAATTAGAATTAATTTTCCATGTGGTCCTTAAAGGAAATTATGTCTAGACCTTAATTGGGATAAAATGCAAACAAGGACCTTTGCATAAATTAATTCCAAAATTGAACCAGAAATTATGAGAAAGTACCAAAAAATAAGTATTTGCATTTTTGACTCAGCTTAAGGGCAAAAAGGTTATTTTTTCAGGCTGGAAGGAAGAATTTCATGCAAATTAGTCCCTGGGAGAAATTATAAGAAAGAACCCAAAAGAATTTAAAATTATAATTTTATCCTAGGTCAACGGTATATTTGTAATTAAGAAAATTTCTATCAAAATAGAGCTCGCGACGAGTTGAACCTAATGGAATACTACTTGAAGGTTAACTAGATTAGTATGAATTTATAATTGATATTGAAAGTCAAAAAGTGATTATTACATTGAAAAAGAAGTTGTAGGCCCCACAAAAGCGGACCTGTGAAAAGAATAGTATGTGGGCCCCTTACAAATATATTTTTTTACAAGACAATAAGTTTACACCAAAATCAAATTTGGAATGATCCTATATTAATGAAGTGACAAAATACAGCAAAGGTACTTTATCGGTGCAGGTAAAAGTTATCGAAACAAGTTATATTTGGACTGATAAAATTATGGAGTATTTTAGACAACAATACCCCTTAGATGATGTGACCAGCAGCTACAAGAGACAATGATGGAATTTATCTAATTGATTTTTGGAATTGATTTTTGGGAAATATTTCATTAAAAAGTAACCAAGGTTAATGGTAACCCAAGAACACTATTAATCTATTACATCTCTTTTCTCTAAATGCATGGTTAAGTGTTATAAGTGAGTTGTGAAGCTCTCAAAGTGCAAAACTAAGAAGCTTTTGGTGTGACCAAGAAGAGAGAAAAAGGAGGAAGAGAAAAGGAAAAGCAAAAACTTGGAGAATTCAATTCTGACCTACCATACTAGTATAGTTTCTTGAGCTATTTAGCATCAATCCATGGAGTTCTCTTCTTCTCCCTCTTATATTCAATTCTGACCTAAGCAGAGGAAGTGGAAAAAAGTGAGTTTTCATGTAAGAAATATGATAGAAACCATGAACAAGTTAGAAAAGTAAGGTTTCCAAGAGTTTGAAAAAAGTTTCATGGAAAATCAAACTTTCCTCCTTCAATGATGATTTTGGCCAGAGCAAGGATATGTTTTAGAGTGGGAATTTCATACTTTAGATGCCAAAAATGGATTCCCCATGGTGCAAAACCTTAGGAATAAGTGATAGTTTCATGAAAGAGGCTAAGGATAGCAAAATGAAATTTTAAGGGTTTTGTGAGAACTTTATGAAGCATCTCTTGAACTAGTAGCTTATGAACTTGTTTGATATTATAGTTAAGTTCAAGAAAGCTTGTGGAAGTATTTGAAAGAGGTATATTGAAGGTGAAATGTAACACCTTAAACTTACATCCATTTCCTATGTATTAAACTCCAATTATGTCAATTATTGCTTGATTGCATAAAAATATCGAAACAGATTTTTCTTTGTTTCAGGCATTGTTCATTGTGTAATTTTATTTTACCTGATGAACTTCAAAAATTCATAACTAATTCTAGCAAAATCATCTCAAAGTGATTCAAGTTTATAAAAATAGATAAAATGATTTTATACATGGCAAAAATATTAAATAGAGCATTTTTGGAGTAATTCGTATAGTTTATTTCTTAAATATTAACTATACATTTGATCAATTTGAAACTTCCCAAGTTTTAGCCTTATTATTAAAAATTCATATCACATGATATTCTAATCCAAATATTCCATGCTATATGTTTTTGAAAAGCCCTGTATGTCTAAGTTTTAGAAATAGTTTTTTTGTACATTTATTCTACTAGAATAGGGCAGGGCATTAACTCAAATGAATAAGGGTCAGAGTTCAACTTTAACAGGAACAGTCTTAGGAAAAAAAATATATATATATATAACTCTTGTTATATAGCTCCAATTGCACTCAAGGCAGTGGCATATTAAAGATAAGACATAGAAATTTCTATACATAGAAACCAATGAATTTTTGGAGCTATGTAAGATTTTATAATCTCTTTTGAAATTTTTAGTATCTAGGTTCAAGGTTCCAATTTTCCAATCTTACCCTATTTTTGAATCCTAACTTTGAAAATTCATCATAAATGGTACACTTATCCAATTTAGGTGTTCTCTTAACTCTATGGAAATCATATTCCACCTAATTTTAGAACATATAAATCACACCAACTAATTGTCATGTTTCAAATAAACAGTAACTACTTTCTATCAGTGTGTTCAGATTGAATCTTTTCATCCATACTTTAGCATAATAAACTTCATAAACATAATACATAATTATTTATTATTCCAAATCCATAATAATATTTCATAATGCTCTAATGATCACAATAGCATAGAGATACAAATTTAGTAGCACATTCATAACTTTACATATCATTTCAAACTACAAGATCATAACTTAAGAGCAATATCATACTTCATCATCTTTCTTCTTTTTCCTTAGCACTCTTGACCTCTTCTTACCAAAGCTTGGGCCTAGTCATGATGATCATTTGGAAGGGATGAGATTCAAAGAATCTCAATAGTTAAACTCAATTATGCTCACATATTATCATCATCAATTCATGGATCATCATTGAAACCATACAAACAAATTATGCCATAACACTTCATAAAAATTTTGGCATGGTAACACTTTGTAAAATGGACATCCAAGGGTTACAAATCCCTTCAAACAACTAGCCAATAAATGTAAATTCACCACAAAGCATCAAAACAAATATATGGGATAGCTATAGAATCATGAAAATCAAGCATGATAACATGAGGCATAAATGGGAACATAATTAACTACCTATTTGTTTTCAATGATCTTCAAACTTTGTAGAAACTTCCATTGATCTTTAAACATTTCTTGGAACCCTATAGCATCATAAAATAATTCCATGAGTCACTGATTCATTAAGCTCATTCATAAAGTGGCATACTTGAACTAAAAATTCCATGTTCTTTTCCCTTGGTTTTTCTTTGTACAACATCATTATTTTTACATAATTTGGACCCAAATAATCCAATTTTGGGGTCAAAATTTCAAAAATTCCATCTCTATGAACAAACCCTAAATGGCAAAAAATGTCATACAAATTGGAGGAAAATATTTAGCTTGCGATACTTCAAACCATTTGCATAATCATGCTTCTAGTCTCTTATTTATGCCTTTTCCTAGGTTTATTTTACCATAGCTCAACTTTCTCTCTCAAAAATCATCTATGGCTGAAACTTAAGATGAGAGAGGAAAGGAAAAGACTCCATGAAACACTCACCAAAAAGCTTGAGAAGGGAAGATAAGGATAGTAGAAACTTACCCTTGAACTCTAGTCTTCAAGCTTGCTCCTTTGCTTTCTCTTTTCCCTCTTCTTTTTTCCTCTCTTCTTGCACATTCTATGATGCCTTTCTTCCTTACTTTCAGACCACTCTTTCTCTCTTTCTCAAGTTTAAGTGTCAGTGAAGAGATGAGGCAAGGAGGAGACAATCATAAAAGTATGTTCCAATCATCTTATGCCATCTTTTTATTTTTCAAATACTTCTTAAAGAAGTATTCATAAAATTCATTAAATAATGCATTCTCACTTTTGGCCAGCTACTGTACACGTGGAAGGAGGAGAGAATTGGGAATGACTTGTTTAATTATTTTGCTAATCATGTCTTATACTTAATTAACTAACTTGATTACTTTTTGGTCAATTTCTTGCACTACCCTTCATTAATCAATTGGCTTAATTCCCTCTTTATCCTAACAGCACATGTCACACCATATTGATGGAATTTTTGGCCAAAAATTTCTTCACACACTTAATTGGGTCAAAATACCCTTTACCGATCAAATTTACCTATACCGATTAAATACCTTTTATATAATTGTCAGTAAATTGATACATGATTATCCAAAAATTACTTTTAGACTAAAATCACTATCTTGGTCCAAAATATATTTTATTAAGTTCCAACCTTTGTCCTTAAATTGGCATTGCCTTTTTCTACAGTCTAAAATAACTCTTATCAAGTAAACTATTAATACTAAAACCTAATTGCCCAATAAATATTATTTTGATCTTAATAAATTTCTTACTATATTCCATAGGGCTAGGCTCATCAAGAGCTCCATTTTGATTATAATTTTTCATATTTCCAAAAATACCCTTGACTTGGGGTAAATTTATAATTTTTGAGACTTTTAGGTAATTAGATGTAATTTTCGCCAAGCTTATTTTCATTTCCTCTCCCATGAATTTGTCTATTTAACTTGAAAAAATAACCTCTTTACCTTTCTTCATGCTTAACGATATCTCTCAATTTTTCCCAGTTACTTATGCATTTTATGATATTAATATTTTTTTGTTGGGGTTTAAATATAATATTCACATTTTACTTCTAATCTGAGAAATGATCATTTTGCCACTAAGTCGGGTCAAAATGTAATTATTCATTATTTCGGGCACTTTCTTGTAATTTTACCTAAAGACCAATTTTTTATTATTTCTATTTGTACTATTCATATTAACTTTCAAATTGGCCTATCACTCAACCTAAACCTCTTGGGGGCGCGATACTTATACTTTTGTGCTCAGCTCAAGAATAGCTTCCATTCAAATAGTATATTGCATACCTTCCGGTATAAGTTCTTAAATTAATTTCTGATAAGGAGCTTATAAAAAATTAATTCCAATTAAGGACCAAACATAACTTCTTCAGAAAATTAGATAGGAAATTAATTTCTTCTAAAGCCCAAGCATATAACCTTTTTGTCTTAGTTCGTTTCTCATCTTTTATTCATTTTATAATATCCCAGAAAAATAGAGATATTACATTTCACCCCTCCTTAATTAAAATTTCGATGACGAAATTTTGCTTAATTCTTACATATCACTTTCTCCTTCTTATCATTTCCCAATTTCTAGACCATCTCTTAGTAGAGAAATACTTTCTTTCATTATATTTTCTATACCTCAAGTTTAATTTTTCTTTTTATTTCATGATCACTTGAAGTTACTGTGGTCTTAATATCTTTATGGTGGTACTATAAGCATAATAGCTTGTATTAACTCTGTATCTTAAGAGCCTTCATTATCGCTACCATAAGTGGTCATACATTTTATAAAAATTTTATCAATTAAACATATGCTGCTACCTCAACTCAACCCTACTACATTATTCATACCCTGATCCGTTCTTGCTTTTCATCATCATAGACCTCTTGGGTCATCATTAGATCAGGAACATTAACATAGAGGAGGATATTTAGCCTATTTGGTTCATAAAAAACTCATTTCCCAATTCTTTTCCCACAAATGTTTCAAGCTACATAGTGGTGAGACAAACAGAGAGAAAGCTTTTCATAATATCTTGCTAAACTAGTAAAAATTCTCATCTTAATCTGGTTTTCGGTCTCTTCAATCTCAAGCACGCTTAACTGTAGGATGCTGAAGGGTTTTGCTGCACTCATGCCATTATTTGGCTAAGAGAATACAATAATATGCTTTCATCTAAGCCATAACTCGTACGTAGGACCTCTTCATAGCTTACTGCTTATTTCTACAGCATTCAATTCTTCTTTTAACATATAACAAAACATCCTGTAATGATAGTTCCATATCATTTTCATCTATTATTCATACTTATATTGCTTCCTTGTACTCTAACTTTTATCAGTCAAAAGCGTTAATTCACCATTATACCTTTGCATATAAACATACCTCTGAACCATGTACTTTGCTTTTCTTACCAGAGCCTTTGAATTCTTTTGGCTTTCTATAGGTCAGAGTCTGACTGATATTAAGGTAGTGGTTACTGACTTTCTACTCCTTAACATCATGTTCTCATTTATAACCTCTTTAACTTCTAACCCAAGATTAATTAGTGATTTGGTAATTTCAGGGAAACTTCTTAACCCTTTGAAAGTCTCTTGCTAACTCAATTAGAATCTAGCCCTCAGCCTCTCACCATTCTTGCTCATTTGGTTATCACCCTAGGAGTTGTTTCTCATTTGCCTCACCTCAGTGACTTTCATCATATGGAGGATTTCATCTTTCTTGGCTTAATTGGGCTTCTTCCCAAGAGCTTGCTCAATTGGGCTTCTACCCAAGAGCTACCTCCCTTTATTCTCACCTTAGCAGTTGACGGAGGATTTCTTTCGTTGTGAGATTTTCCGGCCAAGTACTTTCTTTATAGCTAGATTTCATACTAAGCCTAGCAATTAACTATCTTAGGATTTAGTAGTTCCCTAAATGCTGACACTAATCTAAACCTTAGGCTCACACTTTATACCTTAAGCATTATTCATACATTGTACTTTAGATTCATACCTCATGTCTTAAACATCATCAACACATTTCTAACTTTCCATTACAAAGGCCCTTGAATTTTTATCAAACTTTCTCCTTTAAATCATACATCACTTCTTTTGTTTAATCCCTAACATTCTTCTTCAAGTTTTGTCAAGCTTAAGTAGCTGATATATCATCTATCTTACTCTTAACACATTCAGAGATAAGCATAATTAACATCTTCTCCTAACAGCCTGAGAGGAGATTGTTTATACAAGCCCATTGTGCTTACTATGGTTCTTTAATACTTATTCAAACTGGTATTGAAAATTATTGCCTTGCTTCATAAATCTCATGTTATTCCAATGCTTCTTATCCTTATTCTTACTTGCATTTCCTTTCTTTGAAATTTTCTTACTAATGGTAGTTGGAGATGCTGGTAAAACATTCATGTAATTCAAACTATTTCCAATGATTCTGCTTACTTGGATTAATGAATTAAAAGTCTGAATTTGTATTAGGCATATTCTCTTTAACTGCTTACTTTAAACCTCTTTTTCAATCTTTTCCATCTTTTCTTGTTCATCATCATACTACTAGGGGTATGTCGAATTTTGAGCCCATTGGTTATGCCTTATTATACTTTTATTGACTAGCTCATTCTTATTAGAGCATATTCTTACAAATTTCACTTCCTTTAATCAACCTTGTTCTTCAACTTATATATTGCCATTAAAGTCTTTCATTTCTAACGTGCTGCCCATTGTCTTGAAAATCTTTTTAGGCTCATAGTCCATCCCTCAACATTTTGCACATCAAATTCACCATCAAGGATAATGGTTGATACATTCTATATTACATAACCATATATCAATGACTGATAAATTCAACTAGTTGCTTGGCAACTTATCCCGCAGGAGCTTACTAATCCGCTTGAGACTGCTGCAGTATAAGTGGAGCATTATAGGCTCTAACTTCTTGAAGATCATGAA
Source organism: Adenanthera pavonina (assembly GCA_026686845.1). NCBI lineage: Eukaryota > Viridiplantae > Streptophyta > Magnoliopsida > Fabales > Fabaceae > Adenanthera > Adenanthera pavonina. Next base: position 10,019,499 of record JAIVEN010000017.1, read on the forward strand.
TTTTTATTATTTTTATTCCCCTTATGTGTGATTTAGATGATATTTAGGAAATTAGCCTTAATTTATAATAAATGAGAATTTTGGGATAATTTTAGGAAATTAAGCTTTAATTTTGATTATTTTTACTTTTCAAATTATTTCAAGAATTTAATTCTTCTATTTTATTTTATTTAATAATTTTCAATGTGATTATGGGTCATTTGTGGTTTAATTTTGATTAAGAAAATGATTCAGAATTGATCCATTTATGGGCAAAAATTGTTAAAGAGCTTTGGAAATATCTTTTTAGTATTTTATTTCATTTATTTTATCATTTTTTACTCATAATTTTCCTCCGAATTGAATTTAAATTTTATCCCATGATTAATTTAGCTTCCTTGGATCAAAATTTAATCTGTATTTATTTAATTGGAAACATAATCCATTTAATATAATATTTTCTTGCAGGTTATGGTCCATGGAGATTGAAATTTTGAATCGATGTTTTAGTCATTAGAATAGAGGAATTTTATAACAAATTTATTTTCCCAACTTTTCTAATTTTTCTTATTTTTAGTTGTCCGTTTATAGCTACCTTTATTTTTATTGGTCCACATTGCATTTCCTACCACTTTTTTCTCTTAGCCAAACAAGCCCTAACGTTTCTTTTATTTCTTTCAGTCACTTCCCTCTTCGCAATAGCTCCACAATCCCTCCATTCTTTTGATTAATATATATATTATTTGAGACTAAAAAAATGGAGAAAAAAAAGAAAATAAAGCAAAACCTCACCTCTTTCAGAAAGGACCAGCAGCTTCTCCAGGAGAGAGAGACCTTCTTTTTGATAAAACGTGCTTATACTGTTTTGCATGAAATAGGATAAAAATGTCAATTATCTCGGTTGGAAGGAAAAAAGAGAAAATGATGATTTTTCCCCTAGAAAAAAGAAAAGAAAAGAAAAAGAAAAAGAAAAAAAAAGGGCGATGGACGTGTTATGAATTTTGGGAACAATTACACCTAATAACCCGAAAATTTTAAAATTTATAAATTTGCCTCGGGTGAAGGGCTTTTTTGCAAATATAAAAAAATATAGTCAAAGTGAAGCTCTCAATGAGCTAAACCAAATGGATTATAGTATAGAATTTATTAAGATCAAAATAATATTTATTAGGTAATTAAGATTTAATATTAATATTTTACCAGATAAAGGTAAGCCTACACTACAGAAAAAGGCAGTACTAATTCAAAGATAGTGATTGGACCTTGCTAAAACATATTTTGGATCAATATAATGATTTTGGATGAAAAGTAATTTTTGGATAATCCTCTACCAATTTAATGACAATTTTGGCAAAAACATTTAATCGATAAAAGGTATATTGGTCCAATAAAATATGAAAAGCAATTTTTGGCCAAAAACTTAATAAGGGGCATGAGCAATAGCTGAAGGACATGTAAGGAATTATTTGATTTCATTTTAAGGGGATTTTTGCATTAAAGTAACTAGGTTAGTTAACTAACCCTCTCATCTCTCTCTTCAAGAAGCATGGTTAAGCACTTTAAACAGTCATTCTTGCATTTGAACTAGAGGAGAAAAGAGGGAGGGAGAGCAAAAAACCTAGAGAGAACAAGAAGAGTTTGAAGCAAAGGTTACAAAGCTCAAGTTGCTAAGTAAGCTTCTATGGTCTCCATCTTGTGTCTACTTGTAGTTAGAGGTTGTTCCATGAGGTTTTTCCTCTCCTTTTTCTCCCTAAGATTTCAGCCATGGAGGATTTTAGTGAGATAAAATGGAGTTTTCAACAAATAAACCATGGAAAAGAGTAAAAAGTCTTTTAAGAGGCTTGAAAACACAAGTTGTAGCAAGATTCATGAAGTACAAATTTTTCTACCATTTTTTTCTCATTTGCGGTGATACTTAGGGTTAGAATAGCAATGAAATTTCAAAATTCTGACCCCAAAAATGGATTTCTTGGGTCCAAAATAGGTAGGAATAAGTATGTTATATAAGAAAAACCCAAAGGAATTCAATTTGGAATTTTAGGGTTAGTAAGCATACTAATTGAAAAAAAATGGTGAAATCAGTGATTAATGAGCATATTTTGTGATGCATTAGGATTCAAGGAAGGGTTGAAAGACCAAAGAGGTTTACAAATTTTGGAAGTTATTGGAAAGCCACAATGTAGTTATTTCCCATGTATGCTTTATGTTATCACACTTGAAATTATATGAAAATATTATGATGTCATAAGTTTGTTTGGATGTTTTTGGTTGAATTGGCATTGTTGGTTGATTGATTGAAGGGTCTTGTGACCCTAGGATGTCCATTTTACAAAGTGTTACCATACCACAATTTTCATTAAATGCTATGGCATAATAGGTTTCTATGGCTTTCAAATGATGTTTTATGAAATTCCATGATAATGTGAATTGTATGCTTGGGAATAACTACTGAGATTCTTTGAATCTCATCCTTCTCTTATTTTAATGTTATTAGGATCACATTATGGCAAAGCTACCCAAGAAGATAAGGGTAAGGAAAAACAAGTTGCTAATTAAAATGAATTTGTTGTCTTTGATCTTTTGCTTGGAATATCCATGTAAAGTAATGTGCATGGTGCTAGGTCTTTGTCTTCATGTTATTATGGCGCTTTAGATCTTGTGTAATGTATAATCAAACATGAAGACAAGTAATGGGCATGTATGACGTTAGGCTTACAAGTTTGCAAGTTTTGGGATGTAAAATGACTTTGATGTTGAATATACAAGTGGTATGTAATTACATTATTGTTTAGACCTTTTGATGTTGAATATACAAGTGTTATATATGGATGTAAACTAGATAGAAAGAGCTTTCATTCATTACAAGTAGCACCTAAATTGGAGATATTTGTCTGATTTTATATGAATTTTCAAAGTTGGACCAGAAATTAGGAAAATCTAAAATGTACCAAATGAACAATAATTCTTTCCGAAATTTATTGTATTAATTGATTAAATCAATGCTCTAATTAATATTTTTCCCATGTAGAGAATATTTTTAAATATTTTTGGAGACCTGAATCACATGCTTATGATTTTTACAGAATTAGTTATGATTTTCTGAAGTTCACCTGGTAAAAATGTTTTTACCAAATGAATAGTAACTAGTTTTTGGACAAAACTTTTTTGGCATCGTTATGTGATTCAACCTATCAAATGGTATCATTGGTCATATTTAAGGTCTACAATATGGGAAACGAGTTTAAGATCCGGTGTTACATTTATCATCTTGATTTTTTCTGAATTTTATTTGATTTTATCTTAGGTTTTCTAAGTTAAGATTGATGAAAATTTATAAATATCTTGATGATTGGAGATTGGATTTGAGTTTGGAATATATTGTATATATTATCAGTGTTATTTAATGTTGATTTGAGTCTGATTTATGCTTGTTTCAGATCTGGAATTTTGTGTATTTTGCCCTAATTTGGTGTTATCTTAATTAATTCCTTAGTTTATGATGCAATCTAGATAATGTTATGATTAGTGCTGCATAATTAGGGAGTTAATTATCTAATTTGGTTTAATTAGATAATTTTATCTAATTTTTCAGATTTAATATATACTCAATTAACATTGAGATTAGGCTTAATTAATTGGATTAGACTAATTATAGATGATTAATTAACAACTAGAGGTATCTAGGATTAATTAATCATTTATATTATGCTTAAGGTAATTAAGTGTTTAATCTAATTTGTTTGCCTAATCAAGAACTTACCCATTCCTATTTTAGTTGGACTCAAGCTAGAATAGACCCGAATTACTTGCCATGCCCATGAATGATCCACATTTTCCATAATTGAACACTCTTTTTTTTAATCCTTTTTTAGTGTTTAGTTTGTTTTAATTAATTGTTTATTTTAATTTGGTTTAGCTTGTATTGCATTTCATAAAGAAAATAATAATAATATAATTGCATTAACATTTTAATTTAATAATAATTAGTTTGCATTATGTTTATTTTTAATTTAGTTAGTTTAGTTTGCATTTCATTTCATTTAGGACTAATTTAAGATTTGCATTTCAGTTGCATTGTGGATTAACTAGTTGCATTAATTTATTCCATTTTAATTTAGTTAATTTTGCTTAGTTTCTATTTTAATATTTGCATTATTATTATTATTATTATTATTATTATTAATCATTTAGGTGCATCATTTTAGCTTAGAAATTCGCAATCTCTTGCTTGCATATTAACACTTGCCTCTCTTAGAACACGATATAGGTTGCCCCTATACTGCAAATCCTTTGCACGTATTATTAAATTGTACAGCCCTCGACATGGCTCGTCAATTTTTGGCGCCATTACTGGGGAGGTGATGTGTGTGCTTGATTATTTGAATTGTGATTTTCTAAGTTTTGCATATTATTTTTACATGTTTCTTTTTCATGTTTTCTTGTTTCTTTGCTTGTTTTTGCTATTTACTAGGTTTTATTTCTCTTTGTTGATGATGTATGACCTGATCATCTTTTGATATATTGTTTGATTTGGATCCTGAGATTGAGCGTACATTTCACCAACAAAGAAGAATTAGTGCTAGTACTCTTTTAGGTGGTAGTAGTAGTGTAAATCCTGTGTTAATTTCTTCTTCTTCTAATTCTATTAAGATTATTAAGTCTATCGATTCCCCTACATCTGTTAGTCATCCTGTTGATTCCGCTGCTCGTTTAAACATGGAACAAAATATAAATAATAATGAGCAAGCTAATCAGGATAATAGGACCATTAGACAACTTTTATCACCTGATACACATTTTCAGCATTGGTGCCTTATTTATCCTGCTTTAGATGCCAAATTTGAGCTTAAAACTGGGCTTATTCACTTATTACCTAAACTCCATGGTTTGGCAGGTGAGGATCCATACAAGCACTTGAAACTGTTTCATATGGCATGTTCAGCAATGCGACCTTAGGGTGTATAAGAGGATTAAGTTAAGATAAGGGCATTCCCTTTTTCTCTTGAAGGAGTGGCGAAAGATTGGCTTATGTACCTTCCGCCTAGTTTTGTCACTAATTGGGATCAGTTGAAGTGTCGATTCTTAGAAAATTTTTTCCCAGACGTCTGAACTTCTTCAATCAGAAAAGATATTAGTGGTATCCATCAGCACAATGGGAAGACATTATGTGAGTATTGGGAGCGTTTCAACCATTTTCTCTCATCTTGCCCTTATCATAATATTTCAATGAATCTTTTGATGTAGTATTTTCATGAAGGTCTACTTTTACTTGAGAGAAATTTTGTTGATTTAATTGCTGGAAGAGCTTTGACAGATTTGGTTCCCCAAACTACTTGCGATTTATTAGAAAAGATAGTAAACAATGCACATCAATTTGGGGTTAGACAATCAGTCAAAGTGAATGAAGTGGGCATTTCTTCTATGGAATCTAAGTTGGATGCCAAGTTGGAAAGGATGAATTCCATACTTGAGAAAATGATGATGATACAACTTCAGAATTCCTCAGTTTCATCAATCTATATGTTGGATATTGTGCCCTAGGCCAATCATTGTATTATGAACATTATACTTCATTATGAAAAAGTAGGTTCTTTTTCTTACATTATTATATTATTTGCATGTTTTTCTTTATAATAATATCCTTGGATAAATTATTTTATCTTAAATTCCCTAGTCAATCATCTTTGTGGGAACAATGATGAATTAAGGCTAGTATGATTTTGATTTATAATTATGTATGAAGATACAAATCAAAATCATAAGCTCCCATTAGAAAATGGCGCTAGATCGACCTTTCATGAGATAGCTGCATGGATCAAGTCATAAGCATATCTCATATATAACCATATCACTAAACCCTCAGACCTGATATCACCATGGTTTCCTACATGGAGAACACTATACTTTGACATAGTCAAAAGTCACATTTAATCGGGAGATCATAAAGGCTATGATCAGGCATAGTGGAACTCGTGTGGAGGAAGATGAATGGTCAAGATGGAACTTGTCCCTCTAATTAATGGAGAGAGATATCTGGGCCCCTCGATAAGTAAGACTGAGAAATGCATGGCTGTACTCAAATGGAAGAGTTTCCATTTGTTTTGTCAGTCTGTCAGAGATCGAGAAAATGATGGTCGAGTAAAATGAGGATGATGTTTCTATGCCTCGTACTTGACCTATATATCATGAGACAAAAACGGATGTGATCAAGTGATATGATAGGTTACATTGGATCACCGATCTCATATGATTTGGGTTGTCACAATGTCTTACTAGAGGCCACTTGTGACTTATGAGTCCAATAGTGTTATTAGCCCACTGCCAACATCATATGGGCCTACAGGGTCACACACAAGAACGGGCTAACTCGAGCTAGAATGTGTAGATTCATTGAATAAAAAATGTGTCTAGATTCAATGAATTTAATGTTCAATTTAGGGTGATTGAATTTTATATATGTATATATATTTGATATATATTATAAAATTCAAAATATATATATGTTTGATATATTATATATTTGATACATATTATATTATTTCAAAATATATAAATTGTTCAAATTAATTTAAATGAATTAGTTTTTGTTGAATCAAGAGTTTTGATGATTCCAAACCAACATTCAAGAGCTTGGATTGAAGATATCAAAAGAGATCAAAGCTGTCTCAAGTGAAGATTTTCTGAGTTCTTGCTGTTAGATCTTTTGTAGGATCCTTAGTTTTTGTTATGACTGGGTAAAAGATTTTGATTTGAAGAAAAGATGTTTTCAAACTTTGATTTTATGTTAAATCTTTAAATATTTGAAAAACACCCACAAACAGACGAAGGTTGAAAGGATAAGCTAAACTGTCAAGTTGGAAATTCGAACTTTGCCTTTGGAAATTCGAATTTCGAGCTAAAACTGAATGAGTCTGAAGAAATGGCTCTCTGTCAGACGAATTTTGGCTGTTCAAAATTTGAATTTTCATCTAGTCTGAAAGAGGCCTTTTGATAAACAGACGAACTTCACACTTTCAAAATTCGAATTTCAAGTAAAATGAAGTTTGTAAAAACCAAAGAAATTCGTCTGAAATTATGATAAAGTGCATCTGAAATCAAAATGAAATTGAGTTTGATAAATGCTCTCTGACAGACGAATTTTGAACTTCCAACATTCGAATTTTCATATAAGTCTGAAAGATGCCTCTTTGCAACAGACGAACTTTGAGTCTTCAAAATTCGAATTTCAAACAAAACAAAAATTGAGAAAATAGAAGAAATTCGTCTGAAACTATGTTAAAGTTCATCTGAGATCAAGAATGATTTAAGTTTCAAAACTGCTCTCTGACAGACGAACTTTGAACATTAAAATTCGAATTTCAGAAGCTAAGTTCTTGAGTCTGTTAAAGTGAAACATTGACATACGAATGATAAGGACTTGCAACATTCGAATGATGAAATTAGTCTGGAAAGAGTCTCTCTGACAAACGAATTTCACCCTTCCAAAATTCGAATTTCGAAGAAAGTAATCTACTGTGTCTCTTAAACATTCAGTGGACAGACGAATTTTGGGATACCGAAATTCGAATTTCGAAGGCACTATAGAAAATTGAAAACACTATTCACACTTAACCGAAAAACTTTCTTAAAAATTCGTATGTCACATTGTGAAAATGTTTTGTAAGTTTCAAAATTCGAATTTCAATTCATGAACAGACGAACTTCGTGCTGTAACGTTGGAAGCTTTGATCTTCGGTTCCTTCGAAATTCGTCTGTTGACCAACCAAAATTCGAATTTCAGTATGTCAGAAACATTAAATGCGGTTGGTAAACGGATAGTTTTTCAGAGTAACCATTGGATAACTTCCCCAACGGATAGATTTAGTCTCTAACGGATATTTGAGACCTAAATCTATAAATACAACATCATTTGAAGTTGTGAAAAAGAGAATCAAACTTGTATATACTGAATTTGTGCTAAATCTTCTTCTCAAAAGCTTTTACCTTCTCAACTTCTATACTTGTACTCAAACTTTCATATCTACTCTTTTCAAGAGAGTTATTTCATTGTAATCAATCTACTCTTCATCTTGGAGATAGATTTACTTGTGAGGGGTATTCACAAGGGGATTGGGAAGCACATAGTGAAAGTGCTTGGAGAGTGTGAGAGAGCTCAGAAACAGAGCATACTCGTGTACTGTGGCCCCAGCAAGAAGCCCATTGAAATTCTTGCTGTATAGTGGATAAATCTCAAGAGGTGTCTTGGGGACTGGATGTAGGTCAAGTGGAAAGACCGAACCAGGATAAATCACTGAGTTTTCTTCTTCCTATCTTTACTTTTCATCTTGCTCTGTTTTACGCATTGCTTTCATTATATTGTGATATCTTCACTTACTTCACTTTGTGCAGAAAAATTTCAATCTTCCCAATTCACCCCCCTCTTGGGAAGTCAGCCTTGCTAACAGTTTTAAATTTAATTCCATATGATAGATTTAAATTTAAACTAATGTCATAATCTAAATTTGATTTAGATTGGATTCTAAATTTGAATTTAAGCTAATAATCTAAATCTGATTTATATGATAAATTAAATTTAAATTTAATTCTGGATATAGATTAGATAGTTAGTTTAAATTTAATCTATTGGATAGATTTAAATTCAAAGTAACCTATTTAATTAATATTTATTTTAGTTTAAATTATTGATTTAAATTAAACACATACCAAATCCTATCTATATATTGATATAGACTAGGATTATTTGAGATAGAATCAACAAAAATTTGAATCACCCTAAAGAGAGAGCGACCATACACTCAGAGAGAGTGAGACTGTACAGACGAACGATGAATAGCGGTTGTATGGATGAACAGTGAGGGCATACGAACGTACACAAATAGAGGTACTAGCACGTCGTTCAAGTTGGACTCACCGTTCGTGTGGATACTGGTGAGGGAGCTGACCAGTCGTCTTAGTTCCTGGGGTTTGATGAAACGAAAAAGAACACTAAGGGATGCACTGAAGGTAAATTATTTTTCTATATCTCAATCTAAACAGCATTGATGGATCCATAGTGGGACCACCATGGCTATCTAGTCGTAGTGCAACATAATCAAATTTTATGCTAAAATCACAAAGTTTACAGGTTTTCATTAGATAAGATGTTTGTTACATGTTGTGATTTGTTTGTTTGAATTGGATGGGTATGGTGCATGATATGGCCCTAGGATGATATTATGGTTTTAAATACTGCTTGCGTGTCATACCTCTCTCTATATTCTAGATGTACATTCTCTTCTCACCTCACTCCCCTCGAATGTTCAATCGATGTTTCTTTTTGTATATAAGTGTTATATTAAAAAAATCCCTTCATTGGCTTGGGAGGATATAGGTTAGATGGGCCATATTATGACATATTTATTTTATGCTTTATGATGAGATCATATGCATGTATGAGATGGCACTTTTAAATATGTTCATGTGATTACTAGATGTATAAATAACAACAACATACTAAAATCCCTCGAATTAAATTTTAAATATAACTGCTACCCATTTATGAACACCTGTCAAGGCTTTGATCGCATAAATGTAGGATCCACCAAAGTGGGATACACTTAGGTTATCTTAGTGAAGTAGTTTGAGTAATGGTGATACTCATAAAGGCTCATGATGGTATGACTTAATTGAGACTATCAAAATGGTTTTGGGTCCCAAGGCATTAGATGGGATTAAACATGCCGAGTCATATGATGACAGGATCCCATAAAAATCTAAGAGTTACATGTGATGTAATTGGTAAATAAGTTACCTACCTAAATAACTTAATTTTAAGCGTCTTGCCAAAGTGGACTTACAATTAAGTGAAATATAGGTCTTAGCCTGCTAAACTAAATTGAGGATTAATTTTTAGTAGGAGATTATTAATTTGATTTTCCATATTTTGTTGTAGAAAATGTCGATGAATAATTTTGCTACACTATCATTGCGATCTATCCTTGAGAAGGACAAACTCAATGGGACTAACTTTCTTGACTAGTTTTGGAACTTGAGAATTGTTCTCAAGTAGGAAAGAAAGTCATATGTCCTAGATGAACCCATTCCTGAGGAGCCTGTAGCCAATGATCCAAGAGCCCAAAAGGATGCCTATAATAAGCATCTCAATAACTCTGTGGATGTAGGATGCTTGATGTTAGCCATAATGATCCCAGAACTTCAGAGAGATCTGGAACATATGGAGGCTTATGAGATGATTGTGCATCTCAAGGAAATGTTCCAACAACAGGCAAGGCAAGAAAGGTTTGAAATCACAAAAGCCTTATATTCCTGCAAAATGACTGATGGTGCATCAGTTAGCTCTCATGTTTTGAAGGTGAAAGGCTACATTGATCACCTTGAAAGGCTTGGATTTCCCATAACCTAGGAGTTAGCTACATATTTGATCTTAAACTCACTCCTGGAGTGTTATGACCAGTTTGTTATGAACTACAATATGAACAACATAGAGAAATCAATTTCTGAATTGCATGCGATGCTTAAAACTACTAAGCAAAACATCAAGAAAAAGCCTAGTAGCATTTTATTGGTTCAGAAAGGAAAAGGAATGAAAAAGAAAGGCAAGGGTAAGGGAAAGGGAAAAGGCCCAGACAATAAGTCTAAGGAGCAAGACAAGCCCAGGCCCTACCCCAAACCTAAGCCTAGAGCCAAGAAGGCAAAGACTCCTAAGGAAGGACTTTGTTTCTTTTGTAATGAACTCGGTCATTGGAAGAGGAACTATAAGCTCTACAAGGAAGATCTAAAGCAAAAGAAGAATAGGGAGGCTATTACTTCAGGTATTTATGTTATAAAAATTAATCTTTCTACTTCTCTAACATAGGTATTAGATATTGCATGTGGAACTCACATTTGTACAAATGTGCAGGGTTTCAAAAGGAGTAGGAAGCTAAAAAAGGACGAAATAGACCTACTAGTCGAAAATAGAGCAAGAGTTGCTGCTTTGGCCATAGGCACTTATGAATTAATTTTGCCCAGTGGGCTTTTGTTAATTTTGAACAATTGCTATTATGTTCTTACTTTGAGTTAGAACATAGTTTCACTTTCTTATTTAGATGAGGAAGGTTTTACTTCAATTATTGGGAATAAAAAATATTCTATTTATTTTAATGACATCTTTTATACGGATGGAGATTTGCATGGTGGTCATTACTATTTGAACCTTGAAGCTCCCAATAAGGAACATATCTATAACGTATCTACCAAGAGGATCAAGTCAAATGATTTGAATCTGACCTACCTATGGCACTGTCGTCTAGGCCACATAAATGAGAAATGCATTTTAAAGCTCCATCAAGATGGACTTCGCAATTCATTTGATTTTGAATCATTTGACACTTGTGAATCTTGTTTATTAGGAAAGATGACAAATGCACCTTTTATTGGACATAGTGAAAGGGCCAATGACTTATTGGGCCTGATACATATAGATGTATATGGTCCGTTAAGTACAATTGTCAGAAGTGTTCACCCATACTTCATTACTTTTATAGATAACTTTAGTATATATGGATATATCTATCTAATGAGACATAAATCTGAATCTTTTGACATGTTCAAAACTTTCCAAAATAAGGTACAAAATCAACTTGGCAAATCTATTAAAGCATTTCAATCTGATTGAGGTGGTAAATATTTGAGCCAAGAACTTATTGACCATCTTAGAAATTGTGGAATTATTTCACAATTAACTCCACCAGGAACACCACAGTGGAATAGTGTTTCTGAATGAAGGAATCGAACCCTATTAGATATGGTTCGACCTATGATGAGTCAAATAGATCTTCCACCATCCTTTTAGAGCTATGCATTAGAAATAGCTACATTTATACTAAACTGTGTTCCATCTAAGGCGGTTGAAAAGACCCCATATGAGATATAGACTAGAAAGAAGCCCAGTTTGTCTTTTCTCAAGATTTGGAGATGCGAGGCATATGTTAAGTAACAAGCTTTAGATAAGTTAGCACCTAAATCTATAAAATGCTCTTTTGTGGGGTATCCTAAGGAAACTAAAGGATACTACTTTTACAATCCTATTGAGAATAAAATGTTTATTGCTCGGAATGGTATCTTTATAGAAAAAAAGTTTGTCTCTAAAAGAACTAGTGGGAGTAAGATAAATCTCGAAGACATTTGAGACCCACAAAATCGCATTGAGCCAGAGACGGAAGAACAAGAAGACTCACAACAAGTTGATGAGCCTACTCAAGTAACACAAGGCCCAAGAAGGTCTGATAGGACACGACATCAACATCAAAGATATGGATTTCTTTTAACTGATAGTCATGATGTGTTGCTCTTGGATCAAGAAGAGCCAACTACCTATCAAGAGGCCATAATGGGATCTGACTCCGAAAAATGGCTGCATGCCATGAAGTCTGAGATGCAATCCATGTATGACAATCAAGTATGGACCTTGATTAACCCACCTGAAGGTATAAAAACCATTAGGTGCAAATGGGTTTTTAAGAAGAAAACTGACATGGATGGCCAAGTGTATACCTTCAAAGCATGATTGGTTACAAAAGGATTCAAGCAAACTCATGGTATAGACTATGATAAAACCTTTTCGCTAGTCACAATGATTGAGTCAGTCAGGATCCTTCTTGCCATTACAGCATACTATGATTATGAGATTTGGCCGATGGATGTCAAAATAGCATTCCTTAATGGAAAGTTGCTTGAGGATGTGTACATGACACAACCTGAGGGTTTTGTATGTCCAAAAGATTCTGTGAAGGTTTGCAAGCTTCAAAGATCAATTTATGGATTAAAGCAAGCATCTTGTAGTTGGAATCAACCTTTTGACGAAGTAGTCAAAGAGTTTGGATTTATCCAAAATGTTGATGAACCTTGTGTTTACAAGAAGGTTAGTGGGGGCATAATTATATTTCTAGTGCTTTATGTTGATGACATCTTACTCATTGGAAATGACATTCCTACCTTGCAGAATGTCAAGACTTGGTTAGCAAAGTGTTTCTCACTAAATGGCTTAGGAGCTACCTATATTCTAGGGATTAGTATCTATAGGGATAGATCCATGAGGCTAATTGGCCTAAGTCAGTGCACTTTTATAGACAATGCATTGCATAGGTTTAGTATGCAAGATTCAAAGAGGGGTTATATACCCATGTCTCATGGCATCAATCTCAGCAAAGCTCAATGTCCTTGTTCACGAGATGAGCGAGAATGCATAAGCAAGATTCCATATGCTTCGGCAAATAGATCTATTATGTATGTTATGTTGTGTACTCGATCGAATGTCTCATATGCCATGAGCATGACAAGTAGATATCAGTCGTATCTAGGTGAGAATCACTAGACTGCTGTTAAGAATATCTTGAAGTACTTAAGAAGGACTAAGGATGTATTCTTGGTGTATGGAGGATTGGAAGACAAGCTGGCTGTAAATGGTTACACAGATGCAAGTTTCAAATCTAAAAAAGATGATTCTAGATCGCGATCAGGATTCCTATTCTATTTGAATTGTGGAGCAATTAGTTGGAAGAGTTCGAAGCAAAGCACTGTAGTTGATTCTACCACAGAAGCTGAGTACCTAGCAGCATCAGATGCAACTAAGGAAGCTGTTTGGATTAAGAAGTTCATCACTGAGCTAGGAGTAGTGGCTATCATCTCAAATCTAATAGATCTGTTTTGTGACAACAACGACACAATAGCATGGCTAAAGAGCCTAGGTCACATCAAAGAACTAAACACATACTCAGGCGATATCATCTCATCAGAGAAATCATTGATAGGGGTGATATAAAGATATACAAAATACCAACTGATGATAATGTTGCTAATCCTCTTACTAAACAGCTTGCACAGATAAAGCATGAGCGTCATGTTAGGTCAATGGGTATTAGATACATCAACGATTGGGCCTAATGCAAGTGGGAGTTGTTGGAAATTGTACCCTAGGCCAATCATTGTGTTATGAACATTGTACTTCATTATGAAAAAGAAGTTATTTTTTCTTACATTATTATATTGTTTTCATGTTTTTCTTTATAATAATATCCTTAGATAAATTATTTTATCCTATATGTCCCTAGTCAATCATCTTTGTGGGAATAATGATAAATTAAGGCTAGTATCATTTTGATTGATAATTATGTATGCAAATACAAATCAAAATCATAAGCTCATGTTAGAGAATAGGCACTGGATCGACCAGTCATGAGATAGTTGCATGGATCAAGTCATAAGCATATCTCATATATAACCATGTCACTAAGCCCTTAAACCTAAGATCATCATGGCTTCCTACATGGGGAACACTATACTTTGGCATAGCCAAAAGTCACCTTTAATCGGGAAATCATAAATGCTATGATCGGCCATAGTGGAACTCGTGTGGAGGAAGATGAATGGTCAAGATGGAACTTGACCCTCTAATTAATGGAGAGATATATTTGGGCCCTTGATAAGTGAGACTGAGAAATACATGGTCGTACTCAAATGGAAGAGTTTCTATTTATTCTGTCAGTCTGTCAGAGATCGAGAAAGCGATGGTCGAGTAAAATAAGGATGACGTTTCCATGCCTCGTACTTGACCTATATATCATGAGACAAAAAGGGATATGATCGGGTTATATGATAGGTTATATCGGATCACCAATCTCATATGATTTGGGTAGTCACAATGTTTTGCTAGAGGCCACTTGTAACTTGTGGGTCCAATAGTGTTATTAATCCACTACCAACATCATATGGGCCTATGGGGTTGTACACAAGAATGGGCTAACTTGAGTTAGAATGTACAAATTCATTGAATCTAAAATGTGTCTAGATTTAATGAATTTAATGTTCAATTTAGGGTGATTGAATTTTATATATGTATATATATATTTGATATAAATATATTATAAAATTCAAAAGATATATATATATGTTTGATATATTATATATTTGATATATATTATATTATTTCAAAAAATATATATATTATTCAAATTAATTTAAATGAATTAGTTTTAAATTTAATTATATTTGATAGATTTAAATTTAAACTAATGTCATTGTCTAAATTTGATTTAGATTGGATTCTAAATTTGAATTTAAACTAATAATCTAAATTTGATTTATATGATAAATTAAATCTAGATTTGATTCTTGATATAGATTATATTGTTAGTTTAAATTTAATCTATTAGATAGATTTAAGTTCAAACTAATATATTTAATTAATATTTGATTTAGTTCAAATTATTGATTTAATTTAAACAAATACCAAATCCTATCTATATTTAAATAAACAAATATCAAATTATATCTATATGTTGATATAGACTAGGATTATTTGAGATATAATCAACACAATTTCAAATCACCCTAAAGAGAGAGCAGCCGTACACTTAGAGAGAGAGACTGTACAGACGAACAATGAACATCGATTGTATGGACGAATAGCGATGACGTACGGACGTACACAAACAGAGGTACTAGCACACCATTCCAGTTTGACTTACCGTTTGTGTATATACTGGTAGAGGGAGCTGACCAGTCACGTTAGTTCCTAGGGTCAGATGAAATAAAAAAGAACACCAAGGGAGCACGGAAGGTAAATTCTTTTTCTATATCTCAATCTAAACAACATTAACGGATCCATGGGAGAGAATTTCTTGATAGTTATTCGTTGCGTGTGTACTGAAATTCCCAATTCTATATGCCTCCTCAGTCTACTTCTATGGCTCTAGTTGGCCTATGCTGCTCTATTTGCTCTTTGGGCACCCATTCAACTAATAATTGCCCATTTATAAATGTTTAAGCACAAGCTCATGCTATATATCCAGCAAAGCCTATGAATTAGGGAGGACCAAAGTATAATCCCTACTCTTCTACCTACAATCTTGGATGGAGGGATCATCCAAATCTTAGATATAGTAGTTGTAATCAGCTACAGCATTTGAGGTTTACTTTGAGTTTATCTTCTTCTTATATGCCTCAGGCACTAGTTAAGCAGCAAATTCCAATTCATGATGAGTCAAAGAAGGATGATGAGATGAAAGTAATAATGAAACAATTGATGGAGAGTAACATGCTTATTCAAAAGCAACTTCAGGAACAAGATGCGAAGTTATAGCAGAAAGATCTCTAGCACAAACAAGAGATGCAAACTCTTCAGAATCAAGTGAGTCAGTTAGCTACTTCTTTGTATAATCTTCAGAGTCAAGGTCTAGGGAAGCTTCCATCTTAGATAGTGTCTATTCCTAATGCAAGAGCTCCCTCCAATCCTAATTGTGGTGTTAATGCAATAACTTTGAGAAGTGGAAAGAAAGTTACTTTTGCTGACCCTTTGATGTCTGAGAGCCTTGTATCTAAGAGTAAAGAGGTCCAAGTTGAGAGTTCAACACCTACTCAGGAGATGCCTATCTCTACTCCCTTGACTTCTACTGAGTCCCAGCCTTCTCTTCTTCTACATCATTAAGCAATAAGTTGGTTTTAGAAAAAACACAAACTGTACCTAAGGAGCCTAAAGGAAAAGAGAAAGTAAAAGAGTGAAGTATTTTGCCCTACCCTAATCAGGCAACTCTTAGAAAGAAGCAGAAGGAGATGAGTATCCAGCAAGAGATCTTAGAAATGTTTAAGAAGGTTGAAGTCAATGTGCCACTCCTAGATTTGATTAAGCAATTTCCAAAGCATGCAAAATTCTTGAAGGAGCTTTGTACAAACAAGCGAAAGACAAGGAATAGTGAAAAAATTAGTCTTGGTATGAGTGTCTCAACGCTTTATCAGCTTTCTATGCCAGAGAAATGTGAAGACCCAGGGAGTTTTACTATTCGTTGCATGATTGGCCATTTGGACTTCACTTATGCTTTATGTAACCTAAGAGCTGCCATAAATGTCATGCCTAAATCAGCATATGCTCACTTGTAAGGAGCAGAATTGAAGCCTACTAATTTGGTTGCTTTTCTAGCAGATCGTAGACATGCATATCCAATTGGAGTCTTAGAAGATATGCTGGTCAAGGTGAAGGACCTAATCTTTCCCGCTGACTTTTATGTTTTAAATATGGAGGATGATAGGTTCCAATCTAGTAATAATACTCCTTTGATCTTAGGCAGACCATTTTTGAAAATGGCTAGGGCAATTATTGATGTTTATTCTAGTGTGCTTTCCATGGAGTTTGCTGGAAATGTCATAAAGTTTGATTTGTTTGAGGCTATGAAGCATCCATCTAATGATTCTGCTATTGTGGATGTTAATATGCTAGTTGACATTGCTTCCTTAGATTTTAGGAGTAGCATGATCAGTGCCTCTTATATATAACTGGACTTCTTGATTCTATTTCTTGTGATTGCATTGAAACTAGTACTTGTGACATATATGCTGATGTTATAGATCTCAGCTAGATATATTTAGTGCTTTTGTTGATTCATTGATGCATTTTGATGATCATCTTGATGATGGTGTTATGAGTACTACTGTTGACACTAATGATATAACATTTATGAAATCTTTTGATTCTGGTTCATTTTCTAAGTTCCTTGATGTGGTAGATGCCATGGAAAATGTTGATTTAACATCCTTACCTGATTCTGATTTGATGATGAGTCTAGAGCATGTTGTTATTGCTAGTTGTACATAATGTTCTCAAGTGATTGATATTGTTGATGCTGATATGCATGTTGGTTCTATTGATAGTCCTAGGGTTACTGATATAGTTCATGCTAATGCTTTTGATAGGACTGGTATCCATGATGATATTATGCATATAGTCAGTGATGACATTGATGTTGCTCATGATTCTTTGTTTGCATGTGACAATGTTCAATCTAGTGATTCTACTGTTGTATCTGGGTGTTCTAATGATAGTACTACTTATAAATTGATTGACTCTATTGTTACTGGATGAGATACTATTGGTAGATTTCCTACGTACATGGTTTGGAAGACATTGTTCTCCAACCACTTGTTTCCTCAGTTGAGCAACCCCCTATACTTGAGCTCAAATCGCTTCTAGAGGACCTCAAGTATTAATACTTAAAGGAAGGGAACAAGCTACCAGTGATAGTTGCAAGTGATATTGCTCAAGATCAGGAAAGTTGATTATTGGATGTTCTTAAAAAGAGAGAGAAAGCAATTGGCTGACATACCTAGTATCAGCCCAGATGTATGCATGCATAGAATTCTACTTGAGGATAAAGCCAAGCTAGTTAGGCAGCCTTAGAGACAGCTTAATCCATTGATTTTGGATGTCGTCAAGAAGGAAGTGATAAAGCTACTATTAGCAAGTATAATCTATCCTATATCTGATAGTTATTGGGTGAGTCGTGTGCAAGTAGTACCTAAGGAAATTGGATTGAGTGTAATTAGGAATGAGGTTAGTGAGTTAGTACCACCTAGGGTGCAAAACAGTTGGAGAGTTTATATAGATTATAGGTGGCTTAACTCTATTACTAGAAAAGATCATTTTCCTCTTCCTTTCATAGATCAGATGCTTGAAAGATTGGTAGGTAGGTCTTATTACTATTTCTTATAAGGGTTTTCAGGTTATTTTCATATTTCTATAGCGCCAAAGGATCAGGATAAGACTACTTTTACTTGCCCGTTTGGTGCCTTTGCTTATAGACATATGCCTTTTGGGTTATGTAATGCCCATGGTACTTTTCAACGTTGCATGGCATCCATATTTGCTTATTTTCTTGAAAATTGCATGGAAGTTTTTACGGATGACTTTATTGTTTATGGTGATTGTTTTGATGTTTGCTTGTATTCTCTTGATAAAGTTTTGGGAAGATGCATTGATTTTAACCAAGTTTTGAACTTTGAAAAATGTCATTTCATGGTTAGAAAAGGGATTGTTACTAGGTCATGTTATGTCCAAAAGTTGCATAGAGGTCGACAAGGCCAAGATAGACATCATTGCATCTTTGTCATACACATCATCTGTTAGAGAGGTCCATTCATTTTTAGGGTATACTGGATTCTAGCGTTATTTCATTAAGGATTTCAATAAGATAACATTGCTTTGGTCTCGTCTTTTGCAAAAGTATACTACGTTTTCTTTTGATGTATCTTGCAGGACAGCTTGGGATGAGTTGAAAAGGAGATTGACCATGGCCCCGATCATCCAAGCACCTATTTGGGACCTTCCATTTGAGTTTGCATGTGATACCTCTGATTATGCACTAATTGTAGCGTTGGCTCAAAGAGTTGATAGAAAGCATGATTGCCTATACTTCTAAGACCCTAGACACGACTTAGGCCAATTACACAACAATAGAAAAAGAGCTTTATGCTAATAGTTTTTGGCATAGAAAAGTTTAGGTCTTATATTTTACATGCTAAGGTGATTATTTTTACTGACCATGCTGCTATCAAGTATCTTTTCAAGAAGCTCGATTTGAAGACACACTTGATCCATTGGGTGGTTCTAATCCAAGAATTCAATGTTGAAATTAAGGATAAGAGTGGAGCTGAGAATGTTGTAGCAAATCATTTGAGTCAAATTAAGGCTTTGATGGTAAACTTTTACCTTTGTGATAATTCTTTCCCTGATGATCGGTTGTGCATTGTGTCTGTGTCTAAACCATGGTTTGCTGACATAGTTAATTTCTTAGTTGTTTCTGTATTGCTTGCAAATTTAGTAAGCATCAATTAGCTAAGTTTAAAAGTGAGCCTAAGCATTACATCTGGGATGATTCTTACTTGTGGCGATTATGTTCTGATCAGATTATTAGGCAGTGCTTTCCCAATGATGATTTTGAGTCTATTTTACACTTTTGTCATATGCTTGCATATGGGAGACATTTTGGGCCATAGAGAACTACTAGGAAAGTCTTAGATGCTGGTTTGTAATGGCCATCTCTATTTAGAGATGCATTTCAATATTATAGAAACTGCATTAGGTGTCAGCAAGTAAGTGGGATCACTAGGAGGCACAAGATGCCTCAATAATCTATATTTACTTTGTGAGATTTTTTACTTATGGAGGATAGATTTCATGGGTCCTTTTCCAATTTCTTTTGGATTCCATTACATATTGCTTGCTGTTGATTATGTGTCAAAGTGGGTTGAGGCAATCCCCATTAGGATTGATGACTCTGTTCTAGTGGTTTCTTCTGTTAGGTCTAATATTTTTAGCAGGTTTGGTATACCTCGAGCTATCATTAGTGACCAGGGCATATATTTCTGCAATCGCAGCATGCAGAGCCTCCTCATCAAGTATGGAGTCTTACACAGGTGGCTACTCCATATCACCCCCAAACAAATGGACAGGCTGAAGTTTCCAACTGTGAAGTGAAGTTGATCTTGGAGAAGACTATGCAACCCAATAGGAAAGATTGGGATGTATGAAAAGATGGAAAAGGAAGTAAGATGATAATGTTACATGTTCAGCCCTTAAATGGAATTAGTTTTCCATATGGTCCTTTGGAGGAATTATGGTTGGTCCTTAATGGAAAAATTAATTCCATTTAAGGGCTGAGTATGTAACATTACTATCTTACTTCCTTTTCCATATTTCATACGTCCCATGCCACATTCCCTATATCTTTATACATACCATGGCATCTTTTATGCAATTTGAAATGTTAAAGTTTTCATGAAAGAAATCAAGAGAAAGCATGACTAGTTTGAATTAAAGTTTGTTTTCATGAGTTTAAAGTAAGTTGTGAAGAATTTCCTTTCCTTCCTTCTTGAATGATGATTTTGGCTAGAATAAAGGGTAATGAAGTGAGAATTTCATGAAAATGATGTTAAACATGGATTTCTCATGGTGGAATTAGCTAAAGACAAGTCTTGGTTTAAAAAAAAAGGATAAAATAAAGAATATGAAATTTTTGGGTTTTATGATCTTTTAAGACTTAGCGTAAGGAATTAGATGATTTATTTAGTGTTTGATGTTGTATTAGGATTTGAAAAAGCTCAAGGAAGCTAGTGGAAGGATTGAAATCAAGTGAAAAGGCTAAAAATTTCACCAAGATGGCAAATTTCTATTTCTTCCTTTATGTTATTTTATTATGTTTCCATGATGATACATGATTGCCATATTGTTGTTATGATGTTTTATTACTAGTTTTGACTATTTCTAATGTAAGGGCTTTGCTCGGGATGTCCATTTTCTAAGGGAAAACTTTGCCAAAATTTTTATGTAACAATATGATTTTTTATGCTTTAATGTGATTACAGATGTTTTATGGCATAAATGA
Source organism: Adenanthera pavonina (assembly GCA_026686845.1). Lineage (NCBI taxonomy): Eukaryota > Viridiplantae > Streptophyta > Magnoliopsida > Fabales > Fabaceae > Adenanthera > Adenanthera pavonina. Next base: position 10,040,669 of record JAIVEN010000017.1, read on the forward strand.
TAGCATGAATGCATGAAATGAATTTACTATTGAGATTTTCATAATCTCATTACCCTAAATATTAACATGATAGGCCTAAGCAATGGCAAGGATTCAAGGAAGACAAAAGGCAAGGAGAAGGCTAATGATGATTAAAATGTTATTAGCCATTATGTTATATTTCTTTGTCATTTTATGTAAAATCATGTATAAATTTATGAGGCTGTATGTTTATGTGGTCATATTCCTTTAAGTACCTTATGACGTTATGTAAGGAGTATGAACAAGTTTTGATATTGTGAATATGGTATAAATTTAGTTCTCCTAAGGGATGCCTAAAACTGTCTCTACTGACGTGCTGAGGATTAAATAGAGTAACTCTATCCAAAACAGAGCATAACATATGAGTAATTTATATGCCTAAAAAATAGACAGAATGAACTTTCTAGAAGCCAAAGAGCACTTAATTTGGGCAAGTATAGCAAGAGTTATGACTTTTTGAATTTATGGCAGAAAACTTAGAAAGCTGGAAATTGACCATATAAAAATTGATTTTGTGCTAAATACTGTATTAATTGACACATTAAAAATCCAGTTTCATATTTTTCCCATGTAGAGAATGTTTTAAGTTATTATAGAGACTTAAATCACATTTGTAAGATTTTTCTAGAATTAGTTATGATTTTTCAAATTTAGTTGAAAAAATAGGTGACCAAATGAATAGTAATCCGAGAATTTTTTTTTATTTTTCTGCTTTGGTCCCTATTGTGATTCAGGCTCCTAAAATGGTACAAATGGACATTAAATAAAGTATAATACATGGGAAATGATGTAATAAAATAAGATGTTACATTGTTTGTATAAGAGTAAAAGATTCAGGCAAAAGATAGTTTGAATCTTTAAGGTTATTTAGTTATTATTCCTTTGGAATTGAATAATTAACTAGATTTGCTATGGTATTTTGATGATAGACAGGATGTCTTCTTCCAGCAATAGCCATGTATATGATCATAGTGAGTTTTGATCCTAAATTGGGAATAGAAAACTAGGAAGAAAGTGTTGGTTCTAATGATGTAACAACGGAAGGCTTTAAAGGATTAAATGTTGACATAGGACCTTTCTAGCCCAAGATAGAACCTATAGCTGTACAACCATTACAGGTGGTTCCAGCTCATGAAAGAGGAATAGAGGTGGTAGAAGATATTGATTACAAGGCCGACTTTATATTGGATTTAGAGAACACAAGCTATGATGGCCCAATAGATGTTGAACACATAGTCTATAGGATTGTGCGGAAATGTTTCAAAGAATTTGTGAAGTATTATGAAGGCTCTGATCAGATCCTCATCTTCCTCAACAAGGTTGTGGAAGTCAAACAATTTCTAGCAATTGAAGGATTATAATATCTGAAATTGTTGTGGAATAATATAGTTATTAATGAAATTCCTATTAATGAGTTTTAGATCTCAATCAATGCTAAGCTAGAAGGCTGGGTATTTCCAAGCTTAGAGGACTATGTTAAGATATATACTATTGAAAGAAATGTGCGGGTGACAAAAATGGAAAGCAAAAAACCTGATCTACAACCAGAAGATGCTAGGTTAGTACTTCCTTATGATGAAGCATATAAGACAAGAGAGATTGTGAGCCAGTTATACAATAATAGTAAAAGAAACTACTAGGAATCACAAATGATCACATTTTTGCATGTGGTCAAGGATGCCATGTGTCTTATGGAATTACAAGGCTACCATTACTTCAAGCTAGCATGGGTCGATGTTATATTGAATGTACTATTAGATGATGATGCATACTAGGGACCCATCAAGGCTGAGCTACAAAATGAGTAGTTGGATAATTTTCAGGAATGCATTAGAGAACTCGCAAATAGAGAGAACTTGAGACTGAAGAGGAAGCTACTAAAAGGACTAAGTAAGAAGCAGAAGAGTTAATTCTGGAAGAGGATCTAGAGGAAGATCCTGAAGAAGACTCGAAAGAGGATCTAGAGGAAGCTTCCAATGAAGCAGAAAGCAGCTCCAATTCCTCCTGAAAGCTAATAGCAAATGTAATTGATTGTATATATGTATATAGAAGAGCTTATATGATTGCAAGTTTTATGTGTAAGTCATAACTAACATAGAAGGAACGAAAGAATGAGCATGTATGAATGAACCTTATGTATAAAGTTTATGATTATGTGAATAAAAGTGGCATAGAAACCAAAAAAAAGAACACTGTAAAATGAACTCTGGTTTTCTTCGATTCTTCTTTCGATGCTCAACACAAGGGAAATGGCCTCCTTTTATACTAGTTTCCAGAGGCATAAAACGTATAGAGTTTTAATGGATTTTGAAAAGAAATTATGGAAATTATTGAGGGGGTTCTAGGAGAGGGGGTTACATGGAGGAGTAATTATGAATCATTTCATTCTCCCCAGGTTGGATAGAACTCGCCCTCGAGTCAAAGTTAGCATCATCATCCAGATAGGGTGACAAGTCAACAACATTGAAAGTGGCAGAAACTCCATAAGCACTAGGCACTTAAACCTTATAAGCATTGTTGTTGATCTTTTGTACAATCTTGAAAGGACCATCAGCTCTAGGAGACAACTTAGCATTGGGATGTTTAGGAAAACGCTCTTTTCTGAGATGTATCCAAACTAAGTCTCCCACATTAAAGATTTGTTGTTTCCGATGCATGTCTTGCTTTGTCTTGAGTTTGAAATTCTGCTTCTGGATTCTTTCACAAGCTTGTTCATGCAACTTCTTGATTTCCTTAGCCTTTTGATCTGCATCAGAACTATACTGCTGCTTATCAAGTGAAGGGGTCAAGTCTAGTGGACTAAGGGGACGAGTGCCGTAAATAACTTCAAACGGACACTTCCCAGTTGCTTGATTAACAGAATTATTGTAGGCAAATTCAACTTGAGCAAGAATGAGGTCTCACTGCTTCAAATTCTTCCCCATGAAACTTCGAAGAAGATTTCCCAGGACTCTATTAATAGCTTCAATTTGACTGTCCCTCTGTGGATGGCTAGCACTGCTAAACTGGAGTTCAGTTCCCATCTTCTTCCATAGCATCAGCCAAAAGTGGCTAAGAAACTTGACATCACGATCAGAGGTGATAGTCTTAGGAATACCATGGATACAGACAATATCTTTGAAGTACAAATCTGCAACTTGAACTGCTTTATTAGTTTTCTGGCAAGGAATGAAATGGGCCATCTTTGAAAATCGATCCATAACAACCATGATAGAATCTTTTTGCCTTTATGTTCAGGGTAAACCAAGAACAAAATCCATGCTCACATCTTCCCACGGCGCTTCTGGAACTGGCAGTGGCATGTATAATCCTGTATTTTGCCCCTTGGTCTTAGCCAAATAACATATTCAACATTGTTGTATATGTCTGTTGACATCTCATTCAAGCCTTGGCCAATAGAAATTCTCTTTGACCAGATCAACTGCCTTGTCTCTGCCAAAATGACTAGCTAATCCTCCATCATGAGCTTCCCAAATTATCGCCTCCCACAAAGAACCCTGAGGAATGCATAGGGTTTTACCTCGAAATAGAAACCCTTCATGTCGGTAATACTGGTGGAACAATTGATTGGCAGTAGCTTCCTACACTCCATGGAAATCAGGGTCATCCTGGTACAACTCCTTGACAAGGTCAAAACCAATAACTTTGGCTTGCATTGTTGTTAGTAAAACATGTCGACGGCTAAGAGCATCAGCTGCAGGGTTTAAAATTCTAGCCCTTATGCTTAATGAGGAAGGGATAAGACTGCAAGATTTCACTCCAATGGGCATGTTTGCGGCTGATCTTTTGTTGAGAGTTCAAATACTTTAGGGCTTCATGATTCAAAAAAAGTAGGAACTCTTTGTTCAAGAGATAATGACTCCAATGTTGCAGAGCTCGAACAATGGCATAGAATTCTTTATCATAATTAGAATACCTGAGTTTGGTATCATTGAGTTTCTCACTGAAAAAGGCAATGGGATGGCCTTCCTGGCTAAGACAGCACCAATTCCAGTGTTGGAGGCATCACAGCTAACCTTGAACACCTGGTCGAAATTTGGAAGAGCTAGGATGGGAGCTTTAGTTAACCACTTTTTTAACTCCTCAAAACTCCTCTGAGCTTGCTCCGTCCACTGAAATTTGTCTCCCTTGGTGCAATCTGTGAGGGGTGCAGCAATAGAGCTAAAATTACGGATGAACCTCCTGTAGAAGGAAGCTAATCCGTGGAGGCTTCAAACTTCCTGAAGAGATCTTAGAACTGGCCAGCTATTAATGGCTTCAACTTTACTCGGATCAACTTGAACACCTTCGCAGTGATGATGTGCCCTAAGAAAACAACTTCATTGGTGAGAAATATGCACTTCTTTAGATTGGCAAAAAGCTTTTGATTTCACAAGGCTTGCAAGACTTGCTGTATGTGATCGAAGTGTTCTTCCTGACTCTTGCTGTAAATAAGAATATCATCAAAGTAAACAACAACAAATTTGTTAGTGAAGGGTTGCAATACCTGATTCATCAGGCACATGAATGTGCTAGGGGTATTGGTCAATCCAAAAGGCATCACATTCCACTCATACAAGCTATCTCTTATCTTGAAGGCAGTCTTCCATTCGTCTCCTGGCCTAATCTGAATTTGGTGATACCCACTACAAAGGTCAACCTTGGAAAAGGTAGTGGCACCATTCAGCTGGTCTAACATGTCATTGAGCTGGGGTATCGGAAACCGATATTTGCTGGTAATTTTGTTAACAACTCAGTAATTAATGCACATTCTCCAACTCCTATCTTTCTTGGGTACTAGCAGAACAGGTACAGTATAAGGGCTAACACTTTCTCGAGCCAGCCCTTTCTTCAGCAGCTCTTCAACTTGTTGCTGGACTTTGACATGTTCCTGAGGACTCATCCTATAAGCAGCCTTGTGAGAAATGACTGCTCCTGGAACAAAATCAATGGCATGCTGTATGTCTTGTATCTCATGAGCTATCATGTCTGGAAACTTAGATAATAAGGGCATAACTCCTGGTGATATGGTGGACTCACTGTTTGCCTCGAGTACCAGTATGAAAATCATTGTCTGGGCTTCAAATTTTGTCACCTTGAACTCTTCCTTGGTCATCAAAATCACCAATGGTTTAGCTTCTGTCGAGGCTTTGCTAAACTCACTAGGCGGTAGAGGCACTAGCTTGATCTTGACATCATCTTTAGTGAAAGAGTAGGTGTTTGTATGTCCATCATACAGAGCATATCGATCATATTGCCATGGTCTCCTGAAAAGAAGGTGGCATGCATCCATGGGAACAACATCACACAAAACATCGTCACAATACCTGTTCCTAATAGAGAAAGTAAGAAGGCATTGCTTAGAGACTTTTACTTCACTTCCAGTATTAAGCCAGTGAAGCTTGTCAGGATGCGGATGGTCGTGCGTTGGTAGCTTCAATTTCTGCATCATCTAGTCAGACATTACATTTTCACAGCTCTTACTGTCAATGATGACATTACAAACTTTGCCCTGGGCAGTGCAACATGTGTGAAAAATGTTGCGTCGTAGCCAGGGTTCTTCCTTAACTATAGCTGCATGCAGACTTTGTCTAATAACTAAAGCCTCTCCCTTATCTACAAGCATAATCTCCTCATCATATATCGGTTCGGTTTCATAAAATGTAGTTTCCTCTTCATTTTCCTCAGGTGCTTCATAAACTTGCCCTTCCCTAATGGTGACAATCCTCCGAGTAGGACAGTCTGAGGCGATGTGGCCAAATCCTTGGCATTTAAAGTATCTAGGTGCTTTAGTGTTGAATCAAGAGTTTTGATGATTGTAAACCAACATTCAAGAGCTTGAATTGAAGATATCAAAGGAGATCAAAGCTGTGTCAAGTGAAGACTTTATGAGTATTTGCTGTTAAATCTCTTGTAGGATCTTTAGTTTTTGTTATGATTGGGTAAAAGATTTTGATTTGAGAAAAAGATGTTTTCAAACCTTGATTTTGTGTTAAATCTTTACCTATTTGAAAAACACCCACAAACAGACGAAGGTTGAAAGATTAAGCTAAACTGTCAAGTTGGAAATTCGAACTTTGCCTTTGGAAGTTCGAACTTCGAGCTGAAACTGAATGAGTCTGAAGAGATGGCTCTCTGTCAGATGAATTTTGGCTGCTCAAAATTCGAATTTTCATCTAGTCTGAAAGAAGCCTTTCTTTGTAACAGACGAACTTTAAGTCTCCAAAATTCGAATTTCAGACAAAACAAAATTTGAGAGAATAGAAGAAATACGTCTGATACTATGTTAAAGTTCATCTGAGATCAAGAATGATTTAAGTTTCAAAACTGCTCTCTGACAGACAAACTTTGAACATTGAAATTCGAATTTCAGAAGCAAAAATCTTGAGTCTGTTTAAGTGAAACATCAACATTCGAATGATGAAATTAGTCTGGAAAGAGTCTCTCTGACAGACGAATTTCACCTTTTCAAAATTCGAATTTCGAGGGCACTGTAGCAAATTGAAAACACTGTTCACACTTAACCGAAAAACTTTCTTCTTGAAAATTCGTATGTCACATTGTGAAAATGTTTTGTATGTTTCAAAATTTGAATTTCACTTAATGAACAGACGAACTTCGTGTTGTAACGTTGGAAGCTTTAACCTTCGGTTCCTTCGAAATTCGTCTGTTGACCAGCCAAAATTCGAATTTCAGTATGTCAGAAACATTAAATGCGGTTGGTAAACGGATAGTTTTTCAGAGTAACCGTTGGATAACTTCTCCAACGGATAGATTAAAGTCTCTAACGGATATTTGAGACCTAAATCTATAAATACAACAACATTTGAAGTTGTGGGTAACAAATCAAATAAGTGTGTACCGAATTTCTGCTAAATCTTTTCTCAAAAGCTTTTACCCTCTCAACTTCTATACTTGTACTGAAACTTTCATATCTACTCTTTTCAAGAGAGTTATTTTATTGTAATCAATCTACTCTTCATCTTGGAGATAGATTTACTTGTGAGGGGTATTCACAAGGGGATTGGGAAGCACTTTGTGAAAGTTCTTAGAGAGTGTGAGAGAGCTCAGAAACAGAGCATACTCGTGTACTGTGGCCCCAGCAAGAAGCCCATTGAAATTCTTGCTGTATAGTGGATAAATCTCAAGAGGTGTCTTGGGGACTGGATGTAGGTCAAGTGGAAAGACCGAACCAGGATAAATCACTGAGTTTTCTTCTTCCTATCTTTACTTTTCATCTTGCTCTGTTTTACGCATTGTTTTCATTATATTGTGATATCTTCACTTACTTCACTTTGTGCAGAAAAATTTCAATCTTCCCAATTCACCCCCCTCTTGGGAAGTCAGCCTTGCTAACAAGTGGTATCAGAGACCGGATTCCCATTCAAAGGAACTCACAGTCCGGGAATGAAGATGGCTGGCTTTGGAGAGAGTATACTTCCTGAAGGAAACAACACTCACAGACCATCAGGCTTCAGTGGAGAGCATTATGGATATTGGAAGATGAGGATGCAGATCTACCTCCAATCAATTGATCTTGACATCTGGTCAGTCATTGAAAAAGGAGACTTCGTCCCAATAGTTCTAACTGAAGATGGAAGACACAAAGAGAAGCTAGAAGCAGAGTGGAATGATGAAGACAGAAGGAGAGTCCTACTAAACTTCAAAGCAAAGCATTGTTTGGTCAGTGCCCTGAACCAGGATGAATTCTGCAGAGTCTCACAATGCACCACTGCAAAAGGAATGTGGGATACTCTACAGATTGCACATGAAGGAACATCTGGAGTTAGGGAGAACAGACTGAACACATGCATTGGGGAGTATGAAAGCTTCAGAATGGCTGAAGGAGAAACTGTAAAGGAGCTCCAAAAGAGATTCACTCTCATTGTGAATCAACTGAAGAGCCTGGGAAAAGAATACACACAGTCTGAGAAAGTAAGAAAGATACTCAGAGCTCTCCCTCTGGAATGGCAGCCCAAGGTGACAGCTATAGAAGAAGCCAGAGGAGAATCAATGGCTTCTGTCACAGCTCTCTTCGGCAGCCTTGAGGAGTATGAAGGAAAAATCAAAGCACTCAAGGAAGCTGGGCTGGACAGAAAGAAGAAAGGTCTTGCCCTCAAAGCTGCTGATGAAAAGGAAGAAGAATCTGATGAAGGAGATGAGCTGGATGAGGAAACTCTGGCTATGATGGTCAGGAAATTCGGAAGATTCTACAGCAAGAAGAAGAGCAAGAGATTCTTCAAGAAAGGAGTAACTGGAGAAAACAAGAAAGAGGCAAAAGAACCTGTGACTTGCTATGAGTGCAAGAAGCAGGGACACATTAAGTGGGATTGTCCCCAATTCATTAAGAAGCAAGAAAAAGAAAAGAAAGCTGCAGACAAAGGGAAGAAGAAGAAAGCCTATATCTCATCCATCTGGGGCAACAGCTCAGATGAGGAAGAAGAAGATGAGGATGAGATTGCCAACATTTGTTTAATGGCACTTGCCTCAGAAGAAGTCTTACCCTCATGCAGCAGTGATCAGGAAGAAGAGGTATATAAATCTGAACCTTCCTATTCTGAATTACAAGATGCATTTCATGAGCTTCATGATGAATTCATTAAAGTTGCTAAAGAACTGAAATTGGCAAAGAAAAAGATAAATAAGCTGGAATCCCAAAGCATAGTTTCTGAAATTACCTCCTTGCCTACTACTGAATCTGTTTATTGCACTTCATGCATTGAACTCAAGCAAACTAATGATTATTTAGTTAAAAGTATGTCTAGGCTCACTAGAGGCAAAGATATGTTGTTTGCATTAATGGGGAGCCAAAGAATATCACAAGGAAGAGCTGGTCTTGGCTATGATCCATGTGCTGTCAAGGAAAAGATTAGGAAGAAAAATCAGAATGCTTATATGAGACATTTTGTGCATGCTGAGAACATTAAAACGAAAACTAATGCATTACATCACATTGAAACATATGATCAACCAAGGCATGCTAGACAAAAGTATTATCTGCACTATTTTCTTCCTGCATCTCAATCTAGCAGTCCTTTCACCACCTGTCATTTCTGTAACAAAAAGGGACATATTTCCAGTTCTTGTGTTTTGAAGAAAAATGGACTTGGCAGGAAAGCTGAATGGGTTCCCAAAATTGCATCTGCATCTAGGAAAAGATATACTGACCAAAAAGGACCCAAGCAAATTTGGGTACCTAAAAGGAAAACGTAAACACTGTTTTGCAGGTCTGTCTCAAAGCTAAGAAAAGCAACAAATGGTATATGGACAGTGCCTGCTCAAGTCACATGACTGGTGATAAGGAGAAGTTTATCACCTTGAGAGACAAGAAAGGAGGAAAGGTGACCTTTGGAGGTGACCAATATGGCAAAATCGTTGGTATTGGAATTATGGGCAAAAATCCAGAAACATCCATTGAAGAGGTGCTGTTTGTGATTGGCCTCAACCACAACCTGCTAAGCGTGAGTCAGACCTGTGACAAAGGAAACTGGGTGCTGTTTGACTCAAAGTTTTGCCTGGTCATCAGAAAAAGTGATCACAAAGTAATCCTCAAAGCTCAAAGGGATGGTAACTGCTATACTATTGATCTTGATGAACTTCCTCCCATAGATTCTGTATGCTTAATCAGTCAGAATAATGATAGTTGGCTATGGCATAGAAGATTAACTCATGTGAACATGAATCAACTGTCTAAACTGATTAAAAATGAGCTAGTAACTGGTCTACCAAAAATATCTTTTGAAAAGGATAAAGAATGTGATGCATGCCTAAGAGGAAAATAAACTAAATCATCATTTAAATCTAAAAATGTAGTCACCACAACTAGACCACTTGAACTGCTGCATATGGATTTGATTGGACCTTCTAGGGTAAAAAGTCTTGGTGGTAATATGTATGTGCTTGTAATTGTTGATGACTATTCTAGATTTACTTGGACATTATTTCTTTCTTCTAAAAGTGATACCTTTGGTGCATTTGTAACCTTAGCTAAGAAAGTGCAGAATGAGAAAGGTATTTCTATTGTGTCTATCAGGTCAGACCATGGAGGAGAATTTGAAAATGCATACTTCCTGGAGTTCTGCAATGAGCATGGGATTGACCACAACTTCTCAGCACCAAGAACTCCTCAACAAAATGGAGTGGTAGAAAGGAAGAACAGAACCATTGGAGAGATGGCTAGAGCTATGCTGAATGAGAAGGAACTCTCTCAAGTGTTCTGGGCTGATGCAGTGAATACAGCAAGCTACATCATAAACAGAGCCTACATCAGACCAATCCTTGGGAAGACTCCATATGAGCTGTACAAGGGAAGAAAGCCAAATCTGTCACACCTCCATGTGTTTGGGTGCAAATGCTTCATTCACAACAATGGTAAAGAAAATCTAGGTAAATTTGATGCAAAATCTGATGAAGGTATATTTCTGGGCTATTCTAGTAGGAGTAAGGCTTATAGGGTCTATAATAAAAGATCAAATATAGTAGAAGAATCAGTGCATGTGGTCTTCATTGAAAATGAAACTGTTTCAAAACATGTTACCAATAAGGATGATCTTACTTTCAATTTTGAAAAACTGGAAATTTCTGACAGAAGTAAAACTAAACCTCCAAAGATATCTGAATCTGTTGACACAGAGGAAGATATCCAGGAGCAAGAGTTTGATGAAGAAAATAATGAAGAAACAACTCAAGAACTCCCTAGAGCTTGGAGATATCAAAGGAATCACCCTGTTGATCAAGTAATAGGAAATGTTCAAGAGAAAGTCAAAACCAGAAAACAGTTAAGGGATCAAACGCTCAACTGTGCCTTTATTTCTGAAATTGAACCCAAATGTGCTGAAGAAGCCTTAACTGATGAATACTGGATTATGGCTATGCAAGATGAATTAAATCAATTTGAAAGAAATCAAGTTTGGGATTTAGTACCTAGACCCAAAAATCATCCTGTTATTGGTACCAAATGGGTTTTCAGAAATAAACTTGATGAATCTGGAACAATAATCAGAAATAAAGCTAGATTGGTTGCTAAAGGGTATAATCAGGAAGAAGGTATTGATTTTGAAGAAACCTTTGCACCAGTAGCTAGGCTAGAAGCTATAAGAATACTGCTGGCATATGCATGCATGAAAAATATTTTATTATATCAAATGGATGTAAAAAGTGCCTTTCTGAATGGATATATCATGGAAGAAGTATATGTAGATCAACCTCCAGGCTTTGAGGATCCTACAAAACTAAACCATGTTTATAAACTGAAGAAAGCTCTCTATGGTTTAAAACAGGCCCATAGAGCATGGTATGAGAGACTGAGCAATTTCCTAACTGATAAGGGGTTTAACAGAGGAAAAGTTGACACAACCTTATTTACTAAGAAAGAAAATAAAGATTTGCTAATTGTTCAAATCTATGTTGATGATATTATTTTTGGTGCTCCTAATGAAACTCTTTGCAAGAAATTCTCTGAGTTAATGCAGGGAGAATTCGAGATGTCTATGATGGGTGAACTCAACTTCTTCCTTGGACTGCAAATAAGACAGCAAAATGATGGTATCTTTCTCAGTCAATCCAAGTATCTAAAGGAACTGCTAAAGAAGTTTGGTTTGGAGAATGCCAAACCAATGGGAACACCTATGGCCACTGCAACCAAACTGGACATGGATGAAAACGGGAAGATATTTGACATTACTCAGTACAGAAGAATGATTGGATCCCTGCTATACCTAACTGCCAGCAGACCTGACATAATGTTCAGTGTTTGCATGTGTGCAAGGTTCCAATCATGCCCCAAAGAAACCCATGCAACAGCTGTGAAAAGAATTTTCAGATATCTTATTGGAACATCACAGATGGGTCTTTGGTATCCAAAAGGCAATGGAGAAGATCTCAAAGGATACACTGATGCTGATTTTGCAGGATCTAAAACTGACAGAAAAAGTACAAGTGGAACCTGTCAGTTCCTTGGAGGATCCCTGGTTTCATGGTTCAGCAAAAAGCAAAACAGTGTGGCCTTATCTACTGCAGAAGCTGAGTATGTTGCAGCTGGAAGCTGTTGTGCCCAAGTCATCTGGATGAAACAGCAGCTTAAAGATCTTGAGATTAATATAAAAGAGATACCAATCATGTGTGACAACCAAAGTGCTATAAATATCACCAAGAATCCTGTCATGCATTCAAGGACGAAACATATTGAAGTAAGGCACCACTTCATAAGAGATCACGTTCTAAAAGGAGAAGTTAGACTGGAATACATCCCAACAGAGGATCAAGTAGCTGATATACTCACAAAACCTCTATCAGAAGACAGACACTGCAAAATAAGGAGAGAATTGGGAATGGTAAATCCCAGTGAATTGTAAGTTATTTCTGTGCAATTCTGTCTTTAAAGTTTTTAATATTAGAATAAATTCTAACTTGAGCATCGGAGTTTGTCTTAGTGTAGTTGCAGGTGCTCCTTGTGAAAATCAATGGCTAAAAGTTTGAAAGATTGGAGCACTCCAGATTGGAGCAACCAGAAAATGAAGTGAATAATAATTATCCTAAGTTCTGGATCCATTCTGTAAGTCTTTAAAGTTGAAATTTGTATGTTAGAAGAATTTCATTGATAATCTGTGTCTTTGAACTGGTCAACATGGTCAACATTCGAATTTTGGTTGACCAACAGACGAACTTTGGCCTGTTATGCCTTGGAACAGTTCTCGGTTATGCCTCGAAATTCGTCTGTTGAAGCTTGAAAGTTCGAATTTCCAAAATCAAAATTTCAAAGTAATGATTGTCCATCACTGTTATACAAATTATTACTTCTTAACATACGAATGTTGGACAATCTTTGCAAAAATTGAAAAATTCGAATTGTCAAGTTCAAAATTCGTCTGTTGAAACATGTTCTTGATGAATGAATGCTTGAAAGATAAAGATCTGCATGCTTAATTCGTCTGTTGATTGATGGTTTGTGTAATGCTGTCTTTTTCTTTCCAACATTCGAATTTTGTTAAAACAAAATTCGTCTGATGTGCTTGTATTGCTTGTTTCAAGCCACTATCAGACGAACTTTCAAGATGAAAATTCGTCTGTCAGTAAGCTGTGCTGAACGGTTTAACTTGTAACTGCCCGAAGTTCGAATTTTGACCCCTCAAAATTCGTCTGTCAGACGGTTACACACGTTAAATGCGACGGTTTTCCACAGAACAGACGCAACCCTATTTGTAACCTCCCTGAGTCTGTTCTGATTCTCTCTTCAATCCTCTTAACTCCTGTCCAAAAACCGTCATTCTTCACCGTTTGAACTTCCATTCGCATCCTATAAACCTATTCTCAGCCACATTCTGCTTCATTCAACCGAGAAATGGCAAGAGTTAAAATTCCTGGAACAGGAAAAGCTGTGGCTCGTCCTAAAAGGAATGTTAAATCTCAATACGCTACCAAAGAAGGAGAAAAATCAAAGAGAAAAGCTGAACCCAGCAAAGCTACTCCCTCAAAACGCCAGAAATCTTCATCCAAAGCAGAATCTCAGAAAACTGGACCCTCTTCTTCAAAAAGTGCAGAACCGTCTATTCCTGCTGCTGCCTCTTCTGCTTCCTCCAGTACTGAATCTGGAGAGTTTGAATTGACTACACTGCCACTGTGGAGCACTCCTGAGATTCAAGAAGAGTACACTACCAAGTTTTCCACCAAAAAGGTAATCAAGCCTCATTGTGTAAATATGGAACAATTTCTGATATCCAACAATTTTGATGCTGCTGTATGGTTGTTAAGATATAAAAATCTGTTGGAAATTGCTGAAAAATATGATGATAAGGTAGTGAAGACTTGGTATGCCTCTCTTCAATATAACAGCAAGAAAAAGAAATGGGAGGTCACTTTGAGATCAAGGACCATCTGGCTTGCTGATGAAACATTCAATGAAGTACTGGAAATCCCAGGTCAAGATGGGCTAAAAATTGACATAACAGCCTCTGGGTATATGGATGAGGCAAGCACAGCTGATGAAGAAGGTGGACCCTTTCTGAACTACAAAGAAAGCACCATCTTGGACACCTTATTCAGGAGAAGGGAGAACAGGCCAACAATAAATCTGTTGAAGCCCACAGACCTAAGTGTACAAGTCAGAATCCTGCACTACATAGTGTCAAGGATCATTTTCAACAAGGGTGGTAGCTTCAATCTGATAACAAGGGCAGAGGCTCATGTGATGACTGCTATCATTCGGGGGAAGCTGATTAACATGGGTCATATCATCCTCCAAAGAATGATAAAGGCAAGAGATCAAAGGAAGGATTCCACACTCCCCTATGCTGCAATTATTTCAAGAATCCTGCAGCATGCTAGGATTCAGCACATTGAGAAGGGGAAAGGGAAACTCACTGAGGCTTTCAAAGAGGAGGAACTGCAAAGGATGGGCATTGAGAGAGATGAAGGACGATGGGTTGGAAAGGGAGCAGGGAAAACTGAAGACTTGTTCTTTGTTACTGATGCATCCCTCCAACAAGAAGGCACTTCTGAGGCCCCTGACAGATCCTTACCTCAGCCTTCCCAGACAATTCCATCTCCCTCCAGGCCTACACACCCTCCTTCCACTCCCTCCTCACGAGCCAAGCCAACAAAGATCACTGAGTTGTTTGACAGTCTATCAACACTCATTCTCAGCATCAGAGATGAGCAAAATGCCAAATTTGCTCATCTACAAGATCAGATCCATCAGTTGGCTGTGAATATGAAGGTGGTGGCTGATGCTTATGAAGTGATAAGAAATGCAATTCCTACCACTTCAGCTCCACCTCAGCCTGGTGTCCCTGAGCCTACTCTGTCTCCATCCCCTGTGCCTCCAAGTCCCTTTGAGATTGCCTCCTCTGACCATAATTCGGATATTGATGGTGCTGATGCTATGAGAACACCAAGTCCTGGTCCACCCTTGGACTATGGACTAGAAGGAGAAGGTCTTCAAGAATCAAGCCCTCTTAAGCCTATGCAAGAAGATGCTCCGGATTCAATTCTGTCTATTCAAGAATCAGAGCAAGTTGAAAGACTGGTTGCAGCCATTTCAACCTCTTCTGTGCCGGAAGCAGCAAGCAATGAGGAAAGGAGCATTGTACCTGTTATTGATTATCTTGCCGTTGCTCACAATGCTCTGTTAATAGCTCAGAGGAGAAGGCTAGAAGAAATGTTTCCTCCTGCTAGATCAGCTTCTTCTTCTCTTGCTGTGTATGGGCTTTCAGAGGAACAGAGAGCTCAACTAGCTCTTTCTAGGCAGAAAATGCAAGTGCTGCTTGAGGTCTCTGATGATGATGCTGAAGAACCTGCTGAGCCCCCTGCACCAGTTCAGCCAGAAATTCCTTTTGCTCCTGTCCCCCTTCGTGCTGTTCCTATCACTCAGATACCTCCTCCAATGGACTTTGTTGGGCTTCCTGATGATGCCAAAAAGGGGGAGAAGATAAAGCAAACTGGGACTAAGCAAGCTGGAAAATCTGCTGAGTCATCTGGAAAAGGAAAGACTTACAGCAAGAAGTCTAAGCCAAAGAAGAAGTGATTTTTTTTAGATCTTAGGCTGAATCTTCTTGTTGTATCTTGTTTTAATTGGTTGATTGTAATTGGTTGTTTTTTTTTTTAAGAACTACTCTTTAATTGGAATTTGTATTACAACAGTTTGGTGATACATAGTATGTTCATGGCTGCAATGTTTTGGGCTTTGAATCTCTTCACTTAATCTGTTGCTTTGATATCTTATGCATATGTTGAGGGGGAGCTTATGAAAGCAAACCCAAGTACTAATCCAGTTTGTAAGTTCTTTTGTCATCATCAAAAAGGGGGAGAATGTTGAATCAAGAGTTTTGATGATTGTAAACCAACATTCAAGAGCTTGAATTGAAGATATCAAAGGAGATCAAAGCTGTGTCAAGTGAAGACTTTATGAGTATTTGCTGTTAAATCTCTTGTAGGATCTTTAGTTTTTGTTATGATTGGGTAAAAGATTTTGATTTGAGAAAAAGATGTTTTCAAACCTTGATTTTGTGTTAAATCTTTACCTATTTGAAAAACACCCACAAACAGACGAAGGTTGAAAGATTAAGCTAAACTGTCAAGTTGGAAATTTGAACTTTGCCTTTGGAAGTTCGAACTTCGAGCTGAAACTGAATGAGTCTGAAGATATGGCTCTCTGTCAGACGAATTTTGGCTGCTCAAAATTCGAATTTTCATCTAGTCTGAAAGAAGCCTTTCTGGTAACAGACGAACTTCACACTTTCAAAATTTGAATTTCAAGAAAAAATGAAGTTTGAGAAAACCAAAGAAATTCGTCTGAGACTATGATAAAATGCATCTGAAATCAAAATGAAATTGAGTTTGATAAATGCTCTCTGACAGACGAATTTTGAACTGCCAACATTCGAATTTTCATATAAGTCTGAAAGAAGCCTTTCTTTGTAACAGACGAACTTTAAGTCTCCAAAATTCGAATTTCAGACAAAACAAAATTTGAGAGAATAGAAGAAATACGTCTGATACTATGTTAAAGTTCATCTGAGATCAAGAATGATTTAAGTTTCAAAACTGCTCTCTGACAGACGAACTTTGAACATTGAAATTCGAATTTCAGAAGCAAAAATCTTCAGTCTATTTAAGTGAAACATCAACATTCGAATGATGAAATTAGTCTGGAAAGAGTCTCTCTGACAGACGAATTTCACCTTTTCAAAATTCGAATTTCGAGGGCACTGTAGCAAATTGAAAACACTGTTCACACTTAACCGAAAAACTTTCTTCTTGAAAATTCGTATGTCACATTGTGAAAATGTTTTGTATGTTTCAAAATTTGAATTTCACTTAATGAACAGACGAACTTCGTGTTGTAACGTTGGAAGCTTTAACCTTCGGTTCCTTCGAAATTCGTCTGTTGACCAGCCAAAATTCAAATTTCAGTATGTCAGAAACATTAAATGCGGTTGGTAAATGGATAGTTTTTCAGAGTAACCGTTGGATAACTTCTCCAACGGATAGATTAAAGTCTCTAACGGATATTTGAGACCTAAATCTATAAATACAACAACATTTGAAGTTGTGGGTAACAAATCAAATAAGTGTGTACCGAATTTCTGCTAAATCTTTTCTCAAAAGCTTTTACCCTCTCAACTTCTATACTTGTACTGAAACTTTCATATCTACTCTTTTCAAGAGAGTTATTTTATTGTAATCAATCTACTCTTCATCTTGGAGATATATTTACTTGTGAGGGGTATTCACAAGGGGATTGGGAAGCACATAGTGAAAGTTCTTGGAGAGTGTGAGAGAGCTCTGAAACAGAGCATACTCGTGTACTGTGGCCCCAGCAAGAAGCCCATTGAAATTCTTGCTGTATAGTGGATAAAGCTCAAGAGGTGTCTTGGGGACTGGATGTAGGTCAAGTGGAAAGACCGAACCAGGATAAATCACTGAGTTTTCTTCTTCCTATCTTTACTTTTCATCTTGCTCTGTTTTACGCATTGTTTTCATTATATTGTGATATCTTCACTTACTTCACTTTGTGCAGAAAAATTTCAATCTTCCCAATTCACCCCCCCTCTTGGGAAGTCAGCCTTGCTAACAGAAATCCTTAGTAAGATGAAAGTCACTAAGGTAAGGCAGATGAGAGGTAGCTCTTGGGGAGAAGCCCAATTGAGCAAGAATGAATGGTGGTGAGAGGTTGAGGGTTAGATTTCAACTGAGTTAATAAGAGGCTTTTGAAGGGTTAAGAAGTTCCCTTCAATTGCCAAATTACTAGGTAACCTTGGCTCAGTAGATAAGAAAGTTATATATGAATGTGAACAAAGCAAAGAAATTTATAAGAAAAAGAGTCACTAACCACTGATCTAATACCCTAACCCATAGAAAGCTAAAAGTTTTTAGGACTATGATAATGGAAGTAATATGCAGGGTTGTGGGAATACGCAAAAGCCCAAAGACATAATGGCATAGATTGGCAAAGGTTAGAAAGAAAAGGGAAGATTTAAGAAAGAGTGGCAAATACCTCACCCAGGAAATAAAGTAAGATTAATGAAGAAGTATCTTAGTAATAAACAAGAATGAGAATAGTGATAAGAAGCCACTATAAGATATTATGCCCAAATATAGGGAAAAAGTGAAAATAGAAATTGAATATCATATAATTAAAAGTAATAAGATACCTAGAGGTTATACAGATAAGTTATGGCTTAAAAAGAAGTCTATTGCTAGCATTCTGTAAGTCCAGTCTTGGCATGAGAGCAATAGAATCCCTCAGCATTTCATAGTTAAACATACTCAAGTGAGAGAAATTTAAGATGGGTGGCCTATTGGAAAATAGTAAAGAATAAGGAAGATGTAAGAAGTAAGAAAGAAAAGATATGCCAGTAGTTAAATTTGGGCCCTATGAATTACAATGATGCCAATTAGTCTTATCAAAGCACTTGTTATTACAAGAACAGAAGTATGAATAGTTTATTGTGGTTCTTAAGGATGATGTTCTAAGTACTCCAAATCTTTAGAGGAGAATGAAAGACAACTAAGAATGTTTAAAGCACTATGAAAGAAAGAAAGTACTTGCTAAACCTAGAAAAGTTAAGTTGGACGCATGACAGTACAGTTAGTAAGTCATAGAATCTCCTCTAAGGTTGCAATAAATCGTAATAAAGTAAGAATAGTTATAGAGTGAGAGAGACCGAACACTATAATAGAGACAAGAGGTCTCTGAGTTTAGTAAGATGTTAAGAAAATTTTGTCTCAGTTTGGCTTATCGCTTAGCTTAAATAAAGTTCTTGTGGGATAGAGATTTATAAAAATAGTTTTTATAAATTAAAGAGGCTAAAGCTCCTTCCTTAAGCTAAAATAAGAATGATTTAGTACTTTATGATAGCAAAAGTAAGTATGGATCAGGATATGAGTAATGTAACAGAGTTGAGTGGTATGTAGTAGTCTATGTTTTATAAGATGAAATTTTATGAAAAGCTATTCCTACTCATAACAGTGGTAATTAATGCTCTCAGGATATGGAGTTGCTATCTCCATGGTACTACTATAGGAGTAATTGAGACAACAATAGCTTCAAGTGATTATTAGAAAGAGAGAAAAGTTTGACTTAAGGTAAAGAAAATAGAATAAAAAGAAGGATAGAGATGACTTTGCAAGTGTCATCTAGGCAAAGCTAACGCAGTGAACTTATGCCATAATAGAAAACTATTCATGTAAATAGTATAAAGGTATGAAAATAGAGGAAAGAATGTTATTAGGTGCCAATGAAAATACTATAATTTCAACAAAGCAATCTATACCCCTAAAAGTAAGGTAATTTATTATGTCCTTGATAGTTTCCCAATTTACAGATATAATCGATTAGAGCGCTAAACAGAGGCAAGCTTACTTTACAATGAAAGTGATAATTGATTATTTCCTAGAAATAATTGATTATACCAGTAAAAGATGTGAGACTGAAAGGAACAGTTGACATAACATATTATATGGTTACAATAATCATTTACTTTGGAGAGATTTTATGAAACTCAAAGAGATAAGGCACAAAACTACTTTTGGACTTAAAATCTTCTAAAATGTTACGTCTCGACATCAGAAATTATTTGAAAAGATTATTTATAATTCATTTTGCTTATAATTTCAACTACTTACAAAAAGAATCTAAGAAGTCTTGTCTTGAATTAACTTTGACTTTTTGACTTTGAAATTAATCCTGAAATATATATATCTTGCAAAACAATTTTTCTCTAGTTTTGTTATCATCAAAACATAGGAACACTAACACTTCAAGTCATGGTGCCATATGGGTACTTGTGGATAGATTGATGAAGTCAGCACATTTTTTAGCAATCAAGTCAATATATACATTAGATAAATTGGTACAACTGTACATCAAGGAGATAGTGAGATTACATGATATGACAAGTAGCATTATTTCTGATAGGGACCAAAGGTTCACTTCTAATTTTTGGACATCTTTATAGCAAGCCTTGGGAATTAAATTAAGATTCAGTACAACTTATCATCCTTAAACGAATGGTCAGACTGAAAAGACCATACAAACTTTGGAAGATATGTTAAAAGCCTGTGTATTAGAGATGGAAGGGAACTGGGATATGTATATGCCATTAATAGAATTTGCATATCATAATAGTTACCATTCCAATATTCAAATGGCTCCATATGAAGCATTGTATGGCTCCGAATTGAAATGATAAGGAAGAAGCTATTAATGACTTAAAGTAGATAGAAAAGTTACTTTGACAAAAGAAAGAAGTTGTTGGAATTTGAAATTAGAGATCATGTCTTTTTCAAAGTATCTCCTACAACTGGTGTTAGTTGATCAATTAAAACTAAAAGGCTTAGTCCTAAGTATATAAGACCATTCGAAATCCTTTCTAAATTAGCTCTTGCCCCTAACTTAAGCCAAATCTATTATGTCTTCCATGTATCCCAATTGAAAAAGTACTAGCTAGATCATTCACATGTCATAGAATATGAATATATTAATTTATAAAATAATACATCTTATGAGGTAAAACCTGAAAGAATCATTAATTATCGAGTCAAACAGCTAAGAAACAAAGACATACCTCTAGTGAAGGTTGTCTGGAAGGGTTTAATTCTAGATGAAGTTATAATATCCTTTGTTTCCAAGAAAAAGAATGTAGTATGTTTAAGAATATGTAAATATGGCATATTATCCATAAATTGATGGAAAAAGAAGTGAAATGGCAATTTCACATTCCATGGTAGCATTAAAAATGAATTTGCAATCTAGTCCCTATAAGAAAAAATATTTGCAATTTGGTCCCTTAATTTGTTTCATAGTTCCCTAAACTGCCTACCACTATTTTCTCCTTTCTTGCTCCATAATTTATATCTTGGACAATATACACACATATTCTTCCTTTAATTTACATCTATGCTTGCATTACTCTATACTTGCATCACCCTTAGTTCTGCTAAACTTACGAGGTTTCAGTACCAATGACAAACTTATTATTGTTATCTCCATAGGATCTCCTTCTGGATCCTTCTCTAGTTCCTTTTCTGAGACTTCTAACACTTCAACTTCTTCTTTTTACAATAACATACAGCTTAGAACACATAAGCAATGAGACAATTTCCCAAAATATGATATACTTAATTTTGAACGATTCTCAATACAATTCTAGAGCTTGTAATCTAGTTATAGAATTAAGTATTCGCTCAACCTATTAACTCTTAGGAAGCATATGGTCATGATACCCTTCTAGAAATTTCTTCGCTTCTAATCCAACGCTTAGGGAATGCAAAGCTAAAACATATCCTCCAAATTCCACATGACATTCATCATAGATACTTCTAACATTTATTTGGATTTGGAGTCCTTGGTTTAGTTAGAAGAAGCTACCATCCTCATTAAGAATTCATCTAGCCCAAACTCATTGGAATTATCATAGTTCATGGGCTGATTAACCTCTTTCCTTGATTATACAATAGTCTTCTTATTCCCTTTGTCATGACTACTTCTTTTTCTAACTTATCTTCCTTTATACATTAGTTTCTCCCCACTAATTATTTTCATAACTACTTTTCCTTATTTCTATCATTCATTTCTTACTGGCCTCTTTCATTTATTACTGAAAATATCTCATCACTAAACCTATTTGTAGGCGGTGTGCTTACTTCTTATATTCATTATCATCACCTATCATGATATTTCTTTAGTACTTTCTGGTCCGCGGCTTGGTATTAAAGAAAAGCCTTATATAAAACATATGTTCCAGTTGCTGATTAATGAGGTTTTGTATCCTTTTAAATTAATCATTTTTGGTCATCCTCTTTCAGAGAACTATCAGAACTTTAGGGCTCATCAATCTTTTTTGTAGTCTCATTCTCTTTAGAGGTCTACTACAATCGCATAGTACTACAACCATGAGATCTACTGTGATCTTAGAGCCCCATTAGGATCCTCTATGACCCTTTATCATTACTTAATTGATAGGCTTTCAAGATCTAACTCTGAAAGGCTTCATGACCTATGAAACATCCTCATCTAAGGCAACAACTACTGTCCTCAAACTTGTTCTCTTATGTTATTCAAATATTTCTAGGTCAGATTTTCATAAAATAATACTTTATACTCGTAGGGAAAACTGTCATTGAAATAAGTATCTTTCTTGTTGAATCTAGAGATTTGATGATTCCAAACCAACCCTTAAGAGCTTGGAATAAAGATATCAAAGGTACCCAAAAGGTTTCAAGTGAAGAAATTATTGAGAAATCTGTGCAAGAATAGATGTAGGATGTTTAGTTGTGTTTTAATTTGAGTAAAAGACTTTGATTTGGTGAAAAGATGTTTGAAAACCTTGATTCTATATTAAATCATGGAATATTTGAAAAACACCCACCAACAGATGAAGTTTGAAAGATTTATATTGAACTGTCATCTTGGAAATTTGAACTTTGGCTTTGGAAATTCGAATTTTGTATCAAAACTAAATAAGTCTGAGGAGATGCTTCTCTGACAGACGAATTTGGACTTGGGAAAATTTGAATTTTGATAAGTGTCTGAAAGGAGCTTTAAGCAACAGACGAACTTTGGGTTTTAAAAATTCGAATTTCAGAGAAAATGAAACTTATGAAAACTAAAGAAATTCATCTGAAATTGTGTAAAAGTTCATCTGAAACCAAGTTAAGATTGAGTTTCAAATTGCTCATGACAGACGAACTTTGAACATGAAAATTTGAATTTCAGAAACTAAGCTTGTGAGTCTGTTACAATGATATGTTGACGTACGAATGATAGTATTTATAAATTCGAATTTTGAAGTAAGTCTGAAAGGAGGTTTCTCTGACAGATGAACTTTGCCCTTTGAAATTCGAATTTTGAAGAAAATGAACTACTGTGCCTTATAGACCCCAACTACGGACAAACGAATTTTGAGGTTCCAAAATTCGAATTTTGAAGGCACTGTAGCAAATTGAAAATACTGTTTACACTTAACAGAAAAACTTTCTTCTTGAAAATTCGTATGTCACAACATAGAAACATTTTCCAAATATCAAAATTCGAATTTCACTTCATGACAGACGAACTTTGGGCATTCAACGTTGAAGCTGTTAACCTTCGGTTTCTTCAAAATTCGTCTATTGACCAACCGAAATTCGAATTTCAATATGTCAAAAGCATTAAATGTGGTTGGTTAACGAATAGTTTTTCAGAGTAACCATTGGACAACTTCTCCAAGGGATAGATTTTGTCTCTAACGGATATTTGAGACCTAAATCTATAAATATAACATCATTTGAAGTTATGGGTAACCATTTTAACATTGTATATACTGAAACTCTGCCAAATCATCTACTCAAAGTCTCTTACTCTCTTACTTCATTATTGTATACTTCAACTTTCATATTCACTCTGTTTAAGAGAGTTTAATCCTTGTAAACAATCTTATCTTCATCTGGAAGATAGATTTTCTTGTGAGGGGATATCACAAGGGATTGGGAAGCACTTTGTAAGAGTGCATAGAGTGATTGAGTGAAGCTATAGAAATAGCACAATATCTTTGTAATGAGGCATTTGCAAGAAACCCACTAAATTCTTGCAAAATAGTAGAAAATCTCAAGTGGTGACTTGGGGACTGGATGTAGGTCAAGTGGAGAGACCGAACCAGGATAAATATCTGAGTTTTCTTCTCTTTACTGCAATTTTTCAATTTATTTATTCATACTCTGTTTTACCTTCTATATTTTTCTTTCTTCACTTTCTTGACATTGTGCAAAAAATTTTTAAACTTCCCAATTCACCCCCCTCTTGGGAAGCCAGCCTAACTAACATTTCTTTCCTACTACTATTACTTCATAACTTCATTCTCTTTTTTTTTTTTTTCATCTTCATCTGCAGCAGCTTTTCTGACATCCACTAGGCAACAGACATAAAACTTTGAAAATTCAAATTACTTCCTATCATTCTGTTAACCTCTACTAGCATAGTAGATCATGTACTTCGTATTGGTGCTTTCCTTTCCCTATTGACTAGATTTAAACTTCTTTCTAGCTTCCCTATCTTCCATCTCTCATCATCATACTATTGTAATTAAGTGGAGTTCCACACTAGCTGTATGAATGTAGCTTCGTACTTACCTACAACTAATCCTCTACTTGTTGGAACATAATGATTTCATCTTCTTTCTCACCTCTACTAACCATAGGAAATATTTATCATAAAATATTATAAAATAGCTTCCACGCCAAGGTTATGTTCCAAGCTCGCAGGATCAACTCAGTATTAAGTCACCACCTATATGCGTCTACCTTGAACATACAGGTAGCCAACTGGGTTCTCACTTTAGAGGAGTAGCTCGTTAACCTAGTACTCTTTTCTAAACCCAGTATCTAGTCCTCAACTATTTGTACATCAAACCTTTCATTAAATGAAGGAGGACATCATCTCTAAAATTGAGCTATTACATGTTGCGGTTTAGCATGATCAATTTTTGTTCCTGTTGCCAGGTTCATTAGTACAGCCTAGGGTACCTACGACTGATATTGTCTCAAAGATGAAATTTCAACTATAGTTTCTTGAAGTTGTCTCTAAGTGTCTAAGGTTCACTGTAACTTTTCAATAGTCCTTTACTGCTGATCTCATTTATTCATAATAACTTGCAAAGGATCACCCTGTGGTGTCTTTCCTTGTTCAGGAGCCTCTACTCTTATTCGTCTCCTAATGCGAACCATTTCATTCATCTTCATTCTATTTTTATGATAATCAATTCATAACATATGACTATTCTACTCAGATAACATTTATAAACATAATACCTTTATTTACATGAGTAAACTTTGTACATAAATTCTTATGATCTCATTACATTATCATTTTATTATACTTCCTATGTATGATTGCTTATGATACACTCAAAACCTGTAGTCATCATTGTTCTTTACATTCATATATTTATACATATTTACACATAGTCTCATTCATTATTCCATTCCGGAGAGACCAAAGCTACTTTCACCTCCAATAAAAGCTTCATCAAAATTCTCTTTTGGATGCTCTTCCGAGTCCTCATAATCTTCTTCTTCTATGTCTATAACAGGATCCTCTTGTTCCAGTCAGATTGCCTCCAAGTATGTTAGCTCTTTAATACAATCTTGAAAAGTTTTTGGCATTTCTTCTTGGAGTCTAACTTTTTGCGGCGTCCAATACTCATCACTTGGTAGTACATTCATCATGGCATCGATTCAGGCTACCTCTATATAGAAGTAGTTCTAGGATTCCAAGGATTTCTTAGCATCGTTAACTTTAGATCATGGATTCTATAAAATTCTCCTAGCTTTCCTAGAATAATTGCAAAAAGATTGTTCTAGTCTCGCGAGCATCAAAAGATGGGAAGCATAAGGCCAAAGTCTTCTGGAGTCATTACTTGATCATTAGCTCCTGTTGGATGATGATTTAGTTTAATATCCCTTTGCATGCAATAGACTGCAGCACATTCTTCTAGATTGCCGAACTGTGCACTCTCCAGCTTAGCTTTAATATAAGTCCAAAAGAAATCATTAGGGATTTCATTGACTAGTGTATCGATCTATAATGACTTTGGGTAATGTACCCCTTTACCTACTAGAAAGTCCATGACCTTAGGAACTTCATATAGGAAATCTAACACATGCATAGTCCCTCCGAGATATGTCTCACTTTTCTTGAAACACTTATGAACAATCCGGTATAACTTATCTTCCATATTAATTGGACCGTCATAACTAGGATTATCTGGATCTAGTAAAAATCTAACCTCATAGTCCATGCCTTCTATAGTTTCAATTCCTGGTTTCTGGACTTGAACAGGAAAAGTTAAAACAATTTGGGACGGGACTACTTTAACAGTTTTAGATCTAGTTGGATGAGGTCCTTCATTAATAATGGGCTTGTCCAAACTTCCTATTGGTAACTTGTTGGAGCCAATACTTTCATCATGTTCTTCCATCTCTGGCTTAGGGATCACCCATCTCTTATGGTCAAGATTCTGGCTATTGTTAAAGGAAAATTTCTTTCCTACCTCATTACACAATACCTGTCCTTGCTAATAAACTTATCCAAAGGACTACTAATAATTAATATAATCTTCTCTCTAAACTTAACTATTTTGGCCCAAATATAATGCTCTGAGAGCCTAAACCTTCGGTTCTAATGCAAAAAATGTAACACCTTCATTTAAGCCACTTTCCCATATATTAGATCATTATTAAGTTCATTTATACCTTATTATAACCTTGAATCACATAATTTATCATAATAAAATTTTCAAAAATTCGGGTACTATTCATTTAATCAATTCCCTTTTCCCAACCAAACTTCAGAAAATCATAACTAATTCAATAAAAATCGTATGCAAGTGATTCAAGTCTCTACAGATATCTTAAAATATTTTTATACATGGAAAAAATATAAAATAGGGTAATTAATTATCCAATTGTACAGTAAATTTCATGAATTTCTACTGTTCATATGGTCAATTTCAAGAAATTCAATTTTCTGGAGCTAAATTTGAAAAATCATCATAATTCGTACACTCATCCAAATTGAGTGCTCTTTAGACCATTTGAAATCTATTTCTATCTAATTTTTAACCATATATAATATTCATACTTTACATCACAACCTATCTAAACAGTGATGGCTTTCCCCTAAAGAGGTCATAATGATCATTTACATCCTAGTACTTTGCAAAACAAAAGTTATAAAATATTCACATGACCATATTTCATCCCCATCTCATGCCATACATTCACTAAAACCTAAATAAACATAAAAGCTTGAAGAAACAGATTTAACATTATTTTTACAAATTTACATAAAAGCTCAAAACTCATGGCCATTGTAAGCCATATCAACTTAAACACCAAGTTCTTTCTCCTTTCCTTTCTCTTCCTTGGTGGTCTTGCCATAATTGCTTACTAAACATGGTTAGGAATTGGGAGGGTGAGATTCAAAGAATCTCAGTAGATAAATTCCAAATATGCAACCATAAATTTCACAAAAATTTTGGCAAAATTTCATTTTGAAAAATGGATATCACAAGGTCTCAAAACTCCTGATACAACTCATCCAACAACATATAAATATCACAAGATAACATTTCATTCATATGCCATAGTGTCAAATGCAAAGAATACAAGTATGACAATGTGATGTAGGTAAGGAAATCTACCTATATTATAGTACTCCCTTGCTTCCCACACTTAGTCCACTACTTTTTGAACCTTCCAGAACTTCCTTGAACCTAACCATATCATCATTCAAACACTTTAGCCACTAGTTTCAAGAGTAACATAATACTATGCACACAAAACCTAAAATCTCACTTAGCTTTCCTTTGAGATTTTCTTGAAACCAACACTTTTACTTGACTAATTTTGACCCAAGAAATTCATTTTTGGGGTTAAAAACATGAAATTCCAACTCTAAAGATAAACCCTTTCTGGTAAAAAATCATGGAAAATAGGAAGAGATTGCTATGCTTCTTAATACATCAAACTATTTCCATATTTATGCTTTAAGTGACTTATCTAGGATTTCCCCTAAATTTAAGATTGGAAAACTCATTTCCTCCATAAATCATGGTTTAGCCAAAACCCTCAGAGAGTGAGAAAGAAAATCTACTCCATGAACCATGCACCAAAACTTATAAATAGCAAGCTTAAGGTGGAAAAGCAACTTACCACAAGTTGAGCTTTCAATTTCCCTTGAGTTTTTTCTTCTTCTTTCTCTTTTTCTTTCTTATGTTTTTCTCCTCTTTGTTTGCTGCTGAACTAACATGCTGAATGGTGAAGAAAGAGAGTGATTAAGGACTTAATTTGGTGGTTAATTATGGTTAACAACTTAATCTAAACATAGTTACTTTTTTGTACCAAAAATCACAACTTCTTGAGGAAGTTTTTACCAAAAATCCTTGTTGCCCAGCTGCCCCATTTTGAACGTCAATGAGAGGTGTTTAAGTGTCCAATACTACTCAATTTTTTCTGGTGCAGATATATCTTGAATGGGGTAATTTTTAACCGTACCAATAAAACTACTTTTTATAGTAAATTAACATTTTTGGGTTACAGGACTATTTCAAATTTATTTTTATATTTCCTTAACTATCCTGTCTCAAATGGTATCTATGTGAAGTCTATATTTTATCCCAATTACCTTTTAACTACCCATGGGGCTCACAATTTACTTTATTGGTATAAAGTTACTTTTGGATACTCAGTACTGATTATTTCTTCATCATTGAACATTAACCCCTAGTACTATATGCCATTGGATTTTTCACGTCGAGGACTTCATTTTGACAATAATTTTAGATATTTACAAAATTGTCCTTGACCCTTGGTCAAATTATAATTTTTGAAACTTTCAGGTCATTAGATATAATTTTTCTTAAGGGCTTTTTTATTCTCATTCCCCATGATTTTTATAACTTTAGGGACGTGGATGTCAATTTTATAATTCTTTAGGGGTAAAAATATAATTTCTTATTTTTCTGTTGAACCAGGAAAAATGATCTCCTTACCCTATTTCACGCAAAACGATGTTTATCCATTTTCATGAATTTCTTATACATTTCATGTTATCATTTATTTCTTCCTCTTTTATTACTTTATGTATAGTAAAATTTTGGGATATTACAGAAAGCATAAATGATATTAATTTGGTTAAGAAGTAATCTAACAAGTAAATTATATAGGTGGTTGAACCTAAACTAAAAATTAGATACAATGAAGGTTTCAAGATATAAATTGCTAGAACAATAAAAGAAGTACACTATGCCCAGCTTATAACTTCAACTAATAATGTTTCTTTATTCATCTATAAGTATTAATTAAGCCAACAATTCAAACTCAAAACTTTCGAAACAAATGTTTTTCAAAGGACTAAGATGACTTAAAATCTACTCAAATACAGCAATGCCCATTATAAAAAAAAATGATAGCTTTGTGAATTAATTAATCATGTTGCACTTAATCCCACGTTGATGTTAGATATGCTAGCTTCCCAAGAGGGGGTGAATTGAGAAACTTAAAATTTTCTGCAAAAGTCAGAAGGATGATGAAGACAAGAATGACAGTAAAACAGAGTATAAAGGTACAATAAGGTAAAAGCAATAAAAGAGAAGGGAAGAAACAAATGTTTATCCTGGTTCGGTCTCTTTATCTTGACCTATGTGTAATCCCCAAGCAACTACTTGAGATTATCCATTATCTTATAAGAATTCAGTGGGCTTCTTGCAATTGCCTCGTACAGCTTTGATGCTTTGTTCTGAAAGCTTACAACCTCTCTCTTTGCACTCTAACTAAGTGCTTCCCAAATCCCTTGTAATATCCCCTCACAAGAAAATCTTTCTTCCAAATGAAGTTAAGATTGATTACAAAGAATAAACTCTCTAATTTAGAGTGTATATGAAAGTTGAATTGCAGAAGAATGAAGTATGAGAGTAAGAGACTTGAGTTGAGAATTTGACAGAGTTTCAGTATTTACAATGTAAATTCGTTATCCACAACTTCAAATGAAGTTCTATTTATAGATTTATGTCTTAACTATTCGTTAGAGACAAGATCTAATCATTAGAGACGTTACCCAACAGTTACTCTAAAAAACTATCTGTTCACCAACCGTATTTAATGCTTCTGACACTCAAAGTTTGAATTTTGGTTAGTTAACAGACAAATTTCGCAGACACCGAAAATTAAAGACTTTAATGTTGAACTTCAAAGTTCGTCTATGTATGATGCAAAGTTTGAATTTTCATCTTTGAAAAATATTTCTATGTTGGATCATATGAATTTTCAAGTTAAAATTCTTCTGATAGGTGTGAACAGTTGTCCCATATTACTACAGTGCCTTCAAAGTTCGAATTTTGGTGCTTGAAATTCATCTGTCAGTGGTCAACTTAATAAGGCACAATAGTTCATCTTTTCAAAATTCGAATTTTCAAGGTTCAAAGTTCGTCTGTCAGAGGGAGCTCTTATCAGACTTATTTCAAAGTTCAAATTTCTGAAAACCAACATTCGTATGTCAACAAATTATCATAACAGACTTGCAAGCTTTGTTTCTAAAATTTGAATTTTCAAAATCAAAGTTCGTCTGTCAGTGAGCTAATTTTAAATTCTTTTTAGTCTTCACTTTTAGATGAGCTTTGAAGTATCCTCAGATGAATTTTCAATTTTTATGAATTGTAGTTTATCAGAAATTCAAATTTTCAAAACTCAAAGTTCGTCTGTCAGAGAATGCTCTCATCAGACTCATGTCAAAGTTCAAATTTCTGTATTCAAAGTTTTCCTGTCAGAGGAATCTCTTTTCTGACCAACTTATTTTCAATTCGAAATTTGAATTTCAAAAACCAAAGTTTGAATTTTCAAAGCAATAGTTCAGCATTAGCACTTCAAAGTTCGTCTGTTAGTGGGTAATTTTTAAATATTCCATGAATTAACATAGGATCAGATTTCTAAAAACATTCTTTTGCCAATTCAAAGCCTTTTACTCAAATTAAACAAGGTAAGAAGTCCTATTTCTAATCTTGTGCTAATTTTACTTGGATTTCTCAATTTGGGATCTTTTATGCATCTTTGATATCTTCTTTCCTCGCTCAGGAAGGTTGGTTTGGAATCATCAAAACACTTGATTCGACAGTTGAGACTTCAGATTATTGATGTTTAGAGAACATTTAATCTAGTAGTTGATTCTAAGCTTTAATGAAGTTGGTTATTCTATGGGAATACTATTTAATAATACAAGGAACATAAAATTAATGTCCAACGGATTTTGAATATCATATGCTGGAAGCCTAGTTGAACATGGATTTACATAAAGGTTTTCCTTTTAGTACATCATCCTTATTAGTTAGAAAACAAACAAAAAATTTGTAATAAAACATAACAACGCAAAGCAAACAAGCCATATACTCTCATGTAATATGCTTAATTAATTATGTAGCATTGTTAAAATATTTTCAATGTAGATTATTTTGAGTTTGTCTATAGTATTATTTAGAGTTTGCAATCTAACAGTTGGCTTTAAAGATAAAGTTGTAAAAGGATCTAAATAGCCTGCTCAATTGAATTGATGGGAAAAAGGTACAAGTTG
This sequence comes from Adenanthera pavonina, assembly GCA_026686845.1. Classification (NCBI taxonomy): domain Eukaryota; kingdom Viridiplantae; phylum Streptophyta; class Magnoliopsida; order Fabales; family Fabaceae; genus Adenanthera; species Adenanthera pavonina. The sequence goes on from JAIVEN010000017.1 coordinate 10,071,765, forward strand.
AGACAAGATTAAGTGACAGCCATTTAAAAAGACACCATAAAATTCCAAGTCATCCACTATCCCATGTAGCAATCTTTTTTTCTAAATTTAAAGCACAAAAATGCAAGATCATCTAAAAGAAAGCTAGGCTGATGCAAGCATACTAGGAAACATGGAGCAAGCTCAAGACATTGGAGAAAAGGAGTCTAAACATGTGATCCAAAAGTTGAAAACAGTTGATCCATTACAAGGCATGGGAGGCCAAATGACGAGATCAAGAGCTAAGCCAATGAAAGAGGCCTTGAGTGGTGTGATCAACAAGCAACTTGAGATGGTGCCTTTGCACTTAACTGAATTTGAAGCCCAAGAGCACAATAATGGCATGATTATGTTATCATATATAGAAGTTCAGATTTAAGCCCAAAAATCAAGCCCAACATGTGACTCTCTTAAAGAGCATATGACTTGAGGATTAATGGGCCTAATTAGTACTAATTTCATTTTTACTAATTATGGGCTGAACTTTGTTAATTAATAAAGCCCAATTAGTTAATTAGTAGTTTTTTTTTATAGCCCACCTTGTAAATAAGCATGTCATGTGCCAAACATGTGATTTCATTAATGTGATGGCATGTTTATAAGGGCTTAGGTCTTATTTTTATTATTTTCTTATGAATTTTCGTTATTTTATTTTAGGATTTTAATTTACTAGTTTCCTAGTTCCAATAAGAGTGTTATTTGGGCCTAAAATCTCCTAATCCTATTAGGATTACTTTAGCCTAAATTAATTAGAGTTTCTAGGCTTATTAGGTTAGATTTTATCTTGCCTATTTAAGGCTAACTATTATGTACGTTTTTCAGATTTGATAATAGAATTTTAGACTTTGTTTCTCTTGCGTTCTTTGAGTGCTAGAGCGAACTACGACTTATCGAGGAATTGGTCATTCCTTGTGGCCACATCAGAATTAGGGTTCAAGAGATCGGTTCTCTTGGGTTCTAATTCACCTCGACCAACATATCTTTTGTGTTTTCTTCTTGTTGTTTCTATTTTTTTCAGTTTTTGTGTTCCTTGTAATTGCCACGATCCGAGTGTCATTCATTTCAAGTGGATTCTTTGGATTGATTCCATAAGGGTTCACTTATCACAGGCTAACATAGTAATTGAAATAGAAATATAGAATAACCCAAAACTATAAATTAACCATTTCAATGTTAGCATCAAGTCCAGAAAAGCAGTCCTCTACACATATTTACACTATAAACCAAACATTTTAGCCTCAAGAAATATACAAATCAGCATGTAAAAGAATCATTCTGTTAAACAAATAGCCATGTAATGCAAGCTATAACAATGAGTTAAATGCAATGAGGTTCTGGGAGCATACTAAGAATGTAACTATCCTTGAAAAATATAGAATATTCAATGATTATTCAACTAAAAGCATAAAACTCTATGAATAAGAAGAGATGAGCAATTTTTTTTAATCTAAAGTGAGCCAAATCACACTTTTTTTTTGCCCTTCCTCATGGACTCTCAACTTTTGCATTAAAAGGAAAAAAATAGAATTAAAAGATACCTGAAGACCAGCAGTGACTGTAGTTATCAATGTTAACAAATATGTTACCTATTTCAAATAAAGATGCATGAAAAGTTAAAAATATGAAACACATTTGCATAACTCCCTGACAGTAAAACACTAATAACCAAGATATAAAATGGGTAATGAAAACAATTTATGAAATACATAAGTTTCATTTGAAAGAAGCAATGCAGTTATACTTTTAGTAAGATAAAGGTATAAGCCATTAAATTACCTAACAAATCTTGAAATCTTTTGCTTGTAATGGAAAAACATCATTTTTCCTTCTCTTTTTGTGATGCTATTTAATTTGTATATGCAAGTTTCCTACTAGAAGAGTTGGACAATTTTATTGTGAAGTATATGTACCCATTTTTACCCTTACAGTCTTCATGTTTATTGCTAGAACAGTTGTGTATGGAGTGTATAAATATTTACAGAATGAGAAAATCATAGGTTAGGAATAATATGGCATTGTGACTAGTATAAAATTGGAGAAATCAGAAGTCCTACTTGGTAGAGTAACTACAACCACATTCCCCAAGCTGTAGTTTGCTTCTATGCCCTTTCTTATTAGTAAAATAGATGTCAAAGATAAAAGATGATTTTGGGCGCTTTGCATTTTAAGGAGAATCACTTTTAGTGGATCCTTTGGGCAACAAGCCAATATGCTATCAGGCATGAGCATTTGAGAATTGTGGGATGGCTTTTCCTATTCGATTCTTATCCATAATACTCACATTTTATTGCATCTTGTTGCTATTTGAATATTCCTGGGCATGCTGTTTGTAACAAACTCTTGAATTGGCATGCTTCCCTACCACCTTCCTTTACTTATAGTGGTTACTCCTTAAACTTTCAATAATCATTATATGTCATAGAGACAGGACTATTACCATCTCATTGTAGTTCTCTATTTGGACATCTTCATTCACTTTTCCCCCAATAGAAATGTGATGATATTACATGTCTCTTTGACTTGAGCCTTTCTCTTCATATCACTGGCAAGTAAATAATGGTCTTTGTACATTTTATGATGTTTATAGCATGGATGGTGAGGAACCTATTAAAATGATTAGTTACTATTATATTCTCTCTATACAATCAGAATTTGTATGGTTATTTGTCTATTAAATCCATGCATCATCCCTAATGGTAGAGGCAAGACTTGGCATGAAGGGGGTAATTTTTTTGGCTTATAAAAAAGTTATAAAATTTCTTTTATATCTTACTTAAAATCTTATACTTTGATGGGCTCTTGTCTAATAGGCTAAGGTTAAGTCATGTGAAGAGTGAGAGTCAGAGAAAAGGAATAGGCTAGTGGTGGGTTATATAAGGTAATTGGTTAGAGTAAGAGGTTAAGCAACACATGCATTTTGTTGGGGGAGTACTAGCCTTTCCAATAGCTAGGAGTCTTGTGTGTTTTCTTTCATTTTTATTACTGTTAGTAGCTCTTAATCTATTAGACCTATACTCCGTGGATTATTTTCTGTGATTGAATACCATTTTTGGAAGTAAGTTTCATCATACTTTCACTAAATATTCAATCTCCACTTGTTGGTTGAAAAAAGTTCAATGTTCTCACATTTGGCCAAAAATAGAAGATAAATATATTAGATAGAGAAATGAGCCACAGACAACTTTAACGGCATGCTGTGTGAGATAGAAAATGAAAAAGATAAAATATAACAGATGTACATTAAAGACTTTTTAGTTTTGTAGGCATTTTGATGTTCTTTTCTATTTTGTTAGCATGTTTTTTGAAAGACAGCAACAGAGAAGATTGTAGCAACATTATACATAAGAGATACATGGGAACTTATTATACTCAAATTAATATGTCAAATTATATAAAATTATAAATCAATTACATGCATACATGTAAAGTTTTAGTGGGTGCAAAAATTTAAAAGAAGAAGGCCTGCTATTATAACTTAATATTACCAACATATAAGTTTTGAAAAATAAGAGCTTTTATACCCTTCATCTGAATATATTCATAAAGTGAAGTGATTTTGTATAAATTTATGTATTATGTTTTAAATCTGTAATTAAGTATGGTTATACTTCTTGGAACCCTTAATGATGAATGGAATGAATATTGAATGAGTTTTGATGTTGTAGAAATATTATAAGGCCTAATCCCTAATATAAGATCATAAAATGTCCATTTGGTGTACTATAAGGTTAAACAAAATTAGTTCCTCTAAAATAGGGTATGAGGTATAAGTGCTATAAATGATCTGAAAGTAGACAGAACAAGCTTTTCAAAAGTAAAAAACACTTAAAATGGTTAAGTATAGGATTAATTATGAATTTCTAAAATTAAGGGTTAAGACTGGATAGTATTGGAAAACTAATTTTTTTATTGTAAGTACTGTTTACTTTGAAACGCAATATAAAATTGTATAGTGCTCCAACAATTTAGAGGTTTGTATGTATAAACAGAGGTATGCTTTAAGATTGAAATGCCACTGGTTTAAATATAATTGGGGCTGTATAATGAGAGATATGCAATCGGTTACATATGAAATAAATGTATAAGATAAATATGTTTAGAAAGTAGACATGCAGAGCTTTTCAATGACACAAAGAATACATGAATTGACTCTATATAGAATTAGAAATAAATTCTCAAAGTTGAGGTCAAAAAATTAGAAAGCTACAAAATGACCATATAAATAGTGATTTTCATGCCAAATACTGTATGAATTGGAAGGTTGAAGCTACTATTTCATATTTTTCCCATGTAGAAAATGTTTTATGATATTTTAGAGACTTGATCTACATTCATATGATTTTTCTAGAATTAGTTAGGATTTTCCAAATTTTAGTTGGAAAAATAGGTGACCAAATGAATGGTACATCTAAAAATTTTTATTGTTCTATTTTAGTCCCTATTATGATTCAAGCTTCTAAAATAGTATAATTGGACATTAAAGGAAGTATAATACATGGGAATTAAGGTCTAAATCTAAGGGGTTATAGTATCAACCAGGGAAATGGAATTGATAAGAAGCAAATATATCATGAGTTAATTCAATAAGGTATGTTTTAAGTTTCAATGATAAAATTTATTTTAAGATGGAGGGAATGTAACATCCCCAATTTTTTGGACATTATGATATGCATGGAAATGTGATGTTATAACATGTGATGTATAATTTGAATGAAAAGAGGAGCCAAATGGCAATTTTATATGCTTGGTTTTTAAATTAAAATAAATTGCAATATGGTCCCTATTTTCGAATTTTTTTGCAAATTGGTCATTGAATAATAATTGCAAATATGTCCCTAATGATGAAAATTGGTGGACACTTGGAGGAAAAATAAAGGTAGCTTGATGTCTTCATATTCTCCCCCTCTTAACCGAGTTTAGGGAGAAAGAAAGAAAGGAAGTGAGCTGTAAAATTCTCCAAGAAAGAGAAGGGAATGCATGAGGAAAAAGGAAGAAGAAAGATCAAACTCTTAGGAGGAAATTTTTTTCTCTTAAACTTCTAGGGATTTCTAGCTTGAGTTAGCTTGTATGAGTTAGTTTAAGTAAGTTTTCTTCTCCTCCTCCTCCTCAAGCATAAATTTCGGCCAGGCATAGGGTATGAAAAAAGCAAGTGTTTTTATGAAAGAAAGCATGACTAGTTTTGAAAGAAAATGTGTTTTCATGAGTTTAAATTAAGTTGCAAAGAAATTCCTTTCCTTCCCTCTTGAATGATGATTTTAGCCAGAACAAAGGATAAGGAAGGATTGAGAATTTCATGAAAATGATGTTAAAAATGGATTCTTCATGGTGGAATTAGCTAAAGACAAGTCATAGTTTCAAAAGAAAGGCTAAAATAAAGAATATAAAATTGTAGGATTTTATGATTCTTTAAGACTTGACCTAAAGAACTGGATGATTTAGTTAGTGTTTGATGTTGTATTAGGATTAGAAAAGGCTCAAGGAAATTAGTGAAAGGATTGAAATCAAGTGAAAATGCTAAAAGTTTTGCCAAGGAAGCAAATTTCTATTTCTTACTTTGTGTTATTTTACTATGTTTGCGTGAAGATATATGATTGTCATATCATTGTTGTGATGTTTCATGACTAGTTTTGACTGTTTCTAATGTGAAGGCTTTGCTCGGAATGTCCATCTTCTAAAGGGAAACTTTGCCGAAATTTTTACATAACAAAATGATTTTTTATGCTTTAATGTGATACATGATGTTTTATGGCATAAATGATAGTAGGAATTCATGAAATGAATTCACTAAGGAGATTTTCATAATCTCATCACATTAAATATTAACATGATAAGCCTAAGCAATAACAAGGATTCAAGGAAGACAAAGGGCAAAGAGAAGGCTAATGACGATTAGAATGTTATTAGCCATTATGTTATGTTTCTTTGTCATTTTATATAAAATTATGTATGAATTTATTAGACTGTATGTTTTTGTGGTCATGTTCCTTTAAGTACCTTATGACGTTATGTAAGGAGTATGAAAAAGTTTTGGCATTGTGAATATGGTATAAAGTTAGTTTTGCTATTTGATGCCTAAAATTGTCCCTATTGACATGTTGAGGATTAACAAAGTAACATAGGAGTTATTTACATGCCTGAAAGATAGACAGAATGAACTTTCTAGGAAGCTAAAGAACATTTAATTTGGGTAAGTGTAGCAAGAGTTATGAATTTTTGAAGTTAAGGCAGAAAACCTTGAAAGTTGGAAATTGGCCATATGAATAGTAATTTTTGTGCTAAATACTCTATCAATTGACTTATTAAAAATCCAGTTGCATATTTTTCCCATGTGGAGAATATTTTAATCTATTTTTAAAGACTTGAATCACATTCATACGATTTTTCTAAAATTAGTTATGATTTTCCAAAAGTTGGCTGAAAAAATGAAATGAACAGTACATCCAAGAATTTTTTATTTTTTTGTTTTGCTCCCTATTGTGATTCAAGCTTCTAAAATGGTACAAATGGACATTAAATAAGGTATAACATAGGAGAACTAGCCAAGAACCATCTTTCTCATTTGCTCATTTGCTCTAAGAGGAGGCATGGTTAGAGAAAGAGGGAAAAAGTACGTTAGAGAGAGGGAGAATGAGGGAGACGACGAGAGAAAGATAGAAGGGGAGAAGGAAGAGGGAGAGAAGAAGGAAGGAAGGGAACGCAGGGTCAAGCTCTCAAGATAAGCCTTTTCCTTCCTATCTCTTCTAGTTTATGTTTCCCTTTCATTTACCATGGTTTGGTTAGGGTCTTGAGAAGTTTTCTTTCCCCTCCCATGGCCTTGTTTGTCTTGGCCAAAAGCAAGTATTTGAGGGCCAAGGGTTTTGCTCATGAAACCAAGTAAAGGAATGAGTTTGTGAGGTTGCATATTGCCTAGATTGCATAAGAGAATAGCCAAAAGTTAGAGTTTTTCATGATGGGCTTTTGAAGGCCATGTTTGGGCCAAGACAAGAAGTGCATGAAAGAAGGAGTTTTCATGAAACTAATGATTCCAATGAGTTCCTAGGATGCAAAATATAGTCAAGAAAGGTCAAGGAATTCATTATAGAAGTTAGTTTGCAAAAGGTCAAAAGTTAGGGCTACTTATGCATACTTAGATTCCCATTGTGATAACAAGTTGTTATGCAAAGTTTATTGATGTTGATAGGGTCCAAACAAGCTAAGGAAGTAAGCTAAAGCAAGTGAAAGGCAAGTTGAAAGTAAAAATTGTAAAGAACCAACATAGTCTCTTACTATGTCTTTATGTTATTCCACAATAATGTTCTACATGTTTATATGTTATGAAAATGTTGCCATGTTCTTGTTATGACTGGCTAGTTGTTTTTATTAATGAGGACTAAGCTAGGCATGTTTTGTTTTTAAGCTGTTATAATGCTGGATTTTCATTGGACAACACAGATGTTTTATATGTTTTTACGAAATCATGCAATGTTTTCTATGTTTCAAATGTGTTGTAATGATGTATTACCATGTATAAGCATACTACTGAGATTCTCCAATCTCACCCCCATAGTTTGCCAATGATAAGACTAAGGCAAAACAAAGGAAAGAATATGGGCATTGAAGATTGAGAATGCAAGACTGTTTAACTGAAAACTATTTATGTTTGCTTGTACTGTATGTTTTGGGTTACTGTATAAATTTGAATATTGCTCAATAAATTCCGAAGTTTGTATTATGGTTAGAGCTATGTTCTGTGAACAATCTGACACTAGTTTGGATTCATTTAGAGGTATATAATAGAAGTTATGAATGAATCAAATGAAGACAATGAAAAGAACAAAATTGCCAAACTTAGAGTCTCAATCAAATAGCAAACAAGCATGGAAAAGATGGATTTATGTTACAAATCTGATTGAAAAAAGTACTAATAGTAATAATCACAATAAACAAATTCATCATTGTTCATCTAGTTCATATAGCCTAACCCACATATCTAAATGACTGGTTGGTTCATTTGATAACCCGAGGGGTCAATGGGGTTAATGCTTGACATGACTGGCTGGCAACCTTCCTTCACGTACTAACGTACCATTGGGTTTAGTTGGGTTGGGTTCGGCACAAACTATATTGTGCAATAATTGCCCCAATGACGATCCTCTACTTTTCGCTCCAACCACAACCTAGCCATTCTGAAACATGCATGGTCAACACTAAGCCATAGTCAGATCTAATGGCACAAAAATTTTGCCCAATAATTTGGCGGCACCGAATGTACACAATGGCGTTCACCGACATTTATAACAAAAATCCTCATAATTGGATTCTTGGTTGCTCTAAGAAGTTTGTCCATTTGAATCTTTCTCAAATTGAAGAAAGTAGCAATGTAGCAAGGATATGTCTCTATGTTTGGTTGGTGAATTTAGGAACATGTGGTTAACATCGCATTCATATCTTGTAGAGACAACCAATTCTGATGGTTGTAGTTGAAGGCATTATAGGCAAATGGGTAGAGGCCAATTTGATAAGGTTTTTGCTGATGAAGGAAGAAAGAAAAAATTGAGTGGTGAGAGTGACGGTGGAGTAAGGGTGTATACAAGAGTGAAAGTAGTCTTCAAAGAAAGAGGAGTATACAATTGAAAGTGGAGTGAGGGAATGGGTGGGGTTTAATCTCTTGGGAGACTAACAGAATCTTGGCTATTGAAACTTTTTTAAACAACGATCATAAATAGTGATTTGTGTGGTGTGTTTTCTATAAAATAAAATAATCAACTTTCCTTTGTGGTTTTTTATAGAACTGCAAAGCAAATTATTTGCATTTCTTTGTGGTTCTTTAAATAAATGCAAAGGAAGACTTTCCTTCATGGTTATTTATGGAAACGCAAAAGAAAGTCTCCACTTTCCTTTGCATTTATCTTAATAACTGCAAAGGAAACATTTCTCTCATCTTTGCTCCACTTTTCTTGGCATTTGCTATTATAATTGTAACACCTTAACCTTTGGTCTTATTTCCCATGTAATATGACTTATTTAAAGTCCACTTAAATAATTTAGACAACAAGAATCATCAAAGGGACCAAATCAATATAAAAAATGTTTTCTCAAATGTACCATTTATTTGGTATCCCATTTTTCTAGACTAATTTTGAAAATTCATAACTAATTCCAAAAAAATAATATGAAGGTGATTCTAGTCTTCAAAAATAGCTCAAAATACCCTCTACATGGAAAAATATGCAACTAGAATTGTCAAGTATGAATTGGTATAGAAAATCCCATGAAAATTCATTGCTCGTATGGTTAATTCCAATTTTTTTCCAAGTTTCCTATCTTAAATTTAGAAATTCATAGTAAATCACACATTTGTCTAAATTAAGTTTTCTTTCTCTTCAAAAATCTTATCTTGTCTACTTTCCAAACATATATAACACTTAGCACTGTTTCATCCAATCAGCATTTGGATTGCTAACTGATGCTTAGGTTGGACAGTTTTATGTATAACTTTGTGAAATAATTTATACAACATATTTACATAATCATAACTTGTCCAAACTATGTTCCAAACATCTCAACATATCTAGAGGCACATAATAACATAAAATTTCAGCCTCATATATTCATATACAATTTTATGCAAATTGACAAACAGACAACAAATAATTAGGAATCATTAATCTAAGCATCACAATTCTTCTCCTTGCTTCTTGCCTCTTTTGGATCCTTGCCATAGTTGGGCCTATCATATTGGAATTTGGGTGGTGAGATTTTGGAAATCCCAATAGCTAGTTACATCTCATACATTTACATTATCATGCATGCTATAAAACTTCATAGACATCATAAAAATCATATCAAAACATAAATCATCATATTGTTCATAAAAATTTTGGCAGCATAAAAGTTTAGAAAATAGACATCCTGGGTAAAAGCCCTCTCATAAAAATAGTCAAAACTAGTCTCAAACATTATAAAAATAATATGCATGTCATCATTCGCAATAAAATATAGCAAGATAATAAAATGCAAGAAAATATAACTATGCTACCTTTATGTTTTGCTTTTACTTTCCAACTTGATTTCAATTCTTCCAAGGACTTACTTGAGCTTCCTCAAACCTAAATACATCACCAATTACTAACTAAATATGCTAAAACAAAGGGCTACTTCACAAAGTACTTGATAAACCCTAAATTTTCATATTGTTTGTTTTAGCCCTTTTCAAGATTCACATACTTGTTCTTAAGCTTTTCCACTATAAGAAAACCATTTTTGATATCAAATTAATGAAGTTCTAACTGTAAGGAACCCCACTGTATAGGCTAAAACTGAGCATAGAAGGAAAGAAATGATTTTTGTAACACCTTAATCTTAAGCCCATTTTCCCATGTATTTGACCAATATAGAGTCCTTTCATCATAATTTAGAAACTTTAATCAAAATGTTATAAAAATAGAATTTCTTTCTTTCACGGGTACTATTGACTTAGCCATTTTCATTTTTCCTGATAAATTTTGAAAATTCATAACTAATTCTACAAAAATTGTGTTAAGGTGATTCAAGTTTCTAAAAATAGCTAAAAAGATTCTCTACATAAGAACAATAAGAAACAAAACATTCATTGGGCCATTTTATACAGTTTGTTCCTCAAATTTTACTATACGTTTAGTCATTTTCACTTTCCTAAGATTTTGACCTTAGCTTTAAAAATTCATATCTCTCTCTAACCTAAGCCAATTCATGCAATTTTTTTGTTGCTTGAAAGCCCTATATGTATACTTCCCATAGTTTCTTTGTGCATTTATTCAGCTTGTGTAGGACATGGCATTAACTTAAGTAATTAAGAGTTAGAATACTACCTTCACTAAAATAATTCTAAGAAAATTTACATATATCTCATTATATAGCTCCAATTGTTGTCAAACTAGTGACATTTCATTCTTAGGACATTAAGCTTTACAAGCATGCAACCCACTAAATTTTTGGAGCTTTGTATGATTTTATACTACCTTTTGAAATTTCTAGAATTCAAAGTGAAGTTTTCAGTTTATCTCATATTGTCCAGTCTTGAGCCCTAAATTTCGAAATTCACTATAAATTGCACATTTATCCAATTTAAGTGTTCTTTGGCTTCTTTTAAATCTTGTTTTGTATACTTTTAGGACATATATAACACTCCTAATAGTTGAATAAATGCACAATCAAACTCAATAAACACAATACATCATCATAATTGCCTCCAAATCCATACATAACATTAATAAGGAACTAAAGGAACACAATGGCAACAACATACATGCTTTAACCTTTTACATATATTTGTATAATTCATCAAAGCAAAGTATGATAGCTTGCAAAAGAAGTTTATTCATCACCATCTTCATCTTTTCCTTTTTCCTTTCTTTAACTTCTTGCATTGTTTGGCCCTAGCATAATGAACATTTTGGAGGAATGATATTCAAAGAATTTCAGTAGTAACTGCCAATCATGCAATCATAACATCACATAATACAAGCAGTTATCATAAAATCATCATTCAAGCACTTTAAATCATTTATTCTTTAAACATTTTGTAGAAAATTGGGCAGACTTTCCCTTTATATTTTGGACTTCCCAGGGTCACAAAACCCCTCAAGTAAGTAAGCCAATATCTACAAATTATCACAAAACAACATTACAACATTTGGCATAACATCAAAGCCATTGCAAACTATATGACAATATAATGCAAGTTTAGGTTAGTTAAATACCTTTTATCTTTTCAATGTTCTCCAAACTTTGTAGACTATTTCTTTGCCCTCCAACACTTCTTTGAACCTAAAACAACAAGAAATAAGGTCATAAACCACTGATTACATGACCTCAAAGATAAAGTGCTCTCTTGAACCATAAAAATTCACTTTGCTTTCCCTTCATTTTTATTTGTATAACACACTTGGTTTTATCTATTTTGGACCCAAGGAATCCATTTTTGGGGTCAGTTTGAAATTCCTACTCTAACTCAAACCCTATGTCTGGCCGAAATTCACATAAAAATAGGGAAAAATATTTACTTCATATTTCTCACAATCACTTTTACTTCCATGATTTATTCATATAGTCTAGACCCTTTCCTAAGTTTATTTGACATTAGCTTAACTTTTTCTTTCTAAAACTTCAATGGCTGAACCTTTAAGGGAGAGAGGAGAGAGAAAACAAGAGCATACAAGTTTAAGGCCACAAAAACTCTCCTTGGCGTTCTTGCCTTCAACTTGTGTTTCTTGCTCTTCTATTTCTCTCTCTTTTTCTCATGCTCTCTCTCTCTATATGCTGCTGGTTAGACATGCTAAATGAGGAAGATGAAGTTCTTAACTCACTTAACTAGGCTATTGGAGGAAAGATATGTAATAAGTGAATAGTAAAATTGGTTTAATTAACCATTTTGGTTAACTTTAATAAAGCTTTTGAGAAATTTCCCTTCCTATCACATATGCAGTTTAGACACCATTTGCAAGGTTTTTTGGCCAAAATTTACTTCATTAATTTTAATTAACCAATATACCCTTTATCAATTAATTTTACTCGTACCGATTAAATACTTTTGCAACAATTGTCATTAAATTAATACAAGATTTATACAAAAATTACTTTTTGACCAAAATTATTTTCTTGTCCCAAAATATATCTGGGTAGAGTCCATTCACTGTCCTTGACACTGCATTGCTTTTTCTGCAATATAAAATCACCTTTATCCGGTTAAATTTTAATTTTAGAACTTAACACCCAATATAAAAGCATATGGATCTAACTAGTTTCTAAATAGTATTCAATTGGGCTTGGCTTATCAAGAGCTTCATTTCAACTATAAGTTTTCATATTTACAAAAAAACCTTTGACTCGGGACAAATTTATAATTTTTGAAACTTCTAGGTCCTTTCTTGTAATTTCTCATAGAGACTAAATTGCACTAAATTATTTCTTTGAAGGACTAAAATGCACAGGATTCTTATTTTCTGGGGCAAAAATATAATTTTCTCTTTTTATTCTAACTTGAAAAAATGACCTTTATGCCATTTTCTACTTTTAACTGTGTCTCTTTGTTTTAGTAATTATTTATGCAACTTGAGATATCCTCTGTTTTAAACCTTTCACATTATTTGATATCCAATAAAATTAAGGATATTACAATTTTTCCATCTATTTGCTTCAAAACTCACCTAACTTGCTTTCTCTTGCAAAATCTCATGTTTTTCTTAAATTTAGGGCATGGAAACACCTCTTCCACTTCTTCCTTCCTTAGGTTGAAAATCTTACATAGAAAGGAAAGGGGGACGACTTTGATAAAACCAAGCTAAACTATTACAAACTTTAAGAAAATCCCAACTAGAACTAAATAGGAAATCACTTACCTTTGCTTGGAATTTTCTTCCTTTTCTTCTTCCTCTTTTTTCTTCTCTTTCTTCTCATGCTCCATCTTCTCCTGGCTATTTCAGCAACTTCTCTTTCCCTTCTCAAGTGTGAAGCACGACCAAATGCAAGGGAGTATAAATAAGCAGCTAACTATGCTTAATTAATTACTTTGGTTAAGTTAAATAGAAAACTTAACCATTAAGTTTTGGAAACTTAACCATTAAGTGTCCCCATTCCATCACATGGTGATTAGGTGGCACCACATGAGGGGAAAATATCTCTAAAATATTGTGTATTTTTCCTAGTCCAGATACCTCTTGTGTGCGTTACTTTTTACTTGGACTGCTTAAGTTACTTTTGCATTATTTTATTATTTTATAGATACAGAATTAAAATAATGTTTTTGTGTTCTCTTTAATATCTTGTGTCCTAAAACATCTATGTGGGATCCACATAATTTTCTTTTCACTTTTCAATTTTTGTAGGGCCCACAATACCTTTACTTTTATAGTATAATTTATATTGCATTCTGTAATCTAATTTCATCTTAATTAACTATGTTAGGCCCAATATACTATTTCATTGGGTGTAGTATGTCATAAGTTTCATTCTTACATAAATTTTTAATATTTATGAAAGTACCCCTAACTTGGGACAAAAATATAAATTTTTATTCTTTCTAGTCCTTTTTGGTAATTTCCCTAGATTCTATAATGTAAGAAATTCTTTTACTCAGACACAAAAATGTAATTTTAAAATTTTATCCCTCTGACCTGGTAAATGGCCTCCTTACCCTTTTTCATCTCTATTGTTGTGTGTTAGATTTTCTCAAATACATTTATATTTCGTGATATTTGGACATTTATGGATGTTACAATAACTGCAATGGGATATGTGCTAAGAAAAGTCACTTTTGGTGTAGTGTAATGATAAAACTAATATGCAAAACTGAGAATGAATGATGCAATGAAACTAGATGAATTTGTGTGAATGGAATGAATGAAAGTATGTGTACATGACTAGATAAGAGGCTATGTGTGTGAGTAGATGTATAAAAAATATTTGGAAAGTGGAATGAATTGTATGAGAGTGCACTGCAAGACTTAAGGCTAAGAATGTAGAACCTAAATTAACACTAAACAAATGCAAAACTAATGTATAGATTAATTAAGGACAATGTATAAAAGAAATATGCAAGTTATTCTAATGTTGGCAAAAAATGATGTGCGAAATGGAAGTATATGTATTTGAGAATAAGTGTAAGTTTATAAGTGTAAGTGAATATGAATGAAAATGGGAATGAATGGAAGATTAAATGGAAACTAGTTATGGTAAAAAAGTTCCAAGTTAGAATACAACCTAAGAATGAAGCTATGTAAACTATATGCAAAGCTATGGTATGAATGTATATGCAAATAATCTAAGTACTAAATGAGACGAAATACAACATCCTAGAACTAGATGTAAGAGGCCAAAATTTGCTACCAAAAATTGGGGGCTTTTGCAAAGCTAAAATGCAATGAAAATGACAACTAAACTAAGAGCAAATTAAGGCAAGTAATACCTAGAAATTTAAACTAGAAATGAGTGTAAATTTAGCTTAGGAGAAGAAATGAAATGAAATAAGAAATGAGAGGATAAATGCATGAATATGTGGCTACCAAGCATAGAATTGGGAGAATTATAATTCTTAGATTCCTAATGATAAACTGGGAAGGAATGAATGCAACTAGTATGCTAAAATGCCTTGATCAAGTATATGACATCTTCCTAAATTCATGTGTGAACAAGCATAAAACCAATAACTATTAGTTAATGCATTTCTACAAACACATGATAGGTGTAATATCCCCATTTTTATGGGATACCATAAAATGTATGAAGAGATCTGAAAGGAAGTGAGATGATAATGTTTTATGCTCAGTCTTTAAATGGAATTAATTTCCATATAGTCCTTAGCAAAAATTAATTTCAGAATTGAGTCGAAAAAGATATGCAATATACATGTTGGATGGAAGTCCCTCTTGAGCTGAGTGCAACGACATAAGTGTTGTATAGCTAGAAGGTTGAGGTTGAAGGATAGACCAATTTGAAGTTTAATGAAAAATAATTACTAAAAAATTGATCTTAATGGAAAATTACGAGAAAGAACCCGGAAGAAGTGATATTTGTTTTTTGATCTGGCTCAGGGGAAAAATGTAATATCTTGAATTTTATTGGATATTAAATAATATAGAATGATAAAAATGAGAATATCTAAAAATGTGTTTAAAATCTCAGAAAACAGAGATATAGAAATAGACGGAAAATGGCAAAAAGTCATTTTTCCAATTAGAACTAAAAAGGAGACAAATACAATTTTACCCCTAGACATATCATATTTTTCAATTTGGTCCTTCAAAGAAGGAAATCATGTGGGTATGTTGGGTAATTAAAGTTTTAAAAAATTACAGCTAATGACCCAAAGATTTTAAAAATTATAAATTATCCAAGATAAGGGCATTTGTAAATATAAAAAATTATAGTCAAAATGAAACTCTTGATGAGCCAAGCCCAATGAAATAATGTTTGGAAGATATTTAGGTCAATATAATTTATATTGTGCATTAAATTTTTATATTAATATTTTACCCGGTAAAAGAGATTTTAGACTGTAGAAAAAGTTGTACCAAGTCAAGGATAATGAATGGACCATACCAAAATGTATTTTGGATTAAAAAAAGGATTATAATCCAAAAGTAATTTTTGGATAATTCTGTATCAAATTAGTGACAATTACGGTAAATATATTTAATCGGTATGGTAAATTTAATCGGTAAAGGGTATAATGGTCCATTAAAATTTTTTGAAGTAATTTTTGTCCAAAAATGAGGACAAGTGGCATGTTGCATGCTCACCATGTGATATGAATGGAATTTTTACAAAAAATTTATTAGAAGTTAACGATTTTAGTTAAATAACCTATTTTACTATTCATCTATTAGTTCTCTCTCCTTAAAACCATAAGTTAAGTCATTTAGCATTCATTTTCTGCTAAAAACATGTCTGAAACAAAGGAGAAAAGGAGAGGAAGAACACAAAAAGCTTAAGAGAAAAAGAGAAGCTTGGAGGCAAAGTTGAAGTTCCAAGTTGCAATGTAACCTTCTACTACTTCCATCTTATTTTCCTTGTTGTTTTAAGTGGGTTTTATAGAGTTTTCTTCCTCTTTTAACCTTTGTAAATTTCATTCATGAGAGAGAGTAGAGAGAGAAGGTTGAGCCATGACCAAAATAGTGTAGGAAAATGTAAGAATAGGTTCTAAGAAGCATGTATATGTGATTAGTTTGCAAGTTGAAGGAGTAAAATTTTCATTATTTTTGGGTAATTTTTAGCTAAATTTTTATATTATAAGGGAATTTCAAGTTTTTGACCCCAAAAATGGATTCCTTGGGTCCAAAATAAGATAAGGCAAGTGTGTTGTATGAGAAATTTTCAAAGAATAACTAAACAGAATTTTAAGGTTCAAGAAGCCACTTTGTGAACACTACTACAGAAACGGGTTTTCTAGGCGGTTTTTTTTTACTTTTATTGGCGGTTATGAACCGCCTAATATTTAAGCACTATAAAAAGTGGGTGACTTTTGTAGGCGGTTATCACGGCCTATAAAAGTCTGCTTTTGTAGGCGGTTTTTTGTATAACTACCTACAAAAGTCTACTTTTATAGGCAGTTATATAAATAACCGCCTACAAAAGTTATCCATTTTTTTAAAAAAAATATTTTGATAAACTTTTGTAGGCGGTCATACAAATAACCACCTACAAAGATAACTTTTGTAGGCGGTTATATAGATAACCCCTACAAAGTTATTCACTTTTTTTAAAAAAATATTTTGATTCTGAATTAATCATGTATCAAAATACATGCAACCTATTAAATCTATTAATAAAAAAATTATTATATTAACAATATTTACAAATCAATATCAATTTTATCAATAAATTAAAGAAATTACACACGTGCACTAATCCACAAAAAGCAGAAAATAGAAAAAATAAAGCCTAGGATACAAGTTAAACAATCCAGAAAAACACCTAATATACAACCTAATAGAAATCATAACAAAAATAAATTGGAAGTAGCAGATAGTAAGAACCAACCAAATTGAATCCAGAATCTTTAATCTTCTTCATATATAGATATGTCAGGTCTTGCCAACATTGTTCCATACTCCTAACATAAACTGAAAAATAAATAATGCAACCCAAAGTAAATAATACACCTATCTTGCTTCATTACTAAATGAAATTTCAGCACATGTTAGGTTCCACACTTCAAGGTTAAAGGATTTTGTGTGAGGGGACTCGTCAAAGATAGTAGCAAAACTACTCACATGGTGAATATTGGCAACAACATAACTGGACATCATGTAATACATTAGTCCAACACATAAAAAATTGCCACTAAAAGGGAATATTAGATTATGCATATGTGGCAACACTTAAGCAATTCTCCCTCTTTTCTGTAATTCTTAAAGAATGATTATTTAAGATGTCCTTTTCTTTGCTTTGACTAAGGAAGCTTGTCAAACTTTCTCAATTTGTTAATCGGGAAAATTAGGATTGTCTAGTCAACTGATATGAGGGAAACATGGGTAGCATATGTTAAAGTACAATCAATAATGGAATAAAATAGAAAAAAAACATGTGCATTGAAACATGCATGTCAATAACAAGTTTAATAAGGATGCTCATAGCCACATCCATTGATGTTTTATATATATGTAATACGCAAATAAACGTATACAAATAGTTGTAAAGGCCTATATAATATTTGTCAACAATTTGCCTCACATATGTGAGAGTATGCTCTAAAAAAAATATAAAGTCTGATTCATGGAAGCCTTTTCTTTTTAAAAAAAAAAACAAAAGAAAGAAAGAAGCTTTGTTTATTTTTTTCTGGTTCAAGGTAGAACAAATATTTAAGGTTGAAATAAGGCTTAAATTTCATTGAACTAAAGAATATCACTACTTGTTAGCCTAAAAAGAACACATGCATCCATTAAATTGCATATATGTTAATTTAATATCGAACTTGATTGATGTAAAAATGACTAAAGAAGTCATTGGCATGTATGAATATAGCAATACTAAAAATCAAGCATTTGGGTTGTCAGTGAAATTACTCATTTACTAAAGGAAATGGGGGATGATGTTAACTTTAGTTCCAACTATGTACCCATAGAAACGAGATCCAATTAAACCTGTGAGTTCATTACCAAAATAGTGAAGTGCAAAATACAAACTAAAAATCATCAAACCTTATGGCAGATGCCTCCAGTCCTAGCTTTAATAGTCAAACATGCTCCCTCTTGATCAAGTGGCTCCTTAAGAAGCTTAGACATCTCATATTGACCCAGAATCTTGCTCACATTCAAAGATGCATCATACGCTTACTTATAAAACCCATAATCAATAGCATTCATCTCAGCCAATTGTGTGATCAGCTTTGCTTCCTTCACCTACAAAATGCCAAGAACACAGATCAGCTCATAAACTAGAATGAGATTAGCTAAATGCTTTTAGTGGTTACAGTGAACATTTTTTATGGATGCATGAGCCGCAAGGGCAGACATGTTATTTATAATTTCATCAGGTAGCAAAATGTTAGTTAGCCTTCTTTAGATTATGAAACTTCTTAAGCCAAGTATTCACTATACTTCGATTTCAGTGGGTTGGTGGCTACAGCTATGAAAGAATGCTTCATAATCAAAGGTGTCATTCATAATGTTAGTCATATCTCTGAGCTTCATAGAACAGCATTCTAACTATTATGGTTCATCATGTCTTGTTATACGCTTTATTGTTCAATTAATTGCTATACCCCACTTATTACTAGTCAGTCTATAAGATTCCAAAATATCAAAAATTCAAAAGCCAACAAATCATTAGCAAAAACCAGCTGTTTTAAATGAAAAAAAAAAAGAATAATATAGCAGCTAATTAAGAAGAAAAGAAGCCACTAACTAGCATAACAGTAAAAGGAATAAATATACATTCAGCATGCCATTGAACTGTCTTCAAGAAAGTATTCTCTCATTTTCATCTAGAATCATCATGTCCTAGAAAAAAACAAACAAAAACTAATTTCATGATCTTTTATATAAATATATTGATGATTTGAATGAAAACATTACAGTTGAAAATCCATGTGAATCCAAAAAATGAACTAACTAATAGCAAAAAAGAGAGAGACAACATCTACGTGCACTGTTTCAACTTTTTGCTCTTTTCACAATTATAGAAACAAAATTTTGCACTATTAATTAACCCAATGGACCAAAAAAGATCAATCATACTACTTTACCCTTTTGGCTACCTGTTACTCTCAATTCATACCATTTGGATTAAAAAAAAAATTCCTCCTTTCCTTTAATTTTTTTTCTACTTTTCTGCCTCCCATATATATCTTTATCTATATCTTATATCAAATTTATTGCACTTTTTTCATATACCAAATCCTCAGGTTCAGGAAGGTAGTACCTCTAATTGCAAATGTGATCAACCTAATCATATATTCTAGCTCACGATGAATTTATCAAATCAATAATATATAACTGGCATTGTGTAGAGTTTTTCTCTCCTAAGAGATAAACAATACGTACAAACACTTTATATAAGAATGTTAAAAAAATGTGACAATCATGCAACATTAGGTAGAAACTAAAAAGCAAAAAGAAGGAATTTGAAGATGCTTTCTTATATGAGGTAAACTATATTACAAATCCACTTGTGTTTTAGCTGTTGAGGGTACATCAATATCAATTTAGGACTGATAGTAGCAACTTAAAGAGAAATGAACAATACAATAGTTTTAAAAGACAATATAGAATGCTACAGAGTGGGCTTTTGATCCTATATTGAATCATTCATTAATGGAAGCAAAATAACCAACAACAAGAAGTGAAGCCAAACTTAAGGTACAAGGATAATAAACTAATCAGGTGCTATTTTAATTCTTCCATGAAGCTGGTCTAGGAAATGAAAACAAGTTTGCTTCTTGAACATAAAGAATAATAAACTACACATGATGTTTAGACAGCCACAGAAAAAGAAAAAGTAAATGCATTCAGCAAACAACTTTAAAACAACATGATATCTCTAAACAACTAAAATTTATAAACCGATAATAAATAATGCATGATAGTTTACTTCTTAAGTCACACTGTTATAGATGCTAAATCAGATTTGAAAGGCTACTATCACCTGTCTGTCCATATGCAAAGTAAATAGCTTTAGCATGTGTTTGCACTCAGTTTTAGCTAATCTGTTAGTAAATTTGAAAGCAACTCTATCATAAAAATTAGCTCTTTTATTAAACTTGATTCAACTAAGACAAGAAACCCAAGCTTAATTAAGATTCAAGTAAACATAAACATGATAAATAATCCAACTAAGAATAAGAGAACCCAAGACTCAAACAACAGAATTCTAAGATCCTAACTACACATAAATTCCCAATTACAGGTACACCATAAATAAATATAATAATCATGAATATCATCTCTCCATGCTGCCTTTGGTAAAATCTTAGCTAAGTGTAGAATAGTTTAAAAGAAATAAAAAGGAAATTTCCCTTGCAGCAATGAAATTAAGGTACTTAATCAGAAGAAACATAAGCTAATGATATAAAACTACTAAACATGCTTGAAATTAAAGGAATATGTGCGTTAACAAAATTAATCTTTAGAGAAAAGAGCTATGAGCATGTGGTCACCTCTAAAGGCATAAAACAGAACCCATGAATTTGTGACAACAAGAACTAGTTTTTCATACTAAAATAAGGCCAAAAGAATATGATTTGAATCTTCAACTAGTACCTATTCTGTTGCAGTTGTAAAATGACCTCTATGGATATATTAAATAAGTCAGTTTTATCATGTTAAAACAATACCTTTTCATATATTCTTCTAAAAAAGAAATGTAAATATGTCTTAAAGATGCAAATTTGAAACCTCTCAAGCTACTGCTGGTAGTCACCTGCAGTTACTGATGCAATTAGAAGGATAGTACAAAATATAAAAATGGATCATCTTACTGAAGTGGAATAGAAATAAAAGAAAATAATCATAGGGATGAGATTGGTAAAGCAAAATTTGTGACATTACTAATATTACTAGATGTGTGTTGCATAGCTCTCTTTGATGTCTTCAAGTGGAATACTTGAAAAGAAATAAGTAATGAAGCAAAGTAAAGTCAGAAACTCAGAATTTGTTTCCTCACACCACATTGTTGATGGAATCTGTATAAAATAAACAAAAACAATACAATTAACAAACACCAATTACATTAAATTCTATCTGTCATAGTGTCCTTTTCTTACTGAAAGAGCCTCAAGCCTCAAGGATAAATTTTGCCTAATATATGGGACCCTATCCATTACAGCTCAGATACTGAAATACAAGAATAACAAGGGGTAAGGTCAGCCAATAAAGAGTTGTAGGGAGCAGATAGCATTCACTAGTACTTGGTTGCATTAAGTGCTTTGAAGCAATTAATCTTAATTTATGCCTATGAAGAACACACATACTTAGTTGTGTCTGTAATTTTGCAAACATATATGTGAGCCTGCATAATAATTCCATGACATTTTCCACAATTTCATCTTTTTTCTCCCCATATGGACATCACTTTGGATTAGGCAAATAGACCACATCGGTATATATGTATGACCCTTGTTTCTCTCCTTCCACAATAAGTGTGTGTCGAATCTTGTAATTTTCCATCATTTAATTTTTCATCAATAACTTTTACTCATCATTTTACATGCAATAGTTATTGAGCACTGTTATCTAAATGCTTCTCTATTACTCTCAATTCCCTTACTTATTTATCACAAATGAGTAATTTCCCCTGCCACCACTAATTCTTCCTTTCCTTTTCAATTAAAAAAAATTATTTTCTAAAAACAGTATAAATCATAGAGATAGATAGAAACCTAGATTTTCTGCTTCATCTTCTCAGCTTTGGAATGTTTAGTGAGATTAGTGGCCATGTAGAACCTTCTATGAGTGTTGTTGACCCATCTTCTCATGGCTTCGGTGGAGGGATTATTGAGCTCCAATTCGAAATCCTTCAATAAACTCTCCATTGTCATTTGAATTGGAGAGCCACATTGGCTCTTCCTCTTACTCTGATAGAGAAGCAAAGGAAATGAGCGAAGCAAGAAAGAGGAAGTAGGTTGCGACTTATAAACCCTCCAATTTTGACCACCGCAACCCTAACAATGATCGGGACCACCATAAGAGGGGAAATAAGAGTGAGATCGTGACGGAGCAATAAAGGTTGAAGTTAGGGCACATAGAAGGGACGACTACTTTAGAAAAGGACAAGAGGGAGTATGATTAGGACATTGGTGAGAGGGCGGAGGGAGACTGCTAAACAAAGATGAAAAGATAGTGAGATGAAGATGAGACGATGTATGTAGGTGTGAGCAAGAGGTCAGAGACTCAGGGTGTGAGAGCAAGCCAAGAGGAAGGAGATGCAGAGAGCTTATGATTGAAATTTATTTTTAAGCCCTAAAAGGAATACTTTTCTTAGGCGGTTCCTGCTAAAACCGCATACTAAAGTTTTTACATTAATGTTAGTAGGCGGTTTTAGTTAAAATGGCCTACTAAAGTCTTCCACAAATTATTATTTTTTTTAAAATTCATTTAATACTTTGTAGGCGGTTATTAAAATAACCGCCTACAAATCCATCCGGCCTTATTTTCATAGGCGTTTATTTAAATAATCGTCTTCTTTTAGGCGCCTATAAAGCCCAAATCTGGTGCAGTGGAAGGGGATGATGCAATTAGTGGCTAATGGCTAAGTTTTATGATGCTATAGGGTTTCAAGGAGTGTCAAAGGATCAAAGGAAATGTTTTCAAGGTTTGCAGGAGTTTGGAAAGCCATAAAGTAGTTATTTTCCCTTTGATGCCTAATATTGTCATACTTGTTTCTATGATAGATTGAATATGCCAAATACTTGTTTGGATGCTATATGATGTTTTTACATTGTTTGGCTGGATGTTTGAAGGGTTTTTATGACCCTAGGATGTTTATTTTACAAAGTGTTACCATGTGAAAATTTTTGTGAAATTGTATGCCATAAAGTGATTTAATCATTTCCATTGATTCTTCTATAAAATGTGATGATAAGATGTGTGTATGAATGGATATAACTACTGGGATTCTTTGAATCTCATCCCTCTCCAAATGTTAACATGAATAGGTCTAAGCTATGGCAAAAATACTAAGAAGGTTAAGGGGATTAAAGAGAAGTAGGAAGAATAAGCAAATTATGACCATTCTAAAGGGTCATTTTAGCAATTTGTATAGGATCATGCACCATACTTTGAATTTGTACCTTTGCATGGTTATGCTTCTATGAACCTTATTTGATATTTAGTATGGGCTTTGTGTTGAATCAGAATTTTGGTGATTCCAAACAACTATAGTTTGAAAGGTGAATATCAAATGAGCATGAAAGCACAAAAGTGAAGAAATCTAGTGAAGATGAAGTAAAGAATTAGTTTCTAGGATTTCTCACTATGTATACTAGGTAAAAAGTTTTAAATCTTATTATTTATGTTACTACAATACTCAAACAAGTTATTTTAAAAGTTATATAATGTTAACATGTGTTACAATTGAAGAATATTGGCTACCAGATGAACTTTACTATTTGATTCATGTTTATTTTGTGTGAAATTTGCACTTTACTTGGTGAAGTTTGAAGTTACAGAGTTTTCATCTCTGATTGATAAATTTTGGCTATAAAATTTGAATTTTGAGTCAAGCATAGTTGTGAAAGTGTGTAAAATTTGTATGAAACTTAGTCAAAATTTAACCATTGGTGAAGTTCAAAGTGAGAACTTGTATGTCTTGACAGAATATGCCTCTGACAGATGGATTTTGTAGTTCAAAGTTCAAACTTTAAGCTTCAAAGTGCGAACTTAGAAGTGAGAACTTGTATATCTTGATAGAGTATGCCTCTGACAGACGAACTTTGTAGTTCAAAGTTCAAACTTTGTAATGAAGAACTTTTGTGACACATTGAATATGCATTTGACAAATGAATTTCAACTTATAAAATTCAAATTTCGGAGTTTTATGTGAAAATTTAAGGAAGCTATTTAATCTCTTTAGACACACTTTCAATATGAAAAGTCTCATGAACTAATATTGGATATCTTCTACAAACTCAAAATTTGAATGTCACTTAGTAATAGACAAATTTTGAAGTTCAACGTTAAAGTCCTTAACTTTCTGTCTCAGGGAAATTCATCTGTTGAATCCCAAAATTCAAACTTTAATGTATCATATGCATTAAATGTAGGAGATTGTGCCTTAAGCCAATCATTGTATTATGAACATTGTACTTCATTATGAAAAAAGAAGGAGTTTTTTCTTTTATTACATTTTTATATTGTTTGCATGTTTTTCTTTATAATAATAATATCATTGGATAAATCATTTTATCCTAAACATCCCAAGTCAATTATCTTTGTGGGAATAATGATGAACTAAGGCTAGTATGATTTTGATTGATGATTATGTGTTAATTATATATAAAGATACAAATCAAAATTATAAGCACCTATTAAGGAATAGGCACTGGATCGATCCGTAATGAGATAGCGAAATGGATCAAGTCATAAGCATATCTCATATATATAACTGTGTCAAGAACCTTTAGACCTAGATCACCATAGCTTCCTACATGAGGAACACTGTGTTTTGGCATAGTCAAAAGTCACCTTTAATCGGGTGATCATAAAGGCTATGATTGAGCATAGAGAAAGTCATATAGAGGAAGATGAATGGTCAAGATGGAATTTGTCCCTCTGATTAATGGAGAGGTATATCTAGGACTCTCGATGAGTGAGACTGAGAAATACATGGCTATGCTCGAATGGAAGGGCTTCCATTTGTTCTGTCAGTCGGCTTGGAGATTGAGAATTTGATGGTCAAGTAAAATGAGGAAGATATTTCCGTGCCTTATACTTGACCTAGATATCATGAGATAAAAGGGATGTGATAGGGTTATATGATAGGTTGCATCGGATCACCGATTGCATGTGATTTGGGTAGTCACAATGTCTTGTTAGAGGTCACTTATGACTTTTAGGTATAATAGTGTCATTGGCTCACTACTAACATCATATGTGCCTATAGGGCTGTACACAAGAATAGATCAACTCGAGCTAGAATGTCCAGAATCATTGAAGCTGAAATGTGTTTAGATTTGATGAATTTAATATTCAATTTAGGGTCGAGGAATTTTATAAATAAATGTATTTGATATATGTTTTATAAAATTCAAAATATATATATGTTTGATATATTATATATTTCATATATGGAATATATTTAGAAATATATATCATTTAATTAATTTAAATGAATTAGTTTAAATTTAAATCTATGTGATAGATTTAAATTTAAACTAATGTAATATTTTAAATTTGATTTATGTGATTAAATAATTAGTTTAGATTTAATCCATTAGATAGATTTCAATTTAAACCAATCTATTTAATTAAGATTTGATTTAATTTAAGTAATCATTTTTCTAAATTAATCAAATTAGAAACCCTATCTATATAAGGATAGAGACTAGGGTTATCTAGAATAAGAATTTTAAAATGCGAGTCTCCTCCCACCGTAGAGGGAAATAGCGATTGTACACTTAAAGAGAGAAAATGTATAGATGCACATACAGAGAGAAGAGAGTCTTCACTCCCCTCAAGCGTACAAACATTTGCAAATAGTGATGCTAGCATGTCGTTTAAGTTGGATTCACCGTTTGTGTGGATACCGATAGAGGAAACTGATTAGAAGCATCAGTTCCTAAGGTCTGAAGGTAGAAGAAAAACTAAAAAGTCACATCAAAGGTAAAATTCTCCTCTATGTATCGATTTAAGCAGCATTAACAGATCCATCTGAGGGATTTGGTTGTGTTATTCCACTGCATGTGTATCAAAATTTCAGACATTAAATGAGATTGGTGAACAGTTATTTTTATAGAGTAACCATTGGTTAATGTCTCTAATAACTAGATCTTGTGTCTAACAACTAGTTAAGCCATAAATCTATAAATAGAACTTCATTTGAAGTTGTGAGTAATGAATTTAAGTCTGCTATTACAAAAACTCTACTGAAATTTTATGTTAAAGCTTTTTAACCTATACACTTCATTTATTGCTCTTTAACTTTCATGTCTACTCTATTCAAGAGATTTTCCAATCCTATAACAAATCTTTTCTTCATCTAAAAGAAAGATTCTTTATGAAGGGATTCACAAAGGGATAAAGGGAATTACTAGTGGGAGTGATTGAGAGAATTTCTGTATTCTTAGAACACAACACAAGTATAGTACTGTGACATTGCAATGAGCTCATTGTATTCTTGCTGATAGTGGAAAATCTCAAATGGTATCTTGAGGACTGAATGTAAGTCAAGTGAATTGGACCGATCCAGGCTAAATCACTGAGTTTTTCTCTTCCCTTATCTTTTATACTTAATCGTTATACTCTATTTTACTGAAAACTTTCACTACTATATTTGTACTTTTATAGAAAAATTTCATACTTCCCAATTCACCCCCTCTTGGAAAGCCAGCATTCCTAACAATATGGATGAAACTTAATGATGTATTATGATTATGAAGTTCATTATATAAGTTATGGTATGATTCTACCAATGATGACTAGCAGTCCTTGGAACAGAGGAAATATATTCAAAACCAAGCATTTATTATTAGTGTTATATACGCTCTAGAAGTAGATGGAATAGGCATTCCATAAAGCTAAAGAATACCTAACTTGGATAGGTACACAATTTATGGTGAATTATAGAATTCAAGGGTCAGAACTAGATAGTATTAGACAAACTGGAACTTTTATGGTAAACACTGGTTAATTTAGTGATATATGTGTATAGAAAGATCCATGATTTAGCTTAAGATGGCCAATAGTTTGAGTGCAATTGGAGCTATATAAAAAGAGTTATACAAATTTTCCTAAAACTGTTTAGTTCAAGTTAGGTTTTTACCCTTAAAAGTTTAAGTTAATGCTATGTCCTGTACAAATTAAATAAATGTACAAAAAAATATGACTATAAAGTATACATAAAGGAATTTTATATGACATAAAGTTTACATGATTTGGCTCTAGGTACCAGGAGATATGAATTTTTAAAATTAAGGCAAAAATCCTAGGAAAATGAAAATGACCAAATCTATAGTAATTATATATTGATTAAGTTGTATGAATTGGTTCATTGAACTCACTATTTCATATTTTTTCCATGTAGAGAATACCCTAAGCTATTTTTAGAGATTTGAATCACTCCATGATAATTTTTGTGGAATTAGTTATGAATTTTTAAAATTTATTGGGTGAAATGGAAATGGTGATGTAAACAGTACCCAATTAATTTTAAAATTTTCTTTTTAATTTTTATGTGATTCAAGTTCTTAATCAAGTATAAATGGACTTATTTGGAGTCTAATACATGGGAAATAAGTCTAAGTAGAAGGAGTTATAATAGGTATTACATTTTAACATACTAACTAAATAAATTGGACAACAAATGACAACCATATCAATTCGGCCTTAACTATTAAGCACATAATCATCATCACCACTAATCCAATTTGTTAATTCAGTTGGTTTTGATGATTCCAAATAACAATGAGCTTGGAAATCAAATATCAAAGGAGCATAAGTCATATGAAGATTAAAGTTAAAGATTCCTGAAGGTTGAAGAGTTTTTACACATTTTTAGGAATCTATTTGTAAAAGAAGGTAGTTAAGCTTTAAATTCTACTTATCCTAACATTAAATGAGGCATCTACTTTAATGATTAATGATTAGCTCATGTTCTCAAAATGATTTTCATGAAAAGATCTACCTTATGCGCATAACACTTAGAAGTTATGGGGACAAAATCTCAACTTTCAATATTTTTCTAAGTGTTCACTCTTCATTTTCATGAAAAGGGTTGAGATTATCCGCATAACTAAGGCCTACACCATGTCCTTGGGTCTGCCTAGTTTGTTATCCTAATAAGGTGCTTACCTTATTTGCATAAAGGGGTGAATATTAAAGGCCACTTGTCCTATGTTGCCCGTTATTCGCATAACCTAGGTAGGTTATCTGCATAACATATGCTACAAAGCTCTTGGACATCCTTCTATTCAAGAGGTTATCCACATAACCTTGAGAGGTTATCCTGATAATCTATATTTTTCAAAAACTTAGTTTGTGGAGATTTAATATTATCCAAACAAGGAATAACATCCTAAGAGGTTATTCTAATAATCCTCAAAGGTATCCAAGTTTGTGAGACATTATTTGACCAACTAAGTAAGTTTTCATGAAAATGTACTTGAGCTAAAACTTAGTCATTCTGGAATGATGTTATTTTTTATAACCTAGCTAGGTTATCCACATAATAAAAGTTTAACGTTGAAACCAAGAATCAATGGTCACCCATTATTTACATAACCTTTGGAGGTTATCTGTATAACCTCTATTAGACGCATTTAATGCAGTATGTGAATGGCTATTTTTCTGAGAGTAACAGCTAATTCTTGCTTTCAATGGAGTTTTACACTAAAACTATAATAGGACCTCATTTAATTTGTTAGGTAATGAGGAAAACATATAAATGTCAAAACTCTACAGAATTGATTACTGATTCATTAAAAGCCTACCTACCTTCTGCTTAGCTCATTCATTGCTCTTAAACTTTCATATCTGTTCTTTTGAGAGAGAATTTTATACCTTGATTTGTATATTTCTACATGCTTCTAGTTAGTACTTACTGTGTGAGAAAACACTAAGAGATTTGTTTTTACTCGTGAGTGAGAAGAGTAAGAGTTTTCTGTTAACCTCATAGTTTGAGCTGGAATTGTACTGTGGTTTTTGCAAGAACCTATTTAAATCTTGCAAGATATAGTAAATAAATCTCAAATGGTAGCTTGAGGACTGGACGTAGGTCAAATGGAGTAGACCGAACCAGGATAAATCTATGTGTCCTCTCCTCATTTACTTTGCAAATGTTCTTTATATTCTATGCTCTATTTTTTTGCAACTTTTATTATCACTGTTGTATTTCAATTTTGCAGAAAATTGCAAACTTCCCAATTCACCCCCTCTTGGGAAGCCAGTAAACCTAGCACTTTCAACTACTGGAATATCCCTCCTTCACACTCAAACAATGCATTGTCCTCAATGCAAAAGTCCACCAAAACAAACTAGAGACAAACACAGAATCCAACAAACATATGAACAAATAATTAATCAATCATTAGATATACAGTCAGTACCGGTCTAGTCAATCCAATAACAAAGATGACAAATACAATAAAGAAAGTAAAGGAAGGAATATGACTTGACTCATAGTAGGTCATGAAGAGAAATAACCTATTGAGTGCTCTAAGGAATTCTCTCATGGAATAGCTACAAGCAGTGACCATTTTCTTTTAACCTTGACTTGCTTGCTTCATCCATTAACTCGACTGCTCCAAATGGGAATACATGTAATACCGTGTAAGGACCCTCCCAGCGTGATCTCAACTTTCCATGCATGAATTTGAGGTGAGACTTGTAGAGCAAGACATGATCACCAACTTTAAATGTCTTCCTAGAAATGGTACGATCATGGTAGGCCTTCACACGCTCTTTATAAATCCGTGCATTCTCATAGGCCTCTAGTCTCTGCACCTCAAGTTCTTACAACTGATATTTCTCTCCAAACCAGCCGCCTTCAGGTCCAAATAACATTGCTTGATCACCCAGTAAGCCTGATGCTCTACTTCAACTGGCAAATGGCATGCCTTGCCATAATCTATATAGTATAGGCTCATGCCGATGGATGTATTGTATGCTGTGCTATAGGCCTATAAAGCATCATCTAACTGCTTCACTTACTTTCCAATTTTAATTTTTATTATGGGGGCAAACTATCCTTTCGTTAGCCTGGATATATATTTTTGGATGGTAAAAGCATGTTTTAAGTCCTTTAATTTTACACAAGGTTTCAATTTGATTCCTTGATTTTAATAAGTGTCTTCTTAGTCCTTTAACTTTTAAAAATTAATCAAAAAATGCCTTCTTCCTAACTCCATTAATTCAATTAATAGAAGAAGCTAATGTGTCAATTTTAGTATACAACACAATTTAATTGAAAAAGATAAACCCATAGCCACCTATTCATCTATCCAGCCATCTATTCATCTATCCCTTTTTCTTCATTTCACCCAATCTCTCTTGTCTCCACCTACTACTTGACCTATGACTCTTCCCTGTGTCACATCCTCACTAGTAGTGATTGAAACAAAAATACTAACCCAATGGCTTCTTTGCTATTCAAATGGAAGGGTGAAGAGGCGAAGCTTGCATAGGTAGCTAGAGGAACAAGATTGCTACATCTTTGATCTGTATCTCTAAAATGTTGTACAATTGCTATCTCAGTAGAAGAAGGTGCTCAACAAAGAGGAAGATAAACTGATCACTGCCATATCTTACTTTCTTACACTATTTCCCATGTATGATAGCATATATAATGCTAAATGAGCTAATTTAGAAGCTTGAATCATTAAAAGATTGAATGAGAAAAATTTAATTTTACAAAATACTATTCATTTGGTAATTTGATTTTCCTAGCTAAATTTTAAAAAATCATAATTAAATCTAGGAAAATCGTATGAGGATGATTCAAGTCTCTAAAAATAGCTAAAAACATTTCATACATGAGAAAAATATATAACTGGAACTTAATTGAGCTAATCCATTCATAAAATTCGTTGAACCATACTATTCATTTGGTCAAAACTACTTTTCCAAATTTTCTGAGCCATCTTCAAAAATTCATAACAATTCATATACTTATCCAAATCAAGTGATCTTTTGCTGTTTGGAAATATCTCTATGTCTAGTTTCCAGGAATATATAACACTCATATAGGAAACTGAATTTCGAATGAACAGTAACTATATAACGGATCAGTGCGCATAATGGACAGATTTACATACCAACTTCCAAAAACTAAATACATAACCTACTTACATGATTCAAACTCTTCCAAAATGTATTCTTAACATCACAATAACTCTAAAGGAACATTATAGTAGCAAATCACAGCTTCATGGAAATACATATAATTTCATATATAATTACAAGAAAACAAGCAACCAAGGTGGTTATAAATCTAATCATCATTAATCCTCTCCTTGCTTCTTGTCTTCTTGGGAGTCTTGCCATCACTTGAACCTATCATGTTAGTGCTTGGGGGTGAGATTTGGGAAAATCTCATTAGTAAGTTACATTTCATGCAATTATGTTAATCATGTCAAATAACTCACATTTGATCACATTTAATCACATCAATCACCTTTAAACAATAAATTGCCACATTGGTCATAAAAAAAATTCAGCAGCATAACGGCTTAGAAAATGGATATCCCGAGGAATAAAACCCCTTATTTTACAGCCAAGACCAATCAAAAAAATCACAATTGCAATATGGCAACACAATTTAATCATAGAAAGACAATGATAGAACATAAAGCAAGAACATGAAACTTAGCTACCTTTTATGTTTTCCTTTGCTTTTGCACTTGGAACCAAAACTTTCACTAGCTTTCTTAAACTCTCACATGTCCTAAAACATCATTCAATATCAACTTAATCAACTCAAAATAAAGGTTGCTTTACAAAGTCTCACTAAAACCCTAAAAATCCAAATTCTTTATCTCTTAGTTTTCCTTGAAACCAATACTTATTTTTAGCTAATTTGGACCCAAGGAATCCATTTTTGGCATCAAAATAATGAAAATCCAATTCTTTCCTATCATATTAAACTGTCCAAAATAGGAGTGTAAGAGGGAAGAAGGAAATTATTCAAAACTTGCTTCCAAATATATCAAATCTTATTCCTTTCACTTAATCTTATGTTTTTCTCAAATCTTTATGGCATCAAAATCCCTTCTTTTCATAAACCCATACCAAAACTGAAATTAAAGACCTAATGGAAAAGGAAGAACACTCTTGGGAACCATGGCTATCTTCTTAAAATCATAACTAAAATACTAGAGAATCAAGAAAGGAGATTTACCTTAATTTTTGGCTTGATTTCCTTCCTTTCTTTTCTTCTCTTCTCCCTCACGTTTTTCTCTTCTTTTCTTGGTGTTTCAGACTTCGCTCCCTCTCTTTCTCTCTTGCTAAGGTCGGCCAAGAGGGATCATTATATAGAAAAATAAGACCAATCATATTTTGCCACCAAATCATTCTTGAAACCTCTTGATAATCCTTTAAGAAAATGACATAAATAATTAAATAATATATTTTCCCATGTGCAGCTTGTGGAGCACGAAATGGGGAGTATTTTGGTCCAAAAATTTTAGGCTTTTACTTATCCAGATATATCCTGAACCAGTCTAGACAAATAAAGTTACTTTAGCAGTATATTTTACTATTATTGGAATATAAATTATAATTATATTAGGATATAAAATTATCATAATATATTTATCCCAATTGATCCAAATATAAAATCCACACACTTTCTTGAATGAATACTGCCTCTTCCTGCAGTCCAAACTGACCTTTATCGGGTAAGATATTAATATTAAATCCTAATTACCCAATAAATATTATTTTGACCTTAATAAATTCCATACTACATTCCATTGATCTTAACTTAATGAGAGCTTCATTTTGACTATAATTTTTTATATTTACAAAAATACCCTTAACCTGGGATATATTTATAATTTTTAAAACTTCCAAGTCATTAGGTGTAATTTTCACCAAAATTCATAAAATTTATTTCATTCCAACAACCGCCTTCGTTCTTCTCATTCCTCCCTCTTTTTTTTTCTTCTTTTTTTTTCATTCAGGGGCAAAATGGTCATTTTTTCATTTTTTCTTCTGACCGAGACAATTGACCTCTTTGCCTTAAATCATACAAAATGGCGTATATCCATTTTTGCAAATTTTTTTATAGATTTTAAAATATTAGACCTTAAACATTTAAGAGAAATTTTAGGATATTACAATTACCATTGACGGACCTATGTAGCTTGTGATTTTGGTGAGTTTTTAGTGTCTGAGATCTTCTGTTCTCAAGAAATCACCCTCCTCCCTCCATTCACTTCCTCACCAGTGATGACCAGCTAAAAGACCATGTTGTAGGGAATTTCAATTAAAAACTAGGTTCAAAGAAGTAATGTAGTATAGGATATAAACCTAGGTCGTTTTAATCTAGAGTAACTAAATTAAATCCTATTTAGAAGAGAAATTTAAGCAATTAAGAAAGCAAGATGCAAACTAACTAAAAACTAAAATGCAATTAAATGTTTGCAAGTATGTATGTGAAAAAAAAATTTATTTTTTAATAAGAATGCAAAAGCTAGACTAAAACTATGTTAATGCAACTAAAATGCAAAATAAACATATAAAAACTAAACTAACTAAGAGACCAAAACTAGTATGAAAAGAGTTGTGGATGTATGTATGGAAGTGTATAAGAGTGTAAGTGTATGGTTGATATGATATATACTAGTCTAATCCCAAAATTGCCTAAATATGTATTAGTCTAAATGCAACCTATAATGTAAATTTAAAAATGCAAAATTTATGGATATTCACAATTATGCAATTAGATAAGTTTATGGAAACTATGTACTAAGTCCAAACTAAATGCAATGCAAGTGTTCCTATCCTAAATGCAAACTAACTAATTACAAGTTTGGGGGCTTTATGACTTGAAAAGGTAAATGAAAAGTAAAGCAAACACTAATAAATTCTAACTAAAATTAAGAGCTAACAATTAAAGAGAGATGACTATGCAAAAGTAAAATGAAAGGATATGAAAAATGCAATGGTATGAGAGTAATGATCTAACACAACTTAGATAGAGAGGAATTTTTTTTAGTTCAAATGATTAATTGAACTTGGATAATTAAGATAATCAAAATATTCCATGCTATTAAACCATTAAATCCAAATGTAAAATACCAAAAATAAATATCTAGAACACTAACATACCCAAGCATTTCATCAAACACCTAACATGCAAGATGATGTGACAAATGAGTTAGTGTGTATGATTTGCATAATAATCCCATATATAGCCAAAAATTATAGTCCATCAATCATCATCAATTCAATAATTCCAATACTCAATCAAGAACCAAATTACCTAATTAATCACCTACAATATCAATTCAAGCAACTTGATTCAAAATTGAGATAAGAAATTCTAAGCAAGTGGCAAAAAAATAAACAAGTTCTTGCATTAACAATTAGCAACCATACAAAGTTTCCAAATCAAAATATCAAGTGGTCATAATATAATCCATAGGTTTTCATCAACAATTAACCAATCATTACACTAATTTCAAGTTAAAATATTCAATAACATATCCTAATTTGGCCCAAGACAAGTATAAAAATACAAGGAAAAGGGAAGAAAAATAATTATCAAAGTCCAAGTGTCATTGTAGTCCATAGCCCTGCAAAAATCCTCTCCAAGTTGTGCTAAATCACCACCACCAACTCACTCCTCCATGACAGCAAAAATCTCCCCCAAACTAGGCAAGCAATCCATAGCTTTGATATTCTCTTGGTCCCCTTGAAGGAGCAGCCCATGGCCTTCAAGCTAGATGGAAGAGAACACGAAATGGATGAAAGGAAGGTAGAGAAGGTGAAGGAAAGGGTGAAAACTAGTGAAGAAATGGAGGTGTGCCACCAGAAATGGAAGAAATTGAGAGGATGATGGATGGGAACGATGGTGAAAGTTGAGAGGAAGAGAAGAACAAAGGAGGACATAGGGTACAATGGGAAGAACATAAATGGTAATAGAAATAGTGAGTGAAGACTGACAATGGGTGGGGATTTGAGAGAAAATGATAGGAGATGTAAAATGAGAATGAAAAGTTGAGAGAGATCAGAACATGAAGGAAGATGGCAGCTCTGTTACTGAAAGAGGGAGGGTTTCAAATGTTAAGAAAGAAAAGAAAGCTAAGTACATGTTTGGTTGCTAGAAAATGGTGCAATAAAATGAGAGGTGGAACAATAAAAATAAAAGCAAATATAAATAGGTAAATAAAAGTGAGGAAAAAAAAATTGGGAAAATAAAATTTTCATAAAATTCCTCCTATTGGATGACTAAAATGCACCTTTAAAATTTTAATCTCTATGGATTATGATCTACAAGAAAATGTTACATCAAATAGATTATGTTTCCAATTAAATAAATGTAGATTAAATTGTAGTCCAAGGAAATTAAATTAATTATGGGATAAAGTTTAAGTTCAACTTAGAAGAAAATTATGAGTTAAAAAGATAAAAATGAGGGAAATAAAATACTAAAAATAAATTTCTAAAACTCTTAGACAATTTTGTCCCTAAATAGATCAATTCTTAATCATTTCTTTAATTACAATTAAACCACAAATGACCCATAATCACTTTGAGAATTATTAAATAAAATAAAATAGAAAGAATTAAATTATTTGAATAATTTGGAAGATAAAAATAATTAAAATTAAAGCTTAATTTCCAAAAAAAAATATCCCAAAATTCTCATAAATTCATAATTCAGCTAAAATCTTGAAAATCAACTAAAAATCCAAAATTAGTCAAAATTAGCTGTAAAAATCCTTAAGTATGGGGGATAAAAATAGTGAAAATCTAAAAGTTATCACTGGCACGAAAGTCGCAAACCAATGACTAATTTGCTAAATGAATGGAAGGGTGAAGAGGAAAGGCTTGTGCACATAGAGCGTCTTCAATTTGTAACTTAATTGTTGCACAATTGTTGTCACAACAAAAGGAGTTTGTCAAAGAGGAAGAAGAACTAGTCACCATTAATAGAACTGTGTAGTTTGTGATTTAAGTGAGTTTTCAGTATTTGAGATTTGCTCTGCTTAAGAAACTTATGGTTTCAAATTGATTAGAAATTTGTTGGGATGCTCTGAGTTCTATTTGATTCATGGATTCATGAAGCATAAAAATTTAACAATTTTATCAATTTATTTTGGTTGAAGTGATTATATCAACCTTTAAAGGAAGAGAAAATTTTCATATCATATACTCTCCTTTGTGTTATTCATTTCCAGATTCGTGTTTGGCATTTTAGACTATATGGAATTCACTAGCCCACTCAACTTGAGAAAAAAAATTTCAAATCAAACAAATTACTTTTTATTATTGGCATAATCCTATAAGAAATTATTCATAAGTAGTGGGCTTAATATTTTATTCTTTAGAGAACATGACACTCATTCAGAACAAGACACTAGTAAAGCAACATAGTTAACATGGCCCAAGAAGTAAAATGTTGAAATGTTTTAAAATGGGACACAAATATATTAGATTGGATAAAAAAGTTTAGCATATCTCCAAAATCTTAAGTTTGGAGACTAAATTGATATATAAGTAGGTCTTTTAATTTCCATTAGTATATCTCCAATATCTAAAGTTTGAAATCCAAGTTGTCATAATAATGGATCTTTCAAATTCTATTAGAATATCTCCCATATCTGAAGAAAAAATTTGAAAACCAAGTGAATACTAAAAAGCATGAGAAAATCCCCTCACAAAAAATCTCAAGTTTAATTGTAAGTTTGCCACAAGATTTGAGATTAAGAGCAAAACAAATCTAAAGTAGTTAAAACCACCCTATCACAGTTGAAGAAGCTTTTCTTACAAGCCTTAGCATATTTACAACCTTTCAAATGTGCAAAGCATGGTTCTAGATGCCATAGGAGTATCTAATGTTGCATCATAATTAGGTGGCCTATTAACTTTTAACAACACTATAAAGCTAGGATTAGACCTTATTAACTCATGACAATAATCATACATCTGTCTGAATTGTTCCTTGAAAGATACATGAAGATGATTTAATGCTTTTTTCTTTGCTCTATAAGCCCCTATCTTTAAGACTTTAACATTCCACTTTTGCAAAGATCTATTAATAATATCTTTCACTTTATACTTAGGGTTTTCTTTCACACTTTTATGAATACTCCTACTCAACCATGTAGACAATTTATTATTCATCTCCCCGCTACATGTATGATTTTCATTGATATTCCTTAATTGCCATGTCTGTTGTCCTTTTAACTTTGCAAAATATGCCATCCAATCACAATTAGGCTTGCATCTTACTCCAATCCTTTCCTTGTCATTCTTAACAAACTTAAGTCCATTACCAGCATGCACAACATATGACACCATAACTTCTTTAAAATCCTCTCAAGTGTTGTAAAGGGTTCCTAGCTTCCACTTGTATTCACTCATATTTTTTAGCAACTTATGCAATGAAAAACTATTTTTAATGCATCCATCTCCTTCTTGATTTTCAACTCCATCTTCTGCACAATTAGGGCCTTTCGACTCTTCACTTTCATGCTCATCATCTGAAATCCCTCTACCTTTTATATTGACCTCATCAATGTCACCGAGATAATATTCATCACTATCATATTCTACTTCTTCTTCACTATCATTGAAATCAATGCTCAAGGCATGATGATCTCCGTCGCTATCATTCCTCATCTTTGACACAAACTTTTGAATCTATACATAAATAAAAAATGCAAAATAAAAAAGCAAGAATGCAAGGAAGATAAAAGAGACACCATTTGATTTTATTCCCTTGAAGAAGAGATTAGCAAAGAGTTAAGAGCAAATCATACTTAAAAAGTTACATCTTTCACCAATTATTGCACAATTATAATAACATACTTAGCATAAGGAAGAAGAAGGCTTTGCAGCTATTTATAATATATTTGAAAAAGTTGTTTCAAATCATAAGGTTGTTGATAGGAAGTACATTGATGTAGAGGTGATTAGAAAGTATATCAATACATTAGTTTATATTTGAGTATTTATAAATCTTAAGCTAATTGGTTGCTAAGACATAA
The DNA here is from genome assembly GCA_026686845.1 of Adenanthera pavonina. Classification (NCBI taxonomy): domain Eukaryota; kingdom Viridiplantae; phylum Streptophyta; class Magnoliopsida; order Fabales; family Fabaceae; genus Adenanthera; species Adenanthera pavonina. The sequence continues at coordinate 10,110,106 of JAIVEN010000017.1, forward strand.
AGCACAAGAAACTAAAATGTAAAACCTAATGTGTTCGCAGGTTGCTATGGAAACCACCATCCACTAGTTTTAGACTTGTTTGAATATAGATCAACATTATTTGCATTAAAAAAATATGCTAGATGTTTTGATTTGAATTAAAAGTTTAAAGAATGAGAATTTCTTTAACATCCAATGATTTCCTTGACTGGTTCTTAGTCCTAAATTTATGTTGTTGTGATCTTGATTGTATTTAGCCCCCCACTTGTACTAATAAACATTTTACATGTGTTTTTACAGACTTAAAGATTTTCACCAAAACAGATCAAAGATTGAGTTCTTGATGCCAAAGTATAGTTTTTCACCACAACAATGTGTTCACCATAGCTAAGGATGCTTTTTTATCAAAGTCACTTTTGAATTGATGATAGTCTATAAATTAGGTTTTATTTAGAAGTTGAAATTATTTATTTTTTATTTGAGGCATTTTAAATGTATGATTAATATTAAATAAAATATTAATAATAATGAGTTGGCTATTAAGATGATTATGTTGGCATTGGAGATTGTCTTGTTAACATTTAAGATTGTCATATCAGCATTTTTCGTTAATTAAAATAACGGTGTTAGGGATAGGGATATTATTGATTGGCTTTTGAAAGTTAAAAGATTAAAAAAACACTTAACAAAGTTAAAGGACCAAGTTGAATCCTAATATAAACTTAAAGGACTAAAAGTATATTTTTATCTTTTTTAATTAAAAATTAAATGAAAAGATATTTTGATACAAAATTTGAAATTAAGATGAATTTTTATTCTAGAACATATGTGTATATATTTTAAAGAAAATCTACCTATATTTATATCAATGAAATCCCAGTTGGTTCAAAGCTTATAGGGGAGAAAATCAAGTTGGGAAAGCTATCATATTTGGGCCAAATAATGCTCAAATATTATTAAATAGTATTAGATATAAGATATTTATATAAAAAATTTTATATAAGTAATCATATTATTTATAAGTCATGAATAATGTGGTTTTTTATTCCATCTTATTTGTTATTCATATTAGAAGCTGCATAAACAATGGTGCATTTACATGCATTAGATTGGACTTAGTTTCTCTGCTACTTTACAATACCAACACCAAATATTGTTGTAAAGCAGCAAATCTAGATGATCCAAATGTGATATATAACTTTTATTTTAAAAAATAGTTTTTTATTTTAAAAGATATATTATGAACAATAAAAATAATCTCCTAACTATAAGCTTTTTAAAAAAATAATGATTCAACAATGAAAAAATTAAAAAGAAATATAAATGGAAAATTCCGCATAATTACTATAAAAGGAAGAAATTTCCAAAAAGGTTAATAGAATTTGCTAAATTCCTAATAAATTCAAAAGTATTGATTGGGAGAAAATAAGGAAATGATGATTTTGTTCTGGTTCGGATCAATTGAAAATATGTATGGATCAATTGGAAATATATATGGATTAAAGATAACATTCCCCCTCAATCCATTTCTAATTGATCAACATAAATTTTCAATTGATCTACACATGCGCAAAATCCTCTTTTCCTTATTTTTTTTTTCAAATAAATACCTTACAACTCATTAGAAGTTTAGCAACTTCCATAGACCTTTTTGAACAAGAAAATTCTAGATAAATAACAAAGAACCATAATATTTTCAAAAAGTAACACTCAATTCTCCCTAATTCCCAAAAGTAACCAAAATTGCTTTTTGGAATTAAAAGTTGATGGAAAATGATGAATATGCCCCTATCTCTATTTACAACTAATTTTCACTTATTTGCAACTAACTTTTGTTTATTTGCAAGTTATTTTGGCTGATTTGCAACTTATACTAATAATTTGCAGCGAATACTTATTTACAATTAACTTTCGCCTATTTGCAATTGGTTTTCATTCATTTACAACCAACTTTGGCTCATTTACGAATGAGGGAGGAAGGTAAGGGTAGTTTGGTCTTTCCACTTTAAATTTTAATTTCAATTTGCAATCTTAGTTGCTTTTGGGAACTAGGGAGAATTGTGGTTTCTTTTGGGAAATATTTTGGTTACTTGGTATTTATCTGGAATTTTCTCTTTTTAAACTATCTTTCTTCCGTGGTAAATATGTGAAATTTTTCTAAATATAAAATTTAAACAATTTAAAACAGTTGTACAGCATCAAAGAACCCAAACACCATTAGGTTTCATGACTCTCTTAATTTTTTATTATTATATTTGTTTTATCTCTTCTCTCTATTTTTTGTATTATTTGAATTTGAATTTTAAATTTTTCATCTAAAATTTTATTCAAATTAATATATCCTTTAGTTAAAGGTTTTTGTCGCACCCGGAAAAATGCGACTAAAGAGAAAAAGAGATCAAATCAGATTTTCTAGCAAAAACTGACTTGTGAGGAGTCACAACCAAAATTTTGAGGGGAAATCTTGGGAAACCAAATTAAAGAGAAAAAGGATGATCTGCGTAATCAGAGTTGGATTCGGGAGTCGATTATATGTGGGGAAGGTGTTAGGCACCCCATAACATCCGTTCCAAGGAACGGTTACCTTACATTAATTGTGTAAATTAATATGGCTTAAAATATATTTTGGTTTTCCTTCTATCATTCACATGCGAGAAAAAGGATAGAGAAAAAGGAAATTAAGAAAATTTGGAAAACAAATTAAAGAAAATAAATTAAATTAAAATTAAGGAGATTTAAGAAAAATGAGGAAAAGGAATTGAGATAATAAATTGGGAAATATTTATTTATTTACAAAGGCGGACTTGACTCAGGATCAGAGCCTGGGGCCTACGTACTCTGTGATGGGGATCAAAGTCCACGTAGTTCGGGACTAAAAATGCGTGTCAGTTGGTTAATATATTTTTTTAATTATAAAATTTTTGTGATAAGAGAAAGTTATTTGAAAATAATTTAACTCTTCGCAAACAAAACAATTTTCTGAGATTGAGTTGATGTGTTTTAATTTACAAAAAAGATAATTTAATTTTGCTTACTTACTCTCATTTCATTTTGTTTGAAAATATTTTTTTTCATTAATTATTTTTCCTTAATTTAATACTTTTATTTGAAAATCATCATATTTTGTACTTTTGAAAATTTTTATTTTAAAAAGAGAAAATCGATCCACCTGTTACGAACTCGCAGTCATGTCTAATAGATTGATTTCTTAATTATCTGCAGAAGTTATAAACCTCGCAGCATAAAGGCTTTATTATAATTTTAAGGTGATAATTTAGAAAATACTATTATTATTTATAATAAAATTTGAGAACTTGTTATATTATTATTATTCATTCTTGATAAAATATAATTATTTTCTTAAAAGAAAGTTCAACTGGTACATCGGAGTGGATTCACAATCTTAGGGTATGTTTGGTTGGGGAAAAATGGGGGGAAGGGAAAGGAAGTGAAGGGATGTTGCTCCCCTCTCCTTGTTTGGCAATCAAATAATAGGAGTGGAGGGAAAATATTATTAAAATCTTCCCTCTCCTCCCCTTATATATTTTTCCCCCACATTGGGATAATTTGGGGGGAAAATGTGTTATTGTGTCTAATATGACTAAAATGTCCTTCATTTTTTCATAACTCAATCACATAATATACTAGTCAGTCTTGTCGCATCTTTTTTTCATCTTACTCTTAAAATATGAAATATCTTAGTGACATATATGCATGAAGTCACGAACACACACAGGCACATTCATATATTAACATATATAATCATGGTTAAAGTTGAGGAAGAAAAGAAGATACATATAATCATGGTTGAGGTTGAGAAAAAAAAGAGTATTTCCTTCTGATTAAAAATTTTGTCTAATATTCAAACAAAAAAAAATATTTTTTTAATATAGAAAGAAAATATTAACTTAAATAAACTAAGTGTATAATAGTCAAATTATAATTATTTTCCCTCCCTTCCCTTTCTAACCCAAATAAGGCAACATTAAAACACCTCCATTAAAATCCCTTCTTTTCTCTCCCCTTCCTTTCCCTCCCTTCCCCTCCTTTGAACCAAACATACCCTTACGTGACGACACAATTAACCAGGATACCTGCGTGGGTTCTAAAAACCTCACGTGATGTGGTTACCAAATCGGTTATTTCCATGATTCATTTTATTATTATTTTTATTTATTTTTTATGAGAAAATAAAATTTTGAAGGTAAAGGTCATAGGGACCTATTATAAGTATGCCTTCATAATACACTCGTGCAGCCCCGTAAGCTCACACGGTGCAATTGTTTTAAGGGTCTGCGAAAGTTCTAAAACTTTCGTGACCAATTTTTAAAAGCAAATAAAAAACATATATTATGCCCAATATTTACAAACATGTATGATTATGTGACGGTGTGTGTTACTGGGTAAACCCAAGTAATTTAAACACAATCCTAAGATGAAGAAGTGCAAACTCTTGTGTCTTCATTTTGTCTTCCTTTGTTTCGAAGTTGCTAGCATCCATTTCCCATGCTTGACTTGATGCTCCCATGCTTGCCTTTGTGTTGCCTTTGTGCTCCACCCTTGCCTTGATGAGGATGACTCGCTCATCTCAAGCTTGATTTCATGCTCCCATGATGCTCAAAAGAAAATAAGAAGACATGAATTAATTTCCAACTTAAAACTTCCATCAATAAACTCTCATAAAATACCCCAAATCTTTGTTCAAATACATTAGAAAACTAATTGTAGCCATGATGCGTCAGAGTCATGCAACCTAACTGGGTTGCCTTGTTATTTAGACTAAAATAAGCCAACCTAACTTGCACATAGACTTGATACAAGCCTCATAATCGCATTCAAGTAAATGCTTCTAATTAGTAAGTTGGGAATGCAAACCATAACTTTTATATTCGCGACAGCATTATAACTCCAACACAAGGAGCAAGCAATACTTTCACATCAAAGTATTACATTCATCAACTATTCTACCCCAAAACATTTATACTCAACATCACACCAGTCCAAAGTGATATGAAATACACCCCCGGGCTACTAGGCACAAAATGCAATTAAGGGTTCCATTTAGATCTTGATAGGACAGGGGCACAAAAGTCTGGTTCAACTAAATGGTATCCACATTCTCAAATCCCAGTAAGAATGATAAAGACTTAAACAATGCGGGACAGGCTAAATACATGGAAAGCATCCTCTCCTGACCAAATAAACTCTCACAATCATTTTAGCCCATACCTAGAAGGCACACTTTAAAGATGACTAAAAGAGTTAATTCACCATTCTATCATGAACATCAAATGTGAGAACTTGAAGACAACACCGAGCTTCATTTGAAAGTCAGAGTTTGAAGCACATAAGCAGTCCATAAGAAAATCAATAGTATGAAACTTTAATTATAGATCTGCACAATCAGTGGATTTAAACACCTATGTCCTTCCATGTCCAAGTTCAAATAAATTTGTTGTCCAAATCAACTAATATGAGTTACCCTAACATATACCCGTGAGATGATTCATTATACTAAAATCTGAAGGTCTTTAATCACTAAGCTCATATACTCATCATCCAATGCAGAAATCGAAGCCAGAACCAGCAAAGGAGAGACCAAAACCAAAGAATGTATTAATACGATAAGCTCAAAAGGGCGAAGGGAAGGATATGAAACTACTACCTCTAGAGGGTCTCAGATGCCCTGTTTCATTCTGTCATTCTCGCTCGAGCTCCCTTCGGTTGCTCCAACGTTGCCTCCCCTGATTTCTCGTGCCTTCCCTTTTTTCTTCGTCTGGTTTCGTGCCTCCTCTGTATCAATCTCAATGCAGCAGCAACACAGGATAATCACTACATGGATTTCCCCCATGGACCAAAGTTGGCACTCTGCAAGCGATGATGATGGTGAAGGTTGGAAGGGTTGAAGGCTTGAAGCTCGAACTCGAAGGGCTAGCTCCAAAGACCGATGGTCGAAGATGCTGTCAAGTGGAGAGACGCGAAAGTGACTAATAGTTGAAGACGCTGTCTGAAGTAAGGGTAACCACCAGTCAAAGAGATGAGATAGACCAATGGAGGTTGCCCCCTCAGTTGAGTGAGAGGATCCCTCCTCCTCCTTTTTTTTCGGGTTCCTTCAATCTCTTCCGTTTTTCTCTCCTCCGCTCACGATCCCCTCTGTTTTTCGGTTCAGACCGAAGTTCCCTCAAGCTCTCAGTCTCCATCATGCCTAAGCTCCCTCTCTCTCCCCATCTCGCGGCTCCCTCTAGTCTCCATCGTGCTCTCTCTGCCTTTTTCCTCCGTTCTCGCCCACTTCTCTCACACATACATCTCTAGCCTTTCCTCTCGCCCTCGCCTGCAAAGCCCCCCTGGCTCCTTTGCTTTGCCCATGCCTGTATACTGCTCTCTCTGACTTTCTCTGCTCCCTGTCTTTTCCTTTCAGCCCCTTTCATGCTCAACTCCCTTCTGCTTTTCTCCTTTTGTTCTCGCCTTTTCACCAGTTCACGCGAATTAGGGCTCAAGCTACTTGGAGCTGAAACACAGCGTTTCAGCCCCTTTTTTTAATTAATTAATACTTTTTTTGGTAAAAATTTTTATTTTTTTATTATATATATTTTTTTGTTTTTTTGTTTATTTTTCTTCTTCTTCAGAGATCCCATTGGAAGATTTGTACTCAATTTAAAAGAACTTCAATTGAATTAATTTTTATTTTTTTTTACTTTTTTTTTATTTTTTTATTTTTTGTAATTTTTAGTATTTATTTTTTTATATTATTTATATTATTTTGTTTTTTTAAAGAAAATTTGCGTCAATTTTTAATTAAATATTTTTTTATTTTTTTTTTGTATAAAGACTAGACAAAATAGGGTGTTCACAGTTTTTTATAAAGTTATTATTTATCTAATGGCACCAAAAAAATATTATATTTAATTTTAGAAAAATTCATATATAATATATATTTCATTTATCTAAACAAATGAAAGTATTTTTTCGGGAATATAAAGAAATAACATTTAGGATAACCATTTATTAATCCCAAGGTTTTTCCAATCTTATCCAAAATCCAAAGCTAATCAAAGATGGATGAAGCACTTAACCACTTTTATATTTTTGATCCAAAAATTGTGAATTAAAAAATATTTGCCTAATATATTTATAATAAATATCTTTAAATTATATTAAAATATCAGCGCACAAAATCTAAAAGATAAACCACATGATATAGAAATATATAAATTAATATTAATTCACATCATTATCATTAATGTTCTGATAGTTTTCGTTGAATAATGCCACTACATCCCACGATACTTCTATGCCGTGTAACGCGCTCCCCCACTGCGCACATCCCCCCAGTTCAACCCTTCAAACATAACCATTGGAACAGGTCAAAAAAGGATGACCATTTGAATAATCAAATCAAAATTTGGCAAAATAAAAAAAGGTAATATTCAAATCAAAATAATTTGATCTAAATATTCATTCAAATTAAAATTAAAATTTTATAGATTTAATAAACTTAAATTAAAAATAAGTTAAAATTATTTTCAATAATTAAATTAAAGTTATTATTGAATTTGAGATGATATAATATAAAACTTTTTTTACAAAAAAAATATGATTATGAACTTTGCTAAAATTATAATTATAATTTTCAGTTGAGTTTTACTAAAATTTATAACTTTTTAATATATGTTTTATCTAAAATTTATGGGATTAAGTATCTAAATATAAATATAATTAAGAGGATATACAGTTTGAATTGAATTGAATAGATTATTGCGATTTTCTATTATATATATATGATGAAGTCCTAAGAAATGAATTTTAGGATTTGATAATAGTGCGACAGTCATTTGTTATAAGTTTTATATTTGATATTAGTATTAATATTTTTAATATTGGTGGATTATTTCCTTGGCTTGCATCTCTCTCGCTCTCTCTCTCATTATGACCGAAAGGAACCCATCTCTCTCGTCCACTTGAAGATGGACCAATCCCTCCATTTCAGAGAATCAAAACAAATTCAACGATTCTGTGCTTATCTTTCTTCTCTTATTCTGATTCTTCTCTTCTAAATAATATCATCCCACAAAAAATAGAAAATGAACAAACCTTAGTTTTCTTCTTCGCTTTGGCGTTTATATATCTCCCAGAAGAAGAACTCACACAGAGAAATGAACACTGTCAATTCTGTAAGCTTTCACTCTTACTCTCTGCTTCTTCTTCATATGATTTTATTTAAGAATTCTGTAAAAAAAGAATCAAATTATTATTATTATTTTTATTAATCTTGGCTCTGTTTTTAAGAAACTGAGAATTTTATTGGGTCTGCTTGCTTTACGTTTCTCTCTGCTTCCCCTGTTTGGCTGGTGAGAAAACTAGAAGGAAAGTCAAAGTTCTGTGTAAGTTCGATTGATTGATAGATTGAATGATTGATAATTCAATTCAATCTACCTTTTCTGCTTGTTCTTAAGTTTTTTCTTCAATTTTATCCCTTTGAACTCTATATTCATCCATGGTTGACCTTGCGGGAGACTCTGCTCTGTTTCTAGTTTTTCCTTCATAATTCAGTCCAAGAAAGGTGGTTTTAGTTACTTTCAGCTTAAAATTGCTATTTTGGGTGCCAAAAGAATCTGTGTCATTTACTTTAATGTAAATGAATATCATTTTCTTGTTTAATTTATAAATATTAGCAGACTGCGGAATTAAAATTTTCCAACTTGTTTATCAAAAAAAAATTTCCAACTTATTTTCCTAAATTGTAAAATTGCATATGGACCAAACGAAACAATTTTCATTCCTCTTTTTTGCCTACTTTCCTAATCCTATAGTTTTCTGTTGGCAAAAGAAAAAAATCCTATAGTTTTCTAATTGCTTTCGTAGGACGATGCAGAGATTGACTTTCCAAAATAAAACTTTTGAAATGATCAAATCAATCAATCAATATATTATATATAAAAAAAAAATTTCTGGCACTGAACCGGCCCCAAAAACAGTTTTTTAGCATTGTAATTTTATTTTTAAATCAGTTTTCATTTGTTTTTCAAACTTAATACAATTTTCAAAAGAACTATTGTGAGTCTTAAGTGTTGAACGATTTTGAAAACTAATGGCACTGTTAAAGTTTTGATATTTCATATATATATATATATATATATCTGTAATTTTTTTAAATTAAGATAATCCTTGTGTTCGTTTTTCAGGCTTCTGTGTTATCAGACCCAAAAAATAAGTTGTGCTTTCGCAGTTTCTTCGTCCTATTTTCTCTGATTTGTGGAGCTTATTTTGTTAGAAATGCCTTCATAGCAAAGGAATACAATGGAGTAAGTATTTCGTTTTAAAATTAGTATTTGTTGGAGAGAAAAAAATAGGAAATAAATAAGAAATTACGCTACTTGCCTAGATCTCAATGATAGCTTTTTTTTTTAAAAAAAAAAAAAGGAAATATGACGGTGTTGTCAATTTTGAGGTTAATGCAGTCATCATTGGAAATAAAATAATAATAATAATAATACTAATAAGGAGAAAAATAATTCACCACATTTGAATATATCTTACCATTTATGACTCATAAATAATATAATTTGTTATAAATTTTATACTTTACATCAATATTGACATATGGAGACTTTTGGACCTTCCCCGTTACAGAGATTAGCGGAATGGGCAGTAATCTATACAGAGCAGAATATGAAATCCACTGCATGCAAGGTTTGTCATTTTGGGAATAGTTACAAAAATATATAATAATTTGGAATAATATATAATAATTCTCTTCCTGATTTTTGTTATTTTTCTTTTATTTTTCCTCTTAAGAGTCAATGCAGGCCTTCTGGAAGTGAGGCATTGCCCGAAGGAATAGTTACAAAAAAATCTAATTTGGAAATGCGATCTTTATGGGAATCTCGCAGAGATAAGGTTTGTGTCATTTGTTTGGACCTAAATCCTCTATACATTTCTTGAATGGTTTAAATTTTTAAGACAAAAAATATTAAAATAATAAAAAAATTTAATCAAATATGAATCTTCTAGTTTTGATAAGGATGATCCGGATAATAGAAGGAGCTTGAGCAGTCCTGTTTACCTGTGAAATATTTTGGCTTCTCCTTTAAGTTGACTGAGTTGGAATTTAATCTTGAATTAGGAAATTGTTGAGAGATAATTAGATTTCTATTATTATAATTATAATGAAGTCCATGATTTATTCTTCTTTTTCTTTTTTTTTTCCACTTATGCATTTATGTCCACTCATTTGTTATCTTGAAGAATCTTCTATCTACATCAAATAACATTAGACTTATTATCTTCTTTTATGAAACAAATCAACTAAGGGGCAATTTTCTTTTTTCCTTTATTTCTGTAAAATTAATTAGTATTCTTGTTAATCTTATAGGTTAGTGATATGTAATTCATTGATTATTTCCTCTGTACTTTACTTTTCTTCAGTTGTCTTTTCTCTAACACTTATTCTTCTTGCTTCAGAGACTTTCCGAGCCTTCATTGAACTTGTTGGCTATGGCAGTAGGAATTAAGCAGAAAGAAATTGTCAATAAAATAGTAGAGAAGGTGATGGTGCTTCCAATCATATAACTTGATTCTCATCACAAGGATACATAGTTTCCAGTCCGAATTTTCTTAATTTTTTTTTTGGTTTTTCAGCAGTAAAATGACTCCTTTTAAGTAAATTTTTATTGTCTAGTTGATCCAAATAGTTTAGATTTTTTCTTCTTCCATGAATAATAAAAGAATTTATTTTTGATAAGTTTGATCCAATCAAATTTTATTAAAAATGGAAGTCATTAAAAACCACACACGAAACGAGCCATAATATTCATAACTATGAATTTATTGAAGTGCACTTTTGGTAAATGTAGAGAGTGAAATACAATGGAAATGTTGTGTAGCACTTTACAAACTTGGGGCCCACCTCTTCATTTCTATCTTTCTCTATATTTAACCTTGTGTTTGGTTGGAGAGATTTGAGCAGAAGACGGTGGAAAATTTTGTTTGCTTCAATAAGTAAGAATGAAGAGAAAGAAAAATTGAAATTTTCTCTTGTTTGGTTCAATAAATAGGAGGGATGAGAGGGAAAATTTTAATGAATTTTTCTTCCCCTCCCCTCCTACTCTCCCTTCCAAAAATTGGGCAATTTAGAGGAAAAATGAGCAAATTTCTCCTCTCCCCTCTAACATATCTAAATAAGGAAAAATTAAAATTTTTCCACTTCTCTTCTCTCTCTCTCTCCCTCTCATCATTAAAATCCTTCACTTTCTCTCTCCTTCCTTCTATTAAAACTCCTCCCTCCTCTCCTCTTTGATAAACCAAATATAGACTAAGTGCAACTTAGTAGGTTAATTCAAATCACAGTGTAGATTATTATAAATTTTATATTGATTAATATTGATGATTATTGATTTGCAGTTCCCTTCTGATAAGTTTGCTGTAATGCTCTTTCACTATGATGGTCTTGTGGATGGATGGAGGAATTTTTCTTGGAGTGATCATGCCATACATGTGTCTGCAATTAATCAGACAAAATGGTATACAATTATAAAGAGATTCATATATGTAATTAATTATGATTAATTATTTAAGTAAATTATGTTATTTGATGGCACAGGTGGTTTGCAAAGAGATTCTTACATCCTGATATAGTAGCTGATTACAATTACATATTTCTTTGGGATGAGGACCTTGGTGTTGAAAATTTTGATCCAAAGAGGTAAATCTTTAATAATATTATTTAAATTAAGTTTAAATAAAATAGATATGCCAGAAAATTTAGGGAATAAAACTCCACTACTTGTACATGATAATAATAATTTCTTAATCCTATAAGGCTCTCTTTCTTTTGCATTAGAAAAGAAGACTATTTTTTATCAATATATGTGTGTAAATATATATATATATACATATTATAAATAGATGTAATGCATGAAATTTGAAGTGAGTCGACCTTTTGATGACTAATGAAGAGTGTGACTACATTTTATTGCATATATTGATATATTAATTATTCAAGAATGATTCTCTCAATGCTTTCTATACCTCTTTTCATGTAATCTCTTTCCTTAATTGTGATGGAATGATTGAGAGAAAAGTTTATAAATAGGTGGATTGTAATATCTTTCATGTTGATATGCAAAATTCATTAATGGAGCTTTTTTGTGTGTGTTATTTTTCTTTATTGTTATTTGTTTTATAGCAAGATTAAATGAATAATAAATTTGATTTAATATCATGGTCAACAATTTTTTTACTGTTCAAGTCAAATACATGGAAGAGATTCTCTATGGTATAGGTAGAAAAGGATTGAGAGTATCGATTTTCATTGATTATTACCCAACGATTATTATTATTATTATTATTAACTATCTCTTTTTTTGTTAAGAAAATTCTTCAAACAAGAAGCGGTCTGTTTTAATACTTCATGGTAATTAGTTAATGCTTCACATAAATAGATATATAAGTTATTTGTTAGGTATTTGTCTATCGTTGAAGAAGAGGGACTTGAGATCTCACAACCTGCACTTGACCGCAAAAAATCGCGCGTGAATCATCAACTCACGGCTCGCAGAAGTGGATCAAAAGTTCACAGGTCAGCCTTCGATCATTTTCCATTCATAAACTGTATTCCATTAGCAGACAAGAATATCATTTTCTTTTCATTTTGGGGAAATAGATCCAAAGAAATCTGAGCCCCTCATTACAAGGGGTGACATGATGTGATTAAAGCACAAACCGCTAAGATTGCTTTAGAGCCTCCACGCCCTCCACGCACCATGCACTGAATCCGTTTCCTCCTTTTGGATATATTCAAAGTGGACCCAATCTATATTTTGATATATTGATAATTTTAAATTCTTTGCACATATTTAAAAATATAAGAGTACCATGAACGTCCAGAACATGATATCTAGGTTTGATTTTTGGTTGGGTGTATGAAAAAAAAATCTTACTAAGAGAGACAAAACTCATTCCGGTGATCTTTATATCTTAAAAAAATTAGTATTTAATTGCTTGTAAAGAAATACTCTTTGTGCTAAAAAAAAGTATTCATTCTTTTTTAGATTGTTTGGTGGTCTAATTTTTTATTTTTTACGTTTTAAAAGAGGCATCTAGTTATTCAACTAACATTTAAGGAATTGACTACTTTAATTAAAAAAAAATTAGAAAAATACAATATATTTGTATCGTCCAAAATTTCCCAAACCTAGTTGAGTATACATCTACAACTACCTTCTATATTATTATACTTTTAATTTTTTTTTGGTGGAGTTATAGTTTTAATTTTAATTTTAAGGATATACTCAAGCCAAGCCATGCGGCCAACTCGGCCCAGAGGACACTTAAATTGCTAGGTCGAAGCCCATTGCCAACGTGTGTATATATATATAATCTAAAATTCCTACCAAATATATATATATATAACCTAAAAAAAAAATTCACATTATTAGTTTTCATATTTTTTATTCTTATTTCTATGCAGAATGTACCACAAGCTAACAGGCAGTGCAAGGTGCGACAGCTATAGTACTACGTCTCCTTGCATTGGGTAAACTGTTCCGCTCTGTGCTTCCATGTTCATTTTCTTCATCGTAACTCATTCAAGGAAGATTATTAAATACTCCGAAAATATTATTTCTTTGATACTCTAAAAAAATATAAAAAAATTAATAATCGATGCTCAGACATTAGTTCATCGTTAAAAGACTTTTTTTTTTGTACTTCCCGCTCTACGTTTGGATTGTTGTTATTGGATTAAATATAAACAACAAGGGACGGAAAGTATGTAATAATTTTTCCACATTCAGATCATTTTTTCCAATAGGAATTTTTTTTAAAAAAATAATATTGGAAGTAATTAATCTGCAGTTGGGTGGAGATGATGGCGCCCGTGTTCTCAAAAAAATCTTGGCCTTGTGTATGGTATCTGATCCAGGTATTGATATAAGAGAGCTTAATCAGCATGGAAATGAATCATATATACTGTGAAAATCATTTTTTTTCTCTCCTTAACTCCTCATATTTTTGAATTTTTATGATTAAATATTAATGATTTAAATTTAATATTTATTTGAGATAAAATTAAAAAAAATAAGCATGTTTAAACCGTTAAAATTTGATTTGAAGTATCAAAAGCTGAATAGAAGTGGAGGAAAGAAAAGAGGATAGAAGCCAAATTGCAAGTTTTTTTTTTTCAGAGCTTTTGCTACTTGACTCTTTTTTCTTATTGTTTTGTTGTTTTTTAAGGGTATCTTATCCGCCAACAAATGGGATGTTTCTTTTCTTTTTATATGAACTTTCTTGTGATATATTAAAAAAATAAACATTAAAATTTCATTTAGTAAGGATATTTTTCAATATGTTAATTCTACACTTCTCTTTTCCTTTTTTTTTCTTTTATAACTGTCATTTCTACTTAATTATCATTTTTGTTCATAGAATGACCTAATTCATGCTTGGGGCCTAGATAGGAAGCTTGGGTATTGTGCACAGGTAACATACTTGCAGAGAAGATTCATTTAAGGCCACCCCCCCCCCTTTTCCCTTTCTCTCTTTCCTTTTTCCCCTAAACTTCTTTTCCATGTATTTGCTCTGATTAAAGACTATACCAAACTATTTATGGGCCTGTTGTGGCAAAAAAAAAACTCTTTGTTGGCCGTTGCGAAGGGATAGTGGTGGACAGTGATTGACAGTTGATGGTAGTGGGTGGCAGATGAGAACAAAAACAACTTTAATATGTTTTGTTTGAAAATAGAAAAAGCAACAATAAGTTTTTAAACAATCAAATAGAAAACACATTGCAATTTTTTAATTTTTATTCTTTAAAAAAAAAGATTTTAAAAACCTTGATCAAATAGGCCCCTAATTTCTACTTTTAAAATATCAAGGGATTATTTATAAGTAACTCAAAGTTCAATCGTTTTAGGGCATTTGTTTCCTTGCGATTATAAAACAACTATTCATGAGCCTTAGTATAATACTATAAACTCTTATGTTTGGTAAAAAGGAGTCATTTTGATGGCAATGAAAAGGAAGAAGGAAATTGAGAGAAGAGTTTTATGAAAAGACTATATTTTATTTATAGAAAGTTTAAATGATTTGTACTAAATAAATTTCACAAAAATTTCTCTCTCAATCTTCCTTTCAAAAAATCCCTTTCATGTATACCAAATTTAGCCTTCGGTTGAACTGGTAGTTTGACATATCTAGACAATGTTTCAGGGTGATCACCAAAGAAATGTTGGTATAGTTGATTCCGAGTACATAGTTCATTTTGGTCTGCCCACTCTTGGTGGCACAAAAAGCAATGAGGCAAGTAATTCAACTTCTATATTTAACAGTAAAGAAAAATAACAATCAAATTGTGTCAGACACTATCTCATTCAAATACCTTATACAAAACTATTTAATTTTGGAGGATATCATGTTTAAGCACAATTTTCTGAATAATCTGCCTAATTAAAGTATTAATATTCAATGTTTAAGCACAATATTTTGGGGTTGCAGGGCTCTCAAAAGGAAGATGTTAGAACCAAAGTAAGATGCTATATATTCCCTTCAATTTGAATCCTCACAAACAGCCATGTCTAGTAGTTATATAAGAACTAACTGTGTTGAATGTGCAGGTTAGGATGGAGTCCTACACAGAAATGCGGATTTTTCAGAGAAGATGGAATGATGCGTTGAAGAAAGATAAATGTTGGATAGATCCATATGGACAAATGACAAATCAGACTAGCCTCTAGCTAATTGATATCTACCTACATGAAAAAATATACAGCAAACCACAAAAGGTGGACAATGTGACTTGTTTATAGGACACTATGCATCTACACGAGGCCCCCGCAGTTGAAGTATCATGTTTGTACCATTATTTTGTTAGTGAGCCATTCTCTGCTTTGAATAAAGGTGTAAATAGGAGGTATAGAAAAGAAAGTGTTCATTTGACAGCAGAGAAATGTATGATATCTAAAATAGGAGGTATAGAAAAGAAAGTGTTCATTTGACAGCAGAGAAATGTATGAGATCTAACAATTTTTTTTTTTGGATGGGTTTAAATGGTGAATGCCAATGTCAACAACATTTTGACAGATATAATTCTACATGTAATTGAATTTCTGTGAGTTATTCCTCAATCTTGTTCTTCGTTTATCTAGTAACACGTGCTTTTTACTTCAAACTAGCTTTTTAAATATGTTGTAGTTCTAGCATCAAGATTCAGGGTTTGATAAACATGCCATATAGTTCCTTCCCGTAATAAACTTAATCATAATATCAATACCACTACATCGGTTTGGTGCGATTGACTAGCCCTAACTTTAATAAGCAAAAGTACTTTCTGAAGATTGGACATGAAAAGCTATGCATTTCATTATTGGATCATATGGACTTTACCTCCATGTCTTATTCCTCGTCTTACCATCATCAGATTTTGTAGAAGTATGGATCTTCTGCCAAAATAGAATCAGTGATGACAAAAATACATTACTGGATTGATGAATTTCTTGCTCTAACAATTATTTAAATGTTGTTTCTTCCACAATAAGAAATTCTCTGGCAGAGAGCACAAAATTCTCTAACACTACCTGTACAGAGTCTACAGACTGATACAAAAATCACCGTAGCATGGTGAAATTGTTAAATTGTCTACCAAAATCCTAGTAATATTGGATTTAAATCCTCTAAAATACTTTACGGTATCCAGTTGGAGAGAGACAGTGAGAGAGAGAATCATTCTCTCCACTTGTTTGTGTCCTCTCTCCAAAATTCACACAGTAAATTTCTTTTTTAAACTTCAGAAAATCCAAAATTAAATGTAGTTGAATTTCTTATCCGTGGAACCAAAATTTTCAAAAGCCCATCACAGACATGGAGATGTTAAGCAAGGGCTCCAATGCACTCAGATCAAACTTGCGAGCAAAAAGGTAGCAAACTGATGTAATTTCGGAATTATGTTGACAGAGGGTTCCATTGTTTCTTATAGACTGTATAAATCCCAATGTTATGTTGGCCCCTCCAAAGGTTGCCGGATGAGGACCTCCTTGCGACCAGTCAACCCATGTCACTGTTCTGTTTGAATTTAGTGAACCATGGAACATGTTCAGGTAGGTTGGAATGTAGTGTTCATCTGGGTAGCAAGCAGGCTTACAGAATTTATGGAAGAGTTTGTAGTAATTGGTGTCAGAGACTATATGAACTGCAAGAACACGGTTAAGTTCAAACCATTGAGACCCTTTCCGCCAGTGTCTAAGATGAATATGAGGAAGCATATTCCGGCTATATCGGCCACGCCCATAACGGGAAGGGTCATCATATGAATCAACAAAACTGAGGGCAGAGCTAGTGAGGTATTTGTAGACAGAAGGGAAGTCACGGACAGGAATGCAACTCTCAGAGAGAAGAATAAAACGCTCATTTGAAAAGTCGAGCAATGCATTGGCTAAAAGGCGCCTCTCAGCATCAGTCAGGGTTGGTGATCCCCATGAAACATCCTGAAGAAGATTTTGAAAACACAACTTATAAGTATCTACACAAGAATTTTACAACAAACGGAAATGCTGTAGTACTTTTAGCAACAGGTAAATCTTTTCTCTATCTTTTGATAAATTGACATTATTGAAATAGACAGAATATGCATAAGAAGAAGGATAAGAAGAAGGCTCAATTTCTTTCTCCTTAGTTAGTACCAGTAAAATCCTTAAGCAACATCAAATGTCTATTTTATCATCAGTCAGCCTCATTGGGCCTCCATTAAAACCAAAATAAAGTGCAGTATATCATTTGAATGAAGGTGAATAAAAAGGAATCGTGAGAAAACAAGACGGTGCCTACTCCAGATACATCACAAAACACATGCCTAACACATCAATAGAGGAAAAGAACAAAGCAGAATATAATTTGTCAGCGCAAAAGCTGGCTTATAGTTTCATAAGAATAATTGTATGTAACATTATAAATTCCTCTTCATACCCATGGATGCAAAATATTCAAAATGTCAAGCTCAGGCAAATGATAAAAATATCTAAATTTTAGCTGCCAGTAGAAACTACATATTAACCACCCTTAACTATAGCCAAATTTCCAAGTAAGTACAGAAACTTTAAAACGCAACACTCAACCCCCCATAAATTATCATACAGAGACTGTGAAAATAATATATATACATATATGTTAAAACTAATGTCCAAAAACAGAATGATTGTTACTTGATATTTTATGCAGTCTCGTGGAATTCTCCCTCTTAAAGTATCATGTGACAAACACATGTTTTTTAGATGTTATTCTGACTAATATGTAACATTTTCACCTTTTGTGATAGTTTAGGGGGTAAAGTCTTACGTTTTAAAGTTCACATATCAAAGTTATACTTAGGTTAAAACCCAAGGGTTACATGTAGTTTTCTCAAGTTTAAGTCACAATTCCTTGCCACTTTCAACATTGTGCTCAGTAAATTCAATTTACTGAGAAGTCTCTAAAACATGAATGCAGATAGCATTCTTCACAAAAGTTTCTAAGCTGCTCTTAGATACAGTGTAAACTCATCAGACTGACAGAGTGTAATTCTTTTGTAAAAACATCATGTTCGATTCCAAGCTTATTTCAGGTATATTGATATTCCATACCATCTTCCAATCCTATTTGCTTTTATCATAACCACGCACCTAGAAGATTTTGTACACTAAGACCTGTGATCCCAGTACCGCAAATCAATATGTGTTTACCCTTTAATTCTTGTCAATCTACTTAAAGGAAAATACTAGTTCTAGAGAATTTTCTTAAGTTAAACAGATACCATCATAATCACACATCTTGCAATTTCATTATTTTTTTGGAGGAAAACTTAGTCGTAAAGGATTAAATACTAAGTGTGGAACAGTTTGATACACTATATATCATTCTCATAACAGAATTCTGAAAGCCTACCCTTTTCAAGTTCAGGCTCAAAAAAAAAGCCATGCCACAGTTCCGTATAACTTTTGTTCTCTACTAGAATGTCATAACATACCTTCTGCATATAGCTCAAGGATATAAATAACAGAACATGGCCCACTGGCGCTAAATGACCAAACCAAGCTAGCTAAACTTCTCCAATATATCATTTTTTTTAATGATAGAGAAACTCTGCAAAAGAATTTCCAGTTCCTGTAACCTCAAGCCTATTCTTCATAAAGTAGCAACAAAGAACTCACATAGCTATCATACAATATCGAGTAGCATCTCAAGATATAAAAGTAAATGGCACGTACTAATATTAAAAACCAAAAATAAATATATACATAAGTAGACATTTTGTTTCCAAACCTGACTTGGGATCTGCCGTCCATAGAAAGCAGAAGAATTAGACACATTCATGTTGTATCCTGGAGGTGTATGGACATATATATTGAACAAATCCTCATGCCCTTTAAAGAACCTTTCCCAGAGTGGCAGCAAGGGTAAAGGCCCCCTAGTCAGAAACATAAAAGCCAGTTTAGGCACTCTCCTATGGCTAGACGGATACCCTTCTTTCTTGGGCACCAAGGAAGCTCTCCAAAAAAGTTCATCGTCCATTAAATTATGTGTCAGGTTTGCCGGATGTAGAAATGTCTCCATATTCAAGCAATTAATCACTTCACACTCTTGTATAGTTCTTCCGCAGCTATCATGTCCCTTATCTTCTCCTTCTGACACAGGGACACTTGATACGTGGTTAACGAACGAGTATAGCTCAGACTGTGGACTAAAATAAAGCCTATTAATATGAGAACTCGTAGTTATGCCAATAACAACACCCGCAACAAAAACAAGTAGGAATGAAAGAATTTGCGCCAACTTAAGCAAACCCACGTGCCTCTCTGATTCATCTTTCTCTGCTCTGTTATACCTTCGCATCCCTTTTGCTCCAAACCCACAAAACAAGATGAGAGATTCTCTATCTGCTTCTCTTCCGAAGCAATTTGATCATATCACCGACAATGAAAAGCAAAAGCCAAAAAACCGTTCTTTTTCTTCACTGCTATTCATTCATCAGCATCCAGAGCTTCCAATTTCGAGGCGTTCACGAAATTCAGGAAGAACCCACCCAGTAATCGAAATCCATCAACGATTGCCCGTTGAATGTCGAAAAAATGGAAATCCTCAAATGAAATTAGCTTGGAACAAGGAAAACCCACTTTGCGAGTTGCAATGGCGAAAGTGGATCTGATTGGCGATGAAAAATAGCCGCTTGGATGAATCGAAGAGTAACAGAATAAGGCGTAAGGGAGCACTTATTAAAAAGGCACCAAAATGGGTTCGTGGGTATTGCAAGAATCAATTAAAAATGAGAAAACCAGACCGCCAACGCGAGAGAGATCCGAAGTGGGGTAGTTGATGGATGTGATTGAAAATAAAAGAGAGAATGAGGGGGAGGATCGAATCAGAAAGAGAGAGACATAACCATGACAATAATAACAATTTGACGATTAGGCAAATAGAAAACAAGAATGTTGCTTTCTGAAAGTCGTCGTCGTCGTCGGCGAGGATGCTACGTTGGAATTTACACGGAAGAATGTCTCATTTTTCTCTCGTTGTTTTATTTTGTTTTGTTTCTTGTGTTTTATTTTTTTGGTTTCTGGGGTAAAAACCGAAGTCAAACACACGCTACCCTTTCCGTCGTTTTCTTTGCCTCCGCTGTTTTCTTGAACGCGTCACGTGAACTTTTGGGTGGTCGGTTGGATTTTACCATGACGCAGTCAGTTAAATTGATCAGGTCAGAATTCTTCTTCTTCTTCCTTTTTTTTTCTTTGCCAACATTCATTGCGTGCTCATTATGTGCGCACAGGCGTACTTGAATTATCCAATTTTAATTTCAACAGTATTGATTTATAATTTTTATTTTTTTTACATAATAATAACATTTTTTTTAAAAATAACATTTGTAAAATTATATTTATTTTAGATTTTATATATAATAAAATAAAAATATATAAAAAATATAATAATAAAATATAATTAAATCTAAATGTCTAAAAATCTGAAATGTCTTGTAGGTAAGATGAGCACACGGTGCTTATCACATCAAAAATACTCTTGCCAATATTTTAAATAGAATTCTTAATGCATTTTAAAAATATAGGAATAATTAGTTTGAGAACAAAAAATAAGATATTTCTTTTTCTTTTTTTTTATGAGATGTATTTGTTTTTCGGTACAAAATTTCTCACTTCAAAAAATTTGATTCTCACAAAAAATATTAACTTTAATATAAAAAATCAAATATCTTTATTTTCTGGGTCTCAAAACTCAATTATCCCAAAATAAGGATAAACAAGTCTTGGGACCAGAAAATAAAACTCAAAATTGGTACATGTATTTATAAGGAGTCTAAAATATTTTTTTTATAAATTAGAAATATATTTTTTGCCTACATAAAACTAAGTTTAAATAACTGTAAACAAATTATAATGTATACTAATATTTTATCTCCATTTTAGGTTATAAGTTATTTTTAATTATTTCACACCCATTATTTTTTATATTTCTCATAACATTTATCTTTAACCTAAATTATGAGTATCAATAAAAAAAATAATTAGTATAACAAAAAAATCCCTCAAAATAATTTATATTCGGACGGAAGGAAATAGTATACATATATATAATTCAGTAAATTTATACATAAAAAAATCAAGCACATTATAAGATAGGATATTTAACCATGTTTTCAAGCATCCATAATATATAACTAGCATGCCAGCCCGTGCTAATGCACGAGGAAGTGATTTTTTTTCTCTGCAGAGAAATATTTTTTTGGATTGTTATTTTGTATTAGTGCTAATTGTTTCTTATTTTATATAAATAGTGCTATTGTGTTTTTTTCCCCGTGAGAAGCCTTTTTTTTTATTTGAGCAAATAAAGTAATAACCAATGTTTTTTGTTAAGAAAATAACTCATTTTAACCCTAAAAAAAAAAGAAAATAACTCCTTTTATTGCATGTAAAGTGTACTAAGTCTCTTTTTAGCCCTCTTGACCAATTTGTTATTTGCTAAGAAAATAACTTATGACAAAATAAAGTTCTTTAGTTGATATATATGTTATTAGTTTGGATGATACTTATTTTAACACATAAAAATTTGTATCTTATAATTGGGATACTGATAGAATAATAAGATAGGGAAGATGTACATATTGATCAAATATGTTCTTCCATTGAGAGAATGAAAAAAAGACGTACGTAAAGCGGTTGGAATAAAGTCACTCGAACTTTCTTCTCTGATTCACAGTAGAAAACACTCTTGAAAAATTGTAAGGAGAGAGAGCCAAGAGGAAGTAAGAGAGCATACACCATTTATGAGAGAGTCAGTTATATAGAAAAAAAAACCCCCGCTCCCATATACTAACGCACAATCGCTTAATTTACTCTCCCATGCGGTGTATGGGATCGAATACTATGAAATTGTTCGCTCCCTCTCATTCATATTTAATAACAAACCCTATTTATCTTATTTGGACTTGGGCCAAATTATATCTTACCCAACAAGGGTGGATATAATATATATAATCCAACATCTCCCACTTACACTTGATGGGTTAACCTTTTACAATTCCTCCTTTCCATTTCATACTAAGTGATCTACTGTAACCGCATGGGCATGACATCTGTAATTATGTATTCTTATACTAGAAGTTATTTTCAAGGATCAGCACAGAATCACCTAATGTATTTTGTATTTATCTTGTTCATGTATTATGCTTTGAATATCCTAGATTTACCTATATACACTTTTATCTATGGCAAATCTAATCCCTCACAAGTTTTTACACAAACTTAGATTGCCTTACTCTTGTATACTTAGTGTTTACACTTAAGATGTTAATATCATAACTTCTTAACAGATATGTCTTAGACACCAGTATAAGTGTGTATATATTCAGATAATCTTCCTTTCGTCCATATTTCATTTCAATATGAAACAATTGCTTTCCTAGCATAATACCTTTTGATCGAATTTATCATGACCATTGGATATATGCTAAAGTAGCTAACATTGAATCATTTTCCATGAAAATGTCAAAGTCAGAAGGACATTAATGAGAGGATTTATTCCTCTCAGGGACTCACACAATAATGAATCAGGAATCTTTTCACTTGCTTCCCAATTGCAGTTTTGAAAACACATGCAGTATGAATTGCATGATACGGTGTTACTCTTATCACATAAGAGCATATGTCGATTTTGGTTTGTTGTTAACACCGTACAGATTTAAGTTCAGACACACATAGTTTCTAACTCGAATTCTACCAATGCTTTCACTTATCATGACATCTTTGTTGGAGAATTCATCATTTGGTTACATGTATTATGGATTATGGGTATCCATAATTCAATCCAAAATTTATATTTATTGGATCTCATCCCGACCTATTTTCTTCTTTTATTGAGGCAACTTATTTTTTATTATTTAACTATTATATTTGCCCTCTTGCAGATTTATTTGTGAATACAAAAAAATGTCTCATCTTTGCCCACTCTCCATGAGTGTCAAAGGCAGTTACTCGTGTGAGAAAGCTAATTTTATCAACATGTACGACATACTAGACATTGTATATTTTCATAAATATATGTACTCAAATGACTCAATTATAGAAAAAAATGCACTTAATTTTATTCATATAATTGATTATTACAGAGATTTGTGTTACATCATATCCTACGAATACCAAGTGATTTTACATGATCAACATATATATCCTAGGTATTGGCTTAGTAAGGGGATCGGCTATCATTTGACATGTAGGAATATGACAAATTGTAGCACTTTTCTGTGCTATGATATCTCTTACAAAATTATACTTGGTGTCTATATGCTTTATTTTACTATGATACTTGGGATCTTTGGTGTAGGCTATGGCAGCCTCGATATCACAGTTTATCAAAATATGATCAAATTTATTACCAATGATCCCTAAGTGTTTTATGAATCTCTTCAATCATACTACTTCTTGTACTTGCTGCAGAACATGCAACAAACTCTGCTTCCATGGTAGACAAAGCAATACAAGTTTGTTTCTTGTTACACCAAGATATAGCTCCATTGTTTAGTAGAAAAACATATCCAGAAGTCGATTTGTGCTCATCTAGATCTCCTCCCTAATCTGCATCGGAGTATCCTACCAAGCGTAAATCGCTTCCTTGATAACATAGGGCATAATCTACTGTGCCTTGCAAATATCTCAGATTCTCTTTACAGCTTTCCAATGTTTCAGTCTAGGGTTTGACTGGTACCTACTGATCAAAGTAACTGCATAACATATATCTGGTCTCGTACATATCATGGCATACATTTAGCTATCAACCGCACTAGAATAAGGGATTATTTCCATCATCTTCTTTTTCAGACTCTGTCTAAGGACACATGTCTCGGCTCAGATTTTCTCTTCTTAAAATAGGGGTATCCATAGGTTTACAGTTTTTCATGTTGAATCGCTCAAGAATTTTCTCAATGTAATTTTTCTGAGAAAGGGATATTAATTTTCTTGGGCAATCTCTATGAATTTTAACTCCCAGTATATATTTAGCTTCACCCATGTCTTTCATTTCAAAATTCGAAGATAACCATTCTTTGATAGCTATAATCAATTTTAGACTATTTTTAGCTAATAGTATATCATCCACATAAAGGGATAATATCACAGGATTCTTTTCAAAACTATTGATGTATACACAGTAGTCCTCTTCGATCATCTGGAAATCGTACGAGGTTATAGTTTGGTAAAACTTTAAATACCACTGTCTGGATGATTGTTTAAGTTCGTAAATGGACCTTCTTAGCTTGCAGACTTTATTCTCTTTCCCTTTCTCAATGAAACCTAATGGCTATTGCATATAGATTTCTTCATCCAGTTCACCATTTAGAAATGCGGTTTTTACATCCATCTGATGTAATTCTAAATTTAAACTTGCTACTATTGCCAGAATTATTCTTATGGAGTTAAATCTCATAAGAGGTGAAAAAGTATCTTCATAATCTATACCTTCCTATTAAGTATACCCTTTTGCCACTATTTGAGCCTTATATAATTCAATCGATCCATCTGCATTTCTCTTAATTTTGAGAACCCATTTATTCCAAATTGCCTTACGTCCATATGAAAGATTGACCAAATCCCAGACTTGGTTAATCCTCATCGAATTCATTTTCTCTTCCATTGCTTTCTTCCATTCATTACTAGCAGGGTATGATAAAGCCTCATGTATTGAACTAGGCTCATCATAATCTTGTGGGGTAACTATAAGTGCAGTCCCTTCTATTGAGAAACATCTCTTTGGTATACTTTCTCTGTTACTTCTCTGCAGTGGGATCTCTTGTAAGTTATTCTGTTTTGGAACAGAATCTTGCACTGGTCTTTGTGAGCTCCCACTCAAATTAAGAGGTTGAGGTATATAAACTTATTCCTCAGTATCTTCATGTATCTCATAAAGAGATACAGTATGATCCACCTCACCCCTGCCAGGGAATTCGTTTTTTAGAAATGTTGTATCTCTAGATTCTATTTTAGTCACACTTTCATCTTGGTTTTTTCCAATGAAAACGTAACCCTTAGATTGTTCAGAGTATCCAATAAAGATACATTTCTTTCCTCTTGGACCTAGCTTTCCATATTTGTGGGAAGGATCATGGATATAAGCTGCTGACCCCCAGGGTTTTAAAATATTTAAATCTAGCTTACGATTTGTCCATTGCTTATAGGGTGTTGATGTGACCGATTTTGAGGGCGCACAGTTAAGTATGAAGGTTACAGTTAAAATTGCATCTCCCCAATACGAAATAGGTAGATTGGCTTGTGCCATCATAGACCTAACCATGTCTAGTAATGTTCTATTTCTTTTTTTGGCTACACCATTTTGTTGTGGGGTGTCAGGAATTGTAACTTGCTTTACTATTTCCTTTTCTTCATAGAGCTCTTTGAATTGATCCGATCAATATTCACATCCGCGATAGGTCATTAATGCTTTGATTTTCTTGTCCATTTGATTTTCGACTAAGTTCATGTATCGTCTAAAACATTCTAGTGCTTCAGATTTATGCGACATCAAATAGACATAACTAAATCGCGAGTAATCATCAATGAAAGTGATGAAATAAATAGCTCCATGTCTTGCGCTCACACTCATAGGACCATAAACATCTGAATGGATTAATTGCAATGGAGTTTTTGCCCTAGTTCCAATTCCAAATGGTTTTCTAGTTGCTTTACCAATCAGACAATATTCACACAAGGACATATCCATTTTATCAATTGCACCTAGCAATCCTTCTTTAGCTATTTTAATCATTCTATTTTGATTAATGTTCCTAGTCTAGCATGCCAAGTATTCATGTCAACATTTGAATCGGAAGAAGTTGTAAAGTAATCATACATATAAAAATCACCAACAATGTCCATTACAAAGAATTTCTTTGAAAGAAAAGCCGAACCATAAAAAATTGTCCTTAATGAAATGTCTGCTACCTTACCATGAAAGTTTACATTAAACCCATAAATTAATAAGCAGGAAATAGAAACTAAGTTCCGTCGGATGTTAGGTGCATGGAGTACATCATAGAGGATCAAGGTTTTTCCACCTTGCAAAGTTAGTTTGCAGGTTCCTATGCCTTTCACCTCAATTCTAGTGTTGTTATTAACATAAAGCCACTTGTTTTAATTTGGCAACTGATGGTACTCTGCAAAGGATCCATGATCCCTGATCACATGGTCTGTAGAGCCTGAGTCAATTATCCAAGAAGAAGAAATAGTTTCTGTTTAAAAACAGTACTTAAATATAATTCACTAATACCTTTTTACGTTCATTTTGTTCAGGACAATCCCTTGTAAAATGACCTATTTTCAGGCAGGGATAGCACTTAACCTTACTCAGGTTAGTCTTCTTCTTCTTTCCGCCTTTCTTCCCTCTTTTCTTGAAAGCTTTATTTCCCTTTTTCAATTTCGGGTCATTCTTCTTACCCTTTCTTTAATTTTTCTTGCCCTTTTTTGAATTGGGATTAGGGTTAAAAGTTCCTACTTCTTCAGTCAGGTAGGCTTGTTTAGAGGCTTTGTAGGCCTCTACATGTTCATCTTCAAGCTCCAGGTGTTTCACTACATTATTGAAAGTGTTTATATTCTCATTATGGGTTAAGTTGACTTTCATGTGTTCCCAACTTGAAGGGAGTGATCTTATGATAGCATGGATTTGCTGTTCATTAGACAATTCATGCTCAACTTCCTTCAATTCTCTGATCAAGCTGGCCATTTCTTGTAGATGTTGTTTCATAGGAGTGTTAGGCCTTAACTTATAAGTATCAAACTTAATTGTCAGCCTTCTTAGTTTGGTGGTAGAAGTACCTCCACACTTATCCTTTAATGCCATCCATATGGCCTGTGCAGTTGAATATTTATCATATTCACACATTAGGTCATTGGCCACAGTGCCCAGCATAGTAATATGTGTTATGCTGTTCTTCCTTCTTCACGCCGTGTAGACCTCTTGGTCTCTCCTATGTTGGGCAGTATTGCCGGCTTTAGGTTGTGCCATGACTACAGTCAATGGCTCTATAGCATCTTGTTCTTCCAATATATATGAAACCTTTCGGTGCCAGATGTCTCAATTGTCCCCATTTAGTTTGTCTTTCTTGTTCAGCTCAGCAATTATACTCTTGGTCACCATTCTTAAATCAGTTACTAGATGATCCCACATAAGGAATTTCTATTATTGAGTTGGACTAAAGAATATTTTAATAAAATATACATGTAGCACAGAACAATATACATTGTCATATACTTGTATTATTTCTTATTAGAACAATGATAATTCCATTAGTTCCATCATCCACACGTGTATCTCCTATCACACGGATGCTAGTGTTATCATTATTATCTATTAAGATTTTAATACAAGTGCTTGAAACGAGAGCTCCCACTCAAATAAAGCATATTAAGAAAAAATATTAAATTCATAAAAGAACATAGTCATTGAACAAAATATATATATATATAAATTCCATACATAAATTAAACAGGAAAACAGAAATTAATAGTTTTCCTCTTAAGAGTGCGATTCGATATTTTCATGGCTCTATTAATCCCATCGACCAAAGTGTAATCTAAATATTTCTTGTTTGCGTATTTAGATCTTCTCTTAACTTAATTATAACGTTCGTGAAGAACTTACCATCTTCCATATTCACCACAAAATATGAATACTTCACAAGAATCGGATACAAGTCTTTCAAATGTTTTATTTTTGTTGCACCCCTATTTGCTATGTCTTGGGCTATAGAGTGGGTAAGGGGTTGGACAACTTCTTGATATTCAATTTTAGGCTATTCAAAAATAATTTCATCTTCTTTTGGCCCATTTGGATCTGTATACATTTTTTGAAGTTCCTCAGGATTTTCTTCTTCTTCTAGAAATTCCTTATCAGGATCTTCATCAAGAGATTCATCCATTAGAATGAGTTCTTCCAAATATTCATAATTTGGAGAACCATATTCATCTATTTCAGTGCTTTCAGAATTCTCTAGCTTCATTATTTTTCTTTCAATAAAATAATATGAATTATTAAAATAATTTTGGAATTTTTTAAATAAAAAATGCATATGTAAGTACTGAAATAGCTCTAAGCTGATCCAAGATTACCTTAAAATTGGCCAAATAGTTTTTCAAATTGAAGACCTCGAATTTAGGGATTTTTAGAAATAAATTGTGTCCCAAAATAGCCTTGGACGTGCCCTCACGCCCCCCAAGAAGGTTTAGATTACAAAAAAAATTGAAAAATTTGGGAAAAACAAATCCCACGCATGAGGGTGGTGCGTGAACTCCACACGCCATTGTAGAGTTCAAATCTGGCCACACGTGCTAGCCCAGCATCTTCCATGCATCATTCGCTTTCTGACAGTGTGCTCCACGTGGCCAAATCACATGTTGATGGGCCCCACACGTCACGACAGCAATTCCTTCTCCCTTTTTTTTATGTTTTAGGCCAAATGTTCTCAGCCAAAAGAATTTTTTTTTAAATTTCCCCCCTCGTTGGGCTGGTCATCTGCGGCCCAACAAAAAAACAATTTTTTTTATTACGCGGCTCATTTTTCTATTTTGAGTTTTTTTTTAATATTAGGCAAAACGACATGTCGTTGAGGTCGTCCCTGACCTTCAGCCGAGTCAACCCGACTTGGTTTGGACCCAGTGATGGACCCACGTACCTGCTACCATATTTTACCATTTTCTCCTTTGTCCGACATCCATTAAAGGAGATTTTGGTGTTGTTTTTCTCGTCTCGTCATCCTTTACACAATGGTGGTCATCTTTTGTCCATAAAAGTGTGATTTTAGCAAACCCAATTTTTTTGAGTTTTACCCATGGATTCAAAACGTTTTTCACTATTTTATCTCTCGTCCGGTGTTTGTTTGACGCGGTTTAAGTGGCCTTTTTTTTCATCTCTTCATTCTCTACACGGTGGTGTCATTCTTTGTCCAGGAGGGGATGATTTTAAAGAACCCAAAAAATTATACCGTGTATATATATATGTATATATTTTTAAAATAGAGATCCCCTATACAGAATTATATTTGTATATTTTATGAGTATAGACAGTATACTAAAAATATACAAAAAAAATCATAATAAAAAAATATACCGTATGCATATAATGGAACTCAGAGAGACAATTTATAATCGGCAAATAAAAATTACAGCAGATATAGATTTGCCCAGAATCTAAAGATGCTCTAATACCAATGATAGAATAATAAGATAGGGAAGATGTCACACTTTGTACTTAGACTCATTTCCCATGTATTAAATTATATTTAAGTTCATTAATGCTTGATTAGAGACTTGATTACATAAAACAACTTAAACCAATTTATTTCATTTTGGGTACTATTCCCTTGGTTAAGTTTTTTTCACCTGGTGAACTTTGAAAATTCATAACTAAATCAAGAAAAATCATATTGACATGGTTCAAGTCTCTAAATATAGCTCAAAAGATTCTATACATGGAAAAAATGTTAAACAGGGCAATTACTTGGCCAACTTATACAGTAAATTCGTATTATATTCACTGAAGCAATGATCATTTTTGAAAATTTCTGATTCTAACCATAACTTTGAAAAATCACCATAAATCATATACAACTCCAAATTAAGTGATCTTTATGTCTATGGAAAAATACACATGTTTAGCTTTTATACATATAAAACAATCACAAGAAAACTACAAAAATTCTGAACAGTATACAAGATTCTAAGCAATGTCACAATGGCCATTTTCTTCCTACATCTTGTCAACATAGACCTTAATATGTACATACATGGCCATTTCTTGTCTTCACTTAAAACATTACATCATAGTAGATCTAGATGAACATAATTACATTCATATAAATTCCTAAAATCATACACATCATTTTCGCAAGGTACTCCAAGTAAAGCACCAATGCAAGCAAATTCATTTTAATTAAGAGCTTACTTTTCCTTCCCTTTTTCTTCCCAGGCAATCTTGTCATAACTTGGACCTATGAAGTGAAACATTTGGAAAGAGAATGAGATTCAAAGAATCTCAGTAGTTACAACCAAGTATGTGCATATTTCATCATACAATTCATAGAATTGTCATTTGAAAACAATCAACCAATTTAGACCATACATTTTCATAAAAATTTCGGCATGGTAATATTTTAAAATTTGGACATCCAAGAGTCATAAAAGCTCTCATTCAAGCAGCCACACATCAAATACAACATAAAACATCAATGTCATAGCATGGCATGTTCAAAACATCATTGAGAATAGTTTTAACAACTTTGACATAATTGGTAAAATAACTACCTTTGGGCTTTCCAAGTTCCACCAAACTTTGCACACATTTCCCTTGATTTTCTAACACTCCTTTGGATCCTATAGCATCATAAAATAATGCCATTAACCACTGATTATACAATTTCCTTTACAAAGTGCTCACTTGAACTAAAATTTGCACTTTGTTATCCATAAAGCATTCATTGTACAACATACTTGTTCTAACCTATTTTAGACCCAAGGAATCCATTTTTGGGGTCAAAATCATGAAATTTCCTTCCTATATTGAACACTAATTAGGCAAAAAATTATCATAAATTGTAGAAAAATAAGTACCCAATTAATTTGTAATCTAATGGCATATTCTTGTACCTTATGGCCTATATAACCCTTTTCATGGTTTAGTTTCTCCATACCTTCATTTTCTCTCTCTACTCTCTCTCATGGATGAAAATTGCAGAGGAAAAAGAGGAAGGAAAACTCCATGAAAGCACTCATAAGCATTCAAGAACACAGGCTAGTGATCATGTAAGCTTACCTTGATGTTTAGGTCTTCAACTTTCTCTTCTTGCTCTTCCTTTCTCTTTTGTGTAATTTGCTCTCTTTCTCTCAACTTGCTGCTATCCAGACGTGAAGAATGAATACAAATGAAGATTAACCACACTTAAACCCATCACTTAGTGCCTGTTTGGTTCCACGTTTTGCAAATGTAACCATGGTTTTTCTAAAAGATGTGTTTGGCCAAACACAGATGAAATGCAAACTGACTTTTTGAAAAATGAAAAGTGGGTTAAACTGTGGTTTTGGAAAAGGAGGGGAAAAGTTACTTTTCCTTTAACAAAACATGGGTTTTGAAAAAGGAGAAACAAATTTACTTTATATTATACATCTAAAAGTACTTTTAACCCCTATCATTCAAGCAGATTTTTTGTCAAACTTACTTTTACAAAAAGAATATCCAAACATAACAACTTCCAACAAACTTACTTTATCTAAACTTTATTTTTATAAACTTCATTTATCTTAACTTAATTTTACAAAACGGAGAACCAAACGGGCCCTTAGAGGAGAGAGATGAAAGGAGGGAATAGTAATCTTAGTTAGTAAACTAAATTTGGTTAATTTTTAATGAGCTTTTGAGAAAATTCTCTCCTTGTCCTCTTCAGTGTGCAGCACGTCCTTTATCATCACATTTAGCCAAAAATTGCTTCAATAATTTATATGGACCAAAATACCCTTTGCCAATTAAATTTATCCATACCGATTGAGTGTTTTTACCAAAATTGACATTAAATTGGTAAAAAATTATCCAACAATTACCTTTAGGCCAAAATCATTATTTTGATCTAAAATATATTCTAACAAGGTACTCTAATTTTTCTTGAACTAATATTGCCTCTTCTTGCCGTCCAAACTGACTTTTATTAGGTAAAATATCAATATTAAATCCTAATTACCCAATAAATATTACTTTGACCTTAATAAATTCCATACTATACTTCATTGGACTTAACTCATTGAGAGCTTCACTTTGACTACAATTTTTCATCTTTACAAAAATGTCCTTGACCCGAGACCAATGTATAATTTTTAAAATTTTTGGGTTATTAGATATAATTTATCCCAAAATTCATAAACTTTTCTTCAATCCTCCTACTCGGTCCACCGCCTTCTTTTTTTTTTCATTGTTCTTTTCTTTTTTTTCTTCCAGGGTAAAATCATTATTTTTTTCTTTTTTTTTCAACTGAGATAATTAACCTTTTTATCCTATTTCATATCAAACGGTGTATACTTTTTTTGTAAATTCTTTATGAATTTTAAAATATTGAGTCACGAATATCCAGAAAAAATTTCAGGATATTACAGAAGATAAAATTTCAGGATATTACAGAAGATATACATACTGATCAAAGATGTTCTTCCACTGAGAGAATAAAAAAAAGATGTACACCAAGCGGTTGGTATCAAAGCCAAGATGTTCTTCCACTCGGACTTTCTTCTCTGGTTTACAGTAGAAAACACTCTTGAAAAATTTGTA
Organism: Adenanthera pavonina; assembly: GCA_026686845.1. Classification (NCBI taxonomy): domain Eukaryota; kingdom Viridiplantae; phylum Streptophyta; class Magnoliopsida; order Fabales; family Fabaceae; genus Adenanthera; species Adenanthera pavonina. Next base: position 10,142,908 of record JAIVEN010000017.1, read on the forward strand.
AGGAGAGAGAGCCAAGAGGAAGTAAGAGAGCGTACACCACTTCTGAGAGTCTAACACCTTACTTTTAAACTCATTTCATATGAATTAGACTCCTTTTAAGTTTGATCATACTTGATAATAAGCTTGAATCACATAAGAATGAAAATCAGAATTTCCAAAATTTTCAGTTACTATTTATATGGTAGTTTCCACTTTACCGACTGAACTTTAAAAATTCATCACTAATTCTAGAAAAATCATTTTATAGTGATTCAAGTCTCTAAAAATAGATAAAATCCTTATATACATGGAAAAAGTATGAAACAGAGTATTCTATTGACCAATTTATATAGTTTATTTCTCAAATATTTACTGTACATTTGGTCATTTTCTTTTCCCCAAGATTTTGGTCTTATATTGAAAAATTCATATCTCATTATATCCTGAGCCAAATTATACATTCTTTATGTCATAGGAAAGCCCTGTGAGTCTACTTTCTATAAATATTTTTCTTGTACATTTATTCAATTTCTACAGGGCATAAAATTAACTTAACTATTATGGGTCAAAACACTACCTCTACTGGAACAGTTTTAGGAGAAATTACATAACTCCTTCTTTATAGCTCCAAATGGTTTCAAACCAGTGGCATTTGTTTCCTAAGACTTGGAGCTCCCCATAAATTCAAATCACTAAATTTTTGGAGCTATACATGATTTTATAGTGCCTTTTGAAAAATCTAGTGTTCACAGTGTAAGTTCCAGTTTTTCCAATGCTGTCTAGTTTTGGATCCTAACTTCAAAAATTCATTATAATTCATATATTTATCCAATTTAGGTGTTATTTAGCTCTATGAAAATCTTGTTCTATCTAATTTAAAAGCATATATAACACTTATATAGGATACTCTATTTCAAATAGAGTTCCCTTGCTCAAGTCCATACTGGTCATTTTGTTCATAATTATACCATAACTCATATAATAAACTTCATAAACCTCATGCATCAACATTTATTGTTCCAAATCCACACATAACATCATAAGAGGACTTTAAGGAATATAATCATGTATAATTACAGAATTTCATCTCATGCATACATGATACATATTTTCTCAACTTAACATTATAATTGGCAAAATAAAGTAATTCTCCATTGTCTTCTTCATTTCCCTTGCATTTGTTTGAATACTTCCATTTCCTTGCCCTAACATAGTTAATATTTGGAAAGGAATGAAATTCAAAGAATCTTAGTTGTTACACCCAATTATGCATTCACATCATCATATCATTTCATAAAATCATCAATGAAAATCATAACTTCATGTTATGCCATACAATTTCATAAAAATTTTGGCATGGTAACACTTCGAAAAATGGATATCCTAGGGTCATAAAACCCTTCAAACATTCAGCCAACAATGAAAATACATCATAAAGCATTCAAACAACTATATGGCATAGTCATATTATCATGAAAACAAAGTATGACAACATTAAGCATAATAGGGAAAATAACTACCTTCTTACTTTCCAATGATCTCCAAACTTTGTGGACACTTCTATTGATCTTAAAACACTTCTTGAAACCCTATAGTATCATGAAATAATACCATGAGCTACTGATTCATTAAGCTCATTCACAAAGTGGCATACTTGAACTAAAAATTCCATTTTGTTTTCCCTTAAGCTTTTCTTGTACAACATACTTGTATCTACCTATTTTGGACCCAAAGAATCCAATTTTTGGGTCAAAATCATAAAATTCTATTGTATTTTCAAACCTTAAATAGACATAAAATTTCATAAATTTGTAGAAAAATATCTACCCGATTAATTTCCACTATAATGGCATAATCTTATTGCTAAAGACCTATATATCCTTTTTTATGGTTTGGTTTTTCCATGGCTTCACTTTCTCTCTCCTCTCTCTCTAGGAAAAAAATTTCATAGGTAAAATGGAGAGAAATAATCCATAAAAACCATCACAAACACTTGGATATGCAACAAAATGATCATAGAATATTACCTTGGAAATTTGAGAATCAAACTTTGCTTCTTGTCTTCTCTATTTTTCTCCTTATTTCCAGGACTTCTTCTCCCTTTCAGCTGTTGGTTCAGACGTGTATGAGGCAAGAAGATGATGTCCAAATGGCTAACCCAAGGTAATTAAGAAAGATATGTAATAAAGTTAACCATAGTAATTATTTTTAACTAATATTGGCTACTTTTCATTAAAGCTTTTCAAGGAATTTCCTTGGTGTCCTTGATCAGTTTCAGACATGCCTTGAGCTCATTTTTGGCCAAAAATTACTTTAGTAACTTTAATGGACCAAAATACTCTTTACCGATTAAATTTACCCGTACCGATTGAGTATTTTTGCCAGAAATTGTCATTAAATTGGTACAGGATTATCCAACAATTACTTTTAGTCGAAAATCATTATCTTGAACCAAGATATATTTTAGAAAGGTCCAATCATTATCCTTGAATCTGTATTGCCTTTTCTTACAGTCTAAAATAACCTTTATCGGGTAAAATATTAATATTAATATTAGTTTGACCTTAATAAATTTCATACTATATTTCATTGGGTCTAAATCATTGAGAGCTTCATTTTGACTATAATTTTTCATGTTTACAAAAATACCCTTAACCCGGGGTAAATTTGTAATTTTGAAACTTTCAGGCATTATGTGTAATTTCCCCAAACTTCTGTCTCTTTTTCCTCTAAACATTAAAGTCATTCTTAAGGGACTAAATTACACACATTCTTAATTCTTATGGGCTAAAATGTAATTTTCTCATTTTTCCGTTTAACTAGAAAAATGACATCTTTGTCATTCTTTACGCTTAACGATGTCTCACCATTTTTCTCAATTCCTTTTGCATTGTACGATGTCAACTTTTCCATTTTTTGACCTTAAATGCATTATTCATATTTTGTTTCTAATTTGGGAAATGAACGTTTTGTTGAATCCAGAGTTTTGATGATTCCAAACTAACCCTCAAGAGCTTGGAATAAGGATATCAAAGGTGCTCAAAAGAATTCAAGTGAAGAAATTCTGAAGAATCTGTGAAAGAATAGATGTAGATTGTTTAGTAGTGTTTTATTTGAGTAAAAGACTTTGATTTGGTAAAAAAATGTTTTAAAACCTTAATTCTATGTTAAATCAAGGAATATTTGAAAAACACCCACCAACAGACGAAGTTTGAAAGGTTTATATTAAACTATCATCTTGGAAATTCAAACTTTGGCTTTGGAAATTCGAATTTTGTGTTTAAACTGAATAAGTCTAAGGAGATGGTTCTCTGACAGATGAATTTTGACTTGGGAAAATTCGAATTTTGATAAGTGTCTGAAAGGAGCCTTAAGCAACAGACGAATTTTGGGCTTTGAAAATTTGAATTTCAGACAAAATGAAACTTATGAAAACTAAAGAAATTCATCTGAAATTATGTCAAAGTTCATCTGAAACTAAGTTTAGATTAGATTTCCAAATTGTTCACTGACAGATGAACTTTGAACATGAAAATTCAAATTTCAGAAACTAAGTTTGTGAGTCTGTTAAAGTGATATGTTGACATACGAATGACAATATTTATAAATTCAAATTTTGAAGTTAGTCTGAAAAGAGGTCTCTCTAACAGGCGAACTTTGATATTTGAAAGTTTGAACTTTGAATCACATGAACTACAATACCTTACAAACCAGCTTTGGACAGACGAATTTTGAGGTTCTAAAACTTGAATTTTGAAGGCACTGTAACAAATTGAAAATACTGTTCACACTTAACAGAAAAAATTTCCACTTGAAAATTCGTATGTCACAACATAGAAACATTTTCCAAATATCAAAATTCGAATTTCACTTCATGATAGACGAACTTCGGGCATTCAACGTTGAAGCTGTTAACCTTCGGTTTCTTCGAAATTCGTCTGTTGACCAACCAAAATTCGAATTTCAGTATATCAGAGGCATTAAATGCGGTTGGTTAACGGATAGTTTTTCAAAGTAACCGTTGGATAACTTCTCCAACGGATAGATTTTGTCTCTAACGGATATTTGAAACCTAAATCTATAAATACAACATCATTTGAAGTTGTGGGTAACGATTTTAATATTGTATATACTAAAACTCTATCAAATCTTCTACTCAAAGTTTCTTACTCTCTCGCTTCAATATTTATACTCAAACTTTCATATTCACTATATTGAAGAGAGTTTAATCTTTGTAAACAATCTTATTTTCATCTGGAAGATGGATTTTCTTGTGAGAGGATATCACAAGGGATTGAGAAGCACTTTGTTAGAGTGCATAAAGTGATTGAGTGAAAGCTCTAGAAACAGAGCAACATCCTTGTACTGTGGCATTTACAAGAAGCCCACTGAATTCTTGCAAAATAGTGTAAAATCTCAAGTGGTGACTTGGGGACTGGACATAGATCCAGTGGAGAGACCGAACCAGGATAAATTTTCTGAGTCTTCTTCTCTTTACTGTCACCTTTACATTTATTTGTTTATACTCTGTTTTATCATCATATATTGCTTTCTTCACCTTCTTGATATTTTACAGAAAATTTTTAAGCTTCCCAATTTACCCCCTCTTAGAAAGCCAGCTAATCTAACACGTTTTGCCCTTAAGCTGGTCAAAAACATAATTATCCATTCTTTAGGGCACTTTCTTGTAATTTCACTTAAAACTAATTTTTTTATTATTTCTTTTTCACTGTTTACATTAACTTTCAAATTGGTCTATCTCTCAACCTTGACCTAATGGGTATGCAATACTTATATCATTGCGCTCAACTTGGAGCGGGCTTTTATTCAAGTGGTATATTGCATATTTTCCGAGGTGAATTCTAGAATTAATTTCTACTAAGAATCTTTTGGAAAATTAATTCTAATTAAGGACCAAACATAACTTCTTCAGAAAATTAGATGATAAATTAATTCATTCTAAAACCTGATTATATATAACATTTTCATCTCACTTCGTTTCTCATCTTTTATTCATTTTATGACATCCCAAAAAAATAGGGATATTATAGAGAGAGTCAGTTATACAGAAAAAAAAACCCCGCTCCCATATACTGATGCATGATCGCTTAATTTACTCTCTCGTGCGGTATGTGGGATCGATTTCTATTAAACCGCTCTCTCCCTCTCATTCATTTTTAATAATTACAAACCCTATTTATCTTATTTGGGCTTGGCCCAAATTATATCTTACCCAACAAAAGTGGATATAATATATATAACCCAACGGATACATATCAAACTATTGTAACTTATATCCATTTAATTAGGGACTAAATATGTTCAAGTCTTGATATATGTATATTCAAGGAGTTAAAATAATTGATTTTGCCACCAGTATCCTAATGTTGAATTAGTCATTAACCGAAAAATTAGAGCAATAATGCAACAAATCTTTAAAAATGATCATGCACATTGCAATGCACCATTAAATCAACAAAGCATGCATTCTTGAGACTCTTCTCGTAGGTGTAGTGGCAGTCTAGAAAAATATTTACTGAAAAAATTAGGCTTAAAATTTGCATGTAATTCTAATTTGTTGCTGACTAATTTTGTAAAGGCACCTGAATTCTTTTTACACAAATAAAATATATTTCAGTACCAAACTGTGACTCTTGCATGTTGGAACTTCAGTGGTAGACTACTACGTGACAAGCAAAGGTTTGATGATGGTCCAGGAAAATCTATCAAAACTTAGTACCTAATATCACAAAGAAAAGCTGTAATGATAAGAAGATTCAAAACAAAGGACTATCCTTAGAGTATACTGAAATCCAAAATAACATCAAAGTTCACAGTTGATTTTTTTCTTGAATTTACTTCAGAAACCATCAAATCTTAAATCTACCAATCATGGTGCAAAAAAAGTCACTGATTCTCACTGATTATAGAACAATCCTATCCTCACATTCACATTTAGCTGCTTTTCCATCCTTGCCTCGACAAATCTTAGAAGCTTCAGAAATGTTGGTAATTTAGATTGGGAATTTATAGGAGAAAGAGATTGGGAATTTTAGATTTAATATATACCTTTCAATGAAGGGAACGGAAGAATCAAGCTTCAGAAACTCTTCAATCTGTTTCAGATGCAAATAAGCTTAAGAAACTCCTCGACCGTCCCCCATCGCATCTGGGACCACAACTTGCTTTAACAATCACCGTGATAACAAAACAATCACATTCCGTAAAGAATAATTGCTAGCTAATACATAAATAATGCACCAGCACCAGGTAACAAAGTAATCATTTCCTGTGTTTAAAAGAGGAATAGAAAATTGCTTAATGACAAAATTAGATTAAAATAAGATAAAAATTACACTATATTAGAACATAACATGCTAGTAAGCGTAGCACTAAAAGAAAAGGAGGGGGGGGACTAAAAGCCAATTTCACATTCTTGCGCATAATGCTTTAGGAAAAGAAACATGAATTAAATGTTTAAAAGAACCAATAAGTACTTTAATATGAGATATAAAACCAAACTGAAATAGGCATGAAAAATAAGCAAGTTAAATTACACGTTCCTAATATTTTCCACGCTCCAAACATGGCATCAGCGATAATTTTCTTCTTTCTATTTCTTTCGTCAATTGCAAGCAGTCATAAATTATGACAATATAATCATAAAGCTTGGTAATGTTTTAAATTGTATAGGCATGCCTATGGTTCAACCGTATGTCAATACTTTCCACAAGAGATTTTATAACATGGTTGTATTCTTGCACCATAAGTCCATGACACCATAATAAATTGCCTCATGACTTTGGTAGTATGCCAAAAATTTCACTGGATAGGTATAACTAAGAATTGGAAATATTGTTTTCACAAAAAGTTTATGACAAAATGTGAAGGTTCATTTAGATGCAGGCTTCCTAATTAAAGGATTTAATTGAATAAGTTATATTGGAACTTGTACACTATGAAATTCCAAATTCTTATAATCAATCCTAAATCTTCCAGGTTGAATGTTTGTCACACTTGGTTAAGCCTGCATGGTCATGAAAAGTATTTATATAGCATAAATCAAAAAATCTTTTTTTTTGGGTAAAAAAATCTTTTTTTTTTTGCTTTATGTAAAAGATCCCATTATGCGATGCACCAACTGATTCAAGTCATTTAAGAGGAGATTTTCTAACATTATAGAAATCATGAAATGAAATTCCTTTATAATTCATGTTACCATCATAAAAAGAAATACATTCCTAATATAGATGCTCTTTCCTTTCAATTGAGACAGTATCTCATTTTGTTCTCGGCAATTGGTCCTCCACTAATCTGATGGACTATTACAATTATGGGCACATTTCATAGTGCGTATTTGTCTCCAAATTTAAATTCAATATGCTTCCCATTACTCAAACATCACTAAGCTACAACCTACACCCGACAACTAATCAAATGACGAATTGATAATAATCTCGACCATCTCAGCTTTTTACTTGAAAATGTTATTAAATTGAATTATCTTACTACAAACAAAATAATCCTAAAAAAGAAAGTAGTGGTTAAACTAATATTTATAAGAAATTTTCAACTAAACATTTGATTTTGCTATTTAGAACCTACAATAGGTTACCTCTTATAACGAGTGTCAGTTTTTAGTGGTCATTATTTAGTCTCCAAAGGCTATTGGTCATAAATTGTTTAAGCCATGTATGTGTGTGTATTTCAAGAGAAAAACTCAGATAAATGCAAAACGGAAACTTACTGGTCTAACTTTGGATTAACATCCAAGGAAAATGTTGACTCAAAAAGAGTACGGAAATAGCCTCCTAAGCTGTCTCTGTATGGACAAAACTCAAATTCATAGTACTCCTATAAAGACTATAATTTTTTACAAATTCTATTGGATTGCTAATGTAATAAAGCAACAAATTATGTTGTGAGGTTAAGTGAATGTTTAGTGCTCCACTAATAATTGTTGCTTCATCATGTGTCAGAGGAAATTATTCAATCATAAATGGATATTTAAATAAATCAATCATAGACTTGACTTAAGTGTGTCAGATATGCAAATAGGTCTATTTACGATTAGATGTATCTTTGAATATAAGTGGATGTAATTAAAACAACTGACCCAGATGACCAAGGGCTGAAGGATGCATTATAACTGAAAGAAAAGAGTTAAGATCGGCCTTAGACTCAGGCCGAGAGAACAAATTAGTATTAGAAAATTACTTTGGAGAAGTTTGGAAAAGACCTAGTTTGGCTTCGATGAGGGAACTTACTTTTATCATCACTTTCATTTTGAGGCTGCAAGAATAATGCACATTTAAAAAAAGAAAAAAGAGCAATGGTTAGAATAGTTGCAAAAAAAAAAAAACTCTGATTACAATTGAAACCTGAAATTTATATATACAATACAGAATTTGTACTCAGTATAAAAACCATTTTAGAAGCATATGAGGCATGCACTTGTAGTACTCACAAATAAAGTGTGACTTTTGTATTATATTGAAAGCTATTTAATTGGTCAAATATCCATTACCCATTGATTTACTTGACTATAAAATAAATTAATATTATTTATTAATTATATACCTATAAGTAATACAGTTAAATAAAACATACTTAAAGGTATATAATTAATAAATATTATAGTGTAGAATCAATATTAGGGGAAAAGAAACTTAATCCAAAATTGTTACTTGAAAAAAAAAATCCGCTATTCTCATGTGTCTCGGAAGTATTAAGCATGTGCTAACTTCCAATTTGAAGAGTTTTACACCAAAATATTTTTTTTTAAAAAAAAGATTAAAACATCTATCTTGGATATATAGCTGAGTAATTGAATATAACGAATTTCTATGTATATGATTCACATACACTATTTGAATATGATGATGATGACCTAACAAAGAAGCATGCTATTTGCCATGTCATCTTTACTTAAATATGAAAAAGCAGTTTAAAATTGGATTTACCATTCATCCTCATTCTTTGACTTCATGGATTGAGGAGGGGCAATTCTACATCATCTCAACATCGAATTGGTACCTAAATAAAGAGCAATCACATCAAATATCGAGGTATCAAGACTAAAGTAGTAGTACAAATACAAAACAATGGTGCAATACGCTAGAGCAACCATGTAAGTAAGTAGCAGAAGGCAAATTTTACATGTATTAAGCATATACCATAGACCCTTTCAAATTGAAATATTTAGTGATGTAAGTATTAATTGTTATTTATTAATGATCTTGAGCAGTTAGATATACAAAAAAGAAATTTTGTTTCTTTAAGTTATCATATAATCACAATCAAGCAAGTGGATACAGGAGTCATGAAGTAAACATCATTATAGAAGCTCAAGGGCTGCTCCAAATTAACTACCAAATATTGCAGTAGTAATTACACTATCTCCAATTGCCATATAGGTTCCAAACAAAACAGATATGAGCAGTCCTTTCTAGAACCTCAGGTGCTTTTCAAAGAACATTTTCAGAAGAGCATATTGTCAGATGTCTGCAGAGTCTTCTGAGGCATAAGTGGACAACCTTTCATCAATGAACTGTTAATTAGGTAACATGCTTAGTCTTGCATGTCGACAAAGAAGTGATTATAATGCAAAAGTACCTCCTTCACAATACATAAACATCTTATGCTGGTAAGGTTGGTATTGCTTACATGTGATACTTTCAGAACTAATAATCTTAAGGAAAATAAATGGTAATTCCTGCCAGTTGTTCAATCAAGAGTTATGACAAAAAATTTCTTGTCTAAACAAAGAATGGAAGTTATGTTTAGTTTCCTTGACACTATTGTTATTGTAGTTAAATAGCATATTATATATAACTGTTTTCAAGAAACTACAGAAGAAATAGGGCACATACTATTACAATGTAGGGAAAACAAAAGAAGAGACTATGCTTTTGCCCTTCTTTGATTACACATGGCATGTGTGCCTCAAATATATCCAAAAGTTAGTTGTGCTAGGAATGTTGGCTTTTCAAGAGGGGGTGAATTGGGAAGTTTAAATTTTTTTTTGCAAAAAACACAATTCAATAGTGAAAGGAAAAACTTGTAGAAAAACAGAGCATGATGAATAAGAATATAAATGTAAGATAAAGTGAGAGAAAACTCAGAGATTCATCGTGATTCAATCCAATCCACTTGACTTACGTTCAGTCCTCAAGCCACCACTTAAGATTTATACTATCTGTAAGAATTGAATGGGCTCCTTACAATGCCTCAATACAAAGCTTTTGTTCTAATCTAAGAACACTGGAAATCACTCTCAACACTCTTACAAATATTTCTTAGATCCCTTTGTGATTCCCCTCATAAAGAATCTTTCTTCCAAATGAAGAAAAGATTTTATACAGAAATGATTACTCTCTTAACTAGAGTAGATATGGAAGTTATAGCACAATAAATATGGTGTGTGGGTGAAAAAGTTTTGACACATAAATTTAGTAGAGTTATTGCAAAGATAGACTTAAATTTATTACTCATAACTTTAAATTTATAGATTTGTAATTTAACTAGTCATTAGACATAAGATCTAACTGTTAGAGATATTAACAAATGGTTATTTTGCAAAAATAGACATTTACCAACCGCATTTAATGAGTCTGATATACCAAAATCTGAATTTTAGGCTCCAACAAACAAATTTCATAGAGATAGAACGTTAAGGACTTCAACATTGAATTTCAAAATTTGTCTGTTCAAATATGACATTCGAATTTTGAGTTTGTCAAAGATATTCTATGTTAGATCATATGAATTTTCATATTGAAAGTGCATATGTTAAGTTTGAATAGTTGTCTCAAGTTTTTATGGTGCACTTGAAATTCGAATTTCAGAAGCTAAAATTTGTCTATTAGAGGCATGTTTAATATGGCACAAAAGTTCATCTCTGTGAAGTTCGAATGTTGAACTATAAAGTTTGTCTATTAGAGATATGTTCTAACGAGAGTCACAAGTTCTCAATTCAAAATTCGCACTTTGAAATCCAAACTTTATTTGTCAGAGGCCATGATAGTAAACTCACTTTAAACTTCACAAACAATCAAATTTTCACTAAGCTTCATGCAAATTTTACACACTTTCACTAATAATACTTAGTTTGAAATTCAAATTTTAGAATTGAAATTCATCTATCAAAGATAAAACCTCTATAACTTCAAATTTCATTAAGCAAAATTCAAATTTTGCACAAAATAAACATGAGTCATATGTAAAATTTGTCTATTAGCCAATATTTCTCAATTTTAACACATATCAACATTGAATATCTATGAAATAACTTGTTTAAGTACTGTGGTAATATAAATAAGTAAGAATCAAAGTTTTTTACCTAGTGTATATAGTAAGAAATCCTAAAAACTAAATTTTTACTGGATTTCTTTACTTTATCCATTTAAACTCCGTTGATATTCTCCTTCCAAACTCTAGTTGTTTGGAATCATCAAAACTTTTGATTCAACAAGCTGAATGATTATTGCCTGAGCAATAATGAGATTATAAAATGTTGTATCTTCCTAAATAATTATAATTGGCTTGGTTTCACAGGAATGAAAAGAAACATCTAATAGAAGCATAAAGAGTTCAACTGAGGAACAACAGAACAATGTTAAAAGGTTCTACCTTCCCCATTGTCATCAGCAGACATCACGATGAATACCATATGTTTTAAATGAGTTAGATTAAGTAAATCTAATGTTAGCCTATGCTAGAATTGAGAAATATTAACTAACAGATGAATTTTGTATTTGACGCATGTGTATTTTATGCAAAATTTGAACTTTACTTAGTGAAATTCGAAGTTGCAGAGTTTAATCTTTGATAGATGAATTTCAAATTTAAAATTCAAATTTTAGGCTAAGTATTGTAAGTGAAGGCATGCAAAATTCACATGAAATTTAGTTAAAATTAGAAGGTTGGTAAAGTTCAAAGTAAGTTCAAAGTCACTTTTTCTGATAGACAAACTTTGGACTTTAAAGTGTGAATTTCAAAATGAGAACTTGTGATTCTCATTAGAACATGCCTCTGACAGATGAACTTTGCAGTTCAACAGTCAAATTTTGAAGAGAAAACTTTTGTTTCATGTTGAACATCCCTCTAATAGATAAATTTCAGCTTTTGAAATTCAAATTTTGAAGTACACTATGAAAACTTGAGACAATTATTTAAACTCAACAAACGTACTTCCAATATGAAAACTCGAAATTCGAATTTCACTCTATGATAGACGAATTTTTTAAGTTCAACGTTGAACACATAACTGTGCTGACTCTCTAAAATTAATCTATTGAGCCTTAAAATTTGAATTTTGGTGTGTCAAATGCATTTAATGTGGTTGTTAAATGGCTCTTTTTGCAGAGTAATGGCTTGAACCTGTGTCTAACGGATAGATCTTATGTCTAATGAATAGTTAAATAGCAAATCTATAAATAGAACCTCATTTGAACTTATGAGTAATGAAATTAAGTAAGTTATAACAAAATGCTGATTCAATATATAAAATCTTTCTGCATCAACATTCATAGTTAAAACTACCTCATTAGAATAAGTTTTCAAAGTATCATTTACTCTAAAAGAGAGTTTCAATTATGTATTCACTTCTTTTCTACAAATTTCTGGGTAGAATCGTAGTATTTGAGTGTCCCCATACTACTCAATTTTTCTTGGTCCAGATATATCTTGAATCGGATAATTTTTAATTGTACCAATAAAACTACTTTTTATAGTAAATGAGCATTTTTGGGCTACAGGACTATTCCAAATTTTATTTTTATATTTTCTTAATTATCTTGTCCCAAATGATATCTGTGTATGGCCCATATCCTATCCCGATTTTTTTTTAATTATTCGTGTGACCAATAGTTTACTTTATCGATTTACTGTTACTTTTAGATATTCGACACTAATTATTTCTTTATCTTTGAACATTAACTTTTAGTGCCATATACCATTAGACTTCTCTATTCGAGGGCTTCGTTTTGACAGTAATTTTGGTATATTTACAAAATTACCCTTGACCTGGGGTTAAAATAATTTATAAAACTTTCGAGTCATTAGGTGTAATTTTCCCTAATGGCTTTTACAAATTGACTCCCCGAGAATTTTATGATTTTAGGACATGGATGTCATTTTTGAACTTCTTTAGGGGCAAAAATATAATTTTCCCATTTTTCTGTTCAACTGGGAAAAATGACCTCTTTGCCCTATTTCACGCAAAACTGTGTTTGCCCGTTTTTACAAATTTCCTATGCATCTTTAGATATTTTAACTTTCTTGGGATGTTACAATTCCCTCCCCCTTAAAATAAATTTCATCCTCGAAATTTGGATACATACTTGTAACCTATACTTTCTTTCTATTTGTTTCCCTATTCCAGACTTTTTTGCTAGAAGAATATTTTCATATCTTAATTATATGACCTAAAAGTTAACTTTTCACTTTGGTCTTACTCCTCCATTCATAGCGTCCGAAAGACCTGGCTAATACCTTTCATGTTGAGAAATGTCGAGGACATCATACTTTTATTTTATCTTAGGGGTATTGGAAAATTTCATATAATATACCCATTCTTAATCATCATCTTTGCTTTCATAACTTTCTTTTCTTATTCATGCTATAGTCTCTTCATTAGTACCTGATATCATTCATTTTCTTTACTTTTCATAACTTTATGCTATTTAAATGAGTAATCTTCCTACTAAGCAGACGCTGACTATATTAGCTTTGCTTGTATGGCGTTTACAAGGCCATCTTTTCCTTCTTTTCTTTTTCCTTACCTCAACTCCACTCATCCTTTATTTCATTATCACTCGAGGTTCTTGGTGTTCTCATAATACTTCTATGTTATAATCATAGAGATTATAACTCATTTTAACTTATCACAACTCCATATCTTGAGAGCATTATTCACCACTGCTATCTATGGGAACATATTTTTCGTAAAAATTTATCATATGAAACATAGGTTACTATCCTCAATTCAACCCTGCTTTATCACCTATACCCTGATCCATACTTTCTTTCATTATCATAGACCCCTTGGGTCATTATTGGATCAGGACTAATCATCTTAGGGGAGAAGGTTTAACTTCTTTCTTAATTCATAAAAACTCATTTTTTACCTCTTTTTCCCCCAAAACTTTTTCTTCTAATCATGCGGTAAGACAATCTAAGGAAAATTTTTCACAACAAAACAAATTTTACAACATTTTATTAGACCAAGTAAATCTCTTATCTTATTCCAGTTTTCGGTCTCTCTCACTCATAACTTTACTTGCTTTATTAGGATCTACTGCGACCCTTGGGAGATTTTATAACCTACTGTTCATACTTTCATGAGCTACATTCACTGAGTTTAGTAAGTCAATAATTTTATTCAAAATATTTTAAAAATTCTCAGTCATCTTTCATGCTTGTTACAGATTCGGAGTACCTTAACGCATCATTCTTGAGGACCATCATTATACTACTTATACTTTTATTTAAGTAGTCTTAGCATGTGTCTTACCCTGACTATCTGACATAATCATAATTCATAGTACCCTTTAGTAAACAATCAGCACATCTTTACTTTCTTACTCTTTACATTTTTCTCATCTTTCAATACTTCTTAGTAAGTCACCATCCTGGTACTTTCCTCACTTGAGCTCATTTAACTATAGAATGCTTAGGAGTTTTGCTTGTACTCATGCCAAAATTTGTCTTATAGCATACTAGCAATGGCTTCCTTTCAAGTCATAACTTATCTGCGTGACTTTTGAATACTTGACCACCTATATTTTTAGGGCGTTCAATCGCTACTTTCATCTTTCTTCTAACAATTGGTTTGCTTTCTTATAATGGCATCTCATCATCATTTTCTTTTTCATTCATTGCTTATACGGCTTCTTTGCTCTTTACTCTAATTTTTGTCAACTTAGAGTCTCAACTTGCCATTCTGCCTTCATGTATAAACATTTTCTCAAATCCAATACTTCTGCTTATCTCAACATATCCTCTAGGATTTCTTAGCTTTTATCGGTTGGGGTTTTAATGATATTAAGGCAGTGGTCATTACTCTTTACTCTTTATCACTTCTTATATTTCTATAGTATCATTTTCATACATACTTTCCTTAATTGCTTAGTCAAGGTTAATTAGTGGTTTGGCAACTTAAGGGAGATTTTTCAACCCTTCAACAGTCTCTTGCTAACTCAGTTAGAATCTAGCCTTCAGTCTCTTACTAATTTTAGCTCATTTTGGCATCACCCCATGAGCTACCTTTCTTCTGCCTCACCTCGGTGGCCTTTATCATATGGAGGATTTCATTTTTCTTGGCTCAATTAGGCTTTTTCCCAAGAGCTACCTCCTTTTTTTCCCACCTTTGTAATTGAAGAAAGATTTCATTCATTGTGAGATCTTTCGGCCCTAAACATTTCTTTCTATAGCTAGATTTCATACCAAGACTAACAATCTACCATCTCAAGGTTTCATAATTCTCTAAACTACCTACCACTATTTTCTCCTTTCTTGTTTCATAATTTTTACCTTGCACATCATGCATACATATTCTTCCTTTAACTTACATCTACATTTGCATTACTTTATACTTGCATCATATCTTGTTATACTAAACTTATGGGGTTTCAGTACTAATGGAAAACCTATTATTGTTATCTATTATCTCCATGAAATCTCCTTTTGGATCCTTCTCTAGTTTCTTTTCTGAGACTTTTAACGCTTCAACTTCTTCTTTCTACAATAAGATACTGCCTAGAATATATAGGCAATGAGATGATTTCCCAAAATATGATATACTAAATTGTAGAACTTGTAATCTGGTTATGGCATTAAGTATTTGCTCAACCTGTTAACTCTTAGGGAGCCTATGATCATGATGCCCTTCTAAAAATTTCTTTACTTCTAATCCAATACTTAGGAAATGCAAAGCTGAAATATATCTTCCAAATCCCACATGACATTCATCGTAAATACTTTTAACATCTATTTGGATTTGGAATCCTTGGTTTATTTGGAAAAAAAAAACTACCGTCCTTATTAATGAATCCATCTAGCGCAAATTCATTTGAAGTATCATAGTTCATGGGCTGATTAACCTCTTTCCTTGATCATACATCAGTCTTCTTATTTCTTTTCTTATGGCTACTTCTTTTTCTAACTTATCTTCCTTTATATATTAGTTTCTCCTCACTGATTCTTTTCATAGCTACTTTTCTTTATTTCTATCATTCATTTCTTACTGGCCTCTTTCATTTATTACTAAAAACATCTTGCCACTAAACTTATTTGTAGGTTGTGTATTTACTTCTTACATTCATTATCATCACCTACCATCACATTTCTTTGCTACTTTTTGTTATGTGGCCTGGTATTAGAGAAAATCCTTACGTAAACTTTTATATCAATTGCTGATTAATGAGGTTCCGTATCCTTTTAAATCAATCATCCTAGGTCATTCTCTTTCAGAAAACTATCAAAACATTAGGGCTCATCAATCTTTCTCATCATCTCATTCTCTTTAGAGGTCTACTACAATATCGTAATTGGTCTACTGCGACCATGAGATCTACTATGATTTTGGAGCCCTACTAGGATCCTTTATGACCCTACATCATTACTCAAGTGATAGGATCCATCTGGATCTAACTCTGAAAGGTTTCATGACCTGTGAAATATTCTCATCTAAGCCAGCAACTACTGTCCTCAGGACTTGTTCTCTTATATTATTAAAATAATTCTAGGCCAAATTTTCATAAAATAATATTTGTAGGGAAAACTATTATTGAGATGAGTATCTTTCTTTCCTGCTACTATTACTTCATAACTTAATTCTCTTTCTACTTTTCTTACTTTTGTCAACAACAGCTTCTCTAACATTTATTAATTAGAAGACATAAAACTTTGATTATTCAAACTATTTCTCGTAATTCTGCTAACCTCTACTAGCATACCCAATTGCCTACTTTGTATTAGGCCTTCCTTTTCCTAATGACTGGCTTTATTCTTCTTCTTAGCTTTTCTATCTTCCATCTCTAGTCATCATACTATTATAACTAGGTGGAGTTTCGCACTAACTGTATGAATATGGCTTCGTACTTACTTACTGACTAATCCATTACTTGTCAAAACATAATGATCTCATCTTCTTTCTCATCTCTAACTGACTCCAAGAAATATTTGTCATAAAAGATTACAAAATAATTTCCGCATCAAGGAAATGTTCCGAGCTTGCAGGATCAACTCAGTATTAAGTCACTACCTATCTTCTTCTTTCTCAAGTGCGTAAATAGATAGCCTATAGGGCTTTCATTTCAGAGGAATATCCCATTAACCTGAAAATCCTTTCTAACTCAGTATCTAGTTCTCAACCATTTGTACATCAAACCTTTCATTAAATAAGGGAGGACATCATTTTTAGAATTGAGTTATTACATGCTGCGGGTTAGCATGATCAATTTTTGTTCTCGCTGCTAGGTTCATAAGTACAACCTGGGGTACCTGCTACTTATACTACCTCAAAGATGAAATTTCAAGTTGTCTCTGAGTATCTAGGGTTCACTGTAACTTTTCAATAATCTTTTGTTGCTAATCTCCTCTATTCATAAATATTTAATAACTATACTTAGAGAACACACACACACATATATAAACATAATACTTTTTCATAAACAAACTTTGTACATAAGCCCTTATAATCTTATTACATGATCATTTCTTTCTACTTTCTACTCATGACTACTTATAATACACTCAAAATTTGCAGTCATCATTGTTCTTCACCTTTATACATTTATATATATATATATATATATTTACAGATGATCTCTTTCATCATTTCATGCCCGAGGGACCAGTTCTACTTTTACCTCCAATAAAAGCTTCGCTGAAATTCACTTCTAGATTCTCTTCCATGTTCTCCTCAGAATCTTCTTTTTCTATGTCTATAATAGGATCCTCTTGTTTCAGTCGGATTGCCTCCAAATATGTTAACTCTTTAATATAATCTTGAAAAGTTTCTGGCATTTCTTCTTGGAGTCTGACTTTATGCGGCATCCAATACTCATCATCTGGTATTACATTTATCATTGCATTGATCCAAGCTACCTCCGTATAAAAATAGTTCAGGGATTCCCGAGATTGCTTAGTATCTCTAACTTTATCCAGGAAGGTTAACATTCTGGATTCTGTAAAATGCTCCTGGCTTTCCCAATATGCTTGTGTAACAATCTCTCTGGTCTCATAGATATCATCAAAAGGAAGTATAGGGCTAAAGTCTTCTCAGGCCATTACTTGCTTCTCGACTATAACTGGCTAGTGGTTGATCTTCTCTTCAATATGAATTGGACCATCAAAACCTGAATTGTATAAATCTTGTAGAAACTCAACCTCATAGTCCCTGCCTTCTACAACTATCATTCCTAGTTTCTAGACTTGAGCATGAAGAGCTAAAACTTGTAATGGGACTTCTTTATCAGGTTCAGATCCAGTCGAATGAGGTCCAACATTAACCTTGGACTTGTCTAAACTTCCTATTGATAACTTGTTTGAGCCAACACTTTTATCATTTTCATCCATCTCTGGCCTAGGCACCACTCATATCTTATAATTAGGATCCCGGCTATTGTTTGAGGAAATATCTTATCTATCTCCATACATAATAGCAATCCTTGCCAATAACTAATTCAAAGGAATATTAATAATTAATATATTCCTTTCTCTAGACTTAACTATTTCGACCCAACTATAATGCTCTGAGAGCCTAAACCTTCAGCTCTGATATCAAAAAGTGTAACACCTTATATTAGGTCCATTTTTCATGTATTAGATCATTTTAGATGTCTTTCACCATGGTTTAGAGACTAAAAACAGAATTTTCCAAAATTCAAGGTACTGTTCATTTGGCAATTTCCATTTTACTCGATGAACTTTGAAAATTCATAACTAAATCTGAAAAAATCATCATGAGGTGATTCAAGTCTCTAAAATTTTACTAAATTCAGATCTACATGGAAAAAATATAAAACAGTAATTTCATTGGGCCAATTTGTACATTAATTTCGTAGATTTTTACTATTCATTTGGTCATTTTTCTATCTTCCAATTTTCTGACCTCAATTTTGAAAAATCATATTTTATTCTATCCACGACCAAATCATGCATACTCTATGTCATTTAAAATCTATATATGTCTAATTATAGATATATTTTTATTATAAATTTATTTTACTTACACTGAGCTTAACATTAACTTAAATTATGAAGGGTCAGAATCCAACTCTTATTAGGACAGTTTTGGGAAAAACTCCATATCTTCTATTATATAGCTCCATTTAGCTCCAAATTAGTGGCATATGAAACTTAAAACATAGACCTTTTTATACATATGAACCACTGAATATTTGGAGCTTTTTACAATTTTATATTGCCTTTTGAATTTTCTAGTACTTACTTTTCAGTTTTCAGTTTTTCCATTCTTACCCTGTTCTGAACCCTGAATTTAAAAACTCACTATAATTCGTACACAATTCAAAATGGGGTGTTCTTTGAACCATGTTAAAGATATATTTGTGTACTTTAAGAGGATATATAATTTTTATATATTCTTTGAAATTTCATCTAGACAGTAATAGTATAACTGAACAGATGTCAGAATTGGCATTTATATCCCTTAACCTTACGAAAATAATTTTCCATACATTTCACATGGTCAAATCATGTTCCAAACTTGTACTAATCATCTCAAAAGACTTAGAGGCATTTGATTGCATACAAGCACAACCTCAAATTTTCATATAAAAATTTACATGATTTAACAAAGAAACAATACATTATAGTAAATAAAAGGTAAATGATTGAAATCCTTCTCCTTGCTCTTTGCCTCCCTTGGATTTCTTCCAAAACTTGGACCTATCATGTTATTATTTGGGTGATAAGATTGTGGAAATCCTAGTAGTTAGTCACATCTCAAACATTTACATTATCATGCATGCTATAAAACCTCCAAAACATCATAACAATCATTTCAAGGCATAAATCACCATATTGTTTATAAAAATTTTGGCATTATAACGGCATAGAAAATGGACATCCCAGGCACTATCCATTTCATAAAAATAGCCAAAATCAGTCTCAAGTATCATAAAAACAATATGGCAAGTCATCATTCACAATAGAATATAGCAAGATAATATAATGCAAGAAAATGTAACTATGCTAACTTATGAGACTTTATGCCTTTTCTCTTTGATTCAACCTTTCCAAGGACTCCCTTAAGCTTTCTCAAACCCTAATGCATCACCAAAAATCAAATAAATCAACTTGAACCAAAGGTTACTTCATAAAGAACTTCAAAACCCTAAAAATTTCAACTTGCTTCATCTTAAGCTTTCTCTTGCATCTATCACTTGCCTTTAATGAATTCCACCATTGGGAATCCATTTTTGACATCAAAATCATGAAATTCTCACTCCCTCATAGACTTTCATACTAGCTGAAACTCATAGCACAAGGGGAGAAAAGGAAATTTCTTTGCAACTTACTTTATACTCAAGAAATCTTGCTTTTCTCAAAACCTTTCCATGCTTTCTCATAATTTCTTGCAAAGAAACTCTTCCCTCCTCAAACCCTTAGTTTGGCCGAAACCATTACTTGAGAAGGAGGAGAGGAGTACTCAAATCAACCATACCAAAACCACACTAAAACATAAGCTAAAAACCATGAAAATACCAAGAGAAAATCTCACCTCAATGTAGCTTTCTTTCTTCTCTTCTTTTCTTCATTCTTTCTCAACGCCTCATACTCCTTTCTTTCCTATTTTTTTCAGACTTCTTGCTCCCTCTTTCTTTCCTCTATGTGTTAGCCAAGAAGAGTTGAATGCCAACATCAAACTTGTATCCAAAGTTGCCATGTGTCATTAATCTTCTTGTCCAACACCAAATACTTCTTAGGGAAGTTTTTAACAAACAAATATTAAAATATTAAATTCCCACATGTGCTCAGCTGCTGGACATCCAAATGAGAAGGAAATTGAATAATCATATGATTTAATTAACTACTTAATGATGGCAAGATTAACTTTATCTTCAATTAGCAAAAGTAACTACTTCTTGAAGAAGTAGCCTTGGAAATAATAAAATATTGTCATTTCTCTCACATGAGCTGCTGAATGTCATGCCTAAGAGAGGTATTTGAGTATCCCCATACTGCTCAATTTTTCTTGGTCTAGATATATTTTGAACCGGATAATTTTTAACTGTACCGATAAAACTTCTTTTTATAGTAAATTCGTATTTTTGGGCTACAGGACTATTCCAATTTTATTTGTATATTTTCTTAATTATCCTATCCCAAATGATATCTGTGTATGGCCCATATCCTGTCCCGGTTTCTTTTTAATTGTCTGTGGGGCCCACAATTTACTTTATCGGTTTACTGTTACTTTTGGATATTCGGCACTAATTATTTCTTTATTCTTGAATATTAACCCTCAGTGCCACATACCATTAGACTTCTCTCTTCGAGGGCTTCTTTTTGACAATAATTTTGTATATTTACAAAATTACCTCTGACCCGGGATAAAATTATAATTTCTGAAACTTTCAGGTCATTAGGTATAATTTTTCCCAATGGCTTTCACACTTTGGCTCTATGTGAATTTTATGATTTTAGGACCTGGATGTCATTTTTGAACTTCTTTAGGGGAAAAAAATATAATTTTCTGATTTTTCCATTCGACTGGGAAAAATAACCTCTTTGCCCTATTTCATGCAAAACAGTATCTGCACCCGTTTTTACAAATTTTCTATGTATCTCTAGATATTTTAACTTTTTTGGGATATTACACCACCCTCCCTCCACCTTTGAGCAGTCTGCCATCATCTCCTCTACTGTCAACAATGCCGCTGTAGTCATTATCTCCATTGCCACTATTAACCATGCTATCTACTGTCACTGTCATCCCTCATCCTCCATTATCATTTTAGATTCACTTTGGACCCATGACGCTATTGATCTGCGACCTCTATGGATCATCATTCCAGATCTCTTCATCCTCTATTATCATTCATCATTTGGAGATCATCTTCAAGGGCTCAATGGGAAGGAAGATAGACGAAGGAAGGTCTTGGTTCGCCGTTCGAACTTGTCACCATTTACAAATTTGCTTTGACACCGGTGTGGATAAGTGGTGGCAGTGATGGTGATGCCGCCAAGGAAGGAGAATGAAAGGGAGGGATTTTTTTCCCTAACAAGGGTTAAAAAGGTAATTTTACATTTATTTGTATTTTATATTTAATAAAAAAACCATCATTCCCCTATTTTTAAATATCATACCAAATAAACCTACTTGTAATCATCATCCCTTCACACCCTTTATGTCTTATTACCTAACTCCTTATGTGATTGAACCAAACAAGCTATAAGGGATTTACACATCTTGTAAGTGTGTGAGGATAATGGCTTCATAAATGCCTACTGAAACTTGTGGGATGTACTGAGACTTTACAAGTGCCCGAATCAAACTTGTGTGATATAGTGAAAATCTCAAATGGTGGTTGGAAGACTAGACGTAAGCCAATGTTAGGTTGGCTTGTCATTCAAGAGGGGGTGAATTGGGTGATGCATGATTTTTGCCCTTTTTAAGTAAGCCTAATTTCACTAAGTATTGCAGCAAAATAGGGATGAATAAAGTGTAATGAAGTAGATAGATGAAATGAGGAGATGAAGGATTAGACACAAGAATTTATACTAGTTCGACCCAAACCACTTGGCTTACACTTAGTCTCCAAGTTACTACTTGAGATTTTCACTACATCACATAAGTTTGATCCGGGCACTTGTGAAGCCACTCTCCCCACACCCTTACAAGATATGTAATTTCTCTTAGTGTTACAACATATGAATTTTCATATTCAAAGTGCATCTGTTAAGTATGACAATTGTCTCATGTTTTCGTAGTGTGCTCAAAATTCGAATTTCAGGATCTGAAATTCGTCTGTCAGAGGCTTCCTTAACATGGTACAAAAGTTCTTTGTGAAATTCAAATTTTGTATTTCAAAATTTGCCTATCAGAGACATGCTCTAACGAGACTCACAAGTTCTCATTTCAAAATTCAAATTCTAAAATCCAAAATTCATCTGTCAGAGGGAGTGACTCTACACTTTTTATGCAGTTTAATAACATTCAAAATTTGACTACAACTCAGATGAATTTTGCACATTTTACTAACTGTGCTTAACTCGAAATTCAAATTTTAAAACTTGAAATTCGTCTATCAGAGATAATAACTTTAGAACTTCAAATTTTAACAAGCAAAGTTTAAATTTTGTACAAAATACATAAGCATTAACTTCAAAATTCGTCTATAGTTAGTGTTTTCCAAATCTAACATATGCTAACATTAGATACATTTACTTAATCTAACTCATTTAAAACATATGGTAACAAGATTATGTAATTTTCAAAGATTAAAACCACTTCAAGACCTAAGTGAAAACAAAATATATCTAGTAACTAAGTCTTCAGTGCTTGAGCTCCACTTTCACCTAGTCATTTCCTTCTTGGCATGCTCCCTTATGATCTTCAATTCTTTGGACATGCTTTCTCTTCTCCTTTCTTGAGTGAGACATGATGTTGATTTCCATTTCTTTGTTCCAATGCTTACTCTTCCTACTTGGACTATCCTACATTTGATATGTTACACTTACAAACCAAGTAGTAAGTCCAATTTATATATCCAACTAATATTATACATTGTAAAAGCATAATGGATATATTAGTGCATAGCTTGATATATGTGTTAGCAAGGCTGACTTCCCAAGAGGGGGGTGAATTGGGAAGTTTGAAATTTTTCTGCACTAAGTGAAGTAAGTGAAGATATCACAGTATAATTAAAACAATGCGTAAAGTAGAGCAAGGTGAAAAGTAGAGATAAGGAGAAGAGAACTCAGTGATTTATCCTGGTTCGGTCTATTCTCTTGACCTACATCCAGTCCCCAAGACACCTCTTGAGATTTATCCACTATACAGCAAGAATTTCAGTGGGCTTCTTGATAAAGCCATAATACATGAGTGTGCTCTATTTCTGAGCTCTCTCAAACTCTCCAAGCACTTTCACTATGTGCTTCCCAATCCCCTTGTGAATACCCCTCATAAGTAAGTTTATCTTCCAGATGAAGAGTAGATTGATTACAATGAAATAACTCTCTTGAAAAGAGTAGATATGAAAGTTTAAGTATAAGTATAGAAGTTGAGAGGGTAAAAGCTTTTGAGAAAAGATTCAGCAGAAATTCGGTATATACAAGTTTGATTCATTACCCACAACTTCAAATGATGTTGTATTTATAGATTTAGGTCTCAAATATCCATTAGAGACTAAATCTATCCGTTGGGGAAGTTATCCAACGGTTACTCTGAAAAACTATCCGTTTACCAACCGCATTTAATGTTTCTGACATACTGAAATTCGAATTTTGGTTGGTCAACAGACGAATTTCGAAGGAACCGAAGATTAAAGCTTCCAACGTTACAGCACGAAGTTCGTCTGTTCATGAAGTAAAATTCGAATTTTGAAACTTACAAAACATTTTCACAATGTGACATACGAATTTTCAAGAAGAAAGTTTTTCGGTTAAGTGTGAACAGTGTTTTTAATTTTCTACAGTGCCCTCAAAATTCGTCTGTTCCCAGTACGTGAAAAGGAGGCACAGTAGTTCATTTTCTTCGAAATTCGAATGTTGAAGAGTAAAGTTCATCTATCAGAGAGACTCTTTTCAGACTAACTTCATCATTCGAATGTTGCAAGTTCACATCATTCGTATGTCAATGTTTCATTTCAACAGACTCAAGAACTTAGCTTCTGAAATTCGAATTTTAATGTTCAAAGTTCGTCTATCAGAGAGCAGTTTTGAAACTTAAATTCATTCTTGATCTCAGATGAACTTTAACATAGTTTCAGACGAATTTCTTCTATTTTCTCAATTTTTGTTTTGTTCAAAATTCGAATTTTGAAGACTCAAAGTTCGTCTGTTGCAAAGAAGCATCTATCAGACTTATATGAAAATTCGAATGTTGGAAGTTCAAAATTCGTCTGTCAGAGAGCATTTATCAAACTCAATTTCATTTTGATTTCAGATGCACTTTATCATAGTTTCAGACTAATTTCTTTGGTTTTTACAAACTTCATTTTACTTGAAATTCGAATTTTGAAAGTGTGAAGTTCGTCTGTTACCAAAAGGCCTCTTTCAGACTAGATGAAAATTCGAATTTTGAACAACCAAAATTCGTCTGACAGAGAGCCATCTCTTCAGACTTATTCAGTTTTAGCTTGAAATTCGAATTTCCAAAGGCAAAATTCGAATTTCCAACTTGACAGTTTAGTTTAAACTTTCAACCTTCGTCTGTTTGTGGGTGTTTTTTCAAATATTTAAAGATCTAACATAAAATCAAAGTTTGAAAACATCTTTTCTTCAAATCAAAATCTTTTACCCAATCATAACAAAAACTAAGATTCTACAAGAGATCTAATTGCAAATACTCAGAAAATCTTCACTTGAGACAGCTTTGATCTCCTTTGATATCTACAATCCAAGCTTTTGAAGTGTTGGTTTGGAATCATCAAAACTCTTGTTTCAACAATATGTATTATAAACTTAATTAAGTATATGCTAATGCACATTTTACTTTATTAAGAAATATTATATATGTTAGACATATATGATGTATTTGTTCCTTATTACCCTACATTTGTCTTTATCAAAACATATTATATTAAACCTAATAGCCAAGTGGCTTGGGCTGAATCAGGATAAATTCTTGTGCCTGATCCTCCATTTTACTATTTCACCTATATCCTTCATTACTTTCTATTTACCTCTATTTTACTACCTCTCTTTGTGAGATTGATTCGTACTTCAAAAAGGGCAAAAATCTTGCATCATCCCAATTTATCTCCATCTTGGGGTGATTAACCAAACCTTACACCGAGGACAATAAAAAGGTGTAATGGTGGGATTAAATGGAAAAAAATCCTCTCCTCACCACCTTAGACTGAAATCTGATGATGGGTATGCATAGAATCAATCAAATCAAGGGAAGACACTTTGCGATGAAAAATCACTCACCCTGCTGACCGCACCACTAACCACTATAGTGAAATGTTTCTAATAAGCAATTTCTTCAAAAAGAAAAACAAAAGAGAATGAAGCATCAGCATGCAAAGGGGAAATCAAAAATACAAACAGCAAAGAATAAATAGATCAGAAAAAAAGGAAAAAAACTACTATAAGATAGAAAAGATTTGGCAATAAATCCATAGCTATCAATCTCCAATTCACCTTCCTTCGATCTTTGAGAAATAGGAAGAGAACTTTCCCAGGTAACCCTATCTAGAATAAAAAAAAAAGATAATCAACAAAATAAATGACAATCAAGAAAGAAACAAAACAATAACGGCATAATTTAAGAAGAATAATAAGGAGAACATGCACAGAGGAACCAGAGAAGAAGAAGATGGAAGAGTGTGGAAATTGCAGAAAAAATGAAAAGGAGATGATTTCGAGAGGGAAGAGAAGCCCTGCATGATGCCGATCCAACCACATGAGTCCAACCTAACTCTTATGAACAGTGCTATAAACAATGAAATATCCAACTTGAGATTACGATATTAGATATATATGGCAAATTCATGCATAAGACTATCATGCATATCATAAGATAGGATATTAGACCATGTTTTCAAATATCCATATGTATTATATATATCTTATGACCACATTAAAAGTACATATAAAAACCAATCAAAAGATACTATATACAAAATAAATAGTGTTATTTTAATTATTTTATTGTTCATATGATCAAACTGTTTGAAAACTATTTGGCCTAAAAATAAAATTAGGTTAAGCATGATTAAATTTTGTGAGAACCCAAATCAACAAAAGGCCCAATATTCTTAGATGAACTTGATAAATTTTTATTGATTAGGCCTTAAAATATAATTTCTCTATCTCATATTATAAAGTAATATTAGGGGCTTTTCTTGTCTTATAATATAAAGCAATATGTAGTAATTTATCATTTTTACCTCTCATTTATTATATTATTAATGTTGTAACTTGTAAAAAGGGATGGAATTAATATGGGTAAAATTAAAAATTTTAGTTTTTTTTTTTAGTTTAAAGATGTAATAAATATTTCTAAATGTGCGTGAAATCCCTCTTATTGTCTTATAATATAGGATGGAGGGAGTATAGGCTTGATGAAGTTTGTATTTTTAATAATGGTAAATGACAAAAGCAATGTGGCTATTACTTAGGTAGATAATTGGGAGACATTAATAGCAAGAGAGCAGGAAAGTAAAGCGCATCATGGCTATATAAATGAGAACGCACTTTAAGGAAGTGGGAGTAAAATCTGAGTCAGTAACCAAAGAACATGGTCACAATGGCTGGGAAGCTAAAAATGTGAGAAGTGGGTGCATAATTCTAGCTGGAGAACTTCCATTGGGTTGTTTATAAATAGGGATGTAGAAGCCAAAGAAGGGGAGCATTCAAAACATATCAACCACTTCAGCCAATATCCAATTTCTTAACACACATTTCTTTCAGCACACATATTCGTTTTTCCTTTATTGTTTCTTTCAGCCTTTAGTCAATTTCTAGTTTTATATTTTATGTTCTACATCATTGTACTTGGTTTTCAATTCTAAACATGATCAATATGATTTCTATGACATTGTTCTTTGGCACTATTTCTTGCAAGTTATAAATTCTCAATTTCATTATTAATTTTTGGATATCAATTTCATTCGTGATTTTTGGTACCCACATTTGGGGAAATTGTGGAAAAGGACCCCAAGGACTCACAACTGTCTAATTAGAGGTCAAGTTTTCTAAAATTGAGGTGTTAACACCTCTGACATGCTCGGAGCATCAAAATTGTTCGCATTATATAATTTTTGGCACAACTGGTGGGACTATGATAAGTTTCATTTTTCCAATTATTTTTATCCCTCATATTTATGGTTTTTATAGCATGATTTTGATTAATTCCGAGCATTAAGTTTCATGTTCACATTTTAGCCTGATTTAGTGTTTAGTGGAATTTAGGGTTAAATCCTTGGAATTAGTCTTATTTTGTGTCAATATTTCATATTCCATATATCTGAAGCTTGATTCTTCCTATCGAAGTCAATTATACTAAATTAGGTTAATTTCGTACTTAATTAAACCTAATTGAATGATTAATTAAGAGATTTTAGAGTTGAGTCTTATGAGTTTTCATTGGTTAGTTATGATTACATTATCCATTTGACAATTCTTATCATCCCATATCATTAGTTTTTCCATTCATGCTGTACTCGAAAAATCATTGTTTCTCCATTTTCCACTTTCCCATTTTACCCCTAGTAGTTCACTTAATTTTAATTTTTTCTAATGATTTTGAATTTAATCACCTAGCCATTGTTTTAAGTACTTAATTAAACCTAATCCTAGTCATTAAGGTTGGGCAAAGTGATTAAGCATTGCAAATTAGAAAAGGTCAAAGTTTAGTCACCTAAGGGTATTTTGGTCATTTTTTCTTGGGAACATAATTTCTCTCTAATTTCTTAAGATTTTTAATTCCTTTCTTTTGCATTATTTTCAAAATATTTTCTCACATTTTTAATGTTAATTTCATTGTCATTAAGCTCCCTAATCATGGTTATTTTGTGATTATGAAATTAGACCCAAATTTTATTAAATTTTATTACATGTGTTATATTGTCATATTCACTATTTTTGCAACCATTTTTAATAGATTTGAGAGCATGCCATGTGGGAAGCTTGTCATTTTGTGAGCTTTTGTGGTGCTTTTTCCTCTTTCTATCTGGCTAACTCACCCTACTTATCTATGTCATCATTTACATTTAAGCCCTATTGCCACATATGTTCACACCTCACTTACGCCCATATTTTCTATCCTAATCATCTATCCACCTAAGCCTATTTTAGCCCTAATTTGACATATCACTTGCCACCTCATAAATCTCCATTGCCCTTCCCAAAATACCCCTCATAAGCTACCTAACCCTAGCCAAAATAAACATTAGGCATACTTTCTCCATTTTACACCTCCTCTTTTGTCTCAACTTCTCTCGTTTCCTCTCATATTTTCCATCATATTCATCACTTCTAGCTACTATCCTCAATTGATTTCTTACTTCTCTTTCCCTTTCCACACCAATTCTTCCCACCTTTCCACCTTTACTACCTTCCATCAACTCCATCCCATTAATTACTTCCATTTGCTCCTATATCTTGTGTTGGCCGAAGACTGCATCATGGAGAGCTCAAGAGGTTCAGGACATGGTGGCTGTTTCATTCCATACACTCAGTCAAACTAATCTCATTTCTACATCACTCTTGATCATGGTTATGGGAAACAACTCTCTTCTTGGTGGCAATTTTGACGTAATGCATGCCTAGGTGCTTGGTGAATCTTCTATGGTGTGAGGCATAGGAGAGCAAGGGTTTGGAGCCTATGATGTTGCTTGAATGCATTGGGATGTTCTCTCACTCCTTTCTCATCTTTTTCTTGCAATTTCAATTGAGGTTTATCCAAGGTTTTAGGTTGAATTTGATGGAAATTGTAATGAGATTGATGTTGGATTGTTGAGACATGTTGGAATTGATTTGTGTACATTATTTTTTATTATTCCATATGTTGATTTGAGCTTTGTTCTACCCTCTATCCAGACCTGTAATTTTCAAATTTATTGCTTGTTTTAATGTTAATTAGGTGAAATCAATGGTAATTGGTGTAATCTAGCTAGTGTTAAGTTAGTTGAAACATAATTGATGCTTAAATTACTTGATTAAGCTTAATTGGGTGATTAATTCTTAAGTTACAGTTTGATTATTTAGCTTAGGCAACATGTTGATTAGGTTAATTAATTGAATTAGGTATAATTGTAATGTTTGATTAGGTATTAGTGTGACCTAAGCTTTATAAAACCTAGAATTAGACTAAGATTGATAATTATATAATCTAATTGATTAACTTAGTTAATTACATCCCAAGCATAATCAATCATTTTATTAGGTGAGGATAGGCTCAAATACCCTTTGCCGAGCCTATAGTTGATTCATTATTCCATTCACATAGTTTTCCTTTCCTCAATTTCTAGTGTTCGGTTTATTGAATTTATTTTCCTTTCCTTTCTTTTGCAGATTTTGAATCCCTTTCTCTTTTCCTTTCTATTTTGTTGTTTGCAAAAACCCCCCAACCTTGTTAATTTTGATTTTAGCATATCATCCTAGTTGCATTGCATTTCATCTAGTTGTTAATCAATTGGTAATTGCATAATCACATTGGCATAACAATTAGTTTGCATTTAGGTTTTAGTTTTTAGTTTGCATTTAGTTAATTAGTTTAGGTAATTAGTATTAGGTAGTTTAGTTTCATTTCATTTAGGTTTTAGTTTAGTTCCACTTCATTTAGTTTAGCTTGCATTTAGACCTTGCATATTAGTAGCATCTTTGTTTAATTAGTTCGTTTTAATTTTATCCAAAGTAGTTTGCATTAGTTTTAGTCTAATCTAGGCCTAATTAGTTTCCATTTATCATTCACTTTCATTTCTCTTTTCATCCATCTAATCTAGCATACTTTCATACTCTTTCTAATTCACTCTCATAATTAGTTTCATTCACACTTCTTCCATGCATTTCACATTAATTTGGTCTAGGCATTAGCTGTTAGATAAAGGAAGATTTTCATGAATTACAAAATGCCTAGAGCTGTGAAGAATGCATCATGGGAGTATATCATGAAGAAAACTAGTTGACTAAGTGAAGAAAACCCTATCACAACCTGTTTTGATTTGATTTAATGCATTTTTGCTGGTTGATAGGATAAAGTGATAGTAAGTGCTTTGATTATACTTAATTTATCTTACCATTACTCTTAAATCAAGTTTTCTATGGCTTAGAGTGATATTCAAAGTTTTTCAAAAGGTTTTTCTATCAAAAAGTAAGTTAGTAAACTCAAGCTTTAAGTTTGTCGAGTTACCTCTTATGTTAATTAATGATCTTGCCTTAAGGAAACATGTTAGTAGATCAACATTGATAAGTTAGAAGGAAAAGGCTGAGTTTCAAAAAGGATTATCTTTCTGTCAAGCCATGATAGTTGAGTAACCCCTGAGATTTGTCTTCTAACCTAGCCAACTCAAGAGCAATTCATTTTCTTAAAGTGTAGCTATGTCTACTAATTCTCTGTGATTGTCGACTAACCTTGTTTTCCAGAAAACCAAATGTTGAGTTTTTGAAACTTTGTGGACTAAAGTGTAACATCCTAGGAATGTTTGTTTTCTAACTCTTGAAGAAAGCTTTCTGGGTAACTTAAGCCTTAGGCTTTGTTGAATAAACTTGATTGTTTTCATGAAAACCCCCTTTGAATAGTTCTCTCTCTCTCTTGCTATGGCTTGCTCGATAGTCGACTAACCCCGTAGGTTTGTCTACTAATTTGGTCCAATGTTATGCAATGTGTCTAATGGCTAGTTGAGGTTTGTGACACTAACCTGTATTTTTTGTTGACTAACCTCTAACAGCATCAAATGTAGTAGGTTAACATTGCTACTCACACTTAACAGCTATTTCTCATTTCTAGTGGTTAGATTTGATGAAAATCTATATATAGGACTTCATTTAATTTGGTTCATAAGAGCATTAGGTATTATTGAGTTAAACTGTTGTTGAATCATTATTACTCATATTCAAAGTTTCCGCTAACTACCTTTTAGGTGAGAAAGTGTTCTTCATTATTTCATATCTACCCTTTCTGACAAATTACATTGTGAAATCTTTTCTACATCTTATGGGTAGAAAGCTTAGTGTGGGGAAACACTGAGGGATTACTATAAACACTTATTGTAAGGGAGTGTGGAGTGTTTCTCAAGTTCTAGTGAGAGAACTTGTGTTTTGTATTGTGGTATTGGAAGAATCTGGTTTAATCTTGCAAGATAGTGGAGAAATCTCAAGTAGTGGCTTAAGAAATGGATATAGGTCAGACCCATGATAAACTCTTGTGTTTAATTCTCTCTTCTCTTGCCCTTTTTCATTTTGAGTTATTGCTCTATTTTAGTGTCCTTCCATTGATGCATTTTTTTTCTCTTATTTTGCAGAAAAAGTTCAATAACCCAATTCACTCCCTCTTGGGCAATCTAGCTGTACTCATATTAGCTCAATATCATAATATCATTTCATTATGAATATTACATTTTGCATCCATGTTATTTAGTTATTGCATTAATCTAGGTTTAGTTTTAATTTCCATTATAGTTTTTAGGTGCATTTTCATCCTTTTAAATCACACTCATTTTGGTATTCATTTTTTGGCTTGTTTCCTCTTCGTGAAAATGATGTAAGTTGCCTACTACATTACAAATCTTAAGCACCTACCTTTCAAATTGCAACCCTTGACATGGTTGTCAGAATCATGTAGGTACCATGCCACCAAAGACAGAGATTATATGGGAAAGAAGCTCCTAGGTCTAATGATCCAAAGCATGTTGCTGTATCAATAGGACACGAAGGGCCTGTTTCACAGATGGTGAAATTGTTTGAATAGGGAGGTGTTCAAGATCCACATAGGGCATGAATGCCGTAGGAAGGGAGACATAAGAAGTAGAGGAGGAAGTAGCCAGGAAAAGTAGGGAAGCCGAATGTGAAGAGCTAGAAGACGGATGAGGAGCTGTGGAAGGACAAGTTGAAGATTCAAAAGAGTGCTCCGACTGGTAATTCTTAGGCTTAGCTTTGGACTATAGGTTGAGAAATTTTAATTTCAGTATTGGGTCAGGAAATGATCCGGGTGTTGATCGTTGTTGCCATCAAATTTCATGCTCTATTTTATTTTCTAGATTGGTAGAAATATGGTACATGGTAGTGCTCTTACTGTGATGTTGATGTGTTTCCTTAGTCCATTGCATGAGTTTTTGAGGTTGGCTTATTGTCTGTTTCTATAATGATGCTCAGTTTTGGGAATGAACTTGATACAATTTTGATAGTTGATAGGGTAGGCCTTTAGTTTATCACTGTGTCTGAGATTTATTTTGCTTTGTAATGTTCCATTACTTGAAATTTGATTTAAGGCTATGGGATATTTAGCTTCTGGTACTATTGAGGGGTGTTTTGTCACTGGAAAATTTTGTATTTGGAAAATCTTTTTCTGGTGCATTTTTGTTGAGGCTCTATTTCCACTGCTAATATCATGGGGATTAGGCTTGGTTATTTGTGTCCTCTGTGTTCATTTTGTGTTCATTTCAGTATTGGATATATGTTCTTTACTTTGTTAATGGTATCTAATCTTGATAAGGTGGAATGCTGGGGAAAGAAAGTCTTGGGCCAGTGAGTTTTGTTCCTTCTTTTTATTCACTAATTTTTTACAGCAGGCTTGAAATATTTGGAAAGAGAAATCAAAATTTTCATGAGCTTAGAATTCCTTTCCGTGATCTATATGGGTGGTAATGGATTTTGTAGTAAAAGGCTAGGCTACCTTACTTTGCTATAAAGAGGATTAGGAAAATTAAAATACTC
Source organism: Adenanthera pavonina (assembly GCA_026686845.1). Lineage (NCBI taxonomy): Eukaryota > Viridiplantae > Streptophyta > Magnoliopsida > Fabales > Fabaceae > Adenanthera > Adenanthera pavonina. The sequence continues at coordinate 10,176,463 of JAIVEN010000017.1, forward strand.
ATTGGTATTTACGTTCGAGTATGTAGGGCTAGAGTTTGTTTCTCTTTACTTCGTTCATGAAAGGTTTTCCAAATGGATCTTTCAAGTGTGTTGTTACAGTATTTCACCTTCACTGGTAAATTACCACAGTTTGGGATAAGTTCCCAAGAGTAAGTTAGGAATGGTGTTGATGGCCCCAAGATTGAGAGAATTGACTAAATGGAATACTTCTCAGCTCAATTTATGCACTCTACTTTCAATGTTACATTTACCAAATGCAGTGTTGTTATTTTCAATTTTCTTGGGAATTATCTGGACTATTTTGTTATGGTAACATTTGCTTTTATGTTTTGTCTATCTTTTAAGACATTAAGTGGTGTTTACTGTATTTCGCTTGAAATGGTAACAAGATAAGTATCATTGCTATGAAAAATAAATAAAAATAATAGTAATAAAAAAGGTAATAATAATAAAAAAAAGAAGTAAATATAATTAAAAAAGAAAGAGAGAGAGAGAGAGTTTTAGAGTCTACCCCGAGGGACTAAGTCTTCGTGGGTACGTAGGGTATCAATCAAGGGTATTATAAGTAAGAAGTTGCCAAGCTTATATTGGCTAACTTTCAAATATTTTGGGTTCAAATTGTTAAGTTGACTGGTCACCTAAAAGGGGGGGTGAATTGGGTGATGCAAGATTTTCGCTCTTTTAGATCACAACCCAATTTCACTAAGAGTGCAGTAAAATAGGGATAAACAGATATGGTTGTGTGCAACAGCTGAGTAGAGAAGATGAAGAATAATACACAATGATTTATACTGGTTCAGTCCAACCACTTAGCCTACATCCAGTCCCCAAGCCACCACTTCCACTATATCTCACAGGTTTGATCCGGGCACCTGTGAAGCCTCAGTACATTCTCACAAGTTTCAGTAGGCACTTGTGAAGCCATTCTCCTCACACCCTTACAAGATATGTAAATCCCTTAGTGTTTCCCCACACTAAGATTCTACCCAGAAAATGTAGAAAGAAATGTTTACAGAATGAAAACTCTCTTGAAGAGTAGATAATACATTAAAAGTTCACTCTATTGAGGTGGGTTTTTCAAACTATACTGAGACAGACAGATTTTACAAGTTGTACCAGTATTTTCTCATAAACTCTCTTAAAATTGTTACACATAAGTTTAAATGATGTTATATTTATAGTTTTGTAGTGTAATTAGATGTTAGATACAAGATCTAGCCGTTAGAGATGTTACCCAACGGTTTACTCTGCAAAACTAGCCGTTCACCAACCTCATTTAATGAATCTGACACATTGAAATTCGAATTTTAGATGTTAACAAATGAATTTCGAAGAGTGCATAAGTTAAAGTTTAGATCTACCCGTTAGAGATGTTACCCAACGGTTTACTCTGCAAAACTAGTCGTTCACCAACCTCATTTAATGAATCTGACACATTGAAATTCAAATTTTGGATGTTAACAGATGAATTTCGAAGAGTCCATAAGTTAAAGTTTTTAGCATTGAAGTTCGAAGTTCGTCTGTCCAAAGCTGAAATTCGAATTTTCATTTTGATAAATGTTTCTATGTTGGAACATTCGAATTTTGGAGTTTAAAGTTCTTCTGGTAAGTTTAAACAATAATTCCATATTGCTATAGTGCCTTCGAAGTTGGTTCCCAAAATTCATCTGACAGTGAGCAACTCAATATGGCACAAGTTCTTCCTTTTGAAATTAGAATTTTGAATGTGGAAATTCATCTGTTAGTTGTTTCAGAAGTATTTTCACATTTTTGGAATCGCAAAATTCAAATTTTGAAAGTGGAAATTCGTCTGTTAGACCTGAAGTTCAAATTTTGAAAGTTAAAATTCATCTGTCAGTGGCAAGCTCAATTCTGCATGAAGGTTCTCTTCAAAATTCGAATTTCGGAGGCCCGAAATTCGTCTGTCGCAACAGAACCTATGTAACTTCGAATTTTCCACTGTAGACAATTTTGCAAAAGCTATAACTCTCTCATTTTAACTCCAAATTAAGCAAACCTATGGTTGGAAAGCTCTAAATGTCTACTTTCAAATGAAAGAAGTTTAACTTAAAAAAAAACGTATTTTGTGAGATATGATCGAAAAAGTGATAAGAGGTCAAAACTGAAAATTCATATCTCACTACTCAACTTTAAATAACCATAGCTTTTTCATATGCCTTTCATTTTGAGTGAAATAACCTTCTTTGAAAAGCTTATTAAGTCTAGTTTCATATGAAATAAGTTTTACATCAAGGTCATATGTATTTTGAGAGATATATTAAAAATACTAAGCAAAGGTCAAACTCTAGATTCTTGAAAACCAGATTTCACTAACTATGCCTGACTCGAAATTTGAATTTCAACACCTGAAATTTATCTGTCAGAGGTTATATCTCTGGAACTTCAAATTTCAATCAGCAAAGTCATATTTTCACAAAGTATATGAAGTTTAACTTCTCAAAATTCATCTGTCATCAGAGTTTTTCAAAGCTAACATCAGATTTACTTAATCTAACTCATTTAGAACATATCGTAACAAGAATAAGTAATTTTTAAAGATTAATCCCACCTCAAGACCTAAGTGAAAATAAAACATACCTAGTAACTAAGTCTTCAAATGTTGAGTTCCACTTCCACTTGGTCATTTCCTTCTTGGCATGCTCCCTTCTGATCCTCCATTTTTTGAGCATCCTTTCTTTTCTTCTTTCTTGAGTGAGGCATGATATTGATTTCCATTTCTGTGTTCCAATGCTCACTCTTCTTACTTGGACCAACCTATATTTAATATATTATACTTACAAACTAAGTAGTTAGTCCAGTTTATATATCCAACTTATATTATTCATTGTAAAAGTATGGTGGATATATTTACACATAGCATGATATATGTATTATAACCATAATTAAATACATGCTAATATGTATTTTACTTCTTTAAGGAACATTATATATGTCAGATACATATAATGCATTTGTTCCTTATTACTCTATATTTGTCATCATCAAAACTTATATTGTACTAAACCTTACACAAATGGTTTCTTTATTTTAAAAAAAAGATAAATAAAATAAATGATAAATAATTGAAATAAAGATAAACCTCTATTGCAAATTTTCTTTCATCTTTATGCTTTGAGTAGTAATACCATGAATGTTTGGATATCAATCAGTAAATTATGAGTAATTAAATTATCATATATGCTGTCTGGTTTTGTTTGAAGATTGATTTTGGAAAATGAAAATATAGGTAGGAGTTTCACCTTAATTTTTTTAATAATACTATTCCAAGTTTTAAAAAAGGATTTTTTAATTATTTTGTTTCCTATTTTTCACAATTTAAAATAAGGAAATACAAATAATTTATAAATAAAAGGTAATAAAAATACAAATAATTTTTAAAATAAGTAAATAAATAATATATATTGAATGTAGTAATTTTATCCTAAATCCCTTTTTCGAGTACTTTTTTTAACTAATAATAATAATAATAAAAAGAGGTTTTTTAAGTGCATCTTTTTAAATAAGTAAATAAAAACAATTTAAGCAAAAATTATTTATAGAAAAAAAAAAGAAAGGATTTTCTAATTGCATTTTTCATTTCATAATTTGAAATAAAAAAATAAAAAAATTTAAAAAAAGATTATTCATTTCCCTCCAACTTTTTACCCTTTCTACTTAGTTACCTCGAGTGATAACTCCGTAGATATTTAAGTATTAATCAGCAATTTGTGAGTGATAAAGTCGTCACATATGTTGATTATTTCTTTTCGGAAATATATGTAATAATGATATTTTGAATTCTTCTTAACGTTTTCCTTTTAACAAATATGTGTTAAGAGAATCTTATTTATTTCCATTTTTATAAAAAATAATTCATACCAAAATTATTTATTTTCCTTCAATTTTCATTTATTCTTTTATTATTTATGTTTTTGTTTTTCTAATTGCCTTCTCATTTCATAAATAATAATAATAATAATAAAAATGATTGAAACAAAACATTATTCGTTTTCACCCAAGCTCTTATTCCTTATTTACCCTGAGTGGTAACACCGTGAGTATTTAAGTATTGATTAATAACTTATGAGTGATAAAATCACCATATATGCTGATTATTTCTCCTCAAAAATATATGTAATAATCACATTTTGTATTTTTCTTAATATTTCTCCTTTAAATAAGTAAATATGTGTTAAAAGAATCCTATTTATTTCTATTTTTATAATAAAAAGAAAATAAAAATAATTTGTACCAAAATTATGTGTCTTTCTTAGAACGTTTTCTTTTTACCTTTGAGCTTTGAGTGGTAACATGTGGGCATATAGATATCAATCAGTAAGTTGTGAGTGATAAAATCAACACAGATCTTGGTTGTTAAAATATATATATATATAATAAAAAGAAAATTATTCCCTCTAAACTCTCTTTTCAAAGGAAATTTTTTTTAATAAAAAATATCAACCAAGTGGCGCATATTTTTAAGCCCAAATTACGTCGATTTTAATCCCTATTGCAAGGTACATAGGCTCCAGACTCCAATTCTGGGTCAAGTCCGCTCTTGTAAATAAATAATATTTTCTTCTTATTTTATTTTTCCTAACTCCTCATATTTTCATTTTATTCTTTATTTTCATTTTTATATTTTCTTTTATTTTTATATTTATTTTTGCTTGTGAATGATTAAAGGGCAATTAAAATAATTTTTAAAAGCCATAAAAATTGCATGATCAACTTAAGGTAATCGTTCTTAAGAACGAGTGTTGTGGGGGTGCTTAACACCTTCCCCACTCACAATCGTACTCTCAAACCCAACTCTGATTCGCAGACCATCCTTTTCCTTTTTATTTCGATTTTCCAAAATTTTCCTTAAAATTTTGGTGACGACTCCTCCAGAATTGGCCTCCATTGCGAAGGCCGATTTCTTCATTTTATTTCATTTTCCACACCATCCGCGTCGTATTTCCGAGTGTGACAATACTCCCATTTAACATGTCCAGGTTTCTTGCATTTGTAACATATGATGGAGTCTTTATTTTCTTTCTTGCTACTGATGGCTCCATCATTCTTTATGAACTTTATGAATTTCTTCTTTCCATACATTTTCCTGAATCTTCTCACCAACATAGCCATCATTTCTTCATCTAACTCAACATCTTCTTCAAACTCATCATCATCTTCTAATTCTACCTTAAGAGCCATACTTTTCTTTTTCTTGTCAGAAGAAGAGGATTCTTTGAGAGCCTTCAGCTTCCCTTCGTATTTTTCAAGGCTTCCAAAGAGAGTTGTGACAGATGTCATTGATTCTCTTTTGTCTTCTTCTATGACTGTTGTAATACCTTACTTTATCATGCCTTTTCCCAATTATTAAAACATGTTTAATGTCCAATTAACTCATGTTAGAGGCTTGAATCATCATATAAACCATATTGGATAAAATAGAGAAAATAATGTTACTATTTATTTGGTTTCAAAGCTTTCTGGATGAATTTTGAAAAATCATAATTAATTCTAGAAAAATTGTATCAATGTGATTCAAGCATTTAAATAAGGATGGAATCATGCTCTACAAAGGAAAAATATGAACTTAAGGTTTGACTGTACCAATTTATACAATTTAATGACCAAAAATACACTATACAAATGGTCAAAATTCATATTCCAGATTTTCTGGTCTAAATTCAAAAATTCATAACAAATCACATAGATATCCAATTCCCATGTTCTTTCACTTGTTGGAAAGCCTTGTTTGTCTATCTTTTGAAAATGTATAACACTTTTGTGAACAATGATCTCTAAATCATCATCTATGTAAAATGGCCAGAATATGCTATTACATTGCAAAATACTTATATACATTCCATACATTGTTCAAACTTGCTCATACCATGTTCTAATCATCAAAAGAGACTCAAAATAACATGATGGCAGCAAGACATAACTTCACAAAGTCCCATATAATCTTACATATAATTACATAAACACAAAGAGCTATAGCCATTATGATATTAACATTCCAAAGTCTTCTCCTTGCCCTTTGCCCTTGTGGAGGTCTTGCCATGCTTTGAACCTAAAATGTGGGATATTAAAGGGATGAGATTGGGGGACAATCTCAGTAGTAAGTCACATTCAATGCATTATGACATTAATTTCACAAAATAGATCACATTCAATCACATTTAAACATCAAAGTACCACATTGGTCATAAAAATTTTAGCAACATAATGGCTTAAAAAATGGACATCCGAGGGATTGAAACCCCTTAAATTACAGCCAAACTAATCAAAGAAAACACAATATACAATGTGGCAACTCAAATTCATCATAAAAATATCATATATACATAGTGAAATCACATAAAGCAATAAATGGACTTTACTACCTCTTGAAGTACCACTTGATCTTTCACTTGAAACTAATGGTTCCACTTACTTTCCTAAGCTTCCTCAAACTTCCTCAAGTCCTAGACAATATTGAACAATGGCTCAAACCATTGATTCCATAGTATAACACATATGACTTAAATGAAACTCTTAAAATACTTATTTTTCAGGTTTTTGGCCATGGGGAATCCATTTTTGGCATCAAAATAATGAAATGCCCACTCTAAGATGGCTTTCTATTCTGATTGAAATTAACCCCAAAGGAAACGAAATTTTCTTTTCTCAAAACATACTCAAGTCATGCTATACTTGCTTCATTTGGCACAATCTCATACCTAATCATGATTTTATGGTTTTAAAACAACTTTCCTCCCTTATTCAAGCTTAGAATGACATTTTATAGTGGTGGGAAAGAAAATATTTCATGGAAACTTAAGCCAAACAACTAAGAAAAGATGTTAAAACACTCGGAAACCATAAGAGAATCACTTACTAATTTCCTGGAATTTTCTTCGTATTTTTGCTCCAATTTTTCTTCACCTTCACATGCTGCTCTCTCCCTCTCAAAATGGCATACCACTCTTTCTCTTTCCTTTGCCAAATGCTCGGCAAAAACGAACCAAAGAGGGAACATTTATAATGCCCTTAAACATGCTTACTTTTTGTTAATCACTTGATTAAGGTTAATGAATAATTTAGTCATTAAGTTTGCTTAATGATTAAGTATTACAACTCAGCCCATGAAGTGCCAAGTGGTGTCCTACCCAATCCAGTATTACTCTGTGTTAGTTACTTTATACTTAGACCGGTAAAGTTACCTTTTGCAGTATAAATTCACTTTATTGATATGGAAATAAAGTGAACTTGTATCTTGTATTACTTTATTATACTATTTTTAAAAAGATTATTTTGTGGTGTCCAATAACTTTTCTTTTTGACTTTTTAGCTTTGACATATCAAAAAGCAGCTTTATCAGTATAAAGTTACTTTTTAACTTTCGGCACTAATTATTTCTTTATCCTTGAATATTAACTCTCAGTGCCATATACCACTGGACTCGTCTCATTAAGGACCTCGTTTTGACAATAATTTTGCATATTTACAAAATACCTCTAACCTGAGGTAAATTTATAATTTTTAAAACTTTTAAGTTATTAGATATAATTTTCCCTAAGGACTTTTGCACTCTCATTCAACGTGATTTAAGCTTAGGGATATAGATGTCATTTTTATAATTTTTTTAGGTGTATAAATGTAATTTCTTATTTTTTTCATCTAACTAGGAAAAATAACCTCTTTGTCCTATTTCATGTAAAATGGTGTCTGCCTATTTTTGTAAATTCCTTATATATCTCTAGATATTTTAGTTTTTTAGGGATGCTAAAGTTGTCATCTTTGGTTGTCATTCAATGGGTAAGGCTTTGAGAATTTTTTTTTTACTTTCTCAAGTTGAAAGTAGTACTTCCCAAGGCTTTTCAGTTGGTTCACAATAAGGGTGAACCTCTTGTGCAGATATTTTATACTTTCTCCTTCCTTTATTTTGAAGCTTTTGTATTCACCAATATAGGCATTTAATTTGTTTTCTCTCACTCCAACGGTCCCTTCATATACAATCTCTAGAGTATCCCACATGCTCTTAGCTGTGGAACAATGAGAAACTTTGTAGAATTTGACTTAGTTTAGAGCACTGACCAATCATTGTTTTGCTTTAAAATTTAGCACAGCTCTTCTTTGGACTTCATCATTTGATTCCTCTTCAGTTTTTTCTTTGTATGTGCCATCATCCTGTAGCTTCATTGCCATACAGTCATCTTTTTTGATAACTGATCAAATCTCTAGGTCCATGGAGTGAAGATGTATTTATATTATTATCATCCAATATCCATAGTATTCTCCACTAAAGCCTAGAGGTCTATTAGTGTTGTTGCCCTCTGGTAGTATGCTTTCCCCAAAGCCAGCCATGAGTTCTCCTGAATTGTTAAATATGTCAACTGGGAGTTTAAGCTCTAACACAACTTGTTAGTAATATTAGCTTCCCAAAAGGGGGTAAATTAAGAAGTATGAAATTTTTTTGCAAAAATAAAGTATAACAGTGAAAACAAAAGTTTGCAGAAAAATAGAGTAGAATGAATATAAAAGTAGAAGAGATAAGGAGAGTGAAAAGCTCAGAGATTTATCCTAGTTCAGTCTAATTCACTTGACCTACGTTCAGTTCTTAAGCCACCAATTTTCCACTTTCTGCAATAATTCAGTGGACTCCTTATAATGCCATAATATAATCAATGTACTTTGTTCTAAGAATATTGAAAGTATCTCTCCATACTCTCTTACAAATGTATCCTAATACCTTTTGTGATTCTTCTCGCAAAGAATCTTTCTTCCAGATGAAGAAAATATTTTATACAGAATGAAATGAATACTCTCAAGAATAGAGTAGATATGAAAGTTAAGGCTCAATATATGCAATGTGTGGGTGAAAAAGCTTTGTCTAATAGATTCAGTAGAGTTTTAGCAAAGATAAACTTAAATTCATTATCCATAACTTTAAATGAAGTTCTATTTATAGATTTGTTACTTAACTAATCGTTAGACACAAGATATAGCCGTTAGAAACTTTAATCAATGGTTACTCTGTAGGAATAGCTATTCACCAACTGCATTTAATGTGGTTGACATGCCAAAATTCGAATTTTAGAGTTCAACAGATAAATTTTGTAGGGACAAAAGGTTAAGAATTTCAATATTGAACTTCAACATTTGTCTGTTCAAATGTGACATTTGAATTTTGAGTTTGTCAAAGATATCCCATGTTATATCATACAAATTTTCATATTGAAAGTGCATCTATTGAGGTTGAACACTTTGTCTCACATTTTCATAATACACTCAAAATTCAAATTTCAGAAACTGAAATTTGTCTGTCAGATATATATTCAACATGACACGAAAGTTCTCCTCTGTGAAATTTAAATATTGAACTACAAAGTTCATCTGTCAGAAATATGCTTTAATGAAACTCACAAGTTCTCATTTCAAAATTCACATTTTGAAGTTTAAAGTTCGTCTATCAAAGGAGATGACTCTAAATTCTCTATGAACTTCACCAACATTCAAATTTTGACTAAGTTTCATACGAATTTTACATACTTTTACTGATAATGCTTAGCCTGAAATTCGAACTTCAGAACTGAAATTCGTCTATTAGAGATAAAACTTTTGTAACTTCAAATTTCATTAAACAAAGTTTAAATTTTGCACAAAATACACATGAATCAAATACAACATTTATCTGTTAGTCTATATTTTTCAATTTTAACACATGCTAACATAGGATAATTATGAAATAACTCATTTGAGTGTTGTTGCAATATAAATAAGTAAAAATTAAAGCTTTTTACCTGGTATACATAGTGAGAAATCCTAACAACTAAATCTTCATTGAATTTCTTCACCTTATCTTTTCATATTCCTTTGATATTCTTCTTTCCAAACTTTAATTATTTAGAATTATCAAAACTTCTGATTCAACACAGTCAACTGAAAATTATGAATCAAACCTGGGCCCACAAATTGAAACTCGCCCAATACTTGCTTAATTAGGTCATTGTCCTTTATTTCCTTAGCTACTTCATGCATGAAGTCACACCCTCTCTACTCCACTGTATCCATTGTCCAAGCAATGGCCTAAGGAAACTAGAATATTTGAAGGAAGAACGCAAGGCATGGTAGTTCTTCATTAGATTCTATATTGACCACTAACCATTCATTGTGGTTCATGCTTGCTATTTGAACCTCAAGTTTGATCAAGAGAACACTATATTGACCACTAAAGTTGGGGGCAAAAGGATAAAACTTGATTGTGATAAACTTGGTGAAATTTTGAAATTGTCTAGTGTCGAGGGCCACCGATTTACTAAAAAGACATAATTTGTTAGGAGGCTACTTGGATATAATTATAGGAAATATGTAACTATACTTTTTTCTCACTGAATCATAGGTTTAAAAAACTGGTTGGCCAGGCTACATATTGAACTACGTATCAAACAAGAATCAATCAGAGGATTTAAAAAATGGTCAACCAATCCACAATTAATCAGAGGATTCCAAACAATGGTGGACCAGTCCCATTTTTGAACTAAAATTCTAAACTTGCTAGTTGACCATTTTTCATTCCCTACACCATGGTCTGATCACTCACTATCCACACTTAATAAGCTAATTTCAAAAAACAGTCCACCAGTCCCATTTCTATGAACTAAATATATATACAAAAGCGAGATATATTACATTAATTTATCTCAAAGTATTACGATGTCATAAAACTTAAATATTCCTAGCATATACATCATATTACCAATGAGCAATAAAGGTTTAATATCCATACATTAAGACATTTACAAAATGCCATCACCATACATCATAAGATAGTTTCTAATATTCATGACATATATCAAATATCCATAAATTATGACTTATGTTTAATATCTATGGCAATTATCAAAGGAACAACTTCCAATCATATTCATACCCTTAGAACCTTATTAACATTGGAGGGACTATCTTTTCACTTTTTTTCCCTACTTCCACAGTTGTTCATTTGCCTATAACATAGCTTCATCCACCATACTTGATTACTTCTTCATATGCCACATGACATTTAGTGATAGGAAAAACCTTTAAGCTTATTAGCAATATATCATAAATTTAAGAGGAAAAATGAATCGTATATGAGATAAACAACATTCTTTAATATTAACCAATCATGCATCACCTTATTGAATAAATAACTTGACAACAACTAGATCAACTACACAAAACTATGGATAGAGGAGTATACATATATATAGCCTTAATTATGATCACCTCCAAAAATAGACAAGCTTTGGCAAAATAACATAATAAAGGAGATTTTGAGGTCAACGGTAAGTGACCTTCTAGCAAATGAATCCCTTTTAGATATTTTGTTGAACATATGGCTGACATACCCAAAAGGAAGCAATAAAACTCAAACTTAGGACAACAACCATTGAGAATACAACTCAAAATAACAAGTATTGAGTTAGATGAATACTTTGCAAACAACATATGGAGGAAAGAAGTTAAAGTTGAGACTTAGAGGAAAATAAGAGAGATGAGGTTTTGGTTAGGACTTGGGGCAAACACAAATACCAAATGGGGATTACGTGGGGTGCATGAATGGTAGATAGGATTAGGTTGTCTCAGCCAAAAATTGCTAATATAACAACAAATGCTTACCAATTTTTCCAGAACACTTTGCAAGCAACATATAGAGGCACTGACACAAACCCAACTTCTAACAATAAACTCACAACCTCTTAACCATTGGAATACTTCACCGTTGCCGCATATGCTACCTTCACCAGACACACTAAGTGAGCACCTCCTCCTCCATCATCTTTGAGTCTAAGGTCGAGCGCAGAATCTTCGTTTTATCTTTCCCAAATTATGCTTCGAGTTCAATTTCTCTCCAATTTTCCAAATCAGTGTTATTCTTTTTTATTAGTAGGGGTATTTTAGTAATTGTACATGAGGTCTTTATTTTACAAAACACCCTTGGTCTTTCACGGCCTTAAATTCTGCTTGAGCTACCAATTCCAAAAAATGTTGATTTTTTTTGTTGTAAATTACAATTTTCTCATTAAAATATTAGATAATACTTTTTTAATTAGAAAAAATTACCTTTTTAAAATTTTTAAGATTTTTCATAATATTTATTATTTTAAAATATTGATAAAGTATTAACTATACTTTCACTATTTGTTTTTCATAAATATTCTTAACATGTGAAATAAATTTAAGTTATTTTATTAAATTTTATGAAATCCATCTTAATACTTGCGGAGAGCACCGCCCTATTAAACCCTGAGCCGACCATTTTAATTTTAACTTTAAATCTAAATCTAAAGATAATCAGTAAAACACATTTCCAAATCACAAATTGCTCTTCCTTTCGCCAAAACCCCCCGCCATGTTTAGGAGATAGCCAATCGATCCAATTTTAAGCATACAATCTTCTCTGCCTCACGGACGACTTGTTCGCCGCCGCCTTGTGTCTCTGCGCGACTTGATGCTGCTGCTGTGACCTATAAATTTCTTTCTTCTTCCGTTTGCCTCTCATCGAATCCTCTGGAATTTTTGGGTTCGCAAAACACCTTCCCCATATGGCTGTTGGTAATTCAGAGGATGGTGGACTGAGGAAGCTCGAATACTTGTCCCTTGTTTCTAAGGTATGCACTGAGCTCGAATCCCACACTGGCACGGGCGATAAAGTTCTCGCAGAGTTTATCACGGAGTTGGGTCGGAATTCTGAGAATGTGGAGGAATTTGATGCGAAATTGAAGGAGAATGGGGCGGAGATGCCGGATTATTTTGTTAGAACCCTTCTGACTATCATACATGCCATTCTTGCTCCCAAGTCCAAGTCGGCAAAGGAATCGAATAAAGATAGCGCCGCCGATGGAAGGAACACCAAGTATAAGGCTCTTGCTATTTCGGACGATAGGGATCGAGCGAAGGAGCTCGAGAAGGAAATAGAGTTTGAGGCTAGACAAAACCATGTAGAGAGAGATCGGGAAGACGAGGATAAATACCGAAATAGAGATAGGAGAGACAGGCGTAGGGATAGGTATGAAAGAGAGGAGAGGCATAGAGAAAGAGATAGAGACTATGAATATGAGGATGAGAGGAGGGATTTGAGAAGTAAAGGAAGGCACGGGGATAGACATGACAAGCGCAGGAGAGATGGGTATGAAGAGAATCGATATGGACGGGAGAACGGTGACGAAGATAGAGATAGGAAATCTCACAGAGATCGTAGGCATGGCTCTAATGAACCGGAGTTGTATAAGGTTTATAAAGGTAGAGTGTCAAGGGTTATGGATACAGGATGCTTTGTTCAGCTAGATGATTCCAGAGGAAAAGAGGGTTTGGTACACGTTTCCCAGATGGCAACACGAAGAATTGGTAATGCCAAGGACGTTGTGAAGCGAGACCAGGAGGTTTACGTGAAGGTAATATCAATTTCTGGTCAGAAGTTGAGTCTATCAATGAGGGATGTTGATCAGCACACTGGAAAGGATCTTCTTCCTTTGAAGAAGAGCTCGGAGGATGATGCTTTTCGAATGAATCCTCAAGATTCAAAGGATGGACCAGTAACGAGGACAGGTCTTTCAGGGATAAAGATTGTGGAAGAGGATCACGTTGGTTCTTCTCGCAGACCTTTGAAGAGAATGAGCTCTCCTGAGAGATGGGAAGCAAAGCAGTTAATTGCTTCTGGTGTTTTGAGTGTTACAGAGTATCCAACATATGATGAGGAGGGAGATGGAGTGCTATACCAGGAGGAAGGTGCTGAAGAAGAACTTGAGATTGAATTGAATGAGGATGAACCTGCCTTTCTGCAAGGGCAGAGTAGATATTCAATGGACATGTCACCTGTTAAGATCTTCAAGAATCCAGAAGGTTCTCTGAGTCGTGCTGCTGCACTCCAGTCTGCACTTATAAAGGAGCGCAGAGAAGTACGAGAACAACAACAACGCACAATGCTTGACTCTATTCCGAAGGATCTCAATCGTCCTTGGGAAGACCCAATGCCAGAGTCAGGTGAGCGACATCTGGCACAGGAACTTAGGGGTGTTGGTTTATCAGCCTATGACATGCCAGAATGGAAGAAAGATGCTTATGGGAAGACCATCACTTTTGGACAAAGATCAAAGCTCTCCATTCAGGAACAGAGGCAGAGTTTACCAATCTACAAATTGAAAAAAGAGTTGATTCAAGCTGTGCATGACAATCAGGTTCTAGTAGTCATTGGTGAGACAGGTTCAGGTAAAACAACTCAAGTCACACAGTATCTTGCTGAAGCTGGTTACACTACAAAGGGTAAAATTGGATGCACACAGCCCCGTAGGGTGGCTGCTATGTCAGTGGCAAAAAGAGTTGCTGAAGAGTTTGGTTGTCGATTAGGTGAGGAAGTTGGTTATGCCATTCGTTTCGAGGATTGCACTGGACCAGATACTGTCATCAAGTACATGACAGATGGTATGCTTCTTAGGGAAATATTGGTTGATGAGAATCTGTCCCAATATTCTGTTATAATGCTTGATGAAGCTCATGAAAGAACTATTCATACTGATGTTCTTTTTGGACTGCTGAAGCAACTAGTGAAACGTAGACCTGACTTGCGATTGATTGTCACATCTGCTACACTGGATGCTGAGAAATTTTCAGGGTATTTCTTTAACTGTAACATTTTTACAATACCTGGGAGGACTTTTCCTGTGGAGATACTTTATACCAAGCAACCTGAAAGTGATTATTTAGATGCAGCCTTAATCACTGTCCTACAGATCCATTTGACAGAACCAGAAGGAGACATCCTTCTTTTCCTGACTGGTCAAGAGGAAATTGATTTTGCTTGCCAATCCCTTTACGAGAGAATGAAAGGATTGGGTAAGAATGTTCCAGAATTGATTATTTTACCTGTCTATAGTGCTCTTCCTAGTGAAATGCAATCTAGGATATTTGATCCCGCCCCTCCTGGGAAGAGAAAAGTGGTCGTGGCAACTAATATTGCAGAGGCTTCTTTGACAATTGATGGAATTTTTTATGTAATTGACCCTGGATTTGCTAAGCAAAATGTATACAACCCAAAACAAGGTCTTGATTCTTTGGTGATAACTCCAATTTCACAAGCATCAGCCAAGCAAAGAGCTGGACGTGCAGGGCGTACTGGGCCTGGGAAGTGTTACCGCCTCTATACTGAGAGTGCATATAGAAATGAAATGTCTGCTACTACTATTCCAGAAATTCAAAGGATAAATCTTGGAACAACTACTCTTACAATGAAAGCAATGGGTATAAATGATCTTCTGTCTTTTGATTTTATGGATCCTCCTTCACCCCAAGCTCTCATTTCCGCCATGGAACAGCTGTACAGTCTTGGGGCATTGGATGAAGAGGGCCTATTAACTAAATTGGGAAGGAAAATGGCAGAATTTCCTCTAGATCCACCACTATCCAAGATGCTCCTTGCTAGTGTGGACCTTGGTTGTAGTGATGAGATACTGACCATAATTGCCATGATTCAAACTGGCAATATTTTTTATAGGCCCAGGGAAAAGCAAGCCCAAGCTGATCAGAAGAGGGCAAAGTTTTTCCAGCCAGAGGGTGACCATCTTACTCTACTTGCTGTGTATGAGGCTTGGAAAGCTAAAAATTTTTCTGGACCCTGGTGTTTTGAGAATTTTGTTCAATCTCGATCTTTGCGAAGGGCTCAGGACGTCAGGAAACAGCTTCTCACCATTATGGATAAGTATGATATCTATCTTTCTAAATGATGTCTTTGCCTGATCTTTTGCTGCATTCTTCTTTTTTCTTGAGTTCTATATTAATTTGCACTGCCAATTGTTTTGACGCTCCCTCTGTTAACTTATTTCCAGATTTTAAATTGCATGTTTACAATAGAAAGTGATGTTATTCCCTTCATATAGAGGATCAGACTTCTCGTTTCTATTATTGTGGCTAAGATTTTGGTGTGGCTTGTAGCTATTATGTTGCTAGCCATTGATCTTCTGTTATACCTTTATACTGGTTTGATTAAACTGGTTTCTGAGGCATTGGCTCTGTTTTTCAGGTACAAATTGGATGTTGTAAGTGCTGGAAAAAACTTCACTAAGATTAGGAAGGCTATCACTGCAGGATTTTTCTTTCATGCGGCTAGAAAGGATCCTCAAGAGGGTTATAGGACCCTAGTTGAAAACCAGCCTGTATATATCCACCCTAGTTCTGCTTTGTTCCAGAGACAGCCAGATTGGGTCATCTACCATGAGCTTGTGATGACAACAAAAGAATATATGCGTGAGGTCACTGTCATTGATCCCAAATGGCTAGTTGAACTGGCTCCAAGATTCTTCAAAGTGGCAGATCCTACAAAAATGAGCAAGCGGAAGCGACAGGAGCGCATAGAGCCACTTTATGACAGATACCATGAACCAAACTCATGGCGTTTGAGTAAACGTCGTGCTTGATTGATTTCTTTTGTTTCCTTCAAAAGTTATATCTGGGGTGCTATTTTATGATACGTCTTGTTGAAAATGTAATTACTTGATAATTTTGAATGTACTGGTAGGAAACCTTAAATGATAATTCCATAGTTTAGTCATTATTTTGTTGATTGTCTGATTTTTAAGGATCTTTTGTGGGAAGGATTTGGGATACTCCTTTTCATGTTGTCTTAAATCTCATGATGGATCTTATTTACGTAGTTGTACCGGTATGTTCGAGCATTAAGTGAATGTGGTTCAAGAAAGACAGCAATTTTTTTTTTTTTTTTTCCTTTCAGATCTGGTCTTCTGGCTGATATCACAGTGGCTATCTAATCTTTTAGGATTAAAGTAGTTTAGATTGTCTAGGACTAGGGCTCTATAAATAGCCCTAGAGTTTTCTCATTTGTCAGACTTTTAGATGAGTTGAATAATATTCATTATTTTGCTATCACTCTCTCCCTCAATTACTTCCTTTTCTCCCTCCTTCTATTTTTATCTCTCCAACTTTTCTTCATCCCTCTCTCCCTTCCTTGCTTGTCCTTCATCAGTTGTTGAGTTATATGCATTATGTATTTGCCACTCATAGTTGCAATTTTAATTGGAGATTGTTGCCTGTGCCATAGGAATGCGGAATGTTATTTTTCATTGAAGAGCTTATGTGAGGCAGTTTTTATCTTGAGGTTCCCTCCATTATTTTGCCTGTGCCCTCATTATCTATGCCATAGTTGTACACCAAAACAAAAATCTATGCCATAGTTTGTTGGTGCAAAAATTATTATGAGAGGATGAGAAAAATGATTTTTTTTCTTTTGTTTTAAAATTTAAAGAAGATAAAGATATATGTGATGGCCAACATTTAATATCCTGCTGTTTAAAATTTAAAGATAATGAGATATGAGAAAGTTTCCTCCTCCTCTTCCTCCTATTATTGTTATTATTATTATTACTCCTTTTTGGCAGCTTTTGTTCCCTCATTTTGTGTTCTGCTTTTTAGCGTGCTTAGATTCTTTGGTATCTCCCACCACAAATGAACTTCTGAAACATGCATATTTCTGGTTTCTCCTTTTCTAACCAGAAAAGACAAACATGCCATCACTTGATGTGTACCAACCACCTTTAGTTTCCGATGGGGAAGCACAATTCCATGTTTTGAATTGAAGACGTTCATGAAGTACATAGAGGTGCGTAGGAATAGGACAGCTTCTGTGGAAGAAAATATTGGGTGGAGGATTAATTTTTGGGGTTGGGGATCGAACTCTTAAGTGTATGAAAGAAATGCAGTATTTCTGTTTTATCACCTTTTCCATTATCTGGCTCTTGCAATTTCACATTTCTACATTTGTTTGATCAAAGTTCGTTGCAAATACAGCCTCCTCATGCTTGAATTAAATTCTGCTAATTTCAGGGTTCCCAAAAGGCTTTTAATTGCAAGTTATGGCATGTTTGTGCTGGCCCCTGGTGTCAATACGATTGCACTTCTTTAATATCTTTTCAATCTCTTGTAACTCTTAAATCTCAGTAGAAGTTTGTTTTCCAGCAATATTATAGAAGGATTCACACAATAAATGATAACATGAAAAGTAACATATCTAAGCCTTCTTAATTTTGTCGCTGCATTCTTTCTGTTGGCCAGTTTAAATGTTTGTTATGGAGAATAGGACATGTGATGAATAATATCGGAAACCTATAGCTTGTTAATATGGAAGGGATATTGGACATTTTCCTGGCAAAAAGTAATTTATGATTGAATTTTAATGATTTTAGTTGTTGCGTAGGATTATTGCAGGCACCATTTTGGACAGTGTTGGATGTATCTGGTTCATGTACTGAGCCAAAAGAGTGAGCAATTGTTGCCAGGAAGTGAGATTTAAATGAAAATGTAAGAAATATATATATCTTGGATTAAGAAATATATACATCTTGGATTTCATTTCTGTTAACTATTTTTTATAATTTTGATTGAGGGAGCCTGTCCAAGGATCTGATGGAGTGTGTAGTCATGTTCAAGAAGGTATGCAAATCATTTGTAAATGTAAAATGCAGCTTTATTCTCCTGCACTGTTATGCTATGCTATAGGATTTCTCTATTTCATTTATAGCAATTTTATCCCCTCGTTGATTTTGACTTTAGTTCCTGTGTTCTGAAACTTACACTTATAGCATTCTAATTCTATAAATGTTTAGGGTACGTTTGAACTCGGCTGCAAAGTTTGCTGGTCACAATAAAAGGAGATTAAAAATTAGTTGATGCTTTATGGGAATAGTAAAAAATAAGGTTTATGCTTGTCATAATTGTTCTATTACTGTTCCCTGTCCCTTTAGGTGTAATGGCTGGATTTCATGCGTTTTCAGGCAATCATTCACTTTTCATTTGGTGCCGGAAATGACATATTCAGCTGTGGTTTGTGATGTTTGGTATTTGGTGGAGCCTCAAAATCTGAAGCCAGGAGAAACAACCATTGAGTTTACAGGGAGGTTAATAATCTTTTTCCAGATCGTAAGCAGAAAGTGGGCCCTAGTGCACATCGCTATACATAGAAATCTATGCTTGGCAATTTTAAGGTTGTTTAAAACTGAACCAAATCAACACAAATTAATCAAAACCAAACTTAAAATAAGGTTTTATTTTGGCTTTTCCAATTCTGGAACCAGTTTTGTTTGGTTTAGTTCGGTTCGGTGTTAGACCTGTGGTATTTGAACCAAAAGGAGCCAAATCTATTATAATTTTTTTACACAACTAATATACTTATTTAATATATTTTCTTTTTTTAACTTAACACATTTTCTATCTATACTACCTATTAACATAAGTCTCTTAGCTTGTAAGAAGTAAGATAGCTTATGAACAAGGTTATGAGACATTTATTGGTTAAGGAGAAAGAATGTAAGTAAGTCTATTATAAATAATTATGTGAAAAAAATTCACAAAATTTTTACATAAAAATTCCATATTTTAGTAAATTATTTAGATATAATTTGTATTCATAAAATATTTATATGAAACCTATTTGATTTAATTTTTTAAGAAGGATGCTTCTTTTTTTAAAATAATATTTATTTTAGCATGATCCAAGCCAATCTAAATTGATTAAAAGAAAAATCTAAAAGGTTCTAAAATGTGCCAAACTGATAGGTTTGGTTCGGTTTTGTTTTTGCCTAAAACCAAAACTGAATTAAATCGAGTCTATGAACACCCTTGCTTGGCATCTTCCAGGTGTTGAAACTGTCTGCATTTTATTTTAATGATGCGCATGGTGAAGACATAATCTCAGTTCAGCTGGCCTTTAAAATGTTCCTTCGGATGCATATCTGAAGTATTCTCTCCCTAGCCTGAAGCTGAAGTAAGGAAAGTAAGTTCTATTTTCTAGTGACTCTTGGAGTCCTCCCCTTTGCTTTCACATGGCCCATGCCTAGGTGTTATTATTCAGATTATGTACATTGTTTGGTATCCCATTTTGTTTTGCACTATATAGTTTAGTAGGTTATAATACATCCATTTAAGCATCATTTGCTTATAACTGAAGCATATCTTCAAATGCTTGTTTAAAGGGACAATTACTTGTTGGATGAGTAGAGACTTCTGATTTTTCACTATTTTCCTGCTTTAGCAGTATTTATCGATCTGCATCACAAATAGTATGTGTTCGAATAGTTAAATATTAGATTGAGAGTTATAGATTGCTTCTTTTTGTCAGTTACATATATCATTTGGTCTTGACCATAATGTAATTATAATTTTGTATATGTGATTATAAGGGAATTAATGTAGATTAATGAAGAATCCGTTGTAGATTCACTACAATGGCTAAAAATATACCATTAAACCTCTGCCTTTTTCCTATATAAAGGGAATAAAACCATGAGGAAGGCATTGAAAGCTTCTTTGACACTTTTATCGCACATTTTGGATGTTTTAGAATAGTTTCTTTAGTGACATGGTTATAGTTCTACAGTTTCTAATTGATTTTGCTTGTTAGAGTTCACATGTACTGGATCTTGCTGCTAGATTCATTAAAAGAAAGGATGTCTTCAATAACTAAATATTATATTAAGAGTTATAAATTACTTCTTATTTCTTTTTTGGCTTTTCCAGAATAGTTTCTTGCGGTTTGAAAGAAAAATATTTGCCCACTTATGAGTGGAGGATGATTTCGTATCCATTATTCGATCATGTTGAAAGAAATGATAACAGCAATGATACCCCTGAAATTGTGCAACTAAATCAGTGTCTAATAAAGATAAAATAATAATAAATCCTAACATCATTAAATAGGAATAAATGGTATCTCGCTAACATTATATTTGTCAGTTAATGAATCAATTGCTTAATCTTAAACCTCCAGTGTTTTTGCCTGAATACACGGCTCATTTTGATGTGCTTGTGCTTAAACATGATATACAAGAAGAGCACTGGATGAAAATCATCCTACTCGGAAAAATACAAAACAACTAAAATAGAGCCTGCACTTGTGAAATAATTCTGCAAGTAGCGGAAGTCTACAAGTGTGGTAATTGGGTTATGGACAGCCATGTAGGTAAACTAGAGAGTTGAGAAGCCTAACTACAAGAAATGGGGAAATACTTGGCTGTATCATTCTGTACAAAATGCTGAATATATAGATGATACAATTAGACATGGGTGAGCAGTGAATATCTGCCAACCACGTCCTGACAGGATATAAATAACAGAATAAAATAACCATACTTGTACAGATACTAAGGAATACGAAATACATTTCTAGAGAAATCTTATAGTTGTAACACTTGATATGCTCATCAATGACTTTGACACTGAAGCTGGAGAGTATATATTGATCATTCTTAGCTTGAAACTTGTCAAATTTGATCAAGCAATGACCTTGGTTGAACATTTGCTCTTGGAGAATCAGTGGGAATGTAATTTGGCTGCAGCAAACCTGATTTGATTCAATCTTCTCCTTAATAAAATGTTGGCTAATTTCTATGTGTTTGGTTGCATCACAATGGATAGGTTTTTTGGCTAACTCATTATTGCCATGTTGTCACAAGAGACTTTCATTGGCGAATCAAATGCTAATTTCAAATTCTTGAGAAGTTTCATCAACCACATTCCCTCATAAATCGCAAGTGGTAGAGGATGAAACTCAACCTTAGTATTACTTCTAGCAACAAATGGTTGCTTCTTAGTTCTTACTTCTGCAGGTTACCCCCCATATAGGTACAATAGGTTCTCCTTGACCTCTTGCTAGCTGCAAACCCCATCCAATTTGCATCTGAATAAACTTCCACTTTTCCATGAGTACCATTCTTAAAGAACAACCCTTGGAGTCATCTTATTGTACCTTAAAATTTTGTATGTAGCTTTCCTATGTTTGTCATTGGAATTCATGAAAGAGCCTCAACCTTGTGCATTTGCACCAGGATACAGATTTTTCCAAAACCATATAATATTTGAAAAACAAGGCAACAGTCTTAATAATGAATAGTAAAGTAATTCTACCTACTCATTTTACTCAAATAATTTTAAATCTATTCAAAATTTGAAAAAATAAACCAACAATCAAGTCAATGAATAGTAAAATAACAATATTCCTCATGCTACTTTTGTATAATATATTGATATATTGATGATCTGCTTATCCCACTCATCAAGAACCAGATATTTGGTCTAGTGTGATAAGTATATTAATTTTCCCTCTGGTACTTCCTTGTATCTACTGAAGCACTTTTTTATTAGTTGTAGAGGCTTGATTTGTGTATAGAAACTTGATTTTGCTTGCTACAATGCTTGAAGCATTTTTGGGCTTTAAAAAATGCTCCATATGCCACTACTTTTCCATTTGAAAATTTTCCTTGATTATTTTCATTGTAGCATCGCTTGAAAGGTTTAGAAAAAATGAGTTGTTAGTTATATTGATAGCTATATGAATTTTAGGCTTTAATTAATGGTCCAATGAGCTTTGAAAAATTATGATGGTACGTTTTTTCTGATGGTTGATGTTATATTGATAGCTATTTGCTAATATACTTTCACTCTCAACTCGAGTGTTTCATGATTTAGTCATATTTTTCAAATTGTTTCAGATCTATTTTAACAATGTTTGCAAAGTTCACTACCATTAATTCATAATTTACTTTATATGAAGTGATTTTATCATAATATAGTAGAATTGTATTTATTTGTATTTTTATGAAAAATGAAAGGATTTTGAGGAATTTGTTGCTTTAGAATGGTGTATCTCTCACAAGAAAGATGGGTATGTGTAGCTCATGCACTACAAGGATAATTTCTTATGGTATGTGGGTCTATTTGTTTGTAAAGACATCTTGTATGTAACATGTCATGCACTATGGACTTCCATGCGAAAGATTTTACCTGAAGAACTTGGTCCATACTAGTGATGGAGCATGTTATAATAACCTTCTAATGAATGGGGCAACATTTGATAGATTTTGTTGCATGCTTGATAATGTTGGTGATTTTAGACCTACTAAAAATATGTTTGAGCCGGCCAATTTATGAGCCAATCAAATGAAGAGCACATGGAGATTGTCTATAGAATGCTACACTATCTAAAGATGACCCCTTGGAAAGGGGTTGATTTTTGGTAGATGTGAACAAAAGAATGTCAATATATTCATAGATGCAAATTGGACTGGGTTAGTTATAGATAGAAGATCTACTACGGGGTATGCTACCTCTGATTTGGGCAACCTAGTAAAGAAGCAATATGTTGTGGCTCATAGTAGTGCTGAAGCTGAACTATGGGCACAAGCACTAGGTATATGTGAAGGAATGTTGCTATTGAGACTCAGGAAAGAGCTAAGACTGTGTTGAACCACCTAATAAAGTGTTTTGTGACAATATGGTAACCATCGGAATTACTCAGAACCTGGTTCACCATGATAGATCCAAATATGTAGAGATTGACATGTACTTTATCAAGTAGACTCAGGCACACTTGAAGTACTGCATATTACCTCTAACTCCCAAGTGGCAAACTTCATGACCAAAGCATTGGCTCGTGCAAAGTTCGAAGTAAACTCCAAGTTGGGCATAATCAACATCTATTTTCCATCTTGAGAGGGAGTGTTGGCAGCAAAAAATAGGCCTGATAATTAGTCCAAACTTATCTTACCCTAGTTCATTTATTTTATTATCTTTTATATTTATTTACTGCTACTTTTCTGTTAACAATTTTTGATCTTATTTTTCTCCTAGTATCTCGGCAGTTAGGGTTGAAGAATAAGTCTCGATATTTTGGTTTCCAAGGTAATTACCAATGTCATGTAAATTCATAGTACTAATATTTATGAATAATATAAATCATCGATTGAGTACGCAGATGAAAGTTGGAGCTAATTATATCTTGACATAATGAGCAAGAAGTTCTAAGGATTGACGCTTTGTCCTGGAGTTTATATCGAACGGGAAATTATACTTTTATTAAATTAACATCAACATATATTATAAATAAGCCATAGTGTTATCCGTTTAAGGGACTTATCCTACACATGCTATTCTACCTAAGCTTGTCTTATTCATTCAAGGCCGAATACTTGTTTGCATATCGCTAGGTTGCACAATGTTGGTCTTCGTCTAATCATTGTGCATCTATCAGACGTTCAATGCTTTAAACAAAATGGCCATTATTTCTAGAAACACTCTTGGACATATATTCAGTAGCTAATTGGTGAGCTCTTATGGAATCGGTCCAAAGAATTTACTTTGATGCATATAACACCTGAATTTTTGTGAAATAAAGATATACAAAATTGCACAACAAAGGGAATGAACAAAATGCACAAGAACAGTAGCAAATGGAAAATTAAGAAACAAGATGAATAGATGCTAGTTTTGAGAAATAGAATCCAAAAGACTCGATCTCTTGAATCCTAGTTTCAGAGATACCACAAGCAATAACCAATTCCTTGATAAGTCAGTTCGCTCTAACATTCAAAGAACGCAAGAAAAACTTATAAATTCTAAATTTTTTTGCATCAAATATGGAAAAAACATATAAAAGATAGTTTTAAATAAGAAAGATAAAATCTAACCTAATAAGTCTAGAAAACTTAATTAATTTAAGCTCAAGTAATCCTAATAGGATTAGTAAACTTTGAACTCAAATAACACTGCTATTGAACCTAGAAAATTAGTAAAATAAAACCCTAAAATAAAATAAAGAAAATTCATAAGAAAATAACAAAAATAATAACTAAGCTCTTATAAATATGTTATCATATTAATGAAATCATATGTTTGGCACATGACATGCTTATTTACTAAGGTGAGCTATCAAAAAAAGTATAAACTAATTAATTGGGCTTTATTAATTTATAAAATTCAACCCATAATAAAAAAAAATTAACACTAATTAAACTCATTAACCCCAAGTCACATGCTTTTTAAGTGAACTCTTTATGTTGGGTTTGATTTTGGGTTTGAATATAAAACTTCAATATATAAGAACATAATCATGTCATTCTTGTGCTCTTGAGCTTCCAATTCACTTAAATGTAAAGACTCAATCTCAAGTTATTTGTTGATCATACCAATCAAGACCTCTTTCATTGTCTTAGCTCTGGATTTCATTATTGGGTCTCTCATGCCTTGTAATGGATCAACTGGCTTTCATTTTGGATCACATGTTCAACCTCCTTTTCTCTAACATCTTGAGTTTGCTCCATGCTTCTTAGCATGCTTGCATGTAGTCCTTACATCTATCGATTGTCTTGAACCTCATGCTTTCGTTTTGTCTTAAGGTGTCATTAGTTTATTCCTTTAGACTTAAACATGTAAGCTTGATCTTCAAAAACTCAGTTGAACTGGTTTGAGCTATTATACATCCAAGGAGTAACATCCCATTAAGGTTATTTGTATTTTCAAACAATTACTTTTCTAGGTTTCTAAGTATGAAACACTTAGACGTTTGATTGATGTGTATTAATTGTCCATTGTGCTTGGGCTAGCTACTGGAAACTGGAAATATGCACAATAGTGTTCTAAGGGATCACTCTTAAACAAATAATGAAATTCAATGCTAGGGATTGTTTAATGGTACTTGCAATATTCATCTAAGCCTACGTGCTTAATCATCTATGCTTTGAGAGACGTATGTAATGCAGTAGGTGAACAACTAATTTGTTCGTCTGAAGTCATGACAAAGTTCGTCTGATAATTAAGTACTAAAAGGGTTCAAAAATATTCCTTCTGACAGACAAATTTTAGATTTCAAAATTCGAACTTTAGAATAAAACTCAATGATTTACAATTATATTTAATTAACTCAAGAAGTTTTGGGTATCAAAGTAACATATCCTTACTTTTAAACATAGTGAAATTTGGTTTTTAAGAATCTAGAGTTTGACATTTGATTAGTGTTATTAATACATCTCTTAAAATTCATATGGGTTTGATGTAAAACTTATTTCATATGAAACTAGACTTAATAAGCTTTTCAAAAAAGGTTATTTCACTCAAAATAAAGTTCATATGAAAAAGGTATGGTCATTTAAAATTGAGTAATGAGATATGAACTTTCAGTTTTAATCTCATATCAATATTTTGATCATGTTAGCAAGGCTGACTTCCCAAGAGGGGGGGTGAATTGGGAAGATTGAAATTTTTCTGCACAAAGTGAAGTAAGTGAAAATATCACAATATAATGAAAATAATGCGTAAAACAGAGCAGGCTGAAAAGTAAAGATAGGGAGAAGAAGACTCAGTAATTTATCCTGGTTCGGTCTTTCCACTTGACCTACATCCAGTCCCCAAGACACCTCTTGAGATTTATCCACTATACAGCAAGAATTTCAATGGGCTTCTTGCTAGGGCCACAGTACACGAGTATGCTCTGTTTCTGAGCTCTCTCAAACTCTCCAAGCACTTTCACTATGTGCTTCCCAATCCCCTTGTGAATACCCCTCACAAGTAAATCTATCTCCAAGATGAAGAGTAGATTGATTACAATGAAATAACTCTCTTGAAAAGAGTAGATATGAAAGTTTAAGTACAAGTATAGAAGTTGAGAGGGTAAAAGCTTTTGAGAAAAGATTCAGCAGAAATTCGGTGTATATTAGTTTGATTCGTTTTCCACAACTTCAAATGATGTTGTATTTATAGATTTAGGTCTCAAATATCCGTTAGAGACTAAATCTATCCGTTGGGGAAGTTATACAACGGTTACTCTGAAAAACTATCCGTTTACCAACCGCATTTAATGTTTCTGACATACTGAAATTAGAATTTTGGTTGGTCAACAGACGAATTTTGAAGGAACCGAAGATTAAAGCTTCCAATGTTACAGCACGAAGTTCGTCTGTTCATGAAGTGAAATTCGAATTTTGAAACTTACAAAACATTTTCACAATGTGACATACGAATTTTCAAGAAGAAAGTTTTTCGGTTAAGTGTGAACAGTGTTTTCAATTTTCTACGGTGCCTTCGAAATTCGAATTTTGGATCCCCAAAATTCGTCTGTCCATTGAACGTTTAAAGGGGCACAGTAGATTACTTTCTTCAAAATTCGAATTTTGAAGAGTAAAGTTCGTCTGTCAGAGAGACTCTTTTCAGACTAACTTCATCATTCGAATGTTGCAAGTTCACATCATTCGTATGTCAATGTTTCATTTCAACAGACTCAAGAACTTAGCTTCTGAAATTCAAATTTTAATGTTCAAAGTTCGTCTGTCAGAGAGCAGTTTTGAAACTTAAATCATTCTTGATATCAGATGAACTTTAACATAGTTTCAGACGAATTTCTTCTATTTTCTCAATTTTTGTTTTGTTCAAAATTCAAACTTTGAAGACTCAAAGTTCGTCTGTTGCAAAGAAGCATCTATCAGACTTATATGAAAATTCAAATGTTGCAAGTTCAAAATTCGTCTGTCAGAGAGCATTTATCAAACTCAATTTCATTTTGATTTCAGATGCACTTTATCATAGTTTCAGATGAATTTCTTTGGTTTTTACAAACTTCATTTTACTTGAAATTCAAATTTTGAAAGTGTGAAGTTCGTCTGTTACCAAAAGGCCTCTTTCAGACTGGATGAAAATTCGAATTTTGAACAACCAAAATTCGTCTGACAGAGAGCCATCTCTTCAGACTTATTCAGTTTTAGCTCGAAATTCGAATTTCCAAAGGCAAAGTTCGAATTCCCAACTTGACAGTTTAGCTTAAACTTTCAACCATCGTCTGTTTGTGGGTGTTTTTCACATATTTAAAGATTTAACATAAAATCAAAGTTTGAAAACATCTTTTCTTCAAATCAAAATCTTTTACCCAGTCATAACAAAAACTAAGGATCCTACAAAAGATCTAACAGCAAGAACTCAGAAAATCTTCACTTGAGACAGCTTTGATCTCCTTTGATATCTTCAATCCAAGCTCTTGAATGTTGGTTTGGAATCATCAAAACTCTTGATTCAACATTCTCCCCCTTTTTGATGATGACAAAACAACTTACAAACTGGATTAGTACTTAGGTTTGCTTTCACAAGCTCCCCCTCAACATATGCATAAGATATCAAATCAACAGATTAAGTGAAGAGATTTAAGGCACAAAACATTGCAACAAAGGGATCCATTCATTTAATCAAGAGTTGCTTGTACAGAAACAAATTAATCAAAGTTCAAACATCAAATCCAAAACACAAAAACACAAAGTACAAAATACAACAAGAGGACTTAAGCCTAATCTCCAATCATTTCTTCTTGGACTTGGTCTTCTTGCTGTAGGATTTCCCTTTCCCTTTCCCAGATTGCTCAGCAGCAGGCTTTCCAGTTTGCCCAGACTTCTCCCCATTTTTGACATCATCAGGAAGGCCAACAAAATCAGCCGGAGGAGGGATCAGAGAGACAGGAATAGCACGAAGGGGCACAGGAGCAAAAGCTATTTTTGGCTGAACTGGTGCAGGGGGCTCAGTAGGCTCTTCATCATCATCATCAGAGACCTCAAGCAGCACTTGCATTTCCTGCCTAGAAAGAGCTAGTTGAGCTCTCTGTTGCTCTGAAAGCCCATAAGCGGCAATAGAATGAGAAGCTGGTTCAGCAGGAGGAAACATTTCTTCCAGCCTTCTCCTTTGAGCTAGCAGCAGAGCATTGTGAGCAATGGCAAGATAATCAATAACAGGTACAATGCTCCTTTCCTCATTGCTTACTCCTTCTGGCACAGAAAAGGTTGAAATGGCTGCAACCAGTCTTTCAACTTGCTCAGATTCTTGAATTGACAGAATTGATTCCTGAGCATCTTCTTGCATGGGCTCATGAGGGCTTGTATCTTGGAGACCTTCTTCTTCCAATCCATAGTCCAAGGGTGGACCAGGACTTGGTGTTCTCATTGCACCAGCACCATCTATTTCATCATCATGGTCAGAGGAGACAATCTCGAAGGGACTTGGAGGCACAGGGGATGGAGACAGAGTAGGCTCAGGGACACCAGGCTGAGGTGGAGCTGAAGTGGTAGGAATTGCATTTCTTATCACTTCATAAGCATCAGCCACCACCTTCATATTCACAGCCAACTGATGGATCTGATCTTGTAGATGAGCAAATTTGGCATTTTGCTCATCTCTGATGTTGAGAATGAGTGTTGACAGACTGTCAAACAACTCAGTGACCTTTGTTGGCTTGGCCCGTGAGGAGGGAGTGGAAGGAGGGTGAGTAGGCCTGGAGGGAGATGGGATTGGCTGAGAAGGATGAGGTACAGATCTGCCAGGGGCCTCGGAAGTTCCTTCTTGTTGGAGGGATGCATCAGCAACAAAGAACAAGTCTTCAGATTTCCCTGCTCCCTTTCCAACCCATTGTCCTTCATCTCTTTCAATGCCCATCCTTTGTAGTTCCTCCTCTTTGAATGCCTCAGTAAGTTTCCCTTTTCCCTTTTCAATGTGTTGAATCCTAGCATGCTGCAGGATTCTTGAAATAATTGCAGCATAGGGGAGTGTGGAATCCTTCCTTTGATCCCTTGCCTTTATCATTCTCTGGAGGATGATATGACCCATGTTAATGAGCTTCCCACGTATGATAGCAGTCATCACATGAGCCTCTGCCCTTGTTATCAAATTGAAGCTGCCACCCTTGTTGAATATGATCCTGGACACTATGTAGTGCAGGATCCTGACTTGTACACTTAGGTCTGTGGGCTTCAACAAATTTATCGTTGGCCTGTTCTCCCTTCTCCTAAATAAGGTGTCCAAAATGGTGCTCTCTTTGTAGTTCAGAAAGGATCCACCTTCTTCATCAGCTGTGCTTGCCTCATCCATATACCCAGAGGCTGTGATGTCAATTTTCAGCCCATCTTGTCCTGGGATTTCCAGCACTTCATTGATTGTTTCATCAGCAAGCCAGATGGTCCTTGATCTCAAAGTGACCTCCCATTTCTTTTTCTTGCTGTTATATTGAAGAGAGGCATACCAAGTCTTCACTACTTCATCATCATATTTTTCAGCAATTTCCAATAGGTTTTTGTATCTTATCAACCATAATGCAGCATCAAAGTTGTTGGATATCAAAAATTGCTCCATATTTACACAGTGAGGCTTGATTACCTTTTTGCTGGAAAACTTGGCAGAAAACTCTTCTTGAATCTCAGGAGTGCTCCAAAGTGGCAGTGTAGTAAGCTCAAATTCTCCAGATTGTGTAGAAGAGGAGGAAGCCACAGTAGCAGTATCAGCTGAAGGGACTGCAGTTTTTGATGAGGCGGGTCCAGTTTTCTGTGAATCTACCTTGGATGATGATTTCTGGTGTTTAGAAGGGGTAGCTTTACTGGGTTCGGCCTTTCTCTTGGATTTCTCTCCTTCCTTTGTAGCATATTGAGATTTGACCATTCTTTTTGGCCGAGTTCCAGCTTGTCCTGCTCCAGGGATCTTTACTCTCGCCATTTTTCAGTGGAATGATGCAGAATGTGGTTAAGGAAAGGTTCATGGGATGCGAATGGAAGTTTAAATGGTGAAGAATGACGATTTTTAGACAGGAATTAAGAGGATTAAAGAGAGAATCAGAACAGACTTATAGAGGTTACAAATAGGGTTGCGTCTGTTCTGAGGAAAACCGTTGCATTTAACGTGTGTAACCGTCTGACAGACGAATTTTGAGGGGTCAAAATTTGAACTTCGGGAAGTTACAAGTTAAACCGTTCAGCACAGCTTACTGACAGACGAATTTTCATCTTGAAAGTTCGTCTGACAGTGGCTTGAAACAAGCAATACAAGCACAACAGACGAATTTTGTTCCACCAAAGTTCGAATGTTGAAAAGAAAAAGGCAGGCATCAATCAAACTATTAATCAACAGACGAATTAAACATGCAGAACTGCATCTTTCAATAATTCAACATGATGGACATGATTCAACAGACGAATTTTGAACTGAAAATTCGAATTTTTCAAGATTGTCCAACATTCGTATGTTAAGAAGTAATAATTTGTGTAGCAGTGATGGACAATCACAACTTTGAAATTTCTGATTTTGAAAATTTGAACTTTCAAGCTTCAACAGAAGAATTTCGAGGTATTACTGAGAACTGTTTCAAGACATAACAGGCCGAAGTTCGTCTGTTGGTCAACTAAAATTCGAATGTTGACCATGTTGACCAGTTTAAAAACACTTATTATCAATGAAATTCATCTAGCAATCAACCAACATACAAATTTCAACCTTAAAACTTACAGAATGAATCCATAACTTACAATAATTGTCATTCTCTTCACTTTCTGGTTGATCCAATCTGGAGTGCTCCAATCTTTCAAATTTTTAGCCATTGATTTTCACAAGAAGCACCTACAACTATACTAAAACATACTCCGATGCTCAAGTTAGAGTTGATTCTAATATTGAAAATTCTAAAGACAGAATTGCACAGAAATATCTTACAGTTCATTGGGGTTTACCATTCCCAATTCTCTCCTTATTTTGCAAAGCCTGTCTTCTGGCAGAGGTTTTGTGAGTATATCAGCAACTTGATCCTCTGTTGGGATGTACTCCAATCTGACTTCTCCTTTCAGAACGTGATCTCTTATGAAGTGGTGCCTAACTTCAATATGTTTCGTCCTTGAATGTATGACAGGATTCTTGGTGATATTTATAGCACTTTGGTTGTCACACATGATTGGTATCTCTTTTATTTTAACCTCAAGATCTTCAAGCTGCTGTTTCTTCCAGATGACTTGGGCACAACAGCTTCCAGCTGCAACATACTCAGCTTCTGCAGTAGATAAGGCCACACTGTTTTGCTTTTTGCTGAACCATGAAACCAGGGATCCTCCAAGGAACTGACAGGTTCCACTTGTGCTTTTTCTGTCAGTTTTAGATCCTGCAAAATCAGCATCAGTGTATCCTTTGAGGTCTTCTCCATTGCCTTTTGGATACCAAAGACCCATCTGTGATGTTCCAATAAGATATCTAAAAATTCTTTTCACAGCTGTTGCATGGGTTTCTTTGGGGCATGATTGGAACCTTGCACATATGCAGACACTGAACATCATGTCAGGTCTGCTGGCAGTTAGGTACAGTAGGGATCCAATCATTCTTCTGTACTGAGTAATGTCAAACATCTTCCCATTCTCATCCATGTCCAGTTTGGTTGCAGTAGCCATAGGTGTCCCCATTGGCTTGGCATTCTCCATTCCAAACTTCTTTAACAGCTCCTTTAGATACTTGGATTGACTGAGAAAGATACCATCATTAAGCTGTCTGATTTGCAATCCAAGGAAGAAATTGAGTTCACCCATCATAGACATATCGAATTCTCCCTGCATTAACTCAGAGAATTTCTTGCAAAGAGTTTCATTAGTAGCACTGAAAATAATATCATCAACATAGATTTGAACAATTAGTAAATCTTTATTTTCTTTCTTAGTAAATAAGGTTGTGTCAATTTTGCCTCTGTTAAACCCCTTTTCAGTCAGAAAATTGCTTAGTCTCTCATACCATGCTCTAGGGGCCTGTTTTAAACCATAGAGAGCTTTCTTCAGTTTATAAACATGGTTTGGTTTTGTAAAGTCCTCAAAACCTGGAGGTTGATCAACATAAACCTCTTCCATGATATATCCATTCAGAAAAGCACTCTTTACATCTATTTGATATAATAAAATATTTTTCATGCATGCATATGCTAGCAGTATTCTTATAGCCTCTAATCTAGCTACTGGTGCAAAGGTTTCTTCAAAATCAATACCTTCTTCTTGATTATACCCTTTAGCAACTAATCTAGCTTTATTTCTGATTATTGTTCCAGATTCATCAAGTTTATTTCTGAAAACCCATTTGGTACCAATAACAGGATGATTTTTGGGTCTAGATACTAAATTCCAAACTTGATTTCTTTCAAATTGATTTAATTCATCTTGCATAGCCATAATCCAGTATTCATCAGTTAAGGCTTCTTCAGTACATTTGGGTTCAATTTGAGAAATGAAAGCACAGTTGAGCATCTGATCCCTTAACTGTTTTCTGGTTTTAACTTTCTCTTGAACATTCCCTATTACTTGATCAATAGGGTGATTCCTTTGATATCTCCAAGCTCTAGGGAGTTCTTGAGCTGTTTCTTCATTATTTTCTTTATCAAACTCTTGCTCCTGGATATCTTCCTCTGTGCCAACAGATTCAGATATCTTTGGAGGTTCAGTTTTACTTTTGTCAGAAATTCCCAGTTTTTCAAAATTGAAAGGAAGATCATCCTTATTGGTAACATGTTTTGAAACAGTTTCATTTTCAATGAAAACCACATGCACTGATTCTTCTACTACATTTGATCTTTTATTATAAACCCTATAGGCCTTACTCCTACTTGAATAGCCCAAAAATATACCTTCATCGGATTTGGCATCAAACTTACCCATATTTTCTTTCCCATTGTTGTGAATAAAGCATTTGCACCCAAACACATGGAGGTGTGACAGATTTGGCTTTCTTCCCTTGTACAGTTCATATGGAGTCTTCCCAAGGATTGGTCTGATGTAGGCTTTGTTTATGATGTAACTTGTTGTATTCACTGCATCAGGCCAGAACACTTGAGAGAGTTCCTTCTCATTCAGCATAGCTCTAGCCATTTCTCCAATGGTTCTGTTCTTCCTTTCCACCACTCCATTTTGTTAAGGAGTTCTTGGTGCTGAGAAGTTGTGGTCAATCCCATGCTCATTGCAGTACTCCAGGATGTATGCATTTTCAAATTCTCCTCCATGGTCTGACCTGATAGACACAATAGAAATACCTTTCTCATTTTGCACTTTCTTAGCTAAGGTTACAAATGCATCAAAGGTATCACTTTTAGAGGAAAGAAACAATGTCCAAGTGAATCTAGAATAATCATCTACAATTACAAGCACATACAGATTACCACCAAGACTTTTCACCCTGGATGGTCCAATTAAGTCCATATACAACAATTCAAGTGGTCTTATTGTGGTAACTACATTTTTAGATTTGAAGGATGATTTAGTTTGTTTTCCTCTTAGGCATGCATCACATTCTTTATCCTTTTCAAAAGATATTTTAGGTAGACCAGTTACTAGCTCATTTTTAATCAGTTTAGACAATTGATTCATGTTAACATGAGCTAATCTCCTATGCCATAGCCAACTATCATTATCCTGGCTTATTAAACATACAGAGTCCAAGGGAGGAAGTTCATCAAGGTCAATAGTATAACAGTTACCATCCCTTTAAGCTTTGAGGATTACTTTGTGATCACTTTTTCTGATGACTAGGCAAAACTTTGAGTCAAACAGCACCCAGTTTCCTCTGTCACAGGTCTGACTTACGCTCAGCAAATTGTGGTTGAGGCCAATTACAAACAACACTTCTTCAATGGATGTTTCTGGATTTTTGCCCATAATGCCAATACCAACAATTTTGCCGTATTGATCACCTCTAAAGGTCACCTTTCCTCCCTTCTTGTCTCTAAGAGTGATGAACTTCTCCTTATCACCAGTCATGTGACTTGAGCAGGCACTGTCCATATACCATTTGTTGCTTTTCTTAGCTTTGAGACAGACCTGCAAAACAAGGTTTATGTTTTCCTTTTAGGTACCCAAACTTGCTTGGGTCCTTTTCGGTCAGTAGGTGTTTCCCTAGATGCAGAAGCAACTTTGGGAACCCATTCAACTTTCCTGCCAAGTCCATTTTTCTTCAAAACACACGAACTGGAAATATGTCCCTTTTTGTTACAGAAATGGCAGGTAGTGAAAGGACTGCTAGACTGAGAAGTAGGAAGAAAACAATGCAGATAATACTTTTGTCTAGCATGTCTTGGTTGATCATATGTTTCAATGTGAGGTGATGCATCATTTTTCTTTTTATTGTTCTCAGCATGCACAAATTGTCTCATATATGCATTTTGATTTTTCTTCCTAATCTTTTCTTTGACAGCACATGGATCATAGCCAAGACCAGCTTTTCCTTGTGATATTCTTTGGCTCCCCATCAATGCAAACAACATATCCTTACCTCTAGTGAGCCTAGACATGCTTTTAACTAAATAATCATTAGTTCGCTTAAGTTCAGTGCATGAAGTGCAGCAAACAGATTCAGAAGTAGGTAAAGTGGCAGTTTTAGAAACTATGCTTTGAGACTCCAGCTTGCTTATCTTTTTCTTTGCCAATTTCAGTTCTTTAGCAATTTTAATAAATTCATCATGAAGCTCATGAAATGCATCCAGTAATTCAGAATAGGAAGGTTCAGATTCATATACCTCTTCTTCTTGATCACTGCTGCATGAGGGTGTGACTTCTTCAGAAGCAAGTGCTATTAGACAAATGTTGGCAATCTCATCCTCATCTTCTTCTTCCTCATTTGAGCTGTTACCCCATATGAATGAGATGTAGGCTTTCTTCTTCTTCCCTTTGTCAGCAGCTTTCTTTTCTTTTTCTTGTTTCTTGATGAATTGGGGGCAGTCCCACTTTATGTGTCCCTGCTTCTTGCACTCATAGCAAGTCACAGGTTCTTTTGTCTCTTTCTTGTTTTCTCCAGCCACTCCTTTCTTGAAGAATATCTTGTTCTTCTTCTTGCTGTAGAATCTTCCAAATTTTTTGACCATCATGGCCAGAGTTTCCTCATCCAGCTCATCTCCTTCGTCAGATTCTTCTTCCTTTTCATCAGCAGCTTTGAGGGCAAGGCCTTTCTTCTTTCTGTCCAGCCCAACTTCCTTGAGTGCTTTAATTTTTCCTTCATACTCCTCAAGGCTGCCGAAGAGAGCTGTGACAGAAGCCATTGATTCTCCTCTGGCTTCTTCTATAGCTGTCACCTTGGGCTGCCATTCCAGAGGGAGAGCTCTAAGTATCTTTCTTACTTTCTCAGACTGTGTGTATTCTTTTCCCAGGCTCTTCAGTTGATTCACAACAAGAGTGAATCTCTTTTGGAGCTCCTTTACAGTTTCTCCTTCAGCCATTCTGAAGCTTTCATACTCCCCAATGCATGTGTTCAGTCTGTTCTCCCTAACTCCAGATGTTCCTTCATGTGCAATCTGTAGAGTATCCCACATTCCTTTTGTAGTGGTGCATTGTGAGACTCTGTAGAATTCATCCTGGTTCGGGGCACTGACCAAACAATGCTTTGCTTTGAAGTTCAGTAGGACTCTCCTTCTGTCTTCATCATTCCACTCTGCTTCCAGCTTCTCTTTGTGTCTTCCATCTTCAGTTAGAGCCATTGGGACGAAATCTCCTTTTTTAATGACTGACCAGATATCAAGATCAATTGATTAGAGGTAGATCTGCATCCTCATCTTCCAATATCCATAATGCTCTCCACTGAAGCCTGGTGGTCTGTTAGTGTTGTTTCCTTCAGGAAGTATACTCTCTCCAAAGCCAGCCATCTTAATTCTCGGACTGTGAGTTCCTTTGAATGGGAATCCGGGCTCTGATACCACTTGTTAGCAAGACTGACTTCCCAAGAGGGGGGTGAATTGGGAAGATTGAAATTTTTCTGCACAAAGTGAAGTAAGTGAAGATATCACAATATAATGAAAACAATGCGTAAAACAGAGCAGGCTGAAAAGTAAAGATAGGGAGAAGAAGACTCAGTAATTTATCCTGGTTCGGTCTTTCCACTTGACCTACATCCAGTCCCCAAGACACCTCTTGAGATTTATCCACTTTACAGCAAGAATTTCAATGGGCTTCTTGCTAGGGCCACAGTACACGAGTATGCTCTGTTTCTGAGCTCTCTCAAACTCTCCAAGCACTTTCACTATGTGCTTCCCAATCCCCTTGTGAATACCCCTCACAAGTAAATCTATCTCCAAGATGAAGAGTAGATTGATTACAATGAAATAACTCTCTTGAAAAGAGTAGATATGAAAGTTTAAGTACAAGTATAGAAGTTGAGAGGGTAAAAGCTTTTGAGAAAAGATTCAGCAGAAATTCGGTGTATATTAGTTTGATTCGTTTTCCACAACTTCAAATGATGTTGTATTTATAGATTTAGGTCTCAAATATCCATTAGAGACTAAATCTATCCGTTGGGGAAGTTATCCAACGGTTACTCTGAAAAACTATCCATTTACCAACCGCATTTAATGTTTCTAACATACTGAAATTAGAATTTTGGTTGGTCAACAGACGAATTTTGAAGGAACCGAAGATTAAAGCTTCCAACGTTACAGCACGAAGTTCGTCTGTTCATGAAGTGAAATTCGAATTTTGAAACTTACAAAACATTTTCACAATGTGACATACGAATTTTCAAGAAGAAAGTTTTTCGGTTAAGTGTGAACAGTGTTTTCAATTTTCTACGGTGCCTTCGAAATTCAAATTTTGGATCACCAAAATTCGTCTGTCCATTGAACGTTTAAAGGGGCACAGTAGATTACTTCGAAATTTGAATTTTGGATCCCCAAAATTCGTCTGTCCATTGAACGTTTAAAGGGGCACAGTAGATTACTTTCTTCGAAATTCGAATTTTGAAGAGTAAAGTTCATCTGTCAGAGAGACTCTTTTCAGACTAACTTCATCATTCGAATGTTGCAAGTTCACATCATTCGTATGTCAATGTTTCATTTCAACAGACTCAAGAACTTAGCTTCTGAAATTTGAATTTTAATGTTCAAAGTTCGTCTGTCAGATAGCAGTTTTGAAACTTAAATCATTCTTGATCTCAGATGAACTTTAACATAGTTTCAGACGAATTTCTTCTATTTTCTCAATTTTTGTTTTGTTCAAAATTCAAACTTTGAAGACTCAAAGTTCGTCTGTTGCAAAGAAGCATCTATCAGACTTATATGAAAATTCGAATGTTGCAAGTTCAAAATTCGTCTGTCAGAGAGCATTTATCAAACTCAATTTCATTTTGATTTCAAATGCACTTTATCATAGTTTCAGATGAATTTCTTTGGTTTTTACAAACTTCATTTTACTTGAAATTCGAATTTTGAAAGTGTGAAGTTCGTCTGTTACCAAAAGGCCTCTTTCAGACTGGATGAAAATTCGAATTTTGAACAACCAAAATTCGTCTGACAGAGAGTCATCTCTTCAGACTTATTCAGTTTTAGCTCGAAATTCGAATTTTCAAAGGCAAAGTTCGAATTCCCAACTTGACAGTTTAGCTTAAACTTTCAACCTTCGTCTGTTTGTGGGTGTTTTTCACATATTTAAAGATTTAACATAAAATCAAAGTTTGAAAACATCTTTTCTTCAAATCAAAATCTTTTACCCAGTCATAACAAAAACTAAGGATCCTACAAAAGATCTAACAGCAAGAACTCAGAAAATCTTCACTTGAGACAGCTTTGATCTCCTTTGATATCTTCAATCCAAGCTCTTGAATGTTAGTTTGGAATCATCAAAACTCTTGATTCAACAGATCATATCTCACAAAATATGTTTGTTTTTGAAGTGAAACTTGTTGCATTTGAAAGTAGACATTGAGAGCTTTCCAGCCATAGGTCATTTGCTTAATTTTGAGTTAAAATGAGAGAGTTATAGCTTCTGTAAAATTATCTATAGTGTAAAGTTTGAAGTTATAGAGGTTCCGCCTCTTATAGACGAATTTCGGGCCTTCAAAATTCAAATTTCGAAAAGAACTTTTGTATCATGTTGAGCTTGCCACTGATAGACAAATTTTGGCTTATGAAATTCGAACTTCAAGTCTAACAGACAAATTTTGGCTTTGAAAATTTGAATTTCGAATCCCTAGAATG
Organism: Adenanthera pavonina; assembly: GCA_026686845.1. Classification (NCBI taxonomy): domain Eukaryota; kingdom Viridiplantae; phylum Streptophyta; class Magnoliopsida; order Fabales; family Fabaceae; genus Adenanthera; species Adenanthera pavonina. Next base: position 10,215,017 of record JAIVEN010000017.1, read on the forward strand.
TGAAAATACTACTGTAATAGCAAACAGATGAATTTTCACATACAAAATTCTAATTTTGAAAGGAAGAACTTGTGCCATATTGAGTTGCTCACTGACAGACGAATTTTGGGTACCAAAATTTGAACTTTGAAGGCATTATAGCAATATGGAACAACTGTTCATACTTACCAAATGAACTTTAAACTTGAAAATTCGTATGTTCCAACATAGAAACATTTATCAAAGATGAAAATTTGAATTTTGCTTTAGAACAGATGAAATTCGAAGTTTAACATTAAAGTCTTTAACTTATGGTCTTTGCGAAATTTAGAGTGTCAACGCATTAAATGTGGTTGGTGAATGACTAGTTTTACAGAGTAACCATTAGGTAACGTCTCTAACGGCTAGATCTTGTGTTTAACGTCTAGTTACACCACAAATCTATAAATAGAATATCATTTAAACTTATGGGTAACAATCTTAAGAGAGTTTATGCGAAAATGCTGCAACAATTTGTAAAATCTTTCTATCTCAGCAATATTTGAAAAACCCACCTCAATAGAGTGAACCTTCAATATATTATCTACTTTTCAAGAGAGTTTTTATTTTGTAAATATATCTTTCTACATATTCTGGGTAGAATCTTAGTGTGGGGAAACACTAAGAGATTTACACATCTTGTAAGGGTATGGGGAGAGTGGTTTCACAAGTTCCTACTGACACTTGTGGGATGTACTGAGCCTTCACAGGTGCCCGGATCAAATTTGTGGAATATAGTGGAAAATCCCAAGTAGTGGCTTGGGAACTGGATGTAGGTCAAGTGGTTGGGTTGAACTAGTATAAATTGTTGTGAATTGTTCTTCATCTTCTCTATTCAATTGCTGCACACAACTCTCTCTATTTATCCCTGTTTTGCTACACTCTTAGTGAAACTAGGTTGTGATATAAAAAGAGTGAAAAATCTTGCATCACCCAATTCACCTCCCCTCTTGGGTGACCAGCCAACCTAACAACTATTAAATGAGATGTTATGTAAAATCTTATGGGACATGATAATGCTGTGTTTTCATGTTAATATGTTCCTCTAGGTGTGTTATGGAGTATCATGTAAGATAAGGGCAAGTTATGGCTATGTATGTATATATTAGTGTGTATTTTGGAAAGTTAGGAGGATGCAAGAGACCTTTCTGAACACTGTTGGGAATTGAAGTACGGTACAGACCTTGGTATGCTCAATGTATGAATGTTTTGTATGTTTAAAAACTAGACATGTGTAGCTTTCCATAGACATAAAGATCACACAATTTGGAGTTGTATATGATTTATGGTGATTTTTCAAATTTATGGTCAAAATCAGGAATTTTCTAAAATGACCATTGCTATAATGAAAATTATACAAATTTACTGTATAAATTGGTCAAGTATTTGTCCTGTTCAATATTTTTCCCATGTAGATAATCTTTTTGTCTATTTTTGTAGAATTGAATCACCTCAATATGATTTTGCTTGATTTTGATATAAATTTTGAAAATTCGTCAATTAAAATGAGATTAACCAAAGAAATTGTACCCAAAAATGAAAAAAAAATTGGTTTAAGTTATTTATGCAATCAAGTCTCTAATTATGCATTAATGGACTTAAATGTAGTTTAATACATAGGAAAATATGTCTAAGCATGAGGTGTGACAAGGTGGGCACTTTATTCGCATAAGGAAGTGAACAGTGAAGGCCAATTGTACTGTGCAGCCCGTTATTCACATAACCTAGAAAGGTTATCCACATAACGTATGTCACACAGCACTTGGACTCTTCTCTATCAGTAGGTTATCCCCATAACTTAGGGAGGTTATCCGCATAACCTATGTTTCAGTGTCCTTAGACTTTCCTCTGTTAAAAAGGTTATTTGCATAACCTAGGGGGGTTATCCACATAACCTACATTACAAAACTCATGATTCTTTTTCAGTAAAATAAGTTATCCGCACAACCTTGGAAGGTTATCCTGATAACCTAAGTTTTACAAAAACTTAACATTATCCTAACAACTGCGTAGGTTTTATGAAAATATTTTTGAGCTAAAACTTAGTCATTCTGGGATGAACGTTATCCGCATAACCTAGCTAGGTTATTCGTATATCGAAAGGTCTACGCTAAAAACAAGAGCAAATGGTCACCCATTATTCGCATAACCTAAGGAGGTTATCCATATAATCTCTGTCAGGTGCATTTAATGCTGTAGGTGAACGGTTATTTTTCTGAGAATAACAGCTAATCTTTGTTTCCAATAGATAGTTTTGCTCTAAAACTATAAATATGAACTCATTTAATTTGTTGGGTAATGAGGAAAAACATAAAAAGGCCAAAACGTTGCAGAATTAATTACTGATTCTTTCAAAGCTTACTTACCATCTGTTTAGCTCATTCATTATACTTAAACTTTCATATCTACTCTTTTGAGAGAGAGTTTTCATTCTGTATATTCCTATACACTTCTTGATAGAGCTTAGTGTGAGAATACTCTAAGAGAGTTGTTCTTACTCATGAGTGAGAAGAGTGAGAGAGATTTATTTAGCTCAAAGTCCGAGTTGGGTTGTACTGCGGTTTTTGCAAGAATCCATTCAAATCTTGCAAAGAATAGTGAAGAATCTCAAGCGGTGGTTTGAGGATTAGACGTAGGTCAAGTGGAGTAGACCGAACCAGGATAAATCTATGTGTCTCCTTTTCATTTACTTTGCAAGTGCTCTTTATATCTTATACTCTGTTTTTTTGAAACTTCTATTATTACTAATGTATTTCATTTCTTGCAGAAAAATTGAAACTTCCTAATTCACCCCCCTCTTGAGAAACCAGCTGAACTAACATATCTTACATCACATATTAGGGTTACACATGAAGCCCGAGAACCCAATTTGCTTGACTAGCATGACTTGAGGAGTTTTTTTCCCGATTCAAAGATGCACTCATTAGCCCAAGATGATTTGAGCTAGTCCAACTCGAGGTGTATACCATGGGTAAGACCGAGTGTTGGGCTGAGTTAGTGAACTAAGTAGCCCAACCTAACCCAATGTTTATTTATTTATTTAAAATTACATAAGTAGGCAACATTGTTTGGTGAGCATATATACAAGGGTAGGGTTTCTGAGTTATGACTTCACCACTTGCCTACTTCTCTGATATGAATTTCTCCATCATCATCTCCCTCTCAAATTCTCTATTCTCGAACTCGAACTCCCTCTCCCCCAATGGTTGTAGCACCATGCATCAAGCCCTTCACTGAGTTTCGTGGTGGATTGGTGTTGCTTCTTATCTCATCTCAGCATCATCTTTGTGGTGGTGGTGTACTAGTGTGGCTCCTCCTACTTCTAGTCATCTACTTATCTTCTCCATCTTCAAATCCAAAATTGGTACTTCATCTCCACTCTCCTTCCCTATCTTCCATCTTCTCCATTTTTTATCTAGTCTTCTTGGCATGTACGTGTTTAGTGTTTGTATATTTGTGGTTTATAGAAATGGGGTTTGAATTTGCCTTTGACTAAATGCTGGAAATCGTGAAAAAGGGGTCAATTTTTTGAAAAACTCAGTTGACATCTACTTTTATACATTTCTTTTATGCAAATTTGGGGAATCAGCTTACTACTGTATTTTGTGTTAAATTTTTTTATTCATTTTCATCCATTTTTTAGTTAAATATATATTAGGCTTTTAGTTTACAAACTTTTTTTCATTTATATATTATTTCATACAAGTTTATGCCCCATTTTCCCTTTTTTCCGCTGGAGAAGTAGCCATTGCACCCCAAACAAAGGAAAAAAGGTATAGGCCCGATCTGTCCAAGTCAAGCTAACCCTATTAGGACTAGGCTAATTATCAGGTCTAGACGGCTATCAGCTAAACAAACCCAAACCATGCATGTCTTAGGGTCAACCATCAAGGTCAATGTCATTCTAGCTCGATCCTGACAGTTTACAGTCCTACCACATATCAATTTGATCATCTATGCTTAGATATCCGTAAATTAAGATGGACTCAGAAGGGTATGTCATAAATTAGTCTTTGGTAGCCATTGATTGAGATGAGTTGTTTCTCATATCAAGTGGAATTATTTTGTGTTTTTTATACTTTGTTCTTAATGTTCTGTATACTTTATGATTTGTGTATTTACCACTCTGGCGATGATATTGCTTTAATGTCTTGTTATGTCTAGTATCTTGATAATTTGTGGAAAATGGGGTTTTTTTATATCCAAATAATTGGCCAGTTCTTCACAAAATTAGTTTTCACATGTTGAGAACAAAAAACATATATTGTGGAAGATATAGGAGTGGTAATACATATGACTATAGTTTTGTGGAATTCTAATTGTTTTTATTTGTTTATTTGTTATGTAGGTTTTAATGTCCATTGTCATATTTCTGGTCTAGACAAGATCCTTACTTTGCATGAATATGTCAGGGTGATGATTTAGTCTAGTTTTGTAAAAATTATGATTTCAAACAATTATGTCCAAAATGTCACTAATTTGTATTTTTATAATATGGTGTTTGGATATTTATATGATTCATAAAAACGAATTATTTATATTATTTAGTTATCTGTGCCATGCACAGATTAGAATTCTAGTTGAACTAATTTTTTTAATTTATTGTATTTATTTAAAATTTGAACCTAAAAAATGTAAATATGTAAAATGCTCAATTAATTTAAAATTTTAATAATCATCCTCAAATCACATCATTTATCATTTTATTTGCGTTTCGATTATGAATTTTTAAAGCGGAAAAAATATTGATAATCATAATAACCATTAATGAATAAAGCTACTTAAATTAAAAATTTTAAATTCAAAATTTCATGAAAAAATATTTTAAATTAAAAAAAAATGATTAATATAATATAATATTTTGAAATTTAAAAGTAACCACAAAATTAACATGGATAAGATCTAGATTTGTTATAAAATTTTTAATATAACATTAATGATTTTAAAAATTAGATTTGACAATTTTTTAAAATAACACAAAATTAATCAAAATCAAATGATTTGATAATTTCTTAAATATCTGAAAAATACCCATTAATATCAAATAATTTTAAATTAACAAAATGTCATGTAAGTAATTACGTTAACAGAAAATGAAATTGAATAGTGATTTTTATTCTTTTTTATTTTATTATAGTATATTGATGATTAGGCTAAATTGTAAATTTTGAAATAAAATTGAAAGTTTTGTAATTACAGAAAAAATAATAGGAGCTTAATGTGTTTCACTTTTAATACTAATAAGTAATAGAATTTATGAGTAAAATATAAAGACTTTCCTTATATTTTAACTGAATTACATAGATCTCTCATTTATTTTTAAAAAATTACACTTTAATATGATTATTTACTTCATTACAAATATTTATTAACAGATTCTAAAATATTTTTATTAAATTTAAATTTATGTCAAAATAATTTAAAATTACTAATTTATCTTTGAATTGTAAAATATCTAACTTTGTATTTAAAAATTTTATTTGGGGTAGAATGGACTTGTATGGCATGGTAAAAGGAATCAAATCATTATTTAAGGAAAAATAAATTAGAATGGTAAGGACTGACTTCTTAAGCCCATTCTCCTTATCCTAAACCATAGTTTTCTTGTCCCCAATGTTAGAAAATAATTTTCTGTGCATTGCATGAGATTGTAAATAATTGAGTGCTTTCATAAGAAGAAAAATGAGTCTAAGATGTTTCTTATTGCTTTTCCATAAGTTATTAAAGATGTGCATACAATTTGGTTTTTCAAATGATTAAGTTTCAACATTGACTTGACATTTGAGTTGACCTTTTTCTACAATTTCCCAAGGGCTTCTTCTCTTAGGCCTCATTTGGTTTGTTGAATGATGACTAATAAAGTTGGCAACATTTTGTTATTTTTTGAAGGTATCGAGGTTTTATTATTGCTAATTATTTAGGAATAAATAGTTAAAATAATTCTTAGGATTTGAATATTTTATTTGTTGGGATTTAGATATTTCATTTAGAATTTGATATGCAGCAGGTTTTTCTGCAAATAGTGTCTTATGAGGATTAAAAATAAGTGAGTAGTTAGTCAATAAAATTCGCGCCTTCCACCAAAAAGTCTCATATTCCAATTTTATTTCAACTCACGATCTTCAAAAACCAAGAAATCGGTATTAGAGCATTCATCTTGAGGGACTTGTGAGATTAAGAAAAAACCCTAAATATCCATAACCTATACTTTTACACAAACACAAAAGCCTATAACCTTCATAATGAATCCCAAAAATTCATTTGTTACTATTGGTTCTCTAGTGTTTGATGGGTCAAATTATCACATATGGTTGTTAGAATGCAAGCCTATCTTGGTGCTAATGACATGTGGAAGACGAATATGAAGTTAGACCACTGCCAGAAAATCCAACTCTTGCACAAATAAAAAATCGTATGTAGATAAAGCAAAGGAAATAAAAACCCTACCTCAAGTGATAGCTTACCTAGTTTTATAGTAGATAACAAAGCTTAAATCACCTTGATCGATTGCTACAGTTGCCTTATCCTTCTCCTTCATGTCTCCCACATTAGTCTATGAGAACCCTGGAGAATTAGCCTTGAACGACAATGAAACACCAGTAATCATATTCTATGTTGGTGAGTAGCCTTTGTGTTTCAAATGCATACACGAGGAAGGCTAACTTCCAAATCTTTTCCTATGTGTCATGCCACATATAATGACCGTTTGTTCCAGTATCAGAAGTTTAATAGAGTTAAGCCACAAGTATGGTTTAATGATCAATATAGCTAATTTTAAAACCATTAGGGATTAACGATACGTTGCATAATTTACAGAGAGACTTAAAAAATTTGAAATTATAAGGGCCAAATTAAAAATCATATGAAACTTTAAGGATAAAAAAATTAATTTTCCCTAAAAAAATTATTGACTCTATGCTAAACTTTATTAATAAAATAAAAGATTAAGTAATAGCAAAAAAATATTTTTTACAAATTTAAACATTTGAAATGTTTATACATTGTTGTTACTTATAATTTTCTTGTGAAAAAAATCAATTTTTTTGGTGTTGCAAACATATTTTAGGAGATTAATTTATAAGTTAAATAAAATAAGAAAAGTAAAATTAAAAAAATTAAAAAATAGATAAGGGTCAAATGGAAAAATGAAAATAGAATCAAGGACAAAGATAGAAAATGAAATCAAAATAACTATTCATTACATTGATCATTATTCATCACAACAAAATCCCATCCAACTTATATATATATATACTAATAGCTAGTCACCCAAGAAGGGAGATGTGAATATAAAATTTTCACGCTTTGAGCAATCAACTCAATGTAATAGTGTTGACACCAAAAATGAAGATGAATAGAGGAGATTGTGCAAGATTTGGAGGACAATAAATGACAAGTGAAACACAACAAATTTATCTAGTTTGGCTCCAAACCCACTTGGCCTACGACTTGTTATCAAGATCCCTTTGAGAGTTTTCATTATCTCTACAAGTTTGAATCGGACTCTTATGAGCCACAAAACAACAAGCTAGCTCAATACCGAGCTAATCATTCTCTTTCAAAGAGATTAAATGAGCCCACTCAAGATTCTCACAATCTTGACTCTACTCAAAGTAAAAGAAGTAGAAAGATTTAAGCTTTTCCTCACTTGGATGAGTAAATGATACAATGAAGCTTAGTATTAGTAGTTGAGAGTGTTTGATCAAAGAAATAAATGTGTTAGAGCAATAAAATAGTTTCAAAACATCAATCTCTCTTCTTTCAACCTAAATGAATGGCTATTTATAGGTGGAAGTGATTAACTAGTCATTAGACACAATTAATTAGTTGATATTCATACGAACTAGCTGTAGAACTACCACATTAAATGCTTCTGACACAACTCATTCAAATGAGCCAAGAATGGTTCAATTGAATGAAGTGGTTTTTAGCCTAATTCTAGAGAACTTCTACACAACAATAGAATGAAACAATCATAAGTCAATCGAATGAGAGTATATTAACTAAGAACAAGTAAGTCCGGTCATTCAATTGAACATCAATGGTGATGATCGAATGAATACGGAGAACCTTTGAGCTATTATATTTGGTGACCAACATGTTTAGTTTTGATGATATGAAATAGTGAAGTAAAAAGTTTGCATGATATGATTATTTAATGTTATTTATATCATGCTTATTATTTGAGGAAGAATTTGGTTAATTACTGGATTTAATATGGATTTTTTATGTAGTTAAGTAAAGAAGAGGAATATAATTATGGAGTCGAATAGTGGAGCAAAAAATGTTAATAAGAAAAAAAGAGTTTTGGAGAAGAACTTGGGAGCTTAAATTGGAAGATCGAGATTCAAGTTCTTAATTTTTGAGTTTAGATGTCAGTAGTTGAAGATGTTTGAGTTTAAAAGGTTTTCCAAATAATTATAGATCATCTCTTTTAATATCATTGAATATTTTTGGTTCAGAAATCAAATTGTGCATTGATTCCTTCATTCCTATGAGTTTTTAAAGTGTCAGCAAAAGTAATCAATTATCTTTGGCTATATAACATGTTATACCAGTTGTTTTCTTCTCAATTTTGTACTTCCTTACTAACATAATCGATTACTTGCTAAAAGTATCGATTATCATGTGCCTTAGCAAATCTGTGAGCCACTGTTTCATATACTAATTGATTATCTCATTATATAATCGATTATATTTATAAGCTTGCATCTGTTTAGCACCTTAAATGATTACCCTCTCAAAATAATCAATTATCAAGTCTATCCATTTTTCATTTACTTCAATCTCGTGTCTTAATAGATTGCTCTTGGTTTTTAATAGATTATATTGCTTCATATAATCTGTTATATTCTTAAATAATTGATTACCTTTTCTCAACAAATAGGTGAGCTCTCTATTTGAAATCTAATCTGTTACATTCTCAAATATGATCGGTTATTTTACTTCTCAAACTTATTTTCATCCTTCCATAACCTGTAACAAGCTCTAATAAAATTGGTTATGTTTCCTAACATTCCAAATTCCTTTTTAATTGATTATTCTTGACTCAATTGATTGATGAACTTACTTTCTTCTTTGTTATTAAAATTAATCAATTGACTTAAACTGAGTTTGATTTATTATTGTGGATATGTTACTGGGAAGGCACTGTAGCAATATGTAACAATTGTTCACACTTACCAGAAGAACTTTAAACTTAAAAATTCGTATGTTCCAACATAGAAATATTTGTCAAAGATGAAAATTCAAATTTTGCTTTAGAACAGACAAGCTTTGAAGTTCAATGTTAAAGTTTTTAACTTATAGTCACTGCAAAATTTGTCTATTGACACCCAAAATTCGAATTTCAGAGTGTTAACATATTAAATGTGGTTGGTGAACGGCTAGTTTTATAGAGTAACCGTTGGGTAACGTCTCTAACGGCTAGATCTTGTGTCTAATGTCTAGTTGCACTACAAATCTATAAATAGAACATCATTTGAACTTATGGGTAACGATTTTAAGAGAGTTTATACGAAAAAGCTACAACAATTTGTAAAATCTTTTTATCTCAGTATTGTTTGAAAAACCCAACTCAATAGAGTGAGCTTTCATTGTATTATCTACTCTTCAAGAGAGTTTTCATTCTGTAAACATTTCTTTCTACATATTCTGGGTAGAACCTTAGTGTGGGGAAATAGTAAGGGATTTACACATCTTGTAAGGGTGTGAAAAGAGTGGCTTCACAAGTGCCTACGGAAACTTGTGGGATGTATTGAGGCTTCATAGGTACCCAGATCAAACCTGTGGGATATAGTGGAAAATCCCAAGTGGTGGCTTGGGGACTGGATGTAGGCCAAGTGGTTGGGCTAAACCAGTATAAATTGTTGTGTATTGTTCTTTATCTTCTCTATTCAGTTGCTGCACACAACTCTCTCTGTTTATCCCTGTTTTGCTGTACTCTTATGAAATTGGGTTGTGATCTAAAAAGAGCGAAAATCTTATATCATCCAATTCACCCCCCTCTTGGATGACCAGCCAACCTAACACATTGGACCTCCCTTAATGACATTAATGAGAACGTTTTGAACGTTAGGCAGTTTTCGACAATCAAATTAAAAAAAAATACTGGTTAATGAAGGATATGAACGGATGACTAATGTTCAAAACATTTACACCATTAACTCATAACCAAAGCCTTAAAAACATGGATTTTCTAGAAGGCTATTTAAATTCCTTTTATTTTCTAAAACATAATTTCTGGCAATGGCAAAAAAGTGTCCAACCCCGGGTATATTTTTGCGTGCAGGGGGGAATTCGATGAATTTTAACTGAGTTGGCCTAGTTTTTGTCCTGTTTTTGTGCGTGCGAACCCATTCTCCTCCTAGGCCCATTTTGCTCTTCCATGATCACATGTTAGTATTTATACTCTTTGGCTTTCATTTGTTTGAGCAATGTGGGACCTCTCTTTCTCTCTTTTCCTTTTGACGCACACACACATGTATTCTCCAACAATCCCTCTCATGTGTGTCAAAAGATCACTATTATCTGAATGAGTATAAGCATTTTGAATATGGTGTCTTATGGACTATGAACCATATCTAGACCAATAAAGCTTAGTATACAGAGTTTTCGGTGAAGCTTATAGCTTCTAACAATTAACAACTCTTTGTTGTATACTAGCGGGCTTAAGAACCAGCTTATACCCCCATAATTTCCACCTTTATCGCAGTTTTGCGCTTTAAACTATGGCCATGTGCGTGCCTAGTTTTAATGAATACTCTAGAGATTTTTTCCATGATCTCATAGGAGCGGCCCCACTCCACATTCATGTAGGTGATTTCATCAAGTGTGTCTGCAATGAATACACCATGCATAAGGAATATGAAATTATTAAGAGTTTTTACTCAGCCTTGCCAATAATCCATCCTAAGACTTTTCTCATATCATAGGAAGGGACCAAAAATAATAAAGTGCTAGCAAAATTAAAAAATGACTTGTTTTTACCCATATGACCCTCTTTCATGGGATCCCCAATCACAAAAGTTGGGTTACCATCATTATTAATTTTCAAATTGGCTTAAGTTCATTCCCCTCAATGTTTCCAAAATTTGTTTCTTCCCTAAAGGTTTGGTTAGGGGATCTGCCAGATTTAATTCTGACCTTACAAAATTGATTGATATAACTCCATTTTTCAACATATAATATTATGTCTTAAACGAATGTGCCTACTTTTTCCATTGTAGGTCTTATTTTTAGCAACGGCTATTACTGATTGACTATCACAATGTAATGACACTAATGATATTGGTTTTTCACCTAACGGAATATTTGTCAAGAAGTTTTCCAATCACTCAATCTCATTACTAGCTAGTTCCAGAGCAATGAACTCTAAATCAATAGTGGATCTTGCTATAATATTTTCTTGAGCTGATTTCCAGGTGACTACACCATCATTAAGAGTGAATACATAGCCACTGGTGGATTTGGTCTCTTCTAAATTTGAGATCCAATTTACGTCACTGAACCTTCTAATATAGCGGGAAATTCATTATAAAATATACCATAGTTTATGGTACATTTAAAATAACTCATTAATCTATCCAGAGCTAGCCAATGCACTAGCACAAAATACCTTGTGTACATCGTCATTTTAGATTGGTTAAAAAAGAACCGATTTAGAAAATGTGACTAGTGGCATTTTTGTAATTAAATTGCTTAGTTTTAGACTATTTAGATTGGTTGTATAATTCACCGATCTAAAAAGTATTTTCTAAATTGGTGGAATTTTTGCTTGATCTAAAAAATTGAACGGAAATTTAAAAAAAAATAAATTCAAGATTTCATTGAAGGAAAAAACACATGAGTCCCTTTCAAACTCTTTTCTAAACCTAGCAGAGACAGCAGTGTTTGAAAACACACCAAGGCACTTTGCAAGGTCACCATTGCCGTCAATGTCCTAAGGAGTTCTCCCTCATCGTTACTGTCTTCACCATTCGCCATCATCATTGTAAGGTCTTTGTTGCTAAACTCGCTTGTCCTTACTAACTTTACTTGTCATTTCTCCATTGTAAGGAGTCCTTAGTCTTCAACTTTGATTCCAACAACATAAGGCCGTTGTCACTCTAATCTCCTTTGTCATTTCTCATCAGGTAGGTAACACCTTCTCCATCGCGCTTGAGGTCTTTGCTTTTGATCTGATGTGACTCGGGCTTTTGGTTAGGTTTTGCAATGGAAGATATAGAAAAGCCCTAGGTCATCTTCAAGATATGTTGTGCGCTTTAGTTCTTTCCTCACATGTTCCTTTATTTAGTCATCTTCACTTTTTTTTTGTTTGATTTATGAGATTTTGCTTCTATTTTTGTGTGTTTATATTCCTGGAGCTACATCTATGTGTTTCTTCAATCGAAATGTTTTAGTCTCTCTATATCAGTCTTATTTTTTTCAAATTAATATATCCTCTCTTCTCCTATCTCCAATGTACTTATAGACAGCTATAATTTTCTTAGATGTTGGGTGTTTTGATTTGACCAGACAATTAACGCATAAGGTAATTGATTCTACATGTGAATGAGTCATCATCTTTTCTACTGAACATGCATTTCCCCCGTTTTTCTCTAACAATTAAAGATTGACAATATTTATTTATTTATTTATTTTTTATAGTAGTACTCTATCAAGAGGTCTTGAGTTAGAAAAATTAGAACGAAGCCTTACGGTAGAGCAAGATAACATAAAAGTAGCCGAAGGTGCAAGTCAAAGAGAGGTATTGTCATTTTCCCTCCTTTGTAATTTATGTGTCATTAAACACTTTTCAATCTTATTTTCCATACTCGATCTGCATTACTTTTTCTCTGTTTTGAGCTTGTTTCTAATTTGTAAGTATTTTAGTGGCTTGCCAATAAATTGAAGGGAATTTTTTTATTATCAATTAAGTTTATGTGATGATTCACTCTTAGCTTATAACAAATGATTCTCACGTTTTCTTTTGAAGTTTCAAGTTTTGGAGTATTTTGAAACTTTGATATATATATATATATATATAAATTGCTCAATTTTTGTAATCATGTTGAGTGAGCAATTTTTAACTTTTTTGTCTGATACTTCAATTTTATTCTAGTAATTTCTTGGCCATAACCTTCATTGTAGACATCTTTTCTCATTCATGTACATACTGGTCTCCTTTTACTAAAAGTTGGTTATCTTTTGTAGTCCTTTTACAGTGGTCCTCTTATCAATGGTGCTATTAGAACTTTTTGTGGTTATCGAGGTGAAGTTGCTATTTAATTGGGTTCATGAAGTTAATCGCAAGACTGATATTGATGTAATCAACTTGGAGCTTGTTTTCTCAGACTTGGTCCAGGTTAGCTAATTACTTTTCATTCTATACTGTTTTTACTTCCTTTCTATTCACTTAGGAACCACTTTTAACATCCAAAATTATGTTAGTGGCATAACTTCAATCATATTTATCTTGATTGTATGTGTATTATGCGTCTTCCATTTTTTTAGGAAATTCATTTGTCTTTCCATATTTATCTTGATAGCAAAAGCATAAAAGAATTTTTTAAATTTATCTTTTAGTATTACCCTCTTCTTTCTCTAGGCTTTTATGGCAAAGTTCATATCCAAGTCATTCAATCAACATCATACAGTCATACCAATCCCATTTGCTGTGATTATTGTTAAACATACTGATAGAATTCCTTTTGTAGTTGGTTTCCTCTAAGATCTAATAAGAATGTTATATATTCTTTCTATTCATTATGACTTCTCCTTTTTTGTATCTTTTGTCCCTTTCATTCTTGACTAGAAATCATAGCTTGCTTTGCAATTCTTTCATGGATGCGAGTGTATTATTGATTTTGCAAAAGCTAATTGTATTCTCTTTTCCTTTTTATTCTTTTGGTTGATTAATTGGAACCTTTGGGAGGATCTAGTAGATTACAAGTAAACTTTGAATGTAGATTTTTACACCATTTACTGCACAAGGTGCTATGAAGCCTTTGCTTGATATCTGTCTTTTTATTGGTAGATTAAAAAAATTATCTACAAGTGAAAATTACACTCCGGATTATAATAAGTTTACTTTACTACAGACCATTCTGAAAATTCCAGGCTTCATTGACAATTTTATAACTCATTTGCTTGCTGGTCTAGGGTCAAGATTCTATGCTGTCTGCATTGGCTCCTAAGTTGATGCGGTAACTCTTTCTTTCCCATATAACAATGTACATAGCCTATTCAGCATCTATTTTCCTTAACATACCATATATATCTACACTTATGCCATAAATTCTGTGCTTCTTTTCTTTTGTTCTATTCAATAATAATAAACTAATAATCCAGTCTTGGTTGTTGAAATATGACTGAATTATTTATTTATGTAAAATTTTGCAACATATTCTATGTTGTTCATGTTTATGTATTTTTCTGTGGTGCATATAGCACAAACTAAAGGAAGAAGGTCCTAAATTTAAATGCATCAGTGGCTTCTTTGCTTTGGACATTCCTCCTCCTCTTCATCCTGTCTAGTACATTCACTATAACAATGCCATTTGTACATTCTGTTAATTTAAACAAAACAAAGATCTATGTATTGCAACTTTTAGTCTGTCATTTTCTATGTTAGCTTTCGTTTTGTTGCTCAGAATATTGGTTGTGAATTTTGATCTAAAATGGACTAGCGAATAGATAAAGGCCTCTAACTAGCCACTTAATCATACTAGAATAGATCCATCCAAGCTACACACCAGTTTGGTTTTGATTTTTTTTCTTTGGACCAAAGTTTGGTTTTGATTTATTTCTAGTAATCAGAGTTTGTTACCAAAAAAGAAATATATTTATAAATATATATATGTGTGTGTGTGTATATAATATGCCTTTTAAGCTTATTGATCTAGTAAAAAGAGAAAGCCTGGAATAAGAAGTAGAAATTTGAGTTTCATATGTGCATAAATCTTTATAATTAGAATGGAAAAAAGGAGTGTGATGGGCATAAAAGAAAGAAAGTTAAAAGGAAAAACTGGGGAGGTAATAGTAAGAAGAGGAATTATCCTTTTATAATAGTGATCTTCAATTTGTGTGAAGACTACTCAAAGGTTCTAAAACCAAGTCCTAAGCACATGACCCTCTAATGGCAGGCTCACTTATTCCCTATCTTACAGCACGTGTCTCATTTTTAATCTTATTTTAAATCCATCAACAAGTGCAACTTAATTATCATCTTTGTTTTGTTTAAATTAAATAGTTTTCTTTTTTTTTTCCTTTGCCCCAAAAAAATACATTTCCAATATTTGCTATAAGAGTCTCATTCTGCACATTTTTTTGAAACTATAATGTAAATTCAAGACATCTTTCTAAGACTATAAATCTTGTAGGGATTAAATAATTATGTTTCTGCAAAGTATGCTGAGAGTCAGACATATAGCTGTAGCTTTAGCCAATGAAATACTAGCTATGGAATTCTAATGTAGAAAACATCAATAGTAAGTGTTGAGTATAAATTGATTGTTATGAGATAAATTTGTCCATATAAGAAAGGAAACATTCATTTTTATTACTAAATAAGTAATGATACTTTGAAAAATAAGAAATAAGGATAGTAGGAATGAAGCCACAAATTTCACAGTCATCCTAATTACTTTTGACCTGAACATTCATCCTAATTTGTAGCTATAGTGTATATATAAAGCCTCATAGCCATACTTGTGAACTTCAACGGCATAAGGCACATATGCTTGTTGTACTACAAAATAAAATTAGCTCTATAGTTTTTTATTTATTTTTCCATTAATAATACATTATTAAGTTATGATATTTTATTATACAGATTTTGTCACTACTAGATTCTAGTACAACATTCAACTATGGAATTCTCCTGGATTGCTAAGAGGCTTTTGCATTATATTGCTTTGAGAAATACTTGATAGCTTGCTTAGGTATGTCAAATAGATTTTATACCCATACTTCTCCCTAGTTACAGTTGTAACTTGTATCTATGCAAGAATGCATATTTTCTTGCAGAATTATTTGTAGTTTGAATTGTGTTACGATTGTCACTATATTTGCTCAACTATTTATGCTCATAGGTGGTAAGGATAGAATAATTCAGTTTATGGAAAATATGAGCCTAATGGACTACAATTCTGCTCTTCTAAAAGAAGCATATGCTATTATTCAAATCATTTTAGATGCTATGATCTCATTATTGTAAGGTTTCCTTTGGGAATCCTTGTCAGTTAGTGGCTATTAGTCTATTACTTGCTGTCAGATATTCAAAGTTTTGAATAACAGAGGAATTAAGGCAATAATGAGTATGTATATATTCAAAGACAAGAACTTCTCACTTAAGTTAATTGAACACATTTCATAATTAAGTGAATTAGACATTGTTACCAAGTGTTTTTATTTTTTTAATGGTATTTGAAGTTGGTTTCAGCTACTACATACTTGCCCTTAATGCATGGATTCTACACTTTCTACTCTAATGTTTGTCATGTGTGAACTGTGAAACACTTTACTTTTATAGTGTATATTGGTTTTTATAAACCAAATTATGTATAAGCAGTCTTAATCTATGAAGACTGCTTACTTGAGATCAAAGTGACAGCATTATTAGACTTGTAAATGCTTCGTATATCAGTAAACTAGTGTTGATCAATTTATATCAGTAAAGTATTGCTAATATGTTTTCCTCTTAATAGTTTAAAATGTTTATGATTCTCATTAGTTTTTCTCCAGGAGATAATAATTATTCACCTGAGTTGTTGATGTTTATTGCAGAAAACTTCATGATGAGCTACCAAGTTCTATTTGACCAAGAAAAACTAATATTGGATAGGAAGAAATTTGATTGTAAGTGTTATTTTTCTTTGCTAGATATAATAGTAATAGTGACTGTATTGAATACGGTAAATATATATAATTTCGAAGAAGAGATTTGTTACCATGAAACTAGTATTGATTATTGTCTTAGATCTCACTTTCTTGTGATATTAGCCTAAGGACCTTGTGACTTTGCAGGTTGAGCACATGATGAGAGAGCAAAGTATTTTGGCTACAAATGAGTTCATTGATTGACTCTTATGTGAATTAGTTATGGCTAGACTTTCAATCATTGGAAAACAAAGGTGAAATCTTGGCAAAACCTTTCTTCTATTGTAAAACTGGAACATGTAAAATTGTGATGCTAATCCTACTTATTTCAGGGAATGCCCAGTGGATCTAGGCTTTCAAATGATGCTTCTTGTTGGAGACAGTTTGGAAAAATTATCATGTATGTCATACTCCTTTCTAATGTTAGCCATATAAGTGCAGGTGTCATTTTGCACTTATTTATTATCATGTATGACATACTTTGTTTCTTGATTTTGGGAAATCTAATTTTTGTGCTTTTAAGTTCTCTTGTATTCTTTCATTGTTATGATTATTGAAGGTTGTTCTACTAACATAATTTGTTAAATATTGATCCCCCAAGAAACATTTGCGCATGATATTTTTTTCATCCTTCATTAATTGTTAGGCTGAATATCCGATACATAACTGTATATTTATTTTTGTTAGGAGTCAAATGGATGGATTTTTGCTTTTTTGTTTCTCCTTACTTTTTTTACTTATTTTGGTAGAATGAATTAAAGAATTAGTTATCTTTTTATGATGATGATAAATATAACATTTCCAGGGTCTTATGTCCTACTAACATGAAACTAAACTTATTTAGTATAGTTGGGCTTAACAGAAAGTTATAATGGAGGAGATATAATTGCTTTTAGTGGAAGAGCATCTATGTATAATTATTGGGTTTTGTCTTGGATTTTGATGTTAGAATCATCATATTAATTAAAATGTATTAAGAATGTGTTAGTATATTAGAAAATGAATTGATATATTTTTTTTAGCCCAAGGCCATGGAACTTAAATGTAATTGAATTGCTAGGTTATATATTTCTTATTGTAATATGTCTTTTCCTATCTAGAAAGTCTATTCATATATGTGTTTTTAACCACTTTCTAGATCGGTTGTTTAAAACAACCGATCTAGAAAATAATTTCTAAATCTGTTATAAAATCGATTTAGAAAATGATACTTTTTATATCGGCTACTTCTACATCTACTTTAGAACCGATCTAGAAAGTCTATTTTAATGATCTAGAAAGTGTTTAGTGTAGTAGTGATGTTCAGTACTTGGACAGTGAGTATATCTACTCAATCTACACACAACATATGCTATATCAGGTCGAGTGTAATTCATTAAATGCAATAGACTCCCAATAATCTGTGCATATATAGATTAAGCTACCAAATCACCTTTATTTTTAACTAATCTGGTGCTAACATCATAAAGAGTGCTCATAGGTATTTTTTCAAAGAATTCAAATTTTTTAAGAATTTTTTCAATGTAATGTTCTTGAGATAGTAAAATACTATTTTCACTCCTTATGATCTTAACACCTAATATCACCTTTACTTCACCCATATCTTTCATATCAAACTCTGAAGAAAGAAACCTTTTAGTTTTAATCACAGCATTCATGCTTGTGCCAAAAATGAGCATATCATCAATATATAAACAGATAATCACACAACCATCATTCACAATTTTTGTATAAACACATATTTCTACTTCAACAGTAGAAAAACCATCACTCGTTAAGACTTGATCAAATTTCTCATGCCATTGTTTAGGCGCTTGTTTCAAACCATACAATGACTTAACAAGCTTACAAACTTTATTTTCTTGTGCAGGAGCAACACATCCTTCAGGTTGTACCATATAAATTTCCTCCTCTAAATCACCATTTAAGAAAGTTGTTTTAACATCCATTTGATGAATAAATAATTTATAAATTGAGGCTAGAGCAATCAAAATTCTAATAGAAGAAATTCTTGTCACTGGAGAAAAAGTATCAAAATAATCAACATTTTGTTTTTGAGTAAATCCCTTAGCCACTAGCCTCACTTTATATTTGTCAATGGACCTATCAGTATTATATTTCTTTCTAAAGACCCATTTACAACCAATATGCTTTGCTCCTAGAGGCAAGTTTACTAAAATCCAAGTTTTATTTTGATTAAGAGAATCAATTTTAGCTTTGATAGCTTCTATCCAAAAATAAGTATCAGAAGATGAAATAGCTTTAGAAAATTTTGATGGCTCATTTTGTACCAAATAAATATAAAAGTCATTTCCAAAAGAAATTTCTTTCCTTTGTCTTTTACTTCTCCTCAAATTTTCAGCAGAATTTTTATTTTGATTTGACAAAGAAAGTAAATTTTCTGCAGTTTGAGAAATATGTTGAACATTTAATGGGAAAATATGCTAAAAAATTCTATATCTTTAGTTTCAATAATAGTGTTCTGATTAAGAACTTCACTTTTTAAAACTAGAAATCTATAAGATGCACTATATTCAGCATATCCAATAAACATGCAATCAGAAGTTTCAGAACCAATTTTTCTTTTCTTGGGATCAAGTAATAAGACTTTTGCAAGACACCCCCACACTTTCAAATATTTTAAATTTGGTGTATGTCCTTTCCATAATTAATAAGGTGTCTTATTTGTTTTCTTATAAGGTATTCTATTTTGTAAGAAACATGCAGATGACAAAGCTTCACTCCATAAATCATCTGGTGCAGAAGAACTTACAAGCATAGCATTTATCATTTCTTTTAAAGTTCTATTTTTCCTTTCTGTGACTCCATTTGACTCAAGTGAATATGGAGGGGTTACTTCAAGAATTATTCCTTCCTTTTCACAAAAATCATTAAATAAAACAAATTCTCCTTCTCTATCTGACATAACTCTTTTAATCTTTTTATTTAATTGATTTTCTACCTCAGCTTTGTATAAAAGAAATTTATCAAAAGCTTCATCTTTATTTCTCAATAAATATACTTTAGTATATCTAGAAAAATTGTCAATAAAAGTTACATAATACTTTTTGCCACCTCTTGTCATAGTTTGTTTCAAATCACCCAAATCAGTATATATTAAACTAAGTAATTCAGTTTCTCTTTGTACAGAAAATGAGACTTTTTGGTTAACTTAGCTTGTGCACAAACTTCACATTTATTTAAGAAATCATTTTTTATTTCAAAAATTAAACCAAGTTTTTGCATTTGTTTCAAATATGACTAACTAACGTGTCATAATCGAGCATGCCATATATCAAAAGAATTAATCATGAACACAGATAAGTCAGCAGAAGATGATGCATTTTCATTCATGTCAGAAATGTTGAGTGCAAACAGTCCCTGAGTACAATAACCCTTCCCAACAAATACATTATTCTTTGTCATTACGATCTTATCAGATTCGAATGACACCTTAAACCTAACTTTGCTCAAAAGAGCTATAGAAATTAAATTAGCTCTAACATCAGGCACATGACGAACATCATTGAGTGACAAAGTCTTTCTAGATGTGAGTTTTAGTTCAACCTTTCCTTTTCCTAAAACTTTTGCAGTTCGAGAATCAGCAAGGTAAATACGATCTTCTCCTTCCTTGATAAGACTATAGGAGGAAAACATCTCATGATTTGCACAAAGGTGCCTGGTAGCCCCAGAGTCTACCACCCATTTCTTCACATCGGACACCAAGAGAGCTTGAGAAATGACCGCTGCAATGATTTCATTTTCTTCATCTCCTTGAACCAGATTGGCCTTAGGAGGATTGCTATTTCTAGCCCTCTTCCTGCATTGAGCAGCATGGTGGCCTGGTTTTCCACAAACACAAGAACTACCTTTCTTTTTGAACTTGGGGTTAG
Organism: Adenanthera pavonina; assembly: GCA_026686845.1. Lineage (NCBI taxonomy): Eukaryota > Viridiplantae > Streptophyta > Magnoliopsida > Fabales > Fabaceae > Adenanthera > Adenanthera pavonina. Next base: position 10,235,788 of record JAIVEN010000017.1, read on the forward strand.
AACTTTTGGGCTTGTAGTCAGGTTTTGTTTTAGAGTCATACTTCTATGCTGCCTTGTCTCTACCAGATTTGCTTTTGAGGCAATCTCCTTGCCTTTTGTAGCTTGCATCTCCTTCTGGTTAGTGTCCTCAATTATGATGTGAGTAATCAGATCTGACAGCAACAATTGTTTTTGTTTGTGCTTCAGCTGTTGCTTGTAGTCTTTCCATGATTCTAGTAGTTTCTCGATTAGAACTCCACCAACGAACTCATCAGGTAGGTTGATTTTTTCAACATGCAACTCCTCTAGTAGCTTGTGATACTCATTAATTTGTAGCTTGATATCTTTGTCCTCAGTCATCTCCCATTTGTAGTAATTTCCGATGACGAACTTTTGCTTCCCAACGTCCTTAGCAGTATAGGGCCTGTTTGGCAGTGTTTTCTATTTTATTATTCTGAGAACAGTTTTGTAAAACTGTTTTCGAGAATAGGTTTTGAAAACAAAAAAATGAAAAATCTGTTTGAATAATTATTCTCAAAATCATAACTAGTGAATGATAGATAGGTTATTCAAAATTTATAACTTTACCATTAATGAGGTGGATGTTTCTCACATTTCCTTCTATTTTCCAGAACAGTTTATAAAAAACAGGTTTACCAAACAAGTTTTCTGAGTTTTCTATTTCCGAAAACAGAAAAACTATTTTCAGAAACAGAACCAAACAGGCCCATACTTTGCAATTAGTGATTCCCAAATTTTGCTTGCTTCCTTGTACACATAGTACACATCGAACAGATCGTTAGATAAGGTGTTAATGATGGTATTCTAGCATGCCTTGTTGGCATAATCCCAAGCAGTCCTTTGACTTTAATTAGCATCTAATGAAGGTTCAGACTGAGTGAGTGCAGCAACAACTCCATGCATGTCAAGAACAGAGTAAACACGTTCTTGCCACCTTCTAAAATTTTTCCCATCAAAGACTTCAATTTTTGAAACATCTGGTGGTGGCCTAGATAGTGGCATCGGAGGGAGTGCTGGTGGAACAAAGGACGTAGCACTCACACTAGCACCGGTAGGACAATCAAAAATAGCAACGTTGGCATGTTGTGACTACATAACTCTCAAGATTGTTAGCTGCATATTAATAATTTGTTAGAGTAAAAATAATCTGAGCAGTGCACAAAGACACTGTCCTTGAGAGTTATTTCACCATAAGATGGCACTCCCCAAGATTGAACGGACTCTTCTGCTATGAGCAAGAATCAGAACAGTGAAAACTAAGCCCAGAAGAATTTAGAGAGGAAGAGAAGAGCTCCGAAGATGTCCGCGAGCTCGGTGCACTGAACTTCTGATTAAGCCTCTCTATTTATAGGCACCAGAAGCAACTAAATGTTGGACTTCCCTTAATGACATTAATGAGAACATTTTGAACGTTAGGCGGTTTCTGACAATCAAATTAAAAAAAATAATACTGGTTAATGAAGGATAGGAACGGATGACCAACGTTCAAAACATTTACACCATTAACTCAACTGAGACCTTAAAAACATGGATTTTCTGGAAGGCTATTTAAATTCCTTTTATTTTCTAAAACATAATTTTTGGCAATGGCAAAAAAGTGTCCAATCCCGGGTAGATTTTCACACGCAGAGGTGGGAAATCAACGGATTTCAACTGAGTTGGCCCTATTTTTGTGCATGCGAGCCCATTCTCCTCCTAGGCCCATTTTACTCCTCCATGATCACATTTTAGTATTTATGCTCTTTGGTCTTCATTTGTTTGAGCAATGTGGGACCTCTCTTTCTCTCTTTTCCTTTTGACACACACACACACATGTATTCTCCAACAAAAGGAAAGGAGGAGGAGGTTGCTCATTAAAATGAATTTGCTTTTCTTGGCATTTTGTTGGAGTATCTTACAAAAATGATGTGTATAATTTTAGGACTTTACGCAAATGTAATTATGTCTATCTAGTTAATTACACTCCAAAACTTGGAACAATTCTCCTTGTATTCAAGTATATTTGCTAACCAGGCACCAAAGGTGACGAGAAAATACACATTTTCATCCATTAAAAATATATATATATTTCACAAGGATTAGATTGCCTATTTCTGATCTCTTGCTGCTTTTTACCTTCTTTCTCTGTTTACTTCATTTTCCCACCTTAATCGATATTGTACATCAAGAATGAAACTTCATCTTGGCATGTGAATGTAAAGTAGCCATTACAGTTGAATTTGCTGTAAACATGGGCACTTTCTTTTTAAGATGGTTAACATAGTATCTTATGGGCAAATGCGCCACCGTAAACTATGACCAAAAGGAGAAAGTTGCGGGTTAACTTAGTTTCAATTTTTGAGTTGTTTCAAAGTCAAAATTGAAAACAACAATATTGAATTATTGATCCATTTGTCGGTATTTTGCTCGTGCGCTCCGCCTCTTGAATCATAACGTTAGATATGGATTATATATACTTCCGTGAGTATTACACTACTACTAATAATACCATTCCTCTTTTCCGTTAAAGATGTAAACGCTTCCATGGTTATTAAATAATATTGCTGTATTATACACTTCTGATTCATGTTCTATAATATTGCTGTATTATATAGTACAAAATAATATATAAATAAAAAATGACAAAAATGAATGAAAAATATTAATTATTTTTTCAAGTTCTTCTCTAATCATTATATATATTAATATAAAATATAAAATATATTTTAGTTATATAGTATATTATTCACAAACCGATCAAAAAGGAGGTGAGAGGCAATCTCAGCCGTTGGTTTTCATTCAATCCCAGCCATCCGTCCATTTTAGATTAACATTTCTCCCTTCTAAATCCCTCCATTTTCAGTGTTGAAACCTGCATTTTTTTCAGTGTGCAACCTCTCTTTTTTTTTGTTTTTTATTTTGTGGGTCGCTTCGTAGTGCGTGGTTCCTCTACAAGTGAGCGCCATTTAATTCCCAACATTCTTAAGACTTAAGAATGGAGGAATCTTGTGGAGGTAGGTTGGTGGCGACATTCAAAACCCATATTATTGATTTTGTATATCCTCTCTCTCTTATATATAATTTCTCTGTTATTTATTACTCCCTTCGGTCATATATATAGGATCTTTTGTCTTAATCCTAAATATAAGATCATTTACAATATACAAGGTAATATTTATATACATTTTCAGAAAAATACCCTTATTTAATGTATCCAAAGAGAAAGAGAGAGAGATTAAATAAATGTAGTTTTGGAAAAATATTGGGATTTTCGGAGAAATTGAGGTAGTTAATTAGTTATAATTCCAATTCTTAATCCACGTGATTCGATTAAAAGGGTCTTATATTAAGGATCAGAGGGAGTATAAGTCATATTTACCTCCCTCGCATATACTTAGAAAATTAGTTAAAAATCTTCATATTTTAAAAAATAAAATTTTCTCATTTTTTATTCTAAACTTGAAAAATAACCTTATTGCCATTTTTCACATTTAACTGTATATCTTAATTTTCTCTAGTTCTCTACACATTTTATGATATCTAGTAAAATAGGAATATTACATTTGAACTTGGAAGTTGCTACCTTTTCTTTATTTGCATTATGATATCTTATTGTGTGTAACTTCGTGGAAATTTGGATCTTGGATTTCCCACTACGGCAAATTGAAATTAGCAAGTGATTATCATGAAAAGTAGGCAACTTTTAATTAAGAAGAATATTAATAGAATTACTTCATTTTGAGCATATAGATTTGATTTGTATATTATATACTGATAATTTTTGTACGTCCATACTTCTATTTATTTCTCATCAATTTCCATTTTGGTTTTTGATAGAGATAGAGTCAGTGATGGCCAATCCATGAGATATCTGTTGTAAAGGAATTACCCAAGGTATTTCCAAGAGTTTGGTGAATTACCTCTGGAATGAGAAGTGGAATTCAGTATTAATTTAACACCCAAAGCAGAACCAATTTCTAAGGCACCATATAGGATGGCACCGATTGAGCTAGCAGAGTTAAAGAGCCAAATAGAGGACTTCTTAGAGAAAAAGTTTATCAGACCTAGCGTATTTCCCTTGGGTGCTCCTATATTATTTGTTAAGAAGAAAGATGGGAGCCTCCGACTCTGCATAGACTATCGAGAGCTGAACAAAGTCACGATCAAGAATAAGTACCTGTTTCCCAAAATCGATGACTTGCTAGACCATTTGGTTAGGGCTTATGTATTTTCTAAGATTGATTTGAGATCTAGGTACCATCAGCTATGAGTAAAAGTAGAGGATGTTCTGAAGACTGCCTTCTGAACTAGACATGGGCATTACGAGTTTCTAGTGATGTCATTTAGTCTTACAAATTTTACCCACAATCGTCATAGACTACATGAATCATATTTTTAGGCCTTACTTAGATAGATTTGTCATGGTCTTTATGTTGGGAATTTCACTATACACGCAGCGGAAAAACTTTAAGAAATTCCCTCCCATGGATCCGTCTACGTTGTTTAGATTGAGATGTAGAAAAAGAATTTACCTCCGGTGTGTTCCTTGGTGTTCTTTTTTGTTTCGTCAGACCCTAGAAACTAACACGATTGGTCAGCTCCCTTTACCGGTATCCACACAAATGGTGAGTCCAACTCGAACGACGTACTAGCACGTCTGGCTGTGATATCCATACAATTTCGTACAAGTCCGTACGCCTTCATTGTTCGTCATTCGTCCGTATAGTTTTTCTTTCTGAGTTTATGGCCACTCTCTCTTTAGGGTAATTTGAATTCTATTAATTCTGTATCCTAGTCTATATCAATATATAGATAGGATTTGGTATTTGTTTAATTTAAATCAACAATTTAAACTAAATCAAATATTAATTAAATAGATTAGTTTGAATTTAAATCTATCTAATAGATTAAATTTAAACTAACTATCTAATATATATCCAGAATCAAATCTAGATTTAATTTATCATATAAATCAAATTTAGATTATTAGTTTAAATTCAAATTTAGAATCCAATCTAAATCAAATTTAGATTATGACATTAGTTTAAATTTAAATCTATCATACAGAATTAAATTTAAAACTAATTAATTTGAATTAATTTGAACATTATATATATATTTCGAAATATATATCAAATATATAATATATCAAACATATATATATAAATCAAATTTTAATATATATATATATCTATATATCAAATATATATATATATAATTCTATCACCCTAAATTAAACATTAAATTCATTGAATCTAGACACATTTTAGATTCAATGAATTTAGATATTCTAGCTCAAGTTGGTCCATTCTTGTGTGTGACACTGTAGGGCCACATGATGTTGGCAATGAGCTAATAACACTATTGGACCCATAAGTCACAAGTGGCCTCTAGCAAGATATTGTGACTACCCAAATCATATGAGATCGGTGATCAGATGCAACCTATCATATAACCCGATCACATCCTTTTTGTCAATGATATATAGGTCATGTATGAGACATGGAAACGTCATCCTCATTTTACTCGACCATCACTTTCTTGATCTCCGAGCAAACTGACAGAACAAATGGAAACTCTTCAATTCGAGCATGGCCATGCATTTTCTTAGTCTCACTCATCGAGGGGCCCAGATATATCTCTTCATTAATTAGAGGGAGAAATTCCATCTTTAACCATTCATCTTCCTCCACACAAGTTCCACTATGTCCGATTATAGCCTTTATGATCTTCCGATTAAAGGTAACTTTTGACTATGCCAAAGTATAGTATTCCCCATGTAGGAAGCCATGGTGATCTTAGGTCTGAGGGTTTAGTGACACGGTTATATATGAGATATGCTTATGACTTGATCCATGCAGCTATCTCATGATGGATCAATCCAGTGCCTATTCTCTAACAGGAGCTTATGATTTTGATTTGTATCTTCATACATAATTATCACATAATTATCAATCAAAATCATACTAGCCTTAATTATCATTGTTCCTACAAAGATGATATACTAGGGATATTTAGGATAAAATAATTTATCCAAGGATATTATTATAAAGAAAAACATGTAAATAATATAATAATGTAAGAAAAAACACCTTCTTTTTCATAATGAAATACAATGTTCATAATACAATGATTGGCCTAGGGCACAATCTCTAACACTTTATAGATAACATTTTAGTGTATTCGAAATCTTTAGTGGAGCATGAAGTGCACCTGAAAATCATCCTTACATTTTTAAAAGAAAAGAGCTTTTATGCTAAACTCAGCAAGTGTGAGTTTTGGCTCACAGAGGTATGGTTTTTGGGACGTGTTATCTCCAAGGACAGGGTCACAGTAGATCTGAACAAAGTAGATACAGTCTTAAAGTGGAAGAGGCTCAAATCTGTCATAGAGATAAGAAGTTTTCAAGGTTTAGTAGGCTATTATAGAAGATTTATTAGACTTTTCTCAGATTGCTTTGCCACTTACAAGATTGACAAGAAAAGAAAAACCATTTATGTGGGATAGAGATTGCAAAAAGAGTTTCCATGAACTAAAACTTCGGCTAACTTCTTCACCTGTGTTGATCTTACCCAATCCCTAGAAACCTTATGTGGTTTACACAAATGCTAGCAAGCATGGATTAGGTTACGTGTCGATGCAAGAAGGAAAAGTGGTAGCCTATGCTTCATGACAATTAAAAACTCACAAAGAAAACTATCTCACACATGATTTAGAACTCATGGCTCTAGAGCATGCCCTAAAGATATGGAGACATTATCTCTTGGTGCTACCACACAAATCTTTTGTGCGCATAAAAGCCTCAAGTATTTAGAAGATTAAAAAGAGTTAAACACAAGCCAATAATGACGGATGGAACTGTTAAAAGATTATGAGCTTTCAATCAAGTACCATCCAGGAAAGACAAACATTGTAGCCGATGCTTTGAGTAGGAAAGCCATTCATGTAGCCTACATGATTATATTTGAAATGAAGTTGATTGAAGATTATAGAGATCTAGATTTGTCTCTCAAGTTACATAAGACAAGGATTGGTAATGAGTTCCAAGAGGAACTAATAAAGGCCCAACAAGAGGATGTGTTTGCAAAAGGAGTTAATGAATGATTTAGACAGGGAGTAGCAAAAGATTTTAATGTTTCTGTTGAAGGATTATTAAGATTCAGAAAAAGAGTTTATGTACCCCCAATAATTGAGCTGAGAGAAAAAGTTTTAACTAAAGCCTATCAGAGTAAATATGCTATTCATCTGGGCATTACAAAAATGTATCATAATTTGAAAAAGTTGTTTTGTTGGCATGAGACGGAGATTGATATTACTCAGTATATGACCAAATGTTTACTGTGCCAGAGAGTAAAAATTGAGCACTAAAAGGCAACTGGCATGCTCCATCCTCTCAAAATCCCTAAATGAAAATGGAATAGCATTCCAATGGATTTTTTAATGGGATTATCAAGGACCTCTGTAGGACATGATGCAGTATAGGTTGTGGTCGATAGAGTAACAAAGTACGCACACTTGATAACAATAAAGTCAATGTACACCCTGGATAAATTGGCATAAGTGTATTTAAAGGAGATTGTAAGGCTTCACAGGATAACCAAGTAGTATTATGTCAGATAGAGATCCAAGGATCACCTCAAATTTTTGGATGGCATTGCAATAGGCATTGGGTACAAAGCTAAGATTTAGCAAGCATATCATCCTCAAATAGATGGATAGACAAAAAGGACAATACAAATGTTAGAGGACATGTTGAGAGCCTATGTGCTTGAGCTTAAAGGAAACAGGGATGTGTATTTGCCATTGGCAGAGTTTGCATATAACAATAGTTATCATTTCAGTATACAGATGGCATCATATAAGGCCCTTTATGGAAGGAAGTGCAGGTTCCTGTTATGTTCAATGGAGCTAAGTGAAAGGAAGCATTTGGGTCTTGAGTTTGTGGACTAGACCTCTAGGTAGATTGAGATGATCTGAAAAAAGCTTCTAACGACTCAAAATAGGCAAAAAAGCTATACCAATAAAAGGAGAAGGCTATTGGAGTTTGAAGTAGGAGATCATGTGTTTTTCAAGGTATCTCCCATGACTAAAGTTGGTTTATCAATGAAGACCAAAAACCTTAGTCTAAAGTATGTCAAACTATTCAAGATCCTTTCAAAAGCCAAACTTGTAGCTTACAAGCTAGCCCTTTCCTGAAACCTGAGCTAGATTCATACTGTTTTCCATGTCTCCCTGTTGCAAAAGTATCAACCAAACCCATTACATGTTATAGAATATGAAAGTATTGAACTATAGGATAATTTATGTTATGAGATCAGACTTGAAAAGATTATAGACCGATGGGTCAACAGTTGAGGAATAAGAGGATTCCTCCAATAAAGGAGGTCTGAAAAGGTTTATCCTCGGAGAAGGAAACATGGGAGCTAGAATCAAGTATGAAGCATAAGCATTCGGAAATTTTTTATTGATGTACATGTTTTATTTAAAAGAAGAGAAATATAATGTCCCCATTTTTCACATATTTCATAACTAGATAATGTTATGAATGATATTAAATTGTTCTTGATTGAATTATGATGTTTGAGGAAGTTTAGAAACTTAATTAAATAGGTTTAAGGCCTAAAATATCATAAAAATAATTAAAAATGGGCTAAAAAGGACAAAATGATCATTTTACAAAAGAAGAGAGAAAATAATATTATAATAATTTGATGCAAGCTAAAAGTTCTAGTGATATTGGATATGTGGGCCCGGAGAGGAAAAAGTGTTAAGTTTAATATAATATAAGTTTTACTGATGACAAATGTAAAGTAATAAGAAATAAATGCATCATATCTGTCTAACATATATTTTGTTCCTAAAAGAAGTAAAAAGGGTATTAGCATATATTTAATTGTGTTTATAATACCTATATCATGCTATATACTAATATATTCACTATATTATTATATTTTATAATACAAGTTGAATATATAAATTGGACTAACTACTTAGTTTGTAAATATATATACATTAAATGTAAGATTATCCAAGAAGGAAGAGTGAGCATTAGAATAAAGAAATGAAAATCAACACCATGTCTCACTCAAAGAAGAAGAAGAGAAAGGATGTTCCAAGAATTAAAGATCAGAAGGGAGCATGCCAAGAATAGAATGACCAAATGAAAATGGAGTTCAACTTTTGAAGACCTAGCTATTAGGTATATTTTGTTTTCACTTAGGCCTTGAGGTGGTTCAATATTTGAAATTTACTTAATCTTGTTATCATATGTTTTAAATGTGTTAGATTAAGTAAATCTGATGTTAACATATGTTAGAATTGAGAAATATTGGCTAACAGATGAATTTTGCTATTGACTCATGTTTATTTTGTATAAAATTCAAACTTTGCTTGTTTAAATTTGAAGTTACAGAGATTTTATCTCTGATAGATAAATTTTGAATTTAAAATTTGAATTTAAGACTAAGTATAGTTAGTGAAAATGTGTAAAAGTCGTAAAGGTTTGAACATATCTCTGATAGATGAATTTCGGTCTTCGAAATTCTAATTTCAAAGTGCATTATGAAAACTTGAAGCAACTATTCAAACCCAATAGATTCACTTTCAATATGAAAATTCACCAAACTAAATGAAATATCTTTTGCAAACTCAAAATTCAAATGTCACTTTGCAACGGATGACTTTTGAAGTTCAACGTTAAACACATAACTATACTGACTCTGTGAAATTTGTCTATTGAGCCTTGAAATTCAAAATTTGTCTATTGCTCCAATACATAAAATTTTTCTATGTTAGCATTCATAGCTAAAACCACTTCATTAAAGTAAGCTTTCAATGTATTATATATTTTGAAAGAGTTTTCATTCTATAATTAGTCTTTTCTACATTTTTTAGGTAGAATCTTAGTATGGGGAAGAACTAAGAGATTTACACATCTTGTAAGGGTGTGGGGAGAGTAGCTTCACAAGTGCCCACTGAAACTTGTAAAATGTATTGAGACTTCACAAGTGCTAAGATTAAATTTATGGGATATAGTGAAAATTTCAAGTAGTAGCTTGAGGACTAGATGCAGGCCAAGTGGTTTGGGTTGAAGCAGTATAAATTATTATGTTTTGCTCTTCATCTACTTATTTCATCAATCAACTTCTTCACACTTTGTTCATCCCTATTCTATTACACATTTGGTGAAATTGGGCTACACTTTAAAAGACAAAAATTTTGCATCACCCAATTCACTTCTTTCTTGGCTAACCAGCCATCCTTAGAAAAAGTATAAATCCAGTAAAGGTGGATACCATGTAAATAGTAAATATTGACCGAGTTAGATGAATAGTAAAAAGTAAGCAAAATAGGTGGCCCCTACATGAAAAAATAAAGAGAAAAAGGTAATAGGTTATACAAATAAAATAAATAGAAAGGATACAAAGTATAATAGAAAATGCAGATAAAAAAGTACTCAAACTAGAGCCAAATTTATCTATAAAAGTTAAAAGTATACTTTCCCTCTTTTTTCTATTAGGAACTAAAAATGGGAGGGAAAAAGTGGACAAAATTTCCTTTCTCTACTCCTTTCACAAGGCCAAAATGTCTTAAGGAAAAATGGCAAAGTAATTAATTCAAGAATAATTATTTGCCAATGGATCAAGATGAAATCTAATGGTCAAGAACACTCCAAAGACCTTACAAATACCCATTCATCTCCCATCCCTCATTGCTCATTTTCAAACACACACCAAGGGTAAGAGAGAGAGGTTAGCATGAAGAGAGAAGGTAGAGAAGAGAGGGAGCTGAGAAGGAGAAGAGAAGAAGAGAGAAAGAAGGAGATGAAGAAGAGGAAAAGGAAGGCTAGGGAGGAAGCTCTAAAGGCGTGGATTATTTTCTCTATTCTCTTCTAGCTTCTTTCCTCTTCCATTTGAAATGAGATAGGTTAGGGTTCTAAGCATTTCTTTTCCTACCAAAAGTCCGTAGTGTCACGGATAAGACAAGAAAGAAAGGCAAGGGTTTGAATTTCATTAAGCTAATGTTTGAGATGAATTTGTGATCTTTCATAAAGTCTAAATTGCATGAATGAATGGTTAAAGTTTAAACATTCTCATTTGGATCTTTTTTAGGGCTATTCTTGGCCAAGGTAAAAGGTGATGGAGGAGTGAGTTTTTGATAAAACTAATGTTTCCAATGGACTCTAGCATGCAAAATAGTTAAGAAGGAACAAGAGATTCATTATAGAACTTAGTTTGCATAATGTCAAAATTTAGGGTCACCTATGCATACATAGTTTCTTATGATGCTACCAAATTGTTAAGCAAGGTTTAATGATGCTAATAGGCTCTAACCAAGTTAAGGAAGTGATTCAAAGGAGTAAGAACCAAACTTGAAAGAAAAGGAAGTAAAGCCTTAAGATAGTAACTTTCACTCTAAGCTTTTATATTGATACATGGTGCTTTATGTTCCAAACTATGTTGCTATGATATTTAGTTGTGTTTTATGACTAGTTTGGTTATTCTTATGATAAAAACTAAGTCCCAAGATGCCTATTTACTAAACCGTTATGGTGCCTAAATTTTTACTGCAACATAGTATTTTGATTGTTTTCTAAAAGTGTGTTATGAAAACATGATGATTATACAATGTTTTTGCATTGTTTAAACTAATATGATGATGTGATATGATTGAGCTTTGTTACTACTAAAATGTCACCATCTCACCCCTAAGTTTCTCCAATTATAGGACTATGTAATGTTAAGGAGAAGAATGTAGCAAAGAGGATTGAAGAAGAAAATTGATGTATTAGAAATTGCTTTATTTTGTTTTATACTGTTTGTTTTGAATGATTGCATAAATGTCTCCTAAAATTCAGAGGATTGTATGTATGAATAGAGCTATGTCTCAGGAATAGTATGATACTAGTTTGGATGTATTTGGATTTATACAATTATAGTTATGTATGTTTTGACAAAACTGCTCTAGTGAAAGTTTTGAGTTTTAAAGGTTTCAATCAATAGGCTGACCAATAGAAATAAAGTAAATGTACGAAATAAATATGTTAGAAAGTAGACATGTAGAGCTTGTCAATAATGCTAAGTATGCACAAAATGACTTTATATTTTATGATAAATGAATTTTTAAAATTAAGGCTTAGATTTCGAACAGAAACAAGAATGAGAAAATGAATAGTATAGTTTAGGGAATAAACTTTTCTAATTTGAGCATCTATTTTCCAATTTCATATTTTTTCTATGAAATTCAAGATATTCACGATTTTTAGGGATTTGAATACTATGAAATGATTTTTCTATATTTAAATCTGAATTTTGAAAATTTACAATACAATAAGCTGTAAATCCTGTTAAAACAGTTTTAGAAAATTTTAAAGTTTTGATTGGTTCAAACTTTTTTAAGTACCATTTTTATGCATTAAAAATAAGCAGTTTTTATGGAAAAGGTCTTCAAATGTGAGATGTAACAGATGTAATCTTTTACTACCATACCTACAATTGCTTTATTCTAGTTGAATATTGTGGGTAATAGATAAGATGCAGAGACTCATATGTTTTACTACTAGAGCCGGTTTATTTTAGTTTAGTATTTTGGGAATATTTAAATATATTTTAGTATGATATTGGAAATATGATATTTTAGTATGATACTTATATGAATTTTAGAACTTCCATTAATTCTATTGAACTATCTTTTGGGGTATGGCTCTAGTGAAAATTTACTTTAGATACATACTCAACAATCATTTTTGGCATTACAGCTATTATGCCTGTCAAATTTGCTCAGTTGTTTTGGAAATTTGGTTGTAGATACAGTTCTAGATATAGATTGGATTTATTTTGGTCTAAAAAAAACAAAGTTAGGTCGGTTTTTTAATAGAACCAATATAAAAAACAAATTTTTCTACATCAGTTTGTATGTAAAACTGATATAATAGCAATTTTGTTACATCAGTTGTATTAAAAACTGATATAAAAGCAACTCTTTTACACCGATTAAAAAATTGATACAAATAATTAAATTTTTTACCTCGCCTGCTTCTACATCACCTTCAAAACCAACTTTAAAAGGCTAAAATAATTTATAGAAATTGAGATTTTGTATAATAGTGTAAATTGGTAATTTACAAAGGGCTGGAGATAGTCGTTAGAGTTCTCATTTGAAGTCTAATTCTAACTTGATGAATATGTTTACTGCAACATGTGAAATTTAGTTGAATATAATTCAAAATGGAATTCTTGCTCAATGTGGAGATGCAAATGCAACCTATGAGATGATAACTTCTTTTGAATTTGTTTTCATTATGCATTTTCTGAAAAAAAAAATTACAGATTTCTAATTTGTTTTGTCAAACTCTACAACAACAATCTCAAGATATTTTAAATGCAATGGATCTTGTTTCATTTACTAAGTACCTTATTCAAAAATTGAGAGATGATGGATGGGAAGAATTAGTTGAGAATGTAGAATCTTTTTGTGAAATAGTCAATATACTCATTCCAAATTTTGATGCTCATTATGTTGATAATATTTGGGAGCTTTATAGAGTTGACAACAACAATTAGAAGATAAAGGGCTTGTCATTAACAAAATGAATTTACAATAAGGCAGCATTATAAAGTTGACATTTTCAATGCAGTGATAGACTCTCAATTACAAGAATTGAATAATAAATTCAATGATCATACAATGGAGCTACTTGTTCTTAGCACTACTTTGGATCCATGAGAGATGTGCAAATCATTTAGAATTCATGATATTTGCAAGCTAGTAGAAAAGTTTCACCCACAAGATTTTCTATAACACAAAATTATATAATTAAAGATTTAATGTTACCATTTTGATCATGTACGATAGCCTCCTAATTTTCAACATTGGTTACCATTTTTGAATTATCCTAATGGTTGGTAAAAATGAGAAAATCATAAATTTATCCTCTTGTATATAAAGTTGTAACTGTTATTCTTACTCTTCCAGCTTCTTCAACTACAACAAAACAATCTTTCTCAACTACAAACTTTATTAAGAATATGCAATGTAATAGGATGAAAGATGAATATCTATCTGATTGTTTGCTTGTATATTTTGGGAAGGAAATTTTTAAAAATTTTGAGATAGATTCTTTTGTAAATGATTTTCATGATATGAAAGAAAGAAGGTCTAGATTTTAAAATGTTATGACTCTCGTGAAAACATATTTTCACTACTTAACTAAAAAAATTGGCCCCTAACAAGTCAAGGTTGTACCCCCACCTACAAACAAGAAATAATACAATGACATATTATATTAAGGAGATAGCATGTTCCATAATTAAGCAAGATAGACATGATGCAATTAAATTAGGACCCCCATCCATAGATTTGGTCTACCCTTCTACAGCCTCCCTCTAAGGTGTAGTTAGATGGACTATTTTCCTTCTATGACCCTTCAAAATCACAATTTAGAGAATACCATTCCACCTTCTTTTAGCCTTACACGACCTTAGTTTAGTGAAATGGATCATGTTTAACATTCTACCTTCCATTCTATGGTTTAGGGAATGCCCTAACCTGTCTACATTCTACCTCTCAGCCAGTGGATGGTGGTTTAGGGATTGGCTCACATTGCCTCACCATCTCCTAGAAAAGGCCTTACATATGGACAAGTAGACTTTTGGTACTTACCACATGGTAATAAAAGACCAAACTACCTAATTCCAACTCATGCATGATCAATAGTAATGACATGTTCAACAAGATATGCATATAACATTACATGGATTGTTCATCATCAACATTCTCATTATCAACATCATCATTCCATATATGTATATATATCTAGTAAGTGAGCTATAAATCATACCATTAATGATTTTCCCTCATCAATGCTAAGCATCATATCATAGGGGTTATATCATGTTATGACATAATCAAGCTAGAATAGACATACCAATTGTTAATGTGAATAAATCATGTAATATGTATTCCATTTTCATGTATTATGCATCATGCTATGAAGATATGTTAACTTGGTTACCCCTACTCTTAACTACAAGTACCAACTATCATAGGCAAGCCAAAAGATTCACTTCAAACACTTGGAATTCAAGAGTCACCTATGCCACAATCAACTTGAGAGTGTCTACAAGGCACAAACATACCATACATCCCACACATGATATTACAAAGTGCTTAACACAAGTAAAACCACAAAATCGTACTCCTCTCTTAGGCAAGATCAAGCAATAGATTATATGCTTACCATAAACTGAAAATCCAAGGGTTTATGCAGCTCCAACAAGCTCCATTTCACTTACCACACAAGCATAAACTCCTATTACAAGAGATCCAACAAGTTACTAAGCATTCTTAGGGTTGGAGATCTAGGGTTCATCACATACCACTAAAATCCTTGGTTTTAACTTCAAAAACCAATCATTCTCAACTCAAAATCATGATCTTTGGTGGTATTTTCAGTATCCATACTTTGGGTATATGGACACTTAAAAACCTTAGCCCTATTCTTGGATAAAACCCGAAAATCATCCTAAGAATCAAGAGAAAACAAGATGGGGAAGTTTTTTCAAGCCATTATTTGAATTTAATTGGTGTAAAATCACCCTTAAACTCCTCAAATCAAAACCCTAGTAGAGCAACATGTCTCCTTTAAAGAACTCCAAGTTTATGATGTGTTTGGCTACTATTCAGTTTTTCTATATATAGCATAGTACAAAAAAAGGGGATCGGACCGGCAGTTTGACTAGTTGGATCGACGACTAATGCCTGGTCCAGTTCAGAAGAAAAGGAGAACTGTCAAATTTCAAAACTAGTGGAAACTAATCAAAAACAAGTGGAACCAGGCTTAAACCCTGATTCGATCTGGATTTTTTTAATTTTTTAAATAAAATAGCATCATTTTTAGTACTAAATAGCATTTTTTTGTATAATTTTTTTCTTTCTACATTATAATATCATATAAGCATTGTTTTTTATACATAATTATTAATAATAATAAATATACTTAACAAGTAATTTGAAAATAGGATATTAGTTAACTATTTTGAATTCAAACTATAACTATATATCAATATTAACTTATATAGATTTTAATATTAGGTTATAAAACTTATTAATAATATTTTTTCTATATAACATATAAAATTAAAAAATTGTGAATTTTATTACTACCGCTTCAATTTTGGTTGAACCATTAAATATTAAACTAGTGTCCTGACCGGTTCAATGTTTGGTCCTATTTTTATTACTTTGATATATAGACTGCACACTATTCATATATTAGGCCCCTATCAGTTGAATATCGAGCCACGAAATATACTATTTTTGGGTTCTGGACATGTGTTATACGTCAATTGCTCCCCTTAGTTGAATATCGAGGCTTCTTGATGCTAAAATCACTTCTGTCAGGTCAATGTACAACTATCACCCCTCAATGTATGTACATCAAAGCCTCCAGAATGATGAATTCATCTCTAATAGCTGATGGATAATAAATTCCTCCTCAATAGACATACATCAAGCTCATGCTTTCTATTTTCTTCATTTTCTAGGTCATTAATCAGACATTGGGGATCAATGTACATGCATATAAGTACATTAAGTGGTTGATATAAGTATGTTGGATTGTCATTATACTTCTACAGCTTCCTAACTTCTGTACGCAATATAAAAATATACTTAAACATTTATTAACACTTCCAAACATCATTTTAATGATTCTAAACAAAATTTAAGGATAAGGGTGTTACACTTACTTTCCTTATTCTCCATCAAATTTGGTCATCGAACATGATCTATACACTTTTATCTTCATGGCTGTAGGTTTCAAGAAGGGAATTGGTGGAGATTTCACAACATTCATGGAGGAGTGGGCATCATGGTGGTGGCCTAGCTAAGGATTTGAGGGAGAGATTGAGGATCAATGGAGATCAAGTTTAGATGATGGATAACTATTTCTATACCTTCATTTTTCTACTTTCATCTTTCCTATTTCAATTGAGATTAGTTGTAGTTAGATTGGATTAAGGAATTTGTTAGTTTTAGGTTCAATTGTTATGTATTGACAAAGGATTATAATATTGAACATCTTAGATGGATGAATGGTTGTATTTGATTGTTGAATTTTGAGCTTAATGTTAATAAGCATTTTCAGCCAAGCATGCTTTTCTCTGTTCTTCTTTTTTAATATTGAATTAAGCATCTAATTCATATATGGTTAAGGACGGTTAGTTGATTGATTCATGATTGGAATTTGGGAATTGAATTTGGATGTTGGAATTGGACTTATTAGAATTTAACCATGATGCTTGTGTATATGTGCAATCCAATTCTCTTTGCTTAGTGTGTGAAATTGTGATGCCTAGTAGGTGTTTTATGATTTGCCTAGGTATACTATTACTCATTTAGGTGCCTTCTTTCATACAATTGCATTTAGGTAGATAACATGTTTTATAATTGATCACACTAGCTCAAATAGTTTCCTAATCCAAGAATTAAAAAATGAATCTAATGACATTTATCTCTCCAATCCAAGGTTAGGTTTGCCATTACATTTATGACATTTTATTCTTGTTCAACCTCTTGTTTACTTTCCCATTCTCATTCTTGTTTCATTGTAGTTGCATTTCATTTAGTGTTGCATTTAGTTTTCATTGTTCTTGATGTATAAAACCCCCTCTATTCACTTTGTTCAATATTTGGCCTTGCAAGTTTTCAAAGCCAAATCCTTAGTGAAGAACAACCTAGGTTGAAAAGCTATACTATAGGTCTACAAATTAATGTGAAACATAATTTTAAATTGCAACTTTTAACACGGTTGTTTGGCTCTATTTGAGGGAAGTTCTTCCAAAGATGTTTTTTATATTCATGTGGTCTTAAATTTGAAACATTATGCTTAAGTGACTCTAATCCATTCCACTAAGACCAACGTCTGTTAGTATTATTGAGGTTTCTTTGTTTGGTGATATATGTTTTTTCGGATTCCCATTTGTTATCACTCATGATTGTTTGACTTGGGAATTAGGGTTGTGCTAATGGCAATTACTTTGAATTTTGTTTCATTGGTGGATTGGGAGTTTTGTGGACAATTTGGAAAAAGAATGTGGTAGGAGTTAGAAGGATTGGAGATAAGATTTTATCCTTAAAATTGACTATTGGGCATGATACATTCAATGTTATTAGTACTTATGCACCTTAAGTAGGGTCAGACGCACATATTAAAAATAAATTTTGAGAAGATTTAGGGGGCTTGGTTTGAGACATCCCATAAGAGAAAAAGACTTTCATTGGTGGGGACCTCAATGGTCATATGGGGAAAGAGACAAGGCAATATGTGGGAGCTCATAGCAATTACGGTTTCAGAGAATCAAACAAGGAGGAGCATTCCATTCTTGATTTCTCAATGGCTTATAACCTCAAGATTGTGAACACTAGTTTCAAGAAATGGGAGGAGCATTTAGTCACATATAAGAGTAGAGCTCAAAGGTCACAAATTGAATTCTTTTTTATAAGGAATTTGGATAGAAGAGCTTGTAAAGATTGTAAAGTCATCCCTGGTGAGAGCTTAACTTCACAATATAGGGTCTTAGTCCTTAATGTGATGGTTGAGAGCCGTAAACTGAAAAGTTGAAAAGTCTTAAATCCTAGGATCAAGCGGTGGTAACTAAAAGGTGAGCAACAATGAACCTTTACGAGAAAAGTATTGGAGGAAGGCAATTGGGACTCCCAAGGAAGTGCTAATATCATATGGGATGAGATGGTTAAAGGGATCAGATATACCGCTAAAGCAGTCTTGGGTGAATCTAAAGATTTTGGACCTAGAGATAAAGAATCTTGGTGGTGGAATGAGAGTGTACAAGAGAAGGTTAAACATAAAAAAGAGTATTTTAAAGTCTTACACTTGTGCAATAATGAAAGAAATTAGAAGAGTTATCACTTAGCTAGAAATGAGAATAAGAAAGCAGTGAGCGATACTTGATCTAAAACTTTTGAGGAATTCTACTAAGATTTAGGAATGAAAAATAGTGAATATAGGATTTACAAAATTGCCAAAAATAACGAAAGAAAGTCAAGAGATTTGGATCAAATGAGATGCATTAAAGATGAGGAAGGAAAAGTTTTAGTTATTGATGATGATATTAAAGAAAGATGGGAGAACTATTTCTATAAGTTCTTCAATAATGGATTGGTGTGACTAGTGAGACAGAAGGTTTAACAACTTATGAAGATAAACTAAATTTGAGTTTCTATTGTAGGATCCGGGTTAGAGAGATAAAAGAAGCTCTTAAGAGAATGGATAATAGTAAGACTATTGACCCCAATGGTATTCCCATTGAAGTTTGGAAGTATTTAGGAGATAAGGGAGCTTTGTAGCTCACTAAGCTTTTTAATGAGATTTTAAGGTCAATCAAAATGCCAGAAGAATGGAAAAAAGAGCACTGTGGTGCCCATATACAAGAATAAGGGGGATATTCAGAATTGTGCCAATTATCGGGGAATAAAACTCATGAGTCATACCATGAAACTTTGGGAGAGAGTAATTGAGTATAGACTAAGAAAAGAGTCTCATATTTTAGAAAACTAATTTAGATTTATGCTAAGATAGTCTACAGTAGAGGCTATTTATTTATTAAGGGATTTGATTGAAAGATGCCAGAGTAAAGAGAAAGACTTATATATGGTTTTCATTGATTTGGAAAAAGCCTATGATAGAGTACTAAGAGATGTATTATGAAAAGCAATGGAAAAGAAATGTGTTCATGTGACTTATATTCGAGTCATAAAGGATGTGTATGAAGGGGTAACAATAAGTATGAGAACTCTTGGAGGTGAGACAAAGGACTTTCCTATAAGAATAAGTTTACATCAAAGATCTTCCTTGAGTCCATACTTATTTGATTTGATTTTAGATGTTCTAATAAAACATATACAGGAGGAAATTCCTAAGTATATGCTTTTCGTAGATGATATAGTCTTAATTAAGGACTTAAGAGAATATGTCAACTCTAAAATAGAGTTATGGAGACACACTTTGGAATCAAAAGGTTTCTGCTTGAATATAAGTAAAATGGAATATATGCATTGTAAATGTAACAAGAGGCCAATTAGAAATGATTCAAAGATAAAACTTGGAGAGCAAATCATTCTAGAAGTGTCAAAGTTCAAATATTTGGGACCAATTTTACAAAGTGATAGTGAAATTGATGGAGATGTTATGCATAGGATACAAGCTGGGTGATTAAAGTGGAGAAAAGCTTTAGGGGCTATTTGTGGCCATAAGGTGCCTACAAAGCTTTAAGGGAAATTTTATCGAACTGTTATAAGGCTAGCGATGCTATATGGCAGTGAATGTTGGGCTTTGAAAGGGTACCAAGAGCATAAGATAGGAGTAGCAGAGATGAGAATGTTGAGATGAATGTATGGTTATATAAGAATGGATAAAATAAGAAATGATTGTATATGAGGGAAAATCGGAGTAGCACCTATTGAAGAGAAAATAATGGAAAATCATTTAAGTGGTTTGGTCATGTACAAAGAAAAAGACAAGAGGAGCCAGTAAGGAGAGTTGATCACATGGCTTGAAGCCAAAAGGCGTAGAGGAAGACCCAAAATGACACTAAGAGAGTTATAAGACGTGACCTCTTGATCAATGATTTATCTGAAGAGATGGTATTTGATAAGTTCATTAGTGTCATATGATCCATCTAGTTGACTACACTTAGTGGGATAAGACTAATATTGTTATTGTTGGTGGTGGTGGATCGGTAGTTTTAGGCTTTATTAATAGAGGATAGCTTGGACATTTTCAGGAGCATGATAGGAGGCTTTATCACTTGGAAAGATTCAAGCCCAAGAGAAGCCCATTGAAGGAGATTACTTAAAAGATCATGTACTTCACTAAAATAGCATGTGACTTAAGATTATTGAGCTTAATTAGTGTTGATTTCATTTTTATTAATTGTAGGCCGAACTTGGTCAATTAATAAGGCCAATTAGTTAGTTAGTAGTCTTTTTGATAACTCACCTTGTAAATAAGCATGTCATGTGCCCAGCATGTGATTTTATTAATGTGGTGGCATGTTTATAAGGGCTTGGGTATTATTTTTATTATTGTTATGAATTTTCGTTATTTTATTTTAGGCTTTTATTTTTTACTAGTATTCTAGGTCCAATATAAGTGTTATTTGAGCCCAAAGTCTCATAATCTCATTAGAATTACTTAAGCCTAAATTAATTAGGTTTTCTATGCTTATTAGATTAAATTTTACTCTACCTATTTAAGGCTAACTTTTATGTACATTTTTCAGATTTGGATGATTAAATTTTTAGGCTTTTGTAAGTTTCTCTTGCGTTCTTTGAGTGCTATGATGAAACTATGACTTCTCAAGGAATTGGTCAATCCTTGTGGTAACAT
The DNA here is from genome assembly GCA_026686845.1 of Adenanthera pavonina. Lineage (NCBI taxonomy): Eukaryota > Viridiplantae > Streptophyta > Magnoliopsida > Fabales > Fabaceae > Adenanthera > Adenanthera pavonina. The sequence goes on from JAIVEN010000017.1 coordinate 10,257,173, forward strand.
TGGAACTAGGGTTCAAGAGACTAGTTCTCTTGGGTTCTAATTCACTTAGACCAACACATTTCTGTCTTTTGTTTATTCCCTTCTTCTTGCTGTTTTTCTATTTTTTAGTTTTTGTATTCCTTGTAATTGCAATGATCTAAGTGTCATTCGCTTTAAGTGGGTTTTTTGGATGGATTCCATAAAGGTTCACTTATTATTTAGCATTAGAGCTTAAGTTGGCAAATCAAGGTGTGTTCTCTATTTTACTTCTTTCCTTATTTCATTCCATTTTCGTTGCTTCTAGAAAATTTCACGTCATTGTTCATCTGTACGGATGTCATGGTTTACTGGCACTATTTTGTTTACTGTTCATCATACTATTCCAGTGACTATTTGTCACTATTCACGACACTATTTTCGTTTCATTGTTCACCAACACTATTTTGTTTGCTATTCATCATACTATTCTGATCACTATTTTGTTCACTTTTCATCATCCAGATAAAAAAAAAAGATTGTTTGCTAACAAGGAAAATAATAGCAGCAGAAAAAGATATTAAAAAAAAAGAAAAAAAATGAAAAAAAGACAGAGATTGATTGCTGCAAAAAAAAAGAATATAGCAGCAAAAAAATACAAAAAAAAAATTATTCGATTGGATTTGATTTGGAACTTGATTGACTTAATTTATCAACTTTGGTGGCAAGTCTCATCATTACTTAATTAAATTAGGATCTTTGAGAACTTTAATTTTGGATCTTAGTTTTATGTGATTGCCACTTCCTTAAAAACTGATTTCTTTTTTATTGAAGTTGTGGTTTTAATTTAGCACTCTCATAAGAAAGCAAGCTTTGAGTGAAAAAAGACAAGAGAGAAATTGCATCATATTTTAAAAATCCTTGATTTAGTGTGAAACACGAATGCATTTGCATTATTTGAGTGAAACACGTGAGAGAGTGTGTAAGGTCCCTATTTCTTTTCTCTTTGTTTTACATTAACATTTTAGATTATAAACATGGCTATTAGAGAAGTTGATTTTAAGGCTTTATTAAGGACTTTCAATGATCAAATTAAGGAAGTGAATGCAAAATTAGATCACCTGGAGTTTCCTTCTAAAACTAAAGCAAGGAGTAATCTAAAGGTTCTTGCTCATATGAATGTTCTTAGCAATATCAAACTAAAGATCCCACTATTTCATAGTGAGAAAAATCCTAATGTTTACTTGGATTGGGAAAGAAAAGTTGAACAAGTCTTGGCATGTTGCAACTACTTTGAAATAGATAAGGCATAATGTGCTTATCTTCGATTGGATAAAAGAGTTGTTGTTTGGTGGAAATGGATGGAAACTAGATAAGTTATGAATGGAGAACCTTCCATTATAACATAGAATGAAATGAGAGCAGTCTTGAGGCAAAAATACATGCCATCCAAAGCTAAAAGTGTAGTTGAACATTCCAAGGAGATGCAAATACTCATGGTCCAAGATTCATGTGATTCCTACTTAGAGAAAGTAGATATCGTGGATGATGATGTTGCTATCACTTCAACAACTGATGATGGAATGAGAGAATCCACTAAAGGTACACCTAATCCTCAAAACTCTAATATTAATGTTTCTTGTAATTTAAGATGTGATAATTCTATTAAGATGAATGATATTGCTTGCATTTATGGTATCCCTTATGAGGGAACAATTAAATTGGAATATAAATTGGGATGTGCTGAACTTGAGAATCTCAATGAGTCTAATGTTATTAATTGTGATAATGTGATTGAACATGATATCTTTCTAAATCTTGAAGAGAGAATTGGTCTAGATGTTAATAGTGTTGTGTTAGAAAGCTCAGATGATTCTAGTTGTGCTTCTAGTGTGCAAATTGAAAATAATATTGTAGCACAATTAGGAAATGAATTTCATGATGTTGCTTGTGCTTCTGAGCATAATTATGATTGTTTGCATCTTTTAGAGGAAAATCATGCTTTACATGTTGCTAATTACTTAGTGAAAAATTCTATGGATAATAGCATGTTAGTTTCTAGTAGTGCTAATGGTGTGATTCCTTTGGAAATTGGCTCTTATAATTGTAATGATATTAAGCATATTGACATGGTATTTGAAGATTATGCTTTTGATTCTAACTCGAATGAGCATGTTAATCTTTGTTCTATGTATTGGAAAAGGCCCATGAATCATTGCCATGTAATTTAGGTGAAACTTGTGAGAAAATAAAGATTGAGCTTAAGTGGAAAAACATGAGTGGGAAAAATAAGAGAGAAAGAGTGCACAAAAACGCAAAGAGTGTAAAAAGAGTAAGTGAGAAAAAGATTGAGAGAAGATTGAAAAAAAGAAAGAAAAAGAGAGAAAAGAGAAAAGAAAAGGAGAGTTTGAGGAAGAATAAAAGTGAAAGTACGCTTAAAGTAGATTGTGCAAAACTTCTTCCTTCTTCACCTCATCTTTCTTATGTGTCTTCATTGTATTTTCTTCTTCCTTCTCATTATGCTTTTGATTTCTTTGAATTATGTCACCTATCTTTGTTGCATGAGTGCCTTACGAAAGAGATGCATTATGATAATTTAATGTCATATTCACCCATCATTGTTTCATCCTCTATTTCATCTCATGGTCATTGTGTTTTGTTTCCTTTAGCTGTTTCTTATATATAATATATATCTAAGTCATTACATATGTTATGTGTTATGTGAGTCTCATGAGTCATGTGTTTGTTTGTTTCTTCGCATGTGGTTTGTTCTTCCATTTCACAAATCATTTATGTTCCATCTTTGTCGATTGTGTTCCTTTTTATGTCCTTATTTTTTCTAGATTTGTGATAATTTGTTCAATGTGATTTCTATCCAATCTTTGTTCTCTCATCCCTCTATCAAATTGATTTCTTCATATGTGTTATCTTTCATCTTGTTTCATGATCTTCAAGTCATTCCTCTCCATCTTTGTTCTATCATTATGCAACATTTACATGTGTCAAATCTGTCCAGATTTTGAATTTAATGAATTACATCAAATCTGTCCAGATTTCTTCCTATATGATCATTGTATCACTTTAGTCCCTTTTGAGTCTTTTTGTGTCATATCTTGTCCTAATTTCATCCTTCATGTTTTCCCTAACCCTTTGGTTCCATTTGAGTCTAGTTGTGTCGAGTTTGTATCTAGTTCTTTGTGGCAGGATATTGGTGAAAATGATATGAAGAAAGATTTCATATTTTGTGCACCAATGCTAGAAAATAAGTCCCTTGTTTGATATAATGGTTGGAAGATTTTTTATCCTGGAGATTAATTGCAAAAGCTTAGAGGAATATTTAAAACAAATTTGCAGTCAAGGGAGAACGATGTCCTTCAAGTTCATGGAAAGATTAAAGAAAAAATGCATCAATCAAACTTGAAAGGTAAGTATACTCCATATAATTTATTTGATGTGTTTAATCATTCATTTTTCTTTTACATGAAGATTATAGAGATTCGAGGACGAATCTTTTCAAAAAGGGAGGAAATAATAGAGGATGGCTTAGACATTTTCAGGAGCATGGTAGAAGGCTTTATCACTTGGAAAGATTCAAGCTCAAGAGAAGCCCATTGGAGGAGATTACTTAAAAGATCATGTACTTCACTAAAATAGAATGTGACTTAAGATTATTGGGCTTAATTAGTGTTAATTTCATTTTTATTAATTATGGGCTGAACTTAGTTAATTAATAAAGCCCAATTAGTTAATTAGTAGTCTTTTTGATAGCTTACCTTGTAAATAAGCATGTTATGTGCCCAACATGTGATTTCATTATTGTGGTGGCATGTTTATAATGACTTAGGTATTATTTTTATCATTTTTATGAATTTTGGTTATTTTTTTTAGGCTTTTATTTTTTACTAGCATTCTAAGTCCAATAGGAGTGTTATTTGAGCCCAAAATCTCCTAATCTCACTAGGATTACTTGTGCCTAAATTAAATAGGTTTCTAAGCTCATTAGGTTAAATTTTACCTTGCCTATTTAAGGCTAACTTTTATGTATGTTTTTCATATTTTGATAATTAAAGTTTTAAACTTTTGTGAGTTTCTCTTGCGTTCTTTGAATGCTATGATGAAACTATGACTTATCAAGGAATTGGTCAATCCTTGTGGCATCACTTGAACTAGGGTTCAAAAGATCGGTTCTCTTGGATTCTAATTCACTTAGACCAACATATCTTTTATGTCTTCTTGTTTATTCCCTTCTTGCTATTTTTCTATTTTTCAGTTTTCGTGTTCCTTGTAATTACAATGATCCAAGTGTCATTCACTTCAAGTGGGTTCTTTAGATTGATTTCATAAGAGTTCACCTATCATTTATGTTGTTGGGATTTGGTATTGGGCTGTTGTGGGTGAGTTTTATGTTTTGGGTATTTTAAGAAAAGCTTTGTTTGGATTTTAATTTAAGACAATTTTTATAGATCTTGGGTTTTCTGGCTTACTTAGAAGTTTAAATTAGCCCATAAATAGTTTAAATCTTTTCCTATTTTAGCTAATTCATCTTACTTAATATTTTATTCTCTTGATTAGCATTTAAATTTAGTTTTAGAAGATAAGGTGTTATACTTTGCTTTCTCAACATAAGATAGCGCTTATAAATGAAGCAATATTAAAAAGTTTATTTTCATTGACACTTTTTAAAGAGAAGTGCTTACTTTTATAAAGAAGCCCAATCAAAAGTGGAGCTTTTAATTTTTTTTTTAATCAAATAAGTGTTATCTTATGAAAGGTATTAAAAGCTATTTCTACCATAGTGCTTGTATTATGCTTCAAAATGAGAGGATCCGTTTCCCTTTTTGCGGCTCTATTCAAGGTATGCTTTGTTAAAAGTTTATAAGTTTAGGTCCTTAGTTTTTTTCACATCCCATTTGGGTTATATATATATATATATATATATATATATTACTGTTGTCCAAATCGGACGGTTCGACCAGTTGAACCGGGAATTGGTGTTTGGTCTGGTTCGGTTAAAGAACATAACCGCTACTATTCAAAACCAGTGAGAATGGGTCAAGAACCGGAGAAATCAGCATTGAACTGGTAGAACTAGTCATGAATCGGTCCTATATTATTTTTTTAAAAATTTTTTAAAATATTTTTTAATTTTTAAGATAAAATAATATCATTTTTAGTACAAAAACAGTTTTTTGTTATATATTATAATATTATATAAGCATTATCATGATATATAACTTTTAAAAATTATATATTTACTTAATAAATAATATAATAATAGATTATTTATTTATTATTTTGAGCTCAAAACATGATTATAAATGAATATTAACTTGTTTAGATTTAAATATTGAGTTATAAGACTTATTAATAATTTATTTTTAGTGAATAATAGATTAATAATTCAATATTATATAGTTTGAAAATTTAATTAAATTATAAAATTTATATTTATATTATTTGTTTTAAATATATTATTTTAATTACGACTGGTCTGACCCTGGTTTGACCTCGATTGAATTATTGAATCTTAAACTAATGTTTTGTCTGGTTCAATATTTGGTCCAGTTATGACAAGATTGATATTATAGTTACTCTTTTTGTCTTTTTTTTTTTCAATACATAAGAACTTGTTTAGTTAATTGTAAAACTTTAGGAAATGTATTTTCGATAGAATCCAACAACTAAAAGATAATCTACAAATTAGAGATGGGTTTGATATTCTAGAACATATATTAAGTTCTGCATCAATTGTAATAATCATTAAAATAGAGATAACCTTAACCTTAGGTTCAGTTGAATTGTTCTAACGAGACCTCATTCATAAATGGGGGAAATGGAAAAACAGAAGTACAAACAAATTTAAGAAGAGAAAATGGAAATAAATAAAAAAATTACACTGGAGAAAAATAAAACGAAAGACATAGATTCTAAAAAAAACAACGGATATGATTGAAAGTAATGATTTTAAGAAAATGGATTTTGCAAGGATTTTCTTCCTTGCTGATCCATTCTTCCTTCTTGAGTCATTGATTGTTCGGATTCTTTCACCATTTTTGAGGCTTTACAATTGGGGTTTTTCTTAAAAAAAGTGAAAAAGAAAATCATTAATGAATTCATCTATTTTTTTTAGCGAACTATATTTTTAACAAGCAATATTTTTCTTTTAATTTTAAGTAGGGCAGATCTCTAACATGAAGATTCCCCCAGGGATTCAAAGCAAAATATAAAGTGGAGAGGCTATATTCAAATTTTTTACAAACAAAAAACGCAAATAGTTCCGACAAGCGATATTCAAGTATTGCTTTTAGTTAGGGGGCGTGAAATGGGGCTTGATAAACTGGTTGGAAACTGCACACCACCACTCAATTATATATATATATATTGATTCTCTCCTTTTTTTTTCCAATAAATAAATAATCTCAAACGTCTATTGTTTATCATTAATGTAATTTAATTATTGTATTCCTAAAGTGCTTGGTATTATCCAAATTATTAAAAAATATAATTTTATTACTTACTAAAATATTTTATTTAGATTTTTTGGACCAAATATTTTAAAATATATATAAATTATTAAAATAAAATATATTATTTGGACTTAGAATACTAGTTTTGAAATGAGATCAAATATTTTCTAAGAAATAATAATTTAAAAATTACGTTTTAAAACACAGTTCTTTTGAAGAGAATGATATAAACAAACAAGATGTGCATGGAATCTACCTTTGTTCCTTATTTTCATTCTTTATTTTTTTGCAATAAAGTAAATGAGAATAAAATGTTTAGAATTTTTTTCCATAATAATAGGTTGAATCTCGATTAGTCAATTTAAAAAAAACTAATATAATATTTTTATGATTATAATTAGGCAGCCAGCCCATGTATAGTTTGAAGAAGCAATTAATGATTTGTGAAAATAATAATATTTTATATGACTCACTTGTTCTATTTCATGTGTTATTTTGATTTTTTTGGCACGGACTAATAAAAGTATTAAATAATTTAAATTATAGTAAAATTTGATGATATTTTAACAAAATATCTGGCACTTAAATACCAAAGAATGACTTGTAATCAATCTATTATTATTTTCAATTAAGGGTAAAATATTAAAAAAAATAATTAATACTATATTGATAATATAGAATGATATGTAATTTGAGACATTTAAATTTTTTTTAAATAATAAATAAAATAGAATGGAAGAAGAATTAAAATTCCTTTATGTTAAAATACTCATTTGAATTGGTCTAACTATATTTTGACCGATTTTTGGGAGCTAATATAATATCAATTTCCTATTGATTTTTAAATTAATCAATTTGTGCAAAGTTCCGGATCAAATTAACTTCTATTTTACCAATCTTTTAGTCAAATCAGGTGGTCCAATATTTTTTTTTATTAACCTTATTTAAACGGGATCCAAAACTACCCTTTCTGAATTCCTCTTACAATTAAAATTCCATGAATGTTTCAAAGTTGAAAATGGGCATATTCTTATCTTAAAAACCATAGATAATGACAGGAATTAAATGTGCAATAAATGCATAGGAAAGGGGTCCATTGCTCGCCTCTCTATATTTGGAAGCCAAGTCAAGAGAGCAAGTGACGAGTCATTAACAATTCATCAAAAAAAAAAACCGTAGATTTCATTCCTATTTAGGGGAATTGAGGACTCAATTGGATTTGGAACGATATCTATCGTTTGAGACTTTGAATTTGGACTTAAGAGAAAAAAGAGAGGCGAAGAAGGAGGAAGACGCAGCATTCTAAGGGATTGTGTGGCTTGTTGGTAAGTCTCTCTTCTTCTTCCTTCTTCCTCTTTTTCTTCTTTTTTTTGTCTATATATATTGAAACAAATTACTCTACAAATGATTTAACTGAATTTCTTTGATTTATGTTCTGTAATTTTTTTAGCTGCAGAATGATTCATAAAAAACCAGACTGGGGTCTCTCCTGTGGACCCCCTCATCATGGCAGGATTTCTTTTTAAATTAAAAATTATACATAAAAATTAGATTTTTTAGAAATTATATATATATATATTTTGTGTAATTTTAAATTTTTATTTATTAATAAAATACTATATAGTAAAAACTGGATCTATGTAGTTAATAATTTTATGCAATTTTCTAATAATTAAAAAAAATTTAAAACTATGTAAAATACATATTTACATGATCTCTAAAAAATATATTTTTATCTATAATTTTTAATTTCAAAAAAGAGAAACCATCATGACAGTTTTGTGATAGCAAGGGTCTGCATTGGAGAGACCACAACCCCTCAAAAACCATAAACTTTTTGGCCTCAGAGCTTGATGTACCGCATGTGATCATTTTATTTACATATTATATAAATTTTGAGCAAGCCAATGGCTCACATATAAACACTTTTTTTTTTTTTAAAGCATCCTTTAGTATCTTCGTGTGTGTGTTTTTTTTTCTTTTTAATTTTTAAAATAATTTACTCTCTTATTTTTTACGTGCAATCTATTAATTGTACTTTTTATTTTTGAATTCTTCTTCTCCCAATTTTCAATTTTTTTTTCAATAAGTCACATTAAAAAAGTATAGTTCTAATGAAATTGTTTACCCTAATATAACCATTAATCAAGTATTCAGAAAAAAGATACATAGACATATAATTATATAAGAAATTGATTCATCCTCTTTATACTTTTTTCATTATATTTGTGTAATTAAATTAGATATAATCACATCTATACTTTTTAAATCTCAAGAACGACCAAACAAAGAACGAATCATTCATCCTCGTCAAATTTCAGTTTGTTCTTTTTTTTTTTTCTTTTTGTCATATTTTCTTCTCTTCTCTTCACTTTTCTCCTTACAGTTATTTATCCTAAGCTTTTTTTTTCCCCATTTTTCTCAACCAAACTATCTAATACGAGTGGTGCTATAGTGTTGAAATGTTATATTTGTTCATATTTACGCCTGTAGAATTAAATTTCACCTCTAGTAAGGGTTGAACCCAACCATGCAGCAAATGTTGTTTAACTCTTTTTCTCTCTTTTAAATCTAGATTTTTTGCATTTATCTCTTATATATAATTTATAAAATTCGTCTTGAACAGTATTTGATTTACATGAAAAAAAATTTAATTTAAATAAACTGAAAAAGATAAAATAATAAAAATTTATTCCTGTCTCGAATTGCACACATAATTTAGCCCGAGGCGGCCAGGCCATTTTGGAATTTTATGCTGCATGACATTCTGAGACTGCCACTTTAACATCTGAGTAGAAAGCCAAAAACTGTCAGGCACAAAAGAAGCTGACAATGAAGTGAAGCAGGCTTCGATGCCCATTTTATATATATATAAACGAGTATTTAACATGATTATGTATATTCAGGATTCAGAATTTGAGACAACTAGTTTAGTGGTGGACCCAAGTATTATATTACGGGATCCCTCGCCCCTCCCAATTTTTTCCCCTTTTAACTATTTAGAAGCATTTTTCACCATAATATATACAGTCCCTCCAATCCTTTCTACGGAGGATCTTTTAGAAATTTTTTTTATAAGAAATTTTGTAATTTATAATAAAATTTTTTTTATTTTATCCTCATTATTTATTTCTTCTCATAAATTATTATTAGATTTTTTAAAGGAAAGAAACACTCTCAATTAGTCAAATGGTATTTAATGTTGATTATATTAGTATATTAAATAAAGGTAAAAATAGAACATTTAGTTTTTTTTTAATTTTAAGAAAATAATTAACTTCCTTAATTTATATAAAATAATTATAAGTCCCTTATAAAAAAATCTGAAAAAATATATGCCCAAGAAAGAAAAATTAATTGGGCCCCTCAATCACCACTCAAGGCGAAAATTAGAAAAGCAGGCAGTAAGTATAGGTTGATTTGGCTTGATATTAAAAATAGAGAGAGGATATAAAGTTGTAATGTTTATCTCATGCACACACACATTATTATTCAATATAAAAATATTAATAGAAAATAGTTATATTTTTTTGTTATTTAGTATATATATTTTGGCCCCCCAAAGGTTGGATAGCTGCATCTACTCTTGCACTAGTTAAGCTAGTTATATATGTATTGATTGGAAATGGAGAGAGTCATATTCTTCATAATCGGTAAAGAACGTGACTTGCACTGAATTTTATATATTTTTTTAATGATTATTAAACTAGATAGACTTCCATATATTGCGCAGAATCTATCAAATATATATACACATATATATATATTTATATATAAAGAATGTATGAATTCATAAATTTATTATAAATATTTGACATTACATTGATTAGTTTCAACTTGTCTTAATTTTTTCAATATCATTTAATTATAATGCCAATGAAGGATTGGCCATTAATTACGTGCATCCCCTCTTCAATATCACTGTATACATATAATAAAATTTATAAAAAAGTAAATTATTTATAACTTAAAAAAATTTACCATTCGTAACTCCATACGACTCAAGAAACTCATGTCTAGTTTTCGTAAAATTCAACTCACATGTGTTTACAGTTTTTCTTGTTATAAAAAATAACTGCATGGCAAATTTGTTTTTGAACATTTGATTTTCAATTATTATATATTACTATATTTTAAAATTTAAAATTTGTGAATGAAAATTCAAAAGCTTAAATTTTCTAAAAAATTTAGATCGTTAGATCCAGATCTCAACGCATCACCGGACACTTCAATTTCGAACGTTATTTGTTTTTGGTGGTTTAGAAAATTGAGCTTATCCAAAAAAGGTGGTCGTTTAGTTGATTAGCTTCCCGATTTTGGTGAAAAAAGAAGCGGTAGATAAGGATTGACAGTCTCCCATGTAACTGCTGATTTGTTTAAAGCCTTCTCATCCAAAAAGAAAAACCAAAGGAGAAAAAGTACAAAAAGAGGTTTTCATGTCGGAACTCAAAAGCGAAAAAGTGAAATTCAAATTTTAGGTTTCTGAATCACAGAGTGAGGGAAATCGGTGGAAGATGGAAGGAGGACACGGCGGCGCAGAGACGACGGAGTTCACAGAATGCTTTCGGAGATCCATCGCTTCTCCTTACATTATGCGTCTCGCTTTGTCGGCCGGCATCGGAGGCCTCCTCTTCGGCTACGATACAGGTGCCTCAATTCTCTTCTTCTTCTTCTTCCTCCTCCTCCTACGTAATCTGAGAAGAATGAGTCCTAGTGTAATAGTTTGGGATACATAGATTGATTGGTTCTGTCTTTCTGATTGTGGTTTCTGCAAATGTAGGGGTGATTTCTGGAGCCTTGCTGTACATTCGTGAGGACTTTCAGGAAGTGGACAAGAAAACATGGCTTCAGGTCACTTACCTTCTCTTTCCTCCTTCCTTTCGTACATGGCGATTCTATGAAGGTTGAGGGGAGTGGATCCGGTGCATTTCCTTGAAGAAGTGCACCGTGTACACTTTTTATTTAAATAATATTTTCTTTATTTTTTACCCCGCGTCTTGCATCGTCCGTTCTCTTTATTTTTTTTTATTTTACTTTTTTTTACTAATCAATTATATTTTCTAATATTAGTCCGATTCAAATATTGTTAAGAGGGACTTGATTTTTCTTAAATAAAATTAAAAATTTAAATATAATAAATAAAATAATCATTTTGAATGACTTGACCATTAAGCTTAATAATACGTAAATAAATCTATTTTAGTAGTACTAATACTAGATAGGAACTTGATTTTCCTTAAATATGCTCTAGTTATCTAATATCATAATTACTATTACTAGAATATATTCAAATATTATTAAATTTAATTGGATAACTCTCATAATATTATTTTTTTTATATATAATATTTAAACTCTTGATTTTATTTAAGAGAAATCAAGTTCTTTTTATTTGACTCAGTCATATTGGTACTTCTTCTAATTTTAAATATAAGAAAATTTTGAGAAAGTTATGTTAATCCAAAATATAAGAAAAAATATATAGATCTAGTATAATAAATGAGATATTTCAATTATGTTCCTCATTAATTTGGAGAAAGTTATAACTTTTTCAAAATTCTTTTATATTTGAAACTGGAGGGAGTATCAAAGTAGTTTGATTAATTGAAAGGAACTTGATTTTCCAGATGAAAAAAATATTTTTTAGTAAAAAATGTGCTAAGCTTTCAATCCATGAGGAAAATTAAATTTCTTTTACTTAACTCAACTACTTTAATCCACTCTCCGTTTTAAATATAAAAATATTTTTGAGAAAATTATAACTTTATTCAACTTAATGAAAAATATTATTAGAATATTTTATTTATTATATTAGATGTATACATTTTTTTTCTTATATTTTGAACTAATACAATTTTCTACAAATTTTCTTATATTTGATACTAGAGGGAGTATCAATATGATTGAGTTAGGTAAAAAAAAACTTGATTTTCCTTAAATAAAATTGAGAGTTTAAATATTACAAATTAAAAAAATTATATTGAGAGAGCTATCTATTAAGCTTAACAATACTTAAATCTATTCTAATAGCACTGATACTAGATAATTATCTATATAAAAATATAATTTATTATTTTTTTTCAACAATATCTTATTTTATAGTTGATGAGTATTGATATTTTTTCCCGTGCATGAAAAAGTATTTATTATAATAAAAGAAAGTGTCGCTTTGTTGAGCTATTATGTCAAAAAAACATTTTAAAAAAGAAGAGAATGGAAGAAGAGGCTGACACACAACAAAAGATAAAGAAAATGATTAAATAAGAAGTGTACACGGTGCACTCCCTTGAGGAAATGCACCGGATCCGCTCCCCCACATGCCTTTTTTTTTTTTTGGAAGAGAAAAAATATAAAAAAATTATATAACACCCATTATTTACTAAATTTAAACTTCAGGACTTCAGGTTATCAGATTACCTTTTCCAAACATCCCAGCCTTTTCTTTTCTTTCTTTTTTAAGTAGTAGTGGTCCCTACCTACGAAAGTGCATTTAGCTTCTTCTTTTTCTCTTTTCCACTTCATTGAGTGCCGTTCTTCCTCTAACTTTTTTCGTTTTGGGTATTATTATAAAATATTATTTATTATAAATTACAAATTCTAATATTATTGTTCGAATCTCTGTTTTATTTTAAGCCAGAATTGTTCAAATCTTTGGATGAGAGGGGAATGTCATTGTTTGTTTTGTGTTGGAAAAAATATCAGATTTAGATATCTAAATTTAATAAAAAATTATGTTAAAATATTTTAAAAATTACAATATAATTACTTTTAAAGAATAAAAAGTATTATTAAGTCTCAGGAATTTATTACAAAAATCTTAAGAGAGTTGCTATTATAGTTACTAATAATTATAATTGTAACTTCCTTAAATATTGATAATAATTTTCTTAAAACTTTATAATAATAAATCTTTAAAACTAGCTAGTGTAATAACTTTTAGTTCAGAGGATAATTACAATTTTTTAAGATTTTTTAACATAATCTTTGTGGAGTTTAAATTATTAAATAAAAAAATTGAAATTATTATTTTAATTAATGAATATATATATATATATAAAAGAATAACTTGAAAAGCTAGATCATTGTCAGTTATATCTTCTAAAGACAAAATAGTATATTTATCCATACTGGTAATATATATTTCAAAAAAACATATTTACATTAATTATTAAATTAGTTTTATAAAGTAGAATAAATATAAAACCAACATATTATAATTATAATTATAATTATAATTATAATCTTTGTGTATTCAAATACAATGCATGGTATTAGTAGTACGTTAGTTTGGTACTGAAAAGACTAACATGTAGTAAGCTCCAAAGTTTCAACAACTAATTATCTCTGTAAAAGAATAAATTGGAAATCTAGACCAGTACAAGATATATCTTTTAGGGACCAAATTATATATATATATATATATATCCATACTGATAAATCATAGATGCATAACATGGTCTATGGCCACATTTGGTAGATCTTCGTGAAAGAGAGAAGAAGAGAAAGATTTTTGTGTGACATGTTTGGTACACATTACTTAAGCATTCTAAGGACCAAAAACAACATTTTCATGGAAGCATCTTCTCCCTTCCCTCCTTTTCCATTTTTCTAAAAAATGACTCATTCCTATCAAACATGGAGTATGAGTGTTTGAATTTTGAAGGTTTAATACAACTGAATGCAGGAAAATATAGTGAGTATGGCTGTAGCAGCAGCTATAATTGGTGCTGCACTTGGGGGATGGATGACAGACAAGCTGGGGAGAAAGAAATCAATTTTGGTTGCTGATGTTTTTTTCGTTGTGGGAGCTCTTGTCATGGCTCTTGCTCCAGCTCCATGGGTCATCATTCTTGGACGAATCTTTGTCGGTTTGGGCATCGGAATGGCTTCCATGAATGCTCCCTTGTACATCTCTGAAGCTTCTCCTGCTAAGATCAGAGGAGCCCTAGTTTGCATCAATAGTTTCCTGATCACTGGTGGCCAATTCCTCTCTTACCTCATCAACTTGGCTTTCACTAAGGTATGCTTCAAACTATGGAACCTAATACTTAACTCTATTACATCATCACAAATGCAATGTTTAATTCACATTATTGTCACATGATACGACAAAGATACTGCATAATAATCTCATGAAGTTTAGATGTTAGTTTATTCTAATATGTAACGTCTTTACTTTGCATGATTGTTTAGAGTAGTAAATTGATATATGTTTCAAAGTTGATGTAGCAAAATAATAATTATACAAAGCTAGATTCAGTGTTCATCTCCGGAGATACATGCATGTTGCTCATCTCTTTCATTTGCACCATTTAGATTAGTTTTGGACCGTCTAAATCACGTTTTATTCACTTAATTTTTAATATTTTTATTTTGAAAGAGGAAAAATATAGAATAAAGATTGCCTTTTAACTATCACTTAAAAATAATAATTTAAAATGGGGATGATTCATATCAAATTTGAATGGTTCAAGTTAGATAAACAACGAATTTGAACTCAGAATTAGACTATTATATCTAGTTTCTCCTAAGTCAAACATAGTGAAAGTTTAAAGCTGTAGATATTATTCATGCCTTAAAATAATTTCAAAGGGCTACGTGATGCAGAAAAGATAATTAGATAATTAGGATTTAAATAATTATTAAGATTATTTAGATTTAATTTATTTTGAATTTATTTTATCTTTTAGGATTTAATTATTTTGTTTAGATTTATCTTTATCTTATATTTAGGATATAGTTTAGTTTAATATTTATCTTTTATATTTAAACTATTTTAGGATCCTAGTTAGATTAGGATTTATGTTTTATAAATAAACCTTAGAATCTCTCATTGTAGTTAGCTTTTTCTTATTGATTGAATAATAATTTGAAGTCTTTTTCAGTGAGCTATCTCTCCCTCTTAAATTTCTTCCTCTTCTTATCTATCTTCTACCCTTCCCCTACCCTGTTCTACATCAATTTGGTATCAGAGCAGGTTTCCTCATGCCCTTAAACACTTCCCTCATCGGAAAACCACTAGAACACTCGTCGGGACCCTAGGAATTTCACTGTTGAAGCCAAAACTTGTAGCTGCTGACGTCAGATCACTCCACCACGGCCACTGGTCTCCTTGCCGGTGAAAACCAGGCCCGTCCATCAAATGCTGTCACTAGCATCTCAGCCACGCTCCCTCATGCGCCGGCCAACTTCCCTGCGCGTGGGCTCCATGCGCCCTATCCCCTACAGTGCCCAGATTCATCATATTGTTTTTTTCATTGTTTTTGAGGTGTTTTCGCACTATTACTTTCATTCCTACTCTGTTTTAGACTAGCAGCAAGTATTTTTGGGATTCACCATGACTAAAAACTCTCAAATAACTCTAACTCAACTAGAAGAAGTTGAGAGACGTAGTACGGAGTATGCTAATCAAGTAATTGAGACAGTAAATTAGAATATGAAGCGGAGGTTTGAAGAAACAAGTCGTGACATTGCAGAGTTGAGGAAGATGTTTGAAGACCTTATGCAAACCATTAAAGGAAAAGACACACAATATACAACTGAAGCTATGGTTGAAGGTTCAAAAGTTCGTAGAAAAATCAACATAGAGGGTGGATACACTCCTTCCTTTAATAATGCATAACCTCCACCTATGGGGAATCGTCAGTTGGCAAATGGTAATGGAGACAAGAATCTTAGGAGTCCTCCTCATATAACTTTTGACTCCTAACACGACTATATAGAAGATCAATGGGATGCTCATGATGTTAGTTAGGCTGGCTTTCCAAGAGGGGGGTGAATTGGGAAGTTTAAACTTTTCTGCAAAATGTCAAAGAGGTGAAGAATGCAATATATGGAGGCAAAACAGAGTATAAATAAATAACAGTGAAAGAAGCAAAAAAGAGAAGAAGACTCAGAAATTTATCCTGGTTCGGTCTCTCCACTTGACCTACGTCTAGTCCCCAAGTCACCACTTGAGATTTTCCACTATTCAGCAAGAATTCAACGGGCTTCTTGCAAGTGCCACAGTACAACATCAGTGCTCTGTTTTCTAGAGCTCACTCAATCACTTTCTGCACTTTCACAAAGTGCTTTACAACCCCTTTTGATATCTCCTCACAAGAAAGTCTATCTTCCAGATGAAGATTAGATTGTTTACAAAGATGAAACTCTCTTGAATAGAGTGAATATGAAAGTTGAAGTACAAGTATTAAAGTAAAAGGGTAAACGTCTTTGAGTAGAAAATTTGACAGAATTTCAGTATATACAAAGTTTGATTCGTAATCCACAACTTCAAATGATGTTATATTTATAGATTTAGGTCTCAAATGTCCGTTAGAGACAAGATCTATCTGTTGGAGAAGTTATCCAACGGTTACTCTGAAAAACTATCCGTTAACCAACCGCATTTAATACTTCTGGCATACTAAAATTCGAATTTTGGTTGGTCAACAGACAAATTTCGAAGGAACCGAAGGTTAAAGCTTCCAACGCTGAAATACTGAAGTTCGTCTGTTCATGAAGTGAAATTCGAACTTTGAAACTTAGAAAGTGTTTCTATATTGTGACATACGAATTTTCAAGAAGAAATTTTTTCTGTTAAGTGTGAACAGTGTTTTCAATTTGCTACAGTGCCCTTAAAATTCGAATTTTGGAACCCCAAAATTCATCTGTCCGCAGCAGGCTCAAAAGGCACAGTAGTTCATTTCCTTCGAAATTCGAATTTTCAAAGAGTGAAGTTCGTCTGTCAGAGAGACCTATTTTCAGACTTACTTCAACATTCGAATTTGCAAACACTGTCCTTCGTATGTCATCATGTCATTTTAACAGACTCACAACTTTAGCTTCTGAAATTCGAATTTCCATGTTCAAAGTTCGTCTGTCAGTGAGCAATTTTGAAACTCAATATGATCTTGATTTCAGATGCACTTTAACATTGTTTCAAACAAATTTCTTCAGTTTTCATAAATTTCATTTTGTTTGAAATTCAAATGTTCAAAACCCAAAGTTCGTCTGTTACTCAACAGCTTCTTTCAGATACTTATGAAAATTTGAATTTTGGAAAATCAAAATTCTTCTGTCAGAGAGACATCTCTTCAGACTTATTTAGTTTTAACTCGAAATTCGAATTTCCAAAGTCAAAGTTCGAATTTCCAATATGACAGTTCAATGTAAACTTTTCAAACTTCGTCTGTTGGTGGGTATTTTTCAAATATTTCATGATTTAACTTAAAATCAAGTTTTTAAAACATCTTTTCATCAAATCAAAGTCTTTTACCCATATTTAAACATATCTAATGATCCTACAACAAATTTTGCACAGATTACTCAGAACTTCTTCACTTAAACTATTTTGGGCTCCTTTGATATCTTCATTCCAAGCTCTTGAATGTTGGTTTGGAATCATCAAAACTCTAGATTCAACACATGAGTAAAGAAATTATTATAACCGAAGATATGAGTCACCTTTTAGAAATCATAGGGGAGGTTATAGACGGACTCAGCTGAATGACATCTCCAAGAAGGTCAAAGTCGACGCTCTTGAGTTCGACAGCCAATTAGATTCCAGCGCCTTCTTGGATTGGTTGGGTAACATGGAAGATTATTTTAAATGGTATGAGATGAGTGATGTGCACCGAGTTCGTTCACCAAGATGAAGCTTGTTGGATCTGCCAAGAAATATTGACAGAATGAGCAGCAAAAATTAGACCATCTAGGATAGTCCCCAATTAATACTTGGGTCGAGATGAAGATGAAGTTGAAAGAGAAATATGTGTCTGCCCATTATAAGATTCAGTTGTTCAATCAATGGTTGAACTTGAGACAGGCCACCATGGTCTCTGATTACATGGCTCGTTTTGACGAATTCATGATTCAGTGTGAAGTTAAGGAAGATCCTTGGATGACAGTTCTAAAGTTTGTCAATGGTCTTCGAACTGACATACAGCAAGAACTTAAATTGAATCCTCCTGAATCTCTTGAGGAGGCTTACCATAAGGCCTTGGAGGTAGAGTCTTTGTTCAAGAATTCATATGGCAAGTGTTTTACTTCTTAAGGTACTGATTCTTGCCAGACTCATAGTTTCACACAATCCAATCACTTTACTGGAGTGCCTCCTTTTACGACCAACTCTTCATTTCAATCTAATTAGGCAAGTAGTTCTATTGGAAGTACTTCTAAGCATGTTGAGTTGACAAGATCCAACTTCCGCCCTAGTGGTTCTGCCATTGAGTGTTTTCGATGTTATTCTAAAGGTCACATCGCATCAAGGTGTCCACAACGTGCTCTATTTCTTGAATCCCCGGTTGAGTATAACAATGAAGTGGTAAATGCTGACGTGGTAATTGAACCAGTTGAGTGTCCTTTAGATGTGGACAAGGAGATTATTGTGGATGATTGTGAGACAAGACACATGGGTGTGATGAGATGCATGATGTCTATCCCCTCGCCTGATGACTCTTGGAAGAGAATAACTTTCAAACTTTTGTGAAGTGTGGAGGTAAGTCATGAAGGTTAGTTATTGATGGAGGAAGCGTCAGGAATACAATCTCCAGCCAAGGAGTCGCTAGGCTTGGTCTTAAGTCTAAGCCTCGTCCTCACCCTTTTCAAGTAGCATGGGTTGATGAAAAGACTTCTTTAATCAATTACATATTGATGCCGCATTCCCCTTCAATTGGGAGATTATCATGAAGAAGTTCTATGCGATGTTCTTCCTATGGATGTTGCTCACATTTTGTTGGGAAAACCATGGCTCTACGATAATGATGTTACAAGCCATGGTCGGGAGAACACTCATTCATTTAAGTATAAGGGGAAGACAATCTTGTTACGTCTTGCTAAGCCTGAGATCAAGAATAAAGGTTTGACTGAACAAGAGGAGTTGAAGTTGAGGAATCAAAGCCTTTATCTTTTGACCAAGAAACAGTTTGTGAAAGGAAGCAAGGAGATGAAGTATCAGTTTAACTCTCTGGATGAAAGTTCTTTCAAGAGGGGAAGAATGATGCAAAAATGATAATTAGATAATTAGGATTTAAATAATTATTAAGATTATTTAGATTTAATTTATTTTTAATTTATTTTATCTTTTAGGATCTAATTATTTTGTTTTGATTTATCTTTATCTTATATTTAGGATATAGTTTAGTTTAATATTTATCTTTTAGATTTAAACTATTTTAAGATCCTAGTTAGATTAGGATTTAGGCTCTATAAATAAACCCTAAAACCTCTCATTATAGTTAGCTTTTTCTTATTGATTGAATAATGAATTGAAGTCTTTTTCAGTGAGTTACCTTTTCCTCTTAAATTTCTTCCTCTTCTCATTTATCTTTTACCCTTCCCCTACCCTATTCTACATCGCTAAGTTTTGTTGATGCAATTTGATTTGCTACAGACATCTTGGACCTGGCGTGGTATGCTCGGAGTGGCGGCAATTCCAGCTTTTATTCAATTCATTCTGATGTGTTTTCTTCCTGAGTCACCAAGATGGCTCTACAGAGAGGTAATGCATTAACTGATTTTGCCTATGTTTCTGTTGAATCAAGTTCAGTGTAGGTTTTGATGTGAAATGTTTAATAACTGCTCTACAGAGAGGTGTAATGCATAAAAACTATTTAATAACTGGATGAGATTGAATCACGTGGATATATGACTGGTTCTCATGAGTTTTCTTTTGACAGTTCAATGTCATATGTTCATCTAATGATCTTTTATTTTTACAAGCTTATTTCACTCAGCTACTCTCCCTCCCATCTTACTACACGTGATAGGTGAACCCTTATAAAACCCGTCCAAATAACCCACTCTGATGCGTATGACACCTGGATATTTGCGAAACAAGGAACACAGAACTGCACAGTAAAGAAAATGAACAAAAACACATAAGACAACAACAAAGAAAACAAGAAAATAGAGAAGACAAGAACCCAAGAGAACCGATCTTTTAAATCCTAATTCCAATGACACCACAAGGAATAATCAAATCCTTGATAAATTATAGTATTCTTTCTAGCACTCAGAATTGTAATAGGAAAATTCACAAGACTAAAATTTTTATTCATCCAAATCTGAAAAAAAGTACATAAAAGAGAGCTTTAAATAGGTAAGGAAAAATCTAACCTAATAAATTTAAGAAACCTAATTAATTTGGTCTCAAGTAATTCTAAGGGGATTTGGAGACTTTGAACTCAAATAATACTCTTAATGGACTTAGAAAGCTAATAAAATAAAACTCTAAAATAAAATAACAAAAATTCATAAGAAAATAATAAAAATAATACCTAAACCCTTATATACATACAACCACATAAATGAAATAACATGTTTGGCACATGACATACTTATTTACAAGGTGGGTTATCAAAAAAACTACTAATTGACCAATTGGGCTTTATTGATCAACATAATTTAGCCCATAATTAATGAAAATAAAATTAAAATAAATTAAGCTTACTAATGCCTAAGTTACATGCTCTTTTAGTGAAGCACATGATCTTTTAATAATTTGCTCTAATGGTTTCCTCTTGGGCTTGAATCTAAAACTTGTAATATTGAAATGCTCTCTATCTTTAATTGGGTTACAAACTTGTTTAAATATTTGGGCTCTAACATATGTAACAATCTTTCCAAGTGATAAACCCTCTTGCCATGCTTTTGAATTTATCCAAGCCCTCCTTTTGAACTATGACTAAGGTATCCTCTATCAACATGACTTGCTGAAATTTTTCAATTTGATTAAGTCTACAAAATTTGAATAGATTAAACTAATTGAGAACATATAAATATGCTTTAGATGAGCCTTGATGGAGATTAAGGTAGTATAAGAGGCTTAGTCTATATTAAGTAATATGAGCTTTTCATATAGGTTTTTTTCTTCTTCTTTGGCCTAAGAGCTTTTATATAGGTATTTAAATTGGTTAGTTTTTCCATCTTAATAGTTAACTTTTTGGAGATGGATTGATAGAGACCAAGGTAGAAAGGGATGTCTAGTTCCACACTGAGTAGCATGAACTGTTCTATAAGTACCTAGGCATGTAGGTTTTCCCATTTCAATATCTCAATAGTTAATTTATAGGAGAATATTTACCACCCAAATTGAGTGCCTGTCAATTAGTATTACAGTTGATGGTTGGCGGTTGAAAAAAAGTTATTTGTGGTGGGTTCTAACTAATGAAAGGTCAAGTGATGTTGAACATAGCAGCGAAGACATCGACTTTCTAGGTGTAATTAATTGATAGAAATCAAAATAATATGAGAAGCCTAATCCTATATTGAGTAATATCAGGCCTGCTTCACAAGTAGAACTGGATTGATTCTCCCATCTCAAGTAACTAGCTTTTGTGATATGTTTATAGATTTTTTTCACAATCAACTTAATTTGCAGCTTAGAATATCTCATGATTCTTTCATTTTAAGCAGGGAAAAGAAGAGGAAGCTAGGCAAGTCCTAACAAAAGTTTACTTCCCAAGTGAAGTTGAAGATGAGATGAGTGCTATGCAAGAATCTGTGAGAGCTGAGAAGGAAATGGAAGCCTCTATGGGGCACGGTTTTGTAGAAAAATTTAAGAGAGCATTGTCAACCCCAGCAATTCGAAGAGCTTTGTATGCAGGCATCACAGTACAAGTGGTTCAGCAATTTGTGGGCATCAACACTGTCATGTATTACAGCCCAAGCATTGTCCAATTCGCTGGAATTGCTTCCAATTCCACAGCTCTTGCACTTTCTCTGATCACTTCTGGGCTGAATGTAGTTGGCACCATCAAAAGCATGCTTTTAATCGATCGATTTGGAAGGCGAAAATTGATGCTGGTGTCCCTTGTTGGTATCATCGTCTGTCTTATAGTGCTAAGTGGTACGTTCTTTCAGGCTGCCAAGCATGCTCCGGCTATAAGCAATCAGGACACCCTCAGCTTTGGTGAGGAATTCACTTGCCCAGCATATACAAATGCCTCAGAGTCTTCTCCATGGAACTGCATGACTTGTTTGAAAGCACAATGTGCCTACTGTGCTAATGGCGAAGATCAAGTAAGTATTGTTGTATTTGTTTTCATTCATCACATGTGTGTGCACACACATATGCTACCATAATAGTTATGCTGTTTTGATAACATGTTAAACCTTACTCTAAGTGAACTTGATCACAAGAAAAATAAAATCAAAGGCCAAATTAGCTTTAAAGTGACTGTCTTTTAAGAGAAATTTTAAGAATGTGGCATATGTTTTGAAATAGAGTCACCTTTGAGATGCTTATTTATTAATTCATGGTTAGCTTGGTCTACTTATTTTCTTTATTGTCAAATCTATCTAAAATCTCCTTTAGCTTTCTCTATGTTTGAATTTTAGAAACGGTAATTGTCCCTTGATAAATTTTTAAGTAGACCGGACCAAGAAAAAATAGACATATAAACATATCATTCAAAAGAATAGCTAAATTAACCAAGATGTAACCTTTTTTTATATATTTTTTTTGGAAAAAAGTCTTAGGCTAAATCATTTGTTTGGCACACATTTCAGCAGAACTAACATCTAAATCCTTCTCCTCCTTTGATCTCTATGAAAAGAATACATAGCTTGAGTAGCCGATAATACCATTTTGAAAAATTCTTAATATACCGAACTAATCATAATTAGACATATTAGTGTAGTCAAAGTGGGGATTCACTACTTACAAGTTTATTCACTGTTGGTTTGCCTCCCAACTATGCTTATCATGTAGAATCAGTAAAAATCTAAACTGTCTAAGGAATATGAATTCTCTTTAGAACATAGCAACACCACTATATTACTGTATTCTATCTTAGTGGACTGTGCTGTTCTTTTTCCTAGTCAGCCATGAAGTAACCATTTTTAATGGTCTCCAATATACGCAGTTTTTGCCAGGCGCATGTTTGGTATCAGACAAAGCTATCCGAGGAACATGTCGTGGACAGCACCGAGTATGGTTTTCCGAGGGCTGTCCAAGCAAAATCGGAATACTGGCTGTTTTAATCCTGGGATTGTATATCCTGGCATATGCACCTGGGATGGGGACAGTCCCTTGGGTTCTGAACTCTGAGATATATCCATTGAGATTCAGAGGTATAGGAGGTGGCATAGCTGCAGTTGCAAACTGGTCTGCAAATCTCATAGTGAGTCAATCATTCTTGAGCATGATTGAGGCTCTTGGCTCTGCCGGCACATTCCTTTTGTTTGCTGGCTTCTCTTTTGTTGGATTTGTGGTTTTATTTTTCTTGGTGCCTGAAACCAAAGGTCTTCAGTTCGAGGAGGTCGAGGAATTGCTTAGCAAAGGATTCATACCTCTCCCATTTGACAGGAAGAAGAAGAATGTGAATGGTAAGTTAGATGATAAAGACTCTCCTTGATGATGCCACAGTTTTGGCTCATACCTTTCAAAGTAAGTAAATAAACAATAAATGGTTATTATTTACTTTTTTCTGGTCTTGGAGCCAAAGTAATTTGTAGAACTTGTACCCAAAAAGAAAATGTAATTTGTAGAACGATGTGGATAACAGTTTATAAAACAACTTCCAATTTTAGAGAACATTATGTAGTATGTTTTTATAGAGTAGATCATGATAATTCAGGGTTGTTTGATTTTTACTCTCAAAAATACTGTTTCCCTCTTAATTTTTTATTTTCTACTGGAAACTTTGTTTGAGAACATGCTTTGCCTTGTTTTAAAACTAGGTGTGATATTGTGTCTAATATGGAGTCTAAAACATAATATTTGTGAAAAAGGTCTTACTATTTATGACTTATACGTGTGTGTTGAATATTTATAAAATCAAAATTTGAAAAAATATGAAAAATAGAAAAATCCCATGAAAGATTATTGATTCAGGTAAATCATTTAATGGCAAATAGGCTGAAAAAATTGAACGAATAACTAATAATCCTCTTATACAGAAAATATGGTCACTATCATGTCTTTTTTGGACAAATCATATAATACTGGTAATTTAGATCATCCTGTAAGTTGTTACACCTATTTTAACCCGTCAAATCAGTTTCATCTTTTGAAAGAACGTCATGTTTATGATTTCCTAGACCAGAAGTGATTTACGTGGGACTAGTTGGCATCCTTTGAACCACCTTTTATGTGAAAATACTAATGCCTTTTGCTTTTGTCTTTGTATCGTGATCGCTTGATGTTGATTCATTCTTTTGGGCCCTTATTGGCCATTTTTTGAGCATTTCCATATTTCATTGCCGAACCACAATTCCTTGCCTTCCCTTGATTATGCACCAGAAACTCAACTGCGACTTTTTAAAATGAATTTTCGTTGTCCGAGAAAAATTCTAAGTTTTATAGTTGATGTCCTCAGTCAAATCATGCTTTTATTGAGTAACCCCACATGAATGTCGTACCAATAAAAAGAAAAGACATATGAAAAAAAAAACCTTGTCATGGGAGACAAAATTTACTTGGACCATCAGTTGGAAATACTCTTATGCTAAAGGAAAGACATATACTTGCAAATTGTCCTTTTCTGATATGTTAGTATTAAGAAAAATAGAAGACATGTTATTAGGACTTAGGTGTCATGCCATTTTAAAAATAATGAAATTGTTTATAAAATTTTTCTTAAAAATTAAATATAATCTGAAAATTTTTTATAATTCTCATAACATTGCATATAATTTTTTTTGTTATAATCTCTAGTATCTAATTCAGATTGACCTATGGTTGGGCCTATTTGAGGGAAGCTCCTTTAAAGACGTTTTGTGTATTCACATAGTCTTAAACTCGAGACATCATGCTTAAGAAATCTTAACTCTTTTTACTAGAATCAATGGCTGTTGGTAAATTAGACATGAATTTGTCTCATCTAAATTTGTTATGGGCTGGGCCCAAGTGCAACAAGTGATACATTTTATTGGGTCCAGTAAAACGAAGCCACACAGTGCTGAGCTCAGCTTAAGAAATTCAAGCAACACAAGAGAATATGGGTTTGACCCAAGATTTGGGTCATGAAACATTGGAATAATGACCTAGTAGTTGTGGCAACAAACGTAGTGATTCGGGCCACGGGCTACGTGGAGGAAAAGCAGGGCTCATGGATTTAGTCAAAAGAAGTAACCCACAATACTTGAATTTGACATGAAAATACCGAATATCAAATAATTATATATAAAAAACACATTCTTGGGGAGTGGCGCTGTATTCTTGAGCATCACGCTTTGGCTATCCGAGGCACTATAAAAAGGGCTTAGGCATATGAAGAAAGGGATCACCATCATCATCAACATCAACACACAAAAAACAGAGGCATGTTCTCACTTGGACACCGTCAATCCCTGCATGCAACTTCTATTTTGCCTCTCTTCTTTGAAGAAACCCTTGACTGCTTAGTAATTCGAAGCTCTAGTTCCGAAGACTAGACCTGATCCATTTCAAGTTTCTCTGAATATCCAATCATCCAAGCATTCTGTTGGGATAATCAAGTACTTAGAATTTCCATTTGGACTCGGGACTTACGCTATTAGTTTGTCAAGATCCAACTCTTAGTACTGCATTGTGGGCGTTTCTTTTATTATTTTTTATACCTTGTTTATATCTTATTCATGTTTTATTCTTGTCCACATCTTTTTTTTTTCCCAACATTATTGGCCATATCATTGTCCGCTATATAATGGTCAGATATCATAAATCCTATTTTATTCTTTTTATATAATTTTACTTCATTCTCACATATGAGAAAATTGTAGTAAAGTACCTGAGCAATTCACATTGCTGATTAAGAAATTAGGCAGTATTTATCAATTATTTTATTGAAGTTTTAACCTCTAACAAGCATATGGCAGGTGATTAGTACACAACACGACCGACAGGCTTTTTTTTTTAGGAAAAAAATTCGTCCTTCACCTAACTTGTCTAGGAAGAATTCAAATTTTATTTTTGGTATCCAATGGGGGGAAGAATTCAAATTTTAAACCAAACCATTGCTTTATTTTGCATACCTTTTTATTTGTTGAGATTGATGTGAGTTAAAATATTTAGGCAAATTCAGGAGTCATTAGCACACTGAAAAGGGGGAAAAATCTGAAGTCAGCAGTCAGAATCATACAAAGTCAATTATCAGTGTTATGAATGGCCCAAAAAGAAATAAACAATGATCAGTGTTATGATTACCGGACAATGTACGACTCATACTCGAGGAACAGGGAAATGGTGCACCAAAGTGACTCAGTGCGAGATATAAAATTTTTTTTTAATCAACATATGATTTAAATAAGATATATTTTCTCAATTGTTTTTTTTCCCCAAATCATACAAATTTTTTTAATATTTAAATATTACTTTAACATGTGAATAAAATTTTAAAAAACTGTATAAAATTCAATGAAATGTGTAAAAAAAAAACATGAGAGAATTAAAAAAGTTTGCATGAAGACTAAGAAGAGCCATTTATTCATGCTTGTGAATAGAGCAATTATCTATGGATTTTTTGTTTTTTATTAATATTAATAAATTATAACAAATTAAAATATTCTTAAGTCATAAACAAATGCAACTCAGTACTCACCTTATATTTTATTCAATATACAAGAAAAAATTCTAATGAACAAATATAAAATATAAAATCTATCATAAATTAAATGATTCATAATCCGTAAATAATGTTATTGTTCACAAACTCTTTTTCCCCAAATATCATAAACTTATTGAATGTAGTGAAAAATGTGTCAAACTTTATAATAAAAACTACATATTATACAAGCAATCAATCATATGATATTACATCCACAACATAGGAAATTTCATTTTCAAAGAAATGCTAAAATCTACGAAGGACTAGCATTGTGGTTAAAAACGCGATTTAACTCATTTAATTGCACGAGTTACCGATTTTACATACTCATTTCTAATTAATTTTTACATGAAAACTTAATTAACCATATAAACTTGCGTTAAACTTGTTTTAAATCGTAATTAATTTCATTGTGGAATCGTGAGCTTCCTGATGAATTTGCGAGTTATACTCGTTGATAAGGATTATCTAACCATTATTTGTTTGTTGAAGTACGTTCCTTCTTATACTTTCATGGCAGGGGAGTTTGCCCTTAGAACCCATTGTTACTATCAAGAGCTTCTGTCCAAAGTTGCTTTATTTACAAGCATTCTCTCTTTCATTATTTATCACTTTCTTGTTTCTCAAATGATCACGGCACCAAGATTTATTGAGTGTCCAAATACTCTTTCATATGCATTGTTTAACTTTTCAAAAGCAGCAAACTTGGCACTATATATGATATGTGTGTTCTCTTGTTTTGTTTTTATATTTTGTTGTTTATGATTTTTAATCAATTTTTTTTATAACAAACTTTAATTAACTTTGGTTATAGTCTATATATGATGTTTAAGATATTTATTTAAACTTTTAAAAATAATCAGAATAAGCAATTTTCTGTTTATTTTGGGAAAATTAAACCTTCAATACCGATAGTTTCAGTAAGTTTTTGAAATAAGTCCCTACACTTTAAATTTTTTTAAACTACTCCCTACACTTTTTGCCGTTCAGTACCTATAGTTTCAGCAAAATTATTTTCATTTTTTCCTTTAATAAAATTATTTAAAAAATACAACACAAAACGTTATGTGTTTTCCAATTCAATCTCCATGTGAATCTTCTTAGCACTAATCTCCATGTGAATATTCTTAGCACTGCATAACCATTATGTATAAACTATTTTTTTTTTCTCTTATAAAAAAGTTAGAGAACCACATAATAAAATTTCAAATTTCACCCTAAAGTAAATCTCCTCTACAACCTACGTACCCCAAGACCCTGTAAAATCGCTGAATAGAACCTTCCTTCTCGTCTTACAGTAGTTGATGTCTCATTGCACCGGCGCAATTTTTGTCACACAGTAGCTAGCGCCTGTGTCTGTCACACAAAGCAGAGGAGTGATTAGCAAGGGTTTGCCAAGGAGAGTCCTTTCGAGTTCCCACATAAGGTGGGATAGGGATACTAGATTTTACGTTGTTATTGTTGAGGGTTTTCAGAAAAGATTTGACTTAGAGACTAATCAACATCCACTTGGCTTTAGTAATATTACATGTGTTGTTATTAACACGCCACATCAGCCTCAGTTAGCCACATCAGCAAGATTTAACACCGTTTAGGGCTCTCTACTAGGTTTATGAAAATATGAGGATTAATGATGTTAACGGCAAAAAGTATCTGGAGTGGTTTAAAAAAATTATAGGGACCTATTTCAAAAGCCACTGAATATATAGGGACTGAAGGTTTAATTTTCCAAAAAAATGAAGTTGTGATAGATAAAGAGAAAAAATGTGAAAGAGATGGAAATCCATCTAACTAACTTTAAAAATTGTAAAAATAAAAATATTTAGCCCTCAAAGAATATTATAATATAAATTCTTATTTTTCTCTTTTATCTTCGATCACCCACTTAATTGCTAAATAATTTAAAAGTTTTTTTTATTTTAACCAAATATAACATAGTTTTTGTTTTTCATAAAATCACTAAACATTTTATCACTTTTTTAAACAATGTAATAATCACTTTTTAAAAATCTTAAACAAATGGGCCCTTCTTACTAATTATGACTATAAGCTTTTACTTTTCTATTTTAAAAGTTTTTATTCAAATATGTTAATATGTACTTTCTTTATAACCAACATGTTCGTATAAAATAGTTTTATTAAAATGGAGTAAATATTCCATAAAAAATTAGGTAAATATCAAATTCATATTAGTATGATTCATTTATTATATATGAGTTAGTTATTAATTATGTAAATTAATTTATATTATATTTCAATAATATAATTATATATTTCTATATTTTGTTTATTAATAAAAGATAAACTCTTAACACTTTATCTTAGGGTTCACTCTCTATTATGAATTTGTATAAACTGGTAAGTTTGACAACATTAGTCTCTAAAAATTGTAATATTCAACTTGGACTTTTTTATACTTATAAAATATATAAAATATTTAGTTAAACACTCCTATATTTCTAAAAAATAATAAATAAACATATAACTAGATAAGTACTGCACTAAATAAATAAATGCATATATGGGAATAAGTAATAAATGCCTTATATTTCCCTTCGGCCTTTGGGTATAGTTGTTATGTAGTAGGCGTGTTTGGTCTTGGGCCCTTTCGAATCCACACACAGACACATGCATCCAGACATGCATAAGTGTCTGTGCGTGAGTGTAATTTTCATATAAATTATAATTTTTATAAATTATACATTAATAATTTAAATCTAGATATATTGGTATGATTTATATTTTATATTAGTATAAATTATACAAATTTAAAAATATTACGATGACAATTGACAAATGATTAATAACTTGACAAAATTTTAATAATAATTTGCAAATCAATAGAAATTGAACTAGGATTGAAACTTGAAAGATTATATTAAAATTTTAAATAGCAAAATTTAGTTAAAAATAAGTGAAATTAAAGAATTAAAAATGGCATCGGGTTAACTCACAAACAAAGAATTCATGAGTTTCAGGTTTATCTAGTGCCGAATGTAAAGGTTTTCTAGGTCACTGGCGTCGGATCACTTCGCTGGCAATGTTATTTTCACATTTTACTCACTCAAACACACCGTTTTGAGGCCTCTTAATCCTAGCTTTTCATATAAGTCATCCCCTAACATCAAGGGAGACAGTTCTAAACAATTTTAGGTGCATGAAGAGAGGTTAGAGACAATAGAGAAGCAGTACTTCACTTAGAGTACACAATTAGAAGGGATTTTGGCTTCATACTTCGTTCAAATTCTTTTTCTTCCCCTTTTCTCTCATGGATTCTAATTTAGATTTATGTTTTGTTGGTTATATGCATATGGAACCCGTGTGTGGCTGAACTCTATAGGGTTAGGTTTATTATATGAAGTTATTTGCTATGTGAATTTTGCTTATTGCTTGACAATTGATTGTATTGACTCTTTTGTTTACTCAATTCAGTTTTATATCCTATTCTACTTGTCTGGCCAACTCAAAAGATATGATTTAAGTGTTTTAGATGAACTTGGAAAATGAACTCAAAATAGACTACAAATTCAGATGCATAGGGTCAATGAATTAAATAATTAAATTTGAGTTTATGATAGGAATATAGTTAGGGATTCTATGCAATCATAAACGGGTAGAGCAATAATTGCCATTTGAAGCTAATTATTATCAGGAATTATAAAATTGGTTATGGATTGGTTTATGAGTAGTTCGGAAAATGCTTATAAACACTATAGAACTTTGGATTAATAAAAGAGTAATGTAAATGAATTGCCTAAGCTAAAGTAAATTTCTTGGAAGCATGTCGTGTATTGATATGATAAACCTAGGCTGCCTCATGATCTGTTTGGGACTTGTCACTAATTTGCATTCTTAATCAATTTAATAATTAACTTAAAAATCAATAATTTTCATGAAAAATTTCTCTATATATGTTCATGTGATTTTTTCTACAGTATTGTGGTGTATATCATCATGATTTGTTGCTCTTAATAGTTGCTCTTCCAGTCCAAAGCTTAAGTCATTTTTTAGAGTAATATCTTAGTCCAAAATATAAGTCATTTTAAATAATGTTTGTTATATTAATTATTTTTCTTCTAGTTATGCCCCTTACCTGCAATATTAAGAATCGAGAGATAAAAGGTATGGGAAAAGTAATAAATAAGGGTAATAGTGAAAAGTGATTTATTTTTTCAACAAATTTTATGATTTAACCAACTTTTAACTCATTTTCTTAATATAAATGATATAATTAAAAGTGATTTATATTTTGGACTTCACGAGTAATTAAGATCAATTATTTCATGTTGAGAAGAATTTATGTAGAGTAAAAGATAATTTTGCCATTGCCGTGATTTCAACAAAATTAATATTTCTATTGATAACTAATTATTAACCACCATGGACCTGGCTTATTTGCTTCTCTGTAAAATAGCAAATTTGGACCCGTCAAATTTCATATGTAATTTATATTGAAAAATTAATATTTTTATTTTAAAAGATACATTATAAAAGTAAAAATGATCTTCTAGCTATAAGTTTTGGAAAAAAAAAATGATTAGGCATTAAAAAATTTGAAAAGAAAGAATAAATTTAGACAGTATAAATCAAATCGGACAGTCTAGATCTATAGTCAAAGACAACAACAAAGTACTCTCCAAAAACCACCACATTCAGTAGACTAACGAAATGATAGATAATTCAATAATTATTCTTATGGAAAATATAATTAATTCATCCACCATGACATTGAATACATGTGCCTGATACCCTTTAAGTGTCTCCAATTCAAATTTTGGGATTAGAAAAATATGTTGGAAGGGCTACCCAAATAAAAATTTGACAATGCTTGGGTTTAAATAATCAAATAGTAGATGATTATTAAAAAAAAATCGATCTCTTTCACTATTAGTGCAGGCTAGTAGTTTTTTTTTATTTGGTCAAATTGTTGTTGGAATGATTCTAAATACAGTTTTATATTCATTTTTTTAGTGAGATATGAGTGTTGGGTTTTGTCTTAAACTTTCCACATGTTGTTATGTGAAATGGTTCATTTCAAAACGAATTGGTCATATAGACAATAGCTCCAACACTGATGTAAAGAGAGAATGGAGGAAGAGGGCAGAAAGAAATGAGAGAGGAAAGGAAAGAGAGAGAAACTAAAAGAATTCAGGGAGAGAAAAATCAAGGAGGAAGGAGGAGAAGGAGACAGTAGAAGAAATTGACTGAGAGAGAAAATTCCAAATAACCAATACAATTATGTTCATTAATCAAGTCTGAAATTTGAATTATAATGATAGTTATTTATGGGACTCAGTATAATTTTCTAGAAGATTAACGTAATTTAATAAAATAGAAAATTATTTAATCTAAAAACTCAATTTAGAGAGATTACAAGAATTTTACTTATTTAGAAATTTCTAAAAAACTAAAAAATTCTAGAACATTCTAATATAAACTTAAAGAAAAAGAAATCATAAAATAGGAAATAAATAAAAGATAAAATATAAATCCTAAAATTTTTTAAAGAAATTCTAAATATTCTAATAAAATAACTATTTAAAATATTAATTATCCATTCTCCATCAAACACTTAATTAGGGAGAAAATCCAACACTTATAATTTATATATTTGGAAATTAGAAATGTACTATTATCATCGAAAAATTGACCACGGTACTATAAGTAAGATACGTTTTTCTCCATATACTATAAGTTTGAAAAATTTTCTTAAAATACTACAACTCATCTCAGTTCGAGACAAATGGATTTGTTTTTTTTTTTTTACCGAAGCAAAAACTGGTTTGAAACAAGCCAAGATGTGTATTTTCCAATGGTTAAAAAATTAACAAAAATTGTTACAATAATTATGTAATGATGAATAATGATTGAGTAATAGGTATAATAATTAGTAATAATTAAAAATAGATAATTGTGTAATAATTAATTAAATTTCATAATCATGGAATAATGATAAAAGAAATGATTAAGTAATAATGTCTAATAAAAATAAAAAATATTATTGAAATTAATAAATTTTAATTAGATACTAAAATAAGTTAAGGAAAAAAATTTTATTAATTAATAATTAACTATATTAATTGATAATTAACTGACAAATAATAATTAATAGCAAGCAATTAAGATTAGAATTCGTTACAATAATTAAAGACAAAATTTTTCTTTGAGAAGAAAAATTTTTGGAGACTTTAGACATAATGACTTCCTGTACCACATCTCAGTCTCTTTCTGACACGTTATGGTCATTCTTGTCTTATTGGTTCCTCATGTTGAGATTCAGGTGACTTTGTGGTACAAGGAGCTAATGGAGTATTCAAGTCAAATATAGGAGACTCAACAGGAGGAATTGGCTACTACGGAGTCATGAATGTTTCATTTTGATGGTCTGCTGACATCAAATGTGTAGTTATTATACTTTGTTGCAAAAATTGCTAGATTCTCAAATAAAGACAAAAGCAATGACTCAAAATTGGACGAGCTAAACTGAGGCAGAGTTGAGGATGACATATAATAAGATTTAGTAAAAATGTCTGAAGAAGAAGCAACGCCTTGATCTTGTTCATCTTTATTTTTTAATGCGACTCCTTGATCTTGTTCATCTTCTCCTTCAGCCACAATTGGTGGTTGAATTGATAAATAGCCACCATGTCGCTTACTTGGTCTCCCTAGAGGAATCAGTAGACGTGGTAGCTCAATTGCAGGTGAGGCGGGCTGAGGGACCATATTATAATGTTCTTTTAAAGTCATTCAGATGTTACATTGGTCTTGTATAACTCTTTCTTGATAATCCTTGGTCAACATTGGCAGAGGGTCATTCATACTTAGTATAATCAATTCATCTATTATCTCAACCTAAAATTGATAATAACCCATTAGATAATGACACTATCCATATAAACAAAACAAAGAAAACAATTTCAAATACTTACTGTAAAACTAGTTGTAGTATTAGCTCAGTGGATCCACGATCGAGTATGTCTCCAATATCCACCGTCGAGTATGAAATGAACAAACTTGACGAACAATGAACAAACACACTACTTACACTTAGTCAGAAATATGAAATGAACAAACTTGAAGAGTACAAGAATGATCTTGTGCTTTTAAACAAGTTTGATTCCCCCACTTAGCTTGGTCAGCATGACTGATTTCAACATGACTAGACAAAACACAACACTGCAGTGTTGTGCCTTGTCTTTTTTTTAAAAAAATTTACATGAATCTCGATTTCGCAGAAACTGAGATTCACGCCATGATGATTGAAGATCTTGGTTCAAGAGAAATCGAGATCTTCAAAAGAAGTTTTTTTAAAAAAATTTAAACATTGTCTTGTCACTAGTCTCCTGTGGCTTTTGGTATGTTCTAGTCAGCGCATGTTACTCCCTCCCTCTGTTCATTTCCCGTTGCTTTTGGTCTTGTCATTTCAAAATTAAAAAAAATAATTAAACAGCTTCATACTCCCCCCTCAGTTCCTTTATAGTGCCAAGTCTTGTCGTTTGAAAAAAATTTAAAATGCATAGTACTCCCCCTATTCCTTTATGTGTGTGTTGGGCTTTCATATCTTTTCTTTTGGCTTCACAAGACGCGACACTACATCATGGCAGTATTGCATCTTACCATTTATTTTTTAAAAAAATAAAATTTAAAGTGTGAATTAAAAATATTTTTCATAGGGTAGATTATTTGAAATTACACATAATTAGCTATATATTTCTTCCAATTTTAAATAATAGATATTTTTGAAAGCATTATTTGGTTCAAATATATGATATCTTGTAATATTGTTTAGTGTAATAATTATGTTTTTTACACCTCTAGCCTATAATTAATAATAATTAATAGATAAAAGATAAATGATATGAGAAGTATGAAAGATAATATAAATTAATAAGAGCAACATATTGAAATTTTATAAATTTAATTATCTAACTATTTTTTAATATGTATAAAATAATAATTAAAAGTGTCTTATATTTAGAATTAGATAGAGTATACATTATTTTAAAAAAGCTATCTCATTTCACTAGTTTAAATCTCAAAGCATGTTCACAATCCCCCATTATTTTTATTTTTTTCCTAATATAGGATCTTGGTTTTGTGAAAACTGAGATCTATGTCTTTGGAAAAATAAGATCTTGGTTTAGTGAAAACTGAGATTTGTATTTGACATCATTGTATCTCGGTTTGAGGGGAACCAAGATGTTTATTAGTACATTTTCTACCAGTCTATCAGACCGAGATCATATTTGATATTATTCTAAGGAATAGTACATATTTCTCGGACTCTGACAAACTGAGATCATAGAATTTGTAGCATTTGAGTAAATAATTTTCAGCTTATAAAATATCAGGGAATTATTTCTTTTGTTCATGTATTTGGGTAAAAAAGGTCATTATTATCTTTATAAATCTTAAAATTTACATTGCTTAGCCATAAAATAGTTTCATTACCTTGTAACTAGTATATAACCCATGTAATGCACAAGTCAATAAAACTAATTTCATTTTTTTAACATGTTTAATAATAAAATTATACATATAAATAGAAAACAAAATTACATTACAAAGTGTTTAATACATATATAATAATAAGTCACCATAAAGGAAAGGATAATATAAAATTATCAATTGAGATTATTAATTTCTGTGTACACAACATTTGAAGTTGTGTCACTTGAATTGCAATCCTCATCTAAAATCAATATCTTCAATCCATTTTTAGATTATACATGGGATAAAGTAATATGAAGTTATCCATGTGTAAATATAGGTCTTAACAAGTACAAATCTATATTGCATAAACTTTATCCCTGACTCTTATCATTATCTAAGAAACCAAGTGGATAACATGCATATCTAAAAGTAGTACAAACAATGTCATCCATTGTTTTGATGCTTTCATAAGATGTAAAGCCTCTAACTGTAGCTAATAAAGTTTACAAATAGTACAATTTTTCACTGCCAGGTGAATTAAAGTATAGTTTTCCAATTAAAAATCCTTTATTTCTAAGAGTCTATTCATGGGTTTTCTTCTTGTATACAATTTAATTGGGAATTTATGGTAGTACAAGATATTAACCTCATTTTTATACTTAATATTAGCTTGGAACCATACCCAAAACATGGTGCCCTTCTTAGATCCTCATTCTAGAGCCAAATCAAGTGACTCATCATCATAAAATACAACTACCGATTTATCTAGCAATGAAAAGATAATCTTTCCACAAGAAGTTTCCTGTAATTGATATCAAAATAAAATATTCTCCAAATAGCCTCACAATGAGATAGATATCTTCAGTCATGGTACAATTTAATCTTATCATGGATTCTTTCATGATTATTGTCATTAATATATGTAAAAAGATATTGTGACCTTATCATGCCTTTGTTCACATACTTAAACAATTACTTAATTGATTGAGTATGATTACAATGCTCCATGTTTATGTGAACATTGTATTTTAGTAACAAATATGGATTATATAGTATAACAAATCTATTGTCTAGTTCAACACCATTTTTTACTATGATTGTACCATTATCTAATCTCCTGTACCTGGGATATCTATCTTTATCAATTATTGTGCTATCATTGAATGCCTTTGGATAGTGCTTGGAGCACTGCCCATCAATCATACATGGTGATTTTGGATTCATTGTGTCACATGATCAATGAATCATAAAAGTGCTAACAACTTCAAATAGTCTAGGATTCTTATCCTTATCTAGAATTTCAGTTGATATTATTTTGTCTATATTGCCTAGTGAAAGAAATTTGTCATTGTTACATAAGAATACTAGAATATGAGCATGGGGTAAACCATGCTTTTGAAACTCAATTGTTTGTGCAGAGTTACAACATTAATAGAATATTATTAGTAGTACAAAATTTAATGTTGTACAAACAAAACAGTAGAAATGTATAAAGAAATCATAAGAATAATACTTGTTTTCACCTTCCTGATATCTAAATTTTTTTCATACATCTTTTATCTTCATCTAGACGATCCTTGATTTGTAGATTATTCTTCTCCACAAGTCTATCTATTTTAGGCCATTTGGGGCTGCATGTAAAAGTTCAACAAGTTTGGTTATGTACCCATGCGATGCAGGGATCAATAAGAATAAATATATCTTTTTAAACATGTTCTATAATAAAATTACATCTATAACTAGAAAAAACAAATGGAAAATAAAGTAAAATGCATGTGTGGATATTACACAAATAATCAGTGACCAAAAAGGAAAGGACAATACAAAAATTGTCAATTGAGATCATTAAACATTTTTCTGCATACAACATTGAAGTGGTGTCACTTGAATGGTCATCTTATTTATAATTAATATCTTCAATCCATGTCTAGACCATAAATCGGATAAACTAACATAGAGTTGGCCATGTATAGACATAGGTCTTGGTAAGTACAATCCCACTCTGCATAGACTTTGAACTTAACTTTTATTTATAGTCATAGTTGAAGCTAATATAACAGGAAATTATTGTCTTTTTTATTGAATGAGAGTTTATAATCTGATGAAGTCATAGATATTCTAGGAATACAAATTTTTAACCGTTTATTTTATCTAGACATCACATAAGTTTGAAGTATCTAATTGTCGATTTATGTGACAATGAGATTATACTATTACTTAGACCCAATAACTTATCAATGTTCCCAATGAGAATTATAAGTACTCTATTTTTAACCTTCTTTCATGGTAAGGAAGACCTAACTTGAAATTTGAATTAAAGAATTCAATGGAGTGAAAATCATCAATACAACCCATATTACCATTTTTCTTTAGTATATCATCAAAACTATAATATATCATTATGTATACATTAACAGTATCAACAACAAAATAAAGTAGGGCTTGAGCCCAACTCAATTCTTTCAAGAAAAAAAAAAGATAAAGTAGGGCTAATATAACTTTATCTATAAAATAAGTTGAAAAATTTATACTCTCATAAAGGTTAAGATGTGGACTCTACAATTGCAATTATAGGATCATTCAAAATATTCAATAACAAATCATGAAAAATCTTAATATCAATATTCTCATATTTAGTCTCATTAATTCCTGCATTACCTATAAAAAATTTTCACCTTATTTATGATAATATTTTCCCTTAGCAGGTCCTAAAATGTCTTTTTCCTAGTTCTTCATTTGAGATGGTTGAATTTGATCCTATATCATTGTTAGATTGACCAATAAAAGACTGCTTCTATTTTACATTTTATTGTTCCTAAAAATATTAATTGTTTTAGAAAAAGTTTGAACATACTACAAGATAAAAATAGAACAACCTATTAATTGTGCCAACTAATAATATATTTTTTATTATATTAAAAGGATTTGAACTTTTAAGCACTACCTATAACCCACACCATCCTTGCTATCTTAGTTAACCCTAGGTAACTAATTGAAAAGAAGAAATCTCATCCTCTTCAATGAAAATTAAATTTAATGAATATTCAGTCTATATTATTTAGCCTACTAAATACTAACATTTGGGAATATTTTAGAATTTTCTCTTGTATATACTCGACCAAAACATCTAAAACCAAATTAAATAAGTAGGAACTTAATGAAAATCATTTGTAAGTTTCTTTCCTTATTCCACTATCTTTCCATCAAACCCTATTTAAGTTAACCAGTCTCCATTATAGATTGTCTTGACATATTTTAAGTGAGATGCATTTCAAGATTTTGAATCTTCAACAAAATTATACACAAGTGACATTGAAATTGACACTTAAACACGAAGTATCCCTAGACTTGATTGGGTGTAAAACCAAACTTGCTTGGGAGCATTCCTGTACTTTACCTATGTATAGCCCTCTACTTTCTTGTGAACATCCTGAACTTGCTCAATTAGGTGCAACCCCAAGCTTGCTTGTGAGAAGCATTGAACTTGCTTATGAGGATTCCTAGACTTGCCTAAGTGCAACCCTAAACTTGGTCATGACGATTGTTAGACTTGCTCATGTGGAGTCTAGGACTTGTTCATGACCATCAGCAAACTTACTCGGGTGTAGTTTGAACTTAATTGTAAGTATGTTTGGATTTGTTCAGGTACAAACTCGTACTTGCGTATGAGTAAACTTGGACTTGCTCATGTGTAACATTAGACTTGCATGTGCAATGAATAGGACTTACTTGCCCAAAACCCCAAACTCGAAGGACTTGCCTAAGAGCACTTAGTGGACTTATCTATGAGCATTCATGGACTTTTCCTTATGTAACCCCAAATTATTGCTTATGAGCAGTCTTAGATTTCATATTGAAAAGAGATTTGGCATTGATTGATTAAAATTTACTACAGATTAAAATTTATTTCAAAGCTATTTTATTACAATATGATATTAAATTATTAATTATAAGTCAACTCAAGAAGTTCAAGAATTTAAATGTACCCATCTATTAACTCAAATTCCTATAGAAGAAGCTTTGAGGTACATCATTCCAACTATATAAAATATAATTCATTCAAATATCATCTTCGTCCTCCATTTCTTCCACCTTTCATTTGAAGCATCTAGAACTTTTGCTTTTAGTGAACCCAATTGATGGGGGGAAAATGAGTCCAACCTTCTAGCTTGACAACCTAGTAGCTCAATCTTGATAGCCCAACTCTACCTTGTTTAAGCTTAATCTTAAGTTAGGTTGGGTTGAGTTAAGCCTCAAGTTAGTAAATGCAACCTAAGCATAATTCATGGCCAGAGTGAAACTGGCCCAACCCATGCACACTCCTATCATTTATTAAGTAGTGTTTCAATCAACAACTCAATTAAATGACTACTCTACTTTATATTACATATTGAATCTTCATTTATTGCTAGTAGTATGCAAAATTCAAAATTCATCATTCTTCCATCTTTTGTTTGCTTTTTTTTTTTAAATGTTAATCATTAATAGAAAAACCATTTATTTATAATAAAGTACAAGTTTTGTTTTATAAGAAAGTTTAAGTCATGCAACAACTACTATTTAGTTCATACAATTTCATAATTTATCACAATAAGAAAAAAATTTATGTTGACCAAAAAATAGATATGTAAAACAAAAAGAAATATACTCACAAAAAGTAAATAATTACTGTTTTTTCTTTTTTGGAGGCCCACTACTTCTGAGTTGATATTCACCATTTACTCTCCTCCTCCTCACCTCAACATATATGTGGCTCTATTTTTCATAGATCTACCCTCTCTTGCTCTTATGTTTTCCCCTTATAGTAATGATAGATCTTATGATTGCAACCAATATGAAATTTGAAGGGAATTTGAGGGAGAAAGTGATGTAGAAAATGACTAATTAATAAAAAAATTAATATTAGAATTTAAATTTAAATTATAGTTTTCCAATTATTATATATCATTATTAAGTGTAAGACTATAACAACTGATCTCCACTTCCGAAATTCAAATTCCAAGGTTGATTTATTATGTGATTGTTGATGGATTTTTTTTTATTTCTTTCTCTCACTAATCTTGCCTCTCTCTCTCTCTATATATATATATATTTTTTTTTTCTGAACATTTTTATTATTTGAATTTAACTTCCTTCCCTAAAATTTTTGGGCCATGATTTATTAGTGACTATCATAATTTCTCCATTATTTTAACAAAATTAATTTCACTAATTCATACTAATGGATTAAAAAAATTTAATTGCATTAAATATTTTAAAAAAATAAAACGAATAATTTTTACATAGACTGATTTATTGCTCTAAATTTTGAAGAAAAATAATCTTGGACTATTAAAGTTAATTATATAATAATCAGTTAATATATAATCTATAATTTAAAAATAATTGTTGACTATTAAAACAAATTAGTTTAATTCTTTTTCATAAATCATAATATAATCTCATTACTAATTTATAAGATTGCATAAAAATCAATGTGACATAAGTGAAGAATAGAACTAATTCTATGCGCACATTATCATGATCCCAATAACTACGATCTATCCCAATAATTATGGTGTGTCGTGACAACTTTCCTAAACTATATTGATGGGAGACACTTTAGGAACCCATCCTAAGAGCCCTCTTTGAGTTAGAATCGTGCAACTCAAGGAAACATGTACTTGACACACAAGAACAATGAAGAATAATAATGAACAAAAACTGAAAAATAGAGACGAAGAAAATAAGAAGACAGAAACAAAATGTTGGTCAAAGAAAAAAGGCTTTAAGAGAACCCGGCTCTTGAATCCTAACTTTGGGATACTGTTGAATCAAGTATTTTGATGATTCCAAACCAACCAACTAGAGTTTGGAAAAAAAGATATCAAAGGTATACAAAAGATCTCAGGTGGAGAAATCCAAGAAAAACCAGCAGAAGATTAGATATACGATTTCTTACTGTATTTAAATTGAGTAAAAGACTTTGAACTTGAAAAAGAATGTTTTAAAAATGTGATTTTATGATAATTCATGAAATATTTGAAAAATATCCACTAACAGACGAACTTTGAAGTGTTAAAATTGATTTGCTGCTTTGGAAATTCGAACTTTTCCATCTGAAATTCGAACTTAAAATTGAGAATATATTAGTCAGAAAAGAGGTTCCTCTGACAGACGAACTTTGATTTCAGAAATTTGAACTTTGATTTAAGTCTGATAAAAACTCTCTCTGACAGACGAACTTTGGCTTTTGAAAATTCAAATTTCGGGTAAAACACAAATTGTGAAAAATGAAAAATTCGTCAAGGATATGTCAAAGTTCATCTGAAAGTAAAGTTTAAAAAGAGTTTTAAGTTAGTCCTCTAACAGACGAACTTTGATTTTGGAAATTCAAACTTTGGAAATACAGCTTGAAAGTTTGTTATGATAATCTTTTAACATACGAATTTTAGTATTCAGAAATTCGAGCTTTAAACTAAGTCTGATAAGAGCTCTCTCTGACAGATAAACTTTGACTTTTGAAAATTCGAATTTTGAAAAGAAGAACTATTGTACCTTATTGAGTTGCCTACTGATAGACTAATTTTGGGTACCAAAATTCAAACTTCGAAGGCACTATAGCAATATGGAACAACTGTTCACACTTACCAGAGGTACTTTAAACTTGAAAATTTGTATGTTCCAACATAAAAATATTTTCCAAAGATGAAAATTTGAACTTTGCTCTATAACAGACGAATTTCGAGGTTCAATGTTAAAGTCTTTAACTTTCGGTCACTGCGAAATTTGTCTGTTGACACACCAAAATTCAAACTTTGAGTATCAGACGCATTAAATGAGGTTGGTGAATAGATAGTTTTTCAGAGTAACCATTGGGTAATATTTCTAATGGCTAGATCTTGTCTCTAACATATAGTTAAGATAAAAATCTATAAATAGAACTTCATTTGAAGATGTGAGTAATGATTTTACATTTTATATATAGAAACTCTGCTAAATTCTTGAGTCAAAGTCTTCTACTCTCACATAGTTCATATTATGTACTTCAACTTTCATATACACTCTAAATTAGAGAGTTCAATTACTGTAATCAATTTTATCTTCATGAGGAAGAAATATTTTCTTGTGAGGAGATTTCACAAGGGATTTGGGAAGCACTTAGCTAGAGTGCAAAAAGTGAGATTGTAAGCTCTTGGAACAGAGCATCAAATTGTACTGAGGCATTGCAAGAAGCCCACTAAATTCTTGCAAGATAGAGAAAAATCTCAAGTGGTAGCTTGAGGACTAGATGTAGGTCAAGATTAAGGGACCGAACTAGGATAAACATCTGTGTCTTCTCTTCCCTTTTACTGTTTTCATTTGGTTATCCTTTCGTACTTTGTTTTACAATCACTCTTGTTTTTTATCACTCTCTTGACTTTTGCAGAAAATATTAAACTTTTCAATTCACCCCCTCTTGGAAAGCCAACATATCTAATAGACGCCATAAGGATCACTACTCCTTGATAAGTCTTCATTCTTTCTGGCACTTAACGATGAGCAAGAAAGAACTTGCTGAGCAACAATAAATTTGCTGAAAAGAAATTCATTTATTTATATTATGGTTTGCATGAGTACAAGAGGTGCCTATTTATAGATGGAAAAAGGCTACCAAGAATCCCTAGAAATAATGAGCATTAAATATTCCTAAAAGGTGACACCTCACTAACAATGAATCTGCACATAAGGTACTAAATTAATTCTCCAAAGATGAGTCCTATCACCTTTCTTCAGATTAGGAAACAAGCTCAAGAGAAATCAGCAAAAAGGTAGCCTAATATTAAATAGGAAACTTTTCACCAAAGGCGTTATTCTTAAAAATAAACTAACTAAAGTTAATCTTGACTATTAAGCATAAAAATGTCACTTTCAATGGTTACATGAGAAGTGTAACATCCTAATTTTTACGTATATATTTTATGACTAGATTATGTCATAAATGATATTAAAGTATTTTGGATTAACTCATAATAAGTGAGGAAGCCTAGATATTTAATTAAATCAGCTTAAGGTCCAAAATATCCTAAAATATAAAAAGGGACTTAAAAAAGGTAAGATTATTATTTACAATAAGAGAAAGAAAATAATATTTTAAATATTCCAATGCAAGTTAAAAGTACAAGTGATACTGGTTATGTGGGATCTGAGAGGAAAAAGTATAAATCTGGTAAAAGGGGTTCCATGTAAATAGTAAATGTTGAAAGAGATGAATAGTAAAAAAGTAAGCAAGATAGGTGGACCCTACATGAAAAAGTAAAAGAGAAAAATAATGGGTCTCTCAGATAAAGTAAGTGGAAAAGACACTGAGTATAATAGAAAATCTGGATAAAAAAAAGTACTCAAACCAAAACTAAATTTATCTACAAAAGTAAAAAAGTACACTATCTCTTTTTCTTGATGTGACATAAATTTAGGAGGGAAAAGTTGGACATTTTTACCCTCCCCTACTCTCTCACAAGCTCAAAAACACTTAGGGATATAATGGGTAATTGGTATATAAAATGTGAGAATGATTGTGAATCCTCAGATTAAATCTCGATTTGATGGTCCAAAATCCTTAACCCTCCCTATAAATACCCCCCTCCCCTTTACCTTTTCACACACACACACAAGGCGAGA
Organism: Adenanthera pavonina; assembly: GCA_026686845.1. NCBI lineage: Eukaryota > Viridiplantae > Streptophyta > Magnoliopsida > Fabales > Fabaceae > Adenanthera > Adenanthera pavonina. The sequence continues at coordinate 10,301,177 of JAIVEN010000017.1, forward strand.
GGAAGGGGAGTGCGAGAGAGAAAAGAATGAGCCAAGGGAAAAGGAAAGAAAGAAGAAAAAGGAAGAAAAAGAAGACAGAAGGAAGGAGGAAGGAAGGGAAGGCAAGTAAGGGTCTTTTGAGGTAAGCTCCTACTCCAAATCTCTTTGAAATTTTTTCTTCATTTATTTAGTTTAAGATTAGTTAGAGTTTAAGTCATTTTCTTCCTCCCTCTTGCTCCTCTTTTTGGATCAAAACATGATTTTGTGAAAAGAATTTGTGGTTCATGGTTTAGTTGAGTTTATATGATGATAATAAATTATTAAGTAAGGTTTAATGATGCTCTAGGCTTTAATCAAGTTAAGGAAGTGATCTAAAGCTAAATGAAAGTAAGGTTCAAAGAAAAGTTAGTAAAACTACAAGGTAGTCTCTTGCCCTTGCTTAACGTTATTGCTTATGAATATTTTGTTGAATCAAGAGTTTTGATGATTCCAAACCAACATTCAAGAGCTTGGATTGAAGATATCAAAGGAGATCAAAGCTGTCTCAAGTTAAGATTTTCTGAGTTCTTGCTGTTAGATCTTTTGTAGGATCCTTAGTTTTTGTTATGACTGGGTAAGAGATGATTTTGATTTGAAGAAAAGATGTTTTCAAACTTTGATTTTATGTTAAATCTTTAAATATTTGAAAAACACCCACAAACAGACGAAGGTTGAAAGTTTAAGCTAAACTGTCAAGTTAGAAATTCGAACTTTGCGTTTGGAAATTCGAATTTCGAGCTAAAACTGAATAAGTCTGAAGAGATGGCTTTCTGTCAGACGAATTTTGGCTGTTCAAAATTCGAATTTTCATCTAGTCTAAAAGAGGCCTTTTGGTAAATAGACGAACTTCACACTTTCAAAATTCGAATTTCAAGTAAAATGAAGTTTGTAAAAACCAAAGAAATTCGTCTGAAATTATGATAAAGTGCATCTGAAATCAAAATGAAATTGAGTTTGATAAATGCTCTCTGACAGACGAATTTTGAACTTCCAACATTCGAATTTTCATATAAGTCTGAAAGATGCCTCTTTGCAACAGACGAACTTTGAGTCTTCAAAATTCGAATTTCAAACAAAACAAAAATTGAGAAAATAGAAGAAATTCGTCTGAAACTATGTTAAAGTTCATCTGAGATCAAGAATGATTTAAGTTTCAAAACTGCTCTTTGACAGACGAACTTTGAACATTAAAATTTGAATTTCAGAAGCTAAGTTCTTGAGTCTGTTAAAGTGAAACATTGACATACGAATGATAAGAACTTGCAACATTCGAATGATGAAATTAGTCTGGAAAGAGTCTCTCTGACAGACGAATTTCACCCTTCCAAAATTCAAATTTCGAAGAAAGTAATCTACTGTGTCTCTTAAACATTCAGTGGACAGACGAATTTTGGGATACCAAAATTCGAATTTCGAAGGCACTGTAGAAAATTGAAAACACTGTTCACACTTAACCAAAAAAACTTTCTTCTTGGAAATTCGTATGTCACATTGTGAAAATGTTTTGTAAGTTTCAAAATTCGAATTTCAATTCATGAATAGACGAACTTCGTGCTGTAACGTTGGAAGCTTTAATCTTCGGTTCCTTCGAAATTCGTCTGTTGACCAACCAAAATTCGAATTTCACTATGTCAGAAACATTAAATGCGGTTGGTAAACGGATAGTTTTTCAGAGTAACCGTTGGATAACTTCCCCAACGGATAGATTTAGTCTCTAACGGATATTTGAGAACTAAATCTATAAATACAACATCATTTGAAGTTGTGGGTAACGAATCAAACTTGTATATACCGAATTTCTGCTAAATCTTCTTCTCAAAAGCTTTTACCCTCTCAACTTCTATACTTGTACTCAAACTTTCATATCTATTCTTTTCAAGAGAGTTATTTCATTGTAATCAGTCTACTCTTCATCTTGGAGATAGATTTACTTGTGAGGGGTATTCACAAGGGGATTGGGAAGCACATAGTGAAAGTGCTTGGAGAGTTTGAGAGAGCTCAGAAACAGAGCATACTCGTGTACTGTGGCCCTAGCAAGAAGCCCATTGAAATTCTTGTTGTATAGTGGATAAATCTCAAGAGGTGTCTTGGGGACTGGATGTAGGTCAAGTGGAAAGACCGAACCAGGATAAATTACTGAGTCTTCTTCTCCCTATCTTTACTTTTCAGCTTGCTCTGTTTTACGCATTGTTTTCATTATATTGTGATATCTTCACTTTCTTCACTTTGTGCAGAAAAATTTCAATCTTCCCAATTCACCCCCCTTTTGGGAAGTCAACCTTGCTAACATATTTTATATATTATGATGATGCCATGTTACTATTATGAATATTTTTCTATGATTGGTTGCTATTTTATGTTAAGGGCTAAGCCTTGGGATGCCCATTTACTAAGCCATTATACTGTTAAAATTTTGTTAAATAACATGGAAGTTTTTGATGATTTAATGAAAGTATATTATGTTTTATATGCTTTCAAATATTTTTGTGATGACATAATGGCATTTGCAAATTGACTACTGAGATTTTCCAATCTCATCCCATAGTTAACCAATGATAGGGTCAAATCATGGTAAAGGGAAGAATGTGGAGCATAGAGAATAATGATGATGGAATCTTGTTGAAAACTGTTGATATTCTATTTTGTATAGTCTGATTCAAACTATTGTATAAAATCAAATATACCTCTAAAAATTCTGGTGTCTATATGTATGAATAGATCTATATCTCAGGAGCAAAATAACACTAGTTTAGCTATATTTGGATGTATATAATGGTAGTTATTCAAGTTTTGCTAAAACTGCTGAAGTAGACATTATTTCTAACCTTTGATGATATATGTTGATGCTCTGCCCAGTATAGTTAGAATAAATGTATGAAAAAATTATGATTAGAAAGTCAACACATAAAGCTTTTCAATGATGCTAAGTATGTACCAAATGACTTTGTATATTAAGAGAAATAATTTTTCAAACTTAAGGTCCAATTTTTTTATAGAAATAGAGATACAAAAAAGAATAGTAATGTTTACTCAATAAATTATATGAATCTGTGTATTTATTTTCCAGTTTGTAATTTTTTCTTGAAAATTAAAGATGTGCACAATTTTTGACACATGATATATCTGAACTGAGAAAAATATACAGTATTTTAGCAAAATATCCTTTCTCTTGAACGTGTAAGATAGCAGCCATTTGCTTAAATGGATTACAAAATTAATTTATAGAAGACTTAGTGAAGAAGTTTGCTTAATGAAGAAGTATTTGGTAATCAAGTAATTAAGTAAAGTTGGCATGCTTATTATGCTCCTTCTCTCCTCTTGTTCGACACACACCTTTGGGAAAGGAAGGAAGAGAGGTCTAAAGGTAGCAAGCAAGAGGGAGTTATGTGGGAAGGCAAGGAAAGAGGAATAAGGAAGAAAAATCAAAGAATAATGTGGTAAGAAATTTTCTCTCAACTTCTAATGGTTTATACTTCAAGTTGTGATAGTTATGGTATATCAAGGTCTTCTTCTCCTTTTCTCCCCATGATCAGTTTTAGCCTAAGCATGGAAGTGAAGAAAAAAAATGATTTCTTGCATTTAAATTAAGAGAAAGCATGGGATTTTGCAAAAGAAAGTATGGTTTTGGCTACAATATGAGTGGTTTTATTCCTCGAGATGTTCATTTTCTAAGCTATTATGCTGCAAAAATTTTTATGACCTATATGACAATTTGTTGATTTATGTGATTTAATGTGATCAAATGTAATTTTTTATGTGAAATGAATAACATGATGCATGAATATAACTTGCTACTGAGATTATCCCAATCTCATCTCCCCAAGCATTCTAAATGTTAGGTTCAAGCTATATAGCAATGGAGGAGTTCAAGGAAAGGCAAGAGAAATGAAGAGAATAAACAAGCATGCCTATTAAGCAATTTGTATACATTTTAATGTATCACTATGGCATTTGTGTAAAATCATATGTGCCTTTGTAAGGCTGTGTTTAGCTACCATTATGTTATGAGAATGGTATGAACTAAGATAAACAAGTTTGAGTGCTGCATATTGTGTATGTATGCACTTTAGTAAATCATGGCATAATCTGGATAATATGCGGCCCTAGGAGTTATATGGTTACTTTTTATTTGGAAGGTGATGTAACATATAAGTATTATATATTTTCGAAAACTAGACAAACATAGATTTTCAACAAGCTAAAAAGCATCCAAATTAGGCATGTATATGATTTATAGTGAAATTTTGAAATTGAGGGTCAAAACTGGACAATAAAGTAAAAGCTGCGAATTTCACTGTAAGTATCACTTACTTTGAAAGGTAATATAAAATCATACTAAGCTCCAAAAATCCAGTGGTTCATATTTTTGAAAACATATGTTTTAAGTTCAATATGCCACTAGTTTGAGTTCAATTTGAGCTGTACAATAAGAGATATAAATATTTTCCTAAAATTGTTCCAGTAAGAGTGAGGTTCTAACCCTTACTGATTTAAGTTGAAATCATGCCTAGTACAAGTAAATTAAATGTATAAATGTATAATAAAAATATGACTATAAGTAGACATATAGAGCTTTCGAATGGTATATAGAATGTATGATTTGGCTCAGTATAGAGTTAGATATGAATTTTTAAAGTTATGTCCAAAATCCTAGAAAAGAGAAAAATGATCATTTGAATAATGAAAGTTTGAGCAATATACTGTATGAATTGATCTAGACAAATGCAAGTTTTATATTTTTTTTCCTTGTAGACCATGTTTCTAGCTTCATTTAGAGACTTGAATCACTCAATAGGATTTTGCTGGAATTAATTATGATTTTCAAAATTTGTCCAGTAAACTTGGGTACCAAATGAATAGTAACACAAAATTTTTAATTTAATTATTTGGACCCTTTGATTATTTAAGCCTCTAATATGAGTTATTTAGATATTAAATATGCTATATTACTTGAAAAAATGTATGATAAAGTAAGGTGTTACTGCTAACTAGTACTAAAATGAGATAAATGAGTGAATAAAAAAATGTAATATAATGAGAGTGATGATCTAGCAACAACTTAAAGAGGGAGGAATTTGTTTGGGGCTCAAATAATTAATTGAACTTAGATAATTAATATAATCAAAATGCCACATGCTATTAAAACCATTAGATCCAAAATATAAAGTGCTAAACAAAATACCTAAAATGATAACTCATCCAAGCATTTCATCAAACACCTAATATGCAAGATTATGTGACAAATGACTAAGTGTGTATGAATTGCACAATGATTCCATAAATAGCCAAAAGTCACATCCCATCAATCATCATCAATTCAACAATTTCAATTTTCAATCAAGAATCAAATCACCTAATTAATCAAGTATAGTGTTAATTCAAGTAACCCAATTCAAAATTAAGGTAAGGAATTCCAAGAAGCAATTGGCCAAAAGTTTAACAACTTGCATTAATAATTAGCGACCAAACAAAATTCCCAATTCAAAATTTCAAGTGGTCAAAATACAATCCATGTGCTTTTATCAACAATCAACCAATTTATACATTAATCTCAAACTAAATTATTCAATAACCTATCCTAATTTAGCCTAAGACAAGTATAAAAAGATAAGGAAAAGGGAAGAGAATTAATTATCCAAAGCCCAAGTGCCACTATAGCCCATAGCCCTTGCAAAATTCTCTCCAAGTTGTGCAAAATCACCACCACTAACTCACTCCTCCATGGTAGCAAAAATTTCCACCATTCAAGTAAGCATTCCACAGTCCAAAATAGAGGAAACAGTGGTGGGATGATCTTTGAAGGATGAAGTGGAAGCAAGTGATGAAAAAGTGTTGAAAGTGGAAGGGAAACCGAAGAGGAAGCTGAAAATGTGGAAAATGGCATTGAAAATGTGAATGAGAGAATGAAAGAAACTGTTGGGGACAAGGAAGCTTAAATCGAAAATTCCATGGGTGAGATTGAAGAAGGAATGGTGAGAAAGTGCAGAAAAGTGCGTGAGAGTGGCTGAAAAAAATGGAAGGAAATGAAAGAGATGGAGGATTAGATGGGAAAATTGAAAATGAAGTAAAGAAAGATGGCTGACATTTTTTTTGTTTCAGTAACTCTTAGTGTGTGTGTGTCGGGTACTCATCCTCAGAAAGAAAAGGGGAGGGTTTCGTGAATGAAGAAATAAAAGAAAAGCAAGGGCCGCGTTTGGTTTCTAGAAATGAAGCAAGAAAAGCAAGGTTAACTAATTATAAATAAAACCAGATACAAATGGGCAGAAATGAGGAAAAATAGGAAAGTTGGGAAAATAAATTTATTATAAAATTCCTCCTATATGATGATCAAAATGCCTCTTAAAAATTTTAATCTCCATGAACCATGATCTGCAAGATAATGTCACATTAGAAAGATTATGTGCTCAATTAAATAAATGCAAATTAAATTTTAGTTAAAGGAAATTAAATTAATTATGGGATAAAGCTTAAACTCAATTGGATGAAAATTATGTTTCAAAATGATAAAAACAAAAGAAATAAAATACTAAAAAGAAATTTCTAAAACTCATTGATAATTTTACCCCTATATGAGTCAATTCTTAATCATTTCTTTAATCATAATTAAAGCACTAATGACCCATAATCACATTGAGATTATTGAATATAATAAAATAGGAAGAATTAATTTCTTGGAATAATTTGAAAAATAGAAAGTAATTAAATTTAAAACTTAATTTTCAAAAATGATCCTAAAATTCTCATCAATCCAAAATTCAGCTAAAATTATGAAAATAATCTAAAAATCCAAAATTAGCCGAAATTAATTATCAAAATCACTAAGTATGGGGGATAAGAATAATGAAAATCTAGGAGTTATTAGTGTCACAGATGTGCCGAAAACAACTAAGAATCATGGCATGGTAAAGAAACAAAATAAAAGATCGTGTTTCCTCCCAAAAGATGGAACATCATATTACATCTAAGCAAGTAGATAATGACTCTTTTGGAGGATGAATAGTTGGTTATCAAAATGGGTGGCAAAGTCATTAGCTTGTAGGAATAGTCACTGGCTATAGGGATTAGAGGCAGTGTGGAAGTTCCAAAAAAGGAAGTAGAATAGTATGCAAGATGGATCTTAGGAAAGTAGGCCATAACCCATACTTACATGAACCAAAGACAACCATAATACCTTAGACTAGGATTTTCAATAGAGGTCTTCCTGAGGGCATTATACATAAAGCCCAAGAGCAAGGTGCCAAGTGTGAATGGTCCTCTAGCTGCTAGGGTCTAATAGCTAGCAAACATCAATTTGCTTCGCAAGTATTCACAATATTTATTTCTTGTTACGACAAATTCTCTTTAACAATTCATGTAACATCCCAAATTGCATGAAAAATGCTACTGTATATATAAAGATATGAGAATGTAACATGGGATGCATGAAAAGATGGAAAAAGAAGTAAGACGATAATTTCACATGTTTGGTCTTTAATCAGAATTAATTTCCCATATGGTTTTTAGAAGGAATTATGTTTAGTCCTTAATTGGAATAAAATACAAAATAAAGTCCTTAACAGAAATTAATTCCAAAACTGAACTGAAAATTATGCAATATACTTATTAATTAGAAGCTCATGAAAAGCTGAGCACAATGATGTAAGTATTGGGTAGTTGGGAGGTTGAGATTGAAAAATAGACCTGTTTGAAAGAATGGCATAAGATATATAAAAAGAGTTATTTAAGGTTTTATCCTTGAGAAAAATTATGAGAAAATATCTGAAAGATTGAATATTTACATTTTTTATTCGGTTCACGGGCTATTTCATGATTTTATAAAATTACTGTCAAAATGAAGCTTGCGACATGCTAGACTCAATGGTATAATGGATTGAATTAATGGAATTAATGTGAAGAAAAATTGACTTCTGGGCGTCATAAAGTATATAGTACAAAGAAAAAAAGGATATTGTGGGCTTACAAAAAGCATAAAGGTGAAAGAAACTATATGTGGGCCTCACATACATACTTTTTAAGACAAGATAATTAAGTAAACACAGACACAATTATAGAATAATCTTGTATCCATAAAGTAAAAAATACTACAAAAGTAACTTTATTGGTCTAGGAAAAATTAATCGGTACAAGTTATATCTAGACTGAAAAAATATGCAGTATTTTATCAGAATTCCGTTCCTCTTAGTCATGCAAGTCAGAAGCCATGTGACAAAATTGCATATTTTATTAATTTTTGGAACTACTTCTTAAAGAAGTATTTGAAAAAGTAACTAGGGTTAATTAAAGTAAACTATGATTAAGTGGTTAACTAAGTGAGTTAATTACACAATTCTCCTCATTTTGGATACCACTTCCAGCTATCTTGTGACCAAATTATATGTTTTATTATTTCTTCAAAAACTTTCTCAAGAAGGCTTGGTTAAAAGTTAACCAAAGTAAAGGCAATTAACATTTAATCACCCGTTAGATATATCTCCTCTTGACTATTTGGTGCTGCATAATGTGAGGTTTGAGAGCTTAAATTTTAGAAACAAGAGGAGAGGAAACATGAAGGAAGGAGAGGAAAAAGTGAAGATCAAAGATAGTTTCCATGGTAGTTTGGGTTGGTTTCATGGAGTTTTCCTCTTCCTTTCTCAAGTTCAAACCTGGCCTAGGTTAGGAATGAGAAAAAATTGAGTTTTCATGTATGAAATGTGATAGAATGCTTAAGCTATGTGAGAAAGTAAGGTTTGGAAAGATTTAAAGCAAGTTAATTGAAGAACTCTTCTTTCCTTCTCTAATACTCATTTCGGCCAGAACAGTGGGATGGTTTAGAGTTGAAATTTCATGATTTTGATGCCAACAATGGAACCCTTGGGTCCAAGTTAGCTAAGAACAAGTGTTGGTTTCAAGAAAAATCAAAAGGATAGTTGAATGGAAAATTTCGGGTTTTGTGAGACTTTGTGAACATAACCATGGAATAAGTGGTTTATGAGCTTGTTTGACGTGCTTAGGATTAAGAAAGTCTAACCAAGCTCTTGGAAGGGGTGGAATCAAGTGGTGAAGCAAGAGGAATCACCAAGGTAGCATTTTGCCTTTTCTTCCATTATATTATCCTATGTTAATTTCTATGAACTTGATGACTTGCCATGTGATTGTTTTGATGTTTTTATGGCTATTGCCTGAGTTAAATGAAGGGGTATTTTGACCCCAAGATGTCCAATTTACAAACGGAAACTCTATTGAAATTTTTATGAAATTATATGGCATAATATGTTTTAAAGTGCTTAATGATGTTTTTATGATGTTGATATGATACATGTGATTATATATATACTTGATGGGTAATGCTACTGAGATTCTTTGAATCTCACTCTCCCAATATGACAATTATGTTAGGCAAAGCAATGCAAGGAATCAAAAGAAGGCAAAGGGAAAAGATGAAGATGGTGATGGATAACCTAATTTTACAAGTTGTCATACTTTGTTTTGATAAATTGAATAAGTATATGTATGAAGGTTAAATTCTATATGATGAATAATACAAGATGGTGGTGGTAATTCTACTGAGATTCTTTGAATCTCACTCTCCCAATATGACAATTATGTTAGGCAAAGCAATGCAAGGAATCAAAAGAAGGCAAAGGGAAAAGATGAAGATGGTGATGGATAACCTAATTTTACAAGCTGTCATACTTTGTTTTGATAAATTGAATAAGTACATGTATGAAGGTTAAATTCTATATGATGATGTAGTTATGCTCCCTTAGTTCTCTTATAATGTTATGTATGAAATTGGAACAATAAATGATAATGTAGTATGTTTATAAAGCTTATTATGTGAGTTATGGCATAATTATATTCAAGATGACTAATAGTAGTTGGAATAGGGGAACCCTATGCTTTGATAGTAGACAAAACAAGGTTAATAGAAAACTAAAGAACATATGAAATTGGGCATGTATACAATTTATGGTAAATTTTTTGTCAAAACTAGACTGAGTAGGAAAAACTAGAATTTTCATTGTAAAAACTAGTTGTTTCAAAAGGTTGTATAAAATCATGTAGAGCTCCAAAAATTTAATGGTTTATATGAATGAAAATCTCTATGTCTTAAATTTAATATGTCACTAATTTGGAAGTAATTGGAGTTATATAATGAGTGCTATGTAAGTTTTCCTAAAACTATTCCATTTAAAATTATGTTTCGACCCTTAATAATTCAAGATAATGATATGTCATGATCAAGTTAAATAAATATACAAAAAAAAATATGCATAGAAATTAGATAAGTAGGGATTTCCAATGGCATAAAGAATACATGAATTGGCTTTAGGATAGAATGAGAAATAAATTCTCAAATTTAAGGCCAGAATCTTGGGAAGTTGTAAAATGACCAAACGAATAGTGATTTTTATGCTAAATACTTTATTAATTGGCACATTAAAGCTACCGTTTCATAATTTTTCCATGTATATTAGATTTTTATACACTTGAATCACTTTGATATGATATTTCTAGAATTAGTTATGAATTTTCAAAGTTCATCTTAATAAAAGGGTTTACCATATGAATAGTAATATGGGAAAAAAGAATTTTTCTATCTTAATCTATCATGTGATTTATGCTTTCAAATATGATCAATGGACCATAATAAGGTCTACTACATGGGTAATATGGTCATAATTTAAGGTGTTACAATTCACCTTTGTGATCATCACAAAAACTCTAGTGTTCTCCAATCACTACTTTCAAATTGTTAATGGTCACTTCCAAGCTATAACCTATGTAAGGTTTGAAAAATGAGTCTAGCTCTTATAGTGTCGAGTTTAGCTCTTGGAGCTATCTCTACTTTTTATTGTTAGTCATTTCCATATTTAAAATTCTATTCATTGTAAGCATTATTTTCTTTCACTATGCAAAAGAAGGGCTTCCTGGGTGGTTAAAAGTGCTAATCCTACGCAGTTTCAAAATGTAAAGGATTTGAATGGTAAGGAAAATTCCTTTGTGGTTATTAATTGCAAAGGAAATTAACTGCAAAGGAAAGTGAAATTTCTTTTGGACATTGATTGACTAATCAATACCACGAATACATATAAACTAATTAACAACAATACATAAAAAATCAAGGTTATTTAACTTTTACATGTTAAGTAATAATGGAGGAACAAAACTAAGATACAAAAGATATATTGCCATGCATTGAAGTAGAAGAGTTGCAACAAATTACAAAAACATCTTTCAAGTAGAAACAGGTCATATTGTCCTCAAAATCATTATACAATACCAAAATATATTTAAAAATTCAAAGACAGCAAGAAACAAAAGTTCCTAACATTCATCTTCTAGAAACCAACAACTTTGAGTTCGTGCACTTCATCAACATTGGAATCAATGAACATTTTTGTCTTTGATAAATAATTGGTCAACTTACAGTTAAAATTTGGTGAAATACACAATTGAAGACTTATAAGAAATATACTAAAAGTTATTCAAAACTTAATGCAACAAACCCCTAATGATATAATAGATTAATCAACTTATTAAATTTCAAAGTTTAGTCTAGTACTCATGCAAACATATTAATCCATGGTAATAAACTTAATAATCCTTGGAATCTTGATAACAAATTTAACAAATACATTTATTGAAATTTAAAAAGTTTGTTCAGATCTCAAGGGCAATCAAATAATATATATATATATATATCGTCATCAACTCCAATAGAAGTACAATAAATCCCAACTATTGAAACACCTTCTACTGCAGTTTGTAGCGTTTCAGCCATTTTCAGAGCAACATTATCAAAGTACTCGTACTTCAGAATTCTCCTCCTAACAATTTCACATAAAACATTTAAACTATATTATATTGGATAGAAAAAAATGTGTTAAGATAGGGAAAAAAACATGTTTCCTAGAATCCATGACGTCAAACTTTATATGCACATTAAAAGGAGGATGGCCGGGGCAAGGCATTAGTCCACTGATATTCATTTGAAACCATAAGCATCTAAACGATTTTCAAAGCAATGAAAAATTATATTAAATTATGATGAAAAGATAATGATAACACACATTATTATATAATTTAAAATAAATTCTACTTCATTACTTACCGACAACGTGTTTTTCTCTCTATAGGTAATTTCCAAATGTATTTTATAATGTGAATATCAAAGGAACATAGAGGATGTTCTTTGAAACAGGGCTCAACTTTGATCTCCCTATCAAAGTAAATTCTAATCAGAAGTTCTTTCCCACTATGAGGGAACAAGCTTGGTCTCACAGAAAATTCTTTATCAAATAACATTTTCTTTCTTCCAAAAGTTCATTGACGTAGTTTGCTTCTTCCTCACCTATAGTAGCACCTTGTGCCTTCATGCCCTCTTTATCCAAAAATAGAAAACATTAGACGGAAAAGTGAAACTTTGAGAAGTAACCACATCGAAACTAAATCAACGAAAGAATATCACATCTGTAATCTACATTCTCATTGATAAGAATTACATAATTGATTTTAGACGCAAGGATGAAGGCAAATAAGGCTTAACCACACTTAAACCATTCCCTTGGAGGAAAGAGATGAGTGAAAGGAATAGTAACTCATGGTTAGTTTAACTATGAAGTTAACTTTAATAAAACTTTTCTAAAAAATTCCCTTGATATCCCTTCTGCACTTCAGACGTGTCTTGAGCTCATTTTTGGCCAAAAATTATTTTAATAATTTTTATGGACCAAAATATCCTTTACTGATAAAATTTACCCGTATCGATTAATTACTTTTGCCGTAATTGTCATTAAATTGGTACAAGATTATTTAAAAATTACTTTTGGGCTTAAATTATTATCTTGACCCAAAATATACTTGAGCAAAGTCCATTCACTATCCTTGACCTTGTACTACTTTTTCTGTAGCCCAAAATAACCTTTAACTGGTATTATACTCCCTTTTATTCTAAATGCCCATAATAATTGGATACTAACTTTATTAATTTCCAAACATTATTCCCCTGTCTTCATTTTGATTATAATTTTTCATATTTTCAAAAATACCCTTAACTCAAGATAAATTTATAATTTTTAAAATTTTCAGGTTATTAGATGTAATTTTCCCCAAAATTCATAAATTTTTCTTCACAAGCGTTCGCCGCTTTTTTCTTTTTTTTTTTTTTATTTTCTTTTTTCAAGGGTAAAATCATTATTTTTTTTTCTTTTTCTTTCCAATCGAAATAACTGACCTTTTTACCATATTTCATATAAAATGGTGTATACCCAATTTTGTAAACTCCTTATGCATTTTACAATATGAACATGTTTTTTTTTTCCTTGGGGCTTAAATGTAATATTCACATTTTATTTCTAATCTGAGAAATGACCATTTTACCCCTGAGCCGAGTCAAAAGCATAATTATCCATTCTTCTAAGAATTTTCTTATAATTTCACTCAAAGACTAATTTTTTTATTATTTCTTTTTCATTATTTATATTAACTTTCAAATTGGTCTATTAGCCTAAACCTCCCAGCTACACAATCCTTATACCGTTGTGTTTAGTTTGGAGCAGACTTTCATTTAAATAGTATATTACATATTTTTCTGAGTAAGTTCTATAATTAATTTCTGCTAAAAACCGTATGAAAAATTAATTCCAATTAAGGATTAAATATAACTTCTTCTGAAAATTAGATGAGAAATTAATTCTTTCTAAAACCCAAGTATATATATATAGAGAGCCTTTTCATCTCACTTCATTTCTCATCTTTCATTTATTTTATAACATCCCATAAAATTAGGGATATTACATTTCTCCCCTCCTTAATTAAAATTTCATCCTTGAAATTTTGTTGAATTCTTACACATCACTTTCTCTTCTTATCATTTCCTCATTTCTAGACTATCTCTTAGTAGAGGAATACTTTCTTTCTTACTTGTTTGATTTAATAATCAATGTCTCACTTTGGTATTCTTTGCTAATCTACTATGTTTGCAAAGTCTGGTCAATACTTTTCATATTGAGAAATATCAATGACACTGTATATCTATCTTATTGTAGGGGTATTGGAAGCTTCCATAAACAAATTCATTCTTACTTTTATAATTCCCTTTATCTTAAGGCATTGATAACTTACATAACATACTTATTCTTACTGTCATGATTTTTTCCTCATCTTGTTCATACTATAGTTTTTCTATTGGCACCTGACATCTTTCCTTTCTTTATCTTTTCGTATTTTTAGGCTAATCTCATGAATAATTTCTTTGCCAAAGCATAAACTTACTGCATTAGTTTTGCTTGAATGGCACTTACAAGACCATCTTAGCTTTCTTTCCACTTCCTATTCTTTTCATAACCTTTGATTGTTCTTGACCTTTCTTTCATTCTATCTTTTATACCTCAAGTTTAACTTTTCTTTTTATTATTTTATCATTTGTGGTTACTGTGGTCTTCGTACCTTTATAATGGTACTATAGGCATAATAGCTTGTACTAACATGTTTTGAGAGTATTACCACTATTATAAGTGGGAATACATTTTCATAAAAATTTTATCGTATTAATCATAGGCTAGACCTTAACTCAAACCTCATATGTTACTCATACCCACATCCATTCCTACTTTTCATTATCATAAACCTTCTAGGTCATCATTGGATCAGGAACATTTAACATAGGGGAGAAGGTTTTGCCCTTCTAGTTCATAAAACTAATTTTGTAATTCCTTTCCCACAAACTTTCTATTTAACTAAGCGATAAGACAAACTGAGAGAATTTTTTTTTCATAATGTCTTGCTAAGCTGGTAAAAATTTTCATCTTATTCCGATTTTTGATCTCTCCCATCTCATAACTTTATTTACTTTACTAGGATCTACTACGATCCTTATGGGAGTTTTTGTAACCTACTAACCATACTTTTTGGAGCCTAGTTTCCATTTATTAAGTTCAGCAAGTTTTTGCTTTTGCAACATCAAAAAAATTCTCAGTTATCTTTCATACTCTTCCAAAGATTTGGAGTTATTTAAACATCATCATCTGAGACCACCATATATTGTTCATACTTCTATTCATGTTGTAACAGGTGCCTTGGTGGGACTCTTATTGTCCACGTCCAACTATTTGCACATCTTACTCTTCATACTTCTTACACCTTTATTACTTCCCAATAGGTTACCCATCCTGAAATTTCTCTCTCTCAAGCACGCTTAACTATAGGATGGTGAAGGGTTTTGCTGCACTTATGCCATTATCTAACTTAGAGAATATAGTAATGGGCTTTCATCTAAGCCATAACTCATATGTGGGACCTCTGGATAGCTTACTGTTTTATTTCTACAGCATTCAATTCTTCTTTTAACATCTAACAAAACATCTCATAATGACAATTCTATATCATTTTCATTTTCATCTATTATTCATACTTATATTGCTTCCTTTTACTCTAACTTTTATCAGTTTTGAGCTTTAATTCACCACTATACCTTTGCATATAAATATACCTCCGAACCTTACGCTTTACTTTTCTTACCAGAACCTTTGAATTTTTTTGACTTTCTATGGGTTGAAGTTTGACTAACATTAAGATAGTGGTTATTGACTTTCTACTCTTTAACATTTTGTTCTTATTTATAACCTGTTTAACTTTTAGCCAAGGTTAATCAGTGACCTAGCAATTTCAGGAAAACTTCTTAACCCTTTGAAAGTCTCTTGCTAACTTAATTAGAATTTAGCCCTCAGCCTCTCACCTTCATTCATTTCTGCTCATTTAGGCATCACCTCAAGAGCTACCTCTCATCCGCCATACCTCGATGGCTTTCATTATATAGAGGATTTCATCTTTCTTGGCTCAATTAGGCTTCTCCCCAAGAGCTACTATCTTGGCTCAATTGAGCTTTTACCCAAGAGTTACCTTTCTTTATTCTCACCATGGCAGCTAACGGAGGATTTATTTTGTTGAGAGATTTTCTGGCCAAGTACTTTTTTTATAGTTAGATTTTATGCTAAGTTCAACAATTAACTATCTCTAGGTTTCATAATTCCCTAATTGTTTGTCACAAATCAATTACCTTGAGCTCACACTTTATACCTTAAGCATTATTCATACATTGTGCTTTTAGATTCATACCTCATGTCTTAAACATCATCAACACATTACTAACTTTCCATTACAGAGGCCTTGAATCTTTATCAAACTTTCTCCTTTAAATCATACATCACTTCTTTTGTTTAATCCTTAACATTCTTCTTCAAGTTTTTCCTAGCTTAAGCAGCTGATATATCATCTATCTTACTCTTAACACATTCAGGGGTAGGCATAATTAACATCTTCTCCTTATAGTCTGAGAGGAGATTGTTTACACAAGCCTATCATGCTTACTATGGTTCTTTAATACTTACTAGAACTGTTATAGGAAATTATGGCCTTGCTGCTAATGAAAACATTTACATGTAAATTACATAATAATAACCTCTAAGCCTGACCTCTTAGTTCCATTATAAAAGAATAGCTCGCACTTGCATCATATCTTTGCTGAAATTAGGTGACTTACGGCTTCAAATCGAGATAGTACAAAGACTGTCCCTTATGCTTATGGTCTAGTATTGGCCATTTTCATAGTACTGTCACAAGTTTAACATTTCGGCTTTCTATATTTGGAGCACAATTTTATCTTATTGAACATGGCCTTCTACTATGAGCCTTTCTGTATTTAAATATAGCTGGGTTGCTTGATCTACCACTTGTACTCTTTTGCCTTGCTTTATAAATCCCATGTTATTCCAAGGCTTGTTATCCTTATTCTTATTTACTTTTCCTTTCTTCGAAATTTTCTTACTAATAATAGTTGGAGATGCAGGTAAAACATTCACATGTTCAGACTATTTCCATTGATCCTGCTTACTTTGATTAATGAATTAAAAGTCTAAAATTGTGTTAGGCATTTTCTCTTTAACTGCTTACTTTAAACCTCTTTTTCTAGCTTTTCCACCTTTTCTCATTCATCATCATACTATGGGGTACATCAAATTTTGAGCCAATTGGTTATGCCTTACTATACTTTCATTGACCAGCTTGTTCTTATTAGAGCAGATTCTTACAAATTACACTTCCTTTAATCAACCTTATTCTTTAACTTACACATTGCCCTTAAAGTCATTCATTTCCAACATGCCGCCCATTATCTTAGAAATCTTTTCAGGCTCATAGTCCATCCCTCAACATTTTGCATGTCAAATTCACAATCAAGAATGACAGTTGATACATTCTAAATTACATAACCATATGTCGATGATTGATAAATTCAACCACTTGCCTGACAGCTTATTCCATAGGAGCTTACCAATCTACTTGAGACTATTGCAGTATAGATGAAATGTTATAGTTTCTAGCTTCCACTTGTTGTTTCTGAGCAATAATTCTCTCTTGTAGTTGCTCTTTACATTCCTTTGCTACTAGTCCAAGCCATAAGGGTCATTTATAAGGAATTTCGGTTTCTTTATTGTCACTGGGGTCATTTGAGAAGTCCATGCTTGTGCTTCACCTTTACATATACCTTTCATCCTTATTATCATACTAAACTTATGGGTTTTCTATACTGGCATCAAACTTACTACTATTATCTTCCAATATCCCCATGAGATTCTTTTCCAATTCGTCCTCTGAGATTTTCATAGCTCATGACTCTATATAGCATCAACTATTTGCTCAACCCATTCACTTCCAGGGAGCTAATAATCATGATGCCCTTCAAAACATTATTTTGCTTCTATTATAGTACTCAAGAGATCTAGAAATTAAACTTGTCTTCCAAATCTATCTTGACATTTCTTAAAGCAATTCTATCGTTCCTTTGGATTTGGAGTCCTTAGTTTAATTAGGTGAAGCTACTTTTCTCTTCAAATGATTCGTTTAGGCCAAATTTACTTAGCACAACTCATACTTTACCTTGATGTACATTTACTTGCTTTGATACGGCTATACCTGAGATGACCACTATCATTAAGTTACTTCTTAGGCTCAAGTAATCCTTCCATTCAGAAATTATCATATAGCTATCATTACACAATCATCTTAGGTCCTACATTTTTCTTCATAGAACTCCAAGTAGGCTCAAGCCATTTTCTTTTACCTGGGTTATTACTCATTCTTCTTTTCTAACTTACATTCTTTTAAATTATACATTAATTTTCCCTCATTAACTCCTTTCTCATTACTTTTCTTCGTTACTATCATTTATTCGTCACTGGCCTCTTACATTCATTGCTAGAAGCATTTTGCCACTAATATTACTTCATTACATATGTGGGGTACTTGCCTTTCTGCTCATCATCACCCACCGTTATCTTTCTTAGCTACTTTATGCTTAATGGCTTAAGATTTGAGGGAAGCCTTAAGTAAACATTCATATTAGCTGCTAATTAATGAGGTTTCGTATCTTTCTAAAATCATCATCCTCTTTCAGAGAACTATCAGTACTGTAGGGTTCATCATCTCATTCTCTGTAGAGGTCTACTACAACCTCATTATTGGTTTACTGCAACCATGAGACCTACTATGATCTCTAAGCCTTACTAGGATTTTTTGTGCTCCAACATCGTCTTTTTACTGATATGATCTAATTGTGATTTAGCTCTGAAATGATTCGAGACCTAAGGTAAATAAATAATCTATAAAACATCCTCAACTAATCTAGCAACTACCATTAGTTATCCTGAAGACTACTTCCTTATGCCACTATAACATTCTCAGGCCAGATTTTTCTAAGGAATAATACTTTACGTTTAAATGGGAAATCTTTGACTTTTAAAGATATATTTTCTTGCAAAGATTTACCCGAATATTTGCTCTGAGAGCCTAGACCTTCGGCTCTAATACAAAAAATGTAACACCTTATACTTAAGTCCATTTTTTATGTATTAAACTCAAATTATGTCTATTATTGCATGATTAAAGACTTAATTGTATAAAAATATCAAAACAGATTTTTCTTTATTTTGGGTAATGTTCATTGTGTATTTTCTATTTTACCTGATAAACTTTGAAAATTCATAACTAATTTTAGAAAAATAATCTCAAAGTAATTCAAGTCTCTTAAAATAGCTAAAAATATTTTCTACATGGTAAAAATATGAAACAGAGCATTATCCTAACTAATTCATACAGTTTGTTTTTCAAATATTTACTATACATTTGGTTATTTTGAAACTTCCCAAGTTTTGACCTTATATTTAAAAATTCATATCTCATGATATCCTACGTCAAATTATTTATTCTTTATATCATTGGAAAGCTTGTATATCTTCTTTTATATAAATTTTTTTGTACATTTATTCACCTTGTATAGGGCATGGAATCGACTTAAATCATTAAGGGTCAGAATACTACTTCTACTAGAGCAATTTTAGGAGAAATTACATAACTCTGTCTTTATAGCTCCAAATACTATCAAACCTGTGGCATTAGTTTTTTAAGACTTAAGGTTTCCATAAATGCAAACTATTGAATTTTTGGAGCTTTGTATGATTTTCTATTGCATTTTGAAATTTTCAGTGTTCATGGCAAAGTTCCAATTTTTCTCTACACTGTCCTACTCTGAACCCTAACTTTGAAAATTCACTGTAATTCATACATTTATCCAATTTGAGTGTTCTCTAGTTTTTCAAAAATCCTATTCTATCTACTTTGAGAGCATGACACTTAACCTAGTTGCCCTGTTTCAAATAAAGAGCCTCTATTCTAACCTCAATTGGTCAATTTGGACAAAATCATGTTATAACTTGCACAACTAAACTTCATAAACATAATACATCATCTTTCAATGTTCCAACTTCATTCATAGCATCCTAAGATAACTCATGGAACATACTTACCTCAACATATATAACCTAACCTTAACATATGAATTTATACAAATTATCGAAATTTAACATCAATACTTGCAATAACATATTATTCATCAATTCCTTCCTCCTCTCTTTTGGCTCTTCTTGAATTCCTTGCATTGCTTGACCTAGTCATGATTATCATTTGGAAGGAATGAGATTCAAAGAATCTCAGTAGCTAATACCCAAACATGCCATCATATTATCACATTAAACATGAAAACATCAAGAAAACATTTTTCAAACACATTAGCATATTAAAGTTATACGAATCCAAAATTTTTTTTGCAAAGTTTCATTTAGAAAAATGGACGTCCCAGGGTCTCATTACCCCTCAATAAACTCAGCCAATAACAACAAACCATCTCAAAACAACATTATACTCATATGACAAAACATCAATCATTTTGAAAACAAGTATGACAATATATTGAAAGGGAAATTAACTACCTTCTTGTTTTCCAATGATCTTCAAACTTTGTGGATGCTTCCTTTGACCTTTCAATACTTCCTTGAACCTTATAACATCATAAAACAATGTCATTAGCCACTGGTTTCATGATTCACCTCACCAAGTGCACACTTGAACCATGAAATTCCATTTTGCAAACTACTTGGAATTTCTTGTACAACACCCTTGTTCTTACATAGTTTGGACCTAAGGAATCCATTTTTGGGGTCAAGAGTTTGAAATTCCAAGTGTACCTAAACCCTAGGTCTTGGCTGAAAATCCCATAAAAATTTAGAAAAATATTAGCTTCCCAAAACTTGCTTCAATCTATGATTTCATGCTACTTGGTACCTAATTTTGCATTTTCCTTTGATTATTTCATCAAAGAGTAAAGAAAAATCCATAAAACTCCTCCTATATGCTTGAAAACATAAGATAGAGATGGTAGAAGTTTACCTTGATACTTCTAGTTTTCAATTTTATCTTCTAGATTTTCCTTTTGCTCTCTCTTCTTCCTCTCAATTTCAGTCGATCTCTCCCTCTTTCTATTCTGATTTCAGATGCAAGGATGAAGGCAAATATGGCTTAACCACACTTAAACCATTCACTTGGAGGAAAGAGATAAGTGAGAGGAATAGTAACTCCTGGTTAGTTTAACTAAATGAAGTTACCTTTAATAAAGCTTTTCTAAAAAATCCCTTGATATCCCTTCTGTACTTCAGACATGTTTTAAGCTCATTTTTGACCAAAAATTGTTTTAATAATTTTTATAAACCAAAATATTCTTGGTACAGGATTAAATTGGTATAGAATTATCCAAAAATTACTTTTGAACTTAAATCATTATCTTGGCCCAAAATATATTTGAGCAAATTTCATTTATTGTCCTTGACCTTGTACTACTTTTTCTGCAGTCCAAAATAACCTTTAATTTGTATAATACTGACTTGTATTCTAAATACCCATAATAAATTGATACTAACTTTATTAATTTCCAAAAATTATTCCTCTAGGCTTATCTCATCAAGAGCGTTATTTTGACTATAATTTTTTATATTTCCAAAAATACCCTTGATTTAGGATAAATTTATAATTTTTAAAACTTTTGGGTCTTAAATGTAATTTTTCCCAAAATTCATAAATTTTTCATTACCAAGGTTTCAGCACCTTTTCCCTTTTTTTTTTCTTTTCTTTTCTTTTCCTTTTCCACAGAAAAATTGTTATTTTTTCTTTTTTTCTTTTAACTGAGATAATTAATCTCTTTACCCTATTTCATGCAAAATATTATATACCCATTTTTGTAAACTCCTTATGCATTTTATGATATGAATATTTTTTTCTTGAGATTTAAATGTAATATTCATATTTTACTTCTAATCTGAAAAATGACAATTTTACCCCTAAGCCGGGTCAAAAACATAATTATCCATTCTTTCAAAAACTTTCTTGTAATATTAATTGGAAATGATAATTGAGGACCAAAAGTTTGAATTATACATAGTAAAGGATCTTGCAGTTTTTTCAGTAGTAAATACAAAACAAAGCAGTAGTAAATTCCCGATGTTCAGTAGTAAAAAAAAACTGCAAGATCTTTTACTGTATTTAATTCAAACTTTTGGTCCCCAATCGTCATTTCCTCTTTTTATTATTTCTTTTTCACTATTTATATAAATTTTCAAATTGGTCCATCTTTCAACCTAAACATCCCGGCTACGCAATACTTATGTCATTGCACTCAGCTTGGAGCAGACTTTCATTTAAATGGTATATTGCATATTTTCCGAGGTAAGTTCTGGAATTAATTTCTGCTAAGAACCTTATGAAAAATTAATTCCAATTAAGGATTAAATATAACTTTTTCTGAAAATTACATGGGAAATTAATTCTTTCTAAAGTCTGAGTATATATATATATAGCCTTTTTTGTCTCACTTCATTTCTAATCTTTTATTTATTTTATAACATCCCATAAAAATAGTGATATTACATGACCAAACAAATACATAAAAAAGTACTTGAGGAAAAATTGTAGTGAAAAATTAATGTGTAGGACATCAATCACACTTGAAAAAATTAAAGTTTCTACAACTATCCTAGATTAAAATAACTGTATATAATAAGTTAATCATAACCAAAATAGTGTTTTTGTATCATCCTAAACTCTATAACCCCAAAGACATACACAAAAGGTAGGAAAACAAGGAAGAGAAGACAAAACAAAGGGGTGGCATCGTGACTTCACCATCTGGCATCAAGGCGATTCTAGAATAAAAACAAGAAAAGGGACCAAGAGGCATGGCGCTATGGTGCCAATGACAGTAACAACATTAGCAATTTGCTTATGCAATGTACTAATTTCTGACATCCATAACTCTTCACTCCGACCTCCAATTGTAAGGCTTGGCTAGTTAGCTAAGAGAGAGTAAATTAGGTGATGCAAGATTTTTTGTCCTTTTTGAAGCACAGACCAATTTCACCAAGAGAAGTAGTAAAATAGATATGAACAAAGGTTGATGAGGGATAAAGATTAAATAATAAAATGAAGGATCAAACACAAGAATTTATCCTAGTTCAATCCGAACCACTTAACTTACGTCCAGTCCTTATGCCATCATTTGAGATTTTCAATATATCCCACAAGTTTAATATGGTTACTTATAAAGTCTCAGTACATCTCACAAGTTTCAGTAGGCACTTGTAAAGACACTCTTCACACATCTTTATAGGATATGTAAATTCTTTAGCGTTTACCCACACTAAGATTCTACCCGGAAAAAGTAGAAGTGAAGATTACAAAATAGAGACTCTTTTTTAGAGTAGATAATACATTGAAGGCTTATTTTAATGAAGTCGGTTTAACTATGAATGCTAATGCAAAAAGATTTTATGTATTGGAGCATCATTTTGGCACAAACTCTCTTAATTCTTGTTACCTATAAGTTCAAATGAGGTTCTATTTATGGATTTATGACTTAATTATTTGTTAGACACAAGATCTATCCATTCAACACAAGTTCTAATCGTTACTCTATAAAAGAACCATTCAACAACCACATTAAATATATCTGAGATGCCAAAATTTCACAAAGTCAGCATAGTTGTGTGTTTAACATTGAACTTCAGAAATTCATCTGTCACAGAGAGAAATTCAAATTTTGAATTTGTCAGAGTCAACCCATGTTAGTTCATGCAAATTTTCATATTGGAAGTACGTTTGTTGAGTTTGAACAGTTGTCTTAAGTTTTTACAATGCACTTCGAAATTCAAATTTCAGAAGCTGAAATTCCTCTGCCAAAGGCACATTCGACATAATACAAAAGTTTTCTCTTCAAAATTTGACTGTTGAATTACAAGATTTGTCTGTTAGAGGCATGCTCTAACGAGATTCACAAGTTCTCATTTTGAAATTCACACTTTGAAGTCCAAAGTTCGTCTATTAGAGGAAGTGACTTTGAACTTAATTTGAACTTCACCAACATTTGAATTTTGTCTAAACTTCATGCAAATTTTGCACACTGTCACTAATAATGGTTAGTTTGAAATTCAAATTTCAATACTGAAATTCATTTGTTAGAGATAAAACCTCTATAACTTCGAATTTCACTAAGCAAAAATCAAATTTTGGAAAAAATAAACATGAGTCAATTCCAAAATTAAACAAATTCGAATGTTGGAATTGACTCATGTTTATTTTTTCATATTTCTTAATTCTAACACAAGTTAATATCAAATTTACTTAATGTAACATGTTTAAAACATATGGTAACAAGATTAAGCAAATTTCAAAGAGTAAATCACCTCAAGACCTAAGTGAAAAAAAATACCTAATAGCTATGTCTTTAACAGTTGAACTCCACTTTTACTTAGTCATTCATATTCTTGGTATGCTCTCTTCTGATTTTCCATTCCTAGAGCATCCTTTCTCTTTTTTTTATTTGAGTGAGACATGATGTTAATTTTCATTTCTTTATTCCAAAGCTCACTCTTCTTATTTGGACAATCCTACACTTAATGTATTACACTTACAAACTAAGTAATTAATCTAATTTATATATCCAACTTTTATTATAAAACATAACAGCATAGTAGATATTTCAGTACATAGCATAATATATGCATTATGAACATAATTAAATACATACTAGTGCACATTTTACTTTTTTAAGGAACAATATATATGTTAAATACATATGATATGTTTATTTCTTATTACTCTATATTTGTCATTATTAAAACTTATTATATTAAACCTAACACCAATTTCCCCCATTCCAAAGCCTACAATCACTTTATTGTTTATTCCATACCTAACTATAACCACCAACCATGCCTCAAAACACCTCCGCATTGAAATTTTAGACACTCTACACCAAATTGGTCACTTTTAACCAAAATAAAGAAACTAAACCTCTCCAATTGCTACCAATAACCATTTGGGAGCCAAAGACCATACCAACAAGTCACAACAGACCCAAAAACAATGTTTAAGGAGCTATCACCCCAAAGAAACCACACCTTCAAGACTTGACTCCCTTGAACTCTACTTCGACCATTTGGGCAATGTACCCAATTGGCACAACTATGACCCAAGATATTAACCAAGCTCATAGATCAAACAACCCCATCCGATGGGACATGAGAAAAATGAGAAGACATAAAACCCGATAAGTCGCAAGTGACACATATGGAACATACTTGCCATTCATCTTACCTATATGATAACCCTAGATTCAAAGCACACAAATTACCATTCAAAAAGTACAATAGAGTTAGGTGGGGGTTATAGTAATTCGGACCACAAGTATACAACATGGGGCACATAGATATGACAAGAGCACTTTATTAAAGAAGGACAATCAATAACAATAACTTAAGGTGGCATAACTTGGGCACACATAAATGCACTCCCAATCCTCCTTTCCTAAGCTCTCCTTAGTCCTTTCCTTGCTAGTACTAGATCTTTCACCCAGAATTGCTAGCCACAGGGTGAGACATATATTTCAGTAACTAGAGCTTTACACGTACATACAAATATAATCATGCTTTTAAGTCACAATCTAGATACCATGCTTATGTGAATGTAATGCATATGAGATACAGACGTAAGTCCCATCAATAGACAACTAGACCTATAAGCTAGTTATCATGACACAATAACTTTAACCAATAGCCCCTTCCAAAAGCCCATGGCGATCGATTCCAGGGTTACCACCCAACTCTCCCCCCAAAAGTCATGACTTGGCTAAAGACTAATATACTAAAGGTTGAATCATGGCTCTCCTTCCCCTAAACCACCTGAATTGGTGGCTATTTAGAGAAGCTGCACCCCAATTCACAGCCACTTGAATCTCTTGGCCAAAGGAAGACTATTTAGTGACTAGAATGACACAAACCACACCGCCTGAATACAAGGCCTCTTGTGCTATTTAGCAGGTTGGCATACCACGTGGTATTCAGAGCATCATCACTTGAATCAAATATCTCAACAATGTATAACTAGTGATAATGCCCATTGCATGCTAACATATCAACATTTATCATTTTCTATCGTGTTAGTATGCCTTATGAATGTACATAGTAAAGCAAGGGGTGCAATATGATCATTAACATGTTAACTCCAATCATACTTATACTATTTAATGTTCATCAATGCTAATAGCCATTTCTATCATAAATCAAAGTAGGAATATGAAACTTACTAGCCATATAACCGCACATATCATGATATGAAATGGAACAACCATAACCAAGCTAAGACACATATCATGATCTGAAAGAGCGAAATAAAAATAGATAGATGACATGTGTACATCATGATATGAAAAGGATTATATATATATACATAAAATCGACAACCAACGTAAAAATCTGTCGGATCTCATGACATGGATTTATTGAATCTCATGACATACATAAAATCAATCAAAGGACATAGGAAAGGACACCCCAATTACTTGAACTCAAAGGACATAGGAAAGGACACCCCAATTACTTGAACTGTTCGAATCACATGGCATCATGGTAGGCCAAAGAGGACAACAATCACTTTAACACACCAAAGAATACAAGATTACATTACTACATTGTCCCAAACCAAAATACACGACCAAAACATGATAATCCAACTAATCCAACCAAGGAGTTTGCTACTCAAACATCAACATAACTACTTAACAGCCAATTCAATACTTTCCAGTTACTTCATGGAGTCAATAGATATCAATTGAGCAAGTAGACAACCTACATAATACTAAATTCTCATTACTAACATAATTTCTCAACACTTAATATATTCAATTGTCAATGCAAAGCACAACAAACAAAGCTTCCTAAAGCAAACCCATACACTACCCAAAACAACACATGGAACCGAAAGCAAGCCCACAAAACTTTGGATTCCCAATAATATCAAGAGTTGAGGGTCAGGGTTTGGTGAATATACCACTTAAATGCTTAAAACCCTTAACCCAGAACTTATACACATCTAATAATATATCAATGAAGCAAGTAAACATGTTAGGTTTGCTGACTTCCCAAGAGGGGGCTGAATTGGAAAGTTTAAAAATTTTCTGCAAAATAGTAAAAGAGTAGTGAAAGTAAAAGGTGCAAAAAATAAAGTATATAATATAAGAGAGAGTTGGCAATGTAAAGGAAGGGAGGACACAATGATTTATCCTGGTTCAGTCAGCTTCTCTTGACCTACGTCTAGTCCTTAAGCCACCACTTGAGATTTTCCACTATCTTGCAAGGATTCAGTGGGCTCCTTGTAATGCCACAGTATAGCCTTGTGCTCTATTCTAAGAGCTTATAAATTTACCACTCTCCACTCTAGCAAAGTATTTCCCAAATCCCTTGTGAAATCCCCTCACAAGAAAATCTTTCTTCCAAATGAAGAGAAGATTATTTACAACAATAAAAACTCTCTAATACAGAGTAAATATGACGATTGAAGTGCAATAAATGAAGTGTGAGTGAGTAGAAGGCCTTGTCTAATGATTTTGACAGAGTTTCAGTATTTACAGCATAAAATTGTTAACCACAACTTCAATAAAGTTATATTTATAGATTTGTATCTTAACTATATGTTAAACACAAGATCTAGCCATTAGAGATGTTATCCAATGGTTACTCTGCAAAACTAGTCATTAGAGATGTTACCCAATTTCAATCTCATTTAATGCGTCTGACACTCAAAATTCAAATTTTGGAGTGTCAACAAAGGAATTTCTTAGAGATCATAAGTTAAAGACTTTAACGTTGAACTTCTAAAATTCGTTTGTTCAACAGTGAAATTTTAATGTTTTGACAAATATTTCCCATGTTAGAACATACGAATTTTCAAGTTTAAAGTACATTTATTAAATATGAACAATTATCTCATATTGCTACAATACATTCGAAGTTCAAACTTTGGCGATCCAAAATATGTCTGTCAGTGAGCAACTTAATATAGCACAAATGTCTTACTTTTTGAAATTCGAATTTTGAGCCTTCAAAATTCGTCTGTCAGAGTGATCTCTAATCAGACTTATACGTTTTCATTCCAAAGTTCAAATTTTCAAAATCAAAGTTCGTCTGTCAAAGAGACCTTTAATCAGACTTAAACATTTTCATTCCAAAATTCAAATTTTCAAATTCAAAGTTCGTCTATCAGTGGGACTAACTTTGAACTCTATTTACATTCTAACATCAAACATACTTTGACATAGCTTCAGACGAATTTTCCAGTTTTCACAAATTATACTTGTCTCGAAATAAGAATTTCAATAACCTAAAATTCATCTATTAGAGGTAACATCTCTATAACTTTGAATTTCAATTACCAAAGTTCAAATTTTCAGCTACATATATAGAGTTAATAGTTCAAAATTTATTTGTTAGTCAGTATTTTTTAAATTTAACATAAGTTAACATAGGATAGTTGAAAAACACTTATTTAAAACCAGTGGGTATAAGATCAAAGCATTTTACTCTGTGAACACTATGAGAAATCCTACAAACTAATTCTTACTCATTTCTTCCTGGATTTCTTCACTTGAGTTCTCTTATACTCCTTTGATATTTTCCTTCCAAGCTCCAGTTGTTTGGAATCATCAAAATACTTGATTCAACAAAACACATTTTAATTGGTGGAAATACAACCCAAGTCAGAACCCTAGATTCAACCATGAAAAAATACTGAAAATCTTGAGGAAAAATAGAGGGGAGAAGTAACAGATGACTTACCAACAAGATTCAAGTCTCTAAAGTCCTAGAAATTGAGTCTCAAGGCCGAAAATTAGGAACCCTAGTGAAGCTCCTTCTTTTTCTTCATTTTTTCCCTCCCGTAACTGGCTAGACTTCTGTTTTAAACCAGATTCGTGACTGGCACTGCAGCACAATCAAGCTTGCTACAATGCCAAAGCCCATTGTCTCGACCCAGAATAAAAAATTAACAAATCTCGCTGCAATACCATTCAACCTCACCATAGCGCCAATGAACTTTGTTGCCTATCCTCCAACTTGCTCAAATCTGATCCTTCCTCCGGCCTTATTCCCTCTGATCTTGTGTCATTTAGTAATGCTTATTGATATTAATAATTAAGGTCATTACAGTTTTCATTTCCACATCATTCAAAATAGAGGTTTTTTTTTTTAATTTTGGTGAGTTATGTTTCTATATCATATTATCCTCATACCAATAGTGGGAATCAAACCTATAGCTTTATAAACTATGTAATATCGATATAAGTACGTGTATTAGATATGATGAAGTATGATACCAAAGATATGATAATTTTTAAAATTTTAGAATATAGGTGCGGAGGATATTTATACATATATAATATTATTTATGTAATTATATATATGTATAATCAATAAATCAACCCATTAAAATAAAAAAATCAGAATTAAATATTCTAAAAATTATAGTATAAATATTAAAATAAACCATAAAATATTTATAACAACTTATAAATAAAGTCTTTATTTTTTTCTTGTTGACAAAGAAACATCTTTTGAAAAAAAAAAAAAAGTAGAACCATTACATTTTTACAAACTTTTATAAGACTATTTTTTCTGTCTTACCTTAAAATTCCAAAGTGGTCCTACTTTATTATTTAAATTTGAAGCGATACGGATGTGTATAAAGTGATACAGATGAATACAAAAAATGCAAAAACATTACATTTCCACAAACTTATTTTTTTGCCAACCATTTTTACAAACTTTTATGAGACTTTTTTTTTCTTTCCTTAAAATTCTAAAATGAGTATATTTTATTATTAAAATTTGAAGCAATACAAATAAGTATAAAGTGGTACAAATAAATACTTATATTCAAGTGTGTTACCAATATGGGTCTATTTACTTTTTTGAAGTATGACTACTTCATTGTAAAGTATGAATCCTATCCCTCTAACAAAGGACGCTTAAGGCATTATTCTAAAGTAGACCTTTGACAAATTCAAGAGCAGAAAAAGGAGGTTTCATCAAATGGAACTCAAGCTTTAAATGGATTAATTCAAAAGTTGCAAGAATTCAAGCTCATTTTTTTGTGTCAAGTTATAACCGAAAATAATGCAAAAGGCGTAAAGAACCTTGTTTTGGTACAAGCTGTTGATTCAACCCCAAAAGGAGCCCATTTGAAAGAGCCAACTTAAAGAAAACATGTGCTTCTCATGTGATTACTAAAAGTGACTTTTTTAATCAGTTTCTAGTATGATTATTTTAGTCATTTTGTTTCCTTTTTTTAATAAAGAACACGTAATCTTAAATCTAATTTGTTTTCCTTTTATTTAGAAATAGGATTTCAACATATTCTTTTTTTTTTTTTTGCATTAAAGAGGAGCTAACTTTTTGAGAGTCAAAATTAAAATAAATTGCTCATTTTTCCTTAGGATTTCCTTTTTGCATTAATAAGTCAAACTATGGTTTGGTTTATGGGTTGAACTAGAGTAATTTTGTGGGTTAATATTTACCCATAACTAGGCGCCTTTTGTTCTCTTGCAAACTAGATCAATGAAAATGAATGTTTAAGCATATTTGCTTTGTGAGGATTTTCTTTTGAGAATCTTGTGTTCTTGAGAAACTCTATAACTTATCAAAGGAAGTGGTTTCCCCTTTATGGTAGCCTGTGACTAGGGTTCTACGAAACGGGTTCTCTTAGGCTCTTACTCTTGACCAATATTATCATTTTCATTTCTTTTTCCTTTATTCTATTTGCTTTCATTTCCTTATCTTATTTGTTTTATTTTTTGTTTCGTTGCATTTCTTGATTCTAGTTTATTCATATCACGATCCCAATTGTTGGAGGGTATTAGGACAAGTTCCTAGAGGGTCTTTTATCACCCTCCTAAGCAGAGTGTCTTAATGCTTTTGTATTATAATATTGAAGCATGACTTCAATGTGATTCGCAAATATCAACTTTCAGAGGATCCATTCTAGACTTCAGGGACAACCAACAAAGTATATCATTATTAATTATTAAATGAAAATAATAAAATGGCCGTCGGCTTTGATTATGCCTCCTTTTGTATTCTCAGTAAAAATATTTTTTCACAAAATAAAAATTAAATTATATAATATTTATTGTAATTATGTAATTATTTAATAATAATGACAATAATTATTTTATTTTTTAATAAAACACAAGGCATTTTTTTGTATATAATATCAGTTTTTTTATTCAATTCTTTTTTCACGTTATTTCGTTTTAATTGAGCCAATATTACTTTCAACATTTCATAATAATACAATTAAGTCCTTCATTTTATTGTAATTCTTGGATTAAAGTTGTGGTAGTTAATTTACATACATAAATAAACGTGATTTGGGCATCAATTGATTATTGATTAGATGACCAAAATTTAAATTAATATTGAAGGCCAAAATGGATTTAAAATAGAAACACATGAATAAAATATTCATTCACATGTCATCTAGAGGCAACAATGGGAATAGGTACAGGCCCTAACAGGAACCTATAGTCTGGTCTATATAAGGTCTGACCTAGGCTAACCTATTCAACTAAAGAGGCCAAGCTCAGACATACATGCAAGCCTACTTAGTTAAATAGGCTTAGCCTATTTAAGTAAACCCTAACATAAAGCTTATCAGGATATGCTTGTTTAAATTATTATTATTATTATTATTATTATTAGTTTTATGAATGTTCTTATTTCTTTGATTGATTGAAATAGGTGTAGAGACAAACGTTATATGTGTTGAAACATCCTTCTTCACCGCTTTCTGTATTGCCACCTTTCTATGGGTTAGAATAAGTGAGTTAATGTATGAAAAACCATATATTGACAAGATCACAAGAGAAAAAAGGTGGGTGAGTTCTATAAAAGTAAAGAGGCTAGCTATTTTTCCATTATATTGTTTAAACATATGAGTTGTAAGATATATATATATATATATATTATGCATTTGGTGACTAGAAGTTTAAAGTTTGAAGTTTTTTTTAATTAAAGTTGATAGTTTTTTTTTCACTATACTTTTTAATAGGCTTTTAAATAGGTTTCAAGCGGTTAGACTTTCAAAAGGCTCAGGCTTGAGCCTGAAATGAAGTCTTATATAGGCTGATAGGTTAAACTCAAGCTTTAGATTTATAATGTAGACTTGACTTATTTAGTTAAAGTCTAACATATTTCCATCCCTATCTAGTGGTCAAAAATTGTAACAGTGTTTTGTTTGAATTTATAATTAATTCCATAAATTAAGGTTGAGCATAACTCGCCCAACTTGGTCAATCTAGCCTGATCCAAACTGAACCAACACTACAAACGTCAAGCTGGTCCGGTTTAAAGGTTGAGCCAGTTGGTCCAGGTTTTTAAATTGTTAAATAATAAAAAAATCAATGTACAAGAGAGTTCTATGACCTAAAGACCAACTTGCAAAGGAAGTAATATGAACCTGTACGGGGACGTATGAATCGGTTGGTGAGAAAAAGTAAACACAAAAAAGTTGGCCAGCTAGGGAAGTTTAAACTGCAAATATATTCTTTTTTGGGTGAAATGCAAATACATTTTTTATTGTTATGGTAAAATATATATTTTTAATTTTTTAAAATTATATAATTTTTTTATTTTTAAAACATAGACATACCTCCTTTAAAAATATAAATTAACTGAACAAGCTTTCTTAAATTTGATTAAAATGACATATATTTATCTTCTATTATTATTTCGTTTGTATCACCTTCTATTATTAAAATTTAAACAAACTTCCTTAGGATTTGTTTAAACTACAGAGGTCTTTATTATACTTTTTCTGGGCCATGATGACTAACTAACTATCCGAGAATAAAACAACTATAAATAGTGTATTCATTTCCACATAATTCACAAAAGTCGTTGTGGAAAAAAAAATCATAGAAGTCATAGGCTTTTGGATTTTAATATTATAGCATGAGTTCAGAGACAGTTCATATATCGAATTAAACAAAAAATGACCGTCCGCTTTGATTTATTTGACTGCTTATTATTATTTGATGGGAATATTAATCATTTACTTTCTAAAATTTATATTTAATAAAATTTGGTTTCTATGATTTAATTTTTTTTAATTTTTGGACAACTAATTTTTTTAAATTACTCCTTATAATTTCAAAACATTTAAGATCTAGTCCCTATATATAATAAAATTGAAGTTTAACTACCGAAAGTGTACACGTACACTAACTCCATCCAAATATGAATGGAGAAAATATTCGGTGTATCCAAAGACATCTCGTTTTAACTCAATAAAATTAATCTTGCAAGTCTACTTAGCTGTCAAATTTTTTGTTTGTATTATTTTAACAGTAATTCATTTAAAAAACTCTTCCACTCTCTATCTCAAACCAATTTTTTATACGCTTCATTCCCCGCCCCTCTCTCTCTCTACTTTATTCTTTATCATTGTCAGAGGGGGCCACACATCATGATGAGGGGTCTATCAATCCTCCCAAGCTCCTCTATCCTTTGTATATATAATGTATAAATTAAGAAGGCAGGCAAATAAATTTACCATTTTGGTCCCTCCCATCCCATAGAAATCAAATATTATCCTATTCGCTCTTATAACTCACAAAATTTCTTCTCTTTAAATATAACAAACATATAAATAAACACACGTATATAATTCATTTTACACATAGTTGTATTTAATATTTTTATAAAAAAATATAAATATCTTATCTATATTTTATTGGTTTATTGAAATGTTTATTTTACTAATTAGTATCAACTCTTTATTGATAAAAAACATTATATAAAGTTATTATAAATGATTATAAAAGTTGAGAAACTATATAAATACAATATTTTTCATTTATTTTTAAATAATAATTAAGATTAGTTTAATTATATCAAATATATATTTTTTCAAGTTTATATAAAATTTCAAGATCTATCCTAATTTTAAAATTATTAATATGCAATGATGTATAAAAATGTATTATAAATATGAACATTTCACAAATTCTTTTATAATTAATATATTAAATATATAGTTTTATTACCTATATTTTTGAGATTTTTTGTATCATCATGCATTATTTTTTATCATATAAACTTTTAGGTTATAAATTATTTTTGAAAATTATTAATAATAATTAAATTTTAAAAATAAAAATTTTAAAATAAAGCTGGCCCGCCTCTAATTTGTTGCTGCGTCCGCCCGTAATCATTGTTGGTGATAAAGCTTGATGAGGGTAGAGCCTTATAAAAGTTAATCCATGAATATTTTGTAATGTCCAATAGCTGCACGAAACCGCCAGTGCTCCATTTTGTTTCATTACTATGTTATTTGAGGAGAAAGACAATCTGAGAAATGAGCAGGGAAGGATGGATCGTGGGTGGAGAAAGAGGGAGAGAGAATTTGGATGAAAAAAAAAAACGAAAAAACAAAACTGACAAGGGATGTCGATGTGCATGAAGGAAAGAGAGAGAATTTAAAAGGTGCATCAAAAATTGGAGATAGAGAATGAGAATGGAAGAGTTTTATAAAATAAATTATTAAAATACGATAAACAAAAAATTTGACAGCTAAACAGACATGTAAGACTAATTTTATTGAGCTAAAATATTTTTATTAGACAGTGTATAAATAAGGCAGCACTCTAGGACCACCTAATAATTTCCCATATAAATATTGTGATTTGTGACATCGCCAGCAGTGATTTCCATGATCCCTCCACATCATTACTGTGAAAATGCATTTCTCCATGCCCAAGGGGTGTTTTAAACTTTTTTACCCCAGGAAAAAAAGTATATTGTAGGCTTTTTAATTTAATTTCTTTAATCAAGTAAAAAAAATTTAGTGTAAAATATTCTAACCTCTCTTTTATTTTTCCTTAATTTCAAAGACATTTCTTTTATTTTGAAAACCTACAATTTAAGAATATTCAAAAACCTACCTTGTATTAGTTTTGTTAGGGATGTTCTTAAAAGTTCTAAAACTAATATATAATAATTAAAAATTGTATTAAAAATATATTTACCAATTTATTCTTATTATATTAAATTTCTTATTCACCAATTTATTTGTGCATAGCTATGTACAACGTTTTAAAAATTAGACCGAACATTGAATCGGAAATGTCACCGGGTCACGGTTTTCATGGTTCAACCCATCGGACTGGCGGTCGGACCGTTGATGTAATAATTACGTAAAAAATGATATTACATATAATAAAATGTATACAAGAAATAAAACCACATCCTCTAAAATAAAATGTCAATATAATAACACCAAAAGTAAACATTAATAACTAATAACACGATATGATCACAATTATAAATGTCTACATAATTCAGATGGAATTTTTTATTTCTGAGGATAACTTTAGGACTTGTCAAACGCCAATGGATCTTAATCAAACCAAGCATGAGTTTCCTAAAAAGAATCTTCACAATAACTGTTAACATCTTCTTGGGGAAAGGAATCCAAATCAAGCCCTCCAACACCTTCACCCTCGACCTCATTACCTCTTTCTTGATGTTCTTCACAAAGTAGTAGTACAAACCAAATTAATAAGTAACATAGAATAAAAGTTATAAAAAAAGAAGTAACATGACTAAAAACATCCAACCTGCATCTTGAGAAATAACTTTTGGTATTGTTGTCTCATCATAAAGTATGGCTTCTTCTATCTCATCATATTAAAGTGAAGGAGATTCATCATCTTCCATAATCTAATACTCAATGTTATCAATGCTTTCATAATCAATAGGATCAAAGAATCTTTTCTTGTTAACAACTCTAAAACACATGACAATGCCCAAGTATAAGAACTCATTTAATTAAACCTATGGTATATACAGATTTAAATAAAGGCTAAAGCTTAGGATAATTTACCTATTCTTCAAAAGAAAATTGTAGTGAATAAATACAAGATCATTTAACGTTTTATGCTCCAACCTATTCCTTTTCTTAGAGTGTATTCTTTCAAATACACTTTAATTCCTTTCACAACTTGATGAAGAAGAAGTTTGGCTTAAAAGTCTTATAGCCAATTGTTTAATTGTTGGAGCACTATCCCCAAAATATTTCCACCATTAATCTATCATATTAAACATAAAAATTAAGATAACTATCTGCAAGTAGGAACCATTACATATCCTAGAAGTTACATCATAGGAAATATTAAGGATAAAACTTTACCGAGCCTCATTATTTTTGAAGATTGAAGAGCTAATGGACGACTGAAGCTTTCAAGCCTATCTTGGTAAAGCATGCTTTCTTGCAAGAACTTGGTCTTATTAGAAGTCACTTTCTTCTCTAAAACATCAAGAAATCCTCCCATAACCTCTGGTTTTTTGGAAAAAATTTGCTTATCTTGAAAAAATGCAGGATTTAAGAAATAAGCTATCGCATGAATCTTTTATCGAAGTTGACTATTCCACCTTCTCTTGATAGTCCTTGTATAAGGCTTGTACAAAGATTTGTTGTTCATCAAAGTACTCTTTATAGCTTTCCTTACCCTATACATGCCGTCATAGACATACCCAAGCGAAGGCCTCTCATCAGCATCAACAATTCTTAACATCCTTATAAGTGGTGCTACAATTTGGACCACAATTTTACAATCATTCCAAAATTTGTTATCTAACACAATCACTATCACATCATTTGCCTTTTGATCTTTAGAATACCTAGACTCTATAAATGTCTTGCTACTTATCAAGGCCTGTAAATCATGCTTGTGCTCATAAATGCTTTTCAAAGCAATAAAAGTAGTAGCAAACCGTGTTGGCCTTGGGCAGATGATTTCTATCCAACCTTCTCTTTTCCTTAGCCAAGCAAGTAAAAATGCATGATTGTAAACAAATTTTGAAATCATAGATGCACTGGTTGCTAAGCTAGTGACAATCTTCATTTTTCCAATGTCTCCTAAAATCAAATTTAAGCAATGTACAATACAAGGAGACCAAAAGATAGAAGGAAACTTTTATTTAATAACCTTTCAGTAGCTTTATAATTAGATGCATTATCAGTTGACAAGTGAACAACATTACATGCACCAACAAAGTCAATCATGTCCATGAACAAGTTGCAAAGATTTTGGGCATCTTTAACAATGTCTGAGGCATCAACAGATTTAATGAAAATAATGCCTCTAGGAGAGTAGACAAGAAAATTAATCAATTGTCTATTTGCTTGATCTTGCCAACCATCAACCATGATTGGACAACTAGTCTCTTCTCAAAAGCTTCTATAATTATCAACTACTAACTTAACTTCATTTTTTATGTCTTGCAATAGTTTTGTTCTTATGGTATGGTAAGTTGGAGCTTTATAACCAGGGCCAATAGCTGCAATAGCATCTATCATAGGTTAAAAATAAACTAAATTCATAGCATTTATTGGAATACAACAATCATATAACCACCTAGCAACACATTTGTCAGCTCTAATCAAAGCTTCTTTAGCTCCTGGGGTTGTTCTTGGGGCAAAGAAGTTGCCTATATCTCCATCTGCCTTTTTTTTTTCCAAGTTTAGATGAATTTGGAGTTTGAACATTAAATTCCTAACTTTCCATTGCTCGAGATTGCAAAGGAGGAACTTCTTACATAGTTGGAACATCCCCTTCATTTGGTTGGATACCAGGGCCATATAGATTGTCCTCTTCCCATTTATCTTGTTTCTTATTTTTCTTTTCTTCAATCTCTTTAAGATTTTCTTCCAATCGGTGGTGAACATCATAAGGCATCTTTTTACAACTGATTGCATCTCCTTTTTTTCAAGCAAGTTGCTGTTCCATTTTATGTATTCCCCCACAAGCAAATTCCTTTCCACAATACAAACATTTTAAGCAAGGTTTGCCACTGGAGGCTTTGTTTGGCACTTCAACACAGTGCTCCCATGTGGAATCTAACTTTGATCTAACAAATTGTATAGATGCAGCAGTTGATCCTTGTTCATATGACACTTTCTACAATACAAGAGCATCAATTTCAACATTAGACAAGATATAGCCAACCAACTGCAGTTTAATAAGATAGTATATAAATTTTAAAAGCATATAAAATTCATATCCTAATTTGATCTAAAATTCATATAAAATTTCTACATGTTTGTAAACATCGTATTTTATCCGGACATTTAAAAAATTAAGAAAAAAAGAGGATGCAAATTTTCCTTTTAATTCTAATTTGAATACAAATTTTCTGAAATTAAAGAAAAATCTAAAAAATCATTCTCCAAATCCAATCCTTTTTCTTTAGGACTTTCAAAAAATAAAAGATAAAAAATTAATTTCTTTTCTCTTAGGATTCTCAAAATAAAAATCCTACCTTTTAGTTTTAAAAAGAAAAAAGAAAAATCCTATTCATTTTTTTAGTATTCTTATCCGAATCCAATCCCTTTTCTTTAGAATTATAAAAAAACAACAAACAAAAAAAACACAAAACAAATAAAAACAAAAATTAATTCCCTTTCTATTGGGATTCTCAAAAATAAAAATCCTATCTTTTAGCTTCAAAAAGAAAAAAAAAAAGAAAATCTTATTCCCTTTTTTAGTATCCTTATCCAAATTCAATCTTTTTCTTGTGGGATTTTTTTTAAAAAAAAAGGAGAGCAAAATCCCTTTTCCTAAATGATAAATATATCTTTATATTAAAAAAGAAAAAAGGGGAAGAAACCAAAAAGGAAGAGAAAAATCTTTTCAAGACTTAAGTATTGATAGTTTGATTATCTCATTTGAATTAGAAGAAAGAAAAAATCTCTTTGGGATTCTCAATTGATTTAATTCCTTTTTAAATTGCTTTAAAAAAAAGTAAATAAAAATTTAAAAAAAAAAGAGAGAAGAAGAACGTATGTTCATTTTTTTTTTCTTTTTTTCTCTTTTGGATCATAGAAAAATGTCTTTCATTTAAAAAATAAAAAAAAGGGTTCCAAAAACAAAAAATGAAAAAGGAAAGAAGATACAAAAAGTAATATAAAAAAAAAACAGAAGAAAAGGTTGGGGACTAAACGCTGCACTTAGGCTCCTGAGTCTAAAACCTAATCACCCTTTCCTTTCTTATGTTTAAGTGTCGAGACACAGCGGCAGAAAGAAAGAAAGCAGAGATGCAAGCAAATAGGAGGGTCAAAAGACTACAACTCAAGCAATTGGACCTAACAAGAGCCTAATCCTCTCTTTCTTTCCCTTTTCACGTTTCAATGTTTTAGCAAGGAGAAAGGCAGGGAGAAAGAAAGGTGAAAGATACAAAGGGAGCTATCAGCGAAGAAGGAATCACAAAAGCCTGTTGAACGACCATGCCCTCAAGTCCCTTTCCTATCATCGATTGCCGCAAGAAAAATAATATAGTGCAGGGCAGAAAAGCAAAATAGCAAGGACACCAGACTAGTTAATGACAAGAATGGAGAAAGAGCCAAAAGCGTGAGAATCAAGTAGGTAATTTTAATGGAGAAAATACTGAGTAATCTGATGGGTGCGCTCATCAGAAGTCAACAGCTTGAGACTATAAATGGAGAGAAGGCCAAGATAAAGGAGGAGGGGTTTTTTAAAAAAAAAAGTGAGAGAAGAAGAAGCAAGGAACGAGCAAGCCTGAGAAACAAGACACATCTTGATACTCAGGGGTAACTTCTTTACAGTCGAACTCTCATGGGGCTGTTAGGAGGTTAATTTTTCTTGAGAATCTGTACATGTTTTGTAAATCTGTAGGCGCTTGTTCTTGTTGGCGTAAGGAGCTTGATGAAAATTTGAATGATGTTGTGCGTTGGATTATATGCTTCAGTGATGCTGTGTAAACGTGTGTTGGGTATTTGACAAAATGTTGAAGAGACTTTGGAGTCAAGAGTTTATTACTGTAATTTCTTACTTTCCCTTTTTAAGGAAAGTGTTAATATCTGTGTGACGTTATTGTGACCATATGCATCAAGTTTTTTTTTTCTCTCATCCTTTTTTGTTTTTGTATTTCTAGTGATTATATTTCCATGATAGCTTTATTGAAGGTGTTATTTGTTTAACACAAAAAAAAAAGACAAACGAAACAAAACAAAAAAAATCTATAGATGTTATGTCCCTGTTGGTGCAAAGAGCTTGAAGAAATTTGAATGATGTTGTGTGTTGGACTATACGCTTCAATGATGTTGTGTAAACGTGTGTTGGGTATTTGACAAAATGTTGAAGAGAGTTTGGAGTCTAGAGTTTATTGCCGTAACTTTTTACATTCCCTTTTTATTTTCTGTTTGACTACACACTAATGGTGGAGTTTGATGATGAATTCCCTACCCTATTCCTTAATGTAGCTTTCGAAGTGTTGGGTTTTAGCTCTAGCTTGCATATGTATACTGGATAAATGGCAATGGCAGCACCTTTACACTTTAGTTTGACCTGGATGCTATTAAATGGAAATGGGATTTTGTTAAGAACATTAATATGCTTCATTCATGACTCTGAAGTGTCAAAAGGTTGAAAAAAATGTTTGAAAGGCCAAGCTCAATCTGTGTGACGTTATTGTGATCATATGCCTTAAGTTTTTTTTTTCTTTTTTTCTCGTCCTTTTTTTTAGTATTTTTAGTGATTATGTCTCCATGAGAGCTTTATTGGATGTGTTATTTATTTAATACCCCAATATATATATATATTGAAAAGATAATTTACAAAAAAAAAAGGGGAAGGAAAAAAAAGAGATCTTTAGAGTTTATCCCGAGAGACTTAGTCTCCGTGGATGCATAGAGTGTCAGTCAATTGTACCGTGAGTAAGAAGTTGCCATGATATCTATGTTGACTATGCTTTTTTATTTTTAATATTTATGGGTGCTAATGGATTTTTCTTTATTAAAAGTAAAAATATATATATAAATAAATGAAAAAAAATTAAAATAAAAGCCCTCTACTTCAAACATTTTCTTTTTACCTTTAAACTCCAAGTAGTAACACCGTGGGTACTTAGGTATCAATCAGCAATTTGTGAGTAACAAAGTCACCACATATGTTAATTATTTCTTTTTGGAAATATATGTAAGAATGACATTTTAAATTCTTCTTAACACTTTCCTTTTAATAAATAAGTATTAAGATGATCTTATTTATTTCCATTTAAAAAAATAATTTACACCAAAATTATTTATTTTCCTTCAATTTTTATTCATTCTTTTATTTCTAGTTACCCCTTTCATTTCATAAAAAATAATAATAATGAAAATGATTGAAACG
Source organism: Adenanthera pavonina (assembly GCA_026686845.1). Lineage (NCBI taxonomy): Eukaryota > Viridiplantae > Streptophyta > Magnoliopsida > Fabales > Fabaceae > Adenanthera > Adenanthera pavonina. The sequence continues at coordinate 10,342,134 of JAIVEN010000017.1, forward strand.
AAAAGAAATTATTATTTAGTTTCATCCAAGTTCTTATCCCTTATCTACCCCGAGTGGTAACACCGTAGATATTTAGGTATTGATCGGTAATTTGTGAGTGATAAAATTACTATATATACTGATTATTCCTCTTCCAAATATACCTAATAATTACATTTTTAGTGTTAGAAAAAAAAGATCCTACTTATTTCTATAATAACGAGAAAATAAAAATAATTTATATAAAAATTATGTGTCCTCATTCGAACGTTTTCTTTTTGCCTTTATTTATTTAAAGAAATAAAAATGATTTATGCAAAATCTGTTTTTCCATTAAGCTTTTTTCTTTTATATATCTTTGAGCTCCGAGTGGCTACACCGTGGGCACATAGATATCAATCAGCGAGTTGTGAGTGATAAAATCACCATAAATCTTGGTTATAAAGGAAAAAAAAAAACACACATATATAATAATAAGAAGAAAATTATTCCCTCTAAACTATCTTTCCAAAAGAAATTTTTAATAAAAAATATCAACTAAGTGACGCGTTAATTTTTAAAAGCTATAAAATTGCATGATCAACTTAAGGTAACCGTTCTTAGGAACAAGTGTTGTGGGGGTGCCTAACACCTTCCCCATTCACAATTGTATTTCCGAACCCAACGCTGATTCGCAGACCATCCTTTTTCTTTTCTTGTGGTTTTCCAAAATTTCTCTTAAAATTTTGGTGGCGACTCCTCCGAAATCAGCACCCGCCATGTGGGACGATTTCTCTCTTGTTCCTTTATTTCTCTCGCCATCCGTATCTCATTTTCGGGTGTGACAATGTTGATTTTACATAACTAAAATGAACAATTTTGAAATACAAATAGAATAAAAAGATATAGATAATGAATGAGTAGTGTACTAGACAGTAGACACTTGTGAACAAAGCATTAAGCATGTTGGGAATAGATGTTTGGACCCTATTTATCAGCAAACAAAAAGTATTAAGCATTAAGCTCAGTATTGCAAGAACTTGATTGCGATACATATATATATATATTGATGCTAGAACCTTATTAGTCACTAGTATCAATCATATTAATTTTTTTGCACACAAAGTTCTTAGCTAGCCAAATATAAATACATAAACTCAGAGCAACCTACCAAAACCCAATAATAAGAATCAAGGTGTGCCCTATTCAAATTGTCCCATAACTAAATAAAGATGTCTAAAATTTTTCAATAAAACTCACCAGCTGATAGTGTGAGCTGAGAGTGAGAGGATGAGACACAAAGCTGGGGTTTTTAGAGCTGGGGAGTTACAAAGCTCGCACAAGAAGAAGCAATTGTCGTTAATGCCATGGAAGAAGAAGAAGAAGGGGATGGGAGAACTAAAATTTGCTAAAGAAGAAGGGGATTGAGCTTGTGGAGGCTTGGAAGGATGGGAAGACAATCACGAGTCACAAGCTCATGGCTCACAGTCACGGAATGAACCTCACAAAGCTGTAATCACAGAGGGAAGGGAAGATGAAGATGGAGTCACAGAGAGCTATGGTCATGGAGGAAGGCAAACTGGCAGAGAAGGCCACAAATCTATGGTGGTTCGATCGTGTGAGTGTGAGGCCAGCCGAGTAGCTGTAACCACGAGTGTGTGAATGAATGTGATGATTAGGGGCGAGACTCTCTGTGAGCATGAGACTGAGGAATGCCGAATGCGATTGTGAGGCAACTAGAAGCGTGGAGCCGTGGATCAGTGGAAATGGAAGTGTGACTATGAATTGAACTAAGAAATTAGGGATTTTCAGATTTTGGTATTTTTTTTTTTACATTTTTTGTCATATAAAATAATAATATTTAATTAATTTATAAATAAAAAATATATGTATAGAACTGTCCGGTTCTATTTGACTCGTTCCAGGTTCCAGCTTTAAGCCGGTTTCCAGCTCAATTGCTAGTCCAATCCAGCTCAACTGCAAAAACGGTTCAAACCATCAAAACGAGTCAGTGAATTATCCGAGTGGCAATCCGATCATTCAGTCCGGTCCGGGTTTGAAAACATTGGCTATGCATAGACACACGCAAGCACATATACACATGCCTATATGCCCACATGTCCACACACACGGACATGCACGCAATCACACCCCACATGTATTTAAGTGATTACAAGATGTGTAGATAAATATTTGCAAAAAAAATTTAAATTATAAAATTAGTCAATTTTATAATATGTTCAAAACTAATCAATTTTACATTATGACTAAAATGTTTAAAAAATATCTATATTTGAAAAAAATTGGCCAATTATTGTGTTTAAAGGATTATTAAGTAGTAGTTATATTAAATAGGGGTGTTTTAGTCTAGAAAAAGATATTTAACGGTAAATTAAATCACTTAGTGAATGGAAATATAATCTCAAAATATAGAGGGAAAATTTTTATAATATAACTTTTAATTTCAAAAGAGGTTTATGCAGGTTTTCAAAAATTTAAGGCAAAGAGGAAGTCACTATATTTTACTCAAAAAAATTATTCTCTTTAGTTTTAATTGAGCCAATAACTTTTTCAACACTTCGTAATGATGCAATTGAATCCATCTTAGTTCTATTTATTGGATTAATAAAGTTGCGGCAGTTAATTTTTTAGGACAAAAAGTGTTGGAAGTTAATTAATTTACATACAGAAATTAATGTGATTTCGGAATCAAAAATTGATTATTGATTAATTAAATAAATATTTCCTCCACTCTCAAATATAAGAAAAAATTATTTTACACATACCAATTAGTTAAATTTATTTAATTTGTAATAAAATATATTTTTTAATATTTTTCCTAATTAATATTTTTTTATATTAGATTTATTAATGATGAGGGTATTTTTGGAATATCATATTTATTATTATAGAAATTTATATTTTTCTTATATTTTGAATCAAACCACTCATCCAAAATTTGCTTATATTTAAAATAAGATTGAGTAATTAAATTAGGAATGCGGTAGGTGATGGATTTAAAAATAGAAAAGTTATGATTAAAATATTGATGTACATGTCATCCATTGCTTGAATTTAATTAATTCCGTAAAAAAATTTGGATAATACCTAAGAGATTTAGATATATTGTACCTAAAAATTATTATTTAATATATTAAATATTATTAAAAAAATAAATGTACCAGACAGTTTTATAACCTAAACATTAACTTGGAAATTATGAAGGAAAATGAAAATATATATACAAGCCCAAAGTTTTTTCTTTCGACGCGTGAAGTATACTATGAACTTGGACAAGAGCAGGTACATATATGTAAATAAATATAATAATGTGGTTTGGGTGTCATGCCTTGATTATTGATTAAATGACAAATACTTAAATTAGGAGTGTGGAGGGCATACATGGATTTTAAAATAGAAACCACGTGGTTAAAACATTGTTGTTCATGTCATCAAGAGCTCCCAAATTGCAAAATTACACTGCTTGAATTAAATTAATTCCATAAAACATGAATCTGGTACTGTCTAAAAATTATTATTTAATATATTAAATAATATAAAAATATAATGTACAAGGCAATTCAATAACCTAAACACCAACTTAGAAATCTTAAAGAAAAATTGAGAATATTGTTTTTTTTTTCCTTTTTCCCTTTTGACGCGTGAAGTATTGGACAAGAGGCAGATACATATGAATTGGTTGGTAAGAAAAAGTGAAGACAAAAATTGGCAACTTTCGAACATGTAAATGTAAATATATTATTGTGATTATTATTATTATTATTAGAGCAAATTACTTTAATTTTTCTATTTTTAATTAAAACTACACAAATTTCCTATATTTTTTAAATTTATACAAACTTCCTAAGAATAAAAAAATTAAAAAAAGTCTTTTCCTAAGAAATATATCAATATAATAAGTTATATTAATGAAAAACTATAAATAATGTGACTCATGTTTTAAATTCCGTGAAATGTATCAAGCCTTACTCAATTTTAAATATTGAGGCAAAGTGTATATTTTCTCCGGTCTAAAATATAAGGAATTTTCTATAACATTTCTTTGGTATATAATATAAGGTATTATGTAATATTTAGCAGTAGTTTACCTTTTTTACCCCTATTCACTGATGACCAGTCTCGTAATTTGTAATGAAAAATAGTGGAAACAATTTTAATTATTAAAAATTAATAAGGGTAAAAATGGGATGTTGAGTTTTTTTGAGAAGTTTAAGAAAGTAACCAACTTTCCTTAATATGCATGAAGTAGTTAGAAATCATTTATATTTTGAACTGGAGGGAATATTATTTTATCAATTCTTTGAAAAAATAATAAAATAAAAAAATACACGCTTTTGATTAAAATTACAAAAAAAATCATGTAATCTGTTTTGTTATTATTATTATGATGACTATGCTTTAGAGTCAAATGAACTTGAAAGCTACAACTGACCCAACAACTCTATAAATTATAAATTCTTTCTATCTTTGCCTTTGGAATTTTTTGTCATAACCCTCCAAAGTTGACCTCACCTTATTATTCTCTTCCTTTGATTCATATATTCACCAAACCTGAAACTGATCATCATCGCATTTAATTTCTGCTCCACCAAGAAGAAGAAGAAGAATTAAGAGCACAAGAAATGGCTCTCATCAGCATGCTGAGACTGAGACTTGTGTTGCTGTTAGCCTTCTCTGTTGTGAGCTCTCTGGTTTTGTCTTCTTCTGCTCAAACTTGCTCTTCCTATTCCTTCTCCTCCAACCAGAAATTCGCCACTTGCCGTGACCTCCCTCACCAGAGCTCTTTCCTTCACTGGAACTATGATCAGCCCTCAGGTGTGTGTGATTTTGACGGATTAATTATGCATTTTTAATTAATTACAATTAGGCTTTTTTCATTTCTTCTTCTTCTTCTTTCCCGCTAAATTAGTTCTCAGGTATTGATCTTGGCTTTTGATTCTTCGGAATTATTATCTCTCCTTTTAGATTTAGCCTATTTGGGCTATTTCTTTTTTTTTTTTCCTCTTTAATCCTACTTATTCATCGAATTTAGTTTCTATTCTAGTAATTTAAAAATGTTTATTGCATGTCATTACGTACTAAAACATCCTTTATATTAACTGTTTCTTTAAATTAATGGCTTTTTTGTTTGAATTTTGAAGTTTGCTCTAATTTTGATGACTTCCTGTGATCAAATTCTTAGTTAATTCTCGTGGCCAAAAAAAATGGTATTTAATTTTCATACGACCAAACAAAAATTACTTAATTATTATGCATGGTCCGGATTGGAGGCCAACCACCCCGCCGGTCTTAAAGCCACAGGTCGGTTCAGAACGGCTAACCTGATTGGCTGTCGCTGATCACGCTGGGTCACGATGATCCGGGTCAAACTGACTTGGCCCAAACCGGATTCCATGTCATCCCTTCATACCCGTATCACATGTCTCGGATCGTTTCTGCCTATAATTGAGACACAAAGATATTGTTGTACAGGGAAGCTGGAAATTGCATTCAGGCATGGCGGAATCGGTTCATCAGCGAACAGGTGGGTGGCATGGGGAATCAACCCGGAGAACACCGCGGTGACGGCCATGCCTGGAGCTCAAGCTCTGGTGGCGATCTCGGAATCCGGCAGCGCCGGAGCCCCGACGGTGTATCCTGTGCCGATAAGCGCCACGAACGATGTGGAGAGCACTCAGCTGATAGAGGGAAACCTAATATATAACGTGACGGGTCTGAGTGCGACGCGCCAGAACGATGAGATCATCATCTTTGCGACTGTGATGCTGCCAGGTGGAACGACGTCGTTGGTGCACCTTTGGCAAAACGGACCTCTCTCTGGTTCGACGCCGCAACGCCATAGCCTCAGCTCCGATAATACTGATTCGAAGGAGACGTTGGATCTTGTTTCGGGTGCGACTCAGGCTGCCCCAAGTGGCGGTTCCCTTAGAAGGAAAAGAGATGTGAGTACTCTTTTCTTTTCTTTCTTTTTTAATTTTAAATAATTTTTGAAATAAAAATTAAAATCTGGGTACTTGATAAAGGGCAACTCGTGTTTTCTTCATTATCAAGTCAATTATTCTTAACATGTACTCAGCTCTTATCCGATATATAAGGTATGTTTTATAAGTTTTTAAATATTCAAAATATAAGTGATTTTATAATATTTAAAGCGTATTAAATTTTTTTTTAATTTTACCCAAAATATTTATGATAAAGAGAAAGAGGAATTAAGAGATTACAGTTTAATAAGGAAAATATTAAAAAATTATGATAATTTTTTAAATTTTCAAGAACCATAACTAGTTTCAACTAATTTTTTTAATTAATATAAATTAATTAAAAGTGAATCATATATGGAAACAAAAGGAGTAGTAAATACTTCCCATTTGACTCAACAGTGATTTGTGGTTTTTGTAAGTTTTATTATGATAAAAATGTTATCTATGAAGAACTTTTCCACTGCAAATTTCTTTTTTTTATGGTGGTGTTATTGCAAATAGTAGGCAAGACAACAATAATTGCATTCATTAGGGGCGGTTTAATGAGTGCTCAATGCATAAATTGGTTTGGTGTGATAATGAAATTAAAGCATATTATTATTAACTAGACATGTACTTTCAAAGATTCTAAAACAAAGTGTTTATTTGAGAATTCATATTGTTTATAACTTATGAAACTGCGGCTTGTTAGATATTTTTTATTAATATATTAATATTGATTTTGAAATGATCAGGTGCATGGAGTTTTGAATGCAGTGAGCTGGGGGACAATGCTGCCAATAGGAGCCATAATAGCAAGATACCTGAAAGTGTTCAAATCTGCAGACCCTGCCTGGTTTTACCTTCATGTCATTTGCCAAACCTCTGCTTATATTGTTGGCGTTGGTGGCTGGGCTTATGGCCTTAAACTCGGTAGTGACTCAGTTGGTGTTGACTACGATACCCATAGAACTCTTGGGATCATCGTCTTCTGCTTGGGAACTCTTCAGGTACGTTTCATTCCACATTAGATTTGGGAATGTGTGTCAGGTGGGTCCATGTATGCTGGCCCACCCTGGACTAAATGAAAAAAGTGATTTGAGTTGGGTCAATCAATATTTTGTTGTGTTAGGATTTTCTCAACGCAGTATACTTAGAGCTGGTGGGTTATGTGAACCCGACCACATACTCACATAATCAACTATGATTTTTTTTTAGTAAGTTGATAAAAATTTCTCAAAAAATTTCCAATGTCCAGCCTCAATTTCTCAAAATATAATATAATTAAATTTGAAATGACAAAATACTACCTAACAAATATTCTTCCTATTTCTTATTATAAATCACTTTTAATTACTTCATGTGGATTAAGAAAATTGTTAAAAGTATGTTTTGTCATTAGATTTGTCAAAAGTTACCCCTATTTTCCTAAATTACCTTTAGTAAAAAGAAAAAAAAATAAAGAACATTTGTGGAAAAAAATCAAATGCTACAATTACTTTGCAAAGTAACTTATATCTAGGAACACATAAATCTTTTGGAATGTAACTTATTATAAAAAATAGAGGGAATAAAAAAACTAAGGCACAAATTATTATTTGAAGTTATACTAATTAATAATCAAAACTTATAGCCAAGTCACTTATCACCAAACTTGAATGTCGATATAATTAGGGTTTTTAACTTTTTTTAATGCAATTAGGGTTTTCAACTTTTTCTTTTTAACTTGAACTTTAAAATTAGAAAAAGGGGCCAAGCTTGTGGCTCATGTAGGTTAGCCTACTGAGCAAATGAGCTAATAAATGAGTTGCTATTTTGGTAGTCCAGCCCATTTTCTTAGTGGATTAAGTCATATTAAAAAAAAAAGACTCTATTCCACATGTCCTATCTCGCAGAAAATGATCTCCTAACATGATTTTAGAAGTCAAGAGGGAGATACAAAATGAACAGTAGGTCTTAATTTTTTGTGGTTTACTCTTTTTTTTTAAAAAAATAAAAATAAAAATCACACCCACAGGGGAGAGCACTAACATGTTTTTAAGGCTCGTCTCTAGTTACTGTATAAACCTATTTTTTCATTGTATAATTTTTATACTATTATATTATAATTATTAATTTATCATACTAAAAGAAACATTCGGCCATTGGATACAGGTGTTTGCTCTGTTTTTAAGGCCCAACAAAGATCATAAATACAGAATCTACTGGAATATCTACCACTACTTGATAGGATACGCCACAATAATCATCAGCATCGTCAACATATTTGAAGGGTTCGATGCACTTAAAAACTCTGAAGGGGATCGTTACCAAAACTGGAAAAATGCATACATTGGGGTTATTGCAGCTCTGGGTGGCATTGCTGTGTTCTTGGAAGTCTACACTTGGATTATAGTGTTGAAGAGGAGAAAATCAGAGAGCATTTCAAATGGAGCAAATGGGGTCAATGATGAGTATGGTCCTAAGCCATAGATAAAGAATCTGGATACTCTCTAACTGTGCAATCTATGCAAGTAGAGAGAGAGATAGATATAGTGGTAGATCCTGTTTGACAGATGATGCCCACTATCGTATTTATCTTGTTCCAGTTATGCAAACTATACGGATGGAGAAAATCCTAGTTGATTTGATAAGTCACAGGCAAAGAGATATATGGGATTTTCAGGTTTTGGTTATTTTTGCATTGTGCCTTTGTTTAATCTATATGGGTCTTGTTGGGGCTTCCATTTGTAAATTGACTTTACATGAACTATTCTTGAGGGCGTGTAGGACTATCCCACCCTTCATGTATTCAGTTTTTGAGTTGATTCTTTTATAGAGTCAAGTTAGGAGAAATTATGGGTGACTTTGGCTTTCCTCTCCATGCTATTGGAGATTGTTCATTGTATTTGTTTCTTTTCATATTTGCATTATATGTAGATTTTTCTTTCTACTATTTCCATAGTCAAGTATATGCTGGCATAAAAAAAAAGGTCAAGTAATATGGTTAAGAGGAATTTTTCAGATCTTGGTAGAGAATATTGGAATTACTTTAGGTTCAGAGAAAAAAGCTCAAGAAGATAGAGAAATGCCAGGCACTGTCAAGATTAAAATTCTTTTTTCATAGGGCCAAAATATTGAGATTAAAATTCAAAGTAATTATTTATTCAACTTTTATAAGTTTATATACGGAGACAACATAGAAATATAATACTAAGTAGTGTTTAAGTTAGCTAGTTAGGGTTGTATTAGTTTAACCAGTAGCCTCGAGTTCGCGCCTATAGAAATTAAGCAGCATGTGATTACTGAATATTGCATGCTTTAATTAAATGAAAAAAGAATATAAAAGTATAATGAACACTATTAGGAAATAACAGTCAATTACAATAATTGCAATAAACAACTCAAGTTTGTTGAATCAAGTGTTTTGATGATTACAAACCAACCTTCAAGAGCTTAGAATAAAGATATCAAAGGTGCACAAAAGGTTCAAGTGAAAGAATCATGGAGAAATCAGTGCAAAGATTTATGTAGGATGTTTAGTAATGTTTTGATTTAAGTAAAAGACTTTGATTGGATGAAAAGATGTTTTAAAACTTTGATTCTAGGTTAAATCATGAAATATTTGAAAAACTCTCACCAACAGACGAAGTTTGAAAGATTTATATTGACCTGTTATCTTGAAAATTCGAATTTTGACTTTAGAAATTCGAATTTCGTAGTGAAACTAAACAAGTCTGAAGAGAAGACTCTCTGACAGATGAATTTTGACTTGAGAAAATTTGAATTTTGATAAGTGTCTGAAAGGAGCTTTCAGTAACAGACAAACTTTGGGTTTTGAAAATTCGAATTTCAAACAAAATGAAACTTATGAAAACTAAAGAAATTCGTCTAAAATTATATCAAAGTTCATCTGAACCCAAGTTTAGATTGGGTTTCAAAATTACTCACTGACAGACAAACTTTAAACATGAAAATTCGAATTTCAAAAACAAAGCTTGTGAGTCTGATATATTGATATGTTGACATACGAATGACAGTATTTGTAAATTCAAATTTTGAAGTAAGTTTGAAAAGAGGTCTCTCTGATAGACAAATTTTGCCATTTGAAAATTCGAATTTCGAATTAGATGAACTATTGTGCCTTATAAGCCAGCTACGGATAGACGAATTTTGGGGTTCCAAAATCCGAAGTTCGAAGGCACTGTAGCAAATTGAAAATACTATTCACACTTAACAGAAAAACTTTCTACTTGAAAATTCGTATGTCACAACATAGAAATACTTTCCAAATATCAAAATTCGAACTTCACTTCATGACAGATGAACTTCGGGCATTCAACGTTGAAGTCTTTAGTCTTCGGTTCTGTGAAATTTGTCTGTTAACCAACTGAAATTCGAATTTTAGAATGTTAGAAGCATTAAATGCGGTTGGTTAACGGATAGTTTTTCAGAGTAACCGTTAGATAACTTCTCCAACGGATAGATTGTGTCTCTAACGTATAGTTGAGACCTAAATTTATAAATATAATATCATTTGAAGTTGTGGGTAACGATTTTAACTGTGTATATACTGAAACTCTGCCAAATCATCTACTCAAAGTCTCTTACTCTCTCACTTCAATATCTGTACTTCAACTTTCATATTCACTTTGTCTAAGAGAGTTTAATCTTTGTAAACAATCTTATCTTCATCTGGAAGAAAGATTTTCTTGTGAGGGGATATCACAAGGGATTGAGGAAGCACTTAGTAAGAGTGCATAGAGTGGAAGAGTGAGCTCTAAAAACAGAGTATCATCTTTGTACTGTGGCATTTGTAAGAAACACATTGAATTCTTGCAGAATAGTAGAAAATCTCAAGTGGTGACTTAGGGACTGGATATAGGTCAAGTGGAGAGACCGAACCAGGATAAATATATGAGTTTTCTTCTCTTTACTACTACTTTTACAATTTATTCATTTATACTCGGTTTTACTATCATACTTTGCTCTCTTCACCTTCTTGATATTTTATAGAAAATTTTAATTTTCTCAATTCACCCCCCATCTTGGGAAGCCAACTCATCTAACAAAGTTAACATGAACAATGAACAAAAATATCAACTTTTGAAGTACCAATTTAAGTTAACATTAGTAAGAGCTCCCATTTTTTAGGCTAGGTGGTTGGAGATTCAATTATGAACTTTCAAATATAGGGGTAAATCTAATTGAGAGGGACTCCTAGTACCCAGAGAAAAATTTGTCTCCCCAAGAGATACCCCAAGTCCAAGAAAAAAAATTGAAATATTTTGCGACAATAAATTAACAATTGGAATGACCATAAATATAGTTTATGTTGGAAAAAAAAATAACTTGTAGATCTTAATTTGAGGATTTCAAATTTGTTGGTTCACGATCTGATATTCCAGAAGATGTTGTTCGTTTGTTTATTTTTTTAATTTTTTTTTCTTCACTTGTAGTGAAATTAAGCGATTCACGATTTGTCTGAAGCCCTTGTCTGACTTGAGATTTGTTTGCTCAAAATTAGAAATAGAATCGAAGAGAATTTTGACATTTGGCTTGTGATGCCTGAAAGAATAGCGTGTCCCTGTTTTTTTCTTATTAGTTTATGACATGTAGAGATTACAAAATCAATGATACTTGAGTCGTAGAAGGAATTGGATACTTTTCTAATAGTTTTTGAATTTGAGTTTTATAAATAAAAAAATTAAGCTAGGTGAACTTTTTTGTTATTTTCAATGAAAATATAAACAATTTGCTAAGCCCTAGAGAAAATGTCAGAGAGGAGAAATGGGGAAGAATGTTTCTTATTTACTTAGATATGTAAGATGTATAGGACATATCCTCTATTTATATGTTTTATCAATTCAAGGGCTATAATAGCATAAATAATAAAATTATTATCCAATATAATGAGATAATAATTTGAATGCACATGACATTAGACCTAACCCTGTGGCAAATAAATAAATAAAACCGGTGGAACATTTCATTTTGAAAGTTATGGAAGAAAGAACACCAAAATGCCATTCTTGAAAACTGATTACTAAATACATGAGTAAGTGAAAGTTATTTTTGTACATCAATTTAAAATTTATAATAAAAATAATAACATTATATGTGTTTAGGATTAGTCAGGTCCTAGCAATTTACAAATGCATTTGGTGATCCAAACGACATACCGTAAAATTGAAATTCAAACCTACTAATCAAATTTTTTTTTTTGTCTTCTACATTTAAATTTTTAATCACCCATGCACATCATAGTGTGAAAGTTTGAAATTCAAACCTACAACGTCGAAAACTTAAAAAAAAAAAAACCTACAACTTGTAATTGCCCTCATTTTTTTATAATAATGGAGACAAACTTTTTATTTTTTTTTAAGTTATTAATTGTCAATAATTTAATTTATAGATTGTCAAGTGTCATTTTCACAAAAAGAAATTTCCACCTGGAATATTCTAAAGAGCGATTGCATCATTAACCATGCGAGACTCAAAAAGAATTTGAATATACCAATATTTTGACGCCGTACTAGGTCACAAATAGAGTTAGAAGAAAAATTGAAGTTTTTTTTTTTGGACACAGAATAATTGAAGTTTCCTCACTTCAAAAGCATCTTTGTAGAAGGAAATTGAACTAAACATTGACCAAGTTATATGGCCATTTCCACTCCTCAATGATTAATGCTTAGTTTTAACCAATTAACACCCTGCTTGGCGTAGAACCTCAACAATTGCATCCTTCAGGAAAGGGTTTGAAGCTGCTACTCGCTGAGATGTGATGTCAAAATCTGCACCAGACCTGTTGCACATGATACCATCAGATTTTCATGAGAAAAAATCTTACAGGAAAATCCATTGTTTTTTTCCCCCTTTTTGAATAAAGTTTAAATGAGTAGGATTGTAGGAGCCACTAAAATTAGGGTAAATCTCACGGCTCGAAAAGTCTTTACAGAGATATTTATAAATTATCCACTAAAGAATGCTCTGAGTTGTGAGGCCTAAAGAGGCCTTGGTCTCGGTCAATAACTTGGCATGCTAATAGTTAACAGAAAAAGTGGAAACCAACCAATAGAATCATGTTCAACAAAGAATTTCTCCATAAATGTCCACAAGTGACTAATAGTTCACACATATTCCTTACTTAAGAAAAAGGATAGTTGAATAAGCCACTTACGGATCGAACACAACTCCCCCAGCTTCCCTGACAATGACCACGCCCCCTGCCACATCCCTTATGAAAGAAAGGAACAAACCAAGTTAATCACAAATTGTGATACCACAATTCTCTGGGCTTATGCAGGATGTAAAACTCATACCAAGGACCACCAAAGCCAAGTTCAAAGCACACATCCAGCCTTCCACATGCGACTCCACAAAGGTTCATAGCACAGGAGCCAAGCATTCGTAGAGATCTCACCTAATAAAAGAAAAATCATGATGATGGCAGTCAATCATTTCACTAGGTTCCAGTCCAGTAGATGCTGTGGCAAAGTCTATGATTTTACCTTAAAAAGTAAGCTATTAATCCTGTTTGTACAGACATCTATTGTTGCTTGGTCACGTTTTGTTCCAGCCTGCTCTTTCAGAAAGAAAAGGCCTGATCAGTTTCCAATGTTACACAGGGCAACATATTTACAAGTGAGCATGGCCTACCTAAATTTAGTGTAAATGCATCTTTGGGTCATCAAAACTAAAGTTACTATTCCAGAAATTATGCCTATCTTACTAGCCAGTAGGACTTGATCTGTAGGCAGTTTGACAGGACAAACAAAATAAATAAAGAGTGCACTCTATGGAAATACAATCAAAAGTACGACAACTCACAAGCCTGGTTCTACTAAACAATCATATTGAAAAGTTAGTAATTATCTAAACAACTAAATATTCAAACTTTTCCTAGGAGATAATATTCTTATAAATTTTATTCACCAAATCAGTTATTTCTTGATCAAAACTACGCACATGTAGTAGCTTTTAGGCTGGCACTGATTATATAAGATATGAAATGCAAATAAGGGACCTGAACCTAAGACTCCCGAGATCTGAGCAGTATATATCAGGAATATGAATACAGAACAAAGCTTTCCTACCCTAATGTCTTCAAAGCATCCTAATATAATGAACCAGAATTTTCTTTTTTCTTTTTTTTTTTTCTCTTTCTTAAAGAATCTTATTACAGTATAGAAGAATGAGGCACATACAAATTTCAAACACAATTGGAACACAACAAAAAAAGTGCTTGAAATACATGTACGGCATAAATTCTGAGAAAGTTTTGCCTCTGGAAATTACGGAAACAAGGAATTCTGGAAATTCTGGGTTTGAAAGCTGACATCCCCCAAAAGAAAAGTGTCCAGCAGTAGTTTCCAACTTTCCGTGACTTCAGCTCATAATTGCTACCATGATTAAGATTAACATATACTGGCTACTGCTAACAAGAGAACAGAAACACATACTAGTTACATAGATTTGATACTGCTGTAGATGCAGAGAGTTAGTCTGATGCATATGTGCTAAAAAACCTTTTAAGTTATTTTAAGTATCAGGATACATAAAATAATTTGAGTATCTGGGCCAAGATCAGGACACTACAACTCTTCTACTATCTGTATTATTACTGTCTTGCCTTATCTAAAGAAAAAGTGTTTGATTTCCATAAATATTCCTCATTTATATTCTGCAGATAACTGCTGTCCCAATCAAATATTTCTCACCATTTACAATGGGGAAAAAACTGAGAGATCATACAAACTACAAAAAAGAAAAGAAGAAAAAAGAGCCAAGTTTATCAAATAGGAAATAAGTAGGAGAGGGAAGGAAGAATCTATATCAAGTCTGGTAGATTTAACATACCTCGGTTGCAAGAAGAGAGCTAATTAGTTCAGTTTGTGATGACACTGCACAATTACAACGCATAGGCATGAAGCAACTCATTGTCAATTAGCCATAATAGACAAAAGACAAATAACAGAAGGCACACCTTTTATAGGGTTTCCATTCAAAAAAGCACCTCTTCCGCGTATGCCAGTGAAAAGCTACATGCAGAAATCCCAAATTTTATTCTTGCTATTATCAGGAAGAGGAACGATAAAATTTTCCAGAATATTATTGTCATACTATGAACTCAAGATGATATAGGACAATTGGTCACTTGATTACCTTTTTCCTAGAATATTCAATGTTGCCCTGTTTTCACTATGCAGAAAGTATTTGAACAATCCAATTACAAAAATTGGAAATATCACATGCAGAACTATGTCCACCATTGAATCACTATTCTAAATGTGTGTAATTTTATGATCATAAGGGATTTTGTTTTCAACAAAAGTATCAACAAAATGAAAGACTTCTCACCTCATTAAGTATTGGGTTGTAAACAACACCAATTGTAGGAACTTTTCCAATTGTAAGACCAATGGAGACACAAACAAAGGGAAACCTACAAATAGTATTATATTGATTTATATGGAAATACTAGTTCATCAACTGAGACATAAGCAAATCTTTACCCATGTACAAAGTTAGTAGTTCCATCCAAAGGATCAACTATCCATGTGGGTTCATCCGTAAGTTCTGTAGCACCTGAAGCAGCAGCAGTCTCTTCCCCTATGAACTAATAGGAAGAACAATTCAATAAAATGCCTATACGGGAGTATATATGAAAAGAGGAAAGAAGTAGGCCATCTATCATAAGCTTGACTTTATGTGGAAAACTTCTTTGAGAGACCACAATCAACCTTATGCGTGGGATAAAGCTTCCTGAGGTGATTAAAGATGAGATCTTCACATGCTTTATCAGTTTCTGTGACCAAATCAACCTATGCATCATAACAAAAGTATACAATAAGTAACCATAGTTAGAATCTTTTATCATTTAGGTATCTTCTTTTATGGTTTATATACTAAATATGCCCACGAGTTACTTCTTCCCACGACCCACCCAAAGTATCTTTTCCATGAGTCGAGAGAAAGACTAAACCCATTATCTAACTTATCTTGAACATATACATCCTACATTGATTGTTTTTGGAGTAATTTTTGCCTTGGTTAACTATTGGTATGCATGAGATCTTATCATTTTCTTCTTAGATATCTTAAACTTTTAACCTAACCATGAAATGTGCCTATTAGATCAACCTGAATAAAGTCTCTGCAGTCTCAACAAAAGATAAAGCTAAGATAGTTCACTGGAAGCAGCCATGCATGCTACAAAGAGGATTATAACACATTTGATACTAATAAAATCATTTCTAAGACTTTTTTTCTGATAGATTAACCTTTTGGGATGAACTTGTGCCTCGCATAGAGCCTATCATCCAAGTGGTCAAGAGTTCTTGCCACCCTCATTTTTCATAATTAATATAAATTTCATCATAAGATTCAACAAGTTCCACAGTTCAGGTCTAAAGAGCTAGCATGTGAAGGGCCATGGAGAGACAATAATAGAAGCATTCCTGCGCGTTCTCCTAACTGGAGAAGCATACTCAATAAATAGGCTTTTGACATCTTGAAAGCATCATTAAAATGTGTGCTCCGATTCTTCTTCACTTGCATAACACATTCAATGATCCAAAAAAGTCTAAAACATATGTTTTGTTCTCTTAAGTTTAAATGCATTTCTGCATACTGCATATGAGTTAATCGCAGTGCATTTTACTAAAGCTCTGAGTAGGCCGTAGTATTTGGTTGAAAGTCAATTTCTGAGCAAGAGTCATTCAGAGGATTCTTGATCACATATGTTAGTTTGCCTTTTGTCCATCATCTCCCACAATCCCCTCTACTCCGAGATGGGGAAAAAAAAAAGAAAATAAATTGAAATTCAACCAAACTTCCAGTTCTTGTAATTTTACAACGCCAATAATTCCTCTGCACAATCAATGGCAGCCAAAAAAAGCTTGGTTATTTTGCATTGAAGCTTTTAAAATGTGAGTATTGAAGCTATTTTGCACCTTAATTACAAGGCCAAAATTTTCCATCAATTTTAATAAAGGACCTAGAAAATCAAAATGAACATGCACACTGTCCATGCAAACCTGCCCTTTGTGCTCCACATGTTTGGTCTGGTAGAACCCCTTTCTAATAATCTGGAAACCAGTCAGTCACAAGAAAGAAATTCACGGAATGAATCAGAAATTCAAACAAATATTGAACGGGGGAAACAAAAAGAACCCAATAAATCAACTGACCTCACCAGCTTCCTGAGCAGCTTGGACTGCAGACGCAAGAAATTCGGAGAGCGAATCTGTAGTTGAACAGATTTACAAAGCACAAGAATAAACTTAATCGTGCAAAAGCACTCAAAGATATATACAAGAACTGTTAAAAAAATGATACAGATTGGGGCTTACCATTATCAGCCATTTTTTGAAGAGCTCAAGGAAAGAAATGCGATAATGAGATAGCGAGGCTTTGCTTTCTTCCGGAGCTCTCACGCAGCGCACTATAACAGTGAGAAACACAGCATCTCACAACCGCATGGCCATCGTCGAATCTCTTACAAATAAAAATTTCAATTTCAATTTTCAAGTGTAATTGGTGTCCCAAAAATAAAGTGTAATATTTTTTAACATCGTCTGAAAATCTCAAAACTTTTTTCTCTGTTTTCATCCTCTATTTTTTTTTACTTTCTCTACCATGCATAATAATATATTATAATACATTTATTTTTACCAATTGAACTTACGGATAATACATCCTTCTTCAAAGATAAAAATTTGAAAACTAATAATATATATATTTCAATTTTAAAATGTACGAAAAGTAAAATTTTGGGGTGTACAATAATAAAATGCACTAACTAGATTGACTAACATTTAAATTGGGATTGGTCTTAAATAAAATTTAAAAAAAAACAGTAAAAAAAAATAGAGGATACTCTAACATTTGAATTGTAGTAGATCAAGAATAAGAGTAAGAATTTTTTAAGAAAATAATAAGAAAATTAGCTGCGCTCCCAATTTTTTTTTAATATAACATGTAGTTAGATAAATCCTGTGCATTTGATGAAATATAATAAGTGAGTTATATTATTTATAAGTTATAAATAATAAAAATTTATCATATATATTAAATAGAAATTGATGTTAATTTTTTTCCTATATTATTTTTTTTTGCCAACCAATATTTGTGTTAATAATTAGGGCTAATAGTGAATGGTTACAGATATATGGAGGGGGCATAAAAGTCATTGAAAAAATGTACACTGAGGCGAAATGCTGTAGAATATGCGAAAGATGCTGGTGCGTTGTTACCTGTTGGATGCAGTGATGCGCCAACGAAGGAAGTTTCAAGGCTCCGGATAGAAAAAGTCACGTGTTGTGAGTTGTGAGGGAATGGAAGTTTCATTTCATCTCTTCTTATTTTATTTTATTTGGCCAAAAAGTTTCATGGCTTTTTGATAATGCATTATAAATTTGTTTTTAAGTTATAATTAAATGTTTTAGTTTCTTAAAATTTTAACTCTGCAAAATGTGTGGAAAGTATTACTTGAAAAAAAATAACTGAAAGAAATAATTCTTTTGTAAGTATACAATATATTTATAAGATATTAATATGTTGAGTGGTAAACTACATATGAAAGACTTAATGGTTTAAAGTCATAGCTGGACCTCTTAGATTTTTTTTTTTCTGAACCGTTGGTAGGTAAGCACTCATGATGGGGTTTATAAGAAGATAAAAAAAATCACGATGTGAACATCATCAACATCTATATCATAGAGATTGATTCTAACAATAAAAAATTCATGTCAAACTAACCTTGTGTTAATTTAAGATAGTTTTATGACTTTAGGGAGAGAGAACACATATAAATTCATATAAAAAATAATGCATGATATATAAGACATCTGATAAAATGTTTTGGGCTAGCTAGAGATACTTCTAGTCTACAGCATCAGCAAAAGGAGAAAATGTTCTGAAACGATAGTTATCTTCAATTTTATTTGTTTACCAATCAAACTCTGCTAGGGTGGAGGGATCCTTTCCTTATCTTATAAATATATGCTCCACCAATAGTTAAAAACTAAGGATATGTTTGAGAGTTTATGACGAAATGGAATATAATGGTCATTAATGGAATGGAGTAGAGTGGAACGAAATATAATATTCTATTGTTTGGAAGTTTTATAAAAGGAATAAACGGTTTTGTTTGACTATTATTTGAGAATTAATATAAAATGGATGAAATGGAATGGATTATAACCTTTCTATTATAATATTATTCTTATGAATTAATTTAAATAAAAGAATTAAGGACTATTAATTTGAGAAAAAATAAGTATATTTTTAACTTATAATTAAATATTTATCACAGAAAAAAAACGTATTAAATAAATTTTTAAACACATATTAATTAAATGATGAAGCAACTTGGGTTGAAAAGAGAAATGATATCATACATAAAATAGATATCAGAAAAAAAAAATTCAACATAGTATCAAGAATAGGAAGCAAGTATGATGTAATGGAGAGAATCAGAGAAGTGAAAATAATGTGGAATTGAGAGGAAAGTGAGAAGTGTTATACATGTTTATATAGGGATGAGAATGATTTTGTAATTATAATATTAATTTCAGGTAATTCCATCCTTGACCCCCCCAATTCGGGGGGACAGAAAAAATTGAGTTTACGATAACTAAGGATGGCTTGGGAAGTCATCACTTACCATCCCACTTCCTTATAAAAACTTCTTAGTCATCCCACTCCATTTCATTCCATTTAAAATAAAACTCCCAAACATACATAAGAGTTTGAGTGTAAATCTATCCTTGAAGAATGTTGGGTGCAATATTACTTTCCATATTTCAAAATCGTAGCAATTAAATCCTACCCTAATAGGGTTAATGATGTTGACTATTGTACTACCAATTGTACCAAATCTATCCTGGTTGGTAGTTTACGTGGCATTCTAATAAAAAAAAATTATATGTGACAATCTACGTGGCATCCAAGTATGCTAAAATAAAAATACCATCTACATTCTTTATTATAAGATACAAATAAAAAATTCATACAGATTTAAAAAACAATTGGAATAATTAAATTTATTAAAAAATTGAAATAATTTCCAAAAATACCCTATTTAATGTTTAACACTTCTATTATATAATTAAAAAAATTAATTATATTCACTTATTTAATGAAGTATAAAATTGGAAAAAAATAAATAAATATATCAAACAATTCACATTTATATCTTATAATAAGAAAAGGAGATTGTATTTAATTATTTTGGAATCAAATTTATTTTTATATTTAATTAAATAAAAATAAAAGAAAAAACTAAATTACCAAAACACCCTTCTAGAAAATTAAAAAAAAAATGCATTACGGTGTTGAGAAACCAACATTGGACACTTACGCAGCAACATCAAACCATTGTGGATCACCATCTTCGGCCTCCAAAAACCACCATGAAAAACCCAGAAGCCATCGCTTTCGAACTCTAGCAACCACTCACGTAGACAAAGAAAAAACTAGCAACCGCCATTGTTTGAAAATCAGAATCTTCTATACTCTCCTTACATCTCTTGACCTCTAATTAAATTCTCCTTCCATTTCAGACCCAGAAAAAAAAAACAAAGAAAAAACCAATTACATTTTAGCAATATCCCATTTACAGAAAAGAAATTACATCAAGCAAATCGGAGAATGTAGGGAGCACTATAGATCTGATGTCGTTCATTTCTGAAGGTGAGATCTAGCCAACAAGAACCATCGGACGAAGCCCTTCAACCTGGCATCCTTTGCCGTTGTCCCTGTCACCATTCAATCGCGAACCCATCGCAGTTGAAATCCCTGAAGTTGAAGACAAAGACAAAACTAGAAAGTAAGACATTGGTGGATCTAGAATCTCTCAACAATGTGACGGCAGCTATCTCTAATTGTTGAATGTCATTGTCACCGTCTTTGAACATCGTAGTCCCCAAAACTTTTTATTTTCAATCTGTTACTTTTTTTTTCTTGTTTTGCTAGATCTATTTCGTTTTTTATTTACACTAGGTCTGTTGAGAGGGGAAGGAGAAGGGAGGAAGAAGGACAGAGGTTGGACTTGTGATGGTGGTGACGGTGGTGTGGATGCTAGCAACCAATGAATGAAAAACTGAACTGGATTGGCTGATTCAACTGGTCCGATTATGAGTCGGTGTAGTCCAGACATATGTGTTGACGGGAGGATTTGAGAATTGGTGCTAACAGGCAAGAACTCGCCAAACCAGTCAAAAACCGGCCAAAACCAGTTTAAAATAGTATATTTTTAAAAAAAATAAATAAATATTTTTTTTGTTTTTAAAATAAAATAACATTATTTTTAATATTAAGTAACATTATTTTTTGTATAATTTTTTTTTTCAATATTATAGTATGTTATATGTAATATTATGATACATGATTATTAATAATAATAAATTTACTTAATAAATAATATGAAAATAGAATATGGATTGACTATTTTGAATTTAAAATATAACTATAGATGAATATTAACTTGTTTAAATTTTAATATTATGTTATAAAACTTATTAATAATATTTTTAATTTTCTATATATTATTAAATTTACATTTTATCCTAGATTGAATGTTAATTTTATGATCATGAATAAATATCTTTTATATTTTTTATCTATATTATTTAAAATAGATCAATTTATTCACAACCAGTCCAATCCCGATCTGACCATTAAACCTTTAACCATTGTCTCATCTGGTTCAATAGTTTATCTGATTTTTAATACCTTGCTAGCAACAGTGGTAGGGAAGAATTTGAATGGTGTAAGGAGTAGTTGGATTGGGAGGAGGAAGAAGAAGAAAGGAGGTAGTGGAATTTTTTTACCAAGGAAATTTTTGGTTTTTTATATAATTGCTGACCAGGACATCACATCAACTGCCTACTTAGACAAATTGCCTTGACATGGCAAGAGGCATGCGCGATTTCAGAGTCGTTCCGTGCTTCTCTTAGTTTTAGGCTACATTGCTATAATTTTGAAAGATAGATAATGGAGATCATGGAGGCTTCCAAAAGGATCTTTAACTACTCATGAAAAAAGCTCACTTACTTTGATGGATTGATGGAGTCTCCAAGACCTAATCCAAGAACAAGCATGACATTTCCAAGTCTTAATTCAAGTTCAAGTATGGCATACTCAACTTCAAGTCCAAGATTTGTTATGCTACTTAGTGATCAAGTAGCTGAAGACCACAGGTTAAGCAACATGACAGATGAATGGATCTACCAAAAAACCACATGCTTTGAAGATTTAATTTTGGAGATCCTAATAATAAGTGATTCATTTAAGAAACTACAAGAGCTATTTGGAGTGTATATCATTACAATAAATTATTGCCCTTGAATTATGATTGATAAAGGGCATGAATGAGAATTATATGAGGTAATAATTGATTTATGACTTTAGAAATATTAAGATACATGTTTTGAGAACCAAACTAGGCTAACCATTCAACCGGTTGAACTCGAAATCAGTCATACGTTCAATCTGGAGACATGGGGAACTAGATGTCTGCAAAATTGGAGGCAAATTGGCTAAACCAAGACTAAAACAGTAAAAACCAGTAAAACCAGTGATCAAACTAGTTCTGTTAGTTTAGGAATACTTTTTAAGGAAAAAGAAAGATGGATGAAAGAATTATATCAAACAAAAAATGATGGATGAAGGAAACCTTAGATATGGGATTAACAAAGACAAATTTGAGAAGACAAAGAAGAAATCACAAATGAAGAAGCAGCTTCGTGACTAGAGCATGAGATGCATCAAAGTATTTGTGTTTCCCTTCAATGGAGGATCTTCATTAGCTCTTCGAATCTGTAAGAAAATGAACATGGCAATGGAGAAGAGAAATATTTTGAAGTAGAGAACAACTTCTAAGGACATGAGTGCTCTACCTGCATTGAAAATAACAATATTATCATAATCAGATTAGACATTGAACTAGATGAGATACTGATTTAAGATTTAATGATTCAACCAGGATCTATTCGTGATTGGATTGGTAGTGAGCAAAATAATATATTTTAAATAATATATGAGGAAAAATAAAAAAAAACTTAGATTACTTATCTTTAAGACTTCATTAATTTTTCATGATTAAATTTCATATTGTGATTATGAAATGAAATAAAGTTACATATATTAAAAATGATAAGTATGAAATGGAATAAATTAAAAATAATCATATTTACAACTCATTGACAATAGTTGCTTAAACAAATTGTTCAAATATAATCCTATCATCACATTAACAACACAAATTTAAGTAAATTTCAAGACTTAATTAAAATCTTAAATTAAGTAATATTGAATTATTAATATATCAACCTTTATAAATAGTCAAACATCTTTAGGTTCACTGTACCAAAATTTTCATTTATTATGTCATGAAAAAAATTAAAAAATATGTATAAGAGTGTACATTTTTATGTGATGAAGTATCTATCTATAATTATTTTATATTTTAAAATAACAAACATATATATAAATAAATATAGACTCCAATGCATTTCTTTCTCATAGCCTTTACTTTAAGTGCATAACTTGAGTACTATACTATGCTGCAACCTCTTTGCCGCATTTGGAAGTTACAGAAGATAGGTTTTTATTATTGTTTTATATTTCCTAAGTTGACAGCGTACTATTCTTCTGCATAATGGTATTCGATGTTGAAAAATGAAACACACATTTATGATTTGGTAAAAAGACAGTTAGTACCCCCACTATAAATAATGATAAATTAGATTCACAATTCAACTAATCATTTAAGAAGTTTATAAGATTTAGATTAGGATAAAAATAAAATGTCAAAACTTAAAAATCTAAATTTCACCACTTGAGTTCAATTACGTTTAGTTGAAAATTTGTTTGAGAAGCATTTGAGAATTTATTTTTTACCACCTGAGAATGGAGATATACCAACTTGAGAATGTAGTTGGAAGTACTTGAAAATTTAAGTTTCACCACTTGATAATTTAATTACACCTAATTGGAAATATAATTAAAAGCATTTGAGAATTTAGATTTCACCACTTAAAAAGATATTTTATTTTTATCTCAGTTTAGAATCTAAATATTTCTTAATAATTAGTTAAATTAGAAACCTAATTTATCATTATTTATTTATGATTGGAGGTACTACATTGTCTTTTTCCCTTATAATTTTTTATGATTTTCTCTACTCAAGTTCATTATTTCTACTTCCTTCTCAAAACAAAGCGCTCCTTCATCGTCTTCATTCTTCTATCTTCTTTCAAAACCTCATTAGTGCTTCATGCTTCATCATCATCGGCACCTTGTGCAACGCTGTGAATTAGCAAGCGATAATTTTTGCTTCCTCTTCTTTCTCTTATTTCAGTTCTGGTATTTTGTTTTATTTGTTTTTAATGTTTAAATCTTTATTTAGATCTAAGTAGTCGAATCTTTTCCTCCTCCTCCTACTTCTTCTTTATTTTTCATCGTTGTTTTGGAGAAGTTATTATAGGATCTTTCTTTTTCTATCATCTGTTATTTTCATCTTATTTCTCTGCCCAGTTTTTTCTTCCTCTTTTTCACCTCCTTCTTCTTGCTTTGCCTCAATTTTTCCTTGTAGCTCCATTTTTCTCAAATATTAAAAAAAAAATTTTGTGAACCGCCCTAACCAATAGAGTTTACGATTGTACCAATTTTTACCAGTACATCACAAATTCATTAAATAGGCAGTTTCTCCTTTGAACTGGACAGGACATGGTACTAATTTCCAGTTAAATTGGCTCGGTTGGTGCGAATCTTATAACATTGAAAAATAATGAACGAAGGGAGGGAGTAGAGAAGACAAGATGTCTTTTTAATTTGCTGCTTTTTTTTTCAATGAAAAATTGAAAAAGGAAGCCTTGATGAACTAAGGATGGGACAGGTCGTTGGCACAAATTCATCAACTTTATTGGGAAGAGAGTGTACAATCAGGTTTATTAGGAGAGCTCAATCATAATTAATGTCATTAATTATTAATTAATTAATTACTTTATAATGAATAACTATTGAGTAGTATAACAGTGGAGGGAAATTCAAGTTTTACATTGTTTTAAACATATATTTTTTTATGTTGAAAATGTTAAAAGGTGATCTCAACTAATACAAAACTTTAAGATTAAGAAAATTAATATTTTTTTGAAAATATTCAATAAAAATTCAATATTTATTATTAAAAATTTTACTAATCTTTATTTAATAATATTATTTTCAATATTTATATAATATTTTAATATATTTTATTAAAAATATATTAATTTAATTATGTCTAATTTGATCACAGTTTGCTTTCGTCTAAATACTGTCTGATTATGACTATTGAAACTATTGAACCGTGAATTGGGCCCTTATTAGTAATAAAAGAAAAAATTTTGGGCTCTTAATAGTCAATATTTTTAAGTTTTATTTTAGTAAAAGTTTAGTAAAGTGAATCTTAGAATATTTTTATAGAAAATTTATTCATGTCATTGGGCCTTATTCAATGAGAAAAACCCAAAAAGAAAAGGAATTAGGCAAGTAATAGTTTATTAGAATTATCTTGCATAATTAATTAATTAGAGCATAGTTAAGTAGTTGGTTTGATTTTATTTTATTTTGCCATGGTTGTGAAAAACATGTTTTAGTAGTATGAAAGTGCTTATGTTTGAATCAAAGTCATGATTTTGCTTAGAACATAGTATGAACATGCATGAATATGTTTAAATGTTAAAGAATATTTATAAACATGATAAGAACATGCTTTGATCATAAAATGTTATGACAATTTTGTGAAATCTTATTTTTATATCAATTACTTAAATAATATTACATTAGAATGAGATAATAATGCTATTGAAATTTACCCAAATCTCACTCCCTATAGTCTCTAACCATGAATAGGTCTAAACCATATAAAAGAGAAGGAGATGGAGATTAAGCCATGAAGACCTAGAATTATTGTTATAATGTTATTTTCAAAGTTTTTTAGGAAATTAAGTAATTAGAGTTATGAATAATGACATGATGTATAATGTATTTGACATGATTAGCAGTATATGAAAGTATGTTTTGGAATGATTCATGTATTGATTTAATGCCTTATGACATTTATTTCATTATTATTAAGTGTAGGAAAGAAAAAGGCAACTATTATGTCCTTAAGCTTAGTAAAGAAAATTACTTAGGGAAAATAATGAAATATGATGAACAATTGATGATGTTATGAAGAGGAAGTTCTAAGTTTTAAATTAGGACCAAGATGATCCTATTCAATTAAGTATAAATTAAGTTCTAAGATTTTTGTAGAATTAGTTATGAATTTTCAAAGTTCAATAAAAAATCAAGGGAGTATTTTTCAGCATTAGTTAAGAATTAGTTATGATTTTTCAGCATGTGATAAAAGGGAGTATTTAATTATTTTTCATGAACATGGTAGAAGACTTTAGAGGGACAGTTGTACATAAATGGTTGGAAACATTTATTGATAAATATCCCTCTTCTCTCCTTCACTTTGACCAACATATAGAGCAAGAAAGAGAGAATAAAGTGTGCTGAAACTTGCCCAAGAGAGAAGACAGAAGACATGAGGAAGAGGAAGAAGGAAAAAGACAAGAAAGAAGGCAAACCTAAGGTAAGTTCTTGTTCTTCTCTCTAGTTTCTAAGGTTTCTAGTTTGAGTTGTAGGTAGTTTAAGCAACTTGGTTAAGTTCTTTTCTTCTCTCCTCTTTGAGCTAAGTCCAACCATGGCATGGGGAAGGAAAGGGAAGTGTTTTCCTAAAGATAAATTAAGACAAAAGCATGAGAAAAGCTAGAAAGCATGATTTTGAGAATATACACAAAGTTGCAAAGAAATACATTTCTTCTCCTTTTACCTATGAATTTCAGCCAATACACAGGGTCCTAAAAGAGTGGAAATTTCATGAAAATGATGCCAAAAATAGATTTCTCATGATTGATTTAGCTAAAGACAAGTGTTAGCTTTAAGAAAAAGCAAAGGATAAGAAAATGAAAATTTTCTGGTTTTTGGGCTGCTATGAAGTAACTCATAGAACCAGTGGATTAAATAAGTGTTTGATGAAGTTTTAGGGATTGGAAAAGCTTGAGTAAGCTCCTGAAAGGTTTAAAAGTAAGAGGAAAGGTCAAAGGATTGCACCAAGGTAGCAAAGTTTATATTTTTTTCCTTTTATTATCTTGCTATGTTTTATAATATTTCAGGATGACCATATTGTTATTATGATATTTGGTGACTGTTTATAGCTATTTTTGTGAAAGGGCTATTGCCCGGAATATCCATTTTCTAAACTGTTATATTGCTAAAAATTTTGTAAACAATAAGGTATTATATGATTTAATATGATCTATATGATGTTTTATGACTTGCTTGATAATATAAATGCGTGAAATGTGACTTGCTACTGAAATTGTTATGATTTCACCATCCCAACTATTAATATATTAGGCCCAAGTTATGGCAATCATGTCAAGAAAGTTAAGGAGAAAAAAGAGGAAAATGATGCTTGACTTTATTATCCAAGCTTTGATCTTATATTTTGAAATGTTATGTAAAATTAAGTATGCACTCTTAAATCCGTACCTATGTGTAGTTATACTCTTTTGAGCTTGTTCAAATGTTAAGTATGGATTAAGAACAAGTTATGGAATTGTAAATATGTTATGGAATTCATTTTGATAAATTATGACCAAATTTGTCCAATTTGGATGATGTATATCTAAATAGATTATGTTTTGCCCAAACAGGGCATAATGTATAAATATATATATATATATACTCCCTCTGGTCCTATTTATAAGGTTTTGTTATTTATTGTACGGGTATTAAGGAGATATAATTATACTGTCAAATTTATAAAAAGTTAATATAGACTTATAATCTTACCCCTACTGATTAAAGACTGGAATAATTTATGAGACAAAAAAATCATTAAATGAAGGGTAAAGAGAGAAATTCAAATAAAAAAAATAATACAATACCTTAGAAATATGATCAAGCAAAATTTCAAGATAACATTTTATAAATAGGAATGGAGGAAGTATATATATATGCCTTGAAAGTGGACATAATAAGCTTTCTAAAAAGCTAAAGAATATCTAAATTGGATAAGTATAGCATTTATGGTGAATTTTTAAATTTAGGGTCAGAAAATTGGAAAACTAGAAAATGACCAAATAGATAGTAATTTTTGTGGGAATTAATGGACTAATTGACCCAACCAAAACTTAGTTTTATATTTTTTTTATGTAAAGAATGTTTTAAGCTATTTAAAAGACTTGAATCACTTTCATATAATTTTTCTAAAATTAGTTATGAAATTTTTGAAGTTTGTTCAGGAAAATGACACTACCAAATAAACAGTACCACCAAAATAGAAAATTTTCTGTTTTAGTCTTTTATATAATTCAAGTTTCTAAACATACTTTAATAGACTCTAAATAAGGTTTAATGCATGATAAATGAAGTACAAAGTTAAGGTGTTATGGTAACTCTGAGATATCTACATCGAATTTTCTAATACAGTGAGAGGTATTTATAAAGTCTTTTGTTGCTATTCTAAATTATGGAAAAATTCAATATATGAAATTTGCATTAAAAATTAAATTTGTCTCAATTGGGCCTAGAGCATGGTTCTTTGTAATACCTTACATTTAGGCTTATTTTCCATGTATTAGACTTTAAATATATCCATTTATACATGACTAAAGACTTGAATCCATAGAAATTAAAATAAGATGTTTTTAAAAATTTAGGATACTGTTCACTTTGCTAATCCATTTTATCTGACAAATTTTGTAAATTCATAACTAATTCTATAAAAAACACTTTGAGGTGATTCAAGTTTCTAAAAATAACTTAAAAGATTCTCTACATGAAAAAAATATGCAATTGACTATTTACTAAGCCAATTTATATAGTTAATTTTTTTATAAAAACTACAGTAGTACTGGTTATTTTTAAAATTTCTTGCAACTAACCATAAATTTGAAAATTAATCATAAATCACACACAACTCCAAATTAATAATCTTTATGTCTATGGAAATCTTTTCATGTCTAGTTTCAACTATATAAAGCACTCATATATTAAATATCAAAAGATCTATACAATACTTCAAATTTCCAATAGTAGTAATAAAGATCATATACCTCCTTCCACTTTGCTAAAACATAGTCTAATATATACACAAAGCCATAACTTGTCTTCACTTCACATATTACAACATGTTGTGTCTAGAGTGACATTATTACATTTAAGTACAGCACTAAAACCATACACATAATTTTAGCCAAATATTCCAAGCACATAATTAAAGAAAGCAAATTCAACTTAATTAAAAGCTTGCTTCTCCTTTCCCTTTTCTTCTTGGGAAGTCTTGCAATACCTTGGACCTAAAGAATTGAACATTTAAAAAGGGGTGAGATTTAAAGAATTTCAGTAGTTATATTTGTTAATTCAGATGTTTTAATAATTCTAAAACAAATGAGTTTGAAAATCCAATATTAAAGGAACACAAGTGAAATGAAGAACAAAGTTAGAGTTTCTTGAATATTGAATAGCTGTTTCACATGTTTTAGGAAACTATATATAAAAGAAGGTAGATAAGCTTTGAATTTCAATTAACCAAATATTAAATGAGATGACTAATTAAATAATAAATAATTAGCTAATAATTTCGAAATGGTTTTCTTGAAAAGAGTTATCTTATGAGGATAAAACTTTAATTTCAAAATGATTCTAAGTATTCAATTAATTTTTATGAAAATGTTTTAGCTTATGGGGAAAAATCTCAATTTCAAAGGTGTTTCTAATTGTTTACCCTATTTTCAAGAAAATATTTTATCTTATATGCATAACTATTGAAAGTTATGGAGATAAAGACTCAATCTCAAAACTTTTCCAAAGTACATTCTTCAATTTCATGAAAAGAGTTTAAGGTTATTCGCATAACACAACTTGAGGATTAAGTTCTCAAGACTGATCAGATGGTTATCCTGACAAGGTAGGTACCTTGTTTGTATAAGGGAGTGAACAGTGAATGCAAGTGTTACTGTACAGCCTGTTATTCGCATAACGTAGAGAGGTTGTCCATATAACGTGTGTCACAGAGCACTTAGACTCTTCTCTGTTAATAGGTTATTCGCATAACCTAGGGAAATTATCAGTATAATCTATATTTCAGAGTACTTGAACTTTCCTTGGGTCAATAGTTTATCCGCATAACCTAGGGAGATTATTAGCATAGCCTATATTTCAGAGTACTTGAACTTTTCTCAGGTAAATAGGTTATCTGCATAACCTAGGGAGGTTATCCACATAACTTATATTTCAGAATACTTGATCTTTTCTCAGGTAAACAAGTTATCTGCATAATCTTGGGAGATTGTCCTGATAACTTAAGTTTTAAAAAAACTCAGTTTGAGAGAAACTTAATGTTATCCTAATAACTGAGTGGGTTTTCATGAAAATAATTTTGAGCTAAAACTTAGTCATTCTGAGTAGCACGTTATCTGCATAACCTAGTTAGGTTATCAGTATAACGAAAGGTCTAAGTTAAAAACAAAGGCAAACTGTTACCTGTTATTCACATAACCTAAGGAGGTTATCCGCATAACCTAAGGAGGTTATCCGCATAACCTCTGTCAGATGCATTTAATGCAGTAGGTGAATGGCTATTTTTATGAGCGTAACGGCTAATCTTTGTTTCCAATGGATAGTTTTGCCCCAAAACTATAAATAAGACCTCATTTAAGTTGTTAGGTAATGAGAAAAATAATAAATACGCCAAAACTCTGCTGATTAGATTTCTGATTCATTCAAAGATTACAACCCTCTGTTTAGCTCATTCATTGTATCTTAACTTTCATATCCACTCTTTTGAGAGGGTTTTCATTTTGTATACATCTATACACTTGTAGATAGTATTTAGTGCGAGAATACACTAACAGAGATATTCTTACTCTTGAGTGAGAAGAGTGAGAGAGTTTATTTTAGCTCAAGGTTTGAGCTGGTGCTGTACTGCGGTAATTGCAAGAATTCATTCAAATCTTGCAAGAGATAGTAAAGAAATCTTAAGTGGCCATTTGAGGACTGGACGTAGGTTAAGTGGAGTAGACCGAACTAGGATTAATCACTAAGTCTTCTTCTTATTGCTTTTTATTTCTTATACTCTGTTTTCAGTAAACTTTTAGTATCATCACTGTATTTCATTTTTGCAAAAAAATCTCAATCTTCCCAATTCACCCACCTCTTGGAAAGCTAGCTGAACAAATGATATTCCATCACGCATTCACATTATCATAGTATTTCATAAAATCATCAATGGAAATCATAAAATCATATTATACCATACAATTTTATAAAAATTTTGGCATGATAACATTTTCAAAAATGGACATCCTAAGGTCATAAAGACCCTTTAAACAACCAGCCACAATGCAATCACATCATAAATCATTCAAACAAAGACATGACATAGTCATAGCATCATAAAAACAAAGCATGACAATTTTTGGCATAATAGGAAAAATAACCACGTTTGAGCTTTCCAAATTCCTCCAAACTTTGAACATATTTTCTTTTATCCTCTAATACCTCTTGGAATTCTATAGTATCATAAAACAAAGTTTCAATCCCTTGATTACATCACTTTCTTCACAAAGTGGCAACTTGAGTTTAAAATTCTATATAGTTATTCTTTGGGAATTTTTTATACAACATGCTTGTTTGAACTTATTTTGAACTTAAGGAATCCATTTTTAGGTCAAAATTATGAAATTTCCTTCCTAACTCAAATCATAATTTGGCTGAAAATAGAAGGAAATTGTAGAAAATTAATTACCCAACAAACTTGCAATCTAATAATATATTCTTGCATTTGGAAGACTTTCTATGACTTTTCATGGTTTGTTTTTTTTATGACTTCATTTTCTCTCTCTACTTTATCTCTCTAGATGAAAATTTCAGAGGTGAATAGGAGAAAAATACTCCATAAAATACCACAATAGTCAAGTATATATAAGATAATAGCCATAAAAACCTATCTTGGAAGTTTGAGAATCAAACTTTGCTTCTTGCTCTTGTTTTTGCCTCAAAATTTTTGTACTTCTCTCCCTCTTTTGGCCTCTGTCCAGACCAAAAATGAGGAAGGAAATGGCTTAACTCAAGGTGTTTAGGAAAGAAAGAAATGAATAAATAGTATATTTGATTAATTTAACTAAATGGAGTTAACTTTAATAAAAATTTTCTAAAAATTCCTCCCTTGCCCCTTCTGCATTTCAGACGGGATTTGAGGGACAAATTTATCCAAAAATTACTTCATAAATTTTAATGGACCATTTTATTCTTTACCAATTAAATTTATCCATATTAATTAAATACTTTTACCATAATCATCATTAAATTGATATAGGATTATCCAAAAATTACTTTTAGTTGAAAATCATCATTTTGACCCAAAATATATTTTAGTAATGTCTAATCACTGCCCTTGAATCGGTATGTCTTCTATCAAGTAAAATATTAACTACAAAACTTTAATACCCAAAACAAATTATATTGATTTAACTAACTTTCATATAGTATTTCATTGAACTAAACTCATCAAGAGCTTCATTTTGACTTTTTTTATATTTATAAAAATGTCCTCAAACCTAAAGTAAATTTATAATTTTTAAAATTTTCAGACTATTAGCTATAATTTTCCCCAAAACTTATTTTCACGTGAATTTCTTCCTTCAAGATACTAAATGAAATAAATCTTATTCTAGGGGGGTAAAATCATATTAATCCGTACATTTTAGGAAGTATTTTATAAAAAAATCTTCTTTTTTAAAGTAAAATTATAATTTTTTCCTTTTTGGATCTAATATGAAAAATTGTCTTTTTGCCCTTTTTTATTACTGTATGCTAAATTTTTCTATATCTTTTTTTCATTTCAAGTTAGGCTTTATTCTATTAATTCTGAAATTATTTTCTACCAATGACCGACTGGCTCAATTTCAATTAAGGGTTAAACTCATTAATTTATTGTTTTGCCCTTAATATTATTTTCTACTAAATTGTACTTTATTTACATAACTTATGATATCCAAAAAAATTAGGAATATTATATTCTTGGCCCAATAAAAATTGTCTTTATACTATTGGGTATAGAAAGAACAACTTGACTCAATAACTTTTAGATTTTTTAAACTACTTTTTGGGCTTTTTAAATTTTTATTTAGATAGGTGCAATTCACTAATTCCCTTTTATTAGGCTTATGTCCACATACAATAGTTCTTTTTGGATTTTTTTATATTAGGGAGCCAAAGGCCCAATATCTTAAATTCTTCTTTTTAACTTGGATGCCTACATAGAAAAACTTCCTCTTTTGGTTTTTCTACTTTAGCAAAATAAGGTCTAATAAGGTTAAACTATGGTCCAATAATATAAAAGTCCAATTATGGTTGAACAAATTCAATAAATATTTCTTTGGCCCAAAATAATATTAATAAAATCTAATAAATATTTTTGAGGAAAATTATAATTTAGAAAATAAATTTTAATATTCTAAATTATATTTTACATTTTGCTTAACCTGATAATCATCCAAAGAATCTTTTTATTCATGCTTTATGCCCTTTTTCAATCATTCATCAATGGAAAATAATTTATTAGGCATAAAGAGAATTTTAGGGATATTACAAATAATATCTTATTTAGGAATATCAAATTAGTAAACCTTCTAGAATATTTCTTATTCTAAGTAGGAAAGACTCCAGAATTGAGAGATACATCAAATAAGGACATTTTCCAAATTCAATAAACTTGGACATTCTAGTTTACGTTATGCTCATTCTTGTGTTTGACCTTGTACGTCCATATAATTTTGGTAGTAGGCATAGAAACCTGTCTTGACTCACAAGTCATAAATGGTCTCTAACAAGAAATTATGACTCCCCAAATTATATAACAATTGGTGACACAATACAACAATAATAACTACAAAACCAATACAATTCTTATGGCGTTAATTGCATATGCAAATCTTAATGCTAATAAATATTTTTCTCAAATGAATTTAATAATCATTATTACCATAATTAATGTTTATTATTTGAATTGGTCATATTAATTAACTCATGTATAGTCCTTTAAAAAGGTAGGTGTGCACTGTGAACTTGCTGCATATCCAAGAAATCATGATATGGCTTCATACATGAAATCCCTTATTTTGGTGTTAGCCATAGCAGCCGCAATGTTGAAAAGTAGTGAGTCCTACTTTTTTGTATGAGAAGTAATAGTGCAAATCATTAATAAATTATCTCATGAACAAGACCTATCTTTCCATTGCAGAAATAAACATCATGATCTTGGACAACGTACTATAAATAGGGGAGGCTTGGGCTCTCCAAGACATACAATCCTCCTCCCTCCTTCCACTATAATTCGTGTCACATAAAGAGACTAAGAGAGACTGAGAGATTAAACACATATTTTTAATAAACTAAAAGACGTGTGACCTATTCGAGGATGAGATCTTAAAGATGATTGTGATCAAGGTACTAGCACACTATTCATGTTCCATCCTATTCATGTAGATACCATAGAGAGTGGGTGATCAAAAGAGTTATTCACCTTGTTATCAATAAATCTACATTTGGGACATGTACTTGATGAAGGTCAGAGCTTTTCTTAAGAAGGTATGGTTCTTCCTCTTCTATTCAATTTAAACAATGCAGATGGATCTAAGAAAGGATTTTGTGTATAAAATTTTTAAATTTTCGCTATGCTTGATGTAATATTCCTAAATTCTTAAATACTGTTAAATGCATGAAAATGTGATGTTATTGCATAGAGATATGATAAATAGCTTGAAATTCATAATATGGATTAGGAAAATGGTAAAAAGATCATTTTTCAGGTCATAGAAATAAAAAGTACCACTTTATAGTTTAGTCCCTGAAGAAAATTTGCATGTTAGTCCTTCTAGGGGTATTTTTGTAAATATGCAATATTACAGTTAAATTGAAGCTTATGATATACTAGACCAAATGGAATAGTATATGGAGTCCAAAGGGATCAATTTAGAAAAAAATTGTTTGCCAGAAGTATTAGAAGTTATGCTATTAAAATAAAAGTATTGTGGGTCCTACAATACTGATAAAGGAAAAAGAAAAAGTAAGTGGGCCCCACATAAGACATTGTTTGGGATAGGAAATGAGTTATATACAGATTCCAATATATATATTTCCTGCATAGAATAAAGTGCAAATAGTATTAAAATATTACAAAAAGTACCTTTAATAGTTTAAGTAAAAATAATCGATACATGATATATTTGGATTAGGAAAAATATGCAGTATTTTGGACACATAACCCCCGAGGTGGTGTGACATGGTGCAGCACATGGAGAAATTGACTAACTTAATATTTTAGGCAAGAAAAATTAAGGAAGCAAACCATAGAAAATTTCCAAGTGTAAAGCTAATTTTGCTATGTAATTATATCACTTGGCATTTTATTTTCTTCCTATATTTGGCCGACCTAGCTACTGCATAAAGAAAGAAAGAGAGCTAAAAAAATTGCCCAAGGAAGAGACTGAGTGGCGTGAAGAGGAGAGGGAAAAAGAAAGGAGATAAAAGCAAGCTATCACAAGCTATGGTTTTTAGTGTATATTCAAGTAGTTCAAGTGGATATGGTTAAGTTTCTCTTCTTTCCTCAAGAGTGATTTTGACCAAGACATAGACTGGGGGAAAAAGAGTTCTTTTGCATCCAAACCATAAGAAACTGTGATTTTCACCAAAATGATGCCAAAAGTGGTTCCTCATGGTTGATTTAGTTAAAGACAAGTATTGCTATAAGGAAAAAGTTTAAGATAAACTATATGGATTTTTAGTGTTTAATAGAGACTTTGTGAAGCAAATCCTAGAATTAGTGGCTTAAGTGAGTGTTTAATGTTGTATTTGGGTCCAAGAAAGCTTGTGGAAGTTCTTGGAAGGTGTAACGCCTTAGTCTTAGACCATAATTCCCTTAATTTAGACCATATTAGAGTCCATTTATACTATTTTACAAGTTTAAATCACTAAGGGACTAAAACAAAAAAAATTAATTTTTGTGTACACAGTTCACTTGGTATGTCCCTTTTTCCAAGCAAAATTTGAAAAATATAACTAAAACTAGAGAAATTGTATAGGGATAATTCAAGTTTATAAAAATAACTTAAATATCCTCTACATGGGAAAAATATAGAACATGAATTTAATTATGCTAATTGATACAATATTTTCTGTAAAATTTATTGTTCAAATGGTCATTTTATATTTTCTCAGGATTTGAGTCTTAATTTTAAAAATTCATAGCTCCTTCTATCCTAAGCCAAATCATGCATACTTTATGTCATTTGAAAGCTCTATATTTCTAATTTGTATAAATATTTTTTAGCAGATTTATTCAACTTGTACAAGCCATGGAACTAATTTAAGCCATTAAGGATTAAAACATTACTTTCACTGAAATAGTTTTATGAAAACATATATAACTCTTCTTCTATAGCTCCAATTGCATTTAAACTAGTGGCATTTCATTTTGAAGACATAAAGCTTTACAAGAATACAAATCAGTAAAGTTTTGGAGCTCTAAACAATTTTATATTGCTTTATGAAACAATCAATGTTCACAATGAAAGTTTCAGTTTCTCTTACACTGGCTAGTTCTGAACCCTAAATTTAAAAATTCACCATAAATTGTATGCAATTTAGGTTTTCTTTAACTCTATAGAAAGCTTGTTCCACCTACTTTCAGAGCATATATCAACTTAAGCTAAATGCCCTCTTTCAGTCATAGTATCTTTGTTACATTTACTGTTAGTCATCTTGGACAAAGTTATGCCATAATTCACATCACAAGCTTCATAAACCTTTTCCATCATCATTCATTGATCTAACTTCATACATAACATCATCTAAGATCATAGAAGCATAACCATGATAAATTATAGGTTCATAACATATTACATAATTTTATATAAATTGCCAAAATAATACATCACAATTGGATCAATTTGCTCAATACTCATGCTCCTCAATTCACTTAGCTTTGCCTTGATCTTTAACATACCTTGACCCTGTCATGGTTAGTCATTTGGAAGGGCAAGGTTCAAAAAATCTCAATAGCAAATACCCATTCATACCATTGTATATATTATCATATAAATCATTAAACATCATTGAGTCATCAATTAAGCATTTGAAACACTTAATGCCATATTATTTCATAAAAATTTTGACAGAGTTTCATTTTATAAAATGGATATCTAGAGGTCATAAACCTCACCATTCAACTCAGGCATCATCATAAAAACATCACAAAGCATCAATATAAGCATATGTCATAGCAACAAGTTCATGAAATTTAAGTATAATAACATAAAGCATAAATAGGTAGATTACTACTTTCTTGAATTCCTTGGCTTTCCACTGTTTGCACACCCTTCCCTTGGCCTTCCATAGCTTCTTTGAACCTATATACATAATTAATTATGCACATAAACCACTGGTTCTTGGTCTTGCACCACAAAGTGCTCATCAAGCCCTTAAAATTTCACTTTGCAATTCTTTTGGTTTTTCTTTGAACCAATATTTGTCTCTAAGGTTTTGTACCATGGGGAATCCATTTTTGACAACAAAATGATGAAATTCCGTATCTAAAATGACCCTTGTTCTAGCCAAAAAATAGGGGAATTTGAGAGGAATTGATTTACTTAAAAATACATCAAACTACTTGTGAAAACTTGTGTTAAATGACTATTCTAAGCTTTCCCCTTTGGTTATTTGGCAAAAAGTCATCAACTTCAAGACTTAGGTTAAAGTTGAAATCTATGGGGAATAGAGGAAGAGGATAACTCCATGCATGAAACCAACTCTAAACACTTAGAAACACAAGTTAAATGCCATAAAATCTTACCTTTGCATTTAATTCACCAAGTTTTGCTCCCAAGCTTTCTCTTCCTCTTCTCTTTTCTCTCTTGATGCCATGAGTTTGCTCCCTCTTTGGTATGAAAGTTTAGACTTTAAACTCACTTAAGACACCTTAACTCAAGGTGTGGAGGAGAGAGATCAAATGCATGAATAGTGACTTGGTTACTTGTTAACTTGAGTTACGTTTAATGAATTAACATCAAATAATCAATTAATGAAATTCCAACCATGTCTCAACCAACTACACATCACACCACATGAAA
Source organism: Adenanthera pavonina (assembly GCA_026686845.1). Classification (NCBI taxonomy): domain Eukaryota; kingdom Viridiplantae; phylum Streptophyta; class Magnoliopsida; order Fabales; family Fabaceae; genus Adenanthera; species Adenanthera pavonina. The sequence continues at coordinate 10,380,286 of JAIVEN010000017.1, forward strand.
GGTATTTTTGTCCAAAATGCTTCATAGTTTTATCAATCCAAAGATAGCCTATACCAATAAACTTTAACCGTATCAATAAAGTACTTTTGCCATATTTTGTCACTTTATTGGTATAAGATTGTTCTAAATTTGTATTTGGACTAAATTCATTATTTTTCCCTAAAATATATTTAGGAGGGGTCCTCATATTGTTCTTGTGCCCTCACTGTTTTTTATGCAATCTAAAATATTCTTTTTCCTATATATTTTTACCTTGAGCTATACTTAACCAAATTGGGTCAAATTGGTCCTAAATTAAAGTTTAGGACTTCATCTTAATATTATCATTAACTCTTCAGTAAAATTTGGTCAATAAAATTTTTAGGTTTTGACCCTTTCTCTTCAAAATTCCATAACTTGAGCTATACTTAGCCAAATTGGGTCAAATTGATCTTAAATTAAAGTTTAGGACTTCATCTTAATATTATCATTAACTATTCAGCATATCTCTATAATTTTTCTGAAGTATTTCCTTATTAAATATAGGGATCTCATAATATTCTTTTCATATCATACACTCAACAATAACAAAAAAATAATTATTAAACATTAAAGCAGCTCATATATCATTCCAAATCATACTTTAATATATTTCTAAACATGTCATACATAATATTCATCATATCATCATCTACAACTTAATTTACATAACATTTGACAAAATTCAAAAATAATCAGCGTAATAATCTTTAATTCTTCAAGGCTCCAATTCCTTTCCTTTCTCGATTATGTGACTTGGACCTAGTCATGGTTTGAGATTATGGGTGATGAGATTTGGAAATCTCAATAGCATTATTATCACATTCTAACATAATATTATTCAAGAAACTGATACATAAACAAGTTTACATAAAGTTGCCATAACAATTCAAGATCAAAGCATGCTTTCAACATGTTCTTGCATGTTCTTCAACATTCAAATATATTCACGTATATTTATATCATTTTCCAAACAAAATCATAGCTTTGATCTAAACATTCATACTTTCAAACTACTAAAACATGTTCTCAATATTCATGGCAACATAAAACTAAATCAAACCAACTATTAAAAAATAGGGGTGGGGGGAGACTAGGTTGGACTAGGTTTTTTATTAGCACGTGGTTTGGTCTTGTGGGGGGGTCAGGTTTGGTCTTGTTGCCATGGTCTGGTCTGATCTTGTCGAGCCAGTGGACTAGACCGGGTCAGACTGGTCTAGCTTATGTTGGACTGGGTTTTGACCCTTTTTATTTTTAAAGAAAAAATCAAGTTGCTACTTAACCAAAAAAAAAAAGAAAAAAAATAAAAATATTAGTTTTAAAGAAATCAATATAAATATATACGGATACTTTGAGAATTTGGGATGGAATGAATAGACAAATTATTAATATCACTGGATAGAATAGAATGAAGAGAGGTGGAAGAAAATAAAATATTTCATTATTTGAGAGTTTTATAAAAAAAATTGTTTTATTTAATTATTGTTTAAAATATATTGTAAAATGAATAGAATAGGATAATTTTTTTAATATTACCCTCATGAATTTATTTAAATGAAAAATCCTATAGTTATTAATTTGAGAAAAATCAAATTTGCTTTTTAAGTTATAATCATATATACTTATCCCAATAAAAGAAAATTTGAATATTATATTATCAATTGAATTGTTGAATAAAATGTTAAGTGGTTACTTGATATAGGAAATATAAGGGAAGTTAAACTTTTCGAGAAGTAGATTATTTAGTTTTAATTAAAAAAAATTCAAGTTTTAAAATGTTGGATCTCACCCTGTGAAGTTATATTTATTTACTAAAACTTATAAAAGTTCTACTTCCAATTTTTTTTTTATTTTTTTCCAAAATATTCCCAGCTTCTTAATATTTTTTAAATTGGAAATAGTACATAACAAAATTTATATATATCCTTGGGCAGGGTAAGACGAGTCTGATGGGATTACCTGAAGCCTGATCTTACCCGGTCAAGTGGCCCGACCTGAACATCGGGTTTTAGTACCAGGTTCAAAAGATTGGGTTTTTTTCGGGTTGGACCGGGTTTGGGTTTTTTCCCTCACCTCTACTAAAAAATGAAATGCAAGAATATGATTAGATGCTACATCGGCAACCTCCACCTATGCCTTCTAGCCTTCTTCCCATCCTTTTACCTTCTCTCCCTCCTCTCTTCCTCTTAGTCTTCACGTCACATATGGGATGGTTTAAGGGGGGAGGGAATGCTTGGCTATTTATTGTTAGATATGCTGGCTTCCTAAGAAGGGGGGTGAATTGGGAAGATTAAAATTTTCTGCAAAATGTCAATAAAGTGAAGAAAACAAAGGTGACAGTAAAATAGAGTATAAGTGAATAACAAGTAAAAGCAGTAATAGAGAAGGGAAGATACATATATTTATCCTGGTTTGATCTCTTAATCTTGACCTATGTCCAGTCCTCAAGCCACCACTTGAGATTTTTCACTATCTTGTAAGAATTCAGTGGGCTTCTTGCAAATGCTACAGTACAGCTATAATACTTTATTTTTAGAGCTCACACTTTCTCTCTTTGCACTCTAGCTAAGTGCTTCCCCAATCTCTTGTGATATCCCCTCATAAGAAATTCTTTCTTCCAGATGAAGATAAGATTGTTTACAATGGATAAACTCTCTTTATTAGAGTGTATATGAAAGTTGGAGTACAAAGAATGGAGTATGTGAGAGTAAAAGACTTTGAATTGATGATTTAGCAGAGTTTCAGTATATACAATGTTAAAATCGTTATCCATAACTTCAAATGATGTTAAATTTATAGATTTAGGTCTTAACTATACATTAGAGACAAAATCTATCCATTGGAGAAGTTACCCAACGATTACTCTGAAAAACTATCCGTTTACCAACCATATTTAATACTTCTGACATTCTGAAATTCAAATTTTGGTTGGTCAACAGAAGAATTTTGAAGAGATCAAAGGCTAAAGACTCTAATGTTGAACATTCGAAGTTCGTCTGTCATGAAGCAAAGTTCGAATTTTGATCTTTGAAAAATGTTTCTATGTTGAAACATACAAATTTTCAAGTTTAAGGTTCTTTTGGAAAGTATGAACAGTTGTTTTATTTTGCTACAGTGCCTTCGGAATTCGAATTTTGATACCCAAAAATTCGTCTGTCAGTGGACAGTTCAATAAGGCATAATAGTTCATCTATTTAAAATTTGAATTTTCAAAATGCAAAGTTCGTCTATCAGAGGGGCCTCTTTTCAGACTTACTTCAAAGTTTGAATTTCTAAATATTATCATTCGTTTGTCAACATATCATCATAACAGACTTACAAGCTTTGTTTCTAAAATCCAAATTTTCATGTTCAAAGTTCGTCTGTCAGTGAGCCATTTTGATGCTCTTTCCAAACTCAGTTTTCAGATGAACTTTGACATATCCTCAGATGAATTTTTCATTTTTTATAAGTTGTATTTTGTCTGAAATTCGAATTTTCAAAAGCCAAAGTTCTTCTTGTTGAATCAAGAGTTTTGATGATTGTAAACCAACATTCAAGAGCTTGAATTGAAGATATCAAAGGAGATCAAAGCTGTGTCAAGTGAAGACTTTATGAGTATTTGCTGTTAAATCTCTTGTAGGATCTTTAGTTTTTGTTATGATTGGGTAAAAGATTTTGATTTGAGAAAAAGATGTTTTCAAACCTTGATTTTGTGTTAAATCTTTACCTATTTGAAAAACACCCACAAACAGACGAAGGTTGAAAGATTAAGCTAAACTGTCAAGTTGGAAATTCGAACTTTGCCTTTGGAAGTTCGAACTTCGAGCTGAAACTGAATGAGTCTGAAGAGATGGCTCTCTGTCAGACGAATTTTGGCTGCTCAAAATTCGAATTTTCATCTAGTCTGAAAGAAGCCTTTCTGGTAACAGACGAACTTCACACTTTCAAAATTCGAATTTCAAGAAAAAATGAAGTTTGAGAAAACCAAAGAAATTCGTCTGAGACTATGATAAAATGCATCTGAAATCAAAATGAAATTGAGTTTGATAAATGCTCTCTGACAGACGAATTTTGAACTGCCAACATTCGAATTTTCATATAAGTCTGAAAGAAGCTTCTTTGTAACAGACGAACTTTAAGTCTCCAAAATTCGAATTTCAGACAAAACAAAATTTGAGAGAATAGAAGAAATACGTCTGATACTATGTTAAAGTTCATATGAGATCAAGAATGATTTAAGTTTCAAAACTGCTCTCTGACAGACGAACTTTGAACATTGAAATTCGAATTTCAGAAGCAAAAATCTTGAGTCTGTTTAAGTGAAACATCAACATTCGAATGATGAAATTAGTCTGGAAAGAGTCTCTCTGACGGACGAATTTCACCCTTTCAAAATTCGAATTTCGAGGGCACTGTAGCAAATAAAAAACACTGTTCACACTTAACCGAAAAACTTTCTTCTTGAAAATTCGTATGTCACATTGTGAAAATGTTTTGTATGTTTCAAAATTCGAATTTCACTTAATGAACAGACGTACTTCGTGTTGTAACGTTGGAAGCTTTAACCTTCGGTTCCTTCGAAATTCGTCTGTTGACCAGCCAAAATTCGAATTTCAGTATGTCAGAAACATTAAATGCGGTTGGTAAACGGATAGTTTTTCAGAGTAACCGTTGGATAACTTCTCCAACGGATAGATTAAAGTCTCTAACGGATATTTGAGACCTAAATCTATAAATACAACAACATTTGAAGTTGTGGGTAACAAATCAAATAAGTGTGTACCGAATTTCTGCTAAATCTTTTCTCAAAAGCTTTTACCCTCTCAACTTCTATACTTGTATTGAAACTTTCATATCTACTCTTTTCAAGAGAGTTATTTTATTGTAATCAATCTACTCTTCATCTTGGAGATAGATTTACTTGTGAGGGGTATTCACAAGGGGATTGGGAAGCACATAGTGAAAGTTCTTGGAGAGTGTGAGAGAGCTCAGAAACAGAGCATACTCGTGTACTGTGGCCCCAGCAAGAAGCCCATTGAAATTCTTGCTGTATAGTGGATAAATCTCAAGAGGTGTCTTGGGGACTGGATGTAGGTCAAGTGGAAAGACCGAACCAGGATAAATCACTGAGTTTTCTTCTTCCTATCTTTACTTTTCATCTTGCTCTGTTTTACGCATTGTTTTCATTATATTGTGATATCTTCACTTACTTCACTTTGTGCAGAAAAATTTCAATCTTCCCAATTCACCCCCCTCTTGGGAAGTCAGCCTTGCTAACACTTCTGTCAGAGAAGGCTCTTTTCAAACATGTTCATTTTCAATACGAAATTCGAATTTCCAAAGCCAAATTCGAATTTTCAAAATAGCATATTAGTATAAACATTTCAAACTTCGTCTGTTAGTGGGTGTTTTTCAAATATTCCATGGATTAACATAGAATCATAGTTTTAAAATATTTTTTTTGCCAATTCAAAGTCTTTTACTGAATTTAAACATGGTTGTAGATTCTACATCTATTCTTGTACTGGTTTTTCTTGAATTTCTCCACTTGAGATCATTTGTGTGTTGACTCAAGAGTTTTGATGATTCCAAACCAACACTCAAGAGCTCGAATTGAAGATATCAAAGGAGATCAAAGTTGTTTCAAGTGAAGATTTTCTGAGTATTTGGTGTTAGATCTTTTGTAGGATCTTTAGTTTTAGTTGTGATTGGGTAAAAGATTTTGATTTGGGAAAAAGATGTTTTAAAACCTTGATTTTGAATTAAATCTTGACTTATTTGAAAAACACCCACAAACAGACGAAGTTTGAAAGTTTAAACTTAACTGTCAAGTTGGAAATTCGAATTTCGAGCTAAAACTGAATAAGTCTGAAGAGATGGCTCTCTGTCAGACAAATTTTGATAGCTCAAAATTTGAATTTTCATACAAATCTGAAAGAAGTCTTTTTGGTAACAGACGAACTTCACACTTTCAAAAGTCGAATTTCAAGTAAAATGAAGTTTGTGAAAACCAAAGAAATTCGTCTGAAACTATGATAAAGTGCATCTGAAATCAAAAGAAATTGAGTTTGATAAATGCTCTCTGACAGACAAATTTTGGCTTCCCAACATTCGAATTTTCATCTAAGTCTGAAAGAAGTTTCCTTGAAACAGACGAACTTTGGATCTTCAAAATTCAAATTTCAGACAAAACAAAACTTGAGAAAATCGAAGAAATTCGTCTGAAACTATGTTAAAGTTAATCTGAAATCAAGAATGATTTAAGTTTCAAAACTGCTCTCTGACAGACAAACTTTGAACATTGAAAATTCAAATTTTAGAAGCTAAGTTCTTGAATCTGTTGAAGTGAAACATTGACATACGAATGATAAGAACTTGCAACATTCGAATGATGAAGTTAGTATGAAAAGAGTCTCTCTGACAGACGAACTTCACTCTTCAACATTCGAATTTCGAAGAAAGTGAACTATTGTGCCTCCTTTTCACGTACTGGGATCAGACGAATTTTGGGCTTCCAAAATTCGAATTTCGAGGGCACTGTAGCAAATTGAAAACACTGTTCACACTTAACCGAAAAAACTTTCTTCTTGAAAATTCGTATGTCACATTGTGAAAATGTTCTGTAAGTTTCAAATTTTGAATTTCACTTCATGGACAGACGGACTTCGGTATTTCAACGTTGGAATCTTTAACCTTCGGTTCCTTCGAAATTCGTCTGTTGACCAACCAAAATTCGAATTTCAGTATGTCAGAAGCATTAAATGCGGTTGGTTAACGGATAGTTTTTCAGAGTAACCATTGGATAACTTCTCCAACGGATAGATTAAGTCTCTAACGGACATTTGAGACCTAAATCTATAAATACAACAACATTTGAAGTTGTGGGTAACGAATCTAACTTGTATATACCGAATTTCTGTCAAAACTTCCTCTCAAGAGCTTTTATCCTCTAGCTTCAATATCTGTACTTTAACCTTCATATCTACTCTATTCAAGAGAGTTATATCATTGTAAACAATCTACTCTTCATCTGGAAGATAGAGTTACTTGTGAGGGGAAATCACAAGGGGATTGGGAAGCACATTGTATAAGTGCTTAGAGAGAGTGAGAAAGCTCCAGAAAACAGAGCATACTCATTGTACTGTGGCATTAGTAAGAAGCCCGTTGAATTCTTGCTGAATAGTGAAAAATCTCAAGACTGGTCTTGGGGACTGGACGTAGGTCAAGTGGTCAGACCGAACCAGGATAAATTACTGAGTCTTCTGTTCCCTATCTCTACTTTTTAGCTTACTCTGTTTTATACGTTGCTTCCTTTAAACTATGCTACCTTCACTTATCTCACTTTGTGCAGAAAAATTACAATCTTCCCAATTCACCCCCTCTTGGGAAGTCAGCCTTGCTAACAAGTGGTATCAGAGCCTGGTTTCCCATTCAAAGGATCTCACAGTCCGGGAATTAAGATGGCTGGCTTTGGAGAGAGCATACTTCTTGAGGGAACAACACTAACAGACCACCAGGCTTCAGTGGAGAGCATTATGGGTACTGGAAGATGAGGATGCAGATCTACCTCCAATCAATTGATCTTGACATCTGGTCAGTCATTGAGAAAGGTGATTTCATCCCAATGGCTCTAACTGAAGATGGAAGACACAGAGAGAAGCTAGAAGCAGAATGGAATGAAGAAGACAGAAGGAGAGTTCTACTGAATTTTACAGCAAAGCATTGCTTAGTCAGTGCCCTGAACCAGGATGAATTCTACAGAGTCTCACAATGTGCCACTACAAAAGGAATGTGGGACACTCTGCAGATTGCGCATGAAGGAACATCTGGGGTTAGGGAGAATAGACTCAATACATGCATTGGGGAGTATGAGAGCTTCAGAATGGCTGAAGGAGAAACTGTAAAGGAGCTCCAAAAGAGATTTACTCTCACTGTGAATCAACTGAAGAGCCTGGGAAAGGAATACACTCAGTCTGGGAAAGTAAGAAAGATACTCAGAGCTCTCCCTCTGGAATGGCAGCCCAAGGTGACAGCAATAGAAGAAGCCAGAGGAGAATCAATGGCCTCTGTCACAGCTCTCTTCGGCAGTCTTGAAGAATATGAAGGGAAAATCAAAGCTCTCAAGGAAGTTGAGCTGGACAGAAAGAAGAAAGGCTTTGCCCTCAAAGCTGCTGATGAAAAGGAAGAGGAATCTGATGAAAGAGATGAGCTGGATGAGGACACTCTGGCTATGATGGTCAGAAAATTTGGAAGATTCTACAGCAAGAAGAAGAACAAGAGATTCTTCAAGAAAGGAGCAGCTAGTGAAAGCAAGAAAGAGGCAAAAGAGCCTGTGACCTGCTATGAATGCAAGAAGCAAGGACACATCAAATGGGATTGTCCTCAATTCTTCAAAAAGCAAGAAAGAGAAAAGAAAGTTGTTGACAAAGGGAAGAAGAAGAAAGCCTACATCTCTTCAATATGGGGCAACAGCTCAGATGAGGAAGAAGAAGATGAGGATGAGATCGTCAACATCTGCCTGATGGCACTTGCTTCTGAAGAAGCCGATCCCTCATGCAGCAGTGATCAGGAAGAAGAGGTCTGTCTCAAAGCTAAGAAGAACAATAAATGGTATATGGACAGTGCCTGCTCAAGCCACATGACTGGTGATAAGGAGAAGTTCATCACCCTTAGAGACAAGAAAGGAGGAAAGGTGACCTTTGGAGGTGATCAATATGGCAAAATCGTTGGCATTGGTATTGTGGGGAAAAATCCAGAAACATCCATTGAAGAGGTGTTGTTTGTAATTAGCCTCAACCACAATTTGCTGAGCGTGAGTCAGACCTGTGACAGAGGAAACTGGGTGCTGTTTGACTCAAAGTTTTGCCTGGTCATTAGAAAAAGTGATCACAAAGTAATCCTCAAAGCTCAAAGGGATGGTAACTGTTATACTATTGACCTTGATGAACTTCCTCCCTTGGATTCTTTATGTTTAATTAGTCAGGATAATGATAGTTGGTTATGGTATAGAAGATTAGCTCATGTTAACATGAATCAATTGTCTAAGCTAGTTAAAAATGAGCTAGTAACTGGCCTGCCAAAAATATCTTTTGAGAAAGACAAAGAATGTGACGCATGCTTAACAAACCAAATCATCCTTTAAATCTAAAAATATAGTTACCACAACTAGACCACTTGAATTACTGCATATGGATTTAATTGGACCATCTAGGGTGAAAAGTCTTGGTGGTAATTTGTATGTGTTTGTAATTGTAGATGATTATTCTAGATTTACTTGGACATTATTTCTCTCTTCTAAAAGTGATACCTTTGATGCATTTGTAACCTTAGCTAAGAAAGTGCAAAATGAGAAAGGTATTTCTATTGTGTCAATCAGGTCAGACCATGGAGGAGAGTTTGAAAATGCATACTTCCTGGAGTACTGCAATGAGCATGGGATTGACCACAATTTCTCAGCTCCAAGGACTCCTCAACAGAATGGGGTAGTAGAGAGGAAGAATAGAACCATTAGAGAGATGGCTAGAGCTATGCTGAATGAGAAGGAACTCTCTCAAGTGTTTCGGGCTGATGCAGTAAATACAGCAAGCTACATCATAAACAGAGCCTACATCAGACCAATCCTTGGGAAGACTCCATACGAGTTGTACAAGGGAAGAAAGCCAAATCTGTCCCATCTCCATGTGTTCGGATGCAAATGCTTCGTTCACAATAATGGGAAAGAAAATTTGGGTAAGTTTGATGCCAAATCTGATGAAGGTATATTTCTGGGCTATTCTAGTAGGAGTAAGGCATATAGAGTTTATAATAAAAGATTAAATGTGGTAGAAGAATCTGTGCATGTGGTTTTTATTGAAAATGAAACTGTCTCAAAACATGTTACTAATAAGAATGATCTTGTTCTCAACTTTGAAAAACTGGGTATTTATGATAAAAGTAAAACTGAACCTCAAAAGATATCTGAATCTGTTAACACAGAGAAAGATATCCAGGAGAAAGTTTTTGATGAAGAAATTAATGAGGAAACATCTCAAGAACTCCCTAGAACTTGGAGATATCAAAGGAATCATCCTGTTGATCAAGTGATAGGGAATGTTCAAGAGAGAGTCAAAACTAAAAAACAGTTAAGGGATCAAATGCTCAACTGCGCTTTCATTTCTCAAATTGAACCCAAATGTGCTGAAGAAGCCTTAACTGATGATTACTGGATTTTAGCTATGCAAGATGAACTAAATCAGTTTGAAAGAAATCAAGTTTGGGATTTAGTGCCTAGACCCAAAAATCATCCTGTTATTGGTACCAAATGGGTTTTCAGAAATAAATTGGATGAATCTGGAACAATAATCAGAAATAAAGCTAGACTGGTTGCTAAAGGGTATAATCAGGAAGAAGGTATTGATTTTGAAGAAACCTTTGTACCAGTAGCTAGACTAGAGGCTATAAGAATACTGCTGGCATATGCATGCATGAAAAACATTTTACTATATCAAATGGATGTAAAGAGTGCCTTTCTAAATGGATATATCATGGAAGAGGTTTATGTAGATCAACCTCCAGGTTTTGAGGATTCTACTAAACCAAACCATGTTTATAAACTGAAGAAGGCTCTTTATGATTTAAAACAAGCCCCTAGAGCATGGTATGAGAGACTGAGCAATTTTCTAACTGAAAAGGGGTTCAATAGAGGCAGAGTTGACACAACTTTATTTACTAAGAAACAAAATAAAGATTTACTAATTGTTCAAATCTATGTTGATGATATCATTTTCGGTGCTACTAATGAAGCCCTTTGCAAGAAATTTTCTGAGTTAATGCAGGGAGAATTCGAGATGTCTATGATGGGTGAACTCAACTTCTTCCTTGGACTACAAATCAGATAGCTTCATGATGATATCTTTCTCAGTCAATCCAAGTATCTAAAGGAGCTGCTAAAGAAGTTTGGAATGCAGAATGCCAAACCAATGGGAACACCTATGGCAACTGCAACCAAGCTGGATATGGATGAGAGTGGGAAGACATTTGACACTACTCAGTATAGAAGAATGATTGGATCCCTGCTGTACTTGACTGCCAGTAGGCCTGACATCATGTTCAGTGTCTGTATGTGTGCCAGGTTTCAATCATGTCCCAAAGAAACCCATGCAACAGCTGTGAATTGAATACTCAGATATCTTATTGGAACATCACAGATGGGTCTTTGGTATCCAAAAGACAATGGAGAAGATCTTAGAGGATACACTGATGCTGATTTTGCCGGATCCAAAACTGACAGAAAAAGCACAAGTGGAACTTGTCAGTTTCTTGGAGGATCCCTGGTTTCATGGTTTAGCAAAAAGCAAAACAGTGTGGCCTTATCCACTCCAGAAGCTCAGTATGTTGCAGCTGGAAGCTGTTGTGCCCAAGTCATCTGGATGAAGCAGCAGCTTGAAGATCTTGAGGTTAAAAGGAAAGAGATACCAATCATGTGTGACAACCAAAGTGCCATAAATATCACCAAGAATCCTGTCATGCATTCAAGGACAAAACACATTGAAGTTAGGCACCACTTCAAAAGGGATCACGTTCTGAAAGGAGAAGTCAGATTGGAATACATCCCAACAGAGGATCAAGTTGCTGACATACTCACAAAGCCTCTATCAGAAGATAGGCATTGCAAAATAAGAAGAGAACTGGGTATGGTAAATCCCAGTGAACTGTAAGTTATTCTCTTGCAATCTTGTTTTCAAAGGTTTCATCTTTAAAATAAACTCTAATTTTAGCATCGAAGAGTGTTTAATTTTAGTTGCAGGTGCTCCCCACAAGATTCAGTGGAAATAAACTTGAAGATTGGAGCACACCAAAATGTAACAACCAGAAAGTAAAGTAAATGATGAAAAGTCTAAGTTCTGGATCCATTCTATAAGTTTTTTAAAGATGAAATTCGTATCTTAATGAGTGTGAGACGTACTTTGCTTCATAAACTGTGTTTCTGAGCTGGTCAACATGGTCAACATTTGAATTTCAGCAAACTAACAGACAAACTTTGAGCAGTTATACCTTGGAACAGTTCTCGGTAATACCTCGAAATTCATCTGTTGGACCTTGGAAGTTCGAATTCTCAAAAACAAAAATTTCATAATTATGATCGTCCATCACTATTGTACTAATTTTCGCTTCTTAACATACGAATGTTGGACAACCTTTAAAAAAGTTGAAAAATTCAAATTTTTAGTTCAAAATTCGTCTGTTAAATCATGTTCTTCTTGATTGAATGCTTGAAAGATGAAGTTCTGCATGCTTAATTCGTCTGTTGATTGTTGTTTTGTTTGTTACCTGCTGTTTGCTCATCAACATTCGAACTTTGTTGGAACAAAATTCGTCTGTTGTGTTTGTATTACTTGTTCCAAGCCACTGTCAGACGAACTTTCATGATGAAATTTTGTCTGTCAGTAAGCTTTGCATAACGGTTTAACTTGTAACTGCCCGAAGTTTGAATTTTGTGGCCTCAAAATTCGTCTATCAGACGGTTACATACGTTGAATCCGACGATTTTCCAAAGAACAGACGTAACCCTATTTGTAACTCCTCCAAGTCTGTTCTGATTCTCTCTTCAATCCTCTTAACTCCTGTCCAAAAACCGTCATTCTTCACCGTTTAAACTTCCATTCGCATCCCATAAATCTATTCTTAGCCACATTCTGCATCATTCAACTGGGAAATGGTGAGAGTGAAGAATCCTGGAGCAGGACAAACTAAAACTCGGCCAAAGAGAATGGTCAAATCTCAATATGCTACAAAGGAAGGAGAGAAATCCAAGAGAAAGGCCGAACCCAATAAAACTACCCCTTCCAAATGCCAGAAATCTTCATCCAAAGCAGAATCTCAGAAAGCTGGACCCTCCCCTTTAAAAAGTGCAGAACCTTCTATTCCTGCTGTTACTTCTTCTGCCTCTTCCAGTACTGAATCTGGAGAGTACGAAATGACTACACTGCCACTGTGGAGCACTCCTGAGATTCAAGAAGAGTACACTACCAAGTTTTCCAACAAAAAGGTAATCAAGCCTCACTGTGTAAATGTGGAACAATTTTTGATATCCAACAACTTTGATGCTGCAATATGGTTGATAAGATATAAAAATCTGTTGGAAATTGCTGAAAAATATGATGATGAGGTAGTGAAGACTTGGTACGCCTCTCTTCAATATAACAGCAAGAAAGTGAAATGGGAGGTCACCTTGAGATCAAGGACCATTTGGCTTGCTGATGAAACCTTCAATGAGGTGCTGGAAATCCCAGGACAAGATGGGCTGAAAGTTGACATCACAGCCTTTGGATATATGGATGAGGCAAGTACAGCTGATGAAGAAGGTGGACCCTTCCTGAACTACAAGGAGAGTACCATCTTGAACACCCTATTCAGGAGAAGGAAGAACAGGCCAACGATAAATCTGTTGAAGCCCACAGACCTAAGTGTGCAAGTAAGGATCCTGCACTACATAGTGTCCAGGATCATATTCAACAAGGGTGGCAGCTTCAATTTGATAACAAGGGCAGAGGCTCATGTGATGACTGCTATCATACGTGGGAAGCTGATTAATTTGGGTCATATCATCCTCTAACGAATGATAAAGGCAAGGGATCAGAGGAAGGATTCCACACTCCCCTATGCAGTAATTATTTCAAGAATCCTGCAGCATGCTAGGATTCAACACATTGAAAAGGGGAAAGGGAAACTCACTGAGGCATTTAAAGAAGAGGAACTGCAAAGGATGGGCATTGAAAGAGATGAAGGACGATGGGTTGGAAAGGGAGCAGGGAAATCTGAAGACTTGTTCTTTGTTGCTGATGCATCCCTCCAACAAGAAGGCACTTCTGGGGTCCCGGCAGATCTGTACCTCAGCCTTCTCAGCCAATTCCATCTCCCTCCAAGCCTACTCATCCTCCTTCCACTCCCTCCTCACGGGCCAAGCCTACAAAGAGCACTGAGTTGTTTGACAGTTTGTCAACACTCATTCTCAGCATTAGGGATGAGTAAAATGCCAAATTTGCTCATCTACAAGATCAGATCCATCAGTTGGCTGTAAATATGAAGGTGGTGGCTGATGCTTATGAAGAAATAAGAAATGCAATTCTTACCACTTCAGCTCCACCTCAGCCTGGTATTCCTGAGCCTACTCTGTCTCCAACTCCTGAGCCTCCAAGCCCCTTCGAGATTGCCTCCTCTGACCATGATGATGATACAGATGGTGCTGGTGCAATGAGGACACCAAGTCCTGGTCCACCACTGGACTATGGATTGGAAGAAGAAGGACTTCAAGAGACAAGCCCTCTTGAGCCTATGCAAGAAGATGCTCCGGATTCAATTCTGTCCATTCAAGAATCAAAGCAAGTTGAAAGACTAGTTGCAGCCATTTCAACCTCTTCTATGCTAGGAGGAGCAAGCAATGAGGAAAGGAGCATTGTACCTGTTGTTGATTATCTTGCCATTGCTCACAATGCTCTGCTGCAAGCTCAAAGGAGAAGGCTGGAAGAAATGTTTCCTCCTACTGAACCAGCTTCTCATTCTCTTGCTGCTTATGGGCTTTCAGAGGAACAGAGAGCTCAACTAGCTCTTTCCAGGCATGAAATACAAGAGCTGCTTGAGGTCTCTGATGATGATGGTGATGAAGAACCTAGCCCTGAGCCTGCTGAGCCTCCTGTACCAGTTCAGCCAGAGATTCCTTTTGCTCCTGTCCTTCTTCGTGCTGTTCCTCTCACTCAGATTCCTCCTCCAATGGACTTTGTTGGGCTTTCTGATGATGCCAAAAAGGGGGAGAAGATAAAGCAAACTGGGACCAAGCAAGCTGGAAAATCTGCTGAGTCATCTGAGAAAGGAAAGACATACAGCAAGAAGACTAAGCCAAAGAAAAAGTGATGTTTTTAGATCTTAGGTTGAATCTTCTTGTTGTATCTTGTTTTAGTTGTTTGATTGTATTTGTTTATTTGATGTTTTGAGAACTGATCTTAAATTGAAATATGTATTGCAACAATTTGATTAAATGTATTATGTTCTTGATTGCAATGTTTTGGGCTTTGAATCTCTTCACTTAATCTGTTGAAAAAGATATCTTATGAACTGTAATGCATATGTTGAGGGGGAGCTTGTGAAAGCAAACCCAAGTACTAACCCAGTGCGTGAGTTGTTTTGTCATCATCAAAATGGGGGAGAATGTTAAATCAAGAGTTTTGAATAGTTATTTTATTTTGCTACAGTGCCTTCGAAATTTGAATTTTGATACCCAAAAATTCGTCTGTCAGTGGGTAGTTCAATAAGGCACAATAGTTCATCTATTTAAAATTTGAATTTTCAAAATGCAAAGTTCGTCTATCAGAGGGGCCTCTTTTCAGACTTACTTCAAAGTTTGAATTTCTGAATATTATCATTAGTATGTTAACATATCATCATAACAGACTTACAAGCTTTGTTTCTAAAATCCAAATTTTCATGTTCAAAGTTCGTCTGTCAGTGAGCCATTTTGATGCTCTTTCCAAACTCAGTTTTCAGATGAACTTTGACATATCCTTTATAACAACTATTTGAGATATCCTTAGCTTGTATGAATATGATAGTTATGTGCTCCATTTAAATTTTTTGTTATTTATTGCTTGCAGTATGATGTCTTCTCTTGAGAAAAATAGTGTTGATAATAATGCTTATGTGGGTGAGGACATGCAAATTGTGAACAAAGAATCTGTTCCTTCCTCCTCTATTTCTAATGTTGCTAATCAACAAGAAGGTTCTAAACACGAGAAACAAAGAAATAAAAGGGCTAAAACTCAATCATCCGATGTGTGGAAGGCTTTTACTAAACTTGATGTTGATGGAAAAGAAAAGGCAAAATGTAAAGGTTGTTTAAAATTGTTTGATGGTAATTCTACACATGGCACCTCACATCTACGTCGTCATATGCAGTCATGTAGAAAACTTCCACAATATCATGATGTTGGATTGATGATGTTGGATCATGAAGCCAATCTTAGATCCAGACAAATTGATAACAAGCATATACGAGATCTTTTGGCCTATGTATTATTGAACATGATTTACCCTATTCATTTGTTGAGTATAAATGGGTTAGGGAATTACTCAAGACATGCAATCCTGATGTTCAACTCATAACCAGAAATACAGTTGTGGGAGATGTTTTTAAATTCTATTTGTCAAAAAGAAAAGTTGAAAGAAACTTTGCAAAAGAGTATTAATAGAATTTGTTTGACATTTAATTGTTGGACTGCTGTAACTTCTGAAGGTTATATATGCTTGACAACACATTTTGTAGATGAAAATTGGAGATTGAATAGTAAAATACTTTCATTATGTAAGATGGAGCCTCCACATTCTAGGTATGAGCTTGCTAGAAAAGTGTATGATTGTTTAGTTGAATGGGGGATTGATAAAAAAATATTTTCTATCACTTTAGACAATGCTTCTGCAAATGATAACATGCAGGATATATTGAAAGAACGGTTGTCAAATCAAAATAACCTGGCTTGTAATGGAGAGTTTTTTCATGTGAGGTGCTGTGCTCACATTTTGAACTTAATAGTTCAGGAGGGTTTAAAAGTAACAGGTGCTGCTTTGCATAAGATTAGGGAAAGCATTAAATATGTAAAAGCATCAGAGGCAAGAATGATATGTTTTAGGCAAAGTGTTGAGGAAGTTGATGGTATTGAAACCTCAGTAGGCTTGCGGCTAGATGTGCCTACTAGATGGAATTCTACATATGCTATGCTTGATAGTGCGATTAAATATCGCCATGCTTTTTCTACCTTTGCTATAAGTGATCAGAATTACAGGTTTTGCCCATCGAATGATGAGTGGGTGAGAGCAGAGAAAATGTGCATATTCTTGCGGCCATTTGAAGTGATTACAAGGATGATTTCTAGGACTTCTTATCCGACTTCAAATATGTATTTCATGCAAGTTGCAAGAATTGAGTATTTGTTGAAAGAATATACAACTAATGAGGATGAGGTAATTAGATGCATGGCTCAGAGCATGAAAGAAAAGTTTGAAAAGTAGTGGAGAGATTACAGTGTCATTCTTGCACTTGGGGCAGTTTTTGATCCTCGAATGAAACTTGAAGGGATGCAATATTCTTACTCATTGGTTGATCGAACAGCTACCCAATCTAAGATTGAAAATATCAAGAGGAAGTTATATTTTCTTTATAACCACTACAAAGATATGAATCAATCATCTAGTCATGTTATTATTAGAGGTGGATCAAGTTCAAGTTTTACAACAACATCATTTCAACTTGAAACCACTCACTCCTCCTCCCTTGGTTCAACCAATACTATGGATTTTTTTGATGATGTAAGTTTGAAATTTTTTGACATTTTAATTTGATTTATCTCTTATGTTAATTTGATTATAATGGCTACTTTAACAAAGATTGATATTATATGATGTAGGATTATATTAATTTCAAATGCATGGATACCACTTCCTCTGAAAAGTCTGAATTAGATTATTATTTGGAAGAAGCAACACTTGCTCCTCACAAATTTCGACAATTTGATGTATTGAGCTATTGGAAGAGTAATCAGGATCGATTTCCCACACTTTCAATGATGGCATCTGATATCCTTAGCATTCCGATTACTACAGTAGCTAGTGAATCAGCTTTCAGCATTGGCTCACGTGTTCTTACAAAATATTGAAGTTGCCTCCTTCCAAATAATGTCCAAGCTTTAATTTGTACCCGTAACTGG
Organism: Adenanthera pavonina; assembly: GCA_026686845.1. Taxonomy (NCBI): domain Eukaryota; kingdom Viridiplantae; phylum Streptophyta; class Magnoliopsida; order Fabales; family Fabaceae; genus Adenanthera; species Adenanthera pavonina. Next base: position 10,398,018 of record JAIVEN010000017.1, read on the forward strand.
TTGCATGGTTTTCAGTTCACTCTTAATGGTAATATAATAATATTTTATCTTCTATTTTAACTAATGATTTTTTTATTATAAGCAAACCTACTAATTATGATAATAATAATGTCTATTATTTCATTTGTTTTTCTATTTGTTGCAGGTGATGGAGATGATGAGGAAGAAATCACAGCAATTGATTTAAAGTCACATCATGCTTCAAATACAATCATTGATGGTTGATGATGAATTAATGATGCTGGTTGTCTGATTGATAATGATAAATGATGATTATAGTTGGTGAATACTGATTGGTTTTGGCACTTTTGTCTTTTGAGTGATGTGGTTTTAGAACTTTTTTCTTTTGATTGTGAATCTAGTGATGACTAATGATAAAGTGATAATAGTAATTTAGTATTATGTTATTTTGGACTAATGAAGTAGTGATGAATCTATCTAGTGATGGATAATGATTATATTTGGTGTCTTGGTGAATGGTTTTTGAACTTTTGTGCCTTTTGGTGGTGAATTTAGGGTTAAATTTGTATTATTTTATATTAAAAATTTAAATTCTATGATTTTGGAGATGAAAAATTGAAACAGGAACAAATAAGCCTATAGGCCCGCGGGCCTTATCACACGGGCTCGGGCCCGAAGAAGTGAGCCCATTTAGGTGACAGGGCTTTTTGGCCCAGCCCGAATTGGGCCCGGCCCATCACGGGCCGGCCTGAATGGGCCAGGCCAGCCCGTTTTGACAGTACTATTAGTATTCGGGTTTGCTTTAACAAGCTCCCCCTCAACATATGCATTATAATTCAAAAGATATCATGTACAGTGGATCAAGTTAAGAGATTCATTAATTTGTTTAAAGTTTCAACACAATGATAGTACATAGCAATCATAGAGTTCAGAACAAAGAGTTTTTCATTTCATTCAAAAGCCATATTACAAGATATTACAAAGCAACAGAAAAACAAACATTACAAAATACTACAAGAAGATCCAAGCATCCATAAGTTCTAATCACTTTTTCTTGGACTTGGACTTCTTGCTGTAGGTCTTGCCAGAAGACTTAGTTGTAGTCTTTCCAGTTTGCTTGGACTTTTCCCCCTTTTTGGCATCATCAGGAAGGTGCATAAAAACAGCAAGAGGAGGGATCTGAGACACTGGAATTGCTTTAAGAGGCATAGGAGCAAATGGCAGATCTGGATTAAGTTTAGGAGGAGGTTCAGAAGGCTTAGGGCTTGGATCCTCTTCTTCAAAGACCTCAAGAAGCTCTTGCATTTCTTGTCTAGAAAGAGCTAATTGAGCCCTTATTTTCTCTGATAGACCATATGCAGAGAGAGATGAGGGAGCAGGATCAGGAGAACGAAACATTTCTTCAAGCCTTTGTCTTTGTGCTTGTAAGAGAGCATTGTGTGCAATAGCCTTTAGATCAACATAAGGCACAATGCTTCGATCTTCATTCAGGGCAGCTTGCGTGAATGGTGAAGTGGTGATTGCTGACACTAATCTCTCAACTTGCTCAGATTCTTGATGTGAAAGGATTGAATCCTGAGCATCTTCTGGAATAGGGTCATGGGAGCTTGGTTCTTGAGGACCTTCTTCCTCCATGCCATAGTCCAAGGGAGGACCAGGACTTGCCTCATTGCTGGAGGCCTATGGTGTGCTTAATGTGCCAGCAGACTCAGTGTCATGTACAGCAACATCAGGATCAGGAGAGGCTAGCGCAAATGGACTTAGAAGCTCAGGAGTTGGAGACATAACAGGCTCAGAGAATCCTAGCTGAGGTGGAGCTGATGTGGCAGGAATGACACTCCTTATGTCTTCATATGCATCAGCAACCACTTTCATGTTCTTAGCCAATTGGTGGATCTGATCTTGTAGATGAGCAAACTTGGCATTTTGCTCATCCCTGATACTGAGTATGAGTGTAGACAAACTGTCATACAACTCAGTGATTTTGGTTGGCTTGGCATGAGAGGAGGGAGTAGATGGAATTTGATCTTGAGGAGACTAAAATTGTGATAGGACAGGCTAAGAAGGCTGAGGTATGGGTCTTGGAGGAGCCTCAGAGGTACCTTCTTATTGCAGGGAGGCATCTTCATCAAAGAAGAGATCTTCAGATTTTCCTGTTCCCTTCCCAATCCATCTTCCATCTTGACTCTCTATCCCCATCCTTTGCAGCTCTTTTTCCTTGAAGATCTTAGTAGGCTTCCCTTTCCCTTTCTCAAGATGCTGAATTCTGGCATACTGAAGGATCTTAGAGGTGATTACTGTATAAGGAAGTATGGAGTCATTCCTCTGATCCCTAGCCTTGATCATGCATTGGAGAATGATATGTCCCATGTTGATATGCTTCCCACGCATGATTGCTGCTATCACATGTGTCTCTGCCCTTGTTATCAAATTGAAGCTGCCTCCTTTGTTAAAGATAATTCTTGACACAATGTAGTGTAGAATTCTCACTTGAGCACTGAGGTTAGTGTGCTTGAGCAAGCTTATAGGTGACCTGTTCTCCTTTCTTTTGAACAAAGTGTTCAGGATTGTGCTCTCTATGTAGTTTAAGAAAGGGCCACCTTCTTCATCAACAGTCTCTGCCTCATCCATATACCCAGAAGCAGTAATGTCAATCTTTCAAGCCATCTTGCCCTGGAATTTTTAACACCTCGTTAAAGGTTTCATCTGTCAGCCAGATGATCCTTGATCTCAGATTGACTTCCTACTTCTTTTTCTTGTTGTTATATTTCAAAGAGGCATACTAAGTCTTGACTACCTTATCATCATACCTCTCTAATATCTCTAACAAATTCTTGTATTTAATCATCCACAACCCGGCATTAAAGTTGTTAGAGATTAAAAATTCTTTCATAATGATATAGTGAGGCTTGATTACCTTCTTGCTCACAAACTTGGTCGTGTACTCCTCTTGAATATGGGCATTACTCCATAATAGCAATGTGATCAGTTGATATTCTCCAGATTCAGTACTGGAGGAGGAAGTGGAAGCAACAGCAGTAACAGCAGGAGTAGCAGGAACCGAAGGCTCTGTTTTCTTTGGTGAAGATGCTCCAGCTTTCTTTGAATCAGCCTTTGATGTTGTTTTCTGCCTTTTGGAGGGGGTTGCTTTACTGGATTCGCCTTTTTTTTTTTCGGTTTCTCACTCTCCTTTGAGGCATATTGGGATTTCACCATTGTTTTTGGCCAAGACTCTCCCTTTCCAACCTCTAGATTTTTCACTCTTGCCATTTTTGTGGAGGAATGATTCAGAAAGATGCTAAGAATGGGTTTATAGGATGCGAAAAGAAGTTTAATCGGTGAAAAGTGATGATTTTTGAATGGAGTTAATAGGAATTAAGGACAGAATGAGAACAGACTTGTGAGAGATACAAATAGAGTTACGTCTGTTTAGAGGATAACCTTCGGTTTTATCGTGTGTAACCACTCAATAGACAAATTTTGACAGGTCAAAATTCAAACTTCAGATAGTTACAAGTTAATCCATTCAGTTATGTTTACTGATAGACAAATTTTCTCCTGGAAGTTCATCTGACAGAGGCTTGGTTCAGGAAGTTATGCATGAACAGATGAACTTTGCTTCAACAAAGTTCAAATTTTAAAAGAATTAGACAATGAGCAGGCATGAAAAAAACAAGCAATAGACAAACTTTGTTTCAACAAAGTTTGAATCTTGAAGAACAAGCAGCAAGCAATAATCAATACAACAAACAACAGACGGATTGTAATTATAAAAATTCATATTTTAGAGATTCAATAATGTGAGCATGTTTTAACAGACGAATTTTGAATCAGAAATTCGAATTTCAACATTTTGTAAAGAGTTTCCAACATGCGTATTTTGAGAAATGGAAATTCGTGCAATCTTCATGTTGGACAAAGATAATATTGGAACTTTATTTTTTAAAATTCAAATTTTCATAGACCAACAGACGAATTTCGAAAGACCACTGAGAACTGTTACAATGTAAAGCAAGCTAAAGTTCATTTGATGGGCATCTAAATTTGAATGTTAAGCTTACTAACTTGTTCAAAAACACAATTTATCAGGGAAATTTGTCTAATACACATCTAAAATGCGAATTTTAACCTTATAAACTTACAGAATGGATCCAGAAACTCAGATTTCTTGCTTTCTTTTTCACCTTTTGACTGTTTCATTCTGGTGTGCTCCATTTTTCAGATTTATTGCCATTGAAACTTATGAGGAGCACCTGTAACTTAAATTAAACTTACTCCGATGCTAAAGTTAGAATTAAATCAATGTTAGAAATTCTAAAATAGATTTGCACAAGGATTTACTTACAGTTCATTAGGATTTACTATACCCAATTCTCTTCTGATTTTGCAATGCCTATCTTCTGGAAGAGGCTTTGTCAAAATGTCAGTAACGTGATCTTCTGCAGGAATGTATTCTAATTTGATTTCTCCTTTCTGAACATGATCCCTTATGAAGTGGTGCCTAACTTCAATATGCTTTGTCCTTGAATGCATGATAAGATTCTTTGTGATGTTAATGGCACTTTGGTTGTCACACATTATTGGTATTTCCTTCATCTCAATCTCAAGATCTTCAAGCTGCTGTTTCATCCAGATGACTTGGGCACAACAGCTTCCAGCAGCAACATATTCAGCTTCTGCCGTGGATAAGACCACACTATTTTGTTTCTTGCTAAACCATGAGACCAAGGATCCTCCAAGAAACTGACATGTTCCACTTGTGCTTTTTTTGTCAGTTTTGGATCCTGCAAAGTCAGCATCAGTGTATCCTTTGAGATCTTCTCCATTGCCCTTTGGATACCAAAGACCCATTTGTGATGTTCCAATAAGATATCTGAAGATACGCTTCACAGCAATTGCATGGGTTTCTTTGGGACATGACTGGAACCTTGCACACATACAGACACTGAACATGATGTCAGGTTTGCTGGTAGTTAGGTATAGCAGAGATCCAATCATTCTTCTGTATTGGGTTATGTCAAAGATTTTTTCTCCTTCATCCATGTCAAGCTTAGTTGTAGTAGCCATAGGAGTTCCCACTGGCTTAGCCTTTTCCAAGCCAAACTTTTTCAGCAGCTCTTTCAGATACTTTGATTGGTTGAGGAAGATACTATCATCACATTACTTAATTTGCAGTCCAAGTAAGAAGTTAAGCTCACCCATCATTGACATTTCCAACTCACCTTGTATTAGCTTAGAGAAATTCTTGCATAGAGATTCATTAGTAGCACTAAATATAATATCATCACCATAAATTTGAACAATAAGTAACTCTTTATTTTCTTTCTTAGTGAACAAAGTAGTATCTACTTTTCCTCTGTTAAACCCCTTTTTAGTTAAAAAATTACTTAATCTTTCATACCATGCTCCAGGAGCTTGCTTTAAATCGTAAAGGGATTTCTTTAATTTATAAATATGGTTTGATTTTGTAGAGTCCTCAAAGCCTGGAGGTTGGTCTACATAAACTTCTTCCATGATATATCCATTAAGGAAAGCACTCTTTACATCCAGTTGATATAACATTATATTCTTCATGCATGTATATGCTAAAAGAATTCTAATTGCTTCTAATCTAGCTACTGGAGCAAATTTTTCTTCAAAATCAATACCTTCTTCTTGATTATATCCTTTAGCATCCAGTCTAGCTTTATTTCTGATTATTGATCCAGATTCATCAAGTTTATTTCTAAAAACCTATTTAATGCCAATGATAGGATGATTTTTGGGTCTAGGCACTAAATCCAAAACTTGATTTCTTTCAAATTGATTTGATTCATCTTGCATAGCTAAAATCTAGTATTCATCAGTTAAGGCTTCTTCAGTACATTTAGGTTCAATTTGAGAAATGAAAGCACATTTTATCATCTGATCTCTTAACTATTTTCTGGTTTTAACTTGCTCTTGAACATCTCTAATTACTTGATCAACATGATGATTCCTTTGATATCTCCAAGCTCTATGGAGTTCTTGAGATATTTCTTCATTATTCTCATCCTCAAAATCTTTCTCCTGAATATCTTCCTCTATGTTAATAGATTCAGATATTTTTGGAGGTTCAATTTTATCTTCTTCAGAAAGATCTAAGTTCTTAAAATTTGAAATAAGATCATCTTCATCAGTGATATGCTTAGAAACAGTTTCATTTTCAATAAACACTACATGCATAGATTCTTCTACTAATTTAGACTTTTTATTAAAAAATCTATATGCTTTCTCCTACTAGAGTAGCCTAGAAATATACCTTCATCAGGATTAACATCAAACTTACCCAAATTCTCCTTTCCATTGTTGTGGATGAAGCACTTACAGTCGAATACATGTAGATGTGAGAGGTTTGACTTTCTTCCTTTGTACAGCTCATAGGGAGTCTTTTTCAAAAGAAATTTTTCAAAAGAAATTTTTGGTTGGCTAGTGACTAACTCATTTTTAACCAGTTTTGATAGTTGATTCATGTTAACATGTGCTAACCTTCTACGCCACAATTAGCTATCATTATCCTGACTAATCAAACATACATAATCTAAGGGAGGAAGTTCATCAAGATCAATAGTATAACAGTTACCATCCCTTTGAGCCTTGAGGATTACTTTGTGATCACTTTTTCGGATGACCAAGCAGAACTTTGAGTCAAATAGTACCCAGTTTTCTTTGTCATATGTTTGACTCTCACTTAGCAGATTGTGGTTGAGGCCAATTACAAACAACACCTCTTCAATGGATGTTTCAGGATTCTTGTCCACAATGCTAATGCCAACTATTCTGCCATATTGATCACTTCCAAAGGTCACCTTTCGTTCTTTCTTGTCTCTAAGGGTGATGAACTTTTTCTTATCACTAGTCATATGACTTGAGCAGACACTATCCATATACCATTTATTACTCTTTCTAGCTTTAAGACAAACCTGCAAGACAAAATTCATATTTTCTTTTTAGGTACCCAAATTTGCTTGGGTCCTTTTCTGTCAGTAGTACTTTCCCTAGATACAGATGTACCTTTAGGAATCCATTTAACCTTCCTGTCAAGTTTATTTTTCTTTAAAGTACAAGAACTGGAAATATGTCCCTTCTTATTACAGAAGTGATATGTGGTAAAAGGACTGCTGGATTGAGATGCAGGAAGAAAGTAATGTAGATAATATTTTTGTTTTACATGCTTTGGTTAATCATAGGATTCAATATGTCATGAAATATGATCTTTCTTTTTACTGCCACTAGCATGCACAAAATGTGTCATATACATATTTTGATTTTTCTTCATAATCTTTTCTTTTACTGCACAAGGGTCATAGCTAAGTCCAGCCTTTCCCTATGTTATTCTCTGATTCCCATTAAAGCAAATAACATATCTTTTCCTTTAGTAAGTCTAGACATGCTTTTCACCAGATAGTCATTGGTTTGCTTTAATTCAATGCATGATTTACAACAAGCAGATTCAACAATATGCAGATAAGCAGTTTCAGAGATGTTATGCTGAGATTCTAACTTGTTAATCTTTCTCTTAGCTTGTTTGAGTTCTTTGGCAGTCTTAATAAACTTATCATGCAATTCATGAAATGCATCCAGTAATTTAGAATAAGAAGGTTTAGATTTATATACCTCATCTTCTTGATCACTGTTGGATGGGATTTCAGCTTCTTCAGATGCAAGTGCCATTAGACAGATGTTGGCAATCTCATCTTCATCATCATCTTCTTTATCTGAGTTGTTGCCCTAGATTGATGAGATGTACGCTTTTTTCTTCTTGCCTTTGTTTGCAGCTTTTTTTTCTTTCTCTTGCTTCTTGAGGAATTGTGGACAATCCCATTTGACATGTCCCTGCTTCTTGCACTCGTAGCAAGTGATAGGTTCTTTTCCTTCTCTCTTGCTATCTCTAGCTGCTCCTTTCTTGAAGAATTTCTTGTTTTTGTTGTTGTTGTAAAATCTTCCAAATTTCTGACCATCATAGCAAGAGTTTTTTCATCTAGCTCATCTCCATCGTTAGATTCTTCTTCTTTCTCCTTACCAGCTTTCAGAGCAAGACCTTCTTCTTTCTGTCTTGTCCTGCCTCCTTGAGAGCCTTCATCTTTCATTCATATTCTTTGAGGCTACCGAAGAAGGCTGTGTCAGATGCCATTTATTCTCCTCTGGCTTCCTCTATTGCTGTTACTTTGGGTTGCCATTCTAGAGGAAGAGCTTTGAGGATCTTTCTGACCTTTTCTGTCTGAGTGTACTCCTTGCCAAGACTTTTCAATTGATTCACAATGAGGGTGAATCTCTTTTGCAGTTCTTTGACACTCTCTCCTTCAACCATTCTGAAGCTCTGATATTCTCCTATGCAGGAGTTCAGTTTGTTTTCTCTAACTCCAGTGGTTCCTTCATGAGCGATTTCAAGGGTGTCCAACATATCCTTGGCTGTGGAGCATTATGAGACATTGTAGAATTTGTCTTGATTCAATGCATTGGCTAGGCAGTGTTTTTCTTTGAAGTTCAGCAAGACTCTTCCCCTATCTTCCTTGTTCCATTCGGCCTCTGGCTTCTCTTTGTACTCCCATCATCCTGTAATGTCATTGGGACAAAATCTCCCTTTTGGATGACAGACCATATGTCTAGATCAATGGAATAGAGATAGATTTGCATAGCATTGTGAAGAGAATGGCTGACTTTTTGTCCTAGCCTTTGCCATTCTGATAAGAATGTTGATATAGGATGCACAACTGCAATTCAGAGGATAACATATTTTCCTTCTTGCAATAAGGATTTAATGTTGATGGGAATCCAATGTACCCAATATGTTGTGTAACACTTTAACTATAAGCCTTATTTCCCATGTATTATACCTTATTTATAGTCCATTAATCATGTTTAGAAGCTTAAATCACTTAAAGAATTCTAACAGCAAATTTCAAAATTTTGGTTATTATTCATATAGTAAATCCATTTTATTGGCCAAATTTCAAAAAATTATAACTAACTCCATAAACTTGTATGGAGGTGATTCAAATCTATAAAAATAGCTCAAATCATTGTCTAGATGAGAAAAATAAGAAATAGAGCTTTGGTTATGCCAATTGGTATAGTAAATTAGATAAATTTTACTGTTCATTTAGTCATTTTTCAATTATTTAATTTTTTGGCACTAACTTTGAAAAATCATAATAACTCGCATACATGTCCAAATTGGGTGCTCTTTAGTTCTATAGAAAGCTTATTTGATCTATTTTCTAGGAACATATAAAACTTATACAAATCCTCCATTTCATCTAAATAGTAGTTATATTACTGATATAGTGTCAAAATGATCATTTACATCTATGTACTTTGTAAAATAAAATCCATAACATATTTACATGACAATTTCTTGTCCCAAAACTAGATCATACATCATGTGGAACCTACAAGGACATTATAACCCCAAAATATAGATTCAAAACTACACACATGTATTTACATAAAAGTTCAAAATAAAAAAACATAGCAAGGATTGTCATTTTATTCATCAACTTCTTCCTTTCCTTGCTCCTTCTTAGAAGTCTTGCCATAATTTGTCCCTAAGCATACTAATCATATGGGATGGTGAGATTTAAAGAATCCCAATAGCAATACCAATTATGCATGCATGTTATCATATAGGTCACATAAACATCCAGAAATCATGTTTAAACATAATGTGTCATATTAGGTCATAAAAATTTTGGCAGATTTTTTTCTTAGAAAAGGGACATCTCAGAGTCAAAACCCTAACATTTTCTCAGCCACAACAATCAAAAAACATCAAAATAGCAATATGTCAATGCATAAATCATCAAGAGACATTCTAAGACAACATAATAATGCAATAAAAGGAAAATTGCTACCTTTACGATTCCTCTTGCTTTTCCTTTTGGGTTTACTTCATTCTAATACTTCTACAAGCTTTCTTGAACCTAATTACAACATTAAATACTTACTTAGGCCACTGGTTCATGGGGTTTCCTCACAAAGTTTCCATAAAACCCTAAAAATCTACATAGTTATATTCTTTAACTTTTTCATGAAACCAATACTTGTTCCTAAGGTTTTTCACCATCGAGAATCTATCTTTGACATCAAAATAATAAAATTCCCACTCTAATTCACTCCGCTGTTCTGGCAAAAAATCACAAGAAAAAGGAAAGAAAAGATTTTCTTTGCAAAACTTCCAACAACCTGTAAAATCATACTTTAAGTAACTTATATTCATACGTTTGCTTGGTTTTGATGCAAGAAATCACTTCCCTTTCCCCTTCCTATACCTTGGCTAAAATCTAGACTAGAGAGGGAGGAGAAGAGAACTTCGTTTAATTACCTTAATCCACTAGAGGAACTAGTTTGAAGTGGTAGAAATCTCACCTTGAACCTTGGTCAAAAATCTTCAAGCTTTCCTTTCTCTATTTTCTCTTCACTTTCTCATGCCTATTTGTTCTCTTCCCTCTGCAATTTTTGAACTTCTAACTCTCCTTATGTAGCACTAGTTAGTCTAAGAGGAAAGATGTAATGCCCCTCATGATATCTTTATTGGTCTTGTGTTCAGGATCAGAGGAAGTAGGACGGACATGGTTCAAGAGGAAACAGAAAAGGGACTTCGCGCTGTGGTGAGGAGCAGGGTTGCCGCAGCTAGAGACTTCTAGTAGCGTTTTTCAAAATTCTATGGAGGAGCCGCGGTGAGAATCGAGATTTTTACTTAAAACTGGATCATTTCGGACGCTCAGACAGAAAAGAAACAAAAGGAAACCGAGGGAGATCGCGAGAGAGCTATGCTAGGGTTTGGTTTTCCGGCGTCCAAGGGTGATTTTAGACCGAGGGAGCTTGGATTTAAGTTGGTAAGTTACTTCTACACCTCCCTCTCCGTTTTTGTTCGGTGAAAATATGGGGTTTTTGGTTTTGAGGTTGGGTTTTTGGTTTGTGATGAAATTCATCGATTGAAATGGTTTAAAAGAGGTTAATAAAGTGTGTTTTGATGTTCTTAATGATTGGATTCGAGTTTGGAAGGGTTTATGTGTGATTTGAGCTTGACCTTAGGCTGTTTCCGGTTAGAGCTCTAGGGAATCCGAAGAGTATGTGTTCGAGTAGTGTTTAAACGATCCCTGGGAGCTTATTGATGTATGATTAGGGTGTTGGAGCCTTGGGTTAGGCCTAAAGTGGGTAAATTGTGATATTGTGATTATGGGTATATTATGTTAATGGGAGAATTATGTATTATGAAGGTTATTTGGTTAGCTGTGTGGGGCTCAAGCATATTGAAGTTCAAGAAAGCGTGTGGAACTTACGTGAGCGCAGTATTGACAACCTGAGGTAACCGGGTGTTTGTTTATGTGGTTCTATACGATAGTATGTATAGTTATGTATATATGCATGTCTTTTTTCATACCACGATAGTGATATATGTGTGTGTTGTTTTTATATATCGTGGTATGCGTATAGTAGATGTGATATGATATGATGTATAGACGTTATGATGATCATGATGATGATGATGATACATTAGCATCACCACTTGTTATTGTTACATCGAGATATATGACGGATAAAGTGGTGATGATGTGATGATGTATGATATATGATGATAAATGAAATTGTTAGGGAGAATAAGGTTGGAGTATGTGGAGTATGTGAAGTATGTATATGTTTGGGAGGATAAGGGTGGATTGTATATGTGTGTTAGGAAGAATAAGGACGGGTTATATGTATATGTGTGTTAGGGAGAATAAGGATGTGTTATATGTATATGTGTGTTAGGGAGGATAAGGATGGAAGTCCCGGAGAGGACGACATGCATACCATGCATTTTACATTGCATTTATATGTTATATGATTCATATCTGTGTATATATATGTTTATGTGTTGTTAATCCCGGTTACTGAGACATTGTCTCACCCCACCCTCTCCCATGACTAACCCTTTCAGGTGAAGGTTCTGGCTCTAGTCCGGTGATGCCATGAGAGTAGCTGTGTACGTGGGAAGTCTATGTAGTATTTGTATATTTTGGATTATGTATTATGTGCCAAGTAGGGTAGAAAGTTGTGTATTGAATGTATGAGATTGACAGGATTGTTATGGGTGAATGTATGCTTGGTTATGTTTATAATTGAATGTGTTATACTGGTGTTTTGAGAGCGTTATGTATTTGAAAATTGGTATGGTAGTATTTGTGGGCCCAGAGCTGCTTGGGCCTGGTTGTTGTGTTTTAGGGCCTGTAGCCCGTTTTGTCATGTTGGGGTTCAAAGGGGTCAGAACTCAGAGAAGTGGTTCCTTTGAGGTGCAACCTCTTTGGATATGTTAGTTTGGAGATTTTGGACATATATGAATGGTCTCTGAGTGACCAGTTGGCTTTGGTGACAATTGGGGTTGGTTAGTCATGAGTTTTGGTCAATAAGTGGCCAAAAAATGGTGTCAGGGGTCCAGAATCTCCATGCGGAGTTGGATTGAGGTGAAAGTGGTGTCTATGGTTAGATTGGGACTAGATTGACTTGTAGGAGTTGGAATCAAGTCAATCGGAGGTCGGAGCATAAAGTTATGCGCGTCGAAAGTTCGCCCGTAAGTGTTGAAATGCTGATGTGGGACATCAGTAAGGGGGCGCCGCGGCGCCATCAGTCCAGGCCGTGGCACCAGCCGTCCAGTAGTGAGGCATGTTTCAGAGGAAGCAGGAGCCACGGCGGTACTGTAGCGGCTGCGGCCCCAGCCCAAAATTTGGTAATTTGGGGTTCGTGTCCACTGGTTTGAGGCTGTGAGTTGTTGTTTGGAGTTATTTGGGTTGTGTTTGGTTGTATTTCGTGAGTTTTGGTTGTAGTGGAGGTAGGATGTTACAGAAGAGATCTAATACAAGTGCAAATCATGGTTAAATTAACCTAACCTTAGTTGAGTTATCAAATACTTCTTGATTAAGTTTCTTTGAAAAAATATACAAAATTCTAATTCTCCATGTGCTATAGATTGTCACACCTTTTGGGGAGAAAATGTCTCAAAAATACTACATATTTTTCTCAGTCCAGATACATCCTATATGGGTTACTTTTTACTTAGATCAATAAAGTTACTTTTATAATATTTTATTACTTTATGGATATAGGATTAAACTATGTTTGTATCTGTGTTTACTTTATTATTCTATCCCACAAAGTATCCGTGTGGGATTCACATCTTTTTTCTTTTACTTTTCTTATTTTTTGTGGGGTCCACACTATCTTTTTTTGTGTATTGTTACTTTTATGTTACTTGACCATCAATTTTTCTTCAAATTGATTCTGTTAATACCAATGCACTATTCCATTGGGTTTAGTATTTTATAAGTTTCAGTATGAGATAAATTTGTAATATTTACAAAATTACCCTAGAGCCAGGGTGAAAATACAAATATTTATTGTTTTAGGTCATTTTCCATAAATGTCTCTAGGGACCAGACTACATATAATTTTTTCCTTGCTGGGACAAAATTGCAATTATCATAGAATGTGAAATTACCATTTCACTTCTTTTTTCATCTAAATCATACATATTAAGCTATTCATCATATATACATGCTATATCATTATATTTTCATACATCTAACAACACTTAGGAATATGGGGATGTTACAGGTTGTACATGAATAATAGGCATATGAATTATTTCTGTTCTTTCTTTTGTTTAGCAAAACACTTCAACTTTTCACAATCTCCACTTTGACATTGCGATCTGTTGTCTTATTATATTTTGATGGGTTGGTTTTGCTACTTCGTTGATGCATTGAAGTAGAGCATAGGATATTGGGGCTAGTAAATATTGTCAGTTGATCACTTAGAAGATGTAGCAAACTGTACGAATCAAAACTAAATTTTCTTTTACTTGCCTATTTAACAATGATAATGAGATAAGTGTTGGTCCTATGTTGATGTTATTGTTGAGTCGTATAATTCCATTGATCTATTCAAATGAAAATTTATGCTCACAAACACTTGTAACATTCATCCTTATTTTTTATATTTACATTTATATGTTTTTTTTTTAAAAAGATCATGTTGCAGTGTTTATAATTAAGTTGGGAATGAAGAGCCATTGATCTATTATAATGGTTAGTGTTAATAAGTCTCTGTCTCTTCTACGCATCCAAATTAAGAGAACTTTATCACAATTGCAAATGTAGATGGTTTTCACGCGCATTTAAATTAAGCTTTGCAAGTCATTTTTCTGGATTATCTGCATCCGGGTAGACCTATCAAATTATTAGGTTTTGTTCATACCTATCATCGCTTTTGAGCTGCACAGATTAATACAATTTTTAAATAATATATATTTTCATTCAATTAGGTGAGAAGAAGCATTAATTCGTAAGGTAAATACATGCATATATAAGGTCTAAGATCTACGTCCAAACTGTCCAAGATCTATGTCCAAACTTTCTATCAAGTATTTCCTTTTCTTACATCCTCAATGTATGTCCATATACATATTCACTTTTGGTGGACTACGTTATAGTATTTGATAATATATTCTCTTTTGATATATATTTTGTCAATTTCATCTTCCATAGGACTCACTTCAATTCTTAATAAAAGTCAATTTTAACTATCTTATCGAAGTCAAAAAAAGTTATTTGTGTCAATAAAATTGTTCAAAAATTGCATTGGTTTCAATTTCTATAACATCCCAAAACTTAGATCCTATATCTGCAGACGAAAGAGGATATGTGCCATTGAGGCGATGCTGCTTAGTAGAATCTGATCCTAGACAATGCTCTAGAAGAATTCAAAATGCTTTAGAATGAGAAGGAAGTTTAGAGATAAAAAGTAGAGAAAGAGGAAACTATATATTAAGAAGAATGAATGAATGAGTAAAAAAGAACAATATTTATGTGATGAAAGGAAGTAGTATCTTTGTATTGATTATGGAAGTAAGGAAATGATAAGAAAATCTAAAGAGCTTTCAATATAAGTATGTGGGCCTTGTGAAGATGTTATTGGACTTAAGTTCTCTTAACCAGGTTTGAGAGAAAGAAATGAAAACTTAAACCTTAGCATTTTGATTTACTAAGCCCAAGAAGACTATGTCTTATCATTCTTAAGCTTAAAGAAAGGAAAGAACTAAGATTAAACTTAATTAGATACCTTGAGATAAGGATGTTCAATTACCCACATGTCATAGAGATATGCTGAGTTAGAAAAGAAATTCCATGCTAATACTCTCCAAGTTTAACATTAGCATTAACATACTGAATACCCTCAGAACTCTACAATTAAGTGTGTATGAGTGGGAGTAACATGATGATAGGTGACCTCAATGTAAAAATCACTGTGTACTAAAGGATGACCAGTTTGGCCTTTTCATAATTTGTTGACCTTTATATTCCAAAATTATATTTTACATCTAGGAAACTATAATATGTAACTATCTATAATTTATGAATAAAGAAGGCATGAAATATGAATAAAAAGGAATTTATGAATATTTATGCGATTAAGGAGAATTTATATATTTGGAATTAATTTCCTAAATTATAATTTGACCTCAGAAATATTTATATGATTTTATAAAGAGATTATTGGGCTTGGCATTTTTTTTTTTGAATATTTGATTATTTGGCCTTTATTGAAAAGCCAAAATGAAAGAAGTTTTTATATTAGGCCAAGCTAAAGAAAAAAGCTCAAAAAGAATCCATGAATAGTAATCCAAGCCTAATAAGAGAAATTTGAGAAAAAATGGGCTTTGAAAAATAGTAAAGGAAATATTATTTCACTATGGGTCTTTTATTGCTATTAAATGGAAATATTCGGTCCTTGGTAGTCTTTATGTTAAGTCCTTAATTATTAATAATATGGTCCTTTAATGTCAATATTCTAAACTCCTATTTTAATGAAAACGTAGGTGCTACAAAAAGATAGAGATTTTGCAGTGATTATTTTCAGCATTAGTAGCAGTTATACTACAATAGACAGGGACAACGGTTATATGAAACACTACCATAGCAGGCAACATTAGTAATATAGCGAAGGTTAAACAAACCGCTATTAAATTTAGTCAAACCACCTCTATTTTAGAAGCAGGTAAACCATCTGTTGCCATGAACCTGTTATAATAACGGCTATACTGACCACGTGGAAGTCACTCTAGTGATCGTTGCTAACATTTAGTAGTGGTTCAGGTAAACATTGCGGCAGTTAGTAGAACCACTTCAAAATGTAGAAATGAAATTCAAATTTTGTAGCAACATTTATTGTGTCTTGTAGCGGTTATCTAACCACCACTATACTGAAATTGAATTTTCGCGCCAAATTTCGTCATTGTTATTGTAGCAGTTGTTAACCACCACCAAGTTGGTCCCAAAAGACAAAGATTCCAATATTTCTCCATTTAATGTTTTGATAAATTGAAGTACACTAGTTTTGTAATTTAGTAATGAAATACTAGATTTATAGTATTTTATCCACTCTCATACAATAAAAATTTATTTCAAATTAACCATTAATTAACTTTCATATTTCAAGTATAAAATAATAATACAATTTATAATTATTTAAAATTAATTATAAATAGTAAATATTTATTAAAAATACCATAAAAATATAACTTTACTTGATATAATCTTTATAATTAAACTATCAACAAATACAAATAATGAAATTAAATTACAATGACAATACATATAATTCAATATGATCTCTTCAAATTTATGTTATTCCCATCTTTTTAATAACTCTTCAGATATCTTTCCCCATCTTTTAATCTTTCTTTGTGCTATGATTTTCTTGAAGAGAGAGACAGAACAGAGCACAATGGAGAAGATGGAAGAGAAAGAAGATGAAGACCGCGTGAAGAGAAATGGCAGGGAAGGGAGAATTTATAGGGATTGAATATTAATAGTGGTTATGATAGTGGTCATACACTGTTGCAAATGAGACTTTTGTAGTGGTTATGACAACAGTTAAAAACCGCTACTAAGTTTAACTATTGTGTTGGTTATAATTTAACCACCACTATAATTGTTACTATTTTTTTTTAATATATATGCGTTTGTAAATCCATATTATTTTAATTTAATTATGAGTTTGAATTGTTTAAGCGTAATTATTTGATAAAGACAGATTTTATAAGTTGACTAAGTGATGACAAATTATAATTTTTTTATTTAATAAAAAATTCTAAATTAGAATCAATCAACTAGAAAATAAAATGAGTTTTAAAAATTATAAATTAAAATCAATTAAGTAAAAAATTTAAAGAACTAAATAAAATAAAATGTACATAAAAATCCATAATACACAAATATGTATAAAATATCTAAAAATATATTGTTGATGCTTAGACTGATTTGGGTGAGCCTGCTCCTTGAAATTCGGGTGGTCTTGATGCTCCTGGGGCTATGATGCAGAATGAGTTGGATAAGGACTAGGTGTATGACCATTGGAAAGCAAGCATGACAATCTACAGGATCTAAATAGTTTGTAGGTGCTAGCAGGGAAGAGCTACCTGACTATCTGCCAGACAGCCATAGCAGCAACCTATTATATGGCAATGGAGGTGGCCTGTTACACCATCTGAGGCACCTGTACCTACAGCTCCTAATACTAGTTCTGCATAGTGCTGAGAATCCGATACATCTCATCATATGATGCATGTGAAGCTATGGTGTAGATGTAGAGGACTGAGAAGTAGAGGATGTCTACCCTCCTGCTTGCCTAACCCAGCCCTTGAACCCTCTCTAGGTGGTTTGGTACTCCAAAAGCTGCTTGTATGAGCTGCACATCATCCTTACTTGCCCCAAAAATAGATCTCTGTGACTCCATGCTCTCTGTAGCCGGTACACGAATATTGTTCTATTCAAATCAAAATGATTTATTAAATCAGGATTATTAAAGTATTATAAATTTAATAAAATTTATAAATTAAAGTATCTACAATAATGTTCTGCATGGTCCTACTGACTGCACTACTGTCCTTGTGCGTGTGAGTATGAATCCAAAGATCTCACAGTGGAACTTGGCCTTGTTGTTGTGCCTCTTGAAGATATTTTAAGTATAAATGAAAGAAAAAGTTAATTTAACTATGAACATAAAATTTTAGAATTTTAATTTATACCATTTCATGCCAAGTTCGTGCAAAGGTTTTCTAGTTGGTAGTGTGAACAATAGTCTACCTTGCTCTATTCTCTCTATTTTGGGCCACCACCACCACCTCTACATATTATTAGTAGACATTAAAAATTGCAAGTTGTATGGTTTTCTAACATATATATTTTTTAAAATTAATATAAATTAACGTCAACATAATTAAAGCATACCTGATGCACCTCGCTCATCCTTAGAGTCACAAATCTCTTCCAATTACCAGCATTTTTGACACTCTCTGGCTTTGTTGCAATGACCTCCCCCATGGTTAGGTTACTACGCCTATTTGCCTTATGGTACGACCTGTTCTACATATTCTTCCAGGACAAACCCATCTTTTGTAAACAATAGGGCTTATGTTGCTCAGTCACATTGAACTTGGGTTGCATATTAAAAACATTAAAGTCCTTAATATTGATATAATGTGAGTTGAAATAAAAATATAACAAAAATGAAAAGATTTTAATTAACTTCAATACCTGGATAATGTATGAGAAACACAAATTCTTATGCTCCATAAGCACCTTCTTCCAATTACGATGATATATGTGGAATATATAATAATTTTGGCCCAAGATGGCCAAAAATTTGTTCAGCAACCCACCTTCTTCACCGACTAGCTACATGTTGTTCATCTTCTCACTCTAGGTCTCAACAACTCACTGGCCTGCTAGGAGGTTCCAGACATCTAACGCCATCATCCTTCTGGTGGTTTGTTGGCTAGATGTATCTAAAAAAATAGAATTTTTAAAAGAATTCTAAACATTTAAAATATTATGATAATTAAATATAAAATACAAAACTTACGCTCAATATCAATGTTCCACCCCCTCCTCTGCTGTGTTGGAGCATGGTTAATGTTGCCTCACTTATGGGCAACATCTTCATCAAGGAAGTCTATTGCATCTCGAAAGGGCATGTCAAGGAAAATGTCATCCATTAGTCCCTCATCATCATGCTCCTAGGAGGTGGGTTGCTAGGAAGTGCTAGGATGTTGGTAGGATGTAGAGTGCTAGGATTCATGGGGCTGCTGGCTATGACTCATCTTTAGGATATCTAAAATGTAACAAAATAAATTATATTATTAAGTTTCAAAGCATATAATGAAAAGATAATAAAAAAAATTAAAAATAAAAAAATAAATTATATTATTAAATTTCAAAGTAAATAATCAAAACATAACAATTTTTTTTTAAAAAATCACAAATAAGGAAATATAACCTCACTAAGGTTAAAGTTTCATCTGCTTATGGAAATATTGATTCTAAGTTACTTCGTTTGATCAGTTCACACTCATACCTTGTGTCAGGTTCATCCCCTATGTCATACAAGTCACGAGGCTTCACATGCACAACCATGTTCCAATCCTTATTTCTCTCATCTTCTACATAGTAAACTTATTGTGCCTTAGATGCGAGCATATATGGTTTATTGTCTTCATGTTCACCAATGTGAATCAATCGAGAGAAATTAACTAATGTGATGCCAATGTCATCATTAAGAATGCCACGTGCAGTTGTTGTATTTGCCCAAATGCATTTGAACAGAAACACTATGAATCAATGACTATAATTTAGTTCAATTAAATCTACAAGCTTCCTATAGCATTCACACCTCCAAATTGCATATCACTGTTATTGCTACTTGCATAACTTCTTGTCCCAAGTGTGCCAAATACCCCTTAATTTTGAGTTTGCAACCCTTCATCACGTCCTACATTGCAAAATTTAAACCCATTAACATTTTATATAGTGAACCTTCTAGCACGATTGATTGGCCCTATAGAAAGCAATTTGAATTCATCGGAGTGAGAAGCAGTATGGTCATTCAATATTCATCTAGAAAACCACTGCACAAACTCTCTGTGGACTCTCTTATCCACTTCTACAAATGATTTGTGACTTCACAATTGATGCTTCACAACACTTCTGAATTATGAATGATACAAATTAAATTAAAAAATATACACACACATATAAATAAGTAGATTTTGCTAACAGATAGTACTCACTGAAGGAATGAATCAACTTGTCTACAATTACTTAGCACATGTCATAAGCTTGGAACTTCTCTTTCACTATCAGCATGAAATACTCATAGCCTTTGACTACTTTGCCAATTGGAGGGATTAAAGAGGTTGATATAGAAGACCCCTCATCACGATAGTCATGAACACATTGAGGACAATTGAACACAGTCTCGACACCCTAACAAAATCTCAAACAAAACATCGGGACCTCATCACCTAAATTTCCTTTAGTGATTGAACCTTCTGGCCATGCCTTATTTCGACTTTAATTTTCTCAAAAATCTATCAATCATTGAGGATCAATCTTAATATTAAATTAGGCCATAATAAGAATGATTAGTTGATTACCTTTTGATAGGGTACATCCATTGATATTGCACTGGACTTGCAAGTTGCAACCCTTGCTTCTCTAGGAAAATGTACACTCAAATGACCCATGACTGTGAAGAATGATGGAGGAAATATCATTTCCAAATGACAGAGTGAGAACAATCTTGTTTTGTAGTTGGTCAAGCTCATCAACACTTAATACTTTACTGCATAGCTTCCTCAAGAATGAACATAGATAAACTACCATGATGGCTACTTCTTTTGGCAAAGTATATCTCACAACCAAAGGTAATAGATGCTGCATCAGAACATGTGAGTCATGACTCTTAAGTCCTTTAATCTTTCATGCTCTCAAGCCAATGCATCTAATAATATTACTAAAATATCCATCTAGAACAATGATCTTCTTCAAAGTTCAAAGAAATATTTCCTTATTATCTTTGTTAGAGTGAATATTGCCAGTTAATACTTTTCATTCTCATCCATCCACAGCTCTTGACGAATGCCTATTGTTTGTAAATCTTTCTGAGCGGATGAGTGATCCTTAGATTTTCCAGTTTCATTTAGCAATGTGAAGAGAAAATTGTCACAACCATTCTTCTCAATGTGCATAACATCAAAATTGTGATGTAACATGTTAAAAATCCAATAAGGAAGATTAAAGAATAAAATTTTCTTCCACCATTACATCAGGTCACCATCAGTTTGTGTTTGAGGTCTCCTTCTTATCACTTTGCCCTCATTATCTTTCCTGAAAAAAACAATAATATTTTCTAATTTCCTCAATATTTCTAAACTAGATAGAATAACAGGAGGATCCTTTCTCTCCTATTTCCAATCAAAGTGATTTCTCCATAATTTGAATTTGTGTCTACTATTTAAGAAACAATGATGCTCCATAAAACACCATGTACAACTGTAGGAAAGGCGAAAGGGTTCTGAGTCAAATTGCATGATGGACAAGTTAACTAGTGTGAACGTTCCACCTAGACAATGTTCCAAAACCCGGAAAATCACTGATAGTCCATATAAGTGTTGCAGGGAAATTAAATGTCTTCTTTTCATGAGAATCATAAGTCTCGAACCTAACATTCCATAAGTCCAAAAATTTATTGATTAATAGTTGCAAATAACATTAATATCGTTATCCAGTGCTCTTCTTCCTTGGATTATCATTGACAAGATGAATGAACTCTATTTCATGTATAACCATGGTAGAAGATTGTAAGGTATCAACATGACTAGCCAAATACTATAACTTGTACTTAAATTACCAAACAGATTGAAATCGTTAGCTGCCAAAGCTAAACACACATTTCTTGGAACTATAGCGAAATCTGGATTGATGATAAAGGCAAGGGATCAGAGGAAAGACTCCACACTCTCTTACGCAGCTATCATTTCTAGAATTCTGCAATATGCTAGAATTCAGCATCTTAAGAAGCGAAAAGGGAATTCCACTGAGATCTTCAAGGAAGAAGAACTTCAAAGGATGGGAATTGAAAGAAGTGAAGGTAGATGGATTGGGAAGGGAGTGGGATAATCTGAAGATCTTTTCTTTGTTGAAAAAGCCACCTAATAGCAAGAAGGCACTTCTGAGGCTCTTGCCAGACCTACTCCACAGCCTTCTCTGCCTGTGCTATCTCCATTGAAGCTTACTCACATTCCATCCACTCCCTCCTCTCGTGCCAAGCCAACCAAGATCACTGAGTTATATGACAGCCTGTCTACACTTATACTGAGCATCAGGGATAAGCAAAATGCCAAATTTGCTCATCTACAAGATCAGATTCATCAGTTGGCAAAGAACATGAAAGTGGTTGCTGATGCCTATGAAGAAATTCAGAGTGCAATTCCTACCACATTAGCTCCACCTCAGCCAGGGTTCTCTGTGCCTATTCAGTCTCCAACTTCTGAACCTCCAAGCCCCTTCAAGCTAGCCTCTTCTAAGCATGATGATGATGTAGATAGTACTGAGCCTGCTGGTACAATGAGGACACCAAGTCCTAGTCCACCCTTGGACTATGGTTTGGAAGAAGAAAGACCTTAGGAAACAGACCCTCATGAGCCCACTTAAGAAGATGCTCAGGATTCAATTCTTTCCACTCAAGAGTCTGAGCAAGTTAAAAGACTAGTGGCAGCCATTTCCACTTCTTCAACACAGGAGGGTGCCAGCAATGAAGAGAGAAGCATTGTGCCTGTTGTTGATTTTGAAGCTATTGCTCCCAATGCTCTCTTGCAAGCTCAAAGAAGAAGGCTTGAGGAAATGTTTCATTCTGATGAACTAGCTCCTCCTTCTCTCGTTGCTTATGGACTTTCAGAGGAACAGAGGGCTTAATTGGCTCTTTCTAGGCAAGAGATACAAGAATTGCTTGAAACATCTGATGATGAGGATTCTGAGCCTTCTAACCAGCCTCTCTTAGTTGAACCGGATCTGCCTTTTGATCCTGTGCCTCTCCAAGCTATTCCAGTGTCTCCGATCCCTCCTCCGGTTGATTTTGTTGGACTTCCTAATGATTGCAAAAAGGGGGAGAAGAGTAAGAAAACTGGCAAGTCTGCTGCTAAGCCATCTGGGAAAACTTACAGCAAGAAGACCAAGCTAAAGAAGAAGTGATTAGATTTTAGGCTTGAGTCTTCGTGTAGTGTTGTACTGTGTTTCTGTTGTCTGTTTTGATTGTTTGTATTTTGTATTTGATTTGTGTATTTGAATGAACTTTGCTTAAAGTTCTGTCTCTGTAAAGCAACATTTGATTAAATGAAAGAATTTCTTGGTTGTAATGATTTGCTCTTTGAATCTCTTCACATGGTTTACTATATATGATATCTTTTGATATTTAATGCATATGTTGAGGGGGAGCTTGTTAAAGTAAACCCAAGTACTAATCTAGTTTGTAAGTTATTTTGTCATCATCAAAAAGGTGGAGAATGTTGAATCAAGAAGTTTTGATGATTCCAAATCAACTCTCAAGAGCTTGGAATAAAAGATATCAAAGGTGCACAAAGAGTTCAAGTGAAGAAATCCTGGAGAAATCTGTGCAAAGTTTGTTGTAGGATGTTTAGTTTTGTTTTATTTTGAGTACAAGGCTTTGATTTGGTGGAAAGAAGTTTTAAAACCTTGATTTTATGTTAAATCATGAAATATTTGAAAAACACCCACCAATAGATGAAGTTTGAAAGGTTTATATTGAACTGTCATGTTGGAAATTCGAACTTTGGCTTTGGAAAATCGAATTTCGAGTTAAAACTGAATAAGTCTGAAGAGATGCTTCTCGGACAGAAGAATTTTGATTTTCCAAAATTTGAATTTTCATAAGTATCTGAAAGAAGCTTTAAGCAGTAGAAGAACTTTGGGTTTTGAAAATTCGAATTTCAGACAAAAGGCAACTTATGAAAACTAAAGAAATCCGTTTGAAATAATATCAAAGTTCATCTGAAATCAAGATTATATTGAGTTCCAAAATTGCTCACTGACAGACGAACTTTGAACATGAAAATTCGAATTTCAGAGGCTTAGGTTGTGAGTCTGTTACAATGATATGTTAACATACGAATGATAGTATTTATAAATTCGAATGTTAAAGTAAGTCTGAAAAAGAGGTCTCTCTGAGAGACGAACTTCACTCTTTGAAAATTCGAATTTCAAAGTAAATGAACTACTGTGCTTTTTTAGCCTGCTGTGAACAGACGAATTTTGGGGGTCCAAAATTCGAATTTCAAAGGCACTATAGCAAATTGAAAGTACTGTTCACACTTAACAGATAAACTTTCCACTTGAAAATTCGTATGTACTACTTAGAAATATTTTCAAAATATCAAAATTCGAATTTCACTTCATGACAGATGAACTTCAGTCTTTCAACGTTGAAGCTGTTAACCTTCGGTATCTGCGAAATTCATCTGTTGACCAACCAAAATTCAAATTTCAGTATGTCAGAAGTATTAAATGCAGTTGGTTAACGGATAGTTTTTCAGAGTAACCGTTGGATAACTTCTCCAAGGGATAGATTTTGTCTCTAACAGATATTTGAGACCTAAATCTATAAATATAACAACATTTGAAGTTGTGGGTAACGATTTTAACATTGTATATACTGAAACTCTACCAAATCATTTACTCAAAGCTTCATATTATCACACTTCAATAGTATGTACTTCAATCTTCATATTTACTCTGATTAAGAGAGTTTAATCTTTGTAAACAATCTAATCTTCATCTGGAAGATAGATTTTCTTGTGAGGGGATATCACAAGGGATAAGGAAGCACTTTGTGAAAGTGCAGAAAGGGATTGAGAGAAGCTCTAGAAAATAGAGCACAAACGTTGTACTGTGGCATTTGCAAGATACCCACTGAATTCTTACAGAATAGTGGAAAATCTCAAGTGGTGACTTGGGGACTGGACGTAGGTCAAGTGGAGAGACCCAACCAGGATGAATTTCTAAATCTTCTTCTCTTTTTTGCTACTTTCACTGTTATTTATTTATACTCTGTTTTACCTTCATATATTGCATTCTTCACCTCTTTGATATTTTGCAGAAAATTTTTAATCTTCCCAATTCACCTCCCTCTTGGGAAGCCAGTCTAACTAACAATAGCTTCCTTGTCATCCTTGCCATGATTTGAGCCTAGCATATTAATTATTTTGGGAGCGTAAGATTCAATGAATCTCAGTAGTCACTACCAATCAAGCAAATATATCATCACATATTGCAAGAATACATCATCAAATCATCCTTTAAACATTTAGAATTATCTATGCTTAAACATTGTTTAGAAAATTGGACAGAGTTTCACCTTGTATTTTGGAAATCCATGGGTCATATAACCCATCAAATAACTCAGCCAATATCAACTAATCATCATAATACATCATTACAAAGATTCGGGATAACATAAAAATCATTGCAAATTATATAACAATATAATGCAAGATTAGGTTAGTAAACTACCTTTGGGCTTTCGAAACCTTCCCAAACTTTATGCACACTTCCTTTAATCTCTTATCAGTTCTTGGAATCCAATAGCATCATAAAACAAGGCCATTAGCCACTGGTTTCATGATTTACTTCACAAAGTGCACACTTGAACCATAAAATTTCATTTTGCAAACGACTTGGAATTTCTTGTACAACACTTTGGGTCTTACATAATTTCACTATAATTTTTCATATTTCCAAAAATACCCTTGAATCGGGGAATATTTATAATTTTTAAAACTCTTAAGTTATTAGGTGTAATTTTTCCTAAACTTTCTCTTTTCCTTCTTCATATTGAACTTACTCTTAAGGGACTAAAATGCAAGGATTTTTAATTTTTGGAACCAAAATATAATTTTTTTATTTTTCTGTTTAACTTAGAAAAATGATCAATTGGCCCCTCTTCACGCTTAACAGTGTTTCTCCATTTTTTCCAGTTACATATGCATTTTATGATATCAACATTTTTTTTCTTGGGGATTAAATGCAATATTCACATTTTACTTCTAATCTGGAAAATAATTATTTGCCCCTAAGTAGGGTCAAATTTAATTATCTATTCTTTTGGACACTTTTGTGTAATTTTACACAAAGATAAATTTTTTTATTATTTCTTTTTTACTATTCACATTGACTTTTAAATTGATTTATTACTCAACCCAAACCTTACTGTTATGTAATACTTATACCATTGTGCTCAGTTTGGTGCGGGTTTTCATTCAAATGGTATATTACATATTTTCTGAGGTAAGTTTTGGAATTAATTTCTACTAAGAACCTTATGAAAAATTAATTCCAATTAATGATCAAACATAACTTCTTCAGAAAATTAGATGAGAAATTAATTTCTTCTAAATCCTAATTATATATAGTCTTTTCGTTTTGCTTTGTTTATCATCTTTTATTCATTTTATAATATCCTATAAAAATAGGGATATTACATTTCTCCCCTACTTAACTAAAGTTTTGTCCTCGAAATTTTGTTGAATTCTTACGCATTACTTTCTCTTCTTATCATTTCCCCATTTCCAGACTATCTCTTAGTGGAGGAATACTTTCTTACCTACTTGTTTGATTTAATAATCAATGCTTCACTCTTATGTTCTTTGCTAGTCTACTATATTTGCAAGGTCTGGTTAATACTTTTCATATTGGAAAAATATCAAGGACATCGTATAGCTACCTTATTGTAGAGGTATTGGAAGCTTTCCATAAAACATATTCATTCTTACTTTCACAGTTCCCTTTATCTTAGGACATTGATAACTTATGCATTACATATTTATTCTTATTGTCATGATTTTTGTTCATCTTGTTCATGCTATAGTTTTTCTATGGGCACCTGATATATATTTTTTCTTTATCTTTCCATACTTTTTGACTAGTCATATGAATAACTTCTTTGCCAAACCATGTGCTTACTGCATTAGCTTTGCTGGAATAGTGCTTACAAGGCCATCTTTGCCTTCTTTTCACGTCATATTCATTTCATAATCTTTAACTGACTATTTAAATAATAATTTTTCTACTGAGGTAGAAGCTTATCTCGTTAGCTCTGCCTAGATGACACTTTCAGGTCATCTTAACCTTTCTTTCATTCTACTTTCTATACCTTAAGTTTTTTTTTTCAAGATCACTTGAGGTTATTGTGGTCTTAGTACATTTATGGTGGTCCTCTAAGCATAATAGCTTATACTAACTTCGTATCTTGAGAGCATTCATTGTTGCTGTTATAAATGCTAATACATTTTCAAAAAAATTTTATCTCATAAAATGTAGGCTACTACCTCAACTCAACCCTAATACATTGTGTAAGGTTTAGTATAATATAAGTTTTGATGATGACAAATATAGAGTAATAAGGAACAAATGCATTATATGTATCTGACATATATAATGTTCCTTAAAGAAGTAAAATACATATTAGCATGTATTTAATTATGGTTATAATACATATATCATGCTATGTGTAAATATATCCACTGTACTTTTACAATGAATAATATAAGTTGGATATATAAACTCGACTAACTACTTGATTTGTAAGTGTAATATATTAAATGTAGGTTAGTCCAAGTAAGAAGAGTGAGCATTGGAATATAAAAATGGAAATCAATATCATGTCTCACTCAAGAAAGAAGAAAAGAAAGGATACTCCAAAAATGAAATATCAGAAGGGAGCATGCCAAGAAGGAAATGACCAAGTGGAAGTGGAACTCAACATTTCAAGACTAGTCACTGAGTATATTTTATTTTCACTTAGATCTTGAGGTGGGATTAATCTTTAAAAATTACTTAATCTTATTTCCATATGTTTTAAATGAGTTAGATTAAGTAAGTCTGATGTTAGCATAATTTAGATTTGAAAAACTCTGATGATAGACGAATTTTCAGAAGTTAAACTTCATATGCATTGTGAAAATATGAACTCTTTTGATTGAAATTTGAAGTTCCAGAGATATTCCCTCTGATAGATAAATTTCAAGTGTTAAAATTAGAATTTCGAGTCACGCATAGTTAGTGAAATCTGGTTTTCAAGAATCTAGAGTTTGAGTTTTGATTAGTTTTTTTAATATATCTCTCAAAATACATATGTCTTTGATGTAAAACTTATTTCATATGAAACTAGACTTAATAAGCTTTTCAAAAAAGGTTATTTCACTCAAAATAAAGATCATATGAAAAAGCTATGGTTATTTAAAATTGAGTAGTGAGATATGAATTTTCAGTTTTGACCTCTTATCATTATTTTGATCATATCTCACAGAATACATTTTATTTTGAAGTTAAATTTATTTCATTTGAAATTATACATTGAGAGCTTTTCAACCATAGGTTATTTGCTTAATTTGGAGTTAAAATGAGAGAGTTATAGCTTCTACAAAACTGTCTACAGTGTAAAGTTTGAAGTTACGCAGGTTCCATTGTGATAGACAAATTTTGAGCCTCCGAAATTCGAATTTCGAAGAGAACCTTCGTGCATAGTTGAGCTTGCCACTGATAGACGAATTTTGGCTTTCAAAATTTGAACTTCAAGTTCAATAGACAAATTTTGGCTTTCAAAATTTGAATTTCAAAACACCAGAATGTAAAAATACTTCTAGAAAAGCTAACAGATGAATTTTGGCTTCCAAAATTCAAACTTCAAGTATAACAGACGAATTTTAACTTTGAAAATTTGAATTTTAAATTCCCAGAAACAAGGAAATACTTCTAGAAAACCTAACAAATAAATTTCCATATTCAAAATTAGAATTTTGAAAGGAAGAACTTGTGCCATATTTAGTTGCTCACTGACAGACGAATTTTGGGAACCAAAATTCGAACGTCGAAGGCACTGTAGCAATATGAAACAATTGTTCACACTTACCAGAAGTATTTTAAACTTGAAAATTAGTATGTTCCAACATAGAAACATTTTCTAAAGATGAAAATTTGAACTTTGCTTTATAACAGATGAACTTTGAAGTTCAACGTTAAAATCTTCAACTTTCATTATCTTAAAAATTCGTCTGTTGACATCCAAAATTCAAATTTTAGAATGTCAGAAACATTAAATGTGTTTCGTAAATGGCTAGTTTTGCAGAGTAACCATTGGGTAACGTCTCTAATGGCTAGATCTTGTGTCTAACGTCTAATTGCACTATAAAACTATAAATATAACATCATTTGAACTCATGGGTAACAATTTTAAGAGTGTTTATGCGAAAATGCTGCAACAGTTTGTAAAATCTTTCTATCACAGCATTGTTTGAAAAACCCACATCAATAGAATGAACTTTCAATGTATCATCTACTCTTCAAGAGGGTTTTCATTCTATAAATATTTCTTTCTACATATTCTGGGTAGAATCTTAGTGTGGGGAAACACTAAAGGATTTACACATCTTGTAAGGGTGTGGGGAGAGTGGCTTCATAAGTGCCAATTGAAACTTGTGGGAATGTACTGAGGTTTCACAGGTGCCCGGATCAAACCTATAGGATATAGTAGAAAATCCTAAGTGGTGGCTTGGGGACTGGATGTAGGCCAAGTGATTGGGCTGAACTAATATAAATTGTTGTGTATTGTTCTTCTACTTCTCTACTCAGTTGCTACACACAACTCTCTCTGTTTATCCCTGTTTTGCTGCACTCTTAGTGAAATTGGGTTGTGATCCAAAAGAGCGAAAATCTTGTATCACCCAATTCACCCCCCCTCTTGGGTGACTAGTCAACCTAACACATTGCTTATACCCTGATCAAATTTTACTTTTTATTGTTATCATTGGATCAGAAACATTTAACATAGGAGAGGAGGTCTAACCTCTTTAATTCATAAAAGCTCATTTTGTAATTACATTCCCACAAGACTTTCTTTCTAACTTAGCGGTAAGACAATCTGAACGTAAAAAAATTTTCATTTTGTTTTGGGGTTTGGTCTCTCCTATCACATAACTTTACTTGTTTTACTAGGATCTATTGCGATCCTTATGGGAGATTCTGTAACCTACTAACCATACTTTTTGAAGTCTAGCTTCCATTTACTAAGTTTAACAAGTTCTTGCTTTTGCAACATTTCAAAAATTTTCAGTTGTCTTTCATGCTCTTCCATAGCTTTGGAGTTCTTTAAACACCATCATTCTCATCATCATCATCATTTGAGACTACTATATACTGTTCATACTTCTATTCATATAGTAATAGGTGCCTTGGTAAGACTCATAATGTCCACATTCAACTATTTTCACATATTACCCTTCATACTTCTTATATCTTTATTACTACCCAGTAGGCCACCCATTTGGAAATTTCTCCCTCTTGAGCACACTTAACTGTAGGATGCTAAGGGGTTTAACTGTACTCATACTATTATTAGACTTAGAGAATTTAGTAATAGGCTTTAATCTAAGCCACAACTCGTCTGTGGGATCTCTGGATAGCTTACTGCTTTATTTCCACAACATTAATTCTTCTTTAAACATCTAACAAAACATCCCATAATGACAATTATGTATCATTTTCATTTTCATCTATTATTTATACTTATATTGCTTCCTTTTACTTTAACTTTTATCAGTTTAGAGCTTTAATTCACCACTATACCTTTGCATATAAACATATCTCCAAACCCTGTGCTTTGCTTTTCTTACCAGAATTTTTGAATTCTTTTGGCTTTCTATGGGTCAGAGTCTAATTGACATTAAAGTAGTGATTACTGACTTTCTGCTCTTTAACATTCTGTTCTCATTTATAACCTCTTTAACTTCTTAGCCAAGGTTAATAAGTGATCTGGCAATTTTAGGGAAACTTCTTAACCCTTTAAAAGTCACTTACTAGCTTAGTTAGAATCTAGCCATCAGCCTCTCACCACCATTCATTTATGCTCATTTGAACATCACTCCATGAGCTATCTCTCATCTGCCTCGCGTTGGTGACTTTCATCATATGGAGGATTTTATCTTTCTTAGCTCAATTAGGCTTCTTCCCAAGAGCTTGCTCAATTAGGCTTCTACTCAAGAGCTACCTCCCTTATACCTCACCTTAGTAGTTGATGGAGGATTTCTTTTATTGTGAGATCTTCCGGCCAAGGACATTCTTTATAGCTAAATTTCATACTAAGTTCAACAATTAACTATCTTAGGATTTAGTAGTGCCCTAACTGCTTGCCACTAATCTAAACCTTAGGCTTATATTTTGTACTTTATATTAATACCTCATGTCTTTAACATTATCAATTAATTACTAACTTTCCATTACAGAGACATTAAATCTTTATCAAACTTTCTCCTTTAAATCATACATCACTTCTTTTGTTTAATCCTTAACATTTTTCTTCAAGTTTTACCTAGCTTAAGTAGCTGGTATATCCTCTGTCTTACTCTCAACACATTTAGGACTAGGCATAATTAACATATTCTCTTTACAGTTTGAGAGGAGATTATTTACACAAGCGCATTGTGCTTACGATGGTTCCTTAATACTTATTTAAACTAGTATTGGAAATTATGGCTTTGCTACTAATGAAAACATTTACATGTAAATCACATAATAATAACCTCCGGACCTGACTTTTTAACTTCATTATAAAAGAATAGCTTCCACCTACATCATACCTTTGCTAAAATCAAGTGACTTACGGCTTCATATTGGGATAGTACAAAAACTTTCCCTTTTGTTTATGGTCTAGTATTGGCCATTTCCATAGTACCATCATAGCTTTCTATACTTGGTGTACCATCTTATCTTACTAAACATGGCCTTTTGCCATGAGCCCTTTTGTATTTAAATAGAGCTGGGTTGCTAGATCTACCTCATTTGCTCTTTTGCCTTGATTCATAAATCCCATGTTATTTCAAGGTTTCTTATCCTTAATCTTACTTACTTTTCCTTTCTCCGAAATTTTCTTACTAATGGTAGTTGGAGATGCTGGTAAAACACTTAGGTGATTCAGACTATTTCCAATGATTCTGCTTACTTGGATAATGAATTAAAAGTATGAATTTGTATTAGGCATCTTTTCTTTAACCGCTTACTTTAAGCCTCTTTTTCTAGTTTTCCCACCTTTTCTTGTTCAGCTACATTCTGCTAAAGGTACGTCGATTATTTATGCCTTCCCACTTATTCATTAATTGGCTCATTCTTATTAGAGTGGATTCTTACAAATTATGCCTCCTTTTAATCAACCTTATTTTTTAACTTACACATTACCCTTAAAGGCTTTCATTTCTAGTGTGCATCCCATTGTCTTATAAATCCTTTTAGGCTCATAGTCCATCCCTCAACAGTTGGCATGTTAAATTCATCGTCAAGGATAATAGTTGATAAATTCTATATTACATAACCATATATCGATGATTGATAAATTCAACTAGTTGCTTGGCAACTTATCCCACAAGGGCTTACTAATCTGCTTAAGGCTATTGTAGTATAGACGGAGTGTTATAGGCTGTAGTTTCCAGTTGTTGTTTCTGAGCAATAATTCTCTCTTGTAGTTGCTCTTCACAATCCTTTGCTATTGGTCCAAGCCATAAGGGTCATTTATAAGGAATCTCGATTTCTTTACTATGTCTGGGGTCATTTGAGAAGTCCATGCTTGTGCTACTTATCTTTGCTGAATACCTATTCAAATCTTAACCATTCTTACCTTGCATTTAACAATCGCACTTAGCAAGTTCCATTGACTACTTCTTTCATCCTTATCTTTTGCCGCTTGGTCTTTCTACTTCACTACTTTAATATCGTACTACATACCTACTTGGTTCAAAATGATGGCTATGTATTACTACTACATACAACTTATCATCATACTGAACTTATGGGGTTTTCATAGTAGCATCTAACTTACTATTATTATCATCTAATATCTGCATGAGATTTTTTTCCAGTTCGTCCTCTAAGACTTTCATAGCTAATGACTCTATATAGCATCAACTATTGGCTCAACCCATTCACTTCCAGGGAGCCAATGATCATGATGCCCTTCAAAATATTCTTTTGCTTTGATCATAGTACTCAAGAGATTTAGAAATTAAACTTGTCTTCCAGATTTATCCTGGCATTTCTTAAAGCAATTCTATCATTCCTTTGGATCTGGAGTCCTTAGTTTAGTTAGGTAAAGCTACTTTTCTCTTCAAATGATTCCTTTAGCCCAAATTTAGTTAGCACAACTCATACTTTACCTTGATGTGCATTTACTTGATGTGGTAGGGCTATACCTAAGAGGACCACTATCATTGAGTCACTTCTTAGGCTCAGGCCATTTTCCTTCACCTGGGTTATTACTCATTCTTCTTTTCTAACTTACATTCTTTTAAATTATGCATGAATTTTCCTCCATTTACTATCTTCTCATTACTTTTCTTCATTACTATCATTTATTTCTTACTGACCTCCTTCATTCATTATTGGAAATATTGTGCCACTAATATTACTTCATTACATATGTGGGGTACTTGCCTTCTACTCATCATTACCCACCGTTATATTTCTTCGCTACTTTATGCTCAGTGGCTTAGCATATGAGGGAAGCCTTAAGTAAACATTCATATTAGTTGTTGATTAATGAGATTTCATATCTTTCTAAAATCATTCTAGGCCATTCTCTTTCAGAGAACTATCAGTACTGTAGGGTTTGTTATCCGATTCTCTGTAGAGGTCTACTGCAACCTCATTATTAATCTATTGTGACCATGAGATCCACTGTAATCTTTGAGCCCTACTAGGATCCTCTATGATCCTACATCATCTTTTTACTGATAAGATCTAACTGCGATATAGCTCTGAAAGGATTCAAGACCTATGGTAAATAAATAATCTGTAAAGCATCCTCAACTAATCCAGCAACCACCATTAGCTATCCTTAAGACTAATCCCTTATGCTACTATAACATTCTCATGCCAGATTTTTCTAAGGAATAATACTTTACGTTTAAAGGGGAAATCTTTGACTTTTAAAAATATATTACCTTAATATTTGCTCTGAGAGTCTAGACCTTCGGTTCTGATATAAAAAATATAACACCTTAAACTTAAGTCCATTTCCCATCTATTAGACTCTAATTATGTCCATTATTGCATGATTAGAGACTTGATTGCATAAAAATATTAAAACATAATTTTCTTTATTTTGGGTACTGTTCATTGTGCATTTTCCATTTTACCCAATGAATTTCAAAAATTCATAATTAATTATAGAAAAATCATCTCAAAGTGATTCAAGTCTTTTAAAAATAGCTAAAAAATTTTCTACATTGAAAAAAAATATGAAACAAAGCATTCTATAGACCGATTCATACAATTTATTTCTCAAATATTTACTGTATATTTAGTTATTTTGAAACTTTTCAGGTTTTGGCCTTATATTTAAAAATTCATATCTCATGATATCCTGAGCCAAATCATGTATTCTCTGTGTCATTGGAAAGCCTTGTATGTCTTCTTTCTTGATATAGTTTTGTTATACATTCACCTTGTGCGATACATGGAATTGACTTAAATCATTAAGGGTCAGAACACTACTTCTATTAGAACAGTTTTAGGAGAAATTACATAACTCTTTCTTTATCGCTCCAAATACTATCAAACCTGTGGTATTTGTTTCCTAAGACTTAGAGGTTTCTAGAAATGTAAACCACTGAATTTTTTGAGCTTTATACAATTTTCTATTTACATTTTGAATTTTCCAATGTTCATGGCAAAAGTTCCGATTTTTCTCTACACTATCCTATTCTGAACCCTAAATTTGAAAATTGACCATAAATTGTACACTTATCCAATTTAAGTGTTCTTTAACTCTTGGGAAAGCTTATTTTATGCACTTTTAGAGTATATAAACCGTTCAAATAATTACCTTGTCTTACATGAACAATACCTACGTTAATCATCAGAATGTTTAGAAATGAGCTTTTCAATGCATCACTTGGCAAAATAAGCTTCATAACTTCTTTACATCATTATTCTTGGTTCCAAATCTATACCCATTATTTCATGATACTCAGGGAACATAACATCATTGAGGTATAGATCTAATAACATATACACGATTTTCACAATATTTCAAAAGATGACATCATAGCTTGATTCATCAATTCAAGTAATAATTTCCTTGCCTTTTTGACTAGTACTTCAGTTTATTTGTATGGCAGGAGTGCTTTTGTTCTTGAAGCTCCTTCCTTTCTATTTTGAGGAATCTACCAAATTTGATTGTTAACTCTTTTAGCTCGTCCTCTTCATCATCATTACTACTATCATCACTTTCATTATTAGTGTCATCATATTCTGAGCTCTATGATATAGTAGCTTTGAACATCAATGTCTTGTCTTTATTTTGTTGTTCCTATAAAAGGCCAAGTCTTCCTTCATGTTTAGCAAGGCTTTAAACAGTGCAATGATGGATCGGTATGATTCTCCTCTTATCTCTTTAATATTGTCACTTTTGATTGCCATTCTTTAGGTAGAGCTCTTAGTATTTTAAATACTTGCTCTTTTTTGTAAGGTTTAGCTACTCACCAAAGGGGGGTAAATTGGGCGATGTAAGATTTTCGTCCTTTTTGAAGCACAACCCAATTTCACCAGGAGATGCAGTAGAAAAGGGATGAACATAGAGAATTAAATAAAGTAGTTGAAGAGAAAAGATGAAAAGCGATACAAAGAGATTTATTCTAATTCAACTCAACCACTTGGTCTACATCCAGTTCTCAAGCCATCACTTGAAATTTTTACTATATCTCACAAGTTTGATCCAGGTACTTGTGAAGCCTTAATTCTTCCCACAACTTTTAAAAGGTACTTGTAAAGCCACTCTCCCCACACCCTTACAAGATGTGTAATTTCCTTTAGTGTTTCCCCACATTAATATTCTAACCCGAAATTGTAGAAAAGAATGATTATAGAATGGAAAAACTCTTTTAGAGTAGATAATACATTGAAAGCTCACTCTAATGAGGTAAGTTTAACTATGAATGCTAACACAGAAAGATTTTATGTGTTGGACCAGTATTTTGACACAAAACTCATTTAATTCATTACGCATAAGTCCAAACGAGGTTCTTTTTATAGATTTATTGCTTAACTATTCTTATACACAAGATCTATCCACTAGACACAAGTTCAAGCCATTACTCTGCAAAAATAACCATTAACTAACCGTATCAAATACGTCTGACATATCAAAATTTGAATTTTGAGGCTCAATAAATGAATTTCGCATAGTCAGTATAGTTATATGTTTAACGTTGAACCTTGACATTCATCTATTACAAAGTAACATTTGAATTTCGAGTTTGCAAAAAAAACCTCATGTTAGTTCACACGAATTTTCATAGTGGAAATGTGCCTATTAGGTTTGAATAGTTGCTTCAAGTTTTCACAATGTACTTTGAAATTAGAATTTTAGAGACCAAAATTCAAAATTTAGAGATTGAAATTCATCTATCATTGACTAAAATTCATCTATCAAAGACATGTTCAAACCTCTCTGTTACTTTTGCACACTTTCACTAACTATGCTTAGCCCGAAATTCAAATTTTAGATTCAAAATCCATCTATCATAAATAAAACCTCTATAACTTCGAATTTTAATAAGCAAAGTGCAAATTTTGCACAAAATGAACATGAATTATAAGCAAAATTTGTCTGTTAGCCAATATTTCTCAATTCTAGCACATGTTAACAAGATTAAGTAAATTTCAAAGATTAGACCACCTCAAGACCTAAGCGAAAACAAAATAAACTTAATATCTAGGTTTTCAAAAGTCAAGCTTCACTTTCACTTAGTTATTCCATTCTTGGCATGCTGTCTTCTAATCTTCAATTTTTGGAACATCATTTCTCTTCTTCTTCTGTGAGTGAGACATGAAGATGATTTTCCTTTCTTTATTCCAAGGTTCACTCTTCCTTCTTAGACAATTGTACATTTAATATATTACACTTATAAACCAGGTAGTTTGTCCAATTTTTATATCTAACTTATATTATACAATATAAAAGTACAATAGATAAATTAGTATATGGCATAATATATGTATTATACATATAGTTAATCACATGTTAGTGCACATTTTACTTGTTTTAGGAATAATCTATATGTTAAAAGAATATGATCATTTGTTCCTTATTACTTTACATTTGTCATCATTAAAACTTATGTTATATTAAATCTAACATCTTTGTACATAGCTCTTTCCTAGAGCTGTCGCATGATTGATGATGTGAGTAAAATGAATTTAGAAATCTTTAATAGACTCACCACTAATTATCTTGAACATTTTATATTCTGCTATGAGAGAGCTAAATCTATTTTCTTTTACCCCACTTATGCCTCTCACATTTCTTTAGATGTGTTGCAATCTTACACTTTGAAGAACTCATGTTATGAAAGAGCACTACCTATGGTGAATTGTGCTTTTGTATTCAGTAGCACTTTTCTTTTATCTTTATCATCCCATTCTGCACTCAGCTTTTCAACTGTCTGCTGCTGCTCATTCCTCTTCATTGGAAGGAAATCTCCATTCTCTATGATTTCCCATATATTCAGGCCCAGAGATTTTAGAAAGAGGTTCATCTTCATCTTCCAGTAAGTGTAATTTTATTTGTTAAAGCCTGGTGGTTTGCATATGCTAGCATCATCTAGAAGAGTTCCTTCTATAAATCCAGACATTTTGCTCCTAAGTGATTAGATCCTTTACTGGGAGTCTAAGTTTTGATAACAATTGTTAGGTTAGCTAGTCACTCAAGAGGGGGTGAATTAGGTGATACAAGATTTTTGCCCTTTTTTATAAATAACACAATTTCACCAAATATTGCAGCATAACATGGGTGAATAAAGTATAATGAAGTAGATAGATGAAATGAGAAGATAAAAAGCAAAACATAAGAATTTCTATTGGTTTAACTCAAACCACTTAGCCTACGTATAGTTCTCAAGCCACCATTTGAGATTTTTACTATATCCTACAAGTTTGGTTCCGACACTTGTAAAGCCTCAGTACATCCCACAAGTTTCACTAGACAGTTATGAAGCCACTATCTCTATACCTTCAAAAGATGTGTAATTTCCCTTAGTGTTTTCCCACACTAAGATTCTACCTAGAAATTATAGAAAAAACAATTATAGAATTGAAACTCTTTTTAAGAGTGGATAATACATTGAAGCTTACTTTAATAAGGTAGTTTTAGCTTTGAATGCTCACACAAAATAATTTTATCCATTGCAGCAGCATTTTAGCATATAACTCACTTAAATTCCTTACCCATAAGTTCAAATAAAGTTCTATTTATAGATTTATGACTTAACTAGTCATTAGATACAAGATATAGCCATTAGGAACATTAACCAATGGTTACTCTGCAAAAAGAGCCATTTACCAACCGCATTAAATGCATTTGACAAACAAAAATTCAAATTTTAGGGCTCAGCAAATGAATTTCATAGAGATAGAAGGTTAAGCACTTTAACATTGACCTTCAAAATTCATCTGTTACTAAGTGACATTCGAATTTTGAGTTTGCCAAAGATATCCCATGTTAGTTTATGAGAATTTTTATATTGGAAGTATGTCTAAAGAGATTGAATAGTTGTCTTAAGTTTTCACATAACACTTTGAAATTCAAATTTCAAAAACTAAAATTAATCTGTCAAAGGCATGTTCAATATGACATAAAAGTTCTTACTTTCGAAGTTCATACTTTGAAGCTCAAAATTCATCTATCAGAGGCTATGACTTTGAATTCACTTTGAACTTCACCAACAGTCGCAGTTTAACTAAGCTTCATGCGAATTTTGCACACTTTCACTAACTATGCTTAGCCTGAAATTCAAATTTCAGAACCAAAATTCATATAGTAGTGATAATACCTTTGCAACTTCAAATTTTAACAAGCAAAGTGCAATTTTTTGCCCAAAATAAGTATGAGTCAAATAGCAAAGTTCTTCTGTTAGTCAATATACTTCAATTTTAACATATGTTAACATCAGATTCCTTTGATCTAACTCGCTTAAGACATATAGTAGCAAGATTAAGTAAATTTCAAAGATATAAATTACCTGAAGACCTAAGTAAAAACAAAATATACCTAATTTCTAGGTCTTCAAAAGTTATGCTCCACTTTCACTTAGTCATTCCATTTTTGGCATGCTGCCTTCTGATCTTCAATTCTTGGAATATCCTTTCTCTTCTTCTTCTTTGACTGAGACATGATGTTGATTTTCCTTTCTTTATTATAATTCTTATTCTTCCTTCTTGGATAATCCTACATTTAATGCATTACACTTGCAAACCAAGTAGTTAGTCTAATTTATATATCCAACTTGTATTATAATAATATAAGAGCATAGTGGATATATTTGTACATAGCATGATATATACATTTTAAATGCAATTAAACACATGCTAATGCACATTTTACTTCTTTTAGAATAGAATATATGTTGATAAATATGATACATTTGTTCTTTATTACTCTATATTTATCATCATCAAAACTTATATCGTATTAAACCTAACGGATTTAATTCAAAATGCATTTATAAATGTTTGACATTTCCTCAATTAAATAGCATTTTTTATAATGTGTTGGTAATCCATTCTTATAATATTGACTTGAAATTTCATATTGCCATACTAATATTATGGTAATATTTATTTTGCATAATATTTTTTCTATTTATTTGTGTACTCTATTATGTTTCAATCTTACTTAAAGCATTGGAAATCATTTTATTTCCATTAGCAATAGTTTCAACAATAACATATAAACATGTTGATTGTCACACCCCTAAATTCTAAATTAATGATTGAGTGTTTGACTCAAATCATTAAAGATTAAGTGTGGGGATTTTTTTTAAGCGACTCAAATGTTGAATCAAGTGTTTTGATGATTCCAAACCAACTTTCTAGAGCTTGGAGAGAAGATATCAAAGGTGCACAAATGATCTCAAGTGGAGAAATTCAAGAAAAATCAGCACAAGAATAGATGTAGAATTTACAGCCTTGTTTAAATTGAGTAAAAGACTTTGATTTGGCAAAAAGATGTTTTAAAACTATGATTCTATGAAATATTTGAAAAATACCCACTAACAGACGAAGTTTGAAACACTTATACTGATATATTGTTTTGAAAATTTGAACTTTGGCTTTGGAAATTCGAATTTCGTATTGAAAATGAACAAGTCTGAAAAGAGGCTTCTCTGACAGACGAATTTTGACTTGAGAAATTCGAATTTTGATACTTGTCTGAAAAGAGCTTCCTATGACAGACGAACTTTGGCTTTTGAAAATTCAAATTTCAGACAAAACACAACTTATGAAAAATGAGAAATTCATCTGAGGATATGTCAAAGTTCATCTGAAAACTAAGTTTGGAAAGAACATCAAGATGGCTCATTGATAGACAAACTTTGAACATGAAAATTTGAATTTCAAAAATAAAGCTTGTGAGTCTGTCATAATGATATATTGACATACGAATGATAGTATTCAGAAATTCAAACTTTATATTTAGTCTGAAAAGAGTTCTCTCTGACAGACAAACTTTGTAGTTTGAAAATTCGAATTTCTAATAGTTGAACTATTATGCCTTATTGAACTACCCTCTGACAGACGAATTTTGAGTATCAAAATTCAAATTTTGAAGGCACTATAGCAAAATGGAACTACTGTTCATTCATTTAAGAAGAACTTTTTACTTGAAAATTTGTATATTCTAACATAGAAACATTTTCCAAAGATCAAAATTTGAACTTTGCTTTATGACAGACGAACTTTGAATATTCAACATTAAAGTCTTTAGCCTTCGATCTCTACGAAATTCGTCTATT
Organism: Adenanthera pavonina; assembly: GCA_026686845.1. NCBI lineage: Eukaryota > Viridiplantae > Streptophyta > Magnoliopsida > Fabales > Fabaceae > Adenanthera > Adenanthera pavonina. Next base: position 10,438,723 of record JAIVEN010000017.1, read on the forward strand.
GGCCAACCAAAATTCAAACTTTGAGTGTTAGAAGCATTAAATATGGTTGGTGAATGGATAGTTTTTTAGAGTAACCATTGTGTAACTTCTCCAACAGATAGATTCTGTCTCTAACGTATAGTTGAGACCAAAATCTATAAATATAACATCATTTGAAGTTGTGGGTAATGATTTTAACTTTGTATATACCGAAACTCTGCCAAATCATCTACTCAAAGTCTCTTACTCTCACATACTTCAATATTTGTACTCCAACTTTCATATACACTCTGATTAAGAGAGTTTATTCATTATAAACAATCTTATCTTCATCTAGAAGAAAGATTTTCTTGTGGAGGATACCACAGGAGATTGGGGAAGTACTTAGCTAGAGTGCAAAGAGAGAAAGTGTGAGCTCTAAAACAGAGCATCAACACTGTACTGTGGCATTTGCAAGAAGCCCACTGAATTCTTGCAAGATAGTAGAAAATCTCAAGTGGTGGCTTGGGAACTGGACGTAAGTCAAGATAGAGAGACCAAACCAGGATAAACATCTGTGTCTTCCCTTCTCTATTACTGCCCTCACTGATTATTTGTTTATACTTTGTTTTACTATCACCTTTGCTTTCCTCACTTTCTTAAAGTTCTGCAGAAAATTTTAATATTCCCAATTCACCCCCCCTCTTAGGAAGCCAGCATATCTAACATCAAATTCATGAATTCATGAGAGAAATAAGAAGAAAAAATTGGTTTTCTTTTTGAATGGTCAAGATTCATAAAAAATTTCTGTGAGTATTTTTGCAATGAATGCTCATGTATATATTTTTTTCCTTATAGAAGACTTAACAAGCTATAAAACATTTCAAAGATCACTACAAATAAATTTTTCAAGAATTAGTTATGAATTCTCAAACTTCAGGAACAAATTATTATGCTATGCCGTGTTATAGAATGTTTATGCTGTGGCATACAAAGAAATTCTATTATAAGTAGGAACAAGTTTCAGCCACTAGAACAGTATTTTTTTTCCTCATTTTTTATCCTCCTCTGCTAGGGTTTCAAGTTTTTGAGCTATGGGGTGTGATTTGTGGCTTCTAGGAGCTTCAATCTTGGAGGCAATGCTTCTCTCTTACTTCTCCCATCTCTTTCCCAAGTTGTTGAGGTTGATTTTTGGATTTAAGATTGGTGCTTTACATTTGGGGGTGTAATATGAAAATTAGTGTTTTGGTGTATCTCTTTTGAGCTTTGGAAGTTTTCTAAGTTATGGGTATGAGTTGTTTGATATTTTTAGGCATGTTTGAGCTTGTATTTGTGAACCCTAAGCCACTTTCAAGAGGGTCTTGTGGAGCAAAAATTCTCTTGGTTATTAAGTATTGTATTGTGATGTTTTTAGGGCATAAATGTTTGGGCTAGGGGGTGGTTGAATGTTTTTAAGGTTAGGGGTCACAAATCCTAACCCTAAGCAACTTCGGTGCATATGCTTACTTGAATTTTCAAAGGGTAGTTGGCTTGCTTTATTGAATTTTCAAAGGGTGGTTGGCTTTCTTTATTGAATCTCCACACTCTAAGAGTTGTTAGGGGTTGTCAAATCTGTTGGTAAGTATGTTCTTTGCTTAAAAGAAAATTGACCCATTATGTATTGAGGACTCTAAGTGACTCATTATGTTTTGAGGACTCTAAGTTAATTATGGTTTGTGGTACTTGATTAGACTCTTTTATCATGGTTAAAGTCCTTAATAACTTGCTTAGTTGCTTACAAGTGAACCCTCTTTCATGAGTAGCTTGGCTTTTCAAATGGCTTGCCACAGTATCACGTGGCTTTGGACAATTTGAGGCAACTGGAGAGAAATTTTTATTTTTGTGATAAGCATAAAAACTTTTCATAACATGTTATGTATCGTAATCATGACTTGTAAGTATATTTACCTTGAAAACGTTGATTTTATGGACTCTAGCTTATTGCTTATGACTATGGCCTATGTATAATGATAATCATGTATTTTGATCATGATCATCAAGAATTTTTACCCTTTTTGTTCCCCTTATTTAAGAATTTTTAGTATTAAATTTTGATTAATTTTGTGTGTTTTAGATGATATTTATGTAATTAGCCTTAATTTGGAATAAATGAGAATTTTGGGATAATTTTTGAAAATTTTAAACTTTAATTTTGATTATTTTTATCTTTCAAATTATTCCAATAATTTAATTCATCTATTTTATTTTATTTAATAATTCTCAGTGTGATTATAAGTCATTTGTGGTTTTAATTGACATTAAAGAAATGATTAAGAATTGACCTATCTTAAGTACAAAATTATCAAAGAGTCTTGGAAATTTTTTTTGTATTTTATTTCCTTTAGTTTTATCATTCCAATTTATAATTTTTCTCCAAATTGAAATTAAACTTTATCCCATAATTAATTTAACTTTCTTAGATAAAAATTTAATATGATAGATGTTACATTTTTATTTAATTAGGAGCATAATCTAATTAATGTAACATTTTCTTACAAATCATAATTCATGGATATTGAAATTTTGAAGGGGTACTTGGTCGTTAGATTGGAGAAATTTTATAGAAAATTTATTTTCCTAATTTTTTCATATTTCATTGTTTTTATTTATTCTTTTATATGTACCTTTATTTTTATTGATCCACATTACTTTTTCCTCCACATTGTTCTCTTAGCCAAACAAGTCATAACCTTTCTTTTATTACTTTCGGTCACTCCCTCCCCAATAGCCTGCCAACACATTTCTTTCTTTCTATTTTTTTAATGGAAACACACTCCTTTCTTTTAATTATTATTTTATTTGGTTGAAAAAAGACCTTCCCTCTTTTCAATAAGATAACCAGCCGCCACACGCACACACTTTTTCATTATTCTCAAAAAGCCGTCAGCCATCTGGTTCTCCCTTTCTCCCTTTGTTTTTTTTTAATTTTCTCAATTTCTTCATTGTCTACCTCTATTTTTCTACACCTTCCACCACTTATCGGCAACATCCCACCGTGTCCATACTTTGATTTGTCTATTTCCATCTTCCTCTTACTTTCTTTGCCTTGGCTGATCATCATCATGAAAGAGGAAGGAAGTTGAACCCGTGGCAGTACTTTACTCCACTGTTATCATCTTCTAGTTGAGCTGTGGACATCCATTTGGATAGAAGAGTAGGGTGCTGATGGTTCACTCATAGAGGCATAATGCTTGGAGTCTTGAGCTTGGATGGACTACAAGGAAAATGGACACGTTTTCTTTCTACTTTAATTTCAGAATTTTATTGATTTTAGCACTAGGTTTTAGAGTTGAAATTGATAAAATTTTATATTGACATTGATAATTGGAGATTGGATTTGACTAGATTGGAGTATATATATGATTTTAGATTAATAAATGTTAATTTGAGCTTAGTTTTATGTTCTGTCCAGATCTGGAAAATTGAGTATTTTGCCCAATATTGGTGTTACTTTGATTAATTCATTGGCTTATGAAGTAATCTAATTAATACTATGTGTAATCATGCTTAATCAATTAAGGGATTGATTGTCTAATTTGGTCTAATTAGATAATTTTTGCCCAATTTTTCCAGATTTATTTAGAAGCCAAATTAATATTAAAATTAAGCCAAATTAATTAGAGAAGGTAAGTTTAAAGTGGTTGATTAATGACTAAAGGTTTCTAGGTATAATTGGTTACTATAAACTAAGCTTATGGCAGTTAAATGTCTTGACTATTTAATTAACTTAATTAATCACATTCCCATTATTAATTTGTTTGGACTCAAGCTAGGATAGAATCAAGTAATATATCAAGCCCATAATGACCCACCTTTCCATAATTAATTTCTAGTTTTCTTTTTAAACCTTAATTAATGTTTAGTTTCTTTTAATTAATTGTTTATTTTAATTTGTTTTAATTTAAATTTTACTTCAAGTTTTTTGCTTTTGTTTTTACTTTAATTGTTTGCAAACCAAAACCCCCTCAAGTGAATCCTAGGTCAGTACATTTTGCATTAGAATAGTAGGCATTACATTGCATAAATTAGTTTTGTAATAGCTTGCATTAGTACTTGGACATTTCATCAAACACATAGCTTGCATTTAGGTACACTTAGTTTTAATTCTAATTAGGCTAAGTTCATTCAATTGGTTCACTTTCCATACATCAATTTTCATTCCATATTTGATTAATCACTCACTTTTTCACTTAAGCTCCATTCATTCTACTCACATTTTTTAAATTAGCCTTTAATTAGATTAAACTAAATTTCTTATTTTTCATAATCATGTTTGTATTTAGGTTCCTTTACATTTAGGATTTAATTAAGTCATAGCATCTAGTTAACTTGCATTAGTTAGTGATTGCATAGCATCCATCTTATATTCATATAGTTTTCTTTCATCCTTAAGCATACCTTTCAATTATAAAAAAAATCAATGAAAAAATAGATTAAAATATTCATTATTTATGATTTCTTTGCATCTTAGCTCAAGTTCATTGTATCTAATCCATCAATCATTCAAGTTCTAGCATCACCACTATATTGCATTAATCATTTTTACCTAGTTAATTGGAGTGGTATGACACGCCTGCCAAATCATAGCTTTGGAATATTGTGCATCCCCTCATGTGTGTGTGTGTGTGTATACATATGTTGATAATGATGTTTAGGGCAATTATTGAGTACTTTATTGATGACATTTGAAGCATTGTTACTCTTAACATATTGATGTAAATGACTGTATCTAGGTGATGATGTTATGAAATACCACATAGTATGTTAATTCACTAAATTGCATAGGGACCTTGTGCACAAGTAGTGAGGCCTGTAGTATCTTTGTCACTAAATAGCCATCTTTTGGCTGAAAGACTCATGTGTTTGCGGATTAGGGATGTACTCTCATAAATTTCAATCAATTCGAGGTTGCACATGGGGGAGGAGAACTATGGTCCAACCGCTTGTGTAGTGGCCTCTACCTTGGTTATGACTAATAGAAGGAGAACTTAGTGATTTTCCCATAACACAGCCTTCACTGGTTGTTGGAAAGGGATTGCTTATTAGGCCATTCTTCTAGATGGCTAGCCCATAGTTCTAGCCATGAAGTGGGACTTTACATGTACATTAAATGAGCATCTTCCATTGCATTATAGTGTTATACTTTGTTTATTTACTTCATAGCTTAGTTAACTCTTGGTTACTGGGATTATATATCTTACTCTTTTGTGATTAACATTTTTAGGTGAAAGCTCTAGTTTGGCCTATGAGAAGGTTAAGGAGAATTAGTTTCTCCTTAGCCTGTTGGGGAACATTAAGGCTTTTGCTTTGTTCTTTGGTACTTTTGATATGAAATTTATACATTATAGACATATGTAGTAATTGGTTGTCATTGATAAAAAAAAAAAAGTAATTGGTTGTCAAGTGTAGAAACCTAGCTTACTTTGAAGACGTGGTATCCGTCATTTAGTATTTGACTTTTGATTTCATCCCTACGGGATTATAAGACATATGGATATGATATATGTTTGACACTATCTATGTTTTCTAACTCTTGGAACAACTATGCTATGATATATATGGTTTCATGATCTTAGATTATGGATGCCATGATGTGAATCACTGATGATGTTCTTGGTGTAACACCTCTATCAAGGATTGTTTCCCATATATTAGACCTCATCAGAGACCAACTATACTTAACTAGAAACTTGAATCACAATAAAATATTATAATAAGTTTAATCAATTTAAAGGTTACTATTTATTTAATCCCATTTTCAGCAAATTTCTGAAAATTATAACTAATTTAATAAAAATCATATGAGAGTGAGTCAAGTCTCTATGGATAGCTTAAAACATTATTTACATGGGAAAAATATCAATCAGAGCAATTACTTGGCCAATTTGCACAATAAATTTCATGAATTTCTATTGTTCATATGGTAAATTCCTGAAATTCCAGTTTTCTTAGCTAAATTTGAAAAATCATCATAATTCATATACACATCCAAATTGAGTTATCTTTAGATAATTTTAAAGCGCTCTTTGTCTACTTTTCAATCATATATAACATTTATACTTTATACATCCAAAAATCCAAAAAGTGGCACATTTATTCAGTAGTGGTCAGAATGACCATTTGTATCCTCATACTTACAATACAAAAATTGTAAGATATTTACATCACCATATTTCATCTTCATATCATGCCACACATTATCTAGAACTTAAAGAAATATAAAAACTTGAAGAAACATATTTAACCTCTTCTTTACAAATTTACAAGCTTTAACTGAATATTCTATCATTTCCCCTATAATTTATGGTTGGAAAACTCTATTTCCTTGCTTAATCATGCCATGACTGAAACCCTAAGAGGATGGAGAAGAATTTCTAATCCATGAACCATGCTCCAAAAGCCATAAATAGCAAGCATGAAGTAATAGAAGATAACTTACCACTTGAGCTTTTGGATTTCTCTTGAACTTCTTCTTTCTCTCTTCTCCCTTGTGTTTTTTCCCTTCTATTTTTTTACTACAACTCTCGTGAAATGAAGTGGAGAGAGGATAATTAATTGGTTAATTAGATGCTTAATTAGGTAATTAATCATGGTTAATGACCATGATTACTTTTTGACCAAAAATGACTACTTCTTGAGGAAGTCTTCTCCAAACAATTATACTGTCCAAGCTGCCCCAATTTCTCATCCAATGAGATGACTTTGAGTGTCCAGTCTGCTCAATTTTTACTGATCTAGATATATCTTAAACTGGGTAATTTTTAACCATACTGATAAAACCGCTTTTTATAGTAATTTAGCATTTTTGAGCTACAGCACTATTCTAATTTTATTTTTATATTTCCATAATTATCCTGTGCCAAATAGTATATGTGTATGGCCCATATCCTGTCCCAGTTACCTTTTAACCATCAGTAGAGCTCATAATTTACTTTATCGGTTTACTGTTACTTTTAGACACTCGGCACTGTTTATTTTCTTATTCTTGAACATTAACCCTCAGTGCCATATGTCATTGGACTTCTCTAGTCGAGGGCTTTGTTTTGACAGTAATTTTACATATTTACAAAATTACCTATAACCCGGGGTTAAATTATAATTTCTGAAACTTTTAGGTCATTAGGTGTAATTTTGTCCAAAAGCTTTTTAACTTCTTCTCCACAGGAATTTTATATATTTTGGGATATAGATGTTATTTTTATAATTTTTTAGGGAAAAAATATAATTTTCTCATTTTTTCATTTGATCGGGAAAAATGACCTATTTACCCCTTTTCATGCAAAATGGTGTCTGTCCGTTTTCATTATTTCCTTGTTCATTTCATGTTATCGTTTATTTCTTCCTCTTTCATTACTTTATTTCTTCCTTTTGGGATATTACACTTAGCACATGCTCTTGCATGATGGGGATGTTTATTATGACTTCCGAGTTATGTTTTCAAGGTTATATGGGAAGTTGGAATGCTACCTTTGTTGAATCAAGTGTTTTAATGATTCTAAATAACTAGAGGTTGGAATGATGATATCAAAGGAGTATAAGAACGGACAAGTGAAGAAATCCAAAAAGAAATATGTGAAGAATTAGACATTAGGATTTCTCACAATGTATACAAGGGTAAAACGCTTTGATTTTCTCTTGCTCAAACTCCTACTGCATTTAAATATGTGTTTTTCATATTATCCTATGTTAACACAAGTCAAATTTGAAAACCACTAACTAACAGACGAATTTTGAGTTTTTAAACTCAATATATATCTTTGAAAATTCAAACTTTGCTATCAAAAATTCGAAGTTACAGAGATATCACCTCTGACAGATGAATTTCAAGTATTAAAATTTGAATTTCGAGTCAAGCATGGTTAAGTAAATGAACAAAATTCATCTGAAGTTATGTGAAAGTTCATTTGATATTAGAGTAGAAAAAGAGTTTAAAAATAGTCCCTCTGACGGATGAATTTTGAATTTCAAAATTTGAACTTTGGAATAAAGACTTGTAAGTCTGATTAAAGGTCTCTCTAACAGACAAATTTTGAAAGTGTAAAATTCAAATTTTGAAAGGAAAAACTCTTGTGCCATATTGAGTTGAGCTTTGACAGATGAATTTCGGGTCTCCAAAATTTGAATTTCGAGAGCACTGCAGAAATATGAGACAACTATTCACATCCAACAGATGTACTTTGGATATAAAAATTTGTATGTTTTAACATAGGGTACATTTAACGAAATCAAAATTCAAATTTCACCTCTGAACAGACAAATTTTGAAAGTTCAATATTAAAGACTTCAGCTTATGGTCTCTATGAAATTTGTCTGTTGTCACCCAAAATTCGAATTTCAGTGTGTTAGACGCATTAAATATGGTTAGTGAATGGATAATTTTGTAGAGTAACCATTGGGTAACGTCTCCAACGGCTAGATCTTGTGTCTCACATCTAGTTAAGACACAAATCTATAAATAGAACTTCATTTGAAGTTATGGGAAATAAATATAAGCTGTAAATACCAAAATTCTGCTGAAATCTTGAGTCAAAGTCTTTTACTCTATGACACTTCATTTACTGCACTTCAACTATCTCATTTACTCTATATTAGAGAGTTTTTCATTCTATACAAAATCTTTTCTTCATCTGGAAGAAGGATATTCTTGTAAGGGGTTATCACAAGGGATTTGGGAAACACTTTGTAATAGTGCAGGGTGTGTACTTGAGAACTCTTAGAACATAGCATAATCTTGTATTGTGGCATTGCAAGGAGCCAACTGAATTCTTACAAGATAGTGAAAAATCTCAAATGGTGGCTTGAGGATTGGACATAGGTTAAGTGAAGTAGATCGGACTAGGATAAATCTCTATGTCCTTTCCTCTTTTACCTTGCAACTGTATTTTATATTTTGTACTATGTTTTCTACAAATCTTGCTATCAATGTTTTATTACAACTTTGCAGATAAATTTTAAACTTCTCAATTCACCCTCTCTTGGGAAGCTAGCAAACCTAACAACCTTGCCTTTGAAATGTCAGGTTAATGTTTGTAACTTGAACCTCCTTGGTATGATTTAGGATTTATTGTTGTATCATGTTTTTATGTGGTAGGATAGGTTGTTCAAATGTATTATGGCCAATGTAGCATGTCTACAGGGTTATTTAAAGTCTAGGGTATGAATCTTGGATTTTGGCATATTTTTTGTTAGTGGTTACGAGGTTTTAGGGGGTCAAGTTTTGATTGAATGAGTTGCTCAAGGTATCACCATCATTTTCATGACCTTTGGGGCATTTGAAAAGTATGTGGAGTGGTTTGGTTTAAGTTTGTTTGGTTGAGATAGGAATAATTAGAAGGTAGAGTTGAGGTTGGAAGGCAAAAAGTGACCATTTAGGTCTTGGGTGACTAAACCATCATATGGAAGAGTTTTAAGGTGAGATTAATGTCTCTAGTTAGAGAATTTTTAGAGGCACTTATAGACTTTGGAATCACATGAATCGGTGTTCCATAGTAGTAGTTATTCATATTGGAAGTTGGGATTTTCAAACTAAAAATTGCTGGTTTGCTATTGGGACCTATATTGCAAACCCTGTTTGTGCTGCAATTATTCCTCATACGATGTAACACCTTACTTTTATGCCAATTCTCCCATATATTAGACCTCATTAGAGTTCAATTATGCTTGATTAGAAGCTTGAATCACATAAAAATTGAAAACAAAATTTTCATTTTTTGTGGTACTGTTTATGTGACATTTTCCATTTTTCCCGATGAGCTTTGAAAATTCATAATTAATTCTAAAATTTTCATCTTGAAGTCATTCAAATTTCTAAGAATAGATAAAAAGATTCTTTGCATGCAAAAATAGAATTTGTACAGTTTATTTCTTAACGTTGACTGTACATTTGGTTATTTTATGTCTTTCTAAGATTTTGGCCTTGACTTTTTAAAAATTCATATCTCCTCCTATCCTATGCCAAATTATACAAGTTTTATGTCATTTGAAATCCCTATATGTCTACTTTTCAGAATTGTTTTTCTCGTACATTTATTATTCTTGTATAGGGCATGGCATTAACTTTAACCATTAAGGGTCAAAATATAAATTTTAACTGGAACAGTTTAGGAAAAATTTGCATATCTTTTACTATATAACTCGAATTACTTCCAAATTAGTGGCATCTTAAACCTAAGTCATAGATCTTTTCGGAAATATACACTGCTGAATTTTTAGAGCTCTACACAATCTTATATTATCTTTTGAAATTTCTATTACCTATGATCAAACTTCTAGTTCTCCCAGCTCTGCCCTGTTTTGAACCCTATCTTTATAAATTCATCATAAATCGTGCACTTAGCCAAATTGAGTGATCTATGGCTCTCTAGAAAGATTATTCCATATACTTTTAGAATATGTAAATTACTTAAACTAATTGCTCTATTTCACATGAATAGTACCTATGTTTCTAATAGGATGTTCAAATTGATCTTCTTTATTCATAACTTAGCAATATCACTTTTATTACATATCTACCTCATCATTCCTTGTACCAAATCCATACCTAACATTTCATAATAATCAAAGGGACACAATGACATTGAGGTATAGATTTAATAGCATTTACATTAATTTACATAAACTTTCCAAAAACAAGCTCATAGCTAAAAAAAAGATGAGACTATGCTTCAATCTCTTCTCCTATCTTCTTTCTCCTGAGCACTTTGACCTTTCTTCCATAACTTAGGCCTAGTGATGTATAGCATTTTGGAGGAATGAGATTCAAAGAACCTCCATAGCATTGCCCATTCAAACATTCATATTTCCATTACATTTCATGAAATCATCAATTAAAATCATTTAATTATAAAGGTCACAACAATTTCATAAAAATTTTGTTAGACTTTAATTTTATAATTTGTACATCCTGGGGTCACAAACCCCTCATACAACTCAGCCACCATCAGCAATTCATCACAAATCATGAAAACATCCAAGTGGCAAAGCATCAAATTCATTGCAAAGTATAAAACACTATAAAGCAAGAGTAGGCAATATACTACCTTAATGACTTTCCTTGCTTTTCTCCTTTGGTTTACCTCCTTCAAACACTTCCACAAGCTTTCTTGAACCTAACCATAACATCAAATAGGCTCATAAGCCATTGGTTCATGATACTTCTTCATAAAGAACTCTCAAAACCCTAAAAGTCAATATAACTATCCTTTGCTCTTTCTTTGCACAACACACTTGCTTTTAACATTTTGGACCATGAGAAATCCATTTTTGAGGTCAAAATTATGAAATTTCTTTTCTAAATACTCCCCATGTTCTGACTGAATATCATGGAGGAAGAGGAGAAATTGATTTCTTTCAAAATACATCAAACCACTTCCAAAATCATGCTTCAAATGGTTATTTTAAGCTTTTACCTAAGTTTGTTTGGCAAAAACTCATCTCTTCCTTACTCTAGGTTAAGGCTGAAATCTTTGGAGAGATAGAGGAAAAACAATACTCTATGAAGCTAGCTAAAACTACTCAAAACCACAAGCTCATGGTAGTAGGAGAGCTTACCTTACAATTGGTCTTGATGGTCTCAAGATTGCTCTTCTTTTCTTCTTTCCTTTTTCCCTTCCTTTTCCTTCATGCTTCTTTCTATCCCTTACTATTTAGAACTCTCACTCTCTCTTTCTCAAGTGTGTGTGTTGACCAACACCAAGGAAATAAGGGAGACAATGCATAAAAGTTAACCAATTGCTTTGTACCACTTTTTTTTTATTTTCAGATACTTGTTAAGGAAGTATTCACAAAAGCAATTAAATAATGCAATTCTCCACATGGCCAGCTGCTTCTCTCTCCCTTTTATAGCTGCTGGTGTCGTGAAGTGGTGGAGAAAAAGTGAGACACATGGCAACTTAATTACCTTGCCAATTACTTTGCTAATCAAGGTTACTTTCTAGTCAACTTTTTTAAAAGCTTTTCAACTAATTCCCTTTGTGTCCTGGTCAGATTTGCCAAGCTATTCACTCTCATTTTTGGCAAAAAATTGCTTCATAAAATTTAAATGACCAATATCTCCTTTACTGATTAAATTTACCCGTACCAATTAAATATTTTTACCGTAATTGTCATTAAATTGGTATAGGATTATCCAAAAAATTACTTTTGAACTAAAATCATTATTTTGACCCAAGATATATTTGGGAATAGTCCATTTATTGTCCATGACCCCATACTGTTTTTTTTACAGTCAAAAATAACCTTTGATCGATATAATATTAACTTTTATTCTAAATGTCCATAATAAATTGACACTAATCTTTGTCTCTCCTTATATTTAACGGTGTCTCTCTATTTTTCCTAGTTACTTATGTATTTTATAATATCAACATTTTTTCTTGGGACTTAAATGCAATATTCATACTTTTTGTAATATCCTTATTTTTATGATATGTTATGAAATGAATAAAAAATGAGAAAGGAAGTGAGACGAAAAGGCTATATATAATCGGGCTTTAGAAGGAAATAATCTCTCATCTAATTTTCTAAAGAAGTTATATTCAGTCCTTGATTGGAATTAATTTTCTATAAGGTCCTTAGTAGAAATTAATTCCAGAACTTACCTTAGAAAATATGAAATATACCACTTGAATGAAAGTCCGCTCCATGCTAAGCTCAATGGTATAAGTATTGCGTACCTAGGAGGTCTAGGATGAGAGATAGACCAATTTGAAAGTTAATGTGAATAGTGAAAAATAATAATAAAAAATTGGTCTTTGGGTAAAATTACAACAAAGTGTTCGAAAGAATGGATAATTATATTTTTGACCCAACTTAAGGGCAAAATGGTCATTTTCTAAATTAGAAGAAAAATGTGAATAATGCATTCAAGGCCCAAAAATGAAAATGTTAGCATAGTAAAATGTAAAAGAAATTAGAAAAAATAGTGAGGCACCGTTAAGTGTAAAGAAGGGTAAAGAGGTCATTTTTCCTAGTTAAATGAAAAATGAGAAAATTACATTTTGGCTCCAAGAATTAAGAATGTATGCAATTTAGTTTCTTAAGAATGGCTTCATCGTGAGAGGGAAAAGAGAAAGAAATTTGGAAAAACTTACATCTAATGACCTGAAAGTTTCAAAAATTATAAATTTGCCCCAGGTTAAGGGCATTTTTGGAAATATGAAAAAATATAGTCAAAATGAAGCTCTTTATGAGCCTAGTCCAATGGAATATAGCAAGGAATTTATTAAGATCAAAAAAATATTTATTGGGTAATTAGTGTTTAATATTAATATTTTGCTCAATAAAGGCCATTTGGACTACATAAAGATACAATATTAATTCAAGAAAAGTGAAAGGATCTTGGTAAAATATATTTTGGATCAAAATAATGATTTTGGATGAAAAGTAATTATTGGATAATCCTGTACCGATTTAGTGATAATTTTAGCAAAAATACTTAATCGGTATGGGTAAATTTAATCGGTAAAAGGTATTTTGATTCATAAAAATTATTAAAGTAATTTTTGGCCAAAAAGGAAGGTGAATCATGTTTGAAATAAGATTGGGACACAAGTGAAATTTTTGACAAAGCTTTTTAAAGGAAAAGTGAATAAAGTCAAAAGGAAAGGTTAATTGAATGATTATAATAGATAAATATCTATATTAAGTCATTTTTGCCTTCATCTTCAACCTCCCTCATGCTGAACCAGTGCAGAAAGAGACCAAGAAGGCATAGAAGACCTAGGGAGAAAAGGAGAAGAAATAGGTAAAGTTTTGGCTTCAAACTTTCAAGGTAACAACTTGTGATCATTTGCTTGAGTTCCTAAGTATTGTTGGGAGCTTTCGTGGCTTATTTCTCTTTATATTGACCTCTAAAAATTTCTGCCTAGAGAGAGAGAGGAGAGGGAAAGTGAAGCCATGGAAAAATCAACCATAAAAAGGATATATAGGTCTTAAGCAACAAAATTATGCCATTAAATTGCAAATTAATCAGGTAGATATTTTTTTTACAAATTTCTGAAATTTTTTGCCTATTTAGGGTTTGAAAAGGAAAGGAAATTTCATAATTTTGACCCAAAAAATAGATTTCTTGGGTCCAAATTATGTTAGAACAATTATGTTGTACATGAAAATGCAAAAGGAAAGCAAAGTGAAAAATTAGAGTTAAAGTGAGCTCTTTGTGAAGGATTTCATGCAATCAATGACTTAAGACCTTGTCTTATGATGTAATAGGATTCCAAGAAGTGTTTTAAGATCAATAGAAGTGTCCACAAAGTTTGGAGATCATTAGAAAGCAAGACGGTAGTTAGTTTCCCTATTATACTTAATGTTGTCATACTTTGTTTCCATGATAATATGACTATGCCATATAGTTGTTTGAATACTTTATGATGTATTTTTATTGTTGGCTGAATATTTGAAGGGTTTTATGACCCTGGGATATCCATTTTACAAAGTGTTACCATATCAATATTTTTATGGAATTGTATGGCATAATATGAAGTTATGATTTTCATTGATGATTTTATGAAATGATATGCTGATATGAATGCATAATTGCATGTAACTACTGAGATTCTTTGAATATTATTCCTTTCTAAATATTAACTATGTTAGGGCAAGGACATGGAAGTATTCAAACAAATGCAAGGGAAATGAAGAAGACAATGGAGAATTACTTGATTTTGCAAGTTATAATGTTAAGTTGAGAAAATATGTATCATGTATGTTTGAGATGAAATTCTGTAATTAAATATGATTATGTCCCCTAAAGTCCTCTTATGATGTTATATGTGGATTTAGAATAATAAATGTTGATACATGAGGTTTATGAAGTTTATTATATGAGTTATGGCATAATTATGAACAAGATGACCAGTATTGATTTGAGTAGGGAAACTCTATTTGAAATAGAGCATCCTATATAAGTGTTATATATGCTATTAAAGTAGATAGAACAAGCTTTTCATAGAGCTAAAGAACACCTAAATTGGATAAATGTATGAATTATAATGAATTTTTGAAGTTAGTATTCAAAACTGGACAGTATTGGAAACACTGGAACTTATGCTGTGAACACTAGATTTTTCAAAAGGCACTATAAAATCTTGTATAGCTCCAAAAATTTAGTGATTTGTATTTATGGAAATCTCCAAGTCTTAGGAAACTAATGACACTGGTTTGAAATCATTTGGAGCTATAAAGAAGGAGTTATGTGATTTCTCCTAAAACTGTTCTAGTAGAGGTAGTATTCTGACCCATAATAGTTAAGTTAATGTTATGCCTTGTACAAGTTGAATAACTGTACAAGAAAAATATTTCTAGAAAGTAGACTCATAGGGATTTCCAATGGTATAAGGAATGCATAAATTAGCTTAGGGTAGAGTGAGATATGAATTTTTAAATATAAGGACAAAATCTTAGGGAAGAGAAAATGACCAAATGTATAGTAAATATTTGAAGAATAAACTGTATAAATTGGTCAAGAGAATGCTCTGTTTTATTTTTTTTTCCCATATATAAAAGGTTTTTATCTATTTTTAGAGACTTGAATTACTATGAAATTATTTTTCTAGAATTAGTTATGAATTTTCAAAGTTCAGTCGGCAAAGTAGAAACTACCATATGAACAGTAACCGAAAATTTTGGAAATTCTGATTTTCATTCTTATATGCTTCAAGTTTAGGATCAAATATAATCAGACTTAAAAGAAGTCTCATTCATGGAAAATAAATCTAAAAGTAAGATGTAACACTTTACTTCTAATCTAAGAAATGACTATTTTACCCCTGAGCCGAGTCCAAAATGTAATTATTCATTCTTTTTGGCACTTTTATGTAATTTTTCACAAAGACCAATTTTTTATTATCTTTTTTTCACTATTCACATTAACTTTCAAATTGGTCTATCTCTCAACTTAAACCTCCTAGCTATGCAATATTTATACTATTACACTCAGCTTCGAACTGGCTTCCATTCAAGTTTATATTGTGTATCTTCGGGGATAAGTTCTAGAATTAATTCTTGCTTAGGACTTTATGGAAACTTACTTGCAATTAAGGCCAAGCATAACTCCTTCTATAAACAATATAGGGAATTAATTTCATCTAGAGACTGAGCATGCCAATTCTTTATTTCATTTCATTTTCTATCCTTTCGTGCATTTTATAACATCCCATAAAAATAGAGATATTATACACCAGTTCTTTTGCTTCATGTTGTTTAGGTGGTTTTGAGTGGTGGTGCACCTATGGAAAGTTATTTTTTATTTAAGAGTTTATTTTAAAAATAAAATTGAAGATCAAATATATTTATATCTTATATTGAGATTTTAGCTAGAGAAAAATTATACTTTTGAAATGGATTCATTTATTTCCATTACATCATCTTAATTATTTCTATACTATCATCTTCTATGCTTATCCTCATGTATTATTAACTGAAAGGGTAAGGATGTCACATTGATGTACTTTAAAGAAAAAAAACCTATGATAAGAACATTTTCTACAATTAATTTTTCTGATAAATACTTTAATAAAGTTCTGCACGCATTCATTCATATTGTTGTAGCTTTTTCAAATTGTGTCAAAATTTGTTTCTTTATGTTTTT
The DNA here is from genome assembly GCA_026686845.1 of Adenanthera pavonina. Taxonomy (NCBI): domain Eukaryota; kingdom Viridiplantae; phylum Streptophyta; class Magnoliopsida; order Fabales; family Fabaceae; genus Adenanthera; species Adenanthera pavonina. Next base: position 10,455,308 of record JAIVEN010000017.1, read on the forward strand.
CTTATTGAATTCAGTCAAAATTAGTTACAAACATGATGCTTGAAAGGAAAAAAAAACTACTACTAATTGTAATATCTTTAATTTTTTAGATATTACAATATGCATAAAAATGTAATAGATAGCATGTGATGTATGATTTGAATGAAAGAAAAGGCTAAAATGGTAGTTTCACATGTTAGGGCCTTAAATAAAAAGTTCACAATATGGTCCCTAAAAAGAAAAATATTTGCAAGTTGGTCCCTGCAGATTTTCACATGGTCCCTGAGGAAAGTTTATTTTCAGTTTGATCCCTCCAGGGGTATTTTTGAAATTATGTAAAATTCATGTCAAAATGAAGCTCATGACATGTTGGACTCGATGGAATAGTGTATTGAGTCCAAAGTGATCGATTTGAAAAGAAATAACCTGCAGAATGTAGTAGAATTATGCAAGAAAAAAAATTGTGGGCCTCACAAATATAGAAAAAGTAAAAAGAAAAGCATCTAAGGAATGATGCCTTCCCAAAAAGGGAGTGAATTGAAAAGTATGAAATTTTGTTGCAAAAATATAATATAGCAATGAAAGTAAGAGTTTGCATAAAAACAGAGTAAAATAAAAAATGAATATATAAGAGATAATGGAAGAGAAGACTCAGTAGTTTATCCTAATTCAGTCCAATCCATTTGACCCACATCTAGTCCTCAAGCCACCACTTGAGATTTTTCACTATCAGCAAGAATTCAGTGGGCTCCTTGCAATGCCACAGTACAACACTTGTACTCTGTTCTAAGAACACAGAAAATCTCTCAACACTTTTACTAGTGTTTCCTTTCATCCCTTTATGAATCTCCTTACAAAGTATCTTTCTTTCAAATAAAGAAAAGATTTGGTGCAAAAATGAATACTCTCTTAAATAGATTAGTTGTGAAAGTTACAGAGGAATAAATGAAGTGTGAAGGTAAAAAAGCTTTAACACTGAATTTCAACAGAGTTTTTGAATATTATACTTAAAAATTCTGAATCACAGCTTTAAATGAAGTTTTATTTATAGATTTGTGACTTAACTAATTGTTAGACACAAGATCTAGCCATTAGGACATTAACCAATGGTTACTTTGTAAAAAGAGTCATTCGCCAATTGTATTAAGTGTGCCTAACACATAAAAATTTGAATTTTACAGAGACAGAATGTTAAGTACTTTAATATTGAATTTCAAAATTCGTCTATTACAAAGTGACATTCAAATTTCATATTTGCAAAAGATACCCCATGTTGGCTTGTGTGAATTTTTATATTGGAAGTGCGTCTGAAGAAATTGAATAGATGTCTCAGGTTTTTATGCAACATTTCAAAATTCAAATTCTAGAAATTGAAATTCATCTATCAGATGCATGCTCAACATGATACAAAAGTTCTTTACTTTGAAATTTGAATGTTGAACTACAAATGTTGTCTGTTAAGGGAATGCTCTAACAAGACATCACTTTGAAGCTCAAAGTTCATCTGTCAGAGGCCATAACATTGAACTCTCTTTAAACTTCACCAACAGTCAAATTTTAATTAAGTTTCATGCAAATTTTGTATACTTTCACTAACTATACTTAGCACAAAATTGAAATTTCACAACCAAAAGTCATCTATCAGAAATTAAACTTCGGTAATTCAAACTTTAATAAGCAAAGTGCGAATTTTGTACAAAATAAGCAAGAGTCAATAAGCAAAATTTGTCTGTTAGCCAATATACTTCAATTGTAGTACATTGTGAGAAATTCTAAAAACTAATTCTTCACTATATCTTTACTGAATTTCTACACTTTATGCTTTCATGCTCTCTTGATGTTCTCCTTCCAAGTTCTAATTATTTGGAATCATTAAAACTTTTGACTCATTATTCTCCCCCTTTTTTATGACAACAAAACAACTCACAAGCTGGATTAGTACTTGGGTTTACTTCTAATATAATCTCAGCATATGTATCAAAATAAAATTTTTAGGTGAATAGAAGAGAAAAACTATTAAGACAAAGAAACATACTAGTTCAAATAAGTACAAGGAAACACAACAAAGATTCAAATACACACAAAAAAAATACAAAAACACAACATCTTAAGGCCTAAGCTCTATTGATTTGCTACTATTGTTCCTTTTTAGCCTTGAGCCTGACCCTTTTGCTAGTTGTTTTACATGATTGAGTAGTAGCTCCAGTTTGTCTAGTTTGCTTCTCCCCTTTTTTGGCATCATTTGGAGCAAGTACAGAGGGAGTAGGGACTTGAGCAGTGGGTATGGCCTGAAGTGGAATAGGTATGAAGGGTATTGAGGGAGGTATCTGAGGAAGGCCTTTATCAGAATTTGAAGATAACTCCTCAGTCTCCTTCAGGATGTTAGCTAGCTGAGCTTGTTGTTCCACTATGGATCTAAATCGAGAAGGTAGAGGTTAAGGCATTAGTGGTGGAAATAACTCTTCTAGCCTCTGCTTCTGAGCTTGTACATGAGTAGCATATGCAATAGCAACAATGTCAACATAAGGCATGATCCTTCTTTCTTCGTTGATAGAGGATTGAATAATGGGTGCTGCATTAAGATTTGCTATAAGCTTTTCCATCTGCTCCTTTCCTTTGATTAAAAGAATTGATTCTTGAGTAGATTCCTCCACAATTGGCTCATGAGAGCTCTATACTTGAGGAGCTTCAACTTCCTTGATACTATAGTACAGAAATTGACCAAGGCTAGTATTATTGCTAGAGCCTTGAAGACTAACAGTAGCAGTAGCAATAGCAGTGGAAGGACCTTCTCCTAGAGGACTCGGGACATGTGGGGAGTCATACTAGTGAGGATCAGAGGAACTAGGTTGTGTTGGTGCTAATGTAGTTGGGAGAAAGGTTCACAAGTCATTGTAGGTATCAGCAACCATTTTGAGATTTTTGGCCAAGTCAATAATTTGGGCTTGCAGGTTTATAAACTTGGCGTTCTACTCATTCTTAATACTCATCATCATTTCAGATAGGCAATCATAAAGCTCGAGTATGGCATTAGGTTTGGCTAAGTTATAGTGGGATAGGATGGATGGTTCAAGTAGCTGGGTACTTTGAGGTTGGGTAGGCTATAGTTCAACCATTTTGCTCATTCCTAATACTCATCATCATTCCTGTTGTTATTGTGGAACTGGCTCTCCTCATTCATAAAAGAAATCTTCAATTCTATTAGCTCCTTTTCTAAGCCATCTACCCTCAATTTTGTTTATGCTGATTATCATTAGTTCTTTCTCTTTGAATTCCTCAGTGGGCTTTCGTTTACCTATCTCCAAGTGTTGAATTTTGGCATACTTGAGAAGTTTGGTAATAATCAAGCATAGGGCAGTGTAAAATCCTTCCTTTGATCTCTAGCCTTTATCATTCTTTGAAAAATAATATTTCCAAGGGTAAGCTCTTTTTTGCAAATTAGTGATGTCATCACATGAGCTTCAACACTAGTGATCAGATTAAAGCTACATCCGTTATTAAAGATGATTCTGGACACTATGTAGTATAGGACCCTTATCTGTACATTGAGATTAGAAGGCTTTACATTTTTTAGAAGAGGCTTGTTTTCCCTTCTCCTGAAGATTGAGTTCAGTATTGTTCTCTCGTTGTAGTTTAGGTATTCTCCAACTTCTTTATCTACTTCATCATTCTCTTCCATGTACTTGGTGCCAGAAATGTCAATCTTGAACCTATTTTGGCCAGAAATCTCCAAAATGTCATTAGTGTTCTTGTCAGTCAACCATAGATTCCCAAACTGGAGAGTAACTTGATGCTTTTTCTTCTTGTCATTGAACATTAGAGAAGCATACCAAATATTAATCACTTCTTCATCATATCTTTCCTTAATCTCTAGAAGATTTTTACACTTCCCCAACCAGATTACAGCATCAAAGTCATTCAAAATAAGAAATTCCTCCAAACTAGTCCAGTGAGGAGTAATTACCTTCTTTACAGCAAATTTCATTGTGAACTCCTTCAAGACATGATCAGAACTATATATGGGCTCTGTAATCATCTCTAATTCCTCAATCTCTATACTTGAAGCTGGAGTAGTAGGCATAGGCTTCTTCGATTCTACCTTTGATATCATTTTTTGCTTCTTAGTGGGTGTTCCTTTACTAGATTTGGCCTTTTGTTTTTAAGTATCACCTTCTTTCATGGCATACTGAGACTTAGTTGCTCTCTTAGGCCTTCCTTATTCTATGTCAATGTTTGCATTCTTCACTCTACCCATTTCTATGAGAAATTTACTTTGAGGAATGCTTTGAAGGAGTTTGTAGGGTTGGATTTTAAGTTTAATTTCTGGAAATTAGTGTTTGGCTGTACAAATTTAAGAACGATTGAAAGAAAATGAAGGTTGCAACAATTGAAATACAAATAGGGTTGTGTTTGTTCAGCATCTAACCCTCTGAATCCTCTTTAATAATTGTTCAACAGATGACTTTTAGGGTCCAAAATTCAAATCTCTAGTAGTTATATTCCCCACTTAACACAAAAAATGCTTTGATAGATGAACTTTCAATGTTAAAGTTCGACTACTAGAGACTCAACACACAAACAATATCTCAACAGTCGAATTCTAGTCTTGAAACACAATTGTTAGAGTCTTAACACATATAGAAGCTTCAATAGATGAACTTTGTGTCCTCAAAGTTTGAATTTTGAAGTCTCAACAAAAGACATGTAAACACAAGAGGTTCAACAGACAAATATTTGGATTCAAAGTTCAAATTTCAAGACTTTATGAAGAAATGTTTGAAGTGAAAATATTAAATAATCAAAGTTCGAATGTTGTACAGAAGCAGGCATAGCATATACACATATAAATAGTCAAAATTCATATTTCAAGAGTCAACAGACAAATTTTGAGCAAGTACATACACATATATAGCATATAAAGTGTTGAAATTTGATTGTTAAAAGGTCAAAGTTTGAATTTCGAGCAAGAAAAGTCACTCAATATGGCAGATCAAGTATCAAAATTCATCTATTGACAATTAAAATGTGAATTATGAAAAATAAAACTTACAAACATATGCTAAAAATTCATATTTCCATGTTTCTTCAGCAAAAGATGCTCATCTAAGTGTAAGATACTCCATTATTTTGATCTCTTATCATATAAGCTCATGAGGAGTACCTGTAAAATTTCTTATACATACTCTAATATTTAAGTTAGTATAAGATTTAACATATTAACTCAAGAAATAAAGAGACTAAGATTAGAACTTGCTTACAACTCATTGAGATTAACCATTCCCAATTCTCTTATAATTTTACCATATATATCTTCTGGAAGTGGTTTGGTCAAGATATCTACCAACTAATCTTCTGTTGAGATAAACTCCAAGACAATATCTCTTTTTTGAGCATGATCCCATATAAAATGATGTTTGATCTCAATAAGTTTTGTCCTTGAACGCATTACTAGATTCTTTGTAATGTTGATGGCACTGAGATCATCATATTTGATGGGTACTTCTTTCAGCATAATTCCAAGATCTTTCAGTTGCTATTTCATCTATATAATCTAAGTATATCAGCTTCTGGTAGCCATGTACTTAGCTTTTGTAATGGAAAAAGCTATACGATTCTAGTTCTTATAGAACCATGAGATTGAAGATCCTCTAAGAAATTGGCATGTACCACTTGTACTATTTTTGCTAGTTTTGGATCCATCTAAGTCAGCATCAATATTTCCAATAAGCTCCTCTCCATTGGCCTTTAGATAGATATTGTCATTTCTCATTCAACACTGCTCTTGCCTTGACAAACGAATTTCCAACATTAAAGTTCAACTGTTAGAGACTTAACACATAGAAAATATCTCAATAAACAAATTTCAATCTTGAAATATGACTATCAGAGACTTAGCACAAATAGGAGCTCTAACAGACAAACTTTGTGTACTCAAAGTTTGAATTTCAAAGTCTTCAATAGAAGGCATGTAAGCATGTGAGGTCTGAAAGACGAATGTTGAAATTCAAAGTTTGAATTTCGAGACTTTATCAAGAAATATCTGAAGTGCAAATATTGAATCATCAAAGTTAAATGTTGTACACAAACATGCATAGCATGTACACATGCAAACAGTCAAAATTTGTACTTTAAGAGGTCAACAGATGAATTTTGCATAGGAAAAACACAAATAGAACATATAAGGCATTGAAATACGACTGTTAAAGACCAAAGTTCAAATTTCAACCAGGCAAAGTCACTCAATATGACAGATAAAGTGTGAAAGTTTGACTATTAGGTATTAAAATACGAATTTTGAAGAATAAAACTCAAAAACAAATGCTGAAAATTCGTAGTTTCACATTTCTTCAACAGAAGTTGTTCATCTAAGTGTGACATACTCTATTTTTTTGATCTCTTATCATATAAGCTCAAGACTAGTACCTGGAAAATATCTTATACATACTCCAATACTTAAGTTAGTATATGATTTAACACTTTAACTTAGAAAATAAAGAAATTAAGATAGAACTTGTTTACAACTCATTGGTATTAACCATTCTCAATTCTTTTCTAATTTTACCATATTTGTCTTCTGGAAGTGGTTTGGTTAAGATATCTGCCAACTAATCTTTTATTGGGATGAATTCCAAGATAATATCTCCTTTTAGAACATGATCCTTTATGAAATGTTGTATGATCTCAACATGATTTGTCCTTGAATGCACCATTGGATTCTTTGTGATGTTGATAGCACTGAGATTATCACATTTGATAGGCACTTCCTTCAGTGTAAGTTCAAGATCTTCCAGTTGCTGTTTCATCCAAAGGATTTGAGCAAAACAACTTCTTGCAGCTATGTCTTCAACTCTGTTGTGGAAAAAGCTACACAATTTTGCTTCTTGCTAAACTATGAGACTAGAGATCCTCGAAGAAATTGGCATATACCACTTGTGCTTTTTCTGTCAGTTTCGAATCCAACAAAGTCTATATCTATATATCAAATAAACTCTTTTCCATTGCCTTTGGATACCAATATCCCATCTAAGATGTTCCAAGTAAATATCCGAATATTCTCTTCATAGTTGTTGCATGAGATTCCTTAAGACATGATTGGAACATTTTACACATACAGCCACTGAATATTGAGTAATGTTAAATGGTTTTTCTCTTTCATCCATGTCAAGTTTTGTAGCAGTGGCCATTGGAGTCTTCATTGATTTAGCATTCTCCATTCCAAATTTCTTTAAAAACTCTTTCAGATATTTTGATTGACTCAGGAAGATGTCATCATCACATTGTTTGATTTGCAATCCAAGGAAAAAGTTGAGTTCTCCTATCATTGACATCTCGAACTCACTCTACATCAACTTAGAAAAATCCTTGCATATAGATTCATTAGTAGCACCAAATATAATATTATTAACATAACTTTGAACAACAAGTAAATACTTATTCTTCTTTTTAGTGAAAAAGGTTGTGTCAACTTTTCCTTTGTTGAACCCTTTTTCAATTAAGAAGTTGCTTAACCTTTCATACCATGCTCTTAGTGCTTGTTTTAGATCGTAAAGAGCTTTCTTTAGTTTACATACATGATAAGGCTTAGTTGAGTTCTCAAAACATGGAGGTTGATCATCATAAACTTCTTCCATGATATAATCATCCAGAAAAGCAGTCTTTACATTCATTTGATATAACTTAATGTCTTTTATACAGGTATAAGCTAAGAGAATTCTTATTGCCTACAATCTTGCAACTAGACCAGATGTTTCCTCATAATCTATACCTTTTTTTTTTGTTATATCCTTTAGCCACTATCCTAGCGTTATTTTTGATGATCATTCCAAATTCATCAAGTTTGTTTCTAAACAACCATTTGGTTCCAATAATCAAATGATCATTGAGCCTAGGTATAAGTCTTGAACTTGATTCCTCTTGAACTGATTTAACTCTTATTGCATGCCTATAATCCAGTACTCATCTTTTATGCATTTAGGTTCAATTTATGATATGAATGCACAATGATTTATCTTATCCCTAAGCTGCCTTCTTATTTTAACATTCTCTTAAATATCCCCAATAGCTTAATCAACAAGATAACTTCTTTGATGTCTTTAAACTCAAGGTAGTTCTTAAGAAATTTCTTCATTAACTTCATATTGATTATATTTTTCCTGAATATCTTCCTCTACAGCTATAAATTTTGATATTTTTGAAGGTTCAATTTTATTTTCCTTAGAGAGGTTCATCTTTCTAAAACTAGAAATTAGTTCATCCTCATCTACATCAGGTTTAAAAAGAGTCTCATTCTCAATAGACACTATATGCACTAACTCTTCTATGGTTTTAGTTCTTTAATTGAAGGCTTTATATGCTTTACTTCTACTAGAGTAGTCAAGAAACATACCTTCATCTAACTTGAAGTCAAACTTACCCAGATTTTCCTTTCCATTGTTGTGGATAAAGAATTTGCATTCAAACACATGGAGAAGAAAGAGGTTTGGTTTCTTTCCTCTATAGAGCTCATAAGGTGTCTTCCCTAAGATTAGTCTGATGTATGCTTCGTTGATGATATAGCTTGCTGTGTTTATTGCATCAGCCTAGAAATATTGAGAAAGTTCTTTCTCATTTAACATTGCTCTTGCCATCTCTCCCAATGTTCTATTCTTTCTCTCCACAATGCCATTCTCTTGGGGTGTCCTTGGAGTTGAGTAATTGTGATCGATTCCATGCTCTTCACAGTACTCCAAGAAGCTTGAGCTTTCAAACTCTCATCCATGGTCAGACATGATGGACACAATAGAAATACCCTTTTCATTTTACACTTTCTTAGCCAGGGTCAAAAATGCATCAAATGTCTTTTCTTTAGAGGAAAGAAATAAAGTCCAAGTAAATCTAGAATAGTCATCCATGATTACTTACACATATAGGTTTACTCTAATGCTTTTCACTCTTGATGGACCTATCAAATCCATATGTAGCAGTTAGGGTGGTCTAGATGTGGAAATGACATTTTTAGATTTGAGAGAGGACTTAATTCATTTCCCTTTAAGACAAGCATTATATTCTCTATCATTTTCATAAGATATCCTAGGTAAGCCAGTAACTAGGTCATTTTTAATTAGCTTATTAAGTTGACTTATATTAACATGTGCTAATCTTCTATGCCATAACTGGCTTTCATTATCTTGACTGATTAAACATATAGATTCTAGTTTAGGAAGTTCATCTAAATCAATAGTATAATAGTTGTCGTCCCTTTAAGCTTTAAGGATAATCTTTTGATCAATTTTTATGATAAACAAGTAGAACTTTAAGTCAAATAGGACCTAGTTTCCTTTGTCACAGACCTAACTCTCACTTAGCAAGTTGTGGTTAAGGCTAATCATGAACAACACTTCTTCTATAGATGTTTCAGGACTCTTACCCATGATACCAATACCAACCACTTTGACATATTGGTCACTTCAAATGTCACTTTTTCTCCTTTCTTATCTCTAAGGATGATGAACTTCTCCTTATCACCAGTCATATGTCTTGAGCATGTATATTCTAAATACCATATGTTACTCTTGCTAGTTCTAAGACATAACTGCAAAGCAGATTTTAGTCTTTCTTCTTAGGAACCTAAATCTATTTAGGTCCTCTTTTGTTATAGCATTCTCCTTATAGAAGTACCTTAGGAACTCATTCTACTTTCCTGCTAAGTCCATTTTTCTTTAAAAACATGAACTTGAAATATGACCCTTCTTGTTACACAAGTGATAGGCGGTAAAGGGACTACTTGATTGAGATGTAAGAAGAAAGCAATGCAAATAATTTTTTTGTATCACATATTTAGGTCGAGTATGAGCCTCAATAGTATTCAAAGAATTACATGTCTTCTCATACCCTTCAGCATGCATAAAAGGCCTCATGTATAGATTTTGATTTTTCTTCTTAATCTTTTCTTTGTCTGCACAAGGATCATAACCAAGACTAACTTACCTTGTGCAATCCTCTAATTACCTAGCAAAGTATACATCCTATCTTTGCCTTTTGTGAACTAATTAGCTAAGCTCTTGAGAAGATATTCATTTTTCTCGTTTGGTTCTATGCATGAGGTGCAACAAACATATTCGGTTTCATGCTGAGATGCAATGTTAGGCACTTTATATTCTGATTCTAATTTGTTAATCTTCTTCTTAGTAACTTTAAGTTCTTTAGCAATTTTGATGAACTTATCATGCAGGTTATGGAATGCATCAAGTAATTCAAAATAAAATGGTTCAAAATCATTTACCTCATCATCATTGTCACTTCTAGATTGATTCTAGGCTTTTTCTTCAATATGTGCCATCAGACATATGTTGGCAATTTCTTCCTCATACTCATCTTCTTCATCTGAGCTATTGCCCCAGATTGAGGAGATATATGCTTTCTTTTTCTTGCCTTTGTCAGCTTTCTTGTCTTTTTCTTGTTTCTTTAAAAATTGTAGGCATTCTTATTTGATATCCCTTAGCTTCTTGCATTCATAGTAGGTTGTAGGCTTTTTGTTTTCTCTTTTGCTACTGGTTCTAACTCCTTTCTTGAAGAACTTATTGCTTCCCTTCTTTCCATGGAATTTACCAAATTTTCTGACCAGCATTCCAAGAGTTTCCTCTTATGCAATTTTGAATGCCAAACTCTTCTTTTTCTTGTCTTGGCCTATATCTTTCAGAGCTTTCATCTCGCCTGCATATTCTTCTAGGCTGCCGAATAAAGAGGTAACAGAGGACATGGATTCTCTTCTTGCTTCTTCAATTATTGTTACTTTGGGTTGCCATTCCAGAGGAAGAGCTCTTAGAATTTTTCTAACTTTCTCTGTTTGACTATTGCCAAGAGCTTCAAGTTGATTTACAATGAAGGTGGATCTCATTTCCATCTCCTTGATAGATTATCCTTCCTTCATTCTGAAGCCTTCATATTCACCAATGAGAGTGTTGATTCTGTTGTCTCTCACTCCACTAGTTCCTTCATAAGCTATTTCCAGAGTGTTCCACATTTCTTTGGTAGTTGTACAAGAAGACACTCAGAAGTACTCATCCTAAGATAGAGCACTTACTATAGCAAATTGGGCCTTTGTGTTGAGCAGAACTTTTCTTTTGTCATCATCATCCCATTTTGCTTGTCCCTTTAATTCTAATTGTCCTTGTTCATTTCGCTTCATAGGGATAAAATCTCCCTTTTCTATAATGGACCACATATCGAGATCCAATGTCTTTAGGAATAGCTTCATCTTCATCTTCCAGTAGTATAGTTTTGACCAACAAAGCTTGGAGGTCTATTGATGTTGGCACCTTCTGGAAGTAAGTTTTCCCTTAAACTAGTCATTACTTCACCCTGAGTGTTAATTCCTTTTTGCTCAGAGTCCTAGCTCTAATATCATTTGTTAGGAATGCTAGCTTCCCAAGATGGGGTGAAATAGGAAGTGTGAAATTTTTCTACAAAAGTACAGTATAACAGTGAAAGCAAAAAGTTTGCAGAAAAATAGAGTATAATAAAAAAGAATATGTATAAGAGATAGGGGAAGAGAAGACTCAATAATTTATCCTGGTTCGGTCCAATCCACTTGACCTATATCCAGTCATCAAGCCACCACTTGAAAATTTCTACTATAAGCACAAATTCACTATGCTCCTTGGATTATTGCCATAATACAATACTTGTGCTCTGTTCTAAGAACATATGGAATCTCTCAACACTCTTACCAGTGTTTTCCCTAATATCTTTGTGAATTCCCTCACAAAGAATCTCCCTTCTAGATGAAGAAAAGATTTTTTATACAGAAGTGAATACTCTCTTAAATAGAGTAGATATGAAAGTTGATCAATAAATAAGGTGTGTCGGTGAAAAAGTTGACTTATAAATTTAGTAGAGTTTTTGCAATATTTGACTTAAGTTAGTTTTCCACAACTTTAAATAAAGTCCGATTTATAGATTTGTGACTTAGTTCAATTTATATATTCAAAATATAAAAGCATAGTAAATATATTAGCTATGATATATGCATTATAAAGTGCATTAAATACATACTAATGTACATTTTACTTCAATTAGAAACAACATATATGTGAAATAGATACGATACATTTGTTTCTTATTATTCTACATTTATCATCATCAAAAATTATATTATACTAAACCTGACAAAAGTTACTCCCTCCTATCCTAAATATAGGGTCTTTTGCCATGATCCTAAATATAAGATCATTTACAATATATGAGGTAGTATTTATTATACATTTTCAAAAAAATGTACATATTTAATGTATCCAAAAGAAAAAGAAAGAGATTAAATAAGGGTAGTTTTGAAAAATATTAAGATTTTCAGACAAAATAAGGTAGTTAATTAACTTTAACTTTCATTTTTACTCTACGTGATTTGACTGAAAGAATCTTATATTAAGAATAAGAGAGAGTAACATTAATATTATATGCGCCAATTTAGCAAGCAAATCCCACATTCATCACCTTTATAATATACATGTTTTACGACAATTTCAAATCTCTAAAAACAATGTCTTACAATTTCACTATCTAGAGTGGGCAAAAAAAAATAATGTCACTGTCTAGAGTGTCCGTATGGGACGCCTAGTTGGTGTTAATGATAGACTCGAACACCTCACCATAAAATCTTGGGACCAGTTGGGCCCTTTCGGGTTAAAGTCCTGGGCTCTCGAGCAGCAGTCACGATGGGGAAGCTTGAGTTAATGTATTTGCATCAGTTTTGGTTGGATATTAATTATACAGTGGGGCTGCTGTATGATATCCTGTTGACTTAAGATGAGATAGTGTCCGTTCATTTTTCTATAATAGTAATGGAATTCTAATGCAAGATTATTTTCTTTTCGTCTATTTTTCACTGTGTAAAAAATTAATAAAGCAATTCAACTTATTCATGTAATTAATTAGTATGCCCAAAAACTCACTGGCTCTAGTCTTTAATATATATATATATATATGGTGTTTCCAATAATTTCACATATCTTAAAAAAATTTTATTATATCCTTAAATTTTTCAAAAATAAAAAAACCAAAAATCTCATTTTTTTTACTTATATTTATTCCACTCCTACCTATTACTCCAACATAAGTTATTAGTTATTAAATGAATGAAAGGTAAAAAAAGATAAATTTGTATATGGCACATTATATTATGGAAAAAAAATTATTTTAAGACACTTTATAATATGGAGAAGAGGAAGTGTTAAAATTGATTCAATTTATTAAAGTTATATTATTTTTCTCTATTTTTAAAACTTACACAAATTTTTTAAAGTAAAAAGTAAAATAAAAGTTGTAAACCAACTTCCTTTATAATTTTTAAAACATACACAAACCTATAGTGTAAACAAAGAATAAATTACACAGATCTCGACGTATCTTGAATTTTATTAAAGTTGCATAAAGAAACCCATTAAAAGAGATTACTTAAAAAATTATGTGCTTCATTAAAATAGTATGTGAATTAAGTATTATTGGGCTTAATTTATTTTAATTTCATTTTTATTAATTATGGGTGAAACTATGTTGATTAATTAGGCACAATTAGTTAATCAGTAGTCTTTTTGATAGCTCATCTTGTAAATAAGTATGTCATGTACTAAACATGTGATTTAATTAATGTGGTGGTTTGTTGATAAGGATTTATGTATTATTTTTATTATTTTGTTCTGAATTTTTGTTATTAATTTTTGGGGTTTTATTTTACTAATTTCCTAGGTCTAATAAAAGTGTCATTTGAGCCCACAGTCTCTTAATTACAATAGGATTATTTAAGTCCAAATTAATTAGGTTTTTTAGACTCATTAGGTTAAATTTTAACTTACTTATTTAAGGCTTTCTTTTATGTACATTTTTTCAAATTTGGATAAATAAAAATTTCAGTTTTATGAGTTTTCTTCTTACATTTTTTTTAGTGCAAGAGAAAACACTATGACTTATCAAAGTATTGGTCAATCATTGTGTCGTCAACAAAACTATGGTTTAAAAGATCAGTTCTCTTATATTCTACTTTTCAAGACTAACATCTATTCTTCTTATCTTCTCTATTTTTGTTTTCTTTTGCCGATGTATTTATTTGTTTTTACTCATTTTCTTTGTTGTCTAATTTCGTGTTCCTTATTTCACAAAGATTTAGATGTTATATGCATCAAAGTGGGTTCTTTAGACGGGTTCCAAAAAGGTTCACCTATTATGTGATAATTATTCACTTGGTTTACTTTCACTAAATTAGCATGATGCTGGCCTAGGTTTTTTTTTAGAACGAAAGGCTATGACTAAACAATATAGAGAAGACAAAGACAGAGACAATTAAGTAACTCCACCTACTCATAAAAATTATTTCCTTTAGGATTTTTCATACAAACCAAAAAAAAAATCATTAAGTGATCTAAAATATTATAAATTTTAATAATATTTTATTAAAATATCTTTAATTTAAATGTTCTTTTAAATGATACATTTAATATTAATTAAGGATAAAACAGAAAACAAGTAATTAATATTTTATTAAAATTATAAAGTGATAAATATTGTGAAAAATCCTAAAGTAACAATTTTTACAAATTAGAGATAGCACTCTATATATCAAAATTAGTAAGCCTCCAAAAGGAGCATTGGAAAAAGTAAAATTAATACTCCCTCTGACCATTTTTATAAGAGACCTTTTAGAAATTTTTTCTGATCCTTTTTATAAGGGACATTGTAATGTTTAATAAGATTTTTTCTATTTTACTCTTATCATTTATTTCTTCGCATAAATTATTATTAAACTTTTTAGATGAAAGAGACACTCTCAATTGATTAAATAGTATTTAATATAAATTATATTAATATATTAAATAGAGATAAAAAATAATATTTAGTTTTTTTAGAACTTCAAGAAAATAATTAAAAGTTTCTTATAAAAATAATTGGAGGGAATAAGCCTCTAAAAAGAGCATTGGAAAAGGTAAAAAAATTAACATTAATATTATGCGCTAATTTAGCAAGCAAATCCGCACATTCATTACCTTTATAATACACATGTTTCACAACAATTTCAAATCTCTAAAAACGAAGTCTTATAATTTCACTCTCTAGAGTGGCCAAAAAAAGAAAATAATTGCGCTGCCAAGAGTGTCCGTATGGGACGCCTAGTTGTTGTTAATGATAGACTCGAACACCCCACCATAAAATCTTGGGACCAGCTGGGCCCTTTTGGGTTAAAGTCCTTGGCTCTCGAGCAGCAGTCACGATAGGAAAGTTTGGGTTAATGTCTTTGCATCAGTTTTAGTTGGATATTAATTATACAGTGGGGCTGCTGTATGATATCCTGTAGGAAAGTTTGAGCAGCCGTCACGATAGGAAAGTTTCCGTTAATTTATTTCTCTAAAAAATTGTTATTAAACTTTTGGGATGAAGGAGACATCTCAATTGGTTAAATGATATTTAATGTATATTGCATTATTATATTAAATAGGGGTAAAAAAGAAATATTTGATTTTTTTTTAAAAATTTTAAGAAGATAACTAATTTTCTTAATCTACGTAAAGTAGTTGGAAATCTTTTATAAAAAGGATAGATGGGAGTATATATATATATATATATATGGTGTTTCCAATAATTTCACATATCTTGAGAAAATTTTATTATATCTTTAAACTTTTAAAAAAACCAAAAATCTCATTTTTTTACCTCTATTTATTCCACTCCTACCTATTACTCAAACATGAGTTATTAGTTATTAAATAAATGAAGAATAAAAAAGACAAATTAGTATATGATGCATTATATTATGGAAAAAAATATTTTGAGACACTTATAACATGGACAAGAGGAAGTATTAAGATTGATTCAATTTATTAAAGTTATATTATTTTTCTCTCGTTTTAAAACTTACACAAATTTTTTAAAGTAAAAAGTAAAATTAAAGTTGTAAACAAACTTCCTTTATAATTTTTAAAACATACACAAATCTATCGTGTACACAAAGAATAAATTACACAGATCAACGTATCTTGAATTTTATTAAAGTTGCATAAAGACCTGTTTTGAGGGAATGCCTGTGTATATTTTAACAAAATTCACGAAAGATTTATACATGTAATTTAATTTGTATTGCAATGAAAATTGTATTAATTAGAAAAAGGAGTATAAATGTCTGTGTAATTTTAGAAAATAGTCAGAAAAAAAGGTTGCACTAATTTTGATTGGATGGGACTTTTATATCATAAGGAAAAGGAGATTTGTGTAATCTATTCAATTCTTTTTAATAAAACCACATAACTCATCTTGAACAGATATGAAAATTGAATGTAGAAGATAGTAAAAATTAAAAAAAGGAGGGATTTTAACCCCAAAAAAGATTATTTTTAAAAAAAGAGTGAAATAAATTTGGTTAATTTTAAAAAAATAGTCAAATAAACTAAACGGAAATAGAAGTTAGGAAGGATCAAGTTCAAATTATGAACTTGGTTAATCATTTACTTTAATTGTTGGTCAAGAAATTCAGAAATAGTAAACAAGAGGGAAGACTTAATTGGACATGTATTGACATTGATTTAGATTTTTTATATACTTTTTCTTTCATACCACTCTCCATCTG
The DNA here is from genome assembly GCA_026686845.1 of Adenanthera pavonina. Taxonomy (NCBI): domain Eukaryota; kingdom Viridiplantae; phylum Streptophyta; class Magnoliopsida; order Fabales; family Fabaceae; genus Adenanthera; species Adenanthera pavonina. The sequence goes on from JAIVEN010000017.1 coordinate 10,471,875, forward strand.
CAATCGCATCTGTTAATTTTGATTTGAATGTTATATATTATTTATTTTTACTTTAAGTAAAATATATTATTCATTTAAATAATGACCATAAATTAGCATTATAGATTACTTTTAAGAAAATTCTACTTATAATAATAAATGCAAACCATAAAATAAAATATGTTAACCATTTATAGACTATTTTTTTAATTATTCATTCATAATCAACGGAGGAAATTGCGTATCGAGAGAGGTATGAATAAAAAGTATAGAGATGATTCAAATTCGTATTGACACACATTCACATATAAAAGTCTATTAAATACTATAATTATTGTACACTTCAAAGGGATTAGTATTTGACTATTGATTGAAAATACTTTCGGTGTTTAAAAAACAAGTGTAAGTATCTTATGTGAAACATAAAATTTAATTCCCATTTTTATATCTTATATATTTTAATTTATCTTTTACAAAATTTGAAGATCTATTATGATCTTTTATCCAAATTATCTCTATGCAATAATATATAAAAATATATTGAAAATTTGAATTGCTTTTAATAACTTTAATTTTTATTTAATTATTTCTATTAATATATTAACATTTATTTATGATAAATTTTAAAAATAAAAAAATTAAACTAATAAACTATCCATTTGCATGTGTTTCTAGCCAAAAAAAAAAATCGTATGGGTTAAGTCTTTCATTAAGAAAAAGAGTTAGCCTGCCCAAACTTCTCAGCCTGATCCGTCACTATTGATAGCTAAACTCAAGTCCAGACAACCTCAATTGCCATAGCTTGAATCATTCTCTCAAGTTGGCGGTCCTCTTCAGCTAAACTCACATGTCGGAATACGGCTTTGCAGTCCTTAAGGTGACTTGATATCACTCATCGCAACAAAGAGATCTCTTCAGCTCATTTCACGTTAAAACCCATCTTCAAAATGATATCATCGTTCTAAAAGCCAAATCCACCGAAGCCAAGGCATTTCAATCTTAGCACCAATGGAATCAAGTCTCTCTCTTTACTTTGTATGCATGTTGGTGCTCTTTTCCAGCTTCTATTTATGTTTTGGTTCTTTTGTTGATTTCATTACCTCGTCCCAATTCATCAAGGATCCTGAAACGTTAGTCTCAGGTAACTTCAAACTTGGTTTCTTTAGCCCAGAAAACTCAACAAATCGCTATGTGGGAATATTTTATTTATCTGAATCCAATGTATTTTGGGTGGCTAATAGAAACCAACCCCTCACTGATTCTTATGGGGTTTTCACCATTTCTGAGGATGGCAATCTTGTGGTGTTGAATTCACAGAAACACACGGTTTGGTCTTCTAATGTGTCAATCATTCATCCTGATTCATCAATTGCTCAACTTCTAGACACAGGGAATCTTGTTCTGAAAAGTAACAAAACTGGAAATACACTGTGGGAGAGTTTTCATCATCCTTCTGATTCACTTATGCCAGGAATGAGAGTTATTTCAAACCCAAGAACTGGTAAAAAATTCAAGCTTACATCTTGGAAAAGCCCCTCCGATCCATCCATGGGCAGCTTCTCTTCAAGTCTGGAACGCCTAAATGTTATTGAAGTTATAGTCTTCAATGGCTCTAAACCATATTGGCGATCTGGTCCGTGGAATTTGGGTGCTAAATATATGAATGCATTTTATCTAGGAAAAGAACAGGATGGTACAAGTTATATTAGTTATGATTTTGAAAACAAATCGTATTTTGCACCCTTTAAGCTGAATTCAGCGGGTAAATGGATAGGTTCACTGTGGATTAACAAGAAGGAAATCGGGAATTTCACGAAAAGTTCTGAGTGTGATGTCTATGGTCATTGTGGGGAATTTGGAATTTGTAATAATCAGAGTTTACCTATCTGTCATTGTCTGAACGGATTTGAGCCTAAGAATCTAGACGAATGGAATGCACAGAATTGGACAAACGGGTGTATGAGAAAGACGCCATTACAATGCAAAGAAGATGGTTTCTTGAAGCTAGAGAAGATGAAAGTGCCAGATTTCGCAGAGCAAATTGATCTTGACGAAGACAATTGCAGAATACGGTGCTTGAAGAATTGTTCTTGTTTAGCATATACATATGATACTTACACACAATGCTTGTCTTGGAGTGTTTACTTGATCGACATGCAGAGCTATGACCACAAAGGAGTTGATCTCAACATTCGTCTTGCAAAATCAGAGATTTTATTGTTCAATATTCTTTGTTATATTCTAATACTTCCAATTTGTTTCGATTTTCCACTGAAATAATCATTATATATAACTGCAGTCAAAGGAACAAAGAACAGTGATCATGCAACTGATAAAGGAAGGAATAAGAGAAAGATCAGGAAAGTAATCATTGTAGTTTCAGCAACAATAGTAGCCACTATTTTTGTTGCATTTTCATTTTTTTTGTGGAGAAGTACTGCCAGATCTAAAGGTACATGCATCATATAAAAAAGTTATTACTTCACAATAAATTAAAATTTTATATTATCTAAAGTGATGAATTGTTGTTTAACTCAGGGAAAAAAAATCAAAATGTTCAAAGTGAAAGTCTTAATAGAGAGACATCACAACAAAAACTAGAGCAGCTTCCAATGTTTGAGTTTAAAAAGATTACAACCGCAACAAACAATTTTCACCCTGATAACAAACTTGGAGAAGGAGGTTTTGGTCCAGTATACAAGGTATGCTTGGTCATTTGTTTTGTATTCATATGTGTAATTGATCTATAGGTGGTTTTGTTCTCCTTAACATGATTCATTTTTTCAAGGGAAAGTTGCAAGAGACACAGCAAATAATCGCAGTTAAAAGGCTTTCAATAGCCTCTCGGCAGGGTCTAGAAGAATTTATGAATGAGGTTATGGTGATTTCTAAGCTTCAACATCGCAATCTCGTAAAACTTATTGGTTGCTGCTGTGTTGAAAATGATGAAAAGATGTTGATTTACGAATACATGCCAAATAAAAGTTTAGATGCAATGCTCTTCGGTTCGTTCATTTTAATGCCTCTTTCATTATTTTCTGAAAGTTTCGATTTTGTAATAAGGAAACATGAAATATAATTTTAGTCGTTGTCACCTTGCTTTGTAGATGCAAAGAAAGCTATAATGCTAAATTGGAGACAACGTTTTAACATTATTAAGGGAATTGCTCGAGGTCTACTTTATCTTCATAGAGATTCAAGATTAAAAATAATACATAGAGATCTTAAAGTAAGTAATATCTTATTAGATGAAGGGTTGAATCCAAAAATATCTGATTTTGGTCTAGTAAAGATATTTGGAGATACTGAAGATGGTGGCAACACTAGAAGGATTGTCGGAACATAGTATGTCTCAACCATTATCAAAGTTTATCTTATGACATTTTCTAGAGCATTACATTCAACAATAAAATTAGAATAACAACTTTTTTTCTTCCAAATGCAGTGGCTACATGTCTCCCGAGTATGCAATTCAGGGATTATTTTCAGAAAAATCAGATGTTTTTAGTTTTGGAGTTCTGTTGCTAGAGATTGTTAGTGGGAAAAAAGGCATTAACTTCTATCAAGAGGAAGAGTCTTTGAGCCTTCTAGGATTTGTAAGACAGAAATTTATTCCTGGCTATAGTAAGTTTTGAATTTCTTGTTAAATATGTGGTATATATTGATGCACTTGTTTTGATATTTTCAGGCATGGAAACTATGGAATGAAAACAACACTATATCTTTCATAGACCCAGAGATGTATGAGCCATTGTTTCATGAAGATATCATGAGATGTATACACATTGGTCTACTGTGTGTGCAAGAGCTTGCAAGTGATAGGCCAAATATGGTTGTTGTTACATCTATGCTTAACAGCGAGATCATAAATCTTCCTCCCCCAACACAACCTGCTTTCACTAAAATGCAGTTCATTGTAAGGGGAAACTCATCTCAACAAAATGATGTAGTTTGTAGTATCAATAGCGTCAATTTGACGGACATTCATGCCAGATGAACATTTATACGGGGAAATTGTATAATTTCATCATGTAATCGCTGTTATAGTAAGAAAATATTTTATTTACTTATTCAAATTTGCAAATCTTGATTAAAAATTCAATTAAAATAATTATGTATATAAGGACTAAAATTATTATCATATCTTTAAAATAAGAGCACAAATGAAATTGTCCATCAACAAAATCACTTTTTTTGCGTTCTATTTTTTTATTTTTAATTTTGGTATCAAACAAGCACTGGCCTATTGACCAGTATTTGCAGAGAAACTCTTGTTATTATTTCCTCTATGTTGAAATGAATATATTACATTTTATACCATTTCAACAATAAAAATGAATTTTTCGGATTTAACTAAATTTCTTTATGAATCCAAATATTAATTAGCTAAAACTACATAATGTCATCACAATATTATGTGTACTCTTATGGTTAATTTTGAATGAGATTCATTATTACAATTGGATTAACATTCAGTAGTGCTAATAATTATATTAACAATAATAATTGAAAAAACTTTAAAACAATCTAATGAATATTGTCAATTATAACCTATATTTATATGACTTACTGAAATTTACATAGAAACTCTTGAAGAATTTAAAATAATAGAAGCTTGCGGATTTTTTGAAGAATTTATTCAATACAATTTTGGTATGTGTGATTGAATATTTGTTAAATGAAGCTTAAAAATGACCTAGTTTGCTCACGTATTTTATTCAAACTATTCAAAGTATATGAACTCTATTTTCTCATAATTTTTGCATATGTTACAACTTGCAACGTTTTAAAACTTGGATATGATATTGGACTAGAACTGCCATTAAGTCACAGTTTGCATGCTTAAAATAGTTAGAATGGCGGTCAAACTAGTAATGTAATAATTAAATAAAAAACAATATATAATATATATGTATAAGAAATATAATATCAAATTATCAAATAACTTAAAAATAAACTTAAATAGTCCAATTTCATAATAAGTTAACAAGTCTATATAGTAATAATATATATGTAAAATCATTGAAAGCAATATACCTAGGGGTAAGCATAGGCCAGATCGGGCTCGGGTTTGGCTAAGCTCGTGAACTGACCCAATGGTCATCAGGTTAAATCTGGGTTAGACTAGGTTTTTGTGTAGGTCAACCCAAGATTATGGGATGCTAAAAGACAACAACTAGATGAAGAAGATGAAGAAAATACATAACCAAAAGTAGATCTATGAAATGCAAGTCAAAATGCTATCTAGATTGAAGCAAAATACATATGATATAACAAATTGAAGCAACAAACAAAAAGTAAATATATATTACAGATTGAAATAAAATATAGATTTGTGAAGATTCCAATGAGAGATCTGTAACACCTTACTCCAAAACACCTCTTGCCTTGACCAAATTCTTTAAAAACCAACCAAACACGGCCCAAACATCTCAAATTTGCCTTCCTCAATATCTGAGAAGCACAAAATGTCACAAAACACCTTGAGAAACACTAGAATAGCCGGAACAGTGTGCAGGGCCGTGACCGCTACAATACCGCCATGGCTCTAGTGTTCTCTGACACACTGGTGCTGCAGATTGGCTTCCCGGTGCCACGATGCCTCCTTGCTAATGCAAAATCAGCAAGGTTCAACTTTTGGGGTGAACTTTCGACATACATAACTTTATGCCTCGATCTCCGATTGACTTGATTTCAACTTCTACAAGTCAATATTGTCGCGATCTAACCATATACACCACTTTTACCTCAATCCATCTCTGTATGGAGATTTTGGATACTTGATACCGTTTGGGTCACTTTACAACCACAACTCACCACTTACAACTCCCATTTGCCACCAAAGGCAATTTGATCATTTGGGGGTCATTCACACATGTCCTATTTAGCTCAACCAACTTGTCCAAAGAGGTTTCACCTCAAAGGAACCGCCTCCCTGAGATTTGACCCCCTTAAACCTCCTATTGACAAAGTGGGCTATAGGCCCAAAACTCACATACTTGGCCCAAAACTCCCTTTGGGCTCACATACACTACCATATTGACTCAACAATACTCCGTACCATGCATGCTTCACAAAACATCACATCCAACACCATTCCACATCAATATCATTCCAATCATCCCAATTCTCATGTCAATTACATACACTACCTACTTAGCACAACATACATAGACATTACACACACACACACACTAATAGACTTGGTATTCTTGCATTTGGTATGCTACTCCCTTGCCTTCTTTGGACTAGTACCAGAACCTTCACCTGAAATGTTAGTTTATGGGAAAGAGGTGTGAGACAAAGTCTCAGTAAGTAGGAATAACCACACACATATATACACATAACTCATACGAACTCATGAATGCAATATGAAATGGGATGCATGTCTCCCTTGCACACAGCTAGAATCATGAGCTGTTGTCATAACATGATATTTTGTATATGTAATTTCCTTCCAATAGTTGGTGAAGACTGATTCCGGGACATCACTAAGCTCACCTTCTATCAGTGCACTTGGCTAAAGGTAACACCAATGTTCGAATCGTGGTTCTCCTTCCCCTTTGCCATCATGAATTGGCAGTGATTTAGGGAAAGTACAGTCCACTACACGCCTTTCCCTTTTAGCCATAGGAGGCGATTTAGTTGCAGGGATCCCATCCTTATCCTCTCTTATCATATATCATATCATATCATCATCACCACCTGATCACCATATACCTTGCAATGTCATGTGGTGATGCTCATATCATATCATCATATAATTATTATCATTATGTTTCACAAATGTCATGCTATGCATCATGTAATGTCACATATCATCATCTCTAATCGTCATCATCTATACGTCTAGCCATGTGCATACCACAATATAAAGACAAACCATACACACACATATCAATATCGTTGTATGAACGGAAACATACATATATACATATATATATATAATAACATATGATACAACCAATACAAACACCCAGTTACCTCAGGTTATCAATACCACACATGTGGACTCAACAAGCTTTCTTAAATGCCAATCCCACGACTTGACTTCTTCGAGCAACCAACCAACCTTTACAATATCATAAAATCCTCAATTAACATAATACACCACTTAAACAAAAACCACAATTCAACCATATAGGCTTAACCCAAGGTTCCAATACCATTTCCATACATCATTGAGCTCCTAGAGACCATTCAAACTCCACTCAACCACATATATCTTAGATTCCATACTCTCTCTAACAATTTCAACCTAGGGTTAAGCTTAAATCATACATACTCCTTCCCAAACTCAAACTCAAGCATTACAAACACCAAATCACACCTCATGGACCCCATTTCATCCATTTGAATCAGTGGTATTCATTCAAAACCAAAAATCCCAACATATACCCGAAAAATCCCAACTTAAAACCGAAGAAAATGGAGAGGGAGGAGTAGAGATCACTTACCAATGATTATCCAAGACCCTAAAGGTTAAAAATCACACCCAAAGGCCGAGAATCACAAACCCTAGCTCTGCTTCTTCTATCTTCCTCCGTTTCTCTCTCACTCTCCTGTTCTTGGTCCGACTGAAATGTTTTTGATTTAAATGAATCTAAGGTGTGGCGCCACAGCTGTGGGTTAGTTTGTCCCCATGCGAGTGCCCTTGATTGGAAAAATATTTCAGAATCTATAACTCACTCACTCCGATAGCCTTGCTTCTTGCCGTGGCATGGAGCTCATTTTCCTCCACTTTGAACTTTCCTCCATCTTGTTTCCTCTGATTCTGCACACAATGCCAATTACACTTGGTTAGCTAGGGACAATGTAATAAGGGTTGTTACAACATCTATGAGAGGGAAACAATTAGTTGCTTAGATATGCGAGAATCAAAGAACATCTCACCACTCCTTATCATGAGAATCACAATAAAGCTTCAGCCATAGAGAGCAATGATGGAGGAGGAAGAGACAGCATTTCTGAGCACGATCTGAAGGATTTGAGCGACAATGGAGGAGGAAGATGTAAGAGAAGAGAGAGCAAGATCCAACTTGAAGGCGGCAATGAAAGAGGAAGAAGATGGAAGACAAGAGAAGGCAAGATCTGGCTTGCCTATTGAAAGCAATGACAGAGAAGGAAGAAAATAAGGGGAAATCGAGATGGTGATTTGTTGTAGAGGAGTAAGAGTGGATTGAATGAATGAGATTGGTGTAAGGTTAAAGTGTTTAAAAGGCAAAACTATATATTAAAATAAGGGGAAAAATAAGATAGGGCTGAGTCTGGTTGTTTGGGACCGAATGACAAACCTGTAACCCAGACCGACCTAAAAATTTTAAACCCAAGAGATGTTAGGCCGGATCGGGTTAGTCAGGCTTGTGAGCCTATGGACACCCCTAAATATGCCAACAAGTCAACATACATAATAACACCACTTTGACCATAACATTATAAAATGTCCCCATAATACAATGCAATTTTTCATTCTTATAATTAATAATTTTTAAAAAGGACAGAAATGAGGTTTTCACTCCCTGATAATTTTTATAATTAGTAATTTTGACTAAAAAATTTAAATTTGGGTAAAATTTTACTCAATTTAAGGACCTGACCAATTCTCTAAAAATTACTTCGGTTCCTAACTCAAAAGTCAGTTTAAAATGGTTCAACTCAGTTCAACCCATAAAATGGTTTCAAGATGCAAAATGAGCCACTAGTGTATGTGGGTAATAGTTGGACCTGTTCAACCATCTGGTTTTGTCCAAGTTAAACAACATTCATATGTTTGTGTTTTCAATATTTTTGGAACTGATAAAGAACTTCAAAAAGAAGTTGATTATTTAAAGAAAGAATTTAAGATAAAAGATGTTTGAAATATAAATTTACTTGAGCTTGCAAATCAACCAAACAAGTTGAATTCTTTTTTTATTAATAAGCTTAAACTAAAATGAATTTAAAATATTTCTATATGCACTTTAAAATTTCATTGCCAATTCTATCACTAATTTGTCACAAAAAATATTATTCCAAAATAGATTATTAAACATGAAAATTTATAGATGAAAAATTTCATTCCTAATTCCATCGCTGATTTTTGGGGTAATAAATTTAAGAACAGCGATTGACTCCATGAAGGAATTTTTTGCTTTTGAATTTTCATGATTACTATTTTTCAAATCTTAGCTCTTTGAGACAAATTACTGACCAGATTATTTGGCGACATATTTTCCATTGCTAAATTTTTCAATGGATTTTTCTATCACTAAATTACCTTATAATTTCTCCAGCGTATGGATAAAATTATGTACATGCTATGAACATATTGCTGAAGGGTTTCAAAGAGTACTAGGTTACAAGAAAGAATTTGGAATAATATGGATAAAATTATGTACATGCTATGAACATATTGCTGAAGGGTTTCAAAGAGTACTAGGTTACAAGAAAGAATTTGGAATAAAGTGGTGGAACCTAGGTCGATATCTAAGGGAATTAGATTGATATTGCTCAAAAGTTTCTTTGAGTGCTAAGGCTGAAAAATGAAGATGAAATTCAGGGGGTTTATGGAAAAATTAATTGGTACAAAATAATTAATCTAAAGAAGAGGAAAGTGATGAAAAAGAGCAAAAGATAATGATAGTGTGTCTAGCTTTGGATTTTCCCCTTGAAGTATACTTTCATTATCCTGGTTTAATTATTATGCGTTGGTCTAAGATTTCCACACAATTGTTCAATTAAAATTAAAATTATCGTTGATTTACCACCGAATGCTTAGGTCGACTGGTAAGAGTCGTCCTAGCTTAACCACAGGTCTTGAGTTCGAGATGTGGGAATGTAGCAGCATGGAGTGATAGGGGCTTCCCACCCTTGTGATGCCTTCTCCGCCCCGAATCCAAATTAGTCTTGGCCCATTAAAGTCCTCTTTGTTCGAGAGAGGCAGCCCAGGATACCAAGTGCACACCGCAAAAATTATCCTTGATTTATTACCAACCAAGATACAAGAACTAGAAAACCATGTTAATTAAAACCTTAATACACCTTAATTCCTTAATCCTTGTTTTGAAGCCCATTGAACAAGTGAAAATGATTGATTAATGTTTGCATGTTCCTCCTTAAGAGTCCAATTAATTAACCAATCAAACCCAAAGAGAACCTCAAATTAAGAATTGAAACAAGAATCATAGCAAGTCTTCAATCAAAACCTTGATTCCAACAATCTAAGATTTAGAGGCATATATATATAAATGAAGAACACAATCCAATTATTCAAAATTGATGATCAATTAATCACAAAATCTTGTCCAAAACAAGGTCAAACCAACCACAGACTTAGGCGTTAGGATATGAAATTACAATCATCAATTACAATCTATAGCAAGCTAAACCTAAGATTCAAGCAACAGATCTAAGATTGAGCCTAAGAAGGAGAAGGTGTAGAAATTATTAGCCAAGTCTTCTTGTGTCTTAAAAAATTCAAGCTTCCATCAAGGCTTCATCCAAGGTCAGCCACACGAAATATCCTAGCCTTCCATCAAGCAAAGTCCTCCAAGAACCATGCCTTGAGCGAGTTCTAGGCGAAGAATGGAAGATCAAATGATGGAATGGATAGCAGAGTAAGGGGAAAAAGAGTGGAAAATGTGGGAAAGTGATGGGAAAATGAGATAAAATGGAAGGAATGGAAGAGAGAAGAGAGGAGAGTGGAATGGACGGATGATTGGTGAGAAGTAATGGAGAATGAATGAGTTACGTTTGTGACTGAGAGATTGAAAGGGAAGAGAGAGGAGGGGGAGGAATGAGGTGTTAGGACCAATCACAATGGAGAAAAATCGGAAAATAGGAAAATATAAAATAAAAATAAGAGAAATAGAAATATAAATATAAATAGAAAAAGGGAAAGAATCTATGGAATGAGGGGAAGATGAATAAAGAGAAAATAAAAACGAAAAATAGAAAAGATGAGAGAGAATTTGGATCTAGATCCAAATCCCACCAATCACAAATAAGCTCCAGGAAAAATAAAAACAACGAAGAATTTCCTTCAATTTCTTGGTGAATTTCGCCCCTTGGCATGTGTTGCATGTGCCTCCCAATTAATCTTCAATTCGGACCTCCAAGTCCAATTGTGCACCATGACCTATAAAATGTAATGGGTACATCACTAAATACATGTGTCACATAGAAATGTAACATTAGTTCACATAAATTCATGCATGTAGATTAAAAATATTCCAAGGGCTTATGACTTAAGAGAGAGGGACGAATTATATAAAAGAAAAGAGAGAGAAAATAGAAAGGGGTGAGTCAAACGAGAGACAATATGATGAGGGAAAATAAAATAAAAATAAAAATTCCCACAGTTTAATTAGGATGCTTGGAAAAATAATATTCTTCTTTATTTTCCACCAATCAAATGCATCTATTACATCATAAGCCCATGGAAAATAAAATGTATTATTTATGTAATATTAAGAAATTTCTAGATAATATAAGATGTGTACGGAAATGGGAAAAACTAATATAGATGTGAAAAAGGACAAAAAAATACCAAATTTTAGGTCAAGTAAATAAAATATAAAAATTACATTTTTAGTCCCAAAAGAAAGAATTTATTGTATTTTATTTCCTGGGGAAATTTACAAAAAAGTACCCGAAAGTTTTCAAAAATTACATTTTCCTAGTTAAGGGTAATTTCAAAATTATGCAAATGTTATGTCAAAATGAAACTCGCAACAAATCAAATTCAATGGTATGATATATTGAGGTTAATTGAATTTTTGTGAAAATAATTTTAGTATCAAATGTCAAAAACTGCATAGTGTGCAAAAAAAAAAGGCACTGTGAGCTCCACAAAAATGCAGATAAGGGAAAAAGAAAGTATGTGAGCCATATATTTAGACTGTTTGGGACAGGATATGAAGGTAAATATAGATCTCAATATAGTTATGACCAGTATCCCCAAAATAATAAAAATATTGTTAAAGAAGTTTAATAGTCTAGACTGGTCTAGGATATATCTAGATAAATAAATATACAGCATTTTTGGACCAAAAAATACCCCTAAATTTGGTGACATAGCAACTGCACATGGGGAAAATTCATTATTTAATAATTTATGTCTTTTTCGCAAAGAAAACTCAAGAAACCTCAAGAACTTTTGGTGGCATAAATTGATTGGCCATGACTTTTATTAAATACTCCCTCTTGGACGTGCAAGGCATGAGAAAGAGAGGGAGCAGCTGCTGGAACTCAAGGAAAGGAGAGGAAGTACGGGAGAGAGCAAGGAGGAAGAAAAAGAGAAGAAAAAAATTCCAAGAAAATGGTATGTTAATCACTACAACAAAAAAGAGGATAGTTGGCGTTTATTTTTTGCTTTTATTGGCGTTTGTAAAATGCAAACTATTCCAGCACCGATAAAGGGAAGATTTTAGTTGGCGTTTAGAAAACGCCAACTAAAACCTACTTTAGTTGGCATTTATTAGACAAACGCCAATTAAAGTACCCACTTTAGTTGGCGTTTCTATAGAAAACGCCAACTATAGTCCCTACTTTAGTTGGCATTTATTAGACAAATGGCAACTAAAGTACCCACTTTAGTTGGTGTTTCTATAGAAAACGCCAACTATAGTTTCCATTTTAGTTGGCGTTTGTCAAACAAATGCCAACGTAAACTATAGTTGGCATTTGTCAAACAAATGCCAACTTTTCTTTCTCTCTCTTTTTTTTTAAATAGGCTTTTATTGGTGTTTTATTATAAACACCAACAAAAACCATTATTTTTTAAAAAGAAAATTGCATATATATAATTTTATTTAACCTATAAATAAAAAATATATTATATTAAAAAATACAAATTCTAGCTTACAATTCAACTATGACAAATAAATATACAATTCAACTTCTAATACACCAACATCAATTCTTAACAAAAAAAAAATGCTGATGCCATTGTTGCAAATTGTGTCCCTGTGATGCTAAGTAAAATCATGCCCACAATAAGGTATAAACACATGCATGCAAGGGAACATCTCCAATATTTTCTACAGTTGGGTTAACTCCACAATGAAAATCAGGATCAGAAAGTCTCTTCCATTCTAGAGTTTGAGGACAAACAACATCTTCAGACTTAATTTCACAATAAATCGTGTACAAAGCATCAATATAATCTTGCTTGTAAATTCCAGGGTCACGTGCTATAGAAAATTTATTTATTGCCTGCAAAATAATAGCACACGATGTCTAGAAATAAATTGTTTGAGGCAAGAAGCTATTGAAAACAAACTTACAAACACCCAAGGTTTTGCTCACCTCAGTGACTGATATTTGATTCTGTGCGCACAAGAAAATGAACAATCATATAACCAGTGCAATTGTGCCCATGAGTGCAATGCACAACTATATATTTCTGAGTTTGGTTTTTGGGAGAGAAAATCTAGGATCTAAAAAGCATGTGTAACAAATATAAATTACAAAACCTCAAGTGAAGAATCAGCAAGAACAGGTAGCTTTTGTTGTCATGATTGCAAGAACCAATGCTACAAAGCAGAATCCATGAATTGTCAAAAATCAATGCTACAAGGAAAATTTACCTCATTGCAAAATATGTTAACAGATTCATCATCAGGTACAAATTCTCTTCCTTTGCATCTTATATATCATGATTGGCAAGTGAGTCAAAACAGAAAAATAATTTCTAATTAACATTTTAAAATCAATAGTATAAAAAATTGTACTCCACCTTGACATGACGAATTCCTTCTCCAATCCAATTTGATATTGGGTAGTAATGAGTTGTATTTGTCAAATCAATCACTAGACCAATCTGAAAAATTAATGATGTCAGGGACTATCAAACTGGACAAACTAATGCCTAAATGATTAAAATCAGAAAGTATTCATACATCTTATGCAAGGGAAAAGATGAGAAATGTGGTAGGTACTTCTAAATTACTAAAAACATCATGTTAGTCCTCCAATTTTTAACATGGCTAGTTGGTAAGAGTATAAGCCCCACTAGATTGCAAATTTTTCCCCGTCATTGAGTATTCATCTTTGTTTAATTTCTTACCATACAAGAATGAAAGTCAAACATTAAACACCAAGAATATATCCTCACTCATCTGACTTCTATGTGTTTTTCTCAAGTTGAGGAACAAGTACCACCGTTACAAAAAAATTTCTCCTCCTTACAAAAATAAAGATGATCATATGCTTCTCATCATAACTCAGAGGAGAACTTTGAATGTGAAAGATACTTTTGATAAATGAAATCCAATTTTTTATAAATTTATCTTTTCAATTCACCCATGCTTGGGTAAAAATTGACAATCAATTTACTAAGGATCATAATATTAAAAGTAGATAAGTAATAGGAATATTGAGATGATTATACTACTACATACACTTATTAAATGCATTTCATTAGTTATTAGTCATTACCTATTATAAAACCAAGCACAGGGAAGAGCATTATAGAAGTTGTGGTTTGAATGTCATTAATTCTTTAATTCAGCAAAGAATTGAGCAACTTTTAAAGAACTTGAAAAAAAGGAAAAGAATTTGAAGCAGAATAGTGCCTATATCTGACATGTTTCCCCAAGTAATGGTTTTTGTGAGGAAAGACCTTTTAACAATATGCCAATGATGGTATTCAAGCACATGAAGTATACCCCACTTCAACAAGTAGGTACTGACATCATGAACAATGCTAAAAATAAAGTTCAGCAGATTGCAAATCTGCCATATCTAAGAATTTTCAGAAAACTTAACATAAGAAAAATTGAAAAGCAATATTCCAAGAATTGATAATATTACCTTCCTTTGCAAAACCATTCCCTTGCAAAATAAAAGTGTGTCATCCTGCAAATACTATACCAGAAAAACTCAAAACTCAGTAAATAAAAATGAATATACAAGATAGAGAACACACCATATTGTCCAAGTAAATTTTTGCTTATTAGTATTGGTACCTATAGTATTTGTTAAGAGCACTTTAAGCCCATAGATTTATAAACTATACAAGGATAAAGCATCAGAGATTTCTCCAACCTATAGAAATTATTTAACAGACAAGGTTTGATGCGCATCTAACACAAAAGCAATCACGGCTAAAAAACCACTCATTTAAAAAAGCCCAAGATAAGGAGAGAACAATGGCAATCCTGTAGTTTAAAAGTTTTCAAACCTATCCCTATATTTTCCAATTCATTATCATTTGGGAGTTAAAATAAAGAGATAATGCCACTAGATAGTGAATGGGCCTACATATATCATTGAGTATTCTTCTAAACCCACTCTAACACTGGACTCACTAGTTGGGCATGGCCCATCACTTATAATGCTTAGGGAATTTTTTGCAGCAATGGTTGCTTCCTATCTTTTTTTGGCATGACCATTGCTTCCTATCTTGACAATAAACATCTATCAACTCCTCACCTCCACTGTGAAAATGTGAGCCATCATTATCTTCACATCAAGCCAAACTCTGCAAATCATTAGTAATGAAAATAATCATTCAATGGACATATCAATGGCCCAGCTAGACTTGCTTCATACCAAGGCTCAATAAGATTCACTCAAAAAACAATACGACTCTATCATTAAGCTTCTATAATATATGGGCATCCATTTAGTTGAAGCCACCAATTGTTGGGAAAAAAATTTGCGGGTGGAAAATTTTATTTTCTAAGAGGGACAAATTTCATTATGATCCTTCTCTAAGCTAAATTTTAAAGATTTTCTTTAATATCATGAAAGGAGACAAACAAAACAGTCACTGATCCCCCTTGTCTTCGTCTTGGGCTCTTCAAACTTTCAAATTGTCAAACATAACCAAGTTAATATCTGTTTGGTTCCCATTAAAGTCTAGAAGTAGTATAGCAACTTTCTTTTTCCACTTACCTTGACCAAGTGTTGAAATCCTAGAAAGAAGGTAAAATAGACATAGGCAAACTAGTCGAAGCCCACTTCCAACCCATCAAAATAGATTAAAATCAACATCAAAAGCATGATTTACCTCCTTTTTGTGAACCCTAGCTGCTGGTATGGAGATCCATTTGAGTCAGGAGTGAAAACCTTGAGAAGCAGAAGCAGATGCAAAAGCACACAAGCTCCCGAAAAGTGAGAGAGCAAATAGAAGACGGTGAGTGGAAGAATAGAGGAGAACAAATCCATTAACCACAGCACCCGCGACCCACAAACACAAAGCATATTCTTGATATGGAGTGGAAGAGACGATAGCCGATCAAGCTAAATGGGAGATGGGTTGCGCAAGGTCGTGTTGAGGAAGAAGACGAGCCCTAAGAAAAAAGCAGTGATAACGTTCTAAAATGAAGACGGAAGCCGAAGAGCAAAAGGAAGCAGAGATGGTGGAGGCTTCGTGGATACCAGAAAAAGGTGAAGAAGACGACGTTGCTGGCAACAACACAGTGGACGGGAAGAAAAGTTTGTCGGAAAAGGGTGAGCTTCAACGCAGTGGCCAGGAGAGGCGTTTGAGGAAGGAAGAGGAAATTGGCCAAGTGCGTGATTGAAAATGAGAGCACGAGGAGTCTGAGGAAGGATGCGTGAGAAACTTGGCTAAGCTTGTGACTGAAAATAAAGGAGGGAATTTAAGATTCAGAAGGACTTAGATGGCGTTTTCTGGTTAAACACTAATTAATTTATTTATATTTTAATTTATCTTTAATTTAATAATTACAATAGTTGGCATTTTCAATGGAAATGCTAACTAATTTAACCTTTTTAATGTAAATGCCAGCTAAAATTTTTTTTTATTTTTAAATTATTTTAGTTGGCGTTTCCAGAATAAACGGCAACTAAAGTAGGTACTTTAGTTGTCATTTTTTTTTGAAATGCCAACTAAATTATTTTTTCTTTTTTTTTTTTAATTTTGAAATCATTTTAGTTGGCATTTCCAGAAGAAACGCCAACTATAGTAGAACTTTAGTTGGCGTTTCTTCTGGAAACGCTAACTAAACGCCAATTAAAGCAACCTGCTTTTTTTACGTTTCTTCTGGAAATGCCAACTAAAGTATTCTCCGTCTATTTTAGTTAGCTTTTTTTTTTTGGAAATGCTAACTATTTAGCGCCATTAAAACCCAAAATTGGCGTAGTGAATCCTTACTTGATTCTAGTGATTCTACCTTGAATTTATGGTAGTTTAACATAGTTTGAGATGAGTTTCTCCTTTCCTCTTATGCTGTAAATTTCTTCCAAGACATAATGGTGAGGGACAAAGTGTTTTCTTGTATGAAACTTGAGAGAAAGTGTGAGCAAATGCAAGAAAAGTATATTTAAGTGTGTTTGGAAGCAAGTTTTGAAAAATCCTATTCTCCCTCTTAAACCCCTAATTTTTGGCTAAGGTATAGAGTAGAAAGGAGTTGGATTTTCAAGGTTTGAAGTTAAAAATAAATTGCTTGGGTCCAAATTAGTAAATGACAAGTTTTGGAATCAAGAAAACTCTTAAATTCTAATAAGTGAGTTTTTAGGGTTTGTAAGACACTTTGTGAGATAACTCTTTGAATATATGGAATAAGTGGATATATGATAATGTTTTAGGACTTGAGGGAGTTTAAAAAAGTTTGTAGAAGGTTTGGTTGAAAGGGAAAAAGCCAAAAGTGCTCTAAGAGGTAGCTTATTTTATTTTATTGCATTATGTTATTCTTTGATGCAAACTTGTTGGCATATTGTGATTATGTTGCTTTGTGACTAGTTTTTGGCTATAAAATGAAGGGGTTTGTTCCCTTGGATATCCATTTTCTAAGGGAAAACTTTGGCAAAATATTTATTTGACAATATGGTATTTTGACGATTTTATGTGATTATATATGAATTTAGTGAAACTTAAATGACATAAATCCATGTAATGAGCTAGTTACTGAGATTTTCAAATCTCACTCCCCAAGCACTAACATTATAGATTCAAGTAGTGGTAAGACCTCCAAGAAGACAAGAGGTAAAGAGAAAGCTGTAACACATTACTTTTATCTATATTTTCCCATATATTATAGTATGTACAATATCCAAATATCTCATATTAAGAGCTTGAACCATTAATAGAACAAAAAAAAAATGTGGTACTATTCATTTGGTTCTCAAGTTTTTTGGATGAACTTTAAAAAATCATAACTTAATCCAGAAAAATTGTATCAATTTGGTTCAAATCTCTAAATGAAGATAGAAACCTGATATACAAGATAAAAATATGAAAACTTCCTTTAAGCTAACCAATTAGTAGAGTTTATTGCTCAAACTTACACTATACAAATGGTCATTTCTCTCTTTTTCAGGATTTTGGCCATAATTTTAAAAGTTCATATCTAATTCTATACTGAGCCAAATCATGTATTCTATATGCCATTGGAAAGATATATATGTATACATACCTTCCTATTTTTCTTATACATTTATTTATTCTAGACAGGGCACAGCATCAATTTGAATCACTAGAGATTAGAACATCACTTTTTCTGGAACAGTCTTGGGAAAACTTGTATATCTCTCATTGTATAGCTCCAATTGAACTCAAACTAGTGGCATATTGAACTCAAAACACAGATAGTTTCAAAAATGTAAATCACTGAATTTTTGGAGCTCTGTACGATTTTATACTTCCTTTCAAATTAAGTGATACTTACAGTGAAATTCGCAGCTTTTACTTTACTGTCCAGTTTTGACCCTTAAATTCAAAAATATACTATAAATTGTACACATATCCAAATTGAGTGTTCTTTATCTCATTGGAAAGCTTGTTCTCTCTATTTTCAGATAGTATATAACACTTGACTTACTTTCCCTGTCTTAGTCAATCAGTATTGACTTTACTTTCATGACTACCAAATGAACTTCTAGCAATATAACATGGCAAAGTGGACTTCATAACAAGCTCACATGATCATTCCACGTTTCAAATCCATGCCAAACATTTCATAATGCTAATAAGAACATAATAGCACAAGGATACAGATCCATATGTATATACATAATCTTTATACATTATTTCAAAATATGGAATCATAGCTTGAAATTATCATCAAGCATCATTCTCTCCTTCATTCTCCTTAGCTCCTTGATCTCCTTGACATTGCTTGTACGTATCATTTGGGATACTTGAGGGGGTGAGATTGGGGACAATCTCAGTAGCAAGTTACATTTCATGCAATTATATCAATCATGTCAAATAACTCACATTTGATCACATCTAATGACATCAATCATATTTAAACAATAAATTGCCACATTGGTTATAAAAAAATCGGCAGCATAACGGCTTAGAAAATGGACATCCCGGGGAATAAAACCCCTCATTTTACAGCCAAGACCAATTAAAGAAATCACAATTTCAATATGATAACACAATTTAATCATAGAAAGACAATGAAAGAACATAAAGCAAGAATATGAAACTTAGCTATCTTGAAGCATTCCTTTGGCTCTTCCTCTTGAATCTAATGCTTCACCACTTGGTTCCCCCTCCTTTAAGAACTTACTTGGGCTTTATCAATTCCTAATACACCATTAAACACTCACTTTATTCACTGGTTTCATGAGTTACTTCTTAAAGACTCACAAAACCCTAGAATTTCATTTTCTTCACCTTAAGCTTTTTATTTAACCCCATACTTGCTCTCAAGGTTTTGGACCATGGGGAATCCATTTTTACCATCAAATACATGAAAATCCATCTCCTTCACACCTTATTAGTCTGACCAAAATCTGTTCTTAAGGGGAAGAAATTGGCTTTTCACAAAACTTGCTTTAAAACATACCTAGTTTACTTTTCTTGAAAAATCTTATGTTTTCTTGTAAATTTATGGCTTAAAAACTCCTTCCCTCTTCTTATCATGCTTAGGCCAAGATTAGAACAGCAAAGGGAAAAGGAGAAAATCCAAGAAAACTAACTCAAATTACTAAGAAACTAGGCTAGAACACTTATAAATTGAAAGGAACTTGCTTACCAATTTATTTGGGATTTTCCTTTCCTTTTTCTCCTCTTTTTTTCCTTCATCACGTGGCTTCCTTTCTTCATCACTTTGCTGCAGCTTCTCCCCTTCTTTTCTTGCCCAAATATGACGCACACATGAGAGCCAAGGAGGGAGTATTTATAAACTTTGTCAACCAATCAATTTATGCCACCTAAGCTTCTTGATTTTTCTTGAAAATGACATAATTAATTGAATAATATAATTCTATCATGTGAAGCTTGGTCATCACGAAATGGAGGGTATTTTGGTCTAAAAATTTTCAATATTTACTTATCCAGATATATCCTGGACCGGTCTGGACAATTAAAGCTACTTTAGCAGTATATTTTACTATTATTGGGACATTTATTTTAACTATATTGGGATATAAAATTACCACAATATCCTTATCCCAATTGGTCCCAATATAGGGCCCATACATTTTTCTTGAATGAATACTACTTTTTTCTGCAGTCCAAACTGATATTTATCGGGTAAGATATTAATATTAAATCATAATTATCCAATAAATATTATTTTGATCTTAATAAATTTTATACTATATTCCATTGGTCTTAGCTCATTGAGAGCTTCATTTTGACTATAATTTTTCATATTTACAAAAATGCCCTTGACCCGGGATATATTTATAATTTTTAAAATTTTCAGGTCCTTAGGTGTAATTTGCCCCAAAATTTATAAACTTTTCTCCCATCTGCCCTGCGGCCACCGCCTTAACTTTTTTTTTTCTTAAGGATAAAATCATCATTTCCATAATTCTTAGGGGCAAAAATATAATTTCTTATTTTTCCATCCAATCAGGAAAAATGACCTCTTTACCCTATTTCACGTAAAATGGTGTCTGCCTATTTTTGCAAATTCTCTATGCATTTTTAGTTATCTAATATTTTAGGGATGTTACAAAAGCTAATCATGATTATAGTTTTAGTTACAATTGTAACATATTTCCTTGCTATTTTACATAAAATAGTGTGAATTTATGAAGCTATGCTTCACTACCATCATGTTCCTTTAGGTGTCTTGTAATGTTAAGAATTTAGTTTGAACCAATGTTTTCAAACCCAGACCAGACTAGACTATCGGACCTGTCGAACCGTCATCCGGAGACTTCACCGGCTTATTTTAAGGGTTTGAGTTATTTCTGGGTTGTGCCGGATTGGACTAGATCGAGCCGGCGGTTGAGCCAAAAATCAGAACAATTCCAAGAGAACCAGACGGTTCTATGTGTTCTTTTATTTATAAATTAATTAAATATTATTATTTTACAAGATTAAAATTTGTTAAAAAATTATTTTTTATTTCTATTAAATATTATTAATACTCCCCATTATCATTATTTAAACGTAATTTATATTTTTAGACATTAAAAAATTTTCTTTTTTTATCAGTATTAAACATTATCAATACTTCTCATTTTCTTTACTTAAAAAAATCCTTTTTAGACATTAAATTAATGAGAGACAAAAATGGTAAATAAGTTCATGTTACCTTATAATTTGAGATAAAAAATTTACTAATTACCATATAATATGAGATTAAGAGAGTATAAATTAATATAATACATTATGAACTTATGACGCATTTGGCAAATTTAATGTATTGTATAAGTTTATACATTATAATTATTTTATATATCAAAATTTTGTATAATTTTAATCAACTGATGTGGTTATATAATAGAAGATATGATTTTATTTGTTATATATATATATATTATATATATATTTTTTACATAATTATTATGTCACTAGTTTGACCGCCGATCCAACCGGTTGAACAGTAAAAATCATGACCCATTGATATTACCGACTTGATATCCAATCCAATTTTTAAAATATTGGTTCAAATAAGTTTGGGTGAGGAAAGCATGTTATGCAATTAATTTTGGAAGTTAGTATGCAAAATTGTCCATTTTGAGCATTGGACATTTATGATATTACTGTTCACTCAAAATTCAGTTGTCTATATAATGATATATATTATCAGAAACTAGACAAAGAGAGCTTTTCAGAAAGCCAAAAGTCACTTGAATTGGACATGTGTGCTAAGAGTTATGAATTTTTGAAAATGGATTAGAAAACCAGGAAAAATAGTTTTGACCAAATGAATATTAAAATTTGGATGAAATTATTATATAAATTGGCTTAGTAAAGTTCCAAGTTGCATATTTTTTCCATGTAAAAAATATTTTTATTTATTTTTAGAAACTTGAATCATTCTCATATGATTTTTCTAAAATTAGTTATGATTTTTCAAAATTTGACTAGAAAAATTCAATGACCAAATTGTTAGGTCTGCTGGCTTTCCAAGAGGGGGTAAATTGGGAAACTTGAAATTTTATACAAAATTGCAAAAGAATAGTGAAAGTAAAAGTTGCAGAAAAATAGAGTATAGAATGTAATAGACCAGTAAGCAAGGTAGAGGAAAGAAAGACACAAAGATTTATCCTAGTTCAGTCTCTTCCTCTTGACCTACGTCTAGTCTTCAAACTAACACTTGAAATTTTTCACTATCTTGTAAGAATTTAGTGGACTCCTTGCAATGCCATGGTACAACCTTGTGCTATGTTATAAGAGTTTACAGATTCTCACTCTACACTTTAGCTAAGTGCTTCCCAAATCTCTTGTGAAATTCCCTCATAAGAAAATTTTTCTTCCAGATAAAGATAAGATTATTTACAACAAGAGAAACTCTCTAATATAGAGTATGTTTAACAGTTAAAGTACAATAAATGAAGTGTGAAAGAGTAAAATGATTTGTCTAATGATTTTGGCGAAATTTTAGTATATACAACATAAAATTGTTACTCATAACTTCAAATGAAGTTCTATTTACAGATTTATATCTTAACTATACTTTAGAAATAAGATCTAGCCTTTAGAGACGTTAGAACATACAAATTTTCAAGTTTAAAGTGCTTCTGATAAGTGTGAACAATTGTTTCATATTGCTACAGTGTACTCAAAATTCAAATTTTGGAAATCCAAAATTCATCTATCAGTAAGCAACTTAATATGGCATAAAAGTTCTTCTTTTTGAAATTCAAATTTTGATCCTTCAAAGTTTATCTGTCAGAGATACCTCTTATCAGACTTATACGTTTTCATTCCAAAGTTCAAATTTTTAAAACCAAAATTCATCTATTAGGGGGACATCTAATCAGACTTACACATTTTCATTTCAAAGTTCAAATTTTCAAAATTAAAGTTCATCTGTTAAAGAAACTGACTTTGAACTCTTTTTCTACTTTAATTTTAGATGAACTTTAACATAGTTTTAGATGAATTTTTCCTTTTTCAAAAATTATACTTGACTCAAAATTTGAATTTCAACAAGCTGAAATTCGTCTGTTAGAAGCAATATCTTTGTAACTTTGAATTTCAATTATCAAAATTCAAATTTTCAATGAAATATATGAAATTTAACAGTTCAAAATTCATCTATTAGTGAGTATTTTTCAAATTTATCATAAGTTAATATAGGATTATCAAAAAACACTTATTTAAAATCAGTGGGTGCAAGGTCAAAACATTTTACTTTGTCAACATCGTGAAAAATCCTACAAACTAATATTGTACTCATTTCTTTCTGGATTTTTGAGTTTTCTTGTACTCATTTAATATCTTCCTTTCAAGCGGATTAAGCCTAGTTGTTTGGAATAATAAAAAACACTTGATTCAACACAAATGAATAGTATTTTAAAAATTTGAATTTTTCTTTTAATTTGGTCTTTTGAAAATTCAAGCCTATAAAATATTTTATTTAAACATTATGTATGCTATTATATATGGGAAATGCCATATAAATGTAAGATATGACAATTCACATGTCACAGTGGAAAAATAAGATAATATAAAATCAAACACAATATCCATTATTTATTCCAAAATTCAATATTTTCAAAATTAATGATAACAAAAACAAATGTTATCTAATAAATCCAAATTAGCCATTAATCAACATTAAAAATAATAAATAATGGGGGATAAATATATAAAAATAATAACATGGTACATATATATGCATGTACATTGAGATAAACTTACGGGAATACAACATTTCTTCCAGAATTTCACATCCCCAAAATTTTTCTATGAATGTAAGTGCTTCTAATTTGTATGTAGCCTTATTCACATGTATCAAGATTCATGAAGCGATTTCGAAATGATCCAACTGT
Source organism: Adenanthera pavonina (assembly GCA_026686845.1). Taxonomy (NCBI): domain Eukaryota; kingdom Viridiplantae; phylum Streptophyta; class Magnoliopsida; order Fabales; family Fabaceae; genus Adenanthera; species Adenanthera pavonina. The sequence continues at coordinate 10,495,992 of JAIVEN010000017.1, forward strand.
TTAAATTGAATAGAAAAACCAAGTGCAGCACGCTTACGCTGTACTACCCAAATAACACATACAATATGGTTTTTAGTTTATTAGATAATCTAGAGGCACATAACGTAGCCCATGGGAAAAAATGAACCTTTAAGACTTTGATTTAGTTAAAAAGCACAATTACTATCATTAAAACTTAATCACAATCATTTCCAAATTTTTTTCATATACAAGTCTAGTTTCATGATTAAAACTTTGTTTTAATTATATTATAAGAATGGAAGCTGGCACAAAAACCAAAAAAAAAGGAACACTATAAAATGAACTCTGTTTTCTTTGATTCTTCTTCTGTGTCAATACAAGGGAAACGACCTCCTTTTATACTAGTTTCCAAAGGCAATAAAGGTACAGAGTTTAATGGAGTTTGATGAGGAATTATGGAAATTATTGAGGGGGTTATGGAAATTATGAAGGGAGTTATGGGGGGTTATGATCTATTTCATTCTCCCCGGGTTGGATGGAACTCGCCCTCGAGTTAAAGTCAGCATCATCATCTAGATAGGGTGACAAGTCAACAACATTGAAAGTGGCAGAAACTCCATAAGCACCAGGCAATTCAACCTTGTAAGCATTGTTGTTGATCTTTTGAACAATCTTGAAAGGACCATCAGCTCTAGGAGACAACTTGGCATTGGGTTGTTTAGGAAAACGCCCTTTCCTGAGATGTATCAAAACCAAGTCTCCCACATTAAAGATCCGTTGTTTCCGATGCTTGTCTCGTTGTGTCTTGAGTTTGAAATTCTGCTTCTGGATTCTTTCACGAACTTGTTCATGCAACTTCTTGATTTCCTTAGCTCTTTGATTTGCATCAGAACTATACTACTGCTTATCAAGTGAAGAGGTCAAGTCTAGTGGACTAAGGGGACGAGTGCCGTAAACAACTTCAAACGAACACTTCCCAGTTACTTGATTAATAGAATTATTGTAGGCAAATTCAACTTGAGCAAGAACGAGGTCCCACTGCTTCAAATTCTTTCCCACAAAACTTTGAAGAAGATTTCCTAGAACTCTGTTAATAGCTTCAGTTTGACCGTCCGTATATGGAGGCTTGTGCGTAGTGCTAGGCTGTGACTTGCTTGAGGAATTAGGCTACTGAAATTATGCCTTACGACCATCAAAATAACCCCTAGAAGAAGAAGGTTGAAAGAAGACCTCTTGGGCGTTTGCTTCTCAATACGAATGGCTATATCACAATCAGAGGTGATAGTCTTAGGAATGCCATGGATACAGACAATCTCTTTGACGTACAAATCTACAATTTGAACTGCATCATTAGTTTTCTGGCATTGACTGAAATGGGCCATCTTTGAAAATCGATCCACAACAACCATGATGGAATCTTTTTGCCTCTGTGTTCAGGGTAAACTAAGAACAAAATCCATGCCCACATCTTCCCATGGCGCTTCTGGAATCAGCAATGGCATGTATAATCTTGTATTTTGCCCCTTGGTCTTATCCAAATGACATATTCGGCATCGCTGTATATGCTGGTTGACATCTCATTCAAGCCTTGGCCAATAGAAATTTTCTTTGACCAGATCAACTGTCTTGTCTCTACCAAAATGACCAGCTAATCCTTCATCGTGAGCTTCCCAAATTATTGCCTCCCTCAAAGAACCCTAAGGAATACATAGGGTTTTACCTCAGAATAGAAACCCTTAATGTCGGTAATACTAGTGGAACAGTTGATTGGCAGTAGCTTCCCACACTCCACAGAAATTAGGGTCATCCTGGTACAGCTCCTTAACAAGGTCAAAACCAATAACTTTGGCCTGCATTGTTGTTAGCAAAACATATCAATGGCTAAGAGCATCAGCTCCAGAATTTAAAATTCCAGCCTTATGCTTAATGAGGAAGGGATAAGATTGCAAGATTTCACTCCAACAGGCATGTTTGCGGTTGATCTTTTATTGAGAGTTCAAATACTTTAGGGCTTCATGATCCGAAAAAAGTATGAAATCTTTATTCAGGATATAGTGACTCCAATATTGCAGAGCTCGGACAATGGCATAGAATTCTTTATCATAAGTAGAATACCTGAGTTTGGCATTATTGAGTTTCTCACTGAAAAAGGCAATAGGATGGCCTTCCTAGCTTAAGACAACATCAATTCTAGTGTTGGAAGCATCACATCTAACCTCGAATACTTGGTCAAAATTTGGAAAAGCTAGGACAGGAGCTATAGTTAACCACTTCTTTAGCTCCTCAAAACTCCTTTGAGCTTGCTCTGCCCACTGAAATTTGTCTCCCTTAATGCAATCTGAGAGGGGTGCAGCAATAGAGCTAAAATTGCGGATGAACCTCCTGTAGAAAGAAGCTAATTCGTGGAAGCTTTCAACTTCCTGAAGAGATTTTAGAACTGGCCAGCTATTAATCGCTTCAATTTTACTCGGATCAACTCAAACACCTTCTGTGGTGATGATATACCCAAGAAAACCACTTCATTGGTGAGGAAGGTACACTTCTTTAGATTGGCAAAAAGCTTTTGGTCTCACAGGGCTTGCAAGACTTGCCATAAGTGATCGAAATGTTCTTCCTGACTCTTGCTGAAAATAAGAATGTCGTTGTGAACACCCCATTTTGTCCGAGCATTCTTATAAAATATGAAAAAATTGTTATTAAGAGAATTCTTTTTTTAGAAAATAAAAAAAAAATAATAATAAAATATAATAATAATAAATATATAATAAATAAAATAAAATAAAAAAAAAAGAAAAAAAAGAGAAGAAAAAAAGGGGCTTTAAGCCAAAATTCAGCCCAAAAATCTAAAAGGAAAAGAGCATTGGGCCAAATTGGGCCCGAAATTGAAAAAAAAAAAAAAGAAAGAGTGGGTATATTGGGCTGAAGTGAACTTCAGCCCAAAAAGTCACGAGCCCAATTGAGGGCTCGTGACTTGAACCAAGGGGCATTGCCCCGAGAGGAGTGAGCCTTAAGGCTCGGTGAGGAGGAAAACAGGGGCAGCCGCGGAGGGGAGAGCTGGAGGGCCGCGAAGAGAAAAAAGAAAGGAGAGGAGAGCTAGGGTTCGGGGGGTGAGGAAGAGAGTGAGCAAGAAGCCGAGGGAGCTTCGGTGGGGGCTGAACCAGAGAGAGGGTGTCCGAGGAGAGAGTGGGAGCTGAGAAAAGGAAGGAGACTGAGGCTGAACAGAGGGGGGCTCGGATCAGAGAGCGGCCATGGCCGAAGAAAGAAGGCGGAGGACCGAGGAGGAGTAAAGGAAATCACGGAGGAAGCCTCAACCACCGAAGGAGTCGCGAGGAGGGCCTGACCGAAGGAGGACCACGAGAGGCAGAGGGAAGAGCCGAGAGGGGATGTGCAGGCCAGACAAGATGAAGGAGTTTCCACTACTCCGTACTCTGTGATGGCAGAGTAGAGTAGTGGAGGCGAGAGGCACAGATGAGAGAGAGAACGTGAGACAGCCAAGAACGACAAACGACAAGAGATGTCCCTCCACTTCTCCATACTGGGGACCGCAGCGTGGTGGAAGCAAGGGAAGTGGCGGATGAGCACGAAAGGGGTAGCAGAGCCGTGCAGAAAATGGGAGGAGCAAGCGAGGTAATGGCCACGCACTCGGGCAATTGGTTTCGTGACTCACACCGTTATCTATAAAAGGGGTCAGCAATGAAACAAGCGGGTGGGGGGTTTTTTTCTGGAGATTTCTGTGGACAGAAGGGAGAGGGTCTGAAAAACAGAGGAAGAGGAAGAGAGAGAGAGGTGAAGAAAATTCGAGGGGAAGCTGAGAAAGGAAATAGAGGGAGGATTTGCTGTGGAGAAAGAGGCCGGGGCTTCAGAATCTGAGTGCAGGATTCTGTAGGGCTCAATATTGGTAATTTGTGTTGTGAATTTGAGCACTGAGTTGAGATTCTTGCGTTTTTTTTCTTTCATTTAGAAACTTGTTGATTAAATTTGCTATGGTAGGTTTGTTCAATACTGTGGTATTCTGTTTTGGCATGCTGTTTCCTCGAACTGTTCTCTTGAGTGGCTAATCGCATTCTGGACTATAAGATGTTATGATTGCTGTATTACCTTTCCAGTTACTTAAACTCTAGTGATACGGTTTAAGCAAAAAGGGCAGCAAAGTGAGGCCTGTTTCATATAGCTAGATATAGTGTTTGGGATTAGATCATATTTGGCAAATCATGTAGAGGTGTTTTAGGTCGAGGCCATATTGAATCCAAGCTGCTGGTTATCACTGGAGCCCCTTTAAATGCTTTGTCACTGATTAGCTGCGGCAAATGCTTTAGATGTGTCTGAAATTCCTTTTAGTTCCTTTTCATTCTTCTTTGTTTGATTATACCTTCTTTGTAGACAGTGCTGCCTTCCCCGTTTGTTGACATTAGAATTAGATAGGGGAGAATAATTGCTTGCTTTCACTATATATGTGTTTCGGGTAAATCTTAGACTTCTTTCTTCCAAAAATGGAGTTATAGTTTTGTGCTTTACTTTGGAATTGATTTGGCTGGGAAATGGATATTATTTATACTAGATGTTTAACCTAGAGTGGAGTATCAAGAATGCTCTGCATCTTTGTTTTCGTTGCTCCCCTTTCATGTTGTTGATTGTCAGGGGAGTTTGATTGAATAGCGAACTGATTTGTTAAAAAAAATAAAAAATAAAAAATATGTATATAAATAAATATGTAAAATAAACAATAAATAATTTAAATGAATAAAATTCCCGTTACAATTATTCTTTTACTTTTATATTTTGAGCAGTGATTTTTTTGGACACCAATCAAGTTGTGAGTAACTAAATCATCATGTATGCTATTTTGTGTGGAAATCAATTTTGAAAAATGAAAATATAGTTAGGAGCTTCACTTTAATTTTTGGTAAAAAAAAAATTAAAAATAAAAAATAATAATAATAATAATAAATAGATATATATATATAATACTGCCACAAGTGTAAAAAAAAAAAGGATTATTAATTGTGTAATTTTCTATTTTTCGTGATTCTAAATGAGGAAATGTAAATAAATAATGAATAACAAGATACAAATATTTTATCCCTTTTGAGTTTGTTTTTTTATAAATATAGAATAATAATAAAAGGAGGTTTTCTAAACACATATTCTTTTAAATAAGTACAAAAATAAGAAAAATAACAAAAGTAAATACATAAGAAAATTTAGATAATATATATAAAAGTCACATTCTTAAATTTCTTTTATCACTTTTCTTTCAATAAAATAATTATAATCATATTTATTTTAAAATGATTTCGTTTTCCCAATTTTATCTTTCAAGCCTTTTGTCTTTTACCACGAGTGGCATCACTGTGAGCACATAACCGTAAATCAGCAAATTATGAGCGATCAAGTCGCCATATATGCTGTTTGATTTTCATTTAAAATTTTTCTCTTGTTTTTTCCTATCCCGAGTGGTAACACCGGGAGTATTTGAGTATTAATCAGCAATTTGTGAGCAACAAAATTGCCACATATGTTGATTATTTTTAGACGCTTTCCTCTTAATGATCTCATAAAATTATTCATATCAAAATTATTTATTTTCCTCCAATTTTTATCTCTAATTTTCTTTTTACTTCATAAAAATAAAAATTATTATCAGTTTTGTTTTCATTGAGGCTTTTATCCCTTATTTGCCACGAGTGATATCGCCGTGAGCATAAACACGTAAGTCAGCAAATTATGAGTGATCAAGTCACCATAAATGCTGTTGGATTTTCATGTAAAATATTCTTACTGGTATTTTCTACTCCGAGTGGTAACACCGGGGACGTTTAAAGCACAAATCAGTAAATTGTGAGTGACGAAATCACCACATATGCTGATTATTATTTTTCAACACGTAATGATCACATTTTTTTAATTTCGTTTTTTTTTAATAAATAAATAGGTGTTAAAATGATTTTTATAATAAAAGAAAAAATAATTTGTACAAATAAATTGAAATTAACAAATTGTCTTCTTTCGATTTTTTTTTTATGCCTTTTTGTCTCGAGTGACACCACCGTGGACACTTAGGTATCAATGGGTAAATGTGAGTGATAAAGTCACCACATGAGCTAATTGATTTTATTATGTAAAAATAAATTGTTTTCAAATATTTTATTTTCAAATAAAAATGTTCAAATCACACAAAATTTTAATCATATTTTCTAAATTGAGGAAAAATATATCTTCTCTTTTAAAAAAATTGATTAAACCAAAAATAAATAAATGAAAAGAGCAAATAATGGAGATTACTCTGTTTTTCATAAATTAAAACACACCAACCAATTCTAAAAAATGTTTTCTTTATGGAAAGATAAATTATTTTCCATAAATTTCTCTTTTCAAAGAATATATAAAATAAAAAATACCAACCCAGTGACACGCATTTCTAGTCCGAACTACGTCGACTTTGATCCCTATCGCAGGGTACGTAGGCCCCAGACTCTCATTCTGGGTCAAGTCCACTCTTGTAAATAAATAATATTTTTCTTAATTTATTTTTCCTAACTTTTCATATTTTCATTTTATTCTTTATTTTCATTTTTATATTTCTCTCATTTTTTATATATTTATTTTTGTATGTGAATGGTAAAAGGGCAACCAAAATAAATTTGTAAAAAGCCATAAAAATTGCATGATCAACCTAAGGTAACCGTTCCCAGGAACGGGTGTTGTGGGGGTGCCTAACACCTTCCCCACTCACAATCGTACTCCCGAACCCAACTCTGATTCGCAGACCATCCTTATCCCTTTTTTTGTTTTTTGTTCCGGTTTCCCAAAATTTCCCTTAAAATTTTGGTGGCGACTCCCTCCGAAATCGGCCTTCTGCCAGACGGGCCGGTCTCTTCAATTTTTTCTATTTCCCGCGCCAATCCGCGTCGCATTTTCGGGTGTGACAGTTTGGCGACTCCACTGGGGAAGATTTTGAGAGTCAAGCCTATATGGGTTGACTATGCAAATTTTTATGGCTTTGTTTTGTTTGGTTGCCTTTTTAATTTTGTTTGCCTCACATGATTAGGGTAGATAACATGCTTGGTACTTTTATCCGTTTACATGCTTTTAGATGTATTTGTGAGTTGAATAAAATGTGCTATGATAGATAACATGTGGAATAAACCCTAGGATAGATGACTGTTATCTATTTGTGTATTGTTTTATATGCTGTTTTATCTGCAGGTGAGGGATTTGGGTAATGCTTTGGGTCCTGAGGTTTGTGTGCTCCCTTCACACACCGTGCACCTCCATGTCCAACCTCACACACATAATGGGCCCTATACCCGGGTCTGAGAGTATCCTAGGATAGTTGAAGTTTGTAACAATGCCTTTGAGGGGCTATTAAGCTCCCAGAGTCCATTGTGAAGACTTCACCCAGTTGTTACCTATTCGCTAAGTCTAGTCCGGGAAGGGCTATTAAGGCTCTCAAAGGATTAAGTTTACTGGATAGGGTTCCTGTCTTGATGATGGGGGCAACTTGGGAACTTTTTTTGGAAAATAGAACCATCCTGAATCCTGCACGTAATAGTAGATGGAGCTTAGATGTTAAGCCAGCCAGTTAAAGCCAAGAATCCTACCCTATGATGCACCTAATGTAGGACACGGGGAGCATATCCAGTCTCATGCATTTTCTTTTCATGTAATTTTGCATTAATGGAACGGTTATCATATTAATAGGTCCTCTATTATTTTTACACCTCATTCATGGAGAGACCTTGTCCTTCACGGTATGAGGACTTGTTTCTGTTTCCTTGAGAATTCAATAAGGATCTTTAAGGAGAGAAATTATTATGACTGTTAAACGGGGGCCTAATAATATTTTAACTAATCAAATTCATGGTCACTTTTATCTCATCTTTTCTTCTTTTTGCCTTTTTTTGCTCAGGAAACCGGTGAATTATCAGGAAAAGTTAGCATAAGTTAAAGACACAAAAGTGATCATGGATCCAAGACCAACAGGGTTAACCTATGGTGGGAAGGGGCTCAGGTTGGAAGTAGTTGTGGAGTCAATTGATAGTCTGAAGGAATTTTCTCGGCGTATCAAGGGTAACCTCTTGTCAGACTTCAAGAAAAGATATGGGGACATACTAGAGCTACTCAATGTACCCGTTCAGACACAAGTGCTTTCTGTACTGGGACAATATTGGGATGACACCTTGAGATGCTTCACGTTTCCAGATTTCCAGATGGCACCGACCATAGAAGAGTATGGAGAGCTCTTAAGCTTACCGCTAAACAGGGGAGATCGTGTCTATAGATACCCAGGATATGTGGCTTCGAACACAGTGATAGCGAAGCTTTTGGAGATCAGTATAGACAAGGTGCACTTCATCTCTACCAAGAGCGTAGAAGGGGTCTCAAGGGAGTTTATGGAAACACGTCTGAAAGAGCTGGCTGAACAGGAGAAGTGGGTAGTTTATAACAGGGTGCTCGCCATGATAATCTATGGGATAATTTTGTTTCCATTTGCAAAGGGGGTGATTGACAGACATGCGATCAGTGTGTTTCATATGGTAGAGCATCATCAGGTGAATCCAGTACCTGCAATATTGTCAGAGACTTATATGACCTTGAGTTTTTGCCATACTAAGAAGGGAGGGAGAATTAGATGCTGTCTCCAATTATTGTATGTATGGGTCATGAATCACCTATATGGAAAGAGACTCCAAGAAGGAGAAAAGGATAATTCCTCCCCTCTTGCATCATTCAGAAACCAAGAAGGAAAAGCCAAATGCGATCGTGAGGGGTGGATTGAAGTTTTTGGCCAGCTCAGAGCAGAAAGTATCCGTTGGAGATTAGCATGGTGGTGGGAGGATGAAATAATCTATTGCTGTGGAGGCTTCCCAAATGTGCCATTAATGGGTCCGCAGGGAGTGATAAATTATAACCCAATGTTGCTATTAAGACAATAAGCCTTCCCACAAAAGGCTCCCTCAGAAGCCGTGGTTCACATGATGCACTTCCAACATGATGATTCTACAATAAAGATAAGTCAAAATGTGGTGAGTGCCTGGAGTAAAGTAATATATAAAGGACGGCTAGAATTGGGGGCACGCCAGATATATGCCACGGAAGAATATCAAGCCTGGTTGTCAGAAAGGATTAAGGGGGTTAACCCAACCTTTGCACCTCCCGATCCTTTGCTATGCAGTAATAAGACGGAAGTAAACAAGGAGCTAGTCAGACAGCTTCAAAAGAAAGAAGAAGAATTGGAAAAGCTGGTGAGGGCAGATAATGAACGGAAAGAGGCTTGGAGTCGTCTGCAAAATGAATATGCGGCCTTACAAGGGACGGTGGAGGAGATGAGGAAACGAGAAGCTTGTGAGGTAAGCTTGGAGGTGAAGAGATTGAAGGAGGAAAATCTGAAGCTTAAACGAACAATTAAGGATGTGAATGCGCATATGGAGGAGAATAATGAGAGGATGAAGAACAATCGGAGGCGGTTGATGCAAGCTGTGAAAGAAAGGGATGCACTTGAGAAAGAAGTACAAGAACTCCGTCCATTAAAAAGTTCATCACACGAGTTGGAACTGATCGCTAAGTAATTGGAGGATAAGGTGAATGAGTTAGCAGCCGTCAGAGGGGATTCATCGGCTACAATCAAGAGGCTGCTTGAACAAGTGCAACAACATGCTGATGCAGTGGAAAATTGGAGAACGCTTTATTCAGAAAGGGCGATGGAGTCAGATAGGTGGAGAGATCGCACTGAAAGGCTAATTATGTTGGTGAATTCAAGCATCCCCAAATTCTCCGATGTTTATGAGCGAGCTGGGCAAAAATTCCATCCCTTTAGTACTTCTGCAGAAATATCAGATTTCTTTTCATTATGTAAAGAACTTGTCAAAGAATTAAGATTTCTGGCTCATACCTGGTGATGTAGTTATGATCCATGATGATGTATTAAACCATATGAAATTAAAGCTTTTGATTCCACCTGTGCCCTCCATTTATAGACATCATTTATAAAGTAACATGAGTTCTTATGAATTGATTGTCAACCTCACGACCCCCCGAATACAATATGTATCGGGGGGGACTTGAGGGAGCTTCATGGATAATTATGACGAATGCCAACATGGATCCAAAGTCACTTTGTCGAGAAACTTATGCTAACGCCTATTATAATTCATTGGTACCTAAGTAATGGTAAGGTAAAAATAATTAATTTGTTTTCTTTTTCTTGAAAGTAGGACAACATTGCGCCGATTTAAAGGAATCCAGTTAACCTTACACATCGCCCGCAAAGAATCCATTTAACTCGAGCAAGAACAAAAGCAATGGCGATGGAAAGTCATATTTCCGATGTAGAACGGAGATTAGAGGAAGAAGTAGGGGATTTGAAGGGTCAGCTTAGTGGCTTGCATACTCAAATGGAACAAATGATGAAAATGCTTCAGGGCATGAACACGAATGGGAGGAGGCATGACGTTAATGCCAATATTGCCCAACCACATGGTATGAGCGCGGAAGGGATACCCGATGCAACTGACAATGATCAGAATAGGCTTCCACCTATCCCAACCCCAGGGGTCGGTAGGCAAGGATTCCAGGAATGGGATCAGGGATATGCATATACCCATGATGTCCATAACCCGGAGAATGTCACAGCCTTTATGGCTCAGAATCCACCTCCCAATAATATGTATTCTCATGGCGGTGAAATTCCTGATAAGGTCAGCTTGAAAGAGGAGGTGTCAGAAATGAGAGATCAGCTACGGGCACTGCAGGGAGTAATGGAGCATAAATCCCTCGATTTGGATGAACTATGCCTAGCTCCGGATGTGATTATTCCGAAAGAGTTTAAGATCCCGGACTTCAACAAATATAATGGAAATGGGGACCCGCATTATCATCTGAAGACATACTGCACCAGGATGTCGGTATGGTCCAGGGAGGAGAAATTCCTCATCCATTTTTTTCATGAAAGTCTCACTGGGGCGGCTCTACACAGGTACATGAAATTAGACCACTCCCGATTGAAGAAATGGAGGGATCTGATAGATGTCTTTATGAGACAATACCAATTTAATTTGAATTCAGCTCCTACTAGGGAGCAGCTGAAAGGATTGAGGAAGAAACCCACCGAATCCTTCAAGGAGTACGCGCAGCGGTGGCGAGCCCTGGCTTCGGAAGTTCAACCTCCTCTAACGGAGTCTGAGTTGTGTTCATACTTTATTGATACGCTGGGAGAGCCCTACTTCAGAATCATGCTGGGAACCCATGCTAAATATTTCACCGACCTCATTGAGGTAGGTGAAAGGATTGACACTAACATTCGGGATGGGAGGTTGGAGAGTGCACATCCCGAAAATAGGAAAGGACAGGGTGTTAAAAAGAAAGACAGCGATGTGAATCACGTGCCGGACCCTTACCAACAATCATTCAGACCTTCATTTAACCCACAGTTATATAACTCACAACCCCAATATCCACGACCTTTTGCACCCGGGGCACGCATGCAGCATGCTGCCTATCAACCTAGAGCCCCTTTTGCTCAACCTACCCAACATCCTCAACCAGTCCCACCACCTCATCCCATTCAGCAAGCGAATGTCTCGCACCCAAGTATGGATTACAAAGCCATTCGCCCCCCGAGAGATAACCGCCCGTTACCCGACTTTAATGTCTCCAGATTAGAGCTTTTCAAAGAGTTAGTGGAAAAGAAGCTTATGGGTCCTCGTCCTGTAAAACCTTGGCAACCACCTTTCCCTGCTTGGTATAATCCGAATGAGACCTGTGAATATCATATGGGAGCAGTGGGACATTCAATCGATCGATGCGATGCTTTCCGTAAGAACGTGTTGGATCTTTTGGATAATAGTTATATCAGTGTACGGCGGGACAGTAATCCGAATATTGTCTCGAATCCCCTACCGGAGCATGACAAAGGGAAACAGGTCGGTGTTATTGAAGAAGACATCAAGCTGATTAAAGACCCAAATGCGCTCCAAGTTACTATGAAAGAAATATTTGATCACCTTGAGGAAGCGGGTCATGTCCTTTATGACGGGGGAAAGCTGGGTATAATCGATAACTACGGTCCCTACTCCTGTGAGTATCACCGGGGAAACGTGGATCATGACATTGAAGGTTGTGAGGTGTTCAAGGAAGTTGTGCGAAAGATGATGGCGCTGGGGATTATCAGAATTGAAAAGGGAACATCAAGAGATAAATCCGTATGCATGACAGAGGAACTAAGCGGGTTGCCAAGCATTGACAAGTCAAAGGGGTCGTTCCTTGTGATCAACGCGCAGGCTCTGACTGTAGGAAGTAGTGAGCAATTGCCCTTCCTGGAGATAGCAGAATCTCGTCCTTCATTCATTAACGAACCGACACTTAAGCCGAATTCAACGGGATCTCTCCTGGTCATAAACTCAACCGCTCAGGCAGCAACACGAGAGAAGGAGCCGGTGGCGGTTATTCACGTACCAGCACTGTTTCCATATGCTAGTAACCATGCGGTACCCTGGAAATATGGCCTAAGGACTGAGCTTCTCGCAATCCGGGGAGAAACCAGTAAAGAACCAGTGGTGGAAGTCAATAACCAGGAACTAATAAACGGGATTACCCGGAGTGGTCGCGTCTATTCGAAAGAAAATGATAAGGCAACAAGAAATGGCCAGGAAGAAAGACAGAGTTCAGGAGCTAAGGCGGTGACGGACATGAGCATTGATGCCGATGAGATCTTAAAGATCATGAAACACAGTGAGTATGACATAGTGGAGCAGCTCACAAAGACGCCAGCTCGGATCTCCATTATGTCCCTCATCATGAGCTCAGAGGTCCATCGCAAGGCGCTCCAAAGGGTGTTAGAAAGTGCATATGTACGTCCGGACATAACTCCTGAGAGAGTAGTTCATATGGTTAATGTTGTGAAGAATGCCTCTCAAATCACCTTCTATGAGGATGAAATTGTTCAAACTCCGGCGGGACGACCTAAAGCTCTTCATATTACATTAAAGTGTCACGGGTATGTGATTGCAAAGGTTCTGATTGATAATGGGTCTGCTCTCAATGTCCTGCCACTAGCCACTTTAGAAGAACTTCCGGTGGACAGGTCCACCATTAAGCATAGTGATCTAATTGCCCGAGCTTTTGATGGAGCGAGAAGGGAGGTATTCGGGGAGGTCCATCTTCCACTTGAGATTGGGCCAAGCACCTTTTCAGTACAATTCCACGTAATGGACATTGATGCGGCGTACACTATGCTCTTAGGAAGGCCTTGGATTCATGACGCGGGAGCTATACCGTCTACCTTACACTAGAGGGTTAAATTTGTCAGGGATGGCCTACTTATTACCGTCAAAGGAGAAGAGGAAATCATGATTAGTAAGCCAAGTACCCTACCTTACGTTGAAAATGTAGAACGGACAGGTGGTAATTTTTATCACAGTTTCGAGGTTGTGGGGGGTGACAAGCCAAGTAGAGATGTGCAGCAAGTAGTCAACAAGATAATGGAGCATGGTGGATATAAGGAAGGACAAGGGCTCGGAGTTAAACTGCAAGGGGTAAAGGAGCCAATCAAACTTCTCGGGAATCAGGGACGTCAAGGGATAGGATACGATCCCCGTTTGGAGACTCTCTTGGCTGAGCAAGTAAAGTTAGGCCAAGGGAAATTACAAGCAAGATCAAAAGTTCCCCATATTAAAGAGACATTCTCACAAGCCTCTGAGATAGTCAATATGAATGACTCCATTGCTACAACGGAAGAAGGAGGGGAGTGTTATGGAAAAGGACATTGGATTCAGTGTGATACCTTTGGAAAAGCCCTGGAAAACTGGGAGTCTGAGAAGATCCCTGATGTCATGTCGTTAGAGTAATATTCTAGAGTTTATGTTATGTCTTCTTTTGAAAATCTTGTATTTATGGCTTTTGGAACTTTTTACATTTGAGGATTAAATGCAAAGCAGCTTTTCGTGTTCTTCACTCCATTATTACTCTCTTTTATTAATCTCTTTATTCTACTCTTTTTCTCATCTCACTTTATTCTTCTTCTTATCCATTTGTGTTGGCCCCTCCTCAAATTAATTCTCTATACTATTTCCTGCCTCATTGTTTACTTCTGTTATGTTTGTTGCCTTCTAGGGAATTAGAATCCTCGGAACTCCAGTCTGACACAGAGATTCTTGAGCCCCAATGGGATGATACTCGCATTGTTATGGATACGCTCGACGGCGAGACTGAAGAAAATGCCGCGCTAGTTGAATTACCCCTCACGTTTGCAAAGCTTATCGAACCCTCTGAAATTGGTTTCATCCCGCATGAGGAAATCATAGAAGTGATCAACATGGGAACTGAGGAAGATAAAAAAGAGTTGAAGATAGTTGATAATCCTGAGAAGAAGGAGATGATAGATTTATTTCGAGAATACCTGGATGTGTTTGCTTGGTCATACCAAGATATGCCAGGGCTTGATCCCAACATCGCCTCTCACAAGCTTCCTCTGTTCCCGGACTTTAAACCAAAAAAACAAAAACTAAGGAGGATGAGTCCCGAGACATCTCTTCAGATCAAGGAAGAAGTGAAGAAACAATGGGATGCTGGTTTCTTAGATGTTGCTAAATACCCACAATGGGTTGCGAACATAGTGCCGGTACCTAAGAAGGATGGCCGCATTAGGATGTGTGTAGACTATCGGGATTTGAATAAAGCCAGTCCTAAGGATCATTTTCCTCTACCTCATATTGATGTGCTAGTTGACAATACGGCGAGGGGTTATAGGTACTCATTCATGGATGGATATTCAGGATACAATCAGATCCTTATGAACCTGGATGATAAAGAGAAAACCACTTTTACTACTCTATGGGGAACATTTTGCTACAAAGTGATGCCGTTCGGTTTAAAAAATGCAGGTGCAACTTACCAACGAGCTATGGTAGCACTATTCCATGATATGATGCATAAAGAACTGGAGGTTTATGTCGACGATATGGTAGCAAAGTCAGCGCAAGAAGAGAGTCACGTGGCAGTTCTTCAAAAATTGTTTGAAAGACTGCGAAAATACAAGCTTCGATTGAATCCCAACAAGTGCGTGTTTGGGGCTACGTCTGGTAAGCTACTAGGCTTCATCGTTAGCAGTAAAGGAATAGAAGTGGATCCAGATAAAGTAAAGGCAATTCGTGATATGCCTTCACCCCAAACAGAGAAAGATGTACGAAGCTTCTTGGGCCATTTGAATTACATAGCCCGACTTATTGCAAACCTGACTGCCACCTGCAAGCCAATATTCAAATTGTTGAGAAAAGGAAATCTTGGGAAGTGGGATGAAGATTGCCAACGAGCATTCGAGAAGATAAAGGAATATTTGCTGAATCCTCCTGTCTTAGCACCCCCTACACCAGGTCAACCATTAATCCTCTATCTAACCATCTTGACATCTTCCATGGGGGCAATGTTAGGACAGCAAGATAGATCTGGAAAAAAGGAGCATGCCATTTATTATCTGAGTAAGAAATTCAATGATTGTGAGTCTCGATACCCAATCATCGAAAAGACATGTTGTGGGCTAGTATGGGTCACGCGACGATTAAGACAATACATGTTATATCATGTTACCTGGTTGATCTCGCGATTGGATCCGATTAAATATATTTTTGAAAGCCCTTACGTATCAGGAAGGGTGTCAAAGTGGCAAGTAATACTATCCGAATATGATGTGAAGTATGTGACTCGCAAGTCCATTAAAGGAAGTATCATCGCTGACCATTTAGCGGGAAACCCATTAAATGAGAGTCCGCCACTAGACTTTCAATTCCCAGATGAAGATGTCTTGACTGTTGAGGATAAGTTGGAAGATGCCCAATGGACAATGTACTTTGATGGCGCCGCCAATACGCAGGGATGTGGGGTAGGTGCAGTGATAGTTTCCCCTGAAGGGAAACAATTTCCTGTCGCCATTAAGCTTAATTTTGAATGCACAAATAATGTAGCAGAGTATGAAGCTTGTGTCAGTGGTTTGCAAGTCGCCCTAGCTCTGGGTGTTAAAGAACTTGAGGTCTTTGGAGATTCAGCACTCATAATATATCAAGTGACGGGGGCATGGCAAACGAAGGACCCAAAGTTGATCCCCTACCAGAGTTATTTAACTGAATTGATCAAGGAGTTTGATGAAATCAAGTTTACCCATATGACTCGTGATAAAAATCAGTTTGCAGATGCTTTAGCAACACTCGCTGTCATGGTTAAACTAGATTGTGGGATTCACGTTCAGCCAATACGCGTTGAAGCAAGGAATACTCCTGCCCATTGCTTGAGTATAGAAGAGGAATCCAATGGGCAACCTTGGTTTCACGATATTAAGTCCTACATCAAAGATAGAGAATATCCAGATGGAGCGACAGATAATGACAAGAAGACTCTTCGGCGCCTCGCAATGAACTTCTTCCTTAGTGGGGAGATTTTGTATAAGCGGGCTCATGATGGGACACTACTCAGGTGCATAAATTCGCCTGAAACCAAGAGAGTGATGGCTGAAGTTCATGATGGAATATGTGGAACTCATGCTAATGGTCATACTATGACTAGGAAAATACAACGATGTGGGTATTTTTGGTTGACCCTAGAAAAAGATTGCATCGAATATGTGAAAAAATGTCACAAATGTCAAATCTACGCTGATCGAATCCATGCTCCACCACACCCCCTACACAACCTTGTGGCCCCGTGGCCTTTCTCCATGTGGGGAATTGATGTGATTGGTCCTACTAATCCTAAAGCCACAAATGGTCATCGTTTCATACTCGTAGCTATTGACTATTTCACCAAGTGGGTCGAAGCCGTCTCTCTTGCCAGTGTCACCCAAAAGGCTTTTGTTCGCTTCTTGCAATCATGCATCATTTGTCGATATGGTTTACCGGAGAAGATCATTACAGATAATGCTCCTAATCTGAACGGTGCTGAAGTAAGGAAGCTTTGTGAGCAATTCAAGATCCGGCATCATAACTCTGCTCCCTATCGACCGCAGATGAATGGGGCAGTGGAGGCTGCTAACAAGAATATCAAAAAGATCATTGCTAAGATGACTATCACATACAAGGATTGGCATGAAATGCTCCCATATGCTCTCCATGGGTATCGTACCACAACTCGTACATCAACCAGAGCTACACCATATTCTCTAGTGTACGGGATGGAGGCAGTGACACCAATTGAAGTGGAAATCCCATCACTGCGAGTCATGGTCGAAACAGCTATTGGGGAGGATGATTGGATCAAAACCCAATATGAGCAGTTGAATATGATTGAAGAAAAGAGATTGGTCGCCATGTGTCATGGGCAGCTGTATCAACGGAGAATGGCTAGAGCGTTTAACAAAAGACTTCGCCCTAGGGAGTTTAAGCCAGGGGATTTAGTCTTAAAGAAAATTCTTCCAAATCAAGAGGACAATCGAGGGAAGTGGGCCCCATCATATGAGGGTCCTTATGTGATAAAGCAAGCTTTTTCAGGAGGTGCACTTATTTTGATAGACATCGAGGGGCAAGAATTGACGAAGCCTGTCAATGCAGACTCTGTCAAGAGGTATTATGCCTAAGAAAAAGCAAAAAAAGAAAAAAGAAGAAGAAGAAGAAAAAAAAAAGAGAAGAGAAAAGAAAAATAAGCTCGTTAGGTTGAAAACCTGAAAAGGCAACCTAGGCAAAAATTAGAGCATGAAAATGAAGAGAAGCTCGCTAGGTTGAAAACCTGAAAAGGCAACCTAGGCAAAAATTAGAGCATGAAAGGAAAAATAAGCTCGTTAGGTTGAAAACCTGAAAAGGCAGCCTAGGCAAAAATTAGAGCACAAAAGAAGAAAAGAAGCTTGCTAAGTTGAAAACGGGAGAAACAACCCATGCAAAGGGAAGAGCGAATCATCCTCTGAGCAAATAAAAGGAGATTCTAAGCTACTAATGGATAGGGGTAAATGACAAGCGCGGCATAATCTTTAGTCAGACGTACTGTAGGGCGTGTCCAAAAACAATGCAAGCTATCCGACTTGGTGCTTAAGAGACCAATGTGAAGGCGTTTTCTCTCGTTTTTAATAGCTAATATCTATAATTTTTGGTTGTTTCAAGATCTAATATCCCAGTGGTTTGTTCACATAATAAACTAACTTTCTATTCCTGGATTGTTGCTAGCTGTTGTATATATTCCTCTTTGATTATTGATTTCCTTCTGGTAAGTTGCTGTATTTATTCCTCAAATAAAAAAAATAAATATATAGAAAAAAAAAAAGAGAAAAGAAAAAAAATGTTACTTAATGGCATGCATCATGAGGGTAATCTTGACTGTCCGCTAATGGTGCTAAGTACAAGGATTAGAATGTAAGCTCATAGAGTTGGATTGAGAAAGAGTTTTTTGGACGACACGGCAATACCCAAGGATAGAGATTGGCAAGGTGGCTTTTCAACATCACTTATGACAAGTTTAAGAGTTATGGGGTTAACTGGATTCCTTCATCAAGGGCAATGGAGCTCTACATCAAGACAAGGAAATTGAAAGATAAAACCCAAATTCATTACATTTCTAACATTGTGGTTACAATAAATTTTTGTCAAATTGGGGCAATAATGGGCATTCTACATGCATCTTCCATTTCGTACAAATTGGGGCAAATAGTCATAATAATAAATAATAATAAGAATTTTGCATTCCACAAATATTTTTGCATGCACATCTCAAGGAAGACTAAAATGGAAATCTCCATTTTGCATACATGACAAAAGGGGATTATTATACCTCAGGGAAAGAAAAGAAAAAAGAGATGGCATTGTACTGGCATCTAGTGAGCGCTGGATAAACAGAAAAGAGAGTCACAGGTCTAGCTAAGCATCATGACGGGTGTCACCTCAACACCCTTTAAATTTCAGCCCTTTAAATTTCTGTCATTTAAATTTCTGTCAAAGCCCTGACTTGGCGGCAGGCACCCTTTAAATTTCTGCCATTTAAATTTCTGTCAAAGCCCTGACTTGGCGGCAAGCACCCTTTAAATTTCTGTCATTTAAATTTCTGTCAAAGCCCTGACTTGGCGGCAGGCACCCTTTAGATTTCTGTCATTTAAATTCTGTCAAAGCCCTGACTTGGCGGCAGGCACCCTTTAAATATCTGTCATTTAATTTTTTGTCAAAGCCCTGACTTGGCGGTAGGCACCCTTTAAATTTCTGTCATTTAATTTTCTGTCAAAGCCCTGACTTGGCGGCAGACACCCTTTAAATTTCTGTCATTTAAATTCTGTCAAAGCCCTGACTTGGCGGCAGGCACCCTTTAAATTTCTGTCAAAGCCCTGACTTGGCGGCAGGCACCCTTTAAATTTCTGTCATTTAATTTCTGTCAAAGCCCTGACTTGGCGGCAGGCACCCTTTAAATTTCTGCCATTTAATTTTCTGTCAAAGCCCTGACTTGCAGCAGGCACCCCTTAAACTTCTGTCAGTTAATCTCTGTCTTCTATGTCTTTATTGTTTATGCATCTTGCCCCCCAAACAAAATACATGTTTCCTTCTTCATTTGTTTCTAATGTACGAATATCATTTCATGATCTTCTTCCTTAGAAAACAAATGAAGAGGGGCAGCTCATCAACATGGTATTTTGTTTGGATCTTGTTATCATATCTTGTTTTTGTGAGCATGCGTTTAAGTCACTTCATCTGCATACTGCATCAATCTCAGTCTAGTTGACATAGTTATTCATTTGTGTCACATCATTGCATCTTGCATCAGTTTGGCTCTAGCTTGAGCCAGTTGTTCATTTGTGCATCTATTAGAGTCGAGTCCCAATTCACATTCTCATTGCATGTATTGAAAATTCTTTCCCCCTTTTATTTCCAAAATTAAATCATTCATGCTTAGGATAGAGTCTCGTGTTTTAAGCTCATGTCATAATGCATCTTTTGGTGTTGTTCATTTGTGCATCTATTAGAGTCGAGTCCCAATTCACATTCGCATCGCATGTATTGAAATTCTTTCACCCTTTTACT
The DNA here is from genome assembly GCA_026686845.1 of Adenanthera pavonina. NCBI lineage: Eukaryota > Viridiplantae > Streptophyta > Magnoliopsida > Fabales > Fabaceae > Adenanthera > Adenanthera pavonina. The sequence goes on from JAIVEN010000017.1 coordinate 10,515,926, forward strand.
TCCAACATTAAATCATTCATGCATAGGATAGAGTCTCGTGTTCTAAGCTCATGTCATATTGCATCTTTTAGTGTCAGGGGCAAGTGAGTCTTTGTGTGTTTTGCTCGGACAAAATTCGTGTTCTAATATTTACTCGTTCCTTGTGCGAGAATTCCAAATATTGCATTTCCTCATTCCCACACAAGAAACTAGTAAAGAGGGGCAACTGTGAACACCCCATTTTGTCCGAGCATTCTTATAAAATATGAAAAAATTGTTATTAAGAGAATTCTTTTTTTAGAAAATAAAAAAAATAATAATAATAAAATATAATAATAATAAATATATAATAAATAAAATAAAATAAAAAAAAAAAGAAAAAAAAGAGAAGAAAAAAAGGGGCTTTAAGCCAAAATTCAGCCCAAAAATCTAAAAGGAAAAGAGCATTGGGCCAAATTGGGCCCGAAATTGAAAAAAAAAAAAAAGAAAGAGTGGGTATATTGGGCTGAAGTGAACTTCAGCCCAAAAAGTCACGAGCCCAATTGAGGGCTCGTGACTTGAACCAAGGGGCATTGCCCCGAGAGGAGTGAGCCTTAAGGCTCGGTGAGGAGGAAAACAGGGGCAGCCGCGGAGGGGAGAGCTGGAGGGCCGCGAAGAGAAAAAAGAAAGGAGAGGAGAGCTAGGGTTCGGGGGGTGAGAAAGAGAGTGAGCAAGAAGCCGAGGGAGCTTCGGTGGGGGGTGAACCAGAGAGAGGGTGTCCGAGGAGAGAGTGGGAGCTGAGAAAAGGAAGGAGACTGAGGCTGAACAGAGGGGGGCTCGGATCAGAGAGCGGCCATGGCCGAAGAAAGAAGGCGGAGGACCGAGGAGGAGTAAAGGAAATCACGGAGGAAGCCTCAACCACCGAGGGAGTCGCGAGGAGGGCCTGACCGAAGGAGGACCACGAGAGGCAGAGGGAAGAGCCGAGAGGGGATGTGCAGGCCAGACAAGATGAAGGAGTTTCCACTACTCCGTACTCTGTGATGGCAGAGTAGAGTAGTGGAGGCGAGAGGCACAGATGAGAGAGAGAACGTGAGACAGCCAAGAATGACAAACGACAAGAGATGTCCCTCCACTTCTCCATACTGGGGACCGCAGCGTGGTGGAAGCAAGGGAAGTGGCGGATGAGCACGAAAGGGGTAGCAGAGCCGTGCAGAAAATGGGAGGAGCAAGCGAGGTAATGGCCATGCACTCGGGCAATTGGTTTCGTGACTCACACCATCATCTATAAAAGGGGTCAGCAATGAAACAAGCGGGTGGGGGGTTTTTTTCTGGAGATTTCTGTGGACAGAAGGGAGAGGGTCTGAAAAACAGAGGAAGAGGAAGAGAGAGAGAGGTGAAGAAAATTCGAGGGGAAGCTGAGAAAGGAAATAGAGGGAGGATTTGCTGTGGAGAAAGAGGCCGGGGCTTCAGAATCTGAGTGCAGGATTCTGTAGGGCTCAATATTGGTAATTTGTGTTGTGAATTTGAGCACTGAGTTGAGATTCTTGCATTTTTTTCTTTCATTTAGAAACTTGTTGATTAAATTTGCTATGGTAGGTTTGTTCAATACTGTGGTATTCTGTTTTGGCATGCTGTTTCCTCGAACTGTTCTCTTGAGTGGCTAATCGCATTCTGGACTATAAGATGTTATGATTGCTGTATTACCTTTCCAGTTACTTAAACTCTAGTGATACGGTTTAAGCAAAAAGGGCAGCAAAGTGAGGCCTGTTTCATATAGCTAGATATAGTGTTTGGGATTAGATCATATTTGGCAAATCATGTAGAGGTGTTTTAGGTCGAGGCCATATTGAATCCAAGCTGCTGGTTATCACTGGAGCCCCTTTAAATGCTTTGTCACTGATTAGCTGCGGCAAATGCTTTAGATGTGTCTGAAATTCCTTTTAGTTCCTTTTCATTCTTCTTTGTTTGATTATACCTTCTTTGTAGACAGTGCTGCCTTCCCCGTTTGTTGACATTAGAATTAGATAGGGGAGAATAATTGCTTGCTTTCACTATATATGTGTTTCGGGTAAATCTTAGACTTCTTTCTTCCAAAAATGGAGTTATAGTTTTGTGCTTTACTTTGGAATTGATTTGGCTGGGAAATGGATATTATTTATACTAGATGTTTAACCTAGAGTGGAGTATCAAGAATGCTCTGCATCTTTGTTTTCGTTGCTCCCCTTTCATGTTGTTGATTGTCAGGGGAGTTTGATTGAATAGCGAACTGATTTGTTAAAAAAAATAAAAAATAGAAAATATGTATATAAATAAATATGTAAAATAAACAATAAATAATTTAAATGAATAAAATTCCCGTTACAATTATTCTTTTACTTTTATATTTTGAGCAGTGATTTTTTTGGACACCAATCAAGTTGTGAGTAACTAAATCATCATGTATGCTATTTTGTGTGGAAATCAATTTTGAAAAATGAAAATATAGTTAGGAGCTTCACTTTAATTTTTGGTAAAAAAAAATTAAAAATAAAAAATAATAATAATAATAAAAAATATATATATATATATAATACTGCCACAAGTGTAAAAAAAAAAAGGATTATTAATTGTGTAATTTTCTATTTTTCGTGATTCTAAATGAGGAAATGTAAATAAATAATGAATAACAAGATACAAATATTTTATCCCTTTTGAGTTTGTTTTTTTATAAATATAGAATAATAATAAAAGGAGGTTTTCTAAACACATATTCTTTTAAATAAGTACAAAAATAAGAAAAATAACAAAAGTAAATACATAAGAAAATTTAGATAATATATATAAAAGTCACATTCTTAAATTTCTTTTATCACTTTTCTTTCAATAAAATAATTATAATCATATTTATTTTAAAATGATTTCGTTTTCCCAATTTTATCTTTCAAGCCTTTTGTCTTTTACCACGAGTGGCATCACCGTGAGCACATAACCGTAAATCAGCAAATTATGAGCGATCAAGTCGCCATATATGCTGTTTGATTTTCATTTAAAATTTTTCTCTTGTTTTTTCCTATCCCGAGTGGTAACACCGGGAGTATTTGAGTATTAATCAGCAATTTGTGAGCAACAAAATTGCCACATATGTTGATTATTTTTAGACGCTTTCCTCTTAATGATCTCATAAAATTATTCATATCAAAATTATTTATTTTCCTCCAATTTTTATCTCTAATTTTCTTTTTACTTCATAAAAATAAAAATTATTATCAGTTTTGTTTTCATTGAGGCTTTTATCCCTTATTTGCCACGAATGATATCGCCGTGAGCATAAACACGTAAGTCAGCAAATTATGAGTGATCAAGTCACCATAAATGCTGTTGGATTTTCATGTAAAATATTCTTACTGGTATTTTCTACTCCGAGTGGTAACACCGGGGACGTTTAAAGCACAAATCAGTAAATTGTGAGTGACGAAATCACCACATATGCTGATTATTATTTTTCAACACGTAATGATCACATTTTTTTAATTTCGTTTTTTTTTAATAAATAAATAGGTGTTAAAATGATTTTTATAATAAAAGAAAAAATAATTTGTACAAATAAATTGAAATTAACAAATTGTCTTCTTTCGATTTTTTTTTTATGCCTTTTTGTCTCGAGTGACACCACCGTGGACACTTAGGTATCAATGGGTAAATGTGAGTGATAAAGTCACCACATGAGCCAATTGATTTTATTATGTAAAAATAAATTGTTTTCAAATATTTTATTTTCAAATAAAAATGTTCAAATCACACAAAATTTAAATCATATTTTCTAAATTGAGGAAAAATATATCTTCTCTTTTAAAAAAATTGATTAAACCAAAAATAAATAAATGAAAAGAGCAAATAATGGAGATTAATCTGTTTTTCATAAATTAAAACACACCAACCAATTCTAAAAAATGTTTTCTTTATGGAAAGATAAATTATTTTCCATAAATTTCTCTTTTCAAAGAATATATAAAATAAAAAATACCAACCCAGTGACACGCATTTCTAGTCCGAACTACGTCGACTTTGATCCCTATCGCAGGGTACGTAGGCCCCAGACTCTCATTCTGGGTCAAGTCCACTCTTGTAAATAAATAATATTTTTCTTAATTTATTTTTCCTAACTTTTCATATTTTCATTTTATTCTTTATTTTCATTTTTATATTTCTCTCATTTTTTATATATTTATTTTTGTATGTGAATGGTAAAAGGGCAACCAAAATAAATTTGTAAAAAGCCATAAAAATTGCATGATCAACCTAAGGTAACCGTTCCCAGGAACGGGTGTTGTGGGGGTGCCTAACACCTTCCCCACTCACAATCGTACTCCCGAACCCAACTCTGATTCGCAGACCATCCTTATCCCTTTTTTTGTTTTTTGTTCCGGTTTCCCAAAATTTCCCTTAAAATTTTGGTGGCGACTCCCTCCGAAATCGGCCTTCCGCTAGGCGGGCTGGTCTCTTCAATTTTTTCTATTTCCCGCGCCAATCCGCTTCGCATTTTCGGGTGTGACAGTTGTCAAAGTAAACAACAACAAATTTGCCAATGAAAGGTCACAATACCTGATTCATCAGGTGCATGAATGTGCTAGGAGCATTGGCCAGTCCAAAAGGAATGACATTCCACTCATACAAACCATCTCTTGTCTTGAAGACAGTCTTCCATTCGTCTCTTGGCCGAATCCAAATTTGGTGATACCCACTACGAAGGTCAATCTTGGAAAAGGTAATGGCACCATGCAGCTGGTCGAAAATGTCATCGAGCCGAGGTATTGGAAACCAATACTTGATAGTAATTTTGTTAACAGCTCAACAATCGATTCACATTCTCCAACTCCCATCTTTCTTGGGTACTAGCAGAACAGATATAGCACAAGAGCTAACACTTTCCCGAACTAGCCCTTTCTTCAGTAGCTCTTCAACTTGTCACTAGACTTCGGCATGTTTATGAGGACTAATCCTATAAGCAGGCTTGTTAGGAATGACTGCTCCTAGAAAAAAATCAATGGCGTGTTGTATGTCTCGCACGAGTGGCAACTCAGGCGGTATCTCATCAACTATCATGTCTGGAAACTCGAATAATAAGGGCATAATTCCTAGCGAGATAGTGGACTCACTATTTGCCTCGAGTACCAGTATGAAAATCATCATCTAGGCTTCAAATTTCATCACCTTGAACTCCTCCTTGGTCATCAAAGTCACCAATGGCTTAGCTTCTGTTGAGGCTTTACTAAACTCACTAGGCGGTAGAGGCGCTAACTTGATCTTGACACCGTGTTTAGTGAATGAGTAGGTGTTTGTATGTCCATCATGCAGAGCATATCGATCATATTGCCTCCCCAAAAGAAGGTGACATGCATCCATGGGAACAACATCACACAAAACATCGTCACAATATCTATTCCCAATAGAAAAAGTAATAAGGCATTGCTTAAAGACTTTTACCTCGCTTCCAGTATTAAGCCAGTGAAGCTTGTAAGGATGCGGATGGTCATGTGTTAGTAGCTTAAATTTCTGCACCATATAATCAAACACTATATTTTTACAACTCCCACTGTCAATGATGACATTACAAACTTTGCCCTGGGTAGTGCAACGGGAGTGAAAAATATTGCATTGTAGCCAGGGTTCTTTATTAACTACAACTGCATGCAGACTTCGTCTAATAACCAAAGCCTCTTCCTGATCTGCAGGCGTAATCTCCTTATCATATACCTGTTTGGTTTCATAAAATGTAGTCTCCTCTTCATCTTCCTCAGGTGCTTCATAAACTGGCCCTTTCCTAATGGTGACAATCCTCCGAGTAGGTCAGTCTGAGGCGATATAGCCGAATCCTTGGCATTTAAAGCATCTAAGTGCTTTAAAGCCGGACTCCTTAGCAGTATTTGGTGGAGGCTTGCGCGTAGTGCTAAGCTGCGGCTTGCCTGAGGAATTGGGCTCCTGAAATTCTACCTTATGGCCATCAAAATAACCCCTAGAAGAAGAAGGTTGAAAAGAAGACCTCTTGGGCATTTGCTTCTCAATACGGATGGCTAGGTGAATCACATCATCCAAAGTCCAATACTGCTGAAGCTGGACTGGATGACTGATGTCTGCATTTAACCCTGCAAGATAATGAGCTATCATTTGCTCCTCCTTCTCTTGTATGCCACACTTCATCATAAGTTTTTCAAACTCTCTGGTGTATTCTTCTACAAACAAGGACCTTTGTTGGAGATTCTGCAATTGGATAAAATTATCTTGGTGGTAATGTTCCTGTAGGAACTTCCTGGTGACCTGTCATCTCATTTTCTCCCAGGTCTCAATCTTGTGCTTTCCCCCGCGTACTCGCTTCCATTTAAGGTTTTCCCACTATATGGAAGCATGCTTCTTGAGGTTTAAAGGCAATAATCTTGACTTTCTGTCCGTCTGGAATCTCCTTGTATTCAAATACTCGCTCAACAGTTTAAAGCCAATCTACAAGTCTGGTTGGAGTCTTCCCTTAAATTCAGGAATGTCTACTTTGATGTCACTAGGGCGGAATGGTTGTTGTTGAAAACTAAAGAAATTCATCCGAAATTATGTCAAAGTACATTTGAAACCAAGTTTAGAATGGATTTCAAAGTTGCTCACTGACAGACGAATTTTGAACATGAAATTTGAATTTCAGAAAGTAAGCTTGTGAATCTGTTAGAATGATATGTTGACATACGAATGGCAGTATTTATAAATTCGAATTTTGAAGTTAGTCAGAAACGAGGTTCTCTGACAGACAAACTTTGCCCTGTGAAAATTCGAATTTTGAAGTAAATGAACTACTGTGCCTTATAGACCAACTACGGACAGATGAATTTTGGGGTTCCAAAATTCAAATTTCGAAGGCACTGTAGCAAATTGAAAATACTGTTCACAATTAAAAGAAAAACTTTCTACTTGAAAATTCGTATGTCACAACATAGAAACATTTTCCAAATATCAAAATTCGAATTTCACTTCATGACAGACAAACTTCGGGCATTCAACGTTGAAGCTGTTAACCTTCACTTTCTGCGAAATTCATCTGTTGACTAACTAAAATTCGAATTTCAGTATGTCAGAAGCATTAAATGCGGTTAGTTAACGGATAGTTTTTCAGAGTAACCGTTGGATAACTTCTCCAACGGATAGATTTTGTCTCTAACGGATATTTGAGACCTAAATCTATAAATATAACATCATTTGAAGTCGTGGGTAACGATTTTAACATTGTATAAACTAAAACTCTGCCAAATCATCTACTCAAAATCTCTTACTCTCTCACTTCAACTTTCTGTACTTGAACTTTCATATTCACTCTGTTTAAGAGAGTCTAATCTTTGTAAACAATCTCATCTTTATCTGGAAGATAGATTTTCTTGTAAGGGGATATCACAAGGGATTGGGAAGCACTTTGTAAGAATGCATAGAGTGATTGAGTGAAGCTCTAGAAACAGAGCAATATCTTTGTACTGAGGCATTTGCAAGAAGCCCACCGAATTCTTGCAGAATAGTAGAAAAATCTCAAGCGGTTACTTGGGGACTGGACGTAGGTCAAGTATAGAGACCGAACCAAGATAAATTTTTTGAGTCTTCTTCTCTTTACTGTCACCTTTGCAATTATTTGTTTATACTCTGTTTTACCATCATATATTGCTTTCTTCACCTTCTTGACATTTTACAAAAAATTTTTAATCTTCCCAATTCATCCCCCTCTTGGGAAGCTAGTTAATCTAACAAGTGATATCAAAGCCCGGATTCCCAATCAAAGGATTCCACAGTCCAGGAATTAAAATGGTCGGCTTTGGGGAAAGCATTTTACCAGAAGGCAACAACACAAATAGACCACCTGACTTCAGTGGAGAACACTATGGGTACTGGAAGATGAGAATGCAAATCTATCTGCAGTCAATTGATCTGGACATCTGGTCAGTCATTCAGAAGGGTGATTTTGTCCTAATGGCTCTGGAAGATGATGGAAAATACAGAGAGAAGCCAGAAGCTGAATGGAATAAGGAAGACAGAAGAAGAGTCTAGCTGAATTACAAGGCAAAACACTGTTTGGTCAGTGCTTTGAATCAAGACGAATTCTACAGAGTCTCACAAGGCTCCACTGCCAAGGAAATGTGGGAGACTCTGCAAATTGCTCATGAAGGAACAACTGGAGTCAGGGAAAATAAACTAAATACATGCATAGAAGAATATGAAAGCTTTAGAATGGCTGAAGGAGAGAATGTAAAAGAGCTACAGAAGAGATTCACCCTCATTGTGAATCAACTAAAGAGCCTGGGAAAGGAGTACACTCAAACAGAAAAAGTAAGAAAGATCCTAAGAGCTCTTCCTCTGGAATAGCAACCCAAAGTAACAGCAATAGAGGAAGCCAGAGGAGAATTAATGGCCTCTATCACAGCTCTCTTTGGTAGCCTTGAGTAATATGAAGGACAAATGAAGGCTCTCAAGGAGGCTGGACAAGACAGAAAGAAGAAAGGTCTTGCTCTCAAAGTTGCTAAGGAAAAAGAAGAAGAATCTGACGATGAAAAGGAACTCGATGAAGAAACTCTAGCTATGATGGTCAGAAAATTTAGAAGATTCTACAGCAAAAAGAGAAATAAGAAAATCTTCAAGAAAGGAGCAGCTGGAGATAGCAAGAGGGAAACAAAAGAGCCTATCACTTGCTATGACTGCAAAAAGCAGGGGCATATCAAATGGGATTGCCCACAATTTCTCAAGAAGCAAGAGAAAGAAAAGAAAGCTGCAAACAAAGGCAAGAAGAAAAGAGCTTACATCTCATCAATATAGGGTAACAGCTCAAATGAAGAAGATGATGATGAAGATGAAACTGCCAAATCTGTCTTATGGCACTTGCCTCTAAAGAAGCTGAAATCCCATGTAGTAGTGATCAAGAAGATGAGGTATATGAATCTGAACCTTCCTATTCTGAATTACTGGATGCATTTCATGAGCTACATGATGAGTTTGTTAAGGTTGCTAAAGAATTGAAGCAAGCTAAGAAAAAGATTAACAAACTAGAATCTCAATGCTACATTTCTGAAATTGCTCCTCTACCTATTATTGAATCTGTTTGCTGTAAATCATGCATTGAACTAAAGCAAACCAATGAATATCTATTGAAAAGCATGTCTAGGCTTACTAGAGGTAAAGATATGTTGTTTGCTTTAATAGGAAGCCAAAGAATATCACATGAAAAGGCTGGACTTTGCTATGATCCTTGTGCTGTAAAAGAAAAGATTAAGAAGAAAAATCAGAATGTGTACATGGGACATTTTGTGCATGCTAATAGTAATATAAGAAGGATCATATGTCACATCACATTAAATCATATAATCAACCAAGGCATGCAAAACAAAAATATTATCTGCATTGTTTTCTTCCTGCTACTCAATCCAGCAGTCCCTTTACCATCTATCACTTCTGTAACAAGAAGGGACATATTTCCAGTTCATGTGCTTTAAAGAAAAATGGACTTGACAGGAAGGTTAAATGGATTCCCAAAGGTACATCTGTATATAGGGAAAAAACTACTGATAGAAAAGGACCCAAGCAGATTTGGGTACCTAAAAAGAAAACATGTGTTGAATCAAGAGTTTTGATGATTTCAAACAACATTCAAGAGCTTGGATTGAAGATATCAAAGGAGATCAAAGCTGTCTCAAGTGAAGATTTTCTGAGTTCTTGCTGTTAGATCTTTCGTAGGATCCTTAGTTTTTGTTATGACTGGGTAAAAGATTTTGATTTGAAGAAAAGATGTTTTCAAACTTTGATTTTATGTTAAATCTTTAAATATTTGAAAAACACCCACAAACAGATGAAGGTTGAAAGTTTAAGCTAAACTGTCAAGTTAGAAATTCGAACTTTGCCTTTGGAAATTCGAATTTCGAGCTAAAATTGAATAAGTCTGAAGAGATGGCTCTCTGTCAGACGAATTTTGGCTGTTCAAAATTCGAATTTTCATCTAGTCTGAAAGAGGCCTTTTGGTAAACAGACGAACTTCACACTTTCAAAATTCGAATTTCAAGTAAAATGAAGTTTGTAAAAACCAAAGAAATTCGTTTGAAATTATGATAAAGTGCATCTGAAATCAAAATGAAATTGAGTTTGATAAATGCTCTCTGACAGACGAATTTTAAACTTCCAACATTCGAATTTTCATATAAGTCTGAAAGATGCCTTTTTGCAACAGACGAACTTTGAGTCTTCAAAATTCGAATTTCAAACAAAACAAAAATTGAGAAAATAGAAGAAATTCGTCTGAAACTATGTTAAAGTTCATCTGAGATCAAGAATGATTTAAGTTTCAAAAATGCTCTCTGACAGACGAACTTTGAACATTAAAATTCGAATTTCAGAAGCTAAGTTCTTGAGTCTGTTAAAGTGAAACATTGACATACGAATGATAAGAACTTGCAACATTCGAATGATGAAATTAGTCTGGAAAGAGTCTCTCTGACAGACGAATTTCACCCTTCCAAAATTCGAATTTCGAAGAAAGTAATCTACTGTGTCTCTTAAACATTCAATGGACAGACGAATTTTGGGATACCAAAATTCGAATTTCGGGATACCAAAATTCGAATTTCGAAGGCACTGTAGAAAATTGAAAACACTGTTCACACTTAACCAAAAAACTTTCTTCTTGGAAATTCATATGTCACATTGTGAAAATGTTTTGTAAGTTTCAAAATTCGAATTTCAATTCATGAACAGACGAACTTCATGCTATAACGTTGGAAGCTTTAATCTTCGGTTCCTTCGAAATTCGTCTGTTGACCAACCAAAATTCGAATTTCAGTATGTCAGAAACATTAAATGCGGTTGGTAAACGGATAGTTTTTCAGAGTAACCGTTGGATAACTTCCCCAACAGATAGATTTAGTCTCTAACGGATATTTGAGACCTAAATCTATAAATACAACATTATTTGAAGTTGTGGGTAACGAATCAAACTTGTATATACCGAATTTCTGCTAAATCTTCTTCTCAAAAGCTTTTACCCTCTCAACTTCTATACTTGTACTTAAACTTTCATATCTACTCTTTTCAAGAGAGTTATTTCATTGTAATCAATCTACTCTTCATCTTGGAGATAGATTTACTTGTGAGGGGTATTCACAAGGGGATTGGGAAGCACATAGTGAAAGTGCTTGGAGAGTTTGAGAGAGCTCAGAAACAGAGCATACTCGTGTACTGTGGCCCTAGCAAGAAGCCCATTGAAATTCTTGCTGTATAGTGGATAAATCTCAAGAGGTGTCTTGGGGACTGGATGTAGGTCAAGTGGAAAGACCAAACCAGGATAAATTACTGAGTCTTCTTCTCCCTATCTTTACTTTTCAGCTTGCTCTGTTTTACGCATTGTTTTCATTATATTGTGATATCTTCACTTACTTCACTTTGTGCAGAAAAATTTCAATCTTCCCAATTCACCCCCCTCTTGGGAAGTCAGCCTTGCTAACAACATGAACTTTGTTTTGCAGGTTTATCTCAAAGCCTGAAAGAACAATAAATGGTACATGGATAGTGCCTGCTCAAGTCACATGACCGGTGATAAGGAGAAGTTCATCACCCTTAGAGACAAGAAAGGAGGAAAGGTGACCTTTGGAGGTGAACAGTATGGTAGAATAGTTGGCATTGGCATTGGCATTGTGGGCAAGAATCCTAAAACATCCATTGAAGAGGTGTTGTTTGTGATTGGCCTCAACCACAATCTGCTGAGTGTGAGCTAAACATGTGACAAAGGAAACTAGATACTGTTTGACTCAAAATTCTGCCTAGTCATTAGAAAAAGTGATCACAAAGTAATCCTCAAAGCTCAAAGGGATAGTAACTGCTATATTACTGATCTTGATGAACTTCCTCCCTTAGATTCTGTTTGCTTGATTAGTCAGGATAATGATAATTGGTTGTGGCATAGAAGATTAGCTCCTATTAATATGAATCAACTTTCAAAACTGGTTAAAAATGAGTTAGTCACTGGCCTGCCAAAAATTGCTTTTGAAAAAGACAAAGAGTATGATGCATGCCTAAGAGGAAAACAAACTAAATCTTCTTTCAAAACCAAAAAATGTAGTCACCATAACTAGACCACTAGAACTACTGAATATGGATTTAATTGGTCCATCTAGGGTAAAAAGCATTGGTGGAAATCTGTATGTGCTTGTAATTGTGGATGATTACTCTAGATTTACATAGACATTGTTTCTATCCTCTAAAAGTGATACCTTTGATGCATTTGTAATCTTAGCCAAGAAAGTACAAAATGAGAAAGGTATTTCCATTGTGTCTATCAGGTCAGATCATGGAGGAGAATTTGAGAACTCATACTTTCTGGAGTATTGCAATGAGCATGGAATTGACCACAACTTCTCAGCCCTAAGAACTCCACAACAAATTAGAGTAGTAGAAAGGAAGAACAGAACAATTGGAGAGATGGCTAAAGCCATGCTGAATGAAAAGGAACTTTCTCAAGTATTTTGGGTTGATGCAGTGAATACAGCAAGCTACATCATAAATAGAGCCTACATCAGACAAATCCTTGGGAAAACTCCTTATGAGCTGTACAAGGGAAGAAAGCCAAATCTGTCATATCTCCATGTGTTCGGCTGCAAATGCTTCATTCACAACAATGGAAAGGAGAATCTGGGTAAGTTTGATGCCAAATTTGATGAAGGTATATTTCTGGGCTATTCTAGTAGAAGTAAGGTATATAGAGTTTTCAATAAAAAGTCTAATTTAGTAAAAGAATCTGTGCATGTAGTATTTATTGAACATGAAACTGTTTCCAAACATGTCACTGATAAGAATGATCTTGTCTCAAATTTTAAAAAGCTAGATATCTCTAATGAAGGTAAAATTGAACCTCCAAAAATATCTGAATCTATTAACATAAAGGAAAATATTCAAGAGAGAGATTTTGAAGATGAAAATGTTGAAGAAATGTCTCAAGAACTCTCTAGAGCATGGAGATATCAAAGGAATCATTCTGTTGATCAAGTGATAGGGAACGTTCAAGAGAGAGTTAAAATCAGAAATCAGTTAAGGGATCAAATGATTAATTGTGCTTTCATCTCACAAATTGAACCTGAATGCACTAAGGAAGCCTTAACTGATGAATATTGGATTTTGGCTATGCAAGATGAATTAAATAAGTTTGAAAGAAATCAAGTCTGGGATTTAGTGCCTAGACCCAAAAATGATCATGTCATTGGTACTAAATGGGTTTTTAGAAATAAACTTGATGAATCAAGATCAATAATCAGAAATAAAGCCAGACTGGTTGCTAAAGGATATAATCAAGAAGAAGGTATTGATTTTGAGGAAACCTTTGCTCCAGTAGCTAGACTAGAACTAATTAGAATTCTGTTAGCATATGCATGCATGAAAAATATTTTGTTATATCAAATGGATGTGAATAGTGCTTTTCTAAATGGATATATCATGGAAGAGGTTTATGTAGATCAACCTCCAGGTTTTGAGGATTCTACAAAACCAAACCATGTGTACAAACTGAAGCAAGCCCTAGAGCATGGTATGAAAGATTGAGTAATTTTCTAACTGAAAAGGGGTTTAACAGAAGAAAAGTATATACAACTTTATTCACTAAGAAAGAGAATAAAGATTTACTTATTGTTCAAATCTATGTTGATGATATTATATTTGGTGCTACTAATGAATCTCTTTGCAAGAAGTTTTCTAAGTTAATGCAGGGAGAATTTGAAATGTCCATGATGGGTGAACTCAACTTCTTCCATGGATTGCAAATCAAGCAGTGTGATGATGGTATTTTTCTCAATCAACCCAAGTATCTAAAGGAATTGCTAAAGAAGTTTGGAATGGAAAATGCCAAGCCAATGGGAACACCTATGGCTACTACAACCAAACTGGATATGGATGAAAAAGGGAAAATATTTGACATAACCTAGTATAGAAGAATAATTGGATCCCTATTGTACCTAACTGCCAGCAGACCTGACATGTTTAGTGTCTGTATGTGTGCAAGATTTCAATCATGTCCCAAGGAAACCCATGCAACTGCTATGAAACGTATCTTCAGATATCTTATTGGAACTTCATATATGGGTCTTTGGTATCCAAAGAGCAATGGAGAAGATCTCAAAGGATACATTGATGCTGACTTTGTAAGATTCAAAACTGACAGAAAAAGCACAAGTGGAACTTGTCAGTTTTTGGGAGGATCCTTGGTCTTATGGTTTAGCAAGAAGGAAAGCAGTGTGGCCTTATCTACAGCAGAGGCTGAGTATGTTGCTGCCGGAAGCTGCTGTGCCCAAATCATCTGGATGAAACAGCAGCTTGAAGATCTTGAGGTTGAGATGAAGGAAATACTAATCATGTGTGACAACCAAAGTGCTATTAATATCACAAAGAATCCTATCATGCATTCAAGGACAAAACATATTGAAGTTAGACACCACTTCATAAGGGATCATGTTTTGAAAGGAGAAATCAGACTAAAGTATATCCCAACAGAGGACCAAGTTGCAGATATCTTGACAAAGCCTCTATCATAAGATAGACACTGCAAAATCAGGAGAGAATTGGGTATGGTAAATCCTAATAAACTGTAAGTAAATCTGTGTGTTATTGTGTTTTAGATTTTCCAACACAAAATTAATTCTAACTTTAGCATCGGAGTGAATTTAATTTAAGTTGCAGGTGCTCCTCATGAGATTCAATGTCAATAAATCTGAAAAATGGAGCGCACTAGAATGGAACAATCAAAAAGTGAAGAAAATGGCAAAAATTTTGAGTTTTTGGATCAATTCTGTAAGTGTTTAAAGTTGAAATTCGTATATTAATTGTGTGTTAGATGAATTTCCTTGATAAACTATGTTTTTGAACAAGTCAGCTTGGTCAACATTCGAATTTGGATACCCAACAGACGAACTTTAGCCTGTTGTACATTGGAACAATTCTCGGTGATGCCTCGAAATTCGTCTGTTAGACCTTGAAAATTCAAATTTTCAAAAGTAAAAATTTCAAAGTTATGTTTGTCCAACATGATGATTATTTCTTAACATACGAATGTTGGAAAGTCTTTACAAAGTAAAGAAATTCGAATTTCATGTTCAAAATTCGTCTATTGAAACTTGCTCTTAATGTTGAATCCTTGAAAGATGAAGTTTAATATGCATCATTCGTCTGTTAGTTGCTGATTTGATTGCTGCTTGTTGTTTGCTCTTCAAAATTCAAACTTTGTTGAAACAAAGTTCATCTGTTTATCTTGTGTTTCTTGAACAAAGCCACTGTCAGATGAACTTTCTGAAGAAAATTCATCTGTCAGTAAGCTTTGCTGAACGGTTTAACTGTTAATTGCTTGAAGTTCAAATTTTGACCCCTCAAAATTCGTCTGTCAGTCGTTTACTTACGTTAAAACTGACAGTTTTCAACTGAACAGACGCAACCCTACTCTTTTCCTCTCTGAGTCTGCTCAAATCCTCTCATTAATGCTCTTAAATTCTGATCGAAAATCTTCATCTCCCACAGTTTAAACTTATTTTTGCACCCTATAATTCTAATCTTGGCTTCATTCTGAAACATTCATCAACAAAAATGGCAAGAGTAAAGAATCCTGAAGCAGGGAAAGGAGAGGCACGACCAAAGAGGGTTGTCAAATCACAATATGCTTCCAAGAAGAGCGAAAAATCAAAAAGAAAGGCCGAATCAAGCAAGGCAACTCCCTCCAAATGTCAGAAAACTACACCAAAGGGTGAATCAAAGAAAGCTGGACCCTCTTCCTTGAAGAAAGCAGAACCTTCGATCCCTGTTCCTACTGCTGCTGAGACTGTTGCTTCCATTTCCTCCTCCAGTACTGAATCCGAAGAATATCAACTTACTACACTGCCATTATGGAGCACTCTACAAATTCATGAAGAATACTTGACCAAGTTTGCCAATAAAAAGGTAATCAAACCTCATTGTGTGAACTTGGAAGAATTCTTGGTCTCTAACAGTTTTGATGCTGGAATATGGATGTTTAGATATAAGAATCTGTTAGAGATATTGGAGAGGTATGATGATGAAGTGGTAAAGACATGGTATGCCTCCCTAAAGTACAACAGCAAGAAGAAGAAGTGGGAGGTGAATCTAAGATCAAGGACCATCTGGCTCACAGATGAGACTCTCAATGAAGTGCTGGAAATCCCAAGGCAAGATGGCCTCAAGATTGACATCACTGCCTCTGGATATATGGATGAGGCAAATACTGCTGATGAAGAAGGTGGCCCTTTTCTGAACTACAAGGAGAGCACAATCCTGAACACTTTATTTAGAAGAAGGGAGAATAGGCCAACCATAAACTTGCTGAAGCCCACAGACCTCAGTGCTCAAGTGAGGATCCTACACTACATGATGTCTAGGATCATATTCAACAAAGGAGGCAGCTTCAACTTGATCCAAAGGGCAGAGGCACATGTGAAGGCAACAATCATGCGTGGAAGGCTCATCAACATGGGACATATCATACTTCAACGCATGATCAAGGCAAGGGATCAAAGGAAAGACTCCACACTCCTGTATGCAGCAATCATTTCCAGAATTCTACAGTATGCTAGAATTCAGCACCATGAGAAGGGGAAAGGGAAGCCCACTGAGATCTTCAAGGAGGAGGAACTTCAAAGAATGGGGATTGAGAGAAATGAAGGGAGATAGATTGGGAAGGGAGCAAGAAAATCTAAAGATCTTTTCTTTGTTGAAAGTGCCTCCCAACAGCAAAAAGGTACCTCTGAGGCTCCTGCTAGACCTACACCACAGCCTTCTCTGCCTGTCTCATCTCCATCCAAGCCTACTCACATTCCATCTACTCCCTCCTCTCGTGCCAGGCTAACCAAGATCACTGAGTTGTTTGACAGCCTGTCTACACTCATACTTAGCATCAGGGATGAGTAAAATGCCAAATTTGCTTATCTGCAAGATTAGATTCACCAGTTGGCCAATAACATGAAAGTGATTGTTGATGCCTATGAAGATATTCGGAGTGCAATTCCTGTCACATCAGCTCCACCTCATCCAAGGTTCTATGAGCCTATTCAGTCTCCAACTCCTGAGCCTCTGAGTCCATTTGAGCTAGCCTTTTCTGAGCCTGATGATACTGTGGATGACACTGAGGCTGCTGGTACAATGAGGACACCAAGTCCTGGTCTTCCTTTAGACTATGGCATGGAGGAAGAAGGACCTCAGGAAACAGGCCCTTATGAGCCCATTCCAGAAGATGCTCAGGATTCAATTCTTTCCACTCAAGAATCTGAGCAAGTTGAAAGACTAGTGGCAGTCATCTCTGCTTCACCATTCCTGCAGACTACCCTAAATGAGGAAAGGAGCATTGTCCCTTTTGTTGATCTGGAAGCCATTGCTCACAATGCTCTGTTGCAAGCTCAGAGGAGAAGGCTTGAAGAAATGTTTCATTATGATGACCCTGCTCCTTCACCTCTCACTGCATATGGTCTTTCAGAAGAACAGAGAGCTCAATTGGCTCTTTCCAGGCAGGAAATGCAAGAGCTGCTTAAGGTCTCTGATAATGAAGATCCAAGTCCCGAGCCTTCTGAGCATCCTCCCTCAGTTGAACCGGATCTACCTTTTGATCATGTGCCCCCTAAAGCTATTTCAGTTTCTCAGATCCCTCCTCCGGCTGATTTTGTTCACCTTCTTGATGATGCCAAAAAGGGGGAGAATAGTAAGCAAACTGGAAAATCTGATGCTGAGCCATCTGGAAAGACTTACAGCAAGCAGACCAAACCAAAGAAGAAGTGATTAGAATTTAGGCTTGAGTCCTCTTAGTGTTGCATTGTGTCTCATATGGTTGTTATGATTGTTTGTGTTTTATTTTTGATTTATGTATTTCAAAGAACTTTGCTTAAATTGATTTATGTAAAGCAACATTTGATAAAATGAAAGAATTCCTTGGTTGCAATGATCTGTTCTTATTATTCTTTGAATCTCTTCACATGATCTACTATATATGATATCTTTTGAAACATAATGCATATGTTGAGGGGAGCTTGTTAAAACAAACCTAAGTACTAATCTAGTTTGTAAGTTGTTTTGTCATCATCAAAAAGGGGGAGAATATTGAATCCAGAGTTTTGATGATTCCAAACTAACCCTCAAGAGGTTGGAATGAAGATATCTCTCAAGTGAAGAAATTCTGGAGAAATCTGTGCAAGAATAGATGTAAGATGTTTAGTTGTGTTTTAATTTGAGTAAAAGATTTTGATTTGGTGAAAAGATGTTTAAAAACCTTGATTCTATGTTAAATCATGGAATATTTGAAAAACACCCACCAATAGACGAAGTTTGAAAGATTTATATTGAACTGTCATCTTGGAAATTCGAACTTTGGCTTTGGAAATTCGAATTTCGTATTAAAACTGAATAAGTCTGAGGAGATGCTTCTCTGACAGACGATTTTTGATTTGGGAAAATTTGAATTTTGATAAGTGTCTGAAATGAGCTTTAAGCAACAGATGAACTTTGGGTTTTGAAAATTTGAATTTCAGACAAAATGAAACTTATGAAAACTAAAGAAATTCATCCGAAATTATGTCAAAGTACATCTGAAACCAAGTTTAGAATGGATTTCAAAGTTGCTCACTGACAGACGAATTTTGAACATGAAAATTTGAATTTCAGAAAGTAAGCTTGTGAATCTGTTAGAATGATATGTTGACATACGAATGACAGTATTTATAAATTCGAATTTTGAAGTTAGTCTGAAAGGAGGTCCTCTGACAGACAAACTTTGCCTTGTGAAAATTCAGATTTTGAAGTAAATGAACTACTGTGCCTTATAGACCAACTACGGACAGACGAATTTTGGGGTTCCAAAATTCAAATTTCGAAGGCACTGTAGCAAATTGAAAATACTGTTCACAATTAACAGAAAAACTTTCTACTTGAAAATTCGTATGTCACAACATAGAAACATTTTCCAAATATCAAAATTCGAATTTCACTTCATGACAGACAAACTTCGGGCATTCAACGTTGAAGCTGTTAACCTTCACTTTCTGTGAAATTCATCTGTTGACCAACTAAAATTCAAATTTCAGTATGTCAGAAGCATTAAATGCGGTTGGTTAACAGATAGTTTTTCAGAGTAACCGTTGGATAACTTCTCCAACGGATAGATTTTGTCTCTAACGGATATTTGAGACCTAAATCTATAAATATAACATCATTTGAAGTTGTGGGTAACGATTTTAACATTGTATATACTGAAACTCTGTCAAATCATCTACTCAAAGTCTCTTACTATCTCAATTCAACTTTCTGTACTTCAACTTTCATATTCACTTTGTTTAAAAGAGTCTAATCTTTGTAAACAATCTCATCTTCATCTGGAAGATAGATTTTCTTGTGAGGGGATATAACAAGGGATTGGGAAGCACTTTGTAAGAGTGCATAGAGTGATTGAGTAAAGCTCTAGAAACAGAGCAATATCTTTGTACTGAGGCATTTGCAAGAAGCCCACCGAATTCTTGCAGAATAGTAGAAAAATCTCAAGTGGTGACTTGGGGACTGGACGTAGGTCAAGTAGAGAGACCGAACTAGGATAAATTTTCTGAGTCTTCTTCTCTTTACTGTCACCTTTGCAGTTATTTGTTTATACTATGTTTTACCATCATATATTGCTTTCTTCACCTTCTTGATATTTTGCAGAAAATTTTTAATCTTCCCAATTCACCCCCCTCTTGGGAAGCTAGCTAATCTAACATCACTGACTGGACAAGTCAGGATGATGTGTGTAACACCTTACTTTTAGACTCATTTCTTATGTATTGAACTCCTTTTAAGTCTAATTATACTTGATCCTAAGCTTGAATCACATAAGAATTAAAATCAAAATTTCCAAAATTTCAGTTACTGTTCATATGGTAGTTTTCACTTTACTGACTGAATTTTCAAAATTCATAACTAATTCTAGAAAAATCATTTCATAGTGATTTAAGTCTCTAACAATATATAAAAACTTTATTTACATGAAAAAAATATGAAACAGATCATTATCTTGACCAATTTATACAGTTTATTCTTCAAACATTTACTGTATATTTAGTCATTTTCTCTTCCCCAGGATTTTGGTCTTATATTTAAAAATTCATATCTCACTCTACGCTGAGCCAATTTATGCATTCCTTATGTCATTGGAAAGATCTATGAGTCTAATTTCTATAAATATTTTTCTTGTACATTTATTCAGCTTGTGCAGGGCATAACATTAACTTAAACTATAAAGGGTCATAATTTCACTTTTGCTGGAACAGTTTTGGGAAAAGCTCCAATTACCTCCAAAAAAGTGGCATATCAAACTTAAAACATAGACCTTTCCATAAATATAAACCACCGAATTTTTTGAGCTCTACACGATTTATATTATCTTTTTAATTTTCCAATACCTAACTTTCAGTTTCCAGTTTTTCCAATCTTTCTTTGTTCTGAACCCTAAATTTGAAAAATCACTATAATTCATACATTTATCCAATTTAAGTGTTCTTTAGGTCTATGAAAAGCTTGTTCTGTCTAGTTTAAGATCATGTATTACACTTATATAGGATACTCTGTTTCAAATAGTGTTCCCCTACTTAAATCAATACTGGTCATCTCAAACAAACTTATGTCATAGCTTACATAATAAGCTTCACAACACATTTACATTGACATGTATTGCTCCAATTTCATGCATAATATCATAGAGGACTTAAAAGAATATATTCAGGGCATCATATAGGATTTACCCCTTTCATACAGACTTATACAAATTTCCAAAATATAACATTAAGACTTGCATAATAATATCATTCATCATTCTCTTCCTCTTTCCCTTTAGCTCTCCTTGGATTCCTTCCATTGCTTGGCCCTATTATGGTTATCATTTGGAAGAGTGAGATTCAAAGAATCTCACTAGAAATTACCATTCAAGCACACATATCATCACATTTATCATAAAAGGGACATGGAAGCAATCAAGAAACACTTTGAACAAATTAAGCCATATAATTCCATAAAAATTTAGGCAGAGTTTCTTTTTGTAAATCGGGCTACCCGAGGTCACAAGCCCCTTCATCTAACTCAGCCAACATCATAAAACATCACAAAACATCAAAACAATTATATGGCACATCATCAAATTCATAGAAATATCACAAGACAATATAATGCAAAAATGGTAAAAATGCTACCTTAATGACTTTCCTTGCTTTTCACCTTTGGCATACCTCTTCCAAACACTTACTTAATCTTCTTGAACCTAACCATGACATCAAAGAGCTGCATAAATCATTGGTTCACAGTGTTGGTTCATAAAATGTCAAACCAACCCCTAAAATTCTATTTTGCAAACCACTTGTGAAATCATACTTCTAGCAACTAATCTAAGCTTTCCCCTTTATTTATTTGGCCAAAAACTCATCTCTTACTCAAGCTCTATCATGACTGAAATTCATGGAGGAAAGAGGAAGAAGACAACTTCATGAAGGCTTCACTAATTTCTTGAAAACACAAGCTAATAGCATAAAAACTTACCTTAATGCTTGAGCTTCCAACCTTGCTCACTTGTCTTCACTTTCTCTTCCTCTCTTTCCCTTTTCTTTATTCACGCCATGCTCCCTTTCTTTCTTGCTTTCAGACCACTTATCCTTTCTTTCTAAATGAGAGAAGGTCGGCCAACTCATGAGGAGAGGAGAGATATTTTTTCACAAAGTTACTTTACCTTTTTTTTTTCTTTTCTTTTTCTCAAATACTTCTTCAAGAAGTATTTACAAAAATCATTTAAATAATGAATTCTCCCACATGGCCAGCTGTCCACGTTTGAAATGGAAGGGGAGAGAGATTAAGTGATTCAATTAACTAGCTAATCATCTAACTAATCAAGGTTACCTTTTTATCCAAAAAGCTTTACCTTATTTGAGAAGTATTGGACAAAAATCAATGAAATAAATTCCCTCCATGTCCCTTGTAGCCTTGTTCACGCCATATTGAGGGAAAAATTTTCCAAAAATGCTTCTCAAATTTTAATAGACCAAAATACCTTTTACCGATTAAATTTACCCGTACCGATTAAGTATTTTTGCCAAAATTATCATTAAATTGGTACAGGATTATCCAACAATTACTTTTGATCCAAAATCATTATTTAGACCCAAAATATATTTTACCAAGGTCCAATCATTGTTCTTGAATCAATACTGCGTTTCCTGCAGTTTAAACTGACTTTTATCGGGTAAAATATTAATATTAAGCCTTAATTACCCAATAAATATTATTTTGATCTTAATAAATTCCTTGTCATATTATATTGGATATAACTCATTGAGAGCTTCATTTTGACCACAATTTTTCATATTTACAAAAATACCCTTGACCCGGACTAATTTATAATTTTTAGAACTTTTGGGTCATTAACTGTAATTTTCCCCAAACTTATTTTCTCTTTTCTCTTCCACGTTGAGTCATTATTAAGGAATTAGATTGCAAAGATTCTTGATTCTTTGGGCCTAAATATAATTTTTCTTATTTTTCTTTTCATTTAGAAAAAATAACATATTTGCCCTTCTTTACGCTTAACGGTGTCTCACCATTTTTTCTAATTCCTTTTGTATTTTACTATATCAACTTTTCCATTTTTGGGCCTTAAATGTATTATTCACATTTTGTTTTTAATTTGGGAAATGACCGTTTTGCCCTTAAGTCGAGTCAAAAATATAATTATCCATTCTTTCGGGCACTTGCTTGTAATTTCACCCAAAGACCAATTTTTTATTATTTCCTTTTCACTATTCACATTAACTTTTGAATTGGTCTGTCTCTCAACCTAGACCACTCGGGTACGCAATACTTATACCATTGCACTCAGCTTAGAGCGGACTTTCACTCAAGTGATATATTCTATATTTTTCGGGGTAAATTATGGAATTAATTTCTACTAAGAACCTTATGGAAAATTAATTCCAATTAAGGACCAAACATAATTTCTTCTGAAAATTAAATGAGAAATTAATTCCTTCTAAAGTCTGATTATATTGTAGCCTTTTCATCTTACTTTATTTCTCATGTTTTATTTATTTTATAACATCCCATAAAAATAGGGGTATTACAACATGGTTGATGATGTCATCGCCTTCAACCTCCAGTAGGCGCGTGCGGCACGTGGAACGACGGCGACAGCCCGTGAGATTCTGGCGATGGCGCGTGGAGGCGCATGGAGTATCAAACGGTGGTAAAACTCTTCAGTCCAAGGTTTTCCAACCTTCCAAGCTCAATGGTGATGTTCATTTGCCTGAAAAATGATCGGAAATAGATTCTGACTGCGGCAGCAGTGACTGCTGCTCACTTTCAGGTCACTATCTGATAACTCTCTCACTCTACTCAACTCCTGGACACTCTATAACCGGTTCTCTGATACCAAAATGGCACAGAAACCAAAAAAAAAGGAACACTGTAAAATGAACTCAGTTTTCTTCGATTCTTCTTCTGTGTCAATATAAGGGAAATGGCCTCCTTTTATACTAGTTTCTGGAGGCAATAAATGTACAAAGTTTAATGGAGTTTGATGAGGAATTATGGAAATTATGAAGGGAATTATGGGGGGTTATGATTCGTTTCAGAAGCCAAATACTAATTTATCGAATTATGATCATCTATTCATCCTCATTGGTCAATTATTCATTATGGTCAAGACAAACCATGCACCCACATGAATCAAGGCCAATCATACAAGACTCAACTAAGATGTATTACATAAAAAACTAAAGACTTAAACAAACATAACATTACTTCCTTGAGTCAAACCATTTTTAGACATTATTTGTCAAACTATACATAACTAATTATCAAACCACATAACCACCTAGTCCAAACATTTACTCAAGGGTTAAGGTTCATCATCCATAGTTAGAGTCATAGTCACATAGTGAAATATCTACTCAATAGCCTTAGTTTAACAATCACAAGCAGAATCATGCAAGTATTAAGTATAATAGTCAAAGTTTTCAAACTACGGGTTACATAAATCCAACTACAAAACTATCACAGTACTAGGCATTTCAAAAAATAAAAGCCAAGAAAAGTATGGTGGAAAATAGGGCATGGATTGGTTGGTGATTATTTAATTAACTACCAACAATAGTCAAGACTTTTCTTGG
This sequence comes from Adenanthera pavonina, assembly GCA_026686845.1. Classification (NCBI taxonomy): domain Eukaryota; kingdom Viridiplantae; phylum Streptophyta; class Magnoliopsida; order Fabales; family Fabaceae; genus Adenanthera; species Adenanthera pavonina. The sequence continues at coordinate 10,540,066 of JAIVEN010000017.1, forward strand.
CATTTTCTTAAATAATCGCCAACAAATCACTGCCCCTTTCTCCGCCTCACTTTTCTTAGTACTTTTTTAAGTAACCGCTAACTATTGGGTACTAAGAAAAGCAAATTCTAGCATAGTTTAATAGATTAGGTATTAGATCACACACTAGTCCATTCAGGTAGAAGCCTTAATTTGCAACCCTTTAGTGGTTAGTAGTTTCCTTCACGAGTTGGACCATATGGAGGAAAAGAGAGTTTTATAATTTTATTTAATTCATTAATCTTATTGTCAGAGGGGGTTTTCTATAAGCGGTTAATTTATATGAACACACAATAAACCTTTTATCAATCGTCTCTTCTAAAATTAAGCTCGCTTTCTCTTAGATGTACTCTCTCTTTACCTCCATTCTGTAAAACCTAAAAGGAAAAACATGTTGTAGACTCGCCCTTTCTCATCTATTAGATCAATTATCGTAACATCCTAGAATTATATGAATTATTTTTCTAACCACTATAAATTATATGGTATTATAGACTAATATAGATCCGATCATCATTAGGCTCCAATTATAGGTAGCTCTACCGGCAAGGTTATCTCCATTTACAAAATTTGAATATGAGACCTTATTTAATACGCATCAAATCCCTTCCACTCGATATAATAATGGCTAATATAATATTAGGTAATTCGTACCACAATTGCATGTATATTACCATTTAAGGAATTTGCATACTGTGTAAACTTGTTTCATATAATTGTGCAAAGAAAATTCAGTGTATGGTAGACCCCATGCATGCACATCCAAAATGATAAGACAAAGGAAGAGAGGGAACTCAATTTCTTCATCATTGAGAGATTGTCCCTGTCACCCATTTAATATTATGACTTGTTCCAAACAGCACAGCTCCTGCAACATCAAATTAAACTTAATTAGCCATCAGAATCCCCATCAATTCATCAACTTCTTAGTTTCTCAGTCTTCCAAACGAACTTAGTCTGAAAGTAGGGATACCAACATAAAACTTACTATTCTAAAACGTTTGTGTAGGCTAGGGTGTGTATGATCAAACATCTATTATTAAGCTATAATTAAGTTATAAATAGTAATTATCAGTCAAGACCCAATTTTTTTATTCAATCTGACCATCACTAATGTCACGTTTCAAAATAGAATGTTATTCACATCAATAATTTTACCCTCCCTAAGGCCAACACATGCCTAAATCACAAGTTATAACTATTTGTGAAAGCATAATTCTTTCTACATAATCAGACTAACATGAACTTTACGCTTTGATTTGAGTCTGACCTCTCATCCGACGTTATTATGACATATTATTCACCATTTCAATAATTACTCTTTCAATACATACCCTTCACAATCTTTTTTTGTAAATCTCTGTATACATAAATATAACATTTTTTTAATTAAAAATATTATGTGAGTTGAGTCGTTGGGATTCATCGATAAATATAACAATTGGGGTAAACCAAATATATTTACCTAGCGTTGGCATTAGGAAGGAGAGGACAGCAATGGCAGCCACTTTGAGAGGAACACCAAATCTGAGCATGTCTTGGAAATCAATGCGACCTGTGGCGAAGCCGACAACGTTGGAGGGGGTGGAAGTCGGAAGCCAGGAAGCAAACTCAGTGGCAACCACTCCTGGCACCATGAGAAGAAGAGGGTGTGCCTTCATGGTGTTGGCTATGTGATACAGCAGAGGGGTGACCAAAGTGGCTGTGGCATCATTGGAGGTGATGAGCTCAGTGATGATGCTGCTCATTAGGCTCACAATGGGAGCAATGGCCAAGTATGGAGCATCTTGTAGGAACCCTAAGCCTCTTGAGAGTACTCGGGCTAGGCCACTTGACTGAACCCCATCTGCTAGGGCAAAACCTGCTCCAAGAAGTAATATCAGGTTCCATGGTAGCTTCTTGCATTCGTTCCAGTCCATTAGTTTCTCCCCCTTCACCTTCTTGTTTGGGATTATGAACAATAACACTGCCACCATCACCTGCAATATTTGTTCATGTTAGAATTAGTATTTGTTCCAATTTTATTATAAGATGTCCCCAAGGGGACAAGAGTAGAAAGTGTCTATTGCTAGCTAGATTTGGTAGATAGGAAAGGTGTTTCATGAAAGGAAAAGGAGAGAAAAACCTTTATTATGTTTGTTACACATTATTAAAAAATGTTTTAGGGACAAAAATAATCTTTTAACGGAAAGCATATTCTTCTTCTCCTTTTCCCTTTCCATTTTGCTTAAAAACACTCATTCTTACCAAATATAGCCTAAAAGATTTATTGTGTATCAATCTGTTTTCAGAAGCTACAACTCCAGACCTTACTTAGGAAAAATAAGTGCCAATCTTTATGAATCAATAGGTGAAAGTCTATTTGTATGAGATTTTAATTATAAAGTTCTTGTGATTAAATTTGTCGAGAATTTTATTGTAGAGTTGTTATAAAATGTTTTTAGAAAGAAGGAGAAAGGTAGGGAAAAAGCATATGTCATATGGGTACATATAATCTTTATATCATTTTTGTGTAATAGAAAAATTTAGAAGATCAACAATATATAGATTAAATAATAGATAACTTTGTTGATTTTCGAGTTATGTGCCAATAACTTTTCTTACTTTCAAAATTTAAGATTTAACTTCCATAAATTTTTGTTGGCCAAATGATCTTCATAAATTTCAAATTAATCCATTATTTTATTTACGAAACATGATATGTTAGAAAATTTATGTATATATGACTTAAAATTTAAGGAAATAATTTCACCATAAAAAGAAAAAGCAGACCATCTACACATAACTAAAATCGAATTAAAAATAAAATTCAAAGAAATATAGGTTATTATTGATATGTTATCAATTTTCATTGGTAAAATAAGGATCTAATTGACACGTGCACACATACATAGATGGATCTGAAACTTACACTGATACTTCCGTACCCCAACAAGGCCGTGGAAGAGAACACCCCATCCAGGAATGTCGTCAGTGATCCTCCTCGTCATCCATAATACAATCAACAACTGCAACCATTCATCATTATTAATTACTCCTAATTATTATTATTATTATTAGGAAACCTAAAAATGAGAATTCTTAAAATTTATACGTACCCCAAACGCAGATAACACCATCTTCTCTGCAAATGCCATGGGACCTGCAAATTAATTACCCATACATATGACATGGCTACTTCATCAGCTTCAAAAATACTGTATTTGTGAGCACACATACAGACTTCATTTTGAACGAATTTATTGAAAATAAATAAAAAAAAAGCGTACTGAATAAAATTGTGTCATTTATATATGTCATTACTAATTATAAGTAAACGTATTTTTCATTTACAGAATCCGTTGTCGTTCAGGCACAATAAAGTTTAAAATGTATGGGGCATCACACTGTTTTTCAAGAGCCAGTGGACATTACTGATGTCTTTTCATCTTTTCGATTTAATCATATATTTATGTAAAATATAAAAAATGTAAGAGTCTAGCTCCATATATATAAGCAAGTACATTAGACTCATTATAAACTTTGTATAAATACTTGAGGCCTCCTTTAATTTTGAAATTGTAAAAATATAATAAGTAGTCAGGATTTGGGGTCCTGCAGTTAATTGCCACCGTTAAGCCCAACGCAGACATTAATTTTAAAATTAACAAAATTTTTTTATATTTTTTGTTAATATTAAATGAATTTTACCACTATTTTTAAAATTCAAAAAATTCTTTTATATAAAAAAATAAATTATGTAAACATCTCCTAAATTTTTCTAAAATCATACAAAGTGTCTTGTAATTTTTAAAATAGGCATATAAATTCCTTTAAAAGAATAGAAGAAAAATGTACATAACTTCAAAAAAGAAAATTTGCAATAAATTTTGTTATTTCTGAAATAATATGTGTATGTTTTGAAAGGATGTAGAAACTTATGTAATTAGAGAAAAGTTCAAAAGAAATTTTGTTAATTAATTTTTTAAAATATTTATATTACATTCCTTAAACCAACACATAAAAAAATCACTAGATTTTTAATAAATTTTTAACAACAATATAAATCACCAAAATTAAAAAAGCAAACAAACGGACCAACCAATTAATGAACAAAAAATCAGAGACAAAGGGATGTTTGTGCTTACCGAGATCATCAAGGTCTCTCTTCATGTGGGTCTTATCCAAATAACAAGAGAGAAGGCGAGAGGAGTTCTTAGGAACATAGAAGAAGCAAAGGATACACCAAAAGGAGATGAGGATAAGAACAGCAACAGGGAAGCCGAAGAAGAACCAAGTGTTGAAGCTGATGGGCTTAGCCCCAGGTTCTAGGCTCTTCCATATCCCCACCAATATCAGGTTGACACCTGTCCCCGTCAGCGTGCTTATCCCTCCTATCGCCGTCGCGTACACCATCGTCAGAACAACCGCCCTGCAGAACTTGTTCTCCACGTCGCGCGCTGTTGCATTGCTGCCCCGGCGGTGGCAGTCGCTGTATGATCCCCGTGGCCACAGGCATCATCATCACCGTCGCTGCCACGTTGTGCATCCACATGCTCACAAAAAAGGACGTCGCACACAGACCGAATAGAAGAAGCGGCGGACTCACAGGATCACTGCAAAAGACAAGTGTCACCTGTAATATACGATAATAATATTATCTCATCATGTCACAAAAAAAATAATATTATTAGATTTTTTAAACATAATATTATTATATTTTTAAAAAAATGTTCACACAAAATAATTTGTTACTCTTCCATTATTTTTTACGGCAGTCAAACATTAAAATAATGTTTCAGAACTCCAACTCAATTCAAATATAATCAGCATGATAACTGAATTGAAAATTAAAATGAATTGTATAGGTTAAAATTCTCTGTTCTTTCCTTATTTCTTATTAATTTAAAAAATTAGACATCAAATAATGCATGACATTTATATGATCAAATTGGATCCTCTCTTTTTATGCATTCTTTCGTTTAATTAGAAAGAAAATGAAAAAATGAATGTATACATCTAATGATTTGTTTATCTACTCATTATTTCTTCGTCTCTCTCTCCCGAAGCCATCCTCTATATTCACTTTTGCAGTTTTGTGAATGAAGTGGATCCGAACTTATTATATGATAGGTCTTATTTGAAACAGTGAGACCTATTTAAATTATGAATAACATATTATATATACATCTTTGAAGTTGATAAAAAATTTCAAAAAAAATTATATGAAACCTTTAAATGGTAGGATCAAAACCAATGGGTGTTGTATGGAATGGACGCAAAATTTCATAAGTGATGTGTTGAGTTCAAATTTTGTGAATGAAGAAAACTACACTAGGAGGTTCACTCCCTATTTGAGTCTCAACAATGTCTAAGTCTGAATTAATTATAATTAGTTAACAGATTCCAAATGGTTGTAAAAAATATATGTAATTGAGACAAAAGAAAAGCATTAACAAAAACTAATCTTTCTTTATATGTCTTTATTAAACGTATATAATATTGAAATGAACATAGAAGCATAAGATTTCACATCCACGTGAGAAAGAGTCCAAACTTTATTTATTTTGGAATCTATAATCAGTAACTAAAAAAATTTTCATCATTTCTCAAATTACCCTCATTAAATGTATTGGAAATGAAATATTTAATAATAAACAAATATTTGGGTAATTAATCAAGAGCAATCTTGAAAAGAAAACAAAAGTACACTACGTAATCCATAAAGTACACTATATTATAAAATATAAATTTCTCAAAAAAAATACATTATATAGTAAAATGGAGGGAGTATATGTTAAAACATTTGGCTGCGTCACTAAAATATATATATATTGGATAAATATTATATGCGCGTTGGAAGAAAAAATATTTTGTCGATAAAGTATTAATGACACGGAAATTAGGGCACTTAATAATTGGGTTTTTAATATATGAATTTTTCTCATCATTGAGAGAAGGAGTGGGCAAATTTGCCTCTTATTTATTATTAATATTAAAACACCGATTCACCAATTGGCAAGAATTATTGGGAGGCAGTTAATAATATTGAAAATAATACTTCTGATCCAAAATATAGGTTTTATTTAACTAATTATATAAGAACTAAAAAAAGGTAGTTTCACTCATTAAATCTATTAAAAATATATTATTTTTTAATAGTACTTATATTTAATATATTATATTTAAAATTTATTATTTTTCTTATATTTAATAGTAAATAAGGGTAAAATAAAAAAAAATTTAATACTCTTAAAATTATTCAATAAAACTTATATTTTGAATTTAAAAATTTTTTTAAAAAAATTCTTATATTTTATATTTTTTAGGAAAGAGAATATCATTTACACCAAACATGTGGGCCCAATGTCAAGCTGATGGAGTCACGTGGAGTATTGGAGTTCCATTATCCTCTTTTTTTTTTTTGGTTGACTTCATGAGAAAGTTATTGATAAGATTAAGTTTAGCAAAAATTTTTGCTTGCTAAAAATTATGTTAGTTTAACTATAAACTATGACCAGTAGTCTAAAGCTCTAAATGTGATATTTCTTAAGTTAAATATTGGATTCAAATGCTAAGAAATGTTGGTCTAAATGGTAATAATATGACTTATACATCATAATAATGTGGATTTAAATCTTATCAGAGCTTTGAGTCCCTTTGACCCAACTTACCAAAACTTTTATATATAAAAAAAAAATTGGGTTCAAATATTGTGAATAGAAAAAATCACATTGATTGATCTATTTTTCATTTAAAGCCTAACAATATTAAATATAAATTAGTCAATAACATTGAATACCCAATAATTATAAAAAATATATATCATTTATCTGGCTCAAAAAAAACAAAAACAATTTGGGTTTAAATATGGAGATTTTCTTAAACATGTTCAAGCATTTCATGATGAAGCAGGGAGGGGATTCCCCTGCCTGGGTAAATGAGATTCGATAATATGCATTTTGACCATCTTAAATTTAATATTAATTAACAAGAATTTTTTAATTTTTATAATTATTTGATATTTGATATTACCAATTAATCTAAATTGAAGTATTGCCTGGCTTCAAATTAAATGTGAGAAGCGTTAATAATATTAACAGAATGTATATAATTTTTTGCCACACCGGAAAGGGGAAAAAAAAAAGACTTCATTACGTAAAAGAATTACAAAGTAAAGAATAGCTAATATATTACTTGGAGTAATTTTGATAGAAAGTCGACTAAAAAACCAAACATTTGGCATCCATTCACATAAAAATGTCTTTTTTTTTTGGTCCAAAATTTATGTAAAAAATGAAGACCGCTGACTTAGGAATAAAAGACACATTTTATAAGCAGGACGGGGCGAAGGACCATCTCAATGTGACTAGGAGGAGCACTTACTTACGCATGATTGAAAGGGAAAGATAGACGAAATAATTCGCACGGCAAGTGTTAGGAAATATTGACCCCATTGTTTGAACCTTTTTTATTTGTTTGAGGAACAATTTCATGTTTTATAATATAATTATCAATCATGTCATCCGATCCACGAATGATGATTCAACCACCCCCAATACTTAATCATTCGCATGAATATACGATTTTGCGGCCCCCATCTGTCTCATCTCCAAAGGAGGGGATAAATATTAGATTTTGGTTTTAGCTACATATATATATAGATTAGGGTTTTATTTTTTTTATTTTTTGGAGAGGCTTGCCATTTCTGCAAATATATTCAATATCTAATTAGGAGGAAAAATTTTATATGTCTGCAAATATATTTCAAAACTAAAAATGGAAAAGTCTAAAATGAAAAATACTATTCATAACTAAAAAATAGTATAGTTTTTTTTTTATATATTTAATTAGATATTGATATTGGCTTACAAAAAATGATTAACAAGGGTACTTTCCTTTTTTTAAGATCAAAGGTAACTAGTTCCTCAAATCTAGTTTTGCATCTTACATTTTTAAGCATTGTTGTTAAAATTGGTGAATCGTTGCTTTGATTAGTTCAAATTATTTTTTAAAATTTTTTGTAATGTTATAATTTCTTTAGTTTTCACTTTTCAGGATAAAATAATATCATTTTAGTGCAAAAATAGTATTTTTTTAATAAATTTGTTATTTCTTCATTATTATAATATTATATAATCATTATTTTGATACATAATTAACACTAGTAATAATTAAAAATTTATTACTTTTTGGTGAAATATTAATAATTTTAAATTTAATTAATAAATAATATGATAATATATTATTAGTTTCCTGTTTTGAATTCAAATTATGGATGAATAATAACTTATTTATATTTAAATATTATGTTATGAAAGTTATTAAATATTCTTTTAAATTTTAATATGCACAAGTTAAGATAATCTAGTTATATTAAATTTCCTATTATATTAATTACAACATATTAATTCTATTAAAATAAAATAAAATTACTTATCATCTACATTAGTCCATTCACCTCCTTTCTTCTTTCACCTGAAGCCCACTCACCCTCTCTTTTCTCAACCTCAAAAAATGTCTTGACTCCACCTCCTTTTCCCATCTCATAATCAGCTCAAGCCCACTGCATCGAATCCCTTTTGCAGTACTGCTAGTGCTAGCTAGTACCTAGAGAAAAATGACGAAACCTGGAAAAAATCAAGAGGGTTGAATCTCTTCTTATTCTTCTTTCCTTTTTGATGAAATCTCACTTCTTTTGGTTGTTCTTTCATTTTACTGATCCATTCACTTCATTGGAGTTGAATCTTTTTACTATAGTGTGGAGAAACAATGATCCAAACCCTCCTTCCCCTCTCTCTGGCTTCATCTATGTTCTTCCAAGCCAAACCAGTATAGATCAGCTTTATCGATGCCTAATGTGGTGTGACAAGGTTCCAAAATTAGAGCTTTCCCTGGATTCGTTATCTCCAGGGTGCTGTAAAATGGCCATAAATATGAAGCACTGTGCTTAACAAAGATTTTGTTGGTTATTTTTCACATTTATTAATAATTTGAAACCGTCAACTATGTAAGGAGGCCACAAATGTTGGCAATTTTAACTGCCAACAAATATCGGCTTTGTTGGCTGTTTTGTTAACAACTACCAACAAGGGTAAACCTATGTTGGCTGTTCTACATATATACACCTACAAAGTTATACCATTATTGATAGTTTTATGTAGAACCACCTTTGTTGGCAATTATATGTAGAACCGCCAACTTATCATATTGGCTGGACAAAATACAGGCACCACATCAAACAGTGATTTCCCAATTATAACTAGCAACTCAATTTCCCAATTCGAGTTTGAATCCAAAGGGATCACTTGAACAAAAACCACATTGAAAAACCCAAAAATTCCATGGAAATAGAACATGTGCAACAAAATCAAGACAATAAAAGCATCATCATCATTATTCTATATAAGAAAAAAAACTCCACCTTACACACCCCCCAAAAAATAGCCACAAAAAGAAAAGTAAATCATTTTCACAGCCCCAAAAGGTTAATTTGATCAAAACCACCAATTCATTTTCCATATTTAGGTCTCGATGAAAAACAAGAACTCTCAAAATTTAGTGCAAGTGCGAAGACGGTTCAATGAGAGAGAGAGAGAGCAAAGTGTGGGTGATTCAGTGAAGCTCTTGAAACTCAAAAGAAGGAGGTTGAATGAGTTTGTGATAGAATGGGAACTTTTTTCAGGCAAGAAAAGCAAAAAGAAACACTACATACAAATTATCACTCATAAGGATTAGAAATGGTAAACACCCCAAAAGAGGATAATCCTCCTTCAACACAATGCTTTGAATAACACATTTCCTGTAGAAACTTAAGCATCACATATTTCCATTGCACAACCCAACACATTCACTAATATACCGAAAATGAAAAGAAAAACGACCATCGAATAAGTTACTCTGCCTTCTGATTGTCAGTCAAATTTCACCTTCTCAAGGTTTTCCTCCAGCTACATCTTCAAGTGTAAGATTCAGCGTATCAATAGAACCTTTCTTCACATCTTCTCCACGAGCAGCCAAGAAATCCTCAACACTTCCTGGTTCACCAAACCACCCAAGACGATCCGCAATCAGGTGTAGATTATTACAGCCCCCACACCTTGCGACCACCACACCTTTCTCATAGGACTCCCGACAAATTGTCTTAATAGATCTTGTTTCACAAACCTTACAGGTGAAAATCATAGCAAGATCATGCCTTGTGGATGTTTTTAAACTGGACTTTGCAGAAAATTTTACAGCAGAACTCTCAGTGCCTGTCCCTTGGTGAGAACTAAGCTTTAAGTTGAGAGATTCCTTATTTTCTAAATCTTCACTAACATGGTTAGCTGGATTTGAGTGTGTCTGGACTCCCCTTTCAAAAAGTACATATCTGACTAATATTGCGCTGATAGAAGAATGCCAAGAAGATACTGTGAAACAAAAACAGTAAATAACAAAACAGACAAGTAGTAATACACAGGGAGATAACGAAAATCCTACTCATTCATAAATGCATACAAATAAAATATTTTATGCAAACATCATGTAGAAATGAGTCAAAAGAACCACTTGACCTAAAAGCTTAAGCTCTAAAGCTATGATCACAAGTGGCTTAAACAAGCAATTATTTGAGCAGGAGATGCACAAAAGTTGGCAATTGAGAGTATGACCAATATTACTAATCCAAGAAAAAAGAAAGAAAAAAAGATAAAACAGAAAGAAAGAAGATAATAACATAAACCATATTCTTCCACAAAAAAGTGCCAAATATAAACGTTGAATTATTTACAGCAGGGTTCAGTTACATCTATATATACCTATCAAACCCTATTTTATTCACATTCTATATCAAGCGGGAGGTGCAAAAGTTGCACAAAACCTTCAGAAGTTGATCAAAATAAATTTTCCTTGCTTTTGACAAAACAAAGGTTTAATCAAAATAGTTTTGATTTTTCACTCCTAAGCAACATCATGTAAGAATAGCCATAGAATACACAAACACTATTATTCAGTAAAACACCTTCTACGCAGGGTCAATACTTATTATCAAGATGTTTCCTCGCCATCCTACTTACTAAATAAATGGTTTAAGGTTTATTCTGAAATTTCAAGCTCTAATTTTGTGGCATCTAAGTAACACTCTAGTATATAACCAAGTATTATTAGCCTATACATATTCATAATTGATCCAATTTGACACATCAACCATGGTTAATAGTACTTATGCCGGAAAAAAAACACTTAAACCATGAAAAATGGAAAACAATAAGAAAAAGGTATTCCTGAATTTCATGATGAGAAAGTTCACACAAACACTCCAGAATACACGCATGAACCAAAAGAAGCACTAAAACCAAAGTAATTAACCATTCAATTTAGTAAATATAATATTGCAACCATAAGGTTTCAAGAGTTTATAAACCACAAATGCAGATGAGAGCAGATGGACAAACCTTGAGAGTTCGGGTGGCGAGGGTATTGTTGCGAAAGCAACGGAAACAACCACTGCTGCAACATCTTTGCCGCCATGGAAAGATTACTGCAACAATGTGCACTATTTTCAGGGTTTATTGTCTATTTGAGGATGAAAACCATAAGGAGTTTGTCCCTACACAAGAAATATCTCACACGAATCACAATTTGAACAGGAGTAAGTAAATGTTTATATATAAAAGTAGTAGATTCTTCAACAACATTCTTGTCAGAACAGGCCATGCACCCATGAAGGAGGAGGAGGAGGAGGAGGGGAGGGGGGGAGGTGTGGAGAGAGGAGGGGTGTGGGAGAAAGGATCATTTGCTAGTGATCAAAACATCACGTCTGTCCAGAGAAAACATCACATCTATCCAACCCCAACTAAGCCCGTTTAATGCAGAATCACCAAGTTGGATACAAACTTGTTCACGACTCCATGAAATAAAACAACCAGCGATCTTAAAACATGCACACTGTGGAATCATAAGCAAACGTTCAGCAAGACAAAGAACTTCAGTGACTTTACTCTCCAGAACAGAAGACAAACTTGAAAGAGGGGAAGGAAAAAGTAGAGACTAGCAAAAACAATTTAGCCAACAAAATTTTGCATCTGGTTATTCCCATGAAGCAACTACTTTTTACTTCAACTAGAAGAGACTTGCACAACAATTTAGCCATTGTCTGTACTTATTTGCTCTCATGATTCATGAAGTACATAAGACAAAGATTAGCATACACATTCATTTCCCTTGAATAAGAATTAATTCCCATGCAGATTCAGTATTGGAAGCACAAAGGAGCTAATAAACCCTGCGAGCATTGTAAAAAAAAATTATTTTAAAAAAAGTGAAGCTAATCCTATTTTATTATCTGTGACAGCAGAAGAATATAGCACTGACAACAGAGCAAAAATTAACTGAGGGTATAAGAAGAAATATATGACGATGAGAGGCGTGGTAACGTAAGCATATAGCTTATTTAGGTGCATGCCAAATTACAGTAATTAAGCTACCAACAAAAGAACAGAAAAACATACAAATAAAAAGAATCTCAAAACTCGTATATTGTATACAATTACAGCCAGTTCACATCACATGGTATATAGAAACGATCTTCAAAACAAAAAGAATCACCCACCCGGCTGGCTACACACCGATCGATCGATCGATTGTAAGCAAAAGACAAAACAGGTTGATACATAAATTTAAACCAACTGCAGGTCCCTGTCTAATTCACAGAAAAGAAACTCTTCCATGTAAAGACAAAACAGCAGAGCCACTCATGCCGTGAAGAAGGAATATGAACTTTAGAGTAAGCAAAATGGAGGAACTAGGAAAAGAGGGTTGAAAATCTACCCAACATACCTGCGAAATGGATAGAGGAAGATCTTCAGACACTCAAATAGAGTAAGGGTCACTGCCGGTGGATCTTCGGAAATGTAGAGATGCGAGAGAGACCGTCGGTGTAGCTTCGGAAAGGGAGTAAGGCCCACCGGTCAGAGAGACGAGGGAGACTGATGGGGATGGAGGTCGTCACACAGTTGAGAGTTACGGAGGGAGGTTGAGATGCGAGGAACAGAGGCAGAGGCGCAGGCGCAGCGCCGGAAGGCTGTCTTAGGGCTTGAAACTGAGAGCAAATTCACAATGGAGGCAGCCGAATGCTACTGTCGGAAGTCTCTGCTGGTTAAGTGAATCAAAATAAAATAAAAATATAATATTATGTTACAATAAAAAACAAAACGAAACTAAATCTGTATCTATATCTTTATCTATACCTATATTTATAATATTTAGAAATCAAAATGTAACCAGCACTGTTCATTGAGCCAATTTACCATTGAAATCAAAATGTAATCAGCATTATTCAAGGGAGAAAGACACTTAAGGACCTCCATGTAAAAATATTGTCAAATGAACAGTACAAGTGTTGAATTCAGTTAATTTCTGGATCCTTGGAAGAAAATATCTTCATATGAGGGTCCTTAAGTGTCTTTCTCCCATTATTCATTGAGACACAAGTTACTATTGAATCTATTGTTTATTTGTTTGGCCAAGGGAATAAAAAAAACAACACCAGCAGTCTTCAATTCTGAGTAGTGGTGGTGTCCTATGCCTACCGACCATTATAAAAAATCTACAATGAAAAATTTTTTTTACCAATAATAAAGTAAAATTCTAACAATTTCTTAAAAACTATTGTAAAATAAAGTTAACTTATTTACTTTTTTTTTTCATTCCAATATATATCTATCTATAATATTTAGAAATCAAAATTTAACCAGCACTGTTCATTGAGACAATTTACTATTGAAATCAAAATCTATTGTTTATTTGTTTGGGCAAGGGAATAAAAAAAAAACAGCAGTCTTCTAAAAAATCTACAATGAAAAATTTTTTTTACCAATAATAAAGTAAAATTCTAACAATTCTTAAAAACTATTTCAAAATAAAGTTAACTTATTTACTTTTTTTTCATTCCAACTATATTGATAATATTATAATTCATTATATTTTAATTTTATTTAATTTGATACATATATTGATATTTATATTTATTTAATTTATCTTGATATATACCCTTTAAATATCTGATTCTAAATAAAAATAAAACTTTATTTTGATTTACTTTCATGGGATTTTGTTTTTATGTTATTATAAATACTATAGATATATGTATTTGTCTAATGTTTAATTAATTTGTTGACATCTTTTTTTCATGCGTTTTCTATGGCGCATTAAATGTGATTTCAGTTTCTATCCAAATCAGCTTTACAATGCTCCAGAATTCCATCCTTTTTTACATTTTCTCCTCCTCCACGTGTTTTTATTTTCTCAAGTCATTTCCATATCAAACTAGTGACTTCGAACTCTCATTTACCTTCATCCACTTCTCTTTCTTCTTTCTCCCATCTCGACCTATAAGGCCATCCAAGGCTGGCTACAATGGCCTAGAAATAGAGCCAGCAATTTCCTTTGGATTAACCTGCCATGAGACGGGCCAAAAAGCTTGATGCTTAAAATAGGCTCTATTTTCTTGACCTAACCCATATGACAGGGCTCACGGGCTAGCTCATAGGCCTACTACTTTTCTTTTTACCTAGTCTTGGTCCCAATTAATCGAGAAAGCAAACGACAACACCCACATCTCTAGTAAGCCTTCTCTTTGATAATATCAAGTTAATATTCTAAAAGACAATCACTACCAGAAAAAGACTACCACTACCAACCAGCCAAAACCAATACATTTCATTAACCAATCCAAAGTAGAGCAAAGGGGAAGCATACAAAGTTAAAGCATGTTGAACTGAGCGAGCTCATGGAGAGTGAGCAAGCACACATACCCAAAGCTGAGGATTGAACCCAAAGAGGGAAGATGAACCTTAAGCTAAATCACACACTAGGTTTTCTAATGGGTAGAATCCTTTAGATTAAATAGGATGTGATTCACTACATTCTTTTCTTCTTAAGTGTTCCATGGATCCCAAATCTTATATTTTGGTGAGGTCCATGGAATAAACTATTACATCAATGAATACCTCTCAGTAAGTGGAGATGTACTTGTAATATACATACTTGTTTTGGTTTTATGATATTTATCTTTACTTTTCTTTTTCTTGAATATGTTTCTATGGATTTCAAAGTATAATATTTTGGTGAAGTCTTAAAGACAAATTGCTTATGCCAACAAACATTTCTAGGTAAGTTGGGAGGCATACTTATTTGAGCATTGCATGCTTTGTTTTGTATATTATTTTGTTTTGTCATATGATCTCATTGTGCTTCAAGCCAAGCAGATCATCCATAGCCACATGATCAACAATCCAATTTATTGGATGGAATTACATGTGTTGTGGTAAAGGAATTTGCAATGACCTCTTTCTATTTTTTTCTACTTCTTCCCTCTTTCTTTCTCCTTTTTTTCTTTATTTTTTTCTCTTCTATTTTTTCTTTTTTTTTCAACCGTTCACCTCTGTCCTTACTTCTTCATTAATTATGGGAAGATGGGGACGTACATGAAATATCAAATTTCTTGCTCATTTTTTTCTTGTAATAAATGGGACTATAACCTTGCTTTTCTTTCACCTCAGTTTTCCAAGCTATGAAGATATTATAATATGAAATGCTTGTTTTCATTTCGGAATACTTGATGGTTGCCTCCTGGTCATGGCCCATAGTAGTTGTAGTATTTAATAGGTGATGATGTTTGATTTCTTGTCTTTCGAAAAGGTAATCTAATGGATATATATATATATATGAGTTTGATTTTCATCACTGTTATATACTGGCTTTTTAAGAAATATGGCAATTTGCTAGCAATCATGTAGATACACGAACGGTTGTAAGTCTCCTTTCACTATCTTATTATTTTGTTTTGTATGCATGCTAGCTTTCGTCTCTCAAATTTACCCGATGTGGTTTTAGAACTGATAGAATAAGGGCTAGGCATGAATTGCAAAAGTTTGGAGCGGAGCATGAAGAGCTTGGAAGACTTGATCAAGGTGCTTAATATAAAGTCCAAACTTAAGTGAGATCATCAACTCCAAAATACAAGCTTTAGATCTAAGCCCAAGAGAAGCCCATTGAAAGAGATTACTTAAAAGATCATGTGCTTCACTAAAATAGCATATGACTTAAGTATTATTGGGCTTAATTAGTATTAATTTCATTTTTATTAAATATGGGCTAAACTTAAGTGACTAATAAATCCCAATTGGTTAATTAATAGTCTTTTTAATGGCCCAACTTGTAAATAAACATGTCATGTGCCAAACATGTGATTTCATTAATATGTTGGCATATTTATAAGGGCTTAGACATTATTTTTATTATTTTCTTTGAATTTTCGTCATTTATTTTTAGAATTTTATTTTATTAGTTTTCTAGGTCCAATAGGAGTGTTGTTTGAGCCTAAAGTCTCCTAATCCTATTAGGACTACTTGAGCCCAAATTAATTAGGATTTCTAGGCTTATTAGTTTAGTTTTTACCTTGTCTATTTAAGGCTAACTATTATATACATTTTTCAGATTTTGATGAATAGAATTTCAGACTTTGTTTCTCTTGTATTCTTTGAGTACTAGAGTGAATTACGACTTATCGAGGAATTGGTCCTTCCTTGTGGCGTCATCAGAATTAGGTTTCAAGAGATTGGTTCTCTTGGGTTCTAATTCACCTAGACCAACATATCTTGTGTGCTTTCTTGTTCATACTCTTCTTTGTGTGTCTTTCTTCTTGCTGTTTTTCAATTTTTCAGTTTTCGTGTTCCTTGTTATTGTAATGATCCGAGTGTCATTCGTTTCAAGTGGGTTCTTTGGATTAATTCCATAAGGGTTCATTTATCATTTGGTATCAGAGCTTAGGTTTGTAAATCAAGGTGTGTTCTCTGTTTTGCTTATTTCCTTGTTTCAATCCATCTTCGTTGCTTCAAGAAAATTTTTGCACATTGTTCATATCGTACGGATTTCATTATTCACCGGCACTGTTTTGTACTGTTCCAGTAACTATTTTGCCGGCACTGTTTCAAACTATTCATCATACTGTTCACAGCACTGTTTCATTTCACTGTTCATGACACTATTTCGTTCCATTGTTCATCATCTAAATTTTTTTTTTTAAAAAAGATTCATCCTATATTCTAGTGTGAGGCGCCCAAATTTTAAAAAAAATTTGTTTGCTGAAAAAAAAGGGTAGCAACAAAAAAATATATTAAAAAAAATCTGAGAAAAAAAAAGAGAGAGATTGATTGCAAGAAAAAAAAAGAATATAGTAGCAACAAAAAAAAAGTAAAAAAAAAGAAAAAGAGATTTGTTTGGGCTAAATTCAGAATTTTGTGATTTGATTGAATTCCTGATTTGATTCACGATTATACTTTCGTAAAGTATAATCCCAAGTAGTTTTTCCTTGCTTAAACTCAGTCTTACTAAAAAAAAATCAACATATATCTGATCATTTGGGATTGTTTCCTGATTTGTTGAGCATAAATCTCTATAATTTGTCATTCCTTCAGATATCTTTCCTTATCAATTTCCTACCAATTTTCATCATTCTTTATTCTATTTCCTTGAGATTTCTCTTGTTGGAAATTTCAGTTCTTTTGTGCTCATTTTGTGTTAGTTATTGTTTAATTAAATTAGGATCTTTGAGAACTTCAATTTTGAACTTTTGTTTTTTGTGATTGTCACTTCTTTAAAAACTGATTTCCTTTTGATTGAAGTTGTGGTTTTAATTTAGCACTCTCATAAGAAAGCAAGTTTTGAGTGGAAAAAGGCAAAAAAGAAATTGCATCATATTTGAAAAAGCCTTGACTCAGTGTGAAACACGAGTGCATTTGTATTATTTGAGTGAAACATATGAGAGAGTGTGTGAGATCCCTATTTTTTTCTCTTTTTTTTACACTAACATTTTAGATTATAAACATGGTTGTTGGAGAAGTTGATTTTAAGGCCTTATTATGAACTTTCAATGATCAAATTAAGGAAGTGAATGCAAAATTGGATCGCCTAGAGTTTCCTTCTAAAACAAAAGTAAGGCGTAATCCAAAGGTTCCTGCTCACATGGATGTTCTTAGCAAGATCAAACCGAAGATCTCACTATTTCATGATGAGAAAAATCCTTATGGTTACTTGGATTGAGAAAGAAAAGTTGAACAAGTCTTCGCATGTTGCAACTACTCCAAAATAGAAAAGGCACAATGTGCTTACTTTTGATTAGGTAAAAAGGTTGTCGCTTGGTGGAAACAGATGGAAACTAGATGAACTATGAATGGAGAACCTTCCATTATAACATCGAATGAAATGAGAGCAGTCTTGAGTTAAAAATACATGCCATCCAAAGATAAAAGTGTGGTTGAATATTCCAAGGAGATGCAAATGCCCGTGGTCCAAGATTCATGTGATTCCCACATGGAGAAAGATGATCAAGTAGATGACATTGCTACCACTTCAACAACTGATGATATAACAAGAGAATCCACTAAAGGTATACCTGATCCTCAAAACTCTGATATTAATGTCTCTTGTGATTTAAGATGTGATAATTCTAGTAAGATAAATGATGTTACTTGCATTGATGATATCCCTTGTGATGGAACTACTGAATTGGAATCTGAATTAGGATGTGTTGAACTTAAGAATCCTGATGAGCTTAATGTTATTAATTGTAATAATGGGATTGAACATGATATCTTACTAAATCTTGAAAAGAGAATTAGTCTAGATGTTGATAGTATTGTGGTAGAAAGCTTAGATGATTCTAGTGGTGTTTCTAATTTGCATCAATTGGAAAATGAATTTCATGACTGTGCTAATGAAATAAACCATGATTGCGTGCAACTTTTAGAAGAGAAACATGATTTATTTGTTGTTAATGATTTGAGGGAAAATTCTTTGGATAGTAGCATGCAAGTTTCAAGTAGTGCTAATAGTGTGATTCCTTTGGAAATTAGATCTTATGATTGCATTGATGAGATTGAGCATATTGATATGGTGATTGGAGATTTAGACTACGATGTTAGCTTGAATGGATATGATAGAAATTGTTATCATGTTTTGGAAAAAAGCCCATGAACTATTGCCATGTATTCATTTGTGTGAAAATCATGAGAAATTTAAGAGTGAGCTAGAGTGGAAAAATGAGAGTGGTAGAAATGAGAGATGAAAAGAGAGATGTAGAAGAGAAAGTGTCCAGAAAAATAAAAAGAATACAAAAAGGGTAAGAGAGAAAAGAAGTGAGAAAAGAGTGAAAAAGAGGAAGAAAAAGAGGAAAAAGAGAAAAGAAAAAGAGAGTTTGAGGAAGAATGAGAGTGAAAGTGAGTTTAAAGTAGTTTGTACAAAACTCTTTCCATCTTCATCTCATCTTTCTTATATGTCTTCATTGTGTTTTCTTCTTCCTTCTCATTATGTTTCTAATTTCTTTAAATTATGTCATCCATCATTATTGCATGAGTCCACAATTTCTTTTAAGTCCACATTGCATGAGTCAATAATGAGTTCATTAGTTACTTTAGTGCCTTCTTTCTCTAGTTTATTCTTCTATGTCATTTCATCTCATCATCATAGTGTTTTGTATTTCTTATGCATTTGTGAAGTAGTCCCTATTCATTTTATGTTCTATGTTGCTTGTGTGTTTCATAAGTCATGTGCTTTCATGCTCCATTGCTGGCATTGTGTCCCATCTCATCCACATAAGTCTATTATGTTCCATTCTCTTTCTAGTTCAGTCCCTTCTTTTGGTTTTGTGTTAGTATGTACTTCTTTAGTCATTACTTCTCTATCTTTGTCTTATCATTGTGCATCATCATCTAATATTAAATCTATCCAGATTTTGAGTTTATTGCATTATAATCACATCTGCCCAGATTTCATCCTCTACGATCTTTCTCATGCATTGGTTTCAATTAAGTCCTTTTGTGTCAAGTTTTGCCCCCATATCATTTCCCATGAATCCGCTAACACCTTGGTTCCATTTAAGTTTTGTTGTTTCGAATTGGTGTTTAGCTATTTGTTACAGGTTTTGAGTGAGGTTGATGCAAGCTCTTGTTTTCCAATCCATGAAAATGAGTTGTATATGATTCAAACAAATGGATTGCATTGTAAGGTTTTGCATCCTGGAGATTGGTTGCAAAAGTTAGAGGAACATTTAAAGCCAATTTGCAACCAAAGGAAAATATTGTCTTCCAAGTTAATGTGAAGATCAAAGCCACAAAGCAACAAGTCTGAAAGGTAAGTATACTCCTTGTTATCTATTTGATGCTTTTAATCGTTCCCTTTTTTTCCACTTCGATTATGGAGATTCGAGGACGAATCCTTTCGAGGAGGGAGGGAATGATAAAATAAGGGTTAGGCATGAATTGCAAGAGTTTGGATTAGAGCATGAAGAGTTTGGAAGACTTGATCAAGGTGCTTAATATAAAGTACAAGCTTAAGTGAGATCATCAACTCCAAAATACAAGTTTCATATCCAAGCCCAAGAGAAGCCCATTGGAAGAGATTACTTAAAAGATCATATGCTTCACTAAAATAGCATGTGACTTAAGCATTATTGGGCTTAATTAGTATTAATTTCATTTTTATTAAATATGGGCTAAACTTAAGTGACTAATAAAGCCCAATTGGTTAATTAATAGTCTTTTTAATGGCCCAATTTGTAAATAAATATGTCATGTGCCAAACATGTGATTTCATTAATATGTTGGCATATTTATAAGGGTTTAGACATTATTTTTATTATTTTCTTTGAATTTTCGTCATTTATTTTTAGAATTTTATTTTATTAGTTTTCTAGGTCCAATAGGAGTGTTGTTTGAGCCCAAAGTCTCTAATCCTATTAGGACTACTTGAGCCTAAATTAATTAGGATTTCTAGGCTTATTAGTTTAGTTTTTACCTTGTCTATTTAAGGCTAACTATTATATACGTTTTTCAGATTTTGATGAATAGAATTTCAGACTTTGTTTCTCTTGCATTCTTTGAGTGCTAGAGCGAACTACGACTTATCGAGGAATTGGTCCTTCCTTGTACTGTCATCAGAATTAGGTTTGAAGAGACCGATTCTCTTGGGTTCTAATTCACCTAGACCAACATATCTTGTGTGCTTTCTTGTTCATACTTTTCTTTGTATATCTTTCTTCTTGCTGTTTTTCAATTTTTCAGTTTTCGTGTTCTTTGTTATTGCAACGATCCGAGTGTCATTCGTTTCAAGTGGGTTCTTTGGATTGATTCCATAAGGGTTCACTTATCATACCTTCATAGATATTTAGATTAATTAACTTACCACATGTCACGATTAGCCTTCATTGGTATGTTAATTAAATTATATGTGTTTTTTTATAGATTTATATGTGTTTTTATTTTAAAAGATAAAATAATAAAAGTTTCCTTAAAACTTAAGATAAAAGGTTTTTTATTTAAAAATAATAAATAATTTTTAAAAAAGTAATAATTGTATACTTTTAAGCCATCTTGGATGAGGTTTGTTTTTGGGAGCCTCTATTGGTATATATAAAAGGTGGTAGGTTATCACGTAGGGTTTTAAAACCGTCATCAATTAATCAATAAAAAGAGTAATTTCTTGTATATAATATAATCTTTTTTTCAAAAATGAAAAGCATACCTCCTCAAAAATTATTTTAATAAAAGTAAACTTTCTCTTAAAAAACACAAACCCCCCAAACTACGTGCATTTTGATCCCTATCACAAGGTATGTAGATCTTAGACTCTTATTCCAAGTCAAGTCTGCCTTTGTAACTAAATTCATTTTTTTTCTTTTATTTATACGTGTTTTATAAAGGTAATTAAACTAATTTTAAGGTCACATTAATTTTGCATAATCAGCTTAAGATAATTATTCTTATGAATAAGTGTTATGGGGTCCCTAACACCTTCCTCATAACACAATCAACTCTTGAACCCTTTATGTTTTGTAGGCTATTGTTTTTTTTTCAAGGGTATTCCAAAATTCCGCTTTCAAAGATTTTGGTGGCAACTCTACTTTGTGTTTGATTTTCCGCGTTAGAAAATTAAAATTCAGGTGCAACAGTTTGGCAACCCCACTAGGAAGTGTTTGAAAGTCAAGCCTGTTCAAGTTGATTGCCTTATCTTTATTTTGATTATCTTTCCTTTTATTTTTTTTCAATGTTATTCACCTCTCATGATTAGGATATATAGTGTGTTTTTCCTTTTTTTTTTTTGGGTAATCAATGGGGCTACAACCCAAAAAACAAGAAAGTTAAATAGAAGTTACATGATGGTGGAATACTACCACCAAATCCATATACAATAGATAATGCAAACCAACAGGAGGAGAATTAAAATGAACAACATCAAAGTCCCGTAATAAGCTATAATTAGGAAGCCAATCAACACAAGCATTACCTTCTCTAAAAGTGTGCTGAAATTTCACATACCAACTAGGATCTCATTCATTTTGTATCAGCCTTTGCAATATGAAACTAGCCTTAACACCATCCCAAGCCTCTTACAGCATATTGACAACTGCTAATGAGTCACTTTCTATTTCCAGCCTCCTAAAACCCAACATCTTTGCCATTCTAATACCAATTAAAGCCCCTAGAGTTCTACTACAATAGCAAAACAACAACCAATACTTTTAGAATACCCTCCAAGCCACCTACCATCATCACCACCTTGTCCTTTAGAAGCTCCATCAAAATTTAATTTCACATATCCTACCGAAGGAAACTTCCACCTTACTTCCTTAGTCTATTTCCTCAAATATTTCCCATCACCATCAACACTTAAATGCAAAATTTCCCAAACATATTTAAAAATCACAGCTCCTATATTCTTAGGTAACACAAATCCATTTTCAAACATAGATCTATCCCTTCAATTCCACAGATGCCAACAACACACCTAATATAGTGCACCAATCATTCAATCTATCATCAAGATTCAACATAAACCAATCTCTACATTGAGGATAAAAGAAATTAGAATTTACCTCAGATCTTCCAAGGGCATTCCAAACTGCCTTAACTTCATAACAATCTCTAAGAACGTGTATAACAGATTCCTCCTTCTGGCACCTGCAGCAAATAGGTGAGCCACCCAATAATTTGCCCCTTCTTTAGAGAAGTTAACAATTTTTTTTCTGTATAGCAATCCACATAAACACATGTATTCTTTGTGGTCCCTTCCACTTCCATATTCTTCTTGAAATCCCATTCCCATCATCAGCCTCTCTACCCTTCAAAACATCATACATAGAAGTTGTGGACTAATTCCTAGTTGTAACACCTTACTTTTTAGACTCATTTCCCATGAATTAGACTCTTTTTAAGTCTGATTATACTTGATCTTAAGCTTGAATCACATAAGAATGAAAATAAGAATTTCCAAAATTTTCAATTACTGTTTATATGGTAGTTTTCACTTTGCCGACTAAACTTTGAAAATTCATAACTAATTCTAGAAAAATCATTTAATAGTGATTCAAGTCTCTAACAATATATAAAAACCTTATATACATGGAAAAAATATGAAATAGAGAATTTTCTTGACCAATTTATACAGTTTATTTCTCAAACATTTACTATACATTTGGTCATTTTCTCTTTCCCAGGATTTTGGCCTTATATTTAAAAATTCATATCTCATTATATCCTGAGCCAAGTCATACATTCTTTATGTCATATGAAATCCCTATGAGTCTAATTTCTATAAATATTTTTCTTGTACATTTATTCAACTTATATAGGGCATAACATTAACCTAAATCATAAAGGGTCAGAATTCCACTTTTGCTGGAACAGTTTTGGGAAAAACTCCATATCTCCTATCATATAGCTCTAATTACTTCCAAATCAGTGGCATATGAAACTTAAAACATATACCTTTCCATAAATACAAACCAATAAATTTTTGGAGCTCTGCACGATTTATATCATCTTTTTAATTTTCCAGCACCTAACTTTCAGTTTCCAGTTTTCCCAATCTTTCTCTGTTCTGAACCCTAATTTTGAAAAATCACTATAATTCATACATTTATCCAATTTAAGTGTTCTTTAGCTCTATGAAAATTTTGTTCTATCTAGTTTAAGAGCATGTATAACACTTATCTAGGATGCTCTGTTTCGAATAGAGTTCCCCTGCTTAAATCAATACTGGTCATTGCAAACAAACTTATGTCATAGCTTACATAATAAGCTTCACAACACATTTACATTGACATTCATTAATCCAATTTCATGCATAATATCATAGAGGACTTAAAAGAATATATTCAAGACATCATACAGGATTTACCCCTTTCATACAAACTTATACAAATTCCCAAAATATAACATTAAGACTTGCATAATAATATCATTCATCATTCTCTTCCTTTTTTTCCTTTAACTCTTCTTGGATTCCTTGCATTGATTGGCTCTAAACATGGTAAGCATTTGGAAGGGATGAGATTCAAAGAATCTCAATAGTTACCACTAATCAAGCAAATATATAATCATATAATGGGAGCACATTTTATCAAGTCATCATTCAAACATTTAGAATCATTTATGCTTAAACATTTTATAGAAAATTGGACAGAGTTTCCCTTTATATTTTGGACATCTCGGGGTCACAAAACCCCTCAAATAACTCAGCCAATATCAACAAATCATCACATAACATCATTGCAAACATTTTGTATCACATTAAAACCATTGCAACTATATAACCATATAATGCAAGATTAGGTTAGTAAACTACCTTTTAGCTTTTCAATCCTTTCCAAACTTTGCACACCTTTCCTTTTTAAACTTCTAACACTTCTTTGAGTCCTATAGTATCACAAAATGAGGTCATTAGCCACCAATTACACAACCTCATTCACAAAGTGTGCATACTTGGACTAAAACTTTCACTTTACTTTCTTTTGAGGTATTTCTTACACAACACACCTGTATCTATCTATTTTGGACCCAAGGAATCCATTTTTAGGGTCAAAAACTTGAAATTCCCTTTCCTTTCACAAACCCTAAATAGCAGAAAAATAGAGAAAATTGTAGAAAAATAATAACTCATCAATCTTTGAAACCAATGCCATAATCTTGCATCTTGTGACATATGCTTCACTTTTTATGGATTGGTTTCTTCATGGCATAATTTTCTCACTCTACTCTCTCTCTAGGTCAGAAATTTCAGCAAGGAGATAGAGGAAAAATAGCCACTAAAATGTCTTAAAATTGCTAGATAACACAAGGAAATGGTTGCAAGATAATACCTTGAAGTTTTGGGACCAAACTTATAGTTTTTTCCTTCTCCCTTTTTCTCTCTCACTTTCACGCCTTCTTTCCCCTTTCTGCTGCTGGTTGCATCGTGAATGAGTGAGGAAGATGATGCTTAATGACTTAATGGGATATTTATCTAATAAAATCACTTAATTAACTTTTCTTTTTGACTTTATTATTTTTTCTTCTTAAAAAAGCTTTTGAAAAATTTCACTTGTGTCCAAACCTGCATTCCAACGTGATTTACTCCCTTTTGGGCCAAAAAATTGCTTCATAAAGTTTAATGGATCAAAATACCCTTTACAGATTAAATTTACCTGTACCGATTGACTATTTTTGCTAAAATTGTCATTAAATTGGTACAGGATTATTCAACAATTACCTTTAGTCCAAAATCATTATTTGACCAAAAATATATTTTAGCAAGGTCCAATTATTATCCTTGAATCAATATTGCCTTTTCCTACAGTTTAAACGGACTTTTATCGGGTAAAATATTAATATTAAGCCCTAATTACCCAATAATTATTATTTTGATCTTAATAGATTCCTTGCTATATTCCATTAGGCTTATCTCATTGAAAGATTTATTTTGACTATAATTTTTCATATTTCCAAAAATACCCTTGACCTGAGGTAAATTTATAATTTTTTAAACTTTCAGGTCATTAACTGTACTTTTCCCCAAACTTCTTTTCGTTCCAATAAAATTCTTCCTTCAGGGACTAACTTGCAAGCATTCTTAATTCTTGAGGACAAAATATAATTTTCTCATTTTTTCATTTAACCTGGAAAAATGATCTTTACCCTTTTTCATGCTTAACGGTGTCTCTCAATTTTTTTAATTACTCATGCATTTTATAATATCGACATTTTTTTCTTGGGGTTTAAATGCAATATTCAAATTTTTCTTCTAATTTGAAAAAATGACCATTTTGGCCCTAAACTAGGTAAAAATGTAATTATTTATTCTTCTGGGTACTTTCTTGTAATTTTACCTAAAGACCAATTTTTAATTATTTCTTTTTTTCCACTATTCACATTAACTTCAAATTGGTTTATCTCTTAACCTGGACCTCCCAGGAATGCAATACTTATACCATTGCACTAAATTTGGAGCGGGCTTTCATTCAAATGGTATATTGCATTTTTTTGTGGTGAATTCTGAAATTAATTTCTATTAAGGACCTTATGGAAAATTAATTCCAATTAAGGACCAAACATAACTTCTTCAAAAAATTAGATGAGAAATTAATTCCTTCTGAAACCCACTTATATATAGTCTTTTCGTCTCGCTTCGTTTCTCATCTTTTATTCATTTTATAATATCCCATAAAAATAGGGATATTACACTAGTACTATATCTACCCCATTTAATTACATGTACACCTTCTAGGTAATTAGGCTTAGGTATAGCTCTTAGCTTCAGCAAGATTTTGCTTGGTAAATATTCACCAATCAACTGCAAATTCCACTCCCCCTCTTCATTAACCATATCACATACGTTAGCCTGTAAAAGCTTAGCATTAGGAGGCTGCAAAGAAACATCTAGAAGTCTCTTTTCCTTCTCTTGCACCACTTATCTTCCCAAATATTAACTTTCTCATCATTTTGTAATTCCCAAGACAAATTATCAGTTATATGAGGTCACAATCTTCCTAGAGTCTTCCATAACATTGAGTTTGAAGCCTTTACGATACAATCTCTCTTCAAATCAGTTCCTCTGCCATACTTACCAATGAGAACTTTTGAAGATAAGCTGCTTGGCTTACATAACAGATTCCATCCCACTCTTCGTAGTAGAGCAATATTCATCATAGTCATCTCCTTTAGCCCAAAACCACCTTGCCCTTTCGGTTTACATATAGTCTCCTAACTTGGAGTATGAATTTTCCTCTTTTCCTTTGTGGATCCCCATATAAAATTCCTCTGTAGTCTCTCAGTCTCCTTACACATACCAATGGGAACATGAGAATTTTGCATTTGAAACACAGCAACCTGCGAAGTAACAGATTGAACCAATGTTGATCTCCCAGCAAGAGATAAACACTGGTTTTTTCACCCACTCAATTTCTTCTACACTTTATCTACAAGAAATTGAAATTTGCTTCTTGAGCATCTGCCATTTGTAATGAAAGCCCCTAAATATTTGCCAAGCTCATCCATCTTTTTATATCCACAAATATCACAAATTCTTCTTTGTTCATCACCTGGCATATTCTTCGAAAGAACATACTAGTCTTCTGCACATTCACTTTTTGACCAAAAAGCTTCCCAAACAAATCAAGACAATCCATAACATTTCCTATTTGATCACTACTTGCTTCACAAAAAAGTAAATGATCATTAGCAAATAACAAGTGAGAAATAGGTGTTCTATTCCTTCCCATCCTCATAAGCTTCCATTTACCTAAATCTACTGCATCAGCAATTGTGTAACAATTTCTCCATTCCTAATGCAAACAAATAAGGTGACAACGGATCACCTTGCCTTAAGCCTCTAGTAGAAACAAATCCCTCTTGCTTCATGCCATTGCATAAAATGGCCATAGATACAGTACTCAAACAGTAACTAATAATTCTAATAATATTAGAAGGAATGTTCACCTCATCAAGCACCTTCAAAACAAATTCCTACTTCATCCTATCATAAGCCTTCTCTAAATCAATCTTGATCACCATATAACCTTTCTTCCCATTCATTTGAGCCATGGAATGAGCTGCCTCCCTTGCTTTGATGATGTTTTCTTAAATGTTTCTGCTTGGAATGAAACTGGTTTAGTATAGTGAAATCAATTTATCCAAGATCGGTTTTAACCTATTCACCACAATTTTGGTTAGACCTTTGTACAAGACATTACAAAGCACAATTGGTCTAAAGTGAGTCACAATTTTAGGTTGCTCCAACTTTGGTATAAGGACCAAAAGTGTTTTGTTAACCACAGCAATTCTACTAGGGTCATTCCGCATAGTTTCAATCTAGTGAACTACAGAATCCCCAACATAATTCCAATTTTGTTGATAAAAAATAGTGGAAAATTTGTCTTCTCCTAGAGCTTTAAAGCTTCCCATTGCAAAGAAAGCTTTTCTCACTTCCTCTCTTTGCAATCCTCTCCCTACTCTTCTCATATCAACATCCTCCACATTACCCTATTTCTTCCTTGTATCATGCCATCCCCTCCTATTATCATCTTCACAAAAGCTGTTGATAAAAAGACTGCATCAAATGAACTAGGTCCTCTTCATTATCAACCCACAGACCATCATTATTCTTCAACACCCTTAATTATATTCTTCCTTCTTCTAAACAAGGTTTTATTGTGATAACACCTTGCATTTCTATCACCATCATTAATCCATTTACCTCTTGATTTTTGGTACCATATCACTTATTCTTGAAGCAAAGTCTCACTAAGCTCTTTTTCCAACTTATGTTCAAGCTCAATTAAGAAAGGATTTTCCTTTCAGTCTATACATATCTAAATCCCATAAATCCTCCAAGCTAGATTCCTCTTCCTTTCTTCAATCCATCCAAAGACTTCTTTTTTCCATTTTCTTAAGGGCTCACTCAACAATTTAAGTGCATTGTGAGTTTCTAAATTTCTGCACCACTATTCACTTAAGAACCCCTTGAATTGGTCATGTAGTAGCCATGCTGCTTCAAATCTGAAAAGCCTCACCCTATTACTCCTGTGCATAGGATCCAAATCCACCATTAAAGGATGATGGTCAGAGTTAATCCTTGCAATCACTCTAACTTCTTCATTAACAAATTTTTCCTACCATGGTGTATTACATAAACACCTATCCAACCTCTTAAACACTCTATCAAACCCTTGTCATTTTGGACCCCTCCATGTGAAGAAAGGACTCTTTGCATCTAAATCAGTTAACTGACAATTATTAATCCAATCTTTGAATCTATTACATCTAGTGCCATTAACTCTAACACCCCTTCTTTGTTCAAAAGGTGATGAAATCTCATTTAAAATCACCAGCAACCATCCAAGTATTTGTTAAATCATGAGCAATCCACCCTAACTCATCCCACAACATATGTCTTCTAGTTTCATGCTGATTAGCATATACTATAGTGACAATACAGTACATAACATTAAGGATAAAAATCTTACTGTGAAGATACTAATCATTCTACTCCAAAAGCTCCACCTTCAACCATTCTTCATTCCACATGACCCAAATTCCTCCTGAATAGCCAACATCTTCCTGCCTCAATGAAAATCTAAAACCCAGACTCTTAATAACTTTTTTGCTTTTATCTCCACCAACCTTAGGTTCCAAAAGAATAACCAGATTGGGTTTATAATCCTCCAACATATTTCTGAATGAACAAGCAAACCCTTTACTTGCCACTCCTCTACAATTCCATGTTATTATTTTTATAACCACCACAAAAAGAGGAGAGTCAAAAACTAAAAACCATCATAGAATCATCTAAATCTTCACTATCATTATCACGACCCAAAACATCACCATATTCACTTCTATTTTCAACTTCATCACCCTCATTTAACTCTACCATATTTGCCTAGTTAAAATTCTTCCCCACATAACCGTGTAGAGTTCTTTTGTCAAAGCTTGGTTCACTAATCTTCAATCTCCCATATTCAATCATATTGCCTTCCTTTCTTGTTTTTCTTATCATTCCACTTCTCATCTCTTTTTAGCTTGAAATCATCTTTGAACTTCCAGCAATCGACCCTCTGTTACCCCCACCATTAATAGTTCTTGGCATTTTCCCCTTTTCCTGACTAGCAAAAATTTTCTATTTGTAATATCCCTCAATGGTTCATTTTGTACTTAACATTATATTCATTCAAACCTCCAAGAACTTCAAACCTTGATCTACTCCTTTCAATCTCAACATTCACCTTATGCTTCCTCTACCTTTTAGGCTTTTGAACTATTTTCCACATACTAGCTTCCACATCAATTTGCATCTTATCATTTTGAGATTCATCCCTTACTTCCTTAGTGTTCTTACTTCTATCTCCATCCTTCTTAGTCATCATATTTGTAATATCTTTCCCTTGATCACATCTATCCTTCAGATGACCAAACTTCCCATATGACATACGTAGTAAATGTATACTCATATTCAATGGCCTTTTTCATCTCATTCACACTAAAATATGTTAATAAAGGCTTAGTTAAATCAACCTCAACACTGCTTAGTTAAAGCACTGTTGATATCAATTTTCAAGGTCTTACCAATAGCATTCCCAATATTCAACAATAGCTTCTTATCATAATACTCCCTTGTTATGCCAGGTAGCCTAACCCAAACAGCAATCTTTGAAATAGTCTCCTTCCAAGGATCAAAATCAAGCTTCCACCTCATAACAACCAGGCAATTATCAAGCACAGTCCAAGGGCCTCCAATTAATACAACCTTATAATCCTCCATAGATTGAAAATCAACCATAAAAAAGTCATTATCAACATCTACAACCCTTACTTGCCATTTTCTTGCCCACAATTGATTTAGTTTCTCACTTAAGAAATTCAAACCAATCTTTCTACCCATAAGTTTCACAATCAAAGTTCTATGAAATGGCTAGATCAATCTCTCC
The DNA here is from genome assembly GCA_026686845.1 of Adenanthera pavonina. Taxonomy (NCBI): domain Eukaryota; kingdom Viridiplantae; phylum Streptophyta; class Magnoliopsida; order Fabales; family Fabaceae; genus Adenanthera; species Adenanthera pavonina. Next base: position 10,570,841 of record JAIVEN010000017.1, read on the forward strand.
ATTTCTTTATCATCAATGATGAAATTAGGGCACATAGGGTCTGAATTATCCATTGAAATACCATTCCACAGGTCCAAAATATTATCAAAACTAGTAATATCACCTACTAGATTTTTAGTATCTTTATCCTCATCTAATAAGAAGAACCAATTCTTAGTAGATTGATTCTTGCTCACCAACTAATCCTTGTATGACTTCATCCCGTTCCCTTCTCCTGCCTTCTCATACTCTTTAGCCATCCAATCTTCAAATCACAGCACCATTGAAACATCTCCAAATAACCTTTGATTGTCCTTCTGCACCTTCTTGCTCCGCTCCAACACATTTCTCTCCTCCTCCGTAGATTGCATCACAATCGTCTTTCCGCTCTCACTCATCTCTCTTCTTTATCTTAACTCATCAACAAAGGTAATTTTGTATGTTTTTCCTTTTATTAATTTGTGTTTGAATTTCTTTTTTCTGCACTATTTGAATAATGTGCTATTGTATATTACCTTATATATTTCACTTTCTCTTATTGCTATCTGTTAAACATATGTGGATTAGAGGTAGTTTGTAGATTCCAGATATATATGCTCTCACCACACATTTAGCACCCACACAATCTCTTACACATATTTTGGGCTCTACACCCGAGTCTATGAGTACCCTAGGCTAATGAAGTTTGTAATAGTTTCTCTGTAGGGTTTTTGGAGCCCTAGGAGGTTACTGTTAAAACTTTGTCCTTGTTATTACCTACTCTGCAAAGTTAGTCCTTGTGGAACTTTCAAGTTTTTCAATGGATCAAATTTGTTAACAAGGTCATCATCTTTATGGTGGAGGCTAGGGCTAAACAACTTGGCCCGATGCCCGGTTGGCTCGGTCCAGCCAGGCCACTTCGGGCCAACCGGGCTGGGGTTAGGGCCAGACACTCTAACTTCGACCCGGCCCGACCTATATATATATATATATTTAAATTTTTTTCAATTATTTTATATATCTTAAATGATTTTTGTAGAATTTTTTTTCTTTATGTATCTAATATAATACATTTACTATGTAAATATTATGAAAACTTTTTAAGATTTTAATGTTTTGAATTTTTTTAAATTTTGAATTAATTTTTTAACTTAATATTTATGTAAAAATAATGTATAATGGTTAAATATTTATAAATTTTGAACAATTTTATTTTTTTCTAAGATTATTTTTTAAGAAAATCTATTTTTAAGTATAAATAAATGTATTTTTTATTATTAAATAATATTTTTTTTATTTTTTTTTATAAAAAAGATATATAGTATCGGGCCAGCTCGGTACTGGCCTGACAAACTTCGAGCCGGGCATCGGGCAGGGGTCAAACTCGGCTCGACTCAGCCCATGATCATCCGTAGTGGAGGCAACTTGGAGACCTTCTAAGGATAATAGACCAACAATGAAAAATGACATATTGATAGCTAAGCCTTAGTAAACCGATCACAAACCAGTACAAAACTAGCCGAACTGGTCTAATTTTTTTTAACTTTTTTAATTTTTTTTAACTTTTTAAGATAAAATAACATTATTTCTAGTACTAAATAATATTATTTTTATATAAATTTTTTCTCTCTATAGTATAATATGGTATAAGGATTATTATTATACATAATTATTAATAATGATAAAGTTACTTAACAAATAATATAAAAATTGAATATTAATTGACTGTTTTGAATTCAAAATATAATTATACATGAATATTTAGATTTTAATATTAGATTGTGAAATTTATTAATAATATGTTTAATTTTCTATATAATATATAAAATTAAAAAGTCATTAAATTTATTATCACCAATTTAATTCCGATTGAACCACAATTGAATCATTAAACTTTAAATCAGTATCTTGACTGGTTCAATATCCGGTCTGATTTTTTAAACTTTGATGTATATTTGTGCATCTCCAGTGCAATCCAGGCCCAACTCAAATTAAGTCCTAAAAATAAATAAAAAAAATATCAGTCAATTTTCACCAGGCTTCGAGTTCACAATCCCATCTTTACTCAGCCAAACTATATAACCATATATAAATACGATGTTCATATTGTTTCGTCCTTACAGGCCTTACACAATTTCATCGGTTATGATGTTCGGCCCGTACAAAGGTCCATGGAAAAAAACATAGTTCGGGGAATTCGTTGAGCCTGGGCCTCGAGATTCGGTTTATTTGCAATTTGTCCATATTGGGCCTAAAATTTCCTGAAGGGAATTGTCAAACTACAGTAGCTTACTATAAATAGCAACAAAAAGTATTATATTCACAAGATTTAAAACCCATCAATTTTTTAAAAAAAACACAATATAGTAACACATATACAAATAAATAAAAAATATCAAAAAATAAAAATTAACCCCGCGCACCGTACATCCTTAGAAGAAAAAATCACCGTACACTGAACATCAAGACCCAACATACTGTTGAATCGACTATTGCAAAATGTTGTTTTTTTTCTTTGCCGCGATTCCTCTGTTACGCAGTTTTTGCGTGGGAAGCTTCCTTCTAATTAATGCGATTTTAGAGTCGTTCCGTGCTTCTCTTAGGGTCCGTTTGGTTCCTAGAATTATTGGAAATAAATTGAAAAAGAATGATTAGGAATGGAATGGAATGAAATCTTGTAAGTCAAATTTTGTTTGGTTCACCATAGGAAAGACATAGGTAACAACTTGAATTTGTTTGGTTGGACATAAGAAAATGATGGAATGAGATATAAATAATGTACAAAAAGTCAAAATTACACCTAAGTAAAAATTTAGCTTAACATCAATTGCTCCAATATTATGTTCGTAACGTAACTTTTTTTTATTTATTTTTTAGTTACAAACGGGTGACATTTTTTTTTTGTTCAGACAATAACCTCATATTTTAAGTTTTTACATATTTTTATTTTTATTAAATAAAAAATATCTAAGTATAAATTGCAATATAAAAAATAAAAGGGAAACTTACGTATATTTCAATTCTTATTATTTTTTATTTTAAATTTTTTAAATTAAATATTTTTAGAGAAAAAAATCATATAGAAAAATTACATTAAATAACTTGTAAGAATTAATGAAAAATTTTCAAGAGAAAATGAGGTACATAATCTGTGAAGGGTATTTTAAGAATGATATTTCATAATTAAGGTCATTTTTGTCATTTGGTCTCCATTCCTAGTGGTAGGAATAAACAAAGTCAGGGTTCAAGGTAGGAAAGTTAACTCCCAAATCTGTGGTCATCTTCATTCCCATGGGAGTCGAGATTCCTAATTCCATATCCAACCAAACAGTCCAAATGTAAGAATAGAATCTGAATTCTCACTCCATGGGCACCTAGGAAACGAACCAAACGGGCCCAAGGATCTAATTAATGTGATCTCAGCTTCATCTTCAAAACTGTTTTGGTTGACTTTATGCCAATTGTACTTTTTTATTATATTTTATTTTCTCTATGATATTCTATAAATAATAGATTATTTTAGATATTACAGTTAAAAAAAAAATCCTTCACTTTCACTCTTTTCTGTCGTCTCTTCCTGTCCTCGTTACTATTTTATCAAGGTTCCTGTTCAAGTGATTTCTATTAGATTACACAATTTTTTTCCAAATTCTTACTATTTTTTTTGTGTGCTTTTTTATTAAAGACTTCTTATCGTGAGGTCATGAAATTACTTTAATAGGCTAATTTTCTATTCATTCTTATTTCATATTTTAGAGCATGGTTGTTTGCCACTTAAACATTCAAGGTTTTAACCTCCTCTCAGGTTAGTCATTTTTTTCTTTAAACAAATAGTTCAAGCATCGAATCATTCATTTGTAAATATTACTTTAAATGCTTATATTTTGCTAACTTTGTACCATGCAACGTGGTAATCTATAGTGCAATTGTTCATCTTAGCAATTTTTTTCTACTTGATCCATTGGCGTTTGATTATTGTGGTTATGATCTTAATGATTGTTGATTAGTTATACCAAGTTATTTACATCACACATTGCTGTTGGTGGTATGCTTTGGAGCAGATGGGTTTTATTTTTTTTTGAAATTATAATTTTTTTTGGATTTTTTTCATCTGTATATTTATTTGTCACACAACTGTTATTAGGTAGCCAAACACTGTGAATTCTTTAGTAAATTAAATATTTCCCTTACAAAATACATGTAATTGGTGGAATACCGAAAAAAAAAAAGAGGGATTGATGGAGTTGGAGGGTTAACACTTGGATTTCCATCGCCTCCTTAATTTTTCCCCTCTAAATGACAAAGACCACTTTATCTAAATCCAAATTGTCTAAGGCTAAGTGATCAGCTAGCTAACTGATAATAAAGATGTTTTCCACATAACATCGAGGGACTCTTTTAAGTAAAGGCTTTAGGCCCGTTTGGTTCCAAAAATGACCAAAAATGAAATGGAATGGAATAAATTGACCAGCAAAATAAAAAATGAAACTAGATATCATCGAAATCAATTTTGACTATGGTGTCAATAGAAGAGGAGAGAAACTTGGGGGTTAAGGAGAGGGATGAAGAAGAATAAGACAAGGTTAGTGGAAGATGGTAATTTGATTCGTAAAAGGATTCTTGGAAATAGGAATGAGGAAAGATAAGGGTTAAAATGATAATCCTCATTCCCTATTTTTTTTATGTATCCTCATTCCATATGTAGTCTAGATTTCCACTTCATTGTACAACCAAACAATCTAACCTTTAGAGCATGATCTAGAATCTCATTCATAAGTCTCTTAAAAATCGAATCAAATAAGCCCTTTTAGTTCATTTATTTTTTTTATGTAATCAATTTTATTTTTTTAAAATTTTTTATCTCCTTAATATTATACCAAACAAACTTATAATGATTATTATTCCATTTTCAACTATTCTATTCCATTTTTTATCATTTCGGGAACCAAATGAGCCCTTTATTCTAATTTTACGCTCATGTATGACTTTCTCACCATTCTCATCCCCCAAGTAGGAAGCTTTGACAAAGCCACCTCCTCCTCATGTTTACCCTCAGGAAAGTAAAGTGGAAGCAACCTAGATGGCAATAATGAAATAAAAATAAGCAATGGGTATGCACAAAAAGAAATGAGCCAGTGCTTCCAGAAACATAGTGGCAATATACACGCTTATCTTTTCAACGATTTCTTGGATGATAATCCTCTCTTGTATTTGCATCTAGAAATATGGTCACCAGCTCCTCTATGTGCCCTGTCAGATAATGTTATGGCATTTTTCTAATTTATCTTCTTTTTGCTTAATTTTTTAAAGGAGTTTTCATGTTAAAATTATCTATAATTTGATAAATTTTTCTATTTGATCAAAATATTGCTCACAAGTGAACTCTCTGTTGGAACTATGGCATCTTTGATTGGATAATACAAAGTATATTATTATATAAAACTAATCATTATTCTATATAAAAAGAAGCTCCACCTTAAACACCCCAAAAATAGCCACAAAAAGAAAAGAAAATCATTTTCGCAGCCCCAACAGGATAATTTGATCAAAACCTCCAATTCATTTTCCATATTGAAGTCTCGAAGAGAAGCCAGAACTCTTGAAGTTTGGTGCAAGTGCAAAGACGGTTCAAAGAAGAGAGAGAGAGAGAACAAAGTGGGGGTGATTCGGTGAAGCTCTTGAAACTCAAAGGAAGAAGGTTGACTGAGTTTGTGATAGAATGGGATTTTTTTGGTTAGGCAAGAAAAGAAAAAATAATCACTTCGTACAAATAATCACTCATAAGGATTAGAAATGATAAATACCCCAAAAGAGGAAAATTCTACTTTAACACATTGCTTTGAATAACACATTTCCTGTAAGAAACTTAAGCAACACATACTTACATTGCAAAACTCAACACATTCACTAATATACCAAAAATGAAAAGTGTAATATCCTGAAAATTTTAAATAGATTAAAATATAATGGGTTATGAAAAAATCCGATGCATGTGAACAGATGCAAAAAAAAGGGTAAAAATGTCAAATTTGGGGCCAAGGAAAAAAAATCAAAAATTATATTTATACCCCTAGAAAAATATTTATTTGCCTTTTAGCCCTTGGTAAAAATTACAGCTGCCCCAAAGTTTTGAAAATTTTGTTTTTGCCCCAAATAAAGGGTAATTTCAAAATTATACAAATTTAATGTCAAAACGAAGCTGGCGATGAGTTGAACCCAATGGTAGAATGGTTTAAGATTCACAAAATTTATGTAAAGAAAAATCATGTGTCAAGCGTCAAAAAGAGCATTGCACAGAAAAAATGTTATTGTGGGCCCCACAAAGGCAGATAAATTTAAAAAAAGTATGTGGGCCATACATTTGAACCAATTAGGATAGAATATTATTGTAATTTTACATTCCAATATAGGTAAAATTGATGTCCCAATAATAGTAAAATATACTGTCAAAGTAGTTTTATTTGTCAAGACCAATTCAAGATATATCTGGACAAGTAAATATTTAAAATTTTTAGACCAAAATGTCCTCAATTTCGTGGAATAAGTTACATGTGGGAGAAATAGCATTAAATTAATATTTTTTGTGAATTTTCAAGAAGCTTTTGGAACATTAAATGTCAAAATATGATTGGCTCACTTCTTTTATTAATACTTCTTCAAGTTGGACACTCAAATCGCTTGGGAAAGAGAGGGAGCAGCTGCTACAATACAAAAAAAGAAGAGGAAGCTGTGGAAACCAAGAAGGAAAAAGAAAAGAAGAAAAAAGTAAGAATTCTTCCTTTTAATTCTAAGTGATTTTCCTTTAAGTTCTTAAGTAGTTTATAGTTGTTTCTTTGAGTTTTCCTCTTTCCCTTTTGTTGTTCAGTTTTAGTTTTGATATGGATTTAAGAAAGGAAGTGGTTCTAGGCAATAAATTTAGAAACCATTAGATAATGTAAGAGAAACAAGTTTTGGAAGGATTGCAAGCAAGAAATTGAAACATCCATTTTTCCTCTTGAAACCCTGATTTCGATTAGTTTTGATGGGAAGGAGTTGGATTTTCAATGATTTGATATTAAAAATGGATTTCTTGGGTCCAAATTAGCTAAAAACAATTATTCGACTCAAGAAAAAGCTTAAGATAAAATATATGAAATTTTAGGGTTCAAGTGAGTCTTTATGAGGGAACCATTTGATTCAAATGATTTAGTGGATATTTAATGATGTTTTAGGACTTGTGGGAGTTCAAGGAAACTTGTGGGAGCTTTGGTTCAAAAAGAAAAAGCAAAGGGTTACATAAGAGGCAGCTTTATTTATTTTATTGTAATATGTTATTCTTTGTCATTTTCATGATTATATCTTGTTGCCATATTGTTCTTGTATTGATTTGTGATTGATTTTGGTTGTAAAATGAGGGGTTTTATTCCTCGAGATGTCCATTTTTTAAGGGGGTGCTCTGTTGAAATTTTTACTTAATAATATGGTATTTTAATAGTTTATGTGATTGTATGTGAAATATTTGTAAAACTTGAATGATATATTTGAATGAAATAAACTAGCTATTGAGATTCCTAAATTTCACTCCCTAAGCACTAACCTTATAGGTTCAAGTGATAGCAAGACCTCCAAGATGACAAGAGGCAATGAGAAGATTAATGATGATTAGATTTATAGTCACGTTGGTTACCCTTTTTCTCGTAATTATATATAAAATCATTTGTTTTCATGAAGTTACGCCTTGTTGCTATAATATTCCTTTAGAGTTCTTGTGATCTTACAGACATATTTTGGAAGAGTTTGAATCATGTAAGTATGTTATATATTTACACAGATATTAGAGTTCCTGGATTCTGTTAATGATGCAAGATACTATATGGAAGTTCATGGCCATCACTATTTTGAGTAGGCATGGGTCAATGCCATCCTTAATGTGCTTCCCGATGAAGATTCCTATTGGGGACCCATTAAAGTTGAGCTTCAAAATAGCCGGCCAGAAAATATGCAACTATGTGTTCGCGAACTAGCACATAGAGAGCACCTGAGAATAGTAAGTGAAATTGAGGCCAATGGAATAGGATTTAGAGGAAGATCCTAAAGAAGATCCTGAGGAAGTTCCTGCTAATTTAGAACACGATCCCAGATCTCCTTGAGTGGCTATTTATAGTAATAGTTGATTTAAAATATGTGTGAGAATCTTGATGGCTACAAATTTTGTTTGTATGATAAAAGCAATCATGTTAGAAAATATGAAGCATGCTAAAGGCTATGTAAATCAATATATGTGAAAAGTCCTTAATAAATCAATATATGGTTAGTAGCCTAAGTTTTAATTCTTGAAAACTCTTTTCGCAATTGCTATCCCACACAAAAGGTTTTTCTTTTCTAGTTAATCTCATAAGCGGCATCACGATTTGAGAAAAGTCTTTAATAAATCTTCTGTAATAGCTTACCAAGCCTAGAAAACTTCTAAGCTCTGTGACAGTTTTGGTCTCTTCCACTTTAGAACTGCATCTACTTTGCATAGATCTATTGTAACCCCATTCTTGGAGATAATATGCCCCAAAAACCGCACCTCTGTGAGCTAAAACTCACATTTATTGAGCTTAGCATACATGCGCTTTTCTTTTAACACAGTTAAGATGATTCTCAAATGCGTTTCGTGCCTAAAGATTTGGAGTACACTAAAATATCATATATAAAGACCACAATAAATCTATCTAAATATGGCCGAAATATCCGATTCATGTAGTCTATAAAAATCGTGGGTGTATTCATGTGACCAAATGGCATAACTAAAAACTCATAATGCTCATATCTAGTTTGAAAAGCAGCCTTAGAAACATCATCTGCCTTGACTAGAAGCTAATGGTACCCAGATCTCAAATCAATTTTGGAAAACATAGATGCCCTAACCAATTGGTCTAATAAATCATCAATTCCAGGCAATGGGTACTTATTTTTAATCGTAACTTAATTTATCTCTTGATAGTCAATGTAAAGTCTAAGGCTCTCGTCTTCCTTTTTCACAAATAACACTAAAGCACCCCAAGGAAAAACACTTAGTCTAATAAATCCCTTTTCCAGTAGCTCCTCAATTTGTTTATATAACTCCAACATCTCATTTGATGCCATTCTATATGGTGCTTTGGAAATTTGAGCTGCTCTCGGCACTAGGTCTATTGCAAACTCAACCTGTCGTTTTAGGGGCAAACCACTAAATTCCTTTGGAAATACTTATGGAAATTCTCTTACTAATAGGATATCCTTAACACCTTCTTCTACCTCAACACTTACAAAAAAGAAAACCAAATAACCTTGACATTCTTTTTCTAGGCATCTCTCAGTTTGAGTGGCCGTCAGAAAATTAAGCTTAATCTCAATACATAAGACATTTTGAGGATTAGGTAAGATAAGAATTTTACTTTTACAATCAAGGAGAACATTATTGGCAGACAACCAATTCATCCTAATGATGACATCAATATCAAGGAAAGGCATACAAATTAGATCAATGGTAAGACAACAATGCTCATACTAGACTATACAATTAAGACACACATAGAAGGTCATAACTTTATTGCCTATAGGAGTAGACACATGTAAATCATAAGACAATATAGTAACTACCAGTCCTAGCCTCTTAGCATAATTATAGGATATAAACAAATGGCTAGCACCTGAATCAAATAAAGCTTTTACAAGATAATTATTAATCTTAGTCATACGTTCAATCAAATCAGGTGACTTACGAGCCTCTTGCTGAGTGAGAGCAAAGACTCTCCTCTGTGCTTGTGGCCTAGGGTTAGCTACCTCTATTGTGCAATCCCTAGCATAGTATCTTGATTTACCGCATTTAAAACACACATTCTGCCCAGCAAAGCATATTCTACTACCATGAGCCCTTCCGCATTGATTGCATATTGGTGTTTGAACACTTCTTTGCACACTTGTCCCTCCTTTAGTAGTAGCAATTGCAGCTTTTCTAGTGTTGGTTGGTGGAGCAGCTCTAAAAAGTTTATTGTTCAAACTGTTCTCTATGATTATGCTCACTTCAACCAATGCATTAAAAGTTCGAAGCTGCATTGGAGCAACCCTCTCTTAGATGGTAGGCTTAAGTCCTCTCTCCAACTTTTCTATTTTCCATCTTTCGTCATCATGTTGCTGGAGATAAGTTGAGTATCTAGATAGCTGGATAGACATTGCCACATATTCATCTACAAATTGATCTTCTGCTTGCTTTAAGGTAATAAATTCTACCTCCTTCTCATTCCATATTGAACATGGAAAATATTTATCATAAAATTACTCAAGGAAATTTTCCCACGTCAAAGGGATATTTCTAGCTTGCATGATTAATTTTGTATTTCGCCACTATCTGTTGGCTTCTTTCTCAAGCATATATGTGGCAAGCAATGCTTTCATCTCTGAATTACATCTCATTAGCTTGAAATTTTTTTCCAAGCTCAGTACCCAATCCTTAGTACCCTACACATCAAATCTCCCATCAAATGAAGGAGGTTGATGTTTCCTGAAATTTGCTATCATATTTTGCTCATTTGCCAAATCAATAACATTTCTACCTACTTGTTCTACTAGTGCAGTTTGAGACATTTGTTGCTATGGCTGTGGTACTAGAGGTTGTTGTTGTTGCTTCTAAGCCTCAACAGTTTGTTGCAATTGTTCTATAGTTTGTTGTTATCGATCTAGTCTTTCCATAATAATTTGTAGTGGATCAACTGGCTGCTAGTCCCTTGGTTCTTATTTAGGGACTTCTGTCTGAACCTATCTTCTTATACGAACCATCTTTTTATTGATAATAATAGCCAAATTCATAAAATATAAAACAACTGCACTTATAATATACAAAGCATACTACTTTTATTCATACAACAAACTTTGTACAAAAGTTCTCACATATTAAGGACTTTTCACATATATTGATTTATATAGCCTGTAGCATGCTTCATACTTTCCTAACATGATTGCTTTTATCATACAAACAAAATTTGTAACCATCAAGATTCTCACACATATTTTACATCAACTATTACTATAAACAGCCACTCAAGGAGATCTAGGACTGTGTTCTGAATTAGCAAGAGCTTCCTCAGGATCTTCCTCCGAATCCTGTTCTACTAGCCCTACTCCATTGGCCTCAATTTCACTTACTATTCTCAGGTGCTTTCTATGTGCGAGTTTGCGAACACACAGTTGCATATTTTCTAGCCAGTTATTTTGAAGCTCAACTTTAATGGGTCCCCAATAGGCATCTTCATTGGGAAGCACATTAAGGATGGCATTGACCCATGCCTGCTTAGAATAGTGATGGCCATGAACTTCCATATTGTATCTTGCATCATTAACAGAATCTAGGAACTCTAACATTTGTGATTCCTCATAGTTTTGAAAACTGTTCTCACAGAGTTTAGCCATAATCTTATGAATCTTGCGAGTATCATCATGAGGCATCACCGATTTAACATCCATGGGTTGTACCCTTGGCCTTTTGATATGTTTCATTCGAAGATCTCGAGCATTATACTTAATAGTGTAAATTTCTACACATACCTCGAGATTCATAAATTCCCTACCTTTCAATCTTACTCGGATGGGAGTCCACACTTCATCCATAGGGATCTGGCCTACTACTGTGTCTATCCATAACCTTTCTGGATAAGACCTTTGTTTGCTAGGAATAACTTTGCTTCTACTGTCTTACTAAGGAACACCAGGATCTAATTTGGCCTGGAGCAATATTTAGCACAATCCTTAAAGCACTTTCTCACTATCTTATACACGATGTGCTCTACGTCAAAATCACTATCAGTGCTATTCTTAGGGTCTAACAGGAAAGTAACCTCATCATCAGCATCTTCTACCACTTGCACACCTCTTTCATACCACCGGGGGGGGGGGACTAATTCGTGCAGGAATAGGTCGCAGAGGCATTACTTCTATTGGCATATTCCCAGGCTCAGATGTGCCTTCTCCAAAATTCAAATCTCTAAGATTCTTAGCTGGTACATTATTAGATCCTACACTTTTATCCCAATCTACCTACAGTCCTTCATAATGCTAAGTAATACCGTTATTGCCTGATGATAACATCCCGTCTCTCATCAATTCACAAGAGCAAAGATAATTAATTATTCCAATCCAAAGGAATAATAACTAATTTCTATAGACTCAAACTTTTCTTTTGCCTGGAAGAAAATGTCCATCATACCATTCGGGGATGTCAGTCATGCCATTCCAGGAGACAGCAAGCGGGCTGGGACCGAAGCTCGCTATGCCGCTTTTTCCCTCTAATGCCCTTCGCTCCACTCATTTTAGCATTTCTAATCAGACCTGTGGGAACGACATAGATCAAAGGGTCGTTCATTAGCCCTACTAGTAAAGCACAGGAGAAAGAGGGATTGATTTCTACCTTGCTTTTAGTTGTAAGGCTAGCTTTTTACTTATGGGGCGCTTAGGCTTAGCTCATCAAACAAGTGCGCCAAAAGTGGAAGGTGGTATCGTATTATCAATAGGAGCACGCCTGCTTTTAGCTCGTAGTTTCGCTCTTGCTTTGCCCCTTATGTCTTCAGCTGCTTGGATGAGAGAGGACTCAGAGCAGAGACAAGCACCCCATTACCTATTGACGAGAAAGCCCTTCCCTTGCGAGGCTCCTCAATTGCTTAAATTTATATTTGAAGTTATCTTTTCTTTATCCAGTTTAAGATCTAGTTGAAGTTCTAGCGTCTTACATTCCTCTCAGCCTTAATCTCTTGAAAGCAAAGAAGCGAAGGAATAGCACGTTTGTGATCTAGTTCCTACCTGATAGCACTCCAAGTGTAGTTGCCAGTGTAGCAGTACTTCCTTTCTTTTCAAGCCTTACCAACAGCTACTTTCAGCTAGTGCAGTTGGAGCCTACCTTGATACCAAAAATGTCATACCTTATTTACATACATAATTTGCCATGTATATTAGCATTATAATACCCAATTGAGCTGTTTTAGAAGCTTGAATCATTAAAACATCACATAAGAAAATTTCAAAACTTTTAAAATACTATTCATTTGGTAATCCGATTTTGCTGGCTGAAATTTGAAAAATTATAACTAATTCCGGAAAAATTATATAAGGAAGATTCAAGCCTCTCAAAATAGCTAAAAACATTACCTACATGGGAGAAATATGAATCTTGAATTTTATTGAGCCAATTTGTATAGTAAATTCATTCAATTTTTACTGTTATTTGGTCAAAACTATTTTTCCAGATTTTCTGACCTAATTTAAAAAATTCATAACAATTTGTATAACCAAATCATGTGATATTTAGCTCTTTGAAAAGCTCTATGTCTACTTTTTAGATATATCTTGAACATGTGTGGACAAATAAAACTACTTTAACATCATATTTTACTATTATTGGGACACTGATTTTAACTATATTGAGATATAAAATTACAATAATATCCTATCTCAATTGGTCCAAATGTGAGGCCCATATATCTTTTTCTTACTTTATCTACCTTTATGGGACTCACAGTGTACTTTTTCTTCCTACACTATGCGCTTTTTGACGCTTCACACGAAATTTTTCTTCACATAAATTTTGTTAACCTTAAACCATTATACCATTGGGTTCAGCTTCTTGTGACTTTTGTTTTGACATAACATTTATATAATTTCAAAATTACCCTTAATTTGAAGTAAAAATGTAATTTTCAAAATTTTCGAGCACTTAATTTTAATTTTCCTAAGGACTAAATTGTCAATAAATATTTTTCTAGGGATAAAAATATAATTTTTGAATTTACTTTCGGTGACCCAAAATTTGACTTTTTTACCCTTTTTTGCATCTATTCACACACATCAGATTTTTCTATAATCCATTACATTTTAATCTACTTAAAATTTTCAAAATATTACAAAAAGAAAAATAAAGATCGAAGATGAATCCTACAAAGAGTTGTTACCCTGCCTTCTGATTGCCAAATTTCACTTTCTCAAGGTTTTCCTCCAGCTATATCTTCAAGTGTAAGATTCAGCGTATCAATAGAACCTTTCTTCACATCATCCACGAGCAGCCAAGAAATCCCCAACACTTCCTGGTTCACCAACCACCCAAGACGATCCGCAATCAAGTGAAGATTATTACAGCCCCCACACCTTGTGACCACCACACCTTTCTCATAGGATTCTCGACAAACTGTCTTAGTAGATCTTGTTTCACAAACCTTACAGGTGAAAATCATAGCAAGATCATGCCTTGCGGATATTTTTAAACTGGAATTTGCAAAAAATTTTACAGTAGAACTCTCAGTGCCAGTACCTAGGTCAGAACTAAGCTTTAAGCTGAGAGCCTCCTTATTTTTCTAAATCTTCACTAACATGGTTAGCTGGATTTGTGTGTGTCTGGACTCCCCTTTCAAAAAGTCCATATCCGACTAATATTGCGCTGATAGAAGAATGCCAAGAAGATACTATGAAACAAACACAGTAAATAACAAAACAAACAAGTAGTAATACACAGGGAGATAACGAAAATCCTATTCATTCTCAAATATATGCAAACAAAATATTTTATGCAAACATCATGTAGAAATGAGTCAAAAGAACCACTTGACCAAAAAGCTTAAGCTCTAAAGTTATGATCACCAGTGGCTTAAACAATCAATTATTTGAGCAGGAGATACACAAAAGTTGACAATTGAGAGTATGATCAATATTACTAATCCCAAAAAAGAAAAAACAGAAAGAAAGAAGATAATAACAGAAACCATATTCTTCCACAAAAAAGTGCCAAATATGAACGTTCGATTATTTAGACCAGGGTCCAGTTACATCTATATATGCCTATCAATCCCTGTTTTCTTCACATTCTATATTAAGTTGGAGGAGCAAAAGTTACATAAAACCTCAGAAGTTGATCAAAATAAATTCTCTGCTTTTAACAAAACAAAGGTTTAATCAAAATAGCTTTCATTTTTCACTCCTAAGCAACATCGTTTAAGAATAGCCATAGAATACACAAACACTATTATTCAGCAAATAACCTTCTACGCAGGGTTATTACTTATTATCAAGATGTTTCCTGGCCATCCTACTTACTAAATAAATGGTTTAAGGTTTATTTTGATATTTAAAACTCTAAATAATTTAGATTTTGTGGCACCTAAGTAACACTCTAGTATATAACCAACTATAATTTGGCAAAACATATTCATAATCGATCCAATTTGATGCATCAACGGCGATTAATAGCTACTTAGGCTGGGAAAAACGATACTTAAACTATGAAAAGGGAAAATAATAAGAAAAAGGTATTCCTGAATTTCATGATGAGAAAGTTCACCCAAACACCCCAGAATACACACATGAACCAAAGAAACACTAAAATCGAAGTAATTAACCATTCAATGTAGTAAATACAATCTTGTGTCCGTAAGGTTTCAAGAGTTTATAAACTAAAAAGGCATATGAGAGCCGATGGACAAACCTTGAGAGTTTGGGTTGCGAGGGTATTGTCACGAAAGCAACGAAAACAACCGCTGCTGCAACATCTTTGTCGCCATGGGATGATTACTGCAACTACGTGCGCTATTTCAGGGTTTATTGCCCATTTGAGACTGAAATATCCTTAATTTTGTCGCTCTCTCTTTATCCACTGAGAATCAAGTTGTATTTCATAACCCTTCACATCAAGACAGTGAAGAAGAAATCTAGCGTAATGGGAAGATGGTGAAGACACGCCGAAGGGGAATGGGAAATTTAAGGGAAGATAGACCGGGCCAATTCAGGATTTGAGATAAGATGGTGAAACCCGAATTGACCAAAACACCTGGGTTGACTTCTGCAGACGGGTCAACCTTTTCTTTTTTATGTGACCCAACCCGTCTTGACATAAATAGGTTGAGCTGCTTGCCAAGTTGTTTAGGTTATGTACAGTTCGACTCTGAAATACTAAGATCTTAATTAAATATTGGGGATTTTTTTTTCTAATTATTTGATATTATTCTGATAGGTTTTTTTCCTATTGATTATATGGTATCATGGTATTAGAATTTGTATGATTTTCCAAAAATAATATCATTCATATAACATGTTGATTTTTTGCATCATTATATTTAGTCTTTTTATATTTAATATTATTTTGTTTTCTACATTGGACTATTTGTACAAAATAAATTTTGTAAGAAAAGGATTAATGAATCTTGCAGAATTATTGGGTAACTTCTTCACTATATGTTTCCCAATATCTTTGTTAAAATTCATTTTCGTTATGTCAAATTCATATTGGTTTTATAAAGGAAAAATGTCTTCTCATTCTGTTATTCATTGATACAATTTCTTTTTAATTTAGTCCGTTATAAAATTGTTTGTGGTGGTACAAAATCAGGTCAGATCCTCCTGCTCGATTGAAGATATGAAGTAGAGAGGGATTTGGAGATTGAAAGCACCAAGTAAACTTCTGCATTTCATTTGGATATGTTTGTTTAATGCTTAGGCAACTAAGGATGCTTTTTGCAAAAGAAAATGTGCTAGAGATAACCATTGTCTCATATTTGAACAAGAGCAAGAATTCTTGGAGCATTCGTTTTTCTTTTGTGAATGGACAAAACTTGTGTGTTTTGGGTGCTAAGACAGCCTTTTCCTTTTTCCCTCTCCAGGAGACGTCGTCTAGCAAATGAAGCTAGCTTGTAGCAGCTACAGCAAAGGAGGTGTACCCTAGTGAATGGGCTTCACAACCATCTCCTCCTCCTCAGATGAGATAGGTCAGGTCAGATGGTGCTCATGCTCATTGCTCTGGGGAAGGCTTGTCCTCTGTTGCGGTCAAAACTAGTATTGGGTAATTCCGGATCTGATGCCCCGTTTTTTCTTGTTTTGTTTGCGTCTCATTACAGTTATTTGTTGTTTTTCTGGTTTTTCCTGCTTATTTCTGCGTCGTGACTGGTTCCTTCTTGTCTTGTTTCGTTTTTCTTAATGAAAGAGAATCTTTCTAGCCAAAAAAATAGTTAAGAGCATCTTTCTAGCCAAAAAATAGTTAATTCTCGGTGAATCCTATACTTCTTCCCCAAAAAGGATCCAAGAAACGTTATTTAACACTGTTTGATTCGCCCATAATTAAGCTATTTATCTTTTGTAAAATAAACCTACAAACTAAAATAAGCAAATAACTCAAATGCTCTTTTAACTTTTCTGTTGAAACTACACAAGCCTCTTTTATTTTCAAAACATGCACAAATCTCCTTTAAATTACAATACATAGTTGGTGATTTAAAAATAGATGAGTGGCCAAAATAATGTCAACAACATTAGATCTTATTCTTTATTAAAAAGCCATAACTATGGAAATTAAAAATAAAAGAGAAGTTTGATTGCCTTTTGTATTTTTACAAGAAAATTATGTAAATATTGTAAATAGGAAAAAAAAAAAGACACATAATTTTAACAAAATTAAAAAAATAAAACTTCGTAATTTAGTAAAATTTCAAATAAATTATACTCTAGCTTCTTGTTCTCTCTTTTTTTTTTTCCTTCTTTTTTTCTACAAATTGGATAAAAAGACAGTGAAGCAGGGTTAAAGTTATGTATAAGAAATTATTCAATCATCCCAGCTAAGTCATTAAACTAGAAGCATTCAAACATAATTGCCCAATGCATCATCCAACCTCTACAGAAATTGCAGAACATGACGAAAAAGGCAGACTAAGATTCTAGTGGAGCTTAGACCTCAAACTTACTAATCAGTACAAAATATCCAATTATCACTATTGGAACAATGAACCTATTCATCGTCCACTGAATTGTTGTCGTTCTTCACAATCTACAAGGAAAGCATTCATTCTGTTAGAACTGCAGATGGGGAAGTAAAATAGGTAAAAATGTACAATGATCGAAATGCAAAGAATAGAAATCTTGCTCAAGGGATGGGTGCATAATACTTAACATTTCTCATTTCCACCAATAACTACCACCCGCAATACTGTAACAAAGACAATATCCTAAATTTTTTAAAAGGCTTAGAATGAGTCATATCAGAAGAATCCAGCACATGCAGTATTCAACTTAATTTAGCGGTATTAGTTTTATCTTTCTTAAGAAAAAAATTATTAAAATGAATAGCACAGTATCACCAACACTGCATTACACATTAAAATTGCCCTAATTTTCTTCAATGACCAAATTGTCCACAGCAGTAAGGGAAAAATAAATCTCTATTAACAGATGACACTCAGCCTTCTAACGAAACCCTATAGTGAGGATATGTCTTTAACTTCATTAACGCAAGGCAAAATAGCATGATTCAGCATGATGGAAAGAAACACAACAATGGAGGAAACCACACCCTCCTAACAAGAAGAAACATGATAGCAACAATAGACATTAAAAGTTAAAACACGATTTAAAACAAATAACTATGATGCCTAATCCCCATTCATATCTCACAGAAACATCCACAAGAAAATCATGAGCAGAAAATCAAAGGGTGACCAGAGAAAACCAAATCCCGTGGAGCATTTAGAGGCATCGGCAATTATTGCCTAATATTGAATTAGATAAATATAAGACAAACAATGACCACAAAAACTTGTATAATTTACTTTCGAAAACACTACCTGAGATACATATTCTTTGATCCTGTCACTAACGGGTCCATCTAAAGCTCTTTCAGCAAGCTCATAATATAAAGTATTGCCCTCAGGACCATGGACGTTGTCCTTTTGTAAATATCTACAAAGAAAGAGATAACCCAGGGCTTACTAAATTCCTCTTGAGACATTAATTTTGGTAAGTAGATGCACCATAAACTGCAACAATTCATTCAAAAAACTACTACATTAAGCAATGCTTACCTTTGCTGAACAAGAAGTTCCAATGCATGCTTGATGTTTCCAAATAGGGGATGGCTTTCATCATTTTCGGACAAACCCATTCTCCTCATATGGCTAAAGAGACTTTCTACAGTGCATTCTCAAGATAAGGAGTTCAATTAGGTTACAAACAAAGCAGCAGAATGCATGAAAATATTATTACAGAAGGAAGGGCAGAGAAAGACCAGATAATTGCATTCCATCAGTGAACGGATACTTCTTTTATGCATTTACAAGTAATGGACACTTTATAAATCTGGAGCTAACGTAAATTTACAATAGCATCCCAGAGATTAAGATAATCTCCAAAAACTAAATAAACAGTTAAAAAAGGTAGGAATACCGCTCTCACACTCAAGGTGAAGAGTATATATCAATCATGCCCAGCTTGGATAGCTGAACATTAAACTAGGTTCTTGATAACTTTGGTCAGAACATCAATTGTTTGCTGATGTGTAGGCGTATAAATCACCTCACTGATATTGTCCTCTAGTTCTCTTGATAAATTGCTGATCAAACTACTGGTTCTATCATGATAGACTAGATTCTTTGCAATGCTTATGCCTTTTGGTTGTCACACAATAACTTCATGGATGATGAAGAAAATTGAAATTCAACAAGTATCATTTTCAACAATATATTTTCAGATTCCTTTAATACTGTTCTATCTAGACACTGTAATATAGATGCATTTGACTTTTAAAAGTCTACCATTTGCTTATGCATGCATAAATAAATTAGGGTTATAAGACAAAATCTACAATCATACCTCCTGGAATTTTCCCACCAGCAAGATGTACTATGCTGACAATGACAAAAGTGAAACCAGTCAGATGTGCAGTATTTACATCTACCACATATTTTTTATATACATTGGGAGGCAGCTGACTTAGAAGAACATAGGATTTTGAATCTGCAACACCTGGAATAAAGTATCCAAGTCTAATTAGAGAAATGGAGAGTAACAGCTAGGAGAGGAGTACAGGCAGATTTGACATAGAAAAGGCAATTTATTATAGTTTTTTGCTTCTCGTTAACCATATAAGAACACCTTATCACAATATCAACAAAAAGTGATCATATACCTATACCAAGGCAAAAGTATCATAAGGAGATAACTCATTAAAATGTTAGTTTATGCGCCCAAACAAACCATAAAAATGGAACAATCATCTTTTATTAGCAGATAGAAGATACAATAAGAGAGGTCACCCCGAAAGAAAAGAAGAAGAAAGGAAGGAAGTAAGGACGACAGAAAGAAAGAAAGAAAGACAAATATAATAGAGTTAGTAGATGATATAAGCAAAAATAATTCCTCAAGGCTATATTTTCCTATTATTCATAAGGAAGTAACCAGTAACCACAATTTTCCAGCCATCAAAATTTTTTTAGGGCACTATAATCCATAATGCCCAAAAATCAATGTGATCAATGAGAAATATGAGGAAAAAAAAAAGCAGCTAATCCCACGTGTGATACAATTAAAAAGCAAATGACCCATATAGTGGATCCTTCAAATCTGCATATATTGCTCAAATTATTCATTAAAATTTCACCCAAAAAAATATTGCTATTCTGGAGGGTGCCCATTGTCAAAGTCTTGCATGATCTTAAAACTGAACAAGAACAACTCCATTTCTCACTTTGCTGTGAAAGCTGTGCCAGGTTTTTTGATGATGGTTGAGATCTTTGAAGCTCTCTCATTTCATAGCCAAATACGCTTGAAAGCTTCTCTTTAGCCTCATTTATCACTGAAGCAGGAAGGGCATGCTGGTGATAATTTTTTGTAACCAGTTGAGTAAGCTCAGTTCTCTTAATTGGGCACCCTGAGTTTTGATGAGTTTTAAAAAGCATATAACGGATTACTTCTCCAACAAGCTTGTCTTTTTCCTGGAAGGAAAAGGTTCTCCTTATTATTGAAAGGTTTGGATAAATCAATTTATTTAACTTACTGATACTGCAGTCACTCACCTCCATTGAAATTCCATACTGCAACCAATCCTCCACTTTACTTGTCATTCTGCAAACAAGATACAATAAATGACACTGATTTCACTGTCTTACCATTAGGGACATCATGATGAAAAAAATTAAAAGATAAAAAAAAAATCAAGTTTAAAACATATGCTTAGAGGTGAAATACTATATATGGAGAAGCCTCAGCTAAACAGTATTCCAGCACCAGTTTATTTCACTATCTTACACATAGTCTGCACATCATTAAGTCCACACATGAAGTTCATAAATTTAATTGAGGACGTAAACCACACATCACTGATCAGTTTACTCAGCAAAAGTAGATTCTCAGAAATATTGATGTTAAAGTTGAAAACTAGAAACCAAAATATATACGTACGCACACACATTATGCTTTAAACATATACAAGCAGCGTACCATAAGGAGTTTGTCCCTACACAAGAAATATCTCACACGATTCACATTTTGAACAGGAGTCAGTAAAACATGCACCTATTGGGTGTTGGTGTGCGGGTCGGGGGGGGGGGAGTGTAGGCCCGGAAGGATCTTTTGCTACACGTCACGTCTATCCAAAGAATACATCAGGCCTATCCAACCCCCACTACACCCCTTGCAGAATCACCAGACTTGGGTACAAACTTGTTCACCACGCCATGAAATAAAAAATTCAGTGATCTTATAGCAAGAAGATAAAGAACTTCAGTGACTTTACTCTCCAGAACAGAAGACAAACTTGAAAGAGGGGAAGGAAAAGGTAGAGACTAGCAAAAACAATTTAGCCAACAAAATTTTGCATCTGGGTAGTCCCACGAAGCAACTAATTTTTTTCCTTCAATAAGAAGAGACTTGCACAACAATTTAGCCGTTGTCTGTACTTATTTGTTTTCATGAAGTACATAAGATGAAGATTAGCATACACATTCATTTCCCTTAAATAATAATTTATTCCCGTGCAGATTCAGCAGTGGAAGCACATAGGAACTAATAAACCATGCAAGCATTGTCAAAACATTTTTTTTTAAAAAAATGTGATGCTTATCCTATTTTATTATCTGTGACAGCAGAAGAATACAGCACCGATTACAGAGAAACAAACTAACCATTAGGGTATCATATCAAGAAGAAATATATGACGATGAGAGTCGTGGTAAGGGAAGGATTTACCTGAAGTCGATGTCAGGATAGAATCGAAAGTGCTGCACAAGCCAACTGCTACAGAGAGGCTACGGAGGCTACCAAAGGACGACGAGAGGCAGCGAAGAGGTGGACGACAAAGGCAATAACAGAGGGATGTCTCGTGCTTGATGGATTTTGAATGGGAAGAGATGAGAGATTTGGGAAAATGAGGGATTTAGGGCTTGGCTTGCTCACCGTACGGCTAGAGCAGCATATTCGATGAATTGGAGCCTTGTCATATTCAGAGAACCCATTGAACCCATCGGGCGGGAAATCATAAAAATAAAAACTACAAGTTTATTTGTTCATGACACGAATACATTAATCCAAATCCAGTCAAGCTAGCAATCCAACAATTCAACAAATTGAAATTGAAGAATGAAAGGATGAGAACCTCAAAGGTAACATAAAAAGAGAGCATTAATGATCAAGTCTTCAATGTGATCTCTTCTTGTTCGGGTGTCTCCTACACAATGAAAATAGATATAAACATCAAAGACCGCAGGTGGATCTTCGGAAATGTAGAGATGAGAGAGAGACCGTTGGTGTAGCTTCGGAAAGGGAGAAAGGCCCACCGGTCGGAGAGACAAGAGAGACTGATGTAGATGGAGGTCGTCACAGAGTTGAGAACTATCGAGGGAGGTTGAGATGCGAGGAAGGCGCAGGTGCACCGGCTGAAGGTATTCTAGTTTGGATTGAGGTTATTTAAGCGGAGGCTAGAATATTGGAGGAAATTAAATGCCTTATTTAGGTTAAAAAATTGAAGGGAAATCACTTCCCAATTTTTTATAAATTTTTTTTAAATTAACATCAAAAAAATATATATTTATTACTCAATCTCTGTTAATTTTTTTTAATTTTTTTAAATTAAATAAAATTTTATTAAAGTTTCTCCATTTCATTCTTTTCTCATCTAACCAAACAAAAAAAAATTTTAATTCTTTCCTTTCTAACCCCATTTATTAAAACTCTCTAATTCTCCGCCCTGCCCGAACCGAAACAGTTTACGACTCGAAACTTTGGGAGCTAATTCAGAAAGGAGGGAACCGAATGCTACTGACAGAAGTCTCTGCTGGTCCGTCCTGTGTTTCAAAATAAAAATATAATATTATGTTATAATGAAAAAAATAAAACTAACTTAAATCTTTTTTTCCAACAAAAATTATAACTTAAATCTATATCTATAATCTATAATTCATCTATATTCTATCTATCTATCTATCTATATCTATGTCTATAATATTTAGAAATCAAAATGTAACCAACGGTACTGTTCCTTGAGCCAATTTATTTACTATTGAAATCAAAATGTAACCGGCATGGTCCATTGAGACACAATTTACTAGTAAATTTATTATTTAATTGTTTGGGTAAGGAAATTTAAAATAAAATAAAACCAAGCACTGTCTTCAATTCTGAGTAGTGGTGGTGTCCTTTGGCCACCGACCATTATAAGAAATCTACAATGAAAATTCTATTTTAACAAATAATAAAATAAAATTTTAACAATTTCTTAAAAATTATTTTAAAATAATGTTAATCTATATAATATTACAATTCTTAGAAATATTAATTAGCTTTTTACGCATATCGTATTTTACTTTAAAATTAAAAAATCATAAACCAATAAAGATTAAAATAAAAATTATTAATAAATACAAAAAAATCATTCAAATTTAATTCAAACCAATTAGAACCAACCAAAAATCAAACTTGTAACATCCCAAATTGTATGAAGAATGCAACTATGAGAATGTGGCATGTGATACATAAAAAGATGGAAAAAGAGGAAAAATGGTAATTTCACATGCTTGATTGGTTCTTAATTCAATTTTTTTTTCCATATGGTCCTTAAAAGGAATTATGTTTGGTCCTTAATTGAAATAGAATGCAAATAAAGTCCTTAGTGGAAATTAATTTCAAAATTAAAAATTATGCAATATACATGTGAAATAGAAGCTCTTAACGAGTTGAGTACAATGATGTAAGTATTGGGTAGTCTGGAAGTTAAGATCGAAAAATAGACTAATTTGAAAGTATAGAACGAAATGCATAAAAGAATTATCTAAGATTTGGTCCGTGGAATAAATTATGAGAAAGTACTTGAAAGTGTTAAATCAAGTGTTTTAATGATTCTAAACAACTGAAGCTTGGAAGGAAGATATCAAAGGAGTACAAGAGATCTCAAGTGAAGAAATTCAGGAAGAAATGAGTACAAGATTAATTTGTAGGATTTCTCACAAAGGAGTACAAGGGATCTCAAGTGAAGAAATTCAGGAAGAAATGAGTACAAGATTAATTTGTAGGATTTCTCACAGTGTTCACGGAGTAAAAGGCTTTGATCTTGTACCCACTAGTTTTAAATAAGTGTTTTTCAACTATCTTATGTTAACTTATGATAAATTTGATAAATACTTACTGTCAAACGAATTTTGAACTATTAAACTTCATATGTTTTATTGAAAATTTGAACTTTGATAATTGAAATTTAAAGTTACAGAGATGTTGCCTCTAATAGATGAATTTCAGTCTGTTGAAATTTGAATTTCGAGTCAAGTATAATTTGTGAAAAATGAAAAATTTGTCTGAAGCTATGTCAAAGTTTATCTGAAATTTGAGTGCAAAAAGAGTTCAAAGTTAGTCTTTCTGACAGACGAACTTTGGTTTTGAAAATTTAAACTTTGGAATTAAAATGTATAAGTCTGATTAGATGTCATTTTAATATACAAACTTTGATTTTGGAAATTTGAACTTTAGAATGAAAACATTTAAGTCTGATAAGAGGTCTCTTTGACAGATGAACTTTGAAAACTCAAAATTCGAATTTCAAAAAGAAGTTTTGTGCCAAATTAAGCTGCTTATTGATAGACGAATTTTGGGTCCCCAAAATTCAAATTTTAAGTGCACTGTAGCAATATGGAATAACTTATTAGAAGCACTTTAAACTTGAAAATTCGTATGTTCTAACTTGGGAAATATTTGTCAATATCAAAATTCGAATTTCACTTTTAAACTGATAAACTTTGAAGTTCAATGTTAAAGTCTTTAACTTATGATCTCTGCAAAATTCATTTATTGACACCCCCAAAATTCGAACTTTGGATGTTAGACGTATTTAAATGCGGTTGGTGAACGGTTAGTTTTGCAGAGTGACCGTTAGGTAATATCTCTAATGGCTAGATCTTATCTCTAACATATAGTTAAGACATAAATCTATAAACAGAAATTCATTTAAAGTTGTGGGTAACAATTTTACGTAGTATATATTGAAACTCTGCCAAAATCATTAGACAAAGCCTTCTACTCTTTCACACTTCATTTATTGCACTTCAACTGTCAAACATACTATATATTATATAGTTTCTCTTGTTTTAAACAATCTTATCTTCATCTAGAAGAAAGATTTTCTTGTAAGGGGATTTTACAAGGGATTTGGGAAGCCCTTAGCTAGAGTGCAGAGTGAGAATCTGTAAGCTCTTAGTACAAAGCATAAGGTTGTACTGTGGCATTGCAAGGAGCCCACTAAATTCTTACAAGATAGTGAAAAATCTCAAGTGGTAGATTGAGAACTGGATGTAGGTCAAAAGGAAGAAATTGAACTAGGATAAATTTTTGTGTCTTCCTTTCCTCTACCTTGCTTACTGCTCTATTACATTCTGTATTCTGTTTTATTTTCTACAACTTTTGCTTTCATTACTCTTTTGGAATTTTGCAGAAAATTTCAAACTTCCTGATTCACCCCATCTTGGGAAGCTAGCAGACCTTACAGAAAGAATAAATATTTACATTTTTTACCCAACTCAAAGGCAATTTTGTAATTTGATAAAACTACTGTCAAAATGAAGCTTGCGACATGCCAAACTCAATAGTATAATGCGTTAAGGTTAACATAGTTAATATGAAGAAAAATTAAGTTTCGAGTGTCGTAAAGTGCATAATACAAAGAAAAATAGCACTGTAGGCCCCATAAAAATAGAAAAGTAAGAAAAAAAAGTATATAGACCTTACACAGATACTTTTTTTAATAGGATATTAAAGTAAATACAGATTCAAGCCTACTTTAATTATGTATCCATAAAGTAATAAAAAACTGCTAAAGTAATTTTATCGGTCCAGATAAAATTTATCGATACATGATGTATTTGGACTAGAAAAATATGTTGTATTTTGGTGTTATTTCCCTTAAGATTGGCATGACCAACAGTTGCCCATGTGGGAAATTTCATTATTTAATTATTTTCGTAAATACTTCTCAAAGAAGTATTTGGAAAAAGTAACCAAGGTCAAGGCAATTAACCATGATTAAGGAAGCTTATTGCATCTCTTTCCTCTTGGTTGTGCTATATCTTGTTTAGTGAGTTTAGAAGTTGAAAATTTCAGAACAAGAAAAGGAAGTGGTGTGACCAAAGGAGAGGAGAAAAGAGAAAGCAAACTTGAAGGCTTGAAGTTTAAGTGCAAGGTAAGTGATCTAGCTACTTCAAGCTTGTGATCTTAAGTAGTTTAAGATTGTTTCATGGGATATCCTTCTTCCTCTCCTCATATTAAGTTTCAGCCATGGCAAAGTTCATGAGAAGGAAAGTGTTTTGTTGCATGAAATCTAAGTGAAAGCATAAGGAATTGCAAGAAATAATTGTTTAAGAAAGTTTGGGACAAATAGAATAAAAATCACTTCTTTCCTCTTTAAACCCTATTTTGGCTAGACTAGTAGGGTAGGAAGGAGTGAGAATTTCTTAAATTTGATGCCAAAAATAGGTTCCCCATGGTGGAAAATCTTAAGAACAAGTGTTAGAACCTTGAAAAAGGCAAAGATGAACTATATAGAATATTAGGGTTAGCTTAAGACTTTGTAAAGGAAACCCTAGAATCAATGGCTAAATGTTAGGTTTGCTAGCTTTCTAAGAGTGGATGAATTTAGAAATTCAAAATTTTTCTGCCAAAAATTAGATAGAATAGTGATAGTAGAAGTTTACAGAAAATAGAGTACAGGGGAACAAAGCAAATACAAAGTAAGAGAGGAGAGGACACAAAAATTTATCCTGGTTCGATCTAACCACTTGACCTACGTCTAGTTATCACTTGAGATTTTCCACTATCTTGCAAGAATTTAGTGGGGCTCCTTACAATACTACAGTATATGCTTATGCTCTGTTCTAAGAGCTCTCAAGTATACACTCTATACTCCTACAAAGTGTTTCCCAAATCCCTTGTGAAAACCCCTCACAAGAAAATTTTTCTTCTAGATGAAGAAAAGATTTTGTACATGATGAAAAACTCTCTAATACAGAGTAAATAAGACAATTGAAGTGCAATAAATGAAATGTAAGTGGGTAAAGGATTTTGGCTAAAGATTTAAGCAAAATTTCAGTATTTGTAGCATAAATTCGTTACCCACAACTTCAAATAAAGTTCTATTTATAGATTTATATCTTAACTAGACATTAGACACAAGATCTAGCCGTTAGAGACATTGCTCAATGATTACCCCGCAAAACTAACCATTCATCAACCGCATTTAATGCATTTTACACACTGAAATTCTAATTTTGGGTACCAATAGATGAATTTCGTAGAGACCATAGGCTAAAGGCTTTAACGTTGAACTTCCAAAATTTGTCTGTTTAAGAGTGAAATTCGAATTTTAATTTTGGCAAATATATCCCATATTAAGACATAAGAATTTTCATATTCAAAGTGCATCTGTTGAGTGTGAATAGTTGTCTCATATTTCTACTGTACACTCAAAATTCAAATTTTGGGAGGCCAAAATTCATCTGTCAGTGATAGGCTAACTATGGCACAAATGTTCCACTTTGAGAAATTTGGATTTTGTACTTTCAAAATTTATCTGTCAGATAAATCTCTAACCAGACTTTCAAGTTTTCATTCCAAAATTTGAATTTTAAAATACAAAATTCGTCTATCAGAGGGACTATTTTTAAACTCCTTTTGCTCTTTAATATCAGACAAACTTTAACATGACTTCAGACAAATTTTACACATTTGTGTAACTATGCTTGACTTGAAATTAGAATTTCAACACGTGAAATTTGTCTTTCAGAGGTGACATTTCTGTAAATTCAAATTTCAATCAATAAAGTTTGAATTTTCAACAATATAGAGTTCAACAACTCAAAATTCATCTATTAGTCAATATTTTTCAAATTTAACATATGTCAACATAGGATAACATGAAAAATACATATTTAAATGTAGTGGGAGTTTGAGTAAGTAAAATCAAAGTCTTTTATCTTATGTACAAAGTGAAAAATCCTAACAACTAATTCTTTACCTATTTCTTCCTGGATTTCTTCATTTGAATGCTCTACACTCCTTTGATATTTTCCTTCCAAACTTTAGTTATTTAGAATCATCAAAACACTTGATTCAACACTAAGGTGAATGTTTAATGATGTATCTAGGATCAAGAAAGCCTAAGCAAGCTCTTGGAAGGGGTAGAATCAAATGGTGAAGCAAGAGAAACCACCAAGGTAGTAATTTACCCCTTACTTGCATTATGTTATCTATGATACTTTCATGAACTTTATGACTTGTCATATTTGTATTGTGATGTTTTGTGATTGTTTTGGCTGATTATATGAGATGTCTATTTTATAGAAGAAAACTTTGCTGAGATTTTATGAATTAATATGGCATTTTATATTTTTATGAGAATGATTGATGTTTTTATGATTTATGTGATAATGTGCATGCATGTATGGGTGTTGCTATTGAGATTCTTTGAATCTCACCCTTTCAAATGACTAAAATGCTTAGGGATAGGATATGACAATGATGCAAGGGAGACTAAGAGCAAGGAGGTGGATTGTGAAGATTAAAGTTCATTGTGTTATGCCTCTCAATGATTTTATGTAATCAAATATATGACTTTAGAATCTGGATAAGCCGCATTGTTTATAAGTGGGACTTATCTGGCTTCATTTGACTAAATTATTTTTTTTAAAATCATAAATCATCTACGAAATACTAACAAGAAAGCAATGTTTTTGAAATCTAAATTACATATGGATAGAAAATTAAAGAAGGATTCAAAAACTAAATGAGGATTAATTATTAAAAGTTGTATCACTTCCCCATACGAATAGTTAAGAAAGTAGGTGTAAAATTTCCTATGCTAGAGTTAATAAGAATGGTTCAAAAATAATAGTCTCATTGGTCAAATTTAGTTATAGTGTTTGCTGCACATATTCAAATGGAGAATACTAGAATTGCTTTCTTCTCCTCTCATCATTCTCAACTTCTTTTTTATTCTTCATTTTGTTTGCTTTCAACCAGTAAGGAGTGGTATGAGATTACAAGAGTAGGGTCTAGGGTTTCCTTTGGTGATTATAATCTGTACAAGTGAATTAGAGTGCGTTGGAATCCTCTGCCAATTGGACTTGCTTTAGGGCAACAAGTTAGGAGCATCATCATCAATTAAGACTTAACGAAGAAGTTGTAATTGGCCACAGAGGTAACATCGATACCTCTTCCTTCTCTCATCCCTTTCTCATGTTCTCTTCTTTTTATCATCTTCATTTTTTGCTTTGGTTTTTGTTCTGTTAGCAAGGATGACTTCCCAAGAGGGGGGGTGAATTGGGAAGTTTGAAATTTTTCTGCACAAAGTGAAGTAAGTGAAGATATCACAGTATAATGAAAACAATGCGTAAAACAGAGCAAGGTGAAAAGTAAAGATAAGGAGAAGAGAACTCAGTGATTTATCCTGGTTCGGTCTATTCACTTGACCTACATCCAGTCCTCAAGACACCTCTTGAGATTTATCCACTATACAGCAAGAATTTCAGTGGGCTTCTTGCTAAAGCCACAGTACATGAGTATGCTATGTTTCTGAGCTCTCTCAAACTCTCCAAGCACCTTCACTATGTGCTTCCCAGACCCCTTGTGAATACCCCTCACAAGTAAATGTATCTCCCAGATGAAGAGTAGATTGATTACAATGAAATAACTCTCTTAAACAGAGTGGATATGAAAGTTTTTGTACAGATATTGAAGTTAAGAGGGTAAAAGCTTTTGAGAAAAGATTCAGCAGAAATTCGGTATATACAAGTTTGATTCGTTACCCACAACTTCAAATGATGCTGTATTTATAGATTTAGGTCTCAAATATCCGTTAGAGACTAAATCTATCCGTTGGGGAAGTTATCCAATGGTTACTCTGAAAAACTATCCGTTTACCAACCGCATTTAATGTTTCTGACATACTGAAATTCGAATTTTGGTTGGTCAACAGACGAATTTCGAAGGAACCGAAGATTAAAGCTTCCAATGTTACAGCACGAAGTTCGTCAGTTCATGAAGTGAAATTCGAATTTTGAAACTTACAAAACATTTTCACAATGTGACATACGAATTTTCAAGAAGAAAGTTTTTCGGTTAAGTGTGAACAGTGTTTTTAATTTTCTACAGTGCCTTCGAAATTCGAATTTTGGATCCCCAAAATTCGTCTGTCCTTTGAACATTTAAAGAGGCACAGTAGATTACTTTCTTCGAAATTCGAATTTTGAAAGGGTGAAATTCGTCTGTCAGAGAGACTCTTTTCAGACTAATTTCATTATTCGAATGTTGCAAGTTCTTATCATTTGTATGTCAATGTTTCACTTCAACAGACTCAAGAACTTAGCTTCTGAAATTCGAATTTTAATGTTCAAAGTTCGTCTGTCAGAGAGCAGTTTTGAAACTTAAATCATTCTTGATCTCAGATGAACTTTAACATAGTTTCAGATGAATTTCTTCTATTTTCTCAAGTTTTGTTTTGTTTGAAATTCGAATTTTGAAGACTCAATGTTCGTCTGTTGCAAAGAAGCATCTTTCAGACTTATATGAAAATTCGAATGTTGCAAGTTCAAAATTCGTCTGTCAGAGAGCATTTATCAAACTTAATTTCATTTTGATTTCAGATGCACTTTATCATAGTTTCAGACGAATTTCTTTGGTTTTTACAAACTTCATTTTACTTGAAATTCGAATTTTGAAAGTGTGAAGTTCGTCTATTACCAAAAGGCCTCTTTCAGACCAGATGAAAATTCAAATTTTGAACAACCAAAATTCGTCTGACAGAGAGCCATCTCTTCAGACTTATTCAGTTTTAGCTCGAAATTCGAATTTCCAAAGGCAAAGTTCGAATTTCCAACTTGACAGTTTAGTTTAAACTTTCAACCTTCGTCTGTTTGTGGGTGTTTTTCAAATATTTAAAGATTTAACATAAAATCAAAGTTTGAAAACATCTTTTCTTCAAATCAAAATCTTTTACCCAATCATAACAAAAACTAAGATTCTACAAAAGATCTAATATCAAATACTCATAAAGTCTTCACTTGAAACATCTTTGATCTCCTTTGATATCTTCAATCCAAGCTCTTGAATGTTGGTTTGGAATCATCAAAACTCTTGTTTCAACATGTTCTTCTTTCTTCTTCTACATTATTTCCATTTTTCTTTTGAAAATTTTCTTCCTAAAAGCCCCAAGCTCTTGCAAGGCACCAAGCCACTATCGATTTTGTTAACCACCTGTGGCTGAGTTATCTGTTATACCGGAATCTATGGAAGCTTGGTAGCTTGCAAACGCATGGAGTATTCAAGGATCATCAAGACAGCTTCCCCATGATGTAGTTTTCTAACTTTAAGTTAGATTTATGTTCCTAGGAAGGATTTTGAATTTGTGTGAATGATCATAAACTGTTTCCCCTCTCTTTTTTCTTTCTTGACATTTTTTGTTCTTCTTTATTTCTTCTGAACAAAGGAAAAATGAGATTGAAGAATAATGGAGTGAACAAAATATTCTTACATGTCCTTTCTAGAGGAACCTGGACACCAAACCTGCCTCGCCTACCCCAATTCTCCTTTCCCAGGTATCTGATCTGATTTGCTTCATTAGAATTTGGTTTCATCATTTTGGGATTTCTCTTTCTTTTAACATCATCCTATATATGAATTTATGAATGATTTGTGATTTGTGTATATTCTGTTAATCGATTGTTGTGAAATTTTTATGGCTTACCACTCTTTCTATGGTTGTGAAAGCTAAAACAAAATGCCATATTAACTTTTTATACTACGTACCATTCCTTTTGCTTTGATAAGATTTTTTTTTCAAAATGAGAATATTGCAGGAAACAAGGCAAACAATGTTGTTATTTACACTAAATTATTGATGGCTAAAGAAAGTGGAAGTAGACTATGCAAAAAACTGTGTGTGAATCTTTTGGTGATTTGTATAATCTGAGGAGCTTGTATTTTAGAACTTTGGCAATTTGTATAATCACTGAGCTATAAAATTTCAATGGCTAATAATTTTATTGAGCAGAAGTAAATGCTTTTCTCATGAAGTTGGGTGGCTAGAAGTTAGATTATATTCACCCGATGGGATACTAAGTTTGATATCTCTTTATTCATTTTATGTTCAAGTGGGAATCTAAAAAAACAATGAATGTATTTACTATGTCAGATTGTAGCTTTTTTCTTAGATTTTTTATGTCATTTATTCTAGCCTAGATAACATTAGGAATCAATGAAGAGGAAAAATGCTAAAAGAGATATGATGAATGGTGTTATGCATTAATTGCAATTATCATAAAACAATTTCAATTGAAAGAAGATGATTCCAAATGTGTGAGGATGCCATCTTTGCATGGATACAACACCTAAGTTCAAAGTCACACATTTGGAGTTATAACAATCCTATGAAGTTCACTGATCGATTTAAGCAGTTCCACGACAGTATTAGCATGAATCGAATAGTCAATTTTTCTTCATCTAGTTCAATATTCAATAGGTATTGGGTATATGCTTACTGCAACAATTGAATAGTAGATTGATTATGGGTATATATTTCTTAGAGTTGATCAGAATATTTTCATTTAGAACTTTCTAGTAAAGATATAATGGCTATGCTTGGAGGAATTTGAATCTATAAATCATTTTGTAGCATAATAGTGAATTGGGATCTTGATGTTTTCAAGTTCTTCATTATATAATAGTAAATAAATGGAGAAGCTAATCAAAGAGATTGTGAACAGGTTGAACAAAACAAAAGTGGAAAGTGAACCTGATTTGAAAGGTAACTAATGTATTTGCTTTCCCTTTATTATCATTCTACATACAATGGTGATTGTCTTTTGCATTAATTTGTCTGTGTAAGTGAAGAAAAAAACGGTAACCAGGATTGTATTTAGAAGTACAAAGGATAGAGAAGTATTTTGTAGGCCCTATTTCAGCAATAGTTCTTTGAATTTGGCTTATATCCTCCATTTCATTGAAATGATTTTGATTTTAAAATTGACATTCAATAAACTTTATTTCATTACTGAATAACTTTGGCATGATTGAGGAGGATAGGTAAACTTGAGGCCATCTAATTCCATATTTAGATTGTGCTCCACAATTTCTCTAAGACTGCAAGAGTTCTCTCTACGAATGTGCAATTATAGCTTTCTTTCTTTCTTGTTTATTTCTTTTTTTTTGGCCTACTCTACCCATTATCTATCATTTGTAGATTTATCTGTGAAATACATTCTTTGCATTGATCAGGATTTAATGTAGAGCATATTGAGTACAAAAACTTTAGCATTACTTGGAGAGATGTATGAGAATGGTCTCAATAGAATTTTGGCTGATTACTTTTTATTGTTGACTTATCTACAATTAAAATCATAGTATGCAAGAACTTTGTTAGAGCGGTTGATTTTCAAAGGACAAATATAATTTTTTAATATAAGTTTTCTTAGCTCAAAACATGCTCATCTAACTGATGTTATTTGCTTCTCTTTTTCTGTGTTTCTTTCTTAATGTAGATTGAGAGACCTTTATGGAGACATGGTGGCAGACTTGAACACAACGAAAAATATTGTGGTTATATTATTGTGCAGAACAGGTACATTTGATCATTTGATGATAAATTTACCCATGTCTTCTTTTCAATTTGAGCCTTTAGTCAGATGTTTTGTCTTGGTTTTTAGAAAGGTTGGACTATGAAAATTTTTAGGACTTGGATCTTTGAAACTTAATTCATTAAATTGTCAATAGAAAGCAAAATCTTTCTTGGGTTAGGTCTAAATTGTTGATTTTGATTTAGATGCAACAAACACATGACTATTGGAAATAGTCCATGCAAAAGATTAACAATAAAAAGAATGGTGAAGAATTTATCATTTTCAAAATGGCAATTTCTTATTTATACTTTTGTTTATATATGTCTAATTGAACTTGTATGTAAGCTATTTTTATGTGCAATTTCTAATAGTTATCATTATGTTTTTTAATCTAATTGAAGTTTGAAAAAAGTTCATAATCTAATAGCCTTTATGAATCATGTTTCATTTTTCTCTTTGTGGTTTGAATATGACTCTTATATGTTTGTGCCACATCAATTTATAGATTTCTATTTTTTCTTCATTGTTAGACTAATTTATGGGGATATATACTTTGCTCCGAATTATCTAGATTGATTGTCATGTGTTAATTCTTCTATGTGGATTTGTTGTGATTTGCATGTATATACTGCTGATATTGGCAGGGATCGATCCTATAACCTGGGGATTAAGGCAAAGTCAACCTTGAAGCAATCAAGAGTTCCAAAAGTGTATTTGGAAATGTATTTTACATTGCTTATGTTGCTATCTTTCAGTTGTTGGGGTGGAGTAAGATTCTCTTTTAATCACTATAGCCTTGGATCTTGGCATAAGATAATTAGTGATATGGTTTGAATGTAGGAAACTTCAACTATGAAGTTGACTCTAATGATAAAGTACTGATACGGGGAGTCACTATAAAAGGGTTAAAAAAGTATGCGGATGCTCTTAGGAGTCAAGTGTTTGAAATGCAAAATCAAAACCTATGTCTATCTAGGCATTTTTTCATTACCTTTCAGCTACCTGGCCCACTTGATGCCTATTAGTTTTCTGGTAACTTTGGTACTAGGAGGATCCTTGAAGGAGATGTTACGAAAGGGGGCATACAAATTAACAAGTTTTGGCTTATTAGATATATAATCTTTTTCTTTTAGTTTTGTCGTTTGTTGTAAATTTACCTGAGTTGATGCAAAGATCATGGGGTTTAGAATGACAAAAGTTAATAATGAAACTATGTTTTATATTTTTGGACAACTTGATTGTTCTTAGGCTTACATGCTTTCTAACCTTGATGTTGAAGTAGGAGCTGTGGTATTGATGTTTGAGTAGTTGTTGTGGTATGATTTGATCCATTCATAGAAATTTTTCCGAGTGTATTGATGTTTTCTTTATTTTTTCGATGTCTAAAGTATTTGTTCTTCAAAATGATGCATTTGAACTATTACAGTTTTGTGGCCCAAAAAAAAAAAGAACTATTACAATTTATTCAATGGGTAATTTTAATTTTCACATACAAAGCATATTTCTTGATTTTTTAAGTTTAGCCCATGGTATCTCAATTTTTTAAACTTATTAGTTATTAATATCTAACAAAAAATATGATACAATCTATACTACAACGCTCAATGTCACAAAATATTTTCAACTTGTATCACAATTTCTAACATTGAAAACTGCCTCATCCAATGTATGAAGAGAACAATTAGGAATTTAAATCACATTTTTATAAACTTCAATTAATATATTGGCTTTTCTCAATGTTTTACGATATTAATTGTCCATAAATATTAAGCAAAAGTAACTGAAAAACCTATGCGATATACGATAGTGTTACATTGTAGGTAGAAGTGGAGCCAAGAACAAACGTTTTTTTTTTGGGGGGTTGGACTTTTAAAATAGTTAATATTAATTTCAATTAAAAATTGTAAGAAAATGTCTATTTTATTATTATTATTTAATAATGCTTTTTAATATCGTTCATATATAAACATAAAGGTCAATTTACTAAATTTTTTTGTTTCCATAAACTTCAATTAATATATGGGGTTTTTCAATGTTTTATGATATTGTTTGTTCATAAAAATTAAGCAAGAATACTAGAAAATCATGCAATGTACATGAGTGTTATATTGTTGTAGGTAAGAGTGAAGTCAAGAACAAGCCTCCTTTTTTTTTTTGGGGTGGGAGTGGGAGTGGGAGTGGGAGTGGGAATGGGAGGGAGAGGGGGAGGGGGAGGGGGACTTCTATAAATCTTAAGATTAATTTCAATAAAAAAATTTAAAGAAAATGTCTATTTATGATTATTACCTAATAATAATTTTTTTATAATCACCTAATAATACTTTTTAATATTGTTCATGGAGGTTCATTTTACTATATTTTTTTCAATTGAAAAAATTTATACACCAAATGTATACTACAAAAAATTGTATTTTTACATAGAATATGTGGTAATCACAAAATTTTTGTCCATCCTGCGCATCGCGCAGGAAAAAAAAATTTTGTATAAAATTGTATGAGGCTGTTACTATTTATTAAAATGTACCTCTAAATCCGTTTTGATGTTATGCACATGATTTGATCAAGTTTGAAGCATGTATATAGTATATAATAATGATTATGAAGGTAGGAATGTAACATTGTCCAATATGACCAACGTGGTTGGAATAAAGGCATTCTATTTGAAATAGAGCATCCAATGCAAGTGTTATATATGCTCTAAAAGTAGACAAAGTAAGTTTTCCAATGAACTAAAGAACACCTAAATTAAATAAGTCCATGATTTATGGTGAATTTTTGAAGTTAGGGTTCAAAATTAAACAAAATAGGAAAATGGCAAGTTTTTACCATAGGTACTACTTATTTTAAAAGGTAGTATAAAAATGTGTAGAACTCCCAAAATTTAGTGGTTTGTATGCATGGAAAACTCTATGAATGAAATGCCACTAGTTTGAATGCAATTGGAGTTATATAAGGAGAGTTACGTAAGTTTTCCAAAAATTGTTCCCCTAAAAGCTATGTCCTAACCTTTAATGATTTAAGATAATACTATGCCCTATTTTGAGTAGAATAAATGTACAATAAATATGTCTGAAAAGTAGACACATAGAGTTTTCAAATGACATAAAGAATGCACAAAGTGGCTTAGGATAGAATGAGAAATAATTTCTCAAATTTAAAGCCAAAATCTCAGGAAAGTGAAAAAAATCATATGATCAATGATATTCGTGCCAAATACTGTACCAATTGGAATATTAAATATATTGTTTCATATTTTTTCCATGTATATAATATTCTAAGATATTTTTAGAGATTTGAATCACCTTTATAGGATTTTTTTAGAATTAGTTATAATTTTTCAAAATTCAATCGGTAGAAGGGACTTACCAAATCAATGGTAACCCAGAAAATAAATTTTTTTGTTGTAGCCCCTCAAATGATTCAAGCTGCTACAATGGTATAAATGGATTTAAATGAAGTCTAATACATGATAAATAGGGCTTAAAACTAAGGTGTTACATTTTTAGTATAAGAACTGAAGGTTTAGGCTTTCAAAGCAAAGATTTAGGTAAACCTTTGCAAGAAAAGGTACCCATTGAGTTAAGGTGTTTCCCTTTTTAATGTAAAGTGTTATTCCTCATAAGACTCTAGTTTAAGAATGTTCTAGTAGCTTAAGAGAGTAGGCTTGAAGATAGCCTGAGGTAGTTGCTGTAATGAATGAGGATGATTTATAGATCTATTTTCCTTAGATCTTGAAATCCTTTTAAAGTTAGATCATTATAGATCCTATCAGTTAAGTAATGATGTAGGGTTATAAAAGATCCTAATAGGACATAGAGGTTACAGTGATTCTCATGGTCGTAGTAGATCAAATATGAGGTTGCAGTAAACCTCCAGAAAGAAAGAGAAGATGAGAAAAATTGATGAGCCTTAGAGTTCCGATAGTTCTCTGAAAGAGGATGATCTAGGATGATATTAGAAGATATGGAACCTCATTAATCTGCAAATAATATGAAAGTTTACACAAAGACTTTTCTCTAATGCCTAACCACTAACTAAAAAGTTACTAAGAAATGTAATGGTAGGTGGTGATAATGAATATTGTTAGCTTTCCTATGTTTTGATAATAACAAAACTAGAGAAGAAATTGTTTTGCAGAAATATTTGGCTCCCAAGCAAAATTTAAAGAAATTAGCAAGTCAACGATAACTCAACAAAAGTCCTTTAATTAAATGTTGCAAGTGGTTGAATTTATAAGCAAACTACACCTTGAAAAATCTTTTCAATGATTTCTAATCCCCAAGTTTAATATTTTGGAAAATTTCAAATTCAGAAATAGCTTCGTGCCTTATCTCTTAAAATCTTTTTAAATAATCGATTACCTTAATCCCATAACCTATTATTTTAGCCTTTCAAAATATTCTTCGGGTTTTCTAGCTGAAATAATCGATTACCTTCAACAACAATTGATTATCGTTCTCTTTAGTGACTTTGTATGCCTCAAGTTGTCACCCTAATCAATTATATTCCTATATAATCGATTATATCAGTAACTATCTTATGTTCAGGTTGATCTTTTTCTAATATAACTAATTACCTCACCTCAAACAATCGATTATTACGTCGTTGATTATTCCTATTATCCTTCTTTTTTTGTATCTTAGTCGATTGCTCTCAAATCTAATCGGTTATATTAACTCATATAACCTGTTACATCCTTATATAATCAATTAAAATTCCTCAACATGATTGCAAGCTCTCCATTTGAAATCTAACCTATTACTCTTGAGCTTCTAATCGATTATCTCATGCATTCACTTAAAAATTTCTCCAACCTAGTTTGTTACGTTGTAAGATAATTGATTATCTTTGTCCCTTTACTTACTCTTTTTTTCACGATGATCGATTACCCTTGTCCATAATTAGTTACATTTTTTTTTGTTCTCCAGAAACACTTTCACTTATCTTCTTTCTATCTTGGCAAGCTAGAAAATGAACTTAATCTCTTCTTCTACATTAAAGAAGTTTTTTCTTCTAGCTTAAATGATTATTTTAATTTATGGAGAAACACTTTACTAAGAGAACACATACTCAGTATGATCAATTACCTCTAACTTGTAATCACTTAATCTATGTAGGTGAGCATTAAATGCACCTTCAACGGTCACTAATCTTTGAGTAATAGCAAATTAATTGTGTCTAATGACTAGTTAATGGGTTTCAACTATAAATAGTAATTCATTTATGCAAAAAGGAACAAGAGAGCATTCTGAAATCTTTGGCATTATCATTTACTGTTATTTGCTCATAAATATGGTCAACAACATTAGAGCTTCAGTTGTATTATATCTACCTCTTTGAGTAAGGCTAACCTACTATAAATATTCATCACTAATCTTCTACCTTTAAGAGTAGACTCAAGATAGTAGGTATCTTGAGTGGGCTGTGAAATTACTCCTTATACGGAGAGAGTTTTTTAGTGTAAAAAACAAAGCATTGTATTAAGGCTCACAAGTGGTCATTCAAAACTTATGGACATAATGTAAAATCTCAAGTGATGACTTGGGGACTGGAGGTAGGCTAAGTTGTATAGGCTAAACTAGAATAAATATCTCCTATCTTCTTTATTTGCATTATTTATCTGTTTATCCCTATTTTTCTGTCCATTCTACTATTTCATTTACTTCCTTAGGTTAAGTGAAAATTTCAAATCACCCAATTCACCCCCTCTTGGGTGCTCAACCGTACTAACAATTGGTATCAAAGTTTGGGCTCTCATTAAAAGATCTAACAATCTGATAGTTGCAAATGGTTAGATTTAGTGATAGTATCTTACCTGAAGGGTCTAACTGCAACAAACCACCAGGCTTCTATGGAGAAAACTATACCTACTAGAAAATGAAAATGAAGCTGTTCTTTGAAACTTTGGATCTAGACATTTGGGATATAGTTACTAAAGGAAACTATGAGTCAAAGAAAATTGTTCATGGTAGAGAAGTTCCTAAGCCTAAGGAAGAACGGGATGATGAAGACAAGAGAAAGATGTTGCTAAACCACAAAGTAAAAATAGTGATTGTAAATGCTTTAAGTCAAGATGAGTTTTTCAGAGTTTCCAATTGCAACACAGCCAAGGAAATGTGGAAAACTCTTGAGACAGCACATGAGGGAACAAATAGAGTAAAAGAAAACTAAATTAACACGCTAATCAAACAATATGAAAGCTTCAGAATGCAAGAAGGAGAAACTGTGAAAGACATGTAGAAGAGATTTACTCATATTGTGATTCACCTTAGAGCTCTTTAAAAAATATACCAAGAAAGTGAATTGGTGAGAAAAGTCCTTCATGCTCTTCCCATTGAGTGACAACCAAAGGTCACTGCCATAGAAAAAACTAAAAGAGAATCCATGAGTTCAATTATTGCTTCAATTATTGCTCTATTTGTAGCACTAGTTGAATATGAAGGCAAACTCAAGGATATCAAAGAAGTGGCTTAAGACAAGAAAAAGAAAGGAATTGCTTTAAAAGTTGCTGAAGACTTAGATGATTCAGAAGATGAGGAAGAAGTTGATGAGAAGACAATGGCCATACTTGTAAAAAAGTTTGGCAAATTCTACAAGAAGAAGAAGTTCAACAAAAAATTTCAGAAGAAAGATGGAAGTTCTTCCAATAAGAAAGATTCAAAGGAGCCTTTACAAGTTTTGAGTGCAAGAAAATAAGACACATCAAATGGGTGTGCCCTCAGTACCTAAAAAAGCAAGAAAATGAGCAGAAGAAAGATAAAGCCAAGAAACAAAAAAAGCTTATATCTCTTCAATATGGGGAGATAGGTCGAATGAAGACACTAAAGAAGAAGAAATAGCAGATTTTAGTCTCATGGTTGAGACAATGGAAGAAGAAAAGGAAACTAAAAAGAAAGAAACTAAGGTAAATTCTTCTAACCCCTCCTATAGTGAATTACAAGTTGCATTTCATGATTTGCATGATAAGTGCATTAAAATTGCCAAAGATCTTTTTAAAATAAAAAGAAAGTTTTTCTTCTAAAACTTATGCTTAAAGAAGAAAAGAGTTTGAGAAAAGAAGCACAAGATAAAATCAAAAGTTTTGAAAATGAAAAATTAAATTTTGTGTGTTGTATGCTGCATTAAAAGGGGAAAATGATGATTTATATAACACACTTGCTAAAAACACTATAGGCAAAGAGATTTTGAGCATTATGTTGGGTGAACAAAGGTGTGTTCATAACAAAGTTAGTTTTGGCTATGATCCTAGCAATGATAAAATTGCCTCACAAACTAGAAAACCTAAAAGTGGTGAAAGATATTATATGTAGTACTTTGTTCCATTTGTATTATCCAGCAGCCCCTTCTTAACTTGTAACTTCTGTAACAAGAAGGGTCACAGTTCTAGCTCTGGTCTTTACAAGAAGAAAGGAATTGATAATGAGATGAAGTGGGTTTCCAAAGATACTTCAGTACCAAAGGGAGTTGGAACTAACAAAAAAGGACCTAAGAAAGTATAGGTACCTAAAAACAAGACTTGATCTTATATTTTGCAGATATGCCTTAAAGCAAAGAAGAGCAACAACTAGTACATGGATAGTGCTTGCTCAAGGCATATGAGTGGAGACAAAGAGAAGTTCATCATTCTCAAGGTCAAGAAAGGAGGATCAATCACTTTTGGAGGAGATTAAAAAGACAAAATTATTGGTATAGTCATTGTAGGAAGGAATCTAGAAACTTCAATGGAAGAAGTGTTATTTGTGATTGGCCTTAACCACAATCTTCTAAGTGTGAGCCAAACTTGTGACAATGGTAATTGGGTGCTGTTCAGCTCAAAGGAATGCCTGGTCATTAGAAAAAGTGACAAGAAGATCATCCTCAAAGCTTAAAGGGATGGTAATTGATATACTGTTGACTTAAATGAACTTCTTCCTCTGGACTTTATTTGCTTAATTAGTAAAAATGATGAATCTTAGTTATGGCATAAAAGATTAGCTCTTGTTAATATGAACCAAAGTAATAAGCT
The DNA here is from genome assembly GCA_026686845.1 of Adenanthera pavonina. Taxonomy (NCBI): domain Eukaryota; kingdom Viridiplantae; phylum Streptophyta; class Magnoliopsida; order Fabales; family Fabaceae; genus Adenanthera; species Adenanthera pavonina. Next base: position 10,612,682 of record JAIVEN010000017.1, read on the forward strand.
AGTTAAAAATGAATTAGTTACTAGTATGTCTAATATCTCTTTTGAGAAAGATAGAGAACGTGATGCTTGTCTTCAAAGAAGCAAATTAAGCTTTCATTTAAACCAAAGAATATAGTCTCTACTTCAAGACTATTATAGTTATTCCACATGAATTTGATTGGTCCATTTCGTGTTAAGAGCTTTGTTGGAAATCTGTATGTTCTTGTAATAGTTGATAATTATTAAAAGTTTACATGGACTGTGTTTCTTCCATTTAAATATGAGATGTTTGTTGCATTTATCATCTTAGAAATGAAAGTACAAAATAAGAAAGGTTATTCTATTGTAGCTAAGGTCATATCATGAAGGAGCATTTGAGAATTCAAACTTCCTGGAGTTCTATGAAGAAAATGGAATAAAACATAATTTTTCACCTCCAAGAACTCCACAGCAAAATGGTGTCGTTAAAAGAAAGAATATAACACTTAAGGAGATGTCTCGTACAATGCTCAATGAGAAGAAATTGCCCAAATACTTCTAGACAGATGTAGTCAACACAACATGCCACATCATTAATCGAGCTTATGTAAGACCATCCTTAACAAGACACCTTACGAGTTATACAAAGGAAAGAAGCCTAATCTCTCATATCTTCATATTTTTGGTTATAAATGCTACATTCACAATAATGGTAAGGATAATGTCGGTAAGTTTGACTCTAAATCTAATGAAGATATCTTTCTTGGCTATTCTAATAGAAGTAAAATATATAGAGTTTATAATAAAAGAAACATGTAATTGAAGAGTCATTACATGTAGTGTTTGTAGAAACTGAAACCTTTGTTGAACCCCTTAATAAAGGTGAAGAGGATCTAGTAATCAATGTGAGCAATCTAAATTTGAATAAAAGGGAACCTCTAAGGACATCAGATTCTATGCAAGGAAAATGTCTAGGAACAAGATAATAATGAAAAGGATCATGAACTACCTTAATCTTGGAGATATCTTGTGAGCCATTCTATTGATCAAGTGATTGGTGAAGTTCATGATCAAGTAAGAACAAGAAATCAGTTATGGGGTCAAATTAATTATTGTGCATTCATATCTCAAATTGAACCCAATAACATAGAAGATGCATTAAAAGATGAATATTGGGTGACAACCATGCAAGAAGAGCTCAATCAGTTTGAGAGGAACCAAGTTTGGGATTTGGTACTTAGAACAACTAATAGACCAATCATTGGCACAAAATGGGTATTTAGAAACAAATTTGATAAATCTAGAATGATTGTACAAAACAAAGCAAAGCTTGTTGCCAAAGGCTATAATCAAGAAGAATGTATGGACTATGAGGAGACTTATGCTCTAATTGCAAGATTGGAAGCTATAAGAATATTCTTAGCCTTTGCTTGTATAAAAGAAATCAAACTATATCAAATGGATGTGAAGAGTGCATTTTTTAATGGATATATCATGGAAGAAATTTATGTTGATTAAAAGTCTAGGATTTGAGGACTTAACAAAAACAAACCAATGATAAGATCTTTATTTGTCAAACAAAATACTTGAAGGAGCTTCTCAAAAAGTTCAAAATGGACAAAGCTTAAATCTCTCAGAACTCTAATAAGCACTGCCACCAAACTTGATGCAGAAGAAGGAGGAAAGCCTTTTGACATTACCAAGTACCAAGGAATGATTGGCTCTTTACTATATCTTATAGCTAGTAGACTTGACATCATATTCAATGTCTATATGTCTGCAAGATTTCAATCCTCAATAAAAGAATCACACTACATTGTAGTAAAAAGAATTTTCAAATACTTGATTGGTACAACCCAAATAGGTCTCTGGCATCCTAAAGGTGGTGGAGAAAATCTCATTACATACTCAGATGCTAATCTGCTGGTAGCGCAGCATTGATAGAAAGAGTACCAGTTGAACATGTCAGTTTCTTGGTAGATCCCTTGTCTTATGGTTCAGTAAGAAACAAAATAGCATAGCGCTTTCAATAGCTGAAGCTGAGTATGTAGCAGCTGAGAGTTGTTGTGCTTAAGTGCTTTGGATGAAACAACCGGAAGACTTGGGATTCAATATGGAAGAAGTTCTAATTAAATATGACAATTCAAGTGCTATTAATCTGTCAAAGAATCCTGTAATGCTTTTAAGTACTAAGCATATTGAAATCATGCATAATTTTCTAAGGGACCATGTGCAAGAGAAAGATGTTACCTTGGAGTTTGTTCCCACACAACAACAACTTGTAGATATTTTCACAAAGCCACTACCAAAAGATTGATTTTCATTTATTAGAAGAGAGCTGTGAATGGTAAATCCTAGTAAGTTGTAAGAAATTTCTGAACTTCTTTTAAATTTCATGTTTTGATGAATATTTCAAATAAATAAGTCACTAAATTAACTATTAGAGTATCCTTAAGAACTTTTTTTTTTCAGGAATCAATTAAATTGAAGAGGAAAACAATTATGCTCAATTACAGTTGATTATTAAGTAGCATATAATCGATTATCGAGATGATCCTAAAACTCTGTGAGGTTTGCCTATTGAGGTAACATATTATCTAGCATTATATAATCGATTCTCTTATATAGTAGCATACTAATCGATTATTTAAATTTGTTTAATCAATTATCATATTACTAATTGTTAGGTTGACTGGTTACTCAAGAAGGGGGTAAATTGGGTGATACAAGATTTTTGCTCTTTTTTATGAACAGCTCAATTTCACCAAATGTTATAGTAAAACAGGTTGTTAGGTTGGTTGGTCACTCAATTTCACCAAAAGTTAAGGACTTTAACATTGAACTTCAAAATTCGTCTATTACTATGTGACATTTGAATTTTGAGTTTGCTAAAGATATCAAATGTTCGTTCGTGCGAATTTTCATATTGAAAGTACATATGTTGAATTTGAATAATTGTTTCAAGTTTTCACGAAGTACTTTGAAATTTGAATTTTAAAAACTAAAATTCATCTGTCAAAGGCATGTTTAACATGACACAAGTTCTCTCTTCAAAATTCGCATTTTGAAGCTTTAAGCTCATCTATAAGAGGCTATGACTTTGAAATTCACCAATAGTCAAATTTTAACTAAGTTTCATATGAATTTTGCACACTTTCACTAACTATATTTAGCCTGAAATTTGAATTTTAGAACCAAAATTTGTCTATCAGAAATAAAATCTTTGTGACTTTAAAATTCAATAAGCAAAGTGCAAATTTTGCATAGTATAGGTATGAGTCAAATAGCAAAATTTGTCTATTAGCCAATATACTTCAACTTTAACATATACTAACATCATATTCACTTAATCTAACTTATTTAAGACATATGGTAACAAGATTAAGTAAATTTCAAAGATTAAACTACCTTAATACCTTAGTGAAAACAAAATATACCTAATAGCTAGGTCTTCAAAAGTTAAGATCTACTTTCACTTAGTCATTTCATTCTTGGCATGCTCCCTTCTGATTTTCAATTCTTGGAATATCCTTTCTTTTCTTCTTCTTTGAGTAAGACATAACGTTGATTTTCCTTTCTTTATTTCAATGTTTACTCTTCCCTCTTGGACAATCCTACATTTAATGTGCTACACTTATAAACCTAATAGTTAGTCCAATTTATATATCCAACTTATATTTTATTATAAAATATAAAAGCATAATGGGTTTATTAGTACATAGCATGATATATGCATTATAAACATAATTACACACACACTAATGCATATTTTACTTCTTTTAGGAACAAAATATATGTTAGACAAATATAATATATTTGTTCCTTATCACTCTACATTCATTATCATCAAAACTTATATTAAACTTAACACTAGTCTCTAATGTGCTTAGTTTCTATCAATTACTTGCCCTAGTTAATTATTTCTTAAGTAATTTTTTTTCTGAATTCTTTTGTAGTGTGTTAATCGATTGCTTAGCTTTATATAATCGATTACTTTGGCCTTGTATGTGTTTTCATTCTTTCCACATTAATAGATAAAAATTGTTACCTCTAATCAATTACTTTGGTTTGTCGTTCCCAATTCCATAGCTTCAAATGTCGACAATTGATTATTTTGGCCTAAATAATCAATTATCTCGTGATAGTTCAGTTTTTAAACAAGACAATGTGTAACACTTTACCTTTAGTCTCATTTTCCATGTATTAGACCCTAAAAGAGTTCATTTATGTATAGGTAGAAGCTTGAATCACATAAATATTAAAAACGCAGTTTTCAAAATTTTGGCATTGTTTATATGGTCAAAATCCACTTTACTAGCCAAATTTCAAAAGTTCATAACTAATTCTATAAAAATTGTTTGGAAGTGATTTAAATATCTAAAAATAGCTTCAATCATTGTCTACATGGAAAAAAAATATAAAACAGAGTGTTGGTTGGGCCAATTGGTACAATAAATTTCAAAAAGATTTACTATTCATTTGATTATTTTATTTTTACCCAGTTTTCTAGCACTAATTTTGATAAATCATATAGACGAAATTGAGTGATCTTTAAACCATTTTAAAGCTCTTCCTGTCTACTTTTCAACCATATATAACACCCATATATTGAACCATAAAACATTCAAACAAAATAGTTAATATCTGAGAATCAAAATGATTATTTACATCCTATAACGTAGCAAAATAAAGTTTATAACTTATTTACATAACCATATCTTGTTCTCATAACATACCAAACACTACATAAGATCTAAAAGGACATGATCATTTCCATGTACAGATTTAACACCACCAAGCATGTAAATTTACATAAAAGTTTGAAACAAAAGATCATGGCAAGCAATGTCAACTTAATCATCAACATATTTCTCCTTGCCTTTTAACTCTTTGGTAGCCTTGCCATAGCTTGATCCTATACATGATTAGCATTTGGAAAGGTGAGATTCGTGAAATCTTAGTAGCATTACCAATTATACACATATATAATCACATAATTCTTGGAAAACATTTGCCAAATATATTGAACATATTACGCCATAACATTTTAAAGAAATTTTGGTAAAGTTTCATTTTGCAAATTGAGTATCCCGGGGTCTCAAGCCCCTTCAAACAACTTAGCCGCAACCAAGAGACATCACATAGTAACAACCATGGCATCAAACAAATCATATAGTTCATAAAATCAATAATGGATAATATAATGCATAAAAGGTAAAAATGCTACCTTTTTGAATTCCTTTGCTTTCCACATTTTGTATACCTTTTCTTTAGCCTTCCACAACTTTCTTGAATCTAATCACAACACGAATTAAGCACATAAGCTATTGGTTAATGGTGTTGCCACAAAAAGTGCTCACTAAGACCCTTAAATTCGTACTTTGCAATCCTTTTGGTTTTTCTCAAAGCTAACACTTATATTTAACTAATTTGGACCCAATAATTCCATTTTTGGGGTCAAAATCATGAAATTTCATCCCTATCCTAATCCCTAGTTTGGCCGAAATTGATGAGAGAATAAGAGAAATTAATTCGCTTTGATTTTCTTTCAACAATTTGTGAAATCATGCTTCAATCATCTAGTCTAAGCTTTTCCCTAAGTTTATTGGCTAAAAATCAACTCTTTCTTATTCTAGGTGAAGGCTGAAATTCATGGAGGTTTGTAGGAAGAAGATGACTCTATGAAAGCTTCACCAAACACTTGAAACAACAAGGTAAAGGCCATGAGAACTTACCTAGCAACTTGAGTCTTCAACCTTGCCTTCTTGCTCATTCTTTCTCTCTTTTTTTCTTCACAATTTTTAACTCTCTCTCACTCTTTCTTGCTGTTGTTTGGATGCACAAAATGAAGAGGATAAAGAGGCTTAAGTCACTTAACAACACATTTAGAGGAAGAGATGTGATAAATGAGTAGTAAGCTTAGGTTACTTGACCAACTTTGGTTAGTTTTAATGAAATAATTCACAATAATCAAATAAATAAATTCTTCCCCTATCCCTTGATGCAGCACATCATGTCATTTAAGGGTACTATTGTCCAAAAATTGCTCCATAATTTTATTAGTTCAAAATAACCTTTACCAATAAATTTTACCCATACTGATTAATTACTTTTGCTGTAATTTGTCTCTTAATTGGTACAAGATTATTCTAAATTTTGATTTAGGCTAAATTTATTTTCTTGTTCCAAAATATGTTTGTGTGGGGTCCACATATTGTTTCTGTATTTGTATTGCCTTTTATGGGGCCCACAATCTCTTTTTTTGTATAATAATTACATTTTAACTTTCAATACCACTTATAAATTCATACTAACCTAGTAAACCTCTAAGCAATATTCCATTGGGTCCAGTTCGTTGAGATCTCCGTTTTGATAGAAATTCTAAAAATTATGAAATTGCCTTTGACTTAGGGTAAAATTATGATTTTTAATTCTTTCGAGTCCTTTCTAATGAGTTTTCCTAGGGACTTAAATGCATAAAATTCTTCTTTTTAGGGACTATATTGCATAGATTTGTCTATCCAGGAACAAAAATATAATTTTCTCATTTTTGTTCTAATTGAAAAGATGATATTCTTGCCCTTTTTCCACTTTTAATTGTATCTCTTAGTTTTCTCTAATTCTCTATGCATTCTATAATATATAGTAAAATAGGGATATTACACAATGCGTCCTCTCTGAAATGTCTCAATCGATTACTCCACGTGCAAAGCTTGTAATTGTAATATCCTAATTAGTACGGGATGCCACAAAATGCATGACAAGATGAAAAATGAAGTAAGATGGTAATGTTACATACTCGATAAGATAGTGATGTTACATGCTCGATCCTTAAATAGAATGAGTTTCTGTTTCTGTATTTGTATTGCCTTTTATGGGGCCCACAATCTCTTTTTTTGTATAATAATTACATTTTAACTTTCAATACCACTTATAAATTCATACTAACCTAGTAAACCTCTAAGCAATATTCCATTGGGTCCAGTTCGTTGCGATCTCCGTTTTGATAGAAATTCTAAAAATTATGAAATTGCCTTTGACTTAGGGTAAAATTATGATTTTTAATTCTTTTGAGTCCTTTCTAATGAGTTTTCCTAGGGACTTAAATGCATAAAATTCTTCTTTTTAGGGACTATATTGCATAGATTTGTCTATCCAGGAACAAAAATATACTTTTCTCATTTTTGTTCTAATTGATAAGATGATATTCTTGCCCTTTTTCCACTTTTAATTGTATCTCTTAGTTTTCTCTAATTCTCTATGCATTCTATAATATATAGTAAAATAGGGATATTACACAATGCGTCCTCTCTGAAATGTCTCAATCGATTACTCCACGTGCAAAGCTTGTAACTGTAATATCCTAATTAGTACGGGATGCCATAAAATGCATGACAAGATGAAAAATGAAGTAAGATGGTAATGTTACATACTCGATAAGATAGTGATGTTACATGCTCGATCCTTAAATAGAATGAATTTCTGTTTCTGTATTTGTATTGCCTTTTATGGGGCCCACAATCTCTTTTTTTGTATAATAATTACATTTTAACTTTCAATACCACTTATAAATTCATACAATCTAGTAAACCTCTAAGCAATATTCCATTGGGTCCAGTTCGTTGCGATCTCCGTTTTGATAGAAATTCTAAAAATTATGAAATTGCCTTTGACTTAGGGTAAAATTATGATTTTTAATTCTTTTGAGTCCTTTCTAATGAGTTTTCCTAGGGACTTAAATGCATAAAATTCTTCTTTTTAGGGACTATATTGCATAGATTTGTCTATCCAGGAACAAAAATATAATTTTCTCATTTTTGTTCTAATTGATAAGATGATATTCTTGCCCTTTTTCCACTTTTAATTGTATCTCTTAGTTTTCTCTAATTCTCTATGCATTCTATAATATATAGTAAAATAGGGATATTACACAATGCGTCCTCTCTGAAATGTCTCAATCGATTACTCCACGTGCAAAGCTTGTAACTGTAATATCCTAATTATTACGGGATGCTATAAAATGCATGACAAGATGAAAAATGAAGTAAGATGGTAATGTTACATACTCGATAAGATAGTGATGTTACATGCTCGATCCTTAAATAGAATGAATTTTCCATATGGTCCTTAAAAGAAATTATGTTTGACCTTTAATTGAAATTAAGTTTCCATAAGATTCTTAGTAGAAATTAATTTCAAAACTACAGATTATGCATTATACCAATTGAATGGAAGCTCGTGTCGAGTTGAGCTGAATGATATAAATATTATATAGCTGGGAGGTCTAGATTGAAAGATAAATCAATTTGAAAACATAATGAAAAGAATTATTAAAAAATTGGTCTTTGGGAACAAATTATGAGGAAGTACCTGAAAGAATCAGTAATGGAGTTTTTAACCCTACTCAACTACAAAAAGATCATTTTCCAAGTTAGAAAATAAAATATGAAGATTGCATTTTAGCCCCGAGGAAGAAGAATTATTTGTAATTTAGTCCTCAAAAGGAAAGAATTGTTGTGCTTAAGTCCTTAGGAAAAATTATGAAAACGAGCCCAGAAAAATTAAAAATTATAATTTCACCGGGTTATGGGCAATTTCATAATTTTTAGAAATCCTGTCAAAACAAAGATTTTGATGAGCTAGACTCAATGGAATATTGCTTAGAAGCTAATTGAGTTCATATGAATTTATAATTTTAATTTAAGGTTGAAAGTGATTTTTAAACTAAAAAAGAAGTTTGTGAGCTCTATAAAAGTAGATGGGTGAAAAGAATGTGATGGGGATTCTCATAGATAAATTTGGGGATAAAAAATAAATTTAGTTCAAAATCAAATTTAGAACAATCCTATACCAATTAAATGACAATTATGATAAAAATATTTAATCGGTACAAGCAAAAGTTATTGGTAAAGATTATTTTGGACTATTAAAAATTATGTAGCAATTTTTGGACAACAATACCCTCAAGAATGATGTGCTGCAGCTACAAGGGACAAGGAGGGAAATTATTTAATTGATTAAGTTAATTATCTTATTAATTTAACCAAGTTGGTTAGGTAAACTCAATACCTATTCATGCATTTAGTATCTCTCTTCTATACCTTGGGTTGAGTGGTTTAAGAGAGCATTTTGGTCTGAAAATTTGTAGACCAAAGGAAGCCATTTTTGAAGAACAAGAGAGAAAAAGGAAGAGAGAAAAGTGAAAGAAAGAAGATAAGCTTGAAGCACTAGACCAAAGGTGAGGCCTCTTGCTTCCTAGTTTGTTCTTTCAAGTATTTGAAAAAGTTTTCATGGAGTTTTCATCTTCCTCATCTTCACCATGAATTTCAACTTTAAGTAAAAGAGTGAAAGAGATGAGTTTTTAATCAATTAACTTAGGGAAAAACTTAGTTAAGTCACCTAAAGCATGATTTTGGAAGTTATTTGGAGTATTTCAAATGAAATCAATTTCTCCTCTTCCATGCTCATTTTTGGCCAGAATGGAAGTGATATTTAGAATGGGAATTTCATTATTTTAACCTCAAAAATGGATTCTCCATGGTCCAAAACCTTAGGAACAAGTGTTGCATTAAAGAAAAACCAAATAGATAGTAAGATGAAATTTTAGAGTTTAGTGAGCACCTTGTGATGCATGACTTTCAACTAGTAGCTTATGTGCCCTAATGATGGTGTATTTAGGTTTAAGAAGGCTCAAGAAAGTTGCAAAAGTGATCTACAAAGGGAGGAAATCAAAGGAATTCAAGGAGGTAGATTTAACCCTTTACTGGCACTATATTATCATAATTGTTTTTTATAATTGTAATGCTTTGTTGTATGTTTGTATTGACATTTTGTGATGTTGGCTGAGTTGAATAAGGGGTTTTGAGACCTCGGAATGTCCACTTTACAACACAAAACACTCCCAAAATTTTTATGAGTTAGTATGGCAATCTATGTTTTTATGAAAGTAATTGATGACTTCATGAATTATGTGATATTATGCATGCTTGTATGGGTAATTGCTATTGAGATTCTTTGAATCTCACCCCTCCTAATGATTAACCATGCTAGGGCAAGACCATGGAGAGGCTTAGAAAAGAGCAAGAGGCATGAAGGAGAAAATAATAAATGTTATGACTATGAAAGTATTGATGATGTATATTGAAGAATGTAATGTAAATTTTATGAAAATTGTGTATGATTATATGAGGCTACCATTGTTTCATAACATGTACCTTTAAGTTCCCTATAATGTTATGTATGGATTTGGAACCATGAATGATGATGTATGTATGTTAAAGGTTTATTTTGCAAAGTATATGAATGAAATTCTGAGCCTTAGTGAGTAGACAAGTTACTGTTTGGACCAAACAGGGGATGATGTATGAATTTATACATACTCATGAAGTAGATAGAATATTCTTTCCAAAGAGCTAAAGAACATTTAAATTGGATAAGTATATGATTTATAATGAATTTTTTAAGTTAGGGGTCAAAATTGGATAAGTAGGAAAAACTAGAACATTCACTGTGAACACTAGAAATTTCAAAAGACAATATAAAATTGTACAAAGTTTTGAAAATTTAGTGGTTTGCATGTATGGAAAGATTTATGTCTTAGGTTGAAGATAAATGGTTTGAATGCAATTGAAGCTATAGAAGAAGAGTTATATAAGTTTTTATAAAATCATTCCAGTGAAAGTAGTATTTTGACTCTTAATGGTTTAAGTTAGTATCATGTCTTGTACAAATTGAATAAATGTATAAAAAAATGTCTAAAGATAGAGGGAGATATGAATATTTAAAATTAAGGCCAAAATCTTGGGAAGATATAAAAAAACCATTTGAACAGTAAATTTCACGCAAAATATTGTATTAATTGGCATGATTAAAATTCTTTTCCTTATTTTTCCCATGTAAAAAATGTCTTAAGGTATTTTTAGAGGGTTGAATCACTTTCATACGATTTTTTTTGAATTAATTATAATTTCAAAGTTCACCCAGTAAAATAGAAAATGCTATATGAACAGTGCCTGAAATTTTTGAAAATTTTGTTTTACATTTTTATGTGATTCAAGCTTCTAAATAAGTATAAATGGACCCTAATATGGCCTAATACATGGGATATGAGGCTAAAAATAAGGTGTTACAGTAACTATCTCTTCCTCTACTTCAAATTCAACTGTTATCATTCTTCTCAATGACCCAAAGCGTCATTTCTCCATTATTGATCTCTCACGAACTCTTTTGCAACAAAGTATCCTTGCCCTAACTGATTGAAAATGGTTCAAACAAAGACAACTGCGAAGAAATTAAATGAAGTAAGAGTAACCAAAGAAGAACTCCTCAAAGCCAAAGAAGAAGAGGTAGCAAAGAAATGTCCAAAGAGGAAAGTTCATTCAATATTCATGAGAGGAACCGAAATGTAAAAGCAAAATGACGACGAACCTATAAATAAAATTTTGAAAAAGAAAAAGAAGGAGGAAAGTAGCAAAATCCTGAAAAAGAAAGTGAAGACCACGACTCCAACCTCCACTCATATTGGTATATCTATACCTACTACCTCTACCACAGCTTCACATGTTCCATTAGTCACCAAGGTTGTTGAATTGCCACCTGAAGATACAATCACTAAAAGCTTGTCTTTAGGCACAAACAAGAAGAAATTTGATGAGAAGTTTGCTAAAAGAAAATTATGCAATCAAATACTAGATTAAACTTGATTTTTTGTGTAAAAGCAAGTTTGATATAGTTGACATACTTGATAGATTTGCTTCATGGCTTGAATTGAGGATATCATACTCTGAGTCAGTAGTGAGAACAATCTTTTGCAATATGGTTTCAGTAAAAGAGAAACTAAGTTCTCTACTATCGTTAGTAATTAGACAATCATAATAAATCTTGAAGCATTGTGTGATTTGTTAGATTGGTCTGAGACTGAGTTAAAGCTTACTGAATCATATTCTAAGGCTAATCTTTATAAACTTGTCATGGAGACTACCTCTAGCCTAGAAAGTTATAAACTTAATCCTATTGGCATGCCCATGAACTTTAGAGTTCTTCATTGTTTGCTAATGAGGATTATTGTTAACAAAAGTTGTAGTTTTGGGCACCTCACTGATAGGTTTAACCAAAAAGACCTCTATTAATATTGTTGGATTGATCATTAAAAGATTCATAGATGTTGCAAAATCTACGACTAAGGAACTACCATATGCCACATTGGTCTCATTTATATTGAAAAATAACAACGTCTTACATTTGTAAGAAAGGGAATGAGATGTTCCCATGGAGTTCAGCTCTCCAAATCTACATAGAATGGGTTTTTAAAATTTGAGAATGGAGAATAGATTGTGGGAAGGATTGCAAATAGAAAATGGTCACCTTCACCAGCTCACTCATAGGCAACATTTAATTAGTCGGCTTCTCCTCAACCTAAAAAATCATAGAAGTCTTAGAAATCTTCTGAACATGTTTCAAAAGCATATTTAGACAATGGTTCCAAAATCCTAAATCATATGATGCCAACTATCACGGGAGCAATATTTAAGGAAATTGATGTTTTGAAAAAGGAGTTAATAGATGATCACTGAAAGATTTTTTATCTCCTTGTGGCCATAGATGATAAGGTTAATTGAGTTGAGATGGCACAAGATGAAATTCAAGGAGAAAAGAAGGAAACGAGGTTTTATAGTAGAAAATTTTATGGAAATGAAGAAGCAATAGCCTCTACCCATCGTCCAAAGGTTACCAAACCTCCTATAGAGCAAGAGTAAGTACCTTAAGCACCTTCCTTACCTCAGCCATCCCTTGCACCACAACCAACTGAACCTTTTACCTTACAGCTACCTCTATCAATCATAGAGGACATTCTTTCTGAACTTTTGCAACCTATTTCCATGATTCCTACTTTTGTCTCAGAGGAAATTTTTGCTGAGAGAAGTCCCTCACCAGTGGTAAGGAAGATGTTTTCACCAAAAGCATTTACTCCCAAGCCACGTGTTCCACTTATCAAAGGTCTTAAAAATCCACTTGGTAGTCCTAGTCCTGTAATTGATATATCCATGGCTGCCTATATGCTTGAACAGGCTATAACTACTAGTGTCATCATTACTTATCCACCTCGTCCAAAAGCTCTTCCAAGAGTTGTCATTGATGATGACAAAAACTTAGAGAAGAAGAAGCAAGATGCACCTCAGCCTCAACGAAAAGGCAAAGGAATTGTCATAGAGCAAGAAGACACTGAATCAGATTTTGATTGAGCTCTAAACCTTGTGGAATGTGACTTTAAGCTTTATTTTGTTGTTATTTACTTTCGTTGTCATTATTTACTATTATATATGTTATGTTATGGATAATTGAGTTAATTATATCTGTTATGTGTTATGTGTTTATCTTCTTTAAATTTTCTTGAGTTTATATCCATGCATATATTTAGGGGGAGCAATCTCTATTCATGCTAACTTAGTGCATTTAGGTTTTGTCATCATCAAAAAGGGGGACTATCTCACTCTCTTACTATTTTCTTAGCTACTTTGATTTGTTTTGGATTTTCGACTTAATTTTTATGCTGCAATTATAGTTTGGAATTGGTTTAGCTACTGGACATTGGATTTAATTTGATCAATTTTATTTGGAGAGTTCATTTTGATGTACTTGGATTGATACTATTTGCTAATGTCATATTAAATTTTTAGCCAACATTTTCTTGTCTTCAATGGTAGTTTAGCTATCTTGATTACATGACTAGTGAATTAGGATGGTTAAATTATTGTTTTGGATGGGTAATATGATTGGTTGATATTGATTTTGGGCTGTAATGATCAATGTATGACAATGGAATTAAAGGAAATCCATTTGCACAAGTTAAGATTTAATAAAGCAACATACCTACCAAGTGTTTGAATAAATGTTTAAGAGGAATTAATGTGCCTAATAGCTAATTTCTTACACTTTGGTTGAAAGATAATTGAATGAGTTTAATGAATCTGCTTTATTAAATCCATTTCCTAACAAAATCCCTTGTAGAATCACTGAAGCTCTTGTTATTGGCAAATTCTCTATTGATATTGAATAACACCACACTTGATTGACATTACATTTGAAATATTTTCCTACCACTTTTCAAACTTTACATTCTTCATTTCTATTGTTAATTGTCCTGTTTTCATCTTTAAAATTTCTTTAAATTCATTTTGAACCAAAACCCCCCAAATTTGCATTGTATTTAATGTAGGTTTCATTGCATTTTAACTTGACTCTTTTAGACTTTCTTAATCACATTCCATCATTCCTCTAGTGAGAACGACCTAGGTTGCACTTGTCACTAGTTACTATTCATTTTGCATTCTAATAAAATTATTAAATTGATACCCTCATGACATGGGCTACCATCGGGTGAAGCTAGTGAAAAAGAAAAAGGCAAACAAGATGTCAATAAGCTGTAAGAGAAAGTAGCATTTATTTAATTTAGTTTAGCTTGGTATAAATTATCAATTAATTAGGTTTAGAATAAGAGACTAACATATCTCATGTTTTTCTAAGATATTAATGTTAGTTTAATTTCATTGGAGTTATGTTGGCAATTTTATTTATTAGTCATTATGAATGTCATGTCTTAGTTTTCTTAGTCTTTTCCCATGCATTAGACATCTATTGGAGTCATTTAGAGAGGAGTTGGAAGCTTGAACTAATCACAATTTCAAAACTTTAAATTTCCTTATTGGATTACTATTCACTTGATAACCCTAAGTTTCTTATCGAATTTGAAAAATCATAACTAATTTTAGAAAATTTGTTTTGAGATGGTTCGGGTTCTAGATTAAAGCTCTTTCAATAATCTACATGGGAAAATATCCATATGGAATTCCATCATGCCAATTAGTACAATGTATTACACAAATTTTATTGTTCATTTGGGTAATTAATTTTCCAGATTCAGATCCCTTTCCTTTAAAAATTCATATCTTATGTTATGATTAACCAAATTGGGTAATCTTGGTCTTGGTTTAAATCTTAGGTCCTTCACTTTATAATATCATCAATTATTCATCATGTCTCATTATTGTTTTGAAGCAATTCCCTTACTAAGCATAGGTACATTATAGGTACCTTTCTTTTTCTAAATACCTAGAAAATATAAAGTGAACATATATAAGTCATAAACCTCATCATAAATCATTCTAAAACATGATATTATATATTGCTAATCATATAAAATATACAAAGTATCATGTCATTCATCATAACTTTAATTACATCATTTGTATCATAAATTATAACATAGCCTGATCTTCAATGTTCTTTCTCCTTAGTTTGACTTGGACATGGACATGGTTAGGATTTTGAGGTGATATTTGGGGAAATGTCAGTTGCAACATTATCCTATTCATATATTATAACATTTAAGTAATTGACATAGTAACAAACTACCATTGTTAATGTTTTTTTTTTCACAATTTGGCATGAACTTGGATTGGATGTTAGTTATTTCTTTGAAAGAACCTAGAAGGATTTTAGTTTCTAGTTTTCTTTATAGAACTCGAGTCTTGCTTTATGAATGCCTACTTAGAATGTAGTAAATTGTGTTTACTAGGATGCTTGAAATTTAAATATTTAAGCATGTTTTTTCTTTAAGGGCTATGATAACACCTATATTTTCACTTTTTTTATCCCCCATACTTAATGATTTAGTTAATTAATTTTGACTAATTTTGAATTTTTAAATATTTTCATAATTTTAGCCAAACTTTAGATTTATGAGAATTTTGGGATAATTTGTAAAAATTAAGCTTTAATTGTAATTACTTTTACCTTCCAAATTATTCTAATAATTTAATTCTTCCTATTTTGTTTTATTAAATAATTTTCAAGATGATTATAGGTCATTAGTGCTTTAATTGTGATTAAAAAATTAATTACAAATTGATCCATACAGTGGTAAAATTGTTAAAGAGCTTTGGAAATTTATTTTTTATTTCTTTTATTTTTATCATTTTTGCTCATAATTTTCCTTCAAATTGAGCTTAAACTTTATCTCATAATTAATTTAATTTCCTTGGATTAAACTTTAATTTGATAAATGTTACAATTTATTTTATTTGGAACATAATCTATTTGATGTAACATTTTCTTGTAGGTCATGGTCTATGGAGATTGAATTTTTGAAGGGGGGCATTTTGGTCTTTAGAATGGAGGAATTTTACAAAAATTTTATTTTCTCAGCCTTCCCATTTTTCATCTTTATTATTTGTCTTTTGATATATGTCTTTATTTTCATTGATCAATATCACGTTCTTTCCACCTTATTACTTGCAACCAAACATGCCCTTGTCCCTTTTTTTCTTAAGTGTCAAAACCATTCCTTGAGTAACAAAGCCACCTTTACTCCCCAATAGCTTGTCTCTCACCCTTCATTGTCTTCATCATCGTATCTCCAACTCTCTCTCTCTCTCTCTGAGTTCTCTTCCTCTCAACTCCCTCCATCATCTTGATATTATTGTGGCACCTTCCTTGATTTCTTTTTCTTCATTTTGGTTTCTCCCTTCCTCCTTCACTCTCTCTCTCTCTCTCTTCATCTCTCACTCTCTCTTCACCTTTTCTTCCATTTTTGGCTCCTCTCCTTTATACTTATACCAATTTTGGTCCTTCTTCCATCTTCCCTACCATCCTTCACTCACTCTACGCCTCCTTTTAGCTGGACCTTCTTGATCGTGGCTGCCATTAAAGGACTAGGAGGGAACTTGTGACCATGAAGGAGTAAAGCTTGGTGATGGCTTAGAGTAAGTTTCAAGAGACTACAATGGGCAACAAACTTCAAGTTGGAGTTTAGGCTAATTATTCATTTCTCTTCCTCTTTTCTATTTCAATTTTTAAGTTAAATTAGGATAAGATTTTTTAATATTTTGGTTTGAATGTGATGTTTAATTTGTTAATTGTTAATGGAAATTGATGGATTGTATTGAGAGCAATTAGAATTATGGATTGGAAGCTTATGTGGGTTGATATTTTGTTAATGCAAGTACATGGAATTTTTTGCTAGATCTGTACCTTGTCTTTTCTTGCCTTAATTTTGAATTTGCTTGCTTAATTTAGCATTGAAGGTGTTAATTAGGTAACTTAATCCTTGATTGAAGCATTGGAAATGTTAAAATTGATGTTAGTGAATGGACTTTGAAAGTTTATACCTCATTATGGATCTCATTTTGCAAGCCATACATACTTGATCAAGTTGCCTCATCATCTTGCATGTTAGATGTTTAATAAAATGTCTAGTGTGTTGGCATTCAAGGAATTTTGTCATACATTCTATACTTGAGGAAATAATGGTCTTGATTGTATATTGCATTATGATCATTGTTAATTACCGAGGTCAATTAATCTTTAGAGCCCAATTATTAATTCTCTCCAAGTTGTGCTTGATCATCACTCTCATACCATTGCATTTTTCATATCCTTTCATTTGATTTTTGTATAATCAACTCTCTTTAAATGTCAACTCTTAGTGTTAATTAGAATTAATTAGTATTTGCTTTACTTCTCATTTACTTTTTCAAGTCACAAACCCTCCACAAAACTTGTAATTAGTTAAATTGCATTTAATATAGGAACACTTGCATTACATTTAGTTAAGACTTAGTGCATAGTTTCTATAAACTCATATAATTGTATAATTGTAAATATCCATAACTTCTGCATTTTTAAATTTGCATTATAAGTTGCATTTAGTCTAGTATATATTTAGACAATTTTGAGATTAGACTAGTACATATCATATCATTCATATACTCACACTCTTATACACTTCCATACATACATCCACATATCTTTCCATACTAATTTTGGTCTCTTAGTTAGTTTGGTTTTTATAGGTTTAATTATTTTGCATTTTAGTTGCATTAGCATAGTTTTAATTTAACTTTTGCATATTCATACAAAAGAAAATTCATAAACATAATCCATACATTCACATACATACTTGCACACTTTTCTTGCATTTTAGTTTTTAATTAATTTGCATCTTACTTTTTTAATTGCTTAAATTTCTTTTCTAAGTAGGATTTAATCTAGTTACTCTGGTGTTGAATGATATAGGTTTGTACTCTATACTATATTATTTCTTTAAACTTAGTTTTTAACTAGATTTCTCTCTTACACAATGCGTAACATCCTACCTTTTATACCTCCAGAAATAACCACAAATCTCGAACTTCAACCAATCACAACCCAAACAATTCAAAACGACAATTCAATACTCCAAAACAGCTTAAACGAACCCATATATGCCCAAAATTTGGGCTAGGGCCGCGGCCGCTACAGGACCACCGCGACTCCGGCCTGCTCTGTTTCTCCCTCGCTATTGCCATCACTGGTGCCGCGGAATGGACACTGGCACCGTGGCGCCCCCTTGCTGATATCCCATATCAGCAAATCCATACTCCGGGGCGAGCTTCCGATGTGCATAACTTTATGCTCCGACCTCTGATTAACTTGATTCCAACTCTTGCAAGTCAATCTAGTTCCAAGCTATCCACAAACACCACTTTCACCTCAATCCACCTCCGTATGGAGATTCTGGACCCCTGACATTGTTTTAGCCACTTATTGACCAAAACTCATCACTAACCAATTCCAATTGTCACCAAAGACAACTGGTCACTCAGAGACCGTTCATACAGGTCCAAAATCCCCGAACCAACATGTCCAAAGAGGTTTCATCTCGAAGGAACCACTCCTCTAAGTTTTGACCCCCTTGAACCTCAACACGACAAGACGGGCTACAGGCCCTAAAACACAACCATCAGGCCCAAACCACTCTGGGCTCACAATTGCTACCATACCAATTTCCAAACACTTAACACTCTCAAAACTAGCATAACACATTCCACATAAACATAACCAAGCATACATTCATCCACAACAGTCATGTCCCTCTAATACATTTAATACACAACTTTCTATCCTACTTGGCACATAATACATTATCCAAAAATACAAACACTACATAGACTTCCCACATACACAGCTATTCTCTTGGCTTCTCCGGGCTAGTACCAGAACCGTCACCTGAAAGGGCTAGTCATGGGAGAGGGTGGGGTGAGACAATGTTTCAGTAACCGGGATCACAACACATCAACATATATATATGTACACAAATATGAATCATATAACATATGAATGCAATGTAAAAGGCATGGTATGCATGTTGTCCTCTCAGGGACTTCCATCCTTATCCTCCTTAACACATATATACATAGAATCCATCCTTATCCTCCCTAACACATATAATCCACCCTTATCCTCCCTAACACATATACATATATCACGTACTCCAACCTTATTCTCCCTAACAAATACATATATCATCACACATCATACATCATCACACCATCACCACTTCATCCACCATATATCTCAATGTAACAATAACATGTGGTGATGCTAATATATCATCATTATCATCATAATAATTGTATATCCTAACATATCACATCAATGCCATTATCACATGTCTCATCATAACAATCATAAACGTCATCTAAATATACGCATACCACGATATATAAAAACACTACACGCACACACATCGATATCGTGGTATGAAAAAGGCATGCATATAAATACACAACTATACCTACTATCGTATAAAACCACATAAACAAACACCCGGTTACCTTAGGTTGTCAATATCGTGCTCACGATAGATCCACACGCTTTCTTGAACACCAACACACTTGAGCCCCACACGGCTAACCAAATAACCTTCATAATACATAATTCTCCGATTAACACAACATATCCATAATCACAATATCACAATTTAACCACTTTAGGTTTAACCCAAAGTTCCAACACCCCAATCATACATCAATAAGCTCTTAGGGATCATTTAAACACTACTCAAACACATACACTTCAGATTCCCAAGAGCTATAACCGAAAACAACCTAGGGTTAAGCTCAAATCACACATAAACCCTTCCAAACACACATCCAAACAACAAGAATACCAAAACACACTCCATTAACCTCAAATCATCCATTTCAATTGGTGGATTTCACCTCAAATCGGAAATCCAACCTTAACACTGAAAATCCCAAACTTCAACCGAAGAAAATGGAGAGGGAGGAGTAGAGAATACTTACCAACTTGAATCCAAGCTCTTGAGGTCCAAAAATCACTCCTAGAAGCCGGGAATCTCGAACCCTAGCATTGCTCCTCGCGGTCTCCCTCGGTTTCCTCCATTTCTTTCTTTTCAGTTCGACTGAACTGATCCGAATTTAAACAAATTTCCCAACTCTTGCAGCGGCTCCAGCATACCTCGCCGCGGCTCCACCAACTAATCCGGAACAATGCCACTAGAAGGTCTCTCGCCGCGGTAGCTCTGTTCCTCCCCACGGCGCGGAGCATTTTCTGGTTTCTCTTGAACCCATCTCTATCCTGCTTCCTCCAGTCCTGAACACAAAACCAATAAAGATATCGTGAGGGGTGTTACAGGCTGGATGAACAAAAACTTTATAATTGTTACTTATTAAATATAGTAAAAAATACAAAATACAAATTTTTATATAAAAAAAAATTCCGTTTTTATTTAATTTATTTGATATATTTGACAGGTTCATGTAAAGGATTTCTTTTGCTTCTATAATATTTAATTTAAAATTGTATCTAAACTAAAGGATTCATATGACTTCTTTTACCCTGGAATATTGTAACATTGATTCAACACTAATCACTTATCATTAATTTGCAAGATTCAAGACCTGATTCTTTTTAGAAAAACATAATTGTACCAAAACTTGATAGGAATCTAAATTCTCAACATGACACAATACAAATTCATTAATCAATGATCAAAACAATTGTTGATAGAAACCTTTGAAATTTTTCAGTTCAGATCATTTACTTATAGCATAACACAAAAAAAGATTAACCATGTTATTGTTATAACATGACTTCTTTGAACTTGTCTACAGATCTAAAACAATATTGTTGAATCAAGTGTTTTGATGATTCCAAACTAACCTTCAAGAGCTTGGAATAAGGATATCAAAGGTGCACAAAAGGTTCAAGTGAGGGAATTCTAGATAAATCAGAGCAAGGATTCATGTAGGATGTTTAGTAATGTTTTAATTTGAGTAAAAGACTTTGATTTGGTGAAAAGATGTTTTAAAACTTTGATTCTATGTTAAAACATGGACTATTTGAAGAACACCCACTAACAAACGAAGTTTGAAAGGTTTATACTGATGTGTCATCTTGGAAATTCGAACTTTGGCTTTGGAAATTCGAACTTTGTACTGAAAATGAACAAGTCTGAAAAGAGGTCTCTGAAATATGAATTTTTGTTGAATCAAGAGTTTTGACAATTCCAAACCAACATTCAAGAGCTTGGATTGAAGATATCAAAGGAGATCAAAGCTGTCTCAAGTGAAGATTTTCTGAGTTCTTGGTGTTAGATCTTTTGCAGGATCCTTAGTTTTTGTTATGACTGGGTAAAAGATTTTGATTTGAAGAAAAGATGTTTTCAAACTTTGATTTTATGTTAAATCTTTAAATATCTGAAAAACACCCACAAACAGACGAAGGTTGAAAGTTTAAGCTAAACTGTCAAGTTGGAAATTCGAACTTTGCCTTTGGAAATTCGAATTTCGAGCTAAAACTGAATAAGTCTGAATAGATGACTCTCTGTCAGACGAATTTTGGTTGTTCAAAATTCGAATTTTCATCTAGTATGAAAGAGGCCTTTTGGTAACAGACGAACTTCACACTTTTAAAATTCGAATTTCAAGTAAAATGAAGTTTGTAAAAACCAAAGAAATTCATCTGAAACTATGATAAAGTGCATCTGAAATCAAAATGAAATTGAGTTTGATAAATGCTCTCTGACAGACGAATTTTGAACTTCCAACATTCGAATTTTCATATAAGTCTGAAAGATGCTTCTTTGCAACAGACGAACTTTGAGTCTTCAAAATTCAAATTTCAAACAAAACAAAACTTAAGAAAATGGAAGAAATTCATCTGAAACTATGTTAAAGTTCACCTGAGATCAAGAGTAATTTAAGTTTCAAAACTGCTCTCTAACAGACGAACTTTGAACATTGAAATTCGAATTTCAGAAGCTAAGTTCTTGAGTCTGTTGAAATGAAACATTGACATACGAATGATAAGAACTTGCAACATTTGAATGATGAAATTAGTCTAAAAAGAGTTTCTCTGACAGACGAATTTCGCCCTTTCAAAATTCGAATTTCGAAGAAAGTAATCTACTGTGCCCCTTTAAACGTTCAATGGACAGACGAATTTTGGGGATCCAAAATTCGAATTTCGAAGGCACTGTAGAAAATTGAAAACACTGTTCACACTTAACCGAAAAACTTTCTTCTTGAAAATTCGTATGTCACATTGTGAAAATGTTTTGTAAGTTTCAAAATTCGAATTTCACTTCATGAACAGACGAACTTTGTGCTGTAACGTTGGAAGCTTTAGTCTTCGGTTCCTTCAAAATTCGTCTGTTGACCAACCAAAATTCGAATTTCAGTATGTCAGAAACATTAAATGCGGTTGGTAAACGGATAGTTTTTCAGAGTAACCATTGGATAACTTCCCCAACGGATAGATTTAGTCTCTAACGGATATTTGAGACCTAAATCTATAAATACAACATCATTTGAAGTTGTGGGTAACAAAATAAAACTAATATACACCGAATTTCTACTGAATCTTTTCTCAAAAGCTTTTACCCTCTCAACTTCTATACTTGTACTTAAACTTTCATATCTACTCTTTTCAAGAGAGTTATTTCATTGTAATCAATCTACTCTTCATCTGGAAGATAGATTTACTTGTGAGGGGTATTCACAAGGGGATTGGGAAGCACATAGTGAAAGTGCTTGGAGAGTTTGAGAGAGCTCAGAAACAGAGCATACTCGTGTACTGTGGCCTTAGGAAGAAGCCCATTGAAATTCTTGCTGTATAGTGGATAAATCTCAAGAGGTGTCTTGGGGACTGGATGTAGGTCAAGTGGAAAGACCGAACCAGGATAAATTACTGAGTCTTCTTCTCCCTATCTTTACTTTTCAGCTTGCTCTGTTTTACGCATTGTTTTCATTATATTGTGATATCTTCACTTACTTCACTTTGTGCAGAAAAATTTCAATCTTCCCAATTCACCCCCCCTCTTGGGAAGTCAGCCTTGCTAACAATTTTGACTTGAGAAAATTCAAATTTTGATAAGTGTCTGAAAGGAGCATTCAGTAACAGGCGAACTTTGGGTTTTGAAAATTCGAATTTCAGACAAAATGTAGCTTATGAAAACTAAAGAAATTCATCTAAAATTATGTCAAAGTTCATCTGAAACTAAGTTCAGATTGGATTTCAAAAATTGCTCACTGACAGACGAACTTTGAACATGAAAATTCGAATTTCAGAAACTAAGCTTGTGAGTCTGTTACAATGATATGGTGACATACGAATGACAGTATTTGTAAATTCAAATTTTGAAGTAAGTCTGAAAAGAGGTCTCTCTGACAGACGAACTTTGCCCTTTGAAAATTTGAATTTTGAATTAGATGAACTACTGTGCCTTATAAGCCAACTACGGACAGACGAATTTTGGGGTTCCAAAATTCGAAATTCGAAGGCACTGTAGCAAATTGAAAATACTGTTCACACTTAACAGAACATCTTCAAACATGAAAATTTGTATGTCACAACATAGAAACATTTTCCAAAGATCAAAATTCAAACTTTACTTCATGACAGACGAACTTCGGATATTCAATGTTGAAGTCTTTAGTCTTCAGGTTTTGCGAAATTCATCTGTTAACCAACTGAAATTCGAATTTCAGAGTGTCAGAAGCATTAAATGCAGTTAGTTAACGGATAGTTTTTCAGAGTAACCGTTAGATAACTTCTCCAATGGATAGATTGTGTCTCTAACGTATAGTTGAGACCTAAATCTATAAATATAACATCATTTGAAGTTATGGGTAATGATTTTAACTTTGTATATACTGAAACTCTGCCAAATCATCTACTCAAAGTCTCTTACTCTCTCACTTCAATATTTGTACTTTAACTTTCATATTCACTCTGTCTAAGAGAGTTTAATCATTGTAAACAATCTTATCTTCATCTGGAAGAAAGATTTTCTTGTGAGGGGATATCACAAGGGATTGGGAAGCACTTAGTAAGAGTGCATAAAGTGAAAGAGTGAGCTCTAGAAATAGAGCATCATCTTTGTACTGAGGCATTTGCAAGAAGCCCATTGAATTCTTGCAGAATAGTAGAAAATCTCAAGTGGTGACTTGGGGACTGGACGTAGGTCAAGTGGAGAGACCGAATCAGGATAAATATATGAGTTTTTCTTCTCTTTACTGTTACTTTTATAGTTTATTCAATTATACTCTGTTTTACTATCATACTTTACTTTCTTCACCTTCTTGACATTTTGCAGAGAATTTTAATCTTCCCAATTCACCCCCCTCTTGGGAAGCCAGCTTATCTAACAAGTGGTATCAGAGCTCGGATTCTCAATCAAAGGATTTCACAGTTCGAGAATTAAAATGGCTGGTTTTGGAGAAAGCATACTACCAGAGGGCAACAACACAAATAGACCACCTGGCTTCAGTGGAGAACACTATGGTTACTGGAAGATGAGGATGCAAATCTATCTCCAATCAATTGATCTGGACATCTGGTCAGTCAATCAGAAGGGAGATTTTGTCCCAATGGCTTTGGAAGATGATAGGAAGTACAGAGAGAAGCCAGAAGCTGAATGGAATGAGGAAGATAGAAGAAGAGTCTTGCTGAACTTCAAGGCAAAAAACTATTTGGTCAGTGCTTTGAATCAAGACGAATTCTACAGGGCATCACAATACTTTACTGCCAAAGAAATGTGGGACACCTTACAAATTGCTCATGAAGGAACAACTGGAGTCAGGGAAAATAAACTGAATACATGCATAGGTGAATACGAAAGCTTTCGAATGACTGAAGGAGAAAATGTAAAAGAGCTACAGAAGAGATTCACCCTCATTGTGAATCAACTAAAGAGTCTGGGAAATGAGTACACTCAAACAGAAAAGGTTAGAAAGATCCTCAGAGCTCTCTCTCTGGAATGGCAACCCAAAGTAACAGCAATAGAGGAAGCCAGAGGAGAACTAATAGCCTCTGTCACTGCTCTTTTCGGTAGCCTCGAGGAGTATGAAGGAAAAATGAAGGCTCTCAAGGAAGCAGGATAAGATAGAAAGAAGAAATGTCTTGCTCTGAAAGCTGTTGAGGAGAAAGAAGAAGAATCTGACGATAGAGATGAGCTAGATGAAGAAACTCTGGCTATGATGGTCAGAAAATTTGGAAGATTCTACAGCAAGAAGAGAAACAGGAAAATCTTCAAGAAAGGAGCAGCGAAGATAGCAAGAGAGAAGCAAAAGAACCTGTTACTTGCTATGAGTGTAAAAAGCAGGGACATATCAAATGAGATTGTCCATAATTTCTCAAGAAGCAAAAAAGGAAAAGAAATCTACAGACAAAGGCAAGAAGAAAAGAGCTTACATCTCATCAATATGGGGCAACAGCTCAGATGAAGAAGAAGATGATGAAGATGAAATTGCCAACATCTGTCTGATAGCTCTTACCTCTGAAGAAGTTGAAATCCCATGTAGCAGTGATCAAGAAGATGAGGTATATGAATCTGAACCTTCCTATTCTGAATTACTGGATGCATTTCATGAGTTACATGACGAATTTGTTAAAGTTGCAAAATAATTGAAGCAAGCTAAGAAAAAGATTAACAAATTAGATGAACTTCTGTGCCTTATAAGCCAAAATTTTGGGGTTCCAAAATTCGAATTTTGAAGGCACTGTAGCAAATTAAAAATACTGTTCACACTTAACAGAACGTCTTCAAACATGAAAATTCGTATGTCACAACATAGAAACATTTTCCAAAGATCAAAATTTGAACTTTGCTTCATGACAGATGAACTTCGGATATTCAACGTTGAAGTCTTTAGTCTTTAGGTTTTGTGAAATTCATCTGTTAACCAACTGAAAATCGAATTTCAGAGTGTCAGAAGCATTAAATCTATAAATATAACCGTTAGATAACTTCTCCAACGGATAGATTGTGTCTCTAACGTATAGTTGAGACCTAAATCTATAAATATAACATCATTTGAAGTTGTGGGTAATGATTTCAAATTTGTATATACTGAAACTCTGTCAAATCATCTACTCAAAGTCTCTTACTCTCTCACTTTAATATTTGTACTTCAACTTTCATATTCACTCTGTCTAAGAGAGTTTAATCATTGTAAACAATCTTATCTTCATCTGGAAGAAAGATTTTCTTGTGAGGGGATATCACAAGGGATTGGGAAGCACTTAGTAAGAGTGCATAAAGTGAAAGAGTGAGCTGTAGAAACAGAGCATCATGTTTGTACCGAGGCATTTGCAAGAAGCCCATTGAATTCTTGTAGAATAGTAGAAATCTCAAGTGGTGACTTGGGGACTGGACGTAGGTCAAGTTAAGAGACTGAACTAGGATAAATATCTGAGTTTTTCTTCTCTTTACTACTACTTTTACAGTTTATTCAGTTATACTCTATTTTACTATCATACTTTGCTTTCGTCACCTTCTTGACATTTTGCAGAGAATTTTAATCTTCCCAATTCACCCCCCTCTTGGGGAGCCAGCTTTTCTAACAAATATAACTGTCAAACTATAGATATAAACAATGCCCCCTTGCAAAAACATAACACTGATCTGGTCAACAATATCTCATACTCCAACTCATCTTGTTTGATAATTTTTGGATGTTTGTTGCTGAAAGAACTTGGTCTACATATTTCAGCTATTCCAACTATTTGAACTTCAAAGGTTCCTTATTTTCCATTATTTATTTATTTTTTCTTGTTTAGGAGTGCAGAAATTAGAAACATATTGATCATCAACTTTGATCACATTATTAGATTTAGAAAGCTCATGGGAGGTCAATCATGTTATCGGTGTCCCCTAGACATTTTCATTGTATTCAACAATGCCAGAAATGCTCTTCTGTCAAAATGACCGTGTTTGATAATCTTATTGACACATGAAATTAAGGAAAAAACATATAATTACTACAAATTACCAACATTGTTTACATATGTTTGAAACTCCTATAGATATGAGAGAAAAATGGTTATGTGGCATGGAACTCAAAATTGAAATTAAAAAAAAGTGTACTTTAATTCAATAATACATCTTACATGACATGTGGAATTTGAATACAGAAACTGAACTCGGTCCTCTGATCATAGTAATCCATCACACTATAACATCCTCTATTTCTTATAGAGAGCCTGCATAAATAACAACATAGCATCATGAAGGAGGAAAAGATTAACAACATAACAAGAAAATGAAGCAGAATATAAAGGAAAATGACTCAGTCACACTGTGCAAACCATAATCTAGAAAATCCCAGGGTAGAGGAGATGAACTTGAATCTTTTCTGTCCTATAAATACTCGAAGTCCCTGAGGAAGAATTTTGGAAACTGTAAAAAATTACCCAACGAAGATTGATGTTTTGAATTTGTGCACAGAGCATTGGAATGAATTATATTGCTTTGAATCTATGCTAATAGAATTGATTAAATTTGATTTAGCACTGAAAATTGACAATAACTACTCTAAAAGCCTAACACCAACATGTTTGATATTTGAACCTATATTTGTTTAATACAGCACATTTTTAATTTTATACAGCTCAGAATAATTTGAGCCCAAAGATTAGCCAAATGAGCCAAACTTATGAATAGTACCAGCTTATCTTGTTTCTAATGTTTTATAATAGATTTAAAATTAAATAAATTAATTAAAATGATTAATTTTAATATTCCCGTCATTTCTTATTATAAATTACTTTTAATTACTTCACACGGATTAAGAAAATTAGTTAAAAGTAAGTTTTGTTATTAAATTTATCAAAAGTTACCTTTATTTTTTTAAGTTTAATATAATATAAGTTTTAATAATGACAAATATAGAGTAATAAGGAACAAATGCATCATATTTGCCTAAAATATATATTATTCCTAAAAAAAATAAAATGTGCATTAGCATGTGTTTAATTGTATTTATAATGTATATATCATGCTATGTACTAATATATTCATTGTACTTTTATACTTTATAATACAAGTTGGATATATAAATTTGACTAACTACTTAGTTTGTAAGTATAATACATTAAATGTAAGACTGTCCAAAAAGGAAGAGTGAGTATTGGAATAAAAAATGAAAAATCAACATCATGTCTCACTCAAAGAAAAAGAAGAGAAAGGATGCTCAAAGAATTGAAGATTAGGAGGGAGTATACTAAGAATGGAATGACCAAGTGAAAGTGAAGTTGAACTTTTGAAGATTTAGTTATTAGATATAATTTGTTTTCACTTAGGTCATGAGGTGATTTAATCTTTAAAATTTACTTAATCTTGTTATCATATGTCTTAAATAAGTTAGATTAAGTAAATTTGAATATTAACATGAGTTTAAACTTATTATATTAGAACATTTTAGGCTAATAGATGAATTTTGCTTATGATTCATATTTATTTTATGTAAAATTCGCACTTTACTTATTGAAATTCGAAGTTATAGAGTTTTTATCTCTAATAAATGAATTTTGATTATGAAATTCGAATTTTGAACTAAGTATTGTTAGTAAAAGTGCGCAAAATTCGCATGAAACTTAGTTAAAATTCGACTGTCAGTGAAGTTCAAAGTGAGTTCAAAGTTGTTAGGTTTAATATAATATAAGTTTTGATTATGACAAATGTAGAGTAATAAGGAGCAAATGTATCATACTTGTCCAGTATATATATTATTTCTTAAAGAAGTAAAATGTGCATTAAAATATATTTACTTATATTTATAATGCATATATTACATTATGTACTGATATATCCACTATGCTCTTATATTTTTATAATATAAGTTAGATATATAAATTGGACTAGCTATTTGGTTTGTAAGTATAATACATTAAGTGTAGGAATGTCTAAATAAGAAAAAGTGAGCAATAGAATAAAGAAAGAGAAATCAACATCACGACTCACTGAAAGAAGAAAAAGATAAAGGATGCTCAAAGAATGGAAGATCAGAACGGAGCATGCCAAAAATGAAATGACCAAATGAAAATGGAGCTCAATTTTTAAAAACCTAACTATTAGGTATATTTTGATATCACTTAGGTCTTGAAGTGGTTTAACTTTTGAAATTTACTTAATCTTATTATCATATATTTTAAACAAGTTAGATTAAGTAAATCTATTTTTAAAATATGTTAGAACTGAGAAATATTGGCTAACAAACAAATTTTGTGTTTGACTCATATTTATTTTGTGCAAAATTTGAACTTTGTTTAGTGAAATTCGAAGTTAAGAGGTTTTATCTCTGATAGACGAATTTCAATTATGAAATTCAAATTTCGGTCTAAACATTGTTAGTGAAATGTGTAAAATTTGCATGAAATTTAGTCAAAATTCGAATGTTGGGGAAGTTCAAAGTAAGTTCAAAGTCATTTCCTTTTACAGAAGAACTTTGGACTTCAAAGTGCGAATTTCAAAATAAGAACTTGTGAGTCTCATTACAGCATGTCTCTGACAGACAAACTTTACATTTCAACTGTCGAATTTTGAAGAGAGAACTTTTGTATCATATTGAACGTGCATTTGACAGACAAATTAGCTTCTGAAATTCAAATTTCAAAGTGCACTATGAAAACTTGAGATAACTATTAAAACTTAACAAATGCACTTCCAATATGAAAATTCACATAAACTAACATGGGTTAACTTTGTCAAACTCAAAATTTGAATTTTACTCTTTGACAGAAGAATTTTTGAAGTTCAACTGCGAAATTCATCTATTGAGCCTTAAAATTCAAATTTTAATATGTCAGACTCATTTAATGCAATTATTAAATAGCTCTATTTGCAAAGTAATGGTTAGAACTTGTGTCTAATGAATAGTTAAGCCACAAATCTATAAATAAAACCTCATTTGAACTTATGGGCAATGAAATTAAGTGACTTTGTGCCAAAATGCTACTACAATTTATAAAATCTCTTTATATCAACATTCATAGTTAAGCCTATCTTATTAGAGTGAGCTTTTAATGTATTATCTACTCTATAAGAGAGTTTTCATTTTGTAATGATTATTTTCTATAAACTTCTGGGTAGAATCTTAGGATGGGAAATACTAAGGCGTTTACACATCTTGTAAAGGTGTGGGGAGAGTGACTTTACAAATATCTACTGAAACTTGTGGAATATACTAAGACTTCATAAGTACTCAGATCAAACTTGTGGGATATAGTGAAAATATCACGTGATAACTTGAGAACTGGAAATGGGCCAAGCGGTTTGGGCTGAACCAAGATAAATTCTTATATCTGATTCTTCATTTTATTATTTCATCTAAATCCTTCATCACCCTCTGTTTACCTCTGTTTTACTATTTTTCTTGGTGAAATTGGATTGTGGTTCAAAAAAGGCAAAAATCTTACATCACTCAATTCACCCCATCTTGGGTGAATTCGATGATACAAAATTTTCATCCCTTTTGGATCACAACCCAATTTCACCAAATATGCAGCAAAATAGGGATAAACAGAGAGAGTTGAGCGCAACAATTGAATGAAAAACAATACACTTGAGATTTTCCACTATATCCCACAGGTTTGATCCGAGCACATGTGAAGCCTCAATACGTTCCCACAAGTTTCAGTAGGCACTTGTGAACCCACTCTCCTCACATCCTTACAAGATGTGTAAATCTCTTAGTGTTAGCCCATACTAGGATTCTACCCAGAATATGTAGAAAGAAATATTTACAAAATGAAAACTCTCTTGAAGAGTAGATAATACATTGAAAGCTCACTCTATTGAGATGGGTTTTTCAGACAATGTTGAGATTGAAAGATTTTACAAATTGTAGTAGCATTTTCTCATAAACTCTCTTAAGATTGTTACCCATAAGTTTAAATGATGTTTTATATATAGATTTGTGGTGTAACTAGATGTTAGATACAAGATTTATCCGTCAAAGACGTTACCCAATGATTACTCTGCAAAACTATCCATTCACCAACCGCATTTAATGCGTTTAACATCCAAAGTTTGAATTTTGGGGTGTCAATAAACGAATTTCACAAAGACTATAAGTTAAAGACTTTAACATTGAACTTTGAAGTTTATCTGTTCAAAGGTAAAATTTGAATTTTGATCCTTCAAAATATTTTCCATATTAGAACATACAAATTTTCAAGTTCAAAGTTTTTCTAAAATGTGTGAATAATTGTTCTATATTGCTACAGTGCATTTGAAATTCAAATTTTGGTGTCCAAAATTCGTTTGTTAGTGAGCAACTCAATATGGCACAAGTTTTGTTGAATCAAGTGTTTTGATGATTCCAAACTAACCTTCAAGAGCTTGGAATAAATATATCATAGGTGCACAAAAGGTTTCAAGTGAAGGAATTCTAGAAAAATTAGTGCAAGAATAGATGTAGAATGTTTAGTAATGTTTTAATTTGAGTAAAAGACTTTGATTTGGTGAAAAGATGTTTTAAAACCTTGATTCTATGTTAATTCATGGAATATTTTAAAAACACCCACCAAGAGACGAAGTTTGAAAGGTTTATATTGTTCTGTCATCTTGGAAATTCGAGCTTTGGCTTTAGAAATTCGAATTTTGTACTGAAAATGAACAAGTCTGAAAAGAGGTCTCTCTGACATACGAATTTTGACTTGAGAAAATTCAAATTTTTATAAGTGTCTGAAAGGAGCATTCAGTAACAGACGAACTTTGGGTTTTGAAAATTTGAATTTCAGATAAAATGCAACTTATAAAAATTGAAAAATTCGTCTAAGAATATGTCAAAGTTCATGTGAAACCAAGTTTAGTTATGGCTTCAAAATTGCTCACTAACAAACGAACTTTGAACATGAAAATTCAAATTTCATAAACAAAGCTTGTAAGTCTATTATAATGATATGTTGACATATGAATGATAGTATTCAGAAATTCGAACTTTAAAGTAAGTCTGAAAAGAGGTCTCTCTGATAGACAAACTTTGGCCTTTGAAAATTCGAATTTTGAATTGATGAACTATTGTGCCTCATTGAATCAGCTTCTGACAGATGAATTTTGGGTTCCAAAATTTGAATTTCAAATGCATTATAGCAAAATGAAATCACTGTTCATACTTAACAGAAAGACTTTCAACATAAAAATTCATATGTTCCAACATAGAATCATTTTCTAAAGATGAAAATTCGAATTTTACTTCATAACAGACGAACTTTAGGAGTTCAATGTTAAAGGTTATAGCTTTCGGTTTCTGTGAAATTCGTCTGTTGACCAACTGAAATTCGAACTTTGAGTGTCATAAGCATTAAATGCGGTTGGTAAACAAATAGTTTCTCAGAGTAACCATTGGGTAACATCTCTAATGGCTAGATCTTATCTCTAACGTATAGTTAGGGCAGAAATCTATAAATAGAACTTCATTTGAAGATGTGGGTAATGAAATTACTTTGTATATACTGAAACTCTGCCAAATCATCTATTCAAAGTCTCCTACTCTCACATACTTCAAACTTTGTACTCCAACTTTCATATTCACTCTAATTAAGAGAGTTTATTTGTTGTACACAATCTTATCTTCATCTGGAAGAAAGATTTTCTTATGAGGGGATATCACAAAAGATTGGAGAAGCACTTAGTGAGAGTGCAAAGAGTGAAAGTGTGAGCTCTAAAAATAGAGTATAACTTTGTACTGAGGCATTTACAAGAAGCCCACTAAATTCTTGCAGAATAGTGGAAAATCTCAAGTGGTAAGTTGGGGACTGGACGTAGGTCAAGTTGAGAGACCGAACCAGAATAAATATCTGAGTCTTCTCTTCCCTACTACTACTTTTATTGTTTATTCATTTATGCTCTATTTTACCATCACACTTTGCTTTCTTCACTTTCTTGACATTTTGCATAAAAATTTTTAATCTTCCCAATTCACCCCCCTCTTAGGAAGCCAGCTTATCTAACAAGTTCTTCCTTTCAAAATTCAAATTTTGGAGCCGCAAAATTCATCTATCAAAGCTCAACTCAATATGGCATAAGTTCTTCCTTTTGAAATTCAAATTTTGGATGTGAAAATTCGTCTGTTAGATGTTTCAGAAGCATTTTCACATTCTGAAGATTTCAAAATTTGAATTTTGAAAGCTAAAATTTATCTATTGGACTTGAAATTTGAATTTCAAAATCAAAATTCATCTATCAATGGAAGCTCAACATGACACAAAGGTTCTCTTCGAAATTCGAATTTCAGGGGCCCGAAATTCATCTATTAGTGGCAGAACCTCCATAACTTCAAACTTTGCACTGTAGATAATATTGCAGAGGCTATAACTCTCTTATTTTAACTCCAAATTAAGCAAATGACCTATGGTTGGAAATCTCTCAATGTCTACTTTCAAATGAAATAAGTTTCACTTTAAAAACAAATGTATTTTGTGAGATATGATCAAAATAATGATAAGAGGTCAAAAATGAAAATCCATATCTCACTACTCAACTTTAAATAACCATAACTTTTTCATATAACCTTTATTTTGAGTGAAGTAACCTTCTTTGAAAATCTTATTAAGTTTAGTTTCATATAAAATAAGTTTTACATCAAGGCCATATGTATTTTGAGAGATATCTTAAAAAAACTAATCAAAGGTCAAACTCTAAATTCTTGAAAATCAGATTTTACTATGTTTAAAGGCAAGGATGTATTACTTTGATAACCAAAACCTCTAATCAAATGTATTTGGAAATTATTGAGTTTCATTCTAAAGTTTGAATTTTCAAATCAAAATTCATCTATTAGAGGGACTAATTTTAAACTCTTTTTGCACTTCAATATCAAATAAACTTTGATATGACTTTAGACGAATTTTTCATTTTTCATAAATTATGTTTGACTCGAAATTCGAATTTTAACCACGTGAAATTCGTCTGTCAGATGTAACATCTCTGTAACTTTGAATTTCAATTACCAAAGTTTGAATTTTCAACAAAATACTCAAGCATTAACTTCAAAATTCGTCTGTTAGTCAGTATTTTTCAAGTTTAACATATGCTAACATCAGATTCACTTAATCTAACTCATTTAAAACATATGGTAATAAGATTAAGTAATTTTCAATAATTAATCTCACCTTAAGACCTAAGTGAAAACAAAATATACCTAGTGACTAGGTCTTCAAATGTTGAGTTCCACTTCCACTTAGTCATTTTCTTCTTAGCATGCTCCCTTTTGATCTTCCATTTTTGAAGCATCCTTTCTCTTCTTCTTTCTTCAGTGAGGCATAATATTGATTTCTATTTCTGTATTCCAATGCTTACTCTTCTTACTTGGACTAACCTACATTTAATGTATTATACTTACAAACCAAGTAATTAGTCCATTTTATATATCTAACTTATATTATTCATTGTAAAAATACAGTGGATATATTTGCACATAGCATGATATATACATTATGACCATAATTAAATACATACTAATGCACATTTTACTTCTTCAAGGAACATTATATATATCAGATACATATGAGACATTTGTTCCTTATTACTCTATATTTGTCATCATCAAAACTTATATTATACTAAACTTTACAGACTAGACATAAGCCAAGTGGTTAGGTTGAACCAATGTAAATCTCCATGTATTGATCTTCATCTTTTCACTTCAATTGTCTCGCTCAATACACTCTGCTCTTTTCTGCTTTGCTGCATCTCTCGATGAAATTGGACTATTCATAAAAAAGGGTGAAAATCTTGTATCACCCAATTCAACCCCCTTGGGTGACCAACCAACTTAACAATTGGTATCAGAGCTTGGACTTCCAATAAAGGATTTAATCATCTGAGAGCAAGATGGCCAGTTTTGGAAAAAATATATTACCACAGGGTGTTAGATATGCTGGCTTCCTAAGAGGGGGCATGAATTGGGAAGATTAAAATTTTCTACAAAACATCAATAAAGTGAAGAAAGCAAAGGTGACAGTAAAACAGAGTATAAGTGAATAACAAGTAAAAGTAGTAATAGAGAAGGGAAGACATAGATGTTTATCCTGGTTTGGTCTATCAATCTTGACCTACGTCCAGTCCTCAATCCATCACTTGAGATTTTCCACTATCTTGCAAGAATTCAGTGGGCTTCTTGCAAATGCCACAGTACAGCTATGATACTCTGTTTTTAGAGCTCACACTTTCTCTCTTTGCACTCTAGCTAAGTGCTTCCCCAATCCCTTGTGATATCTCCTTACAAGAAAATCTTTCTTCCAGATGAAGATAAGATTGTTTACAATGGATAAACTCTCTTAATCAGAGTGTATATGAAAGTTGGAGTACAAAGAATGAAGTATATGAGAGTAAG
Source organism: Adenanthera pavonina (assembly GCA_026686845.1). NCBI lineage: Eukaryota > Viridiplantae > Streptophyta > Magnoliopsida > Fabales > Fabaceae > Adenanthera > Adenanthera pavonina. The sequence goes on from JAIVEN010000017.1 coordinate 10,648,102, forward strand.
AGACTTTGAGTTGATGATTTGGCAGAGTTTCAGTATATATAAAGTTAAAATCATTACCCACAACTTCAAATAATGTTATATTTATAAATTTAGGTCTTAACTATACGTTAGAGACAAAATCTATTCGTTGGAGAAGTTACCCAACGGTTACTCTAAAAAACTATCCATTCACCAACCGCATTTAATGCTTTTGACATTCAAAGTTCGAATTTTGGTTGGTCAACAAATGAATTTCACGGAAATCGAAAGCTAAAGACTTTAACGTTGAATATTTAAAGTTCATCTGTCATGAAGCAAAGTTGGAATTTTAATCTTTGAAAAATGTTTCTATGTTGGAACATACGAATTTTTAAGTTTAAGGTTCTTCTAGAGAGTATGAATAGTTGTTCCATTTTGCTACAATGCCTTCAAAATTTGAATTTTGATACCCAAAATTCATCTGTCAGTGGGCAGTTCAATAAGGCACAATAGTTCATCTATTCAAAATTCAAATTTTTAAAATGCAAAGTTCGTCTGTCAGAGAGGCTTCTTTTCAGACTTACTTCAAAGTTCGAATTTCTGAATACTATCATTTTTATGTCAACATATCATCATAACAGACTCACAAGCTTTGTTTGTGAAATTCAAATTTTCAAGTTCAAATTTTGTCTGTCAGTGAGCCATTTTGATGCTCTTTCCAAACTCAATTTTCAGATAAACTTTGACATATCCTCAGACGAATTTTTCATTTTTCATAAGTTGTATTTTCTCTTAAATTCGAATTTTCAAAAGCCAATGTTTGTCTGTCAGAGAAGGCTCTTTTCAGACAAGATTCAAAATTTGAATTTTTGCAGTCAAAGTTTGTCTGTCAGAGAAGGCTCTTTTCAGACTTGTTCATTTTCAATATGAAATTCGAATTTCCAAAGCCAAAGTTCGAATTTTCAAAACAACATATCAGTATAAATATTTCAAACGTTATCTGTTAGTGGGTGTCAAGAAGGTGGACAAAATCAGCAGGAGGAGGAATCTGAGATATTGGAATAGCCTGGAAAGGCATAGAGACAAATGGAAGGTCTGGATTGAGCTTTGGCAAGGATCCAGAAACTTCAGAACTTGTGTCCTCATCCTCATCCTCAAAGATTTCAAGAAGTTCAGAAATTGCTTGCCTTGTGACTGCGAATTGAGCCCTTTGTGCCTCTGAGAAACCATAAGATGTAACAGGTGAGGGAGTAGGAGGATGAAACATCTCTTCAACCTTTCTTCTCTGAGCTTGTAAAAGAGCATCATGTGCAATGGCTTGTAAATCAACATAAGGCACAATGCTCATTTCTTCATTCAGGGCAGCTTGCATGAATGGTGAAGTGGTGATTGCTGCCACTAGTCTCTCAACTTGCTCAGATTCTTGATATGAAAGGATTGAATCTTAAGCATCTACTGGAATAGGCTCATGAAAGCTTGGTTCCTGAGGACCTTCTTCCTCCATGCCATAATCTAAGGGAGGACCAGGACTTGCCTCATTGCTGGAGGCCTGTGGTGTGCTCAATGTGCCAGTAGCCTCAGTGTCATGTATAGCAACATCAGGATCAAGAGAGGCTAGCACAAAGGGACTTGGAGGCTCAGGAGTTGAAGACATAACAGTCTCAGAGAATCCTGGCTAAGGTGGAGCTGATATGGCAGGAATGACACTCCTTATGTCTTTATATGCATCAGTAACCACTTTCATGTTCTTGGCCGACTGGTGGATCTAATCTTGCAGATGAACAAACTTGGCATTTTGTTCATCCCTGATGTTGAGTATGAGTGTAGACAAACTATCATATAACTCAGTGATCTTGGTTGGCTTGGCACGAGAGGAGGGAGTAGATGGAATTTAAGCTTGAGCAGGCCTAGATAGAGATGAGACAGGCTGAGAAGGCTGAGGTGTGGGTCTTGGAGGAGCCTCAGAGGCACCTTCTTGCTGCAGGGAGGCATCTTCATCAAAGAAGAGATCTTCAGATTTTCCAGCTCCCTTTCCAATCCATCTTCCATCTTTCTTCTCTATACCCATCCTTTGCAGCTCTTCTTCCTTGAAGATCTCAATAGGCTTCCCTTTCCCTTTATCAAGATGCTGAATTCTGGCATACTGAAGGATCTTAGAGAATATTACTGCATAAGGAAGTATGGAGTCTTTCCTCTGATCCCTAGCCTTGATCATACGTTGGAGAATGATATGTCCCTTGTTGATAAGCTTCCCACGCATGACTGCTGCCATCACATATGCTTTTGCCCTTGTGATCAGATTGAAGGTACCGCCTTTGTTGAAGATAATCCTAAACACAATGTAGTGTAAGATTCTCACTTGAGCACTGAGGTCAGTAGGCTTCAGCAAGCTTATGGGTGGCCTGTTCTCCTTCCTTCTGAATAGGGTATTCAGGATTGTGCTCTCTTTGTAGTTCAAGAAAGGTCCACCTTCTTCATCTGCAGTTTCTGCCTCATCCATATACCCAGAAGCAGTAATGTCAATCTTCAAGCCATCTTACCGTGGAATTTCTAAAACCTCATTAAGGGTTTCATCTGTTAGCTAGATAGTCCTTGATCTCAGATTGGCTTCCTACTTCCTCTTCTTGCTGTTGTATTTCAGAGAGGCATACCAAGTCTTGACTACCTCATCATCATATCTCTCTAATATCTCTAACAAATTCTTGTATTTAATCATCCACAGCCCGGCATCAAAGTTGTTAGAAATTAAAAATTCTTCCATATTGACACAGTGAGGCTTGATTACCTTCTTGCTCACAAACTTTGTCGTGTACTCCTCCTGAATATGAGCATTGCTCCATAATGGCAATTTGGTCAGCTAGTATTCTCCAGATTCAGTACTAAAGAAGGAAGAAGAAGCAACGACAGCAGGAGTAGTAGTAGGAATCATAGGCTTTGTTTTCTTTGGTGAAGATGCTCCAGCTTTCTTTGAATCTGCCTTTGATGTTGTTTTCTGCCTTTTGGAGGGGGTTGCTTTGCTGGATTCACCTTTTCTTTTCGGTTTCTCACTCTCCTTTGAGACATATTGGGATTTCACGATTCTTTTTGGCCGAGACTCTCCCTTTCCAACTTCTAAATTTTTCACTCTTACCATTTTCGTGGAGGAATGATTCAGAAAGATGCTAAAAATGAGTTTGTAGGGTGCAAAAAGAAGTTTAATAGGTGGAAAATGAAGATTTATGGACAGAATTAATGGGGATTGATGAGAGAATCTGAACAAACTTGAGAAAGAGATGAATAGGGTTGCGTCTGTTCAGAGGATGACCTTTAGATTTAACATGTGTAACCGTAGGACAGACGAATTTTGAGGGGTCAAAATTCAAACTTTGAATAGTTACAGGTTAACCCATTCAGCAAAATTTACTGACAGATGAATTTTTCCTGGAAATATGTCTGACAGAGGCTTGGTTCAAACAGCAAAAGATGAACAGACGAACTTTGTTTCAACAAAGTTCAAATTTCAAAGAACATGCAGTAAGTAATTATCAATACAACAAACAACAGATGAATTTTGATTATGAAAATTCATCTTTCAGAGATTCAATAATGTGAGCATGTTTCAACAGATGAATTTTGAATCAGAAATTCGAATTTCAACATTTTGTGAGGAGTTTCCAACATGCGTATTTTGAGAAATGGAAATTCATACAATCTTCATATTGGACAAAGATAATATTGGAGCTTTATTTTTGAAAATTTGAATTTTCATAGACCAACAGACGAATTTCGAAGGACCACCGAGAACTGTTACAATGTAAAGCAAGCTGAAGTTTGTCTGATGGGCATTTAAATTCGAATGTTAAGCATGCTGACTTGTTTAAAAACACAATTTATTAAGGAAATTTGTCTAATACACATCTAAAATGCGAATTTTAACTTTATAAACTTATAGAATAGATCCAGAAACTCAGATTTCTTGCCTTCTATTTCACCTTTTGACTGTTCCATTCTGGTGTGCTCCATTTTTCAGATTTATTGCCATTGAAACTTATGAGGAGCACCTGCAACTTAAATTAAAGTTACTCCGATGCTAAAGTTAGAATTAAATCAATGTTAGAAATTCTAAAACAAATTTGCACAAGGATTTACTTACAGTTCATTGGGATTTACCATACCCAATTCTCTTCTGATTTTGCAATGCCTATCTTCTGAAAGAGGCTTTGTCAAAATGTCAGCAACTTGATCTTCTGTAGGGATGTATTCTAATATGATTTCTCTTTTCAAAACATGATCCCTTATGAAGTGGTGCCTAACTTCAATATGCTTTGTCCTTGAATGCGTGATAGGATTCTTTGTGATGTTAATGGCACTTTGATTGTCACACATTATTGGTATTTCCTTCATCTCAATCTCAAGATCTTCAAGCTGTTGTTTCATCCAGATGACTTGGGCACAACAGTTTCCAGCAGAAGCATATTCAGCTTCTGTCGTGGATAAGGCCACACTGTTTTGCTTCTTGCTAAACCATGAGACCAAGGATCCTCCAAGAAACTAACATGTTCCACTTGTGCTTTTTCTGTCAATTTGGATCTTGTAAAGTCAGCATCAGTGTATCCTTTGAGATCTTCTCCATTGCCCTTTGGATACCAAAGACCCATCTATGATGTTCCAATAAGATATCTGAAGATACGCTTCACAGCAATTGCATGGGTTTCTTTGGGACATGACTGGAATCTTGCACACATACAGACACTGAACATGATGTCAGGTCTGGTGGCAGTTAGGTATAGTAGGGATCCAATCATTCTTCTATACTGAGATATGTCAAACATTTTTCCTTCTTCATCCATATCAAGCTTGATTATAGTAGCCATAGGTGTTTCCATTGGCTTAGCGTTTTCCATGCCAAACTTTTTCAGCAATTCCTTTAGATACTTGGATTGATTGAGAAAGATACCATCATCACATTGCTTAATTTGCAATCCAAGGAAGAAGTTAAGCTCACCCATCATTGACATTTCGAACTCACCTTGCATTAGTTTAGAGAAATTCTTGCAAAGAGATTCATTAATAGCACCAAATATAATATCATCAACATAAATTTGAACAATAAGTAAATCTTTATTTTCTTTCTTAGTGAACAAAGTAGTATCTACTTTTCCTCTGTTAGATCCTTTTTTAGTTAGAAAATTACTTAACCTTTCATACCATGCTCTAGGAGCTTGCTTTAAATTGTAAAGGGCTTTCTTTAGTTTATAAACATGGTTTGGTTTTGTAGAGTCCTCAAAGCCTGGAGGTTGGTCTACATAAACTTCTTCCATGATATATCCATTAAGAAAAGCACTCTTTACATCCATTTTATATAACATTATATTCTTCATGCATGCATATGCTAATAGAATTCTAATTGCTTCTAATCTAGCCACTGGAGCAAAAGTTTCTTCAAAATCAATGCATTTTTCTTGATTATATCCTTTGGCAACCAGTCTAGCTTTATTTCTGATTATTAATCTAGATTCATCAAGTTTATTTCTAAAAATCCATTTAGTGCCAATGATAGGATGATTTTTGGGTCTAGGCACTAAATGTCAAACCTGATTTCTTTCAAATTGATTCAATTCATCTTGCATAGCTAAAATCCAGTATTCATCAGTTAAGGCTTCTTCAGTACATTTAGGTTCAATTTGAGAAATGAAAGCACAATTTATCATCTGATCTCTTAATAGTTTTCTAGTTTTAACTTTCTCTTGAACATCCCCAATTACTTGATCAACAGGATGATTCCTTTGATATCTCCAAGCTCTAGGGAGTTCTTGAGATATTTCTTCATTATTCTCATCCTCAAAATCTTTCTCCAGAATATCTTCCTCTATGTTAATAGATTCAGATATTTTTGAAGGTTCAATTTTATCTTCTTTAGAAAGATCTAAGTTCTTAAAATTTGAAATAAGATCATCTTCATCAGTGACATGCTTAGAAACAATTTCATTTTTAATAAACACTATATGCACAGATTCTTCTACTAATTTAGACTTTTTATTAAAAACTCTATGTGCTTTACTCCTACTAGAGTAGCCCAGAAATATACCTTCATCAAAATTGGCATCAAACTTACCCAAATTCTCCTTTCCATTGTTGTGGATGAAGCACTTACAGCTGAATACATATAGATATGAGAGGTTTGACTTTCTTCCTTTGTATAGCTCATAAGGAGTCTTCCCAAGAATTGGTCTGATGTAGGCTCTGTTTATGATATAACTTGCTGTGTTTACTGCATCAGCCCAAAACACTTGAGAGAGTTCCTTTTCATTCAATATTGCTCTTGTCATCTCTCTAATTGTTCTGTTTTTCCTTTCCACCAATCCATTTTGTTAAGGAGTTCTTGGAGTTGAGAAGTTGTGATCAATTCCATGCTCATCACAATACTCCAGGAAGTATGAATTTTCAAACTCTCCTCCATGATCAGACCTGATAGATACAATAGGAATACCTTTCTTATTTTGCACTTTCTTAGCTAAGGTTACAAATGCATCAAACGTATCACTTTTAGAAGAAAGAAACAATGTCCAGGTAAATCTAGAGTAATCATCCACAATTACAAGAACATACAAATTTCCACCAATGCTCTTAACTCTAGATGGTCCTATCAGATCCATATGTAAAAGTTGCAGCGGTCTAGATGTGGTGACTATGTTTTTAGATTTAAATGATGATTTAGTTTATTTTCTTCTTAGGCATGCATCACATTCTTTGTCTTTTTCAAAAGAAATTTTTGGTAGGCCAGTGACTAACTCATTTTTAACCAATTTTGATAGTTGATTCATGTTAACATGTACTAACCTTCTATGCCACAACCAACTATCATTATCCTGACTAATCAAACAGATAGAATCTAAGGGAGGAAGTTCATCAAGATCAATAGTATAACAATTATCATCCCTTTGAGCCTTGAGGATTACTTTGTGATCACTTTTTCGGATGACCAGGCAAAACTTTGAGTCAAATAGTACCCAGTTTCCTTTGTCACATGTCTGACTCACGCTTAGCAAATTGTGGTTGAGGCCAATTATGAACAGTACCTCTTCAATGGATGTTTCAACATTCTTGCCCACAATGCCAATGCCAAATATTTTGCCATATTGATCACCTCCAAAGGTCACCTTTCCTCCTTTCTTGTCTCTAAGGGTAATGAACTTCTCCTTATCACCAGTTATATGACTTGAACAGGCACTGTCCATATACCATTTATTGCTCTTTCTAGCTTTAAGACAAACCTGCAAGACAAAGTTCATATTTTCTTTTTAGATACCCAAATTTGCTTGGGTCCTTTTCTGTCAATAGTATTTTTCCTAGATACAGATGTACCTTTAGGAATCCATTTAACCTTCCTGTCAAGTCTATTTTTCTTTAAAGCACATGAACTAGAAATACGTCCCTTCTTGTTACAGAAGTGACAAGTGGTAAATGGACTGCTGGATTGAGATACAGGAAGAAAGCAATGCAGATAATATTTTTGTTTTACATGCTTTGGTTGATCATAAGATTCAATATGTCGTGAAATATGATCTTTCTCTTTACTGCCACTAGCATGCACAAAATGTCTCATATAAACATTTTGATTTTTCTTCCTAATCTTTTCTTTTACTACACAAGGGCTATAGTCAAGTCCAGCCTTTCCTTGTGTTATTCTCTGACTTCCCATTAAAGCAAATAACATATATTTTCCTTTAGTAAGTCTAGACATGCTTTTCACCAGATAGTCATTGGTTTGCTTTAATTCAATGCATGATTTACAGCAAGCAGATTCAGCAATATGCAGATAAGCAGTTTCAGAGATATTATGCTGAGATTCTAACTTGTTAATATTTCTCTTAGCTTGTTTGAGTTCTTTGGCAGTCTTAATGAACTCATCATGCAATTCATGAAATGCATCCAGTAATTCAGAATAGGAAGGTTTAGATCCATATACCTCATCTTCCTAATCACTGTTGGATGGGATTTCAGCTTCTTCAGATGCAAGTGCCATCAAATAGATGTTGCAATCTCATCTTCATCATCTTCTTTTTCATCTGAGCTGTTGCTCTCGATTGATGAGATGTACGCTCTTTTCTTCCTGCCTTTGTCTGCAGCTTTCTTTTCTTTCTCTTGCTTCTTGAAGAATTGTGGAAAATCTCATTTGATATGTCCCTGCTTCTTGCACTAGTAGCAAGTGACAGGTTCTTTTCTTTCTCTCTTGCTATCTCCAGCTGCTCCTTTCTTGAATAATTTTTCGTTTCTTTTCTTATTGTAAAATCTTTCAAATTGTCTGACCATCATAACCAAAATTTCTTCATCTAGCTTATCTCTATCGTCAGATTCTTCTTCCTTCTCCTCACTAGCTTTTAGAGTAAGACCCTTCTTCTTTCTGTCTTGTCCTGCCTCCTTGAGAGCCTTCATCTTTCCTTCATATTCTTCAAGGTTACCGAAGAGGATTGTGACAAATGCCATTGATTCTCCTCTGGCTTTCTCTATTGCTATTACTTTGGGTTGCCATTCCAGAGGAAGAGCTTTGAGGATCTTTCTGACCTTTTCTGTCTGAGTGTACTCCTTGCCAAGACTTTTCAATTGATTCACAATGAGGGTGAATCTCTTTTGCATTTCTTTGACACTCTCTCCTTTAGCCATTATGAAGCTCTCGTATTCTCCTATGCAGGAGTTCAATTTGTTTTCTCTAACTCCAGTGGTTCCTTCATGAGCGATTTCAAGGGTGTTCCACATATCTTTGATTATGGAGCATTGTGAGACCCTGTAGAATTTGTCTTGATTCAATGCACTGACCAGGTAGTGTTTTGCTTTGAAGTTTAGCAAGACTCTTCTCCTATCTTCCTTGTTCCATTTAGCCTCTGGCTTCTCTCTGTACTTCCCATCATCCTACAATGTCATTGGGACAAAATCTCCCTTGTGGATGACAGACCATATATCTAGATCAATGGACTGGAGATAGATTTGCATTCTCATCTTCCAGTATTCATAGTGCTCTCCACTGAAGCCAGATGGTCTATTTGTATTGTTTCCCTCTGGTAGCATACTCTCTCCAAAGCCAACCATTGTTCTTCCCGGACTGTTAAATCCTTTGTTTGGGAATCCAGGTTCTGATACCACTTGTTAGATATGCTGGCTTCCCAAAGGGGGGTGAATTGGGAAGATTAAAATTTTCTACAAAATGTCAATAAAGTGAAGAAAGCAAAGGTGACAGTAAAACAGAGTATAAGTGAATAACAAGTAAAAGTAGTAATAGAGAAGGGAAGACATAGATGTTTATCCTGGTTTGGTCTATCAATCTTGACCTACGTCCAGTCCTCAATCCATCACTTGAGATTTTCCACTATCTTGCAAGAATTCAGTGGGCTTCTTGCAAATGCCACAGTACAGCTATGATACTCTGTTTTTAGAGCTCACACTTTCTCTCTTTGTACTCTAGCTAAGTGTTTTCCCAATCCCTTGTGATATCCCCTTACAAGAAAATCTTTCTTCCAGATGAAGATAAGATTGTTTACAATGGATAAACTCTCTTAATCAGAGTGTATATGAAAGTTAGAGTACAAAGAATGAAGTATATGAGAGTAAGAGACTTTGAGTTGATGATTTGGCAGAGTTTCAGTATATACAAAGTTAAAATCATTACCCACAACTTCAAATAATGTTATATTTATAGATTTAGGTCTTAACTATACGTTAGAGACAAAATCTATCCGTTGGAGAAGTTACCCAACGGTTACTCTAAAAAACTATCCGTTCACCAACCGTATTTAATGCTTTTGACATTCAAAGTTCGAATTTTGGTTGGTCAATAGATGAATTTCGCAGAAACTGAAAGCTAAAGACTTTAACGTTGAATATTCAATATTCATCTGTCATGAAGCAAAGTTGGAATTTTGATCTTTGAAAAATGTTTCTATATTGGAACATATGAATTTTCAAGTTTAAGGTTCTTCTGGAAAATATGAACAGTTGTTCCATTTTGCTACAGTGCCTTCGAAATTCGAATTTTGATACTCAAAATTCGTTTGTCAGTGGGCAGTTCAATAAGGTACAATAGTTCATCTATTCGAAATTCAAATTTTCAAAATGTAAAGTTCATCTGTTAGAGAGGCTTCTTTTCAGACTTACTTCAAAGTTTGAATTTCTAAATACTATCATTTGTATGTCAACATATCATCATAACAGATTTACAAGCTTTGTTTCTGAAATTCAAATTTTTATGTTCAAAGTTCATCTGTCAGTGAGCCATTTTGATGCTCTTTCTAAATTCAATTTTCAAATGGACTTTGACATATCCTCAGACAAATTTTTTATTTTTCATAAGTTGTATTTTCTCTTAAATTCGAATTTTCAAAAGCCAAAGTTCGCCTGTCAGAGAAGGTTCTTTTCTGACAAGATTCAAAATTCAAATTTCTGCAGTCAAAGTTCGTATGTCAGAGAAGGCTCTTTTAAGACTTATTCATTTTCAATATGAAATTCAAATTTTCAAAGCCAAAGTTTGAATTTTCAAAACAGCATATCAGTATAAACGTTTCAAACTTCGTTTGTTAGTGGATGTTTTTCAAATATTCCATGGATTAGCATAGAATCAAAGTTTTGAAACATCTTTTTACCAATTCAAAGTCTTTTACTCAATTTAAACATGGCTGTAGATTCTACATTTATTCTTGTGCTAGTTTTTCTTGAATTTCTCCACTTGAGATCATTTGTGTACCTTTGTTATCTTCTCTCCAAACTCTAGAAAGTTGGTTTGGAATTTTCAAAACACCTGATTCAACAATATATACAATCTTTTTGTGTTAGCATTGAAAGTTAAACCCATCTCATTAGAATGAGTGAGCTTCAATGTATTACCCACTCTTAAAAAGAGTTTCATTTCTGTAATTTTTCTTTCTATAACTTCTGAGTAGAATCTTTGTGTAGGAAAACAATAAGAGAATTACATGTCTTGTAAAGTTGTAAGGAGAGTGGCTTCACATGTACCTACTAAAACTTGTGGGATATACTGAGGCTTTACAAGTGCCCAGATCAAACCTGTAGGATATAATGAAAAATCTCAAGTGGTGACTTGAGGACTGGACATAGGGCAAATGGTTAAGCTGAACCAATATAAATTTCTGTGTATTGCTCTTTATCTTTTCACTTCATTTATCTTACTCAATATATTCTACTCATCTCTGTTGTACTGCATCTCTTGATGAAATTAGGCTATTCATAAAAAATAGTGAAAATCTTTTATCACCCAATTTATCCCTCTTCGTGAGTAACCAGCCAACCTAACATATTTTCTTAAACTACCATTAATTGAATGTAATAACTATTTCTACCCCATCTTGATTAAATGCAAATATACAAAGGCCATTTGTGGGAAAAAAAAACATTAAATGCTCTAACTATCCTGCAAAGTGACTTATATTCCTAAACATAAAAATCTTCTAAAATGTGACCTATAATAAGAAACAGAGGAGGTATAAGGATATATATATTGCACCTTGGCAATACTCATTATATTTCATTAAATGTTAAATAAAAAACTAACAAAAATTTGAAAATCATTTTATTATTTTAAAATTAATGATGTTAATCATAACAACTTCCAATATAATGAAATCTTACATTAAAAGATTCCTTCATAACTAAAAATAATTTTAGAATGGTGCAAAAAGATTGGTATAATATAGATTTATATACATTTTACTCAATAATGACTTATATAGACGCAGATAATCAAATATTAATTTTTTCACAAATATATATGATTTTCATTTTTATATTTATTATAAAAATAAAAAATAAAAACATATATATATGAAAATAAATATCATTTAGAATATGTAGAGCCAGATTTTTTCATAGTCAACATAACATTGTAGAGATATGAAATTGCGACACGTCGTGCTTTCATGTTATTAAAAATGATTTCACAATGGTGCAAAAAGATTTATATAATACGAATTTATATAAATCTTATTGAATAATAATTAATGTAGATCTAAACAATCAAATCTTGATTTTTTCAGAAATATATATAAATATATGACTTTCATTTCCATATTTATCATCAAATTTTAAAAAATAAAAACACATATATGGAAATAAATATTATTTAAAATATGTGGGGCCAAATTTTTTAATAGTTAGATGATGATGTGGAGACTTAAAATCATGACACGTCATGCTTTCAATTTCCACTTTATAATATATAATAAATTGAAATTCCCTACGCTAAGATTTTTCAGGCTATTAAATTATAGTTATTATATTGTCAAAAGTTCCATAGAAAGGATTATGACTCAATTGGGCTGGAATTTGGTCCACAACTTCTTTTTTCATGAAATTTTGAATTAATAGATACTAGTTTTTTAGAAATAAATTAAATTTACTTTTATATCTCAGTTTAAAAATTAAGTTGTTATAGTAATTATGATTTCTAACTAAAAAATTAAAACTAAATGTTTTAAAATTTTATGTCAAATCAAAAATTAATTTTTGAATACTTTGAAAAGCAATTTTTGATTACTAATAAATGTTAGTTCGTTGGTAAGAAGTTGGTCCATATTTTAAAAGGACATGGGTTCAACTCTTGCAATCCAATCCATCTAAACTTTTTCAATCCAATTTTTTATTTAGGAACTATTATTTACATCATTAAAGAAATTATTATTTTTATTGATAATTCATTAATAAATATTAGTATTAATAATTAAATTTTCTATTAAATAGGTGTGAAAACATTTTTTTCTAATTGAGAGGTTAGTGGAGAAATATATTTTCTATATTTTTTTTATATGTGGTAATAATTTTTTTTTTAAAATTAAATAATACTTTAATATCTTTTTTCACATAACAATAACATTCTTCAAAAAATAAGGAATGTTTAAAAAATTAAATATTTTCATATTTTCTTCTATTAATGTTAACTTAAAAAGTTATTTTCATGAAATATATTTTAATATATATATATATATTAGGGGTATTATTATTTGGTAAAATACAAGTGTTCATTTCTTTCCGTTATATATCAAATATACTAATTTTATTTCATTAAACATCATTCTCATTTTTATTCCAATTATGATTCTCATAAAATATTTGACAAGTCACCAAGAAGGTGTTAAGATAGGTGGTAGATAATTGAATCTCTTAAATATAATGTTCTAAATTCAATTTCTAGTGTATAAAAAATTTTTTATTAGAATAAATAAAATTCATTTTGATCCTTTTTATGTTTTAAAAAAATTTATTTTTTTGTTATTAATTAATGATACATTGGTACCCACACATAACATATGACAAGTCCTAAACAGTCTCATTTAGCTAAAACCAATAAAAAGAATAAAGTAGTGGAAAATATCAAAACAAACAAAAGTGTACACTTTATGCAGGAATTTTGTTTTATCCGCGTTTTAATAAATATTTTTATTTTTTTAAGTTCCGCCGCGTTGAAATTTGAAAAGGGTGTATGCCCCAGTACGGCACGACCTTTTTCGTATAATAAATAATGAATGACCATAGAATCTGGACCGCTAGATTGTACACGTCACGCAAAACAAGCGGCTATCTCCTACCAATTTCATGTTTGCTTCCGCACTGGAACACCCACCATAGTGACCAGAAACTAGATAGGAACACAGTCCCCGGCCAGTAAACATATAAAAAGTAAAAATATAAATAAATTTTTTTTACAAATATATCAATATTGATATATTTGTTATAAAAAGTATTAATATTATTAATTAATATCAATTTAATATGAAATATAGAGTTCATCTCAATAGAATCATCAATAATCAATATAGAATATAAAAAAAAAAGTGAGTTGAAACCCATCTTTTTTAATAATATGGTAATTCACATTGTTGGTTATTTGTTGGCAAAAAAACACTATTTGCTATTTATTCTTTAAGTTACTTACAAATAAACGAGCTAACCTTTTAGTACTTATTAATTAATTAATTAATTAATTAATTTTAAAAACCTCCTGCCGTGTCTAGGCATTGGCAAACGTTAAGCTCTTTATAACTTAACATTAATTTTTTTAAATTTTAGAATTATTTTATAATTTCTAAAATAAGAATATTGATATGCTTTATATTTTGAATTTCAAAATTATCATATAATTTTTAAAATAAAAAATTAAATTAGATGAAATAATTATAAATTTAGATTAAAATCAAGAATATATTTCAATCCCATTTAGTGATATATTATGAAATTATACAAACAACATGATAGAATAATAAATTTTATTGTTTATAAATATTTTTCAAAAAATATTAGGGATATTATTGTAATTATAAAATTAGTCTATTTTCTTTCCCTCTTATTTTCACCCATTTATCTAAGCATAGCAAGAAAAAATCTCTTTTCTTTACTGTTTTTTCCTCTTTCCATTTTTTTCTCCATCATTTTTTATTTCTCGTATTTCTACTCTGGTACCACTCACCATCTAAGGAAGGGGTTCATCTCTATTGTGATTATTAATTATTTTAATAAATAAAAAATTTGTATGCAATTAAAAGTTACCAAAAAATTAAAGACGAAAATATTTTTAAGTACCGCATTACATACAATAATTTATTTATGTCATTTCCATTTTTCTATAAGTTGTTAAGTCAATTTTAAATGATTTTAGAAAGAAAAAATAATAATATATATCATGGAGCACAATATCATATCTGATACGGAATATATATATATATACACATCTAATACTTATGATATATGTTTAGCTTTTTTTTTTTAAATGTTGGTGCCATACAAGCTACAGTGAGTGACATTATTTATGGATAATGCATATAGTGTGTACATGTTTTAAATTTTAAAATTGATTGATGATTCCTACATATCCCGTAATTCTTATAGATTTTTTTATTATTTTAACTGATTTTTAATTGATATATTGATCAATATTATTCACATCATTCTTAAATGAAATTAAAAATAAATTAAATTATTAAAGAAAACTGGATTATATCAGCGTAAGAATACAGTCATTGGTAAACTCAACAGCCGAAACCTCTGATGAGTTCTCCCATCCCCGGCGACGCTGCCATTAAACACAGAAGAAAGCTGCCAAAAATTTACAGTTGTGACTGATTGTTGCATAGCTTCCTTCTTTTGTGACTGATTGTTTCTCGGGCGGCAACGGCGGCTGGGGCTCCTAGATGTCTATAATCGAGACCCCGACCGTCGATTGTGATCATCAGCGCGGCGGAGGTGGCACGGATCACCACCATGCCTCAACAAAACGTAAATTTGATGATTTCACAGCTTCCTTCAACGATGACGAGGAAAAATTCGTTGATTTATGTGATTTATGTGAGCTGGTAACGGTAAGAATGAGGAAAGACGAACCTAAAGCCGTAAATTCTTGCAATTCTGAAACTTTTAATGGGTCTGTCTCAGATGTTGTTGATACTAGGATATCGGACGCGGTCTCGTTTGCGTGTTCGTCTCGGTCCGAGTCGACTCGGACCTGGTCGAAATTGCAGTTTTTCATTCGACCGATATCAGAAGGAAAAACTTTAGTACTGGAAGCTTGTCCACAAGATACAGTAAGATCGATTCATGAACGTATCCAAGCAATTACGGGCATTCCGCTGTTTGAACAGAGACTGATATATATGGGTAAACAGCTTCAGTGGGAACGGACCCTAGTCGAGTGTTCAATTGAGAGAGATTCTTATCTTCAATTGGTTGGGCGCATGCGCAGCACAGAATATCCTCAAGCTTGGCAGGTAATCAATGACATGGTTTCTCTAATTTGGCGTCTCTGCAGGGGTGATTTGGAACATGATGCCTCCAAAATTATCAAAGACCGAATGACTGAATATTTAAAAAGGACTCCTAGAATTGATAATGATTCAGCTTCTGGGTATTTCCAGATATTCATGTCTTCATCTGCTCCGGCTGTGCTAGTTATGCTCTATATGTCACCCCATTCGGGTAATAAAGAATGTGCTGATTGTTCAATTAGGCATTTTATGAATTCCTGTCGCATTACCTTGTCTAAGTCATTGCATACTAAGTGTGCACGTATAGTGTTGGAGTTCTGCAAATTGCTTAGAAGGGTGGGTCCTGAGGATCCTTTGTATCTCTCTTGTCGGAGCACCTTTGGGTCTTTATTGGAGACTGCTAGCTTCTCCGATGTTTCAGAGAACGACGAGGAATTGATTTTACTTGAAGATATTCTCCCTTTTGTTTTGGAGCTTGCAAATAGACTGTTGAAGTCTTTGGATGTGAGTATGGAATCCCCTACTTGTGTAGGGCCATCGTCAAGTGATGTTAAGGATTTTACTGCATTCTTACTCCCTATAAGGACTAGAATCAGCAAGCAACAAGCAGTCAAGAGTCTATATTCTTCCAAGTCTGATGATAAACTAAACAAGTTCCTGTTTCTTGTGGAAGAGAATGATATTCATTTTATATTTAGTGAATTATTACAAAAAATGGATCAATGCCTTAATAAAATGCAGGAGTTCCTGACTGCCAAGGAACGAGAGCAGGGAGATAATCATTATTCAGCATGGTCTCAGTATCTTTCCATCTTGAAGGAATTGTATCACCTTTCTAAGCTCTATGAAGGGGCTGAAGAAGAATTTTGGTCAGTTTTGAGACGTCAAAGAAGTATGCTGGTTCTACTTATCACTCAGAATGCAAAGAGAACTGATGATCATCAGTGGATTCTTGAGCACAAGTGTGTGACAAATTTTGAATCTAGAAGGCATTTGGTGATGATGATGTTCCCAGACGTAAAAGAAGACTATGAGGAATTGCATGAGATGCTCATTGACCGGTCTCAACTGTTGGCTGAATCATTTGAGTACATAGGACGGGTAGAGCCTGAAGCTCTGCATGCTGGTCTGTTTATGGAATTCAAAAATGAGGAAGCTACAGGCCCAGGTGTACTGCGAGAGTGGTTTTTCTTGGTATGTCAAGCAATATTTAATCCTCAAAATGCTCTTTTTGTGGCGTGCCCAAATGACCAGAGGAGATTTCTCCCCAATCCTGGTATGTTCCATTTGGAATTTTAGCTCAAATGCTTTTTTTTTTACCAGAGGAATTTTCTTTCCATCTCTGCAATTTACCCTGCATTGAGAATTTCTAGTTTCAAATGGTATATACTTGACTGGCATTTTTGTTGTATGAATATATGGAAACTGTTATCTTGGTTATTTGCTAGAGGGTTAAATTATTAAGTAATCCCCTTTAACTTTTTTTGACATGAACATTACTCCCCATTGTTTAAAATTGCTGCTGTAAGTGTTAGGGCTACACATGTGCTTGGTTGAGCCAAGGTGGACACCAACTTGATGCTCGACTCGGCAATTCCTCGGGTTTTGAATTTGAATCCAAGGCCCAACTTAACCTTGATAGCTTGGCATATGACTAGACTGGATTCATAAGCTTGGGTTAGGTTAGATTTCAGTCCATGGAGACAAATATCAACAACCTCACAAGTTATAAACATGGCCATTTGATCTTGAATTCCTTGTAAAATATCAGCAGCATCACAATTTGTCAAGCATTTGACATTGCTTGGAAGTTCTGAATAATATTGGCTGAAACCTAGAAACAAAATGATAAATGCAAGAAATATACATCAGATGCAGTTCTTTGACCAAGAAAATATACATCAGATTCAAGAAAACACTAGATATTGAAAATTTAAATAATCCAGTCAGAAGAAAAATCAAATAAGCCAGCTAGCTACGATAAAGTTCGAAAATATGAATAATCCTGCCACAAACAGTCTCACATTGTTAAAGAAAATCATACAAACATAATCCCTAGCTGCTGTTGTTTTTGAAGGGATAGGAAATTGAAGTCCTAGCTCATTCACAAATTTCTGAAAACTGGGCTTTTCAACCATCTGAAATGTTTCTGGCAAAAAAAAGAAAATCTGAAATGTAAACACATCACATATATGAGGAACTAAGATTCTTCCTTGCCTGACCCCAGTAGGGGACACGGAATTCAATATTGATGGTTTTGGTTCTTGTGGTTGTCTTTCTGGGGTCCTTTTTACATTTTGGTTAGTGCTGTTGTAGGGATGCATTGCCATGCCTTATTGGGTCACAACCATAAGATGGGTAACAATATTGGCGAGCTGATCTAATTTCTCCATTTGTTTCTTCTAGTGGTAGTTTCAAAAAATGATCCCAAACCTCTGACTTAATCATTTGTTTCTATAAATTTCTTTTCTCTTTACACCTATCTATATGACTATTATATCTTCTGTGAGAGGAGGAGGATAAGGAGGAGGAGGTGGAGGAGGAGAGGGTCCAGTATACGTTGGTGTTTCATTCTCATTAGTACATGGAGTTAGGAGAGGTTGAACAACTTCTGCAGCAAAACCTTGATTCGCCATTTCAAATATCTAGCTAATAAAATTGACTCCCATTTGTCAATAATCAATTTTCTATATTTTGAGGAGCGTCCTTGGATTAAAGAACCTTAGTAATTTGTATAATTGTCAAACAAAAAATAAATAGATATGCTGATCAGATCTTATATGGTTAACATAGGGCACCCTATTATTGTTGTTTAACTGTAAGATATGCACAAATGGTCTTGATTTACAGATCCAAAGTAAAATGGAATTAACTACATCAAAAGAAACCACCCAAAGCAATATTGTTCAATGTAGGAGAATTTTCATATTCATAAAGCATCTTCCAAATCTACTGAAAAAGCAGATGGCTTTAGTAGCATTGAGAAGTAGAATCACGAGAACAAAATCAGAACTGTAAGAAATATTTAATCGAAAAACCTTGCAGCAACCCTTTCGTAGCTAAAATTTAATATTTAAGAGTAGAATACAGTAACAAAATAAATCCAACTATAACAACAAATGTTTGTTAATTCCTGTAAGAGTCAGAAGGAAAAGAAACTATATCATACAATGCTTCATGAAGAGCGGAGAAAATTCTGAAGCACCACATCTCCAGACTTTGTCACAAAGTAAGCTACAATCCATCCTTTGTTTCAATATTCTTGTAAACATCTATAAGTATTAATCTTTCCCAGTTCTGCTCTCATTCCTCTGACGAAACAGTTAAAAGAATGACAGTGACGACAATCATGTTTGTCTTCTCTTTTTTCTTTACTTTCTTTTTCCCACAACATTAACAGATTCTCTTTTCAGGCTGAGTTGACAGATTTTCTTCCACTGTCACTTTGGAAATCTGAATATTCTTTTGAAACTGATTTTGAATTAATCTGTGGAAACTCTGGAAGATATTTGCAACTTCATATTTGTCTGAGTAAATATACCCAATATACCGAATTCACTCTTGTATGATCATCCATAAATGTTACAAATTATGTTGTTCCATTAATATTGTTAGTATTTGTTGGTCCTCATGCATCACTGTGGATTAAGAAGGGATGAGATGGTTTGCATGTTTGAGTTGGATAGGTTCTTTTGTGTTGGGATAATTGACAGATTTCACATTGGAGAATAGAGGAATATTTATTGATCGAATGAGGGTACAATTTATTCATGTAAGAAAAATTTGGATGACATAGCCCTAAGTGCCACAACATAGCATCTTTATTCGTTTCTGCTAACATAGTGGCTGCATAACTCTTTCCTTCAAGCCAATAAAGACCAACACACTCTTTAGCATTGCCAATCATCTTCTCTGTCTTCAAATCCTAAAATGAACACCGATAAGCATCAAAGTTAATCTTACAGTTGGGATCCTTGGTAAGCTTGCTAATTGACAATAAAATGCACTCCAATGAAGGTACAAGGAAAGCATCTTTAATTATCATAATGTTAGATATTTGAGCCACTCCTTTACCCTTAACTTCAGCTTCACAAACTGTTTGAAGAAAGACAAGTTTAAATGGACTTCAGACCTCTTTTTGGTCTTTTGTGCACATCTGGCCCCTCAAAGGCCTTTTAAGACATCAAGTAAAAGCTTTCTTAGGCACCCATCCTATTACTACCTGATTTTGCTAGATGTTTTTGATGTTGCTTGTGATTCCTTTGAAGTAGGTATTGGTGACATCCTAAGTCAAGAAGGTCACCTAGTGGCTTTCTTCAGTGAAAAGCTTAATGATGCAAAGCAAAAATACTCCACATATGACAAGGAATTCTATGCCATTGTTAGATCCCTTAAACTTTGGAAGTACTACCTCCTCCCTAGCAGTTTGTTTTGTACTTAGATCCCTCAAAAGGGGAAGGATGGGATTCATTTCAGTTGTTCAGTAGCTTATGAAGTGATACAATTCAGTTTTCTCTATTTCTCTCCTCTTTCCTATTCTTCTTCTATCTTCCTATCAGTGGTATCAGAGCCACTTTCCTCGGACCAATCATGACCGGCAGTGAAACAAGAAACCAAGCTGCTATGCAAGAAATGGAGGAACAGCTGGAGCAGCGAATACAACAAATGGACCAGAAATCAGTACCTAAGATGATGGCATTGCAAGAACTAATTCAGGGAGTTTCTGCACAGTTGAATGGATTGATACTAGACAAAGAAGAATCGGTCAATGGAAGACCCAATGGTAGACGAAGGCTAGATGGAAGACATCAGCAAGAAGGCACATACCATCTACCAACTCACTTTACAAAAATGGAGTTTACAAAATTCCAGAGGAATGATGTGTTGGGATAGCTTGTCAAGTGTGAAACTTTCTTTTACCTTGATGAGACCCCAAATGACTTGAAGGTGACTCTTGCTAGTGTGCATCTGGATAAGAAGGTGTTCCAGTGGCACCAAGCATATGAGCAAAGTCGTGGGAAGATGTCATCACTTGGACTGAGTACGCTGAGGCAATCAAGATTCGGTTTGGGTCTACATATGAAGATCCTATGCAAGATTTAATGGGGTTACGGCAGCAAGGTTCATTGGTTGACTTCAATGATGCATTTGATGGTATCACTTGCAGGCTTTGGTTACCAGAAAATTATTTGGTGAGTGCGTATATTGCTGGGCTTAGGCAAGAATTGGCTGGGTTGGTGAGATTGTTCAAGCCCACATCACTAATGGATGCCCGAAGCATTGCTAAGCTGCAAGAATTGAATTTGCAAAGGGAAGAAGGGAGGACACCCATCAAGAACATGTATCTTGGTGTTTTAGATAGTGGAAACCAGGTGGTGGGATGCCAACACAGGTGGAGGAACATAAAGAATACAATTCAGAGTGGTGGGTCCCGGCAGAAAAACAAAAACAGTGAAGCACTACAGCCTATATATAAATGGAGTGCGATAATGTCTCCTCAAGAAGTTGAGCAGCACTGTGACCAGAATTTGTGTTTCTTCTGCCATGAAAAATTTTCTAAAAGGTCATAACTGCCCCCAAAGAAGAAAGATGCAGCTCCAATTAATTGAGTTTGAATCTGATTTGATGCTAACAGTGGGAATTGAAGTGGAGCAGTTGAAATTGATGGGGAAATTATAACTCCTAAAATTTCACTAAATGCTATTGAAGGATTGAATCACTCTTCCTCCATGAAAGTCCATGGGCAAGTCAGAACGAAGACAGTTCTAATATTGATTGATTGTGGCAGTACCCATGATTTTTTGGACCTCAATACTGCAAACAGATTGGGGTGGAAGGGAAGATTAGAGGGAGGTTCAGGAGTAACAGTGGCTGGTGGTGGTAAACTGAAGGCATTTGGGTGGTGGAGAGGGTTCAGGTGGAGAATGCAAGGTGAAGAATTTCTTGTAGATCTGAGAATTATTGCTCTGAATAATTATGATGTTGTGTTGGGTTGCGAATGGCTCAAAAGCATTGGAAGGGTGCAATGGGACTTACCTACTAGGACCATGCTTTTCTGGTATAATGGAAGAATGTTCAAGTTGAAAGGATAAGCTGATTCAGAGGGATCTAATGAAGATTCTGTTCTGGGGAAATGGGAGCCTTTGAAGCTGCAACGTAGAAAATACATTCCAGCACCTGTTTCTGGTTTTGCTGTTGCTTTCGACCCTTGAGGGCAAGGGTCTCTTGGCGAGGGGGTATTGTTACATAAATAATTAAGTAAGTCATGTGAGGGGTGTGTGGGGCTTATTCTACCGTTATTGGTAGTTACAGTTTTGGGTGGTTAAGAACTTTATCAAAGGGGAAGGATGGGATTCATGTCAGTTGTTCAGTAGCTTATGAAGTAATAAAATTCAGTTTTCTCTATTCTCTCATCTCTTTCCTATTCTTCTCCTATCTTCCTATCACATTGATAGGTTGAATGATGAATCAAATTTGTTAAAGGTGCCCACCTCAGCGCCTAAGGCGCTTAGGTCAAGCACAAATGACCATTAGCACCTTTCATTAGAGGTGTTGGGTTCAATAGGGCGCCAAAAGATGCTCACCTTTGGCGCCCTTTATAGGCAAGGAGTGACTAGTGAGCGTGTTTTGGCACTTGGAAGATGGAGGATTTAAATAGAAGAACTCGAATATAATTTTAACAGCATTGAACCCAAACTAAATTTGGGTGGTGTTGAACTTGAATGGAAGTTTTGAACTCAAATATTGATACATATTTGTGTGGTGTTGCTTAGGATTTGACTAAATATGAAGTAGTATATTTTGTCTGTATATTTACATTTATCTGTATATTTTGCCTATACTCTATGCATCATATTTTTTTATTGTTATGCCTCTGGCCTCAAGTGTGCCTTTCGCCTTTGACTACCTTGAGATGAATACATAAAATGCCCTGACTTTGGATTCAAATTTCAAGAAGTTTGTGATGGATACCATCATGACCATGTTGTCTTCCTCATAAATGATGGTTATCGCTTTTGTAGTACTAAATTGTGTATTCCAGGAATACTCATGAGATATTTTCTTATTTGGGAGTTGCATGTCAAAGGTTTAGTTGGATACTTTGGTAGAGATAAGATCGTAGCTTTAGTTGGGGATAAGTTTTATTAGTTGTTCCTTAAGCGTGATGTTTCTAAGATTCTCTTCTAATGTTGTACCTCTCAAACATCCAAGGCCAAGAAATAACATACAGGATGGTAAACTTCTTTACCCATTCTTGAGGCATTGTGGAAGGATCTTAGTAGGGACTTTGTTTTTGGTTTGCCATATACAAAGCAAGGACATGAGTCCATCTTAGTAGTTTTAAATAGGTTTTCTAAGATGGATGACTTCATTGCTTGTGGCAAAACCATAGATGCCTCTCACTTAGCCGAGCTTTTCTTTGGAAACAATGTCCATTTATATGAGTTGCCTATTACTATTGTGTTTGATGAGGGATGTTAAGTTTGTTAGTTATTTTTGGAAGACCCTTTGGAAGCTTTTTGGGATCCAATTGAAGTTCTCCTTTACCTTATATCCCCAAACTAATGGACAAACTCAAGTTATGAACCATATTTGGGTGACTTTGCAGTTTGGTTGGGCATAAACTTGGGGGAATCGGGATTTTATCTTATCCATAGTTGAGTTCGCTTATAATAATTCAGTTAATCAATCCACATGCAAGAGCCCTTTCCTAATTGTTCAGGGTTATGACCTAAGATAGCTTATTGGCCTTATACCGATTCCCTTGACATCCACCTTTGAATTTGTGAAGGCCTTTGCTCATGGCCTTCATGAACTACATGCTTAGATTAGGTGTAAACTCACATTAATCAATGATCAATATAAGTTAGCTGCTAATGTTCATCACTGCATTCAAAATTTTGATGAAGGCTATTATGTTATGGCCCGTATTCATTATGAGTGTCATCCAAAGAGTTCATTCAAAAAGTTGCATGCTTAGGCCTCTGTGCCTTTCCGCATCATGAAGAAATTAGGGCCCAATTCTTACTTGATTAAATTACCTTTGTATATGGCCATAAGCCCTCTACATAATATAGAGGATCTAGTTCCCTACCGGGGTACTTTTGATCCTCCCCTTTTGCTCTCTGATGCTTTTGTAGGTACTCAACCACATCATGCTCTGGTTCCACTACTATCCGCTACCTTGTTCGATGGAAAGGTTGCTTATACGTGGATGTTACTTAGATCCTGCATTGCTTGAGTCATATAAGTTCTCTGCCTCTTCAGAGGAGAGTTCTTTCAAGTGAGGGGAGGTGTGGTGGAGAGAAATGATTGGAAACTAAAGACTTATGCCAGAGGAGAAAAAAATGGAGATTTTATTTAGTTATTTTGAATTATTTCATTTATCATTTAGGCTTTGATTTGAATTAGGATTTTATCTTTATCTTTTAGGATTTGGTTTATTTTAAATCTTAAATTAAGATTTATCTTTTATTTAAATTCAAAAGACTTCTTATTTTTTAGTTATTTTTTAGGACTCTAGCATTTTTGTTTAACTGGGACTTTAGGATTATGGCTCTATAAATAAGCCCTAGGATTACTTAGTTATATTTAGACTTTGTCTATTGACTTGAATAATATTTGAGGATTCTTCAGTTTATCTCTCTCTCACTCAAATTCTCTACTTCTCCCTCCCTTTCTCCTTTAATCTCCCTTGTGGTATGTTTCGTATATTGGAAAGATTTTTGAAGGAATGGAAAGTGGAAAGGAAACAGTAATTGAATGGAAATAGGTTTAACAGAGTATTTCATGGTTATTCCCATGGAGCAGTAACATTCCATCAATATAATGATGGAATGATTTATTGGAGAGTACTTCCCTTAGGAATGAGATATGGAATGCTATTCATGTGTACCAAACATTTCATTGTGAGATTCCGTGGTGGTTTGCCTTTCCAAACCTAGGGATTACCACAAACCAAACACACTTACTTTTCCCAGTGTCCTACTTCATGGATGCTCTGTTGTGCAAACCTCAATATGTTGATCTACTCACTTTTGCTTTGCCCATACCATTGGATTTTTTAGACATGCAAAATGACGCTTATTTATTAGAATTGATATACACTCTCCAAAAGCTTCCCACATCCATCCTAGATAGTCTTTACCTTGGCTAACCACAAATTGTTATGTTGATACATCCTTCTATATGCTAGAAATTATTGATTGAAGAACACCAATCCCTGTCTAAAGGTTATGGAGGGGATTTAAAACTGTTTGCAGGTTGATCCCAAAACTTTATGCCGAATTGGCCTAGAATGAAATAGGATGTGTAACCCCTTGTACAACATTGGCTTGTTACGTTTTAAACCCATGCTCTAGCAGGTTTGATGCAACCTTTTCCCATTCCTCATCATGTGTCGGAAGACGTTTCTGTTGCCTTTATTACAAGTTTGCCCAAATCAAGTGGCTTTTATTCCATTAGTTTAGTGGTTGACTGATTTAGCAAGTTTAACCACTTCATTGCATTCTTACCTGTGTACTGGGAAGTTTGTGGCAGCCATTTTGCATGGAAATTGTTAGATTGCATGAAGTTGCAGTTAAATAGTAAATTGTTGTGATACCATTTTCCTTAGCACATGCTGGCAAGAATTGTTTCAATCATTCCAAACTAGTTTGCCGATGAGTACTGCCTATCATCCACAATTGGCCAAACTGAGGTGGTTAACCTATGCTTGGAGGCCTGTCTAAGATGCTTTTGGAGGAAATACTCATGGTGGATAGAATATTCTTTCAACATTGGTTTTTACTCTTTCATGAAGGAGACTTGTTGCTAAATAGTTTATGGAGCAGACCCTATTCTTTTGTCAAACACACATTGCAGAGTTTGAAGAATAGATGCTACAGAGAGATGAAATGCTAAAGCTATTACGTGAGAACCTTAAGAAGACCCAATCTGATGTGAAAACCCAAGCAAAAATAAATGTGGAGCTGAGGCTATTGAGGCTGACCATATCCCACTTTCTTTGCTTAAGGTCAAATTGCATAAGGTGGGGTGTGAAAGTGGGAGAGATGTGGTGCAATGCATGGGAGGGTGGACCAACTTTCCCCATGATGTGCTGTTCGGATGCTATGTGCCCCACTTCACTTTCTTTTAGGAAATCAGTTTATGTTTTTCAAATAATAGCTCATCTGGTAGGATATATATACCCGTTAGGATTAGGTTATGATTGTCATATCAGAATATGTGTTTTCTACCGAGAGCATAAGTCCTCTCCATATTGGACTTTGGTATTGGGAAAATTTGTATGTAAGATTCTTGCATTTGAAGATCTGCCAATTATTACATTTACTCTATTTTCTAATTATTATTATTTGTTGTTGCTGCTGTTGGAAGTGGCCCAATTTTGGTTTACTAGGGTCATTTCTTATAGTTCCTTTTATTCTCTATTTATTCATGTCATTTACAGTCCGTTTGGTTCATTTTCAGGGAGCTATAAGATGTAATAAGAAGGGATGTAAATAAAATACATGTGAGTTTGTTTGGTATGACATTGGGGCATACGAAAAATAAATTCATTTTTTATATTTAAATAAATATAAATAAATAGTAAAGTACTAAAATGCCATTGTTGAAGGAAAAAAAAAAATCCTTCCCCTTCTTCCTTCCTCATTGCCGACACCACCCTATCCTCACCAAAAGATTGAAGCTCGTCCTAGATTGAAGGATCCATACTTCTTGGAAAAGCATGACAGATCTGGTTCACACCCAAAATCATACAGATTGCTGACCAACATCTCCTTCTTCAAATGGGACAAGCTTTACACCCAAACACAAATGGATCGAATGAAGATTGAGACTTTAGGCACAGTAATGGCAGGACAAGCTTTGAATGGGAAGGACAAGCTCCATGAGATCCATGACTTTGAAGATCTGAGGAGGTTGTGTGAGATCTGGTTCACCAGAGAAGGTTGCTGCTTCACACCCAAACATGAGAACGATGGAAGTGAAGGTGAGGCTGGTGATGACGATGGTCGCTGGAGATTGCTGGAGAAGGTCATCGGAGAAGCTAGTGGGTCGGGGGTTCGAAGGTGGGGAGATGACGATGAAGAAGGGAAATCTGGCAAGAGAAAAAAGATGAGGATATATTTGTGATTTTGTTTTTTTGTAGGGGCAATATTGTTTCTTTACTCACATTTACATCCATGTAATCTCAAGCACATGGCTTTTAGACAGATTTGCCATTTACAATAAGAGGAGTATTTGGGTTTACGGGTGTAATCCTATAACCTTGTAATTCGACAAACCAAACGCAGCCACCCATCCATGTAATGTAATTCCATTTACATTACATTACCCCCCATGAATTTGAACCAAACGGGTAATGTATTTTATCATAGGATAAGATTTGTTGTTTTATTGTTCCTTATTTTTCGCCTAGATTGTGGTTAAACCTACTTCACTATTTGTATTCGATTCTTCTGATGAATGAAACATATGACTGTGCCTTGGAAAACTTAAATTATTTTTAATTTATTATTATTATTTCATTTTCAATTCTCTGGGGAGGTTATCATGCATCTAGGGGGAATGATGTAGCTCCTTGAACTTGAGTCCCGTTTATTGATCCATTTATAATCTATGTTCTACATTTTTCCATATTGGTGTATATGCTGTATCAGTAGTCATTAATTATTACTATTTGTACAATCAAATTTATTAGCATATCTTTTCTCTTCATGTCTGCAGCATCTAAGGTAGATCCTCTGCATCTTGATTACTTCAAATTCTCTGGTCGAGTTATTGCGTTAGCTTTGATGCATAGGGTGCAAGTGGGTATTGTTTTGGATCGTGTTTTGTTCACGCAGTTAGCTGGAAACTCTATTACTTTAGAAGATATACGGGATGCTGATCCTTATTTGTATAGTAGCTGCAAGCAGATATTGGACATGGATGCTGATTTCATTGATTCAGATGCTTTAGGGCTGACCTTTGTTAGAGAGGTGGAGGAACTAGGATACAGGAAAGTGGTTGAGCTATGCCCTGGTGGGAAAAGCCTCGTTGTTAATAGTACGAACAGGGAGAAGTATGTTGATCTCCTTATACAGGATCGTTTTGTAACCTCTATATCTGAGCAGGTGTCACGTTTTGCCAAAGGTTTTGCTGATATTCTTTGCAACCCAGGCGACCAACAGTTCTTTTTCAAAAGTTTAGATGTTGAGGATCTTGATTGGATGCTTCATGGGAGTGAAAGTACCATTTCTATTGAAGATTGGAGGGCACATACTGAGTACAATGGCTATAAAGAGACAGATCTTCAAATACGTTGGTTCTGGGAGGTATGCAGGATTTTTTTTTTTTTGGGTAAAACTAAGAATTAAACCACAATATCTTAATTTTTTTATTGTGTAATTTTTTTTTCCAGTTCCTACTTTGATGATGTAATTTTATTCTTTTCTTTTTAATTCAAAGCTCTTGTAACAACTCCGACAGAGATATGTTTGATGATCTCCAATTGTGAAATACTTCATTTACATCACAGTTGCAACACTACAGTGCTGACATAAATACCTTTTGCAAAAAAAATTTGGTGGGCTTGCTGGATGCTGGGGGTAAAGTGTATCATAGGAGAGGAAGAGTGGGGCCCAAGCAGAGGAGCCTGGCCCAATTCACACAAGGAGACAGTCAGGAGGGTAAAGGGCAGAATATTCCTCACAAGGTGTAACGACCTTGGCTGGTAGTGTCAGTGTGTGGGTGTGCATGAAAGGGTTGTCTGCGAGGTAGTAGGGTACGGAAATAATGTGTGTCTTGAGGGAGAGGTCCTAGCTCTCGAATACTAGGTAGTGGGGAGGTGGAGAGTGTGCTGTCTGCCATTGCTATTGTTGCTTTTCCTTTCTTCTGCTTAGTGTGTGAATCAAAATAACAGTGTGATGTTGTGAGTGTGTTAATGTTCTATCAGTGTGACTACTGTTTTATTGCCTCTGTAGTTTTCCATGTTTGCCAATAGAAGAATATCAGCATATTACTCCGCATAATTTCTCTGGTTCTAGCAAAATTTTTAGTTCAGTCTGGTTTTAACATTTAATTTATCAGTCAGTGTTTAAATTTAATGGTTAACTGTTGTTTTCTCTTCAAAAAACATAGCAGAGTGTTGGGAGGATGTCAGCGGAGCAAAGGAAGGTCCTTCTGTTTTTTTGGACATCTCTGAAGTATTTACCAGTGGAAGGTTTCAAAGGACTGTCTTCTCGTCTCTACATTTACAATTCCATGGAACCTATTGATCACCTTCCTTCATCGCACACATGCTTTTTGCGGCTATGTTTCCCTCCATATCCGTCTTTTTCTATCATGCAAGATCGTCTAGGGATCATCACACAGGAACATATTGGCTGCAGCTTTGGTACTTGGTGAATATACTTGCATTTTGGATAGAAGTGATTTTGACTGCACATAGAAAATATTGGCACTCAACTCTTGTACAGATTATAGGATGAAATTATCTGTTTTCTGATCATTGTGAGAAGGTGCTTTAGTTCTGGTGTTCAGATATAACGGCTGCGAAGTCATTGCTCTTCTGTCAAATGTTAATATAATTGGTGCATCAAGGAATTATGATTTCAGAAAGAAAAGTAGTTTATGTTTCTGTGGTTTATTTATGTAGTCGTAGCTCTGAGTCTGGACACATTGACTATGCCATGACATTAAACTCTACTCTGGACAATTATGCTCAAAGAGCAACTCTTGCCCCTTATAGTTCTGTAATTACAACTAGTGGAAATTTTATGTTGTGTGATCCCTCCTCTCTCTCCTTTTCCCCCACTATCAGTAAAGAATTTTATTATATTGACTTTTTTTATGGATAAAAGATGTAATTGATTAACTTTTAACCATTGATAAAAAAATCGGACCGGACCGGCCGGCTTGACCGGTCTGACCGGGAACCGGTCCTTGGTCCGGTCTGGTAATAGATAAAAACCGGAGGGTTTCGAAACCGGTCAAGAACTGGTCAAACCGGTCAAAAACCGATTTGAACCGGTTTTCCCCATTTTTTTAATTTTTTTTAAATTTTTTAAAATAAAATAATATTATTTTTAGTAATAAGAAGCATTATTTTTAGTATAAATTTTTTTCTTTCTATATTATAATATGTTATAAGTATTATTATAATATATAATTATTAATAATGATAAATTTACTTAACAAATAAGATAAAAATAGAATATCAATTGATTATTTTGAATTCAAAATATAATTATACATGAATATTAACTTGTTTAGATTTAATATTAGATTATAAAACTTATTAATAATATTTTTAATTTTTCATATATTATTAAATTTACTTTTTATTCTAGAATAAATGTTAATTTTATGATCATGAATAAATATTTTTTATATTTTTTATCTATATTATTAAAAATATATTAATTTATTTACAACCGGTCTGACCTCTGTTTAATCCCGGTCCGACCATTGAACCTTGAACTATTGCCTCATCCGGTTCAATGACCGGTCCGATTTTTTGAACCTTGCTTTTAACATGGTTGCAAATTGTGGGTATGTCTGTGTCTATATGTGTGTGTGTGTGTGTAATTTTTTGGGTGGCAAAGAACTTTCGGATTATGGTTCTATTTGTACCAGTGATGTTGTGGATTGAATATCTTCTTCCCAAAAGGAAAATTAGAGGCATTTATTTATAGGTTTTTTCATGGACGTTAACAATTTTGTTGTACCCATGTTGTTCATTGAGCAGCTTTCGAAAGCCATGTATTAAATCATTTTATGTGTAGTCAAATATTTGTTGGCATTTGGCAGGATGGTTATTTTTCCTTTACTCATCTTCCAGCAAGGTTTTCTTTTTTACCTTTCAATCGAAAAGTGGTGAACGAGTATTGAAAAATACAATTAGCTGATCTTTCCAGATACCGTCACCAGTTCACGAATCCAAGTTGATAAAGTGGCAGAGGCAAATATTTATGCCAGAGCTTTATTCTACAATCTTCCCATCAAATAGACTCCTACTACACCATCTTGGATTGGTCCTCATCCCTAAGGCAAATCAACTTCTGGACCGATCTAGTATGTCCTATGAGCCTTCTGAACTGTTCTTTTGCAAAATAAAATTCTCTTCTAGGAATCAAGATATGCAGGACAGTTCGTATGTATCATGTCTTCTATTTACTGGTGATTTATCAGAGTGTGAGACCAGTCCCAATTGTCTCCAACCACACTAAGCCGGATGTGGACAGAACGTAAACTTAACGAAGTAGTCGCGCTTTATTGTCTCTCTGGACGCAATTGGCCGCCAAGCTGAAAGTTAACCACAATAGATGTTAATAGAAGTAGTTGGGTGTTTACCCCAAAAAAATAAATAGTTTGAGTAGAAGAAACTTAATACCTCTTTAGCAAGGTTTTGGATTTGATCTTTGTGAATGGAAACAATATTATATTGAAAGAGTTCCTTTATTTGAGTTCAGTCAATATCACTACAAGAAAACAATGACTTTCTCACAAATTTTTTTGCAGAAAAAATTAGAGAAATTCTTGAATTCTCTCCCATAGATCTTCTTGCGAACTTTTCTCATGAAAAAGTAGCATCAAGAGAAACTTCGAGAGAAAATGTCACAAGAAACATCACACCTCTTGATGTTAAAGTGCCACAAACGTGGCGCCAAGATTTTTCACGTGAGAAATGTTAGTATTTCTCACGGAAATTTTTAAGAGAAAAGAAAGAGAATAACAAAAATAATTATAGAAAATTTCTTTGACTTTCTCACAGCTTCACAATATTATGTGAGAAAAAGGGGAAAATAAGAAAGTTTTAAGAAAATGTGTGTACTTTCTCAAGGTCAATCCTGGGAGAAATCTTAACATTTTCTCATGCAAAATTTGTGTGAAAAGGGGAAAATAATCAGAAAAAATTTAAGAAAATGTGTATACTTTCTCAAGGCCAACATCGTGAGAAATTTTAATCTTTTCCCACGGAAAATTATGTAGGAGGAGGAGAAAAATAATAAAATTTTAAAGAAAATGTGTAGACTATTATGTTCAAAGCTGTGAGAAATATTAACCTTTTCTTATCAAATGCCGTGAGAAATATTTACAGAAAAATTTTAAGAAATGTGTAGTGTTTCTCATGAAAAATACTGTTAGAAACATTGATATTTTCTCATGGATATTTTCGTGCGTAATGGCTGAAAATAATAAAAAATATTTGAGAAACTTTTTCCGTATTTCTCATGGAAATGAAAACAGTTATCATGGAAATATTTGTAAGAAAATGATCTCTTTTGCCCGCGAGATATGTTGCACAAGTTAAAAAAATATAATAAAATTTGTAAATCAACTTAATATGTAATGTTTTAAAATGTGTATCTTATTTATGTAAGTTATTTAAGAAATTTCATTATCTTTATAATTAATCCCCTTTGTCACTTAGATACAAGTAGTTAGAATAAAGTTTTCATAATATTAATGATCAATCAATTTAATTAGAAGGAAAGCTAGATAATGATAAAATTCCTGTGTAGAAGTACTCGTCCCATGAACCTCCAACGACCTGGGATTAATTTAGGACTGTGCTAGAATCAAGATCTCAACACACGAAACAGCCAACAAACAAGGCACAAATACAACGTCAAAACAAGATGGATAGAAGAGATGATAAACGAATTGAAGAATTAAGGATAGAAAAGTTGTTGGTCAATTGAAAAGACCATAAGAAAATTTATTTCTGATAATCTTAGTTACAGGACGTCACAAAAAGAAACCATTTCTTTTAATAAGTCAAAGAGTCTCTCAAGCACAAAAGGGAATAAGAGAACCTTACTCAATATGACTAAAAATTCAAATTCATTAATATTGAATAAAACCATAAAAGAGGCATCCTTAAAAAGGGGAAATAAGCAACTTAAAAACCTAACCCTACTTTCTAGAATACTTAGACTAAAATGACTAAAAGGTGGCGCCTCCCTATCTTAAAAATTAGGAAATAAAGATGTTGAAAATATCCTAAGATGAGGTGCACCAAATCATTACAAATTAGGAAACTAAATCAGTCTTGAACATTCAGCAAAGTTAACACCTTTTTTCATCAACAAAGGAATATACTAGAACCTAATAATTAAAAATAGGAAACTAAGGCCACAAGGCCCTATTTTTGTAATTAAATAATTAAAAAACGAAATTCTAAAAATTAAATCCTAAAAGATGCCACTTTTAACTAATCACAAGTTAGACACATGCTATTTTAAGTAAGTTCTTTGAATTAGGCTCCTTTTGAGTTTAGATCAATAGCTTGTATTAAGAATAACACCTTCATGCCATTTAGGACTTGCTGGGCTGTGACTTGGCTCAATCAGCTCTTGAATTGCTCCATTATTAAGTACTTGCTTCATTCCTTTGGTCCCTGCTATAGTCATAGGCCCACCAATGTCTTGTAATGATAATTGTTTTTCCAAGTTTAGGCTCCTTGATCAGCAACTAGATACACCTTGATGCCCACCAAGCTCTTGAGAATCACATCCTAACTCCTCCTCTTGATCACACGTATTGATCACACCAAGATCATTAGATAATCTTTAATGAAAGTATCAAATGCAAATATGAAAATCTAAGTATTACAAGTGAGATCCGGGTTTCATTCCGCGAGAACACAAAAACAATGTAGTTGTCGCAGAATGAAACTAAGATCTCCCCCACTCTAGGTCCTTCTTCCTCCTATTGTGGCATCCAAACAATTCCGCAGTCTCTCGCATTCATTCTCCACTGTAGCCGAGTTCTACCAGAACAAGGCATGTATGCGTCCACCAAAAGTCTGCTCGTCAATTAACATTGAAAGAAATCCACGAGGCTGGGCTCACAATATATATATATATATATATATTTTCGACAAATGTTAAAGGAAGTATTTTTTTTTTAATAGCTCAGTATATGCGGTTTCTTCACATATTATATTTTTTATGAAAAACTTGGTTAGTTCCTTTAAAAACTATTCCTGAATCTTGCCAATTTGTCATAAGGCTATAGAGATAAGGTTGGCTCAGGGAGACGTGTTAGTGCACTACAGATAAGGTTGATCGGATCTGTATCTATTAGGTAGGCGCCAAAGGGGACTAGTTGCTCATGCCATCATTTCACGAACCAAATATGATGAAGTCTCTGTGATATATATTTTCTGGAAGTGTTGTTTAGAATGCTGTAATTGATGGCCCTTTTAAGATTGATGTACTTCGTTATAATGCTTGATCTATTTTCTGATTTTCTTTCTTTGCTTCAAGGGAAATGATAGAAAACCCGTGTAGAACTTGTCTCACGAACCTTCAATTGAATGGGAAACGTAAGGATCGTGCTAGGATCAAAGAGAAACAAATAAAATACCAAGAACACGTTAAACAAACAGAAAAGATAAACAGAAGAATGCACGAATAGGAAGGATAGAAGTTATTGGTCAAGAAGCAAGACCCCAAGAAAACTTGTTTCTTGAAACCTTAGCTATAGACACCACAAAGAGAAGACCACTCTCTTTGATATGCCAAAGAGTCTCTCAAGCTCACCAAGAGAACAAGAAAACTCACAAAGTTTTTGTCAAAACGCACTATTCATTCATATGTGATTTGCAGGTACAAAAGTGACGTTTTTAAAGGAAAAGAAAGTAAAAACCCTAGCCCTAATTTGCTAAAAATAGTTTAGATCCTAAATCTTTTAGAATGGCACCACCTTACACAAAAAATAAGGCTAGATACATGCTGAATAAGTGGTGCCCAAAAATAGGAAACAAAATCAAATCTGAAGAGATCCTCACAAATAAATTCAAAATAGGAAACTAATTGTCAAATCCTTATTTCTGAATTAAGTAATAAAAAAAACGAAAATTGCTAATTTATTTAATAAAAGAGCACTACTTAAATGGTCACAAGCTTAGCACATGCTCCTTTAAGTGAGTTCTTCTATTTGGGCCTTGTTTGTTGGGCTTTGATCAATTTCTAGCATACTAGCCATGACGAACATGCCTCTTGAAGCCTTTTGAGCTGAAAATTGACCTAGGTAGATGGGCTCTTGTTCAATTACTTCTTGAATCAATCCATTGAGAGCTTGCTTCATTGCCTTAGTCCTTGCTCTTGTCATAGGCCCA
The DNA here is from genome assembly GCA_026686845.1 of Adenanthera pavonina. Taxonomy (NCBI): domain Eukaryota; kingdom Viridiplantae; phylum Streptophyta; class Magnoliopsida; order Fabales; family Fabaceae; genus Adenanthera; species Adenanthera pavonina. Next base: position 10,682,911 of record JAIVEN010000017.1, read on the forward strand.
CCCATTCCTTGCAAGGTATCTTTCTTGTTCCATACTCGGGTTCCTTGTCCATCCACTTGTTCATGAATTTCAAGTCCTCCAAGCTCTTGAATATTTCCTCCAAACTCCTCCTCTTGATTAAGTCTAGCTTGTATTCCATCATTCCCTCCCTCCTCGAAAGGATTCGTCCTCGAATCTCCATAATCTACATGAAAAGAAAAGGAACGATTACAAGAATCAAATAGATCATGAGGAGTATACTTACCTTTCAAGTTTGATTGATGTATCTTTGCTTTAATCCGTCCATAAACTTGAAGGAAGTCATTCTCCTTTGGCTGTAAATTTGTTTTAAACATTCGTATAGGCCTTTGCAGCCATAACATTTCTCCGGGGTCAAAAATTTTATTCTCAAGCATTGGTGAAGAAAATTTTGAACTCCCCTTTAAATCAATCTCTCCAATTTCCTGCTGCAAATAACTAGGAACAAACTTGACCCAACAAAACTCAAATGGAACCAAGTTGTTAGTTAACACAGAGAAAAAGAAATGGGAACAAAATGGCAGACAATAAGTCTCAATTAAAACCAAAGCATTAGAAAAACTAAGGAAAACAAAATCTGGACAGATTTGAACAATGTTCGTTAAATTTAAAATTTGGGCAAATTTGACACTTCCTGATGATGCATATTGAAAGAATAATGATGGAGAAGAAATGTCTTGATGCACATGGCTAAACATAACAGATAAAAACAAACATGAAGGAAGTGAATTGATGGCAACAAAAGGAGATGAACAAAACACATGTAGATGGTAGAACAAAGAGGGAGAATAATGAACTAGATGAACACATATTACCACAGTGAACAAGGTATCACAAATCCAAACATATGAAAATAACTCACTAGATAGAAGATGGAACACACAAGAAGCATGAGATAAGAACACAATATGAGAATGAGAGGAAAACACATGAATGCATGGACTAAAGAAAGACACCAAATTATGAATTTGGTTCATTTTCACAATGGACTCTTGATGAATGAAAGACTCATGCAATGAAGATGGATTAAATAAATTATGAAAATTTGAAATGATGTATAATGGGCAAAGAAGATGACATGACGGAACATATGGGAGATGAAGAAGATTAGAGAAACTCACCTTTATCTCATTCTTACCTAAAGAGCCACTCAGAATGCTTTTCACCTCGTTATTCTTAACTTTTTGCTCACTCTTATTTTATTTCTCTTTTCTCTCTTTTTCTTTCTCTTTTTCACTCTTCTCTCAATCTTCTTTTCATGCACTCTTTTTCTACTTACAGCAATTTTATGGACATTTTCTCTCTTATTACTCTCATTTCTACCACCCTCATTTTTCCACTCTTGCTCACTCTTCAAGTTCTTTTGACTTTCACATGAATGATTACATGACAATGATTCATGGGCTGTCTTTAATACCAAAGAACTATTGCTATCATGCCCAATCAAATTAATATCACAATCAAAATCTCTAATCACCATGTCAATATGCTCAATCTCATCAATGCAATCATAAGATCTAATTTCCAAAGGAATCGCACCTTTAGCACCACTAGAAACTAGCATGCCACTATCCAAAGAATTTTTCATCAAATTATCAACAACATGTGAATCATGATTCTCCATTAAAGGATGCAAACAATGATAGTTTTGCTCATAAGCACAAGTAACATCATGAAGTTCATTTTCCAATTGTACAACATTATTTTCAATTTGCACACTAGAAACACAACTAGAATCAACAAAGTTATCTAACTCATCAATGTCTAACACAATTTTCTCCTCAAGATTTCGCAAAATATTATTATCAATCCCATTAACACAATCAACATAATTAAACATATTAGGATTCTCAAGCTCAACACATCCTAAATCATTTACTTTAGCACAAGAGATATCATCACAAGACGGTTGAGAATTAAGCATACCTTTAACCATAGACAACTCTCTTGTCTCAACAACCTTTGTCAATGCAGCAACTTCTTCAACCGTTTGATCAACTCTCTCCAAGTGGGAATCACATGAATCTTGAACCACCAATACTTGCACCTCTTCACAGTGTTCATTAACATTCTTAACTTTGGGTTGTTCATGAGATGATGCAAACTTTTTCCTCATGACCAGTTTCATTTCACTCCATGTTGCAATAGAAGGCTTTCCTCTAACAGTGCGTCGGCACTCAATTCGTTTCCACCAAGCAGCAACCTTTTTACTAAATCGAAGGTAAGCACATTGCACCTTCTCTAGGTCAGAGTAGTTACAATATCCAAATGCTTGTTCAGCTCTTCTTTCCCACTCCAAGTAAACATTAAGATCTTTCTCACCATGAAACAATGGGATCTTTGATTTGATGGTGCTCAGAACATCCATGTGAGCAGAAACCTTTGGATCACGCCTTGTTTTAGTTTGAGAGGGAGACTCAATGCGATCCAATTTTGCATTTACCTTCTCAATTTGATCATTAAAAGTCCTTAACAAGGCCTTAAGATCAAATTCTCCAACTGCCATATTTATAATCTGAAATGTTATTGTAAAGCAAAGAGAAAAGAAATAGGGACCGCACACACTCTTCTCAGGTGTTTTTCACTCAAAAATTTTATAAGCACTCGTGTTTCACACAAAAAGATTGGCTTTTTCTATAATGCAAATCACTCTTGCCTTTTTCTGCTCATTTGCTCTCTTTAGTGTTCTTAATTCAACTCCAGCAAATCAAAAGGGAGAGGATGTAAAAATTAGTGGTGACACAAAGCTAAAGCCCAAAATTCAAGTTTCAAAGAATCAAACTTATGACAAAAAAAAATCAACTAAAATTCGTGCATAAAATGAGACCAAAAGAGATGGAATAACTATAGCACAAATTAGGAAAGAAATTGAATAAATATGAATGAATGATTCTGGAGAAGTGGCGTGAAAAACAAGAAAGAAAGAAAAGGAAAGAAATCTGGACAGCCAACAAATAAAGCAAGGAAAATCAAAATGAACAATTTAGGAAACTAAGAAAGAAGAGAAAAGGAAGGTAGAACAATAGAAGAAAAAGGAGACAAGTTGCAGCACAATGATAAATTAGGAAGCAAGAAAAGGATAGATTAGGAAAGTAGCAATCCACACAAGCGTTTGAAGCTTGCCAATCAAGTTTGTTGAATTTAGTAATTTCCAATGTGACTTGAAGAGCAAGAAAAACAAAAGAACCAACCTTTTTTTTTTTTCAACTTGCAGTCCACTCAATAAAATAGGAAATTATATGAATTAGGAAAGCAAGCAATCAATCAAAAAAGATTCTATCTTGACCATCAACTAGTTGATTGATATAGCAAATCTGAAAGGTCCAGCAATAAATTTCTATTTTTTTTTCTTTTTTTTTTGAGCTGCTTCTCTTTCTCTTCTTCTTCTTCTTTTTTTTTTTTTAACAGCAGCTAATAATTTTTTTTTTCAAATTTTTTTTTAAAAACTGGACACACACAAATTCAAACTTTCTGGACAATACTAAAATTGCAACAACAAAAATAATTCAAATTTTTTTTTTTTAGAAAACTTCAAATCTGGACAGAAGACAACAAGAAATAGAAACAAGTCACAAGGAAGAGATGATCCAACAAAAAGACCACAAGAACAAATAACTTATGAAGATGCCACACACAAGAGACACAAAGTGAGAAGAATCACGCCACAAAAATAGAAAAGAAGCACAAGAACAAATCTGGATAGAATAAAGAAGCAACCTTGAAACTAGCAAACTGGATCTCTGATACCAAATGATAGAAAACCCGTGTAGAACTTGTTTCACGAACCTTCAATCGAATGGGAAACGTAAGGATCGTGCTAGGATCAAAGAGAAACAAATAAAATACCAAGAACACGTTAAACAAACAGAAAAGATAAACAGAAGAATGCACGAATAGGAAGGATAGAAGTTATTGGTCAAGAAGCAAGACCCCAAGAAAACTTGTTTCTTGAAACCTTAGCTATAGACACCACAAAGAGAAGACCACTCTCTTTGATATGCCAAAGAGTCTCTCAAGCTCACCAAGAGAACAAGAAAACTCACAAAGTTTTTGTCAAAATGCACTATTCATTCATCTGTGATTTGCAGGTACAAAAGTGACGTTTTTAAAGGAAAAGAAAGTAAAAACCCTAGCCCTAATTTGCTAAAAATAGTTTAGATCCTAAATCTTTTAGAATGGCACCACCTTACACAAAAAATAAGGCTAGATACATGCTGAATAAGTGGTGCCCAAAAATAGGAAACAAAATCAAATCTGAAGAGATCCTCACAAATAAATTCAAAATAGGAAACTAATTGTCAAATCCTTATTTCTGAATTAAGTAATAAAAAAACGAAAATTGCTAATTTATTTAATAAAAGAGCACTACTTAAATGGTCACAAGCTTAGCACATGCTCCTTTAAGTGAGTTCTTCTATTTGGGCCTTGTTTGTTGGGCTTTGATCAATTTCTAGCATACTAGCCATGACGAACATGCCTCTTGAAGCCTTTTGAGCTGAAAATTGACCTAGGTAGATGGGCTCTTGTTCAATTACTTCTTGAATTAATCCATTGAGAGCTTGCTTCATTGCCTTAGTCCTTGCTTTTGTCATAGGCCCACCCATTCCTTGCAAGGTATCTTTCTTGTTCCATACTCGGGTTCCTTGTCCATCCACTTGTTCATGAATTTCAAGTCCTCCAAGCTCTTGAATATTTCCTCCAAACTCCTCCTCTTGATTAAGCCTAGCTTGTATTCCATCAGGAAATTCTTAATGTTTGAAATGGTGACTGTAAAATATATATCCATCATTACCTGTAAAATACCACGGAAAAGTTTTTAGATGGTAATTTTTTTATGTTCTTTCTGGAATAAATAATTTGATATGATTTACTGCATAAATTCTGTTTTAAATTCGATTTCACACCATAGAAGCAGATTTGGAGTAAAAGTTGCCATCATAAATGAACCTTCATAGTTCTCTCAAGCTCTATCAACATTTTGACCATCTGCTTAGTAGGAGCATGTCCCATTACTATTTTCAATTTAGAGGAAAGGATAATTTTCAAAATGGCCTTGTTTTGATCTTTGAAAGATGGTGTTAATTTCGCTCCTATTCAGCCTTTCAAGGGTCTAAAATATTATTATACAGTCTTTAAACAATCAAACATTTTCTGAAATTGACTAAGGTAATCTTCAGAGTATGAGGACCAACACAGATAAGGGATTTGTAATTTAACAATGATTTGCTGCATATTTTCTGTTTTAATTTTCCGAAATTGACTAAGGTAAATGCTTGAAACAGTGATGAGTATCGAGTAGTGTGTTTTGATAGAACTTCCCTTGATTAAATGGAGCAAAGAAGAAGGAGAAATTGAGAGAAAAAATTCTGTTGCAATTGGGGCTTTTGAGAAGATAAGGTAACCGCCAATCAACATGAATTTATGAAAAATAATGGCTAAAGGAGGATTTTGGCGGATTTATGAAAAAATTGTTACACATCCTCATACTGCTTGCTGCTGAAATCGTCCACTACATCCATAACACCAAAAGAGGCAAAACTGGTTGGGGGATGCTAAAGGTGGATTTTGCACAAGCTTACGATAAGTTGGCTTAGAATTTCATTGCAGCGGTTCTTATGGAAATGGGTTTCCCATATATTTGGATTATGATGATTATGGAATGTGTAACAACTGTCTCTTACCAGCTTCCATGCAATGGAAAGCTCCTTAAACAATTCCTCCCTTAAAGAGGATTAAGGCAAGGAGACCCCCTATCTCCTTATCTTTTCAGCCTATGCGCTAATGTGCTATCTATCATCATCAAGGAGGAAGAAGGAAAGGACTCAAAATTTGCAGACAAGCCAAGCCAGTATCTCACCTGACATATGCAGATGACACTGTCCTATTTTTCAAAGTAGAAGATGAAAGTTGCAAAACTGCCATCAATGCTATTGAAAGCTACTTGTTACGTCCCACATCGGATGGACCTGGGGGATGTCCTAAGCATATAAGCGGGTGCGCTGCACACCCCTTTGAGCGCGCTTTTGGGGGAGAGAGTAATGGCCCCATGACATACTGCACACTATCAGGGCAAGAGATTAATTGGCAGAAATCAGAACTCATTTTCAGTCCCAATTGTTCACAGATTGATAAAGTCAGATGGAGTAATTTGTTAAACTGCAGATTTAGCTCTAGACTCGGCAGATATCTGGGCATTCACTTTGATGTTTCTAGAACAAGAATCTCTTTTTTCAGGAAATTGCTAACAGAATAGAAAAGAAACTCCAGCTTTGGAAAGGCAAGCTCCTCTCTCAGGCTGCGAGAATGACTCTCATTAGATCTGTGGTTAATTCCTCTCTCATTTTCCAGCTGTCTGGCATCCTTCTGCCCAAGAAGGTAGCACATAAACTTGACATGGCTTATGCAATTTTTTTCTGGGGATTAAAAGATGATAAAGGCAGTTTGGGTGTTCACCTCCGAAACTGGAAAAGACTGCAGAAAAAAGAAGAATGGAGGCCTTGGTTTCAGATCCTTTCATCTGTTCAACAAAACTCTTCTAGCAAAGCAAGTATGGAGAATTATTAAATGTAAGGAATCCTCCCTTTGGGGTGTCACTGTGAAAAAGAAATACTTAGATGCATTACTAAAAGGAGATGTTAAGATGAAAAATGGGTATTCTTGGCCAATGAAAGGTGTCCTCAAAACTTACCCACTGATTGTCAACAACCTGAGATGGCAGGTTGGCTCAGAGAATTCTATTCCCATTAACGACAAGAAGTGGCCCATGAGTAGGGATCCAGCTCAGCATATTCAGAGGGTTTCGGATCTCATTCTCCCGGATAGATCAGATTGGAACTTACAATTGATCTCAAATATTTACAGTGAGCAAGTTAAAGAGGAGATTTCTAAATCATCTTTCTCTCTTTTTGACGCCAGGGATGAGTTAGTTTGGAATTCTAATTCTAAAGGTACTTACACCACCAAAGAGGGGCAACAATATGCTTTTATTGCAGCAGGAGAGCAACTTAGACACTTCAGCAATGTGGGAAAGGATTTGGAAAGTCAATCTTCCTATAAGAATGGTTCTTTTTACATGGAAAATTTTGAATAAAGCCATCCCTACAGCTGATATCCTTAAAATTCACCACCTCACTCTGGAAGATGTGTGTTCATTCTGTTCAGATCAACAAGAAACCATTGAGCATTTATTTTTGCATTGTCACTTTTCTGGAGCAGTATGGTTCGCATCTGGACTGATGCTGCGAACAGGGGAAGTGGAGAACACAGATTTTAAAACCTGGGTGTCCCCATGGTTCTATAATGCGAGCGTTTCAAATGAAGACTGGAATAGAAGAATTAGGATCATTGTTGCAACTATCCAAGTCATTTGGGACGCACGAAATAAAGCAAAGCACCAGAATAAAAATACTGATCCTAGACAGGCTGTAGAGGAAGTTAACAGAGTTCTGCAACTTCACTCAATTGGTTTTTCTCAATGCAAAAATGAATCTTTAATTCCAATGGTGAGGAACAGGTCATTACAAGACACTACACCAAGAGGAGGATGGTGCATATTCATTGAGTTCAAGAAATTCGAGAGGAATCGGGAGAAGTTTGGGCTTTTCAAAATTCAAATAGGATTTGAAGCACAACCTATCAACCTATTCTACAAGAAATGCAATGGCAGCAAAGTCGAATTTTGTTTCTTGCAAGAATTAAGAAGAACGGTCAACTGGATTTTACAGAGATTTAAGGATGAATGATCTTTCCTGTTTAACCTTAATCTTCTGCAAACCTAACCTGTACTCGGTGTTGACGGAGCAAAGGCGAAATCTCCAGGGGAAGATATAGTACGACATGATCTGAAGATTCTATTTGGAAGCTTCCAACAAGTCCGGATGGGGAAATTGCCGAACAACCGGAGACTATGGTGGAAGAGACTGGACGCCGATTTGGGAGTCGTTAATTGTTTTTTATTTTCTTTTATTTTTTTCTCTGGTTTGGTGTTTTTATGGTTGTCGGGTCTTTTAATGTCTGTAGTTATTACTTGGTCCTGCAGTTGTCAGTTTAATTCAAAAAGAAAAATAATGGGCTGGTTTGGTATTGGTGGTGACGCTAAATTGTATAAATATTGGATTCCAAGAGTTGAAATATAATGACGCGATGCTTGCAATTATAGTTTGATGGAAGAGAAATATTAAATAGGATTTCCATTATATTTTTTCTATTTATTTATACATCATTTAGAATCAAAATTAGTTACTTCCTCTAGTCCTATATATAAAATTTTTTGTCTCAATCCTAAATATAAGACTCTTTACAATATACGAGGTAGTATTTATTATATATTTCTAAAAAATATCCTTATTTAATGTATCCAAAAAAAAAAGAGATTAAATAAGTGTAGTTTTGAAAAAATATTGAGATTTTTGGAAAAATCGAGGTAGTTAATTAGTTTTAATTTCAATTCTTAATTTACGTGATTCGATTAAAATAGTCTTATATTAAGTATTAGAGGGAGTAGCATTTATAGAATCTGTATGAAGAAAAATAGTTAGTTCTTTCAGCAGTGTTAGTTTTAGTTTCCAACTCTGTAAATTTTCCAAATTGGCTTTATGTAACAAAAACAAGTACATTGACTAATGTATTGTTGGCTAGTTGTTATTCTTCCACTTGTGTATGCTTATAAATTGAAGTCAATAGCATGTGTTTGCAAAGTTTAGTGCTATTAATGGTGTTGGAAAGTTGGTGTTGTTATGCTTGTGTTTGTGGAATAATTTGAAATTAGTGACTGTTTCAGTTTAAGGTGTTGAAATTTGGAATTCTTCTTTGTTTCATATTGACTTAGCTAAAGTCTTATAATGTGTTAAGATGCTATCTCGGGAGAAAAAATTGGAAAATGTATTCAAAGTAGGTTTAAAAAACATTGAAGTAGACCATTATTTTAAAGTTGTGTGATGTGTTATTGTTAGATGGCTCTTTCTGAGCATTTATGTTGGATGGACATAAGTAGATAAGAAAGTTCAACAGTTAGTGTTGAGTTTATTGATGGAGTGGAGAAATTTCTTCAATTTGCAAATCAAAGGGACCATTTTTAAAATAAAAAATAGGAAGCTTAGATGTCCATGCTTAAAATGTTAATGTCTGAAGTATAAAACATTGGCTTCTAATCTGTATGAGAAAATCGATATGGATGCTCTTAGGCCATCTTTCGAGTCACATGACATTTTTAAGAATTTCAATCCAAATTTTTCAAAGTTTTAATGTGTAAATCTAGATTAATTGTTAATACTAAATACCAGATTGTTGTGAAAAAAAAAAAACAAAGAAAAGTATTTTAGACTTCCTTCATGCATCAATTACTGGATGAATAACATTTGTTTCACAATGCAACGTATGAACAAAAAAAAAAACAGGAAGAAGATGAAGAGGCTAATATAGAGTTAGACTCTAGGCAAAAAAATGTCTTCATAAGAATCTTATATTGGTATTGATTATTAAATTAGAAGTATTATTAAATTCATACAATTAACTAAGTTTCGTCATTCACCATCTTGATACTTCAACAAGTGCTATAGCATCTACGAGAATAATTTTGGATGCACATGTCATCACATAAATATTTTCATTTTAATTTTGACCATTTCTTTTTTTTGTTTTGATGATTATCAAAATATTCATAACTGATAATTGAAGACTAATTCTTTTAAGACTTAGAAATAACTAAAGTGGTTTTTATCTCTTTCAATAAAATATTTTTTATATATATGGTTAGCGATTGAATATATGACAGCATGCTTAAATGACCTAATTAAATCTCTCTCATCCCAACATATCTAAGTTTTGTTGACAAAGTTGGTTAAAAGAAGAAGACTATAAATATCCTCTTTAAAGTTTATGTTATGACCAAAGAAAAACAGATAGCTAGAACTTTAGTAAGCAACAAGTTAATTATGTCTTTGGTGGGGTTGATGCCTAAATATTGGTAATAAAGCTGTCTGGAGCTAATAAAACTACACTATGTCTGACCAACTAATAAAAGAATATTTAGAATCTGATCACTGGATGATGGGACTACTAGCTAAGAATAAGATAAATAAGCTGAAAAAAAGAAAAAGAAAAAGTGAGATCAGTACAAAAGAAAATTAAGGAATAAAAAATTGTAAATATATTTACAAATAATTAATATTAATCAAAATAAATCAATATCAATATAAATTAAAAAAAATTTATGAGGAGTCATTTATAAGTAGTGAACAATGTAATTCATTAATACTGATTTCGTACAGTTGCAGGAAGCCCCAACTTATAACATGAAGGTGTGCTATTTGAGAAGATACCTTACTTAAAGTTGTTTCATACTGAACAGTTGCTTTGTTCCTTGCCTGTTCCTACCACCATGTGTGCCTTAGCCTTTTCTTCAGCTTAAAGAAGATGTTTCTCCATCTTCTATATAATGCTGGGCCTCATTGAACTGTTCATTTTCCCCCTCTATTTTTAACATATAATAATTACAATGCCTCCATTTCCTATCACTGTTCCTCTAAAGTACATTAGAGTAATCTCAGAGTTTCCACCATACTTTTCTCTCCCAGAAAGGCTACCTACTAGAAATGGCCATGCACTTAAGGGCAATTCTCCTTCCTCATTTAGTAAAAGTTTGTGTTCACAAAAGCACACAAACTCATCCTTGATTGCCTTTAATGCTAAGAACTCAGAATTAAAGGCCTATCCTGATAATGATGATAATGATAATGATATTGAAGCCATGGATGCAGTTTTGAAGTTGTATTCTGCACTCAAGAACAATAATTCTCAACAACTGTCTGAGATTCTTGCAGAAGAATGCAGATGTGTCTGCAACTTCCTTTCAGTCTTCCATTGCTTGCATGGAAAAGAGGTACACTCAAAATACTTTTTTTGTCGGTGCCTATCCGCATTTAACAACGTAAAATATCAAATTTACAGCAAGCGAGCGTAGAACAGTATAGCTCATTGCTCGTATTGCATAAAAAACATAGGAGCCCACCTATAATTAATTCTTCATCATAATTGAAAATACCCTTGATACCTTCCAAGCAGAAATAGGAAGAGTATCTTTCATGAATGCTTAGATCTAAAAACCTCTATTTATAACCTATACATTATATGAAATTTGAGAAACAGCGGTAATGTTCAAGACTTGTAAATAGTGTAATAATTCACTATAAAATTTATTTTCTTTATTATTTGAAATTGAAATTTGTAGTGATTAATGTGTTGGTTGTCTCATGATGTGTTGCAGCAAGTATTGAAATTCTTTTCTTATTGGATAAGGATCTTCGGAAAGAATGTCGAAATTGTGGTGAAACCCACCTGCCAAGATGGCATGTTTGTTGGTGTCGAGTGGAAATTCGGTATCTTTTTTTTTTTTTCTCATATTCAAAATAGATAATGAAATTAAACATATATACATATATAGACACACACATAGATTACTTGTGTAATCCTTATATGTGCTTTATGTTTTGCAGAATCTGACGAGATACATGTGCCTCTAGGCAAGGGTTTGTGCTTCCATATTTGCCTAACTTATCAGGGGAAGACTTTGATAAGGTGTGCTTAATATTCTTCTTTCTTTCTTTTTATTTTTTACATTGCCAAGAGGTCTGTTTAATCTGATGTCTGTGTTTGATAGGCTATCACACACGCAGTATACAATTGTACCTTCAAAACTAGTCTTGCATTATATCACAAAAATCAATACTATTGATTTATCTTTTCACAATAAAAGTATATCCAAGTTGGTTTATACATTAGTCAAAATTTTAAGAACACATCAATCTGAAAAAGGGGGGAAAAAGAACGTATCTGTCATTTCAATTTATTACATTAAAAAAATATAGGAAATAATTAGATGTCAGCCTTGTACTTAGTGTAGAGTCCAAGAAAATTATTGTGAAAGAAGCTCTTTAGGCCTTTACGGCTGATTGCTTATAAATAGTGTGAGTTCTTAGAGCTAATATATATTGATTTGAATCCCAAAGTTTTTTCTTTGCCAGAATTTTAATCCCAAAGTTTTAACCTGGATAATGAGACAGAAATTACTAGACTAACTTTTTAGGATAATTTTTACATCCATACAAATTATTAAATACTACCACTTGCATTATCAAACATGGATATTTTAGATATGTTATCTCATATATATATATATATCATACCATGGAAATAGATTTTTTGTTTTTTGTTCTGTCTGTTATTGGTGTTGCTTCTCTCAGATACCTTCTACCACATATTTAATTAAAAAGAGTAAAATCAACATTTGTTAAAAAAAAAAGAAATAAAACACAAAAAATCATTACTCTTTCTATTTGGAGGACCAAGATTACAATACAAACAGGATCGTGCTACTTATCCAAGATAGGTATGTAGAAAAATCGAATTGACATACTATGATATTTCAGATAGAAAATATACTGAACAAAATATGCATGATTATTTCGTACAAAAAAAATCATGATTGAGATATAATCTTTTTTTTTTTTCGGTCAAGATATCATCTAGTTGATAAGCCGAATAATTATGCTTAATTCAGGAACATTGAGATGTTCGTGGAATCAATTCTCTTCTTTGATTTGAGACTGGTAAGCAAACAAAAGTTATTTCCCTCTTGTTTGGCTCATTTCATGAAAGCATATGCTTTTTCTTTTTCCACTTTCTTTTATTCCTTCCCTGTACTTTTTTGATGCAGAAAATGATGGATACACTTACAATTTTGATGGAGAAGATAGGATCATTTACATTTGCACTGTCCAAGTCTGAGAATAAAGAGGAATGGATTAAATACATTATGTTTGCTCTATTTTCTCTGACTTTATTTTTATTCTTCTTGAGATTACTTCCCTCAAAGCCCTATCGTAATTAATAGGGAAACTAGGTGGTGTTTCACGCATTGTAAAAAGAAAAGGTTAAAGAATGAATCACACCTTTCACGAGTGAATGAAATGCTTAATACATAATGAATATTAATTTCACTTCTTTCTCCTTCAACTTTGTATTTCATTCTAGTGTCCCCTCTAGACACAAATATCCTTTGATCATAGATTCCTTAGCTTTATTATATGATGAAAAAAGCTAAGAGGTCTACGATCAAACCTATATAAGGTTTAACTTATTTAACTAAATATGTCAGATTCAGATTTATAGGTAGATTTATTTATTTAAATAGGCCGGATTTGAAACCTCTCAAGTTGGACCCATTTATCTATTTTCCTTTACAACATAATATAATATAATTTAAATAAATTTTATTTTTATTATAATATAATATTCTTTTTTTATTTTCATTGAACCCTATTCTTCCATTCCATCGGTTCACCTCCATTGCTCAATTTGCTCTCAAGTCTCAAACCCTAAGACCTACTACTACCTGCATCACTCTCTAGTCTCAGTGACGACCTCCATCAGTCTCCCTCGTCTCTCGGACTGGCAATGACCCTTTGCCTCCACTAATTGGAATTTTGAATGGAAAGATTGTGATGATGTTGATTTGTTAGATATGGAAGTATTTACAATAATAATAAAATATACATAACAAATTGGGAAAACTGCTTTTGATGACGCATACTTCAAATTCTTCACAGAGGCATATGTCCATTTAAAGCTATGATTTAGGCTTTCAAATCTATTTAAATTTAGTAGGCCTTTAAATAAATTTCAAGTCAAGTTAAATCATACTTTTTAAAAGCTCATGTCTAAACCTTAAAAAAAAAATCTAATACAAGTTAATGTGTTTCTGTTTAATTACAAAAGGCATGGTTTACATGAAAATAAAAAGACTAAAGGGGCTCAAAACAAGAGCAGACCCGCAGGGTCAAGTCCCATTAACAACATCATTTAATATCGTTTCATAGCAGTCCATAGGGCAGAAATCCATAAGACATCTTTCCGTTTCCAAATTGTGAGCCTGTTTAGCAAGAAAATCTGCACATCTAATCGCTTGTCTGTGAGAGTATCTCCAGTCAACTTCCCATTCCTCACATACAAGTTAATATGTTATGCTCAAGTTTTAGGCCTATAATGTATGTCTAACTTGTTTAGCTAAATCCTAAAGACATAGCTTGTTTCCACCCTTACCCCAAATAATATTAGTTGTGCTTTTTCTTTTTTTACCAACATAATACTAGTTGTGCTTAAAAAATAAAGATTTTAGTATATAAAAACATATTTTAGTAATAATTTATTTTTATTGTTCTTGAAAATAAATTATTTTCAAGGCCTTCCCTTGTCCATAATTTAAACTATAGGTCTTTAACTATTCTTTTTCCTTACCAATTTAAAATTCTGGATCAATAAATAATTGAATCTCTAACGGTCAAAGCATGCGGGGATATATAAATATTCCTAATTCAGACTACTTTCTCTACGTTATTAATATATTTGTACAGACCGAATCTAATTAAGAAATAGTCATTTGTGCATCAAACAAACGAATTGAGTCTTAGGCGACTTAAGTAATAAAATATTTGGCTAAATGAAATAGGTTATCATCAACAAAATAAACAAATGGCTGATACCGGGAAAGCCATGAGTATTTTCCCAATATGAGTAAACAGCCAGTACACTCCAATGTATCTGATGTACAAAGAAAGAAGTTTCTCAATGTACAAAAATACAGGTCATTAAAGCTCAGTTTCCATCAGTTAGGTAAGAGGTTAGACATTGAGAACTAATAAGTAATAAAAAAACACAGAAAACCTAAACCAGGGTAATGTCATAAGTACAAGATACTCCTTCCCTAGCCTTAGAGCTATATTATCATTCTAAATAATCAACCTAGTACTGTCAGACATCACATTCTAATTCTAATCAACCATGTCAATGCACAGAAGATAGAATTGTCAGAAGTTACATGAACCAGTAAAGACATTCCTAGCTATCTAATCTAGCAACAAGAGGAATCTGATATCAACGTCTCCATGCCCCTGCAACAAAAGAAAAATAAAGAAGGGATTATTAGTCAGATTCCGTGTAGGGCCAAAACAAAAGCCACAATGATGTAGTTCGGAAGAGGATCCTCTGAAGTAATTTAGTATGAACTATGAAGCTAAAGAGAGAGGAAGAGATGAGTGGGTCCCATAGCAGAGGTGGGACCCACTTCTCTGTATTTGAGTCTCCCCAACTTCATCTCTCTGAAATACTTCAGTTGATTGAAGTCCGCTAAATTCTGGTCAATCATGTCATCTTGGCACTTTGAATGAGCATGACTCATGCCCAACTCACCTGAGTCCCTAAATTTTGGTCAATATTAATATAAGTTGCATCTCAATGCCATATGCGTATTTATTTCACCTCATTATCTAACTTCACTGTTCTTGTTGGCATAAATCTCAAGTATATAGAGTACCAAGATAGCACATAGTTGGTCATGTCAGCAAAATTTAACAAAACACTTACCTAAGTTTAATGGCAGAACTAAATTAAAAAAAAAAAATGAAGGTACAAGAACCCAAGCTTGCTCTGAATAATTTACATAAATAACCTCTGAACATTTCATTTTGAACAGGGGAATAGAGCAGCTGGGTGAGGCAGGGAGATATTAAGGCAGAAGTTTAAGATACAGAATTGCTTAGGATGTGTTAACTATTCAGTGAGAATAATAGAAACAGAAAACAATATATAAATGAAAAACAAAGAGAGAAAACTTAACATATATAATAACCCTTCAACACTTACAGAAATCAAGATCGCTTAAAAAAATGATTGCGCGCTAACATCTCTTGCATCCCTAAAGCAGAAATGCTTTCACACCCAAGCAGCTCCTGAAGCTTTGCATCACATAATATCACCATTGAATTTAAAGGATCCTACAGGTCACATGGAAGGTTAAAAAAATACAATTTGTAAAAAGAAAAGACAGTAAACAATATTGAAACAATTTCCAGAACAATTGTTATAGAGCATAATACTCACCTCTAAATGATTCACCTTAATGTACTCCCAAACAAGTCTTATGGGCTCAGATTGTTTCATCTCCTTCTCCCCAGTGCCCAGAAAGTTAGCAAGGGCTTCAGATATAATCACAGTAGTTGAACCAGGATCAGCATATTCAGCAGTAGATTCAACATCCACTTTCAATCGTTTAGCTGGGGCCTCCTCTGTGGTAAGAAAGAAGAGTGAAAATTTCAATACAAAAAAAATATCATAAGGAAGATATTAACTCATTATTTTTCTCTTTCTTTGGTACTTACTTGTGGATGTAAGAGGAATAATATGTTTAGCTAGCAGTTTATTCATCTTAAACATGTCAGTGCAGTCTGTCTCAAATACCACACGCAGAGCATCATCACAAATAATCTTTCTTTTGTTACTTGGATCCTGAAGGTTGTTTTTCCTTATGTATGCCCACAGCTGCTTCACAATCTGCATTTCATATATCCAGTTATTGCAACAAATTACTGGAATAAGTTATTTGCTTAGGAAAGAGCTAATGATATTGGTTAGTTTGGATATCAACAACCTCAGTTCTTGGCAATGCTGGCTCGCCAACTATTGCCTGAAGTTCAGGTGAAACACCACAAACTTTGTTTAGACCACCAGCACCGCCTCTTCTTTTCCCTCCGGTTGGAGCACTGAAAAATCAATAAATCAATATATATAATCAATATCTGTATATCAATATATCAATATATATAATAAAATCTATAACAAGTTGTTGCACTATTCATAAATTTTGAACATTGTAACTCATTTCTCATATTAAGTGCAATGCAAGTGAATATACGTTTAACTTTTTATAAAGGAACCAAATTTAACAGGCCATTTATATTGATAAGAAAAAAAAAACCTAGGTACAATTTTTATCTCATCCCCATCAAGTTCTCTAATAAAAATATAAGAATTTTTTCTTTTTATAGCTCAGCACCCCATAGTCAGTGCATACTATAAAGTGCTATTGGTTTCATGCTTATGGGCTATGGCTAAAGAATGCAAAAGTCACATAAAAGCATGCATAAGTATAATAATTAATACTACTTATGTTATTATCATGAAACACTAAACATTAAGTAATGATGCTAAAGAACACAGGAAAAATAATTACACAAATCTTTTTATGGTCAACGAATGTGAATAATTAATACGAATACAACTATGACTTGCACAGCAGCAGGCTAGCAAACGAAAAAAAAATAGAAAAACTAAAATGGGTGAGAGGAGGAAACTTCCAAGGAATAAGAACTATTAATTTTACGGTGAAATTTCAGCAGAAAATAGCGTGAACAAAATTTATAACTATTTTACCAAAAGAAACTAAGGCGACAAAATTGCAACAGAAGAGCTAGAAATTTCCAATAAGATAATGTGGTACTAATGAAAAAGTCGCTCATAAGCAATTTCCAGAAATGGAATGAAACTCCATTTTCACAGTGATAACGCAAATCTTTGACCTAAATCGAAGCCAAAGAAAACCTTGAACCGAATATTTTAAGAGTGATCTAACAATTTAGTTCCTGATTCAGACTGATTCAGCTTTAGTCCCTAATTTGATGCATCCCTTAAAAACTTACCTTTCTTTGGGTACTTGAGGGGCGACTGTAGCGGCATTTTGAACATAGGTCTCGCCTTTAACCACCTGTTGTTGCGGCGGCAGTGAATGCATCTGCGGAGGTTGTGCGGCGGCCGGAGATGGCTGCGGCTGCGGCAGCCGGAAGCTGATCTCATTGGAATGAGGATGAGGATGGAGGGTAAAATGGGAAGGAAAGTGTTGCAGGTGAGATGATGGGAATTGTGGGTGATGCGGGAGGGTAAAACCGTCTTTTGGTTGCGAGGAAGCCGGAGGAGGAAATGCTTGAGGGTTTGAACGAAGAAGAAGGTCGATCTGGTCTCTGATAAAACCAGCCTTGTGGGTGAGGTCTAACCCTAGCCTGGCTTCGAGCTGCTGAACGACGCCGTTTAGAGTTGTGATGGAGTTCGGGTCGGAGTTACGGATCAGAGTCTCCACCTCCTTCGCTATATCTTGGTCCGACACCATTGCTACTGCTTCACCTTCATATAGGAGTAACTGAAATAACGGAATCAAACGGCTCTATCCTCGTCGCACTTGCGCTCTCTCTCACTTACTCTGTCTCTCTCTTCTTCTTCTCTGTCTCTTTCTCTCTCTTCGTCCCTTTCTTCCTCTCTCTCTTTATAACGCCGAATTCACGAAACTACCCCTTTATTCAAATTGAACCTTATCCACACTGAAGGGTAGAAGCGTAGTTTCCGAAGGTCCTGCCTGCTTTCCTCCTCGTCTATGGTCTTCTTTTACGGTGGCCACCGAAATGACAAAAGAGCCATTAAACTCAGTAAAATTACACGAAATTTCTTGAACTTCATTAAGATATTTATTTCTCATCTTAAGAAACTTTTATAAATCATTGTAAAGAAATTATATATTTTTAATTTTATTAAATTTATACTAATATTTTCTTTCCTTTTAACATTTAAAATTTTATGAAAAAATGAATTATAAGGATTTGTTTTAAATTTTTTATAAATTATGGAAAATCTTAACTTCTTAAATTAATGTGTATTTTAAAAATAAAGAACGAAAAAATGAAAAAATAAAGAACGAAAAATTGAAAAAATTAATGCAATTTATTTTTTATTTTTAGGTTTTTTGAATAAATTTGAGAAATAAAAAATCCATATAACTTTAATAATTTTTTGAAAAGATTATATCAATTTTTTAAAAAAATATATAATTTGAATATATTTTAGACAAAATATATGTAACCATAAAAAAAGTCCTTATAATTTACTATAAACTATACTGCAAATTTTGGCAATGGAAGAACGAGTAGTTGAGGGTGGTAGAGCCATAGAGGTGTGAAAAATGGGAAAGTTGCAGAAGCATCTACTTTTTATGAGGATGAAAGAGAACCGCATTGGAAACCGTTCTTTTTCGTGTTTAGGGAAGGTAAGAGGTAAGGTGAAAGCAATATCAAATGACAAAAGCACCCATTTCTTTCAACGTAAAGCGGGACAACACTATAAATTTGGGGATTGTTGGTAAAAAAAGGAAAATTGGGAATGCCCATAATGGTCAAAGTGAAAGCATATGTTACTGTACATGTAACTAAGTTGTCTTGGTGGTTAAGGATTAGGGAGGTTCGGTTAACTAACCAGCCTTTGGTGGCCTTCTTTCTTTTTACCCCGTTTTCTTTATGGGTGACGTATATTGATGGTAAAAAAAAAAAATACAAAAAAAGGGTAGAAGTATATTTATATGAGAAAATGACGTTTAAGTTTGTTTTTGTCACTGTTTTGTTATTTATAAGACAATTGCAGATACATAAATCTACATAAAACCAAAAAAGAAACTATTTTTGTTTTATACCTATGTCCTTATTAAAGAGACACCACGAGTTCCTCCAAAAATAAGGTAAATTTTTAAGCTATACATATATTTAAGATACTTTCTTAGGAAGTCAATATCCTTACAAAGCATTGGGTATTTGAGATCATTTATTTCTTTTAAAGCTCCCTCCTTCATAATTTGAAGTAACTTACACTTGAGTAGATAAATGTGCTAATATGAACTATGAACATTCCCAAAATTTCTGGAATCAATGGCCCATCTCAAGCTTTATTTTAGCTCCTTCCTAAGTCCAATAATATAAATACATATTTTATTAGGCCAAAAGCCATGCATTAGACCCAATTATATAAGAACTCTTCTTGATGGGCTAGACTAAAGAGAATGGTGCCATTTAGAGAAGAAAAAGGAAAGGAGGATTAGGTGGTCGGTAAAGAAGGTGCCAAGTCTCTCCATGAAACATAAAGATGGAAGAAAGGGTGAAGAAAAATGCCAAGTAGCTCCATTAGATTTTTAGGATGAAATCAAGGAAGGAGAATTAGCAAGTGTCACCATATGATGTAAAGAAAGCATGATGAAACAAGATTAAAACAAATGGCACTATTAAGATTTAAGGAGAAGTTTGATAAGATGGAGGGCTAAGATTGTTCCAAGTGGTACTATTGGATACCATTGGATGCAAAAAGAATGCTCGATAAATAGAGAGCTTCTCTTCTCCCTCCATTCATACCATCAAGTGGTGCCATACTTAAAGAGAGGAGAGGAGAGGAGGAGAGAAAATGTGAGATTTTGAAAGAGGAAAAAAAAGGGAGGATTTGCAAAGAAGAAAGAAGGTTTAGAGTAGGGTTAACACAAAGGTAGCAACTTGTTCTTATTCTTGCATTTTATTTTGATTTGAGTAATTGATATGATTCTTGTGTTGTCTTGTTTTAGAAAGCATGTTTTGAGTTGTTTGATCTTGTGTATGCTTAATTTGATGACATGACCATGTTTGTTTAACTTTATGTTCAACCAAGAATATGTCTTTGATCTTGAAATGTAATGACAATACTATAGAATTTTGTTGGTATGTTATGATTGTCAATTACTTAAATTATATGACGCTTGAATGAAATCAAGTTACTATTGAGATTTCCCCAAATCTTATTTCCCAAATGTTAACCATGAATAGGTCTAAGTCATATAAAGGAGAAATGAAAGAAGGTAGAGGCACGAAGACTCTATGTTATGATGCTATCAATTTGTTACTATTTTGTTGTAATTATAAAACTTGAGATATGTATTATGATATGATGTACTACATGCGTGACTTGATTCTTAATATAGAATATTATGTTTTAGAATGATCTATTTTGAAATTTATGGCTTAGAATATGCTTTACATTATTCCTAATCTTATGGAAAGAAAAAGGTACTAATAATGTACCCATGTTTAGATGAGTGGTAACTTAATTAAAATAGCATAAAGTGGGAAGCCATTCATGATAACAAGTGGAGAATATATTAAGCTTCCAAACAAGATCAAAATCACCTCAATTGGCTAAGTAGAGTATGAGATATGAAGACTCAAAGTAAAGGGATCAAAATTTGGAAAATTAGATGTGCAAATGAACAATCATTTTTGTATAATAAATTGTATCATTTGATGTGTTGAAATTCCATATGGATATTTTTCCATTGTATAGGACTTTAAAAACTTCAAATAGAAATTTGAATGGATCTAATATGATTTTTTTAGAATTAGTTATAAATTTTCAAAATTTGATAAAAAATTTAAGGTTACCAAATGAATACTAACCTAATAAGCCCTTTTGGTCAACTTAAATTTTTAGCTAATTTTTTCTTCCAAATGCATTCAATGAAACCTAAGGCATTTAATATGAATGGATATTGGTTCCTAAAGTAAGGTGTGACATGAACATTGCAGAAAGACTTCTTTTTTTTTTTTTTAATCAATCTTCAAGCCAAAATACCAAGGTAAAGTATAATATTCCAAGTTTTCTTATCGCATGTTTATTAGTGCATTAAAGACATCTTGATTTAATTCCCTTGCTAAATATGATTATTGGAGCAAAATTGAAATAAAAGGCATGAAAAATTAATTTACTATAATTGTAATTCTAATCATAAGCATAGGGTTAAATTTGATGGTATTTTAAAGTGGTTTAATCAGGGAATGGTTGTGCAAATTTTTAAATAATTTTCCCAATGAAAATTGAACAACTTTTGAAATCAACCAATTTGATGTATCATGTTCCATCTTACATTTAAAGTATAAAAAAGGTCTTTGAAAACCTGAACCAATTAAAAACTTAAAACTGTTTTTCGTAGTTTTACAGTTCATTGCGTAGCAAATTTTCAAAAATCATAATTAAATATAAAAAAATCAATTCACAGTGGTTTAGGTTTCTAAAAATTGTTCACATGTTAAACTCAATGCAAAAAAATATGAAACTGGGAAAACATCACTCAAATTCTTACAGTTTAATCAATAAACTTTACTATTCATTTTAGACTTCCAATTTTTGTCTAAAATCTAAGCCTTACTTTTAAAATAAAATACAGAGCCATGTCATGCATACTCACCATTATTGGTTATGTGTCTACTTTCTAATCCTATTTATTTTGTACATCTTTTTCTACTTCTACTAGTTAGAACATTAACACAAACCCTCAGGAGTCAGAAATAACTTTCACTAGAGCAGTTTTAGCAAAACATGCCTATCTATAATTGTATAAATCTAAATACAAGAAAACTAGTGCTATTTTGTTCTTGAGAGATGGCTCTAGCCATACATAGAAGCTATTGAATTTTTGAAGACATATTCAAATTTATACAATTATCCAAAGTAGATAGTACAAAATAGAACATTAACTATTTTGCAGCAAGGTTCCATCATCATTATTCGTCATGCTTCACATGCTTCCCTTTGCCATGACTTGACCCTATCATTGATAAACTATGGAGTAAGATTGGGAAATCTCAGTAGCCAAATTACACATGCTATCATGTTATCACAATACATTTGAAAAAATATAAAACGTAGCATACTTTCATTAAAAATTAAAATATCCATGTTGTCAAATGAAAATTTGGCAATTCTTTCCCTTGGGCTAAAATGATATTTTCACATTTTCTTTTCTATCTGGGGAGATGACCGTTTTGCCCTTTAGCCAGGTCAGAAATACAAATACTGATTCTTCTAGGTATTTTCTCGTAATTTCCTCCAAAGACCAATTCTTTTAATATTTCTTTTCATTAAACTTTAAATTGATCTATTTTTCAACCTTGGCCTCCCGGTTATACAATACTTATACCATTGCACTTAGTTAGAGAGGCTTTCATTTAATTGGTATATTGCATACCTTTCGACTCAGTTCTGTCATTAATTCCTACTAAGGACGTTATGAAAAAATTAATTCCTTTTAAAGATTGAGTGTGTAACATCACCGTCTCACTTTATTTCCCATCTTTTTATACATTTTATGGCATCCCATAAAAGTAGGGATATTACAAATATAACATCTCCATTTTCATGTATGTATTTCATGATTAGATAGTGTTACGAATGATATGAAATTGTTCTTGATTAATTTATGATGTTTGGTAAAGCTTGAAAATTTAATTAAATGGGTTAAAGGCTCAAAATATCATAAAAATATTAAAAAAATGGCTTAAAAGCTCAAAAATGTCATTTTGCCAAAAGGTAAGGGCCAAATGGCCATTTTAAAATAGAAAAGAGAGAAAATAATATGATAATATTCTGGTACAGGCTAAAAGTATAAGTGATATTGGTTATGTGGGCTCGAAGAGGAAAAAGTGTTAGCAAGGCTGACTTCCCAAGAGGGGGGGTGAATTGGAAGTCTGAGATTTTTCTGCACAAAGTGAAGTTAGTGAAGATATCACAGTATAATGAAAACAATACGTAAAACAGAGCAAGGTGAAAGGTAGAGATAAAGAAAAGAGAACTCAGTGATTTATCCTGGTTCGGTCTATTCTCTTGACCTACATCCAGTCCCCAAGACACTTCTTGAGATTTATCCACTATACAGCAAGAATTTCAGTGGGCTTCTTGCTAAAGCCACATTACATGAGTATGCTCTGTTTCTGAGCTCTCTCACACTCTCCAAGCACTTTCACTATGTGCTTCTCAATCCCCTTGTGAATACCCCTCACAAGTAAATCTGTCTCCCAGATGAAGAGTAGATTGATTACAATGAAATAATTCTCTTGAAAAGAGTAGATATGAAATTTTAAGTACAAGTATAGAAGTTGAGAGGGTAAAAGCTTTTGAGAAGAGGATTCAGCAGAAATTCGGTATATACAAGTTTTATTTGTTACCCACAACTTCAAATGATGTTGTATTTATAGATTTAGGTCTCAAATATCCGTTAGAGACTAAATCTATCCGTTGGGGAAGTTATTCAACGGTTACTCTGAAAAACTATCCGTTTACCAACCGCATTTAATGTTTCTGACATACTGAAATTCGAATTTTGGTTGGCCAACAGACGAATTTCGAAGGAACCGAAGATTAAAGCTTCCAACGTTACAGCACGAAGTTTGTCTGTTCATGAAGTGAAATTCGAATTTTGAAACTTACAAAACATTTTCACAATGTGACATATGAATTTTCAAGAAGAAAGTTTTTCGGTTAAGTGTGAACAGTGTTTTCAATTTTCTACAGTACCTTCGAAATTCGAATTTTGGATCCCCAAAATTCTTCTGTCCATTGAACGTTTAAAGGGGCACAGTAGATTACTTTCTTTGAAATTCGAATTTTGAAAGGGCGAAATTCGTCTGTCAGAGAAACCCTTTTCAGACTAATTTCATCATTCGAATGTTGCAAGTTCTTATCATTCATATGTCAATGTTTCATTTCAACAGACTCAAGAACTTAGCTTCTGAAATTCCAATTTCAATGTTCAAAGTTCGTTTGTCAGAGAGCAGTTTTGAAACTTAAATTACTCTTGATCTCAGGTGAACTTTAACATAGTTTCAGACGAATTTCTTCCATTTTCTCAAGTTTTGTTTTGTTTGAAATTCAAATTTTGAAGACTCAAAGTTCGTCTGTTGCGAAGAAGCATCTTTCAGACTTATATGAAAATTCGAATGTTGGAAGTTCAAAATTCGTCTGTCAGAGAGCATTTATCAAACTCAATTTCATTTTGATTTCAGATGCACTTTATCATAGTTTCAGACGAATTTCTTTGGTTTTTACAAACTTCATTTTACTTGAAATTCGAATTTTGAAAGTGTGAAGTTCGTCTGTTACCAAAAGGCCTCTTTCAGACTAGATGAAAATTTGAATTTTGAACAACCAAAATTCATCTGACAGAGAGCCATCTCTTCAGACTTATTCAGTTTTAGCTCAAAATTCGAATTTCCAAAGGCAAAGTTCGAATTTCCAACTTGACAGTTTAGCTTAAACTTTCAACCTTCGTCTGTTTGTGGGTGTTTTTCAGATATTTAAAGATTTAACATAAAATCAAAGTTTGAAAACATCTTTTCTTCAAATCAAAATCTTTTACCTAGTCATAACAAAAACTAAGGATCCTACAAAAGATCTAACACCAAGAACTCAGAAAATCTTCACTTGAGACAGCTTTGATCTCCTTTGATATCTTCAATCCAAGCTCTTGAATGTTGGTTTGGAATCATCAAAACTCTTGATTCAACATTCTCCCCCTTTTTGATGATGACAAAACAACTTACAAACTAGATTAGTACTTAGGTTTGCTTTCACAAGCTCCCCCTCAACATATGCATAAGATATCAAAACAACAGATTAAGTGAAGAAATTTAAGGCACAAAACATTTCAACAAGGAATCCATTCATTTAATCAAGAGTTGCTTGTGCAGAAACAAATTAAGCAAAGTTCAAACATCAAATCCAAAACACAAATACACAAAATACAACAAGAGGACTTAAGCCTAATCTCCAATCATTTCTTCTTGGACTTGGTCTTCTTGCTGTAGGATTTCCCTTTCCCTTTCCCAGATTGCTCAGCAGCAGGCTTTCCAGTTTGCCCAGACTTCTCCCCCTTTTTGACATCATCAGGAAGGCCAACAAAATCAGCCGGAGGAGGGATCTGAGAGACAGGAATAGCACGAAGGGGTACAGGAGCAAAAGGGATTTCAGGATCAGCTGGTGGCTCAGTGCTTGTCTCCTCGTTAGAGATTTCCAGCAGCTGCTGCATTGCCTGTCTGGAAAGAGCTAGTTGAGCTCTTTATTCCTCTGTAAGTCCATAGGCAGCAAGAGAAGAAGAGGCTGGTTTAGTAGGAGGAAACATTTCTTCCAGCCTTCTCCTCTGGGCTTCCAGTAGAGCATTGTGAGCAATGGCAACAAAGTCAACAACAGGTACAAGGCTCCTTTCTTCATTGCTCACATTTTCTTGCAAGGAGGAGGTTGAAATGGCTGCAACCAGTTTTTAAACTTGCTCAGATTCTTAAATAGACAGAATTGAATCCTGAGCATCTTCTTGCATAGGCACATGAGGGCCTGTTTCTTGGAGTCCTTCTTCTTCTAATCCATAGTCCAAGGGTGGACCAGGACTTGTTGTTCTCATTGCACCAGCACCATCTATATCATCATCATCATGGTCAGAGGAGGCAATCTCGAAAGGACTCGGAGGCACAGGGGATGGAGACAGAGTAGGCTCAGGGACACCAGGCTGAGGTGGAGCTGAAGTGGTAGGAATTGCATTTCTTATCTCTTCATAGGCATCAGCCACCACCTTCATATTTACAGCCAACTGATGGATCTGATCTTGTAGATGAGCAAATTTGGCATTTTGCTCATCTCTAATGCTAAGAATGAGTGTTGACAGACTGTCAAACAACTCAGTGACCTTTGTTGGCTTGGCCCGTGAGGAGGGAGTGGAAGGAGGGTGAGTAGGCCTGGAGGGAGATGGGATTGGCTGAGAAGGCTGAGGTACAGATTTGCCAGGGGCCTCAGAAGTTCCTTCTTGTTGGAGGGATGCATCAGCAACAAAGAATAAGTCTTCAGATTTTCCTGCTCCCTTTCCAACCCATCGTCCTTCATCTCTTTCAATGCCCATCCTTTGCAGTTCCTCTTCTTTGAATGCCTCAGTAAGTTTTCCTTTCCCCTTTTCAATGTGTTGAATCCTAGCATGCTGCAGGATTCTTGAAATAATTGCTGCATAGGGGAGTGTGGAATCCTTCCTCTGATCCCTTGCCTTTATCATTCGCTGGAGGATGATATGACCCATGTTAATCAGCTTCCCACGTATGATAGCAGTCATCACATGAGCCTCTGCCCTTGTTATCAAATTGAAGCTGCCACCCTTGTTGAAAATGATCCTGGACACTACGTAGTGCAGGATCCTGACTTGTACACTTAGGTCTGTGGGCTTCAACAGATTTATTGTTGGCCTGTTCTCCCTTCTCCTGAATAAGGTGTCCAAAATGGTGCTCTCTTTGTAGTTTAGAAAGGATCCACCTTCTTCATCAGCTGTGCTTGCCTCATCCATATATCCAGAGGCTGTGATGTCAATTTTCAGCCCATCTTGTCTTGGGATTTCCAGCACTTCATTGATTGTTTCATCAGCAAGCCAGATGGTCCTTGATCTCAAAGAGACCTCCCATTTCTTTTTCTTGCTGTTATATTGAAGAGAGGCATACCAAGTCTTCACTACTTCATCATCATATTTTTCAGCAATTTCTAACAGATTTTTATATCTTAACAACCATAATGCAGCATCAAAGTTGTTGGATATCAGAAATTGTTCCACATTTACATAGTGAGGCTTGATTACCTTTTTATTGGAAAACTTGGCAGAATACTCTTCTTGAATCTCAGGAGTGCTCCAAAGTGGCAGTGTTGTAAGCTCAAATTCTCCAGAATGAGTAGAAGAGGAGGAAGTCACAGCAGCAGTATCAGCAGAAGGAATCGCAATTTTTGATGAGGAAGGTCCAGTTTTCTGCGAATCTGCCTTGGATGATGATTTCTGACGTTTAGAAGGGGTAGCTTTACTGGGTTCGGCCTTTCTCTTGGATTTCTCTCCTTCCTTTGTAGCATATTGAGATTTGACCGTTCTTTTTGGCCGAGTTCCAGCTTGTCCTGCTCCAGGGATCTTTACTCTCACCATTTTTCAGTGGAATGATGCAGAAAGAGGTTAAGGAAAGGTTATGGGATGCGAGTGGAAGTTTAAACGGTGAAGAATGACGGTTTTTGGACAGGAGTTAAGAGGAGTAAAGAGAGAATCAGAACAGATTTAGAGAGGTTACAAATAGGGTTGCGTCTGTTCTGAGGAAAACCGTTGCATTTAACGTGTGTAACCGTCTGACAGACGAATTTTGAGGGGTCAAAATTTGAACTTCGGGCAGTTACAAGTTAAACTATTCAGCACAGCTTACTGACAGACGAATTTTCATCCTGAAAGTTCGTCTGACAGTGGCTTGAAACAAGCAATACAAGCACAACAGACGAATTTTGTTCCACCAAGGTTCGAATGTTGAAAAGAAAAAGGCAGGCATCAATCAAACTATCAATCAACAGACGAATTAAACATGCAGAACTGCATCTTTCAATAATTCAACATGATTCAACAGACGAATTTTGAACTGAAAAGTCGAATTTTTCAACTTTTGTAAAGATTGTCCAACATTCGTATGTTAAGAAGTAATAATTTGTGTAGCAGTGATGGACAAACATAACTTTGAAATTTCTGATTTTGAAAATTCGAACTTTCAAGCTTCAACAGACGAATTTCGAGGCATTACTGAGAACTGTTCCAAGGCATAACAGATGAAGTTCGTCTGTTGGTCAACTAAAATTCGAATGTTGACCATGTTGACCAGTTCAAAAACACATATTATCAATGAAATTCATCTAGCAATCAAACAACATACAAATTTCAACCTTAAAACTTACAGAATGAATCCATAACTTACAATAATTGTCATTCTCTTCACTTTCTGGTTGATCCAATCTGGAGTTCTCCAATCTTTTAAACCTTTTAGCCATTGATTTTCACAAGGAGCACCTGCACCTAAAATTAAACATACTCCGATGCTCAAGTTAGAATTGATTCTAATATTGAAAATTCTAAAGACAGAATTGCACAGAAATATCTTACAGTTCATTGGGGTTTACCATTCTCAATTCTCTTCTTATTTTGCAAAGCCTGTCTTCTGGTAGAGGTTTTGTGAGTATATCAGCAACTTGATCCTCTGTTGGGATGTACTCCAATCTGACTTCTCCTTTCAGAACGTGATCGCTTATGAAGTGGTGCCTAACTTTAATATGTTTCGTCCTTGAATGCATGACAGGATTCTTGGTGATATTTATAGCACTTTGGTTATCACACATGATTGGTATCTCTTTTATTTTAACCTCAAGATCTTCAAGCTGCTGTTTCATCCAGATGACTTGGGCACAACAGCTTCCAGCTGCAACATACTCAGCTTCTGCAGTAGATAAGGCCACACTGTTTTGCTTTTTGCTGAACCATGAAACCAGGGATCCTCCAAGGAACTGACAGGTTCCACTTGTGCTTTTTCTGTCAGTTTTAGATCCTGCAAAATCAGCATCAGTGTATCCTTTGAGGTCTTCTCCATTGCCTTTTGGATACCAAAGACCCATCTGTGATGTTCCAATAAGATATATAAAAATTCTTTTCACAGCTGTTGCATGGGATTCTTTGGGGCATGATTGGAACCTTGCACACATGCAGACACTGAACATAATCTCAAACATCTTCCCATTCTCATCCATATCCAGTTTGGTTGCAGTAGCCATAGGTGTTCCCATTGGCTTGGCATTCTCCATTCCAAACTTCTTTAGCAGCTCCTTTAGATACTTGGATTGACTAAGAAAGATACCATCACCTTGCTGTTTAATTTGCAATCCAAGGAAGAAGTTGAGTTCACCCATCATAGACATCTCAAATTCTCCCTGCATTATCTTAGAAAATTTCTTGCAAAGAGCCTCATTAGTGGCACCAAAAATAATATCATCAACATAAATTTGAACAATTAGTAAGTCTTTATTTTCTTTCTTAGTGAATAAGGTTGTGTCAACTTTGCCTCTGCTAAACCCCTTTTCAGTCAAAAAATTGCTCAGTCTCTCATACCAAGCTCTAGGGGCCTGTTTTAAACCATAAAGAGCTTTCTTCAATTTATAAACATGGTTCAGTTTTGTAGAATCCTCAAAACCTAGAGGTTGATCTACATAAACTTCTTCCATGATGTATCCATTCAGAAAAGCACTTTTTACATCCATTTGATATAATAAAATATTTTTCATGCATGCATATGCTAGCAGTATTCTTATAGCCTCTAGTCTAGCTACTGGTGCAAAGGTTTCTTCAAAATCAATACCTTCTTCCTGATTATACCCTTTAGCAACCAATCTAGCTTTATTTCTGATTATTGTTCCAGATTCATCAAGTTTGTTTCTGAAGACCCATTTAGTACCAATAACAGAATGATTTTTGGGTCTGGGCACTAAATCCCAAACTTGATTTCTTTCAAATTGATTTAATTCATCTTGCATAGCCATAATCCAGTATTCATCAGTTAAGGCTTCTTCAGCACATTTGGGTTCAATTTCAGAAATGAAAGCACAGTTGAGCATTTGATCCCTTAACTATTTTCTGGTTTTGACTTTCTCTTGAACATTCCCTATTACTTGATCAATAGGGTGATTCCTTTGATATCTCCAAGCTCTAGGGAGTTCTTGAGTTGTTTCTTCATTATTTTCTTCATCAAACTCTTGCTCCTGGATATCTTCCTCTATGTCAATAGATTCAGATATCTTTGGAGGTTCAGTTTTACTTTTGTCAGAAATTCCCAGTTTTTCAAAATTGAAAGTAAGATCATCCTTATTGGTAACATGTTTTGAAACAGTTTCATTTTCAATGAAAACCACGTGCACTGATTTTCTACTATATTTGATCTTTTATTATAGACCCTATAAGCCTTACTCCTACTTGAATAGCCCAAAAATATACCTTCATCGGATTTGGCATCAAACTTACCCAGATTTTCTTTCCCATTGTTGTGAATGAAGCATTTGCACCCGAACACATGGAGGTGTGACAGATTTGGCTTTCTTCCCTTGTACAGTTCATATGGAGTCTTCCCAAGGATTGGTCTGATGTAGGCTTTGTTTATGATGTAACTTGCTGTATTCACTGCATCAGCCCAGAACACTTGAGAGAGTTCCTTCTCATTCAGCATAGCTCTAGCCATCTCTCCAATGGTTCTGTTCTTCCTTTCCACCACTCCATTTTGTTGAGGAGTTCTTGGTGCTGAGAAGTTGTGGTCAATCCCATGCTCATTGCAGTACTCCAGGAAGTATGCATTTTCAAATTCTCCTCCATGGTCTGGCCTGATAGACACAATAGAAATACCTTTCTTATTTTGCACTTTCTTAGCTAAGGTTACAAATGCACCAAAGGTATCACTTTTAGAGGAAAGAAACAATGTCCAAGTGAATCTGGAATAATCATCTACAATTACAAGCACATACAGATTACCACCAAGACTTTTCACCCTGGATGGTCCAATTAAGTCCATATGCAATAATTCAAGTGGTCTTGTTGTGGTAACTACATTTTTAGGTTTGAAGGATGATTTAGTTTGTTTTCCTCTTAAGCATGCATCACATTCTTTATCCTTTTCAAAAGATATTTTTGGTAGACCAGTTACTAGCTCATTTTTAATCAGTTTAGACAATTGATTCATGTGAACATGAGCTAATCTCCTATGCCATAACCAACTATCATTATCCTGACTGATTAAACATACAGAATCCAAGGGAGGAAGTTCATCAAGGTCAATAGTATAATAGTTACTATCCCTTTGAGCTTTGAGGATTACTTTGTGATCACTTTTTCTGATGACCAGGCAAAACTTTGAGTCAAACAGCACCCAGTTTCCTCTGTCATAGGTCTGACTCACGCTCAGCAAATTGTGGTTGAGGCCAATTACAAACAACACCTCTTCAATGGATGTTTCTGGATTTTTGCCCACAATGCCAATACCAATAATTTTGCCGTATTGATCACCTCCAAAGGTCACCTTTCCTCCTTTCTTGTCTCTAAGAGTGATGAACTTCTCCTTATCACCAGTCATGTGACTTGAGCAGGCATTGTCCATATACCATTTGTTGCTTTTCTTAGCTTTGAGACAGACCTGCAAAACAAAGTTTATGTTTTCCTTTTAGGTACCCAAACTTGCTTGGGTCCTTTTCGGTCAGTAGGTATTTCCCTAGATGCAAATGCAACTTTGGGAACCCATTCAACTTTCCTGCCAAGTCCATTTTTCTTCAAAACACACGAACTGGAAATATGTCCCTTTTTATTACAGAAATGACAGGTAGTGAAAGGACTGCTAGATTGAGAAGTAGGAAGAAAACAATGCAGATAATACTTTTATCTAGCATGTCTTGGCTGATCATATGTTTCAATGTGAGGTGATGCATCATTTTTCTTTTTATTGTTCTCAGCATGCACAAATTGTCTCATATATACATTCTGATTTTTCTTCCTAATCTTTTCCTTGACAGCACATGGATCATAGCCAAGACCAGCTTTTTCCTGTGATATTCTTTGGCTCCCCATCAATGCAAACAACATATCTTTACCTCTAGTGAGCCTAGACATGCTTTTAACTAAATAATCATTAGTTTGCTTAAGTTTAGTGCATGAAGTACAGCAAACAGATTCAGAAGAAGGTAAAGAGATAGTTTCAGAAACTATGCTTTGAAACTCTAGCTTACTTATCTTTTTCTTTGCTAATTTCAGTTCTTTAGCAACTTTAATGAATTCATCATGAAGCTCATGAAATGCATCTAGTAATTCAGAATAGGAAGGTTCAGATTCATATACCTCTTCTTCCTGATCACTGCTGTATGAGGGTGTGGCTTCTGAAGAAGCAAGTGCCATCAGACAAATGTTGGCAATCTCATCCTCATCTTCTTCTTCCTCATCTGAGCTGTTGCCCCATATAGATGAGATGTAGGCCTTCTTCTTCTTTCCTTTATCAGTAGCTTTCTTTTCCTTTTCTTGTTTCTTGATGAATTGGGGGCAGTCCCACTTTATGTGTCCCTGCTTCTTGCATTCATAGCAAGTCACAGGTTCTTTTGTCTCTTTCTTGCTTTCTCCAGCTGCTCCTTTCTTGAAGAATCTCTTGTTCTTCTTCTTGCTGTAGAATCTTTCGAATTTTCTGACCATCATAGCTAGAGTTTCCTCATCCAGCTCATCTCCTTCATCAGATTCTTCTTCCTTTTCATCAGCAGCTTTGAGGGCAAGGCCTTTCTTCTTTCTGTCCAGCCCAGCTTCCTTGAGTGCTTTGATTTTTCCTTCATATTCCTCAAGGCTGCCGAAGAGAGCTGTGACAGAAGCCATTGATTCTCCTCTGGCTTCTTCTATTGCTGTCACCTTGGGCTGCCATTCCAGAGGGAGAGCTCTGAGTATCTTTCTTACTTTCTCAGACTGAGTGTATTCCTTTCCCAGGCTTTTGAGTTGATTCACAATGAGGGTGAATCTCTTTTGCAGCTCCTTTACAGTTTCTCCTTCAGCCATTCTAAAGCTTTCATACTCCCCATTGCACGTGTTCAGTCTGTTCTCCTTGACTCCAGATGTTCCTTCATGAGCAATCTGCAGAGTATCCCACATTCCTTTTGCAGTGGTGCATTGCGAGACTCTGTAGAATTTATCTTGGTTTAGGGCGCTGACTAAACAATGCTTTGCTTTGAAATTCAGTAGGACTCTCCTTCTATCCTCATCATTCCATTCTGCTTCCAGTTTCTCTTTGTGTCTTCCATCTTCAGTTAGAGCCATAGGGACAAAATCTCCTTTTTCAATGACTGACCAGATGTCAAGATCAATTGATAAGAGGTAGATCTGCATCCTCATCTTCCAGTACCCATAATGCTCTCCACTGAAGCCTGGTGGTCTGTTAGTATTGTTCCCTTCAGGAAGTATACTCTCTCCAAAGCCAGCCATCTTAATTCCCAGACTGTGAGTTCCTTTGAATGGGAATCCGAGCTCTGATACCACTTGTTAGCAAGGCTGACTTCCCAAGAGAGGGGTGAATTGGAAGTCTGAGATTTTTCTGCACAAAGTGAAGTTAGTGAAGATATCACAGTATAATGAAAACAATGCGTAAAACAGAGCAAGGTGAAAGGTAGAGATAAAGAAAAGAGAACTCAGTGATTTATCCTGGTTCGGTCTATTCTCTTGACCTACATCCAGTGCCCAAGACACTTCTTGAGATTTATCCACTATACAACAAGAATTTCAGTGGGCTTCTTGCTAAAGCCACATTACATGAGTATGCTCTGTTTCTGAGCTCTCTCACACTCTCCAAGCACTTTCACTATGTGCTTCCCAATCCCCTTGTGAATACCCCTCACAAGTAAATCTGTCTCCCAGATGAAGAGTAGATTGATTACAATGAAATAACTCTCTTGAAAAGAGTAGATATGAAATTTTAAGTACAAGTATAGAAGTTGAGAGGGTAAAAGCTTTTGAGAAGAGGATTCAGCAGAAATTCGGTATATACAAGTTTTATTTGTTACCCACAACTTCAAATGATGTTGTATTTATAGATTTAGGTCTCAAATATCCGTTAGAGACTAAATCTATCCGTTGGGGAAGTTATTCAACGGTTACTCTGAAAAACTATCCGTTTACCAACCGCATTTAATGTTTCTGACATACTGAAATTTGAATTTTGGTTGGCCAACAGACGAATTTCGAAGGAACCGAAGATTAAAGCTTCCAACGTTACAGCACGAAGTTTGTCTGTTCATGAAGTGAAATTCGAATTTTGAAACATACAAAACATTTTCACAATGTGACATATGAATTTTCAAGAAGAAAGTTTTTCGGTTAAGTGTGAACAGTGTTTTCAATTTTCTACAGTGCCTTCGAAATTTGAATTTTGGATCCCCAAAATTCGTCTGTCCATTGAATGTTTAAAGGGGCACAGTAGATTACTTTCTTTGAAATTTGAATTTTGAAAGGGCGAAATTCGTCTGTCAGAGAAACCCTTTTCAGACTAATTTCATCATTCGAATGTTGCAAGTTCTTATCATTCGTATGTCAATGTTTCATTTCAACAGACTCAAGAACTTAGCTTATGAAATTCAAATTTCAATGTTCAAAGTTCGTCTGTCAGAGAGCAGTTTTGAAACTTAAATTACTCTTGATCTCAGGTGAACTTTAACATAGTTTCAGACGAATTTCTTCCATTTTCTCAAGTTTTGTTTTGTTTGAAATTCAAATTTTGAAGACTCAAAGTTCGTCTGTTGCGAAGAAGCATCTTTCAGACTTATATGAAAATTCGAATGTTGGAAGTTCAAAATTCGTCTGTTAGAGAGCATTTATCAAACTTAATTTCATTTTGATTTCAGATGCACTTTATCATAGTTTCAGACAAATTTCTTTGGTTTTTACAAACTTCATTTTTCTTGAAATTTGAATTTTGAAAGTGTGAAGTTCGTCTGTTACGAAAAGGCCTCTTTCAGACTAGATGAAAATTTGAATTTTGAACAACCAAAATTCATCTGACAGAGAGCCATCTCTCCAGACTTATTCAGTTTTAGCTCGAAATTCGAATTTCCAAAGGCAAAGTTCGAATTTCCAACTTGACAGTTTAGCTTAAACTTTCAACCTTCGTCTGTTTGTGGGTGTTTTTCAGATATTTAAAGATTTAACATAAAATCAAAGTTTGAAAACATCTTTTCTTCAAATCAAAATCTTTTACCCAGTCATAACAAAAACTAAGGATCCTACAAAAGATCTAACACCAAGAACTCAGAAAATCTTCACTTGAGACAGCTTTGATCTCCTTTGATATCTTCAATCCAAGCTCTTGAATGTTGGTTTGGAATCATCAAAACTCTTGATTCAACAAAAAGTACAAATCTGATAAAAGGTAGGTCCCACGTGAGTAGTAGATATCATGAGAGATAAATAGTAAAAGGTAAGAAAGACAGGTGAACCTCACATGAAAAAGTAAAAAGAAAAAGTTAACGATGTTAGATAAGCTGGCTTCTCAAGAGGGGGGTGAATTAGGAAGATTAAAAATTTTTCTGTAAAAGGTCAAGAAAGTGAAGAAAGCAAAGTGTGATGGTAAAACAGAGTATAAATGAATAAACAGTAAAAGTAGCAGTAGGGAAGAGAAGACTCAGATATTTATCCTGGTTCAGTCTCTCAACTTGACCTACGTCCAGTTCCCAAGTCACCACTGAGATTTTTCACTATTTTGCAAGAATTCAGTGGGCTTCTTGCAAATGCCTTAGTACAAAGTTGATGCTATGTTTCTAGAGCTCACACTTTCACTCTTTGCACTCTCACTAAGTGCTTCCCCAATCCCTTGTGATATCCCCTCATAAGAAAATCTTTCTTCTAGATGAAGATAAGATTGTGTACAATAAATAAACTCTCTTAATCAGAGTGAATATGAAAGTTGGAGTACAAAGTTTGAAGTATGTGAGAGTAAGAGACTTTGAATAGATGATTTGGTAGAGTTTCAGTATGTACAAAGTAATTTTATTACCCACATCTTCAAATGAAGTTCTATTTATAGATTTCTGCCTTAACTATACGTTAGAGACAAGATCTAGCGGTTAGAGACATTACCCAATGGTTACTTTGAGAAACTATCCGTTTACCAACTGCATTTAATGCTTATGACACTCAAAGTTTGAATTTTAGTTGGTCAACAGACGAATTTCGCAGAAATCGAAAGTTACAGCCTTTAATGTTGACCTCCCGAAGTTTGTCTATTGTGAAGCAAAATTCAAATTTTCATCTTTAGAAAATGATTCTATGTTGGAACATACGAATTTTCATGTTGAAAGTCTTTCTATTAAGTGTGAACAGTAATTTCATTTTGCTACACTGCCTTCGAAATTCGAATTTTGAAACTCCAAAATTCGTCTGTCTGAAGCTGGTTCAATGAGGCACAATAGTTCATCAATTCGAAATTCGAATTTTCAAAGGGTAAAGTTCGTCTATTAGAGAGACATCTTTTCAAACTTACTTTAAAGTTTGAATTTCTGAATACTGTCATTCGTATGTCAACATATCATTATAACAAATTCATAAGCTTTATTTCTGAAATTCGAATTCTCATGTTCAAAGTTCGTCTGTCAGTGAGCTATTTTAAAGCTATTTTTAAACTTGCTTTCAGATAAACTTTGACATATTCTCAGACGAATTTTTCAATTTTCATAAGTTGCATTTTATCTGAAATTTGAATTTTTAAAAGCGAAAGTTCGTCTGTTAGAGAAATCTCTTTTCAGACACGTATCAAAGTTCGAATTTCTCAAGTCAAAATTCGTCTGTCAGATAAGCCTCTTTTTAGACTTGTTCATTTTTAATACGAAATTCGAATTTTCAAAGTCAAAGTTCAAATTTTCAAAACAGCAGATCAGTATAAACCTTTCAAACTTCGTCTGTTGGTGGGTGTTTTTCAAATATTCCATGAATTAACATAGAATCAAGGTTTTATAACATCTTTTCACTAAATCAAAGTCTTTACTTAAATTAAAATATTACTAAATATTCTACATCTATTCTTGCACTGATTTTTCTAGAATTCCTTCACTTGAACCCTTTTGTGCACCTTTGATATTTTTATTCCAAGCTCTTGAAGGTTGGTTTGGAATCATCAAAACACTTGATTCAACATTCTCCCCCTTTTTGATGATGACAAAACAACTTACAAACTGGATTAGTACTTGGATTTGCTTTAACAAGCTTCCCCTCAACATATGCATTATAATCCAAAAAATATCATGTCTAGTAGATCAAGTAAAGAGATTTATTAACTCATTCAAAGTTTAACAAGAATAGATCATTGCAACCAAGGAATTCTTTCATTTCCTCAAATGTAACTTTACAAGAAACAATAATGCAAAACATTACAGAAAAGTTTTAATCCTACACTATTATTTGTGTCTAGAATTCTTGAGTCTTTCTTTCCTTTGAATTCTTAAAGATCCCTTGCTATCTTGAACATTTGATTGCCACTCAAACTAACTTAATTCTCTTATCAGGTCATCTGATTCCATTAAGAGCACCATAAGCACCTTATAGGAGTGGTAAAAGGCAAGAGAGATTTGTGAGATCATTATTAGAAAAAGCCAATAAAGAGTGCAAACACGAGTGCATTGTTATACAAGAATTGAGTGAAACACGTGAGAAGAGGGAGTAAGTTTCCTAACTTTCAATTTTTCTTTCTTTTAATTCGTTCTACAGGTTCTTGCAACAATGACAGGCAGTGAAAGTGACGGTGAAGTTGATATGAAATTCTTGATCAAAGCATTCCGTGATGAACTCAAAAACATCAGAAATGATATGGCTGACATGAAATCTGAGATGCGTTCGAAAAAGTCTAGAAGTAGAACCAACGATGAAGAAGAGCACGATTCTGAAACAGGTTCCAACTCAAAAAGCAAATCTTCCTCCAAGAAAGACAATGATTTAGGAGGCATCAAGCTTAAAATACCCTCATTCCAAGGTAAAATGGATCCTGACTTCTACCTTGAATGGGAGAGGAAAGTAGAGCTCGTTTTTGAATGTCATAACTACTCAGAAGAAAAGAAAGTGAAACTTGCAGCTGTTGAGTTTACTGGCTATGCTAGTGTTTGGTGGGATAAACTACAGCGTACTAGAAGAAGGAATGGTGAAGAACCCATTGACACATGGCGTGACATGAGAACCATCATGCGTAAGAGGTATATCCCTTCCTATTACCATCGTGATTTGCATACAAGATTGCAAAAACTTGAACAGGGATCTATGAGCGTTGAAGAGTATCATAAAAAGATGGAGATGGCTATGATCCGAGCTGATGTTAATGAAGATGAAGAGCAGACAATGGCCCGCTTCATTGGTGGATTAAGAACTGAAATCTGCGAAAGAATTGAGCTAGAACATTACTTGGATATGGAAGAATTGCTTCATAAAGCTGTCCACTTGGAGAAGCAATTGAAAAGTAGGAAAACTAACTCTGTTCCTTGGAGAACTAATCCTCTCTTCAAGTGAAAAGAGTCAAGAACAAGAGAAGAAGATCAAAACTCCAAATCAGCCCAAAAGAATAAAGAAGACGTAAAGATGAAGGCTTCTGCATTTAAAGGTACTTCTGAATTAAAATTCTCTTCTAAATCTAGTACCTTGCGTTGCTTTAAATGTCAAGGCTTTGGACATATTTCTGCTCAATGTCCAAACAAAAGAAACATGATTATCCTTGATAATGGGCGAGTTGATAGTGAAGATTCTTGTGAAGATTCTGATAATGACCTTCATGCTTTAGATGATATGCCTCCTTTAGAATCTTGTTCAGATAATGAATATACTGATCCTGTACATGGTAATGCACTTGTTACTCAAAGAATTCTCAATGCTCAACCAAAAGATGAGAAACATGATGATGAGCAAAGAGAAGAGATTTTCCATACTAGATGCTTCATTCAAGACAAGGTATGTAGCTTGGTCATTGATGGTGGTAGTTGCACCAATGTTGCTAGTACTTTACTTGTGGAGAAACTGAACTTGCCTACTCTAAAACATCCAAAGCCTTACAATTTGCAATGGCTAACTGATTGTGGTGAGATGAAAGTCACCAAGCAAGTTCAAGTATCATTTACTATTGGCAAATACCATGACAAGGTGTTATGCGATGTAGCACCTATGTATGCAGGACATCTACTTCTTGGTCGTCCATGGCAATTTGATAGACGTGTGACTCATGACGGCTATAGAAATTTCTACTCCTTTGTGTTTGAAGGGCGTAACATTGTGCTTAGGCCTCTTAGGCCAATGCAAGCATATGAAGATCAATACAGAATTATAAGTGATTATAGAGTGAAAAGAGAAAAAGAGAGGCATGAGAAAGAGAAAGGACAAATACAGAAAAATGAAAAGAGTGGAAAGAATGTAAGAGAAAAGAAAAAGAGTGTAGAAAAAGAAAGAGAGAGTGAACAAAACAAGAGCTTGAGCTTATTCGTGGAAAAAGGAGAGGTGAAGAGTGCACTAATGGCAAGACAAGAAGTCTTTGTGCTTTTGTACAAGGACACCTATTTTTCTACTAACAAGCTTAATACTTCTCTGCCTTCTAGTGTTATCTCTCTTTTGCAGGAATTTGATAATCTTTTTCCGGAAGAAATTCCAAATGGTTTGCCTCCTCTAAGAGGCATAGAACATAGAATTGATTTCATCCCTGGATCTGCCAATCCAAATAAACCAGCATATAGAGCCAATCCCGAAGAAACTAAGGAGATCCAAAGACAAGTAGAGGAGCTCATGAGAAAAGGCTTTGTGCGTGAAAGTTTAAGCCCTTGTGCTGTACCGGTCATCCTAGTTCATAAGAAAGATGGATCATGGCGAATGTGTGTGGATTGCCGAGCTATCAACAAAATAACGGTTAAGTATCGCTACCTATCCCTAGGCTAGATGATATGCTTGATGAATTGCATGGTTCTGCATTGTTTTCTAAGATTGATCTTAGGAGTGGTTATCATCAAATTTGAATGAAAGAAGGAGATGAGTGGAAAACTGCATTTAAAACAAAATTTGGACTTTATGAATGGTTGGTAATGCCTTTTGGATTAACTAATGCTCCTAGTACATTCATGAGTCTTATGAATCATGTCTTCCGTTCATTCATAGGAAAGTTTATTGTGGTTTATTTTGATGACATTTTAGTATATAGCAAGAATTTAGAAGACCACATTGTGCATTTGCGTGAAGTCTTTAATACTCTTAGAGCAAATAAGCTTTATGCAAACATTCAAAAGTGTTCCTTTTGCATGGATTCTGTTGTGTTTCTTGGTTTTGTTGTGGGTGCTCAGGGGATCCAAGTAGATGAAGAAAAGGTTAAAGCAATTCAAGACTGGCCTACTCCAAAGAATGCTAATGAGGTGAGATCTTTCCATGGCTTAACTAGCTTTTATAGGAGGTTTGTTAAAGATTTTTCATCTATAGCAGCACCTTTGAATGAGTTAGTTAAAAAGCATGTCACATTTAAATGGGGTGAGGCACAAGAGAAAGCTTTCAACACTTTAAAAGAAAAACTCACCAATGCACCACTACTTGTTTTACCAGATTTTAGCAAAGTCTTTGAGGTTGAGTGTGATGCATCTGGTTTGGGTATTGGAGCTGTCTTAATGCAAGATAATAGGCCAATTGCTTACTTTAGTGAAAAGCTTAGTGGTCCCACTTTAAACTACTCCACTTATGATAAAGAACTTTATGCCTTAAAGAGAACTTTAGAGACTTGGCAACATTATCTTTGGCCTAAAGAATTTATCATACATTCTGATCATGAGAGTTTAAAGTACCTAAAGTCACAAGGTAAGTTGAATGAAAGACATGCCCGATGGTTGGAATTTATTGAGACCTTTCCATATGTGATCAAGCACAAACAAGGTAAGGAGAATGTGGTAGCGGATGCTCTATCTCGCAGGTATACTCTTCTTACTTCTTTACAAACTCGATTGCTTGGTTTTGAGATGCTTAAGGGATTATATGAATCTGATTCTGATTTTGGGAAGATTTGGAATTCTTGTGAAAAACATGGTATTCAAGATTATTTCAGATTTGAAGGCTTTCTTTTCAAAAGGGATAAACTTTGTATTCCTTCTTGTTCAATGCGTGAATTACTTTTGAAGGAAGCTCATGGTGGTGGTTTAATGGGCCATTTTGGCATTGATAAAACTTTAAGTGTGTTGCATGAACATTTCTTTTGGCCTGCTATGAGGCGTGATGTTGTTGTTTTGTGTGATAAATGCATAACATGCAAACATGCTAAATCAAAGATTAAACCGCATGGATTGTATTCCCCACTCCCTGTTCCTAACCAACCTTGGACTGATATATCTATGGATTTTGTGTTAGGGCTCCCTAGGTCTCAAAATGGAAAAGATAGCATCTTTGTTGTTGTGGATAGATTTAGTAAAATGGCACATTTTATTGCATGCTCTAAGACTAATGATGCTGTTCATATTGCTAATCTATTCTTTAAAGAGATTGTGCGATTGCATGGTTTACCAAGAACAATTGTGAGTGATAGGGATGTAAAGTTTCTTAGTCATTTTTGGAGAACTCTTTGGAATAAACTTGGAACTAAACTTTTGTTTTCTACAACTGCACATCCACAAACTGATGGACAAACAGAAGTAGTAAATAGGACGCTCACTACTTTATTGCGTGCAATCATTCAAAAGAATTTGAAAAACTGGGAGAGTTGTTTGTCTCATATTGAATTTGCATATAATAGAGTTGTTCATTCCACTACATCTTATTCTCCCTTCGAGATTGTGTATGGATTTAATCCTTTGACTCCCTTAGATCTTTTACCTTTGCCTATGCATGAAAGAACTAACCTTGATGGCAAGGAAAAAGCTAAGTTTGTGCAGGAACTTCATGCTAAAGTTCGAGCCAATATAGAAAGGAGGAATGAACAATATGCTCAGCAAGCAAACAAAGGCCGAAGGCGAGTTGTATTCAACCCTGGAGATTGGGTTTGGGTACACTTGAGAAAGGAAAGGTTTCCAGCACAAAGGAAATCTAAGCTGCAATCGAGAGGAGATGGTCCTTTTCAAGTCCTGGAAAGGATTAATGACAATGCCTACAAGATTGACTTGCCTAGTTCCTACGGCAATGTTAGTGCTACTTTTAATGTTTCAGACTTGTCCTTGTTTGATACTACAGATTCGAGGACGAATCCTTTCGAGGAGGGGGGGAATGATGAAGAACAAGTGAACTTTCAATCATGGAGATCCAATGTGTCCAAAGACCCTCTTCAAGGAGTAGGAGGCCCAATGACAAGAGGTAGGGCAAAAGCCATGAAAGAGGCCTTGCAAGGATTGGTCCAAGAGCTTAAGGAGAAAGAGCCCATCTATTTGGAAGACTTAGAGCAAATGGAGCCACCTTCTAATCCAGAAAGAATGATCATTTATTTGGAGGCCCAATTTGAAGATCTTAAAGGCCCAATCCAAGTCCAAATAGAAGAGCTTGATTAAAGGAAGTCATGTGCTTCATTAATGAGTCATGTGACTTTAGGATTAGATTTATTCCTTTTTAATTTATTTTGAATTTTCGTTTTATTTTTGATTTGATTTTTTCCAGATTAGATTAGATCAGTTTTTGATTGGTTCTCACTTGTATTTATGAGGCCAACTTAAGATTTAATTCAGATTTGAATTTAAAAGGATAAGCCCTATCTATAAGGAATCAATTATCCTATTAGGATTAGGATTAGGATTTCTATTATTATTTATAGACCATATGGTGTCACATTGCAGATCAGATTTGAATAATTTTTTGAGTGATTTCTCTCTTCAATTTCGTGTGAGATTGTTAGGGTTCTTCGTGTTCTTCCTAAAATACGGATTCGACTTATCAAGAGAATTGACCAACTCTTGTGGCGTCTTATGTTTGGGGTTGCTAAAGTTTTCTCTAGAGGTTCCGTTCGGTCTCTCAATTGCATTGGATTGCTTCCGTTGTTTTTGGTTTTACTCTGGGTTCTTGAGTTGCTTAAGACTTGTTCTTGGGAGGTTCACTCTACTTCTATCAAGCTTGGGGTACTTATTGTTGCTGGAGGTTGTTGTTATTGCATTAGAGGCTGATTAACTCTAGCCACTTGATTGTGTCTTTGAGCCTTTATAGTTTGTTGCAACTGCTTTATGGTTTGTTGTTGTTGATCCAACCTTTACATTATGATCTGTAATGGATCAACTTGTGGATTTTCCTTGGGATCTTGATCAAGGACTGTTGTTTGAGCTTGTGTTCTAGTTCGAATCATCTTTGTCTATATCAATAATTAAAAACATAAATATGAAGTAATTGCACCAAACAAATACAAAACCTAGTATTTCATTCACATAACATAACTGTGTACATATGAGTTCATAAACACATTCACATAGTTC
Organism: Adenanthera pavonina; assembly: GCA_026686845.1. Taxonomy (NCBI): domain Eukaryota; kingdom Viridiplantae; phylum Streptophyta; class Magnoliopsida; order Fabales; family Fabaceae; genus Adenanthera; species Adenanthera pavonina. The sequence goes on from JAIVEN010000017.1 coordinate 10,726,165, forward strand.
TATCTTCATCATACGATTGCCCATATACAACAAAATTTGCACTAATCCTAGTTTTCTCTTATACATATATATACATTCTTTAGACTGGCAACTTTCACATCATTGACCCTTAGGGATACATAGAGCTATGTCCTGCTTCATCGGGAGCTTCTTTGGGATCTTGTCTTGACGGTTCCGCTTCATCCTCTCTTGACGCTTCTTGCTCTTGCCTCAACCTTTCTCTATAGCACAACTCTCAAACACACTCTTACATATTCTTTGGCCAGTCACTTAGAAGTTCATTCTTTACTGGTCCCTAATATAGGTCATCTTCTGGCAACACACTAATAATGGCATCGGCCCATGCTGGTTTAAAGTAGTACTGATCGTGAGAATCCATATAGAACCCTGCATTGTTCACTGCATCTAGAAAGGTCAACATCTGTGATTCCCAATAGTTGTGCAAACAGTCCTCATAGAGATTAGTCACTATCTCTCGAATCTTCTAAGTATCCTCATAGGGCGACATCGACTCGACTTCATCAGGCTGTGGCTTTGGCCTCTTGCATCCTAACTTATTAGTTCACACATTGCTCTAGATAGTGTAATTCTTCACACAATGCTTGAGGCATGAGAATACCCTACCTTCCAACTTGGCCTTGATAGGAGTCCAGAATTTGTTTGTAGGGATCTAGCCAACTACTGTGTCAATCCATATCTCCTCTGGATACTACAATCCCCTATTGGCCAAAAACTACTTAACTTACATTACCTTGTTGATAAAGGTAGGTATCTAATCAGGTCCTGGGCAATACTTGGCACATTCCTTAAAAAACTTTCTTGCTGCTATGTAGACCATGCACTTGACATCATAGGGACCATTTTTTCTTCAAGTGCAGATGGTATTGGCATTGATCATAAAGGCTCAACTGCTATCGATTTTTGCCTCGGCTGTGCTGCACCCTCACCATAATACAAATCTCTAATGTTCTCCATTTTAAGCCTTTAATCATTTTGACCATAACTATTTTTTAATTAATGGATATTAATATTGATGAGATGAATTTTGAGTATAAGCCATCATTTGCCATTAATTTATTTAATAATGTTAAAAATTAGAATTTTTTAACTGGATCTTAAAAGGTAAAATATTATATATATAATGAAACTTTAAAAAATTAAACAAGAAAAAATAAATGAAATTTATTTAAAGTTAAAAAACTAAATATACAATTTTACCAAATATTATTTAAGCAAATAAGAATGAAAATGAAAATAGAATCAAGCATGAGAAAGAAAAAAAGTTTTGATGGAATAAAATGGTAGTATTTGGTATGTTATGAACGGAAACTCGGATGGCACTCTCGTGATGTAGGGGATGTTCTATTTTTTTTCATATATATCAATACTTATGATAATTCATACAATTAAATATCATATTATAATAAATTATAGTAATATATAGTCCAAATAATTAGATATATTAGTTGACAAATAAAAAAAAACACATCTATTATGTATAACATTATCATAAAACATTATCACTCTAAATTATTGAAAATTTCTCTACATTTAAAGTTGTATTTGTTGGTTTCTCATCAGATTTGGAACTAAGATTTTCGAACCACATCTTCTTAGAACATAAGATCTAGAACCAAGTTTTGTTTCTTTGACTAAAAGTTTCTTTTTGCCATGGTTTCTTTGACTAATAGTATAACACCATTAGGGGGAGGAATTAGCGTGAATCAAATATTATTGTGTCATTAATTGCAGCACATTGCATCAATCAATCAAATATATAATATTAAAGCTTTGTTATGGCATTTAATTATTTTCCAAAAAAATCGTGCAGTTCATGAATTTTTAAATTATTACTGTCTTTTATAATTCTTCTATATTTCTATTATTAAAAATTTTTTTTAAATGGATACATATTTATTTGGCCAAGGAAACAGACACATAACTATTGTACAATTTTTATACATAGATATATCATTGTAATTAATTAATATTTACACATATTCTATTTTAAATAAAAAACGATATTTAATTCTAATATCAATAAAAATTGTTAAAAAAATGCCTTTCTTTTTGTATCCATGAGGATTTTTTTAATTAATTATCATATAAGAACTTTTTAAAGGTTGAAATTTTAATTTCCTAAAATTTAAAGAAATAGTTGAAATCTGAGTTTTTATAGTTCCATTTTAAATATGATTGAATTAATGAAAAATTTTGAATAAAACCAATTAATTAGTGATTGATTGTTTGATAATATTAAAGGCCTCATAATAAAAAGCATTAATTACTAAATTATGTGATAATAAATTATAAGGATTTATAATTTGAAAAACTAAATTCAAATGTGAGATAATAATAAGTTGCCATGCAGACACTCCACACAAGAATTTACAAATTGGAATCAATGTTGAATTAGTGCAAGAGGAATCAAGTTTGAAATATATATATATATATGTAATAGATAATAGATGAGTTTTCTATTGTATATTTATACTTGATTGGATAAAAATAATGTAAATGTTGAATAAAAAATATCAAATGATCATAATACTATATATAAAAATTATATTAAAATATTTATTATTATTTTTTAAATGGAGAAAATAATCAATACATATAATTAATAAATATAATTGGTGAAAATTTATATAAAAGACCAAAAAGAGGCAATAAATAAAACTTGTTAAAAATGATAATAAATTGACATCTGTTATAATTTATAAACATTGTGATAATTTGTGGAAGTCCATAACTCCTCAAAATGACCTTTTGGAATTCCATTCCTCCCTTAATGATATAAACTCTCAATTTAATGATTTTTAGGAGTTTTCTATGATTAATGATTTTGACCTCTAAAGGTGATTGTAACTCTAGAGAAATGTTTTCTATTAGACCATTATATAGATTAATTTTCATATTTATGTGATTGTAACTCTAGAGAAATGTTCAAGGATATAGACCTATAAATAAAGGTCTTGTATGTACTAAATGACCACTCCAATAGATGAATGAGAAACATTCTCCCCATTTTTCTCTCTTTCTTCCTTTTATTTAGTTGTTTATATTGTATTAATTTTATAACACGTTATCAGCACGAGTCTCTACCAAATTTGTTTAAGAGATTAAATTTAGGGAATTCTTGTGGATTACATGAAAGAAATGGTTTGATCCAAATGCATGAAGGCTTCTCCAATTCATTGGGCTAATTGCAAAGGAAATAAGGTAAGTTCAAATCTCTAATTTCATCTTGTTTATTGATTTTAGTTTATGGTTTCATAAGGTTTCATTTTGATGAAAATGCATGAGGCATGATAGATTTTGTGCGTAAGTGCCTTCCTATTCCTATGATTCTTGAATTTAAGAAGAAACAAAACGGATGTTCTATAATTTTATTTTGTTATCATAGTTTTGTGATTAGAAAATTAAAAAAAATGCTTTAATATAAATCCATGAAAAGAATGAAGCTTCTCCAAAAATCATGTTACTTGAGTTCGTCAAAAGAGGAAGGCATGCATATACAAATTGATCTTCGACACATTTAGAATTGGGTTGGGTTTGGTTGTGTAAATCATGCACCATTGTCATAATTGATAGGTTTTATTCAGTTCATATTTGAAGAACAAAATATTTATGTTTTATCTTATTGAAATTGGTCTGGTGATAATGAATTATATCCATGGGTGTCATAACTTTGTTCATAATTGGATTTGTATTTTTTGATTTTGATATTGAATGTTTGATGTTGGTATGCTGCTATAATTAATTGATAGAAGCATTCTTTGAATTTTCTTGAAAACAAAGTTGGTATTGGTTTTGGTATAAGCTTGAAATTTCGATGGCAGGAACATGGTTGTTTGAATTTAATACAATTAATGGGCAAAGTATCATGAGTTGGACAGTTGGTAACTAAACTAATAAGTTGTTCATGGAATGCATTCAAAAATTGATGATGGTAAAACTATTATAATATACATCAGTTGAAATATATTATATTGCAAACGATGAAGCTAATGGCTTTCTTGGTGGATGAAAGCCAAGTATTAATTTGTGATATATTATTAGTGATTGCTAATCTTGTTTTGTGGTAGTGTAGGTAATATCATGAATTAAAATAGTTTCATGGATTCAAGTGCTGACATATATATATATATATCAATATGATTAAAATGTGGTTATAGGAATTTAAAATGTTATATGGAGTGAATAAATTTATTGGTTTGTATTAATAAATCATTCAGGGAATATGCTTGTTTTCATTTACTGAATATGATATCATAAATTTGAAATGGATTTGTGAATGATTGTCTGAATATGAACAATCATGTTAATTATTCAATACACACACCAAGAAAAGCAATTAGAAAGGAAGTTATATGTAAAACCAAACTGTTTAGTGTTAGTGATGACGGTTTGAATTATACATCTGTACAAGATAAAGGATATAATTCTAGATGCTGATGAAGAAGGTGGAGAATATCTAAATTACAAGAAGAGTACAATTCTAGATGCACTATTCAAAAGACAAGTAAACATGCCTAAGCTAAAGAATGTGAAGCCTTTTGACCTTAGTGCTCAAGTAAGGGTCATACACTATTGAAGCAAGTGTTTTTGATGATTCCAAACAACTGGAACTTAGAAGAAAGATATCAAATATGTACATAAGATCTCAAGTAAAGAAATCCAAGAAAAATGAGTAGAAGATTAGTTTGTAAGATTTCTCACTGTATTCGCATGAATAAAAGGCTTTGATCTTTTACCCAAATGTTTTTAAAATGTGTTTTTCAACAATCCTATATTAACTTATGATATATTTGAAAAAATACTCATTAACAGAGGAACTTTGAACTGTTAAACTTCATATGTTACCTTGAAAATTTGAACTTACAAAGATGTTGCCCTTGACAGATGAATTTCAGACTGTCAAAATTCAAACTTCGAGTAAAGAACAACTTGTGAAAAATGAAAAATTCGTCTGAAGATATGTCAAAGTTCATTTGAAAGTGAAGTTTAAAAAGAGTTTTAAGTCAGTCCTCTGATAGATAAACTTTGAGTTTAAAAATTCAAACTTTGGAAATATAATACGTAAGTTTGTTCAAGTGTCCCTTTAACAGACAAACTTTGGTCTTCAAAAATTCAAACTTTAGAATGAGTTTGCTAAGAGGTTTCTCTGATAGACGAATTTTGGTTTTTGAAAATTCAAATTTTGAAAAGAAGAACTTTTGTGCCATATTGAGTTGCTCACTAACAAATGAATTTTGGACACCAAAATTCAAATTTTGAATACACTGTAGCAATATGGAACAACTGTTTACACTTATTAAAAGAACTTTAACCTTGAAAATTTGTATGTTCTAGCATAGAAATGTTTGTCAAAGATGAGAATTTGAATTATGCTTTTGAACAGATGAACTTCGTAGTTCAACGTTAGAGTCTTTAACTTATGGTCTCTACGAAATTTATCTATTGACACCCCAAAATTTGAACTTTGGATGTAAGACACATTAAATGCGATTGGTGAACGAATAGTTTTACAAAGTAACTATTGGGTAACGTCTCTAACTACTAGATCTTGTCTGTAACGTATAGTTAAGACAAAAATCTATAAATAGAACTTCATTTGAAGGTATGGGAAACAAAATTATGTTGTATACACTGAAATTCTGCCAAATTCTTTAATCAAAGCCTTCTACTCTCACACACTTCATATATTGTACTTCAACTATCATACATATTCTAGATTAGAGAGTTCATACTACTATAAACAATCTTATTTTCATTGGGAAGAAAGATTTTCTTGTGAGGGTACTTCACAATGGATTTGGTAAGCACTTTGCTAGAGTACAGAAAGTGAAATTGTAAGCTCTTGGAACAGAGTATAAAGCTATACTATGGCATTTCAAGGAGCCTACCGAATTCTTGCAAGATAGTGGAAAATCTCAAATGGTATCTTGAGGACTGGATGTAGGTTAAGGAAAAAGACCGAACCAGGATAAATCTCAGTGTCTTTTCTTCCTTTACTTTGCTTAATACTTTGTTATATTTTGCACTCTATTTTTCTGCTACTCTTGCTTTCACTGCTCTATTATACTTTTGCAGAAAAATTTCAATCTTCCCAATTCACCCCCCTCTTGGGAAGCTAGTAGACTTAACAAGTGATATTAGAGCGTGGTTTCCCAAGCAAAAGATCTAACAATCCAGAAAAATCAATGGCTGGCTTTAGAGAGAGTATTCTTCTAGAAGAAAACAATACAAATAGACATCCTGGCTTCAGTGAAGAGCATTATGGAGAATGAAAAATGAGAATACAAATCTATCTCTAGTCCATTGATCTGGACATCTAGTCAGTCATCTAGAAAGGAGATTTTGTCCTAATGAAGTTGCAAGATGATGGAAAATACAAGGAGAAACCAGAAGATGAGTGGAATGAAGAAGATAAGAGAAAAGTCCTGCTAAACTTTAAGGCAAAACACTGCCTGGTCAGTACACTCAACCAGAACGAATTCTATAGTGTCACAATGTAACACAGCCAAGGGTATATGAGACACTCTAGAAATTGCTCACGAAGGAACTACTGGAGTAAGGGAGAACAAATTGAACTCTTGCATTAGTGAGTATGAAAGCTTCAGAATGGTGGAAGGTGAGAGCATCAAAGAGCTGCAAAAGAGATTTACCCTTATTGTGAATTAACTGAAGAGTCTTAGCAAGGAGTACACTCAGCCAGAGAAAGTCAGAAAAATCCTTAGAGCTCTTCCTCTGGAATGGCAACCAAAAGTAACAGCAATAGAAGAAGCTAGAGGAGAGAGTCAATGGCTTCTGTCACAGTACTTTCATTAGCCTTGAGGAGTATGAGGGTAAAATGAAGGCTCTCAAGGAAGCTGGTCAAGATAAGAAAAAAAAGGGCATTGCATTGAAAGCTGCAGAAGAAAAAGAAAAAAAGTTTGATGATGAAGAGACTCTGACTATGTTGGTCAGAAAATTCAGAAGGTTTTATAATAAGAAAAGAAATAAAAGATTCTTTAAGAAAGGAGCAGCTGCAGACAACAAGAAAGAAGGTAAAGAATCTATCATTTGCTATGAGTGCAAGAAGTAAGGACACATCAAATAGGATTGTCTAGAATTCCTAAAAAAGCAGGAAAAAGAAAAAAAAGTTGCTGACAAGGGCAAGAAGAAAAAGGCATACATCTCATCAATCTTGGGCAATAGCTCAGATGAAGAAGATGAAGATGAGAAAGAAATTGACAACATTTGCTTGATGGCACTTGTATCTGAAGAGACTCCAAGCTCATCTAACAGTGATCACGAAGATGAGGTATATGAATTTGAACATTCCTATTCTGAATTGCTTGATACATTTTATGATCTGCATTATGAGTTTATTAAAACTGCAAAAGAATTAAAACTGGCCAAAAAGAAAATTAACAAGTTAGAATCTGATTGCAAATTATCTAGCATTGTATCTCTGCAAGAAACTAAATCTGTTTGTTGTACAACATGCACTAAATTGAAAAAAAAGAACAAATATCTTTTGAAAACTATGTCTAAACTCACTAAGGGTAAAGATATGTTGTTTGCTCTATTAGGAAGTCAAAGAATTGCACAAGAAAAAGCTCGACTTGGCTATAATCCCTGTACAGTTAAGGAAAAGAATAAAAAGAAAATCAAAATCTGTATATAAGACATTTTGTGTATGCTGATGGACATCAAAAGAACAGTCACACCTCAAAACACATTGAATCTTATGTCCAACCAAAATATGTGAAACAAAAGTATTATATGCATTGCTTTCTTCCTACATCACAATCTAGCAGTTGTTGAATCAAGAAGTTTTGATGATTCCAAATCAACTCTCAAGAGCTTGGAATAAAGATATCAAAGGTGCTCAAAGAGTTTAAGTGAGGAAATCCTGGAGAAATCTGTGCAAAGTTTGTTGTAGAATGTTTAGTCTTGGTTTATTTTGAGCACAAGGCTTTGATTTGGTGGAAAGAAGTTTTAAAACCTTGATTCTGTGTTAAATCATGGAATGTTTGAAAAATACCCACTAACAGATGAAGTTTGAAAGGTTTATATTGAACTGTCATGTTGGAAATTCGAATTTTGGTTTTGGAAATTTGAATTTCCAGTTAAAACTGAATAAGTCTGAAGAGATGCTTCTCTGACAGATGAATTTTGGTTTTCCAAAATTCGAATTTTCATAAGTATCTGAAAGAAGCTTTTGGTAACAAACAAATTTTGGGTTTTGAAAATTCGAATTTTAGACAAAATGCAACTTATGAAAACTAAAGAAATTCATCTGAAATAATGTCAAAGTTCATCTGAAATCAAGATTATATTGAGTTTCAAAATTGCTCACTGACAGACGAACTTTGAACATGAAAATTCGAATTTCAGAAGCTAAGGTTGTGAGTTTATTACAACGATATGTTGACATACGAATGACAGTATTTATAAATTTGAATGTTAAAGTAAGTCTGAAAAGAGGTCTCTCTGACAGACGAACTTCACCCTTTAAAAATTTGAATTTCAAAGTAAATGAACTATGTGCTTTTTAAGCCTGCTACGGACAGACGAATTTTGGGGTTCCAAAATTCGAATTTTGAAGGCACTGTAGCAAATTGAAAATACTGTTCACACTTAATAGAAAAACTTTCTACTTGAAAATTCGTATGTCACAATATGGAAACATTTTCTAAGTTTCAAAATTTGAATTTTGCTTCATGAACAGACGAACTTCGGTATTTCAACGTTGAAGCTGTTAACCTTCGGTATTTGTAAAATTCGTCTGTTGACTAACCGAAATTCAAATTTCAGTATGTCAGAAGCATTAAATGCGGTTGGTTAACGGATAGTTTTTCAGAGCAACCATTGGATAACTTCTCCAATGGATAGATTTTGTCTCTAACAGACATTTGAGACCTAAATCTTTAAATATAACATCATTTGAAGTTGTGGGTAATGATTTTAACTTTGTATATTCTGAAACTCTACCAATCATTTACTTAAAGCTTCATATTCTCACACTTCAATAGTTTGTACTTCAATCTTCATATTCACTCTATTCAAGAGAGTTTAATCTTTGTAAACAATCTAATCTTCATCTGGAAGATAGATTTTCTTGTGAGGGAATATCATAAGGGATTAGGAAGCACTTTGTGAAAGTGCAGAAAGGGATTAAGAGAAGCTCTAGAAAACAGAGCACAAAAGTTGTACTGTGGCGTTTGCAAGAAGCCCACTGAATTCTTGCATAATAGTGGAAAATCTCAAGTGGTGACTTGGAGACTGGACGTAGGTCAAGTGGAGAGACCGAACCAAGATAAATTTCTGAGTCTTCTTCTCTTTTCTGCTATTTTCACTATTATTTATTTATACTTTGTTTTACCATTATAAATTGCATTCTTCATCTCTTTGATATTTTGCAGAAAATTTTTAATCTTCCCAATTCACCCCCTCCTGGGAAGCCAGCCTAACTAAGTGGTATCAGAGCCCGGATTCCCAATCAAAGGATCTCACAGTCCAGGAATTAAAATGGCTGGCTTTGGAGAAAGTGTATTACCAGAAGGCAACAACACAAATAGACCAACTGGCTTCAGTAGAGAACACTATGGGTACTGGAAGATGAGGATACAAATTTATCACCAGTCAATTGATCTGGGCATCTGGTCAGTCATTCAGAAGGAAGATTTTGTCCCAATGGCATTAGAAGAAGATAGAAAGTAAAGAGAAAAGCCATAAGCTGAATGGAATGAGGAGGACAGAAGAAGAGTCTTGCTGAATTTCAAAGCAAAACATTGTCTGGTCAGTGCCTTGAATCAGGATGAATTCTATAGAGTCTCTCAATGCTCTACTGCCAAGGAAATGTAGGAAACCCTGCAAATTGCTCATGAAGGGACAACTAGAGTCAAGGAAAACAAATTGAATATCTGCATTGGAGAATATGAGAGCTTCAGAATGGCTGAAGGAGAAACTGTAAAAGAGCTACAAAAGAGATTCACTTTCATTGTGAATCAACTAAAGAGCCTGGGAAATGAGTACACTCAAATAGAGAAAGTAAGGAAGATTCTCAAAGCTCTCCCTCTAGAATAGCAATCCAAAGTAACAGCAATAGAGGAAGCCAAAGGAGAATCAATGGCCTTTATCACAGCTCTATTCGGCAGCCTTGAGGAATATGAAGGAAAAATGAAAGCTCTCAAGGAAGTTGGACAAGACAGAAAGAAGAAAGGCTTTGCTCTCAAAGGTGCTGAAGAAAAGGAGGAAGAATCTGACGATGGAGAGGAGCTAGATGAAGAAACTCAGGCTATGATGGTCAGAAAATTTGGAAGATTCTACAGCAAGAAGAGAAACAAGAAAATCTTCAAGAAAGTAGCTGTTCGAGATAGCATGAGGGAACCAAAAGAGCTTGTAACTTGCTATGAGTGCAAAAAGCAAGGACATATCAAATGGGATTGTCCACAGTTCCTCAAGAAGCAAGAGAAAGAAAAGAAAGCTGCAGATAAAGGCAAGAAGAAGAGAGCTTACATCTCATTAATATGGGACAACAACTCAAATGAAGAAGAAGATGATGAAAATGAAATTGCCAACATCTATCTCATGGCACTTGCATCTGAAGATGCTGAAATCCCATGTAGCAGTGATCAAGAAGATGAGGTATATGAATCTGAACCTTCCTATTCTGAATTAATAGATGCATTTCATGAGTTGCATGATGAGTTTGTTAAAATTGCTAAAGAATTGAAGCAGGCTAAGAAAAAGATTAACAAACTGGAATCTCAACACAACATTTCTAAAACTGCTTCTCTTCCTATTACTAAATCTGTTTGCTGTAAATTATGCATTGAACTAAAGCAAACCAATGAATATCTAGTAAAAAGCATGTCTAGGCTTACTAGAGGTAAAGATATGTTATTTGCTTTAATGGGAAGCCAAAGAATATCACAAGGAAAAGCTGGAATTGGCTATGATCCATGTGCTGTTAAAGAAAAGATTAGGAAGAAAAATCAGAATGTATACATGAGACATTTTGTGCATGCTGATGGAAATGGAAAGACAGATCATGTGTCACGTTAGATTGAATCATATAATCAACCAAATCATGCAAAACAAAAGTATTATCTACATTGTTTTCTTCCTGCCTCTCAATCTAGCAGTCCCTTTACCACCTGTCACTACTGTAACAAAAAGGGGCATATTTCTAGTTCATGTGCCTTAAAGAAAAATGGACTTGACAGGAAGGCTAAATGGGTTCCCAAAGGTACATCTGTATCTAGGGAAAAGACTACTGACAGAAAAGGACCCAAGCAGATTTGGGTACCTAAAAAGAAAACTTGAACTTTGTTTTGCAGGTCTGTCTCAAAGCTAGAAAGAACAATAAATGGTACATGGACAGTGCCTGCTCAAGTCACATGACTGGTGACAAGGAGAAGTTCATCACCCTTAGAGACAAGAAAGGAGGAAAGGTGACCTTTGGAGGTGATCAGTATGGCAGAATAGTTGGTATTGGCATTGTGGGCAAGAATCCTGAAACATCCATTGAAGAGGTGATGTTTGCGATAGGCCTCAACCACAATCTGCTGAGTGTGAGCCAAACATGTGACAAAGGAAATTAGGTACTGTTTGACTCAAAATTATGCCTAGTCATAAAAAAAGCGATCACAAAGTAATCCTCAAAGCCCAAAGGGATGGTAACTGCTATACTATTGATCTTGATGAACTTCCTCCCTTAGATTCTGTTTGCTTAATTAGTTAGGATAATGATAGTTGGCTATGGCATAGAAGATTAGCTCATGTTAACATGAATCAGCTTTCAAAACTGGTAAAAAACGAGCTAGTCACTGGCCTGCCAAAAATTGCTTTTGAAAAAGACAAAGAATGTGATGCATGCTTAAAAGGAAAGCAAACTAAATCTTCTTTTAAACCCAAAAATATAGTCACCACAACTAGACCACTAGAACTACTGCATATGGACTTAATTAGTCCATCTAGGGTAAAAAGCATTGGTGGAAATCTGTATGTGCTTGTGATTGTGGATGATTACTCTAGATTTAAATGGACATTGTTTCTTTCCTCTAAGAGTGATACCTTTGATGCATTTGTAACCTTAGCCAAGAAAGTGCAAAATGAGAAAGGTATTTCCATTATGTCTATTAGGTCAGATCATGGAGGGGAATTTGAGAACTCATACTTTCTGGAGTATTGCAATGAGCATGGAATTGACCACAACTTCTCAGCCCCAAGAACTCCACAGCAGAATGGAGTAGTAGAATGGAAGAACAGAACAATTGGAGAGATGGCTAGAGCTATGCTGAATGAAAAGGAACTCTCTTAAGTATTTTGGGCTGATACAGAGAATACAACAAGCTACATCATTAATAGAGCCTACATCAGACCAATTCTTGGGAAGACCCCTTATGAGCTGTACAAGGGAAGAAAGCCAAATCTGTCACATCTCCATGTGTTCGGTTGCAAATGTTTCATTCACAACATTGGAAAGGAGAATCTGGGTAAGTTTGATGCCAAATCTGATGAAGGTATATTTCTGCACTATTCTAGTAGAAGCAAGGCATATAGAGTTTTCAATAAAAAGTCTAAATTGGTAGAAGAATCTATGCATGTAGTATTTATTGAAAATGAAATTGCTTCTAAACATGTTATTGATGAGGATGATCTTGTTTCAAATTTTAAAAAGTTAGATATCTCTGATGAAGATATAATTGAACCTCCAAAAATATCTGAATCTATTAATATAGAGGAAGATATTCATGAGAGAGATTTTGAAAAAGAAAATAATGAAGAAATGTCTCAAGAACTCCCTAGAGCTTGGAGATATCAAAAGGAATCATCCTGTTGATCAAGTGATAGGGAATGTTCAAGAGAAAGTTAGAACCAGAAAACAGTTAAGGGATCAAATGATTAATTGTACTTTCATCTCACAAATTGTACCTAAATGTACTGAGGAAGCCTTAACTGATGAGTAATGGATTCTAGCCATGCAGGATGAATTAAATCAGTTTGAAAGAAATCAAGTCTGGGACTTAGTACCTAGACCCAAAAATCATCCTGTCATTGGTACCAAATGGGATTTTAGAAATAAACTTAATGAATCAGGATCAATCATCAGAAACAAAGCTAGACTAGTTGCTAAAGGATATAATCAAGAAGAGGGCATTGATTTTGAGGAAACTTTTGCTCCAGTAGCTAGATTAGAAGCAATTAGAATTCTATTAGCATATGCATGCATGAAAAATATTTTGTTGTATCAAATGGATATGAAGAGTACTTTTCTGAATGGATATATCATGGAAGAGGTTTATGTAGATCAACCTCCAGGTTTTGAGGATTCTACAAAACCAAACCATGTGTATAAATCTAAAGAAAGCTCTTTACGGTTTAAAACAAGCCCCTAGAACATGGTATGAAAGATTGAGTAATTTTCTTACTGAAAAGGGGTTCAACAGAGGAAAAGTAGAAACAACTTTATTTACTAAGAAAGAAAATAAAGATTTACTTATTGTTCAAATCTATGTTGATGATATCATATTTGGTGCCACTAATGAATCTCTTTGCAAGAATTTTTCTAAGATAATGCAGGGGGAATTCGAAATGTCTATGATGGGTGAACTCAACTTCTTCCTTGGATTGCAAATCAGACAGTGCAATGATGGTATCTTCCTCAATCAATCCAAGTATCTGAAGGAATTGCTGAAAATTTTGGAATGGAAAATGCCAAGCCAATGGGGACACCTATGGCTACTGCAACCAAACTGGATATGGATGAAAAAGGGAAACTGTTTGACATAACTCAGTACAGAAGAATGATTAGATCCCTACTGTACTTAACAGCTAGTAGACCTGACATTATGTTTAGTGTCTGTATGTGTGCAAGGTTCCAATCATGTCCTAAAGAAACCCATGCAACTATGAAAAGAATCTTCAGATATCTTATTGGAACATCACAGATGGGTCTTTGGTATCCTAAGGGCAATGGAGAAGTTCTCAAAGGGTACACTGATGCTGACTTTGCAGGATCCAAAACTGACAGAAAAAGCACAAGTGGAACATGTCAGTTTCTTGGAGGATCCTTGGTTTCATGGTTTAGCAAAAAGCAAAACAGTGTGGCCTTATCCACAGTAGAGGCTGAGTATGTTGCAACTGGAAGCTGTTGTTCCCAAATCATCTAGATGAAACAGCAGCTTGAAGATCTTAAGGTTGAGATGAAGGAAATACCAATCATGTGTGATAATCAAAGTGCCATTAATATCACAAAGAATCCTATCATGCATTCAAGGACAAAACATATTGAAGTAAGGCACCACTTCATAAGGGATCATGTTCTGAAAGGAGAAATCAGACTAGAGTACATCCCAACTGAAGATCAAGTTGCAGATATCTTGACAAAGCCTCTATCAGAAGATAGACATTGCAAAATAAGAAGAGAATTGGGCTTGGTAAATCCCAATGAACTGTAAGTAAATCCGTGTGTAATTCTGTTTTTAGATTTTCCAACATTGAATTAGTTCTAACTTTAGCATCGGAGTGTGTTTAATTTAAGTTGCAAGTGCTCCTCATGAGATTCAATGCTGATAAATCTGAAAAATGGAGCTTACTAGAATGGAACAATTAAAAAGTAAAGAAAATGACAAAAATTCTGAGTTTTTGGATCCATTCTATAAGTTTTTAAAGCTGAAATTCGTATATTGATTGTGTGTTAGATGAACTTCTGTGAAAAATTGAGCTTATGAGAAAGTCAGCATGTCAACATTCAAATTTGGATACCCAATAGACGAACTTTGGCCTGTTATGAGTAGGAACAGTTCTTTGTGATGCTTCGAAATTTGTCTGTTGGACCTTCGAAGTTCGAATTTTCAAGAACAAAAATTCCAAAGTTATGTTTGTCCAACATAATGATTATACTGATGTTTATCTCTTAACATACGAATGTTGGAAAACTTTTACAAAGTGAAGAAATTCGAATTTCTGATTTGAAAATTCGTCTGTTGAAACATGCTCCTTAATGTTGAATCTTCGAAAGATGAAGTTTAATATGCATAATTCGTCTGTTAGTTGTTGATTTGATTGCTGCTTGATATTTGCTCTTCAAAATTCAAACTTTGTTGGAACAAAGTTCATCTGTTCATCTTGTGTTGCTTGAACCAAGCCTCTATCAGACGAACTTTCAGAAGAAAATTCGTCTGTCAGTAAGCTTTGCTGAACGGTTTAACTGATAACTGCTCGAAGTTCAAATTTTGACCCCTCAAAATTCATTTGTCAGACGATTACTTGCGTTAAAACTGATAGTTTTCATTTGAACAGACGCAACCCTACTATCTTCCTCTCTCAGTCTGTTCAAATCCTCTCTTCAATGCTCTTAAATTCTGATAAAAAATCTTCATCTCCCACCATTTAAACTGATTTTTGTTAGTTAGGCTGACTTCCTAAGAGGGGGGTGAATTGGGAAGATTAAAAATTTTCTGCACAAAGTGAAAATAATGAAGAAAGCAAGGTATGATAGAAAAACAGAGTATAAAGCAGTAAGATGAAAGAGTAGTGATAGAGAGAAGAAAAACTCTTATATTTATCCTGGTTCGGTCTCTCCTCTTGACCTACATCCAGTCCCCAAAACACCACTTGAGATTTTCCACTATTCAGCAAGAATTCAACGGGCTTCTTGCAAATGCCACAGTACAACGTCAGTGCTCTGTTTTCTAGAGCTCACTCAATCACTTTCTGCACTTTCACAAAGTGCTTTACAATCCCTTGTGCTATCTCCTCACAAGAAAATCTATCTTCCAGATGAAGATTAGATTGTTTACAAAGATAAAACTCTCTTGAATAGAGTGAATATGAAAGTTGAAGTACAAGTATTGAAGTACGAGGGTAAAAGTCTTTGAGTAGAAGATTTGGCAGAGTTTCAGTATATACAAAGTTTAATTCATTACCCACAACTTCAAATGATGTTATATTTATAGATTTAGGTCTCAAATGTCCATTAGAGACAAAATCTATTCATTGGAGAAGTTATCCAATGGTTACTCTAAAAAACTATCCGTTAACCAACCGCATTTAATGCTTCTGACATACTGAAATTCGAATTTCGGTTGGTCAACAGACGAATTTCAAAGGAACCGAAGGTTAAAGCTTCCAACGTTGAAATACTGAAGTTTGTCTGTTCATGAAGTGAAATTCGCATTTTGAAACTTAGAAAGTGTTTCTATGTTGTGACATACGAATTTTCAAGAAAAAAGTTTTTCTGTTAAGTGTGAACAGTATTTTCAATTTGCTACAGTTCCCTCGAAATTCGAATTTTGGAACCCCAAAATTTGTCTATCCGTAGCATGCTCAAGAAGCACAGTAGTTCATTTTCTGTCGAAATTTGAATTTTAAAAGAGTGAAGTTCGTCTGTCAGAGAGACTTCTTTTCAGACTTGCTTCAACATTTGAATTTGTAAACACTGTCCTTCGTATGTCATCATATCATTTCAACAGACTCACAACTTTAGCTTCTGAAATTCAAATTTTCATGTTCAAAGTTCGTCTGTCAGTGAGCAATCTTTGAAACTCAATATAATCTTGATTTCAGATGAACTTTAACATTGTTTCAGACGAATTTCTTCAGTTTTCATAAGTTTCATTTTGTCTGAAATTCGAATGTTCAAAAGTCAAAGTTCGTCTGTTGCTCAACAGCTTCTTTTAGACACTTGTGAAAAATCAAATTTTGGAAAATCAAAATTTGTCTGTCAGAGAAGCATCTCTTCAGACTTATTCAGTTTTAGCTCGAAATTCAAATTTCCAAAGCCAAAGTGATAGAGCACGAGCTAGGCTTATCAAAGGGGAGGAGTTTCAAGAGCTTGGTGAACATGGAAGGCATGATCATGTGACTCCTTTGCAAGGAATGGGTGGGCCTATGACAAGAGCAAGGACTAAGGCAATGAAGCAAGCTCTCAATGGATTGATCCAAGAAGTAATTGAACAAGAGCCCATCTACTTAGCTCAATTTTCAGCCCAAAAGGCTTCAAGAGGCGTGTTCTTTATGGCTAGTATGCTAGAAACTGATCCAAACCCAACAAACAAGGCCCAAATAGAAGAACTCACTTAAAGGAGCATGTGCCAAGCTTGTTACCATTTAAGTAGTGCTCTTTAATTAAATAAATTAGCAATTTTCGTTTTTTTTATTACTTAATTCAGAAATAAGGATTTGACAATTAGTTTCCTATTTTGAATTTATTTGTGAGGATCTCTTCAGATTTGATTTTTGTTTCCTATTTTTGGGCACCACTTATTCAGCATGTATCTAGCCTTATTTTTGTGTAAGGTGGTGCCATTCTAAAAGATTTAGGATCTAAACTATTTTTAGCAAATTAGGGCTAGGGTTTTTACTTTCTTTTCCTTTAAAAACGTCACTTTTGTACCTGAAAATTAGAGATGAATGAATAGTGCGTTTTTGACAAAAACTTTGTGAGTTTTCTTGTTCTCTTGGTGAGCTTGAGAGACTCTTTGGCATATCAAAGAGAGTGGTCTTCTCTTTGTGGTGTCTTTAGCTAAGGTTTCAAGAAACAAGTTTTCTTGGGGTCTTGCTTTTTGACCAACAACTTCTGTTCTTCCCATTCGTGCATTCTTTGTTTGTTTATCTTTCCTATTTGTTTAACGTGTTCTTGGTGTTTTAGTTACTTCTCTTTGATCCTAGCACGATCCTTACGTTTCCCATTCGATTGAAGGTTCGTGAGACAAGTTCTACACGGGTTTTCTATCACAAAGTTCGAATTTCCAATATGATAGTTCAATGTAAACTTTTCAAACTTCGTCTGTTGGTGGGTATTTTTCAAAGATTTCATGATTTAACATAAAATCAAGTTTTTGAAACATCTATTCATCAAATCAAAGTCTTTTACCCATATTTAAAACATAACTAATGATCCTACAACAAATCTTGCACAGATTACTCAGAACTTCTTCATTTGAAACATTTTGAGCTCCTTTGATATCTTCATTCCAAGCTCTTTGAATGTTGGTTTGGAATCATCAAAACTCTAGATTCAACATTCTCCCCCTTTTTGATGATGACAAAACAACTTTCAAATTGGATTAGTATTTGGGTTTGCTTTAGCAAGCTCTCCCTCAACATATGCGTTATATTTCAAAAGATATCATATATAGCACATCAATGAAGAGATTCAAGAAGTGATAAGTACAAATCATTGCAACCAAGGAATTCATTCATTTCAATAATTGTTGCTTTACAGAAAATGATTAAAGTAAAAAGTACTTCAGAAACCAATTTCAAAACACAAAGTACAAACAATCAAACAAAACAAACATCAGAAACTCAATACAGCACATCAAGAGGACTCAAGCCTAAGTTCTAAGCAGTCCTTCCATTACTTCTTCTTTGGCTTAGTCTTCTTGCTGTATATCTTCCCAGATGGTTCAGCAGCAGATTTTCTAGTTTGCTTCTTCTTCTCCCCCTTTTTGGCATCATCAGGAAGGCCAACAAAATCAATCGGAGGAGGGATCTGAGAAACTGGAATAGCTTGAAGTGGCACAGGAGCAAAAGGGATTTCTGGTGCAGGAGGCTCAGAAGGCTCAGGACTTGCTTCTTCATCATCATCAGATACCTCAAGCAACTCTTGCATTTCCTGCCTGGAAAGAGCCAATTGAGCTCTCTGTTCCTCTGAAAGCCCATAAGCAGCAAGAGAAGGAGGAGCTGGTTCATCAGGATGAAATATTTCTTCAAGTCTTCTTCTATGAGCTTGCAGCAGAGCATTGTGAGCAATAGCTTTGAAATCAACAACATGCACAATGCTCCTTTCCTCATTTAGGGCAGTCTGCAGGAATGGTGAAGTAGAGATGGCTGCCACTAGCCTTTCAACTTGCTCAGACTCTTGAGTGGAAAGAATTGATTCCTGAGCATCTGCTGGAGTAGGCTCATGAGGACTTGTTTCCTGAAGACCCTCATCTTCTATGCCATAGTCCAGGGGTGGACCAGGACTTGGTGTCCTCATTACACCAGTAGTATCAGCACCATCATCATGCTCAGAAGAAGCTATCTCGAAGGGGCTTGGAGGCTCAGGGGTTGGAGACTGAACAGGCACAGAGAACCCTGGCTGAGGTGGAGCTGACGTGGCCGGAATTGTATTTCTGATATCTTCATAGGCATCGGCAACCACTTTCATGTTCTTTGCCAATTGATGAATCTGATCTTGCAGATGAGCAAATTTGGCATTTTGCTCATTCCTGATGCTAAGAATGAGTGTAGATAGGCTATCATACAACTCAGTGATCTTGGTTGGCTTGGCACGAGAGGAGGGAGTGGCTGGAATGTGAGTAGACTTGGATGGAGATGGAACTGGCTGAGAAGGCTGAGGTACAGATCTTGCAGGGGCCTTAGAGGTGCCTTCTTGCTGTAGGGAGGCATCTGTAACAAAGAATAGATCTTCAGTTCTTCCTGCTCCCTTTCCAACCCATCTTCCTTCATCCTTTTCAATTCTCATTCTTTGTAGTTCTTCCTCCTTGAAGATCTCAGTGGTCTTCCCCTTTCCCTTCTCAAGATGCTAAATTCGGGCATATTGCAGAATTCTGGAGATGATAGCTGCATAGGGGAGTGTGGAGTCTTTCCTCTAATCCCTTGCCTTGATCATGCATTGGAGTATGATATGTCCTATGTTGATTAGTTTTCCACGCATGATTGCTGCCATGACATGTGCCTCTGCCCTTATTATCAGATTGAAGCTGCCTCCTTTGTTGAATATGATCCTGGACACTATGTAGTGCAGGATTCTCACTTGAACACTGAGGTATGTGGGCTTCAGTAAATTTATGGTTGACCTATTTTCTCTTCTTCTGAACAAAGTGTTCAGGATTGTGCTTTCCTTGTAGCTCAGAAAGGGGCCACCTTCTTCATTAGCAGTATCTGCCTCATCCATGTATCCAGAGGCAATGTTGTCAATCTTGAGCTCATCTTGCCCTGGGGTCTCCAGATTGAGTGCTTGAGGATGAGGTTGAAGCAACATTCTCAGCAGCAGCAGGAACAGGGACCGAAGATTCTGCTATCTTTGAGGAAGAGGGAGGTCCAGCTTTCTTAGAATTAGCCTTGGGTGTAGATTTTTGACATTTGGAAGGAGTTCCCTTGCTGGATTCGGCCTTTCTCTTTGGTTTTTCTCCTTCCTTGGTGGCATATTGTGATTTGACCAAACGTTTTGGACGAGCCTCTACTTTGCCAGCTTCAGGATTCTTGACTCTTGCCATTTTTGAGGATGAATGTTGCAAAATGGAGCAAAGAATAGGTTTAAAGGATGCGAAAGGAAGTTTAATCGGTGGGAGATAATGGTTTTTGGTCAGAATTGAAGAGCATTGAATGGAGGATTAGAACAGACTTAGAGAGAATAGGAATATGGTTGTGTCTGTGCAAATAAAAACTGTCGGTTTTAACGTATGTAACCGCCTGACAGATGAATTTTGAGGGGTCAAAATTCAAACTTCGAGTAGTTAAGAGTTAAACCGTTTAGCAAAGCTTATTGATAGACGAATTTTCTTCAGAAAGTTCATCTGACAGTGGCTTGGTACAAACAACACAAGATGAACAGATGAACTTTGTTCCAACAAAGTTCAAATTTTGAAGAGTAAACATCAAACAGCAATCAAATCATCAAACAACAGACAAATTAAGCGTAAAACTTCATCTTTCAAAGATTCAACATTGAGGAGCATGTTTCAACAGACGAATTTTCAAATTAGAAATTCAAATTTCTACACTTTGTAAAAGTCTTCCAACATTCGTATGTTAAGAGAAAAACATCAGTATGATCACACGTTGGACAAACAAAACTTTGAAATTTTTGTTCTTGAAAATTCAAATTTTGAAGGGCCAACAGAAGAATTTTGAGGCTTCACCGAGAACTGTTCCAACTTATAACAGGCTGAAGTTCGTCTATTAGGTATTCAAATTCAAATGTTGACCATGCTGACTTCCTCATAAACTTAATTTTTCAAGGAAATTCGTCTAACACACAATCAATATACGAATCTCAGCTTTAAAAACTTACAGAATAGATCCAGAAACTCAGAATTTCTGCCATTTTCTTTATTTTTTGACTGTTCCATTTTGGTAAGCTCCATTTTTCAAATTTATCAGCATTGAATCTCATGAGGAGCACCTGCAACTTAAATTAAACACACTCCGATGCTAAAGTTAGAACTAATTCAATGTTGGAAAATCTAAAGACAGAATTACAGACGGATTCACTTACAGTTTATTGGGATTTACCATGCCCAATTCTCTTCTTATTTTGCAATGTCTATCTTCTGATAGAGGCTTTGTCAAGATATCTGCAACTTGATCTTCAGTTGGGATGTACTCTAATCTGATTTCTCCTTTCAAAACATGATCCCTTATGAAGTGGTGCCTAACTTCAATATGTTTTGTCCTTGAATGCATGACATGATTCTTTGTGATATTAATGGCACTTTGATTGTCATACATCTCAACCTCAAGATCTTCAAGCTGCTGCTTCATCCAGATGATTTGGGCACAACAGCTTCCAGCTGCAATATACTCAGCCTCTGCTGTGGATAAGGCCACACTGTTTTGCTTCTTGCTAAACCATGAAACTAAGGATCCTCCAAGAAACTGACATGTTCCACTTATGCTTTTTCTGTTAGTTTTGGATCCTGCAAAGTTAGCATCAGTGTATCCTTTGAGATCTTCTCCGTTGCCCTTAGGATACCAAAGACCCATCTGTGAAGTTCCAATGAGATATCTGAAGATACGCTTCACAGCAGTTGCATGGGTTTCTTTGGGACATGATTGGAATCTTGCACACATACAAACACTAAATATAATGTCAGGTCTGCTAGCAGTTAGGTACAGCAGGGATCCAATCATTTTTCTGTACTAGGTTATGTTAAACATTTTCCCTTTTTCATCCATATCCAACTTGGTTGCAGTAGCCATAGGTGTCCCCATTGGCTTGGCATTTTCCATTCCAAACTTCTTCAGCAATTCCTTCAGATACTTGGATTGATTGAGGAAGATACCATCATCACACTGTCTGATTTGCAATCCAAGAAAGAAGTTGAGTTCACCCATCATGGACATTTTGAATTCCCCCTGCATTAACTTTGAAAAATTCTTGCAAAGAGATTTATTAATAGCACCAAATATAATGTCATCAACATAGATTTGAACAATAAGTAAATCTTTATTTTCTTTCTTAGTAAATAAAGTTGTATCTACTTTTCCTCTGTTGAACCCCTTTTCAGTTAGAAAATTACTCAATCTTTCATACCATGCTCTAGGGGCTTGCTTCAAACCGTAAAGGGCTTTCTTCAGTTTATAAACATGGTTTGGTTTTGTAGAATCATCAAAACCTGGAGGTTGATCTACATAAACCTCTTCCATGATATATCCTTTTAGAAAAGTACTTTTCACATCCATTTGATATAACAAAATATTTTTCATGCATGCATATGCTAGTAGAATTCTAATTGCTTCTAATCTAGCTACTGGAGCAAATATTTCCTCAAAATCAATGCCTTCTTCTTGATTATAACCTTTAGCAACCAATCTAGCTTTATTTCTGATGATTGATCCTGATTCATCAAGTTTATTTCTAAAAACCCAATTGGTACCAATGACAGGATGATTTTTAGGTCTAGGTACTAAATCCCAGACTTGATTTCTTTCAAACTGATTTAATTCATCCTGCATGGCTAGAATCCAGTAATCATCAGTTAAGGCTTCCTCAGTACATTTAGTTTCAATTTGCGAGATGAAAGCACAATTAATCATTTGATCCCTTAACTGTTTTCTGGTTCTAACTCTCTCTTGAACATTCCCTATTACTTGATCAACAGGATGATTCCTTTGATATCTCCGAGCTCTAGGGAGTTCTTGAGACATTTCTTTAATATTTTCATCTTCAAAATTCCTCTCCTGAATATCTTCTTCTATGTTAATAGATTCAGATATGTTTGGAGACTCAATTTTACCTTCATCAGAAATATCTAATTTTTTAAAGTTTGAAACCAAATCATACCAAATTAGACTTTTTATTGAAAACTCTATATGCTTTACTCCTACTAGAATAGCCCAAAAATATACCTTCATCAGATTTGGCATCAAACTTACCCAAATTCTCTTTTCCATTGTTGTGAATGAAGCATTTGCACCCGAACACATGGAGATATGACAGATTTGGCTTTCTTCCCTTGTACAGCTCGTATGGAGTCTTTCCAAGGATTGGTTTGATGTAGGCTCTATTTATGATGTAGCTTGTTGTATTTACTGCATCAACCCAAAACACTTCAGATAGTTCCTTTTCATTCAGCATAGCTCTAGCCATCTCTCCAATGGTTCTGTTCTTCCTTTCTACTACTCCATTCTGTTGAGGAGTTCTTGGAGCTAAGAAGTTGTGATCAATTCCATGCTCATTGCAGTACTCTAGGAAGTATGAGTTTTCAAACTCTCCTCCATGATCTGACCTGATAGACACAATAGAAATACCTTTCTCATTTTGCACTTTCTTAGCTAAGGTTACAAATGCATCAAAGGTATCACTTTTAGAGGAAAGAAATAATGTCCATGTAAATCTAGAGTAATCATCCACAATTACAAGCACATACAGATTACCACAATTACAAGCACATACAAATTAGCACCTCTTTAATGGATGTTTCAAGATTTTTGCCCACAATGCCAATGCCGACTATTTTGCCATATTGATCACCTCCAAAGGTCACCTTTCCTCCTTTCTTGTCTCTAAGGGTGATGAACTTCTCCTTGTCACCGGTCATGTGACTTGAGCAGACACTGTCCATATACCATTTGTTGCTCCTTTTAGCTTTGAGACAAACTTGCAAAACAAAGTTCGTATTTTCCTTTTAGGTACCCAAATTTGTTGGGGTCCTTTTCTGTCAGTAGTCTTTTCCCTGGATACAGATGTACCCTTGGGAACCCATTTAACGTTCCTATCAAGTCCACTTTTCTTTATAGCATAAGAACTGGAAATATGTCCCTTTTTGTTACAAAAATGACAGGTGGTAAAGGGACTGCTGGATTGAGAAGCAGGAAGAAAACAATGCAAATAATACTTTTGTTTTGCATGCCTTGGTTGATTATATGATTCAATGTGAGGTGACATATAATTTTTCTTTCTATCGCTCTCAGCATGCACAAAATATCTCATGTATATATTTTGATTTTTCTTCCTAATTTTTTCTTTTACAGCACAAGGATCATAGCCAAGTCCAGCTTTCCCTTGTGATATTCTTTGGCTCCCTATTAAAGCAAACAACATATCTTTACCTTTAGTAAGCCTAGACATGCTTTTCACTAAATATTCATTGGTTTGCTTTAGATCAGTGCATGATTTACAGCAGACAGATTCAGCAATAGGTAGAGGAGCAATTTCAGAGATGTTGCTTTGAGATTCTAGTTTGTTAATCTTTTTCTTAGCTAGTTTCAGTTCTTTAGCAACCTTAACAAACTCATCATGCAGCTTATGAAATGCATCCAGTTATTTAGAATAGGAAGCTTCAGATTCATATACCTCTTCTTCTTGATCACTGCAACATGGAATTTCAGCTTCTTCAGAGGCAAGTGCCATCAGACATATGTTGACAATTTCATCTTCTTCCTCATCTGAGCTGTTGCCCCATATTGATGAGATGTAGGTTTTCTTCTTCTTACCTTTGTCAGCAGCTTTCTTTTCTTTCTCTTGCTTCTTTAGGAATTGTGGATAATCCCATTTGATGTGTCCCTGCTTTTTGCACTCATAGCAAGTCACAGGCTCTTTTACTTCTTTCTTGCTGTCTCCAGCTACTCCTTTCTTGAAGATTTTCTTGTTTGTCTTTTTGCTGTAGAATCTTCCGAATTTTCTGACCATCATAGCCAAAGTTTCTTCATCCAGCTCATCTCCATCATCAGATTTTTCTTCTTTTTCCTCAGCAGCTTTGAGAACAAGACCTTTCTTCTTTTTGTCTTGTCCAGCTTCCTTAAGAGCTTTCATTTTTCCTTCATATTCCTCAAGGCTGCCGAATAGAGCTGTGACAGAGGCCATTGATTCTCCTCTGGCTTCCTCTATTGCTGTTACTTTGGGTTGCCATTCCAGAGGGAGAGCTCTGAGAGTCTTCCTTACTTTCTCTGTTTGAGTGCACTCCTTTCCTAGGCTCTTTAGTTGATTCACAATGAGAGTGAATCTCTTTTGTAGCTCTTTTACAGTTTCTCATTCAGCCATTTTAAAGCTTTCATATTCTCCAATGTAGGTATTCAGTTTATTTTCCCTGACTCCAGTTGTTCCTTCATGAGCAATCTGCAGGGTGTCCCACATTTCCTTGGCAGTGGAGCATTGTGAGACTCTGTAGAATTCATCTTGATTCAAGGCACTGACTAAACAGTGTTTTGCCTTGAAGTTTAACAAGACTCTCCTTCAGTCTTCCTCATTCCATTCAGCTTCTGGCTTTTCTCTGTACTTTCCATCATCTTCTAAAGCCATTGGGACAAAGTCTCCCTTCTGAATGACTGGCCAGATGTCCAGATCGATTGACTGGAGATAGATTTGCATTCTCATCTTCCAGTAACCATAGTGCTCTCCACTGAAGCTAGGTAGTCTATTTGTATTGTTCCCTTCTGGTAATATGCTTTCTCCAAAGCCAGCCATTGCAATTCCCGGACTGTGAGATCGGCTCTGATACCACTTTTTAGTTAAGCTAACTTCCCAAGAGGGGGGTGAATTGGGAAGATTAAAAATTTTTTGCACAAAGTGAAAATAATGAAGAAAGCAAGGTATGACAGAAAAACAGAGTATAAAGCAGTAAGATGAAAGAGTAGTGATAGAGAGAAGAAAAACTCTAATATTTATCTTAGTTTGGTCTCTCCTCTTGACCTACATCTAGTCCCCAAAACACTACTTGAGATTTTCCACTATTCAACAAGAATTCAACGGGCTTCTTGCAAATGCCACAGTACAACGTCAGTGCTCTGTTTTCTAGAGCTCACTCAATCACTTTCTGCACTTTCACAAAGTGCTTTACAATCCCTTGTGCTATCTCCTCACAAGAAAATCTATCTTCCAGATGAAGATTAGATTGTTTACAAAGATAAAACTCTCTTGAATAGAGTGAATATGAAAGTTAAAGTACAAGTATTGAAGTAAGAGGGTAAAAGTATTTGAGTAGAAGATTTGGCAGAGTTTCAGTATATACAAAGTTTAATTTGTTACCCACAACTTCAAATGATGTTATATTTATAGATTTAGGTCTCAAATGTCCGTTAGAGACACAATCTATCCATTGGAGAAGTTATCCAACGGTTACTCTGAAAAACTATCCGTTAACCAACCGCATTTAATGCTTCTGACATACTAAAATTTGAATTTCAGTTTGTCAACAGACAAATTTTGAAGGAACCGAAGGTTAAAGCTTTCAACGTTGAAATACTGAAGTTTGTTTGTTCATGAAGTGAAATTCGAATTTTGAAACCTAGAAAGTGTTTCTATGTTGTGACATATGAATTTTCAAGAAGAAAGTTTTTCTGTTAAGTGTGAATAGTATTTTCAATTTGCTACAGTGCCCTCGAAATTCAAATTTTGGAACCCCAAAATTCGTCTGTCCGTAGCATGCTCAAGAAGCACAGTTGTTCATTTTCTTTCGAAATTCAAATTTTAAAATAGTGATGTTCGTCTGTTAGAGAGACCTCTTTTCAGACTTGCTTGAACATTCGAATTTGTAAATACTGCCCTTCGTATGTCATCATATCATTTCAACAGACTCACAACTTTAGCTTCTGAAATTCAAATTTTCATGTTCAAAGTTCATCTGTCAGTGAGCAATCTTTGAAACTCAGTATAATCTTGATTTTAGATGAACTTTAACATTGTTTCAGACGAATTTCTTCAGTTTTCATAAGTTTCATTTTGTCTGAAATTTGAATGTTCAAAAGTCAAAGTTTGTTTGTTGCTTAACAGCTTCTTTCAGACACTTATAAAAATTCGAATTTTGGAAAATCAAAATTCATCTGTCAGAGAAGCATCTCTTCAGACTTATTCAGTTTTAGCTCGAAATTCAAATTTCCAAAGCCAAAGTTCGAATTTCCAATATGACAGTTCAATGTAAACTTTTCAAACTTCGTGTGTTGGTGGGTATTTTTCAAATATTTCATGATTTAACATAAAATCAAGTTTTTAAAACATCTATTCATCAAATCAAAGTCTTTTACCCATATTTAAAACATAATTAATAATCCTACAACAAATCTTGCACAGATTACTCAGAACTTCTTCACTTGAAACATTTTAAGCTCCTTTGATATCTTCATTCCAAGCTCTTTGAATGTTAGTTAGGAATCATCAAAACTCTAGATTCAACAATTTTCGCACCCTATAAACCCAATCTTAGCTTCATTCTGAATCATTCATCCACAAAAATGGCAAGAGTAAAGAATCTTGAAGCTGGCAAAGGAGAGGCTCGTCCAAAATGTTTGGTTAAATCTCAATATGCTACCAAGGAAGGAGAAAAACCAAAGAGAAAGGCCGAATCCAGCAAGGGAACTCCTTCCAAATGCCAGAAAACTACACCAAAGGGAGAATCAAAGAAATCTGGACCCTCTTCCTCGAAGAAAGCGAAACCTTCGGTCCCTGTTCCTGCTGCTGCTGAAACTGTTGCTTCCTCTTCCTCCTCAAGTACTGAATCAGGAGAATATGATCTGACTACACTACCATTATGGAGCACTCCACAGATTCAAGTAGAATATTCGACCAAGTTTGCAAACAAAAAGGTAATCAAGCCACATTGTGTGAACTTGGAGAATTTCTTGGTCTCTAATAATTTTGATGCTGGTATATGGATGTTGAGATATAAGAATCTGTTGGAAGTATTGGAGAGATATGATGATGAAGTAGTAAAGACATGGTATCCCTCCTTGAAGTACAACAGCAAGAAAAAGAAATAGAAGGTCAATCTGAGATCAAGGACCATCTGGCTCACAGATGAGACTCTCAATGAAGTGCTGGAAATCCCAGGGCAAGATGGCCTCAAGATTGATATCACTACCTCTGGATATATGGATGAGGCATAAATTGCTGATGAAGAAGGTGGCCCCTTTCTGAACTACAAGGAGAGCACAATTCTGAGCACATTTTTCAGAAGAAAGGAAAACTGGCCATCCATAAACTTGTTGAAGCCCACAGACCTCAGTGCTCAAGTGAGGATCCTACACTACATAGTGTCTAGGATCATATTCAATAAAAGAGGCAGCTTCAATTTGATAACAAGGGCAGAGGCACATGTCATGGCAGCAATCATGTGTGGAAAGCTGATCAACATGGGTCATATCATACTTCAACGCATGATCAAGGCAAAAGATCAGAGGAAGGACTCCACACTCCCCTATGCAGCTATCATTTCCAGAATTCTGTAGTATGCTAGAATTCAGCATCTTGAGAAGGGAAAGGGAAACCCACTGAGATCTTCAAGGAGGAAGAACTTCAGAGAATGGGGATTGAAACGAGTGAAGAAAGATGGATTGGGAAGGGAGTAGGAAAATCAGAAGATCTTTTCTTTGTTGAAGGTGCCTCCTAACAGCAAGAGGGTACTTCTGAGGCTCCTGCTAGACCTACTCCTCAACCCTCTCTGCCTATCCCATCTCAATCCAAGCCTACTCATATTCCATCCACTCCCTCTTCTCGTGCAAAGCCAACTAAGATCACCGAGTTGTATGGCAGCCTGTCTACACTCATTCTTAGCATCAGGGATGAGCAAAATGCTAAGTTTGCTCATCTGCAAGATCAGATTCATCAGTTAGCAAAGAACATGAAAGTGGTTGCTGATGCCTATGAAGAAATTTGAAGTGCAATTCCTGCCACACCAGCTCCACCTCAGCTACGGTTCTTTGTGCCTATTCAGTCTCCAACCCCTGAGCCTCCAAGCCCCTTTGAGATAGCCTCTTCTGAGCATGATGAAGTAGATGGTGCTAAGCCCACCGGTGCAATGAGGACACCAAGTCCTGGTCCACCCTTGGACTATGGTTTGGAAGAAGAAGGAACTCAGGAAACAAGCCCTCATGAGCCCATTCAAGAAGATGCTCAAGATTCAATTCTTTCCACTCAAGAGTCTGAGCAAGTTGAAAGACTAGTGACAGCCATTTCCACTTCTTCAATGCAGGAAGGTGCCAGCAATGAAGAGAGAAAAGCATTGTGCCTGTTGTTGATTTTGAAGCTATTGCTCGCAATGCTCTCTTGCAAGCTCAGAGAAAAAGGCTTGAGGAAATGTTTCGTTCTGATGAACTAGCTTGGACTTTTAGAGGAACAAAGAGCTCAATTGGCTATTTCCAGGCAGGAAATGCAAGAGTTGCTTGAGGTCTCTGATGATGATGAAGAACCAAGTCCCGAGCCTTCTGAGCCTCCTGCACTAGTTGAACCAGAAATTCCGTTTGCTCCTGTGCCTCTCAGATCCCTCCTCCGGTTGATTTTGTTGGGCTTCCTGATGATGCCAAAAAGGGGGAGAAGAGTAAGCAAACTGGAAAGTCTACTGCTGAGCCATCTGGGAAGACTTACAGCAAAAAGACCAAGCCAAAGAAGAAGTGATTGAAGGATTGATTAGAACTTAGGCTTGAGTCTTCTTGATGTGCTGTATTGAGTTTCTATTGTTTGTTTTGTCTGATTGTTTGTACTGTGTATTTGATTTGGTTTTTTTAAAGAACTTTGCTTAATTTGACTTCTGTAAAGCAACATTTGATTAAATGAATGAATTCCTTGGTTGCAATGGTTTGTGCTTATCACTCCTTGAATCTCTTCACTGATCTGCTATATATGATATCTCTTGAAATATAATGCATATGTTGAGGGGGAGCTTGTTAAAGCAAACCCAAGTACTAATCCAGTTTGTAAGTTGTTTTGTCATCATCAAAAAGGGGGAGAATGTTGAATCAAGAAGTTTTGATGATTCCAAATCAACTCTCAAGAGCTTGGAATAAAGATATTAAAGGTGCTCAAAGAGTTCAAGTGAAGAAATCCTGGAGAAATCTATGCAAAGTTTGTTGTAGAATGTTTAGTCTTGGTTTATTTTGAGCACATGGCTTTGATTTGGTGGAAAGAAGTTTTAAAACCTTGATTCTGTGTTAAATCATGGAATGTTTGAAAAATACCCACCAACAGACGAAGTTTAAAAGGTTTATATTGAACTGTCATGTTGGAAATTCGAACTGTGGCTTTGGAAATTCGAATTTCGAGTTAAAACTGAATAAGTCTGAAGAGATACTTCTCTAACAGACGAATTTTGGTTTTCGAAAATTCAAATTTTCATAAGTATCTGAAAGAAGCTTTTGGTAACAGATGAATTTTGGGTTTTAAAAATTTGAATTTCAGACAAAATGCAACTTATGAAAACTAAAGAAATACGTCTGAAATAATGTCAAAGTTCATTTGAAATCAAGATTATATTGAGTTTCAAAATTGCTTACTAACAGACGAACTTTGAACATGAAAATTCAAATTTCAGAAGCTAAGGTTGTGAATCTGTTAAAATGATATGTTGACATATGAATGATAGTGTTTATAAATTTGAATGTTAAAGTAAGTTTGAAAAGAGGTTTCTCTGACAGACGAACTTCACACTTTGAAAATTTGAATTTTGAAGTAAATGAACTACTATGCTTTTTAAGCCTGCTACGGACAGACGAATTTTGGGTTTCCAAAATTCTAATTTCGAAGGCACTGTAGCAAATTGAAAATACTGTTCACACTTAACAGAAAAACTTTCTACTTGAAAATTCGTATGTCACAATATGGAAACATTTTCTAAGTTTCAAAATTTGAATTTTGCTTCATGAACAGACGAACTTCGGTATTTCAACATTGAAGCTGTTAACCTTCAGTATCTATGAAATTCGTCTGTTGACTAACCAAAATTCGAATTTCAGTATGTCAGAAGCATTAATGCGGTTGGTTAACGGATAGTTTTTCAGAGTAACCGTTGGATAACTTCTCCAACGGATAGATTTTGTCTCTAACGGATTTTTGAGACCTAAATCTATAAATATAACATCATTTGAAGTTGTAGGTAACGATTTTAACTTTGTATATACTGAAACTCTGCCAAATCATTTACTCAGAGCTTCATATTCTCACACTTCAATAGTTTGTACTTCAATCTTCATATTCACTCTATTCAAGAGAGTTTAATCTTTGTAAACAATCTAATCTTCATCTGGAAGATAGATTTTTTTGTGAGGGGATATCACAAGAGATTAGGAAGCACTTTGTGAAAGTGTAGAAAGGGATTGAGAGAAGCTCTAGAAAACAGAGCACAAAAGTTGTACTGTGGCATTTACAAGAAGCCCACTGAATTCTTGCAGAATAATGAAAAATCTCAAGTGGTGACTTGGGGACTGAACGTAGGTCAAGTGGAGAGACCGAACTAAGATAAGTTTCTGAGTCTTTTTCTCTTTTCTGCTACTTTCACTATTATTTATTTATTCTCTGTTTTACCATTATAAATTGCATTCTTCATCTCTTTGATATTTTGCAGAAAATTTTTAATCTTCCCAATTCACCCCCCTCTTGGGAAGCCAGCCTAACTAACAGTAGTCCCTTTACCACCTGCCACTTCTGTAACTAGAAAGGACATGTTTGCAGTTCATGTTTACATGTTTGCAGTTCATGTTTATTGAAGAAAAATGGACTTGGTAGGAAGGTAGAATGGGTTCCCAAAGATACATCTGTATCTAGGAAAAATGCCACTAACAGAAAATGACCCAAGCAGATTTGGGTACCTAAAAAGAAAAACTGAACCTTGTTTTGCAGGTTTATATTATAGTAAGAAAAAACAACAAATGGTATATAAACAATGCTTACTCAAGCCATATGACTGGTAATAAGGAGAAGTTCATCACCCTTATAGACAAGAAAGAAGGAAAGGTGACCTTTGGAGGTGATCAATATGACAGAATAGTTGGCATTGGTATTATGGGCAAGAATCCTGAAATATCTATAGAAGATGTGCTGTTTGTAGTTGGACTCAACCATATCCTACTGAGTGTGAGTCAAACATGTGATAGAGGGTACTGGGCACTATTTGACTCAAAGTTCTGCCTGGTCATCCGAAAAAGTGATTGAAAAGTAATCCTCAAAACTCAAAGGGATGGTAACCATTGATCTTTATGAACTTTTCCCCTTAGTTTCAGTATGTTTAATTAGTAAAGATAATGATAGTTGGTTGTGGCATAGAAGACTGACACATATTAACCTGAACCAATTGTCAAAATTGATTAAGAATAATTTAGTCACTGGTTTACTAAATTTCTCCTTTGAAAAAGATAAAAAATGTGATGCATGCCTCAAAGGGAAACAAACTAAATCATCATTCAAATCTAAAAATGTAATCACCACATCTAGACCACTGCAATTACTGCATATGGATCTGATAGGTCTATCTAGAGTAAAAATCATTGGTGGAAACTTGTATGTGTTTGTGATTGTAGATGATTATTCTAGATTTACCTGAACTTTATTCCTTTCTTCCAAAAGTGAAACATTTGATGCATTCGTAACCTTGGCTAAGAAAGTGAAAAATGAGAAAGGTATTTCCATTGTGTCTATTAGGTTTGATCATGGACGAGAATTTGAAAACTTAAGCTCTCTGGAGTACTGTGAAGAGCATGGAATTGATCACAACTTCTCAGCACTAAGGAGTCCTCAGCAAAATGGAGTGGTGGAAAGGAATAACAAAATAATTAGAGAAATGGCCAGAGAAATGCTGAACGAAAAGGAGCTTCCTCAAGTTTTTTGGGCTGATGTAGTAAACACAGCAAGTTATATCATTAATGGAGCCTACATCAAACTAATTCTGGGGAAGACACCATATGAGCTGTATAAAGGAAGGAAGCCAAACCTCTCACATCTGTATGTATTCGGCTGCAAATGCTTCATTCACAATAATGGAAAAAAGAAACTAGGTAAGTTTGATACCAAATCAGATGAAGGTATATTTCTTGACTATTCAAGTAGAAGTAAAGCATATAAGATTTTCAATAAAATGACTAGAACTATAGAAGAATCTGTGCATGTCATGTTTATTGAAAATGAAACTGTTTCCAAGCATGTCATGATGAAGAAGATGATCTTATTTCTAACTTTAAGAACTTGAATCTTTCTGGAGAAGATAAAATTGAACATTCAAAAATATCTGAATCTACTAATGTAGAGAAAGATATTCAAGAGAAAGATCTTGAATTTGAAAACAATGAAGAAATCTCTCAAGAACTCCCTAGAGCTTGGAGACATCAAAGGAATCATTCAGTTGATCAAGTGATTGGGGATGTTCAAGAAAATGTTAAAACCATAAGACAGCTTAGAGATCAAATAAACAATCGTGCATTCATTTCTCAAATTGAACCTAAGTATGCTGGAGAAGCCTTAACTAATGAATATTAGATACTAGCTATGCAAGATAAACTAAATCAGTTTGAAAGAAATCAAGTTTGGGATTTAGTGCCTAGACCTAAAGATCTCCCAACCTAGACCTAAAGATCACCCTATTATTGGGACGAAATGGGTTTTTAGAAATAAACTTGATGAAGTAGGAACAATCATTAGAAATAAAGCAAGATTAGTTGCCAAAGGATATAATCAAGAAGAAAAAATTGATTATGAGGAAACTTTTGCTCTAGTTGTAAGATTGGAAGCAATAAGAATCCTCTTGGCCTATGCATGCATGAAAAACATAATGTTATACCAAATGGATGTAAAAAGTGCATTTCTAAATGGATATATCATTGAAAAGGTTTATGTTAATCAACCTCTAGGTTTTGAGGACTCAATAAAACCGAACCATGTTTATATACTAAAGAAAGCTCTTTATGGCTTAAAATAAGCTCCTAAAGTATGGTATGAAAGGCTAAGTAATTTTCTAACTGAAAAAAGATTTAATAGAGGAAAAGTATATACAACTATGTTCACCAAGAAAAAAAATAAAGACTTACTTATTGTTCAAATTTATATTGATGATATTATATTTGGTGCTACTAATGAATCTCTTTGCGAGAATTTCTCTAAGCTAATGCAGGGTGAATTTGAAATGTCAATGATGGGTGAACTCAATTTCTTCCTTGGACTGCAAATTAAGCAATGTGATGATGGCATCTTCCTCAATCAATCAAAATATCTGAAAGAGCTACTGAAAAAGTTTGGTATGGAAAATGTCAAGTCAATGGGGACTCCTATGTCTAGTGCAACAAAACTTGATATGGATAAAGGGGGAAAACTCGTTGACATAACTCAGTATAGGAGAATGATTGACTCCCT
Source organism: Adenanthera pavonina (assembly GCA_026686845.1). Classification (NCBI taxonomy): domain Eukaryota; kingdom Viridiplantae; phylum Streptophyta; class Magnoliopsida; order Fabales; family Fabaceae; genus Adenanthera; species Adenanthera pavonina. The sequence goes on from JAIVEN010000017.1 coordinate 10,760,444, forward strand.
ACTATATATAATAGCTAACAGACCTGACATTATGTTCAGTGACAATATGTGTGCAAAGTTCCAATCATGTCCCAAAGAGTCTCATGCAACAACTGTGAAAAGCATTTTTAGATATCTAATTAGAACATCACATATGGGACTTTGGTATCCAAAAGGCAATGGAGAGGAACTCACAGGATATACTGATGTTAACTTTGCTGGATCCAAAACTAACAAAAAAAACACAAGTGGAACGTGTGAGTTTCTTGGAGGATCGTTGGTTTCATGGTTTAGCACGAAGCAAAACAGTATGACTCTTTCCACAGCAGAAGCTGAATATGTTGCAGCTAGCAACTATTGTGCTCAAGTTCTTTGGATGAAGTAACAACTTGAAGATCTTGAGATTGAGATGAAGGAAATACCAATAAAGTATGATAATCAAAGTGCTATCAACATCACAAAGAATCTTGTCATGCATTCAAGGACAAAGCACACTAACGTAAGGCATCACTTCATTAGGGATCATATATTGAAAGGAAACATCAAATTGGAATACATCCTTACTGAAGATCAAATTGCTGACATTCTGACTAAGCCTCTTGCAGAAGATAGACACTGCAGAATCATTAGGAATGGTAAATCCCAATAAATTGTAAGCAAACCTTTATCTGAATCGATTTAAAGTTTCTGACATTAAATTAATACTAACTTTAGCATCGGAGTATGTTTAAGATGTGTTGCAGGTACTTCATATGAGTTTAGATGATAACAAATCTGTATACTAGAGTTAATCAAACATGCACAATCAAAAGATGCTGAAGAAAGCTAAAAATTCAAAATTTCAGGCCATATCTGTAAGTTCAGGAATTTGAAATTCACATTTTAAAAGGTCATTAGACGAATTACCATGTTGAATTGTGTTTTTGAATGAACTAACATGCTCAATATTTGAACTTGGACGCTTATCAGATGAATTTTAGTAGCATACACACTGTTACAGTACTTTTATTACCCTCGAAGTTCATCTATTAGATAATAGAAATTTGAATTTCCAAAATACAATATGTTTGATGACTTTGCTCAAAATGCTTTCTGTATGAATTTCCATATCTCAAAATATGAATCTTAGAGACTCTTTACAAAACTTTGAAATTTGAATTTTTGATCTCTAAATTCATCTGTTGAAACATGCTTGTGTGACTAAGTTTCTAAAAGATAACCTTTCATAGGTGAAATTCATCTGTTGATTGTCTTGTTTGTTTGTTGTGTGAAATTGTGAAATTCGAACTTTGATGATTCAAAGTTCGTCTGTTGATTATTGTTCCTTGAACTCAGCTTCTATCAAATGAACTTCAAAATGAAAATTTGTCTATCAGTAAGCCTCTCCTTTTGGGTTAACTCATAACTACTCGAATTCAAATTTTGACCCTTCAAAATTTGTCTGTTGAATTGTTACAGATGTTAAAACCAAAGGTCTCTCTCTGAACAAATACAACCCTATTTGTCTCTCTCTAAAGTCTGTTCACATCCTTTCTTAAATTCCCATTAATTCTGTTCACGAATCCTCTTTTCCCTCTGATTAAACTTCTTTTTGCACCTTATAAACACATTCTTTGCACCTTTCTGTAACATTCATCGACAAGAATGACAAGGGTTAAGAATCCAGAAGTTGGGAAAGGGGAGTCAAGACTGAAAAGGGTTGTGAAATCTCAATATGCCACCAAGGAAGATGAAACCCAGAAGAGGAAAGAGGAATCTAGCAAGGAAACTCCTTCTAAGAAAAAGAAAACCACTCCCAAGGCAGATTCAAAGAAAACTGCTCCTACTCCCTTGAAGAAAGTTGCTGCTTCTGTTTCTCTTATTCCTCTTGCTTCTTTTTCTTCTTCCAGCACTAAGTCAGGAGAATACAAGTTAATTATGCAGCCACTTTGGATTGATACTCACATTTTGGGAGAATACACTACCAAATTTGTCAACAAGAAGGTAATAAAGCCTCATTGTACAAATATGGAAGAATTTCTTATTTTTAACAATTTTGTTGCTGGGCTATGGATGATTAGATACAAAAACTTATTATAAATTATGGAAAGATATGATGATGAGGTTGTTAAAACCTAGTATGCTGCCATGAGGTATAACAACAAGAAAGAAAAATGGGAGGTAAATCTAAGGTCTAGAACCATCTGACTAATTGATGAGACCTTCAATGAGGTGTTGGAAATCCTCGGGCAAGATGGGTTGAAAATTGACATCACCACCTCAAAAAGTACATGGATGAGGATGAAGTTGTAGATAAGGAAGGTAGGGCTTTCTTGAATCATAAAGAAAGTACTGTGCTCAATACTCTATTCAAAAGGTGTGAAAATAGGCCTCCTCTGAGTTTGCTAAAGCCCACTAATCTTAGTACACAAGTCAGAATCCTACACTACATTATGTCTAGGATTATATTCAACAAAGGGGGGAGTTTGAATTTGATCACAAGGGCTGAAGCACATGTAATGACTGCTATCATGTGGGGCAAGTTGATTAATATGGGACATATCATCCTTCAACGCATGATCAAAGCAAGAGAGCAGAGAAGAGACTTTACTCTGCCTTATGCCTCAATCATTTCCAAAATTCTTCAGTATGCCAGGATTCAACACTTAGAGAAAGGAAAAGGCAAGCCTACTGAAGTGTTTAAAGTGGAAGAATTGCAAAGGATGGGCATTAAAATGAAAAATGGCAGATGGATTGGAGCAGGAGCTAGGAAGTCAGAAGATCTATTCTTTGAGGAAGGTGGCTCACACCGGCAAGCAGGAACTTCTGAGGCTGCTCCACCCTTACAGTCCACACCTCAGCCTTCTCAACCTGTTTCTTCTCCATCTCAGCCCACTTAGACACATGTGCCATCCACTCCCTCCACCTGGGCTAAGCCAAACTAATATCACTGAGTTATATAATAGCCTGTCTGTACTTATACTGAGCATCAGAGATGAGTAAAATGCTAAGTTTGCTTATCTGCAAGATCAGATTTACCAGTTGACAAAAAATATGAGAGTGGTTGCTGATGCATATGAGGACATCAGGAGTGTCATTCCCTCCACATCAGCTTTAACTTAGTCAGGACCCTCTGAGCCTGTCAAATCTCCTACTCCTGAACCTCTGACTGAGCCTATTTGAGCTAGCCTCTCCTGAACCAGATGATGATGAACATGCTACTACTGAGGCTACTGGCACTTTTGCAACTCCACAGGCCTCCAGTAATGAGGAAAGCCCTGGTCCAGCATTGGACTATGGCATGGAGGAAGATGCTCCTCAAAAACCAAGCTCCCATGGGCCTATTGCTGAAGATACTCAGGATTCAATTCTTTCTACTTGAGAATCTGAACAAATGGAGAAACTGGTTGTAGCCATAACTTCTACACCAATTATACAAGCTGCTCTGAATGAAGAGAGAATCCTTGTGCCTTACGTGCACCTTGCAGTTGTTGCATATGATATCACTATGCAAACTCAAAAATAAAGGCTTGATGAGATGTTCCCTCCTCTTACTCCTCAACTCTTATCTCCTCAATATGCCATGACCTTAGCACGAAGGGTTAGATTTGCCAATCTTCAGAAGGAAGTTTAGGAAATTATTGAAGATGTTGAGGATGATCAACCTGAGGATGACCTGCCTGCAACATCCCCTCTTATTCCTCTTACTCAGATTAATCCTGATCTGCCTTTTGTTCCTGTGCCTCTTCATGCCATTCCAGTATCCCAGATACCTCCTCCTGCTATACATGTTCAACTTCTTGATGATGTCAAAAAGGGGGAGAAGACATCTACCAAACTGGAAAGACTACTGCTTGTTTTTGCTTACTGTATCTCTTGTAATGATGTATCTATCTTGTCTTAAACTTCTGTGTACTGAAATTTTGAATGAATTAATGAGATTCTCTATTTTTCTTCTGATATGTTGATTATGTTGTACTTATCTTCGAATTTTAATGCATATGTTGAGGGGGAGCTCTTAGAAGCAAACCCAAATACTAATCCAATTCGCAAGTTATTTTGTCATCATCAAAAAGGGGAAGAATGTTGAAGCAAGTGTTTTTGATGATTCCAAACAACTGGAGCTTGGAAAGAAGATATCAAAGGTGTACATAAGATCTCAAATGAAAAAATCCAAAAAAAATGAGTACAAGATTAGTTTGCAGGATTTCTCATTGTATTCACATAAGTAAAAGGCTTTGATCTTTAATCCAAATGTTTTTAAAATGTGTTTTTCAATAATCCTATGTTAACTTATGATATATTTGAAAAAATACTCACTAACAGACAAACATTGAACTATTAAACTTTATATAATAATCTTGAAAATTCAAACTTTGAAGGCTGAAATTTGAACTTACAAAGATGTTGCCTCTGATAGACAAATTTCAGACTGTCAAAATTCAAACTTCGAGTAAAGAAGTTGTAAAAAATGAAAAAAGTTGTCTAAAGATATGTCAAAGTTCATCTGAAAGTGAAGTTTAAAAAGAGTTTTAAGTTAGTCCTCTGATAGATGAACTTTGAGTTTGAAAATTCAAACTTTGGAAAGATAATACGTAAGTCTGATCAGATGCCCCTCTGATAGACAAACTTTGGTCTTCAAAAATTTGAACTTTAGAATGAGTTTGATAAGAGGTCTCTCTGACAGATAAATTTTGGTTTTTGAAAATTCAAATTTTGAAAAGAAGAACTTTTGTGCCATATTGAGTTACTTCCTAACAGATGAATTTTCGACACCAAAATTCAAATTTCAAATACACTGTAGCAATATGGAACAACTGTTCACACTTATCAAAAGAACTTTAACCTTGAAAATTTGTATGTTCCAACATAGAAATGTTTGTCAAAGATGAAAATTGAAAATTTTCCTTTGAATAGACGAACTTCAAAGTTCAACGTTAGAGTTTTAAACTTACGGTCTTTGCGAAATTCGTTTGTTGACACCCCAAGATTCGAACTTTAGATATTAGATGCATTAAATATGGTTGGTGAATGGATAGTTTTACAGAGTAATTATTAGGTAACGTCTCTAATGGCTAGATCTTGTCTCTAACTTATAGTTAAGATAAAAATCTATAAATAGAACTTTATTTGAAGGTATGGGTAACAAAATTACATTGTATATACTGAAACTCTACCAAATTCTTCAATCAAAGCCTTCTACTCTCACATATTTCATATATTGTACTTCAACTGTCATACATACTCTAGATTAGAGAGTTAATACTGCTATAAATAATCTTATCTTCATCTGAAAGAAAGATTTTCTTATAAGAGAACTTCACAACGGATTTGTGAAGCACTTAGCTAGAGTGTGGAAAGTGAAATTGTAAGCTCTTGGAACAGAGCATAAAGTTGTACTGCGGCATTACAAGGAGCCCACCGAATTCTTGCAAGATAGTGAAAAATCACAAGTGGTAGCTTGAGGACTGGACGTAGGTCAAGGAAAGAGACCGAACCAGGATAAATCTCAGTGTCTTTTCTTCCTTTACTTTGCTTATTACTTTGTTGTATTTTACATTCTGTTTTTCTTCTACTCTTGCTTTCACTGCTCTATTATATTTTTGTAGAAAAATTTCAATCTTCTCAATTCACCCCCTTTCTTGGGAAGTCAGTAGACCTAATATACACTACATTGTGTCTAGGATCATTTTCAACAAGAAAGGAAGCTTCAATTTAATCACAAGGGCTGAAGCTCATGTAATGGCTATCTTGATCCGAAGAAAGAAAATCAACCTAGGAAACATTATCTCTCAGAGGATGATCAAGGCAAGAGATTAAAGAAAAGATTCAACCCTGCCCTATGCCTCATTATCACCAAGCTTCTAAAGTATGCCAAAATACAACACTTAGAGAAAGGCAAACGGAAGCCCACTAAGAAGTTTAAAGAAGAAGAGCTAATTAGAATGAGCATCAAAAGAAAAGATGGTAGATAGATTGGAAAGGGGGCTAGCAAATCTGAAGACTTATTCTATGATGGAAGAGAGCCACAACAACAAGAAACTACCTCTGAGGCTACTCTAACCATCTAACTTGAACCACAGCCACCCCAACCTCAGTCTAACTAGAAACTTGAACCTTCCATTCAATCCAACTTGGCCAAACCTAGTACCATACTTGAGCCGTATGATTGTTTATCAGAGATGATGTTGAGTATTAGGGACAAATGAAATGCCAAGTTCACAAATTTGCAAACTCAAATAACTAACTTGGCCAAGAACCTCAAGGTGGTTGCTGATGCTTACAATGATCTTTGAAACTCTCCTCCAACCATATTAGCACTGCTTTAGTATGGGTTCTCTGATCCTCTCAAATTTGTCTCCCCTCATGTTCCAAGTCCTTTTACAGATGGACTTTTTGATATTGATGCCACTGCTGCTGTTGCTATCACTCCTTAAAGCTCCAATAAGAGTACAAGTCCTAGTCTATCTTTGGATTATGATATGGAGGACATTGAAGCCACTCAAGTGGGGAGCTCTCATAAGCCTATGATAGAGGAAGCTGCTCAAGACTCAATTCTGTCATCACAAGAAACTGAGCAAGTGGAGAAGCTAGTTGCAAATCTTATAGCTGCACCCATTATTCAAGCTGCTCTCAAAGAGGAAAGGGAGATCGTGCCTTACATTGACTTTACTACTATTGCACATGAAACTATAGTGCAAACTCAGAAGCATAGGCTAGATGAGATATTTCCTTTACCAGCTCCTCAACCTCCATCTTCTGAACTAGGCCTTACAGTGGAACAACTAGCTAGACTAGCTAACATCCAAAAGGAAGCTCAGGAGATATCTTCAAGGTCTAATGATGATCTTCCTCAAACACCTCGTTCAGTTCCCTTTGTTCCAGTTACTCTTTAGGCCATTCCCATGGCTCAAGTGCCTTCTCCCTCTGTACTTGCTCCTGCTCCTGATGATGCCAAAAAAGGGGAGAAGGAAACTGGACAAATAGGAGAATCTAGAGTTACAGCTGGATAAACTGAAACTAGACAATCTAGAGATCTTGGGCAATTAGGAAAGACATATGGTAAAAGGATCAAGCTTAAGACCAAAAAGAAATAACCAGTGACAGATCTTCAGAGCTTAGATCTTTTTAGGACTCTTTAGGACTTTGTAGGATTTTGTGCTTCTTTGTAGTGTATTTCTTTTATATGATCAATTTACTTATTTGTATACTTGTTTGAACATATGTATTGAACATACTTGCATCAATGAAACTTGTTTCAACATTTCCTTTTTTTTATTCTCCTAAATCTTCAACTCTGATACATGTGTTGTATTTATATTTGAATTTTAATGCATATGTTGAGGGGAAGCTCTTGGAAGCAAACCCAAATACTAATTCAGTTTGTAAATTATTTTGTCATCATCAAACAGGGAGAGAATGTTGAATTAGAAGTTTTGATAATTTCAAACAACTAGAACTTGGAAAGAGAATATCAAAGGAGTATCAAAGGATCAAGTGAAGAAATCCAATGAAGAACATGCAAACATTTAGGGCCTGTTTGACAATGTTTTCTATTTTATTGTTCTCAAAACAGTTTTATAAAACTATTTTTGAGAATAAGTTTTGAAAACAAGAAAATAAAAAAATCTGTTTGAATAATTGTTCTCAAAATCACAACTAGTGAGTGATAGATGAGTTATTCAAAATTTATAACTTTACCATTAATGAGGTAGGTGTTTTTCACCTTTTCTTGTGTTTTCTAGAACAAAAACTACAAAACACCTTAAAATTGTTTTGAGTTTTTTGTTCTTCTATTTTTCTATTTCTCAGAATAGTTTATAAAAAATAGGTTTACCAAACAAATTTTTTTGTTTTTCTGTTTTTGAGTTTTTGAAAACAGAAAAACTGTTTTTAAAAACCCTACCAAACAGGCCCTTGTTTTTTGGGATTTCTTACTATGTATACATTGTAAAAAGTTTTAATTCTTACTTATTTACATTGTTACAAGTTTTAAAGGAATGATTTCAAAATTATCCAATGTTAGCTTGTGTTAGAATTAAGAAATATTGGCTAACAGATAAATTTTATATTTGACTCATGTGCATTTTGTGCAAAATTCAAACTTTGCTTGGTGAAATTTGAAGTTATAGAGTTTTTATCTCTGATAGATGAATTTCGGGCTAAGCATTATTAGTAAAAACGTGAAAAATTCATATAAAACTTAGTCAAAATTCGAATGTTAATGAAGTTCAAGATGAATTCACTATCATTACCTCTAATAGATGAACTTTGGATTTCAAAGTGCGAATTTCTAATTGGTGTTAGATATGTTGGCTTCCTAAAAGGGGGTGAATTGGGAAGATTAAAATTTTCTGCAAAAGTCAAGAGAGTGATGAAGGCAGAAGTGACAGTAAAATAGAGTATTAAGGAATAGCAAGGTAAAACCAGTAAAAGTGAAGGGAAGACATAGATGTTTATCCTAGTTTGATCTCTCTATCTTGACCTACTTCCAGTCCCCAAGCAACTACTTGAAATTTTTCACTATCTTACAAGAATTCAGTGGGTTTCTTGCAGTTGCTCAGTACAACTTGATGCTCTATTTTTAGAGCTTGCAATCTCACTCTTTGCACTCTAGCTAAGTGCTTCCCAAACCCCTTGTGATATCCCCTCCAAAGAAAATTTTTCTTCCAGATGAAGATAAGATTGATTATAATGAATGAACTTTCTAATTTAGAGTGTATATAAAAGTTGAAGTGCAAAAGAATAAGGTACGTGAGAGTAAGAGACTTTGACTTAAGAATTTGATAGAGCTTCAGTATATACAATGTAAAATCATTACTCACACCTTCAAATGAAGTTCTATTTATAGATTTATGTCTTAACTATATGTTAGAGACAAAATCTAGCCGTTAGAGATGTTACCCAACAGTTACTCTAAAAAACTATCCGTTCACCAATCGCATTTAATGCTTCCGACACTCAAAGTTTAAATTTTGGTTAGTCAACAGATGAATTTCGCAGAGACTGAAAGCTAAAGACTTCAACATTGAACTTCAAAGTTTGTCTGTTATGAAGCAAAGTTCGAATTTTCATCTTTGAAGAATGTTTCTATGTTGGAATATACAAATTTTCAAGTTAAAGTTCTTATGGTAAGTGTGAATAGTTGTCCCATATTGCTACAGTGCCTTCGAAGTTCAAATCTTGTTGCCCAAAATTCATCTGTCAGCGGGCAACTCAATAAGGCACAATAGTTCATCTTTTCAAAATTTGAATTTTCAAGATTCAAAGTTTGTCTGTTAGAGGGAGCTCTTATCAGACTTAGTTTAAAGTTCGAATTTCTGAAAACCAACATTCGTATGTCAATAGATTATCATAATAGACTTGCAAGCTTTGTTTCTAAAATTTGAATTTTCATAATCAAAGTTCGTCTGTCAGTGAGCTAATTTTGGACTCTTTTTAAACTTTACTTTCAGATAAACTTTGACATATCCTCAGATGAATTTTTCATTTTTATGAATTGTATTTTATCAGAAATTCAAATTTTCAAAACTCAAAGTTCGTCTGTTAGAGAAGGCTCTTATTTGACTTACATCAAAGTTTGAATTTCTGCACTCAAAGTTAATCTATCAGAGGAATCTCTTTTCTGACTAACTTATTTTAAATTCAAAATTTGAATTTCAGAAGCCAAAGTTAGAATTTTCAAAGCAATAGATCAATTTTAATACTTTAAAGTTTGTCTGTTAGTGGGTGTTTTTCAAATATTCCATGAATTATCATGGAATCATATTTCTAAAATCATTCTTTTGCCAGTTTAAAGTCTTTTACTCAAATTAAACATAGTAAGAGATCCTATATCTAATCTTGTGCTGATTTTACTTGGATTTCTCCATTTGAGATCTTTCATGCACCTTTGATATTTTCTTTCCAAGCTCTAGGAGGTTGGTTTGGAATCATCAAAACACTTGATTCAACATTCTCCCCCTTTTTGATGATGACAAAATAACTTGCAAACAACTTGGATTTGCTTTAACAAGCTCCCCCTCAACATATACATTATAATTCAGAAAATAAGATATTATGCACAGCAGATCAAAAAAAGAAAATCATTAATTCATTTAAGGTTTCAATACAAAGATGACAATCATAAAATTCAGAACAAAGTTTAGAACAAGGATTTATCATTCATAAGACAAAAACAATATTACAAGAAGGAGCAAGCAATCCTAAGTTCTAATCACTTCTTCTTAGACTTGGACTTCTTGCTGTAGGTCTTGCCAGAAGGCTCTGCAGCAGTCTTTGCAGTTTGCTTAGACTTCTCCCCCTTTTTGGCATCATCAGAAAGGCGTACAAAATCCACAAGAGGAGGGATCTGAGATACTGGAATTGCCTAAAGAGATACAGAAGCAAATTGCATATTTGGATTAAGCTTTGGCAAAGGCTCAGAAGCTTCAGAACTAGTATCCTCATCATCAGAGAGTTCAAGAAGTTCTTGCATTTCTTACCTAGTGACAGCTAATTGAGCTCTTCGTGCCTCCGAGAGGCCAAAGGAGGAAACATGTGAGGGAGTAGAAGGACGAAACATTTCTTTAAGCCTTAATCTTTGAGCTTGTAAGAGAGCATTATAAGCAATAGCCTCTAGATCAACACAAGGTATAATGCTTCTCTCTTCATTCAGGGCAGCTTGCATGAATGGTGAGATGGTGATGGCTGCCACCAGTTTCTGATAAGTGAACCCTTATGGAACTCATCCAAAAAACTCACTTTGATGTGTATGACACCCGAATCTTTGCAATTGCAAGGAACATGAAAAACTGAAAAAATAGACAGCAAGTAGAAAGTAGAAAAGATATGTTGGTCAAGGTGAATTAGAACCCAAGAGAACCGGTCTCTTGAACCCTAGTTTCGGTGACGCCACAAGGATTGACCAATTCCTTGATAAGTCATAGTTTTATCATAGCACTCAAAGAACGCAAGATAAACTCACAAAGTCTGAAACTTTAATCATTCAAATCTTCCAAAAACGTACATGAAAGTTAGCCTTAAGTAGGCAAGGTAAAATCTAACCTAATAAGCCTAAAAACCCTAATTAATTTGGGCTCAAGTAGTCCTAATAGGATTAGGAGACTTTGGGCTCAAATAATACTCCTATTGGACCTAGAAAACTAATAAAAATAAAGCCCTAAAATAAAATAACGAAAATTCATTAACAAAATAATAAAATAATACCTAAGCCCTTATAAACATGCCATCACATTAATGAAATCACATGTTTGGCACATGACATGTTTATTTACAAGTTGGGCTATCAAAAAGACTATTAATTAAGCAATTGGGCTTTATTAATCACTTAAGTTTAGCCCATAATTAATAAAAACGAAAGTAACACTAATTAAGCCCAATAATGCTTAAGTCACATGCTATTTTAATGAAGCACATGATCTTTTAAGTAATCTCTTCCAATGGGCTTCTTTTGGGCTTGAATCTTTCCAAGTGATAAGGCCTTCTACCATGTTCCTGAATTTGTCCAAGCCATCCTCTATCAGTTTCTCAACTTGCTCAAATTCTTGAGATGAGAGAATTGAATCCTGAGCAACTTCAGGAATAGGCTCATGGGATCTTGGTTCCAGAGGGGCCTCTTCCTCCATTCCATAATCCAACAGAGGACCAGGACTTGCCTTATTACTGGAGGCCTGTGGTGTGGTCAATGTGCCAGTAGCCTCAGTATGATGCACTGCATCATTAAGTTCAGGGAAGGCTAGCACGAAAGGACTTGCACCCTCAGAAGTAGGAGACATGATAGGCTCAGAGAATACTGGCTAAGGTGGAGCTGATGTGAAGGGAATAGCACTACTGATATCTTCATATGTATCAGCAATCACTTTCATATTCTTTGCCAACAGATGTATCTTGTCTTATAGATGGGCAAACTTGGCATTTTGCTCATCTCTGATGCTAAGTATGAGTGCAGACAGACTGTCATACAACTCAGTGATCTTGATTGGCTTTGCTCGAGTAGATGGAGTGGATGATATTTGAGCTTGAGTGGGCTGAGATGGAGATGGGACTGGTTGAGAAGGATGAGATATGGATTTTGGAGCAGCTTCAGAGGTTCCTTCTTGCTGTTGGGAGGCTTCTTCATCAAAGAAAAGATCTTCTATCTTTCTAGCTTCCTTTTCAATCCATCTCCCATTTTTCTTCTCTATTCCCATCCTTTGCAGTTCTTCTTCTTTGAAGATTTCAGTAGGCTTCCCTTTTTCTTTTTCAAGATGTTGGATCTGGGCATACTGAAGTATCTTAGAGATGATTGCTGCATAGGGAAGGCTGCAATCTTTCCTCTGATCTCTTGCCTTGATCATGCATTGGAGGATGATGTGTCACATGTTGATAAGCTTCCCACGCATGATAGCTACCATCACATCTGCTTTAGCCCTCGTAATTAGATTGAAACTGCCTCATTTGTTAAAGATAATCCTGGACACAATATAATGCAGGATTCTGACTTAAGCACTGAGGTCAGTAGGCTTCAGCAAGCTTAGAGGTGGCCTGTTCTTTATTCTTCTGAATAGATTGTTTAGAATTGTGCTTTTCTTGTAGTTCAGAAAAGGCCCTCCTTCTTCATCTGTGGTTTCAACCTCATCCATGTATCTTAAGGCAGTTATGTCAATCTTCAAGCCATCTTGCCCTGGAATTTTTAAAACTTCATTGAAGGTCTCATCTGTTAGCCAAATGGTCCTTGATCTCATATTAACTTCCTACTTCTTCTTCTTCTTACTGTTAAATTACAGAGAGGCATACCAGGTTTTGACTACCTCATCATCATATCTTTCCAGTATTTCTAACAAATTTTCATATCTTATCATCCAAAGCCCAGCAACAAAGTTGTTAGAAACTAGGAATTCTTCCAAATTTACACAGTAAGACTTGATTACCTTTTTGCTGACAAATTTGGTAGTGTATTCTCCAAGAATATGAGCATTGCTCCATAATGGCAGTGAGGTTAGTTGATATTCTCCAGATTCAGTGCTAGAGGAGGAAGAAGAAGCAGCAGTGACAGAAGTGGTAGGAAAGTAGGCTCTGCTTTCTTCGAAGGAGAGGGTGTAGAGTTCTTCGAGTATGCTCTTAGAGCAGTTTTCTGCCTTTTGGAGGGAGTTGCCTTGCTGGAATCACCTTTTCTTTTCTGAGTTTCACTCTCTTTGGAGGCATATTGGGATTTTACAGACCTTTTTGGGCGTGACTCTCCCTTCCCAATTTCTGGATTTTTTACTCTTGCCATTCTCGTAGAGGAATGATTCAGAAAGATGCAAAGAATGGGTTATAAGGTGAGAAAAGAAGTTTAATCGGTGAGAAATGAAGGTTCACGAACGGAGTTAATGGGAATTAAAGAGAGAATTTGACTAGATTTAAGAAAGAGACGAATAGGGTTACGTCTGTTCAAAGGATGACCTTTGGTTTTAATGTATGTAACCACTGAACAGATGAATTTTGAAAGGTCAAAATTTGAACTTCAAGCAGTTACAAGTTAATCTATTCAGCTAGGCTTACTGACAGACGAAATTTTACCTAGCAGTTCATCTAACAGAGACTTGGTTTTGGAAACAATAGATGAACAGACAAACTTTGCTTCAATAAAGTTCTAACTTCGAAAGAACCAGGCAATAAGCAATTATGAACAAAACAAGCAACAGACAAACTTTACTTATGAAAATTCATTTTTTAGAGAATCAATAAAGTGAACATGTTACAATAGATGAATTTTGATTCAAAATTTCAAATTTTAACATTTTGTAAAGAATTTTCAACATACGTATTTTGAGAAGTGGAGATTCATACATTAGTCATGTTGAACAGAGACCAAATTTTGCATTTCATTTTTGAAATTTTGAATTTTTATTGTTCAACAGATGAATTTCAAAGGATAGAAAAGTACTATTACAGTGTGCGACCAACTAAAATTTGTCTGATGGGAATCCAAATTCGAATGTTGAACATGCTAACTTCTCAAAAACACAGTTTAATCATGGAAATTCATCTAATAAACATCTAAAATGTGAATTTTAACTTTCTGAACTTACAGAATAGATCCAAATGCTCAGATTTCTGGCTTTCTTTTTCATCTTTTGATTGTGTCATCCTGATTAGCTCCATTATATGGTTCTATTATCATTTGAACTTGTGAGGAGCACCTGCAACTCATATCAAACACACTCTGATGCCAAAGTTAGGATTAATTCAATGTCAAAAACTCTAATTTAGATAGATATAAGGACATACTTACAGTTCATTGGGATTTATCATACCCAATTCTCTTCTAATTTTACAATGTCTATCTTCTGGAAGGGGCTTTATCAGAATGTTAGCAACTTGATCCTCGATAGAGATGTATTCTAATCTGATTTCTCCTTTTAGAACATGGTCCCTTATAAAGTAATGCCTAACTTTAATATGCTTTGTCCTTGAATGCATAATAGGATTCTTTGTGATGTTGATAGCACTTTAGTTGTTACACATTATTGGTATTTCCTTCATCTTAATCTCAAGATCTTCAAGCTACTACTTCATCCAAATGACTTGGGTACAACATCTGCCAGCTACAACATATTCAGCTTCTGTAGTGGATAGAGCCATACTTTTTTGCCTCTTGCTGAACCATGAAACCAAGGATCCTCCAAGGAACTGACATGTTGCACTTGTGCTTTTTCTGTCAGTTTTGGATCCAGCAAAGTTAGCATCAGTGTATCCAATGAGATCTTCTCCATTGCCCCTTGGGTACCAAAGTCCCATCTATGATGTTCCAATTAGATATCTGAAGATGCGTTTCACAGCAGTTGCATGGGTTTCTTTGGGACATGATTAGAACCTTGCACACATACAGACATTGAACATAATGTCAAGTTTTCTAGCTGTTAAGTATACTAGAAATCCAATCATTCTCCTATATTGAGTTATGTCAAAAGTTTTTCCTCCTTCGTCCATATCAAGCTTTGTTGTAGTAGCCATAAGAGTTCCCATTAGCTTGGCTTTTTCCATGCCAAACTTTTTCAGCAACTCTTTCAGATATTTTGATTGATTGAGGAAGATACCATCACCACATTGCTTAATTTGTAGTCCAAGGAAGAAGTTAAGCTCACCCATTATTGACATTTCAAATTCACCTTGCATTAGCTTAGAGAAGTACTTGCAAAGAGATTCATTAGTAGCACCAAATATAATATCACCAACATAAATTTGAACAACAAGTAAGTCTTTGTTTTCTTTCTTAGTGAACAAAGTAGTATCTACCTTTTCTCTGTTGAACCCTTTCTCAGTTAGAAAATTGCTTAGCCTTTCATACCATGCTCTAGGAGCTTGTTTTAAACCATAAAGAGCTTTCTTTAGTTTATAAACATGGTTTGGTTTTGTAGAGTCCTCAAATCTTGGAGGTTGGACTACATAAACCTCTTCCATGATATATCTATTCAGAAAAGCACTTTTCACATCCATTTGATATAACATTATGTTTTTCATGCATGCATAGTCTAATAGGATTCTGATTGCTTCCACTTTTGTAACTGGAGCAAAGGTTTCCTCAAAATCAATACTTTCTTCTTGATTATATCCTTTGGTAATTAGTCTTGCTTTATTTCTAATTATTGTTCCTGATTCATCAAATTTATTTCTAAAGACCCATTTAGTACCAATGATAGGGTGATTTCTAGGTTTAGGCACTAAATCTCAAACTTGATTTAATTCATCTTGCATGGCCAGAATCCAATATTCATCAGTTAAGGTTTCTTTAGCACACTTAGGTTCAATTTGAGAAATGAGAGCACAATTGATCATGTGATCCCTTAGTTGTTTTTTGGTTTTAACTCTCTTTTAAACATCCCCAATCACTTAATCAACAAGATGATTCCTTTGATATATCCAAGCTCTAGGGAGTTCTTGAGATATATCTTCATTATTCTTATCCTCAAAGTTTTTTTCCTGAATATTTTGTTCTATGTTAATAAATTCAGATATTTTTGGAGGTTCAGTTTTACCTTCTTCAGAAAGATCTAAGTTCTTAAAATTCAAAATAAAATCATCTCCATCAATGACATGCTTGGAAACTGTTTCATTTTCAATAAACACAACATGCACAGATTCCTCTACATATTTAGTCTTTTTATTAAAAACTCTATATGCTTTACTCCTACTAGAATAGCCCAAAAATATACCTTCATTAGATTTGACATCAAACTTACCCAGATTCTCCTTTCCATTGTTGTGGATGAAACATTTACAGCTAAATACATGCAGATGTGAAAGGTTTGGCTTCCTTCCTTTGTACAACTCATAAGGAGTCTTCCCCAGAATTGGTTTGATATAGGCTCTGTTAATGATATAACTTGCTGTGTTTACTGCATCAGCCCAGAATACTTGAGAAAGTTCCTTTTCATTCAACATTGCTCTTGCCATTTTTCTAATTGTTCTGTTCTTCCTTTCCACCACTCCATTCTGCTGAGGAGTTCTTGGAGCTGAGAAATTATGATCAATTCCATGTTCATCACAGTACTCCAGAAAAGCATGAATTTTCAAATTCTCCTCCATGGTCAGACCTGATAGACCCAATAGAAATACCTTTCTCATTTTGCACTTTCTTAGCTAAGGTTACAAATGCATCAAACGTTTCACTTTTGGAAGAAAGAAACAAGGTGCAAGTAAATCTAGAGTAATCATCCCCAATCACAAGAACATACAGATTTCCACCAATACTTTTTACTCTAGATGGACCTATCAGATTCATATGCAATAGTTGTAATGGTCTAGATGTGATTACTATATTTTTAAATTTAAAAGATGATTTAGTTTGTTTTCCTTTGAGGCATGCATCACATTCTTTGTCTTTTTCAAAAGAGATTTTTTGTAAGATAGTGACTAACTCATTGTTAACTAGTTTTGATAGTTGGTTCATGTTAACATGTGCCAGTCTTCTATACCACAACCAACTATCATTATCCTGACTAATTAAATAAACAGAATCTAAGGAAAGAAGTTCATCAAGATCAATAGTATAGCAGTTACCATCCCTTTGAGCCTTGAGGATTACTTTGTGATTACTTTTTCGGATGACCAGGCAAAACTTTGAGTCAAACAGTACCCAGTTACCTTTGTCACATTTCTGACTTTCACTTAGCAGATTATGATTGAGGCCAATTACAAATAGCACCTCTTCAATAGATGTTTCAGGTTTCTTGCCCACAATGCCAATTCCAACTATTTTGTCATATTGATCACCTCCAAAGGTCACCTTTCCTCCCTTTTTGTCTCTAAGGGTGACGAACTTCTCCTTATCACCAGTCATATGACTTGAGCAGACACTGTCCATATACCATTTGTTGCTCTTTCTTGCTTTAAGACAAATCTGCAAAATAAAGTTCAGAGTTTCTTTTTAGGTACCCAAATTTGCTTGGGTCCTTTTCTGTCAATGGCATTTTCCCTAGATACAAATGTACCTTTAAGAACCTATTTTACCTTCCTGTCAAGTCCATTTTTCTTCAATGACTGAAATGTGTCCCTTCTTGTTACAGAAGTGATAGGTGGTAAAGAGGCTGCTGGATTATGATACAGGAAGAAAGCAATGCAGATAATATTTTTGTTTCACATATTTTGGTTGATCATAGGATTTAATGCGATTTGAGATGTGGTGTTTCTTTTTATACCTATCAGCATGCAGAAAATGCCTCATATATAGATTTTGATTTTTCTTTTTAATCCTTTCTTTTACTGCACAAGGATCATAGCCAAGTCCAACTTTTCCTTGTGTGATTCTCTGACTTCCCATTAAAGCAAACAACATATCTTTACTCTTAGTAAGTCTAGTCATACCTTTCAGTAGATAGTCATTAGTTTGCTTTAATTCAATACATGATGTACAACAGTGAAATTCAGTTTTATGCAAAGATGCAATGTCAGAAATATTGCACTGAGATTCTAACTTGTTAATCTTTTTCTTAGCCTGTTTCAGTTATCTAGCTATCTTAATAAACTCATCATGCAGTTCATGAAATGCATCAAGTAATTCAGAATAGGAAGGTTTAGATTCATATACCTCATCTTCATTTTTACTGTTGGATGGCATTTGAGTTTCTTCAGATGCAAGAGCCATCAAGCAGATATTTGCAATTTCATCTTCATCATCTTCTTCTTCATTTGAGCTGTTACCCCAGATTAATGAGATGTATGCCCTCTTCTTCTTGCTCTTATCAGCAGCTTTCTTTTTTTTCTCCTGCTTCTTTAGGAATTATGGACAATCCTATTTGATGTGTCCTTACTTTTTGCATTCGTAGCAAGTGACAGGCTCTTTTCCTTCTTTCTAATGTCTCCAGCTACTCCTTTCTTGAAGAATCTTTTGTTTCTTTTCTTGTTGTAAAACCTTCCAAATTTTCTAACCATCATGGACAGAGTTTCTTCATCTAATTCATCTCCATCATCAGATTCTTCTTCTTCCTCTTCAGTAGCTTTTAGAGCAAGACCCTTCTTTTTCCTGTCTTGTCCTGCTTCCTTAAGAACTTTTATTTTTCCCTCATATTCTTCAAGGCTACCGAAGAGGGCTATAACAGAGGTCATTGATTCTCCTCTAGCTTCATCTATTGCTGTTATTTTGGGTTGTCATTCCAGAGGAAGAGCTCTAAGGATTTTTCTAGCCTTTTCTGGCTAAGTATATTCATTGCCAAGACTCTTCAACTGATTCACAATGAGAGTGAATCTCTTTTGTTGCTCTTTGATGCTCTCACCTTCTACCCTTCTGAAGCTTTCGTATTCACCAATGTAGGAGTTCAATTTGTTCTCTCTTACTCCAGTGGTTCCTTTATGAGCGATTTCTAAAGTGTCCCACATACCCTTGGCTGTGGAACATTGTGACACTTTGTAGAATTCGTCTTGATTTAATGCACTGACCAGGCAGTGTTTTGCCTTAAAGTTCAGCAAGACTCTTCTCTTATCTTCCTCATTCCACTCGTCCTTTGGCTTCTCCTTGTATTTTCCATCATCCTGTAGATTCATTAGGACAAAGTCTCCCTTCTGGATGACAGACCAGATGTCCAGATCAATGGACTGAAGATAGATTTGCATTCTTATCTTCTAGTATCCATAGTGTTCTCCACTGAAGCCAGGTGGTCTGTTTGTGTTGTTTCCCTCAGGTAGTATACTTTCTCCAAAGCTAGCCATTGAATTTTCCCGGACTGTTAGATCCTTTATTTGGGAATTCTGACTCTGATACCACTTGTTAGATATGCTGGCTTTTCAAGAGGGGGTGAATTAGGAAGATTAAAATTTTCTACAAATATAACATAATGACAAGTTATTTTGAGATGTCTAAAGGAGCTTGAACGTGTATAATTACAGAGTTTATACTTTATACATAAATTTATACACATTCTGAAAATATAACATAATAACTTGTTTTGTCAAGTTATTCATCACTCTCTTCCATCTTTCCCTTTGCCCTCCTTGGATCTCTTGCATTGCTTGGTCCTATCAAGATTAGTATTTGGGTTGGTGAGATTATAGAAATCTTAGTAGCAATTTCATTTATACAATTATATGTCATAAAGTATGCTATACACATTATGCACATCATAATAAAACATATAATATCATATTATCACATAAAAAATTCAGTAGAGCTTCCTATTAAAAAATGGGTGTCTTGGGCAAAGTCCTCACATTAGAAATAGCCAAACCAATCAGAAATCATCAAAACAACAATATGGCAAGTCATAGCACATCATAAAGCATCACATGATAACATAAAGCAATAAATGAAAAAATTGCTACCTTTGATGCTTTCCTTTACTTTTCTACTTGATTCCAAGTCTTCCAAATATCTCCTTAGGCTTGCTCAAACCTAGATACACCATCAAATATGAACTAAATTAACCAACTCCTAGGGTCAAGTCTTAAAGAACCAAACAAACCGTAAAATCTCATATTCTTTGTTTTTGTCTTTCTTTTAAAACCAAGACTTTTCTTTAGGTACTTCAACCATGTAGAATCCATTTTTACCATCATTTTCATGAAATTCTAACTCCTTCCCCATTTTCCATGTTGGCCGAAATTCACTTCTTAAAGGGGAAAGAGGAAATTTCATGACAACCTGCTTTAAACTTGTGAAATTTATTTTCAAACACTAGATCATGCCTTTTCTTGCTTAGTTTTCATGAATACCTTTCCCTTTTTATTTTCCTTGTTTTGGCCGAAACTTATACTCAAGGAGAAGGAGGAGAAAACTTAACCAAATTACCTTAAACCCATAGCAAATTAACTTGAACCAAAAACTTAGAAGATTAGAGAGGATGTTTAGTTATCATGCCTTTTCTCATGTTTCTCCCTCTCTTCTTAGCTAAAATTTTCAGCTTTCTCTCTCTCAAGGTTGGCCAAAGGGAGTATATGAAGCCTCCAAGACTTTTTTCCAACTTGCCATGTGTCCTTGATATTTTTCTTGGCCAAAAAGTGATGCCTTCTTGAAGAAGTTTACAAAAATATTAAAATATTTCTCCTAAGCATGTGAGCAAATTTTGGCCAATGAGAGGAGAGAGAGTGTCCTTCATACTTTATATTTTCCTAACCTAGATATATCTTATACTGGTTACTTTTTATCTAGATAATTAAAGACACTTTTACAATATTTTATAATACTACATATTCCCTTAAGTATACGGAAACAAACTAGTTTGGGATCTTCATTTAATTTAATATCCTATCCCAAACTGTATTTATATGGGGTCTATATACTTTTCTTTTTACTTTTTCTTTATTTGTCGAGTCCACGGTATTTTGTCTTGTAGTCTATTTTTTTCAAATTGATCTCTTTGAACTCAATATATTATTCCATTGGGTCCATCATGTCATGAGGTCCATTTTGTCATAAATTTTACATAATGACTAAATTGTTCATGGAGGGACTAATTGCAAATAAATTTTCTACAGGGACCTATTTGTAAATATTTTTCAAGGACCAAAGTACAAATAATTTTTCTTATAAAGACTATTTTGCAAATTCGTTCTTCTTAACACCCTAACATATAAAATTGCCATTTCACTCCTTTTTTCTTCAAATTATGCATCCCATGCTATGTTTACACATGTTTATGCATACTGTAATATTTTTCTAGAAAATTGAGGATGTTACATGATCAACTCTCCTTGTTAGCGCTTCTAGTAGCATTCTTTGCACATGTCCAAACCAACTTTATAGATTTTCTATCATTTTCTCATTGATAAGTACCACACCAACTTTTCTTCATATACAATCATTTCAGATCTTGTCTTTTTTTGTATGACCACAAATCTATGCAATCATTTTGGATCTTTTCTTTACTTGTATGACCATACATCTATCTTAACATTCTCAATTTTGCTACCCCTATTTTTGGCTCTTGAAGGTAGGCATTACTAGACATGTGATCAGAAGCTACATAGTTAATAATTCTAGTATCAAAATTTTCAGTTTCAATGTGCAATGTTGTTAGAGGGTTGTCTACCTTCACTATGACGCCAATACCAACACTTTTCCATTGGTCATGTGAATTAATCATCTTTTAGATGGTCATCAATTGTTCCTTGCTCAATATGGCAGCTTCAAGTGAAGCTGGGTTTTCTTTTCCTCTGTAACAGCAGTGAGCCCATGGTTATCTTTTGGCTGTCTTGGCTTCCATTAGGTGTCTTTCCATGTGACTTCCAGCAAACCTCCTTGGTGTGACCAATTTTGTTGCAACATTCACACCAATTTTGTTGCTTCTAACAGTCAAGGTAAAACCTTTAGAAGGCGGTTCTGAGTTTGAGGAATTGTGAATCTGCTGCTGCCTGCTCTGTACCCTAGCAAAAACTTCTGAGTGGGGGTAGTGGACCAGTGGGCATCATGATCCTTCCTTTGATAGTATCATAGTTTGGGGTGAGACCCAAGAAGAAGCTATAACTTCTCTCTCTTTCTACTATCTTCATGTAGGTTTCTGCATCAGTGTTCCTGGTCCATTGATGATCTTATTACACATCAAGTCTTTGCCAATACATCACCATGACATTATATTGTTGTGTCACATTAGTATCACCTTGTTTCAGCTCCCTTAATACACTATCTAACATTGGACATCAATGTAGTCCACTTTAGAATAAAACTCTGAACAATATCCTAGATTTCTTTTGCTGTTTCTACAAACATGCAAGTGATAGAGAATGGAAGACCTATGCTAAGCATAGGAAAACCTAGAATTCAATTAAGCTTAATTTATGATTTATTATCTTTATTTCAAAAATTGTGGGTTTAAATTTATTTTGAACTAGAATTTAGCTTATCTTTTTACTTATCTAGGCTTAAAATAAATTGAGATAAGGCTTTTTCTTATCTTATCAAGGAAGAGTTTAAATTTTCAGTATTTTAAATAATTGTGCCTAGGGCTCTATAAATAGTCTTAGGGTTTTCTCAATTGTTAAACCTTTTTAATGATTAAATAATATTGAAAATATTATCCTTCATATCTCCCTTCCAAGTTCTCTCTCTCGCACACACATACCCTAGATCTCTATTCCCCCTCAATTCTTTCTTTGCTTCATGCTTCTTTCTCTTTAGTTCTCCTTCCCTTCCCCTTCCTACCTCGCCTTAAGTCTCTCCAATTTTGGTGCTCATGGAATTGATGATCCAAGACATCACTAAATTTTTTTTGGCTTTCTATACACAATACTTGGGATCAGACATGGCTAGTTTAGTTGATTCTCCGTTGAGATGTATTTCATTCACACAGCCACAAACATCAAAACACTTTAGTGCCACATTAGATAATTGGACCCATTGAATCAATGCCTAGTAATCATAAATGGGGTGTTGTCAATAGCCATGGATGAAGTAAGTTGGCTGTTTTGCTGATGCTTGGATGCTTGGGACTTGGTAGAGGATATCACCTACAACATCACTTGATAGGCATTCATTGAGCCAGAAGGTATAGCGGTATTTTGATTAGATCCTTGGGAGAAGGCTCTGATACCATCTGGAAAAAGCAAAGCTTCAGATTTGCTTAGTTATTGCTTTATGAGAAGAAGAGAACTTCCAAATGAAGGAGCTACCTGTCAATTCCACCAAATTAGGAAGCAAACAAAATAGAAACAAATTTGAAAAAAAAATGGAAATACAATCTTGCATTGGCTCCAAGATAATGCCAATTAAGGAAATAAAATAAAGCGCAACAGAACACAATAATCATGATGGAGGAAGGATCTCCTAAAGACAAGGAAATCACACCTAACCACACAAATCAATAAAATTATTAGTGTCTACAAACACAGGGCATGATATAGAATACTTGACTGTTAAGGAATTTTGGCTCCGCCAGAATACTATTGTTCTTGACCAAATTCATTCATGTAATGGCATACTGCATAAGGCTTCTGAATCCTGTTTTATTTAAATTGGCTCATGCCTCTAGGTTATAGTATAGTAGCCTACATTCGTAGCTCCTCAAGGTCTCAAATAGCAGAGAAAGTGAGTTTCCTTCTATTTGTGAAGTTGCCATTAAAAAATAATAATTAATTTTTAGCATATTCCTTTGTTGTTTCGAATTTTATATCCAGGAATGCAGTATTGAGACTTCTGATGATGATGCTCCTGCAAAGAGTTCGAAGGATAAAAAGGCAGATGGAGGTGATTCTGAAAAATCACCAAACCTTATTTTCAGGATAACAAGCAAGGTCCCTTATAAGACTGCTATGAAAGGTAACCTCTTGTAATGTCCCTTTATAACTTATGCATCCAACGTCCACCCTGTCAAATCATTAATTAAACTGAACAACAGTCTATGTCAATGTTGCAACATGCATTTGGCAGCTAAAAGTGTAGTTGCTTTAAAAGCTAAGAACATGGCAGATAAGGTTGAGTGGATAAACAAGCTGAGCTATATTGCTCATCCTATTAAAGGAGGAGGTCAAATTGTAGCTGAATCTGGTTTTCCAATGTGACAAAGTCTTTCTGATGGTTCTCTTGTAAGTTAAAACTCCTTATCCTCTTTTCTTTGATCTTTATGTTAGCAAAATCAAACATTCACATGACATGTTTGTTTATTTGGGATTCATCCATTGATTATGAAAAGGTTTCCCATTGATGCCTTTTACCCTTCCCCTAGCCTGGCTAACATATTTATTCTAAAATCAATTATGAATTTCTTGGGAGTTGTGAATCTCTACCGCTATGCTTTTTTTTTTTCCCCACTTACATACTTAACCAGTTTAGCATCCCACCATGGATATTCTTTTTGGTTTCTAGAATCTATTCTACAGCTATTCATGCTGTATACTTTCTTAGGATGCCATGGCTAGAAAACCTGCAGATCCTGAAGAGGAACTTAGATGGATGTCGCAGGAAGTGCACAGTTATGTTGAAGCTGTTCTTAATAGTCTTGCTGCTAATGTCCCAAAAGTCAATTTTTTATTCAGTAATTTTTTTTTTCTTTTTGTCTTTGGATTTATTGCTGTTAATGAAATTATTTAGTTTTGGCTGAGCAGGCAGTTGTTCTTTGCCTACCACTAAAATCTGAAGAAGACATGCTTAATCAATTATACAGTTTTATCAGGTCCATGCTGTCTCCTCTTTCCTTACTTTCAATGAGTTCTTTATTTCTTGATGTATATTATGTTTTATTTAACATACTGGCAAACCTTCCTTAATTGTCTACTTCCATGCTTCTAACAAACTTCAATATTCCTGTGACTCCACCATTATACTTTTACTCATTCAAGTAAATATGTACTTACAATCCTAATTCTCGTGGATTTTTCATTTTTGTTTTAATGCTTTTTCCCCTGTAACTATTATTGTGCATCACTTTGAGATATCCATATTATATACACATTTTCATAATAAAATTTTAGTAGCATTAATTTTATGCTGTTGTTGACAGTACCCGGAGCTCGGCAAATATTGAACAATTACTCCTGGAGGACCAGAATGTAAAGCACAAAAGGGAGCGCGTCCATAAACAGTCTGGCCTTCTTTCAAAACTCATTAGGCAACTTGGCATCCATGACAATAGGGCAGCTACTGCATCTAGTTGGTCTGATGAAGGGGCAGGTAACATTTTTCAAAAGCCTAATTGTTTTTTATGTTCTTTCCTAAATTATAAGAAAGTCGGCCCCAAAAAAATGAATTATATATAATTTTTTATACTGCAATTAGGTGATTAACATTGTGTTCCTTCCAAGTAGCTTTTGCTGTGAAAGCATCAGCTGATATGCTTTTTGGTGGCAACATAATTTTTTCTGTGAACAGTATATTCAAAATTATGCCATGTGCATAGTAAAAATGTTTGTAAGTTGAACTTTTCTAGAAAACGTGTGATGGTATGATAATTTTCTTGTCATTTCTTAGGGAACATCAAACCACCAAAATACATCTTTCATGTTTTGACACTATTGTCTAGAATTCACTTGGGAATCACCTAAATCTATGTGGACTTTGTCTCATATGGTATAAGAATTTAAGTTTTGGATAAATTGTTTCTTCAGAAAGCAACCCAGGAAGTTTTGCACCTTCGTCTAGTGAGGATTGGAAGTCTGCCTTTGATGCTGCTGCCAATGGTCGAAGTGACACATATAGGTATGGCTCTGGAGGTCACAGTAGACATTACAGTGACCCATATTAAAATGGTGATGTAAGATCAGGCTCAAACTCTAGTAGTCGGCGGACACCAAACCGGTTGCCAACACCTCCAACACCGAGTTCTAGGTATTAGATAAAGCTACATTTGATCTTGATAACAATAATTTTGCAATCATGTGGATGGATGCTTTCAATTTTCCTTACCTCATACCACAACCTTTGACTAGGCTAAATGCAAATGGTTTAGGTTTTTTATTTTTATTTTTTTTCCTGAACAAATGCTTAGGTTTGTAGATAAATGTTTGAGTAAATTATGAACATTAAAATCATTTCTCATTAATCACGAGTGAACATTGTTTTGTTTAATATCCTCAGTCATTCTCGTTCTCTTGTTTGAGTCCATAAGGTGGTAAATAAACTACTAATTGGTATCACTAATGTACTTTTGTGCGAATGTACTGGTGATATATCTATATTTTCTTTCATAATTAAATGTCTATAATTTTCAATAGATTGAGTTTAGATTGAGATGATGTCAATGATTTTGTTTGGAAAAAAATAATTTAGACTATTGGAAATCAATGTATTATCAATGGATTTGGATCTTCTTTCTATATTTTTTCTCCATTCATAACTTTATCCGTTGATTTGATTTGAATGGTATAAGATCATTGATTGTTATTTTAAACTAAATATATGATTTATTTTAGTAATGACCATGAATAAGCATTATAAATTATTTTAAGAAAAATTAATAAGAATAATAATAAATGTAAACTATTAAATCAAATATACTGTCCATTTATAGATTATTTTCTCAATTATTTGATCATAATCAATGGTGGAGATTACATATAGAGAGAAATATTGAGCGAAAGTATAGAGGGGATCTAAATCCATTTGTGTAATGCAAATGCCTAGTCAAAACTATTATAATCCTACAAGAAGAACTGTATGGTGAAGCACCAAAGATGATTCTAAAATATTTCTTCACTTAAATAAATTGTATTCAGCCCCGAGAGACCTCATTGCCATGAGTACGGTTAGGAAAATTAGTTCACACTATTAGCGCGAATACTACCAGTACACCAAAAAATATTTGATACATAATATTTTGCTTAATTTTTATTTAATTTTGAAATTAAAACTTTTAAAAATGATCTTTATGGTTTATATTTTTTTACTTTAGTCTTTATTAGTAACATTATGTTAATATTTTATTATACTTTAGAGTAAAATAATTAGATATCCCTTATATTTTCCCATAATTATAGATACTTTTTCTCTATTTTGGAATAAATAGACCTCCATGACATCCAACATTATATTACACAAATCTCCCATCTATTTTTAAGATTTTATTTTCATTCACCTTTTTTTTTCCAATATTTTCATGCATCTAAATGCTAATTTTTTTTAACACCACTGGAAACACATTCATTGCATAAATTGAAATCATACTACAAAGGTCTGACACTGAACAAACCAAGGACACGAGACAAACAGTAAAACTAAGCCTACTAAAATGAAATGCCAAAGCTAAAATAAGAGGAAAAAAAAATAAACGACCTTAAACAATAACAGGACAACAAATGCAACATCCCGCAAGATTAAAAGTTTGTTCAAAGGATGATCAAGTGCTAATATGGGTTAAAATTTGACTTAAATGGTTTGCCAAAATTCAAATAGTTTGGAAAATTACTTATAAAGGAAAATTTGGAATTCAAGGGGCTAAAATTCAGTTTGAAGAGATGTGGTATCAATTCCAATGACCTTTTATATATTAAACTTTGTTAGAAAAGGTTTGGTGATGCTTTGAAATGGTTTAGTCGGGCGTTGGTTGCAAAAAGTGTAACATAGTATATATCTTTCCGATAAAAATTGAGCAACTTTTGAAATTTGCCAATTTGAGGAATCAAATGATATTATTCTGGAGTAATACTTTTTACTATTTTTCGAGGTTTGTAGCTCAAGCTATGGGGTTCTAAAGTTGGGATCATGTGCAAAGAAAAAATGGGCAGCTAGCCATGGGAGACTTCAGAAAATTTCTATAAAATGCCATGATTTCCCATTTGAAACATAGGGGAGGCTTAGGGTTTTGAGAGGAAATGATGGAGGTGTTGGATGTAGGCTCCCTTGCTATGTGGAGAAATACTCGAACCTAAAAGCCCATTATATATCTTACTTATTTAAGTGGAGAGATATCATATTAAGGTATAAGAGTGATGTCATATTCAAGTTATAACAATTGTCTTTGAGAGAAGAGAAGAGAAGAGAAAAATGTTATTTTGACACATTCACAAAACAATCAAGGAAAAAATTCATTTGTAAATTCGTTAATCATTAGATTGAGCTAAAATTTTGTCAACAAGTTCGAGACATATTGTTATTCATTTTTAACGGTTGGATGGTTTTGTTGTTTGGTATGTGATACACTCAGTTACTAAATTTGTGTCTTTGGTTTTCTTCTTCTTCTTCTTCTTGATTTTCTATTGTAAGCTTATCGCTTTGCTTGATTAGAAGGGCTGTTAGCATTAATTTATGCACTTGATTGAGACTCTTTTGTTCTTCCACTTTGATCATAGTAGAACAGTTTTCATTGGTCTGGACGACCCATAGTTTTGGTGCCTCTTAATGTGTTTATGGGGTTTATTTTTTTTTCCATATATTTGTTTGATTGCTCTTCATAGATTCTTACGAGTAGGAGAGATTTATTTTTGCTATATATTTATTACTTTGTTATTGTTCTTATCAAAGTGGCATCAGAGACTTAGTTTTTAGGTCGTTTAACTTCCTTGAATAATGAAGACAAATACAAATCAAATGGTCTGTTTGAATAGCATTAATTATCTTTTGTGGAAGGCCAAGATGTCTTATTTGCTATTTGTGAAAAATATACATCTTCCTGTGTTTAGTTCTTGGAAGCCAAATTCCAAGTCTGATAAGGATTAAGATTTTGAACATTAATAGGTATGTGGTTTTATTAAGTAATATGTAGAAGATAATGTATATAATCATATTGCTAATGAAACATATACGAGAACCTTATGGGAAAAGATTGAGTCCTTGTATGCTTCTAAATCAGGAAATTATAAATTATATTTGTTGAATTGTTTGATGAATTAGAGGTACAAGGAAGGGACTTCCATTTCATATCACTTGAATGAATTTTAAGGACTCCCAGATCAACTTTCAAGAATGGTATCAAGTTTGATGATGAAGTTTTAGAACTATGGCTTTTGAATACTCTACCTGAGTCTTGATAGACATTTTAGGTTTAAAATACAAACTCAGCCCCTAATAGTGTTGTTTCTTTGCAAGCAACAAAGAGTAGGGCTTTTAATGAAGAAATGAGAAGGAAGACACATGATTTTTCATTTTAGTCCGAGGTGCTTATCACTAAAAATAAGGGGAAAATCAGAAAAGAGAATCAAAGGGTGGTAGAGAGAAAAGTAAGAGTGAGTCAAAGTCCAGATATAAGAATTTGGAATGTCATCACTGTCATAAAAAAGGATACATTGAGAAGCATTGTTTTCTCTAGGAAAAGAAGAACAAGGGCAATACTGGTAAGTAGAAAGAGAAGGGTCAAGATGATGATGATCATGTTACTACTAATACCAATGAAGATCTTCTTCTTCTTCATGATTTTAAATTAGTTGATCTTGTATGAAATGAGAGCATGGGGATAAAAGATGATAATGATTGTTTTACTACTTTTATTAGGGAAGATCTTCTTATTCTTCATATGTATGAATTAGTTAATCTTGTTTTAGATGAGAACATATGGGTACTAGATAGTGTGCTACATTGTATGTTACCGCAAGGAAGGAGTTCTTCACCTCTTATACACTGGGTAACTTTGGATTGTTAAAAATAGGTAATCATGGTGAGGCTAAGTTGGTTGGTATTAGTGACATTTGTTTGCAAACCAACACTGAAATGAAGTTACTACTTAAAGGAGTTAAACATGCTTCGGATGTCTACTTCAATTTGATCTCTCTTCGAAAGCTTGATGATGATAGTTTTGATAACGACTTGAAAGGTGATGTGATTGTGGCTAGAGGGGAAAAATTATCTAAATTGTATTGGATAAAAGCTTTGGTTGCTAGAGATAGTATGAATACCATGGATAAGAAAGTTTCAAATTTATGGCATTGAAGGCTTAGTCATATCAGTGAAAAAGGGCTAAATTGCTTAGTAAAAAAGATGTGCTGATTAAAGAGTGTTCAATTGGATAAGTGTTCTCACTACATGGCTAGTAAGCAGACTAAAGTATCTTTCAAGAATCATTCTCCCTCAAGGAATTCAGAGTTACTTGAATTGGTGCACTCTGACATTTGTGGTTTGTTGAAGGTAAAATCCTTTTGTGGTGTTCTTTACTTTATTTTTGTGAGTCTTTGGTTGCAAGGAATTAGTGCATGTTCCAAAGGATGAAAAATCCTAGTTGGATGAAAAGACATGACAGTGTATCTTTATTGTTTTTGGTCAGGATGAATTTGGCTACAGGTTGTATGATCATTGAGAAGAAGCTTGTTAGAAGTAGTGATGTGAAAAGTTCATGGAAGATGAAACCATTGATGATACTGATAAGGTAGAGAAGATAACACCTATGAAAGATTATAATCTATATGATGCTAATCTAGTGCAGTTACTTATTCATAATCTAGATGCTAATAATGGTAATATTCAACAAGGTGTGCAACATAACTATCCTGATGATGAGTAGCTTGGAGATGGGTTAGATGTTCCAACAAATGATGTTGGAGGGCAACATGAGTCACAAGAAGAGACTCTAGATGATGCAGCCAAATCACCTCAAGTATAACTTACAAGGTCTAATAAGCATAGATAACCATCTAAAATGTATCCTTCTGATGAGTATGTGACATTGATTGATGGGGGAGAACCTAAGTGTTTTGAAGATGTTATAGAGAGTGAAGAAAAACAAGTGGTTAGGTACAATGCAGGATGAAATGAAATATCACATGACAATCACACATTTGATTTGGTGAAGTTGCCTAAGGGCAAAAGGGCCTTGGACATTAAGTGGATTTATAGGATGAAGTATGAAAACAATTCTAGATCTCCTTGGTATAAAGCTAGATTGGTGGTGAAAGGCTTTTAGTTAGAAAAAAAGAGTTAGTTTTAATGAAATTTTCTTTCCTGTGTGGAAGATGTCATCCATTAGAATTGTACTGAGTTTGGCTATTATTCTTGATTTAGAGGTGAAGCAGATGGATGTGAAAACTGCTTGTCTCTATGGTGATTTGGAGGAAGAGATTTACGTAAAGTAACTTGATGGCTTTCATGTTGTAGGCAAAGAAGACTATGTGTGTAAGCTAAGAAAGAGCCTATATGGTTTGAAGTAGGCTCCATGGCAGTAGTATAAGAAGGTTGAGTCAATTATGTATGAGGAAGGCTACTTCTGATCACCATGCCTTTGTTAGAAATTTTTTGGTGATGATTTCATTATCCTATTATAATATGTTGATGACATACTTGTTATTGCAAAAAATGTTTTCAGGATTGACAAGTTGAAAAAGTAATTGGGTGAGTCATTTGCCATGAAAGATATAGAAGTAATTAAGCAGATTTTTGGTATAAGAATCTTGTGTGACATAAAAGAAAAGAAGCTTTGGCTGTCTCAAGAACACTACATTGAAAGAGGGCTATAGAGATTTAAAAGAAAAATGCTAAGGCTGTAAGCACTCTTCTTGCTACTCATTTTAAATTGAGTGCTAAACAAAGTCCTTTAAGTGAAGTTAAGAAGTTAGATATGGAAAAGAGTTCCTTATGCATATGCAGTGGGCAGTTTGATGTATGCAATGGTGTGCACAAGACTAGATATATTACATGATATTGATACAGTCAATAGATTTTTATTAAACCTAGGTAAAGAGCATTGGAATGTTGTGAAATGAATTTTGAGGCATATTTGTGGTACTATTGGTATGTGGCTTTTTTTTGGAGGTGATAAATCTACCCTTGAGGGGTACACATATTCAAATATGACTAGAGATATTGATTCTAGAAACTTCATTCTGGGCTATTTAATTAAATTGACAGAGGTAGATGTGACTTGGAAATCTAAGTTGCAGAAATGTGTAACTTTGTTTACAACAGAGGCTAAGTTCCTTGCTATTACTAAAACATGCAAGGAGTTACTATGGGTGAAGAAATTCTTTCAGAAACTTAGTTTTACTGAAGACAAATGTATGGTATTTTATGGTAGTCAAAATGCTATGCATTAGTTTTACTCAAGACAAATCTATGCTATTTTATGATAGTCAAAATGCTATACATCTTGGTAAGATTCCATGATGAAGGCAAGTTAAGGGAAACAATGGGCCATGGACAAATTCAAGACCCACTTCAAGGCATTGGAGGACTAATGACCAGAGCTAGGACCAAAGCCATGAAGCAAGCCATGAATGGGTTGATCCAAAATATGATTAACATGGAACCATTGTATTTGAATGATTTTGAGGCCCAAAACAAAGAAAGAGGCAAGCTGAAAATGTGGAGCCAAATTATAGTCAACAAGCCCAACTTGGAGAAGGCCCAATATGAAGAATTCACTTAAAATACATGTGCTTCTCATGTGGTCACTAAAAGTGACGTTTTTAATAAGTTTTATTAGGATTATTTTAGTCAATTTGTTTCCTTTTCAATAAAAGGCAAATAATGATCTGATTTGCTTTGCTTTATGCATTTAAGAGGAGCCAACCTTTTCAAATTCAAAATTAGAATTAAATGCTCCTTTTGACTTAGGATTTCCTTTTTTGTATTAATTAGCATTAATAAGGTTAGATTTGTGGGGTGAACTAGAGTTAGTTTGTGGGGTTAATACTTGCCTATAAATAGGCACCTCTTGTACTCTTGCAAACCGCAACATGAATGAATGAATTTCTTTTCAGCAACTTTATTGTTGTTCTGTGAGTTCTTTCTTGCTTATCCTTGAGTGCCAGAAAGAATGAGGACTTATCAAGGAGTGGTGATCCTTGTGGTGTCCCGGAGTTAGGATTCAAGAGACGGGTTCTCTTGGAGTCTACTTCCTTCGACCAACATTTTGTTCAGTTTTCTTATTTCATCGAGTCTATTTTCTTTAGTTTTTGTTCATTGTTGTTCTTCGTTGTTCTTGAGTTCAATTCATCTTTCCTTGAGTTGCACGATCCTTATATCAAAGAAGGCTCTTAGGACGGGTTCCTAACGTGTCTCCCATCATTCCAACTTTCCATTCAAAGTCCAAATACATTAATGTGAGATATTATTAGATATGTGATGTTTTGAATGCTCAAACATTGAAGTTAGTAAAAATTCATACTGATAATAATGATGTTGATATGATGACTAAGGTACTACTAAGATGAAAGTTTGAAACTTCTTGTGAGATCGTTGGATTGGAGGCCATCTCCAGATAGTCGAGAGAGAGATATGTTAGGTGTGGACTCCCTTCCTATGTGGAGAAATACCCAAACCCAAAAGCCCATTATATGTCTCACTTATTTAAATAGAAAGGGGTCATATTAGGATATGGGAGTGAGGTCATATTCAAGTTAGAATAGCTATTTTTGAGAGAGACGAGAAAAACATTATTTTCATATATTCACAAAGTAGTCACGGAAAAAATTCATTTGCAGATTCATTAACTATTGGATTTGGTTGAAATCTTATCAGCAGGTTTAAGCTTGTCACTTTGGTTGATTGAGAGGGCTTTCAGCACTAATTTGTGCACTTAATTGAGACTCTTTCATTCTCTTATTTTGATGATAGTGGAGTTGTTGTCATTGGTTTGGACAACTCATGGCTTTTACCCTTACGAAGAGAGGTTTTCCATATTAAAAATCTAGGTGTCTCTTGATGTGTTTGCATGGTTTATTTTTTGCTATTTATTTGTTTGATTGCTTCTCATAGATTCTTGCAAGTAGGAGAGATTTATTTCTGCTGTATATCTATTACTCTATTAGGGAAAGCATTTTTAAGGTGTTTGGGCTCAATTTTCTTCAATTCGCACTCTAGAATCTCGAGGTATGATATTTTTGTTGCTCTCTTCTCCCTTTTATGCGAATTTGCAACATGATTTTCATTTTGGGATGTTGAGATTTGAATTTGCAGAGCTTGTGAGGGGTCTTTGGTTGTTGGAAATGCTTAGGAATATTGTATAAAAGCTTTCTAATGCTATGAGTATCTTTGTTTGGAAAGATTTCATGTGTTTTATGTTGATATTTTGAGGTTAAGACAAACCCTAGGGTGAAAAGTGAAGACTGAGATTTTGATGGAATTGGTTGATGAATTTTCTTATATAACATCTTTATATTCCCAAGAACACATGTACAAAGTTTGGTTGAGTTTGAACTTGATTTGATTTATCGTATCTAGCTCGAAAGTTTAACATGCATAATTGATGTTTTAACCAGGAATGGGTATGATGGTTGTAGTTGGGTGTGCTGAATGATAAATTCATGTGTATTGTTATAAATGTGAATGTTAGATGGGATATCATTGGAAGTTTAATGTGAAAAATTGATTTATGGAGCCTATGTGACCTAATGGGTTGCTTATGGTTATTAGGCTTGAATTTGTGTGTTTGGAAATTATTATTTTTTTTTGGGTTGGGGGGGGGGGGGCAATTCTTTTGTTTGGCTACTTGTTGATCATCTCTTATGAATTGTGTGTAGCTTGGACCACTTGTATGGCTTGCTATGGTGATGGTTTCACGTTTGGTTGGGTTGAGGTTACCAAGGAGTAACTTTTGTTTATGTATATGCATTTAATTTTTTATATTATGATATGCATCCATTGTGGCACTGCTAGCAAGTTTCTTATACTTTTTCCTTTCTTCAAATTTATGGAAAGTAATGGCTAATGACAATATATATATGGTAGAACTTGTAACTGGTAAGCGTGATATATTATGAATATTTGGTCATCCCCATGATTATGTTTTGTATGTTAGTACAATGCTAGCATGATAATGCATATGGTGAGATGGCATGTTAGCATGACTTATTGACATTGTCACTGGTTTTTGTTGGACTCAATTGATAAAGGGTAGGATCTGTAGCTAGATCTATCATAAATGTGACTAGATCCCAATTTGCTTCTTGGCCATGGCTAGACTTGTTCTGGCAATGGGTATCCTTTTGAAATGACAAATATAAGTGGGTTTTTAGTTTGGAAGTAGGGTAAAGTCCTTACAGGTTTAGGGGCAATGATTTATGATCTAAAGATTCTTCCAAACACTTAAATTTTAAGTGATATGAGAGGAGAGAGAGATGGTAGATAGAAAGGAGGGACAAAAGGAAGGGGAGAGAAACTAGAAGAATTCAAGGAGAGAGAACTCAAGGAGGAAGAAGGGAAGGGAGAAAATAGAAGAACTTGAAAGAGAGAGAGAGAGAAAATTCCAAATAACCAATACCATTCAATTCATTAACCAAGTTTGCAATTCGAACTACAACGATGGCTATTTATTAGACTCAATTGAACTTTTTGTGATGGAATACAAGCTAGGCTTAATCAAGAGGAGGAGTTTGGAGGAAATATTCAAGAGCTTGGAGGACTTGAAATTCATGAACAAGTGGCTGGACAAGGAACCCGAGTATGGAACAAGAAAGATACCTTGCAAGGAATGGGTGGGCCTATGACAAGAGCAAGGACTAAGGCAATGAAGCAAGCTCTCAATGGATTGATTCAAGAAGTAATTGAACAAGAGCCCATCTACTTAGGTCAATTTTCAGCCCAAAAGGCTTCAAGAGGCGTGTTCGTCATGGCTAGTATGCTAGAAATTGATCAAAGCCCAACAAACAAGGCCCAAATAGAAGAACACACTTAAAGGAGCATGTGCCAAGCTTGTGACCTTTTAAGTAGTGTTCTTTAATTAAATAAATTAGCAATTTTCGTTTTTTTATTACTTAATTCAGAAATAAGGTTTTGACAATTAGTTTCCTATTTTGAATTTATTTGTGAGGATCTCTTTAGATTTGATTTTGTTTCCTATTTTTGGGCATCACTTATTCAGCATGTATCTAGTCTTATTTTTGTGTAAGGTGGTGCCATTCTATATTTAGGATCCAAACTATTTTTAGCAAATTAGGGCTAGGGTTTTTGCTTTCTTTTTTTTTTTAAAACGTCACTTTTGTACTTGCAAATCACAGATGAATGAATACTGCGTTTTTGACAAAAACTTTGTGAGTTATCTTGTTCTCTTGGTGAGCTTGAGAGACTCTTTGGCATATCAAAGAGAGTGGTCTTCTCTTTGTGGTGTCTATAGCTAAGGTTTCAAGAAACAAATTTTCTTGGGGTCTTGCTTCTTGACCAATAACTTCTATCCTTCCTATTCGTGCATTCTTCTGTTTATCTTTTCTGTTTGTTTAATGTGTTTTTGGTATTTTATTTGCTTCTCTTTGATCCTAGCACGATCCTTACGTTTCCCATTCGATTGAAGGTTCGTGAGACAAGTTCTACACGGGTTTTCTATCATTTTGGAAGATTGACACAATCTAATAAAATATGAAATTATTTAACCAAAAGATGCAATCTAGCGAGATTGTAAAAATTTCACTTATTTGGAAATTTCTTAAAAACTAAGATATTTTAGAACATTTTAACCTAAACTTAAAGAAAAAAATCATAAAATAAGAAATAAATGAAATATAATATAAATATTAAATTAAATCTAAAAGATATTATAAATATTATAATAAAACATCTTTATTTAAAATCTTAATTATCTAAAACTATCAATTCTCCATCATTCCCCCTGGGCATTTGAAAGAACTCTCCTCCAAAGAATTAAAACTTAACGTGACATCTAGATCTAGGAAACATTTCTAGCAAATAAGAAATTGAAGGATGAAATCTGAATGAGAGGACTTCGTTTTAGAGTTTAAAAAATTCTTCGACTCTGGAAATTCCTTCTAACGGACAAGGTAATGGTGCAAGAGATCATTATTTAGGAAGATAACATACTCTTCCATAACAGCTTTTGCTTTCAATGATATGGTAGATGGATGAGATGGAACAAGAGCATCTTGAAGTTAAGCATCTATAACATTAGAGGACAAAACTTCTACTGGTGGAGATTGTTTCAAAGCTTGCTTCTTTTTCAAGCTTTCTTCTTTCTGTGATAATAGAGGCATCACTTGAGATTGTTTATGATAGAGTACGATCGAGGCATGAAGCATTTGGTGATGAGGGCAAGCTAAGGGAAATAGTGGACCATGGACAAATTCAAAGCCCACTTCAAGGCATTGGAGGATCAATGACAAGAGCTAGAACAAAAGCCATGAAGCAAGCCATGAATGGGGTGATGCATAACATGATTAACATGGAACCATTATATTTCAATGATTTTGAGGCCCAAAACAAAGAAAGAGGCAAGCTGAAAATGTGGAGCCAAATTATAGCCAACGAGCCCAACTTGGAGAAGGCCCAATATGGAGAATTCACTTAAAATACATGTGCTTCTCATGTGATCACTAAAAGTGACGTTTTTTAATAAGTTTTATTAGGATTATTTTTAGTCAATTTGTTTCCTTTTCAATAAAAGGCAAATAATGATCTGATTTACTTTGCTTTATGCATTTAAGAGGAGTCAACCTTTTCAAATTCAAAATTAGAATTAAATGCTCCTTTTGACTTAGGATTTCCTTTTTGTATTAATTAGCATTAATAAGGTTAGGTTTGTGGGGGTGAACTAGAGTTAGTTTGTGGGGTTAATACTTACCTATAAATAGGCACCTCTTGTACTCTTGCAAACCACAATATGAATGAATGAATTTCTTTCAGCAACTTTATTGTTGTTCTGTGAGTTCTTTCTTGCTTATCCTTGAGTGCCAGAAAGAATGAGGACTTATCAAGGAGTGGTGATCCTTGTGGCGTCCCGGAGTTAGGATTCAAGAGACGGGTTCTCTTGGAGTCTACTTCCTTCGACCAACATTTTTTTTAGTCTTCTTATTTCTTCGTGTCTATTTTCTTCAGTTTTTGTTCATTGTTGTTCTTCATTATTCTTGTGTTCAATTCATCTTTCCTTGAGTTGCACGATCTTTATATCAAAGAAGGCTCTTAGGACAGGTTCCTAACGTGTCTCCCATCAGTTTATCTTCATGCTGCTCAACAAGATTTTTCTACAAATGCTTGTTTGGCACATCTAATGCAGGTGAATGGCTTTTGATGAGAGTGTCATCTTCTACAATCACAACTTGATCATCTACTTTGGGTTCTAAGGAATTATCTGCAGTAATAGAGGTCTCTTGATACACTTTTTCTTCCTTCATCTAAAGTTTGCACTCTTCCTCTATATACAGAGAAGTTATTTCTACACCCAGTTATTTACACCACAACTTCATAAGGTACATGAATTTTTTGTGCATATGGTGCAACTCCTCCAATAAACAAGGCATGCCTTTCTAATGAGTTAGAATAGGAGAAAACTCGTGAAAACACCTCAGAAATGTGGCTCTGATACTAAATGATGTATGAGGAGATAGAAAGGGTAGACAAAAAAGAGGGAGGAAAGGAAGAAGAGAGAAACTAAGAATTTAGGGAGATAAAACTCAAGGAGGAAGTACAGGAAGGGAAACAATAGAAGAACTTGAGGAAGAGAGAAAATTCCAAATAATCAATATTATTCAATTCATCAACCAAGTTTGTGATTTGAATTACAATGAAAGCTATTTATAGGACACAATAGAACTTTCTAGAAGATTGACACAATCTGATAAAATAGGAAATTATTTAACCTAAAGACTTAATCTAGGGAAATTATAAGCATCTTACTTATTTGGAAATTTCTTAAAGACTGAGATATTGTAGAACATTTTGACCTAAACTTAAAGAAAAAGAAATTATAAAATAGGAAATAAATAAAAGATAATATAAATCCTAAATTAAATCTAAAAAATATCCTAAATATTCTAATAAAATGTTTTTACTCAAAATTCTAATTATCTAAAACTATTCATTTTTCATCATAAAGTTTTGAATGTTGTTCCTTGAATATCTATCTCTTATTTAAAGAATCATTAGGAAAACCCCTTTTGTATGTCATAAACTCACTTATATGTTATGAAACTTAATGGTGGTGATTTTTCTTTAAGATGTCTCTTTAAAGCTCAATTTAATAGTGTTGAAAACTTGATTTTCAAGTAATTTCACTTTTGATTAACACATAACTACCTAATATGAAATCAATGTTCTTTATTAGACTGCAAACTTTATCATGTTAAAGTAAGGATGTTACAACAAACAAGACTCTAGCCAATATCTTCTCTATCAACCTAAAGGCAAAATTGATTGATAGAGGTCCTCCCTTGTGCAGTGAAATCATCACATAAAATAGAAGCAGGAGGAGGTGGTGATGTTTCCACCTACTCTTTCAAGCCCATCCCCTTTGATGCTAAACCTGCTAAATAATTAGAAATGCAATTTCTAACTCATTTGATCAATGACAAAGATATCAGGGTGTGATTTAAACACATCTAGGTTTTCTTCCAATATCTATCCCTATTGCCAATAACATCCTTCAGCAGATTGATTCTATAAAAAATACATCAGTTCAACACAATCTATAATTCCACAATAATAAGGGAAATCAAGCAGCTCTAGTGCTTTTCTGAAGTGCATATATTTAGCAACAAAGACAAATTTCGCTATGATATAGTCAAACTAACCACCAACAAAAGCACCATTGTGATCACGACATATAGCTCCTATTCCCCTCCCCCTCCCCTTTATGAAAGTTAGGAAGATAGGAACTATTACAATAAATCTTTATTTTACCTGGCTCTAGAGCTTGCCACCTATCAAGACAAGAATCAAAGTTGTTATTAGCGGCACTTAAGGATGAATGAACAACATCCTAATACTTGTGTAGACTTGTTTCTGCAAGTTGCAAAACACGTATAGAATCAACCCTCTCCACTATTAAAATTGTTCTATATTAGTCTTCTAAATATGCTACAATAATAGAGTTAAGAAGGCTTTATCTTCATCTTCTAATTGGGTAGTACCTATTAAAAATTGCACGCAGCAAGAATAGAAATTTAACACATTATAAGGACTATGGGTTAAAGCAATAGGGCTGCCAAACCATACGGTTGTAGCCCTAGACACTATAATAGTAGGTATTCAATTGTTTCACTCTTGCACACAAGGCATAAAGGATTGATTTTACATCTTGGAGGAACCTTCAAAGCTCAAACCTCATTCCTTAAACATCTCAGAATCACATAAGATCCACTAAGGGCCCCCAAATTTCGAGTATCCGCATTAGCACATCAAAATTGATACCCTAATTTAACCTTATAAGCCCTATCTTTGCCTTCAGCCATATTAATCTATCGGGTCTATTCCATCTTAGAAGAGGGATTCATCAAATAGTCTTAAGCAATGAACTTTGCATTATGCCTTCAATAGGAGATAAATCCTATCTACCATTTTGTTTTAAATCAGCCATAACCAATCCCAAATTTTGATTCTTCGGATTAAGACATCTTATATTGGAGCTCCGAAAACTTGGGATCCATTGTCCATCCACACTTTTACTAGCTGCCATTCCCAATTTGCCACATTAAATCAGTTCTATAAACTTGATGATTTGCCATGTGACTATTTTGATATTTTGTGATTGTTTGGCTGAGTTAAATGAAGGAGTTTTGACCTTGGGATGTCCAATTTATAAAGAGAAAAAATTTGCTGAAATTTTTATGAATTATTATGGCATTTTATATTTTCATAAGAATGATTGTTGTTTTCATGAGTGATAATATGCATGTATACATGGGTTGTGCTATTGGGATTCTTTAAAGCTCATCCTTCATAAATGACTAACATGTTAGGGTCAAACAATGTCAGGAATCCAAGAAGAGTCAAAGGAATGGAGAAAGAAAATGATGAATGATATGATTATGCAAGTATTTTTGTGTTTTGAGAATATGTATAAATTTATATGTAAAGGTTAAAATTTGTTTGATGCTTTGGATATGTTCCTGTAAGTCCTGTTATAATGTTATATTTGGAGTTGGAACAATGAATGATGATGTGTTATATTTATGAATTTTATTATGTAAGTTATGACATAATTTTATCCAAGATGACCAGTGATGGGAGACACGTTAGGAACCTGTCCTAAGAGCCTTCTTTGATATAAGGATCGTGCAACTCAAGGAAAGATGAATTGAACACAAGAATAATGAAGAACAACAATGAACAAAAACTGAAGAAAATAGACACGAAGAAATAAGAAGACTAAAAAAAATGTTGGTCGAAGGAAGTAGACTCCAAGAGAACCCGTCTCTTGAATCCTAACTCCGGGACGCCACAAGGATCACCACTCCTTGATAAGTCCTCATTCTTTCTGGCACTCAAGGATAAGCAAGAAAGAACTCACTGAACAACAACAAAGTTGTTTAAAAGAAATTCATTCATTCATATTGTGTTTGCAAGAGTACAAGAGGTGCCTATTTATAGGCAAGTATTAACCCACAAACTAACTCTAGTTCACCCCACAAACCTAACCTTATTAATGCTAATTAATACAAAAAGGAAATCTTAAGTCAAAAGGAGCATTTAATTCTAATTTTGAATTTGAAAAGGTTGGCTCCTCTTAAATGCATAAAGTAAAGCAAATCAGATAATTATTTGCCTTTTATTGAAAAGGAAACAAATTGACTAAAATAATCCTAATAAAACTTATTAAAAACGTCACTTTGAGTGAGCACATGAGAAGCACATGGATTTTAAATGAATCCTCCTTATTGGGCTTTCTCCAAGTTGGGTTCTTTGACTATAATTTGGCTCCAGATTTTCAGCTTGCCTCTTTCTTTGTTTTGGGCCTCAAAATCATTGAAATGTAATGGTTCCATGTTAATAATGTCTTGAATCACCCCATTCATGGCTTTTGTTCTAGCTCTAGTCATTGGTCCTCCAATGCCTTGAAGTGGGCCTTGAATTTGTCTATGGTCCATTGTTGCTCTTAGCTTGCCCTCCTCATCATATGTTTCATGCCTCGATCGTACTCTATCAACCAGTCGTAATTGGAGTAGGAAAAATCTATTAGAGACAGAGCATTAATATAAGTGTTATATATTTTTTGAAAGTAGACAAACCAAGCTTTCCAAAGAGCTAGAGAAAACTCAAATTGGATAAATGTACAATTTATACTGAATTTTTAAATTTAGGGGATAAAACTAGGTAGTTTGGGAAAAATTGGAATTTTCACTGTAAACACTGATTGTTTCAAAAGGAAGTATAAAATCGTGCAGAGCTCAAAAAATTCAATGGTTTACATGTGTGAAAAGATCTATGTTTTAAGTTAAACATGCCACCCATTTAGCATAGTTAGAGCTATATAATAAGAGATATATAAGATTTTTTAAAACTATTCTAGTTGAAGTTATATTTCGACCCTCAATGATTCAAGATAATGCTATGCCCTGTTCCAATAAAATAATGTTCAAGATAGATATGTATAGAAAGCAGACATCTAGGGCTTTCAAATGACATAATGAATGCATAAATTGGCTCAGAATAAAATGAGAAATAAATTCTCAAATTTAAGGCCAAAATTCTAGGAAAGTGAAAAATGACCATATGAATAGTGATCTTTGTGCTAAAAAACTGTACAAATTGACATGTTAAAGATATTGTTTCATATTTTTCCATGTAGTAAATATTTCAAGATATTTTTAGAGAGTTGAATCCCCTTTGTACGTTTTTCTAGATTTGATTATGAATTTTTTAAATTTAGCCTGGGACATCAAATGAATAATAACTTAAAGTTTTAAATTTTTTAGTTTTGGTTAATCATGTGATTCAAGCTTCTAAAATTATATTAATGGATTTAAATGAATTTTAAGACATGAGAAATAAGGTCTAAAGTTAAGGTGTTACAATAAGAAAATATCATGTGCAATATCTCTAATTTTACTAAATATCATATGATATAATGTAGAGGAAAATAACAAAACATAAAATTCAAAGGAAATTATAGAAAACAGAAAGATACAATTAAACGTGGAAAAAAGGTAAAAAGGTAATTTTTCTAGTTAAAATAAAAAAAAGAAAATTATATTTTTGCCCCAAGAAATAAAAATTCTATGCAATGGAGTCCTTAACAAAAAGAAAGAATTTAGTGCATTATAGTTCTTGAAAAATTATGAGAAATGACCCAAAAAAATTAAAAATTATAATTTAGTCCCGGCTCAAGGGCATTTTCATAATTATAAAAATTTCTATCAAAATAAAGCTAATGACGAGCCAGACTCAATGAAATACTGCTTAAAAGCTAACTAAGTTAATATGAATTTATAGTTAGCATTGAAAGTTGAAAAGTAAATATTATAATGAAAAAGGAATCAAGGACTCTATAATGTGCAGTGAAGACATAGGAATAGTATGTGAACCCCACTCAAATATATTTTGGGACAAGAAAATTAATTTTGTCTAAAATCAAATGTAGAATAATCCTGTATCCATTAAATGACAATTATGATAAAGTAATTAATCGATATGGGTAAAATTTATCGGTAAAGGCTATTTTGGACTGTTAAAATTTATGGAGAAATTTTTGGACAAAACACTCTATTAATGGCATGATATGTTGTAGCTATGACACCAAGGGAATTTAATTAATTGATTTAAGGAATTATTGCATTAAAATTAACTAAGGTGGTTCACTAACTTGGGAATGCTA
Organism: Adenanthera pavonina; assembly: GCA_026686845.1. Classification (NCBI taxonomy): domain Eukaryota; kingdom Viridiplantae; phylum Streptophyta; class Magnoliopsida; order Fabales; family Fabaceae; genus Adenanthera; species Adenanthera pavonina. The sequence goes on from JAIVEN010000017.1 coordinate 10,803,679, forward strand.
TTCTTCTATTTGATATCATTCCTAAAGGTTAAGTGGATTAAAACACTTCATCCCCTTTATTTCATGCATCCAAAGCAACAGCCAAGTGAGAGAGTGAGCAAAAAACAAAAGGAAAGGAAGAAAGGAAAGAGAAAGCTAGAAGGCAAGATCCAAGCTCATGTTGCAAAGGTGAGATCTCTTGGCCCCTAGCTTGTTTTCTCATGTAGTTTAAGGTTGTTTTATGGAGTCTTTTTCTCTCCTCTCTCACCCTAGGAATTTTAGCCATGGTAGGTTAGGGAGAGAAAGTTGAGCTATGGTCATATAAACAGAGGAAAAGGTTTAGGCTAGGTGAATAAAGCATGAAACCACAAGTTGTTGTAAGTTTTGTGAAGCAAATGTTTTTCTCCAATTTTTTCCTTATTTTCGCCAAACTAGTTACGATAGAAAAGGAATTTCAAAATTTTGACCCCAAAATGGATTCCTTATTGTCAAATTAGCTAAATACAAGCATTGGTTCAAAAAGGAATAAAAAAGTATGCATACTTTTTTTATGGAGGTCACTGAATTGATGACTTTGTATTGTGATGCTTTAGGGTTTAAGAAGGTGGTGGAAAGCCAAAGAAAGGTGTGCAAAATGTGAAGAGTAAGAGAAATTCATGAGACAGTTATTTTCTCATTTATGCTTTATGTTGACTTCTATGAGTTTGTTGCTATGCCATATGTTTGATTTGATGCTTTGTGACGATTTTGTGTTGTAGGCTAAGTTGATTAAGGGATTTTGTGACCCTAAGATGTCTAATTTGCAAAATGAAACTCTACTAAATTTTTTATGAAATAATATGATATGATATGTTCCTATGACTTTCATTGATGTTTTCATTAAATGTATATAATATGATTGTATGGTTGGGTATAGCAATTGAGATTCAATGAATCTCACCCTTCCATATGCTAACAATGTCTAGGAACACAATATGGCAAGACTGCCAAGGAGGAGAAAGGAAAAGAAAAAGATATTGTTGACTAAGATTGCTTTACTTGCCATGGTGTTTTATTTCAAGTTATTGTGTAAATCCGCATGTTTGGTGTTAAATATGTGATGGGAGACACGTTAGGAACCCGTCCTAAGAGCCTTCTTTGATATAAGGATCGTGCAACTCAAGGAAAGATGAATTGAACTCAAGAACAACGAAGAACAACAATGAACAAAAACTAAAGAAAATAGACTCGATGAAATAAGAAAACTGAACAAAATATTGGTCGAAGCAAGTAGAATCCAAGAGAACCCGTCTCTTGAATCCTAACTCCGGGACGCCACAAGGATCACCACTCCTTGATAAGTCCTCATTCTTTCTGGCACTCAAGGATAAGCAAGAAAGAACTCACAGAACAACAATAAAGTTGCTGAAAAGAAATTCATTCATTCATGTTGTGCCTTGCAAGAGTACAAGAGGTGCCTATTTATAGGCAAGTATTAACCCCACAAACTAACTCTAGTTCACCCCACAAACCTAACCTTATTAATGCTAATTAATACAAAAAGGAAATCCTAAGTCAAAAGGAGCATTTAATTCTAATTTGAATTTGAAAAGGTTGGCTCCTCTTAAATGCATAAAGCAAAGCAAATCAGATCATTATTTGCCTTTTATTGAAAAGGAAACAAATTGACTAAAATAATCCTAATAAAACTTATTAAAAACGTCACTTTTAGTGACCACATGAGAAGCACATGTATTTTAAGTGAATTCTTCATATTGGGCCTTCTCCAAGTTGGGCTTGTTGACTATAATTTGGCTCCACATTTTCAGCTTGCCTCTTTCTTTGTTTTGGGCCTCAAAATCATTCAAATACAATGGTTCCATGTTAATCATATTTTGGATCAACCCATTCATGGCTTGCTTCATGGCTTTGGTCCTAGCTCTGGTCATTGGTCCTCCAATGCCTTGAAGTGAGTCTTGAATTTGTCCATGGCCCATTGTTTCCCTTAACTTGCCTTCATCATTCCCTCCCTCCTGAAAAGGATTCGTCCTCGAATCTGAAATGTCAAAAAGAGAGAGGTCAGCCACATTAAAGGTTGCACTTACATTTCCATAAGTATGAGGCAAATCAATTTTATAAGCATTATCATTTATCCTTTCCAAAACTTGAAAAGGACTGTCGCCTCTTGGGTGCAATTTGGATTTCCTTTGTTCAGGAAACCTCTCTTTCCTTAGATGAACCCACACCCAATCTCCAGGCTCGAAGACAATCTTCCTGCAACCTTTGTTAGCCTGTTGAGCATATTGCTCATTTTTCCTCTCAATGTTTGCTTTTACCTTAGCATGTAAGTCCTGCACAAACTTAGCTTTCTTTTCAACATCAAGGTTAGCAAACTCAGTAACAGGCAAAGGAAGAATATCAAGTGGAGTCAAAGGATGGAACCCATAGACAACTTCAAAAGAAGAATAACTAGTAGTAGAATGCACAGCTCGGTTATATGCAAACTCCACATGAGGTAAACACTTTTCCCAATTTTTAAGATTTTTATGCAATATAGCACGCAATAAAGAAGAAAGTGTTCGATTTACTACCTCTGTTTGCCCATCCGTTTGGGGATGTGCAATTGTTGAAAACACAAGCTTAGTTCCCAGTTTAGCCCATAAAGTTTTCCAGAAATGACTCAAGAATTTAACATCACGATCACTAACAATGGACCTGGGTAAACCATGCAATCTAACTATCTCCTTAAAGAACAGATCAGAGATGTGAATAGCATCATGTGTTTTAGAACAAGCAATGAAATGAGCCATCTTGCTAAACCTATCCACCACAACAAATACACTATCCTTACCAGCAGGGGACTTAGGCAATCCAAGCACAAAATCCATAGAAATGTCCACCCAAGGATGTGAAGGAACAGGCAAAGGTGTATATAATCCATGGAGATGCACTCGAGATTTAGCATGCTTGCACACAATGCATTTATCACACACAGAAACAACATCCTTGCGCATATGTGGCCAATAAAAATGATCTTTCATCATAGCCAAAGTCTTATCAACTCCAAAATGACCCATTAAACCTCCTCCATGAGATTCTTTAACCAAAAGCTCACGCATAGAACATGCAGGAACACATAGCTTACTTCCCTTAAACAAGAACCCATCAAATCTATAAAAATCATCAACACCATGATTCTCACACAATTTCCAGGTTTCAGCAAAGTCAACATCACATTCATACATGCTTTTCAAGGATTCAAAACCAATCAACTTAGCCTGCATAGATGTAATGAGACTATATCTCCTAGACAATGCATCGGCAACAACATTTTCTTTACCATGCTTATGTTTCAAAACATATGGAAAAGATTCAATAAACTCAAGCCAAACAGCGTGTCTTTTGTTCAATTTGTTTTGGGTCTTAAGGTATTTCAAACTTTCATGATCAGAATGCAAAACAAATTCATTAGACCACAGATAATGTTGCCAATGTTCTAAGGTTCTTTTTAGTGCATACAACTCTTTATCATATGTAGAATAATTCAAGCATGCACCACTAAGCTTCTCACTAAAATATGCAATTGGTCTAGCCTCTTACATCAAAACAACTCCAATTCCAATACCAGAAGCATCACATTCAACTTCAAAAACCTTAGAAAAGTCAGGAAGAATAAGTAGAGGGGCATTGGTTAGCTTATCTTTCAGTGTTTGAAAAGCCCTCTCTTGTGCCTCACCCCATTTAAACACAACATTTTTCTTTACCAGTTCATTTAGAGGTGCAGCAATGGTTGAGAAGTCCCGCACAAATCTCCGGTAGAAACTTGCAAGTCCATGGAAACTCCTCACTTCATTTGCATTCCTTGGTGTAGGCCAATCGTGGATAGCTTTCACTTTCTCCTCATCCACTCGAATCCCTTCAGCACCTACAACAAACCCAAGGAAGACAACAGAATCCAAACAAAAAGAACATTTCTCTAAATTGGCAAAGAGTCTATTTTCACGTAAGATATCAAATACAGCACGCAAATGTTCAGCATGCTCTTCAAGACTCTTAGAAAACACCAAAATATCATCAAAGTATACGACTACAAACTTTCCTATGTATGGACGAAAAACATGATTCATAAGACTCATAAATGTGCTAGGAGCATTAGTCAAACCAAACGACATAACTAACCACTCATACAACCCAAACTTAGTCGTAAAAGCAGTCTTCCATTCATCCCCTTCTTTCATCCTTATCTGATGATATCCACTCCTAAGATCTATCTTTGAAAATAAACAAGCACCATGCAATTCATCTAGCATGTCATCTAACCGAGGAATGGGATATCGATACTTAACTGTAATTTTGTTGATGGCACGACAATCTACACACATTCTCCACTTGCCATCTTTCTTGGGCACCAAAATGACTGGAACAGCACATGGACTAAGGCTTTCTTTCACGAACCCCTTTTTCAGTAATTCCTCAACTTGCCTTTGAATTTCCTTAGTCTCCTCTGGATTTGCCCTATATGCAGGCCTATTTGGAATAGATGCTCCAGGGATGAAGTCAATCCTATGCTCAATGCCTCTTATTAGGGGCAACCCATCTGGTATCTCCTCTGGAAATAATTCCTTATATTCCTGCAACAAGCTCAAAACACTAGAAGGAAGAGAGTTATCTAAATCAGAAATAGTTAGATACACTTCCTTATACATAAGTACAAAGGAAGGTTCACAAAACAAAGCTCTTTTGATTTCTCCTCCTCCAGCAAACAAAGTTACTTTTGTTTCTTCACTCTCATTCTTTTTCATAAAGCTCCTTTGCCCTTTTCTTTTGAGCTCACTTGCTTTTCTTTCTTTCTCATGCTCTTTCTTTTCTTTTTCTTTCATTTTACTCTCTTGCATAATTCTCCTTTGGTCTTCAAGAGCCTGCACTGGACTAAGAGGTGTTAGCACAATGGTCTTATTATTATACTCAAATGAGTACCTGTTAGTGTAACCATCATACTTAATCCTCCTATCATACTGCCATGGCCTACCAAGTAACAAGTGTCCAACATGCATAGGTACAACATCACATAAAACCTCATCTTTATAGCTACCTATGGAAAATGCTACAATCACTTGTTTAGTTACCTTAGCATCCCCACTTTCATTAAACCACAGCAAATTATAAGGTGTAGGATGCTTCAAAGTTGGTAAACCAAGTTTCTCAACTAACAAGGTGCTTGCTACATTGGTACAATTACCATTATCAATGATAAGATTGCATACCTTGTTATTAATGAAACATCTTGTATGAAACAAATTCTCGCGTTGCTCTCTCTCATGGCCCACCATTGGCTGTATGTTAAGAGCACGCCTGGATACCAATACTTCTCCTTCAACGGCCTCAGCTATCTCCACATCAGAATCATCTTCACTAGAGTTTAACTCGGCCTCCTTCGTCTCTTCACCACTGCTTTCACTAGTCACACAACCATTCTCAAGAGCAATCATAGTTCTTTTAGTGGGACATTGTGAAGCAATATGACCAAACCCTTGATGGGAGACACGTTAGGAACCCGTCCTAAGAGCTTTCTTTGATATAAGGATCGTGCAACTCAAGGAAAGATGAATTGAACTCAAGAACAATGAAGAACAACAATGAACAAAAACTAAAGAAAATAGACTCGATGAAATAAGAAAACTGAACAAAATATTGGTCGAAGGAAGTAGACTCCAAGAGAACCCGTCTCTTGAATCCTAACTCCGGGACGCCACAAGGATCACCACTCCTTGATAAGTCCTCATTCTTTCTGGCACTCAAGGATAAGCAAGAAAGAACTCACTGAACAACAATAAAGTTGCTGAAAAGAAATTCATTCATTCATGTTGTGCCTTGCAAGAGTACAAGAGGTGCCTATTTATAGGCAAGTATTAACCCCACAAACTAACTCTAGTTCACCCCACAAACCTAACCTTATTAATGCTAATTAATACAAAAAGGAAATCTTAAGTCAAAAGGAGCATTTAATTCTAATTTGAATTTGAAAAGGTTGGCTCCTCTTAAATGCATAAAGCAAAGCAAATCAGATCATTATTTGCCTTTTATTGAAAAGGAAACAAATTGACTAAAATAATCCTAATAAAACTTATTAAAAACGTCACTTTTAGTGACCACATGAGAAGCACATGTATTTTAAGTGAATTCTTCATATTGGGCCTTCTCCAAGTTGGGCTTGTTGACTATAATTTGGCTCCACATTTTCAGCTTGCCTCTTTCTTTGTTTTGGGCCTCAAAATCATTCAAATACAATGGTTCCATGTTAATCATATTTTGGATCAACCCATTCATGGCTTGCTTCATGGCTTTGGTCCTAGCTCTGGTCATTGGTCCTCCAATGCCTTGAAGTGGGTCTTGAATTTGTCCATGGCCCATTGTTTCCCTTAACTTGCCTTCATCAATATGTGTATGGAGATGATTATGTCCCTTTAAGTCCTATATAATGTATAGGAGAACAAGTTATGGCCATGTAAAATATTTTATGGAATTTATTTTGCAAGAATATAGGATGTAAAGGGTCATTTTGACCTTTAGTCAATAAACCCAACACTGTCTAGACTGGAAGAGATTAAAAATGGTTTAAAGATCACTCAATTTGGATGTCTGTGCAATTTAATATGATTTTTCAAATTTATGCCAGAAAACTAGAATTTCAGAAGATGACCAAATGAATAGTAATTATTGTATCAATTGACCCAGTCAATGCTATGTTTCATATTTTTTCCATGTAGATAATATTTTCAACTATTTTTAGAGACTTGAATCTCTTATATACTATTTTTTTTGGAATTAGTTATGAATTTTTGAAGTTCGTCCAATAAAATAGAAGTGCCAAATTAACAATACCAAGGTCATGAAAATTTTGTTTTCAATTTTTATATGATTCAAGCTTCCAATTGAGCATAAATGAACTTAATTATGATCTAATATATGGAAATTGAGCCTAAGGTCCAAGTGTTACATTGGGAGAAAATGACAAAGTAAAGCTAATGTTGTAATTTATTTTCTTTCTTTTAGTATAAAGGGTTGAATGCACTTAATTTTGTTAGAATTCCTTTTGTTTTCAAAGTATTTTCATTCAAAATATGCCTTATTTGTTCATAGGGAGTTGCCTCGTATGTTCACGAAGTGTTGTTTCTAAGAACTCACTTGTTGGTACATAACATGAACTCTTATATGTACATCACATGTTTGCACAATTCAGTTTGTTTCTGTGTGTTAGCTTATTCATTCTTTGTGCAACACTTGAACGTTCATCGTATGTGATAGAATTGAGTGTTTTCTCTGATGCACTCTAGTTACTGCTCACTCAATATTCATTTAAGAGGAACTTCCTCAAACTTTTATGCGTGCCTTTTCGAAAACTCAGTTTGAATTTGTTCAATGTCTTGTACGTTCATTGGCAAGCTATTTGTTCTTTCAAGCTTTTGGCTAATGTTTGAACACTTGAATGTACAAGGACTTACTTCTAACATATTTGAGAAAGCATGATAAAGGTGCAAGAGGCTCTCTCTTCAATGTTCATTGAGGTGCCTTGCCCTAGAAACATTTAATACTCATCTGTGATAAACGTTTATCTAGACCTTACTTGATCATTCAAGCTCTAACAAATGTATTTTGTGTAGTTGGTAAACGTCTAGTTCAACATTAACTATTACTTGTCTCTAATGATTGGATTGGCTTGAAAAACTGTTGTTTCATTAAGGATGGTAGGTAACAAATTTAAGTGCACTAAGTGATAAACTGCTATTTCATTAATTATCTAGCATTCAAGTTCATACGTACCACCTTTTAGATGAAAGTTCCTGAGATTCATCATTGTTTTTATACACTCTTTTGTGAGAGTTTCTACTTTCTAAACACTTATTCTTCTTTGGGTTTAAGCACCCTAATATGGGAAAAACTAAGGGATTTTGTCACACACTTCTAAGGGTGTGAGAAAGGAGTATTTCTATAACATTCCTGTATGCTTTAATATCACAAAATGCATAAAAAATTTGAGGAAATGGAGAGACACCATTATGTGTGAAAAATGACAAAAAGGTTGTTTTTTTAAGTTAGACAGAAAAGTGGGAAAATTGTACTTTGACCCCAAGAATAAAATTATTTTCATTTTACTTCTTAAAATAAGGAGAATCACATTAATAATAAGTTGGGAAAATTACAGCTAAGACCTAAAAGAATTAAAAAAATATAATTTTTACCCCGAGTAAAGGGATAATTTTGTAAATATGCCAAATTATTGTCAAAATGAAGCTCGTGATGAGATGAACCCAATAAGGTTAACTGATTAAAATTGAAGAAAAAATTAGTGTCGAGGGTTAAAAGACAACTTTATATTGAAAAAGATACTTTAAGGTTTGCAAAAAGCAAAAAGATAAAAAGAAAAGTAGTTGGGCATCACAATAAGTATTTTTAGAAGGCAAGATATTAAAGTAATTTCATATACAATTTTTCTTTAATCCTATACTCATAAAGTGATTTTATACTACAAAAAGTAACTTTATTGGTCCAAGTATAAAATAACCAACCCATGGTATTACTAGATTGAGAAAAATATATAGCATTTTGAAAACAAAATTAATGATTAAGGAATGGAAACAAAAGTAAGATTAGCAAACCTTACTATTGAAGGCTAATTAATCAAGATTAGTAAAAGTAATCATAATTAGTTGCCTTTAAATAACCCTTGTCTTGGCAGAACACACACCTTTAGAAAAAGGCAAGACAGATTTGAAATATTGGAGAGAAGAGGCATCCACGTGAAGGAAGAAAGAAGAGAAGAAAAAAAGGAACAAAAATTAAGGAAAAAATAGGTAAGTATGATTATCTTGCAATTTTCAAGTGTTATCATAGTTTCTTGGTTATTTGGGATGGTTTTCATGAAATTTCTTCTCTTTCACCCATTGTCCAGTTTTGACCTAAGCTTGTTTAAGAAAGGAAAGTTGATTTTATACCATAAACTAAGAGAAAGCATGAGTTTTTGCTAAAATATAAAGCTTTAGCATGAATGAAGCAAGTTTTAAGAAGAATCCATTCTTTCCTCTTAACAAGAAGATTTTGGTCAGTGCAAAAGAGTGTCTTAAGGTTGGAATTTCACTAATTTGACCTCAAAAACAAATTGTCTATGATGAAAAATGTTAAAGACAAGTGTTAGAATTAGAACCTAAAGTGCCTGGCATTGTATTTCAGTATAAAACTGAATCTGTAAGAATCCTGAAACATCCATAGATGTTGTTTGTGATTGGCCTCAACCACAACTTATTAAGTGTGAGTCAGATCTGTGACAAAGGTAACTGTTGTTTGACTCAAAGTTCTGCTTGGTCATCAGAAAAAAGTGATCACAAGATTATCCTTAAAGCTCAAAGCAATGGTAATTGTTATACTATTGACTTATAATTGTTATACTATTCCATATGTTTAATTAGTAAAGATAATGAGAGCTGGTTATATATAGCATAGAAGACTAGCATATATTAATATGAATCAACTTAATAAGTTAATTAAAAATGACTTAGTTACTGACTTACCTAAGATATCATTTGAATTACACTTGTCTAAAAATGTCATCTCCACATCTAGACCAGTCCAGCTACTACATATGGATTTGGTAGGTCCATCAAGAGTGAAAAGCATTGGAGGAAATCTATTTGTGCTAATAATTGTGGATGACTACTCTAGATTTACTTGGACTTTATTCCTTTCCTCTAAAGATGAGACATGTGATGCATTTGTAACCTTAGCTAAAAATGTATAAAATGAGAAAGATATTTCTATTGTGTCCATCAATTCTAATCTTGAGCGAGAGTTTGAAAATTCAAGCTTCTTGGAGTACTGTAAAGAGCATGGAATAGATCACAATTTCTTAGCTCTATGATACCCAAGCAAAATGGCATGGTGGAGAGAAAAAGCATAACTTTAGAGGAGATGGTAAGAGCAATACTAAAGGAGAAAACATCAACAGAGCATACATTAGACTAATCTTGGGGAAGGCACCTTATGAGCTCTACAAAAGAAGGAAGTCAAACCTCTATCATCTACATGTGTTTAGATGCAAGTGTTTCATGCACAACAATGTTTAGGAGAATCTAGGTAACTTTGGCTACTCTAGTAGAAGTAAAGCATATAGAGTCTTCAATAAAAGAACCAGAACCATAGAAGAGTCTGTACATATAGTGTTTATTGAGAACGAGACTCTTTCTAAACCTAACTTAGATAAGGGTGAACTGATTTCTAGCTTTAGAAAGATGAACCTCTCTAAGGAAGATAAAATTGAACCTCTAAAAATAACAGAATCCACTACTATAGAGGAAGATATTCAAGAGAATGATCATGAACTTGAAGTTAATGAAGAAATTTCTCAAGAACTACCTAGAGCTTGGAGATATGAAAGGAGTCATCTTATTGATCAAGTAATTAGGGATATTCAAGAGAATGTTAAAACAAGATGGCAGCTTAGGAATAAGATAAATCATTGTGCATTCTATTACAAATTGAACCTAAAGCATAGAAGATACATTAAAAGATTAGTACTATATTATAGTCATGCAAGAAGAGCTGAATCAATTTAAGAGGAATCAAGTTTGAGACTTAGTGCCCATCCAGTGATCATTTGATTATTGGAACCAAATGGGTGTTTAGAAAGAAACTTGATGGATTAGGAATAATCATCAGAAACAAGGCCAGGTTAATTGGCCAAAGGCTACCAAGAAGAAGGTATAGATTATAAGGAAAGTATTGCTTAAGTTGCAAGATTTATCATGGAGGAAGTTTATGTTGCTTAAGTTGCAAGGTTTTGAATACTCAATTAAGCATAATCATATTTATAAACTAAAGAGAGCTCTTCACGGTTTAAAACAAGCATAAAAAGTATGGTATAAGAGGTTAAGTAACTTCTTAATTGAAAAAGGGTTCAACAAAGATAAGGTTGACACAACCCTATTTACTAAGAAGAAAAATAAAGATTTACTTGTTCAAATTTATGTTGATATTATATTTAGTGCTACTAAAGAATATATGTTCAAGAATTTTTCTAAGTTTGTACAGAGTGAGTTCGAGATGTCCACAATGGGAGAACTTAACTTTTTCCTTAGCCAAATCAGTCAATGTGATGATGGCATCTTCCTAAGTAAATCAAAATATATGAAAGAATTGCTGAAGAATTTGAAATGGAGAATGCTAAGTTAATGGGAACTCTAATGGCCACTGCCACAAAGCAAAACCATTCGATATCACTCAATACAGAAGAATGATTGGTTCCTTATTGTATCTAACATCTAATAGACCTAACATCATATTTAGTGTTTGCATGTGTGCAAGGTTCTAATCATGTCCCAAGGAGTCCCATGCAAAAGTTGTGAGGAGAATATTCAAATATCTACTTGGAATAATACCTCAGATGGGACTTTGGTATCTAAAGGGCAATGGAAAGGAGCTTATTTGGATATACTGATGCAGACTTCGCTGGATCCAAGACTGACAGAAAGAGCACAAGTGGCATATGCCAATTTTTTGGATTGTAGGAAGTGCCTATCAAATGTGATAATCTCAATGTCATCAACATTACAAAGAATCTAATAATGCATTCAAGGACAAAGCATATTGAGATCATACACCATTGCATAAGGGACCATGCTAAGAAAAGAGATATTATCTTGGAGTTTGTCCTAATAGAAGATTAGTTGGCAGATATCCCCACATATATGGAAAAATCAGAAGAGAATTAGAAATGGTTAAACCCTAATAAGCTGTACTCCTCATTAGCTTATATTATAAGAGATCAAAATAATGGAGTATCTCAAACTTAGATGAGCAACTTTTACTGAAGAAATATAGAAATGAGAATTTTCAACACCTATTTCTAAGTTTTATTCTTCATTATTCGCATTTCAATTGCCAATAGATGAACTTTTATACTTTATCTACCATATTGAATAACTTTGCTTGCTCCAAATTCAAACTTTGGCCTTTTAACAATCAAATTTGATGATTCAATAGACAAATTTTGCTTTTTATGCTATACTTGTGTTTCGACCATTTAGAAATTCATCTATTGACCTCTTGAAGTATGAATTTTGACTGTTTGTGTATAACATTCAAACCTTAATGATTCAATATTTGCACTTCAGATATTTCTTCTTAAAGTCTCGAAATTCAAACTTTGAATTCCCACATTCGTCTGCTGGACCTCATGTGTCTACATTCTTTATGTTGAGACTTCGAAATTCAAACTTTGAGGACACAAAGTTTGCCTGTTGAAGCTTCTATTGTTAGATATGCTGGCTTTCCAAGGGGGGTAAATTGGGAAGATTAAAATTTTCTGCAAAAGTCAAGAGAGTGATGAAAGCAAGAGTGACAGTAAAAATAGAGTATAAAAAGATAACCAAGTGAAAACAAGAAAAAGGAAGAGAGGACACAAAATCCTAATTCGGTCTCTCTATCTTGACCTACGTCCAGTCGTCAAGCTACCACTTAAGATTTTCCACTATCTTGCAAGAATTTGGTGGGCTTCTTGCAATGCCTTAGTACAATTTGATGCTCTGTTCCAAGAGCTTACTATCTCACTCTTTGCACTCTAACTAAATGCTTCCCAAATCCATTGTGAAATCCCCTCATAAGAAAATCTTTCTTCCAGATGAAGATAAGATTGATTACAGTGGTTGAACTCTCTAATTTAGAGTGTATATGAAAGTTGAAGTACAGGATATGAAGTATGTGAGAGTAGAAGACTTTGACTCAAGTATTTAGTAGAGTTTCTGTATATACAATGTAAAATCGTTACTCACATCTTCAAATGAAGTTCAATTTATAGATTTATATCTTAACTATACGTTAGAGACAAGATCTAGCTGTTAGAGATGTTACCCAATGGTTACTCTGAAAAACTATTCATTTATCAACTGCATTTAATGCGTCTGACATTCAAAAGTTTGAATTTTAGTGTGTTAATAGACGAATTTTGCAGAGACCAAAAGCTAAAGACTTTAATGTTAAACCTTGAAGTTCGTCTGTTATAAAGCAAAGTTCGAATTTTCATCTTTGAAAAATGTTTTTATGTTGGACATATGAATTTTCAAGTTTAAAGTACTTCTGGTAAGTGTGAATAGTTGTTCCATATTGCTACAGTGCTTTCGAAGTTCTCATTTTGGTGCCCAAAATTTGTCTATCAGTGGGCAGCTCAATATGGTACAATAGTTCTTCTTTTCAAAATTTGAATTTTCAAATGCGAAAGTTCGTCTGTCAGAGAAATCTCTTATCAGACTTAATTCAAAGTTCAAATTTCTGAATACTTAAATTCGTATGTTAAAAGATTATCATAACAGACTTACAGGCTATCTTTTCAAAGTTCGAATTTTCAAAGTCAAAGTTCATTTGTCAGAGGACTAACTTAGAACTCTTTTTAAACTTTACTTTCAGATGAATTGTGCCATATCTTCAGATGAATTTTTCATTTTTCATAATTTGTGCTTTATCCAAAATTCAAATTTTCAAGGATGAAATTCATCTGTCAGATAGACCTTTTTTCTAACTAACATATTTTTAATCTGAAGTTCGAATTTCAGATACCAAAATTTGAATTTTCACAGTAACAAATAAAGTTTAACACTTCAAAGTTCGTCTGTTAGTAGGTATTTATCAAATGCTTCATGAATTATCATAGAACCACATTTTTAAAAATATTCTTTTGCAAGATCAAAGTCTTTTACTCATTTTGAATACAATAAGAAATCCTATATCTAATCTTATACTTATTTTTCTTGAGATCTTTTGCACACTTTGGATATCTTCTTTCCAAGCTCCAGTTGGTTTGGAATAATTAAAACACTTGATTCAACATTCTCCCCTTTTTTTGATGATGATAAAACAACTTGCAAACTGGATTAGTGTAACACCTTACTTTTAGACTCATTTCCTATAAATTAGAGCAAATACATAGTAGTTACTCTCTCCTGTACTTCCTCTCCTTTCCTTGAGTTCTAGCAGCTGCTCCCTCTCTTTCTCATGCCTTGCACGTCCAAGAGGGAGTATTTAATAAAAGTAATGGCCAATCAATTTATGCCACCAAAAGTTCTTGAGGTTTCTTGAGTTTTCTTTGCGAAAATGACATAAATTATTAAATAATGAATTTTCCCCATGTGCAGCTGCTATGTCACCAAATTTAGGGGTATTTTTTGGTCCAAAAATGCTGTATATTTATTTATCTAGATATATCCTAGACCAGTATGGACTATTAAACTTCTTTAATACTATTTTTATTATTTTGAGGATACTGGCCATAACTATATTGGGATCTATATTTACCTTCATATCCTGTCTCAAACAGTCTAAATATGTGTCTCACATACTTTCTTTTTCCCTTATCTGCATTTTTGTGTAGCTTACAGTGTCTTTTTTTTTTTTGCACACTATGCACTTTTTGACATTTGATACTAAAGTTGTTTTCACAAAAATTCAATTAACCTCAATATATCATACCATTGAATTTGACTTCTTGCGAGTTTCATTTTGACATAACATTCGCATAATTTTGAGATTACCCTTAACTAGGAAAATGTAATTTTTGAAAACTTTTGGGTACTTTTTTGTAATTTTTCCCAAGAATTAAAATACAATAAATTCTTTCTTTTGGGACTAAAAATATAATTTTTATATTTTATTTGCTTGACCTAAAATTTGGTATTTTTTGTCCCTTTTCACATCTATTCATGTATATTAGTTTTGCCCATTTCCGTACACATCTTATATTATCTAGAAATTTCTTAATATTACATTAATAATACATTTTATTTTCCATGGGCTTATGATGTCATAGATGCATTTGATTGGTGGAAAATAAAGAAGAATATTATTTTTCCAAGTATCCTAATTAAACTGTGGGAATTTTTATTTTTATTTTATTTTCCCTCATCACATTGTCTCTCATTTGACTCACCCCTTTCTATTTTCTCTCTCTTTTCTTTTATATAATTCGTCCCTCTCTCTTAAGTTATAAGCCCTTGGAATATTTGTAATCTACATGCATGAATTTATGTGAACTAATGTTACATTTCTATGTGACACATGTATTTAGTGATGTACCCATTACATTTTATAGGTCATGGTGAACAATTGGACTTGGAGGTCCGAATTGAAGATTAATGGGGAGGCCCATGCAACACATGCCAAGGGGCAAAATTCACCAAGAAATTGAAGGAAATTCTTCGTTGTTTTTATTTTTCTTGGAGCTTATTTGTGATTGGTGGGATTTGGATCTAGATCCATATTCTCTCTCATCTTTTCTATTTTCCGTTTTTATTTTCTCTTAATTCGTCTTCCCCTCATTCCATAGATTCTTTCCCTTTTTCTATTTATATTTATATTTCTATTTCTCTTATTTTTATTTTACATTTTCCTATTTTCTAATTTTTCTCCATTGTGATTGGTCCTAACATCTCATTCCTCCCCCTCCTCTCTCTTCCCTTTCAATCTCTCAGTCACGAACGTAACTCATTCATTCTCCATTACTTCTCACCAGCCATCCGTCCATTCCACTCTCCTCTCTCCTCTCTCCTCTCTTCCATTCCATCCGTTTTATCTCATTTTCCCATCACTTTCCCACATTTTCCACTCTTTTTCCCCTTACTCTGCTATCCATTCCATCATTTGATCTTCCATCCTTCGCCTAGAACTCGCTCAAGGCATGGTTCTTGGAGGACTTTGCTTGATGGAAGGCTAGGATATTTCGTGTGGCTGGCCTTGGATGAAGCCTTGATGGAAGCTTGAATTTTTTAAGACACTACAAGACTTGGCTAATAATTTCTACACCTTCTCCTTCTTAGGTTCAATCTTAGATCTGTAGCTTGAATCTTAGGTTTAGCTTGCTATGGATTGTAATTGATGATTGTAATTTCATATCCTAATGCCTAAGTATGTGGTTGGTTTGACCATGTTTTGGAGAAGATTTTGTGATTAATTGATCATCAATTTTGAATAATTGGATTGTGTTCTTCATTTATATATATACCTCTAAATCTTAGATTGTTGGAATCAAGGTTTTGATTGAAGACTTGCTATGATTCTTGTTTCAATTATTAATTTGAGGTTCTCTTTGGGTTTGATTGGTTAATTAATTGGACTCTTAAGGAGGAACATGCAAAAATTAATCAATCATTTTCACGTGTTCAATGGGCTTCAAAACAAGGATTAAGGAATTAATGTGTATTAAGATTTTAATTAACATGGTTTTCTAGTTCTTGTATCTTGGTTGGTAATAAATCAAGGATAATTTTTGCAGTGTGCACCCGGTATCCTTGGCTGCCTCTCTCGAGTTGAGATGACTTCAACGGGCCCAGACTAATCCAGATTTGGGATCGGGAAGGCATCACAAGGGTGGGAAGCCCCTATCACTCCACGCTACTGCATTCCCACATCTCGAACTTAAGACTCGTGATTAAGCTAGGACGACTCCTGGTAGTCAACCTAAGTGTTCAGTGGTAAATGAACAATAATTTTAATTTTAATTGAACACTTGTGTGGAAATCTTAGACCAACGCGTAATAATTAAACTAGGATAATGAAAGTATACTTCAAGGGGAAAATCCAAAGCTAGACACACCATCATTATCATTTGCTCTTTTTCATCACTTTTCTCTTCTTTAGCTTAATTGTTTTGTTTCAATTAATTTTTCCATAATCCCCCTGAATTTCATCTTCATTTTTCAGCCTTAACACTCAAAAAATCTTTTGAAAGCAATATCAAGCTAATTCCTTGAGATATCGACCTAGGTTCCACCACTTTATTCCAAAATCTTTCTTGTAACCTTGTACTCTTTGAAAACCTTCAGTAATATGTTCATAGCATGTACATAATTTTATCCATACGCTGGAGAAATTATAAGGTAATTTAGTGATAGAAAAATCCATTGAAAAATTTAGCAATGGAATATCTATTGCCAAATAATCTGGTCAGTAATTTGTCACAAAGAGCTAAGATTTGAAAAATAGTAATCATGAAAATTCAAAAACAAAATTCCTTCATGGAGTCAATCATTGTTCTTAATTTATTACCCCAAAAATCAGCGATGGAATTAGCAATGAAATTTTTCATCTCTTAATTTTCATGTTTAATAATTTTTTTTTGGAATAATATTTTTTGTGACAAATTAGCGATAGAATTGGCAATGAAATTTTGACGTGCATATAGAAATATTTTAAATTTATTTTATTTTAAGCTTATTAATAAAAAAAGAATCCAACTTGTTAGGTTGATTTGCAAGCTCAAGTAAATTTATATTTCAAACATCTTTTATCTTAAATTCTTTCTTTAAATAATCAACTTCTTTTTAAAGTTCTTTATCAGTTCCAAAAATATTGAAAATACAAACATATGAATGTTGTTTAACTTGGACAAAACCAGATGGTTGAACAAGTCCAACTATCACCCACATACACTAGTGGCTCATTTTGCATCTTGAAACCATTTTATGGGTTGAACTGAGTTGAACTATTTTAAACTGACTTTTGAGCTAGGAACTAAAGCAGTTTTTAGAGAATCGGTCAGGTCTTTAAATTGAGTAAAATTTTACTTAAATTTAAACTTTTTGGCCAAAATTACTAATTATAAAAATTATCAAGGAGTGAAAACCTCATTTCTATTCTTTTTAAAAATTATTAATTATAAGAATAAAAAATTGCATTGTATTATGGGGACATTTTATAATGTTGTGGTCAAAGTGGTGTTATTATATATGTTGACTTGTTGGTATATTTAGGGGTGTCCATAGGCCCACAAGCCTGACTAACCTGATCCGGCCTAACATTTCTTGGGTTTAAAATTTTCAGGTCTGTCCGAGTTACGGTTTTGGCATTCGGTCCCAAACAACCAGGCTCGGCCCTATCTTATTTTTCCCCATGTTTTAATATATAGTTTTGCCTTTTAAACACTTTAACCTTACACCAATCTCATTCATTTAGTCCACTCTTCCTCCTCCATGACAAATCACCATCTCGGTTTCCCTTTATTTTCTTCATTCTTTGTCATTACTTTCAATAGGCAAGCCAAATCTTGCCTTCTCTTGTCTTCCATCTTCTTCCTCTTTCATTGCCGCCTTCAAGTTGGATCTTTCTCTCTCTTCTCTTACATTTTCCTCGTCCATTGTCACTCAAAGCCTTCAGATCGTGCCCAAAAATGTTGTCTCTTCCTCCTCCATCATCACTCTCTATGGTGGAAGCTTTATTGTGATTCTCATGATAAGGAGCGGTGAGATGTTCTTTGATTCTTGCATATCTAAGCAACCAATTGTTTCCCTCTCACAGATCTTGTAACAACCCTTATTACATTGTCTCTAGCTAACCAAGTGCATTTGGCATTATGTGCAAAATTAGAGGAAACAGGACGGAGGAAAGTTCAAAGTGGAGGAAAATGAGCTCCACGCCACGCAAGAAGCAGGGTTATCACGGTGTGTGAGTTATAGATTCTGAAATATTTTTCCAATCAAGGGCACTCGCACTGCGACAAACTAACCTACCGCTGCGGTGCCACGCCTCATATTCATTTAAATCAAAAACATTTCAGTCGGACCAAGAACGGGAGAGTGAGAGAGAAATGGAGTAAGAAAGAAGTGTTCGATAAGCTGGCTTCCTAAGAGGGAGAGTGAATTGGGAAGATTAAAAATTTTTCTGCAAAAAGTCAAGAAAGTGAATAAAGTAAAGTGTGATGGTAAAACAGAGTATAAATGAATAAACTGTAAAAGTAGCAGTAGGGAAGAGAAGACTCAGTTATTTATCCTGGTTCGATCTCTCAACTTGACCTACGTCCAGTCCCCAAGTCACCACTTGAAATTTTCCACTATTCTGCAAGAATTCAGTGGGCTTCTTGCAAATGCCTCAGTACAAAGTTGATGCCCTATTTCTAGAGCTCACACTTTCACTCTTTACGCTCTCACTAAGTGCTTCCCAATCCCTTGTGATATCCCCTTACAAGAAAATCTTTCTTCCAGATAAGGATAAGATTGTGTACAACTAATAAACTCTCTCAAACAGAGTGAATATGAAAATTGGAGTACAGATGTTGAAGTATGTAAGAGTAAGAGACTTTGAGTAGATGATTTGGCAGAGTTTCAGTATGTACAAAGTTAAAATTGTTACCCACAACTTCAAATGATATTATATCTATAGATTTAGGTCTCAACTATTCGTTAGAGACAAAATATGTTGGAGAAGTTATCAAATGGTTACTCTGAAAAACTATCCGTTAACCAACCACATTTAATGCTTTTGACATTCTGAAATTTGAGTTTCAGTTGGCCAATAGACGAATTTCACAGAAACCGAAAGTTATAGCCTTTAACTTTGAACTTCTGAAGTTCGTCTGTTATGAAGCAAAATTCGAATTTTCATCTTTAGAAAATGATTCTATGTTAGAACATATGAATTTTCATGCTTAAAGAGGTTCTGTTAAGTGTCAACAGTAATTTCAATTTGCTGCAGTGCCTTCGAAATTCGAATTTTGGAACCCCAAAATTCGTCTATCAGTAGCTGGTTCATAAGGCACAGTAGTTCATCTTATTCGAAATTCAAATTTTCAAAGGGTAAAGTTCGTCTGTCAGAGAGACTTCTTTTCAGACTTACTTTAAAGTTCGAATTTCTAAATTTTGTCATTCATATGTTAACATATCAACAAAACTGACTTACAAGCTTTGTGTCTGAAGTTTGAATTTTCATGTTCAAAGTTTGTCTGTCAGTGACAGATTTTGAAGCTATTTTTAAACTTGTTTTCAGATAAACTTTGACATATTCTCAGACAAATTTTTCAATTTTCATAAGTTGCATTTTATTTGAAATTCAAATTTTCAAAAGCCAAAGTTCATCTCTCAGAAAAAGCTCTTTTCAGACATGTATCAAAATTCGAATTTCTCAAGTCAAAATTCATATGTCAGAGAAGGCTCTTTTCAGACTTGTTCATTTTCAATACGAAATTCAAATTTCCAAAGCCAAAGTTTGAATTTTTAAAACCGCAGATCAGTATAAACCTTTCAAACTTTGTCTATTGGTGGGTATTTTTCAAATATTCCATGAATTAAAATAGAATCAAGGTTTTAAAACATTGTTTCACCAAATCAAAGTCTTTTACTCAAATTAAAACATTACTAAATATTCTACATATATCCTTGCATTGATTTTTCCAGAATTCCTTCACTTGAACCTTTTGTGCACCTTTGATATCTTTGTTCCAAGCTCTTGAAGGTTGGTTTGGAATCATCAAAACACCTTATTCAACATTCTCCCCCTTTTTGATGATAACAAAACAACTTACAAACTGGATTAGTACTTGGGTTTACTTTAACAAGCTCCCCCTCAACATATGCATTATAATCCAAAAGATATCATGTATAACAGATCAAGTAAAGAGATTCAAAGATCAACAAAAACAGATCATTGCAATTAAGGAATTCTTTCATTTCATCAAATGTCAATTTACAAGAACCAATAATGCAACACATTACACAATACGGAAGCACAATACACAAATAACAAAATACAGAAACATAATATAGCACTACAAAATGATCCAAGCATAAGTTCAAATCACTTTTTCTTTGACTTGGTCTTCTTGCTGTAAGTCTTTCCAGAAGGCTTTGCAATAGACTTTCCAGTGTGCTTACTCTTCTCCCCCTTTTTGGCATCATCGGGAAGGTGGACAAAATCAGCAGGAGGAGGAATCTGAGACACTGGAATAACTTTGAGAGGTACAGGAGCAAATGGCAGATCTAGATTAAGTGATGAAGGATGTTCAGAAGGCTCAGGGCTTGGATTCTCATCTTTAGAGACCTCAAGAAGCTCTTGCATTTCTTGTCTGGAAAGACCTAATTGAGCACTTTGTTCTTCTGAAAGACCATATTCAGCAAGAGATGAAGGAGCAGCGTCATCAGAATGAAACATTTCTTCTAGCCTTCTTCTTTGAGCTTGCAAGAGAGTATTGTGTGCAATGGCTTCCAAATCAACAAAAGGCACAATACTCCTTTCTTCATTTAAGGCAATCTGCATGAATGGTGAAGTAGAGATGGCTGCCACTAGTCTCTCAACTTGCTCAGATTCTTGAGTGGAAAGAATTGAATCCTGAGCATCTGCAAGAATGGGCTCATGAAAGCTTGTTTCCTGAGGACCCTCTTCCTCCATGCCATAGTCCAAGGGAGGACCAGGACTTGCCTTATTGCTGGAGGCCTGTGGTGTGCTTAATGTGCCAACAGTCTCAATGTCTCTCGTGCAGCAACATCAGGAACAAGAGAGGCCAGCTCAAATAGGCTTAGAGGCTCAGGAGTTGGAGACATAATAGGCTCAGAGAATCCTGGCTGAGGTGGAGCTGATGTGGCAGGAATTGCACTCCGAATGTCTTCATATGCATCAGCAACCACTTTCATGTTCTTGGCCAACTGGTGGATCTGATCTTGCAGATGAGCAAATTTGGCATTTTGCTCATCCCTGATGCTTAGTATGAGTGTAAACAAACTATCATACAACTCAGTGATCTTGGTTGGCTTGGCACGAGAAGAGGGAGTAGATGGAATGTGAGCAGGCAGAGATGGAGATGAGACAGGCTGAGAAGGCTGAGGTGTAGGTCTTGCAAGAGCCTTAGAGTTACCTTCTTGCTGTAGGGAGGCATCTTCATCAAAGAAGAGATCTTCAGATTTTCTTGCCCCTTTCCAAATCCATCTTCTATCTTTTCTCTCAATCCCCATTCTTTGTAGCTCATCTTCCTTGAAAATCTCAGTGGGCTTCCCTTTCCCTTTTTCAAGGTGCTAAATTCTGGCATATTATAGAATCTTGGAAATGATTGCAGCATATTGGAGTATAGAGTCTTTCCTCTAATCCCTTGCCTTGATCATGCATTGGAGTATGATATGTCCCATGTTGATAAGCTTCCTACGCATGATTGCTGCCATCACATGTGCCTCTGCCCTTGTGATCAGATTGAAGCTACCTCCTTTGTTGAAGATAATCCTAGACACTATGTAGTGTAGCATCCTCACTTGAGCACAGAGGTCAGTGGGCTTTAGCAGGCTTATGGGTGGCCTATTCTCCTTTCTTCTGAACAAAGTGTTCAGGATTGTACTCTCCTTGTAGTTAAAAAAGGGGCCACTTTCTTCATTAGCAGTGTCTATCTCATCCATTTACCCAGAGGCAGTGATGTCAATCTTAAGGTCATCTTCACCAGGAATTTCCAATACTTCATTAAAACTTTCATCTGTGAGCCAGATGGTCCTTGATCTCAGATTGACCTCCCACGTTTTTAATAAGTTTTATTAGGATTATTTTAGTCAATTTGTTTCCTTTTCAATAAAAGGCAAATAATGATCTGATTTGCTTTGCTTTATGCATTTAAGAGGAGCCAACCTTTTCAAATTCAAAATTAGAATTAAATGCTCCTTTTGACTTAGGATTTCCTTTTTGTATTAATTAGCATTAATAAGGTTAGGTTTGTGGGGTGAACTAGAGTTAGTTTGTGGGTTAATACTTGCCTATAAATAGGCATCTCTTGTACTCTTGCAAAACACAACATGAATGAATGAATTTCTTTTCAGCAACTTTGTTGTTGTTCAGTGAGTTCTTTCTTGCTTATCCTTGAGTGCCAGAAAGAATGAGGACTTATCAAGGAGTGGTGATCCTTGTGGCGTCCTGGAGTTAGGATTCAAGAGATGGGTTCTCTTGGAGTCTACTTCCTTCGACCAACATTTTGTTCAGTCTTCTTATTTCTTCGTGTCTAATTTCTTTAGTTTTTGTTCATTGTTGTTGTTGTTCTTCATTGTTCTTGTGTTCAATTTATCTTTCCTTGAGTTGCACGATCCTTATATTAAAGAAGGCTCTTAGGACAGGTTCCTAACGTGTCTCCCATCATTTGGTATCAGAGCTTCGGCTTGCAAATCAAGGTGTGATTCTGTTGTTTCATTGCATTTTCTTTTCCTTGCTGTCCAGAAATTATCCGTACTGTTCATTCACCCTGTTCATCCGTACTGTTCGTCACTGTTCATGCTTGCTGTCCAGATTTTTTTTTCTTTTGTGTTCATCTCTTTTCTCATCAGATTTGAGTTTTTTTATTGCTTCTGATATTGTGGCTTGATTTTCATCTCAAGCATTTGTTTCATCCCTCTATTTTGTGTTTCTTGCCATCCTTATTGATCTTCTTTCTCTTGGTGGCTTGCACGGTTTTCTTTCTCCATTTTTATTTTGTGTCCAGAATTTGTGATTTCCAGATTTGAGTCTTTCATTTAAAAAAAAAAGAAATATTGTTGCTGCAATTTGTTAGCTTTTGTCCATTGTGTATTAGTTCAGATTATTCAAAAGAAAACAAAAAAAAAAGAAATTCGAAAAAAAAGAAAAAAAAAAGAGAAATTGTGGTTGCTGCAAAAAAAAGAAAGAAAGAAAGAAAGAAAAGAAAACAATAGTGAAAAAAAATCGTACAAAAAAAATTGATGGCTAAAAAAAAAATTTCCAGAATTGAGCACCTTTGAAGTTTGAATTTCCTTTGGATTGATTTGCATTAATTGCTGGAATTGCATCCCTTGATTTGTGGGTTGTTTGTTTCTGAATTACCAAATTTGAAACTTTTGTTCCCAAGTGACAAAAGGAGTCTATATTCATTTCACTTGGGTGGTAAGTTGCTTTCATATTCCTTTTTAGAATTTTACTCTTTTAGTAAATTCTATCCAAATCACTTCCTATCTTATTTTTCCTAATTTGTTATTGTCCTTTTGTTCTGTTCAAATATCTAACGTCAATTCCTTCCTTTTGGTGCACTTCATTATCTTAATTTCCAGCATTTTCTTTTCTTTTCTTGGCTGGAAAATTCAATTTCTTTTGCTGAAAATATAAAATCCATCTTTGTTTGTTAGTCACCATCATTTTAAACTCTTTTGAGAATTTGAATTTTTTGATCTTTGACTTTGAGATTGCCACTTAAAACATTGCTTCTTGATTTAAGTTCAAATTCAATTTTGCACTCCCATAGGAAGCAAGAGTGAGTGGTAAAAGGCAAGAGTGTAATTATATCATTTCTAGAAAAAAGCCTTCAAAGTGTACAAAACACGAGTGAATTTGCATAATTGTTGAGTGAAACATGTGAGAGAGTGTGCAAGGTCATTTCTTTATCTCCTATTCACTAACATTTTAGGTTTTAAGCATGGCTGGTGATAAACTTGATCTTAAAGTTTTAATGAGAGCTTTTAATGATCAAATCCAAAAGTTGAATGTGAAATTGGATAGTATGCAAGTTTCTTCATGCAAAAAGGATTTTAAATTGAACATCCCAAATTTTTGTGGAGAGAATGATCCTGATATGTACTTGGAGTGGGAAGGAAGAATTGAACAATGGTTTGAAGACTGCCAGTACTCCGAGTATGAGAAAGTGAAATTAGCTACTCCTCACTTAGAAGGAAAAGCCAAAATCTGGTGGGAACGATTTGAAAGAAAGCACCTTCGTGAAGAGAAACAGTGTGATACTTGGAATAGCATGAAGCTCATTTTGAAGCAAAAGTATGCACCATACCACTACTTCTATGAGTATCTTCCAACCTGTAGAAATGAGCAAACTTCTAAGGTACAAATTTCAGTTCCAAGTTCTAGTGACTCTCATTTGGAGCAAAAGGATCAAATGGAGGAGATATCTTCCTCAACATCAACTACTCTTGAAGGTACTAATTCTCAAAATCCTTGTGTTGATGATGTTTCTAATGAATTAGAGTATGATATTCTTGAGAATCCCAAGGAGGAAAATGTTAATGATATTGTTGATGGGATTGGTCATGATCATTTACCACTGTTAGTGGAGACAACTACTCTAGATGTTACTAGTGAGGTGATAGAGAACTTTGTTGATAGTGGTGTGCATGTTTCTAGTGATACTCATATTGTTATGCCATTAGAAACTAGTTCTCATGGATGTGATGAAGTTGAACATGTTGATATGGTGTTTGGGCATCCATGGTTATTTGATGATAGTTATTCTTTTGAAGTAAAGAAAGCCCATGAAATGCATTGTATTCAATTCTATGAAAATCACAAGAAAATCAAAAGTGAGCTTGAAAGGAAAAATGAATGTGAGAAGAATATGAGTGGTAAAAATAGGACTGAAAAACAAGTGAGAAAAGAAAGAGTGCAGAAAACTGAAAAAAGAGGAGAACAAATGAGTGAAAAGAAACTTGAGAGAAGGATGAAAAAGAGAAAGAAAAAGAGAGAAAAGAGAAAAGAAAAAGAGAGTTTGAGAAAAGATGAGAATAATGAGGCAAAAGAAATTGTGAGTTGTTTGAGTGAAGGAGAGTTTAAGGTAGTTTCTTTACAACTCCTTCCTTCATATCTTCCATATGTTCCTTCTTTTCTTCCTCTCAATCCTTCTTACTTTATCTCTGATTCTTATAATTTATTTAGTCTATCCATGTGTTATGTGTCCTCAATTCCTCTTGAATCTAGAATGAAAGAAAGTCAGTTTGATCATTTAGTGTCTTCTTTCTCTAGTTTTTCCATCTATGTCACTTCATTTCATTTTCATCAAAAGCTTTGTCAATTCATTTGTGTAGTCTTTACTCATTTTATGTTTTATGTCTCTTGTGTGTCTCATAAGTCATATGTTTTTTTGGTTCTGTATTGGTTTCTTCCATCTCATTTTCATGAATCTTGTGTGTTCCATTTTCTATCTAGTAACCCATTCTCTTCTTATTCCATCCAACTTTGTGATACTTTGTTTTCATCCATATGTATTCCTCTTGTGACCTATGCTCCATCCGTGTCTTGTCAATGTGCACCATCCACAGGTGTTAAATCTTTCCAAAGTTTGAACCTAGCAAATAATGTGAAAATCTGCCCAGCTTTCATCCCATATGTTTACTCTAAAATCTCAATTTTCCTTAAGTCTTGTTGTGTCAAATTTGCCTCTAGTTTTTTGTTGCAGGTTATTAGTGTGAATGTTATGGAAGGAAAATCAAGTTCTGATCCACTAATGCATGACAACAAGTCAAATGCAACTCAAACTAATGGTCATTACAAGGTTTTTGATCCCGGAGGTTGGTTTGGAATGCAAATATTACACCGCAAGTTCAAGCAAGGGTTGAAGAGAATATATTGTGGAGATTCGAGGACGAATCATTTTGAGGAGGGAGGGAATGATAGAGTACAATTGAGGCACGAAGCATTTGGAGTCCTTGGATATGGCAATGAGCTCAGAAAGAGCATGAAGCCCAACTATTTCAATCAAGCTGCAGCCCCAAAAAGAAAAAAAAAAAAGAGCTAAAAAGTATGGAAAATGATTCCAATTATATAGGCTAATGGTCCAAGCCCAAAAGAAGCCCATTTGGGAGATATAACTTGAAGACAACATGTGCTTCTCATCTGACCATTAAAAGTGACGTTTTTAATAAGTTTTATTAGGATTATTTTAGTCAATTTGTTTCCTTTTCAATAAAAGGCAAATAATGATCTGATTTGCTTTGCTTTATACATTTAAGAAGAGCCAACCTTTTCAAATTCAAAATTAGAATTAAATGCTCCTTTTGACTTAGGATTTCCTTTTTGTATTAATTAGCATTAATAAGGTTAGGTTTGTGGGGTGAACTAGAGTTAGTTTGTGGGTTAATACTTGCCTATAAATAGGCATCTCTAGTACTCTTGCAAAACACAACATGAATGAATGAATTTCTTTTCAGCAACTTTGTTGTTGTTCAGTGAGTTCTTTCTTGCTTATCCTTGAGTGCCAGAAAGAATGAGGACTTATCAAGGAGTGGTGATCCTTGTGGCGTCCTGGAGTTAGGATTCAAGAGATGGGTTCTCTTGGAGTCTACTTCCTTCGACCAACATTTTGTTCAGTCTTCTTATTTCTTCGTGTCTAATTTCTTTAGTTTTTGTTCATTGTTGTTGTTGTTCTTCATTGTTCTTGTGTTCAATTTATCTTTCCTTGAGTTGCACGATCCTTATATCAAAGAAGGCTCTTAGGACAGGTTCCTAACGTGTCTCCCATCAGTTGTCTTGCTTGATTCGGCTTTTCTCTTTAGTTTTTCACCCTCCTTTAAGGCATATTGGGATTTGACCGTTCTCTTTGGTCGTGCCTCCCCCTTTCCAACTTCTGGATTCTTTACTCTTGCCATTTTCGTGGATGAATGTTTCAAAATGAAGCTGAGAATGGGTGGAAGCAAAAAGGGGTTTAAATGGTGGGAAATAAAGATTTACGGTCACAATTAAAGAGCATTGAAGAGAGAATTTGAACAGACTTAGAGAAGAGATGAATAGGGTTGCGTCTGTTAGGTGGAAAACCGTTAGTTTTAACATAAGTAACCGCTTGACAGATGAATTTTGAGAGTCAAAATTCAAACTCGTGCAGTTAAAAGTTAAACTAATCAGCAAAGCTTACTGACAGACGAATTTTCTTATGAAAGTTTGTCTGACAGAGGCTTAGTCCAAGCAGCACAAGATGAACAGATGAACTTTTTTTTAACAAATTTCAAATTTTGAAGAGCAAGCATCAAGCAATAATCAATGCAACAAACAACAGACGAATTATGCATATGAAAATTCATTTTTTAGAGATTTAACATTATGAGCATGTTTCAATAGATGAATTTTGAATTAGAAATTCGAATTTCTTTACTTTGTAAAGGTTCTCCAACATTTGTATGTTAAGAAATAATCATTTGTATAATCATCATGTTAGATAAACATAACTTTGAAACTTTTATTTTTGAAAATTCAAACTTTCAAGGACCAACAGACGAATTTTGAGGGACCACCGAGAATTGTTCTAATGTATACCAAGCTGAAGTTCGTCTATTGGGCATATAAATTCGAATGTTGACCATGCCGACTTGTTCAGAAACACAGTTTATCAAGGAAATTCATCTAACACACAACTAAGATATGAATTTCAACTTTAAAAACTTACAGGATGGATCCAGAACTCAGATTTCTTGCTGTCTCTTTCTCCTTTTGACTGTTCCATTCTGATTTGCTCCATTTTTCAGATCTATTGTCATTTAAACTCATGAGGAGCACCTACAACTTACATTAAACTTGCTCCGATGCTAAAGTTAGAGTTAAATTATTGCAGAAAATCTAAAACAGATTGATACAGAAATTTACTTACGTTTCATTGGGATTTACCATACCCAATTCTCTCCTGATTTTGCAATGTCTATGATGGGAGACACGTTAGGAACCTGTCCTAAGAGCCTTCTTTGATATAAGGAACGTGCAACTCAAGGAAAGATAATTGAACACAAGAACAATGAAGAACAACAATGAACAAAAACTAAAGAAAATAGACACGATGAAATAAGAAGACTGAACAAAATGTTGGTCGAAGGAAGTAGACTCCAAGAGAACCCGTCTCTTGAATCCTAACTCCGGGACGCCACAAGGATCACCACTCCTTGATAAGTCCTCATTCTTTCTGGCACTCAAGGATAAGCAAGAAAGAACTCACAGAACAACAATAAAGTTGCTGAAAAGAAATTCATTCATTCATCTTGTGGTTTGCAAGAGTACAAGAGGTGCCTATTTATAGGTAAGTATTAACCCACAAACTAACTCTAGTTCACCCCACAAACCTAACCTTATTAATGCTAATTAATACAAAAAGGAAATCCTAAGTCAAAAGGAGCATTTAATTCTAATTTTGAATTTGAAAAGGTTGGTTCCTCTTAAATGCATAAAGCAAAGTAAATCAGATCATTATTTTCCTTTTATTGAAAAGGAAACAAATTGACTAAAAATAATCCTAATAAAACTTATTAAAAAACGTCACTTTTAGTGATCACATGAGAAGCACATGTATTTTAAGTGAATTCTCCATATTGGGCCTTCTCCAAGTTGGGCTCGTTGGCTATAATTTGGCTCCACATTTTCAGCTTGCCTCTTTCTTTGTTTTGGGCCTCAAAATCATTGAAATATAATGGTTCCATGTTAATCATGTTATGCATCACCCCCATTCATGGCTTGCTTCATGGCTTTTGTTCTAGCTCTTGTCATTGATCCTCCAATGCCTTGAAGTGGGCTTTGAATTTGTCCATGGTCCATTATTTCCCTTAGCTTGCCCTCATCACCAAATGCTTCATGCCTCGATCGTACTCTATCATTCCCTCCCTCTTCGAAAAGATTCGTCCTCGAATCTCCATAATCTATATGGAAAGAAAGGGAACGATTAAAAATATCAAATAAAAAATAAAGAGTATACCTACTTTTCAAGCCTGATTGATGCATCTTCTTTTCAACCCTTGCTTGAACTTGTGGTGTAATAATGACTCTTGATTGCAAATTCATCCCTTTTAAAGTTTCATCTTTACATTCTTGCATTCCAAACCAATCTCCAGGATCAAAAACCTTGTAATGACCATTTGTTTGAATTGCATATGACTTGTTGTCAAGCATTTGTAGATAAGAATTGGATTTTCCCTCCATAACATCTACAATAATAATCTGCAACAAAGAACTAGAGGCAAATTGCACACAACAAGACTCAAGGAAAATTGAGATAGTAGAGTAAACATATAGGATGAAAGTTAGGCAGATTTTCACATTATTTGCTAGGTTCAAAATTTGGAAAGATTTGACACCTCTGGATGATGCACATTGACAAAACAAGGATGGAGCATAGCTTACAAGAGGAATACATATGGATGAAAACAAAGTATCACACAGTTGGATGGAATAAAAAGAGAATGGGTTACTGGATAGAAAATGGAACACACAAGATTCATGAAAGTGAGATGGAAGAAACCAATAAAGAACTAAAAAGACACATGATTTATGAGATACACAAGAGACATAAAACATGAAATTAGTAGAAACTACTTCACAAATGAATTGAGTTTGCAAAACACTGTGATGAAAATGTAATGAAGTGACATAGATGGATAAACTAGAGAAAGAAGACACTAAATGATCAAACTAACTCTCTTTCACATTAGATTCAAGAGGAAATGAGGACTCATAACACATGGATGGACTCAATAGATTATAAGAATCAGAGATAAAGTAAGAAGGATAGAGAAGATGAAAAGAAGGAACATATGGAAGATATGAAGGAAGGAGTTGTAAAGAAACTACCTTAAACTCTCCTTTACTCAAACAACTCACAATTGCTTTTGCCTCATTATTCTCATCTTTTCTCAAACTCTCTTTTTTCTTTTCTCTTTTCTCTCTTTTTCTTTCTCTTTTTCATTCTTCTCTCCAGTTTCTTTTCACTCATTTGTTTTCCTCTTTTTTCATTTTTCTGTACTCTTTCTTTTCTCACTTGTTTTTCACTCTTGATTTTACCACTCATATTCTTCTCACATTTATTTTTCCTTTCAAGCTCACTTTTGATTTTCTTGTGATTTTCATAGAATTGAATACAACGCGTTTCATGGGCTTTCTTTACTTCAAAAGAACAACTATCATCAAATAACCATGGATGCCCAAACACCATATCAACATCCTCCACTTCATCACACACTTGAGAACTAATTTCTAATGGCTTAACAATCTGAGTACCACTGGAAACAAGCACACCAATATCAACAATATTCTCTATCGCCTTACCAGTAGTAACATCCACAGCAGTTGTCTCCACTAATGGTGGTAAATGATCATGATCAATCCCATCAACAATATCATTACTATTTTCCTCCTGGGGATTCTCAAGAATATCATACTCTAATTCATTAGAAACATCATCAACACAAGGATTTTGAGAATTAGAGGTACCTTTGAGAGTAATTGATGTTGAGGAAGATATCTCCTCCATTGGATCTTTTTGCTCCAAATGAGAATCACTAGAACTTGGAACTGAAATTTGCACCTTAGAAGTTTGCTCCTTTCTACAAGTTGGAAGATACTCATAGAAGTAGTGGTGTGGTGCATACTTTTGCTTGAAAATGAGCTTCATGCAATTCCAAGTAGCACACTGTTTCTCTTCATGAAGGTGCTTTCTTTCAAATCGTTCCCACCAAACTTTGGCTTTTCCTTCTAAGTGAAGAGTAGCTAATTTCACTTTCTCAGACTCGGAGTACTGGCAGTCTTCAAACCATTGTTCAATTCTTCCTTCCCACTCCAAGTACATGTCAGGATCATTCTCCCCACAAAATTTTGGGATGTTTAATTTAACATCCTTTTTGCATGTAGAAAATTGCATGCTATCCAATTTCACATTCAACTTTTGGATTTGTTCATTAAAAGCTTTCATCAAAACTTTAAGTTCAAGTTCTTCACCAACCATGTTTAGAATCTCAAATATATTAGTGAATAGAAGACAAAGAAAGGACCTTGCACACTCTCTCACGTGTTTCACTCAACAATGATGCAAATTCACTCGTGTTTTGCACACTTTAAAGGCTTTTTCCAGAAATGATATAATTATACTCTGGCCTTTTACCACTCACTCTTGCTTCCTATGAGAGTACAAAATTGAATCTGGACTTAAATCAAGAAGCAATGTTTTAAGTGACAATCTCAAAGTCAAAGATCCAAAAATTCAAATTCTCAAAAGAGTTTAAATTGTAGGTGACCAACAAAGAAAGATGGGCTTTTTGTTTTTAGCAAAAGAAACGAATTTTCCAGCCAAGAAAAGAGAAAAGGAAATGCTGGAAATTAAGACAAGAAGAAAGATGTGGTGTGTATACCAAAGGAAGGAACTTTTAGATGACTATTAAATATGAAACAAGAAAGGAACAAGTTAGGGAATTAAATTATGAAGGAAATAGAATTAAACTAGAAGAGTAAAATTCTGAGTAGAAAATAAAAGACAAGAATGGAAACTTACCACAAATGAGAAATTATGAATGGGTATTCAAAAGATGATTCTCCTTTAATGAGATCAGAATAGGGAGCAATAACATTAATGCCCAATCACAAAAAGGAAATTTGTAATTCAAAGTATTACCTTGATTGAAAGATCTCAAAGTAGGAAAGAAAACAAGATCTCCTTAATTTTTTTGGAAATTGCCTTAGCAGCCGTATCTTTTTTTTTTTTTTTAAATTTTATATACGAATTTTTCTTTCCAAGGCTGCAATCAATTCTCTCTTTCTTTTTCTGTTTTTTTTTTGGCAAAATCACAACAAGAAATCTGGGCAGTAACTAAATTCTTTGGGCAGATAACAAAGAACTCCACAATCTCAATGGAAACAAGAATCAAATATGGTAAGATCCTTTAGCAAAGAAAATGAAAAAAAATGGACAACGAAATTAGAATAGATCATGCCACAATAAGAACAAAACGAAAGATTATGAAGTCTGGAAAATAGATCAAGAACATAGAACAAAATAGCAAGGTAAAAACGAATGAACAGTGACAGATAGTACAATGAACAGTTATGAAGGAACAATATGGATGAACAGTACGAATATTTTTTGGACAGCAAGCATGAACAGTGCTACGATTTTCTAGATAGCAAGGAAAAATGGAATGAAATAACAGAAACACGCCTTGATTTGCAAGCCGAAGCTCTGATACCAAATGATGGGAGACACGTTAGGAACCTGTTCTAAGAGCCTTCTTTAATATAAGGAATGTGCAACTCAAGGAAAGATAAATTGAACACAAGAACAATGAAGAACAACAATGAACAAAAACTAAAGAAAATAGACACGATGAAATAAGAAGACTGAACAAAATGTTGGTCGAAGGAAGTAGACTCCAAGAGAACCCGTCTCTTGAATCCTAACTCCGGAACGCCACAAGGATCACCACTCCTTGATAAGTCCTCATTCTTTCTGGCACTCAAGGATAAGCAAGAAAGAACTCACAGAACAACAATAAAGTTGCTGAAAAGAAATTCATTCATTCATCTTGTGGTTTGCAAGAGTACAAGAGGTGCCTATTTATAGGTAAGTATTAACCCACAAACTAACTCTAGTTCACCCCCACAAACCTAACCTTATTAATGCTAATTAATACAAAAAGGAAATCCTAAGTCAAAAGGAGCATTTAATTCTAATTTTGAATTTGAAAAGGTTGGCTCCTCTTAAATGCATAAAGCAAAGTAAATCAGATCATTATTTTCCTTTTATTGAAAAGGAAACAAATTGACTAAAAATAATCCTAATAAAACTTATTAAAAAACGTCACTTTTAGTGATCACATGAGAAGCACATGTATTTTAAGTGAATTCTCCATATTGGGCCTTCTCCAAGTTGGGCTCGTTGGCTATAATTTGGCTCCACATTTTCAGCTTGCCTCTTTCTTTGTTTTGGGCCTCAAAATCATTGAAATATAATGGTTCCATGTTAATCATGTTATGCATCACCCCCATTCATGGCTTGCTTCATGGCTTTTGTTCTAGCTCTTGTCATTGATCCTCCAATGCCTTGAAGTGGGCTTTGAATTTGTCCATGGTCCATTATTTCCCTTAGCTTGCCCTCATCACCAAATGCTTCATGCCTCGATCGTACTCTATCAGTCTATCTTCTGATAGAGGTTTTGTCAAGATGTCAGCAACTTGATCTTCTGTTGGGATATATTCTAATTTGATTTCTCCTTTCAGAACATGATCCCTTATGAAGTGGTGCTTAACTTCAATATGTTTTGTCCTTGAATGCATGACAGGATTCTTCGTGATGTTAATGGAACTTCGGTTGTCACACATTATTGGTATTTTCTTCATCTCAATTTCAAGATCTTCAAGCTGCTATTTCATTTAGATGATTTGAGTACAACAGCTTCCAGCTGCAACATATTCAGCTTCTGCTGTGGATAAGGCCACACTGTTTTGCTTCTTGCTAAACCATGAAACCAAGGATTCTCCAAGAAACTGACACGTTCCACTTGTGCTTTTTCTATCAATTTTGGATCCTGCAAAGTCAGCATCAGTGTATCCTTTGAGATCTTCTCTATTGCCCTTTAGATACCAAAGACCCATATGTGATGTTCCAATAAGATATCTAAAGATACGCTTCACAGCAGTTGCATGGGTTTCCTTGGGACATGACTGGAACCATGCACGCATACGGACACTAAATATGATGTCAGGTCTGCTGGCAATTAGGTATAGTAAAGATCCAATCATTCTTCTATACTGGGCTATGTCAAACATTTTTCCCTTTTCATCCATATCCAGTTTGGTTGTAGTAGCCATAGGTGTTCCCATTGGCTTGGCATTCTCCATCCTAAACTTCTTTAGCAATTCTTTCATATACTTGGGTTGATTGAGAAAGATGACATCATCACACTGTTTGATTTGCAATCCAAAGAAGAAGTTGAGTTCACCCATCATGGACATTTCGAATTCTCCCTGCATTAGCTTAGAAAAATTATTGCAAAGAGATTCATTAGTAGCACCAAATATAATATCATCAACATAGATTTGAACAATAAGTAAATCTTTATTTTCTTTCTTAGTGAATAAAGTTGTTTATACATTTTCTATATTGAACCCCTTTTCAGTTAGAAAATTACTTAATCTTTCATACCATGCTCTAGGGGCTTGCTTTAAACCATAAAGGGCTTTCTTCAGTTTATAAACATGGTTTGGTTTTGTAGAGTCCTCAAAGCCTGGAGGTTAGTCTACATAAACTTCTTCCATGATATATCCATTAAGAAAAGCACTCTTCATATCCATTTGATATAACATGATATTTTTCATGCATGCATATGCTAATAGAATTCTAATTGCTTCTAATCTAGCTATTGGAGCAAAGGTTTCTTCAAAATCAATTCCTTCTTTTTGATTATATCCTTTGGCAACCAGTCTAGCTTTATTTCTGATTATTGATCCAGATTCATCAAGCTTATTTCTAAAAACGCATTTGGTGCCAATGATAACATGATTTTTGGGTCTAGGCACTAAATCCCAAACTTGATTTCTTTCAAATTGATTCAACTCTTCTTGCATAGCTAAAATCTAGTATTCATCAATTAAGGCTTCTTCAGTACATTTAGGTTCAATTTGTGAAATGAAAGCACAATTTCTCATTTGATCTCTTAACTGTTTTCTGGTTTTAACTCTCTCTTGAACATCCCCTATCACTTGATCAACAGGATGATTCCTTTGATATCTCCAAGCTCTAGGGAGTTTATGAGACATTTCTTCATTATTTTCATTCTCAAAATCTTTCTCTTGAATATCTTCCTCTATGTCAACAGATTCAGATACTTTTGGAGGTTCAATTTTACCTTCATCAAAAAGATCTAAATTTTTAAAGTTTGAAATAAGATCATCCTCATCAGTGACATGTTTGGAAACAGTTTCATTTTCAATAAATACTACATGTGCAGATTCTTCTACTAATTTAGACCTTTTATTAAAAACTCTATATGCTTTACTCCTACTAGAATAGCCCAAAAATATACCTTCATCAGATTTAGCATCAAACTTACCCAGATTCTCCTTTCTATTATTGTGGATAAAACACTTACAGCCGAATACATGTAGATGTGAAAGATTTGGCTTTTTCCCTTTGTACAACTCATAGGGAGTCTTCCCAAGAATTGGTTTGATGTAGGCTCATTTTATGATGTAACTTGCTGTGTTTACTGTATTAGCCCAGAATACTTGAGAGAGTTCCTTTTTCATTTAGCAATGCTCTTGTCATCTCTCCAATTATTCTGTTCTTCCTCTCCACCTCTCTATTTTGTTGAGGCGTTCTTGGGGCTGAGAAGTTGTGATCAATTCCATGCTCATTACAATACTCCAGGAAGTATGAATTCTCAAACTGTCCTTCATGGTCTAACCTGATAGACACAATGAAAATACCCTTCTCATTTTGCACTTTCTTGGCTAAGGTTACAAATGCATCAAAAGTATCACTTTTAGAGGAAAGGAATAATGTCCAGATAAATCTAGAGTAATCATCCACAATTACAAGCACACACAGATTTTCACCAATGCTTTTTACCCACAATGCCAATTAGTTTTAGTGGTCTAGTTGTAGTGATTACGTTTTTAGATTTAAAAAAAGATTTACTTTGTTTTCCTCTTAGGCATGCATCACATTCATTATCTTTTTCAAATTGATTTTTGGTAGGCCAGTGACTAACTCATTTTTAACCAATTTTGATAGTTGATTCATGTTAACATGAGCTAATCTTCTATGTCACAACCAACTATCATTATCCTGGCTAATCAAGTTGATAGAATCTAAGGAAGGAAGTTCATCAAGATCAATAGTATAGTAGTTACCATCCCTTTGAGCTTTGAGGATTACTTTGTGATCACTTTTTCTGATGACTAGGCAGAACTTTGAGTCAAACAGTACCTAGTTTCCTTTGTCACATGTCTGACTCACACTTAGCAGATTGTGGTTGAGGCCAATTACAAACAGCATCTCTTCAATGGATGTTTCAGGATTCTTCCCCACAATGCCAATGCCAACTATTTTGCCATATTGATCACCTCCAAAGGTTACCTTTCCTGCTTTCTTGTCTCTAAGAATGATGAACTTCTCCTTATCACCGGTCATGTGACTTGAGCAGGTACTGTCCATATACCATTTATTGCTCTTTCTAGCTTTAAGACAAACCTGTAAAACAAAGTTCATATTTTCTTTGTAGGTACCCAAATTTACTTGGGTCCTTTTCTATCATTAGTCTTTTTCCTAGATACAGATGTACCTTTAGGAACCCATTTAACCTTCTTGTCAAGTCCATTTTTCTTTAAAGCAAATGAACTATAAATATGTCCCTTCTTATTACAGAAGTGACAAGTGGTGAAGGAACTGTTGGATTGAGATGTAGGAAGAAAGCAATGTAGATAATATTTTTGTTTTGCATGCCTTGGTTGATCATAAGATTCAATATGCTGAGAAATATGTTCTTTCTTTCTATTGCCACTAGTATGCACAAAGTATCTCATATATACATTCTGATTCTTTTTCCTAATCTTTCTTTGACTGCACAAGGATCATAGCCAAGTCCAGCCTTTCCCTGTGATATTCTTTGGCTTCCCATTAAAGCAAACAACATATCTTTACCTTTAGTAAACCTAGACATGCTTTTCACTAGATAGTCATTAGTTTGCTTTAGTTCAATGCATGATTTATAGCAAGCAGGTTCAGCAATAGGTAGAGAAGCAATTTCAGAGATGTTGCATTGAGATTCTAGTTTGTTAATCTTTTTCTTAGCTTGCTTCAATTCTTTGGCAACCTTAACAAACTTACTATGCAGCTTATGAAATGCATCCAGTAATTCAGAATAGGAAGGTTTATATTCATATACCTTATCTTCTTGATCACTGTTGCATGGGATTTCAGCTTCTTCAGAGGCAAGTGCTATCAGACAGATGTTGGCAATTTCATCTTCATCTTCTTTCTCATTTGAGCTGTTGCCCCATATTGATGAGATGTAAGCTCTTTTCTTCTTGACGTTGTCTGCAGCTTTCTTTTCTTTCTCTTGCTTCTTGAGGAATTATGGAAAATCCCATTTGATATGTCCCTGCTTTTTGCACTCATAGCAAGTGACAGGTTCTTTTGCTTCTCTCTTGCTATCTCCAGCTACTCCTTTCTTGAAGATTTTCTTATTTCTCTTCTTGCTATAAAATCTTCCAAATTTTCTTACCATCATAGCTAGAGTTTCTTCATCTAGCCCATCTGCATCGTCAGATTCTTCTTCTTTCTCCTCAATAGCTTTCAGAGCAAGACCTTTCTTCTTTCTGTCTTGTCCTGCCTCCTTGAGAGCCTTCATTTTTCCTCCTTGAGAGTCTTCATTTTTCCTTCATACTCCTCGAGGCTACCAAAAAGAGCTGTGACAGAGGCCATTGATTCTCCTCTGGTTTCCTCTATTACCATTACTTTAGGTTGTCATTCTAGAGGAAGAGCTCTGAGGATCTTTCTGACCTTTTTCTGTCTGAGTGTACTCATTTCCCAGATACTTCAGTTGATTCACAATGAGGGTGAATCTCTTCTGTAGCTCTTTTACACTCTCTCCTTTAGCCATTCGGAACCTTTCGTATTCACCTATGCAAGTATTCAGTTTGTTTTTCCTAACTCTAGTTGTTCCTTCAAGAGCAATTTGCAAGGTGTTCCTTAGCAGTGGAGCATTATGAGACCCTATAGAATTCATCTTAATTCAAAGCACTGACCAGGCAGTGTTTTGCCTTGAAATTCAGCAAGACTCTTCTTTTATCTTCCTCATTCCATTCAGCTTCTGGCTTTTCTCTGTATCTCCCATCATCCTGCAATACCATTGGAACAAAATCTCCTTTTTGGATGATGGATCAGATGTCCAGATCAATGGATTGGAGATAGATTTGTATCCTCATCTTCCAGTACCCATAGTATGCTTTCTCCAAAGCCAGCCACTGTAATTCCCAGATTGTAAAATCCTTTGATTGGGAATCCAGGCTCTGATACCACTTGTTAGATAAGCTAGCTTCCCAAGAGGGTGGTGAATTAGGAAGATTAAAAATTTTTCTGCAAAACATCAAGAAAATGAAGAAAGCAAAGTATGATGGTAAAAGAGAGTATAAATGAATAAACTGTAAAAGTAGTGGTCGGGAAAAGAAGACTCAGTTATTTATCTTGGTTCGGTCTCTCAACTTGACCTACGTCCAGTCCCCAAGTCACCACTTAAGATTTTCCACTATTCTGCAAGAATTCAATGGGCTTCTTCCAAATGTCACAGTACAAAGTTGATGCTCTGTTTCTAGAGCTCACACTTTCACTCTTTGCACTCTCACCAAGTGCTTCCCAATCCCTTGTAATATCCCCTCACAAGAAAATCTTTTTTCCAGATGAAGATAAGATTGTGTACAACTAATAAACTCTCTCAAACAGAGTGAATATGAAAGTTGGAGTACAGATGTTGAAGTATGTAAGAGTAAGAGACTTTGAGTAGATGATTTAGCAGAGTTTTAGTATATACAAAGTTAAAATTGTTATCCACAACTTCAAATGATGTTATATTTATAGATTTAGGTCTCAACAATTCGTTAGAGACAAAATATATCCGTTGGAGAAGTTATCCAACGGTTACTCTGAAAAACTATCCGTTAACCAACCACATTTAATGATAGAAAACTCATGTAGAACTTGTCTCACGAACCTTCAATCGAATTGGGAAACGTAAGGATCGTGCTAGGATCAAAGAGAAGGAACTAAAACACCAAGAACACGCTAAACAAACAGAAAAGATAAACAGAAGAATGCACAAATAGGAAGAATAGAAGATATTGGTCAAGAAGCAAGACCCCAAGAAAACTTGTTTCTTGAAACCTTAGCTATATACACCACAAAGAGAAGACCACTCTCTTTGATATGCCAAAGAGTCTCTCAAGCTCACCAAGAGAACAAGAAAACTCACAAAGTTTTTGTCAAAAACGGAGTATTCATTCATCTCTCCTTTGCAAGTACAAAAGTGACATTTTTAAAGGAAAAGAAAGTAAAAACCCTAGCCCTAATTTGCTAAAAATAGTTTAGATCCTAAATCTTTTAGAATGGCACCACCTTCCACAAAAATAAGGCTAGATACATGCTGAATAAGTGGTGCCCAAAAATAGGAAACAAAATCAAATCTGAAGAGATCCTCACAAATAAATTCAAAATAGGAAACTAATTGTCAAATTCTTATTTCTGAATTAAGTAATAAAAAAAATGAAAATTGCTAATTTATTTAATAAAAGAGCACTACTTAAATGGTCACAAGCTTGGCACATGCTCCTTTAAGTGAGTTCTTCTATTTGGGCCTTGTTTGTTGGGTTTGGATCAGTTTCTAGCATACTAGCCATGAAGAACACGCCTTTTGAAGCCTTTTGGACTGAAAATTGAGCTAAGTAGATGGGCTCTTGTTCAATTACTTCTTGGATCAATCCACTGAGAGCTTGCTTCATTGCTTTAGTCCTTGCTCTTGTCATAGGCCCACCCATTCCTTGCAAGGTATCTTTCTTGTTCCATACTTGGGTTCCTTGTCCTGCCACTTGTTCATGAATTTCAAGTCCTCCAAGCTCTTGAATATTTCGTCCAACTCCTCCTCTTGATTAAGCCTAGCTCGTATTCCATCATCTAATGCTTCTGACATTCTGAAATTTGAGTTTCAGTTGGTCAATAGACGAATTTCACAGAAACCGAAAGTTACAGCCTTTAGCGTTGAACTTCTGAAGTTCATCTGTTATGAAGCAAAATTTGAATTTTCATCTTTAGAAAATGATTCTATATTGGAACATGCGAATTTTCATGTTTAAAGACGTTCTGTTAAGTATGAACAGTAATTTCAATTTGCTATAGTGCTTTCAAAATTTGAATTTTAGAACCCCAAAATTTGTCTGTCAGTAGCTGGTTCATAAGGCACAGTAGTTCATTTTATTCGAAATTCAAATTTTCAAAGGGTAAAGTTCGTCTGTCAGAGAGACCTCTTTTCAGACTTACTTTAAAGTTTGAATTTCTGAATTTTGTCATTCGTATGTTAACATATCAACAAAATTGAATCACAAGCTTTGTGTCTGAAGTTTGAATTTTCATGTTCAAAGTTCGTCTGTCAGTGACAAATTTTGAAGCTATTTTTAAACTTTTTTTCAAATAAACTTTGACATATTCTCAAACGAATTTTTCAATTTTCATAAGTTACATTTTATCTAAAATTTGAATTTTTAAAAGTCAAAGTTCATCTGTCCGAGAAAGCTCTTTTCAGACATGTATCAAACTTCAAATTTCTCAAGTCAAAATTCTTCTGTCAGAGAAGCTCTTTTCAGACTTGTTCATTTTCAATACGAAATTCGAATTTCCAAAGCGAAAGTTTGAATTTTCAAAATCGCAGATCAATATAAACCTTTCAAACTTCATCTGTTGGTGTGTGTTTTTCAAATATTCCATAAATTAACATAGAATCAAGGTTTTAAAATATCTTTTCACCAAATCAAAGTCTTTTACTCAAATTAAACCATTATTAAACATTCTATATCTATTCTTGTACTGATTTCTCTAGAATTTCTTCACTTGAAACCTTTTGTGGACCTTTGATATATTTATTCCAAGCTCTTGAAGGTTGATTTGGAGTCATCAAAACACCTGATTCAACAAGAAGAAGCAAAGCTAGGGTTTGTGATTCTCGGCCTTTGAGTGTGATTTCTAACCTTTAGGGTCTTGGATAATCATTGGTAAGTGATCTCTACTTCTCCCTTTCCATTTTCTTCGATTTTGAGTTGGGATTTTTGGGGTATATGTTGGGATTTTTGGTTTTGAATGAATCCCACCGATTCAAATGGATGAAATGGGGTTCATGAGGTGTGATTTGGTGTTTATAATGCTTGGGTTTGAGTTTTGGAAGGAGTATGTATGATTTAAGCTTAACCCTAGGTTTAAATTGTTAGAGGGAGTATAGAATTTGAGATATATGTGGTTGAGTAGAGTTTGATTGGCTTAATGATGTATGGAAAGGGTATTGGAACCTTGGGTTAGGCCTATATGGTTGAATTGTAGTTTTTGGTTAAGTGGTGTATTATGTTAATTGAGGATTTTATTAAGTTGAAGTACAAGTATTGAAGTAAGAGGGTAAAAGTCTTTAAGAAAAGAATTTGGCAGAATTTCAGTATATACAAAGTTTGATTCGTTACCCACAATTTCAAATGAAGCTATATTTATAGATTTAGGTCTCAAATGTCCGTTAGAGACAAAATATATCCATTGGAGAAGTTATCCAATGGTTACTCTGAAAAACTATCCGTTAACCAACCGCATTTAATGCTTTTGACATACTGAAATTTGAATTTCGGTTGGTCAACAGACGAATTTGGAAGGAACCAAAGGTTAAAGCTTCCAACATTGAAACACTAAAGTTCGTCTGTTCATGAAGTGAAATTTGAATTTTGAAACTTAGAAAGTGTTTCCATATTGTGACATACGAATTTTCAAGAAGAAAGTTTTTCTGTTATGTGTGAACAGTATTTTCAATTTGCTACAGTGCCCTCGAAATTCAAATTTTGGAACCCCAAAATTCGTCTGTCTGTAGCATGCTCAAGAAGCATAGTAGTTTATTTTCTTTTGAAATTTGAATTTTAAAAGAGTGAAGTTCGTCTGTCAGAGAGACCTCTTTTCAGATTCACTTCAACATTCGAATTTGTAAACAATGTCCTTCATATGTCATAATATCATTTTAACAGATTCACAACTTTAGCTTCTGAAATTTGAATTTTCATGTTCAAAGTTCGTCTGTCAGTGAGCAA
Organism: Adenanthera pavonina; assembly: GCA_026686845.1. NCBI lineage: Eukaryota > Viridiplantae > Streptophyta > Magnoliopsida > Fabales > Fabaceae > Adenanthera > Adenanthera pavonina. Next base: position 10,845,751 of record JAIVEN010000017.1, read on the forward strand.
TTTTGAAACTCAATATAATCTTGATTTCAGATGAACTTTGACATTGTTCCAGATGAATTTCTTCAGTTTTCATAAGTTTCATTTTGTCTGAAATTCGAATGGTCAAAACTCAAAGTTCGTCTGTTGCTCAACAGCTTCTTTCAGACACTTATGAAAATTCAAAATTTGGAAAATCAAAATTTGTCTGTCAGAGAAGCATCTCTTCAGACTTATTCAGTTTTAGCTCGAAATTCGAATTTCCAAGGCCAAAGTTCGAATTTCCAATATGACAGTTCAATATAAACTTTTCAAACTTCCTCTGTTTGTGGGTATTTTTCAAATATTTCATGAGTTAACATAAAATCAAGTTTTTAAAACATCTTTTCATCAAATTAAAGTCTTTTACCCATATTTAAACATAACTAATGATCCTACAACAAATTTTGCACAGATTACTCAGAACTTCTTCACTTGAAACATTTTGAACTCCTTTGATATCTTCATTCCAAACTCTTGAATGTTGGTTTGGAATCATCAAAACTCTAGATTCAACAGGTCAAATCTCAGGAAAGTGGTTCCTTTGAGGTGAAACTTCTTTAGACAAATTGGTTGAGTCAAATAGGACCTGTGTGAATGGTCCCAAATGGTCAGATTGCCTTTGGTGGCAAATGGGAGTTGTAAGTGGTGAGTTGTGGTTGTAAAGTGACCCAAATGGTGTCAGGTATCCAAAATCTCTATACGGAGATGGATTAAGGTAAAAGTGGTGTCCATAGTTAGATTGGGATAAGATTGACTTGTAAGAGTTGAAATCAGGTCAATCAGAGATCAGGGCATAAAGTTATGTGCATTGAAAATTTACCCCAAAAGTTGAACCTTGCTGGTTTTGCATCAGCAAGGAGGCATCATGGTGCCAGGAAGCCAATCTGCAGTGCCAGTGAGTCAGAGAACACCAGAGCCGTGGTGGTACTATAGCGGTCATGGCCCTGTATACTGTTCTGGCTGTCCTAGTGTTTCTCAAGGTGTTTTGTGGCGTTTTCCACTTCTCAGATATTGAGGAAGGCAAATTTGAGATGTTTGGGTCGTGTTTAGTTGGTTTTTAAAGAATTTGGTCAAGGTAAGAGGTGTTTTCGAGTAAGGTATTACAAATCTCTCATTTGGAATCTTCGTAGATCTATATTTTATTTCAATATGTAATATATATTTACTTTTTGTTTGTTGCTTCAATTTGTTATATCATATGTACTTTGCTTCAATCTAGATAGCATTTTGATTTGCATTTCATAGATCTACTTTTGGTTATGTATTTTCTTCATCTTCTTCATCTAGTTGTTGTCTTTTTGCATCCCATAATCTCGGGTTGACCTGCACAAAAACCTAGTCTAACCTAGATTTAACCCGATGACCATTGGGTCGGTTCACGAGCTTGGCCAAACCCAAGCCCGATCTGACCTATACTTACCCGTAGGTATATTGCTTTCAATGATTTTACATATATATTATTACTATATAGACTTGTTAACTTATTATGAAATTGGACTATTTAAGTTTATTTTCAAAATATTTGATAGTTTGATATTATACTTCTTATACATATATATTATATATAATATTATTTTTTATTTAATTATTACATCGCTAGTTTTGTTGAATTAAGTGTTTTGATGATTCCAAACCAACCTTCAAGAGTTTGGAATAAAGATATCAAAGGTGCACAAAAGGTTCAAGTGAAGGAATTCTGGAAAAATCAGTGCAAGGATATATGTAGAATATTTAGTAATGTTTTAATTTGAGTAAAAGACTTTGATTTGGTGAAAAAATGTTTTAAAACCTTGATTCTATGTTAATTCATGGAATATTTGAAAAATACCCACCAACAGACAAAGTTTGAAAGGTTTATACTGATATGTCGTTTTGAAAATTCGAACTTTGGCTTTGGAAATTCGAATTTCGTATTGAAAATGAATAAGTCTGAAAAGAGGCTTCTCTGACAGACGAATTTTGACTTTATAAAATTCGAATTTTAGATAAAATGCAACTTATGAAAATTAAAAAATTCGTTTGAGAATATGTCAAAGTTCATCTGAAATTAAGTTTAGATTGAGTTTCAAAATTGCTCACTGACAGACGAACTTTGAACATGAAAATTCAAATTTCAGAAACAAAGCTTGTGAGTCTGTTATAATGATATATTGACATATGAATGACAGCATTCATAAATTAAAATTTTAAAGTAAGTCTAAAAAGAGGTCTCTCTGATAGACGAACTTTGCCCATTTAAAATTCAAATTTCGAATAAGATGAACTATTGTGCCTTATAAGCCAGCTATTGACAGAAAAATTTTGGGGTTCCAAAATTCGAATTTCGAAGGTACTGTAGTAAAATGAAATTACTGTTCACACTTAACATAAAAACTTTCCACTTGAAAATTCATATGTCACAACATAGAAACATTTTCCAAAGATCAAAATTCAAACTTTGCTTCATGACAAACAACTTCAAATATTCAACGCTGAAGTCTTTAGCCTTCGATTTCTGTAAAATTCGTCTGTTGACCAACTGAAATTCAAATTTCAGAATGTCAGAAGCATTAAATGTGGTTGGTTAACGGATAGTTTTTTAGAGTAACCATTGGATAACTTCCCCAATGGATAGATTTTGTCTCTAACGTATAGTTGAGACTTAAATCTATAAATATAACATCATTTGAAGTTGTGGGTAACGATTTTAACTTTGTATATACTGAAACTTTGTCAAATCATCTACTCAAAGTCTCTTACTCTCACACTTCAATATTTGTTCCAACTTTCATATTCACTCTGATTGAGAGAGTTTATTAGTTGTACACAATCTTATCTTCATCTAGAAGAAAGATTTTCTTGTGAGGAGATATCACAAGGGATTGGGGAAGCACTAAGTGAGAGTGCAAATAGTGAAAGTGTGAGCTCTAGAAACAGAGCATCAACTTTGTACTGAGGCATTTGCAAGAAGCTCACTGAATTCTTGCAGAATAGTAGAAAATCTCAAGTGGTGACTTGGGGACTGGATGTTGGTCAAGTTGAGAAACCAAATCAGGATAAATATCTGAGTTTTCTCTTCCTTACTGCTACTTTTACTGCTTATTTACTTATACTCTGTTTTACCACTACACTTTGCTTTCTTCACTTTTTAATATTTTGCAGAAAATTTTTAATCTTTCCAATTCTTCCCCCTTCTTGGGAAGCTAGCTTATCTAACAAGTTTGACTGCCATTCTAACTATTTTAAGCATGAAAACTGTGACTCGATGGCAATTCTAGTCCAATATCATATCCAAGTTTTAAAACATTGCAAGTTGTAATATATGCAAAAATTATGAGAAAATATAGTTCATGTACTTTGAATAGTTTGAATAAAATACGTGAGCAAACTAGGTCATTTTTAAGCTTCATTTAACAAATATTCAAAGAGATGATTATATCATATATACCAAAATTGTATTGAATAAATTCTTCAAAAAATCCGCAAGCTTCTATTATTTTAAATTCTTCAGGAGTTTCTATGTAAATTTCAGTAAGTCATATAAACATAGGTTATAATTGACAATATTCATTAGACTGTTTTAAAGTTTTTTCAATTATTATTGTTAATATAGTTATTAGCACTACTGAATGTTAATCCAATTGTAATAATGAATCTCATTCAAAATTAGCCACAAGAGTACACATAATATTGTGATGACATTATGTAGTTTTTGTTAACATTTGGATTTATAAAAAATTAATTAAATCCAAAAAATTCATTTTTATTGTTGAAATGATATAAAATGTAATATATTCATTTCAACATAGAGGAAATAATAACAAGAGTTTCTCTGCAAATACTGGTCAATAGGCCAGGGCTTGTTTGATACCAGAATTAAAAATAAAAAATAAAAAAATAGAACGCAAAAAAAGTGATTTTGCTGATAGACAATTTCATTTATGCTCTTATTTTAAAATATGATAATGATTTTAGTCCTTATATATAATTATATTAATTGAATTTTTAATTAACATTTGCAAATTTGAATATGTAAATATAATATTTTCTTACAATAACTGCGATTACATGGTGAAATTATACAATTACCCCGTATGTTCATCTGGCATGAATGTCTGTCAAAGTGACGCTATTGATACTACAAACTACATCATTTCGTTGAGATGAGTTTGCACTTACAATGAACTGCATTTTAGTGAAAGCAGGTTGTGTTGGTGGAGGAAGATTTATGATCTCGCTATTAAGCATAGATGTAACAATAACCATATTTGGCCTATCACTTGCAAGCTCTTGCACACACAGTAGACCAATGTGTATACATCTCATGATATCTTCATGAAACAATGGCTCATACATCTCTGGGTCTATGAAAGATATAGCGCTGTTTTCATTCCATAGTTTCCATGCCTGAAAGTATCAAAACAAGTGCATCAATGTATACCACATCTTTAACAAGAAATTCAAAACTTACTATAGCCAGTAATAAATTTCTATCTTACAAATCCTAGAAGGCTCAAAGACTCTTCCTCTCGATAGAAGTTAATGCCTTTTTCCCCACTAACAATCTCTAGCAACAAAACTCCAAAACTAAATATATCTGATTTTTCTGAAAATAATCCCTGAATTGCATATTCCGGAGACACATATCCACTACATTTGAAAGAAAAAAAGTTGTTATTCTAATTTTATTGTTGAATGTAATGCTCTAGAAAATGTCATAACATAAACTTTGATAATGATTGAGACATACTATGTTCCGACAATCCTTCTAGTGTTGCCACCATCTTCAGTATCTCCAAATATCTTTGCTAGACCAAAATCAGATATTTTTGGATTCAACCCTTCATCTAATAAGATATTACTTACTTTAAGATCTCTATGTATTATTTTTAATTTTGAATATCTATGAAGATAAAGTAGACCTCGAGCAATTCCCTTAATAATGTTAAAACGTTGTCTCCAATTTAGCACTATAGCTTTCTTTGCATCTACAAAGCAAGGTGACAACGACTAAAATTATATTTCATGTTTCCTTATTACAAAATCGAAACTTTCAGAAAATAATATATGAAAGAGGCATTAAAATGAACGAACCGAAGAGCATTGCATCTAAACTTTTATTTGGCATGTATTCGTAAATCAACATCTTTTCATCATTTTCAACACAGCAACCAATAAGTTTTACGAGATTGCGATGTTGAGGCTTAGAAATCACCATAACCTCATTCATAAATTCTTCTAGACCCTGCCGAGAGGCTATTGAAAGCCTTTTAACTGCGATTAATTGCTGTGTCTCTTGCAACTTTCCCTTGAAAAAATGAATCATGTTAAGGAGAACAAAACCACCTATAGATCAATTACACATATGAATACAAAAAAAATGACCAAGCATACCCTGTATACTGGACCAAAACCTCCTTCTCCAAGTTTGTTATCAGGATGAAAATTGTTTGTTGCGGTTGTAATCTTTTTAAACTCAAACATTGGAAGCTCCTCTAGTTTTTGTTGTGATGTCTCTCTATTAAGACTTTCACTTTGAACATTTTGATTTTTTTTCCCTGAGTTAAACAACAATTCATCACTTTAGATAATATAAAATTTTAATTTATTGTAAAGTAATAAATTTTTTATATGATGCATGTACCTTTAGTACTTCTCCACAAAGAATATGAAAATGCAACACAAATAGTGGCTACCATTGTTGCTGAAACTACAATGATTACTTTCCTGATCTTCCTCTTATTCCTTCCTTTATCAGTTGCATGATCACTGTTCTTTGCTCCTTTGACTGCAGTTATATATAATGATTATTTCAGTGGAAAGTCAAAACAAATTGGATGTATTAAAATATAATAAAGAATATTGAACAATAAAATCGTACCAAGCTCTGATTTTTCAAGACGAATGTTGAGATCAACTCCTTTGTGGTCAAAGCTCTCCATGTCGATCAAGTTAACACTCCAAGACAAGCATTGTGTGTAAGTATCATATGCATATGCTAAACAAGAACAATTCTTCAAGCACCGTATTCTGCATTTGTCTTCGTCAAGATCAATTTGCTCTGCAAAATCTGGCATTTTCATCTTCTCTAGCTTCAAGAAACCATCTTCTTTGCATTGTAATGGCGTCTTTCTCATACACCCGTTTGTCCAATTCTGTGCATTCCATTCCTCTAGATTCTTAGGCTCAAACCCGTTCAGACAATGACACATAGGTAAACTCTGATTATTACAAATTCCAAATTCCCCACAATGACCATAGACATCACACTCAGAGCTTTGAATTGCCAAATTCCCGATTTCCTTCTTGTTAATCCACAGTGTAAATATCATTTTACCTGCTGAATTCAGCTTAAAGGGTGCAAAATACGATTTGTTTTCAAAACCATAACTAATATAACTTGTACCATCCTGTTCTTTTCCTAGATAAAATGCTTTCATATATACGGTACCCAAATTCCATGGACCAGATCGCCAATATGGTTTAGAGCATTTGAAGATCATAACTTCAATAACATTTAGGCGTTCCATACTTGCAGAAAAGCTGCCCATGGATGGATCGGAGGGGCTTTTCCAAGATGTGAGCTTGAATTTTTTACCGGTTCTTGGGTTTGAAATAAATCTCATTCCTGGCATAAGTGAATCAGAAGGATGATGAAAAGTCTCCCACAGTGTGTTTCCAGTTTTGTTACTTTTCAGAACAAGATTCCCTGTGTCTAGAAGTTGAGCAATTGATGAATCAGGATGAATGATTGACATATTAGAAGACCAAACTGTGTGTTTCTGTGAATTCAACACCACAAGATTGCCATCCTCAGAAATGGTGAAAATCCCATAAGAATCATTGAGGGGTTGGTTTCTATTAGCCACCCAAAATACATTGGATTCAGATAAATAAAATATTCCCACATAGCGATTTGTTGAATTTTCTGGGCTAAAGAACCCAAGTTTGAAGTTACCTGAGACTAACGTTTCAGGATCCTTGATGAATTGGGATGAGGTAATGAAATCAACAAAAGAACCAAAACATAAATAGAAGCTGGAAAAGAGCACCAAGATGCATACAAAGTAAACAGAGAGACTTGATTCCATTGGTGCTAAGATTGAAATGCCTTGGCTTCAGTGGATTTGGCTTTTAGAATGATGGTATCATTTTGACGATGGGTTTTAACCTGAAATGAGCTGAAGAGATCTCTTTGTTGCGATAAGTGATATCAAGTCACCTTAAGGACTGCAAAGCCGTATTCCGACATGTGAGTTTAGCTGAAGAGGACCGCCAACTTGAGAGAATGATTCAAGCTATGGCAATTAAGGTAGTCTGGACTTGAGTTTAGCTATCAATAGTGACGGATCAGGCTGAGAAGTTTGGGCAGGCTAACTCTTTTTCTTAATGAAAGACTTAACACACAATTCACACGCAAATTGATAGTTTATTAGTTCAATGTTTTTATTTTTAAAATTTATCATAAATAAATGTTAATATATTAATAGAAATAATTAAATAAAAATTAAAGTTATTAAAAGTGATTCAAATTTTCAATATATTTTTATATATTATTGCATAGAGATAATTTGGATAAAAGATCATAATAGATCTTCAAATTTTGTAAAAGATAAATTAAAATATATAAGATATAAAAATCGGAATTAAATTGCATGTTTAACATACGATACTTACACTTTTTTTTGAAACACTAAAGGTATTTTTAATCAAGACTAATCCTTTTGAAGTGTATAATAGTTGTAGTATTTAATATACTTTTATATGTGAATGTGTGTCAATACGAATTTGAATCATCTCTATACTTTTTCTTCATACCTCTCTCCATACGCAATTTCCTCCATTGATTATGAACGAATGATTAAAAAAATGCTCTATAAATGGACAATATATTTTATTTAATGGTTTAGATTTATTATTTTAAGTAGAATTTTCTTAAAAATAATCTATAATGCTAATTTATGGTAATTATTTAAATAAATAATATATTTTGCTTAAAATAGCAATAAGTAATATCTATCATTCAAATTAAAATTAACGGATGTGATTATAGATAGAGAGATGTATGGAGAGAAAGTGTAAATATAATCTAAATCCATGTCAATGCATGTCCGATTAAGTCTTCCCTTGTTTACTATTTCTGAATTTCTTGACCAACAATTAAAGTAAATGATTATGAACTTGATCCTTCCTAGTTAACTTCTATTCCATTTAGTTTATGTGTCACTATTTTTTTTTAAATTTACCAACTTTATTTCACACTTTTTTAAAAAAATAGTTTTTTGGGGGTTAAAATCCCCTTTTTTAATTTTCACTATTTTCCACAGTCAATTTTCATATCTGTTCAAGATGAGTTAGGTGGTTTTATTAAAAAGAATTGAATAGATTACACAAATCTCCTTTTGCTTATTATATAAAAGTCTCATCCAATCAAAAATAGTGCAAACTTTTTTTCTGACTATTTTCTAAAATTACACAGACATTTATACTCCTTTTTCTAATTAATACAATTTTCATTGTAATACAAATTAAATTACATATATAAATCTTTCGTGAATTTTGTTAAAATCACGCAAACATCTCTTCTATTTTTGAAATATATATACACAGTCATTCCCTCAAAGTAGGTCTCTATGCAACTTTAATAAAATTCAAGATACGTCGATCTATGTAATTTATTCTTTGTTAACACTATAGGTTTGTGTATGTTTTAAAAATTATAAAGGAAGTTGGTTTACAACTTTAATTTTACTTTTTAGTTTAAAAATTTGTGTAACTTTTAAAAATAGAGAAAAATAATATAACTTTAATAAATTGAATCAATTTTAATACTTCCTCTTGTTCATATTATAACATGTCTTAAAATATTTTTTTTCTATAATATGATGTGTCATATACAAATTTATCTTTTTTTTACCTTTCATTCACTTAATAACTAATAACTAATAACTAATAACTTATGTTGGAGTAATAAGTGGGAGTGGAATAAATAAAAATAAAAAAAATGGGATTTTATGTTTTTTTTAGAAGTTTAAGAATATAATAAAATTTTCTTAAGATATGTGAAATTATTAGAAACACCATGTATATATATATATATATTAAAGACTAGAGCCAGTGAGTTTTTGGGCATACTAATTAATTACATGAATGAGTTGAATTGCTTTATCAAGTTTTTTACACAGTGAAAAATAGACGAAAAGAAAATAATCTTGCATTAGAATTCCATTACTATTATAGAAAAATGAACGGACACCATCTCATCTGAAGTCAACAGGATATCATATAGCAGCCCCGCTGCATAATTAATATACAACTAATACTGATGCAAAGACATTAACTCAAACTTCCCCATCGTGACCGCTGCTCGAGAGACCAGGACTTCAACCCAATAGGGCCCAACTGGTCCCAAGATTTTATGGTGAGGTGTTCGAGTCTATCATTAACAACAACTAGGCGTCGCATACGGACACTCTAGACAGTGAAGTTATTTTTTTTTTGGCCACCCTGGATAGTGAAATTATAAGACCTTGTTTTTAGAGATTTGAAATTGTCGTAAAAAATGTGTATTATAAAGGTGATGAATGTGCGGATTTACTTGCTAAATTGGCGCATAATATTAATGTTACTTCATCTTATTCTTAATATAAAATCATTTTAACTAAATCACACAGATTAAGAATAAGAGTTAAAGTTAATTAATTACCTTATTTTCTCTGAAAATCCTAATATTTTTTCAAAACTACTCTTATTTAATTTTTTTCTTTTTCTCTTTGGATACATTAAATATGTGCATTTTTTGAAAATGTATAATACATACTATCTCGTATACTATAAAGGATCTTATATTTAAGATTAGGGTAAAAAACCTTATATTTAGAGCAGGAGGGAGTAACTTTTGTTAGGTTTAGTATAATACAAGTTGTGATGATGATAAATGTAGAATAATAAGGAACAAATTCATCATATCTATTTCAAATATATGTTGTTACTAATTGAAGTAAAATGTAGATTAACATGTATTTAATGCACTTTATAATGCATATATCATGGCTAATATATATCCACTATGTTTTTATATTTTGAATATATAAATTGGATTAATTACTTGACTTGTAAGTGTAATACATTAAATGTAAGATTGTTTAAGAAAGAAAAGTGAGCATCGAAATAAAGAAAAGAAAACTAACATCATGCCTCACTCAAAGAAAAAGAAAGAAAATGATGATTCAGGATGTCAAGAATTCAAGTGTCAAAGAATTGAAGATTTGGAAGTTTGGTTGCATCCAGATAGCCTTTAAACTTTGATAGGTATATACTTCATAGGTTAAGAGTTTCATGTGAAACTCAATGATTCACAATTGCATTTGATTGGCTCAAGAAGTTTTAGTTGTCAAAGTAACATATCCTTACTTTTAAACATAGTGAAATCTTATTTTTAAGAATCTAAAGTTTGACCATTAGTTAGTTTTTTTTGGCATATCACCCAAATTACATATGGCTTTGATGTAAAGCTTATTTCATATGAAACTAGACTTAAAAAGCTTTTCAATGAAGGTTATTTCACTCAAAATAAAAGTCATATGAAAAAGTTATAATAATTTAAATTTGAGTAGTGAGATATGGATTTTCAATTTTGACCTCTTATCATTTTTTTTAATCATATCTCACAAAATACATTTCTTTTTGAAATAAAACTTATTGCATTTGAAAGAAGACATTAAGATCTTTCCAACCATATGTCATTTGTTTAATTTGGAGTTAAAATGAGAGAGTTATAACTTTTGCAAAATTGTCTACAGTGCAAAGTTTGAAGTTAAAGAAGTTTCACATCTAACAGATAAATTTTGGCTTATGAAATTTGAATTTCAGGTCTAACAGATGAATGTTAACTTTCAAAATTTGAATTTTGAATATTCAAAATGTGAAAATGCTTCTGGAATAGCTAATAGTTGAATTTTCACATTCAAAATTCAAATTTCAAGTCTGATAGACAAATGTTTGTCTTCTAAAATTCCAATTTCGAATTTCCAAAATGTGAAAATACTTCTAGAATAGCCAACAGTCAAATTTTCACATCGAAAATTTGAATTTCAAATTTCCAGAATGTGAAAATGCTCTATGGAATGACCAACAGTCGAATGTCCACACCCAAAATTCGAATTTCACAATTGCAGACTCCTTGTAACGGCTAGTAACGACTAGTTTTTGTATCTAATAGCTATATTTCACCATTTCCTATAAATATGATCTTTCAAACTGTTTTTTACAACTTTCTAAACATATATCAAGTTAGAATATGATCCAAAACATTATTTTGATTCTTACAAAGAGAGAAACACAAATCTTGAGCCCATCCTTGCAAAATCTATATTCTTTGAGTTCTTAGAGCTACATTGTATCTATAAACTCTTAGAGAGAGTTCAATCACGGTCTATTATTTATCCTTCTTGGAGAGATTACTTAAAGTGTGGTATCCTTGAGGGGATTTGGGTTACTCCGGTAAAGAAAGAGTGAACCTAGGAGTTAAAGACTCAAGAGGAGTCTTGGTTTGTATTGTAGCATTGCAAGAGCCCATTGAATCTTACAGAGATAGTAGAAAATCTCAAGTGGCGACTTGAGGACTGGAAGTAGGTCAAGTGGCTTGAGCTAAACCAGTATAAATTCTTGTGTTTTGCTGTTCATTTTCTCATTTCATCTATTTACTTCATCATACTCTATTCATTTTTGTTTTACTATAACAGTTGGTGAAATTGGGCTGCACTTCAAAAGAGACGAAAATTTGTATCACCCAATTCACACATCCTCTTGGGTGACCAGCCAACTTAACAATTTTTTTACTTTTTCCAATGCTTCTTTTGGAGGCTTATTAATTTTACTTTTTCCAATGCTCCTTTTAGAGGCTTATTAATTTTGATATATAGAGTACTCTCTCCAACTTGTAAAAATTGTCATTTTATGATTTTTAAGATTTTTCACAATATTTATCACTCTATAATTTTAATTAACTATTAATTACTTGTTTTCTTTTTTACCCTTCATTAATATTAAATATATCATTTAAAGGAACATTTAAATTGAAGACATTTTAGTAAAATACTATTAAAGTTTATAATATTTTAGATCATTTAATAACTTTCTTTATTTGTATGAAAAATCCTAAAAAAATAATTTTTATGAGTAGGAGGAGTTACTTAGTTGTCTCTATTTTTATCTTCTCTATATTGTTTAGTCATAGCCTTTCGTTCTAAAAAAAAAAAACCTAGGCCAACATCATGGTAATTTTGTGAAGTATACCAAGTGAATAATTACCACAGCTCCACAAATTATTTAAAAAGCATGAGTTAAATTTTCGGTAGATGACTATTTTATTTAAATTTGACATATTCATATTGGTTAAATAATTTTTAAAAAATGTAAATTAATTATTTTTATTCAAGTTAAATAATTTGAATTTCAGTTTTTTTAATTATTCTGAAACAATTTATGCATCGCTAAAGGAGTTTCTATTGCTTCTAAATTAATCTTCTAGGAATTTATAATTCAACTCACTAAGAACACAAGTTCAGCTTCATTGTATTTTTTCCATATTTCAGGATTTCTAGTGTATTTATGTTCCTTCAATGTCATTTTACCTAAGCACATACCTGTTGTAAATGGACCACGTTGAAACACAATGCCCCCCATGATTAATTATGTTGATGGGTCCTGATCATCATGGGTCCCTATTTTTGCTATACTGAATATCAGTAAGGAGAATAGCGTCCGCTTTCAGTCATAATTTATTATATTTTCTATAATTATTATTTCATAACTTTTAAACAAAAATACATAAATTAATTTTTATACGAAAAAATATTTATTTATTTTATTTCTTTTCATTTTTATTTTTTAGCCAAATTTCCATTGTAGAACACGATGTTAAAGATTAAAATACTTGTGAATTATATTAAATAAATTTAAACAAATATTGTTATATGATTTATGAGAATAATAGTGGTGGAGTCAAATTACTCAGCCAGTGCACTATACCAATTTTAGGTTTTAGTGGTGTTCAATAATTGGCATCTTTTTTAAAAAAACAACTAAAATAGGTGAAGACAAATAAAAATTAGTGTTTGTTTAAAAAACACCAACTTTCCCTTTATTAGTTGGCATTTTAAATACAAATGTCAATTAGCCTTTTTTAATCCAAAAACCCTACTCCACGTGGGGGAATGATTTAAAAAAAAGTCAAAAGTTTAAAAATATTAATTTAAGAAAATAATAATTCACAATTAGCTTGTACTATATAAATCATTATAAATTATAATTGGTAATTATAATTGATTTTATTTCAAATACTATATTTGTTATTGTTGAAAATTTTGGTTGATAAGATTTTGATAAAAATTTTTGCTCATAATGATAATTCTCTCTAATTTTTTTTAATTAAAAATCTAGAGAATTTGTAATATATGGGGGAATTACAAATTGAGACTAAAATCAGCAATTAATTATTAATTGAGACCAATTGTATAAATAATTAAGTTATGAGACCTTTGGTCCTTAATTCAAATTATTTCAAATATAAAATTACTAAAATACCTTTAGTTTTCCTCCTTTCCTCACCATTGTGCTGGCTAGTTAATGGTCACCATCAACCAATCATCAGCTGGTCAACTATTGTGCTGCAACCACTAGTTTGTAACTTTTTTGTTTTTTTAAATTTATAACTTGGTTACTTGGACTTTGTAACTGAATTTCCACATTTTTACTTTGCAACCTCTTTTTTAAAATTTTCAACTTGCTTATTGTGAATTTGTAATTTATTTTTTGAGTTTTTATTATGAATTGTTTTAGTGGCTTGCAACTTTTTTTAGAGTTTATAACTTATTTATTTTAAATTTATAATACTTTTTCCAAATTTTTACTATGAAAGAATTCAATTTTAACTATTAAATGTTTTCAATTATTCTAGTAATAAAAATTTGGAGTTTGAGTTACAAATTCTGAGTAAAAAAATTGCATAATTAGAAAAAGAAGTTATAAAGCACCAAAACAATTCATAGTTAAGCAACTTACAAGTTTTGAAAAAGAAGTTGCAAATCATTAGAATAATTCATAATTAAAATTTGAAGACCAAGTTTCAAATTTAGAGTAGCTATGTTGCAAATTTTGAAAAAAAAGTTGTAAATCATTGGAACATCAATTAATAATAAAAATTGAGTAACTTAATTGTAAATTTAGAGTAAATAAATTACAAATTTTAGGAAGTAAAATGCAAACCACTAACCACCTGTAATTGTAGACTTATTCTCTGCCAGTGTTGACTAACCATTGATTGATCATCGGTTGCTAAAAAATACACAAGTGGTATAGGTTTTTTATCTTTTTCTCATGACAAACAGTGGTATAGGTATTTAGATACAACAGTAAATGTCAGCCTTTGTATACACCTCTCCCCTTTAAATAAAATTGAGATGTGTGGGGGCTTATAACGTCGTGGCGCAACTTGCTAACATGGTCCCCATATACTGAAGATGTTTGATATTTTTCATTTGGTCAGTACATGAGCTTTTTTTTGTATTATTATCACTCAATATGATGTAATAATTATTACCAAAGGTAGGAGGTAAGTTGGCACCATATGAAAAAAAAAATAAAAAAGGAAAAAAAAAAGGCCATATGGCGATTCTTGACTTATAATGAAGCATGGTTCCAGCCTGCCTCTTTGGTTTGAGCAACCCCTCCTGAAGCTCCCCTAGCTATAATTTTGCCCGTGTATACCTGTAACAGTTAATGCACTCAATAACGGATCTAGAAATAAATTATTATTTAGAGTGGGGAGAATTTTAAGAAAATGACAAATGTAAAATTTTATAAAAACCACGCTGTGAAAAATACTCCCTTCGTTACGCTATATAGTGCACTGTTATGAGAAATTCATGTTTCAAAATATAGTGCATTATGCGGATTACATTGTGTTTTTTTTATTGCCTTTCCAGTATTGCCCCTAATAAATAAATTTATATATTATACAGTTATCAATGCATTTAATGAAAAATCTTTAATAATTTGGTCAAATCATAAATGAATGAAGGAGAATTTCTCCAAAAACTTCACTTTTCACAATTATTAATGACTTATGGGAATTCGGAAAAAAGAATGAAGTAGAGAATGGATGCAATTTATTAATGTAGGAAGTATTATTAAATAAGGGTAATTTAGGAAATAATGGAAAAAAATTTCAGTTACTAATCATTATCTTAGTACGTGTGTGGTAGTTAAAAGTGTACTATAAACTGGAACAGAAGGAGTACTCCTATATAGATTGACAAAACTTGAATCTAATTAAATCAATCGAAACTCATTAGTTATAGGGAAACAAAACATATGTTCATTTAAAAAAAAAATACACACATATATAACATCTTTTTAGAGTTTAACGATACTAATTACCACAACAATGACTTTAATTTTAGGCTAAAATTTGCTTTCACATCTTGAGGGAAATAAATCTATATTATCAGCAAGTGAAAATACTCTTGGTCACATAAAAATAAAATTCCACTAAAAATTGATTAATGTAATACCTTATTTATTTACATAATTTTTCATATATTATACCTTATTTTATGTCTAGTTAAATCATTTTAGAAGCTTGAATCATTCTAGGGATCAAAACAGAAAAATAAAAAATTTCAAAGTAACTGTTCATTTGGTATCCGTATTTTCCAACTAAACTTTGGAAATTCATAACTAATTATAGAAAAATTGTATGAAGGTGATTCAATATCTAAAAATAGCTCAAAACATTTTCTACATGAAAAAAATATGTAATTGGATTTTAACATGTCAATTCGTACAATATTTAGCAAGAAAATCACTGTTCATATAGTCATTTTTCATCTTTCCATATTTTTTAAGCTAATTTTAAACATTTTTAACTTTTAGCACACTTAACCAAAATAGGAGTTCTTTGACTTCTTAGAAATTTCATATATATAACACTTATACATTATGTAATATCTTTTAGATAGTATAAAATGTAATAATATATGAGAAAAACTGATGTACATTAATAGATGTGAAAAAGAGTAAAAATGTCAAATCTCATGTTAAGAAAATAAAATACAAGAATTACATTTTAGCCCCTAAAAATAATTTATTGCATTTTAGTCCCTATGGAAAATTACAGAAAAAACCTAAAAGTTTTGAAAATTACATTTTTACCCCAAATTAAGGGTAATTTTGAAATTATGCAAATTTTATGTCAAAATAAAGTTTGTGATGAACCGAACCCAATGACATAATGCATTAGAGTTAATGGAATTTATATCAAGAAAAATTTAGTACCAAGTGTAAAAAAGTGCATAGTGCACAGTGCACAGAAAAAGATACTATGGGCCCACAAAAGGTAGATAAAGTAAGAAAAAGATATGTGGATCCCGCATTTGGACCAATTGAGATAGGATATTATAGTAATTTTATATCCCAATATAGTTAAAACCGGTGTTCCAATAATAGTAAAATGTACTACTAAAGTGGCTTTATTAGTTCAAATCAATCCAAAATATATCTAGATAAATAAAAATGCCCTTAATTTCATGGTAGATGCTGCATGTGGGAGAGATAGTGTAATATCTCAAAATTTCACTGGATACTAGCTGATAAAAGAGGACATAAGTGATGATAACGTAAAATGTACAAGGAATTCATGAAAATGGTCAAACATTGTTTTATGTGAAATAAGGCAAAGAGACTATTTTTCCCGGTTGGATGGAAAAATGTGAAAATTTTACTTTTGCCGTGAAAGAAATATAAAAAAGACATCCATGTCACAAAAGTAATAAAAATTACGGGAAAAGAAATAGAAAAGTTTTGGGGACGATTACATCTAATGACCCAAAAGTTTAGAAATTATAATTTAACCTTGGGTTAAGGGTAATTTTGTAAATATGAAAAATTACTGTCAAAACGAAGCCCTTGATGAGAGAAGTCTAATGGTATATGGCACTGAGGGTTAATGTTTAAGAATAAAGAAATAATTAGTGTCGAGTGTCCAAAAGTAATAGTAAACTGATAAAGTAAACCATGGGCCCTATCGATGGTTAAAAAAAAATCGGGTCAGGATATGAGCCATACACAGATACCATTTGGGACAGGATAATTATGGAAATGTAAAAATAAAATTAGAATAGTCCTGTATCCTAAAAATGCTAAATTAGTATAAAGATAGTTTTATCGGTATGATTAAAAAATACTCGAAATGAGGTATATCTGGATCAGAAAAATTGAACAATTTTTCGACACCTCAAGCTCTCCCATGCGTGACTTCCTACAGCCATGTGACCCAAAGTAGTATTATATTATTTTTTGGAATACTTCTTGAAGAAGTATGTGAAAAAGGTAATTAAGGTTTAGCAAAAGTAACCATAATTAGTTACATCATTAGCCACTTAATTAATCACTTAAACCCTTCTCTTTCCTCACCATTTCACGCATGACAAGCAGCCCAAAACAGACCAGAAAAAAAAAACGCAAGCAAAGGGAGGAAGAAGGAAGAGAAAAAGGAAGTGAAAACCAAAGGAACTTGAAGCACAAATTGGTAAGCTTGCATACTACTACCCTAAGCTTACTATGTATGATTTTCAAAGCATGATTTATGGTTTAGTTTGCTTCCTTTACACCTTAGGGTTTCAGCCAAAAATGTGATTTAGCAATATGAATGAGTTTTGCACCATTAAACTTAGGAAAAAGTATAGACTAGACACTAGAAGCATGAATCCATGAATAGTTTGAAGTGATTTGAAGGAAATTTTTTTCAAACATTTTGAGACAATTTCGGCCATAATAGGGGGAGTATTTAAATTTGGAATTTCATGATTTTGACCTCAAAAATGGATTCCCCATGGTCCAAAACCTTAAGAACAAGTGTGTTGTACAAAGAAAGATCAAAGGAAAGCTAAGTGAAAAATTTGGATTTCAGTGTTATGGTATTGTATAATTCCAAAAAACCAATGGCTAAATTGGTTCAATGATGATATGATTAGGTTCAAGGAAGTGTGTGCAATATTTGGCGGATTTTTATATTTAATCCCAATTAAAATAATTATTTTTGTAGTTTTCGTGTAAATTGTGAAAATTCATAGAGTTTCCTATAGAAATTAGTACTATCATTGGTCAGAATTATATTTTTCCCATGTAGATAAAGTTATAACCTATCCCTAGAGACTTGAATCACATGCATACAATTTTTATTGATTTAGTTATGATTTTCCAAATTAGTACTATCAGAATAAATAAATTCAATTAAATGAATAGTGCCTAAAGTTGAGAAAAATTTATTAGGGCTTTTATCGTAATTCAAGATTCTACTATGATATAAATGGACTTTAGAATGATTAAATATATGGGAAATGGGTCCATAAGAGAGGTGATACAGCTTTTGGTATCAGAGCTAAAAGGTTTAGGGCCTCAGAGCCAAAGGTTTAGGCTCTCAGAGAAATGGTAATGGGCCAGTATAGTCTAAGTTTAGGAAAAAGGAATAGTAATAAATAAATTATTCTTTAGTATTATTCTACTAACTAGTTGTTATTGTGATTGAAGGATAGTAAGGATGTCTTCAACAAATAACAGCTCGGTTGTTGATAATCATGAAGAGCCTGAGATGGTACCAGAGGTACACCATCAAGAGGAAAGTATAGGCTCCAATGAGGTTCCTGTCGAGAATATAGAAGAAAGACAGCATGAAGTAGAAAATCCCCAACCAATACAAGAGGCTATCCCAACAGTGCCAATATAGGCAGTTCCTCTTGTAGATGCCCCACTATAGGAAAGGGCAGTTCAAGTATATGAAGATGTGAACTACATAGTAGGATTTCTATTGGATCCTAATAATACTCCGGATGATAGACCGGTAGATGTAGAACTTATAGTGTACCAAATTATACGTAAGTACTTAAAGGAATATGGAGCTTACTAAGAGGGACTGGAGCAAGTGATGGCATTCATGAGTAGAGTGTCAAAGGTAAAGACATTTCTGGAAGGAACAGGAATAGAATACCCTGAGCCGATCTGGATCACCACCCTTCTCAATGAAATACCAGATAATGAATTTTGGACGCCCATTAAAGCAAAGCTAGAAGGTAGGGAGTACCAAAACTTAGCTCACTGTGTTAAGAATTACATGATAGAGGGGAAAGTCAAGAAGGCTAAGAAGGAGAAGATACAGAAGGGTGATTCAGGGAAGCAGCCAATTGTAGAAGTTCCTAAAGTTTTCACTGACGAAGCTTAGAAAGTATGGGAGATTGTGGCTAGATTTTATAATGACAGTCTCCAAAGTTATTGGGACTCCCCAATGACTACTTTCTTGGATATATTAAGGGACGCAAAAGAATTTATGGAATCTCGAGGCCAACCATTCTTTGAGCCAGCATGGATAGATACAGTCCTCACCATATTGTCTAATGATGATGACTACTGGGCAATAGTAAAGGATGAGATGAGATGATAGAAAACCCGTGTAGAACTTGTCTCACGAACCTTCAATCGAATGGGAAACGTAAGGATCGTGCTAGGATCAAAGAGAAGTAACTAAAACACCAAGAACACGTTAAACAAATAGGAAAGATAAACAAACAAAGAATGCACGAATGGGAAGAACAGAAGTTGTTGGTCAAGAAGCAAGACCCCAAGAAAACTTGTTTCTTGAAACCTTAGCTAAAGACACCACAAAGAGAAGACCACTCTCTTTGATATGCCAAAGAGTCTCTCAAGCTCACCAAGAGAACAAGAAAACTCACAAAGTTTTTGTCAAAAACGCAGTATTCATTCATCTCTCATTTGCAGGTACAAAAGTGACGTTTTTAAAGGAAAAGAAAGTAAAAACCCTAGCCCTAATTTGCTAAAAATAGTTTAGATCCTAAATCTTTTAGAATGGCACCACCTTACACAAAAATAAGGCTAGATACATGCTGAATAAGTGGTGCCCAAAAATAGGAAACAAAATCAAATCTGAAGAGATCCTCACAAATAAATTCAAAATAGGAAACTAATTGTCAAATCCTTATTTCTGAATTAAGTAATAAAAAAAAACGAAAATTGCTAATTTATTTAATAAAAGAGCACTACTTAAATGGTCACAAGCTTGGCACATGCTCCTTTAAGTGAGTTCTTCTATTTGGGCCTTGTTTGTTGGGTTTGGATCAGTTTCTAGCATACTAGCCACGAAGAACACGCTTCTTGAAGCCTTTTGGGCTGAAAATTGAGCTAAGTGAATGGGCTCTTGTTCAATTACTTCTTGAATCAATCCATTGAGAGCTTGCTTCATTGCCTTAGTCCTTGCTCTTGTCATAGGTCCACCCATTCCTTGCAAAGGAGTCACATGATCATGCATTCCATGTCCACCAAGCTCTTGAAACTCCTCCCCTTTGATAAGCCTAGCTCGTGCTCTATCATTCCCTCCCTCCTCGAAAGGATTCGTCCTCGAATTTCCATAATCTACATGAAAAGAAAAGGAATGATTATAAGAATCAAATAGATCATGAGGAGTATACTTACCTTTCAAGTTTGATTGATGCATCTTTGCTTTAATCCGTCCATGAACTTGAAGGAAATCATTCTCCTTTGGCTGTAAATTTGTTTTAAACATTTGTTTAAGCCTTTGCAGCCATAACATTGCTCCGGGGTAAAAAATTTTATTCTCAAGCATTGGTGAAGAAAATTTTGAACTCCCCTTTAAATCAATCTCTCCAATTTCCTGCTGCAAATAACTAGGAACAAATTTGACCCAACAAAACTCAAATGGAACCAAGTTGTTAGTTAACACAGAGAAAAAGAAATGGGAACAAAATGGCACACAATAAGTCTCAATTAAAACCAAAGCATTAGAAAAACTAAGGAAAACAAAATTTGGACAGATTTGAACAATGTTCGTTAAATTTAAAATTTGGGCAAATTTGACACTTCCTGATGATGCATATTGAAAGAATAATGATGGAGAAGAAATGTCTTGATGCACATGGCTAAACATAACAGATAAAAACAAACATGAAGGAAGTGAATTGATGGCAACAAAAGGAGATGAACAAAACACATGTAGATGGTAGAACAAAGAGGGAGAATAATGAACTAGATGAACACATATTACCACAGTGAACAAGGTATCACAAATCCAAACATATGAAAATAACTCACTAGATAGAAGATGGAACACACAAGAAGCATGAGATAAGAACACAATATGAGAATGAGAGGAAAACACATGAATGCATGGACTAAAGAAATACACCAAATTATGAATTTGGTTCATTTTCACAATGGACTCTCGATGAATGAAAGACTCATGCAATGAAGATGGATTAAATAAATTATGAAAATTTGAAATGATGTATAATGGGCAAAGAAGATGACATGACGGAACATATGGGAGATGAAGAAGATTAGAGAAACTCACCTTTATCTCATTCTTACCTAAAGAGCAACTCAGAATGCTTTTCACCTCGTTACTCTTAACTTTTTGCTCACTCTTATTTTTATTTCTTTTTTCTCTCTTTTTCTTTCTCTTTTTCACTCTTCTCTCAATCTTCTTTTCATGCACTCTTTTTCTACTTATAGCAATTTTATGGACATTTTCTCTCTTATTACTCTCATTTCTACCACCCTCATTTTTCCACTCTTGCTCACTCTTCAAGTTCTTTTGACTTTCACATGAATGATTACATGACAATGATTCATGGGCTGTCTTTAATACCAAAGAACTATTGCTATCATGCCCAATCAAATTAATATCACAATCAAAATCTCTAATCACCATGTCAATATGCTCAATCTCATCAATGCAATCATAAGATCTAATTTCCAAAGGAATCGCACCTTTAGCGCCACTAGAAACTAGCATGCTACTATCCAAAGAATTTTTCATCAAATTATCAACAACATGTGAATCATGATTCTCCATTAAAGGATGCAAACAATGATAATTTTGCCCATAAGCACAAGTAACATCATGAAGTTCATTTTCCAATTGTACAACATTATTTTCAATTTGCACACTAGAAACACAACTAGAATCAACAAAGTTATCTAACTCATCAATGTCTAACACAATTTTCTCCTCAAGATTTCGCAAAATATTATTATCAATTCCATTAACACAATCAACATAATTAAACATATTAGGATTCTCAAGCTCAACACATCCTAAATCATTTACTTTAGCACAAGAGATATTATCACAAGAGGGTTGAGAATTAAGCATACCTTTAATCATAGACAACTCTCTTGTCTCAACAACCTTTGTCAATGCAGCAACTTCTTCAACCGTTTGATCAACTCTCTCCAAGTGGGAATCACATGAATCTTGAACCACCAATACTTGCACCTCTTCACAGTGTTCATTAACATTCTTAACTTTGGTAGGGTGTTGTTCATGAGATGATGTAAACTTTTTCCTCATGACCAGTTTCATTTCACTCCATGTTGCAATAGAAGGCTTTCCTCTAACAGTACGTCGGCATTCAATTCGTTTCCACCAAGCAGCAACCTTTTTACTAAATCGAAGGTAAGCACATTGCACCTTCTCTAGGTCAGAGTAGTTACAATATCCAAATGCTTGTTCAGCTCTTCTTTCCCATTCCAAGTAAACATTAAGATCTTTCTCACCATGGAACAATGGGATCTTTGATTTGATGTTGCTCAGAATATCCATGTGAGCAGAAACCTTTGGATCACGCCTTGTTTTAGTTTGAGAGGGAGACTCAATGCGATCCAATTTTGCATTTACCTTCTCAATTTGATCATTAAAAGTCCTTAACAAGGCCTTAAGATCAAATTCTCCAACAGCCATGTTGATAATCTGAAATGTTATTGTACAACAAAGAGAAAAGAAATAGGGACCTCACACACTCTTCTCACGTGTTTTTCAATCAAAAATTTTATAAGCACTCGTGTTTCACACAAAAAGATTGGCTTTTTCAATGATGTCAAACACTCTTGCCTTTTATCACTCAACTAGCTCTGTTTAGTGTTCTTAATTCAACTCTAGCAATTCAAAAGGGAGAGTGATGTAAAAATCAGTGGTGACACAAAGCTAAAGCCCAAAATTCAAGTTTCAAAGAATCAAACTTGGGACCAAAAAAATCAACTAAAATGAGACCAAAAGAGATGGAATAACTATAACACAAATTAGGAAATAAATTGACTAAATATGAATGAATGATTCTGGAGAAGTGGCATGAAAAACAAGAAAGAAAGAAAAGGAAAGAAATCTGGACAGCTAACAAATAAAGCAAGGAAAATCAAAATGAACAATTTAGGAAACTAAGAAAGAATAGAAAAGGAAGGTAGAACAATAGAGGAAAAAGGAAATAATCTGCAGCACAATGATAAATTAGGAAACAAGATAAGGAAAGTAGCAATCTATACAAGAGTTTGAAACTTGCCAATCAAGTTTGTTGAATTTAGTAATTTCCAATGTGACTTGAAGAGCAAGAAGAACAAAAGAAAGAATTTTTTTTTCTCAACTTGCAGTCCACTCAATAAAATAGGAAACTATATGAATTAGGAAAGCAATCAATCAATCAAGAAAGATTCTATCTTGACCATCATAGTTGATTGATATAGTAAATCTGAAAGGTCCAGCAATAAATTTCTTTTTTTTTTCAATTTTTTTTTCGTTTTTTTTTGAGCTGCTTCTCTTTCTCTTCTTCTTCTTCTTTTTTTTAACAGCAGCTAATAATTTTTTTTTTGAATTTTTTTTAAAACTGGACACACACAAATTCAAACTTTCTGGACAATACTAAAATTGCAACAACAAAAATAATTCGAATTCTTTTTTTTTTTTTAGAAATCTTCAAATCTGGACAGAAGACAACAAGAAATAGGAACAAGTCACAAGGAAGAGATGATCCAACAAAAAGACCACAAGAACAAACAACTTATGAAGATGCCACACACAAGAGACACAAAGTGAGAAGAATCACGCCACAAAAATAGAAAAGAAGCACAAGAACAAATCTGGACAGAAGAAAGAAGCAACCTTGAAACTAGCAAACTGAAGCTCTGATACCAAATGATAGAAAACCCGTGTAGAACTTGTCTCACGAACCTTCAATCGAATGGGAAACGTAAGGATCGTGCTAGGATCAAAGAGAAGTAACTAAAACACCAAGAACACGTTAAACAAATAGGAAAGATAAACAAACAAAGAATGCACGAATGGGAAGAACAGAAGTTGTTGGTCAAGAAGCAAGACCCCAAGAAAACTTGTTTCTTGAAACCTTAGCTAAAGACACCACAAAGAGAAGACCACTCTCTTTGATATGCCAAAGAGTCTCTCAAGCTCACCAAGAGAACAAGAAAACTCACAAAATTTTTGTCAAAAACGCAGTATTCATTCATCTCTCATTTGCAGGTACAAAAGTGACGTTTTTAAAGGAAAAGAAAGTAAAAACCCTAGCCCTAATTTGCTAAAAATAGTTTAGATCCTAAATCTTTTAGAATGGCACCACCTTACACAAAAATAAGGCTAGATACATGCTGAATAAGTGGTGCCCAAAAATAGGAAACAAAATCAAATCTGAAGAGATCCTCACAAATAAATTCAAAATAGGAAACTAATTGTCAAATCCTTATTTCTGAATTAAGTAATAAAAGAAACGAAAATTGCTAATTTATTTAATAAAAGAGCACTACTTAAATGGTCACAAGCTTGGCACATGCTCCTTTAAGTGAGTTCTTCTATTTGGGCCTTGTTTGTTGGGTTTGGATCAGTTTCTAGCATACTAGCCATGAAGAACACGCTTCTTGAAGCCTTTTGGGCTGAAAATTGAGCTAAGTGAATGGGCTCTTGTTCAATTACTTCTTGAATCAATCCATTGAGAGCTTGCTTCATTGCCTTAGTCCTTGCTCTTGTCATAGGTCCACCCATTCCTTGCAAAGGAGTCACATGATCATGCATTCCATGTCCACCAAGCTCTTGAAACTCCTCCCCTTTGATAAGCCTAGCTCGTGCTCTATCATGAGAAGAGAGTGGCCAGTGAGTTTTCAGGAATGCCTTTGAGAATTGAGGCATCGTGAAAAGCTGAGGATGGAACTAGAGAATACAGAATGGGTTGAGACTAACCTTGTAGAGCTCCCAACCATGAG
Source organism: Adenanthera pavonina (assembly GCA_026686845.1). NCBI lineage: Eukaryota > Viridiplantae > Streptophyta > Magnoliopsida > Fabales > Fabaceae > Adenanthera > Adenanthera pavonina. The sequence goes on from JAIVEN010000017.1 coordinate 10,870,879, forward strand.
AACCCGATAGAAGGACAATATCAGGATCTAGAGGAAGAACCGGAAGAGGATCCAGAGGAAGAACTAGAAGAGGATCCAGAGGAAGAACCAAAAGAGGATCCATAGGAGGAACCAAAGGAAGAATCGGAGGAGGATCCAGTAACAACTTACCTCCTAGATAGTCCTAGTTCCTCATAGATGATAGTCAGTTGTATGCATATGTGAACATGTATATATGTTAAGAATCTTGACTGATTGCTAATTTTGAGATGTAATATATAAGCAGTCATAACAAGTATAAGAGGTAGAATAGAAAGATTGATGTATGATGATGTAGAAAGGACTAAGAAGGAAAGCATGTATATAGTGACTATGTGAATAAAATAATATGTTTATATACGTTCTTTGAGTATGATTATTATATGAATGTGATTTTAATATTGTGTAGATCAAAATGGCACGTACCAGAAGGCAAACTAGAGAGGTAACTCCTGAAAAGGGAGGAGCTCCACAGTGAGGTACTCTATAACAAGGTACTCCACAACAGGTTGATCCCTTGCAAGTCATTATGAACAGATTGGATCAACAATAGAGAATTATTAAGAATTTACAGAGGACTATAGCAGATTAGAGAGAACGTCCTGAGGTTAGAACTGAGGTGCCAGTTCAAAGTCCATAGCAGCAAGTAGAAACACCAGCTGCAGTGATGAATCATGCAACGATTGATTTTGCCAATCAACATAATGTCATAGCTCAGTTCAGGAAGTATTGTCCTCTATCCTTTGAAGGAAAATTTGATGTTCAGGCAGCGGAGGATTGGATACTGAGTCTTGAAAAGATATTTAGACTAATGGGATGCACCTCTGAGATGAAAGCTTTGTTAGCCACTTACATGTTTGAGAAAGAGGCAGATCGATGGTGGCAAAACACGGAGCTAATTTCGCAAGCACGTAACATACCTCTGACATGGGAAGTATTTCTAGAGTATTTCTATGGTAAGTACTTCCCATTGTCAGTAAGAGATGAGAAGGAAGCAGAATTTATTATGCTTTGACAAGGAGAAAATCAGTTTATTGATGAATATGTAGCTACTTTTATACAGTTAGCAAGGCATTCTACATACTTATAGCAACATGATGATGAACGATGGAAGACTGAGAAGCTATAGAGAGGTTTGAAACTAGCTATAAGAGAAAGGGTAGCACCTATGAGGATTAGAGAGTTCAATACACTAGTTGAGGTCAGTAAGATCACTGAAGGAAGTTTGAATCATAAAGGCTTTATGTCTTCTATCCCAACTAGTACAAGAAGAGTTACATATGAAGAAGGAGAATCAAGCAAGAAACGAAAAAGGTCATGGAATAATAGAAGAGGTAGAAGGGGAGGCAGACGAGGAGGAGGACGATTTGTCCAAAGAGATATGCAGAGAGATGTGCCGAAAGAAGCTCCAGTGTGTAAGCAATGTGGCAAGACACATGGTGGAAGACCATGTTTAGCTGGGCAGAATGTATGCTTCAGATGTGGAAAACCTGGACACTTTGCAAGAGATTGTAGAGTGCATATAGCAAGGACTAGACCATAAGCACAAGGAAGAGTCTTCGCTCTTACGTAGCAGGAGGCTTGACAATCACCTAATCTCGTTGAAGGTATGATTAAAGTAAATGATCGTCTTTTGCATGCCTTGTTTGATTTAGGTGCTAGTCATTCTTTCATTTCCTATAAATGTGCTAAAGGCTTGGGTATGATAATCATTCAGTTACCATATGATTTGCATGTGTCCACACCTATTAGTAACCAAGCAACCACATCTCATGTTTGCCTAAATTGCATTGTACAATATGAACATTGTTTCACCACACTAGATCTTATATGCATGCCATTCCCAGATATAGATGTCATAATAGGTATGAATTGGCTCTCTGCCAATAATATTTTCCTCAACTGCAAAAACAAAGTTTTAATCTTACCTACCCCTAAAAGTATTCCAATTACTGAGACTAAGCTAAATTTTATATCGACCGCTCAAGCTGAGAGATGCTTGGGAAAAGGATGTTCAACCTACTTAGTTTTCTTTATAGTCAATGTGGAAGTTGATGAAGAGATTGAAAAGATACCAGTGGTAAAGGAATTTCCAGAAGTATTTCCAAAGGATTTTAAGATTTACCACCAGAAAGAGAGGTTGAATTTGCCATAGACTTAACTCCAGGAACGGGTTCGATATCCAAAGCACCATATAGATTGGCCCCACCTGAGTTGGCAAAATTAAAGAAGCAAATTGAGGAGTTATTGGAAAAAGGATTCATTATACCTAGCGTTTCTCCATGGGGTGCTCCGGTATTATTTGTAAAGAAGAAAGATGGGAGCCTCCGATTATGTATTGATTATAGAGAACTAAACAAAGTAACTATAAAGAATAAATATCTCTTACCTAGAATTGATGACTTATTAGATCAGTTGGCTGGTGCCATTATGTTTTAAAAAATTGACTTACAATTAGGGTATCATCAATTACGGGTAAAGGCAGAAGATGCTTCCAAAACTACTTTTAGAACTCGTTATGGGCACTATGAATTTTTAGTGATGCCATTTGATCTAACGAATGCTTCAGCAATTTTTATGGACTACATGAATAGGATTTTCCGGCCATACTAAGATAAATTTATTGTGGTCTTTATTGATGATATATTAGTGTACTCTAAGTCTTTAGAGAAGCACGAAATGCATTGGAGAATAGTCTTGACAGTTTTAAAAGAAAGAAAGTTGTATGCTAAACTAAGTAAGTATAAGTTTTGGCTCACAGAGGTACAGTTCTTAGGGCACATCGTCTCCAAGGATGGGGTTGCAGTAGACTCAAGTAAAGTAGATGCTGTCCTAAAGTGGGAGTGACCCAAGACTTTAACCAAGATAAGAAGTTTTCTTGGTTTTTTTGGCTATTACAAACATTTCATACAAGAGTTTTCTTGAATTGCATTGGCACTTACAAAACTTACTCGAAAAGACAAATCTTTTGTGTGGGATAAGAATTGCAAAAATAGTTTTCACGAACTAAAGCATAGGTTAACTACTCCACCTGTATTAACTATACATAATCCCAAGGAACCTTTTGTGCTTTATACAGATGCAAGTAAGCACGGTTGGGTTGTGTACTAATGTAGGAAGGTAGAGTAGTAGCTTATGCTTCTAGACAATTAAAACTACGTGAAGAAAACTATCCCACTCATGATTTAGAACTTGCGGCTATAGTGCATGCTCTTAAGATCTGGAGACACCATCTTTATGGTGGAATAGTAGAAGTATTTTGTGACCACAAGAGCCTCAAATATTTAGAAGATAAGAAAGAATTAAATGTGAAGCAAAGAAGATGGATGGAGTTGTTAAAAGATTATGACCATTCTATTAAATACCATCCAGGAAAGGCTAATGTAGTGGCTTTTGCATTGAGTAGAAAAACTATTCACGTAGCCTACATGATGATTTGTGAAATGAAAATGCTAGAGGATTACAGAGGCATGCATTTATTTTTACGGTTGCATGAGACCAGAATTGGCAATGAATTTTTAAATGATTTATTGAAAGCCCAGCATGAGGATTAGTTTGTAAAGTTAGTTAAAGAAAAGCAAAGGCATGGAGAGATGCAAGGATTTAATGTATCAGAAAATGGCTTAATAAGATTTCAAAAGAGAGTTTATTTACCACTAGCAGCAGAGATAAGAGAAAAGGTTTTGGCAGAGGCACATCAGAGTAAATATACTATTCATCCAGGTATTACGAAAATGTATCATGATTTAAAGAAATTATTTTGGTGGCCTGGTATGGAAAGGGATATTACCCAGTATGTGTCTAGATGCCTGGTGTGTCAAAAAGTAAAAATAGAGCACCAGAAGCCTGCTGGATTGTTACATCCATTAGAGATTCCATAATGGAAATGGGACAGTATTTTAATGGATTTCATAATGGGATTACCTAGAACTTTGTCTGGATATGATGCAATCTGGGTAATTGTGGACAGGCTAATGAAGTCAGCACACTTCTTAGTTATGAGGTCAACATCTACACTGGATAGATTGGCACAACTATATATAAAAGAAATAGTAAGATTACATGAAGTGCCAATCAGTATTATATCAGACCGAGATCCAAGATTCACTTCAAATTTCTGGAAATCATTGTAGAAAGCCTTAGGTACTAAATTAAGGTTGAGTACAGCATATCATCCTCAAACTAATAGACAGACTGAAAGAACAATTCAGACATTAGAGGATATGCTAAGGGCTTGTATGCTTGAAATGAAAGGAAACTGGGATGTATACTTACCTTTGGCAGAATTTGCCTATAACAACAGCTATCATTCCAGTATTCAGATGGCACCTTATGAAGCATTGTATGGTAGGAAGTGCAAGTCCCCACTTTGTTGGATAGAATTGAGTGAAAGGCAATTGATAGGTCCAGAGATCATAGACCAAACTTCCAGACAGACTGAAATGATAAAGAAAAAGTTACTAACGGCTCAAAGTAGACAACAGAGTTACACAGATCGAAGAAGGAAGCCGTTGGAATTTGAAGTAGAAGACCATGTATTTCTTAAAGTATCTCCTACAATTGGAGTTGATCGATCTCTCAAAATGAAAAAGCTTAGTCCCAAGTATATTGGACCTTTTGAAATCCTTTCAAAAGCCGGGCCTGTAGCTTACTAGTTAGCCCTACCACCAAATCTAAGCCAAATTCATAGTGTCTTCCATGTCTCCGAATTAAAGAAATATCAGCCAGACCCTTCACATATTATAGAATAAGAATGTATTGACTTACAAGATAATCTTTGCTTTAATGTATTACCTGAAAGAATAATAGATTATCAAGTTAAATAGCTGAGGAACAAAGACATTCCTCTAGTGAAGGTGGTTTGGAAAGGCTTATCTACAGAAGAAGCAACCTGAGAGATGGAGTCACACATGTGATAGAAGTATCCAGCACTGTTTACATAAAATATGTTTTAAATTTCGAGGATGAAATTTAATTTAAGGGGGATAGAAATGTAATATCCTAAAATTTCACTAGATACTAGGTAATAAAATATGACATAAGTGATGATAACATAAAATCTACAAAAAATTCACAAAAATGAATGGACACCGTTTTGCGTGAAATAGGGCAAAGAGATAATTTTTCCTAGAAAATTATATTTTTGCCCCTAAAGAAATATAAAAATGACATCCATGTCCCAAAATTAATAAAAATTTAAGGGGGGGAATAGAAAAGCTTTGGGGAAAATTACACCTAATGACATGAAAGTTTCAGAAATTATAATTTAACCCCGGGTCAAGGGCAATTTTGTAAATATGTAAAATTACTGTCAAAATGAAGCCCTTGATGAGAGAAGTCCAATGGTATATGGCACTGAGGGTTAATATTCAAGAATAAAGAAATAATTAATGCCGAGTGTCCAAAAGTAATAGTAAACCGATAAAGTAAACCGTGAGCCCTATCAATGGTTAAAAAGAATCGGGTCAGGATATGAGCCATACAAAAATACCATTTGGGACAGGATAATTATGAAAATATAGAAATAAAATTAGAATAGTCTTGTAGCCCAAAAATGCTAAATTAGTATAAATATGGTTTTATCGGTACAGTTAAAAAGTACCCAGATTGAGGTATATTTGGATCAGGAAAGTTGGACAATTTTTGGACACCTCAAGCTCTCCCATGTGACCAAAAGTAGTATTATATTATTTTTTGCAGCCATGTGACCCAAAGTAGTATTATATTATTTTTTGGAATACTTCTTGAAGTATGTGAAAAAGGTAATTAAGGTTTAGCAAAAGTAACCATAATTAGTTACATCATTAGCCACTTAATTAATCACTTAAACCCTTCTCTTTCCTTACCATTTTATGCGTGACAAGCAGCCCAAAATAGACCAGAAAAAAAATGAAAGCAAAGGGAGGAAGAAGGAAGAGAAAAAGGAAGTGAAAACCAAAGGAACTTGAAGCACAAATTGGTAAGCTTACATACTACTACCCTAAGCTTACTATCTATGGTTTTCAAAGCATGATTTATGTTTAGTTTGCTTCCTTTACACCTTAGGGTTTCATCCGAAAATGTGATTTAGCAATATGAATGAGTTTTGCACCATTAAACTTAGAAAAAAGTATAGACTAGACACTAGAAGCATGAATCCATGAATGGTTTGAAGTGATTTGAAGGAAATTTTTTTCAAACATTTTGAGACAATTTCAGCCAGGATAGGGGGAGTATTTAGAGTTGTAATTTCATGATTTTGACCTCAAAAATGGATTCCACATAGTCCAAAACCTTAAGAACAAGTGTGTTGTACAAAGAAAGATCAAAGGAAAGCTAAGTGAAAAATTTGGGTTTAGTGTTATGGTATTGTATAATTCTGAAAAACCAATGGCTAAATTGGTTCAATGATGATATGATTAGATTCAAGGAAGTGTTAAGAGGCTCAAGAAGTGGCATACAAAGTTTGGAGAGCAAGGGAGCATCATAAGGTAGTTAATTTCCCATACTAGCATTATGTTATCATGTTGGTTTTCAATGTGCTTTATGCCTTGTCATATGATTGCAATGATATTTTAAGATGATTTATGTGCATTGGCTGAGTTGATTGAGGGGCATTGAGACCTCGGGATGTCCATTTTTCAAAATGAAACTCTGTCAAAAATTTTATGAATTCATATGACGCAAATGTGTTAATGTATTCAAAATGTATTATCTTGATGTTTTCATGCCTAATGTGATGATGTGATGGAATGTTGGGTGTTAACTACTAAGATTCTTTGAATCTCGCCCTCCCAAATATTAACCATGATCAGGTAGCAACAATGGCAAGACCACCAAGGAAGAGAAAGGAAAGGAGAAAGAATTTGGCCATTAACTTGATAATCCTAGCAATGGCCATGAGCTTTGACCTCTTGTGTAATTTTGTAAATGTGATGTTAAGTATATTTTTCAAGTTTTTATGATGTCTTAAGTCTTAGCTAAAGTATGGTATGGTTTGAAAATAATTTATAGCCATGTAAATATTTTATGGCTTTTGTTTGGCAAAGTAGTAAGATATAAATAGTCATCTTAACCTATGTAGAGTATACATGCCACTATTTAGACTTTTGATGTATAAAGTATGAATGATATGTATGATTTCAAAGTAAATAGGAAGAGCTCTCTAGTGGTCTAAAGAACACTCAGATTGGATGTGTGTGCAATATTTGACGGATTTTTATATTTAATCCCAATTAAAATGATTATTTTTGCAGTTTTCATATAAATTGTGAAAATTCACAGAGTTTTCTATACAAATCAATACTATTATTGCTCAGAATTATATTTTTCCCATGTAGATAAGGTTATAAGCTATCCCTAGAGACTTGAATCACATGCATACAATTTTTGTTGATTTAGTTATGATTTTCTAAAATTTAATCAGAATAAATAAATTCGATTAAATGAATAGTGCCCAAAGTTGAGAAAAATTTATTAGGGCTTTTATTGTGATTCAAGATCCTACTATGATATAAATGGATTTTAGAATGATTAAATACATGGGAAATGGGCCCATAAGAGAGGTGTTACAAATAGCATTAAATTAATATTTTTCATGAATTTTTAAGAAACTTATGGATCATTAGGTGGCAAGTTTTCATTGGTTGGAAAATTCTATATATACCCCCTCTTACCCTTGCTTTGTGCGGCATATTTGGGCAAGAAAAGGAGAGAAGAAGCTCTACAAAACAGCAACAAAAGAAGGAGGAAGCAAGGAAGAAAAAGAGAAAGAAATTCAAGGAAAAATCGGTAAGAATTTCCTTGCTTGATCTTAAGTGATGTCTCTTGAGTTTTCAAGTAGTTTGAGTTAATTTCTTTAAGTTTTCTCCCTTCCCTCTTGCTGTATAATTTTGGTCAAGATATGGGGGTGAGAGACAAAACGTTTTCTTGCATGAAACTTGGAGAGAAAGTGTGAGAAAATGCAAGAAAAGTGAATTTTGAAGGTTTTGAAGCAAATAAATGGAAAATCAATTTCTTCCTCTTTGTGCCTTGATTTCAGTCAGCTTATTAGTGTAGGAAGGAGTTGTATTTTCAATTATTTTATATTAAAAATGGATTCTTTGGATTCAAATTAGTTAAGAACAAGTGTTGTAAGGCAGATACTACTTTATTTATTGACCCAATAGGTTGACCATCTACATTGAAGGTCACTTCTTCTCGCTCTGCCATTGTTCTTGCATGAATCTTTTTGCATGAAGTTTTTCCATGAGTTCTTTTTATAGATGTTCCTATTTTCAATTTAGAGTCATTAGAATAATAAAAATAAGGTATAGTTTTTGTAATCATTATATAGATAACTCAATAGAAATATATATGAAGAAGAAACAAGACAATTTACCTTCTATAGTTTCATTGTTTGTATTTGTTGCTTCCTTTTCTTGATTGACATCTCCCTTAACTTGTCCATAATTCTCCATAGCTTCTAGCTACCACAAGTCTTGCTCCTTTTTTCTTTTAGATGATGGTTGATTTTGATTTACTTTTACTAGAAGACGATTTTGATACTTGCTTGAAGGTTTTTCTCCATTCAATGACTTGGTTATAATAGTTTCTCTTGATTGTTGGAGTTGAATCAGATCCTTTTCTCCTTGTTAAGAATCCCCATAAGCTCTATTAAAGCCAACAAAAGGCATTGAAGGGCATGTTGGGTTTCTCTTTACCATTTTTTTTACTAGCCTGTACACCACCTCCTTGGGACACAAATGCAATATTGGGATTTTGTTGATGAGCTTGCTTTTGATTGGAACAATGAGCTATGGAATTGAGTGTATCAAAAGAACGCTTCTCTTGATTAGAATGTTGAGCTTGCTTTTTCTGATTTTTCTTTGCAACTATGGCTTTATCCAAGTTGTCATCAACCTCTTTCACTTTATCTTTGTTATTTCCCTGTAGTCTCTCATGCAATTTATCAATTTTCTCCATCTTAACTTGCTGAAATTTCTTTGCCAACTTAGTTCTTCACCTTACTTCTAAAGAAAATTTGAGGCTTCTTTTAGCAGGACTAAGACCACCCTTTCTAAGGACTCTTCCATATTTGCTGAAATCAAATTATAATTCACAATAAATTGCAACTAAAATAACTAGGAAAAGGGCATGAAGACCATGAAGAGAATTTTATACCTGATGTCTATAATTGGATATATTCGACTTCCTCAAAAGCCAAACAAATCTCAAATATTTATATCAGAAAGTATTATTAGAGATAAATATTCTTCTATTTGAACAAATAGTAAATACAACAAATGGAACCATTGGACATTGGATATTATAAGAGACAAAGCCAATATTTTATTTGTTGAAAACAATCCAGAAAGTTGACAAAACAATAGGAAAATTCTACCTTTTATATAGATGAACCTACTATCTCTCTTTTCCCTTTAATTCATCAATCTAATTTGTTGTCATGCTTCAACACCTATATTTCAACATAGAAAGAATACATTAGTGCTTTGTGTTGGAGATTGTGCCCTAGGCTAATCATTATATTATGAACATTGTTCTTTATTATGAAAAAGAAGGTGTTTTTTCTTACATTATTATATTGTTTGCATGTTTTCTTTATAATAATATCTCTAGATAAATTATTTTATCCTAAATGTCCCTAGTCAATCATCTTTGTGGGAATAATGATGAACTAAAGCTAGTATGATTTTGATTGATAATTATGTGATAATTATGTATGAAGATACAAATCAAAATCATAAGCTCCTATTAGAGAATAGGTGCTGGATCGACCTGTCATGAGATAGCTGCATAAATCAAGTCATAAGCATATCTCATATATAACCGTATCACTAAGCCCTCAGACCTGAGATCATCATGGCTTCCTACATGGGGAATACTATACTTTGGCATAGTCAAATGTCACCTTTAATCGGGAGATCATAAAGGCTATGATCAGGTATAGTGGAACTCGTGTGGAGGAAGATAAATGGTCAAGATGGAATTTGTCCCTCTAATTAATGGAGAGATATATCTAGGCCCTCGATGAGTGAGACTGAGAAATGCATGGCCATGCTCGAATGGAAGAGTTTTCCTTTGTTCTGTTAGTCTGCTTGGAGATCGAGAAAGTGATGGTCGAGTAAAATGAGGATGACATTTCCATGCCTCATACTTGACCCATATATCATGAGACAAAATGGATGTGATCGGGTTATATGATAGGTTACATCGGATCCCCGACCTCATGATTTGGGTAGTTACAATGTCTTGTTAGAGGCCACTTGTGACTTGTGGGTACAATAGTATTATTAGCCCACTGCCAACATCATATGGGTTTACATGGTCACACATAAGAACGGGTCAACTCGAGCTAGAATGTCTAGATTCAATGAATCTAAAATGCATTTAGATTCAATCACTCGTGTTTCACACACAAAATGTGGCTTTTTCTATAATGCAAATCACTTTTGCCTTTTTCCGCTAACTTGCTTTCTTTTTTAGTGTTCTTAATTCAACTCCAGCGAATCAAAAGGGAGATAGATGTAAAAAATTAGTGGTGACACAAAGCTAAAGCCCAAAATTCAAGTTTCAAAGAATCGAATTTGGGACCAAAAAATCAACTAAAATTCGTGCATAAAATCAGACCAAAAGAGATGGAATAACTGTAGCACAAATTAGGAAAGAAATTGAACAATATGAATGAATGATTCTAGAGAAGTGGCGTGAAAAACAAGAAAGAAAGAAAAGGAAAGAAATCTGGACAGCCAACAAACAAAGCAAGGAAAATCAAAATGAACAATTTAGGAAACTAAGAAAGAAGAGAAAAGGAAGGTAGAACAATAGAGGAAAAAGGAAACAAGTTGCAGCACAATGATAAATTAGGAAATAAGATTAAGAAAGTAGCAATCCACACAAGAGTTTGAAACTTGCCAATCAAGTTTGTTGAATTTAGTAATTTCCAATGTGACTTGAAGAGCAAGAAGAACAAAAGAACCAACTTTTTTTTTTGCCAACTTGTAATCCACTCAATAAAATAGGAAACTATATGAAATAGGAAAGCAAGCAATCAATCAAGAAAGATTCTATCTTGACCATCAAGTAGTTGATTGATATAATAAATCTGAAAGGTCCAGCAATAATTTTCTTTCTTTTTTTTTTCTTTTTTTTTTGAGCTGCTTCTCTCTCTCTTTTTCTTCTTTTTTTCCTCTTTCTTTTTTTCTAACAGCAGCTAATTTTTTTTATAATTGGACACACACACACACACACACACACACACACACACACACACAAATTCAAATTCAAACTTTCTGGACAATACTGAAAATTTCAAAAAAAAAATAATGCGATTTTTTTTTTAGAAAATTTCAAATCTGGACAAAAGACAAGAAGAAATAGAAACAAGTCACAAGGAAGAGATGATTCAACAAAAAGACAACAAGAACAAAACAACTTATGAAAATGCCACACACAAGAGACACAAAGTGAGAAGAATCATGCCACAAAAATAGAAAAGAAGCACAAGAACAAATCTGGACAGAAGAAAGAAGAGTTGAAACAGCAAGATTGGAAGAAAAGAAAAAAACAACCTTGATACTAGCAAACTTGATCTCTGATACCAAATGATAGAAAACCCATGTAGAACTTGTCTCACGAACCTTCAATCAAATTGGGAAATGTAAGGATTGTGCTAGGGTCAAAGAAAAGCAAATAAAACACCAAGAACACATTAAACAGATAGAAAAGATAAACAAAGAAGAATGCACGAATATGAAGAATAGAAGTCATTGGTCAAGAAGCAAGATGTAACATCCTAATTCTCACTAACTATAGAACTCATAAATTTCACATGCTTTGTGTCTATGTTTCTAGTTGGATTTTGGTTGAACTATGAACATGCATTATATGACATTAGAAACCGTATGGAACCTTTAGCAAGAACTAAAAAAATTGGATATGCTATGTAGAAACTACGAACATTTAAAATTTCATATGTTGTGATATACAAATCTAGATAAAATTTAACTTAGTAGTCAATTGTGAATATATACTGTATGACATCAGAAATCCTGTGAAGCTATAGGTTGAAATTCTATGCCTTGGGAAACATGGTAATAGTGGTACTTAGGGACCAAATTGCAAAGAAAGTTAAATCATGGGGTCAAAGTAAAAATTTATGAAGTAGGCACTAAAAGACAAAATAATGGGACATAGATGTCATTTTTCCAAACAAATTATCTGCTCAGTATTTGACAGTACCGGTTGTAGGAATAGAGTCAAAAAAATAATTGCTAGAAATTATCCTCTAATAAGTAGAACCAGAAAATGTATATATTAGACAGAAAAGAGGACCGAAGTTCTATAATTTAGAAATTCCTAAAAAATAGAAAATAAGTCTGTATTAGAAAACCTAGATATATTATGATGCAGAATAAGACACTGGATTTTCCTACGAAGTTTAAATAACCATAGGATCAGTCTATGAATAATTGGATTAATTGGTGAATTAGAAAACGTATAAAGCTTAGTATCAAGTCTAGATTCATTAGAGATTGAATATGACTCAGTAACATGTCTAGATTCATTTTAGACAACCAGAACATTTTTAGTAATAAGATAACTGATATGACTCTAGTTTCAACAATAATATACAAATAAACTTAGAAACTAACATTATGGTCTAATTAACTCTGTATGAGGAAATTAGTCAGTAATCAGGATATGTTGACATTCCAAAACAATGTTCTAAGTCCCAAAATATATAATTACATTGCTGAATTTATTTAGATCCTAAAACCCAGAATAAGGAAGAATTGGATCGAAATCAGTAAAAGGAGCCCAAAAACCCATATACCTTGAACTAAGGCCTAGAATGAGATATGTAAAGCCCAAATTGCATAAAAGTATATTCCTTGAATTGATTAGACAAGAAAGTGACGAAAATTAAGAGGAAAAAGAAGCAAAAATCAATTTGAACTCTAACACACACATGGCACCATTTGAAAGTAGACACATGTTAGAACCAAATAAAATATATTTTGGGTTGAAAATATCAACTAAAAACTTCTAGAAAAAGGGCAAGGTGGCAGCTTCATAAAATCCTCACATGATGAATTAAATAAATTAATATGGAATAATTAAGAGCCATTGGATCAAGATCTAATCCAAGGGCCATTATGTCTTCAATTCACCTATAAATAGAGGCTCCTCCTTTCCCCCATTTAGCCATCAAATCTCATTCAAGGTAGAGAGAGGTTAGAGTGAGAAGCTCTACGAAAGAAGGTGTGATATGAGGTTCTGAAGTTCTGAGAAATATTTCTAGGTAATATGCTTTTCCTTTTCTCCATTTATATTTTAGTTTAGCTATTTGATTTATTAAGAGTAGTCATTATGCAACTAGAAACATGTTTTTGGGATTTGCCATGATGAAATATTGAATCAAAGTTAAGGTTTTGCTATAATAATGCTTTGAATGTCATGAAGGTTGTTTGAACATGCATGATCATATAGAATATGATTTTAAGTTTGATTCTTTGTAATTATAGTTGTACTGTTATGCTGCTGAAATTAAGTGTGGGAAAATAAATTATCATCTTATTGAGATTCTGTCCGAATCTCATCCCAATATCTAACATTTTTAGGCCCTAGTTCTACCCAAGGAAATGAAATGACAAACTGATGAGGAGATGCTGTCCAAATCATTTTCAAATCATATTACGTTTTATATTACATTGCATAGGATTAGATGATATATTACATTACATAATGTAAATTACAACATTTTGATAATGAAATATTATGTCCCTATGCTTTGGCATTGAGATTTTCCCTATTCTTTGTTTATGCTTCATTATTAATAGGATAGAGTCTATAAAATTCGAAATTTACTGTAGCAGTAAAAGTGTGAATCAACATTTTTAATTTAAAATAGACATCATAAGCTTTTCATAGAACTCAGAATCACCTCAATATGATTTTTGTAGAATTAGTTATGAATTTTCAAAGTTCAGCAAAATTTTACAACCTAAGCTTAGTCTATGCGAAATTAAGGGCTCATTTGCTTCCAAATCACTTTATTTTGAACCTTAATCATGAAATAATGCATGTTTAATGGTTGCAAAGTAAGGTGTTACACAAGACCCAAGAAAACTTGCTTCTTGAACCTTAGTTATAGACACCACAAAGAGAAGACCACTCCTGATAGAGAATGACTTGGACAAATTCATGAACATGGTAGGAGTCCTTATCACTTGGAAATATTTAAGCCCAAGAGAAGCTAATTGGAAGAGATTACCTGAAAGATCATATGCTTCACTAAAATAGCATGTGACTTAAGCATTATTGGGCTTAATTAGTGTTAATTTCATTTTTATTAATTATGGGCTAAACTTAAGTGATTAATAAAACTCAATTGGTTAATTAATTGTCTTTTTGATGGCCCAACTTGTAAATAAACATGTCATGTGCCAAATATGTGATTTAATTAATGTGTTGGCATGTTTATAAAGGCTTACGCATTATTTTATTATTTTTTATAAATTTTCATTTTTTTTATTTTAGGGCTTTATTTTATTAGTTTTCTAGGTCCAATAGGAGTGTTATTTCTGCCCAAAGTCTCATAATCCTACTAGAACTACTTGAGCCCAAATTACTTAGGGTTTCTAGGCTTATTTGGTTAGATTTTACCTTACCTATTTAAGGCTATGTTTTATGCGCGTTTTTGAGATTTGAATGATTAAAGTTTTAGACATTTGTGAGTTTCTCTTGCGTTCTTTGAGTGCTATAATGAAACTATAACTTATCAAGGAATTGGTCAATCCTTATGCCGTCACTGGAACTAGGGTTCAAGAGACCGGTTCTCTTGGGTTCTAATTCATCAAGACCAATATTTATCCATCTTATTTCTTTATTTTGGCTTTCTTTTGTTTATGTTCCTGTGCATTTTGTTCTTTTCTTTGCTATCTAGTCTTTGTGTTCCTTGTTTCGGAAAGATCCGGGTGACTTACGCATCAAAGGTTTTTTGGACAGGTTCCATAAGGGTTCAGTTATCAACTCTCTTTGATATGCTAAAGAGTCTCTCAAGTTCACCAAGAAAACAAGCAAAACTCACAAAGTTTAAGTGAAAAATGCACTATTCATTCATCTCTCATTTGCAAGTACAAAAGAGACGTTTTTAAGGAAAAAGAAAACAAAAACCCTAGGCCTAATTTGCTAAAATAGTTTAGATCCTAAATCTCTTAGAATGACACCACCTTACACAAAAATAAGACTAGATACATGCTGAATAAGTAGTTCTAAAAAATAGGAAACAAAATCAAATCTAAAGAGATCCTCACAAATAAATTTAAAATTGGAAACTAATTGTCAAAACCTTATTTCTGAATATAGTAATAAGAAAACAAAAATTGCTAATTTATTTAATAAAAGAACACTACTTAAATGGTCATAAGCTTGGCACATGCTCCTTTAAGTGAGTTCTTCGATTTAAGCCTTGTTTGTTGGGCTTGGATCAATTTCTAGCATACTAGCTAAGAAGAACACACTTCTTGAAACCTTTTGGGCTGAAAATTGAGCATAGTAGATGAGCTCTTGTTCAATAACTTCTTGAATCAATCCATTGAGAGCTTGCTTCATTGCTTTAGTCCTTGCTCTTGTCATAGGCCCATCCATTCTTTGCAAAGGATCTTTCTCGTTCCATACTTGGGTTCCTTGTTCAGTCACATGATCATGCCTTCCAAGTCCACCAAGCTCTTGAAACTCCTCTCCTTTGACAAGCTTAGCTCGTGCTCCATCAATAGGACTGAACCACAACTTGTTGAGTGTGAGCCAAACCTGTGATCGAGGCAACTGGGTTTTGTCTGATTCAAACTACTACCTAGTTGATAGAAGTAGGGTGAACCTCCAAAGAACAAGTCTTAGGCAACTCAAGAACCCAGAGTAAAACCAAAAACAACGGAAGCAATCCAATGCAATTGAGAGACCGAATGGAACCTCTAGAGAAAACTCTAGCAACCCCAAACATAAGACGCCACAAGAGTTGGTCAATTCTCTTGATAAGTCGAATCCGTATTCTAGGAAGAACACGAAGAACCCTAACAATCTCACACGAAATTGAAGAGAGAAATCACTCAAAAAATTATTCAAATCTGATCTGCAATGTGACACCATATGGTCTATAAATAATAATAGAAATCCTAATCCTAATCCTAATAGGATAATTGATTCCTTATAGATAGGGCTTATCCTTTTAAATTCAAATCTGAATTAAATCTTAAGTTGGCCTCATAAATATAAGTGAGAACCAATCAAAAACTGATCTAATCTAATCTGGAAAAAATCAAATCAAAAATAAAACGAAAATTCAAAATAAATTAAAAAGGAATAAATCTAATCCTAAAGTCACATGACTCATTAATGAAGCACATGACTTCCTTTAATCAAGCTCTTCTATTTGGACTTGGATTGGGCCTTTAAGGTCTTCAAATTGGGCCTCCAAATAAATGATCATTCTTTTTGGATTAGAAGGTGGCTCCATTTGCTCTAAGTCTTCCAAATAGATGGGCTCTTTCTCCTTAAGCTCTTGGACCAATCCTTGCAAGGCCTCTTTCATGGCTTTTGCCCTACCTCTTGTCATTGGGCCTCCTACTCCTTGAAGAGGGTCTTTGGACACATTGGATCTCCATGATTGAAAGTTCACTTGTTCTCCATCATTCCCTCCCTCCTCGAAAGGATTCGTCCTCGAATCTGTAGTATCAAACAAGGACAAGTCTGAAACATTAAAAGTAGCACTAACATTGCCGTAGGAACTAGGCAAGTCAATCTTGTAGGCATTGTCATTAATCCTTTCCAGGACTTGAAAAGGACCATCTCCTCTCGATTGCAGCTTAGATTTCCTTTGTGCTGGAAACCTTTCCTTTCTCAAGTATACCCAAAGCCAATCTCCAGGGTTGAATACAACTCGCCTTCGGCCTTTGTTTGCTTGCTGAGCATATTGTTCATTCCTCCTTTCTATATTGGCTCGAACTTTAGCATGAAGTTCCTGCACAAACTTAGCTTTTTCCTTGCCATCAAGGTTAGTTGTTTCATGCATAGGCAAAGGTAAAAGATCTAAGGGAGTCAAAGGATTAAATCCATACACAATCTCGAAGGGAGAATAAGATGTAGTGGAATGAACAACTCTATTATATGCAAATTCAATATGAGACAAACAACTCTCCCAGTTTTTCAAATTCTTTTGAATGATTGCACGCAATAAAGTAGTGAGCGTCCTATTTACTACTTCTGTTTGTCCATCAGTTTGTGGATGTGCAGTTGTAGAAAACAAAAGTTTAGTTTCAAGTTTATTCCAAAGAGTTCTCCAAAAATGACTAAGAAACTTTACATCCCTATCACTCACAATTGTTCTTGGTAAACCATGCAATCGCACAATCTCTTTAAAGAATAGATTAGCAATATGAACAGCATCATTAGTCTTAGAGCATGCAATAAAATGTGCCATTTTACTAAATCTATCCACAACAACAAAGATGCTATCTTTTCCATTTTGAGACCTAGGGAGCCCTAACACAAAATCCATAGATATATCAGTCCAAGGTCGGTTAGGAACAGGGAGTGGGGAATACAATCCATGCGGTTTAATCTTTGATTTAGCATGTTTGCATGTTATGCATTTATCACACAAAACAACAACATCACGCCTCATAGCAGGCCAAAAGAAATGTTCATGCAACACACTTAAAGTTTTATCAATGCCAAAATGGCCCATTAAACCACCACCATGAGCTTCCTTCAAAAGTAATTCACGCATTGAACAAGAAGGAATACAAAGTTTATCCCTTTTGAAAAGAAAGCCTTCAAATCTGAAATAATCTTGAATACCATGTTTTTCACAAGAATTCCAAATCTTCCCAAAATCAGAATCAGATTCATATAATCCCTTAAGCATCTCAAAACCAAGCAATCGAGTTTGTAAAGAAGTAGGAAGAGTATACCGGTGAGATAGAGCATCCGCTACCACATTCTCCTTACCTTGTTTGTGCTTGATCACATATGGAAAGGTCTCAATAAATTCCAACCATCGGGCATGTCTTTTATTCAACTTACCTTGTGACTTTAGGTACTTTAAACTCTCATGATCAGAATGTATGATAAATTCTTTAGGCCAAAGATAATGTTGCCAAGTCTCTAAAGTTCTCTTTAAGGCATAAAGTTCTTTATCATAAGTGGAGTAGTTTAAAGTGAGACCACTAAGCTTTTCACTAAAGTAAGCAATTGGCCTATTATCTTGCATTAAGACAGCTCCAATACCCAAACCAGATGCATCACACTCAACCTCAAAGACTTTGCTAAAATCTGGTAAAACAAGTAGTGGTGCATTGGTGAGTTTTTCTTTTAAAGTGTTGAAAGCTTTCTCTTGTGCCTCACCCCATTTAAATGTGACATGCTTTTTAACTAACTCATTCAAAGGTGCTGCTATAGATGAAAAATCTTTAACAAACCTCCTATAAAAGCTAGCTAAGCCATGGAAAGATCTCACCTCATTAGCATTCTTTGGAGTAGGCCAGTCTTGAATTGCTTTAACCTTTTCTTCATCTACTTGGATCCCCTGAGCACCCACAACAAAACCAAGAAACACAACAGAATCCATGCAAAAGGAACACTTTTGAATGTTTGCATAAAGCTTATTTGCTCTAAGAGTATTAAAGACTTCACGCAAATGCACTATGTGGTCTTCTAAATTCTTGCTATATACTAAAATGTCATCAAAATAAACCACAATAAACTTTCCTATGAATGAACGGAAGACATGATTCATAAGACTCATGAATGTACTAGGAGCATTAGTTAATCCAAAAGGCATTACCAACCATTCATAAAGTCCAAATTTCATTTTAAATGCAGTTTTCCACTCATCTCCTTCTTTCATTTGAATTTGATGATAACCACTCCTAAGATCAATCTTAGAAAACAATGCATAACCATGCAATTCATCAAGCATATCATCTAGCCTAGGGATAGGGTAGCGATACTTAACCGTTATTTTGTTGATAGCTCGGCAACCACACACATTCGCCATGATCCATCTTTCTTAGGAACTAGGATGACCGGTACAGCACAAGGGCTTAAACTTTCACGCACAAAGCCTTTTCTCATGAGCTCCTCTACTTGTCTTTGGATCTCCTTAGTTTCTTCGGGATTGGCTCTATATGCTGGTTTATTTGGAATGGCAGATCCAGGGATGAAATCAATTCTATATTCTATGCCTCTTAGAGGAGGCAAACCATTTGGAATTTCTTCCGGAAAAAGATTATCAAATTCCTGCAAAAGAGAGATAACACTAGAAGGCAGAGAAGTATTAAGCTTGTTAGTAGAAAAATAGGTGTCCTTGTACAAAAGCACAAAGACTTCTTGTCTTGCCATTAGTGCACTCTTCACCTCTCCTTTTTCCACGAATAAGCTCAAGCTCTTGTTTTGTTCACTCTCTCTTTCTTTTTCTACACTCGTTTTCTTTTCTCTTACATTCTTTCCACTCTTTTCATTTTTCTGTATTTTTCCTTTCTCTTTCCCTTCTTTCTCTTTCTCATGCCTCTCTTTTTCTCTTTTCACTCTATAATCACTTATAATTCTGTATTGATCTTCATATGCTTGCATTGGCCTAAGAGGCCTAAGCACAATGTTACGCCCTTCAAACACAAAGGAGTAGAAATTTCTATAGCCGTCATGAGTCACACGTCTATCAAATTGCCATGGACGACCAAGAAGTAGATGTCCTGCATACATAGGTGCTACATCGCATAACACCTTGTCATGGTATTTGCCAATAGTAAATGATACTTGAACTTGCTTGGTGACTTTCATCTCACCACAATCAGTTAGCCATTGCAAATTGTAAGGCTTTGGATGTTTTAGAGTAGGCAAGTTCAGTTTCTCCACAAGTAAAGTACTAGCAACATTGGTGCAACTACCACCATCAATGACCAAGCTACATACCTTGTCTTGAATGAAGCATCTAGTATGGAAAATCTCTTCTCTTTGCTCATCATCATGTTTCTCATCTTTTGGTTGAGCATTGAGAATTCTTTGAGTAACAAGTGCATTACCATGTACAGGATCAGTATATTCATTATCTGAACAAGATTCTAAAGGAGGCATATCATCTAAAGCATGAAGGATCAGAATCTTCACAAGAATCTTCACTATCAACTCGCCCATTATCAAGGATAATCATGTTTCTTTTGTTTGGACATTGAGCAGAAATATGTCCAAGGCCTTGACATTTAAAGCAACGCAAGGTACTAGATTTAGAAGAGGATTTTGATTCAGAAGTACCTTTAAATGCATAAGCCTTCATCTTTACGTCTTCTTTATTCTTTTGGGCTGATTTGGAGTTTTGATCTTCTTCTCTTGTTCTTGACTCTTTTCGCTTGAAGAGAGGATTAGTTCTCCAAGGAACAGAGTTAGTTTTCCTACTTTTCAATTGCTTCTCCAAGTGGACAGCTTTATGAAGCAATTCTTCCATATCCAAGTAATGTTCTAGCTCAATTCTTTCGCGGATTTCAGTTCTTAATCCACCAATGAAGCGGGCCATTGTCTGCTCTTCATCTTCATTAACATCAGCTCGGATCATAGCCATCTCCATCTCTTTATGATACTCTTCAATGCTCATAGATCCCTGTTCAAGTTTTTGCAATCTTGTATGCAAATCACGATGGTAATAGGAAGGGATATACCTCTTACGGATGATGGTTCTCATGTCACGCCATGTGTCAATGGGTTCTTCACCATTCCTTCTTCTAGTACGCTGTAGTTTATCCCACCAAACACTAGCATAGCCAGTAAACTCAACAGCTGCAAGTTTCACTTTCTTTTCTTCTGAGTAGTTATGACATTCAAAAATGAGCTCTACTTTCCTCTCCCATTCAAGGTATAAGTCAGGATCCATTATACTTGGAATGAAGGAATTTTAAGCTTGATGCCTCCTAAATCATTGTCTTTCTTGGAGGAAGATTTGCTTTTTGAGTTGGAACCTGTTTCAGAATCGTGCTCTTCTTCATCGTTGGTTCTACTTCTGGACTTTTTCGAACGCATCTCAGATTTCATGTCAGCCATATCATTTCTGATGTTTTTGAGTTCATCACGGAATGCTTTGATCAAGAATTTCATATCAACTTCACCGTCACTTTCACTGCCTGTCATTGTTGCAAGAACCTGTAGAACGAATTAAAAGAAAGAAAAATTGAAAGTTAGGAAACTTACTCCCTCTTCTCACGTGTTTCACTCAATTCTTGTATAACAATGCACTCGTGTTTGCACTCTTTATTGGCTTTTTCTAATAATGATCTCACAAATCTCTCTTGCCTTTTACCACTCCTATAAGGTGCTTATGGTGCTCTTAATGGAATCAGATGACCTGATAAGAGAATTAAGTTAGTTTGAGTGGCAATCAAATGTTCAAGATAGCAAGGGACCTTTAAGAATTCAAAGGAAAGAAAGACTCAAGAATTCTAGACACAAATAATAGTGTAGGATTAAAACTTTTCTGACTAAGATATGAGAATTAGCACACCAGACACAAGATAAATCAATTTAAAGGGTGAGCCAAATTTCAAGATTGATTCTTGCTGCTCAAGATGAAATCTTTTTCTTTTTTTTTCTTTTTTTTTTGGGCCTTTCTTTTCTCTTTTTTTTTTGTTGGCCTTTCTTTTTTTCTTTTTTTTTTAATTGGCCTTTCTTTTTTTTTCTAGGCCTTTTTTTTTTTATGATCAAGAACCAAAGAAACAAATTATGGACAGATTTGGAGATTTGAGAAGAATGAAACAGATGTTGGTGACTGGGAGATGACGTCTTGGATCCGATCAAGTATAACTTTTCGTACAAATCTCGGAATGGGACGCCGTTAAAACGATGTGAAAGCACAGATTCTAAGCTTCAAGATAGACATAAAATTTGTCTAAAAACTCAAAGGATATAGGACGTTTTGATGCGTCCAAACTTTTAGATGTTCAGTAGACAGACAAGACGATGGAACGCCTGAACTCAACCTTTGCTCTGATTACCAATCTGATAGAAGTAGGGTGAACCTCCCAAGAACAAGTCTTAGGCAACTCAAGAACCCAGAGTAATAACCAAAAACAATGGAAGCAATCCAATGCAATTGAGAGACCGAATGGAACCTCTAGAGAAAACTCTAGCAACCCCAAACATAAGACGCCACAAGAGTTGGTCAATTCTCTTGATAAGTTGAATCCGTATTCTAGGAAGAACACGAAGAACCCTAACAATCTCACACGAAATTGAAGAGAGAAATCACTCAAAAAATTATTCAAATCTGATCTGCAATGTGACACCATATGGTCTATAAATAATAATAGAAATCCTAATCCTAATCCTAATAGGATAATTGATTCCTTATAGATAGGGCTTATCCTGTTAAATTCAAATCTGAATTAAATCTTAAGTTGGCCTCATAAATACAAGTGAGAACCAATCAAAAACTGATCTAATCTAATCTGGAAAAAATCAAATCAAAAATAAAACGAAAATTCAAAATAAATTAAAAAGGAATAAATCTAATCCTAAAGTCACATGACTCATTAATGAAGCACATGACTTCCTTTAATCAAGCTCTTCTATTTGGACTTGGATTGGGCCTTTAAGATCTTCAGATTGGGCCTCCAAATAAATGATCATTCTTTTTGGATTAGAAGGTGGCTCCATTTGCTCTAAGTCTTCCAAATAGATGGGCTCTTTCTCCTTAAGCTCTTGGACCAATCCTTGCAAGGCCTCTTTCATGGCTTTTGCCCTACCTCTTGTCATTGGGCCTCCTACTCCTTGAAGAGGGTCTTTGGACACATTGGATCTCCATGATTGAAAGTTCACTTGTTCTCCATCACTAGTCATCAGAAAGAGTGACTGCAAAGTTATTCTCAAGGCAGAAAGAGATTGTAACTATTATACTATTGATTTAGATGAATTATTTGTCGTAAACTCAATATGTTTAATAAGTGAAAATGATAATAGTTGGCTATGGCATAGGAGATTAGCACATGTTAGCATGCATCAATTAAGCAAACTCATTAAAAATGAACTTATTCTTGGATTACCCATTATTAGGTTTGAAAAGGATAGAGAATGTGATGCTTGCCTTAAAGAGAAATAAACAAAGTCCTCATTCAAAACCAAAAATATTATTTCTACAACTAGACCACTGCAATTGCTTCAGATGGATTTAAGATGTCTTAATTGTACTAAGAGTATTGGTGGTAATTTGTATGTACTTGTTGTGGTAGATGATTACTCTAGATTTTCCTAGACAATATTTCTTCCATCTAAAGATGAAACATATGATGCTTTTCTGATTAAGAAAATCCAAAATGAGAAAGGTAACATATTGTATGTATTAGAACATATCATGGTGGAGAATTTGAAAATGCTAAATTTGTTGATTACTGTAATGAGAATAGAGTAGAGCACAACTTCTCAGCACAAAGAACAACTCAACAAAATAGAGTTGTGGAGAGAAAGAATAGAGTACTGGAAGAAATGGCCTGTGCAATGCTAAATGAAAAAGGAATGCCTAAGTAATTCTGGGCTGATGCAGTGAGCACAGTATGCTACTTGATAAATAAAGCATATATCAGACCTATACTAGGCAAGACTCTATATGAGCTGTACAAAAGAAAGAAGCCCAACCTCTCTCATCTTCAAGTTTTTGGATGCAATTGCTATGTCCACAGCAACAATAAAGACAATCTGGGTAAGTTTGATGCCAAATCTGATGAAGATATATTTCTTGGCTACTCAAATAGGAGTAAAGCTTATAGAGTTTTCAATAAAAAAAAACTGGAACTATAGAAGAATCTGTGCATGTGGGTTTTTTTGAAAATGAAATTATGTCTAAGCATGCTAAAGATAAGGATAATCTAATTTTCAGCTTTAAGAACTTGAATGTGTCTGAAGAAAATAAAACTAAACCTCCTAAAATATCTGAATCTGTTGATGTAGAGGAAGATATTTAGGAGAAAGATAATGAATGTAAAATCAATGAAGGAGTGTCTCAAGAACTCCTTAGAGCTTGGAAATATCAAAAGAATAATCTAGTTGATCAAGTTATTGGGGATGTTCGAGAGAGAGAGAGAGTTAAAACTAGAAGACAACTTAGGGATCAAGTGAATAATTGTGCATTTATTTCTCAAATTTAACTTAAGTGTATTAAAGAGGCTTTAACAGATGATTATTGGATTTTAGCTATGCAAGAAGAACTTAATCAGTTTGAAAGAAATCAGGTTTGGGATTTAGTGTCTAACCCTAAGAACCAACCTATTATTGGAACTAAATAGGTTTTTAAGAACAAACTTGATGAATCAGGAACAATAATAAGGAATAAAGCTAGTGACTAAAGGATATAATTAGGATGAATGATAGAGTAAGGGTTGGGCATGGCTTGCAAAAGTTCAAAGAGCAGCATGGAGGGCTTGATCGAAGTACTGAACAAACATGGAAAGCAAGTTTGGGAACCAAAAGATCCAAAACAATGAAAAAAAGCTTTAAATGGATTGATCCAAGAGTTGTTGCTTTTGGAGCCCACTTATTTAGTTCAAGTTACAGCCCAAAAAGGAGCTCAAGGGTGTGATAATGTTCTTATCTATACAAGTTACAGATCCAAGCCCAAAGAGAGCCCATTTAGAGGAGATTACTTAAGTGATCATGTGCCACTCATGTGATCAACTAAAAAGAAATCTTCTTTATTCTATTTTATTTAGAATTTTCATTTTTTTATTATTAAATTTTCAGAAATAAGGCATATGGTCAAAGATTGTCTTGGATATTAAGTTTTGATTGTTTCCTAATTTTTAAAAATTAGGTTCTAGAATTTTCTATTAGTTAAAGTAAGAAAGGTACCACCTTTTTATTGATTTGAGGAATATTTTGTTTCCTTTTTCATTTAGATTGTGGTATCTTCTTTAGGATTGATTAGATTTGATTATTTTCTTTATTTTTATTGTAATTTTCTTTTTTTTTTTATTTTGGCCGGGTTTTGGTTACCTTATTTCTTTATATAAAGAGCCACCTATGTACTTTTGAGATAGACAGATTAATGAGAATGAATTTTTAGAACTTATGTTCTTTTCTTGTGAGTTTTCTCTTGTATCCCTTGTGTTCTTGAGAGAATTCTTAGACTTATCAGAGGAGTGGTTTTCCTTTGTGGCGTCCTAAGGCTAGGATTCTAAGAGACGAGTTCTCTTAGGGTCTTACCTCATTGACCAACATATCTTTCTTATTTTCTTGTTATTTTCGTGCATTATTTTCAGATTCACATATTTCCTCTTCTCATACTTTCTTTGCTGTTCATGTGTCCTTATTTGATTCTAGCACGATCCGTGGTTTATTCCGAGTCATTGGAGGTTCAATCGGACGAGTTCCGCTTGGGTCTTTCATCAATGAAGGCATTGATTACGAGAAAACTTTTACTCCAGTTGCAAAATTGGAAGCATTAAGGATTCTCTTAGCCTATGCCTACATAAAAGATATTGTGTTTGTATCAAATGGATGTGAAAAATGTTTTTCTGAATGGGTATATTATGGAAAAATTTTATGTTGATCAACCTCTAGGTTTTGAGGACTCAATTAAACCAAATCATGTATATAAACTGAAAAAAGCTATATATGGCTTAAAACATGCACCTAAAGCATGGTATGAAAGTCTGAGTAAGTTTCTGATTGAAAAAGGTTTTAATAGGGGAAAAGTTGATACAACCTTGTTTACTAAAAGAGAAAAATAAAGATTTACTTATTGTACAAATTTATGTTGATAACATTATATTTGGTGCTACTAATGAATCTTTGTGCAAGAATTTTTCTAAGCTAATGTAGAGTGAATTTGAGATGTCAATGATGGGTAAGCTGAATTTCTTCCTTGGATTACAAATCAAACAATGTGATGATGACATTTTCCTCAATGAATCAAAATATCTCTAGGAGCTGCTAAAGAAGTTTGGAATGGAACATGCTAAACCTATGGGAACTCCTATGGCCTCTGCAACTAAGCTTGACAAAGATGAAGAAGGAAAACTCTTTGATATAACTCAACATAGGAGAATGATTGGTTCTGATAGAGTATGCTTGAGGCATGAAACGTTGAGGGTCCTTGGTTCATCACTTAGAAATCAAGCTTGGGAGGCTAAAGTTCCATTGCAAGGCATGGATGATCCAGCCCAAGAAGTCCAAAAAGCTTGATTATGTTCTCTTCCTTGCAAGTTATAGATCCAAGCCCAAAGAGAGCCCATTTAGAGGAGATTACTTAAGTGATCATGTGCCACTCATGTGATCAACAAAAGGAATCTTCTTTATTCTATTTTATTTAGAATTTTCGTTTTTTATTATTAAATTTTCAGAAATAAGGCATATGGTCAAAGATTGTCTTGGATATTAAGTTTTGATTATTTCCTAATTTTTAAAGATTAGGTTCTAGAATTTTCTATTAGTTAAAGTAAGAAAGGTACCACCTTTTAATTGATTTGAGGAATATTTTATTTCCTTTTTCATTTAGATTGTGGTATCTCTTTAGGATTGATTAGATTTGATTATTTTATTTATTTTCATTGTAATTTTCGTTTTTAATTTTAGCCTAGGGTTTTAGTTGCCTTCTTCATTTATATAAGGAGCCACCTATGTACTTTTAAAAAGACAGATTAATGAGAATGAATTTTTAGAACTTATGTTCTTTCTTGTGAGTTTTTCTCTTGTATCCTTGTGTTCTTGAGAGAATTCTTAGACTTATCAAAGGAGTGGTTTTCCTTTGTGGCGTCCCAAGGCTAGGGTTCTAAGAGACAGGTTCTCTTAGGGTCTTACCCCATTGACCAACATATCTTTCTTATTTTCTTGAATTTTCGTGCATTATTTTGTTCTTAATTTTCAGATTCACATATTTCCTCTCCTTGTGCTTTCTTGCTATTCGTGTGTCCTTATTTGATTCTAGCACGATCAGTGGTTCATTCCGAGTCATTGAAGGTTCAATCAGACGAGTTCCGCTTGGGTCTTTCATCAGGTTCCATGCTATATTTGACTGCAAGCAGGTCTGACATCATGTTCAGCATATGCACGTGTACTAGGTTCCAATCAAGTCCCAAAGAGTCTCATGCAATAGTTGTGAAAAGAATTTTCAGATATTTGTAGGGAACATCACAAATGGGACTTTGGAGAAGACCCCATAAGTTACACAGATGCTGATTTTGCCCGGTCCAAAACTGATAGAAAGAGCACAAGTGGAACTTGTCAGTTTTTGTAAGGCTCTCTAGTGTCATGGTTCAGTAAAAAGCAGAATAATGTAGCTCTTTCTATAGCAAAAGCTGAGTACGTTGCTATAGGTAGTTGTTGTATACATGTCCTTTGGATGAAGCAGCAGCTAGAACATCTTGAAATTGAAATAAAGGAAATCCCAATAAGATGTGATAATCAAAATGCCATTAACATCACAAAGAATCCTGTCATGCATTCTAGAACAAAACATATTGAAGTAAGACATCACTTCATAAGAGATCATGGTTTGAAAGGGGGTGTCAAGTTGGAGTTTGTTCCTACTGAAGATCAGCTTACAGACATTCTAACAAAACAACTTGTAGAAGATATACATGGTAAAATTAGAAGAGAATTGGGAATGGTAAGTTCCAATGAGTTATAAGTATTTTTTAAAATCTCTCTTAAGCTTATGATTCAGTTGATAATAATACTAACTTAAGCATCAGAGTATCTAGAAATTTGTTTTGTAGGTACTTCTTGAGTTGAAAAAAATGAAAATCTAATAAAATGAAGTACCCTACACATTGAAATGATGTTATGATGAAAAGAAAAGGCTTATAGGGATAGCACAGCTATCTGTAAGTGTTTATGAGTTTTTCAAATATGCTTATTTGTATAACCCCATAGCCTTATGCTGAAAATGAATTGATTTTCTGATAAGTGAACCCTTTTGGAACCCGTCCAAAGATCCCACTTTGACGCGTAAGACACCCGGATCTTTGTGAAACAAGAAATATGAAAACTTAAAAATAGAAACAGCAAGTAGAAAGCAGAAAAGA
This sequence comes from Adenanthera pavonina, assembly GCA_026686845.1. NCBI lineage: Eukaryota > Viridiplantae > Streptophyta > Magnoliopsida > Fabales > Fabaceae > Adenanthera > Adenanthera pavonina. The sequence continues at coordinate 10,898,934 of JAIVEN010000017.1, forward strand.
TATGTTGGTCGAGGTGAATTAGAACCTAAGAGAACCGGTCTCTTGAACCCTAGTTCCAGTGACGGCACAAGGATTGACCAATTCCTTGATAAGTCATAGTATTCTCTCTAGCACTCAAAGAATTGCAAGAGGAAACTCACAAAAGTCTTAAACTTTAATCATTTAAATCTGAAAAACGTATATGAAAGTTAGCCTTAAGTAGGCAAGGTAAAATCTAACATAATAAGCCTAGAAACCCTAATTAATTTGGGCTTAAGTGATCCTAATAGGATTAGGAGACTTTAGCCCCAAACAACACTCTTATTGGACCTAGGAAACTAGTAAAATAAAATCCTAAAATAAAATAAAAAAAATTCATAAGAAAATAATAAAAATAATGTTTAAGCCCTTATAAACATGCCACCACATTAATGAAATCACATGTTTGGCACATGGCATGTTTATTTACAAGTTGGGCCATCAAAAAGACTATTAATTAACCAATTGGGCTTTATTAATTAACAAAGTTCAGCCCATATTTAATAAAAATGAAATTAATACTAATTAAGCCCAATAATGCTTAAGTCACATGCAATTTTAGTGAAGCACATGATCTTTTAAGTAGTCTCTTCCAATGAGCTTCTCTTGGACTTGAATCTTTCCAAGTGATAAGGCCTCCTACCATGTTCCTGAATTTGTCCAAGCCATCTTCTATCATTTTCTGGTATGCATAGCCTATGTGTTTGAGGTTATTCGAATAAGGTATGAGGCTTTTCATGAAAATGAGAGCTTATGAGAGGGTAGGCTATAAAAAAAAACTACTATTTAACTAATTGGGCTTTATTAACTAACAAAGTTCAGCCCATAGTTGTGCTTGTCCGGATAACTCTTCTTTTCTCCCTTCTGTCTCAACTTGGTTATGTAGACAACCTAAGACCTTATCCACATAATCTAAGCAAACCGTGCCCCTGCATATACTCTCTGAAGCTCGTTATTCGCATAACCCCCATACGTTATGCGCATAATCTCAAGTCTATATATAGGAATCCCTGATTTTCGGTAGTCTCTTATGCGGAAAACTTAGCTAGCTCTATCGTGAAAACCTCAATTTGTAATCCTCAAATTTTCCAAAATCTCCCAAGTTCCATTCTAATCCTAGAATTCAAACTAGTTTTCAGCCTATTCTAAACATCTTTCACCATCCCAAATCATCTAGAATCACTGCTATGACTAAGACTAAGGGAGGAAACCAAGGGGGACGATCACAGCGTAACGTGAAGTCCAAATATGCAACAATATCACCAAGCCAAGGGAAAAGGAAAGCTAAAGCTGGGCCAAGCATTCCAACAAAGAAGCCCAGAACACCAAAATCAAAGGAAATCCCAGAATCTGAGCCTCAAGCTGACACTCACGTAAGTTTATCTGCTGCTAAGTGATAGAGTACACTTGAGGCATGAAACGTTGAGGGTCCTTGGACAAATGGCAAAGCATAAAAAGAAAGCTTCATCACTTGGAAATCAAGCTTGGGAGGCTAAAGTTCCATTGCAAGGCATAGATGATCCAACCCAAAGTCCAAATAGCTTGATTATACTCACTTCCTTGCAAGTTACATATCCAAGTCCAAAGAGAGCCCACTTAGAGGAGATTACTTAAGTGATCATGTGCCACTCATGTGATCAACTAAAAAGGAGTCTTCTTTATTCTATTTTATTTAGAATTTTCATTTTTTTATTATTAAATTTTCAGAAATAAGGCTTCTGGTCAAAGATTGTGTCTTGGATATTAAGTTTTAATTGTTTCCTAATTTTTAAAGATTAGAATCTAGGATTTTCTTTTCTTTTCAGGAGTGATTTACAAGAATATTTTGTTTCCTTATTTATTTAGATTGTGGTGCCTCCTTTAGGATTATATCTGATTATTTTCTTTATTTTTATTATAATTTTCATTTTTTATTTTAGCTTAGGGTTTTGGTTGCCTTATTCCTTTATATAAGGAGTCATCTATGTATTTTTGATATAGACAGATTAATAAGAATGAATTTTTAGAACTTATGTTCTTTTCTTGTGAGTTTTTCTTTTGTATCCCTTGTGTTCTTGAGAAAATTCTTAGACTTATCAAAGGAGTGATTTTCCTTTGTGGGGTCCCAAGGCTAGGGTTCTAAATCGTCACACAAGAGACATAAAACATGAAATTAGTAGAAACTAGTTCACAAATGAATTGAGTTTGCAGAACACTGTGATGAAAATGTAATAAAGTGACATAGATGGATAAACTAGAGAAAGAAGACACTAAATCGTCAAACTGACTTTCTTTCACATTAGATTCAAGAGGAATTGAGGACTCATAACACATGGATGGACTAAATAAATTATAAGAATCAGAGATAAAGTAAGAAAGATGGAGAAGATGAAAAGAAGGAACATATGGAAGATATGAAGGAAGGAGTTGTAAAGAAATTACCTTAAACTCTCCTTGACTAAAACAACTCATAATTGCTTTTACCTCATTATTCTCATCTTTTCTCAAAATCTCTTTTTCTTTTCTCTTTTCTCTCTTTTTCTTTTCTCTTGTCTCTCTTTTTCTTTCTCTTTTTCATTCTTCCCTCAAGTTTCTTTTCACTCATTTGTTTTCCTCCTTTTTCATTTTTCTGTACTCTTTCTTTTCTCTGTTGTTTTTCACTCTTGTTTTTACCACTCATATTCTTCTCACATTTATTTTTCCTTTCAAGTTCACTTTTGATTTTCTTGTGATTTTCATAGAATTGAATACAACTCGTTTCATGGGCTTTCTTTACTTCAAAAGAACAACTATCATCAAATAACCATGGATGCCCAAACACCATATCAACATGTTCAACTTCATCACACCCATGAGAACTAATTTCTAATGGCATAACAATATGAGTATCACTAGAAACAAGTACACCACTATCAACAAAGTTCTCTGTCACCTCACTAGTAACATCTAGAGCAGTTGTCTCCACTAATGGTGGTAAATGATCATGATCAATCCCATCAAGAATATCATCAACATTTTCCTCCTTAAGATTCTCAAAAACATCATACTCTAATTCATAAGAAACATTATCAACACAAGGATTTTGAGAATTAGAGGTACCTTCAAGAGTAGTTGATTCTTTTGGTTCAACAACTATTGTAGATGTTGAGAAAGATATCTCTTCCATTGGATCTTTTTGCTCTAAATGAGAATCACTAGAACTTGGAACTGAAATTTGTACCTTAGAAGTTTGCTCCTTTCTATGAGTTGGAAGATACTCATAGAAGTAGTGGTGTGGTGCATACTTTTACTTCATGCTATTCCAAGTATCACACTGTTTCTCTTCACTATGATGCTTTCTTTGAAATCGTTCCCACCAAACTTTGGCTTTTCCTTCTAACTGAAGAGCAGCTAATTTTTCTTTCTCGGACTCGGAGTATTGGCAATCTTCAAACCATTGTTCAATTTTTCCTTCCCACTCCAAGTACATATTAGGATCATTCTCTCCACAGAATATTGGGATGTTCAATTTAACATCCTTTTTGCACGAAGAAACTTGCATGCTATCCAATTTGGCATTCAACTTGTTGATTTGATCATTGAAAGCTCTCATTAAAGCTTTAAGTTCAAGTTCATCACTAATGAAGGCAAGTTAAGGGAAACAATGGGCCATGGACAAATTCAAGACCCACTTCAAAGCATTGGAGGACCAATGACCAGAGCTAGAACCAAAGCCGTGAAGCAAGCCATGAATGGGTTGATCCAAAATATGATTAACATGGAACCATTGTATATGAATGATTTTGAGGCTCAAAACAAAGAAAGAGGCAAGCTGAAAATGTGGAGCCAAATTATAATCAACAAGCCCAACTTGAAGAAGGCCCAATGATGGAGAATTCACTTAAAATACATGTGCTTCTCATGTGGTCACTAAAAGTGACGTTTTTAATAAGTTTTATTAGGATTATTTTAGTCAATTTGTTTCCTTTTCAATAAAAGCCAAATAATGATCTGATTTGCTTTGCTTTATGCATTTAAGAGGAGCCAACCTTTTCAAATTCAAAATTAGAATTAAATGCTCCTTTTGACTTAGGATTTCCTTTTTGTATTAATTAGCATTAATAAGGTTAGGTTTGTGGGGTGAACTAGAGTTAGTTTGTGGGTTAATACTTGCCTATAAATAGGCACCTCTTGTACTCTTGCAAACCACAACATGAATGAATGAATTTCTTTTCAGCAACTTTGTTGTTGTTCAGTGAGTTCTTTCTTGCTTATCCTTGAGTGCCAGAAAGAATGAGGACTTATCAAGGAGTGGTGATCCTTGTGGCGTCTCGGAGTTAGGATTCAAGAGTGGGTTCTCTTTGAGTCTACTTCCTTCGACCAACATTTTGTTCAGTCTTCTTATTTCTTCGTGTCTATTTTCTTTAGTTTTTGTTCATTGTTGTTGTTGTTCTTCATTGTTCTTGTGTTCAATTTATCTTTCCTTGAGTTGCACGATCCTTATATCAAAGAAGGCTCTTAGAACAGGTTCCTAACGTGTCTCCCATCAATCACTAGCCATGCTTAGAACCTAAAATGTTAGTGAATAGAGAGACAAAGGACCTTGCACACTCTCTCACGTGTTGCACTCAAGAATGATGTAAATTCACTCGTGTTTTGCACACTTTAAATGCTTTTTCCAGAAATGATATAATTACACTCTTACCTTTTACCACTCAGTCTTGCTTCCTATGAGAGTGCAAAATTGAATCTGAACTTAAATCAAGAAGCAATGTTTTAAGTGGCAATCTCAAAGTCAAAGATCCAAAAATTCAAATTCTCAAAAGAGTTTAAAAAGATGGTGACCAACAAACAAAGATGGATTTTCTGTTTTCAGCAAAAGAAGCGAATTTCCAGCCAAGAAAAGAAAGAAAGTACTGGAAATTTAGACAACAAAGAACACTAAACAACAAGAGGAAGGGTGTGGCACATTATACAATAAAGGAAGAAAATGGTGTTAAAACAAAGGACAACAACAAACGTGTTCATCTATCTTGTGTTTTCCTATTATTTCGTGTGTCCTATTTGATTCTAGCACGATCCGTGGTTCATTCCGAGTCATTGGAGGTTCAATTGAAGGAGTTCCACTTGGGTCTTTCATCACTCTCTCTCTTTCTTTCTTTGCTGAATGGGTCAACCAAGACCAAGGGAATAAGGGAGACATCATATAAAAAGTAACCAATCACCTTTTGCCATCATTTTTGTTCCAAGTACCTTTTAAAGAAGTATTCACAAAATCAATTAAATAATGAATTCTCCCACTTGGCTTGCTACTGAACAAATCTAAAAGGAGGGGAAAATTGAGTAATTAACTCACTTAATTACCTTGGCTAATTACCAAATTAACCTTAGTTACTTTTAGCCAAAAATTCATGCATTCTTAAGGAAGTTTTGTGACAAAAACCAATTAAAAAAATTCCCTCCATGTCCCTTGCAGCTTCCAACATGCCATCTGTAAGGTATTTTGTCTAAAAATTGCTCCATAATTTTTATTAGTCCAAAATAAGCTTTACCGATAAAATTTATCTTTACTAATTAAATACTTTTACCGTAATTGTTACTTTATTAGTACTGGATTCTTCTAATTTTGATTTTGGGTTAAATTCATTGTTTTGATCCCCAAATATATTTGTGAGAATCCCCATTTTGTTCTCTTCACCCATATTTTTATGGAGCTCACAGACCTATTTTTTCGTTTAGAACTCACTTTTGAAATTAAATTGGACTTATAAATTCATACGAACTCAATTAGTTTCTAAACAATATTCCATTGAGTTTGGCTCATCAAGAGCTCTATTTTGACAGAATTCTGAACATTATGAAATTGCCCTTGACCCATGGCAAAATTATAATTTTTAATTCTTTTGGGTCATTTATTATAATTTCTCCTAGGGACTAAATGGTACTAATTTTTCCTTTTCAAGGACTAAGTTGCAAATAATTTTTTTCCTTGGTGCTAATGTAATTTTCAGATTTTATTTTCTAACTAGGAATGACTATTTTGTCTTGAGCCGTGTAGAAAATGCAAATACTGTTTCTTTCAAGTACTTCTTTATAATTTCCTCCAAAGACTAATTTTTTAATAATTTTTTTACTATTCGTGCTGTACTTTCAAACTAGCCTCTCATTCAACCTCGACCTCTCAACTGCGCAATACTTATACCTTTGCTGAGTTACGAGCTTCAATTGAACAAGTATATTGCATATTTTTTTGCTCAGTTCTAAAACTAATTCCTGCTAAGGATTTTATGAAAACTTAATTCCAATTAAGGATCAAACATAATCCTTTCTAAGGACTATATATGAAATTAATTCTATTTAAGAACCGAGCATTTAATATTGCCATCTCACTTCCTTTTCCATTGTTTTCAGGTATCTCATGCCACATTCCCCACATTTTTATATATACCATGGCATTCTTTCTGCAATTTGGAATGTTACACTAATAACGTTGCTATTGATGATTGGAAGGTGGTGTTGTGTTGAGAAGTCTTGTTGATTACCTTGTTATAGCTTGGATAAATTGATTGGCATTGTTATAGTATCCAATTGTTCATAATTAGCTTGTATGATTGTCATGCTTATAATGTGTTTTGTGAAAATGCTTGAGTCAATGGTATTTGACTTGTCAATTTCTCATTCACGATGTGCATAGGTTATGTCATGGTCTTAAATTAATCAATTGTGCATGCGAATTTATTGACATATCTCCCTAGGTAACATTTTGGAGTCTAATGATTGTCTACTTCCATGTTCATGCTAGGAGTGATAGAGGATGGCTTGGACAAATTCAGGAACATAGTTGGAGGCCTTATCACTTGGAAAGATTCAAGCCCAAGAGAAGCCCAGTGGAAGAGATTAATTAAAAGATCATGTGCTTCACTAAAATAGCATGTGACTTAAGCATTATTGGGTTTAATTAGTGTTAGTTTCATTTTGCACTCAAAGAATGCAAGAGAAACTCACAAAGTCTGAAACTTTAATCATTCAAATCTTCAAAACGTACATGAAAGTTAGCCTTAAATAGGCAAGGTAAAATCTAACTTAATAAGCCTAGAAACCCTAATTAATTTGGGCTTCAGTAATCCTAATAGGATTATGAGACTTTAGGCCCAAACAACACTCCTATTGGACCTAGGAAACTAATAAAATAAAGCCCTAAAATAAAATAACGAAAATTCATAAAAAATAATAAAATAATACCTAAGCCCTTATAAACATGCCACCACATTAATGAGATCACATGTTTGGCACATGACATGCTCATTTACAAGGTGGACTATCAAAAAGACTACTAATTAACTAATTGGGCTTTATCAATTAACAAAGTTCAGCCCATAATTAATAAAAATAAAATTAACACTAATTAAACCCAATAATGCTTAAGTCACATGCTATTTTAGTGAAGCACATGATCTTTTAATTAATCTCTTCCACTGCGCTTCTCTTGGGCTTGAATCTTTCCAAGTGATAAGGCCTCCAACTATGTTCCTGAATTTGCCCAAGCCATCCTCTATCATTCCCTCCCTCTTCGAAAAGATTCATCCTCGAATCTCCATAATCTACATGGAAGGAACGGGAACGATTAAACACATCAAATAAATGATATGGAGTATACTTACCTTTCAAGTTTGATTGATGCATCTGTGCTTTATTCCTTGCATAGATATGAAGGACAACATTCTTCCTTGGCTTTTTGAGCCAAAACATTGTTCCAATATCAAAATCCTTCACACCTTTAGTTTGAATTTCATAAGTCCTATCTTCAAGCATTGGTGGATAAGAAATTGAACTTTTCCTCATAGCATATACACCAATGACCTGCAGTAAATAGCTAGACACAAACTCGACACAAGAATACTTAAATGGGACCACGATGTTAAGGGACACATAGGGAAACAAATAGGGACAAAATGGCACACAACAAGACTCAATTAAAACCAAAGTATTAGAAAAACTAAGGAAGACCAAATCTGGACAGATTTGAACATAATGCAATAAATGCAAAACCTGAAAAGATTTTGATAACATTAATGATGCACAATGATAGAACAAAGATGGAGATGTAATGACTAAAAGGATACACACTAACATAGAACTAGAAGAAGAGAATGAGTTGAATAGAAAATGAAACACAAAAGACGCATGAAAGTGAAATGGGATAAACCAACAAACAACCAAAAAGACACATGAATTATGAGACACATGGTAAACATAAAACATAAAACAAATAGGAACTACTTCACAAATATATAGGAAATACAAAATACTATGATGATGAGATGGAATGACATAGAAGGATAAACTAGAGAAAGAATGCACTAAAGTAACTAATGAACTCATTATTGACTCATGCAATTTGGACTCAAGAAATTGCGGACTCATGCACAATGATGGATGACATAAGTTAAAGAAGTTATGATGGGAGACACGTTAGGAACCCGTCCTAAGAGCCTTCTTTGATATAAAGATCATGCAACTCAAGGAAAGATGAATTGAACGCAAGAACAACGAAGAACAACAATGAACAAAAACTAAAGAAAATAGACACGATGAAATAAGAAGACTGAACAAAATGTTGGTCGAAGGAAGTAGACTCCAAGAGAACCCGTCTCTTGAATCCTAACTCCGGGACGCCACAAGGATCACCACTCCTTGATAAGTCCTCATTCTTTCTGGCACTCAAGGATAAGCAAGAAAGAACTCACAGAACAACAATAAAGTTGCTGAAAAGAAATTCATTCATTCATGTTGTGGTTTGCAAGAGTACAAGAGGTGCCTATTTATAGGCAAGTATTAACCCCACAAACTAACTCTAGTTCACCCCACAAACCTAATCTTATTAATGCTAATTAATACAAAAAGGAAATCCTAAGTCAAAAGGAGCATTTAATTCTAATTTTGAATTTGAAAAGGTTGGCTCCTCTTAAATGCATAAAGCAAAGTAAATCAGATCATTATTTGGCTTTTATTGAAAAGGAAACAAATTGACTAAAATAATCCTAATAAAACTTATTAAAAACGTCACTTTTAGTGACCACATGAGAAGCACATGTATTTTAAGTGAATTCTTCATATTGGGCCTTCTCCAAGTTGGGCTTGTTGACTATAATTTGGCTCCACATTTTCAGCTTGCCTCTTTCTTTGTTTTGGGCCTCAAAATCATTCAAATACAATGGTTCCATGTTAATCATATTTTGGATCAACCCATTCATGGCTTGCTTCATGGCTTTGGTCCTAGCTCTGGTCATTGGTCCTCCAATGCCTTGAAGTGGGTCTTGAATTTGTCCATGGCTCATTGTTTCCCTTAACTTGCCTTCATCATTCCCTCCCTCCTGAAAAGGATTCGTCCTCGAATCTGAAATGTCAAAAAGAGAGAGGTCAGCCACATTAAAGGTTGCACTTACATTTCCATAAGTATGAGGCAAATCAATTTTATAAGCATTATAATTTATCCTTTCCAAAACTTGAAAAGGACCGTCGCCTCTTGGGTGCAATTTGGATTTCCTTTGTTCAGGAAACCTCTCTTTCCTTAGATGAACCCACACCCAATCTCCAGGCTCGAAGACAACCTTCCTGCGACCTTTGTTAGCCTGTTGAGCATATTGCTCATTTTTCCTCTCAATGTTTGCTTTTACCTTAGCATGTAAGTCCTGCACAAACTTAGCTTTCTTTTCAGCATCAAGGTTAGCAAACTCAGTAACAGGCAAAGGAAGAATATCAAGTGGAGTCAAAGGATTGAACCCATAGACAACTTCAAAAGGAGAATAACTAGTAGTAGAATGCACAGCTCGGTTATATGCAAACTCCACATGAGGTAAACACTTTTCCCAATTTTTAAGATTTTTATGCAATATAGCACGCAATAAAGAAGAAAGTGTTCGATTTACTACCTCTGTTTGCCCATCCGTTTGGGGATGTGCAACTGTTGAAAACACAAGCTTAGTTCCCAGTTTAGCCCATAAAGTTTTCCAGAAATGACTCAAGAATTTAACATCACGATCACTAACAATGGACCTGGGTAAACCATGCAATCTAACTATCTCCTTAAAGAACAGATCAGAGATGTGAACAGCATCATGTGTTTTACAACAAGCAATGAAATGAGCCATCTTGCTAAACCTATCCACCACAACAAATACACTATCCTTACCAGCAGGGGACTTAGGCAATCCAAGCACAAAATCCATAGAAATGTCCACCCAAGGATGTGAAGGAACAGGCAAAGGTGTATATAATCCATGGGGATGCACTCGAGATTTAGCATGCTTGCACACAATGCATTTATCACACACAGAAACAACATCCTTGCGCATATGTGGCCAATAAAAATGATCTTTCATCATAGCCAAAGTCTTATCAACTCCAAAATGACCCATTAAACCTCCTCCATGAGATTCTTTAACCAAAAGCTCACGCATAGAACATGCAGGAACACATAGCTTACTTCCCTTAAACAAGAACCCATCAAATCTATAAAAATCATCAACACCATGATTCTCACACAATTTCCAAGTTTCAGCAAAGTCAACATCACATTCATACATGCTTTTCAAGGATTCAAAACCAATCAACTTAGCCTGCATAGATGTAATGAGACTATATCTCCTAGACAATGCATCGGCAACAACATTTTCTTTACCATGCTTATGTTTCAAAACATATGGAAAAGATTCAATAAACTCAAGCCAAACAGCGTGTCTTTTGTTCAATTTGTTTTGGGTCTTAAGGTATTTCAAACTTTCATGATCAGAATGCAAAACAAATTCATTAGACCACAGATAATGTTGCCAATGTTCTAAGGTTCTTTTTAGTGCATACAACTCTTTATCATATGTAGAATAATTCAAGCATGCACCACTAAGCTTCTCACTAAAATATGCAATTGGTCTAGCCTCTTGCATCAAAACAGCTCCAATTCCAATACCAGAAGCATCACATTCAACTTCAAAAACCTTAGAAAAGTCAGGAAGAATAAGTAGAGGGGCATTGGTTAGCTTATCTTTCAGTGTTTGAAAAGCCCTCTCTTGTGCCTCACCCCATTTAAACACAACATTTTTCTTTACCAGTTCATTTAGAGGTGCAGCAATGGTTGAGAAGTCCCGCACAAATCTCCGGTAGAAACTTGCAAGTCCATGGAAACTCCTCACTTCATTTGCATTCCTTGGTGTAGGCCAATCGTGGATAGCTTTCACTTTCTCCTCATCCACTCGAATCCCTTCAGCACCTACAACAAACCCAAGGAAGACAACAGAATCCAAACAAAAAGAACATTTCTCTAAATTGGCAAAGAGTCTATTTTCATGTAAGATATCAAATACAGCATGCAAATGTTCAGCATGTTCATCAAGACTCTTAGAAAACACCAAAATATCATCAAAGTATACGACTACAAATTTTCCTATGTAGGGACGAAAAACATGATTCATAAGACTCATAAATGTGCTAGGAGCATTAGTCAAACCAAACGGCATAACTAACCACTCATACAACCCAAACTTAGTCTTAAAAGCAGTCTTCCATTCATCCCCTTCTTTCATCCTAATCTGATGATATCCACTCCTAAGATCTATCTTTGAAAATAAACAAGCACCATGCAGTTCATCTAGCATGTCATCTAACCGAGGAATGGGATATTGATACTTAACTGTAATTTTGTTGATGGCACGACAATCTACACACATTCTCCACTTGCCATCTTTCTTGGGCACCAAAATGACTGGAACAGCACATGGACTAAGGCTTTCTTTCACGAACCCCTTTTTCAGTAGTTCCTCAACTTGCCTTTGAATTTCCTTAGTCTCCTCTGGATTTGCCCTATATGCAGGCCTATTTGGAATAGATGCTCCAGGGATGAGGTCAATCCTATGCTCAATGCCTCTTATTGGGGGCAACCCATCTGGTATCTCCTCTGGAAATAATTCCTTATATTCCTACAACAAGCTCAAAACACTAGAAGGAAGAGAGTTATCTAAATCAGAAATAGTTAGATACACTTCCTTATACATAAGTACAAAGGAAGGTTCACAAAACAAAGCTCTTTTGATTTCTCCTCCTCCAGCAAACAAAGTTACTTTTGTTTCTTCACTCTCATTCTTTTTCATAAAGCTCCTTTGCCCTTTTCTTTTGAGCTCACTTGCTTTTCTTTCTTTCTCATGCTCTTTCTTTTCTTTTTCTTTCATTTTACTCTCTTGCGTAATTCTCCTTTGGTCTTCAAGAGCCTACACTGGACTAAGAGGTGTTAGCACAATGGTCTTATTATTATACTCAAATGAGTACCTGTTAGTGTAACCATCATACTTAATCCTCCTATCATACTGCCATGGCCTACCAAGTAACAAGTGTCCAACATGCATAGGTACAACATCACATAAAACCTCATCTTTATAGCTACCTATGGAAAATGCTACAATCACTTGTTTAGTTACCTTAGCATCCCCACTTTCATTAAACCACAGCAAATTATAAGGTGTAGGATGCTTCAAAGTTGGTAAACCAAGTTTCTCAACTAACAAGGTGCTTGCTACATTGGTACAACTACCATTATCAATGATAAGATTGCATACCTTGTTATTAATGAAACATCTAGTATGAAACAAATTCTCGCGTTGCTCTCTCTCATGGCCCACCTTTGGCTGTATGTTAAGAGCACGCCTGGATACCAATACTTCTCCTTCAACGGCCTCAGCTATCTCCACATCAGAATCATCTTCACTAGAGTTTAACTCGGCCTCCTTCGTCTCTTCACCACTGCTTTCACTAGTCACACAACCATTCTCAAGAGCAATCATAGTTCTTTTAGTGGGACATTGTGAAGCAATATGACCAAACCCTTGACATTTAAAACATTTAACTTTAGAAGAGTCAGAAGAAGAAAATTTAGAAGACTTACCTTTGGATCTAGGAATCTGTTCTTTCAACTTGTTCTTTTCCTCAGGTTTGGGCTCACCTTTCCATTTGGAAGACACATTATATTCCTTTGATCTACCATAGGATTTGTATTCCTTGTTTGAACTCCCATATGACTTCACTTTCTATTTTGCCTTCAAGTGCCTTTCAACTTTAATGGCTTTATGCAATAACTCCTCCATATCAAGATAGTTTTGCATCTCAACCTCGGCAGCAATATCTGGATTCAATCCTCTAAGGAACCTTGCCATTGTTTGCTCAGGATCTTCATCTACACGGGCCTTTATCATGGACATCTCCATCTCCTGGTAATAATCCTCCACACTCATGGTTCCTTGTTTTAGTTTTTGAAGCTTCATGTGTACATCCCTATGGTAATGATTTGGCACATATCGTTTTCTCATAATTGTCTTCATTTCGTGCCATGTCCTAACAGGACCCTCTCCAGTTCTCCTCCTAGTAGTACACAACTGGTTCCACCAAATAATAGCATAGTCAGTAAATTCAACAGCAGCCAATCTTACCTTACTTTCCTCAGAATATGAATTGCATTCAAACACAAGCTCCACGCGCCTTTCCCACTCTAAGTAACCATCAGGATCAACTTTCCCTTGGAAGGAAGGAATCTTCATTTTTATATTGGAAAGGGGATCCTTCTTATGCTCTTGGTTATGTCTAAATGTATGCCGGCTTTGTCTAGCTCTTCTTGGTTGCAGCTCTTCCTCCTAAAATTCAGTTCCCACCTCTTCTTCACCATCATCAGAATAGATCATATGGTGCTTTCCTCGACTTGTTTTAGAATGAGAAGGGGAAGCTTCCATCACATCTAATCTCATACTCAATTTCTTGAGCTGATCATTTATGGAGTCCATAAAGAGCTTCAAATCTGGCATTTGAGTTTCACTACCACCAGACATGTTTCCAAGAACCTGAAATGTTAGTGCAAATTCAAAGAGCAATGGACCTCACCACTCTCTCACGTGTTACACTCAAGAATGATGTAAGTTCACTCGTGTTTTACACACTTTAAAGACTTTTTCCAGAAATGATATAATTACACTCTTGCCTTTTACCACTCACTCTTGCTTCCTATGAGAGTGCAAAATTGAATCTCAACTTAAATCAAGAAGCAATGTTTTAAGTGGCAATCTCAAAGTCAAAGATCCAAAAATTCAAATTCACAAAAGAGTTTAAAGTGATGGTGACCAACAAACAAAAGAAATCAAATTTTCCAGCCAAGAAAAGAAAAGAAAATGCTGGAAATTTAATGAAGTGCACTAAAAGGAAGGAATTGACATTAGAGATTTGAACAAAACAAAAGGACAACAAATTAGGAAAATAAGATAGGAAGGGATTCGGATAGAATTTACTAGAAGAGTAAAATTCTAAAAAGGAATATGAAAACAACTTACCACCCAAGTGAAATGAATATAGACTCCTTTAGTGACTTAGGAACAAAAACTTTAAATTTGGTAATTCAGAAACAAGCAACCCACAAATCAAGGGATGCAATTCGAACAATTAATGCAAATCAATACAAGGGAAATTCAATTGGTAAATTCAAACTTCAAAGGTGCTCAATTTTGGAAATTTTTTTTTTCAGCCATCAATATTTCTTTTTTTTTTGTACAATTTTTTTTCACTATTGTTTTCTTTTCTTTTGTTTTTTTTTTTGCAGCACCCACAATTTCTCCTTTTTTTTTTTGAATTTCTTTTTTTTTTTGAATACTCTGAACTAATACACAATGGATATAAGCTAACAAATTGCAGCAACTTTTTTTTTTGAAAGACTCAAATATGGAAATCATAAATTCTCGACAACAAAATAAAATGGAGAAAGATAACCAAGCCACCAAGAGAAAGAAGATCAATAAGGATGGTAAGAAGGGAGATTGAGATGAAAATCAAGCCACAATATCAGAAACAATGAACAAACTCAGATCTGACTAGAAAAGACAAGAACATAAAAGAAAAATCTGGACAGCAAGCATGAACAGTACGGATGAACAGTGCTATGATTTTCTGGAAAGCAAGGGAAAAATGGAATGAAACAACAGAAACACACCTTGATTTGCAAGCCGAAGCTCTGATACCAAATGATGGGAGACACGTTAGGAACCCGTCCTAAGAGCCTTCTTTGATATAAAGATCATGCAACTCAAGGAAAGATGAATTGAACGCAAGAACAACGAAGAACAACAATGAACAAAAACTAAAGAAAATAGACACGATGAAATAAGAAGACTGAACAAAATGTTGGTCGAAGGAAGTAGACTCCAAGAGAACCCGTCTCTTGAATCCTAACTCCGGGACGCCACAAGGATCACCACTCCTTGATAAGTCCTCATTCTTTCTGGCACTCAAGGATAAGCAAGAAAGAACTCACAGAACAACAATAAAGTTGCTGAAAAGAAATTCATTCATTCATGTTGTGGTTTGCAAGAGTACAAGAGGTGCCTATTTATAGGCAAGTATTAACCCCACAAACTAACTCTAGTTCACCCCACAAACCTAATCTTATTAATGCTAATTAATACAAAAAGGAAATCCTAAGTCAAAAGGAGCATTTAATTCTAATTTTGAATTTGAAAAGGTTGGCTCCTCTTAAATGCATAAAGCAAAGCAAATCAGATCATTATTTGGCTTTTATTGAAAAGGAAACAAATTGACTAAAATAATCCTAATAAAACTTATTAAAAACGTCACTTTTAGTGACCACATGAGAAGCACATGTATTTTAAGTGAATTCTTCATATTGGGCCTTCTCCAAGTTGGGCTTGTTGACTATAATTTGGCTCCACATTTTCAGCTTGCCTCTTTCTTTGTTTTGGGCCTCAAAATCATTCAAATACAATGGTTCCATGTTAATCATATTTTGGATCAACCCATTCATGGCTTGCTTCATGGCTTTGGTCCTAGCTCTGGTCATTGGTCCTCCAATGCCTTGAAGTGGGTCTTGAATTTGTCCATGGCCCATTGTTTCCCTTAACTTGCCTTCATCAAGTTAGAAACATAATGAGAAGGGAGAAGAAAACACAATGAAGACACATAAGAAAGATGAGATGAAGAAGGAAGGAGCTTTGTACAAACTACTTTAAGCTCACCTTCACTCTCATTCTTCCTCAAACTCTTTTTTTCTTTTCTCTTTTTCCTCTTTTTCACTCTTTTCTCACTTCTCTTCTCTCTTACTCTTTTTGCATTCTTTTTATTTTTCTGGGCGCTTTCTCTCTTACATCTCTCTTTTCTTTTCTCATTTCTACCACTCTCATTTTTCCACTCTAGCTCACTCTTCAAGTTCTCATGATTTTCACACAAATGAATACATGGCAATGGTTTACAGGCTTTATCGGAAACACAAGAACAGTTTTTAACATGCCCATTAAAATCAACATGATCAAAATCTCCAATCATCATGTCAATATGCTCAATCTCACCATTGCAATCATAAGAACTAATTTCCAAAGGAATCACACTATTAGCACTACCTGAAACTAGTATGCTACTATCTAAAGAATTTTCCATCAAATCATTAACAACATGTAAATCATGATTCTCATATAAAAGTTGCTCATAATCAGGGTTAATCTCAACATCATGAAAATCACTTTCTAATTGTACTACATTTGCAGCACAACTAGACTCAACAAAGCTATCATTGCTAATAACATCTAGCACAATTTTCTCTTCAAGATCTAGCAAGACATCATGTTCAATCAATTCAATGGAATTCTTATGATCAACACATTCAGATTTAATTTCCAATTCAATTGATCCAACATAAGAAATATCATCAACATGATTCAACTTACTAGGACTAATACATCCTAAATCATCTACTTCAATACAAGAGGTATCGTCACAAGAGATTCGAGAATTAGACATACCTTTAAGCGTAGTTAACTCTCTTGTCGCAACATTTGTCAATGTAGCCACTTGTTCATCCACTTGATTGACTTTCTCTAGTTGGGAATCATATGAATCTTGAACCATGGGCACTTGTATCTCCTTAGAATGTTCAATCACACTCTTAGCTTTGGATGGCATGTATTTTTGCCTCAAGATTGCTCTCATTTCATTCCATGTTATATTGGAAGGTTCACCATTTGTAGTTCGTCTAGTTTCCATCCTTTTCCACCAAGCAGCAACCTTTTTATCCAATCGAAGATAAGCTGATGAAGGACCCAAGTGGAACTCGTCTGATTGAACCTCCAATGACTCGGAATGAACTACGGATCGTGTTAGAATCAAATAGGACGCACGAAATAACAAGAAAACACAAGATAGATGAACAAGTTAAACTAGAAAAATAGGATAATAATTATGAACGAAAATGACAAGAAAATAGGAAAGATATGTTGGTCAATGGGATAAGACCCTAAGAAAACATGTCTCTTAGAACCCTAGCCTTGGGACTGCACAAAGGAAAACCACTCCTTTGATAAGTCTAAGAATTCTCTCAAGAACACAAGGGATACAAGAGAAAAAACTCACAAGAAAGAACATAAGTTCTAAGAATTCATCCTCATTAATTTGTCTTCTTCCAAAGTACATAGGTGGCTCCTTATATAATGGAATAAGGCAACCAAAACCCTAGGCTAAAAATAAAAAACGAAAATTACAATGAAAATAGAGAAAATAATCAAATCTAATTAATCCTAAAAAAGATACCACAATCTAAATGAAAAAGGAAACCAAATATTCCTCAAATCAATCAAAAGGTGGCACCTTTCTTACTAAAGCTAATAGAAAATTCTAGAGCCTAAATTTTTAAAATAGGAAACAACCAAAACATAATCTCCAAGATATAATCTTTGACCAAAAGCCCTTATTTCTGAAAATAAAATAAAATAAAATAAACGAAAATTCTAAATAAATTAGCTTAAAGAAGATTCCTTTTTTATTGATCACATGAGTGGCACATGATCACTTAAGTAATCTTCTCTAATTGGACTTCTCTTGGGCTTGGATCTGAAACTTGTAATTTACAGTTGATGATCACACCTATAAGCTCCTTTGGGGCTACAACTTTAATCAAGTGACTGGGCTCTAATTTGCAGAGCTCTTGGATCACTTCAATGCTTTGATTCCTTGCTCTTAATTTTGAACTCTTGCAAGCCATGCCCAACCCTTACTCTATCATAAGCACATTGTGCCTTCTCTATTTCGGAGTGGTTGCAACTTGTGAAGGCTTGTTCAACTTTTCTTTCCCAATCCAAGTAAACATTGGGATTTTTCTCACCATGAAATAGTGGGATCTTCGGTTTGATGTTGCTAAGAACATTCGTGTGAGCAGGAACCTTTGGATTACGCCTTACTTTAGTTTTAGAAGGAAACTCCAGGAGATCCAATTTTGCATTTACTTCCTTAATTTGATCATTGAAAGTCCCTAATAAGGCCTTAAGATCAACTTCTCCAACAGCCATGTTTATAATATGAAATTGTTAGTGTAAAACAAAGATAAATGAAATAGGGACCTCACACACTCTTTCACGTGTTTCACTCAAATAATGCAAATGCACTCGTATTTCACACTAAATCAAGGCTTTTTTTTTTTCAAATATGATACAATTTCTCTCTTGCCTTTTTCCACTCAAAGCTTGCTTTCTTATGAGAGTGCTAAATTAAAACCACAACTTCAATCAAAAGGAAATCAGTTTTAAACAAGTGGCAATCACAGAAAACAAAAGTTCAAAATTGAAGTTCTCAAAGTTCCTAATTTAATTAAACAATAACCAACATAAAATGAGCACAAAGGAAGTGAAATTTCCAACAAGAGAAATATGAAGGAAATAGAACAAAGAAGGATGACAATTTGTAGGAACTGATAAGGAAAGAAATCTGAAGGAAAGAGAAATTATAGATATTTTAATGAGACTTGCCACCAAAGTTGATAAATTAAGTCAATCAAGCCTCAAATCAAATCCAATCAAATAATTTTTTTTTTACTACCTTTTTTTTTGTTGCTGCTATATATATATATATATATATTTGCAGCAATAAATCCCACTTTTTTTTTCAGAATTTTTTTTCTGCTATTTTTTTTAAGTTGCTGCTATATTCTTTTTTTTGTGCAACAATCAATCTATCTTTTCTTTTTCAGATTTTTTGAACAGTAACCATGAACAGTACTCAAAAAACAGTTTTGGTGAACAGTGCATGAAACATTGACGGGGGAACAGTAATCGCGAAAAATAGTCTGGAACAGTACGATGCACACGGATGGAAAACAGTGTTCGGTGAACAGTGAAAATAAGTATGATATGAACAGTGACTAATTTTTTTTTTGGAAGCAACGAAAATGGATTGAAACAAGGAGACGAGCAAAATAGGAAACACACCTTGATTTGCAAATCAAAGCTCTGATGCCAAAATGATACGTGAACCCTTATGGAATCAATCCAAAGAACCCACTTTTATGTGTATGACACCCGGATCTTTGCGAAACAAGGGACACAAAGACTGGAAAATTGAAAAACAGTAAGAAGAAAGACACACAAAGATGAGAATAATCAAGAGAGCACACAAGATATGTTGGTCTAGGTGAATTAGGACCCAAGAGAACCGGTCTCTTGAACCCTAATTCTGGTGACGCTACAAGGAAGGACCAATTCCTTGATAAGTCACAGTTCGCTCTAGCACTCAAAGAACGCAAGAGAAACTCACAAAGTCTGAAACTTTAATCATTCAAATCTTCAAAACGTACATGAAAGTTAGCCTTAAATAGGCAAGGTAAAATCTAACCTAATAAGCCTAGAAACCCTAATTAATTTGGGCTTTAGTAATCCTAATAGGATTAGGAGACTTTAGGCCCAAACAACACTCCTATTGGACCTAGGAAACTAATAAAATAAAGCCCTAAAATAAAATAACGAAAATTCATAAAAAATAATAAAATAATACCTAAGCCCTTATAAACATGCCACCACATTAATGAGATCACATGTTTGGCACATGACATGCTTATTTACAAGGTGGACTATCAAAAAGACTACTAATTAACTAATTGGGCTTTATTAATTAACAAAGTTCAGCCCATAATTAATAAAAATGAAATTAACACTAATTAAACCCAATAATGCTTAAGTCATATGCTATTTTAGTGAAGCACATGATCTTTTAATTAATCTCTTCCACTGCGCTTCTCTTGGGCTTGAATCTTTCCAAGTGATAAGGTCTCCAACTATGTTCCTGAATTTGTCCAAGCCATCCTCTATCAAGGAGCTACTTTCATCCATTAAATTCTTGTTTCTTTTTCCTAGTTTCTTCATTCCAATTTTAGGTTAAGTGTTGGTTAAATTTAGCACTTAGTTTTAGGTTTAGTTGCATTACTTTGTTCTTGGATTAGCTTAATCATTGTCATTACATTTAATCTTAAACCCCCCCCCCCGGCAAAAAAAGTAAGGTTTAGTTCATGGTATTTGCATATAGATCATAGGATTAGCATTACATTATTCTAGTTCTAGGACGTTGCATATGTATGCATTTAGACATTACATTTAATTAATTTAGGTTGCATATTAGTTTGCATTCCACACATTTGCATAAGCATTTGTGCATTCATATAATAGTATCTAGCTTCCATTTGCATTAATTTTAGAATTCCTATTTGCTTAATCACTATCCTAAGTAAGACTAAATGATTTGCACCTTAGTTAAACAACCTTGATTGCACCATTCTACTACAAATTATTTTGCAATCAAGTTTATTTAATTTCAACCTTCGATTTTTGGAGCCATTGCTGGGGAACGACTTGTTTTCCCTTGGCTTATGATCAAGTAATTAGGATTAGTTTTAATGTGTGTCTTTTTTTTTGCATTTTTTCTTGGAACTTTGTTTTTCAGTTGAATCATATATTTGACATTTTGTTTTTTAGTAAATCTCTTAGCTACTAGCCTCGCTTTATATTTGGCAATAGACCCATCAGGATTATATTTCTTTCTAAAGACCCATTTACAACCAATAGGCTTTACTCCTGGAGGCAAGTCTACTAAAATCCAACTTTTATTTTGATTAAGAAAATTAATTTCAGCTTTAATAGCTTCTATCCAAAAATGAGCATCAGAAGATGAAATAGTTTCAGAAAATTTTGATGGTTCATTTTGTAACAAATAAGTATAAAAGTCAAAAAGAAGTTTTTTTTCTCTGTCTTTTACTTCTCCTCAAATTTTCGATAGAATTTTCATTTTGATTTGATGAAGAAAGTAAATTTTCTGCAATTTGAGAAATATGTTGAACTGATAAAATAAGGGCTAGGAATGACTTGTAAGAGTTTGGAGCGGAGCATGGAGAGCTTGGAAGACTTGATTAAGGTGTTGAACATAAAGCCCAAGCTTAAGTGAGATTATCAACTCCAAAATACAAGTTTCAGATCCAAGCCCAAGATAAGCCCATTGAAGGAGGTCATTAAAATATCATATGCTTCATTAAAATAGCATGTGACCTAAGTATTATTGGGCTTAATTAGTATTAATTTCATTTTTATTAATTATGGGCTGAACTTTGTTAATTAATAAAGCCCAATTAGTTAATTAGTAGTCTTTTTTGATAGCCCACCTTGTAAATAAGCATGTCATGTGCCAAACATGTGAATTCATTAACGTGGTGGCATGTTTATAAGGGCTTAGGTCTTATTTTTATTATTTTCTTATGAATTTTCGTTGTTTTATTTTAGGGATTTATTTTAATAGTTTCCTAGTTCTAATAGGATTGTTATTTGGGCCTAAAGTCTCATAATCCTATTAGGATTACTTGAGTCCAAATTAATTAGATTTTCTAGGCTTATTAGGTTAAATTTTACCTTACATATTTAAGGCTAACTTTTATGTGCATTTTTCAGATTTGAATGATTAAAGTTTCAGACTTTGGTGAGTTTCCTCTTGCTATTCTTTGAGTGCTAGAGAGAATACTATGACTTATCAAGAAATTGGTCAATCCTTGTGGAGTCACCGGAACTATTTTCTTGTTTATTCCCTTCTTCTTGCTGTTTTTCTATTTTTCAATTTTCACGTTCCTTGTAATTGCAACGATCCAAGCGTCATTCACTTCAAGTGAGTTCTTTAGACGGGTTCCAAAAGGGTTCGCGTATCATTAACTTTCAATGGAAAAATATACTCAAAATATTCTACATCTTTAGTTTCAATAATAGTGTTCTGATTAAGAACTTCACTTTTTAAAACTAGAAATCTATAAGATGCACTATGTTTAGCATATCTAATAAACATGCAATCATAAGTTTTAGAATCAATTTTTCTTTTCATAGGATCAAGTAATAATACTTTTACAAGATACCCCCACACTTTCAAATATTTTATTTTTGGTGTATGTCCTTTCCATAATTGATAAGGTGTCTTATTTGTTTTCTTACAAGGTAGTCTATTTTGTAAGAAACATGTAGATAACAAAGCTTCATCCCATAAATTATCTGGTGCAAAAGAACTTACAAGCATAACATTCATCTTTTGTTTTAAAGTTCTATTTTTCTTTTCTGTTACTCCATTTGACTCAGGTGAATATGGAGGGGTTACTTCGTGAATTATTCCTTCCTTTTCACAAAAATTATTAAATAAAATAAATTCTCCTCCTCTATCTAACCAAACTCTTTTAATCTTTTTATTTAATTGATTTTCTATCTCAGTTTTGTATAAAAGAAATTTATCAAAAGCTTCATCTTTATTTCTCAATAAATATACTTTAGTATATCTTGAAAAATCATCAATAAAAGTTACATAGTACTTTTTGCCACCTCTTGTCATAGTTTGTTTTAAATCACCCAAATTAGTATGTATTAAACTAAGTAATTCAGTTTCTTTTTGTACAGAAAAATGAGACTTTTTGGTTAACTTAGCTTCTGCACAAACTTCACATTTATTTAAGAAATCATTTTTAATTTCAGAAATTAAACCAAGTTTTTGCATTTGTTTCAAATATGACTTACTAATGTGTCCTAATCAAGCATGCCATATATCAAAAGAATTAATCATGAACACAGACAAGTAAGCAGAAGATGATGCATTTTCATTAATGTCTGAAATGTTGAGTACAAACAGCCCCTGAGTACAATAACCCTTCCCAACAAATACATTATTCTTTGTTATTATGATCTTATTAGATTCAAATGACACCTTAACCCCAGCTTTGCTCAAAAGAGCTATAGAAATTAAATTAGCTAACATCAGGGACATGAAGAACATAATTGAGTGACAAAGCCTTTCTAGATGTGAACTTTAGTTCAACCTTTCCTTTTCCCAAAACTTTTGCAATTCGGGAGTCAGCAAGATAAATACAATCTTCTCCTTCCTTGGTAGGACTATGGGAGGAAAACAACTCATGGTTTGCACAAATGTGCCTGGTGGCCCCAAAGTTTACCACCTATTTCTTCACATCGGACACCAAGAGTGCTTGAGAAATGACCGCTGCAATGATTTCATCTTCTTCATCTCCTTGAACCAGATTGGCCTTAGGAGGATTGTCATTTCTAGCCTTCTTCCTGCATTGAACAGCATGGTGGGATGGTTTTCCATAAACAAAGCAACTACCTTTCTTTTTGAACTTGGGCTTAGAACTTTTTGGCTTGTAGTCAGGTTTTATTTTAGAGTTGTCTCTACCAGATTTGCTTTCGAGGCAATCTCCTTGCCTTTTGCAGATTGCATCTCATTCCGGTTAGTATCCTCGATTATGATGTGAGTGATCAGATCTGATAGTAACAATTGTTTTTGTTTGTATTTCAGCTATTGCTTGTAGTCTTTCCATAATTCTTGCAGCTTCTCGATCAGATATTCAGCAATGAATTCATTAGGTAGGTTAATTTTTTTAGCACGCAACTCCTCTAGTAGCTTGTGATACTCATTAATTTGTAGCTTGATATCCTTGTCCTCAGTTATCTCCCATTTGTAGTAATTTTGATAGAAAACCCGTGTAGAACTTGTCTCATGAACCTTCAATCGAATGGGAAACGTAAGGATCGTACTAGGATCAAAGAGAAGCAAATAAAATACCAAGAACACGTTAAACAAACAGAAAAGATAAACAGAAGAATGCACGAATAGGAAGAACAAAAGTTATTGGTCAAGAAGCAAGACCCCAAGAAAACTTGTTTCTTGAAACCTTAGCTATAGACACCACAAAGAGAAGACCACTCTCTTTGATATGCCAAAGAGTCTCTCAAGCTCACCAAGAGAACAAGAAAACTCACAAAGTTTTTGTCAAAACGCACTATTCATTCATCTGCCATTTACCAGTACAAAAGTGAGGTTTTTAAAGGAAAAGAAAGCAAAAACCCTAGCCCTAATTTGCTAAAAATAGTTTGGATCCTAAATCTCTTAGAATGGCACCACCTTACATAAAAATAAGACTAGATACATGCTGAATAAGTGGTGCCCAAAAATAGGAAACAAAATCAAATCTGGGCCTTGTTTGTTAATTTATTTAATTAAAGAACACAACTTAAAAGGTCACAAGCTTGGCACATGCTCCTTTAAGTGAGTTTCTCTATTTGGGCCTTGTTTGTTGGGCTTGGATCAGTTTCTAGCATACTAGCCATGAAGAACACGCCTCTTGAAGCCTTTTGGGCTGAAAATTGAGCTAAGTAGATGGGCTCTTCTTCAATTACTTCTTGAATCAATCCATTGAGAGCTTGCTTCATTGCCTTAGTCCTTGCTCTTGTTATAGGCCCACCCATTCCTTGCAAAGGAGTCACATGATGATGCCTTCCAAGTCCACCAAGCTCTTGAAACTCCTCCCCTTTGATAAGCCTAGCTCGTGCTCTATCATTCCCTCTCTCCTCGAAAGGATTCGTCCTCGAATCTGAAACATCAAAAAGAACTAGGCACTTACATTAAAAGTGGCACTTACATTGCCATAAGAACTAGGCAAATCAATTCTATAAGCATTATCATTGATCCTTTCCAACACTTGGAATGGACCATCCCCTTTTGGATGAAGCTTGGATTTTCTTTGCTCAGGAAATCTCTCTTTCCTCAAATGCACCCACACTCAATCTCCAGGCTCGAACACAACCTTTATTCGGCCTTTATTAGCTTGTTGAGCATATTGCTCATTCTTCCTCTCAATGTTTGCTCTAACCTTGGCATGAAGTTCCTGCACAAACTTAGCTTTCTTTTCACCATCAAGATTAGAAAACTCATTAGAAGGCAAAGGAAGAATATCCAAAGGAGTCACTGGGTTAAAGCCATAAACAATCTTAAAAGGAGGAAAACCAGTAGTAGAATGCATAGCACAGTTATAAGCAAATTCAATGTGAGGCAAACATTTTTCCCAATTCTTAAGATTCTTTTGAATTATAGCACGCAACAAAGTAGAAAGTGTTCGATTCACAACCTCAGTTTGTCCATCCGTTTGGGGATGATGAGCAACCGTAGAAAACAAAACTTAGTGCCTAGTTTGTTCCACAATGTCCTCCAAAAGTGACTTAGAAATTTAACATCCCTGTAACTAACTATAGTTCTAGGCAATCCATGCAATCTTACAATCTCCTTAAAAAACAAGTCAGCAATGTGGACAGCATCATGAGTTTTAGCACAAGCAAGAAAATGTGCCATTTTACTAAATCTATCCACAACAACAAAAATGCTATCTTTTCCACTAGGGGATCTAGGCAAACCTAAAACAAAATCCATAGATATGTCAATCCACGGATGAGAGGGAACAGGTAATGGGAAATACAAGCCATGAGGATGCACTTTAGATTTTGCATATTTACATGTAATGCACTTATCACACATAGCAACAACATCTTTTCTCATGTGAGGCCAATAGAAATGTTCATGCAACAGGGTTAATGTCTTTTTCACACCAAAATGACCCATTAAACCACCACCATGCGTCTCTTTCACAAGCAACTCACGCATAGGGCAATGAGGAACACACAATCTATGTATCTTGAAAAGAAATCCATCAAAGATATAATAATCATCAAATCCATGTTTCTCACATAATTTCCAAATCTTAGCAAAATCAACATCATTCTCATACAAGCTTTTCAACAAATCAAAACCAATCAACCTAGCTTGCATAGAAGTAATCAAAGAGTACCTCTAGACAAAGCATCAGCAACAACATTCTCTTTGCCTTGTTTATGCTTAATGACATAAGGAAATGTTTTAGTAAACTCAAGCCATCTAGCATGCCTCTTATTCAACTTATTTTGAGATTTCAAGAACTTAAGACTCTCATGATCAGTATGAATGACAAATTCTTTGGGCCACAAATAATGTTGCCAAGTCTCTAAAGTTCTTTTCAATGCATACAATTCCTTGTCATAAGTTGAATAGTTCAAACATGCACCACTTAGTTTCTCACTAAAATATGCAATAGGCCTAGAATCCTGCATTAACATAGCACCAATACCAATTCCAGACGCATCACATTCAATCTCAAACACCTTAGAGAAATCAGGAAGTACAAGAAGAAGGGCATTTGTTAATCTATCTTTCAAGGTATTGAAAGCCACCTCTTGGGATTCACCCCACTTAAAAGTTACATTCATTCAATGGGGCAGCAATGGTTGAGAAGTCTTTCACAAACCTCCTATATAAGCTAGCAAGTCCATGGAAACTTCTCACCTCGTTGGCATTCTTTGGTGTAGGCCACACACGTATTCCCTTAACTTTCTCCTCATCCACATGCAAGCCATCAGAACCTACAACAAAGCCAAGAAACACAACAGTATCCAAGCAGAAAGTACACTTCTCTAAATTTCCAAAGAGTCTATTTTCCCTCAAAATCACAAACACATCATGCAAATGTATCACATGCTCATCTAGACTCTTAGAATACACAAGAATGTCATCAAAATAAACAACAACAAACTTGCCAATGAAAGGACGAAAGACATGATTCATAAGACTCATAAAGGTATTAGGAGCCTTGGTTAACCCAAAGGGCATAACCATCCATTCATACAAACCAAATTTAGTCTTAAATGCAGTTTTCCACTCATTTCCCTCTTTCATCCTAATCTGATGATATCCACTCCTAAGATCTATTTTGGAAAATAAACATGCACCATACAATTCATCCAACATATCATCTAAACAAGGAATGGATATCGATACTTAACTGTGATTTTATTGATGGCACGACAGTCCACACACATCCTCCACTTGCCATCTTTCTTGGGCACAAGTATGACCGGAACGGCACAAGGACTTAGGCTCTCTCTCACGAAGCCTTTCTTCATCAATTCCTCAACTTGCCTTTGTATCTCCTTAGTTTCTTCTGGATTTGCCCTATATGCAGGGCTATTTGGAAGTGCAGCACCGGGGATAAAATCAATCCTATGCTCAATACCCCTCAATGGTGGCAAACCATCAAGTATCTCTTTCGGGAACAAATCACCAAATTCCTGCAACAAAGCTAACACACTAGAGGGCAAAGAGTTATGCAAATCATTCACAGTCAAATACATATCTTTATACAATAGAATCAATGAATTTTCATCAAACAGAGCTTCCTTGATCTCACTTCTTCCACAGAACAAGCTCACTTTCTTTTCTTCACTCTTCCTCTTTACTTCATCACTCACTTCTTTTCTCTCTGTTTTTCTCTCTCTTATCCTTTACCCTCATCTTACACTCTTGAGTGATTCTTTTCTGATCTTCAAATGCTTCCAATGGACGGAAGGTGTTAGTACAATGGTTTTATTATTGAATGGGAAATAGTATCTATTGCTATAACCATCATACCTAACTCGTCTATCAAATTGCATGGTCTACCTAACAACAAGTGTCCAGCATACATAGGTGCCACTTCACACAAAACCTCATCATGAAAATTACCTATGGAAAATGCTACAACTACTTGTTTAGTGACTTTAGCATCCCCACTATCATTAAACCATAACAAATTATAAGGCTTCGGGTGCTTTTTAGTAGGTAAACCTAGCTTTTCAACTAACAAGGTACTAGCAATGTTCGTACAACTACCATTATCAATGATAAGATTACATACCTTGTTATTGACAAAACACCTAGTGTGGAAGATATTCACGCTGTTCCTTTTCAAGCTCCTCTCCTGGTTGAATGTTGAGAGCTCTTCTTGACACTAGTGCTTGTCCATGCACAGGCTCCACAATCTCCATGTCGGAATCATCGGTCAAAGGGGGCATAGATCCACCCTCCTCAACTTCCTCATCACTACTACTAGCTACATCACCATTCTCAAGCAAGATCATAGTTCGCTTATTTAGACATTGAGAAGCAATATGACCAAAACCTTGACATTTAAAACATTTAATTTTGAAGAAGAATTAGAAGAAAAAGGTTTAGAATTTGTTTAACCTTTCAGAGTAGAGGGCTGCACCTTCATCTTTTTCTCCTCCTTTGGCTTGGTCTCTCCCTTATGCTTAAAGGAGAATCTTGCCTCCTTGCTTGAGCCTCCAAAGGCCTTCAACTTTTGCTTGGCTTTCAAGTTCTTTTCCACTTTGATGGCCTTATGCAATAACTCCTCCATATCGAGGTAGTTTTGCATCTCAACCTCAGCAGCAATCTCTGGATTCAATCCTCCAAGGAGCCTTACCATTGTTTGCTCAGGATCTTCTTCCACTTTTGCCTTAATCATGGCAATCTCCATTTCTTGATGATATTATTCAACACTCATAAATTTTTGTTTCAGTTTTTGGAGCTTTGTATGAGCATCCCTAAAATAATGATTAGGGACATGTCTCTTTCTCATGATGGCCTTCATTTTATTCCAAGACCGAATTGGACCTTCACCTGTACGTCTTCTGGTGGTAAGTAATTGGTCCCACCAAATGCTTGCATAATCTGTAAATTCCACCGCAGCCAATTTCACTTTGCTCTCCTCTGAATAAGAATGACACTCAAAGACATGCTCCACTCTTCTTTCCCATTCAAGATATGCATCGGGATCTGCTTTTCCTTGAAAGGAAGGGATTTTCATCTTTATGTTACCAAGATGATCCTTTTTATGAAATGATGTTTGTCTAGTCCTTCTTGATTGAGACACTTCTTCTTCACTAGATTCATTTTCATCTTCACTCATCATATTTTTGTTTCGGCCTCTTTTGGAATTGGAAGATGATTCCATGCCATCTAATCTTGCATTTAACCTCTTAAATTGCTCATGGACAGATTTGATGAACAACTTAAGATCAACTTCACCTTCATCATTAGACATGATTTCTACCTGAAATTGTTAGTGCAAACAAAGGAAAAGAAAGTAATGGAACCTCACACACTCTTCTCACATGTTTACACTCAAGAATGATATGCAATTTCACCGGTATTTCAAACACAAAATGTGGCTTTTTCTATAATGCAAATCACTCTTGCCTTTTTCCGCTCAGTTGCTCTCTTTAGTGTTCTTAAATCAACTCCAGCAATTCAAAAGGGAGAGTGATTTAAAAATCAGTGGTGACACAAACCTAAAGCCCAAAATTCAAGTTTCAAAGAATCAAACTTGGGACCAAAAAAAATCAACTAAAATTCGTGCATAAAATCAGACCAAAAGAGATGGAATAACTATAGCACAAATTAGGAAAGAAATTGAATAAATATGAATGAATGATTATGGAGAAGTGGAGTGAAAAACAAGAAAGAAAGAAAAGGAAAGAAATCTGGACAGCCAACAAATAAAGCAAGGAAAATCAAAATGAACAATTTAGGAAACTAAGAAAGAAGAGAAAAGGAAGGTAGAACAATAGAGGAAAAAGGAAACAAGTTGCAGCACAATGATAAATTAGGAAACAAGATAAGGAAATAAGATTAGGAAAGTAGCAATCTACACAAGAGTTTGAAACTTGCCAATCAAGTTTGTTGAATTTAGTAATTTCCAATGTGACTTGAAGAGCAAGAAGAACAAAAGAAACAATTTTTTTTTCTCAACTTGCAGTCCACTCAATAAAATAGGAAACTATATGAATTAGGAAAGCAATCAATCAAGAAAGAAAGATTCTATCTTGACCATCAAGTAGTTGATTGATATAGTAAATCTGAAAGGGTCCAGCAATAAATTTCTTTTCTTTTCTTTTTTTCAAAATTTTTTTTTCTTTTTTTTTTTTTGAGCTGCTTCTCTTTCTCCTTTTCTTCTTCTTCTTTTTTTTTAACAGCAGCTCATAAATATTTTTTTTCGAATTTTGTTTAAACTGGACACACACAAATTCAAACTTTCTGGACAATACTAAAAATTGCAACAACAAAAATAATTCGATTTTTTTTTAAAACTTCAAATCTGGACAGAAGACAACTAGAAATAGGAACAAGTCACAAGGAAGAGATGATCTAACAAAAAGACAACAAGAACAAACAACTTATGAAGATGCCACACACAAGAGACACAAAGTGAGAAGAATCACGCCACAAAAAAAAAACAGAAAAGAAGCACAAGAACAAATTTGGATAGAAGAAAGAAGCAACCTTGATACTAGCAAACTGGAGCTCTGATACCAAATGATAGAAAACCCATGTAAAACTTGTCTCACGAACCTTCAATAGAATGGGAAACGTAAGGATCGTACTAGGATCAAAGAGAAGCAAATAAAATACCGAGAACACGTTAAATAAACAGAAAAGTGGTGCCCGAAAATAGGAAATAAAATCAAATCTGAAGAGATCCTCACAGATAAATTCAAAATAGGAATCTAATTGTCAAAACCTTATTTCTGAATTAAGTAATAAAAAAACAAAAATTGCTAATTTATTTAATTAAAGAACACAACTTAAAAGGTCACAAGCTTGGCACATGCTCCTTTAAGTGAGTTCCTCTATTTGGGCCTTGTTTGTTGGGCTTGGATCAGTTTCTAGCATACTAGCCATGAAGAACACGCCTCTTGAAGCCTTTTGGGCTGAAAATTGAGCTAAGTAGATGGGCTCTTCTTCAATTACTTCTTGAATCAATCCATTGAGAGCTTGTTTCATTGCCTTAGTCCTTGCTCTTGTCATAGGCCCACCCATTCCTTGCAAAGGAGTCACATGATGATGCCTTCCATGTCCACCAGGCTCTTGAAACTCCCCCCCTTTGATAAGCCTAGCTCGTGCTCTATCAAATTTCCTATGAAAAACTTTTGCTTCCCAACGTCCTTAGAGTATACTTTGTAATCAATGATTCCCAGATTTTGCTTGCTTCTTTGTACACATAGTACACATCAAACAAATTGTTAGATAAAGTGTTAATTGTTGAATAAAGTATTTTTTATTATTCCAAACCAATTGGAGCTTGGAAGGAAGATATCAAAGGTGTACAAGATATCTCAATTGAACAAATCTAGGAATCCAGGAAGAATTGAGAACAAAATTAGTTTGTAGTATTTTTTACTGTATTCACATGAGGAAAAGGCTTTCATTCTTCACCCAAATATTTTTAAAATGCATTTTTCAATAAATCCTATGTTAACTTATAATATATTTGAAAAATGCTCATTAACAGATGAATTTTGAAGTATTAAACTTGAAATGTTACTTTCAAAATTTGAATTTTGATAACTAAAATTTGAACTTTGGATTGAAAATATGTAAGTCAGAAAAGAGATTCCTCTGGCAGACAAACTTCAGCCTTTTCAAAATTCAAATTTCAGGTAAAACACAAATTGTGAAAAATAAAAAATTCATCTGATGTCAAAGTTCATCTAAAATTGAAGCTTAAAAAGAGTTCCAAGTTAATCCTTTGACAAACGAACTTTGATTTTGAAAATTCAAACTTTAGAAGGATAGTTTATAAGTCTGTTCAAATGCTCTTCTGACAGACGAATTTTAGTCTTCAGAATTTCAAACTTTGAATTAAGTCTTATAAGAGATCTCTCTAATAGACAAACTTTGGTATTTAAAAATTTGAATTTCAAAAAGAAGAACCTTTGTGCCATATTGAGTTGCTCACTGACAGACGAATTTTGGGCAATAATGCCCAAAATTCAAACTTCGAAGGCACCATAGAAATATGAAACAATTGTTCATACTTACTAGAAGAACTTTAAACTTGAAAATTCATATGTTCCAACATAAAAATATTTGTCAAAGATGAAAATTCGAATTTTGCTTTAGAATAGACAAACTTCGAAGTTCAACATTAAAGCCTTTAGCCTATAGTCTCTACGAAATTTATCTGTTGACACCCTGAAATTCAAACTTTGGATGTCAAATGCATTAAATGCGGTTGGTGAATAGATAGTTTTTGCAGAGTAACCATTGAGTAATGTCTCTAACGGCTAGATCTTGTCTCTAACGTTGTATATACTGAAACTCTGTCAAAATCTTCTATTCTTTCCCACTTCATAAACTATACTTCAATTGTCATATTCACTTTAAATTAGAGAGTTCATTTGCTGTAATCAATCTTATTATCTTCATCTGGATGAAAGATTTTCTTATGAGGGGATTTCACAAGGAATTTTGGAAGCACTTAGCTAGAGTGCAGAGATTGAGATTGTAAGCTCTTGGAACAAAGCATTAAACTGTACTATGGCATTACAAGGAGTCCATTGAATTCTTACGAGATAGTGGAAAATCTCAAGTGATAGCTTGAGTACTGGAAGTAGGTCAAGAGATAGAGATCGAACTAGGATAAATTCTTGTGTCATTTTTCTCATACTTTGCTTATTACCTTACTACTTTTTGTACTTTGTTTTTCTACATATTTTGCTTTCATTGCTTTCTTGTAATTTTATTCAAAATTTTCAAACTTCTCAATTCACTCCCTCTCTTAGGAAGCCAGCAGAACTGATAGAGTACGCTTGAGGCATGAAATGTTGAGGGTCCTTGGACAAATTGTAAAGCATAAAAAGGAAGCTTCATCACTTAGAAATCAAGCTTGGGAGGCTAAAGTTCCATTGCAAGGCAAGGATGATCCAGTCCAAGAAGTCCAAAAAGCTTGATTATGTTCTCTTCCTTGCAATTACAGATCCAAGCCCAAAGAGAGCCCATTTAGAGGAGATTACTTAAGTGATCATGTGCCACTCATGTGATCAACAAAAAGGAATCTTCTTTATTCTATTTTATTTAGAATTTTCATTTTTTTATTATTAAATTTTCATAAATAAGGCATATGGTCAAAGATTGTCTCGGATATTAAGTTTTGATTATTTCCTAATTTTTAAAGATTAGGTTCTAGAATTTTCTATTAGTTAAAGTAAGAAAGGTACCACCTTTTAATTGATTTGAGGAATATTTTATTTCCTTTTTCATTTAGATTGTGGTATCTCTTTAGGATTGATTAGATTTGATTATTTTATTTATTTTCATTGTAATTTTCGTTTTTAATTTTAGCCTAGGGTTTTAGTTGCCTTATTCATTTATATAAGGAAACACCTATGTACTTTGAAAAAAAGATAGATTAATGAGAATGAATTTTTAGAACTTATGTTCTTTTCTTGTGAGTTTTTCTCTTATATCCCTTGTGTTCTTGAGAGAATTCTTAGACTTATCAAAGGAGTGGTTTTCCTTTGTGGCGTCCTAAGGCTAGGGTTCTAAGAGACGGGTTCTCTTAGGGTCTTATCCCATTGACCAACATATCTTTCCTATTTTCTTGTCATTTTCGTTCATAATTATTATCCTATTTTTCTAGTTTAACGTGTTCATCTATCTTGTGTTTTCTTGTTATTTCGTGTGTCCTATTTGATTCTAGCACGATCCGTGGTTCATTCTGAGTTGTTGGAGGTTCAATCGGACGAGTTTCGCTTGGGTTTTTCATCAAGAACTAATAAGTGATATCAGAACCCGGTTTCCTAATCAAAGTGATAGAGTACGATTGAGGCATGAAGCATTTGGAGTCCTTGGACATGGCAATGAGCTCGGAAAGAGCATGAAGCCCAACTATTTGAATCAAGCTGCAGCCCCAAAAAAGAAAAAAGAGCTAAAAAGTATGGAAAAGGATTCCAATCATATAGGCTAATGGTCCAAGCCCAAAAGAAGCCCATTTGGGAGATATAACTTGAAGACAACATATGCTTCTCATATAACCATTAAAAGTGACGTTTTTAATAAGTTTTATTAGGATTATTTTAGTCAATTTGTTTCCTCTTCAATAAAAGGCAAATAATGATCTGATTTGCTTTGCTTTATGCATTTAAGAGGAGCCAACCTTTTCAAATTCAAAATTAGAATTAAATGCTCCTTTTTGCTTAGTATTTCCTTTTTGTATTAATGAGCTTTAATAAGGTTAGGTTTGTGGGCTAAACTAGAGTTAGTTTGTGGGTTAATATTTGCCTATAAATAGGCACCTCTTGTACTCTTGCAAACACAATATGAATGAATGAATTTCGTTTCAGCAACTTTGTTGTTGTTCAGTGAGTTCTTTCTTGCTTATCCTTGAGTCCCAGAAAGAATGAGGACTTATCAAGGAGTGGTGATCCTTGTGGCGTCCCGGAGTTAGGATTCAAGAGACGGGTTCTCTTGGAGTCTACTTCCTTCGACCAACATTTTGTTCAGTCTTCTTATTTCATTGTTTTTGTTCATTGTTGTTCTTCATTGTTCTTGTGTTCAATTTATCTTTCCTTGAGTTGCACGTTCCTTATATCAAAGAAGGCTCTTAGGACAGGTTCCTAACTTGTCTCCCATCACAAAGGATCTAACAATCCGAGAAAATCAATCGCTAGTTTTGGAGAGAGTATCCTACAAGAGGGAAACAACACAAGTAGACCTCCTGGCATCAGTGAAGAGAATTATGGATACTGGAAGATAAGAATGTAAATCAATCTTTAGTCCATTGATCTAGACATCTGGTCTGTCATCCAAAAGGGAGATTTTGTCTCAATGAAGTTACAGGATGATGGCAAATATAAAGAGAAGACAGAAGATAAGTGGAATGAGGAAAAAAAGAAAAGAGTCATGCTGAACTTTAAGGCAAAACACTACCTACTCAACCAGGACAAATTCTATAGAGTGTCACAATGTACCACAGCCAAGGATATATGAGACACTCTAAAAATTGCTCACAACGGAATTACTAGAGTATGGGAGAGCAAATTGAACTCCTGCATTAGTTAGTATGAAAGCTTCATAATGGTGGAAGGTGAAAACATAAAAGAAATGCAAAAGAGATTCACTCTCATTGTGAATCAACTGAAGAGTCTTGGCAAGGAGTACATGTAGCCAGAAAAAAGTCAGAAAAATCCTTAGAGCTCTTTCTTTGGAATGGCAACCAAAAGTGACAGCGATTGAAGAAGCCAGAAGAGAGTCAATGACTTATGTCACAACACTCTTCGGTAGTCTTGAGCAGTATGAAGGTGAAATAAAAGCCTTCAAGAAAATGAAAGAAAATGGACAACGAAATTAGAACAGATCATGCCACAATAAGAACAAAACAAAAGATTATGAAGTCTGGAAAATAGATCAAGAACATAGAACAAAATAGCAAGGTAAAAACGAATGAACAGTGACAGATAGTACAATGAACAGTGACGAAAAGGAACAGTACGGATGAACAGTGCGAATATTTTCTGGACAGCAAGCCTGAACAGTATGATGATGAACAGTCTACAATTTTCTGGATAGCAAGGAAAAATGGAATGAAACAACATAAACACAACTTGATTTGCAAGCCGAAGCTCTGATACCAAATGATGGGAGACACGTTAGGAACCTGTCCTAAGAGCCTTCTTTGATATAAGGATCGTGCAACTCAAGGAAAGATAAATTGAACACAAGAATAATGAAGAACAAAAACTAAAGAAAATAGACACGATGAAATAAGAAGACTGAACAAAATGTTGGTAGAAGGAAGTAGACTCCAAGAGAACCCGTCTCTTGAATCCTAACTCCGGGACGCCACAAGGATCACCACTCCTTGATAAGTCCTCATTCTTTCTGGCACTCAAGGATAAGCAAGAAAGAACTCACTGAACAACAACAAAGTTGTTTAAAAGAAATTCATTCATTCATATTGTGTTTGCAAGAGTACAAGAGGTGCCTATTTATAGGCAAGTATTAACCCACAAACTAACTCTAGTTCACCCCACAAACCTAACCTTATTAATGCTAATTAATACAAAAAGGAAATCTTAAGTCAAAAGGAGCATTTAATTCTAATTTTGAATTTGAAAAGGTTGGCTCCTCTTAAATGCATAAAGTAAAGCAAATCAGATAATTATTTGCCTTTTATTGAAAAGGAAACAAATTGACTAAAATAATCCTAATAAAACTTATTAAAAACGTCACTTTGAGTGAGCACATGAGAAGCACATGGATTTTAAATGAATCCTCCTTATTGGGCTTTCTCCAAGTTGGGTTCTTTGACTATAATTTGGCTCCAGATTTTCAGCTTGCCTCTTTCTTTGTTTTGGGCCTCAAAATCATTGAAATGTAATGGTTCCATGTTAATAATGTCTTGAATCACCCCATTCATGGCTTTTGTTCTAGCTCTAGTCATTGGTCCTCCAATGCCTTGAAGTGGGCCTTGAATTTGTCTATGGTCCATTGTTGCTCTTAGCTTGCCCTCCTCATCATATGCTTCATGCCTCGATCGTACTCTATCATTCCCTCCCTCTTCGAAAAGATTCGTCCTCGAATCTCCATAATCTATATGGAAAGAAAGGGAACGATTAAAAACATCAAATAAAAAATAAGGAGTATACTTACTTTTCAAGCCTGATTGATACATCTTCTTTTCAACCCTTGTTTGAATGTGTGGTATAATAATGACTCTTGGTTGCAAATTCATCCCTTTTAAAGTTTCATATTTACATTCTTGCATTCCAAACCAATCTCCAGGATAAAAAATCTTGTAATGACCATTAGTTTGAATTGCATAGGATTTGTGGTCGTGCATTAGTACATAAGAACTTGATTTCCCTTCCATAACATCCATACTAATAACCTGCAACAAAGAACTAGAGAAAGAAGGAACATATGGAAAATATGAAGGAAGGAGTTGAAAAGAAACTACCTTAAACTCTCCTTTACTCAAACAACTCACAATTGCTTTTACTTCATTATTCTCGTCTTTTCTCAAACTCTCTTTTTCTTTTCTCTTTTTCATTCTTCTCTCAAGTTTCTTTTCACTCAGTTGTTTTCCTCTTTTTTCATTTTTTTGCACTCTTTGTTTTCTCACTTGTTTTTCACTCTTGTTTTTACCACCCATATTCCTCTCACTTTTATTTTTCCTTTCACACTCACTTTTGATTTTCTCGTGATTTTCATAGAATTGAATACAATGCTTGTCATGGGCTGTCTTTACTTCAAAAGAACAACTATCATCGAATAACCATGGATGCCCAAACACCATATCAACATGTTCAACTTCATCACACCCATGAAAACTAATTTCTAATGGTATAACAATGTGAGAATTTCTAATGGTATTGATCAAATCTATGTTGATGATATTATATTTGGTGCTACTAATGAGTCCCTTTGTAAGAATTTCTCTAAGCTAATGTAGGGTGAAGTCGAAATGTCAATAATGGGTGGGCTCAACTTCTTCCTTGGACTGCAAACTAAGTAATGTGATGATGGCATCTTCCTTAATTAATCTAAATATCTAAAAGAGTTGCTGAAAAAGTTTGGCATGGAAAACGCCAAGTCAATGGGGACTCCTATGGCTACCGCAACAAAGCTTGATATGGATAAAGGAGGAAAGACCTTTGACATAACTCAATATAGGAGAATAATTGGTTTCTTGCTATATCTAACGGCTAGTAGACCTAACATTATGTTCAGTGTCTGTATGTATGCAAGGTTCTAATCATATCCCAAAGAACCCCATGCAACAGCTATGAAAAGAATTTTCAGATATCTAATTGGAACATCATAGATAGGACTTTGGTATCCGAAAGGCAATGGAGACCAACTCACGAGATATTGATAAAGTGAACCCTTTTGGAACCCGTCCAAAGAACCCACTTTTATGTGTATGACACCCGGATCTTTGCAATTGCAAGGAACACGAAAAACTGAAAAAATAGACAGCAAGTAGAAAATGATAGAGCACGAGCTAGGCTTATCAAAGGGGAGGAGTTTCAAGAGCTTGGTGGACATGGAATGCATGATCATGTGACTCCTTTGCAAGGAATGGGTGGACCTATGACAAGAGCAAGGACTAAGGCAATGAAGCAAGCTCTCAATGGATTGATTCAAGAAGTAATTGAACAAGAGCCCATTCACTTAGCTCAATTTTCAGCCCAAAAGGCTTCAAGAAGCGTGTTCTTCATGGCTAGTATGCTAGAAACTGATCCAAGCCCAACAAACAAGGCCCAAATAGAAAAACTCACTTAAAGGAGCATGTGCCAAGCTTGTGACCTTTTAAGTAGTGTTCTTTAATTAAATAAATTAGCAATTTTCGTTTTTTTTATTACTTAATTCAGAAATAAGGTTTTGACAATTAGTTTCCTATTTTGAATTTATTTGTGAGGATCTCTTTATATTTGATTTTGTTTCCTATTTTTGGTCACCACTTATTCAGCATGTATCTAGTCTTATTTTGGTGTAAGGTGGTGCCATTCTAAAAGATTTAGGATCTAAACTATTTTTTAGCAAATTAGGGCTAGGGTGTTTACTTTCTTTTCCTTTAAAAACGTCACTTTTGTACTTGCAAAGGAGAGATGAATGAATACTGCGTTTTTTTGACAAAAACTTTGTGAGTTATCTTGTTCTCTTGGTGAGCTTGAGAGACTCTTTGGCATATCAAAGAGAGTGGTCTTCTCTTTGTGGTGTCTATAGCTAAGGTTTCAAGAAACAAGTTTTCTTGGGGTCTTACTTCTTGACCAATATCTTCTATTCTTCCTATTCCTGCATTCTTCTGTTTATCTTTTCTGTTTGTTTAGCGTGTTCTTGGTGTTTTAGTTCCTTCTCTTTGATCCTAGCATGATCCTTACGTTTCCCAATTCGATTGAAGGTTCGTGAGACAAGTTCTACACGAGTTTTCTATCATTTGGTATCAGAGCTCCAGTTTGCTAGTTTCAAGGTTGCTTCTTTCTTCTGTCCAGATTTGTTCTTGTGCTTCTTTTCTATTTTTGTGGCGTGATTCTTCTCACTTTGTGTCTCTTGTGTGTGGCATCTTCATAAGTTGTTTGTTCTTGTGGTCTTTTTGTTGGATCATCTCTTCCTTGTGACTTGTTCCTATTTCTTGTTGTCTTCTGTCCAGATTTGAAGTTTTCTAAAAAAAAAAAATCGAATTATTTTTGTTGTTGCAATTTTAGTATTGTCCAGAAAGTTTGAATTTGTGTGTGTCCAGTTTAAAAAAAAAATTCAAAAAAAAAAGAATTATTAGCTGCTGTTAAAAAGAAAAAAAGAAGAAGAAGAAGAGAAAGAGAAGCAGCTCAAAAAAAAAACACGAAAAAAAAAAATTTATTGCTGGACCTTTCAGATTTACTATATCAATCAACTAGTTGATGGTCAAGAAAGAATCTTTCTTGATTGATTGATTGCTTTCCTAATTCATATAGTTTCGTATTTTATTGAGTGGACTGCAAGTTGAAAAAAAAAATTGTTTCTTTTGTTCTTCTTGCTCTTCAAGTCACATTGGAAATTACTAAATTCAACAAACTTGATTGGCAAGTTTCAAACTCTTGTGTAGATTGCTACTTTCCTAATCTTATTTCCTTATCTTGTTTCCTAATTTATCATTGTGCTGCAACTTGTTTCCTTTTTCCTCTATTGTTCTACCTTCCTTTTTCTCTTCTTTCTTAGTTTCCTAAATTGTTCATTTTGATTTTCCTTGCTTTATTTGTTAGCTGTCCAGATTTCTTTCCTTTTCTTTCTTTCTTGTTTTTCATGCCACTTCTCCAGAATCATTCATTCATATTTAGTCAATTTATTTCCTAATTTGTGCTACAGTTATTCCATCTCTTTTGGTCTCATTTTATGCACGAATTTTAGTTGAGTTTTTGGTCCCAAATTTGATTCTTTGAAACTTGAATTTTGGGCTTTAGCTTTGTGTCACCACTGATTTTTACATCACTCTCCTTTTTGAATTGCTGGAGTTGATTTAAGAACACTAAAGAGAGCAACTGAGTGGAAAAAGGCAAGAGTGATTTGCATTATAGAAAAAGCCACATTTTGTGTGTGAGACACGAGTGAAATTGCATATCATTCTTGAGTGTAAACACGTGAGAAGAGTGTGTGAGGTTCCATTACTTTCTTTTCCTTTGTTTGCACTAACAGTTTCAGGTAGAAATCATGTCTATTGATGAAGGTGAAGTTGATCTTAAGTTGTTCATCAAATCTGTCCATGAGCAATTTAAGAGGTTAAATGCAAGATTAGACGGCATGGAATCATCTTCCAATTCCAAAAGAGGCCGAAACAGAAATATGATGAGTGAAGATGAAAATGAATCTAGTGAAGAAGAAGTGTCTCAATCAAGAAGGACTAGACAAACATCATTTCATAAAAAGGATCCTCTTGGTAACATAAAGATGAAAATCCCCTCCTTTCAAGGAAAAGCAGATCCCGATGCATATCTTGAATGGGAAAGAAGAGTGGAGCATGTCTTTGAGTGTCATTCTTATTCAGAGGAGAGCAAAGTAAAATTGGCTGCGGTGGAATTTACAGATTATGCAAGCATTTGGTGGGACCAATTGCTTACCACCAGAAGACGTACAGGTGAAGGTCCAATTCGGTCTTGGAATGAAATGAAGGCCATCATGAGAAAGAGACATGTCCCTAATCATTATTTTAGGGATGCTCATGCAAAGCTCCAGAAACTGAAACAAAAATTTATGAGTGTTGAAGAATACCATCAGGAAATGGAGATTGCTATGATTAAGGCAAAAGTGGAAGAAGATCCTGAGCAAACGCAAGGTTCCTTGGAGGATTGAATTCAGAGATTGCTGCTGAGGTTGAGATGCAAAACTACCTCGATATGGAGGAGTTATTGCATAAGGCTATCAAAGTGGAAAAGAACTTGAAAGCCAAACAAAAGTTGAAGGCCTTTGGAGGCTCAAGCAAGGAAGCAAGATTCCCTTTTAAGCCTAAGGGAGAGACCAAGCCAAAGGAGGAGAAAAAGATGAAGGTGCAGCCCTCTACTCCGAAAGGTAAAACTGATTCTAAACCTTTTTCTTCTAATTCTACTTCAAAAATTAAATGTTTTAAATGTCAAGGTTTTGGTCATATTGCTTCTCAATGTCCAAATAAGCGAACTATGATCTTGCTTGAGAATGGTGATGTAGCTAGTAGTAGTGATGAGGAAGTTGAGGAGGGTGGATCTATGCCCCCTTTGACTGATGATTCCGACATGGAGATTGTGGAGCCTGTGCATGGGCAAGCGCTAGTGTCAAGAAGAGCTCTCAACATTCAACCAGGAGAGGAGCTTGAAAAGGAACAGCGTGAGCATATCTTCCACACTAGGTGCTTTGTCAATAACAAGGTGTGTAATCTTATCATTGATAACGGTAGTTGTACAAACATTGCTAGTACCTTGTTAGTTGAAAAGCTAGGTTTACCTACTAAAAAGCACCCCAAGCCTTATAATTTGTTATGGTTTAATGATAGTGGGGATGCTAAAGTCACTAAACAAGTAGTTGTAGCATTTTCCATAGGTAATTTTCATGATGAGGTTTTGTGTGAAGTGGCACCTATGTATGCTGGACACTTGTTGTTAGGTAGACCATGGCAGTTTGATAGGCGAGTCAGGTATGATGATTATTCCAATAGATACTATTTCCCATTCAATAATAAAACCATTGTACTAACACCTATTCGTCCATTGGAAGCATTTGAAGATCAGAAAAGAATCACTCAAGAGTGTAAGATGAGGGAAAAAGATAAGAGAGAGAAAAACAGAGAGAAAAGTGAAAAAGAGAGAAAAGAAGTGAGTGATGAAGTAAAGAGAGAAAAGAAAAAGAGTGACGAAAAGAAAGTGAGCTTGTTCTGTGGAAGAAGTGAGATCAAGGAAGCTCTTTTTGATGAAAATTCGTTGATTCTATTGTATAAGGATTTGTATTTGGCTGTGAATGATCTGGATAACTCTTTGCCCTCTAGTGTGTTAGCTTTGTTGCAGGAATTTGGTGATTTGTTCCCGGAAGAGATACCTGATGGTTTGCCACCATTAAGGGGTATTGAGCATAGGATTGATTTCATCCCCGGTGCTGCACTTCCAAATAGGCCTGCATATAGGGCAAATCCAGAAGAAACCAAGGAGATACAAAGGCAAGTTGAGGAATTGATGAAGAAAGGCTTCGTGAGAGAAAGCCTAAGTCCTTGTGCTGTTCCAGTCATACTTGTGCCCAAGAAAGATGGCAAGTGGAGGATGTGTGTGGACTGTCGTGCCATCAATAAAATCACAGTTAAGTATCGATATCCCATTCCTCGTTTAGATGATATGTTGGATGAATTGCATGGTGCATGTTTATTTTCCAAAATAGATCTTAGGAGTGGATATCATCAGATTAGGATGAAAGAGGGAGATGAGTGGAAAACTGCATTTAAGACTAAATTTGGTTTGTATGAATGGAGGGTTATGCCCTTTGGGTTAACCAATGCTCCTAGTACCTTTATGAGTCTTATGAACCATGTCTTTCGTCCTTTCATTGGCAAGTTTGTTGTTGTTTATTTTGATGACATTCTTGTGTATTCTAAGAGTCTAGATGAGCATCTGATACATTTGCATGATGTGTTTGTGATTTTGAGGGAAAATAGACTCTTTGGAAATTTAGAGAAGTGTACTTTCTGCTTGGATACTGTTGTGTTTCTTGGCTTTGTTGTAGGTTCTGATGGCTTGTTTGTGGATGAGGAGAAAGTTAAGGCAATACGTGAGTGGCCTACACCAAAGAATGCCAACGAGGTGAGAAGTTTCCATGGACTTGCTAGCTTCTATAGGAGGTTTGTGAAAGACTTCTCAACCATTGCTGCCCCATTGAATGATTTGGTAAGAAAGAATGTAAATTTTAAGTGGGGTGAATCCCAAGAGGTGGCTTTCAATACCTTGAAAGATAGATTAACAAATGCCCCTCTTCTTGTACTTCCTGATTTCTCTAAGGTGTTTGAGATTGAATGTGATGCGTCTGGAATTGGTATTGGTGCTGTGTTAATGCAAGATTCTAGGCCTATTGCATATTTTAGTGAGAAACTGAGTGGTGCATGTTTGAACTATTCAACTTATGACAAGGAATTGTATGCATTGAAAAGAACTTTAGAGACTTGGCAACATTATTTGTGGCCCAAAGAATTTGTCATTCATTCTGATCATGAGAGTCTTAAGTTCTTGAAATCTCAAAATAAGTTGAATAAGAGGCATGCTAGATGGCTTGAGTTTATTGAAACATTTCCTTATGTCATTAAGCATAAACAGGGCAAGGAGAATGTTGTTGCTGATGCTTCGTCTAGGAGGTACTCTTTGATTACTTCTGTGCAAGCTAGATTGATTGGTTTTGATTTGTTGAAAAGCTTGTATGAGAATGATGTTGATTTTGCTAAGATTTGGAAATTATGTGAAAAACATGGATTTGATGATTATTATATCTTTGATGGATTTCTTTTCAAGAGACATAGATTGTGTGTTCCTCATTGCTCTATGCGTGAGTTGCTTGTGAAAGAGACCCATGGTGGTGGTTTAATGGGTCATTTTGGTGTGGAAAAGACATTAACCCTGTTGCATGAACATTTCTATTGGCCTCACATGAGAAAAGATGTTGTTGCTATGTGTGATAAGTGCATTACATGTAAACATGCAAAATCTAAAGTGCATCCTCATGGCTTGTATTCCCCATTACCTGTTCCCTCTCATCCTTGGATTGACATATCTATGGATTTTGTTTTGGGTTTGCCTAGATCCCCTAGTGGAAAAGATAGCATTTTTGTTGTTGTGGATAGATTTAGTAAAATGGCACATTTTCTTGCTTGTGCTAAAACTCATGATGCTGTCCACATTGCTGACTTGTTTTTCAAGGAGATTGTAAGATTGCATGGATTGCCTAGAACTATAGTTAGTGACAGGGATGTTAAATTTCTAAGTCACTTTTGGAGGACATTGTGGAACAAACTAGGCACTAAGTTGTTGTTTTCTACGGTTGCTCATCCCCAAACGGAT
Source organism: Adenanthera pavonina (assembly GCA_026686845.1). Classification (NCBI taxonomy): domain Eukaryota; kingdom Viridiplantae; phylum Streptophyta; class Magnoliopsida; order Fabales; family Fabaceae; genus Adenanthera; species Adenanthera pavonina. Next base: position 10,942,787 of record JAIVEN010000017.1, read on the forward strand.
GGACAAACTGAGGTTGTGAATCGAACACTTTCTACTTTGTTGCGTGCTATAATTCAAAAGAATCTTAAGAATTGGGAAAAGTGTTTGCCTCACATTGAATTTGCTTATAACCGTGCTATGCATTCTACTACTGGTTTTTCTCCTTTTGAGATTGTTTATGGCTTTAACCCATTGACTCCTTTGGATATTCTTCCTTTGCCTTCTAATGAGTTTTCTAATCTTGATGGTGAACGGAAAGCTAAGTTTGTGCAGGAACTTCATGCCAAGGTTCAAGCAAACATTGAGAGGAAGAATGAGCAATATGCTCAACAAGCTAATAAAGGCCGAAGAAGGGTTGTGTTCAAGCCTGGAGATTGGGTGTGGGTGCATTTGAGGAAAGAGAGATTTCCTGAACAAAGAAAATCCAAGCTTCACCCAAGAGGGGATGGTCCATTCCAAGTGTTGGAAAGGATCAACGATAATGCTTATAGAATTGATTTGCCTAGTTCTTATGGCAATGTAAGTGCCACTTTTAATGTAGCTGACCTCTCTATTTTTGATGTTTCAGATTCGAGGACGAATCCTTTCGAGGAGGGAGGGAATGATAGAGCACGAGCTAGGCTTATCAAAGGGGAGGAGTTTCAAGAGCTTGGTGGACATGGAATGCATGATCATGTGACTCCTTTGCAAGGAATGGGTGGACCTATGACAAGAGCAAGGACTAAGGCAATGAAGCAAGCTCTCAATGGATTGATTCAAGAAGTAATTGAACAAGAGCCCATTCACTTAGCTCAATTTTCAGCCCAAAAGGCTTCAAGAAGCGTGTTCTTCATGGCTAGTATGCTAGAAACTGATCCAAGCCCAACAAACAAGGCCCAAATAGAAAAACTCACTTAAAGGAGCATGTGCCAAGCTTGTGACCTTTTAAGTAGTGTTCTTTAATTAAATAAATTAGCAATTTTCATTTTTTTTATTACTTAATTCAGAAATAAGGTTTTGACAATTAGTTTCCTATTTTGAATTTATTTGTGAGGATCTCTTTATATTTGATTTTGTTTCCTATTTTTGGTCACCACTTATTCAGCATGTATCTAGTCTTATTTTGGTGTAAGGTGGTGCCATTCTAAAAGATTTAGGATCTAAACTATTTTTTAGCAAATTAGGGCTAGGGTTTTTACTTTCTTTTCCTTTAAAAACGTCACTTTTGTACCTGCAAAGGAGAGATGAATGAATAGTGCGTTTTTTTGACAAAAACTTTGTGAGTTATCTTGTTCTCTTGGTGAGCTTGAGAGACTCTTTGGCATATCAAAGAGAGTGGTCTTCTCTTTGTGGTGTCTATAGCTAAGGTTTCAAGAAACAAGTTTTCTTGGGGTCTTGCTTCTTGACCAATATCTTCTATTCTTCCTATTCGTACATTCTTCTGTTTATCTTTTCTGTTTGTTTAGCGTGTTCTTGGTGTTTTAGTTCCTTCTCTTTGATCCTAGCACGATCCTTACGTTTCCCAATTCGATTGAAGGTTCGTGAGACAAGTTCTACACGAGTTTTCTATTAGAAAAGATATGTTGGTCGAGGTGAATTAGAACCCAAGAGAACCGGTCTCTTGAACCCTAGTTCCGGTGACGCCACAAGGATTGACCAATTCCTTGATAAGTCATAGTTTTATCATAGCACTCAAAGAACGCAAGATAAACTCACAAAGTCTGAAACTTTAATCATTCAAATCTTAAAAAACGCTCATGAAAGTTAGCCTTAAATAGGCAAGGTAAAATCTAACCTAATAAGCCTAGAAACTCTAATTAATTTGGGCTTAAGTAATCCTAATAGGATTAGGAGACTTTAGGCCCAAACAACACTCCTATTGGACCTAGGAAACTAATAAAATAAAGCCCTAAAATAAAATAACGAAAATTCATAAAAATTAATAAAATAATACCTAAGCCCTTATAAACATGCCAACACATTAATGAAATCACATGTTTGGCACATGACATGTTTATTTACAAGGTGGGCTATCAAAAAGACTACTAATTAACTAATTGGGCTTTATTAATTAACAAAGTTTAGCCCATAATTAATAAAAACGAAATTAATACTAATTAGGCCCATTAGTACTTAGGTCACATGCTATTTTAATGAAGCATATGATCTTTTAATGACCTCCTCCAATGGGCTTATCTTGGGCTTGGATCTGAAACTTGAATTTTGGAGTTGATAATCTCACTTAAGCTTGGGCTTTATATCAACACCTTGATCAAGTCTTCCAAGCTCTCCATGCTCCGCTCCAAACTCTTGCAATTCATGCCTAGCCCTTATTCTATCAGATATACTGATGCTGACTTTGCTGGATCCAAAACTGACAGAAAAAGCATAAGTGGAACATGTCAATTTCTTGGAGAATCCTTGGTCTCATGGTTCAGCAAGAAGCAGAACAGTGTGACTCTCTCCACATCAGAAGCTAAATATGTTGCAGCTAGCAGCTGTTATGCTCAAGTCCTTTGGATAAAGTAGCAACTTGAAGATCTTGAGATTGAGATGAAGGAAAAACTAATAAAGTGTGACAATTAAAGTACTATCAACATCACAAAGAATCCTGTCATGCATTCAAGGACAAAGCATATTGAAGTAAGGCATCACTTCATAAGGGATCATGTTTTGAAAGGAGGCATCAAATTGGAATACATCCCTTCTAAAGATCAAATTGCAGACATTTTGACTAAGCCTCTTGCAGATGATAGACACTACTACATCAGAAGGGAATTGAGAATGGTAAATCACAATGAATAGTAAGCAAATCTCTATCTGAATTTATTTAAAGTTTTGAAATCAAATTAATGCTAACTTTAGCATGGAAGTGTGTTTAAAATGTTTTGTAGGTACTCCACATGTGCTTAGATGATGACAAATTTGTATAATGGAGCTGATAGAGTAAGGGCTGTGCATGGCTTGCAAGAGTTCAAAATTAAGAGCAAGGAATCAAAGCATTGAAGTGATCCAAGAGCTCTACGGATTAGAGCCCAGTCACTTGATTAAAGTTGTAGCCTAAAAGGAGCTTGTAGGTGTGATCATCAACTCCAAATTACAAGTTTTAGATCCAAGCCCAAGAGAAGCCCAATTAGAGAAGATTACTTAAGTGATCATGTGTCACTCATGTGATCAATTAAAAAGGAATCTTCTTTAAGCTAATTTATATAGAATTTTCGTTTATTTTATTTTATTTTCAGAAATGAGGGCTTTTGGTCAAAGATTATATCTTGGAGATTAAGTTTTGGTTGTTTCCTATTTTAAAAATTTAGGCCCTAGAATTTTCTATTAGTTAAAGCAAGAAAGGTACCACCTTTTGATTGATTTGAGGAATATTTTATTTCCTTTTTTCATTTAGATTGTGGTATCTTCTTTAGGATTGATTAGATTTGTTTATTTTATTTATTTTCATTGTAATTTTCGTTTTTAATTTTAGCCTAGGGTTTTAGTTGCCTTATTCATTTATATAAGGAGCCACCTATGTACTTTGGAGGAGATAGATTAATGAGAATGAATTTTTAGAACTTATGTTCTTTTCTTGTGAGCTTTCTCTTGTATCCCTTGTGTTCTTGAGAGAATTCTTAGACTTATCAAAGGAGTGGTTTTCCTTTGTGGCGTCCCAAGGCTAGGGTTCTAAGAGACATGTTTTCTTAGGGTCTTATCCCATTGACCAACATATCTTTCTTATTTTCTTGAATTTTCGTGCATTATTTTGTTCTTAATTTTCAGATTCACATATTTCCTCTCCTTGTGCTTTCTTGCTATTCGTGTGTCCTTATTTGATTCTAGCACGATCCGTGGTTCATTCCGAGTCATTGGAGGTTCAATCGGACGAGTTCCGTTTGGGTCTTTCATCATTTGGTATCAGAGCTTAGGTTTGCTAGCTTCAAGGTTTGTGCTTTTCTCTTCCTGTTCTTTATTTCATCCCTCTATCCATATTTCCATCTTGTATTTCAGATCTATCCCTTGTTCTTCTTTGTGGCTTGATTCTTTCTTATCTCTCAATGTTTGTGGCTTCACCATCAGATCTATCCCTTTTGTGACTTGTTCTCCTTTCTTTCTTCTTAGTTTCCTATTTTTGTATTGTGATTGTGTTGTTAAGATAAAATTAAAAAAAATTTGAATTTCTTTATTTTTTGCTCAAATTATTAGTTTTCTGTCTTGTGTAAGTGTTGCCCAGAAAATTGAAAAAAAAAAAAGAAAGAAAATAATTCATGAAAAAAAAACAGAGAAGAAATTGAGTGGCTGCTGACAAAAAGAAAAAAAGAAAAAAAAAGCAATAGTGACAGCCCAAAAAAAAACAAAAAACAAAAAGAAAAGTCAGAATTGTTTTTGGGTATTGATTTCTTTCTCAATCAATTTAATTTCCTATTTTGAATGATTGGAATGCAAGTTGAAGAAAGTTACCTATTTTGAGGTTCTTAGCCTACAAGTCACAAAAAAGCTTCCTAATTACTTAAACTTGGATGGTAAGATTCTGATTTTTTGCCACTTTCCAAATCTTTTCAAATTCTAGTTTCCTAATCTTGTCATATCCTTTCTTTCCTAATTTCTATTTGTGCTGAATCATTAGTTTCCTATTTTCTTCCTTGATTCTATTTTCCTATTTTCTTCCTTTCTTAGTTTCCTAAATTATTGTTTTGTGTCTATCTTGCTTTATTCTTGATTTTGTCCAGATTTTGTGCTTTCCTTTCCTTCCATAATTGTCATGCCACTTTCCTAAATTCATCACCAACATTTTCCTTCCTTTTCTTTCCATAAAAACATGCTGCACATATAAACTTTCTATTGGTGAATATTTGTGCACGTTTTTTTCCCTTCTTGAATACCATATTACATGCTCTTAGTGATCAAAATTGCTGCATATTATCCTTCTTGATTGTTGGTCCAAAATTTGATTCTTTGAGGACTTCGAATTTTGGAACTTTAGTTTTGTGATTGCCACTTCATACATACTTCTTCTTTTGACTTGTTGGAATTTGATTAAGAACACTATAGGGAGCAAGTTGAGTGGTAAAAGGCAAGAGTGTTTTACATCATTGAAAAAGCCAATCTTTTTGTGTGAAACACGAGTGCTAATAAATTTTTGAGTGGAAACACGTCAAAGAGTAATTTGTGAGGTCCATATTTCTTTCAGCTTTTGTTTTCACTAACATTTCAAGTTATAAGCATGGCTGGTAGACAATTTGATCTTAAAGCCTTATTAAGGACCTTTAATGATCAAATTGAGGAGGTGAATGCAAAATTGGATCGCCTTGAGTCTCCCTCTAAAACTAAAACAAGGCGTGATTCAAAGGTTTCTACTCACACGAATATTCTTAGCAACATCAAATCTAAAATCCCATTGTTCCATGGTGAGAAGGATCTTAGTGTTTACTTGGAGTGGGAAAGAAAAGTTGATCAAGCATTTGAATGTTGCAATTACTCTGAGTTAGAGAAGGTACAATGTGCTTACCTTCGATTGGGTAAAAAGGTTGCTTCTTGGTTGAAACGGATTGAAACTAGAAGAATTACTAATGGAGAGCCTTCTATTGCAACATGGAGTGAGATGAAAATGATCATGAGGAAAAAGTTTGCATCATCACATATACATGAACATCCTCCTGAACGTGAGAATGTTGTTGAACATTGTGAAGAGGTGAAAGTTTTGGCGGTTCAAGATTCTTGTGATACCTACCTAAAGGAAGTTGATCAAGTGGACGAAGAAGTTGCGGCTTCAACTAGTGATGATGAGACAGAAGAATCCACTACAGGTATATCTAACTCTCAGATCTCTTTTAGTGATATCTCTTATGATGAGTCATTAGATTTGGTTAGTGTTGCAAATGATGGTGAATGTGATAATGAGATTAAAAGTTTGCAACTTGTAATGGAGAAAAGTGACCTAGATATTGATGGTGTTGTGGTAGAAAGTTTTGATGATTCTAGTTGTGCTTCTAATATGCAAATTAAAAATCTTGATGTAGCACAATTGGAAAATAATGAAGTTGCTTGTGCTTATAAGATTAACCATGATTGCATGCAACTTTTAGAGGAACATCATGCTTTACATGTTAATGATTTGATTGAAAATTCTTTAGGTAATAGCATGCTAATTCCTAGTAGTCCTTATGATTACACTGATGAGATTGAGCATGTTGACATGGTGATTAGTGATTTTAATGGGCATGTTAAAAACTGTTTTTGTGTTTTGCATGAAGCCCATGAATCATTGCCATATAATCATTTGTGTGAAAGTTATGAGAACTTGAAGAGTGAGCTACAGTGGAAAAATAAGAGCCGTAGAAATGAGAGTAATAAGATAGGAAATGTTCAGAAAATTGTTGTGAGTGGACGAAGAGCGCGTGAAAAGAAGATTGAGAGAAGAGTCAAAAAGAGAAAGAAGAAGTGGAAAAAGAGAAAAGAAAAAGAGTGTTTGAGAAAGAATGAGAGTGAAAGGGAGCTTGAAGTAGTTTGTACAAAACTCCTTCTTTCTTCACATCATCTTTCTTATGTGTCTTCATTGCATTTTCTTCTTCTTATTATGTTTCTGATTTCTTTGATTTATGTCATCTACCTTTATTGCGTGCGTCTATATTGCATAAGTCCCTTGTGAAAGAAATGCATTGTGATAATTTAGTGTCATATTCACCCATTGTTGCTTCATCTTCTATTCCATCTCATGGTCATTGTGTTTTGTATCCTCTAAATGTTTCTTATATCTCTCTAAGTAATCACATATGTTATCTGTTGTGCAAGTCTTATGAGTATTTTGTATTGCTTTTTCTATTTAACTCAATATCTTCTTCTTGTTCTATGTTCGTATGTGTCCCTTTGGTTATTTCTTCTCCATCTTTGCTCTATCATTGTACATCATTTTTATGTGTCAAATCTATCCAGATTTTGAATTTAATGAATTATATCCAAATCTGTCTAGATTTCTTTCTATATGATCATTGTACCACCTTAGTCCCTTTTGAGTCTTTTTGTGTCATGTTTTGTCCTAATTTCATCTTTCATGTTTTCCTTAATCCTTTGGTTCCATTTGAGTTTAGTTGTGTCGAGTTTGTGTCTAGTTCTTTATGGCAGGATATTGGTGAAAATGATATGAAGAAAGATTCCAGATTTTCTTCATCAATGCTTGAAAATAAGATTTTCGACCTTGGAGCAATGTTATGGTTGCAAAGGCTTGGACGAACATTTAAAACAAATTTGCAGCAAAGGGAGACTGATTTCCTTCAAGTTCATGGATGGATGAAAGCAAAGATGCATCAATTAAGCTTAAATGGTAAGTATAGTCCTTATTATCTATTTGATGCTTCTAATCATTCCCTTTCCTTCCATGTAGATTATGGAGATTCGAGGACGAATCCTTTCGAGGAGGGAGGGAATGATAGAGTAAGGGCTGTGCATGGCTTGCAAGAGTTCAAAATTAAGAGCAAGGAATCAAAGCATTGAAGTGATCCAAGAGCTCTACGGATTAGAGCCCAGTCACTTGATTAAAGTTGTAGCCTAAAAGGAGCTTGTAGGTGTGATCAACAACTCCAAATTACAAGTTTCAGATCCAAGCCCAAGAGAAGCCCAATTAGAGAAGATTACTTAAGTGATCATGTGTCACTCATGTGATCAATTAAAAAGGAATCTTCTTTAAGCTAATTTATTTAGAATTTTCGTTTCTTTTATTTTATTTTCAGAAATAAGGGCTTTTGGTCAAAGATTATATCTTGGAGATTAAGTTTTGGTTGTTTCCTATTTTAAAAATTTAGGCCCTAGAATTTTCTATTAGTTAAAGCAAGAAAGGTACCACCTTTTGATTGATTTGAGGAATATTTTATTTCCTTTTTTCATTTAGATTGTGGTATCTTCTTTAGGATTGATTAGATTTGTTTATTTTATTTATTTTCATTGTAATTTTCGTTTTTAATTTTAGCCTAGGGTTTTAGTTGCCTTATTCATTTATATAAGGAGCCACCTATGTACTTTGGAGGAGATAGATTAATGAGAATGAATTTTTAGAACTTATGTTCTTTTCTTGTGAGCTTTCTCTTGTATCCCTTGTGTTCTTGAGAGAATTCTTAGACTTATCAAAGGAGTGGTTTTCCTTTGTGGCGTCCCAAGGCTAGGGTTCTAAGAGACATGTTTTCTTAGGGTCTTATCCCATTGACCAACATATCTTTCTTATTTTCTTGAATTTTCGTGCATTATTTTGTTCTTAATTTTCAGATTCACATATTTCCTCTCCTTGTGCTTTCTTGCTATTCGTGTGTCCTTATTTGATTCTAGCACGATCCGTGGTTCATTCCGAGTCATTGGAGGTTCAATCGGACGAGTTCCGTTTGGGTCTTTCATCAGGAGCCAATCAGACCTGCACAATCAAAAGATGCTGAAAAGAAGTTGAAAATTCAAACTATCAGACCACATCTGTAAGTTCAAAAACTTGAAATTTGCATTTTAAATGATTATTAGACGAATTTCCATATTGAATTGTGTTTTTGGATGAATTAGCATGCTCAACATTTGAACTTAGATGCTCATCGGACAAATTTCATATGTTTACACACTGTAATAGTACTTTTATAACCCTCAAAATTCGTCTGTTGGTCAATGGAAATTTGAATTTCAGAAATAAAATGTGAAAGTTATCAGTGTTCAAAATACTTACTATATGAATTTCCATATCTCAAAATATGCATTTTAGAAACACTTTACAAAACTTTGAAATTCGAATTTTTGATGTCTAAATTCATTTGTTAAAAATTGCGTTCATATTAAGTCTTTGTAAGACAGACTTTCATAGGTAAAATTCATGCGTTGCCTGTCTTGCTCATATTTGGCTCTTCTGTGAATTCGTGAATTTCGAATTTTGATGATTCAAAGTGATAAGTGAACCCTTTTGGAACCCGTCCAAATAACCAACTTTGATGTGTATGACACCCGGATCTTTGCGAAACAAGGAACACAAAGACTAGACGCAAAGAAAATGAACAAAACGGACAAAAACAGTAGCAAAAGAAAATAATAATAGAGAAGATAAAAAGAATAGATGTTGGTCTTGTAAAGTAGAACCCAAGAGAACCGGTCTCTTAAACCCTAGTTCCGGTGATGCCACAAGGAAGGACCAATTCCTTAATAAGTCATAGTTTCATCATAGCACTCAAAGAACGCAAGAGAAACTCACAAAGTCTGAAAACTTTAATCATTCAAACCTGAAAAATGCACATAAAAGTTAGCCTTAAATAGGCAAGGTAAAATCTAACCTAATAAGCCTAGAAACCCTAATTAATTTGGACTTAAGTAATCCTAATAGGATTATTGGAACTAGAAAACTAATAAAATAAAGCTCTAAAATAAAACAACAAAAAATTTATAAAAAAATAATAAAATAATACCTAAACCCTTATAAATATGCCACCACATTAATGAAATCACATGTTTGACACATGACATGTTTATTTATAAGTTGGGCCATCATAAAGACTATTAATTAACCAATTGGGCTTTATTAATCACTTAAGTTTAGCCCATAATTAATAAAAATGAAATTAACACTAATTAAGCCTAATAATACTTAAGTCACATGCTATTTTAGTGAAGCACATAATCTTTTAAGTAATTTCTTTCAATAGGCTTCTCTTGGGCTTGAAATAACGAAAAATTCATTAAAAAAATAATAAAATAATACCTAAGCCCTTATAAACATGCCACCACATTAATGAAATTACATGTTTGGCACATGACATGTTTATTTACAAGTTGGGCCATCAAAAAGACTATTAATTAACCAATTGGGCTTTATTAATCACTTAAGTATAGCCCATAATTAATAAAAATGAAATTAACACTAATTAAGCCTAATAATACTTAAGTCACATGCTATTTTAGTGAAGCACATGATCTTTTAAGTAATCTCTTCAAATGGGCTTCTCTTGGACTTGAATCTTTCCAAGTGATAAGGCCTCCTATCATGTTCCTGAATTTGTCCAAGCCATCCTCTATCTCAAAGTTCGTATGTTTCTTCTTATTCTTTAAACTCAGCATTTGTGATAGAGGATGGCTTGGACAAATTCAGGAACATAGTAGAAGGCCTTATCACTTAGAAAGATTCAAGCCCAAAAGAAACCCATTGGAAGAGATTACTTAAAAGATCATGTGCTTCATTAAAATAGCATGTGACTTAAGCATTATTAGGCTTAATTAATGTTAATTTCGTTTTTATTAATTATGGGCTGAACTTTGTTAATTAATAAAGCCCAATTAGTTAAATAGTAGTCTTTTTGATGGCCCACCTTGTAAATAAACATGTCATGTGCCAAACATGTGATTTCATTAATGTATTGGCATATTTATAAGGGCTTAGGTATTATTTCATTATTTTATTTTAGGGTTTTATTTTACTAGTTTCCTAGGTCCAATAGGAGTGTTGTTTGGGCCTAAAGTCTCATAATCGTATTAGGATTTCTTGAGCCCAAATTAATTAGGGTTTCTAGGCTTATTAGGTTAGATTTTACCTTGCCTATTTAAGGCTAACTATTATGTACGTTTTTCAGATTTGAATGATTAAAGTTTCAGACTTTTTGTGAGTTTCCTCTTGCGATTCTTTGAGTGCTAGAGAGAATACTATGACTTATTAAGGAATTGGTCAATCCTTATGGCGTCACCGGAACTAGGGTTCAAGTGACTGGTTCTCTTGGGTTCTATTTCTCAAGACCAACATCTATCCATCTTCTTTATTTATTTTTGGTTTTCTTTGCTTATGTTATCATGCGTCTTTATTCTTTTCTTTGCTGTTTAGTCTTTGTATTCCTTGTTTAGTAAAGATCTGGGTGTCATACATATAAAAGTGGGTTCTTTAGACGGGTTCCAAAAGGGTTCACTTATCATTTGGCATCAGAGCTTAGGTTTGCAAATTAAGGTGTGTTCTCTGTTTTGCTTGTTTCCTTGTTTCAATCCATCTTCGTCGCTTCAAAAAAAAAAATTCGCGTCACTGTTCATACCATACGGATTTCACTGTTCACCGCACTGTTTCATACTGTTCCGTTTTTTTGCTGGCATGTATTTCGTTTTCACGGTTTCATGCACTGTTCATGAAACTGTTTTCGAGTGCTGTTCACGGTTACTGTTCAAAAAATCTAACCAAAAAAGATAGATTGATTGCTGCAAAAAAAAAAGGAATATAGCAGCAACTGAAAAAAAAAATCAAAAAAAAAAAGTGAGATTTATTACTGCAAAAAAAATATATATATATAGCAGCAACAAAAAAAAAAGGTAGTAAAAAAAAAACATTATTTGATTGGATTTGATTTGAGGCTTGATTGACTTAATTTATCAACTTTGGTGACAAGTCTCATAAAAATATCTATAATCTCTCTTTCCTTCAGATTTCTTTCCTTATCAGTTCCTACAAATTGTCATTCTTCTTTGTTCTATTTCCTTCATATTTCTCTTGTTGGTTCAGTTCCTTTGTGTTCATTTTATGTTGGTTATTGTTTAATTAAATTAGGATCTTTGAGAACTTAAATTTTGAACTTTTGTTTTCTGTGATTGCCACTTCTTTAAGAAAACCAGTTTCCTATTGATTGAAATTATGGTTTTAATTTATCACTCTCATAAGAAAGCAAGCTTTGAGTGGAAAAAGGCAAGAGAGAAATTGCATCATATTTGAAAAAAAGCCTTGATTTAGTGTGAAACACGAGTGCATCTGCATTATTTGAGTGAAACACGTGAGAGAGTGTGTGAGGTCCCTATTTCTTTTCTCTTTATTTTACATTAACATTTCATATTATAAACATGGCTGTTGGAGAAGTTGATTTTCAGGACTTATTAAGGACATTCAATGATCAAATTAAGGAAGTGAATGCAAAATTGATTCTCCTGGAGTTCCCTGCTAAAGCTAAAGCAAGGCGTAATCCAAAGGTTCCTGCTCACACTGATGTTCTTAGCAACATCAAACCGAAGATTGCACTATTTCATGGTGAGAAAAATCCTGATGTTTACTTCGATTGGGAAAGAAAAGTTGAACAAGTCATCGCATGTTGCAACTACTCCGAAATAGAGAAGGCACAATGTGCTTACCTTCGATTAGGTAAAAAGGTTGCTGCTTGGTGGAAACGGATGGAAACTAGACGAGCTATGAATGGAGAACCTTCCATTATAACATGGAATGAAATGAGAGCAGTCTTGAGGCAAAAATACATGCCATCCAAAGCTAAAAGTGTGGTTGAACATTTCAAGGAGATGCAAATGTCCGTGGTCCAAGTTCATGTGATTCCCACATGGAGAAAGATGATCAAGTGGATGATGACATTGCTACCACATCAACAACTAATGATATAACTAGAGAATTCGCTACAAGTATGCCTAAACTTTAAAATTCTAATACTGACATCTCTTGTGATTTAGGATGTGATAATTCTGATGAGAATATTGATGTTGTTTGCATTGATGATATCTCTTGCAATGGATCAATTGAATTGGAAAGCAAGTATGAATGTGTTGAACCTGAAAATATCAATAATTTTGATGACATTGCTTATGTTGAAGAGATTGATTGTTTCCATCAATTAGAGGAGAATATTGATCTAGAAGTTGCTAGTACTTTTGATTCTAATGGTCTTTCTAATTTGTATCAATTGAAAAATGAATTTCATGACAATGCTAATGAGATTAACCATGATTGCGTGCAACTTTTAGAAGAAAAACATAATTTATTTGTTGCTAATGATTTGGTGGAAAACTATGTGGATAACAGTATGATTCATTTGGGAATTGACTCTTATAATTGCATTGATGTTGAGCATATTGATATGGTAATTGGAGATTATGCTTTTGATTCTAACTTGAATGGGCATGTTAGTCTCTATCCTTTTGTAATGGAAAAGGCCCATGCATCATTGCCAAGTAATTTGGGTGAAACTTATGAGAAAATAAAGAGTAAGTTTAAGTGGAAAAACATGAGTGGGAAAACTAAGAGAGAAAGAGTCCACAAAAATGTAAAGAGTGCAAAAAGAATAAGTGAGAAAAAGATTGAGAGAAGATTGAAAAGGAGAAAGAAAAAGAGAGAAAAGAGAAAAGAAAAGGAGAGTTTGAGGAAGAATGAAAATGAAAGTAAGCTTAAAGTAATTTGTACAAAACTTCTTCCTTCTTCACCTCATCTGTCATATGTGACTTTTCTTTGTCCTTCCCATTATGTTTCTAATTTCTTTAAATTATGTCACGCATCATTGTTGCAAGAGTACGCAATTTCTTTTGAGTCCAAATTACATGAGTTAATAATGAGTCCATTAGTTACTTTAGTGCCTTCTTTCTCTAGTTTATCTATCTATGTCATTCCATCTCATCATCATAGTGTTTTGTATTTCCTATGCTTTTGTGAAGTAGTCCCTATTCGTTTTATGTTTTATGTTTATTGTGTGTCTCATAAGTCATGTGTCTTTTTGGTTGTTTGTTGGTTTATCTCATTTCACCTTCATGAGTCATTTGTGTTCCATTTTCTATTCAACTCATTCTCTTCTTCTTGTTCTATGTTAGTGTGTGTCCTTTTAGTCATTACATCTCCATCTTTGTTTTATAATTTTGCATCATCAATGTTATCAAAATCTTTTCAGGTTTTGCATTTATTGCATTTTGTTCAAATCTGTCCAGATTTTGTCTTCCTTACTTTTTCTAATACTTTGGTTTTAATTGAGTCTTCTTGTGTGCCATTTTGTCCCTATGTGTCCCTTAACATTTTGGTCTCATTTAAGTATTCTTGTGTCGAGTTTGTGTCTAGCTATTTACTGCATGTCATTGGTGTATCTGCTATGAAGAAAGGTTCAATTTCTTATCCACCAATGCTTGAAGATATGTCTTATGAAATTCAAATTAAAGGTGTGAAGGTTTCTGATATTGGAAAAATGTTCTGGCTCAAAAAGCCAAGGAAGAATGTTGTCCTTCACATTCATTTAAGGATTAAAGCACAGATGCATCAATCAAGCTTAAAAGGTAAGTATACTCCATATAATTTATTTGATGCTTTTAATCATTCCCTTTCCTTCCATGTAGATTATGGAGATTCGAGGACGAATCTTTTCAAAGAGGGAGGGAATGATAGAGGATGGCTTGGACAAATTCAGGAACATGGTAGAAGGCCTTATCACTTAGAAAGATTAAAGCCCAAAAGAAGCCTATTGGAAGAGATTACTTAAAAGATCATGTGCTTCATTAAAATAGCATGTGACTTAAGTATTATTGGGCTTAATTAATGTTAATTTCGTTTTTATTAATTATGGGCTGAACTTTGTTAATTAATAAAGCCCAATTAGTTAAATAGTAGTCTTTTTGATGGCCCACCTTGTAAATAAACATGTCATGTGCCAAACATGTGATTTCATTAATGTATTGGCATGTTTATAAGGGCTTAGGTATTATTTTATTATTTTCTTATGAATTTTCGTTATTTTATTTTAGGGTTTTATTTTACTAGTTTCCTAGGTTCAATAGGAGTGTTGTTTGGGCCTAAAGTCTCATAATCGTATTAGGATTTCTTGAGCCCAAATTAATTAGGGTTTCTAGGCTTATTATGTTAGATTTTACCTTGCCTATTTAAGGCTAACTATTATGTACGTTTTTCAGATTTGAATGATTAAAGTTTCAGACTTTTTGTGAGTTTCCTCTTGCGATTCTTTGAGTGCTAGAGAAAATACTATGACTTATCAAGGAATTAGTCAATCCTTGTGGCGTCACCGGAATTAGGGTTCAAGAGACCGGTTCTCTTGGGTTCTATTTCTTAAGACCAACATCTATCCATCTTATTTCTTTATTTTTGGTTTTCTTTGCTTCTGTTATCGTGCGTCTTTATTCTTTTCTTTGCTGTTTAGTCTTTGTATTCCTTGTTTAGTAAAGATCTGGGTGTCATACATATAAAAGTGGGTTCTTTAGACGGGTTCCAAAAGGGTTCACTTATCATTTTGTCAACCAAACTTCAAGATGAAAATTCGTCTATCAGAAGCCTTTCCTTGTGGGTTAACTTGTAACTACTTGAAATTCGAATTTTGACCTCTCAAAATTCGTCTATTGAACGGTTACAGACGTTAAAACCAAAGGTCTCCCTCTGAACAGATGCAACCCCATTTATCTCTCTCTCTCAAGTCTATTCAATTTCTCTCTTAAATTCCCATTAACTCCGTTGGTGAATCTTCTTTTCCCACTGATTAAACTTCTTTTTGCACCTTATAAACTCATTCCCTACATCTTTTTGCATCATTCATCTATGAGAATGGCAAGAGTTAAGAATCCAGAAGTTGGAAAAGGGGAGCCACAGCCAAAGAGAGCAGTCAAATCTCAATATGCCTCCAAGGAAGTTGAAACTAAGAAAAGGAAGGGTGAATCTAGCAAGGGAACTCCTTCCAAGAAATAAAAATCAACTCCCAAGGTAGATTCAAAGAAAGTTGCTCCTACTCCCTCGAGGAAACCTGAGCCTGCTGTACCTGCTACTCCTGTTCCTTCTACTTCTTCTTCATCCTCTAGCACTAAGTTTGGAGAATATCAATTGACCACATAGCCATTGTGGAGCAATGCCTATATTCTAGGAGAATATACTACCAAGTTTGTCAGTAAAAAGATAATTAAGCCTCACTGTGTAAATATGGAAGACTTCCTTATTTCTAACAATTTTGATGCCGGGTTGTGGATGATTAGATACAAAAATTTGTTAGAAATTTTGGAAAGATATCATGATAAGGTTGTTAAGACCTGGTATGCCTCCTTGAAGTACAATGGAAAGAAGGAAAAATAGGAAGTAAATCTAAGGTCTAGGACCATCTGGTTGACAGATGAGACCTTCAATGAAGTACTAGAGATCCCCAGGCAGGATAGATTGAAAATTGACATTTCTACCTCATATACATGGATGGAGATGAAGCTGTAGAAGAGGAAGGGAGTCCTTTCCTGAATTACAAAGAAAGCACTGTACTGAACACATTGTTCAGAAGAAAAGAGAACAAGCCACCTCTGAGTTTGCTGAAGCCCACTAACCTCAATGCCCAAGTTAGAATCCTACACTACATTATGTCTAGGATTATATTCCATAAAGAAGGCATTTTCAGTCTGATCACAAGGGCTGAAGCACATGTGATGAGAGCAATCATGCGTGACAAGTTGATCAATAAGGGCCATATCATCCTCCAACGCATGATCAAGGCAAGAGATCAAAGGAAAGATTCCACCTTGTCATATGCCTCAATCATCTCCAAGATACTTCAGTATACCAGGATCCAACACCTGGGAAAAGGAAAGTGTTAGAGTACGCTTGAGGCATAAAACGTTGAGGGTCCTTGGACAAATTGTAAAGCATAAAATGGAAGCTTCATCACTTGGAAATCAAGCTTGGGAGGCTAAAGTTCCATTGCAAGGCATAGATGATCCAGCTCAAGAAGTCCGAATAGCTTAATTATGTTCTCTTCCTTATAAGTTACAGATCCAAGCCCAAAGAGAGCCCACTTAGAGGAGATTACTTAAGTGATCATGTGCCACTCATGTGATCAACTAAAAAGGAGTCTTCTTTATTCTATTTTATTTAGAATTTTCGTTTATTTAATTTAATTTCCAAAAATAAGTCCTATGATCAAAGATTGTGTCTTGGAAATTAAGTTTTAGTTATTTCCTATTTTTAAAATATAGGCTCTAGAATTTTCTATTAGTTAAAGTCAGAAAGGAACCACCTTTTGATTGATTTGAGGAATATTTTGTTTCCTTTTTCATTTAGATTGTGGTATCTTCTTTAGGATTGATTAGATTGGATTATTTTCTCTATTTTTATTGTAATTTTCATTTTTTATTTTAGCCTAGGGTTTTGGTTGTCTTATTCCTTTATATAAGGAGCCACCTATGCACTTTTGATATAGACAGATTAATGAGAATAAATTTTTAGAATTTTTATTTTTTTTCTTGTGAGTTTTTCTCATGTATCCCTTGTGTTCTTGAGAGAATTCTTAGACTTATCAAATGAGTAGTTTTTCTTTGTGGCGTCCCAAGGTTAGGGTTCTAAGAGACATGTTTTCATAGGGTTTTATCCCATTGACCAACATATCTTTCCTATTTTCTTGTCATTTTCGTTCATAATTATTATCCTATTTTTCTAGTTTAATGTGTTCATCTATCTTGTGTTTTCTTGTTATTTCGTATGTCCTATTTGATTCTAGCATGATCTGTGGTTCATTCCGAGTCATTGGAGGTTCAATCAGACTAGTACCGTTTGGGTTTTTCATCATTTGGTATCAGAGTTTTGGTTTTCTAGCTTCAAGGTTTGTCCTTTCTTTTCTATTTAATCCATCCATTTCTTGTCTCAGATTTATCCCTTATTCTTCTTGTGGCTTTTCCATCAATTTCTTGTCTTACCATCTTGTTTCTTCCTCTTTGTGATTTGTTTCATCTTTCTTCTTTGTTTCCTACTTTTGTTTGTGTTGTCCAGATAAAATTCTGAAAATTAAAAAAAAATTCAAATTTATTTATTTATTTATTTTTTTGCTCAAATTATTAGTGTTCTATCCTGTGTGAGTCTGCCCAAAAAAATTGAAAAAAAAAGAAAATAAATTTGTGAACAAAAAAAAACTTGAGTGGCTGCTGCAAAAAAAAAAGCAATAGTGACAGCCCAAAAAAAAAAAGAAAAGTCAGAATTGTTTTTGGGTATTGATTTCTTTCTCAATCAATTTAGTTTCGTATTTTGAATGATTGGAATGCAAGTTGAAGAAAGTTGCCTATTTTGAGGTAAGCCCTACAAGTCACAAAAAGCTTCCTAATTACTCAAACATGGATGGTAAGATTCTGATTTTTTTTGCCACTTTCCAAATCTTTTCAGATTCTAGTTTCCTAATCTTGTCATATCTTTTCTTTCCTAATTTCTCTTTGTTCTGAATCATTAGTTTCCTATTTTATTCCTTTCTTAGTTTCATAAATTGTTGTTTGTGTCTATCTTGCTTTATTCTTGATTTTGTCAAAATTTTGTGCTTTCCTTTCCTTCCATAATTGTCATGCCGCTTTCCTAAATTCATCACCAACATTTTCCTTTCCTTTTCTTTCCATAAAAACATGCTGCACATATAAATTTTCTATTGGTCAATATTTGTGCACGTTTTTCCTTTCTTGAATACTACATCCTCTTAGTGATCAAAATTGGTGCACATTAACCTTCTTGATTGTTGGTCCAAAAATTGATTCTTTGAGGACTTTGAATTTTGGAACTTTAGTTTTGTCATTGCCACTTCATACATATTTCTTCTTTTGATTTGTTGGAATTTGATTAAGAACAATATAGGGAGCAAGTTGAGTGGTAAAAGGTAAGAGTGTTTTACATTATTGAAAAAGCCAATCTTTTTGTGTGAAACATGAGTGCTAATAAATCTTTTGAGTGGAAACACGTGAGAGAGTGATTTGTGAGGTCCATATTTCTTTCCTCTTTGTTTTTAGTCACATTTCAGGTTCTAAGTATGGCTGGAAAAGAAAGTGCAATTCATTTTAAAGCTCTAATGAAAGCTTTCAATGATCAAATGAATGAGTTGAATGCTAAATTGGATAGCATGGAGTCTTGCTCCAAATCTCAGAGAAGGCATGATCAAGCATTTATTAAAGAAGTCCATCCTAAAAGAGGCAAGCAAATTTCTTCTTTTAAGGATGTTAAATCAAAGATCCCATTGTTCCATGGTGAGAAAGATGTTGATGTTTACTTGGAATGGGAAAGAAAAGTTGATCAAGCATTGGAATGTTGTAACTACTCTGAGTTGGAAAAGATGCAATGTGTATATCTTAGATTTAGTAAAAATGTTGCTGCTTGGTGGAAACGAATGGAGTGCCAACGCACTATTAAAGGAGAGCCTTCTATTGCAACATGGAGTGAGATGAAAACGGTCATGAGAAAAAAGTTTGCATTGTCTCATTTGCATGAGCACCCTCCTGAAGCTAAGATTGTTGATGAACATTGCAAAGAGGTTCAAGTTCTTTTGGCTCAAGATTCATGTGATTCCCTCTTGGGGAAAGAAGATCATGTGGAAGGTATGTCTTATTCTCAAACCTCTAATGATGATATCTCGTGTTAGCGTAGATGATTTAAGATGTGCTGAACTTGAGAATCCCAATGAATTTAATGATGTTGATTGTGTTAATGGGATTGATCATGATAGTTTGCTGAATCTTGAGAAAATTGAGCTAGATGTTGTTAGTATTGCATTAGATAGCTTTGATTCTAGTTATGCTTTTAATAAGAATATTGAAAATCATGATGTAGCACAATTGGAAAACAATGAAGTTGCTTGTGCTTATAAGATTAATAGCCATGACTGTGTGCAACTTTTAGAGGAATATAATGCTTTACATGTTGCTAATGATTTGATTGAAAATTCTTTGGATAGTAGCATGCTAATTCCTAGTAGTGCTGATGATGTGATTTCATTGGAAATTGGTTCATATGATTACATTGATGAGATTGAGCATGTTGACATGGTGATCGGAAATTTTAATTGTGATGTTAATTTGATTGGACATGATAGCAATAGTTCTTTTGTATTAAAAGACAACCCATGAATCATTGCCATGTAATCATTTGTGTAAAAGTCATGAAAACTTGAAGAGTGAACTAGAGTGGAAGAATAAGAGTAATAAGAGATGAAATGTCTAGAAAATTGTTGTGAGTGGAAAAAGAGTGTGTGAAGAGAAGATTGACAGAAGAGTGAAAAAGAGAAAGAAAAAGAGGAAAAAGAGAGTTTGAGGAAGAATGAGAGTGAAAGTGAGCTTGAAGTAGTTTGTACAAAACTCCTTCCTTCTTCACCTCATGATAGAGTACGCTTGAGGCATGAAACATTGAGGGTCCTTGAACAAGTTGCAATGCATAAAAAAGGATGCTTCATCACTTGGAAATCAAGCTTGGGAGGCTAAAGTTCCATTGCAAGGAATAGATGGTCCAACCCAAGAAGTCCAAATAGCTTGATTATGTTCTCTTCCGTGCAAGTTACAGATCCAAGCCCAAAGAGAGCCCACTTAGAGGAGATTACTTAAGTGATCATGTGCCACTCATGTGATCAACTAAAAAGGAGTCTTCTTTATTCTATTTCACTTAGAATTTTCATTTTTTTTTATTATTTAATTTTCAGAATAAGGCATATGGTCAAAGATTGTGATAGAGTACGATCGAGGCATGAAGCATTTGGTGATGAGGGCAAGCTAAGGGAAATAGTGGACCATGGACAAATTCAAAGCCCACTTCAAGGCATTGGAGGATCAATGACAAGAGCTAGAACAAAAGTCATGAAGCAAGCCATGAATGGGGTGATGCATAACATGATTAACATGGAACCATTATATTTCAATGATTTGGAGGCCCAAAATAAAAGAAAGAGGCAAGCTGAAAATATGGAGCCAAATTATAGTCAACGAGCCCAACTTGGAGAAGGCCCAACATGGATAATTCACTTAAAATACATGTGCTTCTCATATGGTCACTAAAAGTGACGTTTTTAATAAGTTTTATTAGGATTATTTAGTCAATTTGTTTCCTTTTAAATAAAAGGCATATAATGATCTGATTTGCTTTGCTTTATGCATCAAAGAGGAGCCAACCTTTTCAAATTCAAAATTAGAATTAAATACTCCTTTTGCTTAGGGTTTCCTTTTTGTATTAATGAGCATTAATAAGGATAGGTTTGTGAGCTGAACTAGAGTTAGTTTGTGGGTTAATACTTACCTATAAATAGACAAATCTTGTACTCTTGCAAACATAATATGAATGAATGAATTTCTTTTCAGCAACTTTGTTATTGTTCAGTGAGTTCTTTCTTGCTTATCCTTGAGTGCCAGAAAGAATGAGGACTTATCAAGGAGTGGTGATCCTTGTGGCGTCCCGGAGTTAGGATTCAAGAGACGGGTTCTCTTGGAGTCTACTTCCTTTGACCAACATTTTGTTCAGTCTTCTTATTTCATCGTGTCTATTTTCTTTAGTTTTTGTTCATTGTTGTTCTTTATTGTTCTTGTGCTCAATTCATGTTTTCCTTGAGTTGCATGATCCTGACCATTCATCCTAATCTGATGATATCCACTCCTAAGATCTATCTTTGAAAATAAACACGCACCATGCAGTTCATCTAGCATGTCATCTAACCGAGGAATGGGATATCGATACTTAACTGTAATTTTGTTGATGGCATGACAATCTACACACATTCCCCACTTGCCATCTTTCTTGGGCACCAAAATGACTGGAACAGCACATGGACTAAGGCTTTCTTTCACGAACCCCTTTTTCAATAGTTCCTCAACTTGCCTTTGAATTTCCTTAGTCTCCTCTGGATTTGCCCTATATGCAGGCCTATTTGGAATAGATGCTCCAGGGATGAAGTCAATTCTATGCTCAATGCCTCTTATTGGGGCAACCCATCTGGTATCTCCTCTGGAAATAATTCCTTATATTCCTGCAACAAGCTCAAAACACTAGAGGGAAGAGAGTTATCTAAATCAGAAATAGTTAGATACACTTCCTTATACATAAGTACAAAGGAAGGTTCACAAAACAAAACTCTTTTGATTTCTCCTCCTCTAGCAAACAAAGTTACTTTTATTTCTTCACTCTCATTCTTTTTCACAAAGCTCCTTTGCTCTTTTCTTTTGAGCTCACTTGCTTTTCTTTCTTTCTCATGCTCTTTCTTTTCTTTTTCTTTCATTTTACTCTCTTGCGTAATTCTCCTTTGGTCTTCAAGAGCCTGCATTGGACTAAGAGGTGTTAGCACAATGGTCTTATTATTAGCATCCCCACTCTCATTAAACCACAACAAATTATAAGGTGTAGGATGCTTCAAAGTTGGTAAACCAAGTTTCTCAACTAACAAGGTGCTTGCTACATTGGTACAACTACGATTATCAATGATAAGATTGCATACCTTGTTATTAATGAAACATCTAGTATAAAACAAATTCTCGTGTTGCTCTCTCTCATGGCCCACCTTTGGCTGTATGTTAAGAGCACGCCTGGATACCAATACTTCTCCTTCAACGGCCTCAGCTATCTCCACATCAGAATCATCTTCACTAGAGTTTAACTCGGCCTCCTTCGTCTCTTCATCACTGCTTTCACTAGTCACACAACCATTCTCAAGAGCAATCATAGTTCTTTTAGTGGGACATTGTGAAGCAATATGACCAAACCCTTGACATTTAAAACATTTAACTTTAGAAGAATCAGAAGAAGAAAATTTAGAAGACTTACCTTTGGAACTAGGAATCTGTTCTTTCAACTTGTTCTTTTCCTTAGGTTTGGGCTCACCTTTCCATTTGGAAGACACATTATATTCCTTTGATCTGCCATAGGATTTATATTCTTTGTTTGAACTCCCATATGACTTCACTTTCTGTTTTGCCTTCAAGTGCTTTTCAACTTTAATGGCTTTATGCAATAACTCGTCCACATCAAGATAGTTTTGCATCTCAACCTCAGCAGCAATATCTGGATTCAATCCTCTAAGGAACCTTGCCATTGTTTGCTCTAGATCTTCATCCACATGGGCCTTTATCATGGACATCTCCATCTTCTGGTAATAATCCTCCACACTCATGGTTCCTTGTTTTAGTTTTTGAAGCTTCATGTGTACATCCCTATGGTAATGATTTGGTACATATCGTTTTCTCATAATTGTCTTCATTTCGTGCCATGTCCTAACAGGACCCTCTCCAATTCTCCTTCTAGTAGTACACAACAGGTTCCACCAAATACTAGTGATGAAAGACCCAAGCAGAACTTGTCCGATTGAACCTCCAATGACTTGGAATGAACCACGGATCGTGCTAGAATCAAATAGGACACATGAAATAGCAAGAAAACACAAGAAAGATGAATATGTTAAACTAGAAAAATAGAATGATAATTATGAACGAAAATGATAAGAAAATAGGAAAGATATGTTGGTCAATGGGATAAGACCCTAAGAGAACTCGTCTCTTAGAACCTTAGCCTTGAGACGCCACAAAGGAAAACCACTCCTTTGATAAGTCTAAGAATTCTCTCAAGAACACAAGGGATACAAGAGAAAAACTCACAAGAAAAGAACATAAGTTCTAAAAATTCATTCTCATTAATCTGTCTATCTAATAATTACATAGGTGGCTCCTTATATAAAGAAATAAGGCAACTAAAACCCTAGGCTAAAATAAAAAACGAAAATTACAATAAAAATAAAGAAAATAATCATATCTAATCCTAAAGGAGATGCCACAATCTAACTAAAAAAAGGAAACAAAATATTCTTACAAATCACTCCTAAAGGTGGCACCTTTTTGCCGAAAAGTAAAGAAAATTCTAGAACCTAAATTTTTAAAATAGGAAACAACCAAAACTTAATCTCCAAGATATAATCTTTGACCAAAAGCCCTTATTTCTGAAAATAAAATAAAATAAACGAAAATTCTAAATAAATTAGCTTAAAGAAGATTCCTTTTTAATTGATCACATGAATGGCACATGATTACTTAAGTAATCTTCTCTAATTGGGCTTCTCTTGGGCTTGGATCTGAAACTTGTAATTTGGAGTTGATGATCACACCTACAAGCTCCTTTTGGGCTACAACTTTAATCAAGTGAATGGGTTCTAATCCGTAGAGCTCTTGGATTATTTCAATGCTTTGATTCCTTGCTCTTAACTTTGAATTCTTGCAAGCCATACACAGCCCTTACTCTATCAACTAGCATAATCAGTAAATTTAACAGTAGCCAATCTTACCTTGCTTTCCTCAGAATATGAATTGCATTCAAACACAAGCTCCACACGCCTTTCCCACTCTAAGTAACCATCAGGATCAACTTTCCTTTGGAAGGAAGGAATCTTCATTTTTATATTGGAAAGGGGATCCTTCTTATGCTCTTGGTTATGTCTAAATGTATGCCGGTTTTGTCTAGCTCTTCTTGGTTGCAGCTCTTCCTCCTCAAATTCAGTTCCCACCTCTTCTTCACCATCATCAGAATAGATCATATGGTGCTTTCCTCGACTTGTTTTAGAATGAGAAGGGGAAGCTTCGATCACATCTAATCTCATACTCAATTTCTTGAGCTGATCATTTATGGA
Organism: Adenanthera pavonina; assembly: GCA_026686845.1. Taxonomy (NCBI): domain Eukaryota; kingdom Viridiplantae; phylum Streptophyta; class Magnoliopsida; order Fabales; family Fabaceae; genus Adenanthera; species Adenanthera pavonina. The sequence continues at coordinate 10,966,837 of JAIVEN010000017.1, forward strand.
GTCCATAAAGAGCTTCAAATCTGGCATTTGAGTTTCACTACCACCAGACATGTTTCCAAGAATGATGGGAGACACATTAGGAACCTGTCCTAATAGCCTTCTTTGATATAAGGATCGTGCAACTCAAGGAAAGATGAATTGAATACAAGAACAACGAAGAGTAACAATGAATAAAAACAGAAAAAGTAAAGATGATGAAAATAAGAAAACTGAGACAATGTTAGTCGAAGGAAATAGACTCCAAGAGAACCCGTCTCTTGAATCCTAACTCCAGGATGCTACAAGGATCACCACTCCTTGATAAGTCCTCATTCTTTCTGGCACTCAAGGATAAGCAAGAAAGAACTTACTGAACAACAACAAAGTTGCTGAAAAGAAATTCATTCATTCATATTGTGGTTTGCAAGAGTACAAGAGGTGCCTATTTATAGGCAAGTATTAAACCACAAACTAACTCTAATTCACCCCACAAACCTAACCTTATTAATGCTAATTAATACAAAAAGGAAATCCTAAGTCAAAAGGAGCATTTAATTCTAATTTTGAATTTGAAAAGGTTGGCTCCTCTTAAATGCATAAAGCAAAGCAAATCAGATCATTATTTGCTTTTTATTGAAAAGGAAACAAATTGACTAAAATAATCCTAATAAAACTTATTAAAAACGTCACTTTTAGTGACCACATGAGAAGCACATGTATTTTAAGTGAATTCTCCATGTTGGGCCTTCTCCAAGTTGGGCTCGTTGACTATAATTTGGCTCCACATTTTCAGCTTGCCTCTTTCTTTGTTTTGGGCCTCAAAATCATTCAAATACAATGGTTCCATGTTAATCATATTTTGGATCAACCCATTCATGGCTTTGGTTCTAGCTCTGGTCATTGGTCCTCCAATGCCTTGAAGTGGGTCTTGAATTTGTCCATGGCCCATTGTTTCACTTAAGTTGCCTTCATCACTTAATATCCAAGACAATCTTTGACCATATGCCTTATTTCTGAAAATTTAATAATAAAAAACGAAAATTCTAAATAAAATAGAATAAAGAAGATTCCTTTTAAGTAATCTCCTCTAAATGGGCTCTCTTTGGGCTTGGATCTGTAACTTGCAAGGAAGAGAACATAATCAAGCATGTTGGACTTCTTGGGCTAGATCATCTATGCCTTGGAATGGAACTTTAGCCTCCCAAGCTTGATTTCTAAGTGATGAAGCTTCCTTTTTATGCTTTACAATTTGTCCAAGGACCCTCAATATTTCATGCCTCAAGTGTACTCTATCAACAAGAGAAGAAAAGAGAGATGTAGGAGAGAAAGTGTCCAGAAAAATAAAAAGAATGCAGAAAGAGTAAGAGAGAAGAGAAGTGAGAAAAGAGTGAAAAAGAGGAAGAAGAGAAAAGAAAAAGAGAGTTTGAGGAAGAATGAGAGTGAAAGTGAGCCTAAAGTAGTTTGTACAAAACTCCTTCCTTCTTCATCTCATCTTTCTTATGTGTCTTCATTGTGTTTGCTTCTTCCTTCTCATTATGTTTCTAACTTCTTTAAATTATGTCATCCATCATTGTTGCAAGAGTCTTCAATTTCTTTTGAGTCCAAATTGCATGAGTCAATAATGAGTTCATTAGTTACTTTAGTGCATTGTTTCTCTAGTTTATTCTTCTATGTCATTCCATCTCATCATCATAGTATTTTGTATTTCCTATGTATTTGTGAAGTACTCCCTATTCATTTTATGTTTTATGTTTATCGTGTGTCTCATAAGTCATGTTTTTTTGGTTGTTTGTTGGTTTATTCCATTTCACCTTCATGAGTCATTTGTGTTCCATTTTCTATTCAACTCATTCTCTTCTTCTAGTTCTATGTTAGTGTGTGTCCCTTTAGTTATTACATCTCCATCTTTGTTCTATCATTGTGCATCATTAATGTTATCAAAATCTTTTCAGGTTTTGCATTTATTGCATTATGTTCAAATCTGTCTAGCTTTTGTCTTCCTTAGTTTTTCTAATACTTGGTTTTAATTAAGTCTTCTTGTGTGCCATTTTGTCCCTATTTGTTTCCCCATGTATCCCTTAACACCGTGGTCCCATTAAAGTATCCTTGTGTAGAGTTTGTGTTTAGCTATTTTGATAGAAAACTCATGTAGAACTTGTCTCACGAACCTTCAATCGAATGGGAAACATAAGGATTGTGCTAGGATCAAAGAGAAGCAAATAAAATATCAAGAACACGTTAAACAAGTAGAAAAGATAAATAGAAGAATGCACGAATAGGAAGAACAGAAGTTATTGGTCAAGAAGCAGGACCCCAAGAAACATTATTTCTTGAAACCTTAGCTATAGACACCACAAAGAGAAGACCACTCTCTTTGATATGCCAAAGAGTCTCTCAAGCTCACCAAGAGAACAAGAAAACTCACAAAGTTTTTGTCAAAAACGCACTATTCATTCATCTATGATTTGCAAGTACAAAAGTGACGTTTTTAAAGAAAAAGAAAGCAAAAACCCTAGGCCTAATTTGCTAAAAATACTTTAGATCCTAAATCTCTTAGAATGGCACCACCTTACACAAAAATAAGACTAGATACTGTTGAATAAGTGGTGCCCAAAAATGGGAAACAAAATCAAATCTAAAGAGATCCTCACAAATAAATTCAAAATAGGAAACTAATTGTCAAAACCTTATTTCTGAATTAAGTAATAAAAAAAAACGAATATTGCTAATTTATTTAATTAAAGAACACTACTTAAAAGGTCACAAGCTTGGCACATGCTCCTTTAAGTGAGTTCTTCTATTTGGGCCTTGTTTGTTAGGCTTGGATCAATTTCTAGCATACTAGCCATGAAGAACATGCCTCTTGAAGCCTTTTGGGCTGAAAATTGAGCTAAGTAGATGGGCTCTTTTTCAATTACTTCTTGAATCAATCCATTGAGAGCTTGCTTCATTGCCTTAGGCCTTGCTCTTATCATAGGCCCACCCATTCCTTGCAAAGGAATCATATGATCATGCCTTCCATGTCCACCAAGCTCTTGAAACTCCTCCCCTTCGATAAGCCTAGCTCGTGCTCCATCATTCCCTCCCTCCTCGAAAGGATTCATCCTCGAATCTCCATAATCTACATGAAAAGAAAGGGAACGATTACAAGAATCAAATAGATCATGAGGAGTATACTTACCTTTCAAGTTTGATTGATGCATCTTTGCTTTAATCCATCCATAAACTTGAAGGAAATCACTCTTCCTTGGCTTCAAATTTGTTTTAAATGTTCCTCTAAGCAACCAATCTCTAGGATGAAAAATCTTCCAAGCATTATATCGAATATGGGACTTATTTTCAAGCATTGAAGGATGAATGAATAGTGCGATTTTGACAAAAACATTGTGAGTTTTCTTGTTCTCTTGGTGAGCTTGAGAGACTCTTTGGCATATCAAAGAGAGTGGTCTTCTCTTTGTGGTGTCTATAGCTAAGGTTTCAAGAAACAAGTTTTCTTGGGGTCTTGCTTCTTGACCAATAACTTCTATCCTTCCTAATCATGCATTCTTCTATTTATCTTTTATGTTTGTTTAAAGTGTTCTTGGTATTTTATTTGCTTCTCTTTGATCCTAGCACGATCCTTACGTTTCCCATTCGATTGAAGGTTTGTGAGACAAGTTCTACATGGGTTTTCTATCATGAACGCATTATTGACTCATGCAATTTGGACTCAAAAGAAATTGTGGACACATGCAACAATGATGGATGATATAATTTAAAGAAATTAGAAACATAATGAGAAGGAAGAAGAAAACACAATGAAGACACATAAGAAAGATGAGATGAAGAAGGAAGGAGTTGTGTACAAATTACTTCAAGTTCACTTTCACTCTCATTCTTCCTCAAACTCTCCTTTTCTTTTCTCTTTTTCCTCTTTTTCTTCCTCTTTTCTCACTTCTCTTCTCTCTTACTCTTTTTGCATTCTTTTTATTTTTCTGGACACTTTCTCTCCTACATCTCTTTTTTCTTCTCTCATTTCTACTATTCTCATTTTTCCACTCTAGCTCACTCTTCAACTTCTCATGATTTTTACACAAATGAATACATGGCAATAGTTCATGGTCTTTTTCCAAAACATTATAACAGTTTCTATCATACCCATTCAAGCTAACATTATAGTATAAATCTCCAATCACCATGTCAATATGCTCGATCTCATCCATGCAATCATAAGATCTAATTTCCAAAGGAATCACACTATTAGCACTACTTGAAACTAGCATGCTACTATCCGAAGAATTTTCCCTCAAATCATTAACAACAAATAAATCATGTTTCTCTTCTAAAAGTTGCACGCAATCATGGTTAATTTCATTAGCACAGTCATGAAATTCATTTTTCAATTGATGCAAATTAGAAACACCACTAGAATCAAAAGTACTAGCAACATATATATCAATATTCTCCTCTAATTGATGCAAACAATCAATCTCTTCAACATAAACAACGTCATCAAAATTATTGATATTCTGAGGTTCAACACATTTATACTTGTATTCCAATTTGATTGATCCATTGCAAGAGATATCATCAATGCAAACAATATCAATATTCTCATCAGAATTATCACATCCTAAAATCACAAGAGATATCAGTATTAGAATTTTGAGGTTTAGTCATACCTGTAGCAAATTCTCTCGTTCCATTATCGGTTGTTGAAGTGGTAGCAACTTTGTCATCTGCTCGATCGTCTTTCTCCACATGGGAATCACATGAATCTTGGACCACGGGCATTTGCATCTCCTTGGAATGTTCAACAACACTTTTAGCTTTGGATGACATGTATTTTTGCCTCAAGACTGCTCTCATTTCATTCCATGTTATAATGGAAGGTTCTCCATTTGTAGCTCGTCTAATTTCCATCCGTTTCCACCAAGCAGCAACCTTTTTACCCAATCGAAGGTATGCATATTGTGCCTTTTCTATTTCAGAGTAGTTGCAACATGTGAAGACCTGTTCAACTTTTCTTTCCCAATCCAAGTAACCATCAGGATTTTTCTCATCATGAAATAGTGGGATCTTCGGTTTGATTTTGCTAAGAACATCCGTGTGAGCAGAAACCTTTGGATTACGCCTTGCTTTGCTTTTAGAAGGAAACTTCAAGTGATCCAATTTTGCATTTACTTCCTCAATTTGATCATTGAAAGTCCTTAATAAGGCCTTAAGATCAACTTCTCCAACAACCATGTTTACAATCTGAAATGTTAATGTAAAGCAAAGAGAAAGAAATAGGGACCTCACACACTCTCTCACGTGTTTCACTCAAAATAATGTAAATGCACTCGTGTTTCACACTAAATCAAAGCTTTTTCAAATATAATGCAATTTCTCTCTTGCCTTTTTCCACTCGAAACTTGCTTTCTTATGAGAGTGCTAAATTAAAACCATAACTTCAATAAAAAAAAGAAATCAGTTTTTAAAGTAGTGGCAATCACAGAAAATCAAAGTGCAAAATTAAAGTTCTCAAAGATCTAATTTAATTAAACAATAACCAACACAAAATGAGCACAAAAGAAATAAAATTTCTAACAAGAGAAATCTGAAGGAAATGGAACAAAGGATGAAAATTGGTAGGAAATTGATAAGGAAATAAATCTTAAAGAAAGATAAATTATAGAGATTTATACTCAACAAATTAGAAAACAATCCCAAATTATCAAATATATGATTTTTTTTAACAAGATTGAGCTTAAGCAAGGAAAAGCTACTTGGGATTATATTTTACGAAAGTATAATCGTGAATCAAATCAAGAACTCAATCAAACTACAAAATTCTGAATTTAGCCCAAACAAATCTCTTTTTTTTTTACTATTTTCTTTTCTGCTGCTATATTCTTTTTTTTTTGCAGCAATCAATCTCTCTTTTTTTTCAGATTTTTTTCTTTGCAAACAATTTTTTTTATGAGATGAATAACAAAAATGAAAATAGTGAACAAAAATATAATGAAGAGAACCGGTGAACAGTAACGGAACCGTATGAACAGTGACGCAAACAGTGATCAGACCAGTACCGGTGAACAGTGATCAGAACAATTCAAACAGTGCCGGGGAACAGTGATGACGTACGGATGAACAGTGACGTGAAACAAGGAAACAAGGAAAACAGAGAACACACCTTGATTGACAAACCTAAGTTCTGATGCCAAATGATAAGTGAACCCTTTTGGAACCTATCCAAAGAACTCACTTTAATGTATATGTGATGGGAGACACATTAGGAACCTGTCCTAAGAGCCTTCTTTGATATAAGGATCGTGCAACTCAAGGGAAAAGGAATTAAACACAAGAATAATGAAGAACAAAAACTAAAGAAATTAGACACGAAGAAATAAGAGGACTGAACAAAATGTTGGTCGAAGGAAATAGACTCCAAGAGAACCCGTCTCTTGAATCCTAACTCCGGGACGCCACAAGAATCACTACTCCTTGATAAGTCCTCATTCTTTCTGGCACTCAAGAATAAGCAAGAAAGAACTCACTGAACAACAACAAAGTTGTTTTAAAAGAAATTCATTCATTCATATTGTGTTTGCAAGAGTACAAGAGATGCCTATTTATAGGCAAATATTAACCCACAAACTAACTCTAGTTTAGCCCACAAACCTAACCTTATTAAAGCTCATTAATACAAAAAGGAAATACTAAGCAAAAAGGAGCATTTAATTCTAATTTTGAATTTGAAAAGGTTGGCTCCTCTTAAATGCATAAAGCAAAGCAAATCAGATCATTATTTGCCTTTTATTGAAAAGGAAACAAATTGACTAAAATAATCCTAATAAAACTTATTAAAAACGTCACTTTTAATGGTCACATGAGAAGCATATGTTGTCTTCAAGTTATATCTCCCAAATGGGCTTCTTTTGGGCTTGGACCATTAGCCTATATGATTGGAATCCTTTTCCATACTTTTTAGCTCTTTTTTCTTTTTTGGGGCTGCAGCTTGATTCAAATAGTTGGGCTTCATGCTCTTTCCGAGCTCATTGCCATGTCCAAGGACTCCAAATGCTTCATGCCTCAATCGTACTCTATCAATATGACACCCAGATCTTTGCGAAACAAGGGACACAAAGACTAGAAAATTGAAAAACAGTAAAAAGAAAGACACACAAAGAAGAGAATGAACAAGAAAGCACACAAGATCTATTGGTCTAGGTGAATTAGAACCCAAGAAAACCAGTCTCTTAAACCCTAGTTCCAGTGACGTAAGTTTTCTTGGGGTCTTGCTTCTTGACCAATAACTTCTATCCTTCCTAATCGTGCATTCTTCTATTTATCTTTTCTGTTTGTTTAATGTGTTCTTGGTATTTTATTTGCTTCGCTTTGATCCTAGCACAATCCTTACGTTTCCCATTCAATTGAAGGTTTATGAGACACGTTCTACACGGGTTTTCTATCATTTGGTATCAGAGCTCCAGTTTGCTAGTTTCAAGGTTGCTTCTTTCTTCTGTCCAGATTTGTTCTTGTGCTTCTTTTCTATTTTTTTGTGGCGTGATTCTTCTCACTTTGTGTCTCTTGTGTGTGGCATCTTCATAAGTTGTTTGTTCTTGTGGTCTTTTTGTTGGATCATCTCTTCCTTGTGACTTGTTCCTATTTCTTATTGTCTTCTGTCTAGATTTGAAGTTTTCTAAAAAAAAAAATTCGAATTATTTTTGTTGTTGCAATTTTAGTATTGTCCAGAAAGTTTGAATTTGTGCGTGTCCAGTTTTAAAAAAAAATTCGAAAAAAAATTATTAGCTGCTGTTAAAAAAAAAAGAAGAAGAAGAAGAAGAGAAAGAGAAGAAGCTCAAAAAAAAAACGAAAAAAAATTGGAAAAAAAAAAGGAAATATATTGCTGGACCTTTCAGATTTACTATATCAATCAACTACTTGATGGTCAAGATAGAATTTTTCTTGATTGATTGATTGCTTTCCTATTTTATTGAGTGGACTGCAAGTTGAAAAAGGAAAATTTGTTTCTTTTGTTCTTCTTGCTCTTCAAGTCACATTGGAAATTACTAAATTCAACAAACTTGATTGGCAAGTTTCAAACTCTTATGTAGATTGCTACTTTCCTAATCTTATTTCCTTATCTTGTTTCCTAATTTATCATTGTGCTGCAACTTGTTTCCCTTTTCCTCCATTGTTCTACCTTCCTTTTCTCTTCTTTCTTAGTTTCCTAAATTATTCATTTTGATTTTCCTTGCTTTATTTGTTGGCTGTCCAGATTTCTTTCTTGTTTTTCATGCCACTTCTCCAGAATCATTCATTCATATTTATTCAATTTCTTTCTTAATTTGTGCTACAGTTATTCCATCTCTTTTGGTCTCATTTTTATGCACGAATTTTAGTTGAGTTTTTGGTCCCAAATTTGATTCTTTGAAACTTGAATTTTGGGCTTTAGCTTTGTGTCACCACTAATTTTTACATCCTCTCCCTTTTGAATTGCTAGAGTTGAATTAACACTAAAGAGAGCTAATTGAGTGATAAAAGGCAAGAGTGTTTGACATCATTGAAAAAGCCAAACTTTTTGTGTGAAACACGAGTGCTTATAAAATTTTTGAGTGAAAAACACGTGTGAAGAGTGTGTGAGATCCCTATTTGTTTTCTCTTTGCTGTACAATAACATTTCAGATTATTAACATGACTGTTGGAGAATTTGATCTTAAGGCCTTATTAAGGACTTTTAACGATCAAATTGAGAAGGTGAATGCAAAATTGGATTGCATTGAATCTCCTTCTAAAACTAAAACAAGGCGTGATCCAAAGGTTTCTGCTCACATGGATATTCTTAGCAACATCAAATCAAAGATCCCATTGTTTCATGGCGAGAAAGATCTTAGTGTTTACTTGGAGTGGGAAAGAAGAGCTGAACAAGCATTTGAATCTTGCAATTACTCTGAGTTAGAGAAGGTGCAACGTGCTTACCTTCGATCTAGTAAAAAGGTTGCTGCTTGGTGGAAACGAATTGAGTGTCGAGGCACTGTTAAAGGAAAGCCTTCTATTGCAACATGGAGTGAAATGAAAATGGTCATGAGGAAAAAATTTGCATCATCTCATGAACAACACCCTCCCAAAGTGAATGTAAATGAACATTGTGAAGAGGTGCAAATTTTGGTGGTACAAGATTCATGTGATTCCCACTTGAAGAGAGTTGATCAAACGTATGAAGAAGTTGCTACATTGACAGAGGTTGTTGTGAGTAAAGAGTTATTTATGCCTAAAGGTATGCCTAATTCTCAAACCTCTTGTGATGATATCCCTTGTGCTGAAGTAGAAGATTTAGAATGTGTTAGTCTTGGTAAGTTGAATCACGTTGATGATATTTCTTATGTTGGATCAATTGAATTGGAAATGAAATCTGAATGTGTTGATCATAAGAATTCCATAAAATTGATTGAATATGATGATGTCTTTTTAGATCTTGAAGAGAAATTTGTGCTAGATATTTTTAGCGATGATAGCTTTGTTAAATCTAGTTGTATTGCAAATGTATTACAATTAGAAAGTGATTTTCATGATGTTGAGATTAACCTTGATTATGGGCAACTTTTATATGAGAATCATGATTTACACATTGCTAATGATTTGATGGAAAATTTCTTGGATTGTAGCATGCTAGGTCCTAGTGGTACTAATGATAAAATTTCATTGGAAATTGGTTCTTATGATTGCATTGATGAGATTGGGCATATTGACATGGTGATTGGAGACTTAGATTGTGATGTTAGCTTGAATGGGCAAGTTAAAAACTGTTCTTGTGTTTTGGATAAAGCCTATAAACCATTGCCATGTATTCATTTGTGTGAAAATCATGAAAGAGTGAAGATTGAGATTAAGAGGAATAATAAAAGAGAGAAAAGCTTGAGTGGGAAAAATAAGAGAGTAAAAGTCCAAAAAAATGCAAAAAGTGCAAGTGGAATGAGTGAGAAGAAAAGTGAGAAAAGAAAGAAAAAGAGAGAAAAGAGAAATGAGAAAGAGCAAAAAGATAAGAGTGGAAAGATAATTGAGAGTTGTTTGAGAGAGAATAAGGAAAATTTTAATTTCACTAAATTTCTTTCCTCTTCTTATGTTCCTTCACTTCATCTTCTTTGTCCTTCTTACTTAGTTTTTGATTTTTGTTGCTTATTTCGTCCATCTTTGTGTTATGAAATTGTAGTTCCTCTTGAGTCCAATGTGATAAGTCCATGTGGTAACTTGGTGTCTTCTTTCTCTAGTTCTTCCATCTATGTCTTTCCATTTCATCCTTATTATATTTTGTTTCCTCAAGTTGTTTCTTGTAACCCTCCAATTCATTTCATATTTTATGTGTTATGTGAATCTCATGAGATATGTGTTTCTTTCTTTGCTACTTGTGTGATTCATAAGTCATGTGTCTTCATGCTCTATTGTTGATGTTGTGTCTCATCTTATCCACATAAGTCTATTATGTTCCATTCTTTTTCTAGTTCATTCCCTTCTTTTGGTTTTATGTTGATATGTGCTCCTTTAGTCATTACTTCTCCATCTTTGTTAGATTGTGCATCATTTACATGTGTCAAATCTGTCCAGATTTTGAATTTAATGAATTATATCAAAATTTGCCTAGATTTCTCCCCATATGATTATTGTACCACCTTAGTCCCTTTTGAGTCTTTTTGTGTAATGTTGTGTCCTAATTCCATTCTTCATGTTTTCCTTAACCCTTTGGCTTCATTTAAGTCTTCTTGTGTCGAGTTTGTGTCTAGCTATTTATTTGGTGTAAAGAAAAGTTCAAATTCTTATCCATCAATGCTTGAAAATAAGTCCCATATTCGATACAATGCTTGGAAGATTTTTCATCCTGAAGATTGGTTGCTTAGAGGAACATTTAAAACAAATTTGAAGCCAAGGAAGAGTGATTTCCTTCAAGTTTATGGATGGATTAAAGCAATGATGCATCAATCAAGCTTGAAAGGTAAGTATACTCCTCATGATCTATTTGATTCTTGTAATCGTTCCCTGTCTTTTCATGTAGATTATGAAGATTCGAGGATGAATCCTTTCGAGGAGGGAGGGAATGATGGAGCACGAGCTAGGCTTATCGAAGGGGAGGAGTTTCAAGAGCTTGGTGGACATGGAAGGCATAATCATGTGACTCCTTTGCAAGGAATGGGTGGGCCTATGACAAGAGCAAGGACTAAGGCAATGAAGCAAGCTCTCAATGGATTGATCCAAGAAGTAATTGAACAAGAGCCCATCTACTTAGCTCAATTTTCAGCCCAAAAGGCTTTAAGAGGCGTGTTCTTCATGGCTAGTATGCTAGAAATTGATCCAAACCCAACAAACAAGGCCCAAATAGAAGAACTCACTTAAAGGAGCATGTGCCAAGCTTGTGACCATTTAAGTAGTGCTCTTTTATTAAATAAATTAGCAATATTCGTTTTTTTTATTATTACTTAATTCAGAAATAAGGATTTGACAATTAGTTTCCTATTTTGAATTTATTTGTGAGGATCTCTTCAGATTTGATTTTGTTTCCTAATTTTGGGCACCACTTATTCAGCATGTATCTAGCCTTATTTTTGTGTAAGGTGGTGCCATTCTAAGAGATTTAGGATCTAAACTATTTTTAGCAAATTAGGGCTAGGGTTTTTACTTTCTTTTCCTTTAAAAACGTCACTTTTGTACATGAAAATAAGAGATGAATGAATAGTGCGTTTTTGACAAAAACATTGTGAGTTTTCTTGTTCTCTTGGTGAGCTTGAGAGACTCTTTGGCATATCAAAGAGAGTGGTCTTCTCTTTGTAGTGTCTATAGCTAACGTTTCAAGAAACAAGTTTTCTTGGGGTCTTGCTTCTTGACCAATAACTTCTATCCTTCCTAATCATGCATTCTTCTGTTTATCTTTTATGTTTGTTTAATGTGTTCTTGGTATTTTATTTGCTTCTCTTTGATCCTAGCACGATCCTTACATTTCCCATTCGATTGAAGGTTCGTGAGACAAGTTCTACACGGGTTTTCTATCATGGAGTTTGTCCCTACTAAAGATGATAAGTGAACCCTTTTGGAACCCGTCCAAAGAACTCACTTTGATATGTAAGACACCCGGACCTTTGCAAAACAAGGAATACAAAGACTAGATAACAAAGAAAAGAATGAAAATGCACAAGAACAGAAGCAAAAGAAAGCCAAAACAAAGAAATAAGATGGATAGATGTTGGTCTTGATGAATTAGAACCCAAGAGAATCGGTCTCTTGAACCCTAGTTCTGGTGACGCCACAAGGATTGACCAATTCCTTGATAAGTCATAGTTTCATTATAGCACTCCAAGAACGCAAGAGAAACTCGCAAAGTTTGAAACTTTAATCATTCAAATCTCCCAAAACGCACATAAAAGATAATCTTAAATAGGCAAGGTAAAATCTAACCTAATAAGCCTAGAAACCCTAATTAATTTGGGCTCAAGTAGTCCTAAAAGGATTAGGAGACATTTGGCTCAAATAACACTGCTATTGGACCCAGAAAACTAATAAAGTAAAGCCCTAAAATAAAATAACAAAAATTCATAAAAATAATAAAATAATACCTAAGCCCTTATAAACATGCCAACACATTTTTGAAATCACATGTTTGGTACATAGATATTTATTTACAAGTTGGGCCATCAAAAGACTATTAATTAACCAATTGGGCTTTATTAGTCACTTAAGTTTAGCCCATAATTAATAAAAACGAAATTAAAACTAATTAAGCACAATAATGTTTAAGTTACATGCTATTTTTGTGAAGCATATAATCTTTTAAGTAATCTCTTCCAATGGACTTCTCTTGGGCTTGAATCTTTCCAAGTGATAAGGCGTACCATGTTCTTGAATTTGTCTAAGCCACCCTCTCTCATTCCCTCCCTCTGCGAAAAGATTCGTCCTCGAATCTCCATAATCTACATAGAAGGAAAGGGAACGATTAAATGCATCAAGTGAAATAATATAGAGTATAATTACCTTTCAAGCATGATTGATGCATCTGCGCTTCATTCCTTGCATGAATGTGAAGGACAACATTCTTTTCTGGCTTTTTGAACCAGAACATTGTTCCAATATCAGAAACCTTCACACCTTTAATTGGAATTTCATAAGCCCTATCTTCAAGCATTGATGGGTAAGAAATTGAACTTTTCTTCATAGCATATACACCAATGACCTGCAATAAGTAGCTACACACAAACTCGACACAATAATATACTTAAATGGGACCAAGATGTTAAGGGACACATAGGGAAACAAATAGGGACAAAATGGCGCACAAGAAGACTCAATTAAAACCAAGGTACTAGAAAAACTAAGGAAGACAAAATCTGGACAGATTTGAACAAAATGCAATAAATGCAAAACCTGAAAAGATTTCGATAACATTAATGATGCACAATGATAGAACAAAGATGGAGATGTAATGACTAAATGGACACACACTAACATAGAATAAGAAGAAGAAAATGAGTTGAATAGAAAATGGAATACAAAAGACTCATGAAGGTGAAATGGGATAAACTAACAAACAACCAAAAAGACACAACTTATGAGACAAACAATAAACATAAAACATAAAATTTATTGGGACTACTTCACAAATACATAGGAAATACAAAATTCTATGATGATGAGATGGAATGACATAGATGGATAAACTAGAGAAAGAAGGCACTAAAGTAACTAATGGACTCATTATTAACTCGTGCAATTTGGACTCAAAAGAAATTGCGGACTCTTGCAACAATGATGAATGACATAATTTAAAGAAATTAGAAACATAATGAGAAGGAACAAGAAAACACAATGAAGACACATAAGAAAGATGAGATGAAGAAGGAAGGAGTTTTGTACAAACTACTTTAAGCTCACTTTCACTCTCATTTTTCCTCAAACTCTCCTTTTCTTTTCTCTTTTCTCTCTTTTTCTTTCTCTTTTTCAATCTTCTCTCAATCTTTTTCTCACTTATTCTTTTTGCACTCTTTGCATTTTTGTGGACTCTTTCTCTCTTAGTTTTCCTACTCATGTTTTTCCACTTAAGCTTAGTCTTTATTTTCTCATGAGTTTCACCTAAATTACATGGCAATGATGCATGGGCTTTTTCCACTACAAAAGAACAGAGACTAACATGCCCATTCAAGTTAGAATCAAAAGCATAATCTCCAATTACCATGCCAATATGCTCAACATCAATACAATTATAAGAGTCAATTCCCAAAGGAATCATACCATTATCCACATAGTTTCCACCAAATCATTAGCAACAAATAAATCATGTTTTTCTTCTAAAAGTTGCACGCAATCATGGTTAATCTCATTAGCACAATCATGAAATTCATTTTTCAATTGACACAAATTAGAAACACCATTAGAATCAAAAGTACTAGCAACTTTTAGATCAATATTCTCCTCTAATGTTTGCAAACAATCAATCTCTTCAACATAAGCAACATCATCAAAATTATTAATATTCTCAGCTTCAACACATTCATACTTGCTTTCCAATTCAATTGATCCATTGCAAGAGATATCATCAATGCAAACAACATTCATCTCATCAGAATTATCACATCCTAAATCACAAAAGATATCAGTATAAGAATTTTGAGGTTTAGGCATACCTATAGCGGATTCTCTTGTTCCATCATTGGTTTTTGAAATGGTAGCAACTTCGTCATCCACTCAATCGTCTTTCTCCACATGGGAATCACACATAGTAGGAGTTGGATTCTTTTTCACAGAGATGTGCATCTCTTTAAGATGTTCATCTTCACTTTTAGGCATAGGCTGGTTGTGACAAGAACCAAACTTTCTTCTCAAAAGACATTTCATATCCTCCCATGAAGTGATAGGTTCAAATCCATATTCAATCCAAGTTTTGTAGAACCTTTCCCACCATACTTCCGCATGGTTAGTAAAACTAATGATGGCATGATCAACTTTGTCCTCAGTGATATGGTAATGATCAAAAACTTGTTCAATTCCTCTTTCCCATTCCCAATAAAGATTAGGATCATTTTTGCCTTGGAAAGAAGGAATTTTCAACTTCGGCTTCCTTAACTTTCGGTCATAGTTGGAAACTTTTCTCAAAGACTTCTTGTGATATGCAAAGCTCAGAAATCTTGACATGGTTAGTAGCCAACAAAAAAATAAAGATTAAAGGACCTCACCACTCCCTCACTTGTTTCACTCAAATAATGCGAATGCACTCGTGTTTCACAATAAGTTAAGACTTTTTCAGGTATAATGCAATTTCGCTCTTGCCTTTTTCCACTCAAAGCTTGCTTTCTTATGAGAGTTCTAAATTAAAACCACAACTTCAATCAAAAGGAAATCAGTTTTTAAAGAAGTGACAATCACAAAAAACAAAAGTTCAAAATTAAAGTTCTCAAATATCCTAATTTGATTAAACAATAACCAACACAAAATGAGCACAAAGAAACTAAAATTTCCAACAAGAGAAATCAGAATGAAATAGAACAAAGAATGATGAAAATTTGTAGGAAATTGATAAGGAAAGAAATCTGAAAGATGGACAAATTATAGAGATTTAAGCTCAACAAATTAGGAAAAAATCCCAAATGATCAATCAAATATAAGATTTTCTTTTAACAAGATTGAGCTTAAGCAAGGAAAAGCTACTTGGGATTCAAGCCAAAATACTTTAAGAAAGTATATTTCTCAATCAAATAAGAAACTCAATCAAATCACAAAATTCTGAATTTAGCCCAATCAAATCTCTTTTTGTTTTTTTTTTCACTATATTTCTTTTTAAAAACGCTCATGAAAGTTAGCCTTAATAGGCAAGGTAAAATCAAAGAGTTATGTTGATCATTCACAGTCAAATACACATCCTTATACAATAGAATTAATGAATTTTCATCAAACAGAGCTTCTTTGATCTCACTTCTTCCACAAAACAAGCTCACTTTCTTTTCTTCACTCTTTCTTTTCTCTTTTTACTTCATCGCTCACTTCTTTTCTCTCTTTTTCACCTTTCTCTCCATTTTTCTCTCTCTTTTCTTTTTCCCTCATCTTACACTCTTGAGTGATTCTTTTCTGATCTTCAAATGCTTCCAATGGACGAATAGGTGTTAGTACAATGGTTTTATTATTGAATGGGAAATAGTATCTATTGCTATAACCATCATATCTAACTCGTCTATCAAACTCCCATGGTCTACCTAACAACAAGTGTCCAGCATACATAGGTGCCACTTCACACAATACCTCATCATGAAAATTACCTATGGAAAATGCTACAACTACTTGTTTAGTGACCTTAGCATCCCCACTATCATTAAACCATAACAAATTATAAGGCTTGGGGTGCTTTTGAGTAGGTAAACCTAACTTTTCAACTAACAAGGTACTAGCAATGTTCGTGCAACTACCATTACCAATGATAAGATTACATACTTTGTTATTGACAAAATACCTAGTGTGAAAAATATGCTCACACTGTTCCTTTTCTAGATCCTCTCTTGGTTGAATGTTAAGAGCTCATCTTGACACTAGAGTTTGCCCATGCACAGCCTCTGTAATCTCCATGTCAGAATCATCAGTCAAAGGGGGCATAGATCCACCCTCCTCAACTTCCTCATCACTACTACTAGCTACATCACCATTCTTAAGCAAGATCATAGTTCGCTTATTTGGACATTGAGAAGCAATATGACCAAAACATTGTCATTTAAAACATTTAATTTTTGAAGAAGAATTAGAAGAAAAAGGTTTAGAATCAATTTTACCTTTCAGAGTAGAGGGCTGCACCTTTATCTTTTTCTCTCCTCCTTTGGCTTGGTCTCTCCCTTAGTCTTAAAGGAGAATCTTACCTCCTTGCTTGAGCCTCCAGAGGCCTTCAACTTTTGCTTGGCTTTTAAGTTCTTTTCCACTTTGATGACCTTATGCAATAAATCCTCCATATCGAGGTAGTTTTGCATCTCAACCTTAGCAGCAATCTCTGGATCCAATCCTCCAAGGAACCTTGCCATTGTTTGCTCAGGATCTTCTTCTACTTTTGCCTTAATCATGGCAATCTCCATTTCTTGATGATATTCTTCAACACTCATAAATTTTTATTTCAGTTTCTGGAGCTTTGTATGAGCATCCCTAAAATAATGATTAGGGATATGTCTCTTTCTCATGATGGCCTTCATTTCATTCCAAGACCAAATTGGACCTTCACCTGTACGTCTTCTGGTGGTAAGTAATTGGTCCCACCAAATGCTTGCACAATCTGTAAATTCCACCACAGCCAATTTCACTTTGCTCTCCTCTGAATAAGAATGACACTCAGACATGCTGATAGAGGATGGCTTGGACAAATTCAGGAATATGGTAGGAGGCCTTATCAATTGGAAAGATTCAAGCCCAAGAGAAACCCATTGGAAGAGATTACTTAAAAGATCATGTGCTTTACTAAAATAGCATGTGACTTAAGCATTATTGGGTTTAATTAGTGTTAATTTCGTTTTTATTAATTATGGGCTAAACTTTGTTAATTAATAAAGCCCAATCAGTTAATTAGTAGTGTTTTAGATGGCCCAACTTATAAATAAACATGTCATGTGCCAAACATGTGATTTCATTAATATGTTGGCATGTTTACAAGGGCTTAGGCATTATTTTTATTATTTTCTTTGAATTTTCGTCATTTAGTTTTAGAATTTTATTTTATTAGTTTCTTAGGCCCATTAAGAGTGTTACTTGAGCCCAAAGACTCCTAATCCCGTTAGGATTACTTGAGCCCAAAATAATTAGGTTTTCTAGGCTCATTAGGTTAGTTTTTCCATTGCCTATTTAAGGCCATATGTTGTGTACGTTTTGGAGGATGAATGATAATGAATTTTACAGAACTTATGTTCTTCTTTTGTGAGACTTCTCTTGTTCCCTTGTGAGCTTGAGAAACTCTTTGACTTATCAAAGGGAGTGGTTCCCCTTTGTGGCATCCTGAGGCTAGGGTTCTAAGAGACAGGTTCTCTTAGGGTCTTATCCCATTGACCAACACTTATCCCTTTTAACTTTATCTATTTTCCTTCATTGTTATTGTATGGACGTGTTTGAATTTCAACCCCCTTTGTGTGACTTTTTGGATGATTTATGAGTCAATCTTATAGCTTAGAATCTCATCTTTCATCTCGCTTTGGAAGCAATCAAATCTGATTTTCGTTTGTGAGATACATCAAATTTAATTAAGTTGCGCATTCCATAATTTCCATTTTGTATTCTTCAATCTTCTTGCTGTCAATGGCTTTGTGCTTGATTCTAGCCGATTCCAGGGTGACATCCAGATTGTAGAAGGTTCCTTGGATGGGTTCCAAGTGGGTCTTTCATCATTTGGCATCAAAGCTTTGGTTCTAGCTTCAAAGGTTTGATCTTTCCATCTCTTTCTCTTCCATAATTTGACTTTCTCCATTGTCCATGTCTGTTTGATAAGTGAACCCTTTTGAAACCCGTCCAAAGGACCCACTTTGATGCGTAAGACACCCGGATCTTTGTGAAACAAGAAACACGAAAACTTAAAAATACAAGCAGCAAGTAGAAAGCAGAAAAGATATGTTGGTCGAGGTGAATTAGAACCTAAGAGAACCAGTCTCTTGAACCCTAGTTCCAGTGACGCCACAAGGATTGACCAATTCCTTGATAAGTCATAGTATTCTCTCTAGCACTCAAAGAATTGCAAGAGGTAACTCACAAAAGTCTTAAACTTTAATCATTCAAATCTGAAAAACGTGCATGAAAGTTAGCCTTAAGTAGGTAAGGTAAAATCTAACCTAATAAGCCTAGAAACCCTAATTAATTTGGGCTTCAGTGATCCTAATAGGATTAGGAGACTTTAGGCCCAAACAACACTCCTATTGGACCTAGGAAACTAGTAAAATAAAATCCTAAAATAAAATAACGAAAATTCATAAGAAAATAATAAAAATAATGTTTAAGCCCTTATAAACATGCCAACACATTAATGAAATCACATGTTTGACACATGGCATGTTTATTTACAAGTTGGGCCATAAAAAAGACTATTAATTAACCAATTGGGCTTTATTAATTAACAAAGTTCAGCCCATAATTAATAAAAACGAAATTAATACCAATTAAGCCCAATAATGCTTAAGTCACATGCTATTTTAGTGAAGCACATGATCTTTTAAGTAGTGTCTTCCAATTGGCTTCTCTTGGGTTTGAATCTTTTTAAGTGATAAGGCCTCCTACCATGTTCCTGAATTTGTCCAAGCCCTCTATCATTCCCTCCCTCTTTGAAAAGATTCGTCCTCGAATCTCCATAATCTACATGGAAGGAAAGAGAACGATTAAACGCATCAAATAAATTATACGGAGTATACTCACCTTTCAAGCTTAATTGATGCATCTGTGCCTTATTCTTTGCATGAATGTGAAGGACAACATTCTTCCTGATAGAGTAAGGGCTGTGCATGGCTTGCAAGAGTTCAAAATTAAGAGCAAGGAACCAAAGCATTGAAGTGATCCAAGAGCTCTACGGATTAGAGCCCAGTCACTTGATTAAAGTTGTAGCCTAAAAGGAGCTTGTAGGTGTGATCATCAACTCCAAATTACAAGTTTCAGATCCAAGCCCAAGAGAAGCCCAATTAGAGAAGATTACTTAAGTGATCATGTGTCACTCATGTGATCAATTAAAAAGGAATCTTCTTTAAGCTAATTTATTTAGAATTTTCGTTTATTTTATTTTATTTTCAGAAATAAGGGCTTTTGGTCAAAGATTATATCTTGGAGATTAAGTTTTGGTTGTTTCCTATTTTAAAAATTTAGGCCCTAGAATTTTCTATTAGTTAAAGCAAGAAAGGTACCACCTTTTGATTGATTTGAGGAATATTTTATTTCCTTTTTTCATTTAGATTGTGGTATCTTCTTTAGGATTGATTAGATTTGTTTATTTTATTTATTTTCATTGTAATTTTCATTTTTAATTTTAGCCTAGGGTTTTAGTTGCCTTATTCATTTATATAAGGAGCCACCTATGTACTTTGGAGGAGACAGATTAATGAGAATGAATTTTTAGAACTTATGTTCTTTTCTTGTGAGCTTTCTCTTGTATCCCTTGTGTTCTTGAGAGAATTCTTAGACTTATCAAAGGAGTGGTTTTCCTTTGTGGCGTCCCAAGGCTAGGGTTCTAAGAGACATGTTTTCTTAGGGTCTTATCCCATTGACCAACATATCTTTCTTATTTTCTTGAATTTTCGTGCATTATTTTGTTCTTAATTTTCAGATTCACATATTTCCTCTCCTTGTGCTTTCTTGCTATTCGTGTGTCCTTATTTGATTCTAGCACGATCCGTGGTTCATTCCGAGTCATTGGAGGTTCAATCGGACGAGTTCCGTTTGGGTCTTTCATCACTTCCTTGGCTTCAGAGCTTTGGTTTGCTAGCTTCAAGGTGTTTTCTCTCCTTGTTTCCTCCTTTGTTCATCCATCTTCTATTTCTATCCAGATTTGTTGTGCCTTTGTGCTTCCTTTCTCTTTCCTCTTGGTGTGATTTGGTGTCTTTCATTGTGAGTTCTCTTGTGTGGCATCTCCAACAAGTATTTGTCTTTCCATCTTTTGTTGATTTTTCCTCTGTTGTGACTTGCTTGTGGCATTTTTTTTCCCTTCTTATTTGAGACAACAATTGTTGCTATCCAGAATTTATGTTTTTTTTTATTTATTTGAGTCATATATTAAAAAAAATTCGAATTTCTTTTGTTGCTACAACTTAGTGTCTATTCAATAGTGAGTTTTCTATCCAGATATTAAAAAAAAAAAAAGAAAGATAAAAAAAATTGTTGTGATTTCTGCACAAAAGAAAAGGAGCATATAAAGGTGCAGAATTAGAAAAAAAAAAGTAAAAAAAAAATCAGAAATAAAAAAAAAAGTTTGTGACTTGCTGCTGAAAAAAAAAAGAAAGAAAGCAGAACAGCAGTAAAAAAAAAGAGAAAATTCGAAATTGATAATGGTTGCACAAAATTTCCAGATCTGTGTTTGAGTTGGTTGAAGACTTGAATTGCAAGTTGGTAGCTTTTAGTTACCAATTACTTTTCTATTTGTTGGTTGATTTCCTAATTGAGAATTGATTAAGTTCTTGCCTCCCAAGTCATATAAGAGGTTTCCTAAAATCAACATTTGATTGGTAAGTTTCAGATCTTGTGGGATTTTGCCACCTTCCTACTTTGATTCATATCAATAGTTTCCTAATTTCTTCCTTCTGTGTTGAATCTTACTTTCCTATTTTGCTTCCTTCTTTGTTTCCTAATTTCTTCATTCTTTGGTCGATTCTCTAGTTTCCTATTTTCTTCCTTGATTTTACTTTCCTATTTCCTTCCTTTCTTAGTTTCCTAAATTGTTGTTTGTGTCTTTTCTTACTTTCTAACATCTTCTATCCAGATTTTAAACCGTTCCCTCCTTTCCATAATATCACACCATCATCCTAGTGTCCATACACCTCCATTCTTCTTCTAAAAACTTGCTGAACTTTGCTTATATCTAGTACCCTTTTTGGTGTACGTTTCTTTTCTTTTCTTTGATTTGTTGGTGTCCCTTTTTAGATTCTTTGAGAACTTTGAATTTTGGGACTTTAGCTCTATGATTGCCACTTATCATACATACTTCTCCTTTTTGATTTGTTGGAATTTGATTAAGAACACTATAGGGAGCAAATTGAGTGGTAAAAGGCAAGAGTGTTTTACATCATTGAAAAAGCCAATCTTTTTGTGTGAAACACGAGTGCTAATAAATTTTTGAGTGGAAACACGTCAAAGAGTAATTTGTGAGGTCCATATTTCTTTCAGCTTTTGTTTTCACTAACATTTCAAGTTATAAGCATGGCTGGTAGACAATTTGATCTTAAAGCCTTATTAAGGACCTTTAATGATCAAATTGAGGAGGTGAATGCAAAATTGGATCGCCTTGAGTCTCCCTCTAAAACTAAAACAAGGCGTGATTCAAAGGTTTCTACTCACACGAATATTCTTAGCAACATCAAATCTAAAATCCCATTGTTCCATGGTGAGAAGGATCTTAGTGTTTACTTGGAGTGGGAAAGAAAAGTTGATCAAGCATTTGAATAGAAAATAGAACACAAAAGACTCACAAAGGTGAAATAGGATAAACCAACAAACAAACAAAAAGACACATGACTTATGAGACACACAATAAACATAAAACATAAAATTTATAGGGACTACTTCACAAATTTATAGGAAATACAAAACACTATGATGATGAGATGTAAAGACATACATGGATAAACTAGAGAAAGAAGGCACTAAAGTAACTAATAGACTCATTATTAACTCATGCAATTTGGACTCAAAAGAAATTGCGGACTCTTGCAACAATGATGGATGACATAATTTAAAGAAATTAGAAACATAATGAGAAGGAACAAGAAAACACAATGAAGACACATAAGAAAGATGAGATGAAGAAGGAAGGAGTTTTGTACAAATTACTTTAAGCTTACTTTCACTTTCATTCTTCCTCAAACTCTCCTTTTCTTTTCTCTTTTCTTTCTTTTTCTTTCTCTTTTTCAATGTTCTCTCAATCTTTTTCTCACTTATTTCTTTTGCACTCCTTATATTTTTGTGGACTCTTTCTCTTTTATTTTTCCCACTCATATTTTTCCACTTATGCTCACTCTTTATTTTCTCCCAAGTTTCATCTAAATTACATGGCAATGATCCATGGGCTTTTTCCAATACAAAAGAACAGAGACTAATATGCCCATGCAAGTTAGACTCAAAAGTATAATCTCCAATTACCATATCAATATGCTCAACATCATTGCAATCATAAGAGCCAATTTCTAAAGAAATCACACCATTATCCACAGAATTTTCCACCAACTAGTTAGCGACATGTAAAACATGATTTTCTTCGAAAGGATGCAAACAATCATAATTATGCTCAGAAGTACAAGCAATATCATGAAATTTATTTTCTAATTGTGCTACAACATTATTTTCAATTGGCACACTAGAAGCACAATTAGAATGTTTTGCCTTAAGTATTGTTCCAGAATATTTTTAAAAAAAAGTGAAAAAAAAATCAGAAAAAAAAAATCAGTGGCTGCTGCAAAGAGGCAAAAGAAAGAGTATGAGTTATTCAGCCATTCTAAAAAAAGAGTGATGAAAAAAAAGAGTTGTGACCTACTGCTAAAAGAGAGAGAGAGAGAGAGAGAGAGAGAGAGAGAGAGAGAGAGAGAGAGAGAGAGAGAGAGAATACATATCAACAGCTTAAAAAAAACTGAAAAAAAATTGGACTTTGAGGTGCAAAATTTTTTTTTCCAGATTTGAGCTTAGATTAATTTGGAGCAATTGCCTTGATTGGTGTTTCCTATTTTGTGATTGATTGATTTGCAAATAGAGTATAGTTGCCTAATTCTATTATTCTTGCAATACAAGTCACGTTGGGTTTCCTAAATTCAACAACTTGAGTGGTAAACATCAAGAGCTTGATTGGTAATTGTTACTTTCCTATTTTGTGATGGGAGACACGTTAAGAACCTGTCCTAAGAGCCTTCTTTGATATAAGGAACTTGCAACTCAAGGAAAGATAAATTGAACACAAGAACAATGAAGAACAACAATGAACAAAAACAATGAAACAAGAAGACTGAACAAAATGTTGGTCGAAGGAAGTAGACTCCAAGAGAACCCGTCTCTTGAATACTAACTCCGAGACGCCACAAGGATCACCACTTCTTGATAAGTCCTCATTCTTTCTGGCACTCAAGGATAAGCAAGAAAGAACTCACTGAACAACAACAAAGTTGATGAAAAGAAATTTATTCATTCATATTGTGTTTGCAAGAGTACAAGAGGTGCCTATTCATAGGCAAATATTAACCCACAAACTAACTCTAGTTTAGCCCACAAACCTAACCTTATTAAAGCTCATTAATACAAAAAGGAAATACTAAGCAAAAAAGGAGCATTTAATTCTAATTTTGAATTTGAAAAGGTTGGCTCCTCTTAAATGCATAAAGCAAAGCAAATCAGATCATTATTTGCCTTTTATTGAAAAGGAAACAAATTGACTAAAATAATCCTAATAAAACTTATTAAAAACGTCACTTTTAATGGTCACATGAGAAGCATATGTTGTCTTCAAGTTATATCTCCCAAATGGGCTTATTTTGGGCTTGGACCATTAGCCTATATGATTGGAATCCTTTTCCATACTTTTTAGCTCTTTTTTCTCTTTTGGGGCTGCAGCTTATTCAAATAGTTGGGCTTCATGCTCTTTCCGAGCTCATTGCCATGTCCAAGGACTCCAAATGCTTCATGCCTCAATCGTACTCTATCATTCCCTCCCTCCTCGAAATGATTCGTCCTCGAATCTCCAGAATCTATATGGAAAGAAACAGAATGATTAAAAGCATCAAAATATAAAATAGGGAGTATACTTACTTTTTGAGCTTGATTGATGCATCTTCTCTTCAACCCTTGCTTGAACTTGCGGTGTAATAATTGCATTCCAAACCAACCTCCGGGATCAAAAACCTTGTAATGACCATTAGTTTGAGTTGCATATGACTTGTTGTCATGCATTAGTGGATCATAACTTGATTTTCCTTCCATAACATTCACACTAATAACCTGCAACAAAAAACTAGAGGCAAATTTGACACAACAAGACTCAAGGAAAATTGAGATTTTAGAGGAAATATATGGGATGAAAGCTGGGCAGATTTTCACATTCTTTGCTAGGTTCAAAATTTGGAAAGATTTGACACCTGTGGATGGTGCACATTGACAAGACACGGATGGAGCATA
This sequence comes from Adenanthera pavonina, assembly GCA_026686845.1. NCBI lineage: Eukaryota > Viridiplantae > Streptophyta > Magnoliopsida > Fabales > Fabaceae > Adenanthera > Adenanthera pavonina. Next base: position 10,991,611 of record JAIVEN010000017.1, read on the forward strand.
AGTCACAAGGGAATACATATGGATGAAAACAAAGTATCACAAAGTTTGATGGAATAAGAAGAGAATGGGTTACTGAATAGAAAATAGAACACACAAGATTCATGAAAATGAGATGAAAGAAACCAATACAGAACCAAAAAGACACATGACTTATGAGACACACAAGAGACATAAAACATAAAATGAGTAAAGACTACTTCACAAATGAATTGACAAAGCTTTTCATGAAAATGAAATGAATTGACATAGATGGATAAATTAGAGAAAGAAGACACTAAATGATCAAACTGACTTTCTTTCACACTAGATTCAAGAGGAATTGAGGACTCATAACACATCGAGGCATGAAGCATATGATGATGAGGGCAAGCTAAGAGCAACAATGGACCATGGACAAATTCAAGGCCCACTTCAAGGCATTGGAGGACCAATGACTAGAGCTAGAACAAAAGCCATGAATGGGGTGATTCAAGACATTATTAACATGGAACCATTGCATTTCAATGATTTTGACGCCCAAAACAAAGAAAGAGGCAAGCTGAAAATCTGGAGCCAAATTATAGTCAAAGAACCCAACTTGGAGAAAGCCCAAAAAGGAGGATTCACTTAAAATCCATGTGCTTCTCATGTGCTCACTAAAAGTGACGTTTTTAATAAGTTTTATTAGGATTATTTTAGTTAATTTGTTTCCTTTTCAATAAAAGGCAAATAATGATCTGATTTGCTTTACTTTATGCATTAAAGAGGAGCCAACTTTTTCAAATTCAAAATTAGAATTAAATGCTCCTTTTGACTTAGGGTTTCCTTTTTGTATTAATGAGCTTTAATAAGGTTAGGTTTGTGGGCTGAACTAGAGTTAGTTTGTGGGTTAATATTTGCCTATAAATAGGCACCTCTTGTACTCTTACAAACACAACATGAATGAATGAATTTCTTTTCAGCAACTTTGTTGTTGTTCAGTGAGTTCTTTCTTGCTTATCCTTGAGTGCCAGAAAGAATGAGGACTTATGATGGGAGACACGTTAGGAACCTGTCCTAAGAGCCTTCTTTGATTTAAGGATCATGCAACTCAAGGAAAGATAAATTGAACACAAGAACAATGAAGAACAACAATGAACAAAAACAATGAAATAAGAAGACTGAACAAAATGTTGGTCGAAGGAAGTAGACTCCAAGAGAACCCGTCTCTTGAATCCTAACTCCGGGACGCCACAAGGATCACCACTCCTTGATAAGTCCTCATTCTTTCTGGCACTCAAGGATAAGCAAGAAAGAACTCACTGAACAACAACAAAGTTGCTAAAAAGAAATTCATTCATTCATATTGTGGTTTGCAAGAGTACAAGAGGTGCCTATTTATAGGTAAGTATTAACCCACAAACTAACTCTAGTTCACCCCACAAACCTAACCTTATTAATGCTAATTAATACAAAAAGGAAATCCTAAGTCAAAAGGAGCATTTAATTCTAATTTTGAATTTGAAAAGGTTGGCTCCTCTTAAATGCATAAAGCAAAGTAAATCAGATCATTATTTGCCTTTTATTGAAAAGGAAACAAATTGACTAAAAATAATCCTAATAAAACTTATTAAAAAACGTCACTTTTAGTGATCACATGAGAAGCACATGTATTTTAAGTGAATTCTCCATATTGGGCCTTCTCCAAGTTGGGCTCGTTGGCTATAACTTGGCTCCACATTTTCAGCTTGCGTCTTTCTTTGTTTTGGGCCTCAAAATCATTGAAATATAATGGTTCCATGTTAATCATGTTATGCATCACCCCCATTCATGGCTTGCTTCATGGCTTTTGTTCTAGCTCTTGTCATTGATCCTCCAATGCCTTGAAGTGGGCTTTGAATTTGTCCATGGTCCACTATTTCCCTTAGCTTGCCCTCATCACCAAATGCTTCATGCCTCGATCGTACTCTATCAACTTATCAAGGAGTGGTGATCCTTGTGGCGTCCCGGAGTTAGGATTCAAGAGACGGGTTCTCTTGGAGTCTACTTCCTTCGACCAACATTTTGTTCAATCTTCTTATTTCTTCGTGTCTATTTTCTTTAGTTTTTGTTCATTGTTGTTCTTCATTGTTCTTGTGTTCAATTTATCTTTCCTTGAGTTGCACGATCCTTATATCAAAGAAGGCTCTTAGGACAGGTTCCTAACGTGTCTCCCATCATTTGGTATCAGAGCTTCGGCTTGCAAATCAAGGTGTGTTTCTGTTGTTTCATTCCATTTTTTCCTTGCTATCTAGAAAATCGTAGCACTGTTCATACGTACTGTTCATTCTTGCTGTCCAGATTTTTCTTTTATGTTCTTCTCTTTTCTAGTCAGATCTGAGTTTGTTCATTGCTTCTGATATTGTGGCTTGATTTTCATCTCAATCTTCCATCTTACCATCATTATTGATCTTCTTTCTCTTGGTGACTTGGTTATCTTTCTCCATTTTTATTTTGTTATCCAGAATTTGTGATTTTCAGATTTGAGTCTTTCAAAAGAAAAAAAAATATTGTTGCTGCAATTTGTTAGCTTCTATCCATTGTGTATTAGTTCAGAGTATTCAAAAGAAAAAAAAACGAAATTCGAAAAAAAAAAAAAAGAAGGAGAAATTGTGGGCGCTGCAAAAAAAAAAACAATAGTGAAAAAAAAATCGTACAAAAAAATTTGATGGTTGAAAAAAAAACAAAAAAAAAAAACTTTCTAGAATTGAGCACCTTTGAAGTTTGAATTTCCTTTGGATTGATTTGCATTAATTGCTGGAATTGCATCTCTTGATTTGTGGGTTGTTTGTTTCTGAATTACCAAATTTGAAGTTTTTGTTCCCAAGTCACAAAAGGAGTCTATATTCATTTCACTTGCGTGGTAAGTTGCTTTCATATTACTTTTTAGAATTTTACTCTTCTAGTAAATTCTATCCAAATCCCTTCCTATCTTATTTTTCCTAATTTGTTATTGTCCTTTTATTCTGTTCAAATCTCTAAAATCAGTTCCTTCCTTTTGGTGCGCTTCATTATCTTAATTTCCAGCATTTTCTTTTCTTTTCTTGACTGGAAAATTCGGTTTCTTTTCTTGAAAACAGAAAATCCGTCTTTGTTTGTTGGTCAACATTGTTTTAAACTCTTTTGAGAATTTGAATTTTGGATCTTTGACTTTGAGATTGCCACTTAAAACATTGCTTCTTGATTTAAGTTCAGATTCAATTTTGCACTCTCATAGGAAGCAAGATTGAGTGGTAAAAGGCAAGAGTGCAATTATATCATTTCTGGAAAAAAAGCCTTTAAAGTGTGCAAAACACGAGTGAATTTGCATCATTGTTGAGTGAAACACGTGAGATAGTGTGCAAGGTCCTTTCTTCATCTTCTATTCACTAACATTTTAGGTTTTAAGCATGGCTGGTGATGAACTTGATCTTAAAGCTTTAATGAGAGCTTTCAATGACCAAATCAACAAGTTGAACGCCAAATTGGATGGCATGCAAGTTCCTTCATGCAAAAAGGATGTTACATTGAACATCCCAAAATTCTATGGAGAGAATGATCCTGACATGTACTTGAACTGGGAAGGAAGAATTGAACAATGGTTTGAAGACTGCCAGTACTCCGAGTCTGAGAAAGTGAAATTAGCTACTCTTCACTTAGAAGGAAAAGCCAAAGTTTGGTGGGAACGATTTGAAAGAAAGCACCTTCGTGAAGAGAAACAGTGTTATACTTGGAGTAACATGAAGCTCATTTTGAAGCAAAAGTACGCGCCATACCACTACTTCTATGAGTATCTTCCAACCCGTGGAAAGGAGCAAGCTTCTAAGGTACAAATTTCAGTTCCAAGTTCTAGTGATTCTCATTTGGAGCAAAAAGATCAAATGGAGGAGTTATCTTCCTCAACATCTACAATGGTTGATGAACCAAGAGAATCAACTACTCTTGAAGGTACCTCTAATTCTCAAAATCCTTGTGTTGATGATTTTTCTTATGAATTAGAATATGATATTCTTGAGAATCCCAAGGAGGAAAATGGTAATGATATTGTTGATGGGATTGGTCATGACCATTTACCACCGTTAGTGGAGACAACTGCTCTAGATGTTACTGGTGAGGAGATAGAGAACTTTGTTAATAGTGGTGTGCTTGTTTCTAGTGATACTCACATTGTTATACCATTAGAAATTAGTTTTCATGGGTGTGATGAAGTTGAACATGTTGATATGGTGTTTGGGCATCCATGGTTATTTGATGATAGTTGTTCTTTTGAAGTAAAGACAGCCCATGACAAGCATTGTATTCAATTCTATGAAAATCACGAGAAAATCAAAAGTGAGTGTGAAAGGAAAAATAAAAGTGAGAGGAATATGGGTGGTAAAAACAAGAGTGAAAAACAAGTGAGAAAAGAAAGAGTGCAAAAAAATGAAAAAAGAGGAAAACAACTGAGTGAAAAGAAACTTGAGAGAAGAATGAAAAAGAGAAAGAAAAAGAGGGAAAAGAGAAAAGAAAACGAGAGTTTGAGAAAAGACGAGAATAATGAGGTAAAAGCAATTGTGAGTTGTTTGAGTAAAGGAGAGCTTAAGGTAGTTTCTTTTTAACTCTTTCCTTCATATTTTCCATATGTTCCTTCTTTCTCTAGTTCTTTGTTGCAGGTTATTAGTATGGATGTTATGGAAGGGAAATCAAGTTCTTATGTACTAATGCACGACCACAAATCCTATGCAATTCAAACTAATGGTCATTACAAGATTTTTTTTATCCTGGAGATTGGTTTGGAATGCAAGAATGTAAAGATGAAACTTTAAAAGGGATGAATTTGCAACCAAAGAGTCATTATTACATCACACATTCAAACAAGGGTTGAAAAGAAGATGTACCAATCAGGCTTGAAAAGTAAGTATACTCCTTATTTTTTTATTTGATATTTTTAATCGTTCCCTTTCTTTCCATATAGATTATGGAGATTCGAGGACGAATCTTTTCGAAGAGGGAGGGAATGATAGAGTACAATCGAGGCATGAAGCATATGATGATGAGGGCAAGCTAAGAGCAACAATGGACCATGGACAAATTCAAGGCCCACTTCAAGGCATTGGAGGACCAATGACTAGAGCTAGAACAAAAGCCATGAATGGGGTGATTCAAGACATTATTAACATGGAACCATTGCATTTCAATGATTTTGACGCCCAAAACAAAGAAAGAGGCAAGCTGAAAATCTGGAGCCAAATTATAGTCAAAGAACCCAACTTGGAGAAAGCCCAAAAAGGAGGATTCACTTAAAATCCATGTGCTTCTCATGTGCTCACTAAAAGTGACGTTTTTAATAAGTTTTATTAGGATTATTTTAGTTAATTTGTTTCCTTTTCAATAAAAGGCAAATAATGATCTGATTTGCTTTACTTTATGCATTAAAGAGGAGCCAACTTTTTCAAATTCAAAATTAGAATTAAATGCTCCTTTTGACTTAGGGTTTCCTTTTTGTATTAATGAGCTTTAATAAGGTTAGGTTTGTGGGCTGAACTAGAGTTAGTTTGTGGGTTAATATTTGCCTATAAATAGGCACCTCTTGTACTCTTACAAACACAACATGAATGAATGAATTTCTTTTCAGCAACTTTGTTGTTGTTCAGTGAGTTCTTTCTTGCTTATCCTTGAGTGCCAGAAAGAATGAGGACTTATCAAGGAGTGGTGATCCTTGTGGCGTCCCGGAGTTAGGATTCAAGAGACGGGTTCTCTTGGAGTCTACTTCCTTCGACCAACATTTTGTTCAATCTTCTTATTTCTTCGTGTCTATTTTCTTTAGTTTTTGTTCATTGTTGTTCTTCATTGTTCTTGTGTTCAATTTATCTTTCCTTGAGTTGCACGATCCTTATATCAAAGAAGGCTCTTAGGACAGGTTCCTAACGTGTCTCCCATCAATTTTCCTCCTTGGGATTCTCAAGAATATCATACTCTAATTCATAAGAAACATCATCAACACAAGGATTTTGAGAATTAGAGGTACCTTCAAGAGTAGTTGATTCTCTTGGTTCAACAACCATTGTAGATGTTGAGGAAGATATCTCCTCCATTGGATCTTTTTGCTTCAAATGAGAATCACTAGAACTTGGAACTGAAATTTGTACCTTAGAGGTTTGCTCCTTTCTATGAGTTGGAAGATACTCATAGAAATAGTGGTGTGGCGCGTACTTTTGCTTCAAAATGAGCTTCATGTTACTCCAAGTATAACACTGTTTCTCTTCACGAAGGTGCTTTCTTTCAAATCGTTCCCACCAAACTTTGGCTTTTCCTTCTAAGTGAAGAGTAGCTAATTTCACTTTCTCAGACTCGGAGTTCTGGCAGTCTTCAAACCATTGTTCAATTCTTCCTTCCCAGTTCAAGTACATGTCAGGATCATTCTCTCCATAGAATTTTGGGATGTTCAATGTAACATCCTTTTTGCATGAAGGAACTTGCATGCCATCCAATTTGGCGTTCAACTTGTTGATTTGGTCATTAAAAGCTCTCATTAAAGCTTTAAGATCAAGTTCATCACCAGCCATGCTTTAAACCTAAAATGTTAGTGAATAGAAGATGAAGAAAGGACCTTGCACACTATCTCACGTGTTTCACTCAACAATGATGCAAATTCACTCGTGTTTTGCACACTTTAAAGGCTTTTTTCCAGAAATGATATAATTACACTCTTGCCTTACAGTGATGAGTGTACGGATAAACAGTGACGAACAGGGATTGATGAACAGTGAAATGAACAGTCACGATTTCTGGACAATAAGGAAGAATGGGATAAAACAAAGAGAAATGAAGCAACACAAAGACACACCTTGATTTGCAAGTCGAAGCTCTGATACCAAATGATGGGAGACACGTTAGTAACCTGTCCTAAGAGCCTTCTTTGATATAAGGAACGTGCAACTCAAGGAAAGATAAATTGAACACAAGAACAATGAAGAACAACAATGAAATAAGAAGACTGAACAAAATGTTGGTCGAAGGAAGTAGACTCCAAGAGAACCCGTCTCTTGAATCCTAACTCCGGGACGCCACAAGGATCACCACTCCTTGATAAGTCCTCATTCTTTCTGGCACTCAAGGATAAGCAAGAAAGAACTCACTGAACAACAACAAAGTTGATGAAAAGAAATTCATTCATTCATATTATGTTTGCAAGAGTACAAGAGGTGCCTATTCATAGGCAAATATTAACCCACAAACTAACTCTAGTTTAGCCCACAAACCTAACCTTATTAAAGCTCATTAATACAAAAAGGAAATACTAAGCAAAAAGGAGCATTTAATTCTAATTTTGAATTTGAAAAGGTTGGCTCCTCTTAAATGCATAAAGCAAAGCAAATCAGATCATTATTTGCCTTTTATTGAAAAGGAAACAAATTGACTAAAATAATCCTAATAAAACTTATTAAAAACGTCACTTTTAATGGTCACATGAGAAGCATATGTTGTCTTCAAGTTATATCTCCCAAATGGGCTTCTTTTGGGCTTGGACCATTAGCCTATATGATTGGAATCCTTTTCCATACTTTTTAGCTCTTTTTTCTTTTTTGGGGCTGCAGCTTGATTCAAATAGTTGGGCTTCATGCTCTTTCCAAGCTCATTGCCATGTCCAAGGACTCCAAATGCTTCATGCCTCAATCGTACTCTATCATTTTGCTTCCTCCTTTGGTTCCTAATTTCTTCATTCTTTGGTTGATTCTCTAGTTTCCTATTTTCTTTCTTGATTTTACTTTCGTATTTCCTTCCTTTCTTGGTTTCCTAAATTGTTGTTTGTGCCTTTTCTTGCTTTCTTAGTGCTTTTGTCCAGATTTCAAACCATTCTCTCCTTTCCATAATATCACGCCATCATCAAAGTCTCCATACAGCTCCATTCTTTCTTATAAAAACTTGCTGCACTTTGCTGTACGTTTTTTTTCTTTAATTTGTTGGTGTCCCTTTTTAGATTCTTTGAAAACTTTGAATTTTGGGACTTTAGCTTTGTGATTGCCACTTATCATACATACTTCTCCTTTTGATTTTGTTGGAATTGATTAAGAACACTATAGGGAGCAAGTTGAGTGGTAAAAGGCAAGAGTGTTTTACATCATTGAAAAAGCCAATCTTTTTGTATGAAACACGAGTGCTAATAAATTTTTGAGTGGAAACACATCAGAGAGTGATTTGTGAGGTCCATATTTCTTTCCTCTTCGTTTTTACTCACATTTTAGGTTCTCAGTATGGCTGGAAAAGAAAGTGCAATTGATTTTAAAGCTTTAATGAAATCCTTCAATGATCAAATGAATGAGCTTAATGCTAAATTGGATAGCATGGAGTCTTGCTCCAAATCCCAGAGAAGGCATGATCAAGCAATTATTATAGAAGTCTATCCTAAAAGAGGCAAGCAAGTTTCTTCTTTCAAGGATATTAAATCAAAGATCCTGCTATTCCATGGTGAGAAAGATGTTGATGTTTACTTGGAGTGGGAAAGAATAGTTGATCAAGCATTTGAATGTTGTAACTACTCTGAGTTGGAAAAGATGCAAAGTGTATACCTTAGATTTAGTAAAAAGGTTGCTACTTGGTGTAAACAGATGGAGTGTCGACGCACTATTAAAGGAGAGCCTTCTATTGCAACATGGAGTGAGATGAAAACAGTCATGAGGAAAAAGTTTGCATCATCTCATTTACATTAACACCCTCTCAAAGCTAAGAATGTCGTTGAACATTATGAAGTGGTGCAAGTTCCGATGGTTCAAGATTCTTGTGATGCCTACTTGATGGAAGTTGCGGCTTCAGCTAGTGATGATGAGACAAGAGAATCCACTATAGGTATTTCTAACTCTCAAATCTCTTTTAGTGATGATGTCTCTTATCATCAGTCATTAGATTTGGATAGTGTTGCAAATAATGTTTAATGTGATGATGAGATTAAATGTTTGCACCCTATAATGAAGAAAATTGAGCTAGGTGTTGTTAGTATTGCATTAGATAGCTTTGATTCTAGTGGTGCTCCTAGTATGCAAGTTGAATCTAATGTTGTAGCACAATTAGAAGGTGAATTTTATGATGTTGCTTATGCTTATGAGGAAAATTATCATTGTTTGCATCCTTTAGTTGAAAATCATGATTCATATGTTGTTAATGATTTGATCGATAATTATGTGGATAATAGCATGCTAGCTTCTAGTAGCACTAATGATGTGATTCCCTTTGAAATTGGTTCTTATGATTGTATTGATGAGATTGAGTATATTGACATGGTGATTGGAGACCTTGATTGTGTTGATTTGAATACACATGTTAGAAACTGTTCTTTGGTTTTGGAAAAAGCCCTTGAACCATCTCAGGTATTCATTTGAATGAAATTTCTGAGAGAATGAGGAGTGAGCTTAAGAGGACAAATAAAAGAGAGAAAAGCATGAGTGAGAAAAATAAGAGCTGTAAGAGAAAAAAAAAAGTCCATAAAAATGCAAGGAATGCAAAAAGAGTGAGTGAGAAGAAAAGTGAGAACAGAAAGAAAAAGAGGAAGACAGAGAGAAAAGAGAAATGAGAGAGTAAAAAGATAAGAGTGGAAAGATAATTGAGAGTTGTTTGAGAGAAAGTGAGGTGGAGCTTAGTTTCACTAAACTTCTTCCCTCTTCTTTTGTTCCTTCACTTCATCTTCTTTGTCCTTCTTATTTAGTTTCTGAGTTTTGTAGTTTATTTCGTCCCTCTTTGTGTTATGAAACCTTAGTTTCTCTTGAGTCCAATGTGATAACACGTTCATTTGATAACTGATAGAGGATGGCTTGGACAAATTCAGGAACATGGTTGGAGGCCTTATCACTTGCAAAGATTCAAGCCCAAGAGAAGCCCATTGGAAGAGATTAATTAAAAGATCATGTGCTTCACTAAAATAGCATGTGACTTAAGTATTATTGGGCTTAATTAGTATTAATTTCATTTTTATTAATTATGGGCTGAACTTTGTTAATTAATAAAGCCCAATTAATTAATTAGTAGTCTTTTTGATAGCCCACCTTGTAAATAAACATATCATGTGCGAAACATGTAATTTCATTAATGTGTTGCCATGTTTATAAGGGCTTAGGTAATATTTTATTATTTTTTATGAATTTTCATTATTTTATTTTAGGGCTTTATTTTATTAGTTTTCTAGGTCCAATAGGAGTGTTGTTTGGGCCTAAAGTCTCCTAATCCTATTAGGATTACTCAAGCCTAAATTAATTAGGGTTTCTAGGCTTATTAGGTTAGATTTTACCTTACCTATTTAAGGCTTACTTTCATGTACGTTTTTCAGATTTGAATGATTAAAGTTTCAGACTTTGTGAGTTTTTCTTGCGTTCTTTGAGTGCTAGAGCGAACTGCGACTTATCAAGGAATTGGTCATTCCTTGTGGCGTCATCGGAACTAGGGTTCAAAAGACCGGTTCTCTTGGGTTCTAATTCACATAGACCAACATATCTTGTGTGTTTTGTCGTTCATTCTCTTCTTTGTGTGTCTTTCTTCTTACTGTTTTTCAATTTTCCAGTCTCTGTGTCTCTTGTTTCGCAAAGATCCAGGTGTTATATACATCAAAGTGAGTTCTTTGGACAGGTTCCAAAAGGGTTCACTTATCAAGCATTGAGCATAGGATTGATTTCATCCCTGGAGCATCTATTCCAAACAGGCCTGCATATAGAGCAAATCCAGAGAAGACTTAGGAAATTCAAAGGCAAGTTAAGGAACTACTGAAAAAGGGGTTCGTGAAAGAAAGCCTTAGTCCGTATGCTGTTCCAGTCATTTTGGTGCCCAAGAAAGATGGCAAGTGGAGAATGTGTGTAGATTGCCGTGCCATCAACAAAATTACAGTTAAGTATTGATATCCCATTCCTCAATTAGATGACATGCTAGATGAACTACATGGTGCTTGTTTATTTTCAAAGATAGATATTAGAAGTGGATATCATCAGATTAGGATGAAAGAAGGGGATGAGTGGAAGATTGCTTTTAAGACTAAGTTTGGGTTGTATGAGTGGTTAGTTATACCATTTGGTTTGACTAATGCTTCTAGCACATTTATGTGTCTTATGAATCATGTTTTTCATCCCTACATAGAAAAGTTTGTTGTAGTTTACTTTGATGATATTTTGGTGTTTTCTAAGAGTCTTGATGAACATGCTGAACATTTGCGTGCTGTATATTTGATATTTTACGTGAAAATAGACTCTTTGCCAATTTGGGAGAAATGTTCCTTTTGTTTGGATTATGTTGTCTTCCTTAGTTTTGTTGTAGGTGCTGAGGGGATTCGAGTGGATGAGGAGAAAGTAAAAGCTACCCACGATTGGCCTACACCAAGGAATGCAATTGAAGTGAAGAGTTTCCATTGGCTTGCAAGTTTCTACCAGAGATTTGTGAGGGACTTCTCAACCATTGCTGCACCTCTAAATGAGCTGGTAAAGAAAAATGTTATGTTGGGGTGAGGCACAGGAGAGGGTGATAAGTGAAGCCTTTTTGAACCCATTTTGATATGTATGACACCCGGATCTTTGCGAAACAAGGACCAATCCCTTGATAAGTCATAGTGATAAGTGAACCCTTTTAGAACCAGTCCAAAGAACCCACTTTTATGTGTATGACACCCGAATCTTTGCGAAACAAGGGACACAAAGACTGGAAAATTGAAAAATAGTAAGAAGAAAGACACACAAAGATGAGAATAATCAAGAAAGCACACAAGATATGTTGGTCTAGGAGAATTAGAACCCAAGAGAACCGGTCTTTTGAACCCTAGTTCCGATGACGCCACAAGGAATGACCAATTCCTTGATAAGTCGCAGTTCGCTCTAGCACTCAAAGAACGCAAGAAAAACTCACAAAGTCTGAAACTTTAATCATTCAAATCTGAAAAACGTACATGAAAGTAAGCCTTAAATAGGTAAGGTAAAATCTAACCTAATAAGCCTAGAAATCCTAATTAATTTGGGCTTGAGTAACCTAATAGGATTAGGAGACTTTAGGCCCAAACAACACTCTTATTGGACATAGGAAACTAATAAAATAAAGCCCTAAAATAAAATAAAGAAAATTCATAAAAAATAATAAAATAAAACCTAAGCCCTTATAAACATGCCAACACATTAATGAAATCACATGTTTGGCCCATGACATGTTTATTTACAAGGTGGACTATCAAAAAGACTACTAATTAACTAATTGGGCTTTGTTAATTAACAAAGTTCAGCCCATAATTAAAAAAAACGAAATTAACACTAATTAAGCCCAATAATGCTTAGGTCACATGCTATTTTAGTGAAGCACACATGATCTTTTAATTAATCTCTTCCAATGGGCTTCTCTTGGGCTTGAATCTTTCCAAGTGATAAGGCCTCCAACCATGTTCTTGAATTTGTCCAAGTCATCCTCTATCATTCCCTCCCTCTTCGAAAAGATTCGTCCTCGAATCTCCATGATCTATATGGAAGGAAAGGGAACGATTAAATGCATCAAATAAATTATATGGAGTATACTTACCTTTCAAGTTTGATTGATGCATCTGTGCTTTGATCTTCACATTAACTTGGAAGACAATATCCTCCCTTGGTTGCAAAATGGCTTTAAGTGTTCCTCTAAGCTTTTGCAACCAATCTCTAGGATCAAAAACCAATCCATTTGTTTGAATCACATACAACTCAATTTCATAGATAGGAAAACAAGAGCTTTCATCAACCTCACTCAAAACTTGTAACAAATAGCTAAACACCAATTCGAAACAACAAAACTTAAATGGAACTAAGGTGTTAGCGGATTCATGGGGAATGATATGGGGACAAAACTTGACACAAAATAACATAATTGAAACTAATGCATGAGAAAGATCATATGGGATGAAATCTGGGCATATGTGATTATAATGCAATAAACTCAAAATCTGGACAGATTTAATATTAGATGATGATGCACAATGGTAAGACAAAGATAGAGAAGTAATAACTAAAGAAGTACATACTAACACAAAACCAAAAGAAGGGAATGAACTAGAAAGAGAATGAAACATAATAGACTTATGTGGATGAGATGGGACACAATGCCAACAATGGAGCATGAAAGCACATGACTTATGAAACACACAAGCAACATAAAACATAAAACGAATAGGGACTACTTCACAAATGCATAGGAAGTACAAAACACTATGATGATGAGATGGAATGACATAGATGGATAAACCAGAGAAAGAAGGCACTAAAGTAACTAATGGACTCCTTATTAACTCATGTAATTTGGACTCAAAAGAAATTGCGGACTCTTGCAACAATGATGGATGACATAATTTAAAGAAATTAGAAACATAATGGGAAGGACAAAGAAAAGGCACTGAAGACACATAAGACAGATGAGGTGAAGAAGGAAGAAGTTTTGTACAAATTACTTTAAGCTTACTTTCACTTTCATTCTTCCTCAAACTCTCCTTTTCTTTTCTCTTTTCTCTCTTTTTCTTTCTCCTTTTCAATCTTCTCTCAATCTTTTTCTCACTTATTCTTTTTGCACTCTTTGCATTTTTGTGGACTCTTTCCCTCTTAGTTTTCCCACTCATGTTTTTCCACTTAAACTTACTCTTTATTTTCTCATAAGTTTCACCCAAATTACTTGGCAATGATGCATTGGCCTTTTCCATTACAAAAAGACAGAGACTAACATGCCCATTCAAGTTAGAATCAAAAGCATAATCTCCAATTACCATATCAATATGCTCAACATCGATGCAATTATAAGAGTCAATTCCCAAATGAATCATACTATTATCCACATAGTTTTCCACCAAATTATTAGCAACAAATAAATCTTGTTTTTCTTCTAAAAGTTGCACGCAATCATGGTTAATCTCATTAGCACAGTCATGAAATTCATTTTTCAATTGATACAAATTAGAAAGACCATTAGAATCAAAAGTACCAGCAACTTCTAGATCAATATTCTCCTCTAACTGATGCAAACAATCAATCTCTTCAACATAAGCAATATCATCAAAATTATTGATATTTTCAGGTTCAACACATTCATACTTGCTTTCCAATTCAATTGATCCATTGCAAGAGATATCATCAATGCAAACAACATCAATATTCTCATCAGAATTATCACATCCTAAATTACAAGAGATGTCAGTATTAGAATTTTGAGGTTTAGGCATACCTGTAGCAAATTCTCTCGTTACATCATCAGTTGTTGAAGTGGTAGCAATGTCATCATCCACTTGATCATCTTTCTCCATGTGGGAATCACATGAATCTTGGACCACGGGCATTTGCATCTCCTTGGAATGTTCAACCACACTTTTAGCTTGGGATGACATGTATTTTTGCCTTAAGACTGCTCTCATTTCATTCCATGTTATAACGGAAGGTTCATTTGCAACTCGTCTAGTTTCCATCCGTTTCCACAAAGCAGTAACCTTTTTACCCAATCGAAGGTAAGCACATTGTGCCTTCTCTATTTCGGAGTAGTTGCAACATGCGAAGACTTGTTCAATTTTTCTTTCCCAATCCAAGTAAACATCGGGATTTTTCTCACCATGAAATAGTGGAATCTTCGGTTTGATCTTGCTAAGAACATCCATGTGAGCAGGAACCTTTGCATGACACCTTGCTTTAGTTTTAGAAGGAAACTGCAGGCGATCCAATTTTGCATTTACTTCCTTAATTTGATCATTGAAAGTACTTAATAAGGTCTTAAGATCAACTTCTCCAATAGCCATGTTTACAATCTGAAATGTTAGTATAAAACAAAGAGAAAGAAATAGGGACCTCACACACTCTCTCACGTGTTTCACTCAAATAATGCAAATGTACTCGTGTTTCACACTAAATCAAGGCTTTTTCAAATATGATGCAATTCTCTCTTGCCTTTTTCCACTCAAAACTTGTTTTCTTATGAGAGTGCTAAATTAAAACCACAACTTCAATCAAAAGAAAATTGGTTTTTAAAGTAGTGGCAATCACAGAAAACCAAAGCTCAAAATTAAAGTTCTCAAAGATCTAATTTAATTAAACAATAACCAACACAAAATGAGTACAAAAGAACTGAAACTTCCAATAAGAGAAATATGAAGGAAATAGATCAAAGAATGATGAAACTTTGTAGGAAATTAATAAGGAAAGAAATTAGAAGAAAAGACAACTCATAGAGAAACAATCCCAAATAATCAAATATATAATTTTTTTTTTGCTGCTATTTTCTTTTTCAGCAATCAATCTCTCTTTTTTTTCAGATTTTTTTTTCTTTTTTTTTAAATTCTTTTTTTTTGATATCTTTTTTTTAGCAAATAATTTTTTTTTCTTTTAATTTTTTTTCTGCTTTTTTCTTTTCAGTTATTGCTATATTCTTTTTTTTTTTTGTGCAGCAATCAATCTATCTTTTTTTTAGATTTTTGAACAGTAACCGTGAACAGTTGGTGAACAGTATATGAAACAGTGACGGAACAGTAATCACAAAAAAGTCCGGAACAGTACGATGCACAATGATGGAAACAGTGTTCGGTGAACAGTGAAAACGAAATAGTGGCGGTGAACAATGAAATCCGTACGGTATGAATAGTGAAGCAAAAAAAATTTTTTGGAAGCAACGAAAATGGATTGAAATAAGGAAACAAGCAAAATACGGAACACACCTTGATTTGCAAACCAAAGCTCTGATACCAAATGATAAGTAAACCATTTTGAAACCCGTCCAAAGAACCCACTTTTATGTATATGACACCCGGATTTTTGCGAAACAAGATACACAAAGACTGGAAAATTGAAAAATAGTAAGAAGAAAAACACACAAAGATGAGAATAATCAAGAAAGCACACAAGATATGTTGGTCTAGGAGAATTAGAACCCAAGAGAACCGGTCTCTTGAACCCTAGTTCCGATGACGCCACAAGGAATGACCAATTCCTTGATAAGTCGCAGTTCGCTCTAGCACTCAAAGAACGCAAGAGAAACTCACAAAGTCTGAAACTTTAATCATTCAAATCTAAAAAACGTACATGAAAGTAAGCCTTAAATAGGCAAGGTAAAATCTAACCTAATAAGCCTAGAAACCCTAATTAATTTGGGCTTGAGTAATCCTAATAGGATTAGGAGACTTTAGGCCCAAACAACACTCCTATTAGACCTAGGAAACTAATAAAATAAAGCCTTAAAATAAAATAACGAAAATTCATAAGAAAAATAATAAAATAATACATAAGCCCTTATAAACATGCCAACACATTAATGAAATCACATGTTTGGCCCATGACATGTTTATTTACAAGGTGGGCTATCAAAAAGACTACTAATTAAGTAATTAGGCTTTGTTGATTAACAAAGTTCAGCCCATAATTAATAAAAACGAAATTAACACTAATTAAGCCCAATAATGCTTAAGTCACATGCTATTTTAGTGAAGCACACGATCTTTTAATTAATCTCTTCCAATGGGCTTCTCTTGAGCTTGAATTTTTCCAAGTGATAAGGCCTCCAACCATGTTCCTGAATATGTCCAAGCCATCCTCTATCACATAGTATTCTCTCTAATACTCAAAGAATCGCAAGAGGAAACTCACAAAACTGAAACTTTAATCATTCAAATCTGAAAAACGTACATGAAAGTAAGCCTTAAATAGGCAAGGTAAAATCTAACCTAATAAGCCTAGAAACCCTAATTAATTTGGGCTTGAGTAATCCTAATAGGATTAGGAGACTTTAGGTCCAAACAACACTCCTATTGGACCTAGGAAACTAATAAAATAAAGCCCTAAAATAAAATAACGAAAATTCATAAGAAAAATAATAAAATAAGACCTAAGCCCTTATAAACATGGCACCACATTAATGAAATCACATGTTTGACACATGACATGCTTATTTACAAGGTGAGCTATAAAAAAGACTACTAATTAACTAATTGGGCTTTATTAATTAACAAAGTTCAGCACATAATTAATAAAAACGAAATTAATACTAATGAAGTCTAATAATGCTTAAGTCACATGCTATTTTAGTGAAGCACATGATCTTGTAATTAATCTCTTCCAATGGACTTCTCTTGGGCTTGAATCTTTCCAAGTGATAAAGCCTCCTACCATGTTCCTGAATTTGTTCAAGCCATTGATGGGAGACACGTTAGGAACCTGTCTTAAGAGCCTTCTTTGATATAAAGATCGTGCAACTCAAGGAAAGATGAATTGAATACAAGAACAACGAAGAGCAATAATGAACAAAAACAGAAAAAGTAGAGATGATGAAAATAAGAAAACTGAGACAATGTTGGTTGAAGGAAATAGACTCCAAGAGAACCCGTCTCTTGAATCCTAACTCCAGGACGCCATAAGGATCACCACTCCTTGATAAGTCCTCATTCTTTCTGGCACTCAAGGATAAGCAAGAAAGAACTCACTGAATAACAACAAAGTTGCTGAAAAGAAATTCATTCATTCATATTGTGGTTTGCAAGAGTACAAGAGATGCCTATTTATAGGCAAGTATTAACCTACAAACTAACTCTAGTTCACCCCACAAACCTAACCTTATTAATGCTAATTAATACAAAAAGGAAATCCTAAGCAAAAAGGAGCATTTTATTCTAATTTTGACTTTGAAAAGTTGGCTCCTCTGTGATGAAAGACCCAAGCAGAACTTGTCCGATTGAACCTCCAATGACTTGGAATGAACCACGGATCGTGCTAGAATCAAATAGGACACACCAAAAAGCAAGAAAACACAAGAAAGATGAACATGTTAAACTAGAAAAATAGAATGATAATTATGAACGAAAATGATAAGAAAATAGGAAAGATATGTTGGTCAATGGGATAAGACCCTAAGAGAACTCGTCTCTTAGAACCTTAGCCTTGAGACGCCACAAAGGAAAACTACTCCTTTGATAAGTCTAAGAATTCTCTCAAGAACACAAGGAATACAAGAGAAAAACTCACAAGAAAAGAACATAAGTTCTAAAAATTCATTCTCATTAATCTGTCTATCTAATAATTACATAGGTGGCTCCTTATATAAAGAAATAAGGCAACTAAAACCCTAGGCTAAAATAAAAAACGAAAATTACAATAAAAATAAAGAAAATAATCATATCTAATCCTAAAGGAGATGCCACAATCTAACTAAAAAAAGGAAACAAAATATTCTTACAAATCACTCCTCAAGGTGACACCTTTTTGCCGAAAAGTAAAGAAAATTCTAGAACCTAAATTTTTAAAATAGGAAACAACCAAAACTTAATCTCCAAGATATAATCTTTGACCAAAAGCCCTTATTTCTGAAAATAAAATAAAATAAATGAAAATTCTAAATAAATTAGCTTAAAGAAGATTCCTTTTTAATTGATCACATGAATGGCACATGATTACTTAAGTAATCTTCTCTAATTGGGCTTCTCTTGGGCTTGGATCTGAAACTTGTAATTTGGAGTTGATGATCACACCTACAAGCTCCTTTTGGGCTACAACTTTAATCAAGTGAATGGGTTCTAATCCGTAGAGCTCTTGGATTATTTCAATGCTTTGATTCCTTGCTCTTAACTTTGAATTCTTGCAAGCCATACCCAGCCCTTACTCTATCATTCCCTCCCTCCGCGAAAGGATTCGTCCTCGAATCTCCATAATCTACATGGAAGGAAAGGGAACGATTAGAAGCATCAAATAGATAATAAGGACTATACTTACCATTTAAGCTTAATTGATGCATCTTTGCTTTAATCCGTCCATGAACTTGATGGAAATCATTCTCCCTTTGCTGTAAATTTGTTTTAAATGTTCGCCCAAGCCTTTGCAACCATAACATTGCTCCAGGGTCGAAAATCTTATTTTCAAGCATTAGTGAAGAAAATCTGGAATCTTTCTTCATATCTTTTTCACTAATATCCTGCCATAAAGAACTAGACACAAACTCGACACAACTAGACTCAAATGAAACCAAAGGGTTAAGGAAAACATGAAAGACAAAATTAGGAAAAAACATGACACAAAAAGACTCAAAAGAGACTAAGGTGGGACAATAATTATATGGGAATGATTCATGGGTTGTCTTTAATATAGAAGAACTATTACTATCATGGTCAATCAAATTAACGTCACAATCAAAATTTCCAATCACCATGTCAACATGCTCAATCTCATCAATGTAATCATATGAACCAACGTCCAATGAAATCACATCATCAGCACTACTAGGAATTAGCATGCTACTATTCAAAGAATTTTCAATCAAATCATTAGCAACATGTAAAGCATTATATTCCTCTAAAAGTTGCACACAATCATGGCTATTAATCTTATAAGCACGAGCAACTTCATTGTTTTCCAATTGTGCTACATCAAGATTTTCAATATTCTTATTAAAAGCACAACTAGAATCAAAGCTACCTAATGCAATACTAACAACATCTAGCTCAATTTTCTCAAGAATCAGCAAACTATCATGATCAATCCCATTAACACAATAAACATCATTAAATTCATTGGGATGCTCAAGTTCAGCACATCTTAAATCATCTATGCTAACACAAGAGATATCATCATTAGAGGTTTGAGAATAAGACATACCTTCCACATGATCTTCTTTCCCCAAGAGGGAATCACATGAATCTTGAGCCAAAAGAACTTGAACCTCTTTGCAGTGTTTATCAACAATCTTGGCTGCAGGAGGGTGCTCATGCACATGAGATGATGCAAACTTTTTTCTCATAACCATTTTCATCTCACTCCATGTTGAAATAGAAGGCTCTCCTTTAATAGTGCGTCGGCACTCCATTCGTTTCCACCAAGTAGCAACATTTTTACTAAACCTAAGGTATACACATTGCTTCTTTTCCAACTCAGAGTAGTTACAACATTCAAATGTTTTATCAACTTTTCTTTCCCACTTTAAGTAAACATCAACATCTTTCTCACCATGGAAAAGTGGGATCTTTAATTTAATATCCTTGAAAGAAGAAACTTGCCTGCCTCTTTTAGGATAGACTTCTTTAATAATTGCTTGATCACAAGTTCTTTGGGATTTGGGGCAAAACTCCATGCTATCTAATTTAGCATTCAACTCATTCATTTGATCATTGAAATCTTTCATTAAAACTTTAAAATCAATTGCACTTTCTTTTCTAGACATACTTAGAACCTGAAATGTTAGTGCAAACAAAGAGGAAAGAAATATAGACCTCACAAATCACTCTCTGACGTGTTTCAACTCAAAAAAATTTATTACCACTCGTGTTTCACACAAAAGATTGGCTTTTACAATGATGTAAAACACTCTTGCCTTTTACCACTTACTTGCTCCCAATAGTGTTCTTAATCAATTCCAACAAATCAAAAAGGAGAAGTATGTATGATAAATGGCAATCATAAAGCTAAAGTCCCAAAATTCAAAGTTCTCAAAGAATCTAAAAAGGGACACCAACAAATCAAAGAAAAAAAACGTACACCAAAAAGGGTACTAGATATAAGCAAAGTCCAGCAAGTTTTTAGAAGAAGAATGGAGGTGTATGGACACTAGGATGATGGCGTGATATTATGGATATTGGAAAGTAAGAAAAGACATAAACAACAATTTAGGAAACTAAGAAAGGAAGAAAATAGGAAAATAGAATCAAGGAAGAAAATAGGAAACTAGAGACAACCAAAGAATGAAGAAATTAGGAAACAAAGGAGGAAGCAAAATAGGAAAGTAAGATTCAGCACAAAGAAGGAAGAAATTAGGAAATTATTGATATGAATCAAAAGAGGAAAGTAGCAAAATCCCACAAGATCTGAAGCTTGCCAATCAAATGTTGATTTTAGGAAAATCTCTTATGTGACTTGGGAGGCAAGAACAAGAAAATTTAGGCAACTTTGAGCAACTTGCAACTCAATCAATTCACATTTAGGAAACCAACCAATAATAGGAAAGTAATTGAAATCCAAAAGCTACCAACTTGTAATTCAAGTCTTCAATCAACTCAAATACAGATCTGGAAATTTTTTTGCAACCATTATCAATTTCAAATTTTCTTTTCTTTTCTTTTTTTTTTTTTACTGCTGTTCTACTTTCTTTCTCTCTTTTTTTTTTTCACTCTTCTCTCAATCTTCTTTTCACGCACTCTTTTTCTACTTACAGCAATTTTATGGACATTTTCTCTCTTATTACTCTCATTTCTACCACCCTCTTTTTTCCACTCTTGCTCACTCTTCAAGTTCTTTTGACTTTCACATGAATCATAATGATAGAGTAAGGGCTGGGTATGGCTTGCAAGAATTCAAAGTTAAGAGCAAGGAATCAAAGCATTGAAATAATCCAAGAGCTCTACGGATTAGAACCCATTCACTTGATTAAAGTTGTAGCCCAAAAGGAGCTTGTAGGTGTGATCATCAACTCCAAATTACAAGTTTTAGATCCAAGCCCAAGAGAAGCCCAATTAGAGAAGATTACTTAAGTAATCATGTGCCATTCATGTGATCAATTAAAAAGGAATCTTCTTTAAGCTAATTTATTTAGAATTTTCGTTTATTTTATTTTATTTTCAGAAATAAGGGCTTTTGGTCAAAGATTATATCTTGGAGATTAAGTTTTGGTTGTTTCCTATTTTAAAAATTTAGGTTCTAGAATTTTCTTTACTTTTCAGCAAAAAGGTGCCACCTTTAGGAGTGATTTGTAAGAATATTTTGTTTCCTTTTTTAGTTAGATTGTGGCATCTCCTTTAGGATTAGATATGATTATTTTCTTTATTTTTATTGTAATTTTCGTTTTTTATTTTAGCCTAGGGTTTTAGTTGCCTTACTTCTTTATATAAGGAGCCACCTATGTAATTATTAGATAGACAGATTAATGAGAATGAATTTTTAGAACTTATGTTCTTTTCTTGTGAGTTTTTCTCTTGTATTCCTTGTGTTCTTGAGAGAATTCTTAGACTTATCAAAGGAGTGATTTTCCTTTGTGGCGTCTCAAGGCTAAGGTTCTAAGAGACGAGTTCTCTTAGGGTCTTATCCCATTGACCAACATATCTTTCCTATTTTCTTATCATTTTCGTTCATAATTATCATTCTATTTTTCTAGTTTAACATGTTCATCTTTCTTGTGTTTTCTTGCTATTTCGTGTGTCCTATTTGATTCTAGCACGATCCGTGGTTCATTCCAAGTCATTGGAGGTTCAATCGGACAAGTTCTGCTTGGGTCTTTCATCATTTGGTATCAGAGATTTGGTTGCTAGCTTCAAAGGTTTGATATTTCCATCTCTTTCTCTTCCATAATCTGACTTTCTCCATTGTCTATATTTGTTTGTCTCTTGTTTGTGGCTTTTCCATCAAGTCTTGGTCTTGCCATCTCTTGTTGATTGTTTCTCCTCTTTGTGACTTGTTCCTTCTTCCTCTTGTGTTTTAGTTGCTATTTTTTTTCCCCAGAATTGTGAGTCTGATGGGAGACACGTTAGGAACCTGTCCTAAGAGCCTTTTTTTGATATAAGGATCGTGCAACTCAAAAAAAGATAAATTAAACACAAGAACAACAAAGAACAGAAACTAAAGAAAATAGACATGATGAAATAAGAAGACTGAATAAAATGTTGGTTGAAGGAAGTAGACTCCAAGAGAACCCGTCTCTTGAGTCCTAACTCCGGGACGCCACAAGGATCACCACTCCTTGATAAGTCCTCATTCTTTCTGGCACTCAAGGATAAGCAAGAAAGAACTCACTGAACAACAACAAAGTTGCTGAAAAGAAATTCATTCATTCATATTGTGTAAAACCTTACAAAGTGGTGCCTATTTATAGATGGAAATAGGCTACCAAGAATCCCTAGAAATAATAAGCATTAAATATTCCTAAAAGGTGACACCTCATTATACAATGAATCTGGACATAAGGTGCTTAATTAATTCTCCAAAGATGGCTCCTATCACCTTTTTCAAATTAGGAAACAAACTTAAAAAGAAATCAACAAAAGTAGCCTAATTTAAATAGGAAACTTTTGACCTGAATATTAATCATAAAAAAAACGTCACTTTTAATGGTCACATGAGAAGCACACATTTTCTTCAAGTTATATCTCCCAAATGGGCTTCTTTTGGGCTTGGACCATTAGCTTATATTATTGGAAGCATTTTCCATACTTTCTAGCTCTTTTTTTTTAAGCTGTAGCTTGATTCAAAGTAGTTGGGCTTCATGCTCTTTCCAAGCTCATTGCTATGTCCAACTCCAAATGCTTCATGCCTCAATCGTACTCTATCATTCCCTCCCTCCTCAAAATGATTCGTCCTCGAATCTCCATAATCTATATGGAAAGAAAGGGAACAATTAAAAGCATCAAATAAAAAATAGGGAGTATACTTACTTTTCAAGCCTAATTGATGCATCTTCTCTTCAACCCTTGCTTGAACTTGTGGTGTCATAATGACTCTTGACTGCAAATTCATCCTTTTTAAAGTTTCATCTTTACAATCTTGCATTCCAAACCAATCTCCAGGATCAAAAACCTTGTAATGATAATTAGTTTGAATTGCATGTGACTTGTTGTCATGCATTAGTGCATAAGAACTTGATTTTCCTTCCATAACATCCACACTAATAACCTGCAACAAAGAACTAGAGGCAAATTTGACACAACAAGACTCAAGGAAAATTGAGATTGTAGAGTAAACATATGGGATGAAAGCTGGGTAGATTTTCACATTATTTGCTAGGTTCAAAATTTGGAAAGATTTGACACCTATGGATGATGCATATGGACAAGACATGGATGGAGCATAGCTCACAAGAGGAATACATATGGATGAAAACAAAGTATCACAAAGTTGGGTGGAATAAGAAGAGAATGGGCTACTGGATAGAAAATGGAACACACAAGATTCATGAAAATGAGATGGAAGAAACCAATCAAGAATCAGAAAGACACATAACTTATGAGACACACAAGAGACTACTTCACAAATGAATTGAGAATGCAGAACACTATGATGAAATTGAAATGAAGTGACATAGATGGATAAACTAGAGAAAGAAGACACTAAATGGTCAAACTGACTTTCTTTCACATTAGATTCAAGAGGGATTGAGGACTCATAACACATGGATGGACTCAATAGATTATAAGAATCAGAGATAAAGTAAGAAGGATAGAGAAGATGAAAAGAAGGAACATATGGAAGATATGAAGGAAGGAGTTGTAAAGAAACTACCTTAAATTCTCCTTTACTCAAACAACTCACAATTGCTTTTGCCTCATTATTCTCATCTTTTCTCAAGCTCTCCTTTTCTTTTCTCTTTTCTCTCTTTTTCTTTCTCTTTTTCACTCTTCTCTCAAGTTTCTTTTCACTCATTTGTACTCTTTTTTCATTTTTCTGCACTTTTTCTTTTCTCACTTGTCTTTCACTCTTGTTTTTACCACTCATATTCTGCTCACATTTATTTTTCCTTTCAAGCTCACTTTTGATTTTCTTGTGATTTTCATAGAATTGAATACAACTAGTTTCATGGGCTTTCTTTACTTTGAAGGAACAACTATCATCAAATAACCATGGATGCCCAAACACCATATCAACATGCTCCACTTCATCACACACATGAGAACTAATTTCTAATGGCTTAACAATGTGAGTATCACTAGCAACAAGCACACCACTATCAACAAAGTTCTCTATCACCTCACTAGTAACATCTAGAGCAGTTGTCTCCACTAACGGTGGTAAATAATCATGACCAATCCCATCAACAATATCATTAACATTTTCCTCCTTGGGATTCTCAAGAATATCATACTCTAATTCATTAGAAACATCATCAACACAAGGATTTTGAGAATTAGTACCTTCAAGAGTAGTTGATGTTGAGGAAGAAGATATCTCCTCCATTTGATCCTTTTGCTCCAAATGAGAGTCACTAGAACTTGGAACTGAAATTTGTACCTTAGAAGTTTGCTCATTTCTACAAGTTGGAAGATACTCATAGAAGTAGTGGTATGGTGCATACTTTTGCTTCAAAATGAGCTTCATACTACTCCAAGTATCACATTGTTTTTCTTCACTAAGGTGCTTTCTTTCAAATCGTTCCCACCAAACTTTGGCTTTTCCTTTTAACTGAAGAGCAGCTAGTCTTACTTTCTCAGGCTCGGAGTATTGGCAATCTTCAAACCATTGTTCAATTTTTCCTTCCCACTCCAAGTACATGTCAGGATCATTCTCTCCACAAAATTTTGGGATGTTCAATTTAACATCCTTTTTGCATGTAGAAAATTGCATGCTATCCAATTTCACATTCAACTTTTGGATTTGTTCATTAAAAGCTTTCATCAAAACTTTAAGTTCAAGTTCTTCACCAACCATGCTTAGAATCTCAAATATATTAGTGAATAGAAGACAAAGAAAGGACCTTGCACACTCTGTCACGTGTTTCACTCAACAATGATGCAAATTCACTCGTGTTTTGCACACTTTAAAGGCTTTTTTTTTTTTCCAGAAATGATATAATTACACTCTTGCCTTTTACCACTCTGTCTTGCTTCCTATGAGAGTGCAAAATTGAATCTGAACTTAAATCAAGAAGCAATGTTTTAAGTGGCAATCTCAAAGTCAAAGATCCAAAATTCAAATTCTCAAAAGAGTTTAAGATGATAGTAACCAACAAACAAAGATGGATTTTCTTCTTTTTTTTTTCTTAATAAAAGAAATCGAATTTTCCAGCCAAGAAAAGAAAAGAAAATGCTGGAAATTAAGATAATGAAGCGCACCAAAAGGAAGGAATTGATTTTAGAGATTTGAACAAAATAAAAGGACAACAACAAATTAGGAAAAATAAGATAGGAAGGGATTTGGATAGAATTTACTAGAAGAGTAAAATTCTAAAAAGTAATATGAAAGCAACTTACCACCCAAGTGAAATGAATATAGACTCCTTTTGTGACTTGGGAACAAAAACTTCAAATTTGGTAATTCAGAAACAAACAACCCACAAATCAAGAGATACAATTCCAGCAATTAATGCAAATCAATCCAAAGGAAATTCAAACTTCAAAGGTGCTCAATTCTAGGAAGTTATTTTTTTGTTTCAACCATCAAATTTTTTTTTTGTACGATTTTTTTTTCACTATTGTTTTCTTTTCTTTTTTTTTTTTTTTGCAGCACCCACAATTTCTCCTTTTTTTTTTCGAATTTTGTTTTTTTTTTTTCTTTTGAATACTCTGAACTAATAAACAATGGATAGAAGCTAACAAATTGCAGCAACAATATTTTTTTTTTCTTTTGAAAGACTCAAATCTGGAAATCACAAATTCTGGACAACAAAATAAAAATGGATAAAGATAACCAAGTCACCAAGAGAAAGAAGATCAATAATCATGGTAAGATGGAAGATTGAGATGAAAATCAAGCCACAATATCAGAAGCAATGAACAAACTCAGATCTGACTAGAAAAGAGAAGAACATAAAAGAAAAATCTGGACAGCAAGCATGAACAGTACGGATGAACAGTGCTACGATTTTCTAGATAACAAGGAAAAAATGGAATGAAACAACAGAAACACACCTTGATTTGCAAGCCAAATCTCTGATACCAAATGATGGGAGACACGTTAGGAACCTGTCCTAAGAGCCTTTTTTTGATATAAGGATCGTGCAACTCAAAAAAAGATAAATTAAACACAAGAACAACAAAGAACAGAAACTAAAGAAAATAGACATGATGAAATAAGAAGACTGAATAAAATGTTGGTTGAAGGAAGTAGACTCCAAGAGAACCCGTCTCTTGAATCCTAACTCCGGGACGCCACAAGGATCACCACTCCTTGATAAGTCCTCATTCTTTCTGGCACTCAAGGATAAGCAAGAAAGAACTCACTGAACAACAACAAAGTTGCTGAAAAGAAATTCATTCATTCATATTGTGTAAAACCTTACAAAGTGGTGCCTATTTATAGATGGAAAAAGGCTACCAAGAATCCCTAGGAATAATAAGCATTAAATATTCCTAAAAGGTGACACCTCATTATACAATGAATCTGGACATAAGGTGCTGAATTAATTCTCCAAAGATGGCTCCTATCACCTTTTTCAAATTAGGAAACAAACTTAAAAAGAAATCAACAAAAGTAGCCTAATTTAAATAGGAAACTTTTGACCTGAATATTAATCATAAAAAAAACGTCACTTTTAATGGTCACATGAGAAGCACACATTTTCTTCAAGTTATATCTCCCAAATGGGCTTCTTTTGGGCTTGGACCATTAGCTTATACTATTGGAAGCATTTTCCATACTTTCTAGCTCTTTTTTTTTAAGCTGTAGCTTGATTCAAAGTAGTTGGGCTTCATGCTCTTTCCAAGCTCATTGCTATGTCCAACTCCAAATGCTTCATGCCTCAATCGTACTCTATCAGAGTCTATCCAAAATTAAAAAAAAATCGAATTTCTTTATTTATTTATTTATTTATTTTTGCTCAAATTACTAGTTTTCTGTCTTGTGTAAGTGTTGCCCAGAAAATTGAAAAAAAAAAATTGTTGTGATTTCTATACAAAAGAAAAGGATCATATAAAGGTGCAGAATTAGAAAAAAAAAGTAAAAAAAAATCCGAAATAAAAAAAAAGTTTGTGACTTGCTGCTGAAAAAAAAGAGATGAATGAATAGTGCGTTTTTTTGACAAAAACTTTGTGAGTTATCTTGTTCTCTTGGTGAGCTTGAGAGACTCTTTGGCATATCAAAGAGAGTGGTCTTCTCTTTGTGGTGTCTATAGCTAAGGTTTCAAGAAACAAGTTTTCTTGGGGTCTTACTTCTTGACCAATATCTTCTATTCTTCCTATTCGTGCATTCTTCTGTTTATCTTTTCTGTTTGTTTAGCGTGTTCTTGGTGTTTTAGTTCCTTCTCTTTGATCCTAGCACGATCCTTACGTTTCCCAATTCGATTGAAGGTTCGTGAGACAAGTTTTACACGAGTTTTCTATCACTCTGATAAGTGAACCCTTTTGGAACCCGTCCAAAGAACTCACTTGAGACGAATGACACTTGGATCGTTGCAACAACAAGGAACACAAAAATTGGAAAATTGAAAACAGCAAGAAGAAAGACATACAAAGAAGAGAATGAACAAGAAAGCACACAAGATATGTTGGTCTGGGTGAATTAGAACCCAAGAGAACCGGTCTCTTGAACCATAGTTCTGGTGACGCCGCAAGGATTGACCAATTCCTTGATAAGTCATAGTATTCTCTCTAGCACTCAAAAAATCACAAGAGAAAACTCACAAAAGTCTAAAACTTTAATCATTCCAATCTAAAAAAACGTACATGAAAGTTAGCCTTAAATAGGTAAGGTAAAATCTAACCTAATAAGCCTAGAAACCCTGATTAATTTGGGCTTAAGTAATCCTAATAGGATTAGGAGACTTTAGGCCCAAACAACACTCCTATTGGACCTAGGAAACTAGTAAAATAAAATAACAAAAATTCATAAGAAAATAATAAAATAAGACATAAGCCCTTATAAACATGCCAACACATTAATGAAATCACATTTTTGGTACATGACATGTTTATTTACAATGTGGGCTATCAAAAAGACTACTAATTAACTAATTGGGCTTTAGTAATTAACAAAGTTCAGCCCATAATTAATAAAAATGAAATTAACACTAATTAAGCCCATTAATGTCTAAGTCACATGCTCTTTTAATAGGCTCCTCTTGGACTTGGATCTTAAACTTATATTTTGGAGTTGATGATTTCACTTAAGCTTGGGCTTTATATTTAGCACCTTGACAAGTCTTCCAAGCTCTCCATGCTTTGCTTCAAACTCTTGCAATTCATGCCTAGCCCTTATTCTATCATTCCCTCCCTCCTCGAAAAGATTCGTCCTCGAATCTCCATAATCTACGTGGAAAGAAAGGGAACAATTAAAAGCATCAAATAGATAACAATGAGTATACTTACCTTTCAGACTTAATTGTTGCTTTGTGGCTTTGATCTTCACATTAACTTGAAAAGACAATATTCTCCCTTGGTTGCAAATTGGCTTTAAATGTTCCTCTAAGCTTTTGCAACCAATCTCCAGGATCAAAAATCTTACTATGCAATCCATTTGTTTGAATTACATACAACTCATTTTCATGGATTGGAAAACAAGAGCTTTCATCAACCTCACTCAAAACCTGTAATAAATAGCTAAACACCAATTCGAAACAACAAAACTTAAATGGAACCAAGGTGTTAGCGAATTCATGGGAAATGATATGGGGACAAAACTTGACACAAAAGGACTTAATTGAAACTAATGCATGAGAAAGATCATACGAGAAGAAATCTGGGCAGATGTGATTATAATGCAATAAACTCAAAATCTGGACAGATTTAATATTAAATGATGATGCACAATGGTAAGACAAAGATAGAGAAGTAATGACTAAAGAAACACATATTAACACAAAACCAAAAGAAGAGAATGAACTAGAAAGAGAATGGAACATAATAGACTTATGTGGATGAGATGGGACACAATGCCAACAATGGAGCATGAAAGCACATGACTTATGAAACACACAAGCAACATAAAACTTAAAACGAATAGGAACTACTTCACAAATGCATAGGAAATACAAAACACTATGATGATGAGATGGAATGACATAGAAGGATAAACTAGAGAAAGAAGGCACTAAAGTAACTAATGAACTCATTATTGATTCATGCAATTTGGACTCAAAAGAAATTGCAGACTCTTGCAACAATGATGGATGACATAATTTAAAGAAATTAGAAACATAATGGGAAGGACAAAGAAAAGACACTGAAGACACATAAGACAGATGAGGTGAAGAAGGAAGAAGTTTTGTACAAACTACTTTAAGCTTACTTTCACTTTCATTCTTCCTCAAACTCTCCTTTTCTTTTCTCTTTTCTCTCTTTTTCTTTCTCTTTTTCATTCTTCTCTCAATCTTTTTCTCACTTATTCTTTTTGCACTCTTTGCATTTTTGTGGACTCTTTCTCTCTTAGTTTTCCCACTCATGTTTTTCCACTTAAGCTTACTCTTTATTTTCTCATGAGTTTCACCTAAATTACATGGCAATGATTCATGGGCCTTTTCCACTACAAAAGAACAGAGACTAATATGCTCATTCAAGTTAGAATCAAAAGCATAATTTCCAATTACCATGTCAATATGCTCAACATCAATGTAATATAAGAGTCAATTACCAAGATATCGTACCATCCACAGAATTTTCCATCAAATCATAAATAACAAATAAATCATGTTTTTCAGCTAAAAGATGCAAACAATGATAATTTTGCTCATAAGCAGAAGCAATATTATGCAATTCCTTTTCCAATTGTGCTACAACATTATTTTCAATTTGCACACTAGAAGCACAACTAGAATCAACTAAGCCTTTTAACACAACACTATCAGCATCTGGATCAAGTCTCTCTTCAAGATTGAGCAAGATATCATGTTTAATATGATTATCACAATTAATAACATTAAACTCATTGGGATTCTCAAGTTCAGCACATCTCAATTCATATTTCAATTCAATTGTTTCAATACAAGGGATATCATCAATGTAAGCAATATTATTCTTCTTACTAGAATTATCACATTTTAAATCACAAGAGATATCAGTATTAGAATTTTGAGGTTTAGGCATACCTGTAGTGAATTCTCTCATTACATCATCAGTTGTTGAAGTAGTAGCAATGTCATTATCCACTTGATCATCTTTCTCCATGTGGGAATCACATGAATCTTGGACCACGGACATTTGCATCTCCTTGAAATGTTCAACCACACTTTTAGCTTTGGATAGCATGTATTTTTGCCTCAAGACTGCTCTCATTTCATTCCATGTTATAATGGAAGGTTCTCCATTCATAGCTCGTCTAGTTTCCATCCGTTTCCACCAAGCATCAATCTTTTTACCTAATCGAAGTTAAGCACATTGTGCCTTTTCTATTTCGGAGTAGTTGTAACATGCGAAGATTTGTTCAACTTTTCTTTCCCAATCGAAGTAAACATCAGGATTTTTCTCACCATGAAATAGTGGAATCTTCGGTTTGATGTTGCTAAGAACATCCGTGTGAGCAGGAACCTTTGGATTACGCCTTGCTTTAGCTTTAGCAGGGAACTCCAGGTGATCCAATTTTGCATTTACTTCCTTAATTTGATCATTGAATGTCCTTAATAAGTCCTGAAAATCAACTTCTCCAACAGCCATGTTTATAATATGAAATGTTAATGTTTTAATAAAGAGAAAAGAAAAAGGGACCTCACACACTCTCTCACGTGTTTCACTCAAATAATGCAGATGCACTCATGTTTCACACTAAATCAAGGCTTTTTTTCAAATATGATGCAATTTCTCTCTTGCCTTTTTCCACTCAAAGCTTGCTTTCTTATGAGAGTGCTAAATTAAAACCACAACTTCAATCAAAAGGAATTGGTTTTTAAAGAAGTGGCAATCACAGAAAATTAAAGTTCTCAAAGATTCTAATTCAATTAAACATTAACCAACACAAAATGAACACAAAGAAACTAAAATTTCCAACAAGAGAAATCTGAAGGAAATAAAACAAAGAATAATGAAAATTGGTAGAAATTGATAAGGAAAGAAATCTAAAGAAAAGACAACTTATAGAGATTTAAGCTCAACAAATTAGGAAACAATCCTAAATGATTGATATATGATTTTTTTTTTTTAAAACAAGATTGAGCTTAAGGAAAAACTACTTGGGATTCAAGTCAAGATACTTTAAGAAAATATAATCCTCAATCAAATCAGGAACTCAATGGAATCACAAAATTCTGAATTTAGCCCAACCAAATCTCTTCTTTTTTTTTACTATTTTTTTTGTTGCTGCTATATTCTCTTTTTTTTTTTGCAGCAATCAATCTCTTTTTTTTTTTTCAGATTTTCTTTTTGCTGTTATTATTTTTTTTAATTTTTGACAGAGAACAGTAACACGAACAGTGACTGTGAACAGTAAATCGGAAAACGTAATCATGAAACCGTCAGAACAGTACAATGCACAGTAACCAAAACAGTTCGGCGAACAGTGATAAGCGTACAGATGAACAGTTCTCAAAATTTTCTAGAAAGAACGAAAATGGAATGAAGTAAGGAAACAAGCAAAACAGAGAACACACCTTGATTTGCAAACCTAAGCTCTGATGCCAAATGATAAGTGAACCCTTTTGGAACCCGTCCAAAGAACTCACTTGAGACGAATGACACTTGGATCGTTGCAACAATAAGGAACACAAAAATTGGAAAATTGAAAGCAGCAAGAAGAAAGACATACAAAGAAGAGAATGAACAAGAAAACACACAAGATATGTTGGTCTGGGTGAATTAGAACCCAAGAGAACCGGTCTCTTGAACCCTAGTTCCGGTGACGCCGCAAGGATTGACCAATTCCTTGATAAGTCATAGTATTCTCTCTAGCACTCAAAGAATCGCAAGAGAAAACTCACAAAAGTCTAAAACTTTAATCATTCCAATCTAAAAAAACGTAAATGAAAGTTAGCCTTAAATAGGCAAGTTAAAATCTAACCTAATAAGCATAGAAACCCTAATTAATTTGGGCTTAAGTAATCCTAATAGGATTAGGAGACTTTAGGCCCAAACAACACTCCTATTGGACCTAGGAAACTAGTAAAATAAAATAACAAAAATTCATAAGAAAATAATAAAATAAGACATAAGCCCTTATAAATATGCCAACACATTAATGAAATCACATGTTTGGTACATGACATGTTTATTTACAATGTGGGCTATCAAAAAGACTACTAATTAACTAATTGGGCTTTAGTAATTAACAAAGTTCAGCCCATAATTAATAAAAACGAAATTAACACTAATTAAGCCCATTAATGTCTAAGTCACATGCTCTTTTAATAAAGCACATGATATTTTAAGTAACCTCCTTCAATAGGCTCCTCTTGGACTTGGATCTTAAACTTATATTTTGGAGTTGATGATTTCACTTAAGCTTGGGCTTTATATTCAGCACATTGATCAAGTCTTCCAAGCTCTCCATGCTTCACTCCAATTGCAATTCATGCCTAGCCCTTATTCTATCATCCTCTTTAATGCAAAAAGGAAGAGATATTCTGAAATCCTATTCCTAAATAAAGGGAGATCAAATCAGATCATTATATGCCTTTTATTCAAAAGGAAACAAATTGACTAAATAATCCTAATAAAACTTATTAAAAACGTCACTTTTAGTGACCACATGAGAAGCACATGTATTTTAAGTGAATTCTCCATGTTGGGCCTTCTCCAAGTTGGGCTCTTTGACTATAATTTGGCTCCACATATGCAGCTTGCCTCTTTCTTTATTTTGGGCCTCAAAATCATTGAAATATAATGGTTCCATGTTAACCATGTTTTGGATCACCCCATTTATGGCTTTTGTTCTAGCTCTAGTCATTGGTCCTCCAATGCCTTGAAGTGGGCCTTGAATTTGTCCATGGTCCATTGTTTCTTTTAGCTTGCCTTCATCATCAAATGCTTCATGCCTCGATCGTACTCTATCAGAGGGCTTTTCAAACATTGAAAGATAAGCTAACTAATGCCCCTCTACTTATTCTTCTTGACTTTTCTAAGGTTTTTGAAGTTGAATGTGATGCTTCTGGTATTAGTATTGGAGCTGTTTTGATGCAAGAGGCTAGACCAATTGCATATTTTAGTGAGAAGCTTAGTGGTTCATGTTTGAATTATTCTACATACGATAAAGAGTTGTATGCACTAAAAAGAACCTTAGAACATTGGCAACATTATCTGTGGTCTAATGAATTTGTTTTGCATTCTGATCATGAAAGTTTGAAATACCTTAAGACCCAAAACAAATTGAACAAAAGACATGCTGTTTTGCTTGAGTTTATTGAATCTTTTCCATATGTTTTGAAGCATAAGCATGGTAAAGAAAATGTTGTTGCCGATGCATTGTCTAGGAGATATAGTCTCATTACATCTATGCAAGCTAAGTTGATTGGTTTTGAATCCTTGAAAAGCATGTATGAATGTGATGTTGACTTTGCTGAAACTTGGAAAATGTGTGAGAATCATGGTGTTGATGATTTTTATAGATTTGATCGATTCTTGTTTAAGGGAAGTAAGCTATGTGTTCCTGCATGTTCTATGCGTGAGCTTTTGGTTAAAGAATCTCATGGAG
Source organism: Adenanthera pavonina (assembly GCA_026686845.1). Taxonomy (NCBI): domain Eukaryota; kingdom Viridiplantae; phylum Streptophyta; class Magnoliopsida; order Fabales; family Fabaceae; genus Adenanthera; species Adenanthera pavonina. The sequence continues at coordinate 11,025,735 of JAIVEN010000017.1, forward strand.
GAGGTTTAATGGGTCATTTTGGAGTTGATAAGACTTTGGCTATGATGAAAGATCATTTTTATTGGCCACATATGCGCAAGGATGTTGTTTCCGTGTGTGATAAATGCATTGTGTGCAAGCATGCTAAATCTCGAGTGTATCCCCACAGATTATATACACTTTTGTTCTTTCACATCCTTGGGTGGACATTTCTATGGATTTTGTGCTTAGATTGCCTAGGTCCCCTACTGGTAAGGATAGCATATTTGTTATAGTGGATAAGTTTAGCAAGATGGCTCATTTCATTGCTTGTTCTAAAACACATGATGTTGTCCACATCTCTGATCTGTTCTTTAAGGAGATAGTTAGATTGCATGGTTTACCCAGGTCCATTGTTAGTGATCGTGATCTTAAATTCTTGAGTCATTTTTGAAAACTTTATGGGCTAAATTGGGAACTAAGCTTGTGTTTTCTAGAATTGCACATCCCAAACGGATGGGCAAACTGATAGAAAACCCGTGTAGAACTTGTCTCACAAACCTTCAATTGAATTGGGAAACATAAGGATCGTGCTAGGATCAAAGAGAAGTAAATAAAACACCAACACCACATTAAACAAATAGGAAAGATAAACAAACAAGAATGCATGAATGGGAAGAACAGAAGTTGTTGGTCAAGAAGCAAGACCCCAAGAAAACTTGTTTCTTGAAACCTTAGCTAAAGACACCACAAAGAGAAGACTACTCTCTTTGATATGCCAAAGAGTTTCTCAATCTCACTACGAGAACAAGAAAACTCACAAAGTTTTAGTGAAAAATGCACTATTCATTCATCTCTCCTTTGAAAGTACAAAAGTGACGTTTTTAAAGAGAAAGAAAGCAAAAACCCTAGGCCTAATTTACTAAAAATAGTTTAGATCCTAAATCTCTTGGAGTGGCACCACCTTACACAAAAATAAGACTAGATACATGCAGAATAAGCGGTGCCCAAAAATAGGAAACAAAAATTGCAACATCCTAATTCTCACTAACTATAGAACTCATAAATTTCACATGCTTTGTGTCTATGTTTCTAGTTGGATTTTGGTTGAACTATGAACATGCATTATATGACATTAGAAACCATATGGAACCTTTAGCAAGAACTAAAAAAATTGGATATGCTATTTAGAAACTACGAACATTTAAAATTTCATATGTTGTGATATACAAATCTAGATAAAATTTGACTTAGTAGTCAACTGTTAATATATACTATATGACATCAGAAATCTTGTGAAGCTATAGGTTGAGATTCTATGCCTTGAAAAACATGGTAATAGTGGTACTTAGGGACCAAATTGTAAAGAAAGTTAAATCATGGGGTCAAAGTAAAAATTTATGAAGTAGGCACTAAAAGACAAAATAATGGGACATAGATGTCATTTTTCCAAACAAATTATCTGCTCAGTATTTGACAGTACCGGTTGTAGGAATAGAGTCAGAAAAATAATCGCTAGAAATTATCCTTTAATAAGCAGAACCAGAAAATGCATATATTAGACAGAAAAAAGGACCGAAGTTCTATAATTTAGAAATTCGTAAAAAATAGAAAATAAGTCTGTATTAGACAACCTAGATATATTATGATGCAGAATAAGACACTGGATTTTTCTACGAAGTTTAAATAGCCATAGGATCAGTCTATGAATAATTGGATTAATTGGTGAATTAGAAAACGTATAAAGCTTAGTATCAAGTCTAGATTCATTAGAAATTGAATATGACTCAGTAACATGTCTAGATTCATTTTAGACAACCAGAACATTTTTAGTAATAAGATAACTGATATGACTCTAGTTTCAACAATAATATACAAATAAACTTAGAAACTAACATTATGATCTAATTAACTCTGTATGAGGAAATTAGTCAGTAATCAGGATATGTTGACATTCCAAAACAATGTTCTAAGTCCCAAAATATATAATTACATTGCTGAATTTATTTAGATCCTAAAACCCAGAACAAGGAAGAATTGGACCCGAAATCAGTAAAAGGAGCCCAAAAACCCATATACCTTGAACTAAGGCCTAGAATGAGATATGTAAAGCCCAAATTGCATAAAAGTATATTCCTTGAATTGATTAGACAAGAAAGTGACGAAAATTAAGAGGAAAAAGAAGCAAAAATCAATTTGAACTCTAACACACACATGGCACCATTTGAAAGTAGACACATGTTAGAACCAAATAAAATATATTTTGGATTGAAAATATCAACTAAAAACTTATAGAAAAAGGGCAAGGTGGCAGCTTCATAAAATCCTCACATGATGAATTAAATAAATTAATATGGAATAATTAAGAGCCATTGGATCAAGATCTAATCCAAGGGCCATTATGTCTTCAATTCACCTATAAATAGAGGCTCCTCCTTTCCCCCATTTAGCCATCAAATTTCATTCAAGGTAGAGAGAGGTTAGAGTGAGAAGCTCTAGGAAAAAAGGTGTGATATGAGGTTCTGAAGTTCTGAGAAATATTTCTAGGTAATATGCTTTTCCTTTTCTCCATTTATATTTTAGTTTAGCTATTTGATTTATTAAGAGTAGTCATTATGCAACTAGAAACATGTTTTGGGGATTTGCCATGATGAAATATTGAATCAAAGTTGAGGTTTTGCTATAATAATGCTTTGAATGTCATGAAGGTTGTTTGAACATGCATGATCATATAGAATATGATTTTAAGTTTGATTCTCAGTAATTATGGTTGTACTGTTATGCTGCTGAAATTAAGTGTGGGAAAATAAATTATCATCTTACTGAGATTCTATCCGAATCTCATCCTAATATCTAACATTTTTAGGCCCTGGTTCTACCCAAGGAAATGAAATGACAAACTGATGAGGAGGTGCTGTGCAAATCATTTTCGAATCATATTACGTTTTATATTACATTACATAGGATTAGATGATATATTACATTACATAATGTAAATTACAACGTTTTGATAATGAAATATTATGTCCCTATGCTTTGGCATTGAGATTTTCCCTATTCTTTGTTAATGCTTCATTATTAATAGGATAGAGTCTATAAAATTCGAAATTTACTGTAGCATTAAAAGTGTGAATCAACATTTTTACTTTAAAATAGACATCATAAGCTTTTCATAGAACTCAGAATCACCTCAATATGATTTTTGTAGAATTAGTTATGAATTTTCAAAGTTCAGCAAAATTTTACAACCTAAGCTTAGTCTATGCGAAATTAAGGGCTCATTTGCTTCCAAATCACTTTATTTTGAACCTTAATCATGAAATAATGCATGTTTAATGGTTGCAAAGTAAGGTGTTACAAAAATCAAATCCGAAGAGATCCTCACAAATAAATTCAAAATAGGAAACTAATGATCAAAACCTTATTTCTGAATTAAGTAATGAAAAAAATGAAAATTGCTAATTTATTTAATAAAAGAACACTACTTAAATGGTCACAAGCTTGGCACATGCTCCTTTAAGTGAGTTTTTCTTTCTAGGCCTTATTTGTTGTGCTTGGATCAGTTTGTAGCATACTAGCCATGAAGAACATGCCTCTTGAAGCCTTTTGGGCTGAAAATTGAGCTAAGTGAATGGGCTCTTGTTCAATTACTTCTTGAATCAATCCATTGAGAGCTTGTTTCATTGCCTTAGTCCTTACTCTTGTCATAGGCCCACCCATTTCTTGCAAAGGATCTTTCTTGTTCCATACTTGGGTTCCTTGTCCAACCACTGGTTCATGAATTCCAAGTCCTCCAAGCTCTTGAATATTTCATCCAAACTCCTCCTCTTGATTAAGCCTAGCTCGTATTCCATCATTTCCTCCCTCGTCGAAATGATTTGTCCTCGAATCTCCATAATCTACATGAAAAGAAAGGGAACAATTACAAGAATCAAATAGATCATGAGTAGTAGACTTACCTTTCAAGTTTGATTGATGCATCTTTGCTTTAATCCGTCCATAAACTTGAAGGAAATTATTCTCCTTTGGCTGCAAAATTTATTTTAAACATTCGTCTAAGCCTTTGCAACCATAAGATTGCTCTGAGGTCAAAAATTTTATTCTCAAGCGTTAGTGAAAAAAATTTTGAACTCCCCTTTAAATTAATCTCTCCAATTTCTTGCAGCAAATAACTAGGAACAAACTTGACCCAACAAAATTCAAATGGAACCAAGATGTTAGGGAACACATAGAAAAAGAAATGGGAACAAAATGGCACGCAATAAGACTCAGTTAAAACCAAAGCATTAGAAAAACCAAGGAAAACAAAATCTGGACAGATTTGAACAATATTCATTAAATTTGGAATTTGGGCAAATTTGATGGTTCCTGATGATGCATATTGAAAGAAAAATGATGGAGAAGAAATGTCTTGATGCACATGGCTAAACATAATGGATAAAAACAAACATGAAGGAAGTGAATTGATGGCAACAAAAGGAGATGAACAAAACACATGTAGATGGTAGTAAAACAAAGAGGGAGAATAATGAACTAGATGAACACATATTACCACAGTGAACAAGGTATCACAAATCCAAACATATGAAAATAACTTACTAGATAGAAGACGGAACACACAAGAAGCATGAGATAAGAACACAATATGAGAATGGAAGGAAAAGACATGAATGCACAGACTAAAGAAAAACACCAAATTATGAATTTGTTTCAATTTCACAATGGACTCTCGATGAACCAAAGAATTATACAATGAAGATGGATTAAATAAGTTATGAAAATTTGAAATGAAGTATGATGGGCAAAGAAGAAGAAATGATGGAACATATGGGAGATGAAGAAGATTAGAGAAACTGATGAGAGACACGTTAGGAACCTGTCCTAAGAGCCTTCTTTGATATAAAGATCGTGCAACTAAAGGAAAGATGAATTGAATACAAGAACAACGAAGAGCAATAATGAATAAAAATGGAAAAAGTAGAGATGATGAAAATAAGAATACTGAGACAATGTTGTTTGAAGGAAATAAACTCCAAGAGAACCCGTCTCTTGAATCCTAACTCCGGGACGCCACAAGGATCACCACTCCTTGATAAGTCCTCATTCTTTCTGGCACTCAAGGATAAGCAAGAAAGAACTCACTAAACAACAACAAAGTTGCTAAAAAGAAATTCATTCATTCATATTGTGTTTGCAAGAGTACAAGAGGTGCCTATTTATAGGCAAGTATTAACCCACAAATTAACTCTAGTTCAGCCTACAAACCTAAGTTTATTAATGCTAATTAATACAAAAAGGAAGCCCTAAGCAAAAAGGAGCATTTAATTCCAATTTTGAATTTGAAAATGTTAGCTCCTCTTTAATGCATAAAGAAAACCAAATCAGATTTATGATTGCATGTTCTTTATTCAAAAAGAAAACAAATTAACTAAAATAATCTTTAAAAACGTTACTTTTAGTGAGCACATGAGAAGCACATGGATTTTAAGTGAATCCTCCTTGTTGGGCTTTCTCCAAGTTGGGCTCTTTGACTATAATTTGGCTTCACATATGCAGCTTGCCTCTTTCTTTGTTTTGGGCCTCAAAATCATTGAAATATAATGGTTCCATGTTAATCATGTTTTGGATCACCCCATTCATGGCTTTTGTTCTAGCTCTAGTCATTGGTCCTCCAATGCCTTGAAGTGGGCCTTGAATTTGTCCATGGTTTATTGTTTCTTTTAGCTTGCCCTCATCATCAAATGCTTCATGCCTCAATTGTACTCTATCATTCCCTCCCTCTTCGAAAAGATTCATCCTTGAATCTCCATAATCTATATGGAAAGAAATGGAACGATTAAAAATATCAAATAACAAATAAGGAGTATACTTACTTTTCAAGCCTGATTGATGCATCTTCTCTTCATCCCTTGCTTGAACTTGTAGTGTAATAATGACACTTGGTTGCAAATTCATCGCTTTTAAAGTTTCATCTTTACATTCTTGCATTCCAAACTAATCTCGGGGATCAAAATCCTTATAATGACCATTAGTTTGAATTGCATATGACTTGTTGTCATGCATTAGTGGATCAGAACTTGATTTTCCTTCCATAACGTCCACACTAATAACCTGCAACAAAAAACTAGAGGCAAATTTGACACAACAAGATTCAAGGAAACTTGAGATTGTAGAGTAAACATATGGAAAGAAAAGAAAGCTGGGCAGATTTTCACATTATTTGCTACGTTCAAAATTTGGAAAGATTTGACACCTGTGGATGATGCACATTGACAAGACAAGGATGGAGCATAGCTCACAAGAGGAATACATATGGATGAAAACAAAGTATCATGAAGTTGGATGGAATAAGAAGAGAATGTGTTACTGGATAGAAAATGGAACACACAAGATTCATGAAAATGAGATGGAAGAAACCAATAAAGAATAAAAAAGACACATAACTTATGAGACACATAAAACATGAAATGGGTAGAGACTACTTCACAAATGATTTGAGAATGCAGAACACTGTGATGAAAATGAAATGAAGTGACATAGATGGATAAACTAGAGAAAGAAGACACTAGATGGTCAAACTGACTTTCTTTCACATTAGATTCAAGAGGAATTGAGGACTCATAACACATGGATGGACTAAATAAATTATAAGAATCAGAGATAAAGTAAGAAGGATGGAGAAGATGAAAAGAAGGAACATATGGAAGATATGAAGGAAGGAGTTGTAAAGAAACTACCTTAAACACTTCTTGACTCAAACAACTCACAATTGCTTTTGCCTCATTATTCTCATCTTTTCTCAAACTCTCTTTTTCTTTCTCTTTTTCATTCTTCTCTCAAATTTCTTTTCACTCATTTGTTTTCCTCTTTTTTCATTTTTCTGCACTCTTTCTTTTCTCACTTGTTTTTCACTCTTGTTTTTACCACTCATATTCTTCTCACATCTATTTTTCCTTTCACGCTCACTTTTGATTCTCTTGTGATTTTCATAGAATTGAATATAATGCATTTCATGGGCTTTCTTTACTTCAAAAGAACAACTATCATCAAATAACCATGGATGCCTAAATACCATATCAACAAGTTCAACTTCATCACACCCATGAGAACTAATTTCTAATGGCATAACAATGTGAGTATCACTAGAAACAAGCACACCACTATCAACAAAGTTCTCTATCACCTCACTAGTAACATCTAGAGCAGTTGTCTCCACTAACGGAGGTAAATGATCATGACTAATCCCATCAACAACATCATTAACATTTTCTTCCTTAGGATTCTCAAGAACATCATACTCTAATTCATAAGAAACATGATCAACACAAGGATTTTGAGAATTAGAGGTACCTTCAAGAGTAGTTGATTCTCTTGGTTCAACAACCATTGTAGATGTTGAGGAAGATATGTCCTCCATTGGATCTTTTTGCTCCAAATGAGAATCACTAGAACTTGGAACTGAAATTTGCGCCTTAGAAGTTTGCTCCTTTCTACGAGTTGGAAGATACTCATAGAAGTAGTGGTGTGGTGCATACTTTTGCTTCAAAATGAGATTTATGCTATTCCAAGTACCACACTGTTTCTCTTCACGAAGGTGCTTTCTTTCAAATCGTTCCCACCAAACTTTGGCTTTTCCTTCCAAGTGAAGAGTAGCTAATTTCACTTTCTCAGACTCGAAGTATTGGCAGTCTTCAAACCATTGTTCAATTCTTCCTTCCCACTCCAAATACATAACAAGATCATTCTCTCCACAGAATATTGGGATGTTCAATTTAACATCCTTTTTGCATGAAGAAACTTGCATGCTATCCAATTTGGCATTCAACTTGTTGATTTGATCATTGAAAGCTCTCATGAAAGCTTTAAGATCAAGGTTATCACCAGCCATGCTTAGAACCTAAAATGTTAGTGAATAGAGAGACAAAGAAAATGACCTTGCACACTCTCTCACGTGTTTCACTCACGAATGATGTATGTTCACTCATGTTTTACACACTTTAAAGGCTTTTTTTTTTCCATAAATGATATAATTACACTCTTGCCTTTTACCACTCACTCTTGCTTCCTATGAGAGTGCAAAATTGAATCTGAACTTAAATCAAGAAGCAATGTTTTAAGTGGTAATCTCAAAGTCAAAGATCCAAAAATTCAAATTCTGAAAAGAGTTTAAAATGTTGGTGACCAACAAAGAAAGATGGACTTTCTGTTTTTAGCAAAAGAAACAAATTTTCCAGCCAAGAAAAGAGAAAAGGAAATGCTGGAAATTAAGACAAGATGAAAGATGTGGCATGTATACCAAAGGAAAGAACTTTTAGATGACTATCAAATACGAAACAAGAAAGGAACAAGTTAGGGAATTTAAATTATGAAGGAAAATAGACAGAATTAAACTAGAAGAGTAAAACTCTGAGTGGAAAATAAAAGACAAGAATGGAAACTTACCACAAATGAGAAATTATGAATGGGTATTCAAAAGTTGATTCTCCTTTAATGAGATCAGAAAAGGGAGCAATTAAATAACATTAATGCCCAATCATAAAAGGAAATTTGGAATTCAAACTACCACCTAGATTGAAAGATCTTAAAGTAGGAAAGAAAACAAGATCTCCTTAATTTTTAGAAATTGCCTTAGCAGCCATATCTCTATTTTTTTTTTAATTCTTTCCTTCTTTTTTTTTTAATTTTATATACGAATTTTTTTTTTCAAGGCTGCAATCTATTCTCTCTTTTTTTTTGGGGCAAAATCACAATAAGAAATCTGGGCAGTAACTAAATTCTTTGGGCAGATAACAAGGAACTCCACAATCTCAATGGAAACAAGAATCAAATATGGTAAGAAATTTTAGCAAAGAAAATGAAAGAAAATGGACAATGAAATTAGAATAGAACATGTCACAATGAGAACAAAATGAAAGATTACGAAGTCTGGAAAATGGATCAAGAACATAGAACAAAATAGCAAGGTAACAATGAATGAACAGTGATAGATAGTACAATGAACAGTGAATCGATTTTCTGGATAGCAAGGGAAAAAAAATGGAATGAAACAATAGAAACACACCTTGATTTGCAAGCCGAAGCTCTGATACCAAATGATGGGAGACACGTTTGGAACTTGTCCTAAGAGCCTTCTTTGATATAAAGATTGTGCAACTCAAGGAAAGATGAATTGAATACAAGAACAATGAAGAGCAACAATGAATAAAAATGGAAAAAGTAGAGATGATGAAAATAAGAAAACTGAGACAATGTTGGTCGAAGGAAATAGACTCCAAGAGAACCCGTCTGTTGAATCCTAACTCCGGGATGTCACAAGGATCACCACTCCTTGATAAGTCCTCATTCTTTCTGGCACTCAAGGATAAGCAAGAAAGAACTCACTGAACAACAACAAAATTGCTAAAAAGAAATTCATTCATTTATATTGTGTTTGCAAGAGTACAAGAGGTGCCTATTTATATGAAAGTATTAACCCACAAATTAACTCTAGTTCAGCCTACAAACCTAAGTTTATTAATGCTAATTAATACAAAAAGGAAGCCCTAAGCAAAAAGGAGCATTTAATTCCAATTTTGAATTTGAAAATGTTGGCTCTTCTTTAATGCATAAAGAAAACCAAATCAGATTTATGATTGCATGTTCTTTATTCAAAAAGGAAACAAATTAACTAAAATAATCTTTAAAAACGTTACTTTTAGTGAGCACATGAGAAGCACATGGATTTTAAGTGAATCCTCCTTGTTGGGCTTTCTCCAAGTTGGGCTCTTTGACTATAATTTGGCTTCACATATGCAGCTTGCCTCTTTCTTTGTTTTGGGCCTCAAAATCATTGAAATATAATGGTTCCATGTTAATCATGTTTTGGATCACCCCATTCATGGCTTTTGTTCTAGCTCTAGTCATTGGTCCTCCAATGCCTTGAAGTGGGCCTTGAATTTGTCCATGGTTCATTGTTTCTTTTAGCTTGCCCTCATCATCAAATGCTTCATGCCTCGATTGTACTCTATCAGAAACTCAACTTTATCTTCTTTTCACGCACTCTTTTTCTACTTACAGCAATTTTCTGGACATTTCCTATCTTATTACTCTCATTTCTACCACTCTCATTTTTCCACTCTTGCTCACTCTTCAGGTTCTTTTGACTTTCACATGAATGATTACATGGCAATGATTCATGGGCTGTCTTTAATACCAAAGAACTATTGCTACCATGCCCAATCAAAATCTCTAATCACCATGTCAATATGCTGAATCTCATCAGTGCAATCATAAGATCTAATTTCCAAAGGAATCACACCATTAACACCACTAGAAACTAGCATGCTACTATCCAAAGAATTTTTCATCAAATTATCAACAACATGTGAATCATGATTCTCTATTAAAGGATGCAAACAATGATAATTTTGCTTATAAGCACACGTAACATCATGAAGTTCATTTTCCAATTGTACAACATTATTTTCAATTTGCACACTAGAAACACAACTAGAATCAACGAAGTTATCTAACTCATCAATGTCTAACACAATTTTCTCCTCAAGATTTAGCAAAATATTATTATCAATCCCATTAACACAATCAATATCATTAAACATATTGAGATTCTCAAGCTCAACACATCCTAAATCATCTACTTCAGCACAAGAGGTTTGAGAATTAGACATACCTTTAGGCATAAATAAATCTTTAGTCGCAACAACCTTTGTCAATGCAGCAACTTCTTCAACCGTTTGATCAACTCTCTCCAAGTGGAAATCACATGAATCTTGAACCACCAATACTTGCACCTCTTCACAATGTTCATTAACATTCTTAACTTTGGGAGGGTGTTGTTCCTGAGATGATGCAAACTTTTTCCTCATGATCAGTTTCATTTCACTCCATGTTGCAATAGAAGGCTTTCCTCTAATAGTGCATCGGCACTCAATTCGTTTCCACCAAGCAGCAACCTTTTTACTAAATGGAAGGTAAGCACATTGCACCTTCTCTAGCTCAGAGTAGCTACAACATCCAAATGCTTGTTCAGCTCTTCTTTCCCACTCCAAGTAAACACTAAGATCTTTCTCGCCATGGAACAATGGGATCTTTGATTTGATGTTGCTAAGAACATCCATGTGAGCAGAAACCTTTGGATCACGCCTTGTTTTAGTTTTAGAGGAAGACTCAATGTGATCCAATTTTGCATTCACCTTCTCAATTTGATCATTAAAAGTCCTTAACAAGGCCTTAAGATCAAATTCTCCAACAGCCATATTTATAATCTGAAATGTTATTGTAAAGCAAAGAGAAAAGAAATAGGGACCTCACATACTCTTCTCACGTGTTTTCACTCAAAAATTTTATAAGCACTTGCGTTTCACACAAAAAGATTGGCTTTTTCTATAATGCAAATTACTCTTGCCTTTTTCCACTCATTTGCTCTCTTTAGTGTTCTTAATTCAACTCTAGCAAATCAAAAGGGAGAGGATGTAAAAATTAGTGGCGACACAAAGCTAAAGCCCAAAATTCAAGTTTCAAAGAATCAAATTTGGGACCAAAAACTCAACTAAAATTCGTGCATAAAATGAGACCAAAAGAGATGGAATAACTGTAGCACAAATTAGGAAAGAAATTGAACAATATGAATGAAAAATTCTGGAGAAGTGGCGTGAAAAACAAGAAAGAAAGAAAAGGAAAGAAATTTGGACAGCTAACAAATAAAGCAAGGAAAATCAAAATGAACAATTTAGGAAACTAAGAAAGAAGAGAAAAGGAAGGTAGAACAATAGAGGAAAAAGGAAACAAGTTGCAGCACAATGATAAATTAGGAAACAAGATAAGGAAATAAGATTAGGAAAGTAGCAATCAACACAAGAGTTTGAAACTTGCCAATCAAGTTGGTTGAATTTAGCAATTTCCAATGTGACTTGATGATAGAGTACGAACGAGGCATGAAGCATATGATGAGAAGGGCAAGCTAAGAGCAACAATGGACCATGGACAAATTCAAGACCCACTTCAAGGCATTGGAGGACCAATGACTAGAGCTAGAACAAAAGCCATGAATGGGGTGATTCAAGACATTATTAACATGGAACCATTGCATTTCAATGATTTTGAGGCCCAAAACAAAGAAGAGGCAAGCTGAAAATCTGGAGCCAAATTATAGTTAAAGAACACAACTTGGAGAAAGCCTAATAAGGAGGATTCACTTAAAATCCATGTACTTCTCATGTGCTCACTAAAAGTGACGTTTTTTAATGATTATTTTAGTTAATTTGTTTCCTTTTTGAATAAAGAATATACAATCATAAATCTGATTTGTTTTCCTTTATGCATTAAAGAGGAGCCAACTTTTTAAAATTCAAAATTAGAATTAAATGCTACTTTTGACTTAGGGTTTCCTTTTTGTATTAATGAGCTTTAATAAGGTTAGGTTTGTGGGCTGAACTAGAGTTAGTTTCTGGGTTAATATTTGCCTATAAATAGGCACCTCTTGTACTCTTGCAAACACAATATAAATTAATGAATTTCTTTTCAACAACTTTGTTATTGTTCACTGAGTTCTTTCTTGCTTGTCCTTGAGTACCAGAAAGAATGAGGACTTATTAAGGAGTGGTGATCCTTGTGGCGTCTCGGAGTTAGGATTCAAGAGACGGGTTGATAGAGTAAGGGCTGGGTATGGCTTGCAAGAATTCAAAGTTAAGAGCAAGGAATCAAAGCATTGAAATAATCCAAGAGCTCTACGGATTAGAACCCAGTCACTTGATTAAAGTTGTAGCCCAAAAGGAGCTTGTAGGTGTGATCATCAACTCCAAATTACAAGTTTCAGATCCAAGCCCAAGAGAAGCCCAATTAGAGAAGATTACTTAAGTAATCATGTGCCATTCATGTGATCAATTAAAAAGGAATCTTCTTTAAGCTAATTTATTTAGAATTTTCGTTTATTTTATTTTATTTTCAGAAATAAGGGCTTTTGGTCAAAGATTATATCTTGGAGATTAAGTTTTGGTTGTTTCCTATTTTAAAAATTTAGGTTCTAGAATTTTCTTTACTTTTCGGCAAAAAGGTGCCACCTTTAGGAGTGATTTGTAAGAATATTTTGTTTCCTTTTTTAGTAGATTGTGGCATCTCCTTTAGGATTAGATATGATTATTTTCTTTATTTTTATTGTAATTTTCATTTTTTTATTTTAACCTAGGGTTTTAGTTGCCTTATTTCTTTATATAAGGAGCCACCTATGTAATTATTAGATAGACATATTAATGAGAATGAATTTTTAGAACTTATGTTCTTTTCTTGTGAGTTTTTCTCTTGTATCCCTTGTGTTCTTGAAAGAATTCTTAGACTTATCAAAGGAGTGGTTTTCCTTTGTGGCATCTCCAGGCTAAGGTTCTAAGAGACGAGTTCTCTTAGGGTCTTATCCCATTGACCAACATATCTTTCCTATTTTCTTATCATTTTCGTTCATAATTATCATTCTATTTTTCTAGTTTAACATATTCATCTTTCTTGTGTTTTCTTGCTATTTCGTGAGTCCTATTTGATTCTAGCACGATCCGTGGTTCATTCCAAGTCATTGGAGGTTCAATCGGACAAGTTCTGCTTGGGTCTTTCATCACGGGTTCTCTTGCAGTCTGCTTCCTTTGACCAACATTTTGTTTAGTCTTCTTATTTCATCGTGTCTATTTTCTTTATGGTCTGTTTGGTTCAAAGGAGGGAAAGGGAGGGAAGGAATTTTAATGGAGAGAAAGGAAGGGGAGGGAAAAGAAGGGATTTTAATTTTACCTCATTTGGAAGGAAAAGGAGGGATTTTAGTGGAAGGATTTTAATTTTACCTCGTTTGGGTTAGGAGGGGAAAGGAGGGAAAATAATTATAATTTGACTATTATATCCTTAATTTATTTAAGTTAATATAAGGACAAGATTGACCAGTATATTGTGTGACTGAGTAATGAAAAAATGAAGGGTATTTTGATCATTTTGGACACAATAACACATTTTCCCCCCAAATTACCCCAATTTGGGGGGAAAATATATAAGGGGAGGGGAGGAAAAATTTTAATAACATTTTCCCTCCCCTTCCTTTCCCTTCCCCCCATTTCCCTCCAACCAAACAAAGCATTAGTTTTTTTTCATTGTTGTTCTTCATTGTTCTTGTGCTCAATTCATGTTTTTCTTGAGTTGCATGATCCTTAACTCAAAGAAGGCTCTTAGGACGGGTTCCTAATGTGTCTCCCATCATTTGGTATCAGAGCTTCGGCTTGCAAATCAATGTGTGTTTCTGTTGTTCATTCCATTTTCTTTTCCTTGCTGTCTAGAAAATTGCGGTAGTGTTCATCCATCACTGTTCATGCTTGCTGTCCAGATTTTTTCTTTTGTGTTCGTCTCTTTTCTCGTCAAATCTGGGTTTATTCATTGCTTTTGATATTGTGGCTTGATTTTCATCTCAAGCATTTGTTTCATCCCTCTATTTTGTGTTTCTTGCCATCCTTATTGATCTTCTTTTTCTTGGTGGCTTGCACGGTTATCTTTCTCCATTTTTTATTTTGTTATCCAGAATTTGTGATTTCCAGATTTGAGTCTTTCATTAAAAAAAAAATATTGTTGCTGCAATTTGTCAGCTTCTGTCCATTGTGTATTAGTTCAGATTATTCAAAAGAAAACAACAACAAAAAAAGAAATTGTAAAAAAAAATAAAAAAAAAAAGAGAAATTGTGGGTGCTGCAAAAAAGAAAAGAAAAGAAAACAATAGTGAAAAAAAATCATACAAAAAAAGAAATTTCCAGAATTGAGCACCTTTGATGTTTGAATTTCCTTTGGATTGATTTGCATTAATTACTGGAATTGCATCCCTTGATTTGTGGGTTGCTTGTTTCTAAATTACTAAATTTGAAGTTTTTGTTCCCAAGTCACAAAATGAGTCTATATTCATTTCACTTGGGAGGTAAGTTGCTTTCATATTCCTTTTTAGAATTTTACTCTTCTAGTAAATTTTATCCAAATCCCTTCCTATCTTATTTTTCCTAATTTGTTGTTGTCCTTTTATTCTGCTCAAATCTCTAAAACCAATTCCTTCCTTTCGGTGTGCTTCATTATCTTAATTTCCAGCATTTTCTTTTCTTTTCTTGGCTGGAAAATTCGATTTCTTTTGTTAAAAAAAAAAAGAAAATCCATCTTTGTTTGTTGGTTACTATCATTTTAAACTCTTTTGAGAATTTGAATTTTGGATCTTTGACCTTGAGATTGCCACTTAAAACATTGTTTCTTGATTTAAGTTCAGATTCAATTTTGCACTCTCATAGGAAGCAAGAGTGTAATTATATCATTTCTGGAAAAAAGGCTTTAAAGTGTGCAAAACACGAGTGAATTTGCATCATTGTTGAGTGAAACACGTGAGATAGTGTGCAAGGTCCTCTCTTTGTCTTCTATTCACTAACATTTTAGGTTTTAAGCATGGCTAGTGATGAACTTGATCTCAAAGCTTTAATGAGAGCTTTCAATGATCAAATCAACAAGTTGAACGCCAAATTGGATGGCATGCAAGTTCCTTCATGCAAAAAGGATGTTACATTGAACATCCCAAAATTCTATGGAGAAAATGATCCTGACATGTACTTGAACTGGGAAGGAAGAATTGAACAATGGTTTGAAGATTGCCAGTACTCCGAGTCTGAGAAAGTGAAATTAGCTACTCTTCACTTAGAAGGAAAGGCCAAAGTTTGGTGGGAACGATTTGAAAGAAAGCACCTTCGTGAAGAGAAACAGTGTTATACTTGGAGTAACATGAAGCTCATTTTGAAGCAAAAGTACGCGCCATACCACTACTTCTATGAGTATCTTCCAACCCGTGGAAAGGAGCAAGCTTCTAAGGTACAAATTTCAGTTCCAAGTTCTAGTGATTCTCATTTGGAGCAAAAAGATCAAATGGAGGAGTTATCTTCCTCAACATCTACAATGGTTGATGAACCAAGAGAATCAACTACTCTTGAAGGTACCTCTAATTCTCAAAATCCTTGTGTTGATGATTTTTCTTATGAATTAGAATATGATATTCTTGAGAATCCCAAGGAGGAAAATGGTAATGATATTGTTGATGGGATTGGTCATGATCATTTACCACCGTTAGTGGAGACAACTGCTCTAGATGTTACTGGTGAGGAGATAGAGAACTTTGTTGATAGTGGTGTGCTCATTTCTAGTGATACTCACATTGTTATACCATTAGAAATTAGTTTTCATGGGTGTGATGAAGTTGAACATGTTGATATGGTGTTTGGGCATCCATGGTTATTTGATGATAGTTGTTCTTTTGAAGTAAAGAAAGCCCATGACAAGCATTGTATTCAATTCTATGAAAATCACGAGAAAATCAAAAGTGAGCGTGAAAGGAAAAATAAAAGTGAGAAGAATGTTAGTGGTAAAAACAAGAGTGAAAAACAAGTGAGAAAAGAAAGAGTGCAAAAAAATGAAAAAAGAGGAAAACAACTGAGTGAAAAAGAAACTTGAGAGAAGAATGAAAAAGAGAAAGAAAAATAGGGAAAAGAGAAAAGAAAAAGAGAGTTTGAGAAAAAATGAGAATAATGAGGTAAAAGCAATTGTGAGTTGTTTGAGTAAAGGAGAGTTTAAGGTAGTTTCTTTTCAACTCCTTCCTTCATATTTTCCAAATGTTCCTTCTTTCTCTAGTTCTTTGTTGCAGGTTATTAGTATGGATATTATGGAAGGGAAATCAAGTTCTTATGTACTAATGCACGACCACAAATCCTATGCAATTCAAACTAATGGTCATTACAAGATTTTTGATCCTGGAGATTGGTTTGGAATGCAAGAATGCAAAGATGAAAACATTAAAAGGGATGAATTTGCAACCACGAGTCATTATTACACCACGCATTCAAACAAGGGTTGAAAAGAAGATGCATCAATCAGGCTTGAAATGTAAGTATACTCCTTATTTTTTATTTGATGTTTTTAATCGTTCCTTTTCTTTCCATATAGATTATGGAGATTCGATGACGAATCTTTTCGAAGAAGGAGGGAATGATAGAGTACAATCGAGGCATGAAGCATATGATGAGGAGGGCAAGCTAAGAGCAACAATGGACCATGGACAAATTCAAGGCCCACTTCAAGGCATTGGAGGACCAATGACTAGAGCTAGAACAAAAGCGATGAATGGGGTGATTCAAGACATTATTAACATGGAACCATTGCATTTCAATGATTTTGAGGCCCAAAACAAAGAAAGAGGCAAGCTGAAAATCTGGAGTCAAATTATAGTTAAAGAACCCAACTTAGAGAAAGCCTAACAAGGAGGATTCACTTAAAATCCATGTGCTTCTCATGTGCTCACTAAAAGTGACGTTTTTTAATGATTATTTTAGTTAATTTGTTTCCTTTTTGAATAAAGAATATACAATCATAAATCTGATTTGTTTTCCTTTATGCATTAAAGAGGAGCCAACTTTTTAAAATTCAAAATTAGAATTAAATGCTACTTTTGACTTAGGGTTTCCTTTTTGTATTAATGAGCTTTAATAAAGTTAGGTTTGTGGGCTGAACTAGAGTTAATTTGTGGGTTAATATTTGCCTATAAATAGGCACCTCTTGTACTCTTGCAAACACAATATGAATTAATGAATTTCTTTTCAGCAACTTTGTTATTGTTCACTGAGTTCTTTCTTGCTTATCCTTGAGTGTAACATCCTAATTCTCACTAACTATAGAACTCATAAATTTCACATGCTTTGTGTCTATGTTTCTAGTTGGATTTTGGTTGAACTATGAACATGCATTATATGACATTAGAAACCGTATGAAACCTTTAGTAAGAACTAAAACAATTGGATATGCTATTTAGAAACTACGAACATTTAAAATTTCATATGTTGTAATATACAAATCTAGATAAAATTTGACTTAGTAGTTAACTGTGAATATATACTGTATGACATCAGAAATCCTATGAAGCTATAGATTGAGATTCTATTCCTTGGGAAACATGGTAATAGTGGTACTTAGGGACCAAATTGCAAAAAAAGTTAAATCATGGGGTCAAAGGAAAAATTTATGAAGTAGGCACTAAAAGACAAAATAATGGGACATAGATGTCATTTTTCCAAACAAATTATCTGCTCAGTATTTGACAGTACCGGTTGTAGGAATAGAGTCAGAAAAATAATCTCTAGAAATTATCCTCTAATAAGCAAAACCAGAAAATGCATATATTAGACAGAAAAAAAGACCGAAGTTCTATAATTTAGAAATTCTAAGAAATAGAAAATAAGTCTGTATTAGAAAACCTAGATATATTATGATGCAGAATAAGACACTGGATTTTTCTACGAAGTTTAAATAGCCATAGGATCAGTCTATGAATAATTGGATTAATTGGTGAATTAGAAAACGTATAAAGCTTAGTATCAAGTCTAGATTCATTAGAGATTGAATATGACTCAGTAACATGTCTAGATTCATTTTAGACAACCAGAATATTTTTAGTAATAAGATAACTGATATGACTCTAGTTTCAACAATAATATGCAAATAAACTTAGAAACTAACATTATGATCTAATTAAATCTGTATGAGGAAATTAGTCAGTAATCAGGATATATTGACATTCCAAAACAATGTTGTAAGTCCCAAAATATATAATTACATTGCTGAATTTATTTTAGATTCTAAAACCCAGAATAAGGAAGAATTGGACCCGAAATCGATAAAAGGAGCCCAAAAACCCATATACCTTGACCTAAAGCCCAAAATGAGATATGTAAAGCCCAAATTGCATAAAAGTATATCCCTTGGGCTGATTAGACAAGAAAGGACGAAAATTAAGAGGAAAAAGAAGCAAAAATCAAATTGAACTCTAACACACACATGGCACCATTTGAAGTAGACACATGTTTGAACCAAATAAAATATATTTTTGGGTTAAAAATATCAGCTAAGAACTTCTAGAAAAGGGCAAGGTGGCAGCCTCATAAATTTCCTCACATGATGAATTAAATAAATTAATATGGAATAATTAAGAGCCATTGGATCAAGATCTAATCCAAGGGCCATTATGTCTTCAACTCACCTATAAATAGATGCTCCTCCATCTCCCATTTAGCCATCAAATTTCATTCAAGGTAGAGAGAGGGTAGAGTGAGAAGCTCTAGGAAAGAAGGTGTGATCTGAGGTTCTGAAGAATATTTCTAGGTAATATGCTTTTCCTTTTCTTCCATTTATATTTTAGTTTAGCTATTTGATTTATCAAGAGTAGTCATTATGCTAGTAGAAACATGTTTTTGGGAGTTACCATGCTGAAATATTGGATCAAAGTTGAGGTTTTGCTTCAGTAATGCTTTGAATGTCATGAAGGTTGTTTGAACATGCATGATCATATAGAACATGATTTTAAGTTTGATTCTTAGTAATTATGGTTGTACTGTTATGCTGCTGAAATTAAGTGTGGGAAAATGTATTGTCATATTACTGAGATTCTGTCCAAATCTCACCCCAATATCTAACATTTTTAGGCCCTGGTTCTGCCCAAGAAAATGAAATGACAAACTGATGAGGAGATGTTGTCCAAGTCATTTTAGAATCATATTATGTTTTGTATTACATTACATAGGATTAGATGATATATTACATTACATAATGTAAATTATAACGTTTGGATAATGAAATATTATATCCCTATGCTTTGGCATTGAGATTTTCCCTATTCTTTGTTTATGCTTCATTATTAACAGGATAGAGTCTATAAAATTCAAAATTTACTGTAGCATTAAAAGTGTGAATCAACATTTTTACTTTGAAATAGACATCATAAGCTTTTCATAGAACTCGGAATCACCTCAATATGATTTTTGTAGAATTAGTTATGAATTTTCAAAGTTCAGCAAAATTTTACAACCTAAGCTTAGTCTATGCGAAATTAAGGGCTCATTTGCTTCCAAATCACTTTAATTTGAACCTTAATCATGAAATAATGCATGTTTAATGGTTGCAAAGTAAGGTGTTACATTGAGTACCAGAAAGAATGAGGACTTATCAAGGAGTGGTGATCCTTGTGGCGTCCTGGAGTTAGAATTCAAGAGACGGGTTCTCTTGGAGTCTACTTCCTTCGACCAACATTTTGTTCAGTCTTCTTATTTCATCGTGTCTATTTTCTTTAGTTTTTGTTCATTGTTGTTCTTCATTGTTCTTGTGCTCAATTCATGTGTTCCTTGAGTTACATGATCCTTAACTTAAAGAAGGCTCTTAGGATGGGTTCCTAACGTGTCTCCCATCATTTGAAGAGTAAGAAGAACAAAAGAACCAAACTTTTTTTTTTCAACTTGCAGCCCACTCAATAAAATAGGAAACTATATGAATTAGGAAAACAAGCAATCAATCAAGAAAGATTCTATCTTGACCATCAAGTAGTTGATTGATATAATAAATCTGAAAGGTCCAGCAATAAATTTCTTTCTTCTTTTTTTTTAGCTGCTTCTCTTCTCTTCTTCTTCCCTTTTTTTTTTTTATCTTTTTTTTAACAGCAGCTATATTTTTTTTGAATTTTTTTAATAACTGGACACACACACAAATTCAAACTTTCTGGACAATACTGAAAATTGCAACAACAAAAATAATTTGAATTTTTTTTTAGGAAACTTCAAATCTGGACAGAAGACAACAAGAAATAGGAACAAGTCACAAGGAAGAGATGATCCAACAAAAAGACAACAAGAACAAACAACTTATGAAGATGCCACACACAAGTGACACAAAGTGAGAAGAATCACGCCACAGAAAACATAAAAGAAGCACAAGAACAAATCTGGACAGAAGAAAGAAGCAACCTTGATACTAGCAAACTGGAGCACTGATGCCAAATGATAGAAAACCCGTGTAGAACTTGTCTCACGAACCTTCAATCGAATTGGGAAACATAAGGATCGTGCTAGGATCAAAGAGAAGTAAATAAAACACCAAGACCACATTAAACAAATAGGATAAACAAACAAGAATGCACGAATGGGAAGAACAGAAGTTGTTGGTCAAGAAGCAAGACCCCAAGAAAACTTGTTTCTTGAAACCTTAGTTAAAGACACCACAAAGAGAATACCACTCTCTTTGATATGCCAAAGAGTCTCTCAAGCTCACCAAGAGAACAAGAAAACTCACAAAGTTTTAGTGAAAAACGCTCTATTCATTCATCTCTCCTTTGCAAGTACAATAGTGACGTTTTAAAGAAAAAGAAAGCAAAAAACCTAGGCCTAATTTACTAAAAATAGTTTAGATCCTAAATCTCTTGGAGTGGCACCACTTTACACAAAAATAAGACTAGATAAATGCAGAAGAAGTGGTGCCCAAAAATAGGAAACAAAAATCAAATCTGAAGAGATCCTCACAAATAAATTCAAAATAGGAAACTAATGGTCAAAACCTTATTTCTGAATTAAGGAATAAAAAAAACGAAAATTGCTAATTTATTTAATAAAAGAACACTACTTAAATGGTCACAAGCTTGGCACATGCTCCTTTAAGTGAGTTCTTTTATCTGGGCCTTATTTGTTGGGCTTGGATCAATTTCTAGCATACTAGCCATGAAGAACATGCCTCTTGAAGCCTTTTGGGCTGAAAATTGAGCTAAGTGAATGGGCTCTTGTTCAATTACTTCTTGAATCAATCCATTGAGAGCTTGTTTCATTGCCTTAGTCCTTGCTCTTGTCATAGGCCCACCCATTCCTTGCAAAGGATCTTTCTTGTTCCATACTTAGGTTCCTTGTCCAACCACTGGTTCATGAATTCCAAGTCCTTCAAGCTCTTGAATATTTCGTCCAAACTCCTCCTCTTGATTAAGCATAGCTCGTATTCCATCACAAACAGAGGTAAAAAATTGAACACTTTCTTCTTTATTGCGTGCTATATTGCATAAAGATCTTAAAATTTGGGAAAAGAGTTTACCTCATGCGAAGTTTGCATATAACCGAGCTGTGCATTCTACTATTAGTCATTCTCCTTTTGAAGTTGTCTGTGGGTTCAATCCTTTGACTCCACTTGATATTCTTTCTTTGCCTGTTACTGAGTTTGCTAACCTTGATGCTGAAAGGAAAGCTAAGTTTGTGTAGGACTAGCATGCTAAGATAAAAGCAAACATTGAGAGGAAAAATGAGCAATATGCTAAACAGGCTAACAAAGGTCACCGGAAGGTTGTCTTCAAGCCTGGAGATTGGGTGTGGGTTCATCTAAGGAAAGAGAGGTTTCCTGAACAAAGGAAATCCAAATTGCACCCAATCGGCGATGGTCCTTTTCAAGTTTTGGAAAAGATAAATGATAATGCTTGTAAAATTGATTTGCCTCATACTTATGGAAATGTAAGTGCAACCTTGTTGATCTCTCTCTTTTTGACATTTCAGATTCGAGGACGAATCCTTTTCAGGAGAGAGGGAATGATGAACAAGGTAAGGGAAACAATGGGCCATGGACAAATTCAAGACCCACTTCAAGACATTGGAGGACCAATGACCAGAGCTAGGACCAAAGCCATGAAGCAAGCCATGAATGGGTTGATCCAAAATATGATTAACATGGAACCATTGTATTTGAATGATTTTGAGGCCCAAAACAAAGAAAGAGGCAAGCTGAAAATGTGGAGCCGAATCATAGTCAACGAGCCCAACTTGGAGAAGGCCCAACATGGAGAATTCACTTAAAATACATGTGCTTCTCATGTGGTCACTAAAAGTGACGTTTTTAATAAGTTTTACAAGGATTATTTTAGTCAATTTGTTTCCTTTTGAATAAAAGGCATATAATGATCTGATTTGATCTCCCTTTATTTAGGAATAGGATTTCAGCATATTCTCTTTCTTTTTACATTAAAGAGGAGCCCACTTTTCAAAGTCAAAATTAGAATTAAATGCTCCTTTTTGCTTAGGATTTCCTTTTGTATTAATGAGCATTAATATTTGCCTATAAATAGGCACCTCTTGTACTCTTGCAAACCACAATATGAATGAATAAATTTCTTTTCTGCAACTTTGTTGTTGTTTAGTGAGTTCTTTCTTGCTTATCCTTGTTCCAGAAAGAATGAGGACTTATCAAGGAGTGGTGATCCTTGTGGCGTCCCGAAGCTAGGATTCAAGAGACGAGTTCTCTTGGAGTCTATTTCCTTCGACCAACATTTTATTTCAGTCTTCTTATTTTCATCGTTTCTATTTTCTTCAGTTTTGGTTCCTTGTTGTTCTTCGTTGTTCTTGTGTTCAATTCATGTTTCCTTGACTTGCATGATTCTTAACTCAAAGAACGCTCTTAGGACGGGTTCTCAATTCATGTAATGGAGGAGGAGCTATGGTGATGATGAACGGAGGGGGTGAGTCACGGTGGATACGAGGGACGGGGTGGGTTACAGTTGAGAGAGAGGGAGCTGTGGAGGCGTGGGGGTGAGGGACGGCCGGTTGTGATAGAGGAGATACTGCAGTGCAATGAGGAAAAAATGATTAGGGTTCATAGGACACGCGGGGAAGGCAGGTTTTGAGCCACCTGGCTGGTATCACTGCATCGATAAATGTATAGCCGCGGCGATAATCATGGTTCATGGGACCACTGGAAGATGTTTCGCCGCGGCCATAAATTTATGGGCCGCGGCGTGGACACTCCCAGAATTTTTATGCTTCTGGAGTTTTTTCTCCGTGGCTTTGATATTTGGGCCGCGGCTCCAATGTCATCCAAGAAGCCCACTGGTTTCACTCAAGCCGCAGCGAGTAGTTGTTGGCTGCGGCTCCATGTTCCCAAAGCTAAAACCCTCTCTGTTTCCCTTTACACTGCGGCTTTGTATCCTCAGGCCACATCGTGGTATTCTTGCTGAGTTTATAGTACATGTAACATGAAACATGCACAAGTAGCATGAAACATGTACAGAATTATCATCCAACATGCCCCCTCACCTCATGGATGCTGAAAACAACTAAGATAGGCACAGTATAGCAGCCAAGAGCACATCACATATTTCAAATCCTACCCAATTCCATTACTATAGCTCAACACTTTTCAATCATGAATAGTTGGTCATGTTCAAACATTGATCAATCATTAATTTGCTCAAAGTCAGTCTCCAAAACTTAGCCATCACCAATACTTGCAGAAATAGGGTTGAATGAGGATTGAGTTTATTGACTTCCCTATTGATATGCAATTTCCACTTTAGTATTTCTTCACTCTTTGTCCTGAAATTGTTTTCTTTAGGTCCCAAATGGCTGCACTTACCTTACCTAACACCAAGAACACATATAAAACCTACTACACAAAGCACACAACTAACACAACAACAATGAGATGAAAGTTAAAGAACTTGGGTTGCCTCCCAAGAAGTGCTAGTTTTATAGTCACCAGCCCGACTCTTCACTGCACTAGCTATGCTCCGACAAATGAAGGGTGGAGGTTTGATGATCCACCGCTCCACCCTAATAATGCTTCAGCCTCTGTCCATTAACTTTGAATTTCTCACCATCATTTCCTTCAAGTTCCATTGCTCCATGAGAAAAAGTTTGAACCACAATAAATGGTCCGGACCACCTAGATTTGAGCTTGCCTGGAAACCATTTGAGCCTAGACTTGTACAAGAGCACCTTTTAGCCTGGCACAAATGCTTTGGGCAAAATTCTCTGATCATGCAGCTTCTTTATTCTCTCCTTATACAACCTTGAGCTTTTATAAGCATTGAGACGGAACTCTTCAAGTTCATTCAACTGCAGTAATCTTTTTTCACTAGCCGCCTTCAGATCAAAATTGAGCTTTTTTATATACCCAACAAGCGCTATGCTCCAACTCTATGGGTAAGTGACAAGCCTTGCCAAAGACAAGTTGGTATGGTGACATCCCAATGGGAGTTTTGTAGGCTGTGCGATATGCCCATAGTGCCTCATCAAGTTTCGTGGCCCAATCCTTTCTCGTTACACCCACAATCTTCTCAAGAATGGTCTTGATCTCTTGATTTGAAATTTCAGCTTGCCCATTAGACTGAGGATGGTAGGCAAGGGCCACCTTGTGCTTCACACCATATTTTCTCAACAGTTCTTGAAATTGGCTGTTACAGAAATGAGTACCACCATCATTGATAATGGCTTGTGGAGTCCCAAATCTGGTGAAGATGTGCTTCTTCAAGAACTTAATCACCGTCTTAGCGTCATTGGCCACATAAGCAGTGGCTTCCACCCATTTTGAGACATAATCCACTGCCACGAGAATATATTGATTATTGAAAGATTTGGGAAGTGGTCCCATAAAGTCAATTCCCTAAACATCAAACAACTCCACTTCTAACATGTTGGTGAGTGGCATTTCATTTCTTCTAGAAATGCTTCCAACTCTTTGACATCTATCACATTTAAGCACAAACTCATATGAGTCCTTGAATAGAGTTGGCCAGAAGAAACCGCATTGAAGCACCTTGTGCTTCACACCATATTTTCTCAACAGTTCTTGAAATTGGCTGTTACAGAAATGAGTACCACCATCATTGATAATGGCTTGTGGAGTCCCAAATCTGGTGAAGATGTGCTTCTTCAAGAACTTAATCACCGTCTTAGCGTCATTGGCCACATAAGCAGTGGCTTCCACCCATTTTGAGACATAATCCACTGCCACGAGAATATATTGATTATTGAAAGATTTGGGAAGTGGTCCCATAAAGTCAATTCCCTAAACATCAAACAACTCCACTTCTAACATGTTGGTGAGTGGCATTTCATTTCTTCTAGAAATGCTTCCAACTCTTTGACATCTATCACATTTAAGCACAAACTCATATGAGTCCTTGAATAGAGTTGGCCAGAAGAAACCGCATTGAAGCACCTTGGTTGCTGTTTTCTCCCCCCGCCAAAAGTAACCCCCATATTCAGACGCATGACAGCCATGAAGTATGGCTTGTTGCTCACATTCCGGGACACACCGTCTAATCAATGAATTCGCACATTGCCTAAAGAGGTCAGGCTCATCCTAGATGTATTATTTCACTTCATGAAGGAATTTTTTCAATTGATAAAGTTTCAAATCAGGGGGTGCCACTTCACATGCTAAATAGTTTACAATGCCAGCGTACCAAGGATCCACTACATCCTCAACAGCAAAGAGTTGTTCATTAGGAAATTCCTCATGAATAGCACCTTCATCATCAACTTGTGCATTACTGTCCAATCTTGAAAGATAGTCCACCACTTGGTTTTTTGATCCCTTTTTGCCAACAATCTCCAAGTCAAACTCTTGCAACAATAAAACTCATCTTATCAACCACCCTTTTGACTCCTTCTTGCTAAACAAATACTTAATGGTGGAGTGATCGGTGAATAGTGTTACTGATGGGAGACACGTTAGGAACCTGTCCTACGAGCCTTCTTTGATATAAAGATCGTGCAACTCAAGGAAGGATGAATTGAACACAAGAATAATGAAGAACAACAATGAACAAAAACTGAAGAAAATAGACACGAAGAAATAAGAAGACTGAACAAAATGTTGGTCGAAGGAAATAGACTCCAAGAGAACCCGTCTCTTGAATCCTAACTCCGGGACGCCACAAGGATCACCACTCCTTGATAAGTCCTCATTCTTTCTGGCACTCAAGGATAAGCAAGAAAGAACTCACAGAACAACAATAAAGTTGCTGAAAAGAAATTCATTCATTCATGTTGTGGTTTGCAAGAGTACAAGAGGTGCCTATTTATAGGCAAGTATTAACCCACAAACTAACTCTAGTTCACCCCACAAACCTAACCTTATTAATGCTAATTAATACAAAAAGGAAATCCTAAGTCAAAAGGAGCATTTAATTCTAATTTTGAATTTGAAAAGGTTGGCTCCTCTTAAATGCATAAAGCAAAGCAAATCAAATCATTATTTTCCTTTTATTGAAAAGGAAACAAATTGACTAAAATAATCCTAATAAAACTTATTAAAAACGTCACTTTTAGTGACCACATGAGAAGCACATGTATTTTAAGTGAATTCTTCATATTGGGCCTTCTCCAAGTTGGGCTTGTTGACTATAATTTGGCTCCACATTTTCAGCTTGCCTCTTTCTTTGTTTTGGGCCTCAAAATCATTCAAATACAATGGTTCCATGTTAATCATATTTTGGATCAACCCATTCATGGCTTGCTTCATGGCTTTGGTCCTAGCTCTGGTCATTGGTCCTCCAATGCCTTGAAGTGGGTCTTGAATTTGTCCATGGCCCATTGTTTCTCTTAACTTGCCTTCATCATTCCCTCCCTCCTGAAAAAGATTCGTCCTCGAATCTGAAATGTCAAAAAGAGAGAGGTCAGCCACATTAAAGGTTGCACTTACATTTCCATAAGTATAAGGCAAATCAATTTTATAAGCATTATCATTTATCCTTTCCAAAACTTGAAAAGGACCGTTGCCTCGTGGGTGCAATTTGGATTTCCTTTGTTCAGGAAACCTCTCTTTCCTTAGATGAACCCACACCCAATCTCCAGGCTCGAAGACAACCTTCCTGCGACCTTTGTTAGCCTGTTGAGCATATTGCTCATTTTTCCTCTCAATGTTTGCTTTTACCTTAGCATGTAAGTCCTGCACAAACTTAGCTTTCTTTTCAACATCAAGGTTAGCAAACTCAGTAACAGGCAAAGGAAGAATATCAAGTGGAGTCAAAGGATTGAACCCATAGACAACTTCAAAAGGAGAATAACTAGTAGTAGAATGCACAGCTCGGTTATATGCAAACTCCACATGAGGTAAACACTTTTCCCAATTTTTAAGATTTTTATGCAATATAGCACGCAATAAAGAAGAAAGTGTTCGATTTACTACCTCTGTTTGCCCATCCGTTTGGGGATGTGCAACTGTTGAAAACACAAGCTTAGTTCTCAGTTTAGCCCATAAAGTTTTCCAGAAATGACTCAAGAATTTAACATCACGATCACTAACAATGGACCTGGGTAAACCATGCAATCTAACTATCTCCTTAAAGAACAGATCAGAGATGTTAATAGCATCATGTGTTTTAGAACAAGCAATGAAATGAGCCATCTTGCTAAACCTATCCACCACAACAAATACACTATCCTTACCAGCAGGTGACTTAGGCAATCCAAGCACAAAATCCATAGAAATGTCCACCCAAGGATGTGAAGGAACAGGCAAAGGTGTATATAATCCATGGGGATGCACTCGAGATTTAGCATGCTTGCACACAATGCATTTATCACACACAGAAACAACATCCTTGCGCATATGTGGCCAATAAAAATGATCTTTCATCATAGCCAAAGTCTTATCAACTCCAAAATGACCCATTAAACCTCCTCCATGAGATTCTTTAACCAAAAGCTCACGCATAGAACATGCAGGAACACATAGCTTACTTCCCTTAAACAAGAACCCATCAAATCTATAAAAATCATCAACACCATGATTCTCACACAATTTCCAGGTTTCAGCAAAGTCAACATCACATTCATACATGCTTTTCAAGGATTCAAAACCAATCAACTTAGCCTGCATAGATGTAATGAGACTATATCTCCTAGACAATGCATCGGCAACAACATTTTCTTTACCATGCTTATGTTTCAAAACATATGGAAAAAATTCAATAAACTCAAGCCAAACAGCGTGTCTTTTGTTCAATTTGTTTTGGGTCTTAAGGTATTTCATTTCAAACTTTCATGATCAGAATGCAAAACAAATTCATTAGACCACAGATAATGTTGCCAATGTTCTAAGGTTCTTTTTAGTGCATACAACTCTTTATCATATGTAGAATAATTCAAGCATGCACCACTAAGCTTCTCACTAAAATATGCAATTGGTCTAGCCTCTTGCATCAAAACAGCTCCAATTCCAATACCAGAAGCATCACATTCAACTTCAAAAACCTTAGAAAAGTCAGGAAGAATAAGTAGAGGGGCATTGGTTAGCTTATCTTTCAGTGTTTGAAAAGCCCTCTCTTGTGCCTCACCCCATTTAAACACAACATTTTTCTTTACCAGTTCATTTAGAGGTGCAGCAATGGTTGAGAAGTCCCGCACAAATCTCCGGTAGAAACTTGCAAGTCCATGGAAACTCCTCACTTCATTTGCATTCCTTGGTGTAGGCCAATCGTGGATAGCTTTCACTTTCTCCTCATCCACTCGAATCCCTTTAGCACCTACAACAAACCCAAGGAAGACAACAGAATCCAAACAAAAAGAACATTTCTCTAAATTGGCAAAGAGTCTATTTTCACGTGAGATATCAAATACAGCACGCAAATGTTCAGCATGCTCTTCAAGACTCTTAGAAAACACCAAAATATTATCAAAGTATACGACTACAAACTTTCCTATGTATGGACGAAAAACATGATTCATAAGACTCATAAATGTGCTAGGAGCATTAGTCAAACCAAACGGCATAACTAACCACTCATACAACCCAAACTTAGTCTTAAAAGCAGTCTTCCATTTATCCCCTTCTTTCATCCTAATTTGATGATATCCACTCCTAAGATCTATCTTTGAAAATAAACAAGCACCATGCAATTCATCTAGCATGTCATCTAACCGAGGAATGGGATATCGATACTTCACTGTAATTTTGTTGATGGCACGACAATCTACACACATTCTCCACTTGCCATCTTTCTTGGGCACCAAAATGACTGGAACAGCACATGGACTAAGGCTTTCTTTCACGAACCCCTTTTTCAGTAATTCCTCAACTTGCCTTTGAATTTCCTTAGTCTCCTCTGGATTTGCCCTATATGCAGGCCTATTTGGAATAGATGCTCCAGGGATGAAGTCAATCCTATGCTCAATGCCTCTTATTGGGGGCAACCCATCTGGTATCTCCTCTGGAAATAATTCCTTATATTCCTGCAACAAGCTCAAAACACTAGAAGGAAGAGAGTTATCTAAATCAGAAATAGTTAGATACACTTCCTTATACATAAGTACAAAGGAAGGTTCACAAAACAAAGCTCTTTTGATTTCTCCTCCTCCAGCAAACAATGTTACTTTTGTTTCTTCACTCTCATTCTTTTTTATAAAGCTCCTTTGCTCTTTTCTTTTGAGCTCACTTGCTTTTCTTTCTTTCTCATGCTCTTTCTTTTCTTTTTCTTTCATTTTACTCTCTTGCGTAATTCTCCTTTGGTCTTCAAGAGCCTGCACTGGACTAAGAGGTGTTAGCACAATGGTCTTATTATTATACTCAAATGAGTACCTGTTAGTGTAACCATCATACTTAATCCTCCTATCATACTGCCATGGCCTACCAAGTAACAAGTGTCCAACATGCATAGGTACAACATCACATAAAACCTCATCTTTATAGCTACCTATGGAAAATGCTACAATCACTTGTTTAGTTACCTTAGCATCTCCACTTTCATTAAACCACAGCAAATTATAAGGTGTAGGATGCTTCAAAGTTGGTAAACCAAGTTTCTCAACTAACAAGGTGCTTGCTACATTGGTACAACTACCATTATCAATGATAAGATTGCATACCTTGTTATTAATGAAACATCTAGTATGAAACAAATTCTCGCGTTGCTCTCTCTCATGGCCCACCTTTGGCTGTATGTTAAGAGCACGCCTGGATACCAATACTTCTCCTTCAACGGCCTCAGCTATCTCCACATCAGATTCATCTTCACTAGAGTTTAACTCGGCCTCCTTCGTCTCTTCACCACTGCTTTCACTAGTCACACAACCATTCTCAAGAGCAATCATAGTTCTTTTAGTGGGACATTGTGAAGCAATATGACCAAACCCTTGACATTTAAAACATTTAACTTTAGAAGAATCAGAAGAAGAAAATTTAGAAGACTTACCTTTGGATCTAGGAATCTGTTCTTTCAACTTGTTCTTTTCCTCAGGTTTGGGCTCACCTTTCCATTTGGAAGACACATTATATTCCTTTGATCTACCATAGGATTTGTATTCCTTGTTTGAACTCCCATATGACTTCACTTTCTGTTTTGCCTTCAAGTGCCTTTCAACTTTAATGGCTTTATGCAATAACTCCTCCACATCAAGATAGTTTTGCATCTCAACCTCGGCAGCAATATCTGGATTCAATCCTCTAAGGAACCTTGCCATTGTTTGCTCAGGATCTTCATCTACACGGGCCTTTATCATGGACATCTCCATCTCCTGGTAATAATCCTCCACACTCATGGTTCCTTGTTTTAGTTTTTGAAGCTTCATGTGTACATCCCTATGGTAATGATTTGGCACATATCGTTTTCTCATAATTGTCTTCATTTCATGCCATGTCCTAACAGGACCCTCTCCAGTTCTCCTCCTAGTAGTACACAACTGGTTCCACCAAATACTAGCATAGTCAGTAAATTCAACAGCAGCCAATCTTACCTTACTTTCCTCAGAATATGAATTGCATTCAAACACAAGCTCCACGCGCCTTTCCCACTCTAAGTAACCATCAGGATCAACTTTCCCTTGGAAGGAAGGAATCTTCATTTTTATATTGGAAAGGGGATCCTTCTTATGCTCTTGGTTATGTCTAAATGTATGACGGCTTTGTTTACCTCTTCTTGGTTGCAGCTCTTCCTCCTCAAATTCAGTTCCCACCTCTTCTTCACCATCATCAGAATAGATCATATGGTGCTTTCCTCGACTTGTTTTAGAATGAGAAGGGGAAGCTTCCATCACATCTAATCTCATACTCAATTTCTTGAGCTGATCATTTATGGAGTCCATAAAGAGCTTCAAATCTGGCATTTGAGTTTCACTACCACCAGACATGTTTCCAAGAACCTGAAATGTTAGTGCAAATTCAAAGAGCAATGGACCTCACCACTCTCTCACGTGTTACACTCAAGAATGATGTAAGTTCACTCGTGTTTTACACACTTTAAAGACTTTTTCCAGAAATGATATAATTACACTCTTGCCTTTTACCACTCACTCTTGCTTCCTATGAGAGTGCAAAATTGAATCTGAACTTAAATCAAGAAGCAATGTTTTAAGTGGCAATCTCAAAGTCAAAGATCCAAGAATTTAAATTCTCAAAGAGTGTAAAATGTTGGTGACCAACAAAGAAAGATGGGCTTTCTGTTTTTTTTTTTTAACAAAAGAAACAAATTTTCCAGCTAAGAAAAGAGAAAAGGAAATGCTGGAAATTAAGACAAGAGAAAAGATGTGGCATGTATACCAAAGGAAGGAACTTTTAGATGACTATCAAATATGAAACAAGAAAGGAACAAGTTAGGGAATTTAAATTATGTAGGAAAATAGACAGAATTAAACTAGAAGAGTAAAATTCTAAGTAGAAAATAAAAGACAAGAATGGAAACTTACCACAAATGAGAAATTATGAATGGGTATTCAAAAGTTGATTCTCCTTTAATGAGATCAGAAAATGGAGCAATTAAATAACATTAATGCCCAATCACAAAAGGAAATTTGTAATTCAAACTACCACCTGGATTGAAAGATCTTAAAGTAGGAAAGAAAACAAGATCTCCTTAATTTTTTTGGAAATTGCCTTAGCAGCCGTATCTTTTTTTTTTTGAATTTTATATACGAATTTTTCTTTCCAAGGCTGCAATCAATTCACTCTTTCTTTTTCTGTTTTTTTTTGTTTTTTTTTTGGCAAAATCACAACAAGAAATCTAGGCAGTAACTAAATTCTTTGGCCTGATACCAAATGATGGGAGACACGTTAGGAACCTGTCCTAAGAGCCTTCTTTGATATAAAGATGAATTGAACACAAGAATAATGAAGAACAACAATGAACAAAAACTGAAGAAAATAGACACGAAGAAATAAGAAGACTGAACAAAATGTTGGTCGAAGGAAATAGACTCCAAGAGAACCCGTCTCTTGAATCCTAACTCCGGGACGCCACAAGGATCACCACTCCTTGATAAGTCCTCATTCTTTCTGGCACTCAAGGATATAAGCAAGAAAGAACTCACAGAACAATAATAAAGTTGCTGAAAAGAAATTCATTCATTCATGTTGTGGTTTGCAAGAGTACAAGAGGTGCCTATTTATAGGCAAGTATTAACCCACAAACTAACTCTAGTTCACCCCACAAACCTAACCTTATTAATGCTAATTAATACAAAAAGGAAATCCTAAGTCAAAAGGAGCATTTAATTCTAATTTTGAATTTGAAAAGGTTGGCTCCTCTTAAATGCATAAAGCAAAGCAAATCAGATCATTATTTTCCTTTTATTGAAAAGGAAACAAATTGACTAAAATAATCCTAATAAAACTTATTAAAAACGTCACTTTTAGTGACCACATGAGAAGCACATGTATTTTAAGTGAATTCTTCATATTGGGCCTTCTCCAAGTTGGGCTTGTTGACTATAATTTGGCTCCACATTTTCAGCTTGCCTCTTTCTTTGTTTTGGGCCTCAAAATCATTCAAATACAATGGTTCCATGTTAATCATATTTTGGATCAACCCATTCATGGCTTGCTTCATGGCTTTGGTCCTAGCTCTGGTCATTGGTCCTCCAATGCCTTGAAGTGGGTCTTGAATTTGTCCATGGCCCATTGTTTCCCTTAACTTGCCTTCATCAGTTACCTTAGCCCCAACAAGATATGGCCTAAACTTGCCAAAAGCAAATACTATGGCTAGCATCTCCTTCTCTGTAGTGGTGTAATTCTCTTGAGCATCATCAAGAGTTTTGCTGGCATAGTAGATGGGGTGGAAAATCTTGTCTTTTCTCTTACCCAAAACAGCCCCCACGGCAAAGTCACTAGCATCACACATAACATCGAAGGAAGGTCCCAATCAGGAGCTACAATGACCAACGCCTCTACTAATCTTCTTTTGAGCTCTTCAAAAGCCTCAAGACATTTGTCATAAAATTTAAACTCCACATCTTTGTCCAATAAGAGGCATAGAGGCTTAGCTATCTTGGAGAAGTCTTTAATGAAGCGACGATAGAAGCCCGCATGGCCAAGAAAGCTTCGAATACCCTTCACATTGGTGGGCAGAGGTAGCTGCTCAATCACCTCAATCTTTGCTTTGTCCACTTCCAAGCCATTTTTGGACACCTTATGGCCTAGTACAATGCCTTCACGCACCATGAAATGGCATTTCTCCCAATTGAGCACAAGATTGGTTTCTTCACATCGTTTTAAGACATCCGCAAGATTGTAAAGGCATTCCTCAAAAGATTCCCCGAACACCGAGAAATCATCCATAAATACCTCCATGGTCTTTTCAATCATATCTGAGAAGATGGACATCATACACCTTTGAAAGCTTGTCGGTGCATTACACAAACCAAAGGGCATCCTCCTAAATGCAAAGGTGCCATAAGGACAAGTGAAGGTGGTCTTTTCTTGGTCTTCCGGAGCAATAGCAATTTGATTATACCCCAAATAGCCATCCAAAAAGCAGAAGAAGTCCTTGCCAACCAATCTATCAAGCATTTGATGAATGAAATGTAGGGGAAAGTGATCTTTCCGTGTGGCAGCATTTAACTTGCGATAGTCCATGCACACTCTCCAACCAGTAACAGTGTGAGTAGGAATAAGTTTATTATGGGTGTTAGCCACTACAGTCATGCCCCCTTTTTTAGGAACACATTGGACTGGGCTCACCCAAGAATTATCCAAGATAGGATATACAATTCCTGCATCTAACCACTTCAGAATTTCCTTCTTGACCACATCCTTCATGATGGGATTCAACCTTCGTTGATGCTCGATGGATGTCTCGTGGTTATCCTCCAAGAAAATTTTGTGCATACAGATTGATGGACTAATCCCCTTTATATCTGCAATGGTCCACCCAATAGCCCGCTTATATGCCTTCAAGACATTTAAAAGTTGCCTCTCTTGATCTTCATTCAAATCAGAAGCAATTATGACCGGTAATGTATTGTCTCCTCCCAAATAAACATATTTCAAGTGAGTTGGGAGTGCTTTCAACTCAAGAGTGGGTGGCTCAACAAGAGATGGCTTCAAAGAAAGTTTTTCATGAGAAGTAGCATCCAAAGACTCAAATGCAATGCGACTTTTAGATATGGTTGGGGAGGCATTCAGCAAAGCCAAGCATTCTTCAAATTCTTCCCCCCTCCATTTTACATCTAATTAAGAGTGCTTCCAAAGGGTCTTGAGTGATTGACTTATGGAATTCCTCATGTATCACTTGATCAATGACGTTAGTAAAGCAACATTCCTCTGGTTCATTAGGTGCCTTAATGGCCTTGAACATGTTAAATGTCAACTTTTCTTCACCAACTTTCCATGTAATCTCACCCTTCTACACATCAATGAGGGCTCTACCAATGGCTAAGAAGGGACGCCCTAGAATGAGGGGCATCTCTCGATCCACTTCACAATCTAGAATGATGAAATCCGTGGGAAAGATGAAGTTACCCACTCTCACAAGCACATCCTCAATGATCCCCTTCGGATACACCGAACTCGTATCCACCAATTGTAAAGTCACAGTGGTTGGTCTTGCCTCACCCAATTGCGTTTTCTTGAAGACAGAAAGAGGCAAGAGATTCACACTGGAGCCCAAATCACATAAAGCTTTTCTGATGGTCTTTTTACCCATTTCACATGGAACTACAAAGCTACCCGGATCACTCAACTTCTGTGGTAAATTCTTGATTATATCGGTGCAACTTTTGGTCAAGGCCACCGTTTGAACTTATTAAATCTTCTCTTTTTGGACAACATATCTTTCAAGAACTTCACATATGCGGGCATTTGCTCTAAAGCATCAGTTGGAGGAAGATTAATATGCAGCTGCTTGAAGATATCTAAGAATTTCTTGAATTGCTTATCTTCTTTTTGCTTCTTAAACCTTCGGGGGAAAGGTAAAGGAGGAGTCACTTTTTGGATGATCTCTTCTTGTTTTCTTTTCTCTCCACTCATTTTTTCACCCTATTTCTCATCTTTTCTCTCTACCTCTTTTTTATCTCCCTCAGTGTCATTCTCTTCCTCACTATTTTTCACAACTTCTTTTTCACTCTCATTCTCCTCTTGCACAACCACTTTCTCATCACCTCTATAATTCACCCTAGGATCAATGACCTCGGGCAATTGTTTGCCACTCCTCAAGGCAACCACCTTACATTCTTCCTTGCCCTCTCTCCTTGGATTAGGAATTGTGTCACTTGGCAACCCACCTTTTTGCAAGGCATTCAATTGAGAAGCCATAGTACCCATTTGCACTTAAAGATTCTTAATTTCCGTCTCATGAATTGCAAAAGTAGCCTTGGTCCCCGCTCTTGCAGTTTCTGGGTTGGCTAGAATTTGAGACAACATTTTCTCCATTTTGGATTCTTCCTCCTTAATGGGCATTTGCCTAGCTTAAGGTTGGAAACCCGGAGGATGGTTAGGTCTTACACTGGATGAGGAAGGTTGATTCACTTTTTGTCCTTGACTCCAAGAGAAGTTAGGGTGATTTCACCACCCCGAATTATAGGTTTGTGAAAAAGAATTGTTTTGCAAATTGTTTGGCGCTCTTTGAAAGTTGTTCAAGTAGTTCACATTCTCCATAGCATACAGGCATTGCTCCATGATATGCCCTTCCCTGCATTGTTCACAACCCATAGGAGATTGAATGGCATTTACCCCCATAGCATTTCCTCTTCTCACTTGCATCTCCAAATTGTCAAACCTCTGATTCAAAGCATTTAAATGATCTAGAATATCGTTATTGGAGCTAGAGGCTTGTGAATAATCTTTCTTCTTCATGGTTCTCCTTCTAGTGGCTTTTTGCATTGTATTTGCAGCAAGATTCTCATGCAACTTGTAGAGCTCATTAACTTTCATGCTTCCAATAGTCCCATTAGATGCCGCATCTAGCATATTCAAGGAATCATCATCAAGTCCATTCCAAAAAGCTTCAAGCAACACCCATTTTTGCTGTGCGTGACTAGGGCATTGCTTCAATTTATCTTTAAATCGCTCCCAAGCTTCATGGAAGAGTTCACCCGGTTCTTGCTCAAAGGATAGTAGTTCACCACGAAGAGAGGCTCTACGGCCCCGAGGAAAGAACCTTGCTCTGAATCTCCTTGCTAACTCATCCCAAGTATCAATAGATTGCCCTGGAAGAGAATTGAGCCACGCCTTTCTTTTATCTTTTAATGACAAGGGAAAGAGCATCTATCTCAAAGCATCCTTAGAAACACCATTTTGCTTGAACAAGTCACACACCTCCACAAAAGTAGTCAAATGAGCATTAGGATCCTCTGAGTATGTCCCACCAAATTGCCCATTCATTTGTAGCAACTGCAGCATCGTTTGCTTAACTTCAAAATTTTGAGCTTGTATATCTGGCATGCGAATACTAGAATGATAGCCCTCATTCTCTCTACTGACAAAGTCGTCAAGAGTTCGGATGTCATTTTCATCCACCTCACCTTCATTCATGGCTGGAGTTTCTTGAGGTTCAGGAGTATTAGGAGTGCCTCCTTCAAAGATATTCTTACCCTCCAGAACCACTTCGAATCTGTAGGGATCCAAGCCTTGCATGCGCGTGAGATAAGTACCTACAAGCCAAAGAAACGCAAACAAGTATCAAGCTATTAACAAAAATAAAAAGTATATGAATCTAAATTACACAAAGTATCTATTTTCCTATCTATAACTCAAACTTAATCTACTAACACTAGTCTAAGGTTGACCAATGAACTTTTAATGCTAAGTCCTCGGCAACGGCGCCAAAAACTTATTCACCACCAGGCTATACCGCAAGCATACAGGCCGAGTAATAGTAAAGTGATGAGTGGGTATCGTTTCCACAGAGACTTAGGTTAAAAGTGCTCAAATGTTAAACATTGCATTTTCAATTAATTCGAGTAAAGTAATTAAAAAGGTTCACTATTTGACTAACTTCTACTATGAAAGACAAACGTATAAAATCAGCATCAAGGACAACTATGACTTAAAGAATTCAAAGAGACCTAGAATTATTCATCCCCCTTGTATTTCATAAATACCTAATTGAACTCCTGTTACAATTGCTCTTAATGCAAGATTATGTTAGTCAGGATGTCAATTTAGCTATATGTGCTCTCTCGAATCTCC
The DNA here is from genome assembly GCA_026686845.1 of Adenanthera pavonina. Lineage (NCBI taxonomy): Eukaryota > Viridiplantae > Streptophyta > Magnoliopsida > Fabales > Fabaceae > Adenanthera > Adenanthera pavonina. The sequence continues at coordinate 11,063,691 of JAIVEN010000017.1, forward strand.
ACATAGCTGTTTAGTTTAATTAATTACATAATCTCTTAACTAGTTAATTAAACTCTCGAATTCAGTTTAAATCCTAAGTGACTATATGAGGTTAGTGAGTATATCTCTACCCTACTAACACAACTCTTTACTCAATAAAGCAAGATTCAAGTTCTCACATGACCCAACTCAAGTTCTCTATATAAGTTAGCTCTCTCAAGCATAACTTAAATAAACCAGACAATCTTATTGATGGCCAAACAATAAGAGGCATTAAGAATAGAGCTAAATCAACATAAAAATGATATTAATCACAAATATAATGGAGAAATGAGTATTTAATTCATACAAGGATTCAGAATAATTCTAGAAATGGAGCACTAGCCACTCATGTTCAACAAATCATAACAAAATATATCTCAATCTGCATCATTATTGAACACAAGTAAGAAAGGGAAGAAAGAGATGTAAGAAAACTAAAGAAGGAAGCTAAAATTTCTTCAATACTTCAACCCTAGCTTCAATCTCCTTCAAGAAGCCAAACCCTAGTACACCCAAGCTCTCAAGGTCGAATTCTGGACGTCCTCCACGTGCCCTAGCTCGGTCTCTCGAATATTTTCCCAAAACTTTTCAAATACTTTGTTCAAGTGAAGCTTTGCGTTTTGCTAACAAAGGGTTGGCACCGCAGCTTCAGGATCTAGGCCACGGCTTTATGGAACCAGGAAAAGAAAGGAGAAGGCTTCTGGAGAATTCCACGTCGCGGCTTTATGGAACCAAGCCGCAGCCTCATGGAGACAATGAGGACCATACTGCGATGCCCACGTTGCGGCGTTGTAACATGAGGCCACAGCCCCATGACAAAGAAAGGGAATCTCATGATTTTGACCCCAAAAATGGATTCCTTGGGTCCAAATTATATAAGAACAAATATGTTGTATAAGAAAAGTCAAGTAGTAATCAAGTTAGAAATTTAAGGTTTCAATGTGAGAGTTTGTGAAGGGTGTTATGTAATTAGTAGCTAATGGCTTCATTTTGTGATGCTATAGGATTCTAAGAAGTGTTGGAAGGCCAAAGGAAGAGTTTACAAAGTTTAGAAAGTATTAGAAAGCTACAAGGTAGTTCACCAACCTAATCTTATATTGTATTGTCATATAGTTTGCAATAATTTTGATGAGTTGCCTATTGTTTGCAATGTTGATTTGTGATGATTTGATGTTATTAGCTGAGTTGTTGAGAGATTTTGAGACCCCAGAATGTCCAAAACCCAAGGGGAAACTCTGTCCAATTTTTTATAAAATGTTTGACCATGAATGATTTCAAATGTTTGAATGATTATTTGATTATATGTGTTTGCAATATGTGATGATATGTTTGCTTGAGTGGTGGTAACTACTAAGATTCCATGAATCTCATTGCTTCCAAATGCTAACCATGTTTAGGCCAAGGCAATGCAAGGAGTTCAAGAGGAGCTTAAGGAGATGAGGAAAAAATTGGTGGAAATTATATTCTTGCAAGTATTGATGTTAATTTTGATAATATGTATAAATTTGTATGCAAAGGATAAATCATATATATATACACTGATGCAAGCATGTTCCTTGAGATATGTTTTGGTGTTATGTATGAATTTAGTATAGTGAACGATGATGCATTATGTTTGTGAAGCTTACTCTGTTGAGTTATGATTGGAAATGTTCAATTAGAATACTCTGAGAAATTTGAAGGTACTGTTCATATGAACAGGGTATGATGCATAAGTGCTATGTGTATTCTAAAAGTAGATGGAATAAGCTTTCCATAGAGTCAAAGAACACCTAAATTGGATAAGTGTACAATTCATGGTGAATTTTCAAAGTTAGGATTCAAAAACAGGGCAAGATTGTAAAACTGGAACCTTGAACCTAGATACCAGAAATTTTAAAAGTTATTATAAAATTGTACATAGCTCTAAAAATTCATTGATTTATATGTATGAAAAGGTCTATGTCTTAGCTTTAATATGCCACTAGTTTAAGTGCAATTGGAGCTATATAACAAGAGTTATACATATTTCCCTAAGACTGTTTCAGTTAAAGTTGAGCTCTAACCTCTATTAGTTTAAGTTAATGTCATGCCCTGTACAAGTTGAATAAATGTACAAGAAAAATATTTCTAGAAAATAGACTCACAAGGCTTTCCAATGACATAAGGAATGTATAAATGGGCTCAGGGTAGTGTGAGATATGAATTTTTAAATAAAAGGCCAAACTCTTGGGAAAGAGAAAATGACCAAATGTATAGTAAAAGTTTGAGAAATAAACTATACTAATTGGTCTAGAGAATACTCTGTTTCATATTTTTTTTCATGAAGATAATCATTTAAGCTATTTTTAGAGACTTGAATCTCTATAAGATGATTTTTTTAGAGTTAGTTATGAATTTTCAAAGTTCGTCGGGTAAAATGGAAAATGCACAATAAACAGTACCCGAAATAAAGAAAAATCTGTTTTGATATTTTTATGCAATCAAGTCTCTAATCATGCAATAATGAACATAATTGGAGTCTAATACATGGAAAATGAACTTAAGTATAAGGTGTTACAATTGATGCTTTATAGGTACCCGGATCAAACCTGTGGTATATAGTGAAAAATTTCAAGTGGTAGCTTGAGGACTGGATGTATGTTAAGTGATTGGGCTAAATCAATATAAATCTATGTGTATTACTCTTTATCTTCTCACTTCATTTGCCTCACTTTATACATTTTACTCATCTTTGTTTTGCTGCAACATTTGGTAAAATTAGGTTATACTTCAAAGGAGAAAATCTTGCATCACCTAATTCATTCCCCTCTTGGTTGACCAGCCAACCTAATAATGAGATTTTAGAACATTAAAGGGATAAAATATCAAAGGTTAAGAGTTATGGACATCCACATAATTCACATAATATTTAAAATACTATCTTAAATGCAGTTTTTCTCCCTAGTCACACTTTTCCAATTCAAATTATCTTTCATGACACATCTATCAATTTAAAAAGAAAAAAAATAGTATTTAGTGCATTGCGCAAGAGTACAATCTAACTTCTTAAAATAAAATCATTGTCTTTAAGTTATAGTAATGGACTGTTTTGGATTGTGTAAAACCTATATAGTAATATTATTGAAAGTCACACTACATACAGAAATTTAACCAATATGCCTTCCAATCATGCTTAGTGCAATATTTAGACAAAGAATAAAATAGAGCCATCAAAATTGTTTAGATGAGCTGAACGAACTAACTCACCACGAGTTACGGGTTAAATGAGTTGGCTCATTTAACCCATCTTAATTTGACGGGTTAAAAATTAAAATCCAACTCATTAGGTGGGTTAAACAAGCCAACCCACTTAACCCACCAAAAATAAATAAATATATGCACACAATTCAATTTCAACATTTAAATTTTTTATATTTGTCCTAGAAAAAAAGAAATTCAAACATCTTAGATCATTTTATTGTCTTAAAATTTAACAATATTTCAACTTAAGTATTTAACTTTCTAATGTCTAGCACAAAAAAAAAGGAAAAAAAGAAATTCAAAATATTTCATCATTCTAATGTCCTAAACTTCAACAATATTTGCTTTTTATCTTGTAGATGCAATATCACCATCAATATGAATATCTCCATTTCCACCATGCATATTAGTGTCTTCTACAATACAATATAAATAAAGACATATAAATTAAAAATCAAAATAAAAAATAATTATCCAAATGAATGTATTAATAAATTACCAGTATCATTATATTCAAAACCATGTAGCCAACTACAAGTACAAATAAGAGCTTCGACATTATGTGAAAGGAGTGAACTTCTATACTTATTCAACACCTGAGAGCCAATGCTAAAAGTTGATTCACTAGTTACTGTAGTGATTGGGATGCTAAGTAAATCACAAGCCATTTTTGAAAGTGTAGGAAACCAATATTGGTTCTCCTTCCAATATTCCAAGACATCCAAATTTTTAGAATATTTAGGATTAATGTTTGCCTCCTCCAAGTACTTGTCCAATTCAAATTTTTCCTCACAAGAACATTCTTCACTGATATACTTGATATATTCCTACATTTAAGTATAAATTATTGATAACATGAGAGTAATTAACAAAAAACTAATTAAAGAGATAACTCACGTATCATACAATACAGAAAACATAAACTTACATAAAAAATGGCTTCCTCATCCGATCCTACATTAGTAGGCTCAATTGATGGTGGTGTTGTTGTTGGCATGCATGAAGCACTCACTTCACCTAATGTATTAGGTGAATCATTTCTTTCATACTGGGAATAAAGGTGATATAACTTACTCTTGATATTGTCTAATCTCTTGACAAGTTTGAGGATCAAGTCTATTGTAAGATAAACGTAACACCTCAAACTTTAAATGAGGGTCATGAACTGCTACAAGTGCAAGGAGAACGCTATATTCACCCCAATATTTGTCAAATTTTGCTCTCATTCTCATGGCCATTTCTTGAATTACTGAATTGCCATTCTTCAAATTATTTGTCAACATTCCATTTTCCATACATGCAAGAAATATGTATTGGAAGTAGGATAACTTGAACCAGAAAACAAATTAGTAATCATTTTGAATGGACGTAAAAACTCACACATCTATTCTTCTCTTTTCCACTCTTCATTTGATAGGCAATACTAGTAATTTCTATCAGTTATGGATAGTCTAACAAAAGCACATTGATACCTAATTGCACTTTCAAGCATTGTAAATGTAGAATTTCATCTAGTAGGAACATCCATTTGCAAACCAACTTTAGAGTCAATATTACCAACTATTTTGATACAATCCTTGAAATGAATCGTTCTTGCCTCAGAAGCCTTCACATACTTAATACTCTCTCTAATCATATGCAAAGCTCCACTAGCTACTTTCAAACCCTCTTGAACTATAAGATTCAATATATGGGCACAACACCTCATGTGAAAGAGTTCACCATCACATAACAAACCATTTTGTAAACATAATTGATCTTTCAAAATCTCTTGCATATTATCATTTGCGGAAGCATTATCCAAAGTAATGGAGAAAACTTTCATTTCAATCTCCCAATCTTTTAAGCATTCAAAAAATTTGTTGGCTAATTCAACCCTATTATGAGAAGGCTCCATTTTAGAAAATGAGAGAATTTCACTATTTAGCTTCTAATTTTCATCTACAAAATGTGCAGTTAAACAAATATAACCTTCATATGTGCAAGCTGTCCAACAATCAAAAATTAAACATATTCTACCAGGACTCTTATGCATAGATTGTTTTAATTTTTCCTTTCGCCGAAGATATAACTTCAAAACATATGCAACTGTAGTATGCCTAGTAATAAACTTTACATTAGGATTGTACAACTTAAAAAGTTATTTCACCCATCTATACTCAACAAATGAATATGGACGATCATGCTCACTAATGGCCATGGAAATAATCTCTCTAGTACGTTTATTATCAATTTGTCTATACCTTAATTTTCCTCCTTGATCTAACATCATTGTACCAACATCATGAAACTTAGAAAGAAATGGCCATTTAGGAATATGACGTAATAGTGTAGAAGTCCTCATTTTTTACGCACCACAAACATAAATTTGTCCACACCCATTACATTTAGCTTTCTCTTTGTCGTCAATTTTGCCTCATTTAGTGAAAGATCTCCAAACCTCTGAAGTGCAGGTTCTAGGCTTCTTACTTTGAGGTTCTTCTCCTTTTTCAACCTCCTTAACTTTATTGGATGGATAAGAAATTCTTGCTTGGTCCAAATTTACTACCTCAGTGTCACCAACACTTTTTCTTATAGGTTCCATGATAATGATTTCTGAGGAAAAACAAAAAGTTATAGAAACTAAGTATATTGATATAAAATTCTCTTTCTAATTTTCAAAGAAATATAAGAAAAGATAACTATAAAATATTGTTTCATAGTTGTACAAAACAATGTTATTATACGAAAGGAGGACAATAAAAATTAAAATAAGTATCATGATATAAGACGTATCACCATGAGAAACTTTTAGTTTGTTGACTTCTCTTATACTACTTAGAAATAACACTTTTAGTTTGCTAATGATTGTTACAGACAAAACCTTTTTGTTTTAGCATTGATAAAAATTCTCTAAATATAATGATCCATGAAAATGACTATAATTATAAAAACCAAAACACAAGGCAAAAGGATTTGGGAGAGTATTGACCAGAAGCAAAAAAGCACGCAAGAGTGCAGAACTTTGGTTAAGCAAGCAGAACTAGATCGAGGACATGAGGAGAGATAATAGTAGATAATAAGCAGCCATAATACAGATGAAATTCATATTGAATGGACTTAGGGTTTAAGATGTTATATAAAATTAGTTTTTAAATATTATGATATATTAATTTGGATTTTAAGAGATGACTTTAAATGATAGAGTAAGGGCTGGGTATGGCTTGCAAGAATTCAAAGTTAAGAGCAAGGAATCAAAGCATTGAAATAATCCAAGAGCTCTACGGATTAGAACCCATTCACTTGATTAAAGTTGTAGCCCAAAAGGAGCTTGTAGGTGTGATCATCAACTCTAAATTACAAGTTTCAGATCCAAGCCCAAGAGAAGCCCAATTAGAGAAGATTACTTAAGTAATCATGTGCCATTCATGTGATCAATTAAAAAGGAATCTTCTTTAAGCTAATTTATTTAGAATTTTCGTTTATTTTATTTTATTTTCAGAAATAAGGGCTTTTGGTCAAAGATTATATCTTGGAGATTAAGTTTTGGTTGTTTCCTATTTTAAAAATTTAGGTTCTAGAATTTTCTTTACTTTTCAGCAAAAAGGTGCCACCTTTAGGAGTGATTTGTAAGAATATTTTGTTTCCTTTTTTAGTTAGATTGTGGCATCTCCTTTAGGATTAGATATGATTATTTTCTTTATTTTTATTGTAATTTTCGTTTTTTATTTTAGCCTAGGGTTTTAGTTGCCTTATTTCTTTATATAAGGAGCCACCTATGTAATTATTGGATAGACAGATTAATGAGAATGAATTTTTAGAACTTATGTTCTTTTCTTGTGAGCTTTCTCTTGTATCCCTTGTGTTCTTGAGAGAATTCTTAGACTTATCAAAGGAGTGGTTTTCTTTTGTGGCGTCCCAAGGCTAGGTTTCTAAGAGGCAGGTTCTCTTAGGGTCTTACCCTATTGACCAACATATCTTGCCTATTTTCTTGTCATTTTCGTTCATAATTATTATTCTATTTTTCTAGTTTAACGTATTCATCTTTCTTGTGTTTTCTTGTTATTTCGTGTGTCCTATTTGATTCTAGCACGATCCTTGATTCATTCCGAGTCATTGGAGGTTCAATCGGACAAGTTCCGCTTGGGTCGTTCATCATTAAATTTGGACTTTTTTTTATTTAATAGTATAATATGTTAAACGGGTTAACTCACCTATCTCGCAAGTTAACTTATTTAACTCATGGGTAAAATGAGTCAGTTTCATTTAATCATATTAAAAAATATTTACAAAAAAGACTTCAACTCAACTCACCAAATTAGTAGATTAAACGGGTCAGCTCATCAGACTCAACTCATTTTGATAGCTCTAGAATAAAAAGCTACGATTTACATGGAATGCAGTAATGAGCCATGACTTAAAAGCATGTGAGAAAATTGAACAACCAAAGAAAATATTTTAGTTTATTTAATGGGGAGTTTCATCCCCAACATAAAATTATATGTAATAAAATATAGAAAAATAATTCCGATATGTTTTTCTAAAAATATTAATGAATGTCAAATGTTTTTTTTTTCTTTGGGCAAGAGAATGTCATATGTGCTTGATGTGTATTTTTCAATTATTTAAAATAAATTTATTTGATTTTTTATATTTTATGATTTTTATTATAAAACCATATTTTTCTTAAACAAATAATAATTTAACAATTAAATTTATTTTTATATTATATTATATTCTTCTAAATAAAACGATATTAAAATTTAAAAAATAATAACACTGTACATGTTGCTGTTTTTCTAGAAGGTTTATACATATGCGCGAGTCGGAGCAGCAAAATTGCCCGAGAATTGAGTGCCCAGTTAGCATACATGGGCGCAGATCCTCCTCCTGTTCAGCTTTCCTCTACGGTGTCAGAATCCGATCCTCCGCCCCCACTCGCTCCTCCTGCTCGTCCTCCGCCGCCTCCTCCTCCTCCTCCCTTTGATCCCAGTCGAAGTACGACTTTCAATATTTCCCCTTTTCGTATGTGCGAATTTCCACTTTTCATAAGCTTTTACGCAAAATACTTGTTTGTTGCTCGATAATGTTCCACTTTTTAAAATTGCTTTTTCATATTTGGCTTGCTTTGCTTATGAGGTATACCAAAATTCTAGAGATTTGAAAACTGTAGTGGAGATTGACGTTGCTTTTAGGGCTTCGATTTTGGTGGGGCAGGGCTTAGTTGTCTAGTGAGTAAAATTGGTAAAAATCTGCAGCAATATGTAAGCAGTTTATTTTGACTCGAGTTTGATTGACAAAACGAGATAATGTTTCTGTGTGAGAAAGTATCTCATTGTTTCTTGGTTCATCATCTGTAGAATGGATGAAATCTAACTGAGATTAGTGGTAAGGTTCTGTATTTTGCATCAGAAAGTTTGTGGTCAAAAGATTTGTGGCTGCGAATTGGGCAGGGGTGCAGGGGCTGGGGGAGTAAACTAATGATAGAGAGGTAGAGGGCAAGTTCAGGCTTGCGTCGATTTGTATGGTATCTGACTTCTCTTATGGCTATATGACTATATGTGGATTTAAAAGGCACTCACTGATGGGAATGCATATTTTTTTAGTTTATACTCACGTTATAGTTGTCTAATGTGTGAAGGATATTGTCTAATAAATTATAGAATATAAGTTGCATTTTCATCAATGATGTAAATGGCATACAGTGGCCACTGGCAGTAAGCCTCAAAAATTCTACAGCACAATGGCCTGGTGATGTTTTGAGGCATGGGTGGTAAGCTTGAAGTGGTGTCTAGTTAATTATAGTCTCTTAAAAGGAGTTTTGTGGTATTATTCACTATGGAAGAATAAGGGATTTCATTTGTTTTCTAGGTACTGATTTGTATCAAATTTTACTAGGACGCTCAATCTTTTCTTTTCTCTTCTTTTTTGTTTTTGGGGTGTGGTCCTTGCCTTCTTTTCTCGTTAAAGTGGTTGGTATCATCAAAAGGAAGGCCTTGATAAAAGATTTAGCTGCTGCATATCATGCAGAATGCCTTTCATACTGTCAAGAACTATTGGAACTTCAAAGGAAATGGGAAGAGGTAATATTCTGTTTTCCAATCTTGCATTATTTGATTGCTTGTATCTCAATTAGACATATCTTGCTGCTATTTGATTTTTGACATTTTTTTCTGTTAACAAACTGTTAGATATGAGCATTACCTTTATTGCTATTATTTGCAAGTCATTTAACTCTCAAGCTGCATAATTCAATAGGAACGGGGAAATCAGAAGGGGAAGAAGTTTGAGAGATGCTATCTGTAGTTTTATTTTTGAAGCATTCTTGGAAGAGGGTTCCTTCTGGGAATGAAATGAACCTGTTGCAACAAATAGATGTTAGTTTTAAAAGACAATATGTTATTGACGATGGATGCTCCTGCAAGAAGTTTCTTGGTCACAGTTTAGACAATGTTCTCCTTTTTGTCATTTTTCCTCTCTCTCTCTCTAATTTTCATGGTGAAATATGGTGTGAGAATGAAAGATTTACAAGGACGGGTGGCAATACCAAGCTGGCATCAGAGATCTGTTTTGGTAGTGGTTACTTGGGCCATTTTATGACCAAGGCTTAAAACCTAAATTGGGTGTTATGGATCAGTTTCAGAGTTTAATAAAATGTTAACATTACATAGGCATAGGAAGTGTAAGCATTGACATTTTTTAAGACTAATGTAGATGATGCTCTTTGGTTTCCCGTCCATTTAGAGTGCAATGTGTGGTGTGTGAATTATTAATCAGAAATGTTGTACTTAGGAAAAACCATTTTGTGTTTAGAGTGAGTGGGCAAATGTATATGGCTTTTTGTGACGTGATATTTACCAATGGATTGAGCTTGAAGTACAAATTTGGCAGAAACTTGTCAAAGTAGGATGTTAACAATAGAGAAAAACTGAGAAGTATAATTGGTAGATTTGTTTTGTCTTTCATGGAGAACAATGTAATGTGATATAATTGGTAGATTTTTATGCTCGTGTTGTCAAAGAGGAGCTAATTTGGAGAGGTGACAACTGTATAATATTGGAAATGAAAGAAGAACAAACATATAGTGAATGATTCATGACAATGAAGCTTTATTGTACAAGACAAAATGAGGACAAGAGCGTTTAGGATCCTAGATTTGGTCATTTGGAAATGTGAGTTAGAGAAAGAAAATTTCTTTTCTTCCAATCAAAGTATAACATTCCAGGCACCAATAAGTTGAAGTTTAGAGATATCGGATTCTTTTGATTAGAGGGAATAGATATATGGTACTCAATCGTATTTGAATTGACCAATGATATTTTTCTTTGCTTATTCATGGGGTATGTAGTTCAGCTTATTCATTTAAAATCTTCTTACTTGGATTACTCCATGGAGATCGTATGCTTTAGCCCTGTAATCTGTTACATGATTCCATCCATTGCTACTAAAAGGCTTGTTTTATGAGTCTTTGTGATGGAGAATGGATAATTAGGATTATTTATCATAAAATAATTAGAATTTTAAATAAAGATATTTTATTCGGATATTTAGATTATGTTTTAAATTTAATTTAGGATTTATATTTTATCTTGTATTTATTCCTAGGATCTAGTTTATTTAAATTAGAATTTATCTTTTGTTTAAGATTTATCTTTTATTTAGATTTAAGATAATTTAAAAAGAATTCTTTTATCTTAGTGTTCTAGTAGGACTAGGACTTGAGTTTTATAAGTAAGAGCTCTCCTGCTCATTTGTATTTAGATTTTAATTAATGATTTGAATAATATTTGAAAATTTTTCAGTGATATTTCTCTCCCTCAAGTTCATCTTCTTTTCCTCCTATTCTCTTTATCTCTCTGTCATACTTCTTTGCTGCCCTACATCAATTTGGTATTAGAGCAAGGTTCCTACTTTCCTTGCATGCTACTATCACTAGAAACCTACCTAAAAAATCACCAGAAACCTAATCAGTTTGCTACTAGGGCCAGAAATCCTAGTTGCAAACATCCGATCAACAAACCACCACCGCCATTCGTCTCGTTGGAGGAAACTTGCCCCTCCACCGAATGTTGTCAATGGCAGCCTTGCCACATTCCCTCATGCGTTGGTCACCTTCCTTGTGTGTGGGCTTCACGCGTTACATGTGCTCCATGCGCTAGACATTCCAGAACATTCAAGAACCTTGTTTTCTGCCCTTTTCTACTATTTTTGCCACTTCTGGTGCTATCACTCATCTTAGACTTCACTAGAGGGTATATTTGAGTCCTTTTGTATGACCCTTCATGACCTATACAGCAAACAAGATGAGTTTGACTTGGAGCTCACAAGCATTAAGTTCACCATAACCTAAAATTCCCATAATATTACTCAACATAATCTTGAGGAGTTTGAAAAGAATAACAGAGCGTATGTAGACCATGTGATAGAAGCCGTCAACCATAGGTTTGACTCTCTGCAACAAAATGTGGGAGAGGAAGTGATAGAAACTGTAAATAGGAAAAGAAATAATCTACTAATCTCTCTATAAGCAAGGATCTTACTCTTAGAAAAATTAATAGCCAAGGAGAATCTCCAGTAGGGAAATAACTTTGAATTGATTTCTTGATATTCAACATGCGTACATGACCCCCATATTTATTAACGGCAAAATAACTGATGACTCCTAAAAATAAGAAACCACTAGTCATGACTCCTATTTTGATGATAATTGACTAACAGACTTGAAATAATAATTAGAATAAATAAAATACTTGACTTATTCCTTAAATTCAGGATTCCACTATCCCTAAACTTACGCCACAAGACCCATGACTCAAAACAAATTGAAACAGATCAAATAATCAACAAATAGAATTAGAGAATAACTAGACTTGTTACTGGACATGTGACTTCCTACGTGCATAAGTAATTAGAGGCTTATCAAGAAGTGAACCATAGGTTTGATAAATTGGAGAAAATGTATGAGGACATAATGCAATTAATAAGTGGATTAAGCAAGCAATGTACAGTTAAAATAACAGAAGGCATACTTGAAAACCTAAATGTTTGCAAAGCGATCAACTTAGAGGGTGGGCTTAACCTTTCCTCTAGTGACTCTAGGGTTCCACCTAATGGGAGTCATTAATCAGCAAAAGGCAACAGAAGCAGGAATAGTAGGGATCTTCCTCATACAACCTTCGACTACCAGCATGAGTATACAGAAGATTAATGGGATGACCAAGAACCAAGAGAACATTGTAATAAAAGGCATGAGTCACCCCTTTGAAATCATTAGGAAGGTTATATTTGAGTGGGGCACTTATCTATGGTCAGTTAGATTTGAGTGCTTTCTTGAATTTGATGGTCAATTAGATTTGAGTGCTTTCTTGAATTGGTTGGCTAGCATAGAAGATTATTTTGAGTGGTATGAGATGAATGATGTCCAATGTGTTCTCTTCACAAAAATGAAGCTTGTAAAGTTTGCTAAGAAGTATTGGCAAAATGTGCAATTAAACCTAGAGAGACTAGGGCAACCCTTGATTGATACTTCAATAGAGATGAAGATGAAGCTAAAAGAGAAGTATGTATCTACTCATTACTAGAATTAGCTTTACAATCAATTGTCAAATTTGAGACAAACGTCTATGGTGTTAGACCACATGGCTCATTTCGATGATTTTATGATTAGATGTGAAGTCAAGGAAGACCCTTGGATAAAAATTCAAAAGTTTATTAATGCTCTTCAAGTTGAAAAACATAAAAAACTTTAACTGAATCCTCCTGAATCTCCTGAAAAAACATATCATAAGGCTTTGGAGGTAGAATTTTTCAGGGCATAGATGTTCACTAGACCCATATTTTCACTTTTTCCAATCCCTCTATAGGAGTGGCTCCATCTGGTTAGGTACTTCTAGGAATACTAAGTCTTTAGGTTCCATCTCTTGCCCCAGTGGCTTTGCTATTAAGTGCTTTCGATGTTATTCTAAAGGGTACATTGCATCAAGGTGTCCACAGCACACTCTAGTTCTTGAATCCTTGGCGAAAGATGAGAATGAAGTAGTAGATGTTGATGAGGTAGTTGACTCAATTGAGTGTCCCTTTAATATTGAGGATAAGTTCATAGTGATTAATCCTGGCCATGATTCAAGGCACCTTGGTGTGGTGAGAAGTATTATGCCTACTCCCTTGCCTAAAGACTCTTGGCAAAGGAATAATATCTTCCACACTTTTATTAAATGCAGTGGTCAAGTATGCAAGGTTGTCATTGATAGGGGTAGTGAGAGAAATGTGATCTCTAGTAGAGGAGTAACTAAACTTGGTTTTAAGCCAAAACCCCATCCTAAGCCTTTTCGAGTAGCTTGGGTGGATAAGACTTATTTACCAATCACGCAACAAAGTTGCATTCCCCTTTGACTAGGAGAGTATCATGAAGACATCCATTGTGATGTCCTTCTTAACATTACTCACATTTTGTTAGGACAACCATGGATTTATAATAATGATGTCACAAGTCATGGTCGAGATAATACTCATTCAAGTGTAAGGGAAAAACAATCTTGTTGGGTCTTGCCAAACCTGAGATTGAGTGTGTTGTGATTGGAGATAAGTAGAGCCTGACCCATCTTTTATATTGTATTATGTTAAGTGGTAAGGAGAAAGAGAGAATAGGAATAAAGAAGAGAGGAAGAGTGTAGGAGGGAAGAAGAATTAGAGAGAGAACAGAGGAAATCTGAAATTGATTTTCATTAAACATCCAAAAGCTACAGACAACATGCCTTACACTCCCTTATATAGCCGTTGCCCCTTTAACAGCTATATCCCACCAACTGCTATTTAAAATCTATCTAACTAATTATCTAATTAACATTTAATTAATTGGACACCCTACTAATTTAACTTAATTATACAACTTCATAACAGTACCAGCTCCCCAAGTGACCCTTGCCCTCAAAGGTTAGGTATAACAAATGCAGGGTAAAGTTTCTGAAAATTGTATGAGGACATCCAGCTAGCTTCTTCATCTAGTAAACCCTTCCATTGAACCAATACTTCAGTAATAATTCTGCCTTTTTGCCTTCCAATCCTCTTATTCAGGATTTTCTTGGGCACAGCTTCATTTGGAGGCGTAGGCCAATCAAATTAGAGGGTGTCTTTACTTCATGGATAGATCTGGACATAATTTGAGGAGAGACACGTGAAAAGTTGAGTCAATCGTTGATTCTTGATGTAGTTCTAGCTTATAGGCAATTGGTCCTATTCTTTGCAGCACCTTTTAGGGCCCAAAATATCTATGAGCTAGCTTTTGGGAACTCCTAGGGGCTGCTGAAATCTGCCTATAGGGTTATGGTTTGAGAAACACCCATTGACCTACTTGAAACTCTTGGTTGGACCTTGCATCAGTTTTTTGCTTCATCTTGTTAACAGCCATTGATAGATGGTGTTTGATGATAGCTAACATTTCCTTCCTTGTAGCAAATGACCAGTCAATAACATCAATAACAGATTTGTTAGGTAAATATGGAATATAGATTGGAGGTTTCTGACCATAGAGTATTTAATAGGGAGTTGCTTTTGTTGAAGCGTGAAAGGTGGTATTGTACCACCATTCAGCAAGAGACAAGCACTTGCACCAATCTTTAGGCTTGTCCCAACACATACATCTCAAGTAAGTTTGGAAGCATCTATTCAAGACTTCTGATTGCCCATCAGTTTGAGGATGGGAAGCAGAAGTTAGTTGCTGTTGAACCCCCAAAACTTTCAAAAAATTCCTTTCAAAAGATGCTTATGAAGATAGGATCCCAATCACTTATAATCTCTTCTTTATTATTCTAGGGATATAGTAGATATTATTGTGATATTATCATTAAGATACATATTTGATATTATCTGTATTCCCTTGTTATCTTTTGTAACCCTACTATTATATAATGATAGCATAGGCTTTAGTGACTACATCCATCGAGCCTTTTTCACTAGTTTTTGCCCTAAAGTCAATTGAGAGTAAAGGCTTGAATAAATAGAAAGGGCCAAGACCAAAGAATCAAAGCCTTTATCTTTTGACCAAGAAGCAGCTTGTGTAAGAAAGCAAAGAGACCAAGCAGTTTGTGAAATATCATCAGCTTAAATTTTCGAAGGAGAGTTCTTTTAAATGGGGAAGAATAATAGAAAATGAATAATTAGGATTATTTATCTTTATCACAAAATAATTAGGATTTTAAATAAAGATATTTTATTAGGATATTTAGAATATTATTTAAATTTAATTTGGATTTATATTTTATCCTTTATTTATTCCTAGGTTTAGTTTATTCAAATTAGGATTTATCTCTTGTTTAAGATTTTTTTTTGTTTAGATTTAAAATAATTTAAAAAGAGTTATTTTATCTTAGGACTTTAATAGGACTAAGATTTGAGCTATCTAAAAATGAATGTTACTGCTCAGTTGTTTTCAGACTTTAATTAATGATTTGAATAATATCTGAAAATTTTTAATGATATTTCTCTCTCCCTTAAATTCTGTTTCTCCCTCATATTCTCTTTATCTCCCCACCCTACCTCTTCCTTGTCCTTCATCACTTTGTTATGAGTTGTTACAATTAAATGTCACTATGCTTTGCTTACACCTTTTACTATCCATGATTTGCATCAGCCCTTCATTGATGTAAGAACTCCAGAGGATTCAAGAAAGGAGATACTGCGGCCCTCCAAACGTGTAAAAAAATTGCGCTAAGGTTTGATTCAACATACTTTCAACTGGGTTCTAAAATCTTCCCTTTTTAAGGTAATCTGAATGTAGTATAGTTTTCTGTCCCTAGCATAGCCTAAAGTATTGGATGGATGGATGGATGGATGTTGATTCAATTGGCTCTTAATGTCTTGAATTACTTAAATTGGAAGATGTTTTTGTTTTTAGGAATTCTTTTTCAGTGCATGGATTG
The DNA here is from genome assembly GCA_026686845.1 of Adenanthera pavonina. NCBI lineage: Eukaryota > Viridiplantae > Streptophyta > Magnoliopsida > Fabales > Fabaceae > Adenanthera > Adenanthera pavonina. The sequence continues at coordinate 11,079,830 of JAIVEN010000017.1, forward strand.
TTTCATTCGATTGATGACAGGATTAAAAATATCTTGTTCAGCCTATATCATCCGATTGTTTCATTGTGCCCTGCTTTTGTTGCAAGGAAATTTTGTGCATTAGAATGGCAATGGAAGAAACCCAGTAAATTGAACTTTCTTCCCATTTTAGGTTTTTCTGGTGGCCAATCTAGCTCAACAGCTTATTAACCTTTGTCATTTGATTTCACTAGTGTTTGTGTAAAATATAACACAAGCTACACTGTTCAGTTTGGCTTGCTTCATTGCATAGGACTGATCTAATTTGGTTAAAGCATGTTTTTCTTGTCCAGAATATTTAGTTTGTTTGAAATGACACTTATTTTGATTTCTTTTTATTTCCACGTCATAGTTTAGCTGTTTTCTGAAATTGTATATATTAAGCAGCAATAATAATAATAATAATAATTTGGTTTTGGTTATATTTAGTTTTAAATGTTGAAGATTAATGAGAACAGTAATCAAGTCTGTAAAATTACTAATTTGTTGTATGCAAATCATATTGACATCTTCAAGTTGTTTTATAAAAGAATCAACTTTCAACAAGTTTGCTTTTTGTAGAACTTAGAACTGAAGATTGTAACATCAAATTAGTAGTTGACAATTTCTTTTGCTTATTGCATGAAGACAACTTATATTAAGAGATTAGTTTGTGTTACTCTAATGTCGTACATATTTACAGAAGTTTTTAAGGGGGAAGAATATCTGGCTAATAGAAATATTATTCGTTGTTTTGCTTTCACTTTTTTTTTTAAGGGTGTGGAGAAGTGCTGGTATTCAGAACATGAGCTGGAAATACTGGAATCTACTTCAGTTCGTTCTGAACCCGAACAGGTCGTTGTATGGCCTGATAACTAAATTCTGTTAACCATACTGAGCTGCATACAATAATGGGTTCATGGGCTCGGCTAAACACACACATACTAAATTCTGTTAAATTGTCTGTAAACTTGATTATTATGAAACTAAAAATGAGTTTCTGGAATGGTGATAGATAGTGAAAATGAGTTTCCATTTTGGTTTTGGAACGTTGAAAATTTAGGTGGTTGCCTTCAACGCCAGTGGGTGAGTTTGGGTGGGGATACAGAATCGAGGGCCCATGCTGGCAAAGGTGGAGGAAGGCTTTATGATGCTTATGCCGTCATGGGAGGTGGGGAGTGGTATGATGTAGGGTTTGACAAATAAGGACTTTTTTCCCCCGTAAATAGCAAGGGGTGTTTGGACTTTTGATAATACAAATGCATATATCATACAAAAAAGATCATGCAAAAGCTTTTTGGCCCTTCCTGGTGGTTTTTTTTTTCTTTAAAGCTTTCTAGTAGATTTTGATATAACGGAATTGGTCATTCATAGTAGTTTCAGTGAAGATACACACAAAAGCGCACAGCATTTATCATTACCCCAATCATTCTTAATTCTTATAAAAACACAACACAAATAAAACATAGCATTTCCAGATCATAAGGCCCTGGCTCATGTAAGTATAGGTTTCTTATTCATGAGCATGCATTTCATAAGAAGCTGAAAGTAAACTAACTGCTTTAGCTTGACAACACAAAGCATCCTTCCTTGATGAGAACGAGGATGTTGCCACCATCGCCCCTAGAGATATGAAGTTACTGAGCATTGCCGTTGCTGATTGGGATCTTCAATGGAGGCTGACTCGAAATTGTTCTCGCAACATTTGACGCTGTCTTCCACCGTGTCAAATATTCCTCTACAAGGTGTTAGGTCAATCTTTTGTCCTAGGAACCCCACGTTTTCTGGCGTCACTAATGAGTCCATCAGCTGTGGAGCGCCGATGATTCCTTTGTCGAACTTGATCTGAAAATATTCAAAAGCAGGAAAGTCAAGATCTTAAGCTCGCCAACCCTAGTCTCATTGAATTTATCCTGGTAAACCTGGACACGTTTTGGTATTGGTGCTTACGGAGGTGGTAGCTAATGGGCGAACAAACTGAACGGAATTTTGAAAAGTGAAGTTTTGGGAATCAATGGTCTGAGATATTTCCTCTACGGCTCTACCTTCACCAGTGGCAGTGTTCTGCTTGATAATAATGGGAATAAACTTGCAAAAGATGTGTACCTGCACAACCACGAATACCCCATACTCACTATGATATTCCACCTATTAAATGAAAAGGAATTATTTATAATAGATCAAATTAAAAATTCAGAAGAGGATATGATTTATTAGCAAACTAATGTTTATAAGAATAAGAATATTGCAGTTGAAATAAAATAAATTGTCCAAGAACATTTTGTTAAATGAAAATAATGTAGAATAGTCAATAGCGTGTAATAAAAAAGAGTAACTAATAGTTAATTGAAGTGCTTGATAAATATGAAAAAGTGTCCTTTGGGCAGCCTCTGTTTTACATCATTACTATTATAAAAGGTAATAATTATGGCGAGATAGATTAGTAAGTATTGAGTATTGTTATGTAGGGTGTTAACTTTTTAGGTAAATAATATTAAGATCAAAACTGGATATAATTATTATATATATATATATATAGCATGTACTTCAAATTTTAGAAAAAAATTAAAAATTATGTACTAAAGATTTTAAAAAAATTGAGGGGAGGTAAATTTATAGTTCTTGGGGAAGGGGGATGCAAAATCATGTTATATGCACATCGTTCATTGCTTTTGGGGGTGGGGAGCAATTGCCCCTAAAACCACATCTGTGGCTCTGTCGCTGTATAGTGCGACTTGTTTCGTCGAACTTTGGGATTCATATCCTTATTGCCCTAAGCAGGTTGACTTATCATATTCAGAGAAAGACACAGTATAATCGTACCCGAAAGATATCTTTGGATGGGAAAGTGCGAAGGGAAAGAGAATCATATGGTTATCTCTTGAGAGAAAAGGGAATATTGTATCATTAATCATGCTGCTATATATATATACATAATGTAACACGTGAAAAATTGTATCATTCTACTTTACAGAGAAGTATGGGCATTCATTAAAGTGGACGACATGAATACAGATATTATAACTTAAAATATGAAGTATTCTTGTGTGATTTGAAGTATCACGTTGTATTTGATGAGTGTCTGATATAAACATACACAGGTTCCAGTTTTTAGTGTGTTCATACATTGGATATGAATAAAACTACTTGAATAATTACCTCATGAGCTAATTCTTTAGATGATAACTTGTAGATAATGACCATCAGGATGAAATCCTCCGATAATAACTTGGTGTGAAGGAAAATGCAAGAAAGAGACAAAATTCTTTTAAGTTCATTAAATGCCTTTTTATGTTTACAAGTAATATCACCATCAAACTTTTCCATACTCAAACATTGAACTGACAACTGATGCTAACTTTGATGTCCTAGGTCCACATACCAAACTATATATATATTTATGCCTTTATCTATGACTATGTCCTTAAACTTTTTTTTTTTTAAGCTCCTCCTGAAACTGATCTCTTTGCCATCCTGCATTTTAGAGGCTTTACGAAAGTAGCAAATAAAGAGGTTGCCACAAGTTCATGTATGGGAAGACAAAGTTAAAACATTGTGTTTTGTAATTGAAATTATAACTTTTAAATATAACAAATTCATTTCAAATGAAAAAAATTATTGATTTTAAATGAATAAAGTTAGTTACCCTTAATTTAGTCAAACATATATGAAAAAGGATTATTCATTAAAAAATAGCAGATAAAAACCAATCACACGCACATACACAGTTCATTATTTGTACTTGTTTTAGCTGAGGTTCACTATTTGGTAATGAATCCTTTTTTCCTTCTTTCCAACGATGTCATATCCAATATTTATTCATTCAGATCAAAGTATCAAACAATGTGATAAAACTGATAGAGTACGATTGAGGCATGAAGTATTTGAAATCCTTGGACATAGCAATAAGCTCGGAAAGAGTATGAAGCCCAACTATTTGAATGAAGCTACAGCCCAAAAAAGGGCTAGAAAGTGTAGAAAATACTTCCAATTATATAAGCTAATGATTCAAGCCCAAAAGAAGCCTATTTGAGAGATATAAATTGAAGACAATATGTGCTCCTCATGTGACCATTAAATGTCGGTTTGGTTTATAAAATGAGCAACATTTCATGTGATTGATAAAGTCCATTGAAACTCATTCTATAAAAAGATGGATGGAAAGAAATGATGACTATCTTATAATTATATTCCAAATGACAAAAATACCATCTTATAATGCTTTTAAACTTTTTTAATTCATTTAAATTCTAATTTCTTTTTCAAATTAAAAAATAATAATACTATCTCAATTTTTAAAGAGTATTAAAAATTATGTACAAATAATAAAATAGAAGAAATAATAATTCAATAATTTTATTCACATATTATTTCTTATAAATAATGAATGTTAAAAATAATAAATACTTTCCTATTTTCTTCTTTTTGTGGTAATTATTAAAAATTACTTTTATATCAAATATTAAATATATATTAGAGATATTATTGTTCAACCAAACACAATGTTCATTGACATAAAATATATATATATATATATGTGTGTATATATATATATATATTTATCTCATTGCATTAAACCTCATTTTCCTTTTCATTTTTGTTCTCGTTCCATTCATATTTTCACAACAATATTTTACGAATGAAAGGGTCCTGACTCCTAAGTAAAAATATTCCATGAGTATGAAAAGGTGTGGGTTTGATATGAGAAAAGACAATTTTACCCTTTCATTTCTTAATTTTTGTTCTGCTCTCACAAAATGAAGGAATAGGAAGACCGAACACACGCATTTTCTCCTGGGGATGTCTCATGTAAGCGTTGCTGCGTTGATGTATTATTTCTCTAAACATCCCCATTTGATACCAAAACAATAAAATGGCACCGGAATAAAATTCTTAATTGTTTTCCTTTGTAAAAATTCTTAATTGTTTTCCTTGTTCATTTAAAAAATATATATTTTGCTATTGTTTTTGCTAGTTTTACATATTTGTACAATAATGTGATACAATTTCTTTGTTAAGTTGAGAGAACAGTCTGTTTTTATTTTTTGTAAACTCTATGTAGTAACTAGTAATTTTAAATAAGTTATTACTTACTTTATTTTATATCAATTTGCAATAAGGGAAAATTAATCTACTGGTCCCAAAAATTAATATAAAAATGACACAAAACTCATATATGTAGAATTTAAGAAGAGTGATAGGGATTTCAATATAAACATATATTGATTGAGTACATAAACTATCATTTATATATCTACAAATTTTATTCGAAATTGAACCGCTCCAAGGAAATGCTTGGTAGTTTGGGTGGAATATCTTAATTAAGAAAAACATGTGTAATATTCCTTTGATTTCCTTTAATGATAATACTTTTGCCAGACTAGGTTCAGTTCTGTTATTTATTTATCTTCTTTTCTCTATCTTCGTTGGTTGTAGCTATTATATATCCACAAATTGAGTTCTGTTATTTATTTATCTTCTTTTCTCTATTTTTAATTCCAAAACTACCACCGCACCAATTTTTTAGGATTGTTGTTTTTTCTGACCGTCCTAAAGGGCAGTCTTAGAATGATATTTTTCCATTAGTGATATTGATTGAGTACATAAACCATCATTAATATATCTACAAATTTTATTTGACATTGAACCGTTCCTAGGAAATGCTTGGTAGTTTGGGTGGAATATCTTAATTAAGAAAAAAATGTGTAACATTCCTTTGATTTCCTTTAATGATAATACATTTGCCAGACTAGATTCAGTTCTGTTATTTATTTATCTTCTTTTCTCTATCTTCGTTGGTTGTAGCTATTATATGAGAGGATATATATATATATATATATATATTTGGTGGTAAGCAAAATGAGGAGGGAAGGCGCTTCTAGTCCCAATAGGGCTTGAAATTCTAGCAACTGGAGGTCCGTCATGTACCTTCGACCACTACTATGGGCCCAGAGACACCTTGAGCCTTGAGATCGGGCCAACCACAAGACCACTAGTAGGTACTAATTTAACCAAGTTCGTGACCCACTGGGGTGGGGAATCTCCATACAGATCGGGTTCCATCAAGCAAGATTTTAGTGACAAATAGGGGGTTCGAACCCATAACTCGGATGCTACAGAATTGGCCCTCTTGCCGCTTGCACCAACTTATATTGGATCAAATATATTTTCGGTCCACCTTATGGGCTAGAACCAATGGGTACAAGCCCAATATGTATTAGGGTTCATTTTTGCCATTCCCTCCCATTCACTATGGGCTGGAAATAATTTTTGTCAAAAAGAAAGAGAAATCTGCAGGTAGAGAGGAGGTGGAGGAGAGAATACAAATAATGTGGATGGGAGAAAAAAACAGAACACCACCCAGAGAAAAACTGCAGACTCTGAACCACCTCTTTGAATTATTCACTACTCTCTCTGGGTCTTGTACCATGGAAGATAATTTGGAGTTTCAAATTCTTGGTACCCGAATTGCTTCGTGGGAAGTTCTACAATCGGTATCACCAACAGGTATGCCTTCTGTTGCTATTTCTCATACCTGTATAGTTTTAACATTGGTATCTAGAGCCTGCTTAATCATTGGCCTGTTATAGTTTTAACTATACTTGTATAGTTATGGTAGATTAATGATAGTAGGATTATTGCTAACACCTGAGTTATATGTGATTTCCCATTGAAAATTATGCAAATCCTCCACAATTATATTTTTTTCTTTCCGTTGCGCTAGTTGTGATGGTCAAAATAGTTCTCTGTCTATGACGTAAATCAAGCTTGATTGTGTTCATTTTATAGTTCCTAGGACTATATTTTGTTTTTCCTGGAAAATTTTTAAAGCATGTTGGTCTATACAAAGTAGAGAAAGGGAACTCTGGAACAATTGAAAACGTAGATTATGTACACTCTCTACCAAATTATGGGTTCTTAGTTTTTTCTTTTTTTTTTTTTAACTCAGAAGAGTTACATAATCGAACATAGATATGTTTACTGAGCATTCTGGTAATGATACACAGCAAAAACCATTTAGAATCTTTAACCCGTTTTAATGGAACTCGAAATTGGACCCAGCGAAAACATCTTTTATTAACTGAAAGAAACCCATGAATGTGTAATATGGATCATTCTAGAAACTTTAATGACAAAATACGAAGAAACACATGAAAAAAATGAATCCAGAACCTCAGACCCGTATGTGTGACAAACTTGAAATTGGACTCCCTAAAAGCTTCAATTTTTGGAAAGAATCGAATACATAGATCAATAGATCGAGAATCTCGCGACGAAGCTAATGGCAATGGAATCATCGAAAATGGAAGCCTGGAGCACGTGAAAACAAGGGGAGAAGTGAAAACACTGAATTTTTACATTTTTAATCTCTCATATTTAGTATTTTCAATAAAAAAATATAGCCAAAATGGATTTAATTGGATAATATTTGAATTTGATGGATAATTTTTTGAATTTGGTTCTTTTCTAGCACTAAAATGGGAATTTGATTGTTTGTTGTAAATGTTTTTGGTCCCAAGGTGTCATTTTTAGAAAAATATAAATTGATACTCATTTTAATTAACTTGCTTTTAGATTAATTATCTCTATTTTTATTATTACAAATGAACTTAATTAAGTGGGAATAATTGGGTTTAATTTGAAAATTTATGGTTTGTACTAATTTGAAGCATTTTGAATTAAATAAAATGCATAAATCCTTTCCACCCATTCTCTCTCCCACTTACTAGTTTATTTTCTTTTTATTCCATTTGACTTTTTCACCCTTGTGAAATGAACCTTGATTTTCATATTTTGGGCCATAGATTTTTTTGGAAGAATGCAATTTATATTTTCTATTTCCATTTATTTTATTCTACTACTTTCTTACCATCCCTATTTTCAGTCTCTTTTCCCATTTTTTCCCTCATTATGTATAAAATTTCTTAGTTGTTTTCCACCCCTAGATTGCATTCTCATCACTACATCAAAAAAAGGGAATAGTTGCGGTTTTACTTTTTGCCTTTATTGGCGTTTCAAAAACATCAACTGTTTCAACGCTGATAGAAAGGGGGGACTTTGGTTCATGTTTGTAAAATACTAAATAAAGTGGGTATTTTAGTTGGCGTTTATACCACAAACACTAACTTTTCTTTTTCTTTTTTTTAAAAAAATAAGTTTTTGTTGGCTAGCTTCCAAAAAAAATACACACACACACACACGCATATATAATTTTATTGAACTCATTGACACAAAAAAACATATATTAAAAATTATACATTCTAACAATACAATTACAATTCAATTAACAAATTTTTTTTTTACAATTCAATTTCTAGCATATCAACACCAATTCCTAACGAAAAAAATCTCCTACTTACATATTAAAAGATCATTATTCAAACAAGTAAAACTAATTTAAAAAAAGATAAAGTGAATGAGCAAAATTATAATGAGCAAAATTGAATGAGCAAAATTATTATTACGTTATTGTCTTACAAGGCTCAAGTATTCTAGTGGATCAAAAAAAAAAACTTAGGCAATGCAATATACAAGAAGGAAAATGTTTCTTAATTAAACAACCTGTTGGAGATTGTGCCATAAACCAATCATTGTATTATGAATATTGTATTTCATTATGAAAAAGAAGGTGTTTTTTCTTACATTATTATATTGTTTGCATGTTTTTTCTTTATAATAATATTTTTGGATAAATTATTTTATCCTAAATATCCCTAGTCAATCATCTTTGTAGGAATAATAATAAATTAAGGCTAGTATGATTTCGATTGATAATTATGTGATAATTATGTACGAAAATACAAATCAAAATCATAAGCTCTTGTTAGAGAATAGGCACTGGATCGACCTATCATGAGATAGCTACATAGATCAAGTCATAAGTATATCTCATATATAACCGTGCCACTAAGCCCTCAGACCTGAGATCATCATGGCTTCCTACATGTGGAACACTATACTTTGGCATAGTTAAAAGGCACCTTTAATCGGGAGATCATAAAGGCTATGATCAGGCATAGTGGAATTTGTGTGGAGGAAGATGAATGGTCAAGATGGAATTTGTCCCTCTAATTAATGGAGAGATATATCTGGACCCCTTAATGAGTGAGACTGAGAAATGCATGGCCGTGCTCAAATGGAAGAGTTTCCATTTGTTTTGTCAGTTTGCTCAGAGATCGAGAAAGTGATGGTCGAGTAAAATGAGGATGACATTTCCATGCCTCATACTTGATCTATATATCATGAGACAAAAGGAATGTGATCGAGTTATATGATAGGTTGCATCGGATCACCGATCTTATATGATTTGGATAGTCACAATGTCATGTTAGAGGCTACTTGTGACTTGTAGGTCCAATAGTGTTATTAGCCTACTGTCAACATCATATGGGCCTACAGGATCACACACAAGAACAGACCAACTCGAGCTAGGATGCCCAGATTCATTGAATCTAAAATGTGTCTAGATTCAATGAATTTAATGTTCAATTTAGGATAATAGAATTATATATATATTTGATATATATATATATATTAAAATTTGAAATATATTATATATTTGATATATATTTTGAAATATATATATTGTTCAAATTAATTAGTTTAAATTTAATTCTATATGATAGATTTAAATTTAAACTAATGTCATAATCTAAATTTGATTTAGATTTGATTCTAAATTTGAATTTAAACTAATAATCTACATTTGATTTATATGATAAATTAAAACTAGATTTGATTTTGGATAAAGATTAGATAGTTAGTTTAAATTTAATCTATTAGATAGATTTAAATTCAAACTAATCTATTTAATTAATATTTGATTTAGTTTAAATTATTGGTTTAAATTAAATAAATATAAAATCATATCAATATATTGATATAAACTAGGGTACATAACACAACAAAAAATTGAATCACCCTAAAGAGAAAGCGATAGAGAGTGAGACTGTACAGACGAACAACGTATGGATGAACAGACAAATGACGAATAGCATATGGATGTACAGACGAACAGGGAGACTATAAGGATAGACAGGGGCTGTATGGATGAATAGTGAGGCTGTACGGATGAAATAGAGAGACTGTATGGACAAACAACGAAAGCTAAACTAACATACAGACATTTACAAATAGAGGTGTTAGCACACCGTTCGAGTTGGATTCATTGTTCGTGTGGATACTGGTAGAGGGAGCTGACCAGTCGCATTAGTTCCTGGGGTCTGACAAAACAAAAAGAATACCAAGGGACACACTGGAGGTAAATTCTCTTTCTACATCTCAATCTAAACAATGTTGACGGATCTATGAGAGGGAATTTCTTAATAATTTTCCGCTGCATGTATGTTGAAATTCCTAATAGTGGTATCAGAGTCACGTCAATGATTGTTTAAATTGAGTTCTTGAGTATATGATTGCATGTATATGATATATATGGAACTCAATTTGTCCAATTCGGTTTTTCAAATCCGTTTTCAATTTGATTGTAAATCTGCCATTCATATATGTGATATATGTTTTTGAAAAATTGTATTCCTAAATTCAGTTTCTAACGTCATATGTCTATGCGAAATAAGTTTTTTTGAACAATTGTGAATCTGTTTAAAACAATTTCATTTTCTGTATGATGTGATTAGATTCATGTGATTTTTGTATGTGATGCGAATATGTTTCTGCATATGTATATGAGAATCTATTGTTGCAACAACATGATTCGATTAAAATCCGTTTGTATGTAATTTGGATTTTCAATATGTTTCGTATATGCTTAATCTGATTTAATGTTAAAATCGCAAAGTTTACATCTTTTCATTAGATGAGATGTTTGTTACATGTTGTGATTTGTTTGTTTGAATTGGATGGGTATGGTGCATGATATGGCCCTAGGATGAAATTGTGGTTATAAATACGGCCTGGGTGTTGTGCCTCTCTCTATATTCTGGATGTATATTCTCTTCTCACCTCACTCCCCTTGAATGTTCAATCGAGGTTTCTTTTGTATATCAGTGTTTATATTAGAAGAATCCTTTCATTGGCTTGGGAGAATATAGGTTAGATGGGCCATATTATGACACATTTATTTTATGCTTTATGATGAGATCATATGCATGTATGGGATGGCACCATTATATATATGTTCATGTGATGAATAGATGTATGAATAACAACAATATAATAAAATCCCTCGAATTAAATTTTAAGTATAAATGTCACCCGTTAATGAACACCTGTCAAGGCTTTGATCGCCTAAATGTAGGATCCACCAAAGTGGGATACACTTAGGTTATCTTAGTGAGACAGTTTGGGTAATGGCGATACTCATAAAGGTTCATGATGATATGACTTGATTGAGACTATCAAAATAGTTTTGGGTCTCAAGGCATTAGATGGGATTAAACATGCCGGGTCATATGATGATAGGATCCCATAAAGATCTAAGAGTTACATGTGATGTAATTAGTAAATAAGTTACCTACCTAAATAACTTAATTTTAGTGTCTTGCCAAAGCGGACTTACAGTTAAGTGAAATATGGGTCTTAGCCTACTAAACTAAATGAGGGTTAATTTTTAGTAGTAAATTATTAATTTAATTTTGCGTATTTTATTGTAGACAATGTCGTCGAGTAATTCTGCTACACTATCATTGCGATCTGTCCTTGAGAAGGACAAACTCAATGGAACCAGCTTTCTTGACTGGTTTAGGAATTTGAGAATTGTTCTCAAGCAGGAAAGAAAGTTATATGTCCTAGATAAACCCATTCCTGAGGAGCCTGCAGCCAATGCTTCAAGAGCCCAAAAGGATGCCTATAATAAGCATCTCAATGATTTTGTGGATGTAGGATGCTTGATGTTAGCCATCTTGATCCCAGAACTTTAGAGAGATCTGCAGCATATGGAGGCTTATGAGATGATTGTGCATCTCAAGGAAATGTTCCAACAACAAGCAAGGCAAGAAATGTTTGAAACCACGAAAGTCTTACATTCTTGCAAAATAGCTGATGGTGCATCAGTTGGCTCTCATGTTTTGAAGATGAAAGGCTACATTGATCACCTTGAAAGTCTTGGATTTCCCACAACCCATGAGTTAGCTACAGATTTGATCTTAAACTCACTCTTGGATAGTTATGACCAGTTTGTCATGAACTACAATATGAACAACATGGAGAAATCAATTTCTGAACTGCATGCGATGCTAAAAACTGCTGAGCAAAACATCAAGAAAAAGTCCAGCAGTGTTTTAATGGTTTAGAAAGGAAAAGGAATGAAAAAGAAAGGTAACGGTAAGGGAAAGGGAAAAGGCCAGGATAACAAGTCCAAGGAGTAAGACAAGCCCAAGGCCAATCCTAAACTCAAGCCTGAAGCCAAGAAGGCAAAGCCTCCTAAGGAAGGGCTCTGTTTTGAATTCGACCTACCTATGGCACTGTTGTCTAGGCCATATAAATGAAAAATGCATTTCAAAGCTCTATCAAGATGGACTTCTCAATTCATTTGATTTTGAATCATTTGACACTTACAAATCTTGTTTATTGGGAAAGATGACAAAGGCACCTTTTACTAGACATAGTGAAAGGGCCACTCACTTATTGGGCCTAATACATACAGATGTATGTGGTTCGTTAAGTACAACTACTAGAAGTAGTCACCTGTACTTCATTACTTTTATAGATGACTTTAGTAGATACAAATATATCTATCTAATGAAACATAAATCTGAATCTTTTGAAATGCTCAAAACTTTCCAAAATGAGGTACATAATCAACTTGGTAAATCTATTAAAGTACTTCGATCTGATCGTGGTGGTGAATATTTGAGCCAAGAATTTATTGACCATCTTAGAAATTGTGGAATTGTTTCACAATTAACTCCACTAGGAACACCAAAATGGAATGTTGTTTCTAAATGGAGGAATCGAACCCTATAAGATATGGTTCGATCTATAATGAGTCAAACAGATCTTCCACCATCCTTTTAGGGCTATGCATTAGAAACAGCTGCGTTCACACTAAACCATGTTCCATCTAAGGCGGTTGAAAAGAACCCATATGAGATATGAACTAGAAAGAAGCCCAGTTTGTCTTTTCTCAAGATTTGGGGATGCGAGACATATGTTAAGCAACAAGCCTTAGATAAGTTAGCAACTAAATGTATAAAATGCTTTTTTGTGGGGTATCCCAAGCAAACTAAGGGATACTACTTCTACAATCCCACTGAGAATAAAATGTTTATTGCTCGGAATGGTATCTTTCTAGAAAAAGAGTTTGTTTCTAAAAGAACCAATGGGAGTAAGATAAATCTCGAAGAAGTTCGAGACCCACAAAATCGCATTGAGCCAGAGAAGGAAGAACAAGAAGACTCACAACAAGTTGATGAGCCTACTCAAGTAACACAAGGCCCAAGAAGGTCTAATAGGACACGACATCAACATCAAAGATATGGATTTCTTTTAATTGATAGTCGTGATGTGTTGCTCTTGGATCAAGAAGAGCCAACTACCCATCAAGAGGTCATACTGGGATCTGACTCTGAAAAATGGCTGCATGCCATGAAGTCTGAGATGCAATCCATGTATGACAATCAGGTATGGATCTTGATTGACCCACTTGAAGGTGTAAAAACCATTAGGTGCAAATGGGTTTTTAAGAAGAAAACCGACATGGATGGCCAAGTGCATACCTTCAAGGCACGATTGGTTGCAAAAGGATCTAAGCGAACTCATGGTATAGACTATGATGAAACCTTTTTGCCAGTCGCCATGATTAAGTCCGTCAGGATCCTTCTTGCCATTGCAGGGTACTATGATTATGAGATTTAGCAGATGGACACCAAAATAGCATTCCTTAGTGGAAAGCTGCTTGAGGATGTGTACATGACACAACCTAAGGGTTTTGTACATCCAAAAGATTTTGCAAAGGTTTGCAAGCTTCAGAGATCCGTTTATGGATTGAAGCAAGCATCTCATAGTTGGAATCAATGTTTTGACGAAGTAGTCAAAGAGTTTGGATTTATCCAAAATGTTGATGAACCTTGTGTTTACAAGAAGGTTAGTGGGGGCATAATTGTGTTTCTAGTGCTTTATGTTGATGACATCCTACTCATTGGGAATGACATTCCTACCTTGCAGAATGTCAAGACTTAGTTAGGAAAGTGTTTCTCAATGAAGGACTTAGGAGAAGCCGCCTATATTCTAGGGATTAGGATTTATAGGGATAGAACTAAGAGGCTAATCGGCCTAAGTCAGTGCACTTTTATAGACAAAGTATTGCATAGGTTCAGTATGCAAGATTCAAAGAGGGGTTACATACCCATGTCTCATGGCATCAATCTCAGCAAAGCTCAGTGTCCTTGTTCACGAGATGAGCGAGAATGCATCAGCAAGATTCTATATGCTTCGGCAATTGGATCTATTATGTATGCCATGTTGTGCACTTGACTGGATGTCTCATATGCCTTGAGTATGACTAGTAGAAATTAGTCGGATCCAGGTGAGAATCACTGGACTGTTGTCAAGAATATCCTGAAGTAGTTAAGAAGGACTAAGAATGTATTCTTGGTGTATGGAGGATTGGAAGACAAGCTGGTTGTAAATGGTTACACAGATGGAAGTTTCCAATATGACAAAGATGATTCTAGATCACAGTCAGGATTCCTATTCTGTTTGAATGGTAGAGCAGTTAGTTGGAAGAGTTCCAAGCTAAGCGCTGTAGTGGATTTTACAACAGAAGTTGAGTACCTAGCAGCATCAGATGCAGCTAAGGAAGCTATTTGGATTAAGAAGTTCATCACTGAGCTTGGAGAGATGCCTACCATCTCAAATATGATAAATCTACTTTGTGACAACAACGACTCAATAGCAGAGGCTAAAGAGCCTAGGTCACATCAAAGAACTAAACACATACTCAGGCGATATCATCTCATTAGAGAAATCATTGATAGGGGTGATATAAAGATATGCAAAATACTAACTGATAACAATGTTGCTGATCCTCTTACTATGCCACTTGCACAGATAAAACATGAGCATCATGTTAGGTTAATGGGTATTAGATACATCAATGATTGGGTCTAGTGCAAGTGGGAGTTGTTGGAGATTGTTCCCTAAGCCAATCATTTTATTATGAATATTGTATTTCATTATAAAAAAAGGTGTTTTTTCTTACATTATTATATTGTTTGCATGTTTTTCTTTATAATAATATCCTTGGATGAATTATTTTATCCTAAATATCCTTAGTCAATCATCTTTATAGGAATAATGATGAATTAAGACTAGTATGATTTTGATTGATAATTATGTATGAAGATACAAATCAAAATCATAAGCTCCTGTTAGAGAAAAGATACTAGATCGACCCGTCATGAGATAGCTACATGGATCAAGTCATAAGCATATCTCATATATAACCGTGCCACTAAGCCTTAAGACCTGAGATCATCATGGCTTCCTACATGTGGAACACTATACTTTGGTATAGTCAAAAGCCACATTTAATCAGGAGATCATAAAGGCTATGATCGAGCATAGTGGAACTTGTGTGGAGGAAGATGAATGGTCAAGATGGAATTTGTCCCTTCAATTAATGGAGAGATATATCTGGGCCCCTCGATGAGTGAGACTGAGAAATGCATGGCCATGCTTGAATAGAAGAGTTTCCATTTGTTTTGTCAGTCTGCTCGAAGATCAAGAAAGTGATGGTCGAGTAAAATGAGGATGACGTTTCCAAGCCTCATACCTGATCTATATATCATGAGACAAAATGGATGTGATTGGGTTATATGATAGGTTACATCAGATCACCAATCTCATATGATTTGGGTAATCACAATGTCTTGTTAGAGACCACTTGTGACTTGTGGGTCTAATAGTGTTATTAGCCCACTGCTAACATCATATGGGCCTACAGGGTCACACACAAGAATGGGCCAACTCGAGTTAGGATGCCTAGATTCATTGAATCTAAAATGTGTCTAGATTCAATAAATTTAATGTTCAATTTAGGGTGATAGAATTATATATATATTTGATATATATATTAAAATTTGAAATATATATATATGTTTGATATATTATATATTTGATATATATTTCGAAATATATATATATATATATTGTTCAAATTAATTCAAATTAATTAGTTTTAAATTTAATTCTGTATGATAGATTTAAATTTAAACTAATGTCATAATCTAAATTTGATTCTAAATTTGAATTTAAACTAATAATCTACATTTGATTTATATGATAAATTAAATCTAGATTTGATTCTGGACAAAGATTAGATAGTTAGTTTAAATTTAATCTATTAGATAGATTTAAATTCAAAATAATCTATTTAATTAATATTTGATTTAGTTTAAATTATTGATTTAAATTAAACAAATATAAAATCCTATCTATATATTGATATAGACTAGGGTATAGAATATAACAAAAATTTGAATCACCCTAAAGAGAAAGTGGCAGAGAGTGAGACTGTATGGATGAACGAATGAATGACGAATAGTCTACGGATGTACGGACGAACGAATGAACGATGAATAGCGTACGGATGTACGGACGAATAGCAAGACTGTAAGGATAGATAGGGGCTGTACAGATGAACAGTGAGGCTGTATGGATGAAACAGTGAGACAGTACGGACAAACAGCGTGATGTACGGACAGACGGTGGGTTTATACGGACAAACGACAAGACTATATGGATAGATGGTGAGACTGTATGGATGAACAGTGGGGCTGTACGGATGAACAGCGGGGATGTACGGATAGATGGCAAGATTGTACAAAAAAACAGCAGGGCTGTACAGACAGACAGCGGGACTGTACAGACAAACAGTGAAAGCTAAACTGACATACAGACATTCACAAATAGAGGTGCTAGCACACCATTCGAGTTGGACTCACTGTTCATGTGGATATTGATAGAGGGACCTGACTAGTCGCATTAGTTTCTGGGATCTGACGAAATGAAAAGAATGCCAAGGGACACACTGGAGGTAAATTCTTTTTCTACATCTCAATCTAAACAACGTTGACGGATCAATGGGAGGAAATTTCTTGATAGTTTTCTGTTGCGTGAATGTTGAAATTCCCAACACAACCATCCCACATATATAGACATGTCTTGTTTTTCTTAAGCAACTCCAATAACTCCTCTCCTATATGATATGTTTATAGTGTACCTACAGCAAACGTAAACTTGAAAATATCTAGACTTTGTATTAGCTATGTCTCTTTTGTTTGAATACTTCCCATCATGGTATAAATATCAAATGCGAAACTTTACCTAAAGCCCCTGGTATTATTCTTATTGCCATGACAGAACATCTACAACAAGATAAATAAATAAATACAAAAACAAAAATATTCTCATTCTAAGATTGTAAAAGACAATACTAAAGGCAACTCATACAATATTACCATGCCCATGGTTTTATTACTAATAGTTTAGATTCAGTGAACCATTTTCTATCCCAACACTACGGACCACCTCCATGACAAGTAACAACCCTACCCTTCTCCATATGAAGCAATCTCTTAAGGTGTGTTTGGTTTAAGGGAAGGGCCCCTCCCCTCCTACATTTTGGTTAACCAAACAAGCGGAGGGGATGTGCTCCCTCCCCTTGTTTGGTTTCAAAAAAAAAATTAAGGAGGTCATTTGGTTTAGGTTGAAATTTCTTTTGTTACATTTAGGGGTAATATTAATCTAATTTTTTTTCACAAGATAAAAACATGGTCAACAGCTATTGCAAACACACCATTAAAGTAATGAAATCCTTCTTAAGAACATTTTGATTACACTCAAAGTAGTCAAGGAAGCAATTACTCACAAAAAGGAATAAAGAATCAAAATTCCATCATGTTTAGATTCATGTGATTCCAATCTTTCAAGGATTCATCAGAGACATCAATAAGCCACACAAAATATATGCATGCAACATATACAAATTTCGAGTGCTACCTATACAAACAAGAATACAAATTCCAATTAGAACATAATAGAAATGTTCAAAATATGTTGCACCCAAGTATGGAGACCCTACCTAATATCCACGAGGCACATCTTTTCCACAAATTCGAGAGCTCCGTAATGCAACATTATCATCTTCCTACTTATCAATTGACCATAGATCTATTGGGTACAATTCATCAAAGCTCACAAGCAATTCTGCAGTACCTTTCGGCATATTTTAAACAAATAGTCCAGAATAGAAAAAAATTGTGAAACAAAATACTAGACAGATAGAGAATAAAGTTATAGTAAAAGGTTCATTTTACCTTTTTGAAGGATGATAAGCCACTAGAAGCTGAAGAAACTTTATAAGTGAAGCATGAGTTTCTTGTTTTATCATCTGCTTATTGGAAAGTATGTGTGTTCTATATCCTCCACAAGAATGAGCACATAACACAAGTGAGCTCAGAGAGCAATCATGATTGGTTATGTTATGCTTTGGGATGATGTCAAAGGCTATAGAAGTTGCCTCTTTAACATCATAAATAACACAGTGACATGAATTTGCTAAAGGATAGTCATATGAATTTGCTAAAGGAAAGTGAGATGAATTTGCTAAAGGATAGGAAGCATTTTCCTAGAAACAAAATTACACATGCTCTTAACATCTTGATTCCCATAGAACAAGAAACACAAATAATAAACCCAAAGCTTTTAATCCATTCAACATAACCCCTTGAGAATTATATAAGTACTAACAAAAGACAAATGACTAAGCATAATTAGAGCTTATGATTACAAATAAATATGGTGCTACTACCTAAAACTAAAATAATATATGTTCCAAATGTCTAGGCTATGCATTTGGTAGTTTGGAATCAATCTCTTGAATTAAATGATGAGGAAGACCATATAGTTTTCTAGGTCCATTAAACTAATATGTACATGCAAATCCCACAAACAATCTCTTGACCCAAGGGTCATGTAATTCTTCAAGTTTTTTATAAGAGAAGTTTTGGTCTGAGCAATGGGCACCAATCTAAAATGAAGAAAAAGAAGCAATGCAGATAATAATTAATGATAGAGAATTGAAGTGGATCTACAATTAATATGAAATTATATGGGTTTTAAATATAATCTTGATTAATCAAAGTGCTTTAACATTCTCATGCACATCAAGTAAGTCACTATCATATGATGAATCAATAGAATTGGTTAATACATAACTAGCTGGAGCATATGTACAAGAATATATATATATATATATATTACTAGTAGCCTAAATGAATAATCAAATTCTTGATATTGAATCCTCTAATTTTTTTTTCTATAAATTTTTGGTGATGTTGGAGAAAGGAAAGGAGGAAGTGAGATAATGTATGAAGCCTTACTCTTTCTATCTCCAACTTTGAAAGAAATTTAAAGAAAAGAAATTTAGAGGGCCCAATCACCACATTCTTTGTGAACTATACCGTTACCAAAAACAACATCCTAACATTTCCCCCATAATCAAGCCAAACTAAAGCCATAAGTAATCAGAAATTAAATTGATTAAAAGTGCAAACTAATCCTTTGTAGAGATGAAACAACATAGGGCAACACAACCAAACTTCCACATGAACAATAATTACTTTAGATCAACACAATAGAGTTATAGAGATGAACCAATGCAGGGAAAAATAAAAGAAAGAAGAAATTTGGACTCAACACCAAAATTGTAGACAGAGTTTCCTAAACATCTTTAAAACTAGATTTCATAAATGGAGTAGAGTAGGGTTGGTCTTAGTGTCTTACTCTTACTGAGAGTGAAAGATAGAGTTAGATCTTGGAAGAACTAAAAAGGAAAGGAGGCGAGGCACTTGTCATGGTAAAAACCCAGTCTGCACACTCAAAAAAGAAACCTCAAGCTTCATGACCTCTGATCTCTTCACCATCAAAGCCACACAAACCACTATTCTGCTGCTATATTAAGACCGAAGAGGGAAGGATTAGGGTTGTTTGCCACCAATGAACCTGTAACCCACAACCATGATGCAGTGGTGAACATGATGACCAACGACCGAGAACATGAAGGAGAAGCCACTTTTGCTTCGTCACATGATTTCCTTCAAGCTTAAGATTGTGATTTCCCTTGCTACAAAAGGTCGAGCAAGATGAGAAGGATTTTTAAGGAATAGAAAGTGAAGATAGTGGAGGACGAGGTCGAGGGAGAGAAAGAGAGAGAGCAAGGTCGAGGGAATGGAGGATGGTAGAACACAAGGTCGTGAGAGAGGGAAAGGAGAGAGTGGAGGAGACTAGCCTAGGTGGAGGTCAAAGAAATAGACATGAAAAAATGAAATAAAGTATTTTTTTTAATTTTTAAATAATCTTAGTTGGTGTTTACATGAAAATGCCAACTAAGAAAAGCCAACTAAAATATTTTCTTGCCTTTTTTTAATTTTTTTATCATATTTTAGTTGGCTTTTATAAAAGAAAGACCAACTAAAGTATTTCTCCATCATACTTTAGTTGGCATTTCTAGAAAAAATGCCAACTAAAGTATTTTTCCTTTTTTTCTTTTTATGTTACACTTTAGTTGGCATTTTCATAAGAAATGCCAACTATTGAGCACCAATAAATATCAGAATTGGCATAGTGTATCTTCCTTGAATGGCCCAAATTATTTCTTACATGTTTTTTTTTTAAATTTTGTGACAAAATACTTTAATTGTTTTATTTTTATTTTGTAGGGATAAGCTTGAAGACTACTTGATGGCCAAGTTAGAGGACATTAGTGGAAGTCCAAGTCTTGAAAGATCTCACCTTTTTTTGTTTTTCTATTTATCTATTTTTCTACTAGCTCTCTTTCCTATTCCTGTTCCTAATTGGCTCAAAATTATTTTGTCCCTGCTTTCATCTGCACCTTTCAAATTCCCATTTAATCTAGACCTTTCATTTCTTACCATGGTAACTTAACTTACCATGGTTTTGTTGGAGATTGTGCCCTAGGCCAATCATTATATTATGAATATTGTACTTCATTATGAAAAAAGAAGGTGTTTTTCCTTTATTACATTATTATATTGTTTGCATGTTTATTTTTATAATAATATCCTTGGATAAGTTATTTTATCCTAAATGTCCTTAGTCAATCATCTTTGTGGGAACAATAATGAATTAAGGCTAGTATGATTTTAATTAATAATTATGTGATAATTATGTACCAAGATACAAATCAAAATCATAAGCTCCTGTTTGGGAATAGGGGCTCGATCGACTTGTCATGAGATAGCTGCATAGATCAAGTCATAAACATATCTCATATCTAACCGTGTCACTAAGCCCTTAGACCTAAGATCACCATGGCTTCCTAAATGGGGAACACTATACTTTGACATAGTCAAAAGTCACCTTTAGTTGGGAGATCATAAAGGCTATGATCGAGCATAGTGAAACTTGTGTGAAGGAAGATGAATAGTCAAGATGGAATTTGTCCCTCCAATTAATGGAGAGATATATCTAGGCCCCTTGATGAATGAGACTGAGAAATGCATGGCCGTACTCGAATGGAAGAGTTTCTATTTGTTCTGTCAGTCTGCTCAGAGATCAAGAAAGTGATGGTCAAGTACGATGAGGATGACATTTCCGTGCCTCATACTTGACCTATATACCATGAGACAAAAGGGATGTGATTGGATCACCGATCTCATATGATTTGAGTAATCACAATGTCTTACTAGAGGCAACTTATGACTTGTGGGTCCAATAGTGTTATTAGTCCACTGCCAACACCACATGGGCCTACAGGGTCGCACATAAGAACAAGCCAACTCAAATTAGAATGTCCAAATTCGTTGTATCTAAAATGTGTATTATTTTATATATATATATATATATTATATTATTTCAAAAAATATATATATATATATGTTTTATTTTATTCAAACTAATTGAAATGAATTAGTTTTAAATTTAATTCTATGATAGATTTAAATTTAAACTAATGTCATAATCTAAATTTGATTAAAATTTGATTCTAGATTTAGATTAGATAGTTGGTTTAGATATTATTCTATTAGATAGATTTAAATCTAAACTAATTTATTTAATTAAGATTTGATTTAATTTAAATAAATGATTTAAATTAATCAAACAATAAACCTTACCTATATAATTATATAGAATCAAGAGAGAGTCTCCACTCACCCTAAAGATTGAGCGACCGTACACTCACACAGAGAAAGTGTATAGATGAACAAAGAACGTAAGAATGAACACAGAACGTATGGATGTTCAGAACTAGAGGTGGTAGCATGCCATTCGAGTTAGACTTACTATTCGTGTGGATACTGGTAGAGGGAGTTGATCAGACACATCAGTTCCTGGGGTCTGACGAAACGAAAAGAACATTAAAGGGACGCAATGGAGGTAAATTCTTCTTTTACATATGTATTTAAGCAATGTTGATGGATCTGCGGGAGAGATTTCGGTGGAGTTTTCCACTGCATGTGTATCAAAATTCTCAACAGGTTTACCTTAACCCTAGTTACTTAACCTATATAACCCTAGCCCTCCATTCTTGCCTTACTCCTCAAGAACTCATCAGAACTCTTTATTTTTATAAACCTTAATCCTAGGCAGTAAAGCCTATCAATGACACTGCCTCGCCCTCATTCTCTCATTCTCATCCTTCTATTTACATTCATCTCCTTCCCCCTCTCATTTCTCTCCCATTTACTTTCTTTTTCCCATATTTTCCTTCACTTATACACATACCCATACCATATGCACTTCATTTCCGTCATTCTCCATCACTATTTCTTATTTAAACCTCTATTTTCTACTATTTTCTCATCGTAGTCATGGGTTGCTTTCAAGGTTTTGGAGTTCCTTGTAACTTGATGGGTTTCTTGAGGGCTTAGCGGCATATGTGTTGAATCAAGATTTTTGATGATTCCAAACCAACACTCAAGAGCTCGGATTGAAGATATCAAAGGAGATCAAAGTTGTTTCAAGTGAAAATTTTCTGAGTATTTGCTGTTAGATCTTGTGTAGGATCTTTAGTTTTAGTTGTGATTGGGTAAAAGATTTTGATTTAAGAAAAAGATGTTTTCAAACCTTGATTTTGTGTTAAATCTTGACTTATTTGAAAAACACCCACAAACAGACGAAGTTTGAAAGTTTAAACTTAACTGTCAAGTTGGAAATTCGAACTTTGCCTTAGGAAATTTGAATTTCGAACTAAAACTGAATAAATCTGAAGAGATGGCTCTCTGTCAGATGAATTTTGATTGTTCAACATTCGAATTTTCATCTAAGTCTGAGAGAAGTTTCCTTGAAACAGACGAACTTTGGTTCTTCAGAATTCGAATTTCAGACAAAACAAAATTTGAGAAACTAGAAGAAATTCGTCTGAAACTGTGTTAAAGTTCATCTGAGATCAAGAATGATTTAAGTTTCAAAACTGCTCTCTGACAGACGAACTTTGAACATTAAAATTCGAATTTTAGAAGCTAAGTTCTTGAGTCTGTTGAAGTGAAACGTTGACATACGAATGATGTGAACTTGCAACATTCGAATGATAAAGTTAGTCTGAAAAGAGTCTCTCTGACAGACGAACTTCACTCTTCAACATTCGAATTTCGAAGAAAATGAACTACTGTGCCTCCTTTTCACGTACTGGGAACAGACTAATTTTGGGCTTCCAAAATTCGAATTTCGAGGGTACTGTAGCAAATTGAAAACACTGTTCACACTTAACCAAAAAACTTTCTTCTTGAAAATTCGTATGTCACATTGTGAAAATGTTCTACAAGTTTCAAAATTCGAATTTCACTTCATGAACAGACGAACTTCGTGCTGTAACATTGAAAGCTCTAACCTTCGGTTCCTTCAAAATTCGTCTGTTGACCAACCAAAATTCGAATTTCAGTTTGTCAGAAGCATTAAATGCAGTTGGTTAACGGATAGTTTTTCAGAGTAACCATTGGATAACTTCTCCAATGGATAGATTAAAGTCTCTGACGGACATTTGAGACCTAAATCTATAAATACAACAACATTTGAAGTTGTGGGTAATGAATCTAACTTGTATATAACGAATTTCTGTCAAAACTTCTTCTTAAGAGCTTTTACCCTCTCAACTTCAATATTTGTACTTTAACCTTCAAATCTACTCTATTCAAGAGAGTTATTTCTTTGTAAACAATCTACTCTTCATCTGGAAGATAGATTTACTTGTGAGGGGAAATCACAAGGGGATTGGGAAGCACATTGTGAGAGTGCTTAGAGTGTTTGAGAGAGCTCTAGAAACAGAGCATACTCATGTACTGTGGCATTAGCAAGAAGCCCGTTGAATTCTTGCTGTATAGTGGATAAATCTCAAGAGTTGTCTTGGGAACTGGAAGTAGGTCAAGTGGATAGACCGAACCAGAATAAATCACTGAGTTTTCTTCTCCTTATCTTTACTTTTCAGCTTGCTCTGTTTTATAAGTTGCTTTCATTACACTGTGCTATCTTCACTCATTTCAATTTGTGCAGAAAAATTTCAATCTTCCCAATTCACCCCCCCTCTTGGGAAGTCAGCCTTGCTAACAAGTGGTATCAGAGCCCGGATTCCCATTCAAAGGAACTCACAGTCCGGGAATTAAGATGGCTGGCTTTGGAGAGAGTATACTTCCTGAAGGGAACAACATTAACAGACCACCAGGCTTCAGTGGAGAGCATTGTGGGTACTGGAAGATGAGAATGCAGATCTACCTCCAATCAATTAATCTTGACATCTGGTCAGTCATTGAAAAAGGAGATTTCATCCCAATGGCTCTAACTGAAGATGAAGGACACAAAGAGAAGCTGGTAGCAGAATGGAATGATGAGGACAGAAGGAGAGTCCTACTGAATTTCAAAGCAAAGCATTGTTTAGTCAGTGCCCTGAACCAGGACGAATTCTACAGAGTCTCACAATGCTCCACTGCAAAAGGGATGTGGGACACTCTACAGATTGCACATGAAGGAACATCTAGAGTCAGGGAGAATAGACTGAACACGTGCATTGGGGAGTATGAAAGCTTCAGAATGGCTGAAGGAGAAACTGTAAAGGAGCTTTAAAAGAGATTTACTCTTATTGTAAATCAACTGAAAAGCCTGGGAAAGGATTACACTCAGTCTGAGAAAGTAAGAAAGATACTCAGAGCTCTCCCTCTGGAATGGCAGCCCAAGGTGACAGCAATATAAGAAGCCAGAGGAGAATCAATGGCCTCTGTCACAGCTCTCTTTGGCAGCCTTGAGGAGTATGAAGGAAAAATCAAAGCACTCAAGGAAGCTGGGCTGGACAGAAAGAAGAAAGGCCTTGCCCTCAAAGCTGCTGATGAAAAGGCAGAAGAATCCGATGAAGGAGATGAGGAAACTCTGGCTATGATGGTCAGAAAATTCGAAAGATTCTACAGCAAGAAGAAGAACAAGAGGTTCTTCAAAAAGGGAGTTGCTGGAGAAAGCAAGAAAGAGGCAAAAGAACCTGTGACTTACTATGAGTGCAAGAAGCAGGGACACATTAAGTGGGACTGCCCCCAATTCATCAAGAAGCAGGAAAAAGAAAAGAAAGCTGCTGACAAAGGGAAGAAGAAGAAAGCCTATATCTCATCCATATGGGGCAACAGCTCAGATTAGGAAGAAGAAGATGAAGATGAGATTGCCAACATTTGTCTGATGGCACTTGCCTCTGAAGAAGCCACACCCTCATGCAGCAGTGATCAGGAAGAAGAGGTATATGAATCTGAACCTTCCTATTCTGAATTACAAGATGCATTTCATGAGCTTCATGATGAATTCATTAAAGTTGCTAAAGAACTGAAATTGGCAAAGAAAACGATAAATAAGCTGGAATCTCAAAGCATAGTTTCTGAAATTGCCTCTTTACCTACTACTGAACCTGTTTGTTGCACTTCATGTACTGAACTTAAGCAAACTAATGATTATTTAGTTAAAAGCATGTTTAGGCTCACTAGAGGTAAAGATATGTTGTTTGCCTTGATGGGGAGCCAAAGAATATCACAAGGAAAAGCTGGTCTTGGCTATGATCCATGTGCTGTCAGGGAAAAGATTAGGAAGAAAAACCAGAATGCATACATGAGACATTTTGTGCATACTGAGAGTAACAGAAAGAAAGATCATATGTTATCTTGCATTGAAACATATAATCAACCAAAGTATGCAAGACAAAAGTATTATCTGCATTGTTTTCTTCCTGTCACTCAAAGTAGTCCCTTCAGTACCTGTCATTTCTGTAACAAAAAGGGACATATTTCCAGTTCTTGTGCATTAAAGAAAAATGGACTTGGCAGGAAAGTTGAATGGGTTCCCAAAGTTGCATCTGCATCTAGGGAAAAATCTACTGACCAAAAAGGACCCAAGCAAATTTGGGTACCTAAAAGGAAAACATAAACTTTGTTTTGCAGGTCTGTCTCAAAGCTAAGAAAAGCAACAAATGGTATATGGACAGTGCCTGCTCAAGTCACATGACTGGTGATAAGGAGAAGTTCATCACCCTTAGAGACAAGAAAGGAGGAAAGGTGACCTTTGGAGGTGATCAATACGGCAAAGTTATTGGTATTGGCATTGTGGGCAAAAATCCAGAAACATCCATTGAAGAGGTGTTGTTTGTAATTGGCCTAAACCACAATTTGCTGAGCGTGAGTCAGACCTGTGACAGAGGAAACTGGGTGCTATTTGACTCAAAGTTTTGCCTGGTCATCAGAAAAAGTGATCACAAAGTAATCCTCAAAGCTCAAAAGGATGGTAATTGTTATACTATTGATCTTGATGAACTTCCTCCCTTGGATTCTGTATGTTTAATTAGTCAAGATAATGATAGTTGGTTATGGCATAGGAGATTAGCTCATGTTAATATGAATCAATTATCTAAATTGGTTAAAAATGAGCTGGTAACTGGACTACCAAAGATATCTTTTGAGAAAGGCAAAGAATGTGACGCATGTATAAGAGGAAAACAAACTAAATCATCTTTTAAATCTAAAAATATAGTCATCACAACTAGACCACTTGAGTTGCTACATATGGACTTAATTGGACCTTCTAGGGTAAAGAGTTTAGGTGGTAATCTGTATGTGCTTATAATTGTAGATGATTATTCTAGATTCACTTGGACATTATTTCTTTCCTCTAAGAGTGATACCTTTGAAGCATTTGTAACCTTAGCTAAGAAAGTGCAAAATGAGAAAGGTATTTCCATTGTGTCAATCAGGTCAGATCATGGAGGAGAATTCGAAAATGCATACTTCCTGGAGTACTACAATGATCATGGAATTGACCACAACTTCTCAGCTCCAAGGACCCCTCAACAGAATGGGGTAGTAGAAAGGAAGAACAGAACTATTGGAGAGATGGCCAGAGCTATGCTGAATGAAAAGGAACTCTCTCAAGTGTTTTGGGCTGATGCAGTGAATACAGCAAGCTACATCATAAACAGAGCCTACATCAAACCAATCCTTGAGAAGACTCCATACGAGCTGTACAAGGGAAGAAAACCCAATCTGTCCCATCTCCATGTGTTCGGATGCAAATGCTTCATTCACAACAATGGGAAAGAAAATCTGGGTAAGTTTGATGCCAAATCCGATGAAGGTATATTTCTGGGCTATTCTAGTAGGAGTAAGGCATATAGAGTTTACAATAAAAGATCAAATGTGGTAGAAGAATCTGTGCATGTGATTTTCATTGAAAATGAAACTATTTCAAAACATGTTACCAATGAGGATGATCTTGCTTTCAACGTTGAAAAACTGGGCATTTCTGATAAAAGTAAAACTGAACCTCCAAAAATACCTGAATCTGTTAACACAGAGGAAGATATTCAGGAGCAAGAGTTTGATGAAGAAAACAATGAAGAAACTTCTCAAGAACTCCCTAGAGCTTGAAGATATCAAAGGAATCATCCTGTTGATCAAGTAATAGGGAATGTTCAAGAGAGAGTTAAAACCAGAAAACAGTTAAGGGATCAAATGCTCAACTGTGCTTTCATTTCTCAAATTGAACCCAAATGTGCTGAAGAAGCCTTAACTGATTAATATTGGATTCTAGCTATGCAAGATGAACTAAATCAGTTTGAAAGAAATCAAGTTTGGGATTTAGTGCCTAGACCCAAAAATCATCCTGTTATTGGTACCAAATGGGTTTTCAGAAATAAACTGGATGAATCTTTAACAATAATCAGAAATAAAGCTAGATTGGTTGCTAAAGGGTATAATCAGGAAGAAGGTATTGATTTTGAAGAAACCTTTGCACCAGTAGCTAGACTAGAGGCTATAAGAATACTGCTGGCATATGCATGCATGAAAAACATTTTACTATATCAAATGGATGTAAAGAGTGCCTTTCTAAATGGATATATCATGAAAGAGGTTTATGTAGATCAGCCTCCAGGTTTTGAGGATTCTACTAAACCAAACCATGTTTATAAACTGAAGAAGGCTCTTTATGGTTTAAAACAAGCCCCTAGAGTATGGTATGAGAGACTGAGCAATTTCCTAACTGAAAAGGGGTTCAATAGAGGCAAAGTTGACACAACTTTATTTACTAAGAAAGAAAATCAAGATTTACTCATTGTTCAAATCTATGTTAATGATATCATTTTTGGTGCTACTAATGAAGCTCTTTGCAAGAAATTTTCTGAGTTAATGCAGGGAGAATTCGAGATGTCTATGATGGGAGAACTGAACTTCTTCCTTGGACTGCAAATCAGACAACTTCATGATGGTATCTTTCTCAGTCAATCCAAGTATCTAAAGGAGCTGCTAAAGAAGTTTGGAATAGAGAATGCCAAACCAATGGGAACACCTATGGCAACTGCAACCAAACTGGACATGGATGAGAATGGGAAGATGTTTGACATTACTCAGTATAGGAGAATGATTGGATCCCTGCTGTACCTAACTGCCAGCAGACCTGACATTGTGTTCAGTGTCTGTATGTGTGCCAGGTTGCAATCATGCCCCAAAGAAACCCATGCAACAGCTGTGAAAAGAATATTCAGATATCTTATTGGAACATCACAAATGGGTCTCTGGTATCCAAAGGGCAATGGAGAAGATCTCAAAGGATACACTGATGCTGATTTTGCAGGATCCAAAACTGACAAAAAAAGTACAAGTGGAACTTGTCAGTTTCTTGGAGGATCCCTGGTTTCATGGTTCAGCAAAAATCAAAACAGTGTGGCCTTATCCACTGCAGAAGCTGAGTATGTTGCAGCTGGAAGCTGTTGTGCCCAAGTCATCTGGATGAAGCAGCAGCTTGAAGATCTTGAGGTTAAATTGAAAGAGATACCAATCATGTGTGACAACCAAAGTGCTATAAATATCACCAAGAACCCTGTCATGCATTCAGAGACAAAACACATTGAAGTTAGGCACCACTTCATAAGGGATCACGTTCTGAAAGGAGAAGTCAGATTGGAATACATCCCAACAGAGAATCAAGTTGCTGACATACTCACAAAGCCTCTATCAGAAGATAGGCATTGCAAAATAAGAAGAGAACTGGGTATGGTAAATCCCAGTGAACTGTAAGTTATTCTCTTGCAATCCTGTTTTCAAAGATTTCATCTTTAAAACAAATTCTAACTTTAGCATCGGAGTATGTTTAATTTAAGTTGCAGGTGCTCCCCACAGGATTTAATGGCAAGAAACTTGAAGATTGGAGCACACCGGAATGGAACAACCAGAAAATGAAGTAAATGATGAAAATTCTAAGTTCTGGATTCATTCTGTAAGTTTCTAAAGATGAAATTCATATTTTAATGTGTGTTAGACGTATTTTGCTTCATAAACTGTGCTTTTGACATGATCAATATGGTCAACATTCAAATGTCAGCTAACTAACAGATGAACTTCGGCCTGTTATGCTTTGGAACAGTTCTCGGTGTTGCCTCGAAATTTGTCTGTTGGATCTTGAAAGTTCAAATTTTCAAAAACAAAAATTTCATGGTTATGATTGTCCATCACCGTTATTCTAATTTTCACTTCTTAACATACGAATGTTGGATAACCTTTTCAAAAGTTGAAAAATTTGAAGTTTCAGTTCAAAATTCGTCTGTTGAATCATGTTCTTCATGTTGAATGCTTGAAAGATGAAGTTCTACATGATTAATTCGTCTGTTGATTGATGGTTTGATTGATGCCTGCCTTTTTCTTTTCAACATTCGAACTTTGGTGGAACAAAATTCGTCTGTTGTGCTTGTATTGCTTGATTCAAGCCACTGTCAGATGAACTTTCTGGATGAAAATTCATCTGTCAGTAAGCTGTGCTGAACGGTTTAACTTATAACTACGCAAAGTTCGAATTTGGACCCCTCAAAATTCGTCTGTCAGACGGTTACATACGTTAAATGCAACGGTTTTCCAAAGAACAGACGCAACCCTATTTGTAACCTCTCCAAGTCTGTTCTAATTCTCTCTTCAATCCTCTTAACTCCTGTCCAAAAACCGTCATTCTTCATCGATTAAACTTCCATTCGCATCCTATAAACCTATTCTTTGCCACATTCTGCATCATTCAACCGAGAAATGGCAAGAGTCAAAATTCCTGGAGCAGGAAAAGTTGTGGCCCGTCCAAAGAGGAATGTTAAATCTCAATATGCTACCAAGGAAGGAGAGAAATCTGAGAGAAAGGCTGAATCCAGTAAGGCAACTCCTTCCAAACGCCAAAAATCTTCATCTAAAGCAGAATCTCAGAAAGTTGGACCCTCCTCTTCAAAAAGTACAGAACCTTCTGTCCCTGCTGTTGCTTCTTCTGCTTCTTCCAGTACTGAATCTGGAGAGTACGAAATGACTACACTGCCACTGTGGAGCACTCCTGAGATTCAAGAAGAGTACACTACCAAGTTTTTCAACAAAAAGGTAATCAAGCCTCACTGTGTAAATGTGGAATAATTTCTGATATCCAACAACTTTGATGCTGCATTATGGTTGTTAAGATATAAAAATCTGTTGGAAATTGCTGAAAAATATGATGATGAGGTAGTAAAGACTTGGTATGCCTCTCTTCAATATAATAGCAAGAAAGTGAAATGGGAGGTCACCTTGAGATCAAGGACCATTTGGCTTGCTGATGAAACCGTCAATGAGGTGCTAGAAATCCCAGGACAAGATGGGCTGAAAGTTGACATCATAGCCTCTGGATATATGGATGAGGCAAGTACAGCTGATGAAGAAGGTGGACCCTTCCTGAACTACAAGGATAGCACCATTTTGGACACCCTATTCAGGAGAAAGGAGAACAGGCCAACGACAAATCTATTGAAGCCCACAGACTTAAGTGTTCAAGTAAGGATCCTGCACTACATAGTATCCAGGATCATATTCAATAAGGGTGGCAGCTTCAATTTGATAACAAGGGCAGAGGCTCATGTGATGACTGCTATCATTTGTGGGAAGCTGATTAATTTGGGTTATATCATCCTCCACTGAATGATAAAGGCAAGGGATCAGAGGAAGGATTCCACACTCCCCTATGCAGCAATTATTTCAAGAATCCTGCAGCATGCTAGGATTCAACACATTGAAAAAGGGAAAGGGAAACTCACAGAAACATTCAAAGAAGAGGAATTGCAAAGGATGGGTATTGAAAGAGATGAAGGCAAATGGGTTGGAAAGGGAGCAGGGAAATCTGAAGACTTGTTCTTTGTTGCTGATGCATCCCTCTAACAAGAAGGCACTTCTGAGGCCCCTGGCAGATCTGTACCTCAGCCTTCTCAGCCAATTCCATCTCCCTCTAGGCCTACTCACCCTCCTTCCACTCCCTCCTCACAAGCCAAACCTACAAAGATCACTGAGTTGTTTGACAGTCTGTCAACACTCATTCTCAGCATTAAGGATGAGCAAAATGCCAAATTTGCTCATCTACAAGATCAGATCCATCAGTTGGCTGTGAATATGAAGGTGGTGGCTGATGCTTATGAAGATATAAGAAATGAAATTCCTACCACTTCAGCTCCACCTCAGCCTGGTATCCCTGAACCTGCTCTGTCTCCAACTCCTGAGCCTCCAAGCCCCTTCGAGATTGCCTCCTCTGACCATGATGGTGATACAGATGGTGCTGGTGCAATGAGGACACCAAGTCCTGGTCCACCCCTAGACTATGGATTGGAAGAAGAAGGACTTCAAAAACAAGCCCTTTTGAGCCTATGCAAGAAGATGCTCCGGATTCAATTCTATCTATTCAAGAATCAAAGCAAGTTGAAAGACTGGTTGCAGCCATTTCAACCTCTTCTGTGCCAGAAGGAGCAAGTAATGAGGAAAGGAGCATTGTACCTGTTGTTGATTATCTTGCTATTGCTCACAATGCTCTGCTACAAGCTCAAAGGAGAAGGCTGGAAGAATTGTTTCCTCCTGCTGAACCAGCTTCTCATTCTATTGCTATTTATGGGCTTTCAGAGGAACAGAGAGCTCAACTAGCTCTTTCTAGGCAGGAAATGCAAGTGCTGCTGGAGGTCTCTGATGATGATGATGATGAAGAGCATGCTGAGCCTCCTGCACCAGTTCAACCAGAGATTCCTTTTGCTCCTGTCCCTCTTCGTGCTGTTCCTCTCACTCAGATTCCTCCTCCAATGGACTTTGTTGGCCTTCCTGATGATGCCAAAAAGGGGGAGAAGATAAAGCAAACTGGGACTAAGCAAGCTGGAAAATCTGCTGAGCCATCTGGAAAAGGAAAGACGTACAGCAAGAAGACTAAGCCAAAGAAGAAGTGATGTTTTTAGATCTTAGGCTGAATCCTCTTGCTGTATCTTGTTTTAGTTGCTGTATCTTGTATTAGTTGTTTAATTGTATTTGGTTGCTTGATATTTTTTAGAACTGCTCTTTAATTGGAATATATATGGCAACAATTTGATTAAATGAATTATGTTTTTGGTTGCAATGATTTGGGCTTTGAATCTCTTCACTTAATCTGTTGAAAATGATATCTTATGAACTGTAATGCATATGTTGAGGGGGAGCTTATGAAAGTAAACCCAAGTACTAACCCAGTGTGTGAGTTGTTTTGTCATTATCAAAAAGGGGGAGAATGTTGAATCAAGAGTTTTGATGATTCCAAACCAACACTCAAGAGCTCGGATTGAAGATATCAAAGGAGATCAAAGTTGCTTCAAGTGAAAATTTTCTGAGTATTTGCTGTTAGATCTTGTGTAGGATCTTTAGTTTTAGTTGTGATTGGGTAAAAGATTTTGATTTGAGAAAAGATGTTTTCAAACCTTGATTTTGTGTTAAATCTTGACTTATTTGAAAAACACCCACAAACAGACGAAGTTTGAAAGTTTAAACTTAACTGTCAAGTTGGAAATTCGAACTTTGCCTTAGGAAATTCGAATTTCGAGCTAAAACTGAATAAGTCTGAAGAGATGGCTCTCTGTCAGACGAATTTTGATTGTTCAACATTCGAATTTTCATCTAAGTCTGAGAGAAGTTTCCTTGAAACAGACGAACTTTGGTTCTTCAAAATTCAAATTTCAGACAAAACAAAATTTGAGAAAATAGAAGAAATTCGTCTGAAACTGTGTTAAAGTTCATCTGAGATCAAGAATGATTTAAGTTTCAAAACTGCTCTCTGACAGACGAACTTTGAACATTAAAATTCAAATTTTAGAAGCTAAGTTCTTGAGTCTGTTGAAGTGAAACGTTGACATACGAATGATGTGAACTTGCAACATTCGAATGATAAAGTTAGTCTGAAAAGAGTCTCTCTGACAGACGAACTTCACTCTTCAACATTCGAATTTCGAAGAAAATGAACTACTGTGCCTCCTTTTCACGTACTGGGAACAGATGAATTTTGGGCTTCCAAAATTTGAATTTCAAGGATACTGTAGCAAATTGAAAACACTGTTCACACTTAACCAAGAAACTTTCTTCTTGAAAATTCGTATGTCACATTGTGAAAATGTTCTACAAGTTTCAAAATTCGAATCTCACTTCATGAACAGACGAACTTCGTGTTGTAACGTTGAAAGCTCTAACCTTCGGTTCCTTCAAAATTCGTCTGTTGACCAACCAAAATTCGAATTTCAGTATGTTAGAAGCATTAAATGCGGTTGGTTAACGGATAGTTTTTCAGAGTAACCGTTGGATAACTTCTCCAACGGATAGATTAAAGTCTCTGACGGACATTTGAGACCTAAATCTATAAATACAACAACATTTGAAGTTGTGGGTAATGAATATAACTTGTATATAACGAATTTCTGTCAAAACTTCTTCTCAAGAGCTTTTACCCTCTCAACTTCAATATTTGTACTTTAACCTTCAAATCTACTCTATTCAAGAGAGTTATTTCTTTGTAAACAATCTACTCTTCATCTGGAAGATAGATTTACTTGTGAGGGGAAATCACAAGGGGATTGGGAAGCACATTGTGAGAGTGCTTAGAGTGTTTGAGAGAGCTCCAGAAACAGAGCATACTCATGTACTGTGGCATTAGCAAGAAGCCAGTTGAATTCTTGCTGTATAGTGGATAAATCTCAAGAGTTGTCTTGGGGACTAGAAGTAGGTCAAGTGGATAGACCGAACCAGAATAAATCACTGAGTTTTCTTCTCCTTATCTTTACTTTTCAGCTTGCTCTGTTTTATAAGTTGCTTTCATTACACTGTGCTATCTTCACTCATTTCAGTTTGTGCAGAAAAATTTCAATCTTCCCAATTCACCCCCTCTTGGGAAGTCAGCCTTGCTAACAATATGGAAGGGAGCTAACAATGATGACCTAAGCTCTTGGATCATCTATGGATTCTAGGATATTATCTCATTTTTCTTTGTTCTTTCCTTTGTTTAATGTTGATTCTAGATTAGGTTGATGTTGAACAATGGATTGGACTAGTCTTGTTAATATTTGTTACAAACTTGTATTGATAATTTATTCTAGGTTAGGTGAATTTGAAGCATGAGTGGTGAGAATTGTTTAGAGGGTGTATAATTTAAATACTAAGTGCAAAAAATTTGTAGTATAGTGTGTAACATCCCTATATTTAAACATGCATTTCATGAGTAGATAATGTTAAGAAATGATCTAGAATTATTCTCAAATGATATGTGGGGATGTATAAAAGTATGGTTAAAAGGGTTAAAGTATTAAAACAGCATAAAAAGATTAAAAAATGGGCTTAAAGGGTAAAATAGACATTTTGTTAAAAGGTAAGGGCAAAATAGTCATTTTAGAAAAGTAGAGAAAGAAAATAATATTATGATACTCCGGTGCAGAGTAGAAGTACAAAGGATACATGATATGTGGGCCTGGAGAGGAAAAAGTATAAGTACTACAGTATGCGGGTCTCATGTGAATAGTAAATTTTGACTGAGTAAGATGAATAGTAAAAAATAAAGACAAATGAACCTCACATAAAAAAGTAAAGAGAAAATGGTAGTGGGTCGCATAGATAAAATACTCAGAAAGAATACAGGATATAATATAAAACCCAAAAAAAAGTACACAAATTAGAGCCAAATGTATTTGTGAAATAACAAGTTAGTAACTTATAGTTCTTTCTCCCGTGTGAGCAAAACTTTAGGGGCAAAGAAGGACAAAATTTGTAACATGGATTTTCCGTATATTACGATATGCATGGAAATGTGATGATATAGCATGTGATGCATAATTTGAATGGAAAGAGGAGTAAAATGACAATTTTATATGCTTGGCTTTTAAATTAAAATAAACTACAATATGGTCCCTAATTGGAAATTATTTGCAATTTGGTCATTGAATAATAATTGCAACTAGGTCCTTGAAGAAAATTTATTTGCAATTTGGTCCTTCTAGTGTAATTTTCAAAAAATGCAATATACTAATCAAAATGGATCTTATGACATGTTGACCGAATAGAATAGTGTATTGAGTCCAAACGTATTAGTTTGGAAAGAAATAGATTGTATAATGTAGTAAAATAAATAGTACAAAAAAAGGTGCTATGGGCCCTACAAATATAGATAAAGTAAAAAGAAAAGTATGTGGGCCATATATAACATAGTTTGGGGAAGTTAATTAAATTAAATACTGATCCCAATCTAGTTTATTCCTGTGTACACAAAGGAATTAACATTGTTAGAAAATACAGGCAAAGTACCTTTAATACTCCAAATGAAAGGTAACCAATACATGATATATTTGGACCAAGAAAAATATGCAGTATGAAGAACACTCTCTCCCCTCTTATTGGATGAAATTCAAGCATGTGAGGGAAGGGATTATTTTATGAATTATGATGTCATGGATTATGAAAATTGGTGGACAATTTGATGAAAATTAAGGCAGCTTGATGTCGTTATATTCTCCCTCTCTTAATTGAATTTAGGAAGAAAGAAAGAAAGGAAATGAGTTGCAAAATTCTCCAAGAAAGAGAAGGGAAGGTGTGAGAAAGAAGAAGGAAGAAAAAAGATCAAAATTTCAAGAGGTAAGTTTTTCCTCTTAATCTTCTAGGGTTTTCTAGCTTGAATTAGCTTGTATGAGTTGGTTTAAGTAAGTTTTCTTCTCCTCTTCCTCAAGCATAAATTCCAGCCAAGCATAGGATATGAAAAAAGAAAGTGTTTTTGTAACATTCCAAATTACATAAAGGATGCCATGATGTGTATAAAGATATGGGGAATGTTAATTCAGATGTTTTGATGATTCTAAAACAAATGAGCTTGGAGATCCAATATCAAAGGAACACAAGAGAAATAAAGGACAAAGTTAGAGTTTCCTGAAGATTGAAGAGTTGTTTCACATGTTTTAGGAAACTATTTGTAAAAAAATGTAGTTAAACTTTGAATTTCAATTCACCTAACATTAAATGAGATAACTAACTGCATGATTAATGATTAGCTCATGATTTCAAAATAGTTTTCATGAAAAGAGCTATCTTATGAAGATAAAGCTTCAATTTCAAACTGATTCTAAGTGTCCAATTGATTTTCATGAAAATGCTTTAGCTTATGGGGATAAGATTTCAATTTCAAAGATGTCTCTAAGTGTTTACCCTATTTTTAAGATAATGTCTTACCTTATATGCATAGCCATTTGAGGTTATAGGGATAAAGACTCCATCTCAAAGCTTAAATGTCTTACCATTTTTTAATTTCATGAAAAGGAATTGAGGTTATTCGCATAACACAGCTTGGGGATCAAGTTCTTAAATATGTCCAGGTATACCATCTTGATAAGGTTGGCATCTTATTCTCATAAGGAAGTGAACAGTGAGGTAAGTGGTACTGTACAGCTCGTTATTCGCATAACCTAAAGAGGTTGCCCGCATAACGTGTGTTACAAAACACTTGGACTCTTCTCTGTTAAAAGGTTATCCGCATAACCTATATTTCAGAATACTTGAATTTCTCTCAGGTAAGTAGGTTATCTGCATAACCTAGGAAAGTTATCCATATAACCTATGTTATAGAACTAATAGCTTCTCTTCAGCAAAATAGGTTATCTGCATAATCTTGGAAGGTTATCCTGATAACCTAAGTTTCACAAAAGCTCAGTTTGAGAAAAAAAACTTAACATTATCTTAATAACTGAGTGATTTTCATGAAAATGATTTTGAGTTAAAACTGAGTCATTCTGGGTAGTATGTTATCCGCATAACCTAGCTAGGTTATCAGCATAACAAAAGCTCTGCGTTGAAAATGAAGGCAAACAGTTATCCGTTATTCACATAACCTCTGTCAGATGCATATAATGCGATATGTAAACAATTATTTTACTAAGAGTAACAGCTAATCTTTATTTCCAATGGATAGTTCTACCCCAAGACTATAAATAGGATCTCATTTAAGTTGTTGGGTAATGAGAAAAACAATATACACACTAAAACTCTGCTGTTTTATTTATTGATTCATTCAAAGCTTACCTATCATCTGTTTTGCTCATTCATTGTATCTCAACTTTCATATCTACTCCTTTGAAAGAGTTTTCATTCTATAAAACATCTACACACTTGTAGAGAGTATTTCGTGTGAGATTACACTAAGGGAGATAGTCTTACTCTTGAGTGAGAAGAGTGAGAGAACTTGTTTCATTACAAAGTTCGGGCTAGTGTTGTACTGTAGTCATTGCAAGAACCCATTCAAATCTTGCAAGAGATAGCGGAAAAATCGCAACTGGTGGCTTGGAGACTGAACATAGGTCAAGTGGAATAGACCGAACCAAGATAGACTACTGAGTTCTCTTCCCTTTGTTCTTTATTTCTTATACTATGTTTTCAATTATCTTTTTAGTATCACTATTATATTTTGTCTTACAGAAAAATTCTATTCTTCCCAATTCACCCCCCTCTTGGGAAGCCAGCTAAGCTAACAGAGAAGAGTTTACCATTTATTTTTAGTACCCTAAGAAAAATTAGTTTTTACTATTGGTAAATGATACTCTTGCTCCATGAGAAAAAGGAAAAAAAATTGGAAACAAGTGTAAGAGAAATTTTGTCTCAAAAAAATGCTTCTCTATATTTTTAAAAAAATAAAGTTTTTTGTATATTTAAAATTAGAATTTAAATGGAGAGTGTTTCACCAAAAAATTTAAATTGAACTCAAATCATAAAATTTACGATATACCACCACCAATATAAAATAAATATATTGATAAGTGTTATTTATAATCTATTTAATGCATAAGAAAATATATCACCTTTTTTTATTTTAAAAGGAGTTTTTGTAAAGTTTTTATTAAAAAGAAATTTATATAATTTCAACAAACTCAAGAATACAGACCAATTTACTCAACATTATACATATATATATATATATATGACTACTAGCCAGACTTTTTACAATGTAAATTAAGAACATCACTTTTGGTAGAGAAAGACTTTTAAGTTTTTTTTAACTATTTATTAATTATTAATTATTAATTCTATCACATAATTTTTACTGATAAAGTGGAAAGATTCTTTGTTCTTTCAAATTAGTTACTCAAAATTGCTTTTATAAATTTTATGCTTGAATAGTTGAACCATGAATGAACTCACTTGCTTTTTATTTCTTTTTTAAAGATTCAAAAATACCATCACATTTT
This sequence comes from Adenanthera pavonina, assembly GCA_026686845.1. Classification (NCBI taxonomy): domain Eukaryota; kingdom Viridiplantae; phylum Streptophyta; class Magnoliopsida; order Fabales; family Fabaceae; genus Adenanthera; species Adenanthera pavonina. The sequence goes on from JAIVEN010000017.1 coordinate 11,118,798, forward strand.
AGTGCATATTTATTATCCAATAATAAATAATCATCAATATTAATATAGAATCTATTAAGAGTCCCATTATTTATAAGTCATAAATAATGTTGTTTCTTTCACTTTGTACAATTTTAGAATTATTTATTTTTTTGACATATTTGACTAGGCTCTGTATAATATTTTTTATTTCTTCATTTTTTTTCACATTTCAACAAGCTTTAATGTTAGAAAATGATACAATATATAAAAAACTTTCGAAGTACGTTGCATTGAAAAAGATGTCTAGTTGAACATGACAATTACTTTTTTTTTTTTACCAACACTTCTTTGGTTTCCAACTAGTTTCAGCCTATAACTCAATTTGCTCTTTTTTTTCTTTATCTATTTAGTTGCTAAATTGAATCATGTTGGAAACTCAGTTACACCTCAAAACTCTGTTGAAGTAGAAGGAGCTCACGGGTTGCTTTTTCGTTGCCCTCAACCATGTTTCAATTATTTGCTAGCTGTTGGAAGAATTTATTCCACAATTAAAACCTCAACAACCTCTACTAGTGCTCACTATGATTTAGTGCTATACATGTGTTGCTTCCTCAAATCCCTTTTGCCACTTTTGTTGCTCGGCTTCACAGATTAAGTTATGATCAATCTATATCGCTAGAAAAAGAAAGTAGAGAAAACCACAAATCAAGTTGAAGCAATAGCCGCTTAAGGGAGGGTGAGAGACCATGAACGAGATGGTGAAGTCAAGGTAGAGGAGGGTGGTGGATGGCAATAGCAATGATCTAATTGGACGACAGTGAACACTGAAGAGAGGAAGCAGTCTGTGATAGTGGGAAGGAAGGGACGTAGAGGCAACAAATGGGTCTAGGAAGGGTTAGGTAGGCTAAAAAAGTTTAGGGAAAATTGATGCATTAATCCCTACAATTTGCACCAATTTTCAGAGCAGTCCTTATACTTTATTTTGGTGTAAATTACTCTCTAATAATATGTGTCATTACAACATTCATCCACTAGCTTTATAAATGTTTGAATATTCATCCTTGAACCTCTACAACTTAGCTAACGGCGTCACAACATAGATTAGGTATGCAAAAAATGCTGATTGGGCACCAAAGTGCAAAATGAGTCAACCACCACATTAGAAAATTTTCTGAAGCTCAAAATGCACATGCCCTCACATTAAACTCAATCAATAAAGGGGAGGGACAGATCTTCGACCTTGAGCAGACTTGCTAGTGTCAATGATGAGGAAAGCTCTCCCATTATTGATAGTGGCAAGCCATTCTCGGCAATGTTAGATATGTACATTGTAATATCCCTAATTTTCTAGATAGTATAAGATGTATAGACATATGATAAAATCTGAGATGCAGAATTTGATAGAAAAAGAGTAAAATAGCAAGTTTATATGTGGGGGCATAAAAAGAAACGTTTTTGCAAAATGGTCCCTATAAAAAACTATTTGCAGTTTGATCCCTGGAAAATATTACAAAAAGGACCCTATAGGAAAGGTATTCGCACTCTAACCCCTCCCAGGGGAAATTTTGTAATTTTAAGAAATTTATGTCAAAATGAACCTCTTGACATGCTAGATCCAATGGAATAATATATTGAATTCAAAGGAATCAATTTGAAAAGAAATAACTAGTAGAATGCAATACAATTTGCAAAAACAAAAAAGACAAAAAAAAGTATTATGGGCCCACAAAAGTAAAAAGTAAAAAGAAAAATATGTGGACCCCACATCTATACTATTTAGGATATGATATTAAATTAAAATAGATCCAAATATAGTTATATCATGTATTCATAGTGTAATAAAATACTGTAAAAGATACCTTTAACAGTCCAAGTAAATTAACAAGTATAGGATATATTTGAACTAAAAAATATACAGTATTTTGGACACCTCACCCCCTATGTGGCACCATATTTTCAGCATGTGAGGAAGTTTAGTATTTTAATATTTCCCTTGAGTTTTCTTGAGAATTCTAGAGGGACATTTGTACACATTTTTATGGAAAGTTTTGTTGATAAATATCCTTCTCTTTCCCTTCATTGTGACCAACCTAGAGAGGCAAGAACGAGAGGAGAGAAGCTGCAAAAAGTTGGTTAAGAAAGAAGGGAAAGACATGATGGAGAAGAAGGGGAAAGAGAAAGAGGGAGGCTTGAAGGTCCAAGAACAAGTTTAAGGTAAGCTTTTCTTAAACTTCAAACTAGTTTTTTTTCTTCTAAAGTTTAAGATAGTTTGGATAAGCTCTTCTATTCTTGTTTTGAGTATGGATTTTTAGCCTAAGCTAAGAAGTTGAAAGGAAAGAGCTTTCATATCTAAAAACCATGAAAAAGTAAGATTTTAAGAGATTGGAGCAAGTTATGAAAAGATCTCTTTCCTTCCTTTTCATGAGTGATTTTCAGTCAATATATAGGCTAAAGAAAGAGTAGGACTCCCACAAAAATACTTCCAAAAATAGATTCCTCATGGTGAAATTTCTTAAAGACAAATGTTATATTAAAGAAAAAGTAAAAGATATGTTATATTCAAGAAAAAGTAAAAGATAAAGAAAATGGAAAATTTAGGCTTTTCTGAGTCTTTAAGAAGTAACTCATGAAATTAGTGAATAAAGTGAGTGTTTGATGATATATTAAGGTTTGGAAAGGCCTAATAAGCTCTTGAAAGGGGTGGAATCAAGTGGTCAGGCAAGGGAAAACACCAAAGGTAGCAAAGTTTACATTTCTTGCCTTTTATTATCTTGCTATGCTTTGTGATGTTTATGATGACCATATTGTTTTTATCATGATTGGTGACTGTCTATGGCTGTTTTATGAAAGGGCTTTTGCCTAAGGTATCCATTTTTTAAGTCGTTATATTGTCAAAATTTTTATAAACAATATGGTATTATATGATCTATATGATGTTTTTATGGCTTGTGTGATAATAGATGTGTGAAATGCGACTTGCTACTAAGATTATTGTAATCTCACCATCCCAATTCCCTAACCTTTATAGGAACAAGTCATGGCAAGGATCAAAAGAAGGCATAGGGAAAAGAGGAAGAAAGTGATGAATAACTTGATTTTACAAGTTATTATGTTATGTTATGAAAGTATGTACAAACTTACACATGAAGGATAAATTCTTTATAATAACTTAGTTATGCACCTATGGAACAAATATGATATTTAGTATGGAGTATGGATGAAAATTAATGATGTATTGTGACTATGAAATCTATTATGCAAGTTATGACACAAAATTATCTAATTGGTATGATGTAAGGTTAGATAGAACAATTCTATCCAAAATAGGGCATGGCATATGAAATGTGTTTATATCTAGAAATTAGACATTTCAAGCATTGTAGAAAGTTAAAAAACACATTTTAATTGGTTAAGTATAGGATTAACTATGAATTTTTAAAGTTAAGAGTTAAAACTAGACAATGTTGGAAAACTGTTATTTTTACTATAAGTATTGATTACTTTGAATGGCGATATAAAATTGTATAGTGATCCAAAAATTCAGTTAGTTGATGTATGAAAAAACTATTTCTTATGAGTAAAATGGCACTATTTGAATGCAATTGGATTAATATGAAGAAAGATATACATGTTTTTCTAAAATTGTTGTAGTAAAGGTTATATTGTGACCCCATATGGTTTAAGATAATGTTATGCACTGTACAAGTTGAATAAATGTATAAGATAAATATGCATAGAAAGTAGACATAAAAATATTTCCATAAATGTAAATATTTCATAAATTAGCTCAAAATAGAATGAGAAATAAATTTTCAAAATTGAGCTTAGAAATCTAAGAAGTTATAAAATGACCATATAAACATTAAAATTTGTGCTAAATACTGTACTAATTGGTACAATTAAATTTTTATTTCATATTTTTCCCGTACAGAGGATGTTTCAAAATATTTTTAGACACTTGAATCACTTCCATACGAGTTTTCTAGATCTAGTTATGATTTTTCAAAGTTTAGTTTAGAAAATGAGTTGACCAAATGAACAATAACTGAAAATTTTAAATTTTTCTATTTTGGTTCCTCATATTATTCAAGGCTCTAAAGTGACTTAAATGGACTTTATATGAGGTATATTACATGGGACATAAGGTTTTAAAGTAAGGTGTTACACAAACATCATTAAATGGCTTTGGTAGTGGTGAGTGTCTTATTCAAACTGACAATTAGAAGGATCATGAGATATGTGGAAGATTTGAAGATTCGAAGCTCTACAAAATTCCTTTGTCCTATTTTTACTTAAACTTGAAGCTTGTAATTTGCTTACTGGAAATCGTGGTTGAGTTACCATGTGTGATTGGAAATGAGACAATGTATGTGCTAGGTTAATAGTCAAAGCTTTGGTTGTGGCCTTCTATTATTTCTGGGGTTTTTCCTTTGTAATTGAGATGATATATATATTGGCCAAATTATCATGGATTTGATAATGGAGATTTTATTTGTAATTTTTGCACATATGCTCTATTTATGTTAGAGATTTCTAAACTTTGCTTTTGAATAGATGAAGCTCCACTTCAAAGAGCCCAGGACTTCTTGCTAGTTCTTTCCAACTGGACATGTAATAAACCTATACCTTCTTTTGCTATTATAGGATTACTAGTTTATCTTTGTTTTTTATGTCAAAAACAAAGTTAAACAAAGTATTTTATCATTGCCTATTTTCATCAATATTGATGTTTACATCTATAAGTTTGATCATTGGGATATATGTGTGTGTGTGTGTGTGTGTGTGTGTGTGTGAGTGTGCTTTTTCTAATACCTATATACATCCCATCTCTTACACATACTCACAAATATATACATATATGCATGGATGGATGGATTTGTTATGCATATATAGAGAGAGATTATTGATTTAATTACATTTCATAGTAAAATAGGTATGAGCAAGTAGGCCATGTTACTCAATTATGATATATAAAAGTGACTAATATACAGTGACTTTTTAACTATAATCTAAATGTGAGAATCTTATGGTCCAGGTACTAGAATCAAAAGTTGTAGATTTATAATGCCTGACAAAAATAATCAAAAGAGAAGGGAAATATTTAAAAGCTATTGTTGTGCGAATTAGGTGCCAAAGAGATGTTTAATTCTTACTAGTGAATGAAATGGATTGGTTTTGTATTTGGAAAGGCATAAATGAAAAAACATGGCAGTGTTGAGTCTCTGAAGAAAGCTTCTATTGAATACTACCATTTATTTTGAGCCAAACAAAGAAGTTCATTGATTCTCCTCATTATTTGAAGCCATTTGTTCTCCGGTCTTTCTCCTTCATTTTTTACTTCACAATAGCCCCATGCCTTGTATGTCGCCCCCTATTACTTCTATAACCTCACTCATTGTCTTTCTCTTTCAACTAGGCCAACCCAATAGGCTCTCCAAGATGTGTCCATCCTCACCCAATATGACATTTCATTTGTCTTATGTATAACTTTTTACAACTTAAGTCTCATCCATGTTGTCATGCTGTTAGCCACATTTACAAAAATTTCACACTATTTCTGCCACCTAGACTTGGAAGGGACTTACATGTAAAAAGGGTTAAATGGAAGAATTAACACCTTGAACGTCAGAAATTTTGAGGAGCAGTTTGAAAGCTTTCAAACTATAGGGACCTATTGAAAAATTGATCTAAATTATAGGGATTGAATGATTAATTTTTCCAAAAGTTTATTTATTTATGGTTTGCCACATTATTATTATTATTATTATTATTATTATTATTATTATTATTATTATTATTATTATTTCCAACAATGAAGATTCATCAAACAAATTGAATGAAAGCAATAACCATCTAGTTCAGTAATTAAAAATTTAAAAATACATATAATTAAAAATGTTTATTTATTAGTCATGTAATATTATCAATCTACAATACATGATAATTAATGATGTAATATTATCGAGTTTATTTATAATATTTCATTTTGAGACTTTTAGTTTTTTAATTTAGGCAAATATATACACACATATATATTTATTTATTAAATAGATCTTAGAAAAAAATTTATCTATTAAATAGATCAAATCATATATATCATATATATATATATATATCTTATTTTGTCATTTAATATTATAATATAAAGTCTATGTCCTTTTTAGTAATTACAAATTTAAAAGTATTTTTCATTAAAATCATCTAAATATAATCACTTTTATCAAAACCAATTTTCAAGTAAAGCATCTAAACATAAAAACATTAGTTCAAAATCAATTTTCACTATAACCACATTGCAAAATCAATTCTATCCAAACTCTTTAATAAATTGAAAACCAAATGGGCAATTACATTGTTAACTTGTGGCATATTAAAACTACGTTAAAAGTTATGAATCACCCTTCATAATTTTTATTATTTGAACAGTTACTCCTCATAGTTTAAAATTTATTCCTCACTTTCATTAGGTACATTTGCTGATGTGCCAAAGAGTCACATGACTTGGCCAACACCTAGATATCTAATGGGTATATGAGATGACAAATTATTCACATTGGTTAAGCATGTAAAGTACTTTATGAGGTGGCCTAAATCATAGATGTTCCAAGCGCACTCAAAAGCTGGAAATCATGGCCATTCATAGCTTGGGTTACCGGATGTTCGCTGAAGCTGCAGTTTCAAAAGAAGTTTGTTGTTTCAAATGCGTGTGTTTGGTTTTAAATTTGCTTAAAGTTTGCTTACGGAGCCTTTTCATTGCGTTGAAAAAGTTGAGGTTTGGAGAAGTTTGTTTTCCAATAAACAAATGGTGGGTAGCTAATCCCAATATGTTCATTGGGCAACAAAAGTTTGTTTGGGCAGATAGAATTTAACGTTGTTATGCCACTTTTGAACGATTTTAAGACTTCGTGAATGATTTTAAAACTTGGGGACTAATATCCATACGAATGATAATTATGAGGGCTGACTTACAAAAAAAATTAAAGTATATGAACCAAATTGAAAATTGATATCAAGTACAGGGATTAAATGATTAAATTTCCCTAAAAAATTATAAATGGTAAGCATATTCTTATAAACATTGCGTGAAGATATTAAATACCTATTTGTCATGATCATGCATTAGAGATAAGAATCAATTCTCAAAAAATAAAAATATAATACTGATAATAACATCGAGAATAATTCAATATATTGAATGTGTGGTAAAGACTAAGCTCTAATTATTAGATGGAGTATTGGACGACGTCAAAGCTTGATTATTATGAATGATCTTCTAATTTTAAATTAAAAAAAAAAGAAAGAAAACGGATGAAAATTTGGAGGAACATTGTTAATCATATATATATAAAATAAAATTTTCCTATCATTCAAGAGTTATGAAAATATAACCTATTTTAAAAATTATCATTTGCTTAACTTATTTAGTTTTAATTTAGTTCTTCAATTGCATTTTAAGGTTCATTTTAACCTTTAATTTTTATTTAATTATACTTTAATTTCTTAACTTAATATCATTTCATTACTTTTATTTCTTAATTTTAATTTTAATTTATAATTAAATTTAATAGCCCAGGGATAGTCAAACTTTTTTGTTCACTTGAAACATCATTTATATTAATTAGTTGGCAATATGTTATGATCAAAATATAATTATTCATTAGTGTGTGTGTGATTGTTCAAGTCAAAATGAATAACTATTTTTAACATTCAAAAAAGAAAATGCTTTATCTTGCTGAGAAAAACAAAATTGCCTATGGACAAAAGATGCTTGTCTTTTTTTTAAAATTATTTAGGGCGTGAAATTACTCAATACTTAATAGACATAATATTATAATTATTAAAGTATAGGAGATAAATGTTGACTTGTACCAGGAGGCATGTGCCACCACCAACCTATCATATCTGTGTGACTGAAAGTACGAAGGAAAGATAATAAATATAACCGTATGAACATTTATACCATAATATATTTTTATTTTAATGGATAATTTCACATAGGATTGCATAGGTAAAAGTATATTTATGTTGACTCTATTATAAGTAATTATGTATATATATATCCATATACTCATATTTTTAAATTTTGAAAATTGTCTTATCTTATGTATCATATTATGTCTTATTTGATAGGCATATCATATTTGTTAGGTTTGATAATTAACATGATTAATTTTGATAATATCAAACAGTAGAGTAAAAAGTTTGCACAATATGTGTATTTAATATTCATAATATCATTTATATCATGCTTATCATATGATATGAATTAGATCAACTCCTTTACTTGAAAAGAGTTATATTCATTGTAGGTTGTCTAAGAAAAGGTAGAGTGAGCATTAATATAAAGAAATAAATTATCAATATTATGCTCAACTCAAAGATAAAGATAAAGAAAGAATGCTTCAAGAATTGAAAGAATGTGATGATATCAAGGAAACAAGATGATTTGAAGAAAGCAAGTGAATCCAAGAGAAGATGGAAAATCAAATGTTGTATTTCTTTCTTTCTCTTAGGATGTATGGTGATTTAACTTTGAAACTTACTAAATATTCTTACCACTATTCTTAGATTAGCTTTAGATTAAGTTTTGGTAGCTAGCTCAGTGTTTTTCAAAGTTGTTTCTATGTTGAAGTTAGCTTAGTGGACCAAGCATTGAGGTTTGTGGACTAACCTCATTTGTTCATTGATATTATTGCCTTTGGGAAAGACATTGGTGGATTAAGGGTGATAGGTTAGAAGTAAAAGCTAGTATGTAGAAAAGGTTGTCTCTTTGTCAAGGCACGTTAATCAACTAACCTATGAGGTTTGTCTTCTAACCTAGCCAATTTGAAAGCAACATATTTTCTGGGTTGCTAGCTTTGTCGATTAAGCCTTCATATTTGTCTACTAACCTTGTTATCCAAAAAATCAAGTATTGTGGACTTGGAGCTTTGTGGACTACTATGACAAGTTTGTCTTTTAATCTGCAAGCTTTGTCTACTAACCTTAGAATTTTCATGAAACATTTTGAGCTAAGCTACTAGAATGAACAAAATGAAGCTTGATAGTTGACTAACCATTTAGGTTTGTCGATTAATCAGGTCCAACATTATGAGATGTGTCCAACGGCTAGTTGAGGACTATGGCATTAATCTACCGGCTTTGTGAACTAATCTGCCAACTTTTTGGACTAACCTGTCAAGTTTGTGGACACCCCTGACAATACATTTAATGTTGCAGGTTAACGTTACATCTCACTTAGTAACATCTAGTTCTCATCTCTAATGACAAGATTAAGTTGAAATCTATATATAGAATCGCATTTAAGGTAGTGGGTAATAACATTAAGTATTCTAGAGCCAAAATGCTTTTACCTTGATTCAAAGCCCTACCTACTATACTTAGATGACTCTTTGAGCTACAATATTTCTATTTTACTCTTTGTGAGAGAGTTTAATTTCTATAAATACTTCTTTTCTAGTTGGGTAGATTGCTTAAAGTGGGGAAACTCTAAGGAAGTATTATAATCACATCTTGCAGGGGTGTGAGGAAAAATTCAAGGGTGTGATATCCCTTGCGATATAATGGACTTTAGAAGTGCTTGAATCAAACTTGTAGGATCTAATGGAAATCTTAAGTGAGTTGCTTGGAGACTAAATGTAAACCAAGTGGTTGAGCTGAATCAGGAAAAATCTTGTTGTCTTGATCTTCTTCTTTATCTCCAACTTTATCTTCTCACTATACTCTGTTCATCTATGTTTTATGCTTCTTATCATTTTATTAGGTTATTCTTCATAAAACCAAAAATTTTGTAACACCAAATTTAAGTCCCTCTTGGATGACCAATCAATCTAACAATTGGTATCAGAGCAAGTTCTCTCGTGAAAGACTTCACCGTCTGAGAGTTCAAATTACCTGGTCTCTATTATATTGTGCTACCTGAAAATCCCAATATGAGAAGACCACCTAGCTTTAATGGAGATAATTATAGCTTTTGGAAAGTGAAAATGAAGTTATTCCTTGAATCTCTTGATTTTGATGTGTAAGACATCATGACCAATGGAGATTTCATGTCCACAAAAATTATTAGAAGAAAAAGAGTTGACAAGCCTAGATCAAAATGGGATAGAGGATATGAAAAAAATAATACCGAATTGAAAGATCAAGCAAGCTATAGACTACACCTTAAGTTGAGAAGAATTCTTCGGAATTTCCAACTGCAACACAGCTAAATAAATGTGAGAGGCTCTTGAAGATGCTTATGAAAGCACTAGTGACGTTAAGGAGAATAGGCTCAACACCTTCACTAGTCAGTATGAGAATTTCAAAATGAAAGAAGGTGAACCTGTTAGAGGTATGCAGAAAAGATTCTCACACATCATCAACTATCTCAAGGCACTTGAGAAAGAGTATTCTCAAAGAAAACAAATGAGAAAGATTCTGCAATCCCTACCCTTGGAATGACAACCAAAGGTGACAAATATTGAAGAAAGAGGAGAATTAATGAGCTTAATAACTGCATTTTTTGGGATCCTGGCTAAATATGAAGAAAAGCTTTAACACCTGAATGTAGAACAAAATAAGATGAAGTTGTTCTTGTTAAAAGCCATCTTATCTTATCAAGAATTTGAGGATGATGAAGAAGATAGCAATGATGATGATGATGATGAGAGCAACAATTCAGATGAAGCAAAAAAGCATACCTATTCATGCTTAATGGCAAAATCCAATAATGAGATATCAAGTTTTGACTTTGAATTAGATTTTTCTTTTAATAAGTTGCAAAATGCTTACAATAAAATGTATAATGAGCTTATTGTATTAGTAAAAGCACTTGCATAAAACAAGAAGAAAGTGATTTCTTTAAAGAAAGAACTAGAAAAAGGAAATAATGAAAAGGAATCATTTAAAAAGAAAATAGAAAATTTAGAGAGTATTTGTGAAACTCACGCACACACATTCTCTTGTGATTTATGTAACAACTTTTAAATAAAGAAAGAGGATTTAACTAAAGTCTAAGCCAATTTCACCCAGGATAAAGATAACTTGAATATTTTATTTGGCAAACAGACATGTATGTTTGACAAGTTGGGTATTGGCTACACAAATAAGTCTAAGGACAACAATAAGCTTCATCTAAATTTCTTTGTGCTTAATGTTATGTCTAACTCACTATTATACACATATTATGGCAAAAATGGGCATATTGCTCATTTGTGCAATATAAGGAGAAATGGTTTAAGTAAAAACATGAAATAAGTTTCAAAAAATGCCACTAACCCTCCTGGACCCAAATATAAGTGGTGCCAAAATTACCTTTTGGTGCTTCATTTGTGCAAAACTATTCCAAGAAGAAAGGAGACAATGTTACAGGGAAGAGGATGTAACAAAAAAAAGCTTCTCAAGCAATTAAAGCTAGAGTTACAACTCCTAGGGAGAAGCAATGGAAAACAAAGTCCAATCCTCGAAGAAGTATGTCTTCATCTCAAGGAAGAAGCTCAAACATAAATCAAATCACCTACCTTGACAAGATAGAGAAAAAGTTTGAACAATGATATCTTGGATGCAAAGAGGAAGTATAAACCACTATCCACCACATTCAAGCCCGAGAGCAAAATGACATTATTTTTTGTAACATCTACTCATCCTCTTTAGTTATTGCATTCTGAAATATTTTGGGTAAAATCATATTTTGGCTCTTTCTAATGTGCTCTTTATGCTGATTCAACATGAACATTTGAACTAATTATAGTGGACCCAAGTAAGATTGGGTACCAAAGAATAAGAGATCAATTTGTCTTGTAGATATTATTTGAGCTAAAAGTGGTCAAGCTGCAAGAACTTTGGAATATCTAATGAAAAGAAAGTCAATTCCCATTGGACTTCAAGTTGAATCAATAAGAAAAAGGAAAGCATAAGGGCTAAAAGAGACTGTTGGCAATAATCTTCTAAGGAGCATCATCATTGGCCAACATAAATGAGCATTTCTAAATTCTCTCTAAATTTATCTTTTACTTATTATACATATCTTGAGGGGGAGCATCGCTTGATTAATTAGTTTTGATGATCTTTACTGATTTAAGCATTGGAAACCCTTCAGAATTTGTTTTGTAGGTACTCCTTGTGCTTAATCTAATGAATATGGAGTATCTAAAACTATGATGAGGTTATTGACACAAAGAAGTGAGGTTATTTGAACAACAAGCAAGTTCTATAAGTTTGTATGGATATCTGATATGTTTGTTCTAGTAATCTATAGCTCTTGTTAGAATATTGAAGATTTCTTTATGTGTTTGTTGCTGTGTGTTCTTTGTCTAGAACATCTTATTCGTACAACGAGGACATCTTATATGAATAAGTTCTTGGACTTTGTATGATTTTTGTTCCACCTCCTTGTATTTGCATTACATTAAGGGAGAAGGATGACACCTTCCATTAGAAGAGAAATTATATCCTTTAAACTTTTTATTGATGTCAAATAAGGACAAAGAAGGTCATGAAAAATATGATGGATTAGCCAATGCATTTATCCTTGACCATATTTTCATAATGGATTTGCCATCATCAAAAAAGGAGAGATTGTTAGGTCCGATAAGCAACATGATTAGTTTTAGTGATGTCAACTAAGCCTTCATGTTTATCTACTAATCTTGCTTTCCAGAGAACCAAGTATAATGGACTTAAAGCCTTATGGACTAAGATGACAAGTCTGTCTTCTAACCTGCAAGCTTTGTTTAATAACCTTGGAGGTTTTCATAAAAACATTTTGAGCTAAGTTACTGGAATGAATAAAGTGAAGCTAGATAGTCGATTAACTCCCTAGATTTGTTGACTAACTTGGTCCAATGTTATGAGATGTGTCCAACAGCTAATAAAGGTTTGTGGCACTAAGCCGCTAGCTTTGTGGACTAACCTATTAGGTTTGTGGACAAATCTTTGACAACACATTTAATGCTGTAGGTTAACATTACAACTCACTTAGTAACAGCTAGATTAAACTAAAATCTATATATAGGACAGGATTTAAGGTGGTGGGTAACAATATTAAGTATTCTAGAGCCAAAATACTATTGCATTGATTCAAAACCCTACCTACTATACTTAGATGACTCTTTGGACTACAATATTTCTATTTTACTCTTTATGAGAGAGTTTAACTTCTGTAAATACTATTTTTCTACTTGGATAGATTGCTTAGAGTGAGGAAACTCTAAAAGAGTATTGTAATCACATCTTGTGGAGATTAAACTTATGGGATTTAATGGAAATCTCAAGTGAGTTGCTTGGAGACTAAATGTAAGCTAAGTGGTTTGATCGAACCAAGATAAATCTTACTGTCTTGATCTTCTACTTCATCTCACACTTCATCTTCTCACTATACTCTATTCATCCATGTTTTATGCTTCTTGTTGTTTCATTAGGTTGTTCATCAGAAAGCCAAAAAATTTGCAATATCCAATTCACTCCCGCTTTTGGGTGACCAACCAATCTAACAATATTAATGTTACATAGTTATGAATTTAAATATTAACATAAACATAAGATTGTATTAAGGGATGGCTCGCATAGTTTGAGTTTCAAAAGTTTTTTGCCTTTTCTTTCTTTTCTTTTCTTTTCTTTTCTTTTTTCTTTTTGATAATAAAGAGGGCCAAAGCCCATCAACAACAACTAATTGTCAAATATATGGACTAAAGTCCTAAAGACATTATTATAAAGTAGATGTTGAGCATACTCATAAATATAGAGTTTATATTCATAATAGATAGTAGAACAAATTAAGTGATAAACAACAGAGTTTATTGCTAGGTTTAATATAATATAAATTTTGATGATGACAAATGTAGAGTAATAAAGAACAAATGTATCATATTTGTCTAATATATACATTGTTCCTAAAAGAAGTAAAATGTGCATTAGTATGTGATTAACTGAGTTTATAATGCATATATCATGTTATGCACTAATATATCCACCGTGCTTTTATATTATATAATGCAAGTTAGATATATAAATTGGACTAACTACTTGATTTATAAGTGTAATATATTAAATGTAGGATTGTCCAAGAAGGAAGAGTGAGCATTGGAATAAAAAAAAGGAAATTAACATCATGATTCACTCAAAGAAGAAGAAGAGAAATGATACTCCAAGAATTGAAGAACAGAAGGGAGCATACCAAGAATAGAATGATCAAGTGAAAGTAGAGCTTAATCTTTGAAGATCTAGCTATTAGGTATATTTTGTTTTCACTTAGGTCTTTAGGTGATTCTAATCTTTGAATTTTACTTAATATTGCTACCATATGCTTTAAACATGTTAAATTAAGTAAATTTGATGTTAGCATGTGTTAAAAATTGAGAAATATTGGCTGATAGATGAATTTTGCTTATGATTCATGTTTATTTTATGTAAAATTCAAACTTTACTTAGTGAAATTCGAAGTTACAGAGTTTTCATCTCTGATAAGAGCTAAGTAAAGTTAGTAAACATGTGCAGAAGTCGCAAAGGTTTGAACATGCCTCTAATAGATGAATTTCAGTCTCTGAAATTCAAATTTCAACCTCTAATAGATGAATTTCGGTCTCTGAAATTCAAATTTCAGCCTCTAATAGATGAATTTCGGTCTTTGAAATTCTAATTTTGAAATGTATTCTAAAACCTTGAATATGCCTCTGATAGACAAATTTTAGAATTTCAGAGCTTTTGAAATTCGAATTTCAATTGATAGATGAATTTCAGTCTCTAAAATTCTAATTTTAGTTTCTAAAACTCTAATTTTGGTTTTTCAAATTCTAATTTCGAAAGGCTTTGTGAAAACTTGAATCAAACTCTGTAGATGCACTTCCAATAAGAAAATTTGTACAAACTGACATGAGATATCTTTTGTAAACTCGAAATTCAAATTCTGCCTGCTAAAATTCGAATTTTGAAGTTCAACGTTAAACACATATCTTTGTTGACTATGAAAATTCATCTATTGAGCCTCAAAATTCGAATTTTGATATGTCAAACGCATTTAATGAGATTGTCGAATGGCTCTTTTGCAGAGTAACAGCTAAAACTTATATCTAACAGATAGATCTTGTGTTTAAAAAATAATTAAGTCACAAATCTATAAATAGAACCTCATTTAAACTTATGGGCAACGAATTTAAGTAAGTTTATGCCAAAATACTACTACAATTTATAAAATTTTTCTGTGTTAGCATTCAAAACTAAACCTACCTCATTAGAGTAAGCTTTCAATGTATCATATACTCCAAAAGAGAGTTTCAATTCTATAATCATTCTTTTCTACTATTTTTTGGGTAGAATCTTAGTGTGGTTAAACACTACGAGAAATTATACATCTTGTAAGGGTATAGGGAGAGTGGCTTCACAAGTGTCTACTAAAACTTGTGGGATATACTGAAATTCACAAGTGCCTGAATCAAACTTGTGTAATATAGTGAAAATCTCAAGTGGTGACTTGGAGACTGGATGTAGGCCAAGTGGTTTGAGCCAAACCAATATAAATTCTTGTGTCTGATCCTTCATCTCCTCATTTCATCTATTTACTTCATCACACTCTATTCATCCCTATTTTGCTGCAATACTTAGTGAAATTGGATTGTACTTTAAAAGGGCAAAAATCTTGCATTACTCAATTCACCCCCCTCAAAGGTAACCAACCAACCTAACATTTGTCTCTCTAAAGTTATGGGTTATCTTGATCTCCCAATCTCTACATATCCATTCTTTGATCAATAGAAATAGAGACGAATAGCAACTAATCTCCTTCTCTGGTGCATTTTAAAGCATTGACAATATTGATGGCATCCATCTATATTTCAACCTTTTTAAAACCTCTATCCCAAGCCACTTTCAAGCCTTCCAACAACCCCCACTGTTTAATATCCATGACTGAACAAATCCCAAAGCACTTGGGATATATGGCAATCCAATCCCCTTTCTCATCTCTAATAACTCCTTTGTAGCGCCTGATATACTTTCAACTCTAGCTCTTGCACCATCTGTACCTGTATTGAGTTTAACCCAACCATGGTTTGCACCATTTCACCCTTCCTCTGCTTCTAACACTTCTTCCACCAATATCCACGCCATTCCTTCTACAAAGAAAATTATTACAAGCCACTATTAGAGTCTGATAAAGATCAGAAGGGTATTGAAAATCATCCTTAAATAATTTTTTGCACCTCCATTTCCAAACTAACCATATCCCAAAAGCCCACATGTAAGCCCATGTAAAAGTTCTATCAATCTCCAATTCTTCGTTCAAATTGAAAATAATCCACTCAGTGAGGTCACAATTGAAGAAACAAGCAGTAGCTAATGGTTTGTTTCACTAGGTGTGACCAAAGTTGGCTAATTTGGCTTCAATCCCATTAAACATGTAAAATGTCTTCTTCAGTGAAATTAAAGAATGGGCAGTACGGAGATCCATATCCCCACTTGAATCTTCTAACATTAGTAAGCAATTTGCCATGCCCAACAAGCCAAAAAAAATTATTTTTACTCTTTCAAGCCCTTTCCATTTTCAAATCATTTTCCAGAGTCCATAGATCCTCGTAATTTTCGTCAATACCTTCTATCATACCATGGGCACTTTTTAACAGAAAAACTACCGTTATGTTCCCCACGCGATTCTAGAATGTCCGCCCCCAAAGAATCAATAGGAGGGACTTTACTAACAAAATTTCTTTGAATGTGAGCTGGAAGGAACATTTGAATTTTATGCATATCCCATTCACCTTCATTGTTCACCTAATCCTTTACTTTATTAGTCATCCTCAAATCATTCACAGGTTGAGTACAAAGATTGAGCAATTTTCCTTTACCTGGCAGCCAATCATCAAGAAAGAAAAAAGTTGATTTTCCATCCCGAACTCTCCACTCTGAACCATCATCAATTAATTGTTTGTGGCTGAAAATATACTTCCACAAGGTTGAGTTTTTTCATATATCAAATGGATTTGGAGCAGAGTTTGGATACCGGAAAAATGCTTACATATATAAGTAATTAATTAATAGCTTCCGCAATAACACTTAAGAATTATAAATTAATAAAATTGCAGTTGAGGATTTTGAAATTAAATGTATTTACTTAATTTGAAAATTATTCTTTGAAAGAAACAAAGATAAAAAATTTAAATTGAAAAAAAGATTATAATTTAGGATCCCGAACTAAAATTATTTACTATTTAATCTATCTGACAAATTTCACAATATAAAAGTTCTTTTATATAAGTATTTCTATTTGGATTTATCAACTAGTATTTTTTACATAATTAATTGATCGATCGTGAGGGACCAATGTCCTTATCCAATCTAACATCTACTTACAAGTCTCAGTAAGGATGGAAAAGGTTTGAGACTTTGATTCCCATATTTAAAGTGAAGCAAATAAAATATTAGAAAATAAAAATACATTAAAAATTTATAACAACCAATAAGAATATAGAAAGTTGAGAAAATATTAAAAAAAAAATAGTCTTCCAGCATGAAGCACAACTAAGAAGTCAAGTTAACCCATTATGAATGGTGCGGCTTCATGATATTTTATATTATAGTTGATAGTTGATTTGTCTCTCAATTTTTTTTTTGAATGTTTACTCTTTGCTAAGAAATGGTTATACATTTTTTTATGCATAAATGTTATACATTCTTTTGATATTACGGGATAAATTTTCTTTTCCTTTATTGAATATATTTCAATGTCCGTTTTACTTTTTCATTTTAATAGTTTTTCTATTTTAACATTTTGATTTTTTATCGGAGCTTTTCTGTAAATACTACTGCTAAGTATCATACATTAGCCTAATACAAATCTTTTTTCTTTTAACCACCAAAAAAATCCAAAGTTACCAACCTGAGAAAACATTGGGCACTATTCATGTTATTTGTGATATTTAAGGGAAGTACTCCCTCCAGTCCTAAGATATAAAGTTTCATTAATATTAAGATAGAAATATAAAATATTATATGAGGGTATTTTATGAAATTATTTTAAATTTCTGACAAATTTAATGCTCACAACTGCTTTTAACTATATTATTTAATTTATGTAAATTAGTTATTTGTACCTCATATATGAAACTGGAGATAATATTAATCATCATGTTGAAATATTTGAAGCTCAATATCCCAATATATAAATATTCTACAGTAACTATCCTGAAAATCGAAAAGTTTTTGTTTTGGGAATCCTCCCATTCAAATAAAGTAAGTTTATGATACTGGGTGGACATTTTTATCTTGGAGTTGGCAAGTTTTTTCCACTTAAGTCCCTCCGAGTGCCAGCAGATTATCTCACGAAACTTGGGGCCAACTCTTGGGGAGACCTATGAGTAATGGGTTCAGCTCCCAGTTTTATTGAGCAACTTGTGGTTCATGATTCTGTGGGAATGTAATTTCCCCCCTGCTAGTTTCATGTAATATTTGTTGTTTGGTTATATACAAAAAAATAAAAAAGAAAAAAGTAACTTCCACTGTGCTTTTTTTGTTTTTGCCAACAACTTCCACTGTATTAAATTTAGGGCCAAACGCAAATGTACATTCAATAGCCCAATAGAGCGTTAATGCCCATCACAAGCCCATCTGAAACCCAATGTTTCATACCACTCAGCTGTTATTTTATTGATATGGAAGCCCAAATACATGATTATTATTATTATTATTATTATTATTATTTTGCTCCGTAGACTTCATACCTTCTATAGTTCTATTGATATTTCTCTTTCCTATATTAAATACATTTCAATGTTTGTTTCACTTTTTGTCCCCTTTTAGATTTTTTTCTTAATGACCTTTAAGCACCCTACAACCATAATCCAAGATTTTAAATCTATTTATTGTTAATCTAAGATAAAATATTCATTGCTTTCCATATATTATTACTAATTTACTATATAATATTTTAGGAGCAATGTTTCAAGCCCTAGATAAAATATTTATAGCTTAATACCTAGTGCTATTTTTTTTTTGGCAAGCCCAAATGAGGTTAGATCTTACCATGTCATTTTTTGTCTCAATATTTAAAGCTTTGTGGTTTGCTTTTGGATTCAAAGCATACAGTGACTTGTCATGCAGAAGTTCAACATAACATTAAAGCCCAATACAAGCCCATATGAAATAGTTCAAGTCCAATTTCTAAGACCAACGTCTCAATATAATATTTGATCAATTTGATTAATTTGAAATATTAATGTATAAACCGATATGAAATTTCTTCCTACTTAATTCAATTTATTTTAATTTTTTTAATTATTCATATATTGTATTATTTTATATTTTATTTCATTTTTATATCATATTGACAATTTCTTTTTGTAAAATTTAAACTAACAATACGTTAAATGTTTAAAATTTATATGAGAAACTAAACAAACCTTTTTAAATATCTATTTTAATAAAAATAAATGAGAAAAACGTTAATAATTAAAAATGTTTTCAATATCATATTTAATATCTTATAATACATTATTGTTTACATAATAATTGGTCATTACACAGGTTGCTCCAAATTGTGCCACATCATCACCTAGACTGAATCCTGGCCATCCAAAACGATTTTAATCCAAGAATAAAAAAAATCCAGATTCTCTATTTGGCTTATTTTCTTCCCATGACCTATTTTCTTCCTGTGTTTTTTGTTTTTTCATGTTTGTCCTATGATCCTCTTGCATTTCCCCTTTTTTTAAACATAACACCAAGTTATGTCAACTAAAATGTCATTTGATACTTAAGTTTGATTGGTAAGATCTTTGTTTCTCCGCTTCTACGTTGTTGTATGCTGTGAGATTTGCTTCCAATGGTTCTGCTTTTGTTTGTCCTATTTTTTTCTTATGCATTTATTTTTTTCCTATCTTTTTTCATTGGCACAATTCTCAACAACTATTTTTTCCCCTTAACATTAGGTGAGGTCTTTTCTTATGGCTTCATATTTTGTTCTCAAGTTGTGCACTCATTTTTTGCGATTAAATCACCCAAATTCAGCAGTTATTGAATTTTAACTAATTCACATTAAGTGAGGTAGAACCACAATAGTAACGAAACTCTCTAAACAAACTATGCACTTTTAGCAGTGATGTACATGAAGGAATATGAGAAAATTTTCCTTATTGTAGATTATTCTAAAGCATGTATATTTAAGATAGAAATTATATAATACCCAATGTCACTATAGACTCCATAGTCATGTGAACTAGAAGTTGCAAAAGGAAAGTACTAAATTGTTCTATTTTCCTATCATGTGTATTTTGTGTGTTGTGTCAATAGGACTGACACCCTAAATTTAGCTGAATACTACAAATAAGAAAAAGATATCACCCAAATACTACAACTTTGAAAAATTTTATCCAAATATTATATTTGAAACCTGAATGTCAGAACGCATTTTGAAATGTTTTTTTTTTTAATAAAATACCAGAAATCCTAATACCTCCCCACGTTTTGCATTCGATTATTTTTTTTTTAAGAAAACGATACAAATCGTAAGTGCTAACCACGATTTGCATTCTGTTCTTGTTAAATAAAATAATATAAATCGTAGTCCACCACAACGTTTTCTCTTTTTTTATTTTTAATAAAATGATATAAATCGATCAATTATAGATGATTCGTTAGAAAAGAATAATTATAGTAACAATTATAAGGTAATGATTAATAACTGAGTAATAGATATAATTATTAAATAATAATTTTAATAGATAATTGACCCATTTTCATAATTATTTAGTAATGATAGACAGAGATGATGATTAAGTAATAATTAATAAATATTTCATTTAATTCTTAATATAAGATATTTTTGACCGAATCACACAGATTAAAAATAGAAATTAAAATTAATTAACTAACTTGATCTTTCATTGTGACATTTTTTTAAAATTATCCTATTTAACTTCTTTTTCTCTCTCTTTAAAATAAATTAAATAAGGATTTTTTTTTAAATACCTAATAAATATTATATTCATATTTTGAAAAGCATCATATATTTAAGATTAAGATAAATGACGTTATATTTAAAACATGAAGGAGTAATGTTTAGTAAAAAAATAACAAAAAATATTAAAATTTAAACAAAATTATAACTAAATACTAAAAAATAAGTTGAAAAAAATGTTTTTATTAGTTATTAATTAAATTTATTAATTAATAATAACTAATAAATGATAATTTATAATAAGAATTAATATTATAATAATTAATTTATTGTACATAATAAAAAGTTAATTTTTAGACAGGAACTATTGTAATAAATTAGTTAGTAGTTATTAAATTTTAATTAATAAAGCCCAATTTTTACAACAATTAAAGATAAAAATTTTTCTTTCATAGGAAAAAAATTGTTTATCCTATGCATAATGACTTCATGTGTCACATCTTGATTTCCTTCAAACATGCTGTGGTTATTGGCTCTTCTTATCGCGATTTAGGTGACTCAGTTATACTTGTAGCTAGTGGGATATTTAAATCAAATACATGAGACTCAATTGGAGGAATCAACTACTGAGGGGTCATAAATACTTCATTTGATGACCCACCTACTTCAAATAAGTATTTGTTATACTCGGGCTAAAAAAGTATTGAATTCTCCAATAAAGACATGAATAACCTTAATTGATCTAAATTAGGCAAGTTGAATTGGGATAAGGATGATGGTGGCATGTAATGGTATTAAATAAAAATGTTTGAAGAAGAAGTGACTCATTGATTTTGTTCCTGTACATCTTCCAGCAGATCTTGATTTTGTTTCTCTTCTTTAGCCGCAACCCATGGTTGAGTTGACAAATAGGCACCATTGTTGAATCAAGAGTTTTGATGATTCCAAACCAGCATGCAAGAGCTTGGATTGAAGATATCAAAGGAGCTTAAAGTGTTTCAAGTGAAGGATTTCTAAATAATTGCTGCTAGATTTACTGAAAGATTTTTAGCTTTAGTTATGAACGGGTAAAAGTTTTTTATTTGAGGAAAATATGTTTTTAAACCTTGATTTTATGTTAAATCTTGACTTATTTGAAAGATACCCACAAACAGACGAAGTTTGAAAGTTTAAACTGAACTGGAATGTTGGAAATTCAAACTTTGCCTTAGGAAATTCGAATTTCGAGCTAAAACTGAACAAGTCTGAAGAGATGTCTCTCTGTCAGACTAATTTTCTTCTCCAAAAATTCAAATTTTCATCTAAGTCTGAAAGAAGCTTCTTTGAAACAGATGAACTTTGAGTCTTCAAAATTCGAATTTCAGACAAAACACAACTTATGAAAATGGAAGAAATTCTTCTGAAACAATGTTAAAGTTCATCTAAAATCAAGAATAATTTAAGTTTCAAAACTGCTTTCTGTCAGACGAACTTTGAACATTAAAATTCAAATTTCAGAAGCTAAGGTTGTGAGTCTATTGGAATGAAATGTTGACATACAAATGACAGAGTTTTGTAACTTCAAATGTTGAGGTTAGTCTGAAAAGAATCTCTCTGACAGACAAACTTCACTCCCTCAAAATTTGAATTTCGAAGAAAGTGAACTACTGTGCCTCCTTGAACGTTCTACAGACAGACGAATTTTGGGGTTCCAAAATTTGAATTTCGAAGGCATTGTAGAAAATTGAAAACACTGTTTACACTTAACCGAAAAACTTTCTTCTTGAAAATTCGTATGTCACATTGTGAAAATATTTTGTAAGTTTCAAAATTCGAATTTCACTTCATGAACAGATGAACTTCAGTGTTTCAACGTTAGAAGCCTTAACCTTTGGTTCCTTCGAAATTCGTCTGTTAACCAACCAAAATTCGAATTTCAGTATATCAGAAGCATTAAATGCGGTTGGTTAATGGATAGTTTTTCAGAGTAACCATTGGATAACTTCCCCAACAGATAGATTTTGTCTCTAACGGACATTTGAGACCTAAATCTATAAATATAACATCATTTGAAGTTGTGGGTAACAAATCTAACTTGTATATACTGAAATTCTGCCAAATCTTCTCAAAAAGCTTTTACCCTCTCAACTTCAATATCTGTACTTTAACCTTCATATCTACTCTATTCAAGAGAGTTATATTTTTGTAAACAATCTACTCTTCATCTGGAAGATATATTTACTTGTGAGGGGAAATCACAAGGGGATTGGGAAGCACATTGTAGAAGTGCTTAGAGAGATTGAGAAAGTGATAGAGTACGATTGAGGCATGAAGCATTTGGAGTCCTTGGACATGGCAATGAGCTCGGAAAGAGCATGAAGCCCAACTATTTGAATCAAGCTGCAGCCCCAAAAAAGAAAAAAGAGCTAAAAAGTATGGAAAAGGATTCCAATCATATAGGCTAATGGTCCAAGCCCAAAAGAAGCCCATTTGGGAGATATAACTTGAAGATAACATATGCTTCTCATGTGACCATTAAAAGTGACGTTTTTAATAAGTTTTATTAGGATTATTTTAGTCAATTTGTTTCCTTTTCAATAAAAGGCAAATAATGATCTGATTTGCTTTGCTTTATGCATTTAAGAGGAGCCAACCTTTTCAAATTCAAAATTAGAATTAAATGCTCCTTTTTGCTTAGTATTTCCTTTTTGTATTAATGAGCTTTAATAAGGTTAGGTTTGTGGGCTAAACTAGAGTTAGTTTGTGGGTTAATATTTGCCTATAAATAGGCACCTCTTGTACTCTTGCAAACACAATATGAATGAATGAATTTCTTTTCAGCAACTTTGTTGTTGTTCAGTGAGTTCTTTCTTGCTTATCCTTGAGTGCCAGAAAGAATGAGGACTTATCAAGGAGTGGTGATCCTTGTGGCGTCCCGGAGTTAGGATTCAAGAGACGGGTTCTCTTGGAGTCTACTTCCTTCGACCAATATTTTGTTCAGTCTTCTTATTTCATCGTGTCTATTTTCTTTAGTTTTTGTTCATTGTTGTTCTTCATTGTTCTTGTGTTCAATTTATCTTTCCTTGAGTTGCACGATCCTTATATCAAAGAAGGCTCTTAGGACAGGTTCCTAATGTGTCTCCCATCATTTGGTATCAGAGCTTCGGCTTGCAAATCAAGGTGTGTCTTTGTGTTGCTTCATTTCTCTTTGTTTTATCCTATTCTTCCTTATTGTCCAGAAAATCGTGACTATTCATTTCACTGTTCATCAATCCCTGTTCGTCACTGTTTATCCGTACACTCATCACTGTTCGTTTCGTACTGTTCATCCATTTCCTGCTGCCCAGATTTCACAGTACTGCTCATCGCGTACTGTTTATCCGTACTGTTCATCATACTATTTGTCATTGTTCATCTATTGTTGCCTTGCTGTTTTTGTTCTATGTTCTTGATCCTTTTTCCAGACTTTGTGATCTTTCGTTTCATTCTTATTGTAGCGTACTCTATTCTAATTTCATCTATTTTCTTTGTGAAAGTATCTTACCATATTTGATTCTTGTTTCCATTGAGATTGTGGAGTTCCTTGTTATCTGCCCAAAGAATTCAGTTGCTACCCAGATTTCTTGTTGTGAATTTGCCAGCAAAAAAAAATTCGAAATTGATTTAAAAAAAAAGAGAAGAAAAAAAAAAAGAATTGATTGCAGCCTTAAAAAAAAATTCATATAAAAAAATTGAAAAAAAAGGAAAGAAAGAAAAATATGGCTGCCTAGGCAAATTCCAAAAATTAAGGAGATCTTGTTTTCTTTCCCACTTTGAGATCTTTTTCAATCAAGGTAATACCTTGAATTACAAATTTCCTTTTGTGATTGGGCATTAATGTTATTGCTCCCTTTTCTGATCTCATTAAAGGAGAATCATCTTTTAAATACCCATTCATAATTTCTCATTTGTGGTAAGTTTTCATTCTTGTCTTTTATTTTCTACTCAGAATTTTACTCTTCTAGTTTAATTCTATTTCCTTCATAATTTAATTCCCTAACTTGTTCCTTTCTTGTTTCATATTTAATAGTCATCTAAAAGTTCCTTTCTTTGGTATACACACCACATCTTTCCTCTTGTCTTAAGTTCCAGCATTTCCTTTTCTCTTCTCTTGGCGGGAAAATTCGTTTCTTTGCTAAAAACAGAAAGCCCATCTTTCTTTGTTGGTCACCAATATTTAAGACTCTTTTGAGAATTTGAATTTTGGATCTTTGACTTTGAGATTGTCACTTAAAACATTACTTCTTGATTTAAGTTCAGATTCAATTTTGCACGCTCATAGGAAGCAAGACTGAGTGATAAAAGGCAAGAGTGTAATTATATCATTTCTGGAAAAAATCCTTTAAAGTGTGCAAAACACGAGTGAATTTGCATCATTGTTGAGTGAAACACGTGAGATAGTGTGCAAGGTCCTTTCTTCATCTTCTATTCACTAACATTTTAGGTTTTAAGCATGGCTAGTGATGAACTTGATCTTAAAGCTTTAATGAGAGCTTTTAATGACCAAATCAACAAGTTGAACGCCAAATTGGATGGCATGCAAGTTCCTTCATGCAAAAAGGATGTTACATTGAACATCCCAAAATTCTATGGAGAGAATGATCCTGACATGTACTTGAACTGGGAAGGAAGAATTGAACAATGGTTTGAAGACTGCCAGAACTCCGAGTCTGAGAAAGTGAAATTAGCTACTCTTCACTTAGAAGGAAAAGCCAAAGTTTGGTGGGAATGATTTGAAAGAAAGCACCTTCGTGAAGAGAAACAGTGTTATACTTGGAGTAACATGAAGCTCATTTTGAAGCAAAAGTACGCGCCACACCACTACTTCTATGAGTATCTTCCAACTCATAGAAAGGAGCAAACTTCTAAGGTACAAATTTCAGTTCCAAGTTCTAGTGATTCTCATTTGAAGCAAAAAGATCCAATGGAGGAGATATCTTCCTCAACATCTACAATGGTTGTTGAACCAAGAGAATCAACTACTCTTAAATGTACCTCTAATTCTCAAAATCCCTGTGTTGATGATGTTTCTTATGAATTAGAGTATGATATTCTTGAGAATCCCAAGGAGGAAAATGTTGATGATATTCTTGATGGGATTGGTCATTTACCACCGTTAGTGGAGACAACTGCTCTAGATGTTACTAGTGAGGTGATAGAGAACTTTGTTAATAGTGGTGTGCATGTTTCTAGTGATACTCACATTGTTATGCCATTAGAAACTAGTTCTCATGGATGTGATGAAGTTGAACATGTTGATATGGTGTTTGGGCATCCATGGTTATTTGATGATAGTTATTCTTTTGAAGTAAAGAAAGCCCATGAAATGCGTTGTATTCAATTCTATGAAAATCATAAGAAAATCAAAAGTGAGCTTGAAAGGAAAAATGAATGTGAGAAGAATATGAGTGGTAAAAATAGGAGTGAAAAACAAGTGAGAAAAGAAAGAGTGCAGAAAACTGAAAAAAGAGGAGAACAAATGAGTGAAAAGAAACTTGAGAGAAGAATGAAAAAGAAAAAGAAAAAGAGAGAAAAGAGAAAAGGAAAAGACAGTTTGAGAAAAGATGAGAATAATGATGCAAAAGCAATTGTGAGTTGTTTGAGTGAAGGAGAGTTTAAGGTAGTTTCTTCACAACTCCTTCCTTCATATCTTCCATATGTTCCTTCTTTTTATCCTCTCAATCCTTCTTACTTTATCTCTGATTCTTATAATTTATTTAGTATATCGATGTGTTATGAGTCCTCAATTCCTCTTGAATCTAGTGTGAAAGAAAGTCAGTTTGATGATTTAGTGTCTTCTTTCTCTAATTTATCCATCTATGTCACTTCATTTCATTTTCATGAAAAGCTTTGTCAATTCATTTGTGAAGTAGTCTTTACTCATTTTATGTTTTATGTCTCTTGTGTGTCTCATAAGTCATGTGTCTTTTTGGTTATGTATTGGTTTCTTTCATCTCATTTTCATGAATCTTGTGTGTTCTATTTTCTATCCAGTAACTCATTCTCTTCTTATTCCATCAAACTTTGTGATACTTTGTTTTCATCCATATGTATTCCTCTTGTGACTTATGCTCCATCTGTGTCTTGTCAATGTGCACCATCCACAGGTGTCAAATCTTTCCAAATTTTGAACTTAGCAAATAATGTGAAAATCTGCCCAGCTTTCATCCCATATGTTTCCTCTAAAATCTCAATTTTCCTTGAGTCTTGTTGTGTCAAATTTGCCTCTAGTTTTTTGTTGCAGGTTATTAGTGTGAATGTTATGGAAGGAAAATCAAGTTATGATCCACTAATGCATGACAACAAGTCATATGCAACTCAAACTAATGGTCATTACAAGGTTTTTGATCCCGGAGGTTGGTTTGGAATGCAATTATTACACCGCAAGTTCAAGCAAGGGTTGAAGAGAAGATGCATCAATCAAGCTCAAAAAGTAAGTATACTCCCTATTTTATATTTTGATGCTTTTAATCATTCTGTTTCTTTCCATATAGATTCTGGAGATTCGAGGACGAATCATTTCGAGGAGGGAGGGAATGATAGAGTACGATTGAGGCATGAAGCATTTGGGGTCCTTGGACATGGCAATGAGCTCGGAAAGAGCATGAAGCCCAACTATTTGAATCAAGCTGCAGCCCCAAAAAAGAAAAAAGAGCTAAAAAGTATGGAAAAGGATTCCAATCATATAGGCTAATGGTCCAAGCCCAAAAGAAGCCCATTTGGGAGATATAACTTGAAGACAACATATGCTTCTCATGTGACCATTAAAAGTGACGTTTTTAATAAGTTTTATTAGGATTATTTTAGTCAATTTGTTTCCTTTTCAATAAAAGGCAAATAATGATCTGATTTGCTTTGCTTTATGCATTTAAGAGGAGCCAACCTTTTCAAATTCAAAATTAGAATTAAATGCTCCTTTTTGCTTAGTATTTCCTTTTTGTATTAATGAGCTTTAATAAGGTTAGGTTTGTGGGCTAAACTAGAGTTAGTTTGTGGGTTAATATTTGCCTATAAATAGGCACCTCTTGTACTCTTGCAAACACAATATGAATGAATGAATTTCTTTTCAGCAACTTTGTTGTTGTTCAGTGAGTTCTTTCTTGCTTATCCTTGAGTGCCAGAAAGAATGAGGACTTATCAAGGAG
Organism: Adenanthera pavonina; assembly: GCA_026686845.1. Taxonomy (NCBI): domain Eukaryota; kingdom Viridiplantae; phylum Streptophyta; class Magnoliopsida; order Fabales; family Fabaceae; genus Adenanthera; species Adenanthera pavonina. The sequence goes on from JAIVEN010000017.1 coordinate 11,146,785, forward strand.
TGGTGATCCTTGTGGCGTCCCGGAGTTAGGATGCAAGAGACGGGTTCTCTTGGAGTCTACTTCCTTCGACCAATATTTTGTTCAGTCTTCTTATTTCATCGTGTCTATTTTCTTTAGTTTTTGTTCATTGTTGTTCTTCATTGTTCTTGTGTTCAATTTATCTTTCCTTGAGTTGCACGATCCTTATATCAAAGAAGGCTCTTAGGACAGGTTCCTAATGTGTCTCCCATCAGAAAGCTTCATAAACAGAGCATACTCGTTGTACTGTGGCATTAGTAAGAAGCCCGTTGAATTCTTGCTGTATAGTGAAAAATCTCAAGAGTTGTCTTGGGGACTGAACGTAGGTCAAGTGGATAGACCGAACCAGGATAAATTACCGAGTCTTCCTCTCCTTATCTTTACTTTTCAGCTTGCTCTGTTTTATACGTTGCTTCCATTACACTATGCTATCTTCACCCATTCACTTTGTGCAAAAAAATTTCAATCTTCCTAATTCACCCCCCCTCTTGGGAAGTCAGCCTTGCTAACAACCATGTCGCTTACTTGGTCTATCCTAAGCAATCACTAGACACGGTAGCTCAATTATAGTAGAGCAAGCCGAGGAACCATTTTGTACTGTTGTTCTCTTAATGTCATTTTGATGTTTTGTTGATTTCGTACAATCCTTTGTTGATATTCCGTTGTTGCCATTGATAAAGGGTTTTGAATACTTAGTTGAATCAATTCATTAGCTATTGTGAACACTGCATTTTGTTCGAGTTTTAATATAAAATAATAAAAGTTTTTATTTAAGTCTAATTCGATGAAGGTGAAAGAAAAAAAGGGTTTCCATCGGAGTTAATTTTGAAAAAGAAAAAATATAAAAAAAAAGAAATAATAGAAAAATTGTAAAAAATTAATAATAATCATATCTTAAGGATATAAATTTCTTCTTTAAGAGATTTTCCAACCCTTTGAGATTTGGATTTACAAAGAAAAAATAATAATAAAAGTCAAATGAAAATGTACATCATAAAAGATTTAAATTTGATTGCAATATTATTGCATAAAAAGTAATAATGATAAAGATAAACTAAAAAGATAATAATTTGATTTGATTACGCATTAATAAAGATTTACATTAGGTTTTCCTTCCCTTGTCTATATAAAGGAAAGGTAGGTCATGGATCAAGGAAGAGAAAAGAAAAAAAAAAAAGGAGAGAGGGAGAGAAAAGAGGGAGGAGGAATGAAAAAAAAAAAAAGAAGGAGAGATGGAGAGAGAAGAGAGGTGAGGAAGAAAAAAAAGAATGAGAGATGGAGAGAAAAGAGAGAGGACGAAAGATTGAGAAAAAGAAGAAAAGGAAGAGAGAGAGTGATAGAGGATGGCTTAGACAAATTCAGGAACATAGTTGGAGGCCTTATCACTTGGAAAGATTCAAGCCCAAGAGAAGCCCATTGGAAGAGATTAATTAAAAGATCATGTGCTTCACTAAAATAGCATGTGACTTAAGCATTATTGGGCTTAATTAGTATTAATTTTTTTTTATTAATTATGGGCTAAACTTTGTTAATTAATAAAGTCCAATTAGTTAATTAGTAGTTTTTTTGATAGCCCACCTTGTAAATAAACATATCATGTACCAAACATGTGATTTCATTAATGTGTTGGCATGTTTATAAGGGCTTAGGTATTATTTTATTATTTTTTATGAATTTTCGTTATTTTATTTTAGGGCTTTATTTTATTAGTTTCCTAGGTCCAATAGGAGTGTTGTTTGAGCCTAAAGTCTCCTAATCCTATCAGGATTACTTAAGCCCAAATTAATTAGGGTTTCTAGGTTTATTAGGTTATATTTTACCTTGCCTATTTAAGGCTAACTTTCATGTACGTCTTTTAGATTTGGATAATTAAAGTTTCAGACTTTTGTGAGTTTCTCTTGCGTTCTTTTAGTACTAGAGCGAACTGTGACTTATCAAGGAATTGATCCTTCCTTGTGGCGTCACCGGAACTAGGGTTCAAGAGACCGGTTCTCTTGGGTTCTACTTCTCAAGACCAATATCTTTCCTTCTTATCTTCTCTATTATTATTTTCTTTTGCTACTGTTTTTGTCCGTTTGTTCATTTTCTTTGTGTCTAGTCTTTGTGTTCCTTATTTTGCAAAGATCCGGGTGTCATACATATCAAAGTGGGTTCTTTGGACGGGTTCCAAAAATGTTTACTTATCAGAGAGAGAAGAAGAAGAAGAAGAGGAAGAAAAGCAAAGAAAGAGTGAGTTGGAGAGTTAGAAAAGTAAAGAAAAAAACATGAGCAACATTGAGAGAGAAAAAAGAGAAAGGGTGAGTTTGCCCCTTTATCATTTTTAGAATTCACTATCCTTCTTTTCTTCTGCTTTATATTCTTTTTATTATGAGTTATATTTTGATATGACTTTTCATACCCATGAGTATCTCTAATAGAGAAAAAGATATGCTTTATATGTCTGAGAGAGAGTCATTCTTATTTATTTTACTTTATTTTTTTTTAATTATTTTGCATTACACCCACAACTCCAAACTAGTGATTTCATATTTGAAATTAGCTTTGGATAGTGGTGATACTTTATATCTTTCATTATTTAATTTATTTTATAACCTTGAGGCAAAATTCTTATATATGTAAACTAATGACCCGAGTTGCCTATAATCCCTCTATTTATATTTGAGGAAAAAGCAATAAGGTAAGGTAATATGATTCTTATGGACAACTAATTTTGCTTGTAAAAAATTAATGGATAATAATGAGCATTGGTGACACTTTGATAGAATGATTTCTTTATTTCAACAATATAGTTCAATGTTTTCTCCTCTTTATAAACACATATATATTTTTCGTGGCTTTAGAATGATATTTTTGTAGATGAAAAGCAAAGCATGATTGACCTGAATATTATACGATATCAAGCCATTGAGGTTGTGCAGTTCGTTGTATTATTTTCTCAATTACGGTAACAAAGCTCTTTCATCTCTAGCTTATAATTTATTTTTTATGATATTACACAATCACACAATCACCATTTTTGAGATTGATGTTGTTATTAAAACATCGCTATGTGAGGTTTGTAGAACTTTCATAGATTTTGATTTACTGTGTGCGACATAGGTCACCCCGGTATACCATGTTGAATCAAGTGTTTTGATGATTCCAAACCAACCTTCAAGAGCTTGAAATAAAGATAGCAAAGATACACAAAAGGTTCAAGTGAGGAAATTCTGGACAAATCAGAGCAAGGATTCATGTAAGATGTTTAGTAATGTTGTAATTTGAGTAAAAGACTTTGATTTGGTGAAAAGATGTTTTAAAACCTTGATTCTATGTTAAATCATGGAATATTTGAAAAACATCCACCAACAGAGGAAGTTTGAAAGGTTTATACTGATCTGTCATCTTAGAAATTCAAACTTTGGCTTTGGAAATTCGAATTTCGTATTGAAACAGAACAAGTCTGAAGAGAAACTTCTCTGACAGACGAATTTTGACTTCAGAAAATTGGAATTTTGATAAGTCTCTGAAAGAAACTTTCAGTAACAGACGAATTTTGGGTATTGAAAATTTGAATTTCAGACAAAATGTAACTTATGAAAACTAAAGAAATTCGTCTAAAATTATGTCAAAGTTTATCTAAAACCAAGTTTGGATTGGATTTCAAAATTGCTCACTGACAAACGAACTTTGAACATGAAAATTCGAATTTCAGAAACTAAGCTTGTGAGTCTGTAGCAATGATATGTTGACATACGAATGACAGTATCTATAAATTCATATTTTGAAGTAAGTCTGAAAAGAGGTCTCTCTGACAGACGAACTTTGCCCTTTGAAAATTTGAATTTTGAATTATATGAACTACTGTGCCTTATAAACCAGCTACGGACAGACGAATTTTGGGGCTCCAAAATTCGAATTTCGAAGGCACTGTAGCAAATTGAAAATACTGTTCACACTTAACAAAAAAACTTTCTACTTGAAAATTCGTATGTCACAACATAGAAACATTTTCAAAATATCAAAATTTGAATTTCATTTCATGATAGATGAACTTCGGACATTCAATGTTGAAGATGTTAACCTCCGGTTTCTATGAAATTCGTCTGTTGACCAACTGAAATTCAAATTTCAGAGTGTCAGAAGCATTAAATGCAGTTGGTTAACGGATAGTTTTTCAGAGTAACCGTTGGATAACTTCTCCAACGGATAGATTTTGTCTCTAACGTATAGTTGAGACCTAAATCTATAAATATAACATCATTTGAAGTTGTGGGTAATGATTTTAACTTTGTATATACTGAAACTCTATCAAATCATCTACTCAAAGTCTCTTACTCTCTCACTTCAATATTTGCACTTCGACTTTCATATTCACTCTGTTAAAGAGAGTTTAATCATTGTAAATAATCTTATTTTCATATGGAAGAAAAATTTTCTTGTGAGGGGATATCACAAGGGATTGGGGAAGCACTTTGTAAGAGTGCATAAAGGGAAAGAGTGAGCTCTAGAAATAGAGCATCATCTTTGTACTGAGACATTTGCAAGAAGCCCATTGAATTCTTGCAGAATAGTGGAAAATCTCAAGTGGTGACTTGGGAACTGGACGTAGGTCAAGTGGAAAGACCGAAACAGGATAAATATTTGAGTTTTCTTCTCTTTACTGCAACTTTTACAGTTTATTCACTTATACTCTATTTTACCTTCTTACTTTGCTTTCTTCACTTTCTTGACATTTTACAGAAAATTTTCAAGCTTCCCAATTCACCCCTTCTCTTGGGAAGCCAACCTAACTAACACTCTTTACTACTACTTTTATAATTTATTCATTTATACTCTGTTTTACTATCATACTTTGCTTTCTTCACCTTCTTGATATTTTGCAGAAAATTTTAATCTTCCCAATTCACCCCCCTCTTGGGAAGCTAGTTCATCTAACAAGTGGGATCAGAGCCCAGATTCCCAATAAAAGGATTTCACAGTCTGGGAATTAAAATGGCTGGTTTTCGAGAAAGCATACTACCAGAGGGCAACAACACAAATAGACCACCTGACTTCAGTGGAGAACACTATGGTTACTAGAAGATGAGGATGCAAATCTATCTCCAGTCAATTGATCTGGGCATCTGGTCAGTCATTCAGAAGGGAAATTTTGTTCCAATGGCTTTGGAAGATGATGGGAAGTACAGAAAGAAGCCAGAAGCAGAATGGAATGAGGAAGATAGAAGAAGAATCTTACTGAACTTCAAGACAAAACACTGTTTGGTCAGTGCTTTAAATCAAGACGAATTTTACAGGGTCCCACAATGCTCCACTACCAACGAAATGTGGGACACCTTGCAAATTGCTCATGAAGGAACAACTGGAGTAGGGGAAAATAAACTGAATACATGTAAAGGTGAATACGAAAGCTTTCAAATGGCTGAAGGAGAAAATGTAAAAGAGCTACAGAAGAGATTTACCCTCATTGTGAATTAACTAAAAAGTCTAGGAAAGGAGTACACTCAAACAGAAAGGGTCAGAAAGATCCTCAGAGCTCTCCCTTTGGAATGGCAACCCAAAGTAATAGCAATAGAGGAAGCCAGAAGAGAATCAATGGCCTCTGTCATAGCTCTTTTTGGTAGCCTCGAGGAGTATGAAGGAAAAATGAAGGCTCTCAAGGAAGCAGGACAAGACAGAAAGAAGAAAGGTCTTGCTCTGAAAGCTGCTTAGGAGAAAGAAGAAGAATCTGGCGATGGAGATGACCTAGATGAAGAAACTCTGGCTATGATGGTCAGAAAATTTGGAAGATTCTACGGCAAGAAGAGAAACAGGAAAATCTTCAAGAAAGGAGCAGCTGGAGATAGCAAGAGAGAAGCAAAGGAACCTGTTACTTGCTATGAGTGTAAAAAACAGGGACATATCAAATGGGATTATCCACAATTTCTTCAGAAGCAAGAAAAAGAAAAGAAATCTATAGACAAGGCAGGAAGAAAAAAGCTTACATCTCATCAATATGGGGCAATAGCTCAGATAAAGAAGAAGATGATGAAGATGAAATTTCCAACATCTGTCTGATTGCTCTTGCCTTTGAAGAAGCTGAAATCCCATGCCGCAATGATCAAGAAGATAAGGTATATGAATCTGAACCTTCTTATTCTGAATTGTTGGATTCATTTCATGAGCTGCATGATGAGTTTGTTAAGGATACTAAAGAATTAAAGCAAGCTAAGAAAAACATTAACAAACTAGAATCTCAATGCAACATCTCTAAAATTGCTTCTTTACCTATTGTTGAATCTGCTTGCTATAAATCATGCATTGAACTAAAGCAAACTAATGAATATCTAGTGAAAAGCATGTCTAGGCTTACTAAAGGTAAAGATACGTTGTTTTCTTTAATGGGAAGCCAAATAATATGACAGAGAAAGGCTGGACTTGGCTATGATCCTTGTACTGTAAAAGAAAAGATTAGGAAGAAAAATTAGAATATGTATATGAGACACTTTGTGCATGCTAGTGGCACTAGAAAGAAAGAACATATTTCTCAGCATATTGAATCTTATGATCAACCAATGCATGCAAAACAAAAATATTATCTGCATTGTTTTCTTCATGCATCTCAATCCAGCAGTCCCTTTACCACCTGTCACTTCTGTAACAAGAAGGGGCATATTTCTAGCTCATATGCTTTAAAGAAAAATGGACTTAATAGGAAGGTTAAATGGGTTCCCAAAGGTACATCTGTATCTAGGGAAAAGACTACTAACAGGAAAGGATCCAAGCAAATTTAGGTACCTAAAAAGAAAATATGAACTTTGTTTTGCAAGTCTGTCTCAAAGCTAGAAAGAGTAATAAATGGTATATGGACAGTGCCTGCTCAAGTCACATGACCGGTGACAAGGAGAAGTTCATCACCCTTAGAGACAAGAAAGGAGGAAAGGTGACCTTTGGAGGTGATCAATATGGTAGAATAATTGGCATTGACATTATGGGCAAGAATCCTGAAACATCCATTGAAGAGGTGCTGTTTGTGATTGGCCTCAACCACAATCTGCTAAGTGTGAGCCAAACATGTGACAAAGGAAACTGGGTACTGTTTGACTCAAAATTCTGCCTGGTCATTAGAAAAAGTGATCACAAAGTAATCCTCAAAGCTCAAAGGGATGATAACTGTTATACTATTGATCTCGATGAACTTCCTTCCTTAGATTCTGTCTGCTTGATTAGCCAGGATAATGATAGTTGGTTGTGGCATAAAAGGTTAGCTCATGTTAATATGAATCAACTATCAAAACTGGTTAAAAATGAGTTAGTCACTGGCCTACCAAAAATTACTTTTGGAAAAGACAAAGAATGTGATACATGTTTAAGAAGAAAACAAACCAAATCTTCTTTTAAATCTAAAAACGTAGTCACCACAACTAGACCACTAGAACTGTTGCATATGGATTTAATTGGTCCATCTAGGGTAAAAAGCATTGGTGGAAATTTGTATGTGCTTGTAATTGTAGATGATTACTCTAGATTTACATGGACATTATTTCTCTCCTCTAAAAGTGATACCTTTGATGCATTTGTAACCTTAGCCAAGAAAATGCAAAATGAGAAGTGTATTTACATTGTGTCTATCAGGTCAGATCATGGAGGAGAATTTGAGAACTCATATTTCTTGGAGTATTGTAATGAGCATGGAATTGAGCACAACTTCTCAGCTCCAAGAACTCTTCAACAGAATGGAGTAGTAGAGAGAAAGAACGGAATAATTAGAGAGATGGCTAGAGCTATGCTGAATGAAAAGGAACTCTCTCAAGTATTTTGGGCTGATGGAGTAAATACAGCAAGCTACATTATAAATAGAGCCTACATCAGACCAATTCTTGGGAAGACTTCTTATGAGCTGTACAAAGGAAGAAAGCCAAATCTCTCACATCTCCATGTGTTCGGCTGCAAGTGCTTCATTCACAACAATGGAAAGGAAAATCTGGGTAAGTTTGATGATAAATCTGATGAAGGTATATTTCTGGGCTATTCTAGTAGAAGTAAGGCATATAGAGTTTTTAATAAAAAGTCTAAATTGGTAGAAGAATCTGTGCATGTAGTATTTATTGAAAATGAAACTGCTTCCAAACATGTTACTGATGAGGATGATCTTGTCTCAAACTTTAAAATGTTAGATATTTCTAATGAAGGTAAAATTGAACCTCTAAAAATATTTGAATCTATTAACATAGAGGAAAATATTCAGGAAGGAGATTTTGAGGATGAAAATAATGATGAAATATCTCAAGGACTCCCTAGAGCTTGGAGATATCAAAGGAATCATCTTGTTGATCAAGTGATAGGGAATATTCAAGAGAGAGTTAAAACCAGAAGACAATTAAGGGATCAAATGATTAATTGTGCTTTCATCTCACAAATTGAACCTAAATGCACTGAGGAAGCCTTAACTGATGAATTCTGGATTTTGGCAATGCAAGAAGAGTTAAACCAATTTGAAAGAAATCAAGTTTGGGACTTTGTGCCCAGACCCAAAAATCATCCTGTCATTGGCACTAAATGGGTTTTTGCAAATAAACTTGATGAATCAAGGTCAATAATTAGAAATAAAGCTGGATTGGTTGCAAAAGGATATAATCAAGAAGAAGGTATTGATTTTGAAGAAACCTTTACTCCAGTGGCTAGACTAGAAGCAATTAGAATTCTATTGGCATATGCATGCATGAAAAATATTTTGTTGTATCAAATGGATGTGAAGATTGCCTTTCTAAATAGATATATCATGGAAGTCAATCTCCAAGCTTTGAGGATTCTACAAAACCAAACCATGTTTATAAACTGAAGAAAGCCCTTTACGGTTTAAAGCAAGCCCCTAGAGCATGGTATGAAAGATTAAGTAATTTTCTAACTAAAAAGGGGTTCAACAGGGGAAAAGTAGATACAACCTAATTCACCAAGAAAGAAAATAAAGATTTACTTATTATTCACATTTATGTTGATGATATTATATTTGGTGCTACTAATGAATCTCTTTGCAAGAATTTTTCTAAGCTAATGCAGGGAGAATTCGAAATATCCATGATGGGTGAACTCAACTTCTTCCTTGGATTGCAAATCAGGCAGTGTGATGATGGTATCTTTCTCAAGCAATCCAAGTATCTGAAGGAATTGCTAAAGAAGTTTGGGATGGAGTATGTCGGGCCAATGGGAACACCTATGACTACAACAACCAAACTGGATATGGATGAAAAAGGGAAAATGTTTGACATAACCCAGTATAGAAGAATGATTGGATCCTTACTGTACCTAACTGCCAATAGACTTGACATCATGTTTAGTGTTTGTATGTGTGCAAGATTCCAGTCATGTCCCAAGGAAACCCATGCAACTGCTGTGAAGCGTATCTTCAGATATCTTATTGGAACATCACAGATAGGTCTTTGGTATCCAAAGGGCAATGGAGAAGATCTCAAAGGATACACTAATGCTGATTTTGCAGGATCCAAAATTGACAGAAAAAGCACAAGTGGAACTTGTTAGTTTCTTGGAGGATCCTTGGTTTCATGGTTTAGCAAAAAGCAAAACAGTGTGGCCTTATCCACGGCAGAAGCTGAATATATTGCAGCTGGAAGCTGTTGTGCCCAAATTATCTGGATGTGACAGTAGCTTGAGGATCTTGAGGTTAAGATGAAGGAAATACGAATAATGTGTGATAACCAAAGTGCCATAAACATCACAAAGAATCCTGTCATGCATTCAAGAACAAAACATATTGAAGTTAGGCACCACTTCATAAGGGATCATGTTTTGAAAGGAGAAATTAGATTGGAATACATCCTAACAGAGGATCACGTTGCTAACATCTTGACAAAGCCTCTATCAGAAGACAGACATTGCAAAATTAGGAGAGAATTAGGTATGGTAAATCCTAATGAACTGTAAGTAAATCATTGTGCAATTCTGTTTTTAGATTTTCTAACATTAAATTAATTCTAACTTAAGCATCAGAGAAAGTTTAATGTAAGTTGCAGGTGCTCCTCATGAGTTTGAATGACACTACATCTGAAAAATGGAGCAAATCAGAATGGAACAGTCAAAAGGAGAAAGAGACAGCAAGAAATCTGAGTTCTGGATCCATCCTGTAAGTTTTTAAAGTTGAAATTCATATCTTAGTTGTGTGTTAGATGAATTTCCTTGATAAACTGTGTTTCTGAACAAGTCGGCATGGTCAACATTCGAATTTATATGCCCAATAGACGAACTTCAGCTTGGTATACATTAGAACAATTCTCGGTGGTCCCTCGAAATTCGTCTGTTGGTCCTTGAAAGTTTGAATTTTCAAAAATAAAAGTTTCAAAGTTATGTTTATCTAACATGATGATTATACAAATGATTATTTCTTAACATACAAATGTTGGAGAACCTTTACAAAGTAAAGAAATTTGAATTTCTGATTCAAAATTTGTCTGTTGAAACTTGCTCATAATGTTGAATCTCTAAAAGATGAATGTTTATATGAATAATTCATCTGTTGATTGTTGCATTGATTATTACTTGATGCTTGCTATTCAAAATTCAAACTTTATTGAATCAAAGTTCGTCTATTCATCCTGTGCTATTTGAATTAAGCCTCTGTCAGACGAACTTTCAGAAGAAAATTCAACTGTCAGTAAGCTTTGCTGAAAAGTTTAACTTTTAACTGCTCGAAGTTTGAATTTTGACCCCTCAAAATTCGTCTGTCATGCGGTTACTTACGTTAAAACTGACAGTTTTCCTCTAAACAGACGTAACCCTATTCATTCTTTCTCTGAGTCTGTTCAAATTCTCTCTTCAATGCTCTTAAATCCTGACCAAAAATCTTCATTTCTCACCATTTAAACTCCCTTTCGCATCCTATAAACTCATTCCCAGCCTCATTCTGAAACATTCCTCCATGAAAATGGCAAGGGTAAAGAATCCTGAAGTTGGAAAAGGAGAGGCACGTCCAAAGAGATCGGTCAAATCCCAATATCCCTCAAAGAAGGGTGAAAAACTGAAGAGAAAAGCCGAATCAAGCAAGGCAACTCCCTCCAAACTACAGAAGACAACCATAAAGGCAAAATCAAAGAAAACTGGACCTTCTTCTTCGAAGAAAGCAGAGCCTTCGGTCCCTATTCCTGCTGCTGTTACAGTGGTATCCACTTCCTCCTCCAGTACTGAATCTAGAGAATACCAACTCACAACAATATCATTATGGAGTACTCCTCAGATTCAGGAAGAATACTCAATCAAGTTTGCAAGTAAAAAGGTAATCAAGCCTCACTGTGTGAACTTGGAAGATTTCTTGGTCTCTAATAGTTTTGATGCTAGAATATGGATGCTAAGATATAAGAATCTATTATAGATACTGGAAAGGTATGATTATGAAGTGGTTAAGATATAGTATGCCTCCTTGAAGTACAACAGCAAAAAGAAGAAGTGGGAGGTCAATCTAAGATCAAGGACCATCTGCCTCACAGATGAAACTCTCAATGAAGTGTTGGAAATCCCAAGGCAAGATGGCCTTAAGATTAACATCACTGCTTCTGGGTACATGGATGAGACAGAGACTCTGATGAAGAAGGTGGCCTCTTTCTGAACTACAAGGAAAGCACAATCCTGAACACTTTGTTCAGAAAAAAGGAAAATGGGCCAACCATAAACTTGCTAAAGCCCACAGACCTCAGTGCTCAAGTAAGGATCCTACACTACATAGTGTCTAGGATCATATTCAACAAAGGAGACAGCTTCAATCTGATCATAAGGGTAGAGGCACATGTGATGGTAGCAATCATGCGTGGAAAACTCATCAACATGGGACATATCATACTCCAACACATGATCAAGGCAAGGGATCAGAGGAAGGACCCCACACTCTCCTATGCAACAATCATTTCCAGAATTCTAGGATATGCTAGAATCCAGCACCTTGAGAAGGGAAAAGGGAAACCCACTAAGATTTTCAAGGAAGAGGAACTTCAAAGAATAGGGATTGAGAGAAATGAAGGAAGATGGATTGGGAAAGGAGCAGGAAAATTTGAGATCTCTTCTTTGTTGAAGGTGCCTCCCAAAAACAAGAAGGTACCTCTGAGGCTCCTGCTAGACCTATACCTCAGCCTTCTCTGCCTATCCCATCTCCATCCAAGCCTACTCACATTCCATCTACTCCCTTCTCTTGTGCCAAACCAACCAAGATCACTGAGTTGTATGACAGCCTGTCTACACTCATACTTAGCATCAGGGATGAGCAGAATGCCAAATTTGCTCATCTGCAAGATCAGATTCATCAATTGGCTAAGAACATGAAAGTGGCTGCTAATGCATATGAAGACATTTGGAGTGCAATTCCTGCCACATCAGCTCCACCTCAGCCAGGGTTCTTTGAGCCTGCTAAGTCTCCAACTCCTGAGCCTCCAAGTCCCTTTGAGCTAGCCTCTTCAGAGCATGATGATGCTATAGATGATACTGAGGTTGCTGGTACACTGACCACACCAAGTCCTGGTCCTCCCTTGGACTACGTTATGGAAGAAGAAGGCCCTCGGGATTCATGCTCTCATGATCCCATTCCAGTAGATGTTCAAGAGTCAATCCTATCCCAGCAAGAATATGAGCAAGTAGAGAGATTAGTGGCAGCCATCTCCACTTCACCATTCCTGCCAGCTGCCATAAATGAAGAAAAGAGCATTATGCCTTTTGTTGATCTAGAAGCCATTACACACAATGCTCTCTTACAAGCTCAGAGAAGAAGGCTTGAAGAAATGTTTCCTCTTTCCACTCCCTCACCTGTTACATATTATGGTTTCTTGGAGTAAAGAAGGGCACAACTGGCAGTCACAAGGCGAGAAATTTCTGAACTTCTTGAGATTTCTGATGATGAAGATGAAGACACAAGTTCTGAAGTTTCTGGGTCCTTGCCAAAGCTCAATCCAAAAATGTCATTTGTCCCTCTGCCTCTTCAAGCTATTCTAGTGTCTCAAATCCCTCCTTCTATAGATTTTGTTCACCCTTCTGATGATGTCAAAAAGGGGGAGAAAAGTGAGCAAACTGGGACTGGAAAGTCTGCTGCTGAGCCTTCTAGAAAGACTTACAGCAAGAAGACCAAGTCAAAGAAGAAGTGATTAGAACTTAGGCTTAGGTCCTCTTGTAGTGTTATGTTATGTTTCTGTTGTTTGTGTTTTATGTACTTCGAACTATTGCATTAACTCTTTTCTGTAAAGCAATGATTGTTGAAATGAAAGAATTCCTTACTTGCAATGATCTGTTCCTATTAATCTTTGAATCTCTTTACTTGATCTACTATATATGATATCTTTTGAAATATAATGCATGTGTTGAGGGGGAGCTTGTTGAAGCAAACCCAAGTACTAATCCAATTTGTAAGTTATTTTGTCATCATCAAAAAGGGGGAGAATGTTGAATCAAGTGTTTTGATGATTCTAAACCAACCTTCAAAAGCTTAGAATAAAGATATCAAAGGTGCACAAAAGGTTCAAGTGAGGGAATTCTGGACAAATCAGAGCAAGGATTCATGTAGGATGTTTAGTAATGTTTTAATTTGAGTAAAAGACTTTGATTTGGTGAAAAGATGTTTTAAAACCTTGATTCTATGTTAAAATATGGAATATTTGAAAAACACCCACCAACAGACGAAGTTTGAAAGGTTTATACTGATCTGTCATCTTGGAAATTCAAACTTTGGCTTTGGAAATTCGAATTTCGTATTGAAACTGAACAAGTCTGAAGAGAAACTTCTCTGACAGACGAATTTTGACTTGAGAAAATTCAAATTTTGATAAGTGTCTGAAATGAGCTTTCAGTAACAGACGAACTTTGATTTTAAAAATTTGAATTTCAGACAAAAAGTAACTTATGAAAACTAAAGAAATTCGTCTGAAATTATGTCAAAGTTCATCTGAAACCAAGATTAGATTGGATTTTAAAATTTCTCACTGACAGACAAACTTTAAACATGAAAATTTGAATTTCAGAAACTAAGCTTGTAAGTCTGTTACAATGATATGTTGACATACGAATGACAGTATTTATAAATTTGAATTTTGAAGTGAGTCTGAAAAAAGGTCTCTCTGACAGACGAACTTTACCCTTTGAAAATTCAAATTTCGGATTAGATGAACTACTGTGCCCTATAAACCAACTACGGACAGACAAATTTTTGGGTTCCAAAATTTGAATTTCGAAGGCACTGTAGCAAATTGAAAATATTGTTCACACTTAACAGAACGTCTTAAAACATGAAAATTCATATGTCACAACATAGAAACATTTTCCAAAGATCAAAATTCGAACTTTGCTTCATGACAGACGAACTTCGGATATTCAACGTTGAAGTCTTTAGCCTTCGGTTTCTGTGAAATTCGTCTGTTCACCAACTGAAATTCGAATTTCAGAATGTCAAAAGCATTAAATGCAGTTGGTTAACGGATAGTTTTTCAGAGTAACCGTTGGATAACTTCTCCAACGGATAGATTTTGTCTCTAACGTATAGTTGAGACCTAAATCAATAAATATAACATCATTTGAAGTTGTGGGTAACGATTTTAACTTTGTATATACTGAAACTCTACCAAATCATCTACTCAAAGTCTCTTACTCTCTCACTTCAATATTTGCACTTCAACTTTCATATTCACTCTGTTAAAGAGAGTTTAATCATTGTAAATAATCTTATTTTCATATGGAAGAAAGATTTTCTTGTGAGGGGATATCACAAAGGATTGGGGAAGCACTTTGTAAGAGTGCATAAAGGGAAAGAGTGAGCTCTAGAAACAGAGCATCATCTTTGTACTGAGACATTTGCAAGAAGCCCATTGAATTCTTGCAGAATAGTGGAAAATCTCAAGTGGTGACTTGGGAACTGGACGTAGGTCAAGTGGAGAGACCGAACCAGGATAAATATATTAGTTTTCTTCTCTTTACTATTACTTTTACAGTTTATTCATTTATACTATATTTTACTATCATACTTTGCTTTCTTCACTTTCTTGACATTTTGCAGAAATTTTTAATCTTTCCAATTCACCCCCCTCTTAGGAAGCCAGCTTATCTAACATACCAATTTAATTGTATATGTATATATGTTTTTTTACTCACATAGTTATTATTTTAGAGTTTCAAATAAAAGATTCCTTAAATTTGTAATTAAATATTTATCAATGATGAAAGATTTTTATTTTTAGACTAATTTTCTAATACAATTTTTAAAAAGAAAAAAATCATACTGTGTGAGGTTTTTGGAACCTCTGTGGATATTTAAACTAATAAATTTACCACGTGTTGTTGTGTTCATCCACTGGTATAATAATCATATTATGCATTTTCTTTATGAAAAATATTTTTGAAATCAAAATAATAAAGATTATCTCAAATTTGATAGAGTTTTGCGTCTATTTTAAATAAAAATATTTCTTTAAATATAATATTATAATATATTTTTAAGTTATTTTATGTGAGGTTTTTAGAGTTTTCATATGTATATAAACTAATTAGTGACCGCATGGGATTTCAGGAATTTCCATGGATTTATCAATAAACAATAAATAAATAGCTAAACAATATTTTCACATATAACATGAATAATTTGATTTTTGGAAATAACAGAAGAAACTATTCAAAAAATTATTTTATTAAAAATATATATATTTTTTCTTAAAAAACACAAACCCATTGACATGAATTTTTACACCTGAACTATATGGACTTTGATCCCTATATTAGGGTACATGGACCATAAACTCTTATTCTAGATCAAGTCCGTCTTTGTAAATAAATTTTATTTATTTTATTTTTCTTGTTTCTCTATACATGTCTTATAGAGGTAATTAAAATAATTTTAAAACCACATTAATTTTGTATAATCAACTTAATGTAACCGTTCTTATGAACGGGTGTTATGGGGTGCCTAACATCTTTCTCATGATGCAATCAACTCCCGAACCCTTTATGTTTTGTAAACCACTCTTTAAAGGTTTTTCAAAAGTTCCTCTTTTAAAAATTTTGGTAACAACTCTACTTTATTTTAATTTTTTTATTTTTGGAAGATTAAAAATCGAGTGCGACAGTTTGGCAATTCCACTAGGAAATGTTTGAGAGTCAAGCCTATATAAGTTGGTTCTACAAAATTTTGTGGCCTTAATTTTATTTTAATTACCTTTCCTTCTATTTATTTTCAATATTGTTTGTCTCATATGATTAGGATATATAATTTTATTTTATTAATTTTTTCTTTTACTGTATGAATAATGTGCTTATTGTATATTGTTTTATATATTTCTCTTATTATTATCTGCTTAGTAGATGAGGGTTGGGTAATTTGTGGGTCTCAAGTATGTATGCTCTCCTCACACACAGACACTTACACATTCTCCTCACACACATTTTGGGCCCTATACCCGGGTTGGTGAGTACCTTAGGTTAATGAAGTTTGTAATGATTTCCCTGAAGGGTTTTTGGAGCCCTATGAGGTTACTATGAAGACTTCGTCCATGCAGTTACTTATTTTGTAAAGTTGGTCCCCGTAAAACTATTGAGTTCTCAGTGGATCAACTTTAGTAGTGGGGTCTTCACCTTTATGGTGGGGGCAGCTTGGAAACCTTATTAGGGCAATAGACCAACCTTGAAAATTGGCATATTAATAGATAAACCCTAGTAACCAACCAGTTAGCTAGTATTCAACTTTCTTTGGGTAGATATCTCTATACCCTAGGACTTATCCCATAATAGGACAAAAGAAGAGCATTTGTTTTTTGTCATAGCATATCATTATTAAAAAAAAAACAAACATAGGAAAAGGTGACACACTGTTGCCTCGCCACCAAAGGGTGTATCAAAATCTTTGCATAACATGGTACAACACAATGGTAGGGCATGCATTAGCAACCTAACGCTTGTCTATGGGTCCCTGACCTTAATAGATTATAAGCACCTTACATTCCTCATGTTAAAGGATAACTTTATAAGGATTAAGAATTTTTTTTAGTGTGCCTATAAGCCTAAGTGATTCATTTTGATATGAGGGATATAACTAACAACTTCAAAAATTTAGTAGTGTTAACTTTTTGCAAACTAATAGTTTCCCTTCTACTCATCAAGGTGGGAATTTCTACCTAATGGATAAATTAGTTTCATTAGTCAGCTATAAAAGAAAAACAATAATAAGTAAAAGCAAACTAAATTACCTTGGTAATATTCTATCAAGTTTTAGGGATAAAGATTCTAAGGCATTAATCATATTCGGATATTGATCCTCCATTGGTTAATTGTCATCAATAAATAATAACTAAAAAAGTGAACTAAATCACCTTGGCAATCTTCCATCAAATCTTATGGATAAAGATCTTAAGATATTAATCACATTTAGATATTGATCCTCCATTGGTTAATTATCATTAATATATAATAACCCAAAAAAAGAGTTAATTTACATTAGCAATCTTTTATCAAATCTTAGGAATAAATATCTTAAGACATTAATCCCATTTGGATGTTGATCTTCAATCGGTTAATTATCATTAATAAATAATAACTAAAAAAGTGAACTAAATCACCTTGGTCATTTCCATCAAATTTTAGTAATAAGATCTTAAGGCATTAATCACGTTTGAATATTGATACTCCGTTAGTTAAGTGTCATTAGTACATAAAAACTTAAAAGCAAACTAAATTACCTTGACAATATTCTATCAAGGATAAAGATTCTAAGGCATTAACCATGTTTGGATATTGATCATTTGTTGGATAATTGTCATCAATAAATAATAACTAAAAAAATAAATCACCTTGGCAATCTTCCATCAAATTTTAGAGATAAGATTTTTTTTAAGGTATTAATCACATTTGGATGTTGATTCTTCATTAGTTGATTATCATTAAAAATAATAAAAAAAAGTAAAATAAATCACCATTGAAAATCTTCTATCAAATTTTGGGGATAAAATCTTAAGGCATTAAACACATTGGGACATTGATCATTCGTTAATTAAGTCTTAATAATAAATAATAACTCAAAATAAAATTAAATCACTGTTGACAATCTTCCATCAAATTTTAGGATAAGATCTTAAGGTATTAATCACGTTTGGATGTTAATCATTCGTTGGTTAATTATCATTAAAAAATAATAAATAAAAGTAAACTAAATCACCATTGACAATCTTCTATGAAATTTTAGGGATAAGATCTCAATACATTATCACATTTGGATATTGATCTTTGGTAAGTGTCATTTCTATTTTCTTATGATGCAATAAACACCTAGCTAAGGTGAGAAATTCCCTTCCAATTTTTTTTTCAAAGGAAGTCTTGACTAGCAAGTAAATATACATGTTAAAAGATACAATCATGTTGACATTAATTGTGTAGTGATTTTGATCCTTCACTAACTATTTGCTTCCCCACCATAATCTAGAAAAAAGTGTGTTTTCACTCTTTTTCACAAAGAAATAAATTAGTTTGATAACATGCTAAAAGGGCATACTCTTAAACATATATGGCATGAATATCATTAATGATATTAGGCACTTAATTTTCAAAAGGTATTTGAAAAATCATAATTCCCCTTCTTAAGAATAATAAATACCAAGAAGAAGTGATCTTACACTTGAACCTGGTGTCAAAATTAATAAAAGTAAATAATAAAAACAAAGGCAAAGCAAAACAAAACAAAACAAAAACCCAAAATCTGATTGGCTAACATATTAGTAGGTTTACAAAAGTCATGACCTAAATTTGGAGAAATTTGGTCTTCCATGAATTAATTAAGTGTAAGAAGGATCCAAAGGTAACCTACTAATATTTTAACTAATCAAGGTTGTAACTAAAACAACCAAAGCTTCGTATCTAATTATCTATTGTCATGAGAAACAATAAGAGTTCGAATGAAAACAAAATTTCATATACTCCTAGACCTATCTAGTAAACATATCACCTTGCTACCTGTCATTCAAAAGTCCAATCCTGAAACACACCTAAGCAAAGGCTCAAGATTCTCACAAGTTATTTATGATAATGGACCCTTGCAACAGAATTAATGCACTATTTAATTCATCAGTTGTATAACATAATGAGCGTGCATTCACATGCATAGTCATTTTGCACATCATGATAAATATTGTGAAATTTGTAGACAATAAGATTATTGGTTCCTTGAGATGGAAAGTCAACATGAACCTTTGGGTCAATAGGTTTTATCTAAGCTTCTCCATGACCATAAGAAAATTATTTATCACTCATATGAGTATAGAAAGAACTAGTTTCTTTAAGGATTTGGGGACTTGCTCTTTTTAGACACTCACAAAAGATTACCCAAAAATAATATTTTTAATTTCAATCATAACCTTCACTGAAAAGACCATTCTTCAAAAGTGAGTCTCTAATGTGTCATATCTTCATCAAACTATGTGAAGATCTAGTACTGAGACTAACTTTATTGATATTATGGTCATATATTTTCATCTTCCCTCTTACTACTATGTTTATCTTGTCAATTTCTTGGAAAGCAGTCATCCCTTGCCATATTTTGTTCAATATTCCAAATAAAAACACTTCAATTGATGTGAGAAATAGATTAAATCTGAAGCAAAATACGTTGCCCAGTTTTTTTTCTTTCAAAAAAAAAGAGAAAGAAAAAGATGCAAAAAAAGGGTCCTACAAACAAATTGAGTCAATGATATGAGGCTTTTTTTTTTCCAATATGGAAGATACCCTAATTGGGCTAGAAGTAGTGGTTATTTTAATTAACCCATGATTAAATAATTACCTTGCGATGAAAAGTATCTAACATATTTTTATGCTAAAAAATTCAAATGTCAAGAGATGATCAATTTTTCCTTTTTGCCTACCTTAAATATTACCTAACCATTTACAGCCACCTTTTGCTTTTGAAAACCTCTTTCTATCCCTTAATATTGATAAACAAAAAAAAGAATAATTACAAAATAGCAATCTTGATGTTATAATGGGTAAAAACAATAATAAAAGTCAAGCAAAAGATATTGGAAAAGTAAGCAAGAAAAAGATAATAGCAAAGTAAAATTCTCCCTAAGAAAAAATAGAAGCTATTATGAAAAAGAAAAAAGAAAAAGCCTCAAGCAAATGACTCTTATTGAATGAGAAGTGAAAATAGAACAAAAGATTTTTGTTGAAGAAAAAGTCCTCCCAACTGAGCATTTAAGGAGGCATCAAGTTTGCAAGATTGCAGGTTTTCCAAAGTAAATTTCTCATCGTAGTCTCACATGAACATTCGAGCCTTTGTAACCCTTCTCATTGTAATAAGCCTTTAATATCCTACTCATTGTAATCCCATCTTAATATTTGAACCTTTAAAATCCTTATGTTTTTAACTTTCAACTCTCTTCTTCGTATCCATATTACACACCTAAAATATCCTCTCTTGGTAAGTGAGTTTCAGTATAAAATCTTATTAGAGAAGTATGTGAAGGTGATTAGTGGAAGGATTGATAAGGGTGGGGTGTTTTTGAACCTAATATCCCTTTTATTTTCAAAAACACATTTACCTAGACCAAGTTACCAACCCCAAAAGTCCTCATTGAGATTTAATTGGGATAGTTTTTCTTATGAAAGAGGGTTCTAAGTCTAAGGTAACTTAAACTGGTGCAAAAGGCAAAGCTTAGAGTAAAAAAATTTTACTCACATCAATTGTAGTATTCTAAAAGGGAATATTTTAGCCAAGAAATGTGCTTCTACCCATTTTCCCATTATTTAAAAAAAAATTAATTGTAGAATTTATGGCATATTCCCAATTCCATCACTTCATCTCCATTTTACACTTTCGTCATTCAAATAAAATGCTCCTATTATAAGATTAGGATATCTTTTCATTTGCATTTCTTTGAATATCACTTGTCCACTTTCAGAAAAGTGGACATCAGCATAGAATATGAACATTTTCCAATTCTATCACTTCATTTCCCATTCATTTTTTCCTTGAAGAAATCTTCATAGTAGAATTTGGGCATTCTCCAATTCTATTACTCCATATTTATTCATCCAAAATCTCCTTCATGCAAATGGTCATATGTTTCATCATTCTCAACATTCATTTAAATTCAACTTCATGCATGCCTACACTAACATCATTTAATAAAGTAAGAGTAGGTCTTGCTCATTAACTTCTCAAGAATTAAAGATACAAATTGACCAAAAAGGATAGTTATATCAAGCACATGGTATGAAATTGGGGCAAGGAAATTGTTTTGAAAAATGACTAAATGAGTTCCTCTCGGTTATGCAAATTAAAACTATTGCCCTCTCATATTGGTAATATCCATTTAGCCAAAGTATCTTTAAAAGTCATTCGTTTGGATGAATTTTCCCATTAGGGTAAGTATTGACTTTCCTATTTTCATGTGATCAAGAATCATATATTCTTGATCATCGATTGCCTCAAACATGATATGCATAAGTAGACACATTTTCCTTCTTCCCTCTATATGCATCGAGTGACTCATGTGTGTACTTTGCACAAAATGATGAAGGTTTTTTTTTTATTAAAAGTAAAATGTTTGCATCCATTTCATGCATTGCATTAGAATAAACTCTCATCTATAATGGGGTAGATAGAGAATCAAATTTACACAACTCTTGCATCATCCACTACATTAAAATAAGCCTCCATCTAGATTGGGGCAAACAAAAACAATCAAAAAATAAATCTTGCATATTCCACTAATCATTCAATGAGCCTCCATATAGATTGGAGATAACAAAAATAAATCTTGCATCATGCTTTTATCATTCATTCCATACATTGCATCAAAATCAGCTTCCATTTAGATAGGAAAAACAAAAATCGAAAGATAAATCGTGCATCATCTTTTATCATGCATTAAAATAAGCCTCCATCTAGATTGGGGCAAACAAAAAAAATCAAAAAATAAATCTTGCATCTTCCACTAATCCTTCAATAAGCTTCCGTATAGATTGGAGAAAACAAAAATAAATCTTGCATCATACTTTTATCATGCATTGCATCAAAATAAATTTCCATTTAGATTAGAAAAAACAAAAATCAAAAGATAAATCTTACATCCATTGCATCAAATAAGCCTCCATATAGATTGGGACAAACAAAAAATCAAAAGATAAATCTTATATCTTCAACTAATCATTCAATAAGCCTCTACTGGAGAAAACAAAAAATGAATCTTGCATCATGTATTTATCATTCATTGCATACATTGCATCAAAATAAGTTCTTATCCCGATTGGGGAAAGCAAAAATCAAAAGATAAATCTTGCATCTTTTACTAATCATTCAATAAGTCTCTTTTTTTTTACATTGGGGCAAATCATGCATTCTTCATCCATTTAGTCCTCATTTGGAGTAGGGCAAATAAAAAAACAAAAAGAAAAAAACTTGCCATACATAGCTTCCACCTAAACTGGGCAAAAGAACTAAATCTATAAAAGCATTTCATGAGTATTATGCACATACATGCATGGCACAAGATTAGGGTAAATGAAATGTCAAACTCTAGCCCCTTTCATTTATCATTCAAAACATGCATTGCATTCATCTCCACATGAATTAAAGGCTTGTCCATGACCTTTCTCCAAATCAAAAGAAGAAATTTTACAACCTTCACTCATCTTTCATATTTGGAGAAAATAGAGCAAGAGTATCTAGCTTTGAAAGTCTAATATCATTTTGTATATACTTTACACTTAATTCACATGCATTGCATAATAATATTGATAATGTCAGTCCCTCTTATTCAAAGCCCTGTAATGGCAAGCCCCTTAAAAATCCCAGTTTTGGCTAGATCTTCTTATTTAAAGCCCTATAATGGCAGGCCTCTAAAAGCCCTGTAACGACAAGCCCCCTTAAAGCCCAGTTTCGACTAGTCCCTACTTTTTCAAAACCTTGTAACGAAAGGCCCCTTAAAGCACAGTTCTGGCTGGCCCCTACTTTTTCAAAGCCTTGTAACGGTAGGCCCCCTCAAAGTCCAGTCCAGCTGGCTTCTCTTTCTTAAAGCCCTGTAACGGTAGGTTCCCTTAAAGCCTAGTTATGGTTGGCCACTATTTTTTCAAAGCCTTGTAACAGCAGGCTCCCTTAAAACCTGGTTCCAACTAGCCCCTCTTTTTCAAAGCCCTGTAATGGTAGGCCTCTCAAAACCCAGTTCTGATTGACCCCTATTTTTTTTCAAAACCCTATAACGGCAGGATCCTCAAAGCCCAGTTCTAGCTGGCCTTTCTTTTCCAAAGCTCTGTAATAGCATGCCTCCACACCAAAGTCCTATAAAAATAGGCACTTCACTACCACCAAAGTCTAGTTTCAACTGGCACTCAAAGCCTTATAATGGCAGGCATCCACCAAAGTCCTATAAAAATAACCACTTCATTACTGCCAGAGTCCAGTTTCAACTGGCACCTAAAGCCCTGTAACGGCAGGCATTCACCAAAGTCCTATGAAAATAGGCACTTTACTATCGCCAAAGTTCAGTTTCAACTGGCACCCAAAGCCCTGTAATGGCAGGCTTCCACTAAAATCCTATGGAAATAGGCACTTCACTACCACCAAAGTCCAGTTTCAACTGGCACCCAAAGCCCTATAATAGCAAGCATCCACCTAAATCCTATAAAAATAAGCACTTCACTACTACCAAAGTCCAGTTTCGACTGGCACCCAAAGCCCTATAACAGCAAGCCTCCACAAAAGTCCTATAAAAATAAGCACTTCACTACCACTAAAGTCCAGTTTTGACTAGCACTCAAAGCCCTGTAACGGCAGGTATCCACCAAAGTCCTATGAAAATAGGTATTTCACTATCACCAAAGTCCAGTCTTAACTGGCACCAAAAGCCCTATAATGGTAGGCATCCTCCAAAGTCCTATGAAAATAGGCACTTCATTATCTCCAAAGTCCAGTCTTGGCTAGCACCAAAAGCCCTATAATAGTAGGCATCCACCAAAGTCCTATGGAAATAGGCTCTTTACTAGCACCAAGGTCTAGTTTTAGCTGGCACCCAAAACCCTATAACGGCAAGCATTCATCAAAGTCCTATGAAAATAGGCACCTTACTTCCATCTAACATTGCACTTTATTTTTTTATGTCCAAACATAATACAATGTTTCATCTTCACTTATTCATAAGTGGTGAATGTCATACGACTTAGTCTTTCGATATTCTCCCTTAGTCACTAAGTAAAGAAGGGCATCTCATTAACTTAACATTTTGTTTGGTCACTTCATTAGATTGAGCCAAATAGTCCTCAATTGATTCTCCATCTTACGTCCATATAGTTTAGTTATAGTAAGAGTTTGTTCTTCATTGCATCACATGCATAGATATCCTTGTCCTTGTTGTGTTTGGTCCGTAGTTTTAAATGCACATTTTGAAAACCACTAAGGCATTACTTTGGTTATCTCTTCAATATCAAGACAATGAAGTAAGTCAAAGTTCATATGCAAAACCTTTTTTGAACTCCACAACCCAGTTTGTGGGAAATAGGAACAGTTGGCCAAGCAAATAAAATATTTTTTTCCAAAGAAAATTCCATTAATTATCATATGAATACAATGAGATGTGAGTCAAGAGAATTTGAAAATGAAACATAAAGAAAATAACAACCAAGAAAGGACTTTGAGAATATAACGTCACTATTAGTCAAATAAAGTAGAGATCCTTTATATGGTTGAAAATTCTAGTTGATTTTAGTGTGCTAAAATAAGTCAAAGACTCATAAACATAATTGAGTATAATCAAATCCACAGTGGTTAACCAACAAGGTTTGACATAATTGGTAGATAGCTAGGTCCCTTAAACATGTTATCCAAGGCTCGATTCCTAGACATGTGTATGGAAAAGATCTTTTCGGGAGAGACAAAGCCCACTTCGGTGATCTTAACACCTCAAAAAACCTAGAGTTAGGGAAAAGAGAGTGGAATTTTATATACCCATGTTAGAGCTATAGTAGAATTCCTTATCTGGATCCATAAAAATCTACATTGAGAAAAATGAATTAGGTTAGAAAAATCCAAAAGGAAAATAAATGCATAAAAATATCCACTCCACTGGCTCAAGTTGTGTAACTGGAGGGTTTCACCAAAAAGTGTTATCCTTCACGTCAAACAGTACAGTATGAGCTATGAGTGTGCTAATAGCATTTTGGTGCAGCGAGTTATGTAAGTTTGAGTAATTGGGGGTCTGCATTACCAATGCAGATCTTCGCAACAAAAGAGCACATAACAGCCCAAGAAAGAAAATGTCCCCTATAAAAGTGAAGCACAAAAAGTGCAAGGAAACTAAGAGAATCCCTGATGATTCCATTGTACTAGAATATGGTCCAGATAAGGTGGAATTTACTTGTTGCTCTAGGTAGGTATACATTATTCTATTCTTGCCACCTAATTCTACAACAATTAAGGACATATAAATAAGAAGTTGAGTTCCTAATTTATTTGAGTACACTAGAGATACTAGAAAATCATTCAATAATGTTAAGGACCCACGATCTTAGGTAAGTGATGGGAAATTCTAGATTTAGGTCCAATTTGATAACCAAGAGAGTTAATCTCAAATAATTTAAGAAAAAAACAAAGAAAAGGACTCCTAATGTCTACAAATTGTTCATACATGGCCAATGGGAATGCCGTTTGATATTAAAATTTTCAATTCACTCGGCTAGCTATTTTCGTTTACCATATACTAGGTACTCACACATGCCATAGTTTATTTGAATAGTGTGTATCACAAAATGACTAGATTCCAAATCTCAAATGGTTTCATGGCTCTTTGTTATAATGGCAAACACATGTATGGTGAAAAAGGAACAAAGTGAGGCCTTAAGTGGTTCTTTTTCCTAAAAAATTGAATGGACCAAACTAGTAAGAACATAGGTTGATCATGGTAGCTTAGTCAGGTTAGGGGCAATCTAGTTGCCTCACTGTATTGCATGCATCATAGCTTTAATTCATACTAGGGCTAAGTTTAGTGGAGTCTAGTGTCATCCTTGCATTGCATGGATGGACAAAATACGTGTTCTTATCTTTACTTGTTCCTTATGCGAGAACTTCAAAACTCACACTTTTTCTCTTTCTCACCTAAGAAACAAGTAAAGATAGACAACTGTGAACACCGTATTTTGTCTGAGTTTTAATATAAAATAATGAAAGTTTTTATTTAAGTCTAATTTGATGAAGGTGAAAATAAAAAACATTTGTTTCCATTAGAGATAATTTTAATAAAGAAAAAATATAAAAAAAAAGCAATAATGGAAAAGTCCTAAAAAATTAATAATAATCATATCTTAAGGATAGGGGTTTCTCCTTTATGAGATTTTCCAATCCTTTGAGATTTGGATTTACAAAGAAAAAAATAATAATAAAAGCTAAATAAAAATGTACATCATAAAAGATTTGGATTTAATTGCAATATTATTGCATAAAAAGTAATAATGATAAAGATCAAATAAAAGGCAAATAATTTGGTTTGATTTCGCATTAATGATTATTTGCATTATGTTTTCCTTCTCTTGTCTATATTAAAGAAAGGTAGGTCATGGATCAAGGAGGAGGAAAAAAAAAGGAGAGATGGAGAGAAAAGAGAGGGGAGGAAAAAAAAAAGAATGAGAGATGGAGAGAGAAGAGAGAGCACGAAAGCTTGAGAAAAAGAAGAAAAGGAAGAGACAGAGAGAGAGAAGAAGAAGAAAAAGAAGAGGAAGAAAAGGAAAGAAAGAGTGAGTTTGCCCCTTTATCATTTTTAGAATCCATTATTCTTCTTTTCTTCTTCCTTATATTCACTTTATTGTGAGTTATGTTTTAAGATTGCCTCTCATACCTATGAGTATCTCTAATAAAGAAAAAGACATACTTTATATGTTTGAGAGAAAGTCATTCTTATTTATTTTGCTTTATTTTTTTTTTATTTTGCATTACACATACAACTCCAAACTAGTGATTTCATATTTGAAATTAACTTTAAATAGTGCTGATACTTTATATCTTTCATTATTTAATTTATTTTATAACCTTGAGGCAAAATTCTTATATATGTAAACCAATGGCCCGAGTTGCTTATAATCCCTCTATTTGTATTTGAGGAAAAAACAATAAGGTAAGGTAATATGATTCTTATGGACAACTAATTTTGCTTCTAAAAAATCAATGGATAATAATGAGCATTGGTAACACCTTAATTGAAAGATTTCTTTATTTCAACAATATAGTTCAATGTTTTCTCCTCTTGATATACACATATATATTTTCCATGGCTTTAGAATGATATTCTTGTAGAAGGAAGCAAAGCATGATTGACGTGAATATTATACGATATCAAGCCATTAAGGTTGTGTGGTTCATTGTATTATTTTCTTGGTTACGGTAACAAAGCTCTTTTATCTCTAGCTTATAATTTATTTTTTATAATATTACACAATCACACAATCACCATTTTTTAGATTGATACTGTTGATACTGTTATTAGAATATCGCTATGTGAGATTTGTAGAACTTCCATAAATATTAATTTACTATGTGCGACATAGGTCACCCCGGTATACCAATTTAATTATATATGTATATATGTTTCTTTTTTAATCTCATGGTTGTTATTTTAAAATTTCATTTAGAATTTCAAGTAAGAGATTCCTTCAATTTGCAATTAAATATTTATCATTAATGAAAGATTTTTATTTTTATACTAATTTTCTAATACAATTTTGTAAAAAAAAAATCGTACTGTGTGAGGTTTTTGGAACCTCTGTGGATATTTAAATTAATAAATTTATCGCGTGTTGTGATGTTCCTCCACTGGTATAATAAGCATATTATGTGTTTTCTTTATGAAAAATGTTTTTGAAACCAAAATAATAAAGATTATCTCAAATTTTGATAAAGTTTTGCGTCTATTTTAAACAAAAATATTTTTTAAATATAATATTATAATATATTTTTAATTTATTTTATGTGAGGTTTTTAGAGTTTTCATAGGTATACAAACCAGTTAATGACCGCGTGGGATCTCAGGAATCTCCATGAATTTATCAATTAATAATAAATAAATAGTTAAACAATATTTTTATATATAACAAGAATAATTCGATTTTTAGAAATAACAAAAGAAACTATTCAAAAACTATTTTATTAAAAATATATATATTTTTCTTAAAAAACACAAACCCATTGACATGAATTTTACACCCAAACTACATGGACTTTAATCCCTATATTAAGATACGTAGGCCATAGACTCTTATTCTAAGTCAAATCCGTCTTTATAAATAAATTCATTTTATTTATTTATTTATTTATTTATTTATTTTATTTTTCTTGTTTCTCTATACATGTCTTATAGAGGTAACTAAAATAATTTTAAAACCACATTGATTTTGTATAATCAACTTAAAGTAACCATTCTTATAAACATGTGTTATGGGGTGCTTAACACCTTTCCCATAACGCAAATGACTCACAAACCCTTTATGTTTCGTAGACCACTCTTTAAAGGTTTTCTAAAATTTCTCTTTTAAGAATTTTGGTTACAACTCTACTTTATTTTAATTTTTCATTTTGGGAAGATTAAAAATCAGGTGCAACAGCTATAATGACCTGAAATCAGCAATAAGGAATTATTAGGCAATGACATTATCCATATAAAAAAAAATGAGGACAATAATATTAGATACTTCCCACAAAACCGATTGCATCACTAGCTAGGTGGATCCACCATTAAGTCTACCTCCAATACTATCACATGTACTCAGATGTGCAATCTAATGCCTCATATGCCACAGAAGATTCAACAATAGCATTACACCACCTAAACCATAACTGAATAAAGTCTATGTGCTTTTGAATTCAATTTCCTGATATTCTTCCTTTTAATTGGATTGTATGGCAATTCGCCAAACAAATTAGGGTGATAGGAATTGGTTGTTGACAACCAAATTGCCTAAGTACATGATCAAGATGATGTCATTCAATTATATAGAAGCATATTAGGGGGATTTAAGCTCTCCAAATTTGTGGTAATGCAAAGCAATATCCCAAAATTAGTTGCCACACTATTGGAGATTCATAAGGCTGTGAAACTGTGTCTTCCTCCCCTATTGCATCAGGCAACTTTCTATAAGTTTGTAACACTCACTCATTTGGACGAGGTGGTTGTCCTACGTTCTTCCATCTATGATGCATAAAGGCACTTGTTAAAATTTGTATGATTAAGTTAATAAGCTAAAATCAAATAGTTGGAGTGTGAATTAAGTATACATAAATCCCAAGGGTAGTCTAAGAGGATAGATATCTTTACATGGATTTGCTAGTGGAGGTCATTGTAGTGCTAACATCGGGAAACGATCACATGGCCAGAGGTGGAATAATATCATACATCCACTTATCCCCTGCTTTATATGGTTTGTAGCATTCCATAATTCTTTGAATAAGTACACTAATACTGCAGATCCCCAAGAATATTGGCCAGCCTTTAATAAATCCCAAAGCAATGAGAGGTACATTAAATAAACCTTACAACTTGACCTATCAAGCATTAGAAATCCACCAATTAGCTTGAGTATGTATGCATGAGTGAATTGTTGCATTTAGTCTTCATCTGCATCATCATCGAGGTTAGGAAAGTGTTTTGCTAGCAAAGTAATGGGTATTCTCTATCCATACATACACTCTACAAGTGGGACAATGCCAAGTCCCAAATGACATACAATTACCCAATTTAAATATATATTACAACTCATACGTAGTCCTTCACAAGGAAGACCCAACTAAATTGCCACATCTTCTAAAGTTAATATGCATTCTCAACCGTTTGTATGAAAAGCATGGGCCCCAGGACACCACCTCTCAATAAGTGCTGAAACAAAAGTCAGATTATACTCAAATTGGCCTATTCTACCAATGTTGTAAAAGCCAACCTATATTGAGATAAGGCACAATTTGGATTGGTGGCCCAATTAGTCACTCCTAATGCATGACTCATCAGGTTTGAAGGATATGATTGACCCAAAAAAATGCAAACAGAATATCTAATGAAGCATAACAAATTGACATCTATATGTGAAAAAAATTTACTTACATTTTGAGTCCACACAGCTTCTGAAATATGTCGTGGTTATAAATATAATAGCAAATCACCCTCTGGACTAAAGTTGATGACGTGATATGGTTGCACCATTTAAGGACCATCTCTGCAATGTTTAAAGTTAAAAAAAATACAATCCAATATAATCATTGTAAAAGGCTCATGCAAGCAATTATAATTTACAATTTCTATGCCTTTGGCAATATTTTAAAAATGTCAAATGCATATATTTGAAAAATCTTAAATACTAAGGGAAGCATACAAATTAATATCTAGAGACCTGGCTCTGTGGGCAAGTGGAACGATTATAACCTATTTGCCTACATAACCCACACCTGTTAAGTTGACCAGTCATAGTTCAATCCATCTCATTATGTATATGAGTTGAACAAGGACGACCTTTTTCCTGAATCATTGTTGGGTCTAGGATCAAACTTGGAATATTGGTTTCTAGCCGATGAACCTCATCACCTATCAAGTGGAACTCATTACTATAAGTAAGGTGCATGGTTTCTAACCTGAATACCGAATCCACAAATTGCAAATGGTCTAATTGTATGCTAGCACATGCTACAATGATATACATGCACAGACACTTTTCTACTTGAAATTCTCCATAGTCATATGTTTTTTCATTCAAGTTAACCTTACAACAATGACTAAATTAACATAATTGAATATTGTATGGCTCAACTACCTCAAATGATGTTGCTCTTCTATCAAAAGTACAAATGATGTATATAAATGTAGCCTATGTTACCATATCTAACTTTTTGTTCAATATCTCAAAAAACACTTGGCCAGCAGCTATTTGTACATGAACTTGTTGGGCACGTTTGACAAAGTAGTTGTTGACTCTATACATGGTAGCCTTCACAAGACCAATAATTGGCAAACTTCAAACACCTTTAAAGATTCTATTCATGCATTTAGCAAGGTTTGTTGTCATGTGACTATAACGTTAATACCCACTTTCATATGCACAAGACCATTTTTCTATTGGATGTTGCCAATCCACTCGGTTGCACGCAAATAAGTCAATACTATCTCTTCCAATTGTTGGTTAACAACATGACCTCATATGCATAACCTACAAATAATTAGAAATTTATATTTAATAATTTTACAATCACTTGTTAATATATGTGAACAAGTTAATTGACACTCAACGATATTTATAAACTTATCCTTTAACTAATTCGTTCCATGTGCTTTATGGAGATTAACAGCTACATGACTTAGGTAAAAAAAATGATATCTATTTGCTATCTGTCATCCAACACGTTCATATACAACTGCAGACAAGATTAAACAATGTCTATCAGAAATTAAACATATCTCAATTATAGTCTTAATGATATGTGTGTACATGTGATAAAAGAACCATACCTAAGCATTTCTTGTCCCTCCCTCAACAATAGCAAATGCAAGTGCTACAACATTGTAGTCACCATCCTATGATATGGCCATAAGAAGTGTACCTTTTATACTTTCCACAAAGGAAAGTTCCATCAACCTAGATGATGGGTTTTAGGTAATTGAATGCATCAATGCATGACTTGAATTCCCGAAAAAACATGTTTAAACATTTCAATAAGTTGTCCTTTAGAATTGGTTTGTGAACAAGGCTTGCTTAAAAATTTAACATATGATCTATGCATGAAATGTTGGACAGTCTTGGAAGTAATGAGAATGAGCTCTCCCAATTATCAAAAGCAATATCAAGTGCTAATTGATTTGCCTTCCTCACTTTCTTGTATGACACAATATACCCAAACATCAATTGTATTCACTCAATTATTTGAGAAACTTTAACATCCAATTGGTTAGTTACTATCGCCACAATAGAAGATGAGATGACATCTATCTCCAGTTTACGATGAACTTGAGTTAATGATGTGGCTATACATGTATAGGCCCCACATATCTTGTGACTTTCCAAACTGTTACATTTTCTTTTCTACATGCCCTTAGTCTTCAATTGCAAGTGGTTCCATAGTTTATACATCAATATTCTTCATATTTGTTACTTGAAAGTTACATGTTGAACGTATAATAAACTCAAACAGAGTAAAGTTTGGCAACAAGTCTTAGTACACAAATATTATTAAAGTCTGGCCAATTGAAAACTCTTAACAATTATTGAGAGGTAGAATATCTCTAATTCTACTAAACTCAAGAGCAACAGTTGACACTATATTAACACGTGAAAAGAAATTAGCTATAGGCTCTTCGTGTTCATTTATACACAATGTTGGGCCTAGGACATTATCACATTCCTTATAATTCTCTTCATGGGCTTCATTTTCGTTGCCATCATCATTGTTCTGACCACCAGCATTTATTAAAAACTATATTCATCCTTATTCTCGAAGTCGTCTATAATATCCTTGGTTGGCTAAAGTGAAGATGATTGTATAGTATTGCTGACATTTGGACAAGGATCAAATGGACAAAAATTTCCAAGTGCATGCTAAGCCATAATCCTTGTTCTACTGGATCCACTTGATTGCTACTCAATGGGATTGTACATGTCACATAGTCCTCTAGTGGTTTTCATTCAAAATGATGGTCAACTTTCACATTTGAAATGTGCGCATACAACTCAGCTCTTGTAAGTTGATTTGAATATCACAAATTCATTTGCCACATTCTTCGTATGTCAGAATCGTCTACCAAAATACATGATTGGTGCCATAGTGGATTTATATATATTGAACATCTATATACAAAATCTGGCAAAATTTGATTAGGAGGAAGTTGAAGCTTTTGCCCAATAACTTGCTTCAATTGAACCAAACTAATATCTAAATCAACACATATCACTCTTGTATTGTCTGATTCAAATGTTACATCTTCCGGACCAACACATATCCAGCCATTTGCATATATGTACACCCACTATTTTCTATTGTTCATTCTTGTTCCTATTTTATAAAATCATTTATTATCTACTCATAAACAAGAAATAAATATTAGTGCACAAAAAAAATCTAATAACTACACAATAAAATTTTATAGGCTAATAACCTATTTATTATGAAGATATTGAAAATAAAATTTTGTTAAAAAATTATATTACAATGAATATTATTTATTACAATCCATATAAAATATTATTGTTCCTAACTACAATTTATTTATGCAACTATACAATTTGTTTATTATATTGTAAAACTATAATTATTTGTTCCACTCTTAAATTACATTTTTAATTTATTATAAAAATTAATATATGCATGACAATAATTAATATATAACAAAGTATATTATTTTTTTACATGCCACCTAATTTTATATATTATAATATATGACTATAATAAATTCTTCATGTTATAATATTTATCTTTACATAAACATATATGAATATGTTTAATACAAAGTGTAAATATATAAATTCTTCATATATTAATTAATTTTTTAAAACTTTTTTTATAAATATTATTGAATTTTATATTATTTTTTTTCTTAATACATTATATATAATATATTGACTTTGTTATTTCATAAATATTTTTAAGATTTCAATCTTTTTAATTTTGTTTAAATTTTAAATTGATTTCTTAATATTATATAAAAATAATGTAGAATTAGTGAGAGCATATGATTTTATAAAATATTATTTTTTATCCTAATCGTATTTTTCAAGAAAAAATATTTTAGATAAATGTACTTATATTTTTGCTAGTAAATGAAATTAATTTATTATTTTATTTGTTAAATATTTTCAAAGGACTAAGGTAAACCAAGTCTCATATATCGGGTTAGCCCAATCCGATATGACCTTACAAAGATTAAGTATTGGGTTGATTATCAAGTCGATCCTACTTGATTTTTGTTCATCCCTAGATATATTATAAAAATAAGCAAAACAAGAACTAAGTCATTATGACAAAATTAACAAAAAAACAAACTACAAAAGAAAATACAAAAAAAAATTTAATTTATTTACTAAATCCTAAAATTATATCTTAAATTTGCACATCCCATACCACAAGTAGACTCTCATCCTTTTGGGTGTCTTATTTCATAAGTCTTAGACACTTGGTTCATGGCTAGCTGAAGATAATTCTTTGGAATATGGTTCATATGGGAGAGGCCATTAATTTTTTCAGGGAATTCCTTAGTTTGTTCAGTATTGCTAGAAGTGGGAATAAACCAGGCCCTAACAAGGACCTATATAAGGTTTGACTTAACCTAACCTATTTAACTAATTAGGCTAAGTTTAGGCCTATAGATAGATCTAATCTATTTAAGTAAGGTCTAGTCTAAAGTCTATCAAGTTAGATCAATTTAAATTATTATTATTATTTAATATAGTATAATATAATTAATATAAATTAGTGTTATAAATGTTCTTGTTTATTTGATGGATTGAAATAGGTGTAGAGACAAGTGTTGTATATGGTGAGACATCATTTCTCATTACTTTTTGTATTGCTATCTTTTTGTGGGTGAAAGTAAGTGAGTTAATATATAAAAAGTCTCACATCGATAAGATTATAAGAGAATAGAGGTAGATAAGATTATGTTGCTTAGATATATAGGCTAAAAGATATATATATATATATATATATATGGACCATGTATTTTGTGATTAGAAGTGTGAACTTTGAATATTTTTCTTTTTCAAATTAAAAATGATAGTTTTTTTTTTCTCACTTTACTTTTTAATATGTCTTTAAATAGGTTTTAGGTCAGGTCAGACTTTTAAAAAGTTTAGACTTGAACCTAAAATAAACCATTATATAGACTAATAAGTTAAGCTTAGGCTTTAGATTTGTAATGTAAGTCTAACCTATTTAGCCAAAATTTTACCTAACCTAGCCTATTTCCACCCAAGGTGTTACTAGGAAAATTATTATCAATTTTTATTTACTTTTTAATACATTTAAATTCAATGGGTAGCCCACTAGAGAATTTTTTTTCATTAGTCTATATAAAATATATATACATTTATATATACACCGCAATACAAAACTCTTAATATGGGGACAAAAAAGCAAACTAAAATAAAATCTAAATAAAAAGAAGAAAACAACAAAAATCTTATCTATTTAGGGCTGAACAAAAATAAAATACAACATAAATATGTGGGCTTTAAGATTAATTAAATGATAAATTTACTCAATACATAAATCCAAAAACATATATTTTAATAGCTTTTTTGTGGTTTCAAAAAACAACTTAATCACTTCTTCCAAAAAATCTAAAAAGCTAATATTATGCGGTAAAATCAAAACAACCTAAATAATTAGACTATAAAATTATATATATTTAATATATAACAAAATATACTTACTTGTATAGTTTATGAAAATTGTAAAAAAATGAGATGAAAATAGATGTTGCAATTAACAAAGAAGCTAGCTCTCAGATTGAATTGAAGAATGCAACAATTTTTTCTACTTCAAAGAAAGGAAGAAATTTCCACAAGTGAAGAAGAAGAGAGACTGAGATGGGGAGAAACACAGAAGTGAAGAAAAGAGATTAAGATGGAGACTAAAGGAAATGGAGAGACCTCATATATATATATATATATATATTGCATCTATAGCTTCACAGGATCCTCTCTTTTGAATTTGGGCACCTACCTAAATTGATGGATGCAACACCCATGTGCCTCTAGATGTTTCATCAATCAACACTGCCATGTAGCATTTTTTTATTTTTTATTTTTAAAAAGTAATGTTGCCATGCTACAGTTTTACACTGTGTAATGTAATGCTGTTGCATGGTAGCATTACACTACAACACCAGTCCAAGCTGACTAGCATTGCAGTTAGTCTGTCATATGACAAACAATTTGTCTATCATATGGCTAACTTTTTTTTAATTGTTAAATAATATAAAACGGAATATGTCAGTCTAATTTCCATAAAACAAACTTACACATTATGATTTCTTCTTCAAAATCATAAGGAGAAAGGCATATCATGGAGTTATGACTTGTTAAAATTATTGTATCTTGGTAAATACTTTTGAAATTATTGTATATTGATAATTTCTTTACAATATTTCGATCCAAAAGCTGACTAACACCGCATATATGAGTGGCAAATAAGCAGGTTTTTTGATCCAATGCAATTGAAAAAAATACCAATATAATATAATTTCAAAAATATTTGCCAAGATGCTATAATTTTAACAAGGCAAAATTACTTATCACACTTTCCTCTAAGTTTTTTTAATACTTTTCTTAAAGAAAAACACATTGTGTTAGTCCAATTTATGCAAGTCAAACTAACACATTACATCTTTTTATTTAAAATTAAAGAAAAGTTTGTCATATGACAGACTTAACTCTATCAGGAAATAGACCTTTTGTAACACCAATCAACTTTCGCCGGCACTACAATGTAACATTATATATTTAAAAAAAAAGTAAGTTTTTTTAATTAAAAAGGTAACTTCTTATATTAATTTATATAATAAATTTAATAAGCAATTTAAAAGTAAAATAACTAATTACAGTTTTAGAACATAATAAACAAATTTGGCCCAAAAAGAGAATATAATAAGAAATTATATAATTGCATAATTGTAGTTAGGAACATATGAATTGTAATAAATAATATTGATTGTTATAAAAATAAATAATATTGGTTGTTATATTACTTTGTAGCAAAGATTTTATTTTCAATATCTTCATAATAAATAGGTTATTGGCCTATAAAATTTTATTGTGTAGTTATTAGATTTTTTTTGTACATTAACATTTATTTCTTATTTCAGAGAGTAGATAATAAATAATTTTATAAAATAGGAGTAAAAAAGAACAATAGAAAATAGTGAGTGTTGGTCCAGAAATTGTAATCTTTGAGTCAGATAATATAAAAATGATGAGTGTTTATTCCAATATTAGTTTGATTGATTTGTATGCTTCCCTATTTATTTAAAAATTTTAAAATATATATATATTTGACATTTTTAAAATATTGTCAAAGGCATGAAAACTCCAAATTGTAATTGCTTGATTTAAACACTTCATTAGCTGCAATTACCATTGAATCACTTGAATCTCAATATGAAAAACCTATAAGGAGGGGGTGACCACAACGTGTTTAAAAGAAACCAAAATATGACATGACAAGCCATTATTGAATAATTTTGAAAATTGGTCAATTAACTATTGAAATCATTACTTAATAATTACTCCATCTAGCCTCAAATATGTAAGGGAATTTTTTGGAAGTGATTTTGGTCCCAATTATAATGAACTAATGTTGTAATTTTGAATATTAATTATTCATTTCCCAAATTATCCTTAATCTGTTACTATTAACAATGAATTTAATTTTATCATTAATTGCATGGTGGTATTAGGTTAGGGGTATTCTTGGAAAAATTTTTTAATTTGAAACACATTTAAGAGGGTTATCTATTTTCATTTTTGTCTATGTAAATTAGTGATTTGTTGCTTATAGATGAACCGAAAGAAGTATATCCATTAATCCATCCATTTCAAAATATAGGGCGAATTTAACTAATCTTACCCCATCAAGAAAAGAGTAGTTAAAATTAGCTACATGCATTTGTTTTTTTTTTTAATTCATAACTTTGGAAAATTATCCTCATTAAATTATCTCATTTTAATTACTATTATCTTTTTTAATCTCTCTTATTGTAAGAAAAAGGTCAAGTGTTTACTTTTATTGGGGTCTATCATAAATGAGGGTAAAAAATAGAAAAAAAAATATTAAATAGTTGCTAATGATCATAAAGTAACTTATTTTGAAATATTATTTCCCACTAAATCTGCCACATATTTTAAAACAAAGAGAGTACTTAATTATTATTATTACCTACTGATAATTACTATAATTATTCTTACCAATCATCCATAATCGACTGATTTGTATTATTTTATTTATAAAAAGAAAGAGACAAAACGTGATGTGGGAATACGATTTGTATTATTTTATTAAAAAAATAAAACAATGCACAAAACGTGGTAGGGGAGTCCGATTTTATTTTAAAAAAGATAAAACAATGCACAAAACGTGTTAGGGGAGTCCCATTTTATTGAAAACGCATCTTCATACAAATCATTTTTGGACCATATGATTTGTATTATTATTTTATTAAAAAAAACACAATGCAAAACGTATTCCCCCCCTTCCAATTTCAGGTGTAGCATTTTGGTAAAATATTTTGAAGTTACAGTATTTAGGTAATATCTTTTTTTATTTATAGTATTATGCCCTATTTTCCTATTCTCTTGTGAAATCCTTATGACCTACACATTATTAGTCACACCATATAAAGTTTCAACAAACACAACACCCACTTAAAATTATAAGTAACACAACACAATATAAAATCACGTAATATGGGTTCAAACTCATAATTAACTATTATTAAATCTGTTTAAATAAAACTAATCATGATTTATGATAATCCGTATGGAGAATCTAAAAGAAAAAATATTGATATTGTAGTCTAATTAGGTAATACCTGATTAATTTGATTATTATTTGTTCTTTTGCTCATTAGAGGTTATCCCTACTGGTATAAAGTTTCTGCTTCCTATATTAGATATACTTTAACATCTGCTTCACTTTTGGTATTTTATAGATTTTCTTTTCCTAATGATATTTTGATTTCTGGCAAAGAAAATTATATTTTGATACTTTATTGAAGCATTATTACCAATACTACTTTGTTTTTTTAGGCACCCTAGAACCATAATCCAAGATTTTAAATCCTCTTACTGTTAACCTAAACCCGAAATTACAAATCTCAAAACGTTTTCCACCATTCATGTTGTTGGGTTTATTTTATATTTTATTTTACTCCGAAGGTGAGTTTGTTTTATATTAAGGGAAATATTTCAAGCCCAAGATGATATATTTATAGCTCAATATTTTGTGTTATTTTTTTTGTGGTAAATTGTAACTTGTATAGTATTTAATTTCAAAGGCCCATATAACTTTTCATGTTTTAGCCCAACATAATATTAAAGTCCAACACAAGCCCATTATGATAAATTTCAAGTCCCAAAATTACCAGGCTCGGGCACCATTCATGTTGTTTGTGATATTTAGAGGAAATATTAATTGTCAAGTTCAAATTTTTGAAGCCCAATATATAGATAAATGTCCTTAAGTTTCTACTGTATCAAATTTATGGCCTCACGTAACTTTACATTCCTTAGCCCAATGAAGCATCAAAACTAAAACCCAATCCGAATTAGTCTTGGAGAGTCCATTTTCACATGCTTTATCCATTGATTGTCATTCTTTCACGCTACTTGGTTATTAGTTCTCGACCAGAGGAAAATAAGAAAGAGAGAAAAATTCAGATAGAAAATAAAATAGAGTCTAAATACCCTATTGTTTAGACTTCTCTTTATTTTTTCTTCTAGTATTCTCCTCTCCCTATTTTTCCCTCATTCTAAACAAAGTTTTAGTATTAATTAGTCTAACTTCTAGTTCTTTATTCTAGTTATTTTGTGATTTGTATACAACAAAAAAGTTATTTTGTGATGTAATTTCACTTTAATTTTGTGCAAAATCACCCTATTTTCTACCTCTTGTTTTCAGTTTTAATATTTAGATTTTGTTTGGAATGAGAGGAAAATAGGAAAAGGAAAATATTAAGAGAGAAAATAAAGAAAAATCTAAACAAGGAAGTGTCTAGGTCCTCTCTTATTTTCTTCCCAAATTTTTCTTTTCCCATTGTTTTTCTATCTTCTAAATGGAGAGTTATGCTTACCAAGCAATTCAAAGTTAATTACTTGTGAAAAATGACTTAGGTTGCACCACTATTTGCAAATCCTTTTCACAACCTAATACTTTTTGCGATCCCTCCAGAAGATCACCATGCAGGCATTAGGAAACTTGGTGCTGCTCTTTTGGAAGTTAGAAGACTTTTACTGTTTATATTTCATTAATATCTCATACGAGGCAGTTTCCTCTCCATTACGGCTTTAGAGCCATTTCTTGAAGTTACACTTAAAAACATAGGCATATTTTTTTTTGGTAAACAAAGTGAAAATAGAAAAGATTATAGAATCACAGGGAATATTGTAACACCTTAATTTTATTTATATTTACCCATGTATTATAGCATATACAATATCCAAATAACTCATATTAGGAATTTGAACCATTAATAGAACTAAAATATTTGCAATAAAACAAATTTGGTATTACTCATTTTATTCTCAAGTTTTTTGGATGAAATTTGAAAACTCATAACTAATTATAAAAAAATCATATCAAAGTGGTTCAAGTCTCTAAATGAAGCTTGAAACATGTTCTACAATATAAAAATATGAAACTTGACTTTAAGTGAACCAATTTATAGAGTTTATTGCTTAAACTTTTACTGTACAAATTGTCACTTCTCACTTTTCCAGAATTTTGGCCATGAATTTAAAAATTCATATCCCATGCTTTACTTAGCCAAATCATACATTCTTTATGTCATTAGAAAGATCCACACGTCTACTTATAGCCATATTTTTCTTATACATTTATTTAACTCGTGTAAGGCATGATTCTAACTTCCATCACTAAGGGTCAGAATCTCACTCTTACTTGAACAGTTCTAGGAAAACATACATAACTCTCATTGTATAGCTTCAATTACTCTCAAACCAGTGGAAAATTAAACTTAAAACATATATATTTTCATCAATGCAAACCACTAAATTTTTAGAGTTATATACGATTTTATATCACTTTTGAAAAAAAGTAATACTTGTAGCAAAAATCACAGTTTTTACAATACTGTCCAGTTTTGACCTTTAACTTCAAAAATATACTATAAATTGTACACATGCCCCATTTAGACATTCTTTGACTTATTGGAAAATCCTATTTGTCTAGTTTTTGAAATTATAAAACACTATTATGCCTTAATGCAAGTCAAATAAATAGTAATTGCATAACTAGGACATGTTTAGAATAGCCAGCTTTCATCATATTATGACAAAAACATTCATGTACATCACATACTTTGCTCAAACTTGTTCATGACATAACCATACATTACCATAGACTTACATAAACATAATGGCAACAAAGCATAGCCTTACAAAGGCATATGTTACTTTATACAAATTGTCAAAAATTTAGAGTGTCTTAACTCTTTAAACATACATGCTTCAATATTTCCTCATTCCTCTTGCTTATTTCTTGGACTCCTCCATGACCTTGCTATAGATTGGACCTAGCATTTGGCATACTTGAAGGGATGAGATTATAACAATCTCAGTAGTAAGTTATATTTCATGCAATTATGTCAATCATGTCAAATAACTCACATTTAATCACATTTAATTACATCAATCACATCTAAATAATAAATTGTCACATTAATCATAAAAATTTCGGCAGTAAAACAACTTATAAAACGGATATTTCGGGAATAAAACCCCTTATTTTATAGTGAAAACCAATCAAAAAAACCACAATTGCAATATGCAACACAATTTGATCATAGAAAGATAATGAAAGAACATAAGGAAAGAATATAAAACTTACCTACCTTTGATGACTTCCCTTGGCTTTCCTTAAACCAAAGCTTCCTCTAGTTTTCTCAAGTTTCCTCAAGTCCCTAATCAACATTAAACAGTGGCTCAAGCCATTGATTTCATAGCACAAAGCATAAAGCTCTTATGAAACCCTTGAAACTCTTAAATCTCAACTTGTCTATCTTAGCTTGTAACATGAAACCTGTACTTGTCTTTAAGGTTTTTGACCATGAGAAATCCATTTTTGGCATCAAAATAATGAAATTTCAACTCCAAGAACCACTTTTGGTCTTGCCAAAATTCAGCTTAGAGGAGGAAAAATGAGATTTTTCTCAAAACTTGTTCAAAACATACCATACTTGCTTCCTCTAGCTAAATCTCATGCATGATCATCGATTTTATGGTTCAAAAACATCATTTCTCCCTTAAACAAGCTTAAACCAAAACTAGGCAGAGATCAGAGAGGAAGAAATTTCATGGAAACTAACTCATACATCCAAGAAACTAGGATAGAACACTTAAGTGTTGCAAGAGAAGCACTTACCTATTTTCTTGAATTTTTTTTCTTATTTTCCTTCACTTTTCATCTCCTTCACGTAGCCTTCCTTTCTCCTTTCAATTTTCCAAAGCTTCCTCCCTCTTTCCCTTGTGAATGGTCGTGCAAAACGGTGGGAGAAAGGGTATATATAGTGTGCTAATTAGGATTACTTTTTGTTAATCACTTTGATTAACTTTAATGACAACTTGGCCAACAAGTTGTCTTAATTATCAAGACTCCAAAATTGAGCACATGGCTGCCATGTGGCAT
Source organism: Adenanthera pavonina (assembly GCA_026686845.1). NCBI lineage: Eukaryota > Viridiplantae > Streptophyta > Magnoliopsida > Fabales > Fabaceae > Adenanthera > Adenanthera pavonina. The sequence continues at coordinate 11,189,140 of JAIVEN010000017.1, forward strand.
CCCCAATGAGGGGATAATATCTCTAAAATACTACATAATTTTTTCTAGTATAGTAATACCCTATATCGGTTACTTTATACTTGGACTGGTAAAGTTACATTTTATAGTATAAATTGACTTTATAAGTACATGATTAAAATAAACTTGTATCTAGAATTAGTTTATTATCCCTTCTCTAAAAGAGATCCTTTTACAATATCTAATAGCTCTTCTTTTTTACTTTTTAACTCTTACAAATTAAAAAGCAGCTTTATCGATAAAAAATTATTTTTTAATATTTGAAACTAATTATTTCATTATCCTTAATCATTAACTCCCAGTGTCATATGCCATTGGACTTGTCTTGTTGAGAGCTTCATTTTGATAGTAATTTTACATATTTATAAAATTACCCTTGACTCAGGTCAAAATTATAATTTCTAATTCTTTCGGGTCATTAGCTGTAATTTTTCCCAAAATTTTTATACTCTCATTCTTGAGTGAAATTCTTAAAGTTTAGGGATACAAATGTAATTTTTGTAGTTCTTAGGGATAAAAATGTAATTTCTCATTTTTTTCAAAAAATGATCTCTTGGTCCTATTTCAAGCAAAACGGTATTTACCCATTTTTACAAATTCTCTATATATTTTTAGTTATCTAACTTTTTAAGGATGCTACAAATATAGATCCCAGCACATTGTCATGCACAAGAGCACCAAGTTCAGTGGGTGCTTCATTCAAGATTGGTTTAGATTTGCAATAAAGAACACTGAGCTGTGCTAATTTATTAGCAGGACAATTGGCTTCCCTGTTAACATGTCTAATGGAAACCAACCAATCATAATTGAGAAACTAAAAAATATTCATCATAACAATACTATAATCAAGCTGCCACTTGGATCGATCCTCAAAGATTTGGATTGGAGCCAATGAGTCTAATTCAACCATGTGGTAATGAAACCCAAGTGTCCAGGCTAGATTAAGACCTTGTAGTAGACCCCACTTCTCCGTAGCATCAATAGCACATGATCCCAAAAACTTGTAGAAACCAGAAATCCACTCACCTTGATTGTTTCTAATAAGGCCTCCACAACATGCAAGACAACCATTTTGCTTAACAGAACCATCTCTATTTAATTTCACGCACCCATAGCGAGGTGGTGCCCAAGATTGATGTCCAGCATTGGATTGGCTAGAAAATAGTCTCTTCCCTTCCCACATGGTAGAAAATGATTGATATACTTGAATAATAGTCATTAAAGGATTATTGAGACGTTTCTATTGAGGATTAAAAGTATGGAGGTTTCTTCATTTCCACAACATCCAAATACCATAAACCCATAAGGAAGCCCATTGCCAGTCATCGTTGGATTCTAGATTTGAATTAAGATTGAGTATAAACCAATCTTTAAGATTTGAATTGAAGAAACATTGCGTTGAATGTGGCTTTAGGTGAGACAACCAAACAAATCTAGCATGAATACAATCCCATAAGACATGTAAAGTATCCTCCACCAAACCATTGCACCAAATACAATCTGGTGAATTATTTGACCACTTACTCCTCCTAAGATTAGTCATTAACTGATCATGTAGAGTAAACCAAAGGAAAGATCTCACATGTTCCAACCCCAGCCATTTCCAAATCTTCATCCATAGTCCATCACCCATTTGGAAAATGTCATCACTCAACCACACAAAGGTAGTTGGCACAGAGAACAACCCTGAGTTAGTGAGGACCCAAACTCTAACATCATCCCCCAATCAAGGGGAAGGAGGATGAATAGCAGAGATCAAGTTAATGACATTAGTAGGTAGTACTTGTCTCATCTTAGGGAAATTCCAATCCCCCATATCATTAACCCACTCCAAAGTCTTACTACATTGAAGAATATGGTCATTAACCCCTGAGGAAACCTCACATAATTTCAAATGGGTATCCAACCATTTATGCTAGAAAAATAGAACAGAGGTCCCATTTTGAATTAGCCATCGAGTACTAGCTTCAACAACAGGGTTTTGTTGACATACAAATTTCCATAGCATAGAATCACCAATTTTGAATAGAAGATCCTCCGTACACCCTCTATTTCAAATATATTTAGAATTAAGAAGCTCAATCCACAAACCACCTTGGTTATTACAAAATTTCCAAGTTAATTTAGCACTACAAGCTCTATTCATTAAATCTAGTTTCCTATACCCAAGGCCACCCAATCTTCGAGGTTTACAAACCACATCTCATTTCATAAGAGCGTGCTTTCTATAAGAAGCATCACCTCCCCAAATGAATTGTCACTGCAGTTGTTCAACTCGTTTACAAATACTTAGAGGAATAGAAGTAGCTTGCACAGTATAAATAGGAAGAGCATTAATCATTGACCTGGCTAGAGTAATCCTTCCAACAAAAGACAAACTTTTAGCTTTCCAATTTGCAAGCCTGGCTTGAACCTTCTCAACAATATAGCTAAAAGAATTAGTGCTATTTCTCCCATGATGGTTAGAAACCCTCAGATAAACACCCAAATTAGAGGAGATCTTAAAGCCACAAACATTAGAAAGCTCACACCTCTTGTTCTGAGGAATGTTATAGGAGAAATAAATAGAAGATTTAGCCTTATTGACCTTCTGTCCTGAAATGCTGTAGAAACGGCTAATATAATCCATCATAATATTTAACTGATCATGAGTAGCTTCCCCAAAAAGGAGGAGGTCATCAATAAACATTAAATGGGAAAATTTAGGGCCATCACAAGACACAGATAGAGGTTTCCACCTACTACTTTCAAGAGCATCACAGATAATATGTGAAAGTTTGTCCATACATAATACAAATAAATAGGGTGACAAAGATCACCTTGATGCAATCCCCTCTCAAGCTTGAAGAAAGTAGTCAGATTACCATTCCAAAGAACATTCATCAAAATAGAAGAAATGCATTGCATAATAAGACTAACAAAGGAAGGATCAAACCTGAGTTCCTGCAAAGTATGTTTAACAAATCCCCAGTTGATACGATCATAAGCTTTATCAAGATCCAACTTTACCATATAAAATCCTTTCTTGCCTCTGCATTTATGCATAGAATGAGAGATTTCCTGAGCAATAATGATATTATCCCAAATACACCTCCCTATAATGAAGCTAGACTAAAACGGTGAGACCAGATGATGCATAAGCGACTTCAATTGATTTGCAATGACCTTAGTAATACACTTATAGGATATATTGCAGAGTGAAATGGGTCAGAATTGAGAGATAGAATCAAGATTCTCCTTCTTTGGAATTAAAGTAATAAGAGTCTTATTATCCTCCTCAAAATCTGCACCCTTGAAAGCATCATAAACAAATTGGAAAGCAATCCCACCAACAACATTCCAAGCTTTCTGAAAAAAGATTAGAGAAAAACCATTAGGACCCAGAGCCTTCAGGCTTCCCATAGAGAAAATTGCAGACTTAACTTCTTCCATTGTGCGGGAGGAACCAAGGGAAGCAAGTACTGATTGACCAAGAGAAGGAAAAGAGCTAATAGTTTGAATTGTAGTAGAACACATTCTATCAAAAGAGAAGAAATTCTTAAAATAATCAACCACATGGGCAACAAGAAGTTATTGATCTTCCACCCAATCACCATCATAGTTCTTGAGTGTTGAAATAAAATTATTCTTCCTTCGCATAGTAGTTTTTATGTGGTAATACTTTGCATTTCGATCTCCCTGATTCACCCACATTGAGCAGGATTATTGGAAGCAAAGGAGTTCCTATTGGAACAAGACATCATCTAATTCTTTTTGCAAATGTTTCTCTAGATTACAAAGGAAGTTAGAATATGGATAAGCATGAGAATTCTGAATACCTTTGAGTCTAGCAAGTATATCATGTTTCCTTGTAGCAATGTGCCCAAAGGTATCTTTATTCCATTCTTCAAGAACATCTTTCATGCCTTCAAGAGCAAGATATAACTAAGAGCCACTTTTCCATTTCTCTTCAACAAATTTGGAGTAGTTCTGATGAGTAACCCAAGCAGCCACAAAGCGGAAGGGTCGAACACCTTTGGCACCCCCATTCTTTGCAAGAGAACTTGTCAAGGCATTGGGGTCGAAAAACTTAACTCTAGGCAAGACGATAACATAAGAGTCTGGATAAGCACCAATCCATTCAGAAGAACATAAAGCACAATTCAACCTTTCAAATGTATGAGAAAAACCATGAAGCAAAGGTCCACACCAAGTAAATCAAGGACCCGAAAATCCAAGATCATTGAGGCCACATTGTTGCATATTATAAAGAAATTTATGGCATCTATCTGACAAACAAGTGCCCCACCCAACTTCTCAAACTGCCTCATAATGTCATTGAAATCCCCAACCACAAGCCAAGGTAAATTAATTGCACCAGCAAAATTAGCTAAATCATTCCAAAAAAACTCACGCCAATTGAGTGAGGAAGAACATAAATTAACGAAAAAAAATAAAGATAGGGAAATTACTTAGAGGAGTGATTTGGAGATGAATAGATTGATTAGAGCATACCAAAACAGAGACAAAAACAATAGAAGTTTTCCATAAAACGTAGAGGCCACCAGACAAATCAGAACTCAGAGATGCAAACAAGCCACCGTCCCCAAGTTTTTGTAGTTTAACTAAAGACTTCAAATCTTCACATCTTGTGTCAATTAGACCAAAAAAAGCCGGATTTGACATATCAACCATTTGTTTGACATATCGATACAAACTCTTTCCTTTCGCACCTCTAATATTCCAAGCAACAATATTCATTAGAAAAATACAAATTAAGCCTCTTGGGCTGCAAAATTCTCAAAAGTCACCGGTAGCATCTCCATATCCATAGAGGGATGAGAGCCACTTAAGTTGTCTGGTCTCATTGATGAGTCAGGGCCGCCATAATGTTGTAGAGGCCCAATATTTGGAGCTAGGCTCAAAAGGTGATAAGGATCTTTTGACAAAAGCCCCTCCACATGTTGCTTGCTATCCTCTAGGATCGGTGACATTTGGAGATCCATATCAGCATGCTCATCAGGATCTCTAATGGACTCAGAAAGATGCTCACATTGACCTTTACGAGGCCTAAAAGGCCTATTAGTTCTCCCCTTCATCACATTCAAAGAAACATTCCTATCAATAGAAACAATGGGCCTTTTAGACTCGCACTGATTCTTGCCCTCATTACCAATCTTTCCATCAATGACATTTGCAAGGTCCAAATCACTATTATTAAGGTCCATGACTACATATTTCCTTTATTCACCATATTTTTCTTCTTGTCTTGACGTAGCACTTTTTGATGCAGTACCAAATCAGCTTGGTAATTCTTAGGTACAGGAGTATGCTCGTCATGCACACCGTTCTCCATACCTGACACTCCATCCACCCTTGCTGTCAAAACAGCAAACCGCGAGCCAACCTGACTTTTCCCTTGTAAATCCCTAACCTTATCTTTTGGTTGGCACAACCTCTTTCATTTTTGCACTACCATCCAAGAGACAACTTCCGGCTCTTTCCCTTTAACATTAGAATTATCACGTCCCCCTAAAACCCTAGGGGTAGGTGAAGATGGAGGAGTTTTTTTTTCTGTGAACATTGGTCAGCATGATGTCCATAGACCCCACACGACAGACATAGTAAATGAAGTCCCTCATACTCACATAGTACCTCTTCTCCTCCAGCGTGAAATATGGAACCAGTGGCTTACGCAAATCCACTTCAATGCAAACACGAGCATATAAACCTCCATCTTGATTAACTATATTAAAGTCCACTTTAATAGCAGTATCAAACTTACTGACCATAAAGGAGAGGACTAACTCATTGTAATAATCCAATGGCAACTTTGGTATTCTCATCCACACCATAACCTTATCAATGGTATCTTGCTCAGGATCAAAGTCGGGTGCCCAGCATCTCACTGTCAAGTAATGGTCATAAATCATCCATGGACCATCTGTAAGAAAAAACAAAAAATCATCGTCATTAGTAAACTTGACCACAAAGTACCTATTCCCTAGCTAAACCAAGCTAATAGTCCCTGCTCTTGCCCAGAGATGTTGGAGACATGTCTCCAAAGCTTTAAACCCAATATGAAAACCCAAAAGCTTAACAATCACAGACTGTTCCCATGGTTTTTAAAGCCATTCTTTGACTTTCTTCAAGAACTTAAAACCAGGGCAACCATGTGACGAGTTGGGATCAGCAAAAACCACAAAGTCTTCATTATTCGTTGCATTACCAAAAGTAAAATCCTCAATTACCTCTTTCTTAGCAATATTCCCATTGGACGATGAAACCCCAATGAGTTTTTCTTTAAAACTTGGAATATGTACAGTTGATTGCTCTACACCTTCACTCGAAGTTAGCTAAATATCAGCATAGCTCCTCAAACTTTCACTTGGGTCAAATTCCTTTAGAGAGTTCTTCACCTTCTTCTGTAAACGATCTTCATTGGGACTTTCAAGATGAGGATAGGTACTATGAATAACACTAGGGGAGTGTTCGGCAGACCGTTCATAGTCACGGAAACATGGGTTGAAACCCACAAAAGGGTTGGTCGATATAAGCAAGAAACGTTAAGAGAAAAGATAGAGAGAAAACAAGACAACCTTTTGTTAAGGGACAATAGAATTGATGGTTAACATAGGCATATTATTAGTCAACATAGGCATATTATTTTTCTCTCCACACTAACATTGATAAATGTGAAGTAATGGGCCCCTTTCGTTCAAACTTGGTTAACAAATATTTGGATGCGACGTTTGCCCTGCAGAGTGGATTGGAGTGGAATCAGAGCAAATACTGGCCCATTTATTCCAAAAATGGGCTACTCTTGTAACATGGCCAACTTAGATGTCAAGCCCAATGCCCTCTCCTATGTTATAATTTGGGCCTCTTATAAAATCTAACTATGCAGAGATCCATCCAGTGAAGAAGCGCTACATCAATTTTGGAGTTTTTTTTTTTAAATGAAATGTAATGGAGGGGAATAACTAATGAGTTTAGGCTATTATTCAACCTCAAGTTGTTTTCTCTCTTAATTAACAGCTGTTCATCAATTTAATTAATAGCCGCATTTTCTTTTATTTAGATAAAAATTTAATTTGAACTTAAAAACAAATTTATCAAAATAATATTAGTCACTAGTTCTTTCATTTTAATTAACGCATAGGATAATATTGGGGAAAATGTTATAATCTATCCTATTCCAAAGAAATTATACAATATATTTTATCTCTTAAAATTATCTCTTGTATTTTTTAATCTATAAGCAATGAACTCCAATAAATTACAAATGATTGTTTCAAAATGTATCACTTCCGTTCGCTTTAGTTACAATTCAACCCTCCCTTCCTTACAAGTTTGCTGTTTACATTTGCTTCTGATTTTAGAACAACAAATAAATATTGAATGCATGTCACGTAGTTATGAGGGTCTAAAAATTATCACTTCCTCTTCTTATAAACTTTAGTTTGGATCTTCTTATAATCTAATTAAAGTAATGATATTAAATGTCAAAATAGTCATCAGTTTTAATTCTAACATTTATTTATTCTCATACTTACAGCTCACTTTATTCATTCTTACAATATTCAGTTTAATCAAATTGAATTCTTTTCTTTCATACATTCATGCACTCGCAGAAAGAGTATCACAAGATAATATAGTTGTTTATGTGATTCACATATTATTTTTTTTGGTGACAAATCATTGGTATCCAATATTATTGATTAATTTGAATTCAAGCAATGTGGAGCCCCAATTAAAAAAAAAAAAGCTTTTCTAATATGAATTTTTTAGTTATATCGTTAAGATTCAATATCTTATTTAAGACATGAGTCTTTTATAACTTAACATATTCATGCTACAAGTTGTATGAGAATGCGAATTATATTTTGTCTTATTGAGAATATGGTTCCTCCCTACTACACTTCTTATGCTATCCAATTAAATTTAGACTGTTTAAATTTATATCTTATAAAAAGCATCTTCATTCATTTTCTTTTTTATTGTGGTTTGAACGGTTGATATCAAACTTTAACAGTACAAGCTTATTTTTATAAAAATATTTTATAAAATATTAAATCTATATAGTCCAAATTTAATCAGATTATTCAAATATGAGAAGTGGAGTTGAAATAGATGAGAAGAAATAAAGAACAATAAATGTTACGTTGATATTTGCAAGAGTGAGCAAGAGAACACGTGGCGGAAGAAGAGAGAGATGTCGGCGGAAGAGGGAAGGAAAACGTGGGATGGGTTGAGATCCTCACATGGGACCTGTTGAACTGTGATATCGGTCAAAAGTTCGCTTTCGGCACAAACCTTTACTCTCTCAACCATACATATCTCGCCACGTCTCAATTATTCTCCGGTTTCATAAAAGTTAAGTGCATTCCCAGGGGGCCAGAAGCATGACGCACGCGATAGTCCCTATCGCTATCTTACTTTCCGTTGTGGGGGCGTGGGAAACCACGGCCTTCTCTTCCGCCTCTTTCTCCATTTTGGATGGTCGGTATTAATGATGCCACAAAGTTTTATTACCATTCTGCCATATCATCCCAAAAAACCTTTTAAAAACCAATCTAAATTTTTTACAAGCTGCACCATTCAACATTCACATCTTGCTTATTTTTAAGATTTCGGGTAAATATACAAAAAATATATCTTGTATAATAAAATTTATAATGTTTTATTAATCATAATTCCTTAATAGAATAATTCATTCTTGAAACTCCATACAATATATTAAAAAAAAAACAAAACATGTATAATTAAGGATCATCATTCATATTAATATTCATAATATTTAAAAAAATAATTTGAAAAATCAAATCTTCTATATATCTAATAAATTTATAGAAAGCCATGCATACTTATAAACTATCAACAATGCGATTTCATGCAATATACAAGCATCTCACTATCTAGTTCTTAAAAAAATTAGACAAGTTATCATTAATATTTTAATTTAAAGTGAGTATTTGAATTTTTTAAAATTATAATATGATCTTCTCAATGTTATAGATTTTATTATTATTATTATTTCAAGATAGTAATTGCTTGGGTGTAAATTTCGGTCAAGTGAATTGAGATCTTAACACGTAAGCTCCTAAAAAACCTCAAAGAAAATTGGTAATGAGTAACTTCTAATCAAATGAAAATAAAGTTTTTGAGCTCTTTTACTACAATTTCATCAAATGTAATGTTGCTTAAAACCATAACAATGAAAGAGAAGTTGGTTGGGTGGTTGGATTTAGCGTACGTTTGACTTGTCTGAGTTTATTTGGAGAGGTGTTGCCTGATTGTTGTAGAGTCTTTGAGAGAGGTGGCCTGGTGCCTCAATGTTGTAGGGTTTTTGAAATAGGTGGTGCCTGTGAAATTTCCCATGAGAGCTCCTTACTCCCTACAATTTACATTGTAGAGTATTTTTTATGACAAGTTTTTTATTCAAAATATAGAGTATTAGATATTTTTCTTTTTCATTTTATCTCTATTTTTAATTTTTCCATACTCCTCATTTATAACAATATAATGATAATATCATAAAGTATCTAATAAGGATAAAATAAGAAATGCAAACACTTTTTGTATTGATTTCAGGTGAAAAAAATGATTTTCTTAATATGCATGTAATTGATATAAAATGTCTTATAATGTGAACTAGAGAAAATATATAGATGGAGTATTGATTTACCTCTATGCTATCCATTTTCCTCGATTCAAGGCAACTACCATGCCATTGATCATTTTTCATGTGTCTACCAACTTAAACTCCCCATTTTTCCATCTTCAACCAACATGGTGAAAGAAAACTTTAAATAATTTTAATAATAATCTTTGTGGCTAAAAATATATCAAATAGACTCTATGAAATCGTGGGCATGGCCTACTATAAATTTTAAGACAAACAGTAATATTTAAAAAAATCATTATAAAATATAAGAAAAATCATTTTGTACATTTAAATACCATGAAAGTAAAAAAAAAATAATTTTAAAATTTTTAGTTATTATCATTTTAAATATGAATTCTTAATTATCGTTTTGACTTCTAAAACATTTTGCCTCATGCTTCTTCAAATCATCCGAATCCTTATATCTAAAAATAGTCCTCTACTCCTATTATTTAATTATTTTTAATTTGATTTATTGTATTCTTCAGAAAAAAGTATTTTATTAAATGTAATTAACTTGATAATTATTAAAGGGAAATTAAAGTTCCTAGGTAGAATAAAGTTATATTTAATAGTATTGACTATTACTAACAGTAATTGAATTGAATGACCAAGTACTCAACATTTCTTAAACAAAATCTCAAATTTGAGTTTTGTAAAAGAACAAATCATGTTGAGAAAGTTACCTCAATTTGAGTATAATAATATTCGAATATGACCCAATTAGTTAATTATATATAAAAAAAAGTATCGACTATTCCAAAAATAATATGTGTGTGCATTTCCATTTGTGTTTGGCCGATCCAAAAAAAATATTTATGTGTATTTTATGAACTCAAATAAAATAATTATTAAAGGGAAATTAAGGTTCCTAAATAGAATAAAGTTATATTAAATAGTATTCTGACTTTTCCAAAAATAATATTTGCATGCATATCCTTTTGTGTTTGGTCCCAATATAATATATATATATATATATATATATCCATTTGTGTTTTATGAACTCAAATAGACCAACTTCTTACAATTAACTTTGCATGAAGATTCTTTTTACTTCTCTCATTTTTTTTATTTCTTTTAATGTTGACATTTTCTTTTTCTTCACGTTGTCAATTTTTTTAATAATTATCTCCTTGATTACGAATACAATTATCTGTTAATGATTGATCAAGATTTAATGCTTTCAAATGATGAATGAGCTTTTTATAATAAAAAAATAGAGAATAAAAAATAAATCACGCATAAAAGTAAGAGGAAAAATTACATTCAGACAAATTTTATCAAGTAAAGTATTAAATTTTTATAATATTCTTCAGAACGTAATGTATAAACATTGGTTTGGCCGGTTTTGTTGGTTTGAAGCTGTTGCGTGAAGAAGAAGAAGCAAAAAAGAAAAGTCCAAATATAAGACTACAAGATGAAGAAAAATAAATAGAAGAAGAAGAAGAATCAAAGAAGAAAAAGAAGGAGAAAAAAAATCGAAGAAGGAAAAGAAAGAGAAGAAAGAGGAAGAAAAATCAAAAAGGAAAAAAGAAATAAGAAGGAGGAAGAAAAATCAAAGAAGGAAGAAGAAAATTCTTCCAAATATGCTGGTTGCTATGGAAAACAGATGTAATGAGTGTTTGATACAAGACAAAGAAGAGAAGAGGATCTACTGTTCATGTGCCTTCAGAATGTGAAAGAGGAGAACACGCTCCTGAATTCCCGAATCAAGTTGGGAGAGAGATATAGAGAAACCGTTGGGAGATGGATTCCTCCACGAGAACATTGAGTTCGATTAGGTGTTGATGGTTCCGTTAATAGAAGTGAAGAAGCTATCGAGCAAAGGCTCAATTGCGACTGCCATAGAAACTCGAAGGGTGGCTTTATGTATGGAAATATTTGGATATATCCTTATTATCATTATTTTTTACTCAACGAAACCTATTAATCTGTTGACTAGAGACTACAATCCAGATATATCACCCGATGGCTAGAACCATTGGAAATGTTAGACATCTATTTTTACAAGATCTGGACATCAACCTAATCATGTCTACAAAGAATCAAATGGTGTGTGAACTGGTCCGCTCAAGAAGCTCACCATATCAGTGTTAATTATTTTAGGCTTATGGATCGCCCTATTGGCAGTAGGAGTTTGCTATACTTTGATGGCTTGTGAGCCTAATCCACTGAACCCTCTCTGTTTCTTTATATTAGTCCTTTTGGAAGAAGGATTTTATTGCTAAATATAAGTCTTTTTAGGGTTTGAAGACCTTATTAAGTGCTCTAAATTAGGGGTAAATCTAGAAACATATTAATTAAGTTCTTTAATTTGTGTACTAAAATTTTTAAAGACTTACAAGAAGAAATGGAGGGAGTATGTTGTTTCTCTCTCCTTGTATAGTTTTTCTATAGCCTTTAATGAGATGACGAGAGAACAAAGTATCAGATTGGCTGGTCACCTAAGAAATGAGTGAATTGTGTGTTACAAAATTGTTGACTTTATGAAGAACAACCCAATGAAGCTTAAAATAGGGACAAATAGAGAAGATAAAGATATGAAGGAAGAGCAATGCACAAGGAATTTATCTTGATTCAACCCGACCACTTGGTTCATGTCTAGTTCCCATGCAACCCGCTTGAGATTTTCTACTATCTCTCATAAATTCGATACAGGCACCTGTGAATCCACAATATAATACAATGGATACCACACCTTTGAATCTCTCCTCACACATTTACAAGATGTGATTACAATACTTTTTTAGAGTTTTCCCACTCTATAAGTAATTTACCCAAGTAAAAAAGAGTAATTTATAGCTGATAAAATCTCCACAAAGAGTAGAATATTACAATGAAGCTCTAAGAACTCAAACAATAGAGATTTTGCAAGATATGACTCAAGAATTGTGTTTCTCTCTTTGAAAACATAAAAAACAAGTTTGTGACTCACATTATAGATCAAATATGTTCAGAACCACAGAGAAATGAGTTTGAAAGGTTATATTTATAAATAAGAGAGAAATATAGTGATTGAGTACAAAAACTAGCCATTATAAACACTATGACATGGTGTTATTTGACAAACTAGGGTAGCTTAGTTGAATAAGAGGTATTCCAAAGGGTATTTTTGAGTTCTGGACTACAATAGTTGACTAAGGTACCCCTCTTAATTGAGTAAGAGGTGTCCAGTGTAACATCTCATGTGATTGAAATCTTGATTAAAGGATGATCAAGTGCTAATATGGGTTAAAGAAATTAATTTAAATGGTTTTGCCAAAATTCAAATAGTTGAAGGAATTATTTATAAGAGAAAATTGGGAATTCACAGTGCTAAATTTCAATTCAAGGAGGTATGGTGTGTGGATTAGTAAATTCCAATAATCTCTCCTGTATTAAATTTTGTTAGAAAAGATATGGGGTTGTTTTGAAATGGCTCAATCTGGCATTGGTTGCAAAAATCGTAATTTAACATTTTCCTTAATGTAAGTTGAGCAAATTTTGAAATTAATGAGTTTGAAGGACCAAATGATATTATTTTGAAGTGAGACTTTTTCCATTGAAAAATAGATATCTCAAGCTTTCTATAAAGTCTTTATTTGCTATTTTTAGAGGTCTGTAGCTCATGTTATGAGGTTCCAAATGTGGAACATATATTTATAAAATAGGGGATTTACAAGAGTGAAATTGGAATTTGCTATAGCGAAAGTCATATATCCAAACATTTAAAAGAAATGAACTTAACTTTTTTCAGAGGAATGAAAGAGGAGACCGAAGGAAGGGTGCTAAGGTTCAAAGTATGTGATATTGGGTCATCAAATACCATAAAAAAACTTGCATCAAACTTGAAGGTAATCACGTATTCTTGCTCTAATATTCATTTCCTTCATTTTCAACTAATTGGAATTTGTGGTTAGAGTTGATATTTGGCACCCTAGCTTGTTGCACAAATTTCTTTGGATTGGAAGATGATAATCTAGCTTGAGGAAATGTTTAAAGCGTGGAAATAGTTGTTTGTTAATTTATATGGGAATTTTGGCTTTATGGACAAACCATAGGGTGCAAAGTCAAGATTGGAATTTTGATGGAATGAGTTGAAGATTTTGTTTGTGAAGTATTGTTATATGCCCAAACACATGTGTACAAAGTTTGGTTGAGTTTGGACTTGATTTGAGTAACCATACTTAACTTGAAAGTTTAACTTGTTTTAGAACATAATGGAAGTTTTGGCTTGGAATAGGTATGGTGATTATGTTGGGCTTATGGTATGGTAAATTCTTGTGTTTTAGCATGAATATGAATGTTAGATAAGACATAATTGGAAGTTTAATTTAAAATTAATGTAGTTAGTGATGGGTTCTAATTGTCTTTAAGAGGCCTAACTTACGGTGTTGCTTTGGAAAGTGTATGAGAATTCTTGTTCATGGGAGTTAAAGGATTCCAATTAGAATTCTTGGTAACCTCAAACTTAAATTGGTAAGTTGGATTTTCATAAAGTTGTGAAATTGGACCGATTATATGAAATATTGATTTACAGAGCCTATGTGGCCTAATGGATTATTTATGGTTGTTAGGCCTGAATTGCATGTTTGGAACTGGTTGAAAGTTCTTTTAAGTTCACTCAATACTTATTAGTCATCCCTCATGATTGTGTGTAGCTTGGATAGCTTGCCATGATGTTGCTTCTACATTGGCTAGGTTGAGGTAATTGAGGAGTATTCCTATTCTTTATATTATATATGAAACTTTTCATAACATTTTATGATCCCTAGTCACAACACATGAATATCTATATATGATGACAATTATAATAATAACCCATATTAGCTTTTGACTCTATGTCTTCCTATACTCTTAATATTATTAATATTGATGATTATGGCACATTGATGCTCATGATATATTGGTAACCATGAACATATTGGTAGTTATTCATTTTGCATTCCCCATGGTTATAGTATGTGATAATGAGGATAATGGTATATTGATATTGACATACGCTAGCACATAAGTAAAGTACATTCCCATGTCCATGACATGTTGATATTAATGATTATGGCCCATTAACTATTGTTGACCATACGAATAACATTGATGATGATAATAATAACAACATATGGTGATATCTTCTTATTGTGCATCCCCATAAATGTTTATGTTAGGTTTGACTGGATACCTAAGAAGGGGTTGAATTAAGTGATGCAAGATTTTTGCCCTTTTTGGATCACAACCCAATTTCAATAGAGATACAACAAAATAGTGATGCATAGAGAGAGTAAAGAATAGCAATGGGAGAGAGAAGATAAAGAACAAGACACAAGTATTTATCCTGCTTCAACCCAACCATTTAGACTACGTCCATTTTCTAAGCCATGACTTGGAATTTTTCACTATATCCTACAAGTTTGATCCAGACACCTGTGAAACCTCAGTACATCCTACAAGTTTCAGTAGGCACTTGTAAAGCCACTCTACCCATCCCACAAGTTTGAAAGATTCAAAGATATTTTGGTGACTGGTAATGATATAGGGAAGCTAAATTAGTTTACATCCAAACCGAATGTGATGTTCTCTCTTAAGGATCTTGGCAATATTCATTACTTCTTGGGCTTTCAAATTTGTTGAGACCAATCTGGTATTTTGATGAGTCAAACTAAATACATTGAGGATCTATTGAAGAAGCTTGGAATGTCTCATGCTACTCCATGTTCTAAACCTATGATTGCAGGAAAGATGCTTTCACCTGATGATGGGGAAGTATTGTCATATCTAAGCAAGTTTAGACAAGCAATTGGAAGCCTTCCATATTTAACTAACACAAGGCCAGAGATCTCATACGTGTGTTGTGAATCATCTCAATCAATTTCTAAGCAGGCCTACAATAGTGCATTAGCAAGGCATTAAATGTGTTTTACGCTATCTCAGAGGAACAACTTATTTGGGGCTACATATCCAATCTTCTAGCCACTTCAACATCACAACATATACAGATGCAAATTGGGCTACTTGTCCTATGGATAGAAGGTCAGTGTCAAGTTACTACATTTCCTTGGGAACTACTTTGATTTCTTGGTCCTTAAAGAAACAAAGTGTTATTGCACACTCTAGCATAAAGTCTGAGTATAGAGCTCTTGCTAATGCTACAGCTGAAATTATATGGCTTAAGTCATTACGTATGGAACTTAAAGCATCTACAACTCATAAACCCATTATTTGGTGTGATAACATTAGTTCAGCTGCTCTAGCTAAAAATCCTGTATTTCGTGCTCACATGAAACACATAGAAATCGACGTTCATTTTGTTTGTGATATGGTGCTTGCTAAGCAGCTCCAATTGGCTATGTTCCATCGTCTAATCAAGTGGTGGACTACCTTACTAAATCAATTGGACAATCGTGCTTCTCTTATCATTGAGGCAAACTCGATGTACTTGAGGTACCCTCTTGTTTGAGGGAGGCAGTTAAAGAAGTAGCCCAAGCCCATGACAGGTCCAGTGACAAGAAGCATCAAAGATCCTCTTAGTATATGATTTCCTTGGATTTGTTCAAATTTGTAAATATCTCTTTGTAATCTTTCTGATTGCATGTTTTACGTGATCTTGTACACAACTCTTGTATTATATATTGATAGCCTTGTAAACCTAGTTTTACACGATCAATAATATACAATACTTTTCCTCTAAATTCTTCACATTTCTGTCCATTCTTCCCTCTGTGACCGCAGCCCTCCATTGCTTGCAAGTTCCTTTCTTCTTCTTCTTCGGCAAATTATAGTTCTCCCCTTCCCTTCTTCCTCCTCCTCCTCCACAGCAATCACTTCTTCCTGTGCAAGCTTCGTAACTCCCCTAGCCCCAACCCCCAAGCTTCGTGTCTCAGCTCATGCTCTCAGCCCAGTGAGTTTTACTGAATGATTTCAAACTTCTTTTTTCTGATTATATCACAGAACATGTACATGAGCTGTTTCTGCATACTTGATTGGCTCTTTGTTGTTTGATTCTGAAATCTATTTAACTGCAGGCCAGATGAGTTTTGTTGTTCCTTTGATTAGTGTTTTCCTTATTTTTCGCCAAATAATATATCTGACAAAATTTGCATTTTATAGTTTAGAAATAAGACAATTTTAGTAATGTTCATGTCTCTAATTATGAGGAATTGAAATATGACAATTCGTATACTGAGCTGCTTATGCCCGTGTTGCATATGTTGTACTGGATTAGCTAGTTTGGCTATGAAAGTATGAAATTGATACAGCTTTCAGTTAAGCTCATTAGATGGTTCATTGATCAAATTCCTTGTTAGACGTATTAGCGTTTGTTTTTCAGTGATCAAATAATACATATTCATTCATCAAATAATACATCAGGATTCTTCAATACCTCCGTGCCTTCGTTTTCCTTCTTTAAAACAGAGTTATTATTTCCTTACTTATCATTGCAACATTGAGAATTAGAAGCTGGAACATGATTTACTAGTCCCATTGTGTTTAGAATCAATAGAAATTTTTACTTATGCCAAATATACATACATATATATATATATATATATTCAATAGTTTATATATAATTCCTACCAAGAAAAAAGTTCATATATAATTTATTTAACTATTACATATGCCAAATCTTATACATATAGTATTATGTATAATATTATTTTTTATTTAATTATTATGTCACTAATTTGACGTCAAATCTAATTGGTTGAACCATGAAATATTGTGAACTAATTCTAAATGGATGTGGGGACCACGTAGAAACAGAGGGAAGGTTTAGCACGATGAGTCATATATTCCAATCTTTTCTTCATAACTAAAAGAAAAGGGTGAAGATGGTTTTGATTGGCCTTTGTGTACTGCTGTAAATATGGTTTTGATTGAATAGATTCCCTTTACACTCAGACAAAAAAAAAAAAGAAAGAAAAGGGTGAAGATTAGATGGGTAATTAGTGAGGCTATCAAAGAAGGGCAAAGGTATGGTGAGGTCCATGTCAAATCCGACGAGATGCAGCATGGCAAACCTAAAACAAGAAGACATTTTGCACTAGCAATTTGCATTCTCCAGTCAATATTTCAATCAATTTACTTCCTTTGATTTCGTTATTGACTTATTTGGGATTCCTCATTTCAATTTGTCCAGAAACATAGCAACAAATTAACAAGGCTGTAACATCTGTATATATAAGTCTTGATTTGAAACTTCAAATATTTAATTTGATGAAGTAATTAGATAAAATTTGTGTTGGAAATGGTTAAAATCAACTTGGATAATTTTACAAAATCTTAGTGGTTAATGGATTATTTTTTAAAAGAAAAGAAAAAAACTTGGAACTCATGGAGCCAAAATTTGATCCAAAAAAGTTCGGTGTATCACATATCTAAAATGTAATTTGGAAGTTAATTAAATGTTGTTTTGGCTAATTATAATTTAAGGGGTGAATCTGGAAAAGTTCTGCAATAAATCTCAAAAAACTTTGCAAATAAATCCCTATGATTATAAAAGACTTGAGTACTATGTTACACCAATACTTCAAAAAATTAAATGTGCATGTACTCGATACATGATAAGATATATGTATCATACTTCACAATATATGTAACAAATTCTCACATTTATATCCTCCAAAATATTCTAAAATAACCCAAACCTATAAAAATTTTAATATTTTAGTTACTCATTGCAAATATTTTTATATTATTTTTTAAATACTTGTTTGTAAATTCAAATTTTTATATTATTCATCTTTATGCATTAGTTTGTTAAAATATATACATAATTATAAATATCTCTCTCTCATGCTCATATTCTAAAATTTAAAATTGTGTTATATCGGATGAATCTTATCTTATACTTGATACGCATAAATGTACTATTAAGATTGCATCGAATTTGGATAGCTTCAAAATGAGTTATACTTTTTTTAGAGGCTCAACCCACTCTTTTTTACAAGTTAAAAGGATTGGCCTATTAGACCAACCCATATTATGAATTATGATTACATCTTTTTTAAATAAGATCTTAAATTTAAGTTTTGTGAATAAAAAAAATAATGTTGAGAGAACTATCCTATTTAAACCTATCAATACTCAAATCTAATCCAGTTAAATAATAATATAAAAAAATATAAGTTCATCCTATATGTTGTGTATAATGATTTATTTATTTTTTTTTCAGTTTGAATAACTAATTTAATTTGAATTTCATAACTTCATTTTTAAATAACTTTTCTCACAATAACCTGTAAAGGGAAAAAAAATTATTCTTTCACATCTCTTCTGCCAACCTATGACATCTCATATTTAGCCAAATAAAAAATAAACAAAACAAAACCGACAAAAAAAAAACGTATTTTTTTGGTTCAAGATCGACATGGCCGTAATGTGAAACCCCCACGATTCGCACCTTTCAACGTCAGAAAAAGACATTACCCAAATCATTGTTCGAAGCTTCATAACTTCTGCCTCACTTCTGCTCCTCCAACGTTGTACACCAGCTCCGCTTCTGGGGGATATGGGTCTTACCCAATTATAACAATTCAATTATTTCATATATATATATATATATATAAATATACGACATTATTTATTAACTGTCCCACTCTTATATCATTATCATTATTTTTTTGGCTGACAATTATATTATTATTTAAAAAATTATATTTTATATCCTCAAAAGTTTATTTAATTTTTAATTTAGTTCTACTAATTTATAAAATTATCCTTAAATTCTCACAATTTATATAATTTTTAATTTGGTCACTATAATAACATTTCTTTAATGTTTATCAAATTTTATTGATATGAGTAATAATAAATTATTTTTTATGAGACTTATTAAGTATTTTGAACTACCCATTCGAATTAAAGCCATGTCAAAATCCAAATAGAGAAATGTTTTTCTAATGTGTTTTTTTTTTAATTCACAAGTTTCAAAATAAAAACTTTTATTACAACTATCAAATTACTTTCAGTCTACCTAACAATTATTCATAATTATATATTATATTATTTGATATAATATGAATATGTACGATTATGAAAATTTTGGCCAAAAAATATTCTGAAAATGTTTCAACAGATTTAAGTATTGAATTACTTCTTTTTTAGCATTTTTTGTCCAATTAATAATTTTTAGTTGGATTTTCCACCTTGGTCTAATTTTATAATAAATAAATATTAATAAAAAATTTGAAGTGACCGATATAAAATTCAAAATTATATTTATTCAACAAAAAATCTCTTGTCAACTTCGCCCAATGAATCATCGATCCATCACTTCACCACTGTTTGGTGATATATTTTCCAACTAAAGAAATCAATCTCAAAAATTGTCTTGTACGGTTAGGACTTATAGTAATATATTGGAGCTACTATTGGTCTATAATAATTAAATAATTAATTACTGTTTAATCATCTAAAAAAGTTTTTGATTCTATATTGCTGTCGTTTTCTTTTTTCTTTTTTTAATTTGTATATCTCTTAAAGGAAAATTCAAATGACTTTTAATTTACTCTTTATTGTTATATTTTTATCAATATTTAATATCACACATGTAAATTAATTTATTTCATTATTTATAAGTTATCACTTTCATTATTATTTATAAATTAAATCATATACATTCGAAAGATTAAGATATATGATATATAGTACGAATATTCACAAAATTTTAATAATAAAAGTGAATAAAAAATTTCATAAACTTTAAAGATTCAATGACAAATTATTAAATTATAAAAATTAAACTAAAAATTAAATAAAAACATAATCAGTTAAACACCAAAAGAATATATTTTTCCATTATTATAAAAAAAAATATTTTTCCATGCATTTTTTTAAATTTATATTCTACGAATTCCTTATTCGCTGATCCCTGCGGGGGGAGCATTCATTCTGAAAGGGGGCCCCCCAAAATTTTATTTTAAATAAAAAGATATCAATCATATTCATATCATATTCAAGTCAATATCTAATTTATAAATAGTGAATAAAGTAAATCTACTGTTATATATGAATAATTAACTAATATCAGATTTTATTAACTTGATATACTTAAAATATTATTTTATGTTTATCAACATTAATACGGCACGGCATAATCTCTTCAAAATCATCAATGATTTAGGTAAGGAGTTCGGATTCTTTGACTTCATACAATTAACTTCATATGATTTATTTGGAAAAATATAAAAGGAAAAAAATGAAAAAGTGTAATTATAAGATAAAAATCCATATATACAATCACATTTTTCTGATGTTGCCTTTTTTTTTTTTTCAACATGATCATGACTATAAAGAATCTATTTTGTTAGGTTAGTATCTTGTTTCTTTAACTATAAAATCTAGATAATTTTGTTAACCCCAAAAAATCTACATAATTAAAAAGAGATAGACATGGCTATAAATCTCACCTGCCCAATGAGACTCATAGCTATGTTTATATCTAGTTGCTTGCACGAACTACTATATAAATCTTAATCACACTATATCAAATATTTGAAAAGAATCAAAGATCATGACACATGATGAATAGTTTTTGATTAATTATATATAAAAATATAACCTTGTTGTACGTATATGTTTAATACATAGAAAAGTTTTTATATTCCAACGTGTCAGTCGCACTCACTAATAAAGAAAACATTTCAATGTCCAACGTGCCAATGTCACACACATTTTTTATATAAACTAGATATTTTTTTTGGGGTGCAATATATGAAAGAGATGGTAATTTAAATAATTTTAAATATTGTAACTACTATTTTATAAAATTTAGGAGTTGCTTGATAGGGGGAAGTAAATGAAGGAAGTTGAACTTCCCCATCAATAACTCCTACTTGGATAAGAAAAGCAAGTTGGGTTTGAGTAGAGAAATTTTACTTCCTAAATATTTTCTAATATCTTTTCAAATTTTGAAAAATTATAAAATAGGCATCGATGTCTTTATATAAAAACATATTATGTATTTATTTAAAAATATGTTTAACTTTTTGGGAAATAAAAATTAAACAAAAAAATCATCCATATACTTTTCAAGAAATATACTTTTTAGAAAATATATCAAGCAACTCCCAGATCTTGTTAAAATGTGTGAAGAAAATTAAAAGAATAAGGAAAAAAGTTTCTCAGAACTCAATAAAATGTGTGAATAATAATTGAAAGAATAAAATAAAATAAATTACACTTGAGAAATCACATTACTCATGACTTGAAAATCTAATTTGTTTTTTAGATATTGATAAAAAAAATAATATATCAATATATATTAGTATGTCATTAAAATATATACATGTCCTTATAAAAAATCAATCTATATATATATAGTTATATTATTTACAAACTATAAATAGTACAACTCATTTTTATTTTAACACTCCTATAAGATACATGACAAAGTGCATATATATATATACACAATAAGTGCCATAAAGGAAATTTTCTTATAAGAACATCCTTTCAATTTAATTATAAGGATCTATAGGTCAAGAAAAAAGTATTTTTCTTGAATTTAAATAAATGTAATAAATTTTATTAAAATAACTTTATGAGATACGTTGGATTTAATAAATATTTATGTCATGAAATTATTAATGGCTTCTTGCGTATCGTTATACCTACCTAAAGTAATGCAAAGTGTGCACGTAAAAAATGAGATCAAATAATTTTGTCATAAATTTATCAGACTCACATGATTACTGCTTACTAGTCCTTAATAATATTATTAAATATGTGAATTGGTTGATGGGTACAAGCCAAGTACTTGACTTGTAATTAAGATTATACTTGCCTTTTAAAATAAAACTCTAAATATTAGTTACACTTACCAAAATGTTTGGCCTCTCATTTCATAATATATTTGAAGCTAAATTAGACCTTACATCTCTTAACTTTTTCAGTTCCATGTAAATAACCCTTTAATTTTTAAAAGTTAATGTCAAATTTTCATAAACTTATAAAATTGTACGAAGAATCTTCTATTGTAAGTATGAGGGATATGGAATCTAAAAAATAAATTATATTGTTTATAACTTGTAAATAATATATCTTATTTTTATTTTTTTTTATAATTACTTGCATAAAAAAAATTACTAAATAGATGGGGTTTTCATGCATGACATAGAGTTTAAGTAATTTAAGTCATTAATCATACTGTTCACAATTTGTAAATAATGTGACTTATTGTAAATTTTATGTTTAATAAATCATCAATATCTTTAATAACGACTTGTGTATAAGTAACAATAAATAATTTCAAACTTCATATTTTAATATGTGGCAAGAAATTTGTTGTGTGCATTGCATGGAAAGACATATTATGATAAAATCATCTAGTGAATTCCACTAGTTTCAGACTTAAAAAAAATTCAAATATTATGTCAAAAAACAACAAAATACACAGCCTTGTACAAACTAAAAATGTTACTATGTTTTTTCTTGTTAGTTTTTTTTCATTTGTAAAAACTGTTAAAATTACTTATAATGGCCATATTTTTTGCAATTTAGAATTTCATCCCATATATAACTCTAGATCCGTCACTGTTCATATCTCATTTTTCCGAGATGGCTTCTTAAAGAAACTATATCTAATAATAGAATAGATGTCTTGAATTTTATATGTTCCATTATCTCAAGACATATCAAACTCCATTAATAAAAATACTCCGTCCGATGTTTAATATAATATTTTTTTTAAATAAATCATATGAATTAAGAATGATAGTTAAAGTTAATTAACTATTCTTGATTTTTTTAAAAATTATAATAATTTTATAAAACTACCCTTATTTAATCTTCTCTTTTTAAGATATGTATATATGTACTTTTTTTAAAATGTATAATAAATACTATTTTGAATATTGTGAAGGATTCTATATTTAAGGCTAAATCAAAAGGTCTTACGTTTAGAATAGGAAGAAGTAATATATTAATTACTTACAAAAAGTTATTCACGTCAATTTTAGAAGGCTGATGCTAAATTTTAAAGACTCAATTAACACATGACTCAACCTTTTTTTAGGTGCTGTTTGGCCAAAAGGAAAAAAGAAAAAAAATCAAGTGTTGTGAATGATTTGCCTCCTCGCAGATGCCAATAATAATGTATAAAGTCATGATCAATTCCATCTCATAAGCAATTATTAAAAGAATTTTGCCATCATTTCTATAATCCCACTCTAATTAGAGGCATATATAATAATTTCATTCTATTCTAATAATGACATTATATATTATAGTATAGAATCTTTATTTAGTCTTTTACATATCAGAATCACTTGGATTTTTACATTTTAAACTATCACATCTAGCTGGTGGTTATATAAAAATATCGGCAATGTTTTAGATAGAGAAAATTATATCTATGGACTTAAATGAATAAAAATTTATAATTAAGAATTTTAAAAACAAAACTTATTCTTTAGAGCCCAAAATACCTTACTTATGGATAATGACAAATGATTGTATTTATAAGCGAGTAAAGTATTTAATTAATATATTTCTGTGGGATTCTGCTTTTTGAGGCATTAGGGAACCGAGGAAGAGCCAAACTTGGGACGGTCAACTTAAGCCATGTTGTCATCTCTCAGCCAGCCTGAAATCATCTGTCTCACGTGACAACGTCAACTGCTTCCCACAAAATTTTACGTTTATGGAAAATAACATTATAATTTTTTGACCAGGAAAATATTTTTAATTAAAATATATTATTATAGAGATTTTTCATGAGTTTAGATGCGTATTTTAAATTAAGTATATACATATGTTTTTATTACATCATCAACATACAAATTCTCTTAACAATAAAAGGTTGGATACCAGATAATAATATTCAAAGAAAAAGAAGAAGTTCTTCCTTATGTGTGATATTAAAAGAACTCAGGAAAGTTTTTATTCATCCTTTTGAATAAATAAATAAATTACATAAGTTTTCCCAAATCAGCAATATCAGCTTCTCGGTCGAACGAAATTTTTTTTCCACTAACAAAAAAGGGAAAATTACAATTTGCTGCAACCAAAGGCAATATTTACTATTAGCTGCATTATGGGAAAATTAGGACAGTGAAGGACCAAGGGATTATAGGTAAATGTTTCTTAATATAAGGGACAAAAAAATTACACAAATAAAAAATAATAAATTTATTTAAAATATAAAATAATTTTTAAAAAAGTCCATATTTAATGTTAATAACTTTTTTATAAGGTAATTAATATAAATGAATTGTATTGAAAAAATATTATATTAATTAGGAGTATTTTTAAAAAAAATTATTAAATACACTAGATAAATCTTCTGTGTCTATTATATTTTAAAATAAAAAAATCTTTTTAATTATTATTTATATTAAGAAATAGAAAAAGTAAAAAATACATATTATTTTACAAAAATACCCCTACTTAGTAAGAAGAAAAGAAGAAAAATCTTTCTTCCTTCTCTCACTTTCATTAGCCAGCATCTCCTTCACTTTCAGGTTCTGTTTGATATTCAGTTGGAAAAGTAATTTGGGATAAAACTCAGTTTAATAAGGTTGTGGGTGTGTTTGTTTGATTTTAACTTTTCCGCTTGAAACTGTGGTTACGCGGAAAATGAGTTTTGGGAAGAAACGGTTAATTGTTGTTTTTACGTCTGATTCTTCATTTTTATTTTTGTTAGTATTTATTTTAAAATTAAATAAAAATAAACTAATAAAAATAAGAAAAAATAAAAAAATTAGGAACATAAAATTTTCATAAAATTTTTTCTATTTATCAACTAAAATGTCCCTTCAAAATTTTAACTTTTATAGATCATGACCTGTAAGAAAATATTATATCAGATATATTATGTTCTCAATTAAATAAATACAGATTAAATTTTAGTCCAAGTAAATTAAATTATTCATTAAATAGAGTTTAAACTCAATTTAGAGAAAAATTATGAGTTTTGTCAAAATCAATTTTCAAATAAATCATCCAAACATAAACACATTAGTTCAAAACCAATTATTATCATAACTATGTTACAAAACTAATTCTACTAAAATCCATTTTTAACTGACTGAAATCTAAACTGATCCTATCTCCCTTTTTTTTTAAATAAGCAAGGGCATTTTGGTAAATGTTCACCATAACTTACAATAAGAAAGGGACTGCATTGGTCCTTCGGTGTACTTTTCTCCCTGATACATTAAACTAAAACTTTTTTATTTGGCATGCATTAAACTATAATTCTCCCTCAAAAGTATTTAGTTTTTGGCCATATAAAAAAGAAATATTTAGTTACGTTAAACGACCTCGTCATGTCTCGTACAGAAGTACTAGGCAGCCTGTCTGTCGAGAACAACCGCGGCAAGTCTCTCTCCCGTGGATATGTCAACGGCTTCCAACAAACAATTTTCTTTTCTGTTTTTTTCTCTCTGTTTTTCTTTTCTTTTTTATGTTGTGCTTCAAACAAAGGTTTTTTAACAAACTATTAGGAATCTCATTAATTATATTAGACTCTAATTAATTTGATTTGACCTAGATATTATCATAATAGTGATAAAGCTCTTTCAACAAATATTCAACGAAGCTGTATATTCAGATTTAAATTTAAGACTTCTAATCAAATTAACATAATTCTATATACACAAAAAAAAGTATTTTAATTTTAATTTTAATTTTTTATACCAAACTACTTAATATTTCATTGTTATATTCAATTTTAACTAATTTGAGTCGTAAGAATAGTTTATTTTAGTTTTACTTTAAACAAATCATTGATACTTTTCTTAAATTTAGTTATATTTTTATTTTTAAATATTATAATTTTTGTTTAAATTATAATTTTTTATTTTTAAATTTATGCAAAAAATTTTTAAAATAAAAATTAAATTACAAGAATTTCTTATCAATATATATATTTGTAAATATTTATCAAATATACACGTACTGGCTAGAACATATTGGTAATGCTACCTTGTTACGTATTGATAATTTTTTTTCCTGAAATACTTGAGTATAATAGGATCCAGATCCTATGCATCCTTTTTAAAGAAATCCAGAAATTTTCCTACATTTTATATTAGTATAAAAATTTCCGCTTAAACCAACAAATTTCAACAAACAAAAACAAACTAGTTTTTTTTTTTGGTCTGATACTAACAAACTAATTTAAACAAATTAAATTAAAAGATTTTTTTTGTCAAAAAAATACATGAAGGTTTTAAATTTTGTTAAAATTAGATAAATATTTTCTTATTTAAAATATATGAACATTCTTAAAAATGCCTCCTCTGTTTCTTTTTCCCCTATCTCATCTGTTCCAAATTATAATTTATTTTTAATTACTTTACATATATTAATGAAGCTTGATAAAATTAATTGTAATCCTTGAATTTTTTAAAAATTATCAAAATTTTTTTAAAATTATCTCCATTAGATTATAACACAATGTTAATTATATATTTTTTAATCCCTTTCCACCATAATTATCATAAAGAAGATCAAATGGAAAAATATTAAATGCTATTTAGATTTACAATATGACATATATTTTGAATATGTAAAATCTTCAAAAGGATGACTTAGAATTTGTAACTTTTAGAGTAATAAAGAGGCTTCAACATGATCTTAAAAAAACTTAAGTCGAATGTTTAAAATTTATATTTAGCTTTAAAATAAGTTTATCTATTTTTTTTAAAAATATCGTTTATCAAAAATTGAAGAAGATTTACTTAATTTATTTTTTATTTATAATATATATTTTAAAAAATGAAATGTTTTTATATAGTATTAAAAATCATAAAAGAAATCCTATAATTTATTCACTTAAATAGCATTTTTTTTCATAAACCTTTTTTTAAGTTTTTTTTTCTTTTGCCAACTTTTTTCTAGTTGGTATATGATTATCACCATCTCATGAAAAATATGATTATCAATTTAACACCATCAAAGTACATCAAAAAAAAATTTATCGCCATCAAATCATCAATATGCGCTTCTGGCTTGAACGGGAAAAAAATTAAATTATTTCCAAGAGAGAGAAAGAGAGGCTTGACGAAGCGTGAAACCATGGCGTAGAAGAAGATGATTTTTCAAGGTTCTCTCAAGAGAGAGACAGAGACACACAAAGACAGCGAGAGAGAGGATTTTGGGAGGCAAAAAGGAAGTGGGAATAAAGGGTGAAGTTGATGATTGTTTTGGAGGATTCTGGAGCTCAAAAGCCGTTATTCTGAAGGAAAGAAGGAGAACCCAGAAAGAGAAAATGGATGGGAATGGAGTAGAGAGGGACCTGGAGATAGAGGGTGGGGTGGCGCTGATCATGGGAAATGATTATGGCAAACATGACAGGGAAGACAATATATCAGAACCAGCCTCAGACGACGTCGTCGAAGACAGCTTCCTCCTCAGAGAGCCTTTGCTTCAAAAGAACAACAGGATGAACAACACCTCCCAGATCGCCATTATCGGAGCTAATGTTTGCCCTATTGAAAGTCTTGATTACGAGTATTCTCTCTTTTCTTTCCTCCCCTTGTTCCGAATTTCCAAGCAGAAACAAATTTTTCATTTGGGTTCTCTGTCAAGTTTTCACTTGGTTTTCATTATCGTTCAAATCATCTGTCATGGAGTTGGGTTTTTCATCTTTCCATAGAAGATGAGTCAAAACGTGGTCAAGTTGAGCTTCCTCTCCTCCTCTTGTTCTGAATTGCCAAGGACAAACACATGCTTGATTTGAATTTTCTGTCAAGTGTTTATTTTCATTTCATTATTGTTCAGATCATCTGTCATGGACGTGGAATTTTGATTTTTCCATGGAAAATGAGTAAAAAAAGTGATCAAGCTGAGCTTCCTTTTCTCCCCTGTCCTAAATTTCCAAGGACAAACACATGTTTAATTTGGGTTTTCTGTCAAGTGTTTACTTTGATTTCATTATTGTTCAAATCATCTGTCATGGAGATGGGATTTTGATTTTCATCAAAAGTGAGTCAAAAAGTTGTCAAGTTGAGCTTCCTTTCCTCCTCTTGTTCTGAATTTCCAAGGACAAAAACTGTTTCTTTTGGATTTTCTGTCAAGTGTTCACTTTGATTCCAGTACCGTTCAAATCATCTCTCATGGAGGTGCTTTTATGATTTTTCTACAGAAAATGTGTCAAAAAGTGGTCAATTTGAGCTTCCCTCTTTTGGGGTTCTTTAATTTGAGGTCATATATGTTTTTGATTTTCAGAGAACGCATTTTGCTTCCTCAGAGTGATTTTCTTCATCAATTAAGCTAAAATGGCACCACCCTGATTGATTTTGCTCTGAATTATGCTTCATGGATCATTACATAACTTCTGCCTCACTTTGTTTCTTTTCTTGCAGGATCATTGAGAATGATCTATTTAAACAAGATTGGAGGTCTAGAACGAAGGTCGAAATATGCCAATATGTTGTTCTTAAGTGGACTCTTGCACTTCTTATTGGTTTAAGTACAGGGCTTGTTGGCTTTTTTAATAACCTTGCCGTTGAGAATATTGCTGGTTTCAAGCTTCTACTCACTAACAATCTCATGCTCAAAGAAAAGTATGCCTAATTCTTATCGATCATACGACATCTTCTGGTTTTTCCCTTTTCTCCAATTTTAAGTGTACTTTGTTGTCATTCATTTCCCTGAGAGGATACTGTGCCTTATTGATATAGTTCTTTAAGGTTGAACCTTATTGTCGTCCTTCTAGGATCCTCAATATAGGCCAGCTTTATATATTAATTTCACAGTTTGTGTTCAGTTTTTTTACATCCGTTCATATTTTCATTGATAAAAAGGAGGATAAAATTTGTTTTTTTTCCATTCTTGTTCTGCTCTGGTTTGAGTAAATAAATATTAAGTTTATCAGTCCTGCAAAATTTAATATAACAGTTTATGATTACAAATTAAAATGAAACATAAAGGTGAAGAAACAACAAACAGTTTTATATCTGTCGTCCTATAACCTCTGTGCTTCTTTTTGTGAGTGTATGAACATTTTGAGTTTTGTTCTAATGCCCTATTAAACCCTAACATTTTTAAACTCACATGGCTTTTACATGCAATGGAGTGAGCTGTAATTAACCTTCATATATTGGAGTAACTACAAAATTTTCTTTACTCCAGTGCAGGTATTATCAGGCATTTGCAGCATTTGCTGGTTGTAACATGATTTTGGCCATTGCTGCCGCTGTCCTTTGTGCCTACATTGCCCCTGCAGCGGCTGGGTCTGGCATACCCGAGGTGAAGGCCTACCTCAATGGTGTAGATGCCCATTCTATATTGGCTCCAAGTACCCTCTTTGTAAAGGTTGGTCACTAAGCTATCAATATTTGCCTGTATGTCACATCTTATCATTTGTGTTCTGTTCAGGATCATATACAACTGCATTATTTCTATCAAGATACTAGATTTGACTTTCTTTTCTTTCCTAGTCAGGACCATTTCAATTCACAACTTTAATTCATGATCATTTTATTAATTTTTTCAAGGGAAAAACATAATTTCTCCTCTTCAACTTTTACCATTTGCAAACACCGTGTCCATTTTAAAAACCAGAAACTGTGCACACAAAATTTTTCTAGCATGGGAATATATTGAAACTTTCCTTTGATGAGTGACTTTAGCCATAGTTTTTAACATAGACATGGTTTGAACTCTGCAGATTTTTGGTTCAATTTTTGGGGTTGCTGCGGGGTTTGTTGTCGGTAAGGAAGGACCTATGGTACATACTGGTGCTTGCATAGCTAATTTACTTGGACAAGGTGGTTCTCAGAAGTATCGGCTGACATGGAAATGGCTCAGATTCTTTAAAAATGATCGAGATCGAAGGGATTTGATCACATGTGGTGCAGCTGCTGGGGTTGCTGCTGCTTTCCGTGCTCCAGTTGGTGGTGTCCTTTTTGCACTTGAAGAAGCAGCTTCATGGTTCTCTCTCTCTCTATCAATTTTTTAAAATCAAAATGACGGGCAATACAATAATCTATGTCAAATTTGTTTATATAAACCATGCTGCAATTTAAAGTTCTTGATTCATTCTGTGTGATTATGTTTTTATATTTGACCGAACTTGCTCTTCTTAAGGTGGAGGAGTGCTCTTCTGTGGCGAACTTTCTTTACGACGGCGGTAGTAGCAGTAGTGCTGAGAAGTTTCATGGAATGGTGTCGGGCTGGAAACTGTGGTCTTTTTGGGGAAGGTGGGTTGATAATGTTTGATGTTAATCAAGCAAAGCCTGCATACAGCACCCCTGACCTCCTGGCAGTCATATTTCTTGGAGTTATTGGAGGCCTTTTGGGAAGCCATTACAATTATCTTGTGGATAAGGTCCTTCGCACTTATAGCATCTTAAACGAGTATGCCTTCAATATCCCTTTCTGTATTGATATAAATATATATATAGCATGTATCATACTTCTGTTTGTCTGTATAACATTGTAACTTATGCTCATTTATTCTTTTATTGGATTGCTGATTGATGGAGTTGTGGATTGCAGGAAAGGCCCTATACTTAAAATTGTACTTGTTGCCATAATCTCCCTTTTGACCTCTTGTTGTTCATATGGCCTTCCTTGGCTATCAAAGTGCATTCCTTGTCCTCCTAACTTTGGGGACCAGTGCCCGACTGTTGGTCGTTCTGGCCACTACAAGAATTACCAGTGTCCGCCTAACCATTACAATGATCTTGCCTCTCTCTTTTTCAATACTAATGATGATGCCATCCGCAACCTCTTCATAGCCGGCTCTGACAAGGAGTTTCATCTCTCTACACTTCTAATATTCTTTGTTGCCATATACTTCCTTGGAGTCATCACTTATGGAATTGCTGTTCCCTCTGGGCTCTTTATTCCTGTCATACTTGCTGGGGCCTCGTATGGGCGCCTTGTTGGCAGTCTTTTAAGTCCATTCATTGTTCTTGATGTAGGATTGTTTGCCCTCCTCGGAGCTGCATCCTTCCTCGGTGGCACCATGAGAATGACTGTTTCTATTTGTGTCATACTCCTTGAACTAACTAATGACCTCCTTATGCTCCCATTGGTGATGCTGGTTCTTCTTATTTCGAAGACTGTGGCTGATTACTTCAACAAAGGTGTATATGATCAGATGGTGAAAATGAAGGGGCTGCCTTATATGGAAGCACATGCTGAACCATACATGAGGCATTTAGTTGCAAGTGATGTTGTGTCTGGTCCTCTAGTTACATTTTCTGGGGTTGAAAAAGTGGGGAATATCATGCATGCTTTGAGTATTACTGGGCACCATGGGTTTCCCGTGATAGATGAGCCTCCTTTCTCAGCTGCTCCTGAGTTGTGTGGGTTGGTTTTAAGGTCGCATCTGCTTGTGCTTCTCAAGAGGAAGAAGTTCACAAAGCAAAAGGTGATGACTGGGTCTACCATTATGAAGAACTTCAAAGCACGTGATTTTGCAAAGCCGGGGTTAGGCAAGGGTCTCCAGCTTGAGGATTTGCACATTTCGAGGGAGGAGATGGAAATGTATGTTGATCTCCATCCAATTACTAATTCTTCGCCATATACAGTAGTGGAATCAATGTCTCTTGCAAAAGCTGCAGTTCTTTTCCGGGAGCTCGGCCTCAGGCACTTGTTGGTGGTGCCAAAGACACCTGGAGTAAGTCTCTTCTATGCATTTGACATTGCTCTTAAGATTTTCAATACTTGAAAACCTTGAGTGGAAAACAAAACATTGATCACGTGCAAATAAAGTTAATACGTTGCATCGTTTAAATCTTGAATAAACACTCAGTGAAGATGAAATTAGTAATTTAGTGTGTTATGCTAGCTTTCATATCTCCAATGGCTTGGAGTGATATTTCTTTTAAATTTTCTTTTGCAGAGACCTCCAATAGTTGGGATCTTGACAAGGCATGACTTCATGCCTGGGCACATTTTGGGCCTGTATCCTCATTTGGATCCTCACAAGTAGGGGAAGCAAGAAGATTTTGTAGATTATGATCAACAATCCCCTTCAGAAATCATGATAAAGGACCATGTAAGCCCTTTGAAGCCAGAATATTATCAGATTGAGGGTGCAGTTATACTATTCTATAGATGAGAGATAGCATTAGCAGCATAATGCATGAATGAGCATATTTTATTTTCTTTTTGGTTTTTGTAATTTCTGTTTAATTTAGTTGACTTCATATCCATACAATTCTTCAAAGTTAGAGGCTTTGCACCAAGTGTTCTTTTTTGGGTAAAACCATCTAATTTAAATCGAGTCACGCCCCAGGCGGGAGAAGCACCTAAAGATGTCTTGTATATTTACACAATCTTTGACTTGAAACATTGTACGTAAATGACTTTAGTTCTTTCTACTAGGACTGACGCCGTTGGTAAATTATCGAGTGTTTTTTATGGGAAGAAAACACATGATTTATCAAAATTAAATGCCTATATGGTTCTCATTTTTCAAATCGTAATTGTACTTTCTAATAATCATTTTCTCCTTTTCATCCAAATAGTTTTTCAATAAACTTCTCTACTTTTATCCAAATTTCATTTTTGTAAACTGTGATTATTTTAAAAGTACTTTTACAAAAAGATAAACCAAATGGGTACTAAGTAGCTGTCTCAAAACATTTAATAACCATCCAGAATTTTCTTCCTCACTCGACAATTTCCTGTGAAAACATGTACCATGAATCAGACGCAGACATGCAATGAGTGAGAATCACACATCTTCCAGCTAGTTGAATCTCTTTGAATTTCATTTAAGGTACATAGGAATTAATCAATTCTTAAAAAGACATAATAACTATAATGAAAAGAAAAGGAGAAAGAAGACTTCTTATTTAAAATCCCGCCGAGGAGTAACTTGTGCAATATTTCTGCCAGAGGGTAAGAGATTAAAATCCATTGAAACAACACAACCCATAATTTTAATAATCAATGTGTCGGAGAAGACCTCTTAAGAAGTACATCAGAAAGAAAGTCCCACTTCGTGATAAGCTTTATTCACGTCCAATTTAATAACCACTTCATGCTTTGATCCCCTTTCAGATTTCATATAATTAAAAGCATCATGAACATTGAAAACATTATCTTGGACTAGTTGGACACGACAAAGGCTCGCTTGTTCTGTGCAATAATTTTCCTTGTTATATTTCTCATCCTAACGGCAATAACTTTACAATTAACCTTATAGGAAAATTAAACCAACCAATAGGCTTAGCTCATATGCTAAGGGTGGAATTGGGTGTGAATAATGGTCAAGGATTCCCACTCTTCTAATATAAGTAGCAATTTCCACAAAGTTAACATTTGGAATTATTGTTACATCCCTCAAATTATAGCTATGTATCGTGTGTGTATACTATATAATTTGTATGTAACGTTGTTCTCGTGCATAAGGACTCATCATAGGGTGATTTATAAATGATCGAAAGTGTATAAAATGAGTGGGAAAGACAAGGACTGAGGTCAAAAAGGGCGCAGGGACTAAACTGAGAAAAATGCAGGGACTAATTTGAAGGAATTATTATAGCCTTGTAAATTTATTTCCTTATGTGAATTACTAATAAGTTGAAGAGGGATCACATGATTTTAGATTTCTAAGCCTAAATACATTTGGTAGATATTAAGATAAGGGGTCAAGGCATATAAATTAATTTTTGACAGGTTTTTTTTTTAAAAAAAAACAGAATAATATTTGGTTTTAGGGGGATATGCATGTGTCCAGATTACGTTTAATGTGGCAAGTGATTGGTGATATATTAAGCCATGAAGAATTAAGTAAATTACCTTCACATTGAGACGCTTATTATTTTCATTTCACATGACTAGGTGTCACAGTTATAATAAATGTTTATTTTCAAAATAACCTTATTTATGATAGAGAGGAAGTGTATTGTTTGAATTTGTGACATTTATTAGGAGTAAAGATAAAAATTACATCAATTTTAAGATAATTTTAGTAATATAACAATTTTTTTATTTTAGTGAAGTAATTAAAAGTGATTTATAAAAAGGATTGAACAGAGTATCTTATTTGGATTTGAAATGGTGTAATGTGTTTCATCTTTCAAAACTTCATGCCCACTAGGTGCATATTTTGTCAAATCAATTTTCTTTCTGAGGATAGATTTGAATTCTAGTTTCGGAGAAGAAAATTTGGAAAGATGTTTGGTCAGTGCCGATGTACGCTGGAATCTCATCATGGTCTACTTCTTGGATTAGTTCATAATCTTCTGTTATGTTATCCAGTCTTATGATTTTCCAATTTCAATTACTATTAACTTTGTTGTTTTTCGCAATGCTTTTGTTAAAGGAGTTTCCTTACCTTGGGTCTCTTGATCCTATTGTTTATGACATTAAGGACCTTCTTCATGAGTTTAAATCTTTCTGTTGTAGTCTTTATTAAACTCATGTATTTCTATAGTTTTATTGATATATATTAGCATTTTTAACCAAAAAAAGAAGTAGGATGTTGTATTCAATGGAAATAGAAGTCCGCTCAAAATATTGGGTGAACATATAGAACACTAGGTACTCCCAAGCTCTTTTTCTTTTGAAAATAATCTTATACCGAAAAATTGTACTATTTAACTTCAAAATAACATGAATTATTTGATTCAATTAATAGTAGAGAAAATTTGGTCACTTTTAATCTCAACCAGTGATAACACCGAAATTTTATACATTTTATCCATCATATTTAGTGTTTTTAATAAAAAAAATGCCAAAATGGTTTTAATTGAATAATATTTGAATTTGATGGTTAATTTTCAAACCTGGTCCTAAAATGACACTACATTGAGATTTTTGCCCTTCCTTGTGGTCCCTAGGTAATGGTAAATTACATATTTATACTTGTTTTAATGATCTTAATTTTAGGTTAATTATCTCTATTTTTAATTGTCACAATTAAGCTTCATTTTATGGGAATAACTATGTTTAATTTGGAAAATCAAAGTTTGTACTAATTAGAGGTTTTTTTAATTAAATAAAATTAAAAAATTAATTTCACTCATTGTCTCCCCTCTACTTCCTATTTTCTTTTCTTTTTATTCCGCTTGACTTTTCTATTATTGCTTCTTATTAAATGAAACTTAGTTTTTATTTTTATGGCCATGGGCATTAATGAAATGAATGCAATTTCCTATTTTCCATTTTATTTTCTTGCAAAATTGATAACTGATAAGTCCTAAATTTTTATTATTTTTCTTCCTCATACTTAAGGTTTTTATCACATGATTTTGGCTATTTTGAGCTTTTTAGTTGATTTTCATACTTTAACCGATTTTGGTGTACTTAGCGGAAATTTGGGTTAATTCTTTGGAATTGAGTTAATTTTGTGCTATAGTTTGAATTCCATTAATCCAACCCTTAATTCTTCGTATCTTGATTGTTTCCACTATTGCATGTTAATTATGTGCTTAATTATGTTTACCTAAGTGATTAATCATGGGATTTTATATATGATTCCTTGTGAGATTGTGTTGGGTATTGTCCACTCCATTATCTGATTGACAATTCCTACCATTCCCTGACATTTTGTTGATTTTCATTGTGCCCCCGCTAGACCATTGATTTGCCCCTGCTCCACTTTATCATAATACCCATATTTAATACATCCATTTGGATTTCATTTTGATTATCTTTAATGATTTTGGATTTAATCACTTCATATTCTTATTAAGCACATAATTAAACATAATAATTGATGTTAAGATGGGTCTTAGTGATTAAAAATTGATTAATAGATAGGATTAAAGTCTAACCCATTTAGGGGGTATTTTAGTCAAATGTCTTGGAAAACTATTTTCTTAGGGTTTTTAATTCCTTTCCTTTCATTATTTTTAGCACATTTCTCCTGGATTATGCTCATAAATTTGTCCCCTCTTAGGCCTAATTATGTGATTAATTGAATTATTTTATTTGACCTAAATTTTATATCATTAGTGTTACATGGTTTATTTTAGGAATATATGATTGTCTTGTGTAACATTTTTTAATAGGTCATGCCAAGGCTTATTTGTCAATTGCATGGAGATTATGTGGCTTCCTCTTGGTATCCCATTGGTCAACCTAAACCCCACTTATCCACCTTACGTCCAACTAGGACTCACTTATCCTAATCATCCCCACCTCACTTTTTCACCTTATTCTTCCCACTTTACCCTCACCACACCCCCAAAACCCTACCATTCCCTTTCATTTTGTGTCTCACCTGCCTCCCTCTCATCTTGGCCAATTGTTTATCTTCTCTCCTCTCTTCTTCTTTGTCTTCTCCAATTCCTCCATTAATTTTGCTAAAATTCCTCCAGTCCACCACTAATTTTCTTCATTATTTCACCATTTCCCCACTTCGCTGCTATCATTTCATCAAGATTTATCCATCTCTCCACCTAATCTTGCATCAGCAAAGCTTACATCAAGGAGGGTCAAGGAGTTTTGTTCGTTGGTGGCTTCATCTCTCCTAGTTAATTCCATCATCATCAAGTCATCACACCATCATTTCCATCGCTCATTGTCCATGGATGAGGCTTTGAGGAACTCTCTTCCTAGTGAATTTGTTCCTATGCAAGCTTATGGTTTCTTGGTAGATTCAACATGGTGTAAGGCAATTGGAAGTGGGCTTGGTGATTTGGGAGCAAGCTTTGGAGAAAGGTGTTAGAATAGCTGGCTTCCCAAGAGGGGGGTGAATTTGAAAGTTTAAAAATTTTCTGCAAAAACATAATTACATAGTGATAGCAAAAGTTTTTAGAAAAAAAAGTACAGTGAAAAATGAAAGTAAATGCAAGAGGAAAGAAGAAAAGACTCAGAAATTTATCTTGGTTCGGTCTGATTCTCTTGACGTACGTCTAATCTCCAGGTCACTACTTGAGATTTTCACTATTTGCAATAATTCAATAGGCTCCTTGCAATATCTCAATATAAATTTGTGCTCTGTTCTAAGAGCTTTCAAATTCTATACTCTGCACTCTTACAAAGTGTTTCCCAATTCCTTTTGTAACTTCCCTCACAAAGAATCTTTTTTCCAGATGAAGAGAAGATTTAATATAGAAAGAATATTCTCTTAAATAGAATATATATG
This sequence comes from Adenanthera pavonina, assembly GCA_026686845.1. NCBI lineage: Eukaryota > Viridiplantae > Streptophyta > Magnoliopsida > Fabales > Fabaceae > Adenanthera > Adenanthera pavonina. The sequence continues at coordinate 11,226,783 of JAIVEN010000017.1, forward strand.
AAAATTAAAGTATAATAAATGTAGTATAAGGTTGGAAAAACTTTGCCTAGTAAATTTAGTAGAGTTTCAGTGATACAGACTTAAAATTCATTACCCCCAACTTTAAATAAAATTTTATTTATAGATTTGTGGCTTAACTAGTTATTAGACACAAGATCTAGCAATTAGAAACTTTAACCAATGGTTGCTCTATAAAAATAGCCATTCATCAATCGTATTTAATGTGTTTGACATATCAAAATTCGAACAAAGATTGTGACATACCAAAATCACAATCTTTGTTCTAATTTTGATTCTATGGTTAGATTAATGTTAGATTGAGGATTGTATTGGATATTATTGACTTTGGTTATGACTTTTTATTAAGGATCTATTCTATGGTTAGGTAGATTTTTTATATGAAATTGTGATTAATGTTGGCATAAACCATTGTGATGGATTGTATATTGATTTTGATGGTTTCTAAGTATAGATTATGATGTTAATTGGATGGATATTGTGTTGTTCATGGGATGTAACTTTCGGTTTTAATTGCCTAAACATGCTATGATAGATTGTGTTATGTGATCATGCATAATTTAGCTTTATATGTATGCTAATTATGTGATTTGGTTAAACAATCACTTGATTAGTCCTTAGGTAATTAATAACCTTAATTTACAGCAACTTAATTAATCCAATTAGCCTCTTAATTAGTGAGTTTAATTATCTTAAACAAGTGATCATGCATTAATCTAGTGTAGATGGTTCAAGCTAGATTGAGTGTATGACATATGCATCTCAAAAGGTTTTAGATGGTTAAGTTAATTGAATTCACTAATCACTTCCTCTAATCCTAATTAATATTAATTGTATGAGGAAGGCCCAATTTCTAAGCCCAAATCCATGGTCTTTACTCTCATTCCATAGTTGGTTGCTAGGTTCTTTCATCCACATTTCCTAGTTTAGTAGTTTTGTCTTGCATTTTCATTTTAACTAGATATGCACCCGTGCAATTCATGGGATGAATAATAATAAATCCAATCATATAAATCATCTTCGTATAACTTCAAAACATCATCTTCATTAGACATTTGGAGGATAACATAGTCAAAAGGATATGCCTTCCCATATGTGTCTGGCGTCGTAATCTTGAAAACGAATTTCTTCCCAAGGAATTTATCAAAACACTTTGTCACATATTCATAATCTTGATTTTTCTACAAAAATTAAATATTCAAACTTAGTCAAAGAGTCATAGGGAAACAAATAAAGATGACAGATATATATATTCAAAATAGTGTATGAACCTCTGACATATTCACCCTCAATTGAAGAGTAGTGTACTGAATAAACTTGGCAGACTCATCATCAAATATAATGAATGAAGCAGATCCAGTATAATCAACAATTGTAACACCTTATATTTAAGTCTATTTCCCATGTATTAGACTCCAATTATATCCATTATTGCATGATTAGAGACTTGATTGCGTCAAAATATCGAAACATATTTTTCCAAAATTTGATGTATTGTTTATTGTGTTGTTTCTATTTTACCCGACGAACTTCAAAAATTCATAACTAATTATAGAAAAATCATATCATAGTGATTCAAATCTCTAAAAATATCTTGAAAGATTATATTCATGGGAAAAATATAAAATAGAGCATTCTTTCAACCAATTCATATAGTTTATTTGCCAAACTTTTACTGTATATTTGATTATTTTATCTTTCCCAGGATTTTGGCTTTACATTTAAAAATTCATATCTCACTCTACCCTGAAGCCAATTCATGCATTCCTTATGTTATTGAAAATCCCTGTGAGTTTACTTTCTAAAAATATTTTTCTTGTACATTTATTCAATTTGTACAAGACATGACATTAACTTAAATTAATAGAGGTCAGAGCTCAATTTTAACTGGAACAGTCTTAGGAAAATATGTATAACTCTTGTTATATAGCTCCAGTTGCATTCAAACAAGTGGCATATTAAAGCCAATATATAGACCTTTCCACCCATATAAACCAATGAATTTTTAGAGCTATGTACAATTTTATAATAGCTTTTGAAACTTCCAATATCTAGGTTCAAGATTCCAGTTTTCCAATCTTGCCCTATTTTTGAATTCTAACTTTGAAAATTCACCATAAATTATACACTTATCCAATTTAGGTGTTTTCTGACTCTATGGAAAGCTTATTCTATCTACTTTTAGAGTATACATAACATTTCTACATTATACCCTATTAATATGAACAGTACTTTCATAATTCTCAAAGTATTCTAATTGAGTATTTCCAATCATAACTCAACAAAATAAGCTTTAAAGACATAATACATCATCATTTATTGTACTAAATTCATACATAACACCAAAACATATCTCAAGGAACATGCTTGCATCAGTGTATATATATATATATATGATTTATCATTTGCATACAAATTTATACATATTATCAAAATTAACATCAATACTTGCAAGAACATGATTTCCACCAATTTCTTCCTCATCTCTTTAAGCTCCTCTTGAACTCTTTGTATTACCTTGGCCTAAACATAGTTAGATTTGGAAGGGATGAGATTTATGGAATCTCAGTAGTTACCACCACTCAAGCAAACATATATCATCAAATCATGATTAAAACACTTAAAATCATTCATGCTCAAACATTTTATAGAAAATTGGACAGAATTTCCCCTTGGGTTTTGGACATTCCGAAGTCTCAAAACCTTTCAAAAAACTCAACCAATAACATCAAATCATCATAAAATCAACATTACAATAATAGGTAACTCATTAAAATCATTGCAAACTATATGACAATACAATGCAAGATTAGGTTGGTGAACTACCTTGTAGCTTTCCAATGCTTTCCAAACTTTGTAAACTCTTCCTTTGACCTTCCAACACTTCTTAGAATCCTATAGCATCACAAAATGAGGCCTTTAGATACTAATTACATAACTCCCGTCACAAAGCCTCACATTGAAACCTTAAATTTCCAGTTTGATTATTACTTGACTTTTCTTGTACAATATACTTATTCTTACATAATTTGGACCCAAGGAATCTATTTGTAGGGTCAAAATCATAAGATTTCTTTTCCTTTTCAAACCCTAAATAGGCATAAAATTCCCAAAAAAATATAGAAAAATGACTACTCGATTAATTTACAATCCAATGATATATCCTTAATCCTTGAAGCATATACATCACTTTTCATAGATTAATTTCTTCATGGCTTCATTTCTCTCTCTACTCTCTTTTTAAGCAGAAAATTTCAGTGAGAAAATGGAGAGAAATACTTTATGAAACATCATAATACTCAAGTAAGTACAAGAGGATAACCATAAAAATCTACCTTGAGAGTTTTAGGTCCAAACAAGTCATCTAGCTTAGTCTTCTTTTTCCCTTCTTTTTGTACACCTTCTTCTCTCATTTCTTCACTCGTTCAGCGTGTTTGAGACATGAGGAAGATGAAGTGTTATATTTTTAAATGATAATTATGTCATATAATTAACTGGTCAACTTTTCTATATACTTTTATTTACTTTTTATTTTAAAAAGTTTTTCACAAATTTCCATTTGCATCCTTAAGCTGTAACAAATGTGGCTCACTTTTGTTTTTTGCCAAAAATTGCTTCAATAATTTTTATAGGCCAAAATACCCTTTATCGATTAAATATCTTTGCCTAAATTGTCATTAAATTGGTATAGGATTATCCAAAAATAACTTTTATACTAAAATCATTATCTTGATCCAAAATATATTTTATCAAGATCCAATTACTTTCCTTGAATTGATATTTCTTTTTTCTACAGTCTAAAATAACCCTTATCGGGTAAAGTATTAATATCAAAACATAATTGCCCAATAAATATTATTTTGATCTTATTAAATTTCATACTATATTCTATTGGGTTAAGCTCATTGAGAGTTTCATTTTGACAATAATTTTTCATATTTCCAAAAATACCCTTAACCCAAGATAATTTATAATTTTTGAAACTTTTAAGTCATTAACTGTAGTTTTCCTCAAACTTCTTTTCATTCCCTTGAATTTCTTCCTTAAGGGACTGAATTGCAAGCATTCTTAATTCTTGGAGCCAAAATATAATTTTCTCATTTTTTCATTTAACCTAAAAAAAAGACATTTGACCCCTTATTACGCTTAACGTTGTCTCTCCATTTTTTTCAATTACTTATACATTTTATGATATCAACATTTTTTTCCTTGAGATTTAAATACAGTATTCACATTTTACTTCTAATATGGAAAATAACTGTTTTGCTCAAGTCAGGGTAAAAATGTAATTATCAATTCTTTCGGGCACTTTCTTATAATTTCACCTAAAGACCAATTTTTTATTACTTCTTCTTGCACTATTCACATTGACTTTCAAATTAGTATATCTCTCAACCTAGACCTTCTGGCTACACAATACTTATACCATTTTCATTCAAGTGTTATATTGTATATTTTTCAGGGTAAGTTTTGGAATTAATTTCTGTTAAGGATTTTATGAAAACTTAATTCCAATTAAGAACCAAACACAATATCTTCTGAAAATTAGATGAGAAATTAATTTTTTCTAAAGTCCGATTATATATAGCCCTTTTGTCTTGCTTCATTTATCATCTTTTATTCATTTTATAACATCCCATAAAAATAGGGATATTACAATAATAGTGAAACAAACTTCATACCTAGTGAAAATGATATAAGATAAATACGAAAACAATAACAATAAGATTATTAGACCAAGAAAGAAATAAGTTCAATAAACTCAAAATGAACAAACAACAATAATCATAATCAACAAAATGGAAATGAGCTAAAAATTAGATTAGAATTGGCTAAGCCTTATTTGGAAAGAACCGATGAATAAAACTATTGTACTTGGCAATCTTCATTTTACTTTCTCAAATAAATAATGATACATAATAATGTTTCATACAAACAATAAGCAACAATCACTAGTACCATGATATGACAGCCTTCACAATACCATTACGTTGCTCACAGAAAAACCCATCTCCTTATAAAAGTACACCATTTGAGCATGATTTACATGCATCATAATACCAGCCTTGTTCCCTATCAATATGCACAATAGAGGCCATCATTAAACAAATGGTATCCTAAGCACAACAACCTTTAATAAGACGAATGAAAAAATAGAAATACTAATTAAAAAAACAAATAATATTGTGTGGCATAAATAGATATGATGACAATGGATTATAACATTACAGGTAGGCAATGGCATAAATCCTCGATTTTTTTCCTCTCTTGTACATTAAGAATATAATCACTTTCTCTTGACTATGTCAATTGTGATAATGTTGTAACTTGCTCATCCAAATTCACACCAATCGCCTTCAGATTGTAAGTTGTAAGCTCAAAGAACATTTGAATGAATTAAATTATCATATTTGATTAATTATACTATTATACTATATGTATGACCAAATTGAGATGCTTATCAATAAATGTAGACACTTCAAAAATAGATGGATGAAAAAACATCTGAAAATAGTACAATGAGTTTGGTAATTTTCGGATACCTGTCAAACCATTAATATATATAAACACTAACATTAATACCCACAAAAAAAGTAAATTACTAATATATATATATATATATAAGATTTCTCATAAAAAAATGAATACTTATATACCATTGAATTCTTTGTTCTTAAACCACATCAGATGGGATATAAGTAGATGACATATATTTTATCATATTATTAGCAAATGAACCCCACGATGTATAGCTTAAAGAGTTACTCCTAATTATATACAATCGATAGAAAATATATAATTAATTCAAATACTTAAATCGCATAACATATATTTATAGTAAAACGCAATATACTTCATTCTAATAAATAAATATATACTCATATAATACAATTAAAACCATACAAATTTATGACACATACTCACTATCTTCAATCAGTATCTCCACCCTCTTCTGCTGCTTTCCATCCTTCACAGATTGCTGCACCCCTCCAATCCCACTTAGCTTGCCAATCACATCTATAACAAAATAATCATTTTATAATGAAGTATTTTCAGTGTCAAAAAACAAAGACATTAAATTGAATATTAATATATAAAATAGAATCCTGTACCAACTAAGAAGCAATCATCTGCATTCCTTCAAAGAATCTCATTATAAGAAGTACATAGAAAATCATACAGATGTATAACTCCATTGTCAGATTGTGACTCCAAAGATGTTGAATACTGAAAATGTTTCTTCAATGTATGATGTGTGGTGTGGTATGAACTGGTGTTATTACTTACTCTAAACGTTTATAATGTAAACTTTGCCCTCCTTCAATATAAGCTTAAACTTTTTGAGGAGCAGTTTTTTTTACCACTCTATATATACGATCATCTTGATTGAACATAATTTACAAAATATGGATTAAATAAAATTACCACAAAAAAAGAAACAACCAAATTGGGAAATAAACACAATTGAAGCATCAAAAACTTACATCAAAGAACTAACTCTGTGTTATACTCGTTTGGTGAATGCTGATTGGCATCATCCATAATTATACAATCCTAACTTTAATTCTTAATTCGTCAATCGTGTCTTAATGGATTGATAGCTCTGACAGCATCATAAGACAAAGTGCAAATGTTCTTTGACATGAATGCATTTGAATAAATCATAAAACAGTAACAATATCTAAATAAGCTTTGTTGATGGCGATGTGTTATAGGCAAGTAGCAATATCGTATTTATATATACAAATACATGATTCAAATATTGAATATTAACAAATATTGATCCCAATGATATAATATCTTAACAACCTTAACCAAATCCATATAAATCCAACTAATACTATAAATGTGTATAAAAAATAAATAATGATGATAAGCAAAATTATATACAAATTAACTGAATTGTAACAAATACTGATACAAATAAACTTTATATACACTAATATTATAAGCTTCCTTTTCATAAGCAAGATACCGAATATTTTAACTGCATTTATAATATAAACGTATTTCACATCCCGCTAATTATACAAATGCAGATAAAAATTGTGTATTAATTATAACCACAATTATATTTACATTATTTCTCTTGCAAAAATCATGGATTTCATTTAAATCAGATACCCATATTTTTATAAGTTGTTACAACAATATTTATATATAATCCAACAATATATATACATATAATATTTTTTTAAATTGTTACAACAACTCTTTAAGTGAATTAAACAAATAAAAATTAGCAGATATATAAAAATAACGGGAACCCTAAAAATAGGAAAGAAATATATAATTAAACATATAATTTCTTAGAAGATGTGGCACATTGAGGTTCCATTTTTTGGACATACTTTTATATAGTATATAGATTTTATGGCATTTTAATTAAGCAAAACCCCTTATTTTTGAATTTAATCCACTTCTTAATCAATTAATTAATCAGTCTTAACTAATTATATCCCCACTCCTCGTATTTGACCTAGGTTGACACTATATTATATTAATTTTAATTGAATCTAGATTAATTTGATTATCTTACGGTACAGTTCGTCAACTAGCGATTGAACCAAGGGTGACATATTTTTGAGGTGTAGGGGCAGCTGTCCCCGTAATTCTTTATTTTTTTCACTTAATATATTATATATATATATATATATATTATGTAATATATTATGTACCATATATACTAAGTGATCCCAAATGTTTGGGGATATTAATTAATGTATAATGCATGCTAATTTTATCCCTAATATTTATGTTTATTACTTTTTTATTATGAAATTAATTGTGAATATACTGATTCATTTATAGCTTCTAACTATGGAAAAATTTCTCCAAAAAAAATCTACATCAAGACAAAATCTTCTAAAGCATATGACAAAATATACAATGGATCATGCATCTAGTAAATATACATCCATTTATGAAAAATGATTTTTGAAATTCGATTTGGAAAACTTCGCGATGATCTTGGTTTAAGAATATCATCAAGAATCAAATATGAAATTGCATGGTTGAATATTTTTTTACCGCTCATATATAAGTATATTCCTTTTTAGTTATGAAATTAATTGTGATTATATTGATTTTATTTATAGCTTCTAGCCATTAAAAAATTTCTCTAAAAAAATCTACATGATAACAAAATCTTAAGCATATGATAAATATACATTGGAGGAAGCCTTTCATTAAAATACATCTATTTATGAAAAAAATGAGTTTTGGAATTTGATTTGGAAAACTTCTTGATGATCCTAGTTTAAGAATATCATTAAGAATTAAATATAAAATTGTGTTGGAGATCAATAGTTGAATAATTGTTTGCTAACTTATATATCGAGAAATTTTTTTAATAATATTAAAAATGAAAAAACTCATTCATTGTTTACAAAATATGAAAACTTGTAATTATATTGATCTTACTTATAGCTTGTAGCCATGGAAAAATTTCTCTAAGAAAATCTGGATTAGAACAAAATCTTCTCAAGCATCTAATAAATATAGATTGGATCATTTGATCAAAATACATCCATTTATGAAGAAAATGATTTTGGGATGGAATTTGATTTGGAAAACTTCTTGATGATCCTGGATTAAGATTATCATGAAGAATATCAAATGTGAAATTGCATAGGAAATGATGTTTACTTATGTATAGAGAGAAATTTTTAATAATATTAAAAATGAAAGTATCACTATAATTGTTTTTTTGTGCCATGAGTTATCTGGGTTTTCGTGAATCCTTTCAACACAACTTATCTAAACTCTTGTCAATTAAAAAATCGATAGTAACCCATATAATTTGCAAGTTATGAACAATTTATAAATAATGTACTTTGTTTTTAAAAATTTGTATAATATAATCTAATTTTTATACATATAAATATGAATAAGATAATCTATTTAACTATACTTGGTTCGACTACTACAGTTCTACCAAAATAGGACCAATGAATCATGAATTGTAGATCCTGATTTATTAAAAAAATACTCCTTTTAACTATGTTGACGGTAAAAAAAAAAGTAGTGTTTGTATTGCCCTGAAAGGTAAAAAGCGCGAAATACAGGCATCTCCTACCAAAAAGGAAGAGCCAAGAAGTTCAAATCTCGTTACTCAGAGAGAGAGAGAGAAGGTAGCAGTTGGATGTTCAATTCCATTTTGGTTAACGAGTCCCATTTCTGATCCCACCCGAACCTGCGCATTCTTTCCCAATTTGTTCTGCAATCGCCGGAACCGTATATTCCTCCACCTTCAGAGCCATTCTGCTCCTTCCTCCTCTTCTTCCTCCATTCCTTCCAGCAATATTAGAATCCGAGCTCTGTTTCATGCTTCCACGATTTCACTTTTACTGTTGGGAACTGGAACACGGTAGAGATAGTTTGAAAAAAACTAAAATCCCATATTGGATGGGAGTAAGGTCTATGAAATATATATAAGAGAGAGAAGACAAAGTATATTAAAATAATTATTGAATAAATTGTTAAGTGGATTTAAATATTATTTATTTAATATTTAAAACACTTAGCGCGTCGTGATCATTTTTTGAAATATAAAGTTCAAAAATGAACAGGTTCATGAACAATATTTCAAATATAATGTTCAGAAACAAACAAGTTCATACACAACGTTTCCATTTTTTGTTTTCTAGATCAGACTAGAAACTAAAAAAATACCTTACATTTTCTTTTCTTTCTTACAAACTCTCTGTTTCGTTTTGTGTTTGAAGATATCTGAAATTTTTGTCAAATATCTTTGGTGCTTAGAATAACTTTTAGAAGTGATTCGTAAGATTCCTGCCCTAAACCTATAGGGGGCAAATAACACGTTAACGACAGCAGCGTTGTCTCATATACTGTTACTAACAGAATATAGTCTCTGAATCTATGGAGGCCATTGAGGAGTTGGTTCAACTCTCGAATTCTATGCGCCAGGCTGCCTCTGTGCTTGCCGATGAAGATGTTGATGAGACGACGCCCAGTAGGCGGCCTTCCACGTTCCTCCATGTCGTCGCCCTCGGCAATGTGGTAAGTTTCTATATTTTCGTCCCTATATGTTTCTGTTTGTATGTCTGTTCATTTTCAATGAGGGTGTTGTAGAATTTTGGATCCGGTTGTTGTTAGACAATGCTTCCTGTTAGGATTGGGAATCTTTTCCTCTGAACCGAGAATCTTGGTGGGAGAACCAAAAACTAGGGAAGTTGCATTTGGTGGGAGAAGGAAACTTTGGAAATGGGTCTACGTAAAATCAGTTATGATTGCTACATTCGGACACGTCATAGGATCGGGGATCTGTTACTGTATTGCATGTTCTTGTTCTGGAAGCCGGGAACATAATGAGAGCATGAGAAGTTGCAGATGATGGGAAAAGGAAACAACATTTGGGACTGGGAAATTGAAAACTTTAAATTCACAAGTGTCACTATTTACGGCTATATACAATTGGATCAATTACAAATACCTCTTCCTTTCTTGTGCTCTTTGAGCCCTACAAAATGTGCCTAGTTTCTTTTAATCCCTCCATTTCTTTGGAATGAAATTTTAGGGTGCTGGAAAATCTGCTGTCTTGAATAGCTTGATTGGACATCCCGTTTTGGTAAGTTATATAGCTGATTTGCTTTTTGTTGACTTAGTGTAATTGGTAAGTTATATATATCTGTTTTTCCTCCCATACTAGATGGGTCAGAATTAAACTTTTGGCAGCCAACCGGTGAAAATGGTGCTACCAGAGCTCCCATAAGCATTGATTTAAATAGAGACAGCTCTTTAAGCAGCAAGGCAATCATCTTACAAATTGAAAATAAATCTCAACAGGTTTCTGCAAGTAAGAACTTCAACTAAGACTATAATTTTTGGTTTAAAACTCATAGAGCATTGTACATGTCTTATCAGCACTTGGATAAAAGCACCTTCCAAAACTTCTACTAGCACTGCTCTGATCATGTTTCTGATTGTCTCAATTCTATTTTCATCTTATAGGTGCCCTTCGACATTCCCTACAGGATAAGCTAACCAAAGGTTCATCTGGCAAGAGTCGTGAAGAAATATATCTGAAACTTCGCACCAGTACTGGTAGGCCCATATTGTTTTCTCCCTTCCCCATTTTAGCCTGAATGAACTGGAGTTTTTGAAGAAATGATAATCAACAAGGATCGACTTTCAGCTGAAACAGGGGATAGCCTGGAATGCTTTTTGAATGTTGACTTTGTCTTTAGTTTTTTCTCTTTTATCTTGTTGGATGATCCTTTTATTTCAGATTGTGAAGTTATGTACATTGTACCCTAGAGAGACAAAGATCCGCATGCATTTGTGTATTGATAAAGACTAATGGAAATAAATTGTAGATAAAGTACATCAAAAGTGTCAATGACCCCGTCATTCTGAAAGTCAGAGCTGTTAAGAAAAGGCTTATGAATAGTTTTATTATCATGTCTGACAAGTCTTTGCCTGAACTGAAAGCCGTTTGGGCTTGAACCGTGGACAACATGAAGTCTAAAATACCCTATGTTGAGATTTTAAATTAATTGTGAAGAATGGAGAGAGTAAGAATCAAACTCATGATAATTTAATCATAATTAGAAACTTAAATACCATGTCAAAGGCCAGTTCATCCTAGAAGTTCAAAACTTGAAGGTGTTGGGAGAAGGACTACAACAACAACAACAACATTCGCCTTATCCCACTATATGGGGTTGGCTACATAGATCATACGACGCCAATGAGCTTTATCAAACGCCATCTCCTCAGATAAATCATTTATCAAAAGGTCATTCCTTATAACTTCTCTTAATGTCCTTTTTGGTCTTCCTCTATGCCTTTTGATCGGGCTCCAGGCCATTTGATTAACTCTCTTCACTGGCTCCTCTTGCCTTCTTCTTTGTACATGCCCAAACCACCTTAAACGATTTTCCACCATTTTCTCCTCGATAGGTGTTACCCCAATTTTCCTTCTTATACTGTTGGGAGAAGGACTATTAGTAGTTTTATTTTTTTTATTATTATTATTATTATTATTATTATCAATATCATAGAGTGTTTGAGGGGAAACCACCTAGAAACGTAATTTGCTATACACCATAAGGTAGTGTTGTCGAAGGTGCTTGCATTGGGGTTGAGGCAAGGCACTAAACAAGTCCAGCGCCTCTCACAACATGAGAGGTGCTGCCTTCTGTGAGGTGCCAAAAGTTGTGTGCCTTTTGCACCTTTTGCTTATAAGTCCAAGTTCAAAAAATTATAAACACAACCTGAAAAGTCCAGCTCAACATTTTATATTTAAGAGAAGAGGGTAAAATAGTAATACTTTAAAATATTTATTTTAAGGTTGATGGAAACTAAGGTCCTATGGGATGCTTCAGTTCAACATTGAGTAGTACGAGATGGCCTATATGATATTTAAGTGGGTTGATTCTTCCACCTCAACAATTAGATTTTGAGAGAGGGTTCCCACCTTGCCAATCTATTAGTTTTCTAGGGTTTTGTAAACATTCATGAGAAAACAAAGAATTAGGGACCACCATAGTGTCTACCAACTTCCTTTTACAATATTAAAGCCTATATATGAACATTCATTTACCAGAACAAGTAAACAGCAGCTCTATATGAGTGGACTATAAAGAGAAAGGTAGGATTTGGGTTAAACTCCTATATTGATATTCATGATCACATCTCATTGTTACCATTAGAGCCTATAAACACCGGTGCATTTTATCTTTTGTTCTTTTGTTAATGGTTTACGGCTGTTATGTCCACTACATTTAAGTAATATTAATATCATATCACATGTCATATTTTTTCAAAATTCATATGTCGAATGTTATTTCAAATTACATTTATCTTTTTTCTTGTTTATATAAAAAATACTCTATTACTTTAGCGCCCTGATTTACTCGAGTGTGTGCCTTTCTATTGCTTCTTGCCTAAGTCATTTTAAAGGTCTAGCATCTTTAGGGTTCTTTTTGCCTTTCAGTTCCTTGCCATATGGCATAGGATACGCAAAAGCTTCTATTTCCGTCGCCTTCTAGAACATCTTAGATGTATGTGCTTATTTGAATATGTATTATTGACATTTCTGTTATATTATTATTTGGAAGAAAAGAAAAACAGAAACAAACAGGCTCATCCATAAATGTAACATAACTCTCCCTTCCCTATTTGTATTAATCAACAGACTTGTAAAAAACCTATGGGCTAAGTCCCAAAGAAAGGCCGCAAAAATAATCCTTGAAAAAACTGCTTGAAACTTTGAACAAATTTCTAAAAGATTAAAGCAAACAAAGTTGACTGCTGGCCACTGTGGAAACAAATGGGAGTAGAGTGACGCATTCATATTTATGGTGGTTATGCTCAAAAGTACAAGCCAATAATATGACCTTTAAATTTTAAAAGTTGCAATTTAGTAGCCTGTAATGGGAAAATTGTTACTTTATTGTCTGCATAGATAATGACATACTTGATCCATTGAGAAAGGCAAGCGTTTCAAATATACATGAAAGATTGACCTATACATTAAAGTGTCTTTGTCACTTACATCTTGGGCGTTTTATCCTTGAGATCAATTCCAAAATTTTCTATTGGAATTCTTAGTTAATTTGGCTTATAAATCCATGGTTTTACATGATAATATCTTTCATAGGTGAGCTTAGTAGAGTTTTTTCATGTTATGCTTTACTATTGTAATCTTCACCAGCTTGTGATGAATTCACAATCTTGTGACCATAGTAGTGATGCTTTCCTATTTACCATCATAGTGATATAGAGAATTCATAGACAAAGTGAAAAATTTTGGGGAGGGGGGAATGTATATCAGACTCATGCTTTTGTTCATCTTTAGCTCCACCATTGAAGTTGATCGACTTGCCTGGACTGGACCAAAGAATAATGGATGAAAAATTGGTGAGTACACCCGTGTTCATCATCTATTAAACTTTGTGTTCAACATTAAGTATATTGTGGCCTATTTAGTACTCCCTCTGATTTTTAATACAAGGGCCTTTCTAGAAGATCTTCATAGTCCCTAACATAAGGGCCTTTTCAAGTTTTAGTGAAGCATTAATGAGTGATTTCCACGAATGCCCTTAATAGTTTTAGGAATGTTGTAGTAATTTTTGCCAAAATCAATTCTGCTAACTAATTTTAACTATTTGCCTTAATCTGCATGATTTAGTGCCTGTTTGGATAAGGAAAAAGAAGTGATTATGGGGTCCATAAGTGATTATATGTTGGAGTTGCCAAACGGAAGAAACTTTTCAATAAGCACTTATGCCTCAAATAAGTGCTTATAGAAGAATATGAATTTTTCTGCTTATGATAATCACTTATTCTCCCATAATCACTTATTTCATTTTTTTTTCTCATTATCCACCAAATAATCACTTAAACCCCAATATCCAAACACATTTCTTTTCTTAAAATCACTTATGGGGTAAAAACATCCAAACACAAATCACTTTTGACATAATCACTTATTCTTATAATCACTTATGAATAATCACTTATCCTCATAATCACTTATAAATAACCCAATCCAAACACACCCTTAGTTAAAAGGCTTTTATAAAAAGGGTTGGAGGGAGTATTTAGTACTTGTTTTCTCAACTGTTGGTAAATGCTATATTCATCTTTGGTAGATGGTTGTGAGGAGGTACTTTCTTTAAAGAGAAATTTACTGTCTTATTTGTTTATTGGCTTTATTCCTCGTTTCTTTAGACCAGTGAATATGCTGAACACAATGATGCTATTTTGCTCGTGATAGTTCCTGCTGTCCAGGCACCAGAAATTTCATCATCACGAGCCCTCAGAGTAGCAAAGGAGTATGATGGAGAGTGTAAGTTTTCAACATTTTCTGTTCCTATTAATTTTGAAAACTCTTTTCTTGAGTTTTACTCAAATTCTTTTCTTATAGTGTTGCTTTATTTATTATTATTTTTTTCGTAAAATTATTTATTATTTTTCTCTATGGATCAATTGTAGCCACCAGAACAGTTGGGGTTATCAATAAAATTGATCAAGCAGCTGCAGAACCAAAAGTTCTTGCAGCTGTACAGGCGCTTCTATTGAATCAAGGACCTCCCAGAACTTCTGATATTCCATGGATTGCTGTAATAGGTCAATCTGTATCTATAGCTAGTGCACAGTCTGGTAGTGCTGGGACTGAGAGCTCTTTGGAAACTGCTTGGCGAGCTGAGACTGAAAGTTTGAAATCAATATTGACTGGAGCCCCTCAAAGCAAGCTTGGTAGAATAGCTTTGGTTGAGTCTCTTTCTAGCCAGATCCGGAATCGAATGAAGCTCAGGCTTCCAACTCTTCTTTCTGGGTACTTATTTTTTTCGTCACCAACTCTCAACCTGTTTGCTATGTTATCTTTTTGCTTACATAATACTTAGTAGTTTGTAGTAAACCACTCTTTGAAATTTTGCATTCCCTTTAAGTAGAAGCTGTCAGGTTCTGTATCAACCACCCACACATGCATGCATACCACAGAATTGGCATCTGTTTAAGTTCTAGATAAATCAAAATGATTAGTCGCTAGTTCTTTGAAGTGCTACTTCGAACTGCCCACTATATCCTATCATTTTCAGGTTATAAATGTTATCTCTTAAAAATAATATAGTTAATAGGGATTGGATAGTTATTTCAAGATGTGCACTTCTCATTATCTAACTGTTCTTATAATAAACATGATAAAATCAATTGATACACACAAATTCATATCCATAAATAGTTTTGTGATTTGTGTATGTAATTAAACATTGCAAATAGTAAGGAGAATACAGGAGCTCATGTAGTTTGATGAATAATGGATTTATTGTTGTCCTGATGGCTAGACATCCGTCAAATATGAATGCTTTGCTACTTCTCTACTCATGATGTTTCAGTGTGCACATTGCACTTTGCCAAAAGTGAAAGGGCATTCTGATTGCATTTGATATGTTTATCTATCTTCAAATGTGTGTGCATATTACGTCTGCTGCCAACGAGGAAGTAGCTTGGCTTGCAAATGAAATTATCTGATTCATGTGCTTAAGGCTGCACCTTCTGCTGGTTACTATTGTTTTTCTTTTCTTAAATTTATATATTTCCTTTTTTTTGAAATGCTGCAGTCTGCAGGGAAAGTCTCAAACTGTCCACGAAGAATTAGTGAAGCTTGGTGGACAAATGACTACCAGTTCTGAAGGTACAAGAGCTCTAGCTTTGGAGTTATGCCGTGAATTTGAGGATAAATTCCTCCAACATCTTACAGGAGGAGAGGTTAATTCCTGTTCTCTCATTGAAATAGATCACTTTATTAAGAAACTACTACAGGAAAACCATGAACAAGTAACACATATAGATCAAAGAAAAGGAAAAGAGCTCTTAAGGAAGTCTAGTGAGGTTGGAGTGGACAACTAAGATCAGGATTGGAGATGATCCAGTATCGTAAGAATCTCATATATGAAATGTATACAAATTATGTGATATGGTGTTCCCCCCCCCCCCCCCCCCCCTTTTTGGGTGTTCTAAGGAATGCTTCAAAAAACATCAAAGCATTTCCAAAATGCTCTAATATTCCCCTTAAATATGTAAAACGTGATGAATGAACAGAAACTTGTCAAATGAATATGAAAATACAACACATGCATCAAACTCATTACAAATTTATAATGTTTTTGTAGTTTCTTAATTTTTAATTATGTCACTCTTAATGAATTTATTAATTTCTTCATATGTATAATATATTTAAATATTTAATTTTTTGTACTATGTCAATGTCATTTCTTAAATTTTTCAAAAATTGTTGTATTGCCATATTGTGTCAGATACATCATTACTTGTCTCCATGGAATATAGTTAGACAAGGAGGAAGAGTATGAGAAGAGTTTCTCCACTCTTGGACATGCTGGTTGGAAGTTGCTTTTAAACACCCTTTTCTCATTAGCCTGGTATTTTAAATAATGTTGTGAGAAAATATGAGATATTCTAAATAATTTTTTTTAAGCATGTAGGTTTCTAAGTTTGTAAGACAGACAGTGCAAGTAATTTAATGCTGAAAAAGTAATATGTTGGGTCTAGCTATTGTGGTAGTTATACTGTAAGGAGATATCTCCACATTCAGCTCTAGCGTGATACTAGAATCTTCCATTAGAGATCTTTACACAATTTTGCTATTATGAGAGGATAGAGTGATCTTTGTGGCCCCTTTATGGTGTACAGCACTACAGCTATTCATTGTTTTAAGGGGGTCTTTGTCACATTATGGAATCGGAAGGTTCTAGTTTATTATTTTTTTTCACCGCTGTTTTCAGTTTCCTTCTTATACGATGTTTCATTTTGAACATCTTTTTCATTTTCGTAATCTTTATCTTTCTAATAAAATCTTTTAAAACAAACGTGATAGTTGTTGAATCATTGGAAAGATTTATGGACACTTATAAATCTGGCAGTTAGACAACAAATGAACTGTTCCTGACCATAAAAATTTATGACTTGCGCCCTACTTATCTCCTCAAATATAAAAAGATTTAATTTCTCGTGTTGATACTTGGTTGATAATAGATTTAGTCATTTGGATTGCGTTACAAATATATGAACAATTTATATTATTGCAGAATTTGCCCTTCTTTACTCAGTTTAATAGGGAACATAGTTGGTGTTAGTGTGTTGGAGAATTGTAGGAGCTGGTTACTGAAGTCGGTGGTCTATTTGTTTATATCTTGTTTGATTGAGTCCTAGCTTAATGGGACACTCTAATAACTGAAGATTTGTGTGAATATCAACCTTAGGTTGGTTTGCACGGGTAAGTGTGTTGGAAGCAGCTGGTTCCCTTATCTAATATCTGTCCTTTATTTCTTTTTAGGGAAATGGTTGGAAAGTTGTTGCTAGTTTTGAAGGCAATTTTCCTAACAGGATCAAGCAACTTCCTATAGACAGACACTTTGACATAAACAATGTCAAAAGTCACGTCTTTCAGAACTCATTTGATTGGTTTTAGGTTGAATCCTCAATTATAACTTCTTAAGGTTCTTGTTTCTTATATGGCCCTTTTAGTTTTTGTCAGATTGTTCTTGAAGCAGATGGATATCAACCTTATCTTATTTTCCCAGAGAAAGGTTTGAGGTCCTTAATTAAAGGTGTTCTCGAACTGGCAAAGGGGCCATCACGCCTTTGTGTTGATGAGGTTCGCTTCAATTGAGTTGATAGTTTCATTTAGTTGTATCTTGTATGCTTTCCTTACAAAGAGGAGTAAGAAGGGTTAATATCTGGGACCATTGTAGAAATTAAAGGGACCTGTTCTTTTCTCATGCTGTCAACACTAGTTGATAGCTTTCAACAAGTTCATGTGGTTGTCTTGTAGACAGTAGAATGAAGATGGCTCTGGTTAATGATGATTTAAGTATTTATCTGAAATTCAGGATGAATCCATCTGATAATGATTAGAATTCTCTTTACGTGATTCAGCATGAGTTTTTTTATTTTTATGTTTTATTGTTTCCTGTAAACCCTTGGCTATAGTCTTTTCATTAAGCTTTAAGATTGAATTAAAAGATCAGTAGTTCTCTCTGTTTCTTCCTTTTTCTCCCTTCCTCTGTCTCTTTGTTTCTTCCTTTCCCAAGGCTTCCTCTATCCTTATCTTGCTAGTTTCCTCTACTCTCCCTTTTTACATCCACTGGTTCTACATCAGGACGTCTTGGAGAGTTTTATTTTTATTTTTCAATTTTATCTTTCAATGTATCTGTTACTGATGGAAATGGAGGAAAATTTGGGCCTCATGGATATTTCTGTTGTGCATCAGAATATTACCTTGACTAATTAAAAATCAACATAATTATAGATATGACGCATAATGTGTCTTTCTACTACCACCTGCATTGAGCTAATTTCAACCCATAACATAGTAGACATCAGGCCAATTACTTGTATTTGTTTCCGTCTTGATATCACTGCATTGCGTTATACTTCTTGTGGTGTGTTATAAATCCTTCAGCTGTGTTTTTTTTTCCTTTATTTTTTGAAGCTACTTTTAAGTGAATTTGTTGGACAACTATCAATTTAGGTACATCGTGTGCTAGTGGAAATAGTTCACCTGGTCTTGAAAGATATGCTCCACTGAAGAGAGGTAATCTTGCTTTGTGGTAATTATATATGAGGTAATCTAGCTTTGTGGTAATTATATATAAGTTGGTCCACTCATTAGACAGTTAATTATCTTATACGTATAAATTTTTATTAGATTGTGGCAATCGCAAGTTCTGCCCTAGATTCATTTAAAAGTGAGGCAAAAAAAATGGTGGTTGCATTGGTTGATATGGAGCGTGCATTTGTTCCACCCCAACACTTTATTCGTTTAGTGCAGAGGCGGTATGTTCAATGTCTCACCCTGAATGCATTTGTACTTAGGATTTAAATAATCCTATGCTTCTCAATGGGATCACTTAGTTTACTCATTCGAGTATGAGGTTTGGGTTCTACAACACTTCACTTTGTGACACTTTACTCAACTCCCTTATTGGTCAGAATACTCTACCGGTCAGAATCCTCCATAAGTAGGCTTCTCCAGAAGGATCGATGACTAGACTCTGATATCATTAATAGGCACCCAAGTGGGTGGGGATCTCTCCCAAAAAAGCTAGTTATTAAGGTGGGAGAATTAACCCATTTATATACCCCATTGAGCATTGCATACTACTTTATGTGGGACCTGGGCATCCCATAAGTCCCCATCAGATTTGAAACTCTTGATAAATTAACACCATGAAACATTCATGACTTGAAACTTTGTTGGAAATGAATAATATCCAAGATTCTTAAGATAGATCATTAATTATCTATTTTAAATTCAATTTGTGATTATATTATTATTGTTTCATTTTTATATAATAATTTTAATATATAAAACTAAAAATATATTAGTTTAATTGTGACAGTTTGATCATGGTCCAACTAGTGAACCTTGAACTAGTATTTGGACTGATTTAATGGCTGATCCAATTTTAATTACCTCAATAAAGAGAAGTTATGGGGCATCTATTGATTATTATGCACCAATAATCTCCTATGCATGGACCCAAAAGGAAAGGTGTAATGATTAGCTAGGATTTTGAGTTTCGGATATCGTTTGTTGTAATGCGATATATGCTGCAAAAGCTTGTATTGTTTGACTGAACATATATTGATTTGATATGTTATAATGCCTACTAGTACTATGTTCATTAGAATGGAGAGGCAGCGCCGAGAGGAAGAGCTAAAGCGGCCACCTAAAAAGGCGGTTGAGGCAGAACAATCAGCTCCAAATAAGGTGTGGGATTATTTAATTCCTTTTAGGAACTACTGGTTGGCATTTTGTCTGGAAAATTAGTTTCCCTTTCTAGGAAAGTAGTCCTCAAAGAGGTCAGCAGAGTGGGGTAAGCTTAAAATCATTGAAAGACAAATTTGGTCAGCAAGACAAAGATACACAAGAGACATCCAGCTTGAAGACTGCAGGGCCCGATGGAGAGATAACAGCAGGTTTTCACAAATTCATCCTCACATTGTTATTGAGGGTCTAACTATATCATTTAAGTCATTCCCCTTTTGAAGTTAATTGATATTTAGGTATTGAAACTTTCATTGTAATTTCCATTTCCATTAGTAATCCCGTTTTAGTTATCATATCATATAAATTTGAGTAATTTGAATTAACTTCTACTTTTTCTCAGTAATGTCTCTTCTAAATGCACGATATTTATATAAAAAAAGTGGAAAAGGTAATAATTGGAGCAGACGATGGTTTGTTTTGAATGAGAAGACTGGTAAGGTTAGTAAATAATCTTATTTGATGGTCTGATGCTGGGTTAAGGTTAACTTTGTTTTTGCTTGCAAAGAAATTTCATTCTGAAAGAAGAAAGGTGATGAAACCCATAGAAACTAATAATGTTGTTATATTGATGAAGTTCTAATTTTGTCATGCTTTCTCTAAATGGAGAGAAGAGAATGAACAAGCTACTGCTTACGGTAAGAATTAAGATAAAATGCTAAATCAAAGCAGAAAGAAAGAATTAAAGGACTACGTGGAAACAAGCATCCTCTAGCTTTTGAGAGGGTAGAGTCTCTTCCAAAAGCTGCTTCTCGCTTCCCCCGGTTCTCTCTATAGACCCTTCCGATATATCACGTCTTGCAAACTTACCTCTCTCTCTCTCTCTCTCTCTCTGCGCCAGCTCATCCCCCACCTTTCCCTCTCTTATGTTTTTGCTCTTTCTGCTTTTTTGCCTCTTGGGCTATGGTCCACTGGGTGTTGGTCCATCATTACCTACCCCAACAAAATTTGGCTTGCTCTCAAGGTAGAAATTAGAAAACCACGATTTAATAACCTCCAAGTTTCCCCACATATTCCCAACTTTTGGTATCCCTTTCCATTCAATTTGTATCATCACATCGTTGGGTTGTACTTGAAGCTCCATTTCCTTAGACAGCATCATGTTGGATATTGGAATTTTCCTGCACATGCAAACATTACATAAGAATCATTCCTTGGTAGGCTCTCCAGGGAACTACTTCAAAATGGTTTGGGACGTCAATTCCATTTGCATAGGTCCCATGTTTGACAATATAATTTTTACTTCACATGAAGACATAACATAGGTATCATTCTTTGCCAGGGGCTCTAAGGAACAACTTCAAAATGGTTTGGGGCATCACTTCCACTCGTATAAGTCCCTATCTTTGGATCTACATGCAAGTTTGGGGGTCGAGGAATACATGCATCACCCTTCCGCCCGGGAGGTTCCCTCTCATATCCTCTCTCATAATCTTCATCTATTGAATTAGATTTCACTGGGTCATTAGAGTTACTAATGTCTCTGATGTTTTTAAAGAACTTTGACCCTCTTTGAAGAGTATCTGATGTGGTGTCACAATTGGGCTGTCTAAAGTCCAGGTGGGCAAATTGAATATGGAAGTAATTTTTCACCGTTGTCGGATGATGGAGGTTGCATTAAGTGTGAAGTAGGTGGTTGATTAGCTGTTTGAATTGATGAGGAAACAGTCATGGGCCTGGCAAAAGTACCAAGAGAAGTAGAATTGTGAAGAAACTACTTGAGTACCGAAGGTGGTGACCTGGATTGCCCTAGAGTAGCATGCTTCTTAGATGATCTGGTTTTGGTACACCTGAACCAGAATCTGGCCTATGAGACGGCCAATGCTGGCCAATATGTTTAGGAGTCTGCTGCAACATTCCTGTAGTTGAACTTGAAGAAGCAGATAATAACTCCTTTTGAAGGCCCAGGAAAAGAATGTTTGTTGTTCACCCTGCATAGAACCCTTCAGTAAAGATATAATATCTTTATCATAAATATCTTTGGAAACCCAGAACTCTGGTAGAAGATGTAATCCATCCTAGCATATGGACATCGTATTGCTTTGAGGATTGTGACAAATCTGTGCAAGCATATAGCCTAAAACTGGATTATACTCTGTACGTCTCATTACCTCGTGCATCAACTCAATTCTTGATTAAAATATACACTCCCAGTGTAAGTAATCTTATAAGATGGCTTAGAATATAGAATTTAGAAGCAGAAAAATAATGTACAAGTGATGGACCAATGACTCATGGGCTGGGGAGGCTAAAGGCCTACGGGAAGAGAATGAAGACAAAAGATAGTACAAGGGAGCTGGCCAAGAGGTGAGGGGGGTAATTTTTTTTTTGTGTTTCTGTGGAGGGCGCCTTTTTTTTTTTGGAGGCCCCCACACGCGCACCCCCGGGGGAGGGTTGGGGGGGGGGGGTGTTTGTGCGGCGGCGCGGTAATTGTGTGATCATAGGAGCGTTGCAATCAATGAAATGTTCAAGTGATCTACCTCAATGGAAGTTTTTGTGCATGTTGGTTGTGAAGGTAGGACTCTGCTATGTTCCTATTGAGTCTCAAATTATGTGGTTTGGGATTCCCAGGTGGGCTTAAAGCTTGGAGGCCCTATATTTCTAAAAGGATGGTATTTGGGGAGAGGATCTCCTTTGGGCTGTAACAAGGTGTTAGTGTAGGATTTTAGAAACTTAAGGGAAATTAAATATAATTTAATCAATTGAAAAAAGTAATCGTGTTACCATTTGGGCAAAAGATGATGCTGTAATTTTCAGTAAGGTGATTTTGGCATTTCATTGGAAAAATGTCACCAAGTTGTATGATGGCATTTCTCAAGTGCACGCCTTAATTTTCCTAATTATTTAAGACCTATTTATAATACATTTGGGCATGATATATATGGAAAATTCAAGATCCTCATGTTTGATATGTCATACTGCCATGATAAGTTAAAGGCTCTAATTACTTATTAGTTTGTTGTTATTTCTTAATACTTAGATCTCCTGTTGTTATTTCTTAGTCACCCGTCAGTTATTATTCTAAAGGAATCGTAGAGCAGGACCTTACCATGGGCATTACATTTATTCAAGCATATACAAATACATTGTTATTTGTGTCTTATGGTAATGCATTGATTTGATGACAACAGTTATTAAGTGTTGTTTGATATGCTATGATTTGACTTGATTGCAGCTTGGTTACACAAAAAAAAAAGAAGAGCGACATTTCCGACGAGTTATTAATTTAGAGGTACGTACTTGTTTGTTCCCCCCTCCCCAACCAACACACAATATCTCCCAATTCTTTTCATTGTATGATCCAGCATCTACTTTTTTCCCCATCTTTTTATGAGTTATGCCTAAATCTAGTGGTTGGGCAAATAGATTAGGACCTTTAACAGTGTTTTTTACTTTCTTGTTCTCAAAACAGTTTTGTAAAACTGTTTTCGACAATAAGTTTTGAAAAAAAGAAATCAAAAAAATCTGTTTGAATAGTTGTTCTCAAAATCATAACTAGTGAATGATAGATTAGTTATTCAAAATTTATAATTTTATCAATAATGAAGTGAGTGTTTTTCAACTTTTCTTTTGTTTTCCAGAACAAAAACTACAAAACATCTTAAAGATGTTTTCAGTTTTTTGTTTTTTTGTTTTCCTATTTTTTAGAATAGTTTATAAAAATCAAGTTTACCAAACAAATTTTTTTATTTTCTATTTTCAAAAATAAAAAAAATTATTTTTAAAAACTGCACCAAACAAGCCCTTAGTCGTTAATTTCTTGGTTTCCTTTCGATGCATCTTGCTTCCTGATTAAATTACAATTACCAATAGAAAACCCACAAGAAAATTCCCCCACCCTCTTTCTTTCCCCTTTTCCAAGGTTGAATTTTGGTAGACTTGCTGGCAGGAAGGTGATAGGGTAAAAGGAAATTACTTAAGGCACTAAGGTTTGCTTTTCACCGTGGGAATTATGATGAAAGTAGATTGCTTACCTGTTGTTTTTGTGTAGTTGCTGTGTTGCATAAGTTTGCAGTATGCTGTGGTCTGTTTTCACGTAGGGAATCTGTTTGACATTGCTCAAGACAAGTGCTATTTTCAGCATCTTGAACATCCCCTGAAGTATGTTGTTCTTCCTTCTATGCATTTGCAACAGTTTGCAGTATGCTGTGGTCTGTTTTCACATAGGGAATCTGTTTGACATTGCTCAGGACAAGTGCTATTTTCAGCATCTTGAACATCCCCTGAAGTATGTTGTTCTTCTTTCTATGCATTTTTTCTCTTGGTATAAACAGAATTCTTTCTACAGTGAGGGGGTAGATTTAGGTTTGCCTTGGTCACTGCTCTGTTTGTTGTCGTAAGGGATTTCAGGTGTGAGTGATGTGTTTCATGGCTGTATAAGCTGATTTCCAGATGGTTTTAATCACTCATTTCAGGTTCAGGTAAACTGAAAAACATCCATTCTTTGTTGTGAGGTTGTATCTCTCCTAGAAGGGGTGTTTGGGAATGTTAGGGCTGATTTTCAACAACCCGATTTTGTAGATAGTTAGACATTGGAGCTTTGGTGTGGAATTCTATGGTTTTTCAAATATAAGGAGTTAAGGTTCAAGTCATGGATATTATTTACTCTTAGGGTCTAAATTTGAGTAGGGAATAGGTTTTGGATGAGTTTATAAATGTTTTTGAACAGTTAAGTGACTTCAGATTCTGCAATTAGTAGCTAAACCCATGTCAACCAACTTTGGTTATCAATATAAGTGAAACTATTTTGCCCTGATAGTATTTTTGATGTTGGTTGGCCCCATATATCACTATCAATAAAAAAAAATGTTGTGGGATGTAGTATTCTAAGAATCAGAATTTTTCCAGAAAAATCGGTTGATTTACTAGTTCAACTGGTTCAAACTTCTTTTAAATTTAGTTTTTAGTACCAAATAACGTCATTTTTTGGATAAAATTTTTCTTCCTAGAGTCTAGTATTATATAAGCATTAGTCTCATGGATAAACATTAATATTATAGATTTACTTAATAAATAGAATGATAATAGATTATTTATTGTGTATTTTGAGTTTAATGTGTGATTATGGATGAATATGATTGTATTTAGATTTGAATTAAGTTATGAAATTTATTAGTAATAGTTTTTTTTTTTATTTTTTTATAATATTTTAATATATAAAACTATATTTATTTTATTACTACTAGTTTAATGAAACCTTGAGACATAGTGTCTTAACCGATTTAATGACCAGTCTAATTTCAAAACAGTGGTGGGACGATAAATATGAACATTGTAGGAGCCTAGGAGGCTTTTGCATGGTTGGAAAATTGGCAAGTTTCACTGAGTGAAGATTATGATAGTATAAATCAGTGTACAAAAAAAAAAAAAAGAAAAAATACTAAAAAATCTCAAAACATGAAAATATTTATTTAAAGGTTCCAATATTAAAAAATATTACATTTAAGTCTCATATCCTGAAAAATAAATATAAAAAACTTTATTTATTAAGTATAAAATCATGGAGTAAGAGTATAAAATATTAGAGTATGATTTTATACTTATTACTAAGGCTTTTTATACTCATTTTTCATGATTTTATACTTGTTTTTCAGGATTTTACACTGATTTTAACTATGAGACTTTGGTATAATATTTTTTAGTGTTGGGATATTTTAATAAATATTTTCATGTTTTAGAATTTAATAGTGATTTTCCAAAAAAAAATTTGGATGGCTAATCTCTATATTGCCACATTACGTCAACTTCTTTATTCTTCCTTCTATGGCCTTTTAGATATTAAAGATCAGCACGTCGTAGTACTGCTAGTCTTCTTTCCCAACTTCAGATCATGAACGTAACGCCCATCCATGTAATGTTCATCACAGTTCAAATATTTGGTGAGTTTGCTCATGTACAGAATGTTACATGTCCATTGAGGCACAGGTCAGAGTTTTTGGCACCAAGTCTCTGATAATTTTACAACACCAGTACCAAGGACTACTAACTGTGTACCATTAACCTTCCCCGCAACTTGTCTCGTAGAAGAAGGAATAAAATTACCTCGAAGGGTATAACATCATCAACAACAACAAAAGCCTTATTTGACTAGGTGAGATGACCTACATTGACTACACGGCATTATTGAACTATATAAAAAACTAACTTTTTAAATGTATCATTCACCATGAGATCCTATTTGATTGGCTTTTTTACCATAATACTATTAAAAAAAGAAAAAATTACTAGTATACTACAACTTGAACAATATTTCCAAATATATTATAAAAATTAGATCTTGGTAATGAGATGTACTTTTTTAATTTTTTTAATTCAATGGAAAAGATCTTGGTGTTAAAAACACTGAGATTCTTCCCTCATAACAAGACAAGCTTGACCTTATTAAAACTCACCCCGTAAATTTTTTTTCCCGTCTCTTTTGTTAAATCCCTACCATCAAGAGCAATTACTTTTTCATTCTCCAATTTTTGTTAATCTTCTCTTTTCCCAAATCACACTAAAATAAATAAATAAATATAAATTATATAAATAATATATACTAAATAATATAAATTAATTATACTAGTAAAGTATATATTTCAATATTGCTAAAATTACATAAATCTCCTTATACTTTTAAAACATATATTTTAGTCAAACTTTTAACACTATTAAGAAAATAAATTTTTTATTAATTAAAATTTATATTAATATATTGAATAACTATAAGAGTAAAGTATATTACCGTTCATCCAATATTGCTAAAATTATATAAATCTCCCTCTATTTTCAAATATATAAATTAAAATTTATATATTTATATGTCTTAAAACTCTAGTAGGATTAGAATTTGAACTCAATAAATAAGAGTTTGATTATTCAGTCACTTTAGAGCCTTAAATTATATAAAGAACCAAAAATAGAAAAATTTAAAATTTATGGTTACTGTTCATTTAATCACCCCATTTTCCAGATTGAAATTTGAAAAATCATAATTAAATCTAAAAAAATTATATGAAGGTGATTCAAGTCTCTAAAAATAACTTGAAACATTATCTACATGGAAAATTATAAAATAGGACTTTCATGGTGCCAATTTGTACATTATTTAGAACGAAATTTACTGTTCATTTTCGACTTAAATTTCTATCCAGTTTCTGGGTTGTAATTTTGGAAATTTATTTCTCATTCTATTCAAAGTCAATTTATGCATTCTTGGTATTATTTGCATGTCTACTATTTATCCATATTTATCTTGTACATTTATTCTACTTGTACAGGACAGAACATCATCATATACCATCATGGGTCAAAATAATTCTTTACTCGAACAGTTTTAGAAAACACATGTATATATTTCATTATACAATTCCAATTGCATTCAAACCAATGCCATATTACTCAAAAGATATAACTCTCTCCATACATACAACTGGCTGAATTTCTAGAGTGCTGTACGAATTTATACTAGTAAATTGTTCTTACAGTAAAAATTACAGTTTTCTAGCACTGTCTAGTTTTGACCTTTAATTTAAAAAATTCATAAATAATTCTATACTTAACCATTTGAGGTGTTCTTTGACTTTTTAGAAAGCTCTTTTTGTCTACTTCCCAGGTATATATACCAATGCCTTGTTTTGGATAGATTAGCTCTATCTAACCTTACAGTACATCAAATGAGCACTTTATGACCAAATATTAAGTATTTGGCCTCATAATATTTCTACAATACCAAAACTCATTCCATGTTTATTCCAAACATTTTGAGGTGTCCAGAGGAGCTTGAACGTGTATAATTAGAGTTTATACTTCATTCATAAATTTATACACATTCTGAAAATATAACATAATAGCTTGTATTGTCAAGTTATTCATCACTCTCTTCCATCTTTCCCTTTGCCCTCCTTGGATCTCTTGCATTGCTTAGCCCTATCATGATTAGTATTTGGGGTGGTGAGATTATAGAAATCTCAGTAGGAATTTCATTTATGCAATTATATGTCATCAAGTATGCTATAAACATTATGCACAACATAATAAAACATATAATATCCTATTATCACATAAAAAATTTAGTAGAGTTTCCTCTTAAAAAATGAGTGTCTTAGGCAAAGTCCTCACATTGGAAATAGCCAAAACCAATCACAAATCATCAAAACAACAATATGGCAAGTCATAGCACATCATAAGGCATCACATGATAACATAAAGCAATAAATGAAAAAATTGCTACCTTTGATGCTTTCCTTTACTTTTCTACTTGATTCCAAGCCTTCCAAATATCTCCTTAGGCTTGCTCAAACCTAGATACACCATCAAATATGAACTTAATTAACCAACTCCTAGGGTCAAGTCTTAAAGAACCAAACAAATCGTAAAATCCCATATTCTTTGTTTTTGTCTTTTTTTAAAACCAAGACTTGTCTTTAGGTACTTCAACCATGTAGAATCCATTTTTACTATCATTTTCATGAAATTCCAATTCCTTCCCCATCTTCCATGTTGGCTGAAATTCACTTCTCAAAGGGGAATGAGGAAATTTTATGACAACCTGCTTTAAACTTGTGAAATTTATTTTCAAACACTAGATAATGCCTTTTCTTGCTTAGTTTTCATGAATACCTTTCCCTTTTTATTTTCCTTGTTTTGGCCGAAACTTATACTCAAGGAGAAGGAGGAGAAAACTTAACCAAATTACCTTAAACCCATAGAAAATTAACTTGAACCAAAAACTTAGAAGATTAGAGAGGATGCTTACCATACACCTTGAATTTCCTTCCTTCTTTCTTCTTCTGTCTCACGTTTCTCCCTCTCTTCTTAGCTAAACTTTTCAGCTTTCTCTCTCTCAAGGTTGGCCAAAGGGAGTATATAAAGCCTCCAAGACTTTTTTCCAACTTGCCATGTGTCCTTGATATTTTTCTTGGCCAAAAAGTGATGCCTTCTTGAAGAAGTTTACAAAAACATTAAAATATTTCCCTAAACGTGTGAGGAAATTTTGGCCAATGAGAGGAGAGAGGGTGTCCTTCATACTGTATATTTTCCTAATTTAGATATATCTTATACTGGTTACTTTTTATCTCGATAATTAAAGACACTTTTACAATATTTTATAATACTATATATTCCCTTAAGTATACGGAAACAAACTAGTTTGGGATCTTCATTTAATTTAATATCCTATCCCAAACTATATTTATATGGGGCCTATATACTTTTCTTTTTACTTTTTCTTTATTTGTCGAGCCCACAATATTTTGTCTTTTTCTACATATTTTTATTACATTTTGTAGTCTATTTTTTTCAAATTGATATCTTTGAACTCAATATATTATTCCATTGGGTCCACCATGTCATAAGATCTATTTTGACATAAATTTTACATAATGATGAAATTGTTCATGGAGGGACTAACTTGCAAATAAATTTTTTATAGGGACCTATTTGTAAATATTTTTCAAGGACCAAAGTGCAAATAATTTTTCTTGTAAAGACTATATTGCAAATTCGTTCTTCTTAACACCCTAACATATAAAATTGCCATTTCACTCCTTTTTTCATCAAATTATGCATCCCATGCTATGTTTACACATGTTTATGCATACTATAATATTTTTCTAGAAAATTGACGATGTTACATGATCAACTCTTCTTGTTAGCGCTTCTAGTGGTCTTCTTTGCACATGTCCAAACCAACTTTATAGATTTTCTATCATTTTTTCCTCGATAGGTACCACACCAACTTTTCTTCATATACAATCATTTCAAATCTTGTCTTTTTTCGTATGACCATAAATCTATGCAATCATTTTGGATCTTTTCTTTACTTGTATAACCATACATCTATCTTAACATTCTCAATTTTGCTACCCCTATTTTTGGCTCTTGAAGGTAGGCATTACTAGACATGTGATCAGAAGCTACATAGTTAATAATTCTAGTATCAAAATTTTCAGTTTCAGTGTGCAATGCTGTTAGAGGGTTGTCTACCTTCACTATGACACCAATACTAACACTTTTCTATTGCTCATGTGAATTAATAATCTTTTAGATGGTCACCAATTGTTCCTTGCTCAACATGGCAGCTTCAAGTGAAGCTGGGTTTTCTTTTCCTCTGTAACAGCAGTGAGCCCATGGCTATCTTTTGGCTGTCTTGGCTTCCATTAGGTGTCTTTCCATGTGACTTCTAGCAAACCTCCTTGGTGTGACTAGTTTTGTTGCTTCTAACAGTCAAGGAAAAACCTTTAGAAGGCGGTTCTGAGTTTGAGGAATTGTGAATCCGCTGCTGCCTGCTCTGTACCTTTGCAAAAACTTCTGAGTGGGGGTAGTGGGCCAGTGGGCACCACTATCCTTCCTTTGATAGCATCATAGTTTGGGTTGAGACCCAAGAAGAAGCTATAACTGTTGAATCAAGAAGTTTTGATGATTCCAAATCAACTCTCAAGAGCTTGGAATAAAAGATATCAAAGGTGCACAAAGAGTTCAAGTGAAGAAATCCTGGAGAAATCTGTGCAAAGTTTGTTGTAGGCTGTTTAGTTTTGTTTTATTTTGAGTACAAGGGTTTGATTTGGTGGAAAGAAGTTTTAAAACCTTGATTTTATATTAAATCATGAAATATTTGAAAAACACCCACCAACAGATGAAGTTTGAAAGGTTTATATTGAATTGTCATGTTGGAAATTCGAACTTTGGCTTTGGAAATTTGAATTTTGAGTTAAAACTAAATAAGTCTAAAGAGATGCTTCTCTGACAGACGAATTTTGATTTTCCAAAATTTGAATCTTCATAAGTATCTGAAAGAAGCTTTAAGCAACAGACGAACTTTGGGTTCTGAAAATTCCAATTTCAGACAAAATGCAACTTATGAAAACTAAAGAAATCCGTCTGAAATAATGTCAAAGTTCATCTGAAATCAAGATTATATTGAGTTTCAAAATTACTCACTGACAGACGAACTTAGAACATGAAAATTCGAATTTCAAAAGCTAAGGTTGTGAGTCTGCTACAATGATATGTTGACATATGAATGACAGTGTTTATAAATTTGAATGTTAAAGTAAGTCTGAAAAGAGGTCTTTCTGACAAACGAACTTCACTCTTTGAAAATTTGAATTTCGAAGTAAATGAACTACTGTGCTTTTTGAACATGCTGGGAACAGATGAATTTTGGGGTTCCAAAATTCGAATTTTGAAGGCACTGTAGCAAATTGAAAATACTGTTCATACTTAACAGAAAAACTTTCCACTTGAAAATTCGTATGTCACAACATGGAAACATTTTCTAAGTTTTAAAATTTGAATTTTACTCTATGAATAGACGAGCTTCGGTATTTCAACGTTGAAGCTGTTAACCTTCGGTGTTTGCGAAATTCGTCTGTTGACCAACCGAAATTCAAATTTCAGTATGTCAGAAGCATTAAATGCGGTTAGTTAACAGATAGTTTTTCAGAGTAACCGTTGGATAACTTCTCCAACGGATAGATTTTGTCTCTAACGGATATTTGAGACCTAAATCTATAAATATAACAACATTTGAAGTTGTGAAAAAAGATTTTAACATTGTATATACTGAAACTCTGCCAAATCATTTACTCAAAGCTTCATATTCTCACACTTAAATAGTTTGTACTTCAACCTTCATATTTACTCTGATTAAGAGAGTTTAATCGTTGTAAACAATCTAATCTTCATCTGGAAGATAGATTTTCTTGTGAGGGGATATCACAAGGGATTAGGAAGCACTTTGTGAAAGTGCAGAAAGGGATTGAGAGAAGCTCTAGAAAATAGAGCACAAACGTTGTACTGTGGCATTTGCAAGAAGCCCACTGAATTCTTGCAGAATAGTGGAAAATCTCAAGTGGTGACTTGGGGACTGGACGTAGATCAAGTGGAGAGACCGAACCAGGATAAATTTCTGAGTCTTCTTCTCTTTTCTGCTACTTTCACTGTTATTTATTTATACTCTGTTTTACCTTCATATATTACATTCTTCACCTCTTTGATATTTTGCAGAAAATTTTTAATCTTCCCAATTCACCCCCCTCTTGGGAAGCCAGCCTTACTAACAATAACTTCTCTCTCTTTCTACTATCTTCATATAGGTTTTTGCATCAGTGTTCCTGGTCCATTGATGATCTTATTACACATCAAGTCTTTGCCAATACATCACCATGACATTATATTGCTGTGTCACATTATTATCACCTTATTTCAGCTCCCTTAATACACTATCTAGCATGGGACATCAACGTAGTCCACTTTAGAATAAAACTCTGAACATTGTCCTAGATTTCTTTTGCTGTTTCTACAAACATGCAAGTGATAGAGAATGGAAGACCTATGCTAGGCATAAGAAAACCTAGAATTCAATTAAGCTTAATTTATGATTTATTATCTTTATTTTAAAAAGTTAGGGTTTAAATTTATTTTGAACTAGAATTTAGCTTATCTAGGCTTAAAATAAGTTGAGATAAGGCTTTTTCTTTTCTTATCAAGGAAGAAGTTTAAATTTTTAGTATTTTAAATAATTGTGCCTAGGGCTCTATAAATAGTCCTAGGATTTTCTCAATTGTTAAACCTTTTTGATGATTGAATAATATTGAAAATATTATCCTTCATATCTCCCTTCCAAGTTCTCTCTCTCTCTCTCGCACACACATACCTTAGATCTCTATTCCCCCTTAATTCTTTCTCTGCTTCACCCTTCTTTCT
Organism: Adenanthera pavonina; assembly: GCA_026686845.1. Taxonomy (NCBI): domain Eukaryota; kingdom Viridiplantae; phylum Streptophyta; class Magnoliopsida; order Fabales; family Fabaceae; genus Adenanthera; species Adenanthera pavonina. The sequence goes on from JAIVEN010000017.1 coordinate 11,259,814, forward strand.
CTTTAGTTCTCCTTCCCTTCCCCTTCCTACCTCGCCTTACATTAGTAAGTCTCTCCAATTTTGGTGGTCATGAAATCGATGATCCAAGACATCACTAAATTGTTTTTGGCTTTCTATACATAATACTTGGGATCAGACATGGCTAGTTTAGTTGATTCTCCATTGAGGTGTTTTTCATTCACACAGCCACAAACATCAAAACACTTTGGTACCACATTAGATAATTGGACCCATTGAATCAATGCCTAGTAATCATAAATGGGGTGTTGTCATTAGCCATGGATGAAGTAAGTTAGCTGTTTTGCTGATGCTTGAATGCTTGAGACTTGGTAGAGGATATCACCTGCAACGTCACTTGATAGGCATTCATTGAGCCAGAAGTTATAGTGGTATTTTTATTAGATCCTTGGGAGAAGGCTCTGATACCATCTGGAAAAAGCAAAGCTTCAGATTTTCTTAGTTATTGCTTTATGAGAAGAAGAGAACTTCCAAATGAAGGAGCCACCTGTCAATTCCACAAAATTAGGAAGCAAACAAAATGGAAACAAATTTGAAAAAAAAAAGGAAATATAATCTTGCATTGGCTCCAAGATAATGCTAATTAAGGAAATAAAATAAAGTGTAATAGAACACAATAATCATGATGAAGGAAGGATCTCCTAAAGACAAGGAAATCACACCTAACCACACAATCAATAAAATTATTAGTGTCTACAAACACAGGGCATGATATAGAATACTTGACTGTTAAGGAATTTTGGCTCTGCCAGAATACTATTGTTCTTGACCAAATTCATTCATGTAATGGCATACTGCATAAGGCTTCTGAATCCTGTTTTATTTAAATTGGCTGATGCCTCTAGGTTATAGTATAGTAGCCTACATTTGTAGCTCCTCAAGGTCTCAAATAGCAGAGAAAGTGAGTTTCTTTCTATTTGTGAAGTTGCCATTAAAAAATAATAATTAATTTTTAGCACATTCCTTTGTTGTTTTGAATTTTATATCCAGGAATGCAATATTGAGACTTTTGATGATGATGCTCCTGCAAAGAGTTTGAAGGATAAAAAGGTAGAGGGAGGTGATTCTGAAAAATCACCAAACCTTACTTTCTGGATAACAAGCAAGGTCCCTTATAAGACTGTTATGAAAGGTAACCTCTTGTAATGTCCCTTTATAACTTATGAATCCAATGTCCACCCTGTCAAATCATGAATTAAACTGAACAATAGTCTATGTCAATGTTGCAAAATGCATTTGGCAGCTGAAAGTGTAGTTGCTTTAAAGGCTGAGAACATGGCAGATAAGGTTGAGTGGAAAAACAAGCTGAGCTATATTGCTCATCCTATTAAAGGAGGAGGTCAAATGATAGCTGAATCTAGTTTTCCAATGCGACAAAGTCTTTCTGATGGTTCTCTTGTTAGTTAAAAACTCCTTATCCTCTTTTCTTTGATCTTTATGATAGCAAAATCAAACATTCACATGATATGTTTGTTTATTTGGGATTCATCTATTGATTATGAAAAGGTTTCCCATTGATGCCTTTTACCCTTCCCCTGGCCTGGCTAGGATATTTATTCTAAAATCAATTATGAATTTCTTGGGAGTTGTGAATCTCTACTGCTATGCTTTTTTTTTCCCACTTACATACTTAACCAGTTTAGCATCCCACCATGGATATTCTTTTTGGTTTCTAGAATCTATTTTGCAGTTATTCATGCTGTATACTTTCTTAAGATGCCATGGCTAGAAAACCTGTAGATCCTGAAGAGGAACTTAGATGGATGTCGCAGGAAGTGCGCGATTATGTTGAAGCTGTTCTTAATAATCTTGCTGCTAATGTCCCAAAAGTCAGTTTTTTTTTATTCAGTAATTTTTTTTTCTTTTTGTCTTTGGATTTATTGCTGTTGATGAAATTATTTAGTTTTGGCTGAGCAAGTAGTTGTTCTTTGCCTAGTAGTAAAATCCAAAGAAGACATGCTTAACCAATTATACAGTTCTATCAGGTCCATGTTGTCTCCTCTTTCCTTACTTTCAATGAGTTCTTTATTTCTTGATGTATATTCTGTTTTATTTAACATACCAGCAAACCTTCCTTAATTGTCTACTTCCATGCTTTTAACAAACTTCAATATTCCTGCAACTCCAACGTTATTCTTTTACTCATTCAAGTAAAGATGTAATTACAATCCTAATTCTCGTGGATTTTTCATTTTTGTTTTAATGCTTTTCCCCCCGTAACTATTATTGTGCATCACTTTGAGATATTCATATTATATACACATTTTCATAACAAAATTTTGGTAGCATTAAATTTATGCTGTTGTTGACAGTACCCAGAGCTCGGCAAATATTGAACAATTACTCCTGGAGGATCAGAATGTAAAGCACAAAAGGGAGCGCATCCATAAACAGTCAGGCCTTCTTTCAAAACTCATTAAGCAACTTGGCATCCATGACAATAGGGCAGCTGCTGCATCTAGTTGGTCTAATGAAGGGGCAGGTAACATTTTTCAAAAGCCTGATTGTTTTTTATGTTCTTTTCTAAATTATATGAAAGTCGGCCCCAAAAAATGAATTATATACAATTTTTTTATACTGCAATTAGGTGATTAACATTGTGTTCCTTCCAAGTAGCTTTTGCTGTGAAAGCATCAGCTGATATGCTTTTTGGTGGCAACATAATTTTTTTCTGTGAATAGCATCTTCAAAATTATGCCATGTGCATAGTACAAATGTTTGTAAGTTGAACTTTTCTAGAAAACATGTAAAGGTATGATAATTTTCTTGTCATTTGTTGGGGAACATCAAACCATCAGAATACATCTTTCATGTTTTGACACTGTTGTCTAGAATTCACTTGGGAATCACCTAAATCTATGAGGACTTTGTCGCATATGGTATAAGAATTTCAGTTTTGGATAAATTGTTTCTTCAGAAAGCAACCTAGGAAGTTCTGCACCTTCGTCTAGTGAGGATTGAAAGTCTACCTTTGATGCTGCTACCAATGGTCGAAGTGACACATATAGGTATGGCTCTGGAGGTCACAGTAGATGTTACAGTGACCCATATCAAAATGGTGATGTAAGCTCAGGCTCAAACCCTGGCAGTTGCCGAACACCAAACTGGTTGCCACCACCTCCACCACCGAGTTCTAGGTATTAGATAAAGCTACATATGATCTTGATAACAATAATTTTGCAATCATGTGGATGGATGCTTTCAATTTTCCTTGCCCCATACCACAGCCTTTGACTAGGCTAAGTGCAAATGGCTTATGTTTTTTATTTTTATTTTTATTTTTTTGCTTGAACAAATGGCTTAGGTTTGTGGATAAATGTTTGAGTAAATTATGAACATTAAAATCATTTCTCATTAATCATGAGTGAACATTGTTTTGTTTAATATTCTCAATCATTCTCGTTCTCTTGTTTGAGTCCATAAGTTGGTAAACAAACTACTAATTGTTATCACTAATGTACTTTTGTGCAAACGTACTGGTAATATATCTATATTTTCTTTCGTAATTAAATGTCCATAATTTTCAATAGATTGAGTTTAGATTGAGATGATGTCAATGATTTTTTTTGGAAAAAAACAATTTAGACTATTGGAAATCAATGAATTATCAATGGATTTGGATTTTTTTTTCCATACTTTCTCTCCATACATTAGTTTATCCGTTGATTTGATTTGAATGGTATAAGATCATTGATTATTATTTTAAACTAAATATATAATTCATTTTAGTAATGACCATGAATAAGCATTATAAATTATTTTTAAGAAAAATTATTAATAATAATAGATGCAAACATTAAATCAAATATATTGTCCATTTATAGATTATTTTCTCAATTATTTGATCATAATCAATGGTGGAGATTACATATGGAGAGAGATATTGAGAGAAAGTATAGAAGAGATCTAAATCCATTTGTATAATGCAAATGCCTAGTCAAAACTATTATAATCCTACAAGAAGAACTGTATGGTGAAACCCCAAAGATGACATGTAATGGATTTCTGTTGTTATGATGCTTAAATATTTCTTCAATTAAATAAATTGTAGTCAGCCCCCAGAGACCTCATTGCCATGAGTACCGTTAGGAAAATTAGTTCACACTATTACCGCGAATACTACTAGTACACCAAAAAATATTTGATACATAATATTTTTCTTAATTTTTATTTAATTTTAAAGTAAAAAATTTAAAAAATGATCTTTATGGTTTATATTTTTTTACTTTAGTTTTTATTATTAACATTATGTTAATATTTTATTATACTTTAGAGTAAAATAATTGGATATCCCTTATATTTTCCCATAATTATAGATACTTTTTCTCTATTTTGGAATAAATAGACCTACATGACATCCAACATTATATTACACAAATCTCCCTTCTATTTTTAAGATTTTATTTTCATTCACCTTTTTTTTTCCAATATTTTCATGCATCTAAATGCTAATTTTTTTTAACACCACTGGAAACACATTCATTGCATAAATTGAAACCATACTACAAAGGTTTGACATTGAACAAACCAAGGACACAAACGAGACAAACAGTAAAACTAAGCCTACTAAAATGAAATGCCAAAGCTAAAATAAGAGGAAAAAAAAAACAACCCTAAACAATAACAGGACAACAAATGCAACATCCCACAAGTTAAATGCTTGTTCAAAAGATGATCAAGTGCTAATATGGGTTAAAATTTGACTTAAATGGTTTGCCAAAATTCAAATAGTTTGGAAAATTACTTATAAAGAAAAATTTGGAATTCAAGAGGCCAAAATTCAGTTTGAAGAGATGTGGCATGTGATTGATTCAATTCCAATGGCCTTTTATATATTAAACTTTGTTAGAAAAGGTTTGGTGATGCTTTGAAATGGTTTAATCAGGCGTTGGTTGCAAAAAGTGTAACATAGTATATATCTTTTCGATAAAAATTGAGCAACTTTTGAAATTTGCCAATTTGAGGAATCAAATGATATTTTTTTGGAGTAATACTTTTTATTATTTTTCGAGGTTTGTAGCTCAAGCTATGGGATTCTAAAGTTGGGATCATGTGTAAAGAAAAAATGGGCAGCTAGCCATGGTGGGATCTTTGATGGCCATGGCAGGCTTCAGAAAATTTCTATAAAAAGCCATGATTTCCCATTTGAAACATAGGGGAGGCTTAGGGTTTCGAGAGGAAATGATGGGGGTGTTAGGTGTGGGCTCCCTTGCTATGTGGAGAAATACTCAAACCTAAAAGCTCATTATATATCTTACTTATTTAAGTGGAGAGATATCATATTAAGGTATAAGAGTGATGTCATATTCAAGTTATAACCATGGTTCAAAAAATCGGACCGAACCGGCCCCTGGTTCGGTCCGGTAATAGTTGGCAACCGGAGGATTTCGAAACCGGTGGGAACCGGTCAAACCGGTTTGAACCGGTTTGCCCCTTTTTTTTTAAATATTTTTTAAAATAAAATAATATTATTTTTAGTACTAAGTAGCATTATTTTTAATATAAATTTTTTTCTTTCTATATTATAATATGTTATAAATATTATTATAATACATAATTATTAATAATGATAAATTTACTTAACAAATAAGATAAAAATAGAATACCAATTGATTATTTTGAATTCAAAATATAATTATAGATGAATATTAACTTATTTAGATTTTAATATTAGATTGTAAAACTTATTAATAATATTTTTAATTTTTCATATATTATTAAATTTACTTTTTATTCTAGAATAAATGTTAATTTTATAATCATCGATAAATATCTCTTATATTTTTTATCTATATTATTACAAATATATTAATTTATTTACAATCGGTTCGACCCTGGTCCGACTTTTTAAACTTTGGTTATAACAACCGTCTTTGAGAGAAGAGAAGAGAAAAATATTATTTTGACACATTCATAGAGTAATTACGGGAAAAATTCATTTGTAAATTCGTTAATCATTGGATTGGGCTAAAATTTTGTCAACAGGTTCGAGGCATCTGGTTATTCATTTTTAACGGTTGGATCATCGTTTTTTCTTCTTTTTCTTGATTTTCTATTGTAAGCTTGTTGCTTTGGTTGATTAGGAGGGCTGTTAGCATTAATTTCTGCACTTGATTGAGACTCTTCTGTTCTTCTATTTTGATCATAGTGGAACAGTTTTCATTGATTTGGATGACCCATAGTTTTGGTGTCTCTTGATGTGTTTATGGGGTTTATTTTGCCATATATTTGTTTGATTGCTCTTCATAGATTCTTACGAGTAGGAGAGATTTATTTTTGTTATATATTTATTACTCTGTTATTGTTCTTATCAAAGTGGCATCAGAGACTTAGTTTTTAGGTTGTTTAACTTGCTTGGATAATGGAGACAAATACAAATCAGATGGTCTGTTTGAATAGCATTAATTATCTTTTGTGGAAGGCCAAGATGCCTTATTTGCTATTTGTGAAAAATATGCATCTTCCTGTGTTTACTACTTGGAAGCTGAATTTCAAGTCTGATAAGGATTAAGATTTTGAACATCAGTAGGTATGTGGTTTTATTAAGCAATATATAGAAGATAATATATATAATCACATTGCTAATGAGACATATACGAGAACCTTATGGGAAAAGATTGAGTGCTTGTATGCCTCTAAATCAGGAAATAATAAATTATATTTGTTAAGTTGTTTGATAAATTAGAGGTACAAGGAAGGGACTTCCATTTCATATCACTAGAAAGAATTTTAAGGACTCCTAGATTAACTTTCAGGAATGGAGATCAAGTTTGATGATGAAGTTTTAGAACTATGGCTTTTGAACACTCTACCTGAGCCTTGATAGACATTTTGGGTTAAAATTACAAACTCAGCCCCTAATAGTGTTGTTTCTTTGCAAGCAACAAAGAGTAGGGCTTTTAATGAAGAAATGAGAAGGAAGACACAAGATTTTTCATCTCAGTCCGAGGTGCTTATCACTAAAAATAAGGGGAAAAATCATAAAAGAGAATCGAAGGGTGGTAGAGAGAAAAGTAAGAGTGAGTCAAAGTCCAGATATAAGAATTTGGAACGTCATCCCTATCATAAAAAAGGATACATTGAGAAGCATTGTTTTCTCTCGAAAAAGAAGAACAAGGACAATAGTAGTAAGTAGAAAGAGAAGGGTCAAGATGATGATGTTCATGTCACTACTAATACCAATGAAGATCTTCTTATTCTTCATGATTTTGAATTAGTTAATCTTGTATGAAATAAGAGCATGGGGATAAAAGATGATAATGATTGTTTGACTACTTTAATTAATGAAGATCTTCTTATTCTTCATGTGTATGAATTAGTTAATCTTGTTTTAGATGAGAGCATATGGGTACTAGATAGTGTGCTGCATTGTATGTTACCCCAAGGAAGGAGTTCTTCACCTCTTATACACTGGGTAACTTTGGATTGTTAAAAATGGGTAATCATGGTGAGGCTAAGGTGGCTGGTATTGGTGACATTTGTTTGCAAAACAACACTGAAATGAAGTTACTACTTAAAGGAGTTAAACATGCTTCGGATGTCTGCTTCAATTTGATCTCTCTTCGAAAGCTTGATGATGATGGTTTTGATAACGAATTGAAAGGTGATGTGATTGTGGCTAGAGGGGAAAAATTATCTAAATTGTATTGGATAAAAGCTTTGGTTGCTAGAGATAGTATGGATACCATGGATAAGAAAGTTTCAAATTTATGGCATTGAAGGCTTAGTCATATTAGCGAAAAAGGGCTAAATTGCTTTGTAAAAAAGATGTGTTGATTGAAGAGTATTCAATTGGATAAGTGTTCTCACTACATGGCTAGTAAGCAGACTAAAGTATCTTTCAAGAATCATTCTCCCTCAAGGAATTCAGAGTTACTTGAATTGGTGCACTTTGACATTTGTGGTTTGTTGAAGGTAAAATCCTTTTGTGGTGTTCTTTACTTTATTTCCTTTATTGATGATCACTTGCGAGTCTTTGGTTGCAAGGAATTAGTGCATGTTCCAAAGGATGAAAAATCATAGTTGGATGAAAAGACAAGATAATGTATCTTTATTGTTTTTGGTTAGGATGAATTTGGCTACAGGTTGTATGATCCGTTGAGAAGAAGCTTGTTAGAGTAGTAATGTGAAAAATTCATGGAAGATGAAACCATTGATGATATTGATAAGGTAGAGAAGATAACATATGTGAAAGATTATAATCTATATGATGCTAATCTAGTGCAGTTACTTATTCATAATCTAGATGCTAATAATGGTAATATTCAACAAGGTGTGGAACATAACTATCCTGATGATGAGTAGGTTAGAGATGGGTTAAATGTTCCAACAAATGATATTGGAGGGCAACATGCGCCACAAGAAGAGACTCTAGATGATGCAGCCAAATCACCTCAAGTCTAACTTAGGAGGTCTAATAAGCATAGATAACTATCTAAAAGGTATCCTTCTGATGAGTATGTGGCATTGATTGATGGGGGAGAACCTAAGTGTTTTGAATACGTTATAGAGAGTGAAGAAAAACAAGTGGTTTGGTATAATGCAGGATGAAATGAAATCTTGCATGACAATCACACATTTGATTTGGTGAAGTTGCTTAAGGGCAAAATGGCCTTGGACATTAAGTGGATTTATAGGGTGAAGTATGAAAACAATTCTAGATCTCCTTGGTATAAAGCTGGATTGGTGGTGAAAGGCTTTTAGTTAGAAAAAAAGAGTTGGTTTTAATGAAATTTTCTTTCCTGTGTGGAAGATGTCATCCATTAGAATTGTACTGAGTTTGGCTATTATTCTTGATTTAGAGGTGAAGCAGATGGATGTGAAGACTGCTTTTCTCTATGGTGATTTGGAGGAAGAGATTTACATAAAGCAACTTGATGGCTTTCATGTTGTAGGCAAAGAAGATTGTGTGTAAGCTGAGAAAGAGCCTATATGGTTTGAAGTAGGCTCCATGGCATTAGTATAAGAAGGTTGAGTCTATTATGTGTGAGGAAGGCTACAAGAAGGCTACTTTTGATCACCGTGTCTTTATTAGAAATTTTTTTGGTGATGATTTCATTATTCTATTATTATATGTTGATGACATACTTGTTGTTGCAAAAAAACATTTTTAGGATTGACAGGTTGAAAAAGCAATTAGGTCATTCATTTGCCATGAAAGACATAGAAGCGATTAAGCAGATTTTTGGTATAAGAATCTTGTGTGACAAAAAAGAAAAGAAGCTTTGGCTGTCTCAAGAACACTACATTGAAAGAGGGCTGCAGAGATTTAAAAAAAAAATGCTAAGGCTGTAAGCACTCTTCTTGCTACTCATTTTAAATTAAGTGCTAAACAAAGTCCTTTAAGTGAAGTTGAGAAGTTAGATATGGAAAGAGTTCCTTATGCATCTGCAGTGGGCAGTTTGATGTATGCAATCGTGTGCACAAGACTAGATATAGTACATGATATTGGTATAGTCAATAAATTTTTATTAAACCTAAGTAAAGAACATTGGAATGCTGTGAAATGGATTTTGAAGTATCTTTGTGGTACAGTTGGTATAAGGCTTATTTTGGAGGTGATAAATCTACCCTTGAGGGGTACACATATTCAAATATGACTAGAGATATTGATTCTAGAAACTTCATTTTGGGCTATTTAATTAAATTGGTAGAGGTAGATGTGACTTGGCAATCTAAGTTGTAGAAATGTGTAGCTTTGTTTACAACAGAGGCTGAGTTCCTTACTATTACTAAAGCATGCGAGGAGTTACTATGGGTGAAGAAATTCTTTCGGAAACTTAGTTTTACTCAAGACAAATGTATGCTATTTTATGATAGTCAAAATGCTATACATCTTGGTAAGATTCCAACTTTCCATTCAAAGTCCAAATACATTAATATGAGATATTATTAGATATGTGATGTTTTGAAAGCTCAAACATTGAAGTTAGTAAAAACTCATACTGATAATAATGATGAGTAAGGTACTACTAAGATGAAAGTTTGAAACTTGTTGTGAGATCGTTGGATTGGAGGTCATCTCCATATAGTCGAGAGAGAGATATGTTGGGTGTGAGCTCCCTTTCTATGTGGAGAAATACCCAAACCTAAAAGCCTATTATATATCTCACTTATTTAAATAGAGATGAGTTATATTAGGATATGAGAGTGAGGTCATATTCAAGTTAGAATAGCCGTTGTTGAGAGAGACGAGAAAAACATTATTTTCATATATTCACAAAGTAGTCACGAAAAAAATTCATTTGCAGATTCATTAATTATTGGATTTGGTTGAAATTTTATCAGCATGTTTAAAACATTTGATTCTTCATTTTCATTGTTTGGATCAACATTTAGTTGCCTATTGTATGTGATATTTAGTACATATTGAATCTATGTTTTTGTTTTTTTTTTCTTTTTGATTCTCTATTATAAGTTTGTTACTTTGGTTGATTGAGAGGGCTTTTAGCACTAATTTGTGCACTTAATTGAGACTCTTTCATTCTCTTATTTTGATGATAGTGGGGTTGTTGTCATTGGTTTGGACAACTCATGGTTTTTACCCTTACCAAGAGAGGTTTTCCACATTTAAAATCTTAGTGTCTCTTGATGTGTTTGCATGGTTTATTTTTTGCCATTTATTTGTTTAATTGCTTCTCATAGATTCTTGCAAGTAGGAGAGATTTATTTCTGCTGTATATCTATTGCTCTATTAGGGAAAGCATTTTTAAGGTGTTTGGGCTCAATTTTCTTCAATTCGTACTCTGGAATCTTGAGGTATGATTATTCTTTTGCTCTCTTCTCCCTTTTATGCGAATTTGCAACATGATTTTCATTTTGGGATGTTGAGATTTGAATTTGCAGAGCTTATGAGGGGTCTTTGGTTGTTGGAAATCTTAGGAATATTGTATAAAAGCTTTCTAATGCTATGAGTATCTTTGTTTGGAAAGATTTCATGTGTTTTATGTTGATATTTTGAGGTTGATACAAACCCTAGGGTGAAAAGTGAAGACTAAGATTTTGATGGAATTGGCTGATGATTTTTCTTATATAACATCTTTATATTCCCAAGAACATGTGTACAAAGTTTGGTTGAGTTTGAACTTGATTTGATTTATCATATCTAGCTCAAAAGTTTAACATGCATAATTGATGTTTTAACTAGGAATGGGTATGATGGTTGTAGTTGGGTGTGCTGAATGATAAATTCATGTGTATTGATATAAATGTGAATATTAGATGGGATATAATTGGAAGTTTAATGTGAAATATTGATTTATAGAGCCTATGTGACCTAATGGGTTGCTTATGGTTATTAGGCTTGAATTTGTGTGTTTGGCAATTGTTTTTTTGGGGAGGGGGGGGGAGGGGGGGAATTTTTTTGTTTGGCTACTTGTTGATCATCTCTTATGAATTGTGTGTAGCTTGGACCACTTGTATGGCTTGCTATGGTGACGGTTTCATGTTTGGTCAGGTTGAGGTTACCAAGGAGTAACTTTTGTTTATGTATATGCATTTAATTTTTTATATTATGATATGCATCCATTGTGGCACAGCTAGTAAGTTTCTTATACTTTTTCCTTTCTTCAAATTTATGGAAAGTAATGGCTAATGACAATATATATATGGTAGAACTTGTAACTAGTAAGCGTGATATATGAATATTTGGTCATCCCCATGATTATGTTTTGTACGTTAGTACAATGCTAGCATGATAATGCATATGGTGAGATGGCATGTTAGCATGACTTATTGACATTGTCACTGATTTTTATTGGACTCAATTGATGAAGGGTAGGAGCTGTAGCTAGATCTATCATAAATGTGACTAGATCCGAATTTGCTTCTTGGCCATGGCTAGACTTGTTCTGGCAATGGGTAGCCTCTTGAAATGACAGATATAAGTGAGTTCTTAGTTCGGAAGTAGGGTAAAGTCATTGTAGGTTTAGGGGCAATGATTTATGATCTAAAGATTCTTCCAAACACTTAAATTTTAAGTGATATGAGAGGAGAGAGAGATGGTAGATAGAAAGGACGAACGAAAGGAAGGGGAGAGAAACTAGAAGAATTCAAGGAGAGAGAACTCAAGGAGGAAGAAGGGAAGGGAGAAAATAGAAGAACTTGAAAGAGAGAGAGAGAGAGAAAATTCCAAATAACCAATACTATTCAATTCATTAACCAAGTTTGCAATTCGAACTACAATGATAGCTATTTATTGGACTCAATTGAACTTTCTGGAAAATTGACACAATCTAATAAAATATGAAATTATTTAACCAAAAGATTCAATCTAGGGAGATGGTAAGAATCTCACTTATTTGAAAATTTTTTAAAAACTAAGATATTTTAGAACATTTTAACCTAAAATTAAAGAAAAATTGTAAAATAAGAAATAAATGAAATATAATATAAATCTTAAATTAAATCTAAAAGATATTATAAATATTCTAATAAAATATCTTTATTTAAAACCTTAATTATCTAAAACTATCAATTTTCCATCATTCCCCCTAGGCATTTGAAAGAACTCTTCTCCAAAGAATTAAAACTCAACGTGACATCTAGATCTAGGAAACATTTCTAGCAAATAAGAAATCAAAGGATGAGATCTGAATGAGGGAACTTCTTTTTAGAGTCTAAAAAATTCTTCAACTCTGGAAATTCCTTCTAACGGACAAGGTAATGGTGCAAGAGATCATTATTTAGGAAGATAACATACTCTTCCATAACAGCTTTTGCTCTCAATGACATGGTAGATGGATGAGATGGAACAAGAGTATCTTGAAGTTAAGCATCTACAACATTAGAGGACAAAACTTCTATTGGTGGAGATTGTTTCAAAGCTTGCTTCTTTTTCAAGCTTTCTTCTTTCTGTGATAATGGAGGCATCACCTGAGATTGTTTATCTTCATGCTGCTCAACAAAGTTTTTCTGTAAATGCTTGTTTGGCACATCTAATGCAGGTGAATGGCTTTTGATGAGAGTGTCGTCTTTTACAATCACAACTTCATCATCTTCTTTGGGTTCTAACGAATTATCCACAGTAATAGAGGTCTCTTGATACACTTTTTCTTCCTTCATCTAAAGTTTGCACTCTTCCTCTACATATAGAGAAGTTATTTCTACACCCAATTATTTACACCACAACTTCATAAGGTACATGACTTTTATGTGCATATGGTACAACTCCTCCAATAAACAAGGCATGCCTTTCTAATGAGTTAGAATAGGAGAAAACTCATGAAAACACCTAAAAAATGTGGCTCTGATACTAAATGATGTATGAGGAGATAGAAAGGCAGACAAAAAAGAGGGAGGAAAGGAAGGAGAGAGAAACTAAGAATTTAGGGAGAGAAAACTCAAGGAGGGAAAACAGGAAGGGAAATAATAGAAGAACTTGAGGGAGAGAAAAAATTCCAAATAATCAGTACTATTCAATTCATCAACCAAGTTTGCAATTTGAATTACAATGAAAGCTATTTATAGGGCTCAATAGAACTTTCTAGAAGATTGACACAATCTGATAAAATAGGAAATTATTTAACCTAAAGACTTAATCTAGGAAAATTATAAGAATCTCATTTATTTGAAAATTTCTTAAAGACTGAGATATGTTAGAACATTTTAACCTAAACTTAAAGAAAAAAATCATAAAATAGGAAATAAATAAAAGATAATATAAATCCTAAATTAAATCTAAAAGATATCCTAAATATTCTAATAGACTGAGATATGTTAGAACATTTTAACCTAAACTTAAAGAAAAAGAAATCATAAAATAGGAAATAAATAAAAGATAATATAAATCCTAAATTAAATCTAAAAGATATTCTAAATATTCTAATAAAATGTTTTTATTCAAAATTCTAATTATCTCAAACTATTCATTTTTCATCATAAAGTTTTGAATGTTGTTCCTTGAATATCTATCTCTTATTTAAAGAATCATTAGGAAATCCCCTTTTGTATGTCATAAACTCACTTATATGTTATGAAACTTAATGGTGGTGATTTTTCGTTAAGATGTCTCTTTAAAGCTCAATTTAATAGTGTTGAAAACTTGATTTTCGGGTAATTTCACTTTTGATTAACACATAACCACCTAATATGAAATTAATGTTCTTTGTTAGAATGCAAACTTTATCATGTTAAAGTAAGGATGTTACAACAAACAAGACTCTAGCCAATATCTTCTCTATTAACCTAAAGGCAAAATTGATTGATGGAGGTCCTCCCTTGTGCAGCGAAATCATCACATAAGATAAAAGCAAGAGGAGGTGGTGATGTTTCTACCTACTCTTTCAGGCCCACCCCTTTTGATGCTAAACCTCCCCTTTTGATGCTAAACCTGCTAAATAATTAGCAATACAATTTCTAACTCATTTGATCAATGAGAAAGATATAAGGGTGTGATTTAAACACATCTAGGCTTTCTCCCAATAACTATCCCTATTGCCAATAACATCCTTCAGCAAATTGATTCTAAAAAAAATACATCAGTTCAACACAATCTATAATTCCACAATAACAAGGGAAATCGAGCAGCTCTAGTGCTTTTATGAAGTGCATATATTTAACAACAAAGACAAATTTCGCTATCACATAGTCAAACTAACCACCAACAAAAGCACCATTGTGATCACGACATATAGCTCCTATTCCCCTCCCCCTCCCCTTTATGAAAGTTAGGAAGATAGGAACCATCACAATTAATCTTTATTTTACCTGGTTCCGGAGCTTGCCACCCATCAAGACAAGAATCAAAGTTGTTATTAGCGGCACTTGAGGATGAATGAACAACATCCTAATACTTGTGTAGGCTTGTTTCTGCAAGTTGCAGAACACGTATTGAATCAACTCTCTCCACTATTAAAATTGTTCTATATTAGTCCTTCTAAATATGCTACAATAATAGAGTCAAGAAGGCTTTGTCTTCATCCTCTAATTGGGTAGTACCTGTTAAAAATTGCATGCAGCAAGAATAGAAATTTAACACATTATAAGGACTATGGGTTAAAGCAATAGGGTTGCCAAACCATATGGTTGTAGCCCTAGACACTATAATAGTAGGTATTCAATTGTTTCACTCTTACTCTTGCACACAAGGCATAAAGGATTGGCTTTACATCTTGGAGGAACCTTCAAAGCTCAAACCTCATTCCTTAAACATCTCAGAATCACATAAGATCCCCTAAGGGCCCCCAAATTTCGAGTATCCGCATTAGCACATCAAAATTGGTACCCTAATTTAACCTTGTAAGCCCTATCTTTGCCTTCGGCCATATTAATTTATCGGGTCTATTCCATCTTAGAAGAGGGATTCATCGAATAGTCTTAAGCAATGAACTTTGCATTATGCCTTCAATAGGAGATAAATCCCATCTACCATTTTGTATTAAATCAGCCATAACCAATCCCAAATTTTGATTCTTTGAATTAAGACATCTTATATTGGAGCTCCTAAAACTTGGGATCCATTGTCCATCCACACTTTTACTAGCTGCCATTCCCAATTTGCCACATTAAATCTTGTGTCAATCTTCGCCCCCCTCCTTACAAACTACTTCAATCATATGACCAAAATGGATTTAATTGAATAACATTTAAATTTAATGGCTAATTTTTGTCCTTGGTCCTTAAATGGCCCTAATTTGGGATTTTAGTCCTTTTTTGTAATTATCTTTTTGGTCTCTTAGTGTCATTAATTGAAAATTACAAATTTATGCTTGTTTTAATTATCCTAGTTTTAGATTAATGATCCCTATTTCTAATTGTTATGATCAAGCTTCATTTGGTGGGAATAATCAAATTTAATTTGGTAAATCAATGCTTGTAACAATTAGAGACTTTTCTAATTAAATTAAAATAAAAAATCATTTCCACTCATTCTCTCCCCTATTCGGCTACTTATTTTAATTTCTTTTTCATTTTGTTTTTATTCCACTTTACTTTTGTACCTTTGTTTCCTGTTAAACGGACCTTGGTTTTTATATTTTGGCCTACGACTATTTATGGATTTTCACATTTTTTTACCACATCCATTTTCTTTTCTTTTCCCATTTTATTCTAATAAATGGCACCATCTTCTTGTCCATTATCCACCATTGGATTGCATTCTTATCATGTGTCAAGGGCCTAGATTATTTCCCACATGCTTCTTTAATTTTTGTGACAATTTACTTTGATAAATTTAATTCTATTTTGTAAGGATAATTCATGAAGAATTGATGGCTAGACTAAAGGATAAGGATGGAAGTTTAAGTCTTGGAAAATCACACCATTTGATTTTAGCCCTCCATTTTACAATATAACTTCTACCATTCATTTGTCACCCTAATTTGTTAACTTTACCATGGTCTCATGAAGATTATAAGTGTAATTTCCTAAATTGTATAAAGAATGCCATTGTATATATAAAAATATAGGAATGTGGCATCTAATGTATAAAAAGATGGAAAAAGAAGTAAGATGGTAATTTCACATGTTTGGCTCTTAATTGAAATTAGTTTCCCATATGGTCCTTAAAAGAAATTATGTTTGATTCTTAATTGGAATAGAATGTAAATAAGGTTCTTAACAGAAATTAATTCTAAAACTAAAAATTATGCAATATACCTGTTGAATAGAAGCTCGACAAGCTGAGCATAATGATGTAAGTATTAGGTAGCTGGGAGATCGAGATTGAAAAATAGATCAATTTGAAAGTATAGTATGTATGCATAAAAAGAATTATTTAAGGTTTGATTCATAGGAAAAATTACAAGAAAGTACCCAAAAGAATAAATATTTATGTTTTTAACTTGGTTTAGGGGCAATATCATAAATATTAGAAATTACTATCAAAATGAAGCTCGTGACAAGTCGAACCTAATGGTATAATGCATTGAGGTTAATGAAATTAATGTGAAGAAAAATTTAGTTTCGAGCATCATAAAATGCATAGTACAAAGAAAAGGGTATTATGGGCCCTACAAAAGGCAAAAATTAAGAACAAAAGTATGTGGACCCCACACAAGTGATTTTTGGGACAAAATAATGAAGTAAACATAGATATATAAATATAAATTAATTTTATATCCATAAAGTAATAAAATACTGCAAAAGTAACATTATCAATCCAATAAAAAGTAACAAACACAGGATGTATATGGATTGGGAAAAATATGCAGTATTTTAGAGATAATTCTCCCTTAGTTGGCACCACCTTGCAGCACATGGGATAATAGACTTTTTAATTAATTTTTGGTATTACTTCTTTAAGAAGTTGTAAAAAAAAGGTAAAGTAACTATGGTTAATTTTAATCTAAACATGATTTAAGCTCTCCATTAGATCTCTTTCCTCCTTGATCACCTACGTGATGCACATAAGAGAAAGAGAGCTCCAAATAGCACAGGAAAGAAGAGAGAAAAGAAAAGAGAAAAGAGAATGCAAAGTTGGAAGCTTGACGATTCAAGTTTAAGCTAAGAGTTCTACCACTTGAAGCTTGTTGTTCCAAGTAGTTTATGATGTTTTCATGGAGTTTTCTTCAAGCCCTTCTCAAGTTTAGTTCTAACCTAGGTTAGGAATGTGAAAAGAATTGGGTTTTCATGCAAGAAATATGGTAGAAAACTTGAACTAGTCAAGAAAGTAGGATTTCTAAGAGATTAAAGTAAGATTACATGAAATTCTTTTCTTCCTTCCTTAGGGTTGATTTTGGTCAGAACAGCGGAGTATTTTAGAGTCAGAATTTTAAGATTTTGATGCCAAAAATGGATTCCCCATGATAAAAAACCTTAAAAACAAGTGTTGGTTTGAGAAGAAAGGCTAAAACCAACTATATTAGCTTTTGGGGTTAGTATGAGACTTTATGAGGAAGGTCAAGAAATCAGTGGTTTAAGTAGATGTTTAATGTTGTATTTAGGTTTGAGAAAGCTTAAGCAAGCTCATGGAAGGGGTGGAATCAAGTGGTGAAGTAAAGCTTAACCAAGGTAGCATTTTACCATTATTTGTATTATGTTATCCCATCAAATTTTTATGAACTTGATGATTTGCCATATGATTGTTTTGATATTTTGTGATTGTTTGGCTGAGTTAAATGAAAGAGTTTTGACCTTGGGATATCCAATTTATAAAGAGAAAAAATTTGCTGAAATTTTTATGAATTATTATGACATTTTATATTTTCATAAGAATGATTGATTTTTTCATGAGTGATAATATGCATGCATAAATGGGTAGTGCTATTGGGATTCTTCAAATCTCATCCTTCATAAATGACTGACATGTTAGGTCAAGCAATGTTAAGAATTCAAGAAGAGTCAAAGGAATGGAGGAAGAAAATGATGAATGATACGATTATGCAAGTATTGATGTTGTGTTTTGAGAATATGTATAAATTTATATGTAAAGGTTAAAATTTGTTTGATGCTTTGGATATGTTCCTATAAGTCCTGTTATAATGTTATATTTGGAGTTGGAACAATGAATGATGATGTATTATATTTATGAATTTTATGATGTAAGTTATGGCAGAATTTTATCCAAGATGACTAGTCGTAATTGGAATAGGAAAAATCTATCAGAGACAGAGTATTACTATAAGTGTTATATATTTTTTGAAAGTAGACAGAACAAACTTTCCAAAGAGCTAGAGAAAACTCAAATTGGATAAATATAGAATTTACATTGAATTTTTAAATTTAGGGGATAAAACTAGGTAGTTTAGGAAAAATTGGAATTTTCACTGTAAACACTGATTGTTTCAAAAAGAAAGTATAAAATCGTGTAGAGCTCAAAAAATTCAATGGTTTATATGTATGAAAAGATCTATGTCTTAAGTTAAATATGCCATTTCAGCATAATTGGAGCTATATAATAAGAGATATGTAAGATTTTTTAAAACTATTCTAGTTGAAGTTATGTTTCGACCCTTAATGATTCAATATAATGCTATGCCTTGTTCCAATAAAATAATGTTGAAGATAGATATGTATAGAAAGCAAACATCTAGGGCTTTCAAATGACATAATGAATACATAAATTGGCTCAGAATAGAATGAGAAATAAATTCTCAAATTTAAGGCCAAAATTCTAGGAAAATGAAAAATGACCATATAAACAGTGATTTTTGTGCTAAAAACTTGTACAAATTGACATGTTAAAGATATTGTTTCATATTTTTTCCATGTAATGAATATTTCAAGATATTTTTAGAGAGTTAAATCACCTCCATGTGTTTTTCTAGATTTGATTATGAATTTTTTAAATTTAGCCTGGGACATCAAATGAATAATAACTTAAAGTCTTAAATTTTTCAATTTTGGTTACTCATGTGATTCAAGCTTCTAAAATGATATTAATGGATTTAAATGAATTGTAAAACATGAGAAATAAGGTCTAAAGTTAAGGTGTTACAATAAGAAAATATCATGTGTAAAAATTTTACTAGATATCATATGATGTAATGTAGAGGAAAATAACAAAACATAAAATTCAAAGGAAATTATAGAAAACGGAGAGATACAGTTAAACGTGGAAAAAGGGTAAAAAGGTAATTTTTCTAGTTAAAATGAAAAATGAGAAAATTATATTTTGCCCCAAGAAATAAAAATTCTATGGAAGTTAATCCTTAACAAAAGGAAAGAATTTAGTGCATTATAGTTCTTGAAAAATTATGAGAAATGAGCCAAAAAAATTAAAATTATAATTTAGTCCTAAGTCAGGGGCATTTTCATAATTATAAAAATTTCTATCAAAATAGAGCTAATGACGAGTCAGACTCAATGAAATGCTGTTTAGAAGCTAACTAAGTTAATATGAATTTTTAGTTAGCATTGAAAGTCGAAAAGTAAATATTATATCGAAAAAAGAATCAAGGGCTTTATAAAATGCAGTGAGGACATATGAATAGTATGTGAACCCCACACAAATATATTTTGGGACAAGAAAATTAATTTAGTCTAAAATCAAATTTAGAATAATCATGTACCAATTAAATGATAATTATGATAAAAGTAATTAATCGGTATGGGTAAAATTGATTGGTAAAGGCTATTTTGGACTGTTAAAATTTATGGAGAAATTTTTGGACAAAATACTCTATTAATGGCATGATATGTTGTAGCTATGACACCAAGGGAATTTAATTAATTGGTTTAAGGAATTATTGCATTAAAATTAACTAAGGTGGTTCAATAACTTGGGAATGCTATTCTTCTATTTGATATCGTTCCTAAAGGTTAAGTGGATTAAAACACTTCATCCCCTTCATTTCATGCATCCAAAGCAGCAACCAAGTGAGAGAGTGAGCAAAAAACAAAAAGAAAGGAAGAAAGGAAAGAGAAAGCTAGAAGGCAAGATCTAAGCTCAAGTTGCAAAGATAAGATCTCTTGGCCCCTAGCTTGTATTCTCATGTAGTTTAAGGTTGTTTTATGGAGTCTTTTCTCTCCTGTCTCACCCTAGGAATTTCAGCCATGGTAGGTTAGGGAGAGAAAGTTGAGCAATGGTCATATAAACAGAGGAAAAGGTTTAGGCTAGGTGAATAAAGCATGAAACCACAAGTTGTTGTAAGTTTTGGGAAGCAAATGTTTTTCTCCAATTTTTTCCTTATTTTCTGCCATACTAGGGTAGAAGGAATTCAAAATATTGACCCCAAAAATGGATTTCTTATAGTTAAATTAGCAAAATACAAGTATTGGTTCAAAAAGGAATAAAAAAGTATGCATACTTTTTTGATGGAGGTCACTAAATTGATGACCTTGTATTGTGATGCTTTAGGGTTTAAGAAAGTGGTGGAAAGCTAAAGAAAGGTGTGCAAAATGTGAAGAGTAAGAGAAATTCATAAGGTAGTTATTTCTCATTTATGCTTTATGTTATCATACTTGACTTCTATGAGTTTGTTGCTATGCCATATGTTTGATTTAATGCTTTGTGATGATTTCGTGTTGTTGGCTAAGTTGATTAAGGGGTTTTGTGACTCTAAGATGTCTAATTTGCAAAATGAAACTCTACTAAAATTTTTATGAAATAATATGATATGTTCCTATGACTTTCATTGATGTTTTCATTAAATGTATATAATATGATTGTATGATTGGGTATAGCAATTGATTCCATCTGCTAACAATGTCTAGGAACACAATATGGCAAGGTTGCCAAGGAGGAGAAAGAAAAAGAAAAAGATATTGTTGGCTAAGATGGCTTTACTTGCCATGGTGTTTTATTTCAAGTTATTGTGTAAATTCGCATGTTTGGTGTTAAATATGTATATGGAGATGATTATGTCCCTTTAAGTTTTATATAATGTATAGGAGAACAAGTTATGGACATGTAAATATTTTATGGCATTTATTTTTCAAGAATATAGGATGTAAAGGGTCATTTTGACCTTTAGTCAATAAACCCAACATTGTCTAGACCGGAAGAAATTAAAAATGGTATAAAGAGCACTCAATTTGGTTGTTTGTGCAATTTAATATGATTTTTCAAATTTATGCTAGAAAACTAGAATTTCATAAAATGATGAAATAAACAGTAATTATTGTATCAATTGACCTAGTCAATGCTATGTTTCATATTTTTCCTATGTAGATAATATTTTCAATTATTTTTAGAGACTTGAATCTCTTATATATTATTTTTTTGAAATTAGTTATGAATTTTTGAAATTCACCCGATAAAATAGAAAAGTGCCAAATTAACAATACCAAGGTCATGAAAATTATGTTTTCAATTTTTATATGATTCAAGCTTCCAATTAAACATAGATGAACTTAATTATGATCTAATATATGGAAATTGAGCCTAAGGTCCAAGTGTTACATTGGGAGAAAATGACAAAGTAAAGCTAATGTTGTAATTTATTTTCTTTCTTTTAGGATAAAGGGTTGAATGCACTTAATTTTGTTAGCATTCCTTTTGTTTTCAAAGTATTTTCATTCAAAATATGCCTTATTTGTTCATAGGGAGTTGCCTTGTATGTTCACGAAGTGTTGTTTCTAAGAACTCACTTGTTGGTACATAACATGGACTCTTATATGTACATCACATGTTTGCACAATTCAATTTGTTTTAGCTTATTCATTCTTTGTGCAACACTTGAACTTTCATCGTATGTGATAGAATTGAGTGTTTTCTCTGTGATAGAATTGAGTGTTTTCTCTGATGGACTCTAGTTACTGCTCACTCGGTATTCATTTAAGAGGAATTTCCTCAAACTTTTATGTGTGCCTTTTCGAAAACTCCGTTTGAATTTGTTCAATGTCTTGTACGTTCATTGCCAAGCTATTTGTTCTTTCAAGCTTTTGGCTAAGAATGTATGAACACTTGAATGTACAAGGACTTACTTCTAACATATTTGAGAAAGCATGATAAATGTACAAGAGGTTCTCTCTCTTCAATGTTCATTGAGGTGCTTTGCCTTACAAACCTTTAACAGACATCTGTGATAAACGTTTATCCAGACCTTACTTGATCATTCAAGCTCTAACAAGTGTATTTTGTGCGGTTGGTAAACGTCTAGTTCAACATTAACTATTACTTGTCTCTAATGGTTGGATTTGCTTGAAAAACTGTTGCTTCATTAAGGATGGTAGGCAACAAATTTAAGTGTACTAAGTGACAAACAGCTGTTTCATTAATTATCTAGCATTCAAGTTCATACGTACCACCTTTTAGACTAAAGCTCCTGAGATTCATCATTATTTTTATACACTCTTTTGTGAGAGCTTCTACTTTCTAAACACTTATTCTTCTTTGGGTTCAAGTATCTTAGTATGGAAAAAACTAAGGGATTTTGTCACACACTTCTAAGGGTGAGAAGAGAGTATTTCTATAAGATTCCTATATGCTTAAATATCACAAAATGCATAAAGAATTTGAGGAAACAGAGAGACACCATTATGTGTGAAAAATGACAAAAAGGTCATTTTTTCAAGTTAGACATAAAAATGAGAAAATTGTACTATGACCCCAAGAAATAAAATTTTTTTCATTTGACTCCTTAAAACAGGGAGAATCACGTTAATAATAAGTTGGGAAAATTACAGCTAAGACCTAAAAGAATTAAAAAAAATATAATTTTTGCCACGAGTAAAGGGTAATTTTATAAATATGTAAAATTATTGCCGAAATGAAGCTCGTGAGATGAACCCAATAAGGTTAACTAATTAAGAATGAAGAAATGATTAGTGTCGAGGGTTAAAAGATAACTTTATACTAAAAAGAAAAGTAGTTGGGCATCACAAAAAGAATTTTTAGGAGGCAAGATAATTAAGTAATTTCATATACAAGTTTTCTTTAATTCTGTACTCGTAAGGTGATTTTATACTACAAAAAGTAACTTTATTGGTCCAAGTATAAGATAATCAACACATAGTATTACTGGATTGAGAAAAATATGTCGCATTTTGGAAACAAAATTAATGATTAAGGAATGGAAACAAAAGTAAGATTAGCAAACCTTATTATTGAAGGCTAATTAATCAAGATTGATTAGCAAAAGTAATCATAATTAGTTGCCTTTAAATAACCCTTGTCTTGGTAGAACACACACCCTTAGAAAGAGGCTAGAGAGATTTGAAATATTGGAGAGAAGAGGCAGCCACGTGAAGGAAGAAAGAAGAGAAGAAAAATAGGAACAAAAATTAAGGAAAAAATAGGTAAGTATGATTATCTTGTAATTTTCAAGTGTTATTGTAGCTTCTTGGTTATTTGGGATGGTTTTTTTGAAATTTCTTCTCCTTCACCCACTGTCTAGTAAGCTTGTTTAAGAAAGGAAAGTTGATTTTATACCATACAACTAAGAGAAAGAATGAGTTTTTGCTAAAATGTAAAGCTTTAGCATGATTGAAGCAAGTTTTAAGAAGAACCCATTCTTTCCTCTTAACAAGCAAATTTTGGTTAGTGCAAAAGAATGTCTTAAGGTTGGAATTTCACTAATTTGACCTCAAAAACAAATTGTTCATGATGAAAAAAGTTAAAGACAAGTGTTAGAATCAAAACTTAAAGTGCCTGGCATTGCATTTCAGTATAAAACTGAATTTGCAAGAATCCTGAAACATCCATAGATGTTGTTTGTGATTGGCCTCAACCATAACTTTTAAGTGTGAGTCAGATCTGTGACAAAGGAAACTGGGTACTGTTTGACTCAAAGTTTTGCTTGATCATCAGAAAAAGTGATCACAAGATTATCCTTAAAGCTCAAAACAATGGTAATTGTTATACTATTGACTGATAGTTGTTATACTATTCCATATGTTTAATTAGCAGATCAAATAGGGAATCTCATTAATTCATTCATAGTTTCAATACAAAGATATGACATTGCAAACACAGAATTCAAGAGCAAGATTTTCATTTATAAAACAACACTACAAGAAAGACCAAGCAATCCCAAGATCTAATTACTTCTTCTTACTGCAGGACTTGTCAGAAGGTTCTACTACAGATTTTCCAGTTTGCTCAGATAACTTCTCCCCCTTTTTGACATCATCAGGAATTTGTACATGAATAGCAGGAGGAGGGATCTGAGATACTGGAATTGCTTTAAGAGACACAGGAACAAAAAGGAAGATCATGATTAAGCTTTGGAAGAAGGCCAGAAACTTTAGGGTTGATGTCCTCATGATCAGAGACTTCAACAAACTCTTGCATTTCTTGCCTAGTAGAGCCCTTTGTGCCTCCGAGAGACCATAGACAGAAAGAGGTGAGGGAGTAGGAGTAGGAGGACGAAACATTTCTTCAAGCGTTAATTTTTGGGCTTGCAAAATAGCATCATGGGCAATGGTTGCTAGATCTACATAAGGTACAATGCTTTTCTCTTCATTCAGGGCAGCTTGTAGGAATGATGCAGTAGAAATGTCTGCCACTAGTTTCTCCATTTGCTTAGATTCTTGAATAGAGAGAATTGAATCCTGAGCATCTTCAGCAATAGGCTCATGGGAGCTTGGTTCATGAGGAGCCTCTTCTTCCATGCCATAGTCCAAAGGAGGACCAAGGCTTGCCTCATTACTGGAGGCCTGTAAAGTGGTCAAGGTGCTAGCAGCCTTAGTAGCATCATCCTCTGGTTCAGGGGAGGCTAGCACGAAAGGACTTGGAGACTCAGGAGTAGGAGACATGACAGGCTCAAAGAATCCTGGCTGAGGTAGAGCTGATGTGGAGGGAATGACACTCCTGATGTCTTCATATGCATCAACAACCACTTTCATATTCTTTGCCAACTAATGAATCTGGTCTTGCAGATAAGCAAATTTGGCATTTTGCTCATCCCTGATGCTCAGCATGAGTGTAGGGAGGTTGTCATACAGCTCAGTGATCTTAGTTGACTTTGCTCAAGTAGAGGGAGTGGATGGTATATGTGTCTAAATAGGCTGAGATGGGGATGAGACAGGCTGAAAAGGCTGAGGCATGAATTTTTAAGCAGCCTCAGAGGTTCCTACTTGTTGCTGGGAGGCATCTTCTTCAAAGAATAGGTCTTCTGTCTTTCTAGCTCCCTTTTCAATCCATCTTCCATCCTTCTTTTCTATTCCCATCCTTTGTGGTTCTTCTTCTTTAAAAATTTCAATAGGCTTCCCTTTTCCTTTTTCTAGATGTTAAATCCTAGCATACTGAAGTATCTTGGAGATGATTTATGCATATGGTAGGGTGGAATCCTTCCTCTGATCTCTTGCCTGCGTTAGAGGATGATGTGACCCATATTGATTAACTTGCCATGCATGATTACTGTCATCACATGTGCTTTAGCCTTTGTGATCAGATTAAAACTGCCTCATTTGTTAAAAATAATCCTAGATATAATATAATGTAGGATTCTAACTTAGGCACTGAGGTTAGTAGGCTTCAGCAAACTCAGAGGTGGCCTGTTCTCTTTTCTTCTGAATAATGTGTTCAGAATTGTACTTTCTTTGTAATTTAGAAAAGACTCTCCTTCTTTCTTTGCAGTTTCAGCTTCATCCATGTATTTTGAGGTAGTAATGTCAATTTTCAATCCATCTTGCCTTGGAATCTCTAGTACCTCATTGAAGGTATGGTCCTTGATCTTAGATTTACTTCCCATTTCTTCTTCTTGCTATTATACTTCAAGGAGGCATACTAGGTCTTAACTACCTCATCATCATATCTTTCCTGAATTTCTAACAAATTCTTATATTTATCATCCAAAGCCCGGCATCAAAGTTGTTAG
The DNA here is from genome assembly GCA_026686845.1 of Adenanthera pavonina. Taxonomy (NCBI): domain Eukaryota; kingdom Viridiplantae; phylum Streptophyta; class Magnoliopsida; order Fabales; family Fabaceae; genus Adenanthera; species Adenanthera pavonina. Next base: position 11,285,973 of record JAIVEN010000017.1, read on the forward strand.
AAATCAAGAAATCTTTCAAATTTACGCAGTGAGGCTTGATTACAAATTTGATAGTATACTCTCCTAGAGTATGAACATTGCTCCACAAAGGCAGCGTGTTAACTGATATTCTCCAAATTCAGTGCTAGAGGAGGAAGAAGAGGCAGGAGAGACAGGAGCAACAGTTTCGCAGGCTCAGATTTCTTCGAGGAAGTAGGAGCATATTCCTTCGAGTCTGCTTTAGGAGTTGTTTTCTACCTCTTAGAAGGAGTTGCCTTGCTATATTCACCCTTCCTTTTCTGAGTTTCACTTTCCTTGGAGGCATATTGTGATTTCACAGTTCTCTTTGATCATGATTCTCCTTTCCTAACTTCTAGATTTTTAACTCTCGCCATTCTCGTAGGTGAATGATTAAAAAGGATAGTAAGAATGGGTTTATAAGGTATGAAAAGAAGTTTAATTGGTGAGAAATGAAGATTCATGAAATGGAGTTAATGGGATTTAAAGAGAGAATTTGAACAAACTTGAGAGAGAGATGAATAGGGTTACGTCTATTCAAAGGAAGACCTTCGGTTTTAACATATGTAACCGTTAAATAGGTGAATTTTGAAAGGTCAAAATTCAAATTTTGAGCAGTTAGAAGTTAATCCATAAGGCGAAGCTTATTGATAGACGAATTTTCATCTAGAAGTTTATCTGATAGAGAGGCTTAGTTCTGAGAACAATAAGTGAACAAACGAACTTTGTTTCAACAAACAATCATGAAATACTCCTAGACAAATTTCACTTATGAAAGTTCGTCTTTCAAGAGACCCAATTATGAGAGCATGTTTTAACAGAGACCCAATTATGAGAGCATGTTTTAACAGATGAATTTTGATTCAAAAATTCAAATTTCAACATTTTATAAAGAGTTTCTAAAATGCGTATTTTGAGATATGGAGATTTGTATAATGGTCATTTTGAACAAAAGCAATATTAGCATTTTATTTTTGAAATTTGAATTTTCGCTATTCAACATTCGACAGAAGAATTTGAAGGTTAAGAGAGAACTGTTATAGCATGTAGCCAACTGAAATTCATCTGGGCATATGAGTTTGAATGTTGAGCTGACTCTTCCAAAAACATAATTCAATATGGAAATTTGTCTAATAATCATCTAAAATACGAATTTCAAATTTCTGAACTTATAGAACAAATCCAGAAGTTCAAATTTTTGGCTTCTTTTTGCATCTTTTGATTGTGCGAGTTAGTCTAATTAGCTCTATTGCACAAATCTATTATCACTTGAACTTATGAGGAGCACTTGCAACTTATAGTAAACTCACTTCGATGCTAAAGTTAGGATTAAATCAATATCAGAAATTTTAAGTGGATGTATATAAGGACTTACTTACAGTTCATTGGGATTTACCATACCTTCTGATTATACAATATCTATCTTCTGGAAGAGGTTTGGTCAGAATGTCAGCAACTTGATCCTCGGTAGGGATGTATTCCAATCTGATAAACATGATCCCTTAATGCTTAACTTCAATGTACTTTGTCCTTGAATGCATGACAAGATTCTTTATGATGTTGATAGCACTATGATTGTCACACATTATTGGTGTTTCCTTCATCTCAATCTCAAAATCTTAAAGCTGCTGTTTCATCCAAATGACTTGAGCACAATAGCTGCTAGTAGCAACATATTCAGCTTCTGCAGTGGAGAGAGCCACACTGTTATGCTTCTTGCTGAACCATGAAACCAAGGATCCTTTAAGGAATTGACATGTTCCACTTGTACTTTTTCTATCAGTTTTGGATCTACAGCATTAGTGTATCATATGAGTTCTTTCCGTTGCCCTTTGGGTACCAAAGTTGGGTACCAAAGTCCCATCTGTGATGTTCCAATTAGATATCTGAAAATTCATTTCACAGCAGTTGCATGAGATTTTTTAGGACATGATTGGAACCTTGCACACATACAGATATTGAACATAATGTCAAGTCTACTAGCTGTTAGGTATAACAAGAATCCAATCATTCTCCTATATTGAGTTATGTCAAAGGTTTTTCCTCCTTCACCCATATCAAGCTTTGTTGCAGTAGTCACAGGAGTTCCCATTGACTTGGCTTTTTCCATGCCAAACTTTTTCAGCAACTCCTTAAGATATTTTGATTGATTGAGATCATCACATTGCTTAATTTGCAATCCAAGGAAGAAGTTGAGTTCACCCATCATTGACATTTCGAATTCACCCTGCATGCCTGGAGGTTGATCTACATAAACCTCCTCCATGATCCATTTAGAAAAGCACTTTTTACATCAATTTGATATAACATTATGTTTTGTATACATGCATAGGCCAATAGGATTCTAATTACTTCCAAGAGCAAAAGTTTCCTCAAAATCAATACATTCTTCTTGATTATATCCTTTAGCAACTAATCTTACTTTATTTCTAATAATTGTTCCTAATTCATCAAGTTTATTTCTAAAGACCCATTTAGTGCCAATGATAGGATCTAGGTGTAGACACTAAATCCCAAACTTGATTTCTTTCAAATTTAGTTCATCTTGCATAACTAGAATCCAATACTGTTAAGACTTCTTTAGCACACTTGGGAAATAAAAGCATAATTGATCATTTGATCCCTGAGTTGTTTTCTGGTTTTAACTTTCTCCTGAACATCTCAATCACATGATGATTCCTTTGATATCTCTAAGCTCTAGGGTGTTCTTGTGACATTTCCTCATTGTTCTTATTCTCAAGATCTTTCTCCTTAATATCTATGTTTAGTAGATTCAGATATTTTTCGAGGTTCAATTTTACCTTCTTCAGAAAGATCTAAGTTCTTAAAGTTAGAGATAAGAGACATGCTTGGAAACTGTTTCATTTTCAATAAACACAACATCACATATTCTTCTACTAATTTAGTCTTTTTATTAAAAATTTTATATGCTTTATTCTTACTAGAATAGTCAAGAAATATGCCTTCATCAGATTTGGTATCAAACTTACCTAAATTCTTCTTTCCATTGTTGTGGATGAAACATTTATAGATTCACATGCAGATGTGAAATGTGAAAGGTTTGGCTTACTCTCTTTGTATAGCTCATAGAGTTTTCCCCAGAATTAATTAGTCTGATTTAGGCTTTGTTAATGATATAGCTTGCTGTGTTTACTATTAGCCCAGAATACTTGAGAGAATTCTTTTTCATTCAACATTGCTCTTATCATTTCTCCAACTGTAATTTTGCAGAGGCTGGTGCTGAGAAGTTGTGATCAATTCTATGTTCAGTACTCCACAAAACATGAATTTCAAGTTCTACTCTATGATCAGACCTGATAGATACAATAGAAATACCTTTCTCATTTTGTACTTTCTTAACTAAGGTTACAAATGCATCAAATGTTTCACTTTTGGAAGAAAGAAACAAAGTGCAGGTAAATTTAAACTAATCATCGAGAATCACATACAGGTTCCCACCAATGCTAGATGAACCTATCATAGATCTATATACAATAGTTACTGTCTAGATGTGATGGCTATATTTTTAGATTTGAAAGATGATTTTGTTTTCCTTTAAAGCATACATCACATTCTTTGTCTTTTTCAAAAGAGATTTTTGGTAAGCTAGTGACTAACTTATTCTTAATCAGTTTTGACAGCTGGTTCATGTAAACATGTGCCAGTCATCTTGACTAATTAAACAGACAAAATCTAAGGAAGGAAATTTATCAAGTTCAATAGTATACTTTATGATCACTTTTTCGGATAACCAGGCAGAACTTTAAGTCAAACAGTACCCAGTTTCCTTTGCCACATGTCTTACTCACACTTAGCATATTGTGGTTAAGCTCACACTTAGCAGATTGTGGTTAAGGCCAATTACAAATAGCACATCTTCTATAGATGTTTCAAGATTTTTGCCCACAATGCCAATGTCAATTATTTTGCCATATTTGGTTACCTCCAAATGTCTCTAAGGGTGATGAACTTCTCCTTATCACTAGTCATATGGGTTGAACATGCACTATTCATATACCATTTATTACTTTTTCTTGTTTTAAGACAAATCTTCAAAACAGATAATATTAGTTTGCTTTTTAATTCAATACATGAGGCATAGCAAGCAGATTCAACTCTATGCAGAAATGCAGTGTCAGAGATGTTGCACTTAGATTCTAACTTGCCAATCTTTTTCTTAGCCTATTTTAGTTCTCCAGCAATCTTAATGAACTCATCATGCAGATCATAAAATGCATCAAGCGATTCAGAATAGGAATATTTAGATTAATATACCTCATCTTCATGATCACTTAGATTGGAGTTTCTTTAGATGCAAGAGTCATCAAATAAATATTGGCAATTTCATCTTCATCATCTGATGCCCCATATTGATAAGATGTATGCCCTCTTCTTCTTGCCCTAAGCAACTTTCTTTTCTTTCTCTTGCTTCCTAAAGAATTGTGGACGATTCCATTTGATGTGACATTGCTTTTTGCATTCACAGGCTCTTTTCCTTTTTTCTTCTTATCTCCAGCTACTCCTTTCTTAAAAAATCTTTTATTTCTTTCCTTTCTTGAAGAATCTTTTATTTCTTTTCTTATTGTAAAACCTTCTAAATTTTCTGACCATCATAGCTAGAGTCTCTTTAGCAGCTTTTAAAGTAAGACCCTTCTTTTTCCTGTCTTAACCTGCTTCCTTAAGAACCTTTATCTTTCCCTCATACTTCAAGACTACCGAAGAACTGAGGACATTGACTCTCCTCTGGCTTACTTTTGGTTGCCAATCCAGAGTTCTAAGGATTTTTTTGACTTTCTCTGGAGTGTACTCAAGCCAAGACTTTTTGATACTTTCACCTTTCATTATGAAGCTTTCATACTCGCCTCGCCAATGCAGGAGTTTATGAGTGATTTTTAGAGTATCCCACATACCCTTGGCTGTGGAATTGTAATACTCTGTAAAATTCATCTTGGTTTAATGCACTGAGTAGTCTTAATGAACTGAGCAGACAGTGTTTTACCTTAAAGTTCAGCAGGACTCTTCTCTTATCTTCCTCATTCCACTCGTGGCTTCTCCTTATATTTCCCAGTAACTTCATTGGGAAAAAATCTCCCTTCTGGATGACAGACCAGATGTCTAGATCAATGGATTGGAGATAGATTTACATTCTCATCTTCCAGTATTTATAGTGTTCTCTACTGAAGTCAGGTGATCTTTTGTGTTGTTTCTCTCAGAATGCTTTCTCCAAAACCAGCCATTGAATTTCCCGAATTGTTAGATCCTTTGTTTGGGAGTCCGGGCTCTGATACCACTTATTAGATATGCCGGCTTTTCAAGAGAGGGGTGAATTGGGAAGATTAAAATTTTTTGCAAAAGTCAAGAGAGTGGTGAAAGCAAGAGAGGACACTGATGTTTATCTTGGTTTGGTCTCTCTATCTTGACCTACATCTAGTCCTCAAGCTATCACTTGAGATTTTCCACTATCTTGCAAGAATTTGGTGGGCTTTTTGCCTCTGTACAATTTGATGCTCTCCAGCCATTGAATTTCCTAGATTGTTAGATCTTTTGTTTGGGAGTCCGGTCTCTGATACTACTATGCTAGCTTCCCAAGAGGGGGTGAATTAGGAAGATAAAAATTTTCTCCAAAAGTCAGGAGAGTGGTGAAAGCAAGAGAGGACACTGATGTTTATCCTGGTTCGGTCTTTCTATCTTGATGTCCAGTTCTCAAGCTACCACTTGAGATTTTTCACTATCTTGCAAGAATTTGGTGACTTCTTGCAATGCCTGAGTACAATTTGATACTCTGTCCAAGAGTTTACTATCTCACTCTTTGCACTCTAACTAAATATTTCTCAAATCCCTTATAAAATTTCCTCACAAGAAAATATTTCTTCTAGATGAAGATAAGATTGATTACATTAAACTCTCTAATTTTGAATGTATATAAAAGTTGAAATACAGGATATGAATTTAGCAGAGTTTCTATATATATAATAAAAATAGTTAATGAAGTTCTATTTATAGATTTATATCTTAACTATATGTTATATTTTAAAGACTAAAAAAACTATCCATTCACCATATTTAATGCGTTTGACATTCAAAAGTCTAAATTTTAGTGTGTTAATAGATGAATTTCACAGAGACTGAAAGCTAAAGATTAAAACGTTGAACTTGAAGGGTCAGACACTAAACAGACGCAACCTTATTCATATTTCAACAACCTATTCATATTTCAACCCTTACAACTTTCATTTTTCTCTTAATCATTCTTAAATCCCTTTGGCCAAACACCAATTTCCAGCGATTAAACAACATTTGAGCATTCCTCAAGGCAAAATTCTAAAAGAATTGGTGAGAATGAAGAATGCAAACATTGTCTAAAGAAAAAGAAAACAATTAAATCCAAGGCAAAATTGAAGAAACCTATGCCTGCTACTCCATGTTCAAGTATAGAGTCCATGTTCAAGTATAGAGTCTAAAGAATTGGAGATGACTACTGATCCTTTGTGCATACCACATCTTGTTGAAGGAGTCCTTAATGAAATTTGCTGCAAAGAAGGTAATTACTCCACAGAACTAGTCTAGAACAATTTCTTATTTCAAATGACTTTGATGCTGCAAATTGGTTGGGAAAGTACAAAAACCTTGTAGAATTGGTTGGGAAAGTACAAAAACCTTGTAGAAGTTGAAAGGTATGATGAAGAACAAAATGGAAAAGCATCAAGTTAGTTACTCTCCGATGGAGAGCATTAATCACATTCTAGAGATTCCTGGCTAAGATGTGTTCAAGATTGATATTTCTACCATCAATTAGATCAAGAGGATAAAGAATACTTAAACTACAAGGAGAACACAATCCGAATACAAATTTGAGAAGACAGATCTCTTTTAAAAAATGTGAAGCCTTTGGATCTCAATTATCTCATGAGGGTGCACTACATATTATTCAGGATCATCTTTTAACAAGGGAGACATCTTTAATATGATCATGAGAGGGCTGAAGCTCATGTGATAATGGCCCTAATTCATAGAAAAGAGATTAACCTTGGAAATATCAAAAGAAGAAGGATTCTACACTGCCTTATGCCTTGATCATTACCAAACTTCTCAAGTTTGCCAAGATCTAATAAGGATTATGCATTAAGGATTGAGAGAAGAAGAACTGATAGAGAGAAAGGAAGGTTGTAAAAGGAGTTGGCAGAATTGAAAATAAGGAGGAGAGCCAGTTCCACAACAACAATAGGAAGTTCCACAACAACAATAGGAAGTTACTCTTGAGATTGCTTAGTTTGCAAGCTTGCAAGATTGATCTGGCCAAAAACCTCAAAGTGGTTGCTGATACTTGTAATGACTTGTGAACCTTTCTCCCACTACATCAGCACAACCTAGTTTCTCTAATCCTCACATGTCTAACTCCCCACATGTCTCGAGTCCTTTAGAAGAAGGCCCATGCTACTAATAGCAATGGTACTAGCCTTAATCCATTTGTGGACTATGGTGGAAAGCTACTAATGTGGAAAGCTTTTATAAGCCATTTATGGAAGAAACTAGACAAGAATCAATTCTTTCAACTCAAGAAACAGAGTAATGCTTGTAGCAGATCTCACAGTAGCGCCCATTGTTCAATCCTCTATCAATGAGAAAAGGGGATTATGCCTTATATTGACATTACTGATATTACACATGCTAGTCAGGTATTGCCTTAGAAGTAGAGGTTAGAGGTTGGATGAGATATTTCTACCACTAGCACCTTAACCTGCATCTTCTCCACTCGGACTCACAGTGGAACAACAAGCTCAGTTGGCTAAAGGAAGCTAAGGAGCTATCTTCGGGATTTGATGAAAATCCTTTACCCAAGTGTCTCCTCCCTCTTGATTATGCTAAAAAAGAGGAAAAGCATAGAGCTGCTGGGCAATCAAGCAAAACATATGACAAAAAGGTTGCACAAGGCCAAAAAGAAATGACATGGCAGTGGTGGCAGAACAACAGAGCTTAGGCCTTAGGACTAGAATGAATCTTTGTACTAAATGCATGAGGTGTGTTTCTTTGTCTCAATAGTTCTTTTCTATTCTCCTAAAAATTTTACTCTGTTACATCTGCTAAGATTATACATTAAAATTTGAATTTTAATGCATAATCCAGTTTGTGAGTTATTTTGTCATCAAGAGGAAAAAATATTAAATCAGAAGTTTTGAAAATTCCAAATAGCTAGAGTTTGGAAAGAGAATATCAAAGAAGATGAAAGTGAAGAAATCCATATCAAATAAAGAATTAGTTTTTAAGATTTCTCATTATATATATTAGGAAAGAAGCTTTAAATCTTACTTATTTATGTTACCATAGTGTTTAAATGAGTTATTTTAAAATTATTTTAAAGTTATCTAATGGTGGGCATGGGTTAGAATTAAAATATATTGGCTAAAAGACAAATTAAAATATAATCAAAATTCACACTTTGCATGGTAAAGTTTGAAGTTACGAGGTTTAATATTAGACAAATTTGTAATCTAAAATTTGAATTTCAAGCTTAGCATAGTTAGTGAAAGTGTGCAAAATTTATATGAATATTAATAAAGTTCAAAATGAGTTCAAAGTCATAGCCTTTGATAGACGAATTTTGAGCTTGCAAATTTCGAAATGTAGAACTTGTTAAACATACCTTCAACAAATGAATTTCTGAAATTCAAATTTTATATGAAAACTTGAGGAAATTCAAATTTTATATGAAAACTTGAGGCAACCGACCTTTTTCCTTCAAATGCACCAATATGAAAATTCACACAAACTAACGATATCTCTTGCAAACTTAAAATTCAAATGTCACATATGAATTTGAAATGCAACATTAAAGCACTTAACTTTCTATTTTCACACAAACTCGTCTGATGAGACTCGTCTGTTAAGGCAACTGACCTTTCCCTTGAGATGCACTTCTAATATAAAAATTCACACAAACTAATAAACTAACATAGAATATCTCTTACAAACTTGAAATTTAAATGTCACTTAATAATAGACGAATTTGAAATTCAACATTAAATTACTTAACCTTTTTTATGAAACTTGTCTGTTGAGCCACAATGCTTGAATTTAATGTAGTTGATGAGCAGCTTTTTGCCTAATGGCTAGATCTTATGTCTAACAACTAATTAAGGTATAAATCTATAAATAGAACTTATGGGTAAATATATTTAAATATGACATTGTAAAAACTCTACTGAAGTTCAGGGTTAAAGCTTTGCACTTATATACCTCATTTATTACTCTTCAACTTTTATATCAGTATTCATTTTTGTATAAAAAATCTTTTCTTCATTTGGATAAAAGATTCTTTGTGAAAGAATTCACAAAGGAATAAAGGGAAACACTAGTTGTCTTGTGTAGAGAAATTTTATGTGTTCTTGAAATAGAGCACAAATGTTACACTATGACATGGCATTGCAAGAAGCCCACTAAATTATAGTGGTAAATTTCAAGTATATTAGACCAAACTAGAATAAATTACTGAGTATTCTCTTCGCTTATCTCTTATATTCAATTTTCATTATATCGCTTATCTGTTATATTCAATTTTCATTATATGCAAAACTTTTGCTTTCACACTTATATTATATTTTTGTAGAAAAATTTCATACTTCTCAATTCACCCCCTATTAGGAAGCTTCTTCTAGCTCTTTCACTAGATGAGGCTTAGATTCAGATCTCGAGGCCTTCTTCACCTTCTCTTGACCCCCTAGCAGAAAATCAATGCCTAGCAAACATACTTGTTCACATGGTCCAACAAGGTGTCGAAGACTTCCTCCCAAAGCACAAACCTAAGCTTGTCCCAAAACTCATTGTTCGGGGAGAGCATTCAAGGCCTCATCCTTAACCAGGAAACTAATGACATGTATAGGATCCTCTTCTTTGTATGGTCGGTCCTGGTAGTAAATCTGAAGGACAGTAGCTGCAACCATGGTTGCATATCTTGGAGAAAAAGGCTATACCCTCCCTCAGGGAATGAGCATACACTATGGTAAATTGGGATAGCCTGTTGGAGGATGCTTGTCAATGTTCATAGGGTCATTGGAATCTACACTTTCCTCTAATTCTAGTTTAAAAAGAAGGGCAAGGGTGGTGGACAATCCTTAGATGCGCTTCATACTTAATTTGGAGTATACTACTAGTATGTCATTTATAAAAATCATAATGAATCTGTCTAATATGGCCCGAAAATCCAATTCATGTAGTTCATGAAAAATGCTAATGATATCTTGTTCGGAAGGCAGTCTTAGGAACATTCTCTACTTTCAACCCATAGCTGATGATATCCAGATCTTAGACCAATCTTGGAGAAAACACAGACTCTAGTCTAGCAAGTCATCAATTTTGGGCAACAAGTACTTATTCTTCATAGTCACTTTGTTTAGCTCTCTATAATCTATGCAAAGTATGAGGCTCCTATTCTCCTTCTTTACAAACAATACGGAAGCCTATTCTCCTTCTTTACAAACAATACTTCTTTACAAACAATACGGGAGCAACCCAGGGAGATACGCTACGTATGATGAATTTCTTCTCCAATAACTCTTCTATTTGACTTTTAAGCTCTACCCACTCATTAAGGACCATCCTATAAGGTGCCTTAGAAATTCGACTAGGTACTAGATTGATACTAAATTTCACTTGATCATTGTACTAGGACTTATAAATAGCTTTAGGAATTTAGGATTATTTTGATTAAGAATTTTCAGTGACTTTTCCCTCCTTTCTTTTTATTCCTTTTCCACACCAGCATGTGTATGTGGGTGGTCGATAATGCAAAATTTCATAAAGCCATTCACTACAAACTACTAAGTAAAAAAAAAAATAACATTGCAAACAGGTTGAGAGTTGGTGACAAAAAAATAAGTACCCGGAAAGAAGAGTTGGAAGCTTGCTTCATCGGATTCCGAATCTGGCAAACATCTCAGCCAAAGCTATTCTACTGAGCTTAGTCTCAGCTCGCCAAGCAGTTTTCCAAAAATCTCTCATTCCCAGCACTACCAATTGTGCACTAGTTATAGAAACAGATTGACCTATTAAAGCAATCCATGGAATATCAGACGTTCTGTGGGGTCCTTGGTTCAATAGAAGCGTCTGTACCGCTTGCTTTTGGTTCTGCAGCTGCTTGATAAATTTTACTCATAACGCCAACAGTTCTGGTGGCTACAATTGACCCAAGGAGAAAAACATAATAAATAAAGCAACGCTATAAGAAAAATATTTGAGTGAAACTTAAGAAAAAGAGTTTTCAAAATTAATAGGCATAATAAGTCTAATTTGAAGGGGCAGGGGAACATGAAAACTTACATTCTCCACCATGCTCCTTTGCTACACTGAGGAAATAAATAATAAATAGCTCAAAATATATTTAATGTTGAACCCAAAGCTTAATAAAGATAAACGCACATGTACTCACCAATTTTTCATCCATTATTCATTGGCCCATTTAGTATTTAGTTCAGGCAAGTCAATCAATTTTTCATCCATTATAAAAGAATTTAGATCTAGAATTAAAGAATAACCATAAAAGAGAAGTGAAACACAACTGAACAATTAATGATGCTACTGCACAAAGGGAATCCTAAATGATATAGTTAGACCCACCGCAATAAAAATGTCAGGATGAATTTGTGAAAACTTGTTGTTTTCTCTCTATTGGGCCCTGTAGACTTCAAGCTGGATGTCTATTGTGTTATTGTCTTGCTGACCAAATTTGTCTTTCAATGATTTTAAGCTTACCCCACTCTGTTGACCTCTTTGCGGACTATTTTCCGGGAAAGGGAAACTAAGTTTTCATCACACGTGTGGTATATGTAAAAGCCAATTTAACATTTATATGATATTAGACGAAATGCAAGCAAGTAGTAGTTCCTTAAAGGAACTAAATAATCCCACACCCTATTTGGAGCTGACTGTTCTGCCTCAACTGCATTTTTGGGTGGCCGCTATAGCTCATCCTCTCAACTCTGCCTCTCTATTCTAATGAACGCAGTAGTAGTATATCAAATCAATATATGTTCAGTCAAATGTTCACCAATTCTTCCTGGACACTTTGAGACTTTTCCTGTAGACTGCTGCATTTCAGAAAAAGAGGAAATATATTTAAGCAAAGAAAAGCAATAGTAACCAGCAGAAGGTGCAACCACCTTAAGCATACGAATACAATTTCTTTTGCTAGCAAGGCTACTTCCTCGTTGGCAGCAGACCTCATGCACACACATTTGAAGGCAGATAAACATATCAAATGCAATCAGAATGCCCTTTCACTTTTAGCAAAGTGTAATGTGCATACTGAAACATCATGAGTAGAGAAGGTGCAAAGCACTCATATGTGACAAACATCAACAACCTACATGAGTTCCTGTATTCTCTTTACTATATGCAATGTTCAACTACATACAAATATCACAAAACTGTTTATGGATATGAATTTGTGTGTATCAATTCATTTTATCCTGTTTATTATAAAAACAATTAGATAACAAGAAGTGTAGCTCTATTATTTTTCAATAGATAATAAGAAGTTTACATCTTTAAATAACTATCCAATGCCTATTAACTAAATCATTTTTATGAGATAACATTTATAACCTGAAAATGAAGGATACAATGGGCAGTTTGAAGTAACACTTCAAAGAACTAGCTACTAATCATTTTGATTTCTTAGAAAAAAACTATACATTAGAACTTAAACAGAAGCCAATTCTGTGGTAAGCATGTGTGTGTGGGTGGTTGATACAGAACACCACAGCTTCTACTAAAAGGGAATGCAAAATTTCAAAGAGTGGTTAACTACAAACTACTTAGTATTAAGTAAACAAAGAGATAACATTGCAAACAGGTTGAGAGATGGTGACGAAAAAAATAAGTACCCAGAGAGAAAAGTTGGAATCCTGTTCACTTCATTTCATTTCGGATTTGGCCAGCAACAGACACAACCATATCTATTCTACCAAGCTTGCTTTGAGGGGCTCCATTCAGTATTGATTCCAAACTTTCAGTCTCAGCTCGACGAGCCGTTTCCAATGATCTCTCAGTCCCAGCACTACCAGACTGTGCACAAAAATGTTTATGGATATGAATTTGTGTGTATCAATTCATTTATCCTGTTTATTACGAAAACAATTAGATAACAAGAAGTGTAGCTCTATTATTTTTCGAAAGACAATAAGAAGTTTACATCTTTAAATAACTATCCAATGCCTATTAACTAAATCATTTTTACGAGATAACATTTATAACCTGAAAATGAAGGATACAATGGGCAGTTTGAAGTAACACTTCAAAGAACTAGCTACTAATCATTTTGATTTCATAGAAAAAAACTATACGTTAGAATTTAAACAGATGCCAATTCTGTGGTAAACATGTGTGTGTGGGTGGTTGATACAGAAAACCACAGCTTCTACTTAAAGGGAATGCAAAATTTCAAAGAGTGGTTAACTACAAACTACTTAGTATTAAGTAAACAAAGAGATAACATTGCAAACAGGTTGAGAGATGGTGACCAAAAAAATAAGTACCCAGAGAGAAAAGTTGGAATCCTGTTCACTTCATTTCATTTCGGATTTGGCCAGCAACAGACACAACCAAATCTATTCTACCAAGCTTGCTTTGAGGGGCTCCATTCAGTATTGATTCCAAACTTTCAGTCTCAGATCGACGAGCAGTTTCCAAAGATCTCTCAGTCCCAGCACTACCAGACTGTGCACAAAACTGTTTATGGATATGAATTTGTGTGTATCAATTCATTTTATCCTGTTTATTATAAAAACAATTAGATAACAAGAAGTGTAGCTCTATTATTTTTCAAAAGACAATAAGAAGTTTACATCTTTAAATAACTATCCAATGCCTATTAACTAAATCATTTTTACGAGATAACATTTATAACCTGAAAATGAAGGATACAATGGGCAGTTTGAAGTAACACTTCAAAGAACTAGCTACTAATCATTTTGATTTCATAGAAAAAAACTATACGTTAGAATTTAAACAGATGCCAATTCTGTGGTAAGCATGTGTGTGTGGGTGGTTGATAGAGAACACCACAGCTTCTACTAAAAGGGAATGCAAAATTTCAAAGAGTGGTTAACTACAAACTACTTAGTATTAAGTAAACAAAGAGATAACATTGCAAACAGGTTGAGAGATGGTGACCAAAAAAATAAGTACCCAGAGAGAAAAGTTGGAATCCTGTTCACTTCATTTCATTTCGGATTTGGCCAGCAACAGACACAACCATATCTATTCTACCAAGCTTGCTTTGAGGGGCTCCATTCAGTATTGATTCCAAACTTTCAGTCTCAGCTCGACGAGCCGTTTCCAAAGATCTCTCAGTCCCAGCACTACCAGACTGTGCACAAAACTGTTTTTGGATATGAATTTGTGTGTATCAATTCATTTATCCTGTTTATTAAGAAAACAATTAGGTAACAAGAAGTGTAGCTCTATTATTTTTCGAAAGACAATAAGAAGTTTACATCTTTAAATAACTATCCAATGCCTATTAACTAAATCATTTTTACCAGATAACATTTATAACCTGAAAATGAAGGATACAATGGGCAGTTTGAAGTAACACTTCAAAGAACTAGCTACTAATCATTTTGATTTCATAGAAAAAAACTATACGTTAGAATTTAAACAGATGCCAATTCTGTGGTAAGCATGTGTGTGTGGGTGGTTGATACAGAACACCACAGCTTCTACTTAAAGGGAATGCAAAATTTCAAAGAGTGGTTAACTACAAACTACTTAGTATTAAGTAAACAAAGAGATAACATTGCAAACAGGTTGAGAGATGGTGACCAAAAAAATAAGTACCCAGAGAGAAAAGTTGGAATCCTGTTCACTTCATTTCATTTCGGATTTGGCCAGCAACAGACACAACCAAATCTATTCTACCAAGCTTGCTTTGAGGGGCTCCATTCAGTATTGATTCCAAACTTTCAGTCTCAGATCGACGAGCAGTTTCCAAAGATCTCTCAGTCCCAGCACTACCAAACTGTGCACTAAGCTATACAGATTGACCTATTAAAGCAATCCATGGAATATCAGTCATTCTGGGGGGGATTGGTTCAATAAAGGAGCTTGTACAGCTGCGAGGGCTTTTGGTTTTGCAGCTGCTTGATCAAATTTACTGATAACCCAACTGTTCTGGTGGTTACTATTGACCCAAAAAGAAAAACACTAGATAATTTCTCCCGAAAAAATACTAAATGAATCAGCACTATAATAAAAACATTTGAGTCAAACTCAAGAAGAGCTTTCAAAAAATTAATAGGCACAATAATCTAATTTGAAGGTGGTAGGGGAACAAAATGTTGAAAGCCTACACTTTCCATCATACTCCTTTGCAACTCTAAGGGCTCGTGATGATGAAATTTCTGGTGGCCGGACTGCAACAACTGTCACTAGCAAATATCATCATTGTGGCCAGCACATTCACTGTTCTGAAGAAAAGGAAAAAGCCAATAAACAAATAAGACAGGAAATTTCTCTTCAGAGAAAGTACCTCCAAATGACCATCCACTAAAGCTGAATATAACATTTGCCAACAGTTGAGAAAACAGGTACTAAATACCAAATAAGCCACAATATACTTAATGTTTAACACAACTTAATAGATGATAAACTGTACTCACCAATTTTTCATCCATTATTCGTTGGTCCAGTCTAGGCAAGTCAATCTACTTCAATAGTGGAGCTGAATCGATGATAACCACACATGTACTCACCAATTTTCCATCCATTATTCATTGGTCCAGTCCAGGCAAGTCTATCAACTTCGATGGTGGAGTTGAAAAACAAAAGGCACGAGTCCGATATTCATCCCCCGCAAAAAAAAAAAATCACTTTATATGTGATTTTCTCTATATCTATTGTGGTAAATAAGAATGCATCACTATTATGGTCACATGCTTATGAATTAATCACAAGCTGGTGAAGATTGCAACAGTAAATCATAATATGAAAAAACTCTATCAAGCTGACTCACCAATAGCATGGGATGATCAGCCACCACCAAGAGGCAAGTCTATCAACTTCGATGGTGGAGTTGAAAAACAAAAGGCACGAGTCCGATATTCATCCCCCGCAAAAAAAAAAAAAATCACTTTATATGTGATTTTCTCTATATCTATTGTGGTAAATAAGAATGCATCACTATTATGGTCACATGCTTATGAATTAATCACAAGCTGGTGAAGATTGCAACAGTAAATCATAATATGAAAAAACTCTATCAAGCTGACTCACCAATAGCATGGGATGATCAGCCACCACCAAGAGGCAAGTCTATCAACTTCGATGGTGGAGTTGAAAAACAAAAGGCACGAGTCCGATATTCATCCCCCGCAAAAAAAGAATCACTTTATATGTGATTTTCTCTATATCTATTGTGGTAAATAAGAATGCATCACTATTATGGTCACAAGATTATGAATTAATCACAAGCTGGTGAAGATTGCAAGAGTAAATCATAATATGAAAAAACTCTATCAAGTTGACTCACCAATAGCATGGGATGATCAGCCACCACCAAGAGGTGCACAACGATATCTGAATTTATTCATCTATTGCAGGCTGTTGTTTGATAAGAAGGATGACAATAGAACAAAAGAAGGTGACTGTTATAAGTAGGATGACTATTGAAGATTTAAATCTAGGATAAAAGAATAACGATTAGAAGAAAAGAAAAAAACAAGCGAAACACACATTGTAAATAATTAATGATGATATTGCAAAAAGGGGAATGACCTAAATGATATAGTTAGACCCACAATAACAATGTCAGGATGATCTATGAATACCTGCTGTTATCTTTCCATCGGATCCTGCAGTCTTCAAGCTGGATGTCTTGGGTATCTTTCTCTTGCTGACCAAATTTACCTTTCAATGATTTTAAGCTAAATTGTCTTTCTCTTTGTTGACCTCTTCGAGGACTACTTTCCTAGAAAGGGAAACTAAGTTTACATCACACATGTGGTATATGTAAGCCAATTTAACATTTATATGATATGAGACAAATTACAAACCTTACTCCTTAAAGGAACTAAATAATCCCACACCCTATTTAGTCACATACTTACAAACAACAAATTAAGAAGATCGTTTCATAATATCATTAAGTCATATAATACTCGAGGAATTCAGTAATATTTTGAGATTTAAAATAGTTAGCTTTTAACAATATGCCCAGTGTTAAGGATGCAGCAAAATAAAATATTGACTTTGAGCAACACAAGCTTGATTAGAGCACCTGATTGACCATAAAAGAAAACTGCATCAGCACACCTACCTGCTGTTGAAATTGTAGCAGAATAAACGCGGTGCCCATCTTGTGGTCATAGGACTGTCAGTGGTTATGCCTTGCAAACCTCCTAGATCTTAGACAAATGTGACAGAAACTTCTTTAGAAATTATAAATTAAGTCTGAAGTATGTATGCATTAGTATGGTACAAAAGGATAACATAATAAAATTACATCCCCACACTCAGCTTTTTGCACTGCTTTGCAAGAACTCAAAGCTCAAAACCAAAAGAAAGTGTAGAAGCCACAAATTATAAGAACAATCAAAGATTTTCTACATCTCAACAATCAAAGATAATCTCTCTTGCATCTAGAAAACAAGTATCATGGCCATTTCATTTGTAAAGAATGAATCAAAGTGAATAGTCCCTCACAGGATGTGTTTACTCTCAACTCTCAAGTGTTTAGGGTATGTGTATCGCTCAAACTCCACCTACCATAGCCTCACTACCATAAGCTTGTTTATCTTCTAAATCTCCACTACCTATGCCACATGCAATGCACAAATCAAAAGGACTTTTATTCAAGGTTGTAATGAACAAAGGTGCAAAGACAAAGCAAGGAAAGATACAAGGAAAGAACAAGAAGATACCTCACAAATTGGAAAAGCATTAAACAAGCATAGATGACAAAGGTAGTGTGCATTTCATTTGGGCTTTTATTTCTCTGTTTTTTCTTTCTTTCTTTCTTTCTTTCTTTTTCTCTTGAGTATTGAGTGCGTTTTACGCTCCATCTCAACCTCTTCTACTCTTTCTTTTTTTTTCTAGCTCTTATGTGGTTGAGTGCGTTTTACGCTCCATCTCAACCAATTTTTTTTTCTTTTTTTTTTTTTAACATTTTTTTCATTTTTTCTTCATTTTTTTCAACCCAAATTAATGCACCAAAACACATTTCTAAGCAAGTATAATGCGAGACAATTTGTAAGGTAGAAAGGGAAGATGTTTATTACTTGGCCTTGCTTGGCTTACGAAGATGTTCAAAATTTAGAAAAGGACACAAGGCTCGATGTTCAAAATTTAGAAAAGGACACAAGGCTCAAAGGGTTACGCAAAGGATAAAATATGCCAAGGTTTGGCTATATGGCTAAGTAGAAACAAGGAAATGAATGCCTTTATCCTCTTCATGCATGCATATGCAATTGTAGTTTCAATCAAGAATCAAGACAAGTTCTAGAGTGAAGGTCATGATAGATGAATACTCACAAGAAAGGAAGAATGTAAGGCCCAAATCCTCACAGGCTAAAGACTATCACAATTAATTCATTCAAATCAAACTCATTGCCACTTTACTTGAATTGAAGAAACAACATCAATCACTCATCATGTTAAAATGCATCCAAACTAAAAATTGCCTCAATTTGCAACTTCACTTGAAAAACAACACACCAAAATTTTGAAAACCAGAACTGAATCCCTCCCCCCACACTTAAATTTCACATTGTACTCAATGTGAATCAGACTAATCAATTAAATATATGACAAGAAAAATAAAAGAGTAAAGGAAAAAGAAACAGCCTTATAGCATCAAATTCTGCATGAAGATCCCAACAGCATGCATATTGTGCTTAGACAAAAGTCATCTCTTATCTGGCTAGCCTGCCAAAAACAAAAATGAATAATAATTATAGTTATTATTGCATGAATAATAATCATGAAAAGGGAAAAAAAAACCATTGATAGTTAAATGAAATTCTTAAACAACGCTGACCATGTCCATTTTTGCATGCAAGTAAAATGAAATTTATCACATTTCAGCTAAATATTAGCATTTACCTATATACATATATATGGGCCACTATACTACTTGAATTGCAACAGTACTATCCTAATTGTATGAAATCATCTAAATATTACCATTAAGTTTGGGGAAGACCACTTTTTACAATGAGATTTAATTAAGGTGATTACTTGAATATATACTTCTTTAAATTTGAATTTAGAATGATTAGTATTTTAAATTTATATGGTATTTATACATCTATTGTAGAATTCTAGTAATTCTACAGTTTGTGAACAACTCTAATCTCATATATTTCATTCCATATTGAAAAATGTGACATATACATCAATTTAAAGTGAAAGAGAGCCATAATTATGTGATGTCAAGTCCCTCAATAAAAGCACGAAAGAGCCGCCTAATAAAAAAGCATGCAAGTGACATTAAGATAAACTAAAGTCAGATCTAAAACTGAAAGAAATAAGTAGAACAAAGCCCAATCATATCAGAAATCTCTCACAATTACAATTATTGTTGTATCTACTCTCTCAGGATACTCTCAACAGGAAAATGCTCATACAAGAACTGCACCAATACACAAATTTATTCCAGTTCCCAAGTTATCCAGGTAAAGACAATCATTAATATCAGCTGGTAAGTTTAAACACACGGTTTTGCAGTATGACATTATGTATTATAAGCATAAGAATGACCTATAAATAGTTCCATCTTGGCAAACCAAGTTTGAAGAAAATTTGTGAAGAAATGCCTATATGTGGATCTGATAACAGAAGCTGGTATTTTGCATCAAACAGCCTAAAATGAAAGCAGATTTGCCAAACAAAGAAGATCTTGCAAGATTTGGAATTTTGTTATATCAAAGTCTTGTAGACATCTACATCTTATGCCGTTCATGATGTTAGAAAAAATAGCAAGGAACTTTTATCCGAAACAAAAGAATTGTTCTCTGTTGTTTGATTATATGATTAAAGCACTTCCGAAGTTGGAAATGGGGAGATTTTACACTTAATGCAGCATTAAATGAGATGAAACAAAATAGAAGGACAGAATTCTTATATTTATTGCATAATTGAATTTGATGGGCTAAAATGTGAAGTAAACAGTCAAAAGTACTTAATCATCTGAGATGAAATTTTAAAAACTGGTAACAATGTGGATTATAACACAATACTCACATTAAGACGCAGATTTCACTTGAACAATCAGTAATCACAGTTGTGAAACTCAAGTAAATGATTTATACTTTGCTAGAAGTCTGATTCCGAAAAGTAAAAGGTATCCGGATATATAATTACAGTGATGGAGCACAGAATCCTCGCCATTTAGACACTCAAGGTCCAATAGCAATAATGCTGAAAATTTTGAATAAGATAAAGCATTCAAATTAAAGCACTTAGAAGCAGCAGATTCACAGTGAATTGCATCTCTCTTTTCCCTCCTCAATCACTATAAAAAATTCTGGTTCTTAAAAATTCAGAGTTCAACTCACCTAGAAATCCATCCTTTCAGGCACCGACGAACCTTGCGGAAACTTTCAGCCCAATTTCCAGCGGCGCCGGCGACAGCAGCGCACCTCGGGCTGTTTGGTTTCCACTTCCGCCTCTGTTTTCTCTTCCTTATGCTCAGAAAAATGCGAACACAAAATCGGAACCCAATAATAACCCATAGAAAATTATGAGGAGACAAAACAGAGAAGAATCGAAGGGACGGCACAAAATCGAAGAGCTGATAGTACCTATACATATTACCCAAAAATATAAGCCGTTGGTAGTGCGTGTGAGAGAATCAACGGCTCTATTTTTTTTTTTTAGGACAACGGCCATATTTTATATTTGAAATTTCAATCATTATCAGTTTTTAAAATTTAACTAGTAATGCATTTCTGCCACGAAAGGCCGCAAGGGGTCATTCAGTTACAAGAAATTCTAAAACATGCAATAATATAAAATGTTAAAAATGTTATATCTAATAAAATAACCATGAAAAAAATCTCATTGAATGCTTTTGTGTATTTGACACGTGATTTGGACTGAGAAAATTCTGAACTTGCTCTTATTTTCATATTTAACACTTTCTATTTCAAAATTTAAATTTTAAATGGTTTCTATGAATTTGCAACTCTTTATATTTTTTATGTAAGATTTTGTAATTTTATTTAAATTACAGTAAATATATTTGTATAACATTTTAATAGAATTATAAAATCCATAAAATTATATAAGACACTAAAAAATGTCATCATTAATCAATCTATTATTTGTACAACAGCATATGCTAACAAAATTTAATTGAAAAACATTAAGGATTTGTAACATTATTTTATTTCAAAAAATATGATTTAGATCAAACTTAAATGATTAATTTTCATGAATTAACATAATATATTGAGAACTAATGGAACTTAAATCAATTCAATCAAGAAATTGCATACTTTAGTTGAATTGATTTAAGTTCTATTAGTTCTCAATTTTGAAGCATGAAAGATACACAAACTATATAAGTATGGTGACAGCAAAAAATGCTTTTGCATGTGGATGACAACAATTTAAATACAACTGAATTTCAACATTCAGAAAACAATAATGCATTATAAATGACAATTTTGCACTTGGTCCACAATAAACATTAAAGCTAGTCCTAAAACAAAAAAGATTTAGGAGAAACATAATCTATCATTGAAAACATCACATCCTACTAAATGATTGGTCCCTACACCAAAAGCATCATATTCTACTAAATCATCAGTCTCTACACAAAAAATACACCAAAAGCATAGGACCACAAGACAAGCATTTAAGTACCAAAAAAGCATGGGACCACAACCAAGACAAATATTAATCTATTGCCTTTACTTGATGGTTTATTCACATTGTCTTTGATTTGGGAGGATTGTGGGATTGCTTGAGATGATAATGGTTGGTTGTATCTTCTTCAAGAGGATTGTGGGACTGCTTGAGATGATGATAGTTGGTTACAACTTTTTTGTTGTGACGATAGTTACCAAAAGAACCACATTGCAGTGTCATGAATCCTCTTATTGTTGAAATTTGTGTCAAAGACTCATTTAGAGATCTTATTCTCTTCATCTTTGGTCTTCCCGGCCTCTTGTGGTATTTGAACAGATCCACTATGTAATAACCCTCATTACATTGTCCTTAACCTGGTCACTAGCTCACTAAGAGTCTTTGGCATTGTAAGCAGTATCAGAAGATATAGGATGGAGGAAAAATCAAAGTAGAGAAGAAAAGAGTTCCACATTGCAGCAAGAGTGAGCTCCAGAGAGATATTTTGCTGACTGGATGTGGTGATGCCGTAATGAGCTTATATGAGGCCGCGGCGAGAATCGAAAAATTTGTATAAGTCAAAAACATTTCAGTCGAACGCAAAGGAAAGAAACGGAGGGAGTGACGGAGAAGCAGCAAGAAGCTTTGCTAAGGCATGCAAAATCTGACATGAGGGGATATTTTCTGGACCTAGGGAGCTTGATTAATGGTTGGTAAGTTGATCTTGCTTGCTCTCCTCTCTTTTCTCTTTGGATTTTGGTTTGGAATCTGTGGGAGGATATGGGTTTTCAAGTTGAATAAGAATCCACTTATTAAAATGCTTGTTTTTGTGTTGTAGAAGTGTGATTTAATGTTATTGAAGCTTGGGTTTGAGTTTGGTTGGATTATGATGGGTTTGAGTTAAACCCTAGGTTGGAATTTGGGAAAAGAAAGGGAAATCCGAAAGGATATGTATTGGTGTGTGTTTGAATGGTTGTTTAAGGTTTATTGGTATATGTGTATATTCTTAGAACTCTGGGTTAAGCTTGGACGGCTGGATTGTGGATTGTAGTGTTATGGGAGTTATGTTAATTAAAGGTATTATATTGTTGTAATGGTAGATTGGCTTATCGGAGGCATATAGTTGGTGATTGGGGTGCTCTGGAGGTTTGCCTAAGCCCCTATGTACATGGTGCTAACAACCTAAGGTAACCGGATATTTGTCTATATTGTATTATTTATATTGTATGATAGTACGTATATTTGTATATATATATATGCATGTTTCTTTCATACCACAATATAGATGTGTTTGTGTGCACTATTTTCTACATATCATGGTATGCACACAGTTAGATAATGATTATGATTATGATGCTGGTGACATATGTGATGATGATATTGTTATGACATGGTGCATAGCATGACATTGAGATCATGATGATTATTATATGATGATACATGAGTATCACCACATGGCATTGTGAGATTGTGATATATGGTGGATTGGGTGGTGGTGATGATGTGATGACGATATGATATATGATGATATATATGTTATGGAGGATAAGAATGGAATATATATATATATATATATGTTAGGGAGGATAAGGATGGAATCCCTGCAGCTAAATCTCCTCCTATGGCCAGGAGGGGAAATGCGTGCAGTGGATTTCACCATTCCTAAATCGTCATCAATTTGTGATAGTCTAGGGGAAGGAGAGCCATAATTCGAACATTAGTGTTACCTTTGGTCGGGTACACTAATGGGAGGTGAGCTTGGTGATATCTCAGAATCAGTCTTCACTGACTATTAGAAGGGAATTACCTATATGAAATGTCTCGTTATGACAATAGCCCATGTTCTAGCTGTGTGCAATGGAGACATGCATTCCATTCATTTCACATATTATTCATGGATTGTATGAGTTATATATGTATATATGTGTGTGTGGTTGTCCCCGATTACTGAGATATTGTCTCACAACCCCCTCCATGACTAACCTTTTAGGTGAAGACTCTGATGCTAGTTCAAAAAAGATCAAGAAGTTAACAGTCTCTCCGTCTTCAAGAATTCCAAGTTTAGTTAGAGGTTGTAATTTAGTTTATGTAATTCTGTGCCAAGTAGGTTGATATAGTTTGGTTGCCTGGATGAGTGTCCTGGGAGTAAAGAGATGTAGTGATGTAATGATGTGTGATGATTATAGTAAACCCTGACATGGATCTTTAATGTATGAGCAGGTATTTGTATGCTACAATAGTCATATGTGAGTCAAATATGGTTTTGGGCCATGTATTTGAGTTTTGGGCATACAGCCCATTATTTGGTATTGGGGTCTTAACACTTTTCTTTTAAATAAATAAATATCTGTTAAAAGAACCTTATTTATTTTCATTTTTACCAAAATTATTTACTTTTCTTCGATTTTTATTCATTTTTATGCTAATTGCCTTTTTATTTCATAATTTAAAATATATATAAAATGACAAAAATGATTTAAACTAAAATTAGTTGTTCCTCCAAGTTTTTATCATTTTCGCTTATCTTCCTCGAGTGGTAACACTGCGGACATTTAGGTATCAATTAGTGAGTTGTGAGTGATAAAATCACCACAAATCCTGTTTGATTCTTTTTCTAAAAAAATAAATAAATAAATAAATAATATATATAAGTCATATTTTCAAATTCCTTTTATCATTTTTCTTTTTATAAAAATATGTTACCATGGTCATATTTATTTTTATAATTTAATATAAGAAAATAAAAAGGATTTATGCAAAAAAAAATTATTTTTCCCAATTTTATCCCTTTAGCCTTTTTTATGCCTATCTGCCTCGAATGGTCTCACCATGGGCATTTAGATACCAATAAGCGAGTTGTGAGTGACAAAGTTGTCACAGGAAATTGTTGATTTTGTTTAAAAATTGACTTCAAACAAAAAAAAAAGAGAAAATATTGAAACAAAAAGAAAAATCAAATTGTGTTTGAGCTTTTTAAGTTGAAAGTAAAATATCCAAGGTAACATTTATTTCTTTCATCATCTATTCTAAATAAGAGAGATATATATTTTATCTCTTTTCTTTATTTGATTTGAAAAAAATGATGAGAGTGAGAAAAAATTATTTATTTTGCCCAATTTCATTTATTTAATCTTTTCATACCTTTTGACTCGAGTGGCATCATCATAAGCATTTATGTATCAATGAGTGAATTGTAAATAATAAAGTCACCACATAAACTAATTGATTTTATTTTGTAAAAATAAAGTTGTTTTCAAATTTTTCCTTTCCAAATTAAAAATAAAATAATCAAAATTACATATGGTTTTAATCATATCTTCTAAATTGAAAAAAAAAACATATATTCTCCTTTTCAAGAATTGATTTTTCTTAAAAAAATAAGAAAAATGAAAAATGAAAAAATGAATGATAAGAGAAGATATTTGAAAATAATTTATCTTTTGCAAATTAAAACACACCAACCAATTTTGAAAACTATTTTTTTATGGAAAGATAAATTATTTTTTTTATAAACTTTTCCTTTCAAAAAAATATACATAATAAAAAATATCAACCCAATGACACGCATTTTTAGTCCAAATTACGTCGACTTTAATCCATATCCCAAGGTACGTAGGTCCCAGACTCTGATTTTTGGTCAAGTCTGCCCTTGTAAATAAATAATATTTTTCTCTTATTTTATTTTTCCCAACTTCTCATATTTTCATTTTATTTTTTATTTTCATTTTTACATTTTCTCTTATTTTTATATTTATTTTTGCATGTGAATGGTTAAAGGGCAATCAAAATAATTTTTAAAAAGTCATAAAAATTACATGATCAACTTAAGGTAACCATTCTTAAGAACAGGTGTTGTGGGGGTGCTTAACACTTTCCCCACTCACAACCGTATTCCCGAACCCAAATCTGATTCACAGACCATCTTTTCCCTTTTTATTTGATGGCGACTCCTCCGAAATCGCCTTCCATCGTGAAGACCAATTCTTTTCTTTTTCTCTCATTTCCGTGCCATTCGCGTCGTATTTTCAGGTGTAATAGTTTGACTACTCCACGGGAGAGTCTTTGAGAGTCAAGCTTGTTTGGTTTGATCATGCATAATTTTATGGCTTTTATTTATTTTGGTGGCCCTTCTTAAATGTTGTTTACCTTGCATAATTAAGGTAGATAACATGATTTATATTTTTTAATCCATTCATATGCTTTTAAATTTAATTGTTGATTGGATAACATGTGCTAGGATAGATAACATGCGGAATGAACCCTAGGGTAGATGACTGTTATCTATTTATGTATTACTTTATCTACAGGTTGGGAATTTGGGTAGTGTCTAGGTCATAAGGTATGTATGCTCCCTTTACATACTGAGCACTTACTCATTTACCCTCACACACATAATGGGCCTTATACCTAGGTCTGAGACTATCCTAGGATAGTTGAAGTTTATAATGGTGCCTTTGAGGGGCTATAAAGCTCCCAGAGATCACTGCAAGGACTTCACCCAAGTTATTACCTATTTACTAAGTTTAGTTTGGAAGGGCTATTAAAGCTCTCAAAGGATTAAATTTACTGGATAACATTTATGTCTTGATGACGGGAACAGCTTGGGATCCTTTTTGGAAAATAGAACCATCCAGAAACTTGCACACAATAATAGATGAAGCCTAAATGTTAACCTAACCAGTTAAAGCTAGGAATCCTACCCTAGGGTGTACCTAATATAGGACATGAGGAGCATATCTATTCTCATGCATTTCTCTTCATATAATTTAAATTACATTAATGGAGTGGTTGTCATATTAATAGGCCCTCAAATATTTTTATACCTTATTTGTGGAGAGACCTTGTCCTTCATGATATAAGGACTAGTTTCTATCTTCTTAAGATTCAATAAAGATCTTCAAGGAGAGAAGCTTTCATGACCATTAAACGAGGACCTAATAATATTTTAACCAATCAAATTCATGGCCCTTTTTTATCTCATCTTTTCATTTTCTTTTTCGCTCAGGAAACTAGTGAATTACAAGGCAAAGTTAGCATAAGTTAAAGACAAAAAAGTGACAATGGATTCAAGGCCAATAGGGTTAGTTTATGGCAGAAAATGGTTCAGGCTAGAAGCAGTTATGGAGTCCATTGATAGTCTAAAGGAATTTTCTCAACGCATCAAGGGTAACCTTTTGTTGGACTTTAGAAAAAAATATGTTGACATACTAGAGCTGCTCAATGTACCTATTCAGACATAGGCGCTTTCCGTACTAGGGCAATATTGGGATGACACCTTGAGATGCCTCACATTTCTTGATTTCCAGGTTGCACTGACCATAGAAGAGTATGGTGAACTTTTAAGCTTACTTCTAAAGAAAGGGGATTGTTTCTATAGATACTCCAGATATGTAGCATCGAACACAATGATAACGAAGCTTTTGGAGGTCAGCATAGACAAGGTGCACTTCATCTCTACCAAGAGTGTAGAAGGAATCTCAAGGGAGTTTATGGAAACTCATATGAAAGAATTAGTTGAACAAGAGAAGTGGATAGTCTACAATAGGGTACTCACCATGATAATCTATAGGATTATTTTGTTCCCATTTGCAAAAAGGGTGATTGACAAGAATGCCATTAGTATGTTTCATACGGTAGAGCATCGTTAGGTGAATCCGATACCTGCAATATTGTCAAAGACCTATATGACCTTGAGCTTTTGTCATGCCATAAAAGGAGGAAGAATTAGATGTTGTCTCCAATTTTGAATGTGTGAATTATGAATCATCTATACTAGAAGAGACTCCAAGAAAGAGAAAAGGATAATTCTTCTCCTCTGGCTTCATTCAAAAACCAAGAAGGAAAAACTAGGTATGATCGGGAGGGATGGATTGAAGTTTTTGGCCAACTTAGAGCAAAAAATGTTCATTGGAGATTGGTGTGATGGTGGGAGGATGAAATAATTTATTATTGCAGGGGCTTCTCGAATGTGTTGCTAATGGGTCCACGAGGGGTGATAAATTATAACCTCATGTTGCCATTGAGACAGTATGCCTTCCCACCAAAGGTTCCCTTAGAGGTCATGATTCAAATGATGCAATTCCAACATGATGATTCCTTGGTAAGGGTAAGTCAAAATGTTGTGAGTGCTTGGAGTAAAGTGATATATAAAGGGCAGCTGGAATTAGGTGCACGCCGAATATATGCCACAGAGGAGTATCAAGTCTAGTTGTTAGAGGGGATTAAAGGAGTCAACCCAACTTTTGCACCTCCTAATCCTTTGCTCAGTGGTAACAAGGCAGAAGTCAACATGGAATTAGTCAAGCAACTTCAAAGGAAGGAAGAGGAATTGGAAAAGCTAGTAAGAGTAGGTGATGAACGGAAGGTGGCTTGGATTTGTCTGCAAAATGAATATGTGGCCTTATAAGAGATAGTAGGGAAATGAAGAAACGGGGGGAGCTTGTGAGGTAAATCTGGAAGTAAAGAGATTGAAGGAGGAAAATTTAAAACCTAAGCGAACAATCAAGGATGTGCACTTGCATATGAAAGAGAATGACTAGAGAATGAAGAACAATTGAAAGCGGTTGACGCAAGTTGTGAAAGAAAATGATGCACTTGAGAGAGAAGTGCAAGAGCTCTGTCCGTTAAAAAGTTCATCACAAGAATTGGAAATGGTCGCTAAACAGCTGAAGGATAAGGTGAATGAGTTAGCAGCCATCAAAGGGGATTCATTAGCTACAATCCAGAGGTTGCTTGAGCAAGTGCAACAACATACTGATGTAGTGAAAAACTAGAGAACACTTTATTCAGAGAAGGTAATGGAATCGGATAGGTGGAGAGATCGCACTAAAAGATTAATTATGGTGGTGAATTCAAGCATCCCTAGATTCTCTGACGTTTATGAGCAAGCAGAGCAAAGATCTCATCTTTTTAATACTTTTGTAGAAATGTCAGATTTCCTTTTGTTATGTAAAGAACTTGTAGAAGAATTAAGGTTTCTAGCTTGAACTTGGTGATGTAATGGTGGTCAATGATGATGTATCAAACCATATGAATTTGAGGCTTTGGATTTCACCTATGTTCTTTATTTATAGACATCATTTATAAAGCAACTTGGGTTCTTATGAATCGATTGTCAACCTCATGATTCCCCGAATACAATATGTATCGGGAGGGACTTAAGGGAGTTTCACGGATAATTATAGCATGTGCTGACATGGATCCAAAGTCACTATGTCAAGAAACTTATGCTAACCTAACGCCCATTATAATTCACCGATATCTAAATAATGGTAAGGTAAATAATTAAATTGTTTTCTTTCTTGAAAGCATGCCAACATTGCTCTAGTTAAAAGGAATTTAGTTAACCTTACGCTGAACCCACAAAGAATCCATTTAACACGCGCTAGAACAAAGACAATAGCTTTAGAAGGTCATCTTTCCGACATTGAGCGAAGTTTGGAAAAGAAAGTGGGGGAGTTAAAGGGTCAGCTTAGTGGCCTACATGCTCAGATGGGAGAAATGATGAAAATGCTCCAAAGCATGAGCGCAAACGGGAGAAGGCATGATGTTAATGCCAACAGCACCCAACTGCATGATATAAATATGAAGGGGATACCCGATGTGATCGATAATGATCAGAAAAGGCTTCCACCTATCCCAACCGCAGGGGTTGGTAGACAAGGATTCCCGGAGTGGGATCAAGGGTATGTATATACCCATGATGTCAATAATCAGGAAAACATTGCAACGTTCATGACATAAAATCCACCTCCTAATAATGGGTATTCTCAAGGCGGGGAAACTACGAGCAAGGCCAGCCTGAAGGAGGAGGTATCAGAAATAAGAGAATAGTTATGGGCTCTACAAGGAGTAGCGGAACATAAATTCCTCGACCTGAACGAACTGTGCCTAGCTCCTAATATGGTTATTCCCAAGGAGTTTAAGGTCTCGGACTTTAACAAGTATAACAGTAACGAAGATCCTCATTATCATGTGAAGACGTATTGCACCAGGATGTCAGTCTGGTCCAGGGATGAGAAATTTCTCATTCATTTCTTCCATGAAAGCCTCATCAGAGCGACACTACATTGGTTCATGAAATTGGATCATTCCAAACTACAGAAGTGGAGAGATTTGATAGATGTCTTCATGAAACAATATTAATTCAATTTGAATTCCACCCTTACTAGGGAGCAACTGAAAAGATTGAGGAAGAAATCCGCTGAGCCCTTTAAGGAGTATGAACAACAATGGTGAGCCTTGGCTTCAAAAGTTCAGCCACCTTTAATGGAGTCTGAGTTATGTTCTTACTTTATTGATACGTTGGGTGAGCCTTATTTCAGGATTATGTTGGGAAGCCATGCTAAATACTTCACCGATCTTATCGAGGTAGGTGAAAGGATTGATACCAATATCAAGGAAGGAAGATTGGAGAATACGCACCTTGAGAATAAGAAAGGTCGGGGTATTAATAAGAAAGATAATGATGTGAATCATGTCCCAAATCCCTACTAATAGTCATTCAAACCTTCATATAACCCACAATACTCTCCACCTTGACATCCACATCCTTTTGTTTATGGTGCTCCCACATAACATGCTTGCTACCAACCCCAAGCTCCATTCGCTCAACTCTTTCAACATCCTCAACCATTTCCACAACCTCATCCCAATCAGCAAACTAGTGTCTTACCCTTAAACAAGGATTCCAAAGTCATACATTCCCCAAGGGATGACCGTCCTTTACCTGACTTCAACGTCACCAAATCAGAGCTTTTTAGAGAATTGGTGGAGAAAAAGCTTATGGGCCCTTACTCCATAAAGCCTTGGCAACCATCTTTTCCCTCTTGGTATAATCCGAATGAAACTTGTAAGTATCACATGGGAGCAAAAGGACATTCAATTAGCCGATGTGACACATTTTGAAAGAATATGTTGGGTCTTCTAGATAATAATCATATTAGCATATGATGAGACAATAATCCTAACATTGTCGCCAACCCTCTACCAAAGCATGATAAGGTAAAACAAGTTTGTGCAATTGAAGGAGACATTATACTAATTAAAGACCTAAATTCACTCCAATTTACCATGAGAGAGATATTTTATCACCTTAAGGAAGTGGGATATGTCTTTTATGATGAGGAAAAGTCGAGTAGAATCAATAATTGTGGTTCCTACTCATGTGAATATCACCAGGGGAATGCAAATCATGACATTGAGAATTGTGAGGTGTTCAAGAAAGTTGTACAGAAGATGATGGCATTTGGGATTATTAGGATCGAAAGGGGAACATTGAAGGATAAGTCCATATGCATGTTGGAGGAACAAAGTGTGCCACCACCTATCGGTAAGTCAAAAGGATCATTCCTTATAATCAATGCACAGGCTCAAACTCTAGAAAGCAGTGAGCAACTATCCCATTTTGAAACAGCAAAACCTCCCCCCTATTCACCGGTGAGCTAGCAGCTTAGCCCAGTTCGAAAGGATCCCTTCTAGTCATTAACTCAAATGCTCAAGTAGCAACATGCAAGAAAGAATCGATGGCGTTTATTCATGTGCCAACACCATTCCCATATGATAATAATCATGCGGTATCGTGGAAATATGGTCTAAGAGCTGAGTTTCTCACAATCCAAGGGAAGGCTAGTGAAGAACCAGTTGCAGAAGTTAATGACCAGGGTCTGATAAATAGGATTACAAGCAGTGGTTACCTCTATTTGAGGGAAAATGATAAGACAACAAGTAACAGCCAGGGAGAAGGGGAAAGTTCAGGATCAAAGGTGGTGATGGACAAGAGCTTGAAGGTGGTATCAGAGCCTGAAGGTGGTATCAGTGTCCCCTCTATCTAGTATCAGAGCCTGAAGGTGAAGTAGAGATGTATTAATTAGATCTGGATCTGCCTCTATGACTTCAGAATTCTTGTTAGAATTCTAGAAAGAATTTGAGGACACTAAGCTCGATAGCGATGGGACTTTGTCCTAATGAACATGATTCTTGTGTATCATGCATGAGTCCTTCTAGGAATGGTAAGGCTGTAAGTCCCAGGAGAGGCAAGTGATTGATCTCTACAGTAGTGTATGATATATGAGATATTATGTTCAAATCTGGCTAGAGTAAGTTCTAAAATAATTTTACTAGAATTTTAATAAGTTATTTTGAACCTTAGAGTCAGGTAAAGTTTTAATTCTTATACCACTATGGATCTAGACGGTAATGATACTTAGATATGGGAGAATTCTTATCATCTTTTACCGTTAATTTAATTTCTGCTTATCTACTGCTTTCATTTTCCTTACTTTCTTCATTATGTCCTTGTTCTGTTCCTTTTCTTTCTCCTCTAGAAAATCTTCTTCTTCTTCTGCTTCCTCTTCAAACCCTCCTTCAAATGAGGAATCAAAATCACCAAACAAAAAGATTTTCCCACAAGAAATTTCTTTTTCAAACTTAAACCAAAACTTTGATAATTAGACTTTACTAACTATCACGCCAAACTACCTTTATGAAATTTCAGAAAAGGATAAGAAATGGTTCTCCAAATCTGATTATATAATCAGAACAGTTGAAGAATCAGTTCCTATCAAACCAGAAAATGAAGATTTTTTCCTTCTTTTGAAAAAATCAATTGAAAAACATAAAAAGGAGTTTAATTACCTACACATTGGATGCGTCCAAGTGGCAATTAAACCTCTAATAAGAAAAGGGTTAAATGTACCATGTTTAGTGTGTCTACAAGATATTAGACATTATACATATGTTGATTCACTATTAGCAGCCGCAGAAGTGGGCCTCAACAATAGGCCTGTTTACTTCAACTGCTATCCGGATCGAACCCTAGATCTAACAGATGAACATGTCCTAGATGCCCTTAAACTTAGGATACAGCTTCATGGTTTAAATATGAAACCAGGATCTATACCCGCCA
Source organism: Adenanthera pavonina (assembly GCA_026686845.1). Classification (NCBI taxonomy): domain Eukaryota; kingdom Viridiplantae; phylum Streptophyta; class Magnoliopsida; order Fabales; family Fabaceae; genus Adenanthera; species Adenanthera pavonina. Next base: position 11,318,716 of record JAIVEN010000017.1, read on the forward strand.
CATTAATCTATAGGATAAGTTACAAAGTTTTAAACTCAAACGCTACCAATGCCCAAATCCTCCCTGATAATGGTCAAACAACAATTTTCTTAACTGATTATAATAATGTCAATGTTTCAATCCCAAAAACCATCATGTGGGAAGAAGTAAAGCTACCTGAAGAATGGATCATGGAAAGGGCTACCCAGCCAGTTCCTAAAATGATGCCACAAATCAGTAGGGTTACTCAAACCCAAGATGGGACTGTTAGATTATCATTTGACAGACCTAGAAAATCAATGTCTCAAACATATAAACCCTCTATATATGAGGATTGCAGATATACAGTAAGTGAATCAGCAAGATTCTCTTATTCTTCACTACCACAACCTTCTTCTGTCATAGATATGCCTGTCCCAAACAATCCTGAACCCAAACTTCAAAATACCTCTATTTCTAGGATAAACAATTCTACAAACATCCCTCATATAAACTATGAAACGCAGGATGATATAAGGTCAATTGAGTCTCCTGACTATTCTGCATTAGGAGAACCAAGGGACATACTTGCAAAAGGATTTCAAAATTGACAAACCCTCTTTACAAAAGGAATTTTACTCTTCAGAAAATACCTTGAAAAGAGAATGGTTTTTTAAACATTTTCAAGGAATTAAAAGAAAACAAATTCAAAGAACAGTTTTATTCATTTCTTGAGATTATTCAAACTAACATTCCATTTTTTGATTGGTTTGAGGCATATGCCGAAAACAAAAATTTAGATTACCTATATTTTACAGAAATTGATATTATAAAACAAGAATGGAAAATTGTTGACCAAACTATTTCTTCTGAATTTCCACCTACAACAGTCCAAGTCCCAGGTAAAGCTGACAATAAAAATCAACCTATTTGGGCCTCCCCTTACAAATTCAAACATACCTCTGAAGAAGTAAACCCTTCCGACATAAAAAATATTGTTGAACAAAACAATTATACTAACCTTTATCTACAAAGGATAGGTGATTGTTTAATTCAACAAGCTGACTTTCAAACTATAATTCAAACTAGAACAGAAATAGGAACCTCTTCTATCCAACCCAAAGTAGAAGCAGAAACTCCTTTAATCCAAACACCTTTATTCAAACATTTTGAATACACACCTCAACAGAAACTTGACTTACAAATGAAATCAAAAAACAAGGTTATTGAGCAAATCAAAAATAAAATGTCCCAAATTCAACTTCGTCAAACAGTTATCCCAGAAATTCCCTCTTCTGTAATATCTAAAAATTCCAGAACCATACAAGTCCTTAAGAGAGACTCTTCAGTAGAATCTGAAGGAGAGCTTAGTCAAGCATCTTCATTACAAATCAACCAACAAAATTGGAGAAAACCATCCAAATTATACTACAGTAGAGCAACCCCTCCAGATGTCCTCCTAGAAGAAAAACCACACCAAAACTTCAAAGCTTTCAATTCAGACAACCTCTATGAATGGAACATAGATGGGTTGAGTGAGCCAGCTATCCTTCAAACTCTCCAACATATGACTATGGTAAGCAACGCTTACCAAACCCAAAACGATTATACGGATGAGCAAATAACTGATCTTTTAGTTTCCGGATTTACTGGACAATTCAAAGGTTGGTGGGATTTTTATCTTTCTTCAGAAGATAAAGACACCATTTACTCTTCCATCAAAACTGAGGCAAATGGAACGCCCATTCTGTATAATGACCAGGTTATTCCTGATTCTGCAAACCATCTTATTTTTACAATTATTAAACATTTCATTGGTGATCCTTCTTTATGGCAAGATAGGTCAGCAGAACTTTTATCAAATCTTAAGCGTAGAACATTATCTGATTTTAGATGGTACAAGGATACTTTCTTAAGTTGAGTTCTCACTAGGGATGATTCTAATCAGCCATTCTGGAAAGAAAAGTTTTTAGCTGGATTACCAACTTTGCTTGGTAATAAAGTTAGAGACAAATTAAGAAACCCAAACGATGGCAAGATCCCTTACGAGAATTTGACATATGGACAGTTAGTATCATATGTACAAAAAACTGCTCTAAAAATTTGTCAAGATAATAAACTGCAAAGTCAACTTGCTAAAGAGAAAGCCTCCGATAAAAAGAAATTAGGAACCTTTTGTGAGCAATTTGGTTTCCCTCCTTGCAAACAATCCAAGCCTCACAAAAAAATCAAAAAACCTTTTTTCAAAAGGACCCAGTACTATCCAAAACCCAAATTTGAGCCCAAACCAAATTTTGAGCCTAAACAAAAATTTGAATCCAAACCAAAGAAAAATATTATTTGTTTCAAATGCGGTAGGCCTGGTCATATTTCAAAGTATTGCAGAGTCACCCGAAAATTAAGAAACATTGATCTTAAGGAAGATGTTTTAGAAAAAATAAACAACATTCTTCTAGAAGAATCAACATCCGAATCAGAAAAGGAATCTTCTAAAGATCTTAAATCTTTTCAAAATGATGATCTTCAAGAAAATTCATCTTCTGAGATAAATGTTATCAATAAAGAACATGATCTCCTCATTGATATCATTAGCAAACTGCCAGATTCTGAAAAGGGAGAATATCTTTTAAAATTTAAAGATATCCTTTCAAGCTCTTCAAACAGCAAACCATTAAGCCAAAAGAACCCAACTACGTATGACCTTACCCAAACTCTAGCTAGGTTCAAACAAGAACCCAAACAAGCTACCCTCTCTGACCTTCGGTTTGAGATACAAAATATCAAAATTGAAATTCACCTTATTAAAGAACAACAGCAAGTTCATGGTGAAGCCAGATCCCAAATTCAAGATATACAACTAATTCAAAATCATCAAACTCAACTACCTCAAATAGACGAAGATAGTGTTTCTAACGAACCAAATCTTCCAGAACCTTTTTTAAACTTAATCACGAAAGTTTTAACGCAAAAGTTTCATATCAAAGCCAAAATTATTATAAACAATGAATTTATTTTGGAAGAAGATGTCTTATTTGATACAGGAGCAGAGGCTAACTGTTTCAGAGAAGGGATCATTCCAACAAAATATTTTGAAAAAACAATTGAACGATTTAGAGGAGTTGAAAGAACTCTTCTCCAAGTTCAGTACAAAGTTTCAAATGTAGTCATTGAAAATCAAGGTTTTCAAGTCAAAACTCCGTTTATTATGGTTAAAGGAATGAGATCTAAGATTATTCTTGGAGCACCTTTTGCCCATTTACTTAAACCTTATTTAACGGATGAAAACGGGATTTCAAAACAATACTTGGGAAAAACAATTTTATTCCCTTTTATTTATAGTCCTAGAATAAAAGAACTAAATCTTATTTCTGCCAAACAAAAACAAATTAATTTTCTCAAACAAGAAATTTCTTTCAAACAAGTTGAAGAACAATTAAAATTAAAAAATACACTAAGTCAAATTCAAGATTGTTTAAAGAAAATTCTCAAAACCATCTGCTCAGATTTACCAAATGCTTTTTGGAATAGAAAAAAGCATATAGTAGATCTACCTTATGAAAAGGATTTTTCTGAAAAACAAATACCAACAAAAGCTCGACCAATTCAAATGAGTTCAGAGCACCTTCAAATTTGTCAAAAAGAAATAAATGATTTGTTAAACAAAAATTTGATCAGAAAATCAAGAAGTCCCTGGTCTTGTGCTCATTTTATGTCAATAATAACGCAGAACAAGAAAGAGGAGTACCTAGATTAGTCATAAACTATAAACCTTTAAACAAAGTGTTACAATGGATCAGATATCCCATACCAAATAAATCTTATTTATTGAAAAGACTTTATTCTGCGAAAATATTTTCAAAATTTGATATGAAATCAGGGTTTTGGCAAATTCAAATTGCAGAAAAGGATAGGTATAAAACCGCCTTTACTATCCCATTTGGGCAATATGAATGGAATGTTATGCCATTCGGTTTGAAAAATGCCCCCTCTGAATTTCAGAGAATCATGAATGAGATATTTAGTGATAATGATCAATTCATTATTATATATATCGATGATGTATTGATTTATTCTCACTCAATAGATCAACATTTTAAACATATTTATAAATTTATTAGAATTGCTAAGTCAAATGGTTTAGCAGTTTCTAAAACAAAAATAAGTCTTTTCCAAACAAAAATTCAATTTTTGGGACACTGGATATCTCAAGGATCTATTGTGCCAATTGAAAGGTCTATAGAATTTGCTAACAAATTCCCAGACCAGATTATTAACAAAACACAACTTCAAAGATTTCTTGGTTGTTTAAACTATGTTTCTGATTTTATTCCTCATTTGAGCAATTTTATTAAACCTTTACATGAGTGTCTTAAATCTAGTCCTCCTCCCTGGACTGATAACCATACAAATATAGTTAGGCAAATCAAAACTCAGGTTAAGCAACTTCCTTGTCTTAGCCTTCCAGACCCTTCTGTCTTTAAAATAGTAGAAACTGATGCCTCAGACATTGGTTATGGCGGCATTCTCAAACAAAAGATTGAAGGAAAAGAAAAAATTGTCTCTTTTACATCAAAGCATTGGAATAATACTCAACAGAATTATTCCACTATTAAAAAGGAAATTCTTGCTATTGTTTTATGCATTTCAAAATTTCAGTCTGATTTATTAAATCAAAAATTCTTATTAAGAATTGATTGTAAGTCAGCAAAAGATGTTTTGCAAAAAGATGTTAAAAACATTGCTTCCAAACAAATCTTCGCTAGATGGCAGGCAATTTTAAGTGTTTTTGACTTTGAAATTGAATTTATAAAATGTTCTTCAAACTCCCTTCCAGACTTTCTTACCTGAGAGTTTTTACAGGGAAAAACAAATTGAGAGAAATGCCCCCAAAAAAGAAGAAAGATCCTAACGAAGAAAAGCAAAAGAGCATCTTACAAGATGCTCAATCTTCGGTTTCTAGCGCTGAACTAGAAGCTATGATGAGAAATATTCTTCAGCAGTATGGATCCCAAACTACAGGATCCCAAAGTCAAACTGGGCCTCTAGCCCAAAAGGAGTCATCCACTCCAACTGGGTCATCAACCCAACAAACCCAAACTGAGCCTTTAGCCCAACAACTAGCTGGGTCATCTACCCAGAAATCTAAACCATCAAGCAAGAAGACTCTTGCATCTTATGCACAGTCTTATGCCAATAACAATTGACAAACAACACTTGGCAGCAGATTATCAGTAATCAGGCTATCATTTCAAAACAACAATACGATAGTTTGAACCAACAACCTCTTGTCACTAAAAATGACCCATAAAACCAAATAGTTGCTTCAACCTCATCAAAAGCAATTATCCCTACTCAAACAACTCTGGCAACTCCTTACTATCAAAAGGAAAATCAAGTAAGGAACCTAATCCAAATAGAGCCAAAATTCTTTCATCAAAATCCCAACCAAGTTGCTCTTAATGTCTTCCCTTCAGGATTTCATTACAGACCAACAAATTTGGCAAAAACTCGTGAATTCTATGAATTAATGTTGGTTCACTCTGGATCAATTAATATTGAACAGAAAAATGACAAGAAAATAGGACCAATGGTAACTCATAGTACTTTGCAAATATTAAAAGTTCTCACCCCATCCCAGTAGGAACAACCTTTAGAAAAATCAAAAGATTTTGGGATACCATACAATCCACAGGGATATAATTACTGGGATTACATAGATGCATGGTCTCATGTATTCTATTTTCAAAATGAATCATGGTCACACACATGGTTCATTTATTTTAAAATAAAAACCCAATATAATTTTCCTCAATGGTTTAATCAATGATGGGAATTCTTTGGAGCTATTCCTCAGATTATGCCTCCCAAAGTTGAACAAGCCTTTGAGCTATTCAAACAAAAATTCAACCACAATGAAGATCCTTTTCCTCTTGATCTTCATTATTTTTCAAAATTATCAGTTTCCTGTATTTTCTCATGGAAATTCAGATTTTCACCAATAACTCTAGGATCAAACAAGCTGCCCATTCTTCAAAGAATACCTTCAGTTAGATGGTGGGCCAAATTTGACATTAAACAAATTGATAATAAAGTAGTTGAGAGATGGTTTAAAGAGAATCCAAAGTATCTTTGTGTAACAGAACAAAGCGAATTCCTTAACCAAAGAACTAGAATTCAATCTATGTTGGCATCCACAACAGACAAAGCCAGCCTAGTAAACCAACTGCACTCCATTTTGCTCTTACTGCAAACACAAGAACAAGCTTCGTCTTCAAATCTACCTAGTTCTTCATCAACTTCTGAAAGACAAGAAGAAAGTGATGACGACTTAATAGACTTAGGAGATGATTCAAATTTTTACTAGTCACCAAAGTCTAATGTGGTGTCAGTAATTTAATTCTTGCAAAATGACGTCTAATTTGCCAGTCACTAATAAACACTGTAGTGTCAGCAAACACTGTTTAAAAGGGAAGAAAGTACTAACTGAAACTGTTCAAACAGTGCTAGTCACTAACAGTTTTCCAATTAAAAGAAGGATCAGCTCGCCTATATAAGCGAGGGTTGCCTCATCCTTTAGGCATCACTTGTTTATATCCCTCACTCTAAACTAGAGAGAGAAAGCCTTGCCTTCCAGTTCTTTCATCCTTCTTTCCTTATCCTCTTGTAAGATTTTTCTTTGAATAAAATCTTTCATTCCAGTTTTAATTTCCAAGTTCAATTTTGCATTCATATCCTTACCTTGTTCAGATGAACTAAGTTGGCTGGTTCTACCGCCTGAAGTTCTTCCTGAACCATCCCCTCTGTATATTTACTTTATTCTTTGCATAACTTAATATGTGTTAAGTAGTTCGTCTACTCCTTTATTTCATAGTTCTCTTCTTCTCCCTCTTAGTTTCTTTCCTTCGGGGACACTCCCCTCTATCTGATGCTGATGAATTCTTAAAGATCATGAAGCACAATGAACATGATATTGTAGAGCAGCTCATAAAGACTCTATCTCTAATCTCCATCATGTCCCTCATCATGAGCTTTGAAGTTTATCGCAAAGCACTCCAGAGGGTATTAGAAAGCACATACGTGCGTCTGAACACAACTCTTGAGAAAGTAGTTCACATGGTTAATGTTATAAAGAATGCCACTCAAATCACTTTCTATGAAGATGAAATTGTTCAAACTCTGGCAGAGCGACCTAAAGCTCTTCATATTACATTAAAGTGTCATGGGTATATAGTAGCAAAGGTCTTGATTGATAATGGATTTGCTCTCAATGTCTTGCCACTAGCAACTTTACAAGAGCTTCCAGTGGACATGTCCACTATAAGGCACAATGATCTAATTGCCAGAGCTTTTGATGGGACAAGAAGGGAAGTATTTGGGGAGGTCATCTTCCACTTGAGATTGGGTCAAACATCTTTTCTGTATAATTCCATGTAATGAATATTGATGTTATGTATACTATGCTTTTGGCACGGCCTTGGATTCATGATGCAGGGCTATACCATCCACTCTACACCAGAGGATCAAATTTGTCAAGGATGGCTAACTTATTACCATTAAAGAGGAAGAGAAACTCATGATTAGTGAGCCAAGTGCCGTATCTTATGTTGAAAATGTAGAGCGGACAAGTGGTAATTTTTATCATAGGTTTGAGATTGTGGAAAGTGACAAGCCATGTAAAGATGTGCAACAAATAGTCACCAGGATAATGAAGCATGGTGGGTATAAGGAAGGACAAGGGTTTGGAGCTAAATTACAAGGGATAAAGGAGCCAATCAAGCTCCCCGAGAATCAGGGACGTCAAGGGTTGGGATATGATCCCCCATTGGAGACTCTCTTGGCTGAGCAAATAAAGTTAGATCGAGGGAAATCACAAGGAAGATCAAAAGTTCCTCATACTAGAGAGACATTCCTACAAGCCTCTGAGATTATCAACATGAATGACTCCATTGCTACGACGGAAGAAGAAGAGGAAAATTATGGAAAAAGACACTGGATTCAGCATGATATCCTTGGAAAAGCACTATAAAACTGGGAATTTGAGATAATCCCTGATGTCATGTCATTAGAGTAATATCTTAAGAGTTTTTATTATGTCTTCTTTAGAAAACCTTGTATTCATGGCTTTTGGAACCTTTTACATTTGAGGATTAAATCCAATGCAGCATTTTATACTCTTTATTCCTCTCTTTCTCACATATCTATATATTATATTCTTCTTATTATCCTTTTATGTTAGTCCTTCCTCTAAATAATTCTCCGTACTACTTCATGCTTTATTGTTTACTTTTGCTGTATTTGTTGCCTTCTAGGGAATTAGAAGTCTTAGAACTCCTGTCTGACACAGAGGCTCTCCCAATGGGATGGCACTTGCATTGCTATGGATATGCTTGATTGTGAGATCGAAGAATGTGCTACGCTAGTTGAATTACCCTATATGTTTGCAAAGGTTATCAAACCCTCTGAAAATGGCTTCGTCCCACATGAAGAAGTCATAGAGATGATCAAACATGGGAATTGAGGAAGATAAAAAAGAGTTAAAGATAGTTGATAATCCCGAGAAGAAGGAGATGATAGATTTATTTCGAGAATACCTGGATGTGTTTGCTTGGTTATATCAAGATATGCCAGGGCTTGATCCCAATATCGCTTCTCACAAACTTCCCTTGTTCCTTGACATTAAGCCGAAGAAGTAAAAGCTAAGGAGAATGAGTCCCGAGATGTCTTTTCAGATCAAAGAAGAAGTAAAGAAACAATGGGATGCTAGTTTCTTAGATGTTGCTAAGTACCCACTGTGGGTTGCAACTATAGTACTGGTACCTAAGAAAGATGGCCGCATCAGGATGTGTGTAGACTATCGAGATTTGAACAAAGCCAGTCCTAAGGAATATTTTCCTTTACCACATATTGATGTGCTAGTTGACAACATAGCAAGGGGTTATAGGTACTCGGTAATGGATGGGTATTCAAGATACAATCAAATCCCCATGAACCCAGATGATAAGGAGAAAACCACTTTTACTACTCTATGGGGAACGTTTTGTTACAAAGTGATGTCGTTTGGTCAGAAAAATGCAAGTGCAACTTACCAGCAAGCTACGATATTATTATTCCATGATATGATGCATAAAGAGCTGGAGGTCTATCTAGATGACATGGTGGCAAAGTCAGCAGAAGAAGAAAGTCATGTGGTAGTTCCTCAGAAATTATTTGAAAGGCTGCATAAATTCAAGCTTCGATTAAATCCCAATAAGTATGTGTTTGGAGCTATGTCTGGTAAGCTACTAGGCTTTATTGTCAGCAGTAGAGGAATAGAAGTGGATCTAGATAAAGTAAAGGCAATCGGAGACAAGCCTCCACCCTAAACGGAGAGAGACCTGAGAAGCTTCTTGGGCCATTTAAATTATATAGCTCGGTTTATTGCAAATCTAACCACTACTTGTGAGCCAATATTTAAACTATTAAGAAAAGGAAACCCTGGGAAGTGGGATAAGGATTGCCAACAAGCATTTGAGAAGATAAAAGAATATTATTGAACCCTCCCATTTTAGCACCTTCTACACTGGATTAGCTACTAATCATTTATCTAACCATCTTGCCATCTTCTATGGGCACAATGTTAGGACAGCAAGATAAATTTGGCAAAAAAGAGCATGTTATTTATTATTTAAGCAAGAAATTGAATGGTTGTGAATCACGATATCTAGTCATTGAAAAGACATGTTGTGGGTTAGTATGGATTACACGACGGGTCGACAGCACATGTTGTATCATGTTACCTGGTTGATCTCTCGATTGGATCCAATTAAATATATTTTTGAAAGCTCTTACGTGTTAGGTAGGGTGTTAAAGTGGCAAGTAATACTCTTCAAATATGATGTAAAGTATGTGACTCACAAGTCAATTAAAAGGAGTATCATTGCTGACCATTTAGCTGGAAATCCATTGGATGAGAGTCCACCACTAGACTTTCAATTTCCAGATGAGGATATCTTGACATTAGAAGATGAGTTAGAAGGTGCCAAGTGGACAATTTACTTTGATGGTGTAGCCAATATGCATGGATGTGGGGTGGGAGCAGTAATAGTATCCCCTGAAGGGAAATAATTTCTTGTCTCCATTAAGCTCAATTTTGAATGTACAAATAATGTAATAGAGTATGAGGCTTGTGTTAGTGGTTCGCAAGCCGCCTTAGCCTTGGGTGTCAAAGATCTCAAAGTCTTTGGAGATTCGATGCTTATAATTTATCAAGTAATAGGAGCATGGCAAATAAAGGACCCAAAATTAATCCCCTACCAGAATTATTTGACCGAGTTAAGCAAGTTTGAAGAAATCAAGTTTACTCATATGACTCATAATAAAAATTAGTTTGCAGATGAGTTAGCAACACTTGCTGTCATGATTAAGCTAGATCACAGGATTCAAGTCCAACCAATTCGTGTTGAAACTAGAAATACTCATGTGCATTGCTTGACTATAGAAGAGGAATTTGACAGGCAACCCTGGTTTCATGATATTAAGTCATACATCAAACATAGAGAATATCCAGCTAGGGCAACAGATAATGACAAGAAGACTCTTCGATGCCTTCCAATGAACTTCTTCCTTAGTGGAGAAATTTTGTACAAGCAGACCCACGACAGAGCATTACTCAGATATATAGATTCGCCTGAGGCAAAAAGGGTAATGGCTGAAATTCATGATGGAATATATGGAACTCATACTAATGGCCATACTATGACTAGACAAATACAAAGGTGTGGATATTTTTTTCTGACCCTGGAGAAAGATTGCATCAAATATGTGAAAAAATGTCACAAATGCCAAATCTACTCTAATTGAATCAATGTTCCACTGCATCCTTTACATAACCTTGTGGCTCCATGGCCCATCTCCATGTGGGGAATGGATGTAATTAGTCACATTAATCCCAAAGCCATAAATAGTCATTGCTTCATACTTGGAGCCATTGACTATTTCACCAAGTGGGTGGAAGCAATCTCTTTGGCCAGTGTGACCCAAAAGACTTTTGTTCACTTCTTGCAATCAAACATCATTTGTCAATATGGGTTGCCAGAGAAGATCATAACAGATAATACTCCTAATTTGAATGGTGCTGAGGTAAGGAAGCTGTGCAAGAAATTCAAGATCAAGCATCATAACTCTGCACCATACCGTCCACAAATGAATGGGGCATGGAGGCTACTAACAAGAATGTTAAAAAGATCATTGCAAAGATGACCATCACCTACGAGGATTGGCATGAAATGCTTCCATATGCTCTCCATGGGTACCATACCATGGCTCGTATATCAACAGGAGCTACACCATATTCTCTAGTATATGGAATGGAGGCAGTGACACCGATTAAGGTGGAAATCCCATCATTATGGGTCATGATAGAATCAACTGTTGAGGAAGATGATTAGATCAAAACTCGATATGAACAATTGAATATGATTGAGGGAAAACAATTGGTCGCCATGTGCCATGGGCAGCTTTATCAACAGAGAATGGCTAAGGCATTCAACAAAAGGCTTCGCCCTAAGGAATTTGAGCCAGGGGAGTTGGTTATAAAGAAAATTCTTCCAAATCAAGAGGACAATCAAGGAAAATATGCCCATCATACGAGGGTCCTTATGTGGTAAAGCAACCTTTTTCAGGGGGTGCACTTATTTTGATGGATATCGATGGACAAGAATTGGCAAAACCTATCAATGCAGACTCCGTCAAGAAATATTATGCCTAAAAAAAGAAGAAGAAGAAGAAGCTTGTTAGGTTGAAAACCTGAAAAGACAACCAGGGCAAAAATTAGAGCACAAAAAAATGATTGAAAAAAAAAAAAGAGAAGCTCGCTAGGTTGAAAACCTGAAAAAGGCAACCAGGGCAAAAATTAGAGCACAAAAAATGATGAAAAAAAAAGGAGAAGCTTGCTAGTTTGAAGACTTGAAAAGGCAATCTAGGCAAAAATTAGAACACACAAAAAATGATGAGAATGAAAAAAAAGAGAAGCACTTTAGGTTGAAAACCTCAAAAGGCAGTCTAAGTAAAAAGAAGAGCGAATCATCTCCCAAGCAAAAAAAAGGGGGCATTGCTGGACAAGGGTAAACATCCTATAAGGCGTGTCCAAAGGCAATGCTAGCTAACTGACTTAAGGCTTAAGAGACCAATGTGAAGGCATCTTCTTTCATTTTCACATGATTAATATCTTTAGTTTCTTGTTGTTTTGAGATCTCCTATTCAAATGGTTTGTTCATCCAATAACCTAACTTTTTTCTCTTTTTCCTTGATTATTGCTCCTCTTTGATTGTTGCTTTCCTTTTTGATAAGTCGTTGTATTTATTCCTCAAATGAATGAAAAAAAAAAAGGAAAAAAAGGGTGTTACTTAATGGCATACATCGTGGGAATAATCATGATCGCACACTAATGGTGTTAAGTACAAGGGGAAGAATGAAAGTCCATACTCCGAAGCACTTTATTCCAAGATGACACGACTATGCCCAAGAATAAAAGAAGCATGCAGGATGGTTTTTCAACTTCACTTATGATCATGGCGAGTTTAAGAGTTGTGGGATTAGCTGGATTCTTTTATCAGGAATAATGAAGATCTACATCAAAACAATAAAATTGAAAGATAAAGCCTAGTTTTCATTATGTTTCTAACATTGTGGTCACAGTAAATGTTCTTTCAAATTGGGGCAATAAATTCGCATTTTACATGCATCTTCCATTTCATACAAATTGGGGCAAATAATCCTAATAATAAATAATAATGAAAATACATAAAAATGTTTCATTCCACAAGTTTATTCAAACATAAAAGAAAAGAAAAAGAGAATTTTCATTTCACATGCATTGCAAAAGGGGATCCTTATACCCAAAAAAGAAAGGAACAAAAAAGAGAGAAGGAACAAAATTTGTATTGTACCAGCATCATATATAGTCCACTGCATAAAATAAACTCCACGAAGTGGGGGTGATCAAAGAACCAAGTCCTAATTCGAAAGAAATATTGCATAAACACCTCAAATCCTGCATCTTGACATGTGTCACCTTTAAATCCATTTAATTTTTTGTCAAAACCCTGGCTGGCATCAGGCATCCTTTAAATTTTCATCATTTAAATTTTTGTCAAGACCCAAGCAGCATCCTTTAAATTCCCCTTATTTAAATTTCTGTTAAGGCCCAGGTGGCATCCTTTAAATTTTCGTCATTTAACTTTCTGTCAAGGCCCAAGTGACATCTTTTACATTTCTGTCAAGGCCGTGGTATCCTTTAAATTTTTGTCATTTAAATTTCTGTCAAGGCCAAGGCCGCATCCTTTAAATTTCCATCATTTAACTTTTTGTCAAGGCCCAGGCAGCATCCTTTACATTTCTGTCAAGGCCCAAGTGGTATCCTTTAAATTCCCCTTATTTAAATTTCTATCAAGGCCCAGGTAGCATCCTTTAAATTTCTGTCATTTAACTTTCTGTCAAGGCCCAAGCAGTATCCTTTACATTTCCATCAAAGCCCAAGTGGCATCCTTTAAATTTACATCATCTAAATTTCTGTCAAGGCCCAGGCAGCATCCTTTAAATTCCTATCATTTAAATTTTTGTCAAGGCCTAGGAAGCATCCTTTAAATTTTTGTCATTTAAATTTCTATTAAAGCCCTGGCTTGCGATAGGAACCCTTTAAATTTTTGTTGTCTTTATTGTTCATGCATCTTACTTCCTAAACAAAATACAAATTCCCTTCTTCATTTGTTTCTAAAGCGTGAATATCATTTCATGATCTTCTCCCTTAGAAAACAAATGAAGAGGGGCAGCTCATCAACATGGTATTTTGTTTGAGTCTTGCTATCACATTTTGTTTTAGTGAGCATTTGTTTTAACCATGTCACTGCATACCACGATAGTCCTATTCTGGTTGATGTTGTTGTTCATCTATGTCATATCGTAGCATGTTGCATCTTCATTTGTGCACATGGTTGAGTCTAGTCCAATTTTATCTAATTATGTTTTAAGTCCCTTGGCATTGTGTGTTTTGCATAAAAATATGCATTCACCATATCTTTTAATAAAGTCACTCATATCCTAGATAAAGTCTTGAGTACTTTACATTCATGTTGTATTGCATCTCATTGTGTCTGGGGCAGGCATGTTTTGTGTGTTTCTTGCACGAACAAAATTCTTGTTCTAGTCTTGTTCCTTATGTGAGAACTCCAAAAATTACATTTTCCTCATTCTCACATAAGAAACCAGTAAAGAGGAGTAACTGTGAGCATCATATTTTGTTTAGGAGAAAAATAAAATTAAGAAAAATTAAATTTCCTTATAAAAATAAAAATCAAAATAAAAAAAATAATTTAAAAATAAAATTTTTTTTACCGAAATTCAAAGAAAAAAAACTTCAAAAAAACAAAAAAAAGGAAGTGGGGAATGGTTTACAATGTTAGGCTTGAAATGCTGAAGCCCAGCATCTCAAGCCCATAATCACCTTGAGCCCTAATTGGGGCTCAAGGTGTGTGAAGACTGGAAAGAAAAGAGAACAGAGGGAGCTGCGAAGTCTGGCACCAGTGAGAGAGCAAGAAACAGAGGGAGTCCAAACAAAGGAGGCAGAGAAGACTAGAGAGAGAGAGCCTGAGCGAGTGAGTCTGTACGTTGGCATGGAAAAGACAGAGGGAGCCACAGGTGAGAGGCAAAGGCGTTGCCCAACGAAGAGGATGAAAAAGCCAGAGGGAGCCGTGCTTGAGTAGAGAAAACTAGAGAAAGTGGGAGAGAGAAGAGCAGAGCAGAGAATGTGTGAGAAGTTAGAGAGAGCCATGCACGGGAATAAGAAACTGGCCACAAGTAATGAGTGAAAGGCTGAGTGAGAGAAGGCTAGGAAACCGAAAAGGAACTTACCCTATTACGCCGTACCTACCATAGCAGAGCAGAAAAGGGCAAATATGGCTGGCACGATTGCAAGCATCCGAAACAGAGAAGCATGGGGCCGGTGCATGAAAGCAAGACTGAAAAGCTGTGAAAAGTGGTCACACGCTCTGCAAGCTTCGACTCCTTCACTCGCAAGAACTCTATAAAAGAGAACGATAAATCTCTAGGGGAAGGAAAAAGAGACAGAGGAGAAGTTAAGGAAAGAATCAGAGGGGACTGAAGATTCCTAGGAGGTTCTTCAGAAGGAATTTGGTGATGAAGAACTCTAGAGGAAGCAAAAGGAATGGAGGAAAACTGGTGGTGAAAGAAGTAAGAGAGGAGGCGAAGCTGCAAATGACTTTCCTTTCCTGTAGGTTTAAAACCATGAACTCTGTATCAACTATAGACCCATCTCTAATCTTCTTACTTTTTAAGCTTCAATTTTATACATTTTTTATATAGTCTTCAATCTGTTGCTGGTAGGAATTAGGCTCTGGTTTTGATGGCCAGCTTTATCCTATATCAAATTTGCTTTCAAAGGGGCTGTCTTATTGATCATATGGTTGAAATTTATGGTCTTCATAGTCTTGAGTAGTGCTATTGTGCTATCATGAATTGAACTCTGGTTTTGAGGGCTAGTTTTGTTTTTATTAAATTTGTTTTGAGGCCAAGTCTTAATACTCATGTAGGTGTAAGCCGTGGGTTTAATAGATCTAAAAAGATTTCCTGTTTAGGTTTCTTTTGGATTTCTTGACAATGTTTTGATTCATAAAAATTGAGAGCATACATTATGTCTATACCTCGTTGTTAATATGGGTCGACTTCCTGGTTTATTTGAATTGCTTCCCACCTTTTGCTTTGCATTTAAGAGCTGACATACAACTAGGTTACTAACTGCCGGCTATACAAATAAATGCATAGGTAGTGGCAATGTTCTAAAAGTAGAAATGTGAATTTTACTGAGTGTATGTGCATTGTCAGATTCGTCAAATGGCATGCTGTTATGGCTAACAAATAAGATTGAACATTGAGTCCTGTCAAGGTGGTCCTTTTAAATATTTATGGTCACCCCTTTATGTTACATGAAGTCTTTAGTAGATGTTGGGTCTTTTGTTTCATACTTCAAAGAATACTGTTTCTCAAGCTAAGGAATGTCGAATGTATTACCTGGGTGTTGATTTCTTTGAGTTCACTTTATATACACTAGGATTCAGCTAATCATTTCATGAGTATAGGATCCTAATAATGTCCTGAATCAAATTATTTAGAATGTGAGATCCTAACCATGAGTTCTTTTACGGGTTGCTTATAAGATTCACAACAGGTCAAGCAAATAGTACTATGGCTTGGAATTTGATAGAGTTTCTGCAGTGTTTTGAATATGGGTCATGCTTTTGTTTGCTTCCTTGTTAGTTTATTTTATATGCTAGAATAATTAGTCAATTAGAAGGAATCCCATGGCTTATCTCACATGAAGTATACCTTCATAATTGAAATTCTTTTGGATAAAAGGTTCACAATCTCCTGTTTATACTTTAATACATTTATTTAGGAATTCAAAGGGGTATTTTTCATAGTTCCTTTTTAAGGTAAATGGTTTTCAAATTTTGTTTTAGAGTTTGTCGTGAGGGTCTACATCTCCGTGTGCACATAGAGTGTTAATCAATTGTACTATGAATGAGGAGTTGCCATGGTAGCCATGTTGGCTAAGTCTTTTGGTTTATATTTTTACTTTTATTTTTATATATTCCTGGGTATTAATTTATTTTTCTTCTTTTTCTTTAATAAATAAGTAAAATGAAAGCACTATATTCCAAATGTTTCTTTTTACCTTCACATTCTGAGTAATGATACCATGAACGTTTAGGAATCGATCAGCAATTTGTGAGTGATATAGTTACCACATATGTTGTTTTTTTCTCTTCGATAATATATATAATAATCACATTTTTAAATTCTTCTCAACACTTTTCTTTTAAATAAATAAATATCTGTTAAAAGGACCTTATTTATTTTCATTTTTACCAAAATTATTTATTTTCATTAGATTTTTATTCATTTTTATGCTAATTGCCTTTTCATTTCATAATTTAAAATATATATAAAATGATAAAAATGATTTAAACTAAAATTATTTGTTCCTCCAAGTTTTTATCCTTTTCGCTTATCTGCCTTAAGAAGTAACACCGCGACATTTAGGTGCCAATTAGCGAGTTGTGAGTGATACAGTCACCACAGATTATAGTTGATTCTTTTTCTGAAAAAAAAATAGATATATAAATAAATAATATATACATATATATAAGATATTTTTAAATTCCTTTTATTGTTTTTCTTTTTATAAAAATGTTACAATGGTCATATTTATTTTTATAATTTAATATAAGGAAATAAAAAGGATTTATGCAAAAAAATTTATTTTTTCCAATTTTATCCCTTAAGCCTTTTTTATACCTATCTACCTCGAGTGGCCTCACTGTAGACATTTAGGTACCAATCAGCGAGCTATGAATGATAAAGTCATCAGAGGGGATGATTGATTTTGTTTAAAAATTGACTTCAAACAAAAAAAATAGAGAAAATATAGTAACAAAAAGAAAAATCAAATTATGTTTGAGCTTTTTAAGTTGAAGGTAAAATATCCAAGGTAACATTTATTTCTTTCATCATCTATTTTAAATTAGAGAGAAATATATATTATCTCTTTTCTTCATTTGATTTAAGAAAATGATGAGAGTGAGAAATAAAAATTATTTATTTTCCCTAATTTCATTTATTTAAGCCTTTTATACCCTTTAACCTGAGTGGCATTACCATGAGCATTTAGGTATCAATGAGTGGATTGTAAATAATAAAGTCGCCACATAAATTAATTGATTTTATTTTGTAAAAATAAAGTTGTTTTCAAATTTTTCCTTTCCAAATTAAAAATAAAATAATCAAAATTACATATGGTTTTAATCATATCTTCTAAATTGAAAAAAAAACATATATTCTCCTTTTTAAGAATTTATTTTTCTTAAAAAAATAAGAAAAATGAAAAATGAAAAAATGAATGATAAGAGAAGATATTTGAAAATAATTTATCTTTTACAAATTAAAACACACCAACCAATTTTGAAAACTATTTTTTTATGGAAAGATAAATTATTTTTTTATAAACTTTTCCTTTAAAAAAAATACATAATAAAAAAATATCAACCCAATGACACGCATTTTTAGTCCAAACTACGTCGACTTTAATTCCTATCCCAAGGTACGTAGGTCCCAGACTCTGATTTTGGGTCAAGTCAGCCCTTGTAAATAAATAATATTTTCCTCTTATTTTATTTTTCCCAACTTCTCATATTTTCATTTTATTCTTTATTTTCATTTTTACATTTTCTCTTATTTTTATATTTATTTTTGCTTGTGAATGATTAAAGGGCAATCAAAATAATTTTTAAAAAATCAGAAAAATTGCATAATTAACTTAAGTTAACTGTTCTTAAGAACGGGTGTTGTGAGAGTGTCTAACATCTTCCCCACTCAAACCCAAGCCATCTGTGCCGCATTTTCGGGTGTGATAGATATTTTTTCACTTGTAAATACTTGTAAACATACATTTTAGAATCATCCATGATCATATATATACAACTAATTGCATGCATATAAAAATCAATAAAGAAGTTTGAATACATATTTAATCACAACAAAACATTTGTGAATAATGTAATATCTCAAAATTTAACTGGATACCAAGTAATGAAAGAGAACATAATCAATGATAATGTAAAATATACAAGAAATTCGTAAAAATGGACAGACATTGTTTTGTGTGGAAAAGAGTAAAGAGGTTATTTTTCTCGATTAGATGAAAAAATGAGATTTGCCCATAAAAAATTATAAAATGACATCCATGTCCCTAATTTTATAAAAATAATGTGGGATGAGAAGAGAAAATCCTTGGGAAAAATTACACCTAATTACCTGAAAGTTTTAAAAATTATAGTTTAATCCTGGGTCAGGGGTAATTTTGTAAATATAAAAAATTACTGTCAGAATGAAGCCCTTGACGAGAGAAATCCAATGGTATATGGCACCAAGGGTTAATGATTAAAGATAAAGGAATAATCAATGCCGAGTGTTCAAAAGTAACTAAATACCAATAAAGTAGATTGTGGGCCACAAAGATGGTTAAAAGGTAACCGGAACAGGATATGAGCCTCACATATATACCATTTGGGACAGGATAATTAAGAAAATATAGATATAAATATGAAATAATCCTGTAGTTCAAAAATGCTAATTTACTATAAAAAGTGATTTTATCAATATAGTTAAAAATTACCTGGTTCAAGATATATCTGGATAAAAAAAATTGAGCAGTATGGAGACACTCAAATATCTCTCTTAGGCGTGTGTACAACCTACATTTTTGTCCTAAAACTTCTCAAGGAAGGCATGAGATTTTTGGCCAAAAACTTTTGAAGAAGTCTTGACTTTTGGAACAAAAATGATTAAGGCTTAAGTAAGGTAATTAGTGAGTTAATTTGGACAAATAAATACTATCTTTCCTCCTTATTCAGATGTGAGTTTTAGCAGCAAATAGAGAGAGAAAAACACAAGAAAAAAAGAGAGAAAAGGGAAGATGAAGTAAAGTTGAAGATCGAGGTTTGGGTAATCAAGTATCAAGGTAAGATCTATGCCACCTTAAGCTTGTGTTTCCAAGTAGTTGAAGTAGTTTAATGGAGTGTTCTTCCTCTTCCTATCCATGGAGTTCATCTAAAACCTAGGGGAAGCAAGGAATGAATTTTTATGCAATAAAGTTAGAAGAAATCATCAACTAGTCAAGAGAACATGATTCAAGGAGTAGTTTGTAGTATTGCAAAGAAAATCTTTTTCCTCCTTCTTCCATGGGTTTCGTCCAGAGCAAAGTATCATGTTAGAGTTAGAATTTCATGATTTTAATGCCAAAAATGAGTTCCCCATGGTTCAAAACCTTACGAACAAGTAATAATTTCAAGTTAAAGCTTAAGGATAGTTAATTAGAAAATCTAGGGTTTTAAGAGACTTTGTGAATGAGCACTATGAACTAGTGGCTTAAGTGAATGTCTAATATTATGTTTAGGTCCAATAAAGTTTAAGGAATTGTTTGGAAGAGGTACAACTCAAAGGAAAAGTAAGTGGAAGCATAAAGGTAGCATTTTTCCGTTATATGCATTATATTGTCTTATAAATTCTTATGAACTCTAACTTGTTTGATGCCATTGATTGTTGGCTGAGTTGTTTGAAGGGGCTTGAAGCCCCGGAATGCCCAATTTACAAAATGAAACTCTACCAAAATTTCTTCTTTCTTGCTTCATGATTTATACCTTGAACATCATACATACATATTCTTCCTTTAACTTACATCTACACTTGCATTACTTTATACTTGCATCATTTCTTACTTTAATGTCTCCCAATTAAAGAAATATCATTCAGACCCTTCACATATTATAGAACATGAACATGTTATGGCATTATATGAATTGATGAGTTTGCTTGATGATCTATGTGAAATGTGATGATATATGTGTATGATTGGATAATGTTACTAAGAATTTTTGAATCTCACTTATCCAAAATGACTAACATAATAGGCATAAGCTTTGGAGAAGATTACTAAGAAGGAGCAAGGCAAGGAAGCTAGAAGAAGAATTTTGATGTTTAGATTAATGTTTCCAATGGATTTATATCGCTTGGCTAATTTATATAAAATTGTGTATAAACATATGAGACTGTATTTTCATGCTATCATGTGCCTCTAAGTATGTAGATGTGTTTAGTACAACTTTGAAACAATAACTATGGATGTGTATATGTTATAAAATTGATTTTGCAAAGTTTAGTGATAGAAAGGCCAATCTGACCCTTGTTCAGTAAACTAGCCACTGTTTAGAAGAAATTATGATGAATGTATAAATGTTATATGTACTCTTAAAGTACACAAAATAGCTTTGAAATGGTCTAAAGATCACCCCATTTGGAATAGTGTATGAATTATAGTGATTTTTCAAATTTAGGGTTTAGAATAGGGTAAGATTGAGAAAACTAGCAGTTGAAAGTTAGGTATTGGATAATTTGAAAGACAATATAAAATCATATAGAGCTACAAAAATTTAGTGGTTTGTATGTGCAAAAAGGTTTATGTTTTAGGTTTCATATACCATTGATTTGGAGGAGATATATAATAGAAGAAATGGAGTTTTTCCCAAAACTGTCCCAATAAAAGTAGTATTCTGATCCTTCACAATTTAAGTTAATATTATGCCATGTGTAAGTGAAATAAATATCCAAGAAAAATATGTCTGTAAGTAAACATATAGAGCTTTCAAATGACATAGAGTATGCATGATTTAGTCCAGAATAGAATAAAATATGATTTTTCAAAGTTGAGGTTAGAAAATTGGAAGATAGAAAAATGATCAAATAAATAGTAAAAGTTCAAAAAATTTACTATACTAATTGGCCTAGTATTCGCTCTATTTCCTATTTTTTCCATGTATAGAATCATTTTGCCTAGTTTTAGATATTTGAATCACCTCAAGACAATTTTTTTAGATTTAGTTATGAATTTTCAAAATTCATCGGGTAAAATGGAAATTGCCAGGTGAATAGTGTCTAGGAAAATTGAAAATTATGTTTTTGAAATTAAATTGATTCAAAATTCTCCTCAAGCATAGTCGGACTCTAAAATGATCTAATACATGGGAAATGAGCCATAGTATAAGGTATTACACTTTTTGGTATCAAAGTCAAAGGTTTAGTCTCTCATAGCATATTTGGGCCAAAATAGTTAAGTTTAGAAAAAGGAATATATTAATTATTAGCATTCCTTTGGATTAGTTTATTAACAATGATTGCTACTGTTTATTGAGACAGATAAGATGTTTTTCTCAAACAATAGCCAGGATCCTGACCATGAAAGATGGGTGATCCCTAAGCCAAAGATAAAAAAAAAAGAAGGATGAAAGCTCAAAGCAATTACCGATAGGGAGTTTGGAGAAACCCAATATTAATGAAGGACCTCATCCAACTAGATCTAAAATTGATAAAATAGTCCTGTCCCCAATTGTTTTAGCTCTTGTTCAAATTCAAAAACCAGGAATGATAGCTGTAGAAGGTAGGGACTATGAGGGTAAGTTTCTACAAGATTCATACAATTAAGGATTTAATGGTCTAATTAATATTGAAGATAAGATAAATCACCGGTTAGCTACAGCTAATGACCAAGTAATGGCTCGAGAAGACTTTAGCCTCGTGCTTCCTTTCGATGATGTCTTCGAGACTAGAGAGGTTGTTACGCAATTATACTAGGAAAGCCAAGAGCATTTTATAGAATCCAGAATTTTGACTTTCCTAGATGAAGTTAGAGATGCTAAACAATCCCTAGAATCCTTGAACTATTTTTATAAGGACGTAGCTTGGATCAATGTAATGTTAAATGTAATACCAGATGACGAGTATTGGATAGTGCATAATGTTAGACTCCA
The DNA here is from genome assembly GCA_026686845.1 of Adenanthera pavonina. Classification (NCBI taxonomy): domain Eukaryota; kingdom Viridiplantae; phylum Streptophyta; class Magnoliopsida; order Fabales; family Fabaceae; genus Adenanthera; species Adenanthera pavonina. Next base: position 11,341,086 of record JAIVEN010000017.1, read on the forward strand.
AGAAGAAATACCAGAAACATTTCAAGATTTTATTAAAAAGCTGGCATATTTGGAGGCGATCCGACTGGAATAGGAGGATCCTATTATAGACATAGAAGAAGAAGAAGAAACTCAAGGGAATCAAGAGCTTAAGTTGGTAAGGTTGTCTTCTATCACTCTAAGCTTGCTAGTTATGGTCTTTAAAGCATGAACCATGGATTAGATTTCCCTCTCCACTCTCTTAGGGTTTCGGCCAAATCAAGATTAAGCAAGAAAATGAGTTTTTCAGCCATCAAACTTAGGGGAAAAGCTAGAATACTCATTTAGACCATAAATATGGAAGTAGTTTGAAGTATTGAGAAGTATAGTAATTTTCCTTATTTTTCCATGACTTTTGGCTAGAATGGATTTATTTTTAGAGTTAAAATTTTAAGTTTTTGACACAAAAAATAGATTCCTTGGGTCCAAATTAGTCAAGTACAAGTGTTGAATTCAAGAAAAACACAAAGGAAAGTTAAGTGAAAAATTTAGGGTTTAGTGAGCAACGTATTATGTATCTCTTGAAATCAGTGGGTAAATTGATTAAATGATGATATGACTAGGTTCAAGGAAGTGTTAGAAGACCTTAAAAGTGGTGTACCAAGTGTGGGAACCTTTAGGATACATAAAGATAGTTAATTCTCTTTACTAACATCACATTGTCATTATTTTTTTTTAATACTTGACACTATGGTATATGTATGAAATATTGATTTGTGATATTTCTATGATGTTGGCCAATCAATTTCTCTGTTTGATATTTTTTCCATATAGATAAACTTTTAGGCTATCTATAAAGACTTGAATCACTTTTATATGATTTTTATTGAATTAGTTATGATTTTCAGAAGTTCGGTTAGGAAAAAAATTTTGAATAAATAAATAGTACCCAAAATTTGGAAAATTTTATTATAAGCCTTTATGTGATTCAAGCTTCTAATTAAGTATAATTAGCCTCTAATGAGATTTAATACATGGAAAAATAGTCATAAATAAAGGTGTTATATTTTTTATCTGTCCATTTTCACGAATTCCTTATACATTTTATATTATCATTGATTATGTTCTCTTTCATTATTTAATATCCAGTGAAATTTTGGGATATTACAAATAATGAAATCAAAATAGAAATTATATCCTTGACATAACTACAAGATAGGTCTGTTAATCCCCACCATCTTCAAAAACAAGTTCTTTGGTCTAGATTTACCACAAACTTTTGCTTTCCATTTTCTAGCTTCCTCAACTTCTTTATCTAATCATTTTCTAGGCCTTGGACACACTACTGTGTTTTTGTCCACCAATTGTGCCTTAACTCTAGTTCGAGCAAACCTCTCCATCAAGTAACTTCTAATCCACTCAAACATAAGGATGATAGGAAGTTCTTGATCCTCGAGTAAGTAGCTATTAAATGATGCAACCATATTATCTAAAATCATGCTTGGAAACTCGTTTCAACTGTTGCATCTTTTGCTCCTAAAGTTTAACATAGGTGGCATTTGCAGCTTGATTCACTAGAGATTTAATTGTAATCCCACCCTATACCTATTTCTAATATTCAAATACAAGTGTCTCACACATAAACAATGCTCAACACCCTGAAGCCACTCATTATCAAATGCAAGCACCAACACCTACACAAGACAACAAACAAGTAAGCAAAATAATAATGATGAATTCAACATGAATAGTTCTTAAATATATCACCTTTTGTTGGTCTAAGATGAAATTCCATCTATTGTCAGACATACTACCAATATCATGAATAAGATGATACAAAAACCATAACCATGAATCTTTGTTGACCCTTCCATGACTCCAGCAGCAAGCAAAAAATATGCATCATTGATTGGGTCCCTAGCCAATGCAATAGCAAAATACCTCCATATGGTCCTTTTGTAGGAACATGATATGAACATGCATAAATATGTTTGAATATGAAAGATTATGCAAGAACATGTATGAATTTTGTAAGAACATGCTTTGACTTTAAAATGTTTGGCAACTTTATGAAATCATGTTTTTATGCCATTTATTTAAATAATATTATGTTTGAATGGGATAGTGATGCTATTGATATTTTTCAAAATCTCATTCCTCATAAATTCTAACCATGCATAGGTCCAAGCATGATTAAGGAGGAAGGAAGAGAAAAGGAGCCATGAAGAAATAAGTTAGGATATAGTTATTTTGATATAATGATGTAATTATGAAGCTTGAGCTATATATTATGACATGATGAAAATTATGAAAGAAATGTTTGTTAATATATAATATTATATTTTGGAATGCCTCATATGGAAATTCATGGCTTCATAATATCTATTTTACAATTTCCAAGTCAAAGAAATAAAGTATGTATTAATAAAATACCTATGATTAGGAAGATGACTTAATGGAATTGATGAAGATATGAGAAAATAATGATAATAACATGTAGATAAGTCCTTTAGCTTCAAAATGAGACTAAGATTACCTCATTTGCTGAAGTATGGAATAAAATATGGAATTTTCAAGAAAAGAGACAAAATCTAGAAAATTTCAAAGACCACATGAATAGTAAATTTTGAACAATAAACTATAGTGATTGGTCCGATGAATTTCTAGTTGAGTATCTTTTTTTCCTTGTAGAGGACTTCAAGATCTTCAAGTAGAAACTTGAAGTACAAAAATTTTTTTTTCTAAAATTAGTTATGATTTTTTAAAATTCGGTCTTAAGAGTTATCAAGGAATAATAACCAAATAAAATTTTTCGTCCAAAATTTATTTTGGCTGATTTTTTTTTCCAAATACATTTCAATGAAACATAAGTCATATAAAATAAATGAATATTGGCTCCTAAAATAAGATGTGAGAAGTTTTATATATTTTGGCCTTGAAATAATTATGATATGAAGATGAATGAATATTGATTGTAGATTAATACCACAAAGGTTGGATTTCACTAGAGCGATGTGATGAGATGCTTGCAAGAAGTAAAATGATTGAAAAGCTATTGGAGCTTGGCTTGAATGGTACTTAGAAGCAAGTGTGATGTTGTTGATTAAATTAAGAGTTAGTGTTGATTAATGTGTGTTGGATGTTTGGCAGTGTGTTCATCCGTTGCTTGCCTTGGTATTTTAGAAGCAGTCCAACATTTCGACTCACTGATCCTGTAGCCATGTTTCTATGATGGAGTTGAGCTCATGGATTGCAATTCCATGCTTCAAGCATGATAAATGCCACATTCCTATTATCTTGAGGCCTAAGAAACCCATTTGATTTTTAGTTTTACAAAAAAAAAGTAAGTTAGAATAAGTACAATTTTCAAAAATAAAATTTGGATAAAAGGAAAAATACTTATATGCTTTTTCATAGATACTTTTCTTATTTTTTTCCAATTAAAAGTTTACATATGGATTATGTTTTAATATATTATAGATTTAGTACTTAATTATATATAAAAAGTATTAACTTCTTTAACTTAAAAAAATTTAAAAGGTTTGCATGTTAAATTTTAATTAGAAAATAGCATGAAAAGCATATAAGAAAAAGTATATAAGTTTAGTTAAGATAAAAGTAGTGAAGTTTGCCACAAACCTATTCAAGTTAAAGAGGGAAAAAATGATATTTACAAACCATCCATAGGAAAGACTCCTCAACTCGAGAAAATGTTCTCTTAATTTATGGTGGGCCAAGCAGCAGTTAATAAGAATCTGGATCAATTCACGGTTAGCTAAACAGCTGTTAATAAGAATTTTGATCAATTTATGACTAGCCATATCACTACTAATAATGCTACACAAGCAGTTATTTGTAACTTGGAAAATAGATGGGTTGCTTAGCAAACATGGTGACTAAAAAGGTACAAGGCTAATTCCCTAGTAACACTAAAGTTAATCCAAAAGAAGGAGTTATGGTAATTATCCTCAGAAGTGGCAAATAATTGAAGGAAGAGGTGAAGAAAAATAATTAAAAAGCTTAGGGTGGTGCGAAAGGTAAGGATGAGGAGAATAAGGAAATCTCAAAAGCTGATTGTGACACCCAAGGGCAGTTTCCTTCCATTGATGTGAAGCCATATGTGCCCCCTATTCCTTTCCCTCAGAGACTGCAAAAGAAAGGGCAAAATGCTAATTTTTAAAGATTCCTAGATATATTTAAGAAGTTCCATATTAATATCATTTTTGCTAAGGCACTTGCAAACGTGCCTTCACATGTCAAATATCTCAAGGAGCTATTGTCAAACAAGAAGAAGTTAGAAGAATGTACTCTGGTATCTTTGACTGAGGAATGTAGTGCTATCTTGCAAAGAAAGTTGCCTCCAAAGCTAAAAGATCCGGGGAGTTTTTTCTGTTCCTTGTATTATTGGTTTTCAACTGATTAATAATTGCTTATGTAATTTAAGGGCTGATATTAATTTAATGCCTTACTCTTTATGTAGAAAACTCAAGGTCACAAATATGACACCCATGAGTATGACTCTAATGCTAGCTAACAGGTCAGTAAGGTATCCAATGGGAATTATGAAAGGTGTACTCATCCAAGTGGGTAAACTTATTATTCCTGCTGATTTTGTGGAATTAGATACTGAGGATGAACTAGATGTTTCTTTAATTCTAGGAAGACCATTCTTATCCACTATGAGTGCCTTAATTGATATGCCAAAAGGAAAATTGACATTTAGAGTAGGGAATGAGATAGAGGAATTTAATTTCACTAATACTTTAAATATTTCCTCTCTTAAAAAGAATTGTTGCAGCATATATGTGATGCAACTTCCTCAAAAGCAAGAATTGGAATTTTATTCTAGATCTTTAGATAATAATAAAGGTCTTTTTCATAAGGCTATTAAAGAGAAAGTTAAATTAAGAAGAAAGTGGTATCACCTAGTCCCAATAAGAAAAGAGGTAATTACATAATCCAAACGGATTGACTGGTACTAACTTTTATCATAAAGAACCTGTCTAAGGGAAAGATAAAATTAAAGTAGAGGAAAAAAACCGATTCCTGAATCTGAAGGGCTTAGACCAAAGCCTTTAAAAGGATACCATCTCCTAATCTCCTAATCCACTTGACTATCGACATTAAATTTAGTGCTTATTGGGAGGCAACCCAACATTATTTTTCTTCTTTTATTTTTATTTTCAATTTTTATTTTATTGCTCTTATTACTCCAAACTCTCTCCCTCAAAACTGTTTGCAGAATTAATTTGATTTTGGTGAAAAATAAGTTTGGAACAAACATAAAGGACTCCAAAGAGCATTTTAAGTATCACCTATAAATCAGTAGAGTTTTAGTTCCTTTATCTTTTAATTTATTCCTACAATATTGGGTACAATGTTGAATCTAAGTATGGGGGGAGAGTTTACTAGTTGCTCTTAGTTGATTTGTCCGTAAAGAATGGTGTTGATGTTCTAAATTTAGAATTTTTTTTCTCACAAATTTATGTGCTTAATTGATTTTATTTAAATTTATTTTTTCTGAACTAGTGGTTATGTTTGTTATCATAGGATATTCAATTGTTGTGCTTAATGGGGTAATATAGTCAATTTACAAGTCAAGAACATGAGGCTTGAGACTATGAAATTGAGCACTATAACTTAGCATATAGTAGGTGTGAAAATGTGATTGAGTTTGTAGGAAGATGGATTACACATTTATTTTTGAACTTGGGTATTTACAATTATTGTGTATGAATTTATTATTTAGTTAGAAAGATGATTCGAGGTTTAAATGAAAAAAAAAGAGAAAAAAAGTAACATATATCTACTCTGCTGGCTTGAGCTGTGTATAGTAATCGGGGGGCTTCACCAAAAAGCATTATCTTTCATATAAAATGATGTGGTATGAGTTATGAGTGTGCCAAAGGTATCTTGGTGCAACGGATTATGTAGCTTGAGTAATTGGAGATACACATCACAAATGTGAGACCTTCGTGTCAAAAGAGTGCATAACAACCCAAGAAAATAAACAAACCCCAAGATAAAATTGAAGCACAAAATATGCTAGGAAATTAAATACATAAATCCTTATTGACCTCTATTGTACATGAGTTGAGTTGAGGTTTAGGCATAATTGATTGAGGTATTTTAAGTTCGTAAATAAGTGTTGTAATTTTTCTTTCTCTTGCTTGATTGGTTGTCTGCATTTGTCACATACTAGGTACACATACACACTCAAGTCTCATAGACTAATGGGAAGATAAGTGAGTTGCTATTAAGCCTAATATTGTATTTGTTGAGTACTCATTTTCCTTATATTGGTGACGGACTATCACTAGTAAAGAAGAGTGAGTTTGATAAATCTAGGGATTGATTTTGAGAGTAGCACAATTTTAGTCTTACTTGAGGACAAGCAAATGTTCAAGTGTGCGGGGATTTGATATGTCAATTTTATGTCTATAAAATACCTACATTTTGTATCTATTTTCATCCCAAAATATTGTGATTTGATACTTTTGGTATGATTTTGTATAACTTGGAGTATGTTTGTATTGCAGGAATATTCTTGAGATGCATTCAGCCAAAAAGTTAGAGTAAAATGCATAAAAGTTCATCCACCTAGTCCCCATTATTCTCCTCACCCATTCACGAACGGGTGAGGAGGCGAAGGAGAAGAAAATTAATGTGAGGACCTGAAGCTGAGTCAACCATGAAGGAACCTAGTCGGCGTTAAGTGGTCATGCAACTTGGAAAGGAAGACGAGTCAAAGCCGGCACCAAGTGAAGAACAATTAGATGGACCCGGCACTAACTTGGTTCGAGAGGCGGACTTAATTTTACATCTTTTCATGGTATTTTGGGCTTTTATGGGTTTTTTGAATTTCTTTATAAAAGGCGACAGAGCATAAACACAAGGGGTATTCAGAAGCACTCTCGGAGGCTAGAGAATACGGTTCAAACAAATCTGGAAGTAACTAGGAGCAATCTATAAATAGAAAGCAAAGAGATCTGAGGAGTATTGAAACAAGATTATATTTTCCTTTATAATCTCTTTCTTCTTGTTATTCTTATCATGGTTTGAGATTTTAGTTTTGTTTTGATTTTTATTTCTATGTATAGCTAAATTCCCCAGTGAGAGAGAGGGATGTAGCCTGACTAGGATAGATTGGATTTATTTTATTTAGTTATGACTCTATGGATTTGTTCTTCAAGTTTTATTTATTTCTTTTGTTCGCTCATGTGGATTTTATGCTTGATCATCATAAAATCTAATTAATGAGTAAACTTGATAGACTGAGAGGTGAAGAGTGAAACTAGATTTAGAAAGGTAAACATGAATAACTAATCTAGAGATAGAATTAGAAATTCATGGTGATATACATTGTAATTTTCAAGGCTTGATTAAGAACTTTAGTTGCACGAGAGCAAATTAAATCATAATTAAATAAAGACTAATTGACTAACAGATAATTAGGACACTTTAAGAACAACAGCCACTATAATTGTGTAGAGTCTAATTAATAATAAAATCTAATTAATCTCATAAGGTGAAACCCGATCCTCTGATACTTCTTGTGATTGAATTAAACTCATATTAATTGTATTTGCTTGCTTCTTTCTTATTCATCTTTTCAATTTAATTGTTTTTTGCTCTTGGGCTAGTGAATTTACTACCTCTCTTGGGTTTGATCTCTGAAATATTCTGGAGACTTTTTATTACTATAATTGACCCCGTATACTTACAGGATTCTGATCATCATAAAATAATGAAAGAAAAGATAAAGCACACAAGACACTGTTTATTAAAATTCAATAAATCACTACAATCTAATTAAGGAGTATTAGCAAAAACTCGAGAAGATATATAAATATTTTGAGCATATCCAGCCATCCAATTTGCATGAAAAAGATTTATTTCTTTCTTTTTTTTAATGTAAAAAAATTTAGGTGTGTTGGATAAGGGGTTCACCAAAGTCAAGACAGGCCTTAAGGCTTAGAGAGCTTTTATAAAGGTAGTCACAAATTACCCATCAATAAGGTTTTAGGTATTGGGGTTCAAACTCACATTTTTTTGTAGAATATAAGTCACTCCCTTACGAACTTAACCAACCTTTGATATTTCTTCCACCTAATAAAATACAATGGAGGGATGCTTTGCTTGTCCTAGAAAAAGTTGCTAAGATCAACTTCAGCTTTTACCTTAGCAAATCTTTCAATATTTTTCTTGAAATACTTGACACCCTATAGTGATCTTGCTTCTTCATAGCTTGTACTCTTATCTCTATTCACTCCTAAATCCAAGTCTCAATAATTCAAATAAGCCACTCTCAGATTCTTCGAAACATAGTGTCATGTATGCATACAACCTTCTCATCATCGTTAAATACTTGTTTGTCTCATCATTGGAATCCCACGACACATAATATTGAATCCCATATACGATCCCTTTCCTATGTGGAAATGGAGCTTCTAACTTTAAAATCTCACTCATTCTTCCTCCTTAAGGTGTCATTATCAATGATGGCGAATTGATCTCCTCAAGCAGTAGCATCTACCATAGCCCTTTTAAACCAAACAAAGGAATAGGTTGTGTCACAAAGTCAGATTTTACTTTGAAACTCTAAGATGCTTAGTTTCTCTGAAGTAATACATCAATGGAGGAGTTCACTGAGTACCTTACAAAATATAAAACAGATTGAATATATCCAACTCATCTGCTTACAGTTACTTCTCTGCAAACCCAGCCTTGGAAAAGTGTGATTCATGTGAACCATAACTTTATGATCAGCTTCTCCAAGATACAACCTTGTGAAAGAAATTATCACAATTTCAGGAGATAAACCATTTACGTTATTTACATTTCCAAGTCCCATCACTGAGTGAAGAAACATCTCCCCAGGAAGCTTATCTACAACATTTTGCTAATTCATGAATGGTATTCGAACCATCATCATCATCTTTCACACTTATAATAATTACTATTGGAGGGACACATACTATGTTTACTTCCATGCAGCAATAGCACTGAAGCTCGATCCTTCTCTTCCTCCTCCTCGTACAGCCCAAAATATATCTTCCCCCATTAACGTTTGATTCAGTAAACTACTTTAGAATCCACCATTACAACATCAATAATGTTGTCAGCTACTAAACCATACTTTTTGAAAATTGTACCGAACCTACCACCACTAACATGTCCTCCTATGCCTACCAGGGATAGCTTCTTTCAGGGGAAGTCATGGAGATTGGTTGCTTTAGCAATTGCATGATAGAATTCTCCAAGTGTTGCTCCTGATTGAACCCAAGCAGTTTTGTCTTCAAGGTTTATAATGATGGACTTTAGTGATGGATCTAAAGTTGGAAAGATCAATTATTATGAAGGTTTCGTTAGAGGTATAAGAGAGGCCTTCATAGTCATGACCTTCACTTCGAACTCTAACTTATAGAGTTTGTTGTCTGGAGCATAGTATGGCTAATTGGATATGAATGATGATGTTTGGAGTGACTATAAGGATAGGTTTTGAGGTTGAATTATTTGAGAATATGAGATTTCTTAAGGAGGATTGAAGAATGGGTTGGTAAGAAGGGTTGTTTGGAGTGAATATGACTTGTAAAGTTGCACTGAGATTTGATGAATTTGAAGAAAAAACATTGAACAAAACTATCTTTGAGGCCAAAGGACCACAAAAAAACAGACTTTCAGTGATGACTTTCGGCAGCAACTAAAAAAAGTCGGAGCTAAAAATATACTTTTGGTGGCAACTGAAAAGGTCATTGCTGAAAGTCCATCTTTTGGCGGTGACTAAAAAAAGTCATTGCTAAAAGTATACTTTTGGTGGCGACTAAAAAAGTCATTGCTGAAAGTACGTCTTTCGGCGATGACAAAAAAAAAGTCGTCATTGAAAGTATACTTTTGACGGCAACTAAAAAAGTCATCACTGAAAGTTTGTCTTTTGGCAATGACAAAAAAAACCGTTACTGAAAATAGACTTTCAGCAATAACTTTCATTGTCGCCGCTAAAAGATGGACTTTTGATGACAACTTTTTTTTTGTCACTACCGAAAGTCATACTTTCAACAACGACATTTGTCTGTTGTTGCTAAAAGTTTTATTTTCATTGTCACCTCCAAAAGATGGACTTTTAGTAGCGACTTTCTTGTTGTTGCTGCCGAAAGTCTTACTTTCAGCGACAACCTTCCTGTTAGGAATAATTGCAAGTATTGTAGTGGGAGAGAGATATTGAAGGGAAAATGGAGATGAAAATGATGATAAATAAAGGAGGAGGAAGAAGAAGCAAATGTTTCTGACTTTTCATGGCCATGTATGTGAGTTGAATTTATGGGGAAAAATGAAAGGGGAGATGAAGTACTTATAAAGTATTAATGATATAGCCTAATTTAATGAAAAAATATTAATTATAAATAAAATTGTACTTCTCATTGATAAAGCTCCTACATGTTATTCGTTTATGTTACTATATAAGATAGAAAAATTGATTTATTTGATGATGAATAGCGATACATATACTGGTACCTAGGTTTGACTAGAAGTATAATTTTTTTTTTAAATCTCAAAATTAATGCAAAATCTGATCCTAATAAAAGATAGGGTTTTTTTAGCTCACTTCCCACAGTTTCAACAATCAACTTTATACCAAATAACTCTTCCATACTATTACAATCAACAGTCAATTATAGTGGTACATTAACAGCTACTACAACATTTTTGTTCTACAGAAATAGTTAAAAAGTGTTGTCTAGGTTAGGAAAATTGTTGCCTAAAATTATAGGCAACAATTTCCAAGTATTGCTCGAGTGTTATCTATGCCAGCGTTACATATTCCTTTAGACAATAGTTTTTTGAACTCTATGGCAACAATCACAAAAACTATTGTCTATACTATAGGAATAGGTAATAGTTTTGAGAATAAGCTATGGCAACATTTTTGAAATGTTGTCAACATAAAGTATAGTTAAAAATATTGCTTCAACTACCACCAAACGCTTGGATCGATTGGCAGGAGTCATTCCAGTTTAACCACGAGTCTTGGGGTCGAGACGTGGGAATACAGCAGCGTGGAATGGTAGGGGTACCCACCCTTGTGATGCTTGTCAGGCCTCGAATCCAGATTAGTCTAGACCACGTTGAAGTCCTCATAGTTTGAGTGAGGCAGACTTCAGGATACCAGGTGTTTACACAAAAAAAAAACTATAAGCATGCAATATAGGCAACAATTTTAAACCACTTGTTTGTGGGCTTCGGAAATATTCTTTTCTCTTTTCTATGCAAATTTTATGCTTCCAATAGAGAAAATTCTATTAAGAGCCTTAACAATATAAAGTTTGGGTAGAACAGAGCAGAGTCACAAACAAATTATCTTCTCAAGTCATAGCCAAAAGAAAAGAATAGACTTGCAGCTTGAAAACATAAAGAAAAGAATTTAGAAGAGGCAATGATAAAAAACAAGCAAGAGGCAAGAGTCACAAACAAACTACTCCCTCTGGTACACAATATAGGGTGTGGGATCCATTTTTCCTTGGTCCACAATATAAAGTATAAGGACCCAAATGGACAATTTTACCCATACTATATTTAATTGTATGAGTTGGTTACTTCTCTTTTTCCTACACTTGTAAAGCTCATAGGAAATTGCTTGGTTTAATCATTTTAATATTCTCTCAATAAATAGGGGCAAATTTGAAACTTTGGTATGCTTAAGAATATTTTTTAACTTTCTTAATGGACGTAAAAATGGGTCTCACACCCTAAAATATAGACCAGAGGGAGTATCTACACAAGTAAAGTCACATACATGAAAAGAGCATAGTCCCAGCAAAAATGACTTTAAGTCACAGCCAAAAGAAGAGAATAGAGTTGTAAGTTGCAACAATATAAAAAAATAGAAAAAAATTTTTCAGTGCCAGCAAGCTAGAAATGGAGAAGAGAACTCACCTAAGGACCATGGGGAATAGCTTAAGTGATGATGGATTAGGGAGATCTGGAGAGTTGCTATGAGCTACTGAAAAACAAAGAGAAGTCATGAAATCTCAGTGATAAGGATGATACTAATGAAATAGAAGGAAGAAGAGAGAAATGGAAAGACAACTCACTAGGTCAATTACGACAGAGGACGATGCTAATGGTGCCCTGCCTACAACGAAGAAAAGCAATGAGAGGATTAAGAGCGTTTTGAGTTGTGCAATGTGCAAAATTGTGAGACAAAGCTGCAATGCCAATACTGAAGGAAGACCAAAGAGGATGGATAGCATGACGAAACTTCATATTAGAGAGAAATGGCAAAACCGAGATGGGAAGGAAGGCTGACGAGGATGGGGACAATACGCTTGGATTTGTAAATGCCGGCAAATTGTAAAAATTTAGGAAGGATTAGGGATTTCATTACAGCACCCAATAAAAGGCTTTAAGTCAAAAAAAAAATAGTCCATTCAAAATCTAAGTATATAACAAGTTAGCCTTCTTTGGGTCCATCCCAAATATAAGTCCAACTCATTTAAATTTAATTTTTTAAATTTAAATATTATGGTATAAATGTATTGAAAAGTTGTTTTAACAAAATTAATTTAAAAACAAAAAAAAGGTGTTCAATAAAAAAATGGCATTAATAAAAAACAAAAATTACATTAATGAACTAATAAAAAAATATTAATGCCAAAGTAAAAATAAATGATGTTAAGTCATGTATCTACAGAATATAGGCAGCAATTACTAAATGTTATATTCAGAGCACATTTATAGGCAACATTTTTTTTGTTACCTATTTTTAAGATATAATGCAACATAAATAAATGTTGCCTATTTTAGTATAAGGAATAGTTTTTAAGTGTTGACCAATTTCTGTTGCCTAAAGTCTTTATCAATAGGCAACACTAAAAAAATGTTGTCTCTTCATAAATTAAGCAACATTTTTCTAAATGTTATAAAGAAAAGTGTTGCCACAAGTGAAATATATTATAGATGCATCTACTAAATAGGTTATAACATAAACTTTTTTTATAGCAGCTGATTTTTTTTTGGGCCAGATATTAACTGATTTTATTTGATATAAATAGTGAAACATATAATGGCACCTATATGTTTGTCTAGGATTACAATATATATTCTTTTTTTTTTTCTTTTTGAAATCTCAAAATTAATGCAAAATCTTATCCTAATAAAACATAGAATATTTTTAGCCCACTTCCCACAATTTCAACGATCAACTTTGCACCAAACAACTCTTCCATGCTATTACAATCAAGAGTCAATTATAGTGGTACATTAACATCTACTAAATAGGTTTTAACATCAACTTTTTTTATAGCATCTATTTTTTTTTTGGCCAGATAGTAACTGATTTTATTTGATGATGAATAGTGAAACATATAATGGTACTTATAGGTTTGACTAGGATTACAATATATATTCTTTTTTTTCTTTTTGAAATCTCAAAATTAATGCAAAATCTGATCATAATAAAAGATAGGATATTTTTAACTAGTATTGAGTAAAACTGAATTGAAACCAATTACTGAACTGAATCAAATATAATTCAGTTTTTTATTTTGGTTTTTTCAGTTTTTGGTGTACAATTGATTTTTTTTATTTGTTGGATAATTTTAATTCAATTTGATTGTAACTTAAAAAAACCAAATAGACAAAATCAACCGAAATATATATATTTTTGGGTTTTAAAACACATCCTCTGCAAAGGTTTAGTTTCCAGCTCAAGCCCAATCCTTCAGCCCAATCCCACTCCGACACTCTGAATTCAAGTAATCAAGCCCAATCCTTCACGCTTCAGCACGCGCCTAGCAAAGTCAGTCAGTAGCACACCCCTCCCTCTGAAGTCTGAACTAACCTCACCCCTGACTCGAGTCACTCCCTCTGTCCTCCTCACTCAAATCCTAAATCAGGAAAAAGTATGTGTGGTCGTGTCTCCCTCCCGACTCCATCTCCTTTCCTGTCTCACTCTCAAAGCTTCGATCGGTACAACCTCCTCCGGTCTCTGTCTCGTTCCCAGATTCCCTTTCCTGTCTCACTTTCAAAGAGTTTTGATCAGTCCTATTTCACTCCTCCTCCAATCTCGTACTTCTTTGCATCGCGGTCTTGGCATGGCAGCTCAGCAGCTCCAATCTCACACTTCTCTACATGTCGGTATTTTCACGGCAGGTCGGCAGCTCCAATCTCGCTCTTCTCTACATCTCAGTGTTGGCACAGTAGCTCGATGGCTCCAATCTCGCACTCAACATATTTAAGGTGAATATTGATTTTTACTACTCACTCATGCGATGCTATTGGTCGTATACTAGATTCTCTCTATCTCTCTCTTGTTGTTTCAAAATCATATTCTTCTCTGCATTAATTTGTTTGTTGTTTCATGAGTGTGTTTCTGCTGCTACATTATGAAAATAATGTAATTATACATTGCTCTTTGTACATCTTATATGGGTAGGTACGTCTTAGAAAAGGGAATGGCTGTATTTTTTGTGTTCTTTTTAGACATTGGTATATGGGTACGTACATCTAATATTTTTTGTGTGTAAAACACTTGGATCAGTGTGAATGGGGATGGCTAGCTCTTTTTTGGTAGGGAAAGTAAGATTGGAAGATAGGTAGGTACGTCTTAGAAAAGGCAGAAAAACAACAATCTTTTCATATATACAATAAAGAGCCACATATATTTTTAATCAAATCTGGAAGCTTTTAATCCCCTATGCAAATTTGATTCTCAATCTTTACTCTCCTGTTTTTAGCTGTGGTGACTAAAAACACATAGTATCGTAATCTTTTATGCTCTTATCTTGTTGGATTTTGAATAATATGCTTCTAAATTGTAAAGTCATTGTGCTTTTGCTTTGTGTTTGGTCTCTCCTTCATTCTTAGGTTGGCTTTAACTTCACGAACTCCATTCCTAACTGGCTTCAGATTCTGACAAAAGACAAGTTCTTCATTCCTTGTTCTGTTCATGACTCTGAAAAGAAGAACAAAAAGAATGTCTTCTGTTTAACTGTCTGGAAACTCTGGCAAATTAGAAATAGGAGGATTTTTAATGGTAAGAGCTTCTCAGCCATCCCTATTTTGATTGACGTATGCTCGGCTGCTACTCACACTATTAGAACCTTTGATGTTATTTAGCTCCTTTGGTACAGGGTTTTAATCTTTGATCTTGTCTCTTTTGTTTTCTTTTTCTTGGCCCTTTTGTTTTGGCCTTTGTATAGCCCTGTATTCTTTCATTTTTTAATGAAATTTCTCTTTTCACTAAAAATAAACAGAATGTCTTCTGCTTACATTGCTGCTCTAGCATTTGCCTCCACTATTTGCCCCTTCAAGGACGTGGGTTATTCATATCATCCTAATTGATTTCATATATTTTTGTCATTTTGTGTAGTGCGCAAGTTTAAACTTTATTGTTCATAACTTGTAGTAATAGCATGTCTTGATGTAATTTTTATATTTGATATATAGATGTTGATTTGGTATGTTTGACATGAAGAAATAGCCAGCATACAAAACAACAAACACAACAAATGTTATATTTTTTGAACTAATAAAGCTACTAGAGCTGCTCATTTTCTTGACAGTGGTTAACTTTCTTACTGTTGATTAGTCTTTCACTCTTATGTTATTGTTTTGCACTGACTGCAATGTAAATATTCAGTATGTCCTTGATCATGAATGAATTTCCTTCTTTCATTAAAAAAAAAAATAGTGGATTGAACTAAATTGGCAATTTTTTTTAGCAAAAGCCCATTAAAGGCCCAAGTCAAATAAGTAGAATTAAACCAAATCGAAATATTTCAGTTCAGTTTGGTTTGGTTTTCAAGGCTAACTTGGTTAGGTTGGGTTGTCTAATATGTGTTATTTCAATGTTCGGTTATTTTAGAAACCAAATGTAAATAACCCAATTTTTAGCCCTACAGATTCAACAGTCAGCTTTATGCCAAACAACCCATCCGTGTTGTTAATTATATAGTCAATAGTCAATTATAGTGGTACGTTATCATCTACTAAATAGGTTTTAATATCAACATTTTTTATAGTAACTTATTTTATTTGATGGTGAATAGTGATACATATACTTTTACCTAGCTTTGACTAGTATTACAATCAAATCTCAAAATTAATGCAAAATCTAATCCTATTAAAAGATAGGATCAACAAATAATAAAGAAGATAACGAAGGAGAAATTCTAAGATAAATGAATTATGGGCCACGGGCTTTGTCCCATTTCCCACGGTTTCAACAGTCAGCGTTACACCAAACAACTGTTTCATGTCATTTTAATAATCAATAATCACAAAAGTTATGAATCATATTAAACAAGACATTTATTTTATATATTGTACAAAATCTTAAAAAATAAAATTATTTGCACTGTTTTAAATCGGTGTGTGGCACCAGCATTCTTAGTTGTGGATGACCTGAGGTCATTGAGATTGCTACTTTTAGGCGTTATAGTGTTCTTTCATATACACACACAGCACCAAAGATATGAGATTAAGAATAAAAATTAAAAAACATACTTATTTGAACAAAAGTATAATTCACTTAATCCAAAATATATTCCACTAAAAATAATGTCTAAAAGTAGCATTATTCTTCAAATTTATGAGTACCAAACAACTACATAATAATATTATATAATATTACGTTAAGAAATCAATTTAAAACTTTAAATAAAATTAAAAAGGTTAAAATCATGGAAAGTCTTTATAATGAGTATAAAATCAAATGATTACCAATGATTTTAAAATGGAACTGATTATTAGATTGGTCTGGTTCAAGATTCATTGGTTCTACTATGGTCCAAACTGTAATTTAACCGGTAGTAAAAAAAAATAATATATTATTAATTTTATATATTCTATATTATATAGAAAATTTTAAAAAAATTATAACTAATTAATAAGTTTTACAACTTAATATTTAAATTTGAAAAGCTAATATTCTCTAATAATCACATTTTGAATTCAAAATAGTCAACTAATAATCTATCATTATATTATTTGCTAAGTAATATTATAATTATTATTAATTATATATAATAATAATGCATACATAATATTATAATATAGCAAGAAAGAAAATAATGCTATTGTGTCATGAAAATGAAGTTATTTTATGTTAGAAACTAAAAAAATTAAAAGAAAAGAAGAAAAACATTTTACTAATTCTTTCTTGGTTTTGACTGATTTTCTAATAGTTGCTTCTTGATTGGTTCTTTTTTTTTTACCAATTTTATAAAGTTCCAACCCAGTTCTAAAGCTGATTCATCAGTTTTTAACTAATTTGGTCCGATTTTAAAAACACTACTTATTACATGAGATTGTGGCCAAAGAAAAAAAACACTTATTTGCATGAAATATATTTAGAAAAATAATTATATAAAATTAATTAATTTTGATAAAAAATTTGAAATCAAAAGATTAGGTTGGACTAGCTAGAGCCTTGCCTGGTCTGGTTTTTCTATTTTTGCCCTTTTTGGCCCAACCCTACCCATCCCAAAGTTATTTTAGGTCAGATCTAGTTCTCTAGGCATGAACACCCTTTGTTCCAAATTTAGACAATACTAAATCTAAGCTTTTTAAATGAAAATTTTGAAAATTGTAAGAAAGAAGTAACATTATTGCATTGAAAAAAAGTACCATTGTTTATTTACTTTGTTGCCACAATTATTATAAATAAATTAACTCAATTTCATGTAAACTTATTGTCAAGTAAGTTAATGGTGTTTGAGATGAGGAAATTTTTATTATATTTTCAAAGTTAACAGATTGAAAAAAAATGATAAAATTACACCAATAAATTGAATTTTAGTGTAAAATTAAAAGCGCTGAAAGATTAGGAGAAATGCAACTTTCTAAGCTTAATCCCATTAGCTGGAAATTTTTTAAATAATTTTGTAAGAAAAAATGCATAAGCCAATAAGCTGACATTGAGAAATATGCTCTGGTTTGTCCACATTTGGAATAAGAGTAACTTTGGCATCATTAATCAGCTCTAAATGAGATTTTCCCAAAAAAAATTCAATCACCACATGACAAATGCTATCAGCAACTTCACTTCAGGCCAAGCAGAATAATAGAATTGACCTTAGAAGCCATCAAGTCATGGAGCTTTAGAACCTCCCAAGCTGAAAGAAGCTTCACAAATTTCTTCACGATGACTAATCTCATCAAGCGTTCATTCCTAGAGGCATTATCTGTACGGGCTTCAATATAGCTTAAAACTTCATCAAGTGCTCTGAGTCCAAAATTTCTAGATGCAAATAGCAATATCCTGCTCTTCACTCAACCAAGTGCCTTCATCACTCATTCTTCAATCTCAAAATGTTATTTCTCTGCCTTCTTTTTTAATAGTGGCCAAGTGAAAAAATTGAGTTCCTATCCCCATATTGAAACCATGAAATTCGAGATCTCTGCCTCGAGTACATTTATTGGAACAACCTCTTTCGTTTCAGGTCTCTTCCTCAACTGTTTCTTGAGATTTCAAGCACTCCTTGTATTGGGGACATTGAGATCACCCTTGTTTTTTAACACCAAGATATCCCCGGCTGACAACCAAAGACTAATCCTTTCAAAATGTAGAGATCAACGAAATGGTTTTACCTCTCTGAACAAAAAATGCACATGGCTAAAAATTGAACTTAGAATAGCATGTTTAAAGAACCTAACCATCTACCAACAGTGTCATGATCTTATTTGTTCATATCACACTTCTTTTCTTTTGGTAGAGCGACATCCAGCGACATCCTCCTCTTCTGTAGATAGTATCCGGTGTCACTCAACTTCATTAGCATGCAATGTATCTTGAAATGGATCTGTCCTCAATCCTAACCCACTTGGTAACCTGAGACATTGGTGAAAGCCCATTATAAGGAACAATGGCTTTCCAATGTTCTTTTTCTTCATCAATGGGTAATTCAACAAAATATATAGCCCATATTGCTTTCCTATCATGTGTCTTCTTATTTTCCTCCTAAATCTTCCTCCATAGCCCCCCATTGTTTGACATTTGGGCTTTCCATTACGACAGGTATAGTTTTGCTTCAATGGGTTTTCCAACATTAGCCTTAATTGCCTCATGGATTTGCCATAACATCAAAGAAGTATCATTATCGTATCCCCATTTTCTCCTTGAATACTGATTCCACAATTAGAGTCCTTTCTATAATAATTGATAAAGATCAAATAGACACATAAAAAATTCTCAAGTGCTACCCATATAATCCTTCCCAAGAAAATTTTAGGTTTTTTTTTTGCTGGATAATTTTATTTATTTATTTATTTTATTTTCTAATTTGTATTTTCTTGGGGATAAAATTATTAGTTAGATTTAAATTAGAATAAATAAAATCTATTAGATATCTTTCAAAAGATTTTCTAGATTTGGATTTAAGAGATTATCTAATAGTATTAGGACTAGATATCAATTTTATTATTTTTCTTTGAATTTTCATTTTTATTATTAGGATTTTTTATAATTAGATATATCTTTTAGATTTTCTAGATCTATTTAGGCCCAGTTGTTTTAGGATTAGGGTTTTTCTTGTTTTGTCTATATAAAGGTCTTTATGTAATGTATTTTCTTCGGAGAATAGTGGAATGATATTATTGTGAGTTGTTCAATAAGGATTTACTGAGTTATTTCTTTTCTCTCTCTTGTTTTCTATTACCGTGAGGAGTGATCAACTTTGTGGGTGTCGTTATAGTTAGGGATCTAGAGACTAGTTCCTCTAGAGTTTCAATTGATTATTTTCTGAATCTTTTTAGTTAAGTTCTTTCGCTACTATATATTTTCTAGGTACTTGAGACAGGTTTTCATTGTGTCCATATTAGTTGATATCAGAGCCAAGTTCCGAAATTCAGGTTTATCTTTTGTATTTCGTGTTCTTCCAAATCCATCTTCATCTTCTTTGTTTTCTGCCCCTCTTGTATCTTGTTTTGTGTTACTTCTTACCATCTCATTACTTTCTCCATCTCTACATCTTGTTTATCTTGTCTTCTTCGTGTTTGTGAAGTTATTAAAAAAATCATGCAAAAAAAAAAAGAGCACATTGAAAAGAAAAAAAGTGTGAAAAAATTATTTAAAAAATATTAGTGCTTTTATCTATAGATATATGGCGAAACAAAAATATATATGGAGATTAAAGCAAAAGAAGTACATCCAAATTAATCCTAAGGTGGTAAAGATTCGAGGATGAATCTTTTCAAGTAAGGGGGAATGATAGAAATCAAAGAGGTGCGTCAAAGATTCTCAAGGGCTACTCATATGATTGCTCTCAAGGAAATTCTAGGTCTTTTTCTTTTGTTAAATAATTTTGTTTATTTATTTATTTATTTATTTTATTGGCTTCCAATTGGTATTTTCATGGGGTCAAAATCATTAGTTAGATTTAAATTAGAATAAATAAAATCTATTAGATATATTTTAAAAGATTTTCTAGATTTGAATTTAAGAGATTATCTAATAGTATTAGGATTAGATATCAATTTTATTATTTTTCTTTGAATTTTCATTTTTATTATTAGGATTTTTTATAATTAGATATATCTTTTTGATTTTCTAGATTTATTTAGGCCCAGTTGTTTTAGGATTAGGGTTTTTCTTATTTTGTTATATAAATGCATCTATGTAATGTATTTTCTTTAGAGAATAGTGTAATCATATTATTGTAAGTTGTTCAGTAAGGATTTACTGAATTATTTCTCTTCTCTCTCTTATTTTCTAGTACCGTGAGGAGTGATTAACCTTGTGGGTGTCGTTATAGTTAGAAATATAGAGATGAGTTCCTCTAGGGTTCTAATTGATCATTTTCTGAATTTTTTGAGTCAAGTTCTTCCGCTACTCTGTATTTTCTGGGTGCTTGAAATATGTTCTCATTGTGTCCATATCAATAACATCCTCCACGATCATCCACCATGTAAAAATATCATAAAATCTGCCTGAATTCTTGAGAGTTTTTCGACTAGCAGATATCCTTTCCCGGAAGAGTTACATATTGATAATATGATATAAATTTAAGACAATATAGAATAAACTTGTACAAATTGTTGCGTACCTGATTGGAACTCTAGGAAAGTCATGATTAATGTCCACATAGAGGTAGATTCTATAACCTATTTAGTCCCTTAGGTTTCATAAGTGGAAGAGAGAGTGTTAAAAAGAATGGCTAGGTTTTTTCTAAAGTGATGATATTAAAAAAACTATCAAACATTTATACTTATCACCTCAGTAATCCATTTTAATTATAAAAAAATTAATTAAATTAATAACTAATTAATGTTACAAATAAAATCTTTATCTTTTCTCCATAAAACCAAATTATGAGAGGAAATCATTAGCTACCAAAGAGCTACAGGTTGAGCCTCTATCCAAATGGGCTTATGTATGATCCAATCTATCATGAAACACAAATATTTAACTAGGCCTAATCTATTCTAGGCGTTTTATAATTTAAAATATAAAACCATTATCCCTATAATTAATTAATGCTAATTCATGTTGATTAATTTAAAATTAATTTAACAATCTCCCACTTGGATAGCATTACTAATTATTGGAAACATTTAATGCACCAATAGAGTAAGCAATCAATATATATTAAGGCATAAACGAAATTTTGGAAAAAGAAACTATACATAATCATTGAATCCGATAGGGAAGCAAGTGATATTGGATATTAGCATAAGGTTCCATAATTTGAATAAAACAAAATGTAAGATTGGTCTTTCAACTATAGCTCAGAAGAGAAACAACTCAAAATTACTTAATATTATAAGGAAACAAGTGATCTATGGTGCATTCATCAACACAAAATCTTTGAATCCTATAAGGAAACAAATAATATAAAGTGCATTAACAAAGTTTCAATCACAAAATGGTATGTCCATCAAATGCCTCTAAAAGACACAAATATCTAAATTTAACAAAACTCATGCAGTTGAGTCTTTGGTCAATGAATTCACAAATATATGTTCACCACAAATGTGAACAACAAAGTCAGAGTATCAACAATCTTCTCTCGAACAACATGATATTTAGTTCAATTGAAATTGATAGAAGATATAGCATAGAACTATTGCATCAATGGTTAGAGGAATCAACAAGACGCATGCCAAATATCAATTTTCCTTAACTATATAATCTCACAAGTAGCTTCATAACAAGCAATACTCTCTACTTAAAAATATTGAGGTAGTTGTGAGTGTCTACAATAGACTTTCTTGAAACAACTCCTTCAAAACAACACAAAGATGTATCTAGAAGAGGGTATTTCAATCTTTTATATAGGATGTGAAATCTAAATCCAAATAGCTTAGAATATAAAGTGAAATAGATCTTCTATAGATCAACCTATCATTTAAGTATCATAAAGATACTTTAGGACCTTTCTAGCTCCTTTTAATAAGTATGGATGGATTGCTCAAGTATATACCAAGTGCACTAATAGCAATAACTATGTTCAGATAGGTACACATTTGAGCATATATCAAATTCTCAACAATGGAAGCATAAAGCAGTTTGGCCACTTCAATCCTCTCTTAAACATTATTGATGATACTATGTTCTAGATAACCTCTCACTTTCTCTAATAGGAGCAATACAAGAGTTACAAGAGTGCACTCCATATTTCATGAGCACTCACTCTATGCAAGTAGCATGAGACAAGCTTTGTTAGTTGTACTAGTGATCAGCTCAATTATGCAAGTAGACAAGGATCATTATAGCATTAAAATAACCTAAAGTATTTTAGGTGTCAAACCCACAAGAAGCTTGAATTGCTATGTGAACTAATTTTAGTCAAGTGCCAGTAGTAATAATGACTTAAAACAATAAGGCAAAGAATGTGATTAAACAAACTGATGAGGATAGCACTAAGGGATGGGGGTTCACTTAATAATGACTCAAACTCTGATTTTCATAGTTATAATGGTTGTCATTCCCCATGTATCATATCAATCTCTCGATCTAATAGGTTATGCTTAATTAACTAATAATTACCTCTCAGTCAATTATTAAGTTAATTAAAACTTTTGAACTGTGACAAGTCTATCTCTAGCCAAGAGTAATTATGTTTATCTTCCTAGTTTTAGAATTAGATTTCACCTTTTAATCCATCACCTAATTCTTATGGTAAGACCATACGACACGTAACACATAATCTAGAGATAAGCACGATGAGGAAGATAAATATAAAAAGGAGTTCAATTTATATAAAATATAAACCTAAAAGTCAAAGTATGAAATTCAAATCATCTCCTCCAAGCTAGGCTACATCCCTACTCTAAACTTGGGGATTTACCATGCCATAAATAAATCAAATATCAAAGTCATAATTCTAAAATCAAACATTGATTCAAAGAAAAAGTAGAAGAAACTTAGAATTGATTAATATTAGAGGAAGAATCTATGCTTCTCTCTCTTTGTCACCTCAATCTTTCTTCTTGTAACAACCCTCATTATACTATCCTAGACTTAGTCTTGAACTAATGGGAAGTATACTTGGTGATGTGTGCAAGACTAGAGGTTCAGGAAGGTGGAGGAACAAAAAAAAGAGAGAGATAGAAGCACTCCACTCTGCTGTGAGAAGCAAGGCCACCGTAGTACGCGAACTGAAAACTTGGATAACTTTTTAGATAGAAGGGCTTCACACCACAATGAACTTATGGCCTATCATAGCCTTATATCCTGAATTTCTATAAATCAGAAGTCATTTTAGCCAAACAAGGAAGAAGAATCGGAGGGATAAATAGAGGAACTCTGCTAAGGCTCCGATTTTCTGACCCTTGGAGGTGCTTTTCGGATATTGGGAGCTTGCATCTCGGTTGGCAAGTAATCTCTCTTCTCCTCCTCTCTTTTCCTTTCATTTTTGGTTTAAATCAGTGGGAGTATGTTATGTTTTGGATTTATAGACGAATTCACCAATTAAAATGCTTTGTTTAGTGTTAGAGAAGTGCTATGTAGTGTTAGGAAGATTTGGGTATGAGTTTTAAGGGGATTGTGATGAGTTTGAGTGGAACCCTTGGTTGGAAATTGTAGAGGGAGTGTGAAATCTGAGATATATAAGGATGATTATGATGTGGATGACTAATTAGAGCTTATTAGTGTAAAATTATATTGTGGGAACTATAGGTTAAGCCTAAATGGCTGAATTGTGAATTTTGGTTGTTATGAGTGTTATGTTAATTAAAGGTATTATGATATTGTAGTGATTGTTTGGCTAAAGTAGAAGTGAATGGTTCGTGATGGGTACTTCAAAGGCTTGCCCAATTTCCCTGTATGCGTGGTGTCAGTAATTTGAGGTAACTATATGTTTGTGGTATATGTATTATATGTTGATATATATATATGCATGTCTCCGTTTATACCATGATATCGTTATGTGTATATGTACGGTTTTTTTTACATATCATGGTATGCACATGACTAGATGAGGTATTTTATATGATGATTATGAATATAATGTTGTATATGTATATATGTGATTGTAGCATTTACATATGATTGCATGCTAGCATGACCATGATAATGACTATGATGATGATTATATATTGTTAGAGGCATATTATCATGGCATGTACATCATCACCCCAGGAGCATAATGAGATATGGTAGATTAGAAGGTGGTAATGAGATGAAATATGATGATATATGATATAATGTTATGATGAAAGATCCCTGCCACTAAATCCTCTCATGTGGCTTGGAGAGCCAGGTGGCGATGGATTGTATGATATGATATGATGATGATATAATATAGTGATAGGATAGAACATCTCTATCACTAAATATTTTCCTATGGCTAGGAGAGCCAGTGGCTATGGATTGCATTTTCTCTAAATCACCACTAATTTAGGTGATCTAGTGGAAGGAGAACTACGGTCCAAGCATTAGTGTAATCTTTGGCCTAGTGCACTGGTGTGAGGTGAGCTTGATGATGTCTCAGAATTAGTCTGCACTGATTTTTGGAGGGGAATCACCTAGTGAAATGTCTTGTGATGACGCCAACTCGTGGTTCTAGCCGTATTTGAGGGAGACACACATTTCATGACATTTGGCATTGCATTACATCATTTGCATATATGTGTGGTATTGATAATATTATTATATGTGTATATTTGTCCTGGCTACTATGATTCTATCTCTTACCCCCATGACTAACATTTCAGGTGAAGACTCTAGCACTAGTCTGGAGAAGACCATGGAATCCTAGGCCTCTCCGTATTCGAGAATTTCAAGTATAACTGGTAATTTGTAATTTAGTTTATGTAGTATTATACTAAGTAGATTGTTGTAGTTTGATGCCTGGATGAATATCCTGGGAGTATTATCTATACTTATTGATGATGATAGGATGATTGTGACGATGATGTTTGGATGATATAAATGATTATATGATGATATTGTTGATAAGGGATGATATGAGTTAAGTGTGGATATATGCTAGGCACGGTTTGTATATGTGGTGTGATCTGGACCCCAATATGGGTTAGTGTGTTGTGAGGCATGCGTGAATATGGATGTTAAGTTTGGTTAGCTGTATGTGTGAGTCCAAAGGGAGTTTTGGGCCTTGGATGTGTGTTTTAGGGCATGAAGCCCATGATATAAATTTGGGATTCAAGAGGGTCAATTCTCAAAAAAGTTATTTTTTTTGGAGTGAAATCTCCTTGGACAAGTTGATTGCACCATATAGGACCTATGTAAATGGTCTTTGAGTGCCAATTTGTCTTTGATAGCAATTGAAGAAGATTGGTTGTGAGTTTTGGCAAAGAGGTGGCCAAAATGGTGATGGGTTCAAAATCTCCATATTGAGATGGATTCAAATGAAATTGGTGTTTATAGTTAGAATATGATAAGATTGACTTGGAGTTGGAATTAGGTCAATAAGAGGTCGGAGCACAAAGTTGTGTGAGTCAGAAGTTCACCCTAAAATTCAACAAATTGCTGATATCATATTAGAAGGGGGCGCTGTGGCATCAAGTGGTTCTGCCTCTCCCAAGCCATGGCTACACTGTAGCTTGCCACAGCCTAACTGTGTTTTGGTGTTGTTCGAAGTTTTTCTCAGATTTTGATGTTTTAGGAGTGGATTTGGGGCTTCTGGGGGAACCTTGTCATACTTCTCCTTGTTGATCCTCCCAAGAAACGCTCCAAGAATGCTTCAAATGATTTTTTCAGCCTCTTAGGGTGTGGTTGGTGTGTCTCTGGCCATCTTTGAGCTTTCTATTTATAATAGATCAAAAAAACTTGGCCTCGTAACAGTCTGATTCTCACTAACTATAGAACTCATTACATAACTTGAACTTCACATGCTTTGTATCTATATTTCTAGTTTGATTTTGGTTGAATTATGAACATGCATTATATGACATTAGAAACCATATGGAACCTTTAGCTAGAACTAAATAAGTTAGATATGGTGTTTAGAAACTACGACTATTTAAAATTATATATGTCATTATATACATATCTAGATAAAATTTGACTTAGTAGTCAATTGTGAATGTGTGCTGTATGACATCAGAAATCTTGTGAAGTTATAGGTTGAGATTCTATACCTTGGGAAACATGGTAGTAGTAGTACTTAGGGACCAAATTGTAAAGAAAGTTAAGTCATGGGGTCAAAGTGAAAATTAAGGTAGTATACACTAAAAGACAAAATAATGGGACATAGATGTTATTTTTCTAATCAAATTATTTGCTCAGTATTTGACAATACCTGTTGTAGGAATAGAGTCAGAAAAATAATCACCAGAAATTATCCTCTAATATGTAGAACTAGAAAATGTATATATTAGACAGAAAAGAGGACCGAAGTTCTATAATTTAGAAATTTTTAAAAAATAGAAAATAAATCTGTATTAGGAAACCCAGAAATATTATGACTCAGAATAAGACATTGGACTTTTCTATGAAATTTAAATAGCCATAGGATTTGTCTATGACTAATTGGATTAATCGGCAAATTAGAAAATGTATGTAGCTTAATATCAAGTCTAGATTCATCAGAGACTGAATATCACTCTGTAACATGTCCAGATTCATTTTAGACAACTAGAATATTTATTTTGCAATAGATACCTGATATGACTCTAGTTTCGGCAGTAATAAACAAATGAACTTAGAAACCGACATTATGGCCTAATTAACTGTGTATGAGAAAATTAGTCACTAATTAGGATGTATTGAAATTAAAAAACAATGTTCTAAGTCCCAAAATACATAATTATATTACTAAATTAATTTTAGATTCTAAAACCCAGTATAAGGAAGATTGGACCCAAAATCGGTAGAATAAGCCCAACAAATGTATACCTCTAACTAAGGCCCAGAATGAGATATGTAAAGCCCAAATTGTGTAAAAATATATTCCTTGAGTTGATTAGACAAGGAAGTGATGAAAATTTGATAGGAGAAGAAGTAAAAATCAATTTGAACTCTAACACACACATGGCACCATTTGAATTAGACATATGATAGAATCAAATAAAATATATTTTTGGGTTGAAAATATTAGCTGAAAAGGGCAAGGTGGCAGCCTCATAAAATCCTCACATGATGAATTAAATAAATTAATATGGAATAATTAAAGATCCATTGGATCAAAATCTAATCTAAGGGCCATTATGTCTTCAGCTCACCTATAAATAGAAGCTCTTCCTTCCCCATTTAGCCATCAAATTTCGTTCAAGGTAGAGAGAGGTTAAAGTGAGAAGCTCTAGGAAAGAAGGTGAAATCTGAGGTTCTGAAGTGCTGAAAAATATTTATAGGTAATATGCTTTTCCTTTTCTACCATTTATATTTTAGTTCAGCTATTTGATTTGTTAAGAGTAGTCATTATGCTAGTAGAAACATGTTTTTGGGAGTTGCCATGCTGAAATATTAGATCAAAGTTGAGGTTTTGCTACAATAATGCTTTGAATGTCATGAAGGATTGCTTGAACATGCATGATCATATAGAACATAATTTTAAGTTTGATTCTTAGTAATTATGGTTGTACTGTTATGTTGCTGAAATTAAGTGTTAAAATATGAATTGTTATATTACTGATATTTTTTCCAAATTTTACCCCAATATCTAACATTTTTAGGCCCCGGTTCTGCCCCAGGAGAAGAAATAACAAACTGATGAGGAAATATTGTCCAAGTCATTTTAGAATCATATTATGCTTTGCATTACATTACATAGGATTAGATGATATATTACATTATATAATGTAAATTACAACATTCTAATAATGAATTCCTATGTTCCTATGTTTTGGTGTTAAAATTTTGCTTATTCTTTGTTTATGCTTCATTACTAACATGATAGAATCTATAAAATTTAAAATTTACTGTAGTATTAAAAGTGTAAATCAATATTTTTCCTTTAAAATAGACATCATAAGCTTTCCATAGAACTTGGAATCACCTCAATACGATTTTTATAGAATTACTTATGAATTTTCAAAGTTCAGCAAAATTTTACGACTTAAGCTTAGTCTATGTGAAATTAAGGGCTCATTTACTTTCAAATTACTTTATTTTGAACCTTAATCATAAAATCATACATATTTAATGGTTGTAAAGTAAGGTATTACATTTTTTGTATTAGAGTAGGAGATTCATGTAAGGACAACTTGAATTCTGTTTTGGAAGGAATTTAGTTAGAATGGTGATTCTTTAAGATAGAAACTGAGTGTATTGTTACTCCTGAAATAGATACCATGTCTGTTGAAGGAAGTTGCAAGACACCAGATAGCTAAGGCTAGATTAGCCCTGAGAGTTCAAACTCCTTTGGTTCATCGAAAGGATTGGGTGAACATTTATTAATTCCCCAATCACCCCAGCTAGCATCATATCTTCCTCCAAACAATATGCCAGTTTTAGAGGTTGAAAATTTAGTAGATTTGGATCTAGACGACTATCTAGAGCTCTTAGAAGATGAGCTATTCAATGAAGAAGAGTAGGCATATTTAGAGGCTAATAATTAATGGCAAGCACAATACATAGTGTTACAGGATGAAGGATCACATGCAACTAACCCATACGAACGCTATGATATAAGGAGAGATGTGATCAATATTCTCTGTAGGGTATATCATGAGAGAAGATTGGACAATAATGGACAAGAAGAAAATGATCATAGAAGAATGATGGAGTTCTTGAACCATTTTCCAAAGTACTAGAGGGAAATTGGTACATATGTTATGTAATTCCCGGAAATAATTTGGATGGAGATACTCTTTAAGTATTATTCCTGACACTTTGTTTTGGACCCCTATCAAAAATATTATATGGGGTGACTTAGAAGAGTATTGTATGATAGAGGTTATTGCAGAGCTAAAAATACATGAGCAAAGACGTCGGGCTAAGGAGGTGAGAAGAGAATTTCAAGAAAGATATCAACCAATGGAAGAACAAGGTGAAAATGAAATCGAAGAAGATCCTAAGATAGAGGAAGAAGTTAATAAAGGAGAAGAAGAACAACCTATGGAAGAAGATAATGAGGGAAAACCTAGGGAGGAAGATGAACCAAAAATCATATTACTGGATGACTATGACGAGGGATCCTCAGTTCAAAGTGACGCATCTTCATAAACAAATAAATGTAGTATGTGCTAGTAGTGACATTTTTTAATGTAAATAAAAATAACTTAGATCCTTTAGTTTTATGAACTCTTGATATACGTTAGGAAATGATACTTATGTGTATCCATATGCGAACAGCATAAAGATATGTAAATTAAATGATATATGAATGAAACTATGTTTTGGATACTTGTGTGATATGCAAAATTTTTTCTATGGTCCTTAATTGGTAGAAAAAGAAGAAAAGCAAACATAGTGAATACCAGAAATGGTAGGCAAACTGCCAACGAAAAGGAAACACAAGAAATGGCATTACAAACAATTCTAAGGCAGCTAGAACAATAACAAGAAGTTATATAGCAGTTGCAGGAAACTATAAATGCTCAAAAACAAAACCCTGAAAAAAAGCAAATCCACCACCATCATCACTAGCAAATCTTTCTATTCGGCCTGAATCTTTGAGACCCTAGGTGGAACAAGATCAAATTGTACTCCAATTCTATAAGCATCAACCACCATCATTCGATGGTAAATTCAATGTACAAGAGTTAGAGCATTGGATCAGTAGACTAGAGAAGATATTTTGAGTAATGAAATGTGATTTGAAAACCAAAGCTCTATTAGCCACCCACATGTTGGAAAGAGAATAGATAGATAGTAGATGAATACTAAATTAATCTTAAGAGGCAAAAACGTCCCTATTACTTGGGGATTATTTTTAGAAGAATTTCATGAAAATACTTCCCAAGATCAATTAGGGATGAGAAGGAGGCAGGATTTATTACTATTAAACAGGGAGAAAAAGAATTAGTAGATGAGTATGTGGCACGGTTCATCCAACTTCCAAGATACTACACTTACCTACAAGAAAGAGAGGATGAGAGATGGAAAATGAAAAAATTATAAAGAGGATTAAGGGCAGCCATAAAGGAAAAAGTGGCTCCTATGCAAATAAGAACCTTCGATCATTTAGTGGAGATTTGCAGGATTACTGAAAATAGTTTGAATCATAAGAATTTGCAAGAGGGTAACTCAAGAGGAAATAAAAGATCAGGTGAAGGGAGGAACAACAGAGGAAGAGGATCATGGATTGGAAACAAGAAATTCATAGGGAATAATAGGAGGTATAATCTGGGGGACCAGTGGAATGCAGTCGCTACTAATCCAATTTGTCATCAATACGGAACGAGTCACAGTGGTAGGCCCTGTCTCCCAAGTCAATGACCTGGTGTTGTGTGATACAGATGTGGAAAGGCTGGACATGTTTCCCAGGACTGCAATGAGTCGGTAGGTCAAGGACTTGGTGTTGTGTGTTACAAATGAGGCGGGGTTGGCCACATGGCCCGGGATTGCAATTCAAGAGTAATTGGCACCAGACCACGGGCATGAGGTAGAGTGTTTGTGTTGACTCAGCAGGAGGCTCGTAAGTCATCTGATTTGATTGAAGGTACAATTAAGATATATGATTATCTTATGAATGCATTGTTTGATTCAGGTGCTAGCCTTTTATTTTTATCTTCTAACTATGCTGGGAGGTTGGGTCTGGCTATACATGTGTTTTCATATGATTTGACTGTTTCCACTCTGACGGGGATGAAGATCGTCATTGCCCATGTGTGCCTAAATTGCCTTGTCCAGTATAGAGACCTTTGCACCACTGTAGATTTGATTTGTTTGCCTCTTTCTGATATTGATGTCATAATTGGTATGAATTGGTTGTTTGCAAACCATGTTTTCCTAGACTGTGCCAATAAAACTTTGATCCTCCCTACCAATAAAAAGGTACCAGATATTGAGACTAAGCTTAATTTCATAATAACCACCCAGGATGAGAGATACTTAGAAAAAGGACATCAGGGATATGTAGTTTCCTTTTTAGCAAAAGTTGAAGTAAAAGAAGCAATTGAGGAGATTCCAGTGGTGAAAGAATTTCCTGAAGTGTTTCCAAAGGAGATCACTAGTCTACCACCAGAGAGAAAGTTAGAGTTTAATATTGATATTGTACTTCGAGTAGGACTTATTTCCAAAGCACCTTATAGAATGGCCCCTAATGAAATAATTGAACTAAAGAAACAAATTGAAGAGTTGTTGGAAAAAGGTTTTATTAGACCTAGTGTTTCACCCTAGGGAGCTCCTGTATTATTTGTTAAAAAGAAAGATGGAAGCCTTAAATTATGTATTGACTATAGAGAACTTAACAAGGTAACCATCAAGAACAAATATCTTTTACCAAAAATTGATGATTTACTAGATCAATTGGCAAGAGCCACTGTATTTTCAAAAATTGATTTAAGATCTAATTATCATCAATTAAGGGTTAAGGCAGAAGATGCTTCCAAGACTGCTTTTAGGACTAGATATGAGCATTATGAATTTTTAGTTATGCCATTTGGTCTTACCAATGCACTAGCTATTTTCATGGACTATATGAATAGAATTTTTCAGTCGTATTTAGATCAATTTGTTGTGGTCTTGATTCATGATAAACTTGTGTACTCCAGATATCCTGAGGAGCATGAGAGACATTTGAGAATTGTTTTGGAAACCTTACGAGAAAAGAAATTGTATGCTAAACTCAGCAAGTGTAAGTTTTGGCTCATAGAAGTTTGGTTTTTAGGGCATGTTATGTCCAAAAATGGGTCACAGTAGATCCAAGTAAAGTGGACACTGTATTACAGTGGGAAAGACCTAAAACCGTGATTGAAGTGAGAAGTTTCCTGGGTTTGGCAAGATATTATAGAACGTTTATCCAAAATTTTTCTCGAATTGCCTTACCGCTTACTAAACTCACTAGAAAAGATCATCCTTTTGTGTGGGATACGAATTGCGAAAACAATTTTCAAGAACTTAAACAAAGGTTAACCTCTCCCCCTCTATTAATCATACTTGAACCACAAATGTCTTATACAAGATATAGTGATGCAAGCAAGCATGGCTTAGGATGTGTATTAATGCAGCAGGGAAGAGTCGTAGCCTACACTTCTCGACAATTAAAACCTCATGAAGAAAACTATCCCACACATGATTTGAAACTTATAGCTAGTATAACACCTTACTTTTATCTATATTTTCCCATATATTATAGTATGTACAATGTCCAATTAGCACAATTAATAGAACCAAAATATTTAAATAAAAAAAATATGGTTCTATTTATGTGGTTCTCAAGTTTTCTAGATGAATTTTGAAAAAATCATAACTTAATCTAGAAAAATCGTATCAATATGGTTGAAGTCTCTAAATGAAGCTAGAAACATGATATACAAGATTAAAATATGAAAAATTCCTTTAACTTGACCAATTCATAGTTTACTACTCAAACTTATACTGTACAAATAGTCATTTCTCTCTTTCTTAGGATTTTGGCCATAACTTTAAAAACTTATGTCTAACTCTATACTAAGGCAAGTCATGTATTGTATATGCCATTGGAAAGATATATATGTCTACTTACCTTCTTATTTTTATTATACATTAATTTAGTCTGGACATGGTACAACATCAATTTGAATCATTAGGGATCAAAACATCAATTTTTTTGGAACAGTCTTAGGAAAACTTGTATATCTCTCATTGTACAGCTCCATTGAACTCAAACCAGTGGTATATTAACCTCAAAAGGTAAATATTTTCATAATTGTAAGCCATTGAATTTTTAGAGTTTTGTACGATTTTATATCACTTTTCAAAGAGAAGTAATATATTTAGTAAAATTTGCAGCCTTCACATCACTATCCAGTTTTGATCCTGAATTTTAAAATTACATTATAAATCATACATATATCCAAATTATGTGTTCTTTAGCTCATTGGAAATCTTGTTCTCTCTAGTTTCAGGTAATATATAACATTTGACTTACTTTCCCTATTTTAGACAAACAGTGTTAACTTTACTTTCATTGCTACAAAATAAACTTCTAGCAATATAACATGGCAAAGTAGACTTCATAACAAGCTTACATGATCATTCCATGTTTCAAATCTATGCCAAACATTTCATAATGCTCATAAAAATATAATAGTACAAGGATACAGATCCATATGCATATACATAATTTTTATACATTATTTCAAAATATAGAATCATAGTTTGAAATTATCATCAAACATCATTCTCTCTTTCATTCTCTTTGGCTCCTTGATCTCCTTGACATTGCTTGTGCCTATCATTTGGGATACTTGAGGGGATGAGATTGGGGGAAATCTCAGTAACAAGTTATATTTCATGCAATTATGTCAATCATATCAAATAACTCACATTTGATCATATTTAATCACATTTAAACAATAAATTGCTACATTGATTATAAAAATTTCGGCAGCATAATGGCTTAAAAAAATGGATATCCTGGTAAATAAAACCCTTCATTTTACAGCCAAGACCAATCAAAGAAATCACAATTGCAATATGGTAACACAATTTAATCATAGAAAGACAATGAAAGAACATAAAGTAAGAATATGAAACTTACCTACCTTTGGTGCTTGCACTTGGCTTTCCTCTTTAAACCAAAGCTTCCTCTAGTTTTCCCAAGCTTCCTCAAGTCCCTAAACATTATTAAACACATGCTTAAGCCACTGATTTCATGGCCAATCACAAAAAGCTCTCATAAAACTCTTAAAACCCTTAAATTCCCAAACTCTTTATCTTAAACCCTATCTTTGAGTCAACCTTTGTCTTTAAGGTTTTTCATCATGGAAAATTCATTTTTGCCATCAAAGTAATGAAATTCCAACCTTACGACACTCAAATGATTTGGCCAAAAATTTGCTCGAAAGGAAAAAAGAATGGTTCTTTCACAAACTTGCTTAAAACATATCATACTTGTTTGCTTTAGAAAAATCACATGCTTTCTCTAAACTTTATTACATAAAACCACTTCCTTTCTTAAATCCATATCCAAACTAAAAATAAACAGGAATAGGAGAAGCTTCAAAGCTTAGCTTAAACCACTTGAAAACTAAGCTAGGAACCATAAAAGTTACAAATAGGAATTTACCTATTTTTCTTGAATTTTATCTTTTCCCTTTTTCTTCCCCTTCCTCACGTTCTCTTCTTTCTTTCCTTGTGTGCACAGCTGCTCCTCTCACCTTTACATATGTCTTTCACATCTAAGAAGTGAGAGTTAATATAGAGAAATTAAGCCAATTAAATTATGCCAATTTATGTACTTGAAGGTTCTTGAAAATTCATGTAAAAATGGCATGAATATTAAATAATTGGAATTTCCCATGTGCAGCTTGGTCAGCATGAAATGAAGGGTATTTTAGTCTAAAAATTTTAAATATTTACTTATCCAGATATATCATGGACCAGTCTGGACAATTAAAACTACTTTAGCAGTATATTTTACTATTATTGGGATACTAATTATAATTATATTGGGGTATACCATAATATCCTTATTCCAATTGGTCCAAATAGAAGGCCTACACATTTTTCTTCAATGAATACTGCCTCTTCCTGTAGTCTAGATTGACTTTTATCGAGTAAGACATTAATATTAAATCATAATTACCCAATAAATATCATTTTGATCTTAATAAATTCCATACTATATTCCAATGATCTTAGCTCATTGAGAGTTTCATTTTGACTATAATTTTTATATTTACAAAAATGCCCTTGACTGAGAACAAATTTATAATTTTTTAATCTTTTGGGTTTTAAGTGTAATTTTTACCAAAATATTTGACTTTTCTTCCCCACGTGAATTCTTATATGCTTGGTGTAATGCCCCTCATGATATCTTTATTTGTTTTGTGTTTAGGACTGAAGGAAGCAGGATAGAGATAGGTTCAAGAGGAACTAGAAAAGGCTCCGCACCGCGACGAGAGGCCTTCCAGTAGCCGTGTTTGGGCTGAATGTTGTGAAGCCGCAGCGAGATATCTGAGGCCACAGTGAGAGTCAGGATTTTTGTTTAAATCCGGATCATTTCAGACGCTCGGAAGGAAAAGAAACGAAAGGAAATGAAGGGAGACCGCTAGAGAGATGAGATAGGGTTTGATTTTTCAGCATTCAGGGGTGACTTTCAGATCGAGGGAGCTTGGATCTAGGTTGGTAAGTGTTATCTACACCTCCCTCTCCGTTTTTATTCGGTGGAAATATGGGGTTTTTGGTTTTGAGGTGGGGTTTTCAGTTGTGACAAAATCCACCAATTGAAATGGTTTAAATGAGGTTAATAAAGTTTGTTTTGGTGTTCTTGTTGTTTGGATGTGTGTTTGGAAGGGTTTATGTGTGATTTGAGCTTAACCCTAGGTTGTTTTCGGTTAGAACTCTTAGGAATCCGATATGTATGTGTTTGAGTAGTATTTGAAGGGTCCCTAAGAGTTTATTGATGCATGAAAGGGGTGTTGGAACCTTGGGTTAGGCCTAAAGTAGCTAAATTGTGATATTGTGATTATGGGTATATTATGTTAATGAGAGAACTATGTATTATGAAGGTTATTTGGTTAACTGTGTGGGGCTCAAGCATGTAGGTGTTCAAGAAAGCGTGTGGAACTTTCCTGAGCATGATATCGACAATTGAGGTAACCGGGTGTTTGTTTATGTGGTTTTATACGATAGTACGGATAGTTGTGTATATATGCATGTCTTTTTCATACCACAATATTGATGTGTATGCGTGTATTGTTTTTCTATATATATTGTGGTATGTGTATAGTAGATGATGTTTATGAGTATTGTGATGAGATATGTGATGAGGACATTGAGGTTATATGATATGATGATTATGACGATACATTAGCATCACCACATGTTATTGTTACATTGAGATGTGTGACGGATGAAGTGGTGATGATGTGATGACGTATGATATATGATGATAAATAAATTGTTAGGGAGAATAAGGTTGGAGTATGTGATATATGTATATGTTAGGGAGGATAAGGGTGGATTGTACATGTTAGGGAGGATAAGGTTAGAATGTATATGTTAGGGAGGATAAGGATAGGTTATATGTATATGTGTGTTAGGGAGGATAAGGATGGAAGTTCCGGAGAGGACGACATGCATACCATACTTTTGACATTGCATTCATATGTTATATGATTCATATTTATATATATATGTTTATGTGTTGTTGATCCCGGTTACTGAAACATTGTCTCACCCCACCCTCTCCCATGACTAACCCTTTCAAGTGAAGGTTCTGGCTCTAGTCTGGTGAAGCCTAGAAAGTAGTTGTATACGTGGGAAGTCTATGTAGTGGTTGTATTTTTTTTGGACAATGTATTATGTGCCAAGGAGGATGGAAAGTGATGTATTGAATGTATGAGATTGACAGGATTGTTATGGATGAATGTATGTTTGGTTATGTTTATGTGGAATGTGTTATGCTGGTATTTTGAGAGAGTTAAGTGTTTGGATGTTAGCATGGTAGTATTTGTGAGCCCAGAGTGGTTTGGGCCTGATGGTTGTGTTTTAGGGCCTGCAGCCCATCTGGTCATATTGAGGTTTGAGGGGTCAAAACTCAGAGGAGTGGTTCTTTTAAGGTGAGACCCCGTTGGATATGTTGGTCTGGAGTTTTAGAACGTGTGTGAATGGTCTCTGAGTGACCCATTGTCTTCGGTGACAATTGGGGTTTGTTGATAGTGAGTTTTGGTCAATAAGTGATCAAAATGATGTCAGGGGTCCAGAATCTCCATACAGAGTTGGATTGAGGTGTAAGTGGTGTTTATGGTTAGATTAGGAGTAGATTGACTTGTAGGAGTTGGAATCAAGTCAATTGGAGGTCGGAGCATAAAGTTATGCACGTCAGAAGTTCATCCCGGAGTGTGGATTTGCTAATATGAGATATCAGCAAGGGGGCACCGCGGTGCCAGTGTCCAGGCCACGACGCCAGTGTTGGCCGAAGCGAGGGAAGAACAGAGCAGGCTGGAGCCGCAATGGTATTGTAGCGGCCGAGGCCCCAGCCCAGAAATTGGTATTTTGGGGTCATTTCCGCTGTTTTGAAGCTGTGAGATGCTGTTTTACGTTATTTGGGTTGTGATTGGTTGAATTTTGAGAGTTTTGGTTATGTTTAGTGGTAGGATGTTACACTTGGGACAAAATTATCATTTCCATAATTCTTAGGGGCAAAAATGTAATTTCTCATTTTTCTGTCCAATCGGGAAAAATGACCTCTTTGGTCTCTATTTCACATAAAACGGTATATATCCGTTTTTGTAAATTTGCTATGCATTTTTAATTATATAATATTTTAGAGATATTACAGCTAAAGTTTATGCTCTCAAGATATGGATGCACTATCTTTATGGCACTAAAGTTGAAATTTACTGTGACAACAAGAGTCTCAAATATTTACAAGAGCAAAAAGAGTTGAATATGAGATAGAGAAGATTGATGGAATTATTGAAGGATTATAATCCTACTATATATTACCATCCAGGCAAGGCTAATGTAGTAGCTGATGCCTTAAGTCAAAAATTTATTCATATAGCCAAGATGATGATCAAAGAGCAAGAATTAATAGAAAATTCTAGAAACTTAGCTTTTTTTGGTGAAATGATAATGGATGAAAGACAATTTGGCAAAACTAAAATTGAAATGGAATTATGGAGAGAAATAAGGGAAGCCTAATATGAAGATGAATTCTTGAGAGAAGTCAAGGAAAAGATGGAGTAAGGAAAGGCCTCAAGATTTGAAAAGTCAGAACACAATGGATTAATGAGATTTCATGGAAGAGTGTATGTACCTCTAAAAGAAGAAATTAAAGAAAAGATTTCAACTGAAGCTCATAAAAGTAATTATGGTATTCATCCAAGAATTACAAAAATGTACCATGATTTAAAGAAAATATTTTGGTGGCCTAGAATGAAGAATGATAGTACTCAGTTTGTAGCTAAATGCTTAACATGTCAGAAGGTGAAAATTTAGCACCAAAAGCCTTCAGGATTGTTACAACCCTTAGAAATCCTAGAATGGAAATGGGATAGCATATCAATGAATTTCATAATGGGTTTACCTAGGACTTCATCAGGTTATGATGCTATTTGGGTCATTGTTGATAGATTGACAAAATCAGCTCACTTTTTAGCAATGAAGTCTACTTTTACTTTAGACAAATTAGCACAACTTTATATAAAAGAAATTGTTAGACTTCATGGTGTACCCAATAGCATTATATTGGATAGAGATCCAAGGTTCAAATCTAACTTTTAGATATCCTTACAGAAGGCTTTAGGTACCAAATTAAGGTTTAGTATAGCTTACCACCCTCAAACTAATGGACAAACTGAAAGGACAATTCAAACCTTAGAGGATATGTTGAGGGTATATGTTTTGGAAATGAAAGGGAACTGGGATACATACTTACCTTTAGCAGAATTTGCCTATAATAACAGTTACCATTCCAACATTCAAATGGCTCCATAAAAGGTATTGTATGGAAGCAAATGCAAACCCCCTCTATGTTGGATCGAACTTAGGGAAAGAAAATTATTAGGCCTTGATTTAGTAGACCAAACCTCCAAATAGATAGAAATAATAAGGAAGAAATTACTAACAGCACAAAGTAGGTAGAAAAGTTATGCTAATAAGAGAAGAAAGTCGTTGGAATTTGAGGATGGAGATAATGTTTTTCTAAAAGTATCTCCTATGACTAGAGTAGGCCGATCTATTAAAAGTAGAAAGCTTAGTCCTAAGTATATTGGTCCCTTTGAAATTGTAGCCAAAATTGGACCCGTTGCTTATAAAATTGCATTACCCCCTCATTTAAGTTAACTCCATGATGTTTTCCATGTCTCACAACCAAAGAAGTACTAATCAGACCCATGCTTTGTATCTATGTTTCTAGTTAGATTTTGGTTGAATTGTGAACATGCATTATATACTACATTCTACAGTCTATTTTTTCTAATGATTTCTTTGGGTTTAATACATTATTCCATTAGATCCAGTATATCACATGCTCCATTTTGACTTTAATATTGAATTTTCAAAATTTTTTAAAATTACCAGCAAAGGCCCCAAATTTTTACTTTATTACACTGAACCAAAATTTCTCATTTATTACCCTTAAAGACCCAATATGGAAAATTACCATTTTACACTTTTTGGTATTTATTTATGTTGAATAAAGAGTTTTGATGATTCCAAACCAATATCCAAGAGCTTGGATTGAAGATATCAAAGGAGATCAAAGTGTTTCAAGTAAAGAATTTCTGAGTAATAGCTGCTAGATCTTCTGTAGGATCTTTTGTTATGTTTAAATGTGGGTAAAAGATTTTGATTTTAAGAAAAGATGTTTTTAAACTTTGATTTTAAGATAAATCTTGACTTATTTGAAAAAAACCCACAAACAGACGAAGTTTGAAAGTTTAAACTGAACTGTCATATTGGAAATTCGAACTTTGCCTTTAGAAATTCGAATTTCGAGCTAAAACTGAATAAATTTGAAAAGATGTCTCTCTGTCAGATGAATTTTGGTTTTCCAAAATTTGAATTTTCGTCCAAGTCTGAAAGAAGCCTTTTTGTGACAGACGAACTTCACATCTTCAAAATTCGAATTTCAGATAAAATGCAATTTGTGAAAACCAAAGAAATTCGTCTGAAATAATGTTGAAGTTCATCTGAAATCAAGAAGAAATTGAGTTTGAAAAATGCTCTCTGACAGACGAGCTTTGGCTTTCTAACATTCGAATTTTCATATAAGTCTGAAAGAAACTTCTTTGTAACAGACGAACTTTAAGTCTTCAAAATTTGAATTTCAGACAAAATGCAATTTGTGAAAACTAAAGAAATTTGTCTGAAACAATGTTAAAGTTTATCTGAAAGCAAGATTATATTAAGTTTCAAAATTGCTCTCTGACAGATGAACTTTGAACATTAAAATTCAAATTTTTAGAAGCTATGTTTTTGAGACTGTTGAAATGAAACATTGACATACGAATGACAAAGTCCTGTAACATTCAAATATTGAAGTTAGTCTGGAAAGAGTCACTCTGATAGACGAACTTCACTCTTTCAAAATTTGAATTTTGAAGAAAGTGAACTACTGTGCCTTTTGAAGGTACTAGGAATAGACGAATTTTGGGTTTCCAAAATTTGAATTTCGAAGGCACTGTAGAAAATTGAAAATACTGTTCACACTTAACAGAAAAACTTTCTTCTTGAAAATTCGTATGTCACATTGTGAAAATATTTTGTAAGTTTCAAAATTTGAATTTCACTTCATGAACAGACGAACTTCGTGCTGTAATGTTGGAAGCTTTAACATTCGGTTCCTTCGAAATTCGTCTGTTGACCAACCAAAATTCGAATTTCAGTATGTCAGAAGCATTAAATGCGATTGGTTAAAGGATAGTTTTTCAGAGTAACCGTTGGATAACTTCCCCAATGGATAGATTTTATCTCTAACGGACATTTGAAGTTATGGGTAACGAATCAAACTTGTATATACCGAATTTCTGCCAAATCATCTCAAAAGCTTTTACCCTCTCAACTTCGATACCTGTACTTCAACCTTATATCTACTCTATTCAAGAGAGTTATATCTTTGTAAACAATCTACTCTTCATCTGGAAGATAGATTTACTTGTGAGGGGAAATCACAAGGGGATTGGAAAGCACATTGTAAGAGTGCTTAGAGAGATTGAGAAAGCTCCAGAAAACAGAGCATACTCGTTGTACTGTGGCATTAGTAAGAAGCCCGTTGAATTCTTGCTGTATAGTGAAAAATCTCAAGAGTTGTCTTGGGGACTGGACGTAGGTCAAGTGGATAGACCGAACCAGGATAAATTACTGAGTCTTCTTCTCCTCATCATTACTTTTCAGCTTGCTCTGTTTTATACGTTGCTTCCTTTATACTGTGCTATCTTCACCCATTTCACTTTGTGCAGAAAAATTGCAATCTTCCCAATTCACCCCCCTCTTGGGAAGTCAGCCTTGCTAACAAGTGGTATCAGAGCCAGGATACCCATTCAAAGGATCTCACAGTCCGGGAATTAAGATGGCTGGCTTTGGAGAAAGCATACTTCTTGAAGGGAACAACACTAATAGACCACTAGGCTTTAGTGGAGAACATTATGGGTACTGGAAGATGAGGATGCAGATTTATCTACAATCAATTGATCTTGATATCTGGTCAGTCATTGAGAAAGGAGATTTCGTCCCAATGACTCTAACTGAAGATGGAAGACACAAAGAGAAACTAGAAGCAGAGTGGAATGAAGAAGACAGAAGGAGAGTCCTCCTAAATTTCAAAGCAAAGCATTGTTTAGTCAGTGCCCTAAACCAGGATGAATTCTACAGATTCTCACAATGCTCCACTGCAAAGGGGATGTGGGACACTCTGCAAATTGCACATGAAGGAACAACTGGGGTCAGGGAGAACAGACTGAACACATGCATTGGAGAGTATGAAAACTTCAGAATGACTGAAGGAGAAACTGGAAAGGAGCTCCAAAAGAGATTCACTCTCATTGTGAATCAATTAAAGAGCCTGGGAAAAGAGTACACTCAATCTAAAAAAGTAAGAAAGATACTCAGAGCTCTCCCTCTGGAATGACAGCCCAAGGTGACAGCAATAGAGAAAGCCAGAGGAGAATCAATGGCCTCTGTCACAGCTCTCTTCGGCAGTCTTGAGGAGTATGAAGGAAAAATTAAAGTTCTCAAGGAAGCTGGGCTGGACAAAAAGAAGAAAGGCCTTGCTCTCAAAGCTACAGATGAAAAGGAAGAAGAATCTGATGAAGGAGATGAGCTGGATGAGGAAACTCTAGCTATGATGGTCAGAAAATTCGGAAGATTCTACAGCAAGAAGTAGAACAAGAGATTCTTCAAGAAGGGAGCAGCTGGTGAAAGCAAGAAAGAGGTAAAAGAGCCCGTGACTTGCTATGAATGCAAGAAGCAGGGACACATCAAATGAGATTGTCCTCAATTTCTCAAAAAGCAAGAAAAGGACAAGAAAGCTGCAGACAAAGGGAAGAAGAAGAAAGCCTACATCTCATTAATATGGGGCAACGGCTCAGATGAGGAAGAAGAGGATGAAGATGAGATTGCCAACATTTGTCTGATGGCGCTTGCTTCTGAGGAAGCTAAACCCTCATGCAGCAGTGATCAGGAAGAAGAGGAATATGAATCTTAACCTTCCCATTCTGAGTTACTTGATGCATTTCATGAGCTTCATGATGAGTTTATTAAAGTTGCTAAAGAACTAAAACTAGCAAAGAGAAAGATTAATAAATTGGAATCTCAAAACAACAGTTCTGAAATTACCTCTCTACCTACTACTGAATCTATTTGCTGTACTTCATGCATTGAACTAAAGCAAACTAATGATTACTTGGTATAAAGCATGTCTAGGCTCACTAGAGGTAAAGATATGTTGTTTGCCCTGATGGGGAGCCAAAGAATATCACAAGAAAAAGTTGGTCTTGGCTATGATCCATGTGCTGTCAAGGAAAAGATTAGGAAGAAAAACCAGAATGCATACATGAGGCATTTTATGCATGCTGAGAGCAACAAA
The DNA here is from genome assembly GCA_026686845.1 of Adenanthera pavonina. Classification (NCBI taxonomy): domain Eukaryota; kingdom Viridiplantae; phylum Streptophyta; class Magnoliopsida; order Fabales; family Fabaceae; genus Adenanthera; species Adenanthera pavonina. The sequence goes on from JAIVEN010000017.1 coordinate 11,384,069, forward strand.
AAGAAAGATCACATATCATCTCACATTGAAACATATAATCAACCAAAGCATGCAAGACAAAAGTATTATCTGCATTGTTTTCTTCCTACTTCTCAATCTAGCAGTTCATTCACTACCTGTCATTTCTGTAATAAAAAGGGACATATTTCCAGTTCTTGTGCTTTGAAGAAAAATGGACTTGGTAGAAAAGTTGAATGGGTTCCCAAAGTTGCATCTGCATCTAGGGAAAAATCTACTGACCAAAAAGGACCCAAGCAAATTTGGGTACCTAAAAGGAAAACATAAACATTGTTTTGCAGGTCTGTCTCAAAGTTAAGAAGAGCAACAAATGGTATATGGACAGTGCCTGCTCAAGTCACATGACTGGTGATAAGGAGAAGTTCATCACCCTTAGAGACAAGAAAGGAGGAAAGGTGACCTTTGGAGGTGATCAATATGGCAAAGTTGTTGGTATTGGCATTGTGGGCAAAAATCTGGAAACATCCATTGAAGAGGTGCTGTTTGTGATTGGCCTCAACCATAATTTGCTGAGCTTGAGTCAGACCTGTGATAAAGGAAATTGGGAGCTGTTTGACTCAAAGTTTTGCCTGGTTATCAGAAAAAGTGATCACAAAGTAATCCTCAAAGCTCAAAGGGATGGTAACTGTTATACTATTGATCTTGATGAACTTCCTTCCTTGGATTCTGTATGTTTAATTAGTCAAGATAATGATAGCTGGTTATGGCATAGGAGATTAGCTCATGTGAACATGAATCAACTGTCTAAGCTAGTTAAAAATAAGCTAGTAACTGGTCTGCCAAAAATATCTTTTGAAAAGGATAAAGAATGTGATGCATGCTTAAGAGGAAAACAAACTAAGTCATCTTTTAAATCTAAAAATATAGTTACCACAACAAGACCACTTGAATTGCTACATATGGACTTAATTGGACCATTTAGGGTGAAAAGTCTTGGTGGTAATCTGTATGTGCTTGTAATTGTAGATGATTACTCTAGATTCACTTGGACATTATTTCTATCCTCTAAAAGTGATACCTTTGATGCATTTGTAACCTTGGCTAAGAAAATGCAAAATGAGAAAGGTATTTCTATTGTGTCTATCAGGTCAGACCATGGAGGAGAGTTTGAAAATGCATACTTCCTAGAGTACTGCAATGACCATGGGATTGACCACAACTTCTCAGCTCCAAGGACCCTTCAACAAAATGGGGTAGTAGAAAGGAAGAACAGAACTATTGGAGAGATGGCCAGAGCTATGCTGAATGAGAAGGAACTCTCTCAAGTATTTTGGACTGATACAGTGAATACAGTAAGCTACATCATAAACAGAGCCTACATCAGACCAATCCTTGGGAAGACTCCATACGAGCTGTACAAGGGAAGAAAGTCAAATCTGTCTCATCTCCATGTGTTCGGATGCAAATGCTTCATTCACAACAATGGGAAAGAAAATCTGGGTAAGTTTGATGCTATATCCGATGAAGGTATATTTCTGGGCTATTCTAGTAGGAGTAAGGCATATAGAGTTTATAACAAAAGATCAAATGTGGTAGAAGAATCTGTGCATGTGGTTTTCATTGAAAATGAAACTGTTTCAAAACATGTTACCAATAAGAATGATCTTGCTTTCAACTTTGAAAAACTGGGCATTTCTGATAAAAGTAAAACTGAACCTCCAAAGATATCTGAATCTGTTAATAGAGAGAAAGATATCCAGGAGCAAGAGTTTGATGAAGAAAATAATGAAGAAACATCTCAAGAACTCCCTAGAGCTTGGATATATCAAAGGAATCATTCTGTTGATCAAGTAATAGGGAATGTTCAAGAGAGAGTCAAAACTAGAAAATAGTTAAGTGATCAAATGCTCAACTGCGCTTTCATTTCTCAAACTGAACCCAAATGTGCTGAACAAGCCTTAACTAATGAATACTGGATTTTGGCTATGCAAGATGAATTAAATCAATTTGAAAGAAATCAAGTTTGGGATTTAGTGCCTAGACCCAAAAATCATCCTGTTATTGGTACCAAATGGGTTTTCAGAAATAAACTTGATGAATCTGGAACAATAATCAGAAATAAAGCTAGATTGGTTGCTAAAGGGTATAATCAGGAAGAAGGTATTGATTTTGAAGAAACCTTTGCACTAGTACCTAGATTAGAAGCTATAAGAATATTGCTAGCATATGCATGCATGAAAAATATTTTACTGTATCAAATGGATGTAAAGAGTGCCTTTCTAAATGGATATTTCATGGAAGAAGTTTATGTAGATCAACCTCCAGGTTTTAAGGATTCTACAAAACCAAACCATGTTTATAAACTGAAGAAAGCTCTTTATGGTTTAAAACAAACCCCTAGAGCATGGTATGAGAGACTGAGTAATTTTTTGACTGAAAAGGGGTTCAACAGAGAAAAAGTAGATACAACTTTATTTACCAAGAAATAAAATAAAGATTAACTTATTGTTCAAATTTATGTTGATGATTTTATATTTGGTGCTACTAATGAATCTCTTTGCAAGAATTTTTCTAAGCTAATGCAGGGAGAATTCGAAATGTCCATGATGGGTGAACTCAACTTCTTCCTTGGATTGCAAATTAGGCAGTGTGATGATGGTATCTTTCTCAACCAATCCAAGTATCTGAAGGAATTGCTAAAGAAGTTTGGGATGGAGAATGTCAGGCCAATGGGAACACCTATGGCTACAACAACCAAACTGGATATGGATGAGAAAGGGAAAATGTTTGACACAACCCAGTATAGAAGAATGATTGGATCCCTACTGTACCTAACTGCCAGCAGACCTGACATCATGTTTAGTGTCTGTATGTGTGCAAGATTCCAGTCATGTCCCAAGGAAACCCATGCAACTGCTGTGAAGCGTATCTTCAGATATCTTATTGGAACATCACATATGGGTCTTTGGTATCCAAAGGGTAATGGAGAAGCTCTCAAAGGATACACTGATGTTGACTTTGCAGGATCCAAAACTGACAGAAAAAGCACAAGTGGAACTTGTCAGTTTCTTGGAGGATCCTTGGTTTCATGGTTCAGTAAAAAGCAAAACAGTGTGGCTCTATCTACTGCAGAAGCTGAGTATGTTGCAGCTGGAAGCTGTTGTGCCCAAGTCATCTGGATGAAGCAGCAGCTTGAAGATCTTGAGGTTAAAATGAAAGAGATACCAATCATGTGTGACAACCAAAGTTCCATAAATATCACTAAGAATCCTGTCATGAACTCAAGGACGAAACATATTGAAGTTAGGCACCACTTCATAAGGGATCACATTCTGAAAGGAGAAGTCAGATTGGAGTACATCTCAACAGAGGATCAAGTTGCTGATATACTCACAAAGCCTCTATCAGAAGACAGGCACTGCAAAATCAGGAGAGAATTGGGTATGGTAAATCCCAATGAACTGTAAGTTATTCTCGTGCAATCTTGTTTTCAAAGGTTAATTCTAACTTTGGCATCGGAGTATGTTTAATTTAAGTTGCAGGTGCTCCACACAAGATTCAATGGCAATAAACTTGAAGATTGGAGCACACCAGAATGGAACAACCAGAAAGTGAAGTAAATGACAAAAACTCTAAGTTCTGGATCCATTCTGTAAGTTTTTAAAGATGAAATTCATATTTTAGATGTGTGTTGGACGTATTTTGCTTCATAAACTATGTTTTTGAACTGGTCAACGTGGTCAACATTCGAATTTTAGTTGACCAATAGAAGAACTTCGGACTGTTATGCCTTGGAACAGTTCTCGGTGATACCTCAAAATTCATTTGTTGAATCCTGAAAGTTCAAATTTTCAAGATCAAAAATTTCAAAGTTATGTTTGTCCATCACTGATTATACGAATTATCACTTCTTAACATATGAATGTTGGACAACCTTTACAAAAGTTGAAAAATTCAAATTTTCAGTTCAAAATTCATCTGTTGAATCATGTTCTTCATGTTGAATACTTGAAAGATGAAGTTCTACATGCTTAATTCGTCTATTGGTTGAAGTTTTGTTTGTTGCCTGCTGTTTTCTCTTTAACATTCGAACTTTGTTGGAACAAAACTCGTCTATTGTGCTTGTATTGCTTAATCCAAGCCACTGTCAGATGAACTTTTAGAAGAAAATTTGTCTGTCAGTAAGCTTTGCTGAACGGTTTAACTTGTAACTGCCTGAAGTTTGAATTTTGACCTCTGAAAATTCGTCTGTCAGACGGTTACTTACGTTAAATCCGACGGTTTTCCAAAGAACAAACGCAACCCTATTCTTAACTCCTCTGAGTCTGTTCTAATTCTCTCATCAATTCCCTTCAATTCTGACCAAAAACTGCCACTTCCCATCGATTAAGCTTCCTTTCGCTTCATTTAAATCCATTCTAAGGCTCATTCTGCAATGTTCATCCAAAAAATGGCAAGAGTCAAAAATCCTAAAGCTGGGAAAGCTGGAGCCCAACCAAAGAGGAATGTTAAATCATAATACGCCTCGAAGGAAGGAGAGAAATCAAAGAGAAAAGTCGAATCCAGTAAGGCAACTCCCACCAAACGCCAAAAGACTGCATCCAAAGCAGATTCTCAGAAAGCTGGACCCTTCTCTTTGAAAACTGTAGAACCTTCGGTTCCAGTTCCTTCAAAAGCTACTGCTGTTGCTTCCACTTCGCCCTTCAATACTCAATCTGGAGAGTACGAGCTTACTACACTGCCACTCTGGAGCACTCCACAGATTTAAGAGGAATACTCCACCAAGTTTGCCAACAAGAAGGTAATCAAACCACATTGTGTAAACTTGGAAGATTTCTTGGTCTCAAATAATTTTGATGCTGGTATATGGATGATGAGATATAAGAATCTGTTGGAAGTATTAGAGAGATATGATGATGAGGTGGTGAAGTCATGGTACGCCTCTTTAAAATACAACAGCAAGAAGAAAAAGTGGGCAGTCAATCTAAGGTCTAGGACCATTTGCCTTACTGATGAGACATTCAATGAGGTACTGGAGATCCCTTGGTAAGATGGACTCAAGATTGATATCAATGCCTCTGGGTACATGGATGAGGCAGATATGGCTGATGAAGAAGGTGGTCCCCCTCTGAACTGCAAGGAGAGTACTATTCTGAGCACATTGTTCAAAAGAAGGGAAAATTGGTCATCCATAAACCTGTTGAAGCCCACAGACCTTAGTGTTCAAGTGAGGATCCTGCACTACATAGTGTCCAGGATTATATTCAACAAAAAAGGCAGCTTCAACTTGATAACAAGGGCAGAGGCACATGTCATGGCTGCAATCATGCGTGGGAAACTGATTAATATGTGACACCTCATTCTCCAACGCATGATCAAGGCTAGAGATAAGAGGAAGGACTCAACACTCCCCTATGCTGCTATCATCTCCAGAATTCTGCAGTATGCCAGAATTCAGCATATTGAGAAAGGGAAGGGCAAGCCCACTGAAATATTCAAGGAGGAAGAACTGCAGAGGATGGGCATTGAAAGAGATGAAGGAAGATGGGTTGGAAAGGGAGCAGGGAGATCTGAAGATTTGTTCTTTGTTGCTGATGCCTCCCTACAACAAGAAGGCACCTCTGAGGCTCCTCGCAGATCTATACCTCAGCCTTCTCAGCCAATTCCATCTCCCTCCAGGCCTACTCACCCTCCTTCCACTCCCTCCTCACGGGCCAAGCCAACCAAGATCACTGAGTTGTATGACAGCCTGTCTACACTCATTCTCAGCATCAGAGATGAGTAAAATGCCAAATTTGCTCATCTGCAAGATCAGATCCATCAGTTGGCTGTAAATATGAAGGTAGTGGTTGATGCTTATGAAGAGATTAGAAGTGCAATCCCTACCACCTCAGCTCCACCTCAACCAGGGTCCTCTGTGCCTGTCCAATCTCCAACTCCTGAACCTCCAAGCCCATTCAAGAGTGCCTCCTCTGACCATGATGACGATATAGATGGTGCTGGTGCAATGAGGACACATAGTCCTGGTCCACCCTTGGACTATGGATTGGAAGAAGAAGGACTTCAAGAAACAAGCCCTCATGAGCCTATGTAAGAAGATGCTCAGGATTCAATTCTGTCCATTCAAGAATCAGAGCAAGTTGAAAGATTGGTTGCAACCATTTCAACCTCTTCTAAGCTGGAAGGTGCAAGCAATGAAGAGAGGAGCATTGTGCTTATTGTTGATTATGAGGCTATTGCTCACAATGCTTTCCTACAAGCTCAAAGAAGGAGGCTTGAGGAAATGTTTCGTCCTGATGAACCAGCTCCTTCTTCTCTTGCTGCCTATGGACTTTCAGAGGAACAATGAGCTTAGTTGGCTCTTTCCAGACAGGCAATGCAGCAGTTGCTTGAGGTCTCTGATGATGATGATGAACCAAGCCCTGAGCCTTTTGCACCAGTCCAGCCAGAAATCCCTTTTGCTCCTGTGCCACTTCGAGCCATCCCTGTCTCTCAGATCCCTCCTCCGGCTGATTTTGTTGGCCTTCCTGATGATGCCAAAAAGGGGGAGAAGATTGAGCGAACTGGAAAGTCTGCTGCTGCTGAACCATCTGGGAAAGGGAAAACGTTCAGTAAGAAGACCAAGCCAAAGAAGAAGTGATTGAAGACTTGTTTTAATCTTAGGCTTGAGTCCTCTTGTAGTGCTTTGTGTTTCTATTTCTGTTTGCATTTTGTATTGTGTATTAAAACTTTGATTAATTTGGTTTTTGTATAGCAACAATTGATTAAATGAATGCATTTCTTGGTTGCAATGTTAAGAGCTTATTACCCCTTTGAATATCTTCACTTGATCTACTGTGTGATGTCTTTTGAAAAATAATGCATATGTTGAGGGGGAGCTTGTTAAAGCAAACCCAAGTATTAATCCAGTTTGTGAGTTGTTTTGTTATCATCAAAAAGGGGGAGAATGTTGAATCAAGAGTTTTGATGATTCCAAACCAACATCCAAGAGCTTGGATTGAAGATATCAAAGGAGATCAAAGTGTTTCAAGTGAAGAATTTCTGAGTAATAGCTGCTAGATCTTCTGTAGGATCTTTTGTTATGTTTATATGAGGGTAAAAGATTTTGATTTTAAGAAAAGATGTTTTTAAACCTTGATTTTATGATAAATCTTGACTTATTTGAAAAATACCCATAAACAGACGAAGTTTGAAAGTTTAAACTGAACTGTCATATTGGAAATTCGAACTTTGCCTTTGGAAATTCGAATTTCGAGCTAAAACTGAATAAATCTGAAAAGATGTCTCTCTATCAGACGAATTTTGGTTTTCCAAAATTTGAATTTTCATCCAAGTCTGAAAGAAGCCTTTTTGCGACAGACGAACTTCACATCTTCAAAATTCGAATTTCAGATAAAATGCAGTTTGTGAAAACCAAAGAAATTCGTCTGAAATAATGTTTGAAGTTAATCTGAAATCAAGAAGAAATTGAGTTTGAAAAATGCTCTCTAACAGACGAGCTTTGGCTTTCTAACATTCGAATTTTCATATAAGTCTGAAAGAAGCTTCTTTGTAACAGACGAACTTTAAGTCTTCAAAATTCAAATTTCAGACAAAAAGCAATTTGTGAAAACTAAAGAAATTTGTCTGAAACAATGTTAAAGTTCATCTGAAAGCAAGATTATATTAAGTTTCAAAATTTCTCTCTGACAGATGAACTTTGAACATTAAAATTTGAATTTTCAGAAGCTATGTTTTTGAGACTGTTGAAATGAAACATTGACATATGAATGACAAAGTCCTGTAACATTCGAATATTGAAGTTAGTCTGGAAAGAGTCACTCTGATAGACGAACTTCACTCTTTCAAAATTCGAATTTCGAAGAAAGTGAACTACTGTACCTTTTGAAGGTACTAGGAACAGACGAATTTTGCATTTCCAAAATTCAAATTTCGAAGGCACTGTAGAAAATTGAAAACACTGTTCACACTTAACAGAAAAACTTTCTTCTTGAAAATTCGTATGTCACATTGTGAAAATATTTTGTAAGTTTCAAAATTTGAATTTCACTTCATGAACAGACGAACTTCGTGCTGTAATGTTGGAAGCTTTAACCTTCAGTTCCTTCGAAATTCGTCTGTTGACCAACCAAAATTCAAATTTCAGTATGTCAGAAGCATTAAATGCGATTGGTTAAAGGATAATTTTTCAGAGTAACCGTTGGATAACTTCCCCAATGGATAGATTTGTCTCTAACGGACATTTGAAACCTAAATCTATAAATATAACATCATTTGAAGTTATGGGTAATGAATCAAACTTGTATATACCGAATTTCTACCAAATCATCTCAAAAGCTTTTACCCTCTCAACTTCGATACCTGTACTTCAACCTTCATATCTACTCTATTCAAGAGAGTTATATCTTTATAAATAATCTACTCTTCATCTGGAAGATAGATTTACTTGTGAGGGGAAATCACAAGGGGATTGGAAAGCACATTGTAAGAGTGCTTAGAGAGATTGAGAAAGCTCCAGAAAACAGAGCATACTCGTTGTACTGTGGCATTAGCAAGAAGCCCGTTGAATTCTTGCTGTATAGTGAAAAATCTCAAGAGTTGTCTTGGGGACTGGACGTAGGTCAAGTGGATAGACCGAACCAGGATAAATTACTGAGTCTTCTTCTCCTCATCATTACTTTTCAGCTTGCTCTGTTTTATACGTTGCTTCCTTTATACTGTGCTATCTTCACCCATTTCACTTTATGCAGAAAAATTGCAATCTTTCCAATTCACCCCCCCTTTGGGAAGTCAGCCTTGCTAACAATTTAGCATATTAATATCACATCTTTTCCAACCATGTTTTTCTTATATTTATTTGAGACATATCATAAACATCCTTTAATATTACTAAGGAATTTAGCAATTTTCTTTTCTTATTTTTAAACCTAACCATAAAAAAGCGGATGTTACAAGTTATAACACACAAGTTGACCTATTTAACCCATGAAAAGGAGCAAATTAGGTTGTAAAATATGTAACTCGTTTAAAACAAAGTAAAACCAACCCAAACCATACAACCCATAGGTTAAATGAGTTGATCCATAGGTTATATGGGTTTGCCCTTTTTTTCAAATTTTTGGTATGCGCCAACAAGAAAAAGGAAAATTTTAAGCAAGTCCAAATGAAAAAAATGACACTTTATGACTTGTAAGCATACATGAAAATCTAGATAAATAATGATATTAAAAAAAACCCACAGAAATTTAATTAAAGAATAAATAAATTTTTGAAAAACCGCCAATTATAGATAACAATATATTTTTCATCAAATTGTTAATTCATAAAAAGTTATATTACTATATATTCTTATAGAAAATATTTTTTATTCAATTTTTAAAAATTTAGATTCATTTATGTTAAAAAATTTTGAAAATATAATATATATATATATATATTAGTGGGTCGACAGGTTAACCCATATAACTCACCAACCAACCACTGATGGGTTGGGCTGGGGTTCCCAACCCATCAGGAAAATGAGCTGAACCAACCCATCAGGAAAATGAGCTAACCCAACCCAACTAGTTTTCCACATAATTCGTTACTAGCTAAGTCAATCAAGCTAGCCTATTTTCCCACCTCTAGGTCAATGCAAAATGTATTCAATGTCACTATACCTATAGGATACAAGAAACATTAAGACATTAATTTAAAAGATTTACTACCAACTTGCCTAAAAATTCTTATTACAAAATTATAAACTCGTTACACCATAAATATTTGGCCTTTCGGAAGGGTCAACATAAAGGGTACTCAATGTCGCCATACCTATAGGTTATAAGAAACATTAAGACATTGATTTAAAGATTTACTACTAACTTTCCCAAAAAATCTCATCAAAAAATAATATTGACAATATCATTCCTATAAGGTATGACCATTCCCAATATAATATACTCACATAATCTTTCCTAAGTACACCATCATGATTGTCCCACAATATGTGAGTACACAACTGTTAGATGAGCTGGCTTCCCAAGAGGACGGGTGAATTGAGAAGATTAAAATTTTCTGCAAAAAGTCAAGAAGGTGAAGAAAGCAAAGTATGACAATAAAACAGAGTATAAATGAATAAACTGTAAAAGTAGCAGTAAAGAGAGGAAAACTCATATATTTATCCTGGTTCGATCTCTCCACTTGACCTACGTCCAGTCCCCAAGTCACTACTTGAGATTTTCCACTATCTGCAACAATTCAATGGGCTTCTTGCAAATACCACAGTACAAAGATGATGCTCTGTTTCTAGAGCTCACTTTTCCACTCTATGCACTCTTACTAAGTGCTTCCCCAATCCCTTGTGATATTCCCTCACAAGAAAATCTTTCTTCCAGATGAAGATAAGATTGTTTACAAAGATTAAACTCTCTTAGACATAGTGAATATGAAAGTTGAAGTACAAATATTGAAGTGAGAGAGTAAGAGACTTTGAGTAGATGATTTGACAGAGTTTCAGTATATGCACAGTTAAAATCGTTACCCACAACTTCAAATGATGTTATATTTATAGATTTAGGTCTCAACTATACATTAGAGACACAATTTATCCATTGGAGAAGTTATCTAATGGTTAATTTGAAAAACTATCCGTTAACCAACCGCATTTAATGCTTCCCACATTCTGAAATTCGAATTTCAGTTGGTTAACAGACGAATTTAGCAGAACCAAAGACTAAAGACTTCGACGTTGAATTCCTGAAGTTCGTCTGTCATGAAGTGAAGTTCGAATTTTGATATTTGCAAAGTGTTTCTATGTTGTGACATACGAATTTTCAAGTAGAAAGTTTTTCTGTTAACTATGAACAGTATTTTCAATTTGCTACAGTGCCTTTGAAATTCGAATTTTGGAACCCTAAAATTCATCTGTCCGTAGCTGGCTTATAAGGCACAGTAGTTCATCTGATTCGAAATTTGAATTTTCAAAAGGCAAAGTTCGTCTGTCAGAGAGACCTCTTTTCAAACTTACTTCAAAATTCAAATTTACAAATATTGTCATTCGTATGTCAACATATCAATATATCAGACTCACAAGCTTTGTTTCTAAAATTCGAATTTTCATGTTCAAAGTTCGTCTGTTAGGGAGCAATTTTGAAACCCAATCTAAACTTGGTTTCAGATGAACTTTGACATAATTTCAGAAAAATTTCTTTGGTTTTCATAAGTTTCATTCTATCTGAAATTTGAATTTTTAAAACCCAAAGTTTGTTTGTTACTGAAAGCTTCTTTCAGACACTTATCAAAATTCGAATTTTCTCAAGTCAAAATTCATCTGTCAGATAGTCTTCTCTTCAGAACTTTTCAGTTTCACTACGAAATTCAAATTTCCAAAGCCAAAGTTCAAATTTTCAAGATGACAGATCAGTATAAGCCTTTCAAACTTTGTCTGTTGGTGGGTGTTTTTCAAATATTCCATTATTTAACATAGAATCAAAGTTTTAAAACATCTTTTCATCAAATCAAAGTCTTTTACTCAAAATCAAAACATTACTTAACATCCTACATAAATCTTTACATTGATTTCTCCATGATTCCTTCACTTGAACCTTTTGTGTATCTTTGATATCTTTATTCCAAGCTCTTGAAGGTTGGTTTGGAATCATTAAAATACTTTATTCAATATTCTCCCCCTTTTTGATAATGACAAAACAACTTATAAACTGGATTAGTACTTAGGTTTGCTTTAGCAAGCTCCCCCTCAACATATGCATTTTATTTCAAAAGATATCATATGTAGTAGATCAAGTAAAGAGATTCAAAGATTAATAGGAATAGATCATTGCAACCAAGGAATTCTTTCATTTCATCAAACATTGTTTTACAAATGCAAAATAGTTCGAAAAACATAAACACAAAACACAAGTAACAGAAACATAACAAATCACTACAAGAGGACCCAAGCCTAAGTTCTAGTCACTTCTTCTTTGACTTGGTCTTCTTGCTGTAAGTCTTTCCAGATGGCTCAGCAACAGATTTGCCAGTTTGCTTACTCTTCTCCCCCTTTTTGGCATCATCAGGAAGGTGAACATAATCAGCCGGAGGAGGGATTTGAGAAACTGGAATAGCTTTGAGGGGCACAAGAGCAAAAGGTAGATGTGGACTAACTGATGGAGGAGGCTTAGAAGGCTCAGGGCTTGGATTCTCATCTTCAAAGACCTCAAGCAGTTCTTGTATCTCTTGTCTGGAAAGAGCTAATTGAGCCCTTTGTTCTTTTGAAAGACCATATGCAGTGAGAGATGAAGGAGCAGGGTCATCAGAACGAAATATTTCTTTAAGCCTTCTTCTCTGAGCTTGCAAGAGAGCATTGCAAGTAATAGCTTCCACAATTGATGAAGTACAGATTGCTGCCACTAATCTTTCTACTTGCTCAGATTCTTGCTGGGACAGGATTTATTCTTGAGCATCTACTGTAATGGGCTCATTAAAGCTTGAATCCCGAGCACCCTCTTCCTCCATGCCATAGTCCAAGGGAGGACCAGGACTTGGTGTGCTCATTATACCAGTAGCCTCAGTATCATCTACAGCATCATCATGCTCAGAAGAGGCTAGCTCAAATGGACTCAGAGGTTCAGGAGTTACAGATTGAACAGGCTCAAAGAATCCTGGCTGAGGTGGAGCTGATGTGGCAGGTATTGCACTCCAAATATCTTCATAGGCATCAGCAACCACTTTCATGTTCTTGGACAACTAGTGAATCTGATCTTGCAGATGAGCAAATTTGGCATTTTGCTCATCCCTGATGCTAAGTATGAGTGTAGACAAGCTGTCATACAACTTAGTGATCTTGGTTGGCTTGCCATGAGATAGGGGAGTAGATGGAATGTGAGTAAGCTTAGATGGAGATGGAACAGTCAGAGAGGGCTGAGGTGTAGGTCTTGCAGGAGCCTCAGAGGTACCTTCTTGCTGTAGGGAGGTATCTTCAACAAAGAAGAGATCTTCAGATTTTCCTGCCCCCCCTGCCAATCCATCTTCCTTTATTTCTCTCAATCCCCATTCTTTGAAGTTCCTCTTCCTTGAAAATCTTAGTGGGCTTCCCTTTCCCCTTCTCAAGGTGCTGAATTCTAGCATATTGTAGAATTCTGGAAATGATTGTTGCATAGGGGAGTGTGGAGTCTTTCCTCTGATCCCTTGCCTTGATCATGTGCTGGAGTATGATATGTCCCATGTTGATGAGCTTTCCATGCATGATTGCTGCTATCACATGTGCCTCTGCCCTTGTGATCAGATTGAAGCTACCTCCTTTGTTGATGATAATCCTAGACACTATGTAGTGTATGACCCTTGCTTGAGCACTGAGGTCTGTGGGCTTTAGCAAGTTTATGGTTGGCTTATTCTCCTTTCTTCTGAACAAAGTGTTCAGGATTGTGCTTTTCTTATAGTTCAGAAAGGGGCCACCTTCTTCATCAGCAGTCTCTGCCTCATCCATGTACCCAGAAGCAATGATGTCAATCTTAAGGCCATCTGGCCCTGGGATTTCTAACACTTCATTGAAAATTTCATCTGTGAGCCAGATGGTCCTTAATCTCAGAATGACCTCCCACTTCTTCTTTTTGTTGTTGTATTTCAAGGAGGCATACCATGTCTTAACCACTTCATCATCATACCTCTCCAATATCTTTAACAGATTCTTATATCTTAGCATCCATATTCCAGCCTCAAAACTGTTAGAGACCAAGAAATCTTCCAAGTTCACACAGTGAGGCTTGATTACCTTTTTACTTGCAAACTTGGTTGAGTATTCTTCCTGAATCTGAGGAGTGCTCCATAATGGCATTGTTGTGAGTTAGTATTCTCCAGATTTAGTCCTGGAGGAGGAAGTGGAAGCAATTATATCAGCAGCAGGAACAGGGACCGAAGTCTCTGCTTTCTTCAAAGAAGAGGGTCCAGCTTTCTTTGATTCAGCCTTTTGAGTAGTTTTCTATTGTTTGGAGGGAGTTACCTTGCTTGATTCGGCTTTTCCCTTCAATTTTTCACCCTCTTTTGAGGCATATTGGGATTTGATCATTCTCTTTGGTCGTGCCTCTCCTTTTCCAGCTTCAGGATTCTTTACTCTTGCCATTTCCGTTGATGAATGTTTCAGAATGAAGCAGAGATTGGGTTTATAAGATGCAAAAAGAAGTTTAAACGGTGGGAAATGAAGAATTTCAGTAAGAATTTAAGAGCATTGAAGAGAGAATTTGAACAGACTCAGAGAAGAAAAGAGTAGGTTATGTTTGTTCAATGGAAAACCGTTGGTTTTAACGTAAGTAACCGCCTGATAGACGAATTTTGAGGGGTCAAAATTCAAACTTCGAGCAGTTAAAAGTTAACCCATTCAGCAAAGCTTACTGACAGACGAATTTTCTTCCGAAAGTTCATCTGACAATGGCTTGGTTCAAGCAACACAAGATAAACAGACGAACTTTGTTTCAACAAAGTTCAAATTTTGAAGAGTTAACATCAAGTAGCAATCAAATCAACAAACAACAGACGAATTATGCATATAAACATTCATCTTTCAGAGATTCAACATTATGAGCAAGTTTCAACAGACGAATTTTGAATCCGAAATTCGAATTTCTTTACTTTGTAAAGATTCTCCAATATTTGTATGTTAAGAAATAATCATTTGTATAATCATCATGTTGGACAAACATAACTTTGAAACTTTTACTTTTGAAAATTTGAACTTTCAAGGTCCAACAGTCGAATTTCGAGGGATCACCGAGAACTGTTTCAATGTTTAACAAGCTGAAGTTCGTCTGTTGGGCATCTAAATTCGAATGTTGACCAAGCTGACTTGTTCAGAAACACAGTTTATCAAGAAAATTCATCTAATACACAACTAAGATATGAATTTCAACTTTAAAAACTTACATAATGGATCCAGAAACTTAGAATTTTTGCCATTTTCTTCACTTTTTGATCATTCCATTCTGGTGTGCTCCATTTTTCAGATTTGTTACCATTGAATCTCATGAAGAGCATCTGCAACTTGAATTAAATTCACTCCGATGCTAAAGTTAGAATTAATTTAATGTTGTAAAATCTAAAAACAGAATTGCACACGATATTTACTTGCAGTTCATTGGGATTTACCATACCCAATTCTCTCCTGATTTTGCAATGTCTATCTTCTGATAAAGGCTTTGTCAAGATATTAGCAACTTGATCCTCTGTAGGGATGTACTCTAGTCTGATTTCTCTTTTCAAAACATGATCCCTTATGAAATGGTGCCTAACTTCAATATGTTTTGTTCTTGAATGCATGACAGGATTCTTTGTGATGTTTATGGCACTTTGGTTATCACACATTATTGGTATTTCCTTCATCTCAACCTCAAGATCTTCAAGCTGCTGCTTCATCCAGATGATTTGGGCACAACAGCTTCCAGCTGCAACATATTCAGCCTCTGCTGTGGATAAGGCCACACTGTTTTGCTTCTTGCTAGACCATGAAACCAATGATCCTCCAAAAAACTGACAAGTTCCACTTGTGCTTTTTCTGTCAATTTTGGATCTGCAAAGTCAACATCAGTGTATCCTTTGAGATCTTCTCCATTGCCCTTTGGATACCAAAGACCCATATGTGATGTTTCAATAAGATATCTGAAGATACGCTTCACAGCAGTTGCATGGGTTTCCTTGGCACATGATTGGAATCTTGCACACATACAGACACGAAACATGATGTCAGGTCTGCTGGCAGTTAGGTACAATAGGGATCCAATCATTCTTCTATACTAGGTTATGTCAAACATTTCCCCTTTTTCATCCATATCCAGTTTGGTTGTTGTAGTCATAAGTGTTCCCATTGGCCTGGCATTCTCCATCCCAAACTTCTTTAGCAATTCCTTCATATACTTGGATTGGTTGAGAAAGATGCCATCATCACACTGCCTAATTTGCAATCCAAGGAAGAAGTTGAGTTCACCCATCATGGACATTTCGAATTCTCCCTGCATTAGCTTAGAAAAATTCTTGTAAAGAGATTCATTAGTAGCACCAAATATAAAATCATCAACATAAATTTGAACAATAAGTAAATGTTTATTTTCTTTCTTGGTAAATAAAGTTGTATCTACTTTTCCTCTGTTGAACCCTTTTTCAGTCAGAAAATTACTTAATCTTTCATACCAAGCTCTAGGGGCATGTTTTAAACTGTAAAGAGCTTTCTTCAGTTTATAAACATGGTTCGGTTTTGTAGAGTCCTCAAAACCTTGAGGTTGATCTACATAAACCTCTCCCATGATATATCCATTTAGAAAAGCACTATTCACATCCATTTGTTATAACAAAATATTTTTCATGCATGTATATGCTAACAGAATTCTAATTGCTTCTAATCTTACTACTGGAGCAAAGGTTTCCTCAAAATCAATACCTTCTTGATTATATCCTTTAGCAACCAGTCTAGCTTTATTTCTGATTATTGATCCTGATTCATCAAGTTTATTTCTAAAGACCCATTTGGTGCCAATGACAGGATGAATTTTGGGTCTAGGCACTAAATCCCAGACTTAATTTCTTTCAAACTAATTTAATTCATCTTGCATAGCCAAAATCCAATATTCATCAGTTAAGGCTTCCTCAGTGCATTTAGGTTCAATTTGTGAGATGAAAGCACAATTATTCATTTGATCCCTTAACTGTTTTCTGGTTTTAACTTTCTCTTGAACATTCCCTATCACTTGATCAACAGGATGATTCCTTTGATATCTCCAAGCTCTAGGGAGTTTTTGAGACATTTCTTCATTATTTTCATCTTCAAAATCTCTCTCCTGAATATCTTCCTCCATGTTAATAGATTCAAATATTTTTGAAGGTTCAATTTTACCTTCATCAGAAATATCTAACTTTTTAAAGTTTGAGACAAGATTATCCTCATCAGTAACATGTTTGGAAGCAGTTTCATTTTCAATAAATACTACATGCACAGATTCATCTACTAATTTAGACTTTTTATTAAAAACTCTATATACCTTACTTCTACTAGAATAGCCCAGAAATATACCTTCATCAGATTTGACATCAAACTTACCCAGATTCTCCTTTCCATTGTTGTGAATGAAGCACTTGCAGCCGAACAAATGGAGATGTGAGAGATTTAGCTTTCTTCCTTTATACAGTTCATAAGGAGTCTTCCCAAGGATTGGTCTGATGTAGGCTTTATTTATGATGTAGCTTGCTGTGTTTACTGCATCAGCCCAGAAAACTTGAGAGAGTTCCTTTTCATTCTGCATAGTTCTAGCCATCTCTCTAATTGTTCTGTTCTTCCTCTTGCTACTCCATTCTGTTGAGGAGTTCTTGGAGCTAAGAAGTCTTGATCAATTCCATGCTCATTACAATACTCCAGAAAGTATGAGTTCTCAAACTCTCCTCCATGATCTGACCTAATAGACACAATGGAAATACCCCCCTCATTTTATACTTTCTTGGCTAAGGTTACAAATGCATCAAAGGTATCACTTTTAGAGGAAAGAAACAATGTCCATGTGAATCTAGAGTAATCATCCACAATTACAAGCACATACAGATTTCCATCAATGCTTTTTACCCTAGATGGACCAATTAAATCCATATGCAGTTGTTCTAGTGGTCTAGTTGTGGTGACTACGTTTTTGGGTTTAAAAGAAGATTTAGTTTGTTTTCCTCTTAGGCATGCATCACATTATTTGTCCTTTTCGAAAGTGATTTTTGGTAGGCTAGTGACTAACTCATTTTTAACCAGTTTTGAAAGCTGAGTCATGTTAACATGAGCTAATCTTCTATGCCACAGCCAACTATTATTATCCTGACTAATCAAGCAAACAGAATCTAAGGGAGGAAGTTCATCAAGATCAATAGTATAGCAGTTACCATCCCTTTGAGCTTTGAGGACTACTTTGTGATCACTTTTTCTGATGACCAGGCAAAATTTTGAGTCAAACAATACCCAATTTCCTTTGTCACATGTCTGGCTCACACTTAGCAGATTGTGGTTGAGGCTAATCACAAACAACACCTCTTCAATGGATGTTTCAGGATTCTTGCCCACAATGCCAATGCCAACTATTCTGCCATAATGATCACCTCCAAAGGTCACCTTTCCTCCTTTTTTGTCTCTAAGGGTGATGAACTTCTCCTTGTCACCGGTCATGTGACTTGAGGAGGCATTATCCATATACCATTTATTGCTCTTTCTAGCTTTGAGATAGACCTGTAAAACAAAGTTTATATTTTCCTTTTAAGTACCCAAATTTGCTTGGGTCCTTTTTTGTCAATAGTCTTTTCCCTAGATACAGATGTACATTTGGGAACCCATTTAACCTTCCTGTCAAGTCCATTTTTCTTTAGAGAACATGAGCTAGAAATATGCCCCTTCTTGTTACAGAAGTGACAAGTGGTAAAGGGACTGCTGGATTAAGATGCAGGAAGAAAATAATGCAGATAATATTTTTGTTTTGCATGCCTTGGTTGATTATAAGATTCAACATGCTGAGAAATATGTTCTTTCTTTTTATTGCCACTAGCATGCACAAAATGTCTTAAATATACATTCTGATTCTTTTTCTTAATTTTTTCTTTGACCGTACAAGGATCATAGCTAAGTCCAGCCTTTCCCTGTGATATTCTTTGGCTTCCCAATAAAGCAAATAACATGTCTTTACCTTTAGTGAGCTTAGACATGCTTTTCATTAGATATTCATTGGTTTGCTTTAGTTCAATGCATGATTTACAGCAAGCAGATTCAACGATAGGTAGAGAAGTAGTTTCAGAGATGTTGCATTAACATTCTATTTTGTTAATCTTTTTCTTAGCTTGCTTCAATTCTTTAGCAACCTTAACAAACTCATCATGCAGCTCATGAGATGCATCCAATAATTCAGAATAGGAAGGTTCAGATTCATATACCTCATCTTCTTGATCACTGCTGCATGGGATTTCAGCTTCTTCAGAGTCAAGTGCCATGAGACAGATGTTGGCAATTTCATCTTCATCTTCATCTTCTTCATCTGAGCTGTTGCCCCATATTGATCAAATGTAAGCTCTTTTCTTCTTGCTTTTGTCTGCATTTTTCTTTTCTTTTTCCTGCTTTTTGAGGAATTGTGGACAATCCCATTTGATATGTCTCTGCTTTTTACACTCATAGCAAGTGACAGGTTCTTTTGCTTCTCTCTTGCTCTCTCTAGCTGCTGCTTTCTTGAAGATTTTCTTATTTCTCTTCTTGCTGTAGAATCTTCCAAATTTTCTGACCATCATAGCCAAAGTTTCTTCATCTAGCTCATCTCCATCGTCAGATTCCTCATCAGTAGCTTTCAGAGTAAGACCTTTCTTCTTTCTATCTAGTCCAGCTTCCTTGAGAGCCTTCATTTTTCCTTCATACTCCTCGAGGCTATCAAAAAGAGCAGTGACAAAGGCCATTGATTCTCCTTTAGCTTCCTTTATTGCTGTTACTTTGGGTTGCTATTCTAGAGGGAGAGCTCTGAGGATCTTTCTGACTTTTTCTATTTGAGTGTATTCCTTTCCCAGACTCTTTAGTTAATTCACAATGAGGGTGAATCTTTTCTATAGCTCTTTTACATTTTCTCCTTCAGCCATTCGAAAGCTTTCATATTCACCTATGCATGTATTCAGTTTATTTTCCCTAACTCCAGTTGTTCTTTCATGAGCAAATTGCAAGGTGTCCCACATTTTTTTGGCAGTGGAGCATTGTGAGACCCTGTAGAATTCGTCCTGATTCAAAGCATTGTTCAAACAGTGTTTTGCCTTGAAGTTCAGCAAGACTCTTCTTCTATCTTCCTCATTCCATTCAACTTTTGGCTTCTCTCTGTACTTCTCATCATTTTCCAAAGCCATAGGGACAAAATCTCCCTTCTGAATGACTGTCCAGATGTCCAGATCAATTGACTGGAGATAGATTTGCATCCTCATCTTCCAATAACCATAGTGTTCTCCACTGAAGCCAGGTGGTCTATTTGTATTGTTGCCCTCTAGTAGTATGCTTTCTCTAAAACCAGCCATTTTAATTCTCGGACCGTGAAATCCTTTGATTGGGAATCCAGGCTCTGATACCACTTGTTACATGAGCTGGTTTCCCAAGAGGGGGTGAATTAGAAAGATTAAAATTTTCTGCAAAAAGTCAAGAAGGTGAAGAAAGCAAAGTATGATAGTAAAACAGAGTATAAATGAATAAACTGTAAAAGTAGTAGTAAAGAGAAGAAAACTCATATATTTATCCTGGTTCGGTCTCTCCATTTGACCTACGTCTAGTCCCCAAGTCACTACTTGAGATTTTCCACTATTCTACAAGAATTCAATGGGCTTCTTGCAAATGCCTCAGTACAAAGATGATGCTCTGTTTATAGAGCTCACTTTTCCACTCTATGCACTCTTACTAAGTGCTTCCCCAATCCCTTTTGATATCCCCTCATAAGAAAATCTTTCTTCCAGATGAAGATAAGATTGTTTACAAAGATTAAACTCTCTTAGACAGAGTGAATATGAAAGTTAAAGTATAAATATTGAAGTGAGAGAGTAAGAGACTTTGAGTAGATGATTTGGTAGAGTTTCAGTATATACACAGTTAAAATCGTTACCCACAACTTCAAATGATGTTATATTTATAGATTTAGGTCTCAACTATACGTTAGAGACACAATCTATCCGTTGGAGAAGTTATCTAACAGTTACTCTGAAAAACTATCCATTAACCAACCGCATTTAATGCTTTTAACATTCTGAAATTTGAATTTCAATCCATTAACAGACGAATTTCGCAGAACCGAAGACTAAAGACTTCAACATTGAATGCCCGAAGTTCATCTGTCATGAAGTGAAATTCAAATTTTGATATTTAAAAAGTGTTTCTATGTTGTGACATACGAATTTTCAAGTAAAAAGTTTTTTTTGTTAAGTGTGAATAGTATTGTCAATTTGCTACAGTGCCTTTGAAATTTGAATTTTGGAACTCCAAAATTTATTTGTCTGTAGCTGGCTTATAAGGCACAGCAGTTCATCTAATTCGAAATTCAAATTTTCAAATGACAAAGTTCGTCTATCAGAGAGACCTCTTTTCAATCTTACTTCAAAATTTGAATTTACAAATACTATCATTCGTATGTCAACATATCAATATATCAGACTCACAAGCTTTGTTTCTGAAATTCGAATTTTCATGTTCAATGTTCGTCTGTCAGTGAGCAATTTTGAAACACAATCTAAACTTGGTTTCAGATGAACTTTGACATAATTTCATACGAATTTCTTTGGTTTTCATAAGTTTCATTTTGTCTGAAATTCGAATTTTCAAAGCCCAAAGTTCGTTTGTTACTGAATGCTCCTTTCAAACACTTATCAAAATTTGAATTTTCTCAAGTCAAAATTCGTCTGTCAGAGAGTCTTCTCTTCAGACTTGTTCAGTTTCATTAAGAAATTCGAATTTCCAAAGCCAAAGTTGGAATTTTTAAGATGACAGATCAGTATAAACCTTTCAAACTTCGTCTGTTGGTGGGTGTTTTTCAAATATTCCTTGATTTAACATAGAATCAAAGTTTTAAAACATCTTTTCATCAAATCAAAGTCTTTTACTCAAAATCAAAACATTACTTAATATCCTACATAAATCTTTGCACTGATTTCTCCATAATTCCTTCACTTGAACCTTTTGAGCATCTTTGATATCTTTATTCCAAACTCTTGAATGTTAGTTTGGAATCATCAAAATACTTTATTCAACAACAACCACTAGGTGTAATTCACCCTCATAATGATGCAAGGACTTACAAATTTCCATGAATAATTTTAGCACATCTAGGTGAAACACAACCCACATAAAAGATAAGAATATTTATCTATCCGGCCAAAATTCATCAAAAGGATGGCACATCAAATACTTAGTCCACACTATATAAAATTCCATGTCAAAGTTTCAATAATACAATATAAATTTGCATTGCTTAAATTACAGACAAGCAGTATTTACTATTTACAGGGCCTAAAGTTCCAAATCCATCAAACAAAAGACAAATTCAAGGTTACAAAGCCAAATACAAGATTGAGGGAGCTATTTTAAGTTTTATTGAATGATTCTTTTATCTTTATAAGTTTAAAAATCCCACTCAAATGGGACTTCAATAAATGCACCAAATTTGTTAGCATAATATTCCAAGAAATCATTCAAAATATTCATTCATGATCCAAAAATTAAGTTAAACAATATCAAAATATTTTGCAAAGCCTCATATATCCCATAATTGTTTAAAACAATTACTCAATGATTTATATAAATTAAATGGTGCATCATAAATAATTTTCAAGATTCATTTGGTTGAAAATACATATATGGCACAAAACTGAATTTGTAAATAACTATAGACCAAAATAAGAAACTTGGAAACCTTTTAGGATCAAAATGGAATTTACAAAGACCTAGGGGTCCAAACAAATATCCTGAACTTTTTTGGGCAAGAACAAAATTTCCAAAATTCAAGGGATCATACTGAAATTAAAATTATATGGATAAAAAAAATAGAATTTTAGTAAATCCCATGGGCCCAAAAATGAAATCCCCCCCCCCTAACACACATATATGCAAAAATGGCATTTAGAAGCCTTTATGGGTCCAAACCATAATTCGCTTACTTTTAAGGGTAAAAAATCGAAATATTTAAATAATGTGGGTTACAAATAAAATTTGCAATAAATCTTGAATCAAAATAAATTAGGTTAATATGCAAATTTACCTCCGAAGCATTTCTAAAATGTCTACAGGTACTCTAAATTATTTTTTAGTATAATGTTACCTTCTATCTTTCAAAATCATAGCAATCTCACCTCTACCATGATAGATCTATTAAAGTTGGCCATTAGTGTGCTAGCTATCATTTCTTTGACTAGCTTATCCCAGCTAACAGTTTACATGGCATACTAATTGGAAAAAATCCTAATTACGGCCTCTAGCCGATAACCAAAACCTGAATTGCTAAAACTATAATTAAATATCTCAAAACCTAATAAAGTCAACTAGTAATAAACACAAAGGAAGAAACAAATCAAAAAAAATTATTTGTAGATTCACGGGAAAAATAAACTAAAAAATCCTAATAAAATGGAAAAATCTTGAAAAAATTACAAAAATGCAAGAAAAATAGAAAAAAAAAGGTCAAAATAAAGAAATTTGGCAAACAAATATACTAGTTTAATGGGTATTAGGTTATTAGCGACCCTAAAAACTATTAAAAATCACAAATTAAAAAATCAGCCAAACTAATTGCATTTGTTAGTTGATTATGATCCTAGTTAAACTTCCATATGAGCTTGACTTGTGATTTTATTAGTTATGGGGTTTCTAGTTAAAGTCCTTCATTTAGACCATTTTTTATATTTTTCTTGCATTATTGCAAATTTTTCAAGAATTTTCCATTTTCTTGAATTTTTTTATTTTTCCCATGAAATCACACATGATTTTTGTGATTTGTTTATTTATTTGTATTTATTAGTTGATTTTATTTTGTTTTTTGAGATTTTTAATTAGGGTTTCAATTTCCAGTTTCGGGCTAAAAGTAAGATTTTTTTGTGGTATTTTTATTTTAGTCTACTTGGATACCACATAAATTGCCATGTCAAATTTTTTGCCAATTATGATGCCACGTAGACTGCTAGCTAGGATGTGTTGGTCAAAGAAATGACAGCTAGCACACTAACAGTTAACTTTAATGGATTTGTTATGGTAGGGGGCAAGATTGCTATGATTTTGGAATATTGAGAGTAATATTGTGCCAAAAAATATTTTAGGATATCAATAGTGATTTCGGAAATACTTAAAGGTTAGATTTGCATATTAACACAAATAAATTTAAAAAAGATCCAAAAAAATATACTTACATAATTTCCATTTGAAATGTACCAAAACACCACAATATTTAAAGCTCTGAAAATGTCCAATAAACAATTTATCACAAATGCGATTTTCAAAGTAGATAATTATGGTACAATTGTAATTCCCAAAATTAAATATACAAGTATCAAGCCTATCTCCAATAAATTCAAACAAAACACAGGTTCAAAATGGCTCATTACATAAGCAATAACAACCACAAGACTCAAAAGTAATTTGGTTTATAACTATATAAAGCATAAATATTATAGGCGTTTCAAATTTATTAACATGACTACATAAACAACTAGGGAGAGTGGCTCATCACCAAAGCCAATAAGTCTGACATTACAGTATAATTTTATACTATATGAATTTCGAAAATAAAAATAATAAATGCTTAGAGGGCTTAAAAATTTTTGGAAAAATAATCATTAGATCAGAATGAAAAATTATTGAAGAATGCATAAAAAATTGACCTAAATGGGCTGAAAACAGGGAGTCACGCCGCTAACTTTTCGGTGGGTCCAAAGCTTTTCATAATAGTGGTTTTTCCACCATTGTTGTAACTTTCAAAGCTTCAAAAAAGCGATTTCAGGCCATTACAATACCGGCAAAATGCTTCTCTGATTTGAGGGAAGGAGTAGATACGGGTAAAATGCTTCTAATGTCCTCCCATGCATGAAATACAAATTCAATCAACGAAGTTTAGCCAAAAAAAAAATCTTAAACCGAGGTGATGAAATTTTCCAAAAATTGGGCATTTCGATATACCAAATTAAAATGTGAAAATGCAATAAAACATTACCACAATATTCCAGATCCTCATGGAAACAAGAAGCATGCATCAATTGGAAGAACAAAGCCCAGAAATATACAGTTCGGGAAAAAAAAACCGAAATTCATTTTTTTATCTGAAATAATCACAGATTTTATGGGCAATTAAGGAACAATAAAGCACTCTGGATGTTTTTTATTTGAACAAGATGGATGAATTAATTGAAAGAAATTGGCTCAAAATCGCACATACCAAAGAACGCATTTTATATGAAATTCAAAGCTTTCAAATTGAAATTTCATGTTAGAT
This sequence comes from Adenanthera pavonina, assembly GCA_026686845.1. Lineage (NCBI taxonomy): Eukaryota > Viridiplantae > Streptophyta > Magnoliopsida > Fabales > Fabaceae > Adenanthera > Adenanthera pavonina. Next base: position 11,408,986 of record JAIVEN010000017.1, read on the forward strand.
TAACATGAATTATATGAAATTAAACATGCTATTCACATTAGACAAGTCATATCTAATGCGAATTTTGATAAATTTTGTATAATTTGCACGAAAATAAAAATCCTCAAATCCTAGGTTTTTAGATGCAAAATTTGGTACTTTGACAAACGTTGACAATATGACTTCCAAATTAACATAATTAAGTGATTTGGACTATCATACTATCAAGGATGTTCTAATACTATATGTTGATAGCATGATGTAAAATTAAGACATTACGGAATAAACTTGTACATATTGTTGAGTACCTAATAAGGACTCTAAGGATGCCATGATTAATGGCCATAGAGAAGCAGATCCTACAACCTACTTAGCCTAGAGGTTTCACAAAGATGGAGAGAGGAAGAGAGAGCATTAGAATGGCTAGGGTTTTTCTGGAGTGATCATACTGAAGAAAGGATCAAACATTTAGAAAAGAAAGGATCAAACATTTATACTTATCACTTTAGTAGTCATTTTTTAATTATAAAATAATTAATTAAATTAATAACTAATTAATGTTATAAATAAAATATTTTTTCTCCATAAAGCCAGAAACCATTGGCCATTAGAAGGGTGTAGGTTGGGACCTCTAACCAAATGGATTTACATCAAATCCAACCGAATCACACACATTTAATCAAATCCGATCTATTCTAGATTTAACCTCAAATATCACACTAATTACTTAAAATAGAAAATCATTATTGCCAAAATTAATTAATGTTAATACATATTGATTAATTTAAAATTAATCTAACATTATACACTTATACTCATGCATTTTTATCATTTCCATTCACTTTTATAACCTGCCTAGACAGATTAGTAGATTTTTCATATGTCCACCATTGATAGCTCATTTAAGGATTCAACCCAATAACCATTCAGCATCTACTGCGGTTGAAAGTTCAGCGTTACAAGCCGATGACTCACACTATTGCATGTATTTCTCCTTAGACTGGACGAATATGCTCAACAAGTACCTTTTCTATTACTATTCTCTTTATTGTTTTTTCTTTCATTTACATCAAAGCCATTCGATTTTGGGCATATATTTTTTTTCTATCATTTATTACATATCTAAGTAATTAGTATGCTATATGTTAGTGATTCTATGCTCTCAATAATTTGCTTTATACATAAAATAGACAAAAATCCTCTGTTCATTTACACATTATTTCCACTGTAATTTTATTCTCAACAATGTTTTTTTCTACGGTTTTACATGGTGTCTGGTGTTTTTTTTTTTTTTTGTTTCTGGGTCATATAGATGTGTTGAATTTATTGAACACATAACTCACACACTCATCAATGCTTATGGCACTTAAATTCAGAACCCCAAGACTCGAAAATGCGTTATCCACCTTGGACCTGTTCGAAAAAGGAACATGAAATTGGGTTCTGAGAAATCACACGTTTCAAATCGAATGACAAATATGATTGTGTAGAGAATCTTCATACGAGTCTACCCGCACTGGAATCTTCAAAAATGGAGGTCAGGATTGCCAAAAATCATTGAAAAACAAAACTGGGTCTGTTGGAACCAGCAAGTCAACAGACGTATGGAGGAAGTGCCTGTTTGGATTCAAGAAAAAATTGATTATAGAGAAAAAAAAGTGATTATGAGGATAAGTTGTCAAACACACCAGAGTATGAAATAATAACTTGTAGCCATTTATGTGATTATTTTCATAAGTTACTTTTTTTAATTTATAATAATAACTTATTATCCTATAATCATTTATTTCATTTTTTTCTTCTCATTATCCACCAAATAATCACTTAAACCCCCAAGATCAAAACATATTTTTTTCTCAAAATCACTTATGAGTTAAAAATATCTAAAAACAAATTACTTTTGACATAATCACTTATTCTTATAATCTATTATAAATAAGCACATATTGTTATAATCACTTATACATAGGTCAATCCAAACGCACCCGAAGGCAATGACATAAACTACTGTCGCACAAATAAAAGTGTGGCATTTTTTTTAGAAACTAAAAGTATCCTTCTATTGGATACAATTCCATTCGAGACACTGTCGTATACTAAATGTGTAGTCACCTCTCTTAGCAGGAATTCCAACTGTAAGCGGTCAAATTGTGAAGAAATAGTTCTTTCTATTAGACCTTACCTCAGGTTGAAACGTATTATTTTATTCATTATAAAAAAAATAAAGAAAAAGGGTAAGGGGCTAACTAGACTAAGGGAAGTTGGGCTGGAACATGGACTTGGTCCAACGCCTTTAATTTATAAAAAATATATATATATATATATATTAATAATAAAAATATTAATAATATTTAATTATTAATTAATTAATAATTAAATTAAAATAATATTTACCACAATAAGGGTGGGCGTGCGGAGCCTACCCTATAACTTCTGGCTACGTGGAACACATTGCCTAAGAAGAGACGGTGTGTAACGTCTGGAACAATGGCGCGTGTCATTGAAATCATCACAGAAGGCAGCGCGTGAAGTACACGTGCCTCTCATGTTTGAAAATTTTTTTGTTTTAGGTTAAATGTACTAAAATATTTTTAAAAAATTATTTTTTTAATTTTTTAATTTTTAACATCTACAATTAAAATTTTTTTTTACTAGTTATTTTAAGGTGAAAATTATTTATTTTAAGCCTTTAATCATTTTGAACATAACTATTTTTTAATTAATAGATATTAATATTGATGAGATGAATTTTGAGTATAAGCCATCATTTTTCATTAATTTATTTAATAATGTTAAAAATTAGAATTTTTTAACTGGATCTTACAAGGTAAAATATTATATATATAATGAAACTTAAAAAAATTAAACAAGAAAAAATAAATGAAATTTATTTTAAAGTTAAAAAACTAAATATACACTTTTACCAAATATTATTTAAGCAAAGAAGAATGAAAATGAAAATAGAATCAAGCATGAGAAAGAAAATAAGTTTTGATGGAATAAAATGGTAGTATTTGGTATGTTATGAACGGAAACTAGGATGGCACTCTTGTGATGTAGGGGATGTTCTATTTTTTTTTCATATATATCAATACTTATGATAATTCATACAATCAAATATCATATTATAATAAATTATAGTAATATATAGTCCAAATAATTAGATATATTAGTTGACAAATAAAAAAAAACACATCTATTATGTATAACATTATCATAAAAAATTATCACTCTAAATTATTGAAAATTTCTCTATATTTAAAGTTGTATTTGTTGGTTTCTCATCAGATTTGGAACTAAGATTTTCGAAGTACATCTTCTTAGCACATAAGATCTAGAACCAAGTTTTGTTTCTGTGACTAAAAGTTTCTTTTTGCCATGGTTTCTTTGACTAATAGTATAACACCATTAGGGGGAGGAATTAGCGTGAATCAAATATTATTGTGTCATTAATTGCAGCACATTGCATCAATCAATCAAATATATAATATTAAAGCTTTGTTATGGCATTTAATTATTTTCCAAAAAAATCGTGCAGTTCATGAATTTTTAAATTATTACTGTCTTTTATAATTCTTCTATATTTCTATTATTAAAATAATTTTTTAAATGGATACATATTTATTTGGCCAAGGAAACAGACACATAACTATTGTATACTCCCTCCGGTCCTATATATAAGACTATTTTAACCGAATCACGTAAATTAAGAAGAGAAGTTAAAACTAATTAACTACCTCGATTTCTCCAAAAATTTTAATATTTTTTCAAAACTACCCTTATTTAATTTCTCTCTTTTTCTCTTTGCATACATTAAATAGGGACATTTTTTGGAAATGTATAATAAATATCACCTCGTATATTGTTAATAATCTTATATTTAAAACCAAGGTAAAATGTCCTATATATAGGACTGGATGGAGTAATTTTTATACATAGATATATCATTGTAATTAATTAATATTTACACATATTCTATTTTAAATAAAAAATGATATTTAATTCTAATATCAATAAAAATTGCTAAAAAAATGCCTTTCTTTTTGTATCCATGAGGATTTTTTTAATTAATTATCATATAAGAACTTTTTAAAGTTTGAAATTTTAATTTCCTAAAATTTAAAGAAATAGTTGAAATCTGAGTTTTTATAGTTCCATTTTAAATATGATTGAATTAATGAAAAATTTTGAATAAAACCAATTAATTAGTGAATGATTGTTTGATAATATTAAAGGCCTCATAATAAAAAGCATTAATTACTAAATTATGTGATAATAAATTATAAGGATTTATAATTTGAAAAACTAAATTCAAATGTGAGATAATAATAAGTTGCCATGCAGACACTCCACACAAGAATTTACAAATTGGAATCAATGTTGAATTAGTGCAAGAGGAATCAAGTTTGAAATATATATATATATATGTAATAGATAATAGATGAGTTTTCTATTGTATATTTATACTTGATTGGATGAAAATAATGTAAATGTCGAATAAAAAATATCAAATGATCATAATACTATATATATATAAATTATATTAAAATATTTATTATTATTTTTTAAATGGAGAAAATAATCAATACATATAATTAATAAATATAATTAGCGAAAATTTATATAAAAGACCAAAAAGAGACAATAAATAAAACTTGTTAAAAAATGATAATAAATTGACATCTGTTATAATTTATAAACATTGTGATAATTTGTGGAAGTCCAGAACTCCTCAAAATGACCTTTTGGAATTCCATTCCTCCCTTAATGATATAAACTCTCAATTTAATGATTTTTAGGAGTTTTCTATGATTAATGATTTTGACCTCTAAAGGTGATTGTAACTCTGGAGAAATGTTTTCTATTAGACCATTATATAGATTAATTTTCATATTTATGTGATTGTAACTCTAGAGAAATGTTCAAGGATATAGACCTATAAATAAAGGTCTTGTATGTACTAAATGACCACTCCAATAGATGAATGAGAAACATTCTCCCCATTTTTCTCTCTTTCTTCCTTTTATTTAGTTGTTTATATTGTATTAATTTTATAACACGTTATCAGCACAAGTCTATACCAAATTTGTTTAAGATATTAAATTTAGGGAATTCTTATGGATTACATGAAAGAAATGGTTTGATCCAAATGCATGAAGGCTTCTCCAATTCATTGGGCTAATTGCAAAGGAAATGAGATAAGTTCAAATCTCTAATTTCATCTTGTTTATTGATTTTAGTTTATGGTATCATAATGTTTCATTTTGACGAAAAATGCATGAGGCACGATAGATTTTGTGCGTAAGTGCCTTCCTATTCCTATGATTCTTGAATTTAAGAAGAAACAAAACGGATTTTCTATAATTTTATTTTGTTATCATAGTTTTGTGATTAGAAAATTAAAAAAAATGCTTTAATATAAATCCATGAAAAGAATGAAGCTTCTCCAAAAATCATGTTACTTGAGTTCGTCAAAAGAGGAAGGCATGCATATACAAATTGATCTTCGACACATTTAGAATTGGGTTGGGTTTGGTTGTGTAAATCATGCACCATTGTCATAATTGATAGGTTTTATTCAGTTCATATTTGAAGAACAAAATATTTATGTTTTATCTTATTGAAATTGGTCTGGTGATAATGAATTATATCCATGGGTGTCATAACTTTGTTCATGATTGGATTTGTATATTTTGATTTTGATATTGAATGTTTGATGTTGGTATGCTGCTATAATTAATTGATAGAAGCATTCTTTGAATTTTCTTGAAAAAAAAGTTGGTATTGGTTTTGGTATAAGCTTGAAATTTCGATGGCATGAACATGGTTATTTGAATTTAATACAATTAATGGGCAAAGTATCATGAGTTGGACAGTTGGTAACTATACTAATTAGTTGTTCATGGAATGCATTCAAAAATTGATGGTGGTAAAACTATTATAATATACATCAGTTGAAATATATTATATTGCAAACGATGAAGCTAATGGCTTTCTTGGTGGATGAAAGCCAAGTATTAATTTGTGATATATTATTAGTGATTGCTAATCCTGTTTTGTGGTAGTGTAGGTAATATCATGAATTAAAATAGTTTCATGGATTCAAGTGCTCACATATATATATATATCAATATGATTAAAATGTGGTTATAAGAATTTAAAATGTTATGCGGAGTGAATGAATTTATTGGTTTGTATTAATAAATCATTCAGGGAATATGCTTGTTTTCATTTACTGAATATGATATCATAAATTTGAAATGTATTTGTGAATGATTGTCTCAATGTGAACAATCATGTTAATTATTCAATACACACACCAAGAAAAGCAATTAGAAAGGAAGTTATATGTAAAACCAAATTGTTTAGTGTTAGTGATGACAGTTTGAATTATACATCTGTACAAGATAAAGGATATAATTCTAGATGCTGATGAAGAAGGTGGAGAATATCTAAATTACAAGAGTACAATTCTAGATGCATTGTTTAGAAGACAAGTAAACAGGCCTCAGCTAAAGAATGTGAAGCCTTCTAACCTTAGTGCTCAAGTAAGGGTCATACACTATTGAAGCAAGTATTTTTGATGATTCCAAATAACTAGAACTTAGAAGGAAGATATCAAATGTGTACATAAGATCTCAAGCAAAGAAATCCAAGAAAAATGAGTATAAGATTAGTTTGTAAGATTTCTCACTGTATTCACGTAAGTAAAAGGCTTTGATCTTTTACCCAAATGTTTTTAAAATGTGTTTTTCAACAATCCTATGTTAACTTATGATATATTTGAAAAAATATTCACTAATAGATGAACTTTGAACTGTTAAACTTCATATGTTACTTTGAAAATTTAAACTTTAAAGGCTAAAATTCGAACTTACAAAGATGTTGCTTTTGACAGATGAATTTCAAATTGCCAAAATTCAAACTTCGAGTAAAGAACAACTTGTGAAAAATGAAAAATTCGTCTGAAGATATGTCAAAGTTCATTTGAAAGTAAAGTTTAAAAAGAGTTTTAAGTCAGTCCTCTAACAGATAAACTTTGAGTGTAAAAATTCAAACTTTGGAAAGATAATTCGTAAGTTTGTTTAGTTGTCCCTCTAATAGACAAACTTTGGTCTTAAAAAATTCAAACTTTAGAATGAGTTTGATAAGAGGTCTCTCTGACAGACAAATTTTGGTTTTTGAAAAGTCAAATTTTGAAAAGAAGAATTTTTGTGCCATATTGAGTTGTTCACTAACAGATGAATTTTGGGCACCAAAATTCAAATTTTGAATACATTGTAGCAATATGGAATAACTGTTCACACTTATCAAAAGAACTTTAACCTTGAAATTTTGTATGTTCTAACATAGAAATGTTTGTCAAAGATGAAAATTTGAATTATGCTTTTGAACAGACGAACTTCGAAGTTCAACGTTAGAGTCTTTAACTTATGGTCTCTGCAAAATTTATCTATTGACATCCCAAAATTTGAACTTTGGATGTAAGACACATTAAATGCGGTTGGCGAACGAATAGTTTTACAGAGTAACCATTGGGTAACGTCTCTAACTACTAGATCTTGTCTGTAACGTATAGTTAAGATAAAAATCTATAAATAGAACTTCATTTGAAGGTATGGGTAACAAAATTATATTGTATATACTGAAATTCTACCAAATTCTTCAATCAAAGCCTTCTACTCTCACACACTTCATACATTGTACTTTAACTATCATACATACTCTAGATTAGAGAGTTCATACTACTATAAACAATCTTATTTTCATCTGGAAGAAAGATTTTCTTGTGAGGGAACTTCACAAGGGATTCGGGAAGCACTTTGCTAGAGTACAGAAAGTGAAATTGTAAGCTCTTGGAACAGAGCATAAAGCTGTATTGTGGCATTTCAAGGAGCCTACTGAATTCTTACAAGATAGTGGAAAATCTCAAGTGGTATCTTGAGGACTAGATGTAGGTCAAGGAAAAAGACCGAACTAGGATAAATCTCAGTATCTTTTCTTCTTTTACTTTGCTAACTACTTTGTTATATTTTGCACTCTATTTTTTTGCTACTCTTGCTTTCACTGCTCTATTATACTTTTGCAGAAAAATTTCAATCTTTCCAATTCACCCTCCTCTTGGGAAGCCAGTAGACTTAACAAGTGGTATCAGAGCATGGTTTCCCAAGCAAAAGATCTAACAATCTGGGAAAATCAATGGCTGGCTTTAGAGAGAGTGTTCTTCTAGAAGAAAACAATAAAAATAGACATCCTGGCTTCAGTGGAGAGCATTATGGATAATGAAAAATGAGAATACAAATCTATCTCTAGTCCATTGATCTGGACATCTAGTCAGTCATCCAGAAAGGGGATTTTGTCCTAATGAAGTTACAGGATGATGGCAAATACAAGGAAAAACCAGAAGATGAGTGGAATGAAGAAGATAAGAGAAGAGTCCTACTAAAATTTAAGGCAAAACACTTCCTGGTCAGTACACTCAACCAGAACGAACTTTATAGTGTCACAATGTAATACAGCCAAGGGTATATGAGACACTCTAGGAATCGCTCACGAAGGAACTACTGGAGTAAGGGAAAACAAATTAAACTCCTGCATTAGTGAGTATGAAAGCTTCAGAATGGTAGAAGGTGAGAGCATCAAAGAGCTGTAAAAGAGATTTACCCTTATTGTGAATCAACTGAAGAGTCTTGGTAAGGAGTACACTTAGCTAGAGAAAGTCAGAAAAATCCTTAGAGCTCTTTCTCTGGAATGGTAACCAAAAGTAATAGCAATAGAAGAAGCTAGAGGAGAGAGTTAATGGCTTCTATCATAATACTCTTCATTGTCCTTGAGGAGCATGAGGGTAAAATGAAGGCTCTCAAGGAAGCTGGTCAAGATAAGAAGAAAAAGGGCCTTGCATTGAAAGCTGCAGAAGAAAAAGAAAAAAAGTTTGATGATGAAGAAAATCTAGATGAAGAGACTCTGGCTATGTTGGTCAGAAAATTCAGAAGGTTCTATAATAAGAAAAGAAATAAAAGATTCTTTAAGAAAGAAGCAGCTGTAGACAACAAGAAAGAAGGTAAAGAATCTATCACCTGCTATGAGTGCAAGAAGTAAAGACACATCAAATGAGATTATCTAGAATTCCTAAAAAAGTAGGAAAAAGAAAAAAAAGTTGTTGACAAGGGCAAAAAGAAAAAGGTATACATCTCATTAATCTGGAGCAACAGCTCAGATGAAAAAGATGAAGATGAGGAAGAAATTGACAACATTTGCTTAATGACACTTGTATCTGAAGAGACTCCAAGCTCATCTAACAGTGATCATGAATATGAGGTATATGAATTTGAACCTTCCTATTCTGAATTGCTTGATACATTTCATGATCTGCATGATGAGTTTATTAAAACTACAAAAGAACTAAAACTGGCCAAAAAGAAAATTAACAAGTTATAATCTGATTGCAAATTATCTGACATTGTATCTCTGCAAGAAACTGAATCAGTTTGTTGTACAACATGCACTGAATTGAAAAAGAAGAACGAATATCTTTTGAAAACCATGTTTAAACTCACTAAGGGTAAAGATATGTTGTTTGCTCTATTAGGAAGTCAAAGAATCGCAAAAGAAAAGGCTCGACTTGGCTATAATCCTTGTACAGTTAAGGAAAAGAATAAAAATCAAAATCAAAATCTGTATATATGACATTTTGTGTATACTGATAGACATCGAAAGAAAAGTCACACCTCAAAACGCATTGAATCTTATGTCCAACCAAAATATGTGAAACAAAAGTATTATATGCATTGCTTTCTTCCTACATCACAATCTAGTAGTCCCTTTACCACCTGTCACTTCTGTAACAAGAAGGGACATGTTTCTAGTTCATGTTTATTGAAGAAAAATGGACTTGGTAGGAAGGTAGAATGGGTTCCCAAAGATACATCTGTATCTAGGAAAAATGCCACTAATAGAAAATGACCCAAGCAGATTTGGGTACCTAAAAAGAAAAACTGAACCTTGTTTTGCAGATTTGTCTTAGAGTAAGAAAAAACAAAAAATGGTATATAAATAGTGCTTACTCAAGCCATATGATTGGTGATAAGGAGAAGTTCATCACCCTTAGAGACAAGAAAGAAGGAAAGGTGACCTTTGGAGGTGATCAATATGGCAGAATAGTTGGCATTAGTATTATGGGCAAGAATCCTGAAATATCTATAGAAGATGTGCTATTTGTAGTTGAACTCAACCATAACCTACTGAGTGTGAGTCAAACATGTGACAGAGGTTACTGGCCACTATTTGACTCAAAGTTCTGCCTGGTCATTCGAAAAAGTGATTGAAAAGTAATCCTCAAAACTTAAAGGGATGGTAACTGCTATACCATTGATCTTTATGAACTTCTCCCCTTAGTTTCTATATGTTTAATTAGTAAAGATAATGATAATTGGTTGTGGCATAGAAGACTGACACATATTAACATGAACCAATTGACAAAATTGATTAAGAATGATTTAGTCACTGGTTTACTAAATATCTCCTTTGAAAAAGATAAAAAATGTGATGCATGCCTCAAAGGGAAATAAACTAAATCATCATTCAAATCTAAAAATGTAATCACCATATCTAGACCACTGCAATTATTGCATATGGATCTGATAGGTCTATCTAGAGTAAAAAGCATTGGCGGAAACTTATATGAGTTTGTGATTGTAGATGATTATTCTAGATTTATCTGAACTTTATTCCTTTCTTCCAAAAGTGAAACATTTGATGCATGTGTAACCTTGGCTAAGAAAGTGAAAAATGAGAAAGGTATTTTCATTGTGTCTATTAGGTCTAATCATGGACAAGAATTTGAAAACTCAAGCTCTCTAGAGTACTGTGAAGAGCATGAAATTGATCACAACTTCTCAGCACCAAGGAGTCCTCAGCAAAATGGAATGGTGGAAAGAAATAACAAAATAATTGGAGAAATGGCCAGAGGAATGCTAAATGAAAAGGAGCTTCCTCAAGTTTTCTAGGCTAATGCAGTAAACACAACAAGTTATATCAGTAACAGAGCTTATATCAAACCAATTATGGGGAAGACACTATATGAGTTGTATAAAGGAAGGAAGCCAAACCTCTCACATCTGTATGTATTCGGCTGCAAATGCTTCATTCACAACAATGGAAAAAAGAAACTAGGTAAGTTTGATACCAAATCAGATGAATATATATTTCTTGGCTATTCAAGTAGAAGTAAAGCATATAAAATTTTCAATAAAAAGACTAGAACTATAGAAGAATCTGTGCATGTCATGTTTATTGAAAATGAAACTGTTTCTAAGCATGTCATTGATGAAGATAATCTTATTTCTAACTTCAAGAACTTGAATCTTTCTGGAGAAGATAAAATTGAACATTCAAAAATATCTAAATCTACTAATGTAGAGAAAGATATTCAAGAGAAAGATCTTGAATTTGAAAACAATGAAGAAATCTCTCAAGAACTCCCTAGAGCTTGGAGATATCAAAGGAATCATCCAGTTGGTCAAGTGATTGGGGATGTTCAAGAAAATGTTAAAACCAGAAGACAGCTTAGAGATCAAATAAACAACCGTGCATTCATTTCTCAAATTGAACCTTAGTATGCTGAAGAAGCCTTAACTAATGAATATTAGATACTAGTTATGCAAGATAAACTAAATCAGTTTAAAAGAAATCAAGTTTGAGATTTAGTGCCTAGACCTAAAGATCACCCTATTATTGGGATGAAATGAGTTTTTAGAAATAAACTTGATGAATTAGAAACAATCATTAGAAATAAAGCAAGATTAGTTGCCAAAGGATATAATCAAGAAGAAGGAATTGATTATAAGGAAACTTTTGCTCCAGTTGTAACATTGGAAGTAATAAGAATCCTCTTGGCCTATGCACACATGAAAAACATAATGTTATACCAAATGGATGTAAAAAGTGCTTTTCTAAATGGATATATCATGGAAAAGGTTTATGTTGATCAACCTCTAGGTTTTGAGGACTCAATAAAACCAAACCATGTTTATACACTGAAGAAAGCTCTTTATGGCTTAAAACATGCTCCTAAAGTATGGTATAAAAGGCTAAGTAATTTTCTAACTGAAAAAGGATTTAATAGAGGAAAAGTATATACAACTATGTTCACCAAGAAAGAAAATAATGACTTACTTATTGTTCAAATTTATATTGATGATATTATATTTGGTACTACTAATGAATCTCTTTGTAAGAATTTCTCTAAGCTAATGCAGGGTGAATTCAAAATGTCAATGATGGGTGAACTAAATTTCTTCCTTGGACTGCAAATTAAGCAATGTGATGATGGCATCTTCCTCAATCAATCAAGATATCTGAAAAAGCTACTAAAAAAGTTTGGTAGGAAAACGTCAAGTCAATGGGGACTCCTATGGCTAGTGTAACAAAACTTGATATGGATAAAGGGGGGGAACTCTTTGACATAACTCAGTATAGGAGAATGACTGACTCGCTGCTATATCTAACATCTAACAGACCTGACATTATGTTTAGTGACTGTATGTGTGCAAGGTTCCAATCATGTTCCAAAGAGTCTCATGCAACAGCTGTGAAAAATATTTTTAGATATCTAATTAGAACATCACATATGGGACTTTGGTATCCAAAAGACAATGGAGAGGAACTCATGGGATATACTGATGTTAACTTTGTTGGATCCAAAACTAACAGAAAAAATACAAGTGGAACGTGTCAATTTCTTGGAGGATCCTTGGTTTCATGGTTTAGCAAGAAGCAAAACAGTGTGACTCTTTCCAAAGCAAAAGCTGAATATGTTGCAGCTAGCAGCTGTTGTGCTCAAGTTCTTTGGATGAAATAACAACTTGAAGATCTTGAGATTGTGATGAAGGAAATACCAATAAAGTATGATAATAAAAGTGCTATCAACATCACAAAGAATCCTATCATGCATTCAAGGACAAAGCACATTAAAGTAAGGCATCACTTCATTAGGGATCATATATTGAAAGGAGACATCAAATTGGAATACATCCTTACTGAAGATCAAATTGCTGACATTCTGACTAAGCCTTTTTGCAGAAGATAGACACTACAAAATCATTGGAAATGGTAAATCCTAATGAATTGTAAGCAAACCTTTATCTGAATAAATTTAAAGTTTCTGACATTAAATTAATACTAACTTTAGCATCAGAGTATGTTTAAGATGTGTTGCAGGTACTTCATATGAGTTTAGATGATAACAAATCTGTATACTAGAGTTAATCAAACCTACACAATCAAAAGATGCTGAAGAAAGCTGAAAATTCAAACTTTCAGGCCATATTTGTAAGTTCAGGAATTTGAAATTCACATTTTAAAAGGTCATTAGACGAATTACCATGTTGAATTGTGTTTTTGAATGAACTAACATGCTCAATATTTGAACTTAGATGCTTATCAGATGAATTTTAGTAGCTTACACACTGTTACAATACTTTTATTACCCTCGAAGTTCATCTGTTAGATAATAGAAATTCGAATTTCCAAAATACAATATGTTTGATGACTTTGCTCAAAATGCTTTCTATACGAATTTCCATATCTCAAAATATGAATCTTAGAGACTCTTTACAAAACTTTGAAATTAGAATTTTTGATCTCTAAATTCATCTGTTGAAACATGCTTGTGTGACTAAGTTTCTAAAAGATGAACTTTCATAGGTGAAATTCATCTGTTGATTGTCTTGTTTATTTGTGTGAAATTGCGAAATTTGAACTTTGATGATTCAAAGTTCATCTGTTGATTATTGTTCTTTGAACTCATCTTCTATCATATGAACTTCAAGATGAAAATTTGTCTGTCAGTAAGCCTCTCCTTATGGGTTAACCCGTAACTACTCGAATTCAAATTTTGACCCCTCAAAATTTTTCTGTTGAATGGTTACAGATGTTAAAACCAAATGTCTCTCTCTGAATAAATGCAACCCTATTCGTCTCTCTCTCAAGTCTGTTCACATCCTTTCTTAAATTCCCATTAATTCTGTTCACGAATCCTCTTTGCCCTCTGATTAAACTTCTTTTCGCACCTTATAAACACATTCTTTGCACCTTTCTGCAACATTCATCGACAAGAATGGCAAGGGTTAAGAATCCAGAAGTTGGGAAAGGGGAGTCAAGACCGAAAAGGGCTGTGAAATCTTAATATGCCACCAAGGAAGATGAAACCCAGAAGAGGAAAGAGGAATCTAGCAAGGAAACTCCTTCTAAGAAAAAGAAAACACTCCCAAGGCAGATTCGAAGAAAACTGCTGCTACTCCCTCGAAGAAAGTTGTTGCTTCTGTTCCTCTTATTCCTCTTGCTTCTTTTTCTTCTTCTAGCACTGAGTCAGGAGAATACGAGTTAACTACGTAGCCACTTTGGGGTGGTACTCACATTCTGGGAGAATACACTACCAAATTTGTCAACAAGAAGGTAATCAAGCCTCATTGTACAAATATGGAAGAATTTCTTATTTTTAACAATTTTGATGCTGGACTATGGATGATTAGATACAAAAACTTATCATAAATTATGGAAAGATATGATGATGAGGTTGTTAAAACCTAGTATGCTGCCCAGAGGTATACTAACAAGAAAGAAAAATGGGAGGTAAATCTAAGGTCCAGAACCATCTGGCTGACTGATGAGACCTTCAATGAGGTGTTGGAAATCCTCGAGCAAGATGGGTTGAAAATTGACATTACCAACTCAAAAAGTACATGGATGAGGATGAAGCTACAGATGAGGAAGGTGGTGCTTTCTTGAATCATAAAGAAAGTACTGTGTTCAATACTCTATTCAGAAGGCGTGAAAATAGGCCTCCTCTGAGTTTCCTAAAGCCCACTGATCTTAGTGCACAAATCAGAATCCTACACTACATTATGTCTAGGGTTATATTCAACAAAGGGGGAAGATTCAATTTGATCACAAGGGCTAAAGCACATGTAATGACTGCTATCATGTGGGGCAAGTTGATTAATATGGGACATATCATCCTTCAACACATGATCAAAGCAAGAGAGCAGATGAGAGACTTTACTCTACCTTATGCCTCAATCATTTCCAAAATTCTTCAGTATGCTAGGATTCAACACCTAGAGAAAGGAAAAGGCAAGCCTACTGAAGTGTTTAAAGTGGACGAATTGCAAAGGATGGGCATTAAAAGGAAAAATGGCAGATGGATTGGAACAAGAGCTGGGAAGTTAGAAGATCTATTCTTTGAGGAAGGTGGCTCACACTAGCAAGCAGGAACTTCTGAGGCTGCTCCACCCTTACAGTCCACACCTCAGCCTTCTCAACCTGTTTCTTCTCCATCTTAGCCCACTTAGACACATGTGCCATCCACTCCTTCCACCTGGGCTAAGCCAACTAATATCACTGAGTTATATGATAGCCTGTCTGCACTTATACTGAGCATTAGGGATGAGTAAAATGCTAAGTTTGCTTATCTACAAGATCAGATTTACCAGTTGGCAAAGAATATGAAAGTGGTTACTAATGCATATAAGGACATCGGGAGTGTCATTCCCTCTACATCAGCTCCACCTCAATCAGGACCCTCTGAGCCTGTCAAATCTCCTACTCCTGAACCTCTGAGCCTATTTGAGCTAGCCTCTCCTGAACCAGATGATGATGAACATGCTACTACTAAGGCTACTGGCACTTTTGCCACTCCACATGCCTCCAGCAATGAGGAAAGCCCTGGTCCACCCTTGGACTATGGCATGGAGGAAGAGGCTCCTCAAAAACCAAGTTCCCATGAGCCTATTGTTGAAGATGCTCAGGATTCAATTCTTTCTACTCAAGAATCTAAGCAAATGGAGAAACTTGTTGCAGCCATAACTTCTACATTAATTATACAAGCTGCTCTGAATGAAGAGAGAATCCTTATGCCTTACATGGACCTTGTAGCTGTTGCATATGATATCACTGTGCAAGCTAAAAAATAAAGGCTTGATGAGATATTCCCTCCTCCTACTCCTCAACTCTTATCTCCTCAATATTCCATGACCTTAGCACGAAGGGTCAGATTTGCCAATCTTCAGAAGGAAGTTTAGGAAATTATTGAAGATGCTGAGGATGATTAACCTGAGGATGACCTGCCTGCAACATCCCCTCCTGTTCCTCTTACTCAAATTAATCCTGATCTACCTTTTGTTCCTGTGCCTCTTCATGCCATTCCAGTATCCCAGATACCTCTCCTGCTATACATATTCAACTTCTTGATGATGTCAAAAAGGGGGAGAAGACATCTACCAAACTAGAAAGACTACTGCTTGTTTTTTCTTACTGTTTCTCTTGTAATGATGTATCTATCTTGTCTTAAACTTCTGTGTATTGAAATTTTTAATGAATTAATGAGATTCTCTATTTTCCTTCTGATCTGTTGATTATGCTGTACTTATCTTCGAATTTTAATGCATATGTTGAGGGGGAGCTTTTAGAAGAAAACCCAAATACTAATCCAGTTTGCAAGTTATTTTATCATCATCAAAAAGGGGGAGAATGTTGAAGCAGGTGTTTTTGATGATTCCAAACAACTGGAGCTTGGAAAGAAGATATCAAAGGTGTACATAAGATCTCAAATGAAGAAATCCAAGAAAAATGAATACAAGATTAGTTTGCAGGATTTATCATTGTATTCACATGAGTAAAAGGCTTTGATCTTTCATCTAAATATTTTTAAAATGTGTTTTTCAACAATCCTATATTAACATATGATATATTTGAAAAAATACTCACTAACAGACGAACATTGAACTATTAAACTTCATATGTTATCTTGAAAATTCGAACTTTGAAGGCTGAAATTTGAACTTACAAAGATGTTGCCTCTGATAAACAAATTTCAGATTGCTAAAATTCAAACTTCGAGTAAAGAACAACTTGTAAAAAATGAAAAATTTGTCTAAAGATATGTCAAAAGAAAAATACACTGTAGTAATATGGAACAACTGTTCACACTTGTCAAAAGAACTTTAACCTTGAAAATTCGTATGTTCCAACATAGAAATGTTTGTCAAAGATGAAAATTGAAATTTTGCCTTTGAATAGATGAACTTCGAAGTTCAACGTTAGAGTCTTTAACTTACAGTCTCTATGAAATTCTTCTATTGACACCCCAAGATTTGAACTTTAGATGTTAGATGCATTAAATACGGTTGGTGAATAGATAGTTTTACAGAGTAATTATTGGGTAACGTCTCTAACTACTAGATCTTGTCTCTAACATATAGTTAAGACAAAAATCTATAAATAGAACTTCATTTGAAGATATGGGTAACAAAATTATGCTGTATATACTGAAACTCTGCCAAATTCTTCAATCAAAGCCTTTTACTCTCACACATTTCATATATTGTACTTCAACTGTCATACATACTCTAGATTTGAGAGTTGATATTGCTGTAAACAATCTTATCTTCATCTGGAAGAAAGATTTTCTTATAAGAGAACTTCACAAAGAATTTGGGAAGCACTTAGCTAGAGTGCAGAAAGTGAAATTGTAAGCTCTTGGAACAATGCATAAAGTTGTACTGTGACATTACAAGGAGCCTACCGAATTCTTGCAAGATAGTGAAAAATCTCAAGTGGTAGCTTGAGGACTGGACGTAGGTCAAGGAAAGAGACCGAACCAGGATAAATCTCAGTGTCTTTTCTTCCTTTACTTTGCTTATTACTTTATTATATTTTGCATTATGTTTTTCTTCTACTCTTGCTTTCACTGCTCTATTATACTTTTGTAGAAAAATTTAAATCTTCTCAATTCACCCCCCTTCTTGGGAAGTCAGTAGACCTAACATACACTACATTGTGTCTAAGATCTTTTTTAACAAGGAAGGAAGCTTCAATTTAATCACAAGGGTTGAAGCTCATGTAATGGCTATCTTAATCCGAAGAAAGAAAATCAACCTAGGAAACATTATCTCTCAGAGGATGATCAAGGCAAGAGATCAAAGAAAAGATTCAAGCCTGCCCTATGCCTCAATTATCACCAAGCTTCTAAAGTATGGCAAAATACAACAGTTAGAGAAAGGCAAACGGAAGCCCACTAAGAAGTTTAAAGAAGAAGAGCTAATTAGAATGAGCATCAAAAGAAAAGATGGTAGATAGATTGGAAAGGGGGCTAGCAAATCTGAAGACTTATTCTATGATGGAAGAGAGCCACAACAACAAGAAACTACTTCTGAGGCTACTCTAACCATCTAACTTGAACCACAACCACCCCAACCTCAGTCTAACTAGAAACTTGAACGTTCCATTCCATCCAACTTGGCCAAACCTAGTACCATACTCGAGCCATATGATTGTTTATCGGAGATGATGTTGAGTATTAGGGACAAATGAAATGCCAAGTTCGCAAATTTGCAAACTCAAATAACTGACTTTGCCAAGAACCCCAAGGTGGTTGCTGATGCTTACAATGATATTTGAAACTCTCTTCTAACCATATCAGTACTGCTTTAGTATGGGTTCTCTGATCCTCTCAAATTTGTCTCCCCTCATGTTCCAAGTCCTTTTACAGAAGGACTTTTTGATATTGATGCCGCCACTGCTATTGCTATCACTCCTTGAAGCTCCAATAAGGGTATAAATCCTAGTCTATCTTTGGATTACGATACGGAGGACATTGAAGCCACTCTAGTGGGGAGCTACCATAAGCCTATGATAGAGGAAGCTGCTCAAGACTCAATTCTATCATCACAAGAAATTAAGCAAGTGGAGAAGCTTGTTGCAGATCTTACAGCTGTACCCATTATTCAAGTTACTCTCAATGAGGAAAGGGAGATCATGCCTTACATTGACTTTACTACTATTGCACATGAAACTGTAGTGCAAGCTCAAAAGCATAGGCTAGATGATATATTTCCTCTACCAGCTCGTCATCCTCCATCGTTTGAACTAGGCCTTACAGTGGAACAATGGGCTAGACTAACTAACATCTAAAAGGAAGTTCAGGAGATATCTTCAAGGTCCAATGATGATCTTCCTCAAACACCTCATTCAGTTCCCTTTGTTCCAGTTCCTCTTCAGGCCATTCCCATGGCTCAAGTGCCTCCTCCCTCTGTAGTTGCTCCTGCTCCTGCTCCTGATGATGCCAAAAGGGGAGAAGGAAACTGGACAAATAGGAGAATCTAGAGTTACAGCTGGATAAACTGAAACTAGACAATCTAGAGATCCTGGGCAATCAGGAAAGACATATTGTAAAAGGATCAAGCTTAAGACCAAAAAGAAATAACCAGTGATAGATCTTCAGAGCTTAGATCTTTTTAGGACTCTTTAGGACTTTGTAGGATTTTGTGCTTCTTTGTAGTGTATTTCTTTTATATGATCAATGTACTTATTTGTATACTTGTTTGACCATCTGTATTGAACATACTTGCATCAATGAAACTTGTTTCAACATTGCCTTTTTTATTCTCCTAAATCTTCAACTCTGATACATGTGTTGTATTTATATTTGAATTTTAATGCATATGTTGAGGGGAAGCTCTTGGAAGCAAACCCAAGTACTAATCCAGTTTATAAATTATTTTGTCATCATCAAAAAGGGAGAGAATGTTGAATCAGAAGTTTTGATAATTTCAAACAACTAGAACTTGGAAAGAGAATATCAAAGGAGTATCAAAAGATCAAGTGAAGAAATCTAATGAAGAACATGCAAAGATTTAGAACCTATTTGACAGTGTTTTCTATTTTATTGTTTTCAAAACAGTTTTATAAATCTATTTTTGAGAATAAGTTTTTAAAACAAGAAAATAAAAAATCTGTTTAAATAATTGTTCTTAAAATCATAACTAGTAAGTGATAGATGAGTTATTCAAAATTGATAACTTTACCATTAATGAGATAAGTGATTTTCACCTTTTCTTGTGTTTTCTAGAACAAAAACTACAAAACACCTTAAAGTTGTTCTGAGTTTTTTATTCTTTTGTTTTTCTATTTCTCAGAATAGTTTATAAAAAACAGGTTTACCAAACAAGTTTTTTTGCTTTTGAAAACCGAAAAACTGTTTTTAAAATCCCTACCAAACATGCCCTTATTTTTTGGGATTTCTTACTATGTATACGTTGTAAAAAGTTTTGATTCTTATTTATTTATATTATTACAAGTTTTAAGGAATGATTTCAAAATTATCCAATATTAGCTTGTGTTAGAATTAAGAAATATTGGCTAACAGATAAATTTAATATTTGACTCATGTGTATTTTGTGCAAAATTCAAACTTTGCTTGGTGAAATTCAAAGTTACAGAGTTTTTATCTCTAATAGATGAATTTCAGGCTAAGCATTATTAGTAAAAATGTACAAAATTTGTATAAAATTTAGTCAAAATTCAAATGTTAGTGAAGTTCAAGATGGATTCACTATCATTACCTGTAATAGATGAACTTTGGGTTTCAAAGTGTGAATTTCTAATTGGTGTTAGATATGTTGGCTTCCTAAGATGGGGTGAATTGGGAAGATTAAAATTTTCTGCAAAAGTCAAGAGAGTGATGAAGGCAGAAGTGATAGTAAAACAGAGTATTAAGGAATAGCAAGGTAAAACTAGTAAAAGTGAAGGGAAGACACAGATGTTTATCTTAGTTCGATCTCTCTATCTTGACCTACGTCCAGTCCCTAAGCAACTACTTGATATTTTCCACTATCTTACAAGAATTCAGTGGGTTCCTTGCAGTTGCCTCAATACAACTTGATGCTCTGTTCTTAGAGCTTACAATTGTTGAATCAAGAGTTTTGATGATTCCAAACTAACATCCAAGAGCTTGGATTGAAGATATCAAAGGAGATCCAAGTGTTTCAAGTGAAGAATTTCTTAGTAATTGCTACTAGATCTTCTGTAGGATCTTTTGTTATGTTTAAATGAGGGTAAAAGATTTTGATTTTAAGAAAAGATGTTTTTAAACCTTGTTTTTATGTTAAATCTTGACTTATTTGAAAAATACCCACAAACAGATGAAGTTTGTAAGTTTAAACTGAACTGTCATGTTGGAAATTCAAACTTTGCCTTTGGAAATTCGAATTTTGAGCTAAAACTGAATAAGTCTGAAGAGATGTCTCTCTGTCAGATGAATTTTGATTCTCCAAAATTTGAATTTTCATCCAAGTCTGAAAGAAGCCTTTTAGTGACAGACAAACTTCTCATCTTCAAAATTCGAATTTCAGATAAAATGCAGTTTGAGAAAACCAAAGAAATTCTTTTGAAATAATGTTGATGTTCATCTAAAATCAAGATAAAATTGAATTTCAAAAATACTATCTGACAGACGAACTTTGACTTTCCAACATTCGAATTTTCATATAAGTCTGAAAGAAGCTTCTTTGAACAGACGAACTTTAGCTCTTCAAAATTCGAATTTCAGACAAAACACAACTTATGAAAATGGAAGAAATTCATCTGAAACATTGTTAAAGTTCATCTGAGATCAAGAATAATTTAAGTTTCAAAATTGCTTTATGTCATACAAACTTCAAACATTAAAATTCGAATTTCAGAAGCTAAGGTTGTGAGTCTGTTGAAATGAAAAATTGACATACGAATGACAGAGTTTTGTAGCTTCGAATGTTGAAGTTAGTCTGAAAAGAGTCACTCTGACAGACGAACTTCACTCATTCAAAGTTTGAATTTTGAGGAAAGTGATCTACTGTGCCTCTTTGAACATTCTACAGACAGACGAATTTTGGGCTCCCAAAATTCGAATTTCGAAGGCACTGTAGAAAATTGAAACACTATTCACACTTAACCGAAAAACTTTCTTCTTGAAAATTCATATGTCACATTGTGAAAATGTTCTGTAAGTTTCAAAATTCGAATTTCACTTCATGAACAGACGAGCTTCGTGCTATAACATTGGAAGCTTTAACCTTCGATTCCTTCGAAATTCGTCTGTTGACCAACCAAAATTCAAATTTCAGTATGTCAGAAACATTAAATGCGGTTGGTAAACGAATAGTTTTTCAGAGTAACCGTTGGATAACTTCCCCAATGGATAGATTTAGTCTCTAACGAATAGTTAGGACCAAAAATCTATAAATACAACATCATTTGAAGTTGTGAAACACGAATCAAACTTATAAATACCGAATTTATGCCAAATCTTCTTCTCAAAGCTTTTACCCTCTCAACTTCAATATTTGTACTTTAACCTTCATATCTACTCTATTCAAGAGAGTGATATCTTTGTAAATAATCTACTCTTCATCTGGAAGATAGGTTTACTTGTGAGGGGAAATCACAAGGGGATTGAGAAGCACATTGTATAAGTGCTTAGAGAGATTGAGAAAGCTCCAGAAACATAGCATACTCGTTGTACTGTGGCATTAGCAAGAAGCCCGTTGAATTCTTGCTGTATAGTGAAAAAATCTCAAGAGTTGTCTTGGGGACTGGATGTAGGTCAAGTGGATAGACCGAACCAGGATAAATTACTGAGTCTTCTACTCCCTATCTTTACCTTTGAGCTTGCTCTGTTTTATACGTTGCTTCCATTACACTGTGTTATCTTCACCCATTTCACTTTATGCAGAAAAATTTCAATCTTCTCAATTCACCCCCCCTCTTGGGAAGTTAGCCTTGCTAACAACAATCTCACTCTTTGCACTCTAGCTAAGTGCTTCCCAAATCCCTTGTGATATCCTCTCACTAGAAAATCTTTCTTCCAGATGAAGATAATGTTAGATAAGCTGGTTTCCCAAGAGGGGGATGAATTGGGAAGCTTGAAAATTTTCTGCAAAATGTCAAGAAAGTGAAGAAAGCAAAGTATGATGGTAAAATAGAGTATAAATGAATAAACTGTAAAAGTAGTAGTAGGGAAGAGAAGACTCAGATATTTATCCTAGTTCGGTCTCTTTACTTGACCTACGTCCAGTCCTAAAGTCACCACTTGAGATTTTCCACTTTTTTGCAAGAATTCAGTGGGCTTCTAGCAAATGTCTTAGTACAAAGATGATGCTCTATTTCTAGAGCTCACTCTTTCACTCTATGCACTCTTACTAAGTGCTTCCCCAATCCCTTGTGATATCCCCTCACAAGAAAAGCTTTCTTCCAGATGAAGATAAGATTGTTTACAATGAATAAACTCTCTTAAACAGAGTGAATATGAAAGTTGAAGTACAAATATTGAAGTGTGAGAGTAAGAGACTTTGAGTAAATGATTTGGCAGAGTTTCAGTATATACAAAGTTAAAATCATTTCCCACAACTTCAAATGATGTTATATTTATAGATTTAGGTCTCAACTATACGTTAGAAATAAAATCTATCCGTTAGAGAAGTTATCCAATGGTTACTCTGAAAAACTATCCATTAACCAACCGCATTTAATGCTTCTGACATTCTGAAATTTGAATTTCAGTTGGTCAACAGACCAATTTCACAGAAACCAAAGGTTAAAGAATTCAACGTTGAATATCCGAAGTTCGCCTGTCATGAAGCAAAGTTCAAATTTTGATCTTTGGAAAATGTTTCTATGTTGTGACCTATGAATTTTCATGTTTGAAGACGTTCTGTTAAGTGTGAACAGTATTTTCAATTTGTTACAGTGCCTTTGAAATTCAAATTTTGGAACCCCAAAATTCGTCTGTCCATAGCTGGTTTATAAGGCATAGTAGTTCATCTAATTCGAAATTTGAATTTTCAAAGGGCAAAGTTTGTCTGTCAGAGAGACCACTTTTCAGACTTACTTCAAAATTTGAATTTACAAACACTGTCATTCGTATGTCAGCATATCAATATATCAGACTCATAAGCTTTGTTTCTGAAATTTGAATTTTCATGTTCAAAGTTCGTCTGTAAGTGAGCAATTTTGAAGCCCAATCCAAACTTGGTTTCAGATGAACTTTGACATAATTTCAGACAAATTTCTTTAGTTTTCATAAGTTACATTTTGTCTGAAATTCAAATTTTCAAAACCCAAAGTTCGTTTGTTACTGAAAGCTCCTTTCAGACACTTATCAAAATTCGAATTTTCTCAAGTCAAAATTCGTCTGTCAGAGAAGCCTCTTTTGAGACTTGTTCATTTTCAATACGAAATTTGAATTTCCAAGGCCAAAGTTCGAATTTCCAAGATGACGATCAGTATAAACCTTTCAAACTTCATTTGTTGGTGGGTGTTTTTTCAAATATTCCATGATTTAACATAGAATCAAAGTTTTAAAACATCTTTTCATCAAATCAAAGTCTTTTACTCAAATCAAAACATTACTAAACACCCTACATCTATTTTTGCACCTATTTCTCCAGGATTTCTTCACTTGAAACCTTTTGTGCACCTTTGATATCTTTATTCCAAGCTCTTAAAGGTTGGTTTGGAATCATCAAAACTCTTGATTTAACATTCTTCCCCTTTTCGATGATGACAAAACAACTTACAAACTGGATTAGTACTTGGGTTTGCTTTAACAAGCTCCCCCTCAACATATGCATTATATTTCAAAAGATATCATGTATAGTAGATCAAGTACAGAGATTCAAAGATTAATAGGAACAAATCATTTTAATCAAGGAATTCTTTCATTTCATCCAACATTGCTTTATAGGAAACAATTAATGCAAAATAGTTTGAAATACATAAACACAAAACACAAACAATAGAAACATAACATAACACTACAAGAGGACCCAAGCCTAAGTTCTAATCACTTCTTCTTTGACTTGGTCTTCTTACTGTAGGATTTTCCTGAATGCTTTGCAGCAGACTTTCCAGTTCCAGTTTGCTCACTCTTCTCCCCCTTTTTGACATCATCAGAAAGGTGAACAAAATCTGCAGGAGGAGGGATCAGAGACACTGGAATAGCTTGAAGAGGCACAGGGACAAATGGCATTTTTGGATTTAGCTTTGGCAAGGACCCAGAAACTTCAGAACTTGTGTCTTCATCTTCATCATCAGAAATCTCAAGAAGTTCAGAAATTTCTTGCCTTGTAACTGTCAATTGTGCCCTTCTTTCCTCCGAGAAACCATAATATGTAACAGGTGAGGGAGCAGGAGGAGGAAACATTTCTTCAAGCCTTCTTTTCTGAGCTTGTAAGAGAGCATTGTGAGCAATGGCTTCTAAATCAATAAAAGGCACAATGGTCCTTTCTTCATTTATGGCAGCTTACATGAATGGTGTAGTGGAGATGGCTGCCACTAATCTCTCTACTCGGTCAGATTCTTGCAGGAACAAGATTGACTCTTGACCATCTGCTGGAATGGGATCACGAGAGCTTGAATCCCGAGGGCGTTCTTCTTCTATACCATAGTCCAAGGGAGGACCAGGACTTGGTGTGCTCAGTGTACCAGTAACCTCAGTATCATCTACAGCATCATTATGCTTAGAAGAGGCTAGCTCAAAGGGGCTTGGAGGCTCAGGGGTTGGAGACTTAGCAGGCTCAGAGAATCCTGGCTGAGGTAGAGCTGATGTGGCAGGAATTACATTCCGAATGTCTTCATATACATCAGCAACCACTTTCATGTTCTTGGCCAACTGGTGAATCTGATCTTGCATATGAGCAAATTTGGCATTTTGCTCATCCCTGATGCTAAGTATGAGTGTAGACAAACTGTCATACAACTCAGTGATCTTAGTTGGCTTGGCACGAGAGGAGGGAGTATAGGAATGTGAGCAGGCAGGGATGGAGATGGGACATACTGAGAAGGCTGAGGTGTAGGTCTTGCAGGAGCCTCAGAGATACCTTCTTGCTGTAGGGAGGCATCTTCATCAAAGAAGAGATCTTCAAATTTACCTGCTCCCTTCCTAATCCATCTTCCATCTTTTCTTTCAATCCCCATTATTTGTAACTCCTCTTCCTTGAAGATCTAAGTGGGCTTCCCTTTCCCCTCTTCAAGATGTTGAATTCTAGCATATTGTAGAATCTTGGAAATGATAGTTGCATAGGGGAGTGTGGAGTATTTCCTCTGATCTCTTGCTTTGATCATGCGCTAGAGTATGATATGTCCCATGTTTATAAGCTTCCCACACATGACTGCTGCCATCACATGTGCCTCTGCCCTTGTGATCAGATTGAAGCTACCCCATTTGTTGAAGATGATCCTAGACACTATGTAGTGTAGGATCCTCACTTAAGCACTGAGGTCAGTGGGCCTCAGCAAGTTTATTGATGGCCTATTCTCCTCTCTTCTGAATAATGTATTTAGGATTGTACTCTCCTTGTAGTTTAGAAAGGGGCCACCTTCTTCATCAGCAGTCTTTGCCTCATCCATATACCCAGAAGCAGTGATGTCAATGTTAAGGCTATCTTGCCCCGAGATTTCCAACACTTCATTAAGTATTTCATCTGTAAACCAGATGGTCCTTGATCTTAGATTGACCTCCCACTCTTCTTCTTGTTATTGTACTTTAGAGAGGCATACCATGTCTTAATCACTTCATCATCGTACCTCTCCAGTATCTCTAACAGATTCTTATATCTCATCATCCATAGACCAGCATCAAAATTGTTTGAGAATAAGAAATCTTCCATGTTCACACAATGAGGCTTTATTACCTTTTTGCTTGCAAACTCGGTCGAGTATTCCTCCTGAATCGTAGGAGCACTCCATAATGGCATTATAGTGAGTTGGTATTCTCCAGATTCAGTACTGGAGGAGAAAGTAGAAGCAATAGCAGTAGTAGTAGGAACTGGAACTGAAGGCTCTGTTTTCTTCGAAGAAGAGGGTCCAGCTTTCTTTGATTTAGCCTTTGGAGTTGTTTTCTGTCGTTTGGAGGGAGTTTCCTTGCTTGATTTGACTTTTCTCTTCAGTTTTTCACCCTCCTTTAAGGCATATTGGGATTTAACTGTTCTCTTCGGTCGTACCTCTCCCTTTCCAACTTCTGGAATCTTTACCTGTGCCATTTTCGTGAATGAATGTTTCAGAATGAAGCTAAGATTGGGTTTATAAGATGTGAAAAGAAGTTTAAATGGTGGGAAATGAAGATTTATGGTCAAAATTGAAGAGCATTGAAGAGAGAATTTGAACAAACTCAAAGAAGGAATGAATAGGGTTGCGTCTGTTCTGTGGAAAATCGTCAGTTTTAACGTAAGTAACCTCCTGACAGACGAATTTTGAATGGTCAAAATTCAAACTTCCAGCAGTTAAAGGTTAAACTATTTAGCAAAGCTTATTGATAGACGAATTTTCTTCCAAAAGTTCGTCTGTTAGAGGCTTGGTTCAAGCAGCATAAGATGAACAGACGAACTTTGTCTCAACAAAGTTTGAATTTCAAAGATCAAACAACAAGCAGTAATCAATGTAACAATCAAAAGATGAATTATGCATATGAACATTCATCTTTCAGAGATTTAACATTATGAGCAAGTTCCAACAGACGAATTTTGAATCAGAAATTCGAATTTCTTTACTTTGTAAAGGCTCTCCAACATGCGTATGTTAAGAAATAATCATTTGTATAATCATCATGTTGGACAAACATAACTTTGAAACTTTTATTTTTGAAAATTTAAACTTTCAAGGACCAACAGACGAATTTCGAGGGACCACCGAGAACTGTTCCAAAGTATACTAAGCTGAAGTTCGTCTGTTGGGCATCTAAATTTGAATATTGACTATGCTGACTTGTTCAGAAACACAGTTTATCAAGGAAATTCGTCTAACACACAACTAAGATATGAATTTCAACTTTAAAAACTTACATAATGGATCCAAAACTCAAATTTCTTGCTGTCTCTTTCTCCTTTTGGCTGTTCTATTCTGATTTGCTCCATTTTTTAGATTTACTGTCATTCAAACTCATGAGGAGCACCTGCAACTTACATTAAACTTTCTCCGATGCTTAAGTTTGAATTAATTTGATGTTGGAAAATCTAGAAACAGAATTGCACAAGGATTTACCATGCCCAATTCTCTCCTAATTTTGCAATATCTATCTTCTAATAGAGGCTTTGTCAAGATGTCAGCAACTTGATCTTCTGTTGGGATGTATTCTAATATGATTTCTCCTTTCAGAACATGATCCCTTATGAAGTAGTGCCTAACTTCAATATGTTTTGTCCTTGAATGCATGACCGGATTCTTTGTGCTGTTAATGGTACTTTGGTTGTCACACATGATTGGTATTTCCTTCATCTCAACCTCAAGATCTTCAAGCTGCTGTTTCATCCAGATGATTTGGGCACAATAGCTTCCAGCTGCAACATATTCAGCTTCTACCATGGATAAGGCCACATTGTTTTGCTTCTTGCTAAACCAAGAAAATAAGGATCCTCCAAGAAACTGACACATTCCACTTAGGCTTTTTCTATCAGTTTTGGATCCTGCAAAGTCAGCATCAGTGTATCCTTTGAGATCTTCTCCATTGCCCTTTGGATACCAAAGACCCATCTGTGATGTTCCAATGAGATATCTGAAGATAAGCTTAACAGCAGTTGCATGGGTTTCCTTGGGACATGATTGGAATCTTGCACACATATAGACACTAAACATGATGTCAGGTCTGCTGGCAGTTAGGTACAGTAAGGATCCAATCATTCTTCTACACTGGGTTATGTCAAACATTTTCCCTTTTTCATCCATATCCAGTTTGGTTGTTGTAGTCATAGGTGTTCCCATTGGCTTGATATTTTCCATCCTAAACTTCTTTAGCTATTCTTTCAAATACTTTAATTGGTTGAGAAAGATACCATCATCACACTGCCTGATTTGCAATCTAAGGAAGAAGTTGAGTTCACCCATCATGGACATTTCGAATTCTCCATACATTAGCTTAGAAAAATTCTTGCAAAGAGATTCATTAGTAGCACCAAATATAATATCATCAACATAGATTTCAACAATAAGTAAATCTTTATTTTCTTTCTAAGTGAATAAGGTTGTATCTACTTTTTCTCTGTTGAACCCCTTTTCAGTTAGAAATTACTTAATCTTTCATACCATGCTCTAGGGGCTTGCTTTAAACCGTAAAGGGTTTTCTTCAGTTTATAAACATGGTTTGGTTTTGTAGAGTCCTCAAAGCCTGGAGGTTAATCTACATAGACTTCTTCCATGAGATATCCATTTAGAAAAGCACTCTTCACATCCATTTGATACAACAAAATATTTTTCATGCATGCATATGCTAACAGAATTCTAATTGCTTCTAATCTAGCCACCGGAGCAAAGGTTTCTTCAAAATTAATACCTTCTTCTTGATTATATCCTTTTACAACCAGTCTAGCTTTATTTTTGATTATTGATCCTAATTCATCAAGTTTATTTCTAAAAACCCATTTAGTCCCAATGACAGGATGATTTTTGGGCCTAGGCACTAAATCCCAAACTTGATTTCTTTCAAATTGATTCAACTCATCTTGCATAGCTAAAATCCAGTATTCATTAGTTAAGGCTTCATCAGTACATTTAGGTTCAATTTGAGAAATAAAAACGCAGTTTATCATTTGATCCCTTAACTCTTTTCAGGTTTTAACTTTCTCTTGAACATCCCTTATCACTTGATCAACAGGATGATTCCTTTGATATCTCTAATCTCTAGGGAGTTGAGACATATCTTCATTATATTTATCCACAAGGTCTTTCTCCTGAATATTTTCCTCTATGTTAATAGATTCATAGATTTTTGGAGGTTCAATTTTACCTTCATCAGAAAGATCTAAATTCTTAAAGTTTAAAATAAGATCATCCTCATCAGTTACATGTTTGGAAACAGTTGCATTTTCAATGAATACTACATGCACAGATTCATCTACTAATTTAGACTTTTTATTAAAAACTCTATATGCCTTACTTATACTAGAATAGCCAAGAAATATACCTTCATCAGATTTGATATCAAACTTACCCAAATTCTCCTTTCCATTGTTGTGGATGAAGAACTTGCAGCCAAACACATGGAGATATGAGAGATTTGGTTTTCTTCCTTTGTATAGCTCATAAGGAGTCTTCCCAAGGATTGGTCTGATGTAGACTCTATTTATGATGTAGCTTACTGTGTTTACTACATCAGCACAGAATACTTGAGACAGTTCCTTTTTATTCAGCATAGCTCTAGCCATCTCTCTAATTGTTCTGTTCTTCCTCTCTACTACTCCATTCTGTTAAGGAGTTCTTGGAGATGAGAAGTTGTGATCAATTCCATGCTCATTACAATACTCCAGGAAATATGAGTTCTCAAACTCTCCTCCATGATCTGACTCGATAGACACAATGGAAATACCCTTCTCATTTTGCACTTTCTTGGCTAAGGTTACAAATGCATCAAATGTATCACTTTTAGAGGAAAGAAACAATGTCCATGTAAATCTAAAGTAATCATATACAATTACAAGCACATACAGATTTCCACCAATGCTTTTTACCCTAGATGGACCAATTAGATCCATATACAATAGTTCTAGTGGTCTAGTTGTGGTAACTACGTTTTTAGATTTAAAAGAAGATTTAGTTTGTTTTCCTCTTAACCATTCATCACATTCTTTGTCTTTTTCAAAAGTTATTTTTGGTAGGCCAGTGACTAACTCATTTTTAACCAGTTTTGATAGTTGATTCATATTATCATGAGCTAACCTTCTATGCCACAACCAACTATCATTATCCTGGCTAATCAAGCAAACAGAATCTAAGGAAGGAAGTTCATCAAGATCAATAGTATAGTAGTTACCATCCCTTTGAGCTTTGAGGACTACTTTGTGATCACTTTTTCTGATGACCAGGCAGAATTTTGAGTCAAATAGTACCCAGTTTCCTTTGTCACATGTCTGGCTCACACTTAACAGATTGTGGTTGAGGCCAATCACAAACAACACCTCTTCAATGGATGTTTCAGGATTCTTGCCCACAATGCCAATGCCAACTATTCTGCTATATTGATCACCTCCAAAGGTCACCTTTCCTCCTTTTTTGTCTCTAAGGGTGATAAACTTCTCCTTGTTACCGGTCATGTGACTTGAGCACGCACTGTCCATATACCATTTATTGCTCTTTCTAGCTTTGAGACAGACCTGCAAAACAAAGTTCATATTTTCCTTTTAGGTACGCAAATTTGCTTGGGTCCTTTTCTATCAGTAGTCTTTTCCCTAGATACAGATGTACCTTTGGGAACCTATTTAACCATCCTGTCAAGTCCATTTTTCTTCAAAGCACATGAACTGGAAATATGTCCCTTCTTGTTACAGAAGTGACAGGTGGTAAAGGGACTGCTGGATTGAGAAGTAGGAAGAAAACAATGCAGATAATATTTTTGTTTTGCATGTCTTGGTTGATTATATGATTCAATGTGATGTGACATATGGTCTTTCTTTCTATTGCCACTAGCATGCACAAAATGTCTCATGTACATATTCTGATTTTTCTTCCTAATCTTTTCTTTGACTGCACAAGGATCATAGCCAAGTCCAGCCTTTCCTTGTGATATTTTTTGGCTTCCCATTAAAGCAAACAACATATCTTTACTTTTAGTAAGCCTAGACATGTTTTTCACTAGATATTCATTGGTTTGCTTTAGTTCAATGCATGATTTACAACAAGCAGATTCAGCAATAGGTAGAGAAGCAATTTTAGAGATGTTGCATTAAGATTCTAGTTTGTTAATCTTTTTCTTAGCTTGCTTCAATTCTTTAGCAACTTTAACAAACTCATCATGCAGCTCATGAAATGCATCCAGTAATTCAGAATAGGAAGGTTCAGATTCATATACCTCATCTTCTTGATCACTGTTGCATGGGATTTTAGGTTCTTCAGAGGCAAGAGCCATCAGACAGATGTTGGCAATTTTATCTTCATTATCTTCTTCTTCATCTGAGCTGTTGCCCCATATTGATCAGATGTAAGATCTTTTCTTCTTGCCTTTGTCTATAGATTTCTTTTCTTTCTCTTACTTCTTGAGGAATTATGGACAATCCCATTTGATATGTCCCTGTTTTTTACACTCATAGCAAGTGACAGGTTCTTTTGCTTCTCTCTTGCTATCTCCAGCTACTCCTTTCTTGAAGATTTTCTTGTTTCTCTTCTTGCTGTAGAATCTTCCAAATTTTCTGACCATCATAGCTAGAGTTTCTTTATCCAGCTTATCTCCATCGTCAGATTCTTCTTCTTTCTCCTCAGCAGCTTTCAGAGCAAGACCTTTCTTCTTTCTGTCTTGTCCAGCCTCCTTGAGAGCCTTCATTTTTTCTTCATACTCCTTGAGGCTGCCAAAAAGAGCTGTGACAAAGGCCACTGATTCTCCTTTGGCTTCCTCTATTACTGTTACTTCGGGTTGCCATTCCAGAGGGAGAGCCCTGAGGATCTTTCTGACCTTTTCTGTTTGAGTGTACTCCTTTCCCAGACTCTTTAGTTGATTCACAATGAGGGTGAATCTCTTTTGTAGCTCTTTTACACTCTCTCCTTCAGCCATTCGGAATCTTTCATATTCACCTATGCATGTATTCAGTTTGTTTTTCCTGACTCTAGTTGTTCCTTCATGAGCAATTTGCAAGGTAGCCCACATTTCTTTGGTAATGGAGCATTGTGAGACTCTGTAGATTTCGTCTTAATTCAAAGCACTGACCAAGCAGTGTTTTGCCTTGAAGTTTAACAAGACTCTTCTTCTATCTTCCTCATTCCATTCAGCTTCTAGCTTCTCTCTGTACTTCCTGTCATCTTTCAAAGCCATTGGGACAAAATCTCCCTTCTGAATGACTGACCAAATGTCCAGATCAATTGACTGAAGATAGATTTGCATCCTCATCTTCCAGTAACCATAGTGTTCTCCACTGAAGCCAGGTGGTTTATTTGTGTTGTTTCCCTCTGGTAGTATGTTTTTTCCAAAGCCAGCTATTTTAATTTCGGGACTGTGAAATCCTTTGATTGGGAAACCAGGCTCTGATACCACTTGTTAGATAAGCTGGCTTCCCATGAGGGGGATGAATTGGGAAGCTTGAAAATTTTCTGTAAAATGTCAAGAAAGTGAAGAAAGCAAAGTATGATGGTAAAATAGAGTATAAATGAATAAACTGTAAAAGTAGTAGTAGGGAAGAGAAGACTCAGATATTTACCCTGGTTCGGTCTCTCCACTTGACCTACATCCAGTCCTCAAGTCACCACTTGAGATTTTCCACTATTCTGCAAGAATTTTGTGGGCTTCTTGCAAATGCCTCAGTACAAAGATGATGCTCTGTTTCTAGAGCTCACTTTTTCACTCTATGCACTCTTACTAAGTGCTTCCCTAATCCCTTGTGATATCCCCTCACAAGAAAATATTTCTTCCAGATGAAGATAAGATTGTTTACAATAAATAAACTCTCTTAAACAGAGTGAATATGAAAGTTGAAGTACAAATATTGAAGTGTGAGAGTAAGAGACTTTGAGTAAATGATTTGGCAGAGTTTCAGTATATACAAAGTTAAAATCATTTCCCACAACTTCAAATGATGTTATATTTATATATTTAGGTCTCAACTATACGTTAGAGACAAAATCTATCCATTAGACAAGTTATCCAACGGTTACTCTAAAAAACTATCCGTTAGCTAACCACATTTAATGCTTCTAACATTTTGAAATTCGAATTTCAGTTGGTCAATAGACGAATTTCGCAGAAACTGATGGCTAAATACTTCAACGTTGAATATTCGAAGTTCGTCTGTCATGAAGCAAAGTTTAAATTTTGATCTTTGGAAAATATTTCTATGTTGTGACATATGAATTTTCATGTTTGAAGATGTTCTGTTAAGTGTGAATAGTATTTTCAATTTGCTACAGTGCCTTCAAAATTCGAATTTTGGAACCCCAAAATTCGTCTGTCCGTAGCTGGTTTATAAGGCACAGTAGTTCATCTAATTCAAAATTTGAATTTTCAAAGGGAAAAGTTCGTCTGTCAGAGAGACCTCTTTTCAGACTTACTTCAAAATTCGAATTTACAAATATTGTCATTCATATGTCAACATATCAATATATCAGACTCACAAGCTTTGTTTCTAAAATTCAAATTTTCATGTTCAAAGTTTATCTATCAGTTCGTCTGTAAGTGAGCAATTTTGAAGCCCAATCTAAACTTGGTTTCAGATGAACTTTGACATAATTTCAGACAAATTTCTTTAGTTTTCATAAGTTACATTTTTTCGGAAATTCGATCTTTCAAAACCCAAAGTTCATTTGTTACTAAAAGCTCTTTTCAGACACTTATCAAAATTCGAATTTTCTCAAGTCAAAATTCGTCTGTCAGAGAAGTCTGTTTTGAGACTTGTTCATTTTCAATACAAAATTCGAATTTCCAAGGCCAAAGTTCGAATTTCCAAGATGACAGATCAGTATAAACCTTTCAAACTTCGTCTGTTGGTGGGTGTTTTTCAAATATTCCATAATTGAACATAGAATCAAAGTTTTAAAACATCTTTTCACCAAATCAAAGTCTTTTACTCAAATCAAAACATTACTAAACATCCTACATCTATTCTTGCGCATATTTCTCCAGAATTTCTTCACTTGAAACCTTTTGTGCACCTTTAATATCTTTATTCTAAGCTCTTGAAGGTTAGTTTGGAATCATCAAAACTCTTGATTCAATAGATAAGATTTAGTATAATGAATGAACTCTCTAATTTAGAGTGTATATAAAAGTTGAAGTACAGAAGAATGAGGTACGTCAGAGTAAGAGACTTTAACTTAAGAATTTGATAGAGCTTCAGTATATACAATGTAAAATCATTACCCACACCTTGAAATGAAGTTCTATTTATAGATTTATGTCTTAACTATACGTTAGAGACAAGATCTAACCATTAGAGACGTTACCCAACTGTTACTCTGAAAAACTATCCGTTCACCAACCATATTTAATGCTTCTAATGCTGAAAGTTCGAATTTTGGTTAGTCAACAGATGAATTTCACAAAGACTGAAAGCTAAAGACTTCAACATTGCCTTCAAAGTTCAAATTTTGGTGCCCAAAATTAGTCTGTCAGTGGGCAACTCAATAAGGCATAATAGTTCATTTTTTCAAAATTCAAATTTTCAAGATTCAAAGTTTGTCTGTTAGAGGGAGCTCTTATCAGACTTAGTTTAAAGTTTGAATTTCTAAAAACCAACATTCGTATGTCAACAGATTATCATAACAGACTTGCAAGCTTTGTTTCTAAAATTTGGATTTTCATAATCAAAGTTCGTCTGTCAGTGAGCTAATTTTGGACTCTTTTTAAACTTTACTTTCAGATGAACTTTGACATATCCTCAGATGAATTTTTTGTTTTTATGAATTGTATTTTATCAAAAATTCAAATTTTCAAAACTCAAAGTTCGTCTATCAAAGAAGGCTCTTATTAGACTTACATCAAAGTTCAAATTTGTACACTCAAAGTTCGTCTGTCAGAGGAATCTCTTTTCTCAATAACTTATTTTCAATTCAAAATTCGAATTTCAGAAGCCAAAGTTCGAATTTTTAAAGCAATAGATCAATTTTAATACTTTAAAGTTCATCTGTTAGTGGGTGTTTTTCAAATATTCCATAAATTACCATGAAATCATATTTCTAAAAACAATCTTTTGCCAGTTCAAAGTTTTTTACTCAAATTAAACATAGTAAGAGATCCTATATCTAATCTTGTGCTAATTTTACTTGGATTTCTCCATTTGAGATCTTTCATGCACCTTTGATATCTTCTTTCCAAGCTCTAGGAGGTTGGTTTGGAATCATCAAAACACTTGATTCAATATTCTCCCCCTTTTTGATGATGACAAAATAACTTGCAAACAACTTGGGTTTGCTTTAACAAGCTCCCCCTCAACATATACATTATAATTCAAAAAATAAGATATTATGCACAGCAGATCAAACAGAGAAAATCATTAATTCATTTAAGGTTTCAATACAAAGATGACAATCATAAAATTCAGAACAAAGTTCAAAACAAGGATTTATCATTCATAAGACAAAAACAATATTACAAGAAGGACCAAGCAATCCTAAGTTCTAATCACTTCTTCTTAGACTTGGACTTCTTGCTGTAGGTGTTGCCAGAAGGCTCTACAGTAGTCTTTCCAATTTGCTTGGACTTCTCTCCCTATTTGGCATCATCAAAAAGGAGTACAAAATCCACTAGAGGAGGGATCTGAGATACTGGAATTGCCTGAAGAGACACAGAAACAAATGGCAGATCTAGATTAAGCTTTGGCAAAGGCTTAGAAGCTTTAGAACTAGTATCCTCATCATCAGAGAGTTCAAGAAGTTCTTGTATTTCTTGCATAGTGACAGCTAATTGAGCTCTTTGTGCCTCTGAGAGGCCAAAGGAGGAAACATGTGAGGGAGTAGGAGGATGAAACATTTCTTTAAGCCTTAATCTTTGAGCTTGTAAGAGAGCATTATGAGCAATAGCCTCTAGATTAACATAAGGTATAATGCTTCTCTCTTCATTCAGGGCAGGTTGCATGAATGATGAGATGGTGATGGCTACCACCAGTTTCTCAACTTGCTCAGATTCTTGAGATGAGAGAATTGAATCCTGAGCAACTTCAAGAATAGGCTCATGGGAGCTTGGTTCCAAAGGGGCCTCTTCCTACATTCCACAGTCCAATGGAGGACCAGGACTTGCCATATTACTGGAGGCCTGTGGTGTGGTCGATGTGCCAGTACCCTTAGTATCATGCACTGCATCATTAGGTTCAGGGAAGGCTAGCACGAAAGGACTTAGAGGCTTAGAAGTAGGAGACATGACAGGCTCAGAGAATCCTGGCTAAGGTGGAGCTAATATAGAGGGAATGGCACTATTGATGTCTTCATATACATCAGCAACCACTTTTATATTCTTTGCCAACTGATGTATCTAGTCTTGTAGATGGGCAAACTTGGCATTTTGCTCATCTCTGATGCTAAGTATGAGTACAGATAGACTATCATACAACTCAGTGATCTTGGTTACCTTTGCTCGAGTAGATAGAGTGGATGGTATTTGAGCTTGAGTGGGTTAAGATGGAGATGGGACTGGCTGAGAAGGTTGAGGTATGGATTTTGGAGCAGCTTCAGAGGTTCCTTCTTGCTGTTGAGAGGCTTCTTCATCAAAGAATAGATCTTCTATCTTTCTAGCTCTCTTTCCAATCCATCTCCTATCTTTATTCTCTATTCTTATCCTTTGCAGTTCTTATTCTTTGAAGATTTCAGTAGGCTTCCCTTTTTCTTTTTCAAGATGTTGGATCTGGGCATACTGAAGTATCTTAGAGATGATTACTGCATAGGGAAGGGTGTAATCTTTCATCTGATCTCTTGCCTTGATCATGCATTGGAGGATGATGTGTCACATGTTGATAAGCTTCCCATGCATGATAGCTGCCATCACATCTGCTTCAACCCTTATAATCAGATTGAAACTGCCTCCTTTGTTAAAGATAATCTTGGACACAATATAGTGTAGGATTCTGACTTGAGCACTGAGGTCAATAGACTTCAGCAAGCTGAGAGGTGGCCTATTCTTTTTTCTTCTGGATAGAGTATTTAGAATTGTGCTTTCCTTGTAGTTCAGAAAAGGCCCTCATTCTTCATCTGTGGTTTCAGCCTCATCCATGTATCTTGAGACAGTTATGTCAATCTTCAAACCATCTTGCCCTGGAATTTTTGCAACTTCATTGAAGGTCTCATCTGTTAGCCAGATGGTCCTTGATCTCATATTAACTTCCTACTTCTTCTTCTTACTATTAAATTACAGAGAGGCATACCAGGTTTGACTACCTTATCATCATATCTTTCCAGTATTTCTAACAAATTTTTATATCTTATCATCCAAAGCCCAGCATCAAAGTTGTTAGAAACCAGGAATTCTTCCAAATTTACACAATGAGAGTTGATTACCTTTTTGCTGACAAATTTGGTAGTGTATTCTCCAAGAATATGAGCATTGCTCCATAATGGCAGTGAGGTTAGTTAATATTCTCCAGATTCAGTGCTGGAGGAGGAAGAAGAAGCAGCAGTGATAGAAGTGGCAGGA
This sequence comes from Adenanthera pavonina, assembly GCA_026686845.1. Lineage (NCBI taxonomy): Eukaryota > Viridiplantae > Streptophyta > Magnoliopsida > Fabales > Fabaceae > Adenanthera > Adenanthera pavonina. The sequence goes on from JAIVEN010000017.1 coordinate 11,446,862, forward strand.
ACAGTAGGCTCTGCTTTCTTCGAAGGAAAGGGTGCTGATTTCTTCGAGTCTGCTCTTAGAGCAGTTTTATGCCTTTTGGAGGGAGTTGCCTTGCTGGATTCACCTTTTCTTTTCTGAGTTTCACTCTTCTTGGAGGCATATTGGGGATTTTACAGACCTTTTTGGCCGTGACTCTCCCTTCCCAACTTATGGATTTTTGACTCTTGCCATTCTCATCGAGGAATGATTCAGAAAGATGCAAAGAATGGGTTTATAAGGTGAGAAAAGAAGTTTAATCAGTGAGAAATGAAGGTTCACGAATGGAGTTAATGGAAATTAGAGAGAGAATTTGAACAAATTTGAGAAAGAGACGAATAGGGTTGCATCTGTTTAGAGGATGACCTTTGATTTTAACGTATGTAACCACTGAACAGATGAATTTTGAAAGGTCAAAATTTGAACTTCAAGCAGTTACAAGTTAATCCATTCAACTAGGCTTACTGACGGGTAAATTTTCACCTGGAAGTTCATCTGACAGAGACTTGGTTTTGGAAACAATAGATGAACAGACGAACTTTGCTTCAATAAAGTTCTAACTTCGAAAGAACCATGCAATAAGCAATTATGAACAAAACAAGCAACAGACAAACTTTACTTATGAAAATTCGTCTTTTAGAGAATCAATAAAGTGAACATGTTACAACAGACAAATTTTGATTCAAAATTTCAAATTTTAACATTTTGTAAAGAATTTTTAACATGTGTATTTGGAGAAGTGGAGATTTGTACATTAGTCATGTTGAACAGAGACCATATTTGCATTTCATTTTTAAAAATTTGAATTTCTATTGTTCAACAGATGAATTTCGAAGGATCGAAGAGTACTGTTACAGTGTGCGACCAACTGAAATTTGTCTGATGGGCATCCAAATTTGAACGTTGAACATGCTAACTTCTCAAAAACAAAGTTTAATCATGGAAATTCATCTAATAAACATCTAAAATGTGAATTTTAACTTTCTGAACCTACATAACATATCCAAATGCTCAGATATTCCTGCAAGCCTGTTTTATTTAATGAGTTCTTTATTTCTTGATGTATATTCTGTTTTATTTAACGTACCGGCAAACCTTCCTTTATTATCTACTTCCATGCTTCTAACAAACTTCAATATTCCTGCAACTCCACCATTATTCTTTTACTCATTCAAGTAAATATGTACTTACAATCCTAATTCTCGTGGATTTTTCATTTTTGTTTTAATGCTTTTCCCCCCATAACTATTATTGTGCATCACTTTGAGATATCCATATTATATACACATTTTCATAATAAGATTTTGGTAGCATTAATTTTATGTTGTTGTTGACACTACCCAGAGCTCGGCAAATATTGAACAATTACTCCTGGAGGACCAGAATGTAAAGCACAAAAGGGAGCGCGTCCATAAATAGTCTGGCCTTCTTTCAAAACTCATTAGGGAACTTGGTATCCATGACAATAGGGCAGTTGCTGCATCTAGTTGGTCTGATGAAGGGGCAGGTAATATTTTTCAAAAGCCTAATTGTTTTTTATGTTCTTTCCTGAATTATATGAAAGCCGGCCCTAAAAAAATGAATTATATACAATTTTTTATACTGCAATTAGGTGATTAATATTGTGTTCCTTCCTAGTAGCTTTTGCTGGGAAAGCATCAGCTGATATGCTTTTTGGTGGCAACATAATTTTTTCTGTGAACAACATATTCAAAATTATGCCATGTGCATAGTACAAATGTTTGTAAGTTGAACTTTTCCAGAAAATGTGTGATGGTATGATAATTTTCTTGTCATTTGTTTTGGAACATCAAACCACCAGAATACATCTTTCATGTTTTGACACTGTTGTCTAGAATTCACTTGGGAATCACCTAAATCTATGTGGACTTTGTCTCATATGGTATAAGAATTTCAGTTTTGGATAAATTATTTCTTCAGAAAGCAACCCAGGAAGTTCTACACCTTCGTCTAGTGAGGATTGGAAGTCTGCCTTTGATGCTGCTGCCAATGGTCGAAGTGACACATATAAGTATGGCTCTGGAGGTCACAGTAGACGTTAGAATGACCCATATTAAAATGGTGATGTAAGCTCAGGCTCAAACTCTAGTAGTCGCCAGACACCAAACCGGTTGCCACCACCTCCACCACCCAGTTCTAGGTATTAGATAAAGCTACATATGATCTTGATAACAATAATTTTGCAATCATGTGGATGGATGCTTTCAATTTTCCTTACCTCATACCATAGCCTTTGACTAGGCTAAGTGTAAATGGCTTAGGTTTTTTTTTATTTTTTTTTGCCTGAACAAATGCTTAGGTTTGTAGATAAATGTTTGAGTAAATTATGAACATTAAAATCATTTCTCATTAATCACGAGTGAACATTGTTTTGTTTAATATCCTCAGTCATTCTCATTCTCTTGTTTGAGTCCATAAGTTGGTAAATAAACTACTAATTGGTATCACTAATGTACTTTTGTGCAAATGTACTGGTGATATATCTATATTGTCTTTCATAATTAAATGTCTATAATTTTCAATAGATTGAGTTTAGATTGAGATGATCTCAATGATTTTTTTTGGAAAAAAACAATTTAGACTATTGGAAATCAATGTATTATCAATGGATTTGGATCTTCTTTCCATATTTTTTCTCCATACATAACTTTATCCGTTGATTTGATTTGAATGGTATAAGATTATTGATTGTTATTTTAAACTAAATATATAATTTATTTTAGTAATGACCATGAATAAGCATTATAAATTATTTTAAGAAAAATTATTAATAATAATAAATGCAAACTATTAAATCAAATATACTGTCCATTTATAGATTATTTTCTCAATTATTTGATCATAATCAATGGTGGAGATTACATATGGAGAGAAATATTGAGAGAAAGTATAGAGGGGATCTAAATCCATTTATGTAATGCAAATGCCTAGTCAAAACTATTATAATCCTACAAGAAGAACTGTATGGTGAAGCCCCAAAGATGACATGTAATGGATTTCTATTCTTATGATGTTAAAATATTTCTTCACTGAAATAAATTGTATTCAGCCTCGAGAGACCTCATTGCCATGAGTACCGTTAGGAAAATTAGTTCACACAATTAGCGCGAATACTACCAGTACACCAAAAAATATTTGATACATAATATTTTGCTTAATTTTTATTTAATTTTAAAATTAAAAATTTTAAAAATGATCTTTATGGTTTTTATTTTTTTACTTTAGTCTTTATTATTAACATTATGTTAATATTTTATTATACTTTAGAGTAAAATAATTAGATATCCCTTATATTTTCCCATAATTATAGATACTTTTTCTCTATTTTGGAATAAATAGACCTCCATGACATCCAACATTATATTACACAAATCTCCCATCTATTTTTAAGATTTTATTTTCATTCACCTTTTTTCCCAATATTTTCATGCATCTAAATGCTAATTTTTTTAACACCACTGGAAACACATTCATTACATAAATTGAAACCATACTACAAAGGTCTAGCACTGAACAAACCAAGGACACGAGACAAATAGTAAAACTAAGCCTACTAAAATGAAATGCCAAAGCTAAAATAAGAGGAAAAAAAACAAACGACCCTAAACAAGACAACAAATGCAACATCCCACAAGATTAAAAGCTTGTTCAAAAGATGATCAAGTGCTAATATGGGTTAAAATTTGACTTAAATGGTTTGCCAAAATTCAAATAGTTTGGAAAATTACTTATAAAGGAAAATTTGGAATTCAAGGGGCTAAAATTCAGTTTGAAGAGATGTGGCATGTGATTGATTCAATTCCAATGACCTTTTATATATTAAACTTTGTTAGAAAAGGTTTGGTGATGCTTTGAAATGGTTTAATCGGGCGTTGGTTGCAAAAAGTGTAACATAGTATATATCTTTTCGATAAAAATTGAGCAACTTTTGAAATTTTCCAATTTGAGGAATCAAATGATATTATTTTGGAGTAATACTTTTTACTATTTTTCGAGGTTTGTAGCTCAAGCTATGGGGTTCTAAAGTTGGGATCATGTGTAAAGAAAAAATGGGCAGCTAGCCATGTGAGACTTCAAAAAATTTCTATAAAATGCCATGATTTCCCATTTGAAACATAGGGGAGGCTTAGGGTTTTGAGAGGAAATAATGGGGATGTTGGATATAGGCTCCCTTGCTATGTGGAGAAATGCTCAAACCTAAAAGCCCATTATATATCTTACTTATTGAAGTGGAGAGATATCATATTAAAATAAAAGAGTGATGTCATATTCAAGTTACAACAATCGTCTTTGAGAGAAGAGAAGAGAAAAATGTTATTTTGACACATTCACAGAACAATCAAGGGAAAAATTCATTTGTAAATTCGTTAATAATTAGATTGGGCTAAAATTTTGTCAACAAGTTTGAGGCATCTGGTTATTCATTTTTAACGGTTGGATGGTTTTGTTGTTTGGTATGTGATACATTCAGTTACTAAATTTCTGTCTTTGGGATTTTTCTTCTTCTTCTTCTTGATTTTCTATTGTAAGCTTATTGCTTTAGTTAATTAGGAGGGCTGTTAACATTAATTTCTGCACTTGATTGAGACTCTTTTGTTCTTTTACTTTGATCATAGTGGAACAGTTTTCATTGGTCTAGATGACCCATAGTTTTGGTTCCTCTTAATGTGTTTATGGGGTTTATTTTTTTTCCATATATTTGTTTGATTGCTCTTCATAGATTCTTATGAGTAGGAGAGATTTATTTTTGCTATATATTTATCACTTTGTTATTATTCTTATCAAAGTGGCATCAGAGACTTAGTTTTTAGGTTGTTTAACTTGCTTGAATAATGGAGACAAATACAAATCAAATGGTCTGTTTGAATAGCATTAATTATCTTTTATGGAAGGCCAAGATGTCTTATTTGCTATTTGTGAAAAATATACATCTTCCTATGTTTAGTACTTGGAAGCCAAATTCTAAGTCTGATAAGGATTAAGATTTTGAACAACAATAGGTATGTGGTTTTATTCGGTAATATGTAGAAGATAATGTATATAATCACATTGCTAATGAGACATATACGAGAACCTTTTGGGAAAAGATTGAGTCCTTGTATGTTTCTAAATCAGGAAATTATAAATTATATTTGTTGAATTGTTTGATGAATTAGAGGTACAAGGAAGGGACTTCCATTTCATATCACTTGAATGAATTTTAAGGACTCCTGGATCAACTTTCAGGAATAGGTATCAAGTTTGATGTTGAAGTTTTAGAACTATGGCTTTTGAACACTCTACCTGAGTCTTGATAGACATTTCGAGTTTAAATTACAAACTCAGTCCCTAATAGTGTTGTTTCTTTGCAAGCAACAAAGAGTAGGGCTTTTAATGAAGAAATGAGAAGGAAGACACATGACTTTTCATCTCAGTCCGAGGTGCTTGTCACTAAAAATAAGGGAAAAATAAGAAAAGAGAATCGAAGGGTGGTAGAGAGAAAAGTAAGAGTGAGTCAAAGTCCAGATATAAGAATTTGGAATGTTATCACTGTCATAAAAAAGGATACACTGAGAAGTATTGTTTTGTCTTGGAAAAGAAGAACAAGGGCAATAATGGTAAGTAGAAAGAGAAGGGTCAAGATGATGATGATCACGTTACTACTAATACCAATGAAGATCTTCTTATTCTTCATGATTTTGAATTAGGTGATCTTGTATGAAATGAGAGCATGGGGATAAAAGATGATAATGATTGTTTTACTACTTTTATTAGGGAAGATCTTCTTATTCTTCATATGTATGAATTAGTTAATCTTGTTTTAGATGACAACATATGGGTACTAGATAGTGTGCTGCATTGTATGTTACCCCAAGGAAGGAGTTCTTCACCTCTTATACACTGGGTAACTTTGGATTGTTAAAAATGGGTAATCATGGTGAGGCTAAGGTGGCTAGTATTGGTGACATTTGTTTGCAAACCAACACTGAAATGAAGTTACTACTTAAAGGAGTTAAACATGCTTCGGATATCTACTTCAATTTGATCTCTCTTCAAAAGCTTGATGATGATAGTTTTGATAACGACTTGAAAGGTGATGTGATTGTGGCTAGAGGGGAAATATTATCTAAGTTGTATTGGATAAAAGCTTTGGTTGCTAGAGATAGTATGAATACCATGGATAAGAAAGTTTCAAATTTATGGCATTGAAGGCTTAGTCATATAAGTGAAAAAGGGCTAAATTGCTTAGTAAAAAAGATGTGCTGATTGAAGAGTGTTCAATTGGATAAGTGTTCTCACTGCATGGCTTGTAAGCAGACTAAAGTATCTTTCAAGAATCATTCTCCCTCAAGGAATTCAGAGTTACTTGAATTGGTGCACTCTGACATTTATGGTTTGTTGAAGGTAAAATCCTTTTATGGTGTTCTTTACTTTATTTCCTTTATTGATGATCACTTGTGAGTCTTTGGTTGCAAGGAATTAGTGCATGTTCCAAAGGATGAAAAATCCTAGTTGGATGAAAAGACATGACAGTGTATCTTTATTGTTTTTGGTCAGGATGAATTTGGCTACAGGTTGTATGATCGTTGAGAAGAAGCTTGTTAAAAGTAGTGATATGAAAAGTTCATGGAAGATGAAACCATTGATGATACTAATAAGGTAGAGAAGATAACACCTGTGAAAGATTATAATCTATACGATGCTAATCTAGTGCAGTTATTTATTCATAATCTAGATGCTAATAATGGTAATATTCAACAAGGTGTGCAACATAACTATCCTAAAGATGAGTAGCTTGGAGATGGGTTAGATGTTCCAACAAATGATGTTGGAAGGCAACATGAGTCACAAGAAGAGACTCTAGATGATGCAGCCAAATCACCTTAAGTATAACTTAGGAGGTCTAATAAGCACAGATAACCATCTTAAATGTATCCTTCTGATGAGTATATGACATTGAATGATGGGGGAGAACCTAAGTGTTTTGAAGACATTATAGAGAGTGAAGAAAAACAAGTGGTTGGGTACAATGTAGGATGAAATGAAATCTCACATGACAATCACACATTTGATTTGGTGAAGTTGCCTAACGGCAAAAAGGCCTTGGACATTAAGTGGATTTATAGGGTGAAGTATGAAAGCAATTCTAGATCTCCTTGGTATAAAGCTAGATTGGTGGTGAACGGCTTTTAGTTAGAAAAAAAGAGTTAGTTTTAATGAAATTTTCTTTCCTGTGTGGAAGATGTCATCCATTAGAATTGTACTAAGTTTGGCTATTATTCTTGATTTAGAGATGAAGCAGATGGATGTGAAAACTGCTTTTCTCCATAGTGATTTAGAGGAAGAGATTTACATAAAGTAACTTGATGGCTTTCATGTTGTAGGCAAAGAAGACTATGTGTGTCAGCTGAGAAAGAGCCTATATGGTTTGAAGTAGGCTCCATGGCAGTAGTATAAGAAGGTTGAGTCTATTATGTGTGAGGAAGGCTACAAGAAGGCTACTTCTGATCACCATGCTTTTGTTAGAAATTTTTTTGGTGATGATTTCATTATTCTATTATTATATGTTGATGACATACTTGTTGTGGCAAAAAATATTTCCAAGATTGACAAGTTGTAAAAGCAATTGGGTGAGTCATTTGCCATGAAAGATATAGAAGCAATTAAGCAGATTTTTGGTATAAGAATCTTGTGTGACAGAAAAGAAAAGAAGCTTTGGCTATGTCAAGAACACTACATTGAAAGAGGGTTGCAGAGATTTCAAAAAAAAAATTGCTAAGGCTGTAAGTACTCTTCTTGCTACTCATTTTAAATTAAGTGCTAAACAAAGTCCTTTTAGTGAAGTTGAGAAGTTAGATATGGAAAAGAGTTCCTTATGCATCTGTAGTGGGCAGTTTGATGTATGCAATGGTGTGCAGAAGACTAGATATATTACATGATATTGATACAGTCAATAGATTTTTATTAAACATAGGTAGAGAGCATTGGAATGCTGTGAAATGGATTTTGAGGCATCTTTGTGGTACTGTTGGTATGAGGCTTTATTTTGGAGGTGATAAATCTACCCTTAAGGGGTACACATATTCAAATATGACTAGAGATATTGATTCTAGAAACTTCATTTTGGGCTATTTAATTAAATTGACAGAGGTAGATGTGACTTGGCAATCTAAGTTGCAGAAATGTGTAGCTTTGTTTACAACAGAGGCTAAGTTCCTTGCTATTACTAAAGCATGCAAGGAGTTACTATGGGTGAAGAAATTCTTTCAGAAACTTAGTTTTTCTTAAGACAAATGAATGCTATTTTATGATAGTCAAAATGCTATACATCTTGGTAAGATTCCAACTTTCCATTCAAAGTCCAAATACATTAATGTGAGATATTATTAGATATGTGATGTTTTGAATGCTCAAACATTGAAGTTAGTAAAAATTCATACTGATAATAATGATGCTGATATGATGACTAAGGTACTACTAAGATGAAAGTTTGAAACTTGTTGTGAGATAGTTGGATTGGAGGCCATCTCCACATAGTTGAGAGAGAGATATGTTAGGTGTGGGCTCCCTTCCTATGTGGAGAAATACCCAAACCCAAAAGCCCATTATATGTCTCACTTATTTAAATAGAGAGGGGTCATATTAGGACATGAGAGAGAGGTCATATTCAAGTTAGAATAGCCATTTTTGAGAGAGACGAGAAAAACATTATTTTCATATATTCACAAAGTAGTCACGGAAAAAATTCATTTGCAGATTCATTAACTATTGGATTTGGTTGAAATCTTATCAGCAGATTTAAGACATTTGATTCTTCATTTTCAATGTTTGGATCAATGTTTAGTTGCCTATTGTATGTGATATTTAGTACATACTAAATCTATGTTTTTGGGTTTTTTTTCTTCCTTTTGATTCTCTATTATAAGTTTGTCACTTTGGTTGATTGAGAGGGCTTTCAGCACTAATTTGTGCACTTAATTGAGACTCTTTCATTCTCTTATTTTGATGATAGTGGAGTTGTTGTCATTGGTTTGGACAACTCATGGCTTTTACCCTTACTAAGAGGGGTTTTCCATATTAAAAATCTTGGTGTCTCTTGATGTGTTTGCATGATTTATTTTTTGCCATTTATTTGTTTAATTGCTTCTCATAGATTCTTGCAAGTAGGAGAGATTTATTTCTGCTGTATATCTATTACTCTATTAGGGAAAGCATTTTTAAGGTGTTTGGGCTCAATTTTCTTCAATTCGTACTCTAGAATCTCGAGGTATGATATTTTTGTTGCTCTCTTTCTCCCTTTTATGCAAATTTGCAACATGATTTCATTTTGGGATGTTGAGATTTGAATTTGCAGAGCTTGTGAGGGGTCTTTAGTTGTTGGAAATGCTTAGGAATATTGTATAAAAGCTTTCTAATGCTATGAGTATCTTTGTTTGGAAAGATTTCATGTGTTTTATATTGATATTTTGAGGTTAAGACAAACCCTAGGGTGAAAAGTGAAGACTAAGATTTTGATGGAATTGGTTGATGATTTTTCTTATGTAACATCTTTATATTCCCAAGAACACATGTACAAAGTTTGGTTGAGTTTGAACTTGATTTGATTTATCGTATCTAGCTCAAAAGTTTAACATGCATAATTGATGTTTTAACCAGGAATGGGTATGATGGTTGTAGTTGGGTGTGCTAAATGATAAATTCATGTGTATTGTTATAAATGTGAATGTTAGATGGGATATAATTGGAAGTTTAATGTGAAATATTGATTTATGAAGCCTATGTGACCTAGTGGGTTGCTTATGGTTATTAGGCTTGAATTTGTGTGTTTGGAAATTGTTTTTTTTTTTTGGGGGGTTGGGGGGGGGGAATTCTTTTGTTTGGCTACTTGTTGATTATCTCTTATGAATTGTGTGTAGCTTGGACCACTTGTATGGCTTGCTATGGTGACGGTTTCACGTTTGGTTAGGTTAAAGTTACCAAGGAGTAACTTTTGTTTTTGTATATGCATTTAATTTTTTATATTATGATATGCATCCATTGTGGCACAGCTAGTAAGTTTCTTATACTTTTTCCTTTCTTCAAATTTATGGAAAGTAATGGCTAATGACAATATATATATATATGGTAGAACTTGTAACTGGTAAGCATGATATATGAATATTTTGTCATCCCCATGATTATGTTTTGTATGTTAGTACAATGCTAGCATGATAATGCATATGGTGAGATGGCATGTTAGCATGACTTATTGACATTGTCACTGGTTTTTGTTGGACTCAATTGATGAAGGGTAGGAGCTATAGCTAGATCTATCATAAATGTGACTAGATCCCAATTTGCTTCTTGGCCATGGCTAGACTTGTTCTGGCAATGGGTAGCCTTTTGAAATGATAGATATAAGTGAGTTTTTAGTTTGGAAGTAGGGTAAAGTCATTGCAAGTTTAGGGGCAATGATTTATGATCTAAAGATTCTTGCAAACACTTAAATTTTATGTGATATGAGAGGAGAGAGAGATGGTAGACAGAAAGGAGGGGCAAAAGGAAGGGGAGAGAAACTAGAAGAATTCAAGGAGAAAGAACTCAAGGAGGAAGAAGGGAAGGGAGAAAATAGAAGAACTTGAAAGAGAGAGAGAGAGAGAGAGAGAGAGAATTCCAAATAACCAATATCATTCAATTCATTAACCAAGTTTGCAATTCGAACTACAACGATGGCTATTTATTAGACTCAATTGAACTTTTTGGAAGATTGACACAATCTAATAAAATATGAAATTATTTAACCAAAAGATGCAATCTAGGGAGATTGTAAAAATTTCACTTATTTGGAAATTTCTTAAAAACTAAGATATTTTAGAACATTTTAACCTAAACTTAAAGAAAAAATCATAAAATAAGAAATAAATGAAATATAATATAAATCTTAAATTAAATCTAAAAGATATTATAAATATTATAATAAAATCTTTATTTAAAATCTTAATTATCTAAAAATATTTTGAAAGATTGATACAATCTAATAAAATATGAAATTATTTAACCAAAAGATGCAATCTAGGGAGATGGTAAAAATTTTACTTATTTAGAAATTTCTTAAAAACTAAGATATTTTAGAACATTTTAACCTAAACTTAAAGAAAAAATCATAAAATAAGAAATAAATGAAATATAATATAAATCTTAAATTAAATCTAAAAGATATTATAAATATTATAATAAAATCTTTATTTAAAATCTTAATTATCTAAAAATATCAATTCTCCATCATTCCCCCTGGGCATTTGAAAGAACTCTCTTCCAAAGAATTAAAACTCAATGTGACATCTAGATCTAGGAAACATTTCTAGCAAATAAGAAATCAAAGGATGAAATCTGAATGAGAGAACTTTGTTTTAGAGTTTCAAAAATTCTTCAACTCTAGAAATTCCTTCTAACGGACAAGGTAATGGTGCAAGAGATCATTATTTAGGAAGATAACATACTCTTCCATAATAGCTTTTGCTTTCAATGATATGGTAGATGGATGAGATGGAACAAGAGCATCTTGAAGCTAAGCATCTATAACATTAGAGGACAAAACTTCTACTGGTGGAGATTGTTTCAAAGCTTGCTTCTTTTTCAAGCTTTCTTCTTTCTGTGATAATAGAGGCATCACTTGAGATTGTTTATCTTCATGCTGCTCAACAAGATTTTTCTACAAATGCTTGTATGGCACATCTAATGCAGGTGAATGGCTTTTGATGAGAGTGTCATCTTGTACAATCACAACTTGATCATCTACTTTGGGTTCTAAGGAATTATCCACAGTAATAGAGGTCTCTTGATACACTTTTTCTTCCTTCATCTAAAGTTTGCACTCTTCCTCTATATATAGAGAAGTTATTTCTACACCCAGTTATTTACACCACAACTTCATAAGGTACATGACTTTTTTGTGCATATGGTGAAACTCCTCCAATAAACAAGGCATGCCTTTCTAATGAGTTAGAATAGGAGAAAACTCGTGAAAACACCTTAGAAATGTGGCTCTGATACTAAATGATGTATGAGGAGATAGAAAGGGTAGACAAAAAAGAGGGAGGAAAGGAAGGAGAGAGAAACTAAGAATTTAGGGAGATAAAACTCAAGGAGGGAGTACAGGAAGGGAAACAATAGAAGAACTTGAGGGAGAGAGAAAATTCCAAATAATCAATATTATTCAATTCATCAACCAAGTTTGTGATTTGAATTGCAATGAAAGCTATTTATAGGACACAATAGAACTTTCTAGAAGATTGACACAATCTGATAAAATAGGAAATTATTTAACCTAAAGACTTAATCTAGCTAGGGAAATTATAACCATCTTACTTATTTGGAAATTTCTTAAAGATTGAGATATTTTAGAACATTTTGACCTAAACTTAAAGAAAAAGAAATCATAAAATAGGAAATAAATAAAAGATATATAAATCCTAAATTAAATCAAAAAGATATCCTAAATATTCTAATAAAATGTTTTTATTCAAAATTCTAATTATCCAAAACTATTCATTTTTCATCATAAAGTTTTGAATGTTGCTCCTTGAATATCTATCTCTTATTTAAAGAATCATTAGGAAAACCCCATTTGTATGTCATAAACTCACTTATATGTTATGAAACTTAATGGTGGTGATTTTTCTTTAAGATGTCTCTTTAAAGCTCAATTTAATAGTGTTGAAAACTTGATTTTTGAGTAATTTCACTTTTGATTAACACATAACTACCTAATATGAAATCAATGTTCTTTATTAGAATGCAAACTTTATCATGTTAAAGTAAGGATGTTACAACAAACAAGAGTCTAGCCAATATCTTCTCTATCAATCTAAAGGCAAAATTGATTGATAGAGGTCCTCCCTTATGCAGTGAAATCATCACATAAAATAGAAGCAGGAGGAGGTGGTGATGTTTCCACCTACTCTTTCAAGCCCACCCCCTTTGATGCTAAACCTGCTAAATAATTAGCAATGCAATTTCTAACTCATTTGATCAATGAGAAAGATATCAGGGTGTGATTTAAACACATCTCGGCTTTCTTCCAATATCTATCCCAATTGCCAATTGTTAGCAAGGCTGACTTCCCAAGAGGGGGGGTGAATTGGGAAGATTGAAATTTTTCTGCACAAAGTGAAATGGGTGAAGATAGCACAGTGTAATGGAAGCAACGTATAAAACAGAGCAAGCTAAAAAATAAAGATAAGGAGAAGAAGACTAAGTAATTTATCCTGGTTCAGTCTATCCACTTGACCTACGTCCAGTCCCCAAGACAACTCTTGAGATTTTTCACTATACAGCAAGAATTCAACAGGCTTCTTGCTAATGCCACAGTACAACGAGTATGCTATGTTTCTGGAGCTTTCTCAATCTCTCTAAGCACTTCTACAATGTGCTTCCCAATCCCCTTGTGATTTTTCCTCACAAGTAAATCTATCTTCCAGATGAAGAGTAGATTATTTATAAAGATATAACTCTCTTGAATAGAGTAGATATGAAGGTTAAAGTACAGATATTGAAGTTGAGAGGATAAAAGCTTTTGAGAAGAATATTTGGCAGAAATTCGGCATACACAAGTTTTGTTCTCTTTCCACAACTTTAAATGAAGTTATATTTATAGATTTAGGTCTCAAATGTCCGTTAGAGACAAAATCTATCCGTTGGGGAAGTTATCCAACGGTTACTCTGAAAAACTATCCGTTAACCAACCGTATTTAATGCTTCTGACATACTGAAATTCGAATTTTGGTTGGTCAACAGACGAATTTCGAAGGAACCGAAGGTTAAAGCTTTCAACGTTACAACACGAAGTTCGTCTGTTCATTAAGTGAAATTTGAATTTTGAAACTTACAAAATATTTTCATAATGTGACATACGAATTTCAAGAAGAAAGTTTTTCAGTTAAGTGTGAAAAGTGTTTTCAATTTTCTACAGTGCCTTCGAAATTCGAATTTTGGAACCCCAAAATTCGTCTGTCTATAGAACGTTCAATGAGGCACAGTAGTCCACTTTCTTCGAAATTCGAATGTTGAAGGACTGAAGTTCATCTGTCAGAGAGATTCTTTTCAGACTAGCTTCAACATTCAAAGTTACAAAGCTCTGTCATTCGTATGTCAACATTTCATTTCAACAGACTCACAACCTGAGCTTCTGAAATTCGAATTTTAATGTTCAAAGATCGTTTGACTGAAAGCAGTTTTGAAACTTAAATTATTCTTGATCTCAGATGAACTTTAACATTGTTTCAGATGAATTTCTTCCATTTTCATAAGTTGTGTTTTGCCTGAAATTCGAATTTTGAAGACTTAAAGTTCGCCTGTTTCAAAGAAGCTCATTTTAGACTTATATGAAAATTCGAATGTTGAAAAGCCCAAGTTCGTCTGTCGGAGAGCATTTTTCAAACTCAATTTCTTCTTGATTTCAGATGAACTTCAACATTATTTCAGACAAATTTCTTTGGTTTTCACAAACTGCATTTTATCTGAAATTCGAATTTTGGAGATGTGAAGTTCATCTGTCACTAAAAAGCTTCTTTCAGACTTTGATAAAAATTCGAATATTGGAGAATCAAAATACATCTGACAGAGAGAGATCTCTTCAGACTTATTCAGTTTTAGCTCGAAATTCGAATTTCCAAAGGCAAAGTTCAAATTTCCAATATGACAGTTCAGTTTAAATTTTCAAACTTTGTCTGTTTGTGGGTATTTTTCAAATAAGTTAAGATTTAACATAAAATCAAGGTTTAAAAAAATCTTTTCTTAAAATCAAAATCTTTTACCCTCATTTAAACATAACAAAAGATCCTATAGAAGATCTAGCAGCTATTACTCAGAAATTCTTCACTTGAAACACTTTAATCTCCTTTGATATCTTCAATCCAAGCTCTTGGATGTTAGTTTGGAATCATCAAAACTCTTGATTCAACACCAATAACATCCTGCAGTAGATTGATTCTATAAAAAATACATCAGTTCAACACAATCTATAATTCCACAATAACACGGGAAATCAATCAGCTCTAGTGCTTTTCTGAAGTGCATATATTTAGCAACAAAGACAAATTTCGCTATGATATAGTCAAACTAACCACCAACAAAAGTACCATTGTGATCATGACATATAGCTGCTATTCCCCTCCCCCTCCCCTTTATGAAAGTTAGGAAGATAGGAACCATCACAATTAATCTTTATTTTACCTGGCTTCGGAGCTTGCCACCCATCAAGACAAGAATCAAAGTTGTTATTAGCGGCACTTAAGGATGAATGAACAACATCCTAATACTTGTGTAGGCTTGTTTCCACAAGTTGCAAAACACGTATAGAATCAGCCCTCTCCACTATTAAAATTGTTCTATATTAGTCCTTCTAAATATGCTACAATAATAGAGTAAAGAAGGCTTTATCTTCATCTTCTAATTGGGTAGTACCTATTAAAAATTGCACGCAGCAAGAATAGAAATTTAACACATTATAAGGACTATGGGTTATAGCAATAGGGCTGCCAAACCATACAGTTGTAGCCTTGGACACTGTAATAGTAGGTATTCAATTGTTTCACTCTTACTCTTGCAAACAAGGCCTAAAGGATTGACTTTACATCTTGGAGGAACCTTCAAAGCTCAAACCTCATTCCTTAAACATCTCAGAATCACATAAGATCCACTAAGGGCCCCCAAATTTCGAGTATCTGCATTAGCACATCAAAATTGGTACCCTAATTTAACCTTGTAAGCCCTATCTTTGCCTTCGGCCATATTAATCTATCAGGTCTATTCCATCTTAGAAGAGGGATTCATCGAATAGTCTTAAGCAATGAACTTTGCATTATGCCTTCAATAGGAGATAAATCTTATCTACCATTTTGTTTTAAATCAGCCATAACCAATCCCAAATTTTGATTCTTCGGATTAAGACATCTTATATTGGAGCTCCTAAAACTTGGGATCCATTGTCCATCCACACTTTTACTAGCTGTCATTCCCAATTTGCCACATTAAATCATTTCTATAAACTTGATGATTTGCCATATGACTGTTTGGCTGAGTTAAATGAAGGATTTTTGACCTTGGGATATCCAATTTATAAAGAGAAAAAATTTGCTGAAATTTTTATGAATTATTATTGCATTTTATATTTTCATAAGAATGATTGTTGTTTTCATGAGTGATAATATGCATGTACACATGGGTTGTGCTATTGGGATTCTTTAAATCTCATCCTTCATAAATGACTAACATGTTAGGGTCAAACAATGTCAGGAATGCAAGGAGAGTCAAAGGAATGGAGGAAGAAAATGATGAATGATATGATTATGCAAGTATTTTTGTGCTTTGAGAATATGTATAAATTTATATGTAAAGGTTAAAATTTGTTTGATGCTTTAGATATGTTCCTGTAAGTCCTTTTATAATGTTACATTTGGAGTTGGAACAATGAATGATGATGTATTATATTTATGAATTTTATTATGTAAGTTATGACATAATTTTATCCAAGATGACCAGTCGTAATTGGAATAAGAAAATTCTATCAAAGACAGAGCATTAATATAAGTGTTATATATTTTTTGAAAGTAGATAGAACAAGCTTTCCAAAGAGCTAGAGAAAACTCAAATTGGATGAATGTACAATTTATACTGAATTTTTAAATTTAGGGAATAAAACTAGGTAGTTTAGGAAAAATTGGAATTTTCATTGTAAACACTGATTGTTTCAAAAGGAAGTATAAAATCATGCAGAGCTAAAAAAATTCAATGGTTTACGTGTGTGAAAAGATCTTTGTTTTAAGTTAAACATGCCACCCATTTAGCATAGTTGGAGCTATATAATAAGAGATATATAAGATTTTTTAAAACTATTATAGTTGAAGTTATGTTTCGACCCTCAATGATTCAAGATAATGCTATGCCCTATTCCAATAAAATAATGTTCAAGATAGATATGTATAGAAAGCAGACATCTAGGGCTTTCAAATGACATAATGAATGCATAAATTGGCTTAGAATAGAACGAGAAATAAATTCTCAAATTTAAGGCCAAAATTCTAGGAAAATGAAAAATGACCATATGAATAGTGATCTTTGTGCTAAAAATCTGTACAAATTGACATGTTAAAAATATTATTTCATATTTTTTCCATGTAGTAAATATTTCAAGATATTTTTAGAGAGTTGAATCGCCTCTATACATTTTTCTAGATTTGATTATGAATTTTTTAAATTTAGCCTGGGACACCAAATGAATAATAACTTAAAGTTTTAAATTTTTCAGTTTTGGTTAATCATGTGATTCAAGCTTCTAAAATTATATTAATGGATTTAAATGAATTTTAAGACATAAGAAATAAGGTCTAAAGTTAAGGTGTTACAATAAGAAAATACCATGTGTAATATCTCTAATTTTACTAGATATCATATGATGTAATGTAGAGGAAAATAACAAAACATAAAATTCAAAGGAAATTATAGAAAATGGAGAGATATAGTTAAACATGGAAAAAAGGTAAAAAGGTAATTTTTCTAGTTAAATTGAAAAATAAGAAAATTATATTTTTGCCTCAAGAAATAAAAATTCTATGCAATTGAGTCCTTGACAAAAAGAAAGAATTTAGTGCATTATAGTTCTTGAAAAATTATGAGAAATGACCCAAAAAAATTAAAAATTATAATTTAGTCCCGGGTCAAGGGCGTTTTCATAATTATAAAAATTTCTATCAAAATAGAGCTAATGACGAGCCAGACTCAATGAAATATTGCTTAGAAGCTAACTAAGTTAATATCAATTTATAGTTAGCATTGAAAGTTGAAAAGTAAATATTATATCGAAAAAGGAATCAAAGACTCTATAAAATGCAGTGAGGACATAGGAATAGTATGTAAACCCCACACAAATATATTTTGGGACAAGAAAATTAATTTAGTCTAAAATCAAATGTAAAATAATCTTGTATCAATTAAATGACAATTATAATAAAAGTAATTAATCGGTATGGGTAAAATTTATCGGTAAAGGCTATTTTGGACTGTTAAAATTTATGGAGAAATTTTTGGACAAAATACTCTATTAATGGCATGATATGTTATAGCTATGACACCATGGGAATTTAATTAATTGATTTAAGGAATTATTGCATTAAAATTAACTAAGGTGGTTCACTAACTTGGGAATGCTATTCTTCTATTTGATATTGTTCCTAAAGGTTAAGTGGATTAAAACACTTCATCCCCTTCATTCCATGAATCCAAAGCAGCAGCCAAGTGAGAGAGTGAGCCAAAAACAAAAGGAAAGGAAGAAAGGAAAGAGAAAGCTAGAAGGCAAGATCCAAGCTCATGTTGCAAAGGTGAGATCTCTTGGCCCCTAGCTTGTATTCTCATGTAGTTTAAGGTTGTTTTATGGAGTCTTATCTCTCCTCTCTCACCCTAGGAATTTTAGCCATGGTAGGTTAGGGAGAGAAAGTTGAGCTATGGTCATATAAACAGAGGAAAAGGTTTAGGCTAGGTGAATAAAGCATGAAACCACAAGTTGTTGTAAGTTTTGTGAAGCAAATGTTTTTCTCCAATTTTTCCTTATTTTCCGCCAAACTAGGGTTTACAATAGAAAAGGAATTTCAAAATTTTGACCCCAAAATGGATTCCTTATAGTCAAATTAGCTAAATACAAGCATTGGTTCAAAAAGGAATAAAAAGTATGCATACTTTTTTTATGGAGGTCACTGAATTGATGGCCTTGTACTGTGATGTTTTAGGGTTTAAGAAAGTGGTGGAAAGCTAAAGAAAGGTGTGCAAAATGTGAAGAGTAAGAGAAATTCATGAGATAGTTATTTTCTCATTTATGCTTTATGTTATCATACTTGACTTCTATGAGTTTGTTGCTATGCCATACGTTTGATTTGATGCTTTGTGACAATTTTGTGTTGTTGTCTAAGTTGATTAAGGGGTTTTGTGACCCTAAGATGTCTAATTTGCAAAATAAAACTCTACTAAAATTTTTACGAAATAATATGATATGATATGTTCCTATGACTTTCATTGATGTTTTCATTAAATGTATATAATATGATTGTATGATTGGGTATAGCAATTGAGATTCAATGAATCTCACCCTTCCCTATGCTAACAATGTTTAGGAACACAATATGGCAAGGCTGCCAAGGAGGAGAAAGGAAAAGAAAAAGATATTGTTGACTAAGATGGCTTTACTTGCCATGGTGTTTTATTTCAAGTTATTGTGTAAATCCGCATGTTTGGTGTTAAATATGTATATGGAGATGATTATGTCCCTTTAAGTTCTATATAATGTATAGGAGAACAAGTTATGGCCATGTAAATATTTTATGGCATTTATTTTGCAAGAATATAGGATGTAAAGGGTCATTTTGACCTTTAATCAATAAACCAACATTGTCTAGACTGGAAGAGATTAAAAATGGTATAAAGATCACTCAATTTGGATGTCTGTGCAATTTAATATGATTTTTCAAATTTATGCTAGAAAACTAAAATTTCAGGAGATGACCAAATGAGCAGTAATTATTGTATCAATTGACCTAGTCAATGCTATGTTTCATATTTTTCCCATGTAGATAATATTTTCAACTATTTTTAGAGACTTGAATCTCTTATATACTATTTTTTTAAAATTAGTTATGAATTTTTGAAGTTCGCCCGATAAAATAGAAAAGTGCCAAATTAACAATACCAAGGTCATGAAAATTCTGTTTTCAATTTTTATATGATTCAAGCTTCCAATTGAGCATAAATGAACTTAATTATGATCTAATATATGGAAATTGAGCCTAAGGTCCAAGTGTTACATTGGGAGAAAATGACAAAGTAAAGCTAATGTTGTAATTTATTTTCTTTCTCTTAGGATAAAGGGTTGAATGCACTTAATTTTGTTAGAATTCCTTTTGTTTTCAAAGTATTTTCATTCACAATATGCCTTATTTGTTCATAGGGAGTTGCCTCGTATGTTCACAAAGTGTTGTTTCTAAGAACTCACTTGTTGGTACATAAGATGGACTCTTATATGTACATCACGTGTTTGCACAATTTAGTTTGTTTCTGTGTGTTAGCTTATACATTCTTTGTGCAACACTTGAACGTTCATCGTATGTGATAGAATTGAGTGTTTTCTCTGATGCACTCTAGTTACTACTCACTCAGTTTTCATTTAAGAGGAACTTCCTCAAACTTTTATGTGTGCCTTTTTGAAAACTCAGTTTGAATTTGTTCAATGTCTTGTACGTTCATTGCCAAGCTATTTGTTCTTTCAAGATTTTGGCTAAGAATGTATGAACACTTGAATGTACAAGGACTTACTTCCAACATATTTGAGAAAGCATGATAAAGGTACAAGAGGTTCTCTCTTCAATGTTCATTGAGGTGCCTTGCCCTAGAAACATTTAACAGTCATCTGTGATAAACGTTTATCTAGACCTTACTTGATCATTCAAGCTCTAACAAATGTATTTTGTGCAATTAGTGAACGTCTAGTTCAACATTAACTATTACTTGTCTCTAATGGTTGGATTTGCTTGAAAAACTGTCGTTTCATTAAGGATGGTAGGTAACAAATTTAAGTGTACTAAGTCATAAACTGCTATTTCATTAATTATCTAGCATTCAAGTCATACATACCACCTTTTAGACGAAAGTTCCTGAGATTCATCATTGTTTTTATACACTCTTTTGTGAGAGTTTCTACTTTTTAAACACTTATTCTTCTTTGGGTTTAAGTATCCTAATATGGGAAAAACTAAGGGATTTTGTCATACACTTCTAAGGGTGTGAGAAGAGAGTATTTCTATAACATTCCTGTATGCTTTAATATCAAAAAATGCATAAAAAATTTGAGGAAATGGAGAGACACCATTATGTGTGAAAAATGATAAAAAGGTTGTTTTTTTAAGTTAGATAGAAAAGTGAGAAAATTATACTTTGACCCAAGAAATAAAATTCTTTTCATTTTACTCCTTAAAATAGGGAGAATCACATTAATAATAAGTCGGAAAATTACAGCTAAGACCTAAAAGAATTAAAAAAATATAATTTTTACCCCGAGTAAAGGGATAATTTTGTTAATATGTGAAATTATTGTCAAAATGAAGCTCATGATGAGATGAACCCAATAAGGTTAACTGATTAGGAATGAAGAAATAATTAGTGCCGAGGGTTAAAAGATAACTTTATACTGAAAAAGATAGTTTAAGGTTTGCAAAAAGCAAAAAGATAAAAAGAAAAGTAGTTGGGCATCACAATAAGTATTTTTAGGAGACAAGATAATAAAGTAATTTCATATACAATTTTTCTTTAATCCTGTACTCATAAGGTGATTTTATACTGCAAAAAGTAACTTTATTGGTCCAAGTATAAGATAACCAACCCATGGTATTACTGGATTGAGAAAAATATGTAACATTTTGGAAACAAAATTAATGATTAAGGAATGGAAACAAAAGTAAGATTAGCAACCTCACTATTGAAGGTTAATTAATCAAGATTAGCAAAAGTAATCATAATTAGTTGCCTTTAAATAACCCTTGTCTTGGCAAAACACACACCTTTAGAAAGAGGCAAGAGAGATTTGAAATATTGATGAGAAGAGGCAGCCACGTGAAGGAAGAAAGAAGAGAAGAAAAAAAGGAACAAAAATTAAGGAAAAAATAGGTAAGTATGATTATCTTGCAAATTTCAAGTGTTATCATAGTTTCTTGGTTATTTGGGATGGTTTTCATGAAATTTCTTCTCCTTCACCCACTGTCCAGTTTTGACCTAAGCTTGTTTAAGAAAGGAAAGTTGATTGTATACCATAAAACTAAGAGAAAGCATGAGTTTTTGCTAAAATATAAAGCTTTAGCATGATTGAAGCAAGTTTTAAGAAGAACCCATTCTTTCATCTTGACAAGTAGATTTTGGTCAGTGCAAAAGAGTGTCTTAAGGTTGGAATTTCACTAATTTGACCTCAAAAACAAATTGTCTATGATGAAAAATGTTAAAGACAAGTGTTAGAATTAGAACCCAAAGTGCCTGGCATTGTATTCCAGTATAAAACTGAATCTGTAAGAATCCTGAAACATCCATAGATGTTGTTTGTGATTGGCTTCAACCACAACTTATTAAGTATGAGTTAGACCTGTAACAAAGGTAACTGGATGCTGTTTGACTCAAAGTTCTACTTGGTCATCAGAAAAAGTGATCACAAGATTATCCTTAAAGCTCAAAGCAATGGTAATTGTTATATTATTCCATATGTTTAATTAGTAAAGATAATGAGAGCTTGTTATATATAGCATAGAAGATTAGCATATATTAATATGAATCAACTTAATAAGTTAATTAAAAATGGCTTAGTTACTGACTTACCTAAGATATCATTTGAATACACTTGTCTAAAAATGTCATCTCCACATCTAGACCAGTCCAACTACTACATATGGATTTGGTAGGTCCATCAAGAGTGAAAAGCATTGGAGGAAATCTATTTGTGCTAATAATTGTGGATGACTACTCTAGATTTACTTGGACATAGTTCCTTTCCTCTAAAGATGAGACATGTGATGCATTTGTAACCTTAGCTAAAAATGTATAAAATGAGAAAGGTATTTCTATTGTGTCCATCAATTCTAATCTTGAACGAGAGTTTGAAAATTCAAGCTTCTTGGAGTACTGTGAAGAGCATGGAATATATAGCAATTTCTTAGCTCTATGATACCCTAGCAAAACGGCATGGTGGAGAGAAAAAACATAACATTGGAGGAGATGACAAGAGCAATACTAAAGGAGAAAACATCAACAGAGCATACATTAGACCAATCTTAGGGAAGACACCTTATGAGCTCTATAAAAGAAGGAAGTCAAACCTTTGTCATCTACATGTGTTTAGATGCAAGTGTTTCATCCACAACAATGTTTAGGAGAATCTAGGTAACTTTGGCTACTTTAGTAGAAGTAAAGCATATAAAGCCTTCAATAAAAGAACCAGAACCATAGAAGAGTCTATACATATAGTGTTTATTGAGAATGAGACTCTTTCTAAACCTAACTTAGATGAGGGTGAACTGATTTCTAGCTTTAGAAAGATGAACCTCTCTAAGGAAGATAAAATTGAACCTCTAAAAATAACAGAATCCACTACTATAGAGGAGGATATTCAAGAGAATGATCATGAACTTGAAGTTAATGAAGAAATTTCTCAAGAACTACTTAGAGCTTGGAGATATGAAAGGAGTCATCTTATTGATCAAGTAATTAGGGATATTCAAGAGAATGTTAAAACAAGATGGTAGCTTAGGAATAAGAAAATCGTTATGCATTCATATTACAAATTGAACCTAAAGCATAGAAGATACATTAAAAGATTAGTACTAGATTATAGTCATGCAAGAAGAGCTGAATCAATTTAAGAGGAATCAAGTTTGAGACTTAGTGCCCATCCAGTGATCATTTGATTATTGGAATCAAATGGGTGTTTAGAAAGAAACTTGATGGATTACGAATAATCATCAGAAACAAGGTCGGGTTAATTGGCCAAAGGCTATAACCAAGAAGAAGGTATAGATTATAAGCAAAGTTTTGCTTAAGTTGCAAGATTTATCATGGAGGAAGTTTATGTTGCTTAAGTTGCAAGGTTTTGAATACTCAATTAAGGATAATCATATTTATAAACTAAAAAAAGCTCTTCACGATTTAAAACAAGCATAAAAAGCATGGTATGAGAGGTTAAGTAACTTCTTAATTGAAAAAGGGTTCAATAGAGATAAGGTTGACACAACCCTTTTTACTAAGAAGAAAAATAAAGATTTACTTGTTCAAATTTATGTTGATATTATATTTAGTGCTACTGAAGAATATATGTTCAAGGATTTTTCTAAGTTGGTATAGAGTAAGTTCGAGATGTCCATAATGGGAGAACTTAACTTTTTCCTTAGCCAAATTTGTCAATGTGATGATGGCATCTTCCTAAGTAAATCAAAATATATGAAAGAATTGCTAAAGAAATTTGAAATGGAGAATGCTAAGTTCATGGGAACTCTAATGGCCACTGCTACAAAGCAAAACCATTCGATATCACTCAATACAAAAGAACCATTGGTTCCTTATTGTATCTAACATCTAATAGACCTAACATCATATTTAGTGTTTGCATGTGTGCAAGGTTCTAATCATGTCCCAAGGAGTCCCATGCAAAAGTTGTGAAGAGAATATTCAGATATCTACTTGGAATAATACCTCAAATGGGACTTTGGTATCTAAAGGGCAGTGGAAAGGAGCTTATTTGGATATACTGATGCAGACTTCACTGGATCCAAGACTGACAGAAAGAGCACAAGTGGCATATGCCAATTTTTTGGATTGTAGGAAGTGCCTATCAAATGTGATAATCTCAATGCCATCAACATTACAAAGAATCTAATAATGCATTCAAGGACAAAGTATATTGAGATCATACACCATTTCATAAGGGATCATACTAAGAAAAGAGATATTATCTTGGAGTTTGTCCCAATAGAAGATTAGTTGGCAGATATCCCCACTTACAAGAGACATATATGGAAAAATCAGAAGAGAATTAGAAATGGTTAAACCCTAATAAGCTGTACTCCTCATTAGCTTATGTTATAAGAGATCAAAATAATGGAGTATCTCAAACTTAGATGAGCAACTTTTGCTGAAGAAATATAGAAATGAGAATTTTCAACACCTATTTCTAAGTTTTATTCTTCATTATTCGCATTTCAATTGCCAATAGATGAACTTTTATACTTTGTCTATCATATTGAATGACTTTGCTTGCTCCAAATTCAAACTTTGGCCTTTTAACAATCAAATTTGATGACTCAATAGACAAATTTTGCTTTATATGGTATACTTGTGTGTCAACCTTTTAGAAATTCATCTATTGACCTCTTAAAGTATGAATTTTGACTGTTTGTATGTGTATGTGCTATGCCTACCTGTGTATAACATTCAAACCTTAATGATTCAATATTCGCACTTCAGACATTTCTTCTTAAAGTCTCAAAATTCAAACTTTGAAATCCAACATTAGTCTATTGGACCTCATGTGTCTACATGCTTTATGTTGAGACTTTGAAATTCAAACTTTGATGACACAAAGTTTTCCTGTTGAAGCTTCTATTGTTAGATATGATGGCTTTCCAAGGGAGGTAAATTGGGAAGATTAAAATTTTCTGCAAAAGTTAAGAGAGTGGTAAAAGCAAGAGTGACAGTAAAAATAGAGTATAAAAGGATAACCAAGTGAAAACAAGATAAAGGAAGAGAGGACACAAATGTTTATCCTAATTTGGTCTCTCTATCTTGACCTACTTCCAGTCCTCAAGCTACCACTTGAGATTTTCCACTATCTTGCAAGAATTCGGTGGGCTTCTTGCAATGCCTTAGTACAATTTGATGCTCTTTTCTAAGAGCTTACTATCTCACTCTTTGTACTCTAGCTAAATGCTTCCCAAATCCGTTGTGAAATTCCCTCACAAGAAAATCTTTCTTCCAGATGAAGATAATATTGATTACAGTGGTTGAACTCTCTAATTTAGAGTGTATATGAAAGTTGAAGTACAAGATATGAAGTATGTGAGAGTAGAATACTTTGACTTAAGTATTTAGTAGAGTTTCTGTATATACAATGTAAAATCGTTACCCACATCTTTAAATAAAGTTCTATTTATAGATTTATATCTTAACTATACGTTAGAGACAAGATCTAGCCATTAGAGATATTACCCAACGGTTACTCTGAAAAACTATCTGTTCACCAACCGCATTTAATGTGTCTGATATTCAAAAGTTCAAATTTTAGTGTGTCAACAGACAAATTTCACAGAGACCGAAAGCTAAAACAAAGTTTGAATTTTCATCTTTGAAAAATGTTTTTATGTTGGACATACAAATTTTCAAGTTTAAAGTACTTCTAGTAAGTGTGAATAGTTGTTTCATATTGCTACAGAGCTTTCGAAGTTCGAATTTTGGTGCCCAAAATTTGTCTATCAGTGGGCAGCTCAATATGGTACAATAGTTCTTCTTTTCAAAATTTGAATTTTCAAATGCCAAAGTTCGTCTGTCACAGAAATCTCTTATCAGACTTAATTCAAAGTTTGAATTTCTGAATACTTAAATTCGTATATTAAAAGATTATCATAACAGACTTGCAGGCCATCTTTTCAAAGTTTGAATTTTCAAAGTCAAAGTTTGTTTATCAGAGGACTAACTTAGAACTCTTTTTAAACTTTAGTTTCAGATGAACTTTGCCATATCTTCAGATGAATTTTTCATTTTTCATAATTTGTGCTTTATCCAAAATTCAAATTTTCAAGGATGAAATTCATCTGTTAGAGGGACCTTTTTTCTGACTAACATATTTTCAATCCGAAGTTCGAATTTTAGATACCAAAATTTGAATTTTCACAGTAACAAATCAAGTTTAACACTTTAAAGTTTGTCTGTTAGTAAGTATTTATCAAATACTTCATGAATTATCATAAAACCACATTTTTAAAAATATTCTTTTGCAAGATCAAAGTCTCTTACTCATTTTGAATACAATAAGAAATCATATATCTAATCTTATACTTATTTTTCTTGGATTTCTTGAGATCTTTTGCACAATTTTGATTCTTTCCAAGCTCCAGTTGGTTTGGAATCATCAAAACACTTGATTCAACATTCATCCCTTTTTTGATGATGACAAAACAACTTGCAAACTAGATTAGTACTTGGGTTTGCTTCAACGAGCTCCTCCTCAATATGTGCAGTAAAATTCAAGGATAAGTGCATTATGTACAGCAAATCAAATAGAAAATCTCATTAATTCATTCATAGTTTCAATACAAAGATATGACATTGCAAACACAGAATTCAAAAGCAAGCTTTTCATTCATAAAACAACACTACAAGATGGGCCAAGCAATCCTAAGATCTAATTACTTCTTTTTGGGCTTAGACTTCTTACTATAGGACTTGCTAGAAGGTTCTGCTATAGATTTTCCACTTTGCTCAGATGACTTCTCCCCCTTTTTGACATCATCAAGAATTTGTACATGAATAGCAAGAGGAGGGATCTGAGATACTGAAATTGCTTTAAAAGGTACAGGAATAAAAGGCAGATCAGGATTAAACTTTGGAAGAGGACTAGAAACTTTAGGGCTGGTGTCCTCGTCATCAAAGACTTCAAGAAGCTCTTGCATTTCTTGCCTAGTAATAGCCAATTGAGCCCTTCATGCCTCCGAGAGACCATAGACAGAAAGAGGTGAGGGAGCAGGAGCAGGAGGACGAAACATTTCTTCAAGCCTTAATCTTTGGGCTTGCAAAATAGCATCATGGGCAATAGCTTCTAGATCTATATAAGGTACAATGATTTTCTCTTCATTCAGGGTAGCTTGTAGGAATGATGCAGTAGAGATGTCTACCACCAATTTCTACACTTGCTTAGATTCTTGAATAGAGAGAATTGAATCCTAAGCATCTTCAACAATAGGCTCATGGGAGCTTGGTTCTTGAGGAGCCTCTTCCTCCATGCCATAGTCCAAGGGAGGACCAGGGCTTGCCTCATTACTGGAGGCCTATGGAGTGATCAAGGTACCAGTAGCCTTAGTAGCATCATCCTCTAATTCAGGGGAGGCTAGCACAAAAGGACTTGCAGACATGACAGGCTCAGAGAATCCTGGCTGAGGTAGAGCTGATATGGAGGGAATGACACTCCTGATGTCTTCATATGCATTAGTAACCACTTTTATATTCTTTGCCAACTAATGAATATAGTCTTGCAAATGAGCAAATTTGGCATTTTGCTCTTTCCTAATGCTCAACATGAGTGCAAATAGGCTGTCATACAGCTCAGTAATCTTGGTTGGCTTTGCCCGAGTAGAGGAAATGGATGGTATATGTGTCTAAGTGGGCTGAGATGGGGATGGGACAGGCTAAGAAGGCTGATGCATGGAATTTGGACCAACCTCAAAGGTTCTTACTTGTTGCTAGGAGGCATCTTCTTCAAAGAATAGGTCTTTTGTCTTTCTAGCTTCGTTTCCAATCCATCTTCCATCCTTCTTTTCTATTCCCATCCTGTGTAGTTCTTTTTCTTTAAAGATTTCAGTAGGCTTCGCTTTTCTTTTTTCTAGATGTTAGATCCTGGCATACAGAAGTATCTTGGAGATAATCAATGCATATGGCAGGGTGGAATTCTTCCTCTGATCTCTTGCCTTGATCATGCGTTGGAGGATAATGTGACCCATATTGATTAACTTGCCACGTATGATTTCTGCTATCACATGTGCTTCATCCATTGTGATCAAATTAAAACTACCTCTGTTGTTCAAAATAATCCTAGAATATAGTGTAGGATTCTAACTTGGGCACTGAGGTCAGTACGCTTCAGCAAACTCAGAGGTGGCATGTTCTCTTTTCCTTTGAATAATGTGTTCAGAATTGTGCTTTCTTTGTAATTCAGGAAAGACCCTCCTTCTTCCTTTGCAGTTTCAGCTTCATCCATGCATTTTGATGCAGTAATGTCAATTTTCAATCCATCTTACCTTGGAATCTCTAGTACCTCATTGAAGGTCTCATCTGTCAGCCAGATGGTCTTTGATCTTAGATTTACTTCCCACTTCTTCTTTTGCTATTGTACTTCAGGGAGGTATATCAGGTCTTAACCACCTCATCATCATATCTTTCTAGAATTTCTAACAAATTATTGTATCTTATAATCCAAAGCATGGGATCAAAGTTGTTAGAAATCAAGAAATCTTTAAAATTTACACGGTGAGCCTTGATTACCTTTTTACTGACAAATTTGGTAGTATACTCTCCCAGAGTATGAGCATTGCTCCACAAAGGCAGCGTGGATAACTGATATTCTCTAAATTTAGTGCTGGAGGAGGAAGAAGAGGTAAGAGAGATAGGAGCAACAGGAACAGCAGGATCAAATTCTTCGAGGGAGTAGGAGCAAATTTCTTCGAGTCTGCTTTAGGAGTTGTTTTCTGGCTCTTGGAAGAAGTTGCCTTCCTAGATTCGCCCTTTCTTTTTTAAGTTTCACTCTCCATGGAGGCATATTGGGATTTCACAGTTCTCTTTGGTCGTGATTCTCCTTTTCCAACTTCTGGATTTTTAACTCTCGCCATTCTCATAGGAGGATGATTCAGAAGGATGCTAAGAATAGGTTTATAAGGTGCAAAAAGAAGTTTAATCAATGAGAAATGAAGATTCACGAATGGAGTTAATGGGAATTAAAGAGAAAATTTGAACAGACTTAAGAGAGAGATGAATAGGGTTGCATTTGTTCAGAGGAAGACCTTCGATTTTAATGTATGTAACCCTTAAACAGACAAATTTTGAAAGGTCAAAATTTGAATTTTGAGCAGTTACAAGTTAATCCATATGGCGAGGCTTACTGACAGGTGAATTTTCATCTGGAAGTTTATCTGAAAGTGGCTTAATTCTGAGAACAATAAGTGAACAGACAAACTTTGTTTCAACAAAGTTCAAACTTTGAAAGATTCAGGCAATAAGCAATCATGAACAATACAGGAAACAGAAAAATTTTACTTATGAGAGTTTGCCTTTCAGAGACCCAATTATGAGAGCATGTTTCAACAGACGAATTTTGATTTAAAAATTCGAATTTCAACATTCTGTAAAGAATTTCTAAAATGTGTATTTTGAGATATGGAGATTTGTATAACATTCATTTTGAACAAAAGCAACATTAGCATTTTATTTTTGAATTTTGAATTTCCGTGATTCAACAGACAAATTTTGAAGGTTAAGAGAGAACTGTTATAGCATGCAGCTAACTGAAATTCATCTGATGGGCATGCTGACTCTTCCAAAAACATAATTCAACATAGAAATTCATCCAATAATCATCTAAAATATGAATTTCAAATTTTTGAACTTACAGAACAGATTCAGAAGTTCAAATTTTTGGCTTCCTTTTGCATCTTTTGATTATGCTGGTCTGATTAGCTCTATTGCACATATCTGTTGTCACTTGAACTTATGAGGAGTACCTGCAACTTATATTAAACTCATTCTGATGCTAAAGTTAGAATTGATTCAATGTCAGAAATTTTAAGTAGATGTATGTAAGGACTTACTTACAATTCATTGGGATTTACCATACCCAATTCCCTTCTGATTTTACAATGTCTATCTTCTGGAAGAGGTATTCCAATCTAATCTCTCCTTTCAAAACATGATCCCTTATAAAGTGATGCCTAACTTCAATGTGCTTTATCCTTGAATGCATGACAGGATTCTTTGTGATGTTGATAGCACTTTGATTGTCACACATTATTGGTGTTTCCTTCATCTCAATCTCAAGATCTTCAAGTTGCTGTTTCATCCAAATGACTTGAGCACAACAGCTGCTAGTAGCAACATATTCGACTTTTGCAGTGGAGAGAGCCACACTGTTTTGCTTCTTGCTAAACCATGAAACCAAGGATCCTCCAAGGAACTGACATGTTCCACATGTACTTTTTCTGTCAGTTTTGGATCAAGTAAAGTCAGTATCAATGTATCCTATGAGTTCTTCTCCATTGCCCTTTGGGTACCAAAGTCCCATTTGTGATGTTCCAATTAGATATCTGAAGATTCATGTCACAGCAGTTGCATGGGATCTTTGGGGCATGATTGGAACCTTGTACACATACAGACACTGAACATAATGTTAGGTCTACTTGGCTTTCTCCATGCCAAACTTTTTTAGCAACTCCTTCGAATATTTTGATTGATTGAGGAAGATATCATCATCACATTACTTAATTTGCAATCTAAGGAAGAAGTTTAGCTCACCCATCATTGACATTTCAAATTCACCCTGCATTAACTTAGACAAGTTACAAAGAGATTCATTAGTAGCACCAAATATAACATCATCAACATAAATTTGAACAATAAGTAAGTCTTTGTTTTCTTTCTCGGTGAACAGAGTAGTGTTTAGTTTTCCTTTATTGAATCCCTTTTCAGTTAGAAAATTGCTTAGCCTTTCATACCATTCTCTAGGAGCTTGTTTTAAGCCATAAAGAGCTTTCTTCAGTTTATAAACATGGTTTGGTTTTGTTGAGTCCTCAAAGCCTGAAGGTTGATCTACATAAACCTTCTCTATGATATATCCATTTAGAAAAGCATTTTTTACATCCATTTGATATAACATTATGTTTTTCATGCATGCATAGGCCAAGAGGATTCTAATTACTTCCAATCTTGCAACTGGAGCAAAAGTTCCCTCAAAATCAACTTCTTCTTGATTAACCTTTGGCAACTAATCTTGCTTTATTTCTAATAATTTGTTCCTGATTCATCAAGTTTATTTCTAAAGACCCATTTAGTGCCAATGATAGCGTGATTTCTAGGTCTAGGCACTAAATCTCAAACTTGATTTCTTTCAAACTGATTTAGTTCATCTTGCATAGCTCATTAGTTAAGGCTTCTTCAGCACACTTAGGAAATAAAAGCACAATTGATCATCTGATCCCTGAGTTGTTTTCTAGTTTTAACTTTCTCCTGAACATCCTCAGTCACTTAATTTATTCTCATACTCAAGATTTTTCTCCTGAATATCTTCCTTTATGTTAGTAGATTCAGATATTTTTCGAGGTTCAATTTTACCTTCTTTATAAAGATCTAAGTTCTTAAAGTTAGAGATAAGATCATCTTCATCAATGACATGCTTGGAAGCTGTTTCATTTTCGATAAACACAACATGCATAAATTCTTCTACTAATCTAGTCTTTTTATTAAAAACTTTATATGTTTTACTTCTATTAGAATAGGCAAGAAATATACCTTCATCAGATTTGACGTCAAACTTACCTAAATTCTCCTTTTCGTTGTTGTGGATGAATCATTTACAGCAGAATACATGCAGATGTGAAAGGTTTGGCTTCCTCTCTTTGTATAGCTTATAAGGAGTCTTTTCCACAGTTGGTCAAATGTAGGCTCTGTTAATAATATAACTTATTGTGTTTGCATTGATGCCTAGAATAC
The DNA here is from genome assembly GCA_026686845.1 of Adenanthera pavonina. Classification (NCBI taxonomy): domain Eukaryota; kingdom Viridiplantae; phylum Streptophyta; class Magnoliopsida; order Fabales; family Fabaceae; genus Adenanthera; species Adenanthera pavonina. The sequence continues at coordinate 11,478,893 of JAIVEN010000017.1, forward strand.
TTGAGAGAGTTCCTTTTCATTTAACATTACTCTTGCCATTTCTCCAATTGTTTTGTTCTTCCTTTACACCACTCCATTTTGCTGAGGAGTCCTTGGTGTTAAGAAGTTGTGATCAATTCTATGTTCATTACAGTACTGTAGAAAACATGAATTTTCAAATTCTCCTCCATGATTAGACCTGATAGACACAATAGAAATACCTTTCTTATTTTTCACTTTCTTAGCTAAGGTTATAAATGCATCAAATGTTTCACTTTTGGAAGAAAGAAACTAAGTCCAGGTAAATCTAGAGTAATCATCCACAATCACAAGAACATACAGGTTTCCAACAATGCTTTTTTACTCTAGATGGACCTATCAAATCCATATGTAATAGTTATAGTGGTCTAGATGTGGTGACTACATTTTTAGATTTGAAAGATGATATAGTTTGTTTTCCTTTGATGCATGCATCAAATTCGTTGTCTTTTTCAAAAGAGATTTTTGGTAAGCTAGTGACTAACTCATTCTTAATCAGTTTTGACAGCTGGTTCATGTTAACATGTGTCAGTCTTCTATGCCACAACCAACTATCATTATCTTGACTAATTAAACAGATAGAATCTAAGGAAGGAAGTTCATCAAGATCAATAGTATAGCAGTTACGATCCATTTGAGCCTTGAGGATTAACTTTATGATCACTTTTTTGGATGACCAAGCAGAGTTTTGAGTCAAACAATACCTAATACTCTTTGTCACATGTCTAACTCACACTTAGCAAATCGTGGTTGAGGCCAATTACAAATAGTACTTCTTCTATAGATGTTTCAGAATTCTTGCCTACAATGTCAATACCAACTATTTTGCCACATTGGTCACCTCTAAAGGTCACTTTTCCTCCTTTCTTATCTCTAAGGGTGATGAACTTCTCTTTATCACCAGTCATATGGCTTGAGTCTGTCCATATACCATTTGTTGTTTTTTCTTGCTTTAAGACAAATATGCAAAACAAGGTTCAGAATTTCTTTTTAGGTACCCAAATTTGCTTGTTCTTTTCTGTCAGTGGCATTTTCCCTAGATACAAATGTACCTTGGGAACCTATTTTACCTTCCTGTCAAGTCTATTTTTCTTCAATAAACATAAACTGAAAATGTGTCCCTTCTTGTTACAAAAGTGACAGGTGGTAAAAGGACTGCTGGATTGTGATGCAAGAAGAAAGCAATGCAGATAATACTTTTGTTTCACATATTTTGGTTGGTCATAGGATTCAATGCGTTTTGAAGTGTGATTTTTCTTTTCATGTCCATCAGCATGCACAAAATGGCTCATATACATATTTTGATTTTTCTTTTTAATCTTTTCTTTGACTGCATAAGGATCATAGCCAAGTTCAGCTTTTGCTTTTGTGATTCTCTAACTTTCCATTAAAGCGAACAACATATCTTTGGACTTAGTAAGCCTAGCCATTGTTTGCTTTAATTCAATACATGAGGTACAGCAAATAGTTTCAACTCTATGCAGAGATGCAGTGTCAGTGATGTTGTACTTAGATTCTACCTTGCTAATCTTTTTCACAGCCTATTTGAGTTCTTTAGCAGTCTCAATGTACTCATCATGTAGATCATGAAATGCATTAAGCAATTCAAAATAAAAAGGTTCAGATTCATATACCTCATCTTTATGATCACTGTTGGATGAGATTAGAGTTTCTTCAAATGCAAGAGCCATCAAGCAGATATTGGCAATTTCATGGTCTTCATTTGAGCTATGGCCCCAGATTGATGAGATGTATGCCTTCTTTTTCTTACCCTTTTTAGGAATTGTGGACAATCTCATATGATGTGCCCTTGCTTTTGCATTCATAGCATTTGACAAGCTCTTTTCCTTCTTTCTTGAAGAATCTTTTATTTCTTTTCTTGTCGTAAAACCATCCAAATTTTCTGACCATCATAGCCAAAGTCTCTTCATCTAATTCATCGCCATCATTAGATTCTTCTTCTTTCTCTTCAGCAGCTTTTAAAACAAGACCTTTCTTTTTCCTTTCTTGACCTGCTTCCTTAAGAACCTTTATCTTTCCCTCATATTCTTCAAGGCTACCGAAGAGTGTTATGACAAAGGCCATTGACTCTTCTCTGGCTTCCCTATTGCTGGTACTTTTGGTTGCCAATCCAGAGAAAGAGCTCTAAGGATTTTTCTAACTTTCTCTGGTTGAGTGTACTCCTTGTCAAGCCTCTTTAGTTGATTCACAATGAGGGTGAATGAAGAGTTGCCAAGCCTCTTTGATACTTTCACCTTCCATCATTTTGAAGCTTTCATACTCACCAATGCAGGAGTTCAATTTGTTCTCCCTTACTCTAAAGCTTTCATTCTGAAGTGTTTCCTTCATGAGCGATTTCTAGAGTTCGTCTTGGTTTAATGCACTGATCAAGCAGTATTTTACCTTACAGTTCAGCAGGACTCTTTCTTTTATCTTCTTCATTCCACTCGTCTTCGGGCTTCTTCTTGTATTTCCCATTATCTTGCAACTTCATGGGGACAAAGTCTTCCTTCTAGATGACAGACCAAATGTCCAGATCAATGGACTAGAGATAGATTTGCATTCTCATCTTCTAGTATCTATAGTGTTCTCCACTGAAGCCTGGTCCGTTTGTATTATTTCCCTCAGGTAGACTGCTTTCTCCAAAGCCAGTCGTTAAATTTCCTGGATTATTAGATCCTTTGTTTGAGAGTCCGGGCTTTAATACCACTTGTTAGATATGCTAGCTTCCCAAGAGTGGGGTAAATTGGGAAGATTAAAATTTTCTGTAAAAGTCAAGAGAGTGATAAAAGCAAGAATGACAGTAAAAACAGAGTACAAAAGGATAACCAAGTGAAAACAAGGCAAAGGAAGAGAGGACACAAATGTATAGCCTGGTTCAGTCTCTCTATCTTGACCTATATCCAGTCCTCAAGCTACCACTTGAGATTTTCCACTATCTTGCAAGAATTCGGTGGGCTTCTTGCAATGCCTCAGTACAATTTGATGCTCTTTTCTAAGAGCTTACTATCTCACTCTTTGTACTCTAGCTAAATACTTCCCAAATCCTTCGTCAAATTCCCTCACAAGAAAATCTTTCTTTCAAATGAAGATAAGATTGATTATAGTGATTGAACTCTCTAATTAGTGTATATGAAAGTTAAAGTACATGATATGAAGTATGTGAGAGTAGAAGACTTTGACTTAAGAATTTAGCAGAGTTTCTATATATACAATGTAAAATTATTACCCACAACTTCAAATGAAGTTCTATTTATAGATTTATGTCTTAACTATATGTTAGAGAAAAGATCTAGCCATTAGAGATATTACCCAATGGTTACTCTGAAAAACCATCCGTTCACCACCAATCGCATATTGCTACAATACCTTCAAAGTTCAAATTTTAGGTACCAAAATTCATCTGTTAGTAGGCAGCTCAATATGGTATAATAGTTCTTCTTTTCGAAATTCAAATTTTCAAATGCCAAAGTTTATCTGTCAGAGATTTCTCTCTTATCAGACTTAATTCAAAGTTTGAATTTCTGATTATCATAACAAACTTGTAGGCCGTCTTTCCAAAGTTCGAATTTTCAAAGTCAAAGTTTGTCTGTCTGAGGATTAATTTAGAACTCTTTTTAAACTTTACTTTCAAATGAACTTTGCCATATCTTTAGACAAATTTTTCATTTTTCATAATTTGTGCTTTATCCTAAATTTGAATTTTTAAGGATGAAATTCATCCGTAAGAGGGCTTTTTTCTAACTAACAAACTTGCAGGCCGTCTCTACAAAATTCGAATTTTCAAAGTCAAAGTTCGTCTATCAGAGGACTAACTTAGAACTCTTTTTAAACTTTACTTTCAAATAAACTTTGTTATATCTTTAGACGAATTTTTCATTTTTCATAATTTGTGCTTTATCCGAAATTTGAATTTTCAAGGATGAAATTCATCCATCAGAGGGCTCTTTTCTGACTAACAGACGCAACTCTATTCATATTTCAACCCTTAGAACTTTCATTTTTCTCTTAACCATTCTTAAATTCCTTCGGCCAAACACCAATTTCTAGCGATTAAACTCAAAACCAAACCCTACAAACAACATTTGAGCATTCCTCAAGGCAAAATTCTAGAAGAAATGGTGAGAATGAAGAATGCAAATGTTGTCATAAATAGAGAAGGCCCAAAGGTCTTGCCACGAAAGAAGGTGGTGCTAAAAAATGAAAGGCAGAATCAAGCAAGGGAACACCTTTAAAGAAAAAGAAAACAACTAAATCAAGGCAAAATCGAAGCTCCATGTTCAAGTATAGAGTCTAAAGAATTGGAGATGACTACTGATCCTTTGTGCATACCATATCTTGAAGGAGTCCTTAATGAAATTTGCTGCAAAGAAGGTAATTATTCCACACTAGACTAGTCTAGAACAATTCTTATTCCAAATGACTTTGATGCTACAAATTGGTTGGGAAAGTAGAAAAACCTTTTAGAAGTTGAAAGGTATGATGAAGAAGTAATTAAGACTTGTACGCTTCTTTAAAGTTCAACAACAAAATGGAAAAGGATCAAGTTAGTTACTCTCCGGTCAAGGAACTTTTGGTTGAACTACATGGAAGAGAATGATGAAGTAGACTAAGAGGATAGAGAATACTTGAACTATAAGGCTGCACAATCCTAAATACAATTTGAGAAGACAGACCTCTTTTCAAAAATTTGAGGGTCATGCACTACACATTATCCAGGATCATCTTTTAACAAGGGAGACATCTTTAATATGATCATCAGGGCCGAAGCTCATGTTATAATGGCCAATTCATAGAAAAGAGCTTAACCTTGGAAATATCAGAAGAAGGATTCTACACCGCCCCATGCCCCGATCATTACCAAACTTCTCAAGTTTGCCAAGATTTGATAAGGATTATGCATTAAGGAATTCAGAGAGAAAGAACTGATAAGGATGGGCATAGAGAGAAAGGAGGGTTGGAAATGGAGCTGGCAGAATTGAAATTTTCTTTTATGAAGGAGAAGAGCTAATTCCACAACAACAACAGGAAGTTACTCTTGAGATTGCTTCTTCTACCCAATCTTAGAGTACCCAGCCACCTAAACCATCCATTCCATCCTACTACAACTTGGCCAAACCCAGCACCATACTCAAACTATTTGATTGTTTATTTGAAATGATCATGGGTATTAGGGATGCGTAGAATGCCTAGTTTGCAAGCCCAAGTTACTAATCTGGCCAAAAATCTGAAAGTGGTTGTTGATGCCTACAATGACTTGTGAACCTTTCTCCTAACTACATCAGCACCACTACAACCTAGTTTCTCTAATCCTCACACGTCTAACTCCCCACATGTCTTGAGTCCTTTAGAAGAAGGCCTTTCTGCTACTACTACTGCTGCTATTAGTCCTCACGTTTCTAGCAATGGTACAAGCCCTAATCTATTTGTGGACTATGGTGGAAAGCTACTAAAGTGGAAAGCTTTTTATAAGCCATTTATGGAAGAAACTGGACAAGAATCAATTTTTTCAAGTCAAGAAATTGATTCGCTTGTAGTAGATCTCACAGTAACACCCATTGTTCAATCCTCTATCAATGAGAAAAAAGGGATTGTGCCTTATATTGACATTGCTGATATTGCACATGCTACTCAGGTACAAGCTTAGAAGCAGAGGTTGGATGAGATATTTCTACCACTGAACCTCCATCTTCTCCACTTGGACTCACAATGGAACAACAAGCTCAGTTGGCTAACTTCCTTTAGAACTATCTTCGGGATCTGATTAAGAACTTCCTTTAATGCTCTTTATACTAGTTCCACTTCAGGATATACACGCTGCTCAAGTGTCTCCTTCCTCTACACCTACTCTTGATTATGCTAAAAAAGGGAAAACTAGCAAAACATATGGCAAAAGGGTTGAAGGCCAAAAAGAAATGACAGTGGCTGAACAATAGAGCTTAGGCCTTAGGACATTGTGTTTTTGTGCTTTTGTTGTGTTTCCATATATGTCTCGGTGTACTTATTTGAACTAGAATGAATCTTTGTACTAAATGCACTTATATCAATGAAGTATGTTTCTTTGTCTCAATAGTTCTTTTCTATTCTCCTAAAAATTTTACTCTGATACATGTGCTGAGATTATATATTAAAATTTGAATTTTAATACATATGTTGAGGGAGAACTCTTGAAAGCAAACTCAAGTACTAATCCAGTTTGTAAGTTATTTTCTCATCATAAAAAAGGGGGAAAATATTAAATCAGAAATTTTGATGACTCCAAATAGTTAGAGCTTGGAAGGAGAATATCAAAAAAGCATGAAAGCATAATAAAGTGAAGAAATCCTGTGACGATCAAATAAAGAATTTAAATCTTACTTATTTATATTACCTTTAAATGAGCTATTTTAAAGTTATTTAATGTTGGCATGTGTTAGAATTAAAATATATTAGCTAAAAGACGAATTTTGCTAGTTGATTTATACTTATTTTATGCAAAATTTGCACTTTTCATGGTAAAGTTTGAAGTTACAGAGGTTTAATATCTTATAGAAGAATTTTGAATGTAAAATTTGAATTTCAAATAGCTAAAGTGTGCAAAATTCGCATGAACATTAGTTAAAATTTGATGTTGGTGAAGTAAAATGAGTTTAAAGTCATAGCCTTTAATAGACGAATTTTGAGCTTCGAAGTGCAAATTTCGAAATGTAGAACTTGTTAAACATACCTCTAACAAACAAATTTCTGAAATTCAAATTTTATACGAAAACTTGAGGCAACTGACCTTTCCCTTCAGATACACTTCTAATATGAAAATGTCATTTAATAACAGACAAATTTGAAATTCAACATTAAAGTACTTAACCTTCTGTTTCTATGAAACTCATCTGTTAAGCCACAATATTTGAATTTAATGTGGTTGGTGAGCGGCTTTTTGCCTAATGGCTAAATCTTATGTCTAACAACTAATTAAGGCATAAATTTATAAATAAAACTTCATTTGAAATTATGAGTAAATATATTTAAATCTAACATTGTGAAAACTCTGCTGAAGTTCAGTGTTAAAGCTTTGCACCTATATACCTCATTTATTATTCTTCAACTTTCATATCTACTGTGTTTAAGACAGTATTCATTTCTGTATAAAAAATCTTTTCTTCATTTGGATAAAAAATTCTTTGTGAAGGAATTCATAAAGGAATAAAGGGAAACACTAGTAAGAGTGTTAAGAAATTTTTTGTGTTCTTAAAATATAGCACAAATGTTATACTGTGGTATTACAAGGAGCCTACTAAATTCTTATTAACAGTGGTAAATCTCAAGTAGATTAGACCAAATTAGGATAAATTATTGACTATTCTCTTCGCTTATCTGTTATATTCAATTCTCATTATAGTCTTCGCTTATCTCTCTTATATTCAATTTTCATTATAGTCTACTTTTCTGTAAACTTTTGCTTTCACTGTTATATTATATTTTTGCAGAAAAATTTCATACTTCTCAATTCACCCCCTATTAGGAAGCCAGCATTCCTTCTTCTAGCTCTTTCACTAGATCCTCCTTAGATTTGGATCCCGAGGCCTTCTTCACCTTCTCTTGACCCCCTGGCAGAAAATCAATGCCTAGCAAACATACATGTTCACATGGTCCGACAAGGCGTAGAAGACTTTCTCCTAAAGCACAAACCTAACCTTATCCCAAAACTTATTGTTCGGGAGAGCATTCAAGGCCTCATCCTTAACCTCCAATAGGAAACTAATGACATGTATGGGATCCTTTTCTTTGTATGGTTGTGTCTGGTAGTAAATCTGAAGGAACAGTAGCTGCAACCATGGCTGCATATCTTGGAGAAAAAGGTTAGCTATACCCTCTCTTGGGGAATGAGCATACACTATGGTAAATCATACTGTTAGGATAGCCTTGTACCTACTAGAGGATGCTTGTCAATGTTCATAGGGTCATTGGAATCTACACTTTCCTCTAATTCTAGTTTAAAAAGAGTGGCGAACAATCCTTAGATGCACTTCATACTTCACTAAAGATTTAGAGTACACTACTAGTACGTCAATTATAAAAATCATAATGAATTTGTCTAAATATGGCCCGAAAATCCAATTCATGTAGTTCATGAAAATTGCAGGTGCATTGATGAGACTGAATGACAAAACTAAAAACTTGTAATGACCATATATGTTCGAAAGGTAGTCTTAGGAACATTCTCTACTTTCAACCCATAGCTCAATGATATCCAGATCTTAGATCAATCTTGGAGAACACACAGTATCCAAAACTAAATTTCACTTGATTATTGTACTAGGACTTATAAATAGCTTTAGGATTATTTTGATTAAGAATTTTCAGTGACTTTTCCCTCCTTTCTTTTTATTCCTTTTCCACATCAGCATGTGTATGTGGGTGGTCGATAATGCAAAATTTCATAAAGCCATTCACTACAAACTATTATTGCAAACAGGTTGAGAATTGGTGACAAAAAAATAAGTACCCGGAAAGAAGAGTTGGAAGCTTGCTTCATCGGAATCCGAATCTGGCTAGCATCTCAGCCAAAGCTATTCTACTGAGCTTAGTCTCAGTTCGCCAAGCAGTTTTACAAAAATCTCTCATCCCCAGCACTACCAATTGTGCACTAGTTATAGAAACAAATTGACCTATTAAAGCAATCCATGGAATATCAGACGTTCTGTGGGGTCCTTGGTTCAATAGAAGCGTCTGTACCGCTTGCTGTTGGTTCTGCAGCTGCTTGATAAATTTTACTCATAACGCCAACAGTTCTGGTGGCTACAATTGACCCAAGGAGAAAAACATAATAAATAAAGCAACGCTATAAGAAAAATATTTGAGTGAAACTTAAGAAAAAGAGTTTTCAAAATTAATAGGCATAATAAGTCTAATTTGAAGGGGCAGGGGAACATGAAAACTTACACTCTCCACCATGCTCCTTTGCTACACTGAGGAACTAAATAATAAATAGGTCAAAATATATTTAATGTTGAACCCAAAGCTTAATAAAGATAAACACACATGTACTCACCAATTTTTCATCCATTATTCATTGGCCCATTTAGTATTTAGTTCAGGCAAGTCAATCAATTTTTCATCCATTATAAAAGAATTTAGATCTAGAATTAAAGAATAACCAAAAAAGAGAAGTGAAACACAACTGAACAATTAATGATGCTACTGCACAAAGGGAATCCTAAATGATATAGTTAGACCCACCACAACAAAAATGTCAGGATGAATTTGTGAAAACTTGTTGTTTTCTCTCTATTGGGCCCTGTAGACTTCAAGCTGGATGTCTCTTGTGTATTTGTCTTGCTGACCAAATTTGTCTTTCAATGATTTTAAGCTTACCCCACTCTGTTGACCTCTTTGCGGACTACTTTCCGAGAAAGGGAAACTAAGTTTCCATCACACGTGTGGTATATGTAAAAGCCAATTTAACATTTATATGATATTAGACGAAATGCAAGCAAGTAGTAGTTCCTTAAAGGAACTAAATAATCCCACACCCTATTTGGAGCTGACTATTCTGCCTCAACTGCATTTTTGGGTGGCCGCTATAGCTCATCCTCTCAACTCTGCCTCTCTATTCTAATGAACGCAGTAGTAGTATATCAAATCAATATATGTTCAGTCAAATGTTCACCAATTCTTCCTGGACACTTTGAGACTTTTCCTGTAGACTGCTGCATTTCAGAAAAAGAGGAAATATATTTAAGCAAAGAAAAGCAATAGTAACCAGCAGAAGGTGCAACCACCTTAAGCATACGAATACAATTTCTTTTGCTAGCAAGGCTACTTCCTCGTTGGCAGCAGACCTCATGCACACACATTTGAAGGCAGATAAACATAACAAATGCAATAAGAATGCCCTTTCACTTTTAGCAAAGTGCAATGTGCATACTGAAACATCATGAGTAGAGAAGGTGCAAAGCACTCATATGTGACAGACATCAACAAACTACATGAGTTCCTGTATTCTCTTTACTATTTGCAATGTTCAACTACATACACATATCACAAAACCTTTAATGGATATGAATTTATGTGTATCAATTCATTTTATCCTGTTTATTATAAAAACAATTAGATAACAAGAAGTGTAGCTCTATTATTTTTCAATAGATAATAAGAAGTTTACATCTTTAAATAACTATCCAATGCCTATTAACTAAATCATTTTTATGAGATAACATTTATAACCTGAAAATGAAGGATGCAATGGGCAGTTTGAAGTAGCACTTCAAAGAACTAGCTACTAATCATTTTGATTTCTTAGAAAAAAAGCATACGTTAGAACTTAAACAGATGCCAATTCTGTGGTAAGCATGTGTATGTGGGTGGTTGATACAGAACACCACAGCTTCTACTTAAAGGGAATGGAAAATTTCAAAGAGTGTTTAACTACAAACTACTTAGTATTAAGTAAGCAAAAAGATAAAATTGCAAACAGGTTGAGAGATGGTGATGAAAAAAATAAGTACCCAGAAAGAAGAGTTGGAATCCTGTTCACTTCATTTGATTTGGGATTTGGCCAGCAAGAGACTTAACCAAAGCTATTCTACCAAGCTTGCTTTGAGGGGCTCCATTCAATATTGATTCCAAACTTTCAGTCTCAGCTCGACAAGCAGTTTCCAAAGATCTCAGAGTCCCAGCACTACCAGACTATGCACTAAGCTATACAGATTGACCTATTAAAGCAATCCATGGAATACCAGTCATTCTGGCGGGGCTTGGTTCAATAAAAGAGCTTGTACAGCTGTGAGGGCTTTTGGTTTTGCAGCTGCTTGATCAAATTTACTGATAACCCAACTATTCTGGTGGTTGCTATTGACCCAAAAAGAAAAATACTAGATAATTTCACCCGAAAAAATACTAAATGAATCAGCACTATAATAAAGACATTTGAGTCAAACTCAAGAAGAGCTTTCAAAAAATTAATAGGCAAAATAATCTAATTTGAAGGGGGTAGGGGAACAAAATGTTGAAAGCTTACACTCTCCATCATACTCCTTTGCAACTCTAAGGGCTCGTGATGATGAAATTTCTGATGGCTGGACAGCAACAACTGTAGCCAGCAAATAGCATCATTGTGGTCAGCATATTCACTGATCTAAAGAAAAGGATAAAGCCAATAAACAAATAAGACAGGAAATTTCTCTTCAGAGAAAGTACCTCCAAATAACCATCCACTAAAGACGAATATGACATTTGCCAACAGTTGAGAAAACAGGCACTAAATACCAAATAAGCCACAATATACTTAATGTTTAACACAACTTAATAGATGATAAACTGTACTCACCAATTTTTCATCCATTATTCGTTAGTCCAGTCTAGGAAAGTCAATCTACTTCAATAGTGGAGCTGAATCGATGATAACCACACATGTACTCACTAATTTTCCATCCATTATTCATTGGTCCAGTCCAGGCAAGTCTATCAACTTCGATGGTGGAGTTGAAAACAAAAGACACGAGTCTGATATTCATCCCCCGCAAAAAAAAATCACTTTATATGTGATTTCTCTATATCTATTGTGGTAAATAAGAATGCATCACTATTATGGTCACAAGATTATGAATTCATCACAAGCTGGTTAAGATTGCAATAGTAAATCATAATATGAAAAAACTCTATCAAGCTGACTCACCAATAGCATGGGATGATCACCCACCACCAAGAGGTGCACAACGATATCTGAATTTATACATCTATTGCAGGCTGTTGTTTGATAAGAAGGATGACAATAGAACAAAAGAAGGTGACTGTTACAAGTAGGATGACTATTGAAGATTTAAATCTAGGATAAAAGAATAACGATTAGAAGAAAAGAAAAACACAAGAGAAACACACATTGTAAATAATTAATGATGATATTGCGAAAAGGGGAATGACCTAAATGATATAGTTAGACCCACAATAACAATGTCAGGATGAATCTATGAATACTTGCTGTTATCTTTCCATCAGATTTTGCAGTCTTCAAGCTGGATGTCTTGTGTATCTTTCTCTTGCTGACCAAATTTACCTTTCAATGATTTTAAGCTAAATTGTCTTTCTCTTTGTTGACGTCTTTGAGGACTACTTTCCTAGAAAGGGAAACTAAGTTTACATCACACATGTGGTATATGTAAGCCAATTTAACATTTATATGATATGAGACAAAATGCAAACCTTACTCCTTAATAGAACTAAATAATCCCACACCCTATTTAGTCACATACTTACAAACAACAAATTAAGAAGATCGTTTCATAATATCAATAAGTCATATAATACTCCAGGAATTCAGTAATATTTTGAGATTTAAAATAGTTAGCTTTTAACAATATGCCCAGTGTTAAGGATGCAGCAAAATAAAATATTGACTTTTGAGCAACACAAGCTTGATTAGAGCACCTGATTGGCCATAAAAGAAAACTTTATCAGCACACCTACCTGCTGTTGAAATTGTAGCAGAATAAACACGGTGCCCATCTTGTGGTCTTAGGACTGTCAGTGGTTATGCCTTGCAAACCTCCTAGATCTTAGACAAATGTGACAGAAACTTCTTTAGAAATTATAAACTAAGTCTGAAGTATGTATGCATTAGTATGGTACAAAAGAATAAAATAATAAAATTACACCCCCAAACTCAGCTTTTTGCACAGCTTTGCAAGAACTCAAAAGCTCAAAACAAAAAGAAAGTGTAGAAGCCACAAATTATAAGAACAATCAAAGATTTTCAACATCTCAACAATCAAAGATAATCTCTCTTGCATCTAGAAAACAAGTATCATGGCCATTTCATTTGTAAGGAATGAATCAAAGTGAATAGCCCCTCACAGGATGTGTTTACTCTCAACTCTCAAGTGTTTAGGGTATGTGTATTGCTCAAACTCCACCTACCATAACCTCACTACCATAAGCTTGTTTATCTTCTCAATCTCCACTACCTATGCCACATGCAATGCACAAATCAAAAGGACTTTTATTCAAGGTTGTAATGAACAAAGGTGCAAAGACAAAGCAAGGAAAGATACAAGAAAAGAACAAGAAGATACCTCACAAATTGGAAAAGCATTAAACAAGCATAGATGACAGAGGTAGTGTGCATTTCATTTGGGCTTTTATTTGTCTGCTTTTTCTTTCTTTCTTTCTTTCTTTCTTTTTTTTTTTTTTGCTCTTGAGTATTGAGTGCATTTTACGCTCCATCTCAACCTCTTCTACTCTTTCTTTTTTTTTTTCTAGCTCTTGCGTGGTTGAGTGCGTTTTACGCTCCATCTCAACCAATTTTTTTTCTTTTTTTTTTTTTACATTTTTTCTTCATTTTTTTCAACCCAAATTAATGCACCAAAACACATTTCTAAGCAAGTATAATGCGAGACAATTTGTAAGGTAGAAAGGGAAGATGTTTATTACTTGGCTTTGGCTTACGAAGATGTTCAAAATTTAGAAAAGGACACAAGGCTCAAAGGGTTACACAAAGGATAAAATATGCCAAGGTTTGGCTATATGGCTAAGTGGAAACAAGGAAATGAATGCCTTTATCCTCTTCATGCATGCATATGCAATTGTAGTTTCAATCAAGAATCAAGACAAGTTCTAGAGTAAAGGTCATGATAGATGAATACTCACAAGCAAGGAAGAATGTAAGGCCCAAATCCTCACAGGCTAAAGACTATCACAATTAATTCATTCAAATCAAACTCATTGCCACTTTACTTGAATTGAAGAAACAACATCAATCACTCATCATGTTAAAATGCATCCAAACTAAAAATTGCCTCAATTTGCAACTTCACGTGAAAAACAACACACCAAAATTTTGAAAACCAGAACTAAATCGCTTCCCCCACACTTAAATTTCACATTGTACTCAATGTGAATCAGACTAATCAATTAAATATATGACAAGAAAAATAAAAGAGTAAAGGAAAAAGAAACAGCCTTATAGCATCAAATTCTCCATGAAGATCCCATGAGCATGCATGTTGTGCTTAGACAAAAGTGATCTCTTATCTGGCTAGCCTAACAAAAACAAAAACAATGAATAATAATTATAGTTATTATTGCATGAATAATAATCATGAAAAGGAAAAAAAAACCATTGATAGTTAAATGAAATTCCTAAACAAGGCTGACCATGTCCATTTTTGCATGGAAGTAAAATGAAATTTATCACATTTCAGCTAAATATTAGCATTTACCTGTACTACTTGAATTGCAAGAGTACTATCCTAACTGTATGAAATCATCTAAATATTACCATTAAGTTTGGGGAAGACCACTTTTTACAATGACATTTAATTAAGGTGATTACTTGAATACATACTTCTTTAAATTTGAATTTAGAATGATTAGTATTTTAAATTTATATGGCATTTATACATCTATTGTAGAATTCTAGTAATTCTACAGTTTGTGAACAACTCTGATCTCATATATTTCATTCCATATTGAAAAATGTGACATATACATCAATTTAAAGTGAAAGAGAGCCATAATTATGTGATGTCAAGTCCCTCAATAAAAGCACAAAAGAGCCGCCTAATAAAAAAGCATGCAAGTGACATTAAGATAAACTAAAGTCAGATCTAAAACTGAAAGAAATAAGTAGAACAAAGCCCAATCATATCAGAAATCTCTCACAATTACAATTATTGTTGTATCTACTCTCTCAGGCTACTCTCAACAGGAAAATGCTCATACAAGAACTGCAACAATACACAAATTTATTCCAGTTCCCAAGTTATCCAGGTAAAGACAATCAGTAATATCAGCTGGTAAGTCTAAACACACGGTTTCGCAGTATGACATTATTTATTATAAGCATAAGAATGTGCTATAAATAGTTCCAACTTGCCAAACCAAGTTTGAAGAAAATTTGTGAAGAAATGGCTATATGTGGATCTTAAAACAGAAGCTGGTATTTTACATCAAACAGCCTAAAATGAAAGCAGATTTCCCAAACAAAGAAGATCTTGCAAGATTTGGAATTTTGTTATATCAAAGTCTTGTAGACATCTACATCTTATGCCGTTCATGATGTTAGAAAAAATAGCAAGGAACTTTTATCCGAAACAAAAGAATTGTTCTCTGTTGTTTGATTATATGATTAAAGCACTTCCGAAGTTGGAAATGGGGAGATTTTACACTTACTGCAGCATTAAATGAGATGAAACAAAATAGAAGGTCAGAATTCTTATATGTATTGCATAATTGAATTTGATGGGCTAAAATGTGAAGTAAACAGTCAAAAGTACTTAATCATCTGAGATGAAATTTTAAAAACTGGTAACAATGTGGATTATAACACAATACTCACATTAAGACGCAGATTTCACTTGAACAATCAGCAATCACAGTTGTGAAACTCAAGTAAATGATTTATACTTTGCTAGAAGTCTGATTCCGAAAAGTAAAAGGTATCCGGATATATAATTACAGTGATGGAGCACAGAATCCTCGCCATTTAGACACTCAAGGTCCAATAGCAATAATGCTGAAAATTTTGAATAAGATAAAGCACTCAAATTAAAGCACTTAGAAGCAGCAGATTCACAGTGAATTGCATCTCTCTTTTCCCTCCTCAATCACTATAAAAAATTCTGGTACTTAAAAATTCAGAGTTCAACTCACCTAGAAATCCATCCTTTCACGCACCGACGAACCTTGCGGAAACTTTCAGCCCAATTTCCAGCGGCGCCGGGGACAGCAGCGCAACTCGGGCTGTTTGGTTTCCACTTCCGCCTCTGTTTTCTCTTCCTTATGCTCAGAAAAATGCGAACACAAAATCGGAACCCAATAATAACCCATAGAAAATTATGAGGAGACAAAACAGAGAAAAATCGAAGGGACGGCACAAAATCGAAGAGCTGATGGTACCTATACATGTTACCCAAAAATATAAAAGCCGTTGGCACTGCGTGTGAGAGAGTCGACGGCTCTTTTGTTTTCTTTTTTTAGCACAACGGCTATATTTTACATTTGAAATTTCAATCATTATCAGTTTTTAAAATTTAACTAGTAATGCATTTCTGCCACGAAAGGCCGCAAGGGGTCATTCAGTTACAAGAAATTCTAAAACTTGCATGAATATAAAATGTTAAAAATGTTATATCTAATAAAATAACCATGAAAAAAATCTCATTGAATGCTTTTGTGTATTTGACACGTGATTTGGACTCAATAAATTCTGAAATTGATCTTATTTTCATATTTAACACTTTCTATTTCAAAATTTAAATTTTAAATGGTTGCTATGAATTTGCAACTCTTTATATTTTTTATGTAAATTTTGTAATTTTATTTAAATTAGAGTAAATATATTTGCATAACATTTTAATAGAATTATAAAATCCATAAAATTATATAAGACACTAAAAAATGTCATCATTAATCAATCTATTATTTGTATGACAGCATGTACTAACAAAATTTAATTGAAAAATATTAAGGATTTGTAACATTATTTTATTTCAAAAAAAATGATTCAGATTAAACTTAAATGATTAATTTTCATGAATTAACCATGATAAATTGTGAACTAATGGAACTTAAATCAATTCAATCAAGAAATTGCATACTTTAGTTGAATTGATTTAAGTTCTATTAGTTCTCAATTTTGAAGCATGAAAGATACACAAATTATATAAGTATGGTGACAGCAAACAATGCTTTTGCATGTGGATGACAACAATTTAAATACAACTGAATTTCAACATTCAAAAAACAATAATGCATTATAAATGACAATTTTGCACTTGGTCCATAATAAACATTAAAGCTAGTCCTAAAACAAAAAAGATTTAGGAGAAACATAATCTATCATTGAAAACATCACATCCTACTAAATGATTGGTCCCTACACCAAAAGCATCATATGCTACTAAATCATCCATCTCTATACAAAAAATACACCAAAAGCATAGGACCACAAGACAAGCATTAAAGTACCAAAAAAGCATGGGACCACAACCAAGACAAATATTAATCTATTGCTCTTTACTTGATGGTTCATTCACATTGTCTTTGATTTAGGAGGATTGAGGGATTGCTTGAGATGATAATGGTTGGTTGTATCTTCAAGAAGATTGTGGGACCACCTGAGATGATGATAGTTGGTTACAACTTTTTTGTTGTGACCATAGTTACCAAAAGAACCACATTGCAGTGTCGTGAATCCTCTTATTGTTGAAATTTGTGTCAAAGACTCATTTAGAGATCTTATTCTCTTCTTCTTTGGTCTTCCCAACCTCTTATGGTATTTGAACAGATCCACTATGTAACAACCCTCATTACATTGCCCTTAACCTGGTCACTAGCTCACTAAGAGTCTTTGGCATTGTATGCAGTACCGGAGGATATAGGATGGAGGAAAAATCAAAGTAGAGAAGAAAAGAGCTCCACGCCACAGTGAAAAGCAGGGCTGCTGTGGTGAGAGTGAGCTCCAGAGAGATATTTTGTTGATTGGATGTGGTGACGCCGCGGTGAGCTTATATGGAACTGCAGCGAGAATTGAAAAATTTGTATAAGTCAAAAACATTTTAGTCAAACGCGGAAGAAAGAAACGGAGGGAGTGACAGAGAAGCAGCAAGAAGCACTGCTAGGGCGTGCAAAATCCGACATGAGGGGATGTTTTCTGGACCTAGGGAGCTTGATTAATGGTTGGTAAGTTAATCTTGTTTGCCCTCCTCTCTTTTCTCTTTGGATTTTGGTTTGGAATCGGTGGGAGTATGTAGGTTTACGAGTTGAATAAGAATCCATCGATTAAAATGCTTGTTTTGGTGTTGTAGAAGTGTGATTTAGTGTTATTGAAGCTTGGGTTTGAGTTTTGGTTGGATTAGGATGGGTTTGAGTTAAATCCTAGGTTGGAATTTGGGAAAAGAAATGGAAATCCGAAATGGTATGTGTTGGTGTGTGTTTGAATGATTGTTTAAGGTTTATTGGTATATGTGTATGTTCTTAGAACTCTGGGTTAAGCTTAGATGGCTAGATTGTGGATTGTAGTGTTATAGGAGTTCTCTTAATTAAAGGTATTCTATTGTTGTAATGGTAGATTGGCTAATCGGAGGCATATAGTTCATGATTGGGGTGCTCTTGAGGTTTGCCTAAGCCCCTATGTGCGTGGTGCTTACATCCTGAAGTAATCGGGTGTTTGTCTATATTATATTGTTTGTATTGTATGATAGTACGTATATTTGTATATATATGCATGTTTCTTTTATACCACAATATAGATGTGTTTGTGTGTACTATTTTCTATATATCGTGGTATGCACACAATTAGATGATGATTATGATTATGATGCTGATTACATATGTGATGATGATATTGATATGATATGACATGATGCATAGCATGACATTGAGATCATGATGATTATTATATGATGATACATGAGTATCACCACATGGCATTGTGAGCTTGTAATATATAGCGAATTAGGTGGTGATGATGTGATGACGATATGATATATGATGATATATATGTTAGGGAGGATAATGATGGAATATATATATGTTAGGGAGGATAAGGATGAGATCCCTGCAGCTAAATCTTCTTCTATGGCCAGGAGGAGAAAGGCACGCAGTGGACTGCACCTTCCCTAAATCACCATTAATTCGTGATGGTCTAGGGAAAGGAGAGCCACGGTCCAAACATTAGTGTTACCTTTGGTTGAATGCACTAATGGAAGGTGAGCTTAGTGATATCCGGAATCAGTCTTCACTGACTGTTGGAAGGGAATTACCTATACGGAATATCCTGTTATGATGATAGCCCGTGTTCTAGCTGTATGCAAGGGAGACATGCATTCCATTCATTTCATATTGCATTCATGAATTGCATGAGTTATATATGTATATATATGTGTGTGGTTGTCTCCAGTTACTGAAATATTGTCTCACACCCCCTCTATGATAAACCTTTTAGGTGAAGACTCTGGTGCTAGTTTAGAAAAGATCAAGAAGTTAACAGTCTCTCCGTCTTCGAGAATTCCAAGTTTAGTTAGTGGTTGTAATTTAGTTTATGTAATTATGTGCCAAGTAGGTTGATATAGTTTGGTTTCCTGGATGAGTGTCCTGGGAGTAAAGAGATGTATGTGATGTAATGATGTGTGATGATGATAGTAGATCTCGGCATGGGTCTTTAATGTATGAGCAGGTATTTGTATGCTAGAATAGTCGTATGTGAGCCAAATGTGGTTTTGGGCCATGTATTTGAGTTTTGGGCACATAACCCATTATTTGGTATTGGGGTTCAAGGGAGTCACATTTTTTAATTCTTCTTAACACTTTTCTTTTAAATAAATAAATATATGTTAAAAGGACCTTATTTATTTTCATTTTTACCAAAATTATTTACTTTTCTTCGATTTTTACTCATTTTTTTGCTAATTGCGTTTTCATTTCATAATTTAAAATATATATAAAATGATAAAAATGATTAAAACTAAAATTAGTTGTTCCTCCAAGCTTTTATCCTTTTCGCTTATCTGTCTCGAGTGGTAACATCGCAGACATTTAGGTGCCAATTAGCGAGCTGTGAGTGATAAAGTCACCATAAATCCTGGTTGATTCTTTTTCTAAAAAAAAATCAAATTGTGTTTGAGCTTTTTAAGTTGAAGGTAAAATATCCAAGGTAACATTTATTTCTTTCATCATCTATTCAAAATCATAGAGAAATATATATTATCTCTTTTCTTTATTTGATTTAAAAAAATGATAAAAGTGAGCAATAAAAATTATTTATTTCCCCAATTTCATTTATTTAAGCCTTTTATACTTTTTGACCTGAGTAGCATCATCATGGGCATTTAAGTATCAATGAGTGGATTGTGAGTAATAAAGTCACCACATAAACTAATTAATTTTATTTTGTAAAAATAAAGTTGTTTTCAAATTTTTCCTTTCCAAATTAAAAATAAAATAATTAAAATTACATATGATTTTAATCATATCTTCTAAATTGAAGAAAAACATATATTCTCCTTTTAAAGAATTGATTTTTCTAAAAAAACTAAGAAAAATGAAAAAATGAACGATAAGAGAAAATAACTGAACATAATTTATCTTTTGCAAATTAAAACACACCAATCAATTTTGAAAACTATTTTTTTTTGTGAAAAGATAAATTATTTTTTTTATAAACTTCTCCTTTCAAAAAAATATACATAATAAAAAATATCAACCAAATGACACACATTTATAGTCCAAATTACATCGACTTTGATCCATATCCCAAGATACGTAGGCCCTAAACTCTAATTCTGGGTTAAGTCTGCCCTTGTAAATAAATAATATTTTCCTCTTATTTTATTTTTCCCAACTTTTCATATTTTCATTTTATTCTTTATTTTCATTTTTACAGTTTCTCTTAATTTTATATTTATTTCTGTATGTGAATGGTTAAAGGGCAATCAAAATAATTTTTAAAAAATTATAAAAATTGCATGATCAACTTAAGATAACCGTTCTTAGGAACGGGTATTGTGGGGGTACCTAACACCTTCCCCACTCACAACCGTACTCCCGAACTCAACTCTAATTCACAGACCATCCTTTGCCTTTTTATTTAATTTTCCAAAATTTTCCTTAAAATTTTGGTGGTGACTCCTCCAAAATCGACCTCCATCGGGAAGGCTGATTCTTTTCTTTTTCTCTCATTTTCATGCCATCCGCGTCGTATTTTCAGGTGTAATAGTTTGGCTACTCCACTGGGGGAGTCTTTGAGAGTCAAGCTTGTTTGGTTTGATCATGCATAATTTTATGGCTTTTATTTATTTTGGTGGCCCTTCTTAAATGTTGTTTACCTCACATGATTAAGGTAGATAGCATGATTTATATTTTTAATCCATTCATATGCTTTTGAATTTAATTGTTGATTGGATAGCATGTGCTAGGATAGATAACATGTGGAATAAACCCTAGGGTAAATGATTGTTATCTATTTATGTAGTGTCTAGGTCATAAGTTATGTATGCTCCCTTCACACACTGAGCACTTACTCATTTAACCTCACACACATAATGGACCCTATACCCGGGTCTGAGAGATCCTAGGATAGTTGAAGTTTGTAATGGTGCCTTTGAGGGGCTATAAAGCTCCCAGAGATCACTGCGAGGACTTCACCCGACTTGTTACCTATTTACTAAGTTTAGTCCAAGAATGGCTATTAAAGCTGTCAAAGGATTAAGTTTACTGAATAGGGTTTTTGTCTTGATGACTGGAACAGCTTGGGAACCTTTTTTTAAAGTAGAACCATCCAGAAACTTGCACACAATAATAGATGAAGTCTAGATGTTAACCCAAAGCCAGGAATCCTACCCTATGGTGTACCTAATATAGGACATGAGGAGCATATCCTTTCTCATGCATTTCTCTTCATATAATTTAAATGATATTAATGGAGCGGTTGTCATATTAATAGGCCCTCAAATATTTTTATAGCTTATTTGTGGAGAGACATTGTCCATCATAATATAAGGACTAGTTTCTATCTTCTTGAGATTCAATAAAGATCTTCAAGGAGAGAAGCTTTCATGACTATTAAACGGGGACCTAATAATATTTTAACCAATCAAATTCATAGCTCTTTTTTATCTCATCTTTTCATTTTCTTTTTCGCTCAGGAAACCAGTGAATTACTAGGAAAAGTTAGCATAAGTTAAAGACACAAAAGTGACAATGGATTCAAGGCCAACAGGGTTTATGGCGGAAAAGGGTTCAGGCTAGAAGTAGTTATGGAGTCCGTTGATAGTCTAAAGGAATTTTCTCGATGCATCAAGGGTAACCTTTTGTTGGACTTTAGAAAAAAATATAGTACATACTAGAGCTACTCAATGTACCTATTCAGACACAGGCGCTTTCCGTACTGGGGCAATATTGGGATGACACCTTGAGATGCTTCACATTTCCTGATTTCCAAATTACACTGACCATAAAAGAGTATGGTGAACTTTTAAGCTTACTACTAAAGAAGGGGGATCGTGTCTATAGATACTTAGGATATGTAACATCGAACACAGTGATAACAAAGCTTTTAGAGATCAGCATAGACAAGGTGCACTTCGTCTCTACCAAGAGTATAGAAGGAGTCTCAAGGGAGTTTATGGAAACTCATCTGAAAGAATTAGCTGAACAAGAGAAGTGGATAGTCTACAATAGGGTACTCACAATATAATCTATAGGATTATTTTGTTCCCATTTGCAAAAGGGGTGATTGACAAGCAAGCCATTAGTATGTTTCATATGGTAGAGCATCATCAGGTGAATCCGCCACTTGCAATATTGTCAGAGACCTATATGACCTTGAGCTTTTGTCATACCAAGAAGGGAGGAAGAATTAGATGTTGTCTCCAATTGTTGAATGTGTGGATTATGAATCATCTATATTGGAAGAGACTCCAAGAAGGAGAAAAGGATAATTCTTCTCCTTTGGCTTCATTCAAAAATGAAGAAGGAAAAACTAGGTACAATCGGGAGGGATGGATTGAAGTTTTTGGGCAACTTAGAGCAAAAAATGTTCGTTGGTGATTGGCGTGATGGTGGGAGGATGAAATAATTTATTATTGTGGGGGCTTTCCAAATGTGTTGCTAATGGGTCCACGATGGGTGATAAATTATAACCCTATGTTGCTGTTGAGACAGTATGCCTTCCCACAAAAGGTTCCCTTAGAGGCCATGATTCAAAGGATGCAAGTCCAACATGATGATTCCTTGGTAAGGATAAGTCAAAATATGGTGAGTGCTTGGAGTAACGTGATATATAAAGGGTGGTTGGAATTGGGTGCACGCCAAATATATGCCACAGAGGAATATCAAGTCTAGTTGTTAGAGGGGATTAAAGGAGTCAACCTAACTTTTGCACCTCCTGATCCTTTGCTCAGCGATAACAAGGCGGAAGTTAACATGGAATTAGTCAAGCAACTTCAAAGGAAGGAAGAGGAATTAGAAAAGCTAGTAAGAGTAGGTGATGAACAGAAGGAGGCTTGGATTCGCCTACAGAATGAATATGCGGCCTTACAAGAGATAGTAGACGAAATAAAGAAATAGGGGGAGCTTGTGAGGTAAATCTGGAAGTAAAGAGATTGAAGGAGGAATATTTAAAACCCAAGCGAACAATCAAGGATGTGCACTTGCATATGAAAGAGAATGACCAGAGAATGAAGAACAATCAAAAGCGGTTGATGCAAGTCATGAAAGAAAAGGATGCACAGAGAAGTACAAGGGCTCTATCCATTAAAAAGTTCATCACAAGAATTGGAAATGGTTGCTAAACAGCTAGAGGATAAGGTGAATGAGTTAGTAGCCATCAAAGGGGATTCATCAGCTATAATCCAGAGGTTGCTTGAGCAAGTGCAACAACATACTGATGCAATGGAAAATTGGAGAACACTTTATTCAGAGAAGGCAATGGAGTCGGATAGGTGGAGAGATCGCACTAAAAGATTAATCATGGTGGTGAATTCAATCATCCTAGATTCTCTGATGTTTATGAGCAAGCAGAGTAAAGATCCCATCATTTTAATAATTTTGTAGAAATATCAGATTTCCTTTTGTTATGTAAAGAACTTGTGGAAGAATTAAGGTTTGTAGCTCGAACTTGGTGATGTAATGGTGATCTATGATAATGTATCAAACCATATGAATTTGAGGCTTTGGATTTCACCTATGTTCTCTATTTATAGACATTATTTATAAATAACTTGAGTTCTTATGAATCGATTGTCAACCTCATGACTCCTCAAATATAATATGTATCGGGAGGGACTTGAGGGAGTTTCACGGATAATTACAACACGTGTTGACATGGATCCAAAGTCACTATGTCAAGAAACTTATGCTAACCCAATGCCTGTTATAATTCACTAGTATCTAAATAATGGTAAGGAATTTAAATTAAATTGTTTTCTTTCTTGAAAGCATGTCAACATTGCTCCAGTTAAAAGGAATTCAGTTAACCCTATGCTGAGCCTGCAAAGAATCCATTTAACGCACGCTAGAATAAAGGCAATGGCTTTAGAAGGTCATCTTTCCAATGTTGAGCAGAATTTGGAAAAGGAAGTGGGGGAGTTAAAGGGTCAGCTTAGTGGTCTACATGCTCAGATGGGAGAAATGATGAAAATGCTCCAAAGCATGAGCACAAACAAGAGAAGGCATGACGTTAATACCAATAGTGCCTAACTGCATGATATGAATGTAGAGGGGATACCCGATGTGACTGGCAATGATCAGAACAGGCTTCCACCTATCCCAACCCCAGGGGTTAGTAGACAAGGATTCCCGGAGTGGGATCAAGGGTATGTATATACCTATGATGTCAATAACCAGGAAAACATCGCAATGTTTGTGACTCAAAATCCACCTCCTAATGATGGGTATTCTCAAGGCTGGGAAACTACAAGTAAGGCTAGCCTAAAGGAGGAGGTATCATAAATGAGAGACCAATTATGGGCTCTACAAGGAGTAGTGGAATATAAATCCCTCGACCTGAACGAACTATGCCTAGCTCTTGACGTGGTTATTCCCAATGAGTTTAAGGTCTCGGACTTTAACAAGTATAATGGCAACGGAGACCCTCATTATCATTTGAAGATGTATTACACTAGGATGTCGGTCTGGTCTAGGGATGAGAAATTTCTCATTCATTTCTTCCACGAAAGTCTCACCGGAGCGGCTCTACATTGGTTCATGAAATTGGATCATTCCAAACTATGGAAGTGGAGAGATTTGACAGATGTCTTCATGAAACAATATCAATTTAATTTGAATTCCACCCCTACTAGGAAGCAACTGAAAGGATTAAGAAAGAAACCCGCTGAGCCCTTTAAGGAGTATGCATAGCGATGGCAAGCCTTGGCTTCAGAAGTTTAGCCGCTTTTAATGGAGTCTGAGTTATGTTCTTACTTCATTGATATGTTGGGTGAGCCTTATTTCAGGATTATGTTAGGAACCCATGCTAAATACTTCACCGATCTCATCGAGGTAGGTGAAAGGATTAATACCAATATCAGGGAAGGAAGATTGAAGAATGCACACCTTGAGAATAAGAAAGGGCAGGGTATTAAGAAGAAAGAAAGTGATGTGAATCATGTTCCAGATCCCTACCAATAGTCATTCAGGCCTTCATATAACCCACAATACTCTCCACCCCGACATCCACGTCCTTTTGTATATCGTGCTCGCATGTAACATGCTTCACACCAACCCCAAGCTCCATTTGCTAAACCCTTGCAGCATCCTTAACCATTTCCATAACCTCAGCCCAATCAGCAAGCTACAGTCTTACCCTCGAACAAGGATTTTAATGCTATACATCCCCCAAGGGATGACCGTCCTTTACCTAACTTCAATGTCACCAAATCAGAGCTTTTTAGAGAATTGGTGGAGAAAAAGCTTATTGGCCCTCACCCCGTAAAGCCTTGGCAACCACCTTTTCCCTTATGGTAATAATCCGAATGAAACTTATGAGTATCACATGGGAGCAGAAGCACATTCAATTGGCTGATGTGACGCATTTTGAAAGAATGTGTTGGGTCTTCTAGATAATAATCATATCAGCGTACGATGAGACAACAATCCTAACATTATCTCTAACCCTCTGCCAGAGCATGATAGGGGAAAACAAGTTTGTGTAATTGAAGAAGATATAATACTGATTAAAGACCTAAATTCACTCTAATTTACCATGAGAGAGATATTTTATCACCTAAAGTAAGTGGGATATGTCTTTTATGATGAGGAAAAGTCGGGTAGAATTGATAATTGTGGTCCCTACTCATGTGAATATCACCAAGGGAATGCAAATCATGACATTGAGAATTGTGAGGTGTTCAAGGAAGTTGTACATAAGATGATGGCGTTTGGGATTATTAGGATCGAAAGAGGAACATTAAAGGATAAGTCCATATGCATGTTGAAGGAACAAAGTGTGCCACCACCTATCAGTAAGTCAAAAGGATCATTCCTTATAATCAATGCACAGGCTCAAACTCCAGAAAGCAGTGAGCAATTATCCTGTTTTGAAACAGAAAAACCTTCCCACCATTCATCGGCGAGCCAGCAGCTCAGCCCAGTTTGAAAGGATCCCTTAGTCATTAACTCAAATACTAAGGTAGCAACATGCAAGAAAGAACCGATGGCGTTTATTCATGTGCTGGCACCATTCCCATATGATAGTAATCATGTAGTATAATGGAAATATGGTCTAAGAGCTGAGTTTCTCACAGTCTAAGGGGGGCAAGTGAAGAACTAGTTGCAAAAGTTAATGACCAGGGTCTGATAACTGGGATTACAAGGAGTGGTCGAGTATATTTGAGGGAAAATGATAAGACAACAAGTAACAGCCAAGGAGAAGGGGAAAGTTTAGGATCAAAGGCGGTGATGGACAATAGCACTAATGCTGATGAATTCTTAAAGATCATGAAGCATAGTGAATATAATATTGTAGAGTAGCTTATAAAGACTCCAGCTCTAATCTCCATTATGTCCCTTATTATGAGCTTTAAAGTCCATCGCAAAGCACTCTAGAGGGTATTAGAAACCGCATATATGCGTCCAGACATAACTCCTCAGAAAGTAGTTCATATGGTTAATGTTCTAAAGAATGCCACTTAAATTACTTTCTATGAAGATGAAATTGTTCAAATTCTGGCAAGGTAACCTAAAGCTCTTCATATTACATTAAAGTGTCATGGGTATATAGTAGCAAATGTCTTGATTGATAATGGATCTGCTCTTAATGTCTTGCCACTAGTAACTTTACAAGAGCTTCCGATGGATGTGTCCACTATAGGGCACAGTAATCTAATTGCCAGAGCTTTTGATGGGGTAAGAAGGGAAGCATTTGGGGAGGTCCATCTTCCACTTGAGATTAGGTCAAACATATTTTTCGTACAATTCCATGTCATGAATATTGATGCTGTGTATACTATGCTCTTGGGACGGCGTTGAATTCATGATGTGGGGCTATACCATCCACTCTACACTAGAGCATCAAATTTGTCAAGGATGACCAACTTATTACCATTAAGGGGGAAGAGGAACTCATGATTAGCAAGCCAAGTACGGTACCTTATGTTGAAAATGTAGAGCGGACAAGTGGTAATTTTTACCACAGTTTTGAGATTATGGAAAGTGACAAGCCATGTAAAAGATGAGCAACAAGTAGTCGCCAGGATAATGAAGCATGGTGGGTATAAGGAAGGATAAGGGCTCGGAGCTAAATTACAAGGGATAAAGGAGCCAATCAAGCTCCCCGGGAATCAGGGACGTCAAGGGTTAGGATATGATCCCCCATTGGAGACTCTCTTGGCTGAGCAAATGAAGTTAGGTCGACAGAAATCACAAGGAAGATCAAAAGTTCCTCATATTAGAGAGACATTCCTACAAGCCTCTAAGACAATCAACATGAATGACTCCATTGCTATGACGGAAGAAGAAGAGGAAAGTTATGGAAAAGGACACTGGATTCAGCATGATATCCTTGGAAAAGCAATATAAATCTAGGAATTTGAGATAATCCCTGATGTCATGTCATTAGAGTAATATTTTAGAGTTTTTATTATGTCTTCTTTTGAAAACCTTGTATTCATGGCTTTTAGAACCTTTTACATTTGAGGATTAAATGCAATGCAACATTTCATACTCTTTATTCCTTCCTTTCTCTCATGTCTATATATTATATTCTTCTTATTATCCTTTTATGTTGGTCCCTTCTCTAAATGATTCTCTGTACTACTTCATGCTTTATTGTTTACTTCTGCTGTATTTGTTACCTTCTAGGGAATTAGAAGTCTCAAAACTCCTGTCTGACACAGAGGCTCTCGAGCCCCAATGGGATGACACTTGCATTGCTATGGATATGCTTGATTGTGAGACCAAAGAATGTGTTGCACTAGTTGAATTACCCCATATGTTTGCAAAGCTTATCAAACCCTCCGAAAATGGCTTCGTCCCACATGAAGAAGTCATAGAGATGATCAACATGGGAATTGAGGAAGATGAAAAAGAATTAAAGATAGTTGATAATCCTGAGAAGAAGGAGATGATAGATTTATTTCGAGAATACTTGGATGTGTTTGCTTGGTCATATCAAGATATGCCAGGGCTTGATCCCAATATAGCTTCTCACAAACTTCCCTTGTTCCCTGACATTAAGCCGAAGAAGTAGAAGCTAAGGAGAATGAGTCCCAATATGTCTCTTCAGATCAAAGAAGAAGTAAAGAAACAATAGGATGCTGGTTTCCTAGATACTACTAAGTACCCACAGTGGGTTGCAAATATAGTATCGATACCTAAGAAGGATGGCCGCATCAGGATATGTGTGGACTATTGGCACTTCAACAAAGCCAGTCCTAAGGATTATTTTCCATTACCACATATTGATATGCTAGTTGACAACATAGCAAGGGGTTATAGGTATTTGTTCATGGATGGGTGTTCAGGATATAATCAAATCCCCATGAACCCATATGATAAGGAGAAAACCACTTTTACTACTCTATGGGGAACATTTTGTTACAAAGTGATATCATTTGGTCTGAAAAACACAGGTGCAACTTACTAGTAAGCTATGGTAGTGTTATTTCATGATATGATGCATAAAGAGCTAGAGGTCTATGTAGATGACATGGTGGTAAAGTTAGCAGAAGAAGAAAGTCATGTGGTAGTTCTTCTAAAATTATTTGAAAGGCTGCAGAAATTTAAGCTTCGATTGAATCCCAATAAGTTTGTGTTTGGAGCTACATCTGGTAAACTACTAGGCTTAATTATCAGCAGTGGAGGAATAGAAGTGGATATAAAGTAAAGGCAATCTAAGACATGCCTCCACCCCAAACAGAAAGAGACATGAGAAGCTTCTTGGGCCATTTAAATTATATAGCTCGATTTATTGCAAATCTGACCGCTACTTGTGAGCCAATATTTAAACTATTAAGAAAAGGAAACCCTGGGAAGTGGTATGAAGATTACCAACAAGCATTCGAGAAGACAAAAGAATATTTATCGAACCCTCCCATTTTAGCACCTCCTACACTGGATTAGCCACTAATCCTTTATCCAACCATCTTACCATCTTCTATGGGCGCTATGTTAGGACAGGAAGATAAATTTGGTAAAAGGGAGCATGCCATTTATCATTTAAGCGTGAAATTCAATGTCGTGAATCACGATATCCAGTCGTTGAAAGGACATGTTATGGGTTAGTATGGGTTACACGACGGTTAAGACAGTACATGTTGCATCATGTTACCTGGTTGATCTCTTGATTGGATTCGATTAAATATATTTTTGAAAGCCCTTATGTGTCAGGTAGGGTGTCAAAGTGGCAAGTAATACTCTCCGAATATGATATAAAGTATGTGACTTGCAAGTCAATTAAAGGAAGTATTATTGCTGACCATTTAGTTGGAAATCCATTGGATGAGAGTCCACCACTAGACTTTCAATTTCCAAATGAGGATATCTTGACAGTAGAAGATGAGTTAGAAAGTGCCAAGTGGACAATGTACTTTCATGGTGCAACTAATATGCATGGATATGGGGTGGGAGCAGTAATAGTATCCCCTGAAGGGAAACAATTTCCCATCGCCATTAAGATCAATTTTGAATGTACAAATAATGTAGTAGAGTATGAGGCTTGTGTTAGTGGTTTGCAAGCTTCCTTAGCCTTGGGTGTCAAAGATCTCGAAGTCTTTGGAGATTCGGTGCTCATAATTTATCAAGTAACAGGAGCATAGCAAACAAATGACCCAAAATTAATCCCCTACCAGAATTATTTGACCGAGTTGAACAAGAAGTTTGAAGAAATCAAGTTTACTCACATGACTTGTGATAAAAATCAGTTTGTAGATGAGTTAGCAACACTCGCTATCATGATTAAGCTAGATTGTGGGATTCATGTCCAGCCAATTCGTGTTGAAACTAGAAATACTCCCGCGTATTGCTTAAGTATAGAAGAGGAATTTTACGGGCAACCCTGGTTTCACGATATTAAGTTATACATCAAACATAGAGAATATCCAGCTAGGGTAACAAATAATGACAAGACTCTCCGACACCTTGCAATGAACTTCTTCCTTAGTGGAGAAGTTTTGTACAAGCGAACCCACGACAGAGCATTACTCAGATGTATAGATTCACCTGAAGCAAAAAGGGTAATGGCAGAAATTCATGATGGAAAATGTGGAACTCATACTAATGGCCATACTATGACTAGACAACTACAAAGGTGTGGATATTTTTGGCTGACCCTAGAGAAAGATTGCATCGAATATGCTAAAAAATGTCACAAATGCCAATCTACGCTATTAAATCAATGCTCCACCGCATCCTTTACATAACCTTGTAGCTCTATGGTCCTTCTCCATGTGGGGAATGGATGTAATTGGTCATATTAATCCCAAAGCCACAAATGGTCATTGCTTCATACTTGTAGCCATTGACTATTTCACCAAGTGGGTGGAAGCAATCTCTTTGGCTAGTGTCAACCAGAAGGCTTTTGTTCGCTTCTTGCGGTCAAACATCAATTGTCGATATAGGTTGCCAGAGAAGATCATCACAAATAATGCTCCTAATTTGAACGGTACTGAGGTAAGGAAACTGTGTGAGCAATTCAAGATCAAGCATCATAACTCTGCACCATATCAAAAGGAAGAGTGAATCATCTCCCAAGCAAAAAAAAGGGAGGGGGCATTGCTGGACAAGGGTAAACATCCTATAAGGCGTGTCCAAAGGCAATGAGAGCTAACCGACTTGAGGCTTAAGAGACCAATGTGAAGGCATCTTCTTTCATTTTTCACATGATTAATATCTTTAGTTTCTTATTGTTTCGAGATCTCCTATTCAAATGGTTTGTTCACCCAATAATCTCACTTTCTACTCTTTTTCCTTGATTATTGTTCCTCTTTGATTATTGCTTCCCTTTTTGATAAGTCACTATATTTATTCCTCAAATGAATAAAAAAAAAGAAAAAAAAGGGTGTTACTTAATGGCATACATCATGGGAATAATCGTGATCGCACGCTAATGGTGTTAAGTACAAGGGGAAGAATGAAAGTTCATACTCCGAAGATCTTTATTCAAAGATGACACGACTACGCCCGAGGATAGAAGAAGCATGTAGGGTAGTTTTTTAGCTTCACTTATGATCATGGCAAGTTTAAGAGTTGTGGAATTAGCTGGATTCCTTTATCAGGAACAATGAAGATCTACATCAAAACAATAAAATTGAAACATAAAGCCCAATTTTCATTATGTTTCTAACATTGTGGTCATAGTAAATGTTCTTTCAAATTGGGGCAATAAATTCGCATTTTACATGCATCTTCTATTTCCTACAAATTGGGGAAAATAATCCTAATAATAAATAATAATGAAAATACATAAAAATGTTGCATTCCACAAGTTTATTCAAACATAAAAGAAATGAAAAAGAGAATTTTCATTTCACATGCATTGCAAAACGGGATCCTTATACCCAAAAAAAAAGGAAAAAAAAAGAGAGAAGGAACCAAAAATTGCATTGTACCAGCATCATATATAGTCCATTGCATCAACTAAACTCCGCGAAGTAGGGGTGATCAAAGAACCAAGTCCTAAGTTTAAAGAAATATTGCATAAACACCTCAAATCCTGTATCTTGACATGTGTCACCTTTAAATCCCTTTAATTTTTTGTCAAAACCCTGGCTGGCGTCAGACATCCTTTAAATTTCCATCATTTAAATTTTTGTCAAGACCAAAGCGGCATCCTTTAAATTCGCCTTATTTAAATTTCTATCAAGGCCCAGGCGGCATACTTTAAATTTCTGTTATTTAACTTTCTATCAAGGCCTAAGCAGCATCTTTTACATTTCTGTCAAGGCCGCAACATCCTTTAAATTTCCATCATTTAAATTTCTATCAAGGCCAAGGAAACATCCTTTAAATTTCCGTCATTTAACCTTTTGTCAAGGCCCAGGCGGCATCTTTTACATTTCTGTCAAGGCCCAAGCGGCATCCTTTAAATTTTCATCATTTAAGTTTTTGTCAAGGCCCAGGTGACATCCTTTAAATTCCCCTTATTTAAATTTCTATCAAGGCCCAGGTAGCATCCTTTAAATTTCCCTCATTTAACTTTCTGCAAGGCCCAGGCGACATCCTTTACACTTCCGTCAAAGTCCAAGCGGCATCTTTTAAATTTCCATCATCCAAATTTCTGTCAAGGCCTAGGCGGCATCCTTTAAATTCTCGCTATTTAAATTTCTGTCAAGGCCCAGGTGGCATCCTTTAAATTTCTGTCATTTAAATTTCTGTTAAAGCCCTGGCTTGCGACAGGAACCCTTTAAATTTTTGTTGTCTTTATTGTTCATGCATCTTATTTCCCAAACAAAATACATGTTCTCTTCTTCATTTATTTCTAAAGCGTGAATATCATTTCATGATCTTCTCCCTTAGAAAACAAATGAAGAGGGGCAGCTCATCAACATGGTATTTTGTTTGAGTCTTCCAATCACATTTTGTTTTAGTGAGCATTTGTTTTAACTATGTCACCGCATATCACGGCAGTCTTATTCCGGTTGATGTTGTTGTTCATCTATGTCACATTGTAGCATGTTGCATCATCATTTGTGCACATGGTTGAGTCTAGTCCAGTTTTATCCAATTATGTTTTAAGTCCCTTGGCATTGTGTGTTTTGCATAAAAATATGCATTCACCATATCTTTTAATAAAGTCACTCATATCCTAGATAAAGTCTTGAGTATATTACATTCATGTTGTATTGCATCTCATTGTGTCTAGGGCAAGCATGTTTTGTGTGTTTCTTGCACAGACAAAATTCGTGTTCTAGTATTTACTTGTTCCTTATGTGAGAACTCCAAAAATTACATTTTTCTCATTCTCACATAAGAAACCAGTAAAGAGGGGCAACTGTGAACACCGTATTTTGTCTAGGAGAAAAATAAAATTAAGAAAAATTAAATTTCGTTATAAAAATAAAAATCAAAATAAAAAAACTAATTTAAAAATAACATTTTTTTTACCAAAATTCAAAGCAAAAAAAACTTCAAAAAGAACAAAAAAAAAAGGAAGTGGGGAATGGTTTACAATGTTGGGCTTGAAATGTTGAAGCCCAGCATCTCAAGCCTATAATCACCTTGAGCCCTTATTAGGGCTTAGGGTGCATGAAGACTGGAAAGAAAAGAGAACAGAGGGAGCTGCGAAGTCTGGCACCAGTAAGAGAGCGAGAAACAGAGGGAGTCCAAACAAAGGAGGCAAAGAAGACTAGAGAGAAAGCCTGAGCAAGTGAGCTTGTATGTAGGCATGGAAAAGACAGAGGGAGCCATGGGTGAGAGGCAAAGGCGTTGCCTAATGAAAAGGATGAAAAAGCCAGAGGGAGCAGTGCTTGAGTAGAAAAAACTAAAGAAAGTGGGAGAGAGAAGAGTAGAGTAGAGAACATGTGCCAAGTCAGAGGGAGCCATGCGCGAGAACGAGAAACTGGCCACAAGTAATGGGTGGAAGGCTGAGTGAGAGAAGGCCAAGAAACCGAAAAGGAACTCACCCCACTATGCCATACCTACCATAGCATAGCAAAAAGAGGCAAAGGTGGCTGGCATGATTACAAGCATTCAAAACAAAGAAGTATAGGGCTGATGTATGAAAGCAAGACTGAAAAGCTATGAAAAGCAGTCACACGCATAGCAAGCTTCGACTCCTTCACTAGCAAGAACTCTGTAAAAGAGGATGATAAATCTCTAGGGAAAGGAAAAAAGAGATAGAGGAGAAGTTAAGGAAAGAATCAGAGGGGGCCGAAGATTCCTGAGGTTCTTCAGAAGGAATTTGGAGGCGAAGAACTCTAGAGGAAGCAAAAGCAATGGAGGAAAACCAGTGGTGAAAGGGGCAAGAGAGGAGACGAAGCTGCAAACAACTTTCCTTTCTTATAGGTTTGAAACCATGAACTTTGTATCAACTATAGACCCATCTCTAATCTTCTTACTTTTCAAGCTTCAGTTTTATACATTTTTTATATAGTCTTCGATCTGTTACTGGTAGGAATTAGGCTCTGGTTTTGATGGCCAGCTTTGTCCTGTATCAAATTTGTTTTCAAAGGAGCTGTCTTATTGATCATGTGGGTGCAATTTATGGTCTTCATAGTCTTGAGTAGTGCTATCATGAATTAAGCTTTGGTTTTGAGGGCTAGTTTTGTTCTTATTAAATTTGTTTTGAGGCCAAGTCTTAATACTCATGTAGGTGTAAGCCATGGACTTAATAGATCTGAAAAGATTTCCTGTTTGGATTTCTTTTGGATTTCCAGACAATGTTTTGATTCATAAAAATTGAGAGCATCCATTATGTCTATACCTCATTGTTAATATGGGTCTACTTCCTGGTTTATTTGAATTGCTTCCCATCTTTTGCTTTGTGTTTAAGAGTTGACATATAGCTAGCTTGCTGACTACTGGCTATACAAATAGATGATGAAAGACCCAAGCGGAACTTGTCCGATTGAACCTCCAATGACTCGGAATGAACCATGGATCGTGCTAGAATCAAATAGGACACACGAAATAACAAGAAAACACAAGAAAGATGAATACGTTAAACTAGTAAAATAGGATAATAATTATAAACGAAAATGAAAAGAAAATAGGAAAGATATGTTGGTCAATGGGGTAAGACCCTAAGAAAACATGTCTCTTAGAACCCTAGCCTTGGGATGCCACAAAGGAAAACCACTCCTTTGATAAGTCTAAGAATTCTCTCAAGAACACAAGGGATATAAGAAAAAAACTCACAAGAAAAGAACATAAGTTCTAAAAATTCATTCTCATTAATCTGTCCCCTTTCAAAGTACATAGGTGGCTCCTTATATAAATGAATAAGGCAACTAAAACCCTAGGCTAAAATTAAAAACGAAAATTACAATGAAAATAAATAAAATAATCAAATCTAATCAATCCTAAAGAAGATACCACAATCTAAATGAAAAATGAAACAAAATATTCCTCAAATCAATCAAAAGGTGGCACCTTTCTTACTAAAGCTAATAGAAAATTCTAGAGCCTAAATTTTTAAAATAGGAAACAACCAAAACTTAATCTCCAAGATATAATCTTTGGCCAAAAGCCCTTATTTCTGAAAAAAAATAAAATAAACGAAAATTCTAAATAAATTAGCTTAAAGAAGATTCCTTTTTAATTGATCACATGAGTGGCACATGATCACTTAAGTAATCTTCTCTAATTAGGCTTCTCTTGGGCTTGGATCTGAAACTTGTAATTTACAGTTGATGATCACACCTACAAGCTTCTTTTGGGCTACAACTTTAATCAAGTGACTGGGCTCTAATTCGTAGAGCTCTTAGATCACTTCAATGCTTTGATTCCTTGCTCTTAATTTTGAACTCTTGCAAGCCATGCCCAGCCCTTACTCTATCAATAGATGCATAGGTAGTGGCAATGTTCTAAAAGTAGAAATGTGAATTTTAATGAGTGTATGTGCATTGTCAGATTTGTCAAATGGCATGCTGTTATGGCTAACAAAAAGGATTGAATATTGAGTCCTAACAAGGTGGTCCTTTTAAATATGTATGGACACCCCTTATGTTACATGAAGTCTTTAGTTGATGTTGGGTCTTTTGTTTCACACTTCAAAGAATACTGTTTCTCAAGCTAAGGAATGTCGAATGTATTACCTGGGTGTTGATTTCTTTGAGTTCACTTTATATATACTAGGATTCAACTGATCATCTCATGAGTATAGCATCCTTATAATGTGTTGAATCAAATTATTTAGAATGTGAAATCCTAACCATGAGTTCTTTTACGGGTTGCTTATGAGATTCACAACAGGTCAAGCAAATAGTACTATGGCCTGGAATTTGATAGAGTTTCTGCAGTGTTTTGAATATGGGTCATGCTTTTATTTGCTTCATTGTTAGTTTATTTTATATGCTAGAATAATTATTCAATTAGAAGAAGTCCCATGGCTTATCTCGCATGAAGTATACCTTCATAATTGAAACTCTTTTGGATAAAAGGTTCACGATGATGGGAGACACGTTAGGAACCTATCCCAAGAGCCTTCTTTGATATAAGGATCGTGCAACTCAAGGAAAGATAAATTGAACACAAGAACAATGAAGAACAACAATGAACAAAAACTAAAGAAAATAGACACGATGAAAAAAGAATACTGAACAAAATGTTGGTCGAAGGAAGTAGACTCCAAGAGAACCCGTCTCTTGAATCCTAACTCCGGGACGCTACAAGGATCACCACTCCTTGATAAGTCCTCATTCTTTCTGGCACTCAAGGATAAGCAAGAAAGAACTCACTAAACAACAACAAAGTTGCTGAAAAGAAATTCATTCATTCATGTTGTAGAAAACCTTACAAAGTGGTGCCTATTTATAGATGGAAAAAGGCTACCAAGAATCCCTAGGAATAATAAGCATTAAATATTCCTAAAAGGTGACACCTCATTATACAATGAATCTGGACATAAGGTGCTGAATTAATTCTCCAAAGATGGCTCCTATCACCTTTTTCAAATTAGGAAATAAACTTAAAAAGAAATCAACAAAAGTAGCCTAATTTAAATAGGAAACTTTTGACCTGAATATTAATCATAAAAAAAAACGTCACTTTTAATGGTCACATGAGAAGCACACATTTTCTTCAAGTTATATCTCCCAAATGGGCTTCTTTTGGGCTTGGACCATTAGCTTATATTATTGGAACCATTTTCCATACTTTCTAGCTCTTTTTTTTTAGACTGCAGCTTGATTCAAAGTAGTTGGGCTTCATGCTCTTTCCAAGCTCATTGCTATGTCCAACTCCAAATGCTTCATGCCTCAATCGAACTCTATCACACGATCTCCTGTTTCTACTTTCATGCATTTATTTAGGAATTCAAAGGGGTGTTTTTCATAGTTCCTTTTTAAGGTAAGTGGTTTTCAGATTTTGTTTGAGTTTGTCGTGAGTGTCTACATCTCCGCGTGCATATAGAGTGTCAGTCAATTGTACTATGAATGAGGAGTTGCCATGGTAGTCATGTTGGCTAAGTCTTTTGGTTTATATTTTTACTTTTATTTTTATATATTCCAGGGTATTAATGTCTTTTTCTTTTTCTTTTAGTAAAATAAATAAGTAAAATGAAAGCCCTATATTCCAAATGTTTCTTTTTATCTTCATGCTCCGAGTAATGATACCGTGAGCATTTAGGAATCGATCAGCAACTTGTGAGTGATAAAGTTATCATATATACTGTTTCTTTCTCTTCGATAATATATGTAATAATCACATTTTTGAATTCTTCTTAACATTTTTCTTTTAAATAAATAAATATCTATTAAGAGGACCTTATTTATTTTCATTTTTACCAAAATTATTTATTTTGCTTCAATTTTTATTCATTTTTATGCTAATTTCCTTTTCATTTTATAATTTAAAATATTTATAAAATGATAAAAATGATTTAAACTAAAATTATTTGTTCCTCTAAGTTTTTATCCTTTTCGCTTATTTACCTCGAGTGATAATACCGTGGGTATTTAGGTGCCAATTAGTGAGCTGTGAGTGATAAAGTTACCACAAATTCTAGTTAATTCTTTTTCTAAATAAATAGATATATAAATAAATAATATATACATATATATATATATGCAAGTCATATTTTTAAATTCCTTTTATCATTTTTCTTTTTATAAAAATATGTTACCATGATCGTATTTATTTTTATAATTTAATATAAGGAAATAAAAAGGATTTATGCCAAAAAAAATTTATTTTTCCCAATTTTATCCCTTAAGCCTTTTTTATGCCTATCTACCTCAAGTGGTCTCATCATGGGTATTTAGGTACCAATCAGTGAGCTATGAGTGATAAAGTTGTCACAGGGGATGGTTAATTTTGTTTAAAAATTGACTTCAAACAAAAAAATGGAGACAATATAGAAACAAAAAGAAAAATCAAATTGTGTTTGATCTTTTTAAGTTGAAGGTAAAATATCCAAGGTAACATTTATTTCTTTCTTCATCTATTCTAAATTAGAGAGAAATATATATTATCTCTTTTCTTTATTTGATTTAAAAAAATGATGAGAGTGAGAAATAAAAATTATTTATTTTCCCCAATTTCATTTATTTAAGCATTTTATACCTTTTGACCCGAGTGATATCACCATGAGCATTTAGGTATCAATGAGTGGATTGTGAGTGATAGGGTCACCATATAAGCTAATTGATTTTATTTTTAAAAATAAAGTTGTTTTCAAATTTTTCATTTACAAATTAAAAATAAAATAATCAAAATTACATATGGTTTTAATCATATCTTCTAAATTGAAGAAAAACATATATTCTCCTTTTTAAGAATTGATTTTTATAAAAAAATAAGAAAAATGAAAAAGATGAATGACAAGAGAAAATAATTGAAAATAATTTATCTTTTACAAATTAAAACACACCAACCAATTTTGAAAACTGTTTTCCTTATGGAACGATAAATTATTTTTTTATAAACTTCTCCTTTCAAAAAAATATCTACCCAATGACACACATTTATAGTCCGAACTATGTCAACTTTGATTCCTATCGCAGGGTACATATGCCTTAGACTCTGATTCTGGGTCAAGTCCGCCCTTGTAAATAAATAATATTTTCCTCTTATTTTATTTTTCCCAACTTCTCATATTTTCATTTTATTCTTTATTTTCATTTTTGTTGAACCAAGAAGTTTTGATGATTCCAAATTAACTCTCAAGAGCTTGGAATAAAAGATATCAAAGGTACACAAAGAGTTCAAGTGAAGAAATCCTGGAGAAATCTGTGCAAAGTTTGTTGTAGGATGTTTAGTTTTGTCTTATTTTGAGTACAAGGCTTTGATTTGGTGGAAAGAAGTTTTAAAACCTTGATTTTATGTTAAATCATGAAATATTTGAAAAAAACCCACCAACAGACGAAGTTTGAAAGGTTTATGTTGAACTGTCATGTTGGAAATTCAAACTTTGACTTTGGAAATTCGAATTTCAAGTTAAAGCTGAATAAGTCTGAAGAGATGCTTCTTTGACAAACGAATTTTTATTTTCCAAAATTCGAATTTTCATAAGTATCTGAAAGAAGCTTTAAGCAACAGACAAACTTTGGGTTCTGAAAATTTGAATTTTAGACAAAATGCAACTTATGAAAACTAAAGAAATCCATCTGAAATAATGTCAAATGTCATATGAAATCAAGATTATATTGAGTTTCAAAATTGCTCACTGACAGACGAACTTTGAACATGAAAATTTGAATTTTAGAAGCTAAGGTTGTGAGTCTGTTACAGTGATATGTTGACATACGAATGACAGTGTTTATAAATTCGAATGTTAAAGTAAGTCTGAAAAGAGGTCTTTCTAACAGACGAACTTCACTATTTGAAAATTCGAATTTCGAAGTAAATGAACTACAGTGCTTTTTGAGCCTACTGGGAACAGATGAATTTTGGAGTTCCAAAATTCAAATTTCGAAGGCACTGTAGCAAATTGAAAGTACTGTTCACACTTAACAGAAAAACTTTCCACTTGAAAATTTGTATGTCACAACATGGAAACACTTTCTAAGTTTCAAAATTCGAATTTCACTTCATGAACAGATGAACTTTAGTATTTCAACGTTGGAAGCTTTAACCTTCGGTTTCTTCAAAATTCGTCTGGTGACCAACCAAAATTCGAATTTCAGTATGTCAGAAGCATTAAATGCGTTTGGTTAACGGATAGGTTTTCAGAGTAACCGTTGGATAACTTCTCCAACTGATAGATTATCTTTAACGGATATTTGAGACCTAAATCTATAAATATAACAACATTTGAAGTTGTGGGTAACGAATCAAACATTGTATATACTGAAACTCTGCCAAATCATTTACTCAAAGCTTCATATTCTCATACTTCAATAATTTGTACTTCAACCTTCATATTTACTCTGATTAAGAGAGTTTAATCTTTGTAAACAATCTAATCTTCATTTGGAAGATAGATTTTCTTGTGAGGGGATATCACAAGGGATTAGGAAGCACTTTGTGAAAGTGCAGAAAGGGATTGAGAGAAGCTCTAGAAAACAGAGCACAAATATTGTACTGTGGCATTTGCAAGAAGCCCAATGAATTCTTGCAGAATAGTGGAAAATCTCAAGTGGTGACTTGGGGACTGGACGTAGGTCAAGTAGAGAGACCAAACAAGGATAAATTTCTGAGTCTTCTTCTCTTTTCTGTCACTTTAACTGTTATTTATTTATACTCCGTTTTACCTTCATATATTGCATTCTTCACCTCTTTGATATTTTGCAGAAAATTTTTAATCTTCCCAATTCACCCCCTCTTAGGAAGCCAGCTTAACTAACAATTTTTACATTTTCTCTTATTTTTATATTTATTTTTACATGTGAATGGCTAAAGGGTAATCAAAATAATTTTTAAAAAGTCATAAAAATTGCATGATCAACTTAAGGTAACTATTTTTAAAAATGGGTGTTGTGGGGATGCCTAACACCTTCCCCACTCACAATCGTACTCCTGAACCCAAGCCATCCGTATCACATTTTCTAATGTGATAGATACTTTTTCACTTGTAAATACTCATAAACATACTTTTTAGAGCCATCCATGTTCATATATATATAACTAACTGCATGCCTATAAAAATTAATAAAGTTTGAATACATATTTAATCACAATAAAACATTTGTGAATAATGTAATATCCTAAAATTTAACTAGATACTATGTAATGAAAGAGAACGTAATCAATGATAATGTAAAATATACCAAAAATTCACGAAAACAGACAGACATCATTTTGTGTGGAAAAGAGTAAAAAGGTCATTTTTCTCGATTGGATGAAAAAATGAGAT
Source organism: Adenanthera pavonina (assembly GCA_026686845.1). NCBI lineage: Eukaryota > Viridiplantae > Streptophyta > Magnoliopsida > Fabales > Fabaceae > Adenanthera > Adenanthera pavonina. The sequence goes on from JAIVEN010000017.1 coordinate 11,519,772, forward strand.
TTGCCCATAAAAAATTATAAAAATGACATCCATGTCCCTAATTTTATAAAAATAATGTGGGATGAGAAGAGAAAACCCTTGGAAAAATTACACCTAATAACCCGAAAGTTTCAAAAATTATAGTTTAATCTTGGGTCAGGGGTAATTTTGTAAATATGAAAAGTTACTGTCAAAACGAAGCTCTTGATGAGAGAAATCCAACGATATATGGCACTGAGGGTTAATGATTAAAGATAAAGAAATAATCAGTACCAAGTGTTCAAAAAGTAACTAAATACCAATAAAGTAGATTGTAGGCCCCATAGATGGTTAAAAGGTAACCGGGACAGGATATGACCCTCACATATATACCATTTGGGACAAGATAATTAAGAAAATATAGATATAAATATGGAATAATCTTGTAGTTCAAAAATGCTAATTTACTATAAAAAACGATTTTATCGATATAGTTAAAAATTACCTGGTTCAAGATATATCTAGATCAGAAAAAATTGAGCAGTATGGAGACACTCAAATACCTCTCTTAGGCGTGTGTACAACCTACATTTTTGTCCTAAAACTTCTGAAGGAAGGCATGAGATTTTTGGCCAAAACATGTTGAAGAAGTCTTGACTTTTGGATAAAAAATGATTAAGGCTTAAGTAAGGTAATTAGTAGTTAATTTGGACAAATAAACACTATCTTTCCTCCTCATTCAGATGTGAGTATTAGTAGCAAATAGAGAGAGAAAAACATAAGAAAGAAAGAGAGAAAGAAGAGAGAAAAGAGAAGATGAAGTAAAGTTGAAGATCAAGGTTTGGGTAATCAAGTATCAAGGTAAGATCTATGCCACCTTAAGCTTGTGTTTCAAGTAGTTGAAGTAGTTTAATGGAGTGTTCTTCCTCTTCCTATCCATGGAGTTCATCTAAAACCTAGGGGAAGCAAGGAATGAACTTTTATGCAGTAAACTTAGAAGAAATCATCAACTCGTCAAGAGAACATGATTTCAAGGAGTAGTTTATTGTATTGCAAAAAAAATCTTTTTCTTCCTTCTTCCATGGGTTTTTGCTAGAGCAAAGTATCATGTTAGAGTTAGAATTTCATGATTTTAATGCCAAAAATGAGTTCTCCATGGTCCAAAACCTTAAGAATAAGTAATAATTTCAAGTTAAAGCTTAAGGATAGTTAATTGGAAAATCTAGGGTTTTAAGAGACTTTGTGAATGAGCCCTATGAACCAGTGGCTTAAGTGAATTTCTAATATTATGTTTAGGTCCAATAAAGTTTACGGAATTGTTTGGAAGAGGTATAACTCAAAGGAAAAGCAAGTGGAAGCATAAAGGTAGCATTTTTCCATTATATGCATTATATTGTTTTATAAATTCTTATGAACTTTGACTTGTTTGATGCCATGATTAATATTTTGTGATGTCCATTGATTGTTGGCTGAGTTGTTTGAAGGGGCTTGAAGCCCCGGAATATCCAATTTACAAAACGAAACTCTACCAAAATTTTTTTCTTTCTTGCTTCATGATTTATACCTTGAACATCATACATACATATTCTTCCTTTAATTTACATCTACACTTGAATTACTTTATACTTGCATCATTTCTTACTTTAATGACTCCCAATTAAAGAAATATCAGCCAGACCCTTCACATATTATAGAACATGAATATGTTATGGCATTATATGAATTGATGAGTTTGCTTGATGATCTATGTGAAATGTGATGATATATGTGTATGATTGGATAATGCGACTGAGATTTTTTGAATCTCACTCGTTCAAAATGACTAACATAATAGGTAAAAGCTTTGGAGAAGATTACTAAGAAGGAGCAAGGCAAGGAAGCCAAAAGAAGAATTTTGATGTTTAGATTAATGTTTCCAATGGATTTATATCGCTTGGCTAATTTATATATAAAATTGTGTATAAACATATGAGACCATATTTTCACGCTATCATGTGCCTCTAAGTATGTAGATGTGTTTAGTACAACTTTGGAACAAGAACTATGGATGTGTATATGTTATAAAATTGATTTTGTAAAGTTTAGTGATAGAAAAGGCCAATCTAACTCCTGTTCAGTGAACCAGCCACTGTTTAGAAGAAATTATGATGAATGTATAAATGTTATATGTGCTCTTAACGTACACAAAATAGCTTTGAAATGGTCTAAAGAGCACCCTATTTGGAATTGTGTACGAATTATAGTGATTTTTCAAAGTTAGGGTTCAAAATAGGGTAAGAGTAAGAAAACTGGCAATTGAAAGTTAGGTACTGGAAAATTAGAAAGACAATACAAAATCATACAGAGCTACAAAAATTTAGTGGTTTGTATGTATAAAAAGGTCTATGTTTTAGGTTCGTATACCATTGATTTGGAGGAGATATATAATAGAAGATATGGAGTTTTTTCTTCAAGGTTGGATTTCACTAGAGCGATGATGTTGAGATGCTTGCAAGAAGTAAAATGATTGAAAAGCTATTGGAGCTTGGCTTGAATGGTACTCAGAAGCAAGAGTGATGTTGTTGATTAAATTAAGACTTAGTGTTGATTAATGTGTGTTGGATGTTTGGCAGTGTGTTCATCCGTTGCTTGCCTCGGTACTTTAGAAACAGTCCCACATTCCGACTCACTGATCTTGTAGCCATGTTTCCATGACAAAGTTGAGCTCATGGATTGCAAGTCCATGCTTCAAGCACGATAAATGCCACATTCCTATTATCTTGAGGCCTAAGAAACCCATTTGATTTTTAGTTTTACAAAAAAAGTAAGTTAGAATAAGTACGGTTTTCAAAAATAAAATTTGGATAAAAGGAAAAATACTTATATGCTTTTTCATAGATACTTTTCTTTTTTTTCAATTAAAAGTTTACATATGGATTATTTTTTAATATATTATAGATTTAGTACTTAATTATATATAAAAAGTATTAACTTCTTTAACTTAAAAAAAATTTAAAAGGTTTGCATGTTAAATTTTAATTAGAAAATAGCATGAAAAGTATATAAGTTTAGTCCAGATAAAAGTAGTGAAGTTTGCCACAAACCTATTTGGGTTAAAGAGGAAAAAATGATATTTACAAACCATCCACAGGAAAGACTCCTCAAGTCGAGGACATGTTCTCTTAATTTATGGTGGGCCAAGCAGTAGTTAATAAGAATCTTGATCAATTCATGGTTAGCTAAGCAGCTGTTAATAAGAATTCTAATCAACTTATGACTAGTCAGATCATTACTAATAATGCTACACAAGCGGCTATTCGTAACTTGGAAAACAAATGGGTCATTTAGCAAACATGGTGACTAAAAAGGTACAAGGCCAATTCCCTAGCAACACTGAAATTAATCCAAAAGAAGGAGTTATGACAATCACCCTCAGAAGTGGCAAATAATTGAAGGAAGAGGTGAATAAAAATAATAAAAAAGCTGAGGGTGGTGCGAAAGGTAAAGATAAGGAGAATAAGGAAATCCCAAAAGCTGATTATGACACCCAAGGGAAATTTCCTTCCACTGATGTGAAGCTATAAGTGCCCCTTATTCCTTTCCCTCAGAGACTGCAAAAGAAAGGGCAAAATGCTAATTTTCAAAGGTTCCTAGATATATTTAAGAAGTTTCGTATTAATATCACTTTTGCTAAGGCACTTGCAAATGTGCCTTCATATGTCAAATGTCTCAAGGAGCTATTGTCAAACAAGAAGAAGTTAGCAGAATGTACTCTGGTACCTTTGATTGAAGAATGTAGCACTATCTTGCAAACAAAGTTGCCTCCAAAGCTAAAAGATCTAGGGAGTTTTTTTGTTCCTTGTATTATTGGTTTTTAACTGATTAATAATTGTTTATGTGATCTAGGGGCTGATATTAATTTAATGCCTTACTCTTTATGCAGAAAACTCGAGGTCACAAACATGACACCTACGAGTATGACTTTAATGCTAGCTAACAGGTCAATAAGGTATCCAATGGGAATTATGGAAGATGTACTCGTCAAAGTGGGTAAACTTATTATTCCTGCTGATTTTGTGGAATTGGATACTAAGGATGAATTAGATGTTTCTTTAATTCTAGGAAGACAATTCTTATCCACTGCGAGTGCCTTAATTGTATGCCAAAGGGAAAATTGACATTTAGAGTAGGGAATGAAATAGAGGAATTTAATTTCACTAATACTTCAAATATTCCCTCTCTTAAAAAGAATTGTTGCACCATAGATGTGATGCAACTTCCTCAAAAGCAAGAATTGGAATTTTATTCTAGATCTTTAGATAATAATAAAGGTCTTTTTCATAAGCCTATTAGAGAGGAAGTTAAATTAAGAAGAAAGTGGTACCACCTAGTCCCAATAAGAAAAGAGGTAATTGCGTAATCCAAACGGATTAGCTACTACTAACCTTTATCATAAAGAACCTATCTAAGGGAAATGAAATTAAAGTAGAGGAAAAAAGCCGATTCCTGAATTTGAAGGGCTTAGACCAAAGCCTTTGAAGGATGCCATCTCGTGATCTCTTAATCCGCTTGGCTATCGACATTAAATTTAGTGCTTATTGGGAGGCAACCCAACATTATTTTTCTTCTTTTATTTTTTTTATTTTTTTTCAATTTTTATTTTATTGCTCTTATTACTCCAAACTCTCTCCCTCAAGAATGTTTGTAGGATTAATTTGATTTTGGTGAAAAACAAGTTTGGAACAAACATAAATGACTCCAAAGAGCATTTTAAGTATCACCTATAAATTAGGAGAGTCTTAGTTCATTTATCTTTTAATTTATTCCTACAAAATTGGGGACAATGTTGAATATAAGTGTGGGAGGAGAGTTTATTAGTTGCTCTTAGTTGATCTGTCCATAAAGAATGGTGTTGATGTTCTGAATTTAGAATTTTTTTTTCACAAATTTATATGCTTAATTGATTTTATTTAAATTATTTTTTATGAGCTAGTGGTTATGTCTGTCACCATAGGATACTCAATTGTTGTACTTAATAGGGTAAGATAGTCAATTTACAAGTCAAGAACATGAGTCTTGAGACTATGAAATTGAGCACTATAATTTAGCATGTAGTAGGTGTTGAAAGGTGATTGAGTTTGTAGGAACATGGATTACACATTTATTTTTAAACTCAGGTATTTACAATTATTGTGTATGAATTTATTATTTAGTTTGAGAGATGGTTCGAGGTTTAAATGAAAAAAAAAAGAAACAAAAAAGTAATACATATCTACTCTACTGGCTTGAGTTGTGTATAGTAATCGTGGGGCTTCACCGAAAAGCATTGTCTTTCATATAAAATGGTGTGGTATGAGTTATGAGTGTGCCAAATGTATCTTAGTGCAACAAGTTATGTAGCTTAAGTAACCGGGGGTGCACATCACAAATGTGAAACCTTCATGTCAAAAGAGCGCATAACAGCCTAAGAAAATAAACAAACCCCTAGATAAAATTGAAGCACAAAATATGCGGGCAAAATTAAATAAATAAATCCTTATTGATCTCTATTATACTTGAGTTGAGTTGAGGTTTATGCATAATTGATTGAGGTATTTTAAGTTCTTAAATAAGTGTTGTAATTTTTCTTTCTCTTGCTTGATTGGTTGTCTGCATTTGTCACATACTAGGTACACATACACACTAAAGTCTCAGACTAATAGGAATGACAAGTGAGTTGCTATTGAACCTAATGTTTGATTTGTTGAGTACTCATTTTCCTTATATTAGTGATGGACTATCACTAGTAAAGAAGAGTGAGTTTGATGAATCTAGAGATTGATTTTGAGAGTAGCACAATTTTAGTCTTACTTGAGGACAAGCAAAGGTTCAAATGTGCGGAGATTTGATGTGTCTATTTTATACCTATAACTTGGAGTATGTTTGTATTGTAGGAATATTCTTGAGATGCATTCAGCCAAAAAGTTAGAGTAAAATGTGTGAAAGTTCATCCACGTAGTCCCCACTAATCTCCTCACCCGTTCATGAACAAGTAAGGAGGCGAAGGAGAAGAAAATTAATGAGAGGACCCCGAGCTAAGTCAGCCATGAAGGAACCCAGCCGGTGTCGGGTGGTCTTGCAACTTGGAAAGGAAGATGAGTCAAAGCCGGCACTAATTGAAGAACAATTAGATGGACCCGGCACTGACTTGGTTCGAGAGACAGATTTAATTCTACGTCTTTTCATGGTATTTTGGCCTTTTATGGGCTTTTTGAATTTCTTTATAAAAGGTGACACAGCAGAAACATAAGGGGTATTCAGAAACACTCTTAGAGGCTAGAGAATACGGTTTAAATAAATCTGGGAGTAACTAGGAGAAATCTATAGATAGAAAGCAAGGAGATCTGGGGAGTATTGAAACGAGGTTATCTTTTCCTTTATAAACTCTTTCTTCTTGTTATTCTTATCATGGTTTGGGATTTTAGTTTTCTTTTGATTTCTATTTCTATGTGTAGCTAAATTCCCCAGTTAGGGGTAGGGATATAGCCTGACTGGGATGGATTTGATTTGATTTATTTAGTTATGACTCTGTGGATTTGTTCTTCAAGTTATATTTTTCTCGTTTGTTCGCTCATGTGGATTTTATGCTTAATCATCGTAAAATCTAATTAATGGGTAAACTTGATAGACTGAGAGATGAAGAGTGAAACTAGATTTAGAGAGGTAAACATGAATAACTAATCTAGAGATAGAATTAGGAATTCATGGTTATATACATTGTACCTTTCAAGGCTTGATTAGGAACTTTATTTACACGAGAGTGAATTAAATCCTAATTAAATAAAGACTAATTAACTAAGAGGTAATTAGGACACTTCAGGAATAGCAGTCACTATAATTGTGTAGAGTCTAATTAAAGAATAAAATCTAGTTATCTCATAAGGTAAAACCGAATCCTCTGATGCTTCTTGTGATTGAATTAAACTCATTAATTGTGTTTGCTTGCTTCTTTCTTATTCATCTTTTCAATTTAATTGTTATTTGCTCTTGGGTTGGTGAATTTACTACCTCCCTTGAGTTTCATCTCTAGAATACTCTGATGACTTTTTATTACTGTAACTGACCCTGTATACTTACAGGATTCCGATTATCATAAAATAATGAAAGAAAAGATAAAGCACACAAGACACTGTTTATTAAAATTCAATAAATCACTACAGTCTAATTAAGGAGTATTAGCAAAAACTCGAGAAGATATATAAATATTTTGAGCATATCCAACCTTCCAATTTGCATGAAAAAGATTTATTTCTTTCTTTTTTTCAATGTAAAAAAATTTAGGTGAGTTGGATTGGGGGCTCACCAAAGTCAAGACAGGCCTCAAGGCTTAGAGAGCTCTTATAGAGGTAGTCACAAATTACCCATCAATAAGGTCTTAGATATTGGGGTTCAAACTCACATTTTTTTGTAGAATATAAGTCACTCCCTTACCAACTTAACCAATCTTTGATATTTCTTCCACCTAATAAAATACAATGGAGGGATGCTTTGCTTGTCCTAGAAAAAGTTGCTAAGATCAATTTTAGCTTTTACCTTAGCCAATCTTTCAAAATTTTTCTTGAAATACTTGGAACCCCATGATGATCTTGCTTCTTCATAGCTTGTACTCTTATCTCTATTCATTCCCAAATCCAAGTCTCAATAATTCAAATAAGCCACTCTCAGATTCTTCGAAACATAGTGTCATGTACGCGTACAACCTTCTCATCATCTTCAAATACTTCTCTGTCTCATCATTAGAATCCCACGACACATAATATTGAATCCCATATACGATCCCTTTCCTGTATGGAAATGGAGCTTCTAACTCTGAAATCTCGCTCATTCATCCTCCTTAAGGTGTCATTATCAATGATGGCCAATTGGTCTCCTCAAGCAGTAGCATCTTCCAGAGCCCTTTTAAACCAAACAAAGGAATAGGTTGTATCACAAAGTCAGATTTTACTTTGAAACTCTGAGATGCTTGGTTTCTCTAAAGTAATACATCAATGGAGGAGTTCACTGAGTACCCTACAAAATAAAAAATAGATTGAATATATCTAACTTATCTGCTTACAGTTACTTCTCTGCAAACCCAATTTTGGAAAAGTGTGATTCATCAGAACCATAGCTTTATGATCAGCTTCTCCAAGATACAACCTTGTGAAAGAAATTATCACAATTTCAGGAGATGAACCATTCACGTTATTTACATTTCCAAGTCCCACCACTACATGAAGAAACATCTCCCTATGAAGCTTATCTACAACATTTTGCTAATTCATGAATGGTATTATCGAACCATCATCATCATCATCTTTCACACTTATAGTAATTACTGTTGGAGGGACACATACTATGTTTACTTTCCATGCAGCGATAGCACCGAAGCTCAATCCTCCTCTTCCTTCTCCTCATACAACCTAAAACAGATCTTCCCCTATTAACGTTTGATTCAGTAACCTGCTTTAGAATCCACCATTACAACATCAATAATGTTGTCAGCTACTAAACTGTACTTTCAGAAAATTGTACCGAACCTACCACCACTAACATATCCTCCTATGCCTACCAGGGATAGCTTCCTACAGGGGAAGCCATGGACATTGTTTGCTTTAGCAATTGCATGATAGAATTCTCCAAGTGTTGCTCCTAATTGAAGCCAAGTAGTTTTGTCTTCAAGGTTTATGGTGATGGATCTAAAGTTGGAAAGATCAATTATTATGAAGATTTCATTAGATGTATAAGAGAGGCCTTCATAGTCATGACCTTCACTTTGAACTCTAACTTATAGACTTTGTTGTCTGGAGCATAGTATGGCTAATTTGATATGAATGATGATGTTTGAAGTGACTATAAGGATAGGTTTTGGGGTTGAATTATTTGAGAATATGAGATTTCTTAAGGAGGATTAAAGAATGGGTGGGTAAGAAGGGTTGTTTGGAGCGAATATGACTTGTAAAGTTGCATTGAGATTTGCTGAATTTGAAGAAAAACATTGAACAAAACTGTCTTTGAGGCTAAAGGACTACAAAAAAAAGACTTTCAGTGATGACTTTTAGCAACGACTAAAAAAGTCGCTGCTAAAAAAGTCACCGTTGAAAGTATACTTTTGGTGGCAACTAAAAAGGTCATCACTGAAAGTCCATCTTTTGGCGGTGACTAAAAAAAGCCATCGTTGAAAGTATACTTTTGGCGGCGACTGAAAAAATAATCGCTGAAAGTACGTCTTTCGACGGTGACAAAAAAAAAAGTCGTCATTGAAAGTATAATTTTGGCGATGACTATAAAAGTCATTGCTGAAAGTCCGTCTTTTGGCAATGACAAAAAAAGTTGTCACTGAAAATAGACTTTTAGTGATGACTTTCATTGCCGCCGCTAAAAGATGGACTTTCAGTGATGACTTGTTTTTTGTCGCTGCCGAAAGTTATACTTTCAACAACGACATTTGTCTGTTGTCGCTAAAAGTTTTACTTTCATTGTCGCCATCAAAATATGGACTTTCAGTAGCGACTTTCTTGTTGTTGCCGCCGAAAGTCTTACTTTCAGCGACAACCTTCTTATTAGGAATAATTGCAAGTATTATAGTGGGAGAGAGATATTGAAGGGAAAATGGTGATAAATAAAGGAGGAGGAAGAAGAAGCAAATGTTTTGAACTTTTCATGGCCATGTATGTGAGTTGAATTTATGGGGAAAAATGAAATGGGAGATTAAGTACTTATAAAATATTAATGATATAGCCTAATTTAACGAAAAAATATTAATTATAAATAAATAATTTTAAATAAAAATGTACTTCTGATTGATAAAGCTCCTACATGTTATTAATTTCTGTCACCGTATAAGACAAAAAAATTGATTTATTTGATGATGAATAGCAATACATGTACTGGTACCTAGGTTTGACTAGAAGTACAATTTTTTTAAAAAATCTCAAAATTAATGCAAAATCTAATCCTAATAAAAGATAAGGTATTTTTAGCTCACTTCCCATAGTTTCAACAATCAACTTTACACCAAATAACTCTTCCATACTATTACAATCAACAGTCAATTATAGTGGTACATTAACAGCTACTACAACATTTTTATTCTACAGAAACAGTTAAAAAGTGTTGTCTAGGTTAGGAAAACTATTACCTAAAATTATAAGCAACAATTTCCATGTGTTGCTTGAGTGTTGCCTATGCCAGCGTTACATATTCCTTTAGGCAATAGTTTTTTTAACTCTATGGCAACAACCACAAAAACTATTGTCTATACTATAGGAATAGGTAATAGTTTTGAGATTAAGCTATGGCAACATTTTTGAAATGTTGTCAACATAAAGTACAGTTAAAAATATTGCTTAAACTACCACCGAACGTTTGGATTGATTGGCAAGAGTCATTCTAACTTAACCATGAGTCTTGGGGTCAAGACATGGGAATGCAGTAGCATAAAGTGGTAGGGGCGCCCACCCTTGTGGTGCCTGTTAGGCCTCTAATCCAGATTAGGCTGGACCACGTTGAAGTCCTCGCAGCTCAAGTGAGACAGGTTTTAGGATACCAAGTGCTTACGTGAAAAAAAAAATTGCTTAAACTTCTAATAGGCAACATTTTCTTAACTATAAGCATGCAATATAGGCAACAATTTTAAACCACTTGTTTGTGGGCTTCGAAAATATTCTTTTCTCTTTTCTTTGCAAATTTTATGCTTCCGATAGAGAAAATTCTATTAAGAGCCTTAACAATATAAAGTTTGGGTAGAATGGAGCAGAGTCACAAACAAACTATCTTCTCAAGTCATAGCCAAAAGAAAAGAATAGACTTGCAGCTTGAAAACATAAAGAAAAGAATTTAGAAGTAAGAGGCAATGATAAAAAACAAGCAAGAGGCATGAGTCACAAACAAACTACTCCCTCTGGTACACAATATAGGGTGTGGGACTCATTTGTCCTTAGTCCACAATATAAGGTATAGAGACCCAAATGGACAATTTTACCCTTACTATATTTAATTGTATGAGTTGGTTGCTTCTTTTTCTCCTACACTTGTAAAGCTCATAGGAAATTACTTGGTTTAATCATTTTAATATTCCCTCAATAAATAGGGGCAAATTTGGAACTTTGGCATGCTTAAGAATGTTTTTCAACTTTCTTAATGGACATGAAAATAGGTCTCACACGCTATAATATAGACCAGAGGGAGTATTTACACAAGTAAAGTCACATACATGAAAAGAGCATGGTCCCAGTAAAAATGACTTTAAGTCACAGCCAAAAGAAGAGAATAGAGTTGCAAGTTGCAACAATATAAAAAAATAGAAAAAAAAAATTTCAGTGCCAGCAAGCTAGAAACGGAGAAGAGAACTCACCTAAGGACCATGGGGAATAGCTTCAGTGATGATGGATTAGGGAGATCAGGAGAGTTGCTATGAGCTACCAAAAAACAAAGAGAAGCCATGAAATCTCAGTGATAGGGATGATACTAATGAACTAGAAGGAAAAAGAGAGAAATGGAAGGACAACTCACCAGGTCGATTATGATAGAGGATGATGCTGATGGAGCCCTACCTACAATGGAGAAAGGCAATGAGAGGATTAGGACCGTTTTGAGTTGTGCAATGTGCAATGTGCAAAATTGTGAGACAAAGCTGTAATGCCGATAGTGAAGGAAGGCCAAAGAGGATGGATAGTACGACGAAACTTCAGATTAGAGAGAAATGGTGAAACCGAGATGGGAAGGAAGGCTGACAAGGATGGGGATGATGCACTTGGATTTGCAAAAGCTGGCAAATTGTAAAAGTTTAGGAAGGATTAGGGATTTCATTACAGCACCCAATAAAAGGTGTTAAGTCAAAAAAAAAAATTAGTCCATTCAAATCTAAGTATATAACAAGTTAGCCTTCTTTGGGTCCATCCCAAATATAAGTCCAACTCATTTAAATTTATTTTTTTTTAAATTTAAATATTATGGTATAAATGTATTGAAAAGTTGTTTTAACAAAATTAATTTAAAAACAAAAAAAGGCGTTAAGTAAAAAAATGGCATTAATAAAAAACAAAAATGGCATTAATGAACTAATAAAAAAATATTAATGCCAAAGTAAAAAAAATGATGTTAAGTCATGTATCTACAGAATATAGGCAACAAGTACTAAATGTTAGATTTAGAGCACATTTATAGGCAACATTTTTTTTTGTTACCTATTTTTAAGATATAATGCAACATAAATAAATGTTGCCTATTTTAGTATAGGGAACAGTTTTTAAGTGTTGACCAATTTCTGTTACCTAAAGTCTTTATCAATAGGCAACACTAAAAAAATGTTGTCTCTTCATAAATCTAAATGTTATAAAGAAAAGTGTTGCCCCAAGTGAAAAATGTTATGGATGCATCTACTAAATAGTTTTTAACATCAATTTTTTTTATAGCAGCTGATTTTTTTTTTGGGCCAGATAGTAACTGATTTTATTTGATATGAATAGTGAAACATATAATGGCACCTATAGGTTTGTCTGCGATTACAATATATATTCTTTTATTTTCTTTTTGAAATCTCAAAATTAATGCAAAATCTTATCCTAATAAAAGATAGAATATTTTTTGCCCACTTCCCACAATTTCAACGATCAAACAACTCTTCCATGCTATTACAATCAATAGTCAATTATAGTAGTACGTTAACATCTACTAAATAGGTTTAACATCAGCTTTTTTTATAGCAGCTGATTTTTTCTTTGGCCAGATAGCAACTGATTTTATTTGATGATGAATAGTGAAACATATATCGGTACCTATAGGTTTGACTGGCATTACAGTATATATTCTTTTTTTTTCATTTTGAAATCTCAAAATTAATGCAAAATCTGATCCTAATAAAAGATAGGATATTTTTTGCTCACTTCCCACAGTTTCAACAATCAACTTTACACCAAACAGCTCTTCCATACTATTACAATCAATAGTCAATTATAGTGGTACATTAACATCTACTAAATAGGTTTTAACAACAACTTTTTTTATAGCATCTAATTTTTTTTTGGCCAGATAGTATCTGATTGTATTTGATGATGAATAGTGAAACATATAATGGTACTTATAGGTTTGACTAGGATTACAATATATATTCTTTTTTTTTCTTTTTAAAATCTCAAAATTAATGCAAAATCTGATCATAATAAAAGATAGGATATTTTTAGCCAGGGTTGAGTAAAACTGAACTGAAACCAATTATTGAACCGAATTAAATATAATTCAGTTTTTCATTTCAATTTTTTCAATGTTCGGTGCACAATTGATTTTTTTTATTTATTGGGTAATTTTGATTCAATTCGATTGTAACTTGAAAAAACCAAATAGACAAAATCGACCGAAATATATATATTTTTGGGTTTTAAAACATATGCTCTATAAAGGTTTAGTTTCCAACTCAAGCCCAATCCTTCGGCCCAATCCCACTCAGACACTCTGAATTCAAGTAATCAAGCCCAATCCTTCAAGCTTTAGCACGCGCCTACCAAAGTTAGTAAGTAGCACACCCCTCCCTCCAAAGTCTAAACTAACCTCACCCATGACTCGAGTCACTCCCCCAATCCTCCTCACTCAAATCCTAAGCCCCTATTTGGTACAAGGGGAGGGAGGGGAAAGGGAGGAGAGTTGCTCTCCTCCCCCTGTTTGGAATGACAATTTGAGAGAGTTGCTCCCCTCCCCCTCTTTGGAATGACAATTTGAGAGAGTTGCTCCCCTCCCCCTCAAAATGTTCCCGCCGAAATTGGGAGGACGCGGGGAAAATTTTTTTTTTTAGCCTAACCCTTTTTTTTTTTAAATAAAAAATATTTTTAAAGATATAAAAAATCACTAAAAAATTCCAAAAACATAAAAATATTTACTTGAATGTCTTAATACTAAAAAATATTACATTTAAGTCCCATGTCTCAAAAAGTGAGTATAAAAAATTTCAGTATTGAGTATAAAATTATAAAGTATGAGTATAAAATATTAAAGTATAATTTTATACTCAATACTAAAATTTTTTATACTCATAAAAATGATAGAAAACTTCTTTAATTTCAAGGATAAAATGATCAAATTATTATTAACTTCCCTCCTCTCCCCTCCCCTCCTCTCCTGAACCAAATAACAAATTATTAAAATTCCTCCCTTCACCTCAATTCCCTTCCCTTCCTTTCCCTCCCATTCCCTCCATATTTCATCTCTCCTCCTCTCCCCTTCCATCCATTAAAATCCCTCTCCTTCTTTCCTCTCCTATCCCTCCAACCAAACACACCCTAAATCAAGAAAAAGTATGTGTGGTTGTGTCTCCTATGCAAATTTTTAATCAAATCTGGAAGCTTTTAATCCCCTATGCAAATTTGATTCTCAATCTTTACTCTCCTATTTTTAGCGATGGTGACTAAAAACACACAATATCGTAATCTTTTATGCTCTTATCTTGTTGGATTTTAAATAATATGCTTCTAAATTGTAAAGTCATTGTGCTTTTGCTTTGTCTTTGGTCTCTCCTTCATTCTTAGGTTGGCTTTAACTTAATAAACTCCTTTCCTAACTGGCTTCAGATTCTGACAAAAGACAAGTTCTTCATTCCTTGTTCTGTTCATGACTCTGAAAAGAAGAACAAAAAGAATGTCTTCTATTTAATTGTCTGGAAACTTTGGCAAATTAGAAATAGGAGGATTTTTAATGGTAAGAGCTTCTCAGCCATCCCTATTTTGATTGACGTATGCTCGGCTGCTACTCACACTATTGGAACCTTTGATGTTATTAGCTCTTTTGGTATCGGGTCTTAATCTTTGATCTTGTCTCTTTTGTTTTCTTTTTGTTGGCTCTTTTGTTTTGGCCTTTGTATAGCCCTGTATTCTTTTATTTTTTAATGAAATTTCTCTTTTCACTAAAAATAAACAAAATGTCTTCTGCTTACATTGCTGCTCTAGCAATTGCCTCTTGCCCCTTCAAGGACGTGGGTTATTCATATCATCCTAATTGATTTCATATATTTTTTTCATTTTGTGTACTACACAAGTTTAAACTTTATTGTTCATAACTTGTAGTAATACTCTTGATGTAATTTTTATATTTGATATATAGATGTTGATTTGGTATGTTTGACATGAAGAAATAGCCAGCCTACAAAACAACAAACACAACAAATGTGATAATTTTTGAACTAATAAAGCTACTAGAGCTGTTCATTTTCTTGACAGTGGTTAACTTTCTTACTGTTGATTAGTCTTTCAGTCTTATGTTATTGTTTTGTACTGACTGCAATGTAAATATTCTGTATGTCCTTGCTTATGAATGAATTTCCTTCTTTCATTCAAAAACATAGTGGATTGAACTAAATTGGTAATTTTTTTTAGCAAAAGCCCATTAAAGGCCCAAACCAAATAAGTAGAATTGAACCGAACCAAAATTTTTCATCAAGTTCGGTTCAGTTTTTAAGGCTAATTTGGTTGGGTTTGGTTGTCTAATATATGTTATTTCGATGTTCTGTTATCTTAGTTTCTGGCCAAATCAAATCTAAAAAACCAAATGACCACTCCTATTTTTAGCCCTACAGTTTCAACAGTCAGCTTTATACTAAACAACCCATCCGTGTTATTAATTATATAGTTAATTGTCAATTATAGTGGTACGTTACCATCTACTAAATAGGTTTTAACATCAACATTTTTTACAATAACTTATGTTATTTGATGGTGAATAGTGATACATATACTGGTACCTAGCTTTGACTAGTATTACAATCAAATCTCAAAATTAATACAAAATCTAATCCTATTAAAAGATAGGATCAACATATAATAAAGAAGATAACAAAGGAGAAATTCTAAGATAAATGAATTATGTGTTAGATAAGCTGGCTTCCCAAGAGGGGGGTGAATTGGGAAGATTAAAAATTTTTCTACAAAAAGTCAAGAAAGTGAAGAAAGCAAAGTATGATAGTAAAACAGAGTGTAAATGAATAAATTGTAAAAGTAGCAGTAAAGAGAAGAAAACTCAGAAATTTATCCTAGTTCGGTCTTTCCACTTGACCTACGTCTAGTTCCCAAGTCACCACTTGAGATTTTTCACTATTCTGCAAGAATTCAATGGGCTTCTTGCAAATGCCACAGTACAAAGATGATGCTCTGTTTCTAGAGCTCACTCTTCCACTATATGCACTCTTACTAAGTGCTTCCCCAATCCCTTGTGATATCCCCTCATAAGAAAATCTTTCTTCCAGATGAAGATAAGATTGTTTACAAAGATTAAACTCTCTTAGATAGAGTGAATATGAAAGTTGAAGTACAAATATTGAAGTGAGAGAGTAAGAGACTTTGAGTAGATGATTTGGTAGAGTTTCAGTATATACAAAGTTAAAATCATTACCCACAACTTCAAATGATGTTATATTTATAGATTTAGGTCTCAACTATACGTTAGAGACAGAATCTATCCATTGGAGAAGTTATCTAATGGTTACTCTGAAAAACTATCGATTAACCAACCGCATTTAATGCTTCTGACATTCTGAAATTTAAATTTCAGTTGGTTAACAGATGAATTTCGCAGAATCGAAGACTAAAGATTTCAACATTGAATGCCCAAAGTTCGTCTGTCATGAAGTGAAGTTCAAATTTTGATATTTGGAAAGTGTTTCTATGTTGTGACATATGAACCTTCAAGTAGAAAGTTTTTCTGTTAAGTGTGAACAGTATTTTCAATTTTCTACAGTGTCTTTGAAATTCGAATTTTGGAACCCCAAAATTCTTCTGTCCGTAGCTAGCTTATAAGGCACAGTAGTTCATCTAATTCAAAATTCAAATTTTCAAATGGCAAAGTTCGTCTGTCAGAGAGACCTCTTTTCAAACTTACTTCAAAATTTGAATTTACAAATACTGTCATTCGTATGTCAACATATCAATATATCAGACTCACAAGCTTTGTTTCTGAAATTCGAATTTTCATGTTCAAAGTTCGTCTGTCAGTGAGCAATTTTGAAACCCAATCTAAACTTGGTTTCAGATGAACTTTGACATAATTTTAGACGAATTTCTTTAGTTTTCATAAGTTTCATTTTGTCTGACATTCGAATTTTCAAAACTCAAAGTTCGTCTGTTACTGAACGCTCCTTTTAGACACTTTTCAAAATTCAAATTTTCTCAAGTCAAAATTCGTCTATCAGAGAGTCTTCTCTTCAGACTTGTTCAGTTTCACTACGAAATTCAAATTTCCAAAGCCAAAGTTCAAATTTTCAAGATGATAGATCAGTACAAACCTTTCAAACTTCATCTATTAGTGGGTGTTTTTCAAATATTCCATGATTTAACATAGAATCAAAGTTTTAAAACATCTTTTCATCAAATCAAAGTCTTTTACTTAAATCAAAACATTACTAAACATCCTATATAAATCTTTGCACTGATTTCTCAATAATTCCTTCACTTGAACCTTTTGTGCACATTTGATATATTTATTCCAAGCTCTTTGAAGGTTGGTTTGGAATCATCAAAACACTTGATTCAACATTATGGGCCATGGGCTTTGTCCCTTTTCCCACAGTTGCAACGGTCAACGTTATACCAAACAACTGTTTCATGTTATTTTAATCAATAATCTATTATTGTGGTATCTACCATCACAAAAGTTATGAATTATATTAAACAAGACATTTTTTTATATATTGTACAAAATCTTTAAAAAAAAATTATTTGCACAGTTTTAAATCGGTGTGGCACCAGTATTCTTAGTTGTGGATGACTTGAGGTCATTGAGATTGTTGCTTTTAGGCGTTATAGTGTTCTTTTATATAGACACACAGCACCAAAGATATGAGATTAAGAATAAAAATTTAAGAAATTACTTATTTGAACAAAAATATAATTCACTTCATCCAAAATATATTCCACTAAAAATAATGTCTGAAAGTAACATTATTCGTCAAATTTATGAGTACCAAACAACTACATAATAATATTATATAATATTACGCTAAAAAATCAATTTAAATTTTTAAATAAAATTAAAAAGGTTAAAATCATGGAAAGTCTTTATAATGAGTATAAAATCAACTTATTAGCAATGATTTTAAAATGGAACTGATTATTAGATTGGTCTAGTTCAAGATTCATTGATTCTACTATGGTCAAAACTGTAATTTAAATGGTAGTAAAAAAAATTAATATATTATTAATTTTATATATTCTATATTATATAGAAAATTTTAAAAAAATTATAACTAATTAATAAGTTTTACAACGTAATATTTAAA
This sequence comes from Adenanthera pavonina, assembly GCA_026686845.1. NCBI lineage: Eukaryota > Viridiplantae > Streptophyta > Magnoliopsida > Fabales > Fabaceae > Adenanthera > Adenanthera pavonina. Next base: position 11,537,983 of record JAIVEN010000017.1, read on the forward strand.
TTTGAAAAGCTAATATTCACCAATAATCACATTTTGAATTCAAAATAGTTAACTAATAATCTATCATTATATTATTTGCTAAGTAATATTATAATTATTATTAATTATATATCATAATAATGCATACATAATATTATAATATAGTAAGAAAAAAAATAACGCTATTGTGTCATGAAAATGAAGTTATTTTATGTTAGAAACTAAAAAAATTAAAAGAAAAGAAGAAAAACATTTTACTAATTCTTTCCTGGTTTTGACTTATTTTTTGATGGTTGATTCTTCATTGGTTCTCTTTTTCACCAGTTCTATAAAGTTCCAAACCAGTTCTAAAGCTGATTCATCAGTTTTTAACTAATTCGGTCCGATTTCAAAAACACTACTTATTACATGAGATTGTGGCCAAAGGAAAAAAAACACTTATTTGCATGAAATATGATCAGAAAAATAATTATATAAAATTAATCAATTTTCATAAAAAATTTAAAATAAAAAAAAATTAGGTTGGACTAGCTAGGGTCTTGCCCAGTTTTTCTATTTTTTCCCTTTGTGGCCCAACCCTACCCATCCCAAAGTTATTAGGTCAGATCTAGTTCTCTAGGCCAATGAACACCCTTTGTTCCAAATTTAGACAATATTAAATCTAACCTTTTTAAATGAAAATTTTGAAAATTGTAAGAAAGAAGTAACATTATTGCATTAAAAAAAAGTACCATTATTTTTTATTTACTTTGTTGCTACAACTATTATAAATAAATTAACTCAATTTCATGTAAACTTATTGTCCAGTAAGTTAATGGTGTTAGAGATGAGGAAATTTCTATTATATTTTCAAAGTTAATGGATTGAAAAAAATGATAAAATTACACCAATAAATTGAATTTTGAGTGTAAAATTAAAAGCGCTGAAAGATTAGGAGAAATGCAACTTTCTAAGCTTAATCTGATTAGGTAGAAATTTTTTAAATAATTTTGTAGGAAAAAATGCATAAGCCAATAAGCTGACATTGAGAAATATGCTCTGGTTTGTCCACATTTGGAATAAGAGTAACATTGGCATCATCAATCAACTCTAAATGAGATTTTCCCAAAAAAAAATTCAATCACCACATGACAAATGCTATCAGCAACTTCAGGCCAACCAGAACGATAGAATTGACCTTAGAAGCCATCAAGTCATGGAGATTTAGAACCTCCCAAGCTGAAAGAAGCTTCACAAATTTCTTCGCGGTGACTAATCTCATCACGCATTTATTCCTAGAGGCATTATCTGTACGGGCTTCAATATAGCTTAAAATTTCATCAATTGCTCTGAGTCCAAAATTTCTAGATGCAAATAGCAATATCCTGCTCTTCACTCAACCAAGCACCTTCATCACTCATTCTTCAACCTCAAATTGTTATTTCTCTTCCTTCTTTTAATAGTGGCCAAGTGAAAAAATTGAGTTCCTATCCCCATATTGAAACCATGAAATTTGAGATCTCTGCCTCTAGTACATTTATCGGAACAACCTCTTTCATTTCAGGTCTCTTCCTCAACTGTTGCTTGAGATTTCAAGCACTCCTTGTATTGGGGACATTGAGATCACCCTTCTTTTTTTCTTTTTTTAACCCCAAAATATCCCCGGCTGACAACCAAAGATTAATCCCTTCGAGACGTAGAGATCAATGACATGGTTTTACCTCTCCAAACAAAAACATTTTCATACACATGGTTAAAAATTGAACTTAAAATAGCATGTTTAAAGAACCTAACCATCTACCAACAGTGTCATGATCTTATTCGTTCATATCACCCTTTTGTTCATATGGTAGAGCGACATCCTCCTCTTCTGTAGATAGTATCTGGTGTCACTCAACTTCATTAGCATGCAATGTATCTTGAAATGGATCTGTCCTCAATCCTAACCCACTTGGTAACCTGAGACATTGGTGAAAGCCTACTATAAGGGACAATAGCTTTCCAATGTTAATTCAACAAAAGATATAGCCCATATTGCTTTCCTATCATGTGTCTTCTAATTTTCCTCTTAACTCTTCCTCCATAGCCCCACATTGTTTGACATTTGGGCTTTCCATTACGACAGGTATAGTTTTGCTTCAATGGGTTTTCCAACATTAGCCTTAACTACCTCATGGATTTGCCCTAACATCAAAGAAGTATCATTATTGTATCCCCATTTTCTCCTTGAATTGATTCCACTATTAAAGCCCTCTATAATAACTGATGGAGATCAAAGAGGCACGTCAAAGATTCTCAAGTAATACCCATATGATCCCTCTCAAAGAAATTCTAGGTCTTTTTTTTGTTAGATAATTTTGTTTATTTATTTATTTATTTTATTGGCTTCCAATTTGTATTTTCTTGGGGACAAAATTATTAGTTAGATTTAAATTAGAATAAATAAAATCTATTAGATATCTTTTAAAAGATTTCCTAGATTTGGATTTAAGAGATTATCTAATAGTATTAGGATTAGATATCAATTTTATTATTTTTCTTTGAATTTTAATTTTTATTATTAGAATTTTTTATAATTAGATATATCTTTTAGATTTTTTAGATCTATTTAGGCCTAGCTGTTTTAGAATTAGGGGTTTTTTTTTGTTTTGCCTCAATGTGATGCATTTTCTTCAGAGAATAGTGGAAAGATATTATTGTGAGTTGTTCAGTAAGGATTTACTGAGTTATTTCTTTTCTGTCTCTTGTTTTCTATTAGCGTGAGGAGTGATTAACCTTGTGGGTATCATTATAGTTAAGCATCTAGAGACGAGTTCCTCTAGGGTTCTAACTGATCATTTTCTGAATTTTTTGACTCAAGTTCTTCCACTACTCTGTATTTTCTGGGTGCTTGAGACATATTCTCATTGTATCCACATCAATAGCGTCTTCCATGATCATCCACCACATAAAAATATCATAAAATCTGCCTAAATTGTTGAGATTTTTTCAACCAGCAGATATCCTTTCCCGGAAGAGTTACATATTGATAATATGATATAAATTTAAGACAATATAGAATAAACTTGTACAAATTGTTGTGTACCTGATGGGAACTCCAGGAAAGTCATGATTAATTTCCACATAGAGGTAGATTCTACAACCTATTTAGTCCCTTAGGTTTCATAAAAATGGAGAGTGGAAGAGAGTGTTAAAAAGAACGGCTAGGTTTTTTCTAAAGTGGTGATACTAAAAAAACTATCAAACATTTATACTTATCACCTCAGTAATATCTTTTAATTATAAAATAATTAATTAAATTAATAACTAATTAATGTTACAAATAAAATCTTTATCTTTTCTCCATATAACAAAATTATGAGAGGAAATCATTAGCTACCAGAGAGCTGCAGTTTGGGCCTCTATCCAAATGGACTTATGTGTGATCCAATCTATCATGAAACACAGATACTTAACTAGGCCCAATCTGTTCTAGGCGTTTGATTATTTAAAATATAAAACCATTATCCCCATAATTAATTAATGCTAATTTATATTGATTAATTTAAAATTAATTTAACAATCTCCCACTTGGATAGCATTAATAAATTATTGGAAACATTTAATGGACCAATAGAGTAAGCAATCAATATATATTAAAGCATAAACAAAATTTTGGAAAAAGAAACTATACATAATCATTAAATCCGATAGGAAAGCAAGTGATATTGAATATTAGCCTAAGGTTCCATAATTTGAATAAAACAAAATGTAAGATTGGTCTTTCGACTATAGCTCAGAAGAGAAACAACTCAAAATCACTTAATCTGATAAGGAAACAAGTGATCTATGGCGCATGCATCAACACAGAATCTTTGAATTCTATAGGGAAACAAATAATATAAAGTGCATTAACAAAGTTTCAATCACAAAATGGTATGTCCATCAAATGCCTTTAAAGGACACAACTTAGACTCCCACTAAACCAAGGTCATTATCTAAATTTAACAAAACTCATGCGGTTAAGTCTTTGGTCAATAAATCCACAAATATATGTTCACCATAAATGTGAACAGCAAAAGTCAGAGTATCAACAATCTTCTCTCGAACAACATGATATTAAACTATTTAGTTCAATTGAAATTGATAGAAGATATAGCATAGAACTATTGCATCAATGGTTAGAGGAATCAACAAGACGCATGCCAAATATCAATTTTCCTAAACTATATAATCTCACTAGTAGCTTCATAACAAGCAATACTCTTTACTTAAAAATATTGAGGTAGTTGTGAGTGTCTACAATAGACTTTCTTGAAACAACTCCTTCAAAACATCACAAAGATGTATCTAGAAGAGGGTTTTCAATCTATTATATAGGATGTGAAATCTAAATCCAAATAGCTTAGAATATAAAGTGAAATGGATCTTCTATAGATCAACCTATAATTAAGTATCCTGAAGATACTTTAGGACCTTTCTAGCTCCTTTTAATAAGTATGGATGGATTGCTCAAGTATATACCAAGTGCACTAATAGCAATAGCTTTGTTTAGATAGGTACACGTTTGAGCATATATCAAATTCTCATCAATGGAAGCATAAAGGAGTTTGGCCACTTCAATCCTCTCTTAAACATTATTGATGATACTATGTTCTAGATAACCTCTCACATTCTCTAATAGGTGCAATACAAGAGTTACAAGAGTGTACTCCATATTTCATGAGCACTCACTCTATGCAAGTAGCATGAAGCAAGCTTTGTTAGTTGTACTAGTGATCAGCTCAATTATGCAAGTAGACAAGGATTATCATAGTATTAAAATAACCCAATGTATTTTAGGGTGTCAAACCCACAAGAAGATTGAATTGCTATGTGAACTAATTTTAGTCAAGTGCCAGTAGTAATAATGACTTAAAACAATAAGGCAAAGAATGTGATTAAACAAACTAATGAGGATAGCACTAACGGATGGGGTTTCACCTATCTTTAAGGGAGACTAAATTGAACTCAAACTCTAATTCTCATAGTTATAATGGCTGTCATTCCCCATGTATCATATCAATCTCTCAATCTAATAGGTTATGCTTAATTAGCTAATAATTACATCTCAGTCAATTATTAAGTTAATTAAAACTTTTGAACTATGACAAGTCTATCTCTAGCCTAGAGTAATTATGTTTATCTTCCTAGTTTTAGAATTAGATTTCACCTTTTAATCCATCACCTAATTCTTATGGTAAGACCATAGGACATATAACACATAATCTAGAGATAAGCACGAGGAAGATAAATATAAAAAAGAGTTCAATTTATATAAAATATAAACCTAAAAGTCAAAGTATGAAATTCAAATCGTCTCCTCGAAGCTAGGCTACATCCCTACCCTAAACTTGAGAATTTACCATGCCATAAACAAATCAAATATCAAAGTCATAATAATAAAATCAAACATTGATTTAAAGAAAAAGTAGAAGAAACTTAGAATTTATTAGTGTTGGAGTATAACTCTATGCTTCTCTCTCTTTGTCACCTCAATCTTTCTTCTTGTAACAACCCTCATTATACTATCTTGGACTTAGTCTTGAACTAATGGAAAGTATACCTGGTGATGTGTCCAGGACCAAAGGCTCAGGAAGGTGAAGGAACAAAAAAAAGAGAGAGATAGATGTTGAATCAAGAGTTTTGATGATTCCAAACCAACACTCAAGAGCTCGGATTGAAGATATCAAAGGAGATCAAAGACTATTTCAAGTGAAGATTTTCTGAATATTTTCTGTTAGATCTTTTGTAGGATCTTTAGTTTTAGTTGTAATTGGGTAAAAGATTTTGATTTGAAAAAAAAGGTATTTTCAAACCTTGATTTTGTGTTAAATCTTAAATTATTTGAAAAACACCCACAAACAGACGAAGTTTGAAAGTTTAAACTTAACTGTCAAGTTGGAAATTCGAACTTTGCTTTGGGAAATTCGAATTTCGAGCTAAAACTGAATAAGTCTGAAGAGATGGCTCTCTGTCAGATGAATTTTAGTTGTTCAAAATTCGAATTTTCATCTAAGTCTGAAAGAAGTTTCCTTGAAACAGACTAACTTTGGATCTTCAAAATTCGAATTTCAGACAAAACAAAACTTGAGAAAATAGAAGAAATTCGTCTGAAATTGTGTTAAAGTTCATCTGAGATCAAGAATGATTTAAGTTTCAAAACTGCTCTCTGACAGACGAACTTTGAACATCAAAATTTAAATTTTAGAAGCTAAGTTCTTGAGTCTGTTGAAGTGAAACGTTGACATACAAATGATGTGAACTTGCAATATTCGAATGATAAAGTTAGTCTGAAAAGAGTCTCTCCGACAGACGAACTTCACTCTTCAACATTCGAATTTTGAAGAAAATGAACTACTGTGCCTCCTTTTCACGTACTGGGAACAGACGAATTTTGGGCTTCCAAAATTCGAATTTCGAGGGCATTGTAGCAAATTGAAAACACTGTTCACACTTAACCAAAAAACTTTCTTCTTGAAAATTCGTATGTCACATTGTGAAAATGTTCTACAAGTTTCAAAATTCGAATTTCACTTTATGGATAGACGAACTTCAGTATTTCAACGTTGGAAGCTTTAACCTTTGGTTCTTCAAAATTCGTCTGTTGACCAACCAAAATTCGAATTTCAGTATGTCAGAAGCATTAAATGTGGTTGGTTAACGGATAGTTTTTCAGAGTAACCGTTGGATAACTTCTCCAACGGATAGATTAAGTCTCTAACGGACATTTGAGACCAAAATCTATAAATACAACAACATTTGAAGTTGTGAAAAAAAAAAATCTAACTTGTATATAACGAATTTCTGTCAAAACTTCTTCTCAAGAGCTTTTACCCTCTCGACTTCAATATTTGTACTTTAACCTTCAAATCTACTCTATTCAAGAGAGTTATTTCTTTGTAAACAATCTACTCTTCATTTGGAAGATAGATTTACTTGTGAGGGGAAATCACAAGGGGATTGGGAAGCACATTGTGAGAGTGCTTAGAGTGTTTGAAAGAGCTCCAGAAACAGAGCATACTCATGTACTGTGGCATTAGCAAGAAGCCCGTTGAATTCTTGCTGTATAGTGGAAAAATCTCAAGAGTTGTCTTGGGGACTGGAAGTAGGTCAAGTGGATAGACCGAACCAAGATAAATCACTGAGTTTTCTTCTCCTTATCTTAACTTTTCAGCTTGCTCTGTTTTATACGTTGGTTTCCTTACACTGTGCTATCTTCACCCATTTCATTTTGTGCAGAAAAATTTCAATCTTCCCAATTCACCCCCCTCTTGGGAAGTCAGCCTTGCTAACAAGTGGTATCAGAGCCTAGTTTCCCATTCAAAGGATTTTACAGTCCGGGAATAAAGATGGCTGGCTTTGGAGAGAGCATACTTCCTGAGGGGAACAAAACTAACAGACCACCAGGCTTCAGTGGAGAGCATTATGGGTACTGGAAGATGAGGATGTAGATCTACCTCCAATCAATTGATCTTGACATCTGGTCAGTCATTGAAAGAGGAGATTTCATCCCAATGGCTCTAACTGAAGATGGAAGGCACAAAGAGAAGCTGGAAGCAGAGTGGAATGATGAAGATAGAAGGAGAGTCCTACTGAATTTCAAAGCAAAGCATTGTTTAGTCAGTGCCCTAAACCAGGACGAATTCTACAGAGTCTCACAATGCTCCACTGCAAAAGGGATGTGGGACACTCTGTAGATTGCACATGAAGGAACAAATGGGGTCAGGGAAAACAGACTGAACACATGCATTGGAGAGTATGAAAGTTTCCGAATGGCTGAAGGAGAAACTGTAAAGGAGCTCCAAAAGAGATTCACTCTCATTGTGAATCAATTGAAGAGCCTGGGAAAGGAATACTCTCAGTCTGAAAAAGTGAGAAAGATACTCAGAGCTCTCCCTCTGGAATGGCAGCCCAAAGTGACAGCAATAGAGGAAGCCAGAGGAGAATCAATAGCCTCTGTCACAGCTCTATTTGGCAGCCTTAAGGAGTATGAAGGAAAAATCAAAGCACTCAAGGAAGCTGGGCTGGACAGAAAGAAGAAAGGCCTTGCCCTCAAAGCTACTGATGAAAAGGAAGAAGAATCTGATGAAGGAGATAAGCTGGATGAGGAAACTCTAGCTATGATGGTCAGAAAATTTAGAAGATTCTACAGCAAGAAGAAGAACAAGAGGTTCTTCAAAAAGGGAGTTGCTGGAGAAAGCAAGAAAGAGGCAAAAGAACCTGTGACCTGCTATGAGTGCAAAAAGCAGGGACACATTAAGTGGGACTGGCCCCAATTCATCAAGAAGCAAGAAAAAGAAAAGAAAGCTGCTGACAAAGGGAAGAAGAAGAAAGCCTACATCTCATCTATATGGGGCAGCAGCTCAGATAAGGAAGAAGAAGATGAAGATGAGATGGCCAACATTTGTCCGATGACACTTGCCTCTAAAGAAGCTACACCCTCATGCAGCAGTGATCAGGAAAACGAGGTATATGAATCTGAACCTTCCTATTTTGAATTACTAGATGCATTTCATGAGCTTCATGATGAATTCATTAAAGTTGCTAAAGAACTGAAATTGGCAAGGAAAAAGATAAATAAGCTGGAATCTCAAAGCACAGTTTCTGAAATTGCCGCTTTACCTACTACTGAATCTGTTTGTTGCACTTCATGTATTGAACTTAAGCAAACTAATGATTATTTAGTTAAAAGCATGTCTAGGCTCACTAGAGGTAAAGATATGTTGTTTGCCTTGATGGGGAGCCAAAGAATATCACAAGGAAAAGCTGGTCTTGGCTATGATCCATGTGTTGTCAAGGAAAAGATTAGGAAGAAAAACCAGAATGCATACATGAGACATTTTGTGCATGCTGAGAGTAACAGAAAGAAAGATCCCTTAACTGAAACTTACTTTGTATATACTGAAACTCTACCAAATCTTCTACTCAAAGACTTTTACCCTCTTACTTCAATACTTGCACTTCAACTTTCATATTCACTCTATTCAAGAGAGTTTCACTTTGTAAACAATCTAATCTTCATCTGAAAGATAGATTTACTTGTGAGAAGATATCACAAGGGATTGTAAAGCACATAGTGAAAGTGCTAAGAGTGATTGAGTGAGCTCTAGAAAACAGAGCATACACGTTGTACTGTGGCATTTGCAAGAAGCCCTTGAATTCTTGCAGTATAGTGGAAAATCTCAAGTGGTGACTTGGGGACTGGACGTAGGTCAAGTGGAGAGACCGAACCAGGATAAATATATGAGTTTTTCTTCTCCCTATCTCTTCTCTTTTAGCTTATTGCTTTATACTATGTTTTTCATTATACCTTGCTTTCTTCATCATTTTCACTTGGTGCAGAAAATTTCTAATCTACCCAATTCACCCCCCCTCTTGGGAAGTCAGCCTAACTAACAAGTGGTATCAGAGCCCGGATTCCCAATTAAAGGATCTCATAGTCCGGGAATTAAGATGGCTGGCTTTGGAGAAAGCATATTACCAGAAGGAAACAACACAAATAGACCACCTGGCTTCAGTGGAGAACATTATGGGTACTGGAAGATGAGGATGCAGATCTATCTCCAATCAATTGATCTTGACATCTGGTTTGTCATTGAGAAAGGAGATTTTGTCCCAATGGCTTTAACAGATGATGGAAAATACAAAGAGAAGCTAGAAGCTAAATGGAATGAGGAAGATAGAAGGAGAGTCTTGCTGAACTTCAAGGCAAAGCATTGTTTAGTCAGTGCCCTGAACCAAGATGAATTCTACAGAGTCTCACAATGCTCCAATGCTAAAGGAATGTGGGACACCCTGTAGATTGCGCATGAAGGAACAACTGGAGTCAAGGAAAATAGACTGAACACATGCATTGGGGAATATGAATGTTTCAGAATGGCAGAAGGAGAAACTGTAAAAGAGCTACAAAAGAGATTCACTCTCATTGTGAATCAGCTGAAGAGCCTAGGAAAGGAGTATACTCAAACAGAGAAAGTAAGGAAGATACTCAGAGCTCTCCCTCTGGAATGGCAACCTAAGGTGACAACAATAGAGGAAGCCAGAGGAGAATCAATGGCCTCTGTCATAGCTCTTTTCGGCAGCCTTGAAGAGTATGAAGGAAAAATGAAAGCTCTCAAGGAAGCTGGACAGGACAGAAAGAAGAAAGGTCTTGCCCTCAAAGCTGCTGAAGAAAAAGAAGAATAATCTGATGAAGGAGACGAGCTGGATGAAGAAACTCTGGCCATGATGGTCAGAAAATTCGGAAGATTCTACAGCAAGAAGAGAAACAAGAGAATCTTCAAGAAGGGAGCAGCTGGAGAAAGCAAAAGAGAAGCAAAAGAACCTGTGACTTGCTATGAGTGCAAGAAGCAGGGACACATCAAATGGGATTATCCTCAATTCCTAAAGAAGCAAGAGAAAGAAAAGAAAGCTGCTGACAAAGGGAAAAAGAAGAAAGCCTACATCTCATCAATCTGGGGCAACAGCTCAAATGAGGAAGAAGAAGATGAAGATGAGATTGCCAACATTTGTTTGATGGCACTTGCTTCTGAAGAAGCTGGACTCCCATGCAGCAGTGATCAAGAAAAAGAGGTACATGAATCTGAACCTTCCTATTCTGAATTACTGGATGCATTTCATGAGCTGCATGATGAGTTTGTTAAAGTTGCTAAAGAACTAAAACTAGCTAAGAAAAAGATTAACAAACTAGAATCTCAAAGCAACATCTCTGAAATTGCACCTCAACCTATTGCTGAATCTGTCTGCTGTAAATCATGCATTGATCTAAAGCAAACCAATGAATATTTAGTAAAAAGCATGTCTAGGTTTACTAGAGGAAAATATATGTTGTTTGCTTTAATGTGGAGTCAAAGAATATCACAAGGAAAAGCTGGACTTGGCTATGATCCATGTGCTGTTAGAGAAAAGATTAGGAAGAAGAATCAGAATATATACATGAGGCATTTTGTGCATGCTAATGGAAATAAAAGTAAAGATCATATATCACCTCACATTGAATCATATAATCAACCAAGGCATGCAAAACAAAAATATTATCTGCACTGTTTTCTTCCTGCCTCTCAATCTAGCAGTCCTTTTACCACCTGTCATTTCTGTAACAAAAAGGGGCATATTTCTAGCTCTTGTGCTGTAAAGAGAAATGGACTTGATAGAACGGGTAAATGGGTTCTCAAAGGTACATCTGTAACTAGGGAAAAGACTACTAACAGAAAAGGACCCAAGCAGATTTGGGTACCTAAGAAGAAAACTTGAACTTTGTTTTGTAGGTCTTCTCAAAGCTAGAAAGAACAATAAATGGTATATGGACAGTGCCTGCTCAAGCCACATGACCGGTGCTAAGGAGAAGTTCATCACCCTTAGAGACAAGAAAGGGGGAAAGGTGACCTTTGGAGGTGATCAATATGGCAGAATAGTTGGGATTGGCATTGTGGGCAAGAATCCTGAAATATCCATTAAAGAGGTGCTGTTTGTAATAGGCCTCAACCACAATCTGCTAAGTGTGAGCCAAACATGTGACAATGGAAACTGGGTACTGTTTGACTCAAAATTCTGCCTAGTCATCAAAAAAAGTGATCACAAAGTAATCCTCAAAGCTCAAAGGGATGGTAACTGTTATACTATTGATCTTGATGAACTTCCTCCCTTAGATTCTGTTTGTTTAATTAGTCAGGACAACGATAGTTGGCTATGGCATAGAAGATTAGCTCATGTTAACATGAATCAGCTTTCAAAATTGGTTAAAAACGAGCTAGTCACTGGCCTGCCAAAAATTGCTTTTGAAAAGGATAAAGAATGTGATGCATGCTTAAAAGGAAAACAAACAAAATCATCTTTCAAATCCAAAAATGTAGTCATCACAACTAGACCACTTGAACTACTGCATATGGACTTAATTGGACCTTTTAGGGTAAAAAACATAGGTGGCAATCTGTATGTGCTTGTAATTATGGATGATTACTCTAGATTTACATGGACATTATTTCTTTCTTCTAAAAGTGATACCTTTGATGCATTTGTAACCTTAGCTAAGAAAGTGCAAAATGAGAAAGGTATTTCTATTGTGTCTATCAGGTCAGATCATGGAGGAGAGTTTGAAAACTCATACTTCCTGGAGTATTGCAATGAGCATGGAATTGATCACAACTTCTCAGCTCCAAGAACTCCTCAACAGAATGGAGTAGTGGAAAAGAAGAACAGAACCATTGGAGAGATGGCTAGAGCTATGCTGAATGAAAAAGAGCTATCTCAAGTGTTTTGGGCTGATGCAGTAAATACAGCAAGCTACATCATAAATAGAGCCTACATCAGACCAATCCTTGGAAAGACTCCATACGAGCTGTACAAGGGGAGAAAGCCAAATCTGTCACATCTCCATGTGTTCGGATGCAAATGCTTCATTCATAATAATGAGAAAGAAAATCTAGGTAAGTTTGATCCCAAATCTAATAAAGGTATATTTCTGGGCTATTCTAGTAGAAGTAAGGCATTTAGAGTTTTTAATAAAAGGTCTAATTCAGTAGAGGAATCTGTGCATATAGTATTTATTGAAAATGAAACTGCTTCAAAACATGTTTCTGATGAAGATGATCTTGTTTCAAACTTTAAAAAGTTAGATATCTCTAATAAAGGTATAATTGAACCTCCAAAAATATCTGAATCTGTTAATATAAAGGAAGATATTCAGGAGAGAAATTTTGAAGAAGAAAATGATGAAGAAATATCTCAAGAACTCCCTAGAGCTTGGAGATATCAAAGGAATCACCCTGTTGATCAAGTGATAGGGAATGTTTGAGAGAGTTAAAACCAGAAAACAGTTGAGGGAACAAATGATTAATTGTGCTTTCATCTCACAAATTGAACCTAAATGTACTGAGGAAGCCTTAACTGATGAGTACTAGATTGTAGCTATGCAGGATGAATTAAATCAGTTTGAAAGAAATCAAGTCTGGGATTTAGTGCCTATACCCAAAAATCATCCTGACATAGGTACCAAATGGGTTTTTAGAAATAAACTTGATGAATTAGGATCAATCATCATAAACAAAGCTAGACTGGTTGCTAAAGGATATAATCAAGAAGAGGGAATTGATTTTGAAGAAACCTTTGCTCCAGTAGCTAGATTAGAAGCAATTAGAATTCTATTAGCATATGCATGCATGAAAAATATTTTGTTATATCAAATGGATGTTAAGAGTACTTTTCTGAATGGATATATCATGGAAGAGGTTTATGTAGATCAACCTCCAGGTTTTGAGGATTCTGCAAAACCAAACCATGTGTATAAACTGAAGAAAGCTCTTTACGGTTTAAAACAAGCCCCTAGAGCATGGTATGATAGATTGAGTAGTTTTCTAATTGACAAGGGGTTTAACAGAGGAAAAGTAGATACAACTTTATTCACTAAGAAAGAAAATAAAGATTTACTGATTGTTCAAATCCATGTTGATGATATTATATTTGGTGCTACTAATGAATCTCCATGATGGGTGAACTCAACTTCTTCCTTGGATTGCAAATCAGACAGTGCAATGATGGTATCTTCCTCAATCAATCCAAGTATCTGAAGGAATCGCTGAAAAAGTTTGGAATAGAAAATGCCAAGCCAATGGGGACACTTATGGCTACTGCAACCAAACTGGATATGGATGAAAAAGGGAAACTGTTTGACATAACTCAGTACAGAAGAATGATTGGATCCCTGCTGTACTTAACAGCTAGCAAACCTGACATTATGTTTAGTGTCTGTATGTGTGCAATGTTCCAATCATGTCCCAAAGAAACCCATGCAGCTGCTGTGAAAAGAATCTTCAGATATATTATTAGAACATCACATATGGGTCTTTGGTATCCAAAGGGCAATGGAGAAGATCTCAAAGGATACACTGATACTGACTTTGCAGGATCCAAAACTGACAAAAAAAGTACAAGTGGAACTTGTCAGTTTCTTGGAGGATCCTTGATTTCATGGTTTAGCAAAAAGCAGAACAGTGTAGCCTTATCCACAGCAGAGGCTGAGTATGTTGCTACTGGAAGCTGTTGTGCCCAAATCATCTGGATGAAACAGCAACTGGAAGATCTTGAGGTTGAATTGAGAGAAATTCCAATAATATGTGACAACCAAAGTGCCATCAATATCACAAAGAATCCTGTCATGCATTCAAGTACAAAACATATTGAAGTTAGGCACCACTTCATAAGGGATCACATTCTAAAAGGAGAAATTAGATTGGAATACATCCCCACAGAAGATCAAGTTGCTGACATCCTCACAAAGCCTCTATCAGAAGACAGATATTACAAAATCAGAAGAGAATTGGGTATGGTAAATCTCAATGAACTATAAGTAAATCTTTGTACAACTCTATTTTTAAATATTTCAGCATTGAATTAATTCTAACTTCAGCATCGGAGTGTGTTTAATTTAAGTTGCAGGTGCTCCTCATGAGATTTATTGGCAATAAATCAGAAATATGGAGCACACTAGAATGGAACAATCAAAAAGTAAAGAAAAGGGCAAGAATTCTAAGTCTCTGGATGAAATCTGTAAGTTTTTATAGTTGAAATTCATATATTGCTTTTGTGTTAGACGAATTTCCGTGAAAAATTAAGTTTCTGAGGAAGTCAGCATGGGCAACATTTGAATTTCGGTTACCCAACAAACGAACTCCGACCTGTTATTAGAAGGAACAGTCCTTGGTGATGGCTCGAAATTCATCTGTTGATCCTTCAAAATTTGAATTTTAAAAGAACAAAATTTCAAAGTTATAACTATCCAACATGATGATTACTAATGCTTATCTCTTGACATACGAATGGTGGATAACTTTCACAAAGAATAGAAATTCAAATTTCTAACTTAAAATTTGTCTGTTGAAGCATGCTCATCAATGTTGAATCTTTGAAAGATGAAGTTTTGTATAGTTAATTCATCTATTGTCTGGTGGTTTGTTTGCTGCTTGATGTTCATTCTTCAAAATTTGAACTTTGTTGAGACAAAGTTCGTCTGTTCATCTTGTATCGTTTGAGCCAAGCCACTGTCAGATGAACTTTCTGAAGAAAATTCATCTATCAGTAAGATTTACTAAACGGTTTAACTTGTAACTGCCCAAAGTTCGAATTTTGACCCTTCAAAATTAGTCTGTCAGACGGTTACATACATTAAAATCGACGATTTTCATTTGAACAGACGCAACCCTATTCCTATTCTCTCTGAGTCTGTTCTAATCCTGCATTCAATACTCTTCAATTCTGATAAAAAACCGTCATTTCCCACCGATTAAACATCCATTCGCATCCTTTAAATCCATTCTTTGCTCCATTCTTCAACATTCATCCACGTAAATGGCAAGAGTCAAGAATCCAGGGGCTAGCAAAAGAGAAGCTCGCCTAAAACGTTCAGTTAAATCCCAATATGCCACGAAGGAAGGAGAAAAATCGAAGAGAAAGACCAAATCCAGCAAAGAAACTCCTTCCAAACACCAGAAATCCACACCCAAGGGAGAATCAAAGAAGGCTAGACCATCTTCCTTAAAGACAGCAGAACCTTCGGTCCCTGTTCCTGTTGCTGTTGAACCTATTGCTTCCACTTCATCCTCAAGCACTGAATCTGGAGAGTACAAGCTTACCACACTGCCATTATGGAGCACTCCATAGATTCAAGAGGAATACTCCACCAAGTTTGCCAACAAAAAGGTAATCAAGCCACATTATGTAAACTTGGAGGATTTTTTAGTCTCTAATAGTTTTGATGCTGGTATATGGATGATGAGATACAAGAATCTGTTGGAAGTATTGGAGAGGTATGATGATGAGGTAGTGAAGTCTTAGTATGCCTCCTTAAAATACAACAGCCAGAAGAAGAAGTAGGCAGTCAATCTGAGATCAAGGACCATCTGGCTCACTGATGAGACGTTTAATGAGGTATTAGAGATGCCAGGGCAGGATGGCCTCAAGATTGACACCATTGCATCTGGATACATGGATAAGGTAGAGACTGCTGATGAAGAAGGTGGCCCCTTTCTGAACTACAAGGAAAGCACCATTCTGAGGACCTTGTTCAGAAGAAAGGAAAATTGGCCATCCATAAATGTATTGAAGCCCACTGACCTCAGTGTTCAAGTGAGGATTATGCATTACATAGTGTCCAAGATCATATTCAACAAAGGAGGCAGCTTCAATTTGATAACAAGGGCAGAGGCACGTGTCATGGCTGTAATCATGCATGGAAAGCTGATCAACATGGGACATATCATACTCCAACGCATGATCAAGGCAAGGGATCAAAGGAAGGACTCCACACTCCCCTATGCAGCTATCATCTACAGAATTCTGCAATATGCCAGAATTCAGCATCTTGAAAAGGGGAAGGGAAAGCCCACGAAGATCTTCAAGGAGGAAAAACTGCAAAGAATGGGAATTGAGAAGGATGAAGGAAGATGGGTTGGAAAGGGAGCAGGAAGAACTGAAGATCTATTCTTTGTTGAAGGTGCTTCCCTATAGCAAGAGGGTATATCTGAGGCTTCTATCAGACCTACTCCTCAGCCCTCTGTGCCTATCCCATCTCCCTCCAAGCCTACTCACATTCCAGCCACTCCCTCCTCTCGTGCCAAGCCAACCAAGGTCACTGAGTTGTATGACAGCCTGTCAACACTCATTCTTAGCATCAGAGATGAGCAAAATGCCAAGTTTGCTCATCTGCAAGATCAGATACATCAGTTGGCAAAGAATATGAAAGTGGTGGCTGATGCTTATGAAGATATTAGAAATGCAATACTTGCCACATCAGCTCCACCTCAGCCAGGGTCTTCTGTGCCTATCCATTCTCCAACTCCTGAGCCTCCAAGTCTTTTTGAGCTTGTCTCCTCTGAGCATGATGATGTAGATGATGCTGAGCCTACTGAAACAATGAGGACACCAAGTTCTGGTCCACCCTTGGACTATGGTTTGGAAGAAGAAGGACTTCAAGAAACAAGCCCTCATGAGGCTATGCAAGAAGATGCTCAGGATTCAATTCTTTCCTTTCAAGAATCTGAGCAAGTAGAAAGACTGGTGGTAGCCATTTCCACCTCTTCTATGCAGGAGGGTGCAAGCAATGAAGAGAGAAGCATTGTACCTGTTGTTGATTATGAGTCCATTGCTCACAATGCTCTCCTGCAAGTTCAAAGAAGAAGGCTTGAGGAAATGTTTCGCTCTGATGATCCAGCTCCTTCTTCTCTCGCTGCTTATGGGCATTCAGAGGAACAGAGAGCTCAACTGGCTCTTTCCAGGCAGGCAATGCAAGAGCTGCTGGAAATCTCTAATGAGGAACCAAGCACTGAGTCCCCAGTTGAACCCGAAATCCCTTTTGCTCCTGTGCCACTTCAAGCTATTCCAGTTTCTCAGATTCCTCCTCCAGTTGACTTTGTTGGCCTTCCTGATGATGCCAAAAAGGGGGAGAAGAAGAAGCAAACTGAAAAATCTACTGCTCAGCCATCTAGGAAGACGTACAGCAAGAAGACCAAGCCAAAGAAGAAGTGATTGTAGACTTGTTTAGATCTTAGGCTTGGGTCCTCCTGTAGTGTTGTCTTGAGTCCTCTTGTAGTGCTGTTTAATGCTTTGTGTTTCTGTTGTTTGTTTTGACTATTTGCATTTTGTACCTCTTATGTGTATTTGGAAGAACTTTGATTAATTCGGTCTCTGTAAAAGCAACATTTGTTTAAAATTGAAAATTTTCTCAAGTTGCAATGATTTGCTCTTTGAATCTCTTCACATGGTTTATTATGATATCTTTTCAAATATAATGCATATGTTGAGGGGGAGCTGGCTAAAGTAAACCCAAGTACTAATCCGGTTTATAAGTTGTTTTGTCATCATCAAAAAGGGGCAGAATGTTGAATCAAGAAGTTTTGATGATTCCAAACCAACATTGAAGAGCTTGGATTGAAGATATCAAAGGAGCTCAAAGTGTCTCAAGTGAAGAAAATCTGAGTAATCATTGCTAGGATTGTTGTAGGATCTTTTGTTATGGGTAAAAGACTTTGATTTGGTGGAAAAACATTTTAAAACTTTGATCTTATGTTAAATTATGAAATATTTGAAAAATACCCACCAACAGACAAACTTTGAAAAATTTACATTAAACTGTCATATGGGAAATTCGAACTTTGGCTTTGGAAATTCAAATTTCGAGCTAAAACTAAGTAAGTCTGAAGAGATGTCTCTCTGACAGACGAATTTTGATTGTTCAAAATTAGAATTTTCATAAGTGTCTGAGAGAAGCAGTTGAGCAACAGACGAACTTCAGATTTTGAACATACGAATTTCAGACAAAATGAAACTTATGAAAACTTAAGAAATTCGTCTAAAACAATGTTAAAGTTCATCTGAAATCAAGATTATATTGAGTTTCAAAATTGCTCACTGATAGACGAACTTTGAACATGGACATTCGAATTTCAGAAGCTAAAGTTGTGAGTCTGTTAAAATGACATGATGACATACGAAGGACAGTGTTTATAAATTTAAATGTTGAAGTAAGTCTGAAAAGAGGTCTCTCTAACAGACGAACTTCACTCTTTGAAAATTCAAATTTAGAAGTAAAAGAACTACTGTGCTATTTTGAACCTACTACGGATAGACGAATTTTGGGGTTCCAAAATTCAAATTTCGAGGGCACTGTAGCATATTGAAAACACTGTTCACACTTAACAGAAAAACTTTTCTCTTGAAAATTCGTATGTCATAACATGGAAACATTCTTTAAGTTTCAAAATTCGAATTTCACTTCATGAACAGACGAACTTCAGTATTTCAACATTGGAAGCTTTAACCTTCGGTTTCTTCAAAATTCGTCTGTTGACCAACCAAAATTTGAATTTCAGTATGTCAGAAGCATTAAATGCGGTTAGTTAACGAATAGTTTTTCAGAGTAACCATTAGATAACTTCTCCAACAGATAGATTTTGTCTCTAACGGACATTTGAGACCTAAATCTATAAATATAACATCATTTGAAGTTGTGGGTAACGAATCAAACTTTGTATATACTGAAACTTTGCCAAATCTTCTACTCAAAGACTTTTACCCTCTTACTTCAATACTTGCACTTCAACTTTCATATTCACTCTATTCAAGAGAGTTTCAGTTTGTAAACAATCTAATCTTCATCTGGAAGATAGATTTACTTGTGAGAAGATATCACAAGGGATTGTAAAGCACATAGTGAAAGTGCTAAGAGTGATTGAGTGAGCTCTAGAAAACAGAGCATACACGTTGTACTGTGGCATTTGCAAGAAGCCCTTGAATTCTTGCAGTATAGTGGAAAATCTCAAGTGGTGACTTAGGGACTGGACGTAGGTCAAGTGGAGAGACCGAACCAGGATAAATATATGAGTTTTTCTTCTCCCTATCTCTTCTCTTTTAGCTTATTGCTTTATACTCTGTTTTTCATTATACCTTGCTTTCTTCATCATTTTCACTTGGTGCAGAAAATTTCTAATCTACCCAATTCACCCCCCTCTTGGGAAGTCAGCCTAACTAACACAAACAACACACACATATATATATGGGCCCGTTCGAATTGTGACCATGCGAACAACACAAATATTGTTTTTCAAAGATACATCTATAAAATAATCATATGTGTGCTGATTATCAATTTGCAACCTAAAGTGTGTAACATTATTCATATAAATAATTATATTTTCCAAAATATGTGTGATCAAGATGATTTTTTCTTGAGAATGCTAGTAAATTTACATCTCAAGCTTTTAATGATTATGGTATGCTTATCAGAAGAATAATTGAAGAGCATAATTAATATAATGGTCTAGTCAAATTATTCATTAACTGTCTCCAATAAAGAATTCGACCAATATTTGTGAGAAGATTTTCCATTTTAATATGGAAATATATAATTTTAGATGTTGCAACACTTGTACGCGTCAAGACAATTGTTATTATCAATTCCCCACATAATAATTGGCTTTTGGTTAGGAGCTAGTAATTTTCCATTTTAAAATATTGAATATGTGATTTATATGGTAATTACTCCACCACAATGCATGTAGATGGAAATTTGAAGAAAAGTTAGGAATAAATGTTAGTTAAGATTTTCCTTCTTCTTATTGGTCTCTAAATGAAACAAAAGATGTTTCTAAAGGAAACAAATGGATAAAGGAGACTTATACTATATTATTTGTTTTCCCAACATGAGGGAGAGAAAATAAATAGCTGGAATAACAAAGATATGAAATGCATTATCACAATCTTATTCTGATCCTTATACAAATGTAGTATGAACCAAGAGTTCATCAAATAATGAGTTTATAAAATATTGTAAAATAACTGTCAGATGCATTCATTGAACCTAGATGAAAATTATCAAATATTATATTTTAGCTGAGAATGCTCTGATCAATGTTCGAGAAGGACAAACAAAAATGAGTCACACCTAAAGTGTGAGAAATCAATCAGCTCCAAAGATAAACATTTCAGAGAAAAAAAGGAGGAAATAATCACGATAATCAGATTGAGTTGGGTAGCGTCAACTTGTAACCCAAGCGAGGCATAAAACAATCAAAGGAGGAAGACACTCTAAAAGAGGTCTAAATCATAACTAATAGTAAAACTCCAAAAGAGGCTCAAATACCTAAAAACAATGAAAATATATCGATAAGTTATGTCATTATAAGAAATATGAAACTGATCAAAAAGATAAAGATGTCGACAACAATTTTGGTGATCTTGAAATAGTACTATCAAACAACCAAATTATGATCTTGTATGAAAATTTGCCACAAGATATAGAGAAAAAAATGAAATAGTTGGCTAGTATAAAAAAAAAGAAACAATATGAGTTTCGAATGAAAAGTTTTTGGCTTGTAGTCTATGCACCCAAAATATAAAGTCAATATCATATAAGGGTTATACATGCAAAAACAAAACAAGAAATACAAAGTCATGAGAGTTTTCACACTAATTTAACATTGATGGACACTATCTTGTCGTGGATGAAATTTTTGAATATTTTATTAGCCTAAAAGTATACAAAATTTTATATGCATCCAATCATATTATTGTTTATTTATATGACTTACTATATAGTGAAATATATATAAGAATTAATTCTATAAGGAATCAAAATGATAAAAGCATCCTAAATTTCTGAGGAAAATCATACATTTGCCAAAAAAAATCCATTTGTAGATTAAAAGTTGTCCAATTTATATATGTGTATAAATAGATTTGGATCAAAGTTTGTTATATGTGTAACCCTGAAAGAGTTTGCAAAACCAATTGATTATTTGAATAAAGAATTTAATATGAAAATCTTGAAAAAATAAAATTTTGACTCACCTTGTAAATTGAAAATTTTAACAAGATCTTAAATAGATTTTCATTAAATACATTTTATTATTGCTCCAATGATTTTATCCTTGAGAGAATAATGAATATATTGATCCAAAAGTACCATATATTTACCCTTTGAAAGTATTTATTGTGAGACAAATTCAATTTTTAATATAAATTTCATATATTGAATTTTTCCAAAAAATTTATAAGAGCAGCGGAAGACTTATAAATATCTCTCGCTATACTAGATGATCTAATATAGATATTTTTGGAGTTACTAAATCTAAATATTAATTCTGAAATCACATATAAAATTAGTTAGAAGAAAATATAAGAAAATAATCTATCCACACAGTTCTTCCAACTATTCATGAGATTCAATGATAGAGCTTGGGATTTAGTCTCAACTAGTCGGGGAACCAGAGCGTGTGTCAAGCTCAACTCAGTTTGTCTCTATTTAATAGCCTTGGCCATCATTGGTTATTAAATTTAAATTTGAATTTGAATTCAAATAAAGATAAAGATAAAATTATGACCGAGTTTATCCGTTATTCTCTAAAATCACTCAACTGACAATATCTTCTCTTGAAGATAAGGACCACACTAAGTTAAGATATATTTAATTAAATAAATAATATAAATATATAATTTGAATAAATTCAAATTAAACATTATTAAATTAAATATATCCAACATTCTCTCACTTGATCCGATCTTGATTTGTTAGTTGATATATCAAGGAATATTTAAGCAATACTATAAGAATCATGGTGGTAGGTCCTCTAATCATGCGAGTATTACCTTCCATGTATCATAAGTAATATCCTTACTTTATGGAAAGTTATCTTTATGAATAAACATTAAATATTTATTTGGTTCCTGCTTTAATGTTCATCAATCTCACTAGAAATGTATACAATATATATATATTGAGTTGATGAACTACAACACGAATTTCATCACTTAAACACATATCATCTAGATCACCACAATGAGATTTGTCTCATACAAGGTATATGTTCCTTTACCACCTGTCACTTCTGTAACAAGAAGGGACATATTTCCAGTTCATGTGCTTTAAAGAAAACTGGACTTGATAGGAAGGTTAAATGGATTCCCAAAGGTACATCTGTATTTAGGGAAAATACTACTGATAGAAAAGGACCCAAGCAAATTTGGGTACCTAAAAAGAAAATATGAACTTTGTCTTGCAGGTTTGTCTTAAAGCTAGAAAGAGCAATAAATGGTATATGGACAGTGTCTGCTCAAGTCATATGACTGGTGAGAAAGAGAAGATCATCACCCTTAGAAACAAGAAAGGAGGAAAGGTGATCTTTGGAGGTAATCAATATGGCAAAATAGTTGGCATTGGCATTGTGGGCAAGAACCTTGAAACATCCATTAAAGAGGTGATGTTTGTAATTGGCCTCAACTACAATCTGCTAAGTATGAGTCAGACATGTGACAAAGGAAACTGGGTACTTTTTGACTCAAAGTTCTGCCTGGTCATCCAAAAAAGTGATCACAAAGTAGTCCTCAAGGTTCAAAGGGATGGTAACTGTTATACTATTGATCTTGATGAACTTCCTCTCTTAGATTCTATCTGTTTAATTAGTCAGGATAACGATAGTTGGTTGTGGCATAGAAGGTTAGCACATGTTAACATGAATCAACTATCAAAACTGGTTAAAAATGAGTTAGTCATTGGCCTACCAAAAATTTTCTTGCAGGTTTGTCTTAAAGCTAGAAAGAGCAATAAATGGTATATGGACAGTGTCTGCTCAAGTCATATGACTGGTGAGAAAGAGAAGATCATCACCCTTAGAAACAAGAAAGGAGGAAAGGTGATCTTTGGAGGTAATCAATATGGCAAAATAGTTGGCATTGGCATTGTGGGCAAGAACCTTGAAACATCCATTAAAGAGGTGATGTTTGTAATTGGCCTCAACTACAATCTGCTAAGTATGAGTCAGACATGTGACAAAGGAAACTGGGTACTTTTTGACTCAAAGTTCTGCCTGGTCATCCAAAAAAGTGATCACAAAGTAGTCCTCAAGGTTCAAAGGGATGGTAACTGTTATACAATTGATCTTGATGAACTTCCTCTCTTAGATTCTATCTGTTTAATTAGTTAGGATAACGATAGTTGGTTGTGGCATAGAAGGTTAGCACATGTTAACATGAATCAACTATCAAAACTGGTTAAAAATGAGTTAGTCATTGGCCTACCAAAAATTTCTTTTGAAAAAGACAAAGAATGTGATGCATGCCTAAGTGGAAAACAAACTAAATCATCATTTAAATCTAAAAGCATAGTCACCATATCTAGACCTCTACAACTATTACATATAGATCTGATAGGACCATCTAGAGTTAAGAGCATTGGTGGAAATCTTAATGTTCTTGTAATTATGGATGATTACTCTAGATTTACCTTGACATTGTTTCTTTCTTCTAAAAGTGATACATTTGATGCATTTGTAACCTTAGCTAAGAAAGTGCAAAATGAGAAAGGTATTTCCATTGTGTCTATCAGGTCTGATCATGGATAAGAATTTGAAAACTCAAGCTTTTTAGAGTATTGTGAAGAGTATGGAATTGATCACAACTTCTCAGCACTAAGGAGTCCTCAGCAAAATGGAGTGGTGAAGAGGAAAAACAGAATAATTGGAGACATGGCAAAAGCAATGCTGAATGAAAAGGAACTCTCTCAAGTATTTTGGGCTGATGTAGTAAACACAGCAAGTTACATCATAAACAGAGTCTATATCAGACCAATTATTGGGAAGACTCCTTATGAGCTGTACAAAGGAAGAAAGCCAAACTTCTCACATCTACATGTATTTGGCTATAAGTGCTTCATCCACAACAATGGAAAGGAGAATTTGGGTAAGTTTGATGCCAAATCTGATGAAGGTATATTTCTGGGCTACTCTAGTAGGAGTAAAGCATATAGAGTTTTTAATAAAAAGTCTAAATTAGTAGAAGAATTTGTGCATGTAGTGTTTATTGAAAATGAAACTGTTTCTAAGCATGTCACTGATAAAGATGATCTTATTTCAAATTTTAAGAACTTAGATCTTTCTGAAGAAAATAAATATGAACCTCCTATAATATCTGAATCTATTTACATAGAGGAAGATATTCAGGAGAAAGATTTTGAGGATGAGAATAATGAAGAAATATCTCAAGAACTCCCTAGAGCTTGGAGATATCAAAGGAATCATCCTGTTGATCAAGTAATTGGGGATGTTCAAGAGAAAGTTAAAACCAAAAAACAATTAAGAGATCAGATGATAAACTGTGCTTTCATTTCTCAAATTGAACCTAAATATACTGAAGAAGTCTTAACTGATGAATACTGGATTTTAGCTATGCAAGATGAATTGAATCAATTTGAAAGAAATCAGGTTTGGGATTTAGTGCCTAGACCCAAAAATCATGCTATCATTGGCACTAAATGGGTTTTTAGAAATAAACTTGATGAATCTGGATTAATAATCAGAAATAAAGCTAGACTGGTTGCTAAAGGATATAATCAAGAAGAAGGTATTGATTTTGAAGAAACCTTTGCTCGAGTGGCTAGATTAGAAGCAATTAGAATTCTATTAGCATATGCATGCATGAAGAATATAATGTTATATCAAATGGATGTAAAGAGTGCTTTTCTTAATGGATATATCATGGAAGAAGTTTATGTAGACCAACCTCCAGGCTTTGAGGACTCTACAAAACCAAACCATGTCTATAAACTAAAGAAAGCCATTTACGGTTTAAAACAAGCTCCTAGAGCATGGTATGAATGATTAAGCAACTTTCTAACTGAAAAGGGATTTAATAGAGGAAAAGAATATACTACTTTGTTCACTAAGAAGGAAAACAAAGATTTACTTATTGTTCAAATTTATGTTGATGATATTATATTTGGTGCTACTAATGAATCTCTTTGCAAGAATTTTTCTAAGCTAATGCAAGGTGTGTTCGAAATGTCAATGATGGATGAGCTCAACTTTTTCCTTGGATTGCAAATCAAGCAATGTGATGATGGTATCTTTCTCAATCAATCCAAGTATCTGAAGGAATTGCTGAAAAAGTTTGGCATGGAAAACGCTAAGCCAATGGGAACACCTATGGCTACTGCAACCAAGCTGGATATGGATGAAAAAGGGAAAATGTTTGACATAACTCAATACAGAAGAATGATTGGATCCCTATTGTACTTAACTGCCAGCAGACCCGACATTATGTTCAGTGTCTATATGTGTGCAAGATTCCAATCATGTCCCAAGGAAACCCATGCAACTGCTGTGAAACATATCTTCAGATATCTTGTTGGAACATCACAGATGGGTCTTTGGTATCCAAAGGGCAATGGAGAAGATCTTAAAGGATACACTAATGTTGACTTTGCAGGATTCAAAACTGACAGAAAAAGCACAAGTGGAACATCTCAATTTCTTGGAGGATCCTTGGTCTCATGGTTTAGCAAGATGCAAAACAGTATGGCCTTATCCACAGCAGAAGCTGAATATGTTACTGCTGGAAGCTGTTGTGCCCAAGTCATCTGGATGAAATAGCAGCTTGAAGATCTTGAGATTGAGAAGAAGAAAATACCAATAATGTGTGACAATCAAAGTGCCATTAACATCACAAAGAATCCTGTCATGCATTCAAGGACAAAGCATATTGAAGTTAGGCACCACTTCATAAGAGATCATGTTCTAAAAGGAGAAATCAGATTAGAATACATCCCTACAGAAGATCAAGTTGCTGACATTTTGACAAAGCCTCTTTCAGAAGATAGGCATTGCAAAATCAGAAGAGAATTAGGTATGGTAAATCCCAATAAACTGTAAGTAAATCCTTGTGCAAATCTGTTTTAGAGTTTCTGATATTGATTTAATTCTAACTTTAGCATCGGAGTAAGTTTAATTTAAGTTGCAGGTGCTCATCATAAGTTTCAATGGTAATAAATCTGAAAAATGGAGCACACCTGAATGGAACAGTCAAAAGGTGAAAAAGAAAGCAAGAAATCTGAGTTTCTGGATCTATTCTGTAAGTTTATAAAGTTAAAATTCACATTTTAGATATGTATTAGATAAATTTCCTTGATAAATTGTGTTTTTGAACAAGTCAGCATGCTTAACATTCGAATTTAGATGCCTATCAGACGAACTTCAACTTACTTTACATTGTAACAGTTCTCGATGGTCCTTTGAAATTTGTCTGTTGGTCTATGAAAATTCGAATTTTCAAAAATAAAGTTCCAATATTATCTTTATCCAACATGAAGATTGTACGAATTTCCATTTCTCAAAATACGCATGTTGGAAACTCTTGACAAAATGTTGAAATTTGAATTTCTGACTCAAAATTCGTCTGTTGAAACATGCTCACATTATTGAATCTCTGAAAGATGAATTTTCATAATTAAAATTCATCTGTTATTTGTTGTATTGATAATTGCTTGCTACCTGTTCTTCGAAATTTGAACTTTGTTGAAACAAAGTTCGTCTATTCATCTTTTACTGTTTGAACCAAGCCTCTGTCAGACGAACTTTCAGGAGAAAATTCATCTATCAGTAAGCTTTGCTGAATGGGTTAACCTGTAACTGCTCGAAGTTCGAATTTTGACCCCTCAAAATTCGTCTGTCCTGCGGTTGCACACGTTAAATCCAAAGGTCATCCTCTAAATAGACGCAACCCTGTTCGTCTCTTTCTCGAGTCTGTTCAGATTCTCTCATCAATCCCCATTAATTCTATCCATAAATCTTTATTTTCCACCGATTAAACTTCTTTTCGCACCCTATAAACACATTCTTAGCATCTTTCTGAATCATTCCTCCATGAAAATGGCAAGAGTGAAAAATCCAGAGGTTGGAAAGGGAGAGTCTCAGCCAAAAAGAATGGTGAAATCCCAATATGCCTCCAAGGAGAGTGAGAAACAAAAAAGAAAAGGAAAATCCAGCAAAGCAACTCCCTCCAAAAGGCAGAAAACTACTCGAAAGGCTGATTCAAAGAAATCTGGACCGTCCTCTCCAAAGAAAACAGAGCCTACGATTCCAACTACTACTCCTACTGCTGTTACTCCTTCTTCATCCTCCAGTACTGATTCTAGAGAATACGAGCTGGCCACATTGCCATTATGGAGCAATGCCCACATTCAGGAGGAATATACAGCCAAATTTATGAGCAAGAAGGTAATCAAGCCTCACTGTGTCAATATGGAAGAATTTTTAATCTCTAAAAACTTTGATGCCAGGCTGTGGATGATTAAATACAAGAATTTGTTAGAGATATTGAAGAGATATGATGATGAGATAGTTAAGACTTGGTATGCCTCTTTGAAATACAACAGCAAGAAGAGGAAGTGGGAAGTCAATCTGAGATCAAGGATCATTTGGCTAACAGATGAAACCCTTAATGAGGTTTTAGAAATTCCAGGGTAAGATGGCTTAAAGATTGACATTACTGCTTCTGGGTATATGGATGAGGCAGAAATTGCAGATGAAGAAGGTGGACCTTTCTTGAACTACAAAAAGAGCACAATCCTAAATACCCTGTTCAGAAGGAAGGAGAACAGGCCACCCAAAAGCTTGCTGAAGCCCACTGACCTCAGTGCTTAAGTGAGAATCCTACACTATATTGTCTCTAGGATTATCTTCAACAAATGAGGTAGCTTCAATCTGATCACAAGGGCAGAAGCACATGTAATGGTAGCAATCATGCGTGGGAAGCTTATCAACATGAGACATATCATTCTCCAATGCATGATCAAGGTTAGGGATCAGAGGAAAGACTCCACACTTCCTTATGCAGCAATCATCTCTAAGATCCTTCAGTATGCCCGAATCCAACATCTTGAGAAAGGGAAAGGGAAAGGGAAGCCTACTGAGATCTTCAAGGAAGAAGAGTTGCAAAGGATGGGCATAGAGAAAAAGGATGGAAGATGGATTGGAAAGAGAGTTGGAAAATCTAAAGATCTCTTCTTTGATGAAGATGCCTCCCTGTAGCAAGAAGGTACCTCTACGGCTCCTCCAAGACCCACACCTCAGCTTTCTCAGCCTGTCCTATCTCTATCTCAGCCTGCTCAAGCTCAAATTCCATCTACTCCCTCCTCTCGTGCCAAGCCAACCAAGATCACTGAGTTGTATGACAGTTTGTCTATACTCATACTCAGCATCAGGGATGAGCAAAATGCCAAGTTTGCTTATCTACAAGATCAGATCCACCACTTGGCCATGAACATGAAAGGGGTTGCTGATGCATATGAAGAGATAAAGAGTATCATTCTTGCCACATCAGCTCCACCTCAGCCAGGATTCTTTGAGCCTGTTATGTCTCCAACTCCTGAGCCTCCAAGTCCATTTGTGCTAGCCTCTCCTGATCCTGATGTTGTTGTACATGACACTGAGGCTGCTAGCATATTGAGCACACCACAGGCCTCTAGCAATGAGGCAAGTCCTGGTCCTCCCTTGGACTATGGCATGGAGAAAGAAGGTCCTCAAGAACCAAGCTTTCATGAGCCCTTTCCAGCAGATGCTCAAGATTCAATGCTTTCACATCAAGAATCTGAGCAAGTTGAGAGACTAGTGGCAGCAATCACCACTTCACCATTCATTCAAGCTGCCCTGAATGAAGAAAGGAGCATTGTGCCTTATGTTGATTTGCAAGCCATTGCATATGATGCTCTTTTACAAGTTCAGAGATTAAGGCTTGAAGAAATGTTTCGTCCTCCAAGACCCACACCTGTTACATCTTATGGTTTCTCAAAGGTACGAAGGGCTCAATTGGCAGTCACAAGGCAAGCAATTTCTGAACTTCTTGAAATCTCTGACAATGAAGACACAAGTTCTAAAGTTTCTGAGTCTTTGCCAAAGCTCAATCCAGAACTGCCTTTTGTCTTTGTGCCTCTTCAAGCTATTCCAGTATCTCAGATTCCTCCTCCTGCTAATTTTGTTTACCTTCCTGATGATGCCAAAAAGGGGGAGAAGATATCCAAGCAAACTGGGAAGTCTACTGGCAAGAGCTACAGCAAGAAGTCCAAGTCCAAGAAATAGTGTTTAGTACTTATGGTTACTTAGTTCTTCTTGTAGTGTTGTATTGTGTTTTTTTTTCTTTTATGTATTGTATTCTTGTTGTTTCTTGTAATATCTTATAAAGTGACTTTTTGATGAAATGAAAATTTCTTTGTTCTGAACTCTATGATTGCATCCTTGTGTTGAACTTTGAATGAATTAATGAATCTCTTTACTTGATCTATTATACATGATATCTTTTGAATTATAATGCATATGTTAAGGGGGAGCCTGTTAAAGCAAACGCAA
Source organism: Adenanthera pavonina (assembly GCA_026686845.1). Classification (NCBI taxonomy): domain Eukaryota; kingdom Viridiplantae; phylum Streptophyta; class Magnoliopsida; order Fabales; family Fabaceae; genus Adenanthera; species Adenanthera pavonina. The sequence goes on from JAIVEN010000017.1 coordinate 11,567,622, forward strand.
GTACTAATCCAGTTTGTAAGTTATTTTTTCATCATCAAAAAGGGGGAGAATGTTGAATCAAGTGTTTTGATGATTCCAAACCAACTTTCTAGAGCTTGGAGAGAAGATATCAAAGGTGCACAAATGATCTCAAGTGGAGAAATTCAAGAAAAACTAGCAAAAGATTAGATGTAGAATCTACAGCTATATTTGAATTGAGTAAAAGACTTTGAATTAGCAAAAAGATATTTTAAAACTATGATTCTATGTTAATCCATGTAATATTTAAAAAACACCCACTAACAGACGAAGTTTGAAATGTTTATACTGATATGCTGTTTTGAAAATTCGAACTTTGGCTTTGGAAATTGGAATTTCATATTGAAAATGAACAAGTCTGAAAAGAACCTTCTCTGACAGACAAACTTTGACTATAGAAATTCGAATTTTGAATCTTGTTTGAAAGGAGCCTTCTCTAACAGACGAACTTTATCTTTTGAAAATTCGAATTTCAAACAAAATACAACTTATGAAAAATGAAAAATTTATCTGAGGATATGTCAAAGTTCATTTGAAAACTGAGTTTGGAAAGAGCATCAAAATGGCTCACTGACAAATGAACTTTGAATATGAAAATTCAAATTTCAGAAACAAAGCTTGTGAGTCTGTTATGATGAGATGTTGACATACAAATGATAGTATTCAGAAATTCAAACTTTGAAGTAAGTCTGAAAAGAGGCCTCTCTTACAGACAAAATTTGCATTTTGAAAATTCGAATTTCGAATAGATGAACTATTGTGCCTTATTGAACTGCCCACTGACAGATGAATTTTGGGTATCAAAATTCGAATTTCGAAGGCACTGTAGCAAAATGGAACAACTGTTCATACTTTCCAGAAGAACCTTAAACTTGAAAATTCGTATGTTCCAACATAGAAACATTTTTCAAAGATCAAAATTTGAACTTTGCTTCATGACAGGCGAACTTCAGATATTCAACGTTGAATTCTTTAACCTTTGGTTTCTGTGAAATTGGTCTGTTGACTAACCAAAATTTGAACTTTGAGTGTCAGAAGCATTAAATGCGGTTGGTGAATGGATAGTTTTTCAGAGTAACCATTGGGTAACTTCTCCAACAGATAGATTTTGTCTCTAACGTATAGTTAAGACCTAAATCTATAAATATAACATCATTTGAAGTTGTGGGTAATGATTTTAACATTGTATATACTGAAACTCTGCTAAATCATCAACTCAAAGTCTCTTACTCTCACATACTTCATTCTTTGTACTCCAACTTTCATATACACTCTGATTAAGAGAGCTTATCCATTGTAAACAATCTCATCTTCACCTGGAAGAAAGATTTTCTTGCGAGGGGATATCACAAGGGATTGGGGAAGCACTTAGTTAGAGTGTAAAGAGAGAAAGTGTAAGCTCTAAAAATAGAGTATCATAGTTGTACTGTGGCATTTGCAAGAAGCCCATTGAATTCTTGCAAGATAGTGGAAAATCTCAAGTGATGGCTTGAGAACTGGACGTAGGTCAAGATTGAGAGACCGAACCAGGATAAACATCTGTGTCTTCCCTTCTCTATTACTACTTTTACTTGTTATTCACTTATACTCTGTTTTACTGTCACCTTTGCTTTCTTCACTTTATTGACATTTTGCAAAAAATTTTAATCTTCCCAATTCACCCCCTCTTGGGAAGCCAGCATATCTAACAATCTTGTGCTCCTCCATAACATAATTTGTTCATCTAGCATTAGGATGTGTCATAATGTTGACCTTTTAAAGTCAACTTATCCTACAAAATTGAACAAATGCTATCTTTTCCTAATTATTGATCTTTTATATATAAGCATGAATTTCTAATATTCTTTATATCTTATCATTTAACATCTAAGCATACATTATTTTGGGATCTTTACAATATTCCTTTCATAATGCTATGTCAATTTATGTGCTCATTTAGACATACATTATGCCTTTGACTACTAGCATAAAAAAAAAATTCTTCCCATCTCTTTCCAAATTTCATCAAGGACATATGGTAAATATAGGTGTCATATATGACAAATAGACCTTATTCATGAATGTTCAAGTGCTCATAAATATAGGTTTTTTATGATAATTCCAAAAATTTTGAGAATTATCTCTTATGCATCTCTAAAGACACTTCACCCATATCTTTTACATCATAGCTCTTGAATAAAGTTATTATGCCCTTTATGACATCTTAAGTCACTCGTCATAAGCAATATGTCATATATAAGTAAAAATTAAATAGATGACTCAACTCCCACTAATCCTGTGGTATGAACAAGGATCTATGATGTTCTCAATGTTATCTAAAATGTGATCGCATCATGAGACTTCAACTACCACTACCATGGGAAGTCATGCCTAATTAAATTCTCCTTTATACTGATTGAACCCCTTAAATTATTTCACATACATCTATCTTTTATAATCATAATGAGAGTGATAGTTTCCTTATTATTCTAAATAAATTGGCATATAGATTCACGATGATAATGAAGGAATTATTCATTAATATAGGAGAAAATCTCAATATCATCAATCCCTTCCTTTATAAAGAAAACCTGTAGCAAACAATCTTTAATTTGTAATACATAATATTAACTAGTGAATTCCTTCCAATCTTAAAGACCCATTTATGGCTAATTTTCTTAGCCTCACTAGCAATTATACAAATTCCCAAATATTATTTGTCTTAGGATCTCTTATATTTATCATGAGATCATACCTTAATTTGGAATTTACTTCATTATATGTGAGAACATATGGAATTATTCTTAATGTTCATGCTCTAATCAAGTTTCTTAATGTACACCATGTAATTGCTAATGATTGCCAAATTCTCGATCATAATTGGTCATAATTCAATCTATTGTTAAGATTTAAGTTGCATAATAAGAGTTTCATCATTAACTATTTTTGAGATATCTCTTGTTCTTTATGAGATTTCTCTTCAATAGTTAATAGGATCTATGACATTGATATTCTTAATTTTCAGCATGACCAATTAAATTTTAGAACTTCATTGTATTTTACATTCATCTTATGAAAAATAAGTTTAATGTAAAACTAGTGTTCCATCATAATTAGTGGTTTCATTTATCTTTGCGTGACCATTCTTGATAGGTTTGTCATATATTTGATCACTCCCACTAATTATGACATTCCTCAATGAACTTGACATTCCTAATTTCTATATATCCTGTGTGATGGATATTATAGTTTTTATCCTTTAAGCTTCTTTACATTTCCATCCAAATATGTAATGAGACCTTCAGGAACAACCTCAATTCACTCTTACCTTTACAAGACCAGTTAATGAGAGCAAATCATTTAGAATAAGATTCCAACCTTATGGGCTTCAAAAGATTTATTTAATTACAAAAATGTTGGAATTTTATTTTAAATGTACATTGTTGTCTTGAGTGAATTTGTCCATCACTAGTATACTTATGATAATATACATTCCCTTAACTAATTTCACTATATTAACCCTTTTATTGGATTAATTCTCTACTTTTATTTTACATCCTTATTAAGGCATCATGTGCCTTTTCTTAATTATAAAATAAGTAGACTCATAAATTGTGAGAAATTAAGAATATAGGGAAGGATCTTAAAACCCATGTAGAACTCGTCTCACGAACCTTCAATCAAATTGGGAAATGTAAGGATCGTGCTAGGATCAAATAGAAGCAAATAAAACACCAAGAACACATTAAACAATAGAAAAAATAAACAAAGAAGAATGCATGAATAGGAAGAATAGAAGTTGTTGGTCAAGAAGTAAGATCCCAAGAAAACTTATTTCTTGAAACCTTAGCTAAAGACACCACAAAGAGAAGACCACTTTCTTTGATATGTCAAAGAGTCTCGCAAACTCACCAAGAGAATAAGAAAACTCACAAAGTTTTAGTGAAAAATGAACTATTCATTCATCTCCATTTTGCAAGTACAAAAGTGCCCTTTTTAAAGAAAAAGAAAGCAAAAACCTTAGGTCTAATTTGGTAAAAATAGTTCAGATCCTAAATCTCTTAGAATGGCACAATTTTACACAAAAATAAGACTAGATACATGTTGAATAAGTGATGCCCAAAAATAGAAAATAAAATCAAATTTGAAAAGATCCTCACAAATAAATTCAAAATAAGAAACCAATGGTCAAAAGCCTTATTTCTGAATTAAATAATAAAAAATGAAAATTGCTAATTTATTTAATAAAAGAACACTACTTAAATGGTCACAAGCTTGACACATGTTCATTTACGTGAGTTCTTCTATTTGAGCCTTGTTCGTCGGGCTTGGATCAATTTCTAGCATACTAGCCATGAAGAACACGTCTCTTGAAGCCTTTTGGGCTAAAAATTGATCTAAGTGGATGGGTTCTTATTCAATTACTTCTTGAATCAATCCATTGAGAGCTTGCTTCATCGCCTTAGTCCTTGCTTTTGTCATAGGCCCACCCATTACTTGCATAGGATCTTTCTTGTTCCATACTTAGGTTCCTTGTCCATCCGCTTGTTCATGAATTCCAAATCCTCCAAGCTCTTGAATATTTCGTCCAAACTCCTCCTCTTGATTAGGCCTAGCTCGTATTCCATCATCTTTTTAAATAATTAGAACATAAATATAAAAACTAGTCACCAGTGTTTATAATCTTTAACAATTAAATTCTTCCAGACACATATATTTGCTTAATCTTTAATACAGTTCATATATGAACTAGAGTTAATAAAGTTTTGAGATGAAATAATCTCATTCTTTATAAACCTTGTTAACTCTATATAATGGAGACATTGATATTCTCTTTTATCACCTAATAGGAAGAATTTTTATTCTTGACATGTTTTAACTAAATGAGATTTAAAATTATATTAAAGATAAGAATATAACTATTACTCTTTATAAGCCTCTTTCTTCATGGCCTATATTTGGAATTAAATAATCCCTTATTAGAATTTCACTTTAATCCAAATTTAAGCTCAATTTTTTTCTTCCTCATATATATCCAATAAATATTTATTGTATATATTTCCTTATGTGTGTTATGAGAAATTTATAATGACTCATACTAATGAGATATCTATTTAAGGATTGTGTATACCAAGATTGATGGAGATTCTCTTATCTTGAGAGCTATGTCTCTCACCTGTATGGTATATCATTTACATACCTTCAGTGTCTATCTACTTTATAGATAAATACTTTATAGTTGGAGTACTAAATAGTGACTCATATCAAAGTTACATCTATTACTTATAAATAGATCTTAACGTCTTCAAATCATTTATGTACCCAAATATTTAGCTCTATATTAAAATTTCATTATTATTGTATTGAGACAATTGTATTAGTCCCAATATTTATACAATATTATCTCATGCTAATATTAATGGGCATAGAAACTTTAGGTCAAGATCTCCTAGAGCTTAGCATTTTTTGCTTTAGACTCTATAATTGTCTCTAACTAAATTCAAGAGATAAGAACAATACTGCAATTTTATGATTCAACTTAAAACATTCTTACATCAATTCTATATGAGGCATTCATCTATCACATTTAAAAAATGAATGCTTACCAATGTAACACATACTTTACATAAATTCTGTATCACCAAAATCTACCTGTGGGCAAAGATTCCAGTATAGCATAAATTTATGTATCATGTATGATGAAACTAAAAAGCATTCATACTTCCTAATACATGTGGTCTACTTAAAAAGTACAAAGCAACTTCTATTTTATCTTAATTAAGTATATATTTATAACTATCTACCTGTGGGTAAAGATATGTTATAATTAAACAATTAATTAGAATTGATATATTTATGTCCTCATGTGATATCTTTGTTTATTAAAACAAATCATAAATGTATATATTCAATCATGTAAGGATGATGTGGCTACTCCTTAACTATACAAGTCAATCACAAGACATCTAGAATCATTATGCTTACAAGGACATACATATGCACTCATATAGGTATCACGCAAAGAGAATCATTTAATTAATTAATCAACTAAATTAGATATAAGACTAATTAATTAAAAAATTCTCCACATATGATTATATTATATATGTGCAATATTTTGCCCTATTAACCTGATGAAACGAAAATGCATTCATATTCCCTAATACCTCTGAGCTACTTAGGAAATATAAGGTCATTCTATTTCATACTGATTAAATACGCAATTATAATTATCTCCCTGTGGGTAAAGATAAATTGCAACTACACATATAATTAGAATAGATATTTTAAATCCATATGTAATTTTATTAAATCAATAATGCATGCATCAATTATAAATGATTTATTGGCTAATTAATTAAATGCATGCTAATCACAAATATCATAAATTATGTGCAATTAAAATTATATATATGCACAATCATTATGAGAATTTAAATAATTAATTTAATCAACCAAATAAACATGTGATTAAATAATTAAACAAATTCTCCTACTATTTTATTTATTTAATGTGCCCAACAATCGTTTAAATTAGTTGTAGGCTAATAAATAACTTGATTATTTTGCAAAACCAAAATAGTGTTATTAATTGCTTAAATAGAAATTTCCAAATTTCAGACAATAAAACTAACACAGGTAATATCTTGCAAAATATTTTTAATAGCCCAAATTAACTTTCCAAATTTTAAACAATTAAAATAGCACATAAATAAATAATCAATCAAAATTTATCATCCAATCAAATATGGTTCAATACAAATAAAAAATAGCCAATTGAACCCATAATTAAATTCTGGAATTTTAAATAATATGTTTTGGCTTAAATAAAATTTCAATCACCAAAATAACCCAAAATAAATTTCCAGACATTATTAAATGACCCAAAACCGAATTTTTGTCTAAATCTTAAAGCCCATGGTTATGTTCCAGAAATTAGAAATGTAGAAAAATTGGTCAAAAAATAAATTTAATCAAAATCTATAAGCCCAAAACCTTAGGCCCATATGTCCCTCTAACATGCTTCATAAAATCCCATTGAGCCAGAATTAAACAAAACTCTTGGCTCAACTAACGCAAGCCCAATAGGAAACAAAACAAACTCAAAAGGACGGCCTAACTGTTTCATGCAATTTTAGACACCATTCTTGACAACTCCAACGGCAGAGATTATTGGAGAAGGCCGAGAAGACATCTTCTCATACCAACCTATCCCGAACGCGTCCAAATTCTCAAATAAAAAACCAAGAAACTCGGCGTTTATGATCTCGGTTTTCTCTCGCAGACCCAAGCCAAAGACCATGCTCTTATATATGAAATCAATAACAAAAATCTAGACACATGATCCCTTATATAGGTTGTTCTAAACATGCATAAAATCAAATAGAAATTTCAGACCTGTAGTTACAACTTCAACGCTGTGCTAATTTTTCATAGATGAAAATTCACACAACATCATATCACAATACATATGTGCAAGCAGAGATAATTAAGGCTCTGATGCCACATGTGAGAAAAATTCAATTTTTAATATAAATTTCATATATTGAATTTTCCCACAAAATTTATTAGAGCAGTGGGAGACGTATAAATATCTCTCATCATACTAGATGATTTAATATAAATATTTTTGGAGTTACTCGATCTAAATATTAGATTTGAAATCACATATAAAATTATTTAGAAGAAAATATAAAAAAATAATATATACAAACAATTCTTCTAACTAGTCATGAAACACAGTGATAGAGCTTGGGATTTAGTCTCAACTAGTCGGGGAATCAGAGCGTGTGTCAAGTTTAACTTAGTCTGCCTCTATTTAATAACCTTGGTCATCATCAGTTATTAAATTTAACTTTGAATTTGAATTCAAATAAAGATAAAGATAAAATTATGACTGAGTTTATCCCTTATTTTAAAAAATCACTCAACTGATAATATCTTCTCTTGAAGATAAGGACCAAACTAAGTTAAGATATATTTAATTAAATAAATAATATAAATATATAATTTGAATAAATTTAAATTAAATATTATTAAATTAAATATATTAAACGCTTATATATCTTTCTAATGCTGCATTTGTTATAAGGTTGTCAATGTAATATCCTGAAAATTCTCTTAAATATTTAAAACTCAATATTTTAAAATCTATAAGGAATTTATAAAAATAGATATATGTCATTTTATATAATATAAGATGAAGAGATCAATTATCTTGGCCAGAAAAAAAAAAAAGAAAGTGACCATTTACCCCTAAAAAGAAAAAAAAAAGAAAAGAAGAAGATAGGAAAAAAAAAAAGAGAAAAGAAGAAGATGAGAAGAAGAAAGGCGGTTGGAAATTTTATAAATTTTGGCAAAAATTACATATAATAACTTGAAAGTTTTAAAAATTATAAATTGATCCCGAGTCAATGGTAATTTTTTTTTAATATGCAATATTACTGTTAAAACAAAGCTGTCGATGAGAGAAGTCCAATGGTATATGACACTGAGTGTTAATATTTAAGAATGAAGAAATAATCAGTGTCAAAGGTTAAAAAGTAACTTTATACTGATAAAACTACTTTTTGATCTGCAAAAGCCAGCTATTGAACATCACAAAATGAGCTTTTTAAAAATAGTATATTAAAGTAATACCATATACAAATTCACTTCAACTTTGTATCAATAAAGTGAATTTACACTGTAAAAAGATAACTTTACCGGTCCAAGTATAAAGTAACCAACACAGAGTATTACTGGACTGGAAAAATTATGCAGTGTTTTGGACAAGTGCACCCCTTATTAGGATGCCACATGTCAGCCCATGTGTCCAAATTGGAAGTCTTGATGGTTAAGAAAAGGGAAGACTTAATGATTAAGCTTTCTTAATTAATCATGATTAACCAAAAAGCAAATGTGATTAGTGGCATATTATATATACTCCCTCATGACTTGGCCGAACAAGCACTTCACAAAAAGAGGAAGAAGTGGTCTGCAAAGTTGAGAGAAAGGAGGGAGCACGTGAAGGAGGAAAGAAAAAGAGAAGAAAAATAAGGAAGAAAAACAAGGAAAATTGGTAAGTAAACATCTTGTGTTCTTTAAGTGTTCTAGCATAGTTTCTAAGCTCTATGAGTTTGTTTCCTTGAAATTTTCTCTCCTTCATCCACTATTCTAATCTGGCCAAGCATGATTAATGGGAAGAAAAGTTGTTTTTAAACCATAAAATCAAGAGAAAGTATGATATTTTACTAAAGGAAACAAGTATGGTATGTTTTAAGCAAGTTTGTGAAAGAACCATTCTTTTTCCTTTGGAGTAGATTTTTGGCGAGATCATTTGAGTGTCTTAAGGTTGGAATTTCATCAATTTGATGGCAAAAATAAGTTCTCCATGATGAAAAACCTTAAAGACAAGCATTGGCTCAAAGATAGAGCTTAAGATAAAGAATTTGGGAATTTAAGGGTTTCAAGAGTTTTATGAGAGCTTTTTGTAATTAACCATGAAATCAGTAACTTGAGCATGTGTTGAATGATATTTAGGGACTTGAGGAAGCCTGGTAAAACTAGAGGAAGCTTTGGTTTAAAGAGGAAAATCAAGTGCAAGCACCAAAGGTAGCTAAGTTTCATATTCTTGCTTTATATTCTTTCATTGTCTTTCTATAATTAAATTGTGTTGCCATATTGAAATTTTGATTTCTTTGATTGGTCTTGGCTATTAAATGAGGGGTTTTATTCCCTGGGATGTCCAATTTCTAAGCCGTTATGCTGCCGAAATTTTGATGACCAATGTGGCAATTTATTGTTAAAATGTGATTGATGTCATTAAATATGATCAAATGTGAGTTATTTGACATGATTGATATAATTGTATAAAATGTAACTTGCTACTGAGATTGCCCCCCAATCTCATCCCCTCAAGTATCTCAAATGATAGACACAGGCTATGGCAAAGGAGTCCAAAGAAAAGGCAAGGAGAATAAAGAAGGGAACGATGCTTGATGGTGTTTTCAAGCTATAAGCGTATATTTTGAAATTATGTATAAAATCATGTATATGCTTTTAGATCTGTGCCATTGTGCTATTATGTCCTTATGAGCATTATAAAATGTTTGGCATGGATTTGAAACATGGAATGATCATGTCAGCTTGTTATGAAGTGATGAAGGCAAGTTAAGGGAAACAATGGGCCATGGACAAATTCAAGACCCACTTCAAGGCATTGGAGGACCAATGACCAGAGCTAGGACCAAAGCCATGAAGCAAGCCATGAATGGGTTGATCCAAAATATGATTAACATGGAACCATTGTATTTGAATGATTTTGAGACCCAAAACAAAGAAAGAGGCAAGCTGAAAATGTGGAGTCAAATTATAGTCAACAAGCCCAACTTGGAGAAGGCCCAATATGAAGAATTCACTTAAAATACATGTGCTTCTCATGTGGTCACTAAAAGTGACGTTTTTAATAAGTTTTATTAGGATTATTTTAGTCAATTTGTTTCCTTTTCAATAAAAGGCAAATAATGATCTGATTTGCTTTGCTTTATGCATTTAAGAGGAGCCAACCTTTTCAAATTCAAAATTAGAATTAAATGCTCCTTTGGACTTAGGATTTCCTTTTTGTATTGATTAGCATTAATAAGGTTAGGTTTGTGGGGTGAACTAGAGTTAGTTTGTGGGGTTAATACTTGCCTATAAATAGGCACCTCTTGTACTCTTGCAAGGACAACATGAATGAATGAATTTCTTTTCAGCAACTTTATTATTGTTCTGTGAGTTCTTTCTTGCTTATCCTTGAGTGCCAGAAAGAATGAGGACTTATCAAGGAGTGGTGATCCTTGTGGCGTCCCGGAGTTAGGATTCAAGAGACGGGTTCTCTTGGAGTCTACTTCCTTCGACCAACATTTTGTTCAGTTTTCTTATTTCATCGAGTCTATTTTCTTTAGTTTTTGTTCATTGTTGTTCTTCGTTGTTCTTGAGCTCAATTCATCTTTCCTTGAGTTGCACGATCCTTATATCAAAGAAGGCTCTTAGGACGGGTTCCTAACGTGTCTCCCATCATTTGGTATCAGAGATTCGGCTTGCAAATCAAGGCGTGTTTCTGTTGTTTCATTCCATTTTTCCTTGCTGTCCAGAAAATCGTAGCACTGTTCATCCGTACTGTTCATGCTTGCTGTCCAGAAAATATTCGTACTGTTCTTCCATACTGTTTCTTCATCACTGTTCATTGTACTATCTGTCACTGTTCATTCGTTTTTACCTTGCTATTTTGTTCTATGTTCTTGATCCATTTTCCAGACTTCATAATCTTCCGTTTTGTTCTTATTGTGGCATGATCTATTCTAATTTCGTTGTCCATTTTCTTTACTAAAGGATCTTACCATATTTGATTCTTGTTTCCATTGAGATTGTGGAGTTCTTTGTTATCTGCCCAAAGAATTTAGTTACTACCCAGATTTCTTGTTGTGATTTTGCCAAAAAAAAAACAGAAAAAGAAAGAGAGAATTGATTGCAGCCTTGGAAAGAAAAATTCGTATATAAAAAAAAAAGAAGGAAAGAATTAAAAAAAAAAAAGATATGGCTGCTGAGGCAATTTCCAAAAAAATTAAGGAGATCTTGTTTTCTTTCCTACATTAAGATCTTTCAATCCAGGTGGTAGTTTGAATTACAAATTTCCTTTTGTGATTGGGCATTAATGTTATTTAATTGCTCCATTTTCTGATCTCATTAAAGGAGAATCAACTTTTGAATACCCATTCATAATTTCTCATTTGTGGTAAGTTTCCATTCTTGTCTTTTATTTTCTACTTAGAATTTTACTCTTCTAGTTTAATTCTGTCTATTTTCCTACATAATTTAAATTCCCTAACTTGTTCCTTTCTTGTTTCATATTTGATAGTCATCTAAAAGTTCCTTCCTTTGGTATACATGCCACATCTTTTCTCTTGTCTTAATTTCCAGCATTTCCTTTTCTCTTTTCTTAGCTGGAAAATTTGTTTCTTTTGTTAAAAAAAAAAACAGAAAGCCCATCTTTCTTTGTTGGTCACCAACATTTTACACTCTTTGAGAATTTAAATTCTTGGATCTTTGACTTTGAGATTGCCACTTAAAACATTGCTTCTTGATTTAAGTTCAGATTCAATTTTGCACTCTCATAGGAAGCAAGAGTGAGTGGTAAAAGGCAAGAGTGTAATTATATCATTTCTGGAAAAAGTCTTTAAAGTGTGTAAAACACGAGTGAACTTACATCATTCTTGAGTGTAACACGTGAGAGAGTGGTGAGGTCCATTGCTCTTTGAATTTGCACTAACATTTTAGGTTCTTGGAAACATGTCTAGTGGTAGTGAAACTCAAATGCCAGATTTGAAGCTCTTTATGAACTCCATAAATGATCAGCTCAAGAAATTGAGTATGAGATTAGATGTGATGGAAGCTTCCCCTTCTCATTCTAAAACAAGTCGAGGAAAGCACCATATGATCTATTCTGATGATGGTGAAGAAGAGGTGGGAACTGAATTTGAGGAGGAAGAGCTGCAACCAAGAAGAGCTAGACAAAGCCGGCATACATTTAGACATAACCAAGAGCATAAGAAGGATCCCCTTTCCAATATAAAAATGAAGATTCCTTCCTTCCAAGGGAAAGTTGATCCTGATGGTTACTTAGAGTGGGAAAGGCGCGTGGAGCTTGTGTTTGAATGCAATTCATATTCTGAGGAAAGTAAGGTAAGATTGGCTGCTGTTGAATTTACTGACTATGCTAGTATTTGGTGGAACCAGTTGTGTACTACTAGGAGAAGAACTGGAGAGGGTCCTGTTAGGACATGGCACGAAATGAAGACAATTATGAGAAAACGATATGTGTCAAATCATTACCATAGGGATGTACACATGAAGCTTCAAAAACTAAAACAAGGAACCATGAGTGTGGAGGATTATTACCAGGAGATGGAGATGTCCATGATAAAGGCCCGTGTAGATGAAGATCCTGAGCAAACAATGGCAAGGTTCCTTAGAGGATTGAATCCAGATATTGCTGCTGTAACGTCCGGCCGCTATTCAGGATTGACGACTGTCCCCACAAACCAACACAAGCCCTTTCGGTATGCTTTATCCTCACTCACACACCTCCTTCCCAGGAGGTCACCTATCCCACAATTACTCCAGGTCAAGCACGCTTAACTGAGGAGTTCTTTAGGGATAGACTACCGAAAAGGTAGGTGCACCTTGTTGGTATAGGTAGTACCTATCAATTCCTTTAAGCTATCATTAACCGTATAGTCCCATACCTATACAGTCTCTGGATCCCTCTCGTTCTGGTATGTATTCGATTCATTCATATGCCCCTCCCGCTTAGAAGCCTGCCGGGAGCCTTTCCTTGTCGGTGCCTCATTACTTTCTCCTCATTACTTTATCTGAAGCCCCACTATTCTTGCACCGACGATCGCTCCGACGATCGCTCCCCGCCCTCGTCAGCGCCCGGATGTCACATGCCCACCAGCTTCCGCTTGGTTCGTCCAAGAACCATACCATACTGAGAGAGGCTGGGCTCTGATACCAACTGTAACGTCCAGCCGCTATTCAGGATTGACGACTGTCCCCACAAACCAACACAAGCCCTTTCGGTGTGCTTTGTCCTCACTCACACACCTCCTTCCCAGGAGGTCACCCATCCCACAATTACTCCAGGTCAAACACGCTTAACTGAGGAGTTCTTTAGGGATAGACTACCGAAAAGGTAGGTGCACCTTGTTGGTATAGGTAGTACCTATCAATTTCTTTAAGCTATCCTTAACCGTATAGTCCCATACCTATACAGTCTCTGGATCCCTCTCGTTCTGGTATGTATTCGATTCATTCATATGCCCCTCCCGCTTAGAAGCCTGCCGGGAGCCTTTCCTTGTCGGTGCCTCATTACTTTCTCCTCATTACTTTATCTGAAGCCCCACTATTCTTGCACCGACGATCGCTCCCCGCCCTCGTCAGCGCCCGGATGTCACAGCTGCCGAGGTTGAGATGCAAAACTATCTTGATGTGGAGGAGTTATTGCATAAAGCCATTAAAGTTGAAAGGCACTTGAAGGCAAAACAGAAAGTGAAGTCATATGGGAGTTCAAATAAGGAATACAAATCCTATGGTAGATCAAAGGAATATAATGTGTCTTCCAAATGGAAAGGTGAGCCCAAACCTGAGGAAAAGAACAAGTTGAAAGAACAGATTCCTAGTTCCAAAGGTAAGTCTTCTAAATTTTCTTCTTCTGATTCTTCTAAAGTTAAATGTTTTAAATGTCAAGGGTTTGGTCATATTGCTTCACAATGTCCCACTAAAAGAACTATGATTGCTCTTGAGAATGGTTGTGTGACTAGTGAAAGCAGTGGTGAAGAGACGAAGGAGGCCGAGTTAAACTCTAGTGAAGATGATTCTGATGTGGAGATAGCTGAGGCCGTTGAAGGAGAAGTATTGGTATCCAGGCGTGCTCTTAACATACAGCCAAAGGTGGGCCATGAGAGAGAGCAACGCGAGAATTTGTTTCATACTAGATGTTTCATTAATAACAAGGTATGCAATCTTATCATTGATAATGATAGTTGTACCAATGTAGCAAGCACCTTGTTAGTTGAGAAACTTGGTTTACCAACTTTGAAGCATCCTACACCTTATAATTTGCTGTGGTTTAATGAAAGTGGGGATGCTAAAGTAACTAAACAAGTGATTGTAGCATTTTCCATAGGTAGCTATAAAGACGAGGTTTTATGTGATGTTGTACCTATGTATGTTGGACATTTGTTACTTGGTAGGCCATGGCAGTATGATAGGAGGATTAAGTATGATGGTTACACTAACAGGTACTCATTTGAGTATAATAATAAGACCATTGTGCTAACACCTCTTAATCCAGTGCAGGCTCTTGAAGACCAAAGGAGAATTACGCAAGAGAGTAAAATGAAAGAAAAAGAAAAGAAAGAGCATGAGAAAGAAAGAAAAGCAAGTGAGCTCAAAAGAAAAGAGCAAAGGAGCTTTATGAAAAAGAATGAGAGTGAAGAAACAAAAGTAACTTTGTTTGCTGGTGGAGGAGAAATCAAAAGAGCTTTGTTTTGTGAACCTTCCTTTGTACTTATGTATAAGGAAGTGTATCTAACTATTTCTGATTTAGATAACTCTCTTCCTTCTAGTGTTTTGAGCTTGTTGCAGGAATATAAGGAATTATTTCCAGAGGAGATACCAGATGGGTTGCCCCCAATAAGAGGCATTGAGCATAGGATTGACTTCATCCCTGGAGCATCTATTCCAAATAGGCCTGCATATAAGGCAAATCCAGAGGAGACTAAGGAAATTCAAAGGCAAGTTGAGGAATTACTGAAAAAGGGGTTCGTGAAAGAAAGCCTTAGTCCATGTGCTGTTCCAGTCATTTTGGTGCCCAAGAAAGATGGCAAGTGGAGAATGTGTGTAGATTGTCGTGCCATCAACAAAATTACAGTTAAGTATCGATATCCCATTCCTCGGTTAGATGACATGCTAGATAAATTGCATGGTGCTTGTTTATTTTCAAAGATAGATCTTAGGAGTGGATATCATCAGATTAGGATGAAAGAAGGGGATGAATGGAAGACTGCTTTTAAGACTAAGTTTGGGTTGTATGAGTGGTTAGTTATGCCGTTTGGTTTGACTAATGCTCCTAGCACATTTATGAGTCTTATGAATTGTAACACCTTACTTTTAAATTTATTTCCCATGAATTAGACTCCTTTTAAGTCTAATTATACTTGATTCTAAGCTTGAATCACATAAGAATGAAAATCAGAATTTCAAAAATTTTCAGTTATTATTCATATGGTAGTTTCCACTTTGCCAACTGAACTTTGAAAATTCATAACTAATTCTAGAAAAATAATTTCATAGTGATTCAAGTCTTTAACAATAGATAAAAACCTTATTTACATGGAAAAAATATGAAACTGAGCATTTACTTGACCAATTTATACAGTTTATTCCTTAAACATTTACTGTATATTTGGTCATTTTCTCTTCCCCAGGATTTTAACCTTATATTTAAAAATTCATATCTCACTCTACCATGAGCCAAATCAAACATTATTTATGTCATATGAAAGCCCTGTGAGTCTATTTATATAAATAATTTTCCTCTACATTTATTCAACTTGCACAGGACATGGTGTTAACTTAAATCATAAAGGGTCAGAATTCCACTTTTGCTGGAACAGTTTTGGGAAAACCTCCATATCTCCTATCATATAGCTCCAATTACCTCTAAATCAGTGGCATATGAAACTTAAAACATATTCCTTTCCATAAATATAAACCACTGAATTTTTAGAGCTCTGCACGATTTATATCATCTTTTTAATTTTCCAGTACCTAACTTTCAGTTTCCAGTTTTCCCAATCTTTCTCTGTTCTGAACCCTAACTTAGAAAATTCACCATTAATTGTACATAACTCCAAATAAGGTGAATTAGGTGTCATATTAAAGGTTGAGATGCCCTATATCTGGAATAAAAATACCATAAACTTTACCTCACATTAAGTATAGAACAAGGGCGAATGAAACAGACATGTTGGGAAAATGCCCTGTTTCAGTCCACATTGCAATTTCCTTGCCAAAACCCTTGCAAATGAACTCATTTTGGCATGTAACTTGGTAGCATATAACTTTATATCCCAACATACAGAACTGGAAATTTTAATACATTTTATACAACATTAACATATTATTCACTATTTTATAATTTCATACAAAGCAAGGCACAAACAACCATTCACCCTATAACACAATGGCTTGCAACATCATTTCCTTCTTCATGCCTTTTGCTCCTTCCTTAACTCTTTTGCATCGATTCTCCCTAGCATGGTTAGTCATTGAAGGGGGGTGAGATTCAAAGAATCTCAGTAGCAATCACCATTCATGCAATCATATTATCACATTAAGCATATAATCATCATAAAATATCAAGTAAATGCTTTTAAACATTTATGCCATAATATTTTACAAAAATTTCGGCAAAGTTTTGTTTTGTATTTTGGACATCCCGGGGTCTCAAAACCCTCAATTAACTCAGCCAACATTCTCAAAGCATCACAATTGATCATAGCAAACAATAGGCAAGTCATCAAACTCATTGAAAATCACATGACAATATAAGGCAAGAATAGGTAAATTGCTACCTTCATGCTTTTTCTTACTCTTCAACTTGATACCAATGCTCCCCCTAGCTTCCTTGGGCTTCTTCAAGTCCTAATGCATCATCAAACAATTATTCAAGCTAATGGTTCCATGACTTTCTTCAAAAAGTGTTCATGAAACCCTAATTCTTCAAAAATTCACCAAAATTCATTCCTAACTCAAAAATGATGAATTATACCTCTATTCCATGTAATTTTTCATGAGGAATCCAAATATGGCCTCAAAATTGCCAAATTCCATCTCTAGCTTGGTTACTGTTCATTCCGAATTAAGCTTCAAAAAGCTAAAACTTTCACTTTCTTAATCTTAAGCTTTTTCTTGTACAACATACTTGTGTCTACCTATTTTGGACCCAAGAAATCTATTTTTAAGGTCAAAATTATGAAATTCCCTTTCCTTTTCAAACCCTAAATAGGCAGAAAATTTCATAAATTTGTAGAAAAATATCTACCCGATTATTTTGCAATCTAATGGCATAATCTTAATCCTTGAAGCCTATACATCACTTTTCATGGATCACTTTCTTCATGCCTTCATTTTCTCTCTCTACTCTCTCTCTAGGCAGAAAATTTCAGAGGAAAAATAGAGAGACATAATCCATAAAGCTTCTCCAAATTCAAGGATACACAATAAAATAACCATAAGATTTTACCTTGAGTTTTTGTGACTTTAACTTTGCCTTTCTCTTCTTCTTTTAATTTTCTAGGGTCTTCACGCTTTCTTCTCTCACTGTTGCTGAAGCCATCGTGAATGAAGTGAGGAAGATGAAGATTAATGAGTTAATAGGATATTTATGTAATAAAATATTTAATTAACCTTTCTTTTTGACTTTGATTACTTTTTGGCAAATAAAACTTTTGTCAAAATTCCCTTGGTATCCATTCTTCACTTCATACGTAGCTCACTTCCTTTTTTGGCCAAAAATTGCATCATAACTTTAATGGACCAAAATACCCTTTACCGATTAAATTTACCCGTACCGATTAAGTATTTTTGCCAAAATTGTCATTAAATTGGTACAGGATTATTCAATAATTATTTTTGGTCCAACATCATTATCTAGACCCAAAATATATTTTATTAAGGTCCAATCATTGTCCTTGGATCAATACTGCATTTTCCTGCAGTCTAAACTGACTTTTAATATTAACCCTAATTACCCAATAAATGTTAGTTTGACCTTAATAAATTCCATAATATATTTCATTGGGTCTAACTCATTGAGAGATTCATTTTGACCATAATTTTTTATATTTACGAAAATGCCCTTGACCCGGGGTTAATTTATAATTTTTAGAACTTTCGGGTCATTAGGTGTAATTTTCCCCAAGACATTTCTGATACTATTTTCACATCATTTTTATGACTTTAAGGACATGGATGTCCTTTTAATAATTCTTTTGGGGCAAAAATATAATTTCTCATTTTTCCATCCAACCGGGAAAAATGACCTCTTTGTCCTTCTTTGCACTTAACAGTGTCTCTCTGTTTTTCCCAATTCCTTATACACTTTATGATATCAACATTTATTTCTTGAGGTTTAAATTCAATATTCATATTTCTCTTCAAATATGGGAAATGACTGTTTTGCCCTTGAATCGGGTCAAAAATATAATTATCCATTCTTTCGGGCACTTTCTTGTAATTTCACCCAAAGACCAATTTTTAATTATTTCACTTTTCAATATTCACATTAACTTCAAATTGGTCTATCTCTCAACCTGGACCTCCCAGGAATGCAATACTTATACCATTGCGCTCAGTTTGGAGCAGGCTTTCATTCAAGTGGTATATTGCATATTTTTTCGGGGTGAATTCTGAATTTAATTTCTGTCAAAGACCTTAAGGAAAATTAATTCCAATTAAGGATCAAACATAACTTCTTCAGAAAATTAGATGAGAAATTAATTCCTTCTAAAGCTCAATTCTATATAACCTTTTCGTTTCACTTCATTTCTCATCTTTTATTCATTTTATAATATCCCATAAAAATAAGGATATTACATGAATCATGTTTTTCGTCCATACATAGGAAAGTTTGTAGTCGTATACTTTGATGATATTTTGGTGTTTTCTAAGAGTCTTGAAGAGCATGCTGAACATTTGCGTGCTGTATTTGATATCTTACGTGAAAATAGACTCTTTGCCAATTTAGAGAAATATTCTTTTTGTTTGGATTCTGTTGTCTTCCTTGGGTTTGTTGTAGGTGCTGAAGGGATTCGAGTGGATGAGGAGAAAGTGAAAGCTATCCACGATTAGCCTACACCAAGGAATGCAAATGAAGTGAGGAGTTTCCATGGACTTGCAAGTTTCTACCGGAGATTTGTGCGGGACTTCTCAACCATTGCTGCACCTCTAAATGAACTGGTAAAGAAAAATGTTGTGTTTAAATGGGGTGAGGCACAAGAGAGGGCTTTTCAAACACTGAAAGATAAGCTAACCAATGCCCTTCTACTTATTCTTCCTGACTTTTCTAAGGTTTTTGAAGTTGAATGTGATGCTTCTGGTATTGGAATTGGAGCTGTTTTGATGCAAGAGGCTAGACCAATTGCATATTTTAGTGAGAAGCTTAGTGGTGCATGCTTGAATTATTCTACATATGATAAAGAGTTGTATGCACTAAAAAGAACCTTAGAACATTGGCAACATTATCTGTGGTCTAATGAATTTGTTTTGCATTTTGATCATGAAAGTTTGAAATACCTTAAGACCCAAAACAAATTGAACAAAAGACACGCTGTTTGGCTTGAGTTTATTGAATCTTTTCCATATGTTTTGAAACATAAGCATGGTAAAGAAAATGTTGTTGCCGATGCATTGTTTAGGAGATATAGTCTCATTACATCTATGCAGGCTAAGTTGATTGGTTTTGAATCCTTGAAAAGCATGTATGAATGTGATGTTGACTTTGCTGAAACCTGGAAATTGTGTGAGAATCATGGTGTTGATGATTTTTATAGATTTAATGGGTTCTTGTTTAAGGGAAGTAAGCTATGTGTTCCTGCATGTTCTATGCGTGAGCTTTTGGTTAAAGAATCTCATGGAGGAGGTTTAATGGGTCATTTTGGAGTTGATAAGACTTTCGCTATGATGAAAGATCATTTTTATTGGCCACATATGCGCAAGGATGTTGTTTCTGTGTGTGATAAATGCATTGTGTGCAAGCATGCTAAATCTCGAGTGCATCCCCATGGATTATATACACCTTTGCCTGTTCCTTCACATCCTTGGGTGGACATTTCTATGGATTTTGTGCTTGGATTGCCTAAGTCCCCTGCTGGTAAGGATAGTGTATTTGTTGTGGTGGATAGGTTTAGCAAGATGGCTCATTTCATTGCTTGTTCTAAAACACATGATGCTATTCACATCTCTGATTTGTTCTTTAAGGAGATAGTTAGATTGCATGGTTTACCCAGGTCCATTGTTAGTGATCGTGATGTTAAATTCTTGAGTCATTTCTGAAAAACTTTATGGGCTAAACTGGGAACTAAGCTTGTGTTTTCAACAGTTGCACATCCCCAAACGGATGGGCAAACAGAGGTAGTAAATTGAACACTTTCTTCTTTATTGCGTGCTATATTGCATAAAAATCTTAAAAATTGGGAAAAGTGTTTACCTCATGTGGAGTTTGCATATAACCGAGCTGTGCATTCTACTACTAGTTATTCTCCTTTTGAAGTTGTCTATGGGTTCAATCCTTTGACTCCACTTGATATTCTTCCTTTGCCTGTTACTGAGTTTGCTAACCTTGATGCTGAAAAGAAAGCTAAGTTTGTGCAGGACTTACATGCTAAGGTAAAAGCAAACATTGAGAGGAAAAATGAGCAATATGCTTAACAGGCTAACAAAGGTCGCAGGAAGGTTGTCTTCGAGCCTGGAGATTGGGTGTGGGTTCATCTAAGGAAAGAGAGGTTTCCTAAACAAAGGAAATCCAAATTGCACCCAAGAAGCGACGGTCCTTTTCAAGTTTTGGAAAGGATAAATGATAATGCTTATAAAATTGATTTGCCTCATACTTATGGAAATGTAAGTGCAACCTTTAATGTGGCTGACCTCTCTCTTTTTGACATTTCAGATTCGAGGACGAATCCTTTTCAGGAGGGAGGGAATGATGAAGGCAAGTTAAGGGAAACAATGGGCCATGGACAAATTCAAGACCCACTTCAAGGCATTGGAGGACCAATGACCAGAGCTAGGACCAAAGCCATGAAGCAAGCCATGAATGGGTTGATCCAAAATATGATTAACATGGAACCATTGTATTTGAATGATTTTGAGGCCCAAAACAAAGAAAGAGGCAAGCTGAAAATGTGGAGCCAAATTATAGTCAACAAGCCCAACTTGGAGAAGGCCCAATATGAAGAATTCACTTAAAATACATGTGCTTCTCATGTGGTCACTAAAAGTGACGTTTTTAATAAGTTTTATTAGGATTATTTTAGTCAATTTGTTTCCTTTTCAATAAAAGGCAAATAATGATCTGATTTGCTTTGCTTTATGCATTTAAGAGGAGCCAACCTTTTCAAATTCAAAATTAGAATTAAATGCTCCTTTTGACTTAGGATTTCCTTTTTGTATTGATTAGCATTAATAAGGTTAGGTTTGTGGGGTGAACTAGAGTTAGTTTGTGGGGTTAATACTTGCCTATAAATAGGCACCTCTTGTACTCTTGCAAGGACAACATGAATGAATGAATTTCTTTTCAGTAACTTTATTGTTGTTCTGTGAGTTCTTTCTTGCTTATCCTTGAGTGCCAGAAAGAATGAGGACTTATCAAGGAGTGGTGATCCTTGTGGCGTCCCGGAGTTAGGATTCAAGAGACGGGTTCTCTTGGAGTCTACTTCCTTCGACCAACATTTTGTTCAGTTTTCTTATTTCATCGAGTCTATTTTCTTTAGTTTTTGTTCATTGTTGTTCTTCGTTGTTCTTGAGTTCAATTCATCTTTCCTTGAGTTGCACGATCCTTATATCAAAGAAGGCTCTTAGGACGGGTTCCTAACGTGTCTCCCATCATGAAGCCTACTTTGCCATGTTATATTGCTAGAAGTTTATTTTATACTAATGAAAGTAAAGTTAATACTGTTTGACTGAGACAGGGTAATTAAGTCAAGTGTTATATATCATCTGAAACTAGAGAGAACAAGCTTTCCAATGAACTAAAGAACACTCAATTTGGATATGTGTACAATTTATAGTATATTTTTTAATTTAAGGGTCAAAACTGGATAGTAAAATAAAAGTTGCGAATTTCACTGTAAGTATCACTTATTTTGAAAGGAAATGTAAAATTATACAGAGCACCAAAAATTTAGTGGCCTACATTTATGAAAATATTTATCTTTTGAGGTTAATATACCACTGGTTTGAGTTCAATTGAAGCTGTACAATGAGAGATATACAAATTTTCCCAAGACTGTTCCCATAAGAGTGAGGCTTTGACCCTTAGTAATTTAAGTTGAAATCATGCCCTGTCTAAACTAAATAAATGTATAATAAAAATATGGAGGCAAGCAGACATATGTATCTTTCCAATGGCATATAGATTACATGATTTGGCTCAATATAGAGTTAGATATGAATTTTAAAATTTATGGCCAAAATCCTAAAAAAGAGAGAAATGATCATTTATATAGTGTAAGTTTGAGCAATAAATTGTAATAATTGGTCAGGTTAAATGAAGTTTTCATATTTTTATCTTGTATATCATGTTTTTAGCTTCATTTAGAGACTTGAACCACATTGATACGATTTTTCTGGATTAAGTTATGATTTTTCAAAGTTCATCTAGAAAACTTGAGAACCAAATGAATAGTACTACTTTTTTTTTATTCTATTCAAGGTTCAAGTTCTTAATATGAGCTAATTGGACATTGTATATACTATAATATATGGGAAAATATAGATAAAAGTAAAGTATTACAGTCAACAAAATTGAATTCTTATTGAACAAATAAATATTAGAATGAAATTAAACACATATTGTGATAACTCTAAGGGATAAATGTATGAAGGCATTTTATTTAGCTAGACTTGGATCGCAATTAATTAAATATGCAGAATTAAGATACTTGTATGATATCAAAGAGGTTATTTATATATGAAAATATAGTTATATCGTGACTTGGCATATCCAAAAGATATGTATAGAGAAAAATTTTTCAAAACAACGCATCATGCATAACTCAGTTAAATGGAAGATGCAATCCAATGACATTAATGACTGCAATCTTATTTGAGAAGGTGATATACAATACCAAGATACAATGACTTAAAAATAAGGAATGATGTTTTCATCAAGGGAAATAAAGATTATGTTGTACTCTTTTTTTCCTTAACTAAGGTTTTGTCCTATTGGGTTTTCCTGATAAGATTTTTAACGAGGCAACTTTAATGGTTATTAAATATTGTGTACTCTTTTTTCTTAGCTAGATTTTTATCCTATTGGGTTTTTTCTAATAAGGTTTTAATGAGGCACATCATTATATTTATGGACATCCAAGGGGGAGTGTTATAAACATTGTGATAATTTGTAGATATTCATAACTCCTCAAAATGATATTTTGGAATTCCATTCCTCCCCTAATGACATAAATTCCCAATTGAATGATTTTTAAGAGTTTTCTATGATTAATAATTTTAACCTCCAAAGGTTATATATTAAACCATTCCGTAGATTAATTTTCATATTTATGTGATTGTAACTAGAGAAATGCTGAAGGATATGAACCTATAAATAGAGATCTTGTATGTACTAAATAGCTACTTCAATAAATGAATAAGAAACATTCCCCCTGTTTCTCTCTCTTTCTTCCTCTTATTTAGTTGTTTATATTGTATTAATTTTATTACAGTATCATATTTATAGGGTTAACCTTTATAGTGTGTCTGGAATTTTTTTTTTTTTGTAGAAGGAGATGGAGTGGAATGATTTTATGAGTTAAGCCATTGTTTGGAAGATATTTTTAATAGGGAGTGGGTTGAAAAGGGATGGCCTCTCAAGCCATCATTGGTCATCCTGAATCTATTTTTTTTTTTCTCTTTAAGTTGGGGGGTCAAAGGATGGAGTGGCACATGATAATTATTTCAATTACAAAATTACCCTTTAAACTTATAAAAAATATATGCATATCCCACAATATTTTTTCACGCTTTCCACCACATAATCAAAGATAACCCCATCATAGAGTGTCTTACTAAGCTTGCTTCAGTTGTTTTCATCGCATAATAGTTATCGCAAACCATAAACACATCCAGGTATAATTTCTTCCAAATCCTTTATCATGTCTGTGTTGATATTGTCCATATTAATTGGTGTGCTCTTTTTGGTAGTTATTAATAGGTTTTGTAGCAATAATATTGTAATAATTTAATGGTAGTTATTGTGACGAGGACTTCAACATTAATTTAAAATTACTGTTTAGTTATTTTTATTGTTTGATAAAATTTTTACCTCCCTACGAATATTATTATTGAAAGAACATATTATTGTTGTTGTTGGAAGATGTTCTTATTGAAAATAAAAGCAATAAAAAAAAATTTATGTGAAAAGAATAAGAGTTTATTGACACTTTTTCATCTAAATTTATGAATAAGGGTAATATTGAAAAAGATAGTCATAATCTATTTCATTTCCTCTATTTTATAATAATTTCCAAACAATAACCAAATGAAACTATTCATTTCCCCTATAAAACTCCCAAATAATAGAATATTTTATTCTATTCCACTCAATTATGTTCCATTCTATTATATTCTATTAATAATCATTTCATTCTAGTCCTAAATTTTCAATTAGAGCTAAGTATTTATATTGTTTAAAAGTAAGTTCTTCAAATTAAAGATAACGATGATGAAAAATTTTAATTAGCACTTAGTAAATATATTAAATTGCCACAGTTTTTTGGCCAACTTCCACACATTTGTCAAAATTAAATAAATAAATAAAACTATACGCATCTCACAATACCATTGAAAATTCATGGGCCGAGCATGTTAACTTCGATAACAATGATCTAAAAATTATAATATTTTTTCTAATACTATTAACATTTTTTTTTTGCCAAGACGAAGTCACTTTAACGCGGGTGGCTAATACTACTAACATTGAAACATAAAAATTTGAATAAACCACAAATTTATATTAACAAGTTGGATATATCAGTCACACAAAGGACAAACCGTGGAGCAGTAAGTATATACTTCCCTATGCCATGCTAACTTCTCAAGTGAAAATTTTACTCCGACCAATATCTCCAAAGGGGAAAAAATATCACATAAAGGAGAAAAATTAAATATTTTACTTAATTAAATGCACATCATCTCTTCACTCTGCACTAACTTTTACTTAAAATAAAATATTTTATCAATTAAGCTTATTTAATTAATCATTTCTTCCTTCTCTTCTAAATCATGGCTCAAATGCAAAGCTGCACTTATTATCCTTGGCAGCAAATGCCTAAAGGTATGGATTGTCACAGGTTCAACATGTTACTATACAAATAATCCTAAAGAATTTAATAATTACAAATTAAAAATGATCATATACAAATGTTGTTAATATGTCAGTTTGTTTCCCCTAGAGGATACCTTCCTTGAAAGGACCAGACTCATGCAAGAGTTTAATGAGAAGCTTCACCTGTAATAAGACAACAAATCACAATAGGCAAAATCATAAATTATTAGTGTCAGATGAACATGGATAGTAATGACCTTTCACCAGAAAGGCTACACTTGAAAAGAGAACAAAACTGTCCTTTAAGTATGGATGAAAAATAATCTATGGCTTTCTAGGACGAACATGATCAGTACCACGCCCCCGCCACTACAAAAATAGAAGTTATATCACGTCTACAATGGATTTGACACTTTTATTAGACACAACACTTCAAATTGTATTTGAATACTATATATCTTGTGGTGTAAGGGTATCTATATTATATTTGCGCCATCTATCCAAGTCAATATCGGAATTAGTAGTGACTGCCAGTTCAGCATAGTTGGCCAGTTTGTTATGAAGGGAGGTTCTTATAAGGTGCTGTTTCTGTGTTTGATATTTTAAATTTGATCATAGCAGAATCGTTCTTCATTCTCTCCTTTTCTCTGTATTCCATTCTTGGCCACAATACAAATTACATAATATTTCATGTAAATTAAGAGGATGAGAAAAAATTGAGGAAAAATTGAATATCCTTTCGAGCATTGCACTTATACTTCAATGGCTTCAAAGAATGCAGATGTTAGCTAACAATTATCATACCTGAGAAGATTCGCGTATTAAAAAGTCTTCAATAGGCTTCCTTAATCCAATATCCGTAAGGTAATGGCAGCTATAAGTTGTCACTGGCATGTACCCTCGCTGAATCTTATGCTCACCCTGAGCTCCTGCCTCTACTGTTTGAAGATTGAGTTCAATTGCTGCTTCAATTGCCTGTGATGCCAAACAAAGCATAACTACATTTATGCTACACTGATATACCAAATCTATTTTGAGTTTTTGGTGGACCATCAGAAATTCTAGGATCCAACCAGGGATTAAAAGAGATGAAAGGGACTAAATCATTAAGAGTTTATTTGGAGAGATAATGGAGGAGAGAGCCAGGTTTGGGATTTGTTAATAAGGGAAGGATAATGAAGGATTTCTGACTAAATTTTCCAAGATCGGAAATCTTCTTTCCTTCATATTTTTCAGTTGGGGGATTTTCAACGAGAAAATTTCTCCAGACAAGGAAACAAGAAATCATCATTCGAACATTCATCTCCATTCTTCTCTTCTCTTTCATTTTCTTTGGATTCCTTTCCTTCTCCTCCCAATTTCCGAGCAAACCCTAAGGCATAACTTCAAAACCTTTTATTGTTGTCACTAAACTTCAGAACAAACTAATATGAAATCAATCTAGAAAACCAGGAAAAGTTAAGACAGGCAAAATTGTAAGAGGGTGGAAATGTTACAACACACATAAAGATCAATGCAGCTCTGTTGCCTGAATATTTAAAATGGAAAGAAGAAAAAGAGAAAATCCTTTTCTTTCAACACGAGGAACTTTTGTTATATGCTCTTACTGAGATGAAAGAAGAACTAAAAAAGAAATAAATTAAAGGATATAAAGAAGATATACAAGGTAAAAACAATTATATTAAACTCAGAAAATAATGATGAAGGAGAACCTGGTAATAACATGCTTCAAAATGCAAACTTGGATAGTAACTTCGAGAGTTACATCCCCATAGACGCCCAAACAAAGTATCTCCACCAATAAGATTAAGAGCTCCTGCAACAAGTTCATCTCCTTCTTCTGCAACAACTAGCAGTACCTGATCTCCCATTTTTGATCCCATTTCATGAAAAAATTCCCTTGTAAGGTAAGGACTGCCCCACCTATAAAATAAAGAAACTACAATTTTTTGTACTGACATTTCACATATCATCAAATGTGTATCATATCAAAATGAAAGGTTCATCATTCGAAACAGACTTGTTATCAGTTGTGTTCCTGTAGAACTTATAGAAGGAATCCCAATGTGTTGCCTGCCAATACATAATCATAACAAAGGGAATAAATTGAAAGAATATGATTGCAAAGCATGCCCAATATACACAAAGTAAAGTTTGCTTGATGGAAACATAAACATATTCACATTGATGTGTAATATAATAGTGCCCACCAAAACTCACCTGTGTCAGTAAGTAAGAAAAAATATTAAAAGCATGAATAATTTTCCAATAGCCATAAGCTTTTTAGATCAATTTTTGCTATAAAAGAGAATTCTTTATCAAAAAGAAGACAGTGTACAAATAAATAGATATATATAAATACAAAAGTATATCCTCCTAAGGGAAAAAAAAACAAGAAAATAAATACAAATAAATAATATAATTACTGACAAAATACTCTTCAATCACACTGCATATCTGGCTTGGAGACAAAAATAAACCATAGGAAGAGCACCACAAGGATGCCAAACAAAATGCCCTATCGCCATATCAAGTCTAGGGGTGATATCAAGTCTAGGGGTTTCAAAATATACATAATTGTAGGTATTGACTCCAACCAAACACACCAAAGAACCGCAAAGACTACCTAGCAGGCTAACACCACATTTTTATAAAAGTATTGAGAAAGAAATTTTACAAAAGAAGAGTTAAAGAATAGTAGAATAAGACATTTCCAACAAGAACTTTGAAAAGAATATGCGCCAAGAAATCAAACTTTAAAAAACCAAAAAAGAAAAAAAGCCTTAAACCTACACTAATTAAAGTACCTTTATTTCATAACCCTGGAGCCGTTTCATAATCAAGTTCTGGGCTGAAATCTGCACATAAGAGTTCATAAAATTTACGTAGCCAACAAAGAAAGTCAACTTCTTTGAAGCCATCTAAAATACACCATCATTTGACATGCTGTGTCCCAAGAAATAAGAATAATTTTTCCAAGAATCCAGAATCGATTTTTTTATTGTGCTATCACAATGAGTATGAAAAAAGAAAAGCCAAGTTCTTAACAAATAGAATGACAACAGGAAGACTGTTACTGGATTTGCACGTTGAACACAATTTAAAATTTTCTTTCCATATTACAAAGCTTTCAACAATGGAAACCAACCTTTTTACGCTCTTGACGTATATTTTTTCTTTTACTTTGCTTCATGTCCATCAAGAACTCATCAAAACTGCCAAGCATAAAATATAAAATTAAATTAAATATTGATTGATGCTAACAAGTTATATAAGTCACCACAAAAGCCAAAGATAAATTAATAATATATCATACTGATTATGCAAAACACACATCATGTCATTTTTGCAATAGGTTGAGGGTCCAGCAAACGAAGTTGGATCCCTTCCATGGTCCAGTATCTTGTGAAAGATGGATGTTACTTCAAGAGCAGAGTTGCAGGCATTTGACAGATAAAAAGAAAAGTGTTTAACGGTCTTTATATGTTGTACACATTCAATGTTCAGACTAAACATTTCCAAACGAAATTAGAGTTCACAAAGTCTATAATTGGAGTTAATAAAAAATTGAATGTCAAAAACAAGTGATACAAAACAATTGAGTAATGGTCGTTTTGCAAGGAAAAAATATAAACTAGGCATTCATGACCAAGAAAAGAGGGATAGTAAAAACTACACAGAGCTCACATGAGGTTCACAATATTGGTTACACATTATTCTGATACCAAACAGTAAAAGTCTGAAACTTTGTCTGATACCACATGACTACAAGCTTGAAGAAACATTATGTATGAGTGAAAACCCAATTAGTATAGCTTCTAGTGCATGCGTATAATATTTCATTGACTTGAGAAACTCATGATAATTTCAAACAAGTGACGCTGCCGGAATGTTGTACACATTCAAGGGAGGCTTCTCGTACATGTTTACCAAAAGGCAAGAAAGAAGAGAATAACAATGCTAGCTCCAAGCCTTGCCCAGCTTGAAGGGAAGTGTTGGAAATCTTGTAATTAATAGCATTTATGGCAAACTGACAGAGTGATAATTGACCCTTTTGTATTATGTTTTCATGCCAACCTTTTGAGCTTTGTATTTTTGGTTTAATCCTGTAATTTATCTTAAATGTTTTTTGCTGGTTAATATCACATGATTCTTGGGCATTTAGTGGGTAGACTCTTCATAAGAATCACATGCAATTATAGGCATTAATGGGCTGAAGTCGAATGATCTTATTTCCTTATTTGCTTTCAGTATTTGAGTCTTTAGTTTGCATTTATGTTCCTGTATTATTACTTTTCTGGTTGAGGTTGATTCACTGGTTCACTTGTGGCCTACCTCCTCCAATATGCAGCAACAATTGCTACAAAATAAAGAATTTTTAGAGTCATTATTTGTTGAAAATCTTCAGCTCCTTTCCCAGAAAAAAAAAAGTCTATAGAAAAAAAAAAGAACTAAATTTAAGTCAAATGTTAACTCAATTCCTCTCGCCCCAACAGTAATGAGAGTTGCTAGAAAATTAGAATACCTGATTGAAGCCAAAAAGTATGCCAAAATTAACATACAAAGCAATGAATTCTATGAACATTTTACAGTGCCAAAGATGTGGACCATAGTATTATGTACCTTCTATAGTTACGATTTTTCCAGTGGTATTGCATTCCTGTCCTCTGTAGAAAACCCCTTTCACTGAGCTTGTGCCACTCATTTTCGGTGGGGAAAGTAATATGCAATGATGAAAGCTGAGACTGGCAG
The DNA here is from genome assembly GCA_026686845.1 of Adenanthera pavonina. Lineage (NCBI taxonomy): Eukaryota > Viridiplantae > Streptophyta > Magnoliopsida > Fabales > Fabaceae > Adenanthera > Adenanthera pavonina. Next base: position 11,598,004 of record JAIVEN010000017.1, read on the forward strand.
GTAAATGAAGTCAGATTAAAAATGCATAGCAGGCGTTAAAGTTAGAACAACAACCACATAGAAAATTAAGGAAAATAAAAATATATCAAAAATCTATGTTAAGTTAATAATATACTTATGAAATACAGTACACAGATACAGCTTTAAAATTGAAGAGTTCTAATGTCACAAACTTGGGAAGAGTATTAATTGCAGTAACACTGCGAGATTATAAAATGCTGAATTATGTAATATAAAAATTGTACTCGCATATCTCAGTATAGATCAAAGAAAATTTACCAAGAGAAAATCAGGATGTCCAGATGAATAGGAATGACTTCATGAAAAAACAAGGAAAGCTTTTAGCCAAAATTTTAAAGGGTACTGTTCATCCCATTATACTGACCGTGAGTTGAAGTTGTATAATTATCAAAGTTAGATTCTATATTCCATTAAAATGGAGAATTATCTAAAGCATAGTAAAAGAAAGGCCATGTTTTCTTGCATGCAAATATTAAAAGGCAGGTTAACTCATTTTTTCCATAAGGTAGTTTTTAGATGAACTACTCTTGAATTAGTTTAACATAATGTTAAAATAATTTAAAACTGCAATTCATTCAACTTTAACAGTAACAGTAGGAGTAGCAATTACGGCAATAGTAGCACTAGTAGCAACTGCTACTATTGCTACTACTACAACTATTACTGCTACTATTACTGGCGTAACTATTTAAATTCATGAATTGCAATTTTAAATAATCTAAGATTATGTTAAACTAGTTCAAGAAGTGAGACAAGGATGTGCTAGATCATCAGAAACTTTGAGAGCGGACAAAAAAAAATGCAGATCAAAGTGTAAAGGTCCTCCCTGCTTTTAATACTTCTAATAAACCACCCAAACAAATGCATGTTTTGAGATGATTTTAGAGCTGAAAGTATTCTACAAAAGGCAATTTTCTAAACTCCATCAGGAGATAAGAATTTCAGTCTCATATTAAGGTTCAGAACAACAAGAAAGTAACATATATGAACATGATATTAATTATAATGACAATTCTTGAACTGGTGATAACATAGCGATAAATTAAACATGGGAGAAGGTACTAGTAAAACATAGAGGGTGTTCATACAACCGCATGATGACTTGCTAAAAGTTAAGACCACATTATAAACCCAATACCTTAGCTGTCAGATCCATCATTGCAGATACAATAATATCAAAAACTTGATCCTTATATGGGGTGTTACGAACTAGAATCCTTGGACCAGTTACTGGAGTGAATGGCACACAACATTGTAACTTTGGGTAATATTTTAACCCATAGCTATAATATGCATCAGCCCAAGAATGATCAAAAACAAATTCACCATATGAATGGCTGCATCCCAAATCAAAAGTGAGAAGACAACCAATGATAAAAGGTTAGATAAAAGCTCTAAAAAATAGCAGTAATAAAATTACTTTTAGACCAATAGACAAGCTCCATAAGGAAATAGAAAATAACTTGCCGCATGGATGATGTAGCAGATGCCAAACCTTTTAAGGTAGAGTGGGACAACACCTACAACCTTGTCATCTTCATCCTTAGCAATGATGTGGCGAGGCATCCATCCCGTTTCCTGAAATTTTGAGCAGAACAGAAGTTTCAGATGTGTTCACAGTATCGTTGGCAGTTTGGCACTAGTAATATGAATAGAAAAGGTTATATCACCCATGGACCCTGAATAAATGTAAACAAGATATTTATGAGGATGAAAGAGATATAATTTTTTCTTAAAAAAAGAAGAAAAAATGTTCCCAGGAAAAAAAAAAATATAGAAATGTCAACTCTTGATTTTCAGACAACTGGTTTTACCAAGCTTCAAATGGTAACCAAAGTACTCCGTCACTAACGTTTCATTTATGTATATAATTTGCAAGATTATATGTTTTAATGCTTCGTTGTACAAATAATTACCATCTGAACAATATGGAAATTAATAGCAACATGTATGTGAACACCCGTGCACAGGCTAAAGGATTTTAAAAAAAAAAATCAGGACCCTGAATCCATAGTAATACTCACAATTTAAAGAAAATCCAGTCAATTGTATTTATCAAGTGAATGAATCCACAAATAGCAGGAAGGGTAAACCCATTTGATTTGATTTTATGGGATCTCAAATGCATTAACATGGAAATTCTGGGTATCCATTGTGCCAATTTTCTACCCAAGTATGTATTCTATCTGTCATGAGAGAATGTAAACACATCAGAACTGTCTCGCTCAAAATATGATAGAACTAAGAATCAAGGAGACTATCATGAAATTAGAAGATAGGAAAGCATGACTAAGGGCTTGTTTATATCATCTTAAGTACTCTTCTATCCTCATAGTCGATAATAGAAGCAGAGAAAACTAAGATGAGGCAAGAGCCTAGAGAACCAAAAGAAGTTTTTTGAAACCATTAATTTAGGGAAGCAAAACAGCTTGATTTTGGAACACCAAAAGGGATTTTAATTTCAACATTTTCATATTCAACTTAGCAAAATTTAATCTATTCCAAAATTTCAGATTTACATACAATGGAAATTATAGTTTTTTTTTTTTGCCAGAGGAAATTATAATGTTTACATTGAATGAAACATGCTAAAATTACAACAGTGTTACAGTGAGACACCTTGAAAATTTAAGCAAAGTTATCCCATGATGTTAGTTGCTTCACACATATTGAGCTATAACATGGCACAACTGAGAAATTGAAAAACAGACTGAACCAACAGCTATATACTGCCTAATTGTTCAGATGGCATATCATAGAAAATTAACAGTAGTAGCTAAGATTTCCGCACCTTCACTGCACAACCTGAATTCTCCAAGCTTGACAAAAATCCATGGGTAATAAATGGATTGAACTTTTCAGTGCCTGAGGCATCAAGAGCACAAGCATCCCATTCACTGGATGCTACCTCACAGACAGAAGATACAACTGAAACTGTTATCATTTGGGGTTTTTCTGTCTTCACCATTGTGTCCTGAACACAAGAATCAATGAAATGATAACAGCTTGAGCATATCAAAAGCAAAAACAACAGATAAATCTTCAGCAATAAAGAACTACTAAAGGACCACACTAAAAGAGAACACCTCTGAGCTGAGCACAGCCAAAGTAAATTGTCCCAATACAGAATCCATTTCTTGTGTTTCCCTGGACTTCCTAGATTGCCAAAAAAGTGCAGTGATTCTTGATGGATGAAGTGAATTCCCCATACACTGTCCAGATAGTAAATTTGCCTACAATGACTTAATAATTGGTCAATTCAGTAAATCTACAAACATTTATAGAAATAAAAGATAGTAAGAACTATACATGCTTAATCACACAGTGCCTCAATATAATTCAATCTCTTCAGGCAATGTATCCGCGCTAATTAGCATGGATCTGAATGGAGTTTTTTTTTTTTTTTCTTTTTGGCCAATGAATGGAGTTAATTGTAAGTCTAATTAGTTTCCTACCACTGTCAACGAGATTTTCTACAAGCAAATATTTCTCACACTTCTCTAAGATAAATTAAATTCGACTTTCACCGACAAAATGACTACTATATAAAGACCACTGCATTTTAATAGCTACAATAAATCAACCATATTCGGAAAGAAGAGAAATTATTTACTTCATTAAGCTTTTCCTCCTAAGATCATTAATATTAATATATACCACTATAACCAAACAATCCCCCCCCCTCAACAACCAAAAAAAAGAAAAAAGAAAAAAAAGAAAATAATAATAATAAAAAAATAAATGTTTTCGCTATAAGAAAAACTGCACAAGTAGCTCGATACTGGAGCGACCAATGTCAAATATATATATATATATATATTTGATATATTTGTAACTTAATGGCACACTAAATTAAATATATAAACTCCATAAGCAATAAGAGCATAAGAAGGTAAATATGGAGGTGATGCACTACTTGAAAACATCATTTGACATTTACTCTCAAACACAAACCCAACCCAATCACGCAGACTTACAGAGCGAGATGAGAATTTGCGACCAAGAAATGGAGAAGGCTTGCACCAGTTCACTGCTACTGCCATGGCTACTGGACCCCGGTGACGCGGATCGTTCTCGCTCGCTCTCTCAACTCTGTCTTGGCATTGTTCAATTTCTTAGGATCAGTGGGATTGACGACTTATTTTTGCCACGTTGCAAACTCGTAAACGGCGGATATTTCATCAAGACGGAACAGGAATTGTTTTCTTTTCTTGAAAATATTATATTTTTTCCGAAAAAAAATATTGTTGCAGTCTGTGTTATTTCATGGTGGCTAATAATTATGATTTTTATAATTATTTTTAGGGATAATGAGAAGAAAAATCGGAGCACAACATAGAAAAAGATAATTATAAATTTGGATTAATATGCAAACCTACGTTGAAGTTATCCCAAAATGGCATCTGGTACTCTATAATTTTTCTTGTCCTATCCCATTGTCACTCTAAGGTGTTGTCGCAACGTTGCCCTTGCCCTAACAGTGGTGTTAAACGGCCGTGAAGTTGCACACATCTCATACCCCATCAAAGCAATTTGTCCAAGTAGGATATTGATGTGGTGTCCTAGTTAGCAATTAAATAAAAAGACAAAAATGCCTTTAGTAAAAACATTCCACTACCCTCCATTCTTCTTCTTCCTCCCCGCTGTCTAACTACTCCTTCCATCATCCAACTTTCTCCCCACCAATGTCACCAACATCCACTCCATAGTCATTGCCATTGTCAATCCATCCACTTTGATGTGGCATCCAAATAGGATGATGATGTGGCATCCTAGGTGGCAACAATAGTGTTGTTGTCAAGGAAAGAGGAAAAGACAGAGGGATGGGAAAAAACCTCATTTTGGCTGTAAATTGTTTATTGGATGAATTTTTTGCCACATGGGAAGGAAGGATTTTCCCCCTAGGATGCCACGTTAAAGCCTACTTGGTCAATTTTAACCAACGTGGCATGACACGTGTGACTTCACAATGGTTAACACTTCTATTAGGATTGGGACAACATTGCTATGATTTTAAAACGTACAGGGTAACATTGCGAGAAAATCTTTAGGGTATCAATTACGATTTTTGGAAAACTTCAGGGGTAGATTTTCATATCAACCCTATAAATTTCAATGTGTTTAAGCCAAAAAAGTGCTCCACATGCCTAACCCAATTCATGAGTACTAGAATAGTGCTATTGGATTAAAAATAAACTTGGCGTTGGCCCCAAGCAGAGGATAGAGCTTGTGTTGCACGAATCCCACTTTTCTCATTGAATGTGGCCATCTTCACAGAAGTGGGTGAGCGCTCCGGACTACTAGAGGACGTGATTTGGCGGCCTCAAGAGGATGTATATATAGCAAGTAGCAACAGACATTTGACACGCAGACAAACATCAACACAAACATTCAAACTATCCATTCTGTCTTTAGGCAACTTATCCAACCATCACTTCGATGATTTGTATCTATCAGAGCACCATTGCTCTTAAGGGAGAACTTGCTTCTCCATTTATCTTAGATTTTAGTTATTTATTTGAGCTTCAAAGCTTAAATAAACCTAAGCTCACACAACATTGGGAATTAGATTGATTAAATTTTCCTTTCACCTGTCTTTTTGTCATTATGTGTATTATCTTTTAGACATTTAGGGAAATTGTGGTAAAAGACCACAAGTGCCCACAATGTTTGATATAGAAGTCAATAATGGTTCCTTTTGAGTCACCATGCCTCTAGCATGCTAAACATTTTGTTTGTTTGCCTTTAGATTCAAAAATAGCCAATAATCTTTGGCATGCTTGGTGGGACTAGTGTAGAAGATACTGCCAAAGACAAGAAGTGGAAAGGAGCCATGCTTAGAATCACTAGATTCCAAAAGCCCTGTTGAGTTTGAACAAGAAGATCAAGTTTGCATCTAGCAAACGATCAAGTCTTTGGAGATGGAAAGACAATTCCATGCACAATACTTCAAAACTGAACTAAAGGTATGCATCGTAGAGCTCTCTAGAATGATTTAGCGAAAGGGAGAATCAATCGAACACTTCATTCACTGTTTCATAATGTTATAAAAACTGGACCAAATCAGCTGGTTCAATCGGTCCAATCGGGAACTAATACCTAGTCCAATCCAGAATGAAGGAGTAATCGATGGGAAATAAGAAAACTAGTCAAAGATTGGCAAAACCGAATGGTTCTGATTCATTACCTTTTCCCCCTCCATTGTTCCCCCTTCGCTAGTGCAGAAGCACAATTCTAAGAAAAAAAGTATTTACAGTCGAAAGTCAAAAAGTAAATATTATATCGAAAAATGAATCAGTAACCCTATAAAATGTAGTACGAAGACATGAATAGTATGTGAATCCCACACAAATATATTTTATGACAAGAAAATGAATTTAGTCCAAAATTAAATTTAGAATAATTTTATAACAATTAAATGACAATTACAGCAAAAGTAATTAATCAGTATGGGTAAAATTTATCAGTAAAAGTTATTTTAGACTATTAAAAATTATGGAGTAATTTTTGAATAATATTACCCTCAGTATAATGTGACAGCAGCTGCTAGGACACCCATGGAATTTAATTATTTGATTTAAGTGAATTATTGCATAAATATTAGCCAAGTTGGTTAATTAAATTGTGAACACTATTTACCTATTCGATATCTTCCTCAAGATGTGTGGTTAAGTGAATTAAAACACTCCATGCCCTTCCTTTCATGCGTCCAAACTTGCAATCAAAGAGTAAGAGAGAGAGAGAGCAAAAAACATGAAGAGAAAAGACAGAGCTAGGAGCAAAGATAGATGACACAAGTTGCAAGGTAATCTCCCTTGCTTCCTAACTTATGTTTGTACCAGGTTTAAGGTAGTTTGATTGAGACTTTCTCTCCCTTTTCTCCAAGTTCAACTTCAGCCATGGCTAGATTAGAGAGAAAAAGTTGAGTTTTTGTCAAATAAACATGGGATAAAGTTTAGAATATGTGAATAAAGTATGAATTCACAAGTTGTTGCAAGTATTGTGAAGTAAATCATTTTCTTCCAATTTTTCTTTATTTTTTTGGCCTAATTAAGGTTTAGGATAGAGAATGAATTTCAAAATTTTGACCTCAAAAGTGGATTCCTTGGATCTAAATTAGGTAAATACAAGTATCAATATAAAGAAAATCCAAAAGGATTGCAAAATAGAATTTTAAGATTTAGTATGCCTACTTTTTTAAGGAGGTCATTGAAAATTGAAATAGTGGCTAATGACCTTAAATTGTGATTCATTAGGGTTTAAGAAAGTGGTGGAAAGTTAAAGAAAGGGTGCGCAAAGTGTGAAGAGCACACGAAATTTATAAGGCAGTTATTCACCCTTTTATATTTTATGTTATTATACTTGGTTTATATGAATTTGTTGCTATGTCATATGTTTCTTTGAATGCTTTGTGATGAGTTTGTATTGTTGGCTGAGTTAAATAAGGGGTCTTGTGATCCTAGGATATCCAATTTGCAAAATGAAACTCTACCAAAATTTTTATGAAATAATATGTCATGATATGTTCCCATGACTTTAATTGATGTTTTCATGAAATGTATATGATAATATAATTGCATGATTGTGTATAGCTATTGAGATTCAATGAATTTCACCTTTTCATATGCTAACCATGTCTAGGAACACAATATTTCAAGGCTAACAAGAAGGAGAAAGGAAAGGAAAAGATATTGTTGACTAAGATGGCTTTACTTGTCATGGTGTTTTATTTTAAGTTATTGTGTAAATTCACATGTTCGGTGTTAAATATGTACACAGAGATGATTATGTCCTTTTAGGTTCTATGTAATGTATGACATGATAAGAGAACAAATTATGGCCATGTATGTACCTTATGGCTTTTATTTTGCTATCTTATGGGATGTAAATGGTTATTATGACCTTTAGTCAATAAACTCAACATTGTTTGGATGTTTTAATGTTTAATATATAATTGTCATCGATGAAAAAACTAGACAAAATAAGCTTCAACATGGTCTAAAGATCACTCAATTTGGATGCCTGTACGATTTTATATGATTTTTCAAAATTAATGCCAAAAAACTGAAATTCTAGAAAACGACCAAATGAACACTAATTATGTCCAAATCCATGGCAAACATAACACATAATTGGTTTCCATCCAAAATGCACAACTTCCTCAATTACTTCTCCATATTCATTCTCAAACTAGACAATTTTTGGATACTTCACATTCACTTCCACCTCAATTAGAATTCAAGCAAAACTAGCTCTTTCTCTATTCATAGTTTGCTTATTAGCCATAAGAGGAATTCCAACCAAGCTAGCTATTTTTCCCAATGTTCCCTTCCCCTAGTATCTCAAGTGCAGTTTAGGAAGATGAATCCATACAGGTACCCTATTAATGCTATCTTTGGACAAATCTATATTATCATCCCATAGGGCATAATAATAGACTTACTATCAAAATGAATTATTCCCTATTGCAGCACTTCCTCTTTAGCACTTTTAAATGTAAATATAATAATGATAATTGCGTTTTTAACCAACAACAGTTTGTCAATGCCTATTTTTCCCCATATCCTTTGAAAAAACCCATTTACTACATGGAAGGGAGGATTTGCACCATGAATATGGCAACTTACAACATTTCTCTAATAATCCAATTCAAGCTTTTACATTTCTCTAATAATCCAATTCAAGCTTTTACATCATCATAATCTCTCCAATAGCCTTAACTGATATAGTTTGAGGGGGTACATACTGATGTTTGCATCAAGCTCCTTGATGCTTAAACATGTCAAAATTTTACCAAATTGAAGTTATTGTTTCAATTGATTTTTTGAGCATCTTGTTGGTGTGTTGCCATTTCGGATTCTTCCCCACTCTTTAGAAATTTACCAAACCTAGGAGTTTATCCTTCACAACAAAGTTTTGCCTCATCGATTCAAGCTTTGTTTTAGTGTTAATCAGCAACTTGATCATATGCCCAACAACATCACTCGATCCTTTTGGAACTTCCGCAATCATACAACCAAATCTATCATCTTCTTTAATCATTTCATACCTGTCAAAATCGCACCTCTCTTGTGCGTCAGGTCAATCTTTGAAGCCCATTTCTTCTTGGCCATGGCTAGGATTCATATTAGCAAAGGAGGCTAACATGTGCCAAAAGGAAAGAAGGAGTTGTAACCTTCACAAGTTACTGGATCCTCCCTCTTCAACTGGCACTCCTTTTCCACATGCCCAATATGTCCACAAGCATAACAAAGAAAGTGTAAACCTTCAAATTCAACCAAGAATTCTTTACCCTCAAGGATAAACATAGGACACAAAGGTTCTAGAAGATTTATCAAAATGCCCAAGCAAGAGAATTGACCTTGAGTCTAGAGAGATGTGGACACATTAATTTTAAGAGTAGTTTCAATCTAATTACCAATTGCTTTTAGCAAATCCTTATCATAGTATTCTAGTGGGAGATCTGTTAATTAATCCTAAACCAATATCTCATCAATTGGAAAAAGTTATAGGGTTGAAATTAGATGTCCATTAATGATATATCAAATAATGAAAAAAACATAAGCCATGAACCCTCATTCAACATATAGTCATAATCAACTTCATTAAAAATTATTGCATAAATCAATAATGGAAATCACTCTTTTATGAGTCCATAACTGCTAGAGTCGAGCCTCCAAAATTTGAAATCCAATTCCCCAACCTAATAGCTTAATGATCAAACTAAGTTCAAATACGCAGCTTCTCTTTGCTTTCCTTTGTCAAAATGAATTTGAGAATAATTAGATCTCCTCTCTTGTGATCAGTAGCCTTTAGTACTAGTCACTCATCTCTCCCTCATTTATTCAACCCTTTTAGTGGTACACTATAGGACTTTATTCCCTAATGGAGATTCAAGAGGCCTGAAGACTAAATCAAGGATAAAAGTCATGCATCAAGAACCATATGATCCATATATAGAGAATGAGTCGTTGTTCCTTGAAGGTATGGTGTCTTTAAGAAGTTTATGTACAAGATTTATTATGTTACTTAGTTTTCAAGTAATTGAGATGTTACTTAGTGTCCAAGTAACTAAGATGTTATTTAGTGTGCAAGTAGTTGAAAATCAAAAGTTAAGGGACATGATGGATGAATGGATCTATTAAAAGACCACATGCTTTAAAGACTAGGTTTTTGGGGGCTTATGGACAAGGGAGTTATTCAAGAGGCTACAAGAGCTATTTGGAGTTTATATCATCACATTGAAGGCCCATGCTACCAATGTATACATAAAGGAGTTCAATGGAGCATTGTTCATACATATTCAAGCCTAAATGTAAGCTTAACACTTAGATGGAATAGCTGTATGAGGAAATCACTTTTTATCAATGTGGTTATGTCGTTTAGTCAATGGTGATAGAGGTCTTAATTGATTAATGCCTTCATACATAATCACACATCCTCTTGGTTAGTTGCTCATACATCTCATAAATCATGGACAAGTTGCAAACTATATCTATATATCCCAAGAAGGGTCAATTGCATATTGCTATGTCATGTCTCATGAGTTTAGGAAATTGAGCCTGGGTGGGGTAGTAATATGTCTTTATTAGACATATAGCAATAAAGAGTTATGTTTTCTTTTAGAAGAAAACAAAGACTTATGAGTGACTAATAAATTTCCCACTAAGGGAAGAAAATAATGTAAATGTATTTCTTTACAAGACATTTTTTTGTGATAATGAGGAACAAATAGTTGTACCTTAAGCTATCAATCAAAAGTGGAAGCATCCACTTCTAGTGTGAGTTTATGGTTCTAGTGGAAGCTTTATGGAAAATTGAATTAATATTGTGCTAAAAGAGAATGTTGCACAATTTCATTACAGAAGAGTAGTGAATAAAAGTATGTAAAGACATCAATTTCAATATAGTGTCATTGAATATTCCTTCATGAAATGATGAAGAGCCAAACAAAATTTAAGAGGTTTCGTCATAACTTATTGTGGAAAATAGATAAAAGCAATGGATATTGAAATATCTTGAGGATAAATGAGAACACATTTGAGATGGTGAAACTCATGTTAAAGAGGTAGTTACAACACATAGAAATAGAATAAGTACAAGTTTCAATTTGTAATTATGTTTAGTAGATATAAAAGCTAGATTTTTAACTAGAGGAAGAATTTTAAATAAACTCCAAAAGTCTATTTTGTGAAGATTGAAGATGCATAGTATCATTTAAGACTTTGGAGAAGTGTAATCTCATGTGAATCTTGAATAATTAGTGTGGATCACTATTATTTTTCCATGTGGTATGAAGCCTTTGGTAGTTATCCTTGGTGTGGATAATGCATTATTAGCCATAAAATGTCAAGCTTCAAATTTGGTCATTAAAGACCAATTAAATTTGGGATATTAAAAAAAAAAGACCAATTAAATTTGAGTTTAAGAAAATGGGTAAGGCAAAATGAGTTCTTAGAAAATAAATTATAAGAAAAATGCTCAAAGAAATTAAGGTAAAATGAGTTCTTAGAAAAAAGGCATCATGAGTAGTGCAAAGAGAAAGAATTTGGGTTAGATACTGTGTATATCTAGACTGAAGTCTATACAATGTTAGTATATAAGTTAAAACAACATACTCTTATAGAATAAGAGAAATATTGTAATCTAAAATTCATACTACATGTAAGTGTGTGCATGGGCTGATCTAGGGTCAGGTTTGTCCAAGCTCAAGGATTGGCCTAGGATTTAGATCGAGGAGATCGGGTTTGTACAGGTCAGGTCACTAGGTATCAAGTTTAGGGTTTATAGAGAAAGAAGATGAAAATCTTATTGAAAGAAAAAAATGATAGAAACAATATGAAGAACCATACAGTGAAATACAAATCTAACAATACAAATCAAGAAAAAAAAAGTATCTTCTACTTCGTCTTCCTCTTTGTTGATTAAAACTCTGTCCTCACTCATATCTATAGAGAAGAAGAGGCAAATGAAGGGGAAGGTGGTGAAGGTGAAGTCAAGGCAAATGACGAGAGCTTATCGCGAAGATAAATTTGATGTACACCCAAATGGTCATAGAGTGCATGAAGAAATTAGCAAATGAGGAGGGGTGCCAATGGTCATAGTGAGAATGATGTACACCCAGGTGCAATGAATGGTAGAGTTGATGAGGAAAAAGATGGAGGAAGAAGAGACATAAATTCAATGAATGAAGGAAGAGGCATAGATGTGGACTTCTAAGAGCTTAAAGGCGGTAAATGGGTTCAAGTGGGGGTGGGGTCGGTTAAATGTAAAATATAAAATCAATTAAAATCTCAAAATGCATTTTTTTAAGAAAAAAGTAAGAGATGGGCCGGTTTGGGTATTTTAGGACCCGCCACCTACCCTACAACATGGACCAGCCTAGAAATCTTTAACCTAAATGATTATTGGGTTGAACCAAGTTGATTAGGCCACAGGGTTGCTACTCACCCTTAACTGCATGTGCTTAATGACCATGATAGGGAAGTATATGAATAGATCCCTACTTCATTGCTGTGTGAGTCTTAGAAAATAACAAATCCCTTTATTAATGCCCTTAAGACTTTGATAAAATATCATGAGAAGATGATTTGATGTTTGCTACTTTAGTATACATCCTATGGTCATGATTGATTGATCTAAAAGATTAATGCTCGGAAATAGACTATAGTTGATTCAAGTTATATATGGGTGAGAGGAAGATCACTTGAAAATATACAACCATGCTTATATTTGAAGATGGCTCCTTATGACATTAATTGAATAACATTACAAGTGTGGATACTAAGCATATAAGTAGGCAATCTAAGTTATGTTAAACCAAATGGGATTTAGATTTTCCATGATGAAAAAAATTATAGATAAGTGAATCTAGGGCATTTGAGGCACATATTTGAGTAGAAGACATGTATACAAGAGTAGTCTTTTTATGCTGGTCCTATCATAGGATTTCTAGTACAAAAACTACAAAAGGAGACGTCATGCCCACACAATTACAGCAGAGTACCTAGGATAAAATTGAAGGGAAAGACTAGAAGTTCTTTAATGGTCATCTCCTCAAGTGCAAGTGGGAGATTGGATTTTGTAAGTTGGTCCGCTCTTAATGGGCTAACCTGATCTCTATAAACCCAAGATAACCATTGAATATGTAACATCCCTATTTTTCATGTAAGTATTTCATGATCAGAAAATGTTATAAATAATATTAAGTTGTTCTGGATTACTTTATGATAATTAAAGAAGTCTAGATATTTAATTAAATATGTTTAAGGCCAAAGTATCCGAAAAATATCAAAAAGGGCTTGAAAGGACAAAATAGTCATTTTGTCAAAAGGTAAGGGTAAAATAGTCATTTTACAGTAAAAGAGAGAAAAAAATAATATTATAATATTTTGGTATAAGCTAAAAGTATAAGTGATATTCATATGTGGGCCCGGAGAAGAAAAATTATAAGTCCGATCCCATGTAAATAGTAAATACCGAGGGAGATGAATAGTAAATGTCATGGGAGATGAATAGTAAAAAATAAGCAAAACATGTGGACCTTACATGAAAAAGTTAAGAGAAAAAGATAATAGATCCCACAGAAAAAATAAATGAAAGGGATACTAAGCGTAATAGAAAACTTAGACTAAAAAGTATACAAACTAGAGCCAAATGGATCTATAAAATGGTAAGATGGTAATTTCTCTCTCCTTACATGATGTGATCAAAATTAGTGGATAAAAATACCCTTCCTTTCTCTCTCACAATGGATAAAATATCTAAGGGTAAAGTAGTAATACTACATAAAATAATGGAAGATAATTCAAGGCCATTAGATCAAAGTTACAATTGAGGGCCATTATCCACTCACTTTACCTATAATTACCTAATACTCCTCCTTACCATTTGCTCATTTACTCCAAAGAGGTGGCAAGGTTAAAGAGAAAGGGAGAGAGGACATGAGGTACAGAGAGGGAGAGAGAAGGCTGAGAGAAGAATGAAAGGAAGAAAAGGAGAAGAAGGGAGGAAAGAAAGGCAAGGTTCCAAGCTTAAAGGTTTTTCCCTTTGATTCTCTTCTAGCTTCTTTTCCCAATTGTTTAGCATGATTTAGGTTAGGTTTGAAGTATTTTTCTTCTTCCTCCGTATGTCTCAGTCAATGCATGGTTGTGAGGCTAGGGTTTGTGTCTCATGAATGTTTATATGCTATGAAAATGTTCCATGTTGCTATTATGGCTATTTTTCATGATTGGTGGCTATTTTATGATGAGAGCTAAAGCCCAAGATGTCCTATTTTTAAGCTGTTATGCTGTCAAATTTTTGTTAGAGAACATGATATTTATGTATGTTTTCATAAAATTATGTAACGTTTCTAATGTTTTAAATGTATGTGATGATGTAATTATATGTACAATGTTGTACTAAGATATCACCATCTCACTCCCCAAGTTTTCCTAATTATAGGACTAAGTAATAGCAAGGGAAAGGGCAAAGACATGGAGGAATGATGAAGTGAAACTGTTTGCGGGAATGGTGATGCTATTGTAAAAATTGTCTGTTTTGAGTAGTTATGTAAATTTATACATTATTCCAAAAATTTAGTAGTTTACATGTATGATTAGATCTATGTCTTGTGAACAAATTGCCATTAGTTGGGATGAATTTGAAGTTATATAATGGGAGTTATGCTTGTTTTACCAAAACTATTCCAATATAAGATAATTTTGACTCTTTAATGTATGTGCTAGCACTCTAGATAGTAGGAGTATAAAAAATATACAAAATAAATATAGTAGAAAGTAGACAAATAATTCTTTCCAATGATACTATGTATACATGAAATAGCTTTGTATTTTATGAGATATGAATTTTTAAATTTAAGGCTCAATTTTCAGACAGAAATTGGAAGTAAAAAATAAACAGTAATGTTTATACAATAAACATTACAAATCTAAGTGTTTATTTTCTAGTTTCTTATTTTTTCCTTAAAGTTCAAGATGTATATGATTTTTAGAAATATGAACCACTAAGAAATGACTTTTTTACATTTAGTTATGAATTTTGAAAAATCACTATGCAATAAGCTATAAAACTGGCAAAAATTATTTTATATAGTTTTAAAATTTTAATTGGTTTAAGTTTTTAAGTATCACTTTTATAATATAAAAGCAATCAGTTTGCATGGAAAATATTTTAAAATATAAGATGTAGTTGAATAAGTCAATGGATTAATTAATATATTAATGACTCACTTATTTGAATTTTGAATTTTAAATTTATGTGTTGGGGAAGTCATAAAAAGGATTTTAACCATAGTAAAAAAGAGGCTTCCTATTCTCTCATGCTCCATTCTCTTGTATGCTTGCTCTCTTCACTCTTCTCATCATGAGAGAAAAACTCTCTTCTCTAATGGTGCTTTTTGCTATGGACTAAAGGCAAGTTCGATATGTGATTTTAATCTAAGTCATGTGGGATGGAGATTCAAGAAAATCACTGAAGAACAGGAAAGGAGAAAGTAGATTTTTAGCCAAATCATATGTGTTCTCATTCTCTACAAAGAATTCTACACAAAAGATGCACAATTTTGCTTTAAGGCACTACAAGTTTTCCTTTTTGGGAACATCGTCTTCAATGAAGTAAATTGTATTACAAGGAGTTTAAAGTACCTTATAAATAATATGACTTCCTATAAATTTCTTTTTTATCCACAACTATGTTGTTGTGCACAAAGGCTATCCTAAGATTTTTTCAATTTCATCACTTGATGCTCCTCGCTACAAATTTCATTATATCAATAATTTTAATTAAATATTAGGTATTTTTTTAAATCAAAATTGGATTTAAAAGTTTCTTCTTATAAAGTAAAAGGTTATAAAAGTGTATAGATAAAAAAGGAGAATGTGAAATATTTCAATTATTATTGACAACAATCAAATGAATCCATGTGTTTAATGTTAAAAAGATTTATTAAATACCAACCTTGGTTGACTAAATAGAAGGGTTTGATATCCCTTAAACAAAATCAAGAGTTTCATTTTTGGGCAACCAAAATCAATAGTTTGAAATTTATGAATGTGAAAAATCACATTGAGAGATGAAATATCATATGCTAGATAGTTGTATAAAAATTAAGTATAATACCTATTGAAATAATTTCATACATATTGAACGGGAGCTAAGTTTAAATTAAATGATTTAAAAGCTAAGTTAAGATTATCCCAAATTGAGTTGGCAACAATTATCCCAAGTCGAAAATTAATTTAAAATCAAAATATGTAATAAATTACATCAAATCAATATTAATCAATAGTTAAGCCTTCTAATAAATTTGAATTAATCAAGATTTTGTCAAATTTTCGTTAAATAAGTTTAAATTTATGGTTTAAATTAAAGTTTAAATATTTTTAATATTCAACATAAAAAATATTATGAATAACAATTTTTCAACTAAAATATGTAATTTCTTAATTAAAATTATTTAAATTCTATAGTAATAATTCATCTAAAAAATTAACCATTTAAATTTGACCGAAATCATATTTTTTTAAAATAAATAATAATTTACAAATGCTCATTATTTTTTAATTAAAATTTATTACTATATTATCCTATAAATAGATTAATTGATGATGTAATGCATTTTTTAGTATATGATATAATTTTAGAGATTTTATAAGTCTATTAAAATGTTGTATAAAATATTCACATGTTTACTCTAATTTGAATGAAAGTACAAAAGTATATTATTTTTAGATTTATATAGATAAATATTCAAAAAATTTTAAATGAAAAAATAATATAAAGAAAATTATAAAATCATAGCCCCATTTAAAGAACCAAAATTTGAAATTAAAGTAAATGTCGAGGCATGACATTTTCTCAACCCACATCAATATATATATATATATGTACATAGAAATATATGATAACTAAAAAAAAAGAAATATCTAATAATCTAAGCTGATTTTTTTAATGGCTGTTTTTCTTTAGCTATAACATTTTATATTAGTACATCTCTTACAACGTATTATTGAATAACCCAATAAAGTATGGGTTGCACTACTAGAATTATATTTATCTAGGTCTATTTTTACTCATGGTTGGTTATATATTGTTCCTCATGTGCAAAGTAAACAATGATTGAAGATTTTAATTGACAATGAGAAAGACAACACAAGTAATTAAGTTATTGTATATAAAGAAATTTTCAATAATATATTCATATTTTATTTTGGTCAGAATATATATTCATATTTGTATATATATTAAAATTTATTGTATATATATATATATATTCATATTTAGGTATATATAAATACAATATGTTTAATTTGTTAGATATATAATTATTCTAACCCGTTGTGTTATGATTAAAATTTAGTCCAGAATATGTTTTTATTTAATTCATATTTGTATTAAAGAAATTCGTATTAAAATTTTTTATTTTTTTGAAAGATCCCGAACACTACATGGTAGATAACCGTGTTAACTAGTGTGCTTTCAGTTTTGGTTAAAAAAAAAAAACTAGTGTGCTTTCAGTTCAAATAAGAAAATATAATAATAATAATAAGAAAGTTTCAGCGATCATTATCAGTGCGGGCGCAAGTGGAAAAAGCTGTTTATACTGCGGGTTCTAGACTTTCATCGGAGCCAATTACTCAAACACCGCGGAGTTCATTGAAGAGAAAGACACCATGGAAGAACCATTGAAGGAGGAAGTGAGCGAAGAGAGGGCTATATGCACTGAAAAGAAGCAGGAAGACGAGAAGGTTGTGTCATCGGAAGGCATGAATCGGAAGGAGAAGAGGAAGGCCATCAAGAAACTGAAGCGGAAGCAAATGAGGAAGGAGATCGCAGCGAAGGAGCGCGAGGAAGCGGAGGCTCGGCTCAACGATCCCGAGGAGCAAAGAAGATTACTACTGATGGTGCAGGAAGAGGCCGAGAGGGTTGAGAGGGAAAGGAAGCTATTTGAGGAGAGAGAGAGGGCGTGGATCGAGGCTATGGAGAAGAAGATGAAGGAGGCGGCGGAAGAAGAGCAGAGGAAACTTCTCATCGAAGACAGTCATAAGCAGCAGGTTTGCGAGGGATCTTACTTCTTCCCTTCTTTGAGAAATTTATTTTTCCTATCCTTCTGTGTTTCGCTGTCAAGGTTTCGCCATTGTTATGCATTGAACTTCCTTTGGTTGTTGAGAGAGTTTGCACTGAGAAAAGGTCACATGAATTTGTTGTTTAAGCTTAAGGTTTGAAACTCTATTATTCTAAGCATATCTAGATTCAAATAATATTTGTTCACAGTTATATACCTTTTTTCAACTTGTATATAGTGAATTATCTTTTTTAAATGAGTTAAGAAATATATTCTGCAGCAAGAGAAGGAGAATGAATTGAATGAGGATGATGAATGGGAATATGTTGAGGAAGGGCCCGCTGAAATTATTTGGCAAGGAAACGAGATTATTTTTAAAAAGAAAAAAGTGAGGATTCCAAAGAAGGATTCTGGCCACCCAACTAAGGAGGTAATTCTCTTATGAAATTAGGTTTGTCATCTGTTTTGTTAGTTTGATAGTAAATCATTGTTCATTTGTTGGTTGCACTTGCACTTCAGGATGCTGATAGACCCACATCAAATCCTCTACCTCAAGAATCTGAAGCTTTTGCCGAGTACACAAATTCATCAGCAGTTTCTGCACAGCAGGTTCTTGGGAGTGTTGCACAACAAGTGCCAAA
Organism: Adenanthera pavonina; assembly: GCA_026686845.1. Taxonomy (NCBI): domain Eukaryota; kingdom Viridiplantae; phylum Streptophyta; class Magnoliopsida; order Fabales; family Fabaceae; genus Adenanthera; species Adenanthera pavonina. The sequence goes on from JAIVEN010000017.1 coordinate 11,616,733, forward strand.
TTTTGGAACTGAACAGGTTTCTTTCTTTTTCTGTCCCTTTAAGTGTGTGTATCCAATAACCTTGACTTTATGCCAATATGCTTGTTAGGGGTCATATTTCCTAAAATTTTATTTGTATGCTTGTGCATGGCAGGATAAAGCTCACTGTCCCTTCCATTTGAAAACTGGAGCATGTCGATTCGGTCAACGTTGTAGCAGAGTCCATTTTTACCCTGATAAATCAAGCACACTTCTTATGAAAAACATGTACAATGGACCTGGCCTTGCTTGGGAGCAAGATGAGGGGCTTGAGGTCTGTTAATGCTGCTTTAATGGTTCATTGTATCCTACTAAAATTTCCAGTATCTTCAGCAGTGTTATTCTACTGATATAGTTACTCTATGGGCATGCCTTCATGTTTGAACAATAGAATGGTCTTTGAATCTTTGCTCTACATGTGGTTCATCTATTACAACAAGAATCATTGGTTTGAAACAAGTTATCTGTCGTCAGGAATATTAAATATATATATATGTATATGATTGTTTATGCATGTGCCTGATTAATGTGCTACAGGTTATTTTGTCATTTCCAATGAAATAATGGTTTAAGCAGAAATGAAGTCCAGTTCATATTAGTCAGTTATTTGACATTGATTGTAACATTGCTAAATATTGCTTCCTTCCCCATGTTTCATCTTGAGAAGTTTGGTGTGATTTGGTTGCCTGAAATTCACTTCTTTATTTTTAATATTTTTAATTTTCATTTTTAATTTCAAAATTCTTCATACAATTGCTGCATATGATATGTGTCTTTGTTCAGGAATGTATTCATTTCTATTCTTCTATTTTTAGAGTTATTTCTTCTGTTCTTTGACTCAATCATATTCAGAGATATATTGCAAGGCTCATTTCGGTGGAGGTTCATGGTTTTGGCCATGGTTGATTGAAGTTAATGAAATTAGATGTTGTATCCTACTTGCTAAACATGGGATGTCTTTCACATATTCACCCCCTTCTCTTGTTAATTACTTAATTGGTTATATTGTGACTTATAGTTCTCTTGCTCTTTATTTTTTATGATATTTGTTACATTTCTTTTTGCTTTTTCTGCTTCTACAGTTTTCAATCCACTAATTGAATTCATGTTTTTTTTTTTTTTTTTAATTTTCGAATTTAGTACCATCACCATCATCCTTGTATCCATGTCTTATATGTAATTTTTCATGCATGAGAAGAAAATATTGTTATTTTCTTAATGGCTCTATTAATTTGATGTTAATGTAGCATTTCATATGAAAAATACATGCTTAGAATTCATATTAAATTTTTTTAACATTTATCACGTAACTTTGATTATCCTAAACTAATAATTTACAAGAATTCTCCTTAACCTTAAGTAGTTGTCAGGCAAATCCAAGTCATGGGTTGTGGAGCTGTGTTGCAGACTAATGTTATTACATCCTAAGGGTTGATATTGCAGGTAGCAAGACCTAAAAAACATCGATGCAATAAGTGATTCTTAAAAGATGACACTGAAACATTTTTGTGTTTTGGCGTGAGGGGGATGCCACTCATAACTTGTCATTTTATTTTTTATTGTTTCATTGGATATTATCCATATCAATATGAAACAAGATGCCCAAGCTTTTAGCAGACTTGTCATTCACAAAGTAGTAATTATTCTAAAACTGTAGCTTGGAACTGTGGCTTTGAATTGCCTATTTATTGCTCTCTCCATTTTTTTATTCAATTCGCAATGTTTCATATCTAGCAATGTGCATTACAAATCATCGGAAAGCTTTTGCATTAGTGGAAAGTTATTGGAATCTCATAATTATGTGCTCATCCATTTTCTGATTGTCTGTTGTTGATGGGAAATTTAGTTGGATTTATTTTATGTTGTAGTAATTTTTATTTCTTTAGTAACTTTTATATTTTTAGTAATATCTTTTATTTTAGGTTTGGGTTATTGTATTTGGGGTTCTCTATAAATAGCCGTAGGTCATTCTCATTGTTATACTTTTCAATGAATGGCTATTAAGGCTACCTGTTTGCCATCAACTGTCTCTCCCACCATCACTTTCTTCCTTTATCTTTCTATTTCTCCCTCTTTCTCCTTCCCCCAACTTCTTTTCTTCCGTGTCCTGCATCACTTGTTTATCACATGGGATTTTAGCATTATAGTCAACTTATTTCTTTTTTTTTTTTAATAAATTTTAAGGTAACATGCTATATTTATTATGTATTTATTTCCTTGTTTTCCTCCTTGACCTATGAGATTGGTTGGCTGATTCCTAGAGCTGACTATCAAATTTATATGTACTGCTTCTATTTCTATATAAAATGAATCAGAACGGACTTCTATATTCCTCGATACTACATGGTATCTTCCATTCAGCCAAAGGGGGTTTTGATCAGCCTTCATCGCTGACAACTCCAAAAGTTCAGATGTCTACTGGTTCGAAAATAGAGCATATTTTCATTCCTTTTCCTCCTGTTTTACTTCTTTGAAAACATAGATTTTATCTTCATTGTCCAGCTCCTTTAAACTTGTCTCCATCTCTAATTATTTCTTGTACTCATCTATAAATTGAAAAAAATGAGTTCTTTTTCATCTTTTTCTATTTCAATTGTTCTTGAACAAAAGCCTACTAGGCACAAGCTTGAACTACTTGTATGACTAAATAGGGGTTTAAGACAGTCCTGGGTGGTGAAGAAAAGGGGGTGACTACCATTAAAATGGTGTTGCACAGTAGAGGAAACTCTATATAGAAGATGCTGCGGAACCAGGGAGGCTTTGACTAAACACCAACAATTGTTACCACTCACAAACTCAACGGACACAATTATCCTCAATGGAGTCAGTCAGTGTGGATGTGTGCAAGTGGTAAAGAGGTATTCTTGAGTGGCAAAGGTGTTCCTTCCGGTAAACATGATCCCATGTACAAAAAATGTTATGCTGAAAACAACCTTGTAATTCCATGTTTGGTTAAGTCCATGAGTGCTGATATCAGCGAGCCTTTACACATATACTACAAGTTTGTCCATGATATGGGAGAATCTACTCGTGAAAGTAGTGTTGAAGCCTTTGAAATTGACAAACTCATAATGACCTGAAACAGAGAAATGCTAGTAAATCAATGTGACAACAATCTGGCAACTTGGTGCATTGGAGACCTACATATGGGAATATGCCCGAGTTGATGTAGCCAACTATTGAAAAATTATTGAGAAGAAGCGTATTTACAAATTCTTGATGGGCCTTAACATCACATAAGATGTTGGGAGGGAGAATTCTTGCAGAAACCCCTCTCCCTTTGCTCAGAGGTTTTATTAGAGGTAAGGCATGAAGATGCCAGAAAGAAGTTGATGCTAAAAACTTCAATTTCCAGTTCCAGTGAATTATCTGCACTTGTTGCTTAAGAAACAAATGTTTTAGGAGCTGATTTCAAACTGAAAGGACAGACCTGTGCATGGTGTGATCAGTGTAGCAACTTGGGTCTTGCTAAGGAAAAATGTAGGAAAATTCATGACAAACCAGGGAATTGGAAGTCAAAACAAAATGATGAAACTAGTGAATCAATGATGACCACCTAGGAAATACCTTGAAAATAATCCATTTTCCAAAGAGCAGTGGGAATTGCAATTAATTGCTTGGAAAAAAATATCAAAAGAGCCTAAACAATTCAGAGAAGATTGGTGGGTCTTGTTCTTATGCTCAAATTGGCACTGGGATTTGTGATGATGATTGAGAAGGCTAACTCTTAGTTGTTCCCAGCTTGAGGGGAAGCATTGGCATCTTTTAATTATGAGCTCATTTATTTTCTGACTGTGCGTTGTTTATCCCATGGATTTTAGCGTTTTAGTCAATTCATTTACTTTCTTTTTAATTTCTGTGTATCATGTTATCTGTATTATGTATTTATTTCCTTGTCTTCCTCCTTGATTTATGAGATTTGTTGTCTGATTCCTGGAGTAGACTTCTGAATTTCAAAGTTCTACATTCTAAAACTGTAGCTTGGAACTATGGCTTTGAATTGACTGTTTAATGCTCTCTCCAATTTTTTTCATAATTAATTTGCATTATTCCATTCATAGCAATGTGCAATACAAATCATTAGAAAGCTTTTGGATCAGCAGAAAGCTTATGACATCAATGTATGATTAGACTGGTTAGGACTCACAATTAAAATCTGCCTTCCATTAGTTCGTGTGCTTATCTGATTTGTTTTCTTTATTTTATTTGACTTGTTTATCTCTTTTCAGTATACAGATGAAGAGGTGGAACACAGTTTTGAAGAATTTTATGAGGACGTTCACACAGAGTTTCTGAAGTTTGGAGAAATTGTGAACTTTAAGGTTAATTTTTGTTGCATGCTTTCTGTTTGTGTTCACTAAATATGTGAAGTGTTTCTCATTTAATGTCATATTCTGTATTTCTTTAGCAAAAGTCCATGTGCATAGTTGTAGAGAAAATTGGGAGAGCCAAAGTTAGGGTGAAACTAAAAGGGCCAAAAAATATAAGCAAGAAAGTTCATAATAGCTCTTAAACTGGGTGCAGTACAAGCAACTTTTTTCTTAACCTACGTGTTTTAGAAGCTCTTGACAATAGTTACACATGCAAATTTGACTGTATTTTTGTCTTTCTCATTAAATTTGGCATAAATTTGGGTACCTTATTTTTCAATCTCTTTATTGAAACTGCTGAGGTTTTTATATGGAGCAGTTTCTTACCTCTTTCTCCCGCTTCCCTCCTTTTCCTTAACCAACTCTGTTGTAAAAGCCCCAAAAGAAGCCTGAAAGGGGATTTCAGTTTCAGCATTTGGGAAGCAAAAGGGAAAACTATTATTGCAGCCAAAATGTGTAACATATGTTGCAAAAAAAACATTTGAAGGTTTTTGGCTGCTTTGCATTCCTGGTTTCCCCTAGTCTCTTGCTTACATAATATATGCATTCTTATGCGGTTGTTCTATCTATCCTTGTCAGGTGTGTAAAAATGGTTCATTTCACTTGCGAGGAAATGTCTATGTGCACTATAAATCAATGGATTCTGCTGTCCTTGCATATAACTCAATCAATGGTCGCTACTTTGCTGGAAAACAGGTATGCATCCCTATCTAAAACAGACAGATATCATGAAAATTTTAAATTTGATAGTAGTTTATATGCCTTTGTGCATCTTGGGTTCTCACCTCTGCCATGCCTAATTATGAATTAATTTCCCATTTGTTGCATTATTGGATGCTTGATGTTAAGGTTTTTAGTTATCCCCATACCCCTCAAAGAACTTGTTAGAAGGGAGCCATATGATGAATATATAACTGTTGGCACAACTTAAAGGAATCTGAATTTTAGAACCATATAAGAGGGTGAATTTAGATTTTTATAAGGCTAAAGAAGGTTCAGTACTGTACTGAAAGTTTGTGGCAAAATTGAACTTTTTGTAGAGCAGTTGTTTTAAATGCCTGGTGGTTTAGGATGGAGTATGGAAAGTCTTGGCTGCATTTAGTATGTTGGGATTTTAGTTTCCAAGTACTTGGGAATTTGTAAGACATTTGAACATAAGATATATGTTGCATTCTAGATTTATGTATCATATCCTATACAAAATAAGAATATTGATTTTTTTCATCTCACGTACGCAATTTATTTTTATAAAATGGTTTCCAGTAGCTTGGTAAATTGGGATATTCACTCTCCAGATCTATCTCTTAGGATTTGTATCATCAAATGCAGAATAGTTGAATTCCCTGACATTTTTGTTTTTGGACCTGGTTGTTGTTCCTGGCAGATTAAATGTGAATTTGTAAATTTGACCAGATGGAAGGTTGCAATATGTGGGGAGTATATGAAGTCAGGGTACAAGGTGCAATTATATTCACGTCAAGTACATTTATTTTTCTTTTGGCTACAGGAATTGCTGCAAATCGTATTATTATTTTTGTTCTTTGTTGGGTATATTGAATAACATTGCGGAAAATGTTTTAGATTTTTAAAGATAGCTTTAGTAATGGAGGATAAAAATAGATTAGGAAAAGTAATATTAATTATTTGTAAATTAAAAATTATAGATGAATTTAAGATGATATTTTAAATAGGATTATCATTATTTTAATTAAGAATAATTAGTATTTGAATTAGTTATCTTTGATGTATATCTTATAATGTTTTAATTTTATTAATTTGTTAGGATTTCATAAATATAGTCACTTGTTAGGACTTGAGATCATAATATTTTCTTTGGATTTTCCTATTATCCTGCATTTTAAATTTGCCCATCATCTTGTATTTTTAAATGCATACTCGGGCTATATAGAAGCCCTCTTTATTAGTTAGGATTTGACTGCTCTGATTGATTCTTTAATGGAAGTTCTGTTAGCTCTCTCTCCTTTCTTCTACATCTCCCTCCCTCTCCTCTCTTTCCCTTTATTTGTCCCCTCTCCCCCTTTTGCTTATGCTTGTTACTGGTCCTTCATCATTCAGTCATACACTTGTATTGATGCTAATCTGGTCTTTTTTCTTTATTTGCACCATAACAGACTTGTTCTCACGGATCAACTTGCAATTTCATCCACTGTTTCTGCAATCCTGGAGGAGATTATGAATGGGCTGACTCTGACAAACCACCCCCAAAATTTTGGGTGAAAAAGATGGCTGCTTTATTTGGTTATTCTGATGAACATGAGAAATTGATGGAGCAAGAAGCTTTGCGTGTGTTGAAGAACTCAAGCAAGAAACAAAAAGCAGATTCAGACAGGTGTTCTTTCAATTATGATCATCTTTCTCCTAGCTGGCCCCTTTCTTCTTTAAATATGTTATCTGGCTTATTAATTTCTGCTTTTCCGATCCTTTGATGCCTAACAGTGTATGTGTTACCATCTAATCCATGCTATTAAGTGGAGTGCTATATATCTCATAGGATGATTGCGACTATTCATACATTAGTTTCCTCCAGTCTGTTTAAGTATTAGATCCTTGAAGTTCTTTATCAACTTTTACATCCAACTTATAGGGTGTGTTGAACGTTCAACTCAGAGGCTATGTGATGTAGGACAGGGTGGGCGAAGGGTAAAAGCAACTCAGAGGGCATGTGATGTAGGACAGGATGGGCGAAGGGTAAAAGGTAGATGAGAAGAGGAGAAAATTAAGGAGAGAAAATTCACTCACAAAGTCTCAAATAATATTCAATCAATAAGGAAAGAGTTGAGTACAATGAGAGGTTTTAAGGTTTATTTATAGAGCCCGAAATTCCAATTTAATTAGAGTTCTAAAAGGATAAAATAATTTAAGTCTAAACAAAAGATAAATATTAAACTAAACTATGTTCTAAAATATAAGATAAAAATAAATTTAAACAAAATAACTAAATTCTAAAAGATAAAATAAATTCAAAATAAATTGAATTTAAATAACCTAATAATTATTTAAAATCCTAATTATCTAAATATTCTTTTTGCATCATTATCTCTTGCTTGAAAGAATTCTCTTCCAGAGCGTTAAGTTGATACTTCATCTCCTTGCTTCTTTACACAAACTGCTTTTTGGTCTTAAGATAAAAGCTTTGATTCTTTGACCTCGACTCCCCTTGTTTATTCAAACCTTTATTCTCAATCTCAAGCTTAGAAGGATGCAACTAAATTATCTTCCCTTTATACTTAAATGAATGGGTGTTCTCCCGATCATGGCCTGTAGCATCATTATAGTAGAGCCATGGTCTTCTTAACAAAATGTGAGCAACATCCGTAGGAAGGACATTGCATAGAACTTCTTCATGATATTCTCCCAATTAAAGGAAAATGTGACACAGATGTGTAATGGTTAGAAAAGTCTTTTCATCAACCCACGCTATTTGAAAAGCCTCAGGATAAAGCTTAAGACCAAGCCTAGCAACTCCTTGGCTGGAAATTGCATTCTTGGCGGTTCCTTCATCAATAACTAACTTGCATGACTTATTTCTGTATTTCACACACGCATACATCCTGTTTCATAATCATCCACAATGATCTTCTCATTCATGTCAGAGGGACATTCAATGGGGTCAATCACCATGTTAGCATCTATGACTTCATCCTTCTTTTCAACTGGGGATTCAAGTAGAGCATGTTGAGGATACTTTGATGTGACATGACCTTTAGAATGACATCGAAAACACTAAATGGTAGAATCATTGGGGTGGAAGTTGGATTTTGTCGACTTAGTATTCTTAGAGGTTTTTCCATTAGGACTAGTTTTTTGACTAGATTGAAACGAAGAATTGGTCTTAAAAGGGGGCACTCTTGTAAAGTGACTGGATTGTGTGAAATTATAAGTCCGGCGAGAATTTGTGTCTTGGAAATTTGTATGCCTAGCAGACGAGCCTTTCAACAAAGACTCTACCTCGAAAGCTTTATGATGTGCTTCTTCAAGAGATTCAAGAAGATTCATCTTAAGTTTGTGCTGTATATAAGCTTGAAGACCATTGACAAACTTTTGAATTGTCATCTAAGGGTCTTCCTTAACTCTACGTCGAATCATGAGTTTGTCAAAATGAGCTATGTAATCAGATATTATGGTTGCCTGTCTCAAGTTCAGCCATTGAGTGAATAGTTAACTCTTATAATGGGCAGACACATTTTTCTTTCAACTTCATCTTCGTCTTAGCCCAAGTATTAACAGGGGCTGTCATAGATGCTCTAGTTTCTACTGCTTATTCTGCCAATACTTCTTGGCACACCTAACAAGCTTCATCTTAGTGAAACGAACGCGATACACATCGTTTATCTTATACCATTCAAAGTAGTCTTCCATGTTAGCCAGCCAATCCAAGAAGGTTTGAATCTAATTGGCCATTGAACTCAGGGGCTTCAACTTTTACTTTATTAGATATGTCATTTAGGGGGTGGGAATAGGCCAGGCCAGGCCAGGCCTTGCCTTGCCTTGCCTAAACAGGCTAGGCCTGCGATGTAAGCCTTAAGCCTGAGCCTGGCCTATTAGTCTATATTAAGCTTTTTTTCAGGCTCAGACCTAAGCCTGCAAAAAGTCTGGTCTAACCTAAAGCCTATTTAAAGGCCAACAAATTGGTAGGCCAACAAATTGGTAGGCCTTCAAATAGGTTTAAAAACTTAGGTCTTGAAGGCTTTAAATAGGCTAATGGCCTATTTAAAGTCTACATAACAATATCAAATCAACAAAAATATATATATATATATGTTTAAATAAAAAAATTAATAAAGGACTTATCTTGTACATCATTATACATAGTAATAACAAAAATTAATCTTATAACACTATCCATACTCAAGTTATAGTTAAATCTTATATATTTAACCTTATTCAACATAAGTGTTTGCAACGAGAGAGGCAATAGAGATTAATGGGTGATGGTTTGAGAGAATGGAGGCACTGATGGAAGTTGAGCTTAGGTTAGGGTTTGTCGGTCTGACTGTTTGAGAGAGATGAGAAGAAATTGAAAGTAAAGGTGGAGCAGGGAGGGGTAATAAAAATTTAAAATGATTGAAAAAAATAATATTACATTATAAAAAATTTAATTTTTATTATATATTTTATATATAATATAAAATAAAAAAAATATAAACAGGCCTGGCCTGACAGGTTTTAGGCCAGACCTATGATAAACAGGCTAGCCTATTTAACTAAATAGGCCAGCCTGGCCTATTTAACTAAATAGGCCAGGTCATAGGCCCCTGATAGGGGCCCGACCTATTCCCCCCCCCCCCCTATTTAGCTGAGTTTGTCTATGACCTCCCTTATCATTTCTAGGAGGTGATTCATATCTTTGGTTATAATAATCTCTTGGCTCATGATCACTCCACTGATCTTCTACAAAGTCTTGTTGGGAGTCAAAAGTTATGTGAGGAGGCTCTCTGAGATTCCTCTTTCTATTGCTATTTGCAAATTGACGATTCCCAATAGGTGGAGCCTTTGCATAACTAGGGGAAGGAGTGTATTCACCCCCTAAGTTGATTTCTCTGCAAATTTTTGAACCTTCAATTGTAGCTTCTGTTGTATGTTGCTTATCTTTTCCTTTTACAGCCTACAAGATGTTTTCATACATTCGCTTCAAGTTTTCAATTCTATGGTTTGTTGCTTCAAGTTTTCAATTCTATGGTTTGTTTCTTCAAGTTTATGATCCATGGCATCTAACCTATGTTTCAAGGAGTCAAGCCTTTGATTCATTGTCTCAATTGCTTGATTTATATATTCTGTGCTGCGTCTCTTAGCTTCCTTTAGTTGATTTTGAGTCATTTGGGAGCTTTTGGTCATGGTGGAGTTAACGTTTGTGAGCAAATTCGACTTGTAATGTAACTTTAAAAGCTCAGAAATGGAATTTTACCTCCAAATAAGCTTCTGATTAATGATTCTTGCAGCTAGGATAGGTTGGGAGGGGAAGAACTTCGCAAAACAAGGTGAAAAGTGTAGAAAAATTGAATCTAAGACGGTTGTACGGATGAAGCCCCCGTGTAGGGTAGTTCATGTGTGCGTGAGGGTGTGTCTGGTGTCAGGCGGTGGCTAGATTTTGGATGACAGATCCAATGGTGGTGGTGGTGGTTTGTTGGTAAGATGTCGATTGCTAGGGTTTCTGACTTTGACAGCAAAGTGGTTAGGGTTTTGATAAGTTTTCTGGTGGGTTTTCTAGCGAGGGAAGTGTGGAAAGAAGCGTGAGAAACTTACTCTGATATCAAATTAATGTAGGGTAGGGTAGGGGAAGAGTAGAAGGTAGATGAGAAGAGGAGAAAATTAAGGAGAGAAAATTCACTCACAAAGTCTCAAATAATATTCAATCAATAAAGAAAGAGCTGAGTGCAATGACAGGTTCTATGATTTATTTATAAAGCTCTAAATTCTAATCTAACTAGAGTTCTAAAAGGATAAAATAATTTAAATTTAAACAAAATAACCAAATTCTATAAGATAAAATAAATTCAAAATAAATTAAATCTAAATAATCTAATAATTATTTAAAATTCTAATTATTTAATTATTTCTTCTGCTTCAGTATGTGTAGAAGGTTTGTCTTTGACAAGGGAACAACAATAAAAGTCCATGCAAAATTCTCATTCTTAGAGGGTTCAGTGGTTTGCTGGAAAAAAAAACAAGATGTTTTGATGAGTGTAAAATATGCAAGTATTATAATAATTTTGGCATGATGGAAGATTTGAGTAAAAGGGGTTTAATATAGATGTCCATTTTGTTGACAAGATTCTCAAAATTCCTGCTTGGTTTATAATCCTGTGAATAAGATCAAGCCTCCAGTTAAAGGGGTTGTCTAGAATTTTCTTCAAAATCCAAAAAAAAGTTTCACTGGTTACATTATACAGCTTGGCTTTACGCCTTCTGAATCAAGCACGGTCTGTGGGAAACAACTTGATATTTGCAGCTTACAAAACCTGTTAGTGCAGGATATGTTGCTTGGAGTAGGTTTGTATGGATTGAAGTTCATGTTTGTTAATTTGTATTGGTTTTTTTTTTTTTTTAATGTATCATATTAGTGTTTGATAGAGCCCATTAGTATTGCATGATCCATGTAACTGATCCCATTTAGTGGGATAAGGTTAATATTGTTGTTGTTCTATCATATTGAGTTGAATTTTTTCAGCATATCTTTAGATTTAGGCATGCCTCTATACTGGCCCTTAAAGTGCCACAATCTCTTACAGGTACCGTTCAAGAAGATCAAGATCTAGGGAGATGGGTGAGTTCAATAGCAGTAATTATGGTAGAAGAAGAAAACTTGAAGATGAAAGAAAGCGGAGCAGACCTCCTGATGAGGAAATATATGAACAAAATGCCAACTTGAAAGACAAGCATAAAAGGAAAGGCCAAACTTTTGATTCTGACTCTGATAGGGAAGAAGATAAGGAAGAACACCATAAACGCCGTAGAAAAAGCTCAAATAATAGGAACAAGGGTGACGAGAGAAGAAGCCATGAATTGTATTCTGATGTAGATTCAGATGCTCCACCTCGGGACAGAGAAAAACGCCATAAACACCGCAGAAAAAGCTCAATTAATAGGAACGAGGGTGATGAGAGAAGAAGCCATGAACGGTATTCTGATGTAGATTCAGATGCTGGACCTGGGGACAGAGAAAAACGCCATAAACACCGCAGAAAAAGCTCAATTAATAGGAACGAGGATAATGAGAGAAGAAGCCATGAAGGGTATTCTGATGTAGATTCAGATGCTATACCTGGGGACAGAAAAAAACGGCGTAGTAGTGATGGAAGGAACTCAAGACCAAGGAACAGAAACAATGATGAGGCTGCACCAGGGGATTGGTCAGGTAGAGATAGAGATAGTAAATGGCATAGCAACAGCAGAAGCTCTAGACATAGGAGCAAGGACCACGGATATGTAACTAGTGACACTGAATCTGACACATGTTTGTTTGATAAAGAAGTAGACATGGAAACCCAGCATCATTCCTCTAGGAAAAGCTCCAAACACAGAAGATCTGGTATTCCGGATGATTATGAAGATTATGAGAACAAAACTGAAGTTGACAGGGACTGGTCAATTGAGGAGAAAGACAGACGAGAACACCATCATGACACAAGGAAGAGTTCAAAACACAGGAAGAGATTGGAGTATATTGATGCTCATGGAGACAAGAATGTTCATTAGAATTGCAGGGGCGTTTGGTCTGATACTGACAGCGGGGGACAGACATCATAGCAAACAAAGGAAGTGATTAAATTATGAATAAAAAATAATTAATATTTTGAACTCAGATTCTAATGAGCGTACAAAGTGGTGGTTGGCGTTGCTTATAATGGCAGTGATTGGTTGAGCAACGGCTGTGAAAGGACTTTAGTGTCAGCATTACGAGAGGATTTTATGGAGAGATAGTTACCTCTTGTAGAATGGTGGACGGGAGAATCTGGAGTTTGGAAAATTCGTTGTCATCTTTTTCCAAGGCTTCCATCTTTCCTGGATTTTTTTCATTTCGTTTGGACCTCGGAAAACTTCGGAGACTTGATTTTGTTCCTCAGATTTCTTATCGGTCTCTAGATGCTTCTACATCCTTCATATTTGATTCGGGCCACTCCAGCCAAAGTCTGATTCTCACCAACTCGTTTTGGAACGTTAAGGTTTTCTCTAAGGTAAAAGCTTTCATTTGAACAAGGGTGCTTGACATTATGAACTCTCATGATGATGCGTAGGACCATTGTATTGTGCTGTCGAAGCTATGAAAGTGGCTGTCATCATCAGTTCTAAACTCGTATCTTTAGTGAACTAGTGACTAGTAAAGCTATAATATACATGACATATTTAATAACTTATATTATTTTGATATAGTTTATTATTTATGTAGTTCACTTAAAATTATGTATTTAATTTATTCGAAGTTTGGATATTATTGATTGTTGTATTTTCTAAAAAAATCATTTTTATGTCTATATTTATTTTCTTCCTTCTTAATTGAGTGTCTAGATTATTAATTCTTAGTTTAGATAAAATTGAGATGAAATTAAAAAAAAATTTGAGGAATTTGACTCGACACCTTTTTATCAACACTTAACACATTCGAAGTATATATCAGTATAATGACAATTTTTTCAAGTAGACGTGAGTTTGAAAATTGGTTGGTATTATTTTAGAAAGGGAAAAGAAAAAAAAAGTATGCTTTAGTGGCTATGAGAAAAAAAAAAGTATGCTAGCCCTTTACTAATGAATATTTTAAAACAGAGTAGCAAGATATCAATTATTCAATTAAATAATTATTCAGTTACGTAATAGCAATGTGGTAATTAATTTTTACTTGAATTGGAAAAAAAAAATCTTCACGATTTTTAGGAGTTTCGAATTTTCATAATTAGTCCAATATTTTCTTAATAATATTAATGCCCATGCAAAAAATTAAAAAATTGACATTGATGCAAATTATAGAATACTATGAAATTAATATGGTTAAAAGTGGTAAAATTAATGTGTGCAGTGTTTCCATTGTCAATTATTATTATTTTTTATTTGGAAGTAATGTTTTTCTATAATTATTTTCTGCATTGAATAAACCGCAGCATGCATTTTTGAATAACTTTTTTTATTACATAAGAAGGGTTTAAACCCTTAATTATTACTTATATTTCATCTCATTCTTATCACTTGGGCTAGTTCGAAGTAGTTTTGAATAATTTTTTTAATTGTAATATGAAAATCAATTTTTTTGTTCTATTTTGTTTTCCAATGGTTCCAGAAAGTGATGAAGGAATTTGCCCGCAGGTTGTTCGATGGTCTGATCTGTAGGAGGTCTATTATTTACGGTAGACACACTCCGGATGTTGCAAGATATGCTAGAAATATTTTAAAATTATGTAGCTAGATAATATGATACATTTATGGATAAGAAAACAGGTAGGTTTTTCTAATTAAGTTTATTATAGAATATTTGTAATTATTCAATAAAAAAAGAATATTTGTAATTATCTATATTTAAATTTAAAAGTTTATCTTAAGAAAATAATTAAATTTAATCCATTTATTTCAGTACTTGATATATGTACCAGATTAAAGCTAGTTAATTATAAATCGGTCCTTTTCCAGCCTATTAAGTACATATTCTCCATTAATCAATGTGACCTAAAATTGAAAATTAGGATTAATGGAGAGAAATCAATTAAGTGTAAATAAAGATATGACTGGAAGTTCTTCATTTATATATCTTCGGCTTTATGTATGTGAAATTAAATTTACAAGATAAAGGAAAGTCACTGTCAATTGAGCTAAGTTAGTAGCCCAAATAGGATTTTTTAAAGTTAAAAAAGAAAAAAGAAATTGATGACAAACTCTTGAAAATCATTCTGAGTTTCATAGTGGTGATAAATGGGCTTCCTGGTTGAAGTTTCAATTCTTATGAACGCCATGATAACAGCCTATGAAGATAAAAATGAGAATTTAATCAATATTTTTGGATTGAGTGCTAGAAATTCGATTTCCTTTAAATAAAAAAAAAATTAAGTTTGAATTTTGTAAAGAAGAGAATCAGGTTATGAGACTTCGTTCGATATTTAAGATTTGACACGGCCTAACTCCAAATAATTCAATAATACCAAAAAATTCACCCTCATCTTCCTTATATGCTTTTAGTTCCAATTTTCAGTTAAAAGTTAATATGTGGATATTTTTTAACACATTATAGGTTCAGTAATCATAGAAATGTATAGTTGTTAAAAAAATCCACATGTTAATTTTTAATTAAATAATAACACCAAAAGCATATAATAAAAAGGATATAAGTTTTTCCCTTTATAAAAAGATAAAAATAAGAATTTGATAGGTTCATTTCCCGAAGTTAACATAAGCGATCATGCCTGAGACATATATTAAGGGGCATGGCCTGCATGTAATCACATTCTCTCCCTTTTTTTTTTTGGTATTTAAAATTCTCATGCTCTTTTTGAATTGTTGTGTCCTTACCTCGAATCGTTTTCTCTATAACAAGATTCTCTATAACAGGCTTTATCAAAAAGAAGATTCTCTACAACAAGATACCCTTACGTTTATGATAAAAAGTAAAGGGAAATTTTACTTAAATACCATGACGGTAAAATATTTCCAAAAATATATTGCAAATTTCCCAATAGCTATAAAAGATACCAAAACGGAAACTAAAATACGTTAGAAAATGTCAACTTTGCCCTCACTTTCTTATTTCTAATTGATCCTCACATATACTCCAACTAATTCTCATCTATTCCCCAACTTCCATCCAATGGAAAAATTAACATTTGCTAATGCATTTTAATTCTAGTTTGATACGTTGTAATAACTATTAAGAATTTTGTGAATTTGCAGTATGTTTTTTAATATGTTTTGCCTCCATGGTATTCAAATGGAATTTTCCTAAAAGTAAATAAGTAAATAAGCATATTTATATTTTAATAATGAAAATCTTATGCTGAAAACTCCTCCAATCAATGAGCCTAATAGCTATGCCTATATAGGAAATGAAGAGAAAAAGTATATTCTTGTCTTCTTAAAATCCTTTTTACGCGTATACTGGGAGCTTAAATACATCCCCCAAGGCCACAATGAGAAAGATCTCAAATACACACACTGAAAAAAATAAATAAATATGAAAAAAGAGCCAATGAAAATTTACCAAGGTGATACGTTTAAGTGGATATCAATGAGAGAGGATATTCTTTTCTTCCTAGTCCATTTTACGCATATATTTTTGAGAAGTTTTATTAGGATATAAGGAAGAAGAATAGTGAACCAAACATATACAAAATTATTAAGAATAGAAGGAAGTCTAGATTTGGACAAAGTAAGCATTAAGAATGAAAAAAAGAAAAGTTTTGGTTACATATAAAGATATTAAAGAAATATGAGTTACTTTGTAGTTATTCTTATTCGTTTTCCTAAATACTTATTTTATCTTTCCAATTTGAGTCCTATAATAAAAAGCCAAATTTTGTTTATTTGGGTTGTTAATCCCTGAGTATTATTAGTCATAATGTATTTCTATTGGAATTTGAAAGCATTTAGCAGAAAAAAGGTATTTTGTGACTCACTATAAATTATTTGAATGAGATTTTGATATTCAAGAAAATCCTAAAGAAATATAGAAAGAGCAATTTTATGCCTATATTAATGAGAACAAGGAAGATATTCAGAACTATACAAACTATTGAAAGATAAAACTTATGATTCCCATTATTAAGTTATGAGAAAGTAATTGAGTTTAGATTAAGAAAACAAGACTTGTATTTCAAATAATTAATTTACATTTATACTAGATGTAACATCCTCAATTTTTTTGAATATTATGCATGATAAAAGCATGGTTGGAAAAGATATAATTTGAGATGCATTCTTAGGTTGCTATAATGGGCACAATGGTAATTTTTCATGTTTAGTTTTTAAATGGAATTAATTTTTCCTAAGGTTCTTAAAAGGAATTAAGTTTAGTTCTTAGTTGGAATAAATTTTCAATTTGGTCATTAATTGAAATTAATTCCGAAAAATTTAGAAAAATGATATATGTCAAAATGACCACTTGGCATACTAGATCTATTATAATAACGTATTGAGCCTGAAAGAATTGATTTAAACTGATACAAATAGTAGAATTAAATAGTATAAAAAAAAAGTACTGTGGATCTCACAAATATAGATAAAGTAAAAGAGAAAAGTAAGTGGACCCAACATAAAATATAGTTAGGGATAGTAATTAAGTTAAATATAGATCTTAAACTAGTTTATTTCTATGTATATAAAGGAATTAACAGTGTTAGAAAATATAACTAAAATATTAATAAACTATCCAAATAAAAAGTAACTAATACAAGATATATCTGGACCGGAAAAAATATATTGTATCAAGGACACTCCTACTCCTCTAAGTGGCGAAAATTTTGACATGTGAGGGAAGAGATTATTTTATTTATTATGATGTCATGGATGATGTTTTTTTGAGGAACACTTGAACAAGTTTTTATCGAAACTTTATGTAGATAAATATCCCCTTCCTTCCTTCATTTTGGCCGACATTAAGAGAGGAAAAGAGAGAGCGAAATGAGCTGAAAACTTAGCCAGAAAGAGAGAGGAGAACATGAGGAAGAAGAAGAAGGAAGAAGAGAAGAAAGAAAGCAAGCTTCAAGGTATGATTCTTCTCTTAATCCTCTAGGGTTCCCTGGCTTGAGTTAGCTTGGATAAATTGGTTTAAGTAAGTTTTTTTCTCCTCCTTTCTAAGCATAAATTTTGGCCAAGCATAAGGTATGAGGAAGGAAAGTGTTTTCATGAAAAGAAACTGAGAGAAAGTATGAGAAAGTGCAAAAAAACATGATTTCACAAGTTTAAGGAAAGTTGCAGTGAAATCTCCTCCTCTCCTTTTTATTCAGCCTCATGGGAAGTTGGGAAAGGAGTTGGAATTTCATTTAATCAATGGTACAAATGAATTTCTCATGCTTGAATTAGCTACAAATAAGTAGGGTTTTCAAGAAAAAGTTGAAGATAAAAAATATGAAAATTTAGGGTTCAAGTGATTCTTTAATAAGTAATCCTTGGAAATGGATAATTTAGTTAGTGTTTGATGATGTATTAGAATTTAGAAAGACTCAAACAAGCTAGTGAAAGGATTGCAATCAAATGAAAAGGTTAAAGCTTTCACAAAGGTAGGAAAATTCTATTTCTTGCTTTATTTTACGTTACTATATTTCTACAATGTTAAATGATTATTATATTTTTGTCTTGATGATTTGTGATTGGTTTTGACTATTTCTAATGAGGCCTTTGCCCAGAATGCCCATTCTTTAAGAGAAAATTCTGCTTAAATTTTTAGCTAACAATATGGTAGTTTAAAATTTAATGTGATTATATGATGTTTTATAGCATACATAATAGCATAAATGCATGAAATGAATTTGCTATTGAGATTTTATAATCTCACCAATCCAAACACTAATCAAGCTAGAGTCAAGCTGTGGTAAGGATCAAAGGAAGACAAAGGACAAGAAAAAGAATAGTGGGATACATTAAAGAAAAAACAAAAAGAAAAATAAATGACCTCAATTCTAGATTTTTGACCTTCGGGAGGCACATGCCACCATACTTTTCTAATCACATTACGATTTGAATCTCAGCCTTTTATCGGTACTCCTTTACTACATGCCACCGTTCTTGTGTCCATTGCACTAGAATAAGATATTCGACTTCTAAAATTTAGGTGGAAAGAGACGAATTCAACATTATATCTCTGAAATTTCATGCAAAGTTTATTCACAAGCCCGACCAAAATTTGAACAGTCATACTATTGACTCTACATTGCATGTATAGTCTAGAAACTGAATTTTATTTTGATTCATCTAATATTAAAATATAAAAGACTGTTGACTATGAGAATTAACCAACCAATCTCATAAATCAAAATAAACAATAAAAGTAAATAAATAAATCCCTATAACAAAGATATCATGATACATAAAATTTAAAAAACATGAGTATGGTATTAAATTTCTCTTATGTAACAGACATAAGATAATAAAAAATCAAATAAGCTAATAATGAGACAATATTTCTAAGATTCCAACAAAAACGAACTATTTAATAGAACGTTGGATATAGGAAACAATAGTTAATTTAATACGCCAAGGCACATGAATGCACAGAGCATTGAGAAATCACAAGCACATGAGCCCAGCACTAGCAAAAATATGATACCAAAATGTAAATCCGCAGACAAGATTTTGCACAGCTGCTATTCATGAGAAAAAATGGCTTTCATATAATTACATTAAGCAGTATCCAATTATAAATTAAAAAAAAAAACTATATACAAAAATGAAAAGCATCATTTCAAGTAAATTGCAATGAAGGGGGAGAAAAGAATACCACACCCAGCAAGATACATGAGCAAAGATATACATTTCCCCATGTTCGTGGCTGATTCAAAACTGAACAAACCATGACCAGAAGCCGCGAAAAACCACAATCCAGGAAATCCTATCTTCAAGACACAGATCAAACGGATTTTGGATCCCCTCAATTGCTCAATTGATCAAGTGAAAGGACAGATAGAGATAGAAGTGGGATACTGGGATACACTAGTCAGTGTGGATCCCACGTGAGTTTCACTCTATCTCTCCTCATTCAAGCAATGAAGCGACTAAAGAGATTCAAATCCATCAAACAACAGTATACTAAACCAGCCCTCCAAGTCAGTGCTTCCATGCCGCTAGTCAGAAGGTGATGCCATGCCACCATAGATGCACAATGAACCAGTGGACAGGATTAACTGGTAGCAGAATCCATTCTCGATTCTTTCTATGTTCTACTTTCTACTTTCATACAGATATTTATTGTATAAACCAGCTAGGGAAGTACCAGAAGGCCCAGAAGTGTTAACAGCTAGGCCCCACAGTAGATGACTGGTCCTCAGTATTGAGTGCTGCTTCAGAATCCAGCTTGCTTGGTTTAACTTCTTCATTGATTGGAAGTCCTATTTTGGGTGAAAGCTTCTTCACCTCCTCTGGTGTGTAGATAGAAATTTTCCTCACCACAGAACAGAACTCACTACATCAAAATAACAAGAATTTAATATGCCTGGCCATGTGTATGCTCACAAAGTATCTGATATTTATGATTAAAAAATATGAAGCCCACAATTTGCAGGAAATTGTGCACCTATTGGTTGCACAATAATCCAATAATATTCATTTATGTCCATCAGAAGGACAAGATTGATTTTCTTTGCAAATAGTAAAATGCAACCAAGAAAAAATAAAAGACCCAAGCCAAGAACTGTTAGCATCAAATGAACTTACTGCCATGGATCATCTCCAACCATCATCATATCACCTTCATTATCAGTGTACACAACCTGCCATTTCTTCGTGGACCTATCCAGCTCTCCCTTGATGTCAAACATCTCCTCCAATTTTTTAAGCAGATCCTTGTATCCATCAAACCGTGACAAATCCACCGCCCTGCCAACAGCCATTCCTTGCATGTGAACCTGGACAAAGAAATAAAAAACCACATTACACCATGCAGGAACCACAAAATTATAAGACAATTAAGAGAAAATGCCAGGTTACTTCATCAGGCCAAGAATGAAAAGATGCAGAGTACAATTTTATTTGCTAATAGCATCACAATAAAATAGAAGGCTCTTGACCCCATATATTATTTAGAATAACACTTGAACTCTGCAAAAGAATTAACCATTTTTTTAATGCAACACAACCAACACCAAATACATAGAGAATATTATGGCTAATAATGATGGATTCTATCAATACTATAGGAGATTGTGCGCCACATGATCAGGATTATGAAACAGAAAAATACATTAGAAATACTGTATCTGTGAGAAAATAGAAGAAACCAAAACCTGCTACAGATTGCTTGGTGACACGATGATATTTACTGATCTTAAATACTGGCTTATAAAAGAGTAGCCTAATTAAAATTATTCACATGCCAGAAATAATGCAGATGAATCTTAGTAGAAAATTTTCCAAGATGTCAAAATTACCATATAGTTACAAAATCAAAATACAATCAAAACAATCCACTATATTAATTGATAGGAAAGAATATTAAAGGGTAGTAAATGGCAAGGAAAAAGGGGATGAATAGCAGAACACCTTAGTGCAGCTCCTTATTTGCCTGCTTTGTGATTCCTGAGGAGACTGAAGACTTGATTTGTCAGCATCACAACTCACTGATGGGATATAAGATCCATTGACATTTGATGGTTCAGAATTCTGGTCAGACTCAGCATCTAAACATGGAACAGACCTATCATCCCCCACCCTCTCTGACAATGACACTCTTGGAATACTTTCTTCTATATTGGAATTCTCAAGCAGCTGAATCCCAAAGAGCCTATAGCCATTTCCAGTGCCTTGTTTCTTTTCACCCGATTCTTTAAGAGCTACAGGTGAAAAATGCTCTGTCGAGTTCTCCATCCTATTAGACCAACATATGGAATTATTGGAAGCAGCCCCAAGAGATTTGTTCCCACCAAAACCAAGGAAGTTAGTTGCGGTGTAATTGAACTTGGATGATTGATAGAGATCCTGTCCATGTTGTGAGTTGCGATGGGAGAAAGATGGAGATTCAATTGGTGATTTCCACACCCCTGAGATCCAAAGAAAACAAATATATAGAACAGGGATAACAATTTTGGCATAAAGAAAATAGTCCAAGACCAATACCATGCAGAGATGAATCAGGTACTGTTGAAGGAAGAACAGGAGGCCGAGCCCTCTTATTTCTTTGAGTTGATTGCGGGCTTGCAGGAGCGGTGGCCACAAGTGGCTCTAATTCCCAAGGAGAGACTCTATCAGGACGTAAAATTGATGATGGTTCATCCCATTGCACCTGAAACACATTACACATGCATCATAAAATAATAATTTAGCCTATGAACAATCACACACAATCAGAAAAAATGAACCAAAAGCCACTCTGAAATTAATTTCTAGCCACTCAATGTACCAGCATGTTGTTCTTTTATTTCACTTAGCTACTATTTGGCAGTAAAATGAGCTTTATCTAGTAACATCTAAAAAAGTGTTAACAGTTTAGAAGCCTAACAAACTGCATTTCTATCTAAGCTATCGAAGTCATAATTCAACCTTTTAAACAATACAGAACAAGATTGGACATAGTCAAGCATGATATATGCATGTAGGAGGGAGGTGTTTAGCTAGCTCACTTCAAAATTAGATGGTCCACCAAAAAAAAAAAGTCAGAAAAATGGGGGTTTTAAATAGAAGGGGAACAAAAGGGGACAAAAATAGACAGAAGATATGCAGAAAGAAAATCTTGTTAGTTCTCACTTCCATAAACAATACCAAGTATAGTGCTTAAGTGATAAATGTTAATGTTGATCCTAGTTCAAAACTAAAGCATCTTAACCCTGAGCAGTCTTAACTGCACTAAAATACTGGCATTGGATAGTTGGTAGATGCAAACCCACAAAAAAAAAAAAAGGCAACATTCCATTATATAAGTTATCAATTTCCATCTATTCAAACAACATGCCTGGCAATAATTTACAACCAATACTGAATACGAAAAACTAGAAGTACAAAAGAAGTCATTATTAACCTTTAATGATCGCCACTCAGAATCAGGCCAGACAGTTGAGCTATTATCTCCAACACCCACAATTGTACCACTGAACCTGTATGAGAAAAAATAAATTAATTACATAGGATGTGATAATATCTCAGATTCAGCCATAATACCAGCCAGCTCATGCACCTTCTTTCAGGAACTTCATCACCCTCAAATCTCATCTTGAATCTCATCCCAACAGAGAGTTTATGACTTTGAGCTTCAAGATACTTGTTGACACTCACAATAAACTCTGATCGGCTTGTTCTGACACCGACATTGACAAGTCAGTTTAACGTCTACTCAGTTAAGAAACAAGAGAAACACATCATCCCACAATCAAGAAAATAAATAAATCAGAGAAATCCAAGAGAATAACTATTTATAAATGTATCTTGTAAGATGCAGCACATCACATATGAAATTACAAATAAAAAGGCCAATCAATTGCATACCCCCTCTTTTGTTCCCTTTAATCCTAACTTTGAACCAGTACCTTCAATGAAATTTAACTCACCTCTCCCTAATGTGCATTTCCTTAGTGCTTAAGTTTCAATTGAAATAGCCATCTAACTAACAATTGAGCAACACACTTCACCATATAAAACACCCACAAAATTTGACAACACTAATGTCATGAACTAAAGTTATAAAAAATAATAAGGCAGGATAGTGCAAAACCTGGGCTTGTAAAACACAGAAAACAGTGTTCCAGTGGAAATGGCATGAGATGCAGTGGCCAGAACACCAATATGCATACTATGACTGGATATAACAGAAGATGGCATATTGCTTTGCTGTCTCATGAGCCTCCTAACTCCAACACGCAGCTCTCCATTTTCACCTCTGGAATAAAAACAAACAAAACATAATCACTACACTAAGTAAGAAAAGCAACAACAACAATAGCCTTATCCCACTAGGTGGGTCGGGTACACTAAGCAAGAAAAGCAAGAAATAAAAAATCAAGTTTGTTCTAATCCCTACAAGACAAGTAAAGATTTCACTACTTATTAACTTGCCTTAAGAATATGAATGCATCACCAGCCACCAACTTTTTAGAGCTGACAAAAACACTCCATCCAGTGGTAAGTAAGTGGCGCCTAGGTTGCCCTGAAAAATAGTGTTCAGTCAGGAGCACATGGAAAATATTAAATGTCA
The DNA here is from genome assembly GCA_026686845.1 of Adenanthera pavonina. Lineage (NCBI taxonomy): Eukaryota > Viridiplantae > Streptophyta > Magnoliopsida > Fabales > Fabaceae > Adenanthera > Adenanthera pavonina. Next base: position 11,640,448 of record JAIVEN010000017.1, read on the forward strand.
CAATCTTAAGACTCCATTGACAAAGAAAAGAACAAGTGGGTCGTTACATGTAAACACAAACACTAGAACACCAACAGGACTATTTAACACATCCCTTGCCCCATAAAGTTATGAATAAATTCATTTCTGGCTGCACCAGAAACTATTCAAGAGGATAATCGCAACAAAACAGCAAAATCAACAGGCTATCCATTTACAAACTAAAATGTATACCTCAATAAATAGAGCTTAGTAGCATTTCTCTTCTGATAGAAAAATCACTTTCACAAGTTAACCAACCAAATGGTTAGTTTGAGATATCATAAGACTAGTACATACTAAACATCTATAGATTTTTCTTGAAAAGTTGAACATGTGAGAATTAGGAATTAATCCCTCTCCAAGCATAGTCTTGGAGTGTCTTTTTCCTAGTAAGTGAAGCTTGGCATCACAAGAACAGCCAGAAAATATGTTTTACTTTGAAAAATCCATCTCCCAAAAGAAGCCAAACAAGTTGCTGCTTATCCAGTATCCAGAAGATTGTTTTATAGCATTAATAATTAAGAATTAATTTTCAAGTAAGCGGAGCTTGGCATTACAAGAACACCCACAAGATATGTGTTACTTTAGAACAACCATCTGATCTCCCACGAGCAGCCAAAAAAGTTGCCGCTCATCCAGTACCCAGAAAATTTTGTAGTATTAATAATTAAGAACTGATTAAAAAATTCATCTATCCTTTTTCTTAAGCACATTTGAAATTAAATATTAGACTCTACCAGGTTTACAGGCTAAAAATGTTTGAAAAAATCAAATATATTTACCTCGAAATATATGCCGAAAGTGCCATTCATTCCCATGCAAATCAGTTGCAACTAATTCTTGCCATGGTGGCTGCTGAGACATATCCTGAGCAAAACACAAGGATTGTAAAAGTGAATGTCAACTAAAAACCAACCAAGCATTGTAAATATGGTGTGTTGAAAACCCAACCAGTGGTGGCAGACAATCATCCGCATGTCTTCGAAGAACAGAAAAACCTCCATGAGTGCTGGTATCAGATGCAGTAAGCGTTTTGCAGAAGGAATGAACTGTGCACCGAGGAAGCTCTGGCAGAGGATCATCAGGGCTTGTCACTTCACTTTGCTAAACCAACGATGCAGGGAAACATAAGATAGGAATAAAAGAGAGAAAACTGAGAAACATAATGGACAGAAAGCAGTATCAAAGAAAAACATTCGAGAGCAAGTAAATGGGGAAAAAGGTTTAAACATTTTAACTGAACGAACATGTGCCAAACAAAGAAGCATAGAACTCTATATCAATGCGTAGTGTTTCTGTGATTTGGCATATTTGCCGGCATGGAATACTCATGGCTTCAGGGGTTCTTCCTTGTCTATAGATATGGGCTAGAATGTTGATTAGGACTTCTTTGTGATGTTCAACTCATGTAATTTATAAAGGAGCCTCTTTTGCCAATATGGAGAGAGAATGGATAGCTTTGCTACATGTTTAATTTTCTGTCTATATAAAATCACTACCAAGCCACACTATTTAAAAATCATAAATAATGTAACTCATTTCTCACACTTCGTCTAATGCAGATGACCAATATCAAGTTTCTTCTATTTTCTAAGTTTTCTATGTTCTTCAACCATCTCCTTGGAGTATAACTATCCTTCTCAACAGAATCTTCCCTCTGAACTTTATACTTTAAAAAAAAATTGAATGGACCATGTAATAATTTTACTGAATAGAATGAAAAATAAACACTCACATCAGTTTCAGGAAGCAAAGTTATTTGTGCATAGACTTCATCTGTTTCAGGTTCAGCCTACACAAACAAGATTAACTTAATGATTTTAAATGATACTCAAAATAAAGCACAGCTATTCCCCGAGTAAATGAGTGGTAAGCTAAAGAAATTTGCAGTAGGAGAGCATAGAAAAATCATAACTCACCCGAAGATGAACATTGACGACCTTACACAGAATTTTAGAAGGCAAATTGAAGGAAGGCATTTGCTGATCAGACCCCTGATGCATAGACGCCTCAAGCTACAAAATAAAAACCACAAGATCATCTGATCATATCATGTAATTTCATAAACAATAGCTGTAGGCTAAGTATTCAAAAAATGAATAAACAATAACTGAATTCAATGTACATACTGCAAAGCACTTGGCTTCCATTTAGAAGTCTAAAACTGCTATGTTGTCAAGCAGTAGCTAAGTTTCATCTCTATATAAACATAAACTTGAATACATATTCACATTTTTCCTTTGCATGCAAATATATTTTGCTCACAGCTCATCAATGAAAATTCTGACTTATATTGCAAGTAAACACCCAAATACCTGTTCCATGTGACCTTGTGGGAAGTAATAAACTCGCTCCCCTTCACGAGGAAGAGTGACAAGGGGACCAGCACAAGCACGCCACAATTCCTTGTATAAATCATCATTGGCTGCCCCTATAGAAAATGAGGAGATAACTTCATCAAGGATATCAAGGAAAAACAGACCAAAGCAAAGAGGAAGAAGAAATACTTCTATCGCATTTAAATATGAACCAAATTTTTAGTTCATATTTCACACCACCTTCCAACACAAGTGATTCATAACTTTCACTTTGATAACATAAAATTTATCATGATTAGAAGCAAGGCAATAATAGTCTTACCAACCAACAAGTTACTATTTAAGTCAGGCCATTTGAAAATTCAAAACAAATCATACCATGACCAGCTAACAAAGATTTAAGACCATATGAAACAAGCAGAGTAGTGGCAGACATCATGCCCCATAGATCTAAGTAAATGAATGACAGGAGAAGGGTGAGTAAATGAGGAAGAGAATAGAATGATTCTGGAGAGCACTGTGCTTCAAATGTACCGGAAAAATGCACTAACATAGATGTAAGAAAAGGTCAAGTGACTGACTACTAGCCTTGCAGAAGTGGACACAATTTTATACAGCACTACCAAGTTTGCAATAACTTAACAGCTACAATTTGGAATTTTGCTTCGCCAGAAAACAAAAGGAGAAAGAACAAGCGAAAATAGGTCCTACTCCTACCTCAAAATTTGAGAGCAGAAGCTAATATTCATACAATATCATTCGCACAAATAATAGTGAAATGATTGGACATAAGCAACTCAAATTGATTTGGCCATCATAGCCAATTGTACATCATGACAAGCTTTCATCTCTTCCATTCATCATGCAATGTTTCAACATCCAATAATTGTCACTTACATTTGGCAAATATTAAGCAGTTTTAAGCTACAATTCAGGTTTGCATGTTGAGGGTTCTATAAAATCAAACTATATTCAAGTGAAAACCAACACACAAGAAAATTCAGAAAAATAGTGACAGTCTAAACGCCAACCTGTGTGGTTTCCTCCAGAAGTCTGATTTGAAGCCATAAATGCCATATGAATAATCGTCTCAAGAACTCAGAATTTAGGAGAACTTAAGGTTTAAAAAAGTTCTGTCACACAAAAAATCATTCACATTAATTTTCTTACCAACTAGAATAAACACGAACTTAGAACACATTTGTTATTAACAATCAGTAAGACAGAAGGATTCGGAATCAGCTAAATAAAGCCTTAATTGTTTCAGCTTTTTTTGGCACTAGTGTAAGTGTAACTAAATCTTAAGTTTGATTCTACGCCTTGAATGAAGTGAAGTTCAGCTTTAGACTAATTATAATGGAAAAATGCGTCAGATTTTCACAAGCCTGGTAAACGCCAAAACTATTCCAGGGTACAAAGTGGGCAATGTTACTCAAATGAACATAAGTAAATTGATGTTGTCTAGAAGAAAGAATATTAAGCTTTCACATGATTCCAGGAAAACAGGCAAGAAGAAGAACACAGCTACCTTATACAGCATGCAGAAACTGCGTGCGCCCCTGTGAAAGGAAAAGATACCTCATTAGGAAATTTCTTAGTGAAAGAAACATATTCCGTTTCCAGTTACCGCGACCCCGGATCCAAAGGGAACAGAATATCACCAAGTTGGCGCAAACTTCTTTCCAGAATACTAAAATAAACACAGTATCCGACCAATCAAACACAGCCAAAAGCTCTAATCGTGTAACATTAAATCTATACCCAACACAACAAAAACCAAATCAGATGCACGAACCCAATGAGGGTACAAATCAGTATCAAAACCCAGAACCGCAGAATGCGAATGACCCAAAATTTCTCCCAACCATTACCCCCAAGAAGCCAAGACGAAAATTGGAAAACCAAACAGCATAACACTTTACCTCCAAGCTGAGATACCTCCTCCGGACCAGTGAATCCGAACAGCAAAGCAAGTCGCTAGGGTTTTGGGCAAAAGAAGGAAATGACCAAAAGGAAAAGCAATGGAGTAGATCGAAATTCGATGGACGCTATCGGTGATAAGATCGTGCTTGGTTGAAGCCGACACGACCCCTTATTCCCTGCCTGCCTCTTTTTCAGCTGTTTCCTCTCTCTTGTTCTTCCACACGCTCCTGAATAGTTTATTTGGTATCACTTGTAATCTTCTACTTGTTTTTTGCTTCTCACATATGGCGTGTGTCCCTTGAGAGTGAGAGGGGTTGAAGCAGTAAACAGCAAGAGTCTTTGAGGTGCGCAGTGCGCACTCCCCTCTCTCTCCCTCTCTCTCTCTCTAGATTTGATTCAGAGAGAACAGCGATAGAAGGCGTGCCCTGAAAACCCTACAGGGTCCCCACTGCCCAGTTTAAACCGTCAACGCGCATAAAGCTAATTTTTTAAGAAAAGTATTGCATTATATTAACATATTAATTATTAATTAATATTAATATTGATTACTATTAATGAATGTTTAATTTTGAATAATATTTTAATGGTTAAAATAATTATAACTTTTTGTATGAAACAATTATTATAAATTAATTATTCATCAATATTGATATAAATATAAGGTTATGGGTCCACCACCAAGTTAATTATTAATTATTAAATAATATGAATTTTATTTCATTTTAAAATTATATTGACCTCTCTAATATTTTTAAAAATTATACAAGGTAAAAAATTAAAAGAAAATTATGTGGATTTTCTTAGTTTTGCTAATGGTGGCTAGGTAAAAGGTAAGCACTAAGCAATGACTCTAAAGAAAATCATGTTAGGAAAGTACTAACAATGCCTAAATTTAAAATTAAGGTCAATTATAAAAGGAGATATTTTATAATTTTACTCAAAAATAAGGTTTAATTTGAGAAAATGAAAAGTAAACTTACGTAAAAAATAATAATGTAAAATCAATAAAAAAAAAAAAAAGCCTCCAACCCTTTATCTTTGACAACCTCCATTCCTCCTTCTTCGAGAACAACAGTAGAGGAGGTGAAGCGCGGTGAAGATGACGGAGCACTACTAGATCTTGACGATAGCTATACCTTCGACAAGCACTCGCAGTCCCTTCTTCGAAAGTCACAAAAGGTTCCATCTTCTTTGACAATGACATTAGGAGGCAGTGGAGTACAATTAGATTTGCAATGATGGACACTGGCTTGGCATGCGATGGCAGGAAGCTCGGAAGCTAGGGTGTGATCTATGAAGGGGGATGAGGGTGGAGATATCTGGAAATTTGAAGAAAGCTAAGGGGCATCTTGATAAGCAAAAGTTCTTTCCTAGGAAAATTAGGATTTTCCATAGCAAGTAGTGGCTTTCCTACGAAAATACATTGAGGCACACTAAATCAAGGAAAGTTCAATTTCCTTCTCCCATTCCCTTGCTTGGATTAAAAGTCGAGCATACCAACATACTCAAAAGGAAGAAGAGTTTCATTTGATAGGGTGGAATGGATATCTTCCTAGATCTCAATGAAAGGAGCTAGCAAAGCCCCAAAATGATTTTATTATAAGAATTTTAGAGGGATAGCCCCATACACTATGAAATCCTAATGTAAAAGCTGAAATTGCCCTCAGATCCACTGCAAAAACACCAGATCCTTCTTTCAACACTTAGCAAATAAACCCCAATTCATTCCAAAGCTCAAATAAACACACTCAGATCATCATTCATATAACAAAATAGTAAATTTGTAACAAGGCATATTTGTAAAAGAAAAAAAAAACTATGTTCGTTCTAGATTGAAGATTAGATTTGGCATAGAAACCCAAATTCCACATAGCCTTATCGTGTTCTGCAACAAGCAAGATTGTCGATCTCGTTCTTGCCGTTATTTTGGGTTCACTTTGTTGGAGTCTCTTTTGTCACACGTCCGCCCCCCGGGGGGGCGGGGGGTGTTGTGTTTGTGTGCAAAAGTCTCCATTTATTAGATGCTTTTTTTATTTGTAAAGTTATGATCATTTTAGTCATTTTAATTGTTTTCCATTTTCATTCATTTATTATTTCTACCCTACCCAGTGTTGTTATGAAAACTACACAAAATCAGTAAGAATTAGTAAATGGACAACAAAGCTAGTCCAAAACTTTACAGAGCAGCCAAGAATTAAACAAACAAGTCATGAACTCATCAAACCAGCAAAAAACTGAAATAAATCGGTCAAATTACTTGTTTAACCAGTTCAAACATTTTTATTTTTTATATATTATTGATTGTTCATACAAAATAATATCTTTTTGCATAAATATTTTTTCTTATTATAATCTAATATTATATAAGTATTATTTTTTCTTACAGAATTTACTAATGATAATTATAGATTTACTTAATAAATAGTATGATTTTGAGTTCAATATGTGATTATAGATGAATATAACCTTATTTTAATTTGAATATAAGTTTTGAAAATTATTAATAATAATTTATTTAATTTTTATATAATATTTTTATTTATATATAAAGTTAAAATATGTTAATTCAATTATTACCAGTTTAACTACAATTCAACCACAATCAAACTAGTGAACCGTAAACTAATATCTTGATACATTTCAAAGTATTAACTTGACCATCTATGACACTAATAAATATTTTAGTTTATTTCCAACATATAGCAAATATTTGTATATTATCATTCATTTTCCATTTTTTTTATTTCATTAAAAATGTCTTTTGTAACATCCCAAAATTTAAACCTATATACTTGTAGAAAAAAGTGGTTATGTACTATACGTGCCATACTATCTAGCAAGATTTGAGCTTAGAAAGTACTCTATAAGAATCTGCAATGCCTTAGAACAAGAGAAAAGTTTAAAGATAGAAACAAGATAAAGATGAAACTACTCGGAAGAATGAATATAAGAGTAAGAAAGAACAGTAATTATGTTATCAAAATAAAGTAGTATCCTTATACTGAATAAAGAAACAAGAAAATGCTAAGAAGAGCTGAAGAACTTTTGATAAGCCTAAGTCGTGTCGGCCTCAATTAGCAAGGGTTCAATTATGAATATAATATAGTGATGCGACCCTAAATTGTTCACACTGTTAGCAAGGCTGACTTCCCAAGAGGGGGGTGAATTGGAAAGATTGAAATTTTTCTGCACAAACTGAAATGAGTGAAGATAGCACAGTGTAATGAAAGCAACTTATAAAACTGAGCAAGCTGAAAAGTAAAGATAAGGAGAAGAAAACTCAGTGATTTATTCTGGTTCAGTCTATCCACTTGACCTACTTCTAGTCCCCAAGACAACTCTTGAGATTTATCCACTATACAGCAAGAATTCAATGGGCTTCTTGCTAATGCCACAGTACATGAGTATGCTCTGTTTCTGGAGCTCTCTCAAACACTCTAAGCACTCTCACAATGTGCTTCCCAATCCCCTTGTGATTTCTCCTCACAAGTAAATCTATCTTCCAGATGAAGAGTAGATTGTTTACAAAGAAATAACTCTCTTGAATAGAGTAGATTTGAAGGTTAAAGTACAAATATTGAAGTTGAAATGGTAAAAGCTCTTGAGAAGAAGTTTTGACAGAAATTTGTTATATACAAGTTAGATTCATTTCCCACAACTTCAAATGTTGTTGTATTTATAGATTTAGGTCTCAAATGTCTGTTAGAGACTCTAATCTATCAGTTGGAGAAGTTATCCAATGGTTACTCTGAAAAACTATCCGTTAACCAACCGCATTTAATGCTTCTGACATACTGAAATTCGAATTTTGGTTGGTCAATAGACGAATTTCGAAGGAACCGAAGGTTAGAGCTTTCAACGTTACAGCACGAAGTTCGTCTGTTCATGAAGTGAAATTCGAATTTTGAAACTTGTAGAACATTTTCACAATGTGACATAAGAATTTTCAAGAAGAAAGTTTTTTGGTTAAGTGTGAACAGTGTTTTCAATTTGCTACAGTACCCTCGAAATTCGAATTTCCTAAGGCAAAGTTCGAATTTCCAACTTGACAGTTAAGTTTAAACTTTCAAACTTCGTCTGTTTGTGAGTGTTTTTCAAATAAGTCAAGATTTAACACAAAATCAAGGTTTGAAAACATCTTTTTCTCAAATCAAAATCTTTTACCCAATCACAACTAAAACTAAAGATCCTACACAGGATCTAACAGCAAATACTCAGAAAATCTTCACTTGAAACAACTTTGATCTCCTTTGATATCTTCAATCCGAGCTCTTGAGTATTGGTTTGGAATCATCAAAACTTTTGATTCAACACACACTAGAGCAAGATTAATTAATCCTAATTAGTTTCTCTAAATGATAAAACTATAAACAATTAACACAATTAAGGGGGGATTTTTTTTAAAAAAATTAAAGTTCAAATTAAATTAAAATTAACTAAGACAAAGCTAAAAATGTAAATTAACTAATTCATATCCCAGTCATAATTTGTATTTCACTATGCTATGGAGAAGGAAGTCACTCAACCAGAGGGATCTTATGAGCAAATAATGGAGGAAACTCAAGACTCAATTCTATCATCACAAAAGATTGAGCAAATGGAGAAGCTTGCTGCAGATCTTACCACTGCACCAATTATTCAAGCTGCTATCAATGAGGAAAGGGGCATCGTGCCTTTTTTTGACTTTGCTACTATTGCATATGATGTTGAAGTGTAAGCTCAAAACCAAAGGCTCACTGAATTGTTTCCTCCACCTGCTCCTCAACCTTTATCCTCTAGATATGGCCTCTCAGTGAAACAAAGAGTTAGGCTAGCCAACTTTCAAAGGGAGGTTCAAGAATTGACTTCAGACGCTGATGATGATCTTTCTTAGATACCTCCCTTTGTGCCATTTATACCAATTCCTCTTCAAGCTATTCCCATGACTCAAATACCTTCTCCTTATGTACATGCTCCTATGTCAGATGAGGCCAAAAAGGAGGAGAATAAGGATGGACAAACTAGAGAATCAATAGCTGGACAAATTGTACCTGGACAATCTGAAACTACTGGGCAATCAGGAAAGACATATGGCAAGAAGAAGATTAAGGTCAAGGCTAGCTAGGAGTGACAAGCTACAGAACCTTAGGGCTTAGATCTTAGGATTTTGTGATTCCATATCTGTTGCACCTTGAATCTGTGTTGTATGATCACATGTACTTATTTTGAATTTGATTGAATATTTGTATTGAACTTATGAATCAATGCAACTTGTTCCCATATTTCCATTTCTATTCTCCTACATTTTCAACTCTGATACATGTACTATATTTATATTTGAATTTTAATGCATATATTGACAGGGAACTCTTGGAAGCAAACTCAAGTACTAATCAAGTTTGCAATTTATTTTGTCATCATCAAAAAGGGGAAGAATGTTGAATCAGAAGTTTTGATTATTTCAAACAGCTAGTGTAACACCTCTCTTATGGGCCCATTTCACATGTATTTAATCATTCTAAAGACCATTTATATTATAGTAGAATCTTGAATCACAATAAATGCCATAATAAAATTTTTCCAACTTTGGGCACTATTCATTTAATGAATTTATTTATTCTAGTTAAATTTCAGAAAATTATAACTAAATCAATAAAAATCGTATACATGTGATTTAAGTCTCTAGGAATAGCTTATAACTTTGTCAACATGGGAAAAATATAAGTTAGAGCAATGATAGTACTGAACCGTATAGCAAACTCTGTGAAATTTCACATTTTATACGAAAACTGCAAAATAATCATTTTAATTGGGATTAAATATAAAAATCTGCTAAATATTGCTCACACATCCAATTTGAGGGATTTGGAGACCATTGGAGCTCTTTTTGTCTACTTTTAAACCATATACATCATTCGTACTTTATATAACAAAAAGTCTACACAGTGGCATGTTTACTTTACATAGGTCAAGATGACCTTTTATATCTTACTACTTTACCAAACAAAAGCCATAAAATATTTACATAGCCATATATCATTTTCATACTATACCATACTTTAGCTAAGACCTAAGACATCATAACAACTTGAAGAAACATACTTAACATCACATTTACAAATTTGCACAAAAGGTCAAATCTTATGGCCAATGCTAGAATTATCAAGTTAATGGCCAAATTCTTTCTCTTTTCCTTTCTCTTCTTTGGTGGTCTTGCCATTGTTGCTACCTATTCATGGTTAATATTTGGGATGGTGAAATTCGAAGAATCTAAGTATTTAACACCCAACATGCCATTACATCATCACATTAAGCATGAAAACATTAAGATAATACATTTACGTCATACGAATTCATAAAATTTTGGCAGAGTTTCATTTTGAAATATGGAGATCCCAAGGTCTCAATGCTCCTTAATCAACTCAGCCAATATACATAAATCATCTCAAAATATCATTGCAATCATATGACAAGGCATAAAGCACATTGAAAACAACTATGATAACATAATGCTAGTATGGGAAATCAACTACCTTATGATGCTCCATTGCTTTCCAAACTTGGTCCACCACTTTTTAAGCTTTTCACAACCTTCTTGAACCTATCCACATCATCATTGAACCAATTTAGCCATTGGTTTTTCGGAATTATATAATACAATACACACTAGAACCCAAATTTTTCACTTAGTTCTCCTTTGATCTTTCTTTGTATAACATACTTGTTCTTAAGGTTTTGGACCATGGGGAATCCATTTTTGAGGTCAAAATAATGAAATTCCAACTCTAAATACTCCCCATGTTCTGACCAAAATCTGACTTAGGTGATTGAAAAAGATTTCCTTCAAATCACTTCAAACCATCCATGGATCCATGCTTCTAGTATCTAGTCCATGCTTTTTCCTAAGTTTAATAGTTCAAAACTCATTTCTATTGCTAAATCACATTTTGGCTGAAACCCTAAGATGGAAAAGAAGCAAACTAAACCATAAAACATGCTTTGAAAGCCATAGACAGTAAGCTTAAGGTGGTAATATAGAAGCTTACCGATTTGTGTTTTAATTTTCCTTTGGTTTTTCTTCCTTTTTCTCTTTCTTCTTCCTCCCTTTTCTTGCATTTTTTCTGGTCTGTTTTAGGCTACTGGTGATGGGAGACACGTTAGGAACCTGTCCTAAGAGCCTTCTTTGATATAAAGATCGTGCAACTCAAGGAAAAATGAATTGAATACAAAGAACAACGAAGAGCAACAATGAACAAAAACGGAAAAGTAGAGATGATGAAAATAAGAAAACTGAGACAATGTTGGTCGAAGGAAATAGACTCCAAGAGAACCCGTCTTTTGAATCCTAACTCCGGAACGCCACAAGAATCACCACTCCTTGATAAGTCCTCATTCTTTCTGGCACTCAAGGATAAGCAAGGAAGAACTCACTGAACAACAACAAAGTTGCTGAAAAGAAATTCGTTCATTCATATTGTGTTTGCAAGAGTACAAGAGGTGCCTATTTATAGGCAAATATTAACCCACAAACTAACTCTAGTTTAGCCCACAAACCTAACCTTATTAAAGCTCATTAATACAAAAAGGAAACACTAAGCAAAAAGGAGCATTTAATTCTAATTTTGAATTTGAAAAGGTTGGCTCCTCTTAAATGCATAAAGCAAAGCAAATCATATCATTATTTGCTTTATATTGAAAATGAAACAAATTGACTAAAATAATCCTAATAAAACTTATTAAAAACGTCACTTTTAATGGTCACATGAGAAGCACATGTTGTCTTCAAGTTATATCTCCCCAATGGGCTTCTTTTGGGCTTGGACCATTAGCCTATATGATTGGAATCATTTTCCATACTTTTTAGCTCTTTTTTTTTTGGGGGCTTCAGCTTGATTCAAATAGTTGGGCTTCATGCTCTTTCCGAGCTCATTGCCATGTCCAAGGACTCCAAATGCTTCATGCCTCAATCATACTCTATCAGCTGGTCACGCGTGAATGGTGAGGAAAGAGAAGGGTTTAAATGGTTAATTATATGCTTAAGTAAGTAACTAATCATGGTTACTTTTTGCTAATTCTTGATTACCTTATTACATATTTCTTTGAGAAGTTTTCCTCCAAAAATCATTAAATATTTGGGACTTTTGGGTTGCAGCAAATCACGAATGAGAGAGAGGGAAGTGTGTCCAAAAATTATCCAATTTTTCTGATCCAGATATACCTCAATCCGAGTACTTTTTAATCGTACCGATAAAATCATCTTTATAGTAATTTAGCATTTTTAGGATACGAGACTATTCTAATTTTATTTTTATATTTTCATAATTATCTTGTCCCAAATGGTATCTATGTATGACCCATATCCTGACCCGATTTCTTTTTAACCATCGGTAGGGCCCACAGTTTACTTTATCAGTTTACTATTATTTTTAGATACTCGACACTGATTATTTTTTTATTCTTAAACATTAACCCTCAGTGCCATATACCATTGGACTTCTCTCGTTGAGGGTTTCGTTTTGACCATAATTTTACATATTTACAAAACTGCCCTTAACTCGGGGTTAAATTATAATTTATGAAACTTTCGGGTCATTAGGTGTAATTTTCCCCAAGACTTTTTTATTTGTTTCTCCAACTAAATTTTAAGACTTTTGGGACGTGGATGTCATTTTTATATTTCTTTAGGGGTAAAAATATAATTTTCTCATTTTTCATCTTGCTAGGAAAAATAATCTCTTTTTCCTATTTCACGCAAAATGGTATCTATTCATTTTCACGAATTTCTTGTATTTTTTATGTTATTATCAATTATGTCCTCTTTTATCACTGAGTATCCAGTGAAATTTTGGGATATTACATTTCTACCCCCTTTTAAATTAAATTTTGTCCTCAAAATTTAAAACATACCTTATGTAAATAGTATTGGATACTTTTGTCGCATGTATGAATCCATCTCCCAGGTTGATTCTTCTGTAGATAAGCCTTTCCAAACCACCTTCACTAGAGGAATGTCTTTGTTCCTCAGCTGTTTGACTCGATAATCTACTATTCTTTCAGGTAATACATTGAAGCAAAGATTATCTTGTAAGTCAATACATTCATATTCTATAATATGTGAAGGGTCTAGCTGATATTTCTTTAATTAGGAAACATGGAAGACACTGTGAATTTGGCTTAAATTTAGTGGTAGGGCTAACTGGTAAGCTACAGGTCCGGCTTTTGAAAGGATTTCGAAAGGTCCAATATACTTGGGACTAAGTTTTTCATTTTGAGAGATCGACTAACTCCAGTTGTAGGAGATACTTTAAAAAATACATGGTCTCCTACTTCGAATTCCAACAGCTTCCTTCTTCGATCTGCATAACTCTTTTGTCTACTTTGAGTCGTTAATAGCTTTTTTTTTATCATTTCAATCTATCTGGAAGTTTGGTCTACGATTTAGGAACCTATCAATTGCCTTTCACTCAATTCTGTCCAACAAAGTGGGAACCTGCACTTTCTACCATACAATACTTCATAAGGTACCATCTGAATACTGGAATGATAGCTATTGTTATAGGCGAATTCTGCCAAAGGCAAGTATATATCCCAGTTTTCTTTCATCTCTAGCACACAAGCCCTTAGCATATCCTCTAATGCCTGAATCGTTCTTTCAGTCTATCCATCAGTCTAAGGAAGATATGTTGTATAGAACCTTAATTTCGTACCTAAGGCTTGCTGCAATAATCTCCAAAAATTTGAGGTGAATCTTGGATCTCGGTCTGATATGATACTGCTTGGCACTCCATGTAATCTTACTATCTCTTTTACATATAGTTGTGCCAATCTATCTAGTGTATATGTTGACTTCATGGCTAAGAAGTGTGCTAACTTCGTTAGTCTGTCCACAATTGCCCAGATTGCATCATATCCAGATGAAGTTCTAGGTAATCCCATTATGAAATCCATTGAAATACTGTCCCATTTCCATTCTGGAATCTCCAATGGATGTAACAATCCAGCAGGCTTCTAGTGCTCTATTATTACTTTTTGACACACCAGGTATCTAGACATATACTGAGTAATATCCCTTTTCATACCATGCCACCAAAATAATTTCTTTAAATCATGGTACATTTTCATAATACCTAGATGAATAGTATATTTACTTTGATGTGCCTTTACCAAAACCTTTTCTCTTATCTCTGCTACTAGTGGTACATAAACTTGTTGAATCAAGTGTTTTGATGATTCCAAACCAACTTTCTAGAGCTTGAAGAGAAGATATCAAAGGTATACAAATGATCTCAAGTGGAGAAATTCAAGAAAAACTAGCACATGAATAGATGTAGAATCTACAGCCATATTTAAATTGAGTAAAAGACTTTGAATTGTCAAAAAGATGTTTTAAAACTATGATTCTATGTTAATCCATGGAATATTTGAAAAATACCCATTAACAAACGAAGATTGAAATATTTATACTGATATGCTATGTTGAAAATTTGAACTTTGGCTTTGGAAATTCAAATTTCGTATTGAAAATGAACAAGTCTGAAAAGAGCCTTCTCTGACAGATGAACTTTGACTACAGAATTTCGAATTTTGAATCTTGTCTAAAAGAGCCTTCTCTGACAGATGAACTTTGGCGTTTGAAAATTCAAATTTCAGACAAAATACAACTTATGAAAAATGAAAAATTCGTCCGAGGATATGTTAAAGTTCATCTGAAAACTGAGTTTGGAAAAAGTATCAAAATGGCTCATTGACAAATGAACTTTGAACATGAAAATTCAAATTTCATAAACAAAGCCTGTGAGTCTTTTATGATGATATGTTGACATACGAATGATAGTATTCAGAAATTCGAACTTTGAAGTAAGTCTGAAAAGAGGCCTCTCTGACAGACAAACTTTACATTTTGAAAATTTGAATTTCGAATAGATGAACTATTGTGCCTTATTGAACTGCCTACTGACAGACTAATTTTGGGTATCAAAATTCGAATTTCGAAAGCACTATAGCAAAATGGAACAACTATTCATACTTTCCAGAAGAACCTTAAACTTGAAAATTCGTATGTTCCAACATAGAAACATTTTTCAAAGATCAAAATTTGAATTTTGCTTCATGACAGACGAACTTTAAATGTTCAATGTTGAAGTCTTTAGCTTTCGGTCTCTGTGAAATTTTTCTGTTGACTAACCAAAATTTGAACTTTGAATGTCAGAAGCATTAAATGCGGTTGGTAAATGGATAGTTTTTCAAAGTAACCGTTGGGTAACATTTTTAACGGATATATTTTGTCTCTAACGTATAGTTAATATCTAAATCTATAAATAGAATATAATTTGAAGTTGTGGGTAACGATTTTAACTTTGTATATACTGAAACTCTGCCAAATCATCAACCTAAAGTCTCTTACTCTCACATACTTCATTCTTTGTACTCCAACTTTCATATACACTCTGATTAAGAGAGTTTATCCATTGTAAACAATCTTATCTTTATCTGGAAGAAAGATTTTCTTGTGAGGGGATATCACAAGGGATTGGGAAAGCACTTAGCTAGAGTGCAAAGAGAGAAAGTGTGAGCTCTAAAACAGAGTATCATAGCTGTATTGTGGCATTTGCAAGAAGCCCACTGAATTCTTGCAAGATAGTGGAAAATCTCAAGTGATGGCTTGAGGACTAGATGTAGGTCAAGATTGAGAGATCGAACCAGGATAAACATCTGTGTCTTCCCTTCTCTATTACTACTTTTACTTGTTATTCACTTATACTTTGTTTTACTGTCACCTTTACTTTCTTCACTTTATTGACATTTTGCAAAAAAATTTAATCTTCCCAATTCACCCCCTCTTGGGAAGCCAGCATATCTAACAAGTGGTATCAGAGCCCGGATTCCCAAACAAAGGATTTAACAGTCCAGGAAGAACAATGGCTGGCTTTGGAGAGAGTATACTACCAGAGGGAAATAATACAAATAGATACCACTATGGATACTGGAAGATGAGAATGCAAATCTATCTCCAGTCCATTGATCTAGATATATGGTTTGTCATCCAGAAGGGAAATTTTGTCCTAATGACATTGCAGGATGATGGGAAGTACAAAGAGAAGCCAGAGGCCGAATGGAACGAGGAAGATAGGAGAAGAGTCTTGCTGAACTTCAAAGCAAAACACTACTTGGTCAGTGCATTGAATCAAGACAAATTCTACAGGGTCTCACAATGCTCCACAGCTAAGGATATGTGGGACACCCTTGAAATCACTCATGAAGGAACCCCTGGAGTTTGAGAAAACAAATTGAACTCCTGCATAGGAGAATACGAGAGCTTCAGAATAGTTGAAGGAGAGAGTGTCAAAGAATTACAAAAGATATTCACCCTTATTGTGAATCAATTAAAAAGTCTTAGCAAGGAGTACACTCAGATAGAAAAGGTCAGAAAGATCCTCAGAGCTCTTCCTCTGGAATAGCAACCTAAGTAACAGTAATAGAGGAAGCCAGAGGAGAATCAACGACATCTGTCACAGCCTTATTCGGTAGCCTTGAAGAATATGAAGGAAAGATGAAGGCTCTCAAGGAGGCAGGACAAGACAGAAAGAAGAAGGGTCTTGCTCTGAAAGCTGGTGAGGACAAAGAAGAAGAATCTGATGATGGAGATGAGCTAGATGAAGAAACTCTGGCTGTGATGGTCAAAAATTTGGAAGATTTTGCAACAAGAAAAGAACCTGTCACTTGCTACGAGTGCAAGAAGTAGGGACATATCAAATGAGATTGTCCACAATTCCTTAAGAAGCAAGAGAAAGAAAAGAAAGCTGCAGACAAAGGCAAGAAGAAAAGAGCGTACATCTCATCAATCTGGGATAATAGCTCAGATGAAAAAGAAGATGATGAAGATGAGATCACCAACATTTGTCTAATGGCACTTGCATCTGAAGAAGCTGAAATCCCATCCAACAGTGATCAGGAAGATGAGGTATATGAATCTGAACCTTCATATTCTGAATTACTGGATGCATTTCATGAATTACATGATGAGTTCATTAAGACTGCCAAAGAACTCAAACAAGCTAAGAGAAAGATTAACAAGTTAGAATCTCAGTATAACATCTCTGAAACTACTTATCTGCATATTGGTGAATCTGCTTGCTGTAAATCATGCATTGAATTAAAGCAAACCAATGACTATCTAGTGAAAAGTATGTCTAGACTTACTAAAGGAAAATATATGTTATTTGCTTTAATGGAAAGTTAGAGAATAACACAAGGAAAGGCTAGACTTGACTATGACCCTTGTGTAGTAAAAGAAAAGATTAGGAAGAAAAATCAAAATGTGTATATGAGACATTTTGTGCATGCTAGTGGCAGTAAAGAGAAAGATCATATTTCATGACATATTGAATCCTATGATCAATCAAAGTATGTAAAACAAAAATATTATCTGCATTGTTTTCTTCCTGCATCTCAATCTGGTAGTCCTTTTACCACCTGTCACTTCTGTAACAAAAAGGGACATATTTCTAGTTCATGTGCTTTAAAGAAAAATGAACTTGACAGGAAGGTTAAATGGATTCCTAAAGGTACATCTGTATCTAGGGAAAATACTACTGACAGAAGAAGACCCAAGTAAATTTGGGTACCTAAAAAGAAAATATGAACTTTGTCTTGCAGGTTTGTCTTAAAGTTAGAAAGAGCAATAAATGGTATATGGATAGTGCCTGCTCAAGTCATATGACTAGTGATAAGGAGAAGTTCATCACCCTTAGAGACAAGAAAGGAGGAAATGTGACATTTAGAGGTGATCAATATGGCAGAATAGTTAGTATTGGCATTATGGGCAAGAATCTTGAAACATCCATTGAAGATGTGTTGTTTGTAATTGGCCTCAACCACAATTTGCTAAGCGTGAGTCAGATATGTGACAAAGGAAACTGGGTACTGTTTGACTCAAAGTTCTTCCTGGTCATCTGAAAAAGTGATCACAAAGTAATCCTCAAGGCTCAAAGGGATAGTAACTGTTATACTATTGATCTTGATGAACTTCCTCCCTTACATTCTGTCTATTTGATTAGTTAGGATAATGATAGTTGTTGGTTGTGGCATAGAAGGTTAGCACATGTTAACATGAATCAACTATCAAAACTGGTTAAAAATGAGTTAGTCATTGGCCTACCAAAAATTTCTTTTGAAAAAGACAAAGAATGTGATGCATGCTTAAGAGGAAAACAAACTAAATCTTCATTTAAATCTAAAAATGTAGTCACCACATCTTTGTTCTAAACTCTATGATTGCATCCTTGTGTTGAACTTTTAATGAATTAATGAATCTCTTTACTTGATCTATTATACATGATATCTTTTGAATTATAATGTATATATTGAAGGGGAGCTTGTTAAAGCAAATCCAAGTACTAATCTAGTTTGTAAGTTGTTTTGTTATCATCAAAAAGGGGGAGAATGTTGAATCAAGTGTTTTGATGATTCTAAACTAACTTTCTAGAGCTTGGATAGAAGATATCAAAGGTGCACAAATGATCTCAAGTGGAGAAATTCAAGAAAAACTAGCACAAGAATAGATGCAGAATCTACAGCCATGTTTAAATTCAGTAAAAGACTTTGAATTGGTAAAAAGATGTTTTAAAACTATGATTCTATGTTAATCCATAGAATATTTGAAAAACACCCATTAACAGACGAAGTTTGAAATGTTTATACTGATATGCTATTTTGAAAATTTGAACTTTGGCTTTGGAAATTCAAATTTCGTATTGAAAATGAACAAGTTTGAAAAGAGCCTTTTCTGACAGACGAACTTTGACTTTTGAAAATTCGAATTTCAGACAAAATACAATTTATGAAAAATAAAAAATTCGTCTGAGGATATGTCAAAGTTCATCTGAAAACTGAGTTTGGAAAAAGCATCAAAATGACTCATTGACAGACGAACTTTGAACATGAAAATTCAAATTCTAGAAACAAAGCCTGTGAGCCTGTTATGATGATATGTTGACATACGAATGATAGTATTTATAAATTAAAACTTTGAAGTAAGTCTGAAAAGAGGCCTCTCTGATAGACGAACTTTGCATTTTGAAAATTTGAATTTCGAATAGATGAACTATTGTGCCTTATTGAACTACCCACTGACAGACTAATTTTGGGTATCAAAATTCGAATTTTGAAGGCACTGTAGAAAAATGGAACAACTATTCATACTTTCCAGAAGAACCTTAAACTTGAAAATTCGTATGTTCCAACATAAAAACATTTTTCAAAGATCAAAATTTGAATTTTGCTTCATGACAGACGAACTTTAAATGTTCAATGTTGAAGTCTTTAGCTTTCGGTCTCTGTGAAATTTTTCTGTTGACTAACCAAAATTTTAACTTTGAATGTCAGAAGCATTAAATGCGGTTGGTAAACAGATAGATTTTGTCTCTAACGTATAGTTAAGACCTAAATCTATAAATTGAACATCATTTGAAGTTGTGGGTAACGATTTTAACTTTGTATATACTAAAACTCTGTCAAATCATCAACTCAAAGTCTCTTACTCTCACATACTTCTTTCTTTGTACTCCAACTTTCATATACACTTTGATTAAGAGAGTTTATCCATTGTAAACAATCTTATCTTTATCTGGAAGAAAGATTTTCTTGTGAGGGGATATCACAAGGGATTAGGGATGCACTTAGCTAGAGTGCAAAGAGAGAAAGTGTGAGCTCTAAAACGGAGTATCATAGCTGTATTGTGGCATTTGCAAGAAGCCCACTGAATTCTTGCAAGATAGTGAAAAATCTCAAGTGGTGGCTTGAGGACTAGACGTAGGTCAAGATTGAGAGACCGAACCAGGATAAACATCTGTGTCTTCCCTTCTTTATTACTACTTTTACTTGTTATTCACTTATACTCTGTTTTACTGTCACCTTTGCTTTCTTTACTTTATTGACAATTTGCACAAAATTTTAATCTTCCCAATTCACCCCCTCTTGGGAAGCTAGCATATGTAACAAAACTCTCTTTTGAAATCTCATTAAACCATTTCTGATACATTAAATCCCTACATCTCTCTATGCCTTTGCTTTTCTTTAACTAACTTTATGATCTCATCCTCCTGCTGGGCTTTCAATAAATCATTTAAAAATTCGTTGCCAATTCTGGTCTCATGCAACTGTAAAAATAAATACATGTCTCTGTAATCCTCTAGCATTTTCATTTCACAAATCATCATGTAGGCTACGTGAATAGTTTTTCTACTCAATGCATCAGCCACTATATTAGCCTTTCTTAGATGACATTCAATAGAATGGTTATAATCTTTTAACAACTCCATCCATCTTCTTTGCCTTGCATTTAATTCTTTCCAATTTTCTAAATATTTAAGGCTTTGTGGTCACAAAATACTTCTACTATTCCACCATAAAGATGGTGTGTCTAGATCTTGAGAGCATACACTATAGCCAAAAGTTCTAAATCATGAGTGGGATAGTTTTCTTCATGTGGTTTTAATTGTTTAGAAGCATAAGCTACCACTCTATACACAACCCAATCCGTGCTTACTTGCATCTGTATAAAGCACAAAAGGTTCTTTGGGATTAGGTATAGTTAATACGATGGAGTAGTTAACCTGTGTTTTAGTTCGTGGAAACTATTTTCTCAATTCTTATCCCACACAAAAGGTTTGTCTTTTGGAGTAAGTTTTGTAAGCGGCAATGTAATTTGAGAAAAGTCTTGTATGAAACGTCTATAATAGCCAGCTAAACCAAGAAAACTTCTTATCTCAGTTACAGTCTTGGGTTGCTCCCACTTTATGACAATATCTACTTTACTCGAGTCTACTGCAACCCTGTCCTTGGAGACGATATGCCCTAAGAACCGTACCTCTGTGAGCCAAAACTCACACTTACTTAGTTTAGCATACATCTTTCTTTTAAAATTGTCAAGATTATTCACAAATGCATTTCGTGCTCCTTTAAAGACTTGGAGTACACTAATATATCATCGATAAAGAACACAATAAATTTATCTAAGTATGGCTAGAAAATCCTATTCATGTAGTCCATAAAAATTGCTGGAACATTCGTTAGACCAAATGGCATCACTAAAAATTCGTAGTGCCCATAACGAGTTCTAAAAGCAGTTTTGGGAACATCTTCTGCCTTTACCCATAATTGATGATACCTTGATCATAAATCAATTTTTGAAAACATAATGGCACTAGCCAACTGATCTAATAGGTCATCAATTCTAGGTAAGGGATATTTATTCTTTATTGTTACATTGTTCAATTCCCTCTAATCAATATGTAATCGAAGGCTCCTATCTTTCTTCTTTACAAATAATACTGGAGCACCCCATGGAGAAACGCTAGGTCTAATGAGTCCTTTTTCCAATAACTCCTCAATTTGCTTCTTTAATTCTACCAACTTAGGTGGGGCCATTCTGTATGGTGCTTTGGATATTAGGCCCGTTCCTGGTGTTAAGTCTATGGCAAATTCAACCTCTCTTTCTGGTGGTAAATCTTTAAAATCCTTTGGAAATACTTCTGGAAATTCCTTTACCACTGGTATCTTTTCAATCTCTTCATCAACT
Source organism: Adenanthera pavonina (assembly GCA_026686845.1). Classification (NCBI taxonomy): domain Eukaryota; kingdom Viridiplantae; phylum Streptophyta; class Magnoliopsida; order Fabales; family Fabaceae; genus Adenanthera; species Adenanthera pavonina. Next base: position 11,662,267 of record JAIVEN010000017.1, read on the forward strand.
TCCATATTGATTGAAAAGAAAACTAAGTAGCCTGAATATCCTTTTCCTAAGCATCTCTTAGCTTGAGCGGTTGATATAAAATTTAGCTTAGTCGCAGTAATTGGAATACTTTCTGGGGTAGGCAAGATTAGGACTTTGTTTTTATAGTCGAGGAGAATATTATTGGCAGAGAGCCAATTCATGCCTATTATGACATCTATATTTGGGAATGGCATGTATATAAGATCTAGTGTGGTGCAGTAATGTTCATATTGTACAATGCAATTTAGGTAGACATGAGATGTGGTTGCTTGGTTACCAGTAGGCGTGGACACATGCAAATCATATGGCAACTGAATGATTATCAGACCCAACCCTTTAGCACATCTATAGGAAATGAAAGAATGACTAGCACCTGAATCAAACAAGGCATGCACAAGACAATCATTTACTTTAATCATACCTTCAATTAGATCACGTGATTGTCGAGCCTCCTGCTGCATAAGAGCGAAGACTCTTCCTTGTGCTTATGGTCTAGTCCTCGCTATATCTACTCTGCAATCTCTTGCAAAGTGTCCAGGTTTTCCACATCTAAAGCATACATTCTGCCCAGCTAAACATGGTCTTTCACCATGTGTCTTGCCACATTGCTCACACACTAGAGCTTCTTTTTGCACATCTCTCTACACATCTTTTTGCATAAATCATCTTCCTTCTCTTCTACCTCCCCCTCTACCTCTTCTATTATTCCATGACCTTTTTCTTTTCTTACTTGATTCTCCTTCTTCATATGCAACTCTTTGTGTACTAGTTGGGATAGAAGACATAAAGCCTTTATGATTCAAACTTCTTTCAGTGATCCTACTAATCTCAACTAGTGTATTGAACTCTATAATCCTCATAGGTGCTACTCTTTCTCTGATAGCTAGTTTCAAACCTCTTTCCAGCTTCTCAGTCTTCCATTGTTCATCATCATGTTGCTGTAAGTATGTAGAATACCTTGCTAACTTTATAAAAGTAGCTATGTACTCATCAATAGACTGATTTTCTCCTTATCGAAGCATAATGAATTCCGCTTCCTTCTCATCTCTTACTGACAATGGGAAGTACTTATCATAGAAATACTCTAAAAATATCTCCTATGTTAGAGTCATGTTACGTGCTTGCAGAATTAGCTCTGTGTTTCGCCACCATCAATCTGCCTTTTTCTCAAACATGTAAGTGGCTAACAAAACTTTCATCTCTAAGGTGCATCCCATTAGTCTGAATATCTTTTCAAGACTTAGTATCCAATCCTCCGCTGCCTGAACATCAAATTTTCCTTCAAAGGAAGGAGGACAATGCTTCCTGAACTGAGCTATAACATTTTGTTGATTGGCAAAGTCTATCGTTGCCTGATTCATCATTATAGCTGGTGTTTCTACTTGCTGCTGTGGACTTTGAAGTGGTACCTCAGTTCTAACATCAGGATGTTCTCTCCAATCTACTATAGTCCTCTGTAAATTCTCAATAATTCTCTGCTGTTGATCCAATTTGTTCATAATGACTTGCAGGGGATCAACCTACTGTGGAGCACCTTGTTGCGGAATATCTTACTATGGAGCTCCTCCCTGTTCAGGAGCTACCTCTCTAGTATGTCTTCTGGTAGATGCCATTTTAATCTACACAATATTAAAATCACGTTCATATAATAATTGTAATATCCTGAAATTTTTTGGATATTCAAAGTTTAATATTTTAAAATCTATAAAGAATTTGTAAAAATGGGTGCACACTGTTTAGCATGAAATATGACAAAGAGATCAATTATCTCAGTTGGAAGGAAAAAGGAGAAAATGATAATTTTTCCCCTGGAAAAAAAGAAAAAGAAAATAAAAAAAAAATAAAGACGAAGAAAAGGTTATGAATTTTGGGGCAAATTACACCTAATGACCTGAAAATTTTAAAAATTATAAATTGCCCCGGGTCAAGGGCATTTTTGTAAATATGAAATTATAGTCAAAATGAAGTTCTCAATGAGTTAAGTCCAATGGAATATAGTATCAAATTTATTGAGATCAAAATATTATTGATTGGGTAATTATGATTTAATGTTAATATTTTATCCAATAAAAGTCAGTTTAAAATGCAGGAAGAGGCAGTATTAATTCAAGAAAAATTAGTGGGCCTTGATAAAATATATTTTAGGTCAAGATAGTAATTTTGGACTAAAAGTAATTATTGGATAATTCTTTACTAATTTAATGATAATTTTGGTAAAAATACTCAATCGGTGTGGGTAAATTTAATCGATAAAGGGTATTTTGGTCTATATAAATTATTGGAGCAATTTTTGGCCAAAAAAGGGAGTGAATCACGTTTGGAATGCAGATGAGAGACAAGTGGAGTTTTCCAAAAGCTTTTGAAGAAGAAAAAGCAATTAAGTTAAAAGATAAAGTTAATTAAATTACTTTATTACTTAAATATCCTATTAAGTTATAAAGTTCTATCTTCCTCAGCCTTTTTCACATCTGGAACCAGAAGTAAAGGAGAGAGAAAGAGCAAAAAAATCTTAAGAGGGAAAACAAGAGCTACAAGTCAAGAATCAAAGCCAAATCTCAAGGGTAAGTTTCCAAGGTTCCTAGCTTGTGTTTTCTTGAGGTTTTTGGTAGTTTCATGGAGTATTTTGTCTTCTCTCTCACTTCAAGGTTCAGCCATGGCAAACCCTAGAGAGAGAAAGTTGAGCTATGGTAAAATAAAACTATAGAAAAGCTTGAAAATGCCTTAAGATGCATGAATGTACAAGTTGTTTCAAGATTCATGGAGTTGTTATTTTTCTACATTTTTATGAAATTTTCTCCCTATTTAGGGTTTGAATTAGGAAGTAAATTTCATGATTTTGACCCCAAAAATGGATTCCTTAGGTCCAAAATAGGTTAGAATAAGTATATTGTATAAGGAATGTTTTATGGATAACAAAGTGCAAATTTTAGTTCAAGTGGGCACTTTGTGAAGGAAATTGTATAGTCAATGGTTAATGACCATATTTTGTGATGCATTAGGATTCAAAGAAGGATTTCAAGACCAAAGAAGAGGTGTACAAGGTTTGAAAGTCATTGAAAATCCACAAGGTAGTTAACTAACCACATTGTGCCTATATATTGTTATTGTTGCCAATATGCTTACTTGATATAATTGTTGATTGTATTGATGTTTTGTGATGGATTGAATTGATTGGCTATGTTTCTTAAAGGGTATTTGACTCTAGGAATGTTTATAATTTAAGGGAAGGTGCTGCCCAAATTTTTAGAAAATGTTTGTGCACAAATGACTTTAAATGAAAGTTTAATGTATGTTTCATGGAAGTTTGCAATATATGATGATATATAAGCATGTGTGGTAGTTACTACTGAGATTCTTTGAATCTCACCCCCTTCCAAATGTCTAACAAATTTTAGGTTTAAGTTATAGCAAGATTACCCAAGAAAGGAAAGGCAAGGAGAAGCAAGTTAATGTTCAAGATAATGATGCTTAGGTTGTACTATTATATGAGATGTTATGTAAAATCTTATGGAATATGATCATGATGTGTTTTCATGTTAATATGTTCCTCTAGGTTTTTATGGAGTACCATGTAAGATAAAGGCAAGTTATGGCTATGTATGTATATATTAGTGTGTATTTTGGAAAGTTGGAAGAATGCAAGAGACCTTTCTGAACACTGTTGGAAATTCATAGTATTGTATAGACTTGATATGTTAAATATATTAGTTATGTTTGAAAACCAGACATGTGTATCTTTCCATAGACATAAAGATCACTCAATTTGGAGTTGTGTATGATTTATGGTGATTTTTCAAAGTTATGGCCAGAATCAGAAATTTTTAACAATGACCATTGCTATAGTGAAGATAATATGAATTTACTGTATTAATTGGCCAAGTAATTTCCATATTCAACATTTTCTCCATGTATAAAATCTTTTAAGCTATAGTTAGAGACTTGAACCATATCAATATGATTTTTTTTTATTTAGTTATGAATTTTCAAAGTTTACCGAGTGAAAAGAAGTTAACCAAAGGAATAGTACCCCAAATGAAAAAAATTGGTTTAAGTTGTTTTATGTGATCAAGTCTTTAATCAAACATTAATGGACTTAAATATAGTTTAATACATGGGAAATGAATCTAAGCACGAGGTGTTACAATAATCATACTTAGAGAACGTATATAAACATATCATTTTATTCACATAGTCAATATATACATGCTTTCCTTCATAGTCCTTTCTACATCATCATACATCAGTCTTTCTATTCTACCTCTTATATTTTTTATGACTGCTTATATATTACATCTCAAAATTAGTAGTCAGTCAGCATTCTTTACATATATATATGTTCATATATGCATACAACTGACTATCATCTATGAGGAACTAGGACTATCTAGGAGGTAAGTAGTTATTGGATCCTCCTCTGGATCCTCTTCTGGTTCTTCCCCTGGATCCTCTTTTGGATCCTTTATCGGGTTCTCATGGTTCGGGAGCTCTACAGGGTCAGTCTCTGTGCATTCGGTATTCGCCAGTTCCATCCTTAGCTTTTCATGATGCCTCAATTATCGAAGACATTCCTGAAAAACTTACTGGCCACTCTCTTCTCATCTCATCCTTTACTATTGCCTAATAGTCATCATCATTAGGCAATATGGTGAGGACTGTATCTATCCATGCTGGCTCACAGAAAGGCTGACCTTGAGACTCCATAAATTCTTTTGCATCCCTTAACATATCTAGGAAAGTAGTCATTGGGGAGTCCCAATAACTTCGGAGACTTTCATTATAAAATCTAGCCACAATCTCCCATACTCTCTAAGCTTCGTCAGTGGGAACTTCAGGAGCTTCTACATTTGGCTGCTTCCTTGAATTAGCCTTCTGTATCTTCTCCTTCTTAGCCTTCTTGACCTTTCCCCCTATCATGTAATTCTTAACACAGTGAGCTAACTTTTGGTACTCCCTTTCTTCTAACTTTGCTTTAATGGGTGTCCAAAACTCGTCATCTGGTATTTCGTTGAGGAGGGTGGTAATCCAGATCGGCTCAGGGTATTCTATTCCTGTTCCTTCCAGAAATGTCTTAACCTTTGACACTCTACTCATAGATGCCATTACTTTCTCCGGTCCCTCTAAGTCAACTCCATATTCTTTTGAGTACTTACGTATGATTTGGTACACTATAAGTTCTACATCTACTGGTCTATTATCTGGGGTATTATCAGGATCCAATAGAAATCCTGCTATGTAATCCACATCTTCATATACCTCAACCATCCTTTCTTGTGGTAAGGCATCTACAGGAGGAACTGCCTATATGAGCACTGTTGGAATAGGCCCCTGTATTGGTTGGAGAATTCCTACTTCATATTGTCCTTCTATATTCTCAATAGGAATCTCATTGGAGCCTATATTTTCCTCCTGATGGTGTCTATCTGGCACCATCTCAAGTTCTTCATGATCATCTACAATTAAGCTGTTATCCTTCAAACACAATAACAACTAGTTAGACTAATACCAAGGAATAATTTATTTATTAATATTTCTTTTTCCTAAATTTAAACTGTATTGACCCATTACTATTGCTCTGAGAGCCTAAACCCATAGCTCTGAGGCCCTAAACCTTTAGCTCTTATACCAAAAACTGTAACACCTCTCTTATGAGCCCATTTCCCATGTATTTAATTATTCTAAAGTCTATTTATATCATAGTAGGATCTTGAATCACAATAAATGCCATAACAAAATTTTTCCAACTTTGGGCACTATCATTTAATTGAATTTATTTATTCCAATTAAATTTCAAAAAATGATAACTAAATCAATAAAAATCGTATGTATGTGATTCACTCTCTAGGGATAGTTTATAACTTTATTTACATGGGAAAAATATAAGTCAGAGCAATGATAGTACTAAACTGTATAGCAAACTCTGTGAAATTTCACATTTTATACGAAAACTGCAAAATAATTATTTTAATTGGGATTAAATATAAAAATTCACCAAATATTGCTCACACATCCAATTTGAGGGATCTTTGGACTATTGGAGAGCTCTTTCTGTCTACTTTTAAACCATATACATCATTTATACTTTATACAATAAAAAGTCCAAACAGTGGCATGTTTACTCTACATAGGTCAAGATGACCTTTTACATCTTACTACTTTGCCAAACAAAAGCCATAAAATATTTACATGGCCATATATCATTTTCATACCATACCATACTTTAGCTAAGACCTAAGGCATCATAACAACTTGAAGAAACATACTTAACATTACATTTACAATTTTGCACAAAAGGTCAAATCTCATGGCCAACGCTAGAATTATCAAGTTAATGGCCAAATTCTTTCTCCTTTCCTTTCTCTTCCTTGGTAGTCTTGCCATTGTTGCTACCTATTCATGGTTAATATTTGGGAGGGTGAGATTCAAAGAATCTCAGTAGTTAACACTCAACATGCCATCACATCATCACATTAAGCATGAAAACATTAAGATAACACATTTTGAATACATTAACACATTTGTGTCATATGAATTCATAAAATTTTCAGCAAAGTTTCATTTTGAAAAATGGACATCCCAGGGTCTCAATGCCCCTTAATCAACTCAGCCAATACACATAAATCATCTCAAAATATCATTGCAATCATATGACAAGGCATAAAGCACATTGAAAACAACTATGATAACATAATGCTAGTATGAGAAATCAACTACCTTATGATGCTACCTTACTTTCCAAACTTGGTCCACCACTTTCCAAACTTTCCACAACCATCTTGAACCTATCCACATCATCATTGAACCAATTTAGCCATTGGTTTTTTGGAATTATATAATACGATATACACTAGAACCCAAATTTTTCACTTAGTTCTCCTTTGATCTTTCTTTGTATAACATACTTGTTCTTAAGGTTTTGGACCATGGGGAATCCATTTTTGAGGTCAAAATCATGAAATTCCAACTCTAAATACTCACCATGTTCTGAACAAAATCTGACTTAGGTGATTGAAAAAGATTTCCTTCAAATCACTTCAAACCATCCATGGATCCATGCTTCTAGTATCTAGTCCATGCATTTTCCTAAGTTTAATAGTTCAAAACTCATTTCTATTGCTAAATCACATTTTGGACGAAACCCTAAGATGGAAAAGAAGCAAACTAAACCATAAAACATGCTTTGAAAGCCATAGATAGTAAGTTAAGGTGGTAACATAGAAGCTTACCGATTTGTGCTTCAATTTTCCTTTGGTTTCTCTTTCTTCTTCCTCCCTTTTCTTGCATTTTTTTCTTGTTTGTTTTAGGCTACTGGTCATGTGTGAATGGTGAGGAAAGAGAAGGGTTTAAGTGGTTAATTATATGCTTAAGTAAGTAACTAATCATGGTTACTTTTTGCTAATCCTTGATTACTTTATTACATATTTATTTGAGATGTTTTCCTCCAAAAATTATTAAATATTTGGGACTTTTAGGCTGCAGCAAATCACGTATGAGAGAGAGGGAAGTGTGTCAAAAAATTGTCCAATTTTCCTGATGTAGATATACCTCAATCCAGGTACTTTTTAATCGTACCGATAAAATCATCTTTATAGTAATTTAGCATGTTTGGGATACAGGACTATTCTAATTTTATTTTTATATTTTCATAATTATCCTGTCCCAAATGGTATTTGTGTATGGCCCATATCCTGACCCGGTTTCTTTGTAACCATCGATGGGGCCCACAGTTTATTTTATCAGTTTACTATTATTTTTGGACACTTGGCGCTAATTATTTCTTTATTCTTGAACATTAAACCTCAGTGCCATATACCATTGGACTTCTCTCATTGAGGGTTTCATTTTGACAGTAACTTTACATATTTACAAAATAGCCCTTGACATAGGTTTAAATTGTAATTTCTTAAACTTTCAGGTCATTGGGTGTAATTTTTTCTAAGACTTTTCTATTTCTTTGTCCAAGTAAATTTTAATACTTTTGGGACGTGGATGTCATTTTTATATTTTTTTAGGAGCAAATATATATAATTTTCTCATTTTTCCATCCAACCAAGAAAAATAATCTCTTTGCCCTATTTTACGTAAAATGGTGTCTGTCTGTTTCCAGGAATTTCTTGTACATTTTACGTTATCATCAATTATGTTCTCTTTTATCACTTAGTATCCAGTGAAATTTTGGGATATTATAGCTAGAGTTTGGAAAGAAGAATATCAAAGGAGTATTAAATGACAAAGTGAAGAAATCCAATGAAGAATGTGTGAATATTTAGTTATTAAGATTTCTCACTATGTATACTGGGTAAAAAATTTTGATTCTTACTTATTCATGTTACCACAACACTTAAATGAGTAATTTCACAGCTATCTTATGTTAGCATGTGTTAAATTTGAAAAATACTAACTAACAGATGAATTTTGTTATTGACTCATGTGTATTTTATGCAAAATTCAAACTTTATTTAGTGAAATTTTAATATATACAGATTTAATCTTTGACAGATGAATTTTAGTTATGAAATTTGAATTTCGAGTAAAGCATTGTTAGTGAATATGTACAAAATTCTTATGAAACTTAGTTAAAATTTGAATGTTGGTAAAGTTCAATGAGAGTTCAGAGTCGCCTCTTTTGATAGATGAACTTTGGACTTTAAAATACAAATTTTGAAATGAGAACTTGTGAGTTTCATTAGAGCATGCCTCTGACAAACAAACTTTGTAATTCAACATTCGCATTTCACAAAGAAAACTTTTGTACCATGTTGAACAAACCTCTGATAGATGAATTTTAGCTTCTAAAATTTGAATTTTGAGTATACTATGAAAACATGAGACAACTGTTCAAACTCAATAGATGCACTTTTGATTTGAAAATTCGTATATTCTAATATAAGAGATATCTTTGACAAACTCAAAATTCGAATATTATATTTGAACAGATGAATGTTGAAGTTCAACGTTAAAATCATTAACCTTCTGTCTCTGCGAAATTCATTGTTGAAGCCCAAAATTCGAATTTTGGAATGTCAGACACATTAAATGCAGTTGGTGAACAGCTATTTCTGTAGAGTAACCATTGGTTAAAGTTTCTAATGACTAGATCTTATGCCTAATGACTAGTTAAGCCACAAATCTATAAATAGAATTTCATTTGAAATTATGAGGAATGAATTTGAGCCTATCTTTACAATAACTCAGTTAAATTTCTGCGTCAAATTTTTTTCACCCACATACAACATTTATTGTTCCTTAACTTTCATATTCACTATATTCAAGAGAGTATTCAATCAGTATAAAATCTTTTCTTCATTTGGAAGAAAGAGTTTTTGTGAGGGGAATTACAAAGGATATTGGGAAACACTTGTAAGAGTGTTGAGTGTAAAGTTTGAGTGTTCTTAGAACTGAGCACGAGTTTGTACTGAGGTATTGCAATGAGTCTGTTGAGTTCTTACTGATAGTGAAAATCTCAAGTGATGGCTTGAAGATTGGACATAGGTCAAGTGGATCAGACTGAACTAGGATAAATTTCTGAGTCATCTCTTCCCTTATCTTGCACTTCCATTCCTTTTCACTGCTTTTTGTTTTTCTGCAAACTTTTGCTTTCACTGTGAACTTACATTTTCATAGAAAAATGTTAAACTTCCCAATTTACCCTCTCTTGGGAAGCCAACAATCCTAACACTTTATAATGATGATAGTTAGGTAATTGATTATATTCTTCTTATTCCCTCGTACGATTTTGATGATGTTATATTTTCTCATTAAATATATATATTTTTAAATTTTTGCCCGGTAGGGTTTTTGAAACCTCCGTGGGTATTTATATTAATTAATTTACTGTGTGTTGTACGTGTCTCCATGAGTGTACTAATCAAATTAAGCGTTTTCTTTTTGGAAAATATTTTTGAAATCAAAATAAGAAAGATTTTCTCAAATTTGATAAAGTTTGGCATCTATTTTTAGTATATTTTCAAGTTATTCTATGCGAGGTTTTTAGAGCATCCATAAGTATATAAATTGAGCACACGGGATTTTGAGCATCTTCGTGAATTTATGAACAAGTAATAAATAAATAGCCAAATAGTTTATATATATAATATTTATAATTCGATTTTTGAAAATAACAAAAAAACCATTAAAAATCATTTTATTAATATATATATTTTTTTCCATAAAAAACACAAACCCATTGATATGAATTTTTACATTCAAACTACGTAAACTTTAATCTCTATAATGGGATATGTAGGAACTAGAGTTTTATTTTATGTGAAGTTCACCTTTGTAAATAAATTTAATTATTTTTATTATTTAATTAATTTTTTATTTATGTGTTTTATAAAGGTAATTAAAATAAATTTAAGGCTACGTTAATTTTGTATAATTAACTTAAGGTAATTGTTTTTGTGGATGGGTATTATGGAGTGCCTAATACCTTCCCCATAATGAAATTAACTCCCAAACCCCTTTTTTATTTTGTAGACCATTTTTTTTCTAAAGATTTTCCAGAATTTCTCTTTTAAAAATTTTGGTTGCAACTCTACTTTATTTTTGTCTTAGAAAATTAAAAATCGAGTGCGACAATTTGACCACTCTATTGGGGACTGTTTGAGAGTCAAACCTATATAAGTTGGTTTAACAAAATTTTGTGGCCTTAAATTTATTTTAATTATCTTTCCTTTTATTTCTTTTCAATGTTATTTGTCTCATATGATTAGGGTATATAATATTATTTTATTTATTTATTTTTACCTTTTGAATAATGTGCTTCTTGTATATTATTTTATATATTTCTCTTATTGTTATTTACTTAGCATATGAGGGTTGGGTAATTTGTATGTCCCATGCATGTATATTCTCTTTACACATTGAGCACTTGCACATTCTCCTCACACACGTTTTAGGCCTTATACTCGGGTTTGTGAATACCATATGCTAGTGAAGTTTATAATGGTTCCCCTGTAGGGCTTTTGGAGCTTTAGGGGGTTACTGTGAAGACTTCATCGATGCAGTTACCCATTTTGTAAAGTCTTCGTGAAACTTCTGAGTTTTAAGTGAATCAAATTTGCTAATGGGGTCTTCATTTTTATGGTGGAGGCAGCTTGGAAACATTATTAGGAAAATTAACTAACTCTGAAAACTGGCACATTAATAGATGAACCCTAGTAACTAACTAGTTAGTTGGTACTCAACTTTCTTAGGGTTAGATATCAATATACCGTAGGGCCTATCCCATGATAGGACAAATGGAGAGCATATTCTTCTATTTATCATAACATATTACCATTAAAAAGCATAGAAAAGGATGACATGCTATTGCCTTGTCACTAGAGTGTGTATCAATATCTTTGCATAACTTGATACAACACAGTGATGATATATGCATTAACAGCTTAACCCTTATCTATGAGTCCCCGACCCTAATAGACCATGATTACATTGCATTCATCATGTTAGAAATATCTCACAAAGAGATAACCTCATACAGATCATGGAACTTCTTTTTTATAATAATTTATAAGCCAAAGGGACTCATTTTGATATGAGAGATTTTTTGTAAAAGAAAAAAAACTTTAGCAATGTATTCATTTCAAACTTTTTGCAAGTTAATAATTTCCCTTCTCCTCTAGGATAATTGGCCTTAGAAGAATTAGGAATTAGTTTTCTTCCTCAAGTCTCCCATACCAAAATTAGTTGCATTAAATAGTAATAAATCATTTAAAAAAATAACAATTTCTTCATGCATTTAAAGAAAAAAGAAATTTTAACTTAAAAGTTGTCTAACGTTTAACTTGTTTACAATTTATTGAATTGTCTAGCATTTTTGAAAAAGAGTTGGCATAAGGTAATTACACATAACAGAAGAGTGAATCAAAGCCACACTGGGAAAGTGTACAAAAAAAAGTGAATAAAGTTGATTGTAGAACTATAGCCAATTGAAAGCTTAATTCAGTTAGGTCATCTCATTGAAGGACGGGTTAAGGGTGACTTCAAAAACAAGATGGTAACATATTGGAATTACTGCATGTGAAGATACATAGCCATGCTTTGGTGGGATTAGGTTAATATTAGGACGCATCACTGAAATCTTTACATTCCCAGATTTTCAAATTACGCTAACCTTATAGGAGTATGGTGTGATCCTTAGAATGCCCGTGAATGAAAATACTATAATATATCTTTATCCTAAGCAATTACGAGCTCAAGAAGCTATAGCAAAAATTCTAGGTGTATGCCCAAAAGAAGTACAAACGTCTTGCCCTAGACAAACTAAAGGAATTTCAAGAACTTACTTAGAAAACCATTTGAAGAAGTTGGCAGAAAACAAAGATTAGCGTTTTCTATAAGGTCTTCGCATTGGCTATTTATGGGGTAATTGTCTTTCCATCATCATAGGGCATAATTGATCTAAATGCCATTAGTGTATTTCATGCAGTTGAGAATCATCATATTAATCCAACATCTACAATATTAGTGATGACATATATGACTTTGACTCACTGCCATATGAAAGGGAATGGTAAAATCCTTTGTTGCCTAGGAATGTTAGACATATGGATGTTAGGTTACCTTTTTGGTAAATGATGCCACTTTCAAAGAAGGGATGAATGGTTAGAAAATCCATTTGATTCATTTAAGAGTTGACCATCAATTGATGAATTAATTCGTGATGATTGGATGAAAATTTGTATTGAGCTAAAAGTAGATTCCATACTATGGAAATTAGATTAGTGGTGGGATGAAAGAGTTATGTACTATTATAGTGACTTCCAAACATACCTCTCATGGGACCTAGGGATATTTTAACTATAATCCCTTACTTGCATTGAGACAACTAGCATTCGAACAACACGTGCCATTGAAGGAAGAAGTTCAAGAGATATACTTTTGACATGGACAACTTGAAATGAAACGTTTAAGCTAGAAAATTAGAGAAGCATGGTGAAGAGTTGTGTACAAAGGGAAAACTAAGTTTAGTCTAAGAGTGGTGAATCTAACTCCAGAATATAAAATCTAGTTGAAGGGTATGATAAATGGGTCAAATCTTACTTATGCTCCTAGAAATCCACTGTTAGGGAATAATAAATCCACTGTTAGGGAATAATATGAGGGAAATTAATGAACACTTGATGAAGTGCTTAGAAGAAAGAGATAATAACTTGTAAGAGCTAGTAGGTGTAGATTCCAAAAATTAGGAGGAGTTGAATAGATTGTGAAAGGAATGCATCCAGTTACAAGAAAAGTTAGAAGAGAAGAAGAAAGGATCCTAAAGAAGATTCTGAGATCAAAAAATTAAAAAGGGAAAATACAAGATTAACAAAGGAGATGCAAGACAATGATGCAAAAATGCAAAATACCCGAGCTAGACTAGTCAAGTTGGTCAAAGAGAATGATGCACTTAGGAAAAAACTTCAAGAAAGTAGGATATGAGAAGAATTGCAGTAAGAGATCCACATGCTTACCCAACAATTATAGAAGAAGATGGATAAGCTCGCTTCATTAAGAGGGAGTGCTGGTGAGACCACCTAAAACTTTATCAAGGAACTCAACTAGTAGATAGAAGCCGAGGGGAGTTGGAGGTCACTTTACTTAGAACTATAGAGGAAGCAAAAGAATGGATGGAGCGATGTAGAAAGTTGATCATGCTAGCCAATTCCACAATTCCAGAATTTATTGATGCATTTAGGCTTGTTGAAGCCATGGCTTTACCTTTGAGTACTTCAACAAAGATCATCGAATTTTTCCATTTATGCAATCAAGTTATAAAAGAACTTGAGCGTATAGCAAAGTTTTGATATTGTAATGTCATTTAAATTATGGAGATTTATGATTTATATTTGTAAAGGAAACTTTTGCATTTACTTAGCCTATTGAGACTTTGAACAAGGATGGGATCTAATGTCTGTCCATTTCAATTGTCAACTCTATGTCTCCTAGCAGAATAATAAGGTTTTCATAGGGAATAGATGGTGTTTATGCCTAGAGACCCTTAAGCTAACATGATGTTGGACAATTCACCAAGTAAAAAAAAAATCTAACTATTTATTATTTTGAATAGGTAAAACAACATTGCGTGTCCAAAGCAGAAGTAATCTAACCAGATAGCCCCTACGCATTCCTACAATACATGTTTCTTAAATTGCTAAATGTGTTCGACTAATGAGAATGAATCTACTATCTTAAATGAACGAATAATTGCTATGAAGGCTTAAATGGCAGAAATAAGTGAAATGATGAAATTTTTTACTACTGCTTGGAAAGTAAAAAGTAGCGATGATACTCCTCAAATAGAAAAGACCAGTTCATCAAAGGATACAAAGAAAGAAGCTCAATCAATTCCAAAAGTAGATTTAATGTAGAATAAGATGAAAGATTCCTAAGATCAAGTAGCATTTGAAATAAAATTTCCTTGTGAAGACCTTACATACGCCTTCCAAATTCTTTCAATAGTAGCTAAAAATGACGAATGGAAGGAAGAGTTAGGAGAGATGAAAGACCAGCTAAAGGCCCTACAGGGAATAAACGCATGGGGACCATTGGACTTAAAGGAACTTTGCTTGATTTCCTCAGCCACTACCCAAGAAGTTCAAAGTCCCGAACTCTACCAAGTACAATGGTAGTGGTAACCCAATTTATCACTTAAAGACTTATTGTACAAAAATGCCAATTTGGTCACAAGATGAAAAGTTTCTTTTGATGTTCTTCCATGAGAGCTTAACTAGACTTGCCTTAGAATAGTACATGCAATTGGACATGGCCAAGATTCGTAGGTGGAGGGATCTTGTCGATGCCTTCATGAAACAGTACAAATTCAATATTGACATTACTCCAACCAGGGAGTAGTTAAAGGCAATGAGTAAGAAGACTATAGAGTCTTTCAAGGAATATGCCTAAAGATGGAGGACGGTTGCATCACAGGTCTGACATACTCTAACACAAGATGAGCTTTGCTTGTATTTTTTTGCATACATTACAAGAACCTTTCTAGTAGTATATGATAGGTACCTATGTTATAGAGTTCGCTAATTTTTGATTAAAATTGGGGCAAGAATTGACTCTGAGGTACATGATAGAAAGATTGCTATTCCCTGAGCTAAAAGTAGTATAGAAAGAAATCAAAATCCTAAGAGGAAAGTGGATAGTGTGAATTACATCTAATCTGCAACATCATTTTTTGTAGGACAATATGCACCTCACCAAATAAGCGGGGAGAATCCAAGGCAAGCTCAAATTAGGGCAGCACCTAGTAGGCAAGAACAAGCTGGAGGGCAGAGAAATATGCAGCAAAGAGATAATCGTCCATGGCCCAATTTCAACATGATGAATGCTGAACTCTATCGCTAATCTTAGGAGCTCGATTGTTAGGCTCACGGTCTTATAGACAATCTCTTCCTCCATATCATGCTAGGTACAATCTCAATGCAACTTGTGAATAATTGTGTCACATTCAAGAGGAATGTATTGGACCTAATTGACTCCAATAATATGCAACTTAAGGGGAGTGAAAAATCCACTAACAACACTAATCCACACCCTAACCAGGAAAGGCGTGTCAATACTATTGAAAGAGGGATTAGATTCTCCAAGGATCCTATAGATAGCAAGGTTCCTATGAAGGAGCTTTATGCTCATCTAAAGATGTTAGGTTATTTGTCCCAAAATCCTAAAAGTGATGACCAAGAAGGACATCATTGTAGGTTGTTGTTCTGTGAATATCATTAGAAAATGACAGACCATGGTTTTGAAGGTTGCCCTCAATTCAAGAAAATGATTAGAAGAATGATAGGACTAGGGGTTGTGATAGTAGGAAAAGCTGACGAAGAGATATGCATGATTGAAAAAAGGCACATTGAACTTGTTGTCCAAAATCTCGCTCTAAGGGGAAATGCTAATGTTGTCTTCTTTACCATTAATAAGTCACCACATTAGGTTGTTAAACCTCTAGTGACTAATTTGAGGCAATTATCATTGACTATAAGCATCCCAACCCCTTTTCCATATGAAAGTGATAAGACTGTGCCTTGGAGATATGATGCAATCATTGAAAGACCTTTGAGTCAAAAAAATTGTAACAAAAACAAGTAAAGATGTGACTGCTAATATAACAATCTCATCCAAAGTTACGTAAAGTGGAAGGGTTGACCTCCCAGTAGATATCAAAAAGGTGAAAAAAGGAAAAGAAGTGAGTAATGAAGGATCGAAAGAGGTTGACCATAAAGAGACAGAAAAGAAAGATGAGGAATTCTTGCAAATCATGAAGCAAAGTTAGTGTAGTGTAATTGATCAGCTAAACAATATACCAACATGAATCTCACTTCTTTCTTTGATTTTATCTTCTAAACTACATCGCCAAGCTTTGTAAAAAGCATTAAATGAGGCATATGTGCAGCCTAACATAACCCTTGGAATGGTAGCCAGCATCATGAGCGTTACATCCATTATCTCGTTCTTAGAAGAAGAGATTTTAAAATCTACTGCCCACAATTCAATGCCTTACATGTTACCTTTAAGTGCAAGGGGTTTGTAGTGGCTAAGGTGTTGATTGATGGAGGATCTTCATTGAAGGTTTTGCCATGACCATGTTCGAGCTTCTATCACTAGAAGCTTCAGACATTGATAGCAATGATGTGGTGGCTAGAGCATTTGATGGATCCCGTAAGGAGGTATTAGGAATTGTTCATCTACCTTTGGAGATTGGAACAAGCCAATTTATAGTAGATTTTCAACTCATGGACATAAACTCCTCTTACACAATCCTACTTGTGATTGCATCAAAAAGTTAAGTTCATCCATAATGGTAGAATTGTCACAGTAAGAGGGGAAAATGGGATTTTGGTGAGCAAGCCAAGCTATCTTCCATACATAAAAGTTGCTAAGTAGGACAAAGGAATAGCATTACAGAGCCTAGAAGTAGAAAAGCTCAAGTGTAGTACTAAGAATATTAACTTCATTATAGCCAAGATAATAGAGAAAAATAGGTTTAAACAAGGAAAAGAGTTAGGTGCATTATTGCAAGGTATCAAATGTCCAATTAATATACTACAAAACCATAAGCGATAAGGGTTAGGTTATGAGCCTTCTATAGAAGTATAGATGAAGGAGCAAGCTAGGTTGACTAAAAAGAAAGGAGCCAAATAGGAAGAAATCCCTTACATCACAAAAATATTCCTATCTTCTACTGAGGTTATCAACCAGTCAATGATTGTAACAATAGTTTCTCTTAGTATTGACAAAATTGATGCTTGGATCTCAATCGATATATTAGGAGAAGCATTGGGAAATTGGGAATACAAGGAGGCCTCAGATATCATTACTTTAGAGTAACTTGTTTTGATTATGTTGTCTCTCTTTTTATCTTGTCATTTCATCTAATGCCCTTAGGAGTTATATTTTAGGGCATACTCTTATATGTATACAGATGGTTATGCGAATAAAATTCAACTATATTTTTTCCCTCTATTTTTCTCCTATTCATTTATTATTCATTTTCATCCTTCAGGAATTTGACTTCCTTAGAACTCCTATCCAACGTGGAGGTTTCTAAGCCTCTAAACAATGATTTGTGTGTTGCCTTATAGATGCATAATTGTGAGTCTAACGAGGGAGAGTTAATTCAAATATATACAAAATTGCTCCATTGAGAAGAAAAAAGAATGTGCCCATATAATGAAGTAACTAAAATAATAAATATGGTAACTAAAGAAGACAAAAAAGGAGCTTAAAATAGTTGATAATCTAGAAAGGAAGTAAATGATTAAACTTTTTAAGGAGTACATGGACATGTTTGTGTGGTCTTATAGAGACATGCCTAGGCTTAATCCAGGGATTGCTACTCATAGGATCCTTTGTTCCCTGATATTAAGCCAGAAAAGCAAAAATTAACAAGGGTAATTACAAAAATGTCTCTAATAATCCGAGAAGAGGTAATAAAATAATTAGAGGTGGGTTTCTTATAAGTAGCTAAGTACCCTCAATGGATAGCAAACATTGTCCTTGTCCTAAAGAAAAATGGAAAAATGCGAATGTGTGTTGATTATCGAGATTTAAATAAGGCTAGCCCTAAGGATGATTTTCCATTGCCTCATATTGATGTCCTAGTTGATAGTACAACACGAAACCACTGATACTTATTCATGGATGAGTATTCAGGATATAACCAAATTCTTATGCATGAAGATGATAAGTAGGAAACCACTTTTACCACACAGTGGGGAACCTATTGTTATTGTAATATCCCTACTCTTATGGGATGTTATAAAATGAATAAAAGATGAGAAACAAAGCGAGACAAAAATGCTATATATAATTGGACTTTATATGGAATTAATTTCTCATCTAATTTTCAGAAAAGTTATGTTTGGTCCTTGATTGGAATTAATTTTCTATAAGGTTCTTAGTAGAAATTAATTCCAGAACTTACCCTAGAAAATATGTAATATATCACTTGAATGAAAGCCCGCTCCAAGCTAAGCGCAAGGTATAAGTATTGCATAGCAGGGAGATCTAGGTTGAGAGATAGACCAATTTGAAAGTTAATGTGAATAGTGAAAAATAAATAATAAAAAATTGATCTTTGGGTGAAATTACAAGAAAGTGCCCAAAAAAAAATATATAATTATGTTTTTGACCCGGCTTAAGGGAAAAATGGTCATTTTCCAAATTAGAAGTAAAATGTGAATAATGTATTTAAGGCTCAAAAATAAAAACTTTGACATCGTAAAATACAAAAGGAATTAAAAATATGGAGAGATACCGTTAAGCATGAAAAAGGGCAAAGTGGTCATTTTTTCTAGTTAAATTGAAAAATGAGAAATTTATATTTTGGCCTCAAGAATCTTTGCAATTTAGTCTCTGAAGGGGGAAATTCACATGGAGAGGAATTGAAAGGAAGTTTGGAAACAATTACAGCTAATGACCTAAAAATTTTAAAAATTATAAATTAGCCCCGGGTCAAGGGCATTTTTGAAAATATGAAAAATTATAGTCAAAATGAAGCTTTCAATGAGCTAAGTCCAATGGAATATAGTAAGGAATCTATTAATATCAAAATACTACTTATTGGACAATTAGGGTTTAATATTAATATTTTACCTTATAAAGGTCATTTAGACTGCAGAAAAGAGGCAGTATTAATTCAAAAAAAGTGAATGGGCCTTGCTAAAATATATTTTAGGTGAAGAAAATGATTTTAGTCCAAAAGATATCTTTGGATAATCCTGTACTAATATAATGATAATTTTAGTAAAAATACTTAATCGGTACGGGTAAATTTAATCGATAAAGAGTATTTTGGTCCATTAAAGTTTATAAAGCAATTTTTGGAAAAAAAATGGGGTGAGAAAAGTCTAAATGAGCAGATGGGATACAAATGGAATTATGCGAAAAGTTTTTATGTTATAAAGTAACCAAAGTTAAAAAGATTAATCATGATTAAATTGCCATTAGATATCTTTCCCAAAAGCCTTGAGTTAAGTGATTAGCCTTCATTTCCACCTCCATTCACGTCTGAAACTGCAGCAAGAAGAGGAGAGAAGCACGAAAAGAAATTGAAGCCAAGAAGCAAGAGCAATAAGAAAAGTTTGGTCCTCAAACTTCTAAGGTAGATTTTTATGGTCACCACCTTTTACATACTTGAGTATTGTGGTGTTTTATGGAGTGTTTTCTCCTCTTTCACCACTGAAATTTCTGACCTAGAGAGAAAGAGTAGAGAGAGAAAATTGTGTCATGAAGAAACCAATCCATAAAAAGTGAAGCATATATCACAAGATGCAAGATTATGACATTGGTTTCAAAGATTAATGAGTTATTATTTTTCTACAATTTTCTCTATTTTTATACTATTTAGGGTTTGTGAAAGGAAAGAGAATTTCATGATTTTAACCTCAAAAATGAGTTTACCATGGCCCAAAACCTTAAGAACAACTATTAGTTCAAAGAAAAACTAAGAAGAAAGCAAAGCGAAAAATTAGAGTTAAAGTGAGCTCTTTATGAAGGATGTCATGTAATCAATGACTTAAGACCTTTTTTTATAATGTAATAGGGTTCTAAGAAGTTTTTTAAGATCAATGGAAGTGTCCACAAAGTTTGGAGATCATTGGAAAGCAAGAAGGTAGTTATTTTCCCTATTATGCTTAATGTTGTTATACTTTATTTCCATGATAATATGACTATGCCATATAGTTGTTTGAATGCTTTATGATGTATTTTCATTGTTGCCTGAATGTTTGAAGGTTTTTATGACCCTAGGATGTCCGTTTTATAAAGTGTTACTATGCCAAAATTTTTATGGAATTGTATGGCATAATATGAAGTTATGATTTTCATTGATGATTTTATGAAATGATATGATGATATGAATGCATCATTGGGTGCAACTACTGAGATTCTTTGAATCTCATTCCTTTCCAAATATTAACTATGTTAGGGCAAGGACATGGAAGTATTCAAACAAATGCAAGGGAAATTAAGAAGACGATGGAAAATTACTTGATTTTGCAAGTTATAATGTTAAGTTGAGAAAATATGTATCATGTATGTATGAGTTGAAATTATATAATTATACATGATTATGTTACTTAAAGTCCTCTTATGATGTTATGTGTGGATTTGGAACAATAAATGTTGATGCATGAGGCTTATGAAGTTTATTATATGAGTTATGGCATAATTATGAACAAGATGACCGGTATTGATTTGAGTAGTGGAACTCTATTTGAAATAAAGTATCCTATATAAGTGTTATACATTATCTTAAAGTACACAGAACAATATTTTCATAGAGCTAAAGAACACCTAAAATGGATAAATTTATGAATTATAATGAATTTTTGAAGTTAGGATTCAAAATTGGATAGTATTGGAAAAACTGGAACTTACACTATGAACATTGGATTTTTCAAAAGGCACTATAAAATTGTGTATAGCTCCAAAAATTAAGTAGTTTAAATTTATGGAAACCTCTAAGTCTTAGGAAACAAATTCCACTAGTTTTATAGTATTTGGAGCTATAAAGAAAGAGTTATGTAATTTCTCCTAAAATTGTTCTAGTAGAAGTAATGTTCTAACCCTTAATGATTTAAGTCAATTCCTAGCCCTGTACAAGGTGATTAAATGTACAAGAAAAAAAAATATATAAAGAGGACATACAGGGATTTCCAATGATATAGAAAATGCATAATTTGGCTTAGGGTATAATGAGATATGAATTTTTAAATATAAGGCCAAAAACCTGGGGAAGAGAAAATGACTAAATATATAGTAAATATTTGAGAAATTAAACTCTGTGAATTGGTCAAAAGAATGCTTTGTTTTATATTTTTATCATGTATAAAATATTTTTATCTATTTTTAGAGACTTGAATCACTATGAAATGATTTTTCTAGAATTAGTTATAAATTTTCAAAGTTTAGTCAGCAAAATGGAAACTACCATATGAACAGTAACTAAAAATTTTGGAAATTCTGATCTTCATTCTTATGTGATTCAAGCTTAGAATCAAGTATAATCAAACTTAAAAGGAATATAATTCATGGGAAATGAGTCTAAAACTAAGGTGTTACAGTTATCGAGTAATGCCCTTTGGTTTGAAGAATGCTGGGGCAACATACCAATGAGTTATAGTGGGACTATTTCATGATATGATGCATAAGGAGATTGAGGTATATGTTGATGATATGGTAGCTAAGTCAATTGAAAGGGAAAGTCATGTTGCAGTCCTTAGAAAATTATTTGAAAGGTTGCACAAATATAAACTGAGACTGAACCCTAATAAATGTGTCTTTAGAGCTTTGTCCAGAAAACTATTAGGATTCATTGTAAGCCAAAAAGGGTTAGAAGTAGATGCCAATAAAGCAAAAGAAATTTGAGAAATGGAACCTCCCTAGACAAAAATAGAAGATTAAACTTTCTTAGAATGGCTAAATTATATCGCCAGATTTCTTGTAAACTTGACTGCAACTTGTGAGCCAATTTTTAAACTGTTGAAGAAAAACAACAGAGAGATGGGATGATAATTGTCAACAAGCATTTCACAAAATTAAGAATTATTTGCTAAATCCCCCAATTTTGGTTCCTCTTACACCATGACAACCTTTGATCCTTTACTTGACAATATACTCTGGATCAATGGGAGCCGGGCTAACATAGCATGATGACTTTGGGTGAAAGGAGCAAGCAATCTATTATCTAAGCAAGGAGTTTAATAATTGTGAGTCATGTTACCAGATGATTGAGTGAACTTGTTATGGTCTAGTATGGACTACAAGGAGATTAAGGCAATTTATGCTTTACTACACGACCTGGCTAATCTCTAGAATAGATCCATTAAAGTATATCTTTGAGAGCCTACATGAAGCTAGTAGAGTCTCTAAATGGCAAGCAATATTGTCTGAGTAGGACATAAAGTTCATGACTCAAAAGTCCATGAAAGGAAGTGTGCTTGCTGACCATTTAGCCAAAAATACTATAGATGATTATCACCCATTGGACTTACAGTTCCTTGATGAAGACATATGTGACATAAAAGAAAGTAAAGAAGATGGTAAATGGGAGATGTATTTTGATAGCGCTATTAACACATTTGGAAATGGGGTTGGAGCAGTGATTGTGTCTCTAGAAGGAAACAATTTTTGATACCTATTGTAATATCCCTAAAATATTAGATAACTAAAAATGCATAAGGAATTTACAAAAATGGGCAGATACTGTTTTGTGTGAAATAGGGCAAAGAGGTCATTTTTCCCAATTGGACGGAAAAATGAGAAATTATATTTTTTCCCCCAAGAATTATGAAAATAACCAATTTGTCCCCAAGCATATAAAATTCACATGGGGAAGAGAAGTCAAATATTTTGGCAAAAATTACACCTAATGACCTGAAAGTTTTAAAAATTATAAATTTGTCCCAGGTCAAGGGTATTTTTGTAAATATGAAAAATTATAGTCAAAATGAAGCTCTCAATGAGTTAATACCAATGGAATATAGTATGAAATTTATTAAGATCAAAATAATATTTATTGGGTAATTATGATTTAATATTAATGTCTTACCCGATGAAAGTTAGTTTGGACTACAGGAAGAGGCAATATTCATTTAAGAAAAATATGTGGGTCTTATATTTGGACCAATTGGGATAAGTATATTATGGTAATTTTATATCCCAATATAATTATAATTAGTATCCCAATAATAGTAAAATATACTGCTAAAGAAGCTTTATTGGTCCAGACCGGTTCAGGATATATCTATATAAATAAAAGTACAATATTTTTGGACCAAAATGCCCTCAAATTCGTGCTCCATCTGCAGCACATGATAAAATTGCATTAAATTAATAATTTCTATGGATTTCCAAGGAAAATTCAAGAAGATTTGGTGGTAACTTTTTATTGGTCACAAAGTTTTATAAATACTCCCTCCTTGGCTCACGTTGTGTGACATATTTGGGCAAGAAAAGGAGAGAAGAAGCTGCAGCAAGGTGATGGAGAAAGGAAGGCTACGTGAAGGAGATGAAAAGTGATGGAAAATAAGAAGAAAGATTCTAAGAAAATAGGTAAGTGTTTCTCTTGCAACACTTAAGTGTTCTATCCTAGTTTCTTGGTAGTTTGAGCTAGTTTCTTTGAAATTTCTCCTCCTTCACTTGCTGTCCAATCTTGGCCTAAGCATGATAATAAGAGGGAAGGAGTTTTTAAGCCATAAATTTACAAGAAAGCATGAGATTTTTCAAGAAAAGAAAAATAGGTGTGTTTTAAAGCAAGTTTTGTGAAAAATTGATTTCTTCCTCCTAAGAGCTGATTTTGGTCAGACCAATAAGGTAGGAAGGAGCTGGATTTTCATGAATTTGATGGCAAAAATGATTTCCCCATGATGAAAAACCTTAAAGACAAGCATTGGCTCAAAGATTAGGCTTTAGATAAAGAAATTGAGTCTTTAGGGTTTTAAATGAGACTTTATGAAGTAGCTACTTGTTTTAGTTGATTGAGCAAGTGTT
This sequence comes from Adenanthera pavonina, assembly GCA_026686845.1. Lineage (NCBI taxonomy): Eukaryota > Viridiplantae > Streptophyta > Magnoliopsida > Fabales > Fabaceae > Adenanthera > Adenanthera pavonina. Next base: position 11,686,273 of record JAIVEN010000017.1, read on the forward strand.
TAATGATGTTAAGGGGCTTGAGAAATCCTAAGGTGGTAGTAGAAACATTAGATTCAAGAGGAAGAGCCAAAGAAATGCTTCAAGGTAGTTAAGTTTCATTGTCTTTCTATGATTAAACTGTGTTGCCATATTGCAATTGTGATTTTGTTGATTGGTCTTGGCTATAAAATGAGGGGTTTTACTCCCTGAGATGTCCATTTTCTAAGTCGTTATGCTGCCAAATTTTTTTATGACCAATGTAGTAATTTATTGTTTAAATATGATTGATGTGATTAAATGTGATCAAATGTGAGTTATTTGACATGATTGACATAATTGCATGAAATGTAACTTGATATTGAGATTGTTCTCCAATCTCACCCCCTCAAGTATCCCAAATGACTAGGCACAAGCCGCGGCAAAGGAGACCAAAAAGCGAAGGAGAATGAAGAAGAGGATGATGCTTAATGATGTCTTCAAGTTATGATTGTATATTTTGCAATTATGCATAAAACCATGTATATGCTTTTGATCTATGCCATTGTGTTATTATGACCTTATGAGCATTATGAAATGTTTGGCATGAATTTGAAACATGGAATAATCATGTGAACTTGTTATGAAGTCTACTTTTCCATGTTATATTGCTAGAAGTTCATTTTGTAACAATGAAAGTAAAGTCAACACTGTTTGACTAAAATAGAGAAAGTAAGTCAAGTGTTATATATTCCCTGAAACTAGAGAGAACAATCTTTCTAATGAGCTAAAGAACACATAATTTGGATATATGTACGATTTATAGTGTAGTTTTAAAATTCAGGATCAAAACTGGACAGTGATGTGAAGGCTGCGAATTTTACTTAATATATTACTTCTATTTGAAAAATGATATAAAATTGTATAGAGCTTCAAAAATTTAGTGGTTTACATTTATGAAAATATTTATCTTTTGAGGTTAATATACCACTGGTTTGAGTTCAATTGGATTTGTGCAATGAGAGATATATAAGTTTTCCCAAGACTGTTCCAGAAAAATTGATGTTCTAATCCCTAGTGATTCAAATTGATGTTGTACCCTGTCTAAACTAAATAAATGTATAAGAAAAATATGAAGGTAAGTAGACATATATATGTTTCCAATGGAATTTAGAACACATGATTTGGCTCAGTATAGAGTTAGATATGAGTTTTTAAAATTACAGCCAAAATCCTAAAAAAGAGAGAAATGATCATTTGTATAGTGTAAGTTTGAGTAATAAAATGTACTAATTGGTCAGGTTAAAGGAAATTTTCATATTTTTATCTTGTATATCATATTTCTAGCTTCATTTAGAGACTTGAACCACATTGATACGATTTTCTGGATTAAGTTATGATTTTTCAAATTTCATCTAGAAAACTTGAGAACTGAATGAATAGTACCACTTTTTTTTATTTAAATATTTTGGTTCTATTAATGGTTCAAGCTCTTAATATGAGTTAATTGGACATTGTACATACTACAATATATGGGAAAATATAGATAAAAGTAAGGTGTTACACCTATCAAGTTGGAATTTGATTACTCTAATAACATAGCAGAATATGACGCTTGTGTTAGTGGATTCCAAGTAGCCATTGACCTCAGAGTAGGAAGTCTGGAAGTCTTTCGGGATTCAGCTCTTATAATATATCAAGTTAAGGGGGAATGGAGGACTAAAGATTCAAAATTGATTCCTTACCAAGAGTTTTTAACATAGTTGATCAAGCAATTCAAGGTTAGTAACTTTCATCATATGACTCACGATGAGAATCATTTTGCTGATGCTTTAGCTACATTAGTAGCATTGATTTAACTTGACTTTGGGGTCTATTTTCAGCCAATTCGAATTGAAACTAGAAGTTGTCCAACATATTGTTCAAATGTTAAAGAGGAAAATGATGGGCAGCTATGGTTCTATGATATTAAGACCTATATAACAAGTAGGACATACCCAATGGTCACCACTGAAAATGACAAAAAGACCATTTGCCATTAGGCTATGAGTTTCTTTATCAGCAATTGTATTCTATATAAGAGAGATTATGATGGCACCTTGCTACATTGTGTGGATTCAAAGGAAGCACAAAAGGTCATGGTAGAAATCCATGAAGGCATATGTGGCACACATGTAAATGGCTATACAATAGCTAAGCAAATCTAAAGGTATGGCTATTTTTGGCTAAGCATGGAGAAGAACTACATTAACTATGTTAGGAAATGCCAGAAGTGTCAAACATACTCAGACAAGATAAATGTTCCTCCATCCCCATTACATAATATGATTTCCCCTTGGCAGTTCTCCATGTGGGGCATTGATGTTATTGGACTAATCAATCCTAAAGCTTTTAATGGGCATCATTTCATCCTTGTTGCCATTGATTGTTTCACCAAATGGATTGAGGCTAATTCTTTCTCCAGCATTACCCAAAAAGCATTCATCAAGTTCTTAAAGACAAATATCATTTGTTGTTATGGACTACCTTAAAGAATCTTCACAGATAATGCAGCTAATTTAAATGGAGTAGCAGTCAAGGGCTTTTGTAAATAGTTCAAGATCAAACATCTTCAGCACCATATAGGCCACAAATAAATGAGTAGTTAAAGTGATAAATAAGAATATTAAGAAGATCATTGGAAAAATGACTGTAACTTACAAAGGCTGGCATAAAATGCTCTCGTATGCCTCACATGGTTATCATACTACTGTACGCACCTCGATAGGGGCAATCCCTTATTCCTTAGTATATGGGATGGAAGTCATCACCCCCTATTGAAGTAGATATCCCATCTTTAAGAGTATTGGTCAAAGCTAATCTAGAAGAGAATGCATGGATATGAACTTAGTTTGAGCAACTAAACATGATTGAAGGAAGAAGACTTATAACGATATGCAATGGGCAATTATACTAGAAGAGAATGATAAGAGCCTTTAATAAGAAACTCCAACTAAGAGAATTTAAAGTTGATGATCTTGTTCTAAAGAAGGTCTTGCCAAATCAAGAAGATAACAAGGGCAAGTGGGCCCCAACTTATGAAGGTCGTTATGTTGTTAACATGCGTTCTCAGGAGGTGCATTGATCCTGACTAGCATGGATGACCAAGAATTACTAAGACCTATTAATGCAGATGTTGCCAAGAAATATTATGCCTAAAAGAGGTTAGAAGCTCTATTTGGGAAAGACTCATTTATTACTCATGAAATGCATTTCTTTGGCAACATGACAAAGTCCTTAGAGGGCATGTATAGATCCACCTACAAAGGACATTCCAGAGGAAGACTATTCATACTATGTCTTTTTATATTCATATGATATCATGACTATCGCCATTGTATTTCATCTTTTCAATAAAAATGCTTGTTTTTGCAAGTCATTTTTTTATTTGCCTTTCCAAATAGCATATTTATCAATACATTCATAAAGGGATAACATTTATTAAAACAATTACTTAATGTAATATATTCATTGTGATATGCTCTAAGTTAACTTTCACAATTTCAGTACTAATGATGATTCATTTTGATGGCAAATTTCAAGGATGGATCATTTAGAATCAAAAGTAACATCTCCCTCGCATATCAAGTACTCGCTCCACTTTTGTCATCAAAATGCGTGTTGCAATAAGGGTTCCTGGTTAGATGTTTTCTAAAACGGGTACAACAATACTTCCTCTGGATTTTCTTCCTTTCCAAAAATTAGTAAAATTAAGAAATTCTCATACATAACTAGGAAAAGAAAGCATAATCTCTACTCATGTACTCCTTTAACAAGATTAGGGAAAAAAAAATCTTACTCCTTTCATTGTATGCATTACAGTTATCTACTCTTAAATTAGGGCAGGTAAAGAACGTGCCTTCAAATTAAAAGAGAAAATTCACATTCTTCACTTATCTTTCACAATTGAGGCAAATAAAGAAAAGATATATTTAGCATTGCAAGCTTAGCATCATTTCTCATGTATTTTATATTTCACATGCCTTGTATAATATAGTAGAATTCATCACGTGAGGCTTTTTTTTTTCTCAAAGCCCATTTCCAATTGACCCTTCTTTTTGAAAGCTCTATAATGGCAGACCCTCTCAAAGCCTAGTTCTGACTGGCCCCTATTTTTTTCAAAACCTTGTAACGGCAGGCCCTCTCAAAAGTTCACTTCCAGCTGGCCTTGTTTTTTGAAGCCCTATAACAGCAGGTCCCCTCAAAAGCCCAGTTCCGATTGGCCCCTCTTTTTCAAAGCCCTTTAATGGCCTCCCCCTTAAAAGCCCAGTTCCAGCTAATCCCTTTTTATCAAAGCCTTATAATGGTAGGCCCTCTTAAAAGCCCAGTTTTGACTGACCCCTTTTTTCCAAAGCCCTGTAATGGCATGGCCCTTTAAAGTCCAGTTTCGGTTGGCCCTTCTTTTTTTTTTTCAAAGCCCTGTAATGGCAACCCTCCACCAAAGTTTTATGTAACTAGGCACTCACTACCACTAAAGTCTAGTTTCTACTGGCACCTAAACTCCTGTATTGGCCATCCTCCACCAAAGTCCTATGAAAATAATCACTTAACTATCGCCAAAGTCCAGTTTCAGCTGGCACTCGGAGCCTTGTAACGGTACACATTCACTAAAGTCCTATGAAAATAGGCACTTCACTTCCATCTAACATTGCATTTCATTTTTTATGCCCAAACAAAATACATGTTTTTATCTTCACTTGCTCATAAGTTGTGAATATCATATGACTTAGTCTTTCGATATTCTCCCTTAATCACCAAGTAAAGATAGGCATCTTATCAACATAACATTTTGTTTGGTCATTTCATTAAAATTGAGCCAAATAGTCATTGTTTGATTATCCATCTTAAGTCCATATAGTTTAGTTATAGTCAAAGTCTGGTCTTCATTGCATTGCATGCATAGAACATAAAATATATGAGTCTTCATAGCTTAAGCTTCATCCTTCACTTGGTCAACCTTTTACTTTCAACTTGAATTCCCTTGATATGATCCTTATAGCACTAGGTGTTTTGGAAATAATCAAAACCATCATTGTATGTAACACTTTTCTTTTTTGAGAAAGGCCTATCATCAAATTATTTGAGATTGCCCCCATTGGCATATATCAAATATTGCATTATAGATATTGGACAAGATACTTGATACAAATTTGATTAGAAATTTTTTGATTCACATAGGACACTTAACTTGATGTTGGACTCTTTTGTCGGCTATTTTTTTCATGCACCAACATCGTATATTTCACTTGACATTTTTTGACTTCTTTTGACAGTTTATGACTTCTTTGCACAACTCAAGGGACATATTTTTGTAGGATTGCTCTTGCTTTGCTTTAATTGTAACATCCTAATTTTTGGAGCTACACAAAAAGATGATTATGATTTGTGCCTTGCATAAATATGAGAAAAGTATGGTTAGAAAAGATGTGGTATTAATAACCTAAAAAAATACCACAAGAGGCAAAATGGTCATTTTACACATTGGGCCTCAATTGTAATTAATTCAAAATGTTAGGTCCTTAAGTATATTAAAGTAAAAATTTGGGTCTTTTATGGTAATTTTCAGAAATTTTGAACTTTAGGTTTTTTGGTCAAAATGGATCTAATAACATGATGGACCCAATGGAATAAGGTATTGAGCTCAAAGGAATTAGATTGAAAAGAAATAAACTGTAAAATGTAGTAAAATTATGTAGAAAAAGACAAAATACTATATGCCAAACAAATAAAGAAAAAGTAAAAAAGAAAAGCAAATGGGTCCCATATAGATACTATTTGTGACACTATATTAAAATAAATATGGATCCCAACATAGTTTAATACTGTATACAAAAGTAACAAAACACTACAAAAGTAACTTTAACAATTTAGGTAAAAAGTAAACTAATACATGACATATGTGAGCTAGAAAAAATATGCAGTATTTTAGACACTCTCTCCTCTCTCATTGGCAAAAAATTCAGCATGTGATAAAGGAAAATATTTTATTATTTCTCTTGAATTATCTTGAAACTTCTTGAAGGACACTTTGTTAGTTTTATGTGATTCTTGTATTTTATAAATATCTCTCTTGTTCCTTCATTCTAGCTGACCTAAAGAAAGGAAGAGAGAGAGATAGAAGTAAGCTGAAATTTTGCCCAAGGAAGAGAGAAGTGGCATGAGGAAGAAGAGGAAGAAAGAAGAGAAGAAAGAAAGGAAGTCATAAGGTAAGTTTCTTCTCTTGATATTTTAGGATTTTCTAACTCAAGTAAGCCAGTATAAATTGGTTGGGTTAAGTTTCTTTCCTCTTCTATTAAGTCTAGTTTTAGCCAAACCATAAGGAAGAGGAAATAGGGGAGCTTTCATAAAAAGAAACCAAGGAAAAGTATGATCTAGTGTTAAAAAGAAAGATTTCATTAGTTTAAAGTAAGTTATCATGAAATTTCTTCTTTCCCCTTGAGAGGTGAATTTTGGCCAGAGTATATGGTGGGGAAAAAGTTTGAATTTCATGAAAATGATACCAAAAATAGGTTCATCATGATGCAATTACCTAAAGACAAGTGTTGGGTTAAAAAAAAAAGCTTAAAACAAAGAATATGAGATTTTAGGGTTTGTTTGATTCTTTAAAATTTGGCCTTAGGGATTAGTTGGTTAAGTAAGTATTTGATGGTGTGTCTAGGTTTGAGATAGCCTAAGGAGACATTTAGAAGTTTTCCCAAATGTAGCAATTTTTCATTTATTGCTTCATATTATCTTGTAATGCTTTATGATGTGCTATGACTTGCCATATTGCTATTTTGATGATTTGTATAACAACCCACACTTAATCACTCTAAATATGTATATGATTCATGGAAGGGACTAGGATTGAAGGAACATGTAAAAATTGAAGCATAAAGGAAAAAGGAGGCTGAAGCACTCTAAGCCATGGCGGTTTTCGTTGGTGTCATAGCGAGAGCATGTAATTGGGCTAGTGTGCTTGAGACAAAATGCAATGGTGCTATAATGCTCCACCGTAGCGTTAGTCAGGAAATTTGGATAAATTAGAAACAAACCTGTTCAATGAAATAGAATAAGATTGAGGGTTTTGAAGAGAGCCCTGCTAGGGCTCAGTTTTCTGAAGATGAAGGATGAAGTTTTTATACCATGGGAAGCTTGAATCAACAAGATATGGTGGTTTTTTCATAATCTCCTCCATTTTCATTGATTATTTTTGGGTATTTTGAGGTGGTGGTTGTGATTTATGAGATTGGGTGATTTTCTATCAATTAGATTATGTTTAAATACCTCAATGAAGTATTGTTAGATATCTTCAAGCTTTTGGTTATAGATTTTGGGTGGTTATGTTATTGATTTTCTAAACCCTAACCTTTATGTTTAGGATTATTTATGGTACCGTATTGTATGCACCTTATGGTTAGTTTTGGGAGTTGATTTGGGTATAATGATGAATGTGTAAGCTATTAGTATATTGGCTTTTTTGGGCTTATGCTCGGGATGTTGGTTTGAGTTCTACCAAAAGCTATGTTCCAACTTGATATATGTGTTTTATATTTGTATAGGGTGTGTGATGGTATTATTAAAGGAGCTACACTCCAATAAGTGAGTTGGGACGCAGCGAGCTCATTGGTACGTGGTACTTTGATGCATGGAGGATTTGTGGATTGGTATGTGCAGAGGTTTTGATACTTGAATTTGACTGTTTTGGAGTCTTTAAAGTTGTATTGAGCTAGTATGATGAGTAGAGAAATGTGAATTGACTGGGATTACCTTTCCTTGTGTGTTGTAGTTGGGGACCAATTGGCCTACCATGTTATCATATGGGTTTGGACAACTTGAGGTAACCGATGAGTAACTTTAATTGTCAAATAAGTTTTAAACTTTTCATATCTAATATGTCATTTATATATTGCACGTAAATTTTCTTAAACCCTTTACCTTTTGGGAAAATTGTGATGAGAAATGAGAATGGTTAGTCATGTAGGTTCATGTGTATATGTATATATACGTATCTATGTTTATATATGTATGTATAGTAATTGGAGAAGGGCTTGGCCATAGTTGTTGTGTGTATCTAATTATGTTATGCCTAAAGATATAGTATTAATACAATGTTGGTAATAATGATAATGATGATATTAATGATAATGAATTGAACATAAGAGTATGATAGTATGACAATGGCAATGACAATGATAATAATGATGTCAATAGTTGGAAATAACTAATGTAAAGATGTATATATATATGTTTGTGTGCATAAACTTGGTGATGATTTATGTATGTTATTGTTGTGCATCCTCGTGGAATATCGTGTATTGCATGATGGCATGTTAGCATAACATATGGCATCGTCACTACTTAATAGATGTTGGGCATTAGATTAGTTTAGTGATGATGTCTTATGATACCATGTGGTATATTGATCCATTGGTGGGATACGCAAGGCCTCGTGTCTAGGTGGTAAGGTTGATATATATATATACCTATCACTAAATCACCACCAATTCGAGTAGTCTAGGGGAAAGGGAACCATGGTTTACTTACTAGTGGAATGACCTTTGGCAGGATTATGACTAATGACAGTGAGCTTAGTAGTTGCCTGGAATCGGCCTTCACAAGTTGTTGGAAGGGGGCTACTTATTAAAGTCACCTTGTGGTGGTGACTAGCCCATAGTTCCTATAATGATTGATATAGGTTCTTACATATCATATGTATTGCATTCTGCATAACACATAGTGCATTCGTAGTAACATATAGAGTATCTGTATTTGACCTTATATTATCTTGTTATGGTTGTGATCCCTGTCATAAATATAACTCTTTGTTTTATATGTTGCCCTTGGTTACTGAGATGTTTGTAACATCCCTATTTTTCATGTATGTACATTATAACTAGATGGTATTATGAATAATATTAAATTGTTTTGGAATAATTTATAATAATTTGGGAAGTTTGGAAATTTAATTAAATAGATTTAAGGCTGAAATATTATAAAAATATAAAAAAGGGGCTTAAAGGGGCAAAATGATCATTTTGCTAAAATGTAGGGGCAAAATGGTCATTTTACAATAGAAGAGAGAGAAAATAATACTATAATACTTCGGTGTAGGCTAATAGTACAACTGATACTGTATATATGGGCCTGGAGAGAAAAAAGTACAAGTCTCGTAAAAGTAGGTCCTATGTGAATAGTAGATGCTGATCGAGTATATGAATAGTAAAACGTAAGCAAGACATGTGAAACCCACAGGAAAAAGTAAAGATAAAAAGGTAATGGGTCCCATAGATAAAGTAAATAGAAAGGATACAGAGTATAAAAAAACTTAGATAAAAAAGAATTCAAACCAGAGTCAAATAGATATGATAAAGTGATGAAAAGTACAAACTCACTTTTTGACTTGACTAAAATTCGCTAGACAACTACTCTTTCTCATGGTCTAAATTTTCTAAGGGTAAATGGGAAAAAAGAAATAAACAATTGAAGGATAATTTTCTACAATTAGATAAAGAACCAATCTAAGGGCCAATATCTACCCACTTTTCCCATAAATACCCCTCTACCCTATTTCCTTATCTTGTAAGAAGCTTGGGAGGCTTTAGAGAAAGAGGGAGGAAGGCGTGCTAGTGAGAGAGAGTGTGTGTGGTCGAGAGAGAGGGAGAGAAGGAAGGAGAGGAAGGGAGAATGAAGGAGAGGCAAGATAGGAAGAAAATGGAGGCTAGAGGAGGTCTACAAAAGGTAAGCTTCTTCTCTTAATCTCTTCTAGTATATTTCTTTTTTTCATTTAGCTTAAGGTTCAATGATGCTATCAGTTTCAATCAAGCTAAGAAAGTGATCTAAAGTTAAGCAAAAGCAAAGTAAAAAGTAAAGTTAGTAAAGCTCTAAGGTAGTTTCTTGCCCTTGCTTAATGTTATTACTTATGAATGTTATACATATTATTATGATTTGTAAATGATGTCATGTTATTATTATGAATGTTGTTCTATGATGGGTGGCTGTTTTATATTAAGGGCCCAGCCTCAAGATGCCTATTTACTAAGTTGTTATCCTACCAAATTTTCGTCAGACAACATGGATGTTTTTAATCTTTTAATGAAAGTATGTTATATTTTATATGCTTTCAAATGTTTTGTGATAACATGATGACATGTGTAAGTTGGCTACTAAGATTTCCCCATGTCACCCCATAATTAACCAATTACAGGGTCTAGTTATGGTAAAGGGAAGCATGTGGAGTATGAAGAATGTTGATATGAAACCTCGTTGGAAATTGTTTTGGTTTTATAAATTCTATCCACTTTGATTGGTTGTATAAATTTGAATATGTTTCGAAAAATTCAGTGGTATATAATCACCTAAAGACATATATTATTTTCTAGCATCTTATTTTTTCCATTAAATTAAAGATGTGAATGATTTTTAGAGATTTGAATTACTAAGAAATGATTTTTTTATAATTAGTTATGAATTTTGGAAGATTATTGTACAATAAGCCGTAAAACCATCGAAAATAGTTTTATATAGCTGTAAAGTTTTAATTGGTTCAAGTTTTTAAAGATTATTTTTGTCATATGTTACTTACATATATTATTTCTCATGTATAACAACATATATGATGTCGAAATGAGCTATTATATAGGCTTGAATCATTAAAAGACCAAATTAGAAAAATTTAAAAATTAAAACTACTATTCATTTGGTAATTCAATTTTTCAGTCTAAATTTTGAAAAATCATAACCAATGTTAGAAAAATCATATGAGGGTGATTTGGGCCTCTAAAAATTGCTAAAAATATTCTCTACATTGGAAAAATATGCAACTTGAACTTTACTATGCCAATTTGTACATTAATTTCATCCAAACTTTATTGTTCATTTGGTCAAAACCATTTTTCCTGATTTTCTGGTCCATTTTAAAAAATTCATAACTCCTAGCACACACATCTAAATGAAGTGATCTTTAGCTCACTTTGTCTAGTTTCTGAACATAATAACACTCATAGAAAACTGAATCTTGAATGAACAATATTTGTACAAATATTCAGTGCTCAAAATAGACAGTTTTGCTTACCAACTTCCAAAATCATTTTTCTACAATACTTACATGATTTAAACTCATCCAAAATATGTTCCTATCATTACAAGATCTCTAGAGGAACATAATGGCAGCAAGGCACATCTTCATGAAAGCATATATGCTTTTACATAAAATTACAAGAAAACAAGTAACCGACGTAATCATAAATGTAATCACCAAGAGCCTTCTCCTTGCTTCTTATTTTCTTAGAGATTTTGCCATCACTTGAACCTATCATATCAGTGCTTGGAGAATGAGATATAAAATCTTAGTAGCTAGCTCATTTCATGCATTTATGTTATTCAAGTTTCACAAAACTCACATATACTCATATAAAATAATCAAAATACCATATTGTCAAATAAAAATTTTAGCAAAGTTTTCTCTTATAAAATGGACATTTTGGGGGAACAAACCCTTTTATTTTAGAGTCAAAACTAGTCACAAATGATCGCAAGAACAATATGGCACATAAATTTTATCATAGAAACATTATAGACAAACATAAAGCAAATAAATGAACTTAGCTACCTCTTGTGAAATCCTTGGCTTTTCTACTTGGAACCAAAGCTTCCACTAGCTTTCTTAAACTTCCTTAAGTCCTAAAACATCATCAAATATCCACTAAATCATTTAAATCAAGTGGTTGCATCAATAAGTATCACTAAAACTATAAAAACTCATATAGTTTATCTTTGAGTTTTTCTAGAATCCAACATTTATTCTTTACTAATTTGGACCCAATGATTCCATTTTTAACTTCAAAATCATGAAAATCCAACTCTTTCCTACTCTATACCTGGCCAAAAATAAGCGGTTTAAGAGGGAAAATAGGATTTTTCAAAACTTGCTTCAAAACTTACCAAAGCTTTTTCCTTTGGTATTTTCTCATGCTTACCCCAAACTTAGGTAAAAATTTATAAGTCATACTAATCACAATTACTTTGGCTAATTACCTTAGTTAAATTAATCAAAACGTAGCCATTAAGTCTTCATTTTTGTGCACATGGGCAGCTTAGGTGGCACTAATTGACGGAGTCTCATTTCCAAAATGCTGCATATTTTTCTCAATCAAGATATATCTTGTACGGATCTGAACAATTAAAGCCATTTTAGCAGTATTTTTATTACTTTAAGCATACTGGTTATAACTATATTGGGATCTATATTTACCTTAGCATGCTATCTCAAATAATCTAAATGTAGGGCTCACATACTTTCTGTTTACTTTATCTGTCTTTTTGTGGGGCCCATAATACCTTTTACTTAGAACTGCACACTTTTTAACACTTGGAACAATTTTTCTTAATAGAAATTTTATTAACACCAATGCTTTATACCATTGGGTTTGGTTCGTGGTGAGCTTTGTTTTGACATAAATGAATAATTTCAAAACTACCTTTGGTTGGGAAAAATGTAATTTTTGGGTTTTGTTTGAGACTTTGTGATGTGGCTTGATGAACTAATGGCTTATAAGCATATATTATGATGTATTTAAGTTCAAAAAAGTTGTGGAAGGCTTAGGAAAGGGTGTGCCAAGTGTGGAAAGCAAAGGAATTCTCTAAGGTAGTATTTTACCTTTTATGCAATATATTATCCAATATTGATTTAATGAGCTATATGACTTATTTGATGCCATGTTTGATGTTTTGTGATGTTTGTTGAATATTGACTGAGTTATTTGAAGAGGTTTTGTGGCCCCAGAATGTCCAATTTATGAAAAAAAAGCTCTGCCAAAATTTTTATGACATTATATGGCATAACTTGATTTAATGTGATTTCATGAGAATATTTGAGGTTTTATGAACTATGTGATGATATATATGCATGGAATGGTAATGCTACTGAGATTCTTTGAATCTCACCCTCCCAAATGTTAAATATGGTTAGGGTTCAACCATGGCAAGATTGCCAAAGAGGAGAAAGATAAGGAAAGAGAAGCTGATGATTACAATAATCCTTTACTATGAACTTTTATGCAAATTCATATGGGTTGTTGTAAATTTGTATCTCCAAGTGAGCATGTTACTTTAGGTCTTATACATTGTAGGTGATGATATGAGAACAAGTTATGGCCTTACAAATATTTTATGGCTTTGAATTTGCAATATATATAGATATAAATGATCATTTTACCTTGGGCTAGTAATCTAGCTACTATTTGGACATTTTGCTGTAGGATATATGCACTTATATATGGTTGGAATCAAACAGATATATCTTTAAAATGGTATAATGACATCCAATTAGGATGTGTGTACGAATTATTATGATTTTTCAAATTTAGTGCTAGAAAATTGGGTTTTAAAAAAATGACCAAATAAATAGTAAATCTTTTCAAAATTTATTGTACCAATTGGCCCAACCAATTCTCTGTTTCATTTCTTTTTTCATGTAGACCATGTTTTAAGCTACTTTTAGATACTTGAATCACTTTTATATAATTTTCACAGAATTAGTTATGAATTTTTAAAGTTTGGTCAATAAAATAAAATTTGCCAAGTGAATAGTACCTAATTTTCTTGAAAAATTCTGTTTTGATTTTTATTGTGATTCAAGCTTATAATCATATAAAAATGGACTAATTATGGTCTAGTACATGGGATATGAGGTTAAAGACAAGGTGTTATGAAAGTAGTCAAAACAGTTATGGAATTAGTAACTACTGCCTTAAAAGTTGTTAAATTCCTAACCCTCAGAAGGTAAAGACTTCCAAGGTCTATGATGATGAAAGTAAAATATAGGGTTTGGGTATGTGCTTATGCACAAAGACATAGCAGTAATAAGCGCCTTTAAGGTACTAGATGTTAATAAAAAAAAGCAAAGAAAAGGTTCTCCCTCAGGATCAATAAACATTGGTGAAGATCTCTAAAAAAGAGAATAGTACAAGTAGAAAAGATGTAAGGAAATGATAATGACCACAACCATCAAAGTAGATTAGTGGTCTAAATCCCACAAGTTATAGAGAACCATAAAATACCACCTAGAAATGGCCAACGTGAAAGCTAAGTATAAGAAGCATGGAATGTATAGAGCTAGTTAAATGATGAAATGAGAAAGAAGAAAGTTAATAGAGCATCATAGAGATGAATATTTGATGATGTATAATTATGCAGGTACAGTAAGAATAAAGTATAAGAGAAAGTATAAATTAAAGTCCAAACATAAAGAGTACAGATAAAGTTTGGAAACCATATTTCATGAAATGAAACTAAGCTTATAGAATAGTAAGAATCCCATAGAGTAAGAACAGTAATGGGAAATATCATCTTGGGATATTGTGCCCAGAAATCAGAAGTAAGACAAAAACAGGGATCAGATAACCCAAACTAAGAATAGTAAGTTATCCAAAGATCACAATAATGAATTACGACTTAAAAGGGAGTCTAATGCCAACAACCTCTAAGTTCAACATTGGTATTAGCTCTCTAGAATCCCTTAGCATTTTTCAGTTAAGCATGAGAAATTTTATGATGGGTGACCTACTGGGAAGTCTGGTTTGTCAAAAACCCTACACTAAAGAAAGTAAGTAGCATAATGATTAAGTTAATAATTAAAGGGCATTCCCTAATGACAAGAAATTTAGCAAAAGAAAAGATCATTAGTAAGAAGAGAAGAAAGAGACCCTGGAAACAATAAGTGATTTAAGAGACCAGGGAAACAAGGCAAAACGAGTATGCAGAAGGATGCCTTGCTCAATATGCCTTACCATGACATTAATGATGATATTGGTATCAATTGATGGTAGTAAATAATGTTCTCCTTGAATGTAAGGACAAGACCATAATCATACCTATTGTGAAACTATCTCATACATTAAGACAAAGTGAGTAGTCTGACCACTGAACAGATTAAGATATCGAAGATAAAGGAAGTCAGGATTATTTCCTCCAAAATTCAAGCAAAAGGATAAGTAAGGAAATAATAGAAGTTCCTGTAAGACAAGAAATTAATAAAAATCTCTTCCCAAGGAATGTAAAGGATTATTACCTAAAAGAAAAGTAGAAAATATTATGCTTGGAGTGAGGCCAATATTTAAAACTCTATTTGGCATGGTTTAGAATAGGATGACTAAGTTAAAGTCATAAATGACAGAATTTATGAGAAAATGATTCATCAAACTCAATGTATCTCCCTAAGGTGCTCTTGTAATGTTAATTAAAGGATAGACGGGAGCCTTAAACTTTGTGTTGATGATAGAGAGTTAAATAAGGTCATGATTAAGAGCATGAACCTATTATCCAGAATAGATAATTAGTTAAATTAATTGGCTAAAGCCGGTATTTTCTTCAAGATTAATTAAAGATCTAGGTATTATCAGTTATGAGTAAAGGCAGAAGATGCTCCAAGGACTGCATTTAGAATTAGAGATGGGCATGATAAATTCCTACTAATGGCACCTAGTCTCACAAATGCATAAGCTATCTTCGTGGACTACATGAATAGGATTTTTCAGCCAAATTAAGATCAGATTGTTGTGGTCTTCATTGATGATGTGATGCACTCCAAATCTTTAGAGAAGCATGAAAGGCATTTGAGAATTGTCCAAACAGTTTTGAAAGAAAAGAGCCTATATTCTAAACTCAAAAAGGGTAAGTTTTAGGACATAGAGGTATGATTTTTAGGATACATTATCTCCAAGAATAGGGTCGTAAGAGATCCTAGCAAAGTAAATATAGTCCTAAAGTGGGAGAGGCCCAAAACCGATACAAAGATAAGAAGTTTTTAGGGTTTAGCAGGTTATTGCAGAAAGCTTATGTAGGACTTTTCTCATATTGCTTTTTCGCTGACAAAGTTTACAAGGAAAGACAATTTTGTGTGGGGTAAGAATTGAAAAAATAGTTTTCAAAATTGAAAGGGAGGCTAATCTCCTCCACTATATTAAACATACCTAATCCAAAGAAGACTTTTGTGGTTTAAAGTAATGCTAGCATGCATGGATTAGGATGTGTGTTGATATAGGAAGGCAGGGTTGTAGCCTATGTTTTTAGACAAATTTTTAATCATATGAAGAAAACTATTACATGCATGATTTAGAGCTTGTGGCAATAGTTTATGCTTTAAAGATATAGAGGCATTATCTTTATGGTGCTACTGTGAAACTGAATTGTGACCATAAGAGCCTCAAGGATTTATCAAGATCACCAAGTGTTGAACTTAAGGCAAGGACAATTGATGGAATAGTTGAAAGATAAGGATTATGCTAGAAAGTGCCATCCAGTAAAGCTAGTATTATGGCCGATATAGTAAGTTGAAAAGCTATTCATGTAACTAGTATGATGAGGATGAAGAAGCAAATGTTAGTAGAAGATTTAGAGACTTAGATCTCTCTCTTTGGTTGCATGAGACTAAAGGTGAAAATGAATTTCTAGAAAGATTTAGAAAAAGCCCAGTAACATGATAAATATGCAAATGAGATTAAAGAATCAATGGATGATGGAGAAGTGAAAAGAATCTAACACAAAATATTATGGTCTAATGATATTTTAGAAGAAAGTATACGTCTTTTAAAAAGTAGAAATAAGAGAAAAGATATCAGTAGAAGTTTATAAGAGCAAAGACACTATTCTTCTAGGAATCTTGGGAATATGCTATGATTTAATGAAGTAGTTTTATGAAATGGATGATCTAGTATGAGGATAGCATAATGTTCCACATGTCAAAAGGGTGAAAGTAAGATGTACAAAGACTAGTAAGATTATTTTGACCCTTGAAAGTTTGATGTAAAATAGGAAATATATCACAAAAGGTTTAGAAATGTGTACACCCATAAGATGTTATGTGGGTAATTATAAGATTGACAAAGTTAGCACATTTATGACTAGTAAAGTCAGTGCATATGCATATAAAGAAAGATGAGAGACTTCATGAAATGTCAAGCAGTACTATACCAAATAAAGAAAAGTATTTATGTAATAAAATGTATGCCTCAAGTATGAAAGATGAAAGGGAAATTAAGAAGTTATGAATGATTCCTTATAAGGCCCTTTATGGAAGGAAGTGTAGATTGAGATGATCTGGAAGAAGCTTCTAGAGGCCCATGGTAAGTAAAAGAGTTATACCAATAAAAGGAGAAGGCCGTTAGAGTTTGAAGTAAGAGATCATGTATTCCTCAAAGTATCTCCCAAATTGGAGTTGGTCGATCAATGAAGATCAAGAAGCTTAGTCCTAAGTATGTCGAACCATTTGAAATCCTTTCAAAAGCCAAACCTATAGCTTATAAACTTACCTTTCCCCAAACCTAAGCCAGATTCATGATATTTTCCATGATTTCCAACTGAAAAAGTATCAACCAGACCCATCACATGTTATAGAATATGAAAGTATTGAGCTGTAGGATAATCTATGTTATGAGGTCAGACTTGAAAAGATTATCGACCTTTAGGTCAAGCACATGAGGAATAAGAGGATTCCTCTAGTGAAGATGGTCTGGAAGGGTTTATCCTCAGAGGAGGCAACATGAGAGCTGGGATCAAGTACATGTTCTAAATTTTTCGAGGATGAAATTCTACTCAGAGGAGAGAAATGTAACATCCCTATTTTTCATGTATGTATATTATGACCAAATGATATTATGAATGATATTAAATTGTTATAAAATAATTTATGATGGTTGGGGAAGTCTAGAAATTTAATTAAATAGCTTTAAGCCCAAAAAAATATAAAAATACCAAAAAAGGGTTTAAAGGGGGCAAAATGATCATTTTGCCAAAAGGTAAGAGCAAAATAGTCAGTTTACAATAGAAAAAAATATTATAATACTTTGGAGCAGGCTTAAAAAACAAGTGATACTAGATATGTGGATTTAGAGAGAAAAAAGTACAAGTTTGGTAAAAACATATTCCACGTGAATAGTAAATGTCAGCCAAGTAGATGAATAATAAAAAGTAAGCAAGATATGTGGACCTCACATAAAAAAAGTAAAGAGAAAAAGGTAATGAGTCCCATAAATAAAGTAAATATAACGAATACTATTAGCAAGGCTGACTTTGGGCTCATCTTCAGTTAGAGCCATTGGGACGAAATCTCCTCTTTCAATGACTGACCAGATGTCAAGATCAATTGATTGGAGATAGATCTGCATCCTCATCTTCCAGTACCCATAATGCTCTCCACTGAAGCCTGGTGGTCTGTTAGTGTTGTTCCCCTCAGGAAGTATGCTCTCTCTAAAGCCAGCCATCTTTAATCCCGGACTGTAAAATCCTTTGAATGGGAATCCGGGCTCTGATACCACTTGTTAGCAAGGCTGACTTCCCAAGAGGGGGGTGAATTGGGAAGATTGAAATTTTTCTGCACAAAATAAAATGGGTGAAGATAGCACAGTGTAAGGAAAGCAACGTATAAAACAGAGCAAGCTGAAAAGTTAAGATAAGGAGAAGAAAACTCAGTGATTTATCCTGGTTCGGTCTATCCACTTGACCTACTTCCAGTCCCCAAGACAACTCTTGAGATTTATCCACTATACAGCAAGAATTCAACGGGCTTCTTGCTAATGCCACAGTACATGAGTATGCTCTATTTCTGGAGCTCTCTCAAACACTCTAAGCACTCTCACAATGTGCTTCCCAATCCCCTTGTGATTTCCCCTCACAAGTAAATCTATCTTCCAGATGAAGAGTAGATTGTTTACAAAGAAATAACTCTCTTGAATAGAGTAGATTTGAAGGTTAAAGTACAAATATTGAAGTTGAGAGGGTAAAAGCTCTTGAAAAGAAGTTTTGACAGAAATTCGTTATATACAAGTTAGATTCATTACCCATAACTTCAAATGTTATTGTATTTATAGATTTAGGTCTCAAATATCCGTTAGAGACTTAATCTATCCGTTGGAGAAGTTATCCAACGGGTACTCTGAAAAACTATCCGTTAACCAACCGCATTTAATGCTTCTGACATACTGAAATTCGAATTTTGGTTGGTGAACAGACGAATTTTGAAGGAACCGAACGTTAGAGCTTTCAACGTTACAGCACGAAGTTCGTCTGTTCATGAAGTGAAATTCAAATTTTGAAACTTGTAGAACATTTTCACAATGTGACATACGAATTTTCAAGAAGAAAGTTTTTCGGTTAAGTGTGAACAGTATTTTCAATTTGCTACAGTGCCCTCGAAATTCGAATTTTGGAAGCCCAAAATTCGTCTGTTCCCAGTACGTGAAATAGAGGCAAAGTAGTTCATTTTCTTCAAAATTTGAATGTTGAAGAGTGAAGTTCGTCTGTCAGAGAGACTCTTTTCAGACTAACTTTATCATTCGAATATTGCAAGTTCACATCATTCGTATGTCAACGTTTCACTTCAAGAGACTCAAGAACTTAGCTTCTAAAATTCAAATTTTGATGTTCAAATTTCGTCTGTCAGAGAGCAGTTTTGAAACTTAAATCATTCTTGATCTCAGATGAACTTTAACACAGTTTCAGACGAATTTCTTCTATTTTCTCAAGTTTTTTTTTTGTCTGAAATTCAAATTTTGAAGATCCAAAGTTCGTCTGTTTCAAGGAAACTTCTTTCATACTTAGATGAAAATTTGAATTTTGATCAACTAAAATTTGTCTGACAGAGAGCCATCTCTTCAGACTTATTCAGTTTTAGCTCTAAATTCGAATTTCCCGAAGCAAAGTTCGAATTTCAAATTTGACAGTTAAGTTTAAACTTTTAAACTTCGTCTGTTTGTGGGTGTTTTTCAAATAAGTCAAGATTTAACACAAAATCAAGGTTTGAAAACATCTTTTTCTCAAATCAAAATCTTTTACCCAATCACAACTAAAACTAAAGATCTAAGAGAAAATATTCAGAAAATCTTCACTTGAAATAGTCTTTAATCTCCTTTGATATCTTCAATCCGAGCTCTTGAGTGTTGGTTTGGAATCATCAAAACTCTTGATTCAACATTCTCCCCCTTTTTGATGATGACAAAATAACTCACACACTGGGTTAGTACTTGGGTTTGCTTTCACAAGCTCCCCCTCAACATATGCATTACAGTTCATAAGATATCATTTTCAACAGATTAAGTGAAGAGATTCAAAGCCCAAAACATTGCAACCAAAAACATAATACATTTAATCAAATTGTTGCAATACATATTTCAATTAAAGATCAGTTCTCAAAAATATCAAACAAATACAATCAAACAATTAAAACAAGATACAACAAGAAGATTCAGCCTAAGATCTAAAAACATCACTTCTTCTTTGGCTTAGTCTTCTTGCTATACGTCTTTCCTTTCCTGGATGGCTCAGCAGATTTTCCAGCTTGCTTAGTCCCAGTTTGCTTTATCTTCTCCCCCTTTTTGGCATCATCAGGAAGCCCAACAAAGTCCATGGGAGGAGGAATCTGAGTGAGAGGAACAGCACGAAGAGGGACAGGAGCAAAAGGAATCTCTGGTTGAACTGGTGTAGGAGGCTTAGCAGGCTCTTCATCACCATCATCATCATCAGAGACCTCAAGCAGCACTTGCATTTCCTGCCTAGAAAGAGCTAGTTGAGCTCTCTGTTCCTCTGAAAGCCCATAAGCAGCAATAGAATGAGAAGCTGGTTCAGCAGGAGGAAACATTTCTTCCAGCCTTCTCCTTTGAGCTTGCAACAGAGCATTGTGAGCAATAGCAAGATAATCAGTAATAGGTACAATGCTCCTTTCCTCATTGCTTGCTCCTTCTGGCACAGAAGAGGTTGAAATGGCTGCAACCAGTATTTCAACTTGCTCTGATTCTTGAATGGACAAAATTGAATCCAGAGCATCTTCTTGCATAGGATTAAGAGGGCTTGGTTCTTGAAGTCCTTCTTCTTCCAATCCATAGTCCAGGGGTGGACCAAGACTTGGTGTCCTCATTGCACCAGTACCATCTGTATCACCATCATGGTCAGAGGAGGCAATCTCGAAGGGGCTTGGAGGCTCAGGAGTTCGAGACAGAGTAGGATCAAGGACACCAGGCTGAGGTGGAGCTGAAGTGGTAGGAATAGCATTTCTTATCTCTTCATAGGCATCAGCCACCACTTTCATATTCACAGCCAACTGATGGATCTGATCTTGTAGATGAGTAAATTTGGCATTTTGCTCATCCTTAATGCTAAGAATGAGTGTTGACAGACTGTCAAACAACTCAGTGATCTTTGTAGGTTTGGCCCGTGAGGAGGGAGTGGAAGGAGGGTGAGTAGGCCTGGAGGGAGATGGAATTAGCTAAGAAGGCTGAGGTATAGATCTGTCAGGGGCCTTAGAAGTGCCTTCTTGTTGGAGGGATGCATCAGTAACAAAGAACAGGTCTTCAGATTTCCCTACTCCCTTTCCAACCCATCTGCCTTAATCTCTTTCAATACCCATCCTTTGCAATTCCTCTTTGAATGCCTTAGTGAGTTTCCCTTTCCCCTTTTCAATGTGTTGAATCCTAGCATGCTGCAGGATTCTTGAAATAATTGCTGCATAGGGGAGTGTGGAATCCTTCCTCTGATCCCTTGCCTTTATCATTCGCTGGAGGATGATATGACCCAGATTAATCAGCTTCCCACGAATGATAGCAGTCATCACATGAGCCTCTGCCCTTGTTATCAAATTGAAGCTGCCACCCTTGTTTAATATGATCCTGGACACTATGTAGTGCAGAATTCTTACTTGAACACTTAGGTCTGTGGGCTTCAACAGATTTATCATTGGCCTGTTCTCCCTTCTCCTGAATAGGGTGTCCAAAATGGTGCTTTCCTTGTAGTTCAGGAAGGGTCCACCTTCTTCATCAGCTGTACTTGCCTCATCCATATATCCAGAGGCTGTGATGTCAACTTTCAGTCCATCTTGTCCTGGGATTTCCAGCACCTCATTGAAGGTTTCATCAGCAAGCCAAATGGTCCTTGATCTCAAGGTGACCTCCCATTTCACTTTCTTGCTATTATATTGAAGAGAGGCATACCAAGTCTTTACTACCTCATCATGATATTTTTCAGCAATTTCCAACAGATTTTTATATCTTAACAACCATATGCAGCATCAAAGTTGTTGGATATCAGAAATTGTTCCACATTTACACAGTGAGGCTTGATTACCTTTTTGTTGGAAAACTTGGTAGTGTACTGTTCTTGAATCTCAGGAGTGCTCCATAGTGGTAGTATAGTCATTTTGTACTCTCCAGATTCAGTACTGGAAGAAGCAGAAGAAGCCACAGCTTTTCCTGCTCCAGGAATTTTGACTCTTGCCATTTCTTGGTTGAATGATGCAGAATGTGGCTAAGAATAGGTTTATAGGATGCGAATGGAAGTTTAAATGGTGAAGAATGACGGTTTTTGGACAGGAGTTAAGAGGATTGAAGAGAGAATCAGAACAGACTTGGAGAGGTTACAAATAGGGTTGCGTCTGTTCTTTGGAAAACCGTTGCATTTAACATATGTAACCGTCTGACAGACAAATTTTGAGGGGTCAAAATTTGAACTTCGGGCAGTTACAAGTTAAATCGTTCAGCACAACTTACTGATAGACGAATTTTTATCCTGAAAGTTCGTCTGACAGTGGCTTGAAACAAGCAATACAAGCACAACAGACGTATTTTGTTCCACCAAAGTTCGAATGTTGAAAAGAAAATAGCAGGCAACAATCAAACCATCAACCAACAGACGAATTAAGCATGCAGAATTTCATCTTTCAAGCATTCAACATGAAGAACATGATTCAACTGACGAATTTTGAACTGAAAATTCGAATTTTTCAACTTTTATAAAGGTTATCCAACATTCGTATATTAAGAAGTGAAAATTAGCACAACAGTGATGAACAATCATAACTATGAAATTTTTGTTTCTAAAAATTCGAATTTTCAAGACCCAACAGACGAATTTCGAGGCATCACAGAGAACTGTTCCAAGGCATATCAGGCCAAAGTTCGTCTGTTAGTCAAGCGAAATTCGAATGTTGACCATATTGACTATGTCAAAAACACAGTTTATGAAGCAAAATACGTCTAACACACATTAAAATATGAATTTCATCTTTTAAAACCTTACAGAATGGATCCAGAACTTAGAATTTTCATCATTTACTTCATTTTCTGGTTGTTCCATGCTGGTGTGCTCCAATCTTCAAGTTTCTTGCCATTAAATCTTGTGGGGAGCACCTGCAACTTAAATTAAACATACTCCGATGCTAAAGTTAGAATTTGTTTTAAAGATGAAACCTTTGAAAACAGGATTGCAAGAGAATAACTTACAGTTCACTGGGATTTACCTTACCCAGTTCTCTTCTTATTTTGCAATGCCTATCTTCTGATAAAGGCTTTGTGAGTATGTCAGCAACTTGATTCTCTGTTGGGATGTATTCCAATCTGACTTCTCTTTTCAGAATGTGATCCCTTATGAAGTGGTGCCTAACTTCAATGTGTTTTGTCCTTGAATGCATGACAGGGTTCTTGGTGATATTTATAGCACTTTGGTTGTCACACATGATTGGTATCTCTTTCAATTTAACCTCAAGATCTTCAAGCTGCTGCTTCATCTAGATGAATTGGGCACAACAGCTTCCAGCTGCAACATACTCAGCTTCTGCAGTGGATAAGGCCACACTGTTTTGCTTTTTGCTGAACTATGAAACCAGGGATCCTCCGAGAAATTGACAAGTTCCACTTGTACTTTTTCTGTCTATTTTGGATCCTGCAAAATCAGCGTCAGTGTATCCTTTGAGATCTTCTCCATTGCCCTTTGGATACCATAGACCCATTTGTGATGTTCCAATAAGATATTTGAATATTCTTTTCATAGCTGTTGCATGGGTTTCTTTAGGGCATGATTGGAACCTGGCACACATACAGACACTGAACATAATGTCCGGTCTGCTAGCAGTTAGGTACAACAAGGATCCAATCATTCTCCTGTACTGAGTAATGTCAAACATCTTCCCATTCTCATCCATGTCCAGTTTGGTTGCAGTTGCCATAGGTGTTCCCGTTGGTTTGGCATTCTCCATTCCAAACTTCTTTAGCAGCTCCTTTAGATACTTGGATTGACTGAGAAAGATACCATCATGAAGTTGTCTGATTTGCAGTCCAAGGAAGAAGTTTAGTTCTCCCATCATAGACATCTCGAATTCTCCCTGCATTAACTCAGAAAATTTCTTGCAAAGAGCTTCATTAGTAGCACCAAAAATGATATCAGCAACATAGATTTGAACAATTAGTAAATCTTTATTTTCTTTCTTAGTAAATAAAGTTGTGTCAACTTTGCCTCTATTGAACCCCTTTTCAGTTAGGAAATTGCTCAATCTCTCATACCATGCTCTAGGGGCTTGTTTTAAACCATAAAGAGCCTTCTTCAGTTTATAAACATGGTTTGGTTTAATAGAATCCTCAAAACTTGGAGGTTGATCTACATAAACTTCTTCCATGATATATCCATTTACAAAGGCACTCTTTACATCCATTTGATATAGTAAAATGTTTTTCATGCATGCATATGCCAGCAGTGTTCTTATAGCCTCTAGTCTAGCTACTGGTGCAAAGGTTTCTTCAAAATCAATACCTTCTTCCTGATTATACCCTTTAGCAACCAATCTAGCTTTATTTCTGATTATTGTTCCAGATTCATCAAGTTTATTTCTGAAAACCCATTTGGTACCAATAACAGGATGATTTTTGGGTCTAGGCACTAAATCCCAAACTTGATTTCTTTCAAATTGATTTAATTCATCTTGCATAGCCAAAATCCAGTATTCATCAGTTAGGGCTTCTTTAGCACATTTTGGTTTAATTTAAGAAATGAAGGCGCAGTTGAGCATTTGATCCCTTAACTGTTTTCTGGTTTTGACTCTCTCTTGAACATTCCCTATCACTTGATCAACAGGATGATTCCTTTGATATCTCCAAGCTCTAGGGAGTTCTTGAGATGTTTCTTCATTATTTTCTTCATCAAACTCTTGCTCCTGGATATCTATCTCTGTGTTAACAGATTCAGATATTTTTGGAGGTTCAGTTTTACTTTTATCAGAAATGCCTAGTTTCTCAAAGTTGAAAGCAGGATCATCCTCATTAGTAACATGTTTTGAAACAGTTTCATTTTCAATGAAGACCACATGCACAGATTCTTCTATCACATTTGATCTTTTATGATAAACTCTATATGCCTTACTCCTACTAGAATAGCCCAGAAATATACCTTCATCGGATTTGGTATCAAACTTAGCCAGATTTTCTTTCCCATTATTGTGAATGAAGCATTTGCATCCGAACACATGGAGATGGGACAGATTTGGCTTTCTTCCCTTGTACAGCTCATATGGAGTCTTCCCAAGGATTAGTCTGATGTAGGCTCTGTTTATGATGTAGCTTGCTGTACTCACTGTATCAGCCCAAAACACTTGAGAGAGTTCCTTTTCATTCAGTATAGCTCTGTCCATCTCTCCAATAGTTCTGTTCTTCCTTTCTACTACCCCATTCTGTTGAGGGGTCCTTGGAGCTGAGAAGTTGTGGTCAATCCCATGATCATTGCAGTACTCTAGGAAGTATGCATTTTTGAATTCTCCTCCATGATCTGACCTGACTGACACAATGGAAATACCTTTTGTCATTTTGTACTTTCTTAGCTAAGGTTACAAATGCTTCAAAGGTATCACTCTTAGAGGAAAGAAATAATGTCCAAGTGAATCTAGAATAATCATCTACAATTACTAGCACATACAGATTACCACCTAGACTCTTTACCCTAGAAGGTCCAATTAAGTCCATATGTAGCAACTCAAGTGGTCTAGTTGTGGTAACTATATTTTTAGATTTAAAAGATGATTTAGTTTGTTTTCCTCTTATACATGCATCACATTCTTTGTCTTTCTCAAAAGATATCTTTGGCAGTCCAGTTACCAGCTCATTTTTAACCAGTTTAGATAATTGATTCATATTAACATGAGCTAATCTCCTATGCCATAACCAACTATCATTATCCTAACTAATTAAACATACAGAATCCAAGGGAGGAAGTTCATCAAGATCAATAGTATAATAGTTACCATCCCTTTGAGCTTTGAGGATTACTTTGTGATCACTTTTTCTGATGACCAGGCAAAACTTTGAGTCAAACAGCACCCAGTTTCCTTTGTCACAGGTCTGACTCACGCTCAGCAAATTGTGGTTGAGGCCAATTACAAACAAAACCTCTTCAATGGATGTTTCTGGATTTTTGCCCATAATGCAAATACCAACAACTTTGACATATTGATCACCTCCAAAGGTCACCTTTCCCCTTTCTTGTCTCTAAGGGTGATGAACTTCTCCTTATCACCAGTCATGTGACTTGAGCAGGCACTGTCCATATACCATTTGTTGCTTTTCTTAGCTTTGAGACAGACCTGCAAAACAAAGTTTATGTTTTCCTTTTAGGTACCTAAATTTGCTTGGGTCCTTTTTGGTCAGTAGATTTTTCCCTAGATGCAGATGCAACTTTGGGAACCCATTTAACTTTCCTGCCAAGTCCATTTTTCTTTAATGCACAAGAACTGGAAATATGTCCCTTTTTGTTACAGAAATGACAGGTAATGAAGGGACTGCTAGATTGAGTGGCAGGAAGAAAACAATGCAAATAATACTTTTGTCTTGCATACTTTGGTTGATTATATGTTTCAATGCAAGATGACATATGATCTTTCTTTCTGTTACTCTCAGATGCACAAAATGTCTCATGTATGCATTCTGGTTTTTCTTCCTAATCTTTTCCTTTACAACACATGGATCATAGCCAAGACCAGCTTTTCCTTGTGATATTCTTTGGCTCCCCATCAAGGCAAACAACATATCTTTACCTCTGGTGAGCCTAGACATGCTTTTAACTAAATAATCATTAGTTTGCTTAAGTTCAATACATGAAGTGCAACAAACAGATTCAGTAGTAGGTAAAGAGGCAACTTCAGAAACTATGCTTTGAGATTCCAGCTTATTTATCCTTTTCTTTGCCAATTTCAGTTCTTTAGCAACTTTAATGAATTAATCATGAAGCTCATGAAATGCATCTTGTAATTCAGAATAGGAAGGTTCAGATTCATATACCTCTTCTTCCTGATCACTACTGCATGAGGGTGTAGCTTCTTCAGAGGAGTGTCATCAAACAAATGTTGGCCATCTCATCTTCATCTTCTTCTTCCTCATCTGAGCTGTTACCCCATATAGATGAGATGTAGGCTTTCTTCTTCTTCCCTTTGTCAACAGCTTTCTTTTCTTTTTCTTGCTTCTTGATGAATTGGGGGCAGTCCCACTTAATGTGTCCCTACTTCTTGTACTCATAGCAAGTCACAAGTTCTTTTGCCTCTTTCTTGCTTTCTCCAGCAACTCCGTTTTTGAAGAACCTCTTGTTCTTCTTCTTGCTGTAGAATCTTTCAAATTTTTTGACCATCATAGCCAGAGTTTCCTCATCCAGCTCATCTCCTTCATCAGATTCTTCTTTCTTTTCATCAGCAGCTTTGAGGGCAAGGCCTTTCTTCTTTCTGTCCAGCCCAGCTTCCTTGAGTGCTTTGATTTTTCCTTCATACTCCTCAAGGCTGCCAAATAGAGTTGTGACAGAGGCCATTGATTCTCCTCTGACTTCCTCTGTTGTTGTCACTTTGGGCTGCCATTCCAGAGGGTGAGCTCTGAGTATCTTTCTCACTTTCTCAGACTGAGAGTATTCCTTTCCCAGGCTCTTCAATTGATTCACAATGAGAGTGAATCTCTTTTGGAGCTCCTTTACAGTTTCTCCTTCAGCCATTCTGAAGCTTTCATGCTCTCCAATGCATGTGTTCAGTCTGTTTTCCCTGACCCCAGTTGTTCCTTCATGTGCAATCTACAGAGTGTCCCACATCCCTTTTGCACTGGAGCATTGTGAGACTCTGTAGAATTCATCCTGGTTCAGGGCACTGACTAAACAATGCTTTGCTTTGAAATTCAGTAGGACTCTCCTTCTGTCTTCATCATTCCACTCTACTTCCAGCTTCTCTTTGTGCCTTCCATCTTCAGTTAGAGCCATTGGGATGAAATCTCCTCTTTCAATGATTGACCAGATGTCAAGATCAATTAATTGGAGGTAGATCTGCATCCTCATCTTCCAGTACCCATAATGCTCTCCACTGAAGCTTGGTGGTCTGTTAGTGTTGTTCCCCTCAGGAAGTATGCTCTCTCCAAAGCCAGCCATCTTTAATCCCAGACTGTAAAATCCTTTGAATGGGAATCTGGGCTCTGATACCACTTGTTAGCAAGGCTGACTTCCCAAGAGGGGGTTGAATTGGGAAGATTGAAATTTTTCTGCACAAAATAAAATGGGTGAAGATAGCACAGTGTAAGGAAAGCAACGTATAAAACAGAGCAAGCTGAAAAGTTAAGATAAGGAGAAGAAAACTCAGTGATTTATCCTGGTTCGGTCTATCCACTTGACCTACTTCCAGTCCCCAAGACAACTCTTGAGATTTATCCACTATACAGTAAGAATTCAACGGGCTTCTTGCTAATGCCACAGTACATGAGTATGCTCTATTTCTAGAGCTCTCTCAAACACTCTAAGCACTCTCATAATGTGCTTCCCAATCTCCTTGTGATTTCCCCTCATAAGTAAATCTATCTTCCAGATGAAGAGTAGATTGTTTACAAAGAAATAACTCTCTTGAATAGAGTAGATTTGAAGGTTAAAATACAAATATAGAAGTTGAGAGGGTAAAAGCTCCTGAGAAGAAGTTTTGATAGAAATTCATTATATACAAGTTAGATTCATTACCCACAACTTCAAATGTTGTTGTATTTATAGATTTAGGTCTCAAATGTCCGTTAGAGACTTAATCTATCCGTTGGAGAAGTTATCCAACAGTTACTCTGAAAAACTATCCGTTAACCAACCGCATTTAATGCTTCTGACATACTGAAATTCAAATTTTGGTTGGTCAACAGACGAATTTCAAAGGAACCGAAGGTTAGAGCTTTCAACGTTACAGCACGAAGTTCATCTGTTCATGAACTGAAATTCAAATTTTGAAACTTGTAGAACATTTTCACAATGTGACATACGAATTTTCAAGAAGAAAGTTTTTCGGTTAAGTGTGAACAGTATTTTCAATTTGCTACAGTGCCCTCGAAATTTGAATTTTGGAAGCCCAAAATTCGTCTGTTCCCAGTACGTGAAAAAGAGGCACAGTAGTTCATTTTCTTCGAAATTCGAATGTTGAAGAGTGAAGTTCGTCTGTCAGAGAGACTCTTTTCAGACTAACTTTATCATTCGAATATTGCAAGTTCACATCATTCATATGTCAACATTTCACTTCAACAGACTCAAGAACTTAGCTTCTAAAATTCAAATTTTGATGTTTAAAGTTCGTCTGTCAGAGAGCAGTTTTGAAACTTAAATCATTCTTGATCTCAGATGAACTTTAACACAATTTCAAATGAATTTCTTCTATTTTCTCAAGTTTTGTTTTGTCTGAAATTCGAATTTTGAAGATCCAAAGTTCGTCTGTTTCAAGGAAACTTCTTTCAGACTTAGATGAAAATTCGAATTTTGATCAACTAAAATTCGTCTGACAGAGAGCCATCTCTTCAGACTTATTCAGTTTTAGCTCGAAATTCGAATTTCCCAAAGCAAAGTTCGAATTTCCAATTTGACAGTTAAGTTTAAACTTTCAAACTTCGTCTGTTTGTGGGTGTTTTTCAAATAAGTTAAGATTTAACACAAAATCAAGGTTTGAAAACATCTTTTTCTCAAATCAAAATCTTTTACCCAATCACAACTAAAACTAAAGATCTAACAGAAAATATTCAGAAAATCTTCACTTGAAACAGTCTTGGATCTCCTTTGATATCTTCAATCTGAGCTCTTGAGTGTTAGTTTGGAATCATCAAAACTCTTGATTTAACAGATACAAAGTATAGAAGAAAAATAAAAAAGCACTCAAACCAAAGCCAAATAGATCTGATAAACTAATGAAAAGTACATATTGCTTTTTGACTTTCTTGACAGAAATTCACTGGACCAAAATGCCCTCCACTATTCCCTCTCATGCTCCAAATATCTAAGGGTAAATGTGTAACACTTGGGTCTTTAGACTCATTTCCTATGTATTATATCATAATTATGTCCATTAAAGTCTATTTGGTAGCTTAAATCACATAAATACCGAAAACAGGATTTCCAAGTTAATGGCACTATTCATTTGGCACTTTTCCATTTTACAAGGTGAATTTTGAAAATTTATAACTAAATTCAAAACAATTCTATGCAAGTGATTCAAGTTTCTAAAAATAGATAAAAATATTATCTACATAGGAAAAATATGAACCAGAGCATTGACTAGGTCAATTAATATAGCAAATTTAAAAACAATTATTGTTCATTTTGTCATTTTCAAACTTTCCTCATTTCTTGTCTAAATTTGAAAAATCATATAAAATCGTATAAATATTCAAATTGAGTGTTCTTTGGGCCATAGAAAGCCCCATCAGTCTAGTTTCCATCCATAAAGAACACTTATATATTAAATACAAAAATGTCCAAACAATAGCTAGTTCACTAACTAAAGGTCTTATTGACCATTTACATCCCATAACATAGCAAAATAAAAGCCCTAAAGTACACACATGGCCGTATCTTGTTCTCATATCATGTTATACTTTGTATAGGTCCTAAAGGGACATGATCATCTCCATGTACATATTTAACACTAAAGATGTAAATTTACATAGTAGCTAACACCATTGAGAGCGAACACATCATAATTATTAATTTGTCTTTCCTTGCCTTTCTCCTCTTGGGTAATCTTACCATGACTTGGACCTAAACAAGGTTATCATTTGGAAGGAATGAGATTCAAACAATCTCAGTAGTTAACACCGAAACATGTAATCATTTCATCATATTTAATATAAAAATATCAAGAATACTTTATTTAATCAATTTGGCATAATTAAGACTTAAATATAAGGCAAGCAAGGGAATTAAACTACCTTATGCTATTCCTTTGCCTTCCAAGTTTTGTATTCCTTTCCTTTATCTTTCTACCACTTCTTTGAACCCTAATACATCATAATATAGGGTCATAAGCCACTGATTTATGAAGCTTAATCACAAAGTGCTCTCTTAAACCTAAAATTTCCAAATTAACTTTCTTATGGTTTTTCTTTAAACCAATACTTATATTTAACTAATTTGACACTAAGAAATCCATTCTTGGGCTCAAAATTTTGAAATTCCTTCTCTATCTTAAATCCTAATTAGGTTGAAAATGAGAGGAAAATTATAGAAAAATATTTGCTTCATAAAACTTGCACCAACTCATGAAATCATGCTTATAGTCACCTATCTATGCCTTTCTCTATATTTATTTAATAAAAGCTCCACTTTCTCTATCTAACCATGCATGGATGAAATTCATGGGAGAGGAAAGGAAAGGAAAAACTCTACCAAACAATTTTAAACTACTTGAGAGTACAAGCTAGGAGCATGAGAATTCACCATGGTGCTTGTGGCTTGGATCTTTGCTTTTAGCTCTTACTTTCTCTCAAGTTTTTGTGCTCTCTCTCTCTCTCTTTTCTGTTCTGTTTTGGTCAAGCAAGATGAAAGAGATGAAGGCTTTTAATTACCTTAACCTAAGGTGGAGAATAGAGAGATCAAATGGATGAATAGTAAAGTTAGGTTAGTTAACTACTTTGGTTAGTATTTTGTGCAATAATCCACTTTAATAAAATAAATTAATTCCCTCCATGTCCACCATCTGTATATCGTGCCACTTAAGGGGTTTTTGACCAAAAACTACTCCAAAACTTTTAATAGTCCAAAATAATCTTTACTAATAACTTTTACCTTCACCGATTAAATATTTTTGTCGTAATTGCTTGTTAATTGGTACAGAATTTTTCCAAATTTGATTTTAAAATAAATTCATTATTTTGATCCCTAAATTTATCTGTGAGGATTCCCATCCAATTTTCTTCACCATCTATTTCTATGGAGCTCACAAACTTATTTTTCAGTTTAAAAATCGCTTTCAACCTTAAATTGAAATTATAAATTCAGACAAGCTCAATTAGCTTTTAAGCAGTATTCCATTGAGTCCCACTCATTGAGAGCTTTGCTTTTATAGGATTTCTAAAAATTCCCAAATTGCCTTTAACCCAGGATAAAATTATAATTTTTAATTCTTTTGGGTCCTTTCTCTTAATTTTTCTCGAGGACTAAATTGAATAAAATTCTTCCTTTTAAAACCATATTGCATCAAATTCTTATTTGTTAGGGCAAAGTTATAATTTTCTCAATTTTTGTTCTTACTAGAAAAATTACCTTTTTCCCCTTCTTTGTCTTTTTTATGTCTATCCGTTTTCTATAATTTTACATGCATTTTAAATTATCCTCTGAGAGGGATGAAGGCGTGCTAGTGAGAGAGAGAGAGTGGGAGGAAGGCATGTTAGTGAGAGAGAGAGTGATCAAGAGAGAGGGAGAGAATGAAGGAGAGGAAGGGAGAAGGAAGGAGATTGAAGATAAGAAGGAAAAGGAAGCTAAAGGAGATCTCCAAAAGGTAACCTTCTTCTTTTAATCTATTCTAGTATCTTTCTTTTTTTATTTAACTTAGGGTTCAATGATACTATAAGCTTCAATCAAGCTAAGGAAGTGATCTATGGTTAAGCGAAAGCAAGGTTGAAAGTAAAGTTAGTAAAGCTCCCAGGTAGTCTCTTGCCCTTACTTAATTTTATTACTTATGAATATTATACATATTATTATGATTTGTAAATGATGTTATGTTGCTATTATGAATGTTTTTCTATGATTGATGACTATTTTATATTAAGGGCTAAGCACCAGGATGCCTATCTACTATTATGCTACCAAATTTTGGTTTGACAACGTGGATGTTTTTAATGTTTTAATGAAAGCATGCTATGTTTTATATGCTTTCAAATGTTTTGTGATAATATGATGGCATGTGTAAATTGGAAACTAAGATTTCCCAGTCTTACCCCATAATTAACCAATTATAGGGTCTAGTTATGGTAAAGGGAAGCATATGGAGCATGGAGAATGATGAAAATGAATCCTTGCTGGAAATTGTTTTGATTCTATAAATTGTGTCCACTTTGATTGGTTGTATAAATTCAAATATGTCTCCAAAAATTTAGTGGTTTGTATGTCTAGATAGATCTATGTTTTGGGAACATTTGGGCATTTGTTTGGATGTATTTGAGTTTATACAATTGAAGTTATGCATTTTTTGCTAAGACTGTTCTTGTAGAAGTTATTTCTGACCCTTAGTGGTTCATATTGATGTTCTAACCAGTAGAAGTAGAATAAATATACAAAAATAAATATTATAAATAAGACATGTAGAGATTTCCAAAGATATTAAGTATGCATGAAATGACTCTGTATTTTGTGAGAAATGAAATTTTAAAGTTAAGGCTCAGTTTTTTAAAAGAAACAAGGATGTGAAAATGAATAGTAAGGTTTATGTTATAAATGTTACTAATTCGAGTGTCTATTTTCTAGTTTCTTATTTTTCTCATGAAATTTAAGATGTACATGATTTTTTGAGTTGAACCACTGAGAAGTGATTTTTGTACAATTAGTTATGAATTTTGGAAGATTGTTGCGTAATAAGCTGTAAAACCAATGAAAATAGTTTTATACAGTTTTAAAGTTTTAATTGATTCAAGTTTTCAAAGATTGTTTTCATGCTTCAAAACCAAATAGTTTACATAGGAAATGTCTTAAAATGTAAGATATAATAATGTTTGTCTCACCCTTCATTGGAAAACATTTATTAGAATGGGACCTAGCTCTAACAAGGCGTAGCAGAGATGGATAAGTCCCCTTGGGGACCTACAGGATATCTAAATACCTATATCGGTATGTGTTTATTTGAGAATGGATATTATGTTTATATCATGCCAAGTGTAGGAATTGTGCCATATGCAATTGTTGTGCATGTGTTTCCAAGGGACTATATATGTATCAATGTCCCTTGTATGTGACTTATATTATTTTGTACCTCAAGGTTGATTGAAGCTATATTGGGTATACAGGTGCATAATGAGTTAATGTATAGATATGTGCATGAGTGATATGATAGTGATGCAAGCATGCTAGAAGCCTGGAGCAAGCTTAAGACATTGGAGAAAAGGAGGCTAAACATATGATCCAAAAGTGGAAGACAGTTGATCTAGTACAAGGTATGTGAGGCCCAATGATGAGATCCAGGCTAGATATGCTGGCTTCCCAAGAGAGGGGGTGAATTGAGAAGATTAAAATCTTCTGCAAAAGTCAAGAAAGTGATGAAAGCAAAAGTGACAGGAAAAAGAGAGTATAGAGGAATAACAAGGTAAGAGCAGTATAAGAGAAGATACTGATGTTTATCCTGGTTTGATTTCTTTATCTTGACCTACATCCAGTCCCTAAGTCACCACTTGAGATTTTCCACTATCTTGCAAGAATTCAGTGGGCTTCTTGCAATTGCCTCAGTAGAACTTGATGCTCTGTTCTTAGAGCTTACAATCTCACTCTTTGCACTCTAGCTAAGTGCTTCCCAAATCCTTTGTGATATCCCCTCACAAGAAAATCTTTCTTCTAGATGAAGATAAGATTGATTACAATGATTGAACTCTCTAATTTAGAGTGTATATGAAAGTTGAAGTACAGAAGATGAAGTATGCGAGAGTAGGAGACTTTGACTTCAGAATTCAGCAGAGTTTCTGTATATAGAATGTAAAATCGTTACCCACATCTTCAAATGAAGTTCTATTTATAGATTTATGTCTTAACTATATGTTAGAGACAAGATCTAGCCATTAGAGACATTACCTAACAGTTACTCTGAAAAATTATCCATTCACCAAACGCATTTAATGCGTTTGACACTCAAAGTTCGAATTTTGGTGGGTCAATAGACGAATTTCACAGAGACTGAAAGCTAAAGACTTTAACGTTAAATTTTGAAGTTCGTCTGTTCATAAGCAAAATTCAAATTTTCAAATTTGACAAATGTTTCTATGTTGGAACATACGAATTTTCACGTTTAAAGTACTTCTGGTAAGTGTGAACAGTTGTTCTACATTGCTACAGTGCCTTCGAAGTTCGAATTTTGGTTCCCAAAATTCGTCTGTCGATGGGCAGCTCAATAAGGTATTGAATCAAGAGTTTTGATGATTCCAAACCAACATCCAAGAGCTTGGATTGAAGATATCAAAGGAGATCAAAGTGCTTCAAGTGAAGAATTTGAAGAGTATTTGCTGCTAGATCTTTTGTTTTTAGTTATGATTGGGTAAAAGATTTTGATTTGAAGAAAAGATGTTTTCAAACCTTGATTTTATGTTAAATCTTGGCTTATTTGAAAAATACCCACAAACAGACGAAGTTTGAAAGTTTAAACTGAACTGTTATATTGGAAATTCGAACTTTGCCTTTGGAAATTCGAATTTCGAGCTAAAACTGAATAAGTCTGAAGAGATGTCTCTCTGTCAGACGAATTTTGATTCTCCAAAATTCAAATTTTCATCCAAGATTGAAAGAAGCCTTTTTGTGACAGATGAACTTCACACATTCAAAATTCGAATTTCAGATAAAATGCAGTTTGTGAAAACCAAAGAAATTCGTCTGAAACTGTGTTGAAGTTCATCTGAAATCAAGAAGAAATTGAGTTTGAAAAATGCTCTCTGACAGACGAACTTTGGCTTTCCAATATTTGAATTTTCATATAAGTCTGAAAGGAGCTTCTGTGAGACAGACAAACTTTGAGTTTTCAAAATTTGAATTTCAGACAAAACACAACTTGAGAAAATAGAAGAAATTCGTCTGAAACAAAGTTAAAGTTCATCTGAAATCAAGAATAAATTAAGCTTCAAAACTGCTCCCTGACAGACGAACTTTGAATACTAAAATTCGAATTTCAGAAGCTATGTTTTTGAGTCTATTGAAATGAAACATTGACATACGAATGACAAGTCTCGTAACATTCGAATGTTGAAGCTAGTCTGAAAAGAGTCTCTCTGACAGACGAATTTCACACTTTCAAAATTCGAATTTCGAAGAAAGTGATCTACTGTGCCTCTTTGAACGTTCAATGGACAGACGAATTTTAGGCTTCCAAAATTCGAATTTCGAGGGCACTGTAGAAAATTGAAAATACTGTTCACACTTAACCGAAAAACTTTCTTCTTGAAAATTCGTATGTCACAACGTGAAAACATTTTACAGGTTTAAAATTCGAATTTCACTTCTCGAGCAAACGAACTTTGTTTTTCTATGTTGGAAGCTTTAACCTTCAGTTCCTTCAAAATTCGTCTGTTGACCAACCAAAATTTGAATTTCAGTATGTCAGAAGCATTAAATGCGATTGGTTAATGGATAGTTTTTCAGAGTAACCGTTGGATAACTTCCCCAACGGATAGATTTAGTCTCTAACGGATATTTGAGACCTAAATCTATAAATACAACCTCATTTGAAGTTGTGGGTAACAAATCAAACTTGTATATACCGAATTTCTGCTGAATCTTCTTCTTAAAAGCTTTTACCCTCTCAACTTCAATATTTGTACTTTAACCTTCATATCTACTATATTCAAGAGAGTTATATCTTTGTAAACAATCTACTCTTTATATGGAAGATAGATTTACTTGTGAGGGGAAATCACAAGGGGATAGGGAAGCATATTGTGAAAGTGCTTAGAGTGTTTGAGAGAGCTCCAGAAACAGAGCATACTCGTGTACTGTGGCATTAGCAAGAAGCCCATTGAATTTTTATTGTATAGTGGATAAATCTCAAGAGTTGTCTTGGGGACTGGACGTAGGTCAAGTGGATAGACCGAATCAGGATAAATCACCGAGTCTTCTTCTCTTGATCTTTACTTTTCAGCTTGCTCTGTTTTATACGTTGCTTCCCTTACACTGTGCTATCTTTACCCATTTCATTTTGTGTAGAGAAATTTCAATCTTCCCAATTCACCCCCCTCTTGGGAAGTCAGCCTTGCTAACAAGTGGTGTCAGAGCCCGGATTCCCATTCAAAGGATTTTACAGTACGGGAGCAAAGATGGCTGGCTTTGGAGAGAGTATACTTCCTGAAGGGAACAACACTAACAGATCACCAGGCTTCAGTGGAGAGCATTATGGGTACTGAAAGATGAGGATGCAGATCTACCTCCAATCAATTGATCTTGACATTTGGTCAGTCATTGAAAACGGAGATTTCGTCCCAATGGCTCTAACTGAAGATGGAAGACACAAAGAGAAGCTGGAAGCAGAGTGGAATGATGAAGATAGAAGGAGAGTCCTACTGAATTTCAAAGCAAAGCATTGTTTAGTCAGTGCCCTGAATCAGGATGAATTCTACAGAGTCTCACAATGCAGCACTGCAAAAGGAATGTGGGATACTTTGCAGATTGCACATGAAGGAACATCTAGAGTCAGGGAGAACAGACTGAACACGTGCATTGGGGAGTATGAAAGCTTCAGAATGGCTGAAGGAGAAACTGTAAAGGAGCTCCAAAAGAGATTTACTCTCATTGTGAATCAATTGAAGAGCCTGGGAAAGGAATACAATTAGTCTGAGAAAGTAAGAAAGATACTCAGAGCTCTCCCTCTAGAATGGCAGCCCACGATGACAGCAATAGAAGAAGCCAGAGGAGAATCAATGGCCTCTGTCACAGCTCTCTTCGACAGCCTTGAGGAGTATGAAGGAAAAATCAAAGCTCTCAAGGAAGCTGGGCTGGACAGAAAGAAGAAAGGCCTTGCCCTCAAAGCTGCTGATGAAAAGGAAGAAGAATCTGACGAAGAAGATGAGCTGGATGAGGAAACTCTTAGAGACAAGAAAGGAGGAAAGGTGACCTTTGGAGGTGATCAATACCGCAAAGTTGTTGGTATTGGCATTGTGGGCAAAAATCCAGAAACATCCATTGAAGATGTGCTGTTTGTGATTGGCCTCAACCACAATTTGCTGAGCATGAGTCAGACTTGTGATAAAGGAAATTGGGTGCTGTTTGACTCAAAGTTTTGCCTGGTCATCAGAAAAAGTGATCACAAAGTAATCCTCAAAGCTCAAAGGGATGGTAACTGTTATACTATTGATCTTGATGAACTTCCTCCCTTGGAATCTGTATGTTTAATTAGTCACGATAATGATAGTTGGTTATGGCATAGGAGATTAGCTCATGTTAACATGAATCAATTGTCTAAACTGATTAAAAATGAGCTAGTAACTGGCCTACCAAAAATATCTTTTGAAAAGGACAAAGAATGTGATGCATGCATAAGAGGGAAACAAACTAAATCATCTTCTAAATCTAAAAATGTACGTACAACAACTAGACCACTTGAATTGCTGCATATGGACTTAATTGGACCATCTAGGGTGAAAAGTCTTGGTGGTAACTTGTATGTGCTTATAATTGTAGATGACTATTCTAGATTCACTTGGACATTATTTCTTTCCTCTAAAAGTGATACCTTTGATGCATTTGTAACCTTAGCTAAGAAAGTGCAAAATGAGAAAGGTATTTCTATTGTGTCAATCAGGTCAGATCATGGAGGAGAGTTTGAAAATGCATACTTCCTGGAGTACTGTAATGAGCATGGGATTGACCATAACTTCTCAGCTCCAAGGACCCCTCAATAGAATGGGGTAGTAGAAAGGAAGAACAGAACTATTGGAGAGATGGCCAGAGGTATGTTGAATGAGAAGGAACTCTCTCAAGTGTTTTGGGCTGATGCAGTGAATACAGCAAGCTACATCATAAACAGAGCCTACATCAGACCAATCCTTGGGAAGACTCCATATGAGCTTTACAAGGGAAGAAAGCCAAATCTGTCCCATCTCCATATGTTCGGATGCAAATGCTTCATTCACAACAATGGGAAAGAAAATCTGGGTAAGTTTGATGCCAAATCCGATGAAGGTATATTTCTGGGCTATTCTAGTAGGAGTAAGGCATATAGAGTTTATCATAAAAGATCAAATGTGATAGAAGAATATGTGCATGTGGTCTTCATTGAAAATGAAACTGTTTCAAAACATGTTACTAATGAGGATGATCCTGCTTTCAACTTTGAGAAACTAGGCATTTCTGATAAAAGTAAAACTGAACCTCCAAAAATATCTGAATCTGTTAACACAGAGGTAGATATCCAGGAGCAAGAGTTCGATGAATAAAATAATGAAGAAACATCTCAAGAACTCCCTAGAGCTTGGAGATATCAAAGGAATCATCCTGTTGATCAAGTAATAGGGAATGTTCAAGAGAGAGTCAAAACTAGAAAACAGTTAAGGGATCAAATGCTCAACTGCGCCTTCATTTCTCAAATTGAACCCAAATGTGCTAAAGAAGCCCTAACTGATGAATACTGGATTTTGGCTATACAAGATGAATTAAATCAATTTGAAAGAAATCAAGTTTAGGATTTAGTGCCTAGACCCAAAAATCATCCTGTTATTGGTACCAAATGGGTTTTCAGAAATAAACTTGATGAATCTGGAACAATAATCAGAAATAAAGCTAGATTGGTTGCTAAAGGGTATAATCAGGAAGAAGGTATTGATTTTGAAGAAACCTTTGCACCAGTAGCTAGATTAGAAGCTATAAGAATACTTCTAGCATATGTATGCATGAAAAATATTTTACTATATCAAATGGATTTAAAGAGTGCCTTTCTTAATGGATATATCATGGAAGAGGTTTATGTAGATCAACCTCTTGAGGATTCTACAAAATCAAACCATGTTTATAAACTAAAGAAAGCTCTTTAAGGTTTAAAACAACCCCTAGAGCATGGTATGAGAGACTGAGTAATTTTCTAACTGAAAAGGGGTTCAATAGAGGCAAAGTTGACACAACTTTATTTACTAAGAAAGAAAATAAAGATTTACTAATTGTTCAAATCTATGTTGATGATATTATTTTCGGTGCTACTAATGAAGCTCTTTGCAAGAAATTCTCTGAGTTAATGCAGGGAGAATTGGAGATGTCCATGATGGGTGAACTTAACTTCTTCCTTGGACTGCAAATCAGACAGCTTGATGATGGTATCTTTCTCAGTCAATCCAAGTATCTAAAGAGGCTGCTAAAAAAGTTTGGAATGAAGAATGTCAAGCCGATGGGAACACCAATGGCTACTGCAACCAAACTGGACATGGATGAGAATGGGAAGATGTTTGATATTACACAGTACAGAAGAATGATTGGATCCCTGCTGTACCTAACTTCCAGCAGACCTGACATTATGTTCAGTGTCTGTATGTGTGCCAGGTTCTAATCATGTCCCAAAGAAACCCATGCAACAGCTGTGAAAAGAATATTCAGATATCTTATTGGAACATCATAGATGGGTCTTTGGTATCCAAAAGGTAATGGAGAAGATCTCAAAGGATACACTGATGCTGATTTTGCAGGATCCAAAACTGACAGAAAAAGCACAAGTGGAACTTGTCAGTTTATTGGAGGATCCATGGTCTCATGGTTCAGCAAAAAGCAAAACAGTGTGGGCTTATCCACTGCAGAAGCTGAGTATGTTGCAGCTGGAAGCTGTTGTGCCCAAGTCATCTGGATGAAGCAGCAGCTTGAAGATCTTGAGGTTAAAATGAAAGAAATACCAATCATGTGTGACAACCAAAGTGCCATAAATATTACCAAGAATCCTATCATGCATTCAAGGATGAAACATATTGAAGTTAGACACCACTTCATAAGGGATCACGTTCTGAAAGGAGAAGTCATATTGGAATACATCCCAACAGAGGATCAAGTTGCTGATATACTTACAAAGCCTCTATCAGAAGACAGGCATTGCAAAATAAGAAGAGAATTGGGTATGATAAATCCCAGTGAACTGTAAGTCATTCTCTTGCAATCTTGTTTTCAAAAGATTTCATCTTTAAGATAAATTCTAACTTTAGCA
The DNA here is from genome assembly GCA_026686845.1 of Adenanthera pavonina. Classification (NCBI taxonomy): domain Eukaryota; kingdom Viridiplantae; phylum Streptophyta; class Magnoliopsida; order Fabales; family Fabaceae; genus Adenanthera; species Adenanthera pavonina. Next base: position 11,727,161 of record JAIVEN010000017.1, read on the forward strand.
TCGGAGTATGTTTAATTTAAGTTGCAGGTGCTCCTCACAAGATTCAATGGCAATAAACTTGAAGATTGGAGCACACCAGAATGGAACAACCTGAAAATGAAGTAAATGATGAAAATTCTAAGTTTTGGATCCATTCTGTAAGTTTTTAAAGATGAAATTCATATTTTAATGTATGTTAGACATATTTTTTCTTTATAAAATGTGCTTTTGAAATAGTCAACGTGGTCAACATTTGAATTTCGGTTGACTAACAGACGAAAGTTAAGCCTTGGAACAATTCTCCATGATGCCTCGAAATTCGTCTGTTGAATCTTGGAAGTTCGAATTTTCAAAAACAAAAATTTCATAGTTATGATTGTCCATCACTGTTATACTAATTTTCACTTCTTAACATATGAATGTTGGACAACCTTAACAAAAGTAGAAAAATTCAAAATTTCAGTTCAAAATTCATCTGTTGAATCATGTTCTTCTTGTTGAATGCTTGAAAGATGAAGTTCTGCATGCTTAATTCGTCTATTGGTTGATGCTTTGTTGGTTGCCTGCTGTTTACTCATCAACATTCGAACTTTGTTAGAACAAAATTCATCTGTTGTGCTTGTATTGCTTGTTCCAAGCCACTGTTAGATGAACTTTCAGAAGAAAATTCGTCTATCAGAAAAGCTTTGCTGAACGGTTTAACTTATAACTGCTTGAAGTTCAAATTTTGACCCCTCAAAATTCGTCTGTCATACGGTTACATACGTGAAATCTGACGATTTTCCAAAGAACAGACGCAACCCTATTTGTAACTCCTTTGAGTCTGTTCTGATCCTCTCTTCAATCATTTTAAATTCTGACAAAACATCATCATTTCCCACCGTTTAAACTTCATTTCACACCCTATAAACCTATTCTCAGCCACATTCTGCAACATTCAACCGAGAAATGGCGAGAGTCAAGAATCCTGAAGCAGGGAAAGCTGGAGCTCGGCCAAAAAGAGCAGTAAAATCTCAATATGCTACCAAGGAAGGAGAGAAATCCAAAAGAAAGGCTGAACCCAGTAAAGCAACACCTTCCAAACGCCAGAAATCATCATCCAAGGCAGATTCATAGAAAGCAGGACCCTCCTCACCAAAAACTGCAGAACCTTCGGTTCCTGTTTCTGCTGATACTGCTGCTATTGCTTCCTCCTCTTCTACAGAATCTGGAGAGTACCAACTAACTACACTACCACTCTGGGGCACTCCTGAGATTCAAGAAGAATATTCTACCAAGTTTGCTAGCAAAAAGGTAATCAAGTCTTACTGTGTGAATATGGAATAATTCTTAATATCTAACAACTTTGATGCTGGAATATGGTTGTTAAGATACAAGAATCTGTTGGAAATTGCTGAAAAAATATGACGATGAGGTAGTAAAGACTTGGTATGCCTCTCTTCAATACAACAGCAAGAAAATGAAATGGGAGGTCAACTTGAGATCAAGGACCATTTGGCTTGCTGATGAAATATTCAACGAAGTGCTGGAAATTCCAGGACAAGATGGGCTGAAAATTGACATCACAGCCTCTTGGTATATGGACGAGGCAAGCACAACTGATGAAGAAGGTGGCTCCATTCTGAATTACAAAGAGAGCATCATCTTGAACACCTTATTCAGAAAAAGGGAGAATAGGCCAACAATAAATCTATTGAAGCCCACAGACCTCAGTGTTCAAGTAAGGATCATGTATTACATAGTGTCCAGGATCATATTCAACAAAGGTGGAAGCTTCAATCTGATAACAAGGGCAGAGGCTCATGTAATGACAGCTATCATATGTGGGAAGCTAATTAATATGGGTCATATCATCCTCCAGCGTATGATAAAGGCTAGGGATTAGAGGAAGGATTCCACACTCCCCTATGCAGCAATTATTTCAAGAATCCTGCAGTATGCTAGGATTCAACACATTGAAAAGGGGAACTGCAAAGGATGGGTATTGAAAGAGATGAAGGAAGATGTGTTGGAAAGGGAGCAGGGAAATTTGAAGATTTGTTTTTTGCTGCTGATGCTTCCTCCAACAAGAAGGCACTTCTGGGGCCCCTGGCAGATCTGTACCTCAGCCTTCTCAGCTAATTTCATCTCCCTCCAAGCCTACTCACCCTCCTTCCACTCCCTCCTCACGGGCCAAGCCAACCAAGATCACTGAGTTGTTTGACGGTTTGTCAACACTCATTCTCAGCATTCAGGATGAGCAAAATGTCAAATTTGCTCACCTGCAAGATCAGATCCATCAGTTGGCTGTGAATATGAAAGTGGTGGCTGATGCTTATGAAGAAATAAGAAATACAATTCCTACCACTTCAGCTCCACCTCAGCCTAGTGTCCCTGAGCCTACTCTGTCTCCATCCCCTGTGCCTCCAAGTCCGTTTGAAATGGCTTCTCCTGTTCCTGGTGTTGAGGCACAAGAATCTGAACCAGCTGGCGCAGAAAGCACTCCAAAGGCCTCCAGCAATGAGGCAAGTCCTGGTCCTCCCCTGGACTATGGCATAGAGGAAGAGGGTCTGGAGGAGTCAAGCCCTCTTGAGCCTAGTGAAGCAGTTGCTCAAGACTCTATCCTTTCCACCCAAGAAACTGTACAAGTTGAGCAGCTAGTGGCATCCATATCTACTTCACCATTTCTGCAAGCTGCACTCAATGAGGAAAGGAGCATTGTGTTTGTTATTGATTTTGAAGCTATTGCTCACAATGCTCTACTACAAGCTCAAAGGAGAAGGCTTCAAGAAATGTTTTCTCCTGCTGAACCAGCCTCTCATTCTCTTGCTGCTTATGGGCTTTCAGAGGAACAGAGAGCTCGACTAGCTCTTTCCAGGCAGGAAATACAAGAGCTGCTTGAGGTCTCTGATGATGATGGTGATGAAGAACCTAGCCCTGAGCCTGCTGAGCCTCCTGCACCAGTTCAGCCAGAGATTCCTTTTGCTCCTGTCCCTCTTCGTGCTGTTCCTATCTCTCAGATTCATCCTCCAATGGACTTTGTTAGGCTTTCTGATGATGCCAAAAAGGAGGAGAAGATAAAGCAAACTGGGACCAAGCAAGCTGGAAAATCTACTGAGTCATCCAGGAAAGGAAAGTCATATAGCAAGAAGACTAAGCCAAAGAAGAAGTGATTGATTAGGACTTAGGCTGAATCTTCCTGTTGTATTTTGTTGTGATTGCTTGCATCTTGTTTTTTTTTTATGATTATTCTTTATGTTTTGAGAACTGATCTTTGATTGAAGTATGTATTGCAACCATCGATTAAATGAATGAACTTCTTAGTTGCAATGTTTTGTGCCTTGAATCTCTTCACTTAATCTGTTGGATATGATATCTTATGCATATGTTGAGGGGGAGCTTGTGAAAGCAAACCCAAGTACTAATCCAGTTTGTGAGTTGTTTTGTCATCATCAAAAAAGGGGAGAATATTGAATCAAGAGTTTTGATGATTCCAAACCAACATCCAAGAGCTTGGATTGAAGATATTAAAGGAGATCAAAGTGCTTCAAGTGAAGAATTTGAAGAGTATTTGCTGCTAGATCTTTTGTAGAATCTTTTGTTTTTAGTTATGATTGGGTAAAAGATTTTGATTTGAAGAAAAGATGTTTTCAAACCTTGATTTTATGTTAAATCTTGACTTACTTGAAAAATACCACAAACAGACGAAGTTTGAAAGTTGAAACTGAACTGTCATATTGGAAATTCGAACTTTGCCTTTGGAAATTCGAATTTCGAGCTAAAACTGAATAAGTCTGAAGAGATATCTCTCTGTCAGACGAATTTTGATTCTCCAAAACTCGAATTTTCATCCAAGATTGAAAGAAGCCTTTTTGTGACAGACGAACTTCACACATTCAAAATTCGAATTTCAGATAAAATGCAGTTTGTGAAAACCAAAGAAATTCGTCTGAAACTGTGTTGAAGTTCATCTGAAATCAAGAAGAAATTGAGTTTGAAAAATGCTCTCTGACAGACGAACTTTGGCTTTCCAATATTTGAATTTTCATATAAGTCTGAAAGGAGCTTCTGTGAGACAGACAAACTTTGAGTTTTCAATTCAAAATTCGAATTTCAGTAGCCAAAGTTCAAATTTTGAAAGCAACAAATTAGTTTTAACACTTTAAAGTTCATCTGTTAGTGGGTGTTTTTCAAATATTTCATGAATTATCATAGAATTATATTTTTAAACATTCTTTTGCAAGATCAAAGTCTTTTACTCAATTTAAACATAGTAAGAAATCCTATATCTAATCTTGTGCTAATTTTTCTTGGATTTTTCCACCTGAGATCTTTTTGTGCACCTTTGATATCTTCTTTCCAAGCTTTAGAAGGTTGGTTTGGAATTATCAAAACACTTGATTCAACATTCTCTCCCTTTTTGATGATGACAAAACAACTTGCAAACTGGATTAGTACTTGAGTTTGCTTCAACAAACTCCCCCTCAACATGTACATTATAATTCAAAAGATAAGATATCATGTACAACAGATCAAATAAAGATATGATATGGCAATTATAAAATTCAAAACAAAGATTTATCATTTAAAAAACAAGAACATCACTACAAGAAGGACCAAGCAATCCTAAGTTCTAGTTACTTCTTCTTGGACTTGGACTTCTTGCTGTAGGTCTTGCCAGAAGGCTCTGCAGTAGATTTTCCAGTTTGCTTGGATAACTTCTCCCTCTTTTTGACATCATCAGGAAGAAAGACAAAATTAGTAGTAGGAAGGATTTGAGACACTAGAATTGCTTGAAGAGGCACAGAAACAAATGGCAGATCAGGATTAAGCTTTGGCAGAGGCCCAGAAACTTCAGAACTAGTATCCTCATCGTCAGAAATTTTAAGAAGTTCTTGCATTTCTTGCCTAGTAACAGCCAATTGAGCCCTTCGTGCCTCTGAGAGACCAAAAATAGAAATAGTTGAGGGAGTAGGAGCAAGAGGACGAAACATTTCTTTAAGCCTTAATCTTTAAGCTTGTAAGAGAGCATTATGAGTAATAGCTTCTAGATCTATATAAGGCACAATGCTCTTCTCTTTATTCAGGGCGACTTGTATGAATGGTGAAGTAGTGATGGCTGCCACCAGTTTCTCAACTTGCTCAGAGTCTTGAGAGGAGAGAATTGAATCCTGAGCATCTTTAGGAATGGACTCATAAAAGTTTAGTTCCTAAGGACCCTTTTCCTCCATTCCATAGTCCAAGGGAGGACCAGGACTTGCTTCATTACTGGAGGCCTGAGGTGTGGTCAAGGTGCGAGCAGCCTCAGTATCATGTTCAGTATCATCAGGTTTAGGTGAGGCTAGAACAAAAGGACTTGGAGGCTCAGGAGTAGAAGACATGATAGGCTCAAAAAAATCCTGGCTGAAGTGGAGCTGACGTGGAGGGAATGACACTCCTGATATCTTCATATGCATAAGCAATTACTTTTATATTCTTTGCCAACTGATGAATCTGTTCTTGTAGATGAGCATGTTAGATTAGCTGGCTTTCTAAGAGGGAGGTGAATTGGGAAGCTTGAAATTTTTCTGCAAAATATCAAGAAGGTAAAGAAGGCAATATATGATGATTAAACAGAGTATAAACAAATAACTATAAAGGTGACAGTAAAGAGAAGAAGACTCAGAAAATTTATCCTGGTTCGGTCTCTCCACTTGACCTACGTCCAGTTCCCAAGTCACCACTTGAGATTTTTCATTATTCTGCAAGAATTCAGTGGGCTTCTTACAAATGCCACAGTACAAGGATGTTGCTCTGTTTCTAGAGCTTTCACTCAATCACTCTATGCACTCTTACAAAGTGCTTCCCAATCCCTTGTGATATCCCCTCACAAGAAAATCTATCTTCCAGATGAAGATAAGATTGTTTACAAAGATTAAACTCTCTTAAATAGAGTGAATATGAAAGTTTGAGTACAAATATTGAAGCGAGAGTGTAAGAAACTTTGAGTAGAAGATTTGGCAGAGTTACAGTATATACAATGTTAAAATCGTTACCCACAACTTCAAATGATGTTATATTTATAGATTTAGGTCTCAAATATCCGTTAGAGACAAAATCTATCCATTGGAGAAGTTATCCAACTGTTACTCTAAAAAAACTATCCATTAACCAACCGCATTTAATGCTTCTAACATACTAAAATTCGAATTTCGGTTAGTCAACAGACGAATTTTGCAGAAACTGAAGGTTAACAGCTTCAACATTGAAAGCCTGAAGTTCGTCTGTCATGAAGTCAAATTCGAATTTTGAAGTTTGAAAAATGTTTCAGTGTTGTGACATACGAATTTTCAAGTAGAAAGTTTTTCTGTTAAGTGTGAACAGTATTTTCAATTTGCTACAATGCCTTCAATATTCAAATTTTGGAAACCCAAAATTCGTCTGTCCGTAGTTGATCTGTAAGGCATTGTATTTCATGTGATTCAAAGTTTTGAATTTTCAAATGTCAAAGTTCGTCTGTCAGAGAGACCTCTTTTCAGACTTACTTCAAAATTCGAATTTATAAATACTGTCATTCGTATGTCAACATATCACTTTAACAGACTCACAAGCTTAGTTTCTGAAATTCGAATTTTCATGTTCAAAGTTCGTCTGTTAGTGAGCAATTTTGAAATCCAATCTAAACTTAGTTTCAGATGAACTTTGACATAATTTCAGACGAATTTCTTTAGTTTTCATAAGTTTCATTTTGTCTGAAATTCAAATTTTCAAAACCCAAAGTTAGTCTGTTGGTTAAAGCTCCTTTCAGACACTTATCAAAATTCAAATTTTCCCAAGTCAAAATTCATCTGTCAGAGAGGCATCTCTTCAAACTTGCTCGGTTTCAGTATGAAATTCGAATTTCCAAGGCCAAAGTTCGAACTTTCACTATGACAGATTGGTATTAAACTTTCAAACTTCGTCTGTTGGTGGGCGTTTTTCAAATATTCCATAATTCAACATAGAATCAAGGTTTTAAAACATCTTTTAACCAAATCGAAGTCTTTTACTCAAATAAAACACTACTAAACAACCTACATCTATTCTTTTACAGATTCTTCAGAATTTCTTCACTTGAATTCTTTTTGTCACCTTTGATATCTTTATTCCAAGCTCTTGAGGGTTGGCTTGGAATCATCAAAACTATGGATTCAATGTTCTCCCCCTTTTTGATGATGACAAAATAACTTACAAACTGGATTAGTACTTGGGTTTGCTTTAATAAGCTCCCCCTCAACATATGCATTATACTTAAAAAAATATCATATATAGTAGATCATGTGAAGAGATTCAAAGAATAATAAGAACAGATATTTGCAACCAAGGAATTCTTTCATTTAATCAAATGTTGCTTTACAAAAATCAATTTAAGCAAAGTTCTTTGAAATACACAAAACAAGTACAAAACACAAACAAACATCTGAGACAAAATGCAGCACTAAAAGAGGACTCAAGCCTAAATTCTAATCACTTCTTCTTTGGCTTAGTCTTCTTACTGTAAGTCTTTCCAGATGGCTCAGCAGCAGATTTTCCAGTTTCCTTACTCTTCTCCCCATTTTTGGCATCATCAGGAAGGTAAACAAAATCAGCCAGATGAGGGATTTGAGAAACTGGAATAGCTTTGAGGGGCACAGGAGCAAACGACAGATGATGTTCAGAAGGCTCAGAGCTTGGATCCTTATCATCAGAGACCTCAAGCAGCTCTTGCATCTGTTGTCTGGAAAGAGCCAATTGAGCTCTTTGTTCTTCTGAGAGACCATATGCAGAGAGAGATGAAGGAGCAGGGTCATCAGAATAAAACATTTCCTCAAGCCTTCTTCTCTGAGCTTGCAATAGAGCATTGCAAGCAATAGCTTCAAAATCAACAACAGGCACAATGCTTCTTTCTTTATTGCTGGCAACCTCCAATATTTATGAAGTAGAAATGGCTGCCACTAGTCTTTCAACTTGCTCAGATTCTTGAGTGGAAAGAATTGAATCCTGAGCATCTTCTAGAATAGGCTCATGAGGACCTGTTTCCTGAGGTCCTTCTACTTCCAAACCATAGTCCAAGGGTGGACCAGGATTTGGTGTCCTCATTGTACCAGCAGGCTCAGCACCATCTACATCATCATCATGCTCAGAAGAGGCTAGCTCGAAGGGGCTTGGAGGCTCAGGAGTTGGAGATTGAACAGGCACAGAGAACCCTGGCTGAGGTGGAGCTGATGTCACTGGAATTCCACTATGAATATCTTCATAGGCATCAGCAACCACTTTCATGTTCTTTGCCAACTGGTGAATATGATCTTGCAGATGAGCAAACTTGGCATTTTGCTCATCCCTGATACTAAGAATAAGTGTAGACAGGCTATCATACAACTCAGTGATCTTGGTTGGCCTGGCACGAGAGGAGGGAGTAGATGGAATGTGAGTAGGCTTGGATGGAAATGGCATAGGCAGTGAAGGCTGTGGTGTAGGTCTGGCAGGAGCCTCAGAAGTATCTTCTTGCTGTTGGAAGGCACCTTCAACAAAGAAAAGATCTTCAGATTTTCCTGTGCCTTTCCCAATCTATCTTCCTTCATTTCTTTCAATCCCCATCCTTTGAAGTTCCTCCTCCTTGAAGATCTTAGTGGGTTTCCCTTTCCCCTTCTCAAGATGCTGAATTCTAGCATATTGTAGAATTCTGGAAATGATAGCTGCATAGGGGAGTATGGAGTCCTTCCTCTGATCCCTTGCCTTGATCATCCATTGGAGTATGATTTGTCCCATGTTGATGAGCTTTCCACGCATGATTGCTACCATGACATGTGCCTCAGCCCTTGTTATCAGATTGAAGCTACCTCATTTATTGAATATGATCCTGGACACTATGTAGTGCAGGATCCTTACTTGAACACTGAGGTCTGTGGGCTTCAATATATTTATGGAAGGCCAGTTTTCCTTTCTTCTGAACAATGTCCTCAGAATTATACTCTCCTTATAGTTCAGAAAGGGGCCACCTTCTTCATCAGCAATCTCTGGCTCATCCATGTATCCAGAGTCAGTGGTGTCATTCTTGAGGTCATCTTGCCCTGGAATCTCCAATACCTCATTAAACGTCTTATCAGTGAGCCAGATGGTCCTTGATCTCAGATTGACTGCCCACTTCTTCTTCTGGCTATTGTGTTTTAAGGAGGCATACCAAGACTTTACTACCTCATCATCATACCTCTCTAATACTTCCAGCAGATTCTTGTATCTCATCAACCATATACCAGCATCAAAACTCTTAGAGACTAAGAAATCCTCTAAGTTCACACAATGTGGCTTGATTACCTTTTTGTTGGCAAACTTGGTGGAATATTCCTCCTGAATCTATGGAGTGCTCCATAATGGCAGTATGGTAAGCTCGTACTCTCCAGATTCAGTGCTTGAGGATGAAGTGGGAGCAACAGGTTCAGCAGCAACAGGAATAGGGATCGAAGGTTCTGCTGTCTTTGAGGAAGATGGTCCAGCCTTCCTTGATTCTCCCTTTGGTGTGGATTTCTGGCGTTTGGAAGGAGTTTCTTTGCTAGATTCTGCCTTTCTCTTCGGTTTTTCTCCTTCCTTCGTGGCATTTTGGGATTTTACTGAACGTTTTGGGTGAGCTTCTCCTTTGCTAGTTCCTGGATTCCTCTGATCCCTTGCCTTGATCATCCATTGGAGTATGATTTGTCCCATGTTGATGAGCTTTCCACGCATGATTGCTACCATGACATGTGCCTCAGCCCTTGTTATTAGATTGAAGCTACCTCATTTATTGAATATGATCCTAGACACTTTGTAGTGTAGGATTCTTACTTGAGTACTGAGGTTTGTGGGCTTCAGCAAGTTTATGGTTGGCCTATTCTCCCTTCTTTTGAACAAAGTGTTCAGGATTGTGCTCTTCTTATAGTTCAGAAAGGGGCCACCTTCTTTATCAGTAGTATCGGCCTCATCCATGTATCCAGAGGCAGTGATGTCAATCTTGAGGCCATCTTGCCCTGGGATTTCTAGCACTTCACTGAGAGTCTCATCTGTGAGCTAGATTATCCTTGATCTCAGATTGACCTCCCACTTCTTCTTCTTGCTGTTGTACTTTAGGGAGGCATATCATGTCTTTATCACTTCATCATCATACATCTCCAATATCTCTAACAGATTCTTATATCTCAACATCCATATTCCAACATCAAAACTGTTAGAGACCAAGGAATCTTCCAAGTTCATACAATAAGGCTTGATTACCTTTTTATTGGCAAACTTGGTCTAGTATTCTTCCTGAATCTGTGGAGTGCTCCATAATGGCAGTGTAGTAAGTTGATATTCTCTAGATTCAGTACTCGAGGAGGAAGTGGAAGCAACAGTCTCAGCAGCAGCAGGAACAGGGACCGAAGGTTCTACTTTCTTCGAGGAAGAGGGTCCAGCTTTCTTTGATTCACCCTTTGGTGTAGTTTTCTGACATTTAGAGGGAGTTGCCTTGCTTGATTCTGCCTTTTTTTTTCGGTTTTTCGCTTTCCTTGGAAGCATATTGTGATTTGACTGCCATCTTTGGTCGTGCTTCTCCTTTTCCAGCCTCAGGATTCCTTACTCTTGCCATTTCCGTGGATGAATGTTTCAGAATGAAGCAAGGATTGAGTTTATAGGGTGCAAAAATTAGTTTAAATGGTGGGAGATGAAGATTTTCGGTCAAAATTTAAGAGCATTGATAAGAGGATTTAAACAGACTCAGAGAGGAAAAGAGTCGGGTTGCGTCTGTTCAGTTGAAAACCTTCAGTTTTAACATAAGTAACCGCCTGACAGACAAATTTTGAGGGGTCAAAATTTGAACTTCGAGTAGTTAAGAGTTAAACTGTTCAGCAAAGCTTACTGACAGATGAATTTTCTTCTGAAAGTTCATCTGACAGAGGCTTGGTTCAAGCAACCCAAGATGAACAGACAAACTTTGTTCCAACAAAGTTCGAATTTTGAAGTGTAAACATCAAACAACAATCAAATCACCAAACAACAGACGAATTATGCATAAGAAACTTCATCTTTTAAAGATTCAATATTGAGGAGCATGTTTCAACAGACGAATTTTAAATCAAAAATTCGAATTTCTTTACTTTGTGAAAGTTTTCCAACATTCGTATGTTAAGAGATAAACATCATTATAATCATTATGTTGGACAAACATAACTTTGAAAATTTACTTTTGAAAATTTGAACTTCCATGGTCCAACAGACAAATTTCGAGGCATCACCGAGAACTGTTCTAACGTATAACAAGCTGAAGTTCATCTATTGGGCATCCAAATTCGAATGTTGACCATGCAGACTTATTCAAAACCTTAGTTTTTCAAGGAAATTCGTCTAACACACAATTAATATACGAATTTCAACTTTAAAAACATACAGAATGGATCCAAAAACTCAGAATTATTGCCATTTTCTTCACTTTTTGATTGTTCCATTCTGGTGTGCTCCATTTTTCAGATTTATTGCCATTGAATCTCATGAGGAGCACCTACAACTTAAATTAATCTCACTGTGATGCTAAAGTTAGAATTAATTTAATGTTGGAAAATCTAAAAACAGAATTGCACATGGATTTACTTACAGTTCATTAGGATTTACCATGCATAATTCTCTCCTGATTTTGCAATGTCTATCTTTTGATAGAGGCTTTGTCAAGATATCTGCAACTTGGTCCTCTGTTAGGATATACTCTAGTATTATTTCTCCTTTCAAAACATAATCCCTTATGAAGTGGTGCCTAACTTCAATATGTTTTGTCCTTGAATGCATGATATGATTCTTTGTGATATTAATGGCACTTTGGTTGTCACATATGATTGGTATTTCCTTTATCTCAACCTCAAGATCTTCAAGCTGCTGTTTCATCCAGATGATTTGGGCACAACAGCTTCCAGCAGTAACATATTCAGCCTCTGTTGTGGATAAGGTCACACTGTTTTGCTTCTTGCTAAACCATAAAACCAGGGATCCTCCAAGAAACTGACATGTTCCACTTGTGCTTTTTTTGTCAGTTTTGGATCCTACAAAGTCAGCATCAATGTATCCTTTGAGATCTTTTCCATTGCCCTTTGGATACTAAAGTCCCATCTGTGATGTTCTAATAAGATATCTGAAGATACGTTTCATAACAGTTGCATGGGTTTCCTTAGGTCATGATTGGAATCTTGCACACATACAGACACTAAACATGATGTCAGGTCTGCTGGCAGTTAGGTATAGTAGGGATCCAATCATTCTTCTGTACTGGGTTATGTCAAATATTTTCCCTTTTTCATCCATATCCAGTTTGGTTGTAGTAGCCATAGGTGTTCCCATTGGCTTGGCATTCTCCATTTCAAACTTCTTTAGCAGTTCCTTCAGACACTTGGATTGGTTGAGGAAGATATCATTATCACACTGCCTGATTTGTAGTCCAAGGAAGAAGTTAAATTCACCCATCATGAACATTTCGAATTCTCCTTGCATTAACTTAGAAAAATTCTTGCAAAGAGATTCATTAGTAGCACCAAATATAATATCATCAACATAGATTTGAATAATAAGTAAATCTTTATTCTCTTTCTTAGTGAATAAAGTTGTATCTACTTTTCCTCTGTTGAACCCCTTTTCAGTTAGAAAATTACTCAATCTTTCATACCATGCTCTAGGGGCTTGCTTCAAACCATAAAGGGCTTTCATCAGTTTATACACATGGTTTGGTTTTGCAGAATCCTTAAAACCTGAAGGTTGATTTACATAAACCTCTTCCATGATATATCCATTTAGAAAAGCACTCTTCATATCCATTTGATATAACAAAATATTTTTCATGCATGCATATGCTAATAGAATTCTGATTACTTCTAATCTAGCTACTGGAGCAAAGGTTTCCTCAAAATCAATGCCTTCTTCTTGATTATATCCTTTAGCAACCAGTCTAGCTTTATTTCTAATGATTGATCCTAATTCATCAAGTTTATTTCTAAAAACCCATTTGGTACCAATGACAGGATGATTTTTAGGCCTAGGCACTAAATCCCAGACTTGATTTCTTTCAAATTGATTTAATTCATCCTGCATAGCCAAAATCGAGTACTCATCAATTAAGGCTTCCTCAATACATTTAGGTTCAATTTGTAAGATGAAAGCACAATTAATCATTTGATCCCTTAACTATTTTATGGTTCTAACTCTCTCTTGAACAATCCCTATCACTTGATCAACAGGATGATTCCTTTGATATCTCCAAGCTCTAGGGAGTTCTTGAGACATTTATTCATTATTTTCTTCTTCAAAATCTCTCTCCCGAATATCTTCCTCTATATCAATAGATTCAGATATTTTTGAAGGTTCAATTATACCTTCATCACAGATATCTAACCTTGTAAAGTTTGAAACAAGATCATCCTCATCAGTACCATGTTTAGAAGCAGTTTCATTTTCGATAAATACTACATGCACAGATTCTTCTACCACTTTAGACTATTTATTGAAAACTCTATATGCCTTACTTCTACTAGAATAGCCCAAAAATATACCTTCATCAGATTTGGCATCAAACTTACCCAGATTCTCCTTTCCATTATTGTGAATGAAGCATTTACAGCCGAATACATAAAGATGTGACAGACTTGGCTTTCTTCCCTTGTATAACTCATAAGGAGTCTTCCAAAGAATTGGTCTGATGTAGGCTCTATTTATGATGTAGCTTACTGTTTTCATTGCATCAGCCCAAAATACTTGAGAAAGTTCCTTTTCATTCAGCATAGCTCTAGCCATCTCTCCAAGTGTTTTGTTCTTCCTTTCTACTACTCTATTCTGTTGTGGAGTTCTTGGGGCTAAGAAGTTGTGGCTAATTCCATGCACTACTATACAAAACCCCAATTTACATCGGTTATTTTAGCATTTTTAAATCGGTTTTTAAAGCGATGTAGAAGCTGGCGTTATAAAAAATTAAATATTTACATCGGTTAAAAAAAGTGATGTAAAAAATTGCATTTACATCGGTTTTTTATAAAAAAGCGATGTAAAAAAATTGCATTTACATCGGTTTTTTTATAAAAAACCGATATAAAAAATTTGCTTTTTTATATCGGTTCATATAAAAAACCGATATAAAAAAAACTTTACATTTCACATCGGTTTTTAATAAAAAACCGATGTAAGTTTGAATTTTTTTTCCCCACCTAATTAAATACAATCCATATTCAAACCTGTATTTACAACGAAATTTTTGAAAGAGCTAAACAAATTTGGCAGTCAAAGTAGAAATAATTTTTCAGCACATTAGTTTTATACATCAACTAATATATACTCCAAAAGTTAAGTAACCAATCCAAGTTTGACTAAACTATGTACATTAGTTTTATACATCAACTAATATATACTCCAAAAGTTAAGTAACTAATCCAAGTTTGACGAAACTATATATTTAGAAATATAGTCAAATGAATTGTAAAAAAAACTGTGACCACATGTTCCGAATTTTGTCAATTTCTGGCTCAGTATAGGGGTGATCATCTATGTCCAAGTGCTGCAAGTTGAAAACAAATATCAACACCCATATACAGTACGAAGTCCTTATGTAAAAATAAATGATAACAGTTTAAAATCAATATCACCACCACATGTACCTATTCCAATGAGTCAACAATATTAAGAGTAATTATCTCAAACATTTCTCTCATGACATAATAACCACATTCTGTGTTCCCAGGTTGTTGGCAATACTACAAAACAAACAAGAATAATTAAAACCAAAATAATTGGATTAAGATATCCTTTAAGTTTGGGTTCAAACTACTTACCTTTGGGTAAATCCATTTTGTATTATTATGACGATATGTGTGTTTCCCACCCCGATATTGATATGTCTTCAAAGATCTGTCATCATATACAAGGAAAAATCATATTATAGACTAATGAAGTCACATGTTATGACAATTGAAAGTTTTTCACAGATATACTTACAAATCAATTACTTGACGAAACTCCTTAAGTTCTTTTTTATCCTTTTTCCAAAGGGAGTCAAACCAATAGACAGTGGTTTGCTCAGGGCATACCACACACAATGTCCAATGATTGTTGCATTATATAAGCTATTGATAATATCATCTCAATTATATAAAGTCTAATTACAACTATTTCTTTGTATATGAATTTCAAACTTATTACCCTTTATGGATTGGTGCAAACCAACATAGCTTACGATTTTGTTCAATAGTATTTCCTACATAGCTCGTTCTATCTTCTTCTGAGTTCCCCACACCTTGAAGGGCATATGGACAAAGGAATCCAAACCTATCATTGCATCCCAACTGGATGCAATATTGGTGGAGAAACCTGTTAGAGAATCGAAATGAAAATAAATATAGATAAAACACCAAATGTTTATAAACCCAATTGATTGAAAAGATGCTTAGCAATGAAAATAAACTTACATAATACCAAGTTGGAGAATGGATATGTCCAACTCCTTCATATCTATGAAATCTGGGACATCATCTTTATTAAGATAAAATGAATATGAATGAGATCCCACAATACCAGGAGCCATGGTAACTTCAACAGAATTTTTTAATTGTGAAACTACAATCTTTAGACGTGACAAAAATCTCATGTCCGTAATAGCTTGTGAGTCTGGGGATTGAGACTTGGCCATTGAGTCCATTGAATCCTTTCCCTAATCAAATAAATGACAATGTATTATAAATGCAAACAAAATCAAGAAGAAATCAAGAGGATTATGAAGTTTTTGATACCTGAGGCATAGCCAATGTGACGAGTCTTTTCAGCCACAAAATATAATATCCTCGAGCTTGGGCTACTATCTTAACCTCATCATTTGGGAATGGCACATGTGCATGAGGCTCAATGACATTGTCAACCGACACCTTTACTTGATCCTCTAGTATTTGTTGGTGGTGGAGGATTGATGCCATCTTATAAACTCGACCATGAGCTACAATGCGCTTAGTGGGAACATCCAAATATAGATCACATGCCACTCCCAAATCTTGTTCATTGTTAATGTCAAGTGGAGATGTACAACTAGCTTTCGTGCTTTGAAGCATAGGAGAAGGGGTTATCTCGGCAGATTGCATGTGAATTTGCTTAGAAGAAAGCATAGACATAAACTCTTGTCACATAGCTTCCATCTTAGCATCCATCTCAGCTCGAAACATCTGTTGCATTCGAGCTTCTATTTCCTCCTTAACCTTATCCAACATTTTTAGCACCTTATGCTCTGACACCATTCCCCCACGATGGTGCGAACATGATCCAAAATATTGTTTGATTCCCACTCCTCCTCCTGCACCCCTAACACGGCCTGGGTGCTCATCCTTGCCTAAAGCAGTAGCCAAGATATCTTGCCTCCCACATGAAGTAAATAATCCTTGAGAGGCTTCCTCCTCAAGAGAATCCTATAACATTCAAGTAATAAATATATATATAATTAGCAATTGTACTATTGAAGTCACATAATCACTATGATTGATTATAATTTACTTACAATCTTTTCGCCAACCACTCTAGCTTCGGGGGTGATATACCGTCCATGCTTGTTCAACCTTGCCCTCTTCCATTTTTGAGCACGATTTGGGGGTGATGGAGGACAAACAACAATGGATGGGTTTGACTCTGTAGCTTCTTGTCTTTCTAGCAACTTCTCCTCTATCATCTTATGCTCCAACAACTCATATCCTCCACGAGACAAGTTGTGAGGATACACATTTTGTTTTTGCCTCTCTTTATTTTCTTCTCTTAATTTCTGTTAAATATAAATCCAATAAGTTTTTTAAGTAAGAACTCATTATTATAAATTAAATAATGAAAATGATAAATTTAATTACCTGACATTCAGGAGATAGTCGAATTTGAACAAACTTCTGCCATGTCTCTTCATCTAAGTATGGATACTTGATGCATGGATTTTGTCCCTTCAATTTACCATAAATGTATCTACAGGTGAGACTTGTTTTAAATCCTCTCCACCGCTCCGCTACAATTGTTAAACATTGTTTCCTCATTGCAATAGTAGGAGGAATGTCATAAGTAATCTACAATTTAACACATACATACAATTAACTTAGCAATGAGTAATATTATATTAAAATATATAGAAAAATATATCAATAAAAAGGTTTATACCAAGATATCTTGCCAAATCTGGTCTTTGACAGAATATGGAACTTTTTTCCACACAGGGAGCAAGATGTTGACTTTACTGCGAGCCAAATCTCCTAAATAACTCTTAAACTGAGTCCTTTCATGGCGTCTTTCATAATCTAACTCACTGAGATTAACATATAATCTCTGTTGACTACCTCGAGATTTGGTTAATGAACTCATAGTCATGGTACATCTACCAGTGGTACTTCTACTAGTAGTACTCTTCCTAGTTATCATGGTAGGTTGCTCAAAATTGCTAGAGGAATCCATATCCTTGTTTAGACAATAAGATAAGAAATATAAGTACATTGAAATAAAATTAAATTACACTAACAAATTAAATTAAAATAATAAATGAAATTAACCCTATGTGTATGCAAAATTAAACTTTGAACATGCGTGTGCATGTGAAATAGAAAAATTATCTCAGGAGAAATTATCCTATATAAGGATATTCTCCCAAATCCCTTCATGGTGATCATGTCTTGTGGCATGTACATTATCTATTTCGTCTTCTTCATTTAGCTGAGGTAGCCTTGAAGAAAAAGGAGGGGTTTCATCAATATCAAAAGTAGATTCATTGTCCTCAATAGTAGCAGTTTGTTTCTTCCCTTGGAGAACAATGGACCACTTTTTATTTGCCGGATCGATGACATAAAAAATTTGTTTTGCTTGGTTTGCCATGATAAAGGGCTCCTCCTTGTATCCTATCCTACTAAGATCCACCAAGGTAAATCCTAACTCATCTATTCGAATACCAGTGTTACTATCAACCCACTTGCATTTGAAAACAGGAATTCTAAATGCTATGTAGTCAACCCCCCATATCTCTTCAATAACCCCAAAATATGATGTGGCTGTCGAAATAGGGTTTCTATCTTTTGAACTAGAAAAATGCATCGCTTTAGCTACTATCATAACCCTACTATTTTGCATGGTACTCTTGTTATCTTGGGCTTTTGTATAGAATGAATACCCATTAATGTCATATCCACTCCAACATATGACATCAAAGCGTGGCCCACTGGCTAACCATCTTAGTGTATTGGACACATTATCATCATTCATAACCCATTCATTGAACCAATATCTAAAAGTCTTGTTATGCTCATTCACCAACCATTTATCACTCTTTCGAGGATTCTTTTCCTTAACAATGTTTTTATGCATGGTCAAGTAAGGCTGAACTTCATCAATATTATTCAAGATGTATAAATGTGCTTATAACACTTCTGCACGATCCATGCTTTTCACTTTGCCTCCTCGTGTACCCTTACCTTCACCTCTTCCCTCGTGGCGAGACTTTGGAAGTCCAACAGCTTCTATTGTTGACAAGTATTTAGTACAAAACTCAATAGCCTCTTCGACAACATATCTTTCAACAATAGATGCCTCAGGCCGGTATGGATTCTTGACATACCCTTTTAGGATTTTCATGTATCGCTCAAATGGGTACATCCATCTCAAATAAATTGGGCCACAAAGCCTTATCTCTCTAACCAAATGAACAATTAAATGAATCATGATGTCAAAAAAAGATGGTGGAAAGTACATCTCAAGTTGACACAAAATAATAACTACATCATTCTCTAACTCATCCAACTTCTGGGGGTCTATCACTTTGCTACATATAGCATTGAAAAAGAAACATAGTCTAGTTATAGTGTGTCTCACATTTTTTGGCAATATGTCACGAATAGCCACTGGTAGCAGTTGTTGCATCAAGACATGACAATCATGAGACTTTAAGCCTACTAGTTTCAAATCTTTCATTGACACAAGCCTCTTGATATTGGAAGAATACCCCTGTGGCACTTTGATGCCATGTAAACACTCACAAAAACTTTTTCTCTCCACTTTCGACAATGTATAACAAGCAGGGGGCAAATAAGTCCTCTTTCCTGCTGGCTGTGGAGCCAAGTCTGCTCGTATTCCCATTTCAACCAAGTCTAGTCTCGCATTCACGCCATCCTTACTCTTTCCCTTTATGTTTAAAGTGTTCCAATAAGACTATCACACACATTTTTCTCCACATGCATCACATCAAGACTATGCCTCACCTCAAGACTATGCCAATATGGAAGATCAAAGAAGATAGACCTTTTTTTCCATGAATTATTCTCAGTTGCAAGCTTTTGGGTCTTACCAAAGATCACATTGATATTTTTCACCCGTTCATAAACTTGCTTTATCGTTATCGGTTCTGGAGCATTTTCATACTCTTGCAAGCCATTGAAAGCTTTTTTTAATCTACGATAAGGGTGGTGCCTTTTCAGAAATTTTTGGTGACCAAGGTAGATAGTCTTCTTTCCATGTTGAAGTTGATGGTAACATGTCCCTTCTTCACAGATAGGGCATGCTTTGTGGCCCTTAACACTATATCCAGACAAGTTTCCATATGCAGGGAAGTCATTGATCATGCAGAAGATCATGGCACGCAACATAAAAGACTCTTTGTGATACGCATCAAATACTTCTACACCTTTATCCCACAACATCTTTAGTTCCTCAACCAAAGGTCCCAAGTATATATCAATGTCATTTCCTGGTTGTTTTGGGCCTGAGATCATCATAGACAACATGATGTACTTACGTTTCATACACAGTTGAGGAGGGAGGTTATAAACCACCAAGAGAACAGGCCATGAACTGTGTTTGCTGCTAAGATTGCCATAAGGGTTCATTCCATCTGTATAGAGTCCAAGCCTCAGATTTCTTGGCTCACAACCAAATTCAGGAAACAATTGATCAATTGTTTTCCATTGAGGAGAATCAGCTGGATGTCGAAGCTTTCCATCAGATTTTCTCCCATCTGCATGCCATCTCAAGTTTTTTGCATCATTTGTATTAGCAAACAAGCGTTTGAACCTTGGTATTATTGGGAGGTACCATAATACCTTCAAAGGAGACCCCTTAATGATCTTATCACCATCCTCCTTCACTTTATAACGTGATGCCCCGCATTTTGGACATACATCCAGCTCTTCGTACTCATTTCTATACAATAAACAATCATTGGGACATGCATGTATCTTTTTAAACTCCAAACCCATTGGGCATAGGATTTTCTTTGCCTCATAGTTACGATTCGGAAGTTCATTACCTTCGGGAAGCATATCTTTCAACAACTCAAGCAAATCTGTTAAACTATTATCACTCCACCCATTTCTTGCTTTCAAATTGATCAATCTCAACACTGCTGACAATCATGTGTATTTAGTACATCCTGGGTACAAAGGTTTCTCTGCATCACTGTACAACCTATTATATACATGTGATCGCTCAAAAAACTCTACTCCAACATCATGGATCATGTCCTCCAATCGATCATTCAAATTCACATCAACTTCCTCCCTTTCGAACACTCTTGGCATTTCTATTTCACCATGCCATATCCATTGTGTATAGTTCTTGCTGAACCCATTACAAAATAGATGGTCTCTTATTTCTGCAATACTCAGTCGCCTCCCATTCAAACATTGCATACATGGACAATAAAATCTCCCATTATTATCAAGAACATTTCTTTTAGCAAATTCTAGAAATTGCTCAACTCCATTCTCATATTCGTCACTTGTTCGTCTAGCATTTATCCAATTACGATCCATGTTACCTAAACGAAATTGGAGTCCACAAGTTATCTTTAATTATAAAGAGCTATATTATAATTTCCATATTTAAGGAAAGTCAAGCTCCAAAATTTAATCAATGAAAATAGATCACTTGCATGGTTCCATAATTTCCATAAAATACGTTAGTATCCTATGAGTTATGTAAAAATTTCAGCGAATTCTTCCCTAAGTATTGAGGCTCCCAAAATTTTATAATAGTCAATATTAAAACATCAAATGCAGAAAATAATCAATAAATAATATGGCAATGTAAAGCTATCATCAATCCATTAGTAAAGAAACTTTAGCAGTCAATTTTTCTATTTTTCAATAGTGAACTTATTTGTAGCATTTGAACCAAGACATCCAAATTTCACTATGACCCAACTATTTTCAATAGTCACATGCTAGGCACACCCCCCCCCCCAATACAAAATCTAGAAAACAATTCGTTAATGTTTCATTAAACTTACAAAGTACCTTATATACACACTAAAATAAAAATGAATGCTCAAATGCGTAATTGTTTATTTCAAGTGGCAATGACATCAATATATCACTATCAATGAGCCAAATAGCCACCTCCTTAATTGACCTCTACATTTATTTTAATAAGTACCAATAATTCAATTGCCAAGAGAATAAACCTGCAAGATAAGGCATAAAGGTTTTATTTATTTCTTATGAAATTATCTTTTAGTCTTAGATTTTTTTTTAAAAAAAAATTGTTACATCCAGTATTTTCATAAAAAAATCACAAACATATGTTTTAACTTCTTTAGATAATGTAACTGAAAAAAATAATTTGTTCCAAAAAAAGCTCCACAAAAATGTGAAAAATGAAATCCATCAAAAATTCATTTTTCCAAAAAAGTGAATTGATAGTGGAGGATAACATGCACAAATTGGCCGCAAAAAAATCTAACGATATATAATCTAATGATATTTTTATATTATTATTACTTTTTAAGCTTTTCTCTTCATTTAATTATTATTTGTTTTATTTAAAAAATATTTTTAAGAGGAAATTATATTATAAGTTTTTTAATTCTTGAATAATAAATAATCTGCTCAAAAAAGGGGATTCTCTAAATTTAAAAATATAAAGATATTTTTTATAATTTTATATGATTTTGAAAATCCTAAAAGAAAGGGATTGATTTTGGTTTTTCTTTGTCAATTTAAAAATCTAAAGATATTGATTTAAATTGATACATGGATATTGACTTAATGTTACAAAATTTTGATTTAAATTTATAAGTTTAGAAAGATTTGCATTAAGAATCCTAACAAATTAATAAAGAATTTGTTATGATTCCTTGCTCTTGGAATTGATATGCATATCCATGTTGATTGAAATTATTAATAAATTTATAATTTGATTGAAATTTATAAATAATTTGTTAGGATTCCCTACTCTTGGAATTGATATGTATATAAAAAATCATATAATCTATTGATATTTTTGACCGATCTCATCATTTTCTTTTCCGTTAATTCAAAGCTATGTATATTAATATCAATTAATGTATTAATATATAATAAAATTCATAATAAATTATACTGATGTATGTATATCAAGAAACACAACTCATAAACACCTTGACAACTAACCCAACCCAAATATCTTAATAAATTACTGAACTAGTGCTGCATGTTTCCAACTTACATCTTTTATTGCAATATATATGTCAAGTACTAAAGCAAAAATGTCTATAAAGAATGCTTTTTTATATCAAAATTCAGCAAGCTACCATTTGAGTAAGAAAGAAATTACTGTTAGTTTCCAACAACCAAATATATGAAAAAGGAGTATTTAATCCAAACATCATACTAAGTGTGACGCAAGTAGTTCCTATAATGCCAACATTATCATTAACATGTGGAATCCACAAGATATTTTATGGTTCTCATCTAGTCTTCACTTACAGGTTACAACTAATTCAAGCTTTTCCCATAAGAATTTCAATATCTAATCCAAAGACATTAGTTTCTAATCTAGGCAAAATGCAAATTGTAATGATACATGTGGTAAGAGTAGAATCACGTGGGTCACAAAGAAACAAAGACTTTACTATAATGGTAACTCAATCATAAGATGGTAATTCAATGGAGGACCTACAATAGCATGAGAAAGTCAAAACACATCTACATACCAGGATCACAAAATGGTGGTGGTAAGAGACCATATACTTCTTTAGACCATATGTTAAGAAACAAATAGAGATTTAGCAATTATGCAACCCACACTAAGCAGTAAAATTTTCTAAAACACAAGGTAGAAAAGTTGTATTACTCTGAAATTAATAGGTGAATGTCCCTGGATAATTCAATCAATTTTGGTTTATCCAAAGAGAGAAGAAACTCCCTGGCATATGAAATTTTTGACCATCTGCAATACCAAATCAACAGATAAGTTTCCATAAGGACAATATAGAATATATAGTTGAATTGCTTGGTTGTTATTTACAATCATCAACTTCAGATAATTTGTCATTGTGAGACTTTTATGTTAATATGGTGAATCCAGAGCAACCAGGGGCTTTGCCAATTAATTTAGATAGGCGCAAAAGATATCAACACCATTGCATTGAATTTTATGATAAAATAAAATAAATATCTTCTTTTATCTATCCAATCTCTAAGCCACCAAAATGATACTTATTGAACAAAGACATTTTTTTATACGGAAAAAGGTTGAGAGGTTTTTAAAAAATATTTTACTGGTTAGGATCTATGGAGAACAAATATATATATCCTATCCAAAAACAAAAATCTTTGTGTGAGAAAATATGTACATAAGCTTCATATGAGATGACCCCCTTCTAATTTATTCAAAGCTTTAAAGAAATAGTCATTATCTGGGTAAATATCAAACCATAATTTATAGAAGAAAAAAAAAAAGCCACGCACCTATCACAAAGAACATGTTTCAGTCAAGGGAGTGGATGGACGCGTTTCAGTCTCTAGGCTTAAAGACAAAGATAAAGGGATGAAAGGATGCGGTTTTCACTGAGAGAGAGAGGGATGATGAAAACAGAGGCATCATTCCAGAGAACGTACGGTGTAATGGCGAGGCACAATGAAGACAAAGGAGGGAGGAAGAAACTGATGATCAACGACTATGGCTATGGATGTTGGAGTTGAGGGAGAAAGAAAAGAAGAAACTTGCAGCGAGAGAGAGAAAAAGACGATGAAAACAGAGGCACCATTGCAGAGAATGTACGGCGTAATGGCGCGGCACAAAGAAGACGAAGCAGGGAGGAAGAAACTGATGAGCAACGACTATGGCTATGGATGTTGGAGTGGAGGGAGAAAGAAAAGAAGAAACTTGCAGCGAGAAAGAGAAAGGGACGATGGAACTTTTAGAGAGAGATGGGTGACGGAGGATGTGTGGGAGAGAGGAAGAAAAATGCAAGCTTTGACTGAGCAGGAGTGCATTCTTGGACTACAGCTGAACTGAAGACACGAGCCCGCGCTTTCGACAATGCAGAGGGAGTAAATTTTTTTTGTTTTATAATTCAGTTACATCGGTTTTTGCTTTAAAACCGATATAACAATCTGTACACATCGGTTGCTTATTCAAAACCGATATAACTAGGTAATTAAATAAACTAAATATCATATATTTATCTTATATTATATAGTTTTATTTACATATTTTTATTTAGTTGTATTAATTATAGAATTTAATTATATTAATAATATGTGTGTATATTAATTACATATTTTATTTAATTATATTAATTAAAGAGTTAATATGTTGTATCATAAAAATATAATTGTAGTCAGATAACCTTTACGCGGGAGTAGGGAATTCAAGTTTACATCGTTTTTTTTAAAAACCGATATAAATGTATTAAAAATATATTTTATTATACATATTTACAAATAATATAATATAATTCAATAAAATAAATATCATATGTTGATATTATATTATATAATTTTAGTTACCTATTTTTATTTAGTTCTATTAATTATAGAATTTAGTTATATTAATAATATATTTGTATATTACTTACATATTTTATTTAATTATACTAATTAAAAAATCAATATATTGTAACATAAAAAATGTAACTTAGTCAAACAAGTTTACATCGGTTTTTTTTAAAAACCGATATAACTACATTAAAAATATATTAAATTATACATATTTACAAATAATATAATATAAAAATCTAATTATAATCATATAGTTATATAATGCTATATTTCTATCCACATACAAGATATATTGTAATTAGTTAATTTATATAATTATATGTTTATTTAGTTCCATTAGTTTAAAGTTTGAAGTTCGGTAAACAAATTACATCGGTCTTTTTAAAAAACCGATGTAGAAAGATATAAACTGAAAAATTTATTTACAAAATTACCATCGGTCATCATTTTATATCGATTTTTTTTTAACCGATGTAAATAACCGATATATGTTACATCTTTTGTAGTAGTGATGCTCATTGTAATACTCTAGAAAGTATGAGTTCTTAAATTCTCCTCCATGATCTAACTTGATAGACACAATGGAAATACCTTTCTCATTTTGCACTTTCTTGGCTAAGGTTACAAATGCATCAAAGGTATCACTTTTAGAGGAAAGAAACAATGTCCATGTAAATCTTAAGTAATCATCCACAATTACAAGCATATACAGATTTCCAGCAATGCTTTTTACCCTAGATAGACCAATTAAATCTACATGTAGTAGTTCTAGTGGTCTAGTTATGGTGACTACGTTTTTGGGTTTAAAAGAAGATTTCGTTTGTTTTCCTCTTAGGTATGCATCACATTCTTTGTCTTTTTCAAAAGCAATTTTTGGTAGGTGAGTGACTAACTCATTTTTAACCTGTTTTGGAAGCTGATTCATGTTAACATGAGCTAATCTTCTATGCCATAACCAACTATCATTATCTTGACTAATCAAGCAAACAAAATCTAAAGGAGGAAGTTCATCAAGATCAATAGTATAGCAGTTACCATCCCTTTGAGCTTTGAGGATTACTTTGTGATCACTTTTTTTGATTACTAGGCAGAATTTTGAGTCAAACAGTACCCAGTTTCCTTTGTCACATGTTTGGCTCACACTCAGCAGATTGTGGTTGAGGCCTATCACAAAAAGCACCTCTTCAATGGATGTTTCAGGATTCTTGCCCACAATGCCGATGCCAACTATTCTGCCATACTGATCGCCTCTAAAGTTCACCTTTCCTCCTTTCTTGTCTCTAAGGGTGATGAACTTCTCCTTATCACCGGTCATGTGACTTGAGCAGGCACTGTCCATGTACTATTTATTGTTCTTTCTAGCTTTGAGACAGACCTGCAAAACAAAGTTCATGTTTTCTTTTTAGGTACCCAAATTTGCTTGGGTCCTCTTCTGTCAGTGGTCTTTTCCCTAGAAACAGATGTACCTTTGGGAACCCATTTAACCTTCCTGTCTAGTCCATTTTTCTTTAAATGCACATGAGTTAGAAATATGCCCCTTTTTGTTACAGAAGTGACAGGTGGTAAAAGGACTGTTGGATTGAGAAGCAGGAAGAAAATAATGCAGATAATATTTTTGTTTAGCATGCCTTGGTTGATTATATGATTCAATGTGATGTGACATATGATCTTTCTTTCTATTTCCATCAACATGCACAAAATGTCTCATGTACACATTCTAATTTTTCTTCCTAATCTTTTCTTTTACAGTACAAGGATCATAGCTAAGTCTAGCTTTTCCTTGTGATATTCTTT
This sequence comes from Adenanthera pavonina, assembly GCA_026686845.1. Classification (NCBI taxonomy): domain Eukaryota; kingdom Viridiplantae; phylum Streptophyta; class Magnoliopsida; order Fabales; family Fabaceae; genus Adenanthera; species Adenanthera pavonina. Next base: position 11,753,638 of record JAIVEN010000017.1, read on the forward strand.
GACTTCCCATTAAAGCAAACAACATATCTTTACCTCTAGTAAGCCTAGACATGCTTTTCACTAGATATTCATTAGTTTGCTTTAGTTCAATACATGATTAACAGCAAACAGATTCAGTAATAGGTAGAGGAGCAATTTCAGAAATGTTGCATTGAGATTCTAATTTGTTAATCTTTTTCTTAGCTTGCTTTAATTCTTTAGCAATCTTAACAAACTCATCATGCAGCTCATGAAATGCATCCAATAATTCAGAATAGGAAGGTTCATATTCATATACCTCATATTCTTGATCACTGCTGCATGGGATTACAGCTTCTTCAGAGGCAAGTGCCATGTGACAGATGTTGGCAACTTCATCTTCATCATCATCTTCTTCATCTGAGTTGTTAACCCATATTGATGACATGTAAGATCTTTTCTTCTTGCCTTTGTCTGTAGCTTTCTTTTCTTTTTCTTGCTTCTTGAGAAATTATGGACAATCCCATTTAATATGTCCTTTGTTTTTGCATTCATAGCAAGTGATAGGTTTTTTTATTTCCCTCTTGCTATCTCCAGCTGCTCATTTCTTGAAGATTTTCTTGTTTCTCTTTTTGCTGTAGAATCTTCCAAATTTTCTGACCATCATAGCCAGAGTTTCTTCATCAAGTTCCTCTCCATCATCAAATTCTTCTTCCTTTTCTTCAACAACTTTGAGAGTAAGGCCTTTCTTCTTTCTGTCTTGTCCACCTTCCTAGAGAGCTTTCATTTTTCCTTCATACTCCTCGAGGCTGCCAAAGAGAGCTGTGATAGAGGCCATTGATTCTCCTCTGGCTTCATCTATTGCTGTTACTTTGGGTTGCCATTCCAAAGGGAGAGCTCTGAGAATCTTTCTAACTTTCTCTGTTTGAGTGTACTCCTTTCCCAGGCTCTTTAGTTGATTCACAATAAGGTTGAATCTCTTCTGTAGCTCCTTTACATTCTCTCCTTCAGCCATTCTGAAGCTTTCATATTCTCCTATATATGTATTTAGTTTATTTTCCCTGACTCCAGTTGTTCTATCATGAGCAATTTGCAGGGTGTCCTACATTTCCTCGGCAGTGGAGCATTAGGAGACTCAGTATAATTCATCTTGATTCAAAGCACTGACCAAACAGTGTTTTGCCTTAAAGTTCAGCAAGACTCTTCTTCTATCTTCCTCATTCCATTCAGCTTTTCACTTCTCTCTGTATTTTCCATCATCTTCCAGAGCCATTGGGACAAAATCACCTTTCTGAATAACTGACCAGATGTCCAGATCAATTCACTGGAGATAGATTTGCATTCTCATCTTCCAGTACCCATAGTGTTCTCCACTGAAGCCAGGTGGTCTATTTGTGGTAATATGTTTTCTCCAAAGCCAGTCATTTTAATTCTCGGACTGTGAAATCCTTTGAATGGGAATTCGGGCTCTGATACTACTTGTTAGATTAGTTCGCTTTCCAAGAGGGGAGTAAATTGGGAAGCTTGAAATTTTTCTGCAAAATATCAAGAAGGTGAAGAAGGCAATATATGATGATAAAACAGAGATTAAACAAATAACTGTAAAGGTGACAGTAAAGAGAAGAAGACTCAGAAAATTTATCCTGGTTCGGTCTCTCCACTTGACCTACGTCCAGTTCCCAAGTCATTACTTGAGATTTTCCATTATTCTACAAGAATTCAGTGGGCTTCTTGCAAATGCCACAGTACAAGGATGTTGCTATGTTTCTAGAGCTTTCACTCAATCACTCTATGCACTATTACAAAGTGCTTCCCAATCCCTTGTGATATCCCCTCACAAGAAAATCTATCTTCCAGATGAAGATAAGATTATTTACAAAGATTAAACTCTCTTAAATAGAGTGAATATGAAAGTTTGAGTACAAATATTGAAGTGAGAGTGTAAGAAACTTTGAGTAGAAGATTTGGCAGAGTTTCAGTATATACAATGTTAAAATCATTACCCACAACTTCAAATGATGTTATATTTATAGATTTAGGTCTCAAATATCCGTTAGAGACAAAATCTATCCGTTGGAGAAGTTATCCAACGGTTACTCAGAAAAACTATCCATTAACCAATCGCATTTAATGCTTCTGACATACTGAAATTTGAATTTCTGTTAGTCAACAGACGAATTTCGCAGAAATTTGAACTTTGACATATCCTCAGAAGAATTTTTCATTTTTCATGATTTATGTTTTACCAGAAATTTGAATTTTCAAAACTCCAAGTTCGTCTGTCAAGGAAAGCTCTTATCAGACTTTATTCAAAGTTTGAATTTCTGCAATCAAAGTTAGTCTGTCAGAGGAATCTCTTTTCTGACTAACTTGTTTTCAATTCAAAATTTGAATTTCAAAAGCCAAAGTTTGAATTTCCAAAGCAACATATCAGTTTTAACACTTTACAGTTCGTCTGTTATTGGGTGTTTTTCAAATGTTCCATGAATTATCATAGAATCATATTTTTAAAACATTTTTTGTAAGATCAAAGTCTTTTACTCAATTTAAACATAGTAAGAAATCCTATATCTAAACTTGTGCTGGTTTTTCTTGAATTTCTCCACCTGAGATCTTTTTGTGCACCTTTGATATCTTCTTTCCAAGCTCTAGAAGGTTGGTTTGGAATCATCAAAACACTTGATTCAATAATCCAGAGCTAAGGCAATTAAAGAGGCATTGAATAGTGTGATCAACAAGCAACTTGAGATAAAACCTTTGCACTTTAGTGAATTGGAAGCCTAGGAGCACAAGAATGACATGCTTATATTCTCATATATTGAAGTTTCATATTCAAGCTCAAAATCAAGCCTAGCATAAAGAGCTCACTTAAAGAGCATGTGACATAGGGTTAATGGGCTTAGTTAGTGTTAATTTCATTTTTATTAATTATAGGCTAAATTTTGTTAATTAATAAAACCCAATCAGTTAGTTAATAGTCTTTTTTATAGCCCTCTTTGTAAATAAGCATGTCATGTGCCAAACATGTGATTTCATTAATGTGTTGGCATACTTATATGGGCTTAGGTATTATTTTTATTATTTTCTTCTAAATTTTCATTGTTTATTTTTTGGGCTTTATTTTATCTAGTATTATAGGTCCAATAGGAGTGTTGTATGAGTTTAAAGTCTCCTAATCCTATTAGGATTACTTGACCCTAAATTAATTAGGTTTTCTAATCTCATTAGGTTAGATTTTAGCTTACCTGTTTAAGGCTATTTTTTACATGTTTTTGAGATTTGATGAATAAAATTTTAGACTTTGTGAGTTTTTCTTGTGTTCTTTCAGTGCTAGAGCGAACTATGACTTATAAAAGAATTTGTTCTTCGTGTGGCATTTTCGGAACTAGGGTTCAAGAGACTAGTTCTCTTGGGTTCTAATTCACCTAGACCAATATATCTTTTGTGTTTTTCTTGTGCATTTTGTTTGTTTTTCTTTGCTTTCCACTTTTGTGATTCTTGTTTCACAAAGATCCAGGTGTCAATGCTTCAAGTGGGTTCTTTGGATCGATTCCATAAGGGTTCACTTATCATTTGGCATAAGAGCTAAGGTTTGCAAATCAAGGTGTGTTTTCTATTTTGTTTCTTTCTCTTTGTTTCATTCCATTTTCGTTGCTTCTGGAAAATTATCATCATTGTTCATCCATACTATTTGTCACTGTTCATCCATCAGAGTTTCGTTCATTGTTCATCATCACTGCTTTGTTTACTATTTATTGTCATTGTTTCTTTATCACTGTTCATATTCTAGAGCAGATTTTGAAAAAAAGATTGATTGCTACCAAGGAAAAAAAAGAATATAGCAGCAAAAAAAAAAGAATAGTAAAAAAACAAAAAAAATTTGCTTCGATTTGATTTGAGACTTGATTGACTTAATTTATCAACTTTGATGGTTCTTAATTCACTTAAGTTCTTTCCTTTAAATAAAACACCACACATATCTTACTTTCTTTTCAATTTTTTGTTGTTCCTTTTTTGTATCTTCCAGCTTCGTTTCATTTGCTTTCTTGCTAGAAATTTCAGTTTCTTTGCACTCATTTTGTGTTGTCGTTGCTTAATTAAATTATGATCTTTGAGAACTCTACTTTTTGGACCTTTTTTTTTTTTGTGATTGCTACTTCTTTAAAAATTGATTTTCCTTTTGATTGAAGCTATCGTTTTAATTTAGCACTCTCATAAGAAAGCAAGTTTTGAGTGGAAAAATGCAAGAGAGAAATTGCATTATATTTGAAAAAGCCTTGATTTAGTGTGAAACACGAGTGCATTTACATTATTTTGAATGAAACATGTAAGAGAGAGCGGTGAGGTCCTTTTTCTCCTTATTTTCACTAACATTTCAGATCCTCAAAACGTACCTAGTGGTAGCAAACCTCAAATGCTAGATTGAAAGCTCTTCATTGACTCAATAAATGATCAATTCAAGAGATTGAGTATGAAATTAGATGTGATTAAAGCTTCCCCTTCTTATTTAAAGACAAGCCAAGGGAAGAACCACGTGATATATTCTAATGATAGTAAAGAAAAAGTAGGAACTGAATTTGAGGAGGAAGATATATAACAAGAAGAACTACGCAAAACTGACATATAACTAGAAATAATCAAGAGCACCAAAAAGATACCCTTGCTAATATAAAGATGAAGATTCCCTCTTTCCAAGGGAAAACTGATTATGATGCCTACTTAGGGTGGGAAAGGTGTGTGGAGCTTGTGTTTAAATGTAATTCATACTCTGAGGAAAGCAAGGTAAGGTTAGTTACTGTTGAGTTTACTGATTATGCTAGTATTTGGTGAAATAAGTTGTATACTACTAGGAGGAGAACTGGAAAGGGCCAATAAGGACATGACATGAGATGAAAACAATTATGAGGAAACAATATGTGCCTAATCATCACCACAGGGATATATACATGAAGCTTCAAAAACTCAAGCAAAGATCTATGAGTATGGAGGAGTATTACCAGAAGATGGAGATTTCTATGATAAAAGCCAACATGGATGAAGATCCTGAGCAAACAATGGCGAGATTCCTTAGAGGATTAAATGTTGAGATTGCTACTGAGGTTGAGATGCAAAACTACCTCGATATAGAGGAGTTATTGCATAAGGCTATTAAAGTAGAGAGGCACTTGAACACAAAGCAGAAAGTGAAATCATTTGCTGGAACCAACAAAGAGTATAAGACGCCTTTTAAGTGCAAAAGTAAGATCAAGCTAAAGGAGAAAAGCAAGTTGAAGGCATCTACAGGTAAGTTTTCTAAACCTTCATCTTTTGATTCCTCTAAAATTAAGTGTTTTACATGTTAACGATTTGTCATATTACTACACCATGTCCCAATAAGAGGACTATGATGGTTCTTGAGAATAAATGTGTGAGTAGTGAAAGCAGTGATAGAGAAGAAGATGAGGCTGAAAGGAGCTCTCCTAGAGATGATAGTTCTGATGTGGAGATAGATGATGTTATCGTTGGTGAAGTGTTGGTTTCTAGATGAGCTCTTAACATACATCCAAAGGAGGATCTAGAAAGACATCAACATGAGAACCTATTCTATACCAGGTGTTTCATCAACAACAAGGTATGTACTTTCATCATTGATAATGGTAGTTGCACCACCTTAGCTAGCACCTTGTTAGTTGAAAAGCTAGATTTACTAATTGTGAGACACCCTACAGCTTATAATTTATGATTTAATGAAAGTAGGGATGCTAAATTAACTAGACAAGTGAAGGTAGCATTTTCAATAGGTAGTTTTAATGAAGAAGTATTGTGCGATGTTGTACTTATAAATGTTGGTCATTTGTTACTTGGTACACCTTGGCAATTTGATAGGAGGATTAAGTATGATAGTTATACTAATAGAAATTCTCTTATGCATAATAACAAGACCATTATACTAATACCTCTTTGTCCAGTGTAGGCTCTCAAAGATCAAAGAAGAATCACGCAAGAATGTAGTATGAGAGAGAAAGAAAAGAAAGAGCATGATAAAGAGAGAAAAGAGAGTGAGATGAAAAGAAAAGAAAAGAGAGAAAGTGAGAAAAAGAAAAAAAGTATTGAGAGTAAGGTAACATTGTTTGGGGGAAGAGGAGAGATTAAGAGAGCATCATTTTGTGAGACATCCTTTGTACTGATGCATAAGGATGTGTATTTGACTATTTTTGACCTTGATAACTCTCTTTCATCTAGTGTTCTAAGTTTGTTGCAGGAATATAATGACTTTTTCTCGAAGGAGATATCAGATGGGTTGCCTCCCATTAGAGACATTGAGCATAGAATTGATTTCATCCTTGGAGTAGTAAATCCAAATTGACATGTATATAGGGAAAATCTTGAGGAGACTAAGGAGATTCAGAGGCAAGTTGAGGAGTTGATGAAAAAGGGGTTTGTAAGAGAAAGCCTTAGTCCATGTGCTATTATAGTAATTCTTGTGCCCCAAAAGGATAGTAAATAGTGAATGTGTGTGGATTGTTAAGCCATCAACAAAATCACAGTTAAGTATAAATATCTCATTCCTAGACTTGATGACATGTTAGATGAGTTGCATGGTGCATGTGTCTTTTCTAAAATAGATCTTAGGAGTGATTATCACTAGATTCACATGAATAAAGGGGATGAGTGGAAGACTGCTTTTAGAACCAAATCTGGTTTGTATGAGTTGTTGGTCATGCCCTTTGGCTTGACTAATGCCCTGAGTACTTTATGTTTCTTATGAATTATATATTTCTCCCCTACATAAGAAAATTTGTTGTGGTTTACTTTGATGATATCCTTGTGTTTTCCAAGAGTCTAGATGAGCATATTGGCCATTTGCATGCTGTTTTTGTGATTTTACCTGAGAATAGACTCTTTGCAAATTTAGAGAAGTGTTTTTTCTATTTGGATTCTATTGTTTTCCTTGGCTTTATTGTAGGTGCTGATGGTGTTCGCGTGAATAAGGAGAAGGTGAAAGCATTCTGTGAATAGCTTATACCGAGGAATGCAAATGAAGTAAGGAGTTTCCATGGGTTAGCTAGTTTCTTCCAAATATTTGTTCGAGACTTATCAACCATTGCCGCACCTCTAAATGAGCTAGTAAAGAAGAATGTGGTGTTTAAATAGGGTGAGGCACAAGAGAAGGTGTTTCAAACTTTAAAAGATAAGTTAACCAATGCCTCTTTACTTGTTCTTCCTGACTTTTCTAAGGTTTTTTACGTTGAATGTGATGCATCTGGAATTGGAATTGGTGTTGTATTTATGCAAGAGGCTAGATCCATTGCATACTTTAGTGAAAAGTTAAGTAGTGTATGTTTGAATTGTTCTACCTATGATCAAGAGTTGTATGCACTTAAAAGAACTTTATAACATTGGAAACATTATTTGTGGTATAAGGAATTTGTTTTGCATTCTAATCATGAAAACTTGAAATACCTTAAGACCCAGAATAAGCTTAATAAGAGGCATACTGTGTGGTTTGAATTTATTGAATCATTTCCTTACATTTTGAAACACAAACATGGAAAAGAGAATGTTGTTGCTAATGCATTGTCTATGAGGTATAGTCTTATTACATCTATGCAAGGTAAGTTGATTGGTTTTGAATCTTTGAAAAGCATGTATGAATGTGATGTTGACTTCGCTGATGTTTGGAAACTTTGTGAGAAGCATGTTATTGATAACTATTTTCATTTTGATGGCTTCTTGTTTAAAAGCAATAAATTGTGTGTACATGTTTGTTCTATGGGTAAATTATTGGTTCTTGAGTCCCATGGGGGTGGTTTAATGGGACATTTTGGGATTGAAAAAACTTAAGCTATTTTAAAAGAGCATTTCTACTGGTCATATATATAAAAGGATATCATATCTGTTTGTGAAAATTGCATTGTGTGCAAGCATGCTAAGTCTAAAGTGCATTCACATGGTTTATACACTCCATTACCTGTTCCTTTGCATCCTTAGGTGGACATTTCTATGGATTTTATGCTTGGATTGCCTAGGTCTTCCATAGGAAATAATAGTATCTTTGTTGTTGTGGATTGATTTAGCAAGAAGGCTCATTTTATTGCGTGTAAAAACTCATGATGCTGTGCATATTTCTAATTTGTTCTTTAAGGAGGTTGTTAGATTGCACTGTTTAGCCAGGTCTATTATTAGTGATCATGATGTTAAGTTCTCAAGTAATTTTTGGTGAACTTTGTAGGCTAAATACTAAGCTGGTGTTTTCTACTGTTGCACATCCCCTAACTGATGGACAAACTAAGGTTATTAATAGAACTCTATCTTCTCTTTTGTGTGCTGTAATCCAAAAGAATCTTAAAAATTGGGAAAAGTGATTGCCACATGTTGAGTTTGCTTACAATCGTACTATGCATTCTACCACTGATTTTTCTCCTTTTGAGGTAGTATATAGTTTTAATCCTTTGACTCTATTGAATTTGCTTCCTTTACCTCCCATGAGTTTACTAACCTTGATGGTGCACAGAAAGCTAAATTTGTTCAAGATTTGCATGCCAGAGTCAAGGCAAACATCAAGTGGAAAATTGAACAACATACTCACCAGGCTAACAAAGGTCGTAAACAAGTTGTTTTTTAGCCCAGTGATTGGGTGTGGACACATCTATGCAAGGAGAGGTTTCTTGAACAAAGGAAATCCAAATTGCACCCACGTGGCGATAGACCATTTCAAGTCTTGGAGTGGATAAATGATAAGGCCTATAACATAGAGTTTCCTAGTTCATATGGTAATGTAAGTACAACTTTCAATGTCACTAACCTTTCTCTTTTTGACATTTTAGACTTGGAGATGAATCATTCCCAAGAGGGAGGAAATGATGCAAGCATGGTGGGAAGCATGGATAAAGCTCAAGACGAAGTAAAGGATGCTAAACATGTGATCCAAAAGTGAAAGACAATTGATTCACTACATGGCATGAGAGGCCTAATGACGAGATCCAAAACTACGGCAATGAAGGAGGCCTCGAATAGTGCTATAAACACGCAACATGAAATGAAGCCTTTGCACTTAAGTGAATTGGAAGCCTGAGAGCATAAGAATGGCAAGATTATGTTCTCATAGATTGAAGTTTCATATTCAAGCCCAAAATCAAGTTCAGCATAAAGAGCTAACTTGAAAAGCATGTGACTTACTTAAAGAGCATGTGACTTAGGGTTAATGGGCTTAATTAGTGTTAATTTCATATTTATTAATTATAGTTGAACTTTGTTAATTTATGAAGTCCAATTAGTTAGTTATTAGTCTTTTTTATAGCCCTCCTTGTAAATAAGCATGTCATGTGTTAAACATGTGATTTCATTAACGTAGTGACATACTTATAAGGGCTTAGGTATTATTTTTATTATTTGCTTCTGAATTTTTGTTATTTATTTTTGGGACTTTATTTTTACTAGTATTCTAGGTCCAATAGGAGTATAATTTTAGCCCAAAGTCTTCTAATCCCATTAGGATTACTTGAGCTCAAATTAATTAGATTTTATAGGCTCATTAGGTTATATTTTACTTTGCATATTCAAGGCCATCTTTATGTTCATTTTTGAGATTTGATGAATAAAATTTCAGACTTTGTGAGTTTCTCTTGTGTTCTTTGAGTGCTAGAGCGAACGATGACTTATCAAGGAATTGGTCCTTCCTTGTGGCGTCATTAAAACTAGGGTTCAAGAGACCAGTTATCTTGGGTTCTAATTCATCTAGACCAACATATCTTTTTGTGTTTTGTTTGTTTTTCTTTGCTGCCCACTTTTGTGATCCTTGTTTTGCAAAGATTCCGGTGTCAATCACTTCAAGCGGGTTCTTTAGATCGATTCCATAAGGGTTCACTTATCATATAGTGTAATTCATCTTGATGTTTTTGTGAGGCTTGATATAGTAGTTGTTTTGTATGTCTAGGGTGATGGCCAATTGTGATCATAGTGAGTTAAGGCCTCAAGTATTGAGTAGCTCATATGTGTTTTTATAAGTGTGAGTGGTTTATGTGATTGGGCTTGAGATTTGTTAAGTTCTGGAGAAAATGGGTATCTAACCCATTAGTATAGGGGGTTAAATCTTAGGAAAGCAATTTCCTCAAGGTGTAATTACCTTGGACAAGGTTTTTGGATGATTGTGACCTATTTGGAAAAAAGGCAAGTGGTAAAAAGGTGTTAGAGTAGAGTTTTGACCAAAAGTGACCATTTCAGTCATAGGCATCTAAAATGGATGAATTTTTGGAGCGGTCTATGGCCATAGTTAGAGGAGATGTAGAGTGATCTTTAGGCTTTGGAATTGGATCAATCATAGGTACAAGTAGGAAGTTATATGCATCTAAAGTTCGCTTGAGTTGATAACAAATTGCTATCAAAGCAGGAGAAGGTGGCATCACACCACCACATCCCTGAGCCATGGTGCTACAGAGGAGATTTTCTCCCTTATTTTTCTTGTCGTCCAACTATAATTCGAAGTTCTCTGATCATGTCTGGCCCTATTTTCTAAGTCTTTCCTCTTGTTTCTCACCTTTAGTGTCTCCTTTCGATCGTTTATTCATTTATGTCTCATTTCTTATCAAATTAGGTTGTCTCCTTGAGTCATTTTATAGTCCTATGTCTTAGGCTATTACAATTTGTGATTTGTTTTGATTGTTTCTAATGTGAGGGCTTGACCCTGGATATCCATTTTCTAAGGAAAAACTCTGCCAAAATTTTTATGTAACAATATGGTATTATATGTTTTATTATGATTTGCATAATTTTTATAGCATGCTTGATGACATATAATTGCATAAATGAAATTGCTACTGAGATTTCTATAATCTTACCATCCCAAATACTAACCATAATAGGGCTAAGCAATGCAAAAGATCCAAGGAGGATAAAAGGAAAGGAGGAAGAAAGTGATGAATAACTTGATAATACAAGTTATTATTGTAACACCTAAACTCATGACCACATTTCCCATATATTATACCTTATTTAAGTCAATTTAATCATACATAGAAGCTTGAACCACATGAGAGACCAAAAACAGAAAAATTTAAAATTTATTGTTACTGTTCATTTGGTCAACCTCTTTTCTAGACTGAATTTTCAAAATCATAACTAAATCTAGTAAAATTATATGAGGGTGATTTAAGTCTCTAAATATAAACATTCTATATGTAAAAAAATATGAAATAGTAGCTTTAATGTGCCAATTGATATAGAATTTAGCACGAAAATCATTGTTCATTTAGTTATCTTATATCTTCAAAGGATTTTGGTCTTAAGTTTAAAAATTTATATCTCCTTTGATCTTGAGCCAAATCATGCATACTTGATGTCATTTGAAAGCCCTAAATGTAGACTTTCCAGACATATATTTTTTTGTATATTTATTCAACTTGTACAGGGTATGGAACTAACTTAAACCATTAAGGGTTAGAGCACTACTTTTACTAGAACAATTTTAGGAAAACTTACATATCTTTCATTATATAACTCCAATTACTTTTAAAATAGTGTCATATTAAACTTAAGACATATAACTTTCATTTTTGCTTACCACTAAATTTTTGTAACTTCACACAATTTTATGCGTCCTTTAAGTGTTCTCTAGCCTTTTGAAAAACTTATTTCTAACTATTACTAGTCCTCTTAGACAAAATTATGCCATAACTTACATAATCAACTTCATAAATATAACATAGCATTATTCATTGCTCCAAATCTATACATATCATCATAGGAGGACTTAAAGGAACATGAAAACACATAATTACAGAATTTACACCACATATAAATTGGTACATAACTTCATAACATAGCATTATAATTGGTAAAATCAAGCCATTCAAGCCATTCATCTCTTTCTTGCACCATTCTTTTAGCTCTTCTTGGAGCTCTTGCATGATTGCCATATCTTGGCCCTAGTATTTAGTCATTTGTAGGGGTGAGATTCAAAGAATCTCAGTAGCATTACCCATCAAGCATATATATATCATCACATTTGACATAAAAACTTCATGAAAGAAATCAATAAACACTTGAACAAAGTAAGCCATATAATTTCATAAAATTTTTGGCAAAATTTCATTTTGCAAAATGAACATCTAGAGATCATAAAGCCCTTCATTTAGCTCAGTTAACATTCACAAATCATTCAAACAATTACATGGCAAGTCATCAAGTTCATAGAAATCACATGGGACAATATATTGCAAGAAAAAGGGTAAAATGCTACATTTTGCTTTCTCTTGCTTCATCACTTGATTCCACCCTTTCAAAGAGCTTCATTAGGCTTTCTTAATCCTAAACATAACACCAGTTAAGCACTTAAGCTATGATTCATGGTGACATATCATAAAGTGCTCTCTAAACCCTTACATTCTCACTTTGCTATCTTTAAGCTTTTGTTTTTTTAACCTAACACTTGTTCTTAAGGTTTTAGACCATGGGAAATCCATTTTTTGGGGGTCAAAATTATAAAATTCATCATTAAAATGACCATTGTTTTGGTCAAAAATGGGAAGAAATTAGTAACAAGTGTTTATTCCAAGCTACTTGTAACAACTTGTATATTCATGAATTATTCACTCATCCAAAGCTTTCCCTTGAAGTTATTTGACCAAAACTTGTAACACCCTACCTCCTGACACATCCAGACTTGACCAAAAACTTCAAATCTCAACCAAACATAACCCAAACATCTCAAAACAACTTCTCACAATCTCAGGCTAGCAGAACTGAGCCTAAATTTGCCAGAAAATGGGGTGGGGCCGCGATCGCTATAGTACCGCCGTGGCTTCGGCCTCCCTTATTCTGCAGTCGCTTCTGGCCTCACTGGCGCCGCGACCTAGACTCTGGAGCCATGATGACCCATGCTGATATGGGAATATCAGCAACTTTCATGCACCGGGGTGAACTTTCGACACACATAACCTTATGCTCCAACTTTCGATTGACTTGATTCTAACTCCTATAAGTCAATTTAGTCACAATCTAACCACAGACACCACTTCCACCTCAATCCAACTCCGTATCGAGATTCTAGACCCTTGACACCGTTTTGACCACTTACTAACCAAAACTCACCACTAACTACCTCCAATTGCCACTAAAGGCAACTGGTCGCTTAAAAACCATCCTTATAAGTCCAAAACCCCCAAATCAACTTGTTCAAAGAGGTTTCACCCCAAAGGAACCACTCTTCTAAGATTTGACCTCCTGGAACCCCAACAAGACAATATAGGCTATAGGCCGTCAAACACACCACAAGACCCAAAACCACTCTGGGCTCACAAATACCAACATACTAACTCATAACAACCAAAACCATGCAACCAAACATAGCCATACACACATTCATACCATCCTTACAATCCATATCCATAACTAAATATTCATTACAAACCATTCTATCCTACTTGGCACATGATACAATATCCAATTATAGACACTACATAGATTATTCTCACGTATGCAGCTACTCCCGTGTCTTCTACGAACTAGTGCCAGAACCGTCACCTGAAAGGTTAGTCATGGGAGAGGGGTGTAAGACAATGTCTCAATAACCGGGGACAACCACACACATATATATATCTATACATATATCTTATACAACTCAGGAATGCAATATAAATGAATGGTATGCATGTTCTCCCTTATACACGGCTAGAACTACGGGCTATCGTTATCACAAGATATTTCAATAGATGATTCCCTTCCAACAGTCAGTGAAGACTGATCCCGGGATATCACCAAGCTCACCTTACCCTAATGCAACCTGGCCAATGGTTACACTAGAGCTCGAATCGTGGCTCTCCTTCCCCTGGACTATCACGAATTAATGGTGATTTAAGGAAGGTACATCCACAAATCCACTGCCACCTGGTTCTCCCAACAGAGGATTTAGTGACAGGGATTTTTCATCATATCATATTGTCCTCTGCTGCCTGGCTCTCCCATGGAGAGGATTTAGCGACAGGGATCTTTATCATATCATCATCTCATATCACATCATATCATCATTATCTCATCATCATTCCCTCACTATGCAATCATATGGTGATGATGTCAATGTCATGCTAACATGACTCTACACACACATATATATCATTATCATCACAAGCATCATATGGACATGCTAGCATGCAATGGTATTGGGATGCTACATATCATACATACACTACATATACTATCATCACATGTCAACTAGCCATTCATACCACGATATGTAAGAAAACCATATGCATACACAATCAATATCATGGTATGAAAAGGAACATGCATATATATATACATATATCAACATATAACCACATAAAACAAGCACCCAGTTACCTCAGGTTGTCAATCCCATGCTCACATGAGTTCCACTAGCTTTTTTGAATTGTCTAACACGCTTGAACCCCTCTCAGTTAGCCAAACAACCTTCACAATACCACAATTCTTCCATTAACACAATATATATATACCATATATCCAAATTCCACAATTCAACTATTTTAGGCCTAACTCAAAGTACGTATGCCCCTTTCATGCATCATTAAGCTCTTAGGGACCATTCAAACACCACTCAACCACGTACACTTCGGATTCCCGAGAGTCTGAACTGAAAACAACCTAGGGTTAAGGTCATATCATACATGCACCCTTCAAAACTCACACCCAAGCAATAGGAACACCACAACATACTTCCTTAACCCCATTTCATCCATTTCAATCGATGGATTTCATCCCAAACCAGAAATCTGACCTTAACACCGAAAATCCCTAATTCCAACAGAACAAAATGGAAAGAGAGGAATAAAGAACACTTACCCACTTGAATCCAAGCTCTTGAGGTTCAAAAATACTCCCAATGGCCAAAAATAGCGAACCCTAGCACTGCTCCTCTTCAATCCCTCCATTTTCTTTCTTTCCGATAGTTTGAAATGATCTGGATTTAAATAAAAATCCCGAATCTCGCCGTGGCCTCAGCACATCTCTCCACGGTTCTACCGTGTTCAGCTAAAACAACACCACTGGAATGGTTATCATCGTGGCTACCCTACTTCTCGCTGTGGCGTGGAGCCCTTCCAGACTCCACTTGAGCCTTTCTCCATCCTGTTTCCTCCGGTCCTGAACACAATGCCAAGAAAGATATCATGAGGGATGTTACAAAACTCAACTCTCACTCTCTCTCATACATGGCTGAGTTTTCATGGTGAGAGAAGAAAGGAAAAGCTCCATTATTCAACCTTGAAATATGAGAATACTCAAGCTAGGGATGGCTAAAGCACTTACCAACTACTTGACCTTTGATCTTTGCCTTCTTACTCTCTCTTTTTCCCTTCAGCTTTTGAGTTTTCCTTCTCTTCTTGTTACTAGTTTAGACACATGAAATGAAGGAGAAGGAGTGTTTTATGAAGTTTAACCCAAGATGTTGAAGAGAGATATCAAATGAGTGAATATTAAATCCTAGTCTACTAATCACCTTGAGTTAACTTCTTTAGTCAATTAAACAAATAGCCTCAATGTCCCTTCAGCTGTAAATCATGTCAATTGAGGGAATTTTTTGCCAAAAATTGTTTTATAAATTTTATTATGCCAAAATAACCCTTACTGATAACTTTTAGCCGTACCGATTAATTACTTTTACTGTAATTGTCACTTAACTGGTGCAAGATCATTTTAAATTTAATTTTAAACTACATTATTTTGATCTCAAAATATATTTATAGGGATTCACATCATGTTCTCTACACTTGTCTGTTTTAATAGAGCTCACAAACCTCTTTTTCAATTTAAAAATCACTTTTGACCTTTAACTTGAATTATAAATTCACATGAACTCAATTTCCCTCTAAATAGTATTTCATTGAGTTCAACTCATCGAGAGCTCTATTTTGACAGGGTTTCTAAAATTACAAAATTGCCCTTGAATCGGGTCAAACTATAATTTTTAATTCTTTTGGGCTCTTTTTCATAATTTTTCCCAAGGACTTAATTTCAACCGTTCTTCCTTTTCAAGGAATAAAATGCATATAATTCTTTTCTCTTAGGGCTAAAATCAAATTTCACATTTTATTTTCCAGCCTGGGAAATGACCGTTTTACGTTTAAGTTGAGTAAAAAACACAAATACTGATTCTTCTAAGTTCTTTCTCATAATCTCCCCCAATGACCAATTTTGTATTAATTCTTTTCATTATGCTTTCAAATTGGTCTATCCTTCAACTTAAACCTCTCAGTTATGCAATACTCATACCGTTGCGTTCAGCTCGACATAAACTTCCATTCAACTAATATATTGCATTCAGCTCAGGTTTGAAATTAATTCCCACTAAGGATCATAGGAGAAATTAATTCTATTTAAGGACCGAACATGTAACATCACCATCTTACTTCATTTCCCATCTCTTCATGCATTTTATGCTATCTCAAAAAAAATAGGGATATTACAATTATATTATATTTTGAGAATATGTATAAATTTATGTATGAAGTATAATTTCTATAATTATGCATGTTCATGCTCCTTTGGATATCTTAAATGTTTGGAATAGATATGAAATGAGTTTTGGTATTGCAGAAATATTATGAGGATAATATTTGATATATGGTCATAAAATGTCTATTAGGTATACTATAAGGTTAGACAAAGCTAATCTATTTGAAATAGGACATACAGTATAAGTGGTAATTATGCCTAGAAAGTGGACATTCCAAGCTTCATAGGAAGCTAAAGAACACATCAAATGGTTAACTGCAAAATTAATGTGAATTTTAAAGTTAAGGGTCAAAGTTGGACAGTGTCAGAAAATTGTAACTGTAAGTATTCAATGGCAATGTAAAATCATATAGTACTCCAAAAATTTAGCTAGTTGCATGTGGAAAGAGTTATGTCTTATGAGTGATATGAAACTAGTTTGAATGTAATTGGAGTTATATGATAAAAGAAGTGCATCTTTTCCTAAAACTGTTCTAATAAAGGATTATTTTGACCCACGATGCTTTATGATGATATTCTATCCTGTAAGAGTAGAATAATTGGACAAGATAAATATAGATAGAAAGTAGATAGGTAGAGCCTTCCAGTAATATGAAGAATGCATGAATTAGCTTAGAATAGAATAGGAAATAAATTTTCAAATTTACAACCTAGAAACTGGATACAAATTTAAGATAGAAGTAATAGTAAAATTTGTGCTAAAAACTATATCAATTGGCATGTTAAAAGTTCAAATTCATTTTTTTCCAAGTAGAAATTTTTTTTAGCTATTTGTAGAGGCTTAAATCATATCCATACGATTTTTCTAAAATTAGTTATGATTTTCCAAATTTTAGCCAAAAAAAGAGGTGACTAGATGGACAGTAACAGAAAATTTTAAAATTTTCTGTTTTGGTCCCTCAAATGTTTCAAGTTTCTAAACCCATCAATTGGATATTAAATGAGGTATAATAGATGGGAAATAAGGTATAAAGGTAAGGTTTCCATTAATAGACATCAACTTGCACACGAAAATAGCAAATCAATTTCTATCCTTCTCAATCTATATTTTTTGTATATAATGTCCTTTTTTTGCTACTTTATAGCAATATATATGAAACTATAGAGCTATTAAAGCAGTGTCCATTGTCTAACTGATTACAATAACTTTACATCAATGCATTCGATTTTCCAATTCACACAATTACCAATTTGTTAGGTTTGGTGATCAACATAATCAGTTTTGATGATGCTAAATAGTAGAGAAAAATGTTTGCATGATATGTTCATTTAATGTTCTTTATATCTTTTATATCATGCACATTGATAAATGGAACTTGTACTAACTACTTGGTTTGTAAATTAAATATTCTTAATATAGGTTTGTCCAAAAAAATAAGAGTGGGCATTGAAGTGAAAGAAGAATACAACATTATGCTCAACTCAAAGATATGGCAAGCATAAAGACAAAAAAGGATGCTCTAAGAATTGAATAATTCCAAGACTTGAAGGTTTTGAAATTTGCTTGGATCAAATTAGCCTTTGGACTCAAATAAGTATATTTATCATAGGCTAAGAATCTTTATGTGAAACTCAAATATTTATATTTGCATGTATTGACTTGCTTTCCAAGAATCCATGTCAACCTTTTGTTAGTTAGGTTGACTTCCCAAGGGGGGTGAATTGGGTAGATTAGAAATTTTCTGCACCAAGTGAAAATGATGAAGAAAGCAAGGTATAATGAAAAACAGAGTATAAAGCAATAAGCTAAAAGAGAAGAGATAGGGAGAAGAAAAACTTAGATATATATCCTGGTCCGGTCTCTCCACTTGACCTACGTCTAGTCCCCAAGTCACCACTTGAGATTTTCCACTATACTGCAAGAATTCAAGGGCTTCTTGCAAATGCCACAGTACAACGTGTATGCTTTGTTTTCTAGAGCTCACTCAATCACTCTTAGCACTTTCACTATGTGCTTTACAATCCCTTGTGATATCTCCTCACAAGTAAATCTATCTTCCAGATGAAGATTAGATTATTTACAAAGTGAAACTCTCTTGAATAGAGTGAATATGAAAGATGAAGTGCAAGTATTGAAGTGAGAGGGTAAAAGTCTTTGAGTAGAAGATTTGGCAGAGTTTCAGTATATACAAAGTTTGATTCGTTGCCCACAACTTCAAATGATATTATATTTATAGATTTAGGTCTCAAATGTCCGTTAGAGACAAAATCTATTCGTTGGTGAAGTTATCCAACGGATGGAAATGGCATAGGCAGTGAAGGCTGTGGTGTAGGTCTGGCAGGAGCCTCAGAAGTATCTTCTTGCTGTTGGAAGGCACCTTCAACAAAGAAAAGATCTTCAGATTTTCCTGTGCCTTTCCCAATCCATCTTCCTTCATTTCTTTTAATCCCCATCCTTTGAAGTTCCTCCTCCTTGAAGATCTTAGTGGGTTTCCCTTTCCCCTTCTCAAGATGCTGAATTCTAGCATATTGTAGAATTCTGGAAATGATAGCTGCATAGGGGAGTATGGAGTCCTTCCTCTGATCCCTTGCCTTGATCATCCATTGGAGTATGATTTGTCCCATGTTGATGAGCTTTCCACGCATGATTGCTACCATGACATGTGCCTCAGCCCTTGTTATCAGATTGAAGCTACCTCATTTATTGAATATGATCCTGGACACTATGTAGTGCAGGATCCTTACTTGAACACTGAGGTCTGTGGGCTTCAATATATTTATGGAAGGCCAGTTTTCCTTTCTTCTGAACAATGTCCTCAGAATTATACTCTCTTTATAGTTCAGAAAGGGGCCACCTTCTTCATCAGCAATCTCTAGCTCATCCATGTATCCAGAGTCAGTGGTGTCAATCTTGAGGTCATCTTGCCCTGGAATCTCCAATACCTCATTAAACGTCTTATCAGTGAGCCAGATGGTCCTTGATCTCAGATTGACTGCCCACTTCTTTTTCTGGCTATTGTGTTTTAAGGAGGCATACCAAGACTTTACTACCTCATCATCATACCTCTCTAATACTTCCAGCAGATTCTTGTATCTCATCAACCATATACCAGCATCAAAACTATTAGAGACTAAGAAATCCTCTAAGTTCACACAATGTGGCTTGATTACCTTTTTGTTGGCAAACTTGGTGGAATATTCCTCTTGAATCTGTGGAGTGCTCCATAATGGCAGTATGGTAAGCTCGTACTCTCCAGATTCAGTGCTTGAGGATGAAGTGGGAGCAACAGGTTCAGCAACAACAGGAATAGGGATCGAAGGTTCTGCTATCTTTGAGGAAGATGGTCCAGCCTTCCTTGATTCTCCCTTTGGTGTGGATTTCTGGCGTTTGGAAGGAGTTTCTTTGCTAGATTCTGCCTTTCTCTTCGGTTTTTCTCCTTCCTTCGTGGCATTTTAGGATTTTACTGAACGTTTTGGGTGAGCTTCTCCTTTGCTAGTTCCTGGATTCTTGACTCTTGCCATTTATGCGGATAAATGTTGAAAAATGGAGCAAAGAATGGATTTAAAGGATGCGAAAGGAAGTTTAATCGGTGGGAAATGACGGTTTTTTATCAGAATTGAAGAGTATTGAATGCAGGATTATAACAGACTCAGAGAGAATAGGAATAGGGTTGCATCTATTCAAATGAAAACCGTTGGTTTTAATGTATGTAACCGTCTGATAGACGAATTTTGAAGGGTTAAAATTTGAACTTCGGGCAGTTACATGTTAAACCGTTCAGTAAAGCTTACTGACAGATGAATTTTCTTCAAAATGTTCATCTGACAGTGGCTTGGCTCAAACGATACAAGATGAACAGACAAACTTTGTCTTAACAAAGTTTGAATTTTGAAGAATGAACATCAAGCAGCAAACAAACCACCAGATAACATACGAATTAACCATACAAAACTTCATCTTTCAAAGATTCAACATTGAGGAGCATGCTTCAACAGACGAATTTTAAGTTAGAAATTCGAATTTCTATTCTTTGTGAAAGTTATCCAACATTCGTATGTCAAGAGATAACCATTAGTAATCATCATATTGGACAGTTATAACTTTGAAATTTTGTTCTTTTAAAATTCGAATTTTGAAGGATCAACAGACAAATTTCGTGTCATCACCGAGAACTGTTCCTTCTAATAACAGGCCGAAGTTCGTCTATTGGGTACCTGAAATTCGAATGTTGCCCATGCTAACTTCCTCAGAAACTTAACTTTTCACGGAAATTCGTTTAACACAAAAGCAATATACGAATTTCAACTTTAAAAACTTACAGATTTCATCCAGAAATTTAGAATTCTTCCCCTTTTCTTTACTTTTTGATTGTTCCATTCCAGTGTGCTCCATATTTTTGATTTATTGCCAATGAATCTCATGAGGAGCACCTGCAACTTAAATTAAACACACTCCGATGTTGAAGTTAGAATTAATTCAATGCTGAAATATTTAACAATAGAGTTGCACAAAGATTTACTTATAGTTCATTAGGATTTAGATATCCAATTCTCTTTTGATTTTGCAATATCTATCTTTTGATAGAGGCTTTGTGAGGATGTCAGCAACTTGATCTTCTGTGGGGATGTATTCCAATCTAATTTCTCCTTTTAGAACGTGATCCCTTATGAAGTGGTGCCTAACTTCAATATGTTTTATCCTTGAATGCATGACAGGATTCTTTGTGATATTGATGGCACTTTGGTTGTCACACATTATTGGAATTTCTCTCAATTCAACCTCCAGATCTTCCAGTTGTTGTTTCATCCAGATGACTTGGGCACAACAGCTTCCAGCAGCAACATACTTAGCCTCTGCTGTGGATAAGGCTACACTATTCTGCTTTTTGCTAAACCATGAAACCAAGGATCCTCCAAGAAACTGACAAGTTCTACTTGTGCTTTTTCTGTCAGTTTTGGATCCTGTAAAGTCAGCATCAGTGTATCCTTTGAGATCTTCTCCATTGCCCTTTGGATACCAAAGACCCATCTGTGATGTTCCAATAAGATATCTGAAGATTCTTTTCACAGTAGCTGCATGGGTTTCTTTGGGATATGATTGGAAACTTGCACACATACAGACACTAAACATAATGTCAGGTCTGCTGGCTGTTAAGTACAGCAGGGATCCAATCATTCTTCTGTACTTAGTTATGTCAAATAGTTTCCCTTTTTCATCCATATCCAGTTTGGTTGCAGTAGCCATAGGTGTCCCCATTGGCTTGGCATTTTCCATTCCAAACTTCTTCTGCAATTCCTTCAGATACTTGGATTGATTGAAGAAGATACCATCATTGCACTGTCTGATTTGCAATCCAAGGAAGAAGTTGAGTTCACCCATCATGGACATTTCGAATTCCCCCTGCATTAACTTAGAAAAATTCTTGCAAAGAGATTCATTAGTAGCACCAAATATAATATCATCAACATAGATTTGAACAATCAGTAAATCTTTGTTTTCCTTCTTAGTGAACAAAGTTGTATCTACTTTTCCTCTGTTAAACCCCTTGTTAGTTAGAAAACTACTCAATCTATCATACCATGCTCTAGGGGCTTGTTTTAAACTGTAAAGAGCTTTCTTCAGTTTATACACATGGTTTGGTTTTGTAGAATCCTCAAAACCTGGAGGTTGATCTACATAAACTTCTTCCATGATATATCCATTCAGAAAAGCACTCTTAACATCCATTTGATATAACAAAATATTTTTCATGCATGCATATGCTAATAGAATTCTAATTGCTTCTAATCTACCTACTGGAGCAAAGGTTTCTTCAAAATCAATTCCCTCTTCTTGATTATATCCTTTAGCAACCAGTCTAGCTTTATTTCTGATGATTGATCCAGATTCATCAAGTTTATTTCTAAAAACCCATTTGGTACCTATGACAGGATGATTTTTGGGCCTAGGCACTAAATCCCAGACTTGATTTCTTTCAAATTGATTTAATTCATCCTGCATAGCTACAATCCAGTACTTATCAGTTAAGGCTTCCTCAGTACATTTAGGTTCAA
Organism: Adenanthera pavonina; assembly: GCA_026686845.1. Lineage (NCBI taxonomy): Eukaryota > Viridiplantae > Streptophyta > Magnoliopsida > Fabales > Fabaceae > Adenanthera > Adenanthera pavonina. The sequence goes on from JAIVEN010000017.1 coordinate 11,776,057, forward strand.
TTTGTGAGATGAAAGCACAATTAATCATTTGATCCCTTAACTATTTTCTGGTCTTAACTTTCTCTTGAACATTCCCTATCACTTGATCAACAGGATGATTCCTTTGATATCTCCAAGCTCTAGGGAGTTCTTGAGATATTTCTTCATCATTTTCTTCTTCAAGATTTCTCTCCTGAATATCTTCCTCTATATTAATAAATTCAGATATTTTTGGAGGTTCAATTATACCTTTATTAGAAATATCTAATTTTTTAAAGTTTGAAACAAGATCATCTTCATCAGAAACATGTTTAGAAGCAGTTTCATTTTCAATAAACACTACATGCACAGATTCCTCTACTGAATTAGACCTTTTATTAAAAACTCTAAATGCCTTGCTTCTACTAGAATAGCCCAAAAATATACCTTCATCAGATTTGGGATCAAACTTACCCAGATTTTTTTTCCCATTATTGTGAATGAAGCATTTACATCCGAACACATGGAGATGTGACAGATTTGGCTTTCTTCCCTTGTACAGCTCGTATGGAGTCTTTCCAAGGCTTGGTCTGATGTAGGCTCTATTTATGATGTAGCTTGCTGTATTTACTGCATCAGCCCAAAACACTTAAGATAGCTCCCTTTCATTCAGCATAGCTCTAGCCATCTCTCCAATGGTTCTGTTCTTCCTTTCTACTACTCCATTCTGTTGAGGAGTTCTTGGAGCTGAGAAGTTGTGATCAATTCCATGCTCATTGCAGTACTCCAGGAAGTATGAGTTTTCAAACTCTCCTCCATGATCTGACCTAATAGACACAATAGAAATATCTTTCTCATTTTGCACTTTCTTAGCTAAGTTTACAAATGCATCAAAGGTACCACTTTTAGAAGAAATAAATAATGTCCATGCAAATCTAGAGTAATCATCCACAACTACAAGCACATACAGATTGCCACCTATGCTTTTTACCCTAGAAGGTCCAATTAAGTCCATATGCAGTAGTTCAAGTGGTCTAGTTGTGGTGACTACATTTTTGGATTTGAAAGAAGATTTTGTTTGTTTTCCTTTTAAGCATGCATCACATTCTTTATCCTTTTCAAAAGCAATTTTTGGCAGGCCAGTGACTAGCTCATTTTTAACCAATTTTGAAAGCTGATTCATGTTAACATGAGCTAATCTTCTATGCCATAGCCAACTATCATTGTCCTGACTAATTAAACAAACAGAATCAAGAGTGGAAGTTCATCAAGATCAATAGTATAACAGTTACCATCCTTTTGAGCTTTGAGGATTACTTTGTGATCACTTTTTCTGATGACCAGGCAAAACTTTGAGTCAAACAGCACCCAATTTCCTTTGTCACATGTTTGGCTCACACTTAGTAGATTGTGGTTGAGGCCTATCACAAACAGCACCTCTTCAATGGATGTTTCAGGATTCTTCCCCACAATGCCAATGCCGACTATTTTGCCATATTGATCACCTCCAAAGGTCACCTTTCCTCATTTCTTGTCTCTAAGGGTGATGAACTTCTCCTTGTCACCAGTCATGTGGCTTGAGCAGGGCACTGTCCATATACCATTTGTTACTCTTTTTAGCTTTGAGATAGACCTGCAACACAAGGTTCAAGTTTTCCTTTTTTAGGTACCCAAATTTGCATGGGTCCTTTTCTATCAGTAGTCTTTTCCCTAGATACAGATGTACCTTTGGGAACCCATTTAATAGTTCTGTTTAGTCCTTTTTTCTTCAAAGCACAAGAGCTAGAAATATGCCCCTTTTTGTTACAGAAGTTACAAGTGGTAAAGGGACTGCTAGATTGAGAGGTAGGAAGAAAACAATCTAGATAATATTTTTGTTTTGCATGCCTTGGTTGATTATATGATTCAATGTGAGGTGACATATGATCTTTACTTTTATTTCTATTAGCATGCACAAAATGTCTCATGTATACATTCTGATTCTTCTTCCTAATCTTTTCTCTAACAGCACATAAATCATAGCCAAGTCCAGCTTTTCCTTGTGATATTCTTTGGCTCCCCATTAAAGCAAACAACATATCTTTTTACTCTAGGAAGGTTCAGATTCATATACCTCTTCCTCTTGATCATTGCTGCATGGGAGTCCAGCTTCTTCAGAAGCAAGTGCCATCAAACAAATGTTGGCAATCTCATCTTCATCTTCTCCTTCCTCATCAAAGTCGTTGCCCCAAATTGATGAGATGTAGGCTTTCTTCTTTTTCCTTTTGTCAGCAGCTTTCTTTTCTTTCTCTTGCTTCTTTAGGAATTAAGGACAATCTCATTTGATGTGTCCCTGATTTTTGCACTCATAGCAAGTCACAGGTTCTTTTGCTTTTCTTTTGCTTTCTCCAGCTGCTCCCTTCTTGAAGATTCTCTTGTTTCTCTTCTTGCTGTAGAATCTTCCAAATTTTCTGACCATCATGGCCAGAGTTTCTTCATCCAGCTCGTCTCCTTCATCAGATTCTTCTTCTTTTTCTTCAGCAGCTTTGAAGGCAAGACCTTTCTTCTTTCTATCCTATCCAGCTTCCTTGAGAGCTTTCATTTTTCCTTCATACTCTTCAAGGCTGCCGAAAAGAGCTATGGCAGAGGCCATTGATTCTCCTCTAGCTTCCTCTATTGCTGTCACCTTGGGTTGCCATTCCAGAGGGAGAGCTCTGAGTATCTTCCTTACTTTCTCTGTTTGAGTATACTCCTTTCCCAGGCTCTTCAGCTGATTCACAATGAGAGTGAATCTCTTTTGTAGCTCTTTCACAGTTTCTCCTTCTGCCATTATGAAACATTCATATTCCCCAATGCATGTGTTCAGTCTATTTTCCCTGACTCCAGTTGTTCCTTCATGCGCATTCTACAGGGTGTCCCACATTCCTTTAACAGTGGAGCATTGTGAGACTCTGTAGAATTCGTCTTGTTCAGGGCACTGACTAAACAATGCTTTGCCTTGAAGTTCAGCAAGACTCTCCTTCTGTCTTCTTCATTCCATTTAGCTTCTGGCTTCTCTTTGTATTTTCCATCATCTGTTAAAGCCATTGGGACAAAATCTCCTTTCTCAATGACAGACCAGATGTCAAGATCAATTGATTGGAGATAGATCTGCATCCTCATCTTCCAGTACCCCTAATGTTCTCCACTGAAGCCAGGTGGTCTATTTGCGTTGTTCCCTTCTGGTAATATGCTTTCTCCAAAGCCAGCCATCTTAATTCCCGGATTGTGAGATCCTTTGATTGGGAATCCGGGCTCTGTTACCACTTGTTAGTTAGGCTGACTTCCCAAGAGGGGGGTGAATTAGGTAAATTAGAAATTTTCTGCACAAAGTGAAAATGATGAAGAAAGCAAGGTATAATGAAAAACAGAGTATAAAGCAATAAGCTAAAAGAGAAGAGATCGGGAGAAGAAAAACTTAGATATTTATCCTGGTTTGGTCTCTCCACTTGACCTACGTCCAGTCCCCAAGTCACCACTTGAGATTTTCCACTATACTGCAAGAATTCAAGGGCTTCTTGCAAATGCCACAGTACAACGTGTATGCTTTGTTTTCTAGAGCTCACTCAATCACTCTTAGCACTTTCACTATGTGCTTTACAATCCCTTGTGATATCTCCTCACAAGTAAATCTATCTTCCAGATGAAGATTAGATTGTTTACAAAGTGAAACTCTCTTGAATAGAGTGAATATGAAAGATGAAGTGCAAGTATTGAAGTGAGAGGGTAAAAGTCTTTGAGTAGAAGATTTGGCAGAGTTTCAATATATACAAAGTTTGATTCGTTGCCCACAACTTCAAATGATGTTATATTTATAGATTTAGGTCTCAAATGTCCGTTAGAGACAAAATCTATTCGTTGGTGAAGTTATCCAACGGTTACTCTGAAAAACTATCTGTTAACCAACCGCATTTAATGCTTCTGACATACTGAAATTCAAATTTTGATTGGTCAACAGACAAATTCCAATGTTGAAATACTGAAGTTCGTCTGTTCATGAAGCGAAATTCAAATTTTGAAACTTAGAGAATGTTTCCATGTTGTGACATACGAATTTTCAAGTGAAAAGCTTTTCTGTTAAGTGTGAATAGTGTTTTCAATTTGCTACAGTGCCCTCGAAATTCAAATTTTGGAACCCCAAAATTCGTTTGTCCGCAGCAGACTCAAAAGGCATAGTAGTTCATTTCCTTCGAAATTCGATTTTTGAAAGAGTGAAGTTCGTCTGTCAGAGAGACCTCTTTTCAGACTTACTTCAACATTCAAATTTGCAAACACTGTCCTTCGTATGTCATCATGTCATTTCAACAGACTCATAACTTTAGCATTTGAAATTCGAATCTCCATGTTCAAAGTTCGTCTATTAGTGAGTAATTTTGAAACTCAATATAATCTTGATTTCAGATGAACTTTAACATTGTTTCAGACGAATTTCTTCAGTTTTCATAAGTTTCATTTTGTCTGAAATTCTAATGTTCAAAATCTAAAGTTCGTCTGTTGCTCAACTGCTTCTTTCAGACACTTATGAAAATTTGAAATTCGTCTGTCAGAGAGACTTCTCTTCAGACTTACTCAGTTTTAGCTCGAAATTCGAATTTCCAAAGCCAAAGTTCAAATTTCTCATATGACAGATCAATGTAAACTTTTCAAACTTCGTCTGTTGGTGGGTATTTTTCAAATATTTCATAATTTAACATAAAATCAAGGTTTTGAAACGTTTTTCCACCAAATCAAAGACTTTTACCCATAACAAAAGATCCTACAACAATCCTAGCAATGATTACTCAGATTTTCTTCACTTAAGACACTTTGAGCTCCTTTGATATCTTCAATCCAAGCTCTTCAATGTTAGTTTGGAATCATCAAAACTTCTTGATTCAACACCTTTCATTCTTGCTACACTCCAACCTTAGTCACTTACCCCTCTCATTATAAATACCCCTTCCTTGTTTCTCATTCTTACACATTGCAAACCCTGGCTCTCATTCTTACCTCTCCAATTTTGTCTATCTCCTTCCCCCTCTCGTTTCTCTTTTATTTTCTCTCTTTTTCCTATATTTTCCTTCACTCATACACATACCCATGCCATAAACACTTCATTTTTACCATTCTCCTTCATTATTTCTTCACAAAATCTCCATTTTCTACCTTTTTTTCATTATGGAAGTGGCTTGCTTAAGGATTCATGGCAGAGCTCATAGCTTGATGGAGGAGTAGAAGGCTTGGTGGTGACCATGAAAGGGAGCTATGGAAGATGGCTTGAGCTTGGGAGCAACTATGTGGATTTGGGCAGTCTTTTTGTTTCATGCTTTTTTTTTAGTTCTAGTCATTTATTTATCTTCAATTCTAGGTCAGGTTGTTGCTAGATATTGAATTGGAATGTTATGATCTTGTTGATATTTGTTGCAAATTTATATTAAGAATTCATTCTAGGTTAGGTGGATTTGATGTATGAGTTTGTGATAATTGTTAGAAAGAAATTTTGTGATGAATTAACTTATGTTCTGGTATGAATTTGAGCATGAAATAAAGTTATTTACTTGTGTTTATTAGGCCATTTAATTATTGGAAATTTTGTTACCTACCCCTCATGTATGTTAGGTTAAGATGATGTTAAGGTTCTTGAATAATTTTGCTTAACATAATGTGCTTAATGACTAATTTCAGGATTTAATTATTAAAATGGCAAATTGGTAATTAGGGCTTGATTTCTAAAAGTTAATCAACTTAATTAACCTTCCAATTAATGAATCCAATCGGTCTTAAGCAAATAATCATGCTTTGGCTTAGAATAAGGGTTTGAGCTAAGTCATTGTATGGTTATAGGAGTCTAAAGTACAATATCCTAAGAATTTATGGCAAAAAATAACCAACATAAACTAAACCCTTGAGACTTTGGGAGAAAAACATGAGGAAAGGCATAGAAAAACTAAGAAATACATGACCAAACAACCAAGCATCGCAACAAGGAAGCAAAAGAACTAAAAATGCAAAATTCTCTATTGTGGCGTCGTGGCAATGAACAGTGCTGGGGAAGTGGTAGACAACGTTGCCATTAGTAAGTAAAAATCTGACTTTATAGGTGAACTTTATATGTGCACAATCCTAACACAGACCTCCAATTTACTTGATTCTAAATCCTACAAGTCACATACAATTTCCTCTAATTGTGGAGACAAAATTCCTTTGTATGGAGATTTTAGATCCCCGCAATCGAAATAGTCACTTTTAGGGAAATAACTTGGCACCAACACCACCCAAATCAACACAGTGACCTTTTGGATGCCAAACCTATCCCAACAAGTCATAAATGACTCAAGGACACTGTCTAAGGAGGTTGCACCCCAAAGAAACCATTCCCCCAAAATTTGACCACATTGAACCCTAAACTTGACTATGAATTACGTACCCATTTTCTCTAAAATCTGCCAAATATCAACACCAACGTCATAAATTGTTTTAACTCAACAAAATACACATGAGGCAGTATTGCCTAAGCCTAAACACATCTTGACAACAAATGGGTCACACCCCCCTTTGACACATAAAACAACTCCAACATCAAACTTCATAAAAATGAGAAGATAGCGTAGACTTTTTAGGTGAACTTTATATGTTCACAATCCTAACACAAACCTCCAATTTACGTGATTCTAAATCCTACATGTCACATAGAACTACCTCTAACAGTGGAGACAAAATTCCTTTTTTCGGAGATTTTGGATTCCCGCAACCGAAATAGTCACTTTTAGGGAAATAACTTGGCATCAACACCACCCAAATCAACCCAATGACCTTTTGGATGCCAAACCTATACCAACAAGTCATAAATGACTCAAGGACACTATCTAAGGAGGTTGCACCCCAAAGATACCATTCCCATAAGATTTGACCCCCTTGAACCCCAAACTTGACTATGAATTACGTACCCATTTTCTCTAAAATCTGCCAAATATAAAAACCAACCTCATAAATAGTTTTAACTCAACAAAATACACATGGGGCAATATTGCCTAAGCCTAAACACACCTTGATAACAAATGGGTCACACCTCCCTTTGACACATAAAACAATCGCAACATCAAGCTTCATAAAAATGAGAAGATAGCCTAGACTTTTTAGGTGAACTTTATATGTGCACAATCCTAACAAAGACCTCCAATTTATGTGATTCTAAATCCTACATGTCACATAGAACTACCTCTAACAGTGGAGACAAAATTCCTTTTTTCGGAGATTTTGGATTCCCGCAACCGAAATAGTCACTTTTAGGGAAATAACTTGGCATCAACACCACCCAAATCAACCCAATGACCTTTTGGATGCCAAACCTATACCAACAAGTCATAAATGACTCAAGGACACTATCTAAGGAGGTTGCACCCCAAAGATACCATTCCCATAAGATTTGACCCCCTTGAACCCCAAACTTGACTATGAATTACGTACCCATTTTCTCTAAAATCTGCCAAATATAAAAACCAACCTCATAAATAGTTTTAACTCAACAAAATACACATGGGGCAATATTGCCTAAGCCTAAACACACCTTGATAACAAATGGGTCACACCTCCCTTTGACACATAAAACAATCGCAACATCAAGCTTCATAAAAATGAGAAGATAGCCTAGACTTTTTAGGTGAACTTTATATGTGCACAATCCTAACAAAGACCTCCAATTTATGTGATTCTAAATCCGACAAGTCACATAGAATCTCCTCTAACTGTGGAGACTAAATTCCTTTTTACGGAGATTTTGGATCCCCGAAACCGAAATAGTCACTTTTAGGGAAACAACTTGGCACCAACACTATCCAAATCAACCCAGTGACCCTTTGGATACAAAACCTATCCCAACAAGTCATAAATGACTCAAGGACACTGTCTAACGAGGTTGCACCCCAAACAATCCATTTCCTCAAGATTTTACCCCCTTGAACCCCAAACTTGACTATGAATTACTTACTCATTTTTTCTAAAATCTGCCAAAAATCAAAACCAACCTCATAAACTATTTTAACTCAACAAAATACACATAGGGCATTATTCCCTAAGCCTAAACACACCTTGATAACAAATGGGTCACACCTCCCTTTGACACATAAAACAATCGTAACATCAAGCTTCGTAAAAATAAGAGGATAGGCTAGACTTTTTAGGTGAACTTTATATGTGCACAATCCTAACAAAGACCTCCAATTTATGTGATTGTAAATCCTACAAGTCACATAGAATCTCCTCTAACTGTGGAGACTAAATTCCTTTTTACGGAGATTTTGGATCCCCGAAACCGAAATAGTCACTTTTAGGGAAATAACTTGGCACCAACACCACCCAAATCAACCAAGTGACCTTTTGGATACCAAACCTATCCCAACAAGTCATAAATGACTCAAGGACACTGTCTAACGAGGTTGCACCCCAAACAATCCATTTCCTCAAGATTTTACCCCCTTGAACCCCAAACTTGACTATGAATTACTTACTCATTTTTTCTAAAATCTGCCAAAAATCAAAACCAACCTCATAAACAATTTTAACTCAACAAAATACACATAGGCCAATATTGCCTAAGCCTAAACACACCTTGATAACAAATGGGTCACACCTCCCTTTGACACATAAACAATCCCAACATCAAGCTTCATATAAATGAGAAGATAGCCTAGACTTTTTAGGTGAACTTTATATGTGCACAATCCTAACAAAGACCTCCAATTTATGTGATTCTAAATCCGACAAGTCACATAGAATCTCCTCTAACTGTGGAGACTAAATTTCTTTTTACGGAGATTTTGGATCCCCGAAACCGAAATAGTCACTTTTAGGGAAATAACTTGACACCAACACCACCCAAATCAACCCAGTGACCTTTTGGATACCAAACCTATCCCAACAAGTCATAAATGACTCAAGGACACTGTCTAACGAGGTTGCACCCCAAACAATCCATTTCCTCAAGATTTTACCCCCTTGAACCCCAAACTTGACTATGAATTACTTACTCATTTTTTCTAAAATCTGCCAAAAATCAAAACCAACCTCATAAACTATTTTAACTCAACAAAATACACATAGGCCAATATTGCCTAAGCCTAAACACACCTTGATAACAAATGGGTCACACCTCCCTTTGACACATAAACAATCCCAACATCAAGCTTCATATAAATGAGAAGATAGCCTAGACTTTTTAGGTGAACTTTATATGTGCACAATCCTAACAAAGACCTCCAATTTATGTGATTCTAAATCCGATAAGTCACATAGAATCTCCTCTAACTGTGGAGACTAAATTTCTTTTTACGGAGATTTTGGATCCCCGAAACCGAAATAGTCACTTTTAGGGAAATAACTTGACACCAACACCACCCAAATCAACCCAGTGACCTTTTGGATACCAAACCTATCCCAACAAGTCATAAATGACTCAAGGACACTGTCTAACGAGGTTGCATCCCAAAGAAACCATTCCCTTTAGATTTGACCCCCTTGTACGCCAAACTTGACTATGAATTACGTACCCATTTTTTCTAAAATCTGCCAAAAACCAAAACCAACCTCATAAACTATTTTAACTCAACAAAATATACAAACGGGGCAATATTCCCTAAGCCTAAACAAACCTTGACAACAAATGGGTCACACCCCCCTTTGGCACATGAAACAACCCCAACATCAAGCTTCATAAAAATGAGAAGATAGCCTAGACTTTTTAGGTGAACTTTATATGCGCCCAATCCTAACACAGACCTCCAATTTACGTGATTCAAAATCCTACATGTAACATAGAACCACCTCTAACAGTGGAGACAAAATTCCTTTTTTCGAAGATTTTGGATCCCCGCAACCGAAATAGTCACTTTTAGGGAAATAACTTGGCACCAACACCACCCAAATCTACCCAGTGACCTTTTGGATGCCAAACCTATCCCAACAAGTCATAAATGACTCAATGACACTGTTCTAAGGAGGTTGCACCCCAAAGAAACCATTCCCTCAAGATTTGACCCCCTTGAACCCCAAACTTGAATATGAATTACGTACCCATTTTCTCTAAAATCTGCCAAATATCAAAACCAACCTCATAAACAGTTTTAACTCAACAAAATACACATTGGGCAATGTTGCCTAAGCCTAAACACACCTTGATAACAAATGCGTCACACCCCCCTTTGACACATAAAACAACCCCAACATCAAGCTTCATAAAATTCAGAAGATAGCCTAGACTTTTTAGGTGAACTTTATATGTGCCCAATCCTAACACAGACCTCCAAATTACTTGATTCTAAATCCTACATGTCACATACAACCACCTCTAACAGTGGAGACTAAATTCCTTTTTACGGACATTTTGGATCCCCGTAACCGAAATAGTCACTTTTAGGGAAATAACTTGACACCAACACCACCCAAATCTACCCAGTGACCTTTTGGATGCCAAACTTCTCCCAACAAGTCATAAATGACTCAAGGACACTGTCTAAGGAGGTTGCACCCCAAAGAAACCATTCCCTCGAGATTTGACCCCCTTGAACCCCAAACTTGACTATGAATTACGTACCCATTTTCTCCAAAATCTGCCAAATATCAAATCCAACCTCATAAATAGTTTTAACTCAACAAAATACACATGGGCCAATATTACCTAAGCCTAAACACACCTTGATAACAAATGGGTCACACCTCCCTTTGACGCATAAACAATCCCAACATCAAGCTTCATATAAATGAGTAGATAGCCTAGACTTTTTAGGTGAACTTTATATGTGCCCAATCCTAACACAGACCTCCAAATTACTTGATTCTAAATCCTACATGTCACATACAACCACCTCTAAGAGTGGAGACAAAATTCCTTTTTTTTTGAGATTTTGGATCCCCGCAACTGAAATAGTCACTTTTAGGGAAATAACTTGGCACCAACACCACCCAAATCTACCAAGTGACCTTTTGGATGCCAAACCTATCCCAACAAGTCATAAATGACTCAAGGACACCGTCTAAGGAGGTTGCACCCCAAAGAAACCATTCCCTCGAGATTTGACCCCCTTGAACCCCAAACTTGACTATGAATTACGTACCCATTTTCTCTAAAATCTGCCAAATATCAAAACCAACCTCATAAATAGTTTTAACTCAACAAAATACACATGGGGCAATGTTGCCTAAGCCTAAACACACCTTGATAACAAATGGGTTACACCCCTCTTTGACACATAAAACAACCCTAACATCGAGCCTCATAAAAATGAGAAGATAGCCTAGACTTTTTAGGTGAACTTTATATGTGCACAATCCTAACATAGACCTCCAATGTACGTGATTCTAAATCCTACAAGTCACATACAATCTCCTCTAACTGTGGAGTCTAAATTCCTTTTTACGAAGATTTTGGATCCCCGAAACCGAAATAGTCACTTTTAGGGAAATAACTTGGCACCAACACCACCCAAATCTACCCAGTGACCTTTTGGATGCCAAACCTATCCCAACAAGTCATAAATGACTCAATGACACTGTCTAAGGAGGTTGCACCCCAAAGAAACCATTCCCTCGAGATTTGACCCCCTTGAACCCCAAACTTGAATATGAATTACGTACCCATTTTCTCTAAAATCTGCCAAATATCAAAACCAACCTCATAAACAGTTTTAACTCAACAAAATACACATTGGGCAATGTTGCCTAAGCCTAAACACACCTTGATAACAAATAGGTCACACCTCCCTTTGACACATGAAACAACCCCAACATCAAGCTTCATAAAAATAAGAAGATAGCCTAGACTTTTTAGGTGAACTTTATATGTGCCCAATCCTAACACAGACCTCCAATTTACGTGATTTTAGATCCTACATGTCACATAGAGCCACCTCTAACAGTGGAGACAAAATTCCTTTTTTTCGGAGATTTTGGATCCCCGCAACCGAAATAGTCACTTTTAGGGAAATAACTTGGCACCAAAACCACCCAAATCTACCTAGTGACCTTTTGGATGCCAAACCTATCCCAACAAGTCATAAATGACTCAAGGACACTGTCTAAGGAGGTTGCACCCCAAAGAAACCAGTCCCTCTAGATTTGTCCCATTCGAACCCTAAACTTGACTATGAATTATGTACCTATTTTCTGTAAAATCTGCCAAATATCAAAACCATCCTCATAAATAGTTTTTACTCAACAAAATACACATGGGGCAATATTGCCTAAGCCTAAACGCAGCTTGATAACCAATGGGTCACACCCCCCTTTGACATATAAAACGACCCTAACATCGAGCCTCATAAAAATGACAAGATAGCCTAGACTTTTTAGGTGAACTTTATATGTGCACAATCCTAACATAGACCTCCAATGTACGTGATTCTAAATCCTACAAGTCACATACAATCTCCTCTAACTGTGGAGTCTAAATTCCTTTTTACGGAGATTTTGGATCCCCGAAACCGAAATAGTCACTTTTAGGGAAATAACTTGGCACCAACACCACCAAAATCAACCCAGTGACCTTTCGGATGCCAAACCTATCCCAACAAGTCATAAATGACTCAAGGACACTGTCTAAGGAGGTTGCACCCCAAAGAAACCATTCCCTCGAGATTTGACCCCCTTGAACCCCATACCTGACTACGAATTATGTACCCATTTTCAATAAAATCTGCCAAATATCAAAACCAACCTCATAAACAATTTCAACTCAACAAAATACACATGGGCCAATATTACCTAAGCCTAAACACACCTTGATAACAAATGGGTCACACCTCCCTTTGACGCATAAACAATCCCAACATCAAGCTTCATATAAATGAGAAGATAGCCTAGACTTTTTAGGTGAACTTTATATGTGCCCAATCATAACACAGACCTCTAAATTACTTGATTCTAAATCCTACATGTCACATACAACCACCTCTAATTGTGGAGACAAAATTCCTTTTTTTTTTAGATTTTGGATCCCCGTAACTGAAATAGTCACTTTTAGGGAAATAACTTGGCACCAACACCACCCAAATCTACCCAGTGACCTTTTGGATGCCAAACCTATCACAACAAGTCATAAATGACTCAATGACACTATCTAAGGAGGTTGCACCCCAAAGAAACTATTCCCTCAAGATTTGACCCCCTTGAACCCTAAACTTGAATATGAATTACGTACCCATTTTCTCTAAAATCTGCCAAATATCAAAACCAACCTCGTAAACAGTTTTAACTCAACAAAATACACATTGGGCAATGTTGCCTAAGCCTAAACACACCTTGATAACAAATGGGTCACACCTCCCTTTGACACATGAAACAACCCCAACATCAAGCTTCATAAAAATGAGAAGATAGCCTAGACTTTTTAGGTGAACTTTATATGTGCCCAATCCTAACACAGACCTCCAATTTATGTGATTCTAGATACTACATGTCACATAGAACCACCTCTAACAGTGGAGACAAAATTCCTTTTTTTCAGAGATTTTAGATCCCCGCAACCGAAATAGTCACTTTTAGGGAAATAACTTGGCACCAACACCACCCAAATCTACCTAGTGACCTTTTGGATGCCAAACCTATCCCAACAAGTCATAAATGACTCAAGGACACTGTCTAAGGAGGTTGCACCCCAAAGAAACCAGTTCGTCAAGATTTGTCCCATTCGAACCCTAAACTTGACTATGAATTATGTACCTATTTTCTCTAAAATTTGCCAATTATTAAAACCAATCTCATAAACTGTTTTAACTCAACAAAATGCACATGGGGCAATTTGGCCTAAGCCTAAACACACCTTGATAACAAATGGGTCACACCCCCCTTTGACACATAAAACAACCCCAACATCAAGCTTCATATTAATGAGAAGATAGCTTAGACCATTCATACCAACATGCATGCCTTACCATATAATGCAATATACATATCTAGACACACCATAGCCTCAACCAGCGTGGAAGTCAAAAGTGACATATGTCATACATGAGAGGCAAGGACATACAAACCAATTCTGTGGAACACACAGGACAATTACATATGGCATCATTATAATGTCGTACTCTTTGCACAATACAATAACATAATATGTGTTCTCAAATAAAAACATACCAAACATAGGTACTCAAATATTGTAACATTCCTATATTTTTGTATGCAATTGTATGATTAGATGATAATATGAAATTATTTTGGATTAATTTGTAATGATTGAGTATGTTTAGAAATATTGTTAAATAGGTTAAAGGCTCAAAATAGCAAAAAGAGCTAAAAATGGGGCTTAAGAGGGCAAAATAGTTATTTACAAAAGAAGAAAAATGATAATATTGTAATACTCCGGTGTAGGGTAAAAGTATAAGTGATACTGAATATGTGAGCCTAGAGAAGGAAAAGTACATGTACAATAAAAGACGAGTCTCACTTGAATAGTAAATGCAGACCAAGTAAGATGAATAGCAAAATGTATGTAAGGAAAGTAGACCCCACATAAAAAAGTAAAGAGAAAAAAATAGTGGGTCCCGTAGATAAAATTCATAAAAAGAATACATGATATAATAGAAAATCCAAATAAAAAAATATAAACCAGAGCCAATTGGATATATAAAATGGCAAAGCGGTAATTTCTTTCTTTCTTCTCTCTTATTATGTCCAAAAATTGGAGGAATTAGTGGACAAAAATACCCTTTCCTACCCTTCTCAAAAGGACCAAAATATCTAAGTACAAAAAGATAAAGTTACATAAATAATTGGAGAATAATCATGAGCCATTAGATCAAGATTGAATCTAAAGGCCAAGGTTCCCTCTTTGTGCCTATAAATACCCCAAGATCCCTCCCTTTTTCTTTGTTCATTTGACAATAACAAGAGGGTTTAGGGGAGGCTATATTGGCATGAAGAGAGAAGGAGAGAGAGGGAGAGAAATCAAGAAGACAGAGAGCAAAAGGAACAAGAAAGGAGGATAAGAAAGAGAAAACAAGAGGCAAGGTACTAAGGAAAGTTTCCTATCCATTCTCTCGTAGTTCCTATTCTTCATTCATTTGACATGAGATTGGTTAGAGTTTTAAAGCATTTTCCTTCTCCTCCCATGGTCCCTTAGCCTCAGCCAAAAGCAAGAAGTAGAGGTTAGGGATTATGTTCCATTTAGACAATGATTTCATAGAGTTTGTGATGTTACATATTGCTTTGATTGCATGAAAGAATGGCCAAAATCGTTAAGTTTTCCAATTATGTTTCCAAGGGCATACCTCTCAACCATAAAGGGATAGGGATCTTAGGGTTTGGATTTTGATGAGGCTAATAGTTCAAATGGGTTCCTAGCATACAAAATAGTCAAGAAAGGTAAAGGGATTTACTATAAGAGTTAGTTTGCAAAGGTCAAATATTAGGACCACCTATGCATATATAGTTTCCTATGATGTTACCAAGTTGTTACGTAAGGTTTATCAATGTTAATAGGCTTTAAACAAGTTGAAGTAGTAATCCCAAGTAAGTGAAAGACAAGTTAAAGACAAAGATAGTAAAGCACCAAGGTAGTCTCTTACCATTGTCTCTATATTATTGCTTAATGATGTTTTACATGATAATATGTTATGAAAGGTTGCCAAGTTGATGTCATGACTATTTTTGTGATTGGTTGGCTATTTTATGATGAATGATAAGCCCAAAATGTCCTTTTTCAAGCTATTATGCTACCAAAATTTTATTACATGACATGGATGTTTTATATGTTTAATGAAAGTATACAATATTTTTTGTGTTTTCAAATGTGTTGTGATGATATATTGGCATGTGTAAGTTGACTACTGAGATTCCCTAATCTCACCCCTATAGTTTCCCAAACAATAATGCCAGGTAATGTTAAAGGAAAGTGTTAGGTCTGATGATCAACATAATTAGTTTTGATGATGTCATATAATGGAGTAAAAATGTTGCATGATATATATCTTTTGCGTTCATTATATTATTTATATCATGCTTATCATATGATGTAAATTAGACTAACTACTTTGCTTCAAGAGAGTTATATTCAATATAGGTTGTCCAAAGAATAGAAAGAGTGAGCATTGAAGTGAAGAAATTAAATATCAACAATATGCTCAACTTAAAGATAAATACAATAAAATGTTACTCTAGGTACTAAAAGAATGTGATGATATCAAGGAGGCAAGATGATTTGAAGAAAGTAAATGAATCCAAGAGAAGATGAAAGCTAAAATGTTGTATTTATTTTCTTCTCTTAGGATGTATAATGGTGGAGCTTTCAACTTACTTAATCTTATTACCATCTATCTTAAATGGACATGTATTTAAAGTTTTGGTAGCAAGCTCTTGGTTTTCAAAGTTGTTTTCATACCAAAACTATCTTGTTCTACCAAGCTTAGGTGGATTTCCTGACAACCACCTTGTATTGACTTGTTTTTGCTTCTGGTAAAGTGCTTGCCTTACCAAGGTCCTTAGGTTGTCATGAAATCATGGATTTTCACAATGTTGTGTTTACTGTTTTATAGCTTGTCATGACATCACACCCAACTTGTCATGACAAGGCTTTAGAAAAGGAAAGGAAGCCTCTCGGGTTAAGCTTGATTTCCTGACAAAACCCTAACATTGTCATGAAATCGTAGCTCTCCAGAAAGTAACCCAACCTTTCTTCAGCTAGCTTGTCATAATAAGACCTTCTGCTTGTCCTACAAAGGTTGATGTTCAAAAACCTAGTTTGGATGTGTAACACCTGTTGAATCAAGTATTTTGATGATTCCAAACCAACCTTCTAGAGCTTGGAAAGAAGATATCAAAGGTGCATGGAAGGTCCCAAATGGAGAAATCCAAGTAAAATCAGCACAAGATTAGATATAAGATTTCTTACTATGTTTAATTTGAGTAAAAGACTTTGAATTGGCATAAGAATGTTTTTAGAAATTTGATTCCATGTTAATTCGTGGAATACTTGAAAAACACCCACAAAGAGAAGAACTTTAAAGTGTTAAAGCTAATCTATTGCTTTGAAAATTCGAACTTTGGTTTTTAAAATTCGAATTTCAAATTGAAAATAAGTTAGTCATAAAAGAGATTCCTCTGACAGACGAACTTTGAGTGAAGAAATTCGAACTTTGACATGAGTCTGATGAGAGCCTTCTCTAACAGACGAACTTTGAATTTTGAAAATTTGAATTTCTGATAAACTACAATTCATAAAAATAAAAAATTCATCTGAGGATATTTCAAAGCTCATCTGAAAGTGAAGAATAAAAAGAATCTAAAATTAGCTCACTAATAGATGAACTTTGATTTTGAAAATTCAAACTTTAGAAACAAAGCTTGCAAGTCTGTTATGATAATCTGTTGACATATGAATGTTGGTATTCAGAAATTCAAATTTTGACTAAGTCTGATAAGAGCTCTCTCTGACAGACGAACTTTGAACCTTGAAAATTTGAATTTCAAAAAGATGAACTATTGTGCCTTATTGAGCTGCCCACTGACAGATGAATTTTGGGCACCAAAATGAGAATTTTGAAGGCACTGTAACAATATGGGTCAACTGTTCACACTTGTCAGATGATCTTTAACTTGAAAATTCATATGTTCCAACATAGAAATATTTTTTAAAGATGAAAATTCAAACTTTGCTTCATAACAGACAAACTTTGAAGTTCAACATTATAGTCTTTAACTTTCGGCATCTGTGAAATTCATCTGTTGGCCAACTAAAATTCAAACTTTGAATGTCATAAGCATTAAATGTGGTTGGTGAATGGATAGTTTTTCAGAGTAACCATTGGGTAACGTCTCAGATGGCTAGATCTTGTCTCTAACAAATAGTTAAGACATAAATCTATAAATAGAACTTCATATGAAGTTGTGGGTAATGAATTAACTTTGTATATACTAAAACTCTGTCAAATTCTCAACTTAAAGTCTCTTACTCTCATACTTCATTCTTTTGCACTTTAACTTTTATATACACTCTAAATTAGAGAGTTCATTCTTTGTAATCAATCTTATCTTCATCTGGAAGAAAGATTTTCTTGTGAGGGAATATCACAAGGGATTTGGGAAGCACTTAGCTAGAGTGCAAAGAGAGAGGCTGTAAGCTCTAAGAACAGAGCATCAAAGTTGTACTAAGGCAATTGCAAGAAGCCCACTGAATTCTTGCAAGATACTGGAAAAACTCAAGTAGTTGCTTAGGGACTGGACGTAGGTCAAGATAAAGAGACTGAACCAAGATAAACATCTGTGTCTTCCCTTCTCCTTTACTGCTTTTACATTACTATTTCTTTATACTCTGTTTTACTGTCTCTTTTGTCTTCACCACACTCTTAACTTTTACAGAAAATTTTTTATCTTCCCAATTCACCCCCCTCTTAGGAAGCCAGCATATCTAACAACACCTTACTTTTAGACTCATTTCCCATGAATTAGACTCCTTTTAAGTTTGATTATACTTGATCCTAAGCTTGAATCACATAAGAATGAAAATCAGAATTTCCAAAATTTTTAGTTACTGTTCATATGGTAGTTTCCACTTTCCCGACTAAACTTTGAAAATTCATAACTAATTCTAGAAAAATTATTCCATAGTTATTAAAGTCTATAAAAATAGATGAAAACCTTCTATACATGAGAAAAATATGAAACAGGGCATTCTCTTAACCAATTTATACAGTTTATTTCTCAAACATTTACTGTACATTTAGTCAATTTCTTTTCCCTAGGATTTTAGCCTTATATTTAAAAATTCATATCTCATTGTATCCTAAGCCAAATCATATATTCTTTATGTCATATGAAAGCTCTATGAGTCTAATTTCTAGAAATATTTTTATTATATATTTATTCAACTTGTATAGGGTATAACATTAACTTAACTATTATGGGTTAAAACACTACCTCTACTGGAACAATTTTAGGAGAAATTACATAACTCCTTCTTTATAGCTCCAAATGGTTTCAAACTAATGGCATTCATTTCCTAAGACTTGGAGATTTCCATAAATGCAAATTACTAAATTTTGGGAGCTATACACTATTTTATAGTTCCTTTTGAAAGATCCAGTGTTCAAGTGTAAGTTCCAGTTTTTGCAATACTGTCCAATTTTGAATCCTAATTTCAAAAATTCATTATAATTTATACATTTATCCAATTTAGGTGTTCTTTAGCTCTATGAAAAGCTTGTTCTGTCTACTTTAATAACATGTATAAAACTTATAAAGGGTACTTTGTTTCAAATAGAGTTCCCTTGCTCAAATTAATACTGGTCATCTTGTTCATAATTATACCATAACTCATATAATAAACTTCATAAACCTTGTACATCAACATTTATTGTTCCAAATCCACACATAACATCATAAGAGGACTTTAAGGAACATAATCATGTATAATTATAGAATTTCATCTCATACATACATGACACATATTTTCTCAACTTAACATTATAACTTGCAAAATCAAGTAATTCTCCATCATCTTCTTAATTTCCCTTGCATTTGTTTGAATACTTCCATGTCCTTGCCCTAACATAGTTAATATTTGGAAAGGAATGAAATTCAAAGAATCTCAGTAGTTACACCCAATTATGCATTCACATCATCATATAATTTCATAAAATCATCAATGAAAATCATAACTTCATATTATGCCATACAATTCCATAAAAATTTTATCATGGTAACACTTTGTAAAATGGACATCCTAGGGTCATAAAACCCTTCAAACATTTAGCCAACAATGAGAATACATCATAAAGCCTTCAAACAACTATATGGCATAGTCAAATTTGTTAATTCAGATGTTTTGATGATTATAAAACAAATAAGTTTGGGAAATCCAATATCAAAGGAACACAAGTGAAATGAAGAACAAAGTTGGAGCTTCCTATTGATTGAAGAATTGTTTCACACATACTTAAGGAACTTATCTATAAAAGAATGTAGTTGAGCTTTGAATTGCAATTAACCCAAAATTAAATGAGATGACTAATTGAGTGATTAGCTCTTATCTTATGATTTCAAAATAATTTTTAGGAAAATAGCTATCTAATGAGGATAAAGGATCAATCTCAAACTGATTCTAAGTGCTCAATTGGTTTTCATAAAATGGTTTAGCTTATAGGAATAAGATCTCAATTTTAAAGATGTTTTTAAGTGTTTACCTTATTTTCAAAATAATATCTTACCTTATACGTATAATCATTTGAAGTTATGGGGATAAAGACCCAATCTCAAAGCTTTTCCAAAGTCCATCCCTCAATTTCATGAAAAGGGATTGAGGTTATCCATAAAACACAGCTCGGGGATCAAGTTCTCGAGTCTCTAGGAGGTTATCCTAATAAGGTAGGCACCTTATTCGCATACCATGGTGAACAGTGAAGAAATGTGGTACTGTATAGCTCATTATTTGCATAACCTAGGTAAGTTGTCCGCATAACGTGTGTCATGGAGCACTTGCACCCCTCAAGTAAAACAGGTTATCTGCATAACCAAGGGAAGTTACCTGCATAACCTACATTTCAGAACACTTGAACTTTTCTCGGGTAAAACAAGTTATCCGCATAACCTAGGTAGGTTATCCGCATAACATGTGTCATGAAGCACTTGCACCCCTCAGGTAAAACAGGTTATCTGTATAACCAAGGGAGATTATCCGCATAACCTATATCTTAGAATACTTGAAATTTTCTCAGGTAAAATAGGTTATCCGCATAACCCTAGGAGGTTATCCTAATAACTAAGTGGGTTTTCAGGAAAATGATTTTCAGCTAAAATTAGTCATTCTGGGTAGTACGTTATCCGCATAACTTGGCTAGGTTATCCGCATAACAAAAAGATCCATGTTGAAAACAAAAGCAAACAGTTACCCGTTATTCGCATAACCTGATAAGGTTATCCGCATAACCTCTATTAGATGCATTTAATGCGGTAGGTGAACGGCTATTTTGTTAAGAGTAACAACTAATCTTTGTTTCCAACGGATAGTTCTGCCCCAAGACTATAAGTAGGACGTCATTTAAGTTATTGGGCAATGAGAAAAACAATTTACACTCCAAAACTCTGCTGATTGATTTAATAATTCTTTCAAAGCTCAACTACCCTCTATTTTACTTATTCATTGTATCTCAACTTTCATATATACTCTTTTGAGAGAGTTTCCATTCTGTAATATATCTAAACACTTGTAGAGTGTACTTAGTGTGAGATTGCACTAAGGGAGATAGTTTTACTCTTGATTGAAAAGAGTGAGAAAACTTATTTAAGCCCAATGTTTGGGATGGTGATGTTATACTTGTTAGCAAGGCTGACTTCCCAAGAGGGGGGTGAATTGGGAAGATTGAACTTTTTCTGCACAAAGTGAAGTTGGTGAAGATAGCACAGTGTAATGAAAGCAACGTATAAAACAGAGCAAGCTGAAAAATAAAGATAAGGAGAAGAAGACTCAGTAATTTATCCTGGTTCGGTCTATCCACTTGACCTACGTCCAATCCCCAAGACAATTCTTGAGATTTTTCCACTATACAGCAAGAATTCAACGAGCTTCTTGCTAATGCCAATGTACAATGAGTATGCTCTGTTTCTGGAGCTTTCTCAATCTCTCTAAGCACTTTTACAAAGTGCTTCCCAATCCCCTTGTGATTTCCCCTCACAAGTAAATCTATCTTCCAGATGAATAGTAGATTGTTTACAAAGATATAACTCTCTTGAATAGAGTAGATATGAAGGTTAAAGTACAGATATTGAAGTTGAGAGGATAAAAGCTTTTGAGATGAAGATTTGGCAGACATTCGGTATATACAAGTTTTGATTCGTTACCCACAACTTCAAATGATGTTATATTTATAGATTTAGGTCTCAAATGTCCGTTAGAGACAAAATCTATCCATTGGGGAAGTTATCCAATGGTTACTCTGAAAAACTATTCGTTAACCAACCGCATTTAATGCTTCTGACATACTGAAATTCGAATTTTGCTTGGTCAACAGACGAATTTCGGATGAACCGAAGGTTAAAGCTTTCAACGTTACAACACGAAGTTCATCTGTTCATGAAGTGAAATTCAAATTTTGAAACTTACAAAATATTTTCACAATGTGACATACGAATTTTCAAGAAGAAAGTTTTTCGATTAAGTGTGAACCGTGTTTTCAATTTTCTACAGTGCCTTCGAAATTTGAATTTTGGAACCCCAAAATTCGTCTATCTTTAGAACGTTCAAGGAGGCACAGTAGTTCACTTTCTTCGAAATTCGAATGTTGAAGGATTGAAGTTCGTCTGTCAGAGAGATTCTTTTCAGACTAACTTCAACATTCGAAGTTACAAAGCTCTGTCATTAGTATGTCAATATTTCATTTCAACAGACTCACAACCTAGCTTCTGAAATTCAAATTTTCATGTTCAAAGTTCGTCTGACTGAAAGCAGTTTTGAAACTTAAATTATTCTTGATCTCAGATGAACTTTAACATTGTTTCAGACAAATTTCTTCCATTTTCATAAGTTCTATTTTGTCTGAAATTTGAATTTTGAAGACTTAAAGTTCGTCTGTTTCAAAGAAGCTCCTTTCAGACTTATATGAAAATTCGAATGTTGAAAAGCCAAAGTTCGTCTGTCAGAGAGCATTTTTCAAACTCAATTTTGTCTTGATTTCAGATGAACTTCAACATTATTTCAGATGAATTTCTTTGGTTTTCACAAACTGCATTTTATCTTAAATTCGAATTTTGGAGATGTGAAGTTTGTCTGTCACTAAAAAGCTTCTTTCAAACTTTGATGAAAATTCGAATATTGGAGAATCAAAATACGTCTGACAAAGAGACATCTCTTCAGACTTATTCAATTTTAGCTCAAAATTTGAATTTCCAATATGACAGTTCAGTTTAAACTTTCAAACTTCGTCTGTTTGTGGGTATTTTTCAAATAAGTCAAGATTTAACATAAAATCAAGGTTTAAAAACATCTTTTCTTAAAATCAAAATCTTTTACCCTCATTTAAACATAACAAAAGATCCTACAGAAGATCTAGCAGCTATTACTCAGAAATTCTTCACTAGAAACACTTTGATCTCCTTTGATATCTTCAATCCAAGCTCTTGGATGTTCGTTTGCAATCATCAAAACTCTTGATTCAACATTCTCCCCCTTTTTGATGATGACAAAATAACTCACAAACTGGATTAGTACTTGGGTTTGCTTTAACAAGCTCCCCCTCAACATATGCATTATTTTTCAAAAGACATCATACACAGTAGATTAAGTGAAGATATTCAAATGGTAATAAGCTCTCAACATTGCAACCAAGAAATGCATTCATTTAATCAATTGTTGCAATACATACATCAATCAAAGAACAGTTTACAAAACATAAATAAACAACTAGAGTTAAACACAATAGGAAAATTCAGCCTATGATCTAATCAATCAATCACTACTTCTTTGGCTTGGTCTTCTTGCTGTATGTCTTCCCTTTCCCGGATGACTCAGCAGATTTTCCAGCTTGCTTAGTCCCAATTTGCTTTATCTTCTCCCCCTTTTTGGCATAATCAGGAAGGCCAACAAAGTCCATCGGAGGAGGAATCTGAGAGATAGGAACAGCTCGAAGAGGGACAGGAGCAAAAGGAATCTCTAGCTGAACTGGTACAGGAGGCTCAGTAGGCTCAGGGCTAGGTTCTTCATCATTAGAAACCTCAAGTAGCTCTTGTATTTCCTTTCTAGAAAGAGCCAGATGAGCTCTCTGTTCTTCTGAAAGCCCATACGCAGTAAGAGAAGGAGAAGCTGGTTCAGCAGGAGGAAACATTTCTTCCAGCCTTCTCCTCTGAGCTTGTAGCAGAGCATTGTGAGCAATGGCAATATAATCAGCAATAGGTACAATGCTCCTTTCTTCATTACTTGTACCTTCCTGCATAGAAGAGGTTGAAATGGCTGCAACCAGTCTTTCAACTTGCTCTGATTCTTGAATAGACAGAATTGAATCCTGAGCATCTTTTTGCATAGGCTCAGGAAGGCTTTTTTCGTGAAGTCCTTCTTCTTCCAAACCATAGTCCAAGGGTGGACCAGGACTTGGTGTCCTCATTGCACCAGCACCATCTATATCATCACCATGGTCAGGGGAGGCAATCTCGAATGGGCTTTGAGGCTCAGGAGTTGGAGATTGGACAGGCACAGAAGACCCTGGCTGAGGTAGAGCTGAAGTGGCAGGAATTGCACTTCTGATCTCTTCGTAAGCATCAGCCACTACCTTCATGTTCACAGCCAACTGATGGATATGATCTTGCAGATGAGCAAATTTAGCATTTTGCTCATCTCTGATGCTGAGAATGAGTGTAGACAGGCTGTCATACAACTCAGTGATCTTGGTTGGCTTGGCTTATGAGGAGGAAGTTGAAGGAATGTGAGTGGGCTTTGAGGGAGATGGGATAGGCACAGAGGACTGAGTGGTAGGTCTGGCAGGAGCCTCAGAAGTACCCTCTTGCTGTAGGGAGGCACCTTCAACAAAGAAGAGATCTTCAGTTCTTCCTGCTCCCTTTCCAACCCATCTTCCTTCATCCTTTTCAATGCCCATTCTTTGTAGTTCTTCTTCCTTGAAGATTTCAGTGGGCTTGCCCTTCCCTTTCTGAATATGCTGAATTCTGGCATACTGCAGGATTCTGGAGATGATAGCAGCATAGGGGAGTGTGGAGTCCTTCCTCTAATCTCTAGCCTTGATCATGCATTAGAGAATGAGGTGTCCCATATTAACCAGTTTCCCACGCATGATTGCAGCCATGACATATGCCTCTGCCTTTGTTATCAAGTTGAAGCTGCCTTCTTTGTTGAATATAATCCTGGCCACTATGTAGTGCGGGATCCTCACTTGAACACTGAGGTTTGTGGGCTTCAACAGGTTTATGGATGGCTAATTTTCCCTCATTCTGAACAGTGTGCTCAGAATAGTACTCTTCTTGTAGTTCAGAAAGGGACCACCTTCTTCATCAGCCATATCTGCCTCATCCATATACCCAGAGGCATTGATATCAATCTTGAGTCCATCTTGCCCAGGGATCTCCAACACCAGTAAGCCAAATGGTCCTAGACCTTAGATTGACTGCCCACTTCTTCTTCTTGCTGTTGTATTTTAAAGAGGCATACCATGATTTCACCACCTCATCATCATATCTCTCTAATACTTCCAATAGATTCTTGTATCTCATCGTCCATATACCAGCATCAAAATTATTGGAGACCAAGAAATCTTCCAAATTTACACAATGTGGCTTAATTACCTTTTTGTTGGCAAACTTGGTGGAGTATTCTTCTTGAATCTGTGGTGTGCTCCATAATGGCAGTGTGGTAAGCTCGTACTCTCCAGATTGAGTACTGAAGGATGAAGTGGAAGTAACAGCAGTAACTTCTGAAGGAACTAGAACCGAAGGTTCTGCACTTTTCAGTGATGAGGGTCCAGCTTTCTGAGAATTTGCTTTGGATGCAGCCTTTTGGCGTTTGGTGGGAGTTGCCTTACTGGATTTGGCCTTTCTCTTTGATTTCTCTCCTTCCTTCGAGGCATATTGTGATTTAACATTCCTCTTTGGTTGGGCTCCAGCTTTCCCAGCTTCAGGATTTTTAACTCTTGCCATTTTTTGGATGAACGTTGCAAAATGAGACTTAGAATGGATTTAAATGAAGCGAAAGGAAGTTTAATCGGTGGGAAGTGGTAGTTTTTTGTCAGAATTGAAGGGAATTGATGAGAGCATTAGAACAGACTCAGAGGAGTTAAGAATAGGGTTGCGTCTGTTCTTTGGAAAACTGACGGATTTAACGTATGTAACCGTCTGACAGATGAATGTTGAGAGGTCAAAATTCAAACTTCGGGCAGTTACAAGTTAAACTGTTCAGCAAAGCTTACTGACAAACCAATTTTCTTCTGAAAGTTCATCTGACAGTGACTTGGATTAAGCAATACAAGCACAACAGACAAATTTTGTTCTAACAAAGTTCGAATATTGAAGAGAGAACAGCAGGCAACAAACAAAGCATTAACCAATAGACTAATTAAGCATGCAGAACTTCATCTTCCAAGCATTCAGCATTAAGAACATGATTCAACAGACGAATTTTGAACTGAAAATTTGAATTTTTCAACTTTTGTGAAGTTTGTCCAAAATTCGTAGGTTAAGAAGTGATAATTCATATAACAGTGATGGACAAACATAACTTTGAAATTTTGCTTTTGAAAATTCAAATTTCCAAGATTCAACAGACGAATTTTGAGGCATCACTGAGAACTGTTCCAAGGTATAACAGGTCAAAGTTCGTCTGTTGGTCAACAAAAATTTGAATGTTGACCACGTTAACTAGTTCAAAAACACAGTTCATAAAGCAAAATACGTCTAACACACATTAAAATATGAATTTCATCTTTAAAAACTTACAGAATGGATCCAGAACTTAGAATTTTCGTCATTTACTTCACTTTCTGGTTGTTCCATTCTGGTGTGCTCTAATCTTCAGGTTTATAGCCATTGAGTCTTGTGAGGAGCACCTGCAAAGTTCACTGGGATTTACCATATCCAATTCTCTCCTTATTTTGCAATGCCTGTCTTCTGATAGAGGCTTTGTGAGTATATTAGCAACTTGATCCTCTATTGGGATGTACTCCAATCTGACTTCTCCTTTCAGAATGTGATCCCTTATGAAGTGGTGCCTAACTTCAATATGTTTCGTCCTTGAGTGCATGATAGGATTTTTGGTGATATTTATGGCACTTTGGCTATCACACATGATTGGTATCTCTTTCATTTTAACCTCAAGATCTTCAAGTTGCTGCTTCATCCAGATGACTTGGGCACAACAGCTTCCAACTGCAACATACTCAGCTTCTGCAGTGGATAGGGCCACACTATTTTGCTTTTTGTTAAACCATGAAACCAGGGATCCTCTAAGAAACTGACATGTTCCACTTGTGCTTTTTCTATCAGTTTTGGAACCTGCAAAATCAGCATCAGTGTATCCTTTGAGATCTTCTCCATTACTTTTTGGATACCAAAGACCCATCTGTTATGTTCCAATAAGATATCTGAAAATTCTTTTCACAGCTGTTGCATGGGTTTCTTTGGGGCATGACTGGAACCTTGCACACATACAAACACTGAACATAATGTCAGGTCTACTGGCAGTTAAGTACAGTAGGGATCCACTCATTCTTCTATACTGAGTAATGTCAAACATCTTCCCATTCTCATCCATGTCCAGTTTGGTTGCAGTAGCCATAGGTGTTCCCATTGGCTTGGTATTCTCCATTCCAAACTTCTTTAGCAGCTGCTTTAGATACTTGGATTGACTGAGAAAGATACCATCATCAAGTTGTCTAATTTGCAGTCCAAGGAAGAAGTTAAGTTCACCCATCATGGACATCTCAAATTCTCCCTGCATTAACTTAGAGAATTTCTTGCAAAGAGTTTCATTAGTAGCACCGAAAATAATATCATCAACATAGATTTGAACAATTAGTAAATCTTAATTTTCTTTCTTAGTGAATAAAGTTGTGTCAACTTTGCCCCTATTGAACCCCTTTTCAGTTAGAAAATTGCTCAGTCTTTCATACCATGCTCTAGGGGCTTGTTTTAAACCATAAAGAGCTTTCTTCAGTTTATAAACATGGTTTGGTTTTGTACAATCCTCAAAACCTGGAGGTTGATCTACATAAACTTCTTCCATGATATATCCATTTAGAAAAGCACTCTTTACATCCATTTGATACAGTAGAATATTTTTCATGCATGCATATGCTAATAGAATTCTAATAGCTTCTAATCTAGCTACCGGTGCAAAGGTTTCTTCAAAATCGATACCTTCTTCTTGATTATACCCTTTAGCAACCAATCTAGCTTTATTTCTGATTATTGTTCCAGATTCATCAAGTTTATTTCTGAAAACCCATTTGGTACCAATAACAGGATGATTTTTGGGTCTAGGCACTAAATCCCAAACTTGATTTCTTTCAAATTGATTTAATTCATCTTGCATAGCCAAAATCCAGTATTCATCAGTTAGGGCTTCTTTAGCACATTTGGGTTCAATTTGAGAAATGAAAGTGCAGTTGAGCATTTGATCCCTTATCTGTTTTCTGGTTTTGACTCTCTCTTGAACATTCCCTATAACTTGATCAACAGGATGATTTCTTTGATATCTCCAAGCTCTAGGGAGTTCTTGAGATGTTTCTTCATTATTTTCTTCATCAAACTCTTGCTCCTGGATATCTTTCTCTGTGTTAACAGATTCAGATATCTTTGGAGGTTCAGTTTTACTTTTATCAGAAATGCCCAGTTTTTCAAAGTTGAAAGCAAGATCATCCTCATTGATAACGTGTTTTGAAACAGTTTCATTTTCAATGAAGACCACATGCACAGATTCTTCTATCACATTTGATCTTTTATTATAAACTTTATATGCCTTACTCCTACTAGAATAGCCCAGAAATATACCTTCATCGGATTTGGCATCAAACTTACTAAGATTTTCTTTCCCATTGTTGTAAACGAAGCATTTGCACCTGAACACATGGAGATATGACAGATTTGGCTTTCTTCCCTTGTACAGCTCATATAGAGTCTTCCCAAGGATTGGTCTGATGTAGGCTCTGTTTATGATGTAGCTTATTGTATTCACTGTATCAGCCCAAAACACTTGAGAGAGTTCCTTCTCATTCAGCATTAATATGGCCATCTCTCCAATAGTTCTGTTCTTCCTTTCTACTACCCCATTCTGTTGAGGGGTCATTGGAGCTGAGAAGTTGTGGTCAATCCCATGCTTATTGCAGTACTCCAGGAAGTATGCATTTGCAAATTCTCCTCCGTGGTCTGACCTGATAGACACAATAGAAATACCTTTCTCATTTTGTACTTTCTTAGCTAAGGTTACAAATGCATCAAAGGTATCACTTTTAGAGGAAAGAAATAATGTCCAAGTGAATCTAGAATAATCATCTACAATTACAAGAACATACAGATTACCACCAAGACTTTTCACCCTAGATGGTCTAATTAAGTCCATATGCAGCAATTTAAGTGGTCTAGTTTTGGTAAATACATTTTTAGATTTAAGAGATGATTTAGTTTGTTTTCCACTTAAGCATGCATCACATTCTTTATCCTTTTCAAAAGATATTTTTGGCAGACCAGTTACTAGTTCATTTTTAACTAGCTTAGACAGTTGATTCATGTTCACATGAGCTAATCTTCTATGCCATAACCAGCTATCATTATCCTGACTAATTAAGCATACAGAATCTAAGGGAGGAAGTTCATCAAGATCAATAGTATAGCAGTTACCATCCCTTTGAGCTTTGAGGATTACTTTGTGATCACTTTTTCTGATGACCAGGCAAAACTTTGAGTCAAACAGCACCCAATTTCCTTTATCACAGGTCTAACTCATGCTTAGCAAGTTGTGGTTTAGGCCAATCACAAACAGCACCTCTTCAATGGATGTTTCCGGATTTTTGCCCACAATGCCAATACCAACAATTTTTCCATATTGATCACCTCTAAAGGTCACCTTTCCTCCTTTCTTGTCTCTAATGGTGATGAACTTCTCCTTATCACCAGTCATGTGACTTGAGCAGGCACTGTCGATATACCATTTGTTGCTTTTCTTAGCTTTGAGATAGACCTGCAAAACAATGTTTATGTTTTCCTTTTAGGTACCCAAATTTGATTGGGTCCTTTTAGGTCAGTAGATTTTTCCTTAGATGCAGATGCAACTTTGGGAACCCATTTAACTTTCTTGCCAAGTCCATTTTTCTTCAAAGCACAAGAACTGGAAATATGTCCCTTTTTGTTACAGAAATGACAGGTAGTGAAGGGACTGCTAGATTGAGAAGTAGGAAGAAAACAATACAGATAATATTTTTGTCTTGCATGCCTTCGTTGATTATATGTTTCAATGTGAGAAGACATGTGATCTTTCTTTTTGTTCCTCTCAGCATGCACAAAATGTCTCATGTATGCATTCTGGTTTTTCTTCCTAATTTTTTCTTTGACAGTACATGGATCATAGCCAAGACCAGCTTTTCCTTGTGAAATTCTTTAGCTCCCCATCAAGGCAAACAATATATCTTTACCTCTAGTGAGCCTAGACATACTTTTTACTAGATATTCATTAGCTTGCTTTAGTTCAATGCATGAAGTACAACAAATAGATTCAGCAGTAGATAGAAAGGTGATTTCAGAAATGTTGCTTTGAGATTCCAGCTTATTAATCTTTCTCTTTGCTAGTTTTAGTTCTTTAGCAACTTTAATAAACTCATCATGAAGCTCATGAAATGCATCAAGTAACTAAGAATAGGAAGGTTCAGATTCATATACCTCTTCTTCCTGATCACTGCTGCATGAGGGTTCGGCTTCTTCAGAGGCAATTGCCAACAGGCAGATATTGGCAATCTCATCCTCATCCTCTTCCCCCTCATCTGAGCTATTGCCCCATATTGATGAGATGTAGGCTTTCTTTTTCTTCCCTTTGTCAACAGCTTTCTTATCCTTTTCTTGCTTTTTGAGGAATTGAGGACAATCCCATTTGATGTGCCCCTGCTTCTTGCATTCATAGCAAATCATAGGCTCTTTTGTCTCTCTCTTGCTTTCACCAGCTGCTCCCTTCTTGAAGAATTTTTTGTTCTTCTTCTTATTGTAGAACCTTTTAAATTTTCTGACCATCATAGCCAGAGTTTCTTCATCCAGCTCATCTCCTTCATCAGATTCTTCTTCCTTTTCATCAGAAACTTTGAGGGCAAGGCCTTTCTTCTTTCTGTCCAACCCAGCTTCCTTGAGAGCTTTGATTTTTTCCTTCATACTCCTTAAGGCTGTCGAAGAGAGCTGTGACAGAGGCCATTGATTCTCCTCTGGCTTCCTCTATTGCTGTCACCTTGGGCTGCCATTCCAGAGGGAGAGCTCTGAGTATCTTTCTTACTTTTTTAGACTAAGTGTATTCCTTTCCCAGGCTCTTTAATTGATTCACAATGAGAGTAAATCTCTTTTGGAGCTCCTTTACAGTTTCTTCTTCAGCCATTCTGAAGCTTTCATACTCTCTAATGCATGTGTTCAGTTTGTTTTCCCTGACCCCAGTTGTTCCTTCATGTGCAATCTGCAGAGTATCCCACATCTCTTTCACAGTGAAGCATTGTGAGACTCTGTAGAATTCGTCCTGGTTCAGGGCACTAACTAAACAATGCTTTGCTTTGAAATTTAGCAGGACTCTCCTTCTGTCTTCCTCATTCCACTCTGCTTCTAGTTTCTCTTTGTGTCTTCCATCTTCAGTTAGAGTCATTGGGATGAAATCTCCTTTCTCAATGACTGGCCAGATATCAAGATCAATTGATTGGAGGTAAATCTGCATCCTCATCTTCCAGTACCCATAATATTCTCCACAAAATCCTGGTGGTCTACTAGGGTTGTTCCCTTCAGGAAGTATACTTTCTCCAAAGCCAGCCATCTTAATTCCCGGACTGTGAGATCGTTTGAGTGGGAAACCAGTCTCTGATACCACTTGTTAGCAAGGCTGACTTCCCAAGAGGGGGGCTGAATTGGGAATATTGAAATTTTTCTGCACAAAGTGAAGTTGGTGAAGATAGCACAGTGTAACGAAAGCAACGTATAAAACAGAGCAAGCTGAAAAATAAAGATAAGGAGAAGAAGACTCAGTAATTTATCCTGGTTTGGTCTATCCACTTGACCTACGTCCAGTCCCCAAGACAACTCTTGAGATTTTTCCACTATACAGCAAGAATTCAACGGGCTTCTTGCTAATGCCAATGTACAATGAGTATGCTCTGTTTCTGGAGCTTTCTCAATCTCTCTAAGCACTTTTACAAAGTGCTTCCCAATCCCCTTGTGATTTCCCCTCACAAGTAAATCTATCTTCCAGATGAATAGTAGATTGTTTACAAAGATATAACTCTCTTGAATAGAGTAGATATGAAGGTTAAAGTACAGATATTGAAGTTGAGAGGATAAAAGCTTTTGAGATGAAGATTTGGCAGACATTCGGTATATACAAGTTTTGATTCGTTACCCACAATTTCAAATGATGTTATATTTATAGATTTAGGTCTCAAATGTTCGTTAGAGACAAAATCTATCCATTGGGGAAGTTATCCAATGGTTACTCTGAAAAACTATTCGTTAACCAACCGCATTTAATGCTTCTGACATACTGAAATTTGAATTTTGGTTGGTCAACAGACGAATTTCAAAGGAACTGAAGGCTAAAGCTTTCAAATTTACAACACGAAGTTCATCTGTTCATGAAGTGAAATTTGAATTTTGAAACTTACAAAATATTTTCACAATGTGACATACGAATTTTCAAGAAGAAAGTTTTTGGTTAAGTGTGAACAGTGTTTTCAATTTTCTACAGTGCCTTCGAAATTCGAATTTTGGAACCCAAAAATTTATCTGTCTTTAGAACGTTCAAGGAGGCACAGTAGTTCACTTTCTTCGAAATTCGAATGTTGAAGGACTGAAGTTCATCTGTCAGAGAGATTCTTTTCAGACTAACTTCAACATTCGAAGTTACAAAGCTCTGTCATTAGTATGTCAATATTTCATTTCAACAGACTCACAACCTAGCTTCTGAAATTCAAATTTTCATGTTCAAAGTTCATCTGACTGAAAGCAGTTTTGAAACTTAAATTATTCTTGATCTCAGATGAACTTTAACATTGTTTCAGACGAATTTCTTCCATTTTCATAAGTTATGTTTTGTCTGAAATTTGAATTTTGAAGACTTAAAGTTCATCTGTTTCAAAGAAGCTCCTTTCAGACTTATATGAAATTTTGAATGTTGAAAAGCCAAAGTTCGTCTGTCAGAGAGCATTTTTCAAACTCAATTTCGTCTTGATTTCAGATGAACTTCAACATTATTTCAGACGAATTTCTTTGGTTTTCACAAACTGCATTTTATCTTAAATTCGAATTTTGGAGATGTGAAGTTCGTTTGTCACTAAAAATCTTCTTTCAGACTTTGATGAAAATTCGAATATTGGAGAATCAAAATATGTCTGACAGAGAGACATCTCTTCATACTTATTCAGTTTTAGCTCAAAATTCAAATTTCCAAAGGCAAAGTTCGAATTTCCAATATGACAGTTCAGTTTAAACTTTCAAACTTTGTCTGTTTGTGGGTATTTTTCAAATAAGTCAAGATTTAACATAAAATCAAGGTCTAAAAACATCTTTTCTTAAAATCAAAATCTTTTACCCTCATTTAAACATAACAAAAGATCCTCCAGAAGATCTAGCAGCTATTACTCAGAAATTCTTCACTAGAAACACTTTGATCTCCTTTGATATCTTCAATCCAAGCTCTTGGATGTTAGTTTGCAATCATCAAAACTCTTGATTCAACAAAACTGCAGTCATTGCTAGAACCCATTCAAATCTTGCAAGAGATAGTGGAAAAATCTCAAGTGGTGGCCTGGGAACTGGATGTAGGTCAAGTGGAATAGACCGAATCAGGATAAACTACTGAGTTCTCTTCCCTCTACTCTTTATTTTTATACTCTGTTTTTAGTTATCTTTTTAGTATCACTATTTTTTTTCTAATTTGCAGAAAAATTTCAATCTTCCCAATTCACCCCCCTCTTGGGAAGCTATCTAAGCTAACAATATTATCATAGAAACAAAGTATGATAACATTAAGTATAATAGGGAAAATAACTACCTTATTGCTTGCCAATGATCTCCAAACTTTGTGGACACTTCCATTGATCTTAAAACACTTCTTGGAACCTATTACATCATAAAACAAGGTCTTAAGTTATTGATTGCATGACATCCTTCATAAAGAGCTCACTTTAACTCTAATTTTTCACATTGCTTTCCTTTCGCATTTTCTTGTACAACATAATTATTCTAACATATTTTGGATCCAAGGAATCCATTTTTGGGGTCAAAATCATGAAATTCTCTTTCTATTTCAAACCTGAATCAACACAAAATTATAGAAAAAGATTTACTCAATGAAACTTCAAACCACTTGTACTTACATGCATATCTCATCTATTCTAAGCTTTTCTGTGATTTTATTTTGCCATAGCTCACTTTATCTCTCTAAAGTTTGCCATGGATGAACTCATGGAAGCGTGGAGGAAGAGGATAACTCCATTAAACTACTTTTAAATACTTGCAAACACAAGTTAGAGACCATAGGAACTTACCCTTGCAATTGTGTCTTGATCCTTGCCTTCTTGCTTCCTCTTCTTGTCTTCAAAATGTTGGGCTCTTCCTCTCCTTTCTTGCTTCTATTTCAGATCTCTTTCTCTCTCTTTCTCAAGTGCATATGTTGACCAAAATGAGAAGAGAGTAAAGAATAATAGTGATAAGCACCAACCAATCACTTCTTGCCATTTTTTTTTCAAATACTTCTTAAAGAAGTATTCACAAAGCAATTTGATAATGAAATTTTAACACATGGGCAGCAGCTACTCACGCTGAAATGGGAGAGGAATTAGGTAATTAGCTTAGCTACTTACCTTGCTAATCATGATTATTTTCTTTTGGTCAAAAAGCTTTACCTTCTTTGAGAAGTATTGGACAAAAATCAATTAAATAAATTCCCTCCATGCCCCTTGCAGTCTTGGTCACGTCATATTGAGGGAAAGTTGTCCAAAAATGCTTTATAAGTTTTAATGAATCAAAATACCCATTACCAATAACTTTTACCCACACCGATTAACTATTTTTGCTAAAATCATCATTATATTGGTACAGGATTATCCAAAAGTATCTTTTAGACTAAAATCATTTTCTTGACCCAAAATATATTTTAGCAAGGCCCATTCACTTTTTTTGAATTAATACTACCTCTTTCTGTAGTCCAAATGACCTTTATCGGATAAAATATTAATATTAAACCCTAATTGCCCAATAAGTATTATTTTAATCTCATTAAATTCCAAACTATATAACATTGGGCTTAACTCCTTGAGAGCTTCATTTTGACTATAATTTTTCATATTTCCAAAAATACCCTTGACCCAAGGTAAATATATAATTTTTGAAACTTTCAGGTCATTAGCTGTAATTTTTTCCAAACTTCCTTTCATTTCATCCCCACGTGAATTTCTCCCTTCAAGGACTAAATTGTAAAGATTCTTATTTTTATGGCCAAAATATAATTTTCTCATTTTCCCATTTAACCAGAAAAAATGACATCTTTGCCCTTCTTCACACTTAATGGTATCTCTCCATTTTTTTCAATTCCTTTTATATTTTACGATGTCAACTTTTTCATTTTTGGACCTTCAATTTATTATTCACATTTTACTTCTAATTTGAAAAATGACCATTTTGCCCCTGAACCGGGTAAAAAATGTAATTATTCATTTTTTTTGGGCACTTTCTTATAATTTTACCCAAAGACCAATTTTTTATTATTTCTTTTTCACTATTCACATTAACTTCAAATTGGTCTATCTCTTAACCTGGACTTCCAGGGAACACAATACTTATACCGTTATGCTCAGCTTTGAGCGGGCTTTCATTCAAATGGTATATTGCATATTTTCCGAGGTAAGTTCTGGAATTAATTTTTGCTAAGGACCTTATGAAAAATTAATTCCAATTAAGATCCAAATATAACTTCTTCAGAAATTAGATGAGAAATTAATTCCTTCTAAAGTCTGATTATATATAGCCTTTTCGTCTTGCTTTGTTTCTCATCTTTTATTCATTTTATAACATCCCATAAAAATAGGAATATTACAGGATGGATTTAAGCTTGCCAAAACAATGATAACATCCTAGGAAGCTTGTTCTACCATTCTTGAACTAAAAGCTTTTGGGTTTCCTTAAGTTGGCAGCTTATCTTGACAACAATGGTAGGTTGTCATGAAATCATTCTTGAGTTTTACTTCTGAAACCTGGAATAATGTTCAATTTCCTAACAAGGTGCCTACCATGTCATTGTTAGGATTGCTGGCTTTCTAAGAAGGGAATGAATTGGAAAGTTTAAGATTTTTCTATAAAAACACAAGTTCATAGTGAAAGCAAAAGCTTACAGAAAAACATAGTATAATGAAATAAATATAAATGTAAGATAAGAGAATAGAGGACTCGGAGATTTATCTTGGTTTAGTCTAATCCACTTAACCTATGTCCAGTCCCCAACCCACCACTTGAGATTTTCACTATCAGCAAGAATTGAACGGGCTCCTTACAATGCCTCAGTACAATACACGTGTTCTGTTCTAAGAACACTGAAATTTTTCACTCAAGACTCTAGCAAGTATTTCCCAATACTCTTTGTGATTCCCCTCGCAAAGAATCTTTCTTCCAGATGAAAAAAAGATTTTATACATAATAAATACTCTCTAAAATAGAGTAGATATGAAAGTTAAAGCTCAATAAATGTTGTGTGTGGGTGAAAAGGCCTTAGCACAAAAATTTAGCAAAGTTATTGCAATGACAGACTTAAATTCGTTACCCATAACTTCAAATAAAGTTCAATTTATAGATTTGTGATTTAACTAGTCGTTAGACACAATATCAACATGTTAGAAACTTTAACCAACATTTACCCTGTAGAAATAACTGTTTATTAACCACATTTAATATGTCAGACATGCCAAAATTTGAATTTTGGGTCAACAGACGAATTTCACAAAGACAAAAGGTTAAGGATTTCAACATTGAATTTCAACATTCATCTGTTCAAATATGATATTCAAATTTTGAGTTTGCCAAAAATATCCCATATTAGGTAATACAAATTTTCATATTGAAAGTGCATTTGCAGAGGTTAAATAGTTTGTCTCACATTTTCACAGTGGACTCAAAATTTGAATTTCAGAAGCTGAAATTAGTCTATCAGAAGCATGCTCTAACGAGACTCATAAGTTCTCATTTTGAAATTCGCACTTTGAAGTCCAAAGTTCGTCTATTAGAGGAGGTGGCTCTGAACTCTCTTTGAACTTCACCAACATTTGAATTTTGACTGATCTTCATACGAATTTTGTACACTTTCACTAACAATACTTAGCCCAAAATTCAAATTTCAGAATTGAAATCCGTCTATTAAAGATAAAATCCCTGTAACTTCGAATTTCACTAAGTAAAGTTCAAATTTTATACAAAATAAGCATAAGTCATATAGAAAATTTATCTGTTAGTCAATATTTTTCAATTTTAACACATACTAACATAGGATAACTATGAAATAACTCGTTTAAGTATTGTAGTAACATAAATAAGTAAGAATCCAAGCTTTTTACCCAGTGTACATAGTGAGAAATCCTAACAACTAAATCTTCACTTCTTCTTTACTAGATTTCTTCACTTTATCTTTTCATACTTCTTTGATATTCTCCTTTCTAAGTTCTAATTGTTTGTAAGCATTAAACTTTTGATTCAACATATCTCCCCTTTTTGATGATGATAAAAAAACTTACAAACTGGATTAGTACTTGGATTTACTTCCAAAAGCTCCCCCTCAACATATGGATTAAAATTCGAATATAAATATAGCACATGTATCAGAGTTGAAAATTTAGGAGAATAGAAAAGGAAATGTGTAAACAAGTTTCATTGATTCATTGATGCACATATGTTCAGTACAGATGTTCAACCAACTTCAAACAGGTATACAAACAAGGACATTAATCATATAAAAGGAAGTACATCACAATGAAACACAAAATCTTATAAAGTCCTAAGGTCTAGCCCTAAGGTTTTGCAACTTGTCATTCTTTTCTAGCCTTGAGCTTAATCCTCTTGCCATAGGTTTTTCTTGATTGCCTAGCAACTTCAGATTGTCCAACAACTTGTGTGGCTACAGCTTCTCTACTTTTTCCTTCAGTTTCTCCAGTTTGTCTAGCTTTATTCTCCTCTTTTTTGGCATCATCAAGAGTAAGAGTAGGAGCAGGTACGTATGGAGGAGGTATTTGAGTCATTGGAATGGAGTGAAGAGTAACTGGTATAAATGGCACTGAGGGAGGTATCTATGGAAGATTATCACCAAATGCTGAAGTTAATTCTTGAGCCTCCCTTAGGATATTAGCTAACCTCGCTCATTTCTCTACTAAGAGTCCAGGTTCAGAAGATGGAGATTGAGGTGTTGGTGGAGGGAATATCTCATCTAACCTTTGCTTTTGAGCTTGCACTACAACATCATGTCTAATAATAGCAAAATAAATGTAAGGCATGATTTCTATTTTCTCATTGAGAGCAGCTTGAATAATCGGTGTAGCTATAAGGTCTGCAACAAGCTTCTCCATTTACTCAATTTCTTATGATAACATAATTGGGTCTTTAGGTTTCTCCATCATTGGCTCATGAGGGCCCTCTGTTTGAGTGGCTTATTGCATCATAACATAGTCCAGAGATAGACCAGAACTAGTTCTATTACTTAAGGCCTGAGGTGTGACAGCAGCGGTAGCAGTAGTAGCATCAAGAAAGTTTATTTCGAAAGGACTTGTGATTTGAGGAGAGGCAGATTTGAGAGGTTTAGAGGTACAAGTTTGAGGTGGTACTGATATGGTTGGAATAGAGTTTCGAATATCATCATAAGCATTAGTAATCACCTTGAGATTCTTAACTAGGTCAGTTATTTGATCTTGTAAGTGTGTAAACTTAGCATTATGTTCCTCATTAATACTCAATATCATTTCTGATAAGCAATCGTATAGGTCAAGTATGGTATTAGGGGTGGCCAAAGTGGTTGGAATTGAGGATTCAAGTTATGGGGTAGGCTGAGGTTTGGTTAGCTATGGTTCAAGTTGGATGGTTGGGGCAGCCTCAGAGGTAGTTTCTTGCTGTTGTGACTTTCCCCCATCG
Source organism: Adenanthera pavonina (assembly GCA_026686845.1). Taxonomy (NCBI): domain Eukaryota; kingdom Viridiplantae; phylum Streptophyta; class Magnoliopsida; order Fabales; family Fabaceae; genus Adenanthera; species Adenanthera pavonina. The sequence goes on from JAIVEN010000017.1 coordinate 11,814,814, forward strand.
TAGAATAGATCCTCAGATTTACTAACTCACTTTCCAATCCATTTCCCCTCTCTTCTTTCTATCCCTATTCTTATTAATTCTTTTTCTTTAAATTCCTCTGTAGGCTTCCCTTTGCCTTTCTTTAAGTGTTGTATCTTAGCATATTTAAGGAGCTAGATAATGATGGAGGCATAGGGCAGAGTTGAATCTTTTCTCTGGTCTCTGGCCTTGATCATTCTCTGAAAAATGATATTACCTAGGTTGAACTTCTTTCTTCGAATTAAAGTTGTCATTACATGAGTTTCAGCCCTGGTAATCAGATTGAAGCTTCCTCCTTTGTTGAAAATGATCCTATGCACTATATAGTATAGGACTCTTACTTGAACACTAAGGTTAGAAGGCTTCACAATTTTTAATATAGGCCTATTCACACGTCTTCTAAAGAGTGCATCTAGAATTACACTCTTTTTGTAATTTAGATATCCCCTACCTTTATCATCTGCATCATCATCATCATCCATATATTTAGTGGCAGAAATATCGATTTTAAATATGTCTTGTCCAAGAATCTCCAAAACATCATTGAGACTCTCACCAATTAGCCATGGATTTATGGACCTAAGAGTTACTTGATACTTCTTCTTCTTGTCATTATACTTTAGTGAAGCATACCAAGTCTTGAATACTTCATTATCGTATCTTTCTTTAATCTCTAGAAGGTTCTTGTAATTCCTCATCTAGAATCCAGCATCGAAATTGTTTAAAACCAGAAATTGCTCTAAATTAGTGCAATGAGGAGTGATTACCTTCTTTACAACAAACTTTATGGTGAATTCCTTTAAAATTTGTTCAAAGCTACAAAGGGGTTCCATGGTCATCTGGAGTTCCACAAACTCTGTGCTAGATATATAGAAGTAGTAGTAGTAGGTTTCTTTGATTCCAGCTTGGATGGTTTTTTCTACTTCTTTGATGGTATTCCCTTGCTAGATTGGGCTTTTCTTTTCTGTGTATCACCTTCCTTTGATGTATAATGAGACTTAGTTAAACATTTGGGCCTAGTCTATTTTTTCCTGACATTGGCATTCTTTACTCTGACTATTTTTGTGAGAAATTTGTGTTGAAAAATGCTCTAAAGATCTTTATGAGTTTGGTTTAGAGTTTAATCGGTGGAAAATGAAGTTTGACCTAAGGAACTTGAGAATGATTAAGAGAGAACAGGAATAGCACCAATTGAAATACAAATAAGGTTACGTCTGTTCAGAGTATGACCCTTTGAGTTTTCTTATGTAACTGTTCGACAAATAAATCTTGCTTGTCAAAATTTGAATTTCGTTCAGTTACGTTGCCTACATAACATAGAGAAACTGTCTTGACAGACAAATTTTCAACCTTGAAGTTTGTATATCAGAGAATTAATATACGAAGGATATCTTCAACAGTCAAATGTCAATCTTGAAATTTGACTGTTAGAGACGTATCATTAATAGACATTTCAAAAGATGAACTTTGTGTTCTCAAAGTTCAAATTTCGAAGTCTTCAACCAAAGACATGCAAACAGATAAGGTCCAACAGATGAATGTTAGGATTTAAAGTTTGTATTTTGAGACTTTATGAAGAAATGTCTAAAATGTGAACATTGAATCATTAAAATTTAAACGTTGTCCACATAGACAAAGCAAACACATATATCAATATTCAAAATTCAAATTTCAATTAATCAACAGATGAATTTTGAGTAGACTGAAACACTAGTACAGCATGTAAAGTATTGAAATATGATTGTTACAACTTAAAATTCAAATTTTAACCTTGCAAAGTCATTTATTAAGCTAGATAGAGCATGAAAATTCATCTATTAGCAGTCAAAATGAAAATTTTACTGGATTGAACCAACAGACAGACATTGAACATTCGAATTTCCATATTTCTTCAACAAATATCGTTTAAGTAAGTATGAGATACTCCATTATATTGGTTTCTTATCACATAAGCTAATAAGGAGTACCTGCAAACTATGTTAAACTACTCCGATGTTAAAGTTAGTGTATGACTTAATAGATTAACTTTAGAAATAAACAGATTTAGATAAATAATTACTTATAGTTCATTGGGATTTATCATTCCCAATTCTCTTCTGATTTTACAATATCTATCCTCTAAAAGTGATTTGGTCAAGATGTCTGCAAGCTGATCTTCTGTAGGGATGAATTCCAGTATAATGTCTCTTTTCATAACATGATCCCTTATGAAATGGTGTTTGACCTTAATGTGCTTTGTCCTTGAATGCTTCACTAGATTCTTCGTGATGTTGATGGCACTGAGATTATAACATTTGACATATATTTCTTTCATCTCAATTCCAAGATCTTCCAGTTACTGCTTGATCTAAAGGATTTAAGCACAGCAACTTACAACAGCTATGTATACAACTTATGCTATGGAGAGAGCCATACTATTCTACTTCTTGCTGAACCATGACACTAGAGATCCTCCAAGAAATTGACATGTACTACTTGTTAGTTAGGCTGACTTCCCAAGAAGGGGGGTGAATTGGGAAGATTAAAAATTTTCCACACAAAGTGAAATAGGTGAAGAAAGCAAGGTATAATGAAAGCAGCGTATAAGCAGAGCAAAATGAAAAAGTAATGATAGGGAGAAGAACACTCAGAAATTTATCCTGGTTTGGTCTATCCACTTGACCTACGTCCAGTCCCCAAGACACCTCTTGAGATTTTTCACTATACTGCAAGAATTCAATAGGCTTCTTGCAAATGCCACAGTACACAGTTGGTGCTCTGTTTTCTAGAGCTTTCTCAATCTCTCTAAGCACTTCCACAATGTGCTTTACAATCCCTTATGATATCCCCTCACAAGTAAATCTATCTTCCAGATGAAGATTAGATTGTTTACAAAGATATAACTCTCTTGAATAGAGTAAATATGAAGGTTAAAGTACAGATATTGAAGTTGAGAGGGTAAAAGCTTTTTGAGAAGAAGATTTGGCAGAATTTCAGTATATACAAGTTTGATTCGTTACCCACAACTTCAAATGATGTTGTATTTATAGATTTAGGTCTCAAATGTCCGTTAGAGACAAAATCTATCCGTTGGAGAAGTTATCCAACGGTTACTCTGAAAAACTATCTGTTAACTAACCGCATTTAATGCTACTGACATACTGAAATTTGAATTTTGGTTGGTCAACAGATGAATTTCGAAGGAACCGAAGGTTAAAGCTTCCAACGTTGAAATACTGAAGTTCGTCTGTTCATGAAGTAAAATTCGAATTTCGAAACTTAGAAAATGTCTCCATGTTGTGACATACGAATTTTCAAGAAGAAAGTTTTTCTGTTAAGTATGAACAGTGTTTTCAATTTTCTACAGTGCCCTCGAAATTCAAATTTTGGAACCCCAAAGTTCGTCTGTCCGTAGTACATTCAAAAGACACAGTAGTTCACTTTCTTCAAAATTCAAATTTTGAAAGAGTGAAGTTTGTCTGTCAGAGAGTCCTCTCTTTAGACTTACTTCAACATTCGAAGTTTCAAAACTTTGTTATTCGTATGTCAACATTTCATTTTAACAGACTTACAGCCTAAGCTTCTGAAATTCAAATTTTAATGTTCAAAGTTTGTCTGTCAGAGAGCAATTTTGAAGCTCAAGATATTCTTGATTTCAGATGAACTTTAACATTATTACAGACGAATTTCTTTGGTTTTCACAAATTGCATTTTGTCTTAAATTCAAATTTTGAAGACTTAAAGTTCGTCTGTCTTTAAGAAGCTTCTTTCAGGCTCATATGAAAATTCGAATTTTGGTAAATCAAAATTCTTCTGTCAGAGAAGAATCTCTTCAGACTTATTTAGTTTCAGCTCGAAATTCGAATTTCCAAAGGCAAAGTTCAAATTTCCAACATGACAGTTCAATATAAACTTTTCAAACTTCGTCTGTTGGTGGGTATTTTTCAAATGGTTCATGATTTAAACATAAAATCAACATTTTAAAACATCTTTTCATCAAATCAAAGTCTTTTACCCATTCCTGAACATAGCAAAAGATCAAACAACAATTCTAGCATAGATTACTCAGAATTTCTTCACTTTGAAATACTTTGAGCTCCTTTGATATCTTCAATCCAAGCTCTTGGATGTTGGTTTGGAATCATCAAAACTCTTGATTCAACACTACTTGTGCTTTTTCTGTCAGCCTTAGATCTAGCAAAGTCAGCATCAGTATAACTAAGAAGCTCTTTTCCATTGCCCTTTGGATACTAGAGTCTCATTTGTGATATTTCAAGTATATATATGAATATTCTCTTTACAGCTGTTGCATGAGACTCCTTGGGACATAATTGGAACCTTGCATACATATCAAGTTTACTAGATGTTAGGTACAATAAGGAACCAATCATTCTTTTATATTCAGTTATGTCAAATGATTTTCCTCATTCATCCATATCAAGCTTTGCAGTAAATGCCATTAGAGTTCCCATTGATTTAGCATTCTCCTTCCCAAATTTCTTCAGCAACTCTTTTAGGTATTTTCATTCTTTCAGGAATATTCCATCATCACATTGTTTGATTTGCAATCCAAGGAAAAAGTTGAGTTCTCCTATCATTGACATCTCGAATTCACTCTGCATTGAAAATCCTTGAACAAAGATTCATTAGTAGCACCAAATATAATATCATCAATGTAAATTTGAATAATAAGTAATGTTGAATCAAGTGTTTTGATGATTCTAAACTAACTTTCTAGAGCTTGGAGAGAAGATATCAAAGGTGCACAAATGATCTCAAGTGGAGAAATTCAAGAAAAACTAGCACAAGAATAGATGTAGAATCTATAGTCATGTTTAAATTGAGTATAAGACTTTAAATTGGCAAAAAGAAGTTTTAAAACTATGATTCTATGTTAATCCATGGAATATTGAAAAACACCCGCTAACAGATGAAGTTTGAAATGTTTATACTGATATGTTGTTTTGAAAATTCAAACTTTAGGTATCTAAACAGACGAAGTTTGAAAAACACCCATCACATGTGCCTCTGGCTAACAGGTGTTAGAAATTCCAGGGCAAGATGGCTTGAAGATTGATTTTACTGCTTCTGGGTATTTGGATAAGGCAGAGACTGCTAATGAAGAAGGTGGACCTTTCTTAAACTACAAGGAGAGCACAATCCTGAACACTTTGTTTAGAAGAAAGAAGAAAGGAGCTTGCTTAAGCCCACTGACCTCAGTGCTCAAGTGAGAATCCTATACTACATTGTGTCAAGGATTATCTTTAACAAAGGAGGCAGCTTCAATTTGATTACAAGGGCAGAGGCACATGTGGTGGCAGTAATCATGCGTGGGAAGCTTATCAACATGGGACATATCATTCTCCAACTCCTTATGCAGCAATCATCTCTAAGATCCTTCAGTATGCCAGAAATCAGCATCTTGAGAAAGGGAAATGGAAGCCTACTAAGATCTTTAAGGAAGAAGAGCTACAAAGGATGAGGATAGAGAGGAAATATGGAAGATGGATTGGGAAGAGAACAGGAAAATCTAAAGATCTCTTCTTTGATGAAGATGCCTCACTGCAGCAAGAAGGTACCTCTGAGGCTTCTCCAAGATCCACACCTCAGCCTTCTCACCGTGTCCCATCACAATCTCAGCCTCCTCAAGCTCAGATTCCATCTACTCCCTCTTCTCATGTCAAGCCAACCAAGATCACTGAGTTGTATGACAGTTTGTCTACACTCATACTCAGCATCAGGGATGAACAAAATGCCAAGTTTACTCATCTGCAAGATCAAATCCACCAGTTGGCTAAGAACATGAAAGTGGTTGCTGATGCATATGAAGACATAAGGAGTACCATTCCTGCCACATCAACTCTACCTCAACCAGGATTCTCTGAGCCTATTATGTCTCCAACTCTTGAGCCTCCAAGTCCATTTATGCTAGACTCTCCTGATCCTGATGTTGTTGTACATGACACTGAGGCTGCTGGCATATTGAGCACACCACTGGCCTCCAGCAATGAGGTAAGTCTTGGTCCTCCCTTGGACTATGGCATGGAGAAAGAAGGTCCTCAGGAACCAAGCTCCCATGAGCCTATTCCAGAAGATGCTCAGGATTCAATCCTTTCACATCAAGAATCTGAGAAAGTTGAAAGACTAGTGGCAGCAATCACCTTTTTGCCCTTTAGCAGAGTCAAAAATGCAAATACTTATTCTTCTGGGTACTTTCTTGTAATCCCCCCAGGGACCAATTTTTTAATAAATAAATTCATTATATTTTTAAATTGGTCTATCTTTCAACCTTAACCTCTCAGCTACACAATACTTATACTATTATGTTTGGCTTGTCAAAAGCTTCTATTCAATTGGTATATTGCATAATTCCTAGCTTTGGAATTAATTCTTATTAGGGACTTTATTTGCATTTTATCAGAATTAAGATCTAAACATAATTCCTTCTAAAGACCATATGGGAAATTAATTCCAATTAAGGACTAAGCCGGTAAAATTGCCATCTTATGTCTTTTCTATTTTTTCATACATCCCATGCTACATTCACATATCTCTATACATATCGTGGCATCCTTTATGCAATTTGGAATGTTACACAATTCACTTTCACAATCATACCTTAGAAATGCCTACGTATCTTTAGAGTGTAAACTTTTGCTACAAATGCGTATGATAGTTTTCTTTATAAAAATTATATAAAGCATAGGCTACAACTCTGCCATCTTGCATCAACATGCATCCTAATCTGTGCATGTTGGTATTACTTTAAACCATAAAAGGCTTCTTTGGATTAGGTATTATTAATACAAGGAGAAGATTAGCCTTCCTTTCAGTTTTTGAAATCTATTTTCAAAATTTGTATCCCACAAAATTTTTCTTTCCTTGTAAACCTTGTCAGCGGCAAAACAATATGAGAAAAGTCCCACATAAAATTTTTGTAATAGTCTACTAAACCCAGAAAACTTCTTATCTTTGTAACGGTTTTGAGCCTATCCCAAATTAAGACTGCATCTACCTTGTTGGGATCTACTATAACCCCCTCCTTAGAGATAACGTGTCCAAAAATTGTACCTTAGTGAGCAAAAACATGCACTTGCTAAGTTTAGCATACATGCTCTTTTCTTTTGAGGCTATTAGGACAATGTTTAAATGTCTTTCATGCTCCTCTAAGGACTTGGAGTGCATTTTATCATCAACGAAAACCATAACAATCTAATTTTAATATGGCTGAAGAAACCTATTCACATAGCCCACGAAGATAGCTGGTGCATTTGTGAGACTAGGTGGCATTTCTGATTCTAAAGGTAGTCCTTGAAACATCCTCTAAATTTACTCATAACTGATAATACTTAAATCTTCAATTGATCTTGAAGAAAATAATAGTTTTAGCCAATTGATTTAATTGATTATGTATTATGGGTAACATGTTCATGTCCTTAATCATGACCTTATTTAATTCTCTATTGTCAACACAAAGTTTCAGGCTCCCATCTTCCCTTTAATAAACATTACATAAGCACCTCAAGGAGATATATTTCGTCTAATGAAGCCTTTCCTCATCTATTGCTTTATCATTCAATTTAAGGTCATGACATAGGGAGTTGTAATTATTAATCTCGCATAATGTTAATAATGCTTTCTACATTTCTTTTGGGAAATAATCCCTTAATTTCCTTGAGAAAAGTTTTCTAGTAATTCCTTATTTTATAGGAATTTCTACTATTCCCTCACTTATCCTTTTACTTGAAATTTGGAGGAAATTGAATATTCTTGACTTCATTTATCTTCGATATCTTAATATGTTCGGTGGTTATACTACTCACTTTGTTTTAATGTGTGGGATAGGTCCATGAGTATGTATGATTATAGTCTTGTCCTCACATTCAAGGACAACAACCAATTCATACCAATATCCTAGAGAGGCATATTGAGTAAAACATCCTTCTGCATACTCATTTTGCTTTGTTTCCTTGGTCTCTTAAATCTCTTACTATTTACTTACAATCTTTCTTTAACTCACTCTCTTGATATTAAAGAATGTCTTTTAACTATTGACTCTATCATTCTATTGCTTACTTTCTTTGGTGTAGAGTTTTTGACAAATTGGACTTCTCAGTAGTCACCCATAATAAAATTTTTCCCACTCAAGCATGTTTAACTGAAAAATATTGAGAGGTTCCAGTGTACTAATACCAATATTGGACTTAGTTAATGCAGGCATTGGACTTCCTTTTTAAGTCATACTCACCTTTGTGACCTCTGGATAACTTTCTTCTTTTAATTTTAGGGCATTAAATCCCTGTTTTCATCTTACTTCTAATCTTTAGGCACAATAACTCAAGATAATATTTCCCATTACTATTCTTATTCTTATGGGATTCTTACAATTATATAAACTTAGTTTCATTTCATGAATCATACTCTTCAAACTCTATCTGTACTCTCTATATTTGGATTTCAACTCAGACTTTCTCTTATATTTTATTCATACTTCATCTGCATAATTATACTTCATCAGAGATTTATCTCTTAGATGTTCTGTTAACCTTTATCTTTCTCTTTTCATTGTTCATCTGGCCATTTCTAAGGGGTACTTTGTGGTTCTCTATAACTTGTAGGATTTAAACCACCACATCTCCTTTAATGGTAATGGTTGTTATCATTTTCTTACATCTTCTCTACTTGTACTACTCTCTTTTTCAGAGATCTTCACCACTATTTATTGATCCTGAGGGAGAACCTTTTTTTTTTCTAGTCCTCTGCTATTTTAAAGGTACAGATTATCACCACTCCTTTGTGCATAGGCACATACCCTAATCTTGTACTTTTACTTTCATCATAGGCCTTGAAAACCTTTACCATCTATGGGTTGGGAGTTTAACTATTTTTAAGGCAATGGTTACTAGTTCTATAACCATTTCAACTATCTTCGTCTCCAATATACTTCCTTAGCTATTTTGCTAAGGTCACTTAGTGGTTTGGCAATGTAAGGAAACTTCCTCAACTCTTCTATAATCTTTGCTCAATTAGAATCTAACATTTGTATTGATCTTGACCTCTTACTATCATTTGTTCTTACCCCATTGGGTTTCATGATCGAAGAGCCACCTCCTTTTAGCCTTACCTTGGCTGTATCTATCTTTTGGAGGATTTCTTTTATGCTTTCTTATGAGATTTTCTGGCCAAAAACTTTCTTTCTATAACTAGATTTCCTACTGAACCAAGCAATAAACTATTTTAAGGTTTCACAGTTCCCTAACTGCTTATAATAGTTCTTAAATTCCTTAGGCTTATAATCCTTCCTTTCATGCCCATTAGCATATTCCAAATTCGTAACCCAATTTGAATACATTCAAGAGTTATTCTCCTTTTGACCTACTTTATGTATTACTACAATCATGAGACATAACAATACTCTTACTTTCTCAAGACATCAAATCTTTGTCTAACTTTATTTTCTTTGTGCCATGTATGAGTTTCCCTATTATTCTTCTCATATTTACTTCTTTATAATTACCTCTTACTCTTTATTGTCCATTACATCCGTCATTGAGAGAATTCTGCCACTGGTCTAACTTTACTTCATATGTGGGATACTTGACTTCCATAATCATTACTACTTTTCATATAGATTTCTATTATCTTCTAACATACCTTTATTTGATCATTTCTTTAATTACACCTCTAAAGTGTATAACCATATTTCTTTCTCACTTCATTTTTCTTAATCTTGTTTATATATTACAAAATAATGGCATCTAACTTCTTTAATATTGTCCTTCCTATCCCACAATTAAACTCCTCTAATCAGTGGCTTGGCATCTGAGACAAGTATTTAGGTAAACTTTCGTACTAGTCACCAAATTAATGTGGGTCTAACATTTTGAAAATCACTTTAGATGTCATCATCTCTCAAAGTATCATCAAAATTCTAGGGCTTAGTAACCTTTCTTTTATCATCTTATTCTTTTTGGAGGTCTATTGTGACTTCACACTTGGTCTGTTGTGACCATGAGATCTATTACAATCTCTAACCCTAGTAGGATCTTCTACGATCCTTGGTATTTATTGCAATCCCACTTTACTATTAGGATATACTACGATCCAATTTTGAAAGATTTCCTGACCTAAGAGAAAACAAATTTGTAAAATGACCTCTAATCTAATCCAACAACTACCTTAAGTTATTCTCGAGACTAATCTCTTATGCCACTAGAACATTCTCAAGCCATACTCTTATAAGGAATGATGTAGGTCTCCTATAATACTTCATATGTAAAGAGTAAACTATTATTTAAAGAGTAGACATAGCTTTCCAATTGCAAAGATTTGCCTAAATCTCTACTCTGATATAAAAAATGTTACATCTTATAATCTAATATCCTTCTCATGAAAATTACTTACTTTTAAAGTATAAAAATAGTCTTTGAAAGCTTGAACCAATTAAAAATTTAAAACCACATAAAACTAACTATTTTTCGTAGTTTTACAGCTCCTTGCGCAACATTCTTTTAAAAATCATAACTAATTGCAAAAGCATCATTTCATAGTCATTTAAGTTTCTACAATTCGTGCACATCTTAAATTCTATGGGAAAAATAAGAAACTCGAAAATAAACACTCAAATTTGTACATTTTATTGTATAAACTTTACTTTATTATATAAAATACATAGCTATTTTGTGCATACTTAGTATCATTGGAAAAATTCATCTATCTATTTTCTACCATATTTATTTTGTACATTTATTTCATATCTACTAGGTAGAGCATCAACATAAACCTTCAGGGGTCAGAATTTACTTAAACTAGAACAATTTTGGGAAAACATGTATATCTTTCATTATGTAACTCCAAATACAGCCAAACCAGTGGCATATTATTCCTGAGACATAGATCTATCCAAACATACAAACATCTAAATATTAAAATAGAACATTAATAATTTCCAGCAAAGTTTCATTATCATCATTCTTCATACTCCACATGCTTGCTCTTACCATGACTTGGCCTTATAATTGGGGAACTATGGGGTAAGATTTGAGAATCTCAGTAGTCAACTTGCACATATAATCATATTATCACAATACATTTAAAAACATAGAAATCATAACATACTTTCATGAAATATTAAAAATATCCATGATGTTTAACAAAATTTTTGCAGCATAATGGCTTAAAAATAGTGCATGCTTGTTAACTTAGATGTTTTGATGATTCTAAACAAATGAGCTTAGAAATCTAATATCAAAGAAACACAAGTAAAATGAAGAACAAAGTTAGAGTTTCCTGAAGGCTGAAGAACTGTTTCACATATTTTAGGAAGATATTTGTAAAAGGAGGTAGATAAGCTTTGAATCTCAATTCACCCAATATTAAATAAGATGACTAATTGAATAATTATTTATTAACTCGTCATTTCAAAATGGTTTTTATGAAAAGAGTTATCTTATGAAGATAAAGTGTCAATTTCATCATGATTCTAAGTGTTCATCTTGTTTTTATGAAAATGTTTGAGCTTATGAGGACATAGTCTCAAGTTTAAAGATATTTCTAAGTGTTTACCTTGTTTTCATAAAAAATATTTTACCTTATGCTCATAACCATTGAAGGTTATGAAGATAAAGACTTAATTGCAAAGCTTTTCCAAAGTCCATTCTTTAATTTTATGAAAAGGGATTGAGGTTATCCGCATAACACATCTTGGGAATCATGTTCTCGACTCTGTCCAGATAGTTATCCTGATAAAGTGGGCATCTTATTCACATAAGGGAGTGAACGGTGAAGGCCAATTGTACTGTACAACCCGTTATTCACATAACTTAGAGAGGTTATCCGCATAATGTATGTCACAAAACACTTGGACTCTTCTCAATTAAACAAGTTATCCACATAATCTATGTTTCAGAGCACATCGACTTTCCTCGGGTAAACAGGTTATCCACATAACCTGGGAAAGTTATCCACATAACCTATGTTACAAAACTCATGGCTCTTCTTCAGCAAAATGGGTTATCCGCATAGCCTTGGGAGGTTATCCTGATAACCTAAGTTTTACAAAAATTCAGTTTGAGAAAAACTTAATGTTATCCTAACAACTAAGTAGGTTTTCATAAAAATGATTTTGAGCTAAAACTTAGTCATTCTAGGAAGCACGTTATCCGCATAACCTAGCTAGATTATCCGCAAAATGAAAGCTCTACATTGAAAATAAAAGCAAACAGTTACCCATTATTAGCATAACCTGAGGAGGTTATCTACATAACCTCTATCAGATGCATTTAATGCGGTAGGTGAACAGCTTATTTTCTAAGAATATGACTGATTTTTGTTTCTAACGGATAGTTTTGTCCCAAAGCTATAAATAAGACCTCATTTAAGATGTTGGGTAATGAGAAAAACAAGAAATACACCAAAACTCTGCTAATTTGATTTCTGATTCATTCAAAGCTTACCTACCCTCTGTTTAGCTCATTTATTGTACTTAAATTTTCATATCCACTCTTTTGAGAGAGAATCTTCATCTACACACTTGTAGATAGCGCTTAGTGTAAGATTACACTAAGAGAACTGTACTTGCTCTTGAGTGAGAAGAGTGAGAGAGATTTGTTCAGCTCAAAGTTTGGGCTAGTGTTGTACTGCGGTCATTGCAAGAACCCATTCAAATCTTGTAAGAGATAGTAGAGAAATCTCAAGTGGTGATTTAAGGACTGGACGTAGGTCAAGTGAAGTAGACCAAACTAGGATAAATCACTAAGTCTTCTTCTCATTACTCTTTATTTCCTATACTATTTTTCAGTAATCTTTTAGTATCACTATTGTATTTCCTTTTTGCAAAAAAATTTTAAATTTCTCAATTCACCCCCCTCTTAGGAAGCCAGCTGAACTAACAATCCTAAGCTTAGCCCTCATTATAAAAATAGCCATCATTCATGAAAAACAGTCATTACAACAACATGACATCATTTACATAACATAAAACATCATTAAGTAATAACATCTTGTAAGAATAAGAGACTACCTTGGAGCTTTAACCTTTCAATCTTGCTTCTTTGTTGGTTTGAATTAGTTCCTTAACTTGTTTAGAGCTTATGAGTATTATTAAACTTCACTTAATATCATGGTAACATCATAAGGGACTAGGTATGCATAAATGACCCTAAACTTTTGACATTATGCAAACCTCTTTCTTTAATGAATATACCTTGACTTATTGTGAATATCATATTTTGTCTGAGTTTTAATATAAAATAATAAAAAGTTTTTATTTAAGTCTAATTTGATAAAAGTGAAAATTAAAAAATATGTGTTTCATTAGGGTTTAATTTGATAAAGAAAAAATATAAAAAGAAATAATTGAAAAATCCTAAAAATTATTAATTTCACAAAAGCAATCTTATGTTAAAGATATGGATTTCTCCTTTATGAGATTTTCAAATCCTTTGAGATTTGAATTTATAAAAAATAATAATAATAAAAGTCAAATAAAAATGTGTCATTAAAGATTTGGATTTGGTTGTAGTATTATTGCAAATGAAAAATAATAATGGTAAAGATCAAATAAAAAGCAAATAATAAATGATTTGATTTGATTAAGTATTAATGATGATTTGTATTATGTTTTCTTTCCCCCGTTTATATAAAGGAAAGGTAGGTCATGAAGAGAAGGGGAGACAATTAAAAGAAAGGATGAGAGATTGAGAGAAAAGAGAGAAGAGGAGAGATTGAGAAAGAAATAAAAAAGAAGAAAAGGACAAGAGAGAGAGAGAGAGAGAGAGAGAGGAGAACAAGAAGAAGAAAGAAAGAAAGAGTGAGTTGGAGAGTTGAAGAAGCAAAAAAAGAAAAAATGTGGGGAGCCTTGGGAGATGAAAAAAAGGGAGTGAGTTTGCCTGTTTGTAATTTTTCGAATCTATTATTTTTCTTTTCTTCTCCTTTATACTCCCTTTATTGTAAGTTATATTTTGAGATGGTATCTCATACCCATGAGTATCTTAAATAGAGAAAAGATATACTTTATATGTCTGAGAGAGCGTCATTCTTATTTATTTTGCTTTACTTTTTTTCCTATTATTTTGCATCACATCCACAGCTCCAAACTAGTGATTTCATATTTGAAAATAACTTTAAATAGTGGTAACACTCTATTTCTTTCATTATTTAATTTATTTTACAGCCTTGAGGCAAAAATTCTTATATATGTAGACCAATGACCTGAGTTGCTTATAGTTTCTCTATTTGTATTTGAGAAAAAAGTAATAAGGTGAGGGAATATGATTCTTATTGACAAACTAATTTTATTTGTAAAAAAAATAAATGGATAATAATGAACATTTGTGCATGTACGTGACACCTTGGTTGAATGATTTTGTCATTTTGACAACATAATTCAATGTTTCCTCCTCTTTGTACGCACATATATTTTCGGTGGCTTTAGAATGATATTCCTGTAGATGGAGGCAAAGCATGATTGATGCAAATATTATATAATATCAAATCATTGAGGTTGTATGGTTTGTTGCATTATTTTTCTTAGCTACGGTAACAAAGCTCTTTCATGTCTAGCTTATAGTTTGTTTCTTATGATATTACACAATCACACAATCACCATTTATGAGATTGATGGTATTACTAGAATATCACTATGTGAGGTTTGTAAAACTTTAGTAGATATTGATTTATTGTATGCGACATAAGTCTTACTGATATGCAAATTTAATTGTATATGTATATATCTTTTTTTTTTGGATCTCATGATTGTTATTTTAGAAATTCAAATAAAAGATTTCTTAAATTAGCAATTAAATATTTATCATAAATGGAAGATTTTTCTTTTTATAATAATTTTCTAATATATTTTTTAAAAAAATCATACTGCGTGAGGTTTTTTGAACCTCTGTGGATATTTAGAATAATAAATTTACCTCGTGTTGTGATGTGCCTCCACTGGTATACTAATCATATTATGCATTTTTTTAATGGAAAATATTTTTAAAATCAAAATAATAAAAACTCTCTCAAATTTGATAAAGTTTTGCATCCATTTTAAATAAAAACATTTCTTTAAATATAATTATATAATATATTTTCAAGTCATTTTATGTGAAGTTTTTAGAGTTTTTATAGGTATATAAACTAGTTAGTGAGCACGCGTGATTTTGAGAATATCTGTGGATTTATTAACAAGTAATAAATAAATAATTAAATGGATTATATATATAATATGTATAATTCAATTTTTGAAAATAACAAATATATATAATTTTTCTTAAAAAACACAAATCGGTTGACATGATTTTTTATATATGAACGACGTGGATTTCAATCTCTATAATTGAGTACGTAGGCCCTAGACTCTCATTCTAGGTTAGTCATCTCTTGTAAATAAATTTATTTTTTTATTACTTAATTATTTTTTATATGTGTGCTTTATAACGGTAATTAAAATAAATTTAAGCCCATGATAATTTTGTATAATCAATTTAAGGTAACTGTTTTTATGAATGGGTATTATAGGGTACCTAATACCTTCCCCATGATGTAATCAACTCTCGAACCATTTATGTTTTGTAGTCTATTTTTTTTTAAAGGTTTTCCAAAATTCCTATTTTAAAAATTTTGGTTGCGACCCTAGTTATATTTTAGTTTTTCATTTTTGGAAAATTAAAAATTGGGTGCGACACTTATTTTAGCTAATTTACATGTTATAAACTCATTGGAAGCATTAATTCCATGTAAGACTCACTCCCTCATGTACTTTCCTTCTTGGCTGAAATATGGCCCTTGAAAACCCATTTGCAAAACTAAATCTTTCAATCATTCTTCCATGCATTTTGGTCATTATTCAATCATACAAACTTATATGAACCATTAGCTAAAAGAAACACATAATCTTCCCTCATCTTCATGCCTTGGCCAAGGCTAGGGAGGGACTAGAGGGAGGTAGAAAATTTGCTTCAAAACTTAACTTAAGCTAATGAATGAGGAAAGACATTAGAAAAGGTTGAAAGGAGAGACTTGCCTTTAAAGACCTTTGATTTAGCTTCTTTTTTTCTCTTCTTCTCTTACTTCTTCTTTCACTCTTCCTTTCCCTCTCTTAGCTACCTCTCATTCTCTCTCTAAAATCACGCCTTCCTTCTTCTCTCACTAACCTTGCCAAGTCTTATCAAATGAGCAATGAGGGATGGGAGCTTAGGGGGTATTTATAAATTGTTGGAGTGAATTTAGACCATTAGATTTCATTTTGATCCAAAGGTCATCAATTGTTCTTAAGTAGTTAATGTTGCTTTACATTCTTGCCCTTGGATATTTTTCCAATTGTGAGAGGAGTAGGGAAGGGCATTTTTGTCTAACTTTTCCCTCCATTTTTTCGGTTCCTAAGAGCATGAGAGAAAGTGTGTACTTTTTAACTTTCACAAATCAATTTGGCTCTACTTTGAATACTTTTTTATAAGAATTTTCTATTATATTCTATAATTTTTCTATTTACTTTATTTGTGGGCTTATTACCTTTTCCTCTTTACCTTTTCATAGAAGGTCTATTTATCTTGCTTACTTTTTATTGTTGATCTTATCCGATTGGTATTTACTATTCACATGGAACCCTCTTTTATCGAACTTGTATTTTTCCCTCTCTGGTCCCACATAACCAATATCACTTGTACTTTTAGCCTATACCGAAGTATCATAATATTATTTTCTCTCTCTTCTTTTGTAAAATGACTGTTTATCCATTTTAAGCCCCTTTTTTTTTATATTTTTATGATATTTTAGACCTTAAACCTATTTAATTAAATTTCTCGACTTTCCCAAATATTATAAATTATTCCAAAACAATTTTGTTTCATTTCTTAATGATATCTAGTCATAAAATAAGACAATGGGATGTTATAATGAACATCCATGTGGAAAGTAATCAACATTAACACTCCAATACCAAATCCAATCCTAAACCTAGAAATTGAATCAAACATAAGATTGTAAAGAAAGATTGAGCAAGACATAAAAGACTCCCTAATCCATCCATGCAATGCCATAGAATTTTAGCCCTTGATCCCTAGCTTACCTTCATGGTAGCCACCAAGCTTTTACTCTTCCATTGCACTAGCAACTCTGCCAAACTTGATGCAAGCCATGGCCGTGGGGAGAAGAGGTGGGAAATGGAGCTTGGATGAAGGTTCAATGGTGGCAAGATAATGGAAATGAAGGTAAAGGGGTATAAGTATATGTATGGGTGAAGGGTAAATGATGGAAAATGGGGGAAAATTAAAGAAAAAAGATGAGAGAGTGGGTGGAAAAGATCAAGGGTGGAGATTTGTCATTGAAGATCAAGTAAGAAAAAAAGGATGAGATTGAAAGGAGAGATCAAAGGTGGGGATATGTCCTTGGGGACCAAATAAGAAAAGGAGAGTCTAGATTGAAAGGCTTTCCAACTAGGGTTAGCAGTCATAAGGGTTAGGTTTGCAAATTAGGGTCAATAGTAGGTAAGGGTAAATATTTTTGAATCAATGAAGGAAGAGAATAGGAAAAGGGACCCAATTACAAAATAGAAAATAAATAAGAATATATGAAGAACACTAAGTTATTGCCTTGACACTTTTCCATCTTTGCCCTATTATAATTGCTTCATTATTAAATGAGTCTTTATGAAACTCCATGCCTAAAAGCAAAAATAAGACCTATTAAAGATATGTGTGTCACATTTTAATCACGTGTAGGTGGAATGCAATTTCCATGTTGCCCGAAGTCACAAAAATAAAAACCAAGGTTTAAATAATACAAGGCAAGGTAAAAATATCATGGGATTTACAAATAAATAGAAAAGAAAATATAAATCTATATCTATATCTATATAAAAAGCTAAAGAGGGAGTCAATATTTCTTCTACTGTTTATTTACTGTTCCTTCTGAAGTTGGGTGGATGGGTTGCTTATTTGCGAGCAGGTCAGGCGTGTGGCTCGCTTCTTCATAGTTTCTTTCATTCCAGGGCGTTATATGTTCTCATATTCTTCTTTCCTCTTTGCAGTTTTCTCCTTTCCAACTTTCATCTTTCTTGTGGTTCAGGCGACCGCGGTTTCTTTCATTCCAAGGACTCCTACTTTGTCTGCTTCCCCTTTCCTCTTCACGTTTCTCTCTCGTGTTTGGTATTTCTTTCATCTTTCTTGCCTTTTCCTAAATCTTTCATCTTATGTCTTCTGAGTCTTTCTTGCCCTTTCATTTTCTCTTTTTGCATGCTGAGGTAGATCTATGTTCCGTTCTGATCTGTTATTATTTTAACGAGCCATGGATTTTGAGAGCTCTGCATGCTGGGGTTTCGGTGTAGGGTATAGGATTTTTTGATTTCTTTGTGTTGGATTTTTGTGGAATGCTCCATCTATTGTCAATGCTTCCTTCTTCTCAAGTTTATCGCTGATTAAATTTTTTTTCTCTCTTCCATTTTCAGCAGCAGATCATGGGATCTAGTGGCTTTGAAATCGTCCACTGAAGATGATATTCAGATTGATTTATATTGATGATCGATTTCGACTCACTCTATCGCTATTAGGAAGTTTTTCCATTCCTTTTTTTAAATTTTGTTCCTCTTCTTGGATCTCTGTTTTGTGTATTTGTGATATATTTATCTTTACATCAAATAAACATTCATCTTATGTTTTCTAGTGACCGACAACCTATTTGGGAATCCAAAGCAATTCTACGATCTGTAGATTTATCTGGCATCATTTTAGTTTTTTTTCTGGCATCTTCTGTCACTTTTTGCATTCGCAAAATGCATAATCTCCCAAGATTCGATCTTTGACCTTTGCATGGAAAGCTACTTCTCTTTTTGCGTATAATACTTCAATCTAGATCTATTTTATTTTTACTTTTACTAATTTGTTGATTAAAGGGCTGAGGAGGAAGATGTAGGAAGGAGGAATGTTAGGCAGGGATGGTGGTGTGATGTTGATGAGAGTGGCGACGATGACAAAGGAACGAGTGGTAGGGCAAAAGAAGAAAGTAAGTAGTAAAAAAGAATAAAGGTCAGCCCTTGAACTTCGCATGCTTCCATGGCAAGCGGACTATGAAGCCAAAGGTGTCCATGAACTAGTAGGTATCATTTCTATGATGTTTAAATCTGATGACCAAGATGATGTTCACCACTTTCGTCTTCTTGCCTCGTAAGATTATCATTTCAGCCATTATATTACTCTTGCTTTCCACTACTCTGCCTAATAATTAGTTTTAGATATTGGCTAACGGGTTATTCAACATGTCATGGACACCATTGATTGCTAATAAAAAGCCTTTGTAGTATATCTTTCTGATTATAACTTATTAATTAAGAGATCTATTTTATGTGGTTTAAATCAAATCAAAGAGCAATTACTTCTCTTAGTTATTTAATGTCTTGCTCTACGCATATGAATTCTCAGGTATAGTGAGATGAATTGATCTCTATCTAGGTAATCACATTGTTGCCAAAATATATGATATTCTCCATCTCCATCATCTCATTATGTGCCTATTTGGCATAATTGCAGATGCTTAGACTCTATACTTCATGCTGAACACAAAAGGATCTTGGAAGAGATGCACTCTAATTATCAGGTTAGCAATTCAAAAACCAAGGACTTCGTTCCACCTAATTTAGCTGATTCAAAAATGAAACATGAGGAGAATAGGTATGAGTCTAATGGAATTAGCAATGGCAACATCCTTGGAATTGAGGACAACGAGGCCTATCAAGATATGGTAGATGAAGCTAAACTACAAATGCCTATTTTCAAGAGTGGTTTTGACCTCAAAAGTCTTTTACATTCTTTGGAGAAAAATAGCAAGAAAGATTCTAATACATGGTCTAGGTACTGCTATAAGAGTGTTATGATTCTTCCAAATAATATGGCACAACAATGTCATTTTACATTTGAAATTACAGGTCATCATTTATTTTTTATGTTAAAAACCTTTATCAGAAAAAGGTCAGTTGGGAAAAAAGATAAATTAGGACATCAATGGCATGAGATTGAACTTTCTCAAAAACTTGGAATAAACAACTATGTTTTGAACTAATAAAACTTCAATTCTTTCAGTTTCTCAAAAACTCTTTTCCATCTCTCAATTTTTAATTTTTAAATTGGATATTTCTTATTTTCAATTAGGTGTTGTTTGATCCTTTTTTGGATTCTTCCATCCAGAAAGAGACTAAATAAAATCAATGCTGAGAGGAAAATAATGAACTTGCTAGACATTGACGTTGATCTTGCTTCTTTTGTAACATCCTTAAATTTTTATAGATATTCGAGGCTTAATATTTTGAAATCTATAAAGAATTTGTAAAAATGGATGTACATTATTTGGCATGAAATAGGACAAAGAAGTCAATTATCTCAGTTGAAAGAAAAAATAAAAAATGATGATTTTACCCCTGAAAAAAGAAAAGGGAAAGAAAAAGGAAAAAGGAAAAAAATAATAATAATAAAAAAGTTAAAGTCGGTGGATGCAGGAGAATTTATGAATTTTGGGGTAAATTACACCTGATGACCCGAAAGTTTAAAAAAATTATAAATTAGACCCAGGTCAAGGGTATTTTTGTAAATATGAAAAATTATAGTCAAAGTGAAGCTCTCAATGTGTTAGACCCCATGAAATATAGTATGGAATTTATTAAGGTCAAAATCATATTTATTGGGTGATTAGGATTTAATATTAATATTTTACCCAATAAAAATCAGTTTAGACTGCAGAAAAAGATAGTATTGATCCAAGGACAATGATTGGACCTTGTTAAAATATATTTTGGGTCTATATAATGATTTTGAACTAAAATTAATGGTTGGATAATCCTGTACCAATTCAATGACGATTTTGGCAAAAATATCCAATCGGTACAGGTAAATTTAATCGGTAAAAGGTATTTTGGTCCATATGAATTATTGGAGCAATTTTGGCCAAAAAGGGGAGTGAATCACGTCTGATTGCTGAATGGGACACCAAGGGAATTAAGTGAAAAGCTTTTTAAAAGAAAAGTAAATGAAAATAGATAAAAAGGTTAATTAAGTTATTATATGATATAACTATCATTTTAAAACTTATCATTTCATCTTCCTCACGAAAAGAAGACGGTGGTTCAGTGGAGAAGCAAGCCAGGAACGCGTGAGAGAGAGAGAGCAAAAGGGAGAAGAGAAAATCACAAGATTTGTCCCAAAACTTCAAGGTATTATCTTATAACCCTTTTCTTGTGTCTCCTAGCAATTTTGAGGGATTTTAATGGTTATTTTCCCTCTATTTTCTTGCTGAAAGTTTCTACCTAGAGAGAGAGTAGAGAGAGAAAATGAAGGTATGGAAAAACTAAGCCATGAAAAGGGTTATATAGGCCATAAGGTGCAAGAATATGTCATTGGATTACAAATTAATCGGTTAGTTATTTTTCTATAATTTATGATAATTTTCTGCCCAATTAGGGTTCATTATAGGAAGGGAATTTCAAGTTTTTGACCTCAAAAATGGATTCCTTGGGTCCAAAATAGGTTAGAATAAGTATGTTGTACAAGGAATGCATGATGGATAACAAAGTGCAAATTTTAGTTCAAGTGAGCACTTTGTGAATGAAATTGGATAATTAGTGGTTAATGGCATTATTTGATGATGCTATAGGATCCAAAAGAGTGTTAGAAGATCAAGGAAAGGGTTTGCAAAGTTTGGAGATTAGTGGAAAGCTCAAAGGTAGTTAACTTACCTATCTATGCTTATGTATTGTCATTGATGTTGCTTGCTTTGAATGATGTGTATAATGTTTGGAATGTTATCTTGTGTTGATTTGGCATTGTTGGTTGGATCATTTGAAGGGTATTGTGACCCTGGATATGTCCAAATACAAGGGGAAATGATGCCCAAATTTTTATATAATGGTTATGCCAAAATGATTTGATTGCATGCTTAATGTGTTTTGAGATGAATACTTGCAATATATATGATGATATGTGTGCATGATGGTAGTTACTACTGAGATTCTTTGAATCTCACCCCTTTCGAAATGTCTAACAAATTTTAGGTTCAAGCTATGGCAAGATTGCCCAAGAGGAAAAGGGGAAGGAAAAGCAAGCTCTTAATTAAAATGAACTTGCTTGCATTGGTGCTTTGTTTGGAATACCTCGCGAAAATGATGTGTATAGTTCTAGAACTTTACATGAATGTAATTATGTTCATCTATATCTACTATGATGTAATGTTTTAAGTGAAGACAAGAAATGGCCATGTATGTACATATTAAGTTCTATGTTGACAAGTTGTAGGAAGAAAATGGCCATTGTGACACTGCTCAGAATCTCGTGTACTGTTCAAAATTTTTGGTGGATTCATGTATGATTGTTTTATATATATAAAAACTAGACATGTGTATCTTTCCATAGGCATAAAGATCACCCAATTTGGAGTTGTGTATGATTTATGGTGATTTTTCAAAGTTATGGTCAGAATCAGAAATTTGCAAAAATGACCATTGCTACAGTACATATAATACGAACTTACTGTATCATTTGGCATCGTAACTTCCCTGTTAAACATTTTTCCCATGTATAGAATCTTTTAAGCTATATTTAGAGACTTGAACCATATCAATATGATTTTTCTTGATTTAGTTATGAATTTTCAAAGTTTACCGGGTAAAAAGAAGTTAACCAAGAGAATGGTATCCGAAATGGAATAAATTGGTTTAAGTTATTTTATGTAATCAAGTCTCTAATCAAGTAATAGTAGACTTAAATATAGTTTAATACATGGGAAATGAGTGTAAGTATGAGGTGTTACATCTTTCATAATGAATCAATAGAAAGGGGTAGTACAAGGACCTGGGTAGATAAGATTAAAGCTTTTTTTTTAGTTTGCAGTGTAATTTGGAAATCAGTATGCATTAATATTTGTAAAAGAAAAAGAGGCATTTAATTGAGTACTGTTCTTTTTTCTATTTCAATTTTTATTTCCATTTTTGTTTTTTTTTGTTAGCAGAGTTACTGTCACTGCCCGATTCCAGCATGCTTTCATGCAACTTCTTTCATATGCTCAATTTGAAGAATTATCATCTAGGGATTTGATGTTAACATTTGCGTTGAACACAGACTATCTTCTTACTTTGCCAATATACATTGATTAGAAGAAAGCATACGAGTCTAATGCCATCATATTTAGGTAATTTCATTAATATTATATGTGCATGTTTCCATTTCATATTAAATTTTAAAATATCTAGAAATTGATCTTGAATCTTCAATACGCAGTATATATACACACATATATGTCATTTTTGCTTAGAAAAAAGAGCAAGGCACTAACTTCCTTTCCAAGTGGAAATGGGCTTAATCAACCTGAAGTCTAACATCTATATTCTAATCAAATAAGGCTTCTAGATTAGGGTAACGTTTGAGATAAAAAATAATTTAGAACATTTAGCATATTCCTTTTGTTTATGGAAAAACAACATATCATCGTTTTCTATTATAGACAAGGATATGCAACTAAGAAGTAGAAGGGCCTATTAATTGTTGAAAAACTGGATTATCTTCAGTTAAAACTTCTGCGAAGAATCTTCTTTATTATATCAAAACCCTTAGGGAAACTTGGCACTTGGATAAGTGAGGTCATTATTTTATGGCAGTTCCATCATTTAGCTTTTCCAGTACCAATATAAGTAGATATTGATTCATATATCATTTGTCAAGCATGGAATGTGGAATTCTTCACACAATTTCTTGACAAATATATTCACATAGCTTGTCAAATGTAGAACATAATAAGTTCTCTGTCTGACGTAAAAGTTTTGTCAAGTTTGATTACTTTAATTATCATTTATAACATGTTTTGTACTCTTCTTCTTGGCCAACTTTATAAAAATGCAAGTTAGAAATTGGAAGTACAAAAATGGATTGAAAGATTGGAGCTTTGGCTAGATGAAGTGTCAGTATTTCAGAAATCATTAGTTGATAATGAGAGTACTTAGGATGAGCAACTAGGGTTAAACCAATTAATTGATGGAGAACTTCCTATTGGGCTGGCAGCATAAAGGGCAATAGCTTGATATGAAGGGATTTTATCACTAGTTGGTCCCCGTGAAAGGCTCTTAAGGAGGTTGCTTTCTTGGATTTGACTTATTCCCCCAACACCAGAAACACCTTTTGAGGTTGACAATGATATTAATGCTCTTGAACCTTACTTGAGGTTTGTTTGCTCCACATAAAACTTTTACTTATTCAACTCTGCTAGATGTTTCTCTTAATCAGTAACATTATAACAATCCTTTTTATCTCCATTAGATATACTTGTTTCATTTCTACTAGATGCTTTGATAATTTTAGGCCATGAAGCATACACAAAAGTGAGACAGAGCACAGAAACCATGACATATGAGGACTGGACAGCATGGACATATGTATTAAAAACATATAACTATGTAAGTATTGATATATTAGTACTAAAAGCATATGAAATATGCCAGGTACATATTAAAACATTTAAAAAGTATTTAACAATCATCAGATATCTAAATTTGATAGTTTTAATTCTTAGATGTTCCATTCATAGTTTTGGAGCATCGACAAGAGTGTCAAGAGTATTTTCTGTGTGAAACACATAGACAGATTCTTTGTCAATATGTTGGTGCCTAACAGCATTTGGGTTTACTATATTTGAACAATGATGTGTTCAACCTCTGTTAACATCAAAGGCTGAAGCAAATATCCAAAGATAATAATTGTAGATTTATGCAATTATTTTTTCCGTCAATAGCTGGTAGTGATCCAAATAACAACTTTTGGATGATATTTATGTATGAAGGCTTGAAATAATTTTGTTGTGGTTCATTAAAGTGTCTTATATGTTGGAAATGAGATGCAATGCTTATGGTCATTGACACTCATTACCATTTTGCTTCTCTTATATGTCGAAAAGATTGCTTCTTTATTTCAGACAAGATCTAATGGACAGTTGAAACTTTCAGATTTTGGTTTAGCTCAAATCTTTGGGAGCCTAGACCAAAGATTTATTCATAAGGTTTTCTTCTTTTTATATAATGGCATGTGGACCACTTTAAATGGGTAGGTTTCACTATATTAGTACTTTTAGTTAGAGGCCATTGGCAATTAACTTATTTCCTTCGAAATAAAACTTATTGATTGCTCTATAATACTCTAACTTTAGGACTCTCAGATTTATGTTAAACTTCATAGTTCCTGCAGACTATATGGTTAGAGTTTGCAAAATTGGAAGGGATGTTCTTAGACTAGCTTATACTTCAGTTTGTTAAATGATGATGTTTAAGTTTGTAAGAAATTATAGGCTGCAATGCATTGGATTTCACTTCAAAATCTTCATAATTATAGCTTGACTTTCTCTGAAAGACCAAGTCACAATAATTTTAATGGATTATTTCCTATGGTATATTTCCTTCATAAATTGGGAAATAAAATTTTGGAGATTTAGCATTGGAGTATTGGGCTGATAGTATACTAAGTTCCGGTTCGTGCATTTTGTATTGTGGTTCTCTAGGGTAATTACAAACCATATGTTATGGCTTCTCTGAGAAATATAGTACATTATGTTAAACTTGCAGGAAGTTTACTCACAGATTTCCTTACATGAAATCTTTTATCCTTACATTTGTCTTTTGCACTTTCTGTCGATGGACGTAAATGCTTGAAACTAATGCTTATTATATGAATAAGTGTTTGCTCGATGGTATAGATCACCTGAGCTATTATTTGGGTTGTAGCTTGTATATTTGCTAAACTTCTTCTTCGTTTTTTCCTGGTAAGCAGGATCATCTTGGTGTCACAAAAAAAATGATTGTCACCTTAACTAGGCTATTAGATTTTATGGTTAATAATTGATATTTTGAAGTAGGTGGATTTTAATCTTAGCAGTTAGACTTTCTTGGGTATTTTAATATTTTAACTTCATCATGTACAATTGTTGCTGTCAATTTCTACTAGAACTTGTCGTAAGTTGCTGTAATATGATGATGTTGAGAAAAAAATTTGTAGTATTTTCATTAAACCATTCCCTTCATTTCCATCACATGAGATTTATATTGTTATTAAATGTAATATGTAGATGATGTTGGGGCAAAAATGTTTTATTAAGACATTGTCGTTAAACCATCGCATAATAGAAGTATGGTTCTTATATTGTTATATAATTTGAATTTGACATACTTTTCGTTTAAATAGGATTTATTTGTTTCTTTGATCTTCACATTTCATACCTCCTATATTGTGAGGTTTTATTATGCATGCATGGTTAATATTTTTGTACTTTGTTCTGAAAGAGATATAGTTTTGCTTGAGTACTTTCAATCACAAATATCCAAAGATAACAATTGTAGATTTATGCAATTATTTTTTCCCTTAATAGTTGGTAGTGATCCAAATAACAACTTTTGGGTGATATTTCTATATGAAGGCTTGAAATAATTTTGTTGTGGTTCATCAAAGTGTCTTATATGTTGGCAATGAGATGCAATGCTTATGGTCCTTGACACTCATTATCATTTTGACTCTCTGTAGTGACTTGAAGATTCTGTTCTATTAGATGCAGATTCTTTTTTTTTTTTCCTTATGGTCTATTAGATGCAGATTCCATTCAAGGCTAATCATCATTTTGCAGAAAGAATATATTTCTATTCCTTTTACTTCTTATGTATCATGGATCAAGTCTCTTTGACTCTTTCTTTAGATTTTTAATTTAGTTTATTGTGGAAAAATTGGAAATTTCTACAAAAATGTCAAGTAGCAACTGAGATGAATTGATGAATCAAATTGTAAGAACCTGAACTATTTGTATTGTATGAGTCAGATTGTATTTGTTGAATCAAGAAGTTTTGATGATTCCAAATCAACCTTCAAGAGCTTGGAATAAAGATATCAAAGGTGCCCAAAAGGTTTTAAGTGAAAAAATTCGGGATAAATCTATGCAAAGTTTAATGTAGGATGTTTAATAGTGTTTTATTTGAGTAAAAGACTTTGATTTGGTGAAAAGATGTTTTAAAACCGTGATTCTATGTTAAATTATAGAATATTTGAAAAACACCCACCAACAGACGAAGTTTGAAAGGTTAATATCAATCTGTCATAGTAAAAGTTTGAACTTTGGCCTTGGAAATTCGAATTTCGTATTGAAACTGAACAAGTCTGAAGAGATGCCTCTCTGACAGACAAATTTTGACTTGGGAAAATTTGAATTTTGATAAGTGTCTGAAAGGAGCTTTAACTAACAGACGAACTTTGGGTTTTGAAAATTTGAATTTCAGACAAAATGAAACTCATGAAAACTAAAGAAATTCATCTGAAATTATGTCAAAATTCATCTGAAACTAAGTATAGATTGGATTTCAAAATTGCTCACTGACAGACGAACTTTGAACATGAAAATTCGAATTTTAGAAACTAAGCTTGTGAGTCTGTTAAAGTGATATGTTGACATACGAATGACAGTATTTATAAATTCGAATTTTGAAGTTAGTCTGAAAAGAGGTCTCTCTGACAGACGAACTTTGACATTTGGAAATTTGAACTTTGAATCACATGAACTACAATGCCTTACAGACCAGCTACGAACAGACGAATTTTGGGGTTCCAAAATTCGAATTTCAAAGGCACTGTAGCAAATTGAAAATACTGTTCACACTTAACAGAAAAACTTTTCACCTGAAAATTCGTATGGCACAACACAGAAACATTTTCCAAATATCAAAATTCGAATTTCACCTCATGACAGACGAACTTCGAGCTTTCAACGTTGAAGCTGTTAACCTTCAGTGTCTGTGAAATTCGTCTGTTGACCAACCAAAATTCGAATTTCAGTATGTCAGAAGCATGAAATGCGGTTGGTTAATGGATAATTTTTCAGAGTAGCCGTTGGATAACTTTTCCAACAGATAGATTTTGTCTCTAACAGATATTTGAGACCTAAATCTATAAATATAACATCATTTGAAGTTGTGGGTAACGATTTTAACATTGAATATACTGAAACTCTGCCAAATCATTTGCTCAAAGTTTCTTACTCTCTCACTTTAATATTCTGTGCTTCAACTTTCATATTCACTCTATTTAAGAGAGTTTAATCTTTGTAATCAATCTTATCTTCATCTGGAAGATAGATTTTCTTGTGAGGGGACATCACAAGGGATTGGAGAGCACTTTGTAAGAGTGCACAGAGAAATAGAGTGAGCTCTAGAAACAGAGCAACATCTTTGTACTGAGGCATTTGCAAGAAGCCCACTGAATTCTTGCAGAATAGTGGAAAAATCTCAAGTGGTGACTTGGGGACTGGACGTAGGTCAAGTGAGGAGACCGAACTAGGATAAATTTTCTGAGTCTTCTTCTCTTTACTGTCACCTTTATAGTTATTTGTTTATACTCTGTTTTATCATCATATATTGCTTTTTTCACCTTCTTGATATTGTGCAGAAAATTTTTAATCTTCCCAATTCACCCCCCTCTTGGGAAGCCAGCTAATTTAACAAGTGGTATCAAAGCCTGTATTCCTAATCAAAGGATCTCACAGTCCGGGAATTAAAATGGTTGGCTTTGGAGAAAGCATATTACCAGAAGGCAACAACACAAATAAACCACCTGGCTTCAGTGGAGAACACTATGGGTATTGGAAGATGAGGATGCAAATCTATCTCCAGTCAATTGATCTGGACATTTGGTTAGTCATCCAGAAGGGAGATTTTGTCCCAATGGCTTTGGAAGATGATGGAAAATACAGAGATAAGACAGAAGCTGAATGGAATGAGGAAGATAAAAGAAGAGTCTTGCTGAATTTCAAGGCAAAACACTGTCTGGTCAATGCTTTGAATCAAGACAAATTCTACAGAGTCTCCCAATGCTCCACTGCCAAGGAAATGTGGGACACCCTACAAATTGCTCATGAAGGAACAACTGGAGTCAGGGAAAACAAACTAAATACATGCATAGGAGAATATGAAAGCTTCAAAATGGTTGAAGGAGAGAATGTAAAAGAGCTACAGAAAAGATTCACCCTCATTGTGAATCAACTAAAGAGCCTGGGAAAGGAGTACACTCAAACAGAGAAAGTCAGAAAGATCCTCAGAGCTCTCCCTCTGGAATGGCAACCCAAAGTAATAGCAATAGAGGAAGCCAGAGGGGAATCAATGGCCTCTATCACAGCTCTCTTTGGCAGCCTCGAGGAGTATGAAGGAAAAATGAAAGCTCTCAAGGAAGCTGGACAAGACAGAAAGAAGAAAGGCCTTGCTCTCAAAGTTGCTGAAGAAAAGGAAGAAGAATCTGACGATGAAGAGGAACTTGAAAAAACTCTGGCTATGATGGTCAGAAAATATGGAAGATTCTACAGCAAAAAGAGAAACAAGAAAATCTTCAAGAAATGAGCACTTGGAGATAGTAAGAGGGAAACAAAGGAACCTATCACTTATTATGAATGCAAAAAGTAGGGACATATTAAATGGGATTGTCCACAATTTCTCAAGAAGCAAGAAAAAGAAAAGAAAGCTACAGACAAAGACAGGAAGAAAAGAGCTTACATCTCATCAATATGGGGTAACAGCTCAGATGAAGAAGAAGATGATGAAAATGAAGTTGCCAACATCTGTCTCATGGCACTTGCCTCTGAAGAAGCTGAAATCCCATGCAGCAGTGATCAAGAAGATGAGGTATATGAATCTAAACCTTCCTATTTAGAATTACTAGATGCATTTCATGAGCTGCATGATGAGTTTGTTAAGATTGCTAAAGAATTGAAGCAAGCTAAGAAAAAGATTAACAACCTAGAATCTCAATGCAACATTTCTAAAATTGCTCCTCTACCTATTATTGAATATGTTTGCTGTAAATCATGCATTGAACTAAAGTAAACTAATGAATATCTAGTGAAAACCATGTCTAGGCTTACTAGAGGTAAAGATATGTTATTTGCTTTAATGGGAAGTCAAAGAATATCACAAGGAAAAGCTGGACTTGGCTATGATCCTTGTGCTGTAAAAGAAAAGATTAGGAAGAAAAATCAGAATGTGTACATGAGACATTTTGTGCATGCTGATAGAAATAGAAAGGAAGATCATATGTCACATCACATTGAATCATATAATCAACTAAGGCATGCTAAACAAAAATATTATCTGCACTGTTTTCTTCTTGCTTCTCAATCCAGCAGTCCCTTTACCACCTGTCACTTTTGGAACAAAAAGGGGCATATTTCTAGCTCATGTACTTTAAAGAAAAATGGACTTGACAGGAAGGTTAAATGGGTTCCCGAAGGTACATCTGTATCTAGGGAAGAGACAACTGACAGAAGAGGACCCAAGCAAATTTGGGTACCTAAAAAGAAAACATGAACTTTGTTTTGCAGGTCTGTCTCAAAGCTAGAAAGAACAATAAATGGTACATGGACAGTGCCTGCTGAAGTCACATGACCAGTGATAAGGAGAAGATCATCACCCTTAGAGACAAGAAAGGAGGAAAGATGGCCTTTGGAGGTGATCAGTATGGTAGAATAGTTGGCATCGGCTTTGTGGGCAAGAATCCTGAAACATCCATTGAAGAGGTGCTGTTTGTGATAGGCCTCAACCACAATCTGCTGAGTGTGAGCCAAACATGTGACAAAGGAAACTGGGTACTGTTTGACTCAAAATTCTGCCTGGTCATAAAAAAAAGTGATCACAAAGTAATCCTCAAAGCTCAAAGGGATGGTAATCGCTATACTATTGATCTTGATGAACTTCCTCCTTTAGATTCTGTTTGCTTGATTAGTCAAGGTAATGATAGTTGGTTATGGCATAGAAGATTAGCTCATGTTAACATGAATCAACTTTCAAAACTGGTCAAAAATGAGTTAGTCACTGGCCTGCCAAAAATTGCTTTTGAAAAAGACAAAGAATGTGATGCATGCCTAAGAGGAAAACAAACTAAATCTTCTTTTAAACCCAAAAATGTAGTCACCACAACTAGACAACTAGAACTACTGCATATGGACTTAATTGGTCCATCTAGGGTAAAAAGCATTGGTGGATATCTGTATGTGCTTGTAATTATGGATGATTACTCAAGGTTTACATGGACATTGTTTCTTTCCTCTAAAAGTGATACCTTTGATGCATTTGTAACCTTAGCCAAGAAGTGCAAAATAAGAAAGGTATTTTCATTATGTCTATCAGGTCATATTATGGAGGAGAATTTGAGAACTCATACTTTCTAGAGTATTGCAATGAGCATGGAATTGATCACAACTTCTCAGCCCCAAGAACTCCACAACATAATGGAGTAGTAGAAAGGAAGAACAGAACTATTGGAGAGATGGCTAGAGCTATACTGAATGAAAAGGAACTTCCTCAAGTATTTTAGGCTGATACAGTGAATACAGCAAGCTAAATCATAAATAGAGCCTACATCAGACCAATCCTTGGGAAGACTCCTTATGAGCTGTATAAGGGAAGAAAGTCAAATCTATCATATCTCCATGTATTCGACTGCAAATGCATCATTCACAACAATGGAAAGGAGAATCTGGGTAAGTTTAATGCCAAATCTGATGAAGGTATATTTCTGGGCTATTCTAGTAGAAGTAAGGCATATAGAGTTTTCAATAAACAGTCTAAATTGGTAGAAGAATCTGTGCATGTAGTATTTATCAAAAATGAAACTGCTTCTAAACATGTTACTGATGAGGATGATCTTGTTTTAAACTTTAAAAAGTTAGATATCTCTGATGAAGATATAATTGAACCTCCAAAAATATCTGAATATATTAATATAGAGGAAGATATTCAAGAGAGAGATTTTGAAGAAGAAAATAATGAAGAAATGTCTCAAGAACTCCCTAGAGCTTGGAGATATCAAAGGAATCATCCTGTTGATCAAGTGATAGGGAATGTTCAAGAGAGAGTTAGAACCAGAAAACAGTTAAGGGATCAAATGATTAATTGTGCTTTTATCTCACAAATTGAACCTAAATGTACTAAGGAAGCCTTAACTGATAAGTACTAGATTTTGGCTATGCAGGATGAATTAAATCAGTTTGAAAGAAATCAAGTTTGGGATTTAGTGCCTAGACCCAAAAATCATCCTGTCATTGGTAACAAATGGGTTTTTAGAAATAAACTTGATGAATCAGGATCATTCATCAGAAATAAAGCTAGAGTGGTTGCTAAACGATATAATCAAGAAGAAGGCATTAATTTTGAGGAAACCTTTGCTCCAGTAGTTAGATTAGAAGCAATCAGAATTCTATTAGCATATGCATGCATGAAAAATATTTTGTTGTATCAAATGTAATGCCCCTCATGATATTTTTCTTGGCATTGTGTTCAGGACCGAGGAAACAAGACGGAGGAAGGCTCAAGTGGAGTCTGGAAGAGCAGGGCCGCCGCGACGAGGAGCAGGGCCGCTGCGGCGAGAAGCTTTCCAGTGGCGTTGTTTTGGAAATTTTGGTGGAGCCGCGGCGAGGAGTGTTGGAGCCGCGGCGAGATTCGGAAAAATTGTTTAAAACCGGATCAGTCGGACGCGAAAGAAAGAAAGGAAACGAAGGAAGCGACGCAGAGAGACGAGGAGCGGTGCTAGGGCTCGACATTTCCGGCATCTAGGAGCGATTTTCGGACCTCAAGAGTTGGGATTCAAGTTGGTAAGCGTTCCCTACTCCTCTCTCTCCATTTTCTTCGGTTGAAATTTGGGATTTTCGGTTGTATGGTTGGATTTCCGAGTTGGGGTGAAATCCACCGATTGAAATGGATGTTTTGGGGTTAAGGAAGTGTGTTTTGATGTTCTTATTGCTTGAATGTGAATTTTGAAGGGATTATGTGCGTTTAGAGCTTAACCCTAGGTTGTTTTCGGTAATGGCTCTTAGGAATCCGAGGTGTTTGAGGTTGTGTGGTGTTTGAGTAATCCCTAAGAGCTTATTGATGCATAAAAAGGGGTGTTAGAACCTTGGGTTAGGTTAATGTGGTGGAATTGTGAGGTTTGATTTGTTGGTATATTGTGCTAATGGGAGTTTTGTGACATGATAAAGGTTGTTGGCTAATCAAGAGGGGTTCACGCGTACTGGACAGTTCAAGGAAGCTTGTGGAAATCGTGTGTGTGTGGTAACGACAATTAAGGTAACCGGATGTTTGTTTTATGTGATGATATGTTGATATGTAGATGTACGTATATGCATGTTCCTTTTCATACCACGATATTGATTGTGTATGTGTGTACGGTTTTCTACATATCGTGGTATGCACGGCTTGATGATTGTATATGTTATGATGTGTAGCATCCCCATACTATTGCATGCTAGCATGTCCATATGATATATGATATGATAGTATACGAATATATGTATGTAGAGGCATGTTGGCATGACATTGATATCATCACCACATGATTGCATAGTGAGAAATGGATGACGAGGTGATGATGATGAGATATGATGTGATAAAGATCCCTATCGCTAAATCCTCTCCATGGGAGAGCCAGGCGGTAGAGGACATGATATGATATGATATGATATCGCTGTCACTAAATCCTCTCCTAGGGAGAGCCAGGTGACTGTGGATTTGGGGATGCACCTTCTCTAAATCACCATCAATTCGTGATGGTCCAGGGGAAGGAGAGCCACGGTCCGAACTCTAGTGTAACCATTGGCTCGGTTGCATTAGGGTAAGGTGAGCTTGGTGATGTCCTGGAATCGGTCTTCACCGACTGTTGGAAGGGAATCATCTATTGAATGTCTTATGATGACGATAGCTCGTGGTTCTAGCCGTGTATGAGGGAGAACATGTATACCATTCATTAGCATTGTATTTCACGACTGTATGGATCAGTAGATATATATATATGTATATGTGTGTGTGGTTGTTGTTCCCGGTTACTGAGACATTGTCTCACCCCCTCTCCCATAAACTAACCTTTCAGGTGACGGTTCTGGCACTAGTCCGGAGAAGACGCGGGAGTAGCTGTGTACGTGGGAATAGTCTATGTAGCGTGTGTATGTTGTATTAGTATCTTATGCCAAGTAGGGTAGTATGGTTTGTAATGGATAATGTTATGATTGAGACTGGCTATGTATGGATGTTTATGTATGTGGTATGTATGGTTGAATGTTGTTGAGTAGCTTGTGTGACGGTCTTGGTAGGTCCAGAGTGTTGTTGGGCCTTGTTGTTTTGTGTAAGGGCCTGTAGCCCATTTGGACAGGTTGGTCTAGGGGTTTTGGACCTGTATGAATGGTCTCTAAGCGACCAGTTGCCTTTGGTGGCAATTAGAGGTGGCTAGTGATAAGTTTTTGGTAGAGTTGGGAAGTGTAGGGAGTTAGGATGTTACATCAAATGGATGTAAAGAGAGCTTTTCTAAATGGATATATCATGGAAGAAGTTTATGTAGACCAACCTCCAGGTTTTGAGGACTCTACAAAACCAAACCATGTGTATAAACTGAAGAAAGCCCTTTACGGTTTGAAGCAAGCCCCTAGAGCATGGTATGAAAGATTGAGTAATTTTCTAACTGATAAGGGGTTTAATAGAGGAAAAGTAGATGCAACTTTATTTACTAAGAAAGAAAATAAAGATTTGCTTATTGTTCAAATCTATGTTGATGACATTATAGTTGGTGCTACTAATGAATCTCTTTGCAAGAATTTTTCTAAGTTAATACAGGGAGAATTCGAAATGTCCATGGTGGGTGAACTCAACTTCTTCCTTGGACTACAAATCAGGCAGTATGATGATGATATCTTCCTCAACCAATCCAAGTATCTGAAGGAACTGCTAAAGAAGTTTGAAATGGAGAATGCCAAGCCAATGGGAACACCCATGGCTACTACAACCAAACTGGATATGGATGAAAAAGGAAAAATGTTTGACATAACTCAATACAGAAGAATGATTGGATCCCTACTGTACTTAACTGCCAGCAGACCTGACATTATGTTTAGTGTCTGTATGTGTGCAAGATTCCAATCATGTCCCAAGGAAACCCATGCAACTGCTGTGAAACATATCTTCAGATATCTTATTGGAACTTCACAGATGGGACTTTGGTATCCAAAGGGCAATGGAAAAGATCTCAAAGGATACACTGATACTGACTTTGCAGGATCCAAAACTGACAGAAAAAGAACAAGTGGAACATGTCAGTTTCTTGGAGAATCATTAGTTTCATGGTTTAGCAAGAAGCAAAACAGTGTGGCCTTACCCACAACAAAGGCTGAGTATGTTACTGCTGGAAGCTGTTGTACCCAAATCATCTGGATGAAATAGTAGCTTGAAGATCTTGAGGTTGAGATGAAGGAAATACCAATCATGTGTGACAACCAAAGTGCCATTAATATCACAAAGAATCCTGTCATGCATTCAAGGACAAAACATATTGAAGTTAGGCACTACTTCATAAGGGATCATGTTTTGAAAGGAGAAATCAGACTAGAATATATCCCAACAGAGGACCAAGTTACAGATATCTTGACAAAGCCTCTATCAGAAGATAGACATTGCAAAATCAGGAGAGAATTGGGTATGGTAAATCCCAATGAACTGTAAGTAAATCCATGTGCAATTCTGTTTTTAGATTTTCCAACATTGAATTAATTCTAACTTTAGCATCGGAGTGAGCTTAATTTAAGTTGTAGGAGCTCCTCATGAGATTCAATGTGAATAAATCTAAAAAATGGAGCACATGAGAATGAAACAATCAAAAAGTGAAGAAAAGGGCAGAAATTCTAAGTTTCTGGATCCATTCTGTAAGTTTTTAAAGTTGAAATTCGTATGTTAATTGTGTGTTAGACGAATTTCCGTGAAAAACTAAGTTTGTGAGGAAGTCAGCATGGTCAACATTCAAATTTAGATACCCAATAGATGAACTTCAGCCTGTTATAAGTTGGAACAGTTCTCGGTGATACCTCGAAATTCGTCTGTTGGACCTTGAAAGTTCGAAGTTTCAAGAACAAAAATTTCAAAGTTATGTTTGTCCAACATGATGATTATACTAATGTTTATCTCTTAACATACGAATGTTGGAAAACTTTCACAAAATAAAGAAATTTGAATTTCAGATTCAAAGTTTGTCTGTTGAAACTTGCTCTTAATGTTGAATCCTTGAAAGATGAAGTTTAATATGCATAATTCGTCTGTTAGTTGTTAATTTGATTACTACTTGATATTTGCTCTTCAAAATTTGAACTTTGTTGAAACAAAGTTCGTCTGTTTATCTTGTGTTGCTTGAACCAAGCCTCTGTCAGATGAACTTTCAGAAGAAAATTCATCTGTCAGTAAGCTTTGCTGAATGGTTTAACTTTTAACTACTTGAAGTTTGAATTTTGACCACTCAAAATTCGTCTGTCAAGCGGTTACTTACGTTAAAATCGACGGTTTTCAACTGAACAGACGCAACCATACTCTTTTCCTCTCTGAGTCTGTTCAAATCCTCTCATCAATACTCTTAAATTCTGACCGAAAATCTTCATCTCCCACAGTTTAAACTGATTTTTGCACCCTATAAACTTAATCCTTGCTTCTTTGTGAAACATTCATCCATGGAAATGGCAAGAGTAAAGAATCCTGAAGCTGGAAAAGGAGAGTCTCACCCAAAGAGATCGGTCAAATCATAATATGCTTCAAAGGAAGGAGAAAAACCGAAAAGAAAAGCTGAATCAAGCAAGGGAACTCCTTCCAAACATTAGAAGACTACACCAAAGGGTGAATCACAGAAAGCTGGACCCTCTTCCTCGAAGAAAGTAGAACCTTCGGTCCCTGTTCCTACTACTACTGAGAGTGTTGCTTCCACTTCCTCCTCCAGTACTGAAGCTGGAGAATATCAACTTACTACACTGCCATTATGGAGCACTCCATAGATTCAGGAGGAATACTCTACCAAGTTTGCAAATAAAAAGGTAATCAAGCCTCATTGTGTGAACTTGGAAGATTTCTTAGTCTCTAACAGTTTTGATGCTAGAATATGGATGTTGAGATATAAAAATCTATTAGAGATATTGGAGAGGTATGATGATGAAGTGATAAAAACATGGTATGCCTCCTTGAAGTACAATAGCAAGAAAAAGAAGTGGGAGGTCAATCTGAGATCAAGGACCATCTGGCTCACAGATGAGATTCTCAATGAAGTGTTGGATATCCCAGGGCAAGATGGCCTCAAGATTGACATCACTGCCTCTGGATACATGGATGAAGCAGATACTGCTGATGAAGAAGGTGGCCCCTTTCTGAACTACAAATAGAGCACAATCCTGAACACTTTGTCCAGAAGAAGGGAGAATAGGCTAACCATAAACTTGCTGAAGCCCACAGACCTCAATGCTCAAGTGAGGATCTTACACTACATAGTGTCTGGGATCATATTCAACAAAGGAGGCAGCTTCAATCTGATAACAAGGGTAGAGGCACATGTGATGGCAGTAATCATGCGTGGAAAGCTTATCAACATGGGACAAATCATACTCCAACACATGATTAAGGCAAGTGATCAGAGGAAGGACTCTACACTCCCCTATACAGCTATCATTTCCAGAATTCTGCAATATACTAGAATTTAGCATCTTGAGAAGGGGAAAGGGAAACCCACTGAGATCTTCAAAGGATGGGGATTGAAAGAAATGAAGATCTTTTCTCATCTCTCTAGATCTTTTCTTTGTTGAAGGTGCCTTCCAACA
Source organism: Adenanthera pavonina (assembly GCA_026686845.1). Taxonomy (NCBI): domain Eukaryota; kingdom Viridiplantae; phylum Streptophyta; class Magnoliopsida; order Fabales; family Fabaceae; genus Adenanthera; species Adenanthera pavonina. Next base: position 11,852,446 of record JAIVEN010000017.1, read on the forward strand.
GCAAGAAGGTACTTCTGAGGCTCCTGCCAGACCTACGTCATAGCCTTCTCTGCTTGTGCCATCTCCATCCAAGCCTACTCACATTCCATCTACTCCCTCCTCTTGTGCCAGGCCAACCAAGATCACTGAGTTGTATGACAGTCTGTCTACACTTATTCTTAGCATCAAGGATGAGCAAAATGCCAAGTTTGCTCATCTGCAAGATCAGATTCACCAGTTGGCAAAGAACATGAAAGTGGTTGCTGATGCCTATGAAGATATTCGGAGTGGAATTTCGGCCACATCAGCTCCACCTCAGCTAGGGTTCTCTATGCCTGTTCAGTCTCCAACTCCTAAGCCTCCAAGCCCTTTCAAGCTAGCCTCTTCTGAGCATGATGATGATGTAAATGGTGCTGAGCCTGCTGGTACAATGAGGACACCAAGTCCTGGTCCACCCTTATACTATGTTTTGGAAGAAGAAGGACCTCAGGAAACAGGCCCTTATGAGCCCATTCTAGAAGACGCTCAGGATTCAATTCTTTCCACTTAAGAATCTGAGCAAGTAGAAAGACTAGTGGCAACTATTTCTACTTCATCAATGTTGGAGGTTGCCAGTAATAAAGAGAGAAGCATTGTGCCTGTTGTTGGTTTTGAAGCTATTGCTCGCAATGCTCTCTTGCAAGCTCTGAGAAGAAGGCTTGAGGAAATGTTTCGTTCTGATGACCGTGCTCCTTCATCTCTCTCTACATATGGTCTTTCAAAAGAACAAAGAGCTCAATTAGCTCTTTCCAGGCAGGAGATGCAAGAACTGCTTGAGGTCTCTGATGATGAGGATCCAAGCACTGAGCCTTCTGAGCATCCTCCCTCAATTGAACCGGATCTCCCCTTTGATCCTGTGCCCCTCCAAGCTATTCCAGTTTCTCAGATCCCTCCTCTGGCTGATTTTGTTCACCTTCCTGATGATGACAAAAAGGGGGAGAAGAGTAAGCAAACTGGCAAGACTATTGTTGAGCCATCTGGAAAGACTTACAGCAAGAAGACCAAGCCAAAGAAGAAATGATTAGAATTTAGGCTTGCGTCCTATTGTAGTGCTGCATTTTGTCTCAGATGTTTGTTTTGATTATTTGTGTTTTGTATTTGATTTGGTTATTTAGAAGAACTTTGCTTGAATTTGTCTCTGTAAAGCAACATTTGATTAAATGAAAGAATTTCTTGGTTGCAATGACTTGTTCCTTGAATCTCCTCACATAATTTACTATATATGATATCTTTTGAAATATAATGCATATGTTGAGGGGGAGTTTGTTGAAGCAAGCCCAAGTACTAATCCAGTTTGTAAGTTGTTTTGCCATCATCAAAAAGGGGGAGAATGTTGAATCAAGAAGTTTTGATGATTCCAAATCAACCTTTAAGAGCTTGGAATAAAGATATCAAAGGTGCCCAAAATGTTTTAAGTGAAGAAATTCTGGATAAATCTATGCAAAGTTTATTGTAGGATGTTTAATAGTGTTTTATTTGAGTAAAAGACTTTGATTTGGTGAAAAGATATTTTAAAACCTTGATTCTATATTAAATCATAGAATATTTGAAAAACACCCACCAACAGACAAAGTTTGAAAGGTTAATACCAATCTGTCAAAGTGAAAGTTCGAACTTTGGCCTTAGAAATTTGAATTTTGTATTGAAACTGAACAAGTCTGAAGAGATGCCTCTCTGACAGACAAATTTTGACTTGGAAAAATTCGAATTTTGATAAGTGTCTGAAAGGAGCTTTAACTAACAGACGAACTTTGGGTTTTGAAAATTTGAATTTCAGACAAAATGAAACTCATGAAAACTAAAGAAATTCGTATGAAATTATGTCAAAGTTCATCTGAAACTAAGTATAGATTGAATTTCAAAATTGCTCACTGACAGACGAACTTTGAACATGAAAATTCGAATTTCAGAAACTAAGCTTGTGAGTCTGTTAAAGTGATATGTTGACATACGAATGACAGTATTTATAAATTCGAATTTTGAAGTTAGTCTGAAAAGAGGTCTCTCTGACAGACGAACTTTGACATTTGGAAATTCGAACTTTGAATCACATGAACTACAATGCCTTACAGACCAGCTACGAACAGATGAATTTTGGGGTTCCAAAATTCGAATTTCAAAGGTACTGTAGCAAATTGAAAATACTGTTCACACTTAACAGAAAAACTTTTCACCTGAAAATTCGTATGGCACAACACAAAAACATTTTCCAAATATCAAAATTCGAATTTCACCTCATGACAGACGAACTTCGGGCTTTCAACGTTGAAGCTGTTAACCTTTGGTGTCTATGAAATTTGTCTATTGACCAACCAAAATTCAAATTTCAATATGTCAGAAGCATTAAATGCGGTTGGTTAACGGATAATTTTTCAGAGTAGCCGTTGGATAACTTTTCCAACAGATAGATTTTGTCTCTAACAGATATTTGAGACCTAAATCTATAAATATAACATCATTTGAAGTTGTGGGTAACTATTTTAACATTGAATATACTGAAACTCTGCCAAATCATTTACTCAAAGTTTCTTACTCTCTCACTTCAATATTCTGTGCTTCAACTTTCATATTCACTCTATTTAAGAGAGTTTAATCTTTGTAATCAATCTTACCTTCATCTGGAAGATAGATTTTCTTGTGATGGGACATCACAAGGGATTGGAGAGCACTTTGTAAGAGTGCACAGAGAAATAGAGTGAGCTCTAGAAACAGAGCAACATCTTTGTACTGAGGCATTTGCAAGAAGCCCACTGAATTCTTGCAGAATAGTGGAAAAATCTCAAGTGGTGACTTGGGGACTGGACGTAGGTCAAGTGAGGAGACCGAACTAGGATAAATTTTCTGAGTCTTCTTCTCTTTACTGTCACCTTTATAGTTATTTGTTTATACTCTGTTTTATCATCATATATTGCTTTTTTCACCTTCTTGATATTGTGCAGAAAATTTTTAATCTTCCCAATTCACCCCCCTCTTGGGAAGCCAGCTAATCTAACAATATTGTATGGGTTGACTCTTGGTACATGGTACAAATTACTATGCCACAATTTGGTTTTTTGTTTCTTGTATATCTTGCTATTATAAGGGCATTTGATGATTTATGGCCAAGTGATGCGGTATCCCACACAATGCACATTGCATCAGGGGCAGCTCCAGCTATTGGAGGGTGTCCCATTCATGTTAGGTATGGTTGGTGGTGATAAATGATAAGTTTTTCCTTTTACTTTTTGGTTCGCAAGCCAATATAAATTAATTGGACCATTGGTTATGTTTTCACATTTGCAGTAATAAGCTTAGACACCATGACTTCAATCTATTAAAGAAACTTGCACATCCCAATAGTTCTATATATCAGTGATGACTGTAGATGGTGCCTTCAAGTACCCTTATTATGGATCCAAGACAAAGTTTGCTAAATGTTTATTATATAACAATGGTTATGGTTTATGTAGTAATCTGCTCATTTTGCTTGTGCTTTTTATCTTTTTTTTAATATATTTTGGATATGCTTTTTTGATTAACTGATAAGTGGCTTGTAATTTTATCATTTTTGAAGTCAAAACCATTGCTTATTCCTCCAAAATCCATGAGTTAATTTTTTAGACTATAATCATTTCTCCTCTTTTTGGGAGAAAAACAAACAGTTTGAGGTGGGATTAAAGAGTTAAAATTATTTGATATTTGACAACTCTATTTCATAATTAAAGCATAACAAGTAGTTCTATTATTTTGAGTTAACCCACTCAAAAATCTATAGAAAAACAAATGCATTTTTTGCATTTAAAGTCCCTCAATTTTTATGATTCTTATTTTTAGCAATTTTAAACATGAATAGGAGTGAAGCAGTATTCTTTTCCTTTATTCCCCAGCTAAAAAAAACTGAGCAATCATGACCTCCCCGTGCATTAGAATGGGTGCCTTTCTAGTTGAAGTAGAAAAAGTAAGAAGAGAGTGGGTTAGAAAATATCTCTGCTTCTTTCAAGCCTTGATTAATTCAATTAAACCTAATTATTCCTACCAATTAAGAACAATTGTGAAACCTAAATTATAGAAAACAAGAAAGTGTGACCTATGCGTTGCATGGGATATATCAAACTTATTAAATAAAGATAAAGTATGAGGATCTAACCCTTTTTTAATATTTAAAATTAATTTTATGAATAGTATGTCTTTTTTATCATTACTTGTTTATAAAATATAAATAAATATTCATTTTTAGCAACAAAATCTTCTCGTGCTGGTGGAGAAAATATAGTTTTATGAATTGTATGGAATTTGAATATTTAAATTTCTTTAATATGCAAGGTACATTAAGATTAAAGAAAATATTCTACAATAGACTAGATAATAAAAATAAGCTTAAAAATAATAATAGCATATAAAATAAATTATGTAAAAAAGTATATGGGATATGACCACATGCTCAATGTATTGAAGGATAAAATTTGAATATAAAAATCAGTGAAGACGTGTTACGAGAAGACAATGGCTTTGGGAACTTAAAATACAATGTGGAAGGAAAATAAAAAATAGAAAAAGGAAAAATTAAAATATAATAAAAAAAGAAAATTTTAATCTGATCATGTGTCTCAAATGAGTGAATGGCTTATGTAATCTCCCTGCAGCCTTACTGGATTTTATCATCCCACATTTCTCCACATAATTAAAAAAATAAAAAGAGAGAGAGAGAGATTAAATTTAGAGATTAGAAAAGCAATCTAATTATTATTAATCCTTTAAATCACTATTACTTTTTCAATAAAATGGCAACCAAAAAATTAGTAACTCACATGTAATGCATTCTACACTGAATTCCATTCCTGACAATATTTAATGGAATTATCTCTTGAAAGGGAAAGACATAATTTTGTGCTGGTAGAGCATAAATTCTATATCAAATCTACCTACCATCATCATCCTCAGACTTGACTCAGACATGGAAAAGTAGTAGCCTTGCCAATGAAACATTGCGATTGAAAATAGAAAAAAAAAAAACAAGAAGAAGAAAGAAGCAATAATATTAAAAAAAAAAGAAAAAGAAGAAAAAATTGGGGAGAAAGCATAGGGTTGGAAGAAAGAAAAGAGAACAAAAGATTGGCCATAAAGTGGAGGATAACTTCCTAGTTCCTACCCCAATAAATAAAATTGTTGCTACTCTAATACTAAAATAACATAAATGGCTTAGTGGTCATGATGCCCATGTTTTCACATGATTCAAATCTTATTAGCAATTAATATTTCTTCTTCTTGCCACAAAATGACCAGCCACATTAAGCCATTTAGCAATTAGCTTAGTCAATAGTGTTAATAAGCCACTTTAGAAAAGTGGCTTCCTACATAAATATATACTTCTTCAAGCCCTAAACATAAAACTTTTTGCTTTGGTCATAATTATATGATCATTTTTAGAATATGAAGTAGTATTTATTATATATTTAAAATATATTCTATTTAATTTATTTCAAAGAGAGATAAATAGATTAAATAAGAATAATTTTAAAAAAATATATTGATTTTAAAAAAATTAAAGTAGTTAATTAACTTTAACTTATATTTTTAATCTGTGTGATTTAATTAAAAGAGTTTTATATTAAGGACATGAGGGAGTATAATAGATTAATCTAAAGATTGGAAAAGTTAAATCAAGTATAAATTTGGAATTTGAAATAATGATAACCAAGAGTAAAGATATTTACAAGTATGGACTAGAAATTTATCTATTAAATAACATTTAAGCCATAATAATAATTAAAAAGGCTAAGAAATGAGAGATTAAAATGGTAAAAATCAGAAATTATCACCAGTACCCATCATCTTTGACCATTGCAAGCCCTTGTGTGTTTGTTGTCACTGTTAACCATCAATTTTCAGCAATTATCTCTCTCTTACTCTCTATTTGATTTGAGGAATTTTGAAGAAGAGGAGAGATAGAGGAAAAAAAAATTTTTTTCAAATCAAATAACAGAAAGTGAAAATTTATTTTTTATCTCTCCCGAAGAAAAAAATACTTCATCCTGGAGAGATAAATGACAAAAACTCACTAAACTTCTTGTTGATTCAACAGATAGGATTAAATTAAAGTCGACGGTTGAGACCTCTCTTACTTTATATGTCCCACCAAATTGTTTCCTTGGCCAGAATGAGGAGCGGATGTGGGTGCCAAAACTATGCGTTTCAGTTTGCTTTTATTTATGGTAAGAAAACACATGGCAGAATATATACGGTGTGACTTGATGGACGGTTAGATATTTTTTATTTTATACAGAACATTCATCCCTGCGAATTCATGGGATTCCCCTCGCAAAGGCTTTGAAAAATCTGAAGGGTTCACAAAATTCTTCCACAGGGCTCGTACGCAAAGTCATTCGGAAATTGGCGCCTTCGCCTTTTAAGTAGCTCATTCTTGAGTAGGGCCACTCACGCTATCTTTGCTCGATCGATAGAAAACCCAAGTACGAATCCTTAAGGAGGAAGGATGATACTAAGAACTCCACCGCCGAAGAGGTCGCGCGGCGAATTAAGGCCGCCGGATAGCCCTCCGGTTGCGGCGGATGGCCAGCTCGTTATCTATGAGGATCCGCTGGTGCCGGAGTCGTCACAGGAGCCGTCCGTTTCCGAGCACATGCTCTGCACTTATCAATGCCGCCAAATGGTTTGTCAGCTTTTGATTTCCGAGTGCAGTTTTATCCCGATACGTTTATCGATTTCATAGGCAGGAGAATAGAAATGCTAGTTTCCTTTCGGCGTGATTTCTATGGTTTAAATGTTTGCGATTAAACATCAAAGACGTTCGATAGCTTCCCGTATGTTGAAATTTCTAATTTCGTTGGCAATTTGTTATTCTATCGCAGGTAAAAGCGGATTTTCTAGACGCCTTAACCAGAGCTGAGAATCAAGTTCGTGATTATCAATCTAAGTTGGAGACTTTGAATGAGAATTTCGGCAAAGTTGGTCGGTAGATATTTCCTGAAATGTCTTTTGATTTCGGCAAAGTTGGTTGGTAGATATTTCCTGAAATGTCTTTTGATTTTAAAATTTTGTTGACTACAGGTTCAGTAACATTTTACTGTATATATGTTTTGAATTTTGTGTCGCTAGATTTCTATACTACTTTTCTTTATTTCTTGGAATTCCTTTTCTATATAATTCTTTTGGAAGATCATTTTCCTATATTCTTTCATTTGACTCGGTATTAATTATGTCAGAGTCTGAGAGGAAGAAATTTCTGGAGCAGTTCTTATATGCCGAACAGGAACTTGCTGCTGCAAAAGGGCGTGAACAAGCACTCCAAGAGCAGCTTCTGAAGGAGGTCTCAGAATCGCAAAACAAATTGAAAAAACAAACACAATTGAACACTGAACTTCAGGTGTGCTTTACACACATGCATATTCAATGAGATGGCAGCTGACAAATTTTATTTCTATGTCTGTATGCTTTCTCAAAGAGAAGACTGAGGTTAGCTGAATTAGATACATGCCTATCATTCCACCAAATGATGAATTAGATGTCAGTATTTTATCTACTTAGTAAAATTTAATTTTAATTTGAAGTGAAGTAGTGTTCTTTTTTAGGCTTGGGTTTTAAAACTTGAGCTTATAATTTTCATACTGGATGTGGATGTTTGGACTCAATTTGGTTTCACCCTTCTTTTCTTTGATCCTAAATCAACCATGCTATTTTTCTTCAAAATTGAGCACAAAAATTGTACTCCAAATTGATTTAGACTGCATTCTTGTATGAAGATGGCCAACAAGATTTTAATTTTTTTTACATTGTGAAAGAATTGTTGGCCAATTAGGAAATGTAGATTCAATTAAAAGGGTATTGTAATAGATTTTAATTTTTTATTCGTTGATAATCTATATTCTAAGGGTTTTATGTGGGAAAAAATTAGGAAAAGAACGAAATAGGCAGGAAGAGTGAAGTATAGTTGTTAAGAAAAAGAATAGAGTTAATGGAGAGAGAAGCATAAAGTCAGTGGGCATTTGGGTTATGAGAATCATGTGAGTCTCCTATACTCTTTCATTGTATGGTTGTTGAATATTTTTAAATAGAAATTCCCTTTGTTATCTTCTCTATTCCTTCTGATGCATTTTGCATTGGAGGGTTCTTATGATGCACATCAAGAGTAATGTTGCTCTTTTTTCATCTAAATCTACCAATAAGGTTGCTTCTATCGTTTGACTTACTATAATTTTTCAAGCTTTATGCACAGTACTAGGCGAATTCCTCATATTAAATTGTGATAATATGTAAGGTTTTTTTCTTTATTCTTACTGTTCAACTTTGCTACTTCCCTGCTTGGGTTACAGTGACTTCCTTTCATATTGTATTTAGGTAAAGCTCCAAAATGAGACAAATCTTCGTATGAAAGCTGAGTCTCATGCAGCTTCAGTTGAAGAGAAAGCAACCTCTTTAGATGGAAAGCTTGGCCGTCTGTTAGAGAGCATAGAGAGGGAAAAAAAGCGTCTTCATGATGAGCATACACAATTGCAAAGTGACTTAAAGCTCTCTATTTCTAGAATAACTGCAAATGTGAGTGACTATTTTGTTGTTTATAGATAAGGTTGAATTGGCTATTTACAGCTACCAGCTGTGGCTGAATTCGTGTAAATTCTTTGTTGTAGCTGGAACGAATGGAATGCAGAGCTAACAATGCTGAGAGAGAAACAGAGCTACTGACAGAGCAGCTAGATCACCATAAGAAGCAGTTTGATGAGGTTTGGAAGTCTGTTTTGTTGCTTTTTGGCTTTATTGTCTTTTGTATTTTCTGTAAACAGCACTTTGCTTACTCAATGATGGTAAATTGTACTCGATGTTACAACTCTGAAAGCTAACTGAACAATTTTATGGTTCATATTTATGTTGAACTTTTATCATGTATAAGGTAGGCATCATATTTCTATTTCCAGTGGAATTATAATGGCACTAGTTGATTGTCTATGTTCCAGTGTTTGCACCAGAAGAGTGAAGTTGAGAAAAAGCTATCAACTTTGACTTTTCAAGAAGCCAATTCATCAAAGAATGATGTTTTGGTTAAGCATCTGCAAGAGGAACTTCGGAACTATGTATGTTTGCTCTCATTTTTATTGGTACTTTGTGTTTTAGTTGGTGGTTATTGTATTGTAAAGTTGTATAGCCATTAATTGATGCATGGAACAATTACAATAGTAACTCAAGCGTGGATGATGGGACAATTTCTTTGAACTTCTTTTGAATTCCAAATGGAAAAACACCTGGTAGGCTTATGCAAGCCCTTTTAATCTTGATGTTTCTAAATTTCTACCAACAGTATGTCCTGGTGTGGTATGTTGTTTTTGTATTTTTCTTTCCTTTGCCTTGTATTTTTAACCATTTTGAGGTGTATTTACATTTGTTTATTTTGGAAACATTATGGACAAAATATCTTTCCTATGTCCTAACATATCTGTCTATTTTTTTATCTATATAATTTTGGTAGATAATAACTGCTGAGTGTTATGAGGCATCTTAATTGAGTGTGATAGCTTCTGGGCTGGGCTTGAGCTAGTTGTATTACACATGTTCCAAATTTATTTCACTAGTATATAAAAGGGGGGGCCTGGCCAAATAAGTGAATACCTATCACTTGCCTCTCTCTATCACTCTTCTTTTTGATGAAGTATTTTTTTTTTTTAAATATTGTGCCTTCACATACATTCTCTAGCATGTACTTGGTGCTCTACTGGTCGTTGATGAGTTAAATACTTGTGGTATATAAGAAGAGAATGGAGAGTACCTAAGGTAGATGGAGAAGGGACTTTGTCCAATTGGGCTGGTTTGGACAGTGGACTTCACATTATTATTCACTTGTGAGCTTGGGATAATTGCTACATTCACCCTTCAACTCAGAATTTGATGTGGCTCTGCATGTTGCATCTATTACTACGCAAGCACGTGTTAGTGCTATTCTGATCAGCACTGAGTCTTTGGTCATGCAAAATATAATTATTAACCAGTTAACTATCGGTTGTTGTGAAAGTTATGTGATAATAATAATAATAATAATAATAGAAACTCTAATATTTTATTGGGCTTGTGATTTGGATTCCATAATGATGTGCACTGTACTTATCAATGGTTTACATGGCTGTAATAATTTGGTTCTTTCTTGTATTTTTCTCATGCATTTTATTTAGGAAGATGTCTTTTCTTGTGCTTGGTGCTCTTTTCTTTATCTTCCACTTATAAACTTATTCTCATTCCCTAAATAATGAAGATGATGATAATATTAGATGGACCTTCTTTTTTCTAAGTACTGTAGTTGACTGTAATTTTTCACCTGTAGCTATCTGATTACTAAAATGTGCACCATGCCCTGTTTATCTTGGTATTTTAGGAATCAGAAGTAAGGGAAGCAAGAAAGCTAAAATCATGTTTTGAGGACAATGTGCTTTTGAAGGAGAAATTGTTGGAGGAAAAAAGCCGTAGAGAAAGGGCAGAATCAGAACTATCTAACTTACTGGAAGTCCAGCTGAGTAAGAAGGAGTTAGAAGATCAGTTGTCCTCATGGAAGTTGATGATTAAGGACATACCTGGTGTCTCATGTCTTGAGGATGTGCCTCTTAAGTTTGCTGCTTTACAGAAGTACGAGAATAGCTATAGTTCCTTATGCAGATGACTGTCTATATTCATAGGTTACTTTTGGAGCTGTTGGAAGCACTGTCAATACTATTGATTCTTTTATGTTATTTATAGAACTTTATTTCAGGGTTGAAAATACTTGTGGACAAGCTGGCTATATTCATACACACATTAACACGCACACAAACACACATGCATGGTTACTATAGGTATTCATGGATGTTTATCCCTAAAACTTGTTATTGTGTTGGACTCTGAACGACAATTTGTAACATCTACTAATGTAAGTCAGCATGAACATGTTTTCAGATTTACATATTAAGCAAGCACAGTGTTTTGACCCTGATATCTTTTATCAATGCAGAGAGATCATTGATAGCACAAAGAAGGAGGGTGAAGGAAATGCCCGCTTGAAACAACTGGAGGTGGCTCTTGATGCTGCAGAGATTGGTAAGCAAAATGCTGAAACTGAAGCTGCATTGGCCAAAGAGAAGGTGGAAGTATTGAAATCAGAGATTAAACAGATTGAATTAAGGGTCAGTGTTTTATTGGGCAGTTTGTATTGCACTATAATAATTCCTGGACTCATGCTTTAGATGCTTTATCTTTCATCAATTTCCTTGTTAACTATGAAATTCACGTATTTTTTCTGTTCAATCATTAGAATTCTTGTATTTATTATCTTTCTATTCTCCAAGATAGTGAGGCTGCTCTAGGATGTGTAAATATTGGATAATTGAAGCAATAATATTGATATAAGGCAGCTTGGTTAGGTCCAAAGATACGTGGGTAAGATGTTGAGATGTTTGGATGGAAGTAAAGAATAGGATCTGGAAGTTGCAGTTGTGTTATATTGGAGGAGTTAGAAAAAGAAAGAAAAAAATGGTGAGTTTTATGGCTTATCCAGGATTTGGATGCCAGCACAAGGAGGATGAGCTAAAGGAATTAGCACCTATTAACTAGAGTGAAACTGCATCACATGACACATAATTCCAAGAAGAAAACTTCACGTCTCGTTAAATTTCCCAAATTTTGTACTTTATTGATCTCTCTTAACTTTATATCGCAGGATGTATAGATTTTATTTTCCAATTGCAACCCACACCAGAAAATCATTATGAATAACACATTCTTATAAAAATTATAGAAACTGATAAAAATCTCTGGTAACATTGGTCTCTTGGCCTTGTAGCTGCTTAGAATGCAATGGATATGTATAATTGTTTGCTAAGATGTAACTTGAGATACAAGCACAAGGTGACATGAACACAGGCTTTGGAATATTTGGGAACATAGTAAACGTATGATTTTTTAAATGAAAATTAAACTAATGTAGGATGGGACGAAAAGCATAAAATTCACAGTATCTCTCAATTTAATTTATCAATAATGAAGGTGTAACTTTTATTTGTCCAAAGCTCTAATTATATGCAACTGAAGTAAGAACTTCAATTCCTAACTAGATGTGAACCCCATATGTTACATGGAGTTTGAGAAATGAGCTGTACTATTTATGGTTTATAAATAGTATGGCTTGTTATAGATTTTATATGATATATTAATTGATATATTGAGGACTGATATATTGATTAAGCTCAAATGTCTTTATTGATAATGCTTAAGTAAATCTGACAGTACCATAATTATCTAATTATGGAATCTATATATTCCTAACCAAATAATAATTGCATCAATATTTAATTCAAATAATTCCTCCTTAAGATCTTTCCTCTTAAACCTATGAAATGAAGCATGTAGTTATAAAGACAAAAACGGATTAGACTACTTTATGACTTCTGATCTCTTAATTTGATAAACAAAAAATGTCAGGATGGCTCAACCAACTTCTGCTGCTGCAATGAAGTAATGGGTTTAAGAACTATATAAACCATTATGTGCCAGAAGGTTATAATTATTTGTCTTCCTGTGCCTTAATATTTAGTCTATTATTGTTGTGCTTGGCACTTAATTAGTTGGTTTTCACTTGCCATTAATGTCATTGAAAGTTTAGATTCTATGTGTTATAGTTTCTCTATGTCTGAGGATATTTCCTGTGATGATGTTTCTGGGATTATTATCCATCTGTTATGTCATGAAAAGAGTTTGGTATTTGGACTCCTCATTTTCTAGTGAAACAGTAGATATTTCTTGCTTGGCCGTGATTTTGTTTTTTGTGTAATTGCATCTGTTCTGACATCTTACTCTGTTGTCTGTCATCAATTTCAGTAACGTGCTCTTGTGTGATATTTATTGTGAATTGCAGCTTGCTATTGTTACTGAGGAAAGAGATAAATTTAGAAATACTGCCAACTTGAAGAATGAAAAAGCTGGGGATGTACCAGCAAGTTCTAATCTTGTTCAGGTTGCATTTCTTCCCCTTTTTGTCATTATTCTCAATGTTTTTTGTTTGCCAATGGTTTGATTGGTGTTGCATGCAGGATCTTGAATCTTCTCTGGCAAAAAGAGATGGCTGTATAAAGGAACTAGAAAGTACCTTATTAGAACAGAGAGCAGTTAATAATCGTCAGCATGAGGAAATAAAGTTGCTTAATGAGAAGTTAAACAGTGAAGCTAGAAGAATAAAGTCCTTGGAGAGGGAGGGTGATCGGCTTCGTTCAGAGATTGCTCTATTAGAGGCAAAGGTAGGTGCCTACTACACTTCTGCAGATAGATGGATTCATTTGTTATTAAATTTAATAAATTTAATATTGTTTCATGTGCATGGAATATAAATTTAAGGTTATTTTAGTTCTTTAATGATCATATCCAGTATATAACTTTCCAAATATATTTTGTCATGTGTTAACCCATCTATGGAGTATGATGCAAATGCTTCCACGCCTGACCAAACTGGGGCTTCATTGGAGGTTACAGCATCTATTGGGAATCTATGTTGCTACTACTGTGAATGGGAGAGAGAATAGTTTTATCATATATGGTGGATAGACGTAAAATGAGGAGATTCTTGGGTATGGTAGTTTTCAAGATGATGCTTATGCCTTTATGAAGTATGGGAAATGCTGAGCAGTAACGACTTTGTTACTTATCAATGCTTACCATAAAGTGCATAAGCCTGCTTTTTTCATTTTTGCCGCATAGCTGTTAAACAAAGCTGTCTAGTTTCTAGTATTCATTCTTCTATTTGACAATTTACATATTGCTTTTCCTTCTGTAGTTGGGGCATGGTGATTTTTCTGCTGCAAATACAAAAGTTCTGCGAATGGTGAATACTCTTACTGTTGATAATGAGGCCAAACAAACCATAGAAGCATTACAAACTGAGCTGCAAAAAACAAAAGAGAAGTTAAAAGCTGTTGAAGAATTGAAGAGTCAATCAGGTAAGAATCCTTGTCAATGGCTGACACTGAAATAAGGATTTTTTTTGGTTAATAGTGAATACAAAATTTTAAATTTAAATATGTTTTAAGGAGAGTTGGTTATGTACCAGCGGTGGTTGGATCAAGTGGAAGGGAATTGATTCCCTTTAAGTAAGGTTGAGGGTTTGAACTTTGTAGATAGGAAAAAATCATGTTTTGAGAGCTACTTTCAATTGGGCATGATAATGCTCAAATATGATTTGATGGTACCTGATACCAGATGGTTGTATATTTATAAAAAAAAAAAAAAGAGTGAGTTGGTAATGTAGCATGTACTTGATGGGGAATGTTGTCATTCTTGAATGCTAGAAAGGCTCTTGCTTATAGAAATCAAAGCGCAACAATAAGATAAAAATATGATGTATAGACAAATGTAATTTTAAATAACCTTCACATATAAATTTTGAAAAATTATGACATGAACAAAAAAAAGATATGATGAGAGACCCGGTTAGAACTCGTCCAATGAACTTTCAACAACTCGGAAGCAATATGGATCATCTTAGAATCAAGAATGATGCAACAATTCAGCAAATAAAACACAAAGAAAGTAGCGCGCTAGAACAAAAAAGAAACAAAATATGCTAGATGAAATTGAGAGGAGAAAGAAGAAATGATAGATGTGTTGGTCAAGGTTAGACCCTAAGGCTTTGTTTGGAATAGGGAGAAAATGGGGGAAGAGGAATACTAAGAGGGAAAATAAGGAAAAATCTAGACAAGGGGATGTCTAGGTTTTTTTTTTTTTGTTTTCTTCCCAAATTTTCCTCCCTCCTGTTTTTCTCTTATCCAAATGGAGGGTAAAAGAACTTGTCTCTTAGAATCTTAGTCACAAGATACCACAAAGGGGAATCCCTCTCTTTGATAAATTAAAGAATCTTTCAAGAACATAGGAACAAGAGATATCTCACAAGTATAAAGCTATAAAAATAATTCCATTGGTCTCTGAATTGCAAAAGTACATAGAGGCCTATTTATAAAGAAATAGGCAAGACAAAACCCTAAGTCTAAAAAAGCGAAAATAAAATAAAAATATAAAAATAATCAGACCTAAATACTAAAAGGGTGGCACCATTTATTACATAACATAATAGAAAATATTTTGATCATAATTTCCTAAAAGTTGGTGCACCAAATCAGAACAAAATAGGAAACTAAATCAATCTGAAATATATATCAAAAGATAATGCTTTTTTGCTGCAAGCTAAAAGAAAATTCTAGAACCTAATTCTTAAAACTAAATCTCCAAGACACTATCTTTGACTATGTGGTCTTTATTCTAAATATTAAATTAAAAAAATAAAAAATTATTAATAAAATCATATTAAAAACGCCACTTTTGAGGAGGCACAGTGTTGGCACATGTTCTTTTGTGTTAGCTCTTTCAAATGGACTCCTTTTGGACTTGGACTTGGATCTTGTATGGAAGACATCAAGAATATGCCTCTTAGCTCTGTATGGGCTGCAACTTGGCTCAAATAAATGGGCTCCAATTCCTGTAGCTCATGAATCATTCTTGCTTTTGTTATTGGGCTACATATGCTTTGCTATGAAACTTTAGTCTTCAAAGCATGATTTCCACATTCAGTGCTCTTTCTAAGCTCCATGCTATGCTCTTGAATTCGCCTAAGCCCCCCTAGTGAATCATGCCTCAAGCCTACTCTATCAAGATAAATATAATAGCTGTGCCAATTATAAGTTATTAACAAAGGAAAAAATGCACTATTGAAGCCCAAAAAATTCTTTGAATACATAAAAGAACAACCTAAAAGCTTATTGAGTATCAAATTAGTTATTTGAATTAGAACTATGAGACTCAAGTGCACCAATCCCATCACTTTCTCCTCCTCCTCCTCCTTTGGATTTATATCATTTAATGTCTTCCTCTATCGTATTTGAGTCAACTTCTGCTTCCTCAATATTGGCAACTAACGTTGAAGTTGAACCTTTTGTTTTCTTTCCTTTTGACTTAGATGAACTAATTTGGCTTTTAATTTTTTTTTGGCTAGCCTTTAGCTCCTCCTTCCCTTGCTTCTCCTTCTTTTAATTTAAATTTATGTCATCATCCATATTTGAGGGTTTGTCATGGGTTGCTTTGTGTTTTCCACCCTTCTTATAGTCTTTCAACTCTTTCCTAACATGCTTAGGACACTTTAAACATTTTGCAGCATCCTTATAACCTTCAACTTGCTGCAACTTGGCTCTATGAAGGCCTCCTTTTGCAACTTTGCAACAAAACATGCAAGTTACAGCATTAGTGTCTTTGGAGTCACTTAAACAATTATACTTCCAGGCTGGTTCTTTCCTCTTATTTTGTGATTCTTGTTTCCCTTGACTACTTTCTGATATGCTAATTAAAAAATTGAAAAACTGAAACAGAAAAACAGAAAGATGTGATGTTTGCAAGTTCATAATGTAGGATTTTATATATTTAGTGTTGCTGAACACTTGAATTAGAGGTAGGAAGAATTAAGGCTTTGATAGACTCCCATAAACGTTTACATTGTCATTGACTAACTTGGATAAAACTTTGACTGGTGATTTATAATTAAAGTTATATATTTTTGAAGTAAACATTAAAACTTTGAAATATATCAACTTTAACATTGAAAGAGAAAATTGTACAAGAAAAAACTAGTATGGAGTATGAACTTTAAAGGAGAAAACTATACTTCATATATAGAATGGATGATAGACTAAGGAGGAGGGCTAAAATAGGATTTTGAAAGAGAGTGATGGCGGATATGGGAAAAAGTAATGGCGAGAGAAGGAGAAAGGGAGGGAGAAGTAGAATTTGAGGGAGAGAGATAAAGTGAAGAATTCTTAAATAGTATTCAAGTCATTTAGATAGCCTCTGTTTAGTGCTTTTCTTTTGCTTTAAACTCTTTTGCAGCCCTCTCATTTTCTCTGAGGCTAATTGATTCTGTACATACTTTTTGATCAATACACGTTCCAGTTCACCCAAAAAATATTATTCAAGTCCATAGCAAAGTATGAGTACAGTTGAGTAGATATAGGGCTTATTTGTAGAGCCTAAATTCTAATCCTAGCTCAAGTCTTGAAAAAGTAGGACTCTTTCCCCAAAGAAAAAAAAAGAAAGATAAACCTTAATTTAAGATAAACTAAATCCTAAGGATAAAATAAAAGATAAATCCTAATATACTAAATTCAAAATAAGTAAATCCTAAAAGATAAAATAAATTCAAATAACTAAATTAAATATTAATTCTTTTTCTTTCGAGCACAAGTCTTTAATTTCCCATCATTTCCCTCTTGCTTGGAATAATTCTCCTCTAGAGAGGTAGAGAATTGATAGAACTCAAGCAAGGTGGGATTTGTGTGTGGTGAAACTTGTCCTCTGTGATCCAAGTGGCATTCAAGTCTGTGCAACCTTTCCATGGAATGAGGTAGCAATGGATGGAACCTTCAGGTGTGAAGACAAGTTGATCATCCATAACTACTTCAATTTCTTCAACGAGTGTTGTAGCAAATGGTAATGATGGAACCAGGACATGCAAAGGCCGGGTATTGGTAAAATCATCAGAGAGCTATAACGGAGGCTCAAAAGTGCCCTGCTAAGGAACTAGATCCTCCTCTACATTAAATACTAGACTAATAATGGCCATATTCAGAGATGATTCAAGTAAACAAGCATTGGGCCCAAGTTAGAATGCTTTATGAGGTTTTTAAGTGGGTTATGGGATGGCTATCGGGACGTTGTCTCTCCAAGGAATGCCAATTAATGAATAAAAGGGTAATGTGGGATACTTATGTCCCACTCAGAGTATTATAGTATGCTTTAAGGTGTTTTAGTGGGTTGATTATCTTAACTCATTAGCTAACTTAATAGGCTATGGGATGTTCTAAGGTGTTTTACAGGTCTAGCACCTTTCGGGTGCCTTTTGACTTTGACTACCTTGATTTGCCCACCTTGCCAATCAGTCACCTGTTGCTATCATCAATCTCTTTCAATGAAATTGGTCAATGGTTAGAAGAATTAAATCTTCTAAAAACTCTATGATACTTATGAATACTAAAACAGTAGATGACATCAAATATGACATTCAGCTTTTGAAATAGTCAGTGAACATCGGATCTAAGATAAGAACACAATAAGAGATATTACCAGAGACTGAGTGTTGAGTCTTTTGGTTGTAACTATTTTAGCTGTTTTTCTTTTGTATGTATGCGATTTAATTTGTTGTTGACTTCTGAAAACATTGATTAATGGGTTCTTGTATTGAATTAGTTCTCCTTTGCTAGTAAGACATGACAAAAATTTTATTTCTATTTTCTAGACATAAAGAAAAAAGAAAAAACCAGCCAAGGTATGATTCCAAGTACATAGGAGGCAGTCTGCTAAGAAGAGTCATGTTAAATTTGGATAATTAAAAAAAGAAAAATAAAACCAAAGTATACAAGTGAAATGAAGTTTTCGGTTTATGCTAGTGGTGTGTGGCTTCTTGATCCTCTTAGACTTCATCTGGAATGAGAATTTTCTGTATGAAGTGAGTGTTTTGAATGTGCTTTAGGGTTCCATTATGATCTTATTAACAGTTTAGCGATACCATTTCCAGAAATAGTAATTTGCCTAATTTTTACTGTTAAGGTGAAGCTGGAAAATTGGTAGATAACTACATATCAGATAAAACAACACAATTAAAGGAACAGATTGCAACACTTGAGAAGCGAGAAGAAAGGTTAGTGATTTATGTGTATAAGTTGGTACTTGATCCTTTATGTGTCTGTAATTATCAAGATTCAAAATGATTTTGGAAATAAATTACTGAATCATCAACAGGTACAAAACAGTGTTTGCAGACAGGATTTCAGTTTTCAGGAGGGCATGCTGTGAACTTTTTGGTTACAAGGTCTTTGATTGAATGTCATTTTGTGTACTTTAGCAGATAATTAATCCTTCTACCTTGTTTTATTTTGTCTTCATTCTAATTATATTTCTTTCATAAAAAAAAAATGTTGGCAGATTGTGATGGATGAACACCAGCGGTCAAATGGAATCCCAGTAACTCGATTTACCCTGCAATCAATCTATGCACAAAGTGATGAGGAGAAACTTGAATTTGAATATGAATCAGGGAATACCAACATTTTGGTAAGAAAGTTAATTCTGCATCTAGTTCGTAGTAATAATGATGGAATTCTATCATTGGAATTTTGTGAATTATGACTTTTATGGAATTTTATGTTTCAGTAATTATAAGTAAATAATTTGATATAGGTTGATTTTCAGAGATTCCATCGTCATTCATTAGTATCTTTTGAATCTTGTTAAATGTGTAATATGACTTTTATATTTTGTTATTGTAACAGGCAAACGATTACACATCACAGCCTGAGATATCCCGTCAGGTAGGGATGTTCTAATATTATTATAACTTTTATTTATTTCTTATACATCCTTTGAAAGTCGAAGATCTTGGATGGTAATTGCATTTTTTTTTCTTTTGGTTAAGAGATAGTCATTGCTTTAATCCTTTCTATGTTCTATTTCTTTTGTATATTAGTAGGTTTGGTGAAAGTCTTTGGCGTGACTTCTTGATCTTATATTCCAGCAGTATAACTTAAACAGGAAGAAATAAGTCAGGAATTATTATACCCTGACAATTTAGTTTGATGGCTGTGCATAATGTATTTTGCCTTATGACCTAGTTTTACTTTCTTGTGGCCGTTTATATGTTCTTGTATACATACATTACAATCATCCTAATATGTCTTTTTTACGGCATTTTTAAATTTTTTAATGGTCCCAACAGTCCCTCCCATCAGAAACTGAAGATGGAAAAAGGAGGACTTGTGGGATCAGAAATATCATTATGCATGCAATTTTTTACTATTTTTGGTTTATTTTCTTCAATCTTACTTAGTGACTTGTACATTCCCAGGTTGAGATATTTGTTCGGAAGATGAACTCAATTCCTGCTTTCACTGCCAACTTAACGGTGGAGTCTTTCAATAGAAGAACCTTGTCTTAGATTCAATCAACTTTCTAGTCTTCTGTTTTTTTTTTGTTGGTTTGATATCCTTTACTTCTAGATGTTGGTATCCTAGTATAGCAACGACAGAAACAATATTCTTCAAATTTTTTCTTTGAATTGGGTGTTGGTGCCAGATAGATATAGGTTTGTTGTTTTTCTGCCGTAATTTTTAAATATTCTCCAAAATTTTCAAGTTATTCAGATGCTGGGTAGAATTTGTAGCAATACGGGCTTTTAGCAAAAAGGTGTATTTTCATTAACTAGCAGTGGTCATAGTGGAAAAGAGTTAAAGTTGCGTAAGCATATTATTTTGAATTTGATATCATATGAATGTTGGAAATACTTTTGGAAGAATTTTTACTTAGTTGAGGCCCAATGTGGCTTGAATTGGATTAATTAAAGTCTAAAATAATTATCGGATATTGATGAATTGGATAAAAAAAAGGGGGGTTTTTCCACTATCAAGAGTACATGTTTCTTTTATTTTTTGGTTGGACTTGATGTTTCATTTTTCCTTAGATTTAGTGGCCATGTTTATAATGTCATAATTTACGTAGATTTTTTTAATTTTTAAATTTACATGGACTGTCATGTTGTGGGGAAAGAAGAGCTCGTGCTTTCAGAGTCTTCTGCTCAATAACAAGTTTAATCGAGAAATCTTTTATGGATGGTTTTGAAAATGATTGGCCATCTTCAAATCATATTCTTGTGATCTTGACGAATGCATGAACAATGAACCTAATATATACAAGCAACCACACAATGAGTATTCTTACCGATGATACAGCCTTTGTTTTTTAAACAACCATCATGCACTTCTCGGAGTAGGTTTATAACATGGTTTCCCGTCTTCTCTTCAAGTAGTTATCACGTCACTTGGAAGATTCTGGTAAATTATTATAGAATACTATTAATCAATCGGGCCATTTAATGATTCTAAGCCAATTAAACTGACCCAAGTTTAAGCCACAAAAAGCCAAACCTTCAAAGCCCAAGGTGGTGCGCATTTTCCATGCATCACAGATGTCACCACCTGAAATTGGGGTGTGACTGGTATGAAATGTGAGGAAATCTCACAAGTCTTATATGCATGCAAACTCACATTTAATTATAAAAATATAATTATAATTGAAATGATCATAATCATACTTTTACATATATAAATAAGTTTAAGTATTTTGTAGAAATTTAAGTAAAGTTTCATTAGTAAATAATAAGATCTCCTATAAGTTCTACAATAGCACAACCAATCAAAATACAATAAATAGAGTTCCGCTCAATAGCAACACATATAACAGTACATTAAAAGATAAGGATCCTACTCATAAGTAATGTGGAGTGCATCTAAACTAAGTACAAAAACATCATGACAATGATACAAATCAATTACTTTTCAAATGAGTTTGTCCATGAGAATGATCATGAGCTTCCTAGCAGTAAAAAATACCTCTCAAATATATACTAGAGGTGCAAAGTCAACTATATTATCTAAGATCAAAATATTAACTAGTAAATAACGTCCCAAAGTAAAAATGTAAAATATTTATATTTAAACAAGATAAATAAAAACAATTGTAAATATAGCGGTGAGTGTAATAAAAGTTTAACTTTAAAATCAAGGCATACCAAGTTATCATTCCTCATTGTAGGCAAAGAAATCTTGCTTTAGACAAATTTAAACAAAGCCACATCTTAACAATTTGTTCAACTGCCTTCCATTGAAATGATTTAATTCAAGAATAGGTGATAGAATAACTATTTGGCACATAAAACATGATATAAGATTATTCTCTTTAAAATCCATCATAAAGATTAAAACATTTTTGGACACTCATAAATTGAGGGAATCTAAACAAAATGAAGTAATAGGCGTGGACACACAGTCTACAAGGGTTAATAACCAATCCGGTGTGGCTAAAAGCCACAAAAACAGGCATGAATATGATGCTCACAAAAAATTTATCCCTCCATTCCAAGTGTGTTAACCGACACACTGGGCTAACTCCTCTTATATATGCACCCTGCTAATTGAGTGTTAATTATGGTGCACCGAGGACTAATGAAATTGTCGTTAATAGCCAGCGTTCTATCCTTGGTCCCTTAAAATCTTTCCAGCATGCATGGAGTACAAATAATCTTGCATTTCAATCATTCACAATTTAAGAAGCATAAGTAATAACTTTAAGGACAATTCATCTCTTCCATGAATGAATAAATATTGACAAATCAAATGGAAGAAATTTAAACAAGTAAATTCCAAATCCTTACAAAGCATCTTTATATCCTTTGTTAAAATACAACATTTTACAACATTTATGACAAAAGTAAGAAACATAAAAGTTTAATTGAATAGAATTTAATGACAAACATAAGTGAAATTTGTAGTGGGACATTATTTACTTACTTGATACATTTCTAAATAAACTAATTACCCACTAAAAGATCTCATGAAATCTTATTCATATAGGTACCTATGTATCAAAAGAAAAACCATTAATATTTCATTTAATATTGATAACTTAATCAAATTCTCTCTTCTTACCAAAATATTCCCAATGTTTTGTTATTATAATAATTTCATCTCTTTTCCATTATAATATTTCTTTCATCTCTGCTGAATACAAAAATAGTTCTATCTCAACACTGATTGAGTTATCCATTCAATAACTATTGTCTCTTACCATAAGTTCATTTTTCTTTTTGCCATAATCAAGAATTTGTATAAAGAAAATACATCTATATAGTCACATTAAACAGGACTAAAGGACTCCAAGTTTAGACTTAAGTCAAACTATATAGTGACATTATTTAATTATTGTGTTGTTACCATAATTTCCTTTCTAATCTTACATCTTTACAAATATGTATCATACTCTTGGGCAATCATGTTCCCAAATCCCACATGTAAATTTAGATACCTCTTATATTATTCCAAGTTATAAAGTTCTTGATTATAACTCTCTCAAGTTTAGAGTATTATTTTTCCTTCCAAGTTCTAACTTGAAAATTGAACAAATTATATGCTACAATTTAATAAATGTCACAATAACACTACTTACTTATTCTTTTACTAAATTCCCTTTCTTAGACATTCTATCAAACACTTCTTGTGCAATATTATTTAAGTTCATGAAAGAAGTTACTAAAGTCTTAAATCCCCACCAAGCAATCATCATAGAACAGTCAAAGTTTTGCAACACCTTTTTATGCATTAATTTCTCTTGATTAAATTAAAATCCCTCAAACTTTCCCAACATTTCTAAGCTTATAAAGATTCAGAAAAATCAGATTTTCTATCTTAATTCTACATCCATATAAAACCAGAAAATTTATCATTGAAAATAACCATCACAAAATAAGCTTCTTTGTTTTAAATTTTAGCTAGCTCCATGCTCCTATTTATCCTCTGTTTTAACGTCAAAGCAACAGCAAATTTAAGGAAGGAAAGAGACAACCTTATGCTGACACACGCTACACAATGGGCAGCAAATAAAGTGGAGTAAGAATGGTGCATCAAAATGGATGAATAAAGGGAAGAGACAACATAGCAAATCAAAGAGAAGATAAAGGAAGGGAAACTTGGACTTACCATACCCCACCATTGATGCTGAAGAAAAAGAGCAATAGGAGGAGAAAAACAACGTATAGTAGAGGAAGAAGAGAGGAAAACGTTGCAGCCAAAGTAAGAGAGAGGAAGGGCGGTGCACAAGGAGCAAAATGAAGGAAGAGAAAGTCGGTGGTGAGGGTTTTCGATGGGAGAGAGAGAACGAAAATCTACTTCTTTCTCTGTTTTAATCAAGAAATATTGGGGTAGAGTAAAAAGACCAAAAACTCATGTTAGACAAGAGAAGAAAGAGGCTTCCAAAGATTTTGGAGCGCCACTCATATGATTTATTGCAAGAAGTTTTTAAATTTGTTGTTCTTTTTAGATAATTTTATTTATTTATTTATCATTTTTATTTTGTTGGTTTCCAATTTATATTTTCTTGGATCAAAGTTATCAATTAGATTTAAATTAGAAGAAATTAAATCTATTAGATATCCTTTAAGAGATTTCTTAAATTTAAATTAAAGAAATTATCTAATAGTGTTAGGATTAGAATATCAATTTTGTTATTTTTCTTTAAATTTTTGTTTTTTTATGATTTTTTATAATTAAATATATCTTTTAGATTTTCTAGATCTATTAGGATTATTTAAGCCTAAAATATTCTTAGTTGTTTTAGAATTAGGTTTATCATATTTTACCTATATAAAGACTTCTATGTAATACATTTTTTTAAGAATAATGGAATAATATTATTGTAAATTTTTTAGTAAGGATTTATTGAGTTATTTCTTTTCTCTTTCTAATTTTCTATCTTTCTCTCCTCTACTTTTTCCTCATCTGACATACCGTGAGGAGTGATTAACCTTGTAGGCATCGTTATAGTTAGAAATCTAGAGATGAGTTCTAACTGATTATCTTCTGAATCTTTTGAGTCAATTTCTTCCACTACTCTGTATTTTTTAGGTGCTTTGAGATAGGTTCTCATTATGTCCTTATCAAGAAAGGAGGACATTCTAGTAATTTCAAAATGTTATAAAGGAGAGGGAAAATAAACAAAAATATTAATTCCATTTGAAGTACTATATTTATATTAAGATTTGAACTCTAAACTTAATTTTAAATATAAGATACATTTCCCTAATAATTCTTAACTTATTACTTGGCACTTACCTACTAATTTTAAATACAGAGCTAAAATAAATTTAATAAGTAACTTTTATAGATGCTAAGTATATTATTTTTATTATATGTATTATTATTTAAAATTATTTATCTAACCATTTTATTATTCAATAATCTATTTTAGAAATTCTCTAATTTTAGGTCATTACAACAACACAAATCACTATAAGTTTATTATGTTGACTTTAAATCAACAATATTGGGTAATCACTACAAAAAATTTAATGAAGCTTGCCAATCAATATCATAGCCAAACAAAAGTGAAAATGGATAATCAACTCCCTCCACTAAGGCCCCCACGGAAAAAGCCCCCCACTAAGGGTTAACTCAAAACTCTATAACATATTCATTGCCATGTAAAACCCCATAAAAAATTAAAGCCTAAGCTTTACTCAACATATATTAATGATAGTTTTGAATGTTACTTTGTAGGTGGTAAGGACATTAGGTAGGAAGATCCTATGTGTCCCCGCCTCTCTGTGATTGAGGTGGAATATTTGAAATTTTGAATAGATTATTGCATCTTGTTTCTAAGGAAAAAGAGTGTAAATTTCATCCTAAATGTTACAAAATCTTGCTCACTCACATATACTTTGCGGATGATCTTAGGCCCCACTTGATAGGAGAGAATGGGGGTAAGGGAATGAGAATAGGTAAGGGATTTCATTGTGAAGCTGGTTTGGTACAGTGCATACTTGACTCCATGGAATGAGTGACTCCTACGTATGTAGGAATAGAGAAACCTAGGGTGGGGGGATTGAGGCAAGACCATGGGAATAAAAATTTCTTGGACAAAAATACCCCTGCTAAAAACATTTTTGAATAAAAATATCCCTAATTATTGTGCCTTAGATTAATCAGTTGCCTTTGCCAACTTGATAACACTACTATTCTCTTCTCTATAGTCTTAGTCATTGCCATCAACCACTTACCAGTCATCATCGTCAACCACCCACTCTGTCATCGTTGAGCTTCTTCTTCACCTCTACCAAGTTCCTCCACTGCCTCCTTTAACGATTATCTTCATCTTCACCTCGACCTTGAATAGACCGTGCAAGAACTCCCATCAATTGACTAGACCTTCCTCCCTCAGGCATAGTGACCATTGTTGTTGAGCTCTCTCTCACTCTGAAATCATGTAGAGCATTCGGCCTCCCCCCAAAATCATAGTCATTGTCCTCCTCAAGCTCAGCGTTCTTTTAGATTTGCATCTCAATTACATACCTTGGATCCTTAATCACATTTTAGATGGATTTTCTTTTGGTTTTTGGAAATAGGCTGGTCTATTTGTTGTTGAGAGATATAGACAGAGGAAGGAAGGGTGGCCAATAAGGAAGATGGAGGTGGAAGCGTTGACTGGTGATGGAAGAAGGAAGGAGGAAGAAGGGGAGGTTTTTTCTTTTTCTTTATGGAGGGCATTTGAGTAATTATACTACTTTTTTTTACTATTCTCATATTTTTTCTTGATATACCAAATATACATTCAAAACTCATTCCTATTCCCAATCTCAATTTCCTATTGTCATTCTCATTCTCATTCTATAAAAAATCATTCTCCGTATCAAATGAGGCCTTACGATATTTTTAGAGGGGATTAGGGTTTTGTCAAGGTTGTCCAAAACACTATGGATGTAACGTTAATTTGATTCCTTTTGACATGTTAGTGGACTCATAGAAGAATTCTTCTAGATTGGTGTATGTCCGAAGGGGCAAGGGTTGGAGGAAGAGATGAGAAAAAAGAAGGAAGAAAAATCTTCCTTTTGCACTGTTGCAGGAAGATGAAATTGGGCTAGTGTTGTTGGGAGATAGAAAGCACTGGTGATCAAGGATGGCTTGGACAAATTTAGGAGCATGGTAGGAGGCCTTATCACTTGGAAAGATTCAAGCCCAAGCCCAATGGAAGAGATTACTTAAAAGATCATCTGCTTCACTAAAATAGCATGTGACTTAAGCATTATTGGGCTTAATTAGTGTTAATTTCATTTTTATTAATTATGGGCTAAACTTAAGTGATTAATAAAGCCCAATTGGTTAATTAATAGTCTTTTTGATGGTTCAACTTGTAAATAAACATGTCATGTGCCAAACATGTGATTTCATTAATGTGGTGGCATGTTTATAAGGGCTTAGGTATTATTTTATTATTTTTTTTTATGAATTTTCATTATTTTATTAGTTTTCTAGGTCCAATAGGAGTGTTATTTGAGCCCAAAATCTCCTAATCCTATTAGGACTACTTGAGCTTAAATTAATTAGGGTTTCTAGGCTTATTAGGTTAAAT
The DNA here is from genome assembly GCA_026686845.1 of Adenanthera pavonina. Lineage (NCBI taxonomy): Eukaryota > Viridiplantae > Streptophyta > Magnoliopsida > Fabales > Fabaceae > Adenanthera > Adenanthera pavonina. The sequence continues at coordinate 11,879,446 of JAIVEN010000017.1, forward strand.
TTTACCTTGCCTATTTAAGGCTAACTTTCATGTGCTTTTTTCAGATTTGAATGATTAAAGTTTCAGACTTTGTGAGTTTCTCTTGTGTTCTTTGAGTGCTAGAGCGAACTGCGACTTATCAAGGAATTGGTCCTTCCATGTGGCGTCACCGGAACTAGGGTTCAAGAGACCGGTTCTCTTGGGTTCTAATTCACCTAGACCAACATATCTTGTGTGCTTTCTTGATTATTCTCATCTTTGTGTGTCTTTCTTCTTACTGTTTTTCTTTGGACATGTTTTATAAGGGTTCACTTATCATTTGGTATAAGTGAACCCTTATAGAACTCGTCCAAAGAACCTACTTTTATGTGTATGATAGCCGGATCTTTGCGAAACAAGGGACAGAAAGACTGGAAAATTGAACATAAAAACAAGGTTTAAAAACATCTTTTCTTAAAATCAAAATCTTTTACCCTCATTTAAACATAACAAAAGATCCTACAGAAGATTTAGCAGCAATTACTAAGAAATTCTTCACTTGAAACACTTTGATCTCCTTTGATATCTTCAATCCAAGCTCTTGGATGTTAGTTTGGAATTATCAAAACTCTTGATTCAACAATAGTTCCAGCGACGCCACAAGGAAGGACCAATTCCTTGATAAGTCGCAGTTCGCTCTAGCACTTAAAGAACACAAGAGAAACTCACAAAGTTTGAAACTTTAATCATTCAAATTTGAAAAACGCACATGAAAGTTAGCCTTAAATAGGCAAGGTAAAATCTAACCTAATAAGCCTAGAAACCCTAATTAATTTGGGCTCAAGTAGTCCTAATAGGATTAGGAGATTTTGGGCTCAAATAACACTCCTATTGGACCTAGAAAACTAATAAAATAAAGCCCTAAAATAAAATAACGAAAATTCATAAAAAAATAATAAAATAATACCTAAGCCCTTATAAACATGCCACCACATTAATGAAATCACATGTTTGGCACATGACATATTTATTTACAAGTTGGGCCATCAAAAAAACTATTAATTAACCAATTGGGCTTTATTAATCACTTAAGTTTAGCCCATAATTAATAAAAATAAAATTAACACTAATTAAGCCCAATAATGCTTAAGTCACATGCTATTTTAGTGAAGCACATGATCTTTTAAGTAATCTCTTCCAATGGGCTTCTCTTGGGCTTGAATCTTTCCAAGTGATAAGGCCTCCTACCATGCTCCTGAATTTGTCCAAGCCATCCTCTATCATTCCCTCCCTCTTCGAAAAGATTCGTCCTCGAATCTCCATAATCTACATGGAAAGAAAGGGAACGATTAAATGCATCAAATAAATTATATGGAGTATACTTATCTTTCAACCTTGATTGATGCATCTGTGCTTTATTCCTTGCATGAATGTGAAGGAAAACATTCGTCCTTGACTTTTTGAACAAGAACATTGTTCCAATATCAGAAACCTTCACACCTTTAATTTGAATTTCATAAGACCTATCTTCAAGTATTGGTGGATAAGAAATTGAACTTTTCTTCATAGCATATATACCAATGACCTGCAGTAAATAGCTAGACACAAATTCGACACAAGAATTCTTAAATGGGACCAAAATGTTAAGGGACACATAGGGAAACAAACAGGGACAAAATGGCACACAAGAAGACTCAATTAAAACCAAAGTATTAGAAAAACTAAGGAAGACAAAATCTGGACTGATTTGAACATAATGCAATAAATGCAAAACCTGAAAAAGATTTTGATAACATTAATGATGCATAATGATAAAATAAAGATGGAGATGTAATGACTAAAAGGACACACACTAACATTAATGATGAACAAGAAGAAGAGAATGAGCTGAATAGAAAATGGAACATAAAAGACTCATGAAGGTGAAATAGGATAGACCAACAAACAACCAAAAAGACACATGACTTATAAGACACATAATAAACATAAAACATAAAATGAATAGGGACTACTTCACAAATACATAGGAAATACAAAATACTATGATGATGAGATGAAATGACATAGAAGGATCAACTAAAGAAAGAAGGCACTAAAGTAACTAATGGACTCATTATTGACTCATGCAATTTGGACTCAAAAGAAATTGTGAACTCATGCAATAATGATGGATGACATAATTTAAAGAAATTAAAAACATAATGAGAAGGACAAAAAATACACTGAAGACACATAAGACAGATGAGGTGAAGAAGAAAGAAGTTTTGTACAAATTACTTTAAGCTTACTTTCACTTTCATTCTTCCTCAAACTCTCCTTTTCTTTTCTCTTTTCCCTCTTTTTCTTTCTCTTTTTCAATCTTCTCTCAATCTTTTTCTCACTTATTCTTTTTGCACTCTTTGCATTTTTGTGGACTTTTTCTCTCTTAGTTTTCCTAGTCATATTTTTCCACTTAAGCTTACTTTTTATTTTCTCATGAGTTTCACCTAAATTATATGGCAATGATGCATGGGCCTTTTCCACTACAAAAGAACAGAGACTAACATGCCTATTCAAGTTAGAATCAAAAGCATATTCTCCAATTACCATGTCAATATGCTCAACATAAATGTAATTATAAGAGTCAATTCCCAAAGGAATCATACCATTATCCACATAGTTTTCCACCAAATCATTAGCAACAAATAAATCATGGTTTTCTTCTAAAATTTGCACGCAATCATGGTTAATTTCATTAGCATAATCATGAAATTCATTTTCCAATTGATGCAAATTAGAAACACCACTAGAATCAAAAGTACCAGCAACCTCTAGATCAATATTCTCCTCTAATTGATGCAAACAATCAATCTCTTCAACACAAACAACATCATCAAAATTATTGATATTTTCTGATTCAACACATTTATACTTGCATTCCAATTCAATTGATCCATTGCAAGAGATATCATCAATGCAAACAACATCAATATTCTCATTAGAATTATCACATCCTAAATCACAAGAGATATCAATATTAGAATTTTGAGGTTTAGGCATACCTGTAGCGAATTCTCTCATTACATCGTCAATTGTTGAAGTAGTAGCAATGTCATTATCCACTTGATCATCTTTCTCCATGTGGGAATCACATGAATCTTGGACCACGGGCATTTGCATCTCCTTGGAATGTTCAACCACACTTTTAGCTTTGGATGGCATGTATTTTTTCTTCAAGACTACTCTCATTTCATTCCATGTTATAATGGAAGGTTCTCCATTTGTAGCTCGTCTAGTTTCCATCCGTTTCCACCAAGCAGCATCCTTTTTACCCAATCGAAGGTAAGCACATTGTGCCTTCTCTATTTCGGAGTAGTTGCAACATGCGAAGACTTGTTCAGGCTTTTTTTCCCAATCCAAGTAACCATCAGGATTTTTCTCATCATAAAATAGTGGGATCTTCGGTTTGATCTTGCTAAGAACATCTGTATGAGCAGGAACCTTTGGATTACGCCTTGCTTAGGTTTTAGAAGAAAACTCCAAGCGATCCAATTTTGCATTTACTTCCTCAATTTAATCATTGAAAGTCCTTAACAAGGCCTTAAAATCAACTTATCCAATAGTCATGTTTATAATCTGAAATGTTAGTGTAAAATAAAGAGAAAGAAATAGGGACCTCACACACTCTCTCATGTGTTTCACTCAAATAATGCAAATGTACTCGTGTTTCATATTAAGTCAAGGCTTTTTCAAATATGATGCAATTTCTCTCTTGCCTTTTTCCTCTCAAAACTTGCTTTCTTATGAGAGTGCTAAATTAAAACCACAACTTCAATCAAAAGAAAATTGGTTTTTAAAGAAGTGGCAATCACAGAAAACAAAAGTGCAAAATTAAAGTTCTCAAAGATGCTAATTTGATTAAACAATAACCAACATAAAATGAGCACAAAGGAACTGAAATTTCCAACAAGAGAAATCTGAAGGAAATAGAACAAAGAAGGATGAAAATTTGTAAGAAACTGATAAGGAAAGAAATCTGAAGGAAAGACAAATTATAGATATTAAATGGGACTTGCCACCAAAGTTCATAAATTAAGTCAATCAAGTCTCAAATCAAATCCAACCAAATTTTTTTTTGGTTTTTTTTTACTATTTTTTTTGTTGCTGCTATATCTTTTTTTTCAGCAATCAATCTCTCTTTTTTTCAGATTTTTTTTATTTTTTTTCTACTACTATTTTTTTTACACTGAACAGTAACTCAAAATAGTGACTGTGAACAGTAATTTGAAAACAGTCTGATGAACAGTCGTGCAAACAGTGATGATGAAAAAAAATCACGATACAGTACGATGCACAGTGACCAGAACAGTAGGAACAGTGACGCAAACAGTTATTGAAATAGTATGATCAACAGTGCGCAACAGTGTCGGGTGAGCAGTGATGCGTACGGATGAAGAGTGACGCAAAAAATTTCCAAAGGCATTGAAGATGTGAAACAAGGAAATAAGGAAAACAAAGAACACATCTTGATTTGCAAACCTAAGCTCTGATGCCAAATGATAAGTGAACCCTTATAGAACCCATCCAAAGAACCCACTTTTATGTGTATGATAGCCGGATCTTTGAGAAACAAGGGACAGAAAGACTGGAAAATTGAAAAACAGTAAGAAGAAAGACACACAAAGATGAGAATAATCAAGAAAGCACACAAGATATGTTGGTCTAGGTGAATTAGAACCCAAGAGAACCGGTCTCTTGAACCCTAGTTGTTAGCAAGGCTGACTTCCCAAGAAGGGGGTGAATTGGGAAGATTGAAATTTTTCTGCACAAAGTGAAATGGGTGAAGATAGCACAGTGTAATGGAAGCAACGTATAAAACAGAGCAAACTAAAAAGTAAAGATAGGGAGTAGAAGACTCAGTAATTTATCCTGGTTCAGTCTATCCACTTGACCTGCATCCAGTCCCCAAGACAACTCTTGAGATTTTTCCACTATACAGCAAGAATTCAACGGGCTTCTTGCTAATGTCACAGTACAACGAGTATGCTCTGTTTCTGGAGCTTTCTCAATCTCTCTAAGCACTTATACAATGTGCTTCTCAATCCCCTTGTGATTTCCCCTCACAAGTAAATCTATCTTTCAGATGAAGAGTAGATTGTTTACAAAGATATAACTCTCTTGAATAGAGTAGATATGAAGGTTAAAGTACAAATATTGAAGTTCAGAGGGTAAAAGCTTTTAGAAGAAGATTTGGCAGAAATTCGGTATTTATAAGTTTGATTCCTGTTTCACAATTTCAAATGATGTTGTATTGATAGATTTTTGGTCCTAACTATTCGTTAGAGACTAAATCTTTCCGTTGGGGAAGTTATCCAACGGTTACTCTGAAAAACTATCTATTTACCAACCGCATTTAATGTTTCTGACATACTGAAATTCAAATTTTGGTTGGTCAATAGACGAATTTCGAAGGAACCGAAGGTTAAAGCTTCCAATGTTACAGCACGAAGTTCGTCTGTTCATGAAGTGAAATTCGAATTTTGAAACTTACAGAACATTTTCACAATGTGACATACGAATTTTCAAGAAGAAAGTTTTTCTGTTAAGTGTGAACAGTGTTTTCAATTTTCTACAGTGCCTTCGAAATTCGAATTTTGGAAGCCCAAAATTAGTCTATCAGTAGAACGTTCAAAGAGGCACAGTAGATCACTTTCCTCAAAATTCAAACTTTGAATGAGTGAAGTTCGTCTGTCAGAGTGACTTTTTTCAGACTAACTTTAACATTCGAAGTTAGAAAACTCTGTCATTCGTATGTCAATTTTTCATTTAAACAGACTCACAACCTTAGCTTCTGAAATTCGAATTTTAATGTTTGAAGTTCGTCTGACAGAAAGAAATTTTGAAACTTAAATTATTCTTGATCTCAGATGAACTTTAACAATGTTTCAGACGAATTTCTTCCATTTTCATAAGTTGTGTTTTGTCTGAAATTTGAATTTTGAAGAGTTCAAGTTTGTCTGTTTCAAAGAAGCTTCTTTCAGACTTATATGAAAATTCGAATGTTGGAAAATCAAAGTTCGTCTGTCAGATAGTATTTTTGAAACTCAATTTCATCTTGATTTTAGATGAACATCAACATTATTTCAGACGAATTTCTTAGATTTTCTCAAACTGCTTTTTATCTTAAATTCGAATTTTGAAGATCAGAAGTTCGTCTGTCACTAAAAGGCTTCTTTCAGACTTGGATGAAAATTCAAATTTTGGAGAATCAAAATTTGTCTGACAGAGAGACATCTCTTCAAACTTATTTAGTTTTAGCTCAAAATTTGAATTTCCAAAGGCAAAGTTCGAATTTCCAATATGACAGTTCAGTTTAACCTTACAAACTTCGTCTGTTTATGGGTATTTTTCAAATAAGTCAAGATTTAACATAAAAAACAAGGTTTAAAAACATCTTTTCTTAAAATCAAAATCTTTTACCCTCATTTAAACATAACAAAAGATCCTACAGAAGATCTAGCAGCAATTACTAAGAAATTCTTCACTTGAAACACTTTGATCTCCTTTGATATCTTCAATCCAAGCTCTTGGATGTTAGTTTGGAATCATCAAAACTCTTGATTCAACAATAGTTCCAGTGACGCCACAAGGAAGGACCAATTCCTTGATAAGTCGCAGTTCGCGCTAGCACTCAAAGAACACAAGAGAAACTCACAAAGTTTGAAACTTTAATCATTCAAATTTGAAAAACGCACATGAAAGTTAGCCTTAAATAGGCAAGGTAAAATCTAACCTAATAAGCCTAGAAACCCTAATTAATTTGGGCTCAAGTAGTCCTAATAGGATTAGGAGATTTTGGGCTCAAATAACACTCCTATTGGACCTAGAAAACTAATAAAATAAAGCCCTAAAATAAAATAACGAAAATTCATAAAAAAATAATAAAATAATACCTAAGCCCTTATAAACATGCCACCACATTAATGAAATCACATGTTTGGGACATGACATGTTTATTTACAAGTTGAGCCATCAAAAAGACTATTAATTAACCAATTGGGCTTTATTAATCACTTAAGTTTAGCCCATAATTAATAAAAATGAAATTAACACTAATTAAGCCCAATAATGCTTAAGTCACATGCTATTTTAGTGAAGCACATGATCTTTTAAGTAATCTCTTCCAATGGGCTTCTCTTGGGCTTGAATCTTTCCAAGTGATAAGGCCTCCTACCATGCTCCTGAATTTGTCCAAGCCATCCTCTATCAACTGGCACCATGGTGCCAATAACCTTTGTCGTGGTACCATGTCACAAACATTGTTCTCAAATAACGCGAACCATTTGAAGGGAGAAAGAGAAACAAAGGAGATGAAAGTTTCTTTGTTAGAGTTCGAAGGTCTGAGGTGATAGGATACGTTTTGGAGCTCTAAGAAGCTTGTATTTCGTAGGTATGATGATTCTTCACTTGTTTCTTAATCTTTTTCTGATTTTTAACTATGGATTTTGGTGTTGGAAGTTGGGGGTCTAGTTGGGATGAATTTCCATCGATTAAATTGAGTTCAAATGCTTTAATGACGTACTATCATGTGTATGTAGATATGCCTTAGGTTATAGATTTTTGTGGATTATAAGGTTGTTTCTTCAAATCATAATCTCTAAGTTTTGGGATTTCATGATGTCCAAATTTGGTTAGGCTCAAATATCGAATTATGGATTGTTTTGGGTATAATGATGGTTGGAAATGGTATTGTTAACTTGTTTCATTAGGTTTGTGCTTCAGATGTTGATTTGAGTTCTACTGAAGCATTTGCTTGGTCTAATATTTGTGTTTGGTGCTTGTATAGGGTGTGTGTATATTTTCATAAGGTATGTGAATTTCAAAAAGTTATTTGGAAGCAGCGAATTCATCGGTAAGTGGTTAAATTGTGTTATGGTGGATTGGACCTTAGAGGTACTAAGTGATATTGGATAATTCTAATGATTATATTTGGAAGTTTTGTTGAATGTTTGGGTTTAGAGTGGTGTTGAATGCTAATTAATTGTTGTGGATTGTATTTCCTCTTGTATGTTGTAATTGGTAATCTTTTGGCCTACTAAGGTGTTGTGAGTGTATGACAACTTGAGGTAATCAAAAAGTAATTTAATTTATTCTATATGTTTAAAAGTTTTCATATCATGATATGAAACTTATATCACGGCTAGCAATAGTAAGTTTTTTTGAAACCTTCTTTCTTTGAAAAGTATAATAAGGAAGTGAAAATAGTTGATTTTGTATTCACATGTATATGTGGCTATATAAATGGGAATACAAGGTATTTGATCTATGAATGTTATACACTCAATATTAGTATATATACTAATAATGTTAATGACAATAATATTAATAATAATGAGAATAGAATTGATTTTATATATACATGTATGTATTTATGGTCATGATGAATGTTGACATGCTTGTTACTGTTGTGCATCCTCATGAAATATCTTGCATGATAGAGTTATGCTAGTATGATGATACTGATAATGATATTGGCGTGTGTGTATTGCATGATGGCATGTTAGCATAACATTTAGGCGTAACCACTACATAATGCATATTGGGACATTTTCGATAGGGTGATGATGTCTTGTGATATGATAATACCAAGTGGTATGCCAATCCACTGGTGGGACATGTGAGGCCTCCAAGTGATGAGGTTGATATATATATTCTTGCTAATAAATCATTATCCTTTGGCCAGGAAGCTCTAGGTGGTAGTTGATTGGGGATGCACTTTCCCTAGATCTACCACCAATTGCGGTGGTCCAAGGGAAGGAAAGCCATGATCTACTCATTAGTGGAATGACCTTTAGTCAGGTTATGAATAGTGGTAGTAAGCTTAGTAGTACCCCGGAATAGGCTTTCACAGGTTGTTGGAAGGGGTCTATTTATAAAAGTTACCTTATGAGAGTAACTAGCTTATGGTTCTTGCCGTGATTGATGTGGGTTTTACATATCACGTGCATAATATTTTGCATAATTCATATTGCATGTGCATAATTGTATGTTGATTCCTTATATTTAATTAATATTAAACTATAGTGGTTGTAAGCGTTTTATAAAAGGAAAGCTTTTGACTATAATTGTCCCTAGTTAATGGGACGTATGTCTCACCCCTCGATAATACCTCTTTTCAAGAGAGGATGTTTTGCTCTAGTGAGATGGTGACTGAGGTAGGTCTTCCTCTTGTTCGAACATGGGATATTCGAGTACTTATGATTGGTATGAGTTCATTTGAGAATGCATGTTATATGTTTGATTAGTATTGTGCCAAGTATAAAGATATGATCGGATACCATGTGTGAAATGGTTTTGTGAATCCTCCTGGTTGTTAGCTTGGGTTCCTATTTTAGATGCATGTTTCTTGTCATCTATAGCCCCATTCATTGTTTATGAGAGTTTGGGGTGCAGGGCATTAGTTGCTTATGTGTACTTTGCTAAGTCTGAGTAAGTTACAAGGGTGTTTGGAAATTTTAGTATATTTTATGGAAAAAGGGTATGTTAACTGATAGGTAAGATTGGCATTTAAGGGGGTCAAAACCTAAGATAGTGGTTTTTTTGGGGTGCTTCCTCCTTGAACAATGTTCTTGTGTCATTTGTAACATGTTGGACAAGGTTGTATGACAAAAAGGTTAAAGGTTTGAGATTGGGAGGTCTTGAGGTCAAGTCTTAGCCTAAAAGTGACCATTTTGGTTATAAGTCTTCAAATTCTCCATATGGGGAAATTTTGAGGTGAGGTCAGTGTCTACAGTTAGAAGAGGTGAAGAGTGACTTGTAGGCATTGGAATCACGTCAATTGGAGGTTCGATTAGAGAGATATGCGCATATGAAATTTATTCCAAAAATCAGATTTGCTATCATATGATAACAGATACTAGCATTGCGGTGCTAGATCCCAGGCCATAGCGCCACACCCTTGTTTCCTCTTTTCATCCTTTTTCCCCTAAATTTGGGTCTTTGGATCATTTATCTAGCTCTTTCTCCCCTAGTTCTTTATCCTTTCAAGTTGTTTTGAGATACTTTGATTAAATGATGGTCATAGTTAATTTGGGTCTATGTTTCCTTAGGATGTTACATTGGACAACTTCCCTTCTGTCTTCTATTGTATCTTCTACTCTTCAGCCTAATTAGATGAAATCAAGGAAGAGTGGTCATAGTATATGTGACAATGTATGTGGTTTTTTTCTTTGTTGGTTTGAACTTACTTTGTCGTAGATTTTTGTTGGTTCTTTCATGCAAAAATTATATTATTTTGATAATTTGATGTGGATCTCAATTATATTGTATTGGGACTGTATGGAATTGTGATGAAATTACTGCAATTTTGTATTAGTAATGTATTTTATTGCAATTGTATATTGGAATGTGCTTTATTCTAGTAGAGTACACCCAATATGTATTGGAATTGAATTGCTAGACTTGTATGTTGGACTGTATCATTTTTTATGTAGGGACCGTATAATATGTAGGGGCTGAATGAAAAACAGCCATTAAAAAATGATAAAGAAAATGCTTGTATTAATAAGTGCTATCTTTTTCTCAATGTTGTCAAAGCCAGGCAAAATCAATCAAAACCAATAAATCAGTTTGAAGTTTTAAAGAACTAGTTAAGAATTGAATAGGTCAATAATAAGCTAAACGGGTAAAAAATTGGGAAATTGGTCAACTTATTTTTTAACTTTTATTTATTGTTTTTAGTTTTTAAGATAAATAGCAATATTTTTAGTATAAAATCATATTATTTTTTAGATAAATTTTTTCTATTCATATTATAATAATATATATGCTTTATTATAATACATGGTTATTAATAATCATAAATTTGCTTAAGAAATAATGTGTTAGTGAATTATTAGTTGATTTTTATGAATTCAAAATGTGATTATGGATAAATATTAAATTATTTATATTTAAATATATATTAAGTTATAAAACTTATTAGTAATAGTTTTTTTTAATTATCTATATAATATATAGTATATAAAATTAAAAATATATTCATTTTATTATTATTGGTTTAATTATGATCTGGCTATAAGTAATATCTTTGTAGAAAGCACTTTCCTTGATCTTACAAAAGGTAGTGCTTCAAGATTATTATCTCTTTTACTAGTGTTTTATAGCGATATGGTGCTTCACCATTGAGTACTTGGTTTAATTAATGAGAAATTGTATCAACTTAATTAGAGATCTTAACTTCAAGCTCTGGAAATACAATCGCTTTAAATATTTAGTGATAGAGCTTGTTACTTGAAAGGGTCTGACTTGACTCGATCCAAATTAGTTTGGATTCTGATAACTCTTCTAGTTGAAATAGGGTAGGTCTAGGATATTAGGTGTACATTAAAAAAAAATAGCGATATAGTGCTTCAAAAGTTCTATCTTTGATTGGAAAGAAGTGTTAAGTCCACTCATGTCATAGGGGCTTTTGCCTTTTAAAATAGGGCATTTTTGGTCTTTCACATTATTTATTGCCTTTTTTTAAAGCGAATAAACATTAATTTATCATTTAATATTTCTTCCCTACCTTTCATACCAAATGTGCTTTTAAGTTTCATTTTACATTCATTTCCTTTCCTATCTTTTATGTTCCTTTACTTTAAAACAGATTGTTGCAACCATACGAGATCTAATGCCATGTTGGTAGAAATAAAATAGATTTCAAGAAAGGAAAAAAAAGGAGATAGGGGAAATCTACTTTAATATGTTTGATAACCAATTATAATTTTTATTGAAAATCTGGATGTATTTGGTAGCCAATAATAGTTTTTCCATTAAAAAACCAAACACATTAATTAAGATGGATTTTATCTCTTATTCTTCATTTCTTGAAATCATTTTTTTTCTACCAAACAAGAATTAGAGAAGATAAAAGGAGATCAATTTCTTGTTTTTGAATCTATGGGCAAAGGCTCATCTTGTGCTCTAAGAAAAATTGAAGTATTTCAAAGTCAAATTTGAGATGCTGGTTTCATGGCTTCACACATTTTTGCAAGTTGGATAGTTATATTCTCCAGCAACGAGAGAACTAGTTGTAGGTAGATCCTATTTTCTTTCACAAGTAACACAACAGCTTAGTGGGTGATCTGCCACTTGTCTTGATTTTCATCTTTATTTAAAGCTTTTCCGATTTACATTTGATCTAGTTGAAACTAATCAATTCAACTTGCTCTATATATATATACAGCCAGTAATCGTTGCTCCTTGTATATATCATTACAGCTATAACTAATTTTGTGTTCTTTGTCAAATAGGCATGTCTGTACTAGCTAATTCTATTCCTTAACTAGGGAAAGAAAAATACTGTGAACAAATGAAATAAATAATTAACACTTCTATGGAAGAATTACTAGTTGATCACATTTTTGGATACCTATGTTGAAGTTTTGCCAAGTGAGAAATAGATGAATTTTTGCCAACGTACACTACACGCCACAAGGGATCATTCAAGCTATTAGAATCCTATGGATCACACGCTCAAGGCTGAGCGACTGGCAAAATTTTTCAATAATGCCTATCACTCATGATTTTAGTCTTTTTCTTGTTAGGCATTCTGTAGTGTACATATTTAGTCCTATGCTTTTGTAGGCTCTGAACTTTTTCAATAAAGCTGTATAACAAGAATATGTTAGATTGATTATATATATCAGTTTTAAATTGCATTTGAATATATGATTTTTATTAGATATTATATTTTAACTATTAATAACTTCTTATCAACAAAATTTAGATTGTAATTTAAAATAGTAGAAGTGATGTAAATGCTTACGAAAAGCAGATGAGGATTAGTACGAGGACCACCCATTTCAAGTTCCAAAGGACAACCTGTACTCTTGCTCAGTTTTTGTAGAACAAGAAGAACAAGCCAGAGATAAACAAAAATATGAGGGATGAAATAGAAGAATATAAGGGAGAGAGAAATTACACTAAAAAATTTCAAAATCAATAATCAAAAGTCTGAATGAATCAAGATCTTTTTTATAGAGTTCAAATCCTATTTTTTTTTCTTTTTATAAAAGTTTAAATCCTAATTCTATTAGAGTTCTAAGATAAGATAACTATTTTTAAATTATCTTTAATCTAAAAGATAAGTCATTTTTTCTTCATATTTTTTTTCATCACTCCCTCTGTTCTTTTTATTTACATAATTAACAGAGTTAAAAATTTAACTAAAATGTATGTTTTAAAAATAGAGAGAGATTTATATAATTTTAGCAATATTAAAGGAAGGGTAATATATTCTACTCTTATAATTATTCTGTATATTAGTATAAATTTTAATTAATAAAAAGGTATTTTCTTAGTAATGTTAAAAGTTTGACTAAAATATAAGTTCTCAAAATACAAGGAGATCTATATAATTTCAAGTTTCAACAACATTAAAAAATATATTTTATTGGTATAATTAATTTATTTTATTTAGTATATGTTATTTATATAATATATATATTTTTTATTTTGGTGTGGTTGGGGTAAAGGAGGAAAAGATCAACAAAGATTTAGAGAATGAAAAAATAATTGGATCTAAGGGTAGGAATTTAACAAAAGAAACAGGAAAAAAAAATTAAAGGGTGGGGTAGCCTGACCCTTTGCTGTTAAAAGACAATCCTTCCACATTGAATAAAAAAAGATTGAAAAACTACATCCGGGTGTTTCAGATACCGAAATCCAATTTTTATAGTACCTAAAGAAATATTTTTTAAGTTGTAGTATATTGGAAATTTCCAGTTTTCATTTTGTAGTGTTGTGGTTAAAAAGCCATAAGACAAATTTCCTATGTTTTAAATTGAAATTTTAGAGTCTCCTTATATTTTAAATTGAAATTTCCTGGATTTTGAATTGAAATTCCCTATACAAATACATGTTGGCTCGCCAAATACTTCTATGGAGAATATTTTAGTAAGATTTGTAGTATCAGTTTCATGTTTATTCCACACACTGCCATAATAAAACCATAAATGTGTCGGTTAAAATTGGCTTTTTTTTCTTTTATATGTTCGTTTACGTCAACTGCGGAAGGGAATTAGAACTGTAGAAGTGACGGAAATTATATCTATCTAAATCTTCCTGAAATAATAAATAATATAAAATCTACATGTCAGCTATTAAAATATATTCAAATTATGATTAACAATATTTGAGTATGTGTTATAAAATATTAAAACATTAAATGGATACCCATAATCTTCCATGAATAGTCTCAGAATTTAAAAAAATCGTTCCCAAAAATGTTAAACTAAGAATCTATGATATATATACATGTTAGTAATTGATTCAAATATATATAAAAAAAAAAGCAAGACAAATGCAAATATATGAGAAATAAATATCTTGAATTAAAGACTTAGACCAATGATCATTTTTTCAAAGATGTATTTACATAGTTGATTAAGAGCCTGAAAAGATTATTTATGTATATATATCATCATCAAAAAAGAAAATAAGTTGCTGAATTATTAAAGCAAAATCCAAATCAATGTGAAAACAAAGTATTGTTTTCTTTAATTTCATGACTTTTCAATGCACTTTTAATATTTTAACATATCATTATTTTTATCTTCCAAACTAATTTTAAACGTTGTGGAAGTCTCATTTTGTGGAAAAGTCTTTTTTCCAAACACGCAAAATGTAGAAAACTAGGCACGTTTTCGTTGCCAATTGTCTGATGTTATAGCTTTTTCTTTTTCTTTTTCTTTTTTTTACCAAAGATGTTATAGCTTTTTCAAAGAACTTAATTTTGGGAAATATTATAATCTCTTTCTAACTTGTTTTATAACTTTAGAGATCTCTATCTACATGATGAGTATTCTTTAATTTTTTTATTTTTCAAAGCATTTCTAATTTTTTTAACATATTATTATTTCTTCCAAACTTTTTTTCATTGTCATTGTCTAATGTTATAGCTTTATCAAAGCACTTAATTTTGGAAAATATTATATTCTCTTTCTAACTTGTTTTGTAAGTTTAAATATCTCTTTCTACATGATGAGTATTCTTTAATTTCATGACTTTTCAATGCACTTTTAATATTTTAACATATCATTATTAATTTTTATCTTCCAAACTCATTTTATAGATTGTGGAAGCCTCATTTTGTAGAAAATTCTTTTTTCCAAACACGCATATTGTAAAAAACTAGAGACGTGTGTTTTCATTGTCGTAATATGATCTTTTATAGCTTTTTCCTTTTCTTTTTTTTGTTGGACCAGAGATGTTAAAGCTTTTTCAAAGAACTTAATTTTAGGAAATATTACAATCTCTTTCTAACTTGTTTTATATGTTTAGAGGTCTCTTTCTACATGATGAGTATTCTTTAATTTTATGATTTTTTCAAAGCATTTCTAATTTTTTTAACATATTATTATTTCTTCCAAACTTGTTTTATACCTCATGAAGTCTCATTCTATAGAAAAGTCTTTTTCTCTTTTTCTTTTTTCCAAACAGGTAAACATTTGTTTTGTTAATGACTTGAAATTAACAATATTTCAGGACAAGATAAACAGCAATGCTACCATTTCACATGTTGGGTCGGTACATTCCTTAAGAAAAGGCATGAGCCTAATTTTTTTTTCTTACTGAATGATTTTGAGTAGATGTCTTTTTTTTTTGTCTGTTTTTCATATCTTTGTTTTTTGTTTTGTTTTGAAAATACGGAACATTTTTTGTTATATATATATTTATTATTTTAAGATAATCCATATACTTTCCAAACATTCATACATTAATCTCTATACTTTTTAAATGTTAAATATGAGGACTTGTTTAATGTGTAAAATAAAATTAATAAAAAAAAGTAAAGAATTAGTAATATGGGCTGTTTTGAAACTAATCTAGGTTCAATACCTTTGCCCCCATATTGAAATGGGGCAGCCCATCAGGCCCATAAGCTGGCTTGTTTCAGTTGCTTGCCATCTTAGTTGGAAATTAACCACACTGCCACACATCATCATGATAAACAGTTATACCCTATTTGATATGCATGTGTAATAGCTGAGACGAAGAAGGAAAAATAAAAAAAAAAGGAAAGAGAGTTATGGAAGCTTTTAGTGAAAGACTAAAGCATTTCAAGTGATCTTTTTTAAAGAAATTTTGATAATATCAATAACTTTCTAACTAGCGCACGAAACCTAGATTTATGGGCTTTGTTTTTTTTAATATTTAATGCCATTAATTTCTGACAGTGATGAGTGGTCTCTAAGAGAAAGTAATAGCATAAGGTGTCTTTGGGTTGCTCGTTACTTAATTTAATATAGTTATAAAAGTGTTTCTTTCTTTTATTTGTTTATTTTTATTGGAATAAAAATTATTTATCTATTTACAATAAAATTGGAAAATTCTTTGGAGAGAAAATTGCTATCGAAGAACATCAATATTCATCTATGAATAATGAATTAAATTCCCAGCAATAAAAAATTAAAATTAATTAATAAAATTTGCTATTAGAGCAAGGGAATAAACCAATTCAAATTTCAACCTATCATTCCAATAATCAAGATAAGATATAAAGAGAATATTTGTAAAACAGATCAACCAAATTTTTCCCAAAGAAGAATTGAGAATCTTTTGAGAAGATTTTGCCCCTTTTTATTTAATTAATTTAACACCTAGTTAGAGTATAGTATAGAAAAAGATATATATTTTACTTATTTTGTTACCCTCGTAGGCTTAATTTTAGAAGCAATCAGGTGGCGATTAATTTGTTTTAGAAGGGTTTACATTTGAAAGAAAAAAGAAAAGCTAGCTCTCTTTATCCAAAAAAAAAAAAAAGAAAGAAAAGCTCTCATCTTACATTTGACATCATAATAATGCTCACAACATTATTTAGAAGTGTCTAGATTTGATTATTTTAGCATAACTTTGTACTATAATAGCTACTATCATTTAAGAAAAATCTTTCTTTTTATACACCCATTGATTTAGGGTCTGAGGCTCACCACTGACCTGAAAAAAATGTATTTATAAGCCAATTAAAAGTAGCATAAAAAAACAGTGTGAAACCTCTATGATATCTTTCCACATGGGCTCACTTCTCACACAAGAAACCTCCATGATACCATATGGGTGAGAGTATTCCTCCATGCAACTTTCACACTTGGAATATCCACAAAGGGGTAACTGATAATAATCAAGTATCCCTGTTCATCCTCATAGACAGTCTTCACTGCCCCTGTGATGTCTCAAAGCCAGTGTGGCTCACTTGTATGCTTTTCTATATCTGAAATTCGATGGGGTGAAGGATTAATATCCAAATAATATTCGTCACATGTTATAAAAACTGAATTTTTAGCCGTGCATTGCACTAGAAGATTATTTTTCATTTACCAACACATGAGAAGGTTGAAGTATTAGAAAATACTCTTTCTTTCTATTTTTCTTCTCATTTTAGGATTTCTCTCTTTCCTTAAACCGCTATTTTTTCTTCCATTATTCTCTTTAAAATAATATTCTCTTTCAAAAAATAACATAAATGTATTTTTTAAATTCAAATTTAAAAACTCTTAACTGTATTAATTTTTTTACTCAAATTTTAAAAATTTTGTATCTTTGACTTTTTATATATATATATTCTATAATATCAAATTTTATTACTAATTTTTATATGTCCCGTGCATGATAAGACAATCTAGTTACAACAATTTACAATGAGTTCAAATATGAAACCAAATTTACAATATTATATGAAATCAAAGTTTTGGTTGTCCATCAATGCCATCGAGCAATTGATGCTTGATCGCACTATAATGTCTGAAGTTATGCAGTGCAAACTGAAAATCATTTTTGACAACTTTCAACATATAATTGAACATTTTGACAACTGACAAACGCCCCCTCCCCATGCACTTCCTAAAGCATCCCATGCTCAAAATTTTTCCTGCAACCAATTAGGGTCCGTTTGGTTTCAGTTGGTTGAAAATGAGTTTTGATAGAATTGGTTTTGTAACGTAGTTAAGATAAAAATTGGTTTTGAACTAACGTGTTTATGTTTGGATGATTTATTTGAAAATTGGTTTTGACAAAACTCATAATTTTTCTCTAAATTGAGCTTAAACTCTATTTTATGATTAATTTAATTTACTTGGACTAAAATTTAATCTGCATTTATTTAATTGAGAACATAATATATCTGATATAACATTTTCTTACAGGTCATGATCTATAAAAATTAAAATTTTGAAGGGATATTTTAGTCAATAAATAGGAAATATTTTATGGAAATTTTATTTTCCTAATTTTTTTATTTTTTATCATTTTTATTGGTCTATTTTTATCTGACTTTAAAATAAATACATGCAAAAATGAAAAAGTAGAACGGAAAAGCATTAGCTCGGCTGCTTCTCCTTCAACTCCATTTTTAAGAAAAATCATGGTAGCAACCTCAACTCATTTTACTACCCAAACACTCACAAAAAATGGAATAAGTGGTTTTGGGTTGAAAACGGAGGTTCAAAAGCGAAAACAAACAGACCCTTAATCTCTGGAAAAGTTGAGATTTGCTTGGGAATAGTCACCCCGTCACCCAATTTGTTTACCTAGTCATGAATAACAAAGGAAAAAAAAAGGAAGCATTTTGCTTAAGAATTTGCTACCAACAACATTTGTATGCTTTTAAGAAAGAACATAGTAAAATGCAGAACTTGAAATAAAAAGCATTTTGCATAAGAAGGGGCTTCCAACATTTGTATGCTTTTAAGAAAAAACAAAGTAAAATGCAGAACTTGAAATTGTATTTATTGGATGAATAAACCTCTTAAAACCAAAAAGATAAATAGCAAAACCAAAGAATTATAATAGGCACATAAACAATGATTCGGTTCATATAGTAGAAGCCTTCCTAAACTCAACCACAGCATTTAATTTCCTTGAACAATTGCAAAAACCAATGCCCTAAATATGAACATAGAAATAATAAATTGAATATATTCCATCTACTCCCCTAATGGACAGAAGTATCAAATTTACGAACTACTAATTTTGGAAAGTACTTTTTAATACAAAACGTGCATGAACTAGAACAATTAATTTTTCCAAGGGTTCACTGTAAATGCCCCATCTTGTGTCATGAAAGTGAAGGTTGGGAAGTGAAAACGGAACTAGAAGTGCAGATTTTGCATGTTTGGTGTAGAGGAAGCAAGTTCATCATGAAACTCACTTCTGCCAAAATACACAGAGGTGGCTTCCATCCCACACCCCATGGAACTCTCATTGAAGTCATTTTTTGAGACACTTTTGTCCTTAGTTGTCTCACCCATTAGTGATGACAACACCAGTCTTGTGATAGTGGCCATCATCCCAATCACCGACCTTGTGCCACCATCTCCTTTTTTCAACCTTGCGCCACCTTCTCGCTCCTCTGATCTTGTGACATCAATCCAGCAATATAGAATAAGATGTGAAAAGCATAAAAAGATGGGAAAAGAAGTAAAATAGCAATTTCACAATGTAGTGATAAGAGAAATGTTAGGTTGGCTGGTCACCCAAGAGGGGGGTGCTGAATTGGGTGATGCAAGATTTTCGCTCTTTTTGGATCACAACCCAATTTCACTAAGAGTGTAGCAAAACAGGGATAAACAGAGAGAGTTGTGTGTAGCAACTGAATAGAGAAGATGAAGAACAATACACAACAATTTATACTGGTTCAGCCCAACCACTTGGCCTACATTCAGTCCCCAAGACACCACTTGGGATTTTCCAGTATATCCCACAGGTTTGATCCGGGCACCGTGAAGCCTCAGTACATTCCCACAAGTTTTAGTAGGCACTTGTGAAGCCACTCTCCTCACACCTTTACAAGATGTGTAAATCCCTTAGTGTTTCCCCACATTAAGATTCTACCCAAAATATGTGGAAAGAAATATTTATAAAATGAAAACTCTTTTGAAGAGTAGATAATACATTGAAAGTTCACTCTATTGAGGTGGGTTTTTCAAACAATGCTGAGATAGAAAGATTTTACAAAATGTTGGAGCATTTTCACATAAACTCTCTTAAGATTGTCACCCATAAGTTCAAATGATGTTTTATTTATAGTTTCGTGGTGTAATTAGACGTTAGATACAAGATCTACCCGTTAGAGGCGTTACCCAACTGTTACTCTACAAAACTAGCCATTTACCAACCGCATTTAATGCTTCTGACATCCAAAGTTTGAATTTTGGTTAGTCAACAGACGAATTTCGCAGAGACTAAAGGCTAAAAACTTTAACATTGAACATTTGAAGTTCGTCTATCATGAAGCAAAGTTCAAATTTTGATCTTTGAAAAATGTTTCTATATTGGAACATATGAATTTTTAATTTTAAGGTTCTTCTGGAAAGTATGAACAGTTATTCCATTTTGCTACAATGCCTTCGAAATTCAAATTTTGATACCCAAAAATTCGTTTGTCAGTGGGTAGTTCAATAAGGCACAATAGTTTATCTATTTGAAATTTGAATTTTCAAAATGCAAAGTTCGTCTGTCAGAGAGGCCTCTTTTCAGACTTACTTCAAAGTTCGAATTTCTAAATACTATCATTCGTATGTCAATATATCATCATAACAGACTCACAAGCTTGGTTTCAGAAATTCAAATTTTCATGTTCAAAGTTCGTCTGTCAGTGAGTCATTTTAATGCTCTTTGCAAACTTAGTTTTTAGATGAACTTTGACATATCTTCAAACAAATTTTTCATTTTTCATAAGTTGTATTTTGTCTGAAATTTGACTTTTTAAAAGCCAAAGTTCGTCTGTTAGAGAAGGCTCTTTTCAGACAAGATTCAAAATTCAAATTTCTGCAGTCAAAGTTCGTCTGTTAGACCTGAAGTTCGAATTTTGAAATCCAAAATTCGTCTATTAGAGGGAATGTTTTTGAACCCTTTTAGTGCTTAATTATTAGACGAACTTTGTCATGACTTCAGACGAATTTTGCACATTTTACTAACTATGCTTAACTCAAAATTCGAATTTCAACACTTGAAATTCGCCTGTCAGAGGTGATATCTCTGGAACTTCAAATTTCAGTCAGCACAGTTTGTATTTTCATAAAGTATATGAAGTTTAACTTCTTAGAATTTATCTATTAGTTAGAGTTTTTCAAATCTAACTTATTTAAAACATATGGTAACAAGATTAAGTAATTTTCAAAGATTAATTCCACCTCAAGGCCTAAGTGAAATAAAATATACCTAGTGATTAGGTCTTCAAATGTTGAGTTCCACTTCCACTTAGTTATTTCCTTCTTGGCATGTTCACTTCAGATCTTCCATTTTTGGAGCATCATTTCTTTTCTTATTTTTTGAGTGAGTCATGATATTGATTTCCATTTCTGTATTCCAATGCTCACTCTTCTTACTTGGACTATCCTACATCTAATATATTACACTTACAAACCAAGTAGTTAGTCCAGTTTATATATCCAATTTATATTATTCATTGTAAAAGTATAATGGATATATTTGCATATAGCATGATATATACATTATAACCATAATTAAATACATGCTAATACACATTTTACTTCTTTAAAGAACATTATATATGTCAGATACATATGATGCATTTGTTCCTTATTACTCTATATTTATCATCATCAAAACTTGTATTATACTAAACCTTACAAGAAAAGCTAGACTTGAGGTATAGAAAGTGGAATGAAAAGAATGTTGAAATGACCTTGTAAGTGTCACATGGTCGAAGCTAATGTGGTGAGCTTATGCCTTAACAAAAAGATTATTCAGGTAGTTTGCCTAAAGTTATGGAAAGAAAAGAGAGGAAAGGTGTCAGGTGCCAGTGAAAAGATTGTTATATGAATAAGATAAAGGAATTATGAAGGTAATAAGAAAGAGTATGTTATGTGAAAACTCTTAATACCCCTTAAGTAAGGCAAGTTTATGATATCCTTGACATTTCTTGTCACGACCCAAAATCTAGGCCATGACCGATGCATAGACTAAGCTGGCATAAGCCTACTTAGCCTAGCAAGCCTAATACAGAAACTTCCACAACCAGTCAATTTAAATGAAAACTAAAATGAAATACCAAAATACTTCCAATAATCAATCACAGTTTATGACTTATCTCAATCCTCATATCCAAATATAAATAAAAGTAGAAAATTAACATATAAATAAGGCTATTTAAGTCGATAAGACTCAAGCACAAACTCCTCTATAGTAGTAACATCACCACGGGATCTGTGTTATCATAAGACTAGAGATATCCTACTTAATGTCCAAGAAGTCCAATTTTCCCATAGTGCTTTATTCGACTACCTGTTGGTATGAAAATATAGAAAATGGGAGGGGTAAGTTTACCACTGACTCAATGAGAGCATAAATAACAAAGTGCATAGAAGGGAAGTAAAGGTCGCACAAGTGTTTTTCAAAACAATCTTACAAGTATATCTATCTATATTTAAACTAATAATCTATATACAAAACATTTTTATACCAACAAGAAATCAATACCAAATACTATTTCACCCATCCAACAGAAAGGAAGGTTCACTTAGAATACTAAATGCTATCACACTAAGTGCATCACAAAATCTATTTTACACATCCTATAACTAATGGTGGGGAATAACTATCCCACATAGTATAATAATATAATATATTTTATATACCGTGGGTAGAAATAGTCGTCTCACCTGATAATTTATATAATACTATATCTCATTTAAGTAAAGGTGAGGAATAACTGTCTCATCTATTAAATACTCATATTGAAAATCAATTAAGCTAGTGAACAAAATGAAGGAAATATAAAACAAGAAAAAAGAGAAAAAATGAAATTGAATTAAAAATATTTAAAGTTAAAATGTCAGAAATTAAGAATTGGTTTTTACAAGAAAACATGATAATTTGGAACTAATATGCCACAAAAATGGTTGGACAAAAGAAAAAGAAATACAATAAAACTAGGGCAACAAAGATATAATAAATAAAAAAACAGTAACAATGAAAAAGATATATATCAACAACAACATGTCCACAATTCTAATTTTAGTGCTAATGACAACAATTGTCATCACCAATGCTTATCTCATCAAAATCATCCTAAGATCATTGGCATTGAGGAACTATATATAGATAAATTCTAAAGAGAGAAAAATTTACTGTAACTAGAAATTTAACTCAGCTGGTCTTAAGATATAGAAGTGTAAAAGGGAAAAGAAGGAAAACATGTTTTGGATTTGCTTCCCAAACAAGGCAGAATACACATCAAGAGGAACATGTAAAAATTATTTAAGGCTAAGGAAAATATTAAAGGTACAAAATGAATGGGGGCACATTGCCATTTATACATTCATTAGTTGGAACCAATAGTATAGATCTCTTTTTCCCCTTCCACTTTAAATTCAATCCCTATTGTGGAAGTTTAACTAATACCACCTATAAATGTGTTTAGGCATAAAAACATTACTATCACCACTAAAATTAACCTTCCATCACCAATTAAATTCATACTATGTATATGATATTATGATCCTAATTTCTAGTCTAAATCGTTATTGATACCACTAAAATAAATCTATCTCTAAATTAATTAATTTATCTTTTTAAAATATTGTATTTGGATATAGAGATTACATTATGAAGCAAATGATCAAAACCTGAAGATAAAGAATAAGAGAAAAATTCCCAAATTCTACACCCTATCAAAATGCTTAGAGGATGGAGCCTTTTCACAAATGGGCTTGGTAATTTATTGATGGACATAGACTCACGGTTGGCAAGCATCAGTATATGGTGACTATAAAATAATGGAATTGGAGCAATAAAGTATAAAAGAATTTCATATTAATGCAAAGTAGTGATTTGTGACCGATAAATAATAAGTGGGGACCAGGAAAATAGTTATTTGTGGAAGAAAATGACAAACATTACATGATTGATAAATGGATAGAAGTGGCGACATTTGTCAACAAGGGAAAAGTAACAATATTGGCTCTACATTACTCTATTAAAATTTGGTTGCAATTCATGCAGTGGTAAATTGAAAAGATGTAAAATGATTGATAACAACACCAAATTGCTAAGACATTTCTTCTTCAATATGTATCTAGCAATAACGTGATATATATATATATACAGGGAAGGGAATGAGTAGGAATAACAAAGCAAAGAGTGCCATACGGAATAATCATGTTGGCTGAACCATTATGTAAACAAGAATAAGGAATAAAAGACAAAACAAGGAAAGGAACAAAAGAAAGGAAAGAATAAAATTACCGAGAGAGGAAGAGCGGTTGAAGCAATTGGAGGATGCGGCAGAATGACGATAGAAAAGAAATAGGCCGAGGGTTTTCTAATGTATAAGCTTAAATATATATATATATATATGGGTTTTTTTTTAAAAAAAAACTTGAAACTTTAATTAAGATTTAAATGAAATTATGGTAAAATATCTTAGAGTTTTGGAAATACTAGGAAATCTTCATAGCCAAAAAAAAAAAAATAGATATTTGATTTGCTTCATAAGGAAATTTCTAATATTTAAAATTTTTATAAAATTTTGCTATTTTATCTATTTCTCTCTCTCATCTTTTCTTTTTTGCTGTTACATTTCGCAACATGAAAAGTATTAACTAGACTCTCCAAAATGTATGAATGGAGGAATGAGATCAAAGTGAAATGCTAACTTCTAAGTCAGATAATTAAGACATGAAAGTATTCATTTGGTAAAACAGTCTGGAAATTGAGAAATGATAAGAAAAGAAAGAATGGGACACAAGTACTCAGCAAAAATTTTGAAAATGTTACATTTCCCTCCCCTTGAAAATAATTTTTTCCAAGGAAGAAGAGTGAAGGCGTGAAGAGAAAAGAGAAGCAAAGCTTGAAGGTAGAAGTGCAAAATCCAAAGTCAGTTCTTCTATGTATTCAAGGTAGTTGTTTCAAGTAGTTTAGTATGATTTCATGGAGTTCTCTTCTCCTCTCTCTGAAGTTCAGTTTCGGCCTGGGCAAAAGGATGTGAAGGAAGTGAGTTTCCATGCAAGAATCATGGTAGAAACCATGAATATGTAGCAAGGTATAATCAACTGGTTTGATACTCTACCTACCTCCAATAGTATGATAGTGAGTGAGGAAAAATGGGAAGACTTGGAAAGAGGCCTAAAACATGCAATTAGAGAAAGAGTTGTCCCAATATGGATTTGAACTTTTAATTCCTTGATTGAAGTAAGCAGAATCATTGAGAATAGTTTGCATCATAAGTATATTGCTCTAGCACCTCCGAAAGGAGAAGTAAGTAAAAATAAGAGTAAGAACCTTGAAATAATAGGGGATTCAAGAAGTAAGGCAAAAAAGTTAGAGGAGATAAATATAGCAAGCTAGCTTCTATTTGTAAAGGATTCAGAAAGGCTCATGGCAGAAGGCCATGCCTAGTGATGTAGAATATGTGCTTCAAGGTGTGGAAAGTTGGAACATTATGCCGTGACTGTACTATGGAGATGGCTAACCCCAGACTATAAGCACAAAGAAAAGTCTTCGTGCTATCCTAGTATAAGTCTTGTAAGTCACCTGACCTCATTGAATGTATGATTTAGGTGCAAATCATTCTTTTATATCCTATAAATATGCTAAGAGGTCACCTATAAGTTATTGTTTTGATATGATTTGCATATGAATGTCTTTACCAGAAACTAGGCCATAGTCTCCATTGTTCATCTAACTAAACACTGTAGCACCACAGTAGAATTGATTTTTATGCCTTTCCTTAACATTGATGTGATTCTTGACATAGACTAGTTTTTGCAAATAAGCCCCTCCTAGACTGTAAGAATAAGATCTTGATTTTTGCCTACCCCTGAAGGTATTTCATGTGCACAGATTAAGTTAAATGCTATATCGACTGCTTAAGCTGAGAAATGTTTGAAAAAGGATGTTAAGGATAAATACTTAAATTGATGTATGATTTAAAGGAGATAGTTATATAAAGATTCAATGCCTCTATAAAAGAAAGTTAGTAATGTATTTATGATGTTTGAGGTACAAAGTATGAACCCAAGATATTTGAATAGTGGTAGGTGGTTAGGGAACTATAAAACCTTAAGATAGTTGATTGCTAAGGCTAGTATGAAATTTAGCTATAAAAGAAAGTTCTTAGCCATAAGATCTCACAATGAAAGAAATCTTCTATTAGCTGCCAAGGCAAGATAAAAAGGAGGTAGCTCTTAGGATGATGAGGCCCAATTAAGTAAAGAGGTGAAATCCCCCATCAGATGAAAGTCACCAAGGCAAGGTAAAGGGAGGTAGCTCTTGGGGTGATACCTAATTGAGCAAGAATAAATGGTAGCGAGAGACCGAGGGCTAGATTCTAATTGGGCTAGCAAGAGACTTTTGAAGGGTTGAGAAGTTTCCCCTAAGTTGTCAAATCACTAATTAACCTTGGCTAAATATTTAAGAAGGTTTTGTATGAGAATAGACAAAGTAGAAATATTATAAGCAAAGAGCTAGTAACCACTATTTTAATATCATTTATACCCCAATCCACAAAGAGCCAAAAGATTTCAAGGCTATGATCAGATAGGCAAAGTATAGGGTTCCAGGGTATGTTTATACATGAAAGTATAGTGGTAAATTGGGACTCTAAGCTTGTAAAAGATAGAGTAAACAATAAAGAAGTAGTATGAACATGGACAATAAATGAAAATAAGAATGATGATGACACGTCATTATAGAACATTATGTCAGATGTTAAAAGAAGATGAAATAGGGATCAAATGCCCTAGAATTAAAAGTAGTAAATTATCCAAAGATTACACAGATGAGTTATGGCTTAAAAAGGAAGCATATTGTTGCATTTTCTAAGTCCAGTATTGGCATGAGTGTAGTAGAACCCCTCAGCACTTTACAGTTAAGTGTGCTCGAGTATGGAGAAATTCATGGATGGATGACTTATTGAGAAGCAATAAAGAATGAGAAAGATGTATGAAGTTAAAAAGGAAAGATGTGCCAATAGTTAAATATGGGCACTATGAGTCCTACCAAGGCACCTGTTAGACTACACGAATAAAAGTATGAATAGCTTATGGTGGTCTTTGATGATGATGATGTTTTAAAATACTCCAAATCTTTAGAGGAGCATGAAAGATAACTCAGAATTTTTAAAGCATTGTGAAAGAGAGAAATTACTTGCTAAACCTAAAAAATTTGAGTTGGACTCATAAAAGTATGGTTAGTAGGTTATAAGATCTCTTGTAGGGTCGCAGTAGATCCTAATAAAGCAAGAAAAGAATGATGAGGAAGAGACCAAACCCAAAATGAAATGAAAACTTTTACAAGTTTAGCAAGATGTTATGAAAAAAATTATTTTTTCTTAACTTGTCTTACCACCTGATTAGAAAAGGGAGCTTTTATGGGAAAGGAATTACAAAACAAATTTTTATGAACTAACAAGGCTAACCTCCTCCCCGGCGTCAAAAGTTCCTAATCCAAAGATGGCCCAAGGGGTCTATGTCAATGAAGTTTATGTAATAGAGTTGAGTTGAGGATAGTAGCCTATGTTTTATATGAAAATTTTATAAAAATCTGCTTCTACTCAGAGCAACGGTAATTAATGCTCTCAAGACACAAAGTTAAGATATCTAGGGTACCATCATAGAAATATTAAGACCACAATAGCCTCAAGTGACCACAGGATAAGAGAAAAGCTAGACTTGAGGTACAAAAAGTGGAATGAAAGGAAGGTTGGAATGACATTGTAAGTGTTATTTAGGCAAAGCTAATATTATAAGCTTATGCCTTAGCAAAAAGATTATTCAGGTAGCCAACCTAAAGTTACAGAAACAAAAGAGAGGAATGATGTTAGGTGCCAATGAAAAGACTATTATATGAATAAGATAAAGGAATTATAAAAGTAAGAATGAGTATTTTATGTGAAAACTCTCAATACCCCTGAAGTAAGGCAAGTTTATAATGGCATCGATGTTTCCCAACATGAAAAGTATTAGCTAGACCCTCCAAAATGCTATGAATGGAGGAATGATAACAAAGCAAAATACTAACTTCTAAGTCAAATAATCAAGACATGAAAGTATTCATTTGGTAAAATAGTTTGGAAATTGGGAAATGATAAGGAAAGAAAGAATGAGACATAGTTATTTAGCAAAAAAATTTGAGGATCAAGTTTATTTTAAGGGGAAGGGAATGTAAGATCCTTATTTCTCAAGAAAAGATCACTAAACATACATGCTAGCCTCTTCATTAACATCACCATTCATTCTCTCTTGTAGTATATTCAATGTCTCCCCTTGTGTATTCACTCGGTCACTTAAGCCTGTCAATATTTCATGCATTTGTCTCATCAATTCATTGTTAATTTGTCTTCCTCTACAAGATATTTTCTCCTACACACAAGTAACAACATGTTTAGCTATATGGCTTGGATTAGTATTACAATGGGAATATATAAGTCTTTGCAATTAAAATTATGCTAAGTATTATCACCAACAGAAATAATGGCATGAACCATTGCTCTGATACGAAAATATAATATCTTACTCCAACACACCTCTAATCTTAACCAAATACTTCAAAAACTAACCAAACTAGACCAAAACACCCTAATTTTAACTCCCAATTCATCAAAATATTGAAAAACTTGAAATGCGACTAGAACAGGGTAGAGCCGCGGTGAGGTACAATGTAGTCACAGCTTGGGAGAAACAGAAAGGGGTGATGCCATGATAGCTATAGTGCACTACGGCGTGGGTCAAGTAGAAGTGTGTGGCGTCATAGCCTAGCTGTTAGCGCTGCGGTGCCCTTTTGCTGATACCATATCAACAAATTTCAACTTCTCGAGGTGAACTTTTGACATACATAACTTTGTACTCCGACCTCCGATTAACCTAATTTCAACTCCCACAAGTCAATATTGTCTTAATCTATCCATAGACACCAATTTTACCCAAATTTATCTCCATATGGAGATTTTGGACACCTGACACTATTTTGGCCACTTTTGACCAAAACTTACCACAAACCTCTTCCAATTGTCACCAAAGACAATTTGACCATTATGGACCATTCACATAGGTCCTAATCGACTTAACCAACTTATTCAAAGAGGTTTAACATCAAAGGAAACACTCCTCTAAGATTAGACCCCCTTGAATCCTAAATTCACATAATGGGCTATATGCCCAAATCACACCATCTAGGCCTAAAATCCCCTTTTGGGCTCACATACAACCATCCTAACACAAGACACTTGTTCCATCAATAACAACCTATACCGGG
Source organism: Adenanthera pavonina (assembly GCA_026686845.1). Taxonomy (NCBI): domain Eukaryota; kingdom Viridiplantae; phylum Streptophyta; class Magnoliopsida; order Fabales; family Fabaceae; genus Adenanthera; species Adenanthera pavonina. Next base: position 11,908,642 of record JAIVEN010000017.1, read on the forward strand.
GACCAAATCATCATCAAGCAGACACACCTATACATACCACATATCTAAACTTATCATCGTCAACATTATCATGACAATTAGCCAATTATCATACAACATTCATAACCATCATCAAACAACTATCATCATCTCAATATCATTATCCTCATATAACTTACAAACGTGCTATCCTACTTGGCACAATGCATACATAGACCATACGCACACCACTAATGACTTGAAGATTTCCTAATGCCGGAGTGACTACAATTCCCTTGTCTTCTCTAGATAGGTGCCAGAGCCTTCACCTATAATGTTAGTCATGGGAAAATGGTATGAGATAGAGTCTTAGTGACCGAGAATAACCACACACAACATATATATTAATCCACATAATCGTGCATGTAGTGCAATGAAATGAAAATGAATAGTATGTATGTTCTCCCTCATACACAGCTAGAACCATGAGCTATCATTATCACAAGATATTTTAAATAGATGATTCCCTTCTAATAGTTGGTGAAGACTAATTCTGGGACATCACCAAACTCACCTTACACTAATGTAACCCGGTCGAAGGTTATACTAGTGCTTGAACTGTGGCTCTCCTTCCCCTAGACCATCCTGAGTTAGTAATAATTTAGGGAAGGTACATCCCCAAATCCATTTCAACTTGGCTCTCCTGGCCATAGGTGAGGATTTTGTGATAGGGATGTTTCATCATATTATCTTACCTATTGCCACTTGTCTCTCCTAAGGAGAGGATTTAGTGACAAGGATCTTTATCACATCATCATCATATATCATATCATCATCACCTCAACATCAATCTTTCACTATGCAATCACATGGTGATAATTTTAATGTCATGCCAACATGCCTTGCAAGACATATATATCATCATCATAATCATTAGATGGACATGCTAGCATGCAATGGTATGGGGATACTACAACATTATAAATACACATCATACACAATCATCCTATCTCAACTAGCTATGTGTATATAATGATATATAGAAAAACCATACACATGCACGACCAATATCATGGTATGAAAAAGAACATGCACATATATATATATAAATCAACATATTCACATAATTTACAAACACCCAGTTATCTTAGATTGTCAATACCATACACTCGAATTTCACAAGCTCCTCATATTGCCTACTGCAACTTACACTCCATTAGTCAACTAAACAACCTCTACAATGTCATAATGTCCACAATCAACATGTAGTATAATTATTCAAAATTATTAATTCAATCAATAATGCTTAACCCAAGGTTCAAACCACATTTTCATATATCAATAAGCTTATAATAATCATTCAAATTGTAAACAATCTCATTCATTTCAGATTTCATGCCCCATCAACCAAAATCATCCGAGGGTTCAATTCAAACTCATCAGTATCCATTCAAAACTTATACCCAAGGCTTTCTAACATTAAATTGCTCCTTATTAATCCCATTTCATCCATTTTAATCTATAGGATTTGGCTAAAACTAAAAACCCAACCATATATTCAAAAAATCCAATTCAAAAATTGAAGAAAAATGGAGAGAGAGGAGCAAGGATCACTTACCAACAATTTATCAAGCTTCTAGAGTCTAAGCATGTTCTCCCTTGGTCAGATTTCTCGTGCCCTAACGTACCTTATCTGGTTCTCCCTCCATTTTTCTCTGCTTCGTTGACTGAAATGTTTCTGGTTTATAGGAATCAGAAGTCTGGCACTGTGGTGGTGGGTAAGTTCGCCATGGCGTGAAGCCCTTTTTGTTAAAATATTTTCCAAAGTTAAAGCTTGTTCACCACAGTGGTCTTGTGTCTCCCTGTTGCGTAGGGCTCCTCTGCCTTCAATTTAATCTTCTTCCACCTTGGTTCCTTTGGTCCTGCACACATCATCAATTGTACCTCATTAGCTAGAGACAAAGTTCAAGATAATATAGGACTAAGAGTTAGAATTTCATGAAAGTAAGGTTAAAAATAGATTCCTCATGCAAAAATTAGCTAAGGTAGAGTATGATTCAAAGAATTACACTTAGAATGAAAAATATGAATTTTCAGGGCCTAACTAATCTTTAAGAAAACTCATGAAGAATGGATCAATTTAGCATGGTTATCTTGTTGCTTCTAGGCCTGGGAAGTTGCAAATGATTAAGAAAGGATTCTAGCAAGTTGATTTCAAGTTTGAAGTGAAAAGGTTAAATCTCCCAGGTAGTAACTTGCTATGCTTTTATGTTGTTGCACAATCATGTTTATGCATGTTTTATGATATGACTATGTTTCCATGTTGTTATTATGATTATTTTCTTGATTGGCTGGCTATTTATTTGATAAGGACTAAGCCTAGGATGTCCTGTTTCTAAGCAGAAATGCTGTTGAAATTTTCTTAGTCAACATGGTATTTTTGCATGGTTTACTAAATTGTGCAATGTTATCAATGTTTTTAATGTTATGTGATTATGTAATTGCATGTGCATTTTACCACTGAGATTTTCCAATCTCATCTTCCATATCACAATGATGTTTTAATAATGAAAGCATGCTTTGTATATTATCTTGCAGTTATGTATAAATGACATAATGTGAAGCCTTATCATGTATAGAAGAGCATGCTAATTGATGTTGAGTTATGATATGGAATTAAGAATGAGAATCTTATGTGTGACCCATTATAGGTAAATTATGGTATGCTAATGTTTAGAAATATGCCAGCTTAATATGATAAATGATATGAAGCCAAAATTAATACCTCTAGTTAGAAGACATGTAACCATTAAGCCAAGGCAGATTTTGTATGATTTGGCTAAGTATGGAATGAATTATGGCTTACGAAAATTAAAGGGTTAAAAGTTGGAAACTATTTTGCTGGACAATTATGTTCTGTAAATAGCACCTATTTTGAATGTTTGTATAAAATTGTACAATACTCCAAAAATGGCAATGTTTGTATGTATGGAAAGAGCTATGTTTTATGAATGATTTTGCACTGGTTTAACTATATTTGGAGTAGTATAAAGGTAGTTATGAATTATTTTCCAAAACTGTTCCAGTAAAGGATAATTTAGACACACGAAAGTTGGTGATGATACTCTATCCAGAAGATATCAAATAAGTGTACAAAATTTACATTTTTTAGAAAATAGACATACAGAGCTTTATAATGGTATAAAGAATGCAAAAAGGCTTTGTATTTTATGAGATATGAATTTTCAAAATTAAAATTCAAAAACTGGATAGAAACTGGAAGCTAGGAATGAATAATGATGTTTAAGGAATAAGCTGTATGAATTGGTATGTCTAAATTCTAGTTTCATATTTTTTCTATAAAATTCAAAATGTGAATGATTTTTAGAGACTGAACCATAATGGAGCGATTGTTGTGCATTTAATTATGATTTTTTGAATTTTGTTCCGCAATTAAAGGAAAAATGCATAGAAAACGGTTTTGAAGTTTCCATTGATTCAAGTTTTTAGGTGCCTCTTTATTGCATCCAAGTGAGGTAGTATTTATGGGAAAAGTGCTAAAAGATTGGATGTGACACGTTTCATGATTATCTACTAAATTCTTTATCATGGATCTATTGGCAGTATCCTTTTCTTAACATAAGCTACTGTCCTCCCTTAGAAGCTAACTTCTCTTATAGGAAAAGCTTTGTAAGTTTATGATTCTATCATATTTTAGTAATGGCCAATCATTGAAAAAAAATTTCCTCTGAGCTTTGATGAGATATGACTCTTGGAAATATTTCTTGCAATATATAGGGTTTCTTGTAGGGTGGTGTTGTGCATAATCCTCTAGTGTGGAAGAGGGAGGAAGTAATACCACTTCCTATATGTTCTCTTAATGATTTTTCCTTTTGTTGTGTTTTATGATTTTTCGGAGGGGTTACATATCTTTTGTTTTATTCCCATGACTACAAATTTTTATTTGATTTGTTTATAACTATCCTTTTGAATTGATTTTTTTGCAGCTATCTCAAATTATCGCTTTCGGTAAGATTGTTGCCTTCTCCAATATGTTGAATCAAGTGTTTTGATGATTCCAAACAACCGAAGCTTGGAAGGAAGATATCAAAGGAGTACAAAAGAACTTAAGTGAAGAAATACAGGAAGAAATGAGTAAAAAATTAGTTTGTAGGATTTCTCACAGTATTCACAGAGTAAAAGGCAATGATCTTGCACCTACTGGTTTTAAACAAGTGCTGTTCAACTATCCTATGCTAACTTATGATAAATTCAAAAAATACTAACTAACAAACGAATTTTGAACTGTTAAACTTTATATGTTTCTTTGAAAATTTAAATTTTGATAACTGAAATTCGAAGTTATAAAGATGTTACCTATGACAAACAAATTTCAGCCTGTTGAAATTTGAATTTTGAGTCAAGCATATTTGTGAAAAATGAAAAATTCATCTGAAGCTATGTCAAAGTTTATTTGAAATTAAAATGCAAAAACAATTCAAAGTTAGCCCCTCTGACAGACGAACTTTAGTTTTGAAAATTCGAACTTTGCAATGAAAACGTCTAAGTCTGATAAGAAATCTCTTTGATAGACAAATTTTGAAAGCTCAAAATTTGAATTTCAAAAGGTAGAACTTTTGTGCCATATTAAGTTGCTCACTGACAGATGAATTTTGGGTCTTCGAAATTCAAACTTCAAGTGTACTATAGCTATATGAGACAACTGTTCACACTTAACAGAAGTACTTTAAACTTGAAAATTCGTATGTTCTAATTGTTAATTCAGATGGTTTTGATGATTCTAAACAAATGAGCTTAGAAATCCCATATCAAAGGAACTCAAGCAAAATGAAGAACAAAGTTGGAGTTTCCTGAAGATTGAAGAATCGTTCCACATGTTTTAAGAAACTATTTGTAAAAGAAGGTAATTAAACTTTGAATTTCAATTCACCCAATATTAAATGAGATGACTAATTGAATGATTAATGATTAGTTCATAATTTCAAAATGGTTTTCTGCAAAGAGCTACCTTATAAGGATAAAGTCTCAAGTTTAAAGATGTTTCTAAGTGTTTACCTCATTTTCATGAAAATGTTTTACCTTATATGCATAACCATTGAAGATTACGAGGATAAAAACTCAATCTCAAAGCTCTTCCAAAGTCCATTCTTCAATTTCATAAAAAAGGATTGAGGTTATTCGCATAACACAGCTTGTGGATCATATTCTCAAGTTTGTCTAGATGGTTATCCTATAAAGAGGGCATCTTATTCGTATTAGGGAGTGAACAATGAAGGCCAATTGTACTGTGCAGCCCATTATTCACATAACTTAGGGAGGTTATCAGCATAACATATGTCACAGAGCACTTGCACTCTTTTTTGTTAAACAGGTTATCCACATAACCTAGGGAGGTTATCCACATAACTTATGTTTCAGAGTACTTGGACTTTTCTCAGGTAAACAAGTTATCCTAAGGAGGTTATTGCTAGTTCAGCTGGCTTCCCAAAAGGGGGGTGACTTGGAAAGTTTGAAATATTTTTGCAAAACGAAAATACAATAGTGATAATAAACGATTACCCAAAAACAGAGTATAAGAAATAAAGAACAATGAGAAGAAGACACAGTGATTTATCCTAGTTCGGTCTACTCCACTTGACCTATGCCCAGTCCTCAAGCCACCACTTGAGATTTCTCCACTATCTTTTGCAAGGTTTGAATGGGTTCTTGCAATAATCGTAGTATAACACTAGCCCAAACTTTGAGCTGAACAAATCTCTCTCACTCTTCTCACTCAAGAGCAAGTACAATTATCTTAGTGTAATCTCACACTAAGTACTATCTACAAGTATGTAGAAGTATACAGAATAAAGATTTTCCCTTAAAGAGTGGATATGAAAATTTAAGTACAATGAATGAACTAAATAGAGGGTAAGTAAGCTTTGAATAAATTAGAAATTAAATCAGCAGAGTTTTGGTGTATTTCTTATTTTTCTCATTTTTCAACATCTTAAATTAGGTTTTATTTATAGCTTTGGGACAAAACTATCCAATGGAAACAAAGATTAGCCATTACTCTTAGAAAAATAGCCCTTCACCTACCTTATTAAATGCATTTGACAGAGGTTATGCGGATAACCTCCTCAGGTTATGCGGATAACCATCTCAGGTTATGCGAATAATGGGTAACTGTTTGGTTTTGTTTTTAACATAGAGCTTTCATTATGCGGATAATCTAGCTAGGTTATGTGGATAACGTGCTTCCTAGAATAACTAAGTTTTAGCTCAAAATCATTTTCATGAAAACCTACTTAGTTGTTAGGATAACATTAAGTTTTTCTCAAACTGAGTTTTTGTAAAACTTAGGTTATCAGGATAACTTCCCAGGGTTATGCGGATAACCCATTTTACTGAAGAAGAGCCATAAGTTCTGTAACATAGGTCATGCAGATAACCTATTTACCCGAGGAAAGTCCAAGTGCTCTAAAACATAGGTTATGCGGATAACTTATTTAATTGAGAAAAGTCCAAGTGCTCTGTGGCATATGTTATGCACATAACCTCTCTAGGTTTTAGGAATAATGGGCTGCACAGTACAATTGTCCTTCACTGTTCACTCCCTTATGCGAATAAGATGCCCACTTTATCAAGATAACCATCTAGACAGATTTGAGAATATGATTTCCAAGCTGTGTTATGCGGATAACCTCAATCCTTTTTCATGAAATTGAAGAATGGACTTTGGAAAAGCTTTGAGATTGAGTCTTTATTCTCATAACCTTCAATGGTTATGCGCATAAGGTAAAATATTTTCATGAAAACCAGGTAAACACTTAGAAACATCTTTAAACTTGAGATTATATCCTCATAAGCTCAAACATTTTCATGAAAACAACATGAACACTTAGAATCATGATGAAATTGAAACTTTATCTTCATAAGATAGCTCTTTTCGTGAAAACCATTTTGAAATCATGAGCTAATCAATAACTATTCAATTAATCATCTGATTTAATATTGGGTGAATTGAGATTCAAAGCTTATCTACCTCCTTTTACAAATATCTTTCTAAAATATGTGAAACAGTTCTTCAATTTTCAGGAAACTTCAACTTTGTTCTTCATTTCACTTGTGTTCCTTTGATATTGAATTTCCAAACTCATTTGTTTAGAATCATCAAAACATCTGAATTAACATTCTCCCCCATTTTTATAATGATGAAACAATTTAAACGTATTATTAGTACTTGGGTTTTGATAAAGCTCCCCCTCAATATGTGCATAGTATAAATAAAATCAAATAATGTAGTGCATATTTTTCAGAACAAAAGCACCAAGAATGAACAAGGTTCACAAAAGAAATTCACTATATTATAAGCAGTCATTACAAGAAGGAGGAATTACATACCTAATCAGTCACAACTAAAGGAACTATACAAGTATAAAAGCACAAATGAAGAAAGCATATAAACACAACAAAACTATAAGTCTAGTTAAGTTTCTTTCTTTGAAGGAATGAACTTTTTCTTCTTCATAGATTTCTTCTTTTTCTTCTTCTCTATTTCCTTCTTCTTTTCTTCTTCCTTTTCTTTTTCTTCTTTCTCTTTATCTTCCTTCTCCCCCTTTTTGTCATTAGCAACAAAAGGGAATTAAGCTGCTTTAGCATCCATCCGAGCTATGTCCTAATCAAGTTTTATCTTCCATTCCTAGATTCTTTGAAGTCTCTCATCCAAGGAAAGAGGAAATGTGGAAGATTGAGCTGGAACAGTGGAGACTGGGATAAGCCGAAGTGGCACAGTAGCAGGAATAAATGGCATAGAAGGAAACACAAGAATAAAGGGCATCAGGCATCACAGGTGGAGGTAGGATAGTAGGTAAGCTGGAGTGCAAGAGAGGTATCATTATTAGAGGGAATGGTGATGATTTCATGCACAGCTACCTCAGCAAGATAACTGATGCCCTCAAAAGAAATAGGATCAGGTAGAGGTGGGAATAGAGCATTAATCTCTTGTCTACGGTGATCAAGGAAAATTTGGTGAATGAAGTCACGTTCAGGAAAAAGAACTAAGGCTCTATCCTGATCCTTGTCAGTTTCTTCCTCAAGTTCATAATCCAAGTTAGGACCTAGATCCTTAGATAAAGCAGGAGACTTAGAGGTGGAAGGAATGGCCACATCAGCTGGAAGAGACTATACAGAAGTAGTAGGTTTAGTGTAGGTAGGAGGATATGGTTGAATTAGAGATAAGGGAGGCTAAGGAACACCATATGCTATATGCTCACATAGGGATTTTACTTCTTAGATCAGATTCTCAAGTTTGGTTTCAAATTTTTCTTGAATTTCAACTATGAGATACCAAAGATTAATTATGTCTTCTTTATATTCTTTCCTGGTGGTCATGGTATTCTGGAACATGTTTTGGTACAGGGTAGGAATGTTAGAGGGTGTAGGCAGGTTCGTGGCTAGGGTTTTGTTAGGTTTACTTTATGTGGGAAAAGAGGTATGAGGCTCAGGTTGCAAGGATTGAGGTGGTTTAGAGGGTGTGGATGGAGAGGAACTGGAGTCACCAACTGTAAGACTCTTTGAAGTAGTTGTAGACTTAGAACGTGCTTTAATATCCTTTTTCTTGTTAACCCATTTGCTATTTTCCAGACTTATCTCTATCTTCTACAGAACTTTCTTACTGAACTCTTCTGGAAGTAGTGTAGGGCCTCTTTCAACATGCAAAATGTTGTGAAACTTCAGGATTTTGGTGATAATATGACCATATGGCAACTGTGAGTCCATTCTGTAGGTTCTTGCCTTCCACATCCTTTGCAGGATGATATCCACAACATTCACTAGTTTTCCCTTTATCAGCAGCAATATGACTTGGAATTCTCCTATAAATAGATAATTGAAGCCTCTACTCTTGTTGAAGAACATACGAGAGACAATGTAATGGAGATCCCTGTTCTCAACACTCAGAAGAGTTGGGGCTATTTTTCCCTCAAAAGGAACATTTTTTCTTTACCTGAGTAGCCTTGAGACTATTATGCTCTTCTCCCTCAGTATCTTCATCAACAATTTCATTTTCAGGGGAATACTTTGAAGTATCAATGTTCACCATGATTCCTTCAGTAGTTAATCTCAAAATTTCAGATAGTAAGTCAGGGTGCAGGGCTATCCATCTTTTCCTCAGTCTTACTTCAAACACCTTTGTTTCATTGTTAATCCTCAGAGAATTATACCAAGTACGTACAATATCCTCATCATAATCTTCCTTCAATTCTATCAATCCTCTATAGTTTTCTAACAGCCCAGCAGAATCAAACTTGTTTCTCACGAGAAATTCTTCTAATCTAAAAAACTATGGCTTGACTTCCTTATGATTCATAAAATTAGTGTCATATGACTCCTTCAAAATCCTTATACTAATAAGCTCATATGTAATTAAAGCTTGCTTAGACTCAGTAGCAGATGAACTTACATGAGTATAAGCTTGAGGTTTAGATTCTAGAATTCCCTTTGACTTTGTTGTTCTAGGCTTCTTTATTGGAATAGTCGACTCAACTTCAACTTTTCTTTTCCTTGACTTGGTGATTTTGAAGCGTATTTGGATTTCACATTACGCTATGGTCATTCCCCTTGATTTCCTCCCTTAGTCTTAGCCATAATAGTGATTCTAGATGATTTGAGAAGGTAAAAAGGGTTTAAAATAAGTCGAAAAAAGGTTTGAGTATAGGAAATTGAATGGGCCTTTGAAGATTTTGGAAAGCTTGAGGAGTACGAACGAAGGTTTTCAGGATAGGATTAGGTTTTCCTTGCAAGGTTTTGCTGAAAATTAGAGAATCATATATACAGTCTCGAGGTTATGCGTATAACCTATGGGGGTTATATGAATAATGAGCTTTAGAAAGTATAAGCAAGGGCACGGTTTGCTGGGTTATGTGGATAAAGTCCTTAGGTTGTCCGCATAACCAAGTTGAGACAGAGCGGAGAAGAGAAGAGTTATCTAGACAAGCACCCCAGATTATCATGAAAAGGTGTTTCACACAAAGCACAGAAAAAATTGGCAAACAACAGGTTATCCAGATAACCTTGCTACCTTATGCAAATAAAGTTCTTACTTTGCGAACTTCTTTTCTAAATGTAACGTTATATGGATAAAGTAGGTAGGTTATCTTGAAATCGAATTACACAATGGACACACAGAGAAGGGAACAAAGTAGGTTGTCCGTATAAGGTAAAGATCTTATCCGGATATCGAGTTCCACAGAGATCAGAAGTGTCGAATCAAGTGTTTTGATGATTCCAAACAAACCTTCTAGAGTTTGGAAAGAAGATATCAAAGGTGCAAGAAAGATTCCAAATGGAGAAATCCAAGTAAAATCAGCACAAGATTAGATATAGGATCTCTTACTCTATTTAATTTGAGTAAAAGACTTTGAACTTGCAAAATAATGACTTAGAAATATGATTCTATAGTAATTCATGGAATATTTAAAAAAACTCACTAACAGATGAACTTTAAAGTGTTAAAGCTGATCTATTGCTTTGAAAATTTGAATTTTGGCTTCTGAAATTCAAATTTTGAATTGAAAATAAGTTAGTTAGAAAAGAGATTCCTCTAACAGACGAACTTTGAGTGCAGAAATTTGAACTTTGACATGAGTCTGAAGAGATCATTCTCTGGCAAACAAACTTTGAGTTTTGAAAATTTGAATTTCTGATAAAACACAATTCATAAAAATGAAAAATTCGTCTGAGGATATGTCAAAGCTCATCTGAAAGTGAAGTTTAAAAAGATTCTAAAATTAACTCACTGATAGATGAACTTTGATTTTGAAAGTTCAAATTTTAGAAACAAAGCATGCAACTCTATTATGATAATATGTTGACATACGAATGTTGGTATTCAGAAATTCAATCTTTGAACTAAGTCTGATAAGAGCTCTTTCTGGCAGACAAACTTTGAATCTTGAAAATTCGAATTTTCAAAACATGAACTATTGTGCCTTATTGAGCTGCCCACTGATAGACAAATTTTGGGCACCAAAATTCGAACTTCGAAGGCACTATAGCAATATGGGACAACTGTTCACACTTATCAGAAGAACTTTAGCTTGAAAATTCGTAGTTTCAACATAGAAATTTTTTTCAAAGATGAAAATTCGAACTTTACTTTATATCAGATGAACTTTGAAGTTCAACGTTAAAGTCTTTAACTTTTGGTATCTACAAAATTCTTTTGTTGACTAACCAAAATTCGAACTGAGTGTCAGAAGCATTAAATGCGGTTGGTGAATGAATAGTTTTTCAGAGTAACCATTGGGTAAGTCTCTAATGGATAGATCTTGCCTCTAACATATAGTTAAGACCTAAATCTATAAATAGAACTTCATTTGAAGTTATGGGTAATGAATTTACATTGTATACACTGAAACTCTGTCAAATTCTCAAGTGAAAGTCTCTTACTCTCACATACTTCATATTTCTGTACTTCAACTTCTATATACACTCTAAATTAAAGAGTTCATTCTTTGTAATCATTCTTATCTTCATTTGGAAGAAAGATTTTCTTGTGAGGGGATATCACAAGGGATTTGGGAAGCACTTAGTTAGAGTGCAAAAAGTGAGATTGTAAGCTCTGAGAACGGAGCATCAAGTTGTACTGAGGCAATTGCAAGAAGCCCACTGAATTCTTGTAAGATAGTGAAAAATCTCAAGTAGTTGCTTGGAGACTGGATGTAGGTCAAGATAGAGAGACCAAACCAGGATAAACATCTGTGTCTTCCCTTCTCTTTTACTGCTTTTACATTGCTATTCCTTTATACTCTGTTTTACTATCTCTTTTGTTTTTGTCACACTCTTAACTTTTGCAGAAAATTTTAATCTTCCCAATTCACCCCCCTCTTGGGAAGCCAGCATATCTAACAAATGATATTAGAGCCCGGATTCCCAAACAAAGGATCTAACAATCTAGGAAATTCAAAGGCTGGCTTTGGAGAAAGTATACTACCTGAGGAAAATAACACAAACAGACCACCTCGCTTCAGTGGAGTGTTAGTTAGGCTAACTTCCTAAGAGGAGGGGTGAATTGGGTAGATTAGAAATTTTCTGCACAAAGTGAAAATGATGAAGAGAGCAAGGTATAATGAAAAACAGAGTATAAAGCAATAAGCTAAAAGAGAAGAGATAGGGAGAAGAAAAACTCAGATATTTATCCTGGTTCGATCTCTCCACTTGACCTACGTCCAGTCCCCAAGTCACCACTTGAGATTTTCCACTATACTACAAGAATTCAAGGGCTTCTTGCAAATGCCACAGTACAATGTGTATGCTCTGTTTTCTAGAGCTCACTCAATCACTCTTAGCACTTTCACTATGTGCTTTACAATCCTTTGTGATATCTCCTTACAAGTAAATCTATCTTCCAGATGAAGATTAGATTGTTTACAAAGTGAAACTCTCTTGAATAGAGTGAATATGAAAGTTAAAGTGCAAGTATTGAAGTAAGAGGGTAAAAGTCTTTGAGTAGAAGATTTGGCGGAGTTTCAGTATATACAAAGTTTGATTCGTTACCCACAACTTCAAATGATGTTATATTTATAGATTTAGGTCTCAAATGTCTGTTAGAGACAAAATCTATCCGTTGGAGAAGTTATCCAACGGTTACTCTGAAAAACTATCCATTAACCAACCGCATTTAATGCTTCTGACATACTGAAATTTGAATTTTGCTTGGTCAACAGACAAATTTCAAAGGAACCGAAGGTTAAAGCTTCCAACATTGAAATACTGAAGTTCGTCTGTTCATGAAGTGAAATTTGAATTTTGAAACATCAAAAATGTTTCCATGTTGTGACATACGAATTTTCAAGTGAAAAGTTTTTCTGTTAAGTGTGAACAGTGTTTTCAATTTGCTACAGTGCCCTCAAAATTCAAATTTTGGAACCCCAAAATTCGTCTATCTGCAGCAAGCTCAAAAGGCATAGTAGTTCATTTCCTTCAAAATTCAAATTTTCAAAGAGTGAAGTTCGTCTGTCAGAGAGACCTTTTTTTTTAGACTTACTTCAACATTCGAATTTGTAAACACTGTCCTTCATATGTCTTCATGTCATTTTAACAGACTCACAACTTTAGCTTCTAAAATTCAAATTTCCATGTTCAAAGTTCATCTATCAGTGAGCAATTTTGAAACTTAATATGATCTTGATTTCAGATGAACTTTAACATTGTTTCAGACGAATTTCTTCAGTTTTCATAAATTTCATTTTGTCTGAAATTCGAATGTTCAAAACTTGAAGTTCGTCTGTTACTTAACAGCTTCTTTCAGATGCTTATGAAAATTTGAATTTTGAATAATCAAAATTCGTCTGTCAGAAAGGCATCTCTTTAGACTTACTCAGTTTTAGTCTATCAAAAAAACTATATATCCGTAGCAGGCTCAAAAGGCACAGTAGTTCATTTTCTTCAAAATTCAAATTTTCAAAGCCAAAGTTCGAATTTCCCATATGACAGTTCAATGTAAACTTTTCAAACTTCGTTTGTTGGTGGGTATTTTTCAAATATTTCATAATTTAACATAAAATCAATGTTTTCAAACGTTTTACCCATATCAAAAGATCCTACAACAATCCTAGCAATGATTACTCAAATTTTCTTCACTTGAGACACTTTGAGCTCCTTTGATATCTTCAATCCAAGCTCTTCAATGTTGGTTTGGAATCATCAAAACTTCTTGATTCAACATGGAGAACATTATGGATACTGGAAGATGAGAATGCAAATTTATCTCCAGTCCATTAATCTGGACATTTGGTCTATCATCCAGAAGGGAGACTTTGTCCTAATAAAACTGCAGGATGATGGAAAATACAAGGAAGAGCCAGAGGACGAGTGGAATGAGGAAGATAGGAGAGGAGTCATGCTGAACTTTAAGGCAAAACACTGCCTAGTCAGTTCATTAAACCAAGACGAATTCTACAGAGTGTCATAATGTTCCACAGCCAATGGTATATGGGACACTTTAGAAATCACTCATGAAGGAACCACTGGAGTAAGAGAAAACAAATTGAACTCTTGCATTGGTGAATATGAAAGCTTCAGAATGGTGGAAGGTGAGAGCATCAAAGAGCTACAAAAGGCATTCAACCTTATTGTGAATCAATTGAAGAGTCTTGGTAAGGAATACACTTAGGTAGCAAAAGGTGAGAAAAATCCTTAGAGCTCTTCCTCTGGAGTGGCAACCTAAAGTAACAATAATAGAGGAAGTCAGAGGGGAATTAATGGCCTTTGTCATGGCCCTCTTCGGTAGCCTTGAAGAATATGAGGGAAAGATAAAGGTTCTTAAGGAAGTAGGACAAGATAGGAAAAAGAAGGGTCTTGCTCTACAAATTGTTGAAGAGAAAGAAGAAGAATCTGATGATGAAGATGAATTAGATGAAGAAACTCTAGCTATGATATGTTAGATATGCTGGCTTTCCAAGAGGGGGTGAATTGGGAAGATTAAAATTTTCTACAAAATGTTAATAAAGTGAAGAAAGCAAAGGTGATAGTAAAACAGAGTATAAGTGAATAACAAGTAAAAGTAGTAATAGAGAAGGGAAGACACAGATGTTTGTCTTTGTTCAGTCTCTCAATCTTGACATACATCCAGTCCTCAAGCCACCACTTGAGATTTTCCGCTATCTTGCAAAAATTCAGTGGGCTTCTTGCAAATGCCATAGTACAGCTATAATACTCTATTTTTAGAGCTCACACTTTCTTTCTTTACACTCTAGCTAAGTGCTTCCCCAATCCCTTGTGATATCCCCTCACAAGAAAATCTTTCTTCCAGATGAAGATAAGATTATTTATAATGGATAAACTCTCTTAATCAGAGTGTATATGAAAGTTGGAGTACAAAGAATGAAGTATGTGAGAGTAAGAGACTTTGAGTTGATGATTTAGCAGAGTTTCAGTATATACAATGTTAAAATCATTACCCACAACTTCAAATGATGTTATATTCATAGATTTAGGTCTTAACTATACGTTAGAGACAAAATCTATCCGTTGGAGAAGTTACTCAACAGTTACTCAAAAAAACTATCCGTTCATCAACCACATTTAATGCTTTTGACATCCAAAGTTTGAGTTTTGGTTAGTCAACAGACGAATTTTATAGAGACCAAAGACTAAAGACTTTAACGATGAACATTCGAAGTTCGTCCGTCATGAAGCAAAGTTTGAATTTTGATCTTTGAAAAATGTTTCTATGTTGGAACATACGAATTTTCAAGTTTAAGGTTCTTTTGGAAAGTATGAACAGTTGTTCCATTTTGCTACAGTGCCTTCGAAATTAAAATTTTGATACCCAAAAATTCATCTGTCAGTGGGCAGTTCAATAAGGCACAATATTTCATCTATTTTAAATTCGAATTTTCAAAATGCAAAGTTAGTCTATCAGAGAGGCCTCTTTTCAGACTTACTTCAAAGTTTGAATTTCTGAATACTATCATTCGTATGTCAACATATCATCATAACAGACTCACAAGCTTTGTTTCTGAAATTTGAATTTTCATGTTCAAAGTTCGTTTGTCAGTGAGCCATTTTGATGGTCTTTCCAAACCCAGTTTTCAGATGAACTTTGACATATCCTCAAATGAATTTTTATTTTTCATAAGTTGTATTTTGTCTGAAATTCAAATTTTCAAAAGCCAAAGTTCATCTGTCAAAGAAGGCTCTTTTCAGACAAGATTGAAAATTTGAATTTCTGCAGTTAAAGTTTGTCTATCAGAGATGGCTCTTTTCAGACTTGTTCATTTTCAATTCGAAATTCGAATTTTCAAAATAGCATATCAGTATAAACATTTCAAACTTCGTCTGTTAGTGGGTGTTTTTCAAATATTCCATGGATTAACATAGAATCATAGTTTTAAAACATCTTTTTACCAATTCAAAGTCTTTTACTCAATTTAAACATGACTGTAGATTCTACATCTATTCTTGTGCTAGTATTTCTTGAATTTCTCCATTTGAGATCATTTGTGCACCTTTGATATCTTCTCTCCAAGCTCTAGAAAGTTGATTTGGAATCATCAAAACACTTGATTCAACATTCTCCCCCTTTTTGATGATGACAAAATAACTTACAAACTGGATTAGTACTTGGGTTTGCTTTAACAATCTCTCCATCAACATATGCATTATAATTCAAAAGATATCTTGTACAGTGGATCAAGTAAAAAGATTTATTAATTCGTTTAAAGTTTCAACACAAGGATAGTGCATAGCAATCATAGAGTTCAAAACAAAGAATTTTTCATTTCTTTGAAAAGCCACACTACAAGATATTACAAAGCAACAGAAAAACAACATTACAAAATACTACAAGAAAAACCAAGCATCCATAAGTTCTAATCACTTTTTCTTGGACTTGGACTTCTTGCTGTGGGTCTTGTCAGAGGACTTTCTAGTTTGCTTGGATATCTTCTCCCCCTTTTTGGCATCATTAGGAAGGTGGACAAAATCAACAGGAGGAGGAATCTGAGATATTGGAATAGCTTGGAGAGGCACTAAGACAAATGGCAGGTCTGGATTGAGCTTTGGCAAGGATCTAGAAACTTCAGAACTTGTGTCCTCATCCTCATCATCAAAGATTTCAAGAAGTTCAGAAATTGCTTGCCTTGTGACTACCAATTGAGCCCTTCATGTCTTTGAGAAACCATAAGATGTAATAGGTGTGGGTCTTGGAGGATGAAACATCTCTTCAAGCCTTCTTCTTTGAGCTTGAAAAAGAGCATCATGTGTAATGCTTGTAAATCAACGTAAGGTACAATGCTCCTTTCTTCATTCAGGGCAGCTTGCATGAATGGTGAAGTGGTGATTGCTGCCACTAGTCTCTCAACTTGCCCAAATTCATGATGTGAAAGGATTGAATCTTAAGCATCTGCTGGAATTGCCTCATGAAGGCTTGGTTCCTGAGGACCTTCTTTCTCCATGCCATAGTCCAAGGGAGGATCAGGTCTTGCCTTATTGCTGGAGGCCTTTGGTGTGCTTAATGTGGCAGTAGCCTCAGTGTCATGTACAGCAACATCAGGATCAGGAGAGGCTAGCACAAATGGACTTAGAGGCTCAGATGTTGGAGACATAACAGGCTCAGAGAATCCTGGCTGAGGTAGAGTTGTTGTGGCAGGAATGGCACTCCTTATGTCTTCATATGCATCAACAACCACTTTCATGTTCTTGACCAACTGGTGGATCTAATCTTGTAGATGAGCAAACTTGGCATTTTGCTCATCCTTGATGCTGAGTATGAGTATAGATAAACTATCATACAACTGAGTGATCTTGGTTGGCTTGGTACTAGAGGAGGGAGTAGATGGAATTTGAGCTTGAGGAGGCTGAGATTGTGATGGGACATGCTGAGAAGGCTGAGGTGTGGGTCTTGGAGGAGCCTCAGAGGTACCTTTTTGCTACAGGGAGGCATCTTCATCAAAGAAGAGATCTTCAGATTTTCCTATTCCCTTCCCAATCCATCTTCCATCTTTCCTCTCTATCCCCATCCTTTGCAGCTTTTCTTCCTTGAAGATCTCAGTAGGCTTCCCTTTCCCTTTCTCAAGATGCTGAATTCTGGCATACTGAAGGATCTTAGAGAAGATTGCTGCATAAGGAAGTGTGAAGTCTTTCCTCTGATCCCTAATCTTGATCATGCGTTGGAGGATGATATGTCCCATGTTGATAAGCTTCCCACGCATGATTGCTGTCATCACATGTGCCTTTGCCCTTGTAATCAAATTGAAGCTGCCTCCTTTGTTAAAGATAATCATTGACACAATATAGTATAGGATTCTCACTTGAGCACTGAGGTTAGTGGGCTTGAGCAAGCTTATGGGTGGCTCGTTCTCCTTTCTTCTGAACAAAGTGTTCAGGATTGTGCTCTCCTTGTAGTTTAAGAAAGGTCCACCTTCTTCATCAGTAGTCTCTGTCTCATCCATATACCCAGAAGCAGTAACGTCAATCTTCAAGCCATCTTGCCCTGGAATTTCTAACATTTGAATTTCTGTAGTCAAAGTTCGTCTGTCAGAGAAGGCTTTTTTCAGACTTGTTCATTTTCAATACAAAATTTGAATTTCCAAAGCCAAAGTTCAAATTTTCAAAACAACATTTCAAACTTCGTCTGTTAGTGAGTGTTTTTCAAATATTCCATGGATTAACATAGAATCATAGTTTTAAAACATCTTTTTGCTAAATTCAAAGTCTTTTACTCAATTTAAACATGGCTGTAGATTCTATATCGATTCTTGTGCTAGTTTTTCTTGAATTTCTCTACTTGAGATCATTTGTGCACCTTTGATATCTTCTCTCCAAACTCTAGAAAGTTGGTCTGGAATCATCAAAACACTTGATTCAATATGATGGTTAGAAAATTCGAAAGGTTTTACAATAAGAAAAGGAACAAAAGATTCTTCAAGAAAGGAGCAGCTGGAGACAATAAGAAAGAAGGAAAAGAATCTGTCACTTGCTATGAATGCAAAAAGTAAGGGCACATAAAATGGGATTGTTCACAATTCCTAAAGAAGCAAGAGAAAGAAAAGAAAACTGCTGACAAGAGCAAGACGAAGAGGGCATATATCTAATCAATCTGGGGTAACAACTCAGATGAAGAAGAAGATGATGAAGATGAAATTGCCAATATCTGCTTGATGGCACTTGCATATGAAGAAACTCAAATCCTATCGAACAGTGATCATGAAGATGAGGTATATGAATTTGAACCTTCCTATTTTGAATTACTTGATGCATTTCATGAATTGCATGATGAATTTATTAAGACAGCTAAAGAACTAAGACAGGCTAAGAAAAAGATTAACGAGTAAGAATCTTAGTGCAATATTTCTTACATTATATCTCTGCATAAAACTGAATCTGCTTGCTGTGCATCATGTATTGAATTAAAGCAAACTAATGACTATCTATTAAAAGGCATGGCTAGACTTACTAAGGGTAGAGATATGTTGTTTGCTTTAATGGGAAGTCAGAGAATCACACAAGGAAAAGCTGGACTTGGTTATGATCCTTGTGCTGTAAAAGAAATGATTAAAAAAAAATCAAAATATGTATATGAGGCATTTTGTGCATGCTAATGGGTATAAAAAGGAAAATCATATTTCAAATTAAATTGAATCCTATGATCAACCAAAATATGTGAAACAAAAATATTATCTGCATTGCTTTTTTCCTGCATCACAATCTAGCAGCCCCTTCACCACCTATCACTACTGTAACAAGAAGGGGCACATTTCCAGTTCGTGTGTATTGAAGAAAAATGGACTTGACAGGAAGATAAAATAGGTTCCCAAAGGTACACTTGTATCTAAGGAAAATGCCACTGACAGAAAAGGACTCAAGCAAATTTGGGTACCTAAAAAGAAACTCTAAGCTTTGTTTTGCAGATCTATCTTAAACTAAGAAAGAGCAACAAATGGTATATGGACAGTACCTGCTCAAGTCACATGACTGGTGATAAGGAGAAGTTTATCACCCTTAGAGATAAAAAGGGATGAAAGGTGACCTTTGAAGGTGATCAATATGGCAAAATAGTTGGAATTTGAATTGTGGTCGAGAACCCTGAAACATCTATTGAAGATGTGCTATTTGTAATTAGTCTCAATCACAATCTGCTAAGTGTGAGTCACACATATGACAAAGGTAACTAGGTACTGTTGGACTTAAAATTTTGCTTGGTCATTTGTAAAAGTGATCACAGAGTAATTCTCAAGACTCAAAGGGATGGTAACTACTATACTATTGATTTTGATGAACTTTCTTCCTTAGATTATGTCTGTTTGATTAGTCAGGATAATGATAGTTGGTTGTGGCATAGAAGATTAACACATGTTAACATGAACCAACTATCAAAACTGGTTAAGAATGAGTTAGTCACTGGCTTACATAAAATCTCTTTTGAAAAAGACAAAGAATATGATGCATGCCTTAAAGGAAAATAAACTAAATCATCTTTTAAATCTAAAAATGTAGTCACCACATCTACACCACTCCAACTATTGCATATGGATCTGATTGGTCCATCTAGAGTAAAAACCATTAGTGGAAATTTGTATGTTCTTGTGATTGTGGATGATTACTCTAGATTTACCTGGACCTTGTTTTTTTCTTCCAAAAGTGAAACATTTGCTGCATTTGCAACCTTAGCTAAGAAAGTGCAAAATGAGAAGAATATTTCTATTGTGTCTATCAAGTCTGATCATAGAGGAGAGTTTGAAAACTCATGCTTTCTGGAGTTTTTTTATGAACATGGAATTGATCACAACTTCTCAGTTCAAAGAACTCCTCAGCAAATGGAGTGGTGGAAAGAAAGAACAGAAAAATTGAAAAAATGGCAAGAGCAATGCTGAATGAAAAGGAACTCTCTCAAGTATTCTGGGCTGATGCAGTAAATACAGTAAGTTACATCATTAACAGAGCCTATATCAGACCAATTTTGGGGAAGACTCCTTATGAGTTGTACAAAGGAAGGAAGCCAAACCTTTCACATCTGCATGTGTTTGGATGTAAGTGTTTCATCCACAACAATGGAAAGGAGAATCTGGGTAAGTTTAATGCCAAATCTGATGAAGGTATATTTCTGGGCTATTCTAGTACGAGTAAAGCTTATAGAATTTTCAATAAGAAGAGTAAATCTATAGAGGAATCTGTGCATGTTGTGTTTTTTGAAAATGAAATAGTTTCCAAGCATGTCATTGATGAAAATGATCTTATTTTGAATTTTAAGAACTTAGATATTTTTGAAGAAGATAAAATTGAACCTCCAAAAATATCTGAATCTATTAACTTAAAGGAAGAAATTCAGAAGAAAAACTTTGAGGATGAGATTAATGAAGAAATACCTCAAGAACTCCCTAGAACTTGAAGATATTAAAGGAATCATCCTGTTGATCAGGTGATTGAGAATGTTCAAGAGAGAGTTAAAACCAGAAAACAACTAAGGGATCAGATGATCAACTGTGCTTTCATTTCTCAAATTGAACCTAAGTATGCTGAAGAAGCCTTAACTGATGAATACTTGATTCTGGCCATGCAAGATGAATTAAATCAGTTTGAAAGAAATCAAGTTTGGGATCTAGTGTCTAGACCTAGAAATCACCCTATCATTGGCACTAAATGAGTCTTTAGAAATAAACTTGATGAATCAGGAACAATAATAAGAAATAAAGCAAGACTGGTTGCCAAAGGATATAATCAAGAAGAAGGTATTGATTTTGAGGAGACCTTTGCTCTAGTTGCAAGATTGGAAGCAATTAGAATCCTATTGGCCTATGCAGGCATGAAAAACATAATTCTATATCAAATGGATGTAAAAAGTGCTCTTCTAAATGGATATATCGTGGAAGAGGTTTATGTAGACCAACGTGCAGGTTTTGATGACTTTACAAAACTGAACCATGTCTATTAACTAAAGAAACCTCTTTACGATTTAAAACAAGCTCCTAGAGCATGGTATAAAAGGCTAAGCAACTTTCTAACTGAAAAGGGATTCAATAGAGGAAAAGTAGATACTACTTTGTTCACTAAGAAAGAAAACAAAGATTTACTTATTGTTCAAATTTATGTTGATGATATTATATTTGGTGCTACTAACAAATCTCTTTGCAAGAATTTCTCTAAGCTAATGCAGGGTGAATTCAAAATGTCAATAATGGGTGAGCTTAACTTCTTCCTTGGACTGCAAATAAAGCAATGTGTTGATGGTATCTTCCTCAACCAATTAAAATATCTGAAAGAGCTGCTAAAAAAGTTTGGCATGGAAAAAGCCAAGCCAATGGGAACACCTATGGCTACTGCAATTAAGCTTGATATGGATGAAGGAGGAAAAACTTTTGACATAACCCAATACAGAATAATGATTAGATCTCTGCTATACCTAAGAGCTAGCAAACCTGACATCATGTTCAGTATCTGTATGTATGCAAGATTCCAATCATGTCCCAAAGAAACCCATGCAACTGCTATGAAATGCATCTTCAGATATTTAATTGGAACATCACAAATGGGACTTTGGTACCCAAAGGGCAATGGAGAAGATCTCATTGGATACACTAATACTGATTTTGTTGGATCCAAAACTGACAGAAAAAGCACAAGTGGAACATGTCAGTTCCTTGGAGGATCCTTAGTTTCATGATTCAGCAAGAAGTAAAATAGTGTGGCTCTATCCATTGCAGAAGCTGAATATGTTGCAGCTAGCAGCTGTTGTTCCCAAGTCATTTGGATGAAGCAGCAGCTTGAAGATCTTGAGATTGAGATGAAGGAAATACTAATAATGTGTGACAACCAAAGTGCTATCAACATCATAAAGAATTCTGTCATGCATTCAAGGACAAAGCATATTGAAGTTAGGCATCACTTTATAAAGGACCATGTTCTGAAGGAGAAAGCATATTAGAATACATCCCTTCCAAGGATCAAGTTGCTGACATTCTGACAAAGCCTCTTCCAGAAGATAGACATTATAAAATTAGAAGAGAATTAGGTATGGTAAATCCCAATGAACTATAAGTATGTACTTATATCTATCTGAATTAAAGTTTTGACATTGAATCAACCCTAACTTTAGCATCGGAGTGTGTTTGACATGAGTTGCAGGTGCTCCTCACAAGTTCAAATGATAATAGAACCATATAATAGAGCTGATCTGGATGGCACAATCAAAAGATGAAAAAGAAAGCCAGAAATTTGAGCATCTGGATCTGTTTTGTAAGTTTAAAAAGTTGAAATTCGCATTTTAGATGTTTATTAGACGAATATCCATGATTAAACTGTGTTTTTGTGAAGTTAGCATGTTCAACATTCGAATCTGGATGCCCATAAGATGAATTTCAGTTGGCTGCACACTATAACAGTACTTTTCCATCCTTCAAAATTTGTCTGTTGTAACATGTTCACTTTATTAATTCTCTAAAAAATGAATTTTCATAAGTAAAGTTCGTCTGTTGCTTGTTTTGTTCATGATTGCTTATTGTCTGGTTCTTTTTAAGTACGAACTTTGTTGAAGCAAAGTTCATCTGTTCAAGCATGGTTTCCTGAACCAAGTCTCTGTCAGACAAACTTCCAGGAGAAAATTCATCTATCAGTAAGCCTAGCTGAATGGATTAACTTGTAATTGCTCGAAGTTTGAATTTTAACCTGTCAAAATTTTTCTGTTTAGCAGTTACATACGTTAAAACCGAAGGTCGTCCTTGAACAGACGTAATCCTATTCGTCTCTCTCTCAAGTCTTTTCAAATTCTCTCTTTAATTTCCATTAACTCCATTCGTGAACCTTTATTTCTCATCGATTAAACTTCTTTTCACACCTTATAAACCCACTCTTTGCATCTTTTTAAATCATTCCTCTACGAAAATGGCAAGAGTCAAAAATCCATAAGTTAGGAAAGGAGAGTCACGGCCAAAGAGATCTGTAAAATATCAATATGCCTCCAAGGAGAGTGAATCCAGCAAGGAAACTCCCTCCAAAAGGTAGAAAACTACTCGAAGAGCAGACTTGAAGAAATCTGCACCCTCTCCTTCGAAGAAAGTAGAGCCTATTGTTCCTGCCACTCCTGTCACTGCTGCTTCTTCTTCCTCTTCCAATATTGAATTTGGAGAGTATTAACTGAACTTATTGCCATTGTGGAGCAATGCTCATATTCTTGAAGAATATACTACCAACTTTATCAGTAAAAAGGTAATCAAGCCTCACTACATAAATTTGGAAAAATTCCTGGTCTCCAACAACTTTGATGCTGGGCTTTGGATGATAAGATACAAAAATTTGTTAGAAATACTGGAAAGATATGATGATGAGATAGTCAAAACCTGGCATGCCTCTCTAAAATTTAATAGTAAGAAGAAGAAGTGGGAAGTGAATATGAGGTCAAGGACCATCTGGCTAACAGATGAAACCTTTAATGAGGTTTTAGAAATTCTAGGGCAAGATGGTCTGAATATTGACATTACAGCCTCAAGGTATATGGATGAGGCTGAAACCACTGATGAAGAAAGACGACCATTTCTGAACTACAAGAAAAGCACAATTTTGAACACTCTGTTTAGAAGAAAAGAAAACAGGCCACCTTTAAGCTTGCTGAAGCCTACTGACCTCAGTGCTCAAGTCAAAATCTTGCACTATATTGTATCCATGATTATCTTCAACAAAGGAGACAGTTTCAATCTGATTACAAGAGCTGAAGCACATGTGATGGCAGCTATCATGTGTGGGAAGCTTATCAACATGGGACACATCATCCTCCAACGCATGATTAAGGCAAGAGATCAGAGGAAAGATTCCACCCTTCCCTATACAGCAATCATCTCTAAGATACTTCAGTAAGCCCAAATCTAACATCTTAAGAAAGGAAAAGGGAAGCCTACTGACATCTTCCAAGAAGAAGAACTGCAAAGAATAGGAATAGAGAAGAAAGATGGAAGATGGATTGGAAAGGGAGTTGGAAAGATTAAAGATCTTTTCTTTGATGAAGAAGCCTTCCAATAGTAAGAAGGAACCTCTGAGGCTGCTGCAAAATCTATACATCAGCCTTCTCTGCCAGTCCTATCTCCATCTCAACCCATTCAAACTCAAATACCATCCACCCCATCTACAAGAGTAAAGCCAACCAAGATTACTGAGTTGTATGACAATTTGTCTGCACTCATGCTCAGCATTAGAGATGAGCAAAATGCCAAGTTTGCCCATCTGCAAGACTAGATACATCAGTTGACAAGGAATATGACAGTGGTGGCTGATGTATATGAAGACATTCGGAGTGTCATTCCTTCCACATCAGCTCCACCTCAACCAGGATTCTCTGAGCTTATCTTGTCTCCTACACCTGAGCCTCTAAGTCCTTTTATGCTAGCCTCCCCTGAACTTGATACTGAGGCTGCTGGCACATTGACCACTCTACAGGCCTCCAGTAATGAGACAAGTCCTGGTCCTCCTTTGGACTATAGAATTGAGGAAGAGACCCCTCTGGAACCAAGCTCCCATGAGCCCATTCCTATAGTTGCTCAGGATTCAATTCTCTCATCTCAAGAATCTAAGCAAGTTGAGAAATTGGTGGCAGCCATCACTACCTCACCATTCATGCAAGTCGCCCTAAATGAAGAGAGAAGCATTGTGCCTTATATTGATCTAAAGTCTATTACTTATAATGCTCTCTTACAAGCTAAAAGATTAAGGCTTGAAGAAATGTTTTGTCCTCCTACTCCCTCACTTGTTTCCACTTTTGGTCTCTCGGAGGCATGAAGAGCTCAATTGGCTGTCACTAGGCAAGAAGTATAAGAACTTCTTGAACTTTCTGACGATGAGGATTCTAATTCTGAAGCTTCTGAGCCTTTGCCAAGGCTTAATCCAGATATACCATTTGTTTCTATGCCTCTTCAAGTAATTCTAGTATCTCAGATCCCTCCTCCTGCTAACTTTGTACACCTTCCTGATAATGCCAAAAAGGGGGAAAAGTCTAAGTAAACTGGAAAGATTGCAGCAGAGCCTTCTGGCAAGACCTACAGCAGGAAGTCTAAGTCCAAGAAGAAGTGATTAGAACTTAGGATTGCTTGGTCCTTCTTGTAGTATTGTTTTATAAATGATAAATCTTTGCTCTCAACTCTGTTCTAAATTTTATGATTGCCATGTTCTATCTTTGTAATGAAAACTTAAATGGATTAATGAATCTGAATCTCTCTGGTTGATTTGCTGTACAAGATATCTTATCTTTTGAATTATAATGCATATGCTGTGGGGGAGCTTGTTAAAGGAAACCTAATACTAATCTAGTTTGCAAGTTATTTTGTCATCATCAAAAAGGGGGAGAATGTTGAATCAAGTGTTTTGATGATTCCAAATTAACTTTCTATAGCTTGGAAAGAAGATATCAAAGGTGAATGGAAAATCCCAAATGGAGAAATCCAAGTAAAATCAGCACAAGATTAGATATAGGATCTCTTACTATATTTGATTTGAATAAAAGACTTTGAACTTGCAAAATAATGATTTAGAAATATGATTCTATGATAATTTATAGAATATTTGAAAAACACTCACTAACAGACGAACTTTAAAGTGTTAAAGCTGATCTATTGCTTTGAAAATTCGAACTTTGGCTTCTGAAATTCAAATTTCAAATTGAAAATAAGTTAGTCAGAAAAGAGATTCCTCTGACAGATGAACTTTGAGTGCAGAAATTCAAACTTTGACATGAGTCTGAAGAGAACCTTCTCTGACAGACGAACTTTGAGTTTTGAAAATTCAAATTTTTTATAAAACACAATTAATAAAAATGAAAAATTCATCTGAGGATATATCAAAGCTCATTTGAAAGTGAAGTTTAAAAAGAGTCCAAAATTAGCTCACTAATAGACAAACCTTGATTTTGAAAGTTCAAATTTTAGAAGCAAAGTTTGCAAGTCTGTTATGATAATTAGTTGACATACGAATATTGGTATTCAGAAATTTGAACTTTGAACTAAGTCTGATAAGAGCTCTCTCTGATAGACAAACTTTGAATCTTGAAAGTTTGAATTTCAAAAAGATGAACTATTGTGCCTTATTGAGCTGCCCACTGACAGACGAATTTTGGGTACTAAAATTCAAACGTCGAAGGCACTGTAGCAATATGGGATAACTGTTCACACTTATCAGAAGAACTTTAACTTGAAAATTCATATGTTCCAACATAGCAATATGGGACACTATTGCATGAGACTCTTTGGGACATGATTGGAACCTAGCACACATGCAGATACTAAACATGATGTCATGCCCTACTTGCAGTTAAATACAACAAGGAACCAATCATTCTCCTATATTGAGTTATATCAAAGAATTTTCCTTCTTCATCCATGTCAAGCTTAGTTGCAGAGGCTATAGGAGTTCTCATAGGTTTAGCATGCTCTATTCCAAACTTCTTGAGCAGCTCTTTGAGATATTTTAATTGATTGAGGAAGATGCCATCACCACATTGTTTGATTTGCAATCCAAGGAAGAAGTTCAGCTCACCCATCATTGACATTTCAAGTTCAGTTTGCATTAACTCAAAAAAGTTCTTGCACAAAGACTCATTCGTAGCACCAAATATAATGTCATCAACATAAATTTATACAATAATCAAATCTTTATTTTCTCTTTTAGTAAACAAGGTTGTATCTACTCTTCCCCTATTTAAACCTTTTTCAATTAGAAAATTACTCAATCTCTCATACCATGCTCTAGGAGCCTATTTTAAGCCATATAAAACTTTCTTCAATTTATATACATGATTTGGCTTAGTTGAATCCTCAAAACCTAGAGGTTGATCAACATAAACCTCTTCCATAATAATACCCATTTAAAAAAGCACTTTTCACATCCATTTGATATAGCACAATATCTTTTATGCAAGCATAGGCTAAAAGAATCCTTATTGCTTTCAATCTTGCAACTGGAGCAAAAGTTTCCTCATAATCAATGCTCCTCATTATATCCTTTAGCCACTATTCTGGCTTTATTCCTTATTATTGTTCCTGATTCATCAAATTTGTTCTTAAAAACCCATTTAGTTCCAATAATAGGATGATTCTTAGATTTAGGCACTAAATCTCAAACATCATTTCTTTCAAATTGATTAAGTTTTTCTTGCATAGCTAAAGTCTAGTATTCACGTTAAAACCTCTTTAGTACATTTATGTTCAATTTGAGAAATAAATGCACAGTTATTCACTTGATCCCTAAGTTGTCTTCTGGTTTTGACTTTCTCTTGAACATCCCCAATAACTTGATCAATTGGATGATTCCTTTAATATCTCCAAGCTCTAGGGAGTTTTTAAGATACTTCTTCATTGATTTCACATTCATTATCTTTCTCCTGAATATCTTCCTCTACATCAGTAGATTCATATACTTTAGAAGGTTTAGTTTCATTTTCTTCAAACTCATTCAAGTTCTTAAACTTGGAAATTAGATCATCCCCATCTTTAGCATGCTTAGACATAGTTTCATTTTCAAGAAAGACCACATGCATAGATTCTTCTATAGTTCTAGACCTTTTATTGAACACCTAATATGCTTTACTTCTATTTGAGTAGCCAATAAATATATCTTCATCTGATTTGGCATCAAACTTACCTAGATTGTCTTTGCTATTGTTGTGGATATAGTAAGTGCATCCAAAGACATGAAGATGAGAGAGGTTGGGCTTCTTTCCCCTATATAACTCATATGAAGTCTTGCCTAGTATGGCTCTGATGTATGCTCTATTCATCAGGTAGCATGCTGTGCTTATTGCATCAGCCCAAAATTGTTTAGGCAATCTTTTTTCATTCAGCATTGCACAGGCCATCTCTTCCAATACTCTATTCTTTCTCTCCACAACTCCATTTTGTTCAGGTATTCTTGGGGCTGAGAAGTTGTGCTCCACTCCATTTTTGTCACAGTAGTAAGCAAATTTGGCATTTTCAAATTCTCCACCATGATCTGTTCTAATACATATAATAGAGTGACCTTTCTCATTTTCGATTTTCTTGGCTAAAATCAGAAAAGCCTCATATGTTTCATCTTTAGAGGGAAGAAAAAAGTCCAGGTAAACCTCGAATAATCATCTACTACAACAAGAACATACAAGTTTCCACCAAAACTCTTAGTACGATTAGGACCTGTCAAATTCATGTGAAGTAATTACAGTGGTCTAGTAGTAGAGACAATGTTCTTGGTTTTAAATGAAGACTTTGCTTGTTTTTCTTTAAGGCAAGTATCACATTCTCTATCCTTTTCAAACTTAATGAGGGGTAATCCAAGAACAAGTTCATTTTTAATGAGTTTGTTTAATTGATGCATGCTAACATGTACTAGTCTCCTATGCCACAACCAACTGTCATCATTTTCACTTTTTAAGCATATTGAATCCAGAGTAGGTAATTCATATAAATCAATAATATAACAGTTACCATCTCTTTCTATCTTGAGAATCACTTTGCGGTCACTTTTTCTGATGACTAGGTAGTAGTTGGAATCAAATAGAATCTAATTGCCTCTATCACAGGTTTGGCTTACACTCAACAAGTTGTGATTGAGTCCCATCATGAACAGGACTTCTTCAATTAATGTTTCTGGGTTTCTTCTAATAATTTTAATCCCAACTAATTTGCCGGACTGGTCACCACCAAAAGTAACCTGTCTTCCTTTTTTATCTCTTAGTACAATGAATTTTTCTTTGTTTCCAGTCATGTGTTTCGAACAAGCACTATCCATGTACCATTTGTTGCTTTTCTTGGCCTTGAGACACACCTGCAAAACAAGTTTTAGTCCTTTCTTTTAGGTACTCATATTTGCTTGGGTCTTTCTTGTTAGTGGGGGAATCCTTGGGAACCTATTTCATCCCATTGTCATTTCCTTCCTTCCTATATATACAGGTAGAGGACATATGACCCTTCTTGTTACAAAAGTGGCAAGTGGAGAAAGGGCTAGAGGAAAGAGATGTATGTCTAACATAATGACTATAGAATCTGTCCTTTTGATTTCTAGGAGCTGGGAATGACTCTATGCTCTGAGTTGGTTTAATGTTATTAGCATGCACAAAGTTTCTCAGGTAAAGATTTTGTTTCTTGATTTTTAGTTTCTTCTTAACCGCACATGGGTCATATCCTAGACCAGTTTTGTTCTAACTTACAATTTGGTTTCCTAGTAATACTTTTAGCATGTCCTTACCTCTAGTGCGTTTAGTTAGAGTCTTGTGGAGATAACTATTCTTATCTCTCAACTCAATGCATGAGGCAAAAACGGAGGTGGTGGAAGAAAACGAAAACTATGAAGCAGTGCAAGATGTATGAGACTCACTTTTAAGCCTGTGTATTTTCTTTTTAGCTTGACACAATTGTTTAGATACTTTGAGAAATTCTGCAATCAGATCATTGAATGCAGCATGTAGTTCATTGTAAGATGGTTTAGAATCATTTACATCAGAGTCACTGTCATTGTCTTGGTTATGATTCTTGTTCTCCTCTGTAATCTCTTGAGCCATAAGACATAGATTGGCAATTTTATCATATTTTACTGCTTCCTCCTCATATAAACTATCTCCCCAAATAGAGGATAAGAAGACTTTCTTCTTTTTCCCTTTGTCAGCCTTTATGTCATTCCCTTGTTTCTCGCTCAACAGAAGACATTCCTATTTGATATGTCCAGGTTTCTTGCATTTATAGCATATGATGGAATCTTTGTACTCTTTCTTGCTACTGGTGGCTCCATCTTTCTTTGTAAACCTTCTGAATTTCTTCTTTCCATACATTTTGTCAAATTTGCTTACCAGCATAGCTATCTTCTCTTCATCTAACTCAGCATCTTCTTCTGAATCATCATTATCTTTTGATTCTACCTTGAGAGCTAGACTTTTCTTTTTCTTGTAATGTGATGTAGATTTTTTGAGGGCCTTCAGCTTCCTTTCATATTCTTCAAGACTTCCAAAAAAGATTGTGACAGATGTCATTGATTTCCCTCTAACTTCTTTTATTGCTGTCACCTTTGGTTCCCACTCAATGGGCAAGGCTTTGAGAATTTTTCTTTCTTTCTAATATTGGGTGTGTTCCTTTCCAAGGCTCTTCAGCTGATTCACAATGAGAGTAAATCTCTTCTACAGATCCTTGATATTTTCACCCTCATTCATCTTCAAGCTTTCATATTCTCCTATACACGTATTCAATTTATTTTCTCTCACCCTAGTTGTTCCTTCATAAGTAATTTCCAGAGTGTCCCACATTCTTTTTGCTGTTATATATTGGGAAACCCTGTAGAACTCATCTTGGTTGAGGGCACTAACCAGGCAGTGCTTGGCTTTATAGTTGAGAAGAACGCTTCTCTTATCATCCTCGTTCCATTCCTCCTCAGGTTTCTCTCTGTACTTTTTGTCATCTTGCAGTTTCATCGGGATGAAGTCTCCCTTCTTGATGACAAACCAAATATCCAAGTCAACGGAATGAAGATAGATTTGCATTCTCATCTTTTAGTATCCATAGTGTTCTCTACTGAAGCCAGGAGGTCTGTTGGTGTTGTTTCCTTCTAGAAGAATGCCTTTACTGAAGCCAACCATGTCTTCTCCCGAATTCTTAGATTCTTTAACTGGGAGTTCTGGTTCTCATACCACTTGTTAGTTCAGCTGACTTTCCAATAAGGGGGTGAATTGGGAAGTTTCATATTTTTCTACAAAAAGAAAATACAATAGTGATAATAAAAGATTATTGAAAAATAAAGTATAAGAATTAAAAAGCAATGAGAAGAAGACATAGTGATTTATCCTGGTTCGGTCTACTCCACTTAACTTACATCTAGTCCTCAAGCCACCACTTGAGATTTCTCCACTATCTTTTGCAAGATTTGAATGGGTTCTTGCAATAACCGCAGTATAACACTAGCTCGAACTTTAAGCTGAACAAATCTCTCTCACTCTTCTTACTCAAGAGCAAGTACAATTCTCTTAGTGTAATCTCACACTAAGCACTATCTACAAGTGTGTAGAAGTATACAGAATAATGATTCCCTCTCAAAAGAGTGGATATGAAAATTTAAGTACAATGAATGAGCTAAACAGAGGGTAAGTAAGCTTTGAATGGATCAGAAATCAAATCAGCAGAGTTTTTGTGTATTTCTTGTTTTTCTCATTTTTCAACATCTTAAATCAGGTCTTATTTATAGGTTTGGGACAAAACTATCCATTGGAAATAAAGATTAGCCGTAACTCTCAGAAAAATACCTGTTCACCTATCACATTAAATGCATCTGACAGAGGTTATGTGGATAACCTCCTCAAGTTATGCGAATAACAAGTAACTGTTTGCTTTTGTTTTCAATGTAGAGCTTTCGTTATGTGGATAACCTAGATAGGTTATGCAGATAACGTGCTTCCTAGAATGACTAAGTTTTAGCTCAAAATCATCTTCATGAAAACCTACTTAATTGTTAGGATAACGTTAAGTTTTTCTCAAACTGAGTTTTTATAAAACTTAGGTTATCAGGATAACCTCCCAGGGTTATACGGATAACCTATTTTATTGAAGAAGAGCCATGAGTTCTATAACATATAGGTTATGCGGATAACATTCCCAGGTTATGCGGATAACCTATTTACCCAAGGAAAGTCCAAGTGCTCTGAAACATAGGTTTTGCAGATAACCTCACTAGGTTATGCAAATAACCTGTTTAACCGAGAAGAGTCCAAGTGCTTTGTAGCATACGTTATGCAGATAACCTTCCTAGGTTATGCGAATAATGGGCTGCACAGTACAATTGATTTTCACTGTTCACTCCCATATGTGAATAAGATACCCACTTTATCAGGATAACCATCTGGACAGACTTGAGAACATGATTCCCATGTTTTGTTATGCGGATAACCTCAATCCCTTTTCATGAAATTGAAGAATAGACTTTGGAAAAGCTTTGAGATTGAGTCTTTATCCTTATAACCTTCAATGATTATGCGCATAAGGTAAAATATTTTCATGAAAACCAGGTAAACACTTAGAAACATCTTTAAACTTGAGACTATATCCTCATAAGCTCAAACATTTTCATGAAAACAAGATGAACACTTAGAATCATGATGAAATTGAAACTTTATCTTCATAAGATAGCTCTTTTCATGAAAACCATTTTGAAATCATGAGCTAATAAATAACTATTCAGTTAGTCATCTTATTTAATATTAGGTGAATTGAGATTCAAAGCTTATCTACCTCCTTTTACAAATATCTTTCTAAAATATGTGAAACAGTTCTTCAGCCTTCTAGAAACTCCAACTTTGTTCTTCATTTTACTTGTGTTCCTTTGATATTGGATTTCCAAGCTCATTTGTTTAGAATCATCAAAACATCTGAATTAACGTTCTCCCCCTTTTTGATGATGATAAAACAACTTAAACATATTATTAGTACTTGGGTTTGCATAAAGCTTCCCCTCAATATATGCATAGTATAAATAAAGTCAAATAATGTAGTACACATTTTTCAGAACAAAAACACTATGAATGAACGAGGTTCACAGAAGAAATTCACTGTATTATAAGCAATCATTACAAGAAGGAGGAATTACATATATAATCAGTCACATGCATTTTATTCGCATAACCTCTGTCAGATGCATTTAATGTGGTAGATGAAGGGCTATTTCTCAGAGAGTAATGGCTAATCTTTGTTTTCAACAGATAGTTTTGCTCTAAAGTTATAAATAAGACTCATTTAATATGTTGGAAAATGAGAAAAATAAGAAATACGCCAAAACTCTGTAGATTTGATTTCTGATTCATTCAAAGCTTACCTACCCTCTATTTAGCTCATTCATTGCACTTAAACTTTTATATCCATTCTTTTGAGAGAGAGTGTTCATTCTGTAAATTTCTACACATTTATAGACAGTACTTAGTGTGAGAATACACTAAGAGAGGTGTTCTTACTCTTGAGTGAGAAAAGTGATAGAGTTTGTTTCAGCTCAAAGTTTGGGTTGGTGTTGTACTGTGGTCATTGCAAGAACCCATTCAAATCTTGCAAAAAGATAGTCGAGAAATCTTAAGTGGTGGCTTGATGACTGTACAAAGGTCAAGTGGAGTAGACTGAACTAGGATAATTTACTATGTCTTCTTCTCATCACTCTTTTTTTCTTACACTCTGTTTTTTGGTAATCTTTTATTTATCACTATTGTATTTCCTTTTTGTAGAAAAATTTCAAACTTCTCAATTCACCCCATCTTGGGAAGCCAACTAAACTAACACTAACATGGGAAATATTTGTCAAGATCAAAATTTGAATTTCACCTTTAAACAGACAAACTTTGAAGTTTAATATTATAGTCTTTAACTTATGGTCTTTGTGAAATTCGTTTGTTGACACCCTAAAATTCAAACTTTGGATGTTAGACAC
Organism: Adenanthera pavonina; assembly: GCA_026686845.1. Lineage (NCBI taxonomy): Eukaryota > Viridiplantae > Streptophyta > Magnoliopsida > Fabales > Fabaceae > Adenanthera > Adenanthera pavonina. The sequence goes on from JAIVEN010000017.1 coordinate 11,942,500, forward strand.
ATTAAATGCAGTTGGTGAATAACTAGTTCTGCAGAGTAACCAATGGGTAATATCTCTAATGGCTAGATCTTGTCTCTAACATATAGTTAGGACGTAAATCTATAAATAGAACTTCATTTAAAGTTGTGAGTAGTAATTTTACATTGCAAATACTTAAACTCTGTCAAAATCATTAGACAAAGCTTTCTACTCTCTCGTACTTCTTTTATTGCACCTCAACTATCATATATACTCTATATTAGAGAGTTTCTCTTATTGTAAACAATCTTCTCTTCATCTGGAAGAATGATTTTCTTGTGAGGAGATTTCACAAGGGATTTAGGAAACACTTTGCTAGAGTACAGGGTGAGAATTTGTAAGCTCTTAGAATAAAGCACAAGATTGTACTGTGGCATTGCAAGAAGCCTATCGAATTCTTGCAAGATAGTGGAAAATCTCAAGTAATAGCTTAAGGACTGGACATAGGTCAAGAGGAAGAGACCAAACTAGGACAAATCTTTGTGTCTTCATTTCCTTTACCTTGCAAACTGCTTTATTATATTCTGAACTCTGTTTTTCTTCAACTTTTACTTTCACTGCTCTTACTATTTTGCAGAAAACTTCAAACTTCCCAATTCACCCCCTTTTTGGGATGCCAATAGACCTAGCAAATGGTACCAAAGCTCGGACTCCCAAGTGAATGATCTAACAATCCGGGAGAATCAATGGTTGGCTTTAGAAAAAACATTCTTCTTGAAGGAAACAAAACTAATAGATCTCTTAGCTTTAGTGCAGAGCACTATGGATACTGGAAGATGAAAATGCAAATCTATCTCCAGTTCATTGACTTAGACATCTGGTCAGTTATTCACAAGGGAGGCTTTGTCCTAGTGAAGTTGCAGGATGATGGAAAATATAAAGAAAAGCTAGAAAAGGAATGAAATAAGGAAGATAAGAGAAAAGTCCTGCTTAACCACAAAGCAAAGCACTACTTGGTCAGTGCACTCAATCAGGATGAATTTTACAGGGTGTCTCAATGTACCACAGCCAAAGGAATGTGAGACACTCTAGAAATTACTCACAAAGGAACTACTAGAGTGAGAGAGAATAAACTAAACTCCTGTATTGGTGAATTTGAAAGTTTTAGAATGATGGAAGGAGAAAGCATCAAAGATCTGTAGGAGAGATTTACCCTCATTGTGAATCAACTGAAAAGCCTTGGTAAGGAGTACACATAGCCAGAGAAAGTCAGAAAAATTCTCAAGGCTCTTCCTCTAGAATAACAACCAAAATAATAACTATAGAAGAAGCCAGAGGAGAGTCAATGGCTTATGTCACAGCTCTCTTTGGTAGTCTTGAAGAGTATGAGGGTAAGATAAAGGCTCTCAAGGAAGCTAGTCAGGATAAGAAGAAAAAGGGTCTTGCATAAAAAGCTGCAAAAGAAAGGGAAGAAGAATCTGATGATAAAGAAGAACTGGATGAATGGACTTTGGCTATGTTAGTTAGAAAATTTGGAAGATTTTATAATAAGAAGAGAAATAAGAAGTTCTTCAAGAAGGGAGCAGTTGTAGATAACAAGAAAGAAAGCAAAGAACTTGTCACTTGCTATAAATGTAAGAATCAAGGGCACATCAAATGGGATTGCCCACAACCTGTAAAAGCAAGAGAAAGAAAAGAAAGCAGCTGACAAAGGCAAAAAGAAAATGGCCTACATCTCATTAATCTGGGGTACCAGCTCAGATGATGAAGAAGAAAAAGATGAGGAAGAAACTGCTAGCATCTGTTTAATTGTACGTGCAGTTGAAGAGACTCCAAACTCATCTGGTAGTGATATGAGGATGAGGTTAATGATTCTGAACCCTCATATTTTGAACTGCTTGATGCATTTCATGATCTGCATGATGAATTCATTAAAATTGCAAAAGAACTAAAATTGGCTAAAAAGAAAATTAGCAAGTTGGAATCTAATTGAAAAATACTTGACATTGCATCTCATCATAGAACTGAATTTGTCTATTGTATATCATGCATTGAATTGATGGAAAACAATGAATATCTTTTGAAAAACATGGCTAAACTCACCAAGGGTAAAGATATGTTGTTTGTTTTATTAGGAAGTCAGAGAATTGCACAAGGAAAAGCTGATCTTGGCTATGATCCTTGTATAGTCAAAGAAAAGAATGAAAAGAAGAATCAAAATTTATATATGAGACATTTTGTGCATGTAGATGGACATAAGAAAAATTACATTTCGAAATCCATTGAATCTTATGTCCAACCAAAATATGTAAAATAGAAATATTATCTGCATTGTTTTCTCCCTGCATCACAATCTGGCAGTCCCTTTATCACGTACCACATTTATAGCAAGAAGGGACATGTTTCCAGTGTATGTTTGTTAAAGAAAAATGGACCTGATAGCTCTCTCCAAAGCCAGCCATCTTAATTCTCGGACTGTGAGTTCCTTTGTATGGGAATCCGGGCTCTGATACCACTTGTTAGCAAGGCTGACTTCCCAAGAGGGGGGGTGAATTGGGAAGATTGAAATTTTTCTGCACAAAGTGAAGTAAGTGAAGATATCACAGTATAATGAAAACAATGCGTAAAACAGAGCAAGCTGAAAAGTAAAGATAGGGAGAAGAAGACTCAGTAATTTATCCTGGTTCGGTCCTTCCACTTGACCTACATCCAGTCCCCAAGACACCTCTTGGGATTTATCCACTATACAGCAAGAATTTCAATGGGCTTCTTGCAAAGGCCACAGTACACGAGTTTGCTCTGTTTCTGAGCTCTCTCAAACTCTCCAAGTACTTACACTGTGTGCTTCCCAATCCCCTTGTGAATATCCCTCACAAGTAAATCTATCTTCCAGATGAAGAGTAGATTGATTACAATGAAATGACTCTCTTGAAAGGAGTAGATATGAAAGTTTTGGTGCAAGTCTGGAAGTTAAGAGGGTAAAAGCTTTTGAGAAGAAAATTCAGCAGAGATTCAGTATATACAAGTTTGATTCGTTACCCATAACTTCAAGTGATGTTGTATTTATAGATTTAGGTCTCAAATATCCGTTAGAGACTAAATCTATCCGTTGGAGAAGTTATTCAACGGTTACTCTGAAAAAACTATCCGTTTACCAACCGCATTTAATGTTTCTGACATAATGAAATTCGAATTTCGGTTGGCCAACAGACGAATTTCAAAGGAATCGTAGATTAAAGCTTCCAACGTTACAGCACGAAGTTCGTCTGTTCATAAAGTGAAATTCGAATTTTGAAACTTACAAAACATTTTCACAATGTGACATACGAATTTTCAAGAAGAAAGTTTTTCAGTTAAGTATGAACAGTGTTTTCAATTTTCTACAGTGCCTTTGAAATTCGAATTTTGGATCCCCAAAATTCGTCTGTTCATTGAACTAAAAAGGGCCACAGTAGATAACTTTCTTTGAAATTCGAATTTTGGAAAGGCAAAATTCGTCTGTCAGAGAAACTCTTTTCAGACTCATCTTGTCATTCGAATGTTGCAAGTTCTTATCATTCGTATGTCAATGTTTCATTTAAATAGACTTAAGAACTTAGCTTCTGAAATTCGAATTTCAATGTTCAAAGTTCGTCTGTCAGAGAGCAGTTTTGAAACTTAAATCACTTTTGATCTCAGATGAACTTTAACATAGTTATAGATGAATTTCTTCAGTTTTCTCAAATTTTGTTTTGCTTGAAATTCGAATTTTGAGAACTCAAAGTTCGTCTGTTGTAAAGAAGCATCTTTCAGACTTATATGAAAATTCGAATGTTGCAACTTCAAAATTCGTCTGTCAGAGAGCATTTTTCAAACTGAATTTTGTTTTGATTTCAGATGCACTTTATCATAGTTTCAGACGAATTTCTTTGATTTTTACAAACTTCATTTTACTTGAAATTCGAATTTTGAAAGTGTGAAGTTCGTCTGTTACAAAGGCCTCTTTTCAGACTAGATGAAAATTCGAATTTTGAACAACCAAAATTCGTCTGACAGAGAGCAGTCTCTTCAGACTTATTCAGTTTTAGCTTGAAATTCGAATTTCCGAAGGCAAAGTTCGAATTTCTAACTTGACAGTTCAGTTTAAACTTTCAACCTTCATCTATTTGAAGGTATTTTTCAAATGTTCAAAGATTTAACATAAAATCAAAGTTTGAAAACATCTTTTCTTCAAATCAAAATCTTTTACCCAATTATATCAAAAACTAAAGATCCTACAAAAGATCTAACAACATATACTCAGTTAATCTTCACTTGAACCAGCTTTGTTCTTCTTTGATATCTTCAATCCAAGCTCTTGGGTGTTGGTTTTAACATCATCAAAACTCTTGATTAAACATTCTCCCCCTTTTTGATGATGACAAAACAACTTACAAACTGGATTAGTACTTGGGTTTGCTTTTACAAGCTCCCCCTCAACATATGCATAAGATATCAACAGAATTAAGACACAAAACTTTGCAACAAGGAATTCATCCATTTAAACAAAAGTTACTTATACAGAGCTAAATAAGGCAAAGTTCAAACAACAGAGACAGTCCAATCAACAAATTCCAAACAACAAAACTAATACAAAGTACAACAAGAAATTTCAATCAATTCTTCTTTGTCTTGATCTTCTTGCTGTAGGATTTCCTTTTTCCTTTTCCAGATTGCTCAGCAGCAGTCTTTCCAGTTTGCCCAGACTTCTCCCCCTTTTTGGCATCATCAGGAAGGCCAACAAAGTCAGCCGGAGGAGGGATCTGAGAGACAGGAATAGCACGAAGGGGCACAGGAGCAAAAGGAATTTCAGCTGGGGGATCAGTGCTTGGTTCCTCGTCAGAGACTTCCAGCAGCTCCTGCATTGCCTGTCTGGAAAGAGCTAGTTGAGCCCTTTGTTCTTCTGATAGCCCATAAGCAGCAAGAGAAGAGGAGGCTGGTTTAGCAGGAGGAAACATTTCTTCCAGCCTTTTCCTCTGAGCTTCCAGTAAAGCATTGTGAGCAATGGCAACATAGTCAGCAACAGGTACAATGCTTCTTTCTTCAGTGCTCACATCTTCTTGCATGGAGGAGCTTGAAATGGCTACCACCAGTTTTTCAACTTGCTCAGATTCTTGAGTGGACAGAATTGATTCCTGAGCAACTTCTTGCATGGGCTCATGAGGACTTGTCTGCTGAAGTCCTTCTTCTTCTTCCAATCCATAGTCCAAGGGTGGACCAGGACTTGGTGTTCTCATTGCACCAGCACCATCATGGTCAGAGGAGGCAAACTCGAAGGGGCTTGGAGGCTCAGGAGTTGGAGATAGAGTAGGCTCAGGGACACCAGGCTGAGGTGGAGCTGAAGTGGTAGGAATAGCATTCCTTATATCCTCATAAGCATCAGCCACCACCTTCATGTTCACAGCCAACTGATGGATCTGATCTTGTAGATGAGCAAATTTGGCATTTTGCTCATCTCTTATGCTGAGAATGAGTGTTGACAGACTGTCAAACAACTCAGTGACCTTTGTTGGCTTGGCCCGTGAGGAGGGAGTGGCAGGAGGGTGAGTAGGCCTGGAGGGAGATGGGATTGGCTGAGAAGGCTGAGGTACAGATTTGCTAGGGGCCTCAGAGGTGCCTTCTTGTTGGAGGGAGTCATCAGCAGCAAAGAACAGATCTTCAGATTTCCCTGCTCCCTTTCCAACCCATCTGCCTTCATCTCGTTCAATACCCATCCTTTGCAGTTCCTCTTCTTTGAATGCCTCAGTGAGTTTCCCTTTCCCCTTTTCAATGTGTTGAATTCTAGCATGCTGCAGGATTCTTGAAATAATTGCAGCATAGGGGAGTGTGGAATCCTTCCTCTGATCCCTTGCTTTTATCATTCTCTGGAGGATGATATGACCCATGTTAATCAGCTTCCCATGAATGATAGCAGTCATCACATGAGCCTCTGCCCTTGTTATCAAGTTGAAGCTGCCACCCTTGTTGAATATGATCCTGGACACTATATAGTGCAGGATTCTGACTTGTACACTTAGGTCTGTGGGCTTCAATAGATTTATAGTTGGCCTGTTTTCCCTTCTTCTGAACAAGGTGTCCAAGATAGTGCTCTCTTTGTAGTTCAGGAAGGATCCTCCTTCTTCATCCTCTGTGCTTGCCTTATCCATGTATCCAGAGGCTGTAATGTCAATTTTCAGCCCATCTTGTCCTGGGATTTCCAGAACTTCATTGATTGTCTCATCAGCAAGCCAGATGGTCCTAGATCTTAAAGTGACCTCCCATTTCCTTTTCTTGCTGTTATATTGAAGAGAGGCATACCAAGTCTTCACTACTTCATCATCATATTTTTCAGCAATTTCCAACAGGTTTTTGTATCTTATCAACCATAATGCAGCATCAAAGTTGTTGGATATCAAAAATTGCTCCAAATTTACACAGTGAGGCTTGATTACCTTTTTGCTTGAAAACTTGGCAGAAAACTCTTCTTGAATCTCAGGAGTGCTCCAAAGTGGTAATGTGGTAAGTTCAAATTCTCCAGATTGTGTAGAAGAGGAGGAAGCCACAGCAGCAGTTTCACCCGAAGGGACTGCAGATTTTGAAAAGGAAGGCCCAGTTTTCTGAGAATCTGCCTTGGAAGAAGATTTCTGGCGTTTAGAAGGGGTAGCTTTACTGGGTTCGGCCTTTCTCTTGGATTTTTCTCCTTCTTTTGTAGCATATTGGGATTTAGCAGTTCTTTTTGGCCGAGTTCCAGCTTGTCCTGCTCCAGGGATCTTTACTCTCGCCATTTTTCAGTGGAATGAAGCAAAATGTTGACAAGGAAGGGTTTATAGGATGCGAATGGAGGTTTAATTGGTGAAGAATGACGGTTTTTGGACAGGAGTTAAGAGAATTTAAGAAAGAATCAGAACGGATTCAGAGAGGTTACAGATAGGGCTGCGTCTGTTCTGAGGAAAACCGTAGCATTTAACGTGTGTAACCGTCTGACAGACGAATTTTGAGGGGTCAAAATTCGAACTTCGGGCAGTTACAAGTTAAACCGTTCAGCATAGCTTACTGACAGACGAATTTTCATCTTGAAAGTTCGTCTGACAGTGGCTTGAAACAAGCAATACAAGGACAACAGACGAATTTTGTTCCAATAAAGTTCGAATGTTGAATAGAGAAAGGCAGTTAACAATCAAACAATCAATCAATCAGACGAATTAAACAGGCAGAGCTGCATCTTTTAACAATTCAGCATGTAGGACATGTTTCAACAGACGAATATTGAACTGAAAATTCGAATTTTCTAACTATGTAAAGATTGTCCAACATTCGCATGTTAGGAGATAAAAAATTGTGCAGCAATGATGGACAACCATAATATTGAAATTTCTGATTTTGAAAATTCGAACTTTCAAGTGTCAACAGACGAATTTCGAGGCATTACAGAGAACTGTTCCAGGGCATAACATGCCGAAGTTCGTCTGTTAGTGAACTGAAATTCGAATGTTGACCATATTGACCATGTCAGAAGCACATTTTATTAAGCAAAATCCGTTTAACATACATGTAAAATGCGAATTTCATCTTTAAAAACTTACAGAATGGATCCAAAACTTAGGATTTACATCATTCATTCCACTTTTTGGTTGTTCCATTCTGACGTGCTCCACTCTTCAAGTTTATTGCCATTGATTTTCACAGGGAGCACCTGCAGCTTAGATTAAACATACTCCGAAGCTCAAGTTAGAATTAATTCTGATATTGAAAATTTTAATGACAGAATTGCATGAAAACATCTTACAGTTCATTGGGGTTTACCATCCCCAATTCTCTCCTTATTTTACAAAGTCTGTCTTCTGGCAGAGGTTTTGTGAGTATATCAGCAAATTGATCCTCTGTTGGGATGTACTCCAATCTGACTTCTCCTTTCAGAACATGATCTCTTATGAAGTGATGCCTGACTTCAATATGCTTTGTTCTTGAGTGCATGACAGGATTCTTGGTGATATTTATGGCACTCTGGTTGTCACACATGATTGGTATCTCTTTTATTTTGATCTCAAGATCTTCAAGCTGCTGTTTCATCCAGATGACTTGGGCACAACAGCTTCCAGCTGCAACATACTCAGCTTCTGCAGTAGATAAGGCTACACTGTTTTGCTTTTTGCTGAACCATGAAACTAGGGATCCTCCAAGGAACTGACAGGTTCCACTTGTACTTTTTCTGTCAGTTTTAGATCCTGCAAAATCAGCATCAGTGTATCCTTTGAGGTCTTCTCCATTGCCTTTTGGATACCAAAGACCCATTTGTGATGTTCCAATAAGATATCTAAAAATTCTTTTCACAGCTGTTGCATGGGATTCTTTGGGGCATGATTGGAACCTTGCACACATGCAGACACTGAACATAATGTCAGGTCTGCTGGCAGTTAGGTACAACAGAGATCCAATCATTCTCCTGTACTGAGTAATGTCAAACATCTTTCCATTCTCATCCATGTCTAGTTTGGTTGCAGTAGCCATAGGTGTTCCCATTGGCTTGGCATTCTCCATCCCAAACTTCTTTAGCAGCTCCTTCAGATACTTGGATTGACTGAGAAAGATGCCATCATCAAGCTGTCTGATTTGCAGTCCAAGGAAGAAGTTGAGTTCACCCATCATGGACATCTCGAATTCTCCCTGCATTAACTCAGAAAGTTTCTTGCAGAGAGTTTCATTAGTAGCACCGAAAATAATATCATCAACATAGATTTGAACAATCAGTAAATCTTTATTCTCTTTCTTAGTGAATAAAGTTGTGTCAACTTTGCCTCTATTAAACCCTTGTTCAGTTAGAAAATTGCTCAACCTCTCATACCATGCTCTAGGGGCTTGTTTTAAACCATAAAGAGCCTTCTTCAGCTTGTAAACATGGTTTGGTTTAGTAGAATCTTCAAAACCAGGAGGTTGATCTACATAAACTTCTTCCATGATATATCCATTTAAAAAGGCACTCTTTACATCCATTTGATATAGTAAAATATTTTTCATGCATGCATATGCTAGCAGTATTCTTATAGCCTCTAGCCTAGCTACTGGTGCAAAGGTTTCTTCAAAATCAATACCTTCTTCCTGATTATACCCTTTAGCAACCAGTCTAGCCTTATTTCTTATTATTGTTCCAGATTCATCCAGTTTATTTCTGAAAACCCATTTGGTACCTATAACAGGATGATTTTTGGGCCTGGGAACTAAATTCCAAACATGATTTCTTTCAAACTGATTTAATTCATCTTGCATAGCTAGAATCCAGTAATCATCAGTTAAGGCTTCCTCAGCGCATTTAGGTTCAATTTGAGAAATAAAAGCGCAGTTGAGCATTTGATCCCTTAACTGTTTTCTAGTTTTAACTTTCTCTTGAACATTCCCTATTACTTGATCAACAGGGTGATTCCATTGATATCTCCAAGCTCTAGGGAGTTCTTGAGTTGTTTCTTCAATATTTTCTTCATTAAACTCTTGCTCCTGGATATCTTCCTCTATATCAATAGATTCAGATATCTTTGGAGGTTCAGTTTTACTTTTGTCAGAAATTCCCAGTTTTTCAAAATTGATAGTTAGATCATCTTCATGTTTTGACACAGCTTCATTTTCAATGAAAACTACATGCACTGATTCTTCTACTATATTTGATCTTTTATTATAAACTCTATAAGCCTTACTCCTACTTGAATAGCCCAAGAATATACCTTCATCGGATTTGGCATCAAACTTACCCAGATTTTCTTTCCCATTGTTGTGAATGAAGCATTTGCACCCGAACACATGGAGGTGTGACAAATTTGGCTTTCTTCCTTTGTACAGCTCATAAGGGGTCTTCCCAAGGATTGGTCTGATGTAGGCTCTGTTTATGATGTAACTAGCTGTATTCACTGCATCAGCCCAGAACACTTGAGAGAGTTCCTTCTCATTTAGCATCGCTCTTGCCATATCTCCAATGGTTCTGTTCTTCCTTTCCACCACTCCATTTTGTTGAGGAGTTCTTGGTGCTGAGAAGTTGTGGTCAATTCCATGCTCATTGCAGTACTCCAGGAAGTATGCATTTTCAAATTCTCCTCCATGGTCTGACCTGATAGACACAATAGAAATACCTTTCTCATTTTGCACTTTCTTAGCTAAGGTTACAAATGCATCAAAGGTATCACTTTTAGAGGAAAGAAACAATGTCCAAGTGAATCTAGAGTAATCATCTATAATTACAAGCACATACACATTACCACCAAGACTTTTCACTCTAGATGGTCCAATTAAGTCCATATGCAACAATTCAAGTGGTCTTGTTGTTGTTATTACATTTTTAGATTTGAAGGATGCTTTGGTTTGTTTTCCTCTTAGGCATGCATCACATTCTTTATCCTTTTCAAAAGATATTTTAGGAAGACCAGTTACTAGCTCATTTTTAATCAGTTTAGACAATTGATTCATGTTGACATGAGCTAATCTCCTATGCCATAGCCAACTGTCATTATTCTGACTAATCAAACATACAGAATCCAAGGGAGGAAGTTCATCAAGATCAATAGTGTAACAGTTACCATCCCTTTGAGCTTTGAGAATTACTTTGTGATCACTTTTTCTGATGACCAGGCAAAACTTTGAGTCAAACAGCACCCAGTTTCCTTTGTCACAAGTCTGACTCACGCTTAGCAAGTTGTGGTTGAGGCCAATCACAAACAGCACCTCTTCAATGGATGTTTCTGGATTTTTTCCCACAATTCCAATACCAGTGATTTCGCCATATTGGTCACCTCCAAAGGTCACCTTTCCTCCTTTCTTGTCTCTAAGGGTGATGAACTTCTCCTTATCACCAGTCATGTGACTTGAGCAGGCACTGTCTATATACCATTTGTTGCTTTTCTTAGCTTTGAGACAGACCTGCAAAACAAAGTTTATGTTTTTCTTTTAGGTACCCAAATTTGCTTGGGTCCTTTTCGGTCAGTGAGTAATTCCCTAGATGCAGAGGCAACTTTGGGAACCCATTCAGTTTTCCTGCCTAGCCCATTTTTCTTCAATGCACAAGAACTGGAAATATGTCCCTTTTTGTTACAGAAATGACAGGTAATGAATGGACTGCTAGATTGAGTGGTAGGAAGAAAACAATGCAAATAATACTTCTGTTTAGCATGCCTGGGTTGATCATATGTTTCAATGTGAGGTGATGCATCATTTTCCTTTTTATTATTGTTAGCATGCACAAAATGTCTCATATACATATTCTGATTTTTCTTCCTGATCTTTTCCTTGACTGCACATGGATCATAGCCAAGACCAGCTTTTCCTTGTGATATTCTTTGGCTCCCCATCAAGGCAAACAACATATCTTTACCTCTAGTGAGCCTAGACATGCTTTTAACTAGATAATCATTAGTTTGCTTGAGTTCAGTGCATGAGGTGCAGCAGACAGATTCAGTCGGAGGTAAAGAGGCAATTTCAGAAACTATGCTTTGAGACTCCAGCTTAATTATCCTTTTCTTTGCTAGTTTTAGTTCTTTAGCAACTTTGATAAATTCATCATGAAGCTCATGAAATGCATCTAGTAATTCAGAATAGGAAGGTTCAGATTCATATACCTCTTCTTCCTGATCACTGCTGTGTGAGGGTGTGGCTTCTTCAGAAGCAAGTGCCATCAGACAAATGTTGGCAATCTCATCCTCATCTTCTTCTTCCTCATCTGAGCTGTTGCCCCATATAGATGAGATGTAGGCCTTCTTCTTCTTTCCCTTATCAGCAGCTTTCTTTTCCTTTTCTTGTTTCTTGAGGAATTGGGGGCAGTCCCACTTTATGTGTCCCTGCTTCTTGCATTCATAGCAAGTCACAGGTTCTTTTGTCTCTTTCTTGCTTTCTCTAGCTGCTCCTTTCTTGAAGAATCTCTTGTTTTTCTTCTTGCTGTAGAATCTTCCGAATTTTCTAACCATCATTGCCAGAGTTTCTTCATCCAGATCATCTCCTTCATCAGATTCTTCTTCCTTTTCATCAGCAGCTTTGAGGGCAAGGCCTTTCTTCTTCCTGTCCATCCCAGCTTCCTTGAGTGCTTTGATTTTTCCTTCATATTCCTCAAGGCTGCCAAAGAGAGCTGTGACAGAAGTCATAGATTCTCCTCTGGCTTCTTCTATAGCTGTTACCTTGGGCTGCCATTCCAGAGGGAGAGCTCTGAGTATTTTTCTTACTTTCTCAGACTGAGTGTATTCCTTTCCCAGGCTTTTGAGTTGATTCACAATGAGGGTGAATCTCTTTTGTAGCTCCTTTACAGTTTCTCCTTCAGCCATTCTAAAGCTCTCATACTCCCCAATGCACGTGTTCAGTCTGTTCTCCCTGACTCCAGATGTTCCTTCATGAGCAATCTGCAGAGTATCCCACATTTCTTTTGCAGTGGTGCATTGCGAGACTCTGTAAAATTCATCTTGATTCAGGGCACTGACTAAACAGTGTTTTGCTTTGAAATTCAGTAGGACTCTCCTTCTGTCCTCATCATTCCATTCTGCTTCCAGCTTCTCTTTGTGTCCTCCATCTTCAGTTAGAGCCATTGGAATGAAATCCCCTTTTTCAATGACTGACCAGATGTCAAGATCAATTGATTGGAGGTAGATCTGCATTCTCATTTTCCAGTACCCATAATGCTCTCCACTGAAGCCTGGTGGTCTGTTAGTATTGTTCCCTTCAGGGAGTATACTCTCTCCAAAGCCAGCCATCTTAATTCCCGGACTGTGAGTTCCTTTGTATGGGAATCCGGGCTCTGATACCACTTGTTAGCAAGGCTGACTTCCCAAGAGGGGGGGTGAATTGGGAAGATTGAAATTTTTCTGCACAAAGTGAAGTAAGTGAAGATATCACAGTATAATGAAAACAATGCGTAAAACAGAGCAAGCTGAAAAGTAAAGATAGGGAGAAGAAGACTCAGTAATTTATCCTGGTTCGGTCCTTCCACTTGACCTACATCCAGTCCCCAAGACACCTCTTGGGATTTATCCACTATACAGCAAGAATTTCAATGGGCTTCTTGCAAAGGCCACAGTACACGAGTTTGCTCTGTTTCTGAGCTCTCTCAAACTCTCCAAGCACTTACACTGTGTGCTTCCCAATCCCCTTGTGAATATCCCTCACAAGTAAATCTATCTTCCAGATGAAGAGTAGATTGATTACAATGAAATGACTCTCTTGAAAGGAGTAGATATGAAAGTTTTGGTGCAAGTCTGGAAGTTAAGAGGGTAAAAGCTTTTGAGAAGAAAATTCAGCAGAGATTCAGTATATACAAGTTTGATTCGTTACCCATAACTTCAAGTGATGTTGTATTTATAGATTTAGGTCTCAAATATCCGTTAGAGACTAAATCTATCCGTTGGAGAAGTTATTCAATGGTTACTCTGAAAAAACTATCCGTTTACCAACCGCATTTAATGTTTCTGACATAATGAAATTCGAATTTCGGTTGGCCAACAGACGAATTTCAAAGGAATCGTAGATTAAAGCTTCCAACGTTACAGCACGAAGTTCGTTTGTTCATAAAGTGAAATTCGAATTTTGAAACTTACAAAACATTTTCACAATGTGACATACGAATTTTCAAGAAGAAAGTTTTTCGGTTAAGTATGAACAATGTTTTCAATTTTCTACAGTGCCTTCGAAATTCGAATTTTGGATCCCCAAAATTCGTCTGTTCATTGAACTAAAAAGGGCCACAGTAGATAACTTTCTTTGAAATTCAAATTTTGGAAAGGCAAAATTCGTCTGTCAGAGAAACTCTTTTCAGACTCATCTTGTCATTCGAATGTTGCAAGTTCTTATCATTCGTATGTCAATGTTTCATTTAAATAGACTTAAGAACTTAGCTTCTGAAATTCGAATTTCAATGTTCAAAGTTCGTCTGTCAGAGAGCAGTTTTGAAACTTAAATCACTTTTGATCTCAGATGAACTTTAACATAGTTACAGACGAATTTCTTCAGTTTTCTCAAATTTTGTTTTGCTTGAAATTCGAATTTTGAGAACTCAAAGTTCGTCTGTTGTAAAGAAGCATCTTTCAGACTTATATGAAAATTTGAATGTTGCAACTTCAAAATTCGTCTGTCAGAGAGCATTTTTCAAACTGAATTTCGTTTTGATTTCAGATGCACTTTATCATAGTTTCAGACGAATTTCTTTGATTTTTACAAACTTCATTTTACTTGAAATTCGAATTTTGAAAGTGTGAAGTTCGTCTGTTACAAAGGCCTCTTTTCAGACTAGATGAAAATTCGAATTTTGAACAACCAAAATTCGTCTGACAGAGAGCAGTCTCTTCAGACTTATTCAGTTTTAGCTTGAAATTCGAATTTCCGAAGGCAAAGTTCGAATTTCTAACTTGACAGTTCAGTTTAAACTTTCAACCTTCGTCTATTTGAAGGTATTTTTCAAATGTTCAAAGATTTAACATAAAATCAAAGTTTGAAAACATCTTTTCTTCAAATCAAAATCTTTTACCCAATTATATCAAAAACTAAAGATCCTACAAAAGATCTAACAACATATACTCAGTTAATCTTCACTTGAACCAGCTTTGTTCTTCTTTGATATCTTCAATCCAAGCTCTTGGGTGTTGGTTTTAACATCATCAAAACTCTTGATTCAACAAAAGGGATGGTAACTGCTATACTATTGATCTTGATGAACTTCCCACTTTAGACTCTGTATGTTTAATTAGTAAAGATAATGATAGTTAGAAGACTAGCACATGTTAACATGAAGCAAGTAACCAAATTGATTAAGAATGATTTAGTCACTGGATTACCAAAAATTTCTTTTGAAAAGGATAAAGAATGTGATGCATGTCTAAAAGGGAAACAAATTAAATCTTCCTTCAAAGCTAAAAATGTAATCACCACATTTAGACCACTGCAATTGTTAGACATGGATTTGATAGGTCCATCTAGAGTAAAAAGCATTAGTGGGAACTTGTATGTGCTTGTGATTGTAGATGATTACTCTAGATTTACTTGGACTTTGTTTCTCTCATCAAAAAATGAAACATTTGATGCATTTGTAATCTTAGCCAAGAAAGTGCAAAATGAGAAAGGTATTTCCATTGTCTTTATCAGGTTTGATCATTAAGGAGAATTTGAAAACTTAAGCTTTCTGAAGTATTGTGAAGAGCATAGAATTGATCATAACTTCTTAACACAAAGGACTCCTCAACAAAATGGAGTGGTAGAAAGGAAGAACAGAACAATTGGAGAAATGGCTAGAGCAATGTTGAACGAAAGGAGCTTCCTCAAGTTTTCTGGGCTGATGCAGTAAACACAGCAAGCTACATCATTAATAGAGCTTACATCAGACCAATTCTGAGGAAGACACCTTATGAGCTATACAAAGGAAGAAAGCCACACCTCTCACACTTGCATGTATTTATATGCAAGTGCTTCATCCATAACAATGGAAAAGAAAATCTGGGTAAGTTTGACGCTAAATCAGATAAAGGTACATTCCTTAGCTATTCTAGTAGAAGTAAAGCATATAGGGTTTTTAATAAAAAGACTAGAGCTATAGAAGAGTCTGTGCATGTTGTTTTTATTGAAAATGAAACTATTTGCAAGCATGCCATTGATGAGGATAATCTTATTTCTAGCTTTAAGAACTTAAACTTTTCTGGAGAAGATAAAATTAAACCTCCCAAAATATCTGAATCTACTAATATAGAGGAAGATATTCAGGAGAAAGATGTTGAATATAGAAATAATAAAAAAATTTCTCAAGAACTCCCTAAATCTTGGAGATATCAAAGGAGTCATCTAGTTGATCAAGTGATTGGGGGTGTTCTAGAGAATGTTAAAACAAGAAGATAACTTAGGGATCAAATAAATAATTGTGCATTTATTTCTTAAATTGAACCTAAGTGTACCGAAGAAGCCTTAACTGATGAAGATTGGATATTGGCTATGCAAGATGAACTCAATCAGTTTGAGAGCAATCAAGTTTGGGATTTAGTGCCTAGACCCAAGAATCTCCCAATTATTTGAACTAAATGAGTATTTAGAAATAAACTTGATGAATCAGGAACAATTATCAGAAGCAAAGCTAGATTAGTGGCCAAAGGATATAATTAGGAAAAAGGTGTAGATTATGAGGAAGCTTTTGCTCCAGATGTAAGATTGGAAGCAATAAGAATCCTCTTAACCTATTTATGCATGAAAGACATAATGTTGTATCAAATGGATATAAAGAGCACTTTTTTGGATGGATATATCATAGAAGAAGTTTATGTTGATCAACCTCTAGGTTTTGAGAACTCAACAAAGCCAAACCATATTTATAAACTGAAGCAAGCTCTTTATGGCTTAAAACAAGCTCCTAGAGCATGGTATGAAAGGCTAAGTAATTTTCTGACTAAAAAATGATTTAATAGAGAAAAAGTAGATATAACACTGTTTACTGAGAAAGAAAATAAAGACTTACTTATTGTTCAAGTTTATGTTGATGATATTATATTTGGTGCTATTAATGAATCTCTTTGCAAGAATATCTCTAAGCTAATGCAGAGTGAATTTGAAATGTCTATGATAGGTGAGCTCAACTTCTTCATTGGACTACAAATTAAATAATGTGATAATGGTATCTTCCTTAATCAATCAAAATATCTGGAGGAGCTACTGAAAAAGTTTGGAATGGAAAACACCAAATCAATAGGGACTCCTATGGCTACTGCAACAAAACTTGATATGGATGAGGGAGGAAAGTCTTTTGACATAACTCAGTATAGGAGAATGATTGGCTCCCTGCCATACCTAATAGCTAGTAGACCTGACATTATGTTTAGTGTCTGTATATATGCAAGGTTCTAATCATGTCCCAAAGAGTCCCATGCAACAGCTGTGAAAAGAATTTTCAGATACCTGATTGGAATATCACATATAGGACTTTAGCATCCAAAAGGCAATAGAGAATAGCTCACATGATATACTGATGCTGACTTTGCTGGATCCATAACTAATAGAAAAAGCACAAGTTGAACATGCCAGCTTTTTGGAGGATCCTTGGTTTCGTGGTTTAGCAAGAAGCAGAATAGTGTGGCTCTCTCCACAGCAGAAGTTGAATATGTTGTAACAGGCAGTTATTGTGCTCAAGTCCTTTGGAAGAAGCAGCAACTTAAAGATCTTGAGATTGAGATAAAGTAGATACTAATAAAATGTGATAATCAAATTACTATCAACATCACAAAGAATCATGTCATGCATTCAAGGACCAAACACATTGAAGTAAGATATCACTTCATTAGGGATCATGTTTTGAAAAGGGATATCAAATTGGAATAGATCCCTACTGAAGATCAAATTATAGACATTCTGACTAAACCACTTACAGAAGATAGACACTCTAAAATCAGAAGAGAATTAGAAATGGTATATCCCAATGAATTGTAAGCAAGCCTCTAACTACTCTATTCAAGGATCTAGCATTAATTTGATACTAACTTTAGCATCGGAGTGTGTTTAAGATATTTTGTAGGTACTCCTCATGAGTCTAGATGATAGCAAATCAGTTTACTGGAGTTAATCAGACCTGCATAATCAAAAGATGCTGGAGAAAAGCTGAAAATTTGAACTTTTAAGCCCTATCTATAAGTTTAGAAATTTGAAATTTGCTCTTTAGATGTTATTAGATGAATTTCCATGTTAAAATGTGTTTTTGAATGAACTGGTATGATCAATATTCAAACTTAGGTACTTATTAGATGAATTTCAGTAGCTTCCACGTTGTTACAGTATTTTCATATCCCTCGAAATTCGTCTGTTGACTGCTAGAAATTCGAATTTCCTAATGACAATGTGAATATTGACTTTGCTCAAAATGCTCTCTGTGTAAATCTCAATACCCTAAAATACACATTTTAGAGACTATTTACAAAACTTTGAAATTCAAAATTTTGAATCACAAAATTTGTCTATTGAAGCATGCTTTTATTTGAAGTCTCTGTAAGACAAACTTTCAAAAAATGAAATTTGTATGTTGTTTTTCTCATTCTCTATTTTCCTAATGTTTGATTCCTTAAAATTTGAACTTCGATGATTTAAAGTTTGTCTATTGATATTTGTTCCTTGAATATAGCTTCTTTTAGATGAACTTCATGAAGAAAATCCATCTATCAGAAAGCCTCTTTGTGTTGGTTAACTAGTAACTGTTCAAAATTTGAATTTTGACCCCTCAAAATTTGTCTGTTGAACGGTTACAAAAGTTAAAATGAAGGATCTGCTTTGAACAGATGCGACCCTATTCGTCTCTCTCCCAAGTCTATTCACGTCCTCCCTTAAATTCTCATCAATTCTATTCATGAATCTCCATTACCTACCGTTTAAACTTTATTTCGCACCTTATAAATCCATTCCTTGCATCTTTCTGTAATAGTCATTCGTGAGAATGGCAAGGGTTAAAAATCCTGACATGGGGAAAGGAGAGTTTAGACCAAAGAGAATGGTTAAGTCTCAATTTGGCTCCTAGGGAGGTGAAACTTAGAAAAGGAAAGGTAAATCCAACAAGGGAACTCCATCCAAAAAGAAGAAATCTACTCCCAAGGCTGATTTGAAGAAACCTGTTCCTACTGCTGCTTCCTCTTCTTCCAGTATTGAGTCAAAGGAATTCCAGTAAACCATGAAGCCATTATGGAGCAATGCTCATATCCTAGAAGAGTATACCACCAAGTTTATGTCGAATCAAGTGTTTTGATAATTCTAAACCAACTAGAGCTTGGAAGGAAGATATCAAAGATGTACAAAAGATCTCAAGTGAAGAAATCCAAGGGAAATAAGTATAAGATTAGATATAGGATTTCTTATTGTATTCACATGAGTAAAAGACTTTTGATCTTGCACAAAAATGTTTTAAAAATATGTTTCTTATGATAACTCATGAAGTATTTGAAAAATACCCACTATCAAATGAATTTTAAAGTGTTAAACTTGATTTGTCACTTTGAAAATTTGAATTTTGATATTTGAAATTCGAACTTCAAATTGAAAATATGTTAGTATGAAAAGAGGCCCCTCTGACAAACAAATTTCATATTTGAAAATTCAAATTTCGGGTAAAACATAAACTATGAAAAATGAAAAATTCGTCTGAAGATATATCAAAGTTCATCTGAAAATGAAGTTTAAAAAGAGTTTCAAGTCAGTCCTCTGACAGACGAACTTTGATTTTGAAAATTCAAACTTTGAAAAGATAGTTTGCAAGCCTGTTCAAATGCTCTTGACATACGAACTTTTGTACTCAAAAATTCGAACTTTGAGTTGGGTTTGATAAGAGGTCTATCTAACAGATGAACTATGGTATTTGAAAATTCAAATTTCAAAAAGAAGAACTATTGTATCATATTGAGCTGCCCACTGACAGACGAATTTTGGGTACCAAAATTTGAACTTCGAAGGCACTGTAGCAATATGGAACAACTATTAACACTTACTAGAAGAACTTTAAACTTGAAAATTCATATGTTTCAAGATAGAAACATTTATCAAAGATAAAAATTTAAATTTTACTTTAGAACAGACGAACTTCGAGGTTTAACGTTACAGTCTTTAGCTTACGGTCTATGTGAAATTCATTTGTTGACACACCAAAATTCAAACTTTGAATGTCAGATGCATTAAATGCGGTTGGTGAATGGATAGTTTTTCAGAGTAATCCTTGGGTAACATCTCTAATGGCTAGATCTTGTTAGATATGCTAACTTCCCAAGGGGGGTGAATTAGGAAGATTAAAATTTTCTACAAAAATCAAGAAAGTGATGAAAGCAAAAGTGACAGTAAAAACAGAGTATAAAGGAATAACAAGATAAAAGCAGTATAAGAGAAGAGAAGACACAGATATTTATCCTAGTTCAGTCTCCTTATCTTGACCTACGTCCAGTCCCCTAACCACCACTTGAGAATTTTCATTATCTTGCAAGAATTCAGGGGCTTCTTGAAATTGCCTCAGTACAACTTGATGCTTTATTTGTATCACCTTAATTTAGGGCCCATTTCCCATGTATTAGATAATTTTAGATATCTTTCATTATGGTTTAGAGACTCAAATCATAATATAATAAAAACAGAATTTTTCAAAATTTGGGGTACTGTTCATTTGGCAATTTCCCTTTTACCCAATATACTTTGAAAATTCATAACTAAATCTAGAAAATTCATCTTGAATTGATTCACGTGTCTAAAATTTTATTTAAATTAGATCTACATGGTAAAAATATAAAAAAGTAACTTCATTGGGCCAATTTATACAGTAATTTCGAGGATATTTATTGTTCACTTTGGTCATGTTTATGTCTTCCAGTTTTCTGGCCTCAAATTTGAAAAATCATTTCCATTGTATTCTATTCAAAATTATGTATACTCTATGTCATTCAAAATTTATACATGTATAATTATAGATATATTTTTATTATACATTTATTTCACTTACACAGGGCAAAACTTTAATTTAAATCACAAAGGGTTAGAATCCAACTCTTACTGGAACAGTTTTGGGAAAAATTACGTATCTCTTGTTCTGTAACTCCAATCACTCCCAAATCAGTGGCATATGGATCTTAAGACAGATATTTTTATAAATCTAAACCAATGAATTTTTGGAGCTCTATACAATTTTATGTTATCTTTTAAAATTTCTAGTACTTAACTTTCAGTTTACCATTTTCCCAATATTGTCCTATTCTGAACCCTAATTTTGAAAATTCACCATTTATTGTATACAACTCCAAATGGGGTCAATTAGGTGTCATATTAAAGCTTGAGATGCCCTCTATCTGGTATAAAAATATCATAAACCTAAATTCACATTAAGATATAAAAAAGGTGAATAAAATAGACACATTTGGAAAATGCCCTGTTTCAGTCTACATTGCAATTTGCTTGCCAAAACCCTTGTAAATGAACTCATTTTGGCATGTAATTTGGTAGAATATAATGTCATATTCTAACATCTATAACTGGAAATTCTCATATATTTTCTACAACATTAACATAATATTCACTATTTTACAACTTCATACAAAAGCAAGACACCAATAACCATTCACATTATAACATAATGGCTTGCAACATCATCCACTCATCACTAGCTTCTCCTTGCTCTTTGCCTTCCTTGGATTTCTTCCATAACTTGGACCTATCATATTATTATTTAGGTGATGAGATTTTGAAAATCCCAGTAGATAGTCACATTTCAAACATTTACATTATCATGCATGCTATAAAACCTCCAAAACATCATAACAATCATTTCAAGACATAAATCACCATATTGTTTATAAAAATTTAGGCATTATAACGGCATACAAAATGGACATCCTGGGCACTATCCTTTTCATAAAATCAGCCAAAACCAGTTTCAAGCATCATAAAAACAATATGGCAAGCCATCATTCACAATAGAATATAGCAAGACAATATAATGTAAGGAAATGTAACTATGCTACCTCATGAAACTTTATGCCTTTCCTCTTTAATTCAACCTTTCCAAGGACTTCCTTAAGCTTTCTCAAACCCTAATGCTTCACCAAATATCAAATAAATCAACTTGAACCAAGGGTTACTTCATAAAGAACTTCAAAACCCAAAGATTTCTACTTGCTTCATCTTAAGCTTTTACTTGAAATCAATACTTGTCCCTAATGTTTTAGACCATGAGGAACTCATATTTGGTATCAAAAACATAAAATTTCATCTCCAAGACACTCCCCTGTTCAGGCCAAAATGAACCCTAAAAGAGGAAGAGGTGATTTTCATGCAACTTGCTTCCAACTCTTGGGAATCCTTACTTTCTCTCATATATCAAGACTTCTAGCAAGATTCTTGCATGAAAACCCATTTCTTTCTCGTCCTTGCTCATGGCCAAACTCAAGACTAAAGAGGGAGGAGGAAAGAATTTCATGGAACTACTTTAAATCACTAGAGAAATCAACTTGAAGTCATAGAGACTCACCTTTAATCTTGAATCTTCAAGCTTCCAACTTTGCCTTCTCTTTTCTCTTCTCTTTCTCTCTTTCTTTCTTGTGTTTTTTCTCATGTTTGGAAGCTCTCTCTCTCTCTCTCCTTGCTGCAGCAAAATGTCATCCAAAATGTGAGAGGAAAGAGGAGATTAATTTAACTAACCTTGGTTTAATCGTGGTTAACTTAATTACTTTAAGGAATACTTCTTCAAGAAGTATTCTTAAAATAATTAAATACTTATTTGCAACACATGGGGCTGCAGAATGTCATACCCAAGAGAGAGAAATATGCCCAAATACTGCTCACTTTTTCCTGGTCCAGATATATCTTGAACCGGGTAATATTTAATCATACCGATAAAACCACTTTTTACCATAATTTAGCATTTTTGGGCTACAGGACTATTCTAATTTTATTTTTATATTTTTATAATTATCCTATCTCAAATGGTATCTGTGTATAGCCCATACCTTGATCTGTTTTCTTTTTAACCATCGGTAGGTCCCACAGTTTATTTTATCGAGTTACTATTACATGGGGCTGCAGAATGTCATACCCAAGAGAGAGAAATATGTCCAAATACTGCTCACTTTTTCCTGGTCCAGATGTATCTTGAACCGGGTAATATTTAATCATACCGATAAAACCGCTTTTTACCATAATTTAGCATTTTTGGGCTACAGGACTATTCTAATTTTATTTTAATATTTTTATAATTATCCTATCTCAAATGGTATCTGTGTATAGCCCATACCTTGATCTGTTTTCTTTTTAACCATCGGTAGGTCTCACAGTTTATTTTATCGAGTTACTATTACTTTTGGACACTCGACACTGATTATTTCTTTATTCTAGAACATTAATCCTCAGTGCCATATATCATTGGACTTCTCTCATTGAGGGCTTCGTTTTGACAGTAATTTTATAAATTTACAAAATTGCCCTTGAATAGGGTTAAATTATAATTTCTAAAACTTTTGGGTCACTAGGTGTAATTTTTTCCAAGGACTTTTCTATTTCTTATCCACGAAATTTGTATAAATTTATGGACATGGATGTCATTTTTTAATTTCTTTTGGGGTAAAAATTTAATTTTCTCATTTTTCCATTCAACCAAGAAAAATAACCTCTTTGCCCTATTTCACGCAAAACGGTGTATACTCATTTTTACCAAATCCCTTTACATTTCTAGATATTTTAGCTTTCTTGGGAAGTTACACTGTTCTTAGAGCTTACAATCTCACTCTTTGCGCTCTAGCTAAGTGCTTCCCAAATCCCTTGTGATATTCTCTCACAAGAAAATCTTTCTTTCAGATAAAGATAAGATTGATTACAATGATTGAACTCTCTAATTTAGAGTGTATATGAAAGTTGAAGTACAAAAAATGAAGTATGTGAGAGTAGGAGACTTTGAATTAAGAATTTAGCAGAGTTTCTGTATGTACAATGTAAAATCGTTACCCACATCTTCAAATGAAGTTCTTGTTAGGTTGGCTAGTCACCCATGAGGGGGTGAATTGGGTGATGCAAAATTTTTGCTCTTTTTGGATCACAGCCCAATTTTACTAAAAGTGCAGCAAAACAGGGATAAACAGAGAGTTTTGTGTGCAGCAATTGAATAGAGAAGATCAAGAACAATACACAAAAATTTATACTGGTTCAGCCTAACCACTTGGCCTACATCCAGTCCCCAAGCCACCACTTGAGATTTTTCACTATATCCCACAGGTTTGATCCGAGCACCTGTGAAGCCTCAGTACATTCTCACAAGTTTCAGTAGGCACTTGTGAAGCCACTCTCCTCACACCCTTACAAGATGTGTAAATCCCTTAGTGTTTTCCCACACTAAGATTCTACCCAGAATATGTAGAAAGAAATGTTTACAAGATGAAAACTCTCTTGAAGAGTAGATAATATATTGAAAGTTCACTCTATTGAAGTGGGTTTTTTCAAACAATGCTGAGATAGAAGGATTTTACAAATTGTTGCAGCATTTTCACATAAACTCTCTTAAGATTGTTACCCATAAGTTCAAATGATGTTATATTTATAGTTTTGTAGTGTAATTAGACGTTAGACACAAGATCTAGCCGTTAGAGACGTTACCCAACGGTTACTTTGCAAAACTAGCCGTTTACCAACCACATTTAATGTTTCTGACATTCTAAATTCGAATTTTGGATGTCAACAGACGTTGAAGATTTTAACGTTGAACTTCAAAGTTCGTCTATTATAAAGCAAAGTTCAAATTTTCATCTTTAGAAGATGTTTCTATGTTGGAACATACGACTTTTCAAGTTTAAAATACTTCTGGTAAGTGTGAACAGTTGTTCCATATTGCTACAGTGCCTTCGAAGTTTGAATTTTGGTTCCCAAAATTCGTCTGTCAGTGAGCAACTCAATATGGCACAAGTTCTTCCTTTCGAAATTCAAATTTTGGATATGGAAATTCGTCTGTTGGTTGTTCCAGAAGTATTTCTATGTTTCTGGATATTCAAAATTTGAATTTTCAAAGTTAAAATTCATCTGTTATGCTTGAAGTTCAAACTTTGGAAGCCAAAATTCATCTGTTAGCTTTTTTGGAAGTATTTTCACATTCTGGTGTTTTGAAATTCGAATTTTGAAAGCTAAAATTCGTCTGTTGGACCTGAAGTTTGAATTTTGAAAGCCAAAATTCATTTGTCAGTGGCAAGCTCAACTTTGCACAAAGGTTCTCTTCGAAATTCGAATTTCGGAGGCCCAAAATTCGTCTATCGCAGCAGAACCTACGTAACTTCAAACTTTACACTGTAGACAGTTTTGCAGAAACTATAACTCTCTCATTTTAACTCCAAATTAAGCAAATGACCTATGGTTGGAAAGCAAATGAAACAAATTCCACTTCAAGATAAAACGTATTCTGTGAGATATGATCAAAACAATGATAAGTGGTCAAAACTGAAAATTCATATCTCACTACTTAACTTTAAATAACCATAGTTTTTTCATATAATCTTTATTTTGAGTGAAATAACCTTCTTTGAAAAGCTTATTAAGTCTAGTTTCATATGAAATAATTTTTACATCAAAGCCATATGTATTTTGAGAGATATATTAAAAACACTAATCGAAGGTCAAACTCTAGATTCTTGAAAACCATATTTCACTAACTATGCTTGACTCGAAATTCGAATTTCAACAATTGAAATTCATCTGTCAAAGGTAATATATCTGGAACTTCAAATTTCAATCAGCAAAGTTCATATTTTCACAAAGTATATGAAGTTTAACTTCTCAAAATTCGCCTGTCATCAGAGTTTTTCAAATCTAACTTATGCTAATATCAGACTTACTTAATCTAACTCATTTAAAACATATGGTAACAAGGTTAAGTAATTTTCAAAGATTAATTCCACCTCAAGACCTAAGTGAAAATAAAATATACCTAGTAACTAGGTCTTCAAATGTTGAGTTCCACTTCCACTTGGTCATTTCCTTCTTGGCATGCTCCCTTTTGATCTTCCATTTTTTGAGCATCCTTTCTTTTCTTCTTTCTTAAGTGAGGCATGATATTGATTTCTATTTCTGTATTCCAATGCTCAATCTTCTTACTTGGACCAACATACATTTAATATATTACACTTACAAACCAAGTAGTTAGTCCAATTTATATATCCAACTTATATTATTCATTGTAAAAGTACATTGGATATATTTACGCATAGCATGATATATATATTATAACTATAATTAAATACATGCTAATATGTATTTTACTTCTTTAAGTAACATTATATATGTCAGATACATATAATGCATTTGTTCCTTATTACTCTATATTTGTCATCATCAAAACTTATATTATACTAAACCTTATAGTTCTATTTATAGATTTATGTCTTAACTATATGTTAGAGATAAGATCTAGCCATTAGAGACATTACCCAACGGTTACTCTGAAAAACTATCAGTTCACCAACCGCATTTAATGCATCTAACACTCAAGTTCAAATTTTGGTGGGTCAATAGATGAATTTTACAGAGACCGAAAGCTATAGACTTTAACGTTGAACTTCGAAATTGTAACATCCCAATAAAACTAAAATATCTAGAAATATAAAGGGATGTTGCAAAAACGGACAGACACTGTTTTGCATAAAAAAGGGCAAGGAGGTCATTTTTCCCGGTTAAATGAAAAAATAAAAAATTATATTTTTACCCTCAAGGAATTATGAAAAAGGACATCCATGTCCTAAAAACTTTAAAATTTACGTGGAGAAAGAAATAGAAAAGTCTTGGGAAAAATGACACCTAATGACTCGAAAGTTTCAGAAATTATAATTTAATCCCTGGTCAGGGGTAAATTTGTAAATATGCAAAATTAATGTCAAAATGAAGCCCTCGACGAGAGAAGTCTAATGGTATATGGTACTGAGGGTTAATGTTCAAGAATAAAGAAATAATCAGTGCCGAGTGTCCAAAAGTAATAGTAAATTAGGTCTGGATATGGGCTATACACAGATATCATTTGGGACATGATAATTATGAAAATATAAAAATAAAATTAGAATAGTCCTGCATCCCAAAAATGCTAAAATAGTATAAAGACATTTTTATCAATACAGTTAAAAAGTACCCGGACTGAGGTATATCTGGATCAGTAAAATTGGGAAAATTTTGGACACTTCTCTCTCACCCATGCGTGACTTTTGCTGCAGCCCATGAAGCCCACCAATCATCTCAAAAAGGTTGAGAAAACTTCTTAAAGAAGGAGTTGAATTTTTTTGTCAAAAAGTAACTTAAGGTGGTTAAGTGTTAACTATGATTAAGCTATATGATTAAGTCACTTAACCACCAATTTCCACCCATTCCGCACGTCCATTTCCAGAACCAAACCAGAAAAGAAAAACTCAAGGAAGAAGAGAGAAAAGAGAGAAGGAAAAGAGGAAACTCAAGAGGAAGTTCAAGAGCTCAAGTTGGTAAGTGTCTTCTACTACTCCAAGCTTGTAGTTCATGGTGTTTAAAGCATGGTTCATGGAGTAGATTTTCTTCCTCTTCCTCTTAGGGTTTCATTCAAACATGATTTAGCAAGGAAATGAATTTACCAACTATAAATCATAGGGGAAATGCTAGACTACACATTTAAAGCTTGAATATGCAAGTGGTTTGTTGTATAATAAAGTGTAGCAATTTTTCTTGAATTTCCCTGATTTTGGATGAGTTACTGTTCACACTTAGAGTTGGAATTTCATGTTTTTGATGCCAAAAATGAGTTCCTCATGGTGGAAAACCTTAGGAACAAGTGATGGTTTCATGAAAAAGCTTAAGATTAAGGAAGTGAAATTTTTAGGTTTTTGAAGTTAATTCGGAATGAACAGTAAACGAGTTAGAAATGGAATTTGATCATTCTGAGGCCATATTTGGATTCCTCATGAAAAATTACATGAAATAGAGGTATAATTTATCATTTTTGAATTAGAAATGAATTTTTGGTGAATTTTTGAAGAATTTGGGTTTCATGAATTGAAGAAAGTCATGGAACCATTAGTTTGAAGTTCTTATGAACTAACCCTTAGTTTAAGTTGATTTATTTGATATTTAGTGATGCATTAGGGTGTGAGAAAGCTTAAGGAAGTCCTTGAAATGGTTGAATCAAAGAGGAAAGACATAAAGTTTCATGAGGTAGCATAGTTACTTTTTCTCGCATTATATTGTCTTGCTATATTTTATTGTGAATGATGACTTGCCATATTGTTTTTATGATGTTTGAGACTGGTTTTGGCTGTTTTTATGAAAGGGATAGTACCCGGGATGTCCATTTTCTATGCCGTTATAATGCCGAAATTTTTATAAAAAGATATGGTGATTTATGCCTTGAAATGATTGCTATGATATTTTGAAAGTTTTATAGCATGCATGATAATGTAAATGTTTGAGATGTGACTAGCTACTGAGATTTCCAAAATCTCATCAACCAAATAATAACATGATAGGTCCAAGTTATGGAAGAAATCCAAGGGAGGCAAAAGAGGAAGAGAATGATGAATGATATTATTATGCAAGTCTTGATGCTATGTTTTGGGAATTTGTATAAATTCATATAAAAGGGGATAAATCCTGTTTGATGCCTTGAATATATTCTTTTAAGTCCTCTATGATGTTATGCATGAAATTGGAGCACTAAATGTCAATGTAAATGTGTTATGAAGCTTATCATGTAAGTTATGGCATAAGTTCATTGGAGATGACCAGTATTGAGTTGAGTAGGGGAACTCTATTCTAAACAGAGCATCCTATAAAAGTGTTATACATGCTATTAAAGTAGACAGAACAAGATTTTTATAGAGCTAAAGAACACATAAATTGGATAAATGTAGGAATTATAATGAATTTTTGAAGTCAGGGTTCAGAAAAGGCCAAGAATGGGAAAACTGAAATCTGGAAAGCAAGTACTGGAAAATTCAAAGGATAATATAAAATCGTACAAAGCTCCAAAAATTCAGTGGTTTATACGTATAAAAATTTCTATGTTTTAAGTTTCGTATGCCACTGATTTGGAGTTAATTGGAGCTATATAATAGGAGATATGGAGTTTTTCCCAAAACTGTTCTAGTAAGAGTCAAATTCTGACCCTTCATGACTTAAGTTAAAGTTATGCCCTGTGTAAGGAAAATAAATGTATAATAAAAATATTTCATTAATTATACATGTAGAGCTTTCAAATGACATAGATTATGCATATTTTGGAACAGAATAGAAGGAGATATAATTTTTCAAAGTTGAGGTCAGAAAACTGGAACATAGCAAATTGACCAAATGAACAGTAAATATCCACGAAATTACTGTACAAATTGGCCCAATGATGTTACTGTTTAATATTTTTCCCATGTAGATCTGAATTTAAGAAAATTTTAGAGACTTTAATCAGCTCAATATGATTTTCCTAGATTAAGTTATGAATTTTCAAAGTTCATTGGGTAAAAGAGAAAATGCCAAATGAACAGTACCCTAAATTTTGTAAAATTCTGATTTTATTATATTATAATTTTAGTCTCTAAACCATGATGAAAGGCATCTAAAATAATCTAATACATGGGAAATGAGCCCTAACATAAGGTGTTACAGAAATTCATTTGTTCATAAGCAAAATTTGAATTTTCAACTTTGACAAATGTTTCTATGCTGGAACATACGAATTTTCAAGTTTAAAATCCTTCTGGTAAGTGTGAACAGTTGTTCCATATTGCCATAGTACCTTCAAAGTTCAAATTTTTGTGCCCAAAATTCGTCTGTCAGTGGGCAGCTCAATAAGGCACAATAATTCATCTTTTCAAAATTCAAATTTTCAAAAGCCAAAGTTCGTCTGTTAGAGAGAGCTCTTATCAGACTTAGTTCAAAGTTTGAATTTCTAAATACTAAAATTCGTATGTCAACAAATTATCATAACAGACTTGCAAGCTTTGTTTCCAAAATTTGAATTTCCAAAATCAATGTTCGTCTATCAGAGAACTAACTTAGAACTCTTTTTAAACTTTACTTTTAAATGAACTTTGACATATTCTCAGACGAATTTTTCATTTTTCATGATTTGTGTTTAAGCAGAAATTCGAATTTTCAAAACTCAAAGTTTGTTTGTCAGAGAAAGCTCTTATCAGACTTTATTTAAGGTTCAAATTTCTGCAATCAAAGTTCATCTGTCAGAAGAATCTCTTTTCTAACTAACTTATTTTCAATTCGAAATTTGAATTTTAGAAGTTAGAGTTCGAATTTTCAAAGCAACAAATCAGTTTTAACATTTTAAAGTTTGTCTGTTAGTGGGTGTTTTTAAAATATTCTATGAATTATCATAGAATCATATTTTTAAAACATTCCGGTGCAAGATCAAAGTCTTTTACTCAATTTAAACACAATAAGAAATAGTATATCTAATCTTGTGCTGGTTTTTCTTGGATTTCTCCATGTAAGATCTTTTTGTGCACCTTTGATATCTTCTTTCCAAGCACTAGAAGGTTAGTTTGGAATTATCAAAACACTTGATTCAACAGATCTTATCTCTAACATACAGTTAAAACATAAATCTATAAATAGAACTTCATTTGAAGATGTGAGTAATGATTTTTCATTGTATATCCTAAAACTCTGCAAAATTATTGAGTCAAAGTCTTCTGCTCTCACACTCTTCATATCTTGTACTTCAACTTTCATTTACTCTTTAAATTAGAGAGTTCATTTGCTATAATCAATCTTATCTTCATCTGGAAGAAAGATTTTCTTGTGAGAGGATTTTATAAGAGATTTGAGAAGCATTTAGCTAGAGTGTAGAGAAGAAGATTATAAGCTCTTGGAATAGAGCATCAAGCTATACTGAGGCATTGCAAGAAGCCCACCAAATTCTTGCAAGATAGTGAAAAATCTCAAGTGGTAGCTTTAGGACTGGATGTAGGTTAAGAGAAAGAGATCAAACCAAGATAAATATTTGTGTCTTCTCTTCCCTTATCTTGATTTTCACTTGGTTATATTTTATACTATGTTTTTAGTGTCACTCTTGCTTTCACTGCTCTCTTATACTTTTGTAGAAAATTTTAATCTTCTTAATTCACCCCTCTCTTAGGAAGCCAGCTTATCTAACAAGTGGTATCAAAGACCGGACTCCCAAACAAAAGATCTAACAATCTGAGAAATTCAATGGCTGGCTTTGGAGAGAGTATTCTACCTGAGGGAAATAAAACAAACAGACTACCTGACTTTAATGGAGAACACTATGGATACTAGAAGATGAGAATACAAATCTATCTCCAGTCCATTAATCTGGACATCTAGTTCGTCATTCAAAAAGGAGATTTTGTCCCAATGAAGCTACAGGATGATGGGAAATACAAGGAAAAGCCAAAAGACGAGTGGAATGAGGAAGATAAGAGAAGAGTCCTGCTAAACTTAAAGGAAAAACACTACCTGGTCAGTGCATTAATCTAGGACGAATTCTATAGAGTATCACAATGTTTCATAGCCAATGGTATGTGGGACACTCTAGAAATCACTCACAAAGGAACCACTGGAGTGAGGGAGAACAAATTGAACTCCTACATTGGTGAGTATGAAAGTTTTAGAATGGTGGAAGGTGAGAGTATCAAAGAGCTGTAAAAGAGATTCACTCTCATTGTGAATTAACTGAAGAGTCTTGGTAAGGGGTACACTCAACCAAAAAAAGTCAAAAATATCCTTAGAGCACTTTCTCTGGATTGGCAACCAAAAGTAACAGCAATAAAGGAAGCTAGAGGAGAGTCAATGGCTTCTGTCATAGTACTCTTCGGTAGCCTTGAATAGTATAAGGGAAAATGAAGATTCTCAAGAAAGAAGGTCAAGACATGAAAAACAAGGGCCTTACCTTAAAAGCTGCAAAAGAAAAGGAAGAATAATCTAATGATGGCAATGGACTAGATGAAGAAACTTTGGCTATAATGCTCAGAAAATTTGGAAGGTTCTAGAACAAGAAAAGGAATAAAAGATGCTTCAAGAAAGGAGTAGCTGGATCAACAAGAAAGAAGGAAAAGAGCCTGTCACATGCTATGAATGCAAAATGTAGGGGCACATCAAATGGGATTGTCCACAATTTCTAAAGATGCAAGAGAAGGAAAAGAAAGCTGTTGACAAGGCCAAGAAGAAGAAGGTATACATCTCATCAATCTGGGGTAACAGCTCCGATGAAGAAGATGATGATAAGGAAGAAATTACCAATATCTACTTGATGGCACTTGCATCTGAAGAGACTCCAAGCTCATGCAATAGTGATCATGAAGATGAGGTATATGAATCTGAACCTTCCTATTCTGAATGGCTTGATGCATTTCATGATCTGCATGATGAGTTCATTAAAACTACTAAAGAACCAAGACAGGCTAAGAAAAATATTAGCAAGTTAGAATCTAATTACAAAATTTCTAACACTGTATCTCTGCATAAAGCTGAATCTGCTTGATGTACATCATGTATTGAACTAAAGCAAACTAATGAATATCTATTAAGGAGCATGGCTAGACTTACTAAGGACAAAGATATGTTCTTTGCTTTAATGGGAAGTCAGAGAATTTCATAAGGAAAAGCTGGACTTGGCTATGATCCTTATACAGTTAAAGAAAACATTAAAAAGAAAAATCAAAATCTGTATATGAGGTATTTTGTGCATGCTGATGGACATAAAAAGAAAAATCACACTTCAAAACGCATTGAATCCTATGTCCAACCAAAATATGTGAAACAAAAGTATTATTTGCATTGCTTTCTTTCTACATCATAATCTAGCAATCCCTTTACCACCTTTCACTTTTGTAAAAAGAAAGGACATGTTTCCAATTCATGTTTGTTGAAGAAAAATGGACTTGACAAGAAGGTAGAATGGGTTCCCAAAGGTACATTTGTATCTAGGGAAAATCTCACTTATAGAAAAGGACCCAAGTAGATTTTGGTACCTAAAAAGAAAAATCTGAACCTTGTTTTGCATATTTGTTTTAGAGCAAGAAAAAACAACAAATGGCATGTGGACAGTGCTTGCTCAAGCCATATAGTGATAAGGAGAAGTTCATCACCCTTAGAGACAAGAAAAGAGGAAAGGTGACCTTTGGAGGTGACCAATATGGCATAATATTTGGCATTGATGTTATGGACAAGAATCCTGAAACATCTATAGAAGAGGTGCTGTTTGTAGTTGGCCTCAACCATAACCTACTGAGTGTGAGTCAGACATGTGACAATGGGAACTGGGTACTGTTTGACTCAAAGTTCTGCCTAGTCATCTGAAAAAGTGATCATAAAGTAATCCTCAAGGCTCTTAAGGATGGTAACTATTATACCATTGATCTTGATGAACTTCCTTCCTTAGATTTTGTCTATTTAATTAGTAAAGATAATGATAGTTGGTTGTGGTATAAAAGACTGGCACATGTTAATATGAATCAGCTATCAAAATTGATTAAGAATGAGTTAGTCATTGGTTTACCGAAAATCTCTTTTGAAAAAGATAAAGAATATGATGCATGCCTCAAAGGAAAACAAACCAAATCTTCTTTTAAATCTAAAAATGTAATCACCATATCTAGACCACTACAACTATTTCATATGGATTTGATAGGTCTATCTAGAGTAAAAAGTATTAGTGGAAACCTATATGTACTTGTGATTGTAGATGATTACTCTAGATTTACCTGGACTTTATTTCATTCTTCCAAAAGTGAAACATTTGATGCATTTGTAACCTTGGCCAAGAAAGTGCAAAATGACAAAGGTATTTCTATTGTGTCTATCAAATTTGACCATGGAGGAGAATTTGAAAATTCAAGCTTTCTGGAGTACTATGAAGAGCATGGAATTGATCACAACTTTTCAACACCAAGGACTCCTCGGCAAAATGGAGTGGTAGAGAGGAAAACAGAAAAATTGGAGAAATGGAAGAGCAACGCTGAACGAAAAGAAGCTACCTCAAGTATTATGAGTTGATGTAGTAAATATAGCAAGTTATATCATTAACAGAGCCTACATCAGACCAATTCTAGGGAAGACTCCTTATGAGCTGTACAAAGAGAAGAAGCCAAACCTTTCACATCTGTATGTATTTGGTTGTAAATGTTTCATCCACAATAATGGAAAGGAGAATTTAGGTAAGTTTGATGCCAAATCAGATGAATGTATATTTCTAGGCTATTCTAGTAGAAGTAAAGCATATAGAGTTTTCAATAAAAAGACTAGAAATATAGAAGAATTGGTGCTTATTGTGTTTATTGAGAATGAAACTGTTTCCAGGCATGTCCCTGATAAAAATGATCTTATTTCCAATTTTAAGAACTTAAATCTCTTTGAAGAAGATAAAATTGAACCTCCAAAAATATCTGAATCTACTAACATAGAGGAAGATACTCAGGAGAAAAATCTTGAATTTGAAAATAATGAGGAAATGTCTCAAGAACTCCCTAGAGCTTGGAGATATCAAAGGAATCAGTCACTTGATCAAGTGATTTGGGACGTTCAAGAGAAAGTTAAAACCAAAAGATAACTTAGGGATCAAATGAACAATTGTGCTTTTATTTCCAAAATTGAACCTAAGTGTGGTGAAGAAGCTTTAACTGATGAATACTGGATAATAACTATGCAAGATGAACTAAATCAGTTTGAAAGAAATCAAGTTTGGGATTTAATGCCTAGACCTAAAGACCACCCTATTATTGGCACCATATGAGTTTTTAGAAATAAACTTGATAAATCAGGAACAATCTTTAGAAATAAAGCAAGATTAGTTTCTAAAGGATATAATCAAGAATAAGGTATTGATTATGAAGAAACTTTTGCTCCAGTTGCAACATTGGAAGCTATAAGAATCCTTTTAGCCTATGCATGCATGAAAAACATAAGGTTATATCAAATCGATGTAAAAAGTGCCTTTTCTAAATGGATATATCATGGAAGAGGTTTATGTTGATCAACCTCCAGGCTTTGAGGACTCAACAAAACTAAACCAGGTTTAAAGACTAAAGAAAAATTTTTATGGCTTAAAACAAGCTCCTAGATCATGGTATGAAAGGCTAAGTAATTTCCTATCTGAAAAAGGATTCAATAGAGGAAAAGTAGATACAACTCTGTTCACCAAGAAAAAAAATAAAGACCTATTTATTATTCAAATTTATGTTGATGATATCATATTTTGTGCTACTAATGAGTCTCTTTGCAAGAATTTCTCTAAGCAATATGATGATGGCATCTTCCTAAATCAATCAAAATATCTGAAAGAATTGTTGAAGAAGTTTGGCATGGAAAACGCTAAGTCAATGGGGACTCCTATAGCTACCGCAATAAAGCTTGATAGAGATGAAGGAGAAAAGACCTTTGGCATAACTCAATATAGGAGAATAATTGGCTCCTTGCTATATCTAACTGCTAGTAGACCTAACATTATGTTCAATGTCTGTATGTGTGCAAGGTTCCAATCATGTCCCAAAGAATCCCATACAACAGCTATAAAACAAATCTTTAGATATCTAATTGAAACATCACATATAGGACTTTCATACCCAAAGGGCAACGGAGAAGAACTAATGGGATATATTGATGCTAACTTTGCTGGATCCAAAACTGACAGAAAAAGCATAAGTGGAACATGTCAGTTCCTTGAAGGATCCTTGGTCTCATGGTTTAATAAGAAGCAAAATAGTATGGCTCTGTCTATTGCAGAAGCTAAATATGTTGTAGCTGGTAGCTGTTGTGCTCAAGTCCTTTGGATGAAACAACAGCTTTGAAGATCTTAAGATTGAGATGAAGGAAATACCAATAATGTGTGACAATCAAAGTGCTATCAACATCACAAAGAATCCTATCATGCATTCAAGGATAAAGTATATTAAAGTTAGGCATCACTTTATAAGAGATCATGTTCTGAAAGGAGACATCAGATTGGAATACATCCCTATTGAAGATCAAATTGCAGATATTCTGACTAAGCCTCTTACAGAAGATAGACACTGCAAAATCAGAAGGGAATTGGATATCATAAATCCCAATGAGTTCTAAGTAAGCCCTTTACATATCTATTTAAAATTTCTGACATTAGATTAATACTAACTTTAACATTGAAGTGTGTTTAATATAGGTTGCAGATGCTCCACATAAGTTTAAATGATAACAAATTTGTATACTGGAGCTAATCAAACTTGCACAATCAAAAGATACTGAAGGAAGCTGAAAATTCGAACTTCTAAATCATATCTGTAAGATTAGAAATTTGAAATTCGCATTTTAAATGATTATTAGACGAATTTCCATGTTGAACTGTGTTTTTTAATGCATAAGCATGCTCAACATTTGAACTTAGATGCTCATCAGACGAATTTCAGTTGCTGGCACATTGTAACAGTACTTTTATAACCCTCAAAATTCATCTGTTGGACAGTGGAAATTCGAATTTTAGAAATAAAATGGGAATATTGACTTGATTCAAAATGATTATCATATGAATTTCCATATCTCAAAATTAGTATTTTAGATACTCTTTTACAAACTTTTGAAATTCGAATTTTTGAATCAAAATTCATTTGTTGAAATTTGCTTTCATGATAAGTCTATATAAGATGGACTTTCACAAGCAAAATTCGTCTGTTACTTGTTTTGCTTATATTTGACTATTATGTGAATCCGTGAAATTTGAACTTTGTTGAATCAAAGTTCGTCTGTTAATTTCTTGTTCTCTGAACTGAGCTTATGACAGACAAACTTCAAGATGAAAATTCGTTTGTCAGTAAGCCTTTCCTTGAAGGTTAACTCATAACTACTCAAAATTCAAATTTTGACCCCTCAAAATTCATCTGTTGAACAGTTACATACGTTAAAATGGAAGGTCTCCCTCTAAATAGATGCAACCCTATTCGTCTCTTTCTCAAGTCTATTCAAATTCTCTCTTTAATTTCCATTAACTCTGTTTGCGAATCTTTATTTCTCACCAATTAAACTTCTTCTCTCACCTTGTAAACCTATTCCTAGCATCCTTATGCATCATTCACCTACGAGAATGGCAAGAGTTAAAAATCTAGAAGTTAGGAAAGGAGAGTCACGGCCAAAGAGAGCTGTCAAATCCCAATATGCCTCTAAGAAGGGTGAAATTCAGAAAAGGAAGGGCGAATCTAGCAAGAGAACTCCTTCCAAGAAGCAGAAAATAACTCCTAAAGCAGACTCAAAGAAATCTGCTCCAACTCCCTCGAAGAAACCTGAGGTTGCTGCTCCTGTCTCTCCTACCTCTTCTTCCTCCTCCAGCATTGAATCTGGAGAATACCAGTTGACCATGCTGCCATTATGGAGCAATGCTCATATTTTGGAAGAGTATACTACCAAATTTTTTAGTAAAAAGGTAATCAAGCGTCACTGTGTAAATTTGGAAGACTTCCTTATTTCTAACAACTTTGATACTAGACTATGGATGATTAGATATAAGAATTTGTTAGAAATTTTGGAAAGATACGATGATGAGGTTGTTAAAACCTGGTATGCCTCCTTGAAGTACAATGGAAAGAAAGAAAAATGGGAAGTGAATCTAAGGTCTAGGACCATCTGGCTGACACATGAGACCTTCAATGAGGTACTAGAGATTCCCGAGCAAGATGGATTGAAAATTGACATCTCTACCTCAAAATACATGGATGAAGTTGAGGCTGCAGAAGAAGAAGGAGGTCCCTTCCTAAATTACAAAGAAAGCACTATACTCAACACATTGTTCAAAAGAAAAGAGAATACGCCACCTCTGAGTTTGCTCAAGCCCACTGACCTCAGTGCCTAAGTCAAAATCCTACACTACATTTTATCTAGGATTATATTCAACAAAGGAGGCAGTTTCAATATGATCACATGGACTGAAGCACATGTAATGATAGCAATCATGCATGGCAAGCTAATCAATATAGGACATATCATCCTCCAACGCATGATCAAGGCAAGAGATCAGAGGAAAGACTCTACCCTGCCATATACCTCAATCATCTCGAAGATACTTTAGTATGCCAGAATCCAACACCTGGAGAAAGGAAAGGGCAAGCCTACTGAAATCTTTAAAGAAGAAGAACTACAAAGGATGGGGATAGAAAGAAAGGATGGCAGATGTATTGGCAAGGGAGCTGGAAAGATAAAAGATCTTTTCTTTGAAGAAGATGGCTCCCAATAACAACAAGCAGGAACCTCTGGGGCTGCTCTTCCTTCTCAATCCTCACCTCAGCCCTCTTAGCCTGTATGTACTCCATCTCAGCCTACTCAAACATCGAGACTATCTACTCTTTCCACCTAGGTTAAGCCAACCAAGATTACTAAGTTATATGACAGTCTGTTTGCACTCATGCTGAGCATAAGGGATGACCAAAACGTCAAATTTGCTCATCTGCAAGATCAAATTCACTAGTTGGTAAAGAATATGAAAGTGGTTACTGATGCATATAAGGATATTAGGAGTGTTATTCCCTCCACATTGGCTCCACCTCAGCCAAGATTCTTTGAACTTGTCAGATCTCCTACTCCTAAAACTCCAAGTCCTTTTGTGTTAGCCCCACCTGAACCAAATGATGATGTACATGCTATTGAGGCTGCTAACACCTTAGCCACTCCACAGGCCTCCAGTAATGAGGTAAGCCATGGTCCTTCCTTGGACTATGGCATGGAGGAAAAGGCTCTTCAAGAACCAAACTCCTATGGCCTATTACTGAAGATGCTCAGGGTTCAATTCTTTCTATTTAAGAGTCTGAGCAAGTAGAGAAACTAGTGGCAGCTACTCTACTGCACCATTCATATAAGCTACCTTGAATGAGAAAAAAGGCATAGTACCATATGTGGATCCAGTGGCTATTGCACATAATGTTTCGTTCCCCTGCTCCTGCTCCTACACCTCTTTCTGCCTATAGTCTTTCAAAGGAAAGAAGGGCTCAGGTGGCCCTTTCTAGACAAGAGATGCAAGAGCTTCTTGAATTCTCTGAAGATGAGGAAGAAATCCCTGAAGCTTTTACACCTCTTCCTCAGCTTAATCCTAAACTACCTTTTGTCCCTATGCCTCTTCAAGAAATTCTAGCATCTCAGATATCTCCTCCTACTTTTCATGTTCAAGTTCCTGATGATGTCGAAAAGGGGGAGAAGTCATCTGAGCAAACTGGGAAATTTGCTGCAGAACCATCTGACAAGACCTACAGCAAGAAGTCCAAGCCCAAGAAGAAGTGATTAGATCTTAGAATTGCTTGATATTTCTTGTAGTGCTATCTTTGTTCTTCCTCTATATTTCTTTTAAAATGAATGATAATCTTACTTTTGAATTCTGTGTTTGCAATGTCATATATCTATATTGAAACTATGAATGAATTAATGAGATTCTCTATTTGATCTATTGTACATGATGCACTTATCTTCGAATTTTAATGCATCCGTTGAGGGGGAGCTCTTTGAAGTAAACCCAAGTACTAATCTAGTTTGCAAGTTGTTTTGTCATCATCAAAAAGGGGGAGAATGTTGAATCAAGTGTTTTGATGATTTCAAACCAACTAGAGCTTGGAAGGAAGATATCAAAGGTGTACAAAAGATCTCAAGTGTAGAAATCCAAGGAAAATGAGTATAAGATTAGATATATGAATTCTTATTGTATTCACATGAGTAAAAGACTTTGATCTTGCACAAGAATGTTTTAAGAATGTGTTTCTTATGATAACTCATGAAGTATTTAAAAAATACCCACTATCAAACGAATTTTGAAGTATTAAACTTGATTTGTTACTTTGAAAATTTGAATTTTGATATCTGAAATTCAAACTTCGGATTGAAAATATGTTAATCTGAAAAGAGGCCCCATTGACAGATGAATTTCATATATGAAAATTTGAATTTCGGGTAAAACACAAACTATAAAAAATGAAAAATTCGTCTGAAGATATGTCAAAATTCATCTGAAAGTGAAGTTTAAAAAGAGTTTCAAGTCAGTCCTCTGACAAACGAACTTTGATTTTGAAAACTCGAACTTTGGAAAGATGTTTGCAAGTCTGTTCAAATGCTCTTTTGACATATGAGCTTTAGTACTCATAAATTCAAACATTGAGTTGGGTCTGATAAAAGGTCTACCTGACAAATGAACTTTGGTATTTGAAAATTTGAATTTCAAAAAGAACTATTATACCATATTGAGCTGCCCACTAATAGACGAATTTTGGGTACCAAAATTCAAACTTTGAAAGCACTGTAGCAATATGGAACAACTATTCACACTTACCAGAAGAACTTTAAACTTGAAAATTTGTATGTTTCAACATATAAACATTTGTCAAAGATGAAAATTCAAATTTTACTTTAGAACAAATGAACTTCGAGGTTTAACGTTAAAATCTTTAGCTTACGGTCTGTGTGAAATTTGTCTGTTGACACACCAAAATTCAAACTTTGAATGTTAGAAGCATTAAATGTGATTGGTGAACCGGTAGTTTTTTCAGAGTAACCATTGGGTAACGTCTCTAATGGCTAAATCTTGTCTCTAACGTATAGTTAAGACATAAATCTATAAATAGAACTTCATTTGAAGATGTAAGTAACGATTTTTCATTGTATATCCTAAAACTCTGCAAAATTCTTAAGTCAAAGTCTTCTGCTCTCACATTCTTCATATCTTGTACTTTAACTTTCATATACACTCTAAATTAGAGAGTTTATTTTCTGTAATCAAGCTTATCTTCATCTGGAAGAAAGATTTTCTTGTGAGGGGATTTCATAAGGGATTTGGGAAGCATTTAGCTAGAGTGTAGAGAGTGAGATTATAAGCTCTTGGAACAAAGCATCAAGCTGTATTGAGGCACTACAAAAGGCCCACCAAATTCTTGCAAGATAGTGAAAAATCTCATGTGGTAGCTTAAGGAGTAGATGTAAGTCAAGAGAAAGAGATCAAACTAAGATAAATATTTGTGTCTTCTCTTCCCTTATCTTGATTTTCACTTGGTTATATTTTATACTATGTTTTTAGTGTCACTCTTGCTTTCACTGCTCTCTTATACTTTTGTAGAAAATTTTAATCTTCCCAATTCACCTCCCTCTTAGGAAGTCAGCATATCTAACAGTTTATTTGGAAAAAGGTAATGAAACCTCACTGTACAAATATAGAAGAATTTCTTATTTCCAATAATTTTGATGCTGGGCTATGGATGATGAAATATAAGAACTTGTTAGAAATTAAAGAGAGATATGATGATAAGGTTATCAAAACACGGTATGCTGCTCTAATGTTCAATGGTAAAAAGGGGAAATGAGAGGTAAATCTAAGATCCAGAACTATTAGGTTGTTTGATAAAACATTTACTAAGGTGCTAGAAATCCTTGAGCAAGATGGCTTGAAAATTGACATCACCACCTCAAGATAGATGGATGAGGAAAGTGGCCTTTTCTTAAACTACAAGGAAAGTACAATACTAAATACCCTGTTCAAGAGACATGAGAATAGACCTCCTCTGAGTTTGCTGAAGCCCTCTGATCTAAGTGTTCAAGTCAGGATCTTGCACTACATTGTGTCCAGTATCATATTCAACAAAGGGGGAAGCTGTAATCTGATCACAAGGGCTGAACCTCATGTGATGACTACACTCATACATAGCAAGCTATTAAATATGGGCCATATCATTCTTTAACACATGATCAAAGCAAGAGATCAGAGGATAGACTCTACTTTACCCTTTGCCTCCATCATCTCTAAAATACTTCAGTATGCAAGGATACAATACTTGGAGAAAGGGAAAGGCAAGCCCACTGAAGTCTTCAAGGAGGAAAAATTGCAAAGGATAGGAATTGAGAGAAAAGATAGAAAGTGGATTGGAAAAGGAGCTGGGAAGTTAGAAGACTTGTTCTTTGATAAGGGTCATTCACAACAAGAAGCAGGAACATCTGAGCCTACTCCACCCACACAGCCCTCACCACATTCTTCCCATCCTATTTCTCCTCTACCACAGCCCACTCAGCCATCCACTCCCTCAACCTGAGCAAAGCCAACCAAGATCACTGAGTTGTATGATAGCCTATCTACACTCATACTGAGCATCAGAGATGAGCAAAATGCCAAGTTTGCTCACCTACAAGATCAAATCTTTTAGTTAGCTAAGAACATGAAAGTGGTTATTAATGCATATGAGGACATCAGAAGTGTTATCCCCTCTTCATCAACTTCACCTTAGCCGGGACCCTCTGAGCCTACCAAGTCTCCTACTCCTGAACCTCCAAGTCTATTTGAGCTAGCCTCTCTTGAGCCTGCTAATGAACATATTGCTACTGAGGCTACTGGCACTATGGCCACCCCACAAGCCTCCAGCAATGAGACAAGTCCTGGTCAACCCTTGGATTATGGCATAGAGGAAGAGGATCCTCAGGAAACAAGTTCCCATGAACCTGTGATGGAAGATGCTCAAGAATCAATTTTGTCTCTCCAAGAATCTAAGCAAATGGAGAAGCTTGTAGCAGCCATCACCTTTACACCTATTATTCAGGCTACACTAAATGAGGAAATAAGCCTTATACCTTACATGGATATTGCAGCTATTGCACATGATACTATGGTGCAAGATCAAAAACAAAGGCTTAGTGAAATGTTTCCTCCTATTGTTGCTCAACCTTTATCTTCTCAGTATGGCATGACCTTAGCTCAAAGGGTTAGGTTTGCCAACCTTTAGAAGGAAGTTCAAGAGATAGTCAAAGATGCTAAGGATGACCAAGCTAAGGATGCCCTACTTGAGTCACCACCATCTGTACCTCTTCCTCAAATACCTTCTGATTTGCCATTCATTCATGTTCCTCTTCATGCAATTTTAGTATCACAGTTTCCTCCTCCTGCTATGCACATTCAGGCCCCTGATGATGCCAAAAAGAGGGAGAAGAAATCTGAGCAAACTGGGAAATCTGGAGCAGGACATTTTGGCAAGACTTACAGCAAGAAATCCAAGTCCAAGAAGAATTAATTCAATCTTAGGATTGGTTGGTTTCACTTGTACTGCTTTATGTTTGCTATATCTCTCTTGTTGTACTGAAAAAATCTTGCTTTGAAATATTGTGTTTGCAATGTCATATCACTGTATTAAACCTTCAATGAACTAATACAATGAGTTTCCCTATTTTCCTTCTGATCAGACTATATATGCTAGACTTAGCCTTTAATGCATATGTTAAGGGGGAGCTCTTAGAAGAAAACCAAGTACTAATCCAGTTTGCAAGTTGTTTTGTCATCATCAAAAAGGGCGAGAATGTTGAATCAAGTATTTTGATGATTTCAAACAACCGGAACTTGGAAGGAAGATATCAA
The DNA here is from genome assembly GCA_026686845.1 of Adenanthera pavonina. Lineage (NCBI taxonomy): Eukaryota > Viridiplantae > Streptophyta > Magnoliopsida > Fabales > Fabaceae > Adenanthera > Adenanthera pavonina. Next base: position 11,985,224 of record JAIVEN010000017.1, read on the forward strand.
AGGAGTATAAGAGAACTCAAGTGAAGAAATCCAGGAAGAAATGAGTACAAAATTAGTTTGTAGGATTTCTCAAAGTATTCCCAAAGTAAAAGGCCTTGATCTTGCATCCACTGGTTTTAAATAAGTGTTTTTCAACTATCCTATGCTAACTTATGATAAATTTAAAAAGTACTAACTGACAGACAAATTTTGAACTGTTAAACTTCATATGTCTCTTTGAAAATTCAAATTTTGATAAATGAAATTTGAAGTTACAGAGATGTTACCTATAACAGACGAATTTCAGCCTATTGAAATTCAAATTTCGAGTCAAGCATAATTTGTGAAAAATGAAAAATCTGTCTGAAGTTGATTCAAAGTTCATCTGAAATTAAAGTGCAAAAAGAGTTCAAAGTCAGTCTCTCTGACAAACGAACTTTAGTTTTGAAAATTTGAACTTTGCAATGAAAACATATAAGTCTGATAAGAGATCTCTCTGACAGACAAATTTTGAAAGCTCAAAATTCGAATTTCGAAAGATAGAACTTTTGTGCCATATTAAGTTGCTTACTGACAAATAAATTTTGGGTCTCCAAACTTTCAACTTTGAGTGCATTGTAGCTATATAAGACAACTGTTCACACTTAACAGAAGCACTATAAACTTGAAAATTCGTATGTTCTAACATGGGAAATATTTGTCAAGATCAAAATTCGAATTTCACCTTTGAACAAATGAACTTTGAAGTTCAACATTAAAGTCTTTAACTTATAATCTTTGCGAAATTCATTTGTTGACACCCCCAAATTCAAACTTTGGATGTCAAACGCATTAAATGCGGTTGGTGAATGGCTAGTTTTGTAGAGTAACCGTTGGGTAACGTCTATAATGGCTAAATCTTGTCTCTAACGTATTGTTAAGATATAAATCTATAAATAGAACTTCATTTGAAGTTATGGGTGATAATTTTACATTGTAAATACTGAAACTCGGTCAAAATTATTAGACAAAGCCTTCTACTCTCTCACACTTTTTTTATTGCACCTCAACTATCATATATACTCTATAGTAGAGAGCTTCTCTTGTTGTAAACAATCTTCTCTTCATCTGGAAGAAAAATTTTCTTATGAGGGGATTTCATAAGGGATTTGGGAAATACTTTGCTAGAGTGCAGAGTGAGAACTTTTAAGCTCTTAGAACATAGCACAAGGTTGTACTATGGCATTACAATGAGTCCATCGAATTCTTGCAAGATAGTGGACAATCTCAAGTGTTAACTTGAGGACTGGACGTAGGTCAAGAGGAAGAAATTGAATCAAGATAAATCTTTGTGTCTTCCTTTCCTCTACCTTGCAAACTGCTCTATTATATTCTGAACTCTGTTTTTCTACAACTTTTGCTTTTAGTGCTCTTTTACTATTTTGCAGAAAATTTCAAACTTTCCAATTCATCCCTCGCTTGGGAAGCCAGCAGACCTAACACAATATTGGTGGATAGGTTTTTTATTTTGAATGTTAACAAGAAAATATTTTCCCTGCTGCCCACTTTGCCATAATTTGCAAGAGTTTGTATGATAAAATGACATCTTGGCCTTTACATAGAACCAAATTGGAAAAGGCATTATGATTTTCTCTTTCTGATGTAGTAATTAGTTTGGAAGACTACAAATATAGTCTTCCACCAACTTACAGGGGCACTTGAAAGCATTGACAATAATGACTTCATCCTACAATACATTCACACACACATACACACATGGATGGATCTAGAATTTGTTATGGGGCCAATATGTATATATATATAAATATATTAACATATTATTATTTAAAGTGTGAATATGCATATAAAAATAAAAAGAATAAACACATATTTTTGTTAGCAGGGTGGCAGGGTGACACGTAAATATATGTATATGGCTTTAAAGGTAATTTCATTGATTTTTGGGGGCAAATTTTTTTGCTAGTAGAGGCTGCTCTTTTATATCATATATACTTAGTTATGAAAACCCCCGCAAAAAATAATGTACTAGGGGCAGTCGCCCCCACAATGAACAACGTATAGATGTCCTACGCGCGCACACATATTTTAACTGTACGATAGTTGATAGATATTCCTTTTTCACTTATGTAGGTAAGTAAAATCCAAGCTAATATTTTCAAAAAGTCTAATAGTTTGGTTTGGAAGACCATAGATAAGACACTTTTAAGTGCCTATAGCTAGGCATATTAGAATCCCTCAAAAGTGCATTATAAAGTACAAAATTTTACTTTTCTTATACACGTAGAAGATTTGACTTTTTATTAATGTAGTGTTAAATAAAATACTTCATTTTCCCCCTTTATGACTTGAATAGAACACTACTAAGTTGCACTATGCCAAAATACGTCTTTTTTTGCGGTTATTTTGACTTTTATTGGTAGTTAAAAATAGCCAAGTATGTTAGCGCCCAAAAAAACTGTATCTTTCATTGGCGGTTATGAACCGCAAAAAAAGTTACACTTATTTGCTGTTATATATTATAACCGCCAACAAAATTCATATTCTTTTGCGGTTATACGTAATGACCGCAAATAAATTTTGACTTTAGTTGGCGGTTATGTACATAACAGCCAACTAAAGTTAGAAATATTATTTTTTAATTAATTTTAATATTAAATTTTAGTTGGCGATTATATATATAACCGCCAACTAAAGTAGACATATTAATTTTTAATTAATTAATTTTAGTTGGCGGTTTTATAAATTTTTTTATTTAAATTTGAATATGAGTTAGCAGTTCTAATTTTATAACCGCCAACGAAAATATTGACGTTGGCGGTTGTATTAATAACCGCCAACGAAAGTTCTTTTTTTTTTCCCCACATTTTATTATTTTTGCAATCCCTCGAACCTGCTTCAGTGTCAATATGTAGCAGAACCAAATACCCATAACTAAAAGATATTTATCTAAAGCAAATGTTATATTATATTCAAAATGTCTCAATAAAAAGTTATAGACAATATTTATATCCAATTGACAAGAGCAAAAAAATGATATAATAGACCTAATTAACATTATCCAGTAACTAGATTTCCAAAAGTATCATATATATCAGGCCAATCTATAGCTTCTGCACTAACAACTAATATATATACACATGACCAAAAGCTACATATCAAATTATCTGCCATATATGATGACCAAGAGAACAAAAAAAGCAGGCATCTTCTAGCCTTTAGAAGTCACCAGTCTATGCTTCTTCCCTTGTACTGCCTACAACATGATCAATTTTAAATTCATAAGCTACCCAGAACAGATTAGAATCGCCAATTGAATGTAACTATATGATAGAACCAAAACCAAACAGATACAAAGTACAACCAAACAACTACAAATAAAACTAGAATGTGTTCACTTATACCCACCTCCTAAGTCCAACCACATATTGGCTCCACTCCTCTATGAGTTCTTTTATCTAAGCTTCGGAGTATCACTCAGAGTATGTATCTAGAAAATACTGAAAATAAAAATATTACATATTACAAAAGCATACTATATTATTAAAATTTTATATAAATATCATAAAAATGAATTATGTACATACCTTGGAGGGGATTGAGATTTGTCGATGTAAAAAAGATATCTTTCATGTATTTCAGCACATAGTATCCATAATCATTATCATTAGATTGTTTCGAACACTGAATAAAATTATATGAATATTAGATTAATTACAATAAATGTTATCTCAATAGTTGATTGAGTATTAGATTATAAATACCTGAATACGTGTCCATTTATACAATAAGGCCAGATCTGGTGGACTCTTTTGGTTGTTGGGCTTACTATTGTTGCTTAGCCCACGTGCTGCTCGAAACATACTCATACCTCTGTTAAGCATTACAAAAGAAAATTAATATAGAAAAAAATTGAGGTTAATAAATAGAAAAATACATAATATAATTGCATATTCTTACTGATTTATCATCTCTAGCATCTGTAGGCGGTAGTCTGGCGGATTTCCTTTGGGATCCAAAAAATATATTTTTGGTTTGATTGGTTCAATACAAATCAACATCCAATGATTCCAAGGAGAAAAATTTACTAGTTTTAGCAAAGAAACTTAAAATAAAGCAGTCCAACATGAAATAAGACATTATTTAAAAGTTTAGTGATAAGTGACTTACCCCTGCATAAATAGTGCCAAAAATAACACCCCTTCACCCCCCTTTGCAGTTAATGCATCCGCCACATCCTGTGACTGTTCTGTGATCTTTCTCTGCGGCATCAAACCCGATGTATAAGCTGAAATATCTTGAGGGTGGATGAAGGCAAATCTGTCGATCAGCTGAGAAGGGACTAGAATTTTTTCATACAAAAATCTAAAATGGAAAAAGTAATAGATTAGTATCACATAGTCAAATGAAAGATCAATTCATTTATGTTAATTTCAATACTTGATGTATATGTTAATATTTTGTACCCCAAGCCATCCATGATCAATGATGTAGGAGATCATATCTTCAGTTATCACTTCAGATACTTCCTTACCATAAATCCCTACATCATAAGGAATGTGAATCAATTGCCACAACCCCATGGTTAATATACCATTAAGCAATTCACGATTTTGTGAGTTTGATGACTGAGGCTGCCCCTTCGCTGGTGCAATGAATGACTCCCACGATTGTCCCGACACAACTTTCTTCCCTTGACTCTTTCCTGTGGACTGTGCAACACAAGTAGTCAATTGATATACATACAAATATCTTCAGTAATTAAGTGGCTTGTCAACTAACATATACCTTTTTTGGTGGAGCAATAGTAATGAGATGCACAGGCCATTCTACAAATCCACCCACGGCCCGTTCTACCATTTCTGCTCCCTCGATAGGCACAGGCAACCTCGCTGTCTCTTCTTTAGGAAGTACAATCGATACTCTGACATGTTCTACAAGCAAGGGTGCATTGTGAAGCATGTCCCCTGGGATGTTATGCACATGCCCTTTTGTAACCATACTCCGGGGGTTATCCAGCCATAATAGACAATGTCCTATACCCTATATCAATCATAACATTAGAAAATATTGTTATATATCAACAACTAACTATAAATTTAGTTAATAAGAGAAGCAATTACCGGAGGGAGATGCTCAGATGGAAGAGTACAACTATCTTTCACACTAGGACTAACTGCAACCCCTTGGCTCCCCTGTAACGCAGCTTGTTTGACCAACAACTCAAGCTGGGCTAATCGTCTATTCATGTCATATTGTGTTTCATGTTGTTGTTGGACGATTGCCTCCAATTCAAGAACCCTAGCTGTAGCGTCAGAGTGGCGGCGTTTGGTCCCGAAATAGGCCCTGTTGGTGACACCAAATCTAGCACCTCTAACACGTCCAGGGTGTTCAAGGAGCTCTAGTGCTTGGCTAAGTACATCCAACCCTGAGCCTTGCTCACCTTCAGAGGTCTGATTTGAAATCTGGATCTGTTAAAATAAAACAAGAAATAATTTTTTTCCTTCTAAAAAATGAGAGTTCAAATCACTGTTGTAAGGTAGTACTTACTATTTTTTCAACAACTTTCTGAACATTCTCATACTCAATAATCCCTTCTTTGTTTTTCCTGGATTCTGACCACAGCTCATGACAGGGTACTTTTGTCTGCATGGATCCCTCCTTCAATACCTATGAATTCACAGAAATAATAATTGTGCATTTGAATAAATTTAAGTATTGACAAACATAAGATATACATGCACTTACCAACTTCCTCTCTACTCCAGAGTATCCCAGACGGCCAGTTCGGTAAGGGTACTATTGACTCTTTGCCCTTTCACTATTTGCTTCACTTAATTTCTAAAAAAATTTGAGTACTAAAATCAATTAATTATAAACAAAGAGGATTAGAATATTGAAATATAAACAGGAAAAATTGTTTACCTTAAACTTCTCCTGACGCCACAGATCAATAAAGCCATCCCAGTGTTCCTTTTTATGTAGATTCTAAATTCCTCAGGTGGATGATCAACGATGTTGCCAGCTTCATCTTTTATAAAGTGCCTCATCAAGATATATCGAAAATTACGCATCTAAATCCCTACCTTTTGATATATATACACTCTATGGCTTTCATCAACATCAAAAGCGGACTACAAAACAAAATACTCAAATTAATTATAACAGGTTTGCATGCATAAAAAAATGTAGCTAAGCACTGAAATTAATTATAATTACTACTATGTCTTGGAAAACTAAATCCTTCATAGCAAATGGAACTTTCCTCCAATCATCCCATTCTGGATGGCTGATGGGAACCTTAAACTTTGCAGCACTCCGATATAGCTACTTAACTTCTTTCCACCTTCATTGACTGGATGATTTTTGTAATTCCATTCCACATGAATCTTGTTTCCAGCATCTCTTGCGTGGCAAACCTCTTTCATTACTATCAAACGACATCGGTGCGTCATCATCTCTCGTTGTAATGTGACACACTTTGCCATATTTACCTATAATAATATCAAAATGATTAATTAAATAATAAAAAATAAATGACATAACAAAATAAGAAGATCACTATATTAAATAATGAAAATAAATTGAAGGCAATACATATATGTTTAAATAAAACCTTTTCCTCTTGTTCTACCATGAATGATTCCTCCCCTCCTTTTCATGATCCAAATCCCCTCTTCATGATCTTCTCTCGTATAGAGAGCATCATCTCCAGTAGAATCAACATCAAATGATGCCCCATAAAATGGATCATCCTCAATATCTTTATCCTGTTGGTCTCCACGTTGATTGTGATGATCGATTATTTTGTTGGTTAACATGACAATCGACCACCTCTTATTAGTAGGATTAGGGACATAAAACATCTGTTGAACTTGAGATGCTAAAATAAAAGGCTCATCTTTGTACCCTATCTTATGAAGATCAACCAGAACGAACCCTGACTCATCAACTTGAAGGCCATTCTTGCTGTCAACCCACTTACAACCGAAAATCGGTGCTCGAAACAAGATATAATACAACTCCCATATGTGCTCAACTACCCCAAAGTATGACATATTTGCAAAAATAGGGATTCTATCTTTGGCACTAGAAATATGCATTGATTGAGCAATAAGGGTTACCCCACTGTTTTGCATTGTGCTCTGATCATCCTGCTCTTTGGTATAGAATGTGTAGCCATTTATGAGGTAATCGGTGTAAGAGAAGACATGCATAGATGGACCATTAGCTAACCATCTCAACTTGTCAGAAACTGAACCAGGATTCCTTTCCCACTTTGAATTAATATGATCTCTCAGCCAATCTATAAAAAATCGATTGTGTTCTTTCGATATCCAACTCTCATTCTTATTGGGGTTTAAGCTTCTAAGTTTCTCCTTGTGCATTTCCACATATGGAAGAACCTCATCAAAGTTATGCAAAACATACAAGTGAGCTTGCTCGCACTAGGTCCTGGATATGCTAACAATTTCCTTTCCCATAATCCCTTTCCATAACAGTTTAGTGATTGTCCCTCGAACTTTTTTGGAAAAATGGATCGAATAGCCACCGAAACGAAATTCTCCATCAAAACATGGTAATCATGAGACTTCAGACCTTTAAGTTCAAGTCTTTCATAGAAACAAGGTTCCTAATGTTTGAGGAGTACCCCTCTGGAACTTTAACCCCATCAAGAGACTTACAAAAAGTAATTTTCTCTTTTCTAGATAGTGTATATGCCGCCGGAGGTAGATAAGTATGGCGTTTCTCCTTCACTAGTGCCAACTCTCCTCTTATTCCCATGGCAACTAAGTCCAGCCTTGCCTTCACGCCATCTTTAGTCTTTTCCAGCACATTAAGTAATGTGCCGATAATGCTTTCACATACATTTTTTCTATATGCATGACATCAAGGAAGTGCCTCACATACAAAAACTTCCAATATTCCAATTCAAAGAAAATTAACCTTTTCTTCCACCCACTAGTCCCAAGGTATCGAGCTAAAGGCTTACCAAAGTTGTCATTCAAATCTTTTACCTTCTCAAACAATTGCTCACCACTTAATGGCAAAGGTCTTTTTCCTTCTTCTGTATTCCCATTAAACGCTTGCCTCCACCACCTGTAATGATGTCCCTCAGGCAAAAATCTACGATGTCCAAGGAAGACAAATTTTGAACCATGCTCTAACTGTATCGAATGTGTGCCTTCTTCACATATAGGGCATCCGAACTCTCCTTTGATACTGTAGCCTGACAAATTACCATATGCAGGAAAATCATTGATTGTACCAAACAACATAACTCTCAATTTGAATGTCTCTTCCCTATATCCGTCATACGCCTCCACACCCCTCTCCCACAGTAGCATCAAATCATCAATTAATGGAGCCAAATATACGTCTATATCATTTCCAGATTGTTTGGATCCAGAGATTAACATAGATAACATCATAAACTTTCGCTTCATACATAGGCAAGGTGGTAGATTATAAATAACCAAAATCACGGGCCACATACTGAGTACTACTCTGCATACCATGCAGGTTCATTCCATCGGTAGATAATGCAAGGCGTAGGTTTCTATCTTCTACCCCGTACTCTTCATATTGACTATCAATTTTTTTCCATTGTGGGGAATCTGCAGGGTGTCGATACTTTCCATCTTCAATTCTTTCATCCGCATGCCATGTCAAGTGCTTCGCAATTTCAGGACTTTTGTATAAGCGTCTAAATCTAGGTATGATAGGAAAATACCATAAGGCCTTCGTTGGACTCGATTCTTTCTTCTTATATCGTGGGGCATTGCATTTAGGACATCTGTCTAATAATGCATGTTCTTTCTGAAATAACACACAATCATTAGGACAGGCATGTATCCTCTCATAGCTTATCCCAATAGAGCATAGCATCCGTTTAGCCTCATATGTTCGGCTAGGAAGGTCATTACCCTCTGGCAGCATATCCTTCAAAAGTGCAAGCAAATCAGTGAAGCTCTTATCACTCCATCCATTACCCGCTTTCAAGTTGTACAACTTTAACACAGCTGACAATATTGTGAATTTAGTACAACCATAGTATAATGGCTTGTCTACATCACTTTTCAACCTGTCAAACATCTTAGGACAATCTTGAAGCTCATTCTCAATCACATTCGCTATCTCTTCAAGACGGTCAGCCTCAAATGTGGTTGTGTCAAAATCATTCAATCCACTATAACACGAGCTACTTTACCCATCATTCGTTTCGCCATGCTTTATCCAACGTCTGTAACCTCGATCAATTCCATGACACACTAAATGATCTTCCAAGTCCTCTGCACTTACTAACTCCCCATAACAACACTTTAAGCAAGGGCATAAAATGTTATTAGAATCATCTGCATGCTCACTGTGAAACTAATGAACTCTATTACTCCATCCCTATACTCCTGAGTCAAACAATTTATAGACATCCATGACCGATCCATACTTCTGAGATGTGTATCAATTTTAGCAGAGCCTCCTCTACAAGTTGAGGGTGCAATAATTCTACAACAATATCTCACAAGAAAGTTAGACTTCCTAATTATAAGTACGACCATTTTTCAAACAATCCCAAACAGCCTAAGCTATATAATCATAACCAGAATAATATAGAAATAAAAAAAAAAGCTACAGATAAAGGAAGTCAATGCATAGACAGAATATAAATGCATCTAGAAATCACAGATTTCCATAACCAATACAACAAGATATATGTTATAAATGAACTTCCAAATAAACTATAGAAACAAAAAGGCTAGGAGAAGATTACTTTGATCCACCAAACAAACACATTACAACCAAAGAGCTATTCATTGAATATTGAAATCTTTTCTGTGGTTATGCTTCCTCTATTATTAACTTGCCATCCATAATTCACAAAATTTTATAGCATTACTAAGTCATAAACACATTACAAGCAAAGAACTAACATGTTTGATAAATAAACTAAGCCATAGGCTGGTGTTTATTGTAACTATGGTTAGATGGGAGTAATTGGATTTGTTTACAGTATATCTAACATGTACACCACTAGTTATAAATTCAAACAGAGTTCACCATGGTCACATGTACAAAACCTATTTTGCACAATAAATTCAAGCAGACCCCACCATAACATGGTACTGATCTATATAATAACTCTTGAGTGAACATAATTGATATAAAGATCAAAAGTTAAAATCAATACCTGTGAATAATTTGAAGATATGATAGATCTATTCTCCTTGGCAAAATAAACACCAGATTTCTTTGAAAGATATAGGCTTGGCCTAATAAACACTCAAAGAAATTAGTTGTAGGCATCACACCAATAATTTTACAATATGACTAAACGCAACTAAGTAATTTCTTTTGGATTTATGGATTGACATGTTTAAGGCATGTTTAAAGAAAACAAACTACGAAAGTCTTGAAATGAGAAGTTGCATAATTCTCCCCTTGATGAAAAAAATCCCAAGATGATAGCTTACCTACTCATTGATCTCTGGATCTCAATCAGCACCACTTTCTATATAGGAGAGACACTAAAGAATCTACAATTCTAGCGAATAACCTAGTAAAATCAACATGCACAATGATTAAGTAAACAATATGAGAATATTAATGAAAAGAAGTGCACAAGAAACCACAGTAACTCATAATCTTCAAATTATTCAAAAGAAGAGATTCAGAACCAATATTACAGCCTCCTATCAATAAAAGAATCCACACTTCTTTTCATGTGCAAAAAATCCTATCTTATTCATCTACATGAGATTTAGTTTGGTAGTCTCTCAATTCTCTCTTACTAATTGGGTTTTAGAAAAATAAAATAATATTTTTTTATTAAAATCACTTGAGAAACCTTGATTATCATAGTATGTAACTAACATATAGCAATAATTTAACGTGTGGTCTAAACCCTAATTCAATCATTCGAACAATAATGATAATGTCATGAAGGAAAGATCAATCAGTTTTTTCATTAATAGCTAGAATAAAACATAAAAAGAACAAAGTCAGAGGCAATCACAGGAAAATATCTAAGACTTTACTTTCAAGTATAAGCTTTTTCAAAGGACATGAAAAGAAAGAAATAAGAACTCTGGGGAGAAAGTAATGCAGTATATTTATGAAATTACAGTTTTCAAGCCCAAAAACCAAGAAGTGGCATGTGCTTTGTCCTTGCATATCTAGTCAAAAAGTGATAAATTTGACAAGAATTGAAACTAGAATTAGAATTTTTAAAAAGCATGAAATGTGTATGAATAAAGCAAAAACAAATATTACCAGATCAAGTGAGCATTCACCATTTGCATTAATTAGAGAAAATGAATGGCACTCCTTCCCAATTTGACTTAGCTTTTGGGACTTTATCTGAAAATGGGGAGCAATTTATTAGACTAAAACAAGTTTGTTCTTTTTCTTAGACTCATATGCACAGTGAAATGAGTGAAAAGGCGTTAATGTTTGTTTCATGCATTTCCCTGTCGTTGAATAATTTTTGTGACTGCACTCAACCGTAAGTGTTTTTCTTGCTGTCTTGAATACCAAATCAAATTTTTCTCATCCTGAAATTAGGGGAAATAGGGACATATTTTAGTAACCTTATCATAAAAGCAGGAGAAAATAATAGGAATAAATAGAATTATACAGGGGATATATTTGTGCTTGTGAAAATTTCTATCAAGAGACAATGCACCATGGAAGTAACAATTGACAGCAAAAAAGCACAACGATTAGAGACCAAAAATCTAATTTCTTATTAACAATGATTTTCTAAAAGGCAGGATTTAAATTTCCATGAAGAGTCTTCATGGAATTATATATAAGGTGCTTTTGTTGACAAGTCTACAAGTCCAATGCTTTTGCTTGCAATTAAGTCACTTAAAAAAGCTGGCTAAGTCAACAATTCAAAATCCACATAAAAAGAGTGGGGATAATTCTTGTAACCTAGTAGAGGAACAAACCTGTTGTGCAACATCTAATCAATCATACACACCATGAACCCTAGACAGGCCATTTGACCATGATTTATTATGCTAATACATATAGTAACAGACAAAATCCATGCCATTCAAAAAAGTACAAATAGAAAGAAAGGAAGTTGCCTCTTGTCATTGGACAATGAAGTATTGAATATTATTAAGTTGTACTGCTATAATTCTCACTAATTCAAATAATTTAAATTTACAAAAATGAATGTATATAATATATTTTAAAAATATATAAAAAATGTCCGCAAAGATAAAATGTGAATTTTGCATATAATTATTATTTTGTATCACTTTTCCCCCCATATATATTAACAGCAACAACAGTTTTATCTCATTAAGCGAGATTAATATAATTTTATTAGATTCTGTAAAAACCTAACTATAAAGATATAATATTTACTAGGAGATTCCGCTTTGTAACTTTCTTAAGTGTTTCTTAGTTTCCATTTACTTCTTTTTATAGGGTTAACAATTATTACCTTATACTTTCATCAAATTTTAAAACTCGTATACAATCTTTAAGACAACCCTTATTTCAAGTCCTACATCATCAAGCTACTACGCATAATATACTAAAATATATATATATAAAGTATGAAAATAAAGAAAAACATACCTATACACATTCATGGTTCCCTCCCATTGAGTACCAAAGGCTCATTGTCCTTCTACCAAAGCTTCTCGTGTCTAGTGTGGGTACAAGAGCAAAATGTAGTCTGAATCTAGGTGTCTTTGAATCTGATTGAAGAAGGAATGTTTGCTTCAGAAGTGAGACGACACTGGATTGGGGAGGATTGAAGCTTATTGCTTTTCGGCGGAGATGTCGCAGAGGTGAAGAGAGATTGGATCGATGAAGTGTGAGCTAGAGAGATGCTGAAGGTGGAGACCGGTGGGAAGAACAACCGGCTGGAGGTGGTGATTGGACGGGAGCCAGAGACTTGTGGAGTGACGGCAAGTGAGAAAATTTGTTTCTAAAGTACGCGGCTGCACTCGAGAAATAGATTAGGTTAAGACAAATGAATAACCGCCTTCGTTTGTTTTTTAAAACTAAACCTAGGCGGTTATTTAAAATAACCGCCTAGGTTTATATTTGTATTTTTTTAATATTAAATAAAACGAAGGCGGTTATTTAAATAACCGCCAACGTTTTATTTAAAATAAAATTAAAGAAAATTATATTTAAAATAAATGTAGGCGGTTGTTTTAAACAACCACCTACGTATTTTAATATTTTTTTAAAAAAGAAACGTATTTGGTTTTCTTAAATAACTGCCTTCGTTATTTACTCCATATATTTTTATTTTTTTATTTTTAAATTATTAACAGATTTGTAGACAGTTATTTAGACAACCGCCTACAAAAATATCCCTTCTTACATTTCTTTGTGTTTTTGCAAATAACCGCCTATATAAATGCACTAACAATTTCCAATTTTGTAGTAGTGTTGTATGACCTAAACCTCAATTGAAATATTTCTTTTAATATCTATTTCTATAATGGATAATGGATACTTAATTAATTCACTTTTTATTCTTCATGTATATTTTAATAATATCACTCTAATACTTAACTAATTAATTTTTACTGACATAACTAATTAATATTTAGCATTAGAATTATAGTGTTATAAAACAACAAAATTGTAATTTTTTCTTTCAAATAAATGAGAAATACTTAGGTACTCTTAGCATTGCGCCAGAAAAGGGTTTTGTAGGAGGTTATTTTTAGCTATTATTGGCAGTTATGAACCGCTTACTATGCAAGCACCAACATAAGTGGATCCTTTTGTAGGCGGTTAAAACCGCCAACAAAAGTGGATTTTCATAGGTAGTTATCTAAATAACCGCTTACAAAAGTCCACCTTTGTATCTAGTTATATAGATAACCGCATACAAACGTCCATTTTTGTAGGCGGTTATTTGAATAACCGCCTACAAAGGTGGACCTTTGTAGACAGTTATACAAATAATCACCTACTAAAGGTATATATTTTTTAAAAAAAAAATTTGAAAGTAGATTAGTCTAGTATCAAAATATATGCAACCTATTAAATCCATTAACAAAAAATAAAATGTATTACATTAAAAAGTATTTACAAATTAATATCAATTTACATATCATACATAAACAATACATTGACACTATAAAATGATAAAATAAGAAAAAACAATATCTAAACAATGCTTCAAACACCATAAATAAAATGTCATATTGCAATACATGAAAATTATCTAGATAGAAGGTTAGGCTATCGAGCTTCATACAATCCCAAATTTGCTATCCTAGAGCCTCCACCAAAGTCATCCATCCAAATTTACTCTTAGACGAGCTCCAATCAACTCTCATGAAGAAATTTAAGCTCTTAATATTGGCAATAGCCCTTCCCTCTAACTAACCAAATACCTACAACACAAAAATGATTCACATTTATGTTTTAACCAATGTAATGGCATGGGAATAAATATATATAGTTAAGAAAGAATAAGATGTTGAACCAAGACATGCAAATTACCAATTATTTTCTCAATTGAGAATTTTCATTTCAATGAAAATATCAATTAGTACATTGCACTTATTTTCTCATAGGAACCTTGCTATATGTTGCTAGCATAATACTAATAACACTGCACTAATGTGGAAACAGAAAATAGACTCCTTAGACAGGAGGTTACATCAAATATATTCACAACAATATCTCACACTAGTGCCAATAAGACTCACTCAAAAATTAACAAACAAACTTCATAGTAATATACCCACTGTGACACAAGAATGACTCACCAAAATTTATTGGCTACAACACTCCGATTGAGATGAGTTGGTTACTAAAGTTCTATGTATTAATCAAACAAGAGAGAGAGAGAAAGAGAGATACCAAGAACAAAAATTGCAACTCTCATTCTGCCATGCTTCTGAGGGTTTAAAGGTCCGCCTCTCCAACAACAGCGATTTATCTTCTTTTTTTTTTTATACTCCTTTCTTCCCTCCATTCTCTCTCTTTTTCTCTCAATATAATCCTGGGCCTCTTATTAAGAAGAAAGAGACAGATCACACAAGTGAGACTTTGGCTATAAAGAAGGCTTCTTGTCTTACTCTAACGCTTAATTGTGAGGGAAAGATGATGTTTGTTTTTGAATTTATAGTGCCAACCCAAGCACTGATCTCCCCTTAGACTCTAACAGAGAAAATAATAATAATAATAAAAATAAAAATAACAACAACAACAACAACAACAACAACAATAGAAGGAAAGAAAGAAAGAACAAGAAAGTGAATATAGTCCATCACCAATAGTTATCCACTTCTATGTGGAGAAACCTAGCAGCTCCATGAACAATGATACAACAACAACCCATACAGTAGAATACATAGCTTTCCCAGCAAAATCAAAGCCCATCCATCATTTGAAGTACAATTTGTTCTTAAATTATACTTTATATTACACTTTAGTAATGCTCTTAAGAGCCCCAAATGGAAATTAAGAACATTGGGAGTTAGGACTTCCTCACCAAATGATCCAAAACAGAAAAAATATGATATAATCTTATAACATATTATAAAACTATATACTTTAAAAGTGTAAAAAGAAATCATAAAATACCAGATTTTTCCCAACGGACTCTAGCAATAATAAACTAATCAATTACTCTGGTCCCTCCTCCTCCTCCTCTCTAGTTAGGTAGATTTCAGCCACATAATCACTCCACTCTGTGATGACTTCATTGATTTGATTTTTGGAGTACATATCATAGTAGGTATCCGAGAAGTACTATACAAGTTAAAATATCATGAAGAAATTAATAAAATGACATTACTAAAAAATGGTCAAAAGTTATAAGCATTAATGTAATTGCATAAAATGGAATTACATACCGTGACCGAGATAGAGCTTTGGCCATGCATTATGATATCTTTCATGAATTTCAGTACATAATATGCACAATCGATACCATTATCTTGCTTCGGACACTAAAAAAAAATTATATACATACATATTATATATGAAGATTAATGTCAATTACAATATATAATTGCTTAAATATTATTCTATAAATACCTTTATCGATGTCCATTTATATGATTGTTGCTTCTTATCATTAAGCCGTCGGTCTGCTCGAAACATCTTCACAGCACTATTAACCATGAGAAAAGAAAATTAATATAAGCATAACTTTGAATTACCATGGAGACATATACAAAAGTAAAAAAAAAAAAAACTTATTCTTACTTGTTGAACATTTCTATCATTTGGATGTGGTTCTCTAGCCCTGATTGTTTTCCAAAGTCTAAATAATATATTTTTGGCTTTACTGGGTTGATGACAATCAACATCCAATGTTCTCTGACGAAAAAATAATTAACATCAAAAAATTATAACTGGGCAGTTCACAACAACTAAAGTCATCATTTAATATTTTAGTAACAAGTTACTCACCCTTGATGAAAAGGTGCCAAAAATAATACTTTCTTATCGGCTCTTGCCTTGAACACATCCGTAATTTCTTGAGATTATTCTGTGATCTTCTTCTGGGGCATCAAACCTTTACAAAAAGATTATATTTCTTGGGGGTGGAGGAGCACAAATTTGCTAGTAAGATTGGCAGGGACCAAAAATTTTTCATACAAGTACCTAAAATGAAAAAAAAAAATGTGTATTAATATCACACTCAAATGAAAGGTTAGTTGGAAAGTAGTTCATTTATGTTAGTTTGAGTACCTGATGTATATGTTAATATTCGCAGCCCCAAGCCATTGATGATCCACCATGAATAGGATAACTTCTTTGGTGATCATTTCAGTTATCCTTTTATTATAGATCCCTATATCATACTCAATTTCTATAATCTCCCATTGCCCTATGCTCACTAATCCTTTCAAGTACTTGCGGCTTTTCCTTAAATTAACATTACGTCCAGGTAGTCTCTTCATCGGTGCAATTATTGACTCTTTGGATTGCCTGGACCCTAGAACACGCTTTCCTTTTGCCTATGCAACAAAGTTGGTCAATTTGGGATGAACTAGTGATTACACAATAGCAAATTATAATAAAGTGTCTATTAACATACCTGTATAGATGGAGCAAGGGTAATGAGGTTCATTGGCCATGCTACATAACTACCCACTGCTTGTCCTACCTTATCCGCATCTTGGGTAGGAATTGGCAATACAGCATTCTCCTCTTTGGGGACATCAATTGATACTCTCACATGGCCTTCAGGTAGGGCTTGATTGTGAATGACGCCTCCTGTGTTTTCCACATGCCCCTCTGCAACCACAAGTCTAGTAGGGCGATCCAACCATAATTGACAGTATGATACGCCCTATACCAATAGCAAAAAATAATTTATACATGTCGAAAAAAACTATGAACTTGATTGGAAAAGCAATTACCTTAGGGAGATGCTCAAATGGAAGAGGACAGCTATCCTTGACACTAGGGCTTGTTGATGCGACCTGTGATGACTGTATTTGCTTCAGTACTGCAGCTTGTGTTTGCACCAAATCTGTCAACATGGCTAATTTTCTCTCCATCTCAAATTGAGTTGCCTTTAATTGAGCAACCTTAGCTGCAGAGTATGACGATAAGCGGTGTTGAGTCCCAAAATATGCTTTCTTAGTAATGCCAAACCCGGCACCCCTAACACGACCAGGGTGCTCAGGGAGCCCTAATGCCTTGCCTAGCACATCAAGCCCTGTGTTTTCCTCAATGCCTTTAGGCATGGACTCTGCAAGGGTATCCTGTGAAAGCAAAAAAATAATAACAAATATATTATTTTATAGAAATATATTATAAATGATTGAAAATGCAAATAATAATGTAAGACTTACAATTATATCACAAACTTTTTTGACGTTTTCATTATCAATAACCCCTTCCTTGTTCTTTCTTGATTCTGCCCATAGCACATGAAGCTTGGTTAAAGGGCCACCTTCAGATCCCTCTTGAGAATGATGTGTAATAACATAAATAACTAATTTGTAAGTATTTATAAGGAAAATATATTCATATAAATAAGATCTATAGACACGTACCATCTTATCCTCTATACCCGAGTATCCAAGACGGCCAGCTCTATAAGGGTATTACTGACACTTGGCCCTTTCACTATTTTGCTGGCTTAATATCTGTAAAAAACCAATATCTGAAATGAAATAGCTAGACACATATAGCATTAGAATAGAATTAACAACTAACATGTAAAAAAGGATTACTTTGAAAGATTGCTCATGACGGATACCGGTAAAAACATCCTAGTCTTCTTGCTTTATGTAGACTTCAAATAATGGAGGTGGATGCTCAAGGATGTTACCATCTGGATCTCTCAAAAATCTTTTTGTAAGGATATATCGAAAAGCTAGCATCGATACTCCAGCCTTCTTATATATGAAATCTCTATGGCACTCATCGATGTCAAATCCCAACTGCAAAACAAAGTACCCATATTAATTATAATAAGTATAACTACATAGGAAAAAAACATTATAAGATAATTATAATAAGCTGTTTACCGCTATATCCTTGAAAATCAATTCTTTCATAGCCTCAGGGACATTCCTCCAGTCCTTCCATTGGCTACTTGTTATAGGCACATTCATCTTCGCAGCTATCCCGATATAGCTACTTAATTTTTTTCCACCATCTTTTATTGGGTGGCCTCTATGATTCCACACCACATGGATCTTCTGGCCACTATCTCTTGCCCGTTAGACCTCTTTCAAGACGGTCAACCCACGATGATGCTTCTCTAACTCTTTCTCAACCTGTTTGTTAACATTACTGGGATCCACATTCATCAGATCACTATCATAATCAGAAGAGGAAGACATTTACCTGTAATATAAATCAAACAAATAAGACATTAATACATAGAAAGGCAAATAACAAGATTTAGGCAAAAGTTATTAGAAAATTCAAAGTCACAAATAAGAAGAATAACACAACTAGTAAAAAATTCAAACACACAAAATTCAAACGCAAACCTTTTCCTCTTTCTGGTTTATCTTCTCTTTATGATCCAAATACCCTCTTGATGATCATCTCTCACATACAAGGCATCATCTCCAGTATAATCAGTATCAATTGATGTCCCTACAAAAGGATCATCCTCAATATCTGCATCTTGATGACTTTCAATATCTTTTTGGTTGTCAATTATTTTGTTTGTTAACATAACAATAGACAACTTCTTATTAGCAGGATCGGAGACAAAAAACACCTGTTGAGCTTGGGATGCTAAAATAAAAGGTTCATCTCTATACCTCACCTTGTTAAGATCCACTTGAATGAACCCTGATTGATCAACTCAAAGACCATTTTTGTTGTCAACCCACTTACAACTAAAGACTGGTACCCAAAACAAGATATAATCCAATTCCCATATGCGATCAATTACCCCAAAGTATGTCATATTTGCAAATATAGGGTTTTTGTCTTTGACACTAGAAATATGCATTGATTGAGCTATAAGAGTTACCCCACTATTTTGTATTGTGCTCCGATCATCCTGCTCTTTCATATAGAATGTGTAGTCGTTAATAAGATAACCGTTGTAAGATAGGACACACATGCTTGAACCATTAGCTAACCATCGTAACCTTTCTAAAACTGAACCAGGATTTCTCTCTACCTCCAAAATAATGTGGTGTCTCAACCAATTTATAAAAACTCGATTGTGTTCCTTTGATATCAAACTCTCATTCTTGTAGGGGTTTAAACTTCTAAGTTTCTCCTTATGCATTTCCATATATAGCTCAACCTCATCGGAGTTATGCAGAACATACAAATGAGCTTGCTCCCACTGTGTCCTAGAGATGCTAACTATATCATTTCCAAGAATCCCTTCCCCATCTGTTCTCCCAATGTGACAAGACTTTGGAAGCCCAATATGATCAACATTGGATAAGTATTCAGTACAAAATTTAACAGCTTCTTCAGCTATGTACCGTTCAACAATACAACCCTTTGGTCTACTTTGGTTTTTCACATATCCTTTTAATACCTTCATGTAACGCTCAATAGGGTATATCCATCTCATATAAGCTGGGCCACACAATTGTGTCTCTCTGAGCAAGTGAACTATTTAGGTGAATCATCATGTCAAAAAACGAAGGCAGGAAATACATCTCAAGTTCGCACAAAGTCACAACAATTTGTCTTTGCAACATTGGCAACTTAACGGGGTCAATCACTTTGCTACAAATGGATTTGAAGAAGAAACATAATTTTGTGATCGTGCCTCAAACATTTTTAGGAAAAATAGATCGGATAGCCACCGGCATCAAATTCTCCAATAGAACATGGCAATCATGAGACTTTAAGCCCTTCAACTTCAAGTCTTTCATAGATACAAGGTTCCTAATGTTTGAGGAGTATCCCTCTGGGACCTTAACTCCATTAAGAAACTCACAAAAAGTGATTTTCTCCTTTCTAGAGAGAGTATAGGCTGTAAGAGGTAGATAAGTACGGTGTTTCTCCTTTACCGGTGCCAATTCTCCTCTTATTCCCATTGCAACCAAGTGCAACCTTGTCTTCACACCATCTTTGGTCTTTCCCGGCACATTAAGCAATGTACCAATGATGCTATCACATACTTTTTTCTCTATATGCATGACATCAAGAAAGTGTCTCACATATAAAGACTTCCAATATGGCAATTCAAAGAAAATTGATTTTTTCTTCCACTCACTAGTCCCAAGGTGTTTTGCAAAAGGCTTCCCGAAATTGTTATTCAAATCCTTCACCTTGTCAAACATATGCTCACCACTTAATGGCAAAGGTTCACTCCCTTCTTCTGTATTCCCATTAAAGGCTTTTTTCCACCACCTGTAACGATGTTCTAGAGGCAAAAATCTGCGATGTCCTAGGAAGATAAATTTCCCACAATGTTCCAACCGTATGGTATGTGTGCCTTCTTCGCATATAGGACATCCAAACTCTCCTTTGATACTGTAGTCTGATAAATTACCATATGCCGGAAAATTATTAATTGTACCAAACAGCATAGCTCTCAACTTAAATGTTTCTTCCCTATATTTGTCATACATCTCCACACCCTTCTCCCACAATAGTTTCAAATCTTCAATTAATGAAGCCAAATATACATCTATATCATTTCCAAGTTGTTTGGGTCCAGAAATT
Source organism: Adenanthera pavonina (assembly GCA_026686845.1). Classification (NCBI taxonomy): domain Eukaryota; kingdom Viridiplantae; phylum Streptophyta; class Magnoliopsida; order Fabales; family Fabaceae; genus Adenanthera; species Adenanthera pavonina. Next base: position 12,006,317 of record JAIVEN010000017.1, read on the forward strand.
AACATAGACAACATCATAAACTTCCGCTTCATGCATAGCCATGGTGGGAGGTTATAAATCAACAAAATAACGGGCCATGTACTGTGAGTACTACTTTGCATGCCATGCGGATTCATTCCATCAGTAGATAAAGCAAGGCGCAAGTTTCTATCTTCTTCCCCAAAATCTTCATATTCACAATCAATTCTTTTCCATTGTGGAGAATCTGCAGGATGTTGAAGTTTTCCATCTTGAATTCTTTCATCTGCATGACATGTCAAGAGCTTTGCAATTCCTGCGCTACTGTACATGCATCTAAATCTAAGTATGATGGGAAAATACCATACCACCTTCGGTGGACTCGATTTTTTTTTTTGTATCGTGGGGCATTGCATTTAGGACACTTGTTTAATGATGCATATTCTTTTCGGAATAAAACACAGTCATTAGGACAAGCATGTATCCTCTCATAGCTCATTCCAATAGAGCATAACATTCGTTTAGCCTCATATGTTTGGCTTGGAAGCTCATTATCTTGTGGCAGCATATCTTTCAAAAATGCAAGTAATTCTGTGAAGCTCTTATCACTCCATCCATTCCCTGCTTTCAAGTTGTATAACTTTAACACAGCTGATAATATTGTGAATTTAGTACAACCAGGATATAATGGTTTTCCTGCATCGGCTTTCAACCTCTCAAACATCTCAGGACAATCCTAAAGCTCATCTTCAATCACATTTGTCATCTCTTGAAGACGGTCATCATCAAATGTACTTGTATCAAAATCATTAGATCCATAGCTCCTACTTGTCCTTAAATCACTATACCCATCATTTGTCTCACCATGTTTTGTCCAATGTGTATAAATTTGATCGATTCCATTACGCACTAAATGTTCTTCCAACTTCTTTGAACTAACTAGCCTTCCAAAACAACACTTTACAGGGGCATATAATTTTATCGGGGTTATTAGCATGCTCAACTGCAAACCTAACAAACTCTTTCACTCCATCCCAATATTCCTTACTCAAACGATTTGCATGCATCCAATTTCGATCCATACTATTATGTTGTGTACAAATTTCGGCAGAGCCTCCCCTAGAAGTTGATGGTTCCAATAATTCTACAACAACAACTCACAAAAAGTTAGACTCATCAATTATAAGCACTAGCATCTTCCAACCAATCCCAGATAAACTAAGCTATCTTCAAACATAAGGACTGTCTTTATTCTAGGAGATTAAAGTAATACATGATTCAACCATTGACTATTTCTGGCAACCATGAACTAATTTTTAAAGAAAATTCAGTAGCATAATGACATAAAAATGAGAGTTTCTCAAGCCTTAAGCCCTTTATTCATACAAAAAGTAGTAAATTTCAACCAATCATAGCAGCAACCATGTACCTAATCATTTACAATCATCAAATTACTTCTAATTAATAAAGTAACTATATTTCATGCTATTAGATATTAATACATGGCATTATAATGATATAGTTCTAAAGGAAATCGGCAACATAACGACTTGGAAAAGAAAGTTTCCTGGGCTTGTTGAAATTTAATCAAACTATGACTATCAAATTTCATTCAATCATTTCCAATCAAAACTTCACCATATGACTTCCTTTGAAGATATTAACATGCAATCAAACATCAGGCAATTAATACAACAATCATTCAACACCACCATTTTCAACAACTTTGAAAGCAAGATTAACATACCTTATAACCTTGTACTATACTATCCCCTTTAGTTTAGCCCCTTATTTTGCTGCCTCAAAGCTTCTAAATTAAAAAGCTAATTGAAATAGCTAATATGTAACAAACACAATGACATGTTCATCCTGCATTACATAAGAGTATAAAGTTAAGAAAATTTTCTAAACTAGTTTAATATATGAAAGTGTTAAAATTTGACTCAACAAAGATTTAGGGAGCTAAGGGAAGTTTAGATCATGACATGAATATGATGAATTCAATGAGTTAATAATGGTTCTAAATGCTTGATGATGTCTTAGAAATGACATTAAGATGATGAGAATGTAAGAACTCAAGTTATATAGTAAAGTAGTAAATTGAAACCTAAAATGGCCAAGGCCCACCCATATCGATTTAAATAAGTGGAGAAGTCAATTTAAGATTTAAACCATATTATATTTGTTAAACTAGGTGTATATGCTATATGAATAAGAAGAAATATATCCGTGATGAGAAATCTCAATGAAATGCAAGTTTGGACACTAAAGAATTTAAAACAGGACATAAATGAACAGTAAAATGTATGTCTTACTATAAGAGTTAAGTTAGTTTAAAATTTTTTAAAACAAAATATTAACAATCTATATATGATATAAATATTATATTTAATATATATCAAATACATGCATGTCTTCTTATATTATCAATGTTTTATAGCTTATTATTATCAATTATCATTATCATTATCGTATCAATTTATAAAAATCTTACATTTATTTATAATTATAATTATAATATTTTACTAAACTAAAATATTAAGTAATTAAATAAATTAATAATTATATTAATGTTAATTAATAAATTAAAATACTTATTATTTTTCTTTTTTTAAATTTAAATTTCAGTAATTAAAATTAGGGTGGGTAAGTTTTAAAAATTTTGCACTTATTATACATTATAAACAATATAATTTAATATGTAAAAATAGTTTATTTGTTGGCCAAAAAAAGTGGCACAATTTATTTATTTATTTAATGTTTTTGCCCACGGAGTTTTAAATCTGAAGTAGAAGAAAGGTGCTTTAGAAGCCACAAATTAAAAATATAACAAAGAAAGAAAGAGAGAGAAATCCTAATCACATGAACAAAATTTGACAGGCGGAGAACCATCCACACATTCCTAATTGTCTCAGCTTCTCCGACCCACACCATATATGATCCCTCCCTACCAACAACCTCAGCCTCAAAATAACATCCTTATTTCCTTCCTTTCTTGCTTCCCCTCTTCCATCTACACACCCACGCATTACTTCTATAATTGGGATGTCACTCCGCAGTACCCTGAACAGGTTGTGCCTCTAATTGACACAGTTTCAATCTTTGTAGTCGAGGTATCATACCCTTCTCATTTTATTAAGGGCAGTGATATATTGCTCTTAATTTATCTGTTTTCTGAGGTTTTTTGTTTCTATGTAGGTTAAATTATTTAGTGGGTTATAGTTCCAATTCACTGAAACTTTTACAGAGTGTAGAATGAGGAATTGCTAGGTGTGAGAACATTTAGAACCTATTGTGATGTTGTTGGGAGTTCAATGCTTATAATGGTGGGCAACGCTCAAGGAGCAATAGCTTCTCTTGCTTCCCTAGTCAGTTTGGGAGGTCTAGTTGGAGCGAGTTCCTCTGGAAGGACCCATTCGTTTGGAAGGAAAGTTTCCCGGAAACTTTAAGGGTAGAAGGACATGTCATTGTGTCTCCTTGTCCCTTTGTAGATATTCAGTGACTACGACTGATTTCATATCTGACCAAGGTAATGCAGTGTCCCTTGACTCTAACGGTGATAGAGGGAATACAGTTACTGGAGATAATAGTGCTGGTTTTGTCCTTAAGCCTCCTCCAAAGCCGGTATTGAAGTCTTCAGAGACCAAGGGTAACTCCATGTTAGGTGCAAATTCTGAAGGGTGGGATCCCTCCAAAGCTACTAAGCAATTTGGCAATGAAAAATTAGATGATGTAGAAGAGAGAAATAAGGTGATTGAGTCACTTGGAGAGGTGTTGGAGAAGGCTGAAAAGTTGGAAAATTCAAAGTTGGATGGCAAAAGAAATAATGGACCAGCAAATAAACTAGCAAAATCTAACACAGTCACTAATCCGAAGACTAAATAATGGTTCTGAAAGTGAGAACATTCCTGCCACTATATATTTCCAGCTTAGAATCTAACCCTTTCAACAGAGCAGCTACGAATCCTAAGCAATAATAATGATTTGGATTTACGAAGAACAGTGCAGTTACAAGAAATTTAGGAACACATCTCATATAGGCATTTTAGCAAACACCTAGAAGGCATACATCGAATCATGAACAGGGATGACGACTGGAAGGAGAAATTGATGGGAAACAGAAAAGTGGAGGTGAGGTGCTGACCTGTAGGAATTCAAAGTGGAGGCGAGATTGCAAGCACGAACGAACTTGGACTCGCCATCGACATAGAGCACGAAAGCCACAAAACTCGAACAAGTACACGGACACAAACATGAACACAAACACAAAGATAGAGAGCACGAACACGAAGTTATACAAGCCACCAACGCAGTGACCAAGCAAGCACAGAACCTGAAGATGGAGGTTGGAGAGAGAGTGAACATGGACATGAACTTGAAGAAGCCACAGAATGCTAACACGAACTTGAAGAAGACGCAGAATGCCAAAGGGAGAGAACTTATGTGGAGTCAGTAAGAAGCTTGCAAAGAGCTGTGTATGCGGAGGCCGATGGGAATTGTTCAAAAGTGATGTTTTAGGGCTGAAGGTACAACCAAAGTAGGTGGTTATAACAAATAACCACATACTTTTGGTATTATTAATTTAATTTTTATTATTATAATTAAAATAAAAGTATATGGTTATTAAAATAACCTCCTACTATGTTATTTTTTTTTATTATTAAATAATGGATTTGTAGGCGGTTATGTAATAAACCGCCTACAAATATTAACTTTTTGTAGGCGGTTATTAAAATAACCGCCTACTATGTTATTTTTTTTTATTATTAAATAATGGATTTGTAGGCGGTTATGTAATAAACCGCCTACAAATATTAACTTTTTGTAGGCGGTTATTTAAATAACCGCCTACAAATCCCCCAGGCTTATTTTTTTTAACGTTTTTTTATATAACCGCCTACTATTAGGCGTCTATTATTTTCAAATCTGGCGTAGTGTAGAGTGTCATATCAAATTTATTCTCTCCAATCAAAACACAGCAACTCATACAATTTTAATCCTAGGTATCTTAGAGATAATTTATATTATTTTAATAATTTAAAATAATTACCATGTCAGAAAAATTGCCTAGCCTCTTTCATTCTCGACTCTCCCTCCTCTATTGCAATTCTCTGTGCCCTAGGCTGCCACTCTCTTGCCTTTCCCCCTCACCCTTTCGAGAAATTCTTCAAGAACAGGATGTCAACGTTGGAAGAGGAGAGAAGTCAAGATCAGGCCAACATCGACTGCCGCTCTCGCTACCAGTTATGCATGGGTTTGGCTGATTTCATCCTCAGGTCTGATTTTTCTCGTTTCATCTTGGTTGTTTATGATCAGACCAAAGTGACTCATCGCTCTTCTCGTCGATTATGCAGGGGTTTGTCTAATTTCATCCAGAGGTGTGATTTCCTCACTTCATCGTGGCTGTCTATAATCAGAAGAGCACAAGCCATTGTTGTCGCCTTCGATTACGCAGGGGTTTAGCAAGAAAAGAATAAAAAAAAGAAATGAACCGCTTTCAGCAAGAAAAAAAAACCAAAAAACAAAAGCAATGAACCTAACTCCACTATTCTAGTAATAAACTAATAATAAACAACCCACTATATTTAATCTACCTACACATGACAGTGACTGATTAATGCAGGACACAATTAGTCAAAATGAGATTAGTTAATCCAATCGGCAGCAGTCAGTGCTTGGGCAAGAGAGTGAATCCGTCTTTCTCAGTTCATTAGTTTGTAGATGAAACTAAAGCAGAGCGGGAAAAGAGAGATGAAGCGTCACCTGCAATTGCTTTAATATTAAAGTGATAAAATTTAAGGAAGTGACAGGTAGGATTAAAAAGTGTATGAAGTGTTGCATATTTATTGGGGAGAGTAAATCTGACATGATACTCCAAAAATACCCTAAGTATTTCTCCCAATAAATACTGATGTGTGGGGTCTCAATGATGAAACAAGTCATGATAATAAAATGATAACTCACTATTAATTAAATTAACATATAGCTAAATAATCCATCATTCACTATTTATTTATTAGTGATCAAAATGATATGTATGTTCCAAACATAGCAGGTCATCTTTGTTTAGTTTTGAAAAAGTTCACTATTGAAAAATTACATATATAATTCATATTCCTAAAGATATTGGGCTTGAATATCAAACAAACATATGATTTTATTGGTGACCAATAGTTTTTTTTTAAACATTCTTCAGTTAATAATCTATTGCTTTTTATTGTAGGAAGATAACCTTAGGGTGCACTAGTGTGATGGTGCTCATGCTGTCAATGGCAATAGACCAAGTTATTGTCTTGTAGAGAGTATGGTTGGGCTCAATTAATGAGCAAGGTTATATGTTAACTATTTTTGGATTCCTAATTTTGTTGGAGAAGGTGCTATTTTGAGAGGGATCCAACAAAATCCAAATAAATAAAGTTAATGAAGACTTATTCTTGAAATGTACCATTATACTCCTTTCTTTATTGACGGAAACTTGAGACAGCTTCTAAAATGCATCTCAACACCTAATACACAAACCATTGAAATTTTGAAGAGCACATTAATATACATAATAAATATGTAATTGGGGTCACAGGAGGAAAAGCGAGTAGAAAAGTACATGCATGCTTTCACTTGCAATAAATGAAAATTAACTATATACTTGCAATGCATAATCATTGAAACAAACCTTTATGAGAAAATTTTGATAACAAAAGGACACTTTGACTTTTTCATTCAGTCATTTCTGGAATGAATTCTCAGCCATTTCTTCATCTTCCATATGTGATTGAAACCTCATTATCCTTGTACAAGGGATATTAGCATTTGTTTTTTTCGTGTGACATTTTTCCAGTTTCAAGGACCAATAACACAAATCTAGAGTAAATCTCATGCATTCACATACATTCATCAAATAATCCAAAATCCATGAAAAGATAGAAAAATAAAAAAAAAATTCAACTATAGGAGGGTGTCCCATTTATGTCAGGTAATTAATTGGACAACCGTGTTTTCACATTTAAGCCTGGACACCATGACTTCAATCTATTGAAGATACTTACACATCTTGATGGTTATATATATCAGAGATGGGTGTAGATGGTGCTTTCAAGCACCCATATTATGGATCTAAGACAAATTTGCTAGATATTTATTATATAACAATGGTTACAGAGATGTAGTAACCCGCTTATTTTGGTTATGCTCTTTAACTTTTTTTTTTAATGTATTTTGGATTTGCTTTTTTGTTACCTGATAAGTGGCTTGTAATTTTATCATTCTTAGAGTTGAATCCATGAGTTCTTTTTTAAAAGTATAATCATTTTTCCCTTTTTTTTTGGAGAAAAAACTATCAGCTTGAGGTCGAATGTAAGAGTTAAAATTATTTGGCAATTCTATTTTATAACGCATGACTTAAAATTAATTGATAGCAAGTACTTCTATTATTGAGTCAACCTACTTATAATTCAGGGGAAAAAATGCACTACTGGCATATGAAATCGCTCAATTTTTGTGATGTTTACTTTTGATAGTTTTAAAGGATGATGTTAGTTGCGTCTGAAGAAGGGTGAAGTCTTTTTCTCTAATTAGATTTTTCCCCAATGTGACAAAAACATGCTGACAGCTCTTCAAAGAACTAACTTTCAACAACAGGTTCTCTCTCTCTCTCTCTCTTTCCCTTTAATTTTCACCCACATCCTTTTTCACCAACTTAGCTACATAATTACTCATTTTTCCCCTAAAAGACAAAAAAAGAAAAAACTGATCTTCCCGTGTGTTAGCACGGGCTCCTTGCTAGTTTACTTGCAGAGCGACATTTCCTAAAATTTGAATAAAGTAAAACTCGCTTGTTCTTATAAATTGGTACCAAAAATCCTATAAAAACTAGTACCACAAAGATAAAAACAAGCATCATCTCCATAAAGCCACATGGTACCATTAAAATGGTAGAAGCAAGAAATTAATGAAAATATACTAAAAAACAAAACATAATATTATTGTATAACTTTCGTGGCCAAAAAAAAATTATTGTATAACTTTCTGTAAGGTATTATTTTAATTTATATTCCTTATTATTGTAATAATCTGTCTAAAATTTACATAACAGAATATATAGTTAACTTAAATAATTTTAATAACTTAAATCCTTGAAAATTATAATTATATTAAATTACTTTCAAATAAATTTATACTAATATAGATAATAAAGATAAAAAGTTGTATAACTAGATTATGTTGATTGATTATATATATATAATAATTTATTAAATTACAATCTAAATTTTGTTGATAAGAAGTTATTAATCGTTAATACGAGGACCACCCATTTCAAGTTCCAAAAGACAGCTTGTTCTCCTGCTCACCCCATGTCAAGTTCCAAAAGACAACTTGTTCTCTTGCTCAGTTTTCAAAACTTCCATCAATCTTAGAGAGCAATGGATCTGGCGGCTACAATCTGGGATGCAACCAAGTGTCTGTGTAACTGCACAGCCAAACATGCTGCTTTTATTTCTCATTTGGAGGACAACCTTCACTCTTTAACAAATCGTTGGGTTGAGCTCCAAAACCGAAGCCAAGATGTGAAATCAATGGTCCAACAAGCAGAAAGCAGACCACATATGAGAAGGACACGAGAGGTAGATGGTTGGCTGCAGAGTGTAAATGATTTCGAAAAGGTACAAATTTACCTGAAACTTATTATTCTGGTTAAATAAATGAGTTTATTTCCGAGCTCACTGTATGATGCGAATTAATCTTATGGGTGTGTCCCTGCCACCCCGTGGTAGGAAAATTATTTTTTTTATTTTTTTAAATTTAAAAATTGTAGATGGTACAATATCTCTTCCAGCTTCATACAATCATGTATTTGTATCATTTTATCCTGTTTTATATCTTTTTTACTTATATTGTATAACAGTATGACCGTAAAGTTACTATTTTTATTATATAATATTTACATTAAAAAAAAAATAGTACAATTTTATAGTTGTATAGTTGTAAAAACTTAAATATTAAAAAACAAAAAAAAAAAGAGGTAGGAAGGAGGTAATCGGGGTCTCCTAGGAGAGACCCCGACCTCAAATTAATAGCTGAAACGAAATGAGTTTAACCTTCGAAATTATTTTCTGATTTGTTTCTGCAGAAGATAGAAGATATTCAGGAACGAGGTGCTAAAGTAGCTCAACATAAATGTTTGGGTAAGTTGTACTACAAGAATTGTCTGTCTAGTTATGATTTGGGAAAAGAGGTTGATGAGGCATTAGATCGTGTAAGAGAGTTGATGGTTAAAGGAGAAAATTTTAATGATAGTGTTAGGATTGCTTCTGAACAGCAACATGAGCCTGCAGAAGAAATGCCTATGCCTAAGACAGTAGGCATGGATTTGGTGCTAAAGAAGGTATGGGATAGCATTGAAGAAGAAAATGTTGGCATTGTTGGTTTGTACGGCATGGGTGGGGCTGGGAAAACAACACTCATGAAGAAAGTGAATAATGAATTTGCAAGAAGAAGCCATGATTTTGATTTGGTGATATGGGTTGTGGTATCTAAAGACCGTAACGTTGATAAAATTGTTGATGACATCTGCAAAAGTGCTCACATTTTTGCGATGAATGAGAGCATAGATGACAAAACCCGAGAAATTTACAATGTGTTGAAACCACTACTACACAAAACATTTTCTAGATCGGTTAAAATTGACATTTTAGATCGGTTCCAATATAGATGTAGAACTGACAAATGTAGAAAGTTCTACTTTCTAGATCGGTTAAATGACCGATCTAGAAAATACTTTCTAAATCGGTTTATTACTCATAACCGATCTAGAAAGTGCTAAAAAAACACAATTTTTATGGCATTCTAGATCGGTTATAAGCAAAAAACCGATCTAGAAAGTGTCATTCTTTTTTACAAAAAAAATTGTGATTGCATATTTGCAATCTAACTGAACCTGATGATAGGAAGAAAAAAATACATATATTACATCAAGAAATATACATTTTAGCAAACTCAATTCCAATTTAATTCCCAATATACTAACACCAATTCCTAATCCATTCTAATCAATATAATGATACCAATATCAATATCCAAGACAAAGCCAAATAAATTATATGTACATGCTCATCTACTAAAGCAATTTTGCATAACTTAGCACTTATAATGACTTCAACAACATACATTAAGATGACACCACTACTTCATTCTTCAAATTTGAAAGTTGGGTAGATTATTTTTTTTTATTTTAGAACAAAAAAATTGTCATATAAGACAGTAAGCATATAATTTTAAAGATCAATGAATATGATTTCCTTAAGTTCAATATTCCATTAAGATATATCTCAAAGAAATCATTTACGTTGGTAAATAGATATAAAATACTAGTCTAAGTTGCACATGTCTTTCAAGACTTATAAATCAGACAACCCAATTTCCATTCAGATTTCCGCCATAGATTTTCGAGCAAACTTGTGGATGAGATTAAGAACCAACTAAACAACCACATGATGATTGTATATTTATACCTAAGCTTTGATCCTTAAAATATTAAAATATTATCATAACCATAATAGAAATTACAGGCTTGACTGAGAATATGTCTAGTACAATAACAAATAAAAATAAAATTTCATCTGACCTCGATGAAACTATGGCATTAAGGTCAGATCCATTGACATCTTTTATTGTTGATAGGGCTCCAAAAACCATGGCATTGTACCTATTAAGGAACACAGTACAAAAAAACCCCTTATGAGTTATGATATAATCTTAATTAAACAGGAAAGGTAATAAAAATAAGGCATATTGTATTGAAGACACTATAAAATTCGTGACACAAAACAACTAGAGATTTTGTATAGAATGCGTGGAAAAGATACCATTATAAGCAACATGGTGGGCTTGATTTATTGTGTATCAGGAAAGTACAATCTAAAATCATGATGCCACAAATAATCCATAATCCTTAGCAAAAATACAACCAGAAAGAAAACAGAAGTCATCAATTCGTAGCAGTCAGAGGGGATAGATTTCCATCATTATATAACCACTAGCAACTACATAAAAGACTAATCATGCACTCTTTGATCACCATGTGAAATAGACTTTGGTTAAGCTTGAACAATTTTTTAGTTGCACAACCTGTTTGGATTTATTATAAAGGAAAAGAATAAAGTGATTATGAATAATAATGCTCAAGTCACATGTCTAAAATAAAAAAATATATATCTAGAAAAAGGATAAATATCAATATATATCATAATAAATTTTACCAACTCCAACTCAAGTGCATATCCTTCGTACTTATAAAGATGAAATTTCTTGAGGTGAGATGAAACACATTGAGGACCATCATCTATTACTGGTTCCATCGTCCTGTCCTTACCAAAAAGATCAAAAGAGCCACAAACAAGCTGACCACCCACACAAAAGTTAGAAATCTAACTTAGAAAAGTAATTCACACAAAATTTAGTTAAAATCAACAAACCTTTTCAATGACAAAAGTTTCAAGTTTCAGGAAGCTTTGTAGATAGTTCACTATCCAAGTCCAGTCCAGGGCAAAGCAGCATGTAAATCTTAGGTAGGTGACATTGTGAAACGTGGGAGTATCATTCTTAGGTATACAAATAACCTGCATGAGAAAGACCAAAACAATCTTAAAACTCTATACATTTTAGAAAGAAAACAAATAGCATATATATGCTTACTGTCATATATACCTCAAAGATTAGACAGTTAACATTGGAAAAAGCTTTCAACGGGAAAAGGGAGGGTCGAATATTTGCTGAGACCAAATTTGTCAACTCTCAAATGCCATGTGCTGAACAGTCATTTACATGTAAACCTTTTAGTGTCAAGGCTTCAAGCACATTCCAGATTTGAAAAGCTTCCAGAAAGAAAAAATGCCACGCTTTTCAAATCTGGAAATCTAACTTCTTCCAAATGCAAGCTTTCAAGGGAAGGCAAATTCACAGCAGAAAAAGACTTCAAGGTAACCCCACCTCTCAATTCTAAAATCATAATGGCACTAGAGTTGAAAATGCAAGAGGGAAACTCCATGTTAAATTTATGACCAGATGGACAACATAGATACAGATTTTCAACTCTACGACTTAGCACTGTATTAATCCAAATTATAAACCAACCAGAGGGGATGCTAATTGATTGGTACCTAAGATGAAACCTATTGATGAGATTCCCAATCTGAATGTTGTTCTTCAGAATGATAAAACTCTAAGCACAAAATTTGCCAATCTCAGGGCAGAGAAGCTTCCTCTCTCAATGGAAATCACGGTGGAATTTTTTCAGCTTTGATTGGCCACAGAAAAGATTAGCAAGAATAAAATAAAAATCACACACATATCTGGAGAAAAAAGGGCATCGATGGCGGAGAAAATGGAATGGCTACGATGGCAAGTTTAGGGATTCCGATGGTGGAGACAATGACGGCGCACGATTGGACTAATATGTAAAATTCCTACAAATCAAATAGAAATGAACCTATTATGGAGCAAAAAATGGTGAGGCTTAAGCAGAAACAGGGTCACTATAAGAACCAAGAAATTACCTAAGTTAATCTACTGAATAGCATCTTCTTCACAGAGATACCACCATCCAATTTCATCTCCGAGACACCTCCGATGCGTATATGCCGTCACACCGAGATGCCTTGGAGTTTTCTTCCTTCTTCGCCGTCAAATGTTCCTCTATCTTTGCTGGGGTTTCTTTTGGCCAGCTGTGAGCTCTCTCCGTTGCTAAGAATAAAACGAGTTTAGGAGGGAGATTAAAAAATAATTTATTTATATTTAATTTTTCTCTTCAAAAATTTATTTTTAGATTGGTTATTTAAAATCACCGATCTAGAAAGTTCCAACTTGAAAAATTTATTTACAAAAATGCCATAATCATTTTTCTAAATCGGTTATTTAAATAACCGATCTAGATTACAGATGTAGAAATGATATTTTGTAGTAGTGAACACAAAAAATTTGTTCTATTGCTTGATGATATATGGGAGGGATTGGATCTTGATAGTATAGGAGTTCCCCCACCGAATGAGAGAAATAAATCAAAAGTTTTGTTTACAACACGACTTGAAAGTGTTTGTCACCAAATGCAAGCTAAAAAGTTTGAAGTGAAATGTTTGACAAAAGAAGAGGCTTTTGATTTGTTTTGCATGAAAGTGGGTGAAGAAACTATAAATGCAGAACCCACTATTAGAGAGCTAGCACGAGAGCTTATCCAAGAATGCAAAGGATTGCCACTTGCATTGATAGTAATTGGACAAGCTATGGCCGGACGAAAGAACCCCAAATCATGGAATCATGCTATAAAGTTGCTTAAGAGTTGTCCTTCCGAATTTAAAGGTATGGAGCAAGAAGTGTTTTTTATTCTTAAGTACAGTTATGCTAGCCTTTCCACTGCCACAGAGAAAAACTGCTTCTTGTACCTTGCTATGTTTCCAGAGGATAAAAGCATTTCTATTGATGATGTAATTCTTCTGTGGATTGGAGAGGGATTTCTTGGCAAGCATGGTAACATACATGATGCCTTTATTCGAAATAGTTGAAACCTTAAAGCTAGCATCCCTAGTGGAAGATTATGGGAGATCTAGTATCAAGGTGCACGATGTGATTCGAGATATGGCATTATGGTTACTCTGTGACCAAGATCAAACCAAAAACAAAATCCTAGTGGAAAATGACAAAACATTAAAATAATTACAAGTTGATTATCTTGAAAATTGGGAGATTGTTGAAAAGATATCTATAATGATAGAGACTGTACTATTACTACAAGAATCTAGAGGTATCGAGACTTGGAATCTTCCAGTTTGTCCTCATCTTGTGACTCTAATCGTGTGGTGCAACATGCGCATAAATAATTTGGAAAATATCCAATTCATGAGTAAATTGAAGGTTTTGAGTTTGAAGGGGGTCGTGGGATATACCCCTCTTCTTGCAAAAATTGGTCAATTAATTCACTTAGAATTTCTTCAGCTATCAGAACGTCTAAGGATCAAAGGAAAGTTGCCAATAGAGATGAAAAACTTGAAGAGGTTGAAAGTATTCATCGTGGAAGGCATTGGTGTTCAATTCATTCCTTTGGAGGTTATATCATGTCTTGAGAGCTTAAGATTGTTCAAGTTTAATTCAAACGAGGTAGACGATGACTTTATGCGCTTTTCATCAAGATTGGGCAAAATCACTGATGCGGAAGAGGAACTATTTTTGGAGAAGCTAGAGTTGCTACCACACTTGGAGGATATAAGCATCACCTTAGGGACTCCCTCTGGCCTCAACAAATTATTAAGGTCAGCCAAGTTGCAGCGTTGCATCAGATATGTGGGAACTAATCAATATGGGAGGACTGCAATGGACACACCAATAATTCTAACTGTGCCAAAATTGGAATGTTTGGAGTATATGGAATTAGTTAACCTGAAGAACAGTACGGGGGCCTCACTGGTTAATCACACTGACAAATTTTGCAAGCTAAGAAGAGTCGTTATTAATCAATGTAATTCAATAACTCATTTGACATGGCTCAATTATGCTCCCCACCTTCGGACTCTTGATGTAAAGTTATGTGGTCGACTTGAGGAAGTGATAACCGAAACCATAGATAATGGATACCAAAATAAGGATGGCATATTTTCAAATCTAGAGTCATTGAGTTTGACAATTTTGCCAAAACTGAGGAGCATCTGCAAAAAGTCCTTGTCTTTTCCTAAGCTTCAATATATGTTTATAGGAAAATGCCCTTGTTTGAAGAAGCTTCCTTTAGATCTCAACTCTGCAAAACATTTGAAGATAGAGGGACAAAAAGAATGGTGGGACAATTTAGAGTGGGAACATCCAACCATTAAGGAATTATTCCCCACTAAATTCATCAATAAGGTAAATGCATTCCTAGCTTGATTTCTTAATGTTCTCTCTGTTATATATTTCCTTAAATGTTTCTCCGAAAATTTTCCAAAGACAGGAAATTTCATCTTTTAACTCCAATGCATAAGCTTTTCTCATTTTGTCTTTGTATGTTCGCCTGTCAATATATGTGCGCGTGTTGGACTAGAAAAATCAATTATATGTGTCGGTATCTAATCTAAAACAATTAAGTCCATCCAAACTCAGTTTCTTGAAATCATTTTTTTGTGGTCTGTTCTTAATTTTGTCATTTCCCTAATATGTTAGCATAACATGCATAATCCATGAATCTTACGGGGGAAGAAGAAAAAAAGCTGATGTACATGAAGAAACGTAAATTATTTGGTCCATATTAATTAATCATTTTTTTCAGCAGCGGATTTATCTTCTATTAAATTATTTATTTCATTTAATAATTTTACTGTACATAAATTTGAGCCGCTTGAGTGATTTATGATATCCTAATTTTAATTTTTTTTAAAGTTTTTTGCCAATTAATTTTTTTAATTTTTAAATATTGATTGTGTGTATTCAGATTTTGATATTTTTCTCAGCTGAATACTCATGTGCATAGTACACTAACATTATAAATTCATTGTGTAATATTGCAATCTCCCGGATTTATTTACATGTCCTATTATGTTTCAGGTGTGGGACTTCGGCAGCCGTAAGTCCATATGACGATTATTATTGGCATGATCTTTATATGAATGTTAGTGCTGGGTTTCCTGATTCGTAAGAAGATTGTTGTCTATGTGATCTTATCATGTATAATTTCTATTTTCACAGTGAGAACTTGTGTGTGAAGTGAATGCAATGCCTCATTTAGTATATTGGGAATATCTAGATTTGATGTTTGGCTATCTAATGAAATTTCTATCCAAAGAGTTAAAAAAAAAAAACAAAAATCAGAGGAACAGAACATGAATTTGAAACCCTGATTTAGAATATTTATTATACTACTAACGATGGTTGATTTAATTGGTTTCACATACATCAATACAAGAACTATTTAATGTTAGACAAATTTCCTATGTTTTAAATTGAAATTTTAGACTCTCCTCCTGTTTTTGACAAATATGGTATTTTTATATTTTATATATTTCTTCCAATCTTGAGTCAAACTGTTTATAATATAACCGTGATCAAAATGTATTTATAAGCCAACTAAAAGTAGCATATGAAAACATTGTCTAAAACCTCTATGATATCTTTCCCCATTGGCTCACTGCTCACACAAGAAACTTTCATGATACTATATGGGTGAGAGTATTCCTCCATGCAACTTTCACACTCGTAATATCCACAAAGGGGTAACTGATAATAATCAAGTATCCTTGTTCATCCTCATAAATAGTTTTTGCAGCTGTAATAGGATGGTAGACAGTCTTCACTACCCCTGTGAAGTCTCAAAGCCAGTGTGGTTCACTTATATTCATTTCTATATCTGAAATTCGATGGGTTGAGGGATTAACAGCGAAATAATATTTGCCATATGTTATAAAAACTAGAATTTTTACCCATGCATTGCACGGGGAGATTATTTTTCTTTTACCAACACATGAGAAGGTAGAAATCTTAGAAAATATATGCAGGGAAAAATGAGATAGTTGTATAAAAATATCAGTGTTTTACAGCATTATATTATATGAGTTGTACAGCTTTTGCTTCCACATATTCATCATTGATGAACTCTGTTTGATAATAGATATCCCAAAGTAAACCTAAATCTCAATTTTGTCCACATATCCTCTCCAAAGTAATAAAGCCAAAAGTTGCACAAATGAAGAGTAATTTGAGAAGGGCAATTAATTATATAAATATTTTTATAACATTATTATATTTCAATATATACTAATTTTTAATCATATAAAAAAGATTTGTAATACTTTAGTTCTCAAATAATGATAATTTAACAGGTGATTTGTAACACGGTCTAAACATTCAAATTTCCCCCACTTTCTTTGATATTTTCTCTTTTTAAAATTATTTTCACATTTTGATTTTCATTTGTTAATTCTCCCACTCTCTTTAACATTCTCTCTATTTTTAAATTGTTTTCACACTTTTTTTAACTTTAAATCTTTAATTATTTTAATTTTCTATATTTTATAAAATATTATAAAATATATCTCCATAATTTTCCTCTTTCTTTCTATTTTTCTTTTCATTTTAGGTTTTCTCTCTTTCTTTTAACCACTATTTTTTCTTCCATTATTCTCTTTAAAATAATATTCTCTTTCAAATAACACAAATGTATTTTTTTAAATTCAAATTTAAAATATCTTAACTCTGTTAATTTTTTTTTACTCAAATTTTCAATATTGTGTATCATTGACTTTTTATGAGCTTAATGTTATATATATATATATATAGATATATTCTATAATATCGCATTTTATTACTAATTTTTATATGTCCATAAGACAATCTAGTTACAACAATTTACAATGAGTTCAAATATGAAACTAAATTTACAATATTATATGAAATCAAAGTTTTGGTTACCCATGAATGCCATTGAGCTATTGATGCTTTATCGCATTATAATTCTAGAACAAGTCGAATCCTCCAACAAACTATGGAAACAGGAAACTTTTTTTTTTCTTCTCCCGACCCAATTATTAACAAATTCGCTGAGATTCTATACAATGTCCAACTTAGTTTCATCAATCCCTAATTGTTCAAGGATTAGAGTTCTTTGCACGCTCCATGGGAACATATCAATTTTGCATCCTTTATCGGTTTTGCACAAGAATTGGAATCATAACACAATGATACAAAGAAGATTCTTTTGAGCACAAGCATTGCTTAACTATAACTAGAAAATTCCCACAAACAGATGGCACAAGAACGATTGCATCAACAACAGAGAAAGTCCTAGAAAATTCACAAAATTTCCAAATAAATTCAGAATAGTTAAAGGGAATTCAAAGATACCTATCAGAGCTTCCAAAATGATTCAAGATATTACAATCAACAACCAAACTCGAACTACAGCGGCATTAAGTACTGAAAATGCATTGAAGATGTTTGAGAGTGAGGGTTTGGCTGAAAATATGTTGACGAATGGAGATTTCACAAACGGGGCTCACAGATGGCAACAGGGAGAACAACGTTGATAACCTAAGATGGAGAAGCCAAACGACGTGATAGGCAATCAGCGACGAAGGTGGAAGGAGCCCTAATTCAAAGCTTGAGAGGTCAATGTCAAAGGGGGAGCCACAACACGGGCACACAATTTTTGGGAGAGGTTGATTTTGCAATCCGATGACCCAAGATGGAGAAGCCGTGTGACAAAATTGGCAATGAAGGAGAAATGTGTGAGAGGAAGCTAGGTTTTGGGATAGGGGCTTCAAACTTAGAGGGGTAACTTTGGAAGGGGTGGATTTTGGTAAAACATTCTACATCCACTATGACTCATAACCAATATAGAAATTTGAAACGAAAGCTTATGTTTATAAAAATATCATTGGCCATGTTTTCTAGATCAGTTCTTTAAATAATCGATCTAAATTGCTAATGTAGAAATGATATTTTGTATTAGTATATATATACTAATTAAGTTAAAAGAAAAGATTGCAAAATGGTTCAACTTCTCCTCTTTCTTAACATGTACCAAGCACAAAATTTATCAATCTTAAATGTAGAAAGCTATTCAAAGAATGTCCTTCAAATTTGAGAAATTATCTTTTAAATATATTATCCTTTTCATCTCAAAATCCAACAAAATTGGACTTATGAAGAAAGGAAACACATATAACAAACACATATTTATAAGCAAGCAATAAAATAATATAAAATTTAAATAGAGCTTCAAGCCATAAAGCAGATAAGAAACTGTTTTCACAATGCTACAATTGAAAGTTATCATTTAAGCATGTATATCCAAAATTAGGTTCATATACTACATACTTCTCAAAAAGTCAAGTTACTATAAATGTAATACCTTATTTTTGCGGAATACCATAAAATGCATGAAAAGATGCAAAAAAAAGTAAGATGATAATTTTATATACTCGGTCCTTAAATGGAATTAATTTTCTATATAGTCTTTCAAAGGAATTATCCTTGGTTCTCAATTGAAATAATTTTTTCACAAGATTCTTAGTAGAAATTAATTCTAGAATTGAGTCAAAGGGTATGTAAGATGCCAATCGAATGAAAACCCATCTCGAGTTGGATATAATGGTATAAGCATTGCGTAAATGAGAGATGGAAGTTGAAAAAATAGATCAATTTGGAGGAGTAACCTCCTTAAACCCCTGGATATCATGAAATGTATAACGGATTAGAGAAGATGGAAAAACATGAGCAAATACAATAAAGGGCAAAAAGGTTATGCTAGAAAATGAGAAAAATATATTTTTACCCTAAATAGAAAAATTTTATGCATTCTAATATCTAAAAAGAAGAATTTCATGCACTATAGTCCTTGAAGGAAATTACAAGAAAGGACTTGAAAGAATTAAAATTATAATTTAACCCTAGATCAAGGGCAATTTTGGAATTTTTAGAAATTATGTCAAAACGGAGCTCTCGATGAGATGGACTCAATGGAATACTGCTTAGAGCCTAGTTGAGTTAGTATGAATTTATAATTGACAATGAAAGTCAAAAAAGTAAATATTATACTAAAAAGGTATTGTATGCCTCACAAAATGCAATATGGAGACAGGAATAGTATGTGAACTCCATCGAAATATATTTTTGGGGAAGATAATAAGTTTAGTCTAAAATCAAATTTAGAATAATTTTATACCAATTAAGTGATAAATGATGGTGAAAGTAATTAATTAGTACATGTAAAAATTATTGATAAATGTTATTTTTGGACTGTTAAAATTATGGAGTAGTTTTAGATAATAATGCCCTCAAGAATGATGTGTTGCCACTATTTGGGACAAGGATGGAATTTGTTTAATTCATTTTTGGGAATTATTTCATAAAACTAACCTAAGTTGGTCAATTAACTAAAGTGCACTATTCCTCCATTTGATCTCTTTCCTCTAAATGTGTGGTTAAGTGAATTAAGCCTTCTCACCTTGCTTATTTGCATGACACACACACAACTGCAACAAGGAAAAAAAGCTGCACAAACCCAAGAGGAAAAGAGAGAAAAGAGAAGAGAAAAATGAAGATCAAGTAGAAAGCTTGAAGATTCAAGCATCAAGGTGAGTTCTCATGATTCTAGCTTGTAATTCCAAGTGTTCAAAGGTGGTTTCATAAAGTCTTTCTTCTTCTCTCTCTCTAAAGATTTCGGCCTTCACTTAAAGCATGGAAAAAATGAGTTTTCAAGCATTAAACTTAGAAGAAACACTAAAACTAACAACCTAAAGCATGGTTTTGAAGGTTGTTTGAAGTATTTCAAAGTGAACCATTTTCTCCATTTTTCTTTGTATTTTCAGTCAGTTAGGGTTTGTTCTTGGAGCTAGAATTTCATGGTTTTAACCTCAAAAATGAATTCATCATGGTCCAAAACCTTAAAAACATTTATTGGTGCAAAGAAAAACCAAGCAAAAACTAAAATGGAATTTTAAGGTTTAGTGTGAGACTTTGTGATTTGGCTGCATGAAATAGTGGCTCATAACCCTATATTATGATGTGTTAAGGTCCAAGGAAGTTTTGAAAGACATAAGAAGAGTGCACAAGGTGTGGAAGGCAAAGGAATTCAAGAAGGTAGTTTTTTTCCATAACTTGCATTATGTTATCATATATGATTTCTATGCACTAGTTGCTTTGCCATATGAATGTGTTGTTGCTTCTTGATCATTTGATGTCATTGGCTGATTTGTATGAGGGTTTTTGTGACCCTGGGATTGCCAAAATACAAAATGAAACACTATCGAAATATTTGTGAAATAATACGACATAGATGTTTCAAAGTGTTTATTTAATGTAGTATGATGTCTTGTAATCAATATGATATTATGATTGCATAAGTGGCTAATTGCTACTATGATTCTTTGAATCTTACCCTTCTCAAATGCTAACCATGATAGGGTCAAGCAATGCAAGGAGTCTATGATGAGCCAAAGGATAGGAGGAAGAAATTGATGAATAATATTTATACATATTAATTTTTTATAATATGTATAAATTTATATGTGAAGGATAAATCATGTATGTTGATGCAAGTATGTTCTTTTGGACATCTTTTGATGTTATGGATGGATTTGGAGCCAAACATGGTAATATATACATAGTTCATGAATGAAAAGTTAGTTCTAACCCATTGTTAGCAAACAAGTTACTATTTGAATGAAATATTGATGAATGTATGCAAGTCATACATGCTCTAATAGTAGACAAGTATAGATTTAAAATGGTCTAAGGAGCACCTCAATTTGATGAGTGTACTAATTATTATGAACTTTTGAAATTAAGAGTCAAAACCGGACAGTGTAGAAAGACTTGGAACATTCATTTGGAGTACTAGAAATTTTAAAAGGCAATATAAAATTGTACAAAAAGGCCTATGACTTAGGTTTAAGATACCACTTGTTTGGAAG
This sequence comes from Adenanthera pavonina, assembly GCA_026686845.1. Classification (NCBI taxonomy): domain Eukaryota; kingdom Viridiplantae; phylum Streptophyta; class Magnoliopsida; order Fabales; family Fabaceae; genus Adenanthera; species Adenanthera pavonina. The sequence continues at coordinate 12,027,694 of JAIVEN010000017.1, forward strand.
TAATTGGAGCCATATAATAAAAGATATGTAAGTTTTCCTAAAATTGTTCTAGTAAAAGTAGTGTTTTGACCCTTAATGGTTCAAGTTAGTGACATGCCTTGTACAAATTGAATAAATATACAAAAAATTATGTCTAGAAAGTAGACATTTAGGACTTTTATATGACATAAAAAATGCAAAAATTGACTCAAAATAGAATGAGATATGAATTTTCAAACTAAGGCCAATATACTGGAAAGGTATAAAAGGACCAAATATTTTTCCCATGTAGAGAATGTTTTGGGCTATTTTTAGAGACCTAAATCACTCCTACACAATTTTTCTAGATTTAGTTATGAATTTCCAAAGTTCACCAAGTAAAAGGAACTTATTAAATAAATAGTAACATAAGCTTTTAAATTTTTCTGTTGTGGTTCCTTAAGCGATTCAAGCTTGTAAAATGGTAATAATGGACTCTAATAGGGTCTAAATCCTGGAAATTATGGTGTAAGTCTAAGGTGTTACAATAAGCTTCTCAAAAGTCACTATAAACAAAAGTCAATGACAGCATGGATCACAAGAAAATAATATACAACTTTAACAATTTTTATCCATTATAGTAACCTATTCACCATAGGAAATTATGACTACATATCTTGTAACATCCTAGACTCAAAACCCTAAACAACACAACAAAGCACATAAAAGGAAATGAGGAGATAGGATAGAGGGGTATAGGATTGCAACGCGAAAGTGTTCTAGACCAAATGGAAGAAAAAGACAGAATGGCATGGGGCCATGGCCTGGGAATTGGCAATGTGGTGCCAGTGTCAGTAAATGCATCAGATATTTTTTGATGCAACCAGCAAACTTTCGACGCCTACAACTCACTGCTCCGACCTCCAATTCACCTAATTTCAAAGTCTACAAGTCAATCTACTCATACTCTAACCAAAGACACCAATCATGACCCAAAATACTTTTGTATCGAGAATTTGGACACTCCACATCAAATTGGTCACTTTTGACTAATATAAGGAATTCAAACTCCTCATATTACTACTAACAAACCTTTAGCAGCTAGTGACCATACCTACAAGTCACATTAGACCTATAAACCATGTTCAAGGTGGTTAAAACTTGGAGGAATGGTTATGTAATGACCCTATTTTCTAATTCCAAGAAAAGCATTGTTGTATGATGCAAGACCAAAAGGACTTGGACCAGAGTAAGGATCAAAATTGAGCAAGTTAAAAAACAGGAACAAAACACACTCGTATCACAGCGAGCTACAATGGCACCATGGCAAGCATAGTTGGATTTAGGATTTTGGGCCTAGGCAGAAGAGTCTTGTGCTGTAGTGAGCTTAAGTGGTGCCGTAGCACCAAAGTTAGATCTAGTTTAAATCAGAATGCTTCTAGCTTGATGACAAAATAAGAAATGGAGAAGGAATGGCCAGCTCTACTAGGGTTTGATACTTGGGAGTGCATGGAAGGACATGATTTTGAGGCTTGGAAAGCTTGATTCCTATGGGTAAGTTAGTTTCCTACTCCTCTCCTCCAATTTCTTCAAGATTGTTCGGTGTTTTTCATGAGAATTGTTAGGTTTTGATTATATTTCCATTGATTAAATTGAGTTTAAATGCTGCATTGATATATTTTTAGTTGTGTTCAAGCTTTCGGTCAAGGATTTTAAGTGTTTAAGTGGTATATTTGCCTAACTTTAACCCTTAACTCTTGATATCATTAGGAATCCGAATCTATGGGAGCATAATTATGGTTTTATGATTTGTTTTGGGTATTTCGATGTATGGGTTTACTTGAAGAAGCTATGTTTTAGTCAGTTATGCATTGGAATATCAAGTTGTGTACTCTAAGGGTTGAGGAATTGTGTTGGTAATGAGAATTCGGTATTTGTCTAGGTTGTCTTATTGCTCTTTAGGGATCTCTTGACTCCGGGTAGTGTTTAAGAGGCTTGGAAGTGGTTGTGGTTATTGCTCTCTTGGCCTATTGAGATGTCAAGTAAGTTTGGATGGTTAAGGTAACCAAGATGTCTTTTCCTATGTCTTTTGATTGATTATATGTATATATATATATCTACATATGTCTAATTCTTTTCATATTAGGATATGCACATGGTATCTATCTATATATGTTTTGCTCTTTCATATCATGATATGTGTAGTTACACGACTAGTAAGTTCTCTATCCCTATCTCAATTTATGATGAAAATGACATTGTGAAAATAGTAAACATGATATATACAAGTATGATGTATATTGATGTGAAATGTATGAATTGCACCCCATGGTTTATTGTATGTAATCATATGGCATGTTGGCACGATATAAAATAATACATGCTAATATGTTAGCATGCATTGGTCATTGTCATATGTTATACATTGTTGAGTCTTACGGTTTGAGTGATGATGCTTGGAATACCACGTGGTATGCCAGTTCACTAAATAGAACATGAGGCCTTGTGTTTAGGTGGTACAACTTGTGTTATTCTAGTCAGTAGTTGTCCTATGGCCGAGAGACTTGGATGGCTGTGAATTGGGGTGTAACTTTCTCTAAATAGACAACAATTTGGGTGGTTTCAGGGAAGGAGGACCATGATCCAACCTTTGGTGTAACTAGCTCATGGTTCTAGCTCTGTGTAGATGGATTGGGTGTCTGCATATCATTCATATTGCATTCATATAATATGGCATTTGTATACTATTATGGAGGCAAGATTTAATACGTATGTATGTATGTATATATGTATGTATGTGAAAACCCCTGGTTACTAGGACATATGTCTTACCCCCTGACTAACAATTATAGGTGAAGGATCTAACATTAGCAAGGAAATGACCCAGTAGGGCTTTGGAAAGAAAAGCTGAGAGTGCACTTGTAGATGCCGAAGTTTATGGCCCTCTATGTTATATTTGTCCTTTCAATAAAGCGCCAGCTTTTGTATTGTGCCATTCTAAGTGCAAACTATTGTGTACTCATGTGTGGGGACTAGATTGATGTATAGCCTATTCTAAACTCTACCTTTCATAGTTGTTTGCTTGGTGTAGTCTTGTTCTCATGATTGAATATGTGATATGACATGTGGCAAATGTCCTTTGCATGTGATCTATTCTATTCCGATGTTGTCGTCTTGTCTTTCTAGGTCAGGAACTTGTGGTCCCATATTCCCTCTGATGCGATTGGTAGGATCGTGAGTTCAATTAAGTTTATAGGTCCTAATTATACAATTGGGTATATAGCCCAAATGGTCGAAATGGGGTTCAAAGGGGGTCAAAACTTGGAGGAATGGTTTCTTTGTGGTGAGACCTCCTTGAACATGGTTCATGGGTCTAATGTGACTTGTTGGTATGGTCACTAGCTGCCAAAGGTTTATTGATAGCAATAGGGGGGTTTGATTTCCTTGTTTTGGTTGAAAGTGTCCAATTTGGTGTGAAGCGTCTAAATTCTCCATGTGGAGGTATTTTAGGTCATGGTTGGTATCTATAGTTAGAGTATGAATAGAGAAACTTGTAGGTTTTGAAATTAAGTGAGTCGGAGGTCGGAGTGGTGAGCTGTACATGTCGGAAGTTTGCCAATTGTATCAGAAAATATTTGAGGCATTTATTGTCATTGGTGCCGCAGCACCAGTTATGAGGCCACGATGCCATGCCATTTTGTCCTTTTTTTCCATATGGTCCAAAACGCTCTCACGCTGTGGCCCTATACCCCTTCGCTGCAGCGCCACCCTTCTATCCTATCTCCTCATTCCCTTTTATGTGCTTTGTTGTGTTAGGGTTTTGAGTCTAGGATGTTACATGTCCTGGCACAATTGCAAAGAACATATGTATAATTAAGTCCCTACAAATTCTCAAAGAGGTCCTACATGAGATAATCACCATAATGATGTAATACCCAAAATCTGACTAAAGAGAAGCTTGAATTACAACAGTAGAATAAAAAATTGGCTAGGTTTGAGGAGTGGGAAAAAAACAAAAAATAGTCAAAGACTTTGGGTATGCATGCATCAAATACTACAGCAATGCCACCAAATAAAAACTTTTGTAACGTCAATATATTAGTAGTACCATGTGTTAATGGCTTTCTTTTTTCTTCAACTCTAAACCCTTGCTTCCTAAAAATGCTAACAGTAAATTTCACAAAGCAGTAGCAACAACTTTGACCCCCTGCTTCCAAAACATGATTGTCGAGAACGTCCACTGGTGGAGGCAAGGGTTTCCTAGCTTACTCTACCTTCATGAGAAAGAAACAATGAGTGAAGAGGAAGTGCAGGATCGAAGAAGATAAGAGCGCAAAACATAGAAGCAAGAATACGACTCCACCGGACCCCACCCCATCATCGTCCTCCTTCAGCTGCCTACGATGATGACGATGATCAATCATTGTCCTCTATCGGCAACACTGACACCCTCCTTTCTATGGCCCTCTTTCCTCACCCAGATCTAAAATATTGAAGTAAGGGAAGAGACGAAGGCAAATTAAACGAGAATGAAAGAAAAGGTTAAAAAGCAAATTAATAAAATTATGAGATGACATTTATTACCCTGAACCTACTGGATAAAAACACAAGAATTGAGGCAGTGTCAAGAGCTTAGAAACCACCATGCAAACAATGTGATTTTTATTTTATTTAGAGGATTAGTGCCTGTTTGGGATAAATTTTTTTATGAAGCCGGGCAACACCCTTTCATTTGGTTAAGAAAGTACAGCTCTTGAGTCTTGCCACTTGCACCAAGTACTCAATAATTTTTTTGGATCAATTTTTAAAAGCCCATAAGTGTTTTTTTCATTCCAAAATAAATTATAGGATCCTTTTTCAGCATACTGAAAAATGTCTCTATTTGATTCATGAGAGATTTTAGAAAGTCATTGTGATTTTTGAAAAAGTTAAGGTAATTAAGTTTTAATTTTAATCCTTAATTTACATAATTCAGTTAAAATAGTAGCTATACTAAAGATTAAAGAGAGTAATATTTTGTGAAAGTAAGAAAAAACTCAGCACTAATAATGGTAGTTATGTGCTGATCTTAAAAGAAAACACACTATAGACTTTAATAATATATTATCACAATATGCCTACAGGTGTAATGAAATAAATACTTTTATTATCGATAATTAAAATTATAAATCGCATTTCATTATATTAACTATTCAAAATTTAGATAATTTAAAATATAAAACAAATATGAAAAGGTTTAAAATCAAAAATATTATTTTATTATTCCATTGTTGCTAGTCGAAATTACCGATCAACAATTTTATTATAATGTATTAATTTTCTAATAATAATTAAAAACAATTGTTTAAATTTATTTTATTCTTGTTGGTCACAATATATTTCCTTATCTAAAAAATGAAACGATAATTACATTTCATTTTTTATAAGGGAAAATTTCATTTAAATACCAAGGAAAAAGATATTTCCAAAAAAGTACCCCAATTTACCCTAATTCTAAAAAAGTACTAAGGTTGGTAATGAGAATTAAAATTGGAGGAAAAAAAAAAAGAAAATGTCCTTCCTATGTAAATGATCCATTTACAAGTGAAAATAATATATTTACATGTCAAATAGGCTCATCTGCAAATAACTTGCAAAATATTTACATGTTAAATAGGCTCATCTACAAATAACTTGCAAATGAGCCTCTCATAAGCAACTTCGGAAACTTCTAAAGAGAAGCAATCGAATGAAGTAGAGGAGGAGATCAAGAACTACCTACATCTTGCATTGATTCCTACTGCCGATGAAGATCCACGGCCATGGTCTGCTTTCCAACGCTGGTGAAGAATGATGAAGCTTGTGCAAAGGAGAGATGGAGAGGATGTAGATGAACTCACCCCGCTAGGGCATAGACTGATTGCTTGACTGAGAAGAAATTGATTTTGTTTTGGGTAAATTGTAATTTTATTTAAAAGGGTATTTTCATCTTTTGGCTCATTATTACATCCCATTTTTCTATTCAACCAAACAAATTTTTCAGTTTAAATCACATCACTTACCATGACCCACCAAATAAATTTAAATGTCATTGTCATCTTATCACATCCCTTTAGACCATTCTCATTACATCATCTAATCCCTTCAGTAATTGAACCAAACAGACTGTGATGAAGGGAAGAGATGAAGGTAAATTAAACTGGAATGGAAGAAAAGGTAAAAAGGCAAACTAATAAAATTCTAAGATAACATTTATTTCCCTGAACACACTGGATAAAAAAGCAGGAATTGAGGTTGTCACACCCTATCTCCTGACACCTCTAGACTTAACCAAAAACTTCAAAATTTAACCAAACACAACCCCAATACCTTAAAGTAACACTCCAAAACTTCAAAATAGCGGAAACGACCCAAAAACATAAAGTAACACTCCATTGTCTCACCTTGCCGCTCATCTGAGGAAACCCTAATCAGTGTCGTCATTCTTATGTTCATCTGAGCTCTGCTATTTTGAGCTTCCTTTGCAAATATTCCAACTCAATCGAAACCCTACCACTAACCATTTCCAATTTTGGTCTGTCCCAATGTTGCCCTAGCCTTGGCTAAAGGGTGGGTGGGAGACACAAAAAAGAGGGATGTGGAGATGAAAGAAAAGGAGAGACAGAGAGGGTGAGGTCAAGCGAGATTGAGTGAGAGAGAGAGGATTCAAGAGGTAGAAGGGACAAGGCGAAATCCCTCCACTACTATGTACCTTGTGCAGAAGAGTAATGGAGGCAAGGGGGAAGCGCGAATGAGCACGAGAGAGGACGAAGGCCACAGATGAGATAACACGTTTGCATTCCAAGTTTGTACACTAGCTGAGCCAGCAATTCTCTTTTGCAAAATCAATGATGCAACCAAATAATGGTAACTTTCTCTTCTTCTTTGCCTAATTTGTTTTCTTTACTTTAGAATCTATTGTTTCATTGCTTTATCCGTTGTGCTTTATTCATTGCTTGATGCTACAGACTGGAGAAGTTATGAATCCTCAGGCTTATCCTTTGGCCGATGCCCAACTCACTATAACAATACTGAATCTTGTTCAGCAAGCTGCTTAGCATGAATATGTATGAACTCAACTTCTTCCATGAAATATTGGAATATAAATTTTTTTTGAAGATAGTTCCTTTACAGTTTTTAGCAGTTTGGTGTTATGGATGATTGTCTAATTTGCCTGGGTTATTGTTTTAAATTCTGAAGTATATATTTATTAGCTTCTTGCAAATTTATGATATAGAGATAGATAGTGCAATATTTAGGTTAAATCCTTGGATGTTGATAAACATGGCTTTATTGGTTCATTTATAATTTTATATTAATGTACTGCCAAAATGAAGCACTATACTAGCAACTAAGGTGTTGATATATTTTATCTACACTATCAGACAGGTTATCTACTGCACTAGTTTGAGCTGGAGTATAGATGGAAGCAAGTTGTTTAGTGGCAACATTGATGTTGTGATTAGAGTCTGAGAAATTGGATGCTATTAGTTAAGCCTCTCAGTACTCATGAGATGCAAGTCTTTGTAAAATTTTGAGATGAAACTGAGTGGTTATCTAATCTTAGATACTATCTAAAAGTTCTAGGTTATTAGATGAATTTTTAATGGGTTCAATTTTTATGCTGTAAAAGTGATAGGAGTTTGACATGAATTCTGTCATTAGTGGTTCACATGAAGAGCGATAAACAGATTTATCAACTAAAATGATTTCTTGCCCAGCCTTTATCTAAGTCTAAGTTATACATAACACACTATATATGTAATCAATCATCTTGTGTCCTTTCACTATACTTCCTAAATTTGAAGTAAATGTTGTAATAGAAAACTATTTGTAAGGATCAATTGCTCAAGCTGTAATGCATTTTTCTATTTTCATTGATACCTATGGGATGCATTTACATCCTCTCTATGGGTTAGAGTCGTTGTTGTTTTGGGGTCTGTAGGAATTTGCTTTGGTTTTGTACAATGGCTTATGTGAAAGAAAAATATTTATTAACAAGTCAATGATTTGATGTAAAGTATGGTGTTTTTGTTTTTGTTTGTGTTTTTCTTATTTGAAATTATAAGATCCTGTGAATTAGGGACCTAATCTAGAGATATATCATTGTTTGAGGCTATGCAAAAGCTTAAATTTTTACTTGTGAGAATTCAATTATGAACATGCTTTTATGTTGCATGTTTTCAAGGTGGTTGATGAAGCCTTACTTTTTCTAGTTCTTACAATAGTCACTTCATCTGCCATTTTGTTGTGAGTTTAAAATCTTCATTTTCTTTTTCTTTTTGTTCCCATTTTGTTTGTCTTTTATTCAACTTTAGTACTAGCTGAAATAGGTACTTCTTATTATTTTTTTACAAGATGGAACTGACAAATAGGTTTATTTTATAGAGTGAATGTGAAGATTCCTACCGTGGAGGTCAGATACAAGAATCTACATGTAGAAGCAGAATGTGAGGTTATATTGGGGAAGCCACTCCCTCTTTTGTGGAACTCTATTGTTAGTTTCTTTTCAGTAAGTATGCTTCCTCCTTGAACATATTTGTTGAATAGACAAGCCATTATGATGCAAAAATGGGCAAAATTAAAAAACATGTGATATTAGTAAAGATAAGTTTGCAAAGAGAATTTTGTATTTTTACAAGCAAAAATAAGCTAAGTTTATTGCTTTTAACAGGGCTTTACCAAGGCAGTGCCTTGTACTTCTCACAGAACCAACTTAACTATTCTCAAGGATGTAAGTGGCATCATAAAGCCATCAAGGTCAGTTAATCACTGAATATGACTATGGTGTGTGGCAAGTTAGAACATGGCATAATTCTTTCGATAATTAGAGTTTAAGATAGAAAAACATGTGATGAAGCACATGGTTTCTGCCAAAAAAAAAACATATGGTTTAAGCTAAAAATAAAAGGTGTCAGTTACATTGGTCCACCAAAGGAGAAAGAAATTAAGGTCAAGATCAAATATTCCTCATTCTGCCATACTAATCTCCATTTCTAGGAATCCAAGGTAATTTCTATATATATATATAACAAAGTTAACGTCCACCATGTTATTACTTTGATTTAAATGCATCTGGATATAATTCTATTATTTTGTTCACCTAGTCCTATTTCTCTTTATTTATCTCTAGCATTTGACACCTATTGGATATGGATCTTGCTTGCTTGATATTTTATAATTTGTTTTGCCTCTTTATTTCCTATTTCTTGATACACTTGCTCTTTATGTTCTTGTGGCTCTGTTGTTTGTTTTAATCAAGGTCCTTGGCATGTAGCATCATACATGGCGCATATAAGATATGATTGTGTTTTTTTTTTGTCTTTTTATTTCTTGTTCACCATAAAAAGAAAAATGTGCTGATAGCCAATAATGCTCTTTACCTCCCATGCCAATGTACTGTGACAGTAAACTTTCCGTGCATGATTTTGGTCTTGAGTGAAGATACCCCCCTTTGATGCCCATGAAGACAAACTGACATACTTGATTTGTTGCTGGTCACATTGACATAAAAAAACAATTTAATTATATGCCATCTCTAGTTTCTTCACACAATAATGCCAAGAAATGCAAGGCATATGGATTTTGTTACAGAAATGGCTTGGTTTTAGGGATATTGGAGCTTCTTAAGTATCATGCTCGTGTTTTGTATATATATATTGATGTAAGATGTTTGAGAACTGACTTTGCAGTACAGTCATGCAACTAGATGCAACCTGAGTATGTGTTTTTTTTATGTCTTCATGTACATGGATGTATAACCATTTTATTAATATACAAGCTTTAAGCTTCTTAAATCCTTCTATGCTTCTTCAAAATTGAGGCATTAGTGAAATATTATTTTATGACATATTTTTATGTTAATTATTAAGCGCATGATCTATATAATTGATCTATTGATCCTTTCTCTCTATTTCAATAGTGGATTTTGTTTCTCTTATGAAAATTTTTTAAATTATGTATGAGTGAAACACCTAGCTCATGTCACTCTGACCTGATATAAGTTATTATCACTTCTAGAAACACTAATAACTTTTCATGACTTGTAGGGAGATAATGAATCTGTTATTCCTTCCTTTCTTCCTCTTTCTAGTGAACATATCAGTAATGAGGGAATATATCTTCTTGAAAATGGTCATGACTATTTGATATGTGTTAGTTTGTCATTTATAATAGTCAATGTATTTCCTTCTTGATGCCAACACACCTACCTTTTGCTCTTGAAAGGAATATAGCTGTAACAACATGAGTATTTAACTTTGAACACGATAATCAAAACTGCTTCATTATGTTTGTTGTTTGGTCATTGTCTTCCTACCTTGCAAATGCAACTTTTATTAGCATCTGAAGCATGTTTATGTGCAAGTGGAAAAGATGAAGGAAATTGCGAAGCTCAAAGCCAAAGAAGAGAAAAAAAACTAGAGCCTGAGGTGAATTCCAAAATAGCTTAATGATATTCTTCTTGGCCAAATGTTTACTAAAATATTGCTCACTTTGGATTTTTGATAACCCAGAACATGGTCAATCATTCTACATGAAATTCCAAATGATTTGATTGTTAATTGCTTTTATGATTACCCGCTGCAAATGAATTGTCAAATTAATTTCTGTTATGGCATTTGTTGTTCACTCATTTCAATCACTAAATGTTGCCTTCTTGTCTTCCCAACATCCTTTTTGGTGCCATTGCTTATGTATTTATGATACTGGAATTGTTGTTAGTTCAAAATTTTATGCTTGGGCTATGTAATTTGTGGTTTTCTTATTAACACACTTACATCTTCTTTTAAAAAAAACCAGGTTTCTATGATAATATCCTTTAATAGTTGAAATACAGGGACAAGAAAAAAAAAACGGGGGACGGGGAGGGGGGAAGAAATTTTTTTAAAAAATAAAATGACTTTCGGAAATGCTTTCTAATAAAAGCGTTCTTTAAAGTTTTGAAAACGTTTTACAATAGCTTCCGGAGTGAAAAAAAAAGCGTTCCAAAAATGCATATCTATACTAGTGAATCATTTTTTTGTTAAAAAAAAGTCAATTTATACGTCGGTTAAAAAAGCAACCAACATAGAAAATAATTTTCTACCTCAGTTGTATAACCTACGTAGAATTACTTATTTTTTACGTCGGCCTGATCTACATTACCTGTGCAACCGACGTAAATAACTAAAAATAACTGACGTAAAAAATGCTTTTTGCAGTAGTGCTAAAATTAGTGGTGATTCAGGGAAGGAGCAGTCCACTACCGCTTGGCTCCCCTGGCCATAGGGGAGGATTTAGCGGCAGGGATCCCATCCTTATCGTCCCTAATCATATATCATATCATATCATCATCAGCACCCAAACCACCATATATCACAATCTCACAATGTCATGTGGTGATGCTCATGTATCATCATATACTCATCATCATCACCATGTCACAATGTCATGTATTCATCATGTCATGTCATGTCAGTATCATCATCATAGTCATCATCATCATCATAATCATCATAACTATCAACTAGTTGTGTGCATACCACGATATATATAGAAAACTGTACACACAACACATCAATATCGTGGTATGAAAGAAACATGCAAATATATACATAAATATACATACCAATATACAATACAATACAAATAAACAAACACCCGGTTATCTCAACTCTCGTTACCACATGCACACGAGTTCCACAAGCTTCCTTGAACTGTTCAATACACGTGAGCCCCTCTTAATAGCCAACAACCTTCACAATACCATAATTCTTCCATTAACACAATGTACCAATAAACCAAACATCACAATTCAACCACATTAACCTAACCCAAGGTTCCAACACCCTTTTTGTGCATCAGTAAGCTCTTAGGGATCACTCAAACACTACACAACCTCCTACACTTCGGATTCCCAAGAGCTTTAACCAAGAACAACCTAGGGTTAAGCTCTAAACACATAATCCCTTCAAAACTCACATCCAAACAACAATGATACCAAAACACACTTCCTTAACCCCATTTCATCCATTTCAATCGGTGGATTTCGTCCCAAACCGGATATCCAACCTCAATGCTAAAAATCCTAAACTCTAACTGAAGAAAATGGAGAGGGAGGAGTATAGAACACTTACCAACTTGAATCCAAGCTCTTGAGGTCCGAAAATCACTCCTAATGGACGGAAATAGTGAACCCTAGCTCAGCTCCTCGCGGTCTCCCTCAGTTTCCTCTGTTTCTTTCTTTCCCGATCATCCGAAATGACCCGCATTTAAACAAATTTCCTTATCCTCGCCGCGGCCTCAGCATACCTTGCCGCGGCTCCACCAAGTTCAACCGGAACTACACCACTGGAATGGTTCTCGCTGCGGCGGCCCTTCTTCTCACTACAGCATGGAGCTCTTCCAGACTCCACTTGTGTAACATCCATGAATCTATGATTAATATGGTTACATGAATTGTGGATTAAAAAAGTTACATTGAATAAAGTATACAATGAATTATGGTTTAAATAAGTTACATTGAATAAAGTATACAATGAATTGTGGTTTAAATAAGTTACATTGAATAAAGTATGCAATGAATTGTGGTTTAAATAAGTTACATTGAATAAAGTATGCAATGAATTATGGTTTAAATAAGTTACATTGAATAAATATGCAATGAATTATGGTTTAAATAAGTTACATTGAATAAAGTATGCAATGAACTATGGTTTAAATAAGTTACATTGAATGAGGTATACAATGAATTATGGTTTAAATAAGTTACATTGAATGAGGTATACAATGAATTATATTAATGAGCATACACTGAATAAAGTTATCCATTGGATTGATGTCACTTGCTGGCCAAGACATCAACACTATAAATACCCCTCCCATTTCTTCATTTTAGCACCCCACCAGTTGTGAGTGAAAGAAAGAGAGAGCCAAGGGAGAGAAAGAGAGTGTGAGTGAAAGAGAAGGAAAAAGAAGGAAGGCAGGCTGTTTAGCTTAGAATACTTTTCGGTGGAGGTAGTATATTATTTATTTCATGCATTTTCTGTAAATTAATTATGGATGTTATGTGATACTATTGAATGAGTTATTTCAATATAAATGTTTTGAAATGCTATGGATGTCTAGTATTAAGAGGAAACTCTATTGAGTTTTTTTTTATGCATCATGAAATATGAGTTATTTGGTTGTTTGCATAACTACTTAATTATGAGCATGATTTGTATGAATGAATATATATACTACTGAGATTTTCCCAAATCTCACACCCAATGACTAACATTGTTAGGAACAAGCACAAGCAAAAGCAAAGACAAGGGGATGGTTAACTAAGAGAAAGCAGACCGGAGAATATTATTTTGCTTTAGAATAAATGTAATTAAATTAGGAAGATATGTTTTAGTTATGATTTCTACTTACTGGCTTTACTTTAGATGTTTTGGAACAATTATTAGATAATTACAATATAGTTGTTTTAATTATTATTAATTAAGGTAAACTTTCAGATTAGTTATTGTCTTTTGAGCAACTTAATTTTGAAAAGTTTAAAAGTTTTATTATTCTAGACTTTTATTTCTGTCCGATAGATATATAATATATGGTTAAAAGCCTAGTAAAATAAGATGTCACATTTTTGGTATCAGAGCAAAGATCTGGGTAAAACCTTGCAATTGGAAAGTTTTGTATGTTTTTAGTTATAATTTTCTCTTAAGATAGCTAGTGCTTATCAGTTGCCTTAGTTGCAGATGGCCAATAACCCGAATGCAGGAAATTGGGATGAGCCTAACCTAGACCCTATGGAGGAGAGTATGAGATCTAATTTAACTTTCAGCGATGACAGCAACGTGACAATCACTTACCTAAAAGATTATCCGGAGTTAGGAAATGATCTCACTGCTACTAATCCCTTACGAATAGTTCCTCCAGGACCAGGGATAACATTCATGAACATAGATGAGGAAGTTGATCAGCCCATGAACTCTATGGATTCCAGTAACTCTGACTCAACTGAACTATTTGGAGAAAATGGTGGTCTTTCCCAACTAGACCAAAGACTCCAAATCCAACTAATAGTCATGATTGCTTCTGATAACTGTCATGCTCAATATGGAGGATATGTTCCAGTCTTGGAATTCCTGAGCACAGTATTGGAAGTGAAAGAGATCCTCGAAAGGCAACATGGTCATAGACTCCCTGAGGGGCTTTGGGTTGAGCAAGTGCTCGATGCTCTCCCTGACCGTTGGTTCTGGAATCACATGAAAGAGAAGTTACAAGAGCGTGTGTTCAATACACTGGAAGATTGTGTTATTGCCTACACGCTTCAAGCAGAACGCTATAGGGAAGAGGAAGAGGCTGAGGCAATGGAAGCCTCAGAGGAAGAAATACCAGAGGAGGACTCAGAGGAAGATCCAGAGGAAGACCCGGAGGAAGACCCGGAGGAAGATCCGGAAAAGTACCCTATTGAAGTAGAAAAGGAAGTGGAAGTGATAAATGTCGAGGAGTATTATTGGGAAAAGTATGGTCCAGACATTGATGAGTTGTGGAAGGAGGCTGGACTAGATGATAATACAAGTGACTATTACATAGATTATGACTCCGATGAATACTTAGAGTACAATCCTATGGAGGATTCTGATGAAGATACTGATGAAGATTAGAATTTATGTCTTCCATAGAATCATAATAGTAAGGTGAATGTAGTGATTGCAATTTTTGTTATAAATATTGCAAGCTAGAACATTAGATTATTTAAGTATTTTGATGGTATTGATAATATTTACTAGCATCTAAACTTATAATGAAGTATAATGTTTCTGCTATTGTTTATATGTGGTACTTTGATAAATTTTATATAAATGCATAATATATGACCTGTTATGTATACGAGGTGAAATAACCCAATAGGCTGTTGCCGAATTGTTAAAATTATTTCAGAATGGTCAATATAAGAGGTGGAAGAGTTCCACATAATGAGGGACCTTCGAGAGGAACTCAGATAGATCCTCTTTAGGTTATACTAAATAGGCTGGATCAACAGCAACATACTATTGATCAAATACAAGCTGCTTTAACAGCACAAGAGCAAGCTAGAGTACAACAAACTGCTAGGACAAATGTGCCGCCAGTACAAAATCAACGAATGGAACCCCCACATGTTCCAGGTGATCAAGAGGCAGAGCTAGCTCAACAACAGAGGCTTATAACACAATTTTGGAAGCATAACCCACCTACCTTTGAAGGGAAATTTGACGTGCAAATTGCAGAAGATTGGATCATGAGACTAGAAAAAATTTTTAGAATCATGAGGGTCAATACAGAACTTAAAGCTTTAATGGCCACATACATGTTAGAGAAGGAGGCGGATAGGTGGTGGCAAAATACAGAGAATATACTGAGGGCTAGGAATGTACGGATAACTTGGGAGATATTTCTGGAGCAATTTCATGAAAAGTATTTTCCTCGCTCAGTGAGGGATGAGAAAGAAGCTGAATTTATTACACTGAAGCAGAAGGAAAATGAATCTGTAGATGAATATGTTGCTAAGTATGTGCAGCTGTCTAGGTATTCCACCTACTTGCAGCAACATGATGATGAAAGATGGAGAACTGAGAAGTTGGAAAGAGGATTAAGACCTGAGATAAGGGAAAGAGTAGCACCAATGCAGATCAGGACTTTTAACAATTTGGTGGAAGTAAGCAGAATTGCTGAAGGAAGTCTAAATCATTCTAAAACCACTACCCAAACTCCTGAAAATCACAACAAGAGGCTAATAGAAGTTGAACCAGAGAATGGAAAGAAAGGTAAAAAGCCTTGGAATAACAAGAGTTTTAGGCGATCAAATACTCGAGGTGGATCTAGTAACCGCAGGAATGCGATGGTCTTAGTCTGCGAGCAGTGTGGACGCAATCATGGGAATAGACCTTGTCTAGCTGGTCAAAATGTGTGTTTTAGATGTGGCAAGGCTGGACATTTTGCGAAAGATTGTACAATGGAAGTTGCTAATACTCGACTACAAACCAGCAATAGATCACAAACCCAGGGGAGAGTTTTTGCTCTCACTCAACAAGAGGCTCGTAAGTCACCAGATATGATTGAAGGTACGATTAAGATAAATAAATATCTTGTACATGCATTATTTGACTCAGGTGCTAGTCATTCATTCATATCCTATAACTGTGCTGGAAAGTTGGGCCTAGTTATGACTTTGTTGCCTTATGACATGCATGTGTCTACACCTACTGATGACAAAGTGGTTACTTCCTATGTTTGCTTAAATTGCATTATCCAATATGAGCATTGTTGCACTACCCTTGACCTTATTTGCCTACCATTCCATGATATAGATGTGATTATTGGTATGAATTGGTTATCAGCCAATAATATCCTCCTTGATTGTAAAAATAAAATCTTAATCTTACCCACCCCAGAATTTGCCCCATGTGTTGAGACTAAGCTAAATTTATTAACGACCACCCAAGCAGAGAGATGCTTAGAGAAGGGATGTCAGGGATATCTAGTTTTCTTCTCTGCAAGAATTGAGGCAGAAGAGGGAATTGAGAAAATACCAGTAGTGCGAGAATTTCCTGAAGTGTTCGCAAAGGAAATTAGCGGATTACCCCCAGAAAGAGAAGTTGAGTTTGGAATAGAATTAATACCTGGGGCGGAGCCGATATCAAAAGCACCATATAGAATGGCTCCAAATGAGATGGCTGAATTGAAGCAGCAAATAGAGGAGTTGTTAGAAAAAGGGTTTATTAGACCTAGTGTATCACCATGGGGAGCTCCTGTGCTATTCGTTAAGAAGAAAGATGGAAGTCTCAGACTATGTATAGATTACAGGGAATTAAACAAGGTGACCATAAAGAATAAATACCCATTACCCAGAATAGATGATCTTTTAGATCAGTTAGCTGGAGCATGTATATTCTCCAAGATTGATTTAAGATCTGGGTATCATCAGTTACGGGTTAAAGCTGAAGATGTCCTAAAAACTGCATTCAGGACAAGATATGGTCATTATGAATTTCTAGTCATGCCATTTGGTCTCACTAATGCACCAGCAGTATTCATGGACTATATGAATAGAATCTTTCGGCCTTATTTAGATCAGTTTGTTGTTGTGTTCATAGATGATATCCTAGTATACTCTAAATCTTCAGTAGAGCATGAGAGACATCTGAGAATTATTTTGGAAATCTTAAAAGAAAAGCAATTGATTGCTAAATTAAGCAAGTGTGAGTTTTGGCTCACAAAAGTACAGTTTTTAGGTCATATAATATCTCAAGAAGGGGTCGCCGTAGATCCAAATAAAGTAGATGCAGTTCTTAAGTGGGATAGACCTAAAACTGTTACAGAGATAAGAAGTTTTCTTGGCCTAGCAGGCTATTATAGAAGGTTTATCCAGGATTTTTCTCGGATTGTCTCACCGCTGACTAGATTGACAAGAAAAGAAAAACCTTTCATGTGGGATAATAATTGTGAAAAGAGTTTTCAAGAATTAAAACGTAGGTTAACCTCTTCCCCTGTGTTAATCATACCTAATCCTCAAGAGCCCTATGTGCTATACACTGATGCTAGTAAGAACGGATTGGGTTGTGTATTAATGCAGCAGGGCAGAGTTGTAGCCTATGCTTCTAGACAACTAAAATCTCATGAAGAAAACTATCCCACACATGATTTAGAACTTGCAGCGGTAATTTATGCACTAAAGATATGGAGACATTATCTTTATGGAGCAACAATAGAAATTTTCTCTGATCACAAGAGCCTCAAATATTTATCAGATCAAAAAGAGTTGAATTTGAGGCAAAGGAGATGGATGGAGTTATTGAAAGTTATGATCATAAGATCAAGTACCATCCAGGCAAGGCCAATATAGTTGCAGATGCTTTGAGTCGAAAAGCTATTCATGTAGCATGGATGATGGTAAAGGAGCAAGAGTTAATTGAGCAGTATAGAGACCTAGATCTAGCATATAAGATTCAGCTAGGTAAAGTACATTATGGCGAGACTAAAATAGAGAATGAGTTCAGGACTCAAATTAAAGAAGCACAGCAGACAGATGACTTAGTAGGAACAATAAGAGAGAAGATGGAACGAGAGGAAGCCAAAGATTTTGAGATGGCAGCAGATGGTGTGATGAGTTTTAGGAAGAGGATATATGTACCCCCAAAGGCAGAGTTGAGAGAAAAAGTTTTGGAAGAAGCGCACCAGAGCAATTACACAATTCATCCAGGTGTCACAAAGATGTACCATGAGCTGAGAAGGCTATTTTGGTGGCCTGGAATGAAAAGTGACATAACCAAGTATGTAGCCAAGTGTCTAATGTGTCAAAAAGTTAAGGTAGAGCATCAAAAGCCATCAGGATTGTTACAACCTTTGAATATCCCAGAATGGAAGTGGGATAGTATATCTATGGATTTTATAATGGGATTGCCAAGAACTTCATCTGGACATGATGCTATTTGGGCTATTGTGGATAGGTTAACCAAATCAGCCCATTTTCTAGCAATAAGATCTACATATACACTGGATAAGTTGGCACAGTTGTATATCAAGGAAGTAGTAAGATTGCATGGTGTGCCAAATAGCATTGTTTCTGACAGAGATCCAAGGTTCACGTCGAACTTCTGGAAGTCATTACAAGAAGCATTAGGAACTAAGTTGAGGTTTAGCACAGCATATCATCCTCAGACGGATGGGCAAACAGAGAGGACTATTCAGACATTGGAAGATATGCTGAGAGCTTGTATTTTGGAACTAAAAGGAAACTGGGATGGATATTTGCCATTGGCGGAATTTGCTTATAACAATAGTTATCATTCCAGTATTCAGATGGCACCTTACGAGGCATTATATGGAAGAAGGTGCAGGTCCCCATTGTGCTGGGTTGAACTTGGCGAAAGAAAATTTCTTGGACCAGAGATTGTAGATCTGACCACCCAACAAATTGAGATGGTGAAGAAAAAGTTGGTAATGGCACAAAGTAGACATAAGAGTTACGCGGATAAGAGAAGGAAGCCATTAGAATTTGAAGTTAGTGATCATGTATTTCTCAAAGTATCTCCAACTACTGGGGTTGGTCGGTCAATTAAAACTAAAAAGCTTAGTCCCAAATATATCGGGCCATTTCAAATCCTAGCCAAAGTTGGACCTGTAGCTTATAGAATTGCCTTACCCCCAGATTTGAGTCAAATCCATGATGTTTTCCATGTTTCCCAACTCAAAAGGTACCAACCCGACCCAACACATGTTATAGAATATGAAAATATTACTTTACAAGATAATTTATCTTATGAGGTAAAACCAGAGAAAATCATAGACCGACGAGTCAAGCAGTTGAGAAATAAGAGTATTCCTCTGGTTAAAGTGGTTTGGAAGGGTTTAAAGTCAGAAGAAGCAACTTGGGAAATGGAGGACGATATGAGACGAAAATACCCAAAGCTATTTGATTAAGGTATGTTTTAAAATTTCGAGGATGAAATTTTGTTAAGGGGGATAGAAATGTAACATCCATGAATCTATGATTAATATGGTTACATGAATTGTGGATTAAAAAAGTTACATTGAATAAAGTATACAATGAATTATGGTTTAAATAAGTTACATTGAATAAAGTATACAATGAATTGTGGTTTAAATAAGTTACATTGAATAAAGTATGCAATGAATTGTGGTTTAAATAAGTTACATTGAATAAAGTATGCAATGAATTATGGTTTAAATAAGTTACATTGAATAAATATGCAATGAACTATGGTTTAAATAAGTTACATTGAATGAGGTATACAATGAATTATGGTTTAAATAAGTTACATTGAATGAGGTATACAATGAATTATATTAATGAGCATACACTGAATAAAGTTATCCATTGGATTGATGTCACTTGCTGGCCAAGACATCAACACTATAAATACCCCTCCCATTTCTTCATTTTAGCACCCCACCAGTTGTGAGTGAAAGAAAGAGAGAGCCAAGGGAGAGAAAGAGAGTGTGAGTGAAAGAGAAGGAAAAAGAAGGAAGGCAGGCTGTTTAGCTTAGAATACTTTTCGGTGGAGGTAGTATATTATTTATTTCATGCATTTTCTGTAAATTAATTATGGATGTTATGTGATACTATTGAATGAGTTATTTCAATATAAATGTTTTGAAATGCTATGGATGTCTAGTATTAAGAGG
Organism: Adenanthera pavonina; assembly: GCA_026686845.1. Lineage (NCBI taxonomy): Eukaryota > Viridiplantae > Streptophyta > Magnoliopsida > Fabales > Fabaceae > Adenanthera > Adenanthera pavonina. Next base: position 12,047,830 of record JAIVEN010000017.1, read on the forward strand.
AAACTCTATTGAGTTTTTTTTTATGCATCATGAAATATGAGTTATTTGGTTGTTTGCATAACTACTTAATTATGAGCATGATTTGTATGAATGAATATATATACTACTGAGATTTTCCCAAATCTCACACCCAATGACTAACATTGTTAGGAACAAGCACAAGCAAAAGCAAAGACAAGGGGATGGTTAACTAAGAGAAAGCAGACCGGAGAATATTATTTTGCTTTAGAATAAATGTAATTAAATTAGGAAGATATGTTTTAGTTATGATTTCTACTTACTAGCTTTACTTTAGATGTTTTGGAACAATTATTAGATAATTACAATATGGTTGTTTTAATTATTATTAATTAAGGTAAACTTTCATATTAGTTATTGTCTTTTGAGCAACTTAATTTTGAAAAGTTTAAAAGTTTTATTATTCTAGACTTTTATTTCTGTCCGATAGATATATAATATATGGTTAAAAGCCTAGTAAAATAAGATGTCACAACTTGAGCCTTCCTTAGTCCTATTTCCTCCGGTTCTGAATACAATGCCAAGGAAGAAATCGTGAGGGGTGTTACAGAGGTAGTGTTAAGGGCTCAAAAAACCACTATGCAAATAGTGTTTGCACATATAGATATTAATTAAAATTTTAATTTTAACTTTAATTTATTTAGAGGATTAGTGCATGTTTGGAATTTCTTTTTTATCTAGCTGGGCAAGACCCTTTCATCTCCTTAAGAAGGTATAGCTCTTGCCATTTGCATCAAGTGCTCAATAATTTTTTTGGATCAATTTTTAAAAGTCCATGAGTTCTTTTTTCATTACAAAATCAATTATGGAATCCTTTTTCAGAATACAATATATTATTTATTATATATTACTGAAAAATATCTCTATTCGATTCATGAGAGATTTTGTAAAGTCATTGTGATTTTTGAAAAAATTAAGATAATTAAATTTTAATTCTCATCGTTAGTCTATATAATTTAGTTAAAATAGTCTTATATTAACAACAAAAGAGAGTAATATTTTTTAAAAGTAAGGAAAAACTCAACACTAATAATGGTAGTTATGTGCTGACCTTAAAAGAAAAACATTATATAGACTTTAATAATATGCGATCATAATATGACTACAAGTGTAATGAAATGAATACTTTTATTATCGATAATTAAAATTATCAATCACAATTCATTATATTAACTATTCAAAATTTTGATAAATTTAAAATATAAGACAATTATGAAAAGGTTTAAAAAAATATTATTTTATCATTGATAATCAAAATTACCGATCAACTATTTTATTATAATGTATTAATTTACTAATAATAATTAACAATTATTTAAATTTTCACTTTTAATAGAATATCCATATTACAAGTTTCAAAGAGAGACAATTGGATATTAATGGATGAAGAAGCAAGAGACCTGCATGCCCCTTTTATACTGAAAATTTTCCACTGTGCCCCATCATGGGCAGAAAATTTTGAAAAGTAGATTAGGATAAGAGTCCTACCTGGCAATTCTCTCTCACACACACACTCTCTCTCTCCCGTTTTGCTTCAACATGGTATGACGTCTTTGATGAATAGATATATGATGATTTTGGGAAACGTTTTACTTCTTGCGTTCGATTGAAAAATAAAAAATGTCTTGTTTACACATTTGGTTCAAATTTTATTAACTGCAGAGAAATTAAATGTTATTCTTACTAAATATGATTTGATTAATTGTCCTCCTTCCCTACTTCAGATTCGTTAGATAAGAACTACGAACTACATATGATAGCATTATTAGTTTTTCGAATATATAAATCATAGTGCTAACCACAGTTTAGCATTATTACTAAATATGTGGACACTTTCAGTTATAATAGATGAAGTGTTTTCTTTTCTATGGGAAACATTTCTAAGATATGAAATAGAATTTATAAGAGAATAAAGGGTAGATCAGAAGTCTTGAAAAAATAATTCATTAATTAACTTAATATTTTTTTTCCTGAAAGTATATGTATCGTCATCCATCTTTGGTTTCTCTATTTTGTTCTTACGTTTATTTGGCAATCAATTCCATCAAAAGATTTTCAAAATATTCTTATTTTTTTTTATTTTGCAATTTAATTCTATGGCGTAGGAAACAGCATATAATATGATGGACAAACTGGTCAACATGAGAGAAATTAAGAGAGTTTATATGTTCTATTATCAGTTCTAAGTCCTAAAACAATTTCCTTTTTTATATATAAATATTTGGAGTCTAATATTTTTGAAATTTATTTAAGTATTATTGAGTTTAAATGTGATAGCTCTCCTAATTAACAGAATTTTTTCATTTACAAAGTTCAAGATAAAACAATTAATTTCTACAACTTTGAATCGATCATGCCTTTGAAATTCTCTTTCAGATAAACTGTATTATCTCTTCTCTTTTAAGATATTGAGATGAAATAAACAAAAGCATATACAAGTTATTGATGAAAAAATTTGGTGAGTTGAATTCTAATAATACACTAATATTAATATATCTCATACAGCTCAAAGAATACTTAACACTTATAAATTAAACATCTATAAAATTTTAGCATTAACAAGAGAACTCAAACTCATGACCTTAATACATATACATGTTGCTTTATACAAACTTGATAGAATGATATATGATTGGGCTTTTTAAAAATCAAGCTGAAATTAAATTATAGATTCATATTCATATTATAAAATCAAGTTGCTAGGAGGATGCATATGATATGATATATGAATAGTTATAACACTCTGTTGTATAATCTATATATCTTAATTATAATCCTTTTATTTTGTTTATATATATATATATTTTGAGGGCTTGAACTCTTTACTTTATTTACAAGTACGGGTGCATGGATGGCCAGACTCTAACTAGTAGACATCTGGTAAAAATTATACATTTGCTTGTAAAAAACTTTAAATTAGATTTTAGCCCCACTCCATGTTTTATTTTCAATTGAGTCCCCAATTAGCAAGTTTTAGATCCATCCCTTACTATTCATACCCCCACGCTCACCCTTAATAGTTGAACTAGCTTTGGATAACTTTAAACAAATCATTCACTATACTTATATATTAGTTTTTATAATTGAAAAAGTATTGTTGAAAAGTCTTCATATTATGTATTGTCTCATAAAAAAAAAAAAAAGCAAAAGGATCTAGTTCAAGCAGTCCTGCAGTACCAGTAGGGCATGTTTTGGCCTAGTACGTGGTTAATTGAGAAATATCTGCTGCGTTAATGAATGAAAAAACAGTTGTGGAGAAATAGAAACAATAAAAAATTTCCCATACAAGTGATCTAAGAAGACCAATAAGGCTAACTGGGAAATAAGGTAGCGCTAATTTAAGTTAGCTGGGGGCATGGTTGAAAAGTTTTTATAATATTAATAAATGAAAAGGCACTTGCATGATATGAGAATTAAATAACCACAAACTTCCAACAGGATTAATCTCACACCTTTTAAATATGCAAGAATGATAATCTAGTCTTCGGCATTATGGACTAGGTCAGATTCGAACCACCTCAATCAGGTTTCAAAAGAAATTAAGATGAAGCTCTCCTAATGATATCATTTTTCTCCATTTAAAAAGCTCAAATTAAAGAGTTATCAAGCAACGAGGTTTATACAATTTTCTTGCATGAATTTCAAGTAATGTACGTATAATTTTTAATTTTAAATATTCACAATAAAACTCATCATGAGTTTTTAATCTTATACGGATAATCCCCTACTATTAATTAGTATATTATTTTATTATATTGTCACTAATGTATTACGCTGGCTCTATTAATAAAAATAATGAACCAGTCAACGATTGGAAAATTATCTGCATATATTTTAAATTTATCATCAAATTTTAAAAATAAAAATATCTGCGCATAAGGTAAAATTCATAGAAGTTTTGTATATAATTTAATCGAAAAAAAAGAAAAAAAAAACAAGGTAACAGGCCGGGTGATATATATATATATATATATCTTTGTGTTTTTAACCATATTCTCTGTTATGAATATGGAAATTGCAATGGAGTATATATTCCAATTGGTTGTTTCCCCTCAAAAATATGTCCCAGAAAAGCCGACTTGTGCTTTTTTATTTTTTAAATTCTTTGATTCAAAGAACGTCATCATATCACAAATATTGGGAAAGGTGGATTAAATGAGTCCCTATAGTTTAAACATTTTCAATGCACTCCCTAAAATTTCCAACGTTTACAAAGTTCAGCCTCAGACTTATCAACCGTTGAAAATGCTCCTCAAGTGATCCATGTGGGAAGATGGAATCCATTAAAAGTTTATGTTCTATTTGGTGATATTCAGACGATGGTTTTTTTTTGGTTGAAAGAACCATATATGGATGAGGTTGATGCTCCATATTATCTAAGTTTATTTAAAGTTAGTATCATGAAGGGGAAACATAAATTTCTTGTTGCGCAGAGAAAATTAGTAACATTAGGTGCAAGATTTGAAGGCAATCAATTGACAAGAAACAAGTGGCTTCCAGGTATATTAATGCATAGAGAATTGCAAAGCACTCGTCAAACGCATAGCACCTATCCACACATGAAAAAGAAACTTTCTTTACTTTGTTTTTGGTTGGTAGAACAGAGGAGAAATCCATGGTTTAAACCATAACTACTAAACAGAATGAAAAAGTGGGACTTCATATCGATGTTAAGTGGCGCCTGTTTTTGCTATTTTGACAGTAAAGAAATTCTATTACTCTCTTTTTGTAATGAAGTACATCATCGATGTTCTTAAATTTTCTCACATGAAGAGATGCATGTTGTCTTGAAAGAGCATGGGTAGCACATCATAGTTCTTTATCATCCTGGCTCTACCCTGCATTGTTCTAGAGATTAACCCTCTGTAATTTTTTTTTGGGAAGAAGGTTCGCCACTGGCTGCATCTCCATTTACAGCAAACAGAGCATGTGGTCCATGGAAATTGCCCTCATCCAGCACTCCGTTTTATAAGTCATCGTGACTCATGTCAATTGGCTTCATTTAGTTTGTGTAGCAGCCACTTAGGATAATGGTTAGGCACACAAGGATCCAGAAGTATCCAACTATCCGGTGTGTTTGGTTGGAATTTTTAGGATTTTTTTTAAGAGGAGGGGAGAGAGTATTTATTTGGTTCAAAAAATTGAAAGAAATCACCTGCCCCACTTTTAAAATTTCTCTTAGGATTCTTTGGATGAGAGAGAAAATATTTATTACTCAACCTCTATTAATTCCCTCCAATCACTCCCTGAATCAAATTAAATAAGATTTTATTAAAATTCCTCTAATCTCTTTTACTCATGTCTTGTCAAATAAAGGAAATTAAAACTCCTCCCACCCTTTAGTTAAACCAAACACATCCTTAATGAATTTTGTCTTTCTACATAGCTCACTTGAGGAGCATTTTCTAAATGGTTGATAAGTCTACGAATGAACTTAGTAAACGTTGAAAGATTCGGGATTGCATTAAAAAAATTTAAACTATAGAAACCTATTTAAGAATTAATGCAAATCATAGGAAAAAAAGTTTAATTTTCCCTATATTTTTATAGGGATTTCATATGAATGTTTTATTGTTAGAAATATGTCTTTGCAATGTTTAAATCTAAATAATCTTCTCCTATAAGTGATTTTAAAATTGTACACTTTTATGTTCAAATAATATGATGAATTTAAAATCTTGTTAATAAAAGACACAAATATAAATTCTAAGAGGAAGAACTCCTTTCATTACTAGGGAGCTAAGTAGTTTAATGAGTTGAGACTATTACTCCCTCCAGTCCATAATATAGGATGTGTGACCCATTTTCATATCCATTAAGAAAGTTAAAAAATCATTAAATATACCAAAAGTTTCAAATTTACCACTATTTAATGAGGAAATATTAAAATAATTAAATTAAGTAATTATCCATGTGCTTTACAAGTGTAAAAGAGAGGAAAAAAACTTACACAATTAAATATAACAAGGGTAAATTTGTCCATTTAAGTTCATACACCTTATATTATGGAGCAAAAAAAATGGGTCCCACACTCTATATTGCGGACCGGAGGGAGTATTTTATAATTATTCTTCTTTTTTGTTTAACAAATAAAAAAGGGATGGATTTAAAACCCTTACAAAAGCTACATATGAAATCTATTTTTATCAACTAGCTCCCTATAACCCTTGGGAGAACGTGTAAAACATAAGCAGTGAACGTTTAAGTCTTGAGAAGCCTTTATCAACTAATCAGTACAATTGTTTACTTCCCTAAGACAAAAGTCAATCATCAAGTTTCTTACAAAAAGAAGAATACACTCCTCCATGATATTCTTCATGCATGGGTCTTTATATCTATCTCTAACAATGATATTGATAGCTTCAGTAGAGTCGCTAAACACCATGATTTGACGAAAAACTTCATCCCAACATAATTTAAAATGAGCAATGAATACTTTTATCACAAATTATTGATTCTTTCAGAGATATACAAATATTTCCCATACTCAGCGAGGATGTCAGAATCTTATTATAATATAAAAGTGAGTTGCCTAGCTTTACTAATTAAATGGATAACTCAATATCTAGATAGGTGTCCGAAATACATCTCTGGCCAGTCGCTTAAGGTGAAGTGAAGATGGGGATATATTAATAATTTGATTGGATTGGATTTGCAGATATGCTGCATAAAAATCAACATTTCTGTTATTATTTATTTCATGATACTGTGTATCCTGAAAAAACAAGCAAGGCAGCTACATATATATATATCCATACCAATCGAAAGAAAATGCTATATATATATGTTAGTTTTTATAATTGAAAAGGTACTGTTGAAAAGCCTTCATATTGTACACTGTCCATCGAAAAACCAAAACGATCTGGTTCAACCTAGTGGTTGAGAAATATCTGCAACGTTATTAATAAATTAAAAGTTGTGGAGAAATAGAAACAATCAAACTGTACAAGTGATTTAAAAAAGACCAAAATAAGACAAATCAACTCGGAAATAAGGTAACGTTAATTTAAGCTTGCTGGGTGCATGGTTGAAAATTTTTTACAATATTAATAAATGAAAAAGCACTGGCTTGATATGAGAAATAATCAAAAACTCCAACAAGATTAATCTCACACCTTTTTAATATGCAAGAATGCTCACGAGAACAATTTTTTCTTTTGATGAGAATGATCATCTAGCTTCGGCATGATGGACTAAGTCATTCGAACCACCTCAATCAGGTTTCAAATGAAAGATTAAGCTCTCGTAATCATATAATTTTTCTCCATTTGAATTAAAGCTCAAAGTTGAGATCGATCTTGGTTGAAGAGTTTTGTCAAGTAACAAAGATTGTGCAATTTTAATGAATTTCATGTGATGTATATATAATTTTTTTAACCTTTAAATCTTGACAACAAACTCATGAGTTTTTAAATTTATACAGATAATCCCCTACTATTAATTAGTCTATTACTTTATTATATTGTCACTAATTATATCTGCATATATTCAAATTCATTATATTAATAAAATAATGAACTTATCAACGATTAGAAAATTATATCTGCATATATTCAAATTTATTATCAAATTTTAAAAATAAAAAATTATCTGCACATAAGTTCAAATTCACTGAAGTTTTGCATAATTTAAGCGAAAAAACAAAAGGAATAAAACAAATAACGTATGGTGGTATGCAATACCTTTGTGCATTTGACCATATTTTCTGTTGATGAATGGAGAATGCAATGGAGTATATATTCCAAATTAGTTGTTTCCCCTAAAAAATATGTCAAAGAAAGCCTAACTTGTGCTTTCTTTATTTTTTTATTTTTTTACAATTTAATTTCTTTAATTCAAAAAATGTCATCATCACATAGTGGAAAAGGTGGAGTTTTGTGGCGAACCATGTGCGTTATGACCCTTCAACTTGGAAGACCCGACTGCTTTCAAAAATATTATTGGACCAATATATTATGATAAGGATCCCAACTTTCTAAATACATATATATATATATATTGGTATATATGGAATAAGATGAACATCATCATCATTTTTTTCTTTTTTTTTCTAACTAAATAAACAAGTTTTCTAGTCTATTGCACAAAATTTAATAAATAAGCTATACTCCATTCATCATTTGTAAGAATAATATGTCTTGCTTTATATTTTATATTTTTATATGGATTTTATACGGATGTTTTATTGTTAGAAAAATGTCTTTGCTGTTTTTAACTCCAAATTAATTCTTTTCATAAAAGTGATTTTAAAATTGTGCACTTTTACATCCATATGATGCATTCAAAAACTTGTTATTTTTTTTTTTATACATTAGGAGAGTTTGAACTCTTAATCTCTACTCATACTCCACTACACCCTTACCACTTGAGTTAGTCTTAGGTGGTTTATTCAAAACCTTGTTCTTAGAGAAACAAACGGAAATTCTAAGAGGAGGTATTCCTCTAATTAATAGAGACCAAAGTACTCCAATCAGTAGAGGGTGGAGATCATTATCTTATAATTATTCTTTTTCTAACCATTTTTTCTATTTTTTATTTTCCCATCTGAATAATAACTCACTTTCTAGAAACACTACAAAAACAGACTTCCAGCGACGACTTTCGACAGCGACAAAAAAAGTCGTTGCTGAAAGTATGCTTTCGGCGACTACAGAAAACGTCGTCGCTGAAAGTGTGACTTTTAGCGACGACAAAAAAGTTGTCGCCGAGAGTCATACTTTCAGCGACGACAGAAAAAGTCGTCATCGAAAGTCACACTTTGAGCGATGATAAAGAAAGTCATCGCTGAATGTATGACTTTCGGCGGTGATTTTTTGTGTCGTCACTGAAAGTGACACTTTCGGCAACGACAAAAAAGTCATCGCCGAAAGTCATACTTTAAAACGTAGTCTTTTTGTTTCAAGGTCACAATATAATTTTATAAGAAAACAGAAAACCTTTGCTGAAGTTATTCTGATAAGAGACATTTAGAATAATCTTACGCTAGAGTGTCTTGATTCGTACCGGGATAATCAGGATATATAGTGGGCTAATATTTATTTTCACACTTTATGTTCAAAATTAAATTTCATAAAGAACCCTATAATCAATTACGAGCAATTTGTGTTCAATGAATGAACATTTTTATCAACTTTTTGGTACTACTACAAAAATCAAATTTAGCAAGAGATCATACATCACTTGCTAAATGATCTAAATAGCCAGAGAATTAGTGAGAAATTTAAATTCATAGTCAATATTAAATTTAGAGAAGAAATTAGCGAGAAATATCCTTTACCTTGCTAAATTAGCGATAAATTTTTTATTTCTTACTAAGTTAATAGACATAGTGAGGAATTAGTGAGATATTTTTTATTCTTCATCAAATTATTATAAATAGTAAGGAATTTAGGGATGTCTAGTTCCCTCGCTAAATTTTGTTAAATTAATTTTAATGTATAAAAATTATTTTATTAAAAATTTAATTTTAATGAATTAAAAATTTTTTAATAATTAAGTTATAAAATTATTTTTATTAGATGATTATTTTAAATTAATAAAAGTAATTAAATTAATTTTTATAACTTGTTCGCAAAAAATGAATCTAAAAATTCATTTATTACAAAATTTAGAATATAAAGTATTTTATGATATTGATAATTGAAAATATAATATATATGTATTTTTTAACAATATATTAATTTATAAATAAATATACGTGTATTAGTGTGTAGATAAATAATATATATTTAATATTTCATATAAAGACTGCTGATACATTCTAGTACAACTGACAAAAGTGTGAATACAAAGGCACTGAGAATAAGACGTTATGGGTTTGAACTTAGGTATCGGCATATTTGAAATCATTATATGACATGGTGGTGACGTATTGCATGTTGTGGTTATGTGATGTGGCAATGATATGGCATGGGTGGTGGGTGATTTGGTAATGATGTGACGTGGCGCGGTTCTAGTATGACATGACATTGACGTGTTGCGATTATGGTGATGTGGCAGTGATATGCCTATTGAATTTTTTGTAATTTAGTAAGAAAATAGCGAGAGTCCCTTGCTAAATTTAGAGAGGGATTAGATCTCTTGCTAATTTAGCAAGGAAATCAACTCGTCACTTATTAAATTTAGCGATGTGATTTATAGCGACCAAATTAATGAGGGATTTTATGTCTTACTATTTTCAATTTAGCGAAGAAAAAAGGACATTTAACCAGGGATTTGTCCCTTGCTAAATTGTTGTTTTCTAGTAGTTTAGTGAAATGATATATTTTGTTTTAAGGTCCAAAAGATTGTTTTAAAATATATATATCTATCTATTTTTTTTTAGTTTTGCAGTGATTTTCATCCTACTAACGTTATGTAATAACGGAATTTTTACCTAGAAAATTTAATATCTAATTAAAACTCAAAATACATGGATTCTTACCGCCTCTCACCTAAATATAACATTAACCAGACCAACTCCGTGTGTCTATAAAAAAATTTATACATAAATGTCACAGGTAATACAATACTTTGACTCACATTGTTTTGATTCATAATAAGCCAAACAAAAAGGTCAAAACATTAGCCACACAAAATTCAACTTATAATACATTAATTGGCATATTAAGCATGATTGATTCAGCACCACTGGTGAGCATATGATTGGAGAAAATTGCAATTAATCTTGTGTATTATAGATTATTACCACATTATAATATTTTAAGAAAATTTCAACTCTTTTCTTGTGGGAGAGGAACAGTACTATGAGCAATTAACTTGATCCACAAAGAGACATTTTTTCATTTGCCCCATTAAACGTGGAATCTTCATCGATCATTTTCTTGGGAGTCATCTGAGTACCGTAATTAGGTTTTGAGGTTGACTGGCTTCATCTTCTTTGTCTCCACTTTTTGTTCAATTTTTATCTGCTCAAAGGTTTAACAACTTATCAATCCATAACCTGAGCCAAACTTGTAAGATAAAGCGCACTTTCTAGTAAGCGATAGGGTTAGGATCAGTTTTACCAAGAAAGCTACTGTCAAATTAATGAGAATTTGTTTGAAAGTTAAGACCATGCATAAGAGATAATAAGTTTATATTATGCTATATGTTATGAAACTTGTTGATTCGACCAGTCTGATTTTCTAAGGATGTGGATTCAAATCCATTAATAATGTGAAAATCTTGTTGTTGAATAATATATATGTGTATATATATATATATATAAGTATTTTTATAAATCCCAAATTATAGGATTTGCATCATTTCCAGCAAATATTGTAAGGTCATCACTCCAACCAAATCTTAACCATTCATATTGCGATCTACTGGCTGATTAGTATTTTATAGACAAAGAAAGATGTGAGTAGCTAGAAAAATTTGATGGCCTAAAGCTTAAATGAAAAATTTCTTATTTTATAGCTATGAATCTCCTTGGAAGATATGTGAAGGTTGGCAATAAATCTTAGATAACATCACCATATTTTGTAGATATCTCTTTGCAATCATTAGATTGCAATATGAATGGTTGAGATTTTGCTGGAGAGATGGTTGTACAATATTGATTGGAGAGGATCCTAATTCCAACTTATATATAAGATTAGTCCTCATTATGATAAGCCTCTGGGATCCAATTCATAAAAAAATTGTGTTAAGAGAATTTGTTATACTTTTTTCTTTTGCCAGATTATACATCTGTTTTAGTAGTTTTCAACCAATTTGAAACACAAAGGAAGATAGAAAGAAAGAATGTGGGAGACACTGTGCGTGAGGATCTATCTGCGTTGACAACAGATAGTGATAGCTAGTGGAGGAATTCAGATAAGCCTCACGTTCGTTCACACTATCATTTTAGTTTTTTTTTTGGGCCAAAATTTTAATTGATTATTACTATACCTCCATATTTTTAAACCATTTTATTCATTACGCATGAGACTAATTAAAAGTTTCCAACCACTGAACAACCTTAATTTGAAATTTCTTTTTCCACTTCACGTCGAACAAACAAGAATCATGCCACATGTACAATTACATTATATTATGCATTTAATCTTTCATAAGTCAGGATGGCTCAACCAACTTCTGCTGCTGCAATGAAGTAATGGGTTTAAGAACCATATAAACTATTATGTGCCAGAAGGTTATAATTATTAGTCTCCCTGTGCTTTAATATTTAGTCTATTATTGTTGTGCTTGGCACTTAATTAGTTGGTTGTCACTTGCCATTAATGTCATTGAAAGTTTAGATTCTATGAAATGTGTTCTAGTTTCTCTATGTCTGAGGATATTTCCTGTGATGATGTTTCTGGGATTATTATTCATCTGTTATGTCATGAAAAGAGTTTGGTATTTGGACCCCTTATTTTCTGGTGAAACACATATTTGTTGCTTGGCAGTGATTTTGTTTTTTGTGTAATTGAATCTGTTCTGAAATCTTACTCTGTTGTCTGTCATCAATTTCACTAACGTGCTTTTGTGTAATATTTATTGTGAATTGCAGCTTGCTATTGTTACTGAGGAAAGAGATAAATTTAGAAATGCTGCCAACTTGAAGAATGACAAAGCTGGGGATGTACCAGCAAGTTCTAATCTTGTTCAGGTTGCATTACTTCCCCTTTTTATCATTATTCTCAATATCTTTTGTTTGCCAATGGTTTGATTGGTGTTGCATGCAGGATCTTGAATCTTCTCTTGTAAAAAGAGATGGCTGTATAAAGGAACTAGAAAGTACCTTACTAGAACAGAGAGTGGTTAATAATCGTCAGCATGAGGAAATAAAGTTGCTTAATGAGAAGTTAAACAGTTGATTTGTCATAGCTGTCTAGTTTTTAGTATTCATTCTTCTATTTGACAGTTTGGATATTGCTTTACCTTCTGTAGTTGGGTCATGGTGACTTTTCTGCTGCAAATACAAAAGTTCTGCGAATGGTGAATACTCTTACTGTTGATAATGAGGCCAAACAAACCATAGAAGCATTTACAAACTGAGCTGCAAAAGACAAAAGAGAAGTTAAAAGCTGTTGAAGAATTGAAGAGTTAATCAGGTAAGAATCCTTGTCAATGGCGGATACTGAAATAAGGACTTTTTTTTTTTATGAAAATAAGGATTTTTTTGGCCAATAGTGAATACAAAATTTTAAATTTAAATGTTTTAAAGAAAGTTAGTTATGTACCAACAGTGGTTGGGTCAATGGGAAGGGAATTAACTCCCTTTAAGTAAGGTTGAGGGTTTGAACTTTGTAGATAGAAAAAAATCATGTTTGGAGAGCTATTTTCAATTGGGCATGATAATACTCAAATATGATCTGATAATACTGGATACTAGATGGTTGTATATTTATAAAAAAAAAAAAAAGGAGAGAGTTGGTAATGTAGCAAGTACTTGATGGGGAATGTTTTGTCATTCTCGAATGCTAGAAAGGCCCTTGCTTAAAGAAATCAAAGCGCAAAAATAAGATTAAAAATATGATGTATAGACAAATGTAATTTGAAATAATCCTTCACATATAAATTTTGAAAAGTTATGAAATGAACAAAAAATAGATATGATGAAAGACTAGATTGGAACTCATCCAACGAACCTTCAACAACTCAAAAGCAATATGGATCGTGCTAGAATCAAGAATGACGCAACAATACATCAAATAAAACACAAAGACAGTAGCATGTTAGAATAGAAAAGAAACACACAATATGCTAGATGAAATTGAGAGGAGAAAGAAGAAATGATATATGTGTTGGTCAAGGTAATTACCCTAAGAGATGTCTCTTAAAACTCTAACCATGGGACGCCACAAAGGGAAACCTCTCCTTTTGATAAATAAAAAAATCTCTCAAGAACACAAAGGAACTAGAGAAATCTCACAAGCATAAAGCTTAAAAAACAATTCCATTGATCTATGAATTGCAAAAATACATAGAGGCCTAAATACTAAAAAGGTGGCACCACTTATTACGTAACATAATAGAAAATATTCTGATCATAATTTCTTAAAAGTTGATGCACCAAATCATAACAAAATAGGAAACTAAATCAATCTAAAAAATATCTCAAAAGATATTGCTTTTTTGCTGCAACCTAAAAGAAAATTCTAGAACCTAATTCTTAAAGCATAATCTCCCAGACACAATTTTTGACTATGTGGTCTTTGTTCTAAATATTAAATAAAAAAATAAAATTATTAATAAATCATATTAAAAAAGCCACTTTTGAGGAGGCATAGTGTTGACACATGTTCTTTTAAGTTAGCTCTTTGTAACACCCTACAACTTAAGACCATGAAACAAACTCAAGGAGACAATTCAAGGGATATGGAACAAGACGTAAATGAAGGACAACAAAAGAAAACAAATATGAGCAACATGAGGAGAGACAAAGAAAATTTGGGTTACACATAGCCAGAGGACTTCAAACTATGACTAGACAACAAGTTCAATGAGGGAAACAAATCTCCCCTTTGGCTTTGCTGCTCAGGGATGAGGTGCCGTGACGCCACCTTGTGCTGTTTTGACAACAAATTGCTGTCAAATTGGGCAAACTTCAGATGAGCATAACTATTGAATCAAGTATTTTGATTATTCCAAATCAACCTTCAAGAGCTTGGAATAAAGATATCAAAGGTGCACAAAAGGGTTCAAGTGAAGGAATTTTAAAAAAATCAGTGCAAGAATAGATGTAGAATATTGAGTAATGGTTTAATTTGAGTAAAAGACTTTGGTTTGGTGAAAAGATGTTTTAAGACCTTGATTCTATGTTAATTCATGGAATATTTGAAAAACACCCAGCAACAGACGAAGTTTGAAAGGTTTATATTGATCTGCTGTTTTGAAAATTCGAACTTTGGTTTTGGAAATTCGAATTTCGTATTGAAAATGAACAAGTCTGAGAAGAGGCTTCTCTGACAGATGAATTTTGACTTGAGAAATTTGAATTTTGATACGTGTCTGAAAAGAGCTTCTCTGACAAACGAACTTTAGTTATTGTAACCAAATCGGATATGGATGAAAAGGGAAAAATGTTTGACATAACCCAGTATAGAAGAATGATTGGATCTCTACTATACCTAATTGCCAGCAGACCTGAATCATGTTTAGTGTCTGTATGTGCAAGGTTCCAGTCATGTCCCAAGGAAACCTATGCAACTGCTGTGAAGCGTATTTTTAGATATCTTATTGGAACATCACAGATAGGTCTTTGGAATCCAAAATGCAATGGAGAAGATCTCAAAGGATTCATTGATGCTAACTTTACAGGATCCAAAACTGACAGAAAAAGCACAAGTGGAACTTGTCAGTTTCTTGGAGGATCCTTGGTTTCATGGTTTAGCAGGAAGCAAAACAGTGTCGCCTTATCCACAGCAGAAGCTGAATATGTTGCAGCTAGAAGCTGTTATGCCCAAGTCATCTGGATGAAACAGCAGCTTGAAGATCTTGAGATTGAGATAAAAGAAATACCTATAATGTGTGATAACCAAAGTGGCATTAACATCACAAAGAATCCAGTCATGCATTCAAGGATGAAGCATATTGAAGTTAGGCACCACTTCATAAGAAATTATTTTCTGAAAGGAGAGATCATATTAGAATACATCCCTACAGAAGATCAAGTTGCTGACATCTTGACAAAGCCTTTTTTAGAAGATAGGCATTGTAAAATCAAGAGAGAATTGGGTGTGGTAAATCCTAATGAATTGTAAGTAAATTTCTGTATCAATCTGTTTTAGAATTTCTAACATTAATTTAATTCTAACTTTAGCATTGGAGCAAGTTTAATGTAAGTTGCAGGTGCTCCTCATCAGTTTAAATGACAATAGATATGAAAAATGGAGTAAATTAGAATGGAACAGTCAAAAGGTGAAAGAGACAACAAGAAATCTGAGTTCTGGATCCACTCTGTAAGTTTTTAAAGTTGAAATTTGCATTTTAGTTATGTGTTACACGAATTTCCTTGATAAATTGTGTTTTTGAATGAGTCAGCATGCTCAACATGCTCACAATGTTGAATCTCTGAAAGACGAATTTCCATAAGCATAATTCGTCTATTGTTTGTTGCATTGATTATTGTTTAATGCCTGTTCTTCGAAATTCGAACTTTGTTGAAACAAAGTTCGTCTGTTCATCTTGTGTTGCTTGGACCAAGCCTCTATCAGATGAACTTTTAGAAGAAAATTCATCTGTCAGTAAGCTTTGCTAAATGGTTTAACTTTTAACTGCTTGAAGTTCGAATTTTGACCCCTTAAAATTCATCTATCAGGCAGTTACATACGTTAAAACTGATGGTTTTTCTCTAAACAGATGCAACCCTATTAATCTCTTCTCTAAGCTTGTTCAAATTCTCTCTTCAATGCTTTTCAATTTTGATCGTAAATCTTCTTTTCCCACCATTTAAACTCCTTTTCGCATCCTATAAACCCATTCTCAACTTCATTCTGAATCATTCATTCATGAAAATGGTAAGAGTAAAGAATCCAGAAGTTGGAAAGGGAGAGGCACGACCAAAGAGAATGGCTAAATCCCAATATGCCTCAGAGGAGGGTGAAAAACCGAAGAGAAAAGCCGAATCAAGCAAGGCAACTCCCTTTAAATGACAGAAAACAACTTCAAAGGCTGAATCAAAGAAAGTTTGACCTTCTTCACCTAAGAAAATAGAGCCTTCAGTTCCTGTTCCTGCTGCTGCTGCTATTGCTTCCACTTCCTCCTCCAGTATTGAATCTGAAGAATACCAACTTACAACAATGCCATTATGGAGCACTCCTCAGATTCAAGAGGAATACTCGACCAAGTTTGTGAGTAAAAAGGTAATAAAGCCTCATTGTGTGAACATGAAAAATTTCTTATTCTCTAACAATTTTGATGTTGGACTATGGATGCTGAGATATAATTAGAGATATTGGAGAGGTATGATGATGAAGTGGTTAAGACAGGCTATGCCTCTCTGAAGTACAACAGCAAGAAGAAGAAGTGGGAGGTCAATCTGAGATCAAGGACCATCTGGCTCACAAATGAAACTCTTAATGAAGTATTAGAAATTCCAGGGCAAGATGGCCTTAATATTGACATCACTACTTCTGGGTATATGGATGAGGTAGAGACTGCTGATGAAGAAGGTGGACTATTCCTAAATTACAAGGAGAACACAATCCTGAACACTTTCTTCAGAAGAAAGGAGAATAGGCCACCCAAAAGTTTGCTGAAGCCCACTAACCTTAGTGCTCAAGTGAGGAACCTACACTACATAGTGTCTATATTATCTTCAACAAATGAGGTAGCTTTAATCTGATCACAAGGGTAGAGGCATATGTAATGGCAGCAATCATGCGTGTGAAGCTTATCAACCTAAGACATATCATTCTCCAACGCATGATTAAGGTAAGGGATCAGAGGAAAGACTCTACACTCTCCTATGCAGCAATCAATTCCAAGATTCTACAATATGCTAGAATTCAGTACCTTGAAAAGGGGAAAGGGAAGCCCATTGAGATTTTCAAGGAAGAGGAACTACAAAGAATGGGGATTGAGAGAAAAGATGGAAGATTGATTGGGAAGGGAGCTGGAAAATCTGAAGATCTCTTCTTTGATGAAGATGCCTCCCTCCAGCAAGAAGGTACCTCTGAGGCTCCTGTAAGACCTACACCTCAGCCTGTCCCATCTCCATCTCTGCCTGCTCATATTCCATCTACTCGCTCCTCTCTAGCCAAGCCAACCATGATCATTGAGTTGTATGACAATTTGTCTACACTCACACTAAGCATCAGAGATGAGCAAAATGCCAAGTTTTCTCATCTGCAAGATTAGATCCACTAGTTGGCCAAGAACATGAAAGTGGTTGCTGATGCATATGAAGACACTCGGAGTGCCATTCCTGCCACATCAGCTCCACCTCAGCCAGGATTCTCTAAGCTTGTTAAGTCTCCAACTCCTGAGCCTCCAAGCCCCTTCGTGCTAGCCTTTCCTGAGCATGATGATACTATAGATGATACTGAGGTTGCTGGCACATTGAGCACACCAAGTCCTGGTCCTCCCTTGGACTATGGTATGGAAGAAGAAGGCCCTCAATAT
This sequence comes from Adenanthera pavonina, assembly GCA_026686845.1. Taxonomy (NCBI): domain Eukaryota; kingdom Viridiplantae; phylum Streptophyta; class Magnoliopsida; order Fabales; family Fabaceae; genus Adenanthera; species Adenanthera pavonina. The sequence goes on from JAIVEN010000017.1 coordinate 12,065,887, forward strand.
TCAAGCTCTCATAACCCCATTCCAGCAGATGCTCAAGAGTCAACCCTGTCCCAGCAAGAATCTGAGCAAGTAGAAAGATTAGTGGCAGCCATTTCCACTTCACCATTCATGCAGGCTGCCCTAAGTGAAGAAAGGAGCATTGTGCCTTTTATTTATTTGGAAGCCATTGCACATAATGCTCTCTTGCAAGCTTAGAGAAGAAGGCTTGAAGAAATGTTTTCTCTTCCTGCTCCCTCACCTGTTACATATTATGGTTTCTCAGAGGAAAGAAGGGCACAATTAGCAGTTGCAAGGCAAGAAATTTCTGAACTTCTTGAGATTTTTGATGATAAAGATGAAGACACAAGTTCAGAAGTTTCTGAGGGAGAATTCGAGATGTCCATGATGGGTGAACTCAACTTCTTCCTTGGACTGCAAATCAGACAGCTTGATGATGGCATCTTTCTCAGTCAATCCAAGTATCTGAAGAAGCTGCTAAAGAAGTTTGGGATGGAGAATGCCAAGCCAATGGGAACACCTATGGCTACTGCAACCAAACTAGACATGGATGAGAATGGAAAGATGTTTGACATTACTCAGTACAGGAGAATGATTGGATCTCTGATGTACCTAACTGCCAGCAGACCTGACATTATGTTCAGTGTCTGCATGTGTGCAAGGTTCCAATCATGCCCCAAAGAATCCCATGCAACAGCTGTGAAAAGAATTTTTAGATATCTTATTGGAACATCACAAATGGGTCTTTGGTATCCAAAAGGCAATGGAGAAGACCTCAAAGGATACACTGATGCTGATTTTGCAGGATCTAAAACTGACAGAAAAAGTACAAGTGGAACCTGTCAGTTCCTTGGAGGATCCCTAGTTTCATGGTTCAGCAAAAAGCAAAACAGTGTAGCCTTATCTACTGCAGAAGCTGAGTATGTTGCAGCTGGAAGCTGTTGTGCCCAAGTCATCTGGATGAAACAGCAGCTTGAAGATCTTGAGATCAAAATAAAAGAGATACCAATCATGTGTGACAACCAGAGTGCCATAAATATCACCAAGAATCCTGTCATGCACTCAAGAACAAAGCATATTAAAGTCAGGCATCACTTCATAAGAGATCATGTTCTGAAAGGAGAAGTCAGATTGGAGTACATCCCAACAGAGGATCAATTTGCTGATATACTCACAAAACCTCTGCCAGAAGACAGACTTTGTAAAATAAGGAGAGAATTGGGGATGGTAAACCCCAATGAACTGTAAGATGTTTTCATGCAATTCTGTCATTAAAATTTTCAATATCAGAATTAATTCTAACTTGAGCTTCGGAGTATGTTTAATCTAAGCTGCAGGTGCTCCCTGTGAAAATCAATGGCAATAAACTTGAAGAGTGGAGCACGTCAGAATGGAACAACCAAAAAGTGGAATGAATGATGTAAATCCTAAGTTTTGGATCCATTCTGTAAGTTTTTAAAGATGAAATTCGCATTTTACATGTATGTTAAACGGATTTTGCTTAATAAAATGTGCTTCTGACATGGTCAATATGGTCAACATTCGAATTTCAGTTCACTAACAGACGAACTTCGGCATGTTATGCCCTGGAACAGTTCTCTGTAATGCCTCGAAATTCGTCTGTTGACACTTGAAAGTTCGAATTTTCAAAATCAGAAATTTCAATATTATGGTTGTCCATCATTGCTGCACAATTTTTTATCTCCTAACATGCGAATGTTGGACAATCTTTACATAGTTAGAAAATTCGAATTTTCAGTTCAATATTCGTCTGTTGAAACATGTCCTACATGCTGAATTGTTAAAAGATGCAGCTCTGCCTGTTTAATTCGTCTGATTGATTGATTGTTTGATTGTTAACTGCCTTTCTCTATTCAACATTCGAACTTTGTTGGAACAAAATTCGTCTGTTGTCCTTGTATTGCTTGTTTCAAGCCACTGTCAGACGAACTTTCAAGATGAAAATTCGTCTGTCAGTAAGCTATGCTGAACGGTTTAACTTGTAACTGCCCGAAGTTCGAATTTTGACCCCTCAAAATTCGTCTGTCAGACGGTTACACACGTTAAATGCTACGGTTTTCCTCAGAACAGACGCAACCCTATCTGTAACCTCTCTGAATCCGTTCTGATTCTTTCTTAAATTCTCTTAAGTGCTGTCCAAAAACCGTCATTCTCCACCAATTAAACCTCCATTCGCATCCTATAAACCTTTCCTTGTCAACATTTTGCTTCATTCCACTGAAAAATGGCGAGAGTAAAGATCCCTGGAGCAGGACAAGCTGGAACTCGGCCAAAAAGAACTGTTAAATCCCAATATGCTACAAAAGAAGGAGAAAAATCCAAGAGAAAGGCCGAACCCAGTAAAGCTACCCCTTCTAAACGCCAGAAATCTTCTTCCAAGGCAGATTCTCAGAAAACTGGGCCTTCCTTTTCAAAATCTGCAGTCCCTTCGGGTGAAACTGCTGCTGTGGCTTCCTCCTCTTCTACACAATCTGGAGAATTTGAACTTACCACATTACCACTTTGGAGCACTCCTGAGATTCAAGAAGAGTTTTCTGCCAAGTTTTCAAGCAAAAAGGTAATCAAGCCTCACTGTGTAAATTTGGAGCAATTTTTGATATCCAACAACTTTGATGCTGCATTATGGTTGATAAGATACAAAAACCTGTTGGAAATTGCTGAAAAATATGATGATGAAGTAGTGAAGACTTGGTATGCCTCTCTTCAATATAACAGCAAGAAAAGGAAATGGGAGGTCACTTTAAGATCTAGGACCATCTGGCTTGCTGATGAGACAATCAATGAAGTTCTGGAAATCCCAGGACAAGATGGGCTGAAAATTGACATTACAGCCTCTGGATACATGGATGAGGCAAGCACAGAGGATGAAGAAGGAGGATCCTTCCTGAACTACAAAGAGAGCACTATCTTGGACACCTTGTTCAGAAGAAGGGAAAACAGGCCAACTATAAATCTATTGAAGCCCACAGACCTAAGTGTACAAGTCAGAATCCTGCACTATATAGTGTCCAGGATCATATTCAACAAGGGTGGCAGCTTCAACTTGATAACAAGGGCAGAGGCTCATGTGATGACTGCTATCATTCGTGGGAAGCTGATTAACATGGGTCATATCATCCTCCAGAGAATGATAAAAGCAAGGGATCAGAGGAAGGATTCCACACTCCCCTATGCTGCAATTATTTCAAGAATCCTGCAGCATGCTAGAATTCAACACATTGAAAAGGGGAAAGGGAAACTCACTGAGGCATTCAAAGAAGAGGAACTGCAAAGGATGGGTATTGAACGAGATGAAGGCAGATGGGTTGGAAAGGGAGCAGGGAAATCTGAAGATCTGTTCTTTGCTGCTGATGACTCCCTCCAACAAGAAGGCACCTCTGAGGCCCCTAGCAAATCTGTACCTCAGCCTTCTCAGCCAATCCCATCTCCCTCCAGGCCTACTCACCCTCCTGCCACTCCCTCCTCACGGGCCAAGCCAACAAAGGTCACTGAGTTGTTTGACAGTCTGTCAACACTCATTCTCAGCATAAGAGATGAGCAAAATGCCAAATTTGCTCATCTACAAGATCAGATCCATCAGTTGGCTGTGAACATGAAGGTGGTGGCTGATGCTTATGAAGATATAAGGAATGCTATTCCTACCACTTCAGCTCCACCTCAGCCTGGTGTCCCTGAGCCTACTCTATCTCCAACTCCTGAGCCTCCAAGCCCCTTCGAGTTTGCCTCCTCTGACCATGATGGTGCTGGTGCAATGAGAACACCAAGTCCTGGTCCACCCTTGGACTATGGATTGGAAGAAGAAGAAGGACTTCAGCAGACAAGTCCTCATGAGCCCATGCAAGAAGTTGCTCAGGAATCAATTCTGTCCACTCAAGAATCTGAGCAAGTTGAAAAACTGGTGGCAGCCATTTCAAGCTCCTCCATGCAAGAAGATGTGAGCACTGAAGAAAGAAGCATTGTACCTGTTGCTGACTATGTTGCCATTGCTCACAATGCTTTACTGGAAGCTCAGAGGAAAAGGCTGGAAGAAATGTTTCCTCCTGCTAAACCAGCCTCCTCTTCTCTTGCTGCTTATGGGCTATCAGAAGAACAAAGGGCTCAACTAGCTCTTTCCAGACAGGCAATGCAGGAGCTGCTGGAAGTCTCTGACGAGGAACCAAGCACTGATCCCCCAGCTGAAATTCCTTTTGCTCCTGTGCCCCTTCGTGCTATTCCTGTCTCTCAGATCCCTCCTCCGGCTGACTTTGTTGGCCTTCCTGATGATGCCAAAAAGGGGGAGAAGTCTGGGCAAACTGGAAAGACTGGGCAAACTGGAAAAGGAAAAAGGAAATCTTACAGCAAGAAGATCAAGACAAAGAAGAATTGATTGAAATTTCTTGTTGTACTTTGTATTAGTTTTGTTGTTTGGAATTTGTTGATTGGACTGTCTCTGTTGTTTGAACTTTGCCTTATTTAGCTCTGTATAAGTAACTTTTGTTTAAATGGATGAATTCCTTGTTGCAAAGTTTTGTGTCTTAATTCTGTTGATATCTTATGCATATGTTGAGGGGGAGCTTGTAAAAGCAAACCCAAGTACTAATCCAGTTTGTAAGTTGTTTTGTCATCATCAAAAAGGGGGAGAATGTTGAATCAAGAGTTTTGATGATGTTAAAACCAACACCCAAGAGCTTGGATTGAAGATATCAAAGAAGAACAAAGCTGGTTCAAGTGAAGATTAACTGAGTATATGTTGTTAGATCTTTTGTAGGATCTTTAGTTTTTGATATAATTGGGTAAAAGATTTTGATTTGAAGAAAAGATGTTTTCAAACTTTGATTTTATGTTAAATCTTTGAACATTTGAAAAATACCTTCAAATAGACGAAGGTTGAAAGTTTAAACTGAACTGTCAAGTTAGAAATTCAAACTTTGCCTTTGGAAATTCGAATTTCAAGCTAAAACTGAATAAGTCTGAAGAGACTGCTCTCTGTCAGACGAATTTTGGTTGTTCAAAATTCGAATTTTCGTCTAGTCTGAAAAGAGGCCTTTGTAACAGACGAACTTCACACTTTCAAAATTCGAATTTCAAGTAAAATGAAGTTTGTAAAAATCAAAGAAATTCGTCTGAAAATATGATAAAGTGCATCTGAAATCAAAACGAAATTCAGTTTGAAAAATGCTCTCTGACAGATGAATTTTGAAGTTGCAACATTCAAATTTTCATATAAGTCTGAAAGATGCTTCTTTACAACAGACGAACTTTGAGTTCTCAAAATTCGAATTTCAAGCAAAACAAAATTTGAGAAAACTGAAGAAATTCATCTGTAACTATGTTAAAGTTCATCTGAGATCAAAAGTGATTTAAGTTTCAAAACTGCTCTCTGACAGACGAACTTTGAACATTGAAATTCGAATTTCAGAAGCTAAGTTCTTAAGTCTATTTAAATGAAACATTGACATACGAATGATAAGAACTTGCAACATTCGAATGACAAGATGAGTCTGAAAAGAGTTTCTCTGACAGACGAATTTTGCCTTTCCAAAATTCGAATTTCAAAGAAAGTTATCTACTGTGGCCCTTTTTAGTTCAATGAACAGACGAATTTTGGGGATCCAAAATTCGAATTTCGAAGGCACTGTAGAAAATTGAAAACACTGTTCATACTTAACCGAAAAACTTTCTTCTTGAAAATTCGTATGTCACATTGTGAAAATGTTTTGTGAGTTTCAAAATTCGAATTTCACTTTATGAACAGACGACCTTCGTGCTGTAACGTTGGAAGCTTTAATCTATGATTCCTTCGAAATTTTTCTGTTGGCCAACCGAAATTCGAATTTCAGTATGTCAGAAACATTAAATGCGGTTGATAAACGGATAGTTTTTTCAGAGTAACCGTTGAATAACTTCTCCAACGGATAGATTTAGTCTCTAACGGATATTTGAGACCTAAATCTATAAATACAACATCACTTGAAGTTATGGGTAACGAATAAAACTTGTATATACTGAATCTCTGCTGAATTTTCTTCTCAAAAGCTTTTACCCTCTTAACTTCCAGACTTGCACCAAAACTTTCATATCTACTCCTTTCAAGAGAGTCATTTCATTGTAATCAATCTACTCTTCATCTGGAAGATAGATTTACTTGTGAGGGATATTCACAAGGGGATTGGGAAGCACACAGTGTAAGTGCTTGGAGAGTTTGAGAGAGCTCAGAAACAGAGCAAACTCGTGTACTGTGGCCTTTGCAAGAAGCCCATTGAAATTCTTGCTGTATAGTGGATAAATCCCAAGAGGTGTCTTGGGGACTGGATGTAGGTCAAGTGGAAGGACCGAACCAGGATAAATTACTGAGTCTTCTTCTCCCTATCTTTACTTTTTAGCTTGCTCTATTTTACGCATTGTTTTCATTATACTGTGATATCTTCACTTACTTCACTTTGTGCAGAAAAATTTCAATCTTCATTATACTGTGAAGTAAGTGAAGATATCACAGTATAATGAAAACAATGCGTAAAACAGAGCAAGCTGAAAAGTAAAGATAGGGAGAAGAAGGCTCAGTAATTTATCCTGGTTCGGTCCTTCCACTTGACCTACATCCAGTCCCCAAGACACCTCTTGGGATTTATCCACTATACAGCAAGAATTTCAATGGGCTTCTTGCAAAGGCCACAGTACACGAGTTTGCTCTGTTTCTGAGCTCTCTCAAACTCTCCAAGCACTTACACTGTGTGCTTCCCAATCCCCTTGTGAATATCCCTCACAAGTAAATCTATCTTCCAGATGAAGAGTAGATTGATTACAATGAAATGACTCTCTTGAAAGGAGTAGATATGAAAGTTTTGGTGCAAGTCTGGAAGTTAAGAGGGTAAAAGCTTTTGAGAAGAAAATTCAGCAGAGATTCAGTATATACAAGTTTTATTCGTTACCCATAACTTCAAGTGATGTTGTATTTATAGATTTAGGTCTCAAATATCCGTTAGAGACTAAATCTATCCGTTGGAGAAGTTATTCAACGGTTACTCTGAAAAAACTATCCGTTTACCAACCGCATTTAATGTTTCTGACATACTGAAATTCGAATTTCGGTTGGCCAACAGACAAATTTCGAAGGAATCATAGATTAAAGCTTCCAACGTTACAGCACGAAGGTCGTCTGTTCATAAAGTGAAATTCGAATTTTGAAACTCACAAAACATTTTCACAATGTGACATACGAATTTTCAAGAAGAAAGTTTTTCGGTTAAGTATGAACAGTGTTTTCAATTTTCTACAGTGCCTTCGAAATTCGAATTTTGGATCCCCAAAATTCGTCTGTTCATTGAACTAAAAAGGGCCACAGTAGATAACTTTCTTTGAAATTCGAATTTTGGAAAGGCAAAATTCGTCTGTCAGAGAAACTCTTTTCAGACTCATCTTGTCATTCGAATGTTGCAAGTTCTTATCATTCGTATGTCAATGTTTCATTTAAATAGACTTAAGAACTTAGCTTCTGAAATTCGAATTTCAATGTTCAAAGTTCGTCTGCCAGAGAGCAGTTTTGAAACTTAAATCACTTTTGATCTCAGATGAACTTTAACATAGTTACAGACGAATTTCTTCAGTTTTCTCAAATTTTGTTTTGCTTGAAATTCGAATTTTGAGAACTCAAAGTTCGTCTGTTGTAAAGAAGCATCTTTCAGACTTATATGAAAATTCGAATGTTGCAACTTCAAAATTCGTCTGTCAGAGAGCATTTTTCAAACTAAATTTCGTTTTGATTTCAGATGCACTTTATCATAGTTTCAGACGAATTTCTTTGATTTTTACAAACTTCATTTTACTTGAAATTCGAATTTTGAAAGTGTGAAGTTCGTCTGTTACAAAGGCCTCTTTTCAGACTAGATGAAAATTCGAATTTTGAACAACCAAAATTCGTCTGACAGAGAGCAGTCTCTTCAGACTTATTCAGTTTTAGCTTGAAATTCGAATTTCCAAAGGCAAAGTTTGAATTTCTAACTTGACAGTTCAGTTTAAACTTTCAACCTTCGTCTATTTGAAGGTATTTTTCAAATGTTCAAAGATTTAACATAAAATCAAAGTTTGAAAACATCTTTTCTTCAAATCAAAATCTTTTACCCAATTATATCAAAAACTAAAGATCCTACAAAAGATCTAACAACATATACTCAGTTAATCTTCACTTGAACCAGCTTTGTTCTTCTTTGATATCTTCAATCCAAGCTCTTGGGTGTTGGTTTTAACATCATCAAAACTCTTGATTCAACATTCTCCCCCTTTTTGATGATGACAAAACAACTTACAAACTGGATTAGTACTTGGGTTTGCTTTTACAAGCTCCCCCTCAACATATGCATAAGATATCAACAGAATTAAGACACAAAACTTTGCAACAAGGAATTCATCCATTTAAACAAAAGTTACTTATACAGAGCTAAATAAGGCAAAGTTCAAACAACAGAGACAGTCCAATCAACAAATTCCAAACAACAAAACTAATACAAAGTACAACAAGAAATTTCAATCAATTCTTCTTTGTCTTGATCTTCTTGCTGTAGGATTTCCTTTTTCCCTTTCCAGTTTGCCCAGTCTTTCCAGTTTGCCCAGACTTCTCCCCCTTTTTGGCATCATCAGGAAGGCCAACAAAGTCAGCCGGAGGAGGGATCTGAGAGACAGGAATAGCACGAAGGGGCACAGGAGCAAAAGGAATTTCAGCTGGGGGATCAGTGCTTGGTTCCTCGTCAGAGACTTCCAGCAGCTCCTGCATTGCCTGTCTGGAAAGAGCTAGTTGAGCCCTTTGTTCTTCTGATAGCCCATAAGCAGCAAGAGAAGAGGAGGCTGGTTTAGCAGGAGGAAACATTTCTTCCAGCCTTTTCCTCTGAGCTTCCAGTAAAGCATTGTGAGCAATGGCAACATAGTCAGCAACAGGTACAATGCTTCTTTCTTCAGTGCTCACATCTTCTTGCATGGAGGAGCTTGAAATGGCTGCCACCAGTTTTTCAACTTGCTCAGATTCTTGAGTGGACAGAATTGATTCCTGAGCAACTTCTTGCATGGGCTCATGAGGACTTGTCTGCTGAAGTCCTTCTTCTTCTTCCAATCCATAGTCCAAGGGTGGACCAGGACTTGGTGTTCTCATTGCACCAGCACCATCATGGTCAGAGGAGGCAAACTCGAAGGGGCTTGGAGGCTCAGGAGTTGGAGATAGAGTAGGCTCAGGGACACCAGGCTGAGGTGGAGCTGAAGTGGTAGGAATAGCATTCCTTATATCTTCATAAGCATCAGCCACCACCTTCATGTTCACAGCCAACTGATGGATCTGATCTTGTAGATGAGCAAATTTGGCATTTTGCTCATCTCTTATGCTGAGAATGAGTGTTGACAGACTGTCAAACAACTCAGTGACCTTTGTTGGCTTGGCCCGTGAGGAGGGAGTGGCAGGAGGGTGAGTAGGCCTGGAGGGAGATGGGATTGGCTGAGAAGGCTGAGGTACAGATTTGCTAGGGGCCTCAGAGGTGCCTTCTTGTTGGAGGGAGTCATCAGCAGCAAAGAACAGATCTTCAGATTTCCCTGCTCCCTTTCCAACCCATCTGCCTTCATCTCGTTCAATACCCATCCTTTGCAGTTCCTCTTCTTTGAATGCCTCAGTGAGTTTCCCTTTCCCCTTTTCAATGTGTTGAATTCTAGCATGCTGCAGGATTCTTGAAATAATTGCAGCATAGGGGAGTGTGGAATCCTTCCTCTGATCCCTTGCTTTTATCATTCTCTGGAGGATGATATGACCCATGTTAATCAGCTTCCCACGAATGATAGCAGTCATCACATGAGCCTCTGCCCTTGTTATCAAGTTGAAGCTGCCACCCTTGTTGAATATGATCCTGGATACTATATAGTGCAGGATTCTGACTTGTACACTTAGGTCTGTGGGCTTCAATAGATTTATAGTTGGCCTGTTTTCCCTTCTTCTGAACAAGGTGTCCAAGATAGTGCTCTCTTTGTAGTTCAGGAAGGATCCTCCTTCTTCATCCTCTGTGCTTGCCTCATCCATGTATCCAGAGGCTGTAATGTCAATTTTCAGCCCATCTTGTCCTGGGATTTCCAGAACTTCATTGATTGTCTCATCAGCAAGCCAGATGGTCCTAGATCTTAAAGTGACCTCCCATTTCCTTTTCTTACTGTTATATTGAAGAGAGGCATACCAAGTCTTCACTACTTCATCATCATATTTTTCAGCAATTTCCAACAGGTTTTTGTATCTTATCAACCATAATGCAGCATCAAAGTTGTTGGATATCAAAAATTGCTCCAAATTTACACAGTGAGGCTTGATTACCTTTTTGCTTGAAAACTTGGCAGAAAACTCTTCTTGAATCTCAGGAGTGCTCCAAAGTGGTAATGTGGTAAGTTCAAATTCTCCAGATTGTGTAGAAGAGGAGGAAGCCACAGCAGCAGTTTCACCCGAAGGGACTGCAGATTTTGAAAAGGAAGGCCCAGTTTTCTGAGAATCTGCCTTGGAAGAAGATTTCTGGCGTTTAGAAGGGGTAGCTTTACTGGGTTCGGCCTTTCTCTTGGATTTTTCTCCTTCTTTTGTAGCATATTGGGATTTAACAGTTCTTTTTGGCCGAGTTCCAGCTTGTCCTGCTCCAGGGATCTTTACTCTCGCCATTTTTCAGTGGAATGAAGCAAAATGTTGACAAGGAAGGGTTTATAGGATGCGAATGGAGGTTTAATTGGTGAAGAATGACGGTTTTTGGACAGCACTTAAGAGAATTTAAGAAAGAATCAGAACGGATTCAGAGAGGTTACAGATAGGGCTGCGTCTGTTCTGAGGAAAACCGTAGCATTTAACGTGTGTAACCGTCTAACAGACGAATTTTGAGGGGTCAAAATTCGAACTTCGGGCAGTTACAAGTTAAACCGTTCAGCATAGCTTACTGACAGACGAATTTTCATCTTGAAAGTTCGTCTGACAGTGGCTTGAAACAAGCAATACAAGGACAACAGACGAATTTTGTTCCAACAAAGTTCGAATGTTGAATAGAGAAAGGCAGTTAACAATCAAACAATCAATCAATCAGACGAATTAAACAGGCAGAGCTGCATCTTTTAACAATTCAGCATGTAGGACATGTTTCAACAGACGAATATTGAACTGAAAATTCGAATTTTCTAACTATGTAAAGATTGTCCAACATTCGCATGTTAGGAGATAAAAAATTGTGCAGCAATGATGGACAACCATAATATTGAAATTTCTGATTTTGAAAATTCGAACTTTCAAGTGTCAACAGACGAATTTCGAGGCATTACAGAGAACTGTTCCAGGGCATAACATGCCGAAGTTCGTCTGTTAGTGAACTGAAATTCGAATGTTGACCATATTGACCATGTCAGAAGCACATTTTATTAAGCAAAATCCGTTTAACATACATGTAAAATGCGAATTTCATCTTTAAAAACTTACAGAATGGATCCAAAACTTAGGATTTACATCATTCATTCCACTTTTTGGTTGTTCCATTCTGATGTGCTCCACTCTTCAAGTTTATTGCCATTGATTTTCACAGGGAGCACCTGCAGCTTAGATTAAACATACTCCGAAGCTCAAGTTAGAATTAATTCTGATATTGAAAATTTTAATGACAGAATTGCATGAAAACATCTTACAGTTCATTGGGGTTTACCATCCCCAATTCTCTCCTTATTTTACAAAGTCTGTCTTCTGGCAGAGGTTTTGTGAGTATATCAGCAAATTGATCCTCTGTTGGGATGTACTCCAATCTGACTTCTCCTTTCAGAACATGATCTCTTATGAAGTGATGCCTGACTTCAATATGCTTTGTTCTTGAGTGCATGACAGGATTCTTGGTGATATTTATGGCACTCTGGTTGTCACACATGATTGGTATCTCTTTTATTTTGATCTCAAGATCTTCAAGCTGCTGTTTCATCCAGATGACTTGGGCACAACAGCTTCCAGCTGCAACATACTCAGCTTCTGCAGTAGATAAGGCTACACTGTTTTGCTTTTTGCTGAACCATGAAACTAGGGATCCTTCAAGGAACTGACAGGTTCCACTTGTACTTTTTCTGTCAGTTTTAGATCCTGCAAAATCAGCATCAGTGTATCCTTTGAGGTCTTCTCCATTGCCTTTTGGATACCAAAGACCCATTTGTGATGTTCCAATAAGATATCTAAAAATTCTTTTCACAGCTGTTGCATGGGATTCTTTGGGGCATGATTGGAACCTTGCACACATGCAGACACTGAACATAATGTCAGGTCTGCTGGCAGTTAGGTACATCAGAGATCCAATCATTCTCCTGTACTGAGTAATGTCAAACATCTTTCCATTCTCATCCATGTCTAGTTTGGTTGCAGTAGCCATAGGTGTTCCCATTGGCTTGGCATTCTCCATCCCAAACTTCTTTAGCAGCTCCTTCAGATACTTGGATTGACTGAGAAAGATGCCATCATCAAGCTGTCTGATTTGCAGTCCAAGGAAGAAGTTGAGTTCACCCATCATGGACATCTCGAATTCTCCCTGCATTAACTCAGAAAATTTCTTGCAGAGAGTTTCATTAGTAGCACCGAAAATAATATCATCAACATAGATTTGAACAATCAGTAAATCTTTATTCTCTTTCTTAGTGAATAAAGTTGTGTCAACTTTGCCTCTATTAAACCCTTGTTCAGTTAGAAAATTGCTCAACCTCTCATACCATGCTCTAGGGGCTTGTTTTAAACCATAAAGAGCCTTCTTCAGCTTGTAAACATGGTTTGGTTTAGTAGAATCTTCAAAACCAGGAGGTTGATCTACATAAACTTCTTCCATGATATATCCATTTAAAAAGGCACTCTTTACATCCATTTGATATAGTAAAATATTTTTCATGCATGCATATGCTAGCAGTATTCTTATAGCCTCTAGCCTAGCTACTGGTGCAAAGGTTTCTTCAAAATCAATACCTTCTTCCTGATTATACCCTTTAGCAACCAGTCTAGCCTTATTTCTTATTATTGTTCCAGATTCATCCAGTTTATTTCTGAAAACCCATTTGGTACCTATAACAGGATGATTTTTGGGCCTGGGAACTAAATTCCAAACATGATTTCTTTCAAACTGATTTAATTCATCTTGCATAGCTAGAATCCAGTAATCATCAGTTAAGGCTTCCTCAGCACATTTAGGTTCAATTTGAGAAATAAAAGCGCAGTTGAGCATTTTGATCCCTTAACTGTTTTCTGGTTTTAACTTTCTCTTGAACATTCCCTATTACTTGATCAACAGGGTGATTCCTTTGATATCTCCAAGCTCTAGGGAGTTCTTGAGTTGTTTCTTCAATATTTTCTTCATTAAACTCTTGCTCCTGGAGATCTTCCTCTATATCAATAGATTCAGATATCTTTGGAGGTTCAGTTTTACTTTTGTCAGAAATTCCCAGTTTTTCAAAATTGATAGTTAGATCATCTTCATGTTTTGACACAGCTTCATTTTCAATGAAAACTACATGCACTGATTCTTCTACTATATTTGATCTTTTATTATAAACTCTATAAGCCTTACTCCTACTTGAATAGCCCAAGAATATACCTTCATCGGATTTGGCATCAAACTTACCCAGATTTTCTTTCCCATTGTTGTGAATGAAGCATTTGCACCCGAACACATGGAGGTGTGACAAATTTGGCTTTCTTCCTTTGTACAGCTCATAAGGGGTCTTCCCAAGGATTGGTCTGATGTAGGCTCTGTTTATGATGTAACTAGCTGTATTCACTGCATCAGCCCAGAACACTTGAGAGAGTTCCTTCTCATTTAGCATCGCTCTTGCCATTTCTCCAATGGTTCTGTTCTTCCTTTCCACCACTCCATTTTGTTGAGGAGTTCTTGGTGCTGAGAAGTTGTGGTCAATTCCATGCTCATTGCAGTACTCCAGGAAGTATGCATTTTCAAATTCTCCTCCATGGTCTGACCTGATAGACACAATAGGAATACCTTTCTCATTTTGTACTTTCTTAGCTAAGGTTACAAATGCATCAAAGGTATCACTTTTAGAGGAAAGAAACAATGTCCAAGTGAATCTAGAGTAATCATCTATAATTACAAGCACATACAGATTACCACCAAGACTTTTCACTCTAGATGGTCCAATTAAGTCCATATGCAACAATTCAAGTGGTCTTGTTGTTGTTATTACATTTTTAGATTTGAAGGATGCTTTGGTTTGTTTTCCTCTTAGGCATGCATCACATTCTTTATCCTTTTCAAAAGATATTTTAGGAAGACCAGTTACTAGCTCATTTTTAATCAGTTTAGACAATTGATTCATGTTGACATGAGCTAATCTCCTATGCCATAGCCAACTGTCATTATTCTGACTAATCAAACATACAGAATCCAAGGGAGGAAGTTCATCAAGGTCAATAGTGTAACAGTTACCATCCCTTTGAGCTTTGAGAATTACTTTGTGATCACTTTTTCTGATGACCAGGCAAAACTTTGAGTCAAACAGCACCCAGTTTCCTTTGTCACAAGTCTGACTCACGCTTAGCAAGTTGTGGTTGAGGCCAATCACAAACAGCACCTCTTCAATGGATGTTTCTGGATTTTTGCCCACAATTCCAATACCAGTGATTTCGCCATATTGGTCACCTCCAAAGGTCACCTTTCCTCCTTTCTTGTCTCTAAGGGTGATGAACTTCTCCTTATCACCAGTCATGTGACTTGAGCAGGCACTGTCTATATACCATTTGTTGCTTTTCTTAGCTTTGAGACAGACCTGCAAAACAAAGTTTATGTTTTTCTTTTAGGTACCCAAATTTGCTTGGGTCCTTTTCGGTCAGTGAGTAATTCCCTAGATGCAGAGGCAACTTTGGGAACCCATTCAGTTTTCCTGCCTAGCCCATTTTTCTTCAATGCACAAGAACTGGAAATATGTCCCTTTTTGTTACAGAAATGACAGGTAATGAATGGACTGCTAGATTGAGTGGTAGGAAGAAAACAATGCAAATAATACTTCTGTTTAGCATGCCTGGGTTGATCATATGTTTCAATGTGAGGTGATGCATCATTTTCCTTTTTATTATTGTTAGCATGCACAAAATGTCTCATATACATATTCTGATTTTTCTTCCTGATCTTTTCCTTGACTGCACATGGATCATAGCCAAGACCAGCTTTTCCTTGTGATATTCTTTGGCTCCCCATCAAGGCAAACAACATATCTTTACCTCTAGTGAGCCTAGACATGCTTTTAACTAGATAATCATTAGTTTGCTTGAGTTCAGTGCATGAGGTGCAGCAGACAGATTCAGTCGGAGGTAAAGAGGCAATTTCAGAAACTATGCTTTGAGACTCCAGCTTAATTATCCTTTTCTTTGCTAGTTTTAGTTCTTTAGCAACTTTGATAAATTCATCATGAAGCTCATGAAATGCATCTAGTAATTCAGAATAGGAAGGTTCAGATTCATATACCTCTTCTTCCTGATCACTGCTGTGTGAGGGTGTGGCTTCTTCAGAAGCAAGTGCCATCAGACAAATGTTGGCAATCTCATCCTCATCTTCTTCTTCCTCATCTGAGCTGTTGCCCCATATAGATGAGATGTAGGCCTTCTTCTTCTTTCCCTTATCAGCAGCTTTCTTTTCCTTTTCTTGTTTCTTGAGGAATTGGGGGCAGTCCCACTTTATGTGTCCCTGCTTCTTGCATTCATAGCAAGTCACAGGTTCTTTTGTCTCTTTCTTACTTTCTCTAGCTGCTCCTTTCTTGAAGAATCTCTTGTTTTTCTTCTTGCTGTAGAATCTTCCGAATTTTCTAACCATCATTGCCAGAGTTTCTTCATCCAGATCATCTCCTTCATCAGATTCTTCTTCCTTTTCATCAGCAGCTTTGAGGGCAAGGCCTTTCTTCTTCCTGTCCATCCCAGCTTCCTTGAGTGCTTTGATTTTTCCTTCATATTCCTCAAGGCTGCCAAAGAGAGCTGTGACAGAAGTCATAGATTCTCCTCTGGCTTCTTCTATAGCTGTTACCTTGGGCTGCCATTCCAGAGGGAGAGCTCTGAGTATTTTTCTTACTTTCTCAGACTGAGTGTATTCCTTTCCCAGGCTTTTGAGTTGATTCACAATGAGGGTGAATCTCTTTTGTAGCTCCTTTACAGTTTCTCCTTCAGCCATTCTAAAGCTCTCATACTCCCCAATGCACGTGTTCAGTCTGTTCTCCCTGACTCCAGATGTTCCTTCATGAGCAATCTGCAGAGTATCCCACATTTCTTTTGCAGTGGTGCATTGCGAGACTCTGTAAAATTCATCTTGATTCAGGGCACTGACTAAACAGTGTTTTGCTTTGAAATTCAGTAGGACTCTCCTTCTGTCCTCATCATTCCATTCTGCTTCCAGCTTCTCTTTGTGTCCTCCATCTTCAGTTAGAGCCATTGGAATGAAATCCCCTTTTTCAATGACTGACCAGATGTCAAGATCAATTGATTGGAGGTAGATCTGCATTCTCATTTTCCAGTACCCATAATGCTCTCCACTGAAGCCTGGTGGTCTGTTAGTATTGTTCCCTTCAGGGAGTATACTCTCTCCAAAGCCAGCCATCTTAATTCCCGGACTGTGAGTTCCTTTGTATGGGAATCCGGGCTCTGATACCACTTGTTAGCAAGGCTGACTTCCCAAGAGAGGGGGTGAATTGGGAAGATTGAAATTTTTCTGCACAAAGTGAAGTAAGTGAAGATATCATAGGATAATGAAAACAATGCGTAAAACAGAGCAAGCTAAAAAGTAAAGATAGGGAGAAGAAGACTCAGTAATTTATCCTGGTTCGGTCCTTCCACTTGACCTACATCCAGTCCCCAAGACACCTCTTGGGATTTATCCACTATACAGCAAGAATTTCAATGGGCTTCTTACAAAGGCCACAGTACACGAGTTTGCTCTATTTCTGAGCTCTCTCAAACTCTCCAAGCACTTACACTGTGTGCTTCCCAATCCCCTTGTGAATATCCCTCACAAGTAAATCTATCTTCCAGATGAAGAGTAGATTGATTACAATGAAATGACTCTCTTGAAAGGAGTAGATATGAAAGTTTTGTTGCAAGTCTGGAAGTTAAGAGGGTAAAAGCTTTTGAGAAGAAAATTCAGCAGAGATTCAGTATATACAAGTTTTATTCGTTACCCATAACTTCAAGTGATGTTGTATTTATAGATTTAGGTCTCAAATATCCGTTAGAGACTAAATCTATCCGTTGGAGAAGTTATTCAACGGTTTCTCTGAAAAAACTATCCGTTTACCAACCGCATTTAATGTTTCTGACATACTGAAATTCGAATTTTGGTTGGCCAACAAACGAATTTCGAAGGAATCATAGATTAAAGCTTCCAACGTTACAGCATGAAGTTCGTCTGTTCATAAAGTGAAATTCGAATTTTGAAACTCACAAAACATTTTCACAATGTGACATACGAATTTTCAAGAAGAAAGTTTTTCGGTTAAGTATGAACAGTGTTTTCAATTTTCTACAGTGCCTTCGAAATTCGAATTTTGGATCCCCAAAATTCGTCTGTTCATTGAACTAAAAAGGGCCACAGTAGATAACTTTCTTTGAAATTCGAATTTTGGAAAGGCAAAATTCGTCTGTCAGAGAAACTCTTTTCAGACTCATCTTGTCATTCGAATGTTGCAAGTTCTTATCATTCGTATGTCAATGTTTCATTTAAATAGACTTAAGAACTTAGCTTCTGAAATTCGAATTTCAATGTTCAAAGTTCGTCTGTCAGAGAGCAGTTTTGAAACTTAAATCACTTTTGATCTCAGATGAACTTTAACATAGTTACAGACGAATTTCTTCAGTTTTCTCAAATTTTGTTTTGCTTGAAATTCGAATTTTGAGAACTCAAAGTTCGTCTGTTGTAAAGAAGCATCTTTCAGACTTATATGAAAATTCGAATGTTGCAACTTCAAAATTCGTCTGTCAGAGAGCATTTTTCAAACTGAATTTCGTTTTGATTTCAGATGCACTTTATCATAGTTTCAGACGAATTTCTTTGATTTTTACAAACTTCATTTTACTTGAAATTCGAATTTTGAAAGTGTGAAGTTCGTCTGTTACAAAGGCCTCTTTTCAGACTAGATGAAAATTTGAATTTTGAACAACCAAAATTCGTCTGACAGAGAGCAGTCTCTTCAGACTTATTCAGTTTTAGCTTGAAATTCGAATTTCCAAAGGCAAAGTTCGAATTTCTAACTTGACAGTTCAGTTTAAACTTTCAACCTTCATCTATTTGAAGGTATTTTTCAAATGTTCAAAGATTTAACATAAAATCAAAGTTTGAAAACATCTTTTCTTCAAATCAAAATCTTTTACCCAATTATATCAAAAACTAAAGATCCTACAAAAGATCTAACAACATATACTCAGTTAATCTTCACTTGAACCAGCTTTGTTCTTCTTTGATATCTTCAATCCAAGCTCTTGGGTGTTGGTTTTAACATCATCAAAACTCTTGATTCAACAATATCTTCACTTACTTCACTTTGTGCAGAAAAATTTCAATCTTCCCAATTCACCCCCCCTCTTGGGAAGTCAGCCTTGCTAACAGATTCTAAACGCATCTGGGAGCAACTAAGAGCCTCTTATAGAGAGATAGCAAGGAGTTTTGAGGAGTATTAGCGATAGATTCATTCTTATCTAATATAACTCTGTTTTCTTATTATTTTTAATATGATTTGGGATTTTAGTTTTAATTTAATTTCTATTTCCATGAGTAGCTAAATTTCCCAGTCGGGGGTAGGGATGTAGCCTGACTAGGATAGATTGGATTTGTTTCTCTAGTTAAGACTCTTTAATTTGTTCAAGTTATATTTACTTTATCATTTTATTATATTTATCTCTTTCATTTGTTCATGTGAATTTTATATTTGATCACCATAAAACCTAATTAATGTGTAAACTTGATGAACTGAGAGGTGAAGAGTAAACCTAGATATAGATAGATAAACATGAATAACTAATCTAGAGATAGAATTAGGAATTCATGGTGATAGAAGTTGTAGTTTTCAAGGTTTAATTAGGAACTTTAGTTGCGCGAGAGCAAATTAAATCCTAATCAAATAAGGACTAATTGACCGAGAGGTAATTAGGACCCTTTAGGAACAACGGTCACTATAATTATGCAGAGTCTAACTAAGAAATAAAATCTAGTTGTCTCATAAGGTGAATCCTGATCCCTTGACGCTTCTAGAACTGAACCAAAACTCAAACTTTATTTTGTTTCGTATTTCTTTTCTTTTTAATTTGAATTCTCAATTTCATTATCACTTGCTTTTAGGATTAAAAGTTTGGACTGATAAATCTACTACCTCCCTTGGGTTCGACCTTTGGAATACTCTGAAGACTTTTTATTATTGCGATTGACCATGTATACTTGCAAGATCTTGATCATGAATCTTCATTTCTCACTGATTAAACTCTCACCCGCACCTTATAAACCTCTTCCAAGCCTCATTCATCAACAATCTCTCAAAAAATGACAAGGGATAAGAATCCCACCATTGGAAAAGAGGAATCAAGACCCAAGGGATCAGTCAAGTGACAATATACATCTACAGAGGGTGAAACCAAAAAAAGGAAAGGTGAATCTACTAAGGGAGCACTATCCAAAAAGTAGAAAACAACACTAAAGGCAATCAAAGAAGCCTATCCTAGCTACTACTTCCTATTCTTCATTCAATACTCAGTCTAAGGAATTCCAGTTAACCATTAAGCCTTTGTGTAGCACTGCCCATATCCTGGAGGAGTATACCACAAAGTTTGTTAGTAAGAAGGTAATCAACCCTTATTGTACCAACTTGGACGATTTTCTAATTTCCAACAATTTTGATGCTGGGTTATGGATGGTAAAATATAAAAATCTGTTGGAGATTAAAGAAAGGTATGATGATGAAGTCATCAAAACGTGGTATGCTTCTCTATCATACAACAGCAAAAGCAAGAGATGGCAGGTTAATCTTAGGTCTAAAATTCTATGGCTCTTTGATAAGACAATCAATGAAGTTCTGGAAATCCCTGGGCAAGATGGCCTCATGATTGACATCACCACCCAAAGGTATATGGAAGAGGATGAAGAAGCAGATGAGGAAGTTAGTCCATTCTTGAACTACAAGGAGAGCATAGTATTAAACACCTTGTTCTGGAGAAAAGAAAACATGCCATCACTAAGAGTGATAAAAACCTTAGACTTAAGCGTCCAAGCAAGGGTCTTGCACTACATTGTATCTAGGATCATCTTTAATAAAGGGGGAAGCTTCAACTTAATCAAAAGGGTTGAAGCACTTATGATGACTGCTCTAATGCGTGGAAAGCTACTAAATATGGGCCATATCATCTTTCAGTGAATGCTTAAGGCTAATGATCAAAGGAGGAATTCCACCTTGCCCTATGCATCCATAATCACCAAGATGTTTTAGTATTCCAAATTTAGCACTTGGAAAAAGGATCAGGTAAGCCTACTAAGGTATTCAAGGAGGAAGAGCTACAATGAATGGGTATTGAAAGACAAGAAGGAAGATGGATTGGAAAGGGAGCAGGGAAATTAGAAGATTTATTCTTTGAGGAAGGTCAATCATAAAAGCTAGGAGGGACTTTTGAGGCTGCTCCACCCACATAACCTTCCCAGCCTATTTCTCCTTCACCACAACCCACTCAACCTCTTCAACCCTCCACTCCTTCCACATGGGCCAAGCCAACAATAACCAGTAAGCGATATGATAGTCTGTTTGTCCTCATGCTGAGCATCAGATAAGAGAAAAATGATAAGTTTGCTTACCTGCAGGATCAGATCACATAATTAGTCAAGAACATGAAAGTGATTACTAATGTGTATGAAGAAATTAACAATGATATTCCCTTCACATCAGCTCTACCTTAGCCTGGACCCTCTGACCCTACAAAATCTGTAACTCTTGAACCTTTAAGTCCCTTTGTGCTAGAATCTTTTGAGCCTACTTCTGAAAATATTGCTACTGAGGCTGCTAATACTATGACCAACCTACAGGCCTTCAGCAATCAGACAAGCACTTTGTCCACCCTTGGACTATGCCATGGAGGAAGAAGAACCTCAAGTAGAAGGCTCTCATGAGCCTATGATGGAAAATGTTGCTCAGGAATCAATTATGTCCTCTAAAGAATCTATGCATATAGAGAAATTAGTAGAAGTCATTATCTCTGCACCAATCATTCAAGCTGCACTAAATGAGCAAAGAAGCCTAGTTCCTTACGTAGATGCTGCTGTCATTGCCCATAATGCAATTGTGCAAGCTCAAAATAAAAGACTTAATGAAATGTTTCTCTTCCTGTACCTCATTCTTCATCTCTAAAGCTTAGTCACTCTATAGCACAAAGGGCCAGATTAGCCAATCTTCTAAGGGAAGTTCAGGAGATAATCTTAGATGCTAAGGAAGATCTCCTTGAAACACCACCATCAGTACCTTTTTCCTCAGATGCCCTCCTCAGTGTCATTCATCCCGGTTCCTCTTCATGTTATTCCAGTGTCACAAATTCCTCCTCCTGTTATGCATGTTCCAGCACCTTATGATGCCAAAAAAGGGGAGAAGAATGATGAGCAAACTGGGAAACCTGGAAACTTTGAAGCCAAGCAATAAAGCAAAGGCAAAATGAAGATCAAGCTCAAACCCAAGAAGAAGTGATTGCTAGATCCTTAGGGCTGTTTGTTTTTATTTATGTTGAAATATTAATCTTGCTTTTGAAATATTTTTCTTCTGTACTTATTGAATCACTGTACTAAACTTTGAATGAATACAATATAATTCCATATTTTCCGTTTGCTATTCTATATATGTTGTACTTATCTTTAAAATTAATGCATATATCGAGTGAGAGCTCTTAAAAGCAAATCCAAGTACTAATCTAGTTTGCAAGTTGTTTTGTCATCATCAAAAAGGAGGAGAATGTTGAATCAAGTATTTTGATAGTTCTAAACAACTAGAGCTTGAAAGGATGATATCAAAGGAGTATAAGAATAGACAAGAAAAGAAATCCAAGAAGAAATATGTGAAGAATTAGAAATTAGGATTTCTCACAATGTACACAAGGGTAAAAGGCTTTGATTTTCACTTGCTCAAACTCCCACTGCATTTAAATATATGTTTTTCACATTATCCTATATTAACATATATTATATTTGAAAAATATTGACTAATAGATGAATTTTTAATTGATAAATCTAGTATATTTTATTTAAAATTTGAACTTTACTGACTGAAATTTGAAGTTCTAGAGATATCACCTATGACAAACGAATTTCGGGTATTGAAATTTAAATCTCGAGTCAAGCATAGTTAGTGGTAAGTACAAAATTCGTCTGAAGTCATATCAACATTTGTGTGACATTAAAGTACAAAAACACTTGAAAGACAATCCATCTGATAGATGAATTTTGAATCTCAAAATTCAAATTTTAAAGTGAAGACTTGTAAGTCTGCTCAGATGTGTCTCTAATAGATGAATTTTTAAAGTGCAAAATTTGAATTTCGAAAGATAGAACTCTTGTACCATGTTAAGTTAAGCTTTGACAGACAAATTTTGGGCCTCTAAAATTTGAATTTCGAGAGCACTGCAGAAACATGAGATAACTGTTCACATCCAACAAATGTACTTTGGATATGAAAATTTGTATGTTTTAACATAGGGTATATTTGACAAAATCAAAATTTGAATTTTATTCTTGAATAGAGGAATTTTGGAAGTTCAACATTAAAGACTTTAGCTTATGGTCTCTGTGAAATTCATCTGTTGGCACCCAAAATTCGAATTTCAATGTATTAGATGCATTAAATGCAGTTAGTGAATGGATAGTTTTGTAGAGTAACCGTTGGGTAACGTCTCTAATAGCTAGATCTTGTGTCTAACGACTAGTTAAGACATAAATCTATAAATAGAACTTCATTTGAAGTTGTAGGTAACAAATATATGCTGTAAATACTAAAATCTTTAGTCAAAGATTTTTACTCTCTCACACTTCATTTACTGCACTTCAACTATCTTATTTACTCTATATTAGAGAGTCTTCATTCTGTATAAAATCTTTTTTACATCTAGAAGAAGGATATTCTTGTTTGGGGGTTATCACAAGGGATTTGGGAAACACTTTGTAAGAGTGTAGAGTGTAAATTTGAAGGCTCTTAGAATAGAGCATCAACTTGTATTGTGGCGATTGGAAGGAGCCCTTTGAATTATTGTAAGATAGTGGAAAATCTCAAGTGGTGGCTTGAGGACTGAACATAGGTGAAGTAGTTAAACTGAACTAGGATCAATTTATGTGTCCTTTCCTTTCTTACCTTACATTTTCCTATATTGCTCTGTACTTTGCTTTCTGCAAAATCTTTGCTATCACTATTCTATCATGTTTTTGCAGAAAAATTTTGAACTTCCTAATTCACCCCCTCTTGGGAAGCCAGCAAACCAAACAATGTTTAGTTCTTGCAAGATGGTGACCGAAGTGGGTCTTCGTTTAGGTCGAGCATAGAATATTCAAGTACACCTGATCGGTATGAGTTCTTCCGAGAACACATATTTTATGCTTGATTAGTATTATTCCAAGTGTACATATATGACTGGATACCATATGTGATATGGTTTTGTGAATCCTCCTAGTCATTAGCATAAGTTCCTATTTCAGATAGATGTTTCTTGTCATCTAAAGCCCCATTCATTGTTTATAAGAATTTGGGGTCTAGGGCATTAGTTTCCCACATCTACTTTGCTAGTTCTAAGCAACTTACAAGTTTGTTTGGGAATTTTAGTGCATTCTATGGAAAAAGGGTATGCCAACCAATGGGTAAGATTGGGATTCAAGGGGGTCAAAATCTAAAAGAGTAGTTTTCTTGGGGAGCCGCCTCCTTAAATAATGTTCTTGTGTCATTTATGATGTAAAAATATTAGATGACAAAAAGGTCAAAGGTTTGAGATAGATTGGGAGGTTTTAAGGTCAAGTTTTAGCTTGGAAGTGACCATTTTGATTACAGATGTCCAAATTCTCCACACGTGGGAATTTTGAGGTAAGGTCAATGTATATAGTTAGAAGAGGTCAAGAGTAATTTGTAGGCATTGGAATCACGCCAATTAGAGGTCCAATTAGAGATATATACACATCTAAAGTTCATCCAACAGATCGGACTTGTTGTCATTTGACGGTAGATACTGGCGCCACAGCGCTAGATCCCTAGGCTGCGGCCTAACACCTTGTTTCCTCTTCTTCATCCTTTTTCTTTAAATTTAGGTCTTTGGATCAATTGTCTATATTATCCTCAATTTTCTAGCTCTTTCTACCCTAGTTCTTTATTCTTTCAAGTTGTTTTGGGATGCTCTAGTTAAATTATGGTCCTTAGAGGTAATTTGGGTCTATGTTTCCTTAGGATATTACACTGGACAACTTTCCTTTTGTCTTCTATTTCATCTTCTACTCTTCAGCCTAGTTAGATAAAATCAAGGAAGATTGGTCATAGTATAGGTGACAATGTATGTGGTTTTTTTCTTTCTTGGTTTGAACGTACTTTATTGTAGATTTTTGTTGATTCTTTCATGTAAGAATTGTATTATTTTGATAATTTCATGTTGATCACAGTTGCATTGTATTAGGATTGTATTGAATTGTAATGAAATTGTTGCAATTTTGTATTAGTAATGTATTTTATTGCAATTATGTATTGGAATGTGCTTTATTCTAGTACAGTACACCTAATGTGTATTGGAATGGAATCGCTAGGCTTCTATGTTGGGCTATAACATTTTTTATATAGGGACTATATAATATGTAGGGGGTGAATGAAAAACAAACATTAAAAAAATGATAAAGATAACACTTGTATTAATAAGCGCTATCTTTTTCTCAGTGTTGTTAAAGGTAGGTCGAATCAGTCAAAACAATGAATCAATTTGAAACTTTAAAGAACTAGTTAAGAATAGAATAGGTCAATAAGTAGCTAAACCGGTAAAAAATTGGGAAAGTTGATCAAATTATTTTTTAACTTTTATTTATTTTATAGTTGTTAAGATAAAATAGCATTATTTTTAGTATAAAATATTATTATTTTTTGGATAAGTTTTTTCTGTTCATATTATAATAATATATATGCTTCATTATAATACATGGTTATTAATAATCATAAATTCGCTTAAGAAATAATATGTTGACGAATTATTAGTTGGCCATTTTGAACTCAAAACGTGATTATAGACGAATATTAACTTATTTATATTTAAATACATATTAAGTTATGAAACTTGTTGATACTATTTTTTTTTAACTTTCTATGTAATATTTAGCACATAAAATTAAAAATATATTCACTTTATTATTATTGATTCAATTATGATTTGACTATAAGTAATATCTTTGTAGAAAGCACTTTCCTTGATCTTACAAAAGGTAGTGCTTTTAGAGTATTATCTCTATTACAGGCATTTTATAGCGATATAGTGATTCATTACCAAGCACTTGGTTTAATTAATAATGGACTATACTAGCTTAATCGAAGGTCTCAAGTTCGAGTCCTGGAAATGCAATCGTGCTAAATACTTGATGGTAGAGCTTATTGCTTGAAAGGGTCTGAGCTGGCTCGATCCAAATTAGTTTGGGACGCGATAAATCTTCTATTTGAAGTAGGATAGATCTAGGATACTAGATGTACATGTGAAAAAAATAGCAATATAGTGCTTCAAAAGTTCTATCTTTGATTGGAAAGAAGTGCTAAGTCCATTTAGGTCATAGTGGTTTTTGCTTTTAAACAAGGGCATTTTTATTCTTTCACATTATTTATTGTCTTTTTCTTAAAGCAAATAAGCATTAATTTATTGTTTAATATTTCTTCCCTACCTTTACATACTAAACATACTTTTAAGTTTCATTTTACATTCATTTCCTTTCCTTTCTTTTATGTTCCTTTTCTTTAAAATAGATTGTTGCAACCTTACGGGATCTAATGTCATGGTTGGATAAATAAAATAGGTTTCAAGAAAGGGAAAAAAAAAGAGGGCAAATCCATCTTAATATGTTTGATAGCCAATTATAATTTTCATTGAAAACCTGAACGTTTAAAATCATTTTCTTTCTACCAAAGAAGAATTAGAGAAGATAAGAAAAGATCAATTTCTTGTTCCTGAATCAATGGGCAAAGGCTCATCTTGTGCTCTAAGAAAAATTGAAGTATTTTAAAGTCGAATTTGAGATGTAGGTTATTGCATGAGATACGTTGAGGCAAGTGGTACTAGCTTCTCTCATGGTTCCACACATTTTCACAAGTTGGATAATTAATTTCTCTAGTAATGAGAGAAATAGTTGTAGGTAGATCCTATTTTTCTTTCACAAGTAACACAATAGCTTAGTGGAGATATGCCACTTGTCATGATTTTCATGTTTATTTAAAGCTTTTCTGATTTACATGTGGTCTAGTTGAAATTAATCAATTCAACCTGTTCTATATATATACTAGTATTTTTTTGTTGTAAGGGATCTTCAATTAAGGTGCACAATGTGATTTGAGATATGGCATTGTTGTTACTTTTTGACCAAGATCAAAACAAAAACAAAATCCTTGTGGAAAGTGATGAAGCATTAAAATCATTACAAGTTGATTATCTTGAAAATTAGGAGATTGTTGAAAAGATATCGATAATGACAAACACTGTACTATTACTACAATAATCTACTATTGGAGATTACAACATATGCCAATCATTGTATTATAAACATTGTACTTCATTATGAAAAAGAAGGTGTTTTTTTTCTCTTATTATATTATTATATTATTTGCATGTTTTTCTTTATAATAATATCCTTGAATAAATCATTTTATCTTAAACATCCCTAGTCATTCATCTTTGTGGGAACAATGATAAACTAAAGTTGGTATGATTTTGATCGATAATTGTGAGTTAATTATGTATGAAGATACAAATAAAAAATCATAAGCACTTGTTAGGGAACAGGCACTATATCGACTTATTATAAGATAGCTGTATGGATCAAGTCATAAGCATATTTCATATATATAATCGTGTCACTGAGCTTTTAGACCTGAGATCACTGTGGCTTCCTACATAAGGAACATTATACTTTGGCATAGTCAAAAGTCACCTTTAATCAGAAGATCATAAAAGCTATATCTGGGCCCTCAATGAGTGAGATTGAGAAATGTATGGCCATGCTCAAATGAAAGGGATTCTATTTGTTCTGTTAATCTGTGCAAAGATCGAGAAAGTGATAATCAAGTAAGATGAGAATGATGTTTCTATGCCTAATACTTGGCCCATATATCGTGAGACAAAAGGGATATGATAGAGTTATATGATAAGTCGCATCGGATCACTGATCTCATATGATTTGGGTGGTCATAATATTTTGATAGAGACTACTTGTGACTTGTGAGTTAATAGTGTCATTGACCCACTGCCAACAACATATGGGCCTACAGGTTCGCATACAAGGTTGGACCAACTCGAGCTAGAATATCTAGATTCATTGAACCTAAGATATATTTAAATTCGATGAATTTAACGTTTACTTTAGGGAGGAGGAATTATATATATATTTGATATATCTTATAAACTTTGAAATATATATACATAAAAATATATGTTTAATATATCTTATATATATTTGATATATTAAATATATATTTTGAAATATATATCATTTAATTAATTTAAATGAATTAGTTTTAAATTTAATCATATGTGATAGATTTAAAGTTAAACTAATAATTTGAATTTGATTCAGATTTAATTCTGGATTTATATTAAATAGTTAATTTAGATTTAATATATTAGATAGATTTAAATTTAAACTAATCTATTTAATTAATATTTGATTTAATTTACAGAATTGATCTAGATTAATCAAATAATAATAAACCCTATCTATATAATAGTAGAGACTAGGGTTATTATAAACAGAATTAAGAGAGTCTTCTCCCACCCAAGAGAAAGCAGCCATACACTTAGACAAAGAAAGTGTACGGACGCATAAAGGGAGAAACGTACGGAAGTTTGAGAACAGTGGTTCTAGCATACCATTTGAGCTGGACTCACTGTGCGTGTGGATACCAATAGAAAGAGCTAATCAGACACATCAGTTCCTAAGGTCTGACGGTAGAGGAAGAACCTGAAAAGACACGTGTTAAAGGTAAAATTCTTCTCTACATCTCGATTTAAGCAACGTTGACGGATCCATGGGAGAGTTTCGGTGATGTTATTCCACTGTGTGTAAACTGAAATTCCCAACATCTACAAGTATCAAGACTTGGAATCATCTAGTTTGTCCTCACCTTGCGACCCTAATTGTGAGGTGCAACGTACGTATAAATAATTTGGAAAATGTCTAATTCATGAGTAAATTAAGGGTTGAGTTTGAAGCGGATCGTGGGATATACCACTCTTCTTGCAAAAATTTTTCAATTAATTCACTTAGAATTTCTTAAGCTATCAAAATGTATAAGGATTAAAGAATAGTTGCCAATAAAGATGAAAACTTTATCATGGAAGGCATTAATTTTGGTGTTCATTTTATTCCTTTGGAGGTCATATCATGTCTTGAGAGCTTAAGATTGTTCAAGTTTAAGTTAGAAGAGGTTTGGGAAGACATTAGGGGCATTACAAGATTGGCCAAAATCATTGATGCAGAAGAGGAACTTTTTTTGGAGAAGCTAGAGATGCTACCACACTTGGAGGATATAAGCATCACCTTAGGGACTCTCTCTAGCCTTAAGAAATTCTTAAGATTAGCCAACTTGCAGCGTTGCATCAGAGATGTGGGAACTAATCATTGTGGGAAGCCTGCAATTGACACACTAATAATTCTGAGTGCGACAAAACTGGAATGTTTAGAGTGTATGAAATTAGTTAATATGAAGAATGTTACGAATGATAGCTTCCCAAGATGGGGGTGAGTTAGGAAGTATGAAATTTTTCTACAAAAATATAATATAGCAGTGAAAGCAAAAGTTTAAAAACAACAAGTTATAATCAAAATTGAATAAAAAGAGAAAAGGGAAGAGAAAACTCAGTGGTTTATCCCAGTTCGGTCCAATCCACTTGACTTATATCCAGTCATCAAGCCAGCACTTGAGATTTTCCACTATCAGCAAGAATTCAATGGGTTCCTTATAATGTCACAGTACAATACTTGTGCTCTTTTCGAAGAACACAAAAAATCTCTCAATCACTCTCACTAGTGATTCCCCTAATCCCTTTGAGAAATCCCTAACAAAGAATCTTTGTTCCATATTAAGAAAAGATTTGTTACAAAAATGAAAAGTCTCTTAAATAGAGTTGATATGATAGTTGAAGTGTAATAAATAATGTGAATAGGTGAAAAGCTTTAACCCATAATTTAAGTAAATATTTTGTAATATGAGACTTAAATTCATTACCCACAACTTTAAATATTTTATTTATAAATTTGTGACTTAACTAGTTGTTATATACAAGATCTAGCCGTTAAAGAGATTAACCAACAGTTACTCTGCAAAAATAGTTGTTCACCAACCACATTAAATGTGTCTGACACTCCAAAGTTTGAATTTTATGGCTTCACAGATGAATTTCACAAAGATAGAAGGTTAAGTACTTTAATATTAAAATTCAAAATTTGTCTGTTACTAAGTGATATTCGAATTTCAAATTTGCAAAAGATACCCCATGTTAGTTAATATGAATTTTCATATTGGAAGTGCGACTGTTGGGTTTGAACAGTTACTTCAAGTTATCACAATTCACTTCAGAATTTGAATTTCAGAAGCTGAAATTCATCTATCAAAGGCAACGTGACACAAAACCTTTTCACTATGAAGTTTGAACTTTGAACTGCAAAGTTCATTTGTCAGAGGCATGCTTCAACACAACATAAAAGTTCTCACTTCAATGTTCTCACTTTGAAGCTCAAAGTTCATCTATCAGAGGCTGTGACTTCGAACTCACTTTGAACTTCACCAACAGTCGAATTTTAATTA
Source organism: Adenanthera pavonina (assembly GCA_026686845.1). Classification (NCBI taxonomy): domain Eukaryota; kingdom Viridiplantae; phylum Streptophyta; class Magnoliopsida; order Fabales; family Fabaceae; genus Adenanthera; species Adenanthera pavonina. The sequence goes on from JAIVEN010000017.1 coordinate 12,095,905, forward strand.
AGTTTCATGTGAATTTTGTATACTTTAACTAATTATGCTTAGCTTGAAATTCTTATTTCATAACCAAAATTCATCTATCAAATATGAGAACTCTATAAGTTCAAACTTTACTAAGCAAAGTGCAAATTTTGCACAAAATAAATGAGTCAAATAGAAAAATTCTTTTGTTAGCCAATATATCTTAATTCTAACATATGCTAACATCAAATAACTATAAAATAACTTGGTGGAACATATGGTAACATAAATAAGTAAGATTTAAAGCTTTTTACCTATTATACATAGTAAGAAATCTTAAAAACTATTTCTTCACTTGATGTTTACTAGATTTCATCACTTTATGTTTTCATACTCCTTTGATATTCTCCTTCCAAGCTCTAGTTGTTTATCATCATCAAAACTTCTAATTCAACATTCTTCCCTTTTTTGATGATGACAAAACAACTCACAAATTGGATTAGTACTTGGCTTTGCTTCCAAGAGCTCCCCCTCAACATATGCATTAAAATTCAAATTTTAACATATAATCTTAGCATATGTATCAGAGTAAAAAATTTTAGGAGGAGAATAGAAAAGGACTGTTAAGACAAAGAAACATACTTCATTGATATAAGCACATAAGTACATTGAATGCAAAGAAATACACTGAGACAAAGAAACACAACAGAAAGCAAATACACAAAAAGCACAAAAAACATAATGTCCTAAGGCCTATGCTCTGTTGTTCTACCTTTATCATTCCTTTTTAGCCTTCAGCTTGATCCTTTTGTCATAGGTTTTGCTTGATTGCCTAGTAGCTCTAGTAGCTCCAATTTCAACAACTCCAGTTTTCTTCTCTCCCTTTTTGACATCATTGGGAGCAAGTGCAGAAGGAGGAGGCACTTCAGCAGTGGGAATGGCCTGAAATGTAACTGGTATAAAAGGCACTGAGGTAGGCACTTGAGGAAGTTATTTATTATACCCCAAAGAGATCTCCTTAGCATCCTTTAGGATGTTGGCTAGCCGAGCTCGTTGTTCCATTATGAGTTCAAGTCGAGAAGATGAAGGTTAAGGTACTCATGGTGGAAACATCTCATCCAGACTCTGCTTCTAAGCTTGTACCTAAGTAGCATGTGTAATATCAGTAATGTCAACATGAGGCACAATCCCCTTTTCCTTATTGCTAACATATTGAACGATGGGTATTGCTGTGAGGTTTGCGACAAGCTTTTCCATATGCTCTTTTTCTTAAGTTGAAAGAATTGATTCCTGAACATTTTCCTCCATAGTTGGCTTATAGGAGCTCTCCATTTGAGCTACTTTGGCTTCCTCTATACCATAATCCAGAGATAGACTAGGGCTAGTACCATTGCTAGAAAAGTGAGGACTAACAGTAGTAACAGTAGAAGGGGTTTCTTTTAAAGGACTTAAGACATGTGAGGAGTCGGACTTGTAAGGATCAGAAGAGCCAGGCTGTAGTGGTGCTAATATAGATGGGATAAAGGTTCACAGGTCATTATAGGCATCAATAACTACTTTAATGGTTTTTGGCCAGAACAATAATTTGGCTTGCAGGATTGCAAACTAGGCATTATATTCATCCCTAACACTCATGATCATTTCAAATAAACAATCATATAGCTTTAGTAGGGTGTTGAGTTTGGCCAAGTTATGGTGGGATGCGATGGGATGGAAGGTTTAGGTGGTTGGATGCTTTGAGATTGGGTAGGCTATGGTTCAGGTTGGGTAGATAAAGCAGCCTCAAAAGCAACTTCCTATTATTGTTATGGAACTGGCCCTCTTTCTCTATAAAAGAAATCTTTAATTCTACTAGCACCCTTTCTAACCCATTTGCCCTTATTTTTCTCTATACCCATCCTTATAAGTTCTTCCTCTTTGAATTTCTTTGTGGGCTTTCCTTTGCCTTTCTCTAAGTGTTGGATTTTTGCAAACTTAAGAAATTTGGTGATGATAGAGGCATATGGTAGTATAGAATCCTTCCTCTGATCTCTGGCCATTACCATTCTTTGAAGAATGATGTTTCTTATGTTAAGCTTTTTTCTTCAAATTAAGGCTATCATCACATGAACTTTAGCCCAGGTGATCAGAATAAAGCTACCTTCCTTGTTGAAGATTATTCTAGATACAATGTAATGTAGGGCCCTCATTTATACACTGAGATTAAAGGCTTGACATTTTTTAGAAGAGGCCTATTTTCTCATCTCCTGAAGATTGTGTTCAGAATCTTGCTCTCCTTGTAGTTTAAATATTATCCACTCTCTTCATCAATTTCATCATTCTCATCCATGTACTTGATGGCAGAAATATCAATCTCGAGCTCATTTTGGCCAGGAATCTTCAAAATGTGATTGATATTCTCGTCAGTCAACCAGAAATTCCTAGATCTAAGAGTAACTTGATATTTTTCCATTTTGCTGTTGAACTTTAAAGAGGCATACCAAGTCTTGATTACTTCTTCATCATACCTTTCCTTAACCTCTAAAATTTTTTTGTACTTTTCCAACTAGATTCTAGCATTAAAGTCGTTTAGAATAAGAAATTGTTCCAAAGTAGTCCATTGGGGAGTGATTACCTTCTTTGTAGTGAAATTTGTTAAGAACTCCTCAAGATATGGTTAGACTTTGTACTTGATGATGGAGCAGCAGGAATAGGTTTCTTTGATTATGTCTTAGATTTAGCCATTCTCTTTGCCTTTGAAGGTGTTCCTTTGCTCGATTTAACCTTTCATTTCTAAGCACCACCTTCTTTCATGGCATACTGAGACTTTGCCATTCTTTTAGGCCTTTCTTGTTTTGCACTAACGTTTATGTTCTTTACTCTCACCATTTCTTCGAGAAAGTTGCTTCGAGGAATGCACTGATGGTGTTTGTAGGGTCCAATTTTGAGTTTAATCGATGGAAAATAATGTTTGGCCGAAGGAATTTAAGAATAGTTGAGAGAGTTGTGATGGTTGATATACTAATAGGATTGCATTTGTTTAGCGTCTGACCCTCAGAGTCCTCTTTAGTAACTATTTGACAGATGAATTTTGGGGGCCAAAATTTGAATTTCAAGTAGTTATATTCCCTACTTGACATAGAAACTGCCTTGACAGATGAACTTTCAGCCTTGAAGTTTGACCATCAGAGACGTACAACATAGAAAATGTCTCAACAACCGAATTTCAACCTTGAAATTCGACTGTAGAGACTTAACCTAGATAGAAGCTTCAACAGACGAACTTTGTGTGCTCAAAGTTCAAATTTTGAAGTTTTCAACAAAAAGAAAGCAAACATATGAGGTCCAACAGACAAATGTTAGGAATCAAAGTTCAAATTTTGAGACTTCATGAAGAAATATCTAAAATGTGAATATTAAATCATTAAAGTTTGAATGTTGTAACAAGTAGGCATAGCACATACATATGCAACAGTGAAAATTCATACTTCAATAGGTCAACAGACAAAGTTCGAGTAGATAGAAACACAAGTATAGCATATAAAGCACTGAAATTTGACTGTTAAGAGGTCAAAGTTCAAATTTCGAGTAAGCAAAGTCACTCAATATGTCAGAAAAAATATGGAAATTCGTCTATCGATAATTAAAATGCGAATTATGAAGAATAAAACTTACATACAAATGCTGAAAATTCACATTTCCATATTTCTTTAGCAGAAGTAGCTTATCTAAGTATGAGATACTCCACCATTTTGATCTCTTATCATATAAGCTCATGAGGAGTACTTGCAAAATACTTTATACACACTCCGATGCTTAAGTTAGTATATGATTTTACACATTAACTAAGAAAATAAATAGATTAAGATAGAAGCTTGCTTATAGCACATTGGGATTAAGTATACCTAATTTTCTTCTGATTTTTCCATACCTGTCTTCTGCAAGTAGTTTGGTCAAGATATCTGCCAATTGATCTTCTGTTGGGACAAATTCCAAGATAATGTCTCCTCTTTGAGGATGATCCTTTATGAAATGGTGTCTGATCTCAATGTGCTTTATCCTTGAATGCATTACTGGATTCTTTATGATATTGATGACACTAAAATTATCACATTTGATAGGTACTTCCTTCAACACAATTCCAAGATCTTCCAATTATTGTTTCATCCAAAGAATTTAAGCACAACAGCTTTTGCTAGCTGCTTATTCAGCTTATGCAGTAGAAAGAGATACATTATTCTGCTTCTTCCTAAACCATGAGACTAAGGATCTCTCAGAAATTGGCATGTGCCACTTGTGCTCTTTCTCTTAGTCTTAGATCCAATAAAGTATGCATCAGTATAACTAATAAGGTCATCTCCATTGCCCTTTGGATACCAAAGTCCCATCTAAGATATTCCAAGTAGATATTAGAATATTCTCTTCACAGCTGTTGCATGGGACTTCTTAGGACATGATTGGAATCTTGCACACATGCATACAGTGAACATGATGTCAAGTCTACTAGCCGTTAGATACAACAAGGAACTAATCATTCTTCTGTATTGAGTGATATCAAATGGTTTTCCTCTTTCATCCATATCGAGCTTTGTAGTAGTAGCCATTGGAGTTCTCATTGACTTAGTATTCTACATTCCAAATTTCTTTAGCAATTCTTTTAGACATTTTGATTTACTTAGGAAGATGCCATCATCACATTGTCTGATTTGCAGTCCAAGGAAAAAGTTGAGTTCTCCCATCATGGACATCTTGAACTCACTTTGCATCAATTTAGAAAAATCCTTGCACACAGATTCGTTAGTAGCATCGAATATAATATCATCAATATAAATTTGAGCAACAAGTAAATCTTTATTTGTTTTCTTAGTAAAAAGTCTTGTGTCAACCTTGCCTCTGTTAAATCCTTTTTCAATTAAGAAGTTACTTAACCTCTCATACTAAGCTCTTAGTGTTTATTTTAAACTATAAAGAGCTTTCTTTAGTTTATATACATGATTAGGTCTAGTTGAGGCCTTAAATCCTAGAGGTTGATCATAAACTTCTTCCATGACATAATCATTTAGAAAACACTCTTTGCATCCATTAGATATAACTTAATATCCTTTATATAAGTATGGGCTAAGAGAATTCTTATTGCTTCCAGTCTGACAACTGGAGCAAAAGTTTCTTCATGATCTATACCTTTTTCCTAGTAATAGCCTTTGACCACTAACCTAGCACCTATTTGGTTCTAATAATTAGATGATCATTGGGCCTAGGCACTAAGTCCTTACTTGATTCCTCTCGAACTGATTCAGCTCTTCTTGCATGGTTATAATCTAGTACTTATCTTTTAATGCATATTCTATGCAGTTAGGATTAATTTGTGATATGAATGCACAATGATTTATCTAATCCCTAAGCTGCCTTCTTGTTTTAACATTCCTTTGAACATCCCCAATCACTTGATCAATAGGATGACTCCTTTGATATCTCCAAACTCTAGGTAGTTCTTGAGAAATTTCTTCATTAACTTCAAGTTCATGATATTTCTCCTGAATATCTCCCTCTACAGTAGTAGATTCTAATATTTTTTTTGGTTCAATTTTATCTTCCGTAGAGAGGTTCATCTTTTTAAAGCTAGAAATCAGTTCCTCATTTAAGTCAGGTTTAAAGAGAGTTTCATTTTCAATAAACATTATATGCACAGACTTTTCTATGGTTCTAGTTCTTTTATTGAAGGCTCTATATGCTTTACTTCTACTAGAGTAACAAAGAAATATACCTTCATTTGACTTAGAGTCAAACTTACCTAGATTCTCCTTTCCATTACTGTGGATCATAAGGTGTCTTCCCCAAGATTGGTCTAATGTATACTCTATTGATGCTATGGCTTGCTGTGTTTACTGCATTAACCCAGAAATATTGAGAAACTTCTTTCTCGTTAAGCATTGCTCTTGCCATCTCTTCTAATTTTCTATTTTTCCTATTGATCACACCATTCTACTAGGGTGTCCTTGAAGTTGAGAAATTGTGATCGATTCCATGCTCTGTGCAGTTCTCCAAGAAGCTTGAATTTTCAAATTCTGCTACATGATCAAACCTAATGGACACAATAGAAATACCTTTCTTATTTTGTACTTTCTTAGCTAACATTACAAATGCATCAAATGTCTCATCTTTAGAGGAAAGAAATAAAGCCCAAGTAAATCTAGAGTAGTCATCCACAATTACTATCGCATATAGATTTCCTCTAATGATTTTCACTCTTGATGGACTTGCCAACTCCATATGTAGTAATTGGAGTGGTCTAGATATGGAGATGTCATTTTTAGATTTGAAAGAGGACTTAGTTTGCTTCCCCTTAAGATAAGCATCACATTCTTTGTTTTTTTCAAATGATATTTGAGGTAAGCCAGTAACTAAGTCATTTTTAATTAGCTTATTAAGTATTAACATGTGCTAATCTTTTACGCTAACCAACTCTCATTTTATTACTGATTAAACATATAGAATCTAAGTTAGGGAATTCATCTAAATCAATAGTATAATAGTTACCATCCCTTTGAGCTTTGAAGATAATCTTGTGATCACTTTTTTTTATGACCAAGCAGAATCTTGAGTCAAACAGCACCAGATTTCCTTTGTCACAATTCTGACTCACACTCTACAAGTTGTGGTTCAAGCTAATTGAATATAACACTTCTTCTATAAATGTTTCAAGATTCTTGCCCATGATGCCGATGCTAACTACTTTCCTATATTGGTCACCCTTAAAGGTCACTTTTCCTTCCTTTCTTATTTCTGAGAATGATGAACTTCTCCTTATCACTAGTCATATATCTTGAGTATGCACTGTCCATATCCCATTTGTTACTCTTGCTCGCTCTAAAAGACACTTGTAAAATAGATTTTAGTTTTTTTTCTTAGGTACCCATATTTGCTTGGGTCCTATCTTGTTAGTTCCTCCCTTGGGTATTGAAGTACCTTTAGGAACCCACTTCATTCCATTGTCATTTCCTTCCTTCTTGTATACACAAGAGTAGGATATATGATCCTTCTTGTTACAAAAGTGGCAAGTAGAGAAGGGGTTAAAAGAAAGAGATGCGAATCTAAAACAATGTAAGTAATATCTTTCTTTTTTATTTCTGGGAGCTGGAAATAATTCTATGCTTTGGTTTAACTCATTGCAATTTGAATTCTCTTCAGCACGCACAAAATTTCTCAAATAGAGATTTTGCTTCTTGCGTTTCAACTTTTCTTTTACGGCACAAGGTCATATCCTAGACCCATCTTTCCTTAACTTACTATTTGATTACCAAATAACACGTTTAGCATATCTTGGCCTCTAGTGAATTTAGTTAGAGTCTTGTATAGATAAACATTCTTATCTCTAAGCTTAATGTATGAGGTGTAGATAGAAGGAGCAGGAGATAAAGTCTGTGATGCAATGTAAGATGCATGAGATTCAAATCATTTACCTCAAAGTCGCTTTAATTGTCTTGGTTATGATTCTCTTCCTCTTTTGCAGTCTCTTAAGCCTTCAAGCAAAGATTTGCAATTTCTTCTTCTTCTGCTTCATCCTTTTCATTTGAGCTATCTCCCTAGATGGATGACATGAAGGCTTTCTTCTTTTTCTCTTTGTTTGATTTCTTTTCTTTTTCCTACTTCTTGGCAAGCTAAGGACACTCCCATTTGATATGCCCAGGTTTCTTGCACTCATAGCAGATGATGGAGTCTTTGTTTTCTTTCTTATTGCAAGTGGCTCCATCATTCTTTATAAATTTTCTGAACTTTTTCTTCCCGTGTATCTTTCCTAATCTTCTTACCAACATAGCCATTATTTCTTCATCCGACTCAGCATCTTCTTCAGAGTCAGCATAATCTTCTAATTCTACCTTGAGAACCAGACTATTCGTTTTCTTGTCATAAGAAGATTCTTTTAGAACTTTTAGTTTTCGTTCATATTCTTCTAGGCTTCCAAAGAGAGCTATGACAGATGTCATTGATTCTCCCCTCGCTTTTTCTATGGTGTTTCTTTGGTTGCCACTCAATAGATAAAGCTCTAAGAATATTTCTGACTTTCTCAAGTTGAGAATATTCCTTCTTAACGTTCTTTAGTTTGTTCATGATAAGAGTGAACATCTTTTGTAGATCTTTGATGCTTTCTCCTTCTTTCATTTTGAAACCTTCATATTAACCAATGTAAGTGTTTAGTTTATTCTTCTTTACTCCCTTGGTTTCTTCATGAGAAATCTCCAGAGTATCCCACATTCCTTTGGCTATAAACTAATGGGAAACTCTATAGAACTGATCTTGATTCAGAGCACTTAACAAGAAGTGTTTTGCCTTAAAGTTTCAGCAAAACTCTTTGTTTATCTTTATCATTCCACTGTTTTTCTAGCTTCTCTTTGTATGTGTCATTATCCTGTATCTTTATTGGCACAAAATCACCCTTGTTTATGATGGACCAGATCTATAGGTCTATAGATAAAGATATATCTACATTCTCATCTTTTAGTATCCATAGTGTTCTCTACTAAAGCTTGGAGGTCTGTTGGTATTGTTCCCCACTTGTAGTATATTTTCTCCAAAGTTGGCCATGAGTTCTCCGAAATGATGAAATCCTTTAGCTAGGAGTCCAAGCTTTGATATCACTTGTTAGGAATACTGGCTTCCCAAGGGGGCGAATTGGGAAGTATGAAATTTTTTTGTAAAAATACAATGTAGAAGTGAAAGTAAAAGTTTGTAGAAAAACAGAGTATAACAAAAATTAAATATAAAGAGATAAAGGAAGAGAAAACTTAGTGATTTATCCTGCTTTGGTCTAATTCACTTAACCTATGTCCAGTCCTCAAGCCATCACTTGATATTTCCACTATCAACAATAATTCGGCGAACTCTTTGTAATATCATAGTACAATACTTGTGCTCTTTTCTAAGAATATAGAAAATCTCTCAATCACTTTTGCATGTGATTCCCTTAATCCCTTTGTGAAACCCCTCATAAAGAATCTTTCTTCCAAATGAAGAAAATATTTGTTACAAAAATGAAAACTCTCTTAAATATAGTAGATATGACAATTGAAGTGTAATAAATGAGGTGTATAGGTGAAAGAGCTTTAACACAAAATTTTTAGCAGAGTTTTTGCAATATCAGATTTAAATTCATTACCCACAACTTTAAATGAACTTCTATTTATAGATTTATGGCTTAGCTAGTCGTTTAACACATGATTTAGCTGTTAGACACATTAACCAATAGTTATTCTACAAAAATAACCATTCACTAACCGCATTAAATGTGTTTGGCACACCAAAGTTCAAATTTTGGGGCTCAGCAGATGAATTTCATAGAGATAGAAGGTTAAGTACTTTAACATTGAACTTCAAAATTTGCATGTTACTAAGTGACATTCGAATTTCAAGTTTTCAAAAGATACCCCATGTTAGTTCGTGAAAATTTTCATATTGGAAGTGTGTTTGTTGGCTTTGAACAGTAGCTTCAAGTTTTCACAATGCACTTCAAAATTCAAATTTCAGCAGCTAAAATTTGTCTATTAGAGGCTTGTTTAACATGACACAAAAGCTCTTCAATACAAAGTTTGAACTTTGAACTGCAAAGTTCATCTGTTAGAGGAATGCTCTAACATGATGTACAACTTCTCACTTCAAAGTTCACACTTTGAAGCTCAAAGTTTGTTTGTTAAAGGCTATGACTTCAAACTCACTTTGAACTTTACCAATAGCCAAATTTTAACTAAGCTTCATACAAATTTTGTACACTTTCATTAACTATACTTAGCCCAAAATTCAAATTTCATAACCAAAATTAGTCTATTAAAGATGAAAGCTTTGTAAGTTCAAACTTTACTAAGCAAAGTGCAAATTTTGCATAAAATAAAAATGAGTCAAATAGCAAAATTTGTCTGTTAGCCAATATATCTTAATTCTAATACATGCTAATATTATATAACTTTAAAACAACTTGTTTAAACACTGTGATAACATAAATAAGTAAGATTAAAAGCTTTTTACCTGGTGTACATAGTGACAAATCCTAAAAACTAATTCTTCAATGGATTTCATCACTTTGTACTTTCATGTTCCTTTGATATTCTCCTTCCAAGCTCTAGTTGTTTGGAATCATCAAAACTTCTGATTCAACAAATATTGGTTTGGAGGTCTCACTAGTTAATCACACTAACAAATTTTACAAGCTAAGAAAAGTCGTTGTTAATCAATGTAATTCAATAACTCATTTGACATGGCTCAATTATGCTCCATACCTTCAGACTCTTTCTATACAGTTACGTGATCAACTTGAGGAAGTGATAACCCAAACCATAGATAATGGATACGAAAATAAGGATGGCATATTTTCAAATCTAGAGTCATTGACTTTGTCAATTTTGCCAGAATAGAGCAATATCTACAAAAAGTCCTTATCTTTACCTAAGCTTCAATCTATGCATACAGGAGAATGCCCTTGTTTGAAGAAGCTTCCTTTAGATCTCAACTCTACAAAATATTTGAAGAAGACAAAGGGACAAAAAGAATGGTGGTAAAATTTAGAGTAGGAACATCCAACCATTAAGGAATCATTCCATACTAAATTCATCATCAATGAGGTAAATGCATTCCTAGCTTGAGTTCTTAATGTTCTTTCTATTTTATATTTCCTTACATGTTTCTTAGAAAATTTTCAAAAGATGGAGGAAATTTCATCTCTTAACTACAATGCATAAGCTTTTCTCATTTTATCTATGTGTGTTTGTCTGTCAATATATGTGCACATGTTGTACTAGAAAAATTGATTATATGTGTCGGTATCGAATCTAAAATAATTAAGTCCATCTAAACTCATATTTTGTGGTCGCTTCTTAATTTTGTCATTTCCCTCATATGTCAGCATAACATGCATAATCCATGAATCTTACCGAGGAAGAAGAAAAAAGCTAATATACATGAAGAAACGTAAATTATTTGGTTCATATTAATCATTTTTTCAGCAATGGATTGATCTTCTATTCAATTATTTATTTCATTTAATAATTTTCTACACATAAATTTGAGCCACTTGGGTGATTTATGATATCCTAATTTTAATTTTTAAAGTTTTTTGCCAATTAATTTTTTAATTTATAAATAGTTGATTGTGTGTATTCAAATTTTGATATTTTTCTCAACTGAGAACTCATGTGTGTAGTACATTATAAATTCGTTAAGGAATATTGCAATCTTCCGAACTTATTTTCATGTCCTATTATGTTTCAGGGGTGGAAGAGCACTTGGTGGTATGTACATCCAGATAAATATGATTTTGGTATAATCTTTATATGACTGTTGATTGTTGGTTTTCTGATCAGTAAGATGATTGTTGTCTATGTGATCTTTGTTGAATCAAGTGTTTTGATGATTCCAAACCAACCTTCAAGAGCTTGGAATAAAGATATCAAAGGTGCACAGAAGGTTTCAAGTGAAGGAATTCTAGAATAATCAGTGCAAGTATAGATGTAGAATGTTTAGTAATATTTTAATTTCAGTAAAAGACTTTGATTTCGTGAAAAGATGTTTTAAAACCTTGATTCTATGGTAATTCATGGAATATTTGAAAAGCACCCACTAACAGACGAAGTTTGAAAGGTTTATACTGATATGCTGTTTTGAAAATTCGAACATTGGCTTTGGAAATTCAAATTTTGTATTGAAAATGAACAAGTCTGAAAAGAGGCTTCTCTGACAGACGAATTTTGACTTGAAAAATTTGAATTTTGATATATGTCTGAAAAGAGCTTTCTCTGACAGACAAACTTTGGCTTTTGAAAATTCAAATTTCAGATAAAATGCAACTTATGCAAAATTGAAAAATTCGTCTAAGAATATGTCAAAGTTCATCTGAAACCAAGTTTAGATAGTGCTTCAAACTTGCTCACAGAAAGATGAACTTTGAACATGAACATTCAAATTTTAGAAACAAAGCTTGTGAGTCTGTTATAATGATATGTTGACATACGAATGACAGTATTAAGAAATTTGAACTTTAAAGTAAGTATGAAAAGAGGTCTCTCTGACAGACAAACTTTGCCCTTTGAAAATTTGAATTTCGAATTGATGAACTATTGTGCCTCATTGAACCAGCTTCTGACAGACGAATTTTGGGTTCCAAAATTTGAATTTCGAAGGCACTGTAGCAAAATGAAATTATTGTTCACACTTAACAGAAAGACTTTCAACATAAAAATTCATATGTTCCAACATAGAATCATTTTCTAAAGATGAAAATTCAAATTTTACTTCATAACAGACGAACTTTGGGAGTTCAATGTTAAAGGCTGTAGCTTTCGGTTTCTGTGAAATTCGTCTGTTGACCAACTGAAATTCGAACTTTGAGTGTCAGAAGCATTAAATGCGGTTCGTAAACCGATAGTTTCTCAGAGTAATCGTTGGATAACATCTCTAATGGCTAGATCTTGTCTCTAACGTATAGTTGAGGCAAAAATCTATAAATAAAACTTCACTTTGAAGATCTGGGTAATGATTTTAACTTTGTATATACTAAAACTCTGCCAATTCATCTACTCAAAGTCTCTTACTCTCACATACTTCAATATTTGTACTCCAACTTTCATATAGACTCTGATTAAGAGAGTTTATTCATTGTAAATAATCTTATCTTCATCTGGAAGACATATTTTCTTGTAAGGGGATATCACAAGGGATTAGGGAAGTACTAAGTGAGAGTACAAAGAGTGAAAGTGTGAGCTCTAAAAATAGAGCATCAACGCTGTACTGTGGCATTTGCAAGAAGCCCACTGAATTCTTGCAGAATAGTGGAAAATCTCAAGTGGTGACTTGGGGACTGGACGTAGGTCAAGTTGAGAGATTGAACCAGGATAAATATCTGAGTCTTCTCTTTCCTACTACTACTTTTACTGTTTATTCTTTTATAGTCTGTTTTACCATCACCCTTTGCTTTCTTCACTTTCTTGACATTTTGCAAAAAAATTTTTAATCTTCCCAATTCACCCCCTCTTGGGAAGCCAGCTTATCTAACAATCTTATCATGTATAGTTTCTTTTTTCACAGTGAGAACTTGTGTGTGAAATGAATGCAATGCCTTGTTTAGTATATTGGGAATATTCAGGTCTGATGTTTGACTATCTGATGAAATTTCTATCCAAAGAGTAATGAAACCTTGATTGAGAATATTTATTATATTACTGACGAGGGTTGGATTGAGTTGTCAAAGACTCAACACTTCTTAAGCCTCATGGAAAAGAAAATCATGATGATCAAATAGCTACCCTATTTAAATTAATTCGACAATACTCGATTCTGATTCAATAGTATCGAATATTATATAATCATAATGATAGTTGGTTCTGTCAACAAAAATGCAAGTCTTACGACACATTCTAGCTCATCTAAACTTTCATAAATATATAAAAGAAATATTTATTTTGAATCCCACTCTCGATGTGAAGATCATATTAGTGGGCAATCTATAAGTATCTCTGTATGTGCTTTTTGAGTCCTAGGCTTACCCTAACCCTAATGAACTCTTGAGACTCACCTCATATAAAATTTTGTTTATAAAAAAAAAGTATTTTAAAATTAGGATATTATTTTAGTTATATTTTAAAAACAAGTATTGCTAAAAAATTGGAACTATACATAATCATAGCTAAAAACCTTATTTTATGATTATGATAAAATAAAATAGATGAAAAAATTACAAGACAAAAAAAACAGAACAGAAAAGAAAACCCAAAATGAGCCTATTTGCTTAGTTTATACATGCAAATAGGAGAAGGAATATTTCAATTAAGTTGTACAAGTTGTAACTCCCCTCATGATATCTTTCTTAGCCTAGTGTGTAGAACCGGAGGAAACAAGATGGAGGAAGGTTCAAGTGGAGTCTGAAAGAGTTCCACGCCATAGTGAGAAGAGGGCCGCCGCGGTGAGAGCTAATTCCAGTGGCTCTTTTCGGCTGAAAACTAGTAGAGTCGTGGTGAGAGTTGAGGATTTCGTTTAAATCATAAACATTTCAGATGAATAGAAAGAAAGAAATGATGGGAGTGACAGAGAAGAATGAGAGAGCTTTGCTAGGATTCGAGATTTTCGGCTTTTGGGAGTGATTTTTGGACCTTAGAAGCTTGGATTCACGTTGGTAAGTGATCTCTACTCCTCCCTCTCTATTTTCTTCGGTTTAAACTTGGGGTTTTTTAGTTATGTGTTGGGTTTTCGGATTTGGGCCGAAATTCACTGATTGAAACGGATGAAATGAGATTAAAGAAGTGTGTTTTGGTGTTCTTGTTGCTTATATGTGAGTTTTGAAGGGTTTATGTATGATTTGAGCTTAACCTTAGGTTGTTTTTGGTTAGGGCTCTTGGGAATCTGAATTGTATATGGTTGAGTAGTGTTTGAATGGTCCCTAAGAGCTTAGTAATGCATAAATGTGGTGTTGGAACCTTAGGTTAGGCTAAATTGGTTAAATTGTGGAAATTGGATATTTGGTATATGTTGTTAATTGAGGACTTGTGATGTTATGAAAGTTGTTTGTGTTAGCAAGGCCGACTCCCCAAGAGGGGGGTGAATTGGGAAGATTGAAATTTTTCTGCACAAAGTAAAATGGATGAAGATAGCACAGTGTAATGGAAGCAACGTATAAAATAGAGCAAGCTGAAAAGTAAAGATAAGGAGAAGAAGACTCAGTAATTTATCTTGGTTCGGTCTATCTACTTGACCTATGTCCAGTCCCCAAGATAACTCTTGAGATTTTTCACTATACAACAAGAATTCAACGGGCTTCTTGCTAATGCCACAGTACATTGAGTATGCTCTGTTTCTGGAGCTTTCTCAATCTCTCTAAGTACTTCTACAATGTGCTTCCCAATCCCCTTGTGATTTCCCCTCACAAGTAAACCTATCTTCCAGATGAAGAGTATATTGTTTACAAATATATAACTCTTTTGAATAAAGTAGATATGAAGGTTAAAGTACAGATATTGAAGTTGAGAGGATAAAAGCTTTAGAGAAGAAGATTTGGCAGAAATTCGGTATATACAAGTTTGATTCTTCACCCATAACTTTAAATGATGTTATATTTATAGATTTAGGTCTCAAATGTCCGTTAGAGACAAAATCTATCCCTTGGGGAAGTTATCCAACGGTTACTCTGAAAAACTATCTGTTAACCAACCGCATTTAATGCTTCTGACATACTGAAATTCGAATTTTGGTTGGTAAACAGACAAATTTCAAAGGAACCGGAGGTTAAAGCTTCCAACATTACAGCACGAAGTTCGTCTGTTCATGAAGTGAAAGTTGAATTTTGAAACTTACAAAATATTTTCACAATGTGACGTACGAATTTTCAAGAAGAAAGTTTTTCTGTTAAGTGTGAACAGTGTTTTCAATTTTCTACAGTGCCTTCGAAATTCGAATTTTGGTAACCCAAAATTCGTCTGTTCCTAGTTCGTTCAAAAGGAACAGTAGTTCACTTTCTTCAAAATTCGAATTTTGAAAGAGTGAAGTTCGTCTGTCAGAGTGACTCTTTTCAGACTAACTTCAATATTCGAATGTTACAGGACTTTGTCATTCATATGTCAATGTTTCATTTCAACAGTCTCAAAAACATAGCTTCTGAAGATTCAAATTTTAATGTTCAAAGTTCGTCTGTCAGAGAGCAATTTTGAAACTTAATATAATCTTACTTTCAGATAAACTTTAACATTGTTTCAGACGAATTTTTTTAGTTTTCACAAAATGCATTTTGTCTGAAATTCGAATTTTGAAGACTTAAATTTCGTCTGTTACAAAGAAGCTCCTTTCAGACTTATATGAAAATTCGAACGTTGGAAAGCCAAAGTTCGTCTGTCAGAGAGCATTTTTCCAACTCAATTTCTTCTTGATTTCAGATGAACTTCAACATTATTTTAGATGAATTTCTTTGGTCTTCACAAACTGTATTTTATCTGAAATTCAAAATTTTGGAGATGTGAAGTTCGTCTGTCACTAAAAAGCTTCTTTTAGACTTGGATGAAAATTCAAATTTTGGAGAATCAAAATTCATCTGACAGAGAGACATCTCTTCAGATTTATTCAGTTTTAGCTCGAAATTTGAATTTCCAAAGGCAAAGTTCGAATTTCCAACATGCCAGTTCAGTTTAAACTCTCAAACTTCGTTTGTTTGTGGGTATTTTTCAAATAAGTTAAGATTTAACATAAAATCAAGGTTTAAAAACATCTTTTCCTCAAATCAAAATCTTTTACCCTCATTTAAACATAACAAAAGATCCTACAGAAGATCTAGCAGCTATTACTCAGAAATTCTTCACTTGAAACACTTTGATCTCCTTTGATATCTACAATCCAAGCTCTTGGATGTTAGTTTGGAATCATCAAAACTCTTGATTCCACAGTTTGGTAGCTTGAGAGGGATTCAAGCGTGTTGGACAACTCGAGAAGTTCATGGAATCCACGTGTGTGGTATTAACAACCAGAGGTAACTTGGTATTTGTTTTTATTGTATTGTTTGTATTGTATGATAGTACGTATATTTGTGTATATATACATTTTTTTATACCATGATATAGATGTGTTTGTGTGTACTGTTTTCTATATATTGTGGTATACACACAGCTAGATGATGACTATGATGATGATGATTAAAGATGATGATATTGATATGACATGACATGATACATATATGACATTGTGGCATAATGATGATGATTATATAATGATACTGAGCTTCACCACATGACATTGTGAGATTGTAATATATGGTGGATTTGGTGGTAATGACGAGATGAGATATGATGATATGATATATGATTAGGGAGGATAAGGATGGGATCCCTGTTGCTAAATCCTCCTCTATGGTTCGGGGAGTTAGGCGGCAGTGGATTGCACTTGCCCTAGATCACCATCAATTCATGATGATCCAAGGGAAGGAGAGCCACGATCCGAACATTAGTGTTACCTTTAGCAGGGTGTACTAGTGGGAGGTGAGCTTGGTGATGGGCCGGAATTAGTCTTCACTAACTATTAGAAGGGAATTACCTATATGAAATGTCCTGTTATGATGGAGGGAGACATGCATTCCATTCATTTCACATTGCATTCATGGATTGTAAAAGATATACGTACATATGTGTATGTGTGTGTGTAGTTGTTCTCGGTTACTATAACATTGTCTCACACCCCCCTCTCATGAGCTAACCTTTTAGGTGATGGTTCTGAGACTAGTCCAACGAAGGCAAGGGAGTAGCTTCGGACGTGGGAATACTAGGTTTATGTAGTTTGTGTGTATTTTTGGACATGTATCTTGTACCAAATAGGATAGGATGTTTGTAATGGATGTATGACATTGTAAGGATTATTATGTATGGTGGATATTGGTAGGTTGGCTGGTCACCCAAGAGGGGGGTGAATTGGGTGATGCAAGATTTTCACTCTTTTTGGATCACAACCCAATTTCACTAAGAGGGCAGCAAAACAAGGATAAATAGAGATAGTTGTGTGCAGCAACTGAATAGAAAAGATGAAGAACAACACACAACAATTTATGCTAGTATAGCCCAACCACTTGGCCTACATCCAGTTCCCAAACTACCATTTGAGATTTTCCACTATATCCCACAGGTTTGATCCGGGCACCTATGAAGCCTCAGTACATCCCACAAGTTTCAGTAGGCACTTGTGAAGCCACTATCCCCACACCTTTACAAGATGTGTAAATCTCTTAGTATTTCTCCACACTAAGATTCTACCCAGAATATGTAGAAAGAAATATTTACAGAATGAAAACTCTCTTTAAGAGTAGATAATATATTGAAGGTTCACTCTATTGAGGTGGGTTTTTAAAACAATACTGAGATAGAAAGATTTTACAAATTGTTACTGCATTTTCGCATAAACTCTCTTAAGATTGTTTCCCATAAGTTCAAATAATGTTCTATTTATAGATTTGTGGTATAACTAGATGTTAGATACAAGATCTAGCTGTTAGAGATGTTACCCAACGGTTACTCTGTAAAACTAGCCTTTCACCAACTACATTTAATGCATTGACACTCTGAAATTCGAATTTTGGGTGTGAACAGATGAATTTCATAGAGACCATAAGTTAAAGGCTTTAACGTTTAACTTTGAAGTTCGTCTGTTCTAAAGCAAAATTCAAATTTTCATCTTTGACAAATGTTTATATGTTAGAACATACCAATTTTCAAGTTTAAAGTTCCTCTGGTAAGTGTGAATACTTGTTCTATATTGCTACAATGCCTTCAAAGTTCGAATTTTGGTGCCCAAAATTTGTCTGACAGTGAGCAACTCAATATGGCAGTTCTTCCTTTCAAAATTCAAATTTTGGATGTAGAAATTCATCTGTTTCCTGTTCCAGAAGTATTTTCACATTTTGAGGATTCAAAATTTGAATTTTCAAAGCCAAAATTTGTTTGTTAAACTTGAAGTTCAAATTTTAGATGTGGAAATTCGTCTGTTGGCTATTCCCGAAGTATTTTCACATTCTGGACTTTCGAAATTCAAATTTTGAAAGCCAAAATTTGTCTGTTAGACCTAAAGTTCGAATTTCAGAGGCCAAAATTTGTCTATCAGTGGCAAGCTCAACATAACACAAAAGTTCTCTTCGAAATTCAAATTATGGAGGCCCGAAATTCGCTTATCAGAGGCAGAACCTTTATAACTTTGAACTTTACACTGTAAATAATTTTACAAAAGCTATAACTCTCTCATTTTAACTCCTAATTAAGCAAATGACCTCTGGTTGGAAAGCTCTCAATGTCTACTTTTAAGTACAAGAGGTTTCACTTCAAAAACAAATGTATTTTGTGATATATGATCAAAATAATGATAGGAGGTTAAAACTGAAAATCCATATCTCACTACTCAATTTTAAATGACCATAGCTTTTTCATATGACTTTTTTTTTTAGTGAAATAACCTTCTGTGAAAAGCTTATTAAATCTAGTTTCATATGAAATAATTTTTACATCAAAGTCATATGTATTTTGAGAAATGCATTAAAAACACTAATCAAAGGTCAAACTCTAGATTCTTGAAAACCAGATTTCACTATGTTTAAAAGTAAGGATATGTTACTTTGATACCCAAAACTTCTTGAGTTAATCAAATGGAATTGTAAATCATTGAGTTTTATTCTAAAGTTTAAATTTTGAAATCCAAAATTCATCTGTTAGAGGAAATGCTTTTAAACTCTTTTAGTGCTTAATTATCAGACGAACTTTGTCATGACTTCAGATGAATTTTACACATTTTACTAACTTTGTTTGTTTTGAAATTCAAATTTCAACACTTGAAATTTGTCTATCAAAGGTAATATCTCTAGAACCTTAAATTTTAGTTAGCAAAGTTCCTATTTTCACAAAGTATATGAAGTTTAACTTCTCAAAATTCGTCTATCAGTCAGAGTTTTCCAAATCTAACATATGCTAACATCAGATTTACTTAATCTAACTCATTTAAAACATATGGTAATAAGATTAAGTAATTTTCAAAGATTAATCCCACCTCAAGACTTAAGTAAAAATAAAATATACCTAGTGACTAGGTCTTCAAATGTTGAGTTCCACTTCCATTTGATCATTTCCTTCTTGGCATGCTTCCTTTTGATCTTCCATTTTTGGAGCATCCTTTCTTTTCTTCTTTCTTGAGTGAGGCATGATATTGATTTCCATTTCTGTATTTCAATGCTCACTCTTTTTACTTGGACCAACCTACATTTAATATATTACACTTATAAACCAAGTAATTAGTCTAGTTTATATATCTAACTTATGTTGTTCATCGTAAAAGTATAGTAGATATATTTGCACATAGCATGATATATACATTATAACCATAATTAAATATATGCTAATGCACATTTTACTTCTTTAAGGAGCATTATATATGTCAGATACATTTGATGCATTTGTTCCTTATTACTCTATATTTGTCATCATCAAAACTTATGTTATACTAAACCTTATAGATATATGTGGAATTGCATTGTATGTGCTGTATATGCTGGATTGTGGTGTATGTGTGATTCGGAGTATTGAGGAGTTAGCATGGTAATGTTTGTGAGCCCATGGGTGGAATTGGGCCTTGATGGTTTGTTTTAGGGCCTGTAACCTGTTTTGTCAAATGGGGTTCTAGGGGGTCAAATCTCTGAGGAATGGTTCCTTTGAGGTGAAACCTCTTTGGACAAGTTGATTAAGTGGTTTAAGACCTGTGTGAATGGTCTCTGAGTGACCATTTGCCTTTGGTGGCATTTGGAGGTTGTTAGTGGTGAGTTTTGGTCAAAAAGTGGCCTAAACGGTGTCAGATGTTCAAAACCTCCATACAGAGTTGGATTGAGGTGGAATTAGTGTCTATGGAAAGAATGAGACTAGATTACTTGTAAGAGTTGGAATTAGGTCAATCAGAGGTTAAAGCATAAAGTTATATACGTCGAAAGTTTGCCCCGGAGTATGGAAGTTGCTGGTAGGGAAAACCAGCAGTGTGTGTCACGGCGCCAAAGAGCCCAGTTTCTGGTGCTATTTGGTTTGTTTCCAACTGCTCTTAAGTTTTAAGAAGTGTTTGTGAGGTGTTTAGGTTGTGATTAGTTGGATTTTGAAAGTTTTGGTCAAGTCTAGAGGCAGTTGGAGGTAGGTTGTTACACAAGTCATATGATTGCTATGGTCAACATAATTTCTTACTCGGAGTTTGCCTATTTTGTTCACATTTCTTTTATATTGTGATATATAGTTATATAATTATTAATTTTGTTGAATTGATAACAAAAAATAATGAGGCCGGAATCAAACTGATATGCCAGAGAACTTATGTTATTTTGGTTGTTTTCAATGTGAGCACTGTGAATTCTTTAACAGAAATGTAACATATATGACAAAAATTGATATAAGTGTCTCTGAGATGCATTTTATTTCTTTTGATCTATTTTTTCCTATTTCCTTTCAAATTCATGTGATACATGAACTTATTTAATTGAAAAGATTCAGATCCATACTTTTTCATAATTATGGTGAAACATTTTGAACCATTTTACTAAAACTAGAGGTCGCGTGGGCCCCTAGAGGAGTTACAATATGGCAAAAAATATATTTAGATTGAATAAATAAGTGCAGATCATAAAATGTGTGACTAAATGATATATAGCAATGATTGTTTAAAAATATATATAAAAGAAATTAAAAAGATGAGAATGAAAGTGTATACATTTAGTGAGTAAGGATATAGTTTAATTTGCAGTGTAAAAAAAAAACTTTAAAAACTTCACATGATCGTAAGTCCTCAGTTTTAACATATGGTTGATGTAATTGTTTTCACATATCAATGCAAGAACTATTTAATGTTAGACAAATTTCCTATGTTTTAAATTGAAATTTTAGAGTCTCCTTCTATTTTGACTAAAATGGTATTTTATATTTTATATATTTCTTCCAATCTTAAGTCAAATTGTTCATAATATAACCGTAATAAAAATGTATTTATAAGCCAATTAAAAGTAGCATAAAAAAACATAGTCTGAAACCTCTATGATATCTTTCCACATGGGCTCACTGCTCACACAAGAAACCTACATGATACCATATGGGTAAGAGTATTCCTCCATGCAACTTTCACACTCGGAATATCCACAAAGGAAAAAATGAGATAGTTGTATAAAAATATCAGTGTTTTACAGCATTATATTATATGTGTTGTACAGCTTTTGCTTCCTATATTCATGATTGATGAACTCTGTTTGACAATATATATATATATATCCCAAAGTAAACCTCAATCTCAATTTTGTGCATATATCCTCTCCAAAGTAATAAAGCCAAAAGTTGCAAAATGAAGAGTAATTTGACAAGGGTAATTAATTATAATAAATATTTTTATAACATGATTATATTTCAATATATAGTAATTTTTAATTATATAAAAAAGACTTATAATACTTTAATTCTCAAATAATGATAATTTAACATGTGAATTATAACATTATCTAATCATTCAAATTCTCCCCCACTAATATATTTTCTCTTTTTAAAATTATTTTCACATTTTATTTTTAATTGTTAATTCTCCCACTCTATTTTTAAATTGTTCTCACATTTTTATTTTAACTTTAGATTTTTAATTATTCTAATTTTATATATTTTATAAAATATTATAAAATATATCTCCATATTTTTTCTCTTTCTTTCTATTTTTCTTTTCATTTTAGATTTCCTCTCTTTCCTTTAACCACTATTTTTTCTTCCATTATTCTCTTTAAAATAATATTCTCTTTCAAAAAACACAAATTTATTTTTAAAATTCAAATTTAAAATCTCTTAACTCTATTAATTTTTTTACTCAAATTTTTAAAAATTTGTGTATCATTGACTTTTTATGAGCTTAATGTTATATATATGTATATTGTATAATATCAAATTTTATTACTAATTTTTATATGTCCAGTGCATGATAAGGCAATCTAGTACAACAATTTACAAAGATGAAACCAAATTTACAATATTATATGAAATCAAAGTTTTGGTTGTCCATCAATGCCATCGAGCTATTGATGCTTGATCGCATTATAATGTGTGAAATTATGCAGTGCAGATTGAAAATCATTCTTGAAACAACTGAAAAATGCCCCCTCCCCTTGCACTTCCCAAAGCATTCCATGTTCATATAATAGGCACATAAACTATGATTCGGTTCATATAGTAGAAGCCTTCCTAAACACAAACACACCATTTCCTTGAACAATTGCAATGCCAATGCCTTAAAGATGAACATAGAAATAATAAATTGAAAATATTCCATCTACTCCCCTAATGGACAGAAGCATCAAATTTACAAACTACTAATTTTAGAAAGTACTTCTTAATACAAAAAGTGCATTAAGTACAACAACTAATTTTCCCAAGTGTTCACTATAAATGTCCCATTTGGTGTTATGAAAGTGAAGGCTGGGAAGTGAAAATGGAACTAGAATTGCGGATTTTGTATGTTTGGTGTAGAGGAAGCAAGTTCATCATGGAACTCACTTCTGCCAAATACATAGAAGTGGCTTCCATCGCACACCCAATGGAACTCTCATTGAAGCCATTTTTTGAGACACTTTTGCCATTTATTGTCTCACACACTAGCGATGGCAGCACTAGTCTAGTGACAGTGGCCATCATCCCAATCACTGACCTTGCGCTACCATCTCCATTTTCTGACCTTGCGCCACCTTCTCCCTCCTCCGATCTTGTGACACTAATCTAATGATATGGAAATAAGATGTAAAAAGCATAAAAAGATGGAAAAAGAAATAAAATAGCAATTTCATAGTCTAGGGAAAAAGAGAAAATCTAGACTTGAGTTTATGCTTGAGCAAAATGATTGTTTAGGTAGTTAGCCTAAAGTTACGGAACGAAAAGAGAGGAAAATGTCAGGTGCAAATGAAAAGACTATTATACAAATAAGATAAAGGAATTATGAAAGTAATAAGAGTATGTTATATGAAAACTCTCAATACCCCTTAAGTAAGGTAAGTTTATGATGTTCTCAACATTTTCCAACATGAAAAGTATGTATTAGCCAGACCCTCCAAAATGCTATGAATGAAGGAATGAGATCAAAGATAAGACATGAAAGTATTATCAACAAAAAAAGTTCTTAGCAGGAATTAATTCCAGAGCAAAAGATTATGCAATATACTTGTCAAATAAAAGCTCTTGAAGTGTTGAACCTAATGATATTAGTATTGATTAACCGGGAGGTCTAGATTGGAAAATAAGTACACATGAAAATACATGATATTAAAGAGATAAATAGTGTAAAACCTGCTCCTAAACGCCTCGAAAAACTCTGAACCACGCCAAAACAGGGCTGGGCCATAGCAAGCTACAATGTAGCTATGGCATGGGAGAGGTAGTAGTGCTTGGCACTGCAGCCAAGCTTCCTATGTCGTGGCACGCATATGAGAACATGTATTAGTAAATTGCCGATGTTTTGGGTGAACTTCTGATATGCACAACTTTGTGCTTTGACCTCCGATTGACCTAATTCCAACTCCTACAAGTCAATCTCGTCCCAATCTAATTATAGACACTAGTTCATCTCAATCCATCTTTGTATGGAGATTTTGGACATTCATGACCAATATAGTCACTTTTTTGGCCAAAATTCACAACTTATTATTAGTTTAGCTAGCTTCCCAAGAGCAGGGGTGAATTGGGAAGATCAAATTTTTTCTGCAAAAATGAAATACAGTGGTGATACTAAAAATTTACTGAAAAAAATATAGTACAAGAAATAAAGAGTAATGAGAAGAAGATTCAGTGATTTATCCTGGTTCAGTCTACTCCACTTGACCTACATCCAGTCCTCAAGTCACCACTTGAAATTTCTCCTTTATCTCTTGCAAGATTTGAATGGGTTCTTGCAATGACCGCAGTATAACACCAGCTCGAACTTTGAGCTGAAACAAATTCCCTTACTCTTCTCACTCAAGAGTAAGTAACCTTCCTTAGTGTACTCTCACACTAAGCACTCTCTATAAGTGTGTAGATATATACAAAATGAAATCTCTCTCAAAAGAGTGGATATGAAAGTTGAGATACAATGAATGGGCTAAACAGAGGGTAGGTAAGCTTTGAATAAATCAGAAATTAAATCAGCAGAGTTTTGGCATATTTATTGTTTTTCTCATTACCCAATAACTTAAATTAGATCCTATTTATAGTTTTGAGGCAGAACTATCCATTGGAAACAAAGATTAGATGTTACTCTCAATAAAATAGTCATTCACCTACCACATTAAATGCATTTGACAGAGGTTATGTGGATAACCTTCTCAGGTTATGCGAATAATGGGTAACTGTTTGCCTTTGTTTTCAATGTAGAGCTTTCATTATATGGATAAGCTAGCTAGGTTATGTAGATAACGTGCTACCCAAAATGACTAAGTTTTAGCTCAAAATCATTTTCATGAAAATCTACTTGGTTATTAGGATAATGTTATGTTTTTCTCAAACTGAGTTTTTGTGAAACTTAGGTTATCAGTATAACCTCCCAAGGTTATGTGGATAACCTATTTTGTTGAAGAAAAGCTATGAGTTTTGTATCATGGGTCATGTAGATAACTTCATTAGGTTATGTAGATAGCTTGTTTACTCGAGAAAAGTTCAAGTACTCTGAAATATAGGTTATGCAGATAACTTGTTTACTCGAGGACTCCAAGTGCTCTATGACATACGTTATGAGGAAAACCTCCCTAGGTTATATGAATAATGGGCTACACAGTACCACTTGCCTTCACTGTTCACTTCCTTATGCGAATAAGGTACTTACCTTATCAGGATGACCACCTGGACAGACTTGAGAACCTGATCCCTAAGTTGTGTTATGTGGATAACCTCAATCACTTTTCATGAAATTAAAGAATGGACTTTGGAAAAGCTTTGAGATTGAGTCTTTATCCCCATAACCTTTAATGGTTATACATATAAGGTAAAATATTTACTTGAAAACAGAGTAAACACTTGGAAACATCTTTGAAATTGAGACCTTATCCCCATAAGCTAAAACATGTTCATGAAAACTAATGGAACACTTAGAATCATTTTGAAATTGATGCTTTATCATCATAAGATAGCTCTTTTCATGAAAACCATTTTGAAATCATGAGCTAATCATTAATCATTCAATTAGTTATCTCATTTAATATTGGGTTAATTGAAATTCAAAGCTCAAGTAATTTCTTAAAGTATGTGAAACAACTCTTCAATCTTCAGGAAACTCTACCTTTGTTCTTCATTTCTCTTGTGTTCCTTTGATATTGAATATCCAAGCTTATTTATTTTAGAATCATCAAAACATCTGAATTAACACTTACAAGCCCTAATTGCCATACAAAGCAATTTGGTACCTAGAGAACATTCACACAAGTTTTATTTAACTTAACCAACTTGTCCAAGAAGGTTTCACCACGGAGAAATCACTCCTCCGAGATTTGATCTCCTTGAACCCTAAAACCATATAATGGGCTATATGCTCCAAAACACACATACTAGTTCCAAAAATCCCTTTGGCCTCCCACATAAGGCCAATCTAGCTCACAAATGCATGCTTCAACAGTATTGACTGACATTGGGGTCCAAATCATCATCACACACATACAACAATATATGAACATATCCATGCCACATCATCATTGATATAACCACATATCATTCATCATTATCATTCATCATCATCAATATTACACAACCATTATAATCACAGTTATCATTGTCCTCATATCGATTATAAACATATTATCCTACTTGGCATAATTCATAACACAAACAATGATACAAATTACCGTTAACTTGGATATTCTTGTTGTTAGAGAGGCTATGACTCCTTTGTCTTCTCTAGACTAGTACCAAAGTCTTCACTTGAAATGTTAGTCATAGGGCTATGAGATAAATCCCCAGTAATCGAGAACACAACATATGCAACATGTGTCAGCAATTCACACATATATGTACTTGGTGTAATGCAATGCAAAATGACATGTACATGGTATGCATGTTCTACCCTGTACATGGTTAGAACTACGAGCTAATAACAACATAATAATACTTGATAGGTGATTTCCTTCTAACAGTCGATAAAGACCAATTTTAGGATATAACCAAGCTCACTTCACACTAATGCAACCCGGCCAAAGGTCACACTAGTGATTGGATAGTGGTTTTCCTTCCCCTAGACCACCCGAATTGGTAGTGATTTAAGAAGGTAAATCCCTAAATCCACTATCATCTAGCTCTCATGTCCATAGAAAAAGATTTAGTAGTAGGGATTTTTCATCATATTATCATATCATATCATTGTCGTATCTCATATCATTATCATATTACTTCTCATCATTACCCCAACATCCACCTCATAATATGCATCGAATGGTGATGATGTCAATGCCATGCTAACATGCCTCTAACAATATACAATCATCATCATAGTCATGCTAGCATGCAATCATATGGGGATGCTACAAAATCATATATACATATCATACTCTTCATCTTCATATACAAGTAACAAGATTAAGACTCATACCTCAAATAGCCGTGTGCATACCATAATACGTAGAAAAAACCATATACATACACAAATAATATCGTGGTATGAATAGGAACATGCATATATACATATATATAAATCAACATAATACACATATATCACAAACACTCGGTTACCTTAAATTGTTGACACCACAAGCACGGATTCTTACAAGCCTTTGGACCACCAACAATGAATAGAAATCCTCTAATCAGTCAAACAACCATTACAATGTCATCATATTCATAATTAACATAATACTCATAACAACCAAATTTACAATTTAGTCATTCAAGCTTAAACCATAGTTACAACAACATCATTACATACTAATGAGCTCTAATTAACCATCCACATCATAATCATCCTCTACATCTTGGATTCCCAACTTCGTCAACCATTTTCAATGTAGGGTTCCACTCAAATTCATCATAATCCAACCAAAACTCATTCCCAAAGCATTAGAACACTAAATAATACTTTAAAACATCAACACACGCATTTTAATTGGTTGAATCATCCATAAACTTGAAACCTAGCATACTCCCATAGATACCAAACCAAAAACAAAAGGAAAAGAGAGGAAAGGATGCAAGATTCACTTACCAACAATTAATTAGGCTCCCTAGGTCCAGAAATCACCTCCCAAGATTGAGAATCTTGAACTCTAGCAGAGCTTCTCTGTTTCTTCCTTTTTTCTCTTCTATTTCGACCAACTGGTTCGTTACTAATTTATCTAAGTTCTAAGTCCAGCATTACAATGGGCGATAAGTTCATCGCGGCGTGAACCTCTTATATCCGAAAAAATTTATTACAATCCTCTTTCGTTCACCGTGGTAGTTTTGCCTCCTTTTTATTCTTCCTCCATCCTGGTTCTTCCGATCCTACACATATCATCAAGTATACTTCCTGTTAGATTGAGACTAAGTCTAGAAGAGTATACTGAGGGTTATTACATATAGGAAAAGGTTGTGGGCCATATAAGTAGATACTTTCTAGCAGATAAAATAGACAGTTATGTATCTCAAAGTTGGTATAATTTCTACTGCATGTAGAAATGCAAGTCGCACTAATTGATGCAAAAAAAGTTATCCTATGTAAAAATGAAATGTGTAAAATTCATCTTGTCCAATGAAAAATTTATTTGATGATGAGAAAGTTATTTTCTCCTTCTTCCCTCTTTTTGGGCAAATTACATAAGGAATCAATGTGCAAATTTCACTATCTTTTCTCCGCCCTCTCGTTCACTGCTTTTGTAAGATTAAAAGGTGGAAATTTGGGCCTCTTTTACACTTCCTCTTCTTCACATAACTTAACAAGAAAGGAAAGGAATTTCATTCAAATTTCTCTTCCTCTTGTATACGTGTGACACCAAGGGATTTTTGGAGGATTTTTACTCTCTTTCACTCTCCCTCTTTGGGGTGTTCAACAAGGCTTTGGGCAGAATTTTTACTCCTCTTTTCCATGTGTTGTAGCAAGAGATTTTTGGAAGAACAAATGATAAAATACTAATTTAATAAGGGCTGACACTAGTACAGATATGACTTTTTAGATTGGTTGGAATGGGCCTTTTAGATCGGTTACGGTGCTGATATGGCCGATATAGAAAGTAGAATTTTTTTAGATCACCCTGCTGGACCAATGTAGAAAAGCATTTCTAGATCAGTTGTAAATATAACCGATCTAGAAAGTTCATCTTCAAGATCAGTCTTATAGGAAGAATTGATCTTGATTATATTATTCTAGATCAGTTATAAATATAACCGACATAGAAATTATAATTCCTACATCATTTATATTTACAACTGATCTAGAATGTTGATTTTTTTTTAAATATCACTTAATTCAAAATTTACATCTGTCTGAGACAAAAAATATGACACTGCACATGTAGAACCATTTTCCAGCACCACCAACAATGACAAACAATTTCATATATAAAAATTGTATTATAACAGTTAGACAAAACATCAACTACTAATTTCTCTACTGCAATAATGAGATAGGAGAAGTGAAAATGAAAAGGCAAAAACAGAAGATGAAAATTCAAAGTGCTTCACTACTACAAGGAAAAATCAATCTTAATTCATACTATAATGAAAACCTTTCATCCTTGCATAAAAAACCCAAAGCACTATGGCTGTAAATTATATTTATGGTTGCCAAAAACCCAAACCGAGTAAACAACTATTTCTTTATGGTTGCTTCATCTGC
This sequence comes from Adenanthera pavonina, assembly GCA_026686845.1. Classification (NCBI taxonomy): domain Eukaryota; kingdom Viridiplantae; phylum Streptophyta; class Magnoliopsida; order Fabales; family Fabaceae; genus Adenanthera; species Adenanthera pavonina. The sequence continues at coordinate 12,125,143 of JAIVEN010000017.1, forward strand.
CAGCTGTTCAATCTGAAGAATTCCATACTAGTCCTAGAAAGTTTGTTCTATGCAGCACAGTTAACCTCACAAACTGTAAGGATATGAACAATGTCCTTAATTTCAGGAAAAAGATTTTGGGCCTTCATAGCAAACTTCAACGCCCCTAAAAAGTTACTACTTTGCATTCTACTTTCAACAATTTTCTTAGCCATTAAAGCCTCATCCCTATTGCACTCCATGGATAATATGAATCAAAACCCAATTACCTTGTTCTAAGTATGGATACCACAAAATTTTGTCTGTTCACACTTTACAAGCACGGTAAAATCTTCACCTGCTTGACACAAGAAAGAAAGATTGATAACGTCAAACCACAAATCAAGAATCCACTAAGCCATAAATTGCATGAACAAAAAAAATTGGATATAAGCATGCTTCATGCATTCACAAGAGTACCCAGCAGAGAGTAGTAGCCTTGAGGCAATTGAGAAGATTCTAAAGCAGATACAATTAGGCAACAGAGACAATCTATTAGTGAGAAGACACAGGAGTTAGAATGAAATAGTTCAAGGAAAGTACACAAAAAGAACAAAACCTAGAATGCCTGATTTGAAATTAGATAAATAAATAAAGAAACAAACTATGTCATAAGCATCACAAATAAGTTTAAGCATAACCATGAAGTTTTCAACTTATTTCTTTGCCTTCATTTCCTTGGTTATCATCTAATCTCCCCAATGCTAAACAGCATAATTCAAACCCTAGATTTCAAGCTTCAAGCACACGATCCATATTTCAATGACCCCATAAATTTTTCTTAGGCTTCAACCCCCAAAGTTGGTTCTAGGAACTTAGAAGTTAAGAAAATGACTAGAAAAACAATTAGGACAAACCAAAAGCTGAAAAAATTCATTAATTCTTCAAAATTGTAATATTACATAGCTAAACTTGCAGTTTAAGGGAACAACTATTTCAAATCCAGCATGTCAATACAATCAATGTAGACATTCACAATAGATAGTAGATAGACCAACACCTTTGAATAGTGACTATAACTAAGTCTTACCTTTAAGGCTTAGTGATATCTAAAAAATGATTTGCCCAACGCTTTTGAATGTCTTCAATTTTCTCATTAGAAAAGCATTCCTTAATGTCAAACATCTGTAAATTTGAAGCCCATCAAAAAATAAACTCAAAAAAGAATAAAATTAAATTGTGTAAAATATAATTACCTTTTCAAATGATTCAACAACGCCTAAAGTAATGATATCGTACATATGTTTCATTACATAGAATCCGCACTCTAGGCTATCTATAGGTTGTCTACGAATCTATAAATAAAGAAAGAATGACCATAATAAGAAAGGAGGAATGGTTCTTCCAAAGTGTTTGGATTCAAGTTACTTACCTCTGAGCAAACCCAGTTGACCTTCTTTAGCTAATGTGGGAGCTTACCCCCTAAGACTTGGTTAGTATCTAGAGCTCTATAATCAAATACATGCAAAAATTTATATTATGTACTAATAAATATCACAAATCAAAGTTTTTTGCAAACGCACTTACTCTTAAATCATGGTCATGAAATCTTTCCTCAATTTATGCCATAATGAGCAAAACCAAGTGATAACATCCCTTTGAGGGGAAATAACCATTAATTGCCAATGAGTCCCACAAAATAGGGAATGGATTCATAAAGTCATAATATTATATTAATTACAATATTTTTCTTACCCATGATGATACAGTGCCAGCAAACATTTACCCTTGCATTCTGAGATCCTAGATCCAATGTAGGCTCTTATCTCATCTGTCTTGTTCCCTACATCTTGAATGTGTTATAGGCATATGAATCCAAACTTATCACTCATTCTCTTTAGGATGCGGAGGCGATGGAGATATCTATGATATTGCAAATACATGAGTTTTAAGAGTTCAATGTTTAGATATCCATCTAGGAATAAAAATATACTTACATAATCCACAATTGGAGAATTGATATGTTCAACATATCCTTCATCATGAACCCCATCAAATCTTTCTTAGGAATATAGAATTCATAGTCTTTGTCATCATCCACAATCCCTTTACCTATAAAAATCCTTATAGGACTGGCGATTTTCATTGTTGCTACACACAAATGTGTCATCTGATCCATTTGGGGTTGGGACTGAGGAATTGAAGCAAGTTCCTTCAATAACACAATTTCATAATTAAGTAAGAAATTAATGATTAATAAAAATTATCTATTATATGAAATTTGAAATATGAGAAAAACACATGATAATAATAACATTTTTCATGCCTTGGCTAGAACCACTTGGACCAATCTTCTTGGCCACAAAATAAAATTTTTGAGGGCTTGCCCAACCATTTGAACCTCATTGTTATGGTATGATACTGGTGTATTCTCAACCTCAACTCGTTCAACTAGCACCCTCACTTAATCTTCTTTGATTTGCTGATGGTGGATGGTTGGACCCAACTTGTATATTTTTCCATAAGCAACTAAATGCCTATGAGGATCCTCTAGATATAACTCACATTCTTCTCCAATATTTTGGCTTGGAGGATCCTCTATTACTAGACCAGGAACACAACTCCCTTTTGTACTATCACCTACAGGAGAATCACTCCTCTCATTAGGTGTGTGTCGTGAAGGCATTGCCTGGGTGGCCAAAATAGACTGCACTTACTCCCTCATAGCTACCATTTGTGTTGCCACTTATGCGGCAACCTGTCTTGACACTATATCTTCCATCTCCTCCCTTGACACCATTCCTGAGTGATGGCATGAAGTGGTCCAAAGTACTCAATAATGCCCACTTCTCTTCCAACTCCCCTCAAACAACCACCGTGCTTTTCTTTACTTATAGCAATGGCCAAAATGTCCTTCCTTCCAATGGGAGTAAAGGTTCCTTGGGTGTACTGCTCTTGAAGAGAATCCTATAAAGCAAAACAATAAACATACTTAGCACTTAAACTGTTAAACTAATATAATACATTTGATTAATCCTAAATTAGTTACAATCTTCTCTGTTTTACTTAAACTGTTAAACTAATATAATACATTTGATTAATCCTAAATTAGTTACAATCTTCTCTGTAACTAAACGGGCCTCCTTAGAGACATACTCTCCTTCCTTTGTCATATAAACTAACTTCCATTTCTCATGGCGAGTGGGTGGAGATGAAGGAGAAATAACGACAGATAGGTCAATTTGAGTGGCTTCTTGTTGCTGTTTCAACTTCTTTTCCATAATCTTTTCCTCAAGCATGTCTAACCCCCACAAGACAATGTGTGGGGGTACAAATTTTTTGCTTGTGTCTCTTTAGCTTTCTCTCTTTTCTCCTGTTATTAATAAATGGTAAGTTCAGGTAAAAAAATCAATAAATAATAAAATGATTTCATTTCCATATTCTTTTTTTTACTAACCACACTTGTAGGATTCGTTTTTTTTTTTGTAAAAAGCATGCCACATCTCTTCATCAAGAAACTGATACTCCAAACAAGGATTTTCGTCCTTCAAATGCCTAAAAATGTATCTAGAGGTGAGGCTAGTCTTGAAAGCCTTCCAACACTCCCTTGCATATTGTATCAATTTTGTCCTCAACTTATCATTGAGAGGAACATCTTAGGTGAGCTACAATACCCACACATATAATGAAGTTAGTAATGTAGATAAAATTAGTAGTTATAAAGATATTTAAGTATATAGTGATATACCATGATACTTTTCCAAATGCTTTCCTCTTGGATTCCAACTATGATCAAATTAAATATTTATCCTCTATTCAGTACCATGACCAAGGGTCAACTCTTTCAAGTGTGTGCCACATTTAACCCTTTTATGGGTAGATTGACTATCTTGCCCACTTTGAGTATCATTACCAGTAGGATTCTCTATGTGCCTATTTAGACAATAAGATAATTAAACTATGACATAAGATAAGAAACAAACATAATTCAATGTATGAAATAAAATAAATTAAAGATAATTAACTACGAAATAAGATAAATTAAAGATCATTAAACTATGAAATAAGATGAGTAACAAACATAATTAAATCTATGAAAGAAGATAAATTAAATATCATTAAACTATGAAATAAGGACAAGACCTTGAAAAATGATATTTAGTATCTCAATCTTCTTTCATGTTCGGATATTCTCCCATATTCCTTCATCATGATCATCTCTCACAGCATGTATATCATCTACTTCATCTTCTTCATTCAATCCAGGTCACTTGATGAGAAAGGAAGAGTTTCACAAATATTAAAACTAGAGTCATCATTTTGATCATTAGCAATAAGCCTTTTCCCTTGCAAAACCACGAACCACCTTTTATCAGCTAGATCAGTGACATAAAACACTTGTTTTGCTTGTTGTGCCATAATAAAGGGCTCTTCCTTATAACCTATCCTATTAAGATCTACCAATTTAAATCCTAGCTTATCTATTTGAACACCATTATTACTATCAACCCACTTTCATTTGAAAATAAGAACTTTAAATTTAATGTAGTCAATCTCCCAAATGTCTTCAATAACCCCAAAATAAGATATGGTTGCTAATACAGGGCTTTTATCTTTTGAATTGGAAAAATGCATTGATTCAGCTACTACCATAACCCCACTATTTTGCATAGTGCTCTTGTCATCTCGGGCCTTTACATAGAAGGAATACCCATTAAAGTCATATCCACTCCAGCATATGATCTCAAATTGAGGCTCATCGGCTGACCATCTTATCATATCAGAAACATTATCTTCCTTCATAACCTGTTCATTAAACCATGATTTGAAAGTCCTATTATGCTTGTTCACCAACCATTTATCACTTTTTCGAGGGTTTGTTACCCTTATAATGCTTTTATGTGCAGCTAAACAAGGCCTAACTTTATTAATTTTATTCAAGATATATAGATATGCTTGTAGCACTTATTCATGACCCATGCTCTTTACTCTTACCCCACGTGTACCCTTACCTGAACATTTTCCCTTGTGGTGAGACTTAGGAAGTTCCACTGCTTTTACTTTAGACAAGTTCTCGGTACAAAACTCAATAGCTTCTTCTGCAACATATCTTTCAACAGTAGATGCTTTACGCCAATATGGATTCTACACATACCCTTTTATGATTTTCATGTAATGCTCAAATTAGTACATCCACCGTAAATAAACAGGGCCACACAGCCTTATCTCTCTCTCTAGATGAACAATTAAATGTAGCATGTTGTTAAAAAATGAAGGCGGAAAGTACATCTCAAGTTGGCACAAGATAATAACAACATCATTTTCCAATTCATCCAATTTATGGGGGTCAATGACTTTGTTACATATGGCATTGAAGAACAAGTATAGTTTGGTTATAGTATGCCTAAGTTTTTTTGGCAATATGTCTCGAATAGCCACTGGTAATAGTTGTTGCATCAAGATGTGGCAATCATGAGACTTTAAGCATATTAATTTCATATCTTTCATTGAAGCAAATTTTTTAATATTTCAAGAAAACCTTAGGGCATCTTAACACCATGTAAACACTCATAAAAACTTCTTTTCTCATTTTTTGACAATGTATGACAAGCTGGGGACAAATAATTCCTCTTGCCTACTTCTTGTGGGGCTAACTCAAATCGTATCCCCATTTCAACCAAGTCTCGCATTGCATTCATATTATCCTTAGTCTTGCCCTGTATGTTGAGAAACTTTCCAATAGTAATATCACACATGTTTTTCTCCACATGCATCACATTAACACTATGCCTCTCCTCAAGACTCCACCAATATGGAAGATTAAAAAAGATAGACCTCTTTTTCCATAAATTTTTCTTAGTTGCAAGCTTTTAGGTCATACCGAAGATAATATTGATGTCTTTCACCCGTTGAAAAACTTGCCCTGCAGTTAATGCCTCTAGAGCAATTTCAATCTCTTGCATGCTTTTGAATTCTTTTTTTCAATCTACGATAGGGATGGATTCATTTGAGAAATCTCCGATGACCAAGGTAGACTGTCTTCCTTCTTAATGGTAGTTGTTTGTAGCATGGTCCTTCTTCACATATAGGGCATGTTGTATGCCCCCTAACACTATATCCTGACAAATTTCCATATGCTAGAAAGTCATTTATCGTGTAGAAGATCATGGAAAGCATCCTAAAAGACTCCTTCTGATACGCATCAAATACATCCACACCTTCCTCCCACAACATTTTCAAGTCTTCAATCAAAGGTCCCAAGTAAACATCTATGTCATTTCCTGGTTGCTTTGGACCAAAAATCATGACAACATGATGTACTTGTGTTTCATGCACAGTGAAGGAGGTAGGTTGTAAATCACCAACAGAACAGGCCATGAACTATATTGACTACTAAGGTAACCAAACGGGTTCATTCCATTCGTACAAAGCCCAAGCCTAAGGTTTCTTGTCTCATTGCCAAACTCAGGAAACAATTGATCAATTGTCTTCCATTGAGGAGAATCAGCCGGATGTTGGAGATTTCGATCATGTATCCTCTTGTCTATATGACATCTCAAGTTCTTTGCATCCTTTGTTTACATTAGCAAATAGGCCCTTGAATCTTAGTATTATTAGAAGATACCATAACACCTTCGCAGGAGGCCCCTTAGTGGCTATATCACAATTAGCATCACCATTTTACTTTAATTTGTGGCGTGATATGCCACATTTCAGACAAACTTGCATCATTTCATACTCATATCTATATAATATGTAGTTATTAGGGAAAGCATGAATTTTTTTTATACTTCATACCTATTGGGCACAAGATTTTCTTCGCCTCGTATTTAAAATCTGGCAGTTCATTACCTTCTGGAAGCATGTTTTTCAATAACTCAAGAAATTTTGTAAAACGCTTATCACTCCACCCATTCCTAGCTTTCAAGTTGACCAATCTTAACACCACTGACAATGGTATAAAAGTAGTGCACCCTGGATACAAAGGCTTCTCTATATCACTGCATAAGCGATCATATACATGTGCTCTCTCAAAGGCCTCTACTCCAACATCACGGATCATGTCTTCTAGACAATCTTCCATATCCACATCAACTTCTGCCTGTTGTGATACACTTGGCATTTCTAATTCACCATGCCATATCCATTCTGTATACCTCTTGTTGAACCCATCACAAAGCACATGCTCTCTTATATTCGTAATGCTTAGTCACCTCTCATTCAGACACTTTACACATGGACAATAAAACATTCCATTATTATCAGGAACATTCCTTTTAGCAAATTCTCAAAACTCCTCCACTCCAGTCTCATATTCGTCACTCATCTGTCTAGCATTCATCCAACTACAATCCATGACTACCTATAGGAGATTAGACTTAACAAGTTATCTTCAACTATAGCACGAAACCAAGATGCACAGATCAAAACCATGATGATGAAACCACACTCATTTAATCCCATAAAAACTAACTCAAGCAATTCTCTAAGATAAGATGTGTATCCCCTCCCACCTAGTATGTGTACTCCACCACTTATGACAATCTTATACTTACATTAAGTAGGGAATGAAACTTTAGTACTGTTGATGAATCAAGAGTTTTGATTATTCCAAACCAACATTCAAGAGCTTGGATTGAAGATATCAAAGGAGATCAAAGCTGTCTCAAGTGAAGATTTTCTGAGTTCTTGCTGTTAGATCTTTTGTAGGATCCTTAGTTTTTGTTATGACTGGGTAAAAGATTTTGATTTGAAGAAAAGATGTGTTCAAACATTGATTTTATGTTAAATCTTTAAATATTTGAAAAACACCCACAAACAGACGAAGGTTGAAAGTTTAAGCTAAACTGTCAAGTTGGAAATTCAAACTTTGCCTTTGGAAATTCGAATTTCGAGCTAAAACTGAATAAGTCTGAAGAGATGGCTCTCTGTCAGATGAATTTTGGTTGTTCAAAATTCGAATTTTCATCTAGTCTGAAAGAGGCCTTTTGGTAACAGACGAACTTCACACTTTCAAAATTTGAATTTCAAGTAAAATGAAGTTTGTAAAAACCAAAGAAATTCGTCTGAAACTATGATAAAGTGCATCTGAAATCAAAATGAAATTGAGTTTGATAAATGCTCTTTGACAGACGAATTTTGAACTTGCAATATTCAAATTTTCATATAAGTCTGAAAGATGCTTCTTTGCAATAGACGAACTTTGAGTCTTTAAAATTCGAATTTCAAACAAAACAAAACTTGAGAAAATGGAAGAAATTCGTCTGAAACTATGTTAAAGTTCATCTGAGATCAAGAATGATTTAAGTTTCAAAACTGCTCTCTGACAGACGAACTTTGAACATTAAAATTTGAATTTCAGAAGCTAAGTTCTTGAGTCTGTTGAAGTGAAACATTGTCATACGAATGATAAGAACTTGCAACATTCGAATGATGAAATTAGTCTGGAAAGAGTCTCTCTGACAGACGAATTTCACCCTTTCAAAATTTGAATTTTGAAAAAAGTAATCTACTGTGTCTCTTAAACATTCAGTGGACAGAAGAATTTTGGGATACCAAAATTCGAATTTCGAAGGCACTGTAGAAAATTGAAAACACTGTTCACACTTAACCAAAAAACTTTCTTCTTGGAAATTCGTATGTCACATTGTGAAAATGTTTTGTAAGTTTCAAAATTTGAATTTCAATTCATGAACAGACGAACTTCGTGCTGTAACGTTGGAAACTTTAATCTTCGGTTCCTTCGAAATTCGTCTGTTGAGCAACCAAAATTCGAATTTTATTATGTCAGAAACATTAAATGCTGTTGGTAAACGGATTGTTTTTCAGAGTAACCATTGGATAACTTCCCCAACGGATAGATTTTGTCTCTAACGGATATTTGAGATCTAAATCTATAAATACAACATCATTTGAAGTTGTGGGTAACGAATCAAACTTGTATATACCGAATTTCTGCTAAATCTTCTTCTCAAAAGCTTTTACCCTCTCAACTTCTCTACTTGTACTTAAACCTTCATATCTACTCTTTACAAGAGAGTTATTTCATTATAATCAATCTACTCTTCATCTGGAAGATAGATTTACTTGTGAGGGGTATTCACAAGGGGATTGGGAAGCACATAGTGAAAGTGCTTGGAGAGTTTGAGAGAGCTCAGAAACAGAGCATACTCGTGTACTGTGGCCTTAGCAAGAAGCCCATTGAAATTCTTGCTGTATAGTGGATAAATCTCAAGAGGTGTCTTGGGGACTGGATGTATGTCAAGTGGAAAGACCGAACCAGGATAAATTACTGAGTCTTCTTCTCCCTATCTTTACTTTTCAGCTTGCTCTGTTTTACGCATTGTTTTCATTATATTGTGATATCTTCACTTACTTCACTTTGTGTAGAAAAATTTCAATCTTTCCAATTCACCCCCCTCTTGGGAAGTCAGCCTTGCTAACAAGTGGTATCAGAGCTCAGATTCACATTCAAAGGAACTCACAGTCCGAGAATTAAGATAGCTGGCTTTGGAGAGAGTATACTTCCTGAAGGAAACAACACTAACAGACCACCAGGCTTCAGTGGAGAGCATTATGGATATTGGAAGATAAGGATGCAGATCTACCTCTAATCAATTGATCTTGACATCTGGTCAGTCATTGAAAAAGGAGATTTCGTCCCAATGGCTCTAACTGAAGATGGAAGACACAAAGAGAAGCTGGAAGCAGAGTGGAATGATGAAGACAGAAGGAGAGTCCTACTAAACTTCAAAGCAAAGCATTGTTTGGTCAGTGCCCTGAACCAGGATGAATTCTACAGAGTCTCACAATGCACCACTGCAAAAGGAATGTGGGATACTCTACAGGTTGCACATGAAGGAACATCTGGAGTTAGGGAGAACAGACTGAACACATGCATTGTGGAGTATGAAAGCTTCAGAATGACTGAAGGAGAAACTGTAAAGGAGCTCCAAAAGAGATTCACTCTTGTTGTGAATCAACTGAAGAGCCTGGGAAAAGAATACACACAGTCTGAAAAAGTAAGAAAGATACTCAGAGCTCTCCCTCTGGAATGGAAGCCCAAGGTGACAGCTATAGAAGAAGCTAGAGGAGATTCAATGGCTTCTGTCACAGCTCTCTTCGGCAGCCTTGAGGAGTATGAAAGAAAAATCAAAGCACTCAAGGAAGCTGGGCTGGACAGAAAGAAGAAAGGCCTTGCCCTCAAAGCTGCTGATGAAAAGGAAGAAGAATCTGATGAAGGAGATGAGCTGGATGAGGAAACTCTGGCCATGATGGTCAGAAAATTTGGAAGATTCTACAACAAGAAGAAGAACAAGAGATTCTTCAAGAAAGGAGTGGCTGGAGAAAATAAGAAAGACACAAAAGAACCTGTGACTTGCTATGAGTGCAAGAAGCAGGGACACATAAAGTGGGACTGCCCCCAATTCATCAAGAAACAAGAAAAAGAAAAGAAAGCTGCTGACAAAGGGAAGAAGAAGAAAGCCTACATCTCATCCATATGGGGCAACAGCTCAGATGAGGAAGAAGAAGATGAGGATGAGATTGCCAACATTTGTCTAATGGCACTTGCTTCTGAAGAAGTCACACCCTCATGCAACAGTGATCAAGAAGAAGAGGTATATGAATCTGAACCTTCCTATTTTGAATTACTGGATGCATTTCATGAGCTTCATGATGAATTTATTAAAATTTCTAAAGAACTGAAATTGGCAAAGAAAAAGATAAGCAAGCTGGAGTCTCAAAGCATAGTTTCTAAAACTGCCACTTTACCTACTTCTGAATCTGTTTGCTGCACTTCATGCACTGAACTTAAGCGAACTAATGATTATTTAGTTAAAAGCATGTCTAGGCTCACTAGAGGTAAGGATATGTTGTTTGCATTGATGGGGAGCCAAAGAATATCACAAGGAAAAGCTAGTCTTGACTATGATCCATGTGCTGTCAAAGAAAAGATTAGGAAGAAAAATCAAAATGCATATATGAGACATTTTGTGCATGCTAAGAGCAATAAAAAGAAAAATGATGTATCACCTCACATTGAAACATATGATCAACCAAGGCATACTAGACAAAAATATTATCTGCATTGTTTTCTTCCTGCTTCTCAATCTAGCAGTCCTTTCACTACCTGTCATTTCTGTAACAAAAAGGGACATACTTCCAGTTCTTGTGCTTTGAAGAAAAATGGACTTGGCAGGAAAGTTAAATGGGTTCCCAAAGGTGCATCTGCATCTAGGGAAATAACTACTGACAGAAAAGGACCCAAGCAAATTTGGGTACCTAAAAGGAAAACATAAACCTTGTTTTGCAGGTCTGTCTCAAAGCTAAGAAAAGCAACAAATGGTATATGGACAGTGCCTGCTCAAGTCACATGACTGGTGATAAGGAGAAGTTCATCACTCTTAGAGACAAGAAGGGAGGAAAGGTGACCTTTGGAGGTGATCAATACGGCAAAATTGTTGGTATTGGCATTGTGGGCAAAAATCCAGAAACATCCATTGAAGAAGTGTTGTTTGTAATTGGCCTCAACCACAATTTGCTGAGCGTAAGTCAGACCTGTGACAGAGGAAACTGGGTGCTGTTTGACTCAAAGTTTTGCCTGGTCATCAGAAAAAGTGATCACAAAGTAATCCTCAAAGCTCAAAGGGATGGTAACTGTTATACTATTGACCTTGATGAACTTCCTCCCTTGGACTCTGTATGTTTAATAAGCCAGGATAATGATAGTTGGCTATGGCATAGGAGATTAGCTCATGTTAACATGAATCAATTGTCTAAACTGATTAAAAATGAGCTAGTAACTGGTCTACCTAAAATATCTTTTGAAAAGGATAAAGAATGTGATGCATGCCTAAGAGGAAAACAAACTAAATCATCCTTCAAATCTAAAAATGTAGTTACCACACCAAGACCACTTGAATTGTTGTATATGGACTTAATTGGACCATCCAGGGTGAAAAGTCTTGGTGGTAATCTGTATGTGCTTGTAATTGTAGATGATTATTCTAGATTCACTTGGACATTGTTTCTTTCCTCTAAAAGTGATACCTTTGATGCATTTGTAACCTTAGCTAAGAAAGTGCAAAATGAAAAAGGTATTTCTATTGTGTCTATCAAGTCAGACCATGGAGGAGAATTTGAAAATGCATACTTCCTGGAGTACTGCAATGAGCATGGGATTGACCACAACTTCTCAGCACCAAGAACTCCTCAACAAAATGGAGTGGTGGAAAGGAAGAACAGAACCATTGGAGAGATGGCTAGAGCTATATTGAATGAGAAGGAACTCTCTCAAGTGTTCTGGGCTGATGTAGTGAATACAGTAAGTTACATCATAAACAAAGCCTACATCAGACCAATCCTTGGGAAGACTCCATATGAACTGTACAAGGGAAGAAAGCCAAATCTGTCACACCTCCATGTGTTTGGGTGCAAATGCTTCATTCACAACAATGGGAAAGAAAATCTGGGTAAGTTTGATGCCAAATCCGATGAAGGTATATTTTTGGGCTATTCAAGTAGGAGTAAGGCTTATAGGGTTTATAATAAAAGATCAAATGTAGTAGAAGAATCAGTGCATGTGGTTTTCATTGAAAATGAAACTGTTTCAAAACATGTTACCAATAAGGATGATCTTACTTTCAATTTTGAAAAACTGGGAATTTCTGACAAAAGTAAAACTGAACCTCCAAAGATATCTGAATCTGTTGGCATAGAGGAAGATATCCAGGAGCAAGAGTTCGATAAAGAAAATAATGAAGAAACAGCTCAAGAACTCCCTAGAGCTTGGAGATATCAAAGGAATCACCCTGTTGATCAAGTAATAGGGAATGTTCAAGAGAAAGTCAAAACCAGAAAACAGTTAAGGGATCAGATGCTCAACTGTGCCTTCATTTCTCAAATTGAACCCAAATGTACTGAAGAAGCCTTAACTGATGAATACTGGATTATGGCTATGCAAGATGAATTAAATCAATTTGAAAGAAATCAAGTTTGGAATTTAGTATCTAGACCCAAAAATCATCCTGTTATTGGTACCAAATGGGTTTTCAGAAATAAACTTGATGAATCTGGAACAATAATCAGAAATAAAGCTAGATTAGTTGCTAAAGGGTATAATCAAGAAGAAGGTATTGATTTTGAAGAAACCTTTGCACTAGTAGCTAGATTAGAGGCTATAAGAATACTGCTAGCATATGCATGCATGAAAAATATTTTATTATATCAAATGGATGTAAAGAGTGCTTTTTTGAATGGATATATCATGGAAGAGGTTTATGTTGATCAACCTCCAGGTTTTGAGGACTCTACAAAACCAAACCATGTTTATAAACTGAAGAAAGCTCTCTATGGTTTAAAACAGGCCCCTAGAGCATGGTATGAGAGACTGAGCAATTTTCTGACTGAAAAGGGGATTAACAGAGGCAAAATTGACACAACCTTATTTACTAAGAAAGAAAATAAAGATTTACTAATTGTTCAAATCTATGTTGATGATATTATTTTCGGTGCTACTAATGAAACTCTTTGTAAGAAATTCTCTAAGTTAATGCAGGGAGAATTCGAGATGTCTATGATGGATGAACTCAATTTCTTCCTTGGATTGTAAATCAGACAGCTTAATGATGGTATCTTTCTCAGTCAATCCAAGTATCTAAAGGAGCTGTTAAAGAAGTTTGAAATGGAGAATGCCAAGCCAATAGGAACACCTATGGCTACTGCAACCAAACTGGACATGGATGAGAATGGGAAGATGTTTGACATCACTCAGTACAGAAGAATGATTGGATCCCTGCTGTACCTAACTGCCAGCAGACCTGACATTATGTTCAGTGTCTGCATGTGTGCAAGGTTCCAATCATGCCCCAAAGAAACCCATGCAACAGCTGTGAAAAGAATTTTTAGATATCTTATTGGAATATCACATATGGGTCTTTGGTATCCAAAAGGCAATGGAGAAGACCTCAAAGGATACACTGATGCTGATTTTGCAGGATCTAAAACTGACAGAAAAAGCACAAGTGGAACCTGTCAGTTCCTTGGAGGATCCCTGGTTTCATGGTTCAGCAAAAAGCAAAACAGTGTGGCCTTTTCCACTGCAGAAGCTGAGTATGTTGCAGCTGGAAGCTGTTGTGCCCAAGTCATCTGGATGAAGCAGCAGCTTGAAGATCTTGAGGTTAAATTGAAAGAGATACCAATCATGTGTGACAACCAAAGTGCTATAAATATCACCAAGAATCCTGTCATGCATTCAAGGACGAAACATATTGAAGTAAGGCACCACTTCATAAGAGATCACGTTCTGAAAGGAGAAGTCAGATTGGAGTACATCCCAACAGAGGATCAAGTTGCTGATATACTCACAAAACCTCTGCCAGAAGACAGGCTTTGGAAAATAAGGAGAGAATTGGGAATGGTAAACCCCAATGAACTGTAAGATATTTCTGTGCAATTCTGTCTTTAGAATTTTCAATATTAGAATCAATTCTAACTTAAGCATCGGAGTATGTTTAATTTTAGGTATAGGTGCTCCCTGTGAAAATCAATGGCTAAAAGGTTTAAAAGAGTGGAGAACTCCAGATTGGATCAACCAGAAAGTGAAGAGAATGACAATTATTGTAAGTTCTGGATCCATTCTGTAAGTTTTTAAAGTTGAAATTTGTATGTTGTTTGATTGCTAGATGAATTTCATTGATAATATGTGTTTTTAAACTGGTCAACATGGTCAACATTCGAATTTTAGTTGACCAACAGACGAACTTCGGCCTGTTATGCCTTGGAACAGTTCTCAGTAATGCCTCGAAATTCGTCTGTTGAAGCTTGAAAGTTTGAATTTTCAAAATCAGAAATTTCAAAGTTATGATTGTCCATCACTGCTACACAAGTTATTACTTCTTAACATACGAATGTTGGACAATCTTTACAAAAGTTGAAAAATTCGAATTTTCAGTTCAAAATTCGTCTGTTGAATCATGTCAATCAGGTTGAATTATTGAAAGATGCAGTTCTGCATGTTTAATTCGTCTGTTGATTGATAGTTTGATTGATGCCTGCCTTTTTCTTTTCAACATTCGAACTTTAGTGGAACAAAATTCGTCTGTTGTGCTTGTATTGCTTGTTTCAAGCCACTGTCAGACGAACTTTCAGGATGAAAATTTGTCTGTCAGTAAGCTGTGCTGAACGGGTTAACTTGTAACTGCCCGAAGTTTGAATTTTGACCCCTCAAAATTCGTCTGTCAGACGGTTACACACGTTAAATGCAACGGTTTTCCTCAGAACAGACGCAACCCTATTTGTAACCTCTCTAAGTCTGTTCTGATTCTCTCTTTAATCCTTTTAACTCCTGTCCAAAAACCGTCATTCTTCACCATTTAAACTTCCATTCGCATCCCATAAACCTTTCCTTAACCACATTCTGCATCATTCCACTGAAAAATGGCGAGAGTAAAGATCCCTGGAGCAGGACAAGCTGGAACTTGGCCAAAAAGAACGGTCAAATCTCTTTGCTACAAAGGAAGGAGAGAAATCCAAGAGAAAGGCCGAACCCAGTAAAGCTACCCCTTCGAAACGCCAGAAATCATCATCCAAGGCAGATTCACAGAAAACTGGACCCTCCTCATCAAAAACTGCGGTCCCTTCGGCTGATACTGCCACTGTGGCTTCCTTCTCTTCTACACAATCTGGAGAATTTGAGTTTACTACACTGCCACTTTGGAGCACTCCTGAGATTCAAGAAGAGTTTTCTGCCAAGTTTTCCAACAAAAAGGTAATCAAGCCTCACTGTGTAAATATGGAGCAATTTTTGATATCCAACAACTTTGATGCTGCATTATGGTTGATAAGATACAAAAACCTGTTGGAAATTGCTGAAAAATATGATGATGAAGTAGTGAAGACTTGGTATGCCTCTCTTCAATATAACAGCAAGAAAAAGAAATGGGAGGTCACTTTGAGATCAAGGACCATCTGGCTTGCTGATGAAAAATCAATGAAGTGCTGGAAATCCCAGGACAAGATGGGCTGAAAATTGACATCACAGCCTCTGGATATATGGATGAGGCAAGCACAGCTGATGAAGAAGGTGGATCCTTTCTGAACTACAAAGAGAGCACCATTTTGGACACCTTATTCAGGAGAAGGGAGAACAGGCCAACGATAAATTTGTTGAAGCCCACAGACCTAAGAGTACAAGTCAGGATCCTGTACTACATAGTGTCCAGGATCATACTCAACAAGGGTGGCAGCTTCAATTTGATAACAAGGGCAGAGGCTCATGTGATGACTGCTATCATACGTGGGAAGCTCATTAACATAGGTCATATCATCCTCCAGAGAATGATAAAGGCAAGGGATCAAAGGAAGGATTCCACACTCCCCTATGCTGCAATTATTTCAAGAATCCTGCAGCATGCTAGGATTCAACACATTGAAAAGGAAAAAGGGAAACTTACTGAGGCATTCAAAGAGGAGGAACTGCAAAGGATGGGCATTGAAAGAGATGAAGGATGATGGGTTGGAAAGGGAGCAGGGAAATCTGAAGACTTGTTCTTTGTTGCTGATACATACCTCAAACAAGAACGAACTTCTGAGGCCCCTGGCAGATCTGTACCTCAGCCTTCTCAGCCAATCCCATCTCCCTCCAGGCCTACTCACCCTCCTTCCACTCCCTCCTCACGGGCCAAGCCAACAAAGGTCACTGAGTTGTTTGACAGTCTATCAACACTCATTCTCAGCATTAGAGATGAGTAAAATGCCAAATTTGCTCATCTACAAGATCAGATCCATCAGTTGGCTGTAAATATGAAGGTGGTGGCTGATGCCTATGAAGAGATAAGAAATATAATTCCTACCACTTCAGCTCCACCTCAGCCTGGTGTCCCTAAGCCTA
Organism: Adenanthera pavonina; assembly: GCA_026686845.1. Lineage (NCBI taxonomy): Eukaryota > Viridiplantae > Streptophyta > Magnoliopsida > Fabales > Fabaceae > Adenanthera > Adenanthera pavonina. Next base: position 12,141,992 of record JAIVEN010000017.1, read on the forward strand.
CTCTGTCTCCATCACCTGTGCCTCCAAGTCCCTTCGAGATTGTCTCCTCTGACCATGATGATGAAATAGATGGTGCTGGTGCAATGAGAACACCAAGTCCTGGTCCACCCTTGGACTATGGATTGGAAGAAGAAGGTCTCCAAGATACAAGCCCTCATGAGCCCATGCAAGAAGATGCTCAGGAATCAATTCTGTCAATTCAAGAATCTGAGCAAGTTGAAAGACTGGTTGCAGCCATTTCAACCTCTTCTGTGCCAGAAGGAGCAAGCAATGAGGAAAGGAGCATTGTACCTATTATTGATTATCTTGCCATTGCTCACAATGCTTTGCTGCTAGCTCAAAGTAGAAGGCTGGAAGAAATGTTTCCTCCTGCTGAACCAGCTTCTCATTCTATTGCTGCTTATGGGCTTTCAGACCAACAGAGAGCTCAACTAGCTCTTTCTAGACAGGAAATGCAAGTGCTGCTTGAGGTCTCTGATGATGATGATGAAGAGCCTGCTGAGCCCTCTGCACCAGTTCAGCCAGAAATCCCTTTTGCTCCTGTGTCCCTTCGTGCTATTCCTGTCTCTCAGATCCCTCCTCCGGATGATTTTGTTGGCCTTCCTGATGATGTCAAAAAGGGGGAGAAGTCTGGGCAAACTGGAAAGCCTGCTGCTGAGCAATCTGGGAAAGGGAAAGGGAAATCCTACAGCAAGAAGACCAAGTCCAAGAAGAAATGATTGGAGATTAGGCTTAAGTCCTCTTGTTGTATTTTGTACTTTGTGTTTTTGTTTTTTGGATTTGATGTTTGAACTTTGATTAATTTGTTTCTGCACAAGCAACTCTTGATTAAATGAATGGATCCCTTTGTTGCAATGTTTTGTGCCTTAAATCTCTTCACTTAATCTGTTGATTTGATATCTCATGCATATGTTGAGGGGGAGCTTGTGAAAGCAAACCTAAGTATTAATCCAGTTTGTAAGTTATTTTGTCATCATCAAAAAGAGGGAGAATGTTGAATCAAGAGTTTTGATGATTCCAAACCAACATTCAAGAGCTTGGATTGAAGATATCAAAGGAGATCAAAGCTGTCTCAAGTGAAGATTTTCTGAGTTCTTGCTGTTAGATCTTTTGTAGGATCCTTAGTTTTTGTTATGACTGGGTAAAAGATTTTGATTTGAAGAAAAGATGTGTTCAAACATTGATTTTATGTTAAATCTTTAAATATTTGAAAAACACCCACAAACAGACGAAGGTTGAAAGTTTAAGCTAAACTGTCAAGTTGGAAATTCGAATTTCGAGCTAAAACTGAATAAGTCTGAAGAGATGGCTCTCTGTCAGACGAATTTTGGTTGTTCAAAATTCGAATTTTCATCTAGTCTGAAAGAGGCCTTTTGGTAACATACGAACTTCACACTTTCAAAATTCGAATTTCAAGTAAAATGAAGTTTGTAAAAACCAAAGAAATTCGTCTGAAACTATGATAAAGTGCATCTGAAATCAAAATGAAATTGAGTTTGATAAATGCTCTTTGAAGACGAATTTTGAACTTGCAACATTCAAATTTTCATATAAGTCTGAAAGATGCTTCTTTGCAATAGACGAACTTTGAGTCTTCAAAATTCGAATTTCAAACAAAACAAAAATTGAGAAAATGGAAGAAATTCGTCTGAAACTATGTTAAAGTTCATCTGAGATCAAGAATGATTTAAGTTTCAAAACTGCTCTCTGACAGACGAACTTTGAACATTAAAATTTGAATTTCAGAAGCTAAGTTCTTGAGTCTGTTGAAGTGAAACATTGACATACGAATGATAAGAACTTGCAACATTCGAATGATGAAATTAGTCTAGAAAGAGTCTCTCTGACAGACGAATTTCACCCTTTCAAAATTTGAATTTCGAAGAAAGTAATCTACTGTGTCTCTTAAACATTTAGTGGACAGACGAATTTTGGGATACCAAAATTCGAATTTCGAAGGCACTGTAGAAAATTGAAAACACTGTTCACACTTAACCAAAAAACTTTCTTCTTGGAAATTTGTATGTCACATTGTGAAAATGTTTTGTAAGTTTCAAAATTTGAATTTCAATTCATGAACAGACGAACTTCGTGCTGTAACGTTGGAAGCTTTAATCTTCGGTTCCTTCGAAATTCGTCTGTTGACCAACCAAAATTCAAATTTCAGTATGTCAGAAACATTAAATGCGGTTGGTAAACGGATAGTTTTTCAGAGTAACCGTTGGATAACTTCCCCAACGGATAGATTTTGTCTCTAACGGATATTTGAGACCTAAATTTATAAATACAACATCATTTGAAGTTGTGGGTAACGAATCAAACTTGTATATACCGAATTTCTGCTAAATCTTCTTCTCAAAAGCTTTTACCCTCTCAACTTCTCTACTTGTACTTAAACCTTCATATCTACTCTTTATAAGAGAGTTATTTCATTATAATCAATCTACTCTTCATCTGGAAGATAGATTTACTTGTGAGGGGTATTCACAAGGGGATTGGGAAGCACATAGTGAAAGTGCTTGGAGAGTTTGAGAGAGCTCAGAAACAGAGCATACTCGTGTACTGTGGCCTTAGCAAGAAGCCCATTGAAATTCTTGCTGTATAGTGGATAAATCTCAAGAGGTGTCTTGGGGACTGGATGTAGGTCAAGTGGAAAGACCGAACCAGGATAAATTACTGAGTCTTCTTCTCCCTATCTTTACTTTTCAGCTTGCTCTGTTTTACGCATTGTTTTCATTATATTGTGATATCTTCACTTACTTCACTTTGTGTAGAAAAATTTCAATCTTCCCAATTCACCCCCCCTCTTGGGAAGTCAGCCTTGCTAACAAATACAATATGTTGATTAAGAAAATCAATGAGGCATTTAAAAATTACATGCACATCAACATATTCCAGTATTTACACCACATCCACAATGATCAAAATATCCCCAACACTACCAGAAAATTCACAGTATAATTCCAGCAACCAACAATATGTTAATGTTACTTGACTATGTCTAGTGATGTTTCATAAATAGAATAAGGTAATTAGACACCTTACCTCTAGTACCTTGAGGGAATGCAACTCCTTTAACCTTTTAGATAAATCAACTATAGCAGTTTGTTTAGTGCCTTGCTACTGGACTCTTTTGTCTATGCTAAACACTCAATCTCCTTCACCTACAATGAAATTAATTTAGATGCATAGGAAAAATTAAAAAATGCATTATTCATTGAAAGGCAAGCAATAAATAGTGAATACAATGGATTTATCTTCAAAGCCATATAACCATAATAGTTAATATAATACCAGTTGAAGTTCGTTCTCTTTTGACAGGGTTGAAGTTCGTTATTGACTCCGTGTCAAAGAAAAAAATATTACAAAAACTAAAATGCTAGAGGGCCGAGGCATTATGCTGAATAGGAAATTAATTATAAATAGTGTGATAATTTTTTTGAATCACAGAATTTGTTTTAACAAAATAAATATGTTAGGAAACTTACTACCAACTTTACTATTTACTTGGTAAGTAATGAATTGGCTAAAAACGAAAAACATTAACAGAAAGTGAAGTAAATGGAGGAAGAACAAGACAATAACAAAACTAAATAAATAAGACTGGTTTATTTATCCATTTATATATTGATCAAGCACACATAAGCCCATATATCTTCAGTATAACCAATGAAAAAAAGAACAAATAAACATTAATACATTGACATGCAGGAGTCATCAAGCTAACAGGTTAATACCTGCACTTTAATTATTGTTATTATTATCATTATTATTATTATTATTAAATATAAATAAGAAAATTAAAATAGACATTCAAAGAACTTATTTGAGTACATGAAATTTGTGGCCATATTCTCTTAGATATTGCTATACATATATATATATTAGGGAGCATTTGCCAGCCCATAATAAGAAGTTGATACTCCCAAAATAAAATTAAAATAAAAAGGGTATCTAGCTCGACTAATAAGAAATTAATGCACTAAAAAGATAATTAAAAATTAAAAATGCATGAAATAAAATTCGTAGTATATAATTTTGACAGTGGCCAGTACCCTTTTTTTTTAAACATTGTCAGGGTTAAAAATGCCATCTAAGTTCTCTTGTGTTCCCCTACCTACAAGATACAAAATTAGACTAAGTCGCTATTTTATAATCACAATTAACATTAATTTTAACAAAATAAACATTTTAGGAAATTTATTACTCACTCTTCATTCAAGTTCGTCACGAGCACTTGGTAATTAATGAGTTGGCCAAAAAAAAAAAGAAAGTGAAGAAATATTTGAGGAAAGAAGAGGACAACAATAAAACTAAATAAACAACACCGATTACTTTATTTATTATTCATTCATCCATGCATACATAAGCATGTATTCCATATATATATATCTCCAATGTAACAAACGAAAAAAAAGAAAAAAGAAAAATAACAGTGCATTTCTATGAATAATTTTTGCAAAACCTGCAACTTCCATTCCTAATAATCAAAGCCAGTTATTTAACATATTTTATCATCCACAATGAAATCTAAAATTTCCATTATATACCAATAACAGTTAATATAATTTTGCAAAGTATATTAAAGTCAAGTTTTTATGTTGATCCCTAAATGAAAAGAGTGCAAGTTGGATAGCTCCGTGACTAGTTTCCTATGAATGTAATTTGCAAGTAACAAACTTGTAACCCATACATTGCCATTTGAATTACCAGTAAAGTAATAACAAAAGAATAACATTAGTCATAATTATCATTTCCAAAAATCTATAGATATTATAATGCCAGATGCAATAAAGGAACCAAGTAGAAACATTGAGTTAACAACAAATTTGTAAACACCTAATCATAACCACCCCTGATAATTTGATATATCTCAGACAACCATGATTTCCCACTGAAGCTCTGTAGCTTATTAACAAATCTATTCAGTAAGGAACTACATTGATATCACCTGAAGAAAATCAGAGAGTAATGCCTCTGATACTTATTCATTCATGTAAGAAGGGACAAACATATATGAGAGATAACAACACGTCTACCATTCAATCCCATGAAATCGGCCACATAGAAAAGATGATAACTTCAGCAAAATTGTAGGAGCAACAGTAACAGAAAGATAACATTGATTAACAAATGGAATAAAAAGCCAACTGAAATACCGAGCAAACACGGGGAAGTAGAAAGGCCCCAGACTTTCAACATCACTTATTTGACTAAATTCAAGTTCACAACAATGATAATAACGATGAACATTATAACAAATATGATATATCTACACAGTCTTATATCAAATAAATACCTGATTGGCAATCTTTTTCCTTTCATTTGCACATAGTAAACATCAAAGACATTGATTCTTCCAAGAAAAAGTACCTGAAAACCAGAGCCAATGATTGGATCACTTCCCCTTAAGCCATCAACAAGCTTTGTGTATAATTGTTAATTAGGTGTTGCTGCAGGGGAACCATAATAGGAGAACTCAACAACATCCACATCACACCAAACACCTCCAGGCCCCTATTTTACAGATTAAATATTCAATTTTATTCAATAAAAGCTCACGGAAAGATTAGTACAATCTTTAGATCACAAGGATTATTGATATATGTAATTTATTTAATCAAAAGGATAGAACTTCATATTCCCATAACTCAGAGATTTAAAATATCAACAACCAAATGAGGGTAGCTCATGTGCTAGGTTTTACATGCATACATAACTATCTTAATGTTGGCAAGGGCATACTAGTCTGAGAGGTAAATATCAGTAAAACCAAATTCAGACATCTGATAAATAACTATACCTACTAGACTTGTATTGAGAAAGTTCTGAAGTGTACAAATCAAGCTCTAGTGGGCCAGCAACATTTTCTTGTTGTACAGTCCAAATGTGTATAACTCCATCAAAACATGCTGTCACAATATCCCCATTTTCCAGAAATTTTGCATCCCAAGCACAACCAGGATGTTCTATGCTCTGAACACAAACACCATCTAAATCATTTTAAGAGAAGGAAAAGTAGTCAGCAAAATCCAAGAATCAAGCAACATATTCTGCAAAAACCAAAATCCAAGAATCAAACAGCTTAAAAGTAAGTCATGCAACTATTTCAGAAACTTTAAACAATGAAAATGGAAATATGACACTCCAAAAGTATAATCTGAGTTAGCTTATTATACTTTTTCATTTAAGCAATCCAGCCCACACCCCTTTCATTATGATTTTGATAATGCATCATCTCTCATATCCACTCCTCTTTCTTCTCTTTTCCATTACAAAAAACTACTACTATGAATAAACTCAATGCCTTCTCTACGTGGAGATTCACAAAGGTCCATAAATTTGGTTGGAATGGCCAAATTAGCTCAATTTGGTGTATATAGCAGATATGGATCCCTTTCCCTTGCTTCATCATAAAAGGGGATGAACAAATATATAGAGCTTCAAGTTGCAGCCTAATCATTTATCAAAAATGAAAAAAAAAAGTTGCAGCCTTATCAATATAAAACTACTATTTTAAAGCACTTTATTATGTTCCAATTAGACTTCAGTGGGTAGATCACTAAACTGCATGAACATGATCGGTCGATGTCATCTTCAAAAAGAAAAGTCATCATGGAGCATTATTGGCATGAGAGAGTGACAATTATATATATATATAATTCCACTTCTTTCAAACAACATTGGATAACAGAATCCTAAAAATACCACATTTCATTGGCCAATTATGAAATGTATGAAACAGCAAAGAAAGAAACATGGAATCATATCTACTTGAAGAACTCCATGATCCAAAAGTTACAAACAAAGCATTCAAATCTAACACCTCTAAAGCCAGATGATGTAGCCAAAATCCATGAACATTATTGCTTTAAAAAAGAAACAGAACAAACTTAAATACAAAACATAACAAAGTATGAAGCCTCATGGATTCATCTGCTTTCTGTGTCCTACTCAAATAAATAACATATGACATGGACACTATTGACTCATTTCAAGTATCCTCAACTCTCGTGGGGTATCTATACAGAACAAGCTTTAAATTAATACAATTTCTCTTGAGTTTATTTGTTCCAAATTAAGTTTCTAATTAATATATAGAATGATCATTCAACAACTTTTATAGTGTGTCTTGTCTTGTCATTAGACAATAGAATTGATTAACAATTCACAAGTTGTATGAGTGAGAGAGTGTGACATATTTTGTGTGATTTTTTAATTGAAATATAAATAAAGCACATTCATGCTATATGCTATTTGTAAACTAAAATTATAAGCATAAGAGCAATAATGTTCAACTTGCCACCAAAGTAGACTCTAAAATTATGCTAACAGAATTAGCTAACTTACATCAAACTATTAATATATTTGGTAAATGTCCAATAATAGTTTTTTTTCCTGTGAAACTTCTAATATCCAATTTTTATTCAACCAAGCATGATATTTTTGTGACCATTTACTAACCATGAACAAAAGAAACAATGCTCGTTACTACAGTAGTGTGAACTTAGTTAGCGAATTTCAATTTGAAATTGGACTTTCTTATCCTCATCAACATTATTATATTCACATTCCTATGAAATACCATGCATATGTATATGCTACGATTTTTCTCTTTTTATTTCTAATGTAAGCAACTACAACCTAGAAAAATGCTTGAAGTAAATAATCCAAATACCAACTCACAATAGAACAACAAAGAGATAGATTTGCTTGAGGAAAAAAAAAAGAGGGACAAAATCACCAGAAGCATCAGAAAAAAAAAAGCATAAAAATAACAACCTAATAGCAAAAAAAAAAAGGAAACAGTAGGAAACGCGAAGGAACATGAGCAATAGTAAAAAGAACACAATAGGAAGTTAGCTAGAACGCCAATTCTTGCCTCAGTTATCCAACACTAAAAAGACAGAATGGAGAACAATAGCATTACCGACTATTAAAATTGCATAGAAAAATTGAGTGTGATTGGCAAGCACAACCAAGCAAAGGAGCAAGGACTGAAACAAGAGAAAGGCTGAACTGAAGGAGTCAAGACTGAAATTGAGTGTGATTGGCGATTACGATTGGTAAGTGTGAGACCGATGACCACAAGATGGAAAAACAAATGGAAAACAGAGATACTAACCTCAATCGCAAACTCTAAACTCCTGTCTACCCATGACCACAAGACGCCTTAATAGTGATGAGGAAGAAGACCAAATACTGTTCTCACTGTGTGGTCCAATAATTTCAAAACCCTAAGCCGCAACCCATAGTGAGGGAGAAATGACGGCAAATGAAGTTAAACCAGTGATAGGTTGTGCACAGCTATGCAAGAGGAAGAGGAAAAAGATGACCCACTAGGAGAGAGACTAGCGACAGTTGTGGAGGAGGAGTGGATCATGTTTTAAGAGCTAGAGATTATCTAGAACAAGGGAGAGGTAGAGTTAGGTCGAAAATGAAGCAGAATGACGGGGAAGTAAAAAACTAATTTTTCCAGTACATAGGGAAATGTTTTAGATCACTAGGTTTTGCCATTAGATCTAAAAAGCAAAAAAAATATTTTTTTATTTATATTGTTTTATCTTTTAGATAGGTGTGTTTTTTCCACTTATCTAGAAAGTATTTTATACATCATGTATTTTTATAACCGATCTAGAAAGTCCCACACTTACAGCTTATTTATGAAAATGCCTCCGGTTCCATTTTTTAGATCAATTATTTTTTACCCGATCTAAAATGTAAATGTTAAAGCCTTTTTTGTACTGGTGTGATGTTATGGATCATGTAATTGGGTAAATCTAGACCATTAGATTGAATGAAAATGGAGGGCTAGCATGCAATATTTTTCTCTACAAATAGGTGGTCTCCCTCCTTAAATTCAGCATGAAGTTCAGCCAAGACAAGGAAGAGAGGGAGAGAAAGCTAACAATAGGGAGAAAAAACGGAAGAAACTGAAGAGGAAAAAGGAGTAAGGAAAGGAAGGGAAAATTAAGAGGAAAAGGTAAGAATTCTTCCCCAATTCTTTCAATTAGGAGCTAGGGCTTTTAGATAGAAAAATGACATTCTTTTCCTCCCTAGATTATGGTAAATTTGGCCAAACATTAAAAAAATGAAGTTTTCATACAAAGAAGTAAAAGAACGGAGGAATTAATTGAAAGAAAGAGTGTATGGCATGAAATTCTCTTCTTTTGTCCTCAATATTCATTTCAGCCTAGGTAAGAATAAGGGTGAAAATTTTCATATTTCACAGAGAAAATGATGGTAGGAGCATGCCATAGTGGAATTGGAAGTTAATTGCATGAAAAATGGCATGAAGCAAAGAAACTCCCTTTTCTTGCATAATGAAGTAAGTTTCGGCAAAGAGAAATACAGGACTAAGAGTTGGAATTTCATGAAACTAAGGTTAAAAAAGGACTGCTCATGCAAAAATTAGCTAAGGTAGGGTATGATTTGAAACACTTAGAATGAAAAATATGAATTTTTAGGGCTTAACTAATCTTTAAGAAAGCTCATGAAATATGGATCAATTTAGGATGGTTTTCTTATTGCTTCTAGGCTTGGGAAGTTGCAAGTTTGGGAAAAGATTCTAGCAATTCAAGTTTGAAGTGAAAAGATTATAGCTCCCAGGTCGTAACTTGCTATGCTTTTATGTTATTGCACAATCATGTTTATACATGTTTTATGATATGAATATGTTCTCATATTGTACTATGATTGTTTTCTTGACTAGCTAGTTGGCTAAGCCCAGGATGTCTTGTTTCTATGCGAAAATGCTATTGAAATTTTGTTAGCCAACATGATATTTTTGCATGCTTTACTAAATTGTGCAATGCTATCAATGTTTTTTATGTTATATGATAATGTAATTGGATGTGCAAGTTTACTATTGATATTTCCCAATCTCATCTTCCCAAGTACTAACCATGCTATGTATAAAGAAGGCAATGATGAAAAGCTATGAATGGAGAAAGTGATCGAAAAGCAAGTTCATGACCATATCACAATGATGTTTTAATAATGAAAGCATGCTTTGTATATTATATTACACTTATGTATAAATGATGTAATGTAAATCCTTATGATGTATAGAAAAGCATGCTAATTGATGTTGAGTTATGATATGGAATTAAGAATGAGAATGTTATGGAAAACCCTTTAATGGTAAATTGTGGTATGATAATGTTTAGAAATATTTCAGCTTAATATGATAAATGATATGAAGCCAAAATTGATACCTCTAGTTAGAGGACATGTTAAGCTTTAAGCCAAGATAGATTTTGTATGATTTGGCCAAGTATGGAATGAATTATGGCTTGAGAAATTTAAAGGGTTAAAAGCTGGAAACTATTTGGCTGGACAGTTATGTTCTATAAATACCTTCTATTTTGAATGTCTATATAAAATTGTACAATACTTCAAAAATACCAATGTTTGCATGTATGGAAAGAGCTATGTCTTATGAATAATTTGGCACTAGTTTAACTTAATTTGGATTAGTATAAAGGCAGTTATTAGTTGTTTTTGAGAACTATAGAACTGTTCCAGTAAAGGATAATTTAGACACTTGAAAGTTTGTGATTATGCTTTTTCTACTAGATATTGAATAAATATGCAAAATTCATACATAGCTTTATACTGATATAAAGAATGTACAAATTGGCTTTGTATTTTATGAGATATGAATTTTCAAAATTAAAGTTAAAAAACTGGATAGAAACTGGAATTTGGAAATGAACAGTGATGTTTTATGAATAAACTGTATGAATTTGTATACTTAAATTTTAGTTTCATATTTTTTTCCATAAAATTCAAGATGTGACTGATTTTTAGAACTTGAACCATAGTGAAAAGAGTTTTGTACATTTAATTATGATTTTGTGAAATTTGCTGCGCAATTAAAGGAAAAATGCACAAAAAACATTTTTTATAGTTTTGAAGTTTCCATTGGTTCAAATCCTTAAGAGCCTCTTTACTACATCCAATTGAGGCAGTATTTATGGGGAAAGTGCTAAAAGATGGGATGTGACACCTTTCATGATTATCTACTAAATTCTTTATCGTGGAATTGTTGGTAGTGTCGTCTTCTTAATATAAGTTAATGTCCTCCCTTAGAAGCTAACTTGTCTTATAGGAAAAGCTTTGTAAGTTTTTTATTCTATCATATTTCAGTAATGGCCAATCATTGAAAAAAAAAATTCCTTCTAAGCTTTGATGAGATATGACCCTTGGAAATATCGTAGGTGGTGCTATTGTGCATAATCCTCTAGTATGGAAGAGTGAGGAAGTAATACGAATTCCTAAATGTTCTCTTAATGATTTTTCCTTTTGTTGTGTTTTATGATTTTTTGAATGCATTACACCAAAAATAGTTTTTCTTGGCGCCTAATATTTAGCAGTTATAGAAAAAAAATGCCAACAAAAATTAAATTGAGGTTTTTCTTAGTGGTCATTTATATAACTAGAATTTTCTTAGCAGTTATTCATATAATGGCCAATAACAAAAGCTTATCAAGACTTTTTTGGCGGTTATTTATATAACCACTAACAAAAGGTCAAACTTTTCTTGGCGGTTATTTCTATAATGGCCAAGAAAAGTCTCTCGAGACTTTTGTTGGTGGTTTCAATAAAAATTGCCAAGAAAAACCTTTGTAATTTCATTTCAAAAGAAACACAACACAGATTAATAGTAGCTATTGATTAAAAAAATTTAATAATATAGATTATTTAAAAAAGGTCAACAAAAATAAGGCAAAAAGAATTTTTTTTCATTAATATTAAATTAAAAATAAAATAAGTAAGGCATGAATCAACATTTAGAACCATTGATTAAAATAATCCTATGGTCCTAACGCCCCTAGCTTTTCTCTTTCCACACCAATTTCTCGCTTTTCTCTCCGACACACACTCCCTTTCTTTTCATGCGTTAGACCACTTTCTCATTTTTCTCTCCCACACCTGTTCCCTTTCTTTTCATGTCTTTTCATGCATCAGACCACTTTCTCACTTTTCTCTCTCACACCCACTACCTTTCTTTTCATGCGTTATACTCATTTATGTCTTTTTGTCTTCTCTCTGCATACCCACTCATTTCCTTCTTCTTTAATATGTAGTTTTCCTATTCCCTCCCTCCCTCCTTCCTTTCTTCTCTCTCCACACCCACATTTTTTTGCTTGAACAAATTTAGAGCTACGAGCACAAGATGATGTATACTACACACGAGATCTCATAGAGTTATGGATCCTTGTTGTACACTAGCTTCTAAGTGCTAAATCTAGAACCTTCTTGCGATTGAAGAGCCAACTTTTGAACATAACAATAGAGAGATGACTACGTATTGTTTCTGAGCAAAGAGCAGGTGGAAGTGACAAATCTGTGCAAGGATCTCAAGTACAAGGTGCCGAAGATAGAGTCAATATGATGCAAGTAATAGAGTTGCTCAATAAGGTTTAATTGGTTCATGCAATGTATGGGATAGAGTAGGGGATGATGATTTTTTTTTGTACAATTTCATTTGGTATTTTCCCAATGTAGTACCTCTATACTACTTCAGTTTAGGCGTTTTTTTAATTTTCAAAATTTTATTTTGTGCTTCTTCTTCTTCTTTTGTAAATATCCCATAATAAATTTTGATTTTGATAGAAATTGAAATTTGGTTTATGCTGATTTTGATTTTTTTGTTTAGTTCTTATCTTTGATTTTTTTGTTTAGTTCTTATCTAAGTGATTCCTTGAATTTAAATTTGCTAGATATAAATGGGAAATTGGTTATTTCAAATGCTCCTATATTTTTAAAGAAAAAAAAGGCATAAGTTGGGGGTGTTTTAAAACAACCGCCAACAAAAGTAATTAAAGTAAAAAAATCCTAGATGGAAAAAGGTTTTTCTTTGCAATTTTTTATATAACTACCAAAGAATATATACTTTCATTGGCAGTTAATAACTGCCAATGAAAGTCTTGACTTTTCTCGGTGCTGGTATTGTTGACGGTTAACAACCGCCAAGAATAGCCAAAATAACTGTCAAGAAAAGCTTATTTTGCCATAGTATCGGGTTACATATCTTGTGTTTTATTCCCATGACTACAAAGTTTTATTTGATTTGTTTATAGCTATCCATTTGAATTGATGTTTTTTGCAGCTATCTCAAATTATTGCTTCTGGTGAGATAGTTGCCTTCTCCAATATTGATGGGCAGGTTTTTAATTTTGAAAGTTAACAAGAAAATATTTTCCCTGTTGTCCACTTTGCCATAATTTGCAAGAGTTAGTATGATAAAATGACATCTTGGTCCTTACATAGAACCAAATTGAAAAGGCATTATGATTTTCTCTTTCTGACGTAGTAATTATGTAACACCGCTCATGCTATCTTTCTTGGTATTATGTTCAGGACCAGAGGAAATAGGACTGAGGAAGGTTCACATGGAGTTTGGAAGAGCTCCACGCCGCGGCGAGAAGTAAGGCTGCCTCAACGAGAACCATTCCAGTGGTGTTGTTTGGCTGAAATTGGTGGAGCCGCTGTGGGGTATGTTGAGGCTACGGAGAGATTTAGGATTTTTGTTTAAATTCGGATCATTTCGGATGATCGGAAAGAAAGAAACAAAAGGCAAACGGAGGAGAAACCGAGGAACAATGCTAGGGTTCACTATTTCCAGCATTTGGGAGTGATTTTTGGACCTCAAGAGCTTGGATTCAAGTTAGTAAGTGTTCTCTACTCCTCCCTCTCTATTTTCTTTGGTTGGAATATGGGGTTTATGGGTTTTGAGGTTGGATCTTCGGTTTTGGCCAAAATTCACCGATTGAAATGGTTGAAATGAGGTTAATGAAGTGTGTTTAGGTGTTCTTATTGCTTAGGTGTGAGTTTTGAAGGGTTTATGTGTGTTTAGAGCTTAACCCTAGGTTGTTTTTGGTTAGGGCTCTTGGGAATCTGAAGTGTATGTGGTTAAGTAGTGTTTGAATGATCCCTAAGAGCTTATTGATGCATGAAAGGGGTGTTGGAACTTTGGGTTAGGCTAAAGCGATTGAATTGTGGAATTTGGATATATGGTATATTGTGTTAAGGAAAGAATTATGTTATTATGAAGGTTGTTTGGTTTACAGAGAGGGGTTCAAGCATGTTGGGCAATTCGAGAAGTTCGTGGAACTCACGCTTGTGGTATTAACAACCTGAGGTAACCGAGTGTTTGTTTATATTGTATTGTCTATTTTGTATGATAGTATGTATATTTGTGTATATATGCAAGTAGGATAGAAGGTTTTGTAATGAATGAATGGTTATGAATATGGATGGTTGTATATATGGTTATATGTGGAAAAGGTGTTGTTAAATGAATGTAAGTTGTGTGTTATGTATGATGAAAGTTAGACTTGGGCCTGAGTGGTATGTTTAAGGGCATGTAACTCATTTTGTTCAGTTGAGGTTCAAGGGGGTTGAATCTCAGAGGAGTGGTTTCTTTGAGGTAAAACCTCCTTGGACAAGTTGGTTTAGGGGTTTTGGACCTTTGTAAATGGTCTCTGAGTGATCAGTTGCTTTTGGTGGCAATTAGAGGTGGTTAGTGGAGAGTTTTGGTCAATAACTGGCCAAAATGGTGTTAGGGGTTCAGAATCTCCATACAGAATTGGATTAAGATGAAAGTGGTATCTATGGATAGATTGGGACTAGATTGACTTGTAGGAGTTGAAATCAAGTCAATCGGAGGTCAGAGCATAAAGTTATGCGCGTTGAAAGTTTGCCCCTGGTGTTAAGTTTTTGCTGATATGGAAATCAGCAGGGGCTTCCGCGGGGCCAGCACCTAGGGCGAGGCACTAGTGGTGGCCAAAGCAAGAAAAAATAGGGGAGGTCTAGGGCCGTGGTGGTACTGTAGTGACCGCGGCCCCAACCCAGTTTTTGGTATTTTTGGGGTCGTTTCTGCTGTTCGAAGGTTGTGAGAAGTTGTTCTGAGATGTCAGGGTTATGTTTGGTTGATTTTTTGAAGTTTTTGGTCAAGAAAGGAGGTGTCAGGAGGTAGAATGTTATATTTTGGTATCAGAGCAATGGTTTTGGCCCATTGTTTCTGCTTGAAGTACTACTTGGCATAATTTAAATACATAGACTATATTCCCACTACAATGCTAGTCTAGAACCATATAATTGAATGTGTTGTTGCCTGTGTGTAGGAAGAATATCTCGAAGAGGAAGACAGAGTAATAGCGATCTCATGAGGCAGATGCATAAGATGCTGGCTGGCCTCAGTAATCAAGTGAATACTCAATGGGAGACGTTGAATAGGTTGAAAGAGCAAATGGACAGGAAAGAGCAAGATGAAGTAAATAAAGAGGCCGGTATATTTGTAGATCTGAACGCAGGAGAAGATGAAAATGTGGTGGAGCCTGAGAGAGCCCCAAGAGTTGGAAGAAGGGTATCTCTTCACAGTTGAAGGACTTTCAGAAGTTCAATTCTCCGGCTTTCAAAGGTATCATGGATGTTTCACAGGCTAAGAATTGGACAAAACAATTAGAGAATATCTTCAGTGTGATGGATTGCACCTAAGAACAAAGGGTGCAACTAGTGGCATTTAAGCTTAAGAAGAAGGCCAAGCGTTGGTGGAGGAGTGTTCTCCCGGGTGTTGAAGCGATAAATCCTCCTATGAATTGGGAACAGTTTAAGGAATGGTTCTTTGCACACAAAGTCCCTCCAGCCTTAATGATGCAAAAGGAGGCTGAGTTCCTAACTTTTCAATAAGGGAATCTGTCGGCGGATGACTATATTGACCAGTTTTTGGACTTGGTGAAATATTCCACTTATCTGAATAATTATCCTAATGATAGGTGGATGGCTCAAAGGTTGTTTGAGGAAGCCCATCCAAAGATAAAGGAGCGGTTATCTATGGTGGAGTTTGTGTCCTTTGAGGACTTATGTGCGAAGATTCGTGCCTTATACAGATGGATGAAGGAGGCTGAGGAGCATAGAAAGAATTCCATGATTCGGGCCTTTTCTCACCTAGGACCTACAGGAGGAATCAGTAAAGGTAGTGGCTCAGGAAGTGGTAGCAGCGATGGTAGCACAGGTCCTAGTTGAGGAAGAGGTCATCATAATAAAAGCCGTCATGGTAGAGGAAGAGGCAGGTTTGGTCGGGATCAGTCTAATAGAGGTCGATTTAGCAAAGGACCCTTTTATTGAGGTGGCTTTGAACAGGGGAGTTCCAGTCAGAGTGAGCATACAGGAAGGGACTCCACCCCATCTCAGTACGGGTTAGGTAGTGCATCAAATCTATGAACAAAATGTGGGTTTAGCCATGGTGATCATCCGTGTTTGACTTGTTATAATTATGGGAGACTGGGTCATATGTTGTGAAATTATTGGGAGCCAAGGCATGATTATGCAACAAGGAGGCCCATAATGCCTGGACGAGTTTTTGCCATCACCCGACAGGAAGCGGATGTAGCGCCTAACTTGATTAGAGGTAAACTTAAACTTAATGGTTACTCTATTCACGCTTTATTTGACTCAGATGCATCGCATTCCTTCATTTCTTTTGATTGTGCTCGGAGATTGGGTATTGTGGCAATGGGGTTACCTTTTGAGTTGTCAATGTCCATACCCATAGGAGTTTCATTAAAAACTGCTCAAGCTCTTCTTTATGTGGTTCATTTTGAACATCAAAGTACTACCCTGGATCTAATCTGTTTGCTGTTGCAAGAGATTGATGTGATTATTAGGATGCATTGGTTGGAAGCGAATAATACCATTCTTGACTGTGCTCGGAAGATTGTGTCCTTGCCGATGAATATCCCTAGTGTTGAAGGGGATGAGAATGTTTGTTTGTCCTTTGCCAAAGCAGACAAGTATCTGAGGAAAGAATGTCAAGGGTTTCTTGTTTGCTTCTCTGTGAACGTGGGTACGGTAAGAGGTGTTGAAAGATACCCGGTTGTGAATGAATTCCCTGACATGTTTCCAAAGGAGATCACCGGTTTGCCACCACCATGAGAACTGGAGTTTTCCATCTATAAAGATGAGATATATTATGATGACATTGATATGATATGATATAATGCATACATGATATTATGATGTTTATGATGATGATGATATGATAATATATGAGCATCACCACATGACATTGTGAGACTGTGATTTATGGCGGATGGAGTGGTGATGATGTGATGACGATATGATGTATGATGATATATATATGTTAGGAGGATACAGATGAATTATATATGTTAGGAAGGATAAGGTTGGATATATATATGTGTGTGTGTTAGGGAGGATAAGGTTGGATATATATGTCAGGGAGGATAAGGGTGGATTATATGTGTTAGGGAGGATAAGGATGGGAGTCCCTGCGAGGGCAACATGCATACCATTCATTTCATATTGCATTCATGTGTTACATGAGTTATATGTGTGTATATATGTTTATGTGTGTGGTTGTTCACGGTTACTGAGACATTGTTTCACACCCCTCTCCCATGAACTAACCTTTCAGGTGACGGTTCTAGCACTAGTCCTGAAAAGCCGCGAGAGTAGCTGCATATGTGGAAATAGTCTATGTAGTAATTGTAATTGGATAATGTATCTTGTGCCAAGTAGGATAGAAGGTTTTGTAATGAATGAATGGTTATGAATATGGATGGTTGTATATATGGTTATATGTGGAAAAGGTGTTGTTGGATAAATGTATGTTGTGTGTTATGTATGATGAAAGTTAGACTTGGGCCTGAGTGGTATGTTTAAAGGCCTGTAACCTGTTTTGTCCAGTTGAGGTTCAAGGGGGTTGAATCTCATAAGAGTGGTTCCTTTGAGGTGAAATCTCTTTGGACAAGTTGGTTTGGGGGTTTTGGACATTTGTAAATGGTCTCTAAGTTAATTTGGGTGTTTTGGACATTTGGTAGCAATTAGAGGTGGTTAGTGGAGAGTTTTGGTCAATAAGTGGACAAAATGGTTTCAGGGGTCCAAAATCTCCATACGGAATCGGATTAAGATGAAAGTGATATCTATGGATAGATTGGGACTAGATTGACTTATAGGAGTTGAAATCAAGTCAATCGGAGGTTAGAGCATAAAGTTATGCATGTCGGAAGTCCGCCCCTGGTGTTGAGTTTTTGCTGATATGGAAATCAGCAGGGGGCGTCGCGGTGCCAGTGGAGGCCGAAGCAAGGAAAAACAGGGGAGGTCTAGGGCCGCAGTAGTACTGTAGCAGCCACGGCAATACTATAGCGGCCGCGGCCCCAGCCCAGTTTTTGGTGTTTTTTGGGTTATTTCCACTGTTCGGAGGTTGTGAGAAGTTGTTCTGAGATGTCAGGGTTGTGTTTGGTTGAGTTTTCGAAGTTTTTGGTCAAGAAAGGAAGCATCAAGAGGTAGGATGTTACAAATTAGTTTTGAAGACTACAAATATAGTCTTCCACCAACTTATAGGGGCTCTTGACAGCATTGACACAAATGACTTGATTTTATAATACATTCACACACACATACACACTTGGATGGATCCATAAATTTTTTGTTGTGAGGACAATATGTATATATATTATAACATATTATTATTTAAAGTGTGAATATGTATATAAAAAGAAAAAGAATATACACATACCAAGAGAAAAGTCTGAATACACATAATTTTATGGATTTTTATGGACAAGGGCAACTAGTATTCTTGTTAGCAAGGTAGTGGGGCGACGGGTAAATATTATATGTATATGGCTTTGAAGGTAATTTCATCGATTTTTGGGCTCAAAATTTTTTGCTAGTAGAGGCAACTCTTTTATATCATATATACTTTGTATTGAAAAACAAAAAAAAAATAGTAGTGGGGGCTACCTCCCCCACAATGAACAACGTACATCTGTCCCTGGACACACACATATTTGAACTGTATGATAGTTGAGAGATATTTCATTTTTTGCTTATGCAGGGAAGTAAAATCCAAACTAGTATTTTCAAAAAGACTATCCAGTATTTTGGTTTGGAAGACTATAGATATAACACTTTTAAGTGCCTAAATAGGCATATTGGAATCCCTCAAAAGTACATTATAAAGAACAAAATTTTACTTTTCTTATATACGTAGAAGATTTAACTTTTTATTAATGTAATATTAAATAGAATACTTCCTTTTTCCCCTTTATGACTTGAATAGGACACTGCTAAGCTGTATGACCTGAACGTCAATTGAAATATTTCTTTTAATACCTATTTCTATAATGGATAATGGATACTTAACTAATTCACTTTTATTCTTCATGTATATTTTAATAATATCACTCTAATTATAGTACTTAACTAATCAATTTTTTACTAACATAACTAATTAATATTTAGCATTAGAATAATTGTGTTATAAAAGAACAAAACCGTAATTTTTTCCAAAAAATACTAATGCGTGGGGTTTCAATGATGAAACAATTCATGATAATAACATGATAATTCACTATTAATTAAATTAATATATAGCTAAATAATCCATCATTCACTATTTATGCATTAGTGATCGAAATGACATGTCTATTCCAAACATGGCAGGTGGTCTTTGTTTAGTTTTGAAAAGTTCACTATTAAAAAATTACACATATAATTCATATTCCTGAAGATATAGAGCTTGAATATTGAACAAATGTATGATTTTGTTTGTGACCAATAGGTTTTTTTTTTAACATTCTTTGGTTAATAATCTATTGCTTTTGATTGTAGGAAGATCAGCTTAGGGTGCTCCAGTGTGAAGGAGCTCATGCTGCCAATGGCAATAGACCAAATTATGTCTTGTAGAGAGTATGGTTGGGCTCAATTATTAAGCAAGGTTCTACGTTAACTATTTTTGGATTTCCTAATTTTATTGGAGATGGTGCTACTTTGAGAGGGATCCAATAGAATCCAAGTAAATAAATTATAAAGACTTATTCTTGAAATGTACCATTATACGCTTTTCTTCATTAACAGAAACTTGAGATAGCTTCTAAAATGCACTTCAACACCTAATACACAAACCATGGAAATTTTGATGAGCACATTTGTAACACCCTACCTCCAAACACCTCCAGACTTGACTAAAACCTTCAAAAACCAACACAACCCAAACGACTCAAAAACAACATCAAAACAGTAGAAATGAATCAACAACACTAAAAACTGGGCTCAGGCTGCGGCCGCTATAGTACCACCGCAGCTTTGGCCTCCCTTGATTGTATACGCTTCTGCCTCCACTGGCGCCGTGGCACCCCCTGTTGGTTTCCACACTAGCAAAAACTCAACATCGAGGAGAACTTCCGGCATGCATAAATTTATGGTCTAACCTCTGATTGACTTGATTCCAACTTCTACAAGCTAATCTAATCCCAGTCTATCCATAAACACCACTTTCACCTCAATCCAACTCCGTATGGAGATTCTGGACCCCTGACACCATTTTAGCCATTTATTGACCAAAACTCACCACTAACCACCTCTAATTGCCACCAAAGGCAAATGGTCACTCAAAGACCATTCATATAGGTCCAAAACCCCTAGACCAACTTGTCCAAAGAGGTTTTACCTCAAAGGAACCACTCCTCTGAGATTTGACCTCTTTGAACCCCAACTCAACAAAATGGGCTATAAGCCCTAAAACACACCAACCAAGTCCAAAAACACCTTTCATCATACATAACACATGCATACCACAAACAACACCTTTTCCACATATAACCATACATGCATCCATCCATAACAATCCTTATCCACGTCATACATTCATTACAAAACCTTCTATCCTACTTGGCACCGGTTACATATCCAAATTACATACACACAAACTACATAGACCTAGTATTCCCACTTCTGTTGCTATTCCCTCGGCTTCTCAGGACTAGTACCAGAACCGTCACCTGAAAGGTTAGTTCATGGGAGAGGGGTGTGAGACAATGTCGCAGTAACCAGGAACAACCACACACATGTATATATATATACATATATAACTCATGAATGTAATGTAAAATAAATGGAATGCATGTCTCCCTCACAGGGATCCCTTCCGTATCATCCCTAACATATATAATCCATCCTTATCCTCCCTAACAAATATATATTCCATCCTTATCCTCCCTAACATATATACATATCCCATCCTTATTCTTCCTAACATATATATATCATCATACATCATATCGTCATCACATCATTACCACACAATCCGCCATAGATCACAATCTCACAATGCCATGTGGTGATGCTCATGTATCATCATATAATTAGCATCATCATATCATAATGTCATGTATACATCATGTCATGTCATGTCAATATCATCATCTCTAATCATCATACTCATCATAATCATCATCTAGCTAGGTGCATACCACGATATATAGAAAACAGTACACACAAACACATCCATATTGTGGTATGAAAGAAACATGCCTATATACACAAATATACATACTATCATACCATATAAATAATACAATATAAACAAACACCCGGTTACCGCAGGTTGTTAATACCACACTTACACGAGTTCCACAAGCATTCTTGAACACCAATCCCACGACTAGCCTTCTTTGAGTAGCCAAACAACTTTAACAATACCATAATTCCTCAATTAACACAATATACCAATAAACAAACATCACAATTCAACCACTTTAGCCTAACCCAAGGTTCCAACACCCCTTTTATGCATCATTAAGCTCTTAGGGACCATTCAAACACCAAACAATCCCATACACTTCAGATTCCTAGGAGCCCTAACTGAAAACAGCCTAGAGTGATGGGAGACACGTTTGGAACCCATCCTAAGAGCCTTATTTGAGTTAAGGATCGTACAACTCAAGAAAACATGAATTGAACACAAGAACAACGAAGAACAACAATGAAGAAAAATTGAAAAATAAAGACGATGAAAATAAGAAGACTGAAATAAAATATTAGTCGAAGGAAATAGACTCCAACAGAACCCGTCTCTTAAATCCTAACTCCGGGACACCACAAGGATCACCACTCCTTGATAAGTCCTCATTCTTTCTAGCACTCAAGGATGAGCAAGAAAGAACTCACTGAACAATAACAAAGTTGCTGAAAAGAAATTCATTCATTCATGTTGTGGTTTGCCAGAGTACAAGAGGTGCCTATTTATAGGCAAATATTAACCTACAAACTAACTCTAGTTCAGCTCACAAACCTAACCTTATTAATGCTCATTAATACAAAAAGGAAACCCCAAGCAAAAAGGAGCATTTAATTCTAATTTTGACTTTGAAAAGTTGGCTCCTCTTTAATGCAAAAAGGAAGAGAATATGTTGAAATCCTATTCCTAAATAAAGAGAGATCAAATTAGATCATTATATGCCTTTTATTCAAAAGGAAAAAAATTGACTAAAATAATCCTAATAAAACTTATTAAAAACGTCACTTTTAATGACCACATGAAAAGCACATGAATTTCAAGTGAATTCTCCTTGTTGGGCCTTCTCCAAGTTGCACTTGTTGACTATAATTTGGCTCCACATTTTTAGCTTGCCTCTTTCTTTGTTTTAGGCCTCAAAATCATTCAAATACAATGGTTCCATGTTAATAATATTTTGGATCAACCCATTCATGCCTTTCTTTATGGCTTTGGTCCTAGCTCTGGTCATTGGTCCTCTAATGCCTTGAAGTAGATCTTGAATTTGTCCATGGCCCATTGTTTCCCTTAACTTGCCTTCATCATAGGGTTAAGCTCAAATCATACATAAACCCTTCAAAACTCACATCCAAGCAATAAGAATACTAAAACACACTTCCTTAACCCCATTTCATCCATTTCAATCGGTGGATTTTGGCTGAAACTGAAGATCTCAACTTATAACCGAAAACCCCAAATTCCAACCGAAGAAAATGGAGAGCGAGGAGTAGAAATCACTTACCAACTTGAATCCAAGCTTCTAGAGGCGGAAAATGACTCTTAATGGCCAAAAATGGCAAACCCTAGCAAAGCTCCTCATTTCTCCTCCGTCACTCCCTTCGTTTCTTTCTTTCTTGTTTGTCTGAAATGATTCTGATTTAAACAAGATTCTTGATTCTCGCCATAGCCTCAGGACACCTCATCGCGGCTCTACCAGTTTTCAGCCCAAAGGAGTCACTGGACAAGCTCTCACCGCAGTGGCTCTGCTTCTTGCTGTGGCGTGGAGCTCTTTCAGACTTCATTTAAACCTTCATCCATCTTGTTTTCCTCCAATTCTACACACAATGCCAAAACAAAGTCAAGAGGAGTGTTACAACATCAATATACAAGCATAGTAAATATGTAATTAGGGTCATAGGAGGAAAAATAGGTAGAAAAGTAGCATGCATGTTTTCACTTGCAATAAATGAAAATTAACTATATATTTGGAATGCATAATCATTTAAACACACCTTTATTTGAAAATGTTGATAACAAAAGGACACTTTGACATTTTCATTCAACAACTTTTCTGGAATGAATTCTTAGCCATTTCTTCATCTTGTATATGTGACAGAAAGTTCATTATCCTTGTACAAGGGATATTGGCATTCTTTTTTTCGTATGACATTTTTCCAGTTTCAAGGACCAATCACACAAATCTAGAGTAAATCTCATGCATTGACATACAATCATCAAATAATCCAAAAACTGTGGAAAGATAGAAAAAAAAATCCAACTATCCGAGGGTGTCCCATTTATGTCAGGTAATTAATTGGGCAACATTGTTTTCACATTTGTAGTAATAAGCTTGGACACCATGACTTCAATCTATTGAAGAAACTCACACATCTTGATGGTTATATATATCAGTGATGGCTGTAGATGGTGCTTTCAAGCACCCATATTATGGATCGAAGACAAATTTTCTAGATATTTATTATATAACAATGGTTACGGTAGATGTAGTAACCTGCTCATTTTGGTTGTGCTCTTTACCTTTTTTTAGTGTATTTTGGATATGCTTTTTTTATTAACTGATAAGTGGCTTGTAATTTTATCATTCTTGGAGTTGAATCCATTGTTTATTCCACCAAAATCCATGAGCTATTTTTTAAAACTATAATCATTTTTCTTTTTTTTTTGGGAGAAAAAACTATCAGTTTAAGGTGGAATGCAAGAGTTAAAATTACTTGACAATTCTATTTTATAACGCATGACTTAAAATTAATAGTTGGCAAGTACTTCTATTATTTTGAATCAACCTACTTGAAAATCTATGAAAAAAAAAATGCACTACTTGCATATGAAATCACTTAATTTTTTTGATGTTTACTTTTGACAATTTTAAAGGATGATGTTAATTGCCTCCGAAAAAGGGTAAAGTCTTTATCTCTATTCTCTCTCTACATTTTCTTCAATTTTCAACCATAGGTCACTAGATTTTTCCCCAATGTGACAAAAACATCCTGACACACTACAAAAAAATAGACTTTCAGTGACAACTTTCGGCAGCGACAAAAAAAAATCATCGTTGAAAGTATGCTTTCGGCAACGACAAAAAAAGTCGTCGCTGAAAGTGTGACTTTCGGCGACGACAAAAAAAGTCGTCGCCGAAAGTCATACTTTCAGCAGCAACTATGTTGCTGCCAAAACTAATTTTTTGAATTTTTATTATTTTTACTTTAAAAATTAATAAATAACATATTGAAATAATAATTGTATTATGTTGATATAATTTTATAATAAAAAATAATATATTCTACATATATTTTGTATTATAAAAAATATCTGATATCTTTGGTTAAAATCAAATTATTTTACTATTTTCTTTTATTTGAATTATTTTTATCAAATTCATTTGAATTATTTTAAACATTTCGAAAGTGTTTTGTTTCTGCTTGAGATTAAAAACTTGAATGGTCAAACTATTGAATCTATTTTATATTTATATTTACTTTTTCTTCATCTTAATTAATGAAATATGTTATTTTTAGTAGGATAATTTTTTTAATTAACAAAGGGATTGATAACACTAATAAAAGAGAATTAGGAGAATAAATTAATATCTAATTGTCTAATATGATCAATCCTATATTTGGAGGAATTTTTATTAGGCTAAGTAATTAATTGCTAATATATTTAACATATAAATTAATATTAATATTATTTATTACTAAAAACAAATGATGAAGTAGTAACGTAACATGACAATAATCAGTAATTAATATATCTAAAATAATAATCAAACATGCTATGATGGAAACTCTCAGTCCAAACTCCTATGGGTATTGGTCATGTAGATATTTTCACATAGTATAAAAGTCTAACAGAGCATTGTCACAGAGAAAAAAATGCTTATGGATTGTTAATTTACTTTCCTAATTAATAAGTAATGACAATATTTGGAAAACAAGTATTAGCGAATTCTCTTTCTCACAATCTCTACCTTTTTGATCTTTTTTATTTTCTCAATTATAACAGATTGAATTTATTACATTTTCTTTTAAATCATATGATAATCAAAATTACAATATTTGTAATAATGATTTTTTTTTCGAAATTCCTATTATATTATATATAATATATAGGGGTGAGAGAATAAACCTGAACCCGATCAATCTAGTCCAATCCGAAGCAGTCCAACTAAAGACAAATCCGATCATTTTAACAAGAAACCAAAACTTAAGCATTGGGTAGAGCCATTTGACCGGGTCAGACCAAGTTTCAAGCAACCTTCTCAGATCACTTGGTATGACCAGGCTTAAGGGCTTTTTTTTTTAATTTTTTATATTTATATGTAGTTTCATCAAGTATTAAACATATTTTGTTGGGAATACCATAATAATAGAAGTTCAATTTTCTAATTTTCTTTTAAAAAATAAAAAAATAAAAAATGGATATATATAATACTCGACCAAAACTTCGAGTCAGACCACGAGTTAGATATAAAATATACTCCTACTCAATCTCATCCTATCTTTAATATATATTAAGCATATATAATATAATTTATCAAATAATATAATATATGATATATATTATATGATATGACTAAACGAAAAATAACATAAAATAATATAATATTAATACATATGGATCATAAATATTATATATATAAATATTTTTATTTAAAAATAAAAATCAAATGTAAAAGTCAGCAAGAAAACAATTTTTTTCTTGTCAAAGAAAAACAAATATATTTATAGGAAAATTATTCAAGATTTAAAAATAAAAAAATATAATATAAATATTCATATAAATATAAGCATATCCAAATAAAATATTTTATGAAATTAGGAATTGAAAATAAGACAAATGTGTTCTTTTTAATAATATATTGATTTATACATATATGTGTGTATATTAGTGTGTAGATAAATAATATATATTTAATATTTCATATAAAGACTGCAGGTACATTTCAGCTCAACTGGCAAAATAGTAAATATAAGGCTTTGGGAGTAAGATGTCATGAGTTCGAAACCTAGGTGAACACATTTGAAAGCATTATATGACGTGGCGGTGACATGGCAGTGACGTGGTGGTGACATGGTTAGGGCCCGGGTTGACATGGCGGCGACGTGGCGGTGACATGATAGCGACGTGGTGGTGACATGGTGTGGGCCCGGGTTGACGTGGCGGCGATGTGGCAGTGACATGGTGGGCCCAGGGTGACGTGGCAATGACATGACAGTGATGTGGTGGTGACATGGTGTGGGCCGGGGGTGATGTGGTGGTGACGTGGCATGCCGATGATGATGTGGCAATGGTGTTTAATACACTTTCGGCGGTGACAATACTGGCGCCAAATGTCAACTTTCAGCGACGACAGTGTCGCGGCCAAAAGTCAACTTTCAGCGACGACAATTTGGCCCTCGCAAAGGTTAACTTTCAGCGACGACAATGTCCTCGCCAAATGTCAACTTTCAGCGACGACAATTTGGCCCTCGCCAAAGGTTAACTTTCAACGACGACAATGTCGTTGCCAAATGTCAACTTTCAGCGACGACAAAAGATGTCGTCACCAAAACTTTCAGCGACAAGAGTTATGCCGACGACAAAGTGGTCGCCGCTGAAAGTTTTCGGCGACGACATTTCGACTTTCAGCGACAACTTTTGTCCTCGCCGAAAGTCAAGTTTTTTGTAGTGACAGCTCTTCAAAGAAAAAAACTGCTCTTCCCGTGTTAGCACGGGTTCCTTGATAGTTTACTTGTAAATCAACATTTCCTAAAATTTGAATAAAGTGAAACTCGCTTGTTCAAAATTGGTACCAAAAATCCTATAAAAAAAGTTCCACAAAGATAAAAACAAGCATCATCTCCATAAAGCCACATGGTATCAATAAAATGCTAGATGCACGAAATTAATGAAAATATACTAAAAAACAAAACATATATAATATTATTGTATAACTTAATTTCGTGGCCCAAAAATTATTATTGTATAACTTTCTGCAAGGCATTATTTTAATTTATATTCCTTATTATTGTAATAATCTGTATAAAATTTACATAATAAAATATATAGTTAACTTAAATAATTTTAATAAATTATTAAACAATAAATCCTTGAAAATTATAAATATATTAACATCCTTTCAAATAAAATTATACTCATATAGATAATAAAGATAAAACGCTGTATAACCAGATTATGTTGATTGATTATATATATAAATATAAAATAATTTATTAAATTGCAATCTAAATTTTGTTGATAAGAAGTTACTAATCGTTAATACGAGGACCACCCATTTCAAGTTCCAAAATACAACTTGTTCTCTTGCTCAGTTTTCCTAACTTCCATCGATCTCAGAGAGCAATGGATCTGGTGGCTACAATCTGGGATGCAACCAAGTGTTTGTGTAACTGCACAGCCAAACATGTTGCTTTTATTTCTCATTTGGAGGACAACCTTCACTCTTTAATAGATCGTTGGACTGAGCTCCAAAACCGAAGCCAAGATGTGAAATCAATGGTCCAACAAGCGGAAAGCAGACCGCATATGAGAAGGACACGAGAGGTAGATGGTTGGCTGCAAAGTGTAAATGATTTGGAAAAGGTACTCATTTACTTGAAACTTATCATTCTGGTTAAATAAATGAGTTCAGTTCCAAGCTCACTGTATGATGTGAATTAATCGGATGGGGGTGTCCCCTGCCACAAATTTTTTTTTTTTATTTTTTAAATTTACAAATTGTAGATGATATAATATGTCCACAGATCATGCAGTCATGTGGGTATGTGATTTTATCTTATTTTATATCTTTTTTACTCATACTGTATAACTGTATGAATGTAAACATGTTGTTTTTACTGTATAACATTTAAATTAAAGAAAAAAAATAAAAATAGTATAATTTTATAACTGTATAATTATAAAAAAAAAATTATTTCTAAACTTAGATATTAAAAAACAAAAAAAAAATTAAAAAAAAGGTAGGAAGGAGGCAGATTGGGGTCTTGCAGGAGATACCCCGACCCCAAATTAATTGCTGAAATGAAATGAGTTTAACCTTTAAAATTCTGTTCTGGTTTGTTTCTACAGAAGATAATAGATATTCGGGAACGTGGTGCTAAAGTAGTTCAAGATAAATGTTTGGGTAAGTTTTGCAACAAGAATTGTCTGTCTAATTATGATTTGGGAAAAGAGGTTGATGAGGCATTAGTTCATCTAAGAGAGTTGATGGTTAAAGGAGAAAATTTTAATGACAATGTTAGGATTGCTTCTGAACAGCAACATGAGCCTGCAGAAGAAATGCCTATGCCTAAGACAGTAGGCATGGATTTGATGCTGAAGAAGGTATGGGATAGCATTGAAGAAGAAAATGTTGGCATTGTTGGTTTGTACGGCATGGGTGGGGCAGGGAAAACAACACTAATGAAGAAAGTGAATAATGAATTTGCAAGAAGAAGTCATGATTTTGATTTGGTGATATGGGTTGTGGTATCTAAAGACCGTAACGTTGATAAAATTGTTGATGATATCTGCAAAAGTGCTCACATTTTTGCGATGAATGAGAGCATAGATGACAAAACCCGAGAAATTTACAATGTGTTGAAACACAAAAAATTTGTTCTATTGCTTGATGATATATGGGAGGGATTGGATCTTGATAGTATAGGAGTTCCCCCACCGAATGAGAGAAATAAATCAAAAGTTTTGTTTACAACACGACTTGAAAGTGTTTGTGACCAAATGCAAGCTAAAAAGTTTGAAGTGAAATGTTTGACAAAAGAAGAGGCTTTTGATTTGTTTTCCATGAAAGTAGGTGAAGAAACTATAAATGCAGAACCCACTATTAGAGAGCTAGCACGAGAGCTTATCCAAGAATGCAAAGGATTGCCACTTGCATTGATAATAATTGGACGAGCTATGGCGGGACGAAAGAACCCCCAATCATGGAATCATGCTATAAAGTTGCTTAAGAGTTGTCCTTCCAAAGTTAAAGGTATGGAGCATGAAGTGTTTTTTATTCTTAAGTACAGTTATGATAGCCTTCCCACTGCCATAGAGAAAAACTGCTTCTTGTACCTTGCTATGTTTCCAGAGGACAAAACCATTTCTATTCTTGATCTAATTCATCTGTGGATTGGAGAGGGATTACTTGGCAAGCATGGTAACATGCATGATGCCTTTAATCAGGGTCACAATATAGTTGAAACCTTAAAGCTAGCATGCCTAGTGGAAGAAGTTTATGAGGGATCTTCAATCAAGGTGCATGATGTGATTCGAGATATGACATTATGGTTACTCTGCGACCAAGATCAAACGAAAAACAAAATCCTAGTGGAAGGTGACAAAGCATTAAAATCATTACAAGTTGATTATCTTGAAAATTGGGAGATTGTTGAAAAGATATCTATAATGACAAACACTGTACTATTACTTCAAGAATCTTCAAGTATCAAGACTTGGAATCTTCCAGTTTGTCCTCATCTTGTGACCCTAATCGTGAGGTGCAATGTACGCATAAATAATTTGGAAAATATCCAATTCATGAGTAAATTGAAGGTTTTGAGTTTGAAGGGGATCGAGGGATGTACTGCTTTTCTTGCAAAAATTGGTCAATTAATTCACTTAGAATTTCTTGAGCTATCAGAATGTATAAGGATCAAAGAAAAGTTGCCAATAGAGATGAAAAACTTGAAGAGGTTGAAAGTATTCATTGTAGAAGACATTAATTGTGGAGTTCAATTCATTCCTTTGGAGGTCATATCTCTTGAGAGCTTAAGATTGTTCAAGCTTAATTCAGACGGGGTAATGGAAGACATTGAGGGCATTGCAAGATTGGCAAAAGTCACCGATGCAGAAGAGGAACTATTTTTGGAGAAGCTAGAGTTACTACCACACTTGGAGGATATAAGCATCACCTTAGGGACTCCCTCTGGCCTCAACAAATTATTGAGGTCCTCCAACTTGCAGCGTTGCGTCAGATATGTGGGAACTAATCAATCTGGGAGGACTGCAATTGACACAGCAATAATTCTAATTGTGGCAAAATTGGAATGTTTGGAGTGTATGGAATTAGTTAACCTGCCGAACAGCTTGGAGGTCTCACTGGTTAATCACACAGACAAATTTTGCAAGCTAAGAAAAGTCGTTATTTGTCAATGTAATTCAATAACTCATTTGACATGGCTCAATTATGCTCCACACCTTCGGACTCTTTCTGTACAGTCATGTGATCGACTTGAGGAAGTGATAACCGAAACCATAGATAATGGATACCAAAATAAGGATGGCATATTTTCAAATCTAGAGTCCTTGACTTTGTCAATTTTGCCAGAACTGAGGAGCATCTGCAAAAATTCCTTGTCTTTTCCTAAGCTTCAATATATGCTTATAGGAGAATGCCCTTGTTTGAAGAAGCTTCCTTTAGATCTCAACTCTGCAAAATATTTGAAGGAGATAAAGGGACAAAAAAAATGGTGGGACAATTTAGAGTGGGAACATCCAACCGTTGAGGAATTATTCCATACTAAATTCACCAATGAGGTAAATACATTCCTAGCTTGAGTTCTTAATGTTCTCTCTGTTTTATATTTCCTTTTATGTTTGTCCTAAAATTTTCAAAAGACGGGGGAAATTTCATCTCTTAAGTTATACAATGCATAAGTTTTTCTCATTTCATCTGTGTGTATGTTCGTTTGTCAATATATGTGCATGTGTTGGACTAGAAAAAATCAATTTTATGTGTCGGTATCGAATCTAAAACAATTAAGTCCATCTAAACTCAATTTCTTGAAATCAGTTTTTGTGGTCTGGTCTTCATTTTGTCATTTCCCTAATATGTTAGCATAACATGCATGCATAATCCATGAATCTTACCGGGGAAGAAGAAAAAAGCTGATATACATGAATAAACGTAAATTATTTGGTTCATATTAATCATTTTTTTCAGTGGTGGATTTATCTTCTATTCAATTATTTATTTCATTTAATAATTTTCTGCATGTAAATTTGAGCCGCTTGAGTGATTTATGATATCCTAATTTTAATTTTTTAATTTTTTTGTCAATTATTTTGGGAAAATCACTTTTAAACCCCAGAATAATAAAATATTTATTAAAAAGTCCTAAAACTGTAAAATATTACACACATGTCTCATGGTCAAAATGAGTGTAAAATCCTAGAAAACAAGTATAAAATCATGGAAAATAAGTATAAAAAATTTCAGTGTTAAGTATAAAATTATGCTTTAATATTTTGTACTCATATTTTTTATATTCAACAATAAAGTTTTTTATACTTATTTTTTGAGATATGAGACTTGAGTGTAATATTTTCTAGTGTTAAGACCTTCAAATAAATATTTTTATGCTTTGGGATTTTTTAATGATTTTTCCAATTATTTTCTTAATTTATAAATAGTTGATTGTGTATATTCATATTTTAATATTTTTCTCAGCTAAGTACTCATGTGCGTAGTACATTATAAATTCATTGCGTAATATTGTAATCTCCCGAATTTATTTACGTGTCCTATTATGTTTCAGGGGTGGGATGTGTACTGTGGCCCTTTGTGGTATGCACGTCCGGATCAATATGATTATTGGTATAATCAGTATATGAATGCTTATTATGGTTTTTCCGATTAGTAAAAAGATTGTTGTCTATGTAAATAATAATATATAATTACAGAATTAGATATGTAACTACTTAATTCGCAATTGTCTATGAACCATTGTGCAAGCATGTGTTCATGTGTATGTAGACCTACTAATTTATGTCCTTCAGTGTACTAAATTCAGTGTATAAGAGATCCCTGTGTCAACAGAAAAACCCCACTATAACTAAAAACCTAGCCATCCTAACATTACTGTTGAATGGTTAAAAGAACATGAAAACCAGAAATAACTTTGCTTGAATTATAGCCATTTTATCTAAATTCTACATGTTATCCTTCCCACATGTCAAATGGACACATGCTCAGTTAATTGAAATTACTGGTCGCAAATGAGAAAGTCAACCATTCGAAGAAGAAAAATGCCAACACATGCAAAAGGAACAAATACAATCTGGTATTGCCCAACCCTAGTAGTTCAAAGAAAGAATACAATCATCCTTCCATATTGAAATAGCAGTATGATACGAAAGTAAGAAACATTCTGACAACAAAGTTTTAGTTTAGCTGCCAAGAATGTAAGATATAACTTACCTAATAAAATAATTCACAAGAATTAAAAACCATATTGTAAGGACTTCAAGATGTATTCCTCCATTTTTATGTTCTACAAAGAAATATAATGCAATATGCTTGAAAGTTCAAACGAAAACAAGACAACTGGCGGCTTATGGCTTTAAGCTAACATGAAAATACAGTTTCACCAAAATAATAAGCATGCTGATAATCCCAGCCCATCTCAATAATTCGTGGAGAAGACTATGTAATTACATATCACCAAAATAATAAAGCATGCTGATATTATGGGATGGAGGGAGTGTACACGAAGAGTGTAGTTTGTTATAAGTATGTGCAATCGCAATAAATCAATATTGAGGTGGAATAAATTAATGCTGATAGATTCAAAACCTTGCTACAAACATGGTTAGCATACCCAACGTACTTCATAGTTTACAACCGTCTTTTATAGCTTTGGAGCTGAGCTAATTGAGTTCCAAGTGCTTCAGAACAACTTATTTTATATTTATATATATATTAGACTTAAACACATTTTTTCATGAAATAGCCTTTATTGCATTTTGAATCACAAAAAATCTTGACTCTTAAATTTTGTTGTTTGGATAACCACAAAATGTAGGAATCACCTGCACCTGCTTTACTCATGTCTTGAATCAACTTCAATATTACTAACACGTCCTGAATCATCCTCGGTGGAATTATTTGCTTGCTATAGAAGATTTGTCCAAATGCCTATTTTATATCGGACATTTTGGATTTACTCACAAAATTTAACTTCGTAATAATTAATTAACGCAAATTATATAGCTAATGATCTTTGCATTGTACGCTGCTTATTTAGCCAAAAAATTTTGCATTATACTACTTGGTATAGTTTTTGACCCAACTACTTGGCATATTTTTTGACCCACAACCTGACCCGACTATGGTTGTCCCGGTTGCACAGTGAGCTAGGCCAAACCGGCTTGGACCAAGTAATTTTACGAAACTCTATAATTAGCAATCCAAATACCTCTTATTCACACCTCAGAAAATCCATTAGAAGTGAAAAATACATGCCAGCAAGTCAACACTCAACCCAGATAATCATTACCTAAATTACTTTAGAAGCAAAGAATACATTGCATTTCAATCTTGATCTTCATTGTACACTAACATTTTTTCTATATATAATTACAATATTATGTGAAAAAAATACATTGATTTAGTTTTATGTTAAGTTAATCATAAAGTCAGGATTACAATGATATGTTTTTTAAAATAGTATTTTTTATTTGATCAATTTGATAAAAGCCTTTTTCTTCTAAATGAAAAAAATTGAAACTTGATCAATTTGTGAATTCATCAATATCAATCAAAACTAAATCGATACTTCATTGTATACTAGCGCTTGAAATCGTTAGTGGAAAAAAGAATTTTTGCCATTCGAACCATCCCCACTCAAATGTCCTATTGAATATGAGAGTTGTGTAGTAAATATTCAACAAAAAATAAGTGTAACTTCATTGTAATTAAGTTTCTCATGGTAAATACTTAAATTGCGTCTCAATATTGTGATGCAATCATATTGTGTATTGTGTCGGCAAAGACCAAGCTCAGGATAGACCAAGTAATACGGCAGTACGTACACTTCCAGCTGTTTTCAATTCTTGTCGAATTAATATGCACTAGGAAGTTTACCCGTGAGTCATAATTGGTTTGACTGTATATTACTTTATTTTGATGGTACAAAAAGGAAAAAAGAGAAAAGGCCGAGTAAATGGAAGATACAAGTAAAATTAAATGTAAAATATATATGAAATTAGCGCTTGCAACATCTTGACCAATATCTTACATTTCTTAACTGAAGTAAATACAAAGAATTTTATATTTTTTGTGACGGGAGTAAATACACCAAATATCAGCATCTGTCTATCGGATCTTTTTTTTCATTTGAATCTTACTTTCGTTAGTCCCAAATAGATGCACAAAATTTGTTTACCTGTGCATCAATAACATGGCAAATATTTGGGAAGGAAGCTTTTGGGTCATGAGTTGGTAGATTTGACCTCTAGGCAGATTAAAATGATCCGAAAGAAGCTTTTAGTAACTCAAAGCAGGTAAAAGAGTTATGTCGATAAGAGGAAAAGACCATTAAAATTTGAAGTAGAAGATCATATATTTCTTAAAGTATCTCTCACGGCTGGAGTAGGTCGATCAATGAAGACCAAAAAGTTTAGTCTAAAGTATGTCGGATCATTTGAAATCCTTTCAAAAGCTAGATTTGTAACTTACAAACTTGCCCTTATCCCAAATCTAAGTCATGTTCATGATGTTTTCCATGTCTCCCAATTGAAAAAGTATTAACCAGACACATCACATGTTATAGAATATGCAAGTATTGAGTTGCAGGATAATCTATGTAATGAGGTCAGACCTAAGAAGATTATCGCCTTTCAAGTTAAGCAGTTGAGGAACAAGAGGATTTCTCTTGTAAAGGTGGCCTAGAAAGGTTTATCCTCAAAAGAGACAACATGGGAGCTGAAATCAAACATGAAGCAAAAGTATCTAGAACTTTTTGACTAATTACATGTTTTAAAAAATTCGAGGATGAAATTTTATTTAGGGGGAGAGAAATGTAACATCCTCATTTTTCAAGTATGTATATTATGACTAGATGATATTATGAATGATATTAAATCATTCGGGATTTATTTACAATGATTGGGGAAGTCAAGAAATTTAATTAAATAGGTTTAAAGCCCAAAATATCAATAAAAATATAAAAAAAAAGGCTTAAAAGGGTAAAACAGTCATTTTACCTAGAAGTATGGGCAAAATGCTCATTTTACAATCGAAAAGAAAGAAAATAATATTATAATACTCTGATGCAAGCTAAAAATACAAGTGATATTAGATATGTGGGTTCGGAGAGGAAAAAATATAAATATAGTAAAGGCAAGTCCCACATGAATAGTAAATGCCAACCAAGTGAGATGAATAGTAAAAGTAAGTAAGGCAGGTTGACCCTAGATGAAAAAGTAAAGAGAAAAAGGTAATAGGCCCATAGATAAAGTAAATAAAAAAGATACAAAGTACAATGGAAAACCCAAATTAAAAAGTACTAAACCTAGAGCCAAATTGATGTGTAAAAGTAAAAAGTACACTTTCCCTCTCTTGGCCTTGAAATATGAAATTTAAGAGAGAAAAGGTAGACAATTTTGCCCTCAACACTCCTCTCACATTGCAAAAAGTAACCAAAGGCATAAGGGTAAAATAACAAAAACAAATCAAGAATAATTGGGAGCCATGGGATTGAAATGTGATCTAAGGGCCAATACTTCCTCTTTATGCCTATAAATTGGCTCATTCCCCTCCCTCTTTGTTGTACAAAATTGAGAGGGAGAGAGAGAGTAAGAATGTGGGAAAAGTGAAGGAAAGAAGAGAGAGAGAAGAGGAAGAAGGAAGTGGCTCCACGAGGTAAGTCTCTCATCCCAATCTCTTTTAGTTTCTTTCATCATTCATTTAACTTAAGATTAGCTAGGGTTTGAGCATTTTTTCCTCCCTCTAATCCCTCCCTCATCTCAAGTGCCAAAGCATGAAAGTGAGGGGAGAATTTGAGTTCATTGTTAGCTAATGGTTGCTATTGTTAATTCATATGTTTTGATGATTCTAAAACAAATAAACTTGGAAGATCCAATATCAAAGGAACACAAGTGAAATGAAGAAAAAAGTTGGAGTTTCTTGTTGATTGAAAAACTGTTTTACATACTTAAGGAAATTATTTGTAAAAGAAGGTAGTTGAACTTTGAATTTCAATTAACCTAATATTAAATGAGATGACTGATTGAATGATTAATTATTAGCTCATGATTTCAAAATGGTTTTCAAGAAAAGAGCTATCTAATGAGGATAAAGCTTCAATTTCGAATTGATTCTAAGTGTTCAATTGGTTTTCATGAAAACGTTTTAGCTTATGGGGATAAAATCTTAATTTTAAAGATGTTTCTAAGTGTTTACCTTGTTTTCAAGAAAATATCTTACCTTATACGTATAACCATTTAAGTTTATGGGGATAAAGACTCAATCTCAAAGCTTTTCCAAAGTCCATTCTTGAATTTCATGAAAAGGGATTGAGATTATCCGTATAACACAACTTGGGGATTAAGTTCTAAAGTCTGTCCAGGTGGTTATCCTGATAAGGTAGGCACCTTATTCGCATAACAAAGTGAACAGTGAAGAAAAATGGTACTGTGCAGCCCATTATTCGCATAACCTAGAGAGGTTATCCGCATAACGTGTGTCACAAAACACTTGGACTCCCCGGGTAAATAGGTTATCCGTATAACCAAGGGAGGTTATCCTCATAACCTACATTTCAGAATACTTAAACTTTCCTCGGGTAAATAGGTTATCCGCATAACCAAGGGCAGTTATCCGCCTAACTTATATTTCAGAATACTTGAACTTTCTTCAGGTAAATAGGTTATCCATATAACCAGGGGAGATTATCCGCATAACTTATATTTCAAAATACTTGAACTTTCCTCAGGTAAACAGGTTATCCTCATAATCAAGGGAGGTTATCTACATAACCTATATTTCAGAATACTTGAACTTCCCTTGGGTAAATAGGTTGTCCGCATAACCTTGGGAGGTTATCTTGATAATCTAAATTTCACAAAAACTCAGTTTGGGAAAAACTTAACGTTATCCTAATAACTAAGTGGGTTTTCAGGAAATGATTCTAAGCTAAAACTTAGTCATTCTGGGTAGTACGTTATTCGCATAATCTAGCTAGGTTATCCGCATAATGAAAAGCTCTACATTGAAAACAAAGGAAAACTGTTATCCATTATTCGCATAACCTGAGGAGGTTATCTGCACAACTTTTGTCAGATGTGTAACATCCAGCCGCTTCTTTGGGATTGATGATTGTCCCCACAAACCAACACAAGCCCTTTCAGTGTGCTTTGTCCTCACTCACACACCTCCTTCCTAGGAGGTTACCCATCACAAAATTGCAACAAGTTAAGCATGCTTAACTAAGGAGTTCTTAAGGAATAAACTACCGAAAAAGTAGATGCACCTTGTTGGTATAGGTAGTATCTATCAATTCCTTTAAGCTATCATTAACTGTATAGTCCCATGCCTATACAGTTTCTGGATCTCTCTCCCTCTCGTTCCCATATGCATTTAATTCATTCATATGCCCATCTCGCTTAGAAGCCTGCCAGGAGCCGCTCCTTGTCCTTGCTTCATCACTTTTTATCTCACATCCCTTTTCTTGCCCTCATTAGCGCCTGAATGTCACATGCCCGCCAGCTTCCGTGTGGTACGTCCTCAAACCATACCGTATTGAGAGAGGCTGGGCTCTGATACCATCTGCAACATCTGGCTGCTTCTTTAGGACTGATGACTAGCCCCACAAACCAACACAAGCCCTTTTGGCATGCTTTGTCCTCACTCACACACCTCTTTCCTAGGAGGTCACCCATCCCTGAATTGCTCCAAGTCGAACACGCTTAACTAAGGAGTTCTTAGGGGATAGGCTACTAGAAAGGTAAGTGCACTTTGTTGGTATAGGCAGTACCTATCAATTCCTTTAAGCTATCCTTAACTGTATAGTCTCACACCTATACAGTCTCTAGATCCCTCTTATTCCAGTATGCATTCAATTCATTCATATGCCCCTCCCACTTAGAAGCCTGCCAATAGCCGCTCCTTGTTTGTGTGTCATCACTTTTTATTTCACACCCCTTTTCTTGTACTGGCGATCACTCCCCGCCCTCATCAGCGTCCGGATGTCACAAGATGCATTTAATATGGTAGGTGAATGACCATTTTATTGAGAGTAATAGCCAACCTTTATTTCTAACAAATATTTCTACCCCAAGACTATAAATAGGACTTCATTTAAGTTATTGGGCAATGAGAAAAACAATATATACACCAAAACTCTGCTGATTCATTCATTGATCCATTCAAAGCTTACCTACCCTCTGTTTTACTCATTCATTGTATCTTAACTTTTATATCTACTCTTTTGAGAGAGTTTTCATTATGTAAAATATCTACACACTTGTAGAGTGTACTTAGTATGAGATTACACTAAGGAAGATAGTTTTATTCTTAACTGAGAAGAGTGAGAGAACTTGTTTCAGTTCGAAGTTTGGGTTGGTGTTGTACTGCGATCATTGAAAGAACCTATACAAATCTTACAAGAGATAGTGGAAAAATCCCAAGTGGTGGCTTGGGGATTAGATGTAGGTTAAGTGGAATAAACAGAATCAGGATAAATCAGTGTTCTTTTCCCTTTGCTCTTTATTTCTTATACTCTACTTTCAGTTACCTTTTTAGTATCACTATTGTATTTCGTCTTTGCAGAAAAATTTCAATCTTCCCAATTCATCCCCCTCTTGGGAAGCCATCTGAGCTAACAAGTGGTATTAGAGCCCAGACTCCCAGTTAAAGGATCTAACAATCTGGGAGAAGACATGGTTGGCTTTGGTGAAGGCATCCTTCCAGAAGGAAATAACACCAACAGACCTCCTGGTTTCAGTGGAGAACATTATAGTTATTAGAAGATGAGGATGCAGATTTACCTTCAATCCATTGATTTGGATATTTGGTCGGTCATCTAGAAGGGAGACTTTATTCCGATCAAACTACAAGACGATGGGAAATCCAAAGAGAAACCTGAAGAGGAATGGAATGAGGAGGATAGGAGAAGGGTCCTTCTCAACTTTAAATCTAAGCGTTGTCTGGTCAGTGCTCTCAATCGAGATGAGTTCTATAGAGTGTCTCAATGTATAACAGTCAAAGGCATATGGGATACTCTGGAGATTGCTCAAGAAAGAACAACCAGCGTGAAAGAAAATAAGCTGAATACTCCATTGGAGAATATGAAAGCTTCAAGATAAAAGATGGTGAGAATATCAAGGATCTGCAGAAGAGA
The DNA here is from genome assembly GCA_026686845.1 of Adenanthera pavonina. Classification (NCBI taxonomy): domain Eukaryota; kingdom Viridiplantae; phylum Streptophyta; class Magnoliopsida; order Fabales; family Fabaceae; genus Adenanthera; species Adenanthera pavonina. The sequence goes on from JAIVEN010000017.1 coordinate 12,181,427, forward strand.
TTCACTCTCATTGTAAATAAGTTAAAGAGCCTTAGAAAGGAATACACCTAGTCTAAGAAAGTCAGAAAGATTCTCGGAGGTTTGCCTATTGAGTGGCAATCGAAGGTGACTGCAATAGAGGAAGCTAGGAGGAATCTATGACATCTGTGACAACCCTCTTTGAGATTCTTAAAGAATATGAAAGGAAGTTGAAGGCTCTCAAGGAATCTACTTCATCGGACAAGAAGAAGAAGAGTTTGGCTCTCAAAGTAGAATCAGATGATGATGATGATTCAGAGGAGGATGCTGAGCTAGATGAAGAGACGATGGCCATGCCAGTAAGGAAGTGTGGTAAAATGTATGGAAAGAAAAAATTCAAAAGGTTTGCAAAGAAAGATAGAGCCACCAGCAGCAAGAAAGAAAACAAAGACTCTATCATATGCTACGAGTACAAGAAACCTAGACATATCAAATGGGAATGTCCTCCATTGAGCAAGAAATAAGGGAAAGACAAAAAGGCTGACAAAGTGAAGAAGAAGAAAGCTTTTATATCTTTCATCTGGGGAGATAGTTCAAATGAAAAGGAAGCAGTAGGAGATGATGAAATTGCTAACCTATGCCTTATGGCTCAAGAGATTACTGAGGAGGAGAATAGTTGTAATCAAGACAGTGACAATGATTTTGAGGTAAATGAATCTAAACCTTCTTACAATGAATTACATGATGCTTTTAATGAATTGATGGCTGAATTTCTCAAAATGTCTAAGAAGTGAGTCAAGCTAAAAAGAAAATACACAAGCTTGAGAGTGAATCTCATACATTTTGCACTGCTTCACATTTTTCTTCTTCCCCTATCTCTGTTTGTGTCTCACGCATTGAGTTGAGAGATAAGAATAATTATCTCCACAAGACTCTGATCAAACTCACTGAAGGTGAGGACATGCTAAGAGTATTATTAGGAAATCAAATTATGAGTCAGAATAAAACTGATATAGGATATGACCTATGTGCAATCAAGGAGAAATTGAAAGTCAAGAAGCAAAACCTTTACTTAAGAAACTTTGTGCATGCTAACAGCCTTAAAACAACTCAAAACATAGAGTCATTCTGAGCTCCTAGAAATCAAAAGAAAAAATATTATAGTCATTATTTCAGACACGTATCTCTTTCCTCTTGCCTTTTCTCCACTTGCCACTTCTGCAACAAAGAGGGTCATATGTCATTCAACTGTATATTCAGGAAGGAAAAAAATGGCAGTGGGATGAAATGGGTTCCCAAGGATTCCTGCACTAACAAGAAAGGACCCAAGCAAATATGGGTACCTAAAAGAAAGAAATGAAACTTGTTTTGCAGGTGTGTCTCAAGGCCAAGAAAAGCAACAAATGGTACATGGATAGTGCTTGTTCGAGACACATGACTGGAGATAAAGAAAAATTCATTGTGCTAAGAGATAGGAAAGGAGGAAAGGTTACTTTCGGTGGTGACCAGTCCAGTAAGATAGTTGGGATTGGAAATGTTGGAAGAAACCCAAAAACATCAATTGAGGAGGTCCTGTTCGTAATAGGACTCAATCACAACTTGTTGAGTATGAGCCAAACCTGTGATAGAGGCAACTGGGTTCTGTTTGATTCCAACTACTGCCTAGTCATCAAAAAAAGTGATCGTAAAGTGATTCTCAAGGCAGAAAGAGATGATAACTGTTATACTATTGATTTAGATGAATCGCCTTCTCTAGACTCTATATGCTTAATAAGTGAAAATGATGATAGTTGGCTGTGACATAGGAGATTAGCACATTTAGCATGCATCAATTGAATAAACTCATTAAGAATGAACTTGTGCTTGGTCTACCCAATATTAAGTTTGAAAAGGATAGAGAATGTGATACTTGCCTTAAAGGGAAACAAACAAAGTCCTCATTAAATACCAAAAACATTGTTTCTACAACAAAACCTCTACAATTACTTCACATGGATTTGATAGGTCCTAATCTTATTAAAAGTATGGGTGGAAACTTATATGTACTTGTTATGGTTGATGATTATTCTAGATTCACCTGGACTTTATTTCTTCCCTCTAAAGATGAAACATATGATGCTTTTCTAATCTTAGCCAAGAAAATCCAAAATGAGAAAGGTTGCCCTATTGTATATATTAGAACAGATTATGGTGGAGAATTTGAGAATGCTAAATTTGCTGACTACTGTGATGAAAATGGAGTGGAGCACAACTTCTCAGCCCTAAGAACTCCTCAACAAAATGGAGTTGTGGAGAGAAAGAAGAAAGTGTTGGAGGAGATGACTCATGCAATGCTGAATGAAAAAGGATTACCTAAACAATTCTGGGCTGATGCTATAAGCATAGCATGCTACTTGATGAATAAAGCATATATTAGACCCATGCTAGGGAAGACGTCTTATGAGCTGTACAAAAGAAGGAAGCCCAACCTCTCTTATCTTCATGTCTTTGGAAGCACTTGCTATGTCCACAACAACAACAAGGACAATCTAGGTAAGTTTAATGCCAAATCAGATGAAGGTATATTTCTTGGCTACTCAAAAAGAAGTATAGCATATAGAATATTCAACAAGTCTGGAATTATTGAAGAATCTGTGCATGTAGTCTTTCTTGAAAATAAAACTTTGTCTAAGCATTCTAAAGATGAGAATGATTTAATTTTCAGTTTAAAAAATTTATGTGTTTGAAGGAAATAAAACTGAACCTCCTAAAATATCTGAATCTACTGATGTAGAGGAAGATATCCAGGAGCAAGATAATGAATGTGAAATAAATAAGGAAGTATCTCAAGAACTCCCTAGAACTTGGAGATATCAAAGGAATCATCCAGTTGATCAAGTTATTAGGGATGTTCAAGAGAAAGTTAAAACCAGAAGATAACTTAGGGATTAAGTTAATAATTGTGCATATGTCTCTCAAATTGAACCTAAGTGTACTGAAGAAGCTTTAACTGATAAATACTGAATTTTAGCTATGCAAGAAGAACTTAATCAATTTGAAAGAAGTCAAGTCTAGGATCTAGTTCCTAAGCCCAAAAACCACCCTATTATTGGAACCAAGTGGGTGTTTAAAAACAAACTTGATGAATCAGGAACAATTATAAGGAATAAAGCTAGATTAGTGGTTAAAGGATACAATCAGGAAGAAGGCATTGATTATGAGGAAACTTTTGCTCCAGTTGCAAGATTGGAAGCAATAAGAATTCTCTTAGCCTATGCTTGTATAAAAGATATTGTGTTGTATCAAATGGATGTGAAAAGTGCTTTTTTGAATGGGTATATTATGGAAGATGTTTATGATGATCACCCTCCAGGTTTTGAGGACTCAAATAAGCCAAATCATGTATATAAACTGAAGAAAGCTTTATAAGGGTTAAAAGATACTCCTTGAGCATAGTATGAGAGACAGAGTAATTTTTTAACTAAAAAAGGTTTTAAAAGAGGACAAGTTGACACAACCTTGTTTACTAAAATAGAAAATGAAGATTTACTCATTGTACAAATTTATGTTGATGACATAATATTTGGTGCTACTAATGAATCTTTGTGCAAGAACTTTTCTGAGTTAGTACAGAGTTTGAAATGTCAATGATGGGTGAGCTGAACTTCTTCCTTGGATTGCAAATCAAACAATGTGATGATACCATCTTCCTCAATCAATCAAAATACCTCAAGGAGCTACTAAAGAAGTTTGGAATGGAATATGCTCAACCTATGGGAACTCCTATGGCCTCTGCAACTAAGCTAGACATGGATGAAGAAGGAAAACTCTTTGATATAACTCAATATAGGAGGATGATTGGATCCCTACTATATTTAACTGCTAGTAGGCCTGACATCATGTTTAGTGTCTGTATATATGCTAAGTTTCAATCATGTCCTAAAGAGTCCCATGCAATAGCTGTAAAAAGGAATTTTAGATACTTGTTGGGTACATCTCAAATGGGACTCTGGTATCCAAAAGGCATTGGAGAAGAGCTTGTAAGTTTTACAAATGTAGATTTTGTTGGATCTAAGACCAATAAAAAGAGCACAAGTAGAACATGTCAATTTCTTGGAAGCTCTCTAGTGTCATGGTTTAGTGGTATCCAAAAGGCATTGGAGAAGAGCTTGTAAGTTTTACAAATGTAGATTTTGTTGGATCTAAGACCAATAAAAAGAGCACAAGTAGAACATGTCAATTTCTTGGAAGCTCTCTAGTGTCATGGTTTAGTAAAAAGCAAAATAGTGTAACACTCTCCATAGAAGGGAGTTGTTGTGCATAAGTCCTTTGGATGAAGCAACAACTTGAAGACCTTGAGATTGATATGAAGGAAATCCCAATAAGGTGTGATAATCAAAATGCCATCAACATCTCAAAGAACTCTGTTATGCATTCAAGGACAAAACACATTGAAGTAAGACATCACTTCATAAAAGATCATGTTTTGAAAGGTGATGTCAAGTTAGAATTTGTTCCTACTGAAGATTAGCTTGCTGACATCCTGACAAAGCCACTTGCAGAAGATAGACATGGAAAAATCAGAAGAGAATTGGGAATGGTAAATCTAAATGAATTGTAAGTATTTTCTAAAATCTTTCTTTAGATTATAATTCAGTCAATAATAATACTAACTTAAGAATCGGAGTATCTAGAAGTTTGTTTTGCAGGTACTTCTTGAATTGAAATGTTCAAAATATGATGAAATGGAGTATCGTGCATGATTAGAATGAATTATGGTGTAAAGAAGAGGCTTATGGGGATAACACAGCTATCAGTAATTGTTTATGACCTCTTTAAATTTGGTTGTCTGTATAACCTTATAGCCTTATGCTAAAAAACGAGTTGATTTTTTATGTGCATAGTCTCTGTATTTGAGGTTATTCACATAAGGCATGAAGATTTTCATGAAAATGAGACCTTTTGTGAACCTCTGGCCTCTAAGGAACTCAATATTTAGATAAGGTCTCTACCTTATGTGAATAAGCTACTTTGTTTCCTAATTTGTATATGTTTTGTGTTCTTTGATTTCAGGATAATATGTCTAACTTATCCACATAACATTACTTCTAGAGAAGAAGTTCCCAAAGTGAGAACGATATCCGCATAAGATAGCAAGGTTATTCGAATAACTTGCTTTGTGGAAAACTTTTTGTGTGTCTTTCATGAAACCTCTTTTCATGATAACATGGTATGCTTGTCCAGATAACTTCTCTCTTCTTCCCTCTATCTCAAGTTGGTTATGTGGACAACCTAAGGACCTTATCAGTATAACCTAGCAACCTGTAGCTTCTCTTACATTTCCTAAAGCTCATTATCCTCATAACCTCTATAGGTTATGCAGGTTATGCGCATAACCTTGAGACTATATATAGGATTCTTTGGTTTTTAATAGAAAACTTTATGTGGAAAACCTAACCCTATCCTGAAAACCTCTAATCGTATTCCTCAAGCTTTCCAAAATCTCCAAAATCCCATTCATTTTCCTGCCCTCAAAACCCTTTCTGAGTAATTCTAAATAACTTTTATCTTCCCAAACCATCTAGAATCACTCATATGGCAAAAACTAAGGGTGGCAATCAAAGCGAAAGACCACAGCATAACGTGAAGTCCAAATATGCTTTGAAATCACTAAGTCAAGGGAAGAGAAAAGTTGAATCTGAACTGAATAATTTGACAAAGAAGCCTAGAACACCAAAGCTAAAGGGAATTCCAGAATCTGAACCTTAGGGTGACACTCACGTAAGTACTTCTGCTACTGACCTAAGGAAGTTTTAATTACAGAAGAACTTATTAGCATAAGGATCTTGAAGGAGTCATATGAGGTTAATTTTAAAAAACGTAAGGTAGTCAAGCCTTATTTTGGGAGAATAGAAGAATTTCTTGTAAAAACAAATTTGATTCTGCTGGGCTGGTAGAGAACTTTAGGGGGCTAATAAAGCTGAAGGAAGATTATGATGAAGTGGTTGTATGTGCTTAGTATAATTCTCTGAGAATTAACCATGACACAAAGGTGTTATAAGTAAGATTGAGAAAGAGATAAATTGCCCCACACCCTGACTTACTATGTGAAATTCTAAATTTGCCTACTGGAGGAATAAGGGTAAACATTGAGAATTCAAAGTATCCCCCTATAAATGAAGACAATGGGGATGAAGCCAATTACAAATGGAGCATAATAGTCTCAAGGCTACTTAGGCAAAGACAAAATGTACCTTCTGAGGGGAAAATTGCCCCAACTCTTATGACTGTTGAGAACAGGATTCTTCACTACATTGTCTCACACATGTTCTTCAACAAGACTGGAGGCTTTAATTACCTATCCAGAGAAGAATTCCAAGTCATGCTGTTGTTGATAAAGGGTAAATTAGTGAATGTGGCGGATATTATTCTACAGAGGATATGGAAGGTAAGGACCTATAGATAAGACTCACAATTGCCATTTGGGCATATTATCACCAAAATCCTAAAGTTTCATAACATATTACACATTGGAAGAAGGCTTGTACTACTTCTAGAGGAATTAAGTGAGAAAGTCCTGTAGAAGATGGGAATAAGTCTGGAGAATGGGAGATGGGTTGACAAGAAAAGGTACATTGAAGAAGGTTCTGAGCCAATATCTACCATAAAGAGTTCTTCAGTTGGTGATTCCAGTTCCTCTCCACCCACACCCACTGAACCACCTCAATTCATGCAACCTGAACCTCATACACCTACCCCTACTCTGAGCAAACCAGATGAAATCCCAACCATTGACTTGCCTACACCTACAGACATTCCTTCATTGTATCAAAACCTATTCTAGATTGCCATGGCCACCAGGAAATAGCATAGAGAAGACATGATTAATCTTGGGTATCTCATTGCTGAGATACAAGAGAAATTTGAGACTAAATTTGAAAGTCTCACCTAAGAATTAAGACTCCAGTGTGAACAACTTGCTTCTGGTATTCCTCAGCCTTCCTCTTCCCCAATCCAACCACCACCTCCTACTTACACTGAACCAACTGCTTTTGTACAATCACCTGCTCTATCAGAGGACCTAGGTCCTAACTTGGATTAAGGCCATGAGGAAGAAGCTGTTCATAATTCAAGCAAAGCCTTAGTTCTCTTGTCTAAAGGTGTTTTCATTCACCAAATCTATCTTCATCATCGAAGACAAGAGATTAATGCTCTTTTTCCTCCTCTCCTTGATCTTATCTCCTTTGAAGGCATCAGTTATCTTGTTGAGGCTGCTGTGCAGGAAATCATCACCATTGCCTCTGATTCTAATCCCTCTCCTACACCCCTTCCCACTATCTCACCTCTACTTGTGATGCCTGACATTCATTATATCCCTGTGTTTCCTTTTGTTCCTCCTGCTACTACAAGTGTGCCACTTCAGCCAGTACCAATATCTACTGTTCCAGCACAACCCTCCACCCTTCCTCTTTCTTTGGATGAAAGACTTTAAAGAATTAGGGAATAGAAGGCCAAGCTTGATCAGGACATTGCCAAGATGGATGTTGGTGTTGCTTAAATCCCTCTGTTGCTAATGACAAAAAGGGGGAGAAAAAAGAGACAGAAAAAAATAAGGAAAAAGAAGAGAGGGAAGAGAAAGAAGCAAAGAAAAAGAAGAAGAAATCTAAGAAAAAGAAAGAAACTTAACTAGATTTGTTGATTTATGCTTGCTTGTTCTATTCTGCTAGCTTTTCAGGAGTTATGATTATGTATCTTTTGTTTCTGTACTTGTAATGGATATTTATAATACAATGAATTTCCTTATGTGAACGTGTTCACTTCTGTGTTTCTGGTTCTGAGATATGTTCTTTACATTATTTGACCTTATTTAAATCATGCACATATTGAGGGAGAGCTTCATGCAACAAGTACTAATAATAAGTTTAAGTTGTTTTGTCATCATCAAAAAGGGGGAGATTGTTAATTCAGATGTTTTGATGATTCTAAATCAAATGAGCTTGGAAGATCCAATATCAAAGGAACATAAGTGAAATGAAGAAAAAAGTTGGAGTTTCCTGTTGATTGAAGAACTGTTTCAGATACGTAAGGAAATTATCTGTAAAAGAAGGTAGTTGAGCTTTAAATTTCAATTAACTCAATATTAAATGAGATGACTAATTGAATGATTAATTATTAGCTCATGATTTCAAAACGGTTTTCAAGAAAAGAGCTATCTAATGAGGATAAAGCTTCAATTTCAAATTGATTCTAAGTGTTCAATTAGTTTTCATGAAAATGTTTTAGGTTATGGGAATAAGATCTCAATTTCAAAAATGTTTCTAAGTATTTACCTTGTTTTCAAGAAAATATCTAACCTTATATGTATAACCATTTAAGGTTATGGGGATAAAGACTCAATCTCAAAGCTTTTCCAAAGTCCATTCTTCAATTTCATGAAAAGGAATTGAGGTTATCCATATAACACAACTTGGGGATCAAGTTTTCAAGTCTATCCAGGTGGTTATCCTGATAAGGTAGGCACCTTATTCGTATAATAAAGTGAACAGTGAAGAAAAGTGGTACTGTGCAGCCCGTTATTCGCATAACCTACGGAGGTTATCCACATAACATGTGTCACAAAGCACTTGGACTCCTCAGGTAAACAGGTTATCCACATAACCAAGGGAGGTTATCTGCATAACCTATATTTTAGAATAGTTGAACTTTCCTCGGGTAAACAGGTTATCCGCATAACCAAGGGCGGTTATTCGCATAACTTATGTTTTAGAATACTTAAACTTTCTTTTGGTAAATAGGTTACCCGCATAACCAAGGGAGGTTATCCGCATAACCTATATTTCAGAATACTTGAACTTCCCTCGGGTAAATAGGTTGTCCGCATAAACTTGGATGGATATCCTGATAACCTAAGTTTCACAAAAACTCAGTTTGAGAAAAATTTAACATTATCCTAATAATTAAGTCGATTTTCAGGAAAATGATTCTGAACTAAAACTTAGTCATTCTAGGTAGTACATTATCCGCATTACCTAGCTAAGTTATCCGCATAATGAAAGGCTCTATGTTGAAAACAAAGGCAAATAGTTACCCGTTATTCACATAACCTGAAGAGGTTATCTGCATAACCTCTATCAGATGCATTTAATACGGTAGGTGAACGGCTATTTTATTCAGAGTAACGGCTAACTTTTGTTTCTAATGAATAGTTCTACCCCAAGACTATAAATAGGACCTCATTTTAGTTATTGGATAATGAGAAAAATAATAGACATTCTAAAACTCTGCTGATTCATTTATTGATCTATTCAAAGCTTACCTACCCTCTATTTTACTCATTTATTGTATCTTAGCTTTCATATATACTATTTTGAGAGATTTTTCATTCTTCGTAGAAAAATTTCAATTTTCCCAATTCATCACCCTCTTGGGAAGCCAGCTAAGTTAACAACTATGAGTTTGTATGCTTAAAAAATGACCAAAATGCATAAGAGATTAGCCAAACCAGTGAGCTTTCTCATTTAGGTTTTATGAGGCCATGTTTTGGCCAAAGGGAAAAGTGAAGGAGGGAGTGAGTTTTTACCATAACTAATGCTCCCAATGGACTCCTAACATACCAAATAGGCAAGAAAGATCAAGAGATTCATTATAAAACTTAGTTTCCAAAATGTCAAAGTTTAGGATCACTGAAGTATAAATAGTTTATAAAATATTATCAAGTTATTAAGTAAGTTTTAATGATTCTAATAGGCTCTAGTCAAGTCAAAGAAGTAATGTTGAGTAGGTTGATCATCCAAAAAGGGGGTGAATTTGGTGTTATAAATTTTTCGTATTTTTGAAGTACAACCTAATGTTACAAAGAAGCACTAAAAACATGGGTAAACAAAACACTTACTACGAGAGTGAGAGAGATAAAGGATGAAGAGCGAAATATAAAGATTTATCCTAGTTCAACCTAACCACATGGTCTACATCTAGTCCCTAAGAAAATCGCTTAAAATTTTTCACTATATCCCACAAGTTCGATTCGAGCACCTGTGAAGCCGCTATACAATCAAGACTCCTTCTATGAGTTTGTCTCTCTCACACCTTCTTCGGTGTCATTACAAATTCCCTTCAAGAAAATGCTTCTTTTAGTAACCCTTCTAGATCATTTAGAAAATTCTCTCACAGAAAAAATATTAATATAGAAAACAAAAGCTCTTCAAATAGTAGATAAATACATTGAAGCTCATAAAGTGTAGTTGATAGTGTTTGATTGAGAAATAAATTGTTGATTCAATAAAACAGTTTTAGAACATCATTCTCTATTCTCTCAACTTAAATGAGGCTCTATTTATAGATGGAAGTTGTTAATTAGCCATTAAGCATAATTAACTAGTCGTTACTCTAAAGAACTAGTCATTGAACTAGCCATTACCGAGTTAATCCATTATACTATGAAAGTCTAATCGATTATAATATGATTCAAGGCTATTCATTGTATCATATCAATGATAATAAATTAAGCTCAAAGTCAATTGTTTGAGTTTAATGACAAAGAAGAAAGTAAGTTCACCAATCAATTGAGTCAAGAATAATTGGTTAAAAAAGGAATTTGGAAGGTTAGAAAACATAACTGATTATATTTAGGATTATAGCATGTTATCAAATGATGAAAAGAAGTTTGAAAAGCAAGATAACTGATTGTATTTGAGAATGTAACACATTAGATTTCAAACAGAGAGCTTGCACACTGGTTGTGAAGAGATAAACAATTATTTAGGGAAAAATAAGATGCAAAATTGACTAGAACTCGATAATCGATTACTTTAAGGAGGTAATTGATTATATCAAAGAAGGTAAGGATGAACTGACATAACTAACATAATTGATTATACGTAGATAAATCAATTAAGGTACTAAACACATGTAAGTAGAAAAAGCAGAGGGATGATGAAAGATTATTTTGAGGAATGTAATCGATTAAATAATAAGAAGGCATGAAGCTAAGAAGAATAAATGATATAACAGGTTATAATCAAGGGGTAATCGATTACTTTTACTGACATTTTAAAAACTTATAAGAATGAAGGGAATAAGACTCAATTTGATTTTTGGGCTTAAAATCTTCTATGATATTAAAAATGATGTTCTAAAATTATTTGAAAAACCTTTTAAACTCAAACATCCTCAACTACTTACATCCAAACTCAAAGATTAAGAACTTGAATCTTGATCTTCCAATTTAAGCTATCAAGTTCTTCTTCTCTAACACTCTTCTTCTTCTTGAAAGCCTTTGCTCCATTAGTTGATTTCATAATTTATGCTCTTCTTCTTGACCTAACTACATAAGAAATTCATATTAAGTTCAGTAGTTAGTTCAATTCTTCCTCAAATAATAAGCATGATATAAATAACATTAAATAACCATATCATGTAAACTTTTTGTTCCACTGTTTGACATCATCAAAACTAAACATGTTAGTCACCAGACCTAACAAGTAAGAATCTAACTTGAAAGCTAAGAAAGTGAAGCCTTAATGTAGTAACTCTTGCTCTAAGCTTTAACTTTGATACATTGTGCTTTTTGTTTTAAACAGTGTTGCTATGATGTTTGACTATGTTTCATGACTGGTTTGTGTAACACCCTAATAAAACAAACCCCTGAACATAATCTAAAACTTTGAAAACATGCAACATGAACCAAAACAAGACAAACTACTGCTAGAGCCACGGCCTTAATAGTGCTATCGTAGCCTCCAAGAAGAACAATGGTGTAGCGCCACGGCCGAGCTTCTGGTGCCACGATGCCCATATCTGTAACCATATCAGCAAATTATTGATTTCTAGCTAAACTTCTAACTCCAACCACCAATTGACCTGATTCCAACTCTTATAAGTCATTCTTGTCCTAATCTATATACACTGATTTCAATCAAATCCATCTTCATATGAAGATTATGGACAACCAACGCCATTTTGACCACTTTTTGGCTAAAACTCATAATAAACCTATTCCAATTGCCACCAAAGGCAATTTGGTGATTACGGACCATTTACACAGGTCCTATTTGGCTCAATTGACCTGTCCAAGGAGGTTTCCTCCCGAAGAACCCACTTCTCCGAGTTTTGACCTCCTTGAACTCTAATTCCACATAATGGGTTACTTGCCCAAAACACACATATGAGGCCCAAAACCCCTTTTGGGCTCACACATCTGACCAACCTAACTCACTGATACGTGTTCCAACATCAATGGCCTAGGCTGGGGCTTAGATCATCATCACATATATATAAATTGTACCTAGCATATTTCTACACATATCATATATCATTCATCATCACTCAACATTATCTTTCACAACATCCTTGTACCACATACCAATAATACTCCCCAAGAATACTAGGATTAGGTAATGCATACAACAACAACCTACTTAGCACATTATTGCATAAACTAAATAACAAATAACTAACTGTTATACTTGGATATTCCTAATGTCAGAGAAGCTATGACTCCTTTTTCTTCTACGAGTTGGAGTTAGAGTTTTCACCTAAGATGTTAGCCATGGGAGAGGATGTGAAACAAAGTCTCAGTAATCGGGAACAACCATAGGTAACCTATATCATCTATCCACACAGGTATGCATATGGTGCAATGTAATGCAATATGTCATCAAATGCATGTCTCCCTTATACACAGCTAGAACCACGGGCTAGTCATGACAGGACATTTCTAATAGGTGATTTCCTTTTAACAACGAGTGAAGATTGATTCTAGGACATCAACAAGCTCAACTCACACTGGTACACCCGGTTAAAGGTAACACAAATGATTGGACTATGTCTCTTAGACTTTGTCTCACACCCCAATTTCCCATGAACTAACCTTTCAAATGAAGGTTCTGGCACTAGCCTGGAGAATAGGAAGGAAGCATAGCACTTAAGTATTGGGAATATCAACTCATAGTATTGTATGTGTGTATTGTCTATGTATGTTACGCCAAGTAGGATAGTGTGTTTGCAATTGACATGAGAATCCTGATGTCTGTAATGATGGTGATAGTATAATATGTATGTGATGATAATGTTAATGATATCGATGTGAATTGGTGTTGAATGTGATGAGTTTGATGTTATGTGATGTGATGCATGCATGGTCTGGAGGGATGTTGTGAGCCCAAAGGGGATTTTAGGCCAAGTATATAAGTTTAGGGCATATAGCCCACTATGTGAATTTGGGGTTCAAGGGGGTCAAATCTCAGAGGAGTAGTTCCTTTGATATGAAACTTCCTTAGACAAGTGGGATAAGTCATTTAGGACCTGTGTGAATGGTTCATAATGGTCAAATTGCCTTTGGTGGCAATTAAAGGTGGAAGGTTGCAAATTTTGGTCAAAATGTGGCTAAAACGGTGTCAGGTGTCCAAAATCTCTATGCGGAGATTGATCAAGGTGAAATTAGCATCTGTTGTTAGATTAGGACAAAACTGACCTGTATGAGTTAGAATCAAGTCAATTGAAGGCCAGAGCATAAATTTATGCACATTAATAGTTCACCTTAAAACTTGAAATTTTGATAATATGGTATCAGCAAGGGGCGCCATGATGCCAGGGCAAGGCTACACCGCCAGATCCTCTATTTCACTAATACTAAAACCTGAGAACACCGAAACTGTGGCAACATTATAGCGGTCACAACTCTGTACTTTGTTTCAGCTATTTTGGTGTTCTTGTGGTGTCTTGTGGAGCTTTTCTGCTACTCTGATGTTCTAGGAGCTGAAGTTGAGGTGTTTTGGTTTCATTTGGTTAGTTTATGAAGGAATTGGTCTAGTTTTCAAGGTGTGTTGAAGTAGGGTGTGACAATTTCCACTTCCTTTAAAATCACTTTTATGAACCAAATGGGGCATAAGTTCTTCAATTTTTTTTAGTTATAACATCACATATAAATAATGCATATCAATGAAAATATACTGGAGCTTCTCCTTTTTAGTGAGATCCACACTTTTTTTCATTTTTCCCAACAATGTTTTTGTAGGAGTGATCTATGGATATCACCTTTTTTCCTTAACCCAATCTTTTTGTATATAATTCAAATTAAGAAAATAATTAACAAACTAAATACTTTCATTAGTCTCCTAAAGTAAAATGAAATTTTTATATTAAAAATAAATTTTTTTACTTCCACCTTTACCACCTAATGTGAACAAAGTTAAATGTAAAGCAAAATAGAAAGAGAACACCTAAAATAATATATATAAACCAAAACAAAAAATCTAATTTGTTACAGGCACAAAATAAAAATATATTTCTTGCCTAGAAATATGAAAATATATTCACCTAACATACATAGCTGGAACTTATTGATGTAGGTAATAATAAATTGAAAAATCACACAGAAATAGAACACATTTCAAAGGTCTTGTCAATATCCTCAAATGATTCTTGAAATAGAGGTTGAATTACTGAATTCAATTCATTCTGGTCCAAGTGCAAATTGGCCCAAAAAAAAAGAAAAGAAAAAGAAGGTCCAATTGCAAAGAGCTTAAAACTTCATGTCAACCATTTCTATGTGAGCACTACTAAACATAACAACATATGTCCATTTAGTAGTAGACAAATATCACAAATCGTATATTGCAACAAATTTGGATTAATATAAGCAAAGGATTAAAAATTTACCGGCTAAATATGAAATTTAAACAATATTTGCCTTAGTTCAGTAACTATAACTGTAGCATTTTCATTTTCGGATGAGACATTACACGATTATTCTATAATGCATAAAATGCATCAAAAGAATCCTAACAAATTAATCTTGTCTGTGAAATCAAACTATGTATATTTAGAACATGGATATAGCAGACTTTTGCCATAAGTCAAATAGTGTAATTTTAAACATGCGAATTTCTAATACATACTTGTATCTTCTCCCATCAAATCATACTTAGTATCTTCAAAGTGGAACTTCTTATAGTTATCATTAATGAAGTCATCCCCATCAGCATTAAATCCAATTATTCTTGAAAATATTTTAATGTCTTAAAGCAATTCTAACTTTTTCACCTACAAGAGTATATACTGTTTGATGTCCTTGAACATGCTGATTCTTAATTAGAACTTTGAATCGGCATATTCTCTTGTGTAAATTTGTCAATAACCATGATTTAATATTTCCTGGAACATTCTCCAAGCCACAATGAAATAAGTGCAAAACTGTGAAACAAATCTAATAGAAACATGTAGAATTAGTTACAATCAATGTACCTTCTTGCAAGACAATGAAAATAAAAATGATTAGCAGCACAATCACCTAATAAATGTAACAACTCTAACTACATTATCTTGAACTTAGTCACTAGCTAATGAAGTAAGAGTGATGATGTGTGCAAAATCGAAGGAAACATGACATGAGAAGATTAAAATGGACGCAGAAAAGCTCCATGCCACGATGAAACACAAGGCCGTCACAGCAAGCGAGCTGTAATTTTGAAAAAAATTTTGCACAAAAAGGCTCCACACCGTGGCACTAGATCTTGTATCTTTATATATCAAAAGCATATCAAATGAACAAAGTAGAGAAAAATGGAGGGAGAACGAAGGAATTGCATTAGGGTTCAAGATTTTCGACCCTGGGGAGTGAGTTTTGACCTCTAGGACCTTGATTAATTGTTGGTAAGTGATTCTTGATCCTCCCTCTCCATTTTTCTTCAGTTTTAAGTTGGAATTTCATATATATATGCTAGGTTTTAGTTTTGGCCAAAGTCTACTGATTAACATGGGTGTAATGGGATTAATGAAGTATGATTTAGTGTTCATGATGCTTGGGTATGAGTTTTAGAGGGAGTATGTACAATGAAGTATGATTTAGTGTTCATGATGCTTGGGTATGAGTTTTAGAGGGAGTATGTATAATTTAAGCCTAACCCTAGGTTGTTTTCGGTTAAGAAAATTAGGAATCCCAGAGGTATGAGGAAGATTATGGTATAGATAATTTATTAGAGACCATTATTGTATAATTGTATGGTTGGAACCATGGGTTAAGCATAAATGGTGGAATTATATATGGTATAGATAATTTATTAGAGACCATTATTGTGTAATTGTATGGTTGGAACCTTGGGTTAAGCATACATGGTTGAATTATAAATTTTGGATAACTATGCTATATGTTAATTAAAGGTATTATGATATTATAGTGACTGTTTGTTTGATTAGAGGAGTACAACTCATGGTTGGAAATCCGAGTAGCTTGTGGAATTTGCGTTTGTGTACTATTGGCAACTTGACGTAACTGGGTGTTTGTGTTGTATTATGTGTATTATATGTTAGTATATATATGTATATATGCATGTTTTGTTCATACTGTGATATTGTTATGTGTGTGTGTATAGTATGGTTTTTTTACATATCATGACATGCACATGGCTAGATGATGTAGGATATGATGATGACTATGATGATGATTATGTATGATGATATGACATTACATGATTTCATAGCATGACATTGAGAAACATGAGAATGATGATGATTGTGTAGTGACATGACATGAACATCACCACCATATAAACATTGTGAGGAAATGTGGATCGAGTGGTGATGATGATATATGATATAGCAAAATAAGGAAGGGATCCCTGTCATTAAATCCTCTCCTAATGTTAGGAGAGCAAGATGATAGTAGACTACACATTCCCTAAATTACCACCAATTCACAGTGGTCCAAGGGAAGGAGAACCATTATCCAAGTATTAGTGTTACGTTTGGCCAAATGTATTAGTGTAAGGTGAGCTTGGTGGTGTCCCAAAATCAGTCTTCATTGACTGTTGAAGGGAGACACCTATACGAAATGTCCTGTAATGATGCCAGCTCGTGGTTCTAGCAGTGTGCAAGGGAGAACATGCATTCTATTACATTTTGCATTCGTGGCACCATGTGCATTATTGTATGAATTATTATATATATATTACTTGTGGTTGTTCCTGGTTATTGAGACTTTGTCTCACACCCTTTTCCATTAAGACTTTGGTACTAGTCTGGAGAAGACGAAGGAGTTATACTTACTCTGGCGTGGGAATATTCAAGTCATGGTAGTGTGTGTGTATTTTGTCTATGTATGTCTTATGCCATGTAGAGATGAATGTTCTTGTATGGTTTGGTTGTCCTGGAAGTGATAATTTGTATGTTGTGTAATAACGTGGATGAATGTTGATGATAATGAATGGTATGTGATGTTGATGATGATATGGTATGGTTAAATGCATGTAATGGTGTACACATGCGTGATGATGATATGGACCCTAGTAGGGGTCATTGGTGTCGGAGTAGGTGTATGTGAGTCGAATTATTCATCCTTGTGAGCCCAAAGGAGATTTTGAGCATTATATGTGAGTTTTGGGCATAAAGCCCATTATGTAAATTTTGGGTTTAGGGGATCAATTCTAGGAAGAGTAGTTTCCTCAAGGTAAAATGTCCTTGGACAAGTTAGTGGTGATATTCGGGACCTGTATAGAAGGTTTATAATGGTCAATTTGTCTTTGGTGGCAAATGGAAGTTGTAAGTTGTGAGTTTTGGTCAAAAGTGGTTAAAATGGTGTTGAGTGTCCAAAATCTTTATATGGAGATGGATTTGGGTAAAGTTAGTGTCTATGGATATATTGGGATAAGATTGATTTGTAAGAATTAGAATAAGATTAATCGAGGTCGAAGCATAAAGTTATACAAGTTGGAAGTTTGCCCCAAGAAAGTAGAATTTGCTGATATGGTATCAGTAGATGGGCACTGTGGTGCTAGAACTCAGGTTGCAACACCGCGACGCCACATGCTTATACCCAATTTATACCGCAACACCACTATAGCTACTGCGGTGCTAAGTGGTGCTGCAAGGCTGAGGCCATGATAGTATTGTAGCAGGCCGCGGCTCCAAACGGTTCTAGCCTTAACCTGAGTTTTTATGATGTTTTGATGTTTTGGGAGTGGTTTTCAGGGTTCTTGAAGGTAGGTTGTGGCAACAAATGTATCAGTTATTCAGAATATGGAAAATAGTGCAACAAATTTAAAGTAAATCAAACTTAATTTTCAAAATAAAAAAGTTCAAATAGTAATGGCATTGTAAGTGATTGTAACAGTATTCAGAAAGCAAAATGTGAGAAACATAGGTCCAGAGAAAAGGAAACTAGTCAATGGTAAATTTCTAACCTGCCATGTGCAAGGACAAGTATGCCATGTGGTTGCAGTATCTAGCAAGCTTCCTACCATCAACTATCTTATTAGTAGAGATGCCATTCACAAAATTCTCATCTAATCAATAAATTAATAATGTTAAACCATATTTAAGGATATAATATAGGATGCATCATTAAGACTGTAATATCCTGAAATTTTTATGGATATTTAAGGTTTAATATTTTGAAATCTATAAAGAATTTGTAAAAATGGGTATACACCATTTGGCATAAAATAGGATAAAGAAGTTAATTATTTTAGTTGAAAGAAAAAAAGAAAAAATGATGATTTTGCCTCTGGAAAAAAAAAAAGAAACAGAAAAAAGAAAAGAAAAATGAAGACGGTGGACGCGATTAAGCAAAGTTTATGAATTTTTGGGAAAATTACCCCTAATGACCTGAAAATTTTAAAAATTATAAATTAGTCCTAGGTCAAGGGTATTTTTGTAAATATGAAAAATTCTAGTTAAAATGAAGCTCTCAATGAGTTAGACCCGATAAAATATAATATGAAATTTATTAAGGTCAAAATTATATTTATTGGGTAATTAGGTTTTAATATTAATATTTTATCTGATAAAAGTCAGTTTAGACTATAGAAAAAGACAATATTGGTTCAATGAAAATGATTGGACCTAGCTAAAATATATTTTGATTTTAGATAATGATTTTGGGCCAAAAGTAATGGTTGGATAATCCTGTACCAATTTAATGATAATTTTGGCAAAAATACTTAATCGATACTTGTAAATCTAATCGATAAATGGTATTTTTGTCCATAAAAATTATTGAAGCAATTTTTAGCTAAAAAGTAAGGTGAGCCACGTTTGAATTAATTTATGGACACATGTGGAATTTTTCAAAAAGCTTTTTAAAAGAAAAGTAAATAAAAGTAGATATAAAAGTTAATTAGAAGATTATATGACATTATTATCATTTTAAAACAAAACATTTCATCTTCCTCACGTAACAAACATGCTGGTTCAGTGGAGAAAGAGACTAGGAAGGCGTGAGAGAGAGAGAGCATAAGGGAGAAGGAAAAAACTATAAGTTTGGTCCCAAAACTTTAAGGTATTATCTTGCAACCATTTCCTTGTGCTCTCTAGCAAATTTAAGGCCTTTTAGTGGCTATTTTTCCTCTATCTCCTTGCTGAAATTTCTGACCTAGAGAGAGATTAGAGAGAGAAAGTTGTGCCATGAAGAAACTAATCCATAAAAAATGAAGTATATGTCACAAGAAGCAAGATTATGGTATTGGTTTCAAAGATTGATGAGTTATTATTTTTCTACAATTTTCTCTATTTTTATGCCTATTTAGGGTTTAATATAGGGAAGGAATTTCAAGTTTTTAACCTCAAAAATGGATTCCTTGGGTTCAAAATAGGTTAGAACAAGTATGTTATACAAGGAATGCTTGATGGATAACAAAGTGCAAATTTTAGTTCAAGTGAGCACTTTGTAAATGAAATTGAATAATTAGTGGTTAATGGCATTATTTTATGATGCTATAGGATCAAGGGAAAGGTGTACAAAGTTTGGTGGAACTTGGAAAGCCCAAAGGTAGTTATTATACCAATTATGTCAAGTTGTTAAAACTATTTTCAATGATGTTTGGAACATGCCATGCTATGATACTAATGTTTTATGTTGTATTTGATGTGTTGGCTGCTTGAATGAGAGTTTTTATTACTCTTGGATGTCCAATTTTTAAAATGTTACCATGCCAAAATTTTTATGAAAATGTATGGTATAGATTGATTGATTGTTTTCAAATGATGATTCTATGAATGATATGATGAAATATGCACATACTTGGTTGTAACTACTGAGATTCTTTGAATCTCATTCTCTTTCCAAATGTTTCACTTCATAGGTCCAAGTTATGGCAAGATTTCCCAAGAAGAAAAGGGGAAGGAAAAGCAAGCTCTTAATTAAAATGAATTTGCTTGCATTGGTGCTTTGCTTGGAATACCTTGTGAAAATGATATGTATGGTTCTAGGACTTTACATGAATGTAATTATGTTCATCTATATCTACTATGATGTAATGTTTTAAGTGAAGACAAGAAATGACCATGTATGCACATATTAAAGTCTATGTTGACAAGTTGTAAGAAGAAAATGGCCATTGTGACACTATTCATAATTTCATGCACTGTTCAGAATTTTTGTGGTTTCATGTATGAGTGGTTTATATTTATAAAAACTAGACATGTGTAGCTTTCCATAGACATAAAGATAACTCAATTTGGAGTTGTGTATGATTTATGGTGATTTTTCAAAGTTATGGTCAGAATCAGAAATTTTCAAAAATGACCATTGCTATAGTAAAGATAATACGAACTTTCTGTATAAGTTGGCCAAATAATTTCCCTGTTCAACATTTTTCCCATGTATAGAATCTTTTAATATGTATTTAGAGACTTGAACCATGTCAATATGATTTTTCTTGGTTTAGTTATGAATTTTCAAAATTCACTGGGTGAAAAGAAGTTAACCAAGGGAATAGTACCCAAAATGAAATAAATTGGTTTAAGTTATTTTATGTAATCAAGTCTCTAATCAAATATTAATGGACTTAAATATAGTTTAATACATGGGAAATGAGTCTAAGTACGAGGTGTTACAAGGACAACTTGGGATTCATATGGAGTGATCACAACTACTTCAACTAAAAAAGACATTACTACTAAAGAAACAAAATTTTTCCCCACAAAAAAAAAAATCTGACTTGTTTTTTTCTTTTGTTTCTTCCTCTATGATGGGAAAAAAAGGGAAGAAAAATCTAGGTTTATTTGTCTTTCCTTTATCTGATATTGGGAGCTTATAGAAGAACAAAAAAGCAAATCTGTAAAGCCTGAGAAAAGGCCAGAAAAGTGGGCTTTACGAATACCTCCATATAGGTCAATTGAATAAGAAAACTGGTGTTTACAGCTTTTGGGTTATACTTGTGGAGTTACTCACTGGGAATAAAGCAATTGAATTCACTGGGCCAGAGCAGAAAAACTTGGCTATGTACTTTGTGTCTTCAGTGAAGCAAGATTGTTTGTGGGAAATTCTTAACAAACAAGTGTTAGACCAAAAGAATACAAAGCAACTAAAGGAGGTTGCATTATTAGCAAGGAGATTTGTTAAACTAAAAGGAGAGGAAAGGCCCACTATAAAGGAAGTAAAAAATGAGCTAGAGGAACTAATTGCAATGGAAAAGGATTGTTGGATGGTGCTAGGGTGAGGACTTTGCATTAAAAGAAAGTGAATACTTACTTGGTCATGTATCTGATGGATATGGGGTAGGTGGTGGTAGTAATTGAGTTACCATCATAGCATACAAAA
Organism: Adenanthera pavonina; assembly: GCA_026686845.1. Classification (NCBI taxonomy): domain Eukaryota; kingdom Viridiplantae; phylum Streptophyta; class Magnoliopsida; order Fabales; family Fabaceae; genus Adenanthera; species Adenanthera pavonina. The sequence goes on from JAIVEN010000017.1 coordinate 12,202,899, forward strand.
ACAAATTGCATTTGAGATTGTAGTTGGATGATGATTATTTTGTAATCATACTTGTGCTTCTATCCTTTTTGTTTCATACTTTCTACATACTGTTTTGTCATAGAATGGATAGTTTCTAGGTTTTTTTTTAGTGAATGTGGGTAGTTTCTTATTTTTATCATGTTATTATACCCTAAATGTGCATTTTGAAGGATGTGTGTCATTCAGTTAGTTAGATAGTATATCATGGATTTCCAAGCATGTTGTAGTTGTTTATAAGTTGACTTATCATCCTTGTATATAGAATAGATAAGTTGTCAAAAAATAAAAGATGGGTATTGGTTTGGATTAGTCATCAAGTCTTTTATATTGGATTTGTCGTCCAAAATATTTTTTTATGAAGTTTTAGTTTTCTTTATATTATTATCTTTACTTGAAGTTTAGAGTTGTCAAGTAGTTATAGTATTATAGAAAATATGCAATTTGATATCATGACATGCTAAATTTGAGCGATATTTAAAAAGATAAATAAATGTACTTATAACCAATTAATGGTGGTTCGGTTGAATGATAAGGGACTTAATACCCCTTAAGTAAGGTCTTGAGTTCGAGTCTTATGAATGAGAAAGATCATGTTAGAAAAGTTATCCCATTTGGGCTTGATAATGCTTAAATCTAACCCTGACAGATAAATATATAAGAAAAAGTACTTGTAATAGGATGTGACACACATATTCATGATGTAAGGTATTCTAATTTCTAATGAGTTTTTTGTCCCTTTGAAATGTTCCAAAAAATTTAAAAACTTAAAGATAACTCAATTTTTGATTGCTTGTAATGAATAGATAACTTACATTTATAGCACTTGTTTAAAACTAATATTTTCTTACATAACTATGTATATTTTTCATACCCATATCCTAAATTTTTAAATTTTGTTGTGTCCAATATATTGTATCACATTAAACCTAATATGCAAATGAAATATATCTATGCATCATATATAATAGGTTTATAGTACTTATGGCATATTTAAGTCCAAAGAAGGATGAATATACTGATGTGCACATGAACAAATACATTAATTAATAAAATGGATCATACAAAATGTTTCTAGTTATACATTAATTAAAAAAATGGATCATACAAAATGTTTCTAGTTTTTCATAAATATAGTTAGGCAATCAAAGAAGGGGAAAATCAAAGAAAAGGATCAAAGAAGAAAGTTCTCATTGAGGGACTTGAAATTTACAAAAATATACTGTACATTGCATCATCTCTATTTGCAAAGTCCTCCTAAGAAATACTATGCCAATTTTAGGATTTATTAGCACTTAATAGTTAACATTTCTTAAGGAAACACCAACTAAATTAGAATGTAAAAACAAAAATCTAAGAAAATTCTAGTTGGCTTTTTTTCTAGAAAAGAAAAAAAAATAAAAATTAAAAGACATAGGGGTTCACTTGTCGTTGCAGAACACCATCAAGTCAAACCACAACTTTGGCCTCTATCCGAGTTCCTCTCATCCGCCCTTTCTCCTCTCCCTTTCTGTTGGCCTCACTCTCTCTCTCAAGCTTGTGCACCATCGTCCTCCATTCTCTTGACCTCATCCTCTATCTTTACTTTCTATTCCTTAGAAAACCTTCTCATCCTGCTTGATTTTCTCCAACAAAGGAAATTGCAACATTAGGGCTTGAAGGAAATCGCATTACAGAAGCAAGAATGGCAAAGTGGCTCCTCCTTCATGTACTCAGTGGTCAATTGTCAAGTTCAGCATTGCATCATGGTTGTGGCTTGTAGGTTCGTGGGAGGTGAAAAACCCTAATCCTTCCATCTTTGATCTCTCACCTATCTAATAGTAAGTTTTAATTTGTTTAATTTTTGTTTCAATGTTTTGATATACTTTTTGGTTCAAGGTTTTGGTCACATCATTTAGCTTAGTTTCAAAGGATGCACAAGTATTATTGTCAAGATGGATTAGCACCAAATTGGATTTCCTATGTAGGTCACTTTGCTCTTAAGTTTTCAACTATTGCATATTCAACGTTTTGGCTTATTTTTTGCATTGTTCACTTTTGTGCTTCTGATCCGTTTTCGAAACTCTAATGCAGTATACCTTGCAGTTTGTCAATTTAATGCTTGTCTATTTATGATTATCCATAATCAAATTTGATGGACATGCTTTTGACTATAACTCTTGCCATGTGTTATTTCCCAACTATACAGATTTAGATATGTAACAACCTACTCCCAATTACCTACAGACTTGACCAAAACCTTTAAAACCAACCAAATGCAACCCAATCATGTCAAAATTTTATAACAGTGGAAATGAACCAAACAACATCAAAATCTGTGTTGGGGCTGTGGCCGCTACAGTATCACCGCGGCTACAGACCTCCCCTATCTCACCACGCTATTAGACTTCATGGTGCCACGGCCTGCTTCCTGGCACCGCGGCCCCCTATGTTGGTTTTCCATACCAGCAACTTTAGTCCTATTCTATTCATAGACACCAACTTCACCTCAATCTAACTCCATATGGAGATTCTAGACTCTTGACACCGTTTTGGCTACTTATTGACCAAATCTCACCACTAACCACCTCCAATTGCCACCAAAGGCAAATGATCACTCAAAAACCATTCATATAGGTCCAAAACCCTCAAACTAGCTTGTCCAAAGAGGTTTTACCTCAACGAAACCACTCCTCTAAGATTTGACCCTTTTGAACCCCAACTTGACAAAATAGGCTACAAACCCTAAAACACACCAACCAGGCCCAATTCCACCTTTCATCATACATAATACATATAACACATTTCCACATATATAACCATATATACATCCATCCATAACAATCCTTACAATGTCATACATCCATCACAAATCATACTATCCTACTTGGCACAAGATACATTATCCAAATTATACACAAACTACATAGACATAATATTCCCACGTCCGATGCTACTCCCTCATCTTCTCCTGACTAGTGCCAGAACCATCACCTGAAATTCATGAATGCAATGTCTCAGTAACCATGGACAACCACATACACACATATATACATATATCTCATACAATTCATGAATGCAATGTTTAAGTAACCGGGGACAATCACACACACACATATATGCATATATCTCATACAATTCATGAATGCAATATGAAATAAATGGAATGTATGTCTCCCTCGCACATAGCCAGAACCACGGGCTATCGTCATAACATGACATTTCATATAGGTGATTCCCTTCCAACAGTTGGTGAAGACTGATTCCGGGACATCACCAAGCTTATCTCCCATTAGTGCACCCGGCTAAATGTAACACTAATATTTGGACTGTGGCTCTCCTTCCCTTTTCCCACCATGAATTGGCAGCAATTTAGGGAAGGTGCAGTCCACTGCGCTTCTTTCCCCTCCTAGTCATAGGAGGCAATTTAGCCGCAGGGATCCCATCCTTATCCTTCCTAACATATATATTCTATCCTTATCCTCCCTAAATTATATATCATCATATATCATATCGTCATCACATTATCACCACCCAATACACTATATATCACAATCTCACAATGCCGTATGGTGATACTTATGTATCATCATATAATAATCATCATGATCTCAATGTCATTCTATGCATCATGTCATATCATCATCACATATGTCATCATCCTCATAATCATAATCATCATCTAACTATGTGTACACCACGATATGTAGAAAATGGTACACACAAACACATCAATATCGTGGTATGAAAGAAACATGCGTATATACATAAATATATGTACTATCATACAATATAAATAATACAATACAAACACTCGATTACCTCAAGCGTCAATACCACACACGTTGATTCCACAAACTTCTCAAGTTGTCTAACATGCTTTAACCCTTCTCGGTTAACCAAATAACCTTCACAATACATAATTCCTAAACTAACCACATATACCAATAAACCAAATATCACAATTCAAACCATTTTAGCCTAACCCAAGTTTCCAACACCCTTTTCATGTATCATAAAGCTCCTAGGAACCATTCAATCACCAAACAATCTCATACACCTTGGATTCTCAAGAGCCCTAACCAAAAACAACCTAGGGTTAAGATCAAATCATACATACACCCTTCAAAACTCACACCCAAGCAACAAAAACACCAAAACACACTTCTTTAACTCCATTTCATCCATTTCAATTAGTGTATTTCGGCCAAAACCGGAAATCCCCACTTATAACCGAAAAACCCTAAGTTCAACCAAAGAAAATGGAGAGGGGGGAGTGGAGATCACTTACCCATGTGAATCCAAGCTCTTGAATGTCGGAAAAAGCTCCCAATGGCTGAAATCTTCAAACCCTTGCAAAGCTCCCTCGTTTCTCTTTTGTTTCTCCTTCATTCGACCGATTGAATTAATCTAGATTTAAACAAAAAACTCAATTCTCGCCGCAGCTCCAAGTGAGTTCACATCAGCAGCGGTGCTTCAAGCCAGAAACCTCATTCTAGAGTTCTTCTTGCCGTGACGACCCTGCTACAAGCCACAACGTGGAGCTCTTTCTGCCACCACTTGAACCTTCCTCCATCCTATTTTTCTCTAGTTCTACACACAATACCAAAACAAAGTCATGAGGGGTGTTACACTCTCCCCTCCTTATAAAATTTTCATCCTCAAAATGTCAACTCTTACCTCAAGCAAAGATCTCTGGATACCTCATTCGAATGGATTCTTTGATCTCCCATGTGAAATCATTCGGTGTCAAGCCACTCTAAAGGACCTTTATCAACTTTATGGTCTTATTTCTCAACTCCTTTTCCTTCACATCCAAAATTTGCAACGGCATAAATTCAAAAGATAGATCTTCGCATACTCGAACTACCTCATTATCAATTATATGAGATGGATCTAGATAATACTTTTTGAGTTAAGACACGTGGAAAACATCATGTAATCCAGCAAGATTAGGTGGTAGCGCCACTCGATATGCTACTGGCCCAATTCGCTCTAGAATTTGGTATGAACCCATATACCGTAGAGTGAGCTTCTTTGCTCAAATCGATCTTCCAACCCCAGTAGTAGGAGTGACCTTCAAAAATACATGATCTCCCACATTAAACTCCAATGGGCTGCTCCTTCTGTCCGTATAACTCTTCTACAAAATCTGAGCAGTAAGAAGCTTTTGACGAATACTCTTTATTTGTCTAGAGGTTCGATCCATAATATCTGGGCCCAAAAGACTCCTTTCACCAAGTTTAACCTAACACAATGGCCATCAACACTTCCTGTCATACAATGCTTCATACGAAGCCATTTGCAAACTTGAGTAGAAACTATTGGTGTAGACAAATTCAACCAATGGCAGAAACTGATCCCAATTGCCTTTGTTCTCTAGAACATATGCCTACAACATGTCCTCCAGAGTCTGAATAGTTCTTTCAGTCTGCCCATCAGATTGAGGGTGATAAGCAATACTGAAACTCAATTTGTACCCATGGCCTTCTGAAGAGAATTCCAAAACCTGGATGTAAACCTAGGATCTGTGTCTGACACAATATTCATCGGGACTCCATGCAGCCTCACAATCTCATTCACATACAACTAGGCCAACTTCTCCATCGAAATAGTCTCCCAAATTGGAAGAAAATTGGCCGACTTCTTTAACCTGTCCACAATGACCCATATTCCATTGTGTCATAAAGAGGTCCTCAGTAATCCCATCATGAAATCCATGGAAACACTATCCTATTTCTACTCCGAGATCTACAAAAGTTGCAATATACCTGCAGGCAATTAGTGCTCAATCTTTACCTTATGACAGATTAGACATCTTACTACATACACTGCGATGTCCTTTTTCATACTTGGCCACCAATAACCATGCTTCAGATCTTGGTACATCTTGGTGGTACTTAGGTGAATAGTATACCTACTCTTATGAGCTTCTTACAAAATAATTTCTTGCAACCCCATAACATTTGGCACACAAATTCGACTATGGTATTAGATGATACCATCCTCCAAAATATCATAGCCCTGGGTCTCCACCATTTCAATCTGTTCCTGAATACCCAAAAGATAGTCATCCTACAACTAAGCATAGCAAATGTTCATCAACAAATCACTTGATACATTGATAGAACTCATTACTAGTACTCCAGGATGGACATTAATGGATAACTTCATATCTCTTAGGCTTTCCAGTAATTGCTATTCCCTTATCATCACTGTGGCCATATGGATCGACTTTCTACTCAACACATCCGCCATAATGTTGGCTTTCCCAGGATGATACTTCAAAGCAAACTCATAATCCACGAGGAACTCAACCTAACGCCTTTGCCTCATGTTCATCTCTTTCTAATCAAACAAATATTTCAAACTTTTATGATTACTAAAAACCTCAAACTGAGCGCCATAGAGATAAAGCCTCCATAATTTCAAAGCAAACACTACAGTCGCTAGCTTAAGGTTGTGAGTAGGATAGTTCTCCTCATGAGGCCTTAACTGCCTTGAAGCATAAGCTACAACTCTACCTTGATGTATCAAAATACACCCTAGACCCTTTTTTGAGGCATCCATATAAACTGTGAACGACTATAATGGGTTAGGGATAATGAGCACTGGGGTGGACGTCAAGCAAACCTTCAGCTCTTGGAATGCTCTCTTACAACTGTCATCCCAAATGAAAGATCAATCCTTATGGGTGAGTCTAGTCAATGGCATAACAAGCTGGGAGAATCTCTTAATGAACCTTCGGTAGTATCTAGCTAATCCCAAAAAACTTCAAATCTTAGTCACTGATCGTTGTCACTCCCAATTCAATACCGCTTTAACTTTACTAGGGTATACTGCCACTCATTCTGCATAAATTATATGACCCAGAAATTTCACCTCCCATAGCCAAAACTCGCATTTACTGAGCTTAGCATACAGTTGGTGATCCCGCAATACTTGCAACATAATCCGAAGATAGAGTGCATGCTCTTCTTCACTCTTGGAGTAGATCCAAATGTCATCAATAAAAACCACCACAAATTTATCCAAATACAGGTGAAACACCCTATTCATATAATCCATGAAGATTGTCGGGGCATTAGTCAACCCGAATGACATCAAAAGAAACTCATAATGACCATATCGAGTTCAAAATGCCATTTTAGGCACATCTTCAGTACGCACTCGCAATTAATGGTATCCTAACCTCAAATTGAGTTTAGGGAAAATGGAGGCACCTGCCAACTGATCAATCAAGTCCTCAATCCTAGGCAAAGGATATTTATTCTTGATGGTCACTTGGTTCAGCTGCTTGTAATCAATGCACAATTTGAGGCTACCATCCTTCTTCTTGAGAAATAACACTGAAGCTCCCCATGGCAAGACATTAGGTCTGATAAAACCCCTTTTTAACAAATCCTCAATCTGCTTCTTGAGCTCTTTCAATTCAAACGGTGCCATTCGATATGGAGCCTTAGAAATAGGACTTGTCTCGGATACCAATTCAATGGAAAACTCCAGTTCTCATAGTGGTGGCAAACCGGTGATCTCCTCTGAAAACAAATTAGGGTATTCATTCACAATTGGGTATCTTTCGACACTATCTTTCATGTCCATGTTCACAGAGAAAAAAACTAGAAAACCTTGATATCTTTTCCTCAGATACCCGTCAGCTTGGGCAAAGGACAAACAAACATTCTCATCCCCTTCAACACTAGGGATAATCATAGGCAAACATACAATCTTTCGAGCATAGTCAGAATCGCATTATTCGGCTCCAACCAATCCATCCCAATTATCACATCAATCTCTTGCAACGGCAAATAGATTAGATCCAGAGTAATGCTTTGGTGTTCAAAATGAACCACACAGTTCAAACAAGCTTGAGCAGTTCTCAATGAAACTCCCGTGGGTATGGATACCAACAACTCAAAAGGTAACTTCATTGCCACAATACCCAATCTTTGAGCACAATCAAAAGAAATGAAGGAATGCGATACACCTGAGTCAAACAAAACATGAATAGAGTAACCATTGAGTTTAAGTTTACCTCTAATCAGATTAGGTGTTGCATCCGCTTCCTGTCGGGTGATGGCAAAAACTCATCTGGGTATCATGGTCCTCCTCATCGCATCATCAAGCCTTGGCTACTAATAATTCAAGCACGGATGGTCACCATGGCTCAACCCACATTTTGTGCACGGATTTGATGCACTACCTGAACCGTACTGAGATGGAGTAGAGTCCCTTCTTGCATGCTTACTCTGACTGGAACTCCCTTGGTCAAAGCTTCCTCGATAAAAGGGTCCTCTGCCAAACTAACCTCTGTTGGACTGATCCCAACCAAACCTGCCTCTACCTCTACCATGGTGGCCTCTCTTATGGCGACCTCTTCCTCCACTAGAACCTGTGCTACCATTGCTGCTACCACTACCTGAATTACTTCCTTTACTGATTCCTCCTGTAGGCCTTAGGTTAGAAAAAGCCCGAATCATGGAATTCTTTTTATGCTCCCCGGCCTCCTTCATCCATCTGCATAGGGTACGTATCTTCAAACACAAGTCCTCAAAGGACACAAACTCTACCACAGATAATAGCTCTTTAATCTCAGGATGGGCTCCCTCAAACAACCTCTGAGCTATCCACCTATCATCAGGGTAATTATTCAGATAATTGGAATATTTCACCAAGTCCAAAAACTGATCAATGAAGTCATCCATTGATAGATTCCCTTGCTAAAAAATTAGGAACTCGACCTCTTTTTGCATCATTAAGGCTAGAGGGATATAGTGTGCAAAGAACCATTCCTGAAATTGTTCCCGATTCATAGGAGGATTTATCACTTCAACACTTGGGAGAACACTCCTCCACCAATGCTTGGCCTTCTTTTCAAGCTTAAATGCCACCAGTTGTACCCTTTGCTCTGAGGTGCAATCCATCACGCTGAAAATGTTCTCCAATTGTTCTATCCAATTCTCATCCTGGGAAATATCCATGGACCTTCGAAAGCCGGGGGATTGAACTTTCAAAAGTCCTTTAATTATGAAGAGATACCCCTCCTTCCAACCCTTGGGTCTTTCTCAGGCTCCACCATATTCTCATTCTCATCCTTTCTTGCATTCAAGTCTACAAACATACTAGCCTCTTCATTCACTTCATCCTGTTCTTACCTACCCATTTGCTCTTGCAACCTGTTCAACATCTCCCCCTGAGTATTCACTTGATTACTGAGGTCGACTAACATCTCATGCATCTGCTTCAAAAGATCACTATTACTTTGTCTTCCTTTGTGAGACATTCTTCATACATACAAGCAACAACACATTCAATTATATGGTTTTGGACTAGCATTGAAGTGGGAATATAGTCTACGTATTTAAAATTATGCCAAGTAGTATTTTAAGCAGAAACAATGGCCCAAACCATTGATTTGATACCAAAATGTAACAACCTACTCCCAATTACCTCCAAACTTGACCAAAACCTTCAAAAACTAACCAAACGCAACCCAAACATCTGAAAACAACTTCTCAAAACTTCAGAACATTGGAAGCGAACCAAACAACATCAAAATATGGGCTAGGGCAGTGGCAACTACAATATTGATGCTGCTACAGACCACCCCTATCTCATTACGCTACTATACTTCGTGGCATCATGGCCTGCTTCTTGGCACTGTGTCGCCCCATGCTAGTTTTCCATACCAGTACACTTTATCCACCGGGGCGAACTTCCGATATGCATAACTTTATGCCCTGATCTCTAATTAACTTGATTCCAACTCCTACAAGTCAATCTAGTCACATTCTATCCATAGACACCAATTCACCTCAATCCAACTCTATATGAAGATTTTTGACCCTTGACATCGTTTTGGCCACTTATTGACCAAATATCACTACTAACCACCTCTAATTGCCACCAAAGGCAAATGGTAACTCAAAGACCATTCATACAGGTCCAAAACCCCTAAACTAACTGTCCAAAGAGGTTTCACCACAAAGGAACCACTCCTCTAAGATTTGACTCCTTTAAATGCCAACTTGATAAAATGAGCTACAGGCCCTAAAACACACCAACTGGGCCCAATTCCACCTTTCATCATACATAACACATACAACACATTTCCACATATATAACTATATATACATCCATCTATAACAATCCTTACAATGTCATACATCCATTACAAATCATGCTATCCTACTGTTAGATACGCTGGCTTCCCAAGAGAGGGGTGAATTGGGAAGATTAAAATTTTTTGCAAAATGTCAATAAAGTGAAGAAAGCAAATGTGACAGTAAAACAGAGTATAAGTGAATAACAAGTAAAAGTAGTAATAGAGATGGGAAGCACAGATGTTTATCTTGGTTCGGTCTCTCAATCTTGACCTACGTCCAGTCCTTAAGCCACCACTTGAGATTTTCCACTATCTTGAAAGAATTCAGTGGGCTTCTTGCAAATGCCACAGTACAGCTATGATACTCTGTTTTTAGAGCTTACACTTTCTCTCTTTGCACTCTAGCTAAGCGCTTCCCCAATCCCTTGTGATATCCCCTCATAAGAAAATCTTTCTTCCAGATAAAGATAAGATTGTTTACAATGGATAGACTCTCTTAATCAGAGTGTATATGAAAGTTGGAGTACAAAGAATGAAGTATGTGAGAGTAAGAGACTTTGAGTTGATGATTTGGCAGAGTTTCAGTATATACAAAGTTAAAATTGTTACCCATAAATTCAAGTGATGTTATATTTATAGATTTAGGTCTTAACTATACGTTAGAAATAAAATCTATCCGTTGGAGAAGTTACCCAACGGTTACTCTGAGAAACTATCCGTTCACCAATCGCATTTAATACTCCTGACACTCAAAGTTTGAATATTGGTTAGTCAACAGATGAATTTCGCAGAGACCAAAAGCTAAAGACTTCAATGTTAAACATTCAAAGTTCATCGGTCATGAAGCAAAGTTCAAATTTTGATCTTTGAAAAATGTTTCTACGTTGGAACATACGAATTTTCAAGTTTAAAGTTATTCTTAAAAGTGTGAACAGTAGTCCCATATTGCTACAGTGCCTTTGAAATTTGAATTTTGATACACAAAATTTGTCTGTCAGTGAGCAGTTCAATAAGGCACAATAGTTCATCTATTCGAAATTCAAATTTTCAAAATGCATAGTTCATCTGTCAGAGAGGCCTCTTTTCAGACTTAATTCAAAGTTCGAATTTCTAAATACTATCATTTGTATGTCAACATATCATCATAACAAACTCACAAGCTTTGCTTCTGAAATTCAAATTTTATTGTTCAAAGTTCGTCTATCAGTGAGCCATTTTGATGCTCTTTCAAAACTTAATTTTTAGATGAACTTTGACATATCCTCAGATGAATTTTTCATTTTTCATAAGTTGTATTTTTTTTGAAATTAGAATTTGCAAAAGCCAAAGTTCATCTGTTAGAGAAGGCTCTTTTCAGACAAGTTTCAAAATTCATATTTCTGTAGTTAAAGTTCATCTATCAGAGAAGGCTCTTTTCAGATTTGATCATTTTTAATACGAAATTCAAATATTAAGCATGCTGACTTGTTCAAAAACACAATTTATTAGGAAATTCGTCTAATACACATCTAAAATGCAAATTTTAACTTTATAAACTTTCAGAATGAATCCAGAAACTTAGATTTCTTGCTTTCTTTTTCACCTTTTGACTGTTCCATTTTGGTGTGCTCCATTTTTCAGATTTATTGCCATTGAAACTTATGAGGAGCACTTGCAACTTAAATTAAACTTACTCCGATGGTAAAGTTAGAACTAAATCAATGTTAGAAATTCTAAAATAGATTTCCACAGGGATTTGCTTACAGTTCATTGGGATTTACCATACCCAATTCTCTTCTGATTTTGCATTGCCTATCTTCTGAAAGAGACTTTGTCAAAATGTCAGCAACTTGGTCTTCTGTAGGGATGTATTCTAATCTGACCTCTCCTTTCAGAACATGATCCCTTATGAAGTGGTGCCTAACTTCAATATGCTTTGTCCTTGAATGCATGATAGGATTCTTTGTGATGTTAATGGCACTTTGGTTGTCACACATTATTGGTATTTCCTTTATCTTAATCTCAAGATCTTTAAGCTGCTGTTTCATCTAGATGACTTGGGCACCATAGTTTCTAGCAGCAACATATTCAGCTTCTGCCATGAATAAGGCCACACTATTTTGCTTCTTGCTAAACCATGAGACCAAGGATCCTCCAAGAAACTGACATGTTCCACTTGTCCTTTTTCTGTCAGTTTTGGATCCTGCAAAGTCAGCATCAGTGTATCCTTTGAGATCTTCTCCATTGCCCTTTGGATACCAAAGATCTATCTGTGATGTTCCAATATCTGAAGATATGCTTCACAGCAGTTGCATGGGTTTCTTTGGGACACGACTGGAACCTTGCACACATACAGACACTGAACATGATGTCAGGTCTGCTGGCAGTTATGTATAGTAGAGATCCAATCATTCTTCTACACTGAGTTATGTCAAACATTTTTCCTCCTTCATCCATATCAAGCTTGGTTGCAGTAGCCATAGGTGTTCCCATTGGCTTAGCATTTTCCATGCCAAACTTTTTCAGCTATTCCTTTAGATACTTGGATTGATTAAGAAAGATACCATCATCACATTGCTTAATTTGAAATCCAAGGAAGAAGTTGAATTCACCCATCATTGACATTTCGAATTCTCCCTGCATTAGCTTAGAAAAATTCTTGCAAAGAGATTCATTAGTAGCACCGAATATAATATCATCAACATAAATTAGAACAATAAGTAAATTTTATTTTCTTTCTTAGTGAACAAAGTAGTATCTACTTTTTGATGGGAGACACGTTAGGAACCCATCCTAAGAACCTTCATTGAGTTAAGGATCATGCAAGTCAAGGAAACATGAATTGAATACAAGAACAACGAAGAAAAACAAAGAACAAAAACTAAAGAAAATAGAGATGATGAAGATAAGAAAACTGAAACAAAATGTTGGTCGAAGGAAATAGACTCCAAGAGAACCCGTCTCTTGAATCCTAACTCCAGGACGCCACAAGGATCACCACTCCTTGATAAGTCGTCATTCTTTCTAGCACTCAAGGAAGAGCAAGAAAGAACTCACTGAACAACAACAAAGTTGCTGAAAAGAAATTCATTCATTCATTCATATTGTTGTTTGAAAGAGTGCAAGAGGTGCCTATTTATAGGCAAGTATTAACCCATAAACTAACTCTACTTCACCCCACAAACCTAACCTTATTAATGCTAATTAATACAAAAAGGAAATCCTAAGCAAAAAGGAGCATTTAATTCTAATTTTGACTTTGAAAAGTTAGCTCCTCTTTAATGCAAAAAGGAAGAGAATATGCTGAAATCCTATTCCTAAATAAAGGGAGATCAAATCAGATCATTATATGCCTTTTATTCAAAAGGAAACAAATTAACTAAATAATCCTAATAAAACCTATTAAAAACGTCACTTTTAGCGACCACATGAGAAGCACATGTATTTTAAGTGAATTCTCCATGTTGGGCCTTCTCCAAGTTGGGCTTGTTGACTATAATTTGGCTCCTCATTTTTAGCTTGCCTCTTTCTTTGTTTTGGGCCTCAAAATCATTCAAATACAATGGTTCCATGTTAATCATATTTTGGATCAACCCATTCATGGCTTGCTTCATGGCTTTGGTCCTAGCTCTGGTCATTAGTCCTCCAATGCCTTGAAGTGGGTCTTGAATTTGTCCATGGCCCATTGTTTCCCTTAACTTGCCTGCATCATTCCCTCCCTCCTGAAAAGGATTCGTCCTCGAATCTAAAATGTCAAAAAGAGAGAGGTCAGCCATATTAAAGGTTGCACTTATATTTCCATAAGTATGAGGCAAATCAATTTTATAAGCATTATCATTTCTCCTTTCCCAAACTTGAAAAGGACCATTGCCTCTTGAGTGCAATTTGGATTTCCTTTGTTCAGGAAACCTCTCTTTCCTTAGATGAACCCACACCCAATCTCCAGGCTCAAAGACAACCTTCCTGCAACCTTTGTTAGCCTGTTGAGCATATTGCTCATTTTTCCTCTCAGTGTTTGCTTTTACCTTAGCATGTAAGTCCTGCACAAACTTAGCTTACTTTTCAACATCAAGGATAGCAAGCTCAGTAACAGGCAAAGGAAGAATATCAAGTGGAGTCAAAGGATTGAACCCATAGATAACTTCGAAAGGAATACAACTAGTAGTAGAATGCACAGCTCGGTTATATGCAAACTCCAAATGAGGAAAACACTTTTCCCAATTTTTAAGATTTTTGTGCAATATAGCATGCAATAAAGAAGAAAGTGTTCGATTTACTACCTCTGTTTGCCCATCTGTTTGGGGATGTGCAACTGTTGAAAACACAAGCTTAGTTCCCAGTTTAGCCTATAAAGTTTTCCAGAAATGACTCAAGAATTTAACATCACGATCACTAATAATGGACCTAGGTAAACCATGCAATCTAACTATCTCCTTAAAGAACAAATCAGAGATGTGAACAGCATCATGTGTTTTAGAACAAGCAATGAAATGAGCCATCTTGCTAAACCTATCCACCACAACAAATACATTATCCTTACCAGCAGGGGACTTAGGCAATCCAAGCACAAAATCCATAGAAATGACCAATCAACTTAGCTTGCATAGATGTAATGAGACTATATCTCCTAGATAATGCATTGGCAACAACATTTTCTTTACCATGCTTATGTTTCAAAACATATGGAAAAGATTCAATAAATTCAAGCCAAACAGCATGTCTTTTGTTCAATTTGTTTTGGGTCTTAAGGTATTTCAAACTTTCATGATCAAAATGCAAAACAAATTCATTAGACCACAGATAATGTTGCCAATGTTCTAAGGTTCTTTTTAGTGCATACAACTCTTTATCATATGTAGAATAATTCAAGCATGCACCACTAAGCTTCTCACTAAAATATGCAATTGGTCTAGCCTTTTGCATCAAAACAACTCCAATTCCAATACTAGAAGCATCACATTCAAATTCAAAAACCTTATAAAAGTCAGGAAGAATTACTAGAGGGGCATTGGTTAGCTTATCTTTCAATGTTTGAAAAGCCCTTTCTTGTGCCTCACCCCATTTGAACACAACATTTTTCTTTACCAGTTCATTTAGTGGTGCAACAATGGTTGAGAAGTCCCACACAAATCTCCGGTAGAAACTTGCAAGCCCATGGAAACTCCTCACTTCATTTGCATTCCTTGGTGTAGGCCAATCGTGGATAGCTTTCACTTTCTCCTCATCCACTCGAATCCCTTCAGTACCTACAACAAAACCAAGGAAGACAACAGAATCCAAACAAAAGGAATATTTCTCTAAATTGGCAAAGAGTCTATTTTCATGTAAGATATCAAATACAGCACGCAAATTTCAGCATGTTCATCAAGACTCCTAGAAAACACCAAAATATCATCAAAGTAAACTACCACAAACTTTCCTATGTAGGGACGAAAAACATGATTCATAAGACTCATAAATGTGCTAGGAGCATTAGTCAAACCAAACGGCATAACTAACCACTCATATAACCCAAACTTAGTCTTAAAAGCAGTCTTCCATTCATCCCCTTCTTTCATCCTAATCTGATGATATCCACTCCTAAGATCTATCTTGGAAAATAAACAAGCACCATGCAGTTCATCTAGCATGTCATCTAACCGAGGAATGGGATATCGATACTTAACTATAATTTTGTTGATGGCACAACAATCTACACACATTCTCCACTTGCCATCTTTCTTGGGCACCAAAATGACTAGAACAGCACACGAACTAAGGCTTTCTTTCACCTTTTTTAGTAGTTCCTCAACTTGCCTTTGAATTTCCTTAGTCTCCTCTTGATTTGCCCTATATGCAGGTCTATTTGGAATAGATGCTCCAGGGATGAAGTCAATCCTATGCTCAATGCCTCTTATTGGGGGCAACCCATCTGGTATCTCCTCTGGAAATAATTCCTTATATTCCTGCAACAAGCTCAAAACACTAGAGGGAAGATAGTTATCTAAATTAGAAATAGTTAGATGCACTTCCTTATACATAAGTACAAAGGAAGGTTCATAAAACAAAGCTCTTTTGATTTCTCCTCCTCCAGCAAACAAAGTTACTTTTGTTTCTTCACTCTCATTCTTTTTCACAAAGCTCCTTTGCTCTTTTCTTTTGAGCTTACTTGCTTTTCTTTCTTTTTCATGCTCTTTCTTTTCTTTTTTCTTTCATTTTACTCTCTTGCGTAATTCTCCTTTGGTCTTCAAGAGCCTGCACTGGACTAAGAGGTGTTAGCACAATGGTCTTATTATTATACTCAAATGAGTACCTGTTAGTGTAACCATCATACTTAATCCTCCTATCATACTGCCATAGCCTACCAAGTAACAAGTATCCAACATGCATAGGTATAACATCACATAAAACCTCATCTTTATAGCTACCTATGGAAAATGCTACAATCACTTGTTTAGTTGCCTTAGCATCCCCACTTTCATTAAACCACAGCAAATTATAAGGTGTAGGATGCTTCAAAGTTGGTAAACCAAGTTTCTCAACTAACAAGGTACTTGCTACATTGGTACAACTACCATTATCAATGATAAGATTGCATACCTTGTTATTAATGAAACATCCAGTATGAAACAAATTCTCACGTTGCTCTCTCTCATGGCCCACCTTTGGCTATATGTTAAGATCACGCCTGGATACCAATACTTCTCCTTCAACGGCCTCAGCTATCTCCACATCAAAATCATCTTCACTAGAGTTTATCTCGGCCTCCTTCTTCTCTTTATCACTGCTTTCACTAGTCACACAACCATTCTCAAGAGCAATCATAGTGCTTTTAGTGGGACATTGTGAAGCAATATGACCAAACCCTTGACATTTAAAACATTTAACTTTAGAAGAATCAGAAGAAGAAAATTTAGAAGACTTACTTTTGGAACTAGGAATATGTTATTTCAACTTATTCTTTTCCTCAGGTTTGGGCTCACCTTTCCATTTGGAAGACACATTATATTCCTTTGATCTGCCATAGGATTTATATTATTTGTTTGAACTCCCATATGACTTCACTTTCTATTTTGCCTTCGAGTGCCTTTCAACTTTAATGGCTTTATGCAATAACTCCTCCATATCAAGATAGTTTTGCATCTTAACCTCAGCAGCAATATCTGGATTCAATCCTCTAAGGAACCTTGTTTGCTTAGGATCTTTATCCACATTGGCCTTTATCATAGACATCTCCATCTCTTAGTAATAATCATCCACACTCATGGTTCCTTGTTTAAATTTTTGAAGCTTCATGTATACATCCCTATGGTAATGATTTGGCACATATTGTTTTCTCATAATTGTCTTCATTTCATGCCACGTCCTAACAGGACCCTCTCCAATTCTCCTCCTGGTAGTACACAACAGTTTCCACCAAATTCTAGCATAGTCAGTAAATTCAACAGCAGCCAATCTTACCTTGCTTTCCTCAAAATATGAATTGCATTCAAACACAAGCTCCACGCGTCTTTCCCGCTCTAAGTAACCATCAGGATCAACTTTCCCTTGGAAGGAAGGAATCTTCATTTTTATATTGGAAAGGGGATCCTTCTTATGCTCTTGATTATGTCTAAATGCATGTCGGTTTTGTCTAGCTCTTCTTGGTTGCAAGTCTTCCTCCTCAAATTCAGTTCCCACCTCTTCTTCACCATCATCAAAATAGATCATATGGTGCTTTCCTCAACTTGTTTTAGAATGAGAAGGGGAAGCTTCCATCACATCTAATCTCACACTTAATTTCTTGAGTTGATCATTTATGGAATCCATAAAGAGCTTCAAATTTGGCATTTGAGTTTCACTACCACCAGACATGTTTCCAAGAACCTGAAATGTTAGTGCAAATTCAGAGAGCAATGGACCTCACCACTCTCTCACGTGTTGCACTCAAGAATGATGTAAGTTCACTCGTGTTTTGCACACTTTAAAGGCTTTTTCTAGAAATAATATAAGTATACTCTTGCCTTTTACCACTCACTCTTGCTTCTTATGAGAGTGCAAAATTTAATCTGAACTTAAATCAAGAAGCAATGTTTTAATTGGCAATCCCAAAGTCAAAGATCCAAAAAATTCAAGTTCTCAAAAGAGTTTAAAACGATGGTGACCAACAAACAAAGATGAATTTTCTGTTTTCAACAAAAGAAATCGAATTTTCCAGCCAAGAAAAGAAAAGAAAATGCTGGAAATTAAGATAATGAAGCACACCAAAAGGAAGGAATTGACATTAGAGATTTGAACAGAACAAAAGGACAACAACAACAAATTAGGAAAAATAAGATACGAAGTGATTTGGATAGAATTTACTCGAAGAGTAAAATTCTAAAAGGGAATATGAAAGCAACGTACCACCCAAGTGAAATGAATATAGACTCCTTTTGTGACTTGGGAGCAAAACTTCAAAATCGGTAATTCAGAAACAAGCAACCCATAAATCAAGGGATGCAATTATAGCAATTAATGCAAATCAATCCAAAGGAAATTCAGTTGGTAAATTCAAACTTCAAAGGTGCTCAATTCTGGAAATTTCTTTTTTTTTTCAGCCAACAAATTTTCTCTTTTCTTTTTTGTACTTTTTTTTCTCACTATTGTTTTCTTTTCTTTTTTTCTTTACAACACCCACAATTTCTCCTTTTTTTTGAATTTTTTTTACTTTTTTTGAATAATTTGAACTAACACACAATGGATAGAAGCTATCAAATTGCAGCAACAATATACATATATATTTTTTTAATGTAAGACTCAAATCTGAAAAATCATAAATTCTGGACAACAAGACAAAAAAAAATAGAGAAAGATAACCAAGCCACAAAGAGATAGAAGATCAATAAGGATGGTAAGATAGGAGATTGAGATGAAAATCAAGCCCACAATTTCAGAAGCAATGAATAAACTCAGATCTGACTAGCAAAGAGAAGAACATAAAAGAAAAAATCTGGACAGCGAGCATGAACAGTGACAAATAGTACGGATGAACAGTACTACGATTTTCTGGGCAACAAGGAAAAAATGGACTGAAATAACAGAGACACACCTTGATTTGCAAGCCGAAGCTCTAATACCAAATTATAGGAGACACGTTAGGAACCCGTCCTAAGAGCCTTCGTTGAGTTAAGGATCATGCAAGTCAAGGAAACATGAATTGAATACAAGAACAACGAAGAACAACGAAGAACAACAAAGAACAAAAACTGAAGAAAATAGAGATGATGAAGATAAGAAAACTGAAACAAAATGTTGATCGAAGGAAATAGACTCCAAGAGAACCCGTCTCTTGAATCCTAACTCCAGGACGCCACAAGGATCACCACTCCTTGATAAGTCGTCATTCTTTCTGGCACTCAAGGAAGAGCAAGAAAGAACTCACTGAACAACAACAAAGTTGCTGAAAAGAAATTCATTC
Source organism: Adenanthera pavonina (assembly GCA_026686845.1). Lineage (NCBI taxonomy): Eukaryota > Viridiplantae > Streptophyta > Magnoliopsida > Fabales > Fabaceae > Adenanthera > Adenanthera pavonina. Next base: position 12,222,398 of record JAIVEN010000017.1, read on the forward strand.
ATTCATTCATATTGTTGTTTGCAAGAGTACAAGAGGTGCCTATTTATAGGCAAGTATTAACCCACAAACTAACTCTACTTCACCCCACAAACCTAACCTTATTAAGGCTAATTAATACAAAAAGGAAATCCTAAGAAAAAAGGAGCATTTAATTCTAATTTTGACTTTGAAAAGTTGGCTCCTCTTTAATGCAAAAAGGAAGAGAATATACTGAAATCCTATTCCTAAATAAAGGGAGATCAAATCAGATCATTATATGCCTTTTATTCAAAAGGAAACAAATTAACTAAATAATCCTAATAAAACCTATTAAAAATGTCACTTTTAGCGACCACATGAGAAGCACATGTATTTTAAGTGAATCTCCATGTTGGGCCTTCTCCAAGTTGGGCTTGTTGACTATAATTTGGCTCCTCATTTTTAGCTTGCCTCTTTCTTTGTTTTGGGCCTCAAAATCATTCAAATACAATGGTTCCATGTTAATCATATTTTGGATCAACCCATTCATGGCTTGCTTCATGGCTTTGGTCCTAGCTCTGGTCATTAGTCCTCCAATGCCTTGAAGTGGGTCTTGAATTTGTCCATGGCCCATTGTTTCCCTTAACTTGCCTTCATCACTTTTCCTTTGTTAAACCCCTTTTCAGTTAGAAAATTACTATATCGTAAAGGGCTTTTTTCAGTTTATAAATATGGTTTGGTTTTGTAGAGTCCTCAACGCCTGGAGGTTGGTCTACATAAAATTCTTCCATAATATATCCATTAAGAAAAACACTCTTTACATCCATTTGATATAACATTATATTCTTTATGCATGCATATGCTAATAGAATTCTAATTGCTTCTAATCTAGCCACTGGAGCAAAGGTTTCTTCAAAATCAATACCTTTTTCTTGATTGTATCCTTTAGCAAGCAATTTAGCTTTATTTCTGATTCTTAATCTAGATTCATCAAGTTTATTTCTAAAGACCCTTTTAGTGCCAATGATAGGATGATTTTTGGGTCTAGGCATGAAATCCCAAACCTAATTTCTTTCAAATTTATTCAATTCATCTTGCATAGCTAAAATCTAGTATTCATCAGTTAAGGCTTCTTCAATACACTTAGGTTCAATTTGAGAAATGAAAGCACAGTTTATCATCTGATCTCTTAACTGTTTTCTGGTTTTAACTTTATGTTGAACATCCCCAATTACTTGATCAACAGGATGATTCCTTTAATATCTCTAAGCTCTAGGGAGTTCTTGAGGTATTTCTTCATTATTCTCATCCTCAAAATCTTTCTCCTGAATATCTTCGTCTATGTTAATAGATTCAAATATTTTTTGAGGTTCAATTTTATCTTATTCAGAAAGATCTAAGTTCTTAAAATTTGAAATAAGATCATCTTCATCCGTGACATGCTTAAAGACTGTTTCATTTTAAATAAACACTACATGCACAGATTCTTCTACTAATTTAGACTTTTTATTAAAAACTCTTTAAGCTTTACTCCTACTAGAGTAGTCCAGAAATATACCTTCATCAGAGTTGGCATCAAATTTACCTAAATTCTCCTTTCTATTGTTGTGGATGAAGTACTTACAGCTGAGTACATGTAGATGTGAGAGGTTTGGCTTTCTTCCTTTGTACAGCTCATAAGGAGTCTTCCCAAGAATTGGTCTGATGTAGGCTCTATTTATGATGTAACTTGTTATGTTTACTACATCAGCCAAGAAGGCTTGAGAGAGTTCCTTTTCATTCAGCATAGCTCTTGCCATCTCTCCAATTGTTCTATTCTTCCTTTCCACCACTCCATTTTGTTGAGGGGTTCTTGGAGCTAAGAAGTTGTGATCAATTCCATGCTCATCACAATATTTCACGAAGTATGAATTTTCAAACTCTCCTCCATGATCAAACTTGATAGACACAATAGAAATACCTTTTTCGTTTTGCCCTTTCTTAGCTAAGGTTACAAATACATCAAACATATCACTTTTAGAAGAAAGAAATAGTGTCCAAGTAAATCTAGAGTAATCATCCATAATTATAAGAACATACAGATTTCCACCAATGCTCTTAACTCTAGATGGTCCTATTGGATCCATATGTAATAGTTGCAGAGGTCTATATGTGGTGACTACATTTTTAGATTTAAATGATGATTTAGTTTATTTTCCTCTTAGGCATGCATCACACTCTTTGTCTTTTTCAAAAGAGATTTTTGGTAGGCCAGTGACTAACTCATCTTTAACCAGTTTGATAGCTAATTCATGTTAACATGTGCTAACCTTCTATGCCACAACCAACTATCATTATCCTGACTAATCAAACAGATAGAATCTAAGGTAAGAAGTTCATCAAGATCAATAGTATAACAGTTGCCATCCATTTGAGCCTTGAGGATTACTTTGTGATCACTTTTTCGGATGACCAGACAAAACTTTGAGTCAAACAGTACCCAGTTTCCTTTGTCACATGTCTGACTCACGCTTAGCAGATTGTGGTTGAGGCCAATTACAAACAGCTCTTCTTCAATGGATGTTTCAGGATTCTTGCCCACAATGCCAATGCTAACTATTTTGCCATATTGATCACCTCCAAAGGTCACCTTTCCTCCTTTCTTGTCTCTAAGGGTGATGAACTTCTCCTTATCACCAGTCATATGACTTGAGCAGGCATTGTCCGTATACCATTTATTGCTCTTTATAGCTTTAAGACAAACCTGCAAGACAAAGTTCATATTTTCTTTTTAGGCACCTAAATTTGCTTGGGTCCTTTTCTATCAGTAGTATTTTCCCTAGATACAAATATACCTTTGGGAATCCATTTAACTTTCTTGTCATGTCCATTTTTCTTTAAAGCACATGAACTAGAAATATGTCCCTTCTTGTTACAGAAGTGACAGGTGGTAAAGGGACTGCTGGATTGAGATGCAAGAAGAAAGCAATGCAGATATTATTTTTGTTTTACATGCTTTGGTTGATCATAGGATTCAATATGTTGTGAAATATGATCTTTCTTTTTACTACCACTAGCATGCACAAAATGTCTCATATACACATTTTGATTTTTCTTCCTAATCTTTTCTTTTACTGCACAGGGGTCATAGCTAAGTCCAGCCTTTCCCTGTGTTATTCTCTGACTTCCCACTAAAGCAAATAACATATGTTTTCCTTTAGTAAGTCTAGACATGCTTTTCACCAGATAGTCATTGGTTTGCTTCAATTCAATGCATATTTACAGCTAGCAGATTTAGCAATATGCAAAATAAGCAGTTTCAGAGATGTTATGCTAAGATTCTAATTTGTTAATCTTTCTCTTAGCCTTTTTGAGTTCTTTGGTAGTCTTAATGAACTCATCATGCAATTCATGAAATGCATCCAGTAATTCAGAATAGGAAGTTCAAATTCATATACCTCATCTTCCTGATCACTGTTGGAAGGGATTTTAGCTTCTTCATATGCAAGTACCATCAGACAGATGTTGGCAATCTCATCTTTATCATCTTCTTCTTTATCTGAGCTATAACCCTAGATTGGTGAGATGAACTCTCTTTTCTTCTTGCCTTAATCTGCAGCTTCTTGAGGAATTATGGACAATCCCATTTGATATGTCCCTGCTTCTTGCACTCGTAGCAAGTGATAGGTTCTTTTCCTTCTCTCTCGTTATCTCCAGCTGCTCCTTTCTTGAAGAATTACTAGTTTCTTTTCTTGTTGTAAAATGTTCCAAATTTTCTGACCATCATAGCCAGAGTTTCTTCATCTAGCTCATCTCCATCGTCAGATTCTTCTTATTTCTCCTCACTAGCTTTCAGAGCGAGACCCTTCTTTTTTCTGTCTTGTCCTACCACCTTGAGAGCCTTCATCTTTCCTTCATATTCTTTGAGGCTACTGAAAAGGGCTGGGACAGATGCCATTGATTCTCCTCTGTCTTCCTCTATTGCTGTTACTTTGGGTTACCATTCTAGAGGAAGAGCTCTGAGGATCTTTCTAACCTTTTCTGTCTAAGTGTACTCCTTGACAAGACTTTTCAATTAGTTCACAATGAGGGTGAACCTCATTTGCAGTTCTTTGACACTCTCTCCTTCAACCATTCTGATGCCTTCATATTCTCCTATGCAGGAGTTCAATTTGTTTTCTTTAACTCCAGTGGTTCCTTCGTGAGCGATTTCAAGGGTGTCCCACATATCCTTGGTTGTGGAGCATTGTGAGACCCTATAGAATTCATCTTGATTCAATGCACGGACCAGACAGTGTTTTGCTTTGAAGCTTAGCAAGACTCTTCCCCTATCTTCCTCGTTCCATTCGGCCTCTGGCTTCTCTTTGTACTTCCCATCATCCTGTAATGTCATTGGGACAAAATCTCCCTTCTCGATGACAGACCATATGTCTAGATCAGTGGACTGGAGATAGTTTTTCATTCTCATCTTTCAGTATCCATAGTGCTCTCCATTGAAGCCAGGTGGTCTATTTGTATTGTTTCCCTCTGGTAGTATACTCTCTCCAAAGCCAGCCATTGTTCTTCTCGGACTGTTAAATCCTTTGCTTGGGAAACCGGGCTCTGATACTACTTGTTAGATATGCTGGATTCCCAATAGGGGGTAAAGTGGGAAGATTAAAATTTTCTGCAAAATGTCAATAAAGTGATGAAAGCAAATGTGACAGTAAAACAGAGTATAAGTGAATAACAAGTAAAAGTAGTAATAGAGATCGGAAGACACAGTTGTTTATCCTGGTTTGGTCTCTCAATCTTGACCTACATCCAGTCCTCAAGCTACCACTTGAGATTTTCCACTATCTTGCAAGAATTTAGTGGGCTTCTTTCAAATGCCACAGTACAGCTATGATACTCTATTTTTAGAGCTCACACTTTCTCTCTTTGCACTCTAGCTAAGTGCTTCCCCAATCCCTTGTGATATTCCCTCACAAGAAAATATTTCTTCCAGATGAAGATAAGATTATTTACAATGGATAGACTCTCTTAATCAGAGTGTATATGACAGTTGGAGTACAAAGAATGATGTATGTGAGAGTAAGAGACTTTGAGTTAATGATTTAGCAGAGTTTCAGTATATACGAAGTTAAAATTGTTACCCATAACTTCAAGTGATATTATATTTATAGATTTAGGTCTTAACTATACATTAGAGACAAAATCTATCCATTGGAGAAGTAACCCAACAGTTATTCTGAGAAACCATCCATTCACCAGCTTCATTTAATGCTCTTAACACTCAAAGTTCGAATTTTGGTTAGTCAACAGATGAATTTCGCAGAAACCAAAAGCTGAGGATTTCAACGTTGAATATTCGAAGTTCATCGGTCATGAAGCAAAGTTTGAATTTTGATCTTTGAAAAATATTTCTATGTTGGAACATATGAATTTTCAAGTTTAAAGTTCCTCCCTAACATATATATTCTATCCTTATCCTCCCTAACTTATATATCATCACATATCATATCATCACCACCTAATCCGCCATATATCACAATCTCGTAATGTCGTGTGGTGATGCTTATGTATCATCATAATAATCATCATGATCTCAATGTCAGGCTATGCATTATGTCATATCATATCAATATCATCATCACATATGTCATCATCATCATAATCTAATTATCATCTAGCTATGTGCATACCATGATGTGTAGAAAACGGTACGCATAAACACATCAATATCGTGGTATGAAAGAAACATGCATATATACACAAATATACGTACTCATATAATATAAACAATGCAATGGAAACACCCAGTTACCTCAAGCCTCAATACCACACATGCTAATTCTACGAACTTCTCAAGTTGTCCAACACACTTGAACTCCTCTTGATTAACTAAATGACCTTCATAATATCACAATTCCTCAATTAACCACATATACCAATAAACCAAACATCGTAATTCAACTACTTTAACCTAACACAAGGTTCCAACACCCTTTTCATGTATCATAAAGCTTCTAGAACCATTCAAACACCAAATAATCATATACACTTCGGATTCTCAAGAGCCCTAACTAAAAACAACCTAGGGTTAAGCTCAAATCATATATACACCCTTCAAAACTCACATGCAAGCAACAAAATCACCAAAACACACTTCCTTAGCTCCATTTCATCCATTTCAATTGGTGGATTTCGGCCTAAACCGGAAATCCCCACTTATAACCAAAAAACCCCAAGTTCAACCGAAGAAAATGGAGAGGGAGGAGTGGAGATCACTTACCCATGTGAATCCAAGATCTTAAATGTCAGAAAACACTCCCAATGGCTGAAATCTTCAAACCCTAGCAGAGCTCCCTCGTTTCTCCTCTGTTTTTCCTTCGTCCGATTGGCTGAAATGATCCGAATTAAAAAAAAAATCTCAATTTTCACCATGGCTCCGAGTAAGTTCACTGCGGCGTCAGTGCTTCCAACCAGAAACCTTATTCTGGATTTCTTGTCACCACAACAGCCCTGCTCCAAGCCACAGCGTGGAGCTCTTTTTGCCTCCACTTGAACTTTCATCCTGTTTTCCTCCGGTTCTGCACACAATGCCAAAACAAAGTCATAAGGAGTGTTACAAGATACATCTTGTCTTATTTCTATTGGTGCTTGGGTTTTAGTTTGTTGGTCTCTCAAGCTATCATTTTAAGAACAAAGTTAATTGGGACTTTTATATAGACTTAAATGCACAGTCTTTGGCACAATGACGTTGAAATTTCCTAATGAATTTAGTTCTAATTTTGAAGTACAGAAAAAATGAGTTAAGTGTTAATCGACATGAGCCTAGGCAGGAAATGACTTTTAAAGTAAAAATGCCAAGTCAAATTCCCTATCAACTTAAGCATGTTGAGATTGGTTTACATTAATGAAAATGTGAAGTTTTAGGAGAGGACTATATTGTATAAGAAGTCTAGGTTCATGTGAATTTTATATCTACATCAACTATGCTTTTGATACTAAGTTCTTTTATTCTTGAATCTTGTAACTTCCTCCTCGAACAATACAAGTCTGACCTTCAATGATTAAGGTTGACATAGATCGAACTCTTTCAATGCAAAGCATAAATTCCATGGAGATAGTGCGTATTAGGTATCTCTTCTTTGCAATTTTTTTCCTACTAGGTTGGTAATTGTTTACTCTTACTGAAACTTGTTAGTTAGGCTGGCTTCCCAAGAGGGAGGTGAATTGGGAAGCTTGAAAATTTTCTGCAAAATGTCAAAAAAGTGAAGAAAGCAAAGTATAGAAGGTAAAACAGAGTATAAGTGAATAAACTGTAAAAGTTGTAGTAAATAGAAGAAAACTCAGTATTTATCCTGGTTCGGTCTCTCCACTTGACCTACGTCTAGTGCCCAAGTCACCACTTGAGATTTTCCACTATTCTGCAATAATTTAGTGGGTTTCTTGCAAATGCCTCAGTACAAAGATGATGCTTTATTTTTAGAGCTCACTCATTCACTCTATGCACTCTTACAGAGTGCTTCCCAATCCCTTGTGATATCCCCTCACAAGAAAATCCTTCTTCCAGATGAAGATAAGATTAATTACAAGGAATAAACTCTCTTAAACAGAGTAAATATGAAAGTTTGAGTACAAAATATTGAAGTGAGAGAGTAAGAGACTTTGAATAGATGATTTGGCAGAGTTTCAGTATATACAATGTTAAAATCGTTACCTACAACTTCAAATGATGTTATATTTATAGATTTATGCCTCAAATATCCATTAGAGACAAAATCTATCTGTTAGAGAAGTTATCCAACGGTTACTCTGAAAAACTATCCGTTAACCAACCGCATTTAATGCTTCTAATACTTTGAAATTCGAATTTCAGTTGGTCAACAAACGAATTTTGCAAAAATCAAAGGTTAACAGCTTCAACGTTGAATGCTCGAAGTTCGTCTGTCATGAAGTGAAATTTGAATTTTGATATTTTGAAAATGTTTCTATGTTGTAACATATGAATTTTCAAGTAGAAAGTTTTTCTGTTAAGTGTGAACAGTATTTTCAATTTGCTACAGTGGCTTCGAAATTCAAATTTTGGAACCCCAAAATTCATCTATCCGTAGCTGGTTTATAAGGCACAGTAGTTCATATGATTCAAAATTCAAATTTTCAAAGGGCAAAGTTTGTCTGTCAGAGAGACCTCTTTTTAGACTTACTTCAAAATCTGAATTTATAAATACTGTCATTCGTATGTCAACATATCTTTGCAATAGACTCACAAGCTTAGTTTCTGACATTCGAATTTTCATGTTCAAAGTTCGTCTGTCAGTGAGCATTTTTGAAATTCAATTCAAACTTGGTTTCAGATGAACTTTGACATGATTTCAGACGAATTTCTTTACTTTTCATAAGTTACATTTTGTCTTAAATTCAAATTTTCAAAACCCAAAGTTCGTCTGTTACTGAAAGCTTCTTTCAGAAACTTATCAAAATTCGAATTTTCTTAAGTCCAAATTCGTTTGTCACATAAGCTTCTCTTCAGACTTGTTCTGTTTCAGTACGAAATTCGAATTTCCAAAGCCAAAGTTCAAATTTCCGAGATGACAGATTAGTATTAACATTTCAAACTTCGTCTGTTGGTGGGTGTTTTTCAAATATTCCATGTTTTAACATAGAATCAAGGTTTTAAAACATCTTTTCACCAAATCAAAGTCTTTTACTCAAATAAAACACTACTAATCATCCTACATCTATCTTTGCATAGATTCATCTAGAATTTCTTCACTTGAAACCTTTTAGGCACCTTTGATATCTTTATTCCAAGCTCTTGAAGGTTGGTTTGGAATAATCAAAACTCTTGATTCAACAAAACTGTTACTTGAAGCAGTTATGGGTGATTTGGATGTCGCTTATAATTTGTGTCATATATGATAATCTAATATTTCAATGAATGGGCTTAAAAAGCGCCCATAAATTATTATCAATGCCCAAATCCTGGTTGGGCTCTGAAGTTCTGCTGCTTTTCTTCTTGAAAGGGCTTAGAAAGTACTTTTATGCTTTTATTGTTTTAGCTCTTGTAGGACAATTTAATTTTCTTGTTATCCATTATTCTATATATTAAGTTTTTTTAATTATGTCAAAGAAAAGGAACCAAAAGTTTACATTCATATGCTTATACTATTTTTCCTAAGTAACTTCTCATATGCTTCAAGCTAGTAGGAGTTGTGCTCAACATATTGTGTTAAGCTAATTCTCTAGGTTCCTTAGTAAAGAAAATTCTTTACTCATTAAAGTAACTAATCTAATCTTATTCTTTCATCTTTCAGCAACAAAATAGAGATAGCATTGTTGTGAGTGCTGAGATTTTAGGAAAGATGTTGAGATTATTGTTGTGAGAGCATAATCTCTTAGATTTTTAGTTGCTAGGTTTAGACATGTTATTTTAATGTTTTCAACAGTTTGTGGTCCTCTTTATTTTGTTTTGCCTCTTCCCATCTTTATTTTTTGACAAGGGAGGTCTTTATTATGTCAAGGGAGAAGAAATATTTATAGCTTCACCTTATTCTTTATATGTTTCTCACACTTTGTATTGGCACTGTATTTTCATATTTACAAGCAATATGGGATTGCTAAGATTACTACTTGAAAATGCAAGACCAAGCTCAAAGTCAAGTGATTAGTAACAATAACAATGTAAGATTCATTACCCTATTTTATTTCATTGAATTATTAGGTTTTATGACTTTCATTTAATTTTGGTCCTCCTGGAAGAATTTTCCTTCTCAACTAGTTATACTGAAAAGCTTAGAAGAAAACTCTGCTTCCATAACATAGGAGCTGTTGTTCTTTGATGATTCCTGCAGTTTCTACTTTCAATGTCCAAATTTGAAAGCTCCATCTTTGCTAATGACCTAGTCTCTTCAGGTACGTGTCTACTATCTCAAAGTAACATAAGAGAAACCCCACTAGATGGTACATTGTTCCGTATAACTATTACTGATATCAATTTTAATTGTATAATCTAGAGTCATTAGTCACCTGTCTATATTTTCTTCTACCAGTTAAGTAACAACCAAAACTTAAGTGTAGTTCTTATAATGTTTGTTATATGTTCTCCAATAAAAATATGACATGTTAATGTCTTCTCTAGATCAGCATCACATCATGATGCATTTCAAAACATTCTTTTCCATGTCATGTCTTTATGGAATAAGCTGATGGCAAACACTTGGCAAACTCACTTAAGCTTAGTCGTTGAACATTGACACTTTCTCTCTTATACTCCTTTTTCTAAGCTAGTTGGAGTTTGGCTTTTGTCTTATTTGCCTATGATGAGTTTTTGTTTAATCTTAACAATAAAGAAAAATGAATTATGACTCAACCTAAGGGCTTTTCACATTATAAATCTATTTCTATATTTGATGTTGTCTTCAATTCTTATTGTAATGCCAATATTGTGTTATGACATAACCTTATGGTAATTGATTTAATATATGCTTCAAAGTTTATGTCATTGACCTTTATACTTTTAAATTTATAAAATAGGCACACTATATAAAATCTAGACATTGTAACACTGTAAAAGCCATTCTAAATCTAAAGTCTTCCTATAGATGGGCTTTAAGTGGAACTTCCCTTCAAAATTATGTGGGAGAGCTATATTCTCTGGTAAGTTTACCATCTTTTACTTCTGGTTGTAATCTGGAAGCCTTGTGTTTTTAAGGTGATTTACTTTAATTGATATATATGCCATTAATACATGTATGATTCCTGCAAGTGGTTCCTTATTCCTATTACTTGTGCAAGGAGTGTGAGTGTAGGGTTCTTGATCATATGTATGCGTGAGGTGTCTTTATTGTGGATTCTAATTTAGAGTGCAATAGTCATATTTATTGACATTATGTGTGAACTTATTACTAGGAACCTAAACTTACTACTGGATTGTCAGCTTCTTTTCCCGTTCTCATATTACTTCATCTCTTCAATGTGAGAATCCATGTTTTATCCAAGTTTAGGAATAGTGCATGTAAAAGGGCCTAAAAGTTTGGATGCTCATCACATTTTCTTCATGCCAACATGTGTAAAAGGATAGAGAAATATGCTGCTGGGATTTGATTTTATTTTTTTGTTCTTCTAGGCCAAGTTAAAGATTGCTTTTTAAATGCTCCATGAATTGTAATTTTTTTTGTTCAGTTGTTGAAGGAAGAAAACAAATATGTTTGTAGGAGATTTTTTATTAGGAATTATTGGTATACTTGAAATTGAAATGTAAATTTTTTGTCATAATTAAATTGTAATTAAATTACTAGAATATATCATTTTTATGCAATATATATGTTTTTTAATCAATGGGTTGTGTTTTATTTTTGAAAAAATACTAGCTTTTAATTTTTTTTGTTGGCATTTATATAATAAATGGAAACAAAAAAATTTTTCTGAAAAAAATAGAGAAAAGTTGGCTTTGTACAACAAACGCCAACTAAAGTGGACATCTTAGTTGACATTTGTGAAATGCAAACTAAAGTCCTCCTTTTTATTGGTGTTGAAATAGTTGACATTTCATAAATGCCAATAAAGCCCAAAAATAAATGCCAATAAAAGCCAATTTTGGTGTAGTGAAATTTACAACTCCCTTGCTTGATTTGCAAGTGATCCTTGTGATTTTTCAAGCAAAAATAAAGGGTGTATTAACTCAATTTGAATTAACTCAATTTAATTCTTATTTTAACTCAATTTATAGCTCAAAAGCAAGTATTTTATAAGCATAAAATAGACAAATTAATAAATATTTAAATATCCTAATTCACTCAACAAACATTCATTGACCGAGAGGTAGAATTTGAAATAGGAACTTGAGAATCCCCTTGAAATTTTTTAAGTGAAAACAAAGGGTATTTTAGCTGAATTCAAATGAGCTCAATTTAATTTTTATTTTAACTCAATTTAGAGAGGTTAGAAGTAAGTATTTTATAAGCAAAAAATAGACAAATTAATTAAAAAATTAAATATCCTGATTCACTTAACTATTATCCTTTGACTGGAAGATAAAATGTGGAATAGGGACTTGCGAATCCCTACTCAACTTTGGCTTGTAAAAGTCATAGAAGGTGGAATGTAAATCATAGTTTTCCCTAAACTATGGTCACAAGGGCTATTATGTTAGATACTGTGTTTTGGTTATAACGAAACTGATAAGTGTTTTGTGGGCCAATTCATCACTATGAAATGTGGTTGTTGAACAACCAATTTTTTAGAGTAATGGTTAGTGTTGCACCTAGAAAAATGCGACGGAAGGAAAAAAGAGAATAAATCGAGTTTTCGAGTGAAAACTGACTTGTGAGGAGTCGCCACCAAAATTTTAAAGAAAAATCCTGAGAAACCAAATTGAAGAGTAAAAGGATGGTCTGCGTAATCAAAGTTGGATTCGGGAGTCGATTGTGTGTGGGGAAGGTGTTAGGCACCTCACAATACTCATTCTTAGGAACGGTTAGCTTACGTTGATTGTGTAAATTAATATGGCTTTAAAAATATTTTGGTTTTCCTTTTATTATTCACATGCAAGAATAAGGGTAGGGAAAAATTTAAGAAGATTTGAGAAATCTAGAAAACAAAATAAAGCAAATAAATTACATTAGAAATTAAGGAGATTTAAGAAAAAAATGAGGAAAAGGAATTGGGGAAAATAAATTGAAAAATATTTATTGAATTAAGGGAAAAAACACCAAATAAATCAGAAAATATTTATTTATTTACAAAGACAGACTTGACCCAGGATCAGAGCCTAGGGTCTATGTACCCTGTGATGGGGATCAAAGTCCACGTAGTTCGGGACTAGAAATGCGTGTCTGTTGGTTGATTTTTTTTTTATTTTTGTAATAAGAGAAATTTAATGGAAAATAATTTAACTTTTTGCAAACAAAACAATTTTCTGAGATTCAGTTGGTGTGTTTTAATTTGTAAAAAAATAATTTAATTCCATTTTACTTACTCTAATTTTATTTTGTTTGAAGATATTATTTTATTTTATTTTTTCATTTTTTAAAACCATTATATTTTCTTTTTGAAAATTTTTCTTTTAACATAAAATGAAAACCGAACTACCTGTTGCAAACTCGCAGTTGTGCCCGATAGATTGATTCTTTAATTACCTGCAGAAGTTCTAAACTTCGCGGCATTAAAACTTTATTATAGTTATAAGGCGATAATTTAAAAACATTATTATTATTTGTAATAAAATTTGAAAACTTGTTATATTATCATCATTAAGATTCATTCTTTATAATTTAATTTGTAAAAGAAAATTCAACCAGTATGTCTACTTGGATTCACAATCTTACGTGACAACACAATTAACCAAAATACCTACATAAGTTCTGGAAACCTCACGTGGTGTGGTTACTAAGTCGATTATTTCTATTATTTTATTATTATTATTATTATTATTATTATGAGAAAATAAAATTTTGGAGGGAAATGTCATTGGGACTTATTATATATATACCTTTACGATACACTCATGCAACCCCACAAGCTTACACAATGTGACTATTTTTAAAGGTTTGCGAAAGCTCTAAAAACCTTCGTGACCATTTTTTAAAGCAAATAAAAAATATATGTTACGCCCCATATTTACAAACATGCATGATTATGCAATAGTATGTGTTCCTATATAAACCCAAGAAATTTAAACACAATCCTAAGATAAAGAAGTGCAAACTCTCGTGATTTCATTTTGTCTTCCCTTGCTTCGAAGTTGATAATAAAAAAAAGCCTTTTTTTAAAAAAGCGGGCCTATGCCTCGACAAAAGCCAACTTTGTAAATGTTTAAGAAATAAATGGGGCAGAAATGAAAAACCCACACTATACCCCTCCTTCCTTTATTTCATTTGGGCCATACCAAACTACACACAAGGCCACAAAAAAAAGAGGAGGTCTGGTAATATTAAGGGAGCTTCTCATCCATTTCTTTTCCAAACCATATTTCCATTGAAGAAATCCAAACTTCCCAAAAACATCTCAATCAATCTAACTAATGACTCAAACACCACACCAAATATTCAGAGATAAATGAGCAGCTTATGGGGTTCTGCTAAGAGGCATTTCCAATTAACAAACTGAACCCCCAGACCCTGCCAAGAATCCTGTGTCCCACATATGGCCACCAGAAACAGCATGCTAAATGAAATCAACACCAGCACTAGGAAATCAATCAATGATAATGAAAATATTCATCCAAGCATGCATTTTTGAAAATCCTTCACCTAAATCATCTCAGTGTTCGCTGGACAGTCCCAGGACTTAGCAATTCTTTAACAAAAATCTGAAATTGGAATAGCAAATTTTTTACTAAAATCGGGTCTCTGCAACTCGGTGATTAGTGGCTCGAACTCGGTCTAACTTTCTCGGGTTCCTTCGGTCTCCGCGGCTTCGGTTGCTTTCTGGTGGAACGTGGTTCTGGTTGCTTTTCTCTCGTGCCTTCAGTTCTTTCCAGTCCCGGGGCCTCTTCTTCTCCTTGCTCTGCTTTCTTGGTTTCTTCCATTTCTTTTTCCTCTTTCAGTGCTTAGTCTCCTCTGTCTCTGCTAAAGCTCTCCTCACCAAAAATTCCTCTCAATCTCGCAGTCCCCTCTGTTTTCCGATTCCCCTAGCTCCCTCTCGCTCTTGATTTTTTTCTCCCAAGATCCTCACGGTACCCAGCTCCCTAACGTTCTTGGCCCTGTGTCCTTCTCCTTCCCCCTTGAAAATCCCCGGCTTCGGGTCCCTCGGCTTCTCCAAAGGTCCCCTTGTTCTACTCTCGGTCTCCTCCCTTCTTCCTTAGTTCACACGTTCTTCTCCTGGATTGTGCTTTTTTGCTTAGTTCCCCTCTACTCTCTTCACCTGCGGCTTCCCTGTGCCTTGTCCTAATACTGCTTCTGGCCGTAGCTCCCTCGCGTTCATGAGCTTGAGCCCAAATTAGGGCTCAAGTGACAGTGGGCCTGAAATGCTAGATCTCAGCATTTCAGGCCCATTTCAGTCCCTTCCTCATTTTCAAATTTTTTTTTGCTTAAATTTGAAATTTAATCTTTTTTTAATTTTGATTCTCAATTTATATTGTTTTATTTTATTTATTACTATTATTGTTGTATTTTATCTTATTTTTTTATCCAAGTTTTTGTTGTTTTTCTTCTACTTCTTTTTTCAAGATCCCATTGGAGGATTTGTAATCAACTTAAGAGAACTTCAATTGAATTAATTTTTAGTTTAGTTTTTTTTTTATATTATTTTGTTTTAGTTTTCTCTCTTATTTTTTTGATTAGTTTTATTTTATTTTATTTTTATTTTTATTTATTTATTTTTGTAAAATGCCCGGACAAAATGGGGTGTTCACAGTTAGATTTTATGTCTAACAGTTAGAATTGATTTGAAACTATAAATACAAGATGTATATTGAGAGCGAGAGATCATGCTACCAAAACATTTGTATGAATCTTTGATCATTAGTGTTGGGAATTTCACTATACACATAGCGGAAAAACTATAAGAAATTCTCTCCCATGGATTCATTAACGTTGTTTAGATTGAGATGTAAAAAAATAATTTGCCTCCGGTGCGTCCTTTGATGTTCTTTTTCGTTTCGTTAGACCCCAGGAATTAACTCGATTAGTCAGCTCCCCCTACCGATATCCACACAAATGGTGAGTCCAACTCGAACGGCGTGCTAGCACTTCTGGTTGTGATGTTCGTACAATTATGTACGATTCCATACCAGTCCGTACGCCTTTGCTTTTCATCCATGTAGTTTTTCTTTCTGAGTATACGGTCGCTCTCTCTTTAGGGTAATTTGAATCTATTGATTCTGTATCCTAGTCTATATCAATATATAGATAGGATTCGGTATTTATTTAATTTAAATCAATAATTTAAACTAAATCAAATATTAATTAAATAGAGTAGTTTGAATTTAAATCTATTTAATAGATTAAATTTAAACTAACTATCTAATATATATCCAGAATCAAATCTAGATTTAATTTATCTTATAAATCAAATTTAGATTATTAGTTTAAATTCAAATTTAGAATCCAATCTAAATCAAATTTAGATTATGACATTAGTTTAAATTTAAATCTATCATATAGAATTAAATTTAAAACTAATTAATTTGAATTAATTTGAACAATATATATATTTCAAAATATATATATCAAATATATAATATATCAAACATATATATATATTTCAAATTTTAATATATATATCAAATATATATATAGTTCTATCACCTTAAATTGAACATTAAAGTCATTGAATCTAGACATATTTTAGATTTAATGAATCTAAACATTCTAGCTCGAGTTAGCCCGTTCTTGTGTGTGATCCTGTAGGCTCATATGATGTTGACAGTGAGCTAATAACATTATTGGACCCACAAGTCACAAGTGGCCTCTAGCAAGATATTGTGACTACCTAAATCATATGAGATCGGTGATCCGATACAACCTATCATATAACCCAATCACATCCCTTTTGTCTTATGATATATAGGTCAAGTATGAGGCATGGAAATGTCATTCTTATTTTACTCGACCATCACGTTTTCAATCTCCGAGTAGACTGATAGAACAAATGGAAACTCTTCCATTCAAGCACAGCCATGCATTTTCTTAGTCTCATTTATCGAGGGGCTCAGATATATCACTCCATTAATTTGAGGGCCAAATTTCATCTTGACCATTCATCTTCCTCCACACGAGTTCTACTATGCCCGATCAAAGCCTTTATGATCTCCCGATTAAAGGTGACTTTTAACTATGTCACAGTATAGTATTCCCCATGTAGGAAGCTATGATTATCTCAGGTCTAAGGGTTTAGTGACACAGTTATATATGAGATATGCATATGACTTGATCTGTGCAACTATCTCATGACGGGTCAATTCAGCACCTATTCTCTAACAGGAGCTTATGATTTTGATTTATATCTTCATACATAATTATCACATAATTATCAATCAAAATCATACTAGTCTTAATTCATCATTGTTCCCACAAAGATGATTGACTAGGGATATTTAGGATAAAATAATTTATCCAACAATATTATTCTAAAGAAAAACATGCAAACAATATAATAATGTAAGAAAAAAACATTTTTTTTATAATGAAACACAATATTCATAATACAATGATTGGTCTTGGGCAGATTCTCCAATAATTAATTCTTAATACCTGCCCTGTTCTTCACATGTATCACCTACCCTGTTTAGAGAGAAATCATTTTTGAGTAACCAATGGTAGTGTACTATATTTATCTAAGTGTATGTTTACACAAGAATTTGGGAACCTCATGGGGATTAAAGTTATAACCATTATATTGGGGAATTGCCCTTAGTAATGGGGGAGAGATACTATTAGAAAAGAGTAAGGGGGTTGTAAAGTCACTAGCAGGAGCCTGGATCGGTCTTACAATATTGGAGTAGTGGAAAAATTCTATGGGGTTCTTGAGGACTAGATGTACACTAAATGGATATTGACTGAAACCAAGATAAATACAATGTGCCCTCTTCTCATCTCTCTACCTTACTTTATAGTTTATCTCTGAAAAAACACAAATATATTGTAATAATGACTCATTAATTTTCCTAAAATAAAAAAGGGCAAATATATTGTTTGGAAAAAAATTAAGCAATAAATATTAAATGAACCATAAAGAGTAACCGTTCTTATCGATCCTACTTTTATATGATATACTGATTAAAGATGTACTCGGCCAATATTAAGTTACGTAGTGCATAACAATTACCAGTTAGTCAAGTAATACTAATTAGCTAGATGAAACAATAAACGAGAGAGTAAGAGAGAAAAAACAAGACAGAAATTTATCCTGATTTTGGTCCCATAGTCCCACTAACTACCTCTAGTCTCCTTGAGAAAACTCGAGATTTTTCCCATTACGATAATTTAATTACACTTGAAGGTTTAATTTGACTCGTGCTTACCAATACCACGTAGTTTTCTAGCTCATATCGAATTATAAAGTTTTCATAGCTCACCCAAAATCATCTAACTTTCAAATCTTAGGCTCAGCCAAAAAGAGCCTACGGGTTTTTATAAGCTAACCCGCAGCTTACCACAAATATAAGAATATTTTTAACAACAATCACAACGCTCTGTCTAGCTAAATTACCTTACAACAAAAATTTAATTACATTAACAAATCACATTATAATGCTCCTTGATTGTTCTTCACTTTTATTCTCTTTCTAGTTTCTTCAGCGCTTCACTTCTATTTCCAATCTTCAATTCATAGTGACCACTTGAGACGAGAGGCTCCTCTTGATTTTAAAAAAAATTCTTGATCACCTATTTGTAGCTTCAACCAACTATAACTTCAATTATAATATTTTCTTTTTCTGTGCAAAGACAAATCTTGACATATATTAATACTCTAAAATCAATATTTCTCAATTCTAGAATAATAGTAATTAAGTGCATAAATATTACGAGTAGCCAAATTTTGCAATAGGAAATAACTTAATTATAAATTAGGAAAGCAATAAAATACTTTATTTTGTTACATATGGTCAACGAGCTAACAATTGATATTATTTATAATACGATAATTAATTAAATATTCTATATATTCAAAAACCAAACATATTACATTTTTTAATAAAATATATTTAAAATTGAAAATAAATACTCTGACATCTATTTAATTACAAGAAAGTCCCATCTATTTAATTTGGAAACTTTCATTTTAGGCCAATTTGTTAATACTATTAAAAATATTCTTAAGAGATTCTAAAAGGATATTTATTAATTAAAAAACGTATTAAAATAAGTCTTTGCTGATTTTTCTCTCATTATACTCAATTTCTAATTTTTCTAATTCCATCTTCTTACACCAGAATTCAGCAGTGCGTATAAACTCGATTAGGCCAAGTGCCAACGCAAATTTGGCTGAATTCCATCTGGACCCGATCCTAAACTCTATCAAACTTTTAAAAATGTCATGGGTTGCAAGTGATGTTCAAATTTTTAAATTAAAGAAAAGTATTAAACTTTTATTTGAGAACTCGAACAAATTGTTAATAATAAATTGATAAATATGTTCCAAAATTTGTTAAATTATAAAATTAATCGATTTTATATGATTAAAAGTATATCGTTTCTATAATATGATCATGAAACTTAAAGTACATGTGTTAACAATTTTTTTCCAACATATGTGTTGAAAACAATTCATTTTGCCTTAATTATAAAGACATATATCATTTAAACGATTGCTAAATTTTTTTTTCGGACTGAAAAAAAGATTGCTAACTAACATTTATATTAAGTGACTTAACGCCTCACTTATGGATAGATAGATCGAAATGAAGCATTAAAAATAAAAGGAAGGTCTATATAATATCAATTTTAATTTTAAGGAAGGCTTACATAATTTTCTAAAATAAAAGGTATGTCTTTATAATTAAGGCAAAATAGAAGGAAAATTAATATATTTTACTCTAAAAGTAATAAATTCAATTTATTACCTACCTTACTGATTAATAAACTTTTATCTAACATATATTTATTATATGGGATTTTGTTAGAGGAGGGTGAATCTTGTTTTGTACATTAAAGTTTAACTAAATTAAAACGTTTAAGATCATATGTTTATATTTACAAAATATAATATAAAATACAATTAAATATAAACTCCTATATATGCAAAAACACATACGAAATTGCTTGCTAACTTTTTTCTATCAACTGAAATAATTTTTTTCTTGGCCACCATCAACTAAAATAAGTTAGCTACTTGTTTGTGAGCGGATATGGCAATTAGCGGGCCTCCTATGAACTCAAAATCAGCACTAAAGTGACTTCTATAACAACCCTCATTACATTAACCTGAACTTAGTATCTAGCTAATGAAGTGTATTTGATGTCATGTGCAAAATAGGAGGAATTAAGATGGAGGAAAGCCAAAATGAAACAGAGAAGCTCCACGACACGGGGAGATCTAGAGCTGCCAAAGCAAGCAAGCTACAATTTGAGAATATTTTTCAGGCCGAGAGTGCCCTCATCGCGACGAGCTTACTGGTTCCGCGGCAAGCGTTGAAAAATTTGTTTAAATCAAAAACATTTCAGTTCAGCCAAGCGCGAGAAAAAGAGGAAGAAACGGAGGAGAATGGAGAAGCAAAGCTAGGGCTTTGGATTTTCGACCCTTGAGAGTGATTCTTGGCTGCTAGAAGCTTACATCTTAGTTGGTAAGTGATCTTTGCTCTTTCCTCCCCATTTTTCTTGGGTTTTGAGTTAGATTTTCAAGGTATATGTTGGGGTTTTCAATTTTGGCCAAAATCCACTAATTAAAATGGATAAAAGGGGATTAATTAGGTGTGATTTGGTGGTTGTGATGCTTGGGTGTGAGTTTTAGAAGGGTTACATAAGATTTGGGATTAACCCTACCATTGTATTGTGTGTGGAAGCATGAAATCCAAAATGTGTGTGGTTGGTTTGAGTTTGGATGGTCTTTAGGAGCTCAATGATATATGGAAATGGTGTTGGAACTTTAGGTTAGGCTTAAATAATTGAATTATAAGAATTGGATAATTGTATTATATGTTAATTAAGGATTTTATGATATTGTAGAGGTTGTTTGATTGATTGAAGGGGTACGAGTCGTGTGGGATAATCCTAGAAGCTCGTGGAATCGCGTGTATGTGGTATTGGCACTAGAGATAACTGGTGTTTGTGGTATGTGATTATATGTTGATATATATATATGCATGTTTCTTTTCATACCATGATATTGGTTGTGTATGTGTATGATTTTTCTGCATATCATGGTATACACACAGCTAGTTGATATAGGATGATTGTATATGATGTGTATGTATGATTTTGTAGCATCCATATACCATTGCATGCTAGCTTGTCCATATGATGTGCGATGATATACATATATAAATGTGTTTTGAGGCATGTTGGCATGACATTTACATTATCACAATGTGATTTCATAGTGAGAGATTTATGTGGAGGTGATGATGATATGGGATATATGATTATGAAATGATAAAGATCCCTACCACTAAATCCTTTCCTTGGGAGAGCCAGGTGGCAGTGGATAAGATGATATGATGAAATATCCCTGTCACTAAATCCTCTCCTATGGCTAGGACAGCCAGGTGGTAGCGGATTTGGGGATACACATTCCCTAAATCACCACCAATTCGGGGTGGTCCAAAGGAAGGGTAGCCACGATTTGCGCTCTATGTAACCTTTAGCCGAGTTGCATTGGGGTAAGGTGAGCTTGGTGATTTCTCAGAATTAGTCTTCAGCAACTGTTGGAAAGGAATCATCTATTGAAATGTCATACGATGACGACAACTCATGGTTCTAGTAGTGTATGAGGGAGAACATGCATACCATTCATTAGAATTTCATTGCACCATGTGTACAATTGTCTGAATTGGTATATATATTGTGTGTGGTTGTTCCCAATTACTGAGACTTTGTGTCACACCCCCTTTCCCATGAATTAACATTTCAAGTGAAGGTTCTAGCACTAGTCTGGAGAAGATAAAGGAGGTGCAACCACTCTGGTATTGGGAATATCATGTCACAATTGTGTATGTGTGCATTGTCTATATATGTTATGCCAAGTAGGATAGTGTGTTTGTAATTCACATGAGAATTTTGATGACTGTATTGATGGTGATAATGATGTTTATGATATTGTTGTGGAATGATGTTGTACATGATAAGTTGATATGATGTATTGTGATGCATGTATAGTTCGAGGAGTTGAGGAGTCAATATGATAGTGTATGTAAGCCCCAAAAGGGAATTTAGGCCTAGTATATGAGTTTTGGGCACAGAGTTCACTATGAGAATTCAAGGTTTAAGGTGGTCAAATCTTAAAGGAGTGGTTTCTTTCAGATAAAACCTCTTTGGACAAGTTGGTTGAGTCATTGAGGACCTGTGTGAATGGTTTGTAATAGTCAAATTGCCTTTGGTGGCAATTGGAGATGGAAGGTTGCAAGTTTTGGTTAAAAAGTGGCCAAAATGGTGTTGGTATTGAAAATCTCCATATGGAGATAGATCGAGGTGAAATCAGTGTCTATGTTTTGTTTGGTACAAGATTGATTTGTAAGAGTTAGAATCAGGTTAATTGAAGGTTTGAGCATAAAGTTATCCATGTCGAAAGTTCACCTCAGGAGTTGAAAATTCTACTGATATGGTATCAGCATGGGGCGCCACGACTTCAAACCCCCTATTTCACTAATACTAAAACCTAAAAGCACTAATGCCATGGTAGCACTGTAGAGGTCGTGGCTTTACACTCTATTTTAGTTGTTTTGGTGTTCTTATGGTGTCTTGTGGTGCTTTTCCGCTGCTTTGATGTTATGGGAGGTAAAGTTGAGATGTTTTGGTTTTGTTTGGTAAGTTTTTGAAGGAATTGGTCAAGTTTTGGAGGTGTGTTGGTGTAGGGTGTGACAACTCCAAGGCTACCTTCATGCCCTTTTACTCATTTCTCTGTTTCTTCTCACAAAAAGAAAGAAACAAATAGAAAGTAAGCTTGAGATAGAGAAAAAAGAAACAAGGAGAAAATAAGCTTTAAAGAGAATAGAGGAAAGGAGAGAGAATCCATCTGCAGGCGAATCAGAGAGCTGTGTAGATTGGAAAGGAAGACCTACCAATCTTAACAAGCATGGTAGAATAAGAGCTACTGCATTTGTTCTTGGTATCTCTCTCTTTCTCTCTGTCTCTCTCTATTCTCTCTCTCTCTTCTTTTGCTTATTGAGTCTTATTTGTATATCTTGTATATGCTCTATTCTAGATTAAAAAATCGGACATGATTATGTACTATCTTGTTAAAATCAACCTCAATTGTTTTCTTCTCAAGTTAACCTTAGTTGTTAATTCATTCATTAATTATAATTTATATAGACAAAATCAAATGTAAAGTGTCCATAAATAAATAAAACAATACATTTCTCAAGATTATACCATTCAAATGGGAAATGAGTGAAAGCACCGAATTGCAATCACTTAAAGATCCCTAATCTGATTATCTTCGAACTTCTACAATAGATTAGGTGGGATCATGCATATCATAGATCTTGAAAGAAGTGCGTTAAAATATTCATAAAATACTATGACTATAACAACCTACTTCCAAACACCCCAAATTAACTCATAGCAACCTCAAAAACATAGAAAAACCTCAAAAATGACCAAAATAGGGCAGAGCTGTGGTGAGCTACATTGAGGCTACAGCTTGAGAGAAACATAAAGTGTTGACACCATGATCGGTACAGTGTGAGAGCTCTCAAGTTGAAAAATTTTTGGAATAGGGGTAATTGGTGCCACGGCTTAGCTTCTTGTGCTGCGGTGCCCATATCAGTATTTGTATCAACAATTTGTTGACTTTTGAGCAAACTTCCGATGCACACAACATTGTGCTTCAACTTTCGATTGAACTGATTCCAACTCCTACAGGTAACTCTCATTTCAATCTAACTATAAACATCAGTTTAATCTCAATCCATCTATCCACATGAGCATGCATATGGTGCAATGTAATGACATTTTGTCTCACACCCTCCGTGGCTAACATTTTAGATGAAGACTCAGGCTCTGTAAAGGCTTGATATGATGAGGAGGTTGTGCTCGCATGGTACAACTCTTTAAGGATAAAAAAAAGACAAAAGTGCATGAAGTTAGACTAAGGAAAAGGTCGATAACACTGCATCCTGATTTGCTTTTTGAGATTCTATACTTGCCCACTGGAGGAATCAGAGTAAACATTGATATAACAAAGTATCCCTCTGAAGATCAAGATGTAGATGAAGACAATGGAAATGTAGCAAACTACAAATGGAGCATAATTGTTTTTAAGTTGCTCAAGCAAAGGCAAAATATGCCTTCTGAAAGGAAAATTGTTCCAAGTTATTTGAGTATTGAGAACAGGGTCTTCCACTACATTGTTTCACAAATGTTCTTCAACAATAGTAGAGGATACAACTACTTATCTAGAGGAAAATTCCAAGTTATGTTGCTATTGATGAAGGGAAAACCAGTAAACTTGATTGACATCATCTTGATGAGAATATGAAAGGCAAAGACTTACAAGTAGGACTCACAATTACCATATATGCATCTCATCACTAGAATAGTGAAGTATCACAATATTCTACATATTGAGAGAGGGCCTGCATTGCTTCCAGAAGAGTTCAATGAGAAGGCATTACAGAAGATAAGGATGACTCTGACAAATGGCAGATGGGTTGATAGGAAAAGGGATACTAAAGAAGCTAAAGCAGGTTCTGAATCAGTAGATGCTACAAAGAGTCATAAAGATAATGATTCTAGTTCCTCTTCCTCCTTACCTACTAAACCACAACAGCCTTTGCACCTTGAACCTCATACCCCTACTCCTACACCAAACAAACCTAATGAATTCCTAGTCACTGATCTGCCTACACCTTCTGACATACCAGCCTGTACCATAACCTATTTCAGATAGCAATGGCCACCAGGATGGAACACAGAGAAGATACCATCAATCTTGGGTACCTCATTGCTGAAATGCAAGAGAAATTCAAAACTAACATAGAAAACCTTACCCAAGAAGTAAAAATTTTGCGTGAATAAATAGCCCTTAATGTTCCTCAGCCTTCCTCATCACCTCTCCAATCATCTTCTCCTATATATACTGGTATTACTGCTTTTCCTGAGACTTCTATGAAGTCTCCACTTGTTAATGTAGACATTCCCTCTACCTCTAAGTCTCCTGCTTTATTAGAAGATCTGGGTCCTAATTTGGACTATGGACTTGAGGATAAGGAATTTGCTCAATAGTGGAAACTGACCAGAATCAGGATAAAGCTTTAGTCCTTATACATGAAGGAGACTTTCTTCACCAAATCTGTCTCCAAAACCGAAGACAAGAACTTCATGCTCTCTTCCCTCCTCCGCTTGTTCAAATTTCATTTGAGGACATTAGCTATCTAGCTGAGGTAATTATGCAAGAAGTGATAATCATTCCCTCAAATGTTGATCCCTCTCCTGCCCTTCATCCTATTGTTTCACCTCCTTCTGTGATGCTAGATATCCCTTTTATCCTTGTGTTTCCTTCTGCTTCTCTTGTTCATACTGATGTGCCACTCCGGACTATCCCAGTGTCCTCAATTCCATCTTCTTCTTCCACATTCCCTCTTTCTCTAGATGAAAGACTTCAAAGAATCAGGGAATGGAAGACCAAACTTCATCAGGGCATCACTCGGATAGATGTTGAAGCAGCACAATTCCCTCCAATTGCTAATGACAAAAAAGGGGAGAAATAAGAGGAAGAAGATAAAGAGGAAAAAGAGGATAAAGAAGAGGAAGAAGAAGAAAAGAAGAAGTCTAAGAAACAGAAAAAGCCACCCCATCAAAGAAAACGACTTAATTGGACTTCTAGTTGTTGTTTTCCCGTGTGCTTTTATGTTTTCTTAAGTTATTGTTTTTGCTTTTTTGTTGCTGTTATGTAAACTCTCTGTATTGTAATGACAAGCTATAACACTATGAATACCTTTTTGTGATCATTGTCCACTCTTGGTTTACTCTGCTTTTCTCTTCCCTTTGAAAATATGTGCACTACATTATCTGACTTTATTTATACTATGCATATATTGAGGGGGAACTTTATGCAAACCCAAGCACTAATGAAACCTTTAAGTTGTTTTGTCATCATCAAAAAGGGGGAGAATGTTAATTCAGATGGTTTTGATGATTCTAAACAACATTGAGCTTGGAAATCCAATATCAAAGAAATACAAGTCATATAAAGAATAAAGTTGGAGATTCCTGAATGTTGAAGAGTTGTTTCATATATTTTAGGAGTCCATTTGTAAAAGAAGGTAGTTAAGCTTTCAATTTTACATATCCCAATATTAAATGTGCATTTATTTGAATAATTAATTATTAGCTCATGTTTTCAAAATGGTTTTCATGAAAAGAGTTACCTTATATGCATAACTAGCAAAGGTTATGGGGATAAAGCCTTAATCGCAAAGCTTTTCTAAGTGTTCCCTCTTCAATTTCTTGAAAAGGGTTGGGGTTATCCGCATAACTTAAGTGTCCACCATGTCTTCAGCTCTGTCCAAGAGGTTATCCTGATAAGGTGCTTATATTATTTGCATAAGGGAGTGAACAGTGAAGGTCACTTGTACTATACAGCCCGTTATTCACATAACCTATGGAGGTTATCCACATAACGTGTATTACAGAGTACTTGGACTCTCCTCTATTAAATAGGCTATCCGCATAACCTAGAAAGGTTATCTGCATAACTTATGTTTCAGTACTCTTGGACTTTTCTTGGTTAAATAGGTTATTCGCATAACCTAGGCAAATTATCCGCATAACCTATGTTACAAAACTCATGGACCTTTTTCAGCTAAATGGGTTATCCGCATAACCTATGTTTTTCAAAAGATCAGTTTGAGAAAATTTAATGTTATTCAAACAACTGAGTAGGTTTTCATGAAAATAATCTTGAGCTAAAACTTAGTCATTCTGGAATGAACGTTATTCGCATACCCTAGTTAGGTTATCCGCATAACAAAAGTTCTACATTGAAACCAAGAGCCAATGGTCACCCATTATTCGCATAATCTGAGGAGGTTGTCCGCATAATCTCTGTCAAATGCATTTAATGTAGTAGGTGAATGACTATTTTTCTAAGTAACAGCAAATCCTTGTTTCCAATGGATAGTTTTGCTCTAAAACTATAAATAGGACCCCATTCCATTTGTTGGCTAATGAGAAAAAATATATAAATGCCAAAACTCTGCAGAATTGATTACTGATTCATTCAAAACTGACCTACCCTCTATTTAGCTCATTCATTGTACTTAAATTTTCATATCCACTCTTGTGAGAGAGAGTTTTCATATCTTGACTTGTATATTTCTACACACTTGTAGATAGCACTTAGTGTGAGAATACACTAAGAAATTTTTACTTACTCTTGAGTGAGAAGAGTAAGAGAGGTTTGTTCAGCTCAAAGTTTAGGCTAGGATTATACTGCGGTTTTTGTAAGAACCTATTCCAATCTTGCAAGAGATAATAGAGAAATCTTAGTGGTGGGTTGAGGACTGGACGTAGGTCAAGTGGAGTAGATGGAACCAAAATAAATCATTATGTCCTTTTCTCACTTACTTTGCAATTGCTCTTTATTTCTTATACTCTATTTTTCAGTAACTTTTTATTATCACTACTATATTTCATTTTCGCAAAAAAATCCAAACTTCATAAGCAAGCCAACTGAACTAACACATGTCTCCCTCATACACAGCTAGAACCATGAGCTAACGTTATCACAAGACAATTCTAATAGGTGATTCTTTCCAATAGCCAGTTCAGAATGATTCCAGAACATCACCAAGCTCACCTCACACTAATGCAGCCCGGCCAAAGGTTACACTAGTGCTTGGACTGTGGCTCTCTTTCCTCTGGACCACCCCGAATTGGTGGTGATTTAGGGAAGATGAAGTCAACTGCCATATAGTGATGATGTTCATGCTATCGGAGAGGATTTAGTGGCAGGAATGTTTTTCTATATCATCATATCATACCATCATATCTTATCACATCATCACCTCCCAATCCACCATTTCTCACAATGCTCATATGGTGATGATGTTCATGCCACGTTAACACATGTATGTCACTATAAAATCATCATCATATCTATCATTGTCATGCTAGCATGCTATGGAATCACATATAACATCATGCTTATCATCATCATATACTAATACTAAGGATCTAGACTCCTACCTCATCTAGCTATATGCATACCACGATATGTAGAAAACCATACATATACACATAGCAATATCATGGTATGAATGAGAACATGCATATATATACATAAATAAATACAATTAATAATTAACATACAAACACAAACATCCGGTTATCTGAAATCACTGACACCACACACATAGGCTAAACCTACCATCTTAACACTGAATACGAGTTGAATAACCTCCAATCAACCAAACAACCATTACAATATCATAACATCTTTAATTAACATAAAGCATAATTATCCAAAATCCATAATTTAACCATTTAAGCTTAACTTAAGGTTCCAACAACATTTTCATGCATCAATGAGCCCCATACAACCATTCAAATCATAACTAATCCTATGCATTTTGGATCCTATGCTTTCACTCACAATACAAAGTTAGGGTTTGGCACAAATCATACATACACCCTCTAAAACTCATACCTAAGCATCATTAACACTAAACAACACTTCAATAATCCATTTTCATAGATTTCAATAAGTGGAATTCAATCACACTGGAAACCCCATGCATAAACTTGGATTTCAACCTAAAATTGAAAAGAAAAGAGAGAATGAAAGGTTAGGGATCACTTACCAACTAAGATTGAAGCTCATAGAGTCTAAAAATCACTCCCAAAGGTCAGATCTCTTGTGCCCTAACAGAGCTCCTTCGTTTCTCCCCTAGTTTCTCTAGCTTTATTCAACTGAAATACTTCAAATTTATCAGAGTTCAAAATTTGACGCCGTGGCTTGAGACCCATCTGTTTGAAAAATTTATCCAAGTTTCAACTCGTCCACCACGGCGCCCCCTGTTCAGGCTATGGCGTAGAGTGCTTTTGCCTTCTACTTGCTCGTCCTCTATCTTAATTCTTCCAGTCCTACACACAAAATCAAGTATATTTCCTGTTAGTTTAAGACTAAGTCTAGGAAAGTATATTGAGGGTTGTTACATTCTCCCCTCTCATAAAAATTTCTTCCTCAAAATTTTAAACTCTTACCTCAAGCAAATATCTCAAGATACCTCATTTGCATGGATTATTCCATCTCCAATGTGACGTCATTCAATGTCAAGCTGCTCCACATCACTTTCACTAGTTTGATAGAATTATTTCTTAACTACTTCACCTTTACGTCGATAATTTGCAACTGCATGACTTCAAAAGTTACATCCTCTCACAATTAAACTTCCTCTTCATCGATTATGAGAGACGGACCAGGATGGTACTTCTTAAGTTGAGATATGTGGAATACATCATGTAACCCTACGAGATTAAGCAGTAGCACCACTCGATACGCCACTGGCTCAATCCACTGTAAAATTTGGAATGGAGACATATACCATAGAGTGAGCTTCTTTGCTTGAATTCATCTTCCAACACCTATGGTAAGAGTGACCTTTAAAAATACATGATCTCCAGCATCTAACTCCAATGGCTCCTCTTTCGGTCCGCATAATTTTTCTACTACTCTATGCGGTCAGAAGCTTTTATTGAATGCTCTCTATTTTGTTGAGAGGTTTGGCCCATGGTATCCGAGGCCAATAGACTTCACTCACTAAGTTTAACCTAACACAATGGTGTTCTACACTTGTGGCTATACAAAGCTTTGTAATGAGCCTTTTGCAAACTTGAGTGATAACTGTTGTTATAGGCAAATTCAATCAATGACAAATATTGATCCCAATTTTCTTTATTCTCTAGAACATAAGCTCACAGCATGTCTTCTAGAATTTATATTGTTTAGTCTGCCCATCAGATTAAGGATGATAAGAAGTACTGAAATTCAACCTTATCCCCATGGCCTTCTAAAGGGACCTCAAGAACCTTAATGTTAATTTAGGATCTCTGTTTGACATAATACTCATTGGAATTCCATGCAGTCTCACAATTTCATCTACATATAATTGGGCCAACTTCTCTATAGTAATGGTCTCTCGAATTGAAAGAAAATGAGTTGACTTCATTAATCTATCCACAATTACCCATATTACATTGTGCCTTGAATAGGTCCTTGGTAATCCCATCATAACATCCATGGAGATACTGTTTCATTTCCACTCTAGAATCTTCAAAGGTTGCAACGAACCTGCTAGTAGTTGATGCTCTATCTTTACTCTTTGACAAACTAGACATCTTGATACATATTATGTGATGACTTTTTTCATTCCTGGCCACTAGTACCCTCATTTCAAATCTTGGTACATCTTAGTGGTACATGGGTGGATAGTGTGTCTGCTCTTATAAGCTTCTTTCATAATAGTTTCTCTCTACCCTGCAACATTTGGCACATAAATCCAATCACGGTACCAGATGATATCATCTTCTAAAATATCCAAGTCCTAGGTTTCTTCCATTTCAATCCATTCCTAAATGCATAAAAGGTAGTTATCCTCCAATTGTGCAAAGTAAATGTTTCTCAACAAATCACTTGACACATTAGTAGACCCCACTACAAGTACTCTAGGGTGTACATTGATGGATATCTTCATATCTCTCAGGCTTTCTAGCAAATGCAGTTCTCTCATCATCATGGTGGCTATGTGGATCGACTTCTTGCTTAGCGCATGTGCCACTACATTGGCTTTCCTAGGATGAAACTTTAAAGCAAACTCATAATCCTTAAGGAACTTTACCGATCACCTTTGTCTCATGTTTAACTCCTTCTGATCAGAAAGATAATTCAAATTCTTGTGATCACAGAACACCTCAAACTGAGTGCCACAAAGATGATACCTCCATAACTTTAAGGTAAACACTATAGACACTAGCTCAACTTCATGAGTAAGATAATTTTCCCCATAGGGTTTCAACTACCTTGATGCATAGGTTACAACTCATCCCTATTGCATCAACACACACCCTAGGCCTTTCTTAGAGGCATCCATATAAAATGTGAACAGCTCAAATGGATTAGGGATGATCAACACAAAGATGGATGTCAGATGAACCTTCAGTTCTTGGAATGCTCTCTCACACCTGTCATCCCAAATGAAAGCTCTATCCTTGCAGTTTAGCCTAGCCAATGGCTTGACAAGTTAAGAGAATCCTTTAATGAACATTTGCTATTAACATGTCATTCCCAGAAAGCTATGAATTTTGATCACTAATTGCGGTCATTCCCAATTTAACACTGCTTTTACTTTGCTAGGGTCCACCTGTAACACCCTACTAAAACAAACATCCACCAATCACTTAAAACCCCCGACAATTGGCCAACAAAGCGAAATAAGCAAATCAAGACATGGTGCTGCAACCGCTTCAGTATCACTACAGCCTAAGTGCTCTCAGGTTTTGTAATTTCTCAAACAAAAGGGACAAGCACCATGACACCTATATCAATATTTATATCAGCAATTTTTTTATTTTTGAGCGAACATCTGATGAGCACAACTTTGTGCTCTGACCTTCAATTGACTTGATTCTAACTTCTAAAAGTCAATCTTGTCTTAATCTATCCACAAACACCGGTTTCATCTCAATCCATCACTATATGGAGATTTTGGACATCTGTGACAAATTTTGGTCAGTTTTTGGCCAAAATTCACAATTTGTAAGTCCCAATTGTCATCCAAAGCAATTTGGTACTTAATGACTATTCACACAGGTCCTATTTGGCTTAACCAACTTGTCCAAGGGGTCCAAATCATTATCACACATATACAACCATACATGAATATATGTATACCACAATATCATCGATATCATCACATATCATTCCTCATCATCAACATTAAACAACTATCATAAAAAATTATCATTAACTTTATATCAATTACAAACACACTATCCTACTTGGCATAACTCATAATATAGACAATAATACAACTACACTTGACTTGGATATTGCCGACATCGGAGAACCTATAACTCCTTTATCTTCTTTGGACTAGTACTAGAGTCTTTATTTGAAATGTTAGTCATAGAAGGGGGTGTGAAATAAAGTCTCATTAATCGAGAACACAAGTATAGGCAACCTATATCATTTGTCCACACAATTATGCATATGGTGCAATGCAAGGCAAAAATGACATGGTATGCATGTCTTCCCTCGTACACAGCTAGCTTCATTACAAGACATTTTCAAAAGGTGATTCCTTTTCAACAGTGGGCGAAGACTAGTTTCAGGACATCACCAAGCTCACCTCATACTAATGCAACCAAGCCAAAAGTTACACTAGCGCTTGGGTCGTGACTCTCCTTCCTCTGGACCTCCTGAATCGGTGGTGATTTAGGGAAGGCGCGTCCCGAATACACTGCGACCTGACTCTTCTAGCCATAAGAGAGGATTGAGTGGAAGAGATATTTCATCATATTAATCATCATCATTTCTCATATCATCATCATATCACAACACATCATCACCCCAACATCTACCTCACAATATGCATCAATGGTGTGATGTCAATACCATGCTAACATGCCTTTAAATATATATATCATCATCATAATCATTATCATGGTCATGCTAGTATGCAATGGTGTGGTGATGCTACAAAATCACATATACACATCATATACAATCATCATATCCCAAATAGCCATGTACATATCACGATATGTAGAACAACCATACACATACACAAACAATATCGTGGTAAGAATAGGAACATGTATAAATATAGACATATATCAACATATAACACTTAAATCATAAGCACCCGATTATCTTAAACTGTCGACATGACACAAATGGTTCTCACAAACTTTCAGGCTGCTAACCATGACTTGAACTCCTTTAATCAAATAAATAATCACTGCAATATCATAATATCTTAAATTAACATAATACTCATAACAACCAAAATAAATAATTTAGCTATTCAAGCTTAACCCATAGTTTCAACAACGTAATTACACACTAATAAGCTCTCATTAATCATCCACATCATAATCATCATCAAACATCTCAGATTTCACACTTCCTCTACAATTTCCAACCCAGGTTTCCACTCAAACTCATCATAGTCCCCTGAAAACTCATACCTAAACCATCCTAATACTACATAACACTTCTACAATACCAATACAACATTTTAATTAGTAGGAATCATTCCAAATCGAACCCAATGCACATATCTGAATTGCAACCCCAAAAATAGTAAAGAAGAGAAAGGAGAAAGAGTAAAAGCCACTTACCAACAATTAATCTTGCTCCTTAGGTCCAAAAATCACCCTTAAGGGTCAGATTTTTTGTGCACTAGTAGAGCTCACCATTTCTCCCTTCAATTCTTTCTATTTTCATCGATTGAAACTCATTCAATTTAAACCAATTTTGTGACTCTTGCTGCAGTGCCAGTAAGCTTGCAACAACGCGAGTGCTCTCGGCCCAAAAAAATTTAAAATATCACCAGAGTCTCGTCGTAGTGGCCTGTACCTTGTCATGCTGTGACCCTTCTCTATTTCAAATTTTAGATTTATCTTGTTTAGATCCTTACTCCCATCTTGGTTCCTCCGTTCCTACACACATTATCAAGCATATTTCATGTTAGCTCGAGACTAAGTCTAGAATAGTATAATGAGGGTTGTTACATTCTCCCCTCCCTATAAAAAATTTTGTCCCTAAAATTTCAAACTCTTACCTTATGCAAAAAGCTTAGGATACCTTCTTTGCATCGATTCTTTTGTCTCCCACATGAGGTCATTTGATGTCTGGCCACTTCCCAGCACTTTCACTAATTTGATTATATATTGCTCAACTGATTCACCTTTACATCGATAATTTGCAGCACCATGACTTCGAAAGTCAGATCCTCTCTTAATTCAATCTCTACATCATCTATTATATGAGATAGATCTGGATGGTACTTCTTAAGTTAAGACACATGGAACACATCATGTAATCCTGTGAGATTAGACGGTAGTTGTAATATTCCAAAATTTTATTGGATATTCAGTAATGAAAGAGAAAATAATGAATGATAATATGAAATGTATAAGAAATTCATGAAAATGGATAGACGCTGTTTTATGTGAAATAAGGCAAAGGTCATTTTTCCCAATTGGATGAAAAAATGAGAAATTATATTTTTGCCCCTAAAAAATTATAAAAATAACATCCATATCCCAAATTTTATGAAGATGACATGAAATAAGAAGGGAAAAGCCCTTGGAGAAAATTACAACTAATGACTTGAAAGTTTTAAAAATTATAATTTAATTATGGATCTGGTGCAATTTTGTAAATATGCAAAATTACTGTCAGAATAAAGCCCTCGATGAGAAAAGTCCAACAGTATATAACACTGAGAGTTAATGATTAGGGATAAAGAAATAATCAGTGCCGAGTGTCTAAAAGTAACTTTATACTAATAAAGTAGATTGTGGGCCCCACAGACATTTAAAAGTTAACCAGGACAGGATATGGGCCTCACATAGATATTATTTGGGATAGGATAATTAAGGAAACATAAAAATAAATTTGGAATAGTCCTGTAGACCAAAAATGTTAATTTACTATAAAAAGTGATTTTATTGGTATAGTTAAAAATTACCCAGTTTAGGATATGTCTAGACCAGAAAAATTGAGCAATTTTGGACACTTGAAACTCTCTCATTGGCATGATATTTGGGGCGGCTGGGCAGCAAGAATTTTTGGAGAAAACTTATCCAAGAAGTTGCCATTTTTTGGCCTAAAAAATAACTAGGGCTAGTTAAAGTAATTGACTATAATTAAGCCACTTAATTAACTACTTAAACTCTCTCTTTCCTTCTCATTTTCACGAGTCATTCAACAGCAAAAACCAGTGGAGAAAATGCAAGAAAGGAAGAGAGAAAGAAGAAGAGGAAAACTCAAGGGAAATCAAAGGCACAAACTTTGGTAAGTTAATCTACCACCTTAGACTTGTTGTTGGTAGTATTTGGTGCATGGTTCATGGTGTAGATTTTCTTCTTCACTCTCTTAGGGTTTTGGCCAAACTAAGATTTAGGAAGGAAATGAGTTTTCCAACCATTAAGCTTAGGGGAAATGCTAGATTAGTCACTTAATGCATGATTATGTAGGTATTTTGAAATATTAAGAAGCATAGCAATTTTTCCTTAATTCCCCAAATTTTTGGCCATCTACTGTTCATATTAAAAGTTGGAATTTCATTTTTTTTACCCCAAAAATAGATTCCTTTAGTCCAAATTAGATAAATACAAGTGTTGGTTTCAAGAAAAACTCAAAGGAAAGCTACGTGAAATTTTAGGGTGTAATGAGTATTGTATAATGTTACCCTTGGAACCAGTGGCTAAGATGCATGAATGGTGACATGGCTAAGTTCAAGAAAGTTGTGGAAGGCTTGAAAAGTGGTGTACTAAGTGTGGGAAGCAAGGGAGTACTATAAGGTAGTTAATTTCCCTTACTTGCAATGTATTGTCATACTTACTTTCAATGGGATTGATGCTTTGTCATAAGAGTACAATGTTGTTTTGTGATGATTTAATGTTATTAGCTGAGTTGATTAAGGGGTATTGAGACTCTAGGATGTCCATTTTTCTAAGCAAAACTCTGCTAAAAATTTTGTGAAATTGTATGACTTCAATATGCTAATGTGATGAAATATGTTTTCTTTATGTTTTCATGCTTAAAGTGATATTATGATGGCATGTTTGGGTATTAGCTACTAAGATTCTTTGAATATCACCCTCTCACATATTAACCATGTTTAGGAAGCAATCATAGCAAGACCTCCAAGGAAAAGAAAGGAAAGGAGAAAGAACTTGTTGATTAGATTGATAGTACTTGTATTGGCCGTGAAATTTGATCTTTTATGTAAATTTGTGAACATAATGTTAAATCTGTTTCTCCAAAATTTTATGTTCCTTTAAGTCTTAGTGAACATATGGCATGATATGAGGATGAATTATGGCCATGTAAATATTTTACAACTTTTGTTTGGCATGGTCCTAGGATGTTAAATGGTCATTATGACCACTACAGAGTGAACTCACCACTGTTTGAACATTTGTGATGTAAAGTATAAATGTTATATATGGTTTAAAAGTAGACAGAATGGTCTTTCAAATGGTCTAAAGATCACTTAATTTGAATATGTGTACGAATTATAGTAAATTTTCAAAGTTAGCCTAGAAAACTGTATTTTCTGAAATTGACCATGTGAATAATGAAAATTCATGAAATTTACTGTGCAAATTGGCCAAGTAATTTTTTTTTATATTTTTTCCATGTATAAAATCTTTTAAACTATTTTTAGAGACTTTAATCACTTGCATATGATTTTTATGGAATTATTTATGATTTTATGAAGTTCAGTCGGTAAAAAGATTTGGTTCACATGAACAATACCAACAAAATTGAAAAATTCTGCTTTTAAATTTTATGTGATTCAAGCTTCTAATTAAGTATAATTGGACTCTAATGTGGTAGAATACATTGGAAAAAGGTCCTAAATCAAGGTATTACAGAAGCACCACTCAATACGCTACTAGCTTAATTAGTTCCAAAATTTTATACGGACCTATATATCAAGAAGTGAGCTTCTTTGCTCAAATTGATCTTCCAACATCTATAGTAGGAGTAACCTTCAAAAATACATGATCTTTAGCCTCAAATTCCAAGGGTCTCCTCCTCCGATGAGCATAACTCTTCTACCGGCTCTAGACGATTAGAAGTTTTTGTTGAATGCTTTTTATTTGTTGAGAGGTTTGGTCCACAATATCTAGGCCCAACAGACTTTGTTCACCTAATTCAACCCAACACAATAGCTATTTACACTTTCTTCCATACAAAGCTTCATAAGGAGTCATTTGCAAGCTCGAGTGGTAACTGTTATTATAGGCAAATTTGACCAATAGCACATATTGATCCCAATTGCCTTTATTCTCCAGAACGCAAGCTTGCAGCATGTCTTCTAGAGTTTGAATTGTTCTTTCAGTTTACCTATCAGATTGAGGATGATAAGCAATTATGAAATTCAACCTTGTCCCCATAGCCTTCTAAAGGGACTTTCAAAACCTTGATGTAAACCTAGAATCTCTGTCTGACATAATACTCATCGAAACTCCATGTAGTTTTATGATTTCATTTATATACAATTGGGCTAACTTTTTCATGGTAATGGTATCCCAAATCGAAAGAAAATGGGTTGACTTCAGCAATCTATCCATAATCATCCATATTGCATTATGCCCTAAAGAGGTCCTTAGTAATTCTATCACAAAATCCATGGAGATACCGTCTCATTTCCATTGTGGGATCTGCAGACGTTGCAGTGAACCTGCTAGTAGTTGATGCTCTATCTTCACTCTCTGACAAACTAGGCATCTTGCTACATATTCTGTGATGTCATTTTTCATGTCTTGCCACTAATATCCTCACTTTAAATCATGGCACATCTTAGTAGTACCTAGGTTAATAGTGTACCTGCTCTTATGAGCTTTTTCCAAAATAATTTCCTACAACCCTGTAACATTTGATACACAAATCCAACCATGGTACCAAATGATACTGTCTTCTAGTATATCAAGGTCCTGGGTTTTTGCTATTTTAATCCTTTACTAAATGCCTAAAAGATAGTTATCCTCCAATTCTACAAAACAAATGTTCCTCAACAAATCACTTGACACATTAATAGACCCTACTACAAGTACTCCAGGGTGTACATTGATAGATAACTTCATATCTCTTAGGATTTCTAGCAATTGTTGTTCTCTCATCATCATGGTGGCTATATGGATCGACTTTTTGTTCAGTTTATCCACCACTACATTGTTTTTCTAGGATGATACTTAACAGCAAATTCATAATCTTTCAAGAATTCTGCCTATCACCTTTGCCTCATATTCAACTCTTTCTGATCAAAAAGATATTTCAAACTTTAGTGATCATGAACACCTCAAACTGAGCACCACAGAGATGGTGCCTCTATAACTTTAAGGCAAATACTACGCCACTAACTCAAGGTCATGAGTAGGATAATCCTCATGGGGTTTCAATGGCCTTAAAGCATAGGCTACAACTCTTCCCTGTTGTATCAAACCACACCTTAGACTTTTCTTAGAGGCATCCGTATAAATTGTGAACAGCTCAAATGGGTCAGGGTTGATCAACACTGGGATGGATGTCAGACAAAACTTTAGTTCTTGGAATGCTCTCTCATACTTGTCGTCCCAATAAAAGGTCTATTCTTGCAGGTTAGCCTAGTCAATTGCATAAGTTGAAAGGATCCCTTAATGAATCTTTGGTAGTAGCCTGCTGATCCTAGAAAGCTACAAATTTCTATCACTAATTGAGGTCTTTCCCAGTTTAACAGTGCTTATACTTTGCTGGGGTCCATTGCTACACCCTCTTTAAAAATCACATCACTTGAGAATTTTACCTCCCATAGCCAAAACTCACATTTACTAAGTTTAGCATATAGTTGGTGATCCCGCAACACCTGCAACATAATTCAGAGATGGACTGCATGTTCTTCCTTACTCTTGGAATAGATTAGAATGTCATCAATAAAAGCTACTACAAACTTATCTAGATACAATGAAAATACCCTGTTTATATGATCCACGAAGATTTTCGATACATTGGTCAACCCAAAGGGCATCAGAAGGAACTCATAATGCCAATATCAAGTTCAAAAAGCCATTTTAGGCACATTCTCTGCATGCACCAAAGTTGATGGTATCCCAATCTCAAATCAGTTTTAGAGAAAACTAAGGCACCAGCCAATTGATCAATAAAGTCATCAATATGAGGCAAAGGACATTTATTCTTAATTGTCACTCTATTCAATTGTCTGTAATCAATGCACAATCTGAGACTACTATCTTTTTTCTTAACAAACAACACTAGAGCTCTGCAAGGTGAGACACTGGGCTTAACAAAACCCTTCTTCAACAATTCCTCAATCTACTTTTTGAGCTTTGCAAGGTGCCATTCGATATGGAGCCTTAGAAATGGGACTTGTTCCAGGCACCAAATCAATGGAGAACTCCAACTCTCACGGTGGTGGCAAGCTGGTAATCTCCTCTGGAAACATGTCAGGGTGTTTACAAATGACGGGATATCTTTCTATTCCTCCTTCCACATGTACGTTAATAAAGAAGAAAACTATAAACCCTTGACATCTCTTTTGCAAATACCTGTCAACTTGGGCAAAGGACAAGCAAACATTTTCATCCCCTTGACTAGGGATATTCATTGGCAATAGCACAATTTTTTGAGCATAGTCAAGAATAGCAATATTCACCCCCAATCAATCCATCCTAATAATGACATCAATGTCTTATAGTGGCAAATTGATCAAATCCAAAGTAATGCTTCAGTATTCAAAAGGAACCACACAATTCAAACAAGCTCGAGTAGTCCTTAATGAAACTCCCATGGGTGTAGAAACCAACAATTCAAAAGGCAACTCGATTACCATAATTTCCAATCTCTGAACACAATCAAAAGATATAAAAGAATAAGATGTTCCAGAATCAAACAAAGCATGAATAGAGAAGCCATTAAGTTTGAGTTTATCTTGAATTAGATTAGGTATGGCATCCGCCTCCTATCAAGTTATGGCAAAAACTTGTCCAGGCATCATTGGCTTCCTCATTGCCTCATCATGTTTAGGTCTATGGCAATTCTATGAAATATGTCCCGCCTTCCCACAGTTGTAACAAATCAAGCACGATCAATCGCCATGGTTCATTCTGCATTTTGTTAAAGGAGTTAAAGTAATACCTGAGCTTGGTTAAGAGGGAGCTAAACCTCTTCCTGCAAACTTACTCTGACTAAAGTTGCCTTGGTTAAATCGTTCTCTATAGGATTGTCCTCTACCAAATTGGCCCCTGGTAGACTAATCTAAACAAAATCTACTTCTACCTCTACCAAAATGGCCTTTATTATACTACCCTTACAAGAACTACTACTACCACTATTACCGCCAGATCCACTTCCTTTGCTAATACCTACAGCAGCTCCTAAATGAGAAAAGGCATGGATTATTGAATTTCTCCTTTCTTCCTCTGTTTCCCATATTTGCCTAGATAGAGCATGTATCTTCACATATAAGTCCTTAATGGACATAAATTCAACCACCACCAATGGCTCCTTAATTTCCAAATAGGCTCCCATAAACAAACGTTGAGCCTTCCACCGATAATCAAGGTGATTCTTCAAGTAAGTGGATTATTTGACTAAGTCCAGGAATTGATCAATGTAGTTTCCAATTGATAAGTTCCCCTACTGGAAGGCTAGAAATTTAGCCTCATTTTCCATCATCAAGGTAGGAGGGAAGTAATATGCCAAGAATCTCTTCTTAAAATGCTCCTAGTTTATCGGAGCTCTCACAACTTCAATACTTGGTAGGACACTCCTCCATTATCGCTTAGCCTTCTTCTCTAATTTAAATGATACTAATTGCACCCTTTGCTAAGAGGTGCAGTCCATGACACCGAATATAGTCTCTAACTAGTCTATCCATTCTTCAGCCAAAGTTAGGTCCATTTTAACTTCAAAACTGGGGGATTAAACTTTCGAAAGTCTTTTAGTTAAAAGGAAATACCCCTTCTTTCAGTTCTCGGGGCTTTCTCTAGCTCCACCTTATTATCATCATTGTCATTTCCAGCATTCAGATCCATATACATGACGGCCTCTTCATTCACATCACTATACCCTTATTGATTCAACTACTCTTACATTCTATTCAGTGTTTAGCCCTAGGTATTAACTCGATCAGTTAGCCCAGCTAGCATCTCATGCATCTGCCTCATCAGATTGCTATTACTCTATCTTCCCATATGAGACATCCCTTCGTATATACAAGTAGCAACATGTTCAGTTATATGACTCTGGACTAGTATTGCAATGAGAATTTATAAGTTTATGCAAATGAAACTATGCTAAGTATTACCACAAATGGAAACAATAGACTGAACCTAACTCTGATACCAAAATGTAACACCCTACTAAAACAAACCTTCATCAATCACTTAACCCCGAAATCTAGCCAAACAAAGCGAAACAAGCAAATCAAGACACATCGTCGTAGCTGTTACAGTATCACTGTGGCCTGAGTGCTCTTGGGTTCTAAAATTTTTCAAATAGAGGGGACTGACATCGCAGCTTGGTCATGATACCCTTCTAGAAATTTCTTCGCTTCTAATTCAATACTTAGGGAATGCAAAGTTGAAACATATGCGCCAAATCCCACATAGTATTCATTGTAGATACTTCTAACATCTATTTGCATTTGGAGTCCTTGGTTTAGTTAGAAGAAGCTACCGTCTACATTAAAGAATTTATTTAGCCCATAATCATTGGAATTATCATAGTTACTGGGCTGATTAATCTCTTTCCTTGATCATACATCATTTTTCTCATTTCTTTTCTCATAATTACTTCTTTTTCTAACTTATCTTCTTTGATACATTAATTTCTTCCCACTAACTATTTTTCATTCATTACTGAAAATATCTCACCACTAAACTTATTTGATGGTGGTGTACTTAATTCTCATATTCATTGTTATCACCTACCAACACATTTCTTGACTACTTTCTGGTCCATGGCATGGTATTAGAGAAAAGTCTTAGGTCAAATTTCATGTCTTTTGTTAATTAATGGGGTTCCATATCCTTTTAAATCAACCATTCTAGGTTATCCTCTTTCAGAGAACTATTAAAACTTTAGGGCTCATCATCTTTTTCATTGTCTCATTCTTTTTAGCAGTCTACTACAACCTCATAGTTAATCTACTATCATCTTAGAGCCCTACTAGGATCCTCGATGACCTCACATCATTACTCAAGTGATAGAATCTATCAAGATCTAACTCTGAAAGGTTTCATGACTTGTGAAACATTCTCATCTAAGCCAACAACTACTATCCACAAAACTTATTCTCTTATATTATTAAAATATTTCTAGACCAAATTTTCATAAAACAATATGTTATATCTGTAAGGGAAGATTATCATTGAAATGAGTATCTTTTTTTTCCTGTTGCTATTACTTCATAGCTATGTTCTCTTTCTGCTTTTCTCACTTTTATCAGTAGCAACTTCTCTAACATTTACTAGGTAGTGGACATAAAACTTTGATAATTCAAATTACTTCCTATCATTCTGCTAACCTCTACCAACATACTAAATCATATACTTTGCATTGGGTTTTCCTTTCCTTAATGGTTGGCTTTAATCCTCTTTTTATCTTCTCCATCTTCCACCTATCATCATCATGCTATTATAACTAGGTGGAGTTCCACTCTAGTTGTATGAATGTGGCTTTGTATTTACTTACTGAGTAATCTTATGCTTGTTGGAACATAATAATCCTATCTTCTTTCTCGTCTCTAACCAACCCAGGAAATATTTATCATGAAATAATACAAAATAGTTTCCATGTCAAGGGTAAGTTCCAAACTTGCAGGATCAACTCAGTATTAAGTCACCACCTATCTACTTCTTCCTTGAACATATAGGTAGCCAATTAGGTTCTGACTTTAAAGGAGTAGCTCATTAACCTAGTAATCTTTTCTAAACTCAGTATTCAATCCTCAACTATTTGTACATCAAACCTTTCATTAAATGAGAGAGGACATCATTTCCAGAACTATGCTATTACATATCGCTAGTGTAACATCCAACAAAAACTAAAATATCTAGAAATGCATAGGAAATTTGAAAAAATGAGCAGACACTGTTTTTGCATGAAAAAGGGTAAATAGGTCATTTTTTCCAGTTGGACGAAAAAATGAGAAAATTATATTTTACCCCTAAAGAATTATAAAAATGACATCCATGTCCCAAAATTATTAAATATTAGGGGAGAAGAAATAGAAAAACCCTTAGGGAAAATTACACCTAATGACCTGAAAGTTTCAGAAATTATAATTTAATCCCAAGTAAGGGGCGATGTTGTAAATATGTAAAATTACTGTCAAAACGAAACCCTCGATGAGACAAGCCTAATGGTATATGGCATTGAGGGTTGATATTAAAGGATAAAAAAATAATCAGTGTCGAGTGTCCAAAGGTAACTAAATACCGAAAAAAGTAGCTTGTGGGCCCCACATATGGTTAAAAGGACAGGAAATCGGTCATACACAAATATCATTTAGGATAGGATAATTAAGGAAACATAAAAATTAAATTGGAATAGTCCTGTAACCCAAAAATGATAATTTACTATAAAAAGTGATTTTATCGGTATAGTTAAAAATTACACAGTTCAAAATATATCTAGACAGGGAAAAATTGAACAGTATGGGGAAACTCAAATACCACTCTTAGGCGTGTGAGCAACTCAGATTTTTGGCCAAGAACTTCTTAAGGAAGGCATGAATTTTTGGCCAAAAACTTGTAAAGGAAGTTTTTGACTTTTGGACCAAAAAAAGTGATTAAGGTTAATTGTGTAATTAGTGAGTGATTAAGCTACATAATCCCTCTCTTTCCTATATATTCTGAACAAAGCCTCCAAAAGCAAAGATAGAAAAATAAAACATAGGAAAGGAAGTGAGTAAAGAGAGAAAAGAGAAGGAGAAAGGGCAGAGGACTTGAAGCCATCCAAGATCAAGTACAAGGTTGTAGCTTGTAGTTTTGAGTAGGTTGAAATGGTTTAAAGGAGAACTTTTCCTCCTCTCTCTCTATATGATTTTCAGCCATGGATAGGAAGTAAAGAAAGTACAAGTACTCTGAAACATAGGTTATGCGGATAACATGTTTAATCGAGGAAAGTCGAAGTACTCTGTGACACACGTTATGCGGATAACCTCCCTAGATTATGTGAGTAATGGATTGCATAATACAATTTACCTTCATTGTTCACTCCCTTATGCGAATAAGGTGCGCCTAGCTTGTCAAGATAACCACTTGGATAGGCTTGAGAACATGGTCCCCAAGCTATGTGATTCAGATAACCTCAATTTCTTTTCATGAAATTGAGGAATGGATTTTGGAAAAGTTTTGAGATTGAGTCTTTATCCTCATAACCTTCAATAGTTATGCGCATAAGGTAAAACATTTTCATGAAAACAAGGTAAATGCTTAGAAATGTTTTTGAAATTAGAACTTTATCCTTATAAGGTAGCTCTTTTTATGAAAACCATTTTGAAATT
This sequence comes from Adenanthera pavonina, assembly GCA_026686845.1. Classification (NCBI taxonomy): domain Eukaryota; kingdom Viridiplantae; phylum Streptophyta; class Magnoliopsida; order Fabales; family Fabaceae; genus Adenanthera; species Adenanthera pavonina. The sequence goes on from JAIVEN010000017.1 coordinate 12,266,172, forward strand.
ATGAGTTAATCATTAATCATTCATTTAGAAATCTCATTTAATATTGGGTGATTTGAAATTCAAAGCTTAACTACCTTCTTTTACAAATAGCTTCCTAAAAAATGTGAAACAATTCTTCAATCTTCAAGAAACTCTAACTTTGTTCTTCATTTTCTTGAGTTCCTTTGATGTGGGATTTCCAAGCTTATTTGTTTAGAATCATCAAAACCATCTGAATTAATAGCTTTCACCTTCACTAGATACTTCATTAGAATCCTCCTGTTCCAGTCGGATTGCTTCCAGATATACCAGTTCTTGAACAAAACCTAGAAAAGTTTCTAGCACTTTTTCTTAGAATCTAACTTGATGTAGCTTTGAATACTCATCATTTGGGTGCATATTTATCATTGCATCAATTCAAGCTGCCTCCATATAAAAGTAGTTATGGGATTCCAAGGATCGCTTAGCATCTCTAACTTTATCCAAGAAGGTTAAGATCCTGGATTCTATAAAATGCTCCTAGCTTTCCCAGAATAGTTGCATAATGATTGTTCTAGTCTCGCAGGTATTAGTAGATGAGGGTATAAGGCTAAAGTCTTCTGGAACCATTACTTGATCATTAGCTCCTGCTAGTTGATGATTTAACTTTATATCCCATTGTATGTAATAGGTTGCAGCACATTCTTCTAGACTACTGAAGTGTACACTTTCAAGCTTAGCCTTAATATAAGTCCAGAAGAAATCATTAGGGATTTCATTGACTAGTGCATCAATCTATAACAGCTCTAGGTAATGTTTCCCTTTACCTGCTAGAAAGCCCTTGACCTTAGTAACTTCATATAGGAAATCTAGCACATGCTTAGGCCCTTTGAGATATGCCTCAATTTTCGAGAAACACTTATGAATAATCCGGTATACCTTATCTTCTATATTAATCATATCATCATAACCAGGGTTTTGGATCTAGTAAAAATCCAACCTCATAGTCCCCGCCTTCTGTAGCTTCAATTCCTGATTTTTAAACTTGAGTAGGAACAGTTAAAACAACTTGCAATGGGACTTCTTTATCAAGTTTAGATCTTGGATGAGGTCCTTCATTAACATTGGACTTCTCCGAACTTCCTATTGGTAACTTGTTTGAGCTAATACTTTCATCATTTTCATCGATCTCTAGCTCAAGGATCGCCCATCTCTCATGGTTAGGATCCCAGCTATTGTTTGAGAAAAAATCTTATCTATCTCAATACATAATAGAAATCCTTGTCAATAAACTAATCCAAAAGAATACACTTAACTTTGTCTACACAGTGGCTAGTTTACTGAATAGGGGTCAGTTTGGCCTTTTCTATCACTTAACTTTGCAAAATCAATTCTTTAAAATATATATCCATAGTTCTTGTTCCAAAATTGTGTTAAACATCTCAACATACTTAGAGGAACATGATAACATGAAAGTACAGCCTCATATGTTCATACACAAGTTTATATAAAATAGTCAAGTGACATAAAACAATGGGAAACATTATTCTAAACATTGAAATTCTTCTTCTAGCTTCTTTGCCTTGCTCCTTCTTGGTAACTTTGCCCAAAGCTTGTGCCTATTATGTTGGTAATTTTGAAAGAGTGAGATTCATAGAATCTCAGTAACAATTACCCATACATGCAATCATATTATCATATTTACATAAAAACATTAAAGAATTACTGATCAAACACACTTGCACATTTAAGTCATATGATTTCACAAAAATTTCAGCAGAGTTTTGTTTTGAAGAATGGACATCCCGAGATCTCAAAGCCCATCATTCAACTAAGCCAACATCATTAAAACATCACAAGGGAATGATACAATCATATGACAAAGCATCAAACATATTGAAAGCAAGCGTGATAGCATAGTGCAACTAAGAAAGTAATGCTACCTTTATGCTTTTTCTTGCTCTTCTACTTGATGACATTGCTCCCACTAGCTTCCTTGGGCTTCTTCAAGTCCTAATGCATCACCACATACAAACTTAGGCCACTATTTTATGGAGCCATATTACAAAGTTCCACACTAAACCTTAACATTTCATCTTAGCTTTCTCTTTGTTTTTCTTTACACTAATACATGCTCTTAAGGTTTTGAACCATGGGGAATCCATTTTTGGCATCAAACACATGAAATTCCAACTCTAGAGTGATGCCTCGTTATGGCCAATAATAACAAGAAAAGGAGAGAAAAATGATTTGTTTTGAAAATCACTCAATTACTTCCAAAATCATGCTCCAATTGGTTAGCTCATGGTTTACCCTAGGTTTTATTCATGAAAACTCATCTTCCCCATGTCCTAGGATTTGACCAAACTCTAACATCATGAAACTACAAGCTTATAATCATAGAAACTTACCTTGATGGTTGATTCTCCAAGCTTTCTTCCTTGTCTTTCTTTTCCTCTTCTTTCTTAGGTTCTCTCTTGTGTAGTTGAAGCTCTTCTCTCTTTATTGTTAGACCACTTGGTTGGCCAAATGTAGAAGAGAAAATAAGAAGTCTATTTTGTCAATTAATCATGGCAAAATTTGCCTTGACTTTGGTTACCAAAAACAACTACTTCTTTAAGAAGTATTTTTAAAAACCAATTAAATATTCCAATTCCTTCACATGGTAGCAACTGACCACATCTGAAATAAGGAGGAAAGAGAGTGTTTATTTGGTTTAATCAACTTGCTAATTACCTTGCTTAATCTTAATCACTTTTGATGAAAAAGTAATGCCTTCCACAAGAAGTTGTTTAGCCAAAATTCATGCCTTCTTTAAGAAGTTTTGTGATGAAAATGGTGGGCTGAATGGATGTCCAAGAGAGAGAAGAAATTGTCCAAAATACTGCATATTTTTCCCAGTCCAGTAATACCTTACATTGGTTACTTTATAGTTGGACCAGGAAAGTTACTTTTTGCAGTATAAATTTACTTTATAAGAACAGGATTAAAGTAAACTTGTATCTAGTATTACTTTATTGTCCTATATCCTAAAAGCTTCTTATAGGGTTTCCATCTACTTTACTATCTACCTTTTTCACCTTTTGCAGATATATAGACACCTTTATCGGTATAAAGGCACCGCTAAACTTTCAGCACTGATTATTTCTTTATCCTTAAACATTAATCCTTAGTGCAATATACCATTGGACGCATCCCGTCAAGAGCTTTGTTCTGACAGTAATTTTGTATATTTACAGAATTATCCCTGACCTGGGCCAAATTATAATTTTTAAGTCTTTCTAGTCATTAGCTACAATTTATCCCAAAATATATATTCTCGTGCATTCCCACGTGACATCTATGCTTGAGGGGTTAAAATGCGATCATCTTAACTTATAGGGGCAAAAATATAATTTCTCATTTTTTCCGTCTAATCAGGAAAAATGACTTCTTTGCCATTTTTCACACAAAATGGTGTAAAATCATTTTTATGAATTCATTATAGATATTTAGATATTCTAACTCTTAGGGATGTTACACTTTAGGCTCAAACATGCAACTAATCTAGCTCACCAATACACACTCCAACAATAATGACCTATTTGGGGGTCCAAATCATCATCATGCACATACAACCATATGTGAATATATGCATACCACAACATCATCTATATCATCACATATCATTTCTTATTATCAACATTATACAACTATCATCATCACAGTATCATTGACTTCATACCAGTTACAAACATAATATCCTACTTGGCACAACTCATAATATATACAATAATACAACTACCATTGACTTGGATAATATCGACACCGGGGATGCTATGACTCCTTTGTCTTCTCCGGACTAGTATCAGAGTCTTCACCTTAAATATTAGTCATGGGAGGTGATGTGAGACAAAGTCTCAATAACTGGGAATACAAACACAGGAAACCTATATCATCTATCCATACAATTATGCATATGGTGCCATGCAATGCAAAATAACATGGTATGCATGTTTTCTCTTGTACATGACAAGAACCACGAGCTGATGTCATCACAAGGTATTTTCAATAGGTGATTCACTTCTAACCATGGATGAAGACTGATTCTGGGACATCATCAAGCTCACCTCACACTAATGCAACGTGGCCAAAAGTTACAATAGTGCTTGGATTATGGCTCTCCTTCCCCTAAACTATCCAAATTCATGGTGATTTTGCGAAGGTACGTCCCCAAATCCACTGCCACCTAGGTCTCCTGGCCATTAGATAGGATTTAATGGCAAGAATATTTTCATCATATCATCATATCACATCATATCATATCAATCATCATCATTTCTCATATCATCATCATCCCAGCATCCACCTCACAATATGCATCAACAGTGATGATGTCAAAGCCATGCTAATATACCTTTAAATATATATATATAAATTATATCATCATAATCATCATAATGGTCATGCTAGCATGCAATGGTATGGGGATGCTACAAAATCACACATACACATCATATACAATCATCATACCTCAAACAGTCGTCTATACACTAAGATATGTAGAAAAACCATACACATACACAAACAATATGATGGTAGAAACATGAATATGCATATATACATATATATATATCAACATATAATACTTAAATCACAAACACTCGCTTACCTTAAATTGCTGACACCACACATATGGTTCTCACAAGCTTTCAGGTTGCCAACCATGACTTGAACTCCTCCGATCAAACAAATAACCATTACAATACCATAACATCTTCAATTAACATAATACTTGTAACAACCAAAATCCACAATTTAGCCATTCAAGCTTAACCCATAGTTCCAACAATGTAATTACACACTAATAAGCTCTAATTAATCATCCACATCATAATTATCCTCATAATACTCATAACACCCAAAATCCACAATTTCCAACCTAAGATTCAACTCAAACTTATCACAATCCCCTCAACACTCATATCTAAATCTTCAATCCTAACACTACATAATACTTTTACAACACCAATACAAGCATTTTAATTGGTAGGAATCCATCCATACTGACCCTTCATGCACATATCTGAATTTCAACCCCAAAATCTGAAGAGAAAATAGAGGAGGGAGACTAAAAACCACTTACCAACAATTAATCAAACTCCTTAGGTCCAGAAATCACCCCTAAGGGTTAGTTTTTTTTTCCATAGTAGAGCTCTCTATTTCTCCCTCTGATTCTTTCTATTTCCATCAATTGAAACTTGTCCAATTTTAACTAATTTCGCTACTAGGTGATTTTTCAAGTAGGTGGAATTTTTTGCTAGATCCAGAAATTGATCAACGTAGTCATCAGCTGACAAATTCCCCTATTGGAAAGCTAGAAATTTCGTGTCCTTTCGTATCATTAAGGTAGGAGGGAAGTAATGTACAAAGAATCTCCTCTTAAACTGCTCCCAATTCATCATGGCATCCATAGGCTCAACAGTTGATGGTATCTTGATCTCAAGTTAATCTTGGATAAAACTGAGGCACCAGCCAATTGATCAATCAAATCATCGATCCAAGGCAAAGGATATTTATTTTTGATTGTCACCCTATTCAATTGCCTGTAATCATTACACAACCTAAAGCTACCATCCTTCTTCTTAACAAACAACACCAAAGCTCCCTAAGGTAAGACATTTGATCTAATAAAACCCCTTTTCAACAAATCTTCAATCTACTTTTTGAGTTCTATCAATTCAGAGGCTGTCATTTGATATGGAGCCTTAGAAATGGAACTTGTTCTAGGCACCAAATTGATGGAGAACTCCAGCTCTCATGGTGGTGGTAAGCCGGTAATCTCCTCTGCAAACACATCATGATATTCATAAATAACTAGATATCTTTGTATTCCTTCTCCCGCATTCACATTAACAAAGAAGAAAACTAGAAACCCTTGACACCCTTTTTGCTAGTACATGTTAGCTTAGGCAAAGGACAAACAAACATTTTCATCCCCTTCAACACTAGGGATATTCATTAGCATTGACTTAATTTTCTGAGTACAATCAAAAAGAGCATTATTCGCCTCCAACCAATCCATCCCAATAATAACATCAATATCTTGCAGTGGCAAACAGATTAAATCCAGGGTAGTACTTTAGTGTTCAAAGTGAACTACACAATTCAAATAGGAATGAATAGTTCTCCCAGAAACTCATGTGGGAGTAGAAACCAACAATTTGAAATGCAACTCAATTGCCATAATTCCCAGTCTCCGAGCATAATCAAAAGATATAAAAGATTATGATACACGAGAGTCAAACAAGGTATGAATAAAGAAACTATTAAGCTTAAGTTTACCTCAAATTAGATAAGGCGCAATATCCGTCTCCTATCTAGTTTTGGCAAAGACTCACCTGGGCATTGTTGGCTTCCTCTTTGCCTCATCACATCTGGGCTCATGATGACTTTGTGATATGTGCCCCAGCTTCCCACAGTTGTAATAGCTTAAGCATGTTCGATTGCCATGGTTCATTCCGTATTTTGTGCAAGGAGTTAAGGCACTGCCTAAACTGTGTTGAGAGGGAACTATATCTTTTCTTGCAAATTCACTATGACTAGAGATCCTTTGGTCAAAGCCTCATCATTAGAATTGCCTTCTGCCAAACTGGCCTCTATTGAACTGATGTTAGCCAAATCTACCTCTACCTCTGCCAAAACGACCTTTATTATATTGGCATCTTCCTTTACTAGAACCACTACAACTACTATTGCTAGATCCACTTCCTTTACTAATGTACCTCCGGTAGGTCCTAGATGAGAAAATGTGCGGATCATTGAATTTCTTCTTTCATCCTCAATCTCCCATATTCGCTGAGAGAGAACACGCATCTTTACACATAAATCTTCAAAGGACATAAATTCAACTACTGCCAACCATTCCTTAACATTCGGATGTTCTCCCTCAAACAGACGTTGAGCCTTCCACCTGTCATCTGGGTGATTTTTCAAGTAGGTGGAATATTTGGCTACATCCAGAAATTGGTCAGCGTAGTCATCAGCCGACAAATTCCCCTGTTGGAAAGCCAGAAATTAGAATCTCTTCTTAAACTGCTCCTAATTCATCGAGGCATCCATAGCTTCAACACTTTGTAAGACATTCCTCCACCACCGCTTAGCTTTTTTCACTAATTTGACTACTGTCAATTCCACCATTTGCCCCAAGATGCAATCTATCACATCAAAGATGGTCTCTAATTGGTCTACCCATGCTTTAGCCAATTTGGGGTCAATTTAGCCTTTTTTGTCATGGTATGCATGTCTTCCATATACACGGTAAGAACCACGAGTTGACATCATTATAAGACATTTCTAAAAAGTGATTCCCTTCCAACAACAGGTGAAGACTGATTATGGGACATCACCAAGTTCACCTCACACTTATACAACCTGGCCAAAGGTTACACTAGTGCTTGGACCTTGGCTCTCCGTCCTCTAGACCACCCTGAATTGGTGGTGATTTAAGTGTTGAATCAAGTGCTTTTGATGATTCCAACAAACTGGAGCTTGGAAGGAAGATATCAAAGGAGTACAAGAGAATCCAAGTGAAGAAATCCAAGAAGAAATGAGTACAAGATTGGTTTGTAGGATTTCACACAATGTTCACAGAGTAAGAGGCGATCTTGCACCTACTGGTTTTAAATAAGTGTTTTTCAACTATCATATGTTAACTTATGATAAATTTGAGAAATACTCACTGACAGATAAATTTTTAACTATTAAACTTCATATGTTTCTTTGAAAATTTGAACTTTGATGACTAAAATTTGAAGTTACAGAGATGTTATCTCTGACAGATGAATTTCAGCCTGTTAAAATTTGAATTTCAAGTCAAGCATAATTTATGAAAAATGAAAAATTCATCTGAAGTTATGTCAAAGTTCATCTAAAATTAGAGTGCAAAAAGAGTTCTAAATCAATCCCTCTGACAGACAAACTTTGGTTTTGAAAATTCGAACTTTGGAATGAAAATGTACAAGTCTGATTAGATATCCCTCTGATAGATGAACTTTGATTTTGAAAATTTGAACTTTGGAATAAAAACGTATAAGTCTGATAAGAGGTCTCTCTGACAGATGAACTTTGAAGGCTCAAAATTCGAATTTCAAAAAGAAGAACTTTTGTCATATTAAGTTGCTCACTGATAGGCAAATTTTGGATCCCTAAAATTCAATTTCAAGTGCACTGTAGCAATATGAAATAATTGTTCACACTTATCAGAAGCACTTTAAACTTGAAATGCATATATTCAAACTTGAGAAATATTTGTCAATATCAAAATTCAAATTTCACCTTTGAACAGACGAATTTTGAAGTTCAACATTAAAGTCTTTAACTTATAGTCTTTATGAAATTTGTCTGTTGGCGTCCCAAAATTCAAACTTTGGATGTCAGACGCATTAAATGCGGTTGGTGAACGGCTAGTTTTGCAGAGTAACTATTGGGTAACGTCTCTAATGGTTAGATCTTGTGTCTAACGTATAGTTGAGATATAAATCGATAAATAGAACTTCATTTGAAGTTATGGGTATTAATTTTATGTTGTGTATACTGAAACTCTGCCAAAATCATTAGACAAAGCCTTCTACTCTTTCACACTTCATTTATTGCACTTCAACTATCAAACATACTGTATATTAGAGAGTTTCTCTTGTTGTAAACAATCTTATCTTTATTTGAAAGAAAGATTTTCTTATAAGGGGATTTCACAAGGGATTTAGAAAGCACTTAGCTATAGTACAGAGTGAGAATCTATAAGCTCTTAGAACAAAGCACAAGGTTGAACTGTGACATTGCAAGGAGCCCACTGAATTCTTGCAAGATAGTGGCAATTCTCAAGTGGTAGCTTGAGGACTGGACATAGGTCAAGAGGAAGAGACTGAACCAAGATAAATCTTTGTGTTTTTCTTTCCTCTACCTTGCTTACTACTTTATTACATTCTGTACTTTATTTTTCTGCAACTTTTGCTTTCACTGCTCTTTTGTAATATTGCAAAAAATTTCAAACTTCCCAATTCACCCCCCTCTTAGGAAGTCAGCAGACCTAACATTAAGGAAGGTGCAGTCCACTGCCACCTGGCTCTCTAGGCCATGGGAGAGGACTTAGTGACAGGGATCTTTCTCCATATCATATATCATCATATCTCATCTTATCGTCACCTCCCAATCTACCATTTCTCATAATGCTCATGTGGTGATGATGTCCGTGCCATGTCAACACGTGTATGTCACTATGGAATCATAGTCATATCTATCAATATCATGCTAGCATGCTATGGAATCACATCTAACATCATGTTTATCATCATCATATACTAATACTAGGGATTTAGACTCATACCTCATCTACTTGTGTGCATACCACGATAGGTAGAAAACCATGCACATACACATATCAATATCATTGTATGAATGAGAACATGCATATATATATACAATTAATAATTAACATACAAAAACAAACACCCAGTTATCAGAAATTGCCGACACCACACACACTGGCTAAACCCATGGTCTTAATGCCGAATACGAGTTGAATCACCACCGATCAACTAAACAACCACTACAATGCCATAATATCTTCAATTAACATAAAGTATAATTATCCAAAATCCATAATTCAACCATTTAAGCTTAACCCAAGGTTCCAAAAACAATTTCATGCATCAATGAGCCCCATACAACGATTCAAACCAAAACTAATCCTATACATTTCAGATCTCATGCTTCCACTCACAATATAAAGTTAGGGTTTGGCATAAATATACATACTCCCTCTAAAACTCATACCCAAACATTATTAATACTAAACCACACTTCAATAATCTATTTACATATATTTCAATCGGTGAAATTTGATCAAATCGGAAACCCCATGCATAAACTCAAATTTCAACCCAAAGCCAAAGAGAAAAGAGAGAATGAGAGGTTAGAGATTACTTACCAACCAAGATTGAAGCTCCTAGAGTCCAAAAATCACTCTCAAAGGTTAGATCTCTCATGCCCTAGCAGAGCTCCTCTATTTACATATATTTATATTTATGATCTGATTTTTAAACCACTTAACTTGTCTTTATAATTCTCAAAAAGTTGCAATAGTAAAATTGTAGAACACTCTTCTTAATCAAATGATTCAATTCAAATCATAATATCCAAGATTTTGAATTTTCTGGGTCACCAATATCCAAGATTTTGATTACACTCACAGATATATAATTTCATATACTAATTAATTGTATGTCACAATTTATTTGTTCACAACTACTTAACACTCCATTTACATCCTTCTAGTAATCCTATTATTAAATTAGTAGATTAATGAACAAATTCTTAAAGAATTTATTTATAAGCAACTCTCATGCGTATTGTTAAGAATTGATGTGAGACTAAGAAAAGTATAATTCCAACAAATACTTGCTTCTCCAAAGTGACAAAATTTTTTTCTTTCATCTTGACTGAACTCTAACTAATTTTACACTTCTGCCTGTTTCTCCTTCATTAGTCCAGTAGTCCAGTTCTTTTAAATTCAAATTAATTTTTTTTATCTAACTATAATTAAACTAGTCATAATTAAGTCAATATATTTTTAAAATTTTATTTGCAAAATTATTATCTAGGACAGAAGATTGAAATTATGAGTTTTTACTTATTCTTAACTTATTTTTATTATTTTTCATTGATTTCTATCACTTTTGGTCAATTTTACCTATTCTTAACATTAATTAATTGATCATATCTGACTTTGTGTAATTTTGAGTCAATGAATTAATATTTATTTATAAGAGTGAACATGACAGGTTTTCAAGCATTTGATGGGAATAGCAATAGTGGGGAACAACCTCACAACGTATTTGATAACCGAAATGCATTTACCACTGGCAAAGTCAGGCAACATTGTAAACAACTTCGTTGGGACCATTTTCCTCTTGGTTCTCCTCGGTGGCATTCTCGCTGACTCTTTTCTCGGCAGTTTTCACACCATCCTCATCTTTGGCTTTCTTGAAGTTTCCGTAAGCCCTTTTTCTTTCAAATAATTAATTTTAATATGCATAGTAATATTTAAATTTAATACAATGTATTCTAAAATCTTTTATGTAAACTGATATAATGTAATCTAAAATCTTTTACTTTGTATCAGTTTGTGCTTTTGGTTTCCTTACCACCCATTATCTAGTAAACCCCGTTGTTGTAAATCATGCAATCATCAAATCTATTGAATCTTCTATTCATGTTAATGTCACAAATGCCGCCTTTTTCTACATTTACATGGTCTCGAAGCCAAGACATCTTACTTAAGCGACCCTAACTCCTTCCATTAGAATCAATACCTATTGGTAGTTTAAGAATATAATTTTTATATTTAAAAGTTTAGCATAATAGAAATAGTGAAGGAATGGGAATGAGAGATGAGCAAATGAGCAATGTATTCTTAATAGATTAATATCTTAAACTTAATATCAAAAATTATTTAGGGTAAATTACTCTTTATGCTTAACTTAGCATGTTGAACTGTAACTTTCCATCTATTTTTGGATCGAAAGATTTGTGGACTATGTTTTTGAAATTTAAAATTATATATATACTTTCAGTAAAATTGAAGGAAAAATGTATCTGATTTACTCTACATAATTTGGTTTCTCTATTTTCACTACAGGTGTTCACATTACTATCAATCCAATGCCATGCATCTTCCTCAATTAAAGCCACGTCTATGCAACAACATACTGAATGATGAAGCACACCAATGCCAAGAAGCAAAGGGGTTGGAGGTTGCAATATTCTTCTTGGCACTATACATGGTGGCACTGGGAAGTGGGTGTGTGAAGCCAAACATGATAGCTCATGGAGGAGACCAGTTCAACAAACAAAACCCTAAGCAATTGAAGAGCCTCTCGACCTACTTCAACTTTGCCTATTTTGCGTTCTCATTGGGTGAACTTGTTGCCCTCACTCTTCTTCTTTGGGTCCAAACCCACCCTGGCATGGACATTGATTGTGCTGTTTCTGCTGCTGCCATGGCTATGGGGTTGGTTAGCTTGACTTGTGGGACTCCCTATTACAGGAATAAGCTTCCACAAGGCAGCATTCTCACTCCCATTGCTCAAGTATGAATTCTATGACTCTTATATCTGTGTCCTTGCCTCTAAATCAAGAATAGTTTAATTATGAGACATTTAAAAATAGTAATTTAGAGATGTTTTGTGGGCATTAGATCTGTTTTTTTCTTTTATTATGATCGAATAAATCTGTGATTGATGTTTGAGATATGAAGAAAACCTAATATTTTTTCTTCTTTGCCAAAAACTAGGAAGATATATTTTTTTCGTGAGCATCATGTGTATCATTTACAGGTAAAGGCTAATTCCTTTGAAATGCAAAAATTATTCTTGCCTCTCCCAACAAAGTCTCTTTCCATATATATGTCTAGGAATCAAATATAGATCAATAACATGCTTGAAGGATCCAACTATTTACAATATGTGTTAGAACCTTATAGGTAAAATAGATATTATTTAAACACAAGCAGAGTGAAGACTGGTCATGCCCAAAAACATGAGTCCACATGGATTAAATCTTTTGTTTTGATGGAATAAGTCAATGTTTGATTGATGTTTGGGATGAACATGAAGCTAGAAGACCTAATAATTATAGTTTGGGTTTGATACGACATCATGGTATCTTAATTAATTTTTTTCCAAATTACTTAAATGATTACTTCTTTAAAACTCGGTTTGAATTGTTCGCTAGTTAAATTCAGTAATTATTAATTAACTAAATATTTATTTAATTAATAAAATTTTCCATAGACGAGTTAATAATAAAATGAATTAAATAATTACATAACCATCCTTTAATAAATTACATTGAATTTATTACTTTTTAAGAATAAATTGAACTACAATCAAATATTTGGCCAAAAAAAATCAGATATGTAAATGTTATTAAGACACACACACAGACACTCACACAAAGTTCTAGCTCTCTGATTCTAAAACCATATATGTATCAATGTCATATCTTCAGGTTTTTGTGGCTGCAATATTTAAGAGAAAGGTTCAAAGAAACCAAAGCAATTAATACTGTTGGCCACTCCACTGACTTAATTGATGAGAGGGGTCCGCCTCACATGGATAAGTTCAAGTACTTTAATTTTCTTCTTTTTTAATTTTCTTTTCGTCTATAATTAGATAGGATCCTATGTATTGACGTGTGAAAATAAGCAGTATGTTTGTGAAAAGAGAACAGCACCTTATTATAGATTTTTACGCGCATACTTACTCAAATATTGACATTCTCAAAAGTAAACTGAAGATAAAAATTGGGAGAGAGATGCAATCCATCTCAATCACAAAGGAGGTTCCTTTAAAATATTTTAGAATGAAGCTAAAGAGAGATAGAAAAAGAGATACGGATCATAATTCTATGGGACCAATATGTAAAGAGATGGAACTCGCTCTTTCTTTTCATGTCTTTCTTAAACAAAGTATTTAAAGAGATTCAAATTGTCTCTAACAAGCTAAGTCCTACAGAAATAGGTTCCATCTCTTTCCCATTGTTTATTTTCACTTTACCTTGGACTATTCTGGATGATTTTATCACACTATATGCTCAATTGTCTGGAACTCACTCTTATTTAAGGTGTTTGGACAAGGCATGTATCAAAGTCTGAGGTGAGATTAGCCCAAGGGAAACCCCATGGACATTGTGTAGTGTTACTCAAGTAGAACAAGTGAAGACATTACTGTCTCCCATCCCCCATCTTTGCCTGTACTATCATCTTCAACACAATCCTAGCTCAAATCTAGAAATTCTCAGTTCAACAAGCAAGCTCCATGGACACCATCTTTCTAGAACCTTCCAGATCCCTCCGGCCTCCCTCCAAAGCTTCCCTTACATGCTGCTCATTCTCATGGGACCTTTCTACGATGCCTTTTTTGTCCCTTTTGCCAGAAAACTCACAGGGCACAACTCCGGCATCTCCCATTTAACTAGAGTAGGGTTTAGCCTCTTTGTAGCTACTTTCCCCATGGTTTCAGCTACTTTAATGGAGAAGAAAAGAAGAGACACTAATACAAATTTGGGAATAGTTGGCATTTTTTTTCAAATTTATTGGCGTTTTAAAAACGCCATCTATTAATGTGCTGATGAAAGTCTTTAAAATACAATGGCGTTTGAAAAACGCTAATGTTTCTTTAGTATTTAGTTGGCGTTTATTAATAAACGCCAACTAAAGTGAGACTTTAGTTGGCGTTTATTAATAAACGCCAACTAAAGTGAGACTTTAGTTGGCGTTTTTGCTAAAAACGCCAACTACAACATTAAGAAACGTTGGCGTTTTTAAGTAAAACGCCAACTAAAGTCTCCATTTAGTTGGGGTTTATCAATAAACGCCAATTTTTCTTAAGGTTTTATTTGGCGTTTACAAACAAAATGCCAACTAAAGTCTGTTCAAAACGACTAAAACATTAAGAAATGTTGGCATTTTTAACTAAAACACCAACTAAAGTCTCATTTTAGTTGGCGTTTATCAATAAACGCCAACATTTTTTATGATTTTCCTTAGCGTTTACCATTAAATGCCAACGTTTTTTAGCATTATTTTTTTTTATATTTTACTGTTACGCTACACAACCTACAGTTATTCATTATCAACCACATCCAGTGAACCCAGAAATTGGAGTAAAACATAACAAGATGGAGTAATATATATTATTACATTTATAGTACCGGCCAGTGGAAATTCCAGTGATCAATTAAGAAGCAAACTAATTAAAAAAAGAAATAAGAAAACCATGAATAAATTTCAGTTATTGACAACAGAATGTGCAGGAAGAAGCCAAGAATACAAGAAAAGGTGTTAGTATCTTTACGATTAAATGTCACTTGCATCACATAATGAGAGTGCCCCTCAAATATCTGAGTACAAACCCAGCCTTTCTCCCAATCCCAAAGCTTTTTGAGCATATATCAGCAGATGATGACAGCACGTAAGGAAGGGTAGGATGAACTGCCACACACCTAATGTAATCTGTATGTGCCTCAAAAACTTTAACTTTATCCATTGTGTTGTAATTATATGCTCCAGCAACCACCCACTATTTGCGTGCAACAAATTTGGCCGACCTAACTACAAAATTATGCTGTACTTCAGCTCCATTGTGGTATATATTTTGAGTTATAATAATAATGAGAAAAGATACACTTTCAAACAATTTTGGCAGTACAGGTAAAAATTGGTTTGCTAAAGAAAAAACAAGGATCATGTACCTGGTAACTCAGTAACCTCAAAAGACTTGGCCAAGGAAATGGTGAAAACAAACATAGGGTATCCAGAGCCATAGTTATGAATTTCACAATTCTAATCTGTCAGTTTGAATAGAAGAATGCAAAAGGCACACAAGAAAATTTATTCCACTGCAATATATCCACCATAATCATTACAACCCTCCATTGGCTAAAACGCACTAACAAGTTATAACAATACACAGGATCTCAATTAAAAAATTTTCAGGTACCTGAGATTGGGAGTTCCAAATACAGACAGTTCCTGAGTATAAACTTGCCAGAATCCTGTGGTAGCCATGACAAAATCACACATTTCAGCAAAATAGCCAACGATAAACTATTTACCAATCCTATGTCATCAGTAACCCTGTTGACAAATTCCATGACTAATATTGATATAATTCTCACAGATGCCGCACAGTAGAAATAATAAAATTAAGAAAGCAACTATAGA
This sequence comes from Adenanthera pavonina, assembly GCA_026686845.1. NCBI lineage: Eukaryota > Viridiplantae > Streptophyta > Magnoliopsida > Fabales > Fabaceae > Adenanthera > Adenanthera pavonina. The sequence goes on from JAIVEN010000017.1 coordinate 12,281,893, forward strand.
ATTTTAAATTGCAGCATGGTTAAATTTACCTCTCTATTCATAGGCACTTATCAAGGATGAAGTTACACCACTCTTCGATGAGTTCCTCTATTTGTGTATCAGAGTACTCAGAATAAGAGGTGTCAGGGAAGTACTGTAAATTAAAAAATTATAAATAAGCAAAAATGGTAAAATTTTATAAGCCTTAATGTAAATATAAAATTACATACCATGTCTGGGATTATGCTATGACCATGTGTGATGATATCCTTCATGAATAACATCACATAGTATCCACAGTCATTATCATTTGGTTGTTTTGGACACTAAAGAGGAAACTTATATTAATTATACAATACAGAAATATTAATCTCAACAATTGTTGATTAAATATAAATTTTTACATACCCGTATCTTCTGCCATTTATATAACGAGGAAGCTAAGGGTTTTACCATTTTGCCCTTATGATTATCTCTACAACCCCGGCCCGCTCGAAATATTGACACAGCACTGTTTAACCATAAAATATAAAAAATGTTAGATTGAGCAAAACCTAGCTAATTTGAATTATTACATATAAGTATGGATCATTAAAAACATGAAAAATAAATCTAGGTTCCTTACTTATTAATTATCCCCATCATTTGTTCGCGAAGTTCCGGATCATAATTCAAAGGATCCAAAAAATAGATAGTTGGCTCCAATGGATTGATTGCAATTAACATCCAGTGTCCACTATGAAAAAATAACCAGTGTCATTAGGAAATTATTATTCAGCAGATGAAGTCAAATACATTAAATCCTGAGAATTTACTTACACATTATGATACGGAACCAAGAATAAGACATCTTTGTCAGCCCTTGCAGTGAATGCATCCGCAATTAACTGCTGCTATTCAGAAATCTTACTGTCCGGCAATTTTGAAGCATAAGCAGTAACCTCTTCAGGATGGATGAATATAAATTTGTTTGTAAGATTGCAAGGCTCCAAAAATGTCTCGTACAGGTATCTAAAGTTTAGAAACAAAATAAAAAGCAACATAGGTTAATATGAAGGCCTAAATTGAAAAAAATTAAAACAAATAGATTAATATCAAGTACCTTATGTACAAGTTAACATTCGCAACCCCAATCCACTTCTGATGGATGATGTAATCAACAATTTCAGTGTTGATACTTTTAAATACTACCTTATTATAAATGTTCTTGGCAAATTTCACACGTTTTTCGACTTTGTCCTTAAGCGAATGTGGTAGAAACTTGACAATCATCCTTTGAAAGGTGTCTGGAACTGGATGCCTGGGCGGCTGCATGAGTGGTGGAGCTACTGATTCCTTCGAATGTCCTGACTCTCCGACCTTACTCTTCCCCTTCAACTAAGCAACAAAGTGGGAAATTTTGAGATTAACCACCTTAATATACACATAACAATAGTATATGTCTATAGGTCCTCTAATATGAACCTTTGAATATAGTGGCTCATTCAAGACATCTAGTATCAAGTTAGTATACTGTCAAGTAACATACCTTTACTAATGGAGCAGCAGTGATGAGGTGTGCGGGCCATGCTACGAAGCTGCCCAATGCCATTCCTATTGTTTCCATATCCCCCGCAGGAACAGGCAACCTGCTACCCTCCTCCCTAACTACCTCAATCGACACTTTTAGATGATTTGCAGGTACAGGTGCATTGTGAAGCATCTCTTCAGGGCTATTATGCACATGCCCCTCCGCAACCACACGTCGATTAGGTGTTTCTAACCATAGCTGGCAATATGATTGACCCTGTTCCAATCAATGCATTAGAACTCAACCATTTATTAGGGGTAAAAAAAAAGTTATCTTTTAACTTGTTCATGATAGCAATTACCTGAGGGAGATCGTGAGGGGTAACAGTGCAACTATCTTTGGCACTAGCCGACACTGGTGGTGTACCTTGCGTTCCCTGTAGTTGAAGCACCATGTTCGTCAATTCAGCTAATCGGAGCTGCATCTCAGATTGAGTCTGATGTTGTTCCTGAATAATAGCCTCCAATCGGGCAACCTTTACAGCATCTGATGATGATCGAGGCCCAAAAAAGGCTTTGTGTGTCACACCAAACCCTGTACCCCTAACACGACCAGGATACTCAGGGACCCCCAGTGCCTTACCAAGTATGTCCTGCCCAACGCTCTCCTGCTCACTAGCTTGAGGCATCGAATTAGAGAGTTCATTCTGTGGAAGAAAGAGAAACAAAATATAAATTTTGCAACTAAATAATAAGTATTTGAAAATATATATGAAAATAAAATATATAATACAATAATACTAACTATTGACTCGGCAACTTTCCGAACGTTGTCATTGTCAATTATCCCATCCTTGTTCTTGCGAGATTCTATCCAAAAGTGTGCTTGTGTCGAAATCATTCGATCTACAGCTCCCACTATACGTATTACTGCTATAATCATTATTCGTCTCACCATGCCTTGTCCATCGTGTGTAACTTCGATCAATTCCATTACAAATTAAATGTGATTCCAAGTCAGTTGCACTAACTAGCCTCCCATAGCAACAATTCAAGCAAGGGCATATAATTTTTTCGGGGTTATAAGCATGCTCAACTGCAAACCTAACAAACTCTTTCACTCCATCCCAATATTCCTGAGTCAAACGATTCGCAGACATCCATTTCCGATCCATACTTTTATTAAGTTGTGTAACCTTTTATAACTTCTGTATAAATTTTGGCAGTGTTCTTCCCAAGTTGAGCCTCCCAATAATTCTACAATACAACACCAACTTACAGGCCACATTATTTCATATGGATTAAATACCATAACCCCATGATTAATACATTAATATTCTTGCTACATAAAAAAAACTAGATTCATTAATTGTACTACAATTATTTGTTTTTCCTAACTTTACTTTCTGATTTATTAAAGCATATGTTACTTTTCAAGTCCTTAACTAGCAAAAGTATTCAACAACATAGACAAAAAAAGAGTTCCAATACTTTGAAAGACAAACCGGCAGCATAACAACTAAAGAACCATAGCATTAACCACTTAGCAAAAATCACCTGACTTGGCTAACTAATACAAAACTTTAACATAAACATAATCAGGAAGCATACCTCAGACAAAGTAGATATCTGATGGGCTAGGACTACAAATTCTGTCAATATGAAACAAGCGCACCAATGACACCTTCATACAAGTGAAGCAACAAGTTAAATGAAGGTCAACCACAAAGTAGTTTGGTGGTGCGTCCACATATGCATGTATGAGTAAGGAAAGATATATATATATATAGTAAAATAACACTATTATTATAGAAAAAAATTAAAATAAAAACTATAAATCTAAAACATGTAAATTAAAATTAAACGGTCCAAATTCACCCAGAATGATGAGTATTGGGTGCTCATACATAATCAAATTACCACTCATGGAGATGTTCTCAGTGGTTCAATTTCTTTTAGCCCAATTACGAATAGTTTGATACAGAATAGACATAATGGTCAACAAACAAAATCAAGATATATGGATTGTATTAAAAAAAAAAGCAAGATAATATGGTGGTTGATTGTATAGTGTATTTAGGGATCCAGGTTTCGACATTTCTTCAATGAACTAATGAAGTCTTTGCCATCAAGCATTGAAAAGGGAAACAAATTACAATATGGGCAATGACTCATATATGAATTTGACAGAAACGGCCACGAATATGAGAGCGTCAGTGGGACAATATGGGGTTACCTCAAAGCTGGCCGCCGTTCGCTGTTGGTTCTGGGAGGGATTTCGAGTTCCTCTGAGAGAATAGAACTGGGCCTCTTTCACTCCATTCACCGTGACCGTTGACAGGGAGAGACGCTACGAGATCAAGCGATTTCAGGTTGAAGGGGATTTCAAAGGAACAATGCCGTGGCGGAAGAGAAAAGAGTGTAAACTTTCGACGCGTGGTGGCCGAAGAGCTGTGCCAGAACAGAGCTATGGCAGAGGAACAGCTTCAGAGCATGGTGGGAATGAAGACGGCACAATTCTGAGAAAATGCGATATAGGGTTCTGAGAAGAGATTTAAAACAACTTAGTTAGCGTTTAACTATTAAACGCTAACTAAATATAATATACATGGCGTTTATTATGTAAACGCCATCTAATCTTCATAACTTAGATGGCGTTTATCACATAAACGCCATTTGAAATTTATACTTAGATGGCGTTTAAATATTAAACGCCAACTAAAAGTTTAAAAATAAATTAAAAAAAATTTCGGGTGGACCTTAGTTGGCGTTTATTTCATAAACGCCATCTAATAATTTATATTATTTTATTAATTTAGATGGCACTTTTTTTATAAACGCCATTTAAAGTCTAAAATTAGTTAGCGTTTATCATAAAACGCCAACTTTAGTTTTACATTATGACTGTAAATGGCGTTTAGAAATAAACGCCATCTAAAGTTCCAAAAATAGATGGCGTTTATTTTTTACACGCCATCTAAAACTTGACTTTAGTTGGCATTTACAAAATAAACGCCAAATAATACGCTTGGTTTGATTTTTATTGGCATTTTTCTAAATAAACGCCAACTATTCAGCGCCAATAAATCCTGAATCTGGCGTAGTGAGACCAAGCTTTGAACTTCAACACAAAACTTCCCACTCTTTGGATTACACCACAATTTCTGATCTTTGGGCTGTCTGAGACGTTTATAACAGTGGGACTCAGAGTTCTTTTACCAGCAGTCTGATTTGAAAGGCATGGAGTCATGCATTCTTGACTTTGATCACTTATTGTTCATACTCTTGGGTTTTATTTGAGCTCAGTTTTGGTCTATCTAGTGAATAAGATCACTGGTGCAATAAGTTCTGATGGTGGCTGGCTTCATTAAAATGATCTGAATAATGATATGTTGGATCTGTTCTATTGGATGCTGGCTGTGTTGAGCTTTCTCATCCTTCTTAACTATTTGTATTGTTCAAGATGGTATTCTTCTAGAAAATGAAAATCTCAAGACTGTGATGCAAGAAATCTTGAAGATGATAATTAATTCTCCTTAACTAGAATTACCAAACTGTGAAGCTTCCTTTATTGTATTATTCATATAACCACTATGGGCCATGTGTTGGAGTTTGCTCAGAGTTTGAGTAATGAGTTACACTGTTTATATCTCTTGAACAGTGCTTTTTTTAAAGAAGTTTGATATTAGGTATAGATGTAGATTATATAGTGATTATAGGAAAACAAACTGAAATTTTAGTGGATCCTAAAAGAAAAGATCAGTAGGGCTAGCTTACTATGGGAGATGAATGAACATTAAAGATAAATGAAGGAACAATGTTAAATGAACAGCATATTAATCTCTCTCCCCCTCTCTCTCTCCCTATATATATATAGTATGTAGATGGCATAGGTGCATCTTTTGTGTAAGAGAATTCCGGTATATTGTTTTAATATTTGTCTGAAGTTACTCTATTATACAATGATATATTTCAAGATTGATTCAGGTAACTAATCATTTTTCTTAACAAGTTAACAGATTTTGGAGCTTTATTTTGATTTTGATTTTTGCCAAAATTTTGAGTTATTGTATTTATATATAGTTATGCATATATAGTGATTATATATATAGGAAGCTGTAAGTGCTCTGTCTTTTTGGAGGTTAGTATATGGTTTGGAAAAATTATATAAAATTAAATTCAACCTAACAACAATGAGTGTTGCTTGTGAATTTACACAAACCGTAAAATGTTTTAGTGGTCCTACTAGAAAGGATTAGTGTGTCCCACTAGAGGAGAAAAATGAATGATAAAGAAATAGTTAACCATTCAACAAACAGTAAAACTATCCATAGTTTTTATATATAAATATGTAAATATTTAAAAATATTTTTTAGTATTGATGGTTGTATTGTAAAAATATTATGTTTGATTTGTTATAGAGAAAGAAGGAAATTATGAAACAAGATATTTTGTTCCGATATATTCAATTTCTTTTAAAGAAAAAGCTCCACATTTCAAATTTTTATTATTATTTATTTAACTTAAATTTAAGTCATGAGTTGATCGGGACTATTTTTATTTCATTTCAATTTAATCAGTTGAATTAAATTGAGTTAATTTTAATCTAACTTTTTTAGTAAAAGGAAAATAGAAAAATATGCAAGAAGAAAATATGTAATGCCCCTCATGATATTTTTCTTGGCATTGTGTTCAGGACCGGAGGAAACTAGACCGAGGAAGGCTCAAGTGGGGTCTAAAGGAGCTCCACACAGCGGCAAGGAGCAGGGCTGCCATGGCGAGAAGCCTTCCAGTGGCATTGTTCCAGATTAGTTGGTGGAGCCGCGGCGAGAGTCAGAAAAATTGTTTAAATCCGGATCAGTTCGACGCGAAAGAAAGAAAGAAAACGAAGGGAGCGATGCAGAGAGACGAGAGAGCAGTGCCAGGGTTTGAATTTTCTGGCATCTAGGAGCGATTTTCAGACCTCAAGAGCTTGGATTCAAGTTGGTAAGTGTTCTCTACTCCTCCCTCTCCATCTTCTTCGGTTGAAATTTGGGATTTCCGGTTATATGGTTGGATTTTCGGTTTGGGGTGAAATCTACCGATTGAAATGGATGTTTTGGGGTTAAGGAAGTGTGTTTTGATGTTCTTGTTGTTTGAATGTGAGTTTTGAAGGGATTATGTGTGTTTAGAGTTTAACCCTAGGTTGTTTTCGGTAATGGCTCTTAGGAATCCGAGGTGTCTGAGGTTGTATGGTGTTTGAGTAATCCCTAAGAGCTTATTGATGCATGAAAAGGGTGTTGGAACCTAGGGTTAGGTTAATGTGGTTGAATTACGATGTTTGATTTGTTGGTATATTGTGCTAATGGAAGAATTGTGGTATTGGTAAAGGTTGTTGGCTAATCGAGAGGGGTTCACGTGTATTGGACAGTTCAAGGAAGCTTGTGGAACTCGTGTGCGTGTGGTTATGACAATTGAGGTAACCGGGTGTTTGTTTATATTGTGTTGACAATGTTATACGATAGTACGTGTATTTGTATATATATATGCATATTTCATTCATACCACGATACTGGTGGGTTGCGTGTACTGTTGTTATATATATGTATATCGTGCTATGTATACTGTTAGACGATGGCTATGACTATGATGATGATATGTGTGATGATGATATGATATGTTGCATACATGACATTATGATGATGATATGATGATACATGAGCATCACCACATAACATTGTGAGATTGTGATGTATGGTGGATGTAGTGGTGATGACGTGATGGTGGTATGATGTATGATGATGTATACATGTTAGGGAGGATAAGGTTGGATCATATATATATATGTTATGGAGGATAAGGTTAGATTATGTATATATGTTAGGGAGGATAAGTGTAACATCCTACCTCCTGACACCTCCGAACTTAACCAAATGCTTCAAAACCTGACCCTACACAACCCTGACATCTCCAACAACTCTCCATATTCATAAACACAGCGGAAACAATTCAAAAGCACCAAAATCTAGGCTGGGGCCGAGGCCGCTACAGTACCGTCGCGGCTCTGGCCTCCCCTGTTTCAACATTGCTTCTGTCTCCTCTGGCGCCGCGGCGCCCCCTGCTGATATACCATATCAGCAATTTCAACACTCCGGGGTAAACTTCTGACGCGCATAACTTTATGCTCCGACCTCCGATTGACTCGAATCCAACTCCTACAAGTCAATCTAGTCCCCATTTATCCAAGGACACCACCTCTACCCCAATCTAACTCCGTATGGAGATTCTGGACCCTTAACTCCGTTTTGGCCACTTGTTGACCAAAACTCACCACTAGCCACCTCCAATTGCCACCAAAGGCAACTGGTCACTCAGAGACCATTCATACAGGTCCCAATTCCGCAAACAAACCTGTTCAAAGAGGTTTCACCTCAAAGGAACCACTCCTATGAGATTTGACCCCTTGGAACCCAACTTGACCAAATGGGCTACAGGCCCTTACACAGACCAATAAGGCCCAACAACACTCTGGACTCCCAAAAACTGTCACACATACATCTCAACAACATTCAACCATACATACCACATACATAAACATCCATACATAGCCAGTCTCAACCCTGTCATATATTCATTACAAACCATTCTCTATCCTACTTGGCACAAAATACCATTACAGAAAACACACGCTACATAGACTATTCCCACGTACACATCTACTCCCACATCTTCTCAGGACTAGTACCAGAACCTTCACCTGAAAGGTTAGTTTATGGGAGAGGGGGTGAGACAATGTCTCAGTAACCTGGAACAACAACCACACACACACACATATATATACATATATCTCACACCAATCATGTATGGAGTATGAAATGAATGACATGCATGTTGCCCTCACCGGGACTCCATCCTTATCCTCCCTAACACATATATCATCCATCCTTATCCTCCCTAACATATATATATATAATCCAACCTTATCCTCCCTAACATATATATATATAATCCAACCTTATCCTCTCTAACATGTATATATATATAATCATACATCATATCACCATCACGTCATCACCACCACATCCACCATACCTCACAATCTCACATGTTATGTGGTGATGCTCATGTATCATCATATCATCATCATAATGTCATGCATGCAACATATCATATCATCATCACACCTATCATCATCATAGTCATAACCATCGTCTAACAGTATTCATACCATGATATATATATATAATGACAGTACATGCAACCCACCAGTATCCTGGTATGAATGAAACATACATATATATACAAATACACGCACTACCGTATAACATAGTCAACACAATATAAACAAACACCCGGTTACCTCAATTGTCGTTACCACACACACACGAGTTCCACAAGCTTCCTTGAACTGTCCAGTACACGTGAACGCCCCTCGATTTGCCAACAACCTTTATCATGTCACAATTCTTCCATTGACACAATACACCATATAACCAAACATCACAATTCAACCACATTAACCTAACCCAAGATTCTAACACCCTTTTCATGCGTCAATAAGCTCTTAGGGATTACTCAAACACCATACAATCTCAGACACCTCGGATTCCTAAGAGCCATTACCGAAAACAACCTAGGGTTAAGCTCTAAACACACATAATCCCTTCGAAACTCACATTCAAGCAACAAGAATACCAAAACACGTTCCATTAACCTCAAATCACCCATTTCAAATGGTGGATTTCGCCCCAACTCGGAAATCCAACCTTACAACCGAAAACCCTAAAATCTAAACCGAAGAAAATGAAGAGAGAGGAGTAGGGAACGCTTACCAACTTGAATCCAAGCTCCCAATGGACGAGAATCACTCTGGGACACCGAAAATGCCGAACCTTAGCACTGCTCCTCGTCTCTCTGCGTCGCTCCTTTCATTTTCTTTCTTTCTTTCGCGTCCGACTGATCCGAATTTAAACAATTTTTCTGACTCTCGCCGCAGCTCCAGCATACCTCGCCGCGGCTCCACCAAATTATCCAGAACAATGCCACTGGAAAGCTTCTCGCCGCCGCGGCTCTGCTCCTCGCCCCGGTGTGAAGCTCCTTCAGACTCCACTTGAGCCTTCCTCCGTCTTGTTTCCTCGGTCCTAAACTAGATGCCAAGAAAAATATCATGAGGGGCATTACAATAAGGATGGATGATATATGTGTTAGGGAGGATAAGGATGGATGATATATGTGTTAGGGAGGATAAGGATGGAGTCCCTATGAGGGCGACATGCATGTTATTCATTTCATATTGCATTCATGATTTGTGTAAGATATATGTATGTATATATATGTGTGTGTGTGTGGTTGTGGTTCCCGGTTACTGAGACATTGTCTCACCCCCTCTCCTATAAACTAACCTTTCAGGTGACGGTTCTGGCGCTAGTCCGGAGAAGACGCGGGAGTAGCTGTGTACGTGGGAATAGTCTATATAGCGTGTGTATTCTGTAATGGTATTTTGTGCCAAGTAGGATAGAGAATGGTTTGTAATGAATATATGACAGGGTTGAGACTGGCTATGTATGGATGTTTATGTATGTGGTATGTATGGTTGAATGTTGTTGAGATGTATGTGTGACAGTTTTTGGGAGTCCAGAGTGTTGTTGGGCCTTGTTGGTCTGTGTAAGGGCCTGTAGCCCATTTGGTCAAGTTGGGTTCCAAGGGGTCAAATCTCATAGGAGTGGTTCCTTTGAGGTGAAACCTCTTTGAACAGGTTTGTTTGAGGAATTGGGACCTGTATGAATGGTCTCTGAGTGACCAGTTGCCTTTGGTGGCAATTGGAGGGGGCTCGTGGTGAGTTTTGGTCAATAAGTGGCCAAAACGGAGTCAAGGGTCCAGAATCTCCATACAGAGTTCGATTAAGGTAAAAGTGGTGTCTGTGGATAGATGGGGGCTAGATTGACTTGTAGGAGTTGGAATCGAGTCAATCGCAGGTCAGAGCATAAAGTTATGCGCGTCAGAAGGTTGCCCCGGTGTTGAATTTGCTGATATGGTATATCAGAAGGGGGCGTCGCGACGAAGGAAGGCAGGCCGCGGCCCCAGCCCAGTTTTTCGTGTTTGTGAGTTGTTTCTGCTGTGTTGAGGCATTGGAGAGTTGTTTTGAGATGTCAGGGTTGTGTTTGGGTCAGATTTTGAAGTTTTGGTTCAGACGGGAGGTGTCAGATCTTTGAGTTTTTAATTTTATTTAATTTTTTTATTGGTGATCTTCGAGTTCAAGTTGAAAAGAAAAGGAAAAAAAAAAAGAATGTATTATGTAAAAATCTTATTAATGTTTGCTTCTTTTTTTCGCCTTTTTGAAAAGAAAATTTCTTTTAGGCTTTTCTTTTAATTTTTTGGTTTGGACAGAGTTTTAGACTTCTTTGAGATAACACTTTACACATATTTTAGACGTAAGTGTGGTTCTTATTTTTTGGAGAATCTGTGTCTTGGAAGCCCAACATTACTCTAAATCCATTTTATGACCAATAAATGAACGAAAGAATGAAGTATTAGAGAATAAAAAATTCAAAAGAAAAAATTGTGCAAGAAGAAAAAACATCAATAAATTAACTAATCAGAGAAGAAAAACCAAAATATCACCAAATTAGCCCAAACTAAATTAGAAAAGAAGGAAATTAAAGAGAATGTAAAATTCTTATGGTACCAATGACAATTGGGTTGAGTGATAAGATACTCAATATCTTTTAAATAAAATCTTGAATTTAAATTTTGTGAACGGAAAAAATTTTATATCCAACAATTATCTTATTTTACCTAGTCAGATAAATATTGTTTGACTTAAATTTCTAGTGGTCAAGTCCAAATAATTTATAAAGCACATTTTGAAAATTTTTAGGCCTTAAATTAATTAAGATTAATGATGTTTATTTTTCCTAATAAAGATGATGGCAGCAGCAAGTAATTGTGGCTGTGAAAGAACGTGGGTGTTCTATCCTGGAAGATACTTGTTACATGGACGAACCACTCAAGGAAATGGGGAGTATAATCAGGGTCGAGCACCACAAGGCAAGTCACGTTGGCTGGAGAACGAGTGTGAGAGTGGAATGTGGTAGTTGGGTTTTATGAGTTCAGTAAAAACAATTCCTAAGTTCGCCCCCCATATCTCCTCTAACTATCCCCACCCCACTTTTGTCCAATTAGTAGCATGCATTTAGTAATACTGAAATTTGCAGATGGTTGGTATTTATCCTTTTGCAATTATCTTTTTTAATTTTTATTAATCCTCCAAACTCCAAATTTTTTTCTCTCACTTCGTCAACCCTCCCTCTTTTCATTCTAACAATTTATTATAATTTACTATCTCAATTTTTTTTCTCAAATCAACACACCTTCATGGAGTTACAATATGAAAAATCAAGGTTATGTGTTTTGTAAATTCTCCGTTCAACCCTTATTTAAAAACTCAAATTCAACTTTCAACAAAATTGAAGCTGATTGTTCAGATATTCATTTTCATTTTCACATAACATTAGAAACTTTGAAATTATTTATTTTTATTTTAAAGTCAACAAAAATACCTATTACTACTATATATTTTAGGAGTATTTACTTTCATTAATTTAAATAGCTTTGTGTTACTTGGCATATAATCTTTGTTGATATAGTTGAAATTATTGTTACAGTATATATTCTTTATTTTTTATGTTGGCTACTTTAAGTGTTCTTTTTTTATGTTAATAATTGTTTTTATGATAACTAATTTTGTTAACATGATAATTTTTTTTATTATGATAATGTAAGAGAATTTTTATCATGGAAAAGCTTGTAACTACTGTTTTTCTTTAAAACAAGAGCTTCTCAAACCAACAATATTAGAGGAGAATTCTGTTGACTATGATACAAAGGAACGTTGTACTTATATTTGTTCATGTGTTGTACTTATTTATAAGTGCTATTATTTTGCTCCCCCAAAAGAAAAAAAACCCCTCCTGCCCCTGGAAAATTTTCCTGGATCCATCCTTGGTTGGGGAACTGCCATTCTACACACCTATAAATGGAGCCACAAGTAGCCAAGGAAAAGGAGACACACTCTGCCAGACAAAAATATTCAACAATCATTTCGGTTTCTTTTAATATTCAACCTTCATCTTTTATATTTCCTTTCTAGATTTAGGAGTTCCAGTTCCATTCTCATTACTCAGTATGATATTTTATATTATCAAACATGTTTCTTTTTACTGATGTTTGTTAGTTCAGTCTTGCATATATTCTTATTTTCTCTTTTCAAATTTATAGCCCTCTTATTCTTCTTAAATTCTATTTTGTTATCTCAACATAGAGGGAAATTATGACAAAGAACCCTAGGGATTCATGATCATTCTAATAAGAGAAGTTAGGATTTCATATATTTTGAAGTTCACATCTCTGGTACACCTAGAGCATAATTTCCTAAATTTATTTTCAACATATAATTTTTGGCACACTCAGTGGGACCCATACATGTATATAATGCTGCCAAGAATTAGAGGTTTTTGTAGAGACAAAGTGGTTTTACGATCCAAATGATGCGTTTGCAATCGCAACGCATGAAGGCCATATCTCACAATTGATGAAAACTATAAAGTATGGAGGTGCCCAAAATTTTTCAGGCACCAACACAAGATACCTTTCCAAAGGAACATTTTCCAACAAGGGAATTCACTAACAATTCTTCTAATATGTTCTTTGTAATGACCCTGAACATCAATTCTGAGAAGGATTTTACTAAATGAAATTGAACCAGAAGGACTAGGACCAGAGGAGGAGTCAAATTGAGCAAGAAAGCAATTTTTATACTAACACCGTAGCAAAATATGTCGAATTGGGCTTCTGGCCAAGTTAGTGGGCACTAATGCCATGGCAAACTTAAGTTGCACTATGGTACTAGTTGAGAAATCTATTTCAATTAGAACTTGAACCAGTCTCCAAAACAAAGAGAAAAATGAAGAAATTGAAGGAGAATTGCTAGGTTTTTTAATTTCTATCATTGGGACTCGATTTCTAACATCTTCAAAGCTAAAATCTTGTTGGTAAGTCATCCATCACCATTCCTCTTCATTTTTCTTCAAGTTGTCCAGTGATTTTATTGGTATTAGTTGGGGTTCCAACTTGTGTTACATGTCTACTAATTAATCTGTGTTTAAATACCTTATTGATGTATTATTAGATGCGTTTAAGCTCTGGGTTAAAGATTTTAAGTGTTTAAGTGATATATTTTCTAAACCTTAATCCTTAAATCTTGGTATTATTAGGTGCCCGAATATGTGGGAGCATGATCTTAGTTTTCTAGATTCTTTGGGGTGTTTTGATGTATAGTTTGCATTGGGAGGTTTTGTTTTAGCCAGGTTATGCTTTGGATTGACAATTGTGTATGCTAAGGATTGTGAATTTGCGATGATAATGAGAATTTGATGATGTATAAGTTGTAATATTGCTCAATTAGGATCTCTTGGCTCCAAGTTGTAATTGGAAAGCATTGAATTAGTTGTGATTGCTCCCTTGGGCCTACTAAGGTGTCAAGTTGGTTGGATAGTTACTGTAACTGAGGTGTTCTATTCATGTCTTCTAATTAATTATATATGTTTGATTCTTTTCATATCATGATATGCATACTTAATGTATATGTTTTGCTCTTTCATATCATGATATGCCTCACAGCTCTAATATGGTTATTTCTTTTCATGTTATGATATGTATAGCTACACAGCTAGTGAGTTTCCCATCCATATCTTGTTTTATGATGAAAATGACCGTTAGTATTCATGAATATCTAATAATAAGAATATAATGATATTGACATGTTATTGGTTATGATGCACCCCATGCTTTGTTATATACTTTATGATGGCATGCTAGCATTGAAATGTAACATATATATATATATGTTAGCATGCATTAGGCATTGTCACATGGTACACATTGTTAGAATATATAGTTTGGGTGATGATGCTCTACATACCACATGGTATGCGAATCCGCTAAGCAGCATACGAGGCCTTATGTTTAGTTGTTGCAGCTTATGTTATTCCGATCACTAAATAGTCCTCCTATAGCCAGGAGACTCAATTGGCTATGAATTACGGAGCACTTTCTCTTAATAGCCATTAATGCCGATGGTTTAAGGGAAAAAGAGTCATGATCTAAACTTTGGTGCAATGGCCTTTGGTCGGGTCATGACCATTAGAATGAGAGCTGCATGATGACCTTAGAATCAGCCGTCACGGGTTGTTGTAAGAAGGCCATTGCTTATGGTTGCCTTATCAGGGTAACTAGCTCATGGTTCTAGTTGTGTATTGATGGGTGTTGTGCCTGCATATCATGCACGTTGCATTTATATTGATATTTACATTTGATTGCTATTATTGAAGCATGTCTGTATGTTTGAATTAGTGTAAATCCTTGGTTACGGGGACATATATCTCACCCCATGGTTAACAATTCGAAGGTGAAGAATCCAGTACTAGTAAGGAAAGGATCAAGAAAGGCTTGACAAAAGAGGATCAAGAGTACTTGTGGGTGTTGGGGCATCCCCTTCTTTGTCATTGTTATGTTGTTACATTGTTAGTAAAGTGTCATGGTATATCTCTGTGTTTTGGGATAGAACTAATATGTAGTATCTCCTATACTCTTGATGTCTTATGAATAGTCCTTGGTGTATTTCTAGGCCTATGGATATGCTAGTAGTGTGATATATGATGATTATGTCCTATGTGTGTTATGGATGTTTAAGTTCCTAATCTTTGGTTGTGTAAAAATTGAGACTGGTGACTTTATGTCCCTTTGAGTATGTATGTCTTGATTGTGAGCCTAATGTTAACATTGGTTCCTTGTATGTGAAATGGGCATATATCCTGCTAGCTCGATTTGAGGTTCAACGAGGTCAAAACTTGGAGGAGTGGGTTCTTCAAGTTTAAACAATCTTAGACATATTCCTTGTGTCTCATGTGACCTATTGGAAAGGTTGTTGTTTGCCAATTACACTTTGGTAGCAATAGGAGGTGTTTGGTTTGTGGTTTGAGTCAAAAGGTGGTCAATTTGGTTCCGAGTATACAAAATCTCCACACGAATGTGTTTTGAGGTGTGGTTTGTGTCTATGATTAGAAGAGAAGTAAAGTAATCTATAGGCTTTGGAATCAGGTCAATTGAAAGTCGAAGCGCCAAGTTATACACATTGGAAGTTGGTCAGTTGCATCAACAAACTGCTTCACACTCTCGCACACATAATTTGCAGATCCAAACACGGTCTTCCTTCTACAAAACAGAACTCATTCACATTCGCGTCTTCATTCCTTAGTCCAGTGTCGCACTTGGTCATCATCTCAGATCTCATTCTTTATCCTCTCTTCTTCTTCAATCGTTCAACCTTATCATATCTCGTCTTTGTCCAACTCATTTTCTTTCTTTCTTCCAATCCAAATTTGGTCTCTCCTTACACTCTCGCACGTGTCCTTCCTCTCTCTCAGCAATCAACACATCCTCAATTCCTTGGTGTTAGATTAGTTGGCTTCCCAAGAGGGGGGTGAATTGGAAAGATTAAAAATTTTCTGTAAAATATCAAGAAGGTGAAGAAAGCAATATATGATGATTAAACAGAGTATAAACAAATAACTGTAAAGGTGATAGTAAAGAGAAGAAGACTCAGAAAATTTATCTTGGTTCGGTCTCTCCACTTGACCTACGTCCAGTCCCCAAGTCACCACTTGAGATTTTTCCACTATTCTGCAAGAATTCAGTGGGCTTCTTGCAAATGCCACAGTACAATAATGTTGCTCTATTTCTAGAGCTTTCACTCAATCACTCTATGCACTTTAACAAAGTGCTTCCTAATCCCTTGTGATATCCCCTCACAAGAAAATCTATCTTCCAGATGAAGATGAGATTGATTACAAAGATTAAACTCTCTTAAATAGAGTGAATATGAAAGTTAAAGTACAGAATATTGAAGTGAGAGAGTAAGAAACTTTGAGTAGAAGATTTGGCAGAGTTTCAGTATGTTCAATGTTAAAATCGTTACCCACAACTTCAAATGATGTTATATTTATAGATTTAGGTCTCAAATGTCCGTTAGAGACAAAATCTATCCGTTGGAGAAGTTATCCAATGGTTACTCTGAAAAACTATCCATTAACCAACCGCATTTAATGATTCTGACATACTGAAATTCGAATTTCGAGTGGTCAACAGATGAATTTTGCAGAAACCGAAGGTTAACAGCTTCAATGTTGAAAGCCCGTAGTTCGTCTATCATTAAGTGAAATTCGAATTTTGATATTTGGAAAATGTTTATGTGTTGTGACATACAAATTTTCAAGCGGAAAGTTTTTCTGTTAAGTGTGAACAGTATTTTCAATTTGCTACAATGCCATCGAAATTCGAATTTTGAAACCTCAAAATTCGTCTGTCCGTAGCTGGTGTGTAAGGCATTGTAGTTCATGTGATTCAAAGTTCGAATTTTCAAATGTCAAAGTTTGTCTATCAGAGAGACCTCTTTTCAGACTAACTTCAAAATTCGAATTTGTAAATACTGTTATTCGTATGTCAACATATCACTTTAATAGACTTACAAGCTCAATTTCTGAAATTTGAAATTTCATGTTCAAAGTTTGTCTGTCAGTGAGCAATTTTGAAATCCAATTTAAACTTAGTTTCAGATGAACTTTGACATAATTTCAGACGACTGTCTTTAGTTTTCATAAGTTTCATTTTGTCTAAAATTCAAATTTTCAAAACCCAAAGTTCGTCTGTTACTTGAAGCTCCTTTCAAACACTTGTCAAAATTCGAATTTTCTCAAGTCAAAATTCATCTCTCAGACATATATCTCTTCAGACTTGTTCAGTTTCAGTACGAAATTCGAATTTCCAAGGCCAAAGTTCGAACTTTCACTTTGACAGATTAGTATTAACATTTCAAACTTTGTCTGTTGGTGGGTGTTTTTCAAATATTCCATGATTTAACATAGAATCAAGGTTTTAAAATATCTTGTCACCAAATCAAAGTCTTTTACTCAAATAAAGCACTATTAAACATCCTACATTAGACTTTGCACAGATTTATCCGGAATTTCTTCACTTGAAACCTTTTGGGCACCTTTGATATTTTTATTCCAAGCTCTTGAGGGTTGGTTTGGAATCATCAAAACTCTGGATTCAACACTTGGTTTAAAATAGTCATTCCCAAATTTCAAATTTAGCCACTCTCAAACCATCAATGTGAATTAGTCTCGATCATCATCAAATCGTTCTCCTCTCAACCAAATTCCAAATTCAGCTTTCTTGCATCAAATTTGTGCACTCTCAGATTCATTTGCCTCTTCTTTCATCCCCAAATTTCATCAACACATCTTCCTTCGTGTTCAAATTCATGACTCTAACCCTAGCTTCTTCATCTCCTCTCAAATTCATTCCCAAACTAGTTTCATTTTGTTCCCCTGGTAAATTTCATTTCCTTCCTCCCCCATAATCATCAATTGCTTGCTAAAAATTATGTGGATTGAAATCTATGCTGGTTCCTGAAATTATGGGAAATTTTTTTTTCTGGAAATTATTTTTGCTTAAAAAATTTCTTTGTTGGAATTTGTGCTGGGAAAGGGATATTGCTCACTTAAATTTGTTGGAAAAAAATCTACAAGAATTAATTGCTTGCTAAAACATGAATATTGCTCTTGGCCGTTAAAAAAAAGCAAGAAAAGAGGCTAAATAAAAAAAATACAAAAAGAGGCCAAAAAAAGAGGCAAAATAAAAGGCCAAGGATATAAAGGTTGCTTATCATTGTTCAAGAATTGAGTCTTGAACTCCAGTATTATATTTTTGCCACTACCTAATTACCTTGACCGGTTATAGTTGTAACATCTTAGCTTTAGACTATATTTTCTCATGCATTGGACCTTATTTAAGTCCATTTGATCATATCTAGTAGCTTGAATCACATAATAGATCAAAATTGAAATTTTTCTTTCTCCATATTGTTATCCATATGGTAAACCTTTTTTCCCAGATAAAATTTAAAAATTGATAACTAACTCTAGAAAAATTGTATTAATGTGGTTCAACTCTCTTAAAATATTTTAAAATACTCTCTGTATGAAACAAGACTTTAATCATTCCAATTGATATAGCATTTTGCACAAAAATCATTGTTCATATAGTTATTTTATACCTACCAAGAATTTTCACCTTAAATTTAGAAATTTATATCTCATTCTATACAGAGCCAATTCATGCATAATTTATGTCATTGAAAGGATCTGCTTGTCTAATTTTCAACTATATTTTTTTCTACATTTATTCAACTTGAACATGACATATTATCATCTTAAATCATTAAGGGTCAGAACTTGGATTTTACTTAAACAATTTTAGGAAAACATATATAACTCTTATTATACAGCTCCAATTGCATTCAAACTAGAGCATCTTGTGCTTAAGACTTAGATATTTCCATACACGCAAACCATTAAATTTTTAATATGATTTTATACTACCCTTCAATTTGAATGGTACTTACAAAAAAAAGCACAATAATACTAACCAGTTTTGACCATTAAATTCAAAAATTATAAATCATGTACTGGTCCAATTTAGGTGTTCTTTAGTTTTTTGGAAAGACCATTCTATCTATTTTCATAGCATGTATAACATCTATATGGATTGTTCTGTTTCAATAAAGTGCCCCTATTTCTTTCATGGTTGGTCAACTTGGGCAAATTTACATTTCTAACTTTATAACCATTACTATAAAATACATACATGGTTCAAACTTACCCAAAGCATGTTCATAACATCATAAGAGGCATGAAAGAACATAATTACAGTGATGCGTAGCCTCATCAATTCTTATACAATTCTTATACAAATTGCCATAACAAAATATCATAACTTTCTAAACAAAACATGCTTCATTATTTTCTTCATTATTCTTGCTTTTTCCTTGGATTCCTCCATGACCTTGCCCTAGCATGATTACTGTTTGGAAGGGTGAGATTATGGAATCTCAGCAGCAAGTTACATTTTATACATAATATTATCATGCAAGCCAAGAAAATATCATAGAAACCTAATAAAACCTTATGAAGTCATAAAATACCATATTGTTTATAAAAATTTCAGCAACATAATGGTTTAGAAAATGGATATCCTAGGCACAAAGCCCTCACATTTAAGTAGGCAAAACAATCCTCAATCATAAAATACACAATATGGCACATCATAAAGCATTTCAAAACATAGCAAGATAATAGAGTTCAAAAATATAAACTTTGCTACTTGGGTTGCTTTCCTTTACTTTCCAACTTTATTTCATATTTCAACGCTTCCACTAGCTTTCTTAGACTTCTTCAAGTCCTAACATATTACCAAACACTAACTAAGACCACTCATTTCATGACTTATCTCATAAAGTCTCTATTTACACTTAAAAACCTATATAGTTTATCTTTAAGTTTTTCTTGAGTCCAATACTTATTTTTTTCTAATTTGGACCTAAGGAATCCATTTTTTACATTCAAATCATGAAATTCCAATTCCTACACCCTCAACTAGTCTAGCCAAAATTCACAAGAACAAGGGAAGAAATGGTTTGTTAAAAAAACTTACTTCAAACTCACCAAAACTTATTTCCTTTGTAAAATCGCATGTTTTTTCTCAAGTTTATGTAACAAAAACACTTTCCGTCCCTTAAACCATGTTTGGCCGAACTAAAACAACAAAAGGAGAAGAGAAAATTCAATTCCAACTAACCCAAACCACTTGGAACTTGAAGGAAAATTACTAGAGGTTGAGAGAAGATTTTTCTTAACTTTTCTCGTCTCCTTTTCTTCCTTCTCTTTCTCCTTCCTTCTCTATGTGTTCCCTCCTTTCCTTGGCTATTTTCAGACCACTTTTTTCCCAGGTGTATGGTCGGCCTATAACACCTTAACTGATGACCATATTACCCATGTATTAGATCTTATTATGGCTCATTAATTATGTTTAGAAGCTTGAATCACTTGAGGGACTAAAACAGAAAAAATTTATTTTTCTGAGTTACTGTTCATTGGGTAAGTCCCTTTTCCAAGCTAAATTTTGAAAAATCATAACTAATTCTAAAAAAATCATTAGGAGGTGATTCAAGTTTCTAAAAATAGATTAAAACATTTTCTACATGGGAAAAAATATAAAATAGGACTTTGATTTTGCTAATTGATATTGATTTTAGCACAAGAATCACTATTCATATGGTCATTTTTCAATTTCTTAAGATTTTCACCTAACTTTAAAAATTCATATATCATCCTATTCTGAGCTAAATCATGCATATTTTATGTCATTTGAAAGCCTTGCTTTTTAGCCATATTTTTATATACATTTATTCAACTTGAACAAGGCATAGCATTATCTTGAACCATTAAGGGTTAGAACTCTACTTTTATTGAAATAGTTTTAGGGAAACTTACATTTCTCCAATTACCTAACTCTAATTACCTCTAAATCAGTGGCATTTTAAACTTAAGACATAAACCTTTTTATAAATGTAAACCACTGAATTTTTAGAGTTCTATACAATTTTATTCTATCATTTGAAATAACTAGTGTCTATAGTGAAAAAATCAATTTTTCCTACACCATCCAGTTTTGACTCCTAATTTTAAAAATTGATTATAAATTGAATATATAGCCAAATTAGGTGTTCTTTGCCTTCTTTTAAAGCTTGTTCTGTGTTCTTTCAAAGCATATATAACACTTATATCGAATGCTCTATTGCTAATAGAGCACCCCTATTCCATTTACTACTGGTTATTTTGGACAAAATCATGCTATAACTTACATAATGAACTTCATAAACTTAATACATCATCATTCCTTGTTTCAATCACAGACATAACATTTCATAGTGCTTAAAGGAACTTATTAGTATAGAAGTACAGATCTTAAGGCATGTTCATCATTTTACATTATTTCATAACATAAGGTCATAACTTGAAAATCATATCAAGCATCCTTCCCTTTTTGTTTCTCCTTAACCTTGCCTTGACATTCTTGCCATTGCTTGTTCCTAAGCATGTTAGTCATTTGGCAGGGTGAGATTCAAGAAATCTTAGTAGCATTTACCATTCAAGCATATGCATACCATCACATTTATCATAAGACTTCATGAAAACAATCAACAAGCACTTAAACACATCAAGCCATGTATTTTCATAAAAACTTTGATATAATTTTATTATACAAAATGGACATCTAGAGGTTATAAACATCATCATTCAACTAAACCAATCATCACAAATCATCAAAATAAGTGGCAAATCATCAGGTTCATCAAATCATATAATATACATAATGCATGAAAAGGTAAAATAGCTACTTTTAAATTCCTTTGCCTTTCATACTTTGTGCACTCTTTCCTTGGCTTTCACAACTTCCTTGAATCCTAATACATCATAATATAGGGCCATAAACCATTGGTTCTTGAAGCTCAAACATAAAGTGTGCACTAAAACCATAAATTTCCATTTTGTCTTCCTCTTGGTTTTTCTTGAAACCAACTGTTACATCTTACATTTTAAATCTTTTTGATTGAAAATTGCTTGCTTTTAGTATATGAAAACAATTTTAGAAAACTTGAACCAATTGAATTTTAAAACTTCTTAAAGCTGTTTCTTGCAACTTTCTAGTTCATTGTGCAATAATCTTTCAAAAATTATAATTAAATGTATAAAAATCATTTCTTAGTGCTTCAGTGTCTAAAAAGCATGTACATCTTGAATTTCATGGAAAAAATAAGAAACTAGAAAATACACGCTCAAATTCATACAATTTTTTGTGTAAACTTTACTGTTCATTTTCGCATCACTAATTCTGTTCCAAATCTAAGCCTTAAATTTGAAAATTCATTTCTCTTAAAATACAAAGTCATTTGGTGCATACTTAGTATTTTTAGAAATATTTACATGTCTACTTTTTAACTATATTTAATTTGTACATTTATTTTACTTCTACTGACCAGTGTACTAGCATAAACCTTCAAGGGACAAACACAACTTTCACTAGAGCAGTTTTGCCAAAACATAAATAACTACCATTATATAGCTCCAAATGAGTCAAACCAGTGGTATATTGTTCATGAGACATAGATCTACCTATACATATATACCACTAAACTTTTGGAGACATCTACAAATTTATACACAAACCAGAAACAGATAGTACATAATAGAAGCAAAGTAGTTTTCCAGCAAAGTTCTCTCATCATCATTCTTTATGTTACACATGCTTCCCCTTACCACAACTTAGCCCTATAATTGGGAAAATCCTGGTAGTCAACTTCCACAAGCCATCATGTTTTCACAAAACATTTGAAAACATATAAAACATAGTATAGTTTCATTAAAATATCAAAACCTCCATGTTGTCTAACAAAAATTTGGTAGCATAATGACTTAGTAAATATCATCCCAGGGCTTAGCCCTTAACATAAAATAGCCACCAATCATGAAAAAATATTCATAACAACAATATGACATCATTTACAAATCATAATAACATATAAGTCATTCATAAGTAATAACATTAAGTAAGGGCAAGAGACTACCTTGGAGCTTTATTAACTTTACTTTGAACCTTACTTTTTACTAGCTTAAACTTGCCTCTTGAACTTATTTGAAGCCTAAGAACATCATTAAAATTCACTTAATAACTTGTTTACTTAATGAAAGCTTAGTATGCACTATCATAACTCACTCCAACCTTTAGCTATTATGAAACAAAACCCCTCCTTTCCTTTTATGCTTGGCCAAAACCTTTAGGGCCATGGAGAGGGAAGCAATTTCTTCAAACTCAAGACTAAATCATGCTAAATGAAAGAAGAAAAATACTAGAAGAGATTAAGAGAAGATGTTTACCTTTTGAAGACCTCCCCAAGCCTTCCTTTCCTTCCTTTCTTTCTCCTCCTTCCTTCTCTCTAATAGGTATCACTCCCTTTCTCTCCAACACCCTCTTGGTGTTTCACAAATGAGCAATGAAGAAGGGAATTTGAGGGGGTATTTATAAGGTTTTTTATGAACCAAGTCCATTAGATTTCATTTTGATCCAAGGGCCATGAATTATTCTTACTTTGTTTATTATACTTTACCATTTAACCCCAAGATATTTTAATCCATGTGAGAGAGAATTGAGAGGCACTTTTGTCCAATGATTTTTTGGCCAAGAAATTTAAAAAGTGTACATGTATTCTCATTACTTTATTAGATCCATTTGGATTCAGTTTGTGTATATTTGTGTGGCCCAACAATTTTTATCTCTTTCTTTTTCATGTGTAGTCCATCAATCTTGCTTACTTTTTACTATTCATTTCTCCTAACATTTACTATTTGTAATATCCTAAAATTTCATTGGATACTAAATAATGAAAGAGTAAGAAATAAATGGTAATACGAAATGTATAGGAAATTCGCGAAAACGAACAGACACCATTTTGTGTGAAATAGGACAAAGAGATCATTTTTCCCAGTTGGATGGAAAAATGAGAAAATTATATTTTTACCCCTAAAGAATCTCAAAAATGATATCAGGTCCCTAAATTCATAAAAATTTACTAGGAGAAGAAATAGGAAAGCCCTTAGGAAAAATTACACCTAATGATCCAAAAGTTTCAAAAATTATAATTAACTTGGTGTTAGGGGCAATTTTGTAAGTATTTAAAATCACTATCAGAACAAAGCCCTCAATGAGAGAAGTCCAATGGTATATAGCATGGAGGGTTAATATTCAAGAATAAGGAAATAATTAATGTCGAGTGCCCAAAAGTAACTTAAAACCGATAAAGTAAAATGTAAGCCCCACAGACAGTTAAAAAAAACCAAGACAGGATATGGATCATACACAGATACTATTTGGGACAGGATAATTAAGGAAATATAAAAATAAAATTAGAATAGTCCTGTAGCCCAAAAATGCTAAATTATTGTAAAAAGTAGTTTTATCAGTACGGTTAAAAATTACCAGGTTCAAGATATATCTAGACCACAAAAAATTGAGCAAACTGGACATTCAAAGAACTCTCATTTGGTGTGGCAAATGGGCAACTTGGGCACCTTGAATTTTTGGTAAAACTTCCTCAAGAAATTGTTGAATTTTTGGCCAAAAATTAAGCATGGTTACTTTTACTAATTAACCATGATTAACCACATCATTAGCCATCTAATTAAGCCATTTAATTACCCTCTTTTCACCCCATTCCACGAGCATTCAATAGCCAAACTAGAAGAGAAAAAAAAAAGACAAAGAGGAAGAGAGAAAGAGAGAAGGAAGAACAAGGAACTCAAGAGAAATCAAGATTCAAGCTTTAGGTAAGTCTTCTATCACTTCAAGCTTGCTATATATGGTCTTAAAAGCATGGTTCATGGATTATATTTTCCTCTTCCTTACCTTAGGGTTTCGGCCATGTCATGGATTTAGAAAGAAAATGGGTTAATCAACCATAAAACATAGGGGAAATGATAGAATGTTTATTTAAAGCTTGAATACGCAAGTAGTTTGTTGTATAATAAAGTGTAGCAATTTTTCTCCATTTACCATGATTTTTGGCCAGAATAGGGTTCCTATTTAGAGTAGGAATTTCAATTTTGTGATCCCAAAAATGGATTCATTGGATCTAAATTAGTCAAGTACAAGTGTTGGACTCAAGAAAAACTCAAAGAAAAGCCAAGTGAAAAAGTTAGGGTTTAATGTGCAATGTGTTGTGTAATTCTGAAATCAGTGGCTAAATTGACTAAATGATGAATGGCTAGGTTCAAGGAAGTGTTAGGAGGCCCAAGAAGTGGTGTACCAAGTGTGAGAATCATTGGAACATATAAAGATAGTTAATTCCCTTTACTAACATCACATTGTCATTATTGTTTCTTTGATACTTGACACTATGGCATATGTATAAAATGTTATTTTGTGATGTTTCTATATTATTGGCTGAGTTTTATGAGGGGTTTGGAGCCCCGAGATGTCCATTTTACAAAATGAAACTCTAGTAAAATTTTTGCAAAATGTATATGTTTACAATGTACCTATGTGATGAACTATGTTTTTTTAATGTTTTCATGCTCAATGTGATAATATGATGGCATGTTCGGGTATTAGCTACTGAGATTCTTTAAATCTTACCCTCCCACATATTAACCATGATTAGGTAGCAACAATGGAAAGACCTCCAAGTTTTTATGTTCCTTTAAGTCCTAACTAATGTATGGCATGATATGGAGATGAGCTATGGCCATGTAAAAATTTACAGCTTTTGTTAGGCAATGTATTAGGACACAAATGGTCATTCTGACCTATACAGAGTGAACATGCTATTGTTTGGACTTTTTTATGTATAAAGTATGAATATTGTATATGCTTAAAAACTAGACAGAAAGAACTTTCATATGGTTTAAAGAGCACTCAATTTGAATGAGTACACAGACTATAATGAATTTTCAAAGTTAACCCAGAAAACTGGATTTTCAGAAAATGACCATATGAACAGTAAAATTTCATGTAATTTACTGTACTAATTGGACAAATAGTTGCTCGGATTCATATTTTTTCCATGTAGAAAATATTTTAAGTTATCCATAAAGACTGAATTACTTTCATATGATTTTTATAGAATTAGTTATGATTTTCCGAAGTTTACCAAAAGAAAGAAAAAATGGGATTAAATGAATAGTACCATGGAAATTGATAAAATTTATTATAATATTTATTTTGTGATCCAAGCTTTTAATTAAATATAGTTGGCCTCTAATGAGGTCTAACACATGGAAAACGGTCCTAGATAGAGGCGTTATACTATTCACAAGGAGCTTACTTTTACTAGACTTGTATTTTTTCGTCTCAGAGCCCATATATCCAATATTACTTATACTTTTAGCATGCACCAGAGAATTATAATATTATTTTCTCTCTCTTCAATTGTAAAATGATAGATTGAGAGTTTCTCCTGCGAGACGCCCTCCTGCCACGGTCCTGCCGTGGTAAGATTTTATTTTTTAACTTTTCCAAAATTAACAATTATGGATGAGAAGTATATTTTTTAGGATCAAGTAAATATATATTTTATGTAGTTTTAAATTTTTTATTTATTTAAAAAAATACTATACAGTAAAAAATGGATCTCCGCAATTTGCAGTTTTATGTAGTTTTTTATTAATTAAGAAAAATATTAAAAAAATTTAAAATTGCACAAAATATATATCTACATGATTCTTAAAAAAATCTATTCCTTATCTATAATTTTTAATTTTTTAAAAAATTAAAAAAAATAAAATCCTGCCACGGTGTCTCACAAGAGAGACCCCCAGTCCTAAAGTGACCATTTTGCCCTTGCCATTTGGCAAAAGGAACATTTTGACCTTTTAAGCTCTTTTTTGATATTTTATAATATTTCAGGCCTTAAATCTATTTAGTTAAATATCCAGGCTTCCCAATCATCATAAATTAATTTAGAATAATTTAATATTATTTATAACATCATTTGGTCATAATATACATGCATGAAAAATAGAGATGTTACATTTCTCTCCCACTAAATAAAATTTCGTCCTCAAAATTTTAAAAACATGTACATTGATCAAAAAGTTCTGGATACTTCTACTTCATATTTAATTCCAACTCTCATGTTACCTCCTCTGAGGATAAATCTTTCTAGACCACCTTCACTAAAGGAATCCTCTTATTCCTCAACTGTTTGACCCGATGGTCAATAATCTTTTCAAGTCTGACCTCGTAACATAGATTATCTTGCAGCTCAATACCTTCATACCCTATAGGATGTGATGGGTCTAGTTGATACTTTTTAACTAGGAGACATCATGAATCTGGCTCAAGTTTAAAGGAAGTGTAATATCCCTATTTTTATGGGATATTATAAAATGAATAAAAGATGAGAAACGAAGCGAAACGAAAAGGCTATATATAATCGAGCTTTAGAAGGAATTAATTTCTCATCTAATTTTCTGAAGAAGTTATGTTTAGTCCTTAATTGGAATTAATTTTTCATAAGGTCCTTAGCAGAAATTAATTCCAGAACTTACCCCGAAAAATGTGCAATATATCACTTCAATGAAAGCCCGCTCTAAGTTGAACGCAACAGTATAAGTATTGTGTTCCCGGGAGGTCCAGGTTAAGAGATAGACCAATTTAAAGTTAATGTGAAAAATGAAAAAGAAATAATAAAAAGTTAGTCTTCAGGAACATTTACAAGAAAGTGCCCAAAAGAATGAATAATTATATTTTTAACCCGATTCAAGGGCAAAATGGTCATTTTCCAAATTAGAAGAAAAATGTAAATATTTCATTTAAATTCTGAGAAAAAAAGGTTGATATCATAAAATATATAAGTAACTGGGAAAAACTAAGAGACGCCGTTAAGCATGAAGAAGGGCAAAGATCATTTTTCCAGGTTAAACAAAAAATAAGAAAATTATATTTTGGTCCCAAGAACTAAGAATACCTACAATTTAGTCCCTAAAGGAAGAAAGTGAGGGAATGAAAATAAGTTTTGGGAAAATTACAGTTAAAAACCGAAAAGTTACAAAAATTATAAATTGCTTGGGGTAAAGAATTTTTCGGAAATATGAAAAATTATAGTCAAAATGAAACTTTCAATGAGGTAAACCCAATAGAATATAGCAAGAAATCTATTAAGATCAAAATAATATTTATTAGGTAATTAGGGTTTAATATTAATATTTTACCCAATAAAGGCCATTTGTGTAAGGTTTAGTATAATATAAGTTTTGATGATGACAAATATAGAGTAATAAGTAACAAATGCATTATATGTATCTGACATATATAATGTTCCTTAAAGAAGTAAAATACATATTAGCATGTATTTAATTATGATTATAATACATATATCATGCTATGTGTAAATATATCCATTGTACTTTTACAATGAATAATATAAGTTGGATATATAAACTGGACTAATTACTTGGTTTGTAAGTGTAATAAATTAAATGTAGGTTGGTCCAAGTAAGAAGAGTGAGCATTGGAATACAGAAATGGAAATCAATATCATGCATCAGTCAAGAAAGAAGAAAAGAAAGGATGCTCTAAAAATGGAAGATCAGAAGGGAGCATGCCAAGAAGGAAATGACCAAGTGGAAGTGGAACTCAACATTTGAAGACCTAGTCACTAGGTATATTTTATTTTCACTTAGGTCTTGAGGTGGGATTAATCTTTGAAAATCACTTAATCTTGTTACCATATGTTTTAAATGAGTTAGATTAAGTAAATATGATGTTAGCATAAGCTAGATTTGAAAAATTCTGATGACAGACAAATTTTGAGAAGTTAAACTTCATATAATTTGTGAAAATATGAACTTTGCTGACTGAAATTTGAAGTTCCTAAGATATTACCTCTGAAAGACGAATTTCAGGTGTTGAAATTCTTATTTCGAGTCAAGCATAGTTAACGAAATCTGGTTTTCAAAAATTCAGAGTTTGACCTTTGATTAGTTTTTTTAATATATCTCTCAAAATACATATGGCTTTGATGTAAAAATTATTTCATATGAAACTAGACTTAATAAGCTTTTCAAAGAAGGTTATTTCACTCAAAATGAAGGTCATATGAAAAAGCTATGGTTATATAAAAATTGAGTAGTGAGATATGAATTTTCAGTTTTGATCTCTTACCACTCTGTTGATCATAACTCACAAAATGCGTTTTTTTTTTAGGTAAAACTTCTTTCATTTGAAAGTAGACATTGAGATATTTCCAACCATAGGTCATTTGATTAATTTAGAGTTAAAATGAGAGAGTTATGGTTTCTGTAAAATTGTCTACAGTGCAAAATTTGAAGTTACATAGGTTTTGTTGGGATAGATGAATTTCGGGCCTTAGAAATTCGAATTTCAAAGGGAACCTTTGTGAAAAGTTAGGTTTTCCACTGACAGATGAATTTTGGCTTCCAAAATTTGAACTTCAGGTCCAACAGATGAATTTTGGCTTTCAATATTCGAATTTCGAAGCACCAGAATGTGAAAATACTTCCAGAAAAGCTGACAGACGAATTTTGACTTACAAAATTCGAACTTCAGGTCTAACAGACGAATTTTGGCTTTCAAAATGCGAATTTTGAAACACCAGAATGTAAAAATACTTCCAGAAAAGCTAACAGACGAATTTTGGCTTCCAAAATTTGAACATCAAGTATAACAAACGAATTTCAGCTTTGAAAATTCGAATTTCGAAAAGAAGAACTTGTGCCATATTGAGGAGCTCACTGACAGACGAATTTTGGGGTTCCAAAATTTGAATTTCGAAGGCATTGTAGCAAATTAAATTTACTGTTCTACTTGATGGAACTACTTTAAACTTGAAAATTTGTATGTTCTAACATACAAACATTTGTCACGATGAAAATTTGAATTTCAGCTTTGAACAGACGAACTTCAAAGTTCAACGCTAAAAACTTTAGATTACGGTCTTTTCAAAATTCATCTGTTGATATCCAAAATTCAAATTTCAGTATGTCAGAAGCATTAAATGCGGTTGGTTAACGGATAGTTTTGCAAAAATAACCATTGGGTAACATCTCTAACGGCTAAATCTTGTGTCTAACATCTAATTACACTATAAAACTATAAATACAATATCATTTGAACTTATAGGTAACGATTTTAAGAGTGTTTATGTGAAAATGCTGCTACAACTTGTAAAATCTTTCTATCTTAGTATTGTTTGAAAAACCCACCTCAATAGAGTGAACTTTCAATGTATTATCTACTCTTCAAGAAAGTTTTCATTCTGTAAATATTTCTTTCTACATATTCTGGGTAGAATCTTAGTGTGGGGAAACACTAAGGGATTTACACATCTTGTAAGGGTGTGAGGAGAGTAACTTCACAAGTGCCTACTGAAACTTGTGAGAATGTACTGAGGCTTCACAGGTGCCCGGATCAAACCTGTGGGATATACTGGAAAATCTCAAGTGGTGGCTTGGGGACTGGATGTAGGCCAAGTGGTTGGGCTGAACCAGTATAAATCATTGTGTATTGTTCTTTATCTTCTCTACTCAGCTGCTGCACACAACCATCTCTGTTTATCCCTGTTTTACTGCACTCATGGTGAAATTGGGTTGTGATCCAAAAGAGTGAAAATCTTGGGTCACCCAATTCACCCCCCTCTCAGGTCACCAGTTAACCTAACAATTTGTACTATAGAAAGAGACAGTATTGTTGAATCAAGAGTTTTGATGATTCCAAACCAACACTCAAGAGCTCGGATTGAAGATATCAAAGGAGATCAAACTTGTTTCAAGTGAAGATTTTCTGAGTATTTGCTGATAGATCCTGTGTAGGATCTTTAGTTTTAGTTGTGATTGGGTAAAAGATTTTGATTTGAGAAAAAGATGTTTTCAAACCTTGATTTTGTGTTAAATCTTGACTTATTTGAAAAACACCCACAAACAGACGAAGTTTGAAAGTTTAAACTTAACTGTCAAGTTGGAAATTCGAACTTTGCCTTAGGAAATATGAATTTCGAGCTAAAACTAAATAAGTCTGAAGAGATGGCTCTCTCTCAGATGAATTTTGATTGTTCAACATTCGAATTTTCATCCAAGTCTGAGAGAAGTTTCCTTGAAACAGACGAACTTTGGTTTTTCAAAATTCGAATTTCAGACAAAACAAAATTTGAGAAAATAGAAGAAATTCGTCTGAAACTGTGTTAAAGTTCATCTGAGATCAAGAATGATTTAAGTTTCAAAACTGCTCTCTGACAGACGAACTTTGAACATTAAAATTCAAATTTTAGAAGCTAAGTTCTTGAGTCTGCTGAAGTGAAACATTGACATACGAATGATGTGAACTTGCAATATTCGAATGATAAAGTTAGTCTGAAAAGAGTCTCTCTGACAGATGAACTTCACTCTTCAACATTCAAATTTCGAAGAAAATGAACTACTGTGCCTCCTTTTCACGTACTGGGAACAGACGAATTTTGGGCTTCCAAAATTCGAATTTCTAGGGCACTGTAGCAAATTGAAAACACTGTTCACACTTAACCGAAAAACTTTCTTCTTGAAAATTCGTATGTCACATTGTGAAAATGTTCTACAAGTTTCAAAATTCGAATTTCACTTCATGAACAGACGAACTTCGTGCTGTAACGTTGAAAGCTCTAACCTTCGGTTCCTTCAAAATTCGTTTGTTGACCAACCAAAATTCAAATTTCAGTATGTCAGAAGCATTAAATGCGGTTGGTTAACGGATAGTTTTTCAGAGTAACCGTTGGATAACTTCTCCAACGGATAGATTAAAGTCTCTAACGGACATTTGAGACCTAAATCGATAAATACAACAACATTTGAAGTTGTGGGAATGAACCTAACTTGTATATAACGAATTTCTGTCAAAACTTCTTCTCAAGAGCTTTTACCCTCTCAACTTCAATATTTGTACTTTAACCTTCAAATCTTCTCTATTCAAGGGAGTTATTTCTTTGTAAACAATCTACTCTTCATCTGTAAGATAGATTTACTTATGAGGGGAAATCACAAGGGGATTGGGAAGCACATTGTGAGAGTGCTTAGAGTGTTTGAGAGAGCTCCAGAAACAGAGCATACTCATGTACTGTGGCATTAGCAAGAAGCCCGTTAAATTCTTGTTGTATAGTGGATAAATCTCAAGAGTTGTCTTGGGGACTGAAAGTAGGTCAAGTGGATAGACCGAACCAGAATAAATCACTGAGTTTTCTTCTCCTTATCTTTACTTTTCAGCTTGCTCTGTTTTATAAGTTGCCTTCATTACACTGTGCTATCTTCACTCATTTCAGTTTGTGCAGAAAAATTTCAATCTTCCCAATTCACCCCCCTCTTGGGAAGTCAGCCTTACTAACAAGTGGTATTAGAGCCCGGATTCCCATTCAAAGGAACTCACTGTCCGGGAATTAAGATGGCTGGCTTTGGAGAGAGTATACTTCCTGAAGGGAACAACACTAACAGACCACCAGGCTTCAGTGGAGAGCATTATGGGTACTGGAAGATGAGAATGCAGATCTACCTCCAATCAATTGATCTTGACATCTGGTCAGTCATTGAAAAAGGAGATTTCATCCCAATGGCTGTAACTGAAGATGGAGGACACAAAGAGAAGCTGGAAGCAGAATGGA
Source organism: Adenanthera pavonina (assembly GCA_026686845.1). NCBI lineage: Eukaryota > Viridiplantae > Streptophyta > Magnoliopsida > Fabales > Fabaceae > Adenanthera > Adenanthera pavonina. The sequence goes on from JAIVEN010000017.1 coordinate 12,314,516, forward strand.
ATGATAAGGACAGAAGGAGAGTCCTACTGAATTTCAAAGCAAAGCATTGTTTAGTCAGTGCCCTGGACCAGAACAAATTCTACAGAGTCTCACAATGCTCCACTGCAAAAGGGATGTGGGACACCCTACAGATTGCACATGAAGGAACATCTGGAGTCAGGGAGAACAGACTGAACACGTGCATTGGGGAGTATGAAAGCTTCAGAATAGCTGAAGGAGAAACTGTAAAGGAGCTTCAAAAGATATTTACTCTTATTTTAAATCAACTAAAAAGCCTGGGAAAGGATTACACTCAGTCTGAGAAAGTAAGAAAGATACTCAGAGCTCTCCCTCTAGAATGGCAGCCCAAGGTGACAATAATAGAAGAAGCCAGGGGAGAATCAATGGCTTCTGTCACAGCTCTCTTTGGCAGCATTGAGGAGTATGAAGGAAAAATCAAAGCACTCAAGGAAGCTAGGCTGGACAGAAAGAAGAAAGGCCTTGCCCTCAAAGCTGCTGATGAAAAGGAAGAAGAATCTGATGAAGGAGATGAGCTGGATGAGGAAACTCTGGCTATGATGGTCAGAAAATTCGGAAGATTCTACAGCAAGAAGAAGAACAAGAGGTTCTTCAAAAAGGGAGTTGCTGGAGAAAGCAAGAAAGAGGCAAAAGAACCTGTGACTTGCTATGAGTGCAAGAAGTAGGGACACATTAAGTGGGACTGCCCCCAATTCATCAAGAAGCAGGAAAAAGAAAAGAAAGCTGCTGACAAAGGGAAGAAGAAGAAAGCCTATATCTCATCCATATGGGGCAACAGCTCAGATGAGGAAGAAGAAGATGAAGATGAGATTGCCAACATTTGTCTGATGGCACTTGCCTCTAAAGAAGCCACACCCTAATGCAGCAGTGATCAGAAAGAAGAGGTATATGAATCTGAACCTTCCTATTCTGAATTACAAGATGCATTTTATGCGCTTCATGATGAATTCATTAAAGTTGTTAAAGAACTAAAATTGGCAAAGAAAAGGATAAAAAAGCTGGAATCTCAAAGCATAGTTTCTGAAATTGCCTCTTTACCTACTACTGAACCTGTTTGTTGCACTTCATGTACTGAACTTAAGCAAACTAATGATTATTTAGTTAAAAGCATGTCTAGGCTCACTAGAGGTAAAGATATGTTGTTTGCCTTGATGGGGAGCCAAAGAATATCACAAGGAAAAGCTGGTCTTGGCTATGATCCATGTGCTGTCAAGGAAAAGATTAGGAAGAAAAACCAGAATGCATACATGAGACATTTTGTGCATGCTGAGAGTAACAGAAAGAAAGATCATATGTCATCTTGCATTGAAACATATAATCAACCAAAGTATGCAAGACAAAAGTATTATCTGCATTGTTTTCTTCCTGTCACTCAATCTAGTAGTCCCTTCATTACCTGTCATTTCTATAACAAAAAGGGACATATTTCCAGTTCTTGTGCATTAAAGAAAAATGGACTTGGCAGGAAAGTTGAATGGGTTCCCAAAGTTGCATCTGCATCTAGGGAAAAATCTACTGACCAAAAAGGACCCAAGCAAATTTGGGTACCTAAAAGGAAAACATAAACTTTGTTTTGCAGGTCTGTCTCAAAGCTAAGAAAAGCAACAAATGGTATATGGACAGTGCCTGCTCAAGTCACATGACTGGTGATAAGGAGAAGTTCATCACCCTTAGAGACAAGAAAGGAGGAAAGGTGACCTTTGGAGGTGATCAATACGGCAAAGTTATTGGTATTGGCATTGTGGGCAAAAATCCAGAAACATCCATTGACGAGGTGTTGTTTGTAATTGGCCTCAACCACAATTTGCTGAGCGTGAGTCAGACCTGTGACAGAGGAAACTGGGTGTTGTTTGACTCAAAGTTTTGCCTGGTCATCAGAAAAAGTGATCACAAAGTAATCCTCAAAGCTCAAAGGGATGGTAACTGTTATACTATTGATCTTGATGAACTTCCTCCCTTGGATTCTGTATGTTTAATTAGTCAGGATAATGATAGTTGGTTATGGCATAGGAGATTAGCTCATGTTAATATGAATCAATTATCTAAACTGGTTAAAAATGAGCTGGTAACTGGACTACCAAAGATATCTTTTGAGAAAGACAAAGAATGTGACGCATGTATAAGAGGAAAACAAACTAAATCATCTTTTAAATCTAAAAATATAGTCACGACAACTAGACCACTTGAGTTGCTACATATGGACTTAATTGGACCTTCTAGGGTAAAGAGTCTAGGTGGTAACATGTATGTGCTTGTAATTGTAGATGATTATTCTAGATTCACTTGAACATTATTTCTTTCCTCTAAGAGTGATACCTTTGAAGCATTTGTAACCTTAGCTAAGAAAGTGCAAAATGAGAAAGGTATTTCCATTGTGTCAATCAGGTCAGATCATGGAGGAGAACTCGAGAATGCATACTTCTTGGAGTACTGCAATGATCATGGGATTAACCACAACTTCTCAGCTCCAAGGACCCCTCAACAGAATGGGGTAGTAGAACAGAAGAACAGAACTATTGGAGAGATGGCCAGAACTATGCTGAATGAAAAGGAACTCTCTCAAGTGTTTTGGGCTGATGCAGTGAATACAGCAAGCTACATCATAAACATAGCCTACATCAGACCAATCCTTGGGAAGACTCCATACGAGCTGTACAAGGGAAGAAAACCAAATCTGTCCCATCTCCATATGTTTGGATGCAAATGCTTCATTCACAACAATGGGAAAGAAAATCTGGGTAAGTTTGATGCCAAATCCGATAAAGGTATATTTCTGGGCTATTCTAGTAGGAGTAAGGCATATAGAGTTTACAATAAAAGATCAAATGTGGTAGAAGAATCTGTGCATGTGATTTTCATTGAAAATGAAACTGTTTCAAAACATGTTACCAATGAGGATGATCTTGCTTTCAACTTTGAAAAAATGGCCATTTCTGATAAAAGTAAAACAGAACCTCCAAAAATACCTGAATCTGATAACACAAAGGAAGATATTCAAGAGCAAGAGTTTGATGAAGAAAATAATGAAGAAACTTCTCAAGAACTCCCTAGAGCTTGGGGATATCAAAGGAATCATCCTGTTGATCAAGTAATAGGGAATGTTCAAGAGAGAGTCAAAACCAGAAAACAGTTAAGGGATCAAATGCTCAACTGCGCTTTCATTTCTCAAATTGAACCCAAATGTGCTGAAGAAGCCTTAACTAATGAATACTGGATTCTAGCTATGCAAAATGAACTAAATCAGTTTGAAAGAAATCAAGTTTGGGATTTAGTGCCTAGACCCAAAAATCATCCTGTTATTGGTACCAAATAGGTTTTCAGAAATAAACTGGATGAATCTGGAACAATAATCAGAAATAAAGCTAGATTGGTTGCTAAAGGGTATAATCAGAAAGAGGGTATTGATTTTGAAGAAACCTTTGCACCAGTAGCTAGACTAGAGGCTATAAGAATACTGCTGGCATATGCATGCATGAAAAACATTTTACTATATCAAATGGATGTAAAGAGTGTCTTTCTAAATGGATATATCATGGAAGAGGTTTATGTAGATCAACCTCCAGGTTTTGAGGATTCTACTAAACCAAACCATGTTTATAAACTGAAGAAGGCTCTTTATGGTTTAAAACAAGCCCCTAGAGCATGGTATGAGAGACTGAGCAATTTCCTAACTGAAAAGGGGTTCAATAGAGGCAAAGTTGACACAACTTTATTTACTAAGAAAGAAAATAGAGATTTACTAATTGTTCAAATCTATGTTGATGATATCATTTTTAGTGCTACTAATGAAGCTCTTTGCAAGAAATTTTCTGAGTTAATGCAGGGAGAATTTGAGATGTCTATGATGGGAGAACTTAACTTCTTCCTTGGACTGCAAATTAGACAACTTCATGATAGTATCTTTCTCAGTGAATCCAAGTATCTAAAAGAGCTGCTAAAGAAGTTTGGAATGGAGAGTGCCAAACCAATGGGAACACCTATGGCAACTGCAACCAAACTGGACATGGATGAGAATGGGAAGATGTTTGACATTACTCAGTACAGGAGAATGATTGGATCCTTGCTGTACCTAACTGCCAGCAAACCTGACATTGTGTTCAGTGTCTATATGTGTGCCAGGTTCCAATCATGCCCCAAAGAAAGCCATGGAACAGCTATGAAAAAAAATATTCAGATATCTTATTGGAACATCACAAATAGGTCTCTGGTATCCAAAGGGCAATGGAGAAGATCTCAAAGGATACACTGACGCTGATTTTGCAGGATCCAAAACAGACAGAAAAAGTACAAGTGGAACCTGTCAGTTTCTTGGAGGATCCTTGGTTTCATGGTTCAGCAAAAAGCAAAATAGTGTGGCCTTATCCACTGCAGAAGCTGAGTATGTTGCAGCTGGAAGCTATTGTGCCCAAGTTATCTGGATGAAGCAACAGCTTGAAGATCTTGAGGTTAAATTGAGAGAGATTCCAATCATGTGTGACAACCAAAGTGCTATAAATATCACCAAGAACCCTGTCATGCATTCAAGGACAAAACACATTGAAGTTAGGCACCACTTCATAAGGGATCACGTTCTGAAAAGAGAAGTCAGATTGGAATATATCCCAACAGAGAATCAAGTTGCTGACATACTCACAAAGCCTCTATCAGAAGATAGGCATTGCAAAATAAGAAGAGAACTAGGTATGGTAAATCCCAGTGAACTGTAAGTTATTATCTTGCAATCCTATTTTCAAAGAGTTCATCTTTAAAACAAATTCTAACTTTAGCATCAGAGTATGTTTAATTTAAGTTGTAGGTGCTCCCCACAAGATTTAATGGCAAAAAACTTGAAGATTGGAGCACACAAGAATGGAACAACCAGAAAATGAAGTAAATGATGAAAATTCTAAGTTCTGGATCCATTCTGTAAGTTTTTAAAGATGAAATTCATATTTTAATGTGTGTTAGACATACTTTGCTTCATAAACTGTGCTTTTGACATGGTCAATATGGTCAACATTCTAATTTCGGTTGACTAACAGACGAACTTTGGCCTGTTATGTTTTGGAACAGTTCTCGGTGTTACCTCAAAATTTTTCTGTTAAATCTTGAAAGTTTGAATTTTCAAAAACAAAAATTTCTCGGTTATGATTGTCCATCACTGTTATTCTAATTTTCACTTCTTAACACACGAATGTTGGATAACCTTTACAAAAGTTGAAAAATTCGAAGTTTCAGTTCAAAATTCGTCTGTTGAATCATGTTCTTCATGTTGAATGCTTGAAAGATGAAGTTCTGCATGCTGAAATCATCTGTTGATTAATGGTTTGATTGATGCCTGCCTTTTTCTTTTCAACATTCGAACTTTGGTGGAGCAAAATTCGTCTGTTGTGCTCATATTGCTTGATTCAAGCCACTGTCAGACGAACTTTCAGGATGAAAATTCATCTGTCAGTAAGCTGTGCTGAACGGTTTAACTTGTAACTACCCGAAGTTTGAATTTTGACCCCTCAAAATTCATCTGTCAGACGGTTACATACGTTAAATGCAACGATTTTCCAAAGAACAAACGCAACCCTATTTGTAACCTCTCTAAGTCTGTTCTGATTCTCTTTTCAATCCTCTTAACTCCTAACCAAAAACCATCATTCTTCACCGATTAAACTTCCATTCACATCCTATAAACCTATTCTTAGCCATATTCTGCATCATTCAACCGAAAAATGGTAAGAGTCAAAATTTCTGGAGCAGGAAAAGCTGTGGCCCGTCCAAAGAGGAGTGTTAAATCTCAATATGCTACCAAGGAAGGAGAGAAATCCAAGAGAAAGGCTGAATCCAGTAAGGCAACTCCTTCTAAACGCCAAAAATCTTCATCCAAAGCAGAATCTCAGAAAGCTGGACCCTCCTCTTCAAAAAGTGCAAAACCTTCTGTCCCTACTGTTGCTTCTTCTGCTTCTTCCAATACTGAATCTGGAGAGTACGAAATGACTACACTGCCACTATGGAGCACTCCTGAGATTCAAGAAGAGTACACTACCAAGTTTTCCAACAAAAAGGTAATCAAGCCTCACTGTGTAAATGTGGAACAATTTCTGATATCCAACAACTTTGATGCTGCATTATGGTTGTTAAGATATAAAAATCTGTTGGAAATTGCTGAAAAATATGATGATGAGGTAGTAAAGACTTGGTATGCCTCTCTTCAATATAATAGCAAGAAAGTGAAATGGGAGGTCACCTTGAGATCAAGGACCATTTGGCTTGCTGATGAAACCTTCAATGAGGTGCTAGAAATCCCAGGACAAGATGGGCTGAAAGTTGACATCACAGCCTCTGGATATATGGATGAGGCAAGTACAGCTGATGAAGAAGGTGGACCCTTCCTGAACTATAAGGAGAGCACCATTTTGGACACCCTATTCAGGAGAAGGGAGAACAGGCCAACAATAAATCTGTTGAACCCCACAGACCTAAGTGTTCAAGTAAGGATCCTACACTACATAGTGTCCAGGATCATATTCAACAAGGGTGGCAGCTTCAATTTGATAACAAGGGCAGAGGCTCATGTGATGACTGCTATCATTCGTGGGAAGCTGATTAATTTGGGTCATATGATCCTCCAGCGAATGATAAAGGCAAGGGATCAGAGGAAGGATTCCACACTCCCCTATGCAGTAATTATTTCAAGAATCCTGCAGCATGCTAGGATTCAACACATTGAAAAGGGGAAAGGGAAACTCACCGAGGCATTCAAAGAAGAGGAATTGCAAAGGATGGGTATTGAAAGAGATGAAGACAGATGGGTTGGAAAGGGAGCAGGGAAATCTGAAGACTTGTTCTTTGTTGCTGATGCATCCCTCCAACAAGAAGGCACTTCTGAGGCCCCTGGCAGATCTGTACCTCAGCCTTCTCAGCCAATTCCATCTCCCTCCAGGCCTACTCACCCTCCTTCCACTCCCTCCTCACGGGCCAAACCTACAAAGATCATTGAGTTGTTTGACAGTCTGTCAACACTCATTCTCAGCATTAAGGATGAGCAAAATGCCAAATTTGCTCATCTACAAGATCAGATCCATCAGTTGGCTGTGAATATGAAGGTGGTGGCTGATGCTTATGAAGATATTAGAAATGCAATTCCTACCTCTTCAGCTCCACCTCAGCCTAGTATCCCGAAACCTACTCTGTCTCCAACTCCTGAGCCTCCAAGCCCCTTCGAGATTGCCTCCTCTAACCATGATGGTGATACAGATGGTGCTGGTGCAATGAGGACACCAAGTCTTGGTCCACCCCTGGACTATGGATCGGAAGAAGAAGGACTTCAAGAAACAAGGCCTCTTGAGCCTATGCAAGAAGATGCTCCGGATTCAATTCTGTCCATTCAAGAATCAGAGCAAGTTGAAAGACAGGTTGCAGCCATTTCAACCTCTTCTGTACCAGAAGGAGCAAGCAATGAGGAAAGGAGCATTGTACCTATTGTTGATTATCTTGGTATTGCTCATAATGCTCTGCTGCAAGCTCAAAGGAGAAGGCTGGAAGAATTGTTTCCTCCTGCTGAACCAGCTTCTCATTCTATTGCTGCTTATGGGCTCTAAGAGGAACAGAGAGCTCAACTAGCTCTTTCTAGGCAGGAAAGGCAAGTGCTACTGGAGGTCTCTGATGATGATGATGATGAAGAGCCTGCTGAGCCTCCTGCACCAGTTCAACCAGAGATTCCTTTTGCTCCTGTCCCTCTTCATGCTGTTCCTCTCACTCAGATTCCTCCTCCAATGGACTTTGTTGGCCTTCCTGATGATACCAAAAAGGGGGAGAAGATAAAGCAAACTGGGACTAAGCAAGCTGGAAAATCTGCTGAGCCATCTGGAAAAGGAAAGACGTACAGCAAGAAGACTAAGCCAAAGAAGAAGTGATGTTTTTAGATCTTAGGCTGAATCCTCTTGCTGTATCTTGTTTTAGTTACTGTATCTTGTGTTAGTTGTTTAATTGTATTTGGTTGTTTGATATTTTTGAGAACTGCTCTTTAATTGGAATATACATGGCAACAATTTGATTAAATGAATTCTGTTTTTGATTGCAATGATTTGGGCTTTGAATCTCTTCACTTAATCTGTTGAAAATGATATCTTATGAACTGTAATGCATATGTTGAGGGGGAGCTTGTGAAAGTAAACCCAAGTACTAACCCAGTGTGTGAGTTGTTTTGTCATCATCAAAAAGGGGGAGAATGTTGAATTAAAAGTTTTAATGATTCCAAACCAACACTCAAGAGCTCGGATTGAAGATATCAAAGGAGATCAAACTTGTTTCAAGTGAAGATTTTCTGAGTATTTGCTGATAGATCCTGTGTAGGATCTTTAGTTTTAGTTGTGATTGGGTAAAAGATTTTGATTTGAGAAAAAGATGTTTTCAAACCTTGATTTTGTGTTAAATCTTGACTTATTTGAAAAACACCCACAAACAGAAGAAGTTTGAAAGTTTAAACTTAACTGTCAAGTTGGAAATTCGAACTTTGCCTTAGGAAATTCAAATTTCAAACTAAAACTGAATAAGTCTGAAGAGATGGCTCTCTGTCAGACGAATTTTGATTGTTCAACATTCGAATTTTCATCTAAGTCTGAGAGAAGTTTCCTTGAAACAGACGAACTTTGGTTCTTCGAAATTCGAATTTTAGACAAAACGAAATTTGAGAAAATAGAAGAAATTCGTTTGAAACTATGTCAAAGTTCATCTGAGATCAAGAATGATTTAAGTTTCAAAACTGCTCTCTGATAGACGAACTTTGAACATTAAAATTCAAATTTTAGAAGCTAAGTTCTTGAGTCTGTTGAAGTGAAACATTGACATATGAATGATGTGAACTTGCAACATTCGAATGATAAAGTTAGTCTGAAAAGAGTCTCTCTGACAGACGAACTTCACTCTTCAACATTCGAATTTCGAAGAAAATGAACTAATGTGCCTCCTTTTCACGTACTGGGAACAGACGAATTTTGGGCTTCTAAAATTCGAATTTCTAGGGCACTATAGCAAATTGAAAATACTGTTCACACTTAACCGAAAAACTTTCTTCTTGAAAATTCGTATGTCACATTGTGAAACTGTTCTACAAGTTTCAAAATTTGAATTTCACTTCATGAACAGACGAACTTCGTGCTGTAACGTTGAAAGCTCTAACCTTCGGTTCCTTCAAAATTCGTCTGTTGACCAACCAAAATTCGAATTTCAGTATGTCAGAAGCATTAAATGTGGTTAGTTAACGGATAGTTTTTCAGAGTAACCGTTGGATAACTTCTCCAACGGATAGATTAAAGTCTCTAACGGACATTTGAGACCTAAATCGATAAATACAACAACATTTGAAGTTGTGGGAATGAACCTAACTTGTATATAACGAATTTCTGTCAAAACTTCTTCTCAAGAGCTTTTACCCTCTCAACTTCAATATTTGTACTTTAACCTTCAAATCTACTCTATTCAAGAGAGTTATTTCTTTGTAAACAATCTACTCTTCATCTGTAAGATAGATTTACTTATGAGGGGAAATCAAAAGGGGATTGGGAAGCACATTGTGAGAGTGCTTAGAGTGCTTGAGAGAGCTTTAGAAACAGAGCATACTCATGTACTGTGGCATTAGCAAGAAGCCCGTTGAATTCTTGTTGTATAGTGGATAAATCTCAAGAGTTGTCTTGGGGACTGGAAGTAGGTTAAGTGGATAGACCGAACCAGAATAAATCACTAAGTTTTCTTCTCCTTATCTTTACTTTTCATCTTGCTCTGTTTTATAAGTTGCCTTCATTACACTGTGCTATCTTCACTCATTTCAGTTTGTGCAGAAAAATTTCAATCTTCCCAATTCACCCCCCTCTTGGGAAGTCAGCCTTGCTAACAAGTATTAATTCAAGAAAAGTGAAAGGGTCTTGCTAAAATATATTTTGGATCAAAATAATAATTTTGGGCCAAAAGTAATGGTTGGGTAATCCTGTACCAATTTAATAACAATTTTGGTAAAAATACTTAATCGGTATGGGTAAATTTAATCGGTAAAGAGTATTTTGGTCTATTAAACTTTATGAAGCAATTTTTGGCCAAAAAGGGAGTGAATCATGTCTGAAATGAGATTGGGACACAGGTGGAATTTTTGACAAAGTTTTTAAAAGAAAAAGTAAATAAAGTCAAAAGGAAAGGTTAATTGAATGATTATAATAGATAAATATCTATATTAAGTCATTTTTGCCTTCATCTTCAACCTCCCTCACGCTGAACCAGTGGAGAAAGAGACCAAGAAGGCATAGAAGACCTAGGGAGAAAAGGAGAAGAAATAGGCAAAGTTTTGGCTTCAAACTTTCAAGGTAACAACTTGTGATCATTTCCTTGAATTCCTAAGTATTTTTTGGAGCTTTCATGGCTTATTACTCTTTATATTCACCTCTGAAAATTTCTACCTAGAGAGAGAGAGGAGAGAGAAAGTGAAGCCATGGAAAAACCAAACCATAAAAAAGGATGTATAGATCTTAAGCAACAAAATTATGCCATTAGATTGCAAATTAATCGGGTAGTTATTTTTCTACAAATTTCTGAAATTTTTTGCCTATTTAGGTTTTGAAAAGGAAAGGGAATTTCATGATTTTGACCCCAAAAATGGATTCCTTGGGTCCAAAATAGGTAGATACAAGTATGTTGTACAAGAAAAGTTCAAAGGAAAATAAAGTGAAAATTTTAGTCCAAGTATGCACACTTTGTGAATAAGATTGTGTAATTGGTGGCCAATGGCCTCATTTTGTGACACTATAGGATTCAAAAAAGTGTTAGAAGTTCAAAGGAAAGGTGTGTAAAGTTTGGAAGGATTGAAAAGCTAAAAGGTAGTTTACTAACCTAATCTTGCATTATATGGTTATATAGTTGCAATGGTTTTAATGTTATACCAAATGTTTGCAATGATGTTATGTGATGATTTGTTGATATTGGCTGAGTTATTCGAGGGGTTTTGTGACCCCAGGATGTCCAAAATGTAAGGGAAAACTCTGTCCAATTTTCTATAAAATGTTTAACTATAAATGATTCTAAATGTTTGAATGATGATTTGATGAAGTGTGCTTGCATTATATGATTATATATTCACTTGATTAGTAGTAACTACTAAGATTCTTTGAATCTTATCCCTTCCAAATACTTACCATGTTTTGGGCAAGCAATGTAAAAAGTTCATGAAGAGCCAAAAGAAAGGAGGAAGAAATTGGTGAAAATTATGTTCTTGCAAGGATTGATGTTAGTCTTTAATAATATGTATAAATTTATATGCAAAGGATGAATCATGTATACTGATGCAAGTATGTTTCTTGAGATACCTTTTGATATTATGTATGAATATGGGTACAATGAATGATGATGTATATATGATATGAAGCCTATTTTGCCAAGACATGAATGGAGATATACAATCTGGACACCCTAATAGATACGTAGGTATTGTTCATGTAAGATAGGGTAACTAGTTTAAGTAGTATATATGCTCTTAAAGTACACAAGTAGAGCTTTAAAATGGTCTAAAGAGCACTCTATTTGGAGATATGTATAAATTATAGTGATTTTTCAAAGTTAGGGTTTAGAATAGAGAAAGATTGGGAAAATGTAAACTGAAAGTTAGGTACTAGAAAATTAAAAAGATAATATAAAATTGTGTAGAGATCCAAAAATTTAGCGGTTTATATTTATAGAAAGGTCTATGTTTAAGTTTCATATGCCACTGATTTGGAGGTAATTGGAGTTATAAGATAGAAGATATGGAGGTTTTCTCAAAACTATTCTAGCAAAAGTGGAATTCTAACCCTTTTTGATTTAAGTTAACTCCATGCCATGTGCAAGTAAAATAAATGTACAAGAAAAGTATTTCTAAAAATTTTACATTTAGAGATTTCATATGACATAAAGAATGTATGATTTGGCTTAGGATATAATGAGATATGAATTTTTAAATATAAGGCCTAAATTCTGGGAAAGAGAAAATGACCAAATATACAGTAAATGTTTAAGAAATAAACTATACGAATTGGTCAAGATAATACTATGTTTCATATTTTTCACATTGTAGATAAAGTTTTTATCTATTTTTAGAGACTTGAATCACTATGAAATAATGTTTCTAGAATTAGTTAGGAATTTTTGAAATAAAAATGACACACTGAACAGTACCCAGAATTTTAGAAAAATCTGTTTCAATATTTTTATACAATCAAGTCTCTAATCATGCAATAATGGATATAATTAGAGTCTAATATATGGAAAATGGACTTAAGTATAAGGTGTTATAGGAAGGGCTAACTTGTAAGCTACCAATTTGGCTTTTGAAGGGATCTCAAATGGTCTAACATACTTTGGACTAAGCTTTTTGGTCTTCATTGCTTGACTAACTCCAGTCGAAGGATATATCTTGAGAAATATATGATCTTCTACCTCAAATTCTAACAGCCTTATCCTTTTTTCAGCAAACTTTTTTGCCTACTTTGGGCGGCTAAAAGCTTCTTTTGGATCATTTCGATCTAGTTGGAGGTCTGGTTTACCAACTCATAACCCAAAAGTTTCCTTTCACTCAGCTCCATCTAACATAATAGGAACCTACACTTCCTTCCACAAAGGGCCTACGAAGAATATGGAGTTCTCCAGTAATCTTGTCTTGGAGAGCTCTAGAACCTTGCTTATATATGAAGGAGTTGAGGAAGTAAAGCTAGATGTGATTCTCCTTGAACCTATAAACCTGCACCTATAACACGTTATATCAGGGCCCACTTCCTATGTATTAGATTATTTTAAATGTCTTTCATCATAATTTAGAAACTAGAATCATAATATAAGAAAAATAGAATTTTTCCAAATTCGGGGTACTGTTCATTTGGCAATTTCCATTTTTCACAATGAATTTTGAAAATTCATAACTAAATCTAGAAAAAGCATCTTGAGATGATTCAAGTCTCTAAAATTTTCTCAAATTCAGTTCTACATAAAAAAATAATAAAACAATAACTTCACTAGGCCAATTTATACAATAAATTTTGTGAACTTTTACTATTCATTTGGTCATTTTTCTATCTTCCAGTTTTCTGATCTCAAATTAGAAAACTCATATTTCATTCTATTCATGGCCAAATCGTGAATAATCTATATCATTTGAAAGATATATATGTATATTTTCTAGACATAGTTTTCTTATATATTTATTTCACATACACAAGATATAACATTAACTTAAATCATGAAGGGTTAGAATTCAACTCTTAGTAGAATAGTTTTGGGAAAAACTCCATATCTTCTATTATATAACTCCATTTACCTCCAAATCAGTGGCATATGAAACTTAAAACATATACCTTTTCATAGATATAAACCACTGAATTTTTGAAGTTTTTTATGATTTTATATCATCTTTTGAAATTTCCAGTACCTATGATCAACCTTCCAATTCTCCCAACTATGCCCTGTTCTGTACCCTAATTTTGAAAAATCATAACTTTTTCTACATGACTCCAAATGGAGTGAATTAGGTGTCATTTTAAAGCTTGATATGTCTCTATCTAGTTTAAAATCCAAGAAACCTAAACTCACATTAAATACAAAACAAGGATGAACTAACCAGACACGTCTGGAAAATGCCCTGTTTCAATCTATATTGCAAATTACTCGCCAAAACCTATGCAAATGAACTCATTTTGGCATGAAACTTGGTAGAATATAACTTCATATCCCAATATCCATAAATGAAAATTCTCATACATACAATTTTAACATAATATTCACTATTTTATAACTTCGTATAAAACAAGGCACAATTAACAATTCATCATTTTCTTCTTCATGCCTCTTGCTCCTTCCTTAGCTCTTTTCCATTGTTTCTCCCTAGCATGGTTAGTCATTGAAGGGGGGTGAGATTCAAAGAATCTTAACAGTAACAACCCATTCATATAACCATGTTATCACATAATTCATGGAAACATCAAGAAAACATCAATTTGTCACTTGAAACGTTTAATGCCATAACATTTCATAAAAATTTTGGCAGAGTTTCATTTTGAAATTTGGACATCCAGAGATCATAAACTTCATTAAAAAACTCAGCCAATCATCAAAAATCAACACAAAGCATCATTATATACATATGGCATAGCAACAAGTTTATGAAATTCAAGCTTGATAACAATAAGCATAAATAGGTAAATTACTACATTTAAGCTTTCCCAACTTTTCCAAACTTGATGGACACTTCCTTTGGCCTCTAGACACTTCTTGAAACCCTATCACATCATAAAATGAGGTCATATGCCACTGGTTCATGCTTCAAATTCATAAAGTACTCATAAAACCTAAAATTTCCATAATGCTTTCCTTTCGGCTTTTCTTCAAATCAACACTTATTCCTAAGGTTTTCTGTAATGCCCCTCATGATATCTTTATTAGTTTTGTGTTCAGGATCAGAGGAAGTTGGAAGTTGGACGGACATGGTTCAAGAGGAAACAGAAAAGGGACTCCACGCCGCGGCGAGGAGCAGGGCCGCCGTGGTGAGAGACTTCCAGTAGCATTTTTTGAAAATTCTATGGAGGAGCCACGGCGAGATGTATGGAGCCGCGGCGAGAGTAGAGATATTTGCTTAAAACCGGATCATTTCGGACACTCGGACAGAAAAGAAACAAAAGGAAACCGAGGGAGATCGCGAGAGAGCTGAGCTAGGGTTTGAATCTCCAGTGTCCAGGGGTGATTTCAGACTGAGGGAGCTTGGATTTAAGTTGGTAAGTTACTTCTACACCTCCCTCTCCGTTTTTATTCGGTGGAAATATGGGGTTTTTGGTTTTGATGTTGAGTTTTCGGTTTGTGATGAAATCCACCGATTGAAATGGTTTAAATGAGGTTAATAAAGTGTGTTTTGATGTTCTTGATGATTGGATTTGAGTTTGGAAGGGTTTATGTGTGATTTGAGCTTAACCCTAGGTTGTTTCCGGTTAGGGCTCTTGGGAATCCGATATGTATGTGTTTGAGTAGTATTTGAAGGGTCCCTAAGAGCTTATTGATGTATGATTGGGGTGTTGGAGCCTTGGGTTAGGCCTAAAGTGGTTAAATTGTGATATTGTGATTATGGGTATATTATGTTAATGGGAGAATTATGTATGATGAAGGTTATTTGGTTAGCTGTGTGGGGCTCAAGCATATTGAAGTTCAAGAAAGCGTGTGGAACTTGCGTGAGCGCAGTATTGACAACCTGAGGTAACCGGGTGTTTGTTTATGTGGTTCTATACGATATTATGTATAGTTATGTATATATGCATGTCTTTTTCATACCACGATAGTGATATGTGTGTGTGTTGTTTTTATATATTGTGGTATGCGTAGAGTAGATGTGATATGATATGATGTATAGATGTTATGATGATCATGATGATGATGATGATACATTAGCATCACCACATGTTATTGTTACATGGAGATATATGACGAATAAAGTGGTGATGATGTGAAGGTGTATGATATATGATGATAAATGAAATTGTTAGGGAGAATAAGGTTGGCGTATGTGATGTATGTATATGTTAGGAAGGATAAGGGTGGATTGTATATGTGTGTTAGGGAGAATAAGGATGGGTTTATATGTATATGCGTGTTAGGGGTTATATGTATATGTGTGTTAGGGAGAATAAGGATGGGTTATATGTATATGTGTATTAGGGAGAATAAGGATGGAAGTCCCGGCGAGGACGACATGCGTACCATGCATTTTACATTGCATTCATATGTTATATGATTCATATCTGTGTATATATATGTTTATGTGTTGTTGATCCCGATTACTGAGATATTGTCTCACCCCACCCTCTCCCATGACTAACCCCTTTCAGGTGAAGGTTCTGGCTCTAGTCCGGTGAAGCCAAGAGAGTAGCTGTGTACGTGGGAAGTCTATGTAGTGTATGTATATTTTGGATAATGTATTATGTGCCAAGTTGGGTAGAATGTTGTGTATTGAATGTATGAGATTGACAGGATTGTTATGGATGAATGTATGCTTGGTTATGTTTTTGTGGAATGTGTTATGCTGGTGTTTTGAGAGTGTTATGTATTTGGAAATGGGTATGGTAGTATTTGTGAGCCCAGAGTGGTTTAGGTCTGATGATTGTATTTTAGGGCTTATAGACCGTCTTATCATGTTGGGGTTCAAAAGGGGTCAGAACTTAGAGGAGTGGTTCTTTTGAGGTGCAACCTCCTTGGATATGTTGGTTTGGAGAGTTTGGACCTGTATGAATGGTCTCTGAGTGACCAGTTGTCTTTGGTGACAATTGAGGTTGGTTAGTGGTGAGTTTGGGCCAATAAGTGGTCAAAATGGCGTCAGGGGTCCAAAATCTCCATACGGAGTTGGATTGAGGTTAAAGTGGTGTCTGTGATTAGATTGGGACTAGATTGATTTGTAGGATTTGGAATCAAGACAATCGGAGGTCGGAGCATAAAGTTATGCGTGTCGGAAGTTCGCCCCAAGTGTTGAAGTGCTGATGTGGGACATCAGCAAGGGGGCGCCGCGGCACCAGCCGTCCAGTAGCGAGGCATGTTTTAGAGGAAGCAGGAGCCGTGGCGATACTGTAGCGGCCACGGCCCCAGCCTAAAATTTGGTAATTTGGGGTTCGTTTCCGCTGGTTTGAGGCTGTGAGATATTGTTTGGAGTTATTTGGGTTGTGTTTGGTTGTATTTCGTGAGTTTTGGTTATTAGTGGAGGTAGGATGTTACATTTTCCACCATGAGGAACTCATTTTTGGTATCAAAAATATGAAATTCCAACTATAAATTGATGCTATGTTCTAACCGAAATTTGCAAGAAAATGAGAGAAAATGATTTGTTTTGAAAATCATCCAACTACTTCCACAATCTTGTTCTAGGTTGTTAGTTTGGTGTTTCTCCTAAGTTGATTGCATGAAAATTCATTCCTTGCTTCCTATGGGGTTTGGCTGAAATCTTAGCATGAGGAGAGGAAGGAGAAAACTCCATGAAACCACACCACGAAACTTAAGACACTAGCTTGAAGGGATGGCACACTTACCTTGATTTTTAAACTTCAAGCTTCAACTTGTCTTCAAGCTTTCTCTTCTTCCTTCTCTCTTTCTTTCTTGTGTTTTCTTTCTTTGTTTTGCTACTGAATGTGTCATTCAGAAAAGATAGGAAAGAGAGGGATTAACTGGCCTAATCATTCACTAATTAATCACTTAACATTAATCACCTTTATTAGCCAAAAGTCAATCCTTCTTCAACAAGTAGTTTGGCCAAAAAATCCAAGCCTTCTTTGAGAAGTTTTGGCCAAAAAAGTGAGCTGTCCAGACGCCTAGGAGAGAGGAAAAAATGTCCAAATACTGCTCAATTTTTCCCAGTCCAGATATATCTTGAACTGGGTAATTTTTAACCTTACCGATAAAACCATTTTTTACAGTAATTTAGCATCTTTGGGTTACAGGACTATTTCAATTTTATTTTTATATTTCCTTAATTATTCTATCCCAAATGATATCTGTGTATGGCTCATATCCTGTCCCAATTACCTTTTAATTGTCTGTGGGACCCACAATTTACTTTATCAGTTTACTGTTACTTTTGGACACTCGACACTAATTATTTCTTTATTCTTGAACATTAACCCTCAGTACCATATACCATTAGACTTCTCTCATTAAGGGCTTCATTTTGACAGTAATTTTGTATATTTATAAAATTATCCTTGACTTGGGATTAAATTATAATTTTCAAAACTTTCAGGTCAATAGGTGTAATTTCTCCCAAGAACTTTTGTACCCTTATTCCAATTGAATTTTTTAGGCCTGGAATATGGATATCATTTTCATAATTCTTTAGGATAAAAATATAATTTCTTATTTTTCCATCTAACTAGAAAAAATGACATTTTTGCCCTTTTTCACGCAAAATAGTGTTTGTCCATTTTTGTAAATTTCTTATGCATTTCTAGATATTTTAGTTTTCTTGGGATATTACAGCACCAATGAGGTATGAATTCATATTTGTTGCTTACAAGTTATATGATGCTAATGGTTGCTAAAGATGCAAGAAGTCATTAACAAGCTAGATGTGATTCTACTTACAAATTTTCCGCTTACAAGTCATATGATGCTAATGGTTGCTAAAGATGCAAGAAGTCATTAACAAGCAACTATCTAATGTAAAATTTGATATAGATAGCTAAGTTTGGCTATTTATGAGTAACAAATTCAATGGGACATTTGCACATGTAACATTTGAAATTGTACAAAAAATACCATGGTATGTATAGAGATGTGGGAAAGGTAGCATAAATGTCAGAAACGATGGAAAAGGAAGTGAGATGGTAATGTTATATGTTCGGTCTTCAAATAGAATTAATTTTCTATATGGTCCTTAGAAAGGATTATGTTTGGTCCTTAATTGGAATTAAGTTTCCATAAGACTGTTAGTAGAAATTAATTCCATAACTGAGCTGAAAAATATGCAATAGACATGGTCAATGAAAGCTTGTGTCGAGAAGAGCACAACAATATAAATATTACACAGTCAGGAGATTGAGGTTGAAAGATAGACTAATTTGAAAGTACACCATGAATAGTAAAAAAATTATTAAAAATTAGTCTTTGGGAAAATTTATGAGAAAATACCCAGAAGAATCAGTATTTACGTCTTTGACCAAACTCATGGCAAAAAAAATATTTCCTATATTAGAAAAGAAAATGTGAAAATTAAATTCTAACCCCAAGGAAAAAGAATTATTTGCAATTTAGTCCTACAAAGGGAAAGAATTAGTCACATTTAAGTTTTTAGAAATATTATGAGAAAAGGCCCAAAAGAATTAAAAATTATAATTTTTCTCGGGTAAAGGGCAATTTCATAATTTTATGAAATTATTGTCAAAATGAAGCCCATGACAAGATGAGTCCAATGGTATATAATATGGGGGTTAACTAATTAAAAATGAAGAAATAATCAATACCGAGTGTCAAAAAGCAACTTTATACCAATAAGGTGGATTGTGGGTCCCATAAGCAACAAAAAGAAAAATGAATCAGTATAAGGGCTCCATATAGATACTATTTGGGACAGAATAATTAAGAAAACACATATATAAATTTAGAATAGTCATGTATCCCTAAAATACTAATTTACTGTAAAAAATAACTTTATCGATGCAGTTAAATATTAATCGATGCAAGATATATTTGTCACAAGAAAAATATGCAACATTTGGATGCTCCAAGCCTTCCCATTGGCAAGAGAATTCAGCACAATTATCATGTGGTTTTTGTCACAAAACTTGCTCAAGAAGGCTTGCTTTTTTGACAAAAAGTAATTGTGATTAAGAAAGTAATTGGTGAGATAATTAAGGAGCCATATATCTTTTCTTTCCTCTCATTCTTCATGACACTTACAGCAAAAATAAGAGAGAGAAACAACCAACAAAAAACTATGGAAGATAAGAGAGAAAAAAGAAGAGGAAGTGAAGTTTGAAGATTAAGGTGTGGGAAATCAAGTATCAAGGTAAGATTCTATGTTTACTAGCTTGTGTTGGTGAGTAGTTTGAAGCTGTTTCATGAAGTCTCCTCCTTCCTCTCTCACTCTGAGATTTCAGCCAAGATATTAGGGTAAGAAAGAAATAAGTTTTTGCACAATAAATTTAGGGGAAAGCTTAGATTAGTCACTTGAAGCATGATTATTCAAGAAGTTTGAAGTATTATGATGAAAATCATTTTTCTTTCATTTTCCTTGAATTTTGGATAGATATGGTTCATATATAGTGATAGAATTTCATGATTTTGACCCCAAAAATGGATTTCTTATGATCCAAAACCATAAGAATAAGTGTTGGTTCAAAGAAAAATCAAGAGGAAATCAATATGAAATTTTAAGGGTTTTGTGAGAACTTTATGAAACTTCTCCATGAATCAATAGCTTACATGCTTAAATAATGATGTGTTTAGATTCAAGAAAGTTGTGGAAGACTAAAGAAAGGGTGCACAAGGTTTGAAAGGCAAGGGAAGTTCCAAAGTTATTAAATATACCTATTCTTGCATTGTATTGTCTTTATAATTTCTATAAGTTTAATCACTTGTCATATAATTGTATTGATGATTTGTGATGCTTGGCTGAGTTGATTGATGAGGTTTATGACCTCTGGATGTCCATTTTGCAAACCCAAAATCTGCCAAAATTTTCATAAAATTATAGGGGTTGATATGTCCAAGTGTTTGATAATTGTTTTCATGAAGCTTTTATGATAAATGTGATTATATGTATGCTTGAATGGTAATTACTACTAAGATTTTTTGAATCTCACCTTTCCAAATGATTACCCATGACAGGTCCAAGGAATGTCTATAATTAATGCAAAGCTAAGAAGATTGAGGAGGAGCATCATTATTGAGCCAATTGGATTCATTATTTTGACAATTTGTATAAAATCATGTAATGTGTTATGAATCTGTAATTTGGGATGGTTATGCTTCTATGAGTCTTATATGATGTGAAGTATGAAGTTAGATGAATGAATGAAGATGGGAAATGTTTATGAAGCCTATGATGTTATATATGGCATGATTTTGTCCAAAATGACCAACAATAGTTAGAACAGAGCTACTCTATTTGAAATAAGGCAATTAGTTTAAGTGGTATATATGTTTTGAAAATGGATGGAACAAACTTTCCTTGGAGCTAAAGAACACATAAATTTGATAAGTACACAATTTATGGTGAATTTTAGAATTTGAGGGTCATAACTGGATAATCCTATGAATATTGGAACTTTTACTATAAATACCATTCACTTTAAAGGGTAATGTAAAATTGTACCAAACTCCAAAAATTTAATGGTTTATATATGGGGAAAGCCTTATGTCTTCAAAGCATTTGGAGCTTTAGAGAAAGATATGAAAATTCCCCTAAAACTATTTTAGTTAAAGTTAAGTTGTGATCCTTAATAGTTTAAATTAATGTTATGCCCTGTTTCAGTTGAATAAGTATACAAGAAAAATATTTCTGAAAATTTGACACACAGGGCTTTCAAATGACATAAATTGTACATGATTTGACTCAAGGTAGTATGAGATATAAATTTTTGAAGTTAAGGCCAAAATCTAGGAAGTGAAAAATGACCAAATATATAGTAAACTTTAAAGAGTAAACTATACAAATTAGCCTTATGAATACTTTGTTTCTTATTTTTTTTCCATGTAGAAAATGTTTTAAGCTATTTTTAGAAACTTGAACTACTCTTATTTAATTTTTGTGAAATTAGTTATGAATTTTCAAAATTCAGTTAGTAAAATAGAAAATACCAAATAAATAAAACCCGAATTATTGAAAATTCTTTTTTAGTTTATATTTGATTCAAGCTTTTAATCATACTTGAATGGACTCTATAGTGATCTAAAACATGGAAAAATGGATCTAAATTCAAATGCTATATTTTTTGTGTCAAAGCTAAAAGTTTAGACTTTTAGAACAAAGATTAAGGTAAATCTTTGCGGGAAAATGTATTTTTAAAGTCAAAGTTTTTCCCCTTCAAATGTAAAGTGTTGTTCCATATATAAATATGGCTTAAGAATGTTATAGTAGTATAAGATATTAGTCTTAATGATAGCTAAAGGTAGTTACTGAATTAGTTGATAATGTTTTAAAATATAAAATGACAGATAAATTAGGAAATATAAATTTTTTTAAAATAACAAATAAAATAGGATGAACGAAGTATAATGCACAATATAGTCATATAATGAAGTTTATTATCAAATTCAAATGTAATTTGACTTCAAATTCAAATTTATAAACTTTTCTTTAATATATACATTAATCATAGACATTTGTTATATGATTAGGCTATTAAGCTGAATCCTTTTTAAAATAAAAAATAAAAAAAGTTGTCATTACATCCCTTATCACTTGTTTGGCTCAATGAATTTGGAAGTAAGAAAAAAATTTTTATCTTATTTTTTTAAGTCAAATAAGGGAAAGAGAGTATTTCCCTTTTCCTTTTTTCCTCTTTCTCCTATCTAAAGGGGGATGAAAAAAATAACAAACTTAAATTTATTATATTAGTCTTTTTTGTTTTAAAAAAAACAATACAAATTGTTTTCTCTCATTCTCTAATATCCAAATCCATCAAACCAAATAATTATCCCAAATATAAATCATAAAATTATTTTGAATTGCAGTGAGTCATCAATTATAATATCCTTTCTAATTTAAAATAATATAATACATTTTTTTTTAAAATGTAATGCAGTATTTCTTTTTTTTCTCAACAAAAGGGGCCAAAGCCCTAAAAAACAAAGAACTTTGCATGGCGTCTTGCGCCACCCGTGCTATATCTTCTTGTAACAAACTTTATATTATTTATTTCAAATTTTAATTTTATAAATTTATTATATAACTTTTTGCTTTACGAGATGTAACTCTTTCAATCTTATTATTAAAAGAAAAAGATACTTTAAGATCAAAACTTTTAATTAATATTATTTTAGAACTAAAATATTTTAAAATGATAGAAAGAGACTATGATCTTAGATTGATCTAAATTTCAAATAAAAAATGATCTATATGCTCTTATTAAAAAATTTTATATTTAACATATGCTTTTTACTACTTGTCTTCCATGATTTAACACTAAACTTTCTCAGTTTTACACTAAATACATTAAAGAATTCAACTTTTAAAATTTTGCACTTAACTTTCATGTTTTACTACTCATGTTCCATAATTTGATATTGAAGAACCCTAATTTCACATTGAATACATTATGATCACCAAAGAATTTAACTAATCAGCATCCAAATTTTACACTCGACTTCTATTTTTTTACTACTCATATTCCATAATTTAACACTTAACTTCCCCAATTTTACACTAAGCTTTCTTAATTAAATTCTTTCATTATGATAATATGTTCAATGTAAAACTAAAGAAGTTCAGTGTTAAATCATGAAAAACAAGTAGTAAAAAACAGATATTGAGTGTAAAACTTTTTAACAATGATATTTAGATAATTTTCTATTTAAAATTTTGATTAATTTAAGATTATGGTCTCTTTCTGTCATTTTTGGATGTTTTAATCCTAAAATAATATTAATTAAAAATTTTGATTTTAAAGGGTCATTTTTTCAATTATTAATTTCCATCCGTTCATAATTTGTAAATAATATTAGTAGTACGTACCTCGTCTTTTTAAAAAAAAAATGGACAAAGCATGTGACTGTATCAAATAAATCTAGATTTATTTAAAAAAATAAAATTCATCTCAATTTACAAAACAACGCAGGTTTATTCAAAATAAATTATCTTTAAATTTAAATTACAAAATGTCATTGACCATAGATTTAATTGTCATATAATATAAAATATTTACTTTCATAATTACTTTTAAATAATTAAAAAGGATGACAATCACAATTAAATGAAATAATTATATATAATGCTGGCCTAAAAACTGATTTTTTTATTCTTTTTTGTAACTGTATTTTTTTTAGAATAGTATTATATTCCTTGCGTTTGCGTGTCAAGCACATTTGCGTCTATTTTCAGCCTTCTCTGGAACTTTCCCAAACCGAAACTCCGGCTTTTCTCTAGACAGTCCTAGATGCCTCTCTTCCTCGGAAAATCTCAAGAAAATTCCAGGGACCCAAACACCCATCTTTATATAACCACCTCTTCTTCAACCCATCCTCTTTGCCATACAAAGTGACTCAATCCATCGTCATTTCTTCCACATTGAATTCTTTACTTGATTACGTGAAACCCAAATAATGGCTTCCAAATTTCCGATTGCCATTCTCCTTGTGATAGCATCAATGTCCCTTCTCGTCCACACCACCGACGCCCTAGTACCCTACACGAGAAGCCTCTGGGACGCAATGTTCCCATCGGATGACCCATTCAGAATCCTCGAACAATCTCCACTTAACATTCCCAGAAACATGGAGACTCCGCTCGCTCTGGCTCGCACCGATTGGAGGGAGACGCCAACGGAGCACCTGATCGCCGTGGACATTCCGGGGATGAAGAAGGAGGACGTGAAGATCGAGGTGGAGGAGAACAGGGTGGTGAGGATAAGCGGGGAGAGGAAGCATGAGGCGGAGGTGGATGGCGAGAAGTGGCACAGGGCGGAGAGGACGAACGGAAAGTTCTGGAGACAGTTCAGGATGCCTGGGAATGCAGATTTGGATCAGATCAGAGCAAAGATCGAAGATGGGGTCCTGAGGATTGTGGTGCCGAAGCATAGGGAAGAGACGAAGAGGCAGCCTAAGGTGATCAACATTGCTGAGGAACAAGGGTCTTTTGGAGAGGATGTGAAGGCTACTAAGGCTGAAATGTAAACCAAGAAAGAAAGGAAGAAAATGAAAGCTGGATTTTGATGGAATCGTATTAGATAATAAGTATGTTTCTTTCTGTTGATCTTGAGGTTTATGCTGGGGTTACTGAGTTGTAATGTAGAGAAAAAAAAAACATAAAAACAGATAACGTAAATCTGGATTTTGATGCATCTTGGATATGATAAGAGTGTTGTGAGTTGCTTTTGAGGTTTACGTCAAGGCCAATAAGGCGGTAAGGTATGGAAACGAAGAAAACGTAAATCTGAATTTTGATGAATGTTGACTAACGAGTGTGTTCTATTTTTATTCGTGAGGTGTATGTCACACTGGTTCTAGTGTTCTTACTTCACCGTTTGCTTTTGTTTCTGGAGCAGCAAACAGGGCTTTCATGTACAACTATCAGAATCTACGGATACCAATAATTTTCTGGGTGGACGAGGGGCCTGGTTTACAAATTGAGTCTTTGGTTTGCCACATCACCCAAACCCACCAGTGTGCAACATCATCCTCCCAACCAAAATTTGTTGATCTTCTCAAAAAAGAAATAAAAGGAGCATGTTTGGATCATCTCTTTGGAAAAGAAAGAAAATCATGATTTTTTAAGGAACTGTGTTTAAACAAATATAAATTATTTTTCGGAAAAATCAGAGGTGAGTTAAATTGTGATTTTGAAAAAATGAGGAGAAAAATTACTTTTCTTTTAGTAAAACTTTAGTTTTAAGAAAGAATAAATAAATTTACTCTATATTATGTATTTAAAAGTAATTTTAATATTTATTATCTAAACAGGTTTTTTATCATACTTACTTTTTGTAAAAAAAAATTTTAATATAACAACTTATAATAAACTTGTTTTATATAAACTTCATTTTTACAAATTTTATTTATCTTAATTTAATTTTATAAAACTGAAAACCAAATAGACCTTGTTTAGCTGCATTTTGCTGGCCGTCTCTCATTCTATTGGTTTTTAATGATGTAAAATACTATATTCATCCCATATTATAAAGCAATGTAATGAGGTTCTTTTTATCCTATAATATAAGATAATATACAGTAATATATAATAATTTAACATTTTTTTATTTATTATATTATTAGTATTTTAACTTGTACTATATTTAATGAAATTAATATGGGTAAAACTAAAAATTTTAATTTTTTTAAAAATTAAAAAATATAATAAATATTATGAAATTCTTCCTATTCTAGCTAGCATCAGGCATTGGTTTACGTAGAGCTGGGTGATTTCCATGAATAGCTTCTCTCGCAAGAGAATTTACAACATACACATTGACTATACTCCCCTTCGAGCACCTCTACTTATTAGTTTACGTTCGAAAGATAAGTGGTGTCATAAGTTAAAGATATTAAATTTATTAATACAACATTTTTCTTGGCCATTTTAAGACAACATTTTATAAGTAATTGTGAAATTTATTGAAATTAGAATTTACTTAAAATTAGTAAAACATAATAGTACTAATAATAATAAATAAATAACAAACATATCTTGAAATAAATTGTAATATAAACTTAAGGTTCTCAAGTAATAATAAAATAAAATCAGGATTGTATAAGTAATAAAGCTATTTTTTAGAAAATATAATTGTATACTAAAAGAATTTATTTTTTAACTATTTGTATTAACATTTATGCACAAAAATATAATATATGATATTATAAAATGCAAATATCTAGAAAAAAATCAGACTGGATTTCAGCACCGGATATATTTATTGTAGGCTCAAAGGAAATAGAAAGAGGGAATAGAAGAATTTTTTTGTTGGGGGAAAACAATTAAAGATTAATGAAAGAATTAATTATAAAGAAAAACTTTTGAATAATAAAAAAGAATAAAAATTGGAAGACTAATTAGTAAAATTTTAAAAATGAATGGTAAAATATTTTATTTTATAATAAATTTATTATATTTTTTCCAGATCGTGATTCCCTTTTTTGTGTTTTCGGCCAATGGAAGGGAGGGAAAACAATAAGATGCTGTTTGAGAACCATTTTCACCAGGCTTACATTTGGCAACCCTGCTCAGGCCCATTCAATTGCCTACATTATATTTAGGGGTGGCGTTGCTGATACCTATACACAATACAATAAATATCCTGGAGTAGTGTGAGTAACTAAAAATCAAATAATGGATATACCAAAAAAAATAATGGTCTATTATGCATCATACAAAAAATATTTTCATATGCATTCATCACAGTAACATCCTATCAATAAAGAAATCAGCAAGAAATAAGATTGCCGGATTATAAAATTTCTTTCTAGGAAATTTTCACATTGTCAGTAATTTTAATCATCTTCTTAAAAATTTAAAGTAAGTCTATAATATATTGATTGAATTTTTTGGATTATTTAACCTAAAATTTCAAAATAGTAATAGGAGTCTTTAAATATATATATATTTATCTAATGGGGTAGGTCGTTAAGCCCAGCAGAAACGAGGGTAGTACTGGATCTTCTTTTTCGGCCTCGTATTGGATCTTCAAATCTTGTCAAAGGCCCAGTAACTCCAATCTAGAAAACATGATGACCATCTGAATGCCCCAAAAACATATCATATTGGGTTTTACTTGTTTTGTGGGTCATTAGATTACAGTTTCATCCTCTCCTTTTTCTTTTTCATGTTCTATCAACTAAATAATTATTTATTATATTATTCGCACAAAAATATTTATTAGATTGACTTATACTATTATGAGAACAAGCCTCAAATGGAAAAAGCTTGCATACAAAGCATGGTAATATATATATATACACATATATATAAAGAAGCAACACATAATATATACCTTTAACAAAATTATAAGAAATAATATATAGATTTAGAATTCTGAGAAAAAAGCACACAAGAATACTGTTTGAAAAATATTTACAAAAGAGTAAGTGTTTAATCCGAGTCCGAGGATAGGTTTGTTTTGCCATGTTATAATAAGTGTGTTGAAATTGAACAATTTATTAATATAAAATCCATTATCTTCAATCCCTCTAGTTTAATTACGATTCTAATAAATCAAACTTAAAATGCGCTGTAAACCAGAACAAAGCTAAGTTACAAGTTTAAGATATAACAAAAAAATCATCCGCTTAAGAAATTAAACAATAAATAAAAAAGTTCCCTCTAAAGCACGTCAATATTAATTTAAAATATAAAATTATAGGGAGCCATTCTACTCAGATTTTATGCAATTTTGTATGTTTTCAGTTTCTTTTTTTAACATGTTTTTTATGAAATTTTTTCACACATTTTATTGGATAAATATTTTAAAATGGAGGAAGTATCTCTTACGTAGCTGCACAGCAAAACAAAAACAAAAACAAAAACAAAACAAAAGAAAGAAATCTAATTATCCTGGACATAACCAACCAAAGGCAAAGGGATTGTTAACATTCTGTAATTGTGTACTGTTCACTTTGAACTAGACGTCTGGAGTTGGCAAAAGTCTGCGACTTGTTCAGTTACTTGTGATTCCTAACCTAACAGAAATTAACGCACAACACAACTCTGTCTCTGTGTGGTGGTGGTGGTGGTGGTGGTGTGTGTGTGTGTGTGTAAATGGGGGTTGAGAAAGAATATCACAGAATGGTTTAGAGAGAGATTGCATTAAAGTTTGATGAAGGGCAGTCCAAATAACTATGCATTTCATATCATATTGTGCAGCCGGTACTGTTGCTTCGTGATATCAAATTCAGTCAGCTTCTTCTGGTTTTTACTGTCTTTTGCTTTCCCACACACAGCCATATGCATATCCATGCAAGAGAGAGAGGAAGATATATTAAAATTATTATTAAAGTAATAAACATATATAGTAATTATTATATTATATATGCATGGCGCAAAAGTGTCTGCAAAATTGTGCAGTAAATGGTAGCTTTGTTGTCACGCTTTCCTGGGGAGGTTTTCTTACACGCTACATCTGCTATTTCTTCTATCACTCTTTGTTTCAACCAATGATTGCACATATTTGACACACACCTCACCTCTTCTCAGCAAGAATCCTTTCACACACACGCGGACACACATATTGGAATATTGAATATTATTATACAAAATTTATGGAATGAGTCTCAGTTTTTACGATTGAATTTATACGGATTTGTTTGTTGAGTTTTCCTAATCTTTTAGGCCAAAAAAAAAGATTTTTCTTTTTCTAATTTTCATAATTCTCATTCTTATTTTTGAAATCTGCACAAATTTCTTTTAAAAAGAAAGAAAATATATGTGAATCTTCCCTAGATTTTCATTAAGAATTTGTATATAATTAATTTGATAGAGTAGAGGTATTTGAAATTTCAATAAAATGTTGTTGTTTGGTTTTTAAAAGAAGATATAAGTTACTAAGAAGTTGGGCTTCACGTACAACAAATGAGTGGTTTATAATACATTATTTTAAATGATCCTTACTTAATTTCTCATACCATTTTCTTGATAAAAATGTTATTCATATCTTTATCACTAAAACATAATATTTTTATTTAAAATTTAGTTTGAACTTCCCGAAAAGTAAAAAATAAAACAATTAAACTATAAACTTCTAAAGAAATTATTTCCCAGAAAGGATATAAAGTGACTTTTAGAAAAAAAGAAAATTATGATATAAATTATTCTTTATTTCAAAAGAGATTATTCACTTTGTTTGGTTTATTAAAAAGATATATACAGTAAAGAACTCACAACTACCTACAAAAATTGTGCTCTACTGCTCTCCATGAACTTATTCTTTATAATATCCCAAATTCTTTTTTTTTTTTAATTTGATAACATAATGTCCCAAATTCTTATACAATGAATCACTGAAAACTCCATAATTGTATCACGTTTGTTTTGATAAACTTTTATTCACTTCTTACGATATTTGGCTCTCTATACAAGCAATATACCAGGGAATTTTAATAATAATTAGAATATGTTTGAATGAAATCAATATATATAATCAATATATACAATATCATTTATTGCTAGCTGCACTTTTCATAATCTATAAATAGCACCACTCATTTATTAAACTCGTCACTGCACAAAAAGCGTGTATAGTTTTCATAAAGGGGGCTCGAGAAAAATAATTATCTTAATTGCTCAAATTAAATTGGGATTGTCTAAATTTGATTTTTTTTATTTTTATTAAAATTATCATTTAGAAAAGTGTTAGATAAAAATTTTAATTTATTTTATATGATGTTTCTTTTAATATAAAAATATTAATAAGATATGGACTCTCCAATTTTCATACAAAATTATATAAGATAACTTTAGAGGTGTATAGTCTCTATGTGTGTGTGTGTATCACCGAAGATTTTTAGAAATTGAAATGTGCTTTCTTAATAATTATATATGTGTGTGGATGAGAATGGCTTTGGCGTGTTTGCTACTATTAATTAGTACATCTGGATCTTTAGATCAAATTTTGATGGTTCATAATTTTTTTTTTGAAAATTTTTTATACCACGTAACCATTATTTTTTTCTAAAGCTTATACAGTTAAAATATTATTTTTCATTTTTCATAATATGTCTTTCAAAATGAAAAATATTAAATATTTTCAATAAAATTTAAAAATGTCTTTAAATAGTTTCAAATCTATGTAGACCATCCATATTTAATCTAGATAATCTAGATGTGTGACTATAAAGCAACTACTTATATAAAGCAAAAGACAAACTTAGTCTTGTGGAGAACAGGGAGTTTTCACAATTTGCTTTTTCATTTTTAAAAAAATGTTTAGGTGAGTTTAGTATAGGGAACTCCTTTGGTTAAAATGCCTTACTAGTCAAAAATACACTTATAAATTAAAAGTACTTATAGATTACCCATATACATGTTCATAATCACGCGGAGTATGAGTCATATTCTTATATATGCATACAATTATTGACATTAATGAAGAAGTAATGATGCAATAGTGCAATAAATCTGCGAAACAAGTGCACATGCAAAGACAGAAACATGCATGAAAATAGTAATAATTAAGCAGCAAGACAAACTAAGAAAGTGAGCTTTTGATTTCTGGTGCAGAGGAAGAGGAAGCATATATATATATATACACACTTTAATTATGGTTCTCACGTACACTTTCTCTTCTAGTCTCACTCTCTCGATCTCCCTAATTGATAAGCAATTTATTATTTACTATATATATACGAGCAAATATAAACGGTATTTAAATTTAAATCCTGTTCTCATAGTGAAACATAAATACTAAAAGGTTAATATGGTAAAGGATGATATCTTATAATTTAGCCTTTTGACCCAAATATTATAAATAAAAAATAAATTATCAAAATGCTATAACTCTAACATTATTTATTAATATACTATAAATTTTATATCTCGAATTCAATGTCACCATATCAATTTTGTTGCTGAAACACATCTAAATACAGTGTAAATTGAGATGTGTTTCATAACATTTTTTTAAGTTTTTTCTATAAGAAAAGGTGGCAGGCGTTGAAGGCCTATAAGCCTGCCACCTTATCCATCCCATCAGGACATTCTTCTCTTCCAATGTCCTCCCAACCCCCCCATCCCCCATGTAGCTATAGTAATATAATATATACAGATACATATAAACATATAATATTTATAAATGCTTCGTAAAATATAAATATTTACATTAAATTTTTTTAAATTTTGCTTACTCTTAATTTTATCATCATTTTGATATTTTAATTTATTTTTAATATACATTTTAATGTTAGTTTAATCAATTAAATTTTAATTTCTATTGTATTAATCTTTAAATTTTATTTTATCCTAATGAATTTAAAAAAATATTGTGAGACACAAAAGATAAAAATTAAATTTAATAAAAAAATTATATATACTCGATAGTATGATTTTTTTTTGGACCACAGTAGTTTCCATTAATGATTTATTTTTCTGTATATTATCTTTTCTTTCATTTAAAAATGTTAAATTATTATATTATTATTTAGACCAAAATTAGTGCACTAGGTCCAATACAATACACATGTACTGGCTAACCCTAGCGTGCACCATTTCATTTTAAGTCCTCCCCACTTTGATTGCACGTGAGAATCCAAGGCACGATGGAGTTCGTGAAGCATGTTGTGAGGAACATGGGAGGTTTCCAAGTATGAAGTGTTACATTTCAGCAACTAAGGCTATTGCTGACACATCCACCTATAAATAGAAGCAAGGCCAAGTGATAACCACACATGAGTATCATTGAGTATAAACACAAACACATTTCCATTCGACATCACACCACCAATTTACCTCATTCCAGTGATTTTTAGCCTCCATAGCATTGTGATTCTTTACTCCAGCAATTCCTTTGTTATTTATTTGGTATTATAATCTTTGTTTGAGTCCTAAAAATTTGAGTGTATCTAAGTTTACACGACGTTGGAACTTCAGTTATTTTACTTTATTGCATTTGATGTAATAAATAAATTATATAATTATTGAGTATATATAATTTATTTATTGAATTTAATATTTAATTTATATCTTTTGTGTGTCATAATATTTTTTAAAATCCATTACCATCATTAAAATAAAATTTAAAGATCAATATAATAAAAATTAAAATTTAATTAATTAAATTAACATTAAAATGTATATAAAAATAAATTAAAATATCAAATGATGGTTAAATTAAGAGTAAAAAATTTTAAAAATAAAATTAGTGTAAACATTTATATTATACTAAGCATGTATAAATATTATATATTTATATGTGTGTATATATATTATATTATTACTATAAGAAGGAGGTGGGAGGTCATTGGAGGAGAAGGGGAATGGCGAAGTGTTGATAGGAGAGATAGGGTGGCATGCCGAAAGGCGTTCAACGCCTGCCACTTTTTTTTCATAAAAAAAATTGAAAAAAAAAGTTATGGAACACATCTTAGTCTGTATTAGCGATAAAATAGATCCCATTGACATTGAAACAGAGATGTCAAATTTATAGTATACTGATTAATAATGTTATTGATTAATGTTAGAGTTACAGCATTTTGGAAATTTTATTTTTTCTTTAATATATGGGTCAAAAAGCCTTATAATTTTCTTATTCACTCGGACCGTCTTCTATCATAAATCAAGACATCTACGCTGAAACCAAGTCTCTCTCTCTCTCTCTCTCACCCACACACAAACAACACAACATAATGGAAAATTTCTTTCATCTTCTTTCCTATAGAAAATCATACTACGTTAAGCAAAATTCAAGAGGAGCGAGGAGATTGAAAAGAAAAAGGTAACAGTAACTAGATAATGTGTTTTATTTCTTTAATTCCTCTTTTCTTAGTCTATTTAAATGAATGCATTTTATATATGATTGTCTAACATTTTGATGCTACCAGATCAAATTTAAATATTGTGAAGTCCAAATAAAATAGCTCTTTTCTTATGTGATTTTTTCTCCTTTTCTAAGGTTTGAATTTAAAATATTATTCAAAGGGTATGAGTATTTTTTCACCATTGGTATTTAAAATAAATTTAAAATAATATAATTCTAATTGTACTTTTTTTCCCATGGTGGAATTGGATGAGGTGATAAAGGTAAGTGTGTGGGGCCAACAATAGGGAAATGGAAAACAGATAAAAAGAAAAGGTAAATACAGAGAGACAAACTTTTCACTGCTTGGATCATGCGGAGTTACATTTTAGCATGCGTGCTATCTCTGTCTCCGTCTCTCTCTCAATATATATATATATATATATACACACACCACCCTCTTTCCCTCTCTGTAAATTTTCTTGGATCGCACTCTCACTTCCCTAAATTTTCGTTACCATATTTTAGGCAAAATATACATATATATTCCCATTTACGTCGTCCATGTTATTTAATCAACATCTTTTCACATGTTTGGAACTCACCAGACAACAAATCTTTCTATTGTACCATATTTCATCTTTTAAATGAATCAAAAGAATGATACAATCTCCAAGGCTATTATATTTGTGTCCGTGTGTTTGTGTGCTACTTTGAATATATATATATATATATATTCTATATTAGCTCATGTTTTATTATTAGCAAGAGATAGTTTTAAAAAAAATGAAGACCCACTTTTTTAATGAAGTTCCTCTACATGAGCGAGAAATCACATTTGAACATATATATGACATCTATTTGAATTTATTATGTATTCATTTTACACCACATAATGCTTTAAAATTAATAAATATCAATTTTAGAGAAAAATGGGAAAGATTGATTTTGAAAAAAAAAATAGTCCGGAGAAATTATATCTAAGAGAGAGAGATGGAGATGGAGATGATCACGAAAAGAAAATGATCATGTTGACAAGTTGAATGTTACTAATAAATGACTTCATATGAATTGTGATATTCGGTGGACATAAATGCTAACAATGAATAATAAGATTATATTCAAAATTCAAATATTGATCTGCGAGCTTTTTTTTTCTCCTTTTTTCTCATTCTACATCAAGATATCCTCGTTGCTGAAAAGAATAAAGGAAAATAAGGGAGAGAAATATTAGAAGAGAAAATAAAAACAAACCTGAAAAATTATTCTTGTTTTCTTCTTAAATAAAACTAAAATAAATTTAATTTTTCTCAAAAAGTATTTTTTATATATATCTAAAATTAAACTCTAGATAACATATTAGCGTCGATCAGCCAACTATCTCAAACCTTGTTTGCTGAGCCATCACTCTGCATGTGGACCCCCAGCTGAATCAATAACACACAGAGCCAACCTCAGTCCTATAGCCAATCACCTTTCTCTCCGATGTAGGATTCCTGCTCATCATGAAACCTAGATAAGATGGTCCTCACCTTTTTTCCTCCAAGTGTAACAATGAGTGTGTGTGTGTAATGTTCAAGAATTAAAAAGTACATATCAGAATAAAATCATTCACTAGCATTTCTTATCTAATTTATATGTGAGAAAGAAACTTGTTCTGAGATCCAGTAACACTCTATTTATAACAATCCTCAACATATTATCTTGGATCTAACCTTAAGTTAATGAGAATTATACTTATTATTTGTGTAATATTAGAGGAACTAAGACCGAAGGAAGGATGAAATAAGAGAAGTTATAAACTTGTTCTAAGATCTAGTAAGATTCTACTTGTAACAACCCTTAACATTAATTTGATTTCAATAGAAAACTTTGTACTAAATTCATATTAATAAACATATATGTTATAATATTAAATTAAATTTTAGATTATATATTCAATTTATTACTTTCAATACAAAAAAAAAAGAAATAAAATTTAGTAAGTATATTATCATTAAAAAATAATATTATTCTCCAGGCATTTTGGGCCCATGGATATACGATTTCTTATCTAATTCGTGAGAAAGAAACCTGTTCTGAGATCCAGTGAGACTCCACTAGTATGGATGGATCCTGCCCCTCTTTCTCTATTTTTGATTTGAAGAGAATTTGACTTTATTTGTAAATCAAAAGGAAAAGACCGTGCAATATATTCATAAATTATAGTGTTAATTGGATTGAGCATTTGCCACTCAAAAACTATCTATATATATATATATATATTATTTTTTTGTTCTCCCGATGTACCACTCAAAAGCTATATTGATAGTCAAAGTGCAATTTTTTCAGTCTAAGCCTATGGTTCAATATGAGACTCAACTATTAATTAATGGGGTCTTGCCAAGATAAAGCATTGGCCCATCCAACAATCCCTTTAACACAAGCCTTTCGCGAAGTGTCTTCTCAAAGAATCAAATTCATGACCATGGCTTGAAAAATCAAACGCTTACCACTAGACAAAAACTTAGTCAAGGCGTAACTCTTTCTATTCAATCATATTATATTAGCTCATGAAGTGGCATGGTTCAGTGGCACGGTTCAATATAACTTTGCCCCTTCATTGGCCCTTGTCTAGGTAGGATGTTGGTCCATCTAACAATCCCCTCATCACATGCCTTTTGCTAATCCCAAGGAATCCAGTACATAGTCCTGACTCTGATACTAATTGTATTGAACATCTTCCATTAGGCCAAAAGCTAAAACTGATAATCAACGCATGACTCTTATTATTAATCATATCTGCGTAAGCGCCATGATTCGATCAGACTCTAACCCCTCACAAGCCTTGCCAAGGTTGGATATTAACCCACCCACACATAGTAACTAAATATCCTTGACATTTTGGGGGAAATAGATTGCCATTATGAAAACATCATTAACATATTTGTATAGAGACGGACCATCATTAGCAACAAGAATTATATGTTTCATCTTTGCTTCCCGGCTATCAAATTATCCCTAATTTCTTCATTTCCACTTCATCACCCCCAATCAGTTATGTGATTAACAAAGTCCATATGCAACGAAAAATTTCAAAAGTATGGTAGAAGAACATAGAGAAAGGCACCAAAGTGTGCACCATACAAAAATATGTGACTATGCAAAGGGCTACTTTATTTATCATCTCTATATCATGTTTTACCTAGAGCGGGCAATATGGGTCAGGTTCGACGGACCATCCCTATTAGTCCAATAAAATGGGCTAGTTGGACTTTAAAATTAGGAACCTAAAGGGAAAACGGGCTTTTTGGGTCCAACGCGTAGCGGGTCAACCCGAAAGGGTCACGGGTCAATTCAATTGGCCCCATTTTCCCTTTTTTCTTTTTCTTTTTTTTTTTGTTTAAAACATTGAAAAATATATTATTTTATTAATTAGTGATATGTAAAATTTTACGTTCATTTTTTGTGAATGATAGTAATAATTAGTTGTATTAATTTAAAAAATTATATAAAAAATTTTTTTTAAAAAATGAAAACTATTTTTTTAAAAAAATACGGGCTCAGGAGCCTGTGCCATACAGGTTCGGGCTTTACTAATCGAGAATCTAGACTTTTTGGTCTGGCCTGTTTTGGGCCTGGCCTGAGGTGGGTCGGCCCAGATTGCTAGCTCTAGTTTCACCTCCATCTGTTTTTGAATAAGTTATATATAAATAAATCACTTTTATAATTGTATAGGATACAAATAGAAGGAATTGTGTACAGGAAGAAAAAAAATTAAAGGTGGTTTCTCTTTTCTTTTGAAATGGTTGTTTTAATTGGCCAAACTCTGAATCTCATGCGTTGGCACATGAAATGGTTATATGGAGAATAATGTTGATTGGGTTGGTGGGCTTTTGCACCTTTGTGTGTTCTACGGGTCTTTGCTTGAGACAAAAATTAAAAGCAGTGAGAATGTTCCCAACGGCTACTCCTTGCTTTTTAGTCTGTTGGTTTTTGAAAAACTTAAAGGAAAGAAATACATTCAGATTCTATCATAAGCGAAAGGGTCCCAAAACCACAGAACGCACTGCGTCTCCTCAGTCCAAATCAATGACTCGTTTGTACATGAAAGGGACACCTTGAAAACTACTTCCCATTTTATTTTTAATTTAATTTTCAATTATAATTATAATTCTGCTATTATTCACTGTTCTAGCTGCTTACTTCGTTGAAGCTTCTGTATCTATCACATTAATACCAAATTTATTAGGGGTTGGTTTGACATGAAAGTAAACAGATGATATATATATATATATATTATTATATGTCAACTGTTGAGTCAAATAAAATATTACTACATTCTTATGATTAGGAAGTTCTTTTCATAATTGAAAGTTTGAAGAACTAGATAATATAATTGGTATTTTGTAAAAGTTTGAACATTCAAGAATATGAGATTCCCTTATTACTATTTTGCAGGTATATGTGTTTCAGAAAACTCTAACATATACATGGTTTATATAAGAAGCATTCTGAATACTAGTGTATATTTTGCATGATGTTTGAGATGCTTCCTATTATCTTTAGGATAAAGACGAAATTAGATTAAGGAGAAAATTGTAATTTTAGCCCCATATTTTCTTCCAATTTTAATTTTGTCCTTCTAATTTTAAAATTTGAGATAAAATTCTTACTATTTATAAAAGTTTTAACTTATTCCCCATTGCTATTTGTTAAATTTTTCTGGTATAATCAATATACATTATCCTAATACCTTGAATTAATGAACATGATTCATAACAAGAAAAGCCCTAAATGTATAAAATGAACTAAAGTTTACTTACATATATATATAACGAAATAATGACACGAATTTCACCCAAAATAATGACACAAATGCAATAACAAGGACAAAATTAAAAATTATTTGAATTATAAGAATCAATTTAAAATTTGGATGAAACTAAATAACTTAAAAAGTACAATTTTCTCTTGTACTAAATGAGCTTGAGAAAGTTTTGGCTAAGAAAAAAGTGCAAGAGAAGAAAAGTTGGAAAGATGGGAAGAGAGAGAGAGAGCGAGAATCAGAAGAAGAAGAAAAGAGTGTTTGAACATAATGAGTAGAGAATGTGATAAAATGATAGTCCAGAATGGCTACTTTCTGATGGCTAACAATTCAAGGAAGGAAAAATGGGAAATCTCTGAACATTTGAAGCTTAAGGAAGCAAACACATTGAAGATATCTTCAGGTTTCTGCAGCTTATAATGCTTTTGGAAGGAAGAAAAATTATCATCCCTTCTTGAGGATAAAGAGATAAAAAGTTACTGCTCCCATGTGATCAGATAAAGTATATCAACTTACATATATATCAGCAAGAAAGAATGATACCAATGCATTTGGTGGTGGTCACCCTCCACGCAATGGTCTGCAAATACATTTGATATCTCTTGCACAACACACACACACATTCTTGAGTGCTTGCCAAAGAATGTTCTCAGCTTGCTTCAGTTTGCCTCTAGTTCATGTGAATATGTATCCCTTTTTCTAATCACCCAATACATTCACAAGTGACTTTATTTCTTGTTTTATGTTAAGCAACAATCAAGACTTGAGATATTACTGTGCTTTCGTACAATCAATAAGTTAATCTTTTGAGATGTGTTTCCTCCAAGAACATATTCTTTTTATTGATTTTTCCCTTCAGTGTTCGTGATACTATTCTAATATACCCATAACAAGCATACAAATCCTTGCTTCCTTATTTAGCAATGTAGGTCCTCCAATCGTCCAACTATTTCATGAGAAAAAGAGATAAATACAGTGATAGAATCTACCTATTAGGCGAAGTTCACTGCTATATCTATCTTTCTTAAGCAGCTTAATTATACAGCAAGAGAGAATCTAACTTCCTTATTTTGAAAGCTGAAATTGCAAGCTGCACTGCTCCTCTAAGAAGAGCTAAAACTAAGTTGTTTGACCACATGTATAGTTCTAGAGTCACATTAATCGATATTAATATTAATACAATTATTAAGGTTATGAGAAATTTGATCATATTATATCTGAAATTTTTTATTGTTCATACTTAGTGATTTGAAAGTGGAGTTTATGAATGATATGATAAACTCATACTCTAAACGCCTGGAAAAAAAGTAAAGAAAATCAAAGACTTAAAAGATGAATTAGGTAAAAAGAAAACCCTAAAGAGAGCAAAGCCTAGTATGATTTAGACGGCATGTGTTGGTAGCTTTAAAAGGAAAAGAATGATTTCATTACAAGTTGTCTTGATGATGACAAGCATGTCCAAAGCAAATGGCCTAAAGAGGGAAGAGAGAAAAAGAAGCCAAACTAGGTTCTTTGATTCGTTAATGGAAAATGATTGGCATAATGGAGGTGGCATTGGTTTCCTATGACAAAGCACCAAAGAAAAGGGGATCATATGGTGTGTGAGATTATTAGAAGAAAGTCCATCATCTTCAAAAGCACAAATTCAATATCATCTTGCATATTATAATAATAACAATTCAATCTAGTTACCTTGTTGACCACAAAACGTTTTGCTTTTCAGTTGTGCAACCCAAGAAATATGATCAAATAAAATAGAGAGAGAAATTAGAATATAATGGATATGATCGATAAATCGTATGCATCTTGTTTGAGTAGTCCAAATTTATTTTTTTAAATTTTAATATTTTTTAAACTTGAAAGAAGTAAAATAGTTGGCTAAAAAACAGAGAAATGAGATGCAAAACAATATCAATATTTTTGTTAGAACTACCCGATGTCTGATACTATAAAATAATTGAAATTGGAACTATTAACCTACGAAAAATGATCATCTTAATTAAAAATACAAAAAAAAATCATGCCAAATTTAAATAATCTAACTAAGATGTCTATTATAGGTACATCTCTAGAAATATGTTTGTGTGTATGTGTGAGAGAAGAGAGGGGGGGCGAGGGAGGTTTGCTTTTCTTTACTTAAGTGATCATTGAATAATTTGCTTTTTCACGCAGGTGGAAAAAGTTCGAACTTTCCCTTGGGAACATCTATATGTAATATTCCTTTAAAACCTTTAATTCCTTATCCTCTTGCTAAAAAGAAAAAGAGAGGGAGCTGCTAAACAACATTTAACCTTTGAATCTTGAAATGAGGTAATTACAATTACATGTATAATATAATGATAAGTTATGAAGTTTCCAAATTATTTTCAACTCCTATTTAATTAATTATTCTAAGCATAAAATTATTTTAAATATATAATAATCCGTACTGTAATTAGTAATGTTTTTGTTGTAGTTGATATTCAAATTAAGTTTTTAGGTTAAATTCTTTAGTAATTTAGTCTACAAAATATATCAACAACCGTGAACATATATTTTAAAGAGAACATATATATTATCATGTATATTGCCAACTTTTAGATGTATATATAGTTCAAGTAATAAAAACTAAGAAACTTAAAGGGATAATAGGTTTTAAATTTAAACTAATATAATTTAAAAAAGAAAAAAATTTAAATTAGTCTAAATTTTAATTTGCCATTTCATATATAACCAATCGATTGAATTCAATTTTGGATTCTGATTTTAAAAAAAAAAATCAATTTTGGATCTGATTTTGAGAAGAATGCTTTTCTTTTGTTGTAATATGAGAAGGCAGAAATACCTAGTGGGAAAAGAGAAAAAGACAATGTTGCAACTATTTATCCGCAGTGATGGATGCGTGTGGGAGTGAAATAAGGTTCATATCAATCAAAGCAATTGTCATTTTATATATTTATATTGCAGAGAATTTAGGGTTGGCAGGCAGCAGTGATTCTTATGGCTCTTTCCATGTGTTTTCCTTCAAACAAATAAATAATACTCCCAAAAAAAATAATTCATCAATACATTTAATTCAATTTTATTTGACACTTCTGACCTTCTTGAAAATTGTGACAAGGGTGCGTCATGTGTCATCAACAGTATTTATTCGTGTGGACCCATCTCCTCAGTCATTCAGCACCATTATTTCACATTCACACACAAATATATATATGGATGTATGCATGTGTATTGATGTTCTGATGTATAAATGATGAACTAAAACATAACTTAAACCTACTATATTATGCCACACCGATATTTTGGGTTGTTTGATTGGATTTAGGTTAGAAATTAGTGTTAATCCATCATAAAATTATGAATATAAAAAAGAAAAGTATATAGCTATAAAAAGTTTATTTATTAATTAATCTAAGTTCGGGTTTTTGTGAAATATTATGGAAATATAAGAAAGTGCTGCGCAAGGCGTGATCTTGATGCAAATGGCGAGAAAAATTGGTTGGAAAACTTTACAAAAGATTATATGTATATATGTATATTTTGCATAAGGTATATATGATGTTAATTTTTCTGATGAGTGTTGAAAGAGATAGATGCCGCCCAAATATTGTGTACGTTTCAATTCACCATTATTATCATGTTAACTTGTTTATTGTTATCATATATAGATAAGTTGCCAAGAAAAAAAAAGGAACATCATATTCAATGAAAACTATATGGAGTTATTGATTCTTAGTTCATCTTTTGAGTTCAAAAGATGGTTACAAGTTATTCAATGTCGATCAAATTTGTGAACTGGTGTAAAAGATTTCATCATAATTAATTGTTAATTTCGTTGAACAATGGAGTTGCAAACTCAAAATACAAGCACTGAGCTTTATTTTTTCAACATTTTGATTTAAAAAAAATATCTAAAAAACTTCTCAATTATGCCAAGAATAGAAAAAAAAATTAGAAAATCTTATGTTTGATTGATCGTTCGCTTTGTTGGGCTTTAACTCTTCTAGTTTCAAGTGTGATAAGTGAGAGATCATTTTTAGGTATAAACATCATAAAGTAAGTTTTGGAATAAGATGGAAGATGATTTATTTAAAAAAAAAAAGATGGAAGATGATTTTATTGCAAATCACATGGTTTATGGCACAAACTCGGTCCTTGATAATTTTATGACATTCAAAGAATGCGACACTTCAATATATTGTAAAAATATGTTATATATATTTTACTAATTTTTTGTATACATGTACATTAATTATATTGTTAATTTATTTTTAATTTTGATCCCCCAATTATTGTTCTAGATCCACCATTCGAATGTGCACATTTAAAATTACATGAGGGTGAGACTTGCCCAAGAAACATTTGAGTATATTCTTAATCTTAATATATAAAAATGAATACAAAAAAGTAATTTTCATTGTGATATTTTTTTTATCATGGACTAGGAGTACATGTAAATGCAAATAATTTCAGTCTTCTCATCATTTTCATTTATAGTTTTATTAATTATGTCCCCATAATTTTTGTTTTAATTTTAAAAATATTTATTCTTTTAATTAAAAATAGATTTGATGCATAAATTTATTTTAGTTATAAACTGAAAATTAAAATATTATAATTTAAAAAATAATCTTTTTAAATGTACGTGTGTCTTTGCTGGCGTTTGTTGGCAATTCTCACGCCAGCAAAGCTTGAGCTAAGCTGGAAACTGGGAAAGAAGTGATAAGGAATACGATCAAGAACCGCCAACAAAGCTTGCTGAAGCTTTGCTGCCAGAAATGCTAACGGTTACTAAGCTGTCAACATTTCTAGTAGTAATTTAGCCACACCGCTAACACTTGGTTCAATGAACTATCATCAATGGTAATAGTTTTTTTGGTTTTATCAGAGGTTTGCAAAAACCGTCATTAAACTTTCGTGACTCTTGGTTCAATGAACTATTTTCGCTTCGCTTCAGATACTAAAGATAAAGAGTAAATTTCTCCAAACAAGATTTTTTTCATACGTAAGGATTGGGAATCAAACTTCCATCCATTTGTTTAGAAAAGAAAATTCTACCACTCTTATCAACTTGAATTGATTCATTGTGATAATATTTTAACAAATATCCTTGGATAAATATGCTAGCCAAAGTGCATGGATTTAGTCTTAAAAGTTTTATTTTACTAAGGATAAACATTTTCTGGAAATAAAATAACAGAAAAAAGATATTTGTATTATATAAGATATATTATCACTTTCTTATGGTGATTAAACATCCCTAGAAAAATTAAATTAAACTCCATATTTGTTCGAAATATAATCTCTATCTTCTGAAGCCACGATAAAGTGATAAGCCAAATGAATATATGACTAGCCATTAAGTGAATCATACGTTTGAGACATTCAAAGTAATTAGGAAAAAGTAAAAAGAAGTAGAGAATAATGTCGAAGACAAAAAAGAAGAAAGAAAAGCAGAAAGAAAAAGTAATATCAGCCATGCAGAATTACTGGAAGAAGAGACAACATAGATAAAAACAAGAAACACAAAGATGGAATAAAGGCAAATGCAGATAGATAATAAAAGAATAAAGTGATCTCAATATAAAAATTATATTATAAATAAATTCAATTAAAGAGAATCCTTTTTCTCCCTTCACCGTAGCATCTGAAAAGAACAGCTTTACAGACCAACCGTGATGTCCTCGTAGTTTTTGTACCACTATTATAAAAGTTTTTTTTATCTATGTATAATGTTATTTTTTTATTTTCCACTGATAGCTTAAATAAGTGATCAAGCAATCAATATGTTAATCAATAAATATAATAAAAAATAAAACCTATCGCATGTTATATTGTTTATAAATTATGAATAATATGAATTATTTCTTAAATTAAGATGGCAATATTCATGATGTGAAAATGTAAAATATATTCAAGACTTCCTCTTCACTTTCATTCCCTATCCCTCACACACACATATTATCATGCTAGATGGACCCAAATATTACATGAAATATAAATAATGTATCGTTTTATTTCATGACTTCCTCCTTCAGTTTTATATTTTATATTGACATCAGCTCTTCAGAAATTTATGGTTTTAGTATGAATTCGAATATCTAAAGTAAATTAAAAAAATATCAAAAGATGGCTAAAATATTATTTCTTTTAGTCGCTAAAATGCTTTGATAATAAAGATCATACTATGTGATGACTAATCTGTTGTATGTTTTATTATTTTCTATATCAATTACATGATATGATCTGTAAAATTTTAATAAATTTTACAATTAAAAATATTATTTTGTTCCCAGGTTCGACTCATATCTATGAAAAAAATTGTCGCGGCCATAGCTATGTTATAGCTTGATTTGTTTGGAATTAGTCGGGTCAATATAACTTTCGAAAAACTGGTTGCTATTACAGAAGAAAAATAAAAAAAAATATTTAAAAGAAATTACAAAATGCTTATTTTCTCCTTTTCAATTTTGAATATATTGTCCCGTGGGTGGAAGACACTTTGATTTTTTTTTAATTATTGAAATACAAAAATTTTGGAACGATGAAATGTCCTTAACTACACACTCTCTCTCTCTCTCTCTCTCTCTCTCTCTCATGTGAAAAACCTGAAGGGAATTGAAAGGCAGTTTAGTTTGAATTCCATAGAGACATCATTGACACGTTGAGTGACTATTTCTTGACACAACACCACAATCAATCGAATGCATAACCTAATCATGATTTTCTCTCATCTCTCACTATACATTCAATATAATTTAAATTTAAATTTTCTAAAATAACAGGAATGTCTTCTAGTTATTTATTTATTTAAATGAATTTATGTCCGATGCATTATTCACTTTTATTTCTCTCTGCAGTAATGTTACGCGTGAAGGAAGAATCCCACTAACAAGTTGTCTATATATAGCCAAAGACCGAATTATCACCACTGTTGGTACTATGTTTTGCTTTTCTTTTCATTCTTTCAAGCATTCACTTTAATTCCCACATATTCC
Source organism: Adenanthera pavonina (assembly GCA_026686845.1). Classification (NCBI taxonomy): domain Eukaryota; kingdom Viridiplantae; phylum Streptophyta; class Magnoliopsida; order Fabales; family Fabaceae; genus Adenanthera; species Adenanthera pavonina. The sequence continues at coordinate 12,358,918 of JAIVEN010000017.1, forward strand.
TCTTTTAAATTATAATCAAAATATTCAAAATAAAAATACAATAAGTTCCTTTTTTAGTGATAGTTTTGCAAAAGAATTAAAAGTCAGTTTGCTCTTGAAGGAAGTAATTTAAGTTGTATTGCAGTTGGCACAAATAGTTAACACTTTTTGAAACAAAAAAGTAATTTAAAAACTGAAAAAAATTAAGATCTAGAAATTATATGTTATGAATAACTATTGTCTCTTAAATGGAACCTATTTAGTGAACTCTTCCCTTTAACTCTAAGAATTGGAGTACAAATAGAATTAATGCTTTTTTGTTTGCTACAAAATAGAATTAGTGGCTTAAGTGTGGTAAATTCTTGATGAATATACATCCACTATCCTGTGCTAAAAAAATAATAAAGAAAAAGAAATGCCTTTTCTTTTTGTTCTTTTTATTGTTGGATATATAAAATGCATGCTTGGTTATTTATTCAACTTACTACGTTTAGTCATTGAGTAACTTGGACGTGGGTTAGCTTACCAATAAAAAGAAAACTATTTTTATTTCGTGCGAACTGCTTTTTTAACTGATAAAATTTTATTTTCATCTATCAAAGTTCTCTCATAATTTTTTGGTCAGTATGATATTTAAATTTTAATTTTACTTTGATATCATAAGATATTTTCATTTAAAAAAAATTATAAATTACTGTTTAAGTACTTCCCAAAAAAATAAATTAAAACAATCTTAGAATTCCAAGATAGTTTTGGGATGATATGTGTAGAGTGGTCAATAATTCAAACTTTTTTGGTATAACAAAAAGATAATAATATTAAATAATAAATAATATTGATGATATTTTAAATTATAAAATTATTTTTAAAATTTAATAATAATTATTTTAAATGTGAATAATAATTTCAAATTTAAAATTTAATAAATTTTTTCATTTATAAAATCTAATGAACCCATTGTTGTAATCTTCTTGTCCTCTCCACTGTCTGACACACTCTGCAACTCTCACTAAATGGCGTAAACTTGATGGCTGATAGTGCAAGCAAAGCAAGCGCCCCACTTTTTTTCATCTTCTATTTTAATATAAATATTTTGATATTTTATTGTTAAAAAAAATATATACTGTCTCTACTTTCTAATCTCCTTCTCCTAGAAACTCCACCGTGCAATCCTCTTTTTCTGTAACAATCTGCATATCTCTCTCTCTCTCTCTCTCTCCCTCCCTCTCGTCTTCCCTTTTAAGCCCTTGTTTATTACTGCTTATTTCATTTCACTCCCAAACCACTCTCTAACTTATCCCCTTTCTCTTCTCTCCTTCATATCTCTCTCACTTCGTCGTCTAGTTTACCCTAATTCTCTATTCTCACTCTTTCTCTCTCCTCCTTCTCGAGTTGAAATTGAAGCTGCTTAAGCTCATGAACAAGCGTACTACTCTCTAAGCTACAACTTGATGCTGGTATGCAATTTTAGTCTTAAACGCTTTTAATTCATTTAAGAAAGACTGTCTCTCTCGCTACTTGCTGTTTCATTGTTTTCCTCACTTTGATTAGCTATAGCTAGAGACATCGTTTATTTTTCTGTCTGTTGCTGACCCTTTCTCTCTGAGTGGCTCACTTTCTCTCTCCTTTACATGAGATAGCTTGGCCAGAAAATGCCCAGAGACGGAAAGTGTTTTGTTTCCTCTCATCAAAATAGAAAATAAAGCAGTTCTCTTCACAATCCATTATTAGTTTCTGAGACTTTGCTGTTTCCTTCTTCTTCTTCTTAGTTACTTTCTATTCCTGAATTCACCGATATTTTTACCATCTTCTTGATTGCCTCTTTGCTTTTCGATTGAAAAGAAAATATTGACCCCCCAATTACTCTCCTTCCTATAGCTAGCAAGTTAACTCACTTTCAAGTTGGTCACCTCTCTAAAAGCACGAAAGAGCCCTAGCTAGATTTCACTGGTTCCTCTTGTTTCCTTTACTGTATCAGCTAATTCCCAGAACAAAAGTTGTTGATCACAACTTTGAACATAGCCAGCTAGCTACCTAGCTCACTCCTTGTTCCACTTCTAGGACTTGCTTCAATTTTGAGGTAGGTGTGTGCACAGCACTTTGAATTTTCCATCTCGTAATTTCTCTTGGGATTTCTCTTTTGGTCCCCAAACTAGCAAACAAGAGTGAAACAATAACCCCCCAGAAAGGAAAAAAGAAAGAGAATGGAACTTTCCAGTGAAGAAGGAGAGATCCCAATCCCTATAAACAGTACCACTACTTATGGAGGTGGCAATAATGGCCATGGCCACCTGATCCATCATGAGCCTCCAATCCACAGCCACATGTTCTCTAATTCCTCAGTAGTACCAGCAGCAACAGCACCACCACATAATGGAGGAGGAGGAGGAGGCATGGAGGAGCATGGGTCCTACAAGAAAGTAGGGGTGAAGTACAGAGAATGCCTGAAGAACCATGCAGCTTCCATGGGAGGGAATGCCACAGATGGGTGTGGAGAGTTCATGCCCAGTGGAGAAGAAGGAACCCTTGAAGCTCTCACCTGCTCAGCCTGCCATTGTCACAGAAACTTCCACAGAAAAGAAGTTGAAGGCCATGACCAAGATTATCATAATCTTCATCACCACCTTCACAATCCTAATCATCCTTACAGGCTAGGAGGTAGGAAGTTCCTTCTTCCTCCTCCTGAAACTCTGGGCTACCCTACACCAGGTAACATCCTGCCTTCTAGAATGATCATGCCCTACAATGTGATGGGGTCCCACCACTCATCCCTCCCTTCAGAACTATCTGATGAGCAAGAAGATCATGGAATAATAATGAGGCCACCTCATCACCACCATAAGAAGAGGTTCAGGACTAAGTTCACACAGGAGCAGAAGGAGAAGATGCTGAGTTTTGCTGAGAGAGTTGGTTGGAAGATTCAGAAGCAGGAAGAGTCTGTGGTGCAACAGTTGTGTCAGGAGATTGGTGTCAAGAGAAAAGTTCTTAAGGTTTGGATGCACAACAATAAGCACAACCTCGCCAAAAAGATCAATCCCCCTACTACTACTACTACTCCTTGACGATTAGAAACTAGAACATTTTCATTAGTATTATTATTATTGCTTTTAATTATTATTCTTATTATTTTATTGACTTTTATGTGGTTGGTTCCATATTTGGAGGTAATGCATTTGCCAAAATACACATGATACATTTTCTTGTAGGGGTGGACTACGTGAGAATCGTGTTTGGATTCACTTTGTACTGTAATAGCCGTCGTTGCATATCAAACGACGACGTTTGTTTCTGCTTAGTTGCTGACTTGCTCGGTTTTAGCCTCCACATGCATGGTTTGTGTTGCCCACTGCCCATACTTTTTGGGAAAACTTTGGACAATTTTGGAAGATTAGATTTTTGTCATCAACTATATTAGCTATTATGATTGAAAAAATATAACTATATAATCAATCTTTTTTTTTTGTTGCCATCATATAATCAATCTATATAGATCTATAAAATTTATATAAAACTATATTACTTATTAGCTATAAATAGTGTGGTTTAATTCACTTTTAGTTTTTAATTAAAATTATGAAGGTATACGTGTTATTTTTAAATGAAATACTATTTTATGAGTTTATTTTGAATTTGAACATCGAAATATAAATAAATAATGAACATTTTTTTATTTTCATTAAAATTAGATTATGAGGCTTATGTATTGTATGGAACTTTATATAGCAAGTCATGTTATTCACACAGTGCAACTTCAAATAAATTTGTTAGATATATAAATTAAAAATACTAAATCACTCAAAATAATTATTTTATTTTAAATATTTTAATCTCAAATACTCTTTTAAAAAATAACTTGTAAAGATTTTATATTTCCTCTTATCTTAAGTAGTTAAAATGGGCATTTTGAAAATTGATAACTACAAATAAATTTTTTTCTAGAAATACTCTAATTTGATGCCTAAAACTTATATCCATATAATTAATATCTCTTTTATTTATAATTTATACTACATTTAATAAGGGAAATTTTTAGGAAAAAAATTTAACTGTATGAATAACTTTTGATTTATTTCTTATATTTAGGATAAAAAAATCTCTGCACATTTAATGTAATAAAGACTGTAGAATTAGCTGCTCTGATGGCTGGTAAAGAATAAAGAGTGGGATGACTTTTTTACTTTTCTATGTTATATCATTTACATATATATTTTGACACAATCATTTATATATATATATATATTTATTAATATGAATTTGCAGTTTTGATTGACAATGATGATATGCAAAATACGACGGAATATTAAGACGCCGGGTTGTTAGCACACTTTATGCAATGACACTCATGATATGTCATTTCATTGTCTACCATATTAAATGTGGCTCAGAGGATCATGCTTTATTTCTTGCCAAATTTATTATACCGCTGAAAATGTGTCAGGCTTGTCTCTAAAAAAAAATATCTTATCCTTATCCAATTAATTAAAATTTAATATATCCTGAAATAATAACTTAATATTATCATAAAAATATATATAACTTAAATTTTAAAAACCATAAGGTTAAGAATATTGAAAATTATTAAATTTTGAAATATTAATTATTGAAAACAGAACAAATTATACTTTAAATATTTACGGTTATATATAATATTATAGTAATTTTCTTAAATTTAAGAGTAAATATTCTAATTTTATATTTTACTTTAATTATAAAAATCTCCCATCTAGTTTATAAATCTAAGCCTCCCATAAAATAAAAAACTATGTTAGATAGATATGTCCTCTATTTTTAATATTTTATTTCTATCTCCTGATTATTAATAAACTATTAACTTACTACATTTAACCTTTCTTTTCTTTAGATTAAAATACCCTTCCATAATATAAATAATTATTTAATAATATTCTCTACACATTTTTTTAACTTGTATCTTTTAAGTAGAATAAGTATTGTGCATTTGACCAAACTGAAGGTGAATTAAATTGTTCATGACATGAAAACATTGCAACTTCATATATATATTTTTATAGTTTATATTAATTTGACATGTTTTTATTTTATTATAAGTTTTAATAATTTTTAATTTAATATTTTTAACACATTCATTTAAATATTATTGTACTTAATTATTTAAAATTATTTAATAAATATGTTATATTTTTAATGTCAAATCACTATGAGATATTAGCATGAATTATTTTATATAAATATTTTATATTTATTTAGGTTTGTTCATATAGAAATTAGAGATTTTATATTATGAGGCTAGATTAATAATTTTTAGTTACTTTAGTGTTAATTTTAATTAATAGAAAAGGTATTTTATTATCTTTGATGGAATATTAATAAAATTAAGGGGAGTTAATGCATTTTACTCTAAATTTAATTTCCAAACAAAATATGCTCAACAATTTTGGGAGCCATATTGCAACAAACACAGATATCATTTTGACTACAACGCATTTGCCTCAATTTATATCGAACAAGAAGAGCATTTTTACAAAGCCTCCACATAAAATGCTTAACTTTCCCAAGAACTTTTAGATGCCAAAGAGACTTCTAGAAAATATCAGGCACACTAAAAGAAGCACTAGTAGTAGGAATTCTATGTGAGAGGGATAAATTCCTAGCTACTTGATAGCCTTCACGAACAATATATACACCCGTTCTGTTTCCAAACCAAGCTAAGTGATCCTGTCTTGATTGCATAAGAATCAATATACGTAATATCTCATGAAGTTCATTATCAGTCAACCATCTCTTGATGCTATCAAAATCCCACCTGTCATTGGAAATGAATTTTTACACGTGCTTACCAACCATTTGTTAGGTTTAGCTGGTCATCCAAGAGGGGGGTGAATTGGGTTACGTAAGATTTTTGTCCTTTTAGAGCATAGCTCAATTTCACTAGATGTGTAGTAAAATAGGGATGAACAGAGTGTAAAGAAATTGATAGATGAAATGTGTAGATGAAGATCAAGACACAAAAATTTATATTAGTTCAGTCCAAACCATTTGACCTATGTCCAGTCCCCAAGCTACCACTTAAGATGTTTATTATATCCCACAAGTTTGATCTGGGCACTTGTGAAGTCTTAGTACATCTCACAAGTTTTAATAGGCATTTGTGAGTCACTCTCCCCACACCCTTATAATGATGTATAATTTGCTTAGTATTTCCTCACACTAAAATTCTACTAAGAAATTTTAGAAAAGAATGTTTATGAAATTGAAACTTTCTTTAAGAGTAGATGATATATTAAAAACTCATTCTATTGAAGAGGGTTTAACTAATAATGCTGATACAAAAAGATTTTATGCATTGGAACAGCATTTTGGCATAACTTTCTTTTGATTTTTTTCAAAAGTTCAAATAAGATTCTATTTATAGATTTATGGCTTAACTAGATGTTAAATAGAAGATCTATCTGTTAGATACAAGTTTTAGCTGTTACTCTGCAAAAAAAACATTCACCAACTGCATTATACATGTTTGTCTTTTCAAAATTAGAATTTCAGGGATCAATAAACGAATTTTGTAGAGACAACATATTTATATATTTAATGTTGAATTTCAGAAATTCGTCTGTCATAAAGTGAAATTCAAATTTCGAGTTTACCAAAGTTAATCCATGTTAGTTTATGCGAATTTCCATATTGAAAGTGCGTTTGTTGAAATTTGAACAGTTATTTCAAGTTTTCACAGTATACTTCAAAATTCTAATTTTAGAAGTTGAAATTCATCTGTCAAAGGTACGTTTAACATGATACAAAAGTTCTCTCTTCAAAATTTGGCTGTTGAACTGCAAAGTTTGTTTTTCAAAGGCATACTCTAACAAGACTTACAAGTTATTTTTTTGAAATTCACACTTTGAAATCCAAAATTCGTTTGTCAAAGGTAGTGACAGTGAACTCCTTTTGAACTCCACCAACATTCAAATTTTGACTAAGCTTCATGTGAATTTTACACACTTACTAATAGCGTTTAACTCGAAATTTGAATTTTAAAACTAAAATTCGTTTGTTAGAGAAAAAACCTCTATAACTTCGAATTTTACTAAGCAAAGTTCAAATTTTACACAAAATAAACATGAGTTAAACACAAAATTCGTCTGTTAACCAATATTTCTCAATTCTAATATATGTTAACATTAGATTTACTTAATCTAATTTGTTTAAAACATATGGTAATAAGATTAAGTAAATTTCAAAGATTAAAATCACATCAAGACCTAAGTGAAAACAAAATATATCTAATAACTAGGTCTACAGTGCTTGAGCTCCACTTTCACTTGAATCCCATTCTTAGCATGCTCCCTTCTAATCTTTAATTCTTGGAGCATCATATCTCTTCTTCTTTCTTGAGTGAGATATGATATTGATTTTCATTTCTTTATTCTAATACTCACTCTTCGTACTTGGACTATCCTACATTTAATATATTACACTAACAAACCAAGTAGTTAGTCAAATTTATATATCCAACTTGTATTATACAATATAAAAGCACAATGGATATATTGGTACATAGCATGATATATATATTATAAACTCAATTAAATACATGCTAATGCACATTTTATTTCTTTAAGGAACATTATATATGTTAAACACATATGATGCATTTATTCCTTATTACCCTACATTTGTCATCATCAAAACTTATACTATATTAATCCTAACACCATCACATTGCCAGGAGTGCTAGAGTAAAGTTTATGTGATGGCAAGTCAGGAATCCACACATCTTCCTAGAAATTAAATTCGGTCTCTAGAGCCCAATTTCCAACAAAGCCGATCATCTAGAATTTGCCTTCCTTCCAATAAACTGTGCCAAATCCATGAGGATCAAGCACCCTTTTTTAGCCTGCATAAAGTCTTGTTAGGTTTGTTGACTTTCCAAGAGGAGGGTGTATTGAGAAGTTCAAATTTTTTCTGTAAAATTATGATAGAATAGTGATAGTAGAAGTTTACAGAGAACATAGTACATAATATATAAAGTAATTGCATGGTAAAAGAGGAGAGAACACAGAGATTTATCTTGATTCAATCTACTCCACTTGACCTACGTCCAGTTCTCAAGCCACCATTTGAGATTTTTCACTATCTTACAAGAATTCAGTGGGCTTCTTGCAATACCATAGTACAACCTTGTGCTTTGTTCTTAGAACTTACAAATTTACACTCTACACTCTGGCAAAGTGTTTCCAAAATCTCTTGTGAAAACCTCTCACAAGAAAATCCTTTTTCCAAATGAAAAAAAGATTTTGTATATAATGAAAAACTCTCTAATATAGAGTAAATGAGATAATTGAAGAGTAATAAATGAAATGTGAGTGGGTAAAAGGCTTAGACTAAAGATTTCAGCAGACTTTTAGTATTTACAGCATAAATTCGTTACCCACAACTTCAAATGAAGTTTTATTTATAGATTTGTGACTTAACTAGATGTTAGACACAAGATTTAGCCATTAGAGATGTTACCCAATGGTTACTCTACAAAACTAACTGTTCACCAACCACATTTAATGCATTTGACACACTGAAATTCGCAGAGACTATAAGCTAAAAACTTTAACGTTGAACTTCCAAAATTCATTTATTCAATAGTAAAATTCGAATTTTGATTTTGTCAAATAAATCCCATATTAAGACATACGAATTTTCATATTCAAAGTGCATCTGTTGAATATGAACAATTGTCTCATGTTTCTGCAATGCACTCAAAATTCAAATTTTTGGAGGCCAAAATTCGTCTGTTAGTGACAAGCTCAACATGACACAGAAGTTATACTTTGAGAAATTCAAATTTTGCACTTTCAAAATTCTTCTGTCAGAGATATTTTTAATCAGACTTACAAGTCTTCATTCCAAAATTCAAATTTTGAAAACCAAAATTCGTTTGTCAAAGGGACAGTCTTGAACTCAGTTTGCATTCTAATATCAAATGAACTTTGACATAACTTTAGATAAATTTTTCATATTTGCTTAACTATGCTTGACTTGAAATTCGAATTTCAATACTTGAAATTCATCTGTCAGAGGTGATACCTCTAGAACTTTAAATTTCAGTTAGCAAAGTTCGAACCTCCAACTAGATATATAAAGTTTAACAACTCAAAATTTGTCTGTTAGTATTTTTTAAATCTAACATATGTTAATAGAGGATAACATTAAAAACACAAGTTTAAACGCTGTGGGAGTTTAAGTAAGTAAAAATCAGAGCCTTTTATCCCGTGTACATTGTGAGAGATCTTAACAACTAATTCTTCACACATTTCTTCTTGGATTTCTTCACTTGTATGCTTTTGATATTTTCCTTCCAAGCTCTAGTTATTTAGAATCATCATAACACTTGATTCAAGAACAATGAGGAAAATAGATTCCTTTAATAATTTGAACCCATAAGGCATTAGGTTCAGTTATAATTCTCCAACCTGTTCTGGCCAAAAGAGCCAAATTAAAATCCATGAGATCCTTAAAACCCAAGTCTCCCTTCAATTTTGAGTCAGTGAGATGTGACCAAGCTATCCAGTGGTAGCTTCTCTCCTCCTCCTTTTGTCCCCACCAAAAGTTTGATAGCATACCATTTCTCTCTTGATAGGTTTTCTTTGGAAAAAAAACATGACATTGGAAAGGTAGGAATAGCACAAGCAACAAATTTGATGAGAGTCTCTCTTCCTGCATAGGAAAGGAAATTAAACATCCAGCTCTGAATCTTCTTCTTGATTTTGTCTTTCACAAAAGCAAAGGCTTGGCTCTTTGATCTACCCCAAATGACAGGTAAACCCAAATACTTCCCCAAAGAGGCTACCTTATCAATGCCAATAATACTACTGAGAGTGGTGTACAAATCATTAGGAGTGTTTTTTTAAAAGAGAAGACAAGATTTCCCAAAATTCACCCCCTTGACCAGTAGCTTCACAATAGACATCTAACAAAAATATGAAGTTCAAACAGTTAGAATGTGTAGCTCTCAAGTAAAACACAGAATAATTCGCAAACAGGCTATGTGTAACTATTGGGTAGTTACGAGCAAGTTTAACTACTATGATAAGTCCCTAATCTGCATAGGAAAGAAGCATCCGAGAAAGAACATCTAAAATCATAATAAATAAATAAGGGGAAAGAGGATCCCCTTGCCTCAAACCACGTTCAGGGGTGATCTTAGGCAACACATCTACCAGATAGAAGGATATTAAAGTCCACAGAGCTGACACATAACTTTTTCAACCCACTATTGGTGAAAGCCCATTTTAATCATAAGATCAAATAAGAAGTCCCATTCAACACGGTTATAGGCTTTATTCATATCAAGCTTTATAGCCAACTCATGTTTGCCATCCCTTTTAGATTTGAGATAATGGAACATCTTATGAACCATAATAATATTATCTTGAATAAGCCTTCCTTGCACAAAAGCCCTTTGATTCTGAGTGATGAGCTTAGGCATAAGTCTTTTCATTCTGTTAGTAATGATTTTAGAAAAAAAATTGTAGGAAAAATTACAAAGACTGATAGGTCTAAAATTCCCCACATTCTCAAGATTTTCCACTTTTGGAATTAACACAAGGTTTTTGGAATTAAGTTCAGAAATTGCAAAGCTATTAGCAAAAAACTGTTTCACTAAGAGGCAAATTTGAGCACCAATAATGTACCAAGAAGTATGATAAAACATACCCGAGTATCCATCAGGGCCTGGAGCTTTGTTTCCGCCCAAATCAAAAGCTGCCTTTTTAATTTCTTCATTTGTCACAGGTTGGAGAAGTAGGTCATTATCCTGGTCAGTAACAAGGCGTTGAACAAAACCAAGAGCATAGCTGTAATCTCTAGGGCCTTTGGAAGTAAACAAATTATGGTAGAAATTTGTAAAGGATGTTGCAATCTGCTCTTGGTTATCTATCCATCGACCATTATCAGCTCTTAGCCTCACAATTCTATTTCTTTGGCATCTAATAATTGTGGTCAGATGAAAAAACCGCGCATTTTGGTCACCTTCCCCTAACCATTGAATCGTGATCTTGTTTAGAGTATTTCATTTTATTTGATTGAAGGATACCTTGGTGTTGAAAAAAAGTGTATGTTTTGAAAATTTAAAAAAAAAGATGTATGTGTAATTTCAACAAAATTAAAGGGAGTTAATGCATTTTTCTCTAAATTTAATTAGGGAAAAACTGAAAATTTTTTTATAAAATTTGAAAGTAATTTTAGTCCTTAAAATAATTTGTTAATTTGAAAAATTTTTAAAATATTTTTTAGATATACATGGTTGGAGATAATTATATATGTGAGTGTATATACAGACATATATATAAATATATATATATATGTATGTGTGTGAAACAAAAATTTGGTATCTTTATAATTAATTGACTTAAATAAATGTGAAAAAGGAATAGAATTACACAAATATATATATTTATGATTTTTTTCTATTTTTTTTGTTTTTATCACTCATTTACTTCCCTTTTTAATGCATGGATTATTCATATTTCAACCTCATTCTTTTTTTTTAAATATCAACATCTCATTATCACCCATTGGGTTGTTCAGACTTCAGGGAAAAGGATCGAGAGAGGGAAAAAAACATCTTTTAATTTGTTTAATCTATCATATTATTATAGTTATCCCAATAATTTTTATTTTTTTTCATTTTTCTAAAATAAGAATATGATCATTATTTTTATTTAATTTTATTCTATTCTTTATTCCGCATAAAGGTAATATTTTGATTCCATTTAGGAGTTGATCTCTTTGAAAGATTTATTGATATTTTTATCTAATATTTAAGGTTTCAATATTTTCTTCTATTATTTAAATATTAATATATATATATAATAAATTTTTTTTGCCAACCTATAATAAATTTGCTTACTAGCCAATTAATTTGATAATACTCCTTTCGGTCCCAAATATAAAATATAAATATGGGTTGTCTGATGCATTTATTTATTTTTTCCAATTTTGTCCTTCATTCAATAAGTGAACAATTAGTTTTCATTAATTACAAAATAGAGATGTTAAACATTAAATGTGGATATTTTTGGAAATTACTTTGAATTTCTGATAAATTTAATGATCCCAACGGCTTTTGACTGTATTTTTTGATTCATGTGAATTAATTATTTACTTCTCATATTTGGGACGAGTAAGAAATTTGAGAGTGAAAAGAAAGGGGTTGAGTTTGACTATGTTTGATAGAAAAAAATGTCGATTTTAAGAAAGGAAAAATGAGAGAAAAAATCAATTTTAGTGTTTTTAGTTTCCAATGAAAGAGCTATTATTGGTCATGAAAAAATTAAGGTTACCAATAAAGAGTTACAATTATTTATCAAATATATTAAGATGTATTTTCTCTCATTTTTCTTTTTTTAAAACTAACTTTATTTCTATCAAACATAGTCTATCTGTTAAGGCTTGAACGACGTTAACTGTAGTTACTCAGAGTAGCTTAAATATAAATTATGAATATTGTATAATTACCAAGAACAACACATTGCAATTTCATTTGAGTTGACTGGGAAGTGGAAATTACAGAATAAATTCTAACGAATTGGACAAGTTATTGTCGAAATTAAAGCGACAATTCACTTTGCATGGGTTACCTACTATATTTAATTCCATGATTACTAGTCCACAGGACAACAGGCCCACTACGAGGCGGTGCATCTTAGTTGTCCATTTGTAACTTATAGCTGATGTCAATCATCTTCTCCTCATCTTATTTTATTTATTATTTAAAATTTTTTTCATAAAAACTAATAAAATTATTAAATGCTTTATATTATAATAAAATTTAATAATATTTTATCAAAATATTCCTAAATTAAATACTAAAAAGATCTATCTATTATTATTTTTAATAAAAAAAATGGTAAAAAATAATTAATATTTTATTGATAATGTAAAATAATAAATGAATTGAGACATTTAAAATTTTCTAAAATGACAGATAAAATGAGATGAAGGGAGCATATTCCTATTTTTTTCTTTATTTTTTTTACAAAGGTCTGGAATGTTTTTCTGAGAAAATATATAGCTAATTTTTTTAGTTTTGTAGTGATTTCACTCTTGTAATATTAAGTAATGATGAAATTTTTATGTGACAAGTTTAATACTTGCCTCCAGTTTTATCTATAAAGAAAATTTTCTTTCTTTTAGTAGTCCTAAATATAAGAGACAACATAGTTAATGGTGAATTATTTTTTTTTCCTGAAATTACCCTTACTAAGTTAAGAGAGAGAAATTAAATGCATCAGTAATTCAAATTAGTATTAAATTAAATAGAAATAATTTAAAAAAATTAAAATATGAGATAAATTAATTAGTTTTAACTAATTAAAATTACTTTTTTCAATACCCATAAGGTAGTTTTTTTTCCTTATATATAAAATTGGAGGAAATATATCTTTAAAACTCAAAATACGTTGAGTCTCACGGTCTTTCACTCAATCCAAATTCCTCATTTACTCCATATATAGCCCTTACGAGTTACTAATATGCATGCCTACCAAATACATTAATCCACAATTTCTTATACAATTAATTAATTAGTCTCATTTGATTTAAGCACTTTTGTGGCTACATGAGATTAGTGGGTATGTTCCCGTCAAATTGATCTTAGGTTTATTTCACAATCTCACTCTAATTAATCCTAGGTTTATTTCAAAGTTTTGCTTTCCCAGGTTTAATTGAGAAACCCCCAAATCCTTAATTATTGGCCAAACATATGAGACAAACCAAAATCAATAGTACAAATTAAATAAGAAAATTCACTAGAATAAAAATAAAAGTCCATAAAATCTAAGGTACAAAAGATTTATGTGCACATTTTTTTTTTAGTACAAGGCTATGGGTAAAGACCCATAGATCTTGATTTTTATATGCTTGTACCCCTCATACTTTTTTTTAATCATGATTCATGGCTAATTGGGCTTAATTAGATAATATATGAATTAATTAGAATTTTGGATTAATTAGTGGAAATTATGTACTTAATTATTAATATATATTTCAACTCTAGAATTTCCATGGGCTAAATTCTTTCAATTAGGATTAATTTTCCATGATTAATGATGTCATAATTATATATTTAGGTGAGAATAAATGAATTATTTAAATTGTGCCATGTATCCTTTTTTATGAGAGTTTTCAATTATTTTATTCTTGAAATTTTCCACCCATTCTCTCTCTTCAATGCTCACTATTCATCATTTCATTTTATTTTTCCATTTCGACTTTCCCTTCACTTTTTTGGCATGATGGACATGATTTTTGGCACCTAGGCTTTATGAGACATATTCTCACATGCATTTTATATTATGACATATTAATATTTCACATGAAATTATTTGGACCTAAGGTTTTATTTTATTTGGACACAAGAATTAAAATGTCACAACTTTATTTGATGGATCTTATTTTTAATTGTAGGTCATGGTGGCATTTGAACAGATCGATGTGGCAATGAAAAAGGAAGCTTTGGACAAGGGATTAAAGAAGCTTTTATTTTAATTACCAATTCCTCGATTTATCTAGAATTCTATTGGTCATAATTCCTCAAGCTTATTTCCTGTTGGCTAGCTCTTTTCCACCTAATTTTTCACACAATTTTCCCTCATTTCTCCTTTCTAATGTAACAAGCCACTCACACTTTCTAACCCTCACCTCCACGCCTCCATGTCCTTACTCATAACACCCTTGCATCTCATCCTCTCTAATAGAGCTGGCAATCCAGCTAGACCGAGCACTTTTGTCATATAACACATTAACTTATGACCACATTACCCATTTATTAGACCTTTTTATAGCCTATTGAGCATGTTTAGAAGCTTAAATCACTTAACAACAATAACAATATTAACATTATCCCACTATGTAAGATTGGCTACATGAATCATACAATTCTAATAGACTCTATCAAACACCATCTCCTCAGATAAATCATTTATCAAAAGGTCATTCCTTATAACTTCCCTTAGTGCCCTTTTTGGTATTCCTCTACACCTTTTGATAGGGCTCCAAGCCATTTGATCAACTCTCCTTATTGGCTCCTCTTGCCCTCTTCTTTGTATATGCCCAAACCACCTTAAACTATTTTTCATCATTTTTTCCTTGATAGGTGCTACTCCAACTTTCCTTTGTATACAATCATTTCGTATCTTATTCAATTTTATATGACCACACATCCATCTCAACATTTTCATCTCTGCTACTCCTATCTTATACTCTTGTTGTCCTTTTAAAGCCTAACATTCACTACCATATAGTATCGCTGACCTTATAGCTGTTCAATAAAATTTTCCTTTAAACTTAGTAGGTACCTTGCGATCACAAATAACTCTTGATGTTTTCCTCTACTTTAACCACTTAGCTTGTATCCTATGCATAACATCCCCATCAGTTTCATCATCACTCTGTAAAATCGACCCTAAATATCTAAACTTTGACACTTTTTGAATGATTTGCTATCCAATTTTTACCTCTGAATCATTTCTAATTAGCCTCTTATTAATATTCCATCTTACTTCTACTCAAGCGGAAACATTTTGATTCCAAGGTGTGCTCCATAACTCAAATTTAGAGTTGACCTCTTTTCTTGAGTCCCCAATTAAAACTATATCATCTGCGAAAAGTATACACTTTGAAATTTCCTCTTGTATATGTTCTGTTAGAATATCCAAAACCAGATCAAATAGGTATGAATTCAAGAAAGATCCTTGATGTAAGCCTATCCTTATAGGAAAGTCTTTTGTCACAGTTCCAGGAGTTCTCACACTTATTGTTGCCCATTTATACATATCCTTTATGGCTCGAATATAAGCCACATTAACATCTTTCTTCTCCATTGCTTTCCACAATACATCTCTTGGTACTCTATCATAGGCTTTTTCCAAATCAATGAAGCATGTCTCTCTCTTTACTCTGGTATCTTTCAATCAAACCCCTTAATAAATGGATAGCCTTTGTTGTAGACCATCCTAGTATAAATCTAAATTGGTTTTCCGAAATATGAGACTCTTTTCTAAGTCTATACTCAATCACTCTTTCTTGAAGTTTCATGGTGTGACTCATGAGTTTTATCCCCTAATAATTTGCATAATTTTGAATATCCCCCTTGTTCTTGTATATAGG
Organism: Adenanthera pavonina; assembly: GCA_026686845.1. NCBI lineage: Eukaryota > Viridiplantae > Streptophyta > Magnoliopsida > Fabales > Fabaceae > Adenanthera > Adenanthera pavonina. The sequence goes on from JAIVEN010000017.1 coordinate 12,375,031, forward strand.
CACTAGAGTGCTGTTTCTCCATTATATTAGTTCTGCTGGCTTCCCAAGAGGGGGTGAATTGGGAAGTTTGAAAATTTTCTGCAAAATTATAAGAAAGCAGTGAAAGCAAAAGTTGCAGAAAAATAGAGTGGAAAATGTAATAAGGCAATAAGTAAGGTATAAGAAGAATGACACAAGAATTTATCCTGGTTCGGTCTCTTCCTCTTGACCTACGTCTAGTCCTCAAGCTAATACTTGAGATTTTCAACTATCTTCCAAGAATTCATTGGGCTCCTTGTAACACTACAGTACAACTTTATACTTTGTTCCAAGAGCTTACAGTTTCACTTTCTGCACTCTAGCTAAGTATTTTCCAAATCCCTTGTGAAGTTCCTTCATAAGAAATTATTTCTTCCAGATGAAGATAAGATTGTTTATAACAAGATAAACTCTCCAATTTAGAGTATGTATGACAGTTGAAGTAAAATATATGAAGGGTGAAAGAGTAGAAGGCTTTGATTGAAGAATTTGATAGAGTTTCAGTATATATAATGTAAGAATATTACCCACACCTTCAAATAAAGTTCTATTTATAGATTTATGTCTTAACTATAAGTTAGAAACAAGATCTAGCCATTAGAGATATTACCCAACGGTGACTCTGCAAAACTATCCATTCACCAACAGTATTTAATGTGTCTGACATTCAAAGTTCGAATTTTGGGGTGTCAACAGACGAATTTCACATAGACCATAAGTTAAAGGCTTTAATGTTGAACTTCGAAGTTTGTCTGTTCAAAGGTAAAATTTGAATTTTTATTTTGACAAATATTTTCTATGTTGGAACATACAAATTTTCAAGTTTAAAGTTCTTTTGATAAGTGTGAACAGTTATTCCATATTATTACAGTGCATTCGAAATTTGAATTTTGGTGTCCATAATCCGTCCGTCAGTGAGCAACTCAATATGACACAAAAGTTCTTCTTTTCAAAATTCAAATTTTGAGCCTTCAAAGTTCATCTATCAGAGAGACCTCTTATCAGGCTTATACGTTTTCATTCCAAAATTTGAACTTTTAGAAACCAAAGTTCGTTTGTCAGAAAGACCTTTTATCAGACTTATACACTTTTATTCCAAAGCCAGAATTTTCAAAACTAAAGTTCGTCTAAGGACTAACTTAGAACTCTTTTTGTACTCGAATTTCAGATGAACTTCGTCAAGGCTTCAGGCGAATTTTTCATTTTCACAAATTATGCTTGACATGAAATTCGAATTTTCACAGACTGAAATTCGTCTGTCAAAGGCAACAACTTTGTAAGTTCGAATTTCAGCTATCAAAGTTTAAATTTTCAAGGCATCATATGAATTTTAACGGTTCAAAATTCATCTGTTAGTGAGTATTTTTCAAATATATCATAAGTTAACTTATAATTTATTGAAAAACACATTTTAAAAATATCAGGTAAAAGATCAAAGTCTTTTACTTTTGTGAATATAGTGAGAAATCCTATAAACTAATCTTGTGCTCATTTCTTCCTGGATTTCTTCACTTGAGATCTCTTGTACTTCTTTGATATCTTCCTTCCAAGCTCCAGTTGTTTGGAATCATAAAAAACACTTAATTCAACACATTCCTCTTGCATTTTTTGGACCTTAAAATATTGTTAAATAACTTAGTGAGCCACAAAACCTCATTCTCTACTAAGCACTTCGAAACTGCGATAGGAATACTATTGGGACCAATAGCTTTACTATTATCTATTCTCTTAAGAGCTTTTTTTACCTCTCCAGCCTGAATCCTACGATAGAAGTTCAAATTGAGATCACCTTCATGAGTTGTTAATACTTCGTTTATCAATAGTCATACTCAATCGACCATTGAAAAGCTTATAAAAGTAGCTCTCCCATCTTTTTTTGATATAATCATTTGTAACCAAAATTTTTCCTTCCTCATCCTTAATGCATCTTACTTAGTCCAAATCTCTTGACTTTCTTTCCCTTCTCTTGGCAATTTTGTAAATCTTACATTCACCATTCTTTGTTCCTAAATCCTGGTAGAATTCCTCAAAAGCTTTATATCTGGCCTTACTTACTGCTTTGTTAGTCTTCGTTTTAGCCAACAGATAACATTTCCAATTTTCATCGTTATTGCACAAATGCAAGGTTTTGAAACACTCTTTCTTATGTTTAACCTTCTTCTGCACACTCTCATTCCACCATCAAGATTTTTTATGTTTAGGTCCAAAACCTTTGGATCCCCCAATACTACTTTAGCAGTATCCCTGATCATTTTAACCATCTTATCCCATAAAGATGTTAGCACTTCCTTGCGAGCCCTAATTACCTTCCTCAATAACTTTCCTCTTGAAGGTCACTTGTTTCTCACCTTTTAGTTTCCACCACTTAATCTTAGGATTTAAGGCTTTTCGACTTTTTAGTTTACAATTTTTAACTAGCACATCAAAGACCAAGACCCTATGTTCTGAAGTTAAGCTCTCACCAGGGATTACTTTACAATCTTTATAAGCTCTTCTATCTGAGTTCCTTACAAAAAAGAAGTCAATTTATGACCTTTGGACTCCACTCTTATATGTGATTAAATGCTCCTCCCATTTCTTGAAATAGGTGTTTACAATCATGAGGTTGTAAGCTATTGAAAAATTAAGAATGGAATACCCCTCCTTATTTACTTCTCTAAAACCATAACTGCTATGAGCTCCTATATATTACCTTGTCTCTTTTCTCACATGACCATTAAGGTCCCCCCTAATGAGGATGTTTTCCTCTTAAGAGATATCTCAAACCAAGCCCTCCAAATCTTCCTAAAACTTCTCCTTAATATGTGCTTCTGACCCTAATTGAGGTGCATAAGCACTAATAACATTAAGAGTATCATGTCCAATAGTCAATTTTAAGGATAAGATCTTATCTCCAATCATTCTGACTTCTACCACATTCTTTTTCTAATCTTTGTCCGCAATAATACCAACTCCATTCCTTACTCTAACCTGTTAATTCGGATGTTTTGATGATTCTAAAACAAATGAGCTTAAAAGATCCAATATCAAAGGAACACAACTGAAATAAAGAACAAAGTTAGAGTTTCCTGTTGATTGAAGAACCGTTTCACAAACTTAAGGAAATTATTTGTAAAAGAAGGTAGTTGAGCTTTGAATTTCAATTAACCTAATATTAAATGAGATGACTAATTGAATGATTAATTATTAGCTCATGGTTTCAAAATGGTTTTCAAGAAAAGAGCTATCTAATAAGGATAAGGCTTTAATTTCAAATTGATTCTAAGTGTTCAATTGGTTTTCATGAAAATGTTTTAGTTTATAGGAAAAGATCTCAATTTCAAAGATGTTTCTAAGTGTTTACCTTGTTTTCAAGATAATATCTTACCTTATACGCATAACTATTTAAAGTTATGGGGATAAAGACTCAATCTCAAAACTTTTCCAAAGTCCATTTTTTAATTTCATGAAAAGAGATTGAGGTTATCCGCATAACACAGCTTGAGGATTAAGTTCTTAAGTCTGTTCAGGAGGTTATCCTGATAAGGTAGGCACCTGATTCGCATAACAAAGTGAACAGTAAAGAAAAGTGGTACTGTGTAGCCCGTTATTGGCATAACCTAGGGAAGTTATCCGTATAATGTGTGTCACAGAGCACTTAGACTCCTCGAGTAAATAGGTTATCCACATAACCAAAAGAGGTTATCCGCATAACCTATATTTCAAAATACTTGAACTATCCTTGGGTAAACAGGTTATCCGCATAACCTGTATTTCAGAATGCTTGAACTATCCTCGAGTAAACAAGTTATCCACATAACCAAGGAAGATTATCCGCCTAACCTATATTTCAGAATACTTGATTTTTCCTTGGGTAAATAGATTGTCTGTATAACCTTGGGAGGTTATCCTGATAACCTAAACTTAATGAAAACTCAGTTTGAGAAAAACTTAACGTTATCCTAATAACAAAGTGGGTTTTTGGGAAAATGATTCTGAGCTAAAACTTAGTCATTCTGGGTAGTAAGTTATCAGTATAACTTGGCTCGGTTATTCGCATAACGAAAAGCTCCATGTTGAAACAAAAGCAAATAGCTACCTGTTATTTGCATAACCTGAGGAGGCTATCCACATAACCTCTGTCAGATGCATTTAATGCGGTAGGGGAATGACTATTTTATTAAGAGTAACGGCTAATCTTTGTTTCCAACTGATAGTTCTACCCCAAGACTATAAATAGGACCTCATTTAAGTTATTAAATAAGAAGAAAAAAAGGGAAAAAACAATATTCACGCCAAAAACTCTGCTGATTCATTTATTAATTCATTCAAAGCTCAACTACCTTATGTTTTACTTATTCATTGTATCTCAACTTTCATATCTACTCTTTTGAGAGAGTTTTCATTCTATGAAACATCTAAACACTTGTAGAGAGTACTTAGTATGAGATTATACTAAGGGAGGTAGTCTTACTCTTGAGTGAGAAGAGTGAGAAAACTTGTTTTAGTCCGAAGAAAACTTGTTTTAGTCCGAAGTTCAGGCTGGTGTTATACTGCGGTCATTGCAAGAACCCATTCAAATCTTGCAAGAGATTGTGGAAAAATCCCAAGTGGTGGCTTAGGGACTGGACGTAGGTCAAGTGGAATAGACTGAACTAGGATAAACTATTGAGTTCTCTTCCATTTGCTCTTTATCTTTTATACTCTGTTTTTTAGTTACCTTTTTAGTATCACTATTGTGTTTTGTCTTTACAGAAAAATTTTAATCTTCTCAATTCACCTCCCTTTTGGAAAGCCAGCTGAACTAACATAACCTTCCCTATGTATCAAAGTTTAAAACCATCAGTGTCTAATTTCTTAGCCTTTTCTCCCACTCATTTAGTTTCTTGAAGACATAAGATGTTAATTCTCCTTCGAATTATAGCATCCACCACCTTCATAGATTTACTTGCTAAAATTCTAATATTCCAAGAACCAAATCGAATCTTACTCTCCAGAGCTAACTTCTTTACCCACATCCATTCAGATTAATGTAGGAACCCTTGCTCATTTAACACTACACTTATGCATCGATGTAGTGGCTTTAGCTCATTTGACACTGCATTCGAGCCATACAGCGTGTTACTTCTGGGCAACAATCTAGTCTTCGCACATCTATGTCTTTGATCCTTGTTATAACAATTTGGCTAAATATATATACTATTTATAATGAATTTCTAAAATTAGGGATCAAAACTGTACATTGTAGGAAAAGCTGGAATTCTCACTATAAATATTAGTAATTTTAAAAGCCAGTGTAAAATTGTATTGAGCTTCAAAAATTTAGTGACTAGTACGTTAGAAAGCTCTATATCTTGAGTTTAATATGCCTCTAATTTGGAAGAATTAGAGCTATATAATGGGAGAAATAAAAGTTTTTCTAAAACTATTCCAATAGAAGTTAAGTTCTAATCCTTGATAATTTTAGATAGTGTTATGCCCTGCTCCAGTAGAATAAATATGCAAAATAAATATGTCTAGAAAGTAGACATGTAGATATTTCAAATGACATAAATAATGCATGAATTGGCTCAAGATAAAATGAGATATAAATTTTTAAATTTAAGGTCAAAATCCTAGGAAAGTGAAAAATGACCATATGAATAGTAATTTTCTTGCTAAAAAATGTATTAATTGGCACAATCAAAGTCCTATTTCATATTTTTTTCCATATAGAGAATGTTTTAAGCTCTTTTTGGAGTTTAAATAACCTCTAGATAATTTTTCTAGAATTAGTTATGAATTTTCAAAATTTAGCTTAGAAAAGGGACTTACTAAATGAATAGTAAGTCAGAAAATAAAATTTTCTATTTTATTTTCTCAAGTGATTTAAGCTTCTAACTTTACTTATGTAGTGTCATAGCCGATTCCAAGCCTGGGTAAAGAATGAGGGTTGTGTTAGGCCCTCCACAACCAATGTAAAAATTTGTCAAACATATTACATCATCATTCATTGTTCCAAATCCAAACATAACATTTCATAGTGCTTTAAAGAATATAATAGCACAAAGGTATAGATCTAGAAGCATGTACATAACTTTACACATTATTTCAAAATACAGTATCATAGCTTGAAAATCATATCAAGTATCACTTCCTTCCTCTTTCTCCCTAGCCTTGTCTTGATATCTTTGCCAAAGCTTGTGCCTAACATTATTTTCATTTTGGAAGAGTAAAATTCAAAAAATCTAAGTAGTATTAGCCATCAAGCATATATATTGTCACATTTATCATAGAAACATCATGAAAACATCATCAAACACTTTAAAATAGATTATGACATATAGTTTCATAAAAATTTTGATAGAGTTTCCCTTTGTAAAGTGGACATCCCCAGGTCAAATCCCCCTTCACTTAACTTAGCCAACAATCACAAAACATCAAAACAATCATATGGCAAATCATTAAGCTCATAGAAATAACATAGGATAATATAATGCAAGAAAAAGGAAAATGCTACCTTATACTTCCACTTGCTTCTCTTTTGATTTGTACCTTTTCCTAACTCTTTCATAAGCTCTCTTAACCCTAGATACAACATGAAATAGCCACTTTGGCCATTGATTCAAAGGGCTTTTTCAAGAAGTTTCACTAAACCCTTAAGTTTTTATATAGCTATTTTTAAGCTTTCTCTTGAATCTAACACTTGTTCCTAAGATTTTCTACCATGAGAAACTCATTTTTGGCATCAAAATGATGAAATTCCAATTCTAAAATTACACCTTATTCTGGTTGAAACTTATAAGAGAAAAGGAGAAAATGATTTGCCTTGAAATACAACCAACAATTAATGAAATCATGCTTTAGGTTGCAAGTTTAGGCTTTCTCCTATGTTTATTGCATACAAATTCATTACTTGGACTTACTAGGGTTATGCCGAAATGCATAGAGGGAAAGAGGAAGAAGAGAACTCCATTAAACTATCACAAACTACTTGAAAACACAAGCCCAAGGTTGCTAGAACACTTACCAACAACTTGAGCTTTTGATCTTTGCACCTTACTCTCTCTTTTCTCATTCTTTTTCTCTTCTTTCACCATGCCAAAATGCTCCCTTCATCCTGCAATTATAGTGCTCTAAGCTCACTTTGAACACTTAACCTAAGACTTGGAGGAAAGAGATATAATGGAAGTATAAATCATGATGAATTTGCTAACTTGAGTTACTTTTTCCAATTTCTTCTTTAAAAATATTTCCAAAAGCAATCAAATAAATTTCATTTGTATCCCATGGTAGCTGCTGGTCATGCCATCTTAGGGGTATTTTAGTACATAATACTATATAATTTTATCACTCTGAATATAGCATGTGCCGATTACTTTTACCAGTACCTATAAAAGTTACTTCTATTATGTTTTTTCCTTTTAAGGTACACAGGATCATTCTAAATTTGTATTTGGACTTCCTTTACTATCATATCCCATACAATTTCTGTGTGGAGCCCACATATTGTTCCCTTCACCTGTCAGCTTTTGTGGACTTACAAACTTCTCTTTTGGTATAATAATTTCTTTTTAACAATTCATCACAAATTATAAATTCATACTGACTCAGTTAACCTCTAAACAGTATTCCATTGGGTCCGGCTTTTCATGAGCTTCGTTTTAATAGAGATTTTCTAATTACGAAATTGCCCTTAATATGGTAAAATTATAATTTTTAATTCTTTTAGGTCCTTTTTTGTAATTTACCCCAAGGATTATAGTGCATGAAATTCTTCCTTTTATGGACCACATTGCATAGAATATTTCTTTCTAAACTCAAAAATATAATTTTCTCATTTTTTATTCTAATATAGAAAAATGACTTTTTGCCGCGAGCTTAAAGGGCTTGGGCCAAAAAGTCTACTTTCTATTTAAACTCTCATTTTTTAAGCCGGCCTACCATTTTCATCTAACTAAATAGATCAGCCCACTGTACTCTTTATGCATCGCCACTCTCTCCTTCTTTCTTCCTTCTCCAATTTTTTTTCTCTTAATTCTCTCCATTTCCTCCATCCCCTCTTTATTGCCACCATCATATCCCTTCACTTTTATCATCATTTCATACAAATATCACATTCCCTTATACAACTCTTCATTGTCATGGGTTCTATAAGAGTTCTTGGTGGTGTCCATAGCTTGATAGAGGAATAAAGGCTTGGTGGATCACTCATGGAGCAAGGCTGAGGAGCTTGGGACTTGAGCTGACTTGGACATCAATGAAGGAATGTGATGTTTAGTTTTTCTATCTCTCATCTTGATTTTTCCAATTTCTCTTTGATTTTAGCCTTAGGTGTTAGAGCTACAGTTAATTATTGGGAATTTGTAATAATTGTGATGTTAGATATTGAAATTAATTGGAGCTACTATTGTAAACATGATTTTTTATGGTTTAATGTTGATTTGAGCTTGAGATTATGCTATGTTTAGATGTGGAAAATTTTCCCCCATATTTCTAATTAGTGCTATCAAGATTTAATCATAGGTTTGTGGTATAATCTTGGTGGTACTATGTTTTTTCATGCTTAATTTGGAGTTTAATTGTCTAATTAGGTCTAATTTGACGACTGTCTAATTTTCCGGACTTTAATGAGCTGAATTAACATTAGGATTAAGGTAATTAATTAGATTAGACAAGTTCAAGGGGGTTAATTAACAACTGGAGACATTTACTATCTAGGACAAATTAATTTCTTTTATTGTGTAATTAAGTGTATAAGCTAATTAATTTACTTATTCATTCACATATCCTATTTCCAAATAAATTGGATTTGAGTAAGGATAAGCCCAAGATAGTTGCCAAGCTTGTGAGTGACCACATTTCATATAATTGCACTTGTATGATCTCTTGGTTTCTAGTGTTTGGTTTTACTGTGTAGTTTGTGTTTAGTGTTGTTTTACTTCCTCTTCACTTAATTTTGCATTTAAATCCCCCCAAATGTCGTGTGTGTGTGGCTGTAATTAAGCTTGTATTAACTAATTGAGGTCATTAAAGTATTAGCTTCGGTGAGAATGACCTAGGTTGATTGCATTGTATTACATTATAATTGAACCTAGTTTAATTGAGGCCTTAAGCGACTAAGGATTATCAAAGACCCATGCAAATTATATGGTACCAAGACCATACAAAGTGTCTTCAATCAAGAAATGCTCACAACTTAAAGGAGGTTTATGGAGAGCTAAGTCAGCTTGATTGAGTAAGCTTCATGGGCCAACCAATCTACGCAAGCGTTAGATTCTCTATAATTGTTCTCAAAAGGGACTTTCCAATCTTGCATCATCCAATTCTTGTCTCTTCTATAGTAAAGAATAAGAAATATTGTCTTGGATATTCCTGAGCGATCAAATTCAGATCTTCAATTGAGTAGCTGAAGATGACAGCCTACTTTAGACCCCTTCCTAACATGGATTAATGCCTCTAAGGATACCATGGATTTTCGCTACTTGATTAGGAAGAATTCCTAGCTCTACAATAAAGCCTAGTATCCAATTGCCATCATTATCATGGATTAAACCCCTACTAGTAGCTTCTCCTCGCTAGTCCACAAAGCCATCTACATCAAGATGGACCAAATCCTCTCTCGTGGTTTCTAGTTAGTCCTCGTAGACTGATGATTCGAAAGGAGTTTAGTTTGCAAAACTTCAATTGTAAGATCTTCAATCACTCTCTCTATGTGATAATATCGTATTTTTACACTTTCAATCTGACATATTTAGTATTTTTAATAAAGAAATATGATCAAAATGGATTTAATTGGGCAATATTTTGGAATTTCGAACTTGCTCCTTTTCTAGCACTAAATTAGGAAGTTGGTCATTTGTTGTAAAGATCTTTGGTCCCTAAGTGTAATTAATTAATAATTACATATTATACTCATTGTAATCTCCTTGATTTTATATTAATTATCCCTATTATTATTGTCATAATTGAGATTAATTAAGTGGAAATAATTGGGTTTAGTTTGGAAAATCATAGTCTGTACTAATTTGAGGTATTTTCATTTAAATAAAATATGAAAATTCATCACTCATTCTCTCTCTTTTACTCACTAATTTCTTTTTTTTTCATTTTCTTTTTATTTCATTTGACTTTTTTAACGTTGCCTCTAATTAAGTTGACCTTGGTTTTTATATTTTGGACCATTGACATTTTTGGAAGAATGTAATTTATATTTTCTATTTCCATTCATTTTATTCCACCACTTTCTTATAGTCCACATTTTCATTTTCGTTTTCTATTTTTCCCCCATTATGGATGAAATTTCTTAGTCATTTTCCTTCCTTGGATTGCATTCTTATCCTTTTTGAATGACCTAGATTATTTTCCACATGTTTTTCTATTTTGTGACAAAATACTAATTTTTTATTTTATTTTGTAGGGATAAGTCTTTGAGATTATTTGGAGGCCAAGTCAATGAATAATTGAGGAAGATCAATTTAAGAAAAATCACATTATTGTATCATTTTCTTATTTATGTATTTTCCTATTGACTCTCCATATCTTTCTTGCACTTAATTGGCTCTAAATTAAACTGCCATTCCTTTCATCACAACCATCCATTCTCTTTTCTAATTTTGACTGTCTATTATTTAACTATGGTCATTTAACTTTACCATAGTTACCCATTAATCTTAGTTAGTTTACCCATTTAACCTTATCCCTCCTTTTCTTTTCTTGATCACCAAGCACACATCTCTACCATTCATTTTCCTAAACCCTAACCAACCCATAACCCTAGGTAGAAAACCCTATCCTAACACCTCTTAGCCTCCATTCTTTCATTCTTAACCCTCCATTTGTGTCCATTCCCTTACCCATCTCCTTTCTCCTTTCTCTTCCATTTTCACTCTTTTTCCCACATTTTCTTCATTTTCCTTCACCCATGCATATATCCATACATATACACTTCATTCCCTCCATTCTCTACCACTATTTCTTCACTAAGCCCCCATTTTCTTGCTTCTTTTCTTCATGGGTGAATTTCTCTTCATGGTTTGAAGAGAAGCTCGCTTGATGGAGGAGTAAGGAGCTTGGTGGTGATTATCAAGTGCTTCTATTTAGTTCAATTTGCTTTGCATTTTAATTAATCATAAAACCCCCCATTTTAATTAATTAGTTCACTTTTTAATTCCTTAATTAACCAATCTTAATACAATTACATCGTCACTCATCGGATTCAACCTAGGTTGACACTATACTATATTAATTAATCAAACCTAGTTCAATTTGATTATCCCTGGCCTACAGCACGAGTCATTGAACTGCAAATGAAAGAGATATTTTTTTTTCATGATAATCCACATCACCGAAAGTTACTTTGCATCTCGCCTTCCAAAGCATCCAACAAGCATGGGCAAAGACTCTTCCATGCTAGTCATTAATAATAGCCCAATCAATATACCAAGGAGCCCATCTTTCAAACATAACATAATCACTAACCAACCACTTCTAAGCTTTCCAAACACTACTTGGAGTCAAGAGATCCAAATTGAGCAATGGTATAACCTACATAACACCAAATTCCCATTACAATCACAAATTCTTAGCTTTAGTGTAACACCTTACCTCCTGACATCTCCATACTTGACCAAAAACTCAAAAACAGTGTAAACGAACTTCAAAAACGCCAAAAACTAGACTGGGGCCGAGGCTGCTACAGTACTTGCCGTTGCTTTGGCCTCCCCTATTTTTCACTCGCTGCTGTCTCCTATGGCGCCATAACCTACATTTTGGAGCCGTGACACCCCTTACTGATATTTCATATCAACAACTTCCATACTCCAGAATGAACTTCTGATGCCCATAACTTTATGCTCTGACCTCTGATTGACTTGATTCCAACTCCTACAAGTCAATCTCATCCCAATCTATCCATAGACACCAACCTGACTTCAATCCAACTGTGTATGGATATTCTGGACTCTCAACACCATTTTAGCTACTTATTGACCAAAATTTACCACTAACCACCTCCAATTGCCACCAAAGGCAACTGGTTGCTCAAAGACTAATCATTCAGGTGCAAAACCCCCTAACCAACTTGTCCAAAGAGGTTTCACCCCAAAGGAACCACTTCTTTGAGATTCAACCCCCTGGAACCCCAACATGACAAACGGGCTACCGGCCCTAAAACACACCAACAAGGTCAAATTCCAACCTTCATCACATATAACACATACCCATAACATACATAACCATACATACATCCATCCATACAAACCTTACGATCCATATCCATAACCATACATTCATTACAACCATTCTATCCTACTTGGTATGTGATACAATATCCAAAATTACAAATACTACATAGACTATTCCCATGTACATAGCTACTTCTGCGTCTTCTCTGGACTAGTGCCAGAACTGTCACCTGAAATGTTAGTTCATAGGAGAGGGGTGTGAGATAATGTCTTAGTAACCGGGGATAACCACACACACACACATATATATATATACATATATCACACACAATCCATGAATGAAATGAGAAATGAACGAGATGCGTGTCGCCCTCGTAGGGACCCCCATCCTTATGCTCCCTAACACATATAATCCATCCTTATCCTCCCTAACATATATAATCCAACCTTATCCTCCCTAACACACATATATATAATCATACATCATATCATCATCACATCATCACCACTCCATCCACCATATATCACAGTCTCATAATGTCATGGGGTGATGCTAATGTATCATCATATCATCATCATCATAATCATCATAATGTCATATATGCATCATGTCGTATCATCTCAATGTCATTATCACATATCTCATCATCATAATCATAATCATCATCTAATTGTATGCATACCACGATATATAAAAACAATACACACAAACACATCAATATCGTGGTATGAAAGAAATATGCATATATATACACAACTATACGTACTATCATACAATATTGACAATACAATATAAATAAACATCCGGTTATCTCAGGTTGTCTATACCACACACGTGAGTTCCACGAACTTCTTGAATTGCCCTACTGGCTTGAACCCCTCTCGGTTAACTAAACAACCTTCATAATAACATAATATCTCAATTAACCACATATACCAAATATCCAAACATCACAATTCAACCACATTAGGCCTAACCCAAGGTTCCAACACCCTTTTCATGCATCAATACGCTCTTAGGGACTATTCAAACACTACTCAACCACCTACACTTCGGCTTCCCAAGAGCCATAACCGAAAACAACCTAGGGTTAAGCTCAAATCATGCATAAACCCTTCAAAACTCTCATCCAAGCAACAAGAACACCACAACACAGTTCATTAACCCCATTTCATCCATTTCAATTGGTGGATTTCAGCCAAAACTGAAGATCCAACCTCAAATCGAAAAACCCCAATTTCCAACCGAAGAAAATGAAGAGGGAGGAGTAAGAATCACTTACCAACTTGAATCCAAGCTCTTGAGATCCAAAAATCACTCCCAATGGCCGGAAAACAAGAACCCTAACAGAGCCCACGCGTTCTCCTTCGTTGCTCCCTTTGTTTCTTTCTTTCCAATCGTCCGAAATGATCTAGATTTAAACAAAAATCTCGAATCTCGCCGCGGCGACACACCTCGTCGTGACTCCACTGTGTTCAGCTGAAATAATGCCACTAGAATGGTTCTCGCCGCGGTGGCCCTGCTTCTCACCGTGGTGTGGAGCTCTTCCAGACTCCACTTAAGCCTTACTCTGTCCAATTTCCTTCGGTCCTGAACACAAAGCCAAAAAAGATATCATGAGGGGTGTTACACTTAGCATACATAATTTCCAACCCAAAACACAAACCGGATGGAATATGGCTTCCTCAAGCAAACCCATAAATCAAAGCACTCAAAGTAACCAATAGAACCCAAATCAAACCCATACAACTTTGGATTCCCAAAATATTATGAGTTGAGGGTTTAGGTTCAGGAAATATACCACTTAAATACTATAAATCCTTAACCCAAGGCTTGTACACAAACAACACATCAATAAGGCATTTAAACAAAGATTAATTGGTAGATAAGCAATCAAAGTCGGAACCTTAACATCATATCAAACATGTGAAAGTTTGAATACTTCTCTCAACTTGGTGCAACATGATCGAACAAAATATGTGGAGGTTCATAGACATTTTATCAAAGAGAAGGTAGAAGAGGGCATCATTTCTATGTCTTATATCCCTACTAGAGAACAAAAAGCGGATATTCTTACAAAGGGTGTACCGTATCACACCTTTAGGGACTCATTGGCAAGTTGGACATGATTGCTATATATGATCCAACTTGAGGGGGCGTATAGAAATATCTTGGATTAATTGTAAATATTTGATTAGGATGTGTGCTAGGTCATAGAATCAAATCATGTCTCATTAATAGGGTGATTAAGTGCTTATTAGGGGAATTCTTTTTTGTGTATATATACCATGTCTGTCAACCCTTGTAATCATCCCATTCAGAATAATGAATTCGATATTTCCACAGACATATCTAGATGATATATATAGAGAAAAAGATTTCCAAATATTTTATGAACATAAGGCTTCATACATACTTCAGCTAAAAGGAACATTCAATCACAAGGGTATTAACAATTTTGATCATGTTTGAGAATTAATGTACAATCTTTAGATATGACCTAGGAACAAGGAGTGATGTTATCGTCAAAAGAAGGAGTAAAAGTCAAGTTGTACACTTTTTTCCTAAACCAAGGCTTACTAGAGTTTAATTTCTTGGTTAAACTTTTAATGAGACAGTTTCAATATGTCTATAAATATTGTATATTCTTTTTCCTTTACTAGGTTTTTATCCCAATGTGTTTTTCCTAGTGATGGCTTTAAGGAGGCACATTATTACTTTATATGGACATCCAAAGGAGAGTGTCATTAACATTGTGATGATTTGTGCATGTCCATATGTCCTCAGAACCTTTTGGAATTCCATTCCTCTCTGTTTTATTTTTTATGAGCACTAAAAGTATCCCTCAACCGATAGTCAAATCACCCTTCGAGGCGTAGAGATTATAAACTCTCAATTGAATGATTTTTTAAGAGTTTTCTATGATTAATGATTTTAACCTCCAAAGTTTATATATCTATTATTTGTATATTATAAAGGAGATGTTGAAAACATGAAACGTCGCAATTTCAAACCTCTATATCACCATGCTAACTATGAAAAAGTTAGCCCTACATATTCAAAATAATATTTATTTCCATATATATGCTTTCATTTTTTTAAATTTGATATGTTGATAAATATGGAAATAAAAATTAGATATATATTTATGAAAAAAATCACAATTTAATTTGAGAATCAAATATGTATTTGTGAAAAATTATGATTTGATTATTTAGGTCTATAGTGAAATCTGTATATATTTGTGAAAATCACAATTTGATTATCTAGATCTATCATGAAATCCATATGATGTAAGTTTCTTTGTACCACTGTGAGATCATTTTTAGTTTTAGATGTATGCTCAAAAATAAGATTTCATCTTATTATTGTTTGCAATTTTTTTGTAGCAATTTTCATATTTTTAGATATATTTTATCTTCTTCATATAAAGCAATTGCTGAAATTGTTTCTTCATAACAAAATTTCAAGGATGATTTAAACATGGAGGTAACTGCTTCCTATCTCATTTTTCTTATCTTGAATATGGTTTCTCTAATCACTGTCTATTCTTTATCTTTATATCATTATTTCCCCAAATTCTAAAAGAACTTTATAATTAAGAATTCTTTAAAATCTTTATACTTGTGTATGTTAGGATATACTACCATATCAAGATGTAGAGCAAATTATTCTACAAAGCTATTTAAGAATTCTAAAAAGTTTGGCATATATAGTCATATCAAGAATAGACCATAAACTCAATGTAGATTTGCAAACTTACATTCTATCACATTAGTAACTTATGTTCTATTACATTACTTAACCATTGCTTTTATGTGTTTCTTTCTTGTAGCCATTACTTTTCTTGTAACGAAAATAAATAAATAGGTGGAACTACAAAGATCATCAATCTCCACATTATTGCTTTTAATAATGTAAAATATATTGATTCATAAAATATATTTCATATTTATATTTTTTGTATATTTTAACATCTATATAGTTTAATTTCATAAGTAATATCTGGAGTTTTCCATGTATCATGCTTAATTCTAGTTAGATTATTATGTAGATTAATTTTTATATTTACGTGATTGTAATTCTTGAAAACCATTCAAGAATATATACCTATAAATAGAGGCTTTGAATGTACTAAAATAATACTCCAAAAATGAAAATGAGAAACTTTCTCCCCTTTTTTCTCTATTATATCATTCTTTCTTTCTCTTGTTTAGTTTTTTATATTTTATCAATTTCAGAACAAAAATTAAACTATTATCTATATGAGAAAAAATATCTAGTTATATTTTAAATGTTTTCGTTATATGATTTTAAATTAATATTTTTTATTTTATTCCAATTAATTTTATAAATTTTAAGCCTCAAATTATACTTATTTTTCTTAATTTTGCAGTAATTTAATCAATTTTCTGAAATAAAAATGGGTACCTTTTGTAACAAATGGAAAAATAATAAAAAAATATTAAATTGCTTCTTGTGCAACAGTTACCGCAGGCAGCCTATGACAGAAGTACGCTGTCCCGGAGATAGAATCCAAAGCTTCATAGGTAACGACAAAATAGACTCAACATAACTTGTTCACCTTTTTCCGATTATCGGTTTTTTTTTTTTACCAAGTTTTCCGATTATCGGTTTGAAGATGCTTTATCTCGAATGAATTTATGATTGAAAGAATAATTTTTAAATTCAAAACCAAAATGCTGAAAAAGAAAAATAAGTGTCGAATTAGTCATTTTGTTTTGTTAAGAACTTTTTTTTTTAACTAAAAGTTCTGCTGTGGCTATTTTTAAAAAAATATTTAAAGTTATCCTATAAGCATTTAAAGTAGCCTAAACAAGTAGAAATAAAATTTCTAAGTAAGTCAAATAAATTGCAATTAATAATAATGGTGATGACAATATCAAAAGCTGAACTATATGACAGATTTATATAGAAATCAGATGCAAATTAATTTTCTCAGAGTAAATAAATGTAAAAAAAATAGAAAAACCGTATCGTTGTATTAAGTAATAAATATAATACAAAATGTAGTACCTCAGACTCAGGGCTGCATTATCCATGTCTTCACTAAATAAAATGGCTTTAAGAGAGACATCATTTCATAATCACTCAGAACTGAAAATTCACCCAATAATGAATGAAATTTATTATACTAGACCACAGACAGATATATATATATATATATATATAGATATATTATTTTATAGCAAGAGAACTCAGCCAGACCCACAAAATAAATTATTAGAAAGATGGAAAGCAGAAGGAAGAAGAAGGAAGTGAAAGTCAACACTTTTAGCTAGCTAATAATTAAATAACCAGAAAGTCATAAAAAACAACAATAATGATAATAATGATTATGAAAAAGTTTTAGTTAATAATCAGGGAGGTGTTGTAGAAGTAGTAGTAGAGGGATTGATCTTTTTGGCGAGGTTGTGCTTGTTGTTGTGCATCCAAACCTTAAGCACTCTTCTCTTGATACCATTCTCTTGACAGAACTTTTGGATCGCAGACTCTTCCTGCTTCTGAATCTTCCACCCAACTCTCTCCGCAAAACTCAGCATCTTCTCCTTCTGCTCCTGTGTGAATTTTGTCCTGAACCTCTTCTTATTCTGATGATCGTGGTGGTGACGATGAGGTATTCCATGATCTTCTTGCTCATCAGAAAGTTCTGAAGGGAGGGATGAGTGGTGGGACCCCATCACATTGTAGGGCATGATCATTCTTGAAGGCAGGATGTTACCTGGTGTAGGGTAGCCCAGAGTTTTAGGAGGAGGAGGAAGGAGCTTCCTACCTCCTAACCTGTAAGGGTGATTAGAACTGTGAAGGTGGTGATGAAGATGATGGTCTTGGTCATGGCCTTCAACTTCTTTTCTGTGAAAGTTTCTGTGACAATGGCAGGCTGAGCAGGTGAGAGCTTCAAGGGTTCCTTCTTCTCCACTGGGCATGAACTCGCCACACCCATCTGTAGCATTCCCTCCCATGGATGCTGCATGGTTCTTCAAGCATTCTCTGTACTTCACCACTACTTTCTTGTAGGGCCCATGCTCTTCCATGCCTCCTCCTCCATTATGGGGTGGTGCTGCTGGTGCTGCTGAGGAATTAGAGATCATGTGGCTGTGGATTGGAGGCTCATGATGGATCAGGTGGCCATGGCCATTATTACCACCTCCATAAGTAGTGGTACTGTTTATAGGGATTGGGATCTCTCCTTCTTCACTGGAAAGTTCCATCCTTTTGTTCTTTCTTTCTGGGGAATATTATTTTTTCACTCTTGTTTGCTGGTTTGGAGACCAAAAGGGAAATCCCAAGAGAGAAATTATGAGAATGAAAAATTCGAAGTGTTTGAAGCAAGTCCTAGCACTTGAAGAGGGAGGAAGCTAGCTAGCTATCTTGCTATGTTCACAGTCTTGTCATGATCAACTCTTTTAGCTTCTGGGAATTAGCAGTTTCAGCAAGTGAATTCAAGGGCTTTTTCTCGCTTTTAGAGGGGTAAATAACTTGAAAGTGAGCTAGCTAGGAAGGATGGTGATTGGTTGGTCGATATTTTCTCATCAATTCAAAAGGAGAGGGGCAAGCTAGAAGGAGGTAGGAAAAATATTGGTGAATTTAGGAAGATAATTAAAGTAATTAAGAAGGAGCAAGAAAAGAGCGAAGTCACAAACTAATAATGGATTGAGAAGAGAACTACTTTATTATTTTTTTTTTATGAGAACAAACAAAACATTTTCCCTCTCTGGGCATTTTCTAGCCAAGCTATCTCATCAAAAGGAGAGAGAAAGTGAGCCACTCAGAGAGAGAGAGAGAAAGAGTCAACAACAGACAGACAAATAAACAGTGTCTCTAGCCAGACAGACCATCTTTCTTAAATAATGAATTAAGAGCATTTGAGACTGAAAAAATTGCATACCACCATCAAGTTGTACCTTAGAGAGCAGTACGCTTGCTCATGAGCTTAAGCAGCTTTCTATTTCAACTCAAGAGAAGAAGAGAGAAAGAGAGAGAGAATATAGAATTAGGATAAACCAGACGACGAAGTGAGAGTGATGAAGGAGAGAGGAGAAAGGAAGAAAGTTAGTAAGGGGTTTTGGGAGTGAAATGAAATAAGTAGTGATAAACAAGCGCTTAAAAGGGCAGATGAGTGAGAGAGGAGGGGGGGGGGGGACGGAGAGATTCTTACAGACAGGGAAATGTACAGTGAAATCAATATATAATCAAAAGATGGTGGAGTCGTGAATTACTCAAATAGTGATGTTCCATCAATTGAGTTCTGTGTCCTTTTATTTTTTTTTTATGTTTATATTTTTTTTATTTAAGTGAGTTTTTTTCTTTTTTTTTTGTTTTGCAAGCATGGTATATATTTTTTCTTTTTTAGATGAGTCCTATATTTTTTTTTAATTTAATATGTTTAATTATAAAATTTATATTAATTTTAATTTATATAATTTCATATTAATTTTGTGGGGATTAGGAGAGATAGTGATAAACATTTTTTTAATTTAATATATTTTATAACTAAATAAAATATCTCTGTGTCCCGTGCATCCACATCTTCAGGGAAGGAAAATTTAGTTTTTAAGTGAAGAAGATTAGAAAGTAGTATTACATAATTTTTTTTAAGAAAAAAAAAGATAAGATAAAATTAAAGAGAAAAAAAAAAAAAGTGGGGCGCTTGCTTTGCTTGCACTATCAGCCATCAAGTTTACGCCATTTAGAGAGTTGCAGTGTGTCAGACAATGGAGAGGACAAAAGAAAGGCACGTAGACAATGGCCAAAATCAATTCAAACATATTCAATATATTCAGTAAATTCTATTGTAAGTGGTAATATTATGGAGCAATGGACGGAATAATTCATCTGTTTGGGCTTAATTTTATTCCATTAGATTTTATAAATTTTGAATTTGAAATTTTTAAAGAATATACTTATTTTTAAAAATTAAATTTATTATCAAATTTTTTTTGGACTAGAATTTATTATCAAATCTCAAAAACTTAATATTGAGTTAGATCATGGGTCTTATATTTATATTTTCTAAGATGAGATGAGTTGTGATGTTTAATAGCTTATAAATAATGTGATTTTCTATAAATTTAGCATTATATATAGATATATATTTTTAAAACATTATTATAATTTTTTAAAAATATTATTATAACTATTTTAAATTATAATTGTATTAAAACATGTTTTTAACACTTTAAAATTTGATATTGCATTTTTTATGTAAAACCTATTAGTAATTTTTTTAAAAAAATAATTATAACTTTATTGTTAATTATTTATAAAATGAAAGTTCATTCTTATATATAATTTTATTTAGAAATAGAGATAGAAAAGAAGTGAATGCCTTCAATGTTATAAAATTTACAATTAGACACATTATTTATAAATTATAAACAATGTAATCCATTTTAAATTTCATGCAACACAAAAGAAAACATGTCTAGGGGTTAGCTTGATTTGAGGAAGAAAAGGGAGGAATTAAAATTCACATAAATAGATCAATTGCTGCTGTTTAATTAAAAAATTATAGAAGTTTTTAAGAAGTTATGTTTAACTAAAGAAGTAGAATTTTTTGAGTAAAATCTTTAGAATTATAATTTTTTTTAAAAATACCCTTAGACTTCTTCAACCATTTCCTTAATAAAAGGTATTTATGTCTTTAGGACAAAAATAAAATATATTTATTTATAAAAATAAATTTTCTAAAAAAGTAAAAAAAATGAAATAAGCAAATTATATATTAACTTATTGAGAAGTTAAATTCACGGGAATTATTTCCCAAGAAATATATAAGTGTCCCTAGATAGTCTTGCTTAAATAGAATTAATAAAAGGGTATGTTTTCATTGAAATTTTTAAAACTAAGTTGATTATCAAAACTATCTTGCATTTTTCTTATTGTTTAGATTTTGTTAAAAGTACTTAAATAATAATTTATAATTTATTAAAAGAGAATATTTTATGATATCAAAGTAAAATTAAAATTAAAATAATATACTGACTTAAAAATTTATGAGAATTGTCAGTAAAATTTGATAATAATTAAGAAAATAAAGTTTTCAGTAAAAAAAAGCAGTTCACATGAAATAAAAATAGTTTTCTTTCCTTAATAAACAAATCCAACTTACTCAATGACTGAAAGAAGTACTAGCGAAGATATAACGAAGCAGTCCATATCTTTATAGCCAACATTTAAAAGAAAACGACAAGGTTTTTTCCTTTATTTTTCTTAGAATTCAATATATGTGTGTCTATATAATATTTGTACTCCTATTCTTACATTTGATGTAAGAATCATTAGACTATAAATAATATTGAAAGTATACCAACATATCATACTAATAATATTTCTTGTATATCATATCAGAACTGTGTACTAAAAATTTGTTACCTGCCATGTTGTAAATCACTTGTAATTGACAGCTTTGTTATTTGAACTGAAAAAATTCCTTTCACTATTGAACAACAACTTCTGTATTTTCTGTAGAAAAAATTTCTACAAGTGATTGGTTTGCTCCCTTCAGCCAAACTGGGTTCTTTATTACATGCTCCACTTGTAAGACCTTGAGGTATATTTATAGACCCTAATCATGTCTCTTCATTGCTAATTATATATATTCATTGAATAAATATTATAACCCAAGAGTTATAGAACCCAAGAGTTAAGTATTATATATATTCATTGAATAGATATTATAACCCAAGAGTTACAGAACTCAAGAGTTAAGAACAATGAAAGGTATATGAAAGTAAGAGGAAGTTTCATGAACCCAAAAGTCAGATTTATCTACCTCTTTATAAGGATATTAATTGGATATAATTCCTTGTATCAGACCATATAGAAAAAATACGAATTCGTTGAATTCCAAAACCAAATGATAGTATTTATATAAAATTATATTATTTGAAACCATAAATACTAACAATCTCCCACTTGGTTTCAAATAATTTTAGAAAACAAAATTAGTTATGCCATCATAATAGGTAAAACCTGATATCAAAAATATATATATGTAGTTGACCCGAGTCTACATAATATATATATCTTTTGATAAAATACTGGAAAACCAATGAAAAATATAATTCAGTTCAAAATTCTACTGTCCATATCATACTCAAAACATAGGAACCCAAGTAAGGTTCTTTACCTGTTTGAGTATTAACCACTAAGGAAACTGTGCCTTAAACAGTCCATAGGCCTGAACAATTTGAGTCCAACTCTTACCTCCTATTAAGGCCTTCCTGTATACATTCTCAAGTACATATCTAATAGGATAGTTAGATTCCAAGGCATTACCATTGAGTACTCAACATTATCATATAATAACTAATTAGATCATACGTTCACATATGAATTAAATTCAATAATCAACAATATGCAAAAAACAACATTATTCATTCTTATTAGAATTTAAACAGGAGCTAATCCTATATTTTGAACATGATTACTAAATATAGATACAACAAGATTCTTAGTGAATGGATCTGCCAAGTTATTTAAGGAATCAACTTTTTCAACAATGACTTCTTGCTTCTTGAGCATATCTCTAACATAATGGTACTTGCCTTCAATATGCTTAGCTTTGGAGTGGCATCTAGGATTCTTTGAAATAGCAATAGCTGAAGTATTATCACAAAATATTATAATAGGTTGCTTCACACATGGTACCACCATAAGATGCTGGAAAAATTTTCTTAGAAAAACAACTTCTTTAGTAGCCAAATTAATTGCTACATATTTAGCTTCCATAGTGGACTGGGTAATGCAATCTTGCTTTTTGCTTTTCCATGAAATTGCACCACCTCCAAACATGAAAACAAAACTAGAAGTTGATTTTCTAGTATCCAAACAGCCTTGAAAATCAGAATCAGAATAACCAATAAGTTCTAGCTCATTAGCTTGATAAGTTAAAGCATAGGATTTTGTACGTTTCAAATAACGAAACACTCATTTAACTTTCTCCCAATGAGCCCTTCCAGGATTAGACTGAAACTTACTGAGTATTCCAACAGAATAAGAAAGATCTGGCCTTGTACACATTAAGGTATACATGAGACTACCCACAACAGAAGCATAAGGAAATTGTGACTCATCTAGTTTAGCAAAAGATAATATAGGACAATCTGCTTTACTTAATTTCTTTGATCCATGAAATGGAACCATCCCTTCTGAACAATAATCCATCTTGAATCGTCTAAGAAGTGTATCAATATATTTCTCCTGTGACAAACTTAGCTATCTCAAGACTCTATCCCTAATGATTTTGATTCCAAGAATATATGAAGCTTCACCAAGATCCTTCATTTCAAATGAATGAAACAACCATGCTTTGATTTCCATGAGAAAAGCCACATCATTGCCAGCTAATAATATGTCATCAACATACAAATTAAGAAAAGCAATTTTAGCTCCCATTGACTTGACATATACACAAAATTCCTCTGGATTTTGTTCAAAACCATATAGTACAACAGCTTCATGAAATTTGATGTTCCATTGCCTAGATGCTTGCTTCAAACCATAGATTGATTTTGCAAGTTTACAAACTTTACTTTCATTTCCTTGATTAATAAAACCCAATGGTTGTTCCATATATATTTCATCATCTAGATCTCTATTCAGAAAAGCCATTTTCACGTCCATCTGAAATAGTTCATAGTCATAGTAGGCCACCAAAGACAAAATGGCCCTAATAGACTGAATTCTAGCCACTAGAGAAAATGTGTCTTCATAATCAATTCCATACTGCTGAGTAAATCCTTTTGCCACTAGTCTAGCTTTGAATCGTTCCACCTTTCCTTCTGCATTCTTCTTCCTTGTATAAACCCATTTGCATTTAATAGGCTTAACAATTCAGGTCGATCAACAAGTCTCCAAACCTTATTTTTATACATGGAATAAATTTCATCTTCCATTGCCAATCTCTACTTGTCGGCATCAATATCAGAAACTGCTTCTTCATAAGATTTAGGATCATAAATATCCTCATTAAGCCTAATTTGTTCAAAAGTTTCTCCAACAAATGTATAAAAATCAGAAGATGATAGAAATAAGTTGGGTTTTCGTTCTCTAACTCCTCTTCTTGTAGGTTTAGGAATCTCCTTTCTTTTCCGAGGAACAATTTCAGGTTGATCAATTTTAGTAGATGTAGTCTCAGATGGCAAAGATTCAGTAACTTCCTAAAGATTGAGTTTTTCTCCAAGGTAATTATCACAGTCAAATCTATCTTCCAAAAACTTCACATGTCTACTTTCTATCACAACCTTGTCCACTGGATCAAATAATTTGTACCCCTTTGAGTGTTGAGAATACCCAATAAACAAGCATCTTTTGGTTCTAGACTTTAACTTATCTGTACTAGGATCAAGAATAAGAACATGAGCAACACAACCCCATACCTTCATGTAATTCAATATAGGCTTTTTACCACACCAAAGCTTATAAGGAGTCCTACTAACAGATTTAGAAGGAACTCTGTTAATAATATGAACAGCAGTAAAAAGTGCATCACCCCAAAAAGAAGTAGGCAAATTTGCAAGAGCCAACATAGATCTCACCATATTTAAAAGGGTTCTATTACGCCTTTCAGCAACTCCATTTTGTTTCGGGGTTTGTGGCATACTAACTAAATGTACAATCCCATTTTCTTTGCAAAATTCAGAAAATAAATCAGAACAATACTCTCCACCATGATCTGAATGGAATGTTTTAATCTTCCTCTTAGTTACATTTTCAACCTCCAGTTTAAAGTTCTTGAAAACTTCAAAAGCTTCAAATTTCTTATTCAACAAATAAACTCTCCCATATTGAGAATAATCATCAATAAAGATGATAAAATATTGATAATGATTCCGAGTCTGCACACTCAATGGGCCACAAATATTAGAATGAATAAGATCTAAGACATTCTCACTTGTCTGGGCTTTTGAAGGAAATGGTAATTTGGTCATTTTCCCATACAAACAACATTCGCATATGGAAAATTCCTTAGGATCTTTGATTTCAAGCAAGCCTTCTTTAATCAAGTTTCCAACTCGTTCTTTACTAATATGACCAAGACGAAGATGCCACAAATAAAATTCATTTGAATGATCATTAGCAAATTCTAACTTCACAAACCAGATTTCCATATAACTGAATTTGATACATATCAGAGTTTTTGAAACCTTTTAAAATGACTTTATCATTCTTATACATCAAAAACTTCCCATTTCCAAAATAAAAGGAAAACCCAAGTTTATCTAAACAAGATACTAACAATAAACATCTCCTTATGGAAGGAACATAGAGACAATTCTCTAAAACAAAAACTTTATTATCTTCTAGCTTCAACTGGTAATTCCCAACTCCTTTAATTAGTGCTTTGTCATCATTCCCCATAAAAATGAAACTTTCTCCATCTTCAATTTCCTTTATTTGCTTGAACCCCTGCCAATCATTTGATACATGAACCGTTGCTCCAAAATCAACCCACCAACTTAAAGGTGTAATATAAAGAAAACATGATTCAAAAAGATACAACTCACCAGGTTTAGTATGCTTTTGATTCTGCCAGTTCTTAAAAACCTTATAATCCTTCCTCATATGACCAGGCCTTTGACAAAAGAAACAAAGCCTTTTGTTCAGCTTTAACTTCAACCCTGTGATTAAAATGACGATTATTTTGAATCTACCCTTGATTCTGTTGGAACCGATTCTGCTTACCCTTTTTCTTAACATTCACTCTGTTTTGGTTTCAACTTCACATTACTAGCAAATGGATTGATAATTTCAATTTTTCCCATAGTTTTTTCAGCCTTCCTATCTTCTTGATGATCAATCATATTTATAAGATCCTCAATTCCCCAATCAGATTCAGCCAAAGTGTAAAAATCTTCTATGTAGTTGTAAGATTCAAGTAAGGAACTAATAATGGTAGATACTTTAGTCTTTTCATCAAAAGATCTTCCATGAAACACTAGTTCATTTGCCATAGCCACCGTACCATTAGTGTGTTGTCTAACATCAGCTCATTCCTCACACTTTGCTCTAGAAAACTTCTTCCACAAATTATTAATATGAGAATCAAACTTCTTGCCAAACTTTGATTCCAACTTAGCCAAAATTTCTTTTGTGGTTTCAGTATGAAAATAAGTCATTCGAAGGGTTTTGGTAAGACTATTAAGAACATAAGATTTGGAAACGTCATTAGCAAGCTTCCAATTTTTATATGAAGTAAGGTCTTCCTTAGGAGGCACATCATCAGTTATAATATCCTTATACCAATAAAATCTCAGAAGCATATCAACCCTTTGCTTCCAATCAATATAATTAGTTCCATCAAGAACTTTGGATTTAAGGATATAAGCAAAAATAGAACTACCACTAGGAGTAGGAAAAGAAACTGCCATATTGAATAATAATAATTGTTACAAATTGTATTACCCGTTGAGGATTTTGCAAAGACATAGTATAAAAAACAATATTGCATTACCCGTTGGGGATTTTGCAAGCATATAAAATAACAAAATATCATTCAATTTGTATTACCCATTGGAGATTTTGCAATCAATACAATAAACTAGTCATATACACTGTCAAATAAATCAAGAAATTCATATATAATTAAGCAGAGGCACAAATCACTTGTATTTTGTAAGAATCATTAGACTATAAATAATATTGAAAGTATACCAACATATCATACTAATAATATTTCTTGTATATCATATCAGAACTGTGTACTAAAAATTTGTTACCTGCCATATTGTGAGCCACTTCTTGTAATTGATAGCTTTGTTATTTGAACTGAAAATTCCTTTCATTATTGAACAACAACTTCTGTATTTTCTACAGAAAAAATTTCTACAAGTGGTTGGCTTGCTCCCTTCAGCCAAACTGGGTTCTTTATTGCATGCCTCACTTGTAAGACCTTGAAGTATATTTATAGACCCTAGTCATGTCTCTTTATTGTTAATTATATATATTCATTGAATAGATATTATAACCCAAGAGTTACAGAACCTAAGAGTTAAGTATTATATATATTCATTGAATAGATATTATAACCCAAGAGTTTCAGAACCCAAGAGTTAAGTAATTATATATATATTCATTAAATAAATATTATAATTCAAGAGTTACAGAACCCAAGAGTTAAGAACAATGAAAGGTATATGAAAGCAAGAGGAAGTTTCATGAATCCAAAAGTCAGATTTATCTACCTCTTTACAAGGATATTAATTAGCTATAATTCCTTGTATCAGACCATATAAAAATAAAAATTCACTGAATTCCAAAACCAAATGATAGCATTTATATAAAATTATGTTATTTGAAACCATAAATACTAACATTTGATGGGAAGGATTTACGAAATAGTGTCCATTTAAGAGTCAAAAGTTTCTCTTTTTTTTTTTTGTAAAACTGTCTAGTATCCGGTCGTCATCGCCACTTTAAATTTTAATTATTCAAATTGTGTCGTATTGAGTCTCAGATGGAGGGAAGGCTCCCCAAAGGCGTCTTATGCATCATATGATCTTAAACCCAATACACTATACTTAAGTAACCCTAATCTCTTTCACTAAGATCAACGTCCATTAATAGAGTCTGAAGTTTTAATAACATACAATTTCCAGATCTTATTTTTTTTCTAGTTTTCAAATTATATTTTCCATTTCAAAAAATAGTAATTGAGAAGGGGAGGCACCCTCTATCTTTCCCAACAGAGCGCCACTAGTATATTGCGGATCGATATTGACACAACTATTAAACTAATACAAAGGACGGCAAAAAAAACCTAATGCTAGGGCATTAGGAAATCTCCCACGAGTGATATAACCCACCAAGCAGGCTTTGGATTACTTCATGGGGATTTAAACTCATGCCTATGAGTGAGATGAGAATTCTCCTGCAAATTAAATCCAAACCGATGCATTCACCTTGGTATCAAGGGATTTTCTTAAAAGGAATGTGCATCAATAAAGACTTTGGATAGTTTAAAAAAAATTCAAACTCTAATACCTAGCTATATATGGGTGAGATGAGAATTCTCCTTCAGATCTCTAAACCATTCGTGTTTATTCACATTAGCTTAAAATACTTCCTTAAAGAGTAACTTAATATCATTTTGCTAGATTCATATCATTAAAAGAAAAACTTTGGATTTTAATTTTGAATATTTTTATTAACAACATAAAGGAGAGGAATCTATGTAGTAATTAAAGTGAGCGATTGATGGAAAGAAAGTAAAACATTGTACCAACAAAGGTGATAATTTGGTCTTTGGCTATACATAGATAACTTGTTAGTGGGATTCTTCCTTCACGCGCAGCATTACTGCAAACATAAATAAAAGTAATGTTTTAGACATCATTTCATTAAAATAAATAAAAAAATATTATCATATAATCCTGCACTTTTGAAAACTTTAAATTATATATTTAAATCAAAGGTGGACGTAAGTTGTGAGAATGCATAGTGAGAAAATCATGATATAGGTATGTATGTAAACATTTGATTGTGGTGTTCAATGATGACCTTATGGAATACAAACTAAACTGCCATTCGATTTTGTTCAGGTTTTTCACATGTGAGAGAGAAAAAGAGGGGACCCTATAATTGTTGAAGGTTCTGACTTGAGTACTCCTTCACCAGCACCAAAATAGGTCTCAATTTAAAGAATTACAGAGGTACTTATCGAATATTGGCCATATCAAGAATCAAAGCATAAGGGAGAATTATTGAAGAGGTTTAGGTGCTGAAACTTGTCAATCCATATATATATATAGATATATATATATTTTTTAAACTTTCTAAATCAAAATCACTGAAGTGTGTAACTTATCAATTCTCATGATTTTTTTTAACTTTTATCATAGTTTTATAATCAACTGATTTTTTTATATAATGTAATCATATCATTTTAACATTTTATTTTCAATAAAGAATAATTCATTTAATATGACTTGGAATATAATTGATCTCATTTAGGATTTAAGCAATTTTTATTTTGAAAAATTTTTCAGCATTAGAAACCGTTAAAAATATTATTAATGATATTCTATAAAAAAATATGATGTTTGAAAAGAATTTATATTTTGATAAAATTTAATATTTCAATTTAATTATTATTTTTATTAATATTTCTCTCATTTCCTTTAATTCTAAAAATAAATCAAAACCATCAATATCAAAATATTCACTGAAACTTAAAATTTTTTTTAAATTAATACAAAATTTTTTCAATTCATCCTCATTCAAATTTTTTGTTGAATTTAAATTTAAAAAAATGATTCCATATTCTAAAATATCTATTTAAAAAAGAAAGAAAGAAAGAAAAAGATATGAATGAGAATTATTCAAGAAATGCTAAAGAGATTTTTGGGTTCGAATGTAACTATTTGTAAGATCGTAGATGATGAAAATTAATAAAATCAATTTTTAGGATGAAAGAAATTTAGTGAAAAAAGGATTTTTCAGGATAAAATTAAGGGGAAATGATACTTGAGGACTAAAACTTTTAATTAATACCATTTTAAGATAAAAAAATTCAAAAATACCAGAAAAGGACCATAGTTTTAAATTAATTAAAAATATAAATACGAAATGATCTAAATACCCTTGTAAAAAGGTTTTTCACTCAACATCTATTTTTTACTACTCTTTTTCATAAATTTGACACTGAATATCCCTAATTTTACACTGAACACATTGTTGAATATGAGTGTAAAATTGAAGAAGTTGAGTATAAAATTCTGAGATTTATCCAGTGTAAAATCGGGGGTTTTTAGTGTCAAATCGTGGAACATGAATAGTAAAACGCTGAAGATGAGTATAAAATTCTGAGAGTTGAATTCTTTATTGTGTCCAGTGTAAAATCGGGAAAGTTTAGTGTTAAATTTCAGGTGAAAAGTAGTAAAAAGCAGATATTTAGTGTAAAACGTTTTAACAATGGCATTTAGGTCATTTCCTATTTAGAATTTTGATCATTTGAGACCATGGTCATTTTCTAGCATTTTCAAATTTTTTGATCCTAAAATAGTATTAATTGAAAGTTTTGGTCCTCAAATGCTATTTGCCCTAAAATTAAAACAGACAAATGATTATTGCAACGTATTTGGAAGAAAATTTTATCTGGTTGGTAACATATTTTTGCAGTTTACCAATTAATTCTTTCCAACTTATTTTAAATATACCAACTTATAGAATATGGGCCAACTATTACGAATTGAATCAACCTTTGTTGTCATGTATCCATGTTTATATGAATAATATATGATCAACTGAAATGCCATATGTGTGAATTCTTTTAAAATAAGTAGGTTTACTTTTGTAATTGGAATATGAAAAATAAATTGCAATATTTCTAATTGTAAACATATATAGACTCAATATATTTTATATTTACTTGGCTGATTTTAACCAATTTCTAGAGAGTAGATGTATTATAAATTAATGCATATTAACATATTTATTTAACCTATTAATGGATAATAAATAAATAATATTATATAAAGATAAAAAATAGTTTTATAATTGTTGTACAAAAATCAAGAGGACGTCACAGTTGGTCTGAAAAGCTGTACTTTTCATATGCTACAGTGAATGAGGGAAAATGTTAAAAAGCACAGAGAGGACCAATAATAAAAAATATTTTTAAATAAACTGTACCGGGAAAAAATTTAATTTGTTTGAAAATTCAGTTTATAATTATATCTTGATTAAGGAATATTTTCATTTCTGGGTTCTAAACTATTCTTTTTTTAATTAAATTGATTGATAATATAGTTTTTATATTGAAATCACTTTATTCTTGTAGTATCTATCTACATGACTTTATTCCATCCTTGTGTTCCTTTTTTTTTTCTCTGTTGTCTCTTCTTCCGGTCATTCTGCATGGCTCCATGACTTTTCCTTTTCTTGCTTTTTCTTCTTCTTTTTGTCTTAGACAAAATAATTCTCTCTACTATTCATTTTTTTCTTTTTTCTATTTACTTGGAATTTCTCAGACGTTTGAGTCACTTTCAGGGTTAGTCACATACTATCAAATTATGAACATTGTTCATCGTTTCACAGAAATATATATATAATATATTTAATTCAAACAAATATGGAGTTTTCCTAGGGATGAATATTAATCACCATGATATAGTGATAACACATCTTATATGTTACAAATATTATATTTTTCGTTATTTTATTTACATAACAGGTTGAATCAAAGTGTAAAGCGAGAAGGTCTAGGGATTAAACAAGAACTTCATATTGAGTGCAATTCTGGGATTCATAGTCTGATTATATCAAAATGATATTCATAGTTCATTTTGATTCATCACACCAGCCACATCCAATCCATGCTTCAAAATAATGTCATTCCACTTAATATTTGCAATGGATGATGCAGCATGACAATAGATGATGAAAAATTAAATAGATAGTATAGATCTTTTCAACAAAATTGTACTAAAAACTATGATTCTGCATTGAATCCATAGACTCGAGCAAATATACATATGTTTAATTATCAAAATATTATCAAGATGAAAATTATTTTATATACATTGGTTTTTTTTTAATATTAAGAGTTTATACCCAAATGTTGCTTGACCTAAGTTTCCTTTTCATGTAATTTTCAGTCCAATCAAGTTAGAAAAATATTGAACGCCTGTTTTGATTTGTTGCATGTTGTCACAACACATTATCTGATCTATGCTTTAAGAAACGATGCCATTTCACTTAATGTAGCGGATGATGTAAGATAACACTAGATCTCAAAACGGATAAAATAAATCTTCCTAACAGAATTGTGCTAAAAAACTTACTTCCAATCTATATTATAAGAGTTTTCAAATAATTTATGTTTTTTAAAAAAAGTTAGTTATAAATCTTAAATTTCTAGATAAAAAAATCCAAACATCCCACTTTTACGATTATTAATTAACAAATTTCACTCAATTTTCTTTTTCAAACTATGAGATGAGTAATAAATTAATAAGGGTTAAAAAGTAAACTACTGCATTTTGAACCAACTAATTTCTAGAAAAGTAAGCTACTACTAAAAATTAACATAATATTTTATATTTTGATCCAACTAAAGATTCTAAAAGACCTCTTATAATATGGACATGGGAGCATAGACTACATATATACTAAATTCATACACTCGAGCTAGCATGTTTAATTATCAAAAGACTATCCCCAAGAAAATTAATTTTGTATTTGTTTTTATATCAAGATTATACTCAAATATCGCTTGGGCTGTGTCTCATCTTCATGTAACTTCCAACGTGCACTTTCAATGGCGGATTGAGAACTCAATATAGAGGAAGGGTGAAAATTGAAAATAAATATAATTAACATCTGGGGAAGATCTAACTTTTTTCATGAATATAGGCAGCACGTATATCAACAATATCAATATCATATCTTGTGCAAATATATATGTTTGTATATATTAACTTCTTTACAAAACTTTTTGATCCAGATTCTCTCATATTTTATATCAATATTATTATGCATTGAGCAGCTCTCTTTTATTTTATATGTAAGCAAGTCGCCCCTAAAATTTTAATTCTCTTTCAAATATTTATAGATAAATAAATGTGTACTTTTCTTTTTTTTATTCGTACTTTTATCATGGATGGATACTAGTTTCTTTCATAATATAGTAGGATATTAAGTTTTGTTCTAGTATCATTAATAATACACACACGTACGGGTTGTGGGTGATAGTAACGGTGCTGGGTTGCTGTTGAGTTGCTGAGGAGAAGGGTCCACATGAATAAATACTGTTGTTGACACATGACACATCCCTGATCACAATTTTCAAGCACGTCAGAAGTGCCAAATAAAATTAGAATTTATTGAATTTTTCTGGGGGAGTACTTATTTGTCTGTTTGAAGGAAAACACATGGAAACAGCCATAAGAATCACTGCCTGCAAACCCCAAATTCTCTGCAATATTATATTTATAAATGTATATCCATCTTCTTAGTATAAAATCTTTTTAACTAATTTATATGAATTAATAATAAAAATTAACTATTTTGATTTTTTAAATAATATTAGAGTATATTTATTCATTTATTAATTTTTGTCTCTCCTCCTAAACCAAATAAAATAACATTAAAAATCTCTTCTCTCTTTTCAAATCAAATTAAACAAGATAATATTAAAATCTTTTCATTTCTCTACCCCATGTTAGAATTTCTTCCCTCCTTCCTTGTAACTAAATATTGTGTTACAATATATGTTCACGGCTCTTGCATATTTTGCAGACTGAATTACTAACGAATTTACCCGAAATGTTTGAATATCAAATCCAACAAAACACATAAGTAGTTTTTATTAATAAAGTATGGATTATTTTAGATTTAAATTAATCCTACCTTTAGATATTGATTAAATAGGACTTGAATGAACTTGGAAACTTCATAAATTATTATATTTTCACATAAGTAATTGTTACTACCTACTATCCATAATATAAGTTATTTTCAGTAATTTTACGCGTTCTAAAAAATTTTTATTATATTTTTAAATTTTTCAATAAAAAACCAAAAATATAATTTTTATTCTTATTTATTCCACTCTTTTTTATTATATTACCATAAGTTATAAGACTAATTATTAAATAAATAAAAAATAAAAAAATATATTAATATATAGCACTTTATATTATAAAAAAAATGCTTTTAAGACACGGAGGGAGTACATTATATCAAGATTCAAATGTAAGTGATGAGCGCCCCCCTTTTCTTTCTAGCAAGAGGACAAGGAATTAAAGGAATTAATATTATATAAAGTGTAGATGTTCCCAAGGAAAAGTTCATACTTTTTCCCCCTTCATTAAAAAGCAAATTATTCAATGACCGCTTGAACAAAGAAAAGCGCCCCCCCAACAAAAAGCTATGCTCATATCTTTTGGATTTATACACCTAACTAATAAAATATCTTAAAATTATCACTTTTCATATGTTGATTGAATTTAAATTATTGAACAATATCAAAAGTTTAAATAACGAAAAAAAGAATATTGATATTATTTTGGCCAACTGTCTTTTTTTTTAGTTTAATTGATAAAAAATAATAAGATCTAAATTATCTAAATTAAATCAAAACAATTTATGATATTCATTATATTCTAATTTCTATCTATTTTCTTTTTATGGAGAATTACAACAAAATTTTTAATTGTAATTTGTGAGTTACACAATTGAAAGGCAAATTGTTCAGGAGTCAAGAAGATTTGATTGTCATTATTGTAATATGCAAGATGGTATTGAATTTGTGATTTCGAAGATGATGGGCTCTCTCTTCTAATAATCTCACACACCATATGATCCCCTTTTCTTTGGTGCTGTCTTAGGAAACCAATGCCACCTTTATTATGCCAATCATTTTCCATTAACGAATCAAATTACCTAGTTTGGCATCTTTTCTCTCGTCCCTCTTTATAGGCCATTTGCTTTGGACATGCTTGTCATCATCAAGACAATTAGCAATTAAATCATTCTTTTCCTTTCAAAGCTACCAACACATGCCTTCCAAATCATACTAGGCTTTGATATATTTAGGGTTTTCCTTTACCTAATTCATCTTTTTAGTCTTTAAATTTCCTTTACTTTTTTCCCCCAGGCCTTCAGAGTATGAGTTTATCACATCATTGACGAACTCCACTTTCGAATTATTAAGTATGAACAGCAAAAAAATTTCAAATATAATATGATCATGTTTCCATAACCCTAGTAATGTATGGTATTAATATATCAATTAATGTGACTAGAACAATATATGTAGCAAAATAATTTACTTATTTATTTGCTCTCTTCTCACGGGTGCTTGCAATTTTGCTGTTCTAAATAAGTCACATGCTCTCTAGCTATATAATCAATATATAATAAAAAGGAGGGTGGAGCCGCACTATAAATTAGCCACATAATGCCACTCCACCCCTTGGGTTGTGCACCCTTCTCTCTCTCTTTCCTTTTTTTTTTTCCTTATTTTCTGTTTTTTTAAATTAAATTAGTCTCATTTTTTTTCTTATTCATTCTTTTTTTTTTGCAGGTAGGGTTTATCTTTTTCCATTTTTTAGGTGGGTTCTGGGCTCTTTCCTTCTTCTTTTTTTTTTTTTTACCAAATTCAATATTTTTAATTCTAAATTCTTTTTTATTATTTTTCACAAATTAATTAGCTGTAATTTTATTTTCCTAATCTATATTAATTTTAATTAATATAATTTGAGATCAATTTTTTTTAGATAGGGGGTGTTAGTAATGGTATTCTTTTTAAATTCAATATATTTTATAACTAAATAAAACATCCCCATGCCCTTGCGCATCCACGTCCCCCATAGTGGGAGTGAAATCTAGTTGAGCAACTAAAGAAAGATATATATCTAGAGAGAGAGAGAGAGTGAGAGAGAGACGGGTTGACTTCACCAAACAACTAAACTCTATCTGTAACGTCCAGCCGCTATTCAGGATTGATGACTATCCCCACAAACCAACACAATCCCTTTCGGTGTACTTTGTCCTCACTCACACACCTCCTTCCCAGGAGGTCACTCATCCCACAATTACTCCGGGTCAAGCACGCTTAACTGAGGAGTTCTTTAGGGATAGGCTACCGAAAATGTAGGTGCACCTTATTGGTATAGATAGTACCTATTAATTCCTTTAAGCTATCCTTAACCGTATAGTCCCATACCTATATAGTCTCTGGATCCCTCTCATTCTGGTATGTATTCGATTCATTCATATGCCCCTCCCGCTTAGAAGCCTGCCAGGAGCCTTTCCTTGTTGGTGCCTCATTACTTTCTCCTCATTACTTTATCTGACCCCTACTTTTCTTGCACCGACGATCACTCCCCGCCCTTGTCAGCGCCCGGATGTCACACTATCACTATGCCTATCTCTCTTCTTGTAGAGGATCTACATTCCTAACTAAAGAGGCAAATATTTGTATTCTCTATGTGGGCATATTAGAATAGTATCATCAACAGTGAAGGGAAAAAGCAATAAAAAGAATCTGTTCTTGGAGGAAAACACATCACAAAAGATTAACTTATTGATTGTACGAAAGCACAGTAATATCTCAAGTTTTGATTGTTGCTTAATATAAAACATGAAATCAAGTCACGTGTGAATGTATTGGGTGATTAGAAAAAGGGATACATATTCACATGAAATAAAGGCAAACTGAAGCAAGCTGAGAACTTTCTTTGGCAAGCACTCAAGAACGTGACTGTGTGCTGTGCAAGAGATATCAAATGTTGTTGCAGACCACTGCGTGGAGGGTGACCACCACCAAATGCATTGGTATCATTCTTTCTTGCTGATATATATGTAAGTTGATATACTTGATCTGATCACATGGGAGCAGTAACTTTTTATTTCTTTATCCTCAAGAAGGGATGATCATTTTTCTTCCTTCGGAAAGCATTATAAGCAGCAGCAACCTGAAGATATCTTCAATGTGTTTGCTTCCTTAAGCTTCAAATGTTCAGAGATTTCCCATTTTTTCTTCCTTGAATTGTTAGCTATCAGAAACCAGCCACTCTGACTATCATTTTATCACACTCTCTACTCATTATGTTTAAACTCACTTTTCTCTTTCTTCTGATTCTCTCTTTTTCTTCCCATCTTTCCAACTTTTCGTCTCTTGCACTTGAGAAAATTTTTTCAAGCTCATTTAGCACAGGAGAAAATTTTACTTTTTACATTATGTAATTTCGTTCAAATTTTAATTTGATTCTCATATCTGTTATTAAATCCTTACAATTTAAATAATTTTTAATCTGGTCCTATTGCATTTGTGTCATTATTTTGTTATATATGTAAGTAAATTTTAATTCATTATTTATACTTTTAGGGCTTTTGTTGTTATGAATCATGTACATTCAAGGTATTAGGATAATGTATATTGATTATGTCAACAAAATTTAACAAATTGCAATGGGACTAAGCTAAGACTTTTACAAATAGTAAGAATTCTGTTACAGAGTGTTTTCCCTTTTATAAAAAAAAAAGAATTATGTTACAGAGAACAATGCTTTTAGTAGGGAAAATCATTAATGGATACGTTTCCACGTTGGACATACTAAATGAATGTTATGTTCCTTCTTCTGATTATTGTCCCCACTATATTATTGATAAGAAGAGAGCATAGATCACGTTTTTTTGCATTGTCATTTTGCGAGAGCTCCTTGATTTGCATCAAGCCTAATGATTAGATCTAGGGAGATAAGTGATTTCAAATCCTAGCTACCTCAATGGTTCAACAATCAGAATGATGAATGGGTGAAGGAAGTTAAAATTGTAACAACCCCAATTAAAGTGTTCCGAACATATATTTAGTTTGATTGAAAAATGTTATTGGGATTATACAGGACTAGAAGGGGCTAGGAGCAAAGGAAATAAGCAGAGGACGGAATAGCTGAATTATGGGATAGAAGTGGTCAATGCCGTGACAAACTTATCACGTGTAGCGGTGCCAATTATAAAATTTCTATATATGTGTGTGTGTATAAAAAATGAACCAGTTCACCAAAACAGAAGAAATTCAAGGGTTTTGGGAATGGCTCTGCTATGGTTTGAGGTTTGGAGGTTGGAAACATGTCTTGGATGTTTGGGAAGACTTCATTCCTTGAGGTAAGGTTGTTTTCTCATCATCTTCTTCTTCTTTCTCACGCTTTGTAGTAGAAATTAGTGGGTCTTGTTGGATGTCCACATTTCTGGTGGTTTTGTCTGAAATTTATGAGTTTAAATGCTTCAATGGGATGTGATGAAAGGCTCTTAAGCGTGGGATTATAGTCTCTTCGGTTTTGTTGCATGTTCTTGCCAATCCTAGCCACTTTTCCCAAAGGATCTTTAGATGTGCAAAATGTCAGGGGTATCGGTGGTCTTGGATAGGTTTTTTAGGTTCAAGTATGAGTAGGTATGACGTTGGATACATGGTCTTGTTGAGTCTAAGTTTGGGTCATTTAGTTGGGTTCTACTAGAGATTATGTCACTACTTGATATATGTGTTTGATGTTTATTTAGAGTGTTTGCTTGTTATGATGTTGTGCCATCACTCTAAGAAGTTGTTTGGAAGCAACATACTCATCAATAAGTGACTAACTTGTTGTATGATGGAATTTGGTCTCGTAGGCATTGAGTGGCTTGGGGTAGTTTTAATGGTTCAATCAGAGTTTTAATGAATATATGGGCTTTAATTGATGTTGGATGCTATTCATCTAACTCAGATTGCATTTCCCCTCTATATGTGTATAGTTGGTACATGATCTTATGGCCCAGGGGCAGATCCTTTAAGACAAGAGTGGGGGCAGCTGCCACCACAAAATTTTTTTGCTTTTGCTTAATGTTATATATATATATATATATATTATAATATTAATATTAAGTAACATGTTTGTTATTTGTCCCCATAGTTTTACTATATCACTTCTAGCCACCACCCAAGTTTTTATTTTATTTTTAGGTCAATTTTTATTTTTCATTTGAATCATCATTTTCCCATTTCACTTCTATGTTACGCCCTTGAGAAATCAAAACCATTCAAGTTCCTTCAACCCAAAAAAGAAAAAACCACATAATCATCATCAAACAATCAACACTCAAGCTTCTCTTATTCACCACTAATCAACCTTTCATAAGGAGAAGCTAATTAGTTTAGCTCAATTTTATATCACAGAATTTTTACTATTGAAATTTTGGTATTGAAAAATACTTTCTAAATGCATGCTCTAGCAATGCATTTTCATAATTGGGAGGAACAAGTGATCTTTTTATAAAACTTGTGAAGACCGAAAAACATGTTATATATTTATTGGTATATTTGTTTTTAGAGCTAGCTTTGATACTGCTAATGGTGATTTCAATGGTTAGAAAACTTTCTTTACTATAAATATCATCAAGAATCATATATGAAATTGTATGAGAGATGATTTATTGAATGATTAATTGTTTGGTTAATTACTTATGTAGAGAGACAAACCTTTTGATAGTATTAAACTTGAAAAAATCATTTAATATTTTCCAAATATGAAAACTCCTCAAGAACAATTATAATGCATTAATGCTTTTAACAGTAGTACATTGTATATGTTGCCCCCACAACCTAAAATCTCTAGGTCCACCACTATTTTGGCTTACCATGGAATAGTATGTGGTTGGACAACTCGAGATAATCGGGGAGTAACTTTAGTTACTATATACACTTTGAACTTTTCATATCATGATATGCACTTTTATGGCACGGCCAATAAGATTTCTTATAGCCTCTCACTACTAGAAAAATGGCATTTAGCGAGGGACAAATCCTTCGCTAAATGCCATTTTTCCCTCACTAAATTTAAAATAGCGAGGGATTTTATCCCTTGCTAATTTGATTGCTAAAAATGGCGTCGCTAATTTTAGCGAGTAATGAGTTGATTCCCTCACTAAATTAGTGAGGGAATTAGCGA
This sequence comes from Adenanthera pavonina, assembly GCA_026686845.1. Taxonomy (NCBI): domain Eukaryota; kingdom Viridiplantae; phylum Streptophyta; class Magnoliopsida; order Fabales; family Fabaceae; genus Adenanthera; species Adenanthera pavonina. Next base: position 12,414,648 of record JAIVEN010000017.1, read on the forward strand.
ATAATTTAATCTTTCTCTAAATTTAGCGAGGAACTCATTCCTCGCTAAACTGTAAAAAATTCAAACTTGCAATGTCACCACCAAGACCACACCATGTCACATCATTGCCATGTCACCTGCCACCCATGTCACATCATTGCCACATCACTGCCACACCACCGCCATATCACCGTGATTGTGACACGTCACTATCATGTCATATAATGATTTCAAACATGCATTTACTTAGGTTCGAACCCATGACCTTATGCTCTTAGTGCCTTTATATTCAGACTTTTGCTAGTTGAACTGTAATGTATTTGGAGTCTTTATATGAAATATTAAATATATATTATTTATTTACACATTAATACACACATATATTTATAAATTAATATATTGTTAAAAAAATAAAAATATATTATAATTTTAGTTATTAATATCATAAAATATTTTATATTTTGAATTTTGTAATAAATGAATTTTCATTTTCATTTTTTGCTAACAAGTTATAAAAAATAATCTAACTAATTTTATTAATTTAAAATAATCAACTGATAAAAATAATTTTATAACATAATTATTAAAAAAAATTTAATTCATTAAAATTAAATTTTTAATAAAATAATTTTAATCTATTAAAATTAATTTTAAAAAATTTAGCGAGGGACAAATCTTTCGTTAGATTCCTCGTTATTTATAATAATTTAGAGAGGAATAAAAAATTCTTCACTAATTTAGCGAGGGAAAAGGATATTCCTCGCTTATTCCCTCGCTAAATTTAATTCGTTGCTAATTTCTCGCTATTTAGATCATTTAGCGAGGGATGAGTGATCTCTCACTAAATTCCCTCGCTAAATTGCATTTTTCTAGTAGTGTCTATATCCTCTTGAAAATCATGACAAGAAAATGGGTATGATTAGTTATATATCTATATGTGTGTGTGTGTGTGTGTGTGTGTGTGTGTGTATGAAAGTAAGTATGATAGAACTTGGCCTATGATTGTTGTGCACCCTCATTCTTATTTTGTATAGAGATGCTATGTTAGTACGATGATAACATTGATGAGAATGATGATGATAATAATGATGATGAATGAGAATGGATAACGTATATGTATACATGCGTATGTCTATGACCATGTGATTTGTAGTTTGGTATATGGTTTATTGTGCATCCACACACTAAGTTTCATATGATGATATAATGCTAGCATCATGGTGAAGATGATGATGATTTATGTGTATAATGAGAAGACATGTTACCATGCATTGGGCATTGTCATTAGTTGTACATTGTTGATGCACGATATTGTTGGGTGATTATGCCTAAATACCATATGATATGCTAATCCACTAAATAGTACACTAGATCTTATGCTCAGGTGGTGAGACTTGTGATATTCCTATCACTAAATAGTCATCATTTGGTTAGGAGACTTTGGTGGTTGTGGATTGGGGGTGCATATTCTCTAAATGGCCACTAGTTCGGGTGGTCTAGAGGATGGAGAACCATGGTCCAACCATTAATGGAATGGCCTTTGTCCACATCATGACTAGTGGGAGGTGAGTTTAGTGGTTGCCTTAGAATCGACCTAAACTGATTGTTGGAAGAGGACTACTAGTCAAAGTTACCCTATAATGGTAACTAGCTCGTGGTTCTAGCCGTGATTGTTAGAGGTCTAGTTGCATATCAGGTGCATGGCATCCTGCATTGTATATATTTCATGTATATGAACTTGTATTTGAACTCTTGTGTCTGAACTTTTGTATTTAAACCTTGGTGTTTGAACTCTGACTTTTTATTTGATAGTTACCCCTTGGTTACTGGGATTTTTGTCTCACTTGCCGTGGAAAATATTTTCAGGAATGGGTTTTAGCTCTAACAATGAGGAAGCAGAGGTGGATGAGTTCCTCTTGGTGATGTATGGGATATTTGAGTACCTATGTTTGGGTATGAGTTTATTTGAGAGCACATGTTATATATGTGTAGCATTGTGTCAAGTAAAGGTCATTAATATGATACCATATGTAATACTCTTTATGTATCCCTTGTGTTGTCTTCAGTTTTGTTTCTTATGCATATCTCGTGCCACTTATGATTATAAGATTGGGTGAGGCTATAACACCCTACCTCCTTTTCACCTCTATACTTAACCAAACACTTCCAAACTCTGACCAAACACAACCCTGACATCTCAAAACAACTATTCCAATTCATAAACACAGCGGAAACAACTCAAAAGCACCAAAATTTGGGCTGGGGCCGCGGCCTGACTTCCTGCACCGCGGCGCCCCCAGCTGATATCCCATATCAGCAAATTCAACACTCCAGGGCGAACTTCTGACGCGCATAACTTTATGCTCCGACCTCCGATTAACTCGATTCCAACTTCTATAAGTCAATCTAGTCTCCATCTATCCACAAACACCACTTTTATCTTAATCCAACTCCGTATGGAGATTCTGGACCCTTGACACCGTTTTGGCCACTTGTTGACCAAAACTCATCACTAGCCCCCTCTAATTGCCACCAAAGGCAACTGGTAGCTCATAGACCATTCATACAGGTCCAAATCCCTCAAACAAACCTGTACAAAGAGGTTTCACCTCAAAGGAACCACTCCTCTGAGATTTGACCCCCTTGGAACCCAACTTGACCAAACGGGCTACAGGCCCTTATACAAACCAACAAGGCCCAACAACACTTTGGACTTACCAAGACGGCCATACAAACTTCTCAACAACATTCAACCATACATACCACATACATAAACATCCATACATAGCCAGTCTCAAACGTAACATTATCCATTACAAATCATCCTATCCTACTTGGCACGATACATTATCCAAAATACACACACTACATAGACTATTCCCACATACACAGCTACTCCCGCACCTTCTCCGGACTAGCGCCAAAACCATCACCTAAAAGGTTAGTTTATGGGAAAGGGGGGGTGAGACAATGTCTCAGTAACCGGGAACCACAACCACACATACACATATATATATACACATATATCTTACACAAATCATGAATGCAATATGAAATGAATATCATGCATGTCGCTCTCACAGGGACTCTATCCTTATCCTCCCTAACACATATATCATCCACCCTTATCCTCCCTAACATATATACATAATCCAACCTTATCCTCCCTAACATATATATACATAATCCAGCCTTATCCTCCCTAACATATATATATATATAATCCAACCTTATCCTCCCTAACATATATATACATCATCACACATCATACCACCATCACGTCATCACCACTACATCCACCATACATCACAATCTCACAATGTTATGTGGTGATGCTCATATATCATCATATCATCATCATAATGTCATGTATGTAACATATCATATCATCATCACACATATCATCATCATAGTCATAACCATCGTCTAACAGTATACATACCACGATATATATATATACAAATAAACAATACACACAACCCATCAATATCATGGTATGAATGAAACATGCATATATATACAATTACACGTACCATCGTATAACATAGTCAATACAGTATAAACAAACACCCGGTTACCTCAATTGTCATTACCACACATACATGAGTTCCACAAGCTTCCTTGAACTATCCAGTACGTGTGAACCCCTCTCGATTAGCCAACAACCTTTATTATGTTACAATTTTTCCATTAGCACAATATACCGACAAATCAAACATCACAATTCAACCACATTAACCTAACCCAAGGTTCCAACACCCTTTTCATACATCAATAAGCTCTTAGGGATTACTTAAACACCACACAACCTCAGACACCTCGGATTCCTAAGAGCCATTACCGAAAACAACCTAGGGTTAAGCCCTAAACACACATAATCCCTTCAAAACTCACATTCAAGCAACAAGAATACCAAAACATGTTCCATTAACCACAAATCACCCATTTCAATTGGTGGATTTCGCCCCAACTCGAAAATCCAACCTTACAACCGAAAACCCCAAAATCTACACCGAAGAAAATGAAGAGAGAGGAGTAGGGAATGCTTACCAACTTGAATCCAAGCTCCCAATGGGCGAGAATCACTCTGGGACACTGAAAATGCCGAACCCTAGCACTGCTCCTCGTCTCTCTGCGTCGCTCCCTTCGTTTTCTTTCTTTCTTTCGCTTCCGACTGATCCGAATTTAAACAATTTTTATGACTCTCGCCGCAGCTCCAGAACTCCTCGCCGCGGCTTCACCAAATTATCCAGAACAATGCCACTAGAAAGCTTCTCACCGCAGCGGCCCTGCTCCTCGCCGCAACATGGAGCTCCTTCAGACTCCACTTGAGCCTTCCTCCATCTTGTTTCTTCCGGTCCTGAACTCAATGCTAAGAAAAATATCATGAGGGGCATTACAGAGGCTATGGTGTGAATGGGATGTGTATGATGTGTTCATGTAAGGTTGTAGACATTATAGTAAGGGTGGTTTAAGCTACCTTGTTGCCTTATGATATTGTGATGCCGCGGTTGTTGAGGATTTCAGAGTATGTGCTTGTTTATTGTTATAGTGAACTTGGGCTTGGGGCATTGGTTGCCCCATGTGTATTTTGATGGGTTTGGGTATTCTATAAGGTGGTTTGGGGTATTTGGGATGTTTGGTGGAAAATAGGCATGTCACTGTTAAATAGGATTAGGTTTTAAAGGGGTCAAATCTTAAGGGAGCAGTTTCCTTAGGGTGCAACCTCCGTGGACAATGTTCCTATGCCATTTGTGACTTGTTGGAAAATGTTTGGCAGCTAAAAGGTTTATGGTTTGGGAATGGGAAGTGTTAGAGCTTTTAGCTAAAAGTGATCATTTCAGTCCCAGAGGTCCAAAATCTCCATATGAATGAATTTTGAGGTATAGTCTCTACCCATAGTTAGAGGGAATTGTATGTAATTTGTTGCTTTTGGAATCATATCAATCGGAGGCCCAAATAGGAGGATATGGTGTCTAAAGTTTGTCCAGAAAACAAAAATTTTGCTGTCATAGACAACAGGAGTTGTCATTACCATAGTAAAATTTTTGCCTTCCTGATTCTTTTGCTTCCTAGCCGCAATACCTAGTTGGTTAGTCATTTATGTTTTTGAAGTTTTCCAAGCCTTTCTCTCATGTTTCTCATCCCAATGTGTTCCTTCACTTTGTCTTCTGATTATGTCTTGGTCCAAAGTAATCTAGACATTACCTATCACCCTTCAAAGTGTCAAGTCTTTGATTCTCGAGATGGTTGTGTTTGGTCATAATTCTTAGGATGTTACAAAAATTGTTATGGCTACAACTCAAGTAATATGGGATTAATTGTAGGAAGTATAAGAAACATCAGCAAAAGGAAATTTTTCCTATGCAAGGGATTTCTAGGATCATTATGATTATTCAATTTTCATCATCAGCTTGGTTTGAAAATTTGACTTTTCATAAGTTAGCATTAAAAAAACTGGGATAGCAAAAGAAACCAAATTGAGGAAGGCATGGGCTTTGTTTTTGGATCTAAAGTATGTTAAAGAAAGGGATTTTAAAATGCTGGTAAGATACTGGTTTTCCATGATTTTCAGTTCATCAATGCCAAAGCAATACAAGGAGAGACTTGAATATTGCTCCTTAATTATTTGTTGGAAGAGTTAAGATCAATAGTTAGATGGGTCACTGAGCATGAAGATTTAGGACTACCTGGTTCTATAATATTTTAATCATCCTGGTGAATCCTAAACATGCAAATTTTCTTCTGATACTTGATGGAAAGCAACTGAGGTTGCGGGTTGTCATTCAGGATATTGAACTCTTAGGTTTTTCTTCTACAATAGCTGGATTTGAGTTCCTTCCTCCCTGATGGAGAGTTTGGTGGTTTCATTTGTCTTCTCTTTTACCATTGCAATACGCAATAAAGCACACACGTCCATAATCTCTCTGACTTTGTCTAACATTGTCGGTTTGTTGTTCGATAGTTGTTTTATAATTAAAGAAAAGGAATTCTATTACAATTTTTTTAAGTTATAAGCACTGAATAAAAAATTGTATGAAAATATCGGGTCCAAAATTACTATTTTCTCCTTAATCCTATTGCGTGTTTAGCCTAAAGCATCTCAAACAATATGCAAAATATACACTAGTATTCAGAATGCTTCTTATACAAACCACATATGTCAGAGTGTTCTGAAATACATATCTGCAAAATAGTTATAAGGGAATCTCATATTCTTGAATTTTCAAACTTTTACAAAACGCCAACTGTATTCAGTATTTAAACTTTCAATTATGCAATGAACTTCCCCAGTCATAACGACATGCATGTAGTAATATTATATTGGACACAACAGTTTATACGCAGGATATGTCATATAAATCATCTGTTTACCTGCATGTCAAACCAAACCCTGATAAATTTGGTATTAATGTGATAGATACAGAAGCTTGAAACGAATTAAGCAGCTAGAACAGTAAATAAAAGCAGAATCATAATTATAATTGAAAATAAAATAAAAATAGAATTTGAATTGTAGTTTTCAAGGTGTCTCTTTCATGTACAAACGAGTCATTGATTTGGGCTGAGGAGAGACAGTGCTTTCTGTGGTTTTGGGACCCTCTTTCTCATGATAGAATCTGAATGTGTTTCTTTCTTTTAAGTTTTTCAGAAACCAACAGACTAAAAAGGAACGAGTAGCCGTTGGGAACATTCTCGCTGCTTTTAATTTTTGTCTCAAGCAAAAGACTCGTAGACCACACAAAGCAGCAAAGGCCCACCAAACCAACCAACATTATTCTCCATATAACCATATCATGTGCCAACGCATGAGATTCAAAGTTGGGCCAATCAAAGCAACCATTTCAAAAGAAAAGAAAAACAACCTTTTTTTTCCTTGTACACAATTCCTTCGATTAGGATCCTATACAGTTACAAAAATGACTTTCTATAATCAACGGAAGTTAGTCAAGTCAGTAAAAAGGATATAGTCATTACCCTACAAAGATAGGTTCAAATGTCACTGCTAATATATTAATATATAAGCACTTCATTGGTAGGTAAATTATAAATATCTTAAATATTATTTTCGCCATGTGATACATGCTTTAACCATGATGACTTATTGAGACCTAATTTCCCTAAATATCTTTTCATAAAAATTGTATACAGATGAGAAATAAACTTGGTACGTAGTCACACTCTATATGTCATGGATTGATCTCTTTCTGAATATATGGCCAGATGATTATAGAGGATCTATCTAACTACGGTCATTTTTAATATGTTGCATGTTCTTTCGATATTATTTAGGGAGAATCATAAATAAGAACCAAAATAGGAACTTAGTCATAATTTAAGACCAAACTATTTCAAAATTAGAATAAGAAACGAAAGCTCCTAAAGTCAACAAAATTAAAAGGTTATATTACAAAAATAGCCTCCCATGCAATGGTTTCTGTCAAAAAGTGGAGAGTAAGTTGCAAATTACAAGTAAAGAAGTTGCAAATTCAAGATCAATTGAGTAGCAAATTTTTGTAATATTCAGTCAATTTGGAAAGTTAATTCTGAATTTTTCCCAGTAAAAAGTTGATAATGAGTTGCAAATTATGAGTGAAGAAGTTGTAAATCCAGAAATTTAAGTTGCAAATTCTTGAAACTCTATATCAATTTAAAATGTTAAATTTGAATCTAGTAAAAAGTCAAGAATGGGTTGCAAATTATAAGGAAAAAAAGTTGCAAACTCTAGGAATATCCAAGTTGCACATTTTTGGAGCATATAGTAAATCTAAAAAGTTAAATTTGAATCTTCCTTTGTAAAATATGTAGAGTGAGTTGAAAATTATTCATGAACAAATTGCAATCGAAATTGGGGTGAAGACAATTTAGTAATTCCCATTAAAATTTAGAAAACTTCCGTTAACTTTTGGATTCATACTCTAATTTTGAAATTTTTTTGTCCTAAACTATAATTAAGTTGCTATTTTAGTTCTTAACTGTAATTCCCCTATAATTTAGAAATATAGACAAATCCTTTTATGAAATCAGCACATGACTTAAATATGAACGATTATTTTCAGTTTAAAGAGAATTAGGCAGACTCTAGTTCATTGCAAAGGGCCCAAAGACTAAGTGACACTATTGCTATAACTATACAATTTGCTATACACACACACACACACACACACACATATACATATTGAAATAGATATATTATTCAATATGGAATTATTGGTAATCTTGATATTGATTCTATAAGAGAGAGAGAGGAAGAAAATGAGAAACGGTTTTATGTAGGTCTTTTTGGATCCTACCCCTTGTTTTTCTCCCTTAAAGAATTCTTCTTCAGAATTAGAGAGGATATATTTTTTGGCCCAAATGCATTTTAAATAATATTTAATTTTACGTCTTTTCTAGTGCATTATATAGAATCTAAATAACGATTTGTATTATTTACGGTGGCTTATTTTAGTGAGGATTGTTATAATATTGATCAAATGTATATCTAGTACTCTTTATTGTCTTTTTTATAAGTTATTTTTTAGAAACTTTTGTTATTCCTTTATACACAAGTTACTTTAGAAAATTTATGAAATATCAAATATATCTTTCAAGTTTATCCTTAATCTCTATTGAATCATGTTTTTGATGTTTGCTTCGGAAGAGTTCATAGTAGTAGTAGTGGTAATAATAATAACAATAATATAATTTACATTTTTTAGTTTCATGATGCACACACTCGTAGTATTTAGTCTAAATGGTTAGATTTAACTGCTAGTGAATGCCTATATTATCTTGATTCTATATTATAAGAAATAGCATACTTTTTTTATTAAAGACAAAAATTAAAGGAAAATAGATATATCAATAACAAAAAATTAATTATCTCTTAATTCTTGAATATCGACATATGTATCTTTGGAGGAAAAAGTTGAGAGAATTATCTTATCTAGATATGATGATGAGCATGAGTTATACATAGGAGTTTTTTTTTTAATGTTGTGGTGTTGGTGGTTTTTTTGGGGGAGGTGGAGTGATGGGATCATATTAATAATAATATTGATATTTGGCATTATTTGCACATGGTATCTTGGCCTATCCCACTTTAACTGGATGATTTATTGGGGACTAGAATAATCTGGATCGAGTCAGGTTGGACCCTTTTGTGTGGCAAGTTCTACCACTGCTATATTTTTGTGACTTGAATTCAAGATCTTTAGTTAATAGGTACGATTATTTATTAGTTGAACCAAGTGTTCGGTGGTAATAATAATATTGATATTAATATTGATTATAAACTACTTTATTTATAAAATTTAGCCCTAAAAGGTGACACAACTTTCATATGCAGATTCATATAAATTATGAAAATACGGACTATGTTTTAAATTATTTGCAATATAAAGAAAAAGCGTACATATATAAGAAAATTTATAACAAGTAAAACTGTACGCAGAAAATGTGTCTAATTAAATAGTAAATGCTCAATTTAAAAGTATTTCTATCTTAATATCCAATTGATCCAAAAAAAAGTTCAAGCCCTTATATATATGTACATATATTATTTTTATTGCAATAATGATAATTTTTGAAGCTATATATATCACTTACTAATAAAACCCAGATATTAAAAGCCCAACCAAACTAGTTTGTCAGACTGAAAAGCCGATGGGTCCAATTTGAAGAATGGAGTGAATTGCTTTGAAGAAAAACTTGATAAAACTGACAAAATCAGAGGTTCACCTAGCTCAAATTGGTCATTTTTTAAAAATTTTAACCATATATCATTATGAAGTATCATTACATATTTCTATACCAATGCCTAATTAATAAGCATGGAAAAAAATGTGAGTTAATGGACATGCGGGCAAGAAATATATAAATATAAATTATAAATATCTTACATCTAATCGTTATTTTATTTTAATTTTTTAAATTATAAAATATTTATTAACTTTTAGAATTATATTTTTTACTCACTTCAGTTTTTTAATTTTAATTTTATTTTTTTATTTGAAAAAAATTTTCTTATATTTTCTTATATTTTTTCTCTTTCTTAACTATTTAAAATAATTAGTATACAATTAAAAATATATTAATTTAGTGACAACTGATTTAACAAAACGGTTCAACCAATAGCTAATCCAATTTTTCGTATCTTGAATAAAACATAATCTAGGATAGATAGTATCATTAACGTCAATTAATTTTTCCTAGAGAGAGAGCACATGTAGTTAAGGTTGTACTTTTGTTCTTGTAATTCATTTAAATGATGAAATATGGTAATAGCAATATTTGTTGTCTCGTGATTTCCAAACAGTGACACTGAATCTTAATCTAAAATTGCTGACAAACATGAAAACTTTTTACGTACACTCGCTCACCAAAGTTTTCTATTTTTTAATTACGGTCCTCCCAGAATTCCTTGACGTCCTCTAATTAATTCCCTTACAGAATTATTACTTGCATAAGACGCATACATGAGCACTTACTTAAAAATAAATCATTGGAAATATGTTAAAAAAAAAAAAACTCCTCCGACCCAGATATATTTCAACTGACAAAAGTAAGTACTAATAAGTTCACTACTACAAAAATTGGCTTTTGGTATGCTTTTTTTCGATATTTTGGTACGTTTTTGAAGCGTACTCCATGTGACCGCTCCAAAAGTCTATTTGTGCGCTTCAATAAGCGTACCTAAACACAATCATTGGGCTGAATAAGACGTGCTATTTCGGTACGCTATGATTGAAAAGCATACCCAATATTTATTCTTTGGGTACTCTCTAAATAAAAGCGTACCAAGAGATAGGCCTTCAGACACGCTTTTTATTGATGAGCGCACCCAAAGCTCCTTCAATTTTTTTTTTGAAATACACGTTTTTGTAATCTTTCCTTTTCAACCTGGTACATATAAATTTATAATATATCATTTTCATCCATTCAGCGATTTTCACAATACAGGATCAATCACAAAAATATTGTTGGCTAAAAATTAGTACAAATTAAACATCACAACATTTTTAACACATACAAAACAAGCCAAAAAATCTCCTGGTAATGTTTAAAACAACCCAAAGTCCTAGCTTTGTATCTCCATAACAAGCCAAAAAATCTTTGAACAATGTCTCAAGATTATAAATACTAGCAACCTACATAATATGTTCTAACACATATCTTGACCACTCTTCTTGAAGTTCTTTTATCTCATCTTTGGTGTAGGAATCACAATACGAGTCCGAGAAGTACTATAAAATGAAACATCACAACAAAATTAGTGAAATGAATATGATAAAATTTAATTAATTAAAAACTTACATAATATATACAAGATCTGAAGAACATACTTTCTCCGGAATGGTAGATCGGTCATGTAATATGATATCCTTCATAAACTTTAACACATAATATCCACAATCAATAGTATTTTGCTGCTGAGGGCACTATAAAAACAGTAAAAAATCATATATCAATTTCTGCATGCGATGTATTAATTCATAATAACTTCTTCACTCTAATTCTATCAATGCTAGTACCTGTATTAAAGTCCATTTGTATTGTGTGGGTTTTGATTTTGTTGGAAACCATAAGCCACGGCTCCCACGAAAAGTAGTCAAGGAGCTAACAAGATTAAAAAAAATTAATATATGAATATCACACAAATATATAGATGTATGAAGAAAATAAACATATATGCTTACTGATTAAAGAGCTTCATTATCATATCAGGAGCTGGGCGCAAGTTAACATTCATGGAATCCAAATAATATATTTTTGGAGTTAAAGGATTAATGACGATCAACACCCAATGTTCCCTAAAAATTTGAAATGAAGTGTAAGCAAATTGTAAGTATTTCACATTGAAAGAATTCAAAATTAGAAATTCTTTAATAATTGAGTCACCCCAAATTATAAGGTGCCAGAAACAACATATCCTCCACTGCTCTTGCTCCAAATAAATCAGACAAAGATCGTGATTGCTCATATATCTTGCTTCCTCCATGTGATGATATTGTATGGGGGTTGACGAAAGAGAATTTACTCGTCAACCCATTAGGGACCAAAAAACTATGGTATAGATACCTTAAATAAAAATACACAAATTGATTAATATTGTTCACATCAAATGACAAATAAAAAAGCCAAAACTGATTTCAACCATGAGCTATCATGCAAGTACCTGAGATATACATTGATGACTGTGGCACCTATCCATTCATGATCAAGCATTTCATTTATTTGCTCAATAGCAAGATGATCAACTACTTGCATGTTGTAAATGCCATAATGAAAATTTATTTCATGTGTTTTACCATTTGCTAAATCCCTTTTTGCTAGGATCCTTAGAGCAATACCATTTGGCCCACATGTGTTATTAGTAACTTCAGGGATGGGCTTTTTCATCACTAGTTTGGCAATCGATTCCTTTGATTGTTGAAGTTTACCTTTGACTTGTTTCTTCACTGGTGTAGCAATAGATTCCTTTGACTTTTGGCTTGTCCCTTTGATTTGTTTTTTGCTCTTTTTGGGCTGTGCAATTTGAACAAAACAAGAAATCAATTCAGTTAGTTAGGGATCAACAATGAATACAAGTGCAATGCATTGTAAGGATATGCCAATTTCCTTACCATTTGTACTACCTCAATGAGGTTGCTTGGCCATGCTACAAAATAACCTATTGCATCACCAACTTTTGTCACTCCATCATCAGTAGGTATTGGCAAATTAGCTCCTTCCTCATCTACTTTGTCAATTAGAACTTTCAAGAAGCCATCGGGTAGTGGTACATTATGTAGAATTGCACCAGGAGTGTTAAACACGCTACCCTTTGCAACCACATGACGTGTTGGGGTCTCCAACCATAATTTGCACTTTGATTCACCCTATACCAATCATAAAGTAATAAATGACGAATTAATGAAAAAAAAACTATAATGTACTTAGTAGGGAAGAAATACCTCAGGAAGTTGAGATACAAGTGTGCAACTATCTTTCATGCTGGGGCTACCTTCTGCCGCCAACTTCCCTGCCCCTAGCATGAGTTTCATATTTTTAAACATCTCATCATATTCATTAAAGCGCATGGATTGTTGGTATAATTGATGCTCTAGGGTGGACACTTTTTCTTCCAAATATGCAACTTTCTTTTCAGCTTGAGAGTTTGAATGTTTTCGAGTCCCGAAGTAGCTTGTTTGAGTGACCCCAAAACCAACACCTCTAACACGACCAGGGACTTCAGGGACTTGTAACACCCTAGCAAGTATATCGTTACGACCAAAGTTCTCAATCTCATCTTCTCTTGATTGGGATAGAAACTCCTATCATCCAAATTATTAAGTAAATGTTAAGACTTATATTTAATAGAGAGATATTCAGTACATAACTCAACTGCTTCTTCCACTATGTATCGTTCAACAATACAACCCTCTGGCTGACTCTGATTTTTCACATACCCTTTTAATATCTTCATATAACGCTCAAGTGGGTACATCCACCTCAAATAAGCAGGTCCACATAGTTGAATCTCTTGAACCAAGTGGATGGTTAAGTGAACCATTATGTCAAAGAATGAAGGTGGGAAATACATCTCAAGTTCACACAAAGTAATAATAATTTCTTTTTGCAATGCTGGCAACTTTACTGGTGCTAACTCTCCTCTTATTCCCATAGTAACCAAGTCCAACCTTGCATTGACTCCATCCTTACTTTTTCCTGGCACATTGAGTAATGTACCAATAATACTATCACAGACATTTTTTTCAATATGCATTACATCAAGGAAATGTCTCACATATAATGACTTCCAATATGGTAGTTCAAAGAATATTGACTTTTTCTTCCATCCGCTAGTCACAATGTCTCTTGCAAAAGGTTTGCCAAAGTTATTATTCAAATTCTTCACCTTCTCAAACAGTTGATCACCGGCCAAAGGCTTAGGAGCTATGCCTTCTTCTGAGTTCCCATTGAAAGCTTTTCTCCACCACCGGTAATGATGTGTCGGAGGCAAAAATCTACGATGACCAAGGAAAACATTTTTCCTACAATGTTCTAACCACATTGAATTTGTGCCCTCCTCACATATAGGGCACCCACATTGTCCTTTGACACTATATCCTGACAAATTACCATACGCTGGAAAATCATTAATTGTTCCAAACAACATTGCTCTCAAATTGAAACTTTCTTCTCTATATCCATCATACACCTCTACACCAGTCTCCCACATTAGTTTCAAATCTTCAATTAAAGGAGCCAAATATACGTCTATATCATTTCCAGGTTGTTTAGGGCCAGAAATTAACATAGATAACATCAAAAACTTGCGCTTCATGCATAGCCATGGAGATAAGTTATAAATTACCAAAATTACGGGTCATGTACTGTGGGTACTACTTTTCATACCATGGGGGTTTATTCCATCAGTGGACAACGCAAGGCGAAGGTTTCTCTCTTCTTGCCCAAAGTCAGGGAAGTCATAGTCAATTCTTTTCCACTGAGGAGAATCCGCAGGGTGGCGAAGCTTGCCATCTTTTATCCTTTCATCTGCATGCCATGTTAGTTGCTTCGCAACTTCGGCACTATTAAACATGCGCCTAAATCTCGGAATGATTGGAAAATACCATACCACCTTTGCTGGAGTTGATTCTTTCTTCATATATCGAGAGGCATTGCATTTGGGACACTTATCTAATGATGTATATTCATTTCGAAATAAAATGCAATCATTAGGACAAGCATGTATTCTCTCATAGCTCATCCCGATAGAGCATAAAATTTGTTTAGCATCATATGTTCGGCTAGGAAGCTCATTATCCTCCGGTAGCATCTCTTTCACAACTGTAAGTAATTCTGTGAAACTCTTGTCACTCCATCCATTGCTCGCCTTCAAGTTGTACAATTTTAAAACTGCAGACAACTTTGTGAATTTAGTACAACCAGTATATAATGGTTTCTCCGCATCACTTTTCAACCTTTCAAACATTTTTGGACAATCTCGAAGATCCTCCTCAACCAAATTTACAATCTCCTCAAGATGGTCGGCCTCATATATCCTTGTATCAGAATCATTTGATGCACAACTCGCACTATAACCCCAAACATTAGACGCATCCTTGGTCTCACCGTGTTTAGTCCAGCATTTGTAGCTTTGATCAATTCCATAACGCACTAAATGACCTTCCAACTCAAATGCACTAATTCGCCTTTCATAGCAACAGTCCAAACAAGGGCATATAATTCTAGAAGGATTTTCTGCATGCTCAACTGCAAAATTGATGAACTCTCTTACTCCATCTATATATTCCTTTGACAATCGATTGGCAGACATCCATTTCCGATCCATACCCATAAGTTATGAAAAAATTTCGGCAGAGTCTCCCCTATAACTTGGACCTCCAGATAATTCTACAATACCAAGAGATAAATTGTTTTCAGACATTGAAAGATATTATACAACAGCCAGAATCACAATAGCATTTAGTCCAATCCAATCACTATTCTTAAAAAAAATTCAACCCTTAATAGAAAGTCTTAACTCAGCAACCCAACTATGTCATAAGCAACTAAATATAATATATGTGAATGTAAGATTAACATACCTAGGGAGAGATTGTTGTACCCAATGTCACTTGCAATTCCCTTCCAAGTCAATGACTTTATTTTCTGCCTCAAATCTTCTCAAATCTATACATAGATTTTAACTCCAACCACACAAAAATATTAGAAAGCCAATGAAAACAATATCAATGCATCTAAAGAAATAGATTTTATTCAATTTAAGCAACATTTTATCATATCATGTGCCCTTGAAACATCATCATCATCATCCAACCAACAAAAATATTAGAAAGCCAATGAGAATAATATAAATGCATCTAAAGAAATAGATGGAATTCAATTTAAGCAATGTTTTATCATTTCATGTGCAATTATTATTATTATTATTATTATTATTATTATTATTATTATTATTTGACTTTATTATTATTATTTGACATTATCTTTTGTCTCTTTTTTTCCAATCCTTCCTTGCAAAAAAAAAAAAAACAAACAAACTAGTACTAGTCAAAGAGTTGGAGATGTGCAATCCAAGTTAAACGGAAATGGAACAAAGTAGTAAGGAGAGAGAAAATAAATTAAAAAAGGAGCAGATATTATTTTGAGAATATATTTACTATTTTTTTGGGGCATGAAGTTTTGTTATCATATTTATGAACACTATCATAGAACTGGAGGGAAACTTGCAAGAAATTGTATATTTTCTTTCTAAATAAAATTATTGAATTAAATTCATATGGCTTAAATTGAATATTTTATAACATTAATTATTATCAAAGTATTAAATTATAAAAAAAATAAATAAATCTAAACAGTTCAAAACTACAATTTATGCATGCGTTTCACTTTTATAAAACATTTGTATGTATTTTCATTCATGTTTTTAATAAAAAATTATTTAAATTAAATAAATTAATGAACTCTTATTCTTTTTTATCTATATACATTTTCTATTCATTAAAATATTTCTTTTTTGGATGACCTTTTCTTTTCCTTTTGAAAAGCAAAAGCAAATGGATTTAGCGTGAAGCATACAAAAGCAAGCTAAGTGCAGACATTGAATGTTGATGTACCTTTCTAAAGAACACTACGAATAGAAATATAATTACTACCACAATTTGTTGTTTTGCCCATTGATATGCAAGCATTAGTTAATCCCTATGGCTTTTATATATTGATTGCTATATAAAATGTTAATTGGTCCAAGTAACTTCATATTCCATCACGTTTTTCTTGGGCTTGCTAAAAATAGAAAAGTGATACAAATAAATTAGTGGTGATTTGGAGTTATGAAAGTAACCTACTTTCATTTAACCAAGTCAATTTGAACATCAATCTTCTTAACAATCTGTTGCCACCAAATAATGTTGGATTAATATATTATACAACAAAAAGGAATACATGCATGCTGAAAGTTCTGATTAAACCAGAAAAGACAAATACAGCTTCATTGCGCGCTTAAGTCTATTGCTTTTGGTAGAATTTAATATACACACACACAAAGAAGACACATAAGCAAAACTTTATATATTGGGTTTCAGACCTTTTCTTTTCACATCCATGTTCAACTTGAACCCTCACCTACATATATTCAACCTCCAGATTCACAAATTTTCCAAAACTCTTCCTCATGGTGGTAGAAAGACAGATTATAGAAGATGAGTGCAAACAGAGGGAAGAAAGCTATAACATGACAGCAGTGGTCTGTTAAATTTACTAAGTGATTCAGCAAGTGTAAGAGAGAAATAACTCAGGGGGTGCAATAAGAGTCAACTTTCAGAAACTATTAGATATCATATATCATAGTATGCTCATTGCATTCAGCACCAGGGAACTTGAAACTTTTCATAAGAGTTATTTCAGCAATATTAATTTTTAATTGGCATGTTTTAGTTGCAGTTACATGGCTTCTAGACATTATTGAACAATATACATATATATATATATGTATACATATATATATATGTGTGTGTGTATCTTAACAGACACTATAATAAAGCAACATGACAAATAGAAATGGGGAGCAGAATTCGAAAGAGACCTCACATAAGGTTGTTCACTTTCTCCGCTTGGAAGCTGTTTGGTAGAAGAAAAGAAAGTTCCTATCAAACACAGAATTGTTGTTAGGCCAAATTAGAACCACCCAATCTTCCCAAAGTGATAGAATCACATAATGTAATCATCAACAATTCATGAGATGACGTCCTCACTAATAATTATTGTTATTGTTATCCACATGCATATGAATGGGACCCAATCAAACATCATCATGCATGTGTGTCTCTTTGTATACACACACACACACACACTCACACACACACACACTTATATATATAAGCATTTCAGCAGAATCATTTGCTCTGCCTAAAGTAGAACTCTCATAAAGTTGGAAAATGAGATCACAATAACAAAGCAGCAACCACACCGCCCCGTTTTATTTTTTTCTGCAATCAATCTATTCTCCAATACCTTTCCTCTCAGTTACTGTCTCACTGATTTGCCAATTTCTCTTTCCATACTGTACATACATTACATCCTCTCAAATGAAAAATCTATTCAGTATCTTCAAAATTTAAAAAACAAAAAATAACGTGATAAATAAATGCACATACTGTACATACATTACATCCCCACTGGTTTTTATGGTTTTACGTGTAATCTTACCATGATGTAGTATTACAGAATCCTTCGTGGTCCCAAGCTTCGCACTCGGAAAAGTTGTTAGCCGATGGTACATAAGATCTGCTTTTTTAAAATTTCAAGCTTTACCGGTCTCTCTCATGAAAGAATAATATCATTATTCAAAACAATAATAAAACAAGAAATAAAGGAAGACAATGTGGTACAGTTCAGGCATCCTATCCCAAAAAATACGAATCGCGTAATAACCTTGCCATCTATCCCAAACCATGATTCAATCTCCACTGAAATTTACATTAAAATTTTTTCTTACAGTATGTTCTTAAGAGCATCAAACGGATGAAGAAGAAACAAACTCACAAACCTTCGATGTGCAAGGATCCATTTGCAGAAATCCACAAGGCACCAGTTTCGCAATCTTAGGGTGCTGAAGCTATAGTGTACAAAACCCAGAGAAGACTCACAAAGACCAGCGAATCTTTACAAACCAGAGAAGACCGGTAAAGCTACAGTGTGCAGAAACCCAGAACCACGAGTTTCACACTTGCCACCGTGACTCATTTGCAGAAACCCATGACAGCCCGTGAAGCTCCGAAGACTGGTGAAGACAGGCGATGCTCTGCTAATCCAGTGGAGGCAAGACACAGTTCAATGAAGAGCAATGGAGCTCTAAAAACCCATGAGGAGCGATGCAGCAGCAAATCTGAAAAGAGGATAGCTTCGATAGTCTAACGAAGCTCTAGAAACCCATGTGAGAGAAGAACCTTCGCATTTTAGAACAGAGCACGCGACCGGCCACGAAGAGCGATGGAGGGCTGAATCTGTGAGAGGTGGAGCTTCACGTGAGGCAACAAAAATGTGCAGCAAGGACTGGGCAAATGGCAGAAATGGTGAGTTTGGCGCCAGAACATAGAAGAGCGCGGGAGTGGTTTTAGGCAACAGGAAATAATTAAGCAGAGTATATTTCTGGAGTTTAAGTTACGTAGGGAGTAAATGTACTGTTGCTTTTTTTAATTGAGTTTTGGTATGCTTGAGAAAATAGAGTACCGAAACTTCCTATTATTTTGGTATGCTTTTGTATAAAATGCACCTATATCTTCTTGAGTGTACATATTTTGGTATGCTTTTTAAAGGAAGCATGCCAAAAAATAACTATTTGGGTATACTTTTTTATATAAGCATACCCAAAGGTGATTTTTGGTATGCTTTTTAAAAAAGCGTACCCACAGGTGCGTACCAAAATAACAAATCTGTAGTAGTGGTTGCATGTGTTTACATTCGAACTGCATTATTGTGAAGAGTATGCCTACTATTTTAACTAGGTAATTCTCATGAATTATGCGTAATTTGATATATAACCTCATTATTGTGAAGAGTGTAATTTGTTATATTGAATCCAAAAAAAGAGAGTGTAATTTGTTATAAATTTTATTTTTTATATTAATATTTATGTTGACTTAATTTTTTTCCCCTATAAATGCATGAGATATTCAAATGCTTTTGAAATAATATGCATTTCAATAAATTGAACTACCTCTAGTTTTATAAGTCACTTTTAACTAATTTACATAAATGAAAAAACTATTACAATTAGTTAATGACCTTAATTTTTTCTAAAAAATTATCATAATTTTTCAAAATTATCCTTGAAGGATTTAAATCAGAATCCGTCTTAATTATTCTGTTTTTAAATCTCTTTTCACCTAACTATTTTGATTATTCTCTCTTTTATAATTATGAAGGGCAAATTTGAAAATAAATCTTTAATACTTCACTGATTCTCTTTGAAATGACTAATGATTACTTTTCACCTAACTATTTTGATTATTCTCTCTCTCATTCTGCCACTATTGACATCCCTTACATTCGTGTTTAGTATGATGTGGCTTGCTCCTCTAGCCTTTTCTATCGTGCTTCACCCAAATTCCTACCTCTGTTGTGCTCCACTCACAGATTTGTAGCTCCCTCATGCTTGTAGTGCTCCCTAATCTCTCAGTCTTAATTAGAATCAACTTAGAAGTTGTTTCTGTCTTTAGCTTGGCAATTTTTTGCTAAGTTGAGAAGTGTATTGGTCTGGTGCAATTTAGAAGAAGAGCAATATGAGCAGAGCATTAAAGAACATAGCAATATGGAGAGAGAGAGAGAGAGAGAGCTGGAGATTAAATTGAGAAGGAGAACGAGTGGGGCAGAGGGAAAGAGAGATTCAAAAGTGAGAGGGAGTTGCGGACATATTGAATAGAAAAAAAGGGAGGAAAAAGGATGCGAGGGAGCTGTGAGCAAACCTATTGAACTCAAGGGAAAGAGAACTTGCACAATTAGAATTGAAGTGATACGAAGGGGATGTTTAACTTGGGGTAAAGGCTATTTACAATTTATTAGGGCAAACCATAGCTTAAGTGAACAACAACCTTTTGTTGAAGTAGTCACTAAGGAATTGTTCCTCAAATCTTCGACACGTAATTTTTGAGATTTAGTTGTGTTCCTTATTTTAATTGTTAGTTAACAGTTTCTTCAAAAGCTTCAGTTTTTGGCTATGTTCTAACTACTTTTATAAGTGCAAAATATATCTAAAAGCAACTAATTCAATTATCCACTATGCCAAAAACAGCTTTTATTGGCACTTAATAGTTGGCTGTTATAGAAAAAAACATCAATAAAAATGAGGCGAAGGCTTTTATTTTCTGTTCCTGAAATAACTACCAACAAAGGTTAGACTTTTGTTGGCAGTTTTGTTGGTGGTTCTAAAAATAACCACCAACAAAAACCTACACCTCACTGTGGTTGATGGTTATTTTATATGCTGGTAGTTAATTTTGGATTTGCCAAGAAAAGTTTGCTCTTTTTAAAAACACAAGCCACGGATCGCGATAATATTCATTGATTAGTAAGGAATCAATAGCCAAGATGCTTTCTTAAATATTTACTTTAAGAAACACAAGCCAGAGTGTTGCTCCCATTTTTTAATGATTCAATCCTAAAAACCCTTATCCTCTCTCTCACGTCTTCCCATAAATCCCTCTCCCTCTCTTCATCATATGTCTTCAACCTTTATTACTCATCCTTCATATGCCTCCCTTCTTCCTCATATGTCTCTCTTCCTCTCTTTTATCATCTGCAACACCATCTATGTTGCCATCAAGCAAAGCATCACCACCATCAAGCAAAGTTCATTCTTAGCTACTCTACTTTCTATTCGGCGAAGCCAAGGGTGAAGACATTGCTGCAATCAGTGATTGCATGACTGATGGACTCACTAAATTAGCTACAACAGACAGGAGCCAGCAAAGGTGACAACGTCGAAGAGTTCAAGTTCACGATGGAGATGGTTAGGACATTGATGTGTATAGCATGAACTGTAACATCCCTAATAGTTAGAATAATTAGATATCTATAATGAATTCTTGAAAACGGATAAATATCATTTTACGTAAAAAAGGGTAAAGATGTTATTTTTCTCAATTAGATAAAAAAATGAGAAATTATGTTTTTGTCCCTAAAAAATTATAAAAATGACATCTATGTCCCAAAAAAACAAAAATCACATAGGGAGGAGGTTAAAAAGTCCTTTGGAAAAATAAAACCTAATGACCCAAAAGTTTCAGAAATTATAATTTAATCTCGAGTCAGGGGTAATCTTGTAAATATGTAAAATTACTGTCAAAACGAAACTTTTGATGAGTTAAATCCAACGGTATATGACATTGAGAGTTAATGTTCAAGAATAAGGAAATAGTCAGTGCCGAATGTCTAAAAATAACTTTAAAACCGACAAAGTAGATTGTGGGACCCACAGATAGTTAAAAGGTAACTGGGATAGGATATGGACCATACACAGATACCATTTGAGATAAGATAATTGAAAAAATATAAAAATAAAATTGAAATAGTCCTGTTGTCCAAAAATGCTAAATTACTGTAAAAATTAATTTTATCGGTACGGTTAAAAATTACCCGGTTCAAGATACATCTGAACCAAGAAAAATTGAGCAATTTTGGACACCTAAAACACTCTCATTGGTGTGGAATATGGGGCAATTTGGGCAGGAAAGATTTTTGGAAAAATTTCTCCAAGAAGTAGTCATTTTTGGGCAAAAAAGTAAGCATAGTTACTTTAACTAATTAACTATGATTAAGCTATATCACTAAGCCACTTAATTCCTCTCTTTCCACCCATTTTGCAAGTTCTTTCCCAGCAGCAAACCAGAAGAGAAAAATGCAAAGAGGAAGAGACAAATAGAGAAGGAAGAAGAGGGAACTAAAGAGAAATCAAAGATTCATGTTGGTAAGTTACTTTCCACCACTTCAAGCTTGCTATTTGTAGTATTGAAGCATGATCCATGGATTCGATTTCCTTCTATACTCTCTTAGGGTTTTGGCCAAACATGGATTAAGCAAGAAAATGAGTTGTTTAACCATCAAACTTAGGGGAAATGCTAGAATACTCATTTAAAGCATGATTATGTAGATAGTTTGATGAATCAAGAAACATAGCAATTTCTTCCTATTTTCCATGAGTTTTGGGCAGTATGAAAGTCTATGAAGGAGTGAGTTTTTCATAAAATTAATTCCAAAAATGGATTCCTCATGATGGAATTAGCTTAAGGCAAGTGATGAAATTAAGAAAAAGCTTAAGATTAAGAAAGTGAAATTTTTAGGGTTTTGAAGCTTATTTCGAAATGAACAGTAACCATAGTTAGTGATGAAATTTGGTAATTTTGAGGCTATATTTGAATTCTTCATGAAAAAAAATTACATGGGATAGAGGTATTATTCATCATTTTGGAGCAAGGAATGAATTTTTGGTGAATTTTTGAAGAATTAGGGTTTCATGAACATTTTTTGAAGAAACCATTAGTTTGAGTAGTTGTTTGATGATATGTTTAGGTTTGAGGAAGTCTAACAAAGCTTGGATAAGTGTTTGGAAGAGACAAAATTCAAAGGAAAGCAAAAAGGAAGCATAAATGTAGCATATTACCAATTCTAGCTTTATACTGTCTGATGATTTTGCATTGAAATCCAAGACTTGCCACTTGTTTGTTTATATGTTTTATGATGTTTATGAATGTTGTCTGAGTTGAATAAGAGGTTTTGTGACCTCAGGATGTCCAAGATATAAAGAGAAACTTTGCCAAAATTTTTATAAAATTATCGTGGCATGTTATGTTTTAATGAAATTAATTGATATTTCTGCGGAAGATATGATAATATGAATGCATGAATGGTTAATGCTACTAAAATTCTTTGAATCTAATTCTTTCCAATGACTAACATGTTTAGGGTCAAGCCATGCATGGGAGACATGTGAACTATGGAGGAAGGGGAAGAAAAAGGTGCTTAATGTAAAAGTTCAAGTCATGAACTTATGTTTTTGAGATGTTATGAAAAATCATGTCTATGCCATGTGGTTTGTATCTCTATGCTATTATGATTCTTAATGTATTATGATATGTTATGTATGGAATTGGTGCAATGACTAATGATGTGAAAATGTTATGAAGCTTATTTTGATAAATTAGGAATGGTAAGGCTCATCTTAAGCAGTCTAAGAGAACGTTGGTACTGTTTATGTAAGATATGAAAATTAGTTTAAGTAATTTATATTCTCTAAAATTAGAAGGAATAAGCTTTCCATAGAGCTAAAGAACACCTAAATTTGATAAGTGTACAATTTATGGTGAATTTTCAAAGTTAGGGTTCAAAATAGGGCAAGATTGGGAAAACTGAAATTTGGAAGTTAGGTCCTGGAAAATTCAAAAGATAATATAAAATTGTACAAAACTCCAAAAATTTAGTGGTTTATATGTATAGAAAAGTATATATTTTAAGTTTCATATGCCACTAATTTGGAGATAATTAGAGCAATATAATAGAAGATATAGAGATTTTCCCAAAACTGTTTCAGTGAAAGTGGAATTTGACCATTTACAACTTAAGTTAATGTCACACCATGTTTAATTGAAATAAATGTATAATAAAAATATGTATAGAAAATAGACATATATATCTTTTTAATGACATAGACTATGCATGATTTGGTCCAAAATAGAAGGAAATATGATTTTTCAAAATTATTGCCAAAATTAGGAATTTTTAGAAATGACCAAAGCTATAGTACTTTTTGAAGGAATAAACTGTATAATTTGGTCAAGTATTTTCTCTGTTGCCTATTTTTTCCAGGTATAGAATCTTTATATCTATTTTTAGAGAATTGAATCATCTTAATATGATTGTTTTAGATTTAGTTATGAATTTCCAAAATTCATCGGGTAAAATGGAAATGACAATATGAATAGTACCTGAGATTTATGAAAATTTTGTTTTTAAAATTAAAATAATTCAAACTTCTCTTCAAGTATATTTAAACTCTAAAATGATCTATACATGAAAAATGGACCAAAATATAAGATGTTACATGAATAAACGAGGAAAAGTGCGCTGATGGGTTCAAGGTTGAACTAGAAGGTGCAATGAAGAATCATTTTTTTTCCTATGGTTCTTTTAGAGTCATTTTTTAAGCCTCTTTTGTTCACTTTAATGAGCACGACTTCTTTTATCGTTCTATCAAACTAGTTTTCTCAATGCTATGGTTCTATAAAATTTTAATGAGATCTAACCATGGTTTCTGTTGTACGATTTTTGTAACACCAAACTTTTTTATATTATTTCCCATGTAATTATCTCAATTGATGTCCAAATGAGCAACACTAGAAGCTTGAATCATTAAAGGAACCAAATAAAAAAAAAATTTTCGCATGTTGTTATTCATTTGGTATCCCATTTTTCTTATTGAAATTTGAAAAATCATAACTAAATATTGAAAAATCATATAAAGGTGATTCAAGTCTTTAAAAATAGCTAAAAACATTTTCTACATGAAAAAATATGTATCTTGAATATTAATGCACCAATTGATACAATATTTTGACTACATTTTACTATTTGAATGGTCAAAATCCATTTTCTAGGTTTTTTGGCCCATTTTCAAAAATTCATATCCCTTGCCATAGTGATCCAAAGCAAGTGATCTTTATCTTCCTGGAAAGCTCTTTGTCTAATTTCTTAGCATATATAACTCTCATATGTTATGTTTTGTTTCAAACAACATATCTTTGTCTCCAACAAAATTGTCCATTTAGGACAGATTGTGGTATAACTTTATACAATATCTACATGCTTTAACCTTGTCCAAAATATGTCCATAACATTACAAGAGACCCAAAGGAATATAATGGAAGAAAAACATAGCTTCACAAAGGCACATATAATTTTATACAAAATAACAAGAAAGCAAGTAATTATGGTAACTAAAAGTCTAATCATCCATAATCTTTGTTAGGTTGGCTAGTCACTCAAGAGGGGGGTAAATTAGGTGATGTAAAATTTTTGCTTCTTTTTAAGTGCAACCCAATTTCACTAGATGTTGTAGTAGAACAAGGATGAACAGAGTATGATGAAAGATATAGATAAAATAAGAAAGTAAAAGATTAGACACAAGAATTTATATTGGTTCAGTCCAAACCACTTGGCCTACGTCCAGTTCTCAAGTCACGACTTGAGATTTTCACTATATTCCAAAGTTTGATCCAGGCACTTGTGAAGTCTCAGTACATCCCGCAAGTTTCAGTAGGTATTTGTGAAGCCATTCTCCCCATATCCTTACAAGATGTATAATTCCCTTAGTATTTCCCTACATTAAGATTCTACCCAAAAATTGTAGGAGGAAAGATTATAGAAATGAAACTCTCTTTAAGAGTGGATAATACATTGAAGCTCACCCTAATGAGGTAGGTTTAGTTTTGAATGCTCACACAAAATGATTTTATTTATTGTAGCAGCATTTGGGCACTTAACTTACTTAAATTTATTACCCATAAGTTCAAATGAAGTTCTATTTATAGGTTTGTGGCTTAACTAGTCATTAGACATAAGATTTATCCGTTACTCTGTAGAAAGAGCTGTTCAATAACCACATTAAACATGTCTGACATACCAATATTTAAATTTTGGGACTTAATAGATGAATTTCGTAGAGTCAGCATAGTTATGTGTTTAATGTTGAAATTTAAAATTCATTTGTTGCAAAGTGAAATTCGAACTTCAAGTTTGCAAAAGATATCCCATGTTAGTTTGTGTGAAATTTCATATTGAAAGTGTATCCGTGGAATTTGAACAGTTGCTTCAAGTTTTCACTATACACTTCAAAATGCGAATTTCAAAAGCTGAAATTCATTTATCAGAGGTAAGTTCAACATGACACAAAAGTTCTTCTCTATGAAATTTGAATTTTGAACTGCAAAGTTCATCTGCTAGAGATATGTTGTAACGAGACTCGTAAGTTATCACTTTGAAATTTGTACTTTAAAGCTCAATGTTTGTCTATCAAAGGCTATGATTTTGAACTCCACCAATAGTCAAATTTTAACTAAACTTTATGTGAATTTTACACAGTGTCACTAACTATGCTTAGCCCAAAATTCAAATTTTAGAACAAAAATTCGTCTATCAGAGGTAAAACCTTTGTAACTTCAAATTTCATCAAACAAAGTGTGAATTTTGCAAAGTATTATGATAATGGTTATTGATAAAAAAACTAATAACAATTGTCAGTGATATAAAAAATAATACCAATTGTTTGCTTGAAACTATTATGATACCAAATGTTATGATGCTTTTTGTTAATATGATCATGATTTGCACACATTACAAGAGATATCTTAGAGTTAGAGTTGTTACTTTCTTCCATCAGGATCAAGGAGAGATGTTGAAACATCATTTACTCTCTTTAGAAAATTTAGACCAAGCAACAAAACTCTTCACAATAAATGAGGTGAGTTAAAGCATAAGCAAATTAATTACAGAAAATGCTTCCCCTCAAACTATACATTTCATATGATAAAACTAAGAAAGCATAATGCATCCAATAAGCATGTTCAAACAATTAGCATATGATATAGTCATTCAAGCATTATGTTTGAAATTTTTTTGTTAAATTAAAAAGAGCTTTTCAAAACCTTTACATTCAAATTTATAAGCTTCCTCTAAACATGAGCATTTATTCAAGCATACATGCATTTAAGATCACATCTCAGATTAAAATCAGCATGTAAGAGAAATTATGAAAATCACACGAGTTTGGTTATATAAGTAAAGAAATAGATTTGTACAAACATTGAACTTCATAGTTTATTGTAATAACCTTAAGAGCACCAACCAAGTATATTTGAAAACTTGTTAAACACTTACAAACCAGCTTGGTTAATATCTGTAATATTCTTATTTTTATGGGATGCCATAAGATGCATGTTAAAATGGGAAAGGAAGTGAGATGGAGAAGTTACATACTCAGTCTTTAGAAGGAATTAATTTCCTATATTGTTTTTAGAAGAAGTTATGTTTGTTCTTTAATTGGAATTAATTTTCTCTAAGATCCAAAATAAAATTTAATTTCAGAATTTACATCGGAAGGTATGCAATACACCACTTGAATAGAAGCTCGTCTCAAGCTGAGCATAACAATATAAGTATTGCATCATTAGAAGGTTTACGTTGAGAGATAGATTAATTTTAAAGTTAATATGAATAGTGAAAAATAAATAATAAAAAATTTATCTTTGGGGAAAATTATGAGAAAGTACATAGAAGAATAAATAATTGCATTTTTGATCCAGCTTATGAGCAATTTCATAAATATGAGAAATTCCTTTCAAAGTGAACCTTTTATCATGCAAAACCTAATGATATATTGCATGGATGTTAATTGACTAAGAATTAGAGAAAACTAAGAGACATATCTAAATATAAAAATGTGTAAAATAATAATATAATGTGTCTAGCCCTTATCTAGAATTAAGCCGGAATGTCCCTAGTAGGAAGTAATTCCATAAATTAATTAAAAGGGGAATATCTTAAAATGTAAAGAGATATACAAAAATTTGGCATATAGTAATGTGGATAGAAAAGGGTATAAAGGTTATTTTTTCATATTAAAAGGAAAAATGAGAAAATTATGTTTTGATCCCAAAGTATACAAATATTTACAATTTAGTCCCTTAAGGAAGGCACGCAAAAGAGGAAATTGAAGTAGTTTTGGGGAAAATTATAGATAATGACCTGAAAATTTTAAAAATGATAAATTACCCTATCAAGAGCCTTTTTGCATATATGAAAAATTATAGTTAAAATGAATCTCTTGATAAGTTAAGCCCAATGGAATAATGTTTGGAAATTCATAAAGTTAATATGCATTTATTATGGGCATTTAGCATAAAAGTCAGTATTATACAGATTAAAAGTTATTTTGGATTGCAGAAAAAATAGTGTAGGGTCATAGATAGTAAATGGACCCTACCCAAATAAATTTTGGTTCAAGATAATGGTTTTATTCCAAAAGTAATTTTTGGATAATCTTATACTAATTTAATAATAATTACGGCAAAAATATCTAATTGGTACGAGTAAATTTAATCAATAAAGAATATATTGGTCATTTAGATTTTAGGAAGCAATTTTTGGCCAAAAAGAGAGTGAATGGCATGGAAAATCTAACCAAGATAGAAAGGAAATTAGTTGAAAAGCTTTTAATGAAGTTGACCAACAAGTGACCTTGATTAGCAAAATAATTATCACGGTAATTAAGTTGCCATTTGTCTCACTTTTTCTCTTATACTTCACGATACTAGTAGCTGCAAAGGGAGAGAGGAGCAGCTGGCCTTGTGGAGAATTGCATTATTTAAATGCTTTTGTAAATACTTCTTTAAGAAGTATTTGAAAATAAAAAGAGAGAGAAAAGTGGCACAAAGCAATTGGCTAACTTTTATGCATTGTCTCTTATTTCCTTGGTCTTGGTCGACACATGCACTTGAGAAAGAGAGTGAGAGTTCTGAAACAGCAAGAGAGAATGAGAAGCATGAAGGAAAAGGAAGGGAAAAAGGAAAGAAGAAAAGAAAAGCAAGCTTGAGACCATCAAGACCAAGTGTAAGGTAAGCTCTCCTACTACCATAAGCTTGTGGTTTTGAATAGTTTTAGCTAGACTCATGGAGTATTCTCCTTCCTCTCTCACTCTAAGATTTCAGCCAAGACCATGGGACAAGAAAGAAATGAGTATTTGCACATTAAACTTAGGAGAAATGCTTAACTAGTCACTTAAAGCATGCATATGATAGTAGTTTGAAGTATGATAAGGTAAATCAATTTTCTTTCTCTTCCCCTAAATTTTGGCGAGCTAGGGTTTATGTTTAGAGATGAAATTTCATGATTTTGATCCCAAAAATGGATTGCTTGGGTCCAAAATGGGTTAAAATAATTATGTTGTATAAGAAAATGCAAAAGGAAAACAAAATAGAAAATTAAGGTTCAAGAGAGCACTTTATGTTGGAGGTCATATAACTAGCAGCTTATGGCATTGTTTTATGATACTATAGGGTTTAAACAAGTGTTAGGAGACCAAAGGAAGTGTGCACAAAGTTTGGAAAGGATTAGAAAACTAAAAGGTAGATAACTCATCCAATCTTGCCTTATATTGTAATATAGTTTGCATTGACTTTGATGAGATGCCTATTGTTTGTAATGTTGTTTTGTGATGACTTAATGTTATTGGCTAAGTTGTTTGAGAGGTTTGGTGATCTCGGGATGTCCAAAATATAAAGAGAAACTTTGCCAAATTTTCTTCAAAATGTTTAAAGGGTGAATGATTTTAAGTGATTGAATGATGATTTTATGATAATTGGTTGCATTATGTGATAATATGATTCCATGATTAGTGGTTACTACTGAGATTCTTTGAAATGACCAACATGATAGGCCAAGCAATGTAAGGAATCCAAGAAGAGTTAAAGGAAAGGAGGAAGAGAAAGATGCATGATATTATTATGCAAGTTTTGATGTTATGTTTTATGAATTTGTATAAAATTGTAGATAAAAGCTAAACTCTATTTGATACCATGAAAATGTCCCTTTAAGTTCCCTTATAATGTTATGTGTGGTTTTGGAACATGTTTGGGTAATATAGTAGGCATATACAATTGATCTTGCAAAGGATGCTTAGTGTTGTCCAAGATGACCAATAGTAGTGGAGACAAAGATACCTTGTTCGAAATAGAGAAATTGGTGGAGTGTTATATATGCTCTGAAATTAGTTGAAACAAGATTTAAAAGAAGATAAAGATCACTTAATTTGGATAAGTGTGCAATTTATAGTGAATTTTTGAATTTAGGTTTTAGAACTGGACAGTAATAGGAAAATTGAAATTTTCATTGAAGATACTGGATTTATCAAAAGGCACTATAAAATTGTGTGTAGCTCCAAGGATTTAGTGATTTGTATTTATGAAAAACTCTAAGTCTTAGGAAATAAATGCCACTAGTTTCGAAGCATTTGGAGCTATACAGAAAGATTTATATAATTTCACCTAAAACTATTCCAGTAAAAGTAATGTTCTAACCCTTTATGATTTAAGTTAATGTTATGTCTTGTATAACCTAAATAAATGTACAATAAAAATATTTCTAGAAAATAGACACAAAGAACTTTCAAATGGCATATAGTGAGCATATTTAGTTCAAATAGAAGGAGATATGAATTTTTAAATTTAAGGCCAAAATGATGAAAAGATATGAAATGACCAAATGTATAGTAAAATTTAAGGAATAAACTGTACAAATTGGTTTAGTGAATATCCAAATTCTTATTTTTCCCATGTAGAGAATCATTTTAGCTATGTTTAGAGACTTAAATCATTTCAATATGAATTTTTTTTTAGAATTAGTTATGAATTTTCAAAGTTTGTATGGATAAATGGAAAACGTCACATGAACAGTACCGCAAAAAATGAAAATTCTGTTTTTTACTTTTTATATGATTCAAGTTTCTAATCAAGCATATTTGGACTCTAATGAGGCCTAATTCATGGGAAAATTGACCTAAAAGTAAGGCGTTACATTTTTTGGTATTAGAGCTAATATTATAGGCTCTAAGAGCAAAGATTTAGACTAATGTTTGCAAGAAATTACATATTTTAAAGTTAAAGTATTTCCCTTTAAATGTTAAAGTGCTATTCCTTATAGAAACTTGGCCTTTGAATGTCTTACCAGCATAAGAGATTAGTCCTGAGGATAGCTCTTTTTAGTTGCTAGATTAGTTAACGAAATTTTACAGAATTTATTTTCCTTTGGTCTTGAATCCTTTCAGAGCTGGATTGCAATTAGATCCTTTCAGTAAAGAGATGAGGTAAGAGCACAAGGGCTCAGAGATCACAGTAGATCTCATGGTTACAGTAGACCAATTATGAGGTTGTAGTAGACGTCTAAAGAGAATGAGATAGATAATAGAGCTCTACAATACTGATAGTTCTCTGAAAGAGGATGGCCTAGGATGTTTTTAGAAAGATATGAAACCTCATTAAATAGCAGCTAGTACGAATGTTCACCTAAGACTTTTCTCAAATGCCTAGCCACTGACCAGAAAGTAGTTATGAAATGTAATGGTGGGTGATGAGGAGTAGAAAGACAAGTATCCCACACATGAAATGAAGTAATATCAATGGCAAAATGTTTCCAAGAATAAATGTAAAAGGCCAGTAAGGAATAAATGATATTAATGAAGGAAAAGTAGTTATAAAATGAGTTAATGGGGAAAACAAATATATGACTTAAGGGGAGATGAGTTAGTAAAGAGAAATGACTAAAGACCCCGATAAAAGAAATTGGCCTAAGCATAATTAGAGTCCTGTAAAGGAAAATGCAGGACTTAAAGTGATTGCTAGTAATAATGATTATATGATAATTATTGAATGCAAAAGATTACTTGAGCCAAACGTGACCCAATCATAGTGGTCTCTTTAGAAGTGGCTCAACTTGGCAAGTAATTGTACTATAAGGTGAAGAGATAGAATAAACTATGAATAATGATGTGCAAGTCTTGGCTAGAAGAATTGTTTGGAAAGAAAAGTAGCCCTCTTAACTAAGTCAAGGACTCCAAATCCAAAGCAACAATAGAACTATTTTAAAGAATGCCAGGATAGATCTAGAAGATAAGCTCAAGTTTTAGATCTCCTAAGGACTGTGTTAGAAGTAAAAGAATGTTTTGACGGGCATTATGACTATTAGCTGCTTGGAAGTGAATGTTGAATAAGCAATTTTGATGATTCCAAACAATTAGAGCTTGGAAAGGAGAATATCAAAAGAGTATGAAAAGATAAAGTTAAGAAATCCAGTGAAGAACAAGTGAAGATTTAGTTTTCAGGATTTCTCACTATGTATATTGGGTAAAAATTTTTGATTCTTACTTATTTATATTACCATAGTACTTCAACGAGTTATTTTATAGTTATCCTATGTTAGTATGTGTTAAAATTAAAAAATACTGACCAACAGATGAATTTTGTATATGACTCATGTTTATTTTATGCAAAATTCAAATTTTGTGTCAACGAATTTTGTTTAAAGAAATTCGAAGTTACAGATATTTTATCTTTGATAGATGAATTTCAGTTCTAAAACTTGAATTTCGAGCTAAGCATTGTTAGTGAAAGTGTGCAAAATTCGCATGAAGTTTAGTCAAAATTGGAATGTTGGTGAAATTCAAAGTAAGTTCAATGTCATTGCCTCTGATAGACAAACTTTGAGCCCTAAAATGTGAATTTTGAATTGAAAAGTTTTGAGTCTCATTAGATCATATCTCTAACAGACGGACTTTATAGTTCAACATTTGAACTTTACAGAGGATAGTTTTTGTGCCATGTTAAACATACCTTTAATAGATGAATTTTAGCTTCTAAAATTCAAATTTTGAGTGCACTATGAAAATGTGAGACAACTGTTTAAGCTTAACAGATGCACTTTCAATAGGAAAATTCGTATGATCAAAGATCTTCAAAAGAGGTTCACTCTTATTGTGAAATAACTGAAAAGCCTTGGGAAAGAATACTCTCAACCTGAGAAAGTCAAAAAAATTTTCAGAGCCTTACCTATTGAATGACAACTAAAGGTGATAGCCATAGAAAAAGCCAGTAGAGAATCAATGAAATATGTCACAGCTCTCTTTAGAAGCCTTGAAGAATATGAAGGGAAGCTGAAGGCTCTTAAAGAATCTTCTTCTTTTGACAAAAAAAAGAAAAGTCTGGATCTCAAGGTAAAATCAGAAGATGATGATGATTTTGAAGATGATGCTGAGCTAGATGAAGAAACAATGGCTATATTGGTGAGAATATTTGGAAAAATGTATGGAAAGAAGAAATTCAAAAAGTTTACAAAGAAAGATGGAGCCACTAGCAGTAAGAAAAAAAATAAAGACTCTCTTATATGCTACGAATGCAAGAAACTTGGACACATTAAATGGGAGTGTCCTCTGCTGGCTAAGAAGCAAGGACAAGAAAAGAAGGTTGACAAAGGGAAAAAGAAGAAAGCCTTTGTGTCATCCATCTGGGGAGATAGCTCAGATGAAGATGATGCAGCAAAAGATGATGAAATTTCCAATATATGCTTAATGGCTCAAGAGGTGGCAGAAGAGGAGAATAATCATAATTAAGACAGTGATAATGATTTTTAGGTAAATGATTCTAAACCTTCCTACAATGAACTGTGTGATGCATTCAATGATTTAATGGCTCAATTTGTCAAAGAGTCTAAGCAGTTGCATCAAGCTAAAAGGAAAATAAACAAACTTGAAAATAAATCTCAAGCATCCTGCACTATATCACAGCCTTCTTCTTCCACTACTTCTATCTGCACCTCATGCATTAAGTTGAGAGATAAGAATACTTATCTCCATAAGACTCTAACTAGATTCACTAAAGGTCAAGATATGTTGAAAGTGCTACTGAGAAAGCAAGTGGTAAGTCAAAGCAAAACTGGTCTAGGATATGACCCATGTGCTATCAAAGAGAAACTAAAAAATAAGAAACAAAATCTTTATTTAAGAAATTTTGTGTATGTTGATGGCAACAAATCAACTCAAAACATAGAGTCATTCCCAACCCCTAGAAATCAAAAAGATAGATATTATCTACATTATTTTAGGCTTGTATATCTTTCTTCTAGCCCCTTTTCCACTTACTACTACTATAACAAGAAGGGTCATACGTCATCCTCTTGTGTATACAAGAAGGAAAGAAATGGCAATGGAATAAAATGGGTTCCCAAAAGTATTTCAGTGCCCAAGGGGGGAGCTAACAAGAAAGGACCCAAGTAAATATGAGTACTTAAAAGAAAGAACTAAAATCTGTTTTGCAGGTATGTCTCAAGGCAAAGAAAAAGCAACAAGTGGTACATGGATAATGTCTGCTCGAGACACATGACTGGAGATAAAGAGAAATTCATCATGCTAAGAGATAAGAAAGGAGGAAAGGTAACTTTAGGTGGTGACTAGTCTGGCAAGGTTGTTGGCATTAGAATCATGGCAAGAAACAAAAAATATCAATAGAACAAGTGCTGCTTGTAATTGGCCACAATCACAACCTACTGAGTGAAAGCCAAACCTGTGACAAGGGTGATTAGGTTCTGTTCGACTCCAAATTCTGCCTATTCATAAAAAAAAGTGATCACAAAGTCATTCTTAAAGCACAAAGAGATGGTAATTATTATATAGTTGATTTAGATGAATTACCTAGTCTGGACTCAATATGCTTAATCAGTAAAAATGATGAGAGCTGGCTATAGCATAGAAGATTAGCTTTTGTTAGCATCCATCAATTAAACAAACTTATTAAAAATGAACTTGTCATTGGTTTATCTAATATCTCTTTTGAAAAGGACAGATAATGTAATACTTGTCTTAGAGGGAAACAAACTAAGACATCTTTTAAATTTAAAAATGTTGTCGCTACATCTAAACCATTGCAATTGCTTTACATGGTTTGGTAGGTCCTAGTCATGTTAAGAGTATTGGTGGAAACTTATATGTGCTTGTAGTAGATGACTATTCTAGCTTTACTTGGACTTTATTTCTTTCTTTTAAAGATAAGACATTTGAGACATTTCTAATCTTAGCTAAGAAAATCCAAAATGAGAAAGGTTGCTCTATTTTGTGTACTAGAACAGATCATGGTGGTGAATTCGAAAATGCTTAGTTTGCTGACTACTATGAAGAAAAAGGAATATAGCACAACTTCTCTGCTCCAAGAACACCTCAATAGAATGAAGTTGTTAAGAGGAATAATAGAGTGATAGAAGAAATGGCTCATGCAATGCTGAATGAAAAAGGATTGGTAAAGTACTTCTAGGCTGATGCAGTGAGCACAACATACTACCTAATGAATAGAGCCTACATCAGACTTATTCTTGGCAAAACTCCATGTGAGCTATACAAGGGAAAGAAGCCCAACCTCTCTGATCTTCATGTTTTTGGATGCACTTGCTAGATACACAACAACAATAAAGATAACTTGGGTAAGTTCGATGCCAAATCAGATGAAGATATATTTATTGGCTATTCAAATAGAAGTAAAGCATGTAGAGTATTTAATATGAAGTCTATGACCATAGAAGAATTTGTGTATATAATATTCATTGAAAATGAAACCATTTCTAAATCTAACTTAGATGAGGATGAACTAATTTCTAGTTTTAAAAATAAGAACCTTACTAAGGAAGATAAAGCTGAACCTCCAAAACTATTAGAATTTATTGCTGTAAAGGAAGATATTCAGAAAAAAGATCTTGAATTTGAAGATAATGAAGTAATTTCTCAAGAACTACCTAAACCTTAAAGATATCAAAGGAGTTATTCTATTGATCAAGTGATTAGGGATGTTCAGGAGACTGTTAAAACACAAGGACAACTTAGGGATCAAATAAATAATTGCATTTATTTCTCAAATTGCACCTAAGTGTATTAAAGAAGCATTAAAAGATAAGTACTGCATAATAGTTATGCAAGAAGAACTAAATCAGTGTGAGAGGAATCAAGTTTGGAAATTAGTGCCTAGATCCAATGATCATCCAATTATTGGAACCAAATGAGCGTTTAGAAACAAATTTGATGAATTTGAAATAATAATCAGAAACAAAGCCAGGCTGTTGGCTAAAGGATATAATCAAGAAGAAGGTATAGATTATGAGGAAACTTTTGCTCAAGTTGCAAGATTGGAAGCAATAAGAATTCTCTTAGCCTATGCTTGTATAAAAGACATTAAGTTATATCAAATGGATGTAAAAAGTGGTTTTCTAAATGGTTACATCATGGAAGAAGTTTATGTTGACCAATCTCCAGGTTTTTGAGGACTCAACTAAACCCAATCATGTATATAAACTAAATAAAGCTCTTTATGGATTAAAACAAGACCTAAAGTATGGTATGAAAGATTAAGTAACTATCTAATTGAAAAAGGGTTCAATAGAGGCAAAGTTGATATAACTTTTTTTTATTAAAAAGAAAAATAAAGATTTACTTATTGTTCAAATTTACGTTAATAATATTATATTTGATGCTACTAATGAATGTTTGTGCAAGGATTTTTCTAAGTTAATGTGGAGTAAATTAGAGATGTCAATGATGGGAAAACTTAATTTTTCCTTGGATTGCAAATCAAACAATGTGAAGATGGAATCTTCCTGAATCAATCAAAATATCTAAAAGAGTTACTGAAGAAATTTGGGATGGAGAATGCTAAATCAATGGGAACTCTAATGGCCTTTGCTACAAAGGTTGATATGGATGAAGAAGGAAAACCATTTGACATAACTCAATACAGAAGAATGATTGTTTCCCTATTGTACTTAACATCATGTTCAATGTCTGCATGTGTGCAAGGTTCCAATCATGTCCCAAGAAGTCCTATGCAACAGCTGTAAAAAGAATATTCAAATATCTACTTGGAACATCACAGATGGGGCTCTGGTTTCCAAAGGGCAATGGAGAAGAGCTTGTAAGTTATACTGATACTGACTTTGCTGGATCTAGGACCGATAGAAAAAGTACAAGTGGTACATGCCAATTTCTTAGAGGATCCCTAGTCTCATGGTTCAATAGAAAACATAATAGTATGGTTCTGTCCACAGTAAAAGTTGAATATATATAGCCACTGGAAGCTACTCTGTTCAAATCCTTTAGATGAAGCAATATCTAAAAGTTCTTTAGATTGAAATGAATGAAACACCTGCCAAATGTAATAATCTCAGTGCCATCAACATCACAAAGAATCCAGTAATGCATTCAAGGACGAAGCATATTGAAGTCGGATACTATTTCATAAGGGATCATATTCTAAAAAGAGATATTACATTAGAACTTGATCAAATAAGGACAAGTTCTAATATATAGTAAAATCAGAAGAAAATTGAGAATGGCTAATCCGAATGAGTTGTAAGCAAAATTCTAGCTCAATCTCTTTATTTTCTATATAAAAGTGTTAGATCATTTACTAACTTAAGCATCGTAGTATGCATAAAGTGTTTTGCAGGTACTACTCATGAGCTTGTTGTTGAATCAAGAGTTTTGATGATTCCAAACTAACACTCAAGAGCTCGGATTGAAGATATCAAAGGAGATCAAAGTTGTTTCGAGTGAAGATTTTCTGAGTTTTTGCTATTAGATCTTTTGTAGGATCTTTAGTTTTAGTTGTGATTGGGTAAAAGATTTTGATTTGAGAAAAAGATGTTTTCAAACCTTAATTTTGTGTTAAATCTTAACTTAGTTGAAAAACACCCACAAATAGACGAAGTTTGAAAGTTTAAACTTAACTGTCAAGTTGGAAATTCGAACTTTGCCTTAGGAAATTCGAATTTCGAGCTAAAACTGAATCAGTCTGAAGAGATGGCTCTCTGTCAGATGAATTTTGATTGTTCAACATTCGAATTTTCATCTAAGTCTGAGAGAAGTTTCCTTGAAACAGACGAACTTTGGTTCTTCAAAATTCGAATTTCAGACAAAACAAAATTTGAGAAAGTAGAAGAAATTCGTCTGAAACTATGTTAAAGTTCATCTGAGATCAAGAATGATTTACGTTTCAAAACTGCTCTCTGACAGACGAACTTTGAACATTAAAATTCAAATTTTAGAAGCTAAGTTCTTGAGTCTGTTGAAGTGAAACATTGACATACGAATGATGTGAACTTGCAACATTCGAATGATAAAGTTAGTCTGAAAAGAGTCTCTCTGACAGACGAACTTCACTCTTCAACATTTGAATTTCGAAGAAAATGAACTACTGTGCCTTTTTTTCACGTACTGGGAACAGATGAATTTTGGGCTTCCAAAATTCGAATTTCGAGTGTACTGTAGCAAATTGAAAACACTGTTCACACTTAACTGAAAAACTTTCTTCTTGAAAATTCGTATGTCACATTGTGAAAATGTTCTACAAGTTTCAAAACTTGAATTTCACTTCATGAATAGACGAACTTCGTGCTGTAACATTGAAAGCTCTAACCTTCAGTTCCTTCGAAATTCGTCTGTTGACCAACCAAAATTTGAATTTCAGTATGTCAGAAGCATTAAATGCGGTTGGTTAACGGATAGTTTTTCAGAGTAACCGTTGGATAACTTCTCCAACGGATAGATTAAAGTCTCTAATGGACATTTGAGACCTAAATCTATAAATACAACAACATTTGAAGTTGTGAGGAATAAATCTAACTTGTATATAACGAATTTCTGTAAAAACTTCTTCTCAAGAGCTTTTACCCTCTCAACTTCAATATTTGTACTTAAACCTTCAAATCTACTCTATTCAGGAGAGTTATTTCTTTAAAAACAATCTGTTATTCATCTAGAATATAGATTTGCTTGTGAGGGGAAATCACAAGGGGATTGGGAAGCACATTGTGAGAGTGCTTAGAGTGTTTGAGAGAGCTCCAGAAACAGAGCATACTCATGTACTGTGGCATTAGCAAGAATCCTGTTGAATTCTTGCTGTATAGTGGATAAATCTCAAGAGTTGTCTTCGGGACTGGAAGTAGGTCAAATGGATAGACCGAACCAGAATAAATTACTGATTTTTCTTCTCCTTATCCTTACTTTTCAGCTTGCTCTGTTTTATAAGTTGCCTTCATTATACTGTGCTATCTTTACTCATTTCAGTTTGTGCAGAAAAATTTAAATCTTCCCAATTCACCCCCTCTTGGGAAGTCAGCCTTGCTAACACTTGTGTGATAAGAAACCAATATAATGAAGTATCTCATACTTACTCAAACAACATCTGCTAAAGAAATATGGA
The DNA here is from genome assembly GCA_026686845.1 of Adenanthera pavonina. Taxonomy (NCBI): domain Eukaryota; kingdom Viridiplantae; phylum Streptophyta; class Magnoliopsida; order Fabales; family Fabaceae; genus Adenanthera; species Adenanthera pavonina. Next base: position 12,453,953 of record JAIVEN010000017.1, read on the forward strand.
AATTCGAATGTTCAGCATCTGTTTATAAGTTCTATCCTGTAAAATTTGCATTTTAACTGCTATTAGATGAATTTCCATGCTATATCTGGCTTATTGAGTAACATCACTTGTTCAAAATTTGAATTTTGGCCATGTAATAGTCGAATTTCAATGCCTTAGATGCTATGCTTATGATTCAGCTTATTTGAAATTCGTTTGTTGACCTCTTGAAATTTGAATTTTTACTATTGATATATATATATATTTGTGATATATTTGTTTGTGTACAATATTCGAAGTTTGATAATTCAATATTCACTTTTCAGATGCTCTTTCACAAAATTCATGAAATTTGAAGTTTGAAATTCAACATTCATTTGTTGGACATCATGTGTTTGAATGCTTTGTGTTGAGCCTTCAAAATTTGAACTTTGAGGACACAAAGTTCGTCCATTGAAGCTTCTGTCTTTGGTTGAGCCTCTGACAGTCGTATTTCAAAGCTGAAATACAAATGTTCAGGTATTGCTTGAAAAGTGAGTCTCTGATAGATGAACTTCAAAGTTGAAAATTTGTCTATCAAGATAGTTTCTTTTTGGTATGTGGGCAATGTAATTGACTGAAATTTGAATTTTGACCACCAAAATTTATCTATCAAACGGTTACATAAGGAAACTTAAAGGGTTATACTTTGAACAGATGCAATCCTATTCATATTTAAATTTGTGCTATTCCTCCTCACTTAACCATTCTCAAATTCCTTCGGTCAAACTTCATTTCCCACTAATTATACTCTAAATTGAACCTTATAAACATCTTTGGAGCATTCCTCAAAACAAATTTCTCATGAAAATAGTTAGAGTGAAGAATGCCAATGTCGAGAAAGAATAGACTAGGCCTAAATGTTTAACCAAGTCTTAGTATGTGTAACACTCTACTACAACACACCTTCACTGTTCACCAAAACTTCCAAAAAAAATTGGCCAAACCATAATAGAATACCTCAAATTCAACTCTTGAAACATCAAAACCTCGAAAAAGTATCAAAGAGTACTAGAACAGGGTTGGGGCCACGGCCGGCTACAGTTATGATGTGGGCTCAGAGAGGCAAAATAGGTTGGTGTCACAGTGAGCTACAGTAGCACATGGCGCTAGCATGTGAGAGATAGTAGCGTATGACGCCGCAGTGCCCCTTGTGATTTCATGTTTCAAGTTTTTGAGGTGAACTTCTGATGAGTACAACTTTATGTTTTGACCTCCGGTTGACTTGATTCCAACTCCAACGGGTCACTCTTATTCCAATCTATCCATAGACACCAGTTTCACTCAATTCCATCTCCGTATGGGAATTTTGGATATTTTTGACCGATTTGGTCACTTTTTTGCCAAAACTCACAACTTACCTCCTTCAATTGCCACTAAAGGAAAATTATCACTTACGGACCATTCACACAGGTCTCATTTAGCTCAAACAACTCATCTAAAGAGGTTTCACCCCAAAAGAACCACTCCTCCAAGATTTGACCTCTTAAACCCCAATTCCACTCACTGGGTTACCTATCCAAAACACACCTATCAGGACCAAAAACCCCCTTTTTGCTTCCTTATATAGCCATTCTGACACATAAACACCTATTCCAACAATACTGACCCACACCGAGGTCCAATTTATCATACACACCAAGACATGCATACATCTATACCACATCATCATCAATCTTATCCAATATCATTCATCATCGTCAACATTATACAACCATTAGTATCATTGTCCTCATATCAATTGCATATATATTATCCTACTTGGCACAATATATAACATAGACAATATACACACTATCGCGACTTGAATATTCCTGAGTCAAAGAGATTACAACTTCTTTGTCTTCTCTAGACTAGTGATAGGTCTTCACTTGAAATGTTAGTCATATAAGGGGGTGTGAGACAAAATCTCAGTAACTGGGGATAACCACAAGCAACTTATATCCTCTATCCACATGAAGTTGCATATGATGTATGCAATGCAAAATGTAATGAAATGCATGTCTCCTTTGTACACGGCTAGAACCATGAACTGTCATCATAATAAGATATTTACAATAGGTGATTCCCTTTCAATAGTTAGTGAAGACTGATTCTAGGACTTCACCAAGCTCACCTCACACTAGTACACCTGGCTAAAGGTAACATTAATGCTTGGACCGTGGCTCTCTTTTCCCTGGACCACTGTGAGTGGTTATTTAGGGAAGACACAGTCCATTACCACCTGGCTCTCTAGGCTATAGGAGAGGATTTAGCGGCAGGGATCCCTTCCTTATTTCACCATATCATAAATCATCATACCATATCTCACCATCACCACCCGATCTACCATTTCTCACAATGTATATATGGTGATAATGTTCATGCCTTACCACTATACAATCATCATCATGATCATATTCATTAATGTCATGCTAGCATGCTATGAAATCACATAATGCCACGTCAACATATGTATATCCCTATGTAATTATCATCATGTCATCATTATTATATACTATCTCATCTAGCCATGTGCATACCACGATATATAAAAAAACCATACACACACACACATAACAATATCATGGCATGAATGGAAACATGCATATATACATTTATATATAAATACTAATCAACAAACAAACAAAAACACTTGGTTACCTTAAGTTATAAATACCACACACACTTGTACTCCTCCGATCAACCAAACAATCACTACAATACCATAATATTTTCAATTCAACCAAGTATGCTTAACTCAAGGTTTCAATAACATAACTACACTCTAGTGAGCTCTAATTAATCCTCCACATCATAATTTTCCACACACAATTCAGATTCTATACCCCCTGCACCAAAATCAACCTAGGGTTCAACTCAAACCCATCACTATCCAGTCAAAACTCGAATCCAAAGCTTCCTAACACTAAATAACACCTTATTAATCCCATTTTATCCATTTTAAGCAATAGATTTTGGCCAAAATTGGAAACCAAACATATATACCTAAAAAACAACCTAAAAATTGAAGAAAAACGAAGAGGAAGGAGCAAGAATCACTTACCAATTGAGATCAAAGCCTCTAGAGTCTAGAAATCACTTCCAAATGCTGGATCTCCGAAGCCCTAATGCAGGTCTCCTATTCTTCGTTTCTTCCTCCCTCGGCAGACTGAAATGCTTCTAATTTAAACGGCTTTTTGGTCTAGCGCTGTGGCGGTAGGTAAGTTCGTCTTGTTGTGAAACCCTTTTGTTTGAAAAAATTTTCAAAGTTGCAACTCGTTCACCGTGATGCCACTATTTCTCACTGTGACATGGCCTTTCTTTGTTTCAAATATTAGCTTTTGTCTCATTTGGATCCTTTCTCTAGTCCTAGTTCTTCCGGTTTTGCACACATTATCAAGTACACTCCCCATTAACTTTAAACTAAATTTTGGATAGTGTAATAAGGGTTATTTCATTCTCCCCTCCTTATAAAAATTTCGTCTTCAAAATTTTGACTCTTACCTCAAGCAAAAATCTCAGGATACCTTATTTGCATGGATTCTTCTATCTCCCGCATGACATCATTGGATGCCAGGCTGCTCCACAGTACTTTCACTAATTTAATAGTTTTATTCCTCAGCTGCTTCACCTTTACATCAATAATTGATAGTGATGTGACCTAAAAAATTAGATACCCTCGTACTTGAACTTCCTTATCATCAATTATATGAGATGAATCTAAATGATACTTCTTGAGTTGAGAAAGGTGGAACACGTCATGTAATCTTGCGAGATTAGGTGATAGCGTCACTAGATATGCCGCTAGCCCAATTCGCTCTGAAATTTGATATGGACCTATATACCGAGAAGTGAGCTTCTTCGCTTGAATTGATCTCTCAACACCTGTGGTAGGAGTTACCTTCAAGAATACACAATCTCCAGCATCAAACTCCAATGGTCTCCTCCTTCTGTCTGCATAACTCTTTTGCCATCTTTGGGCAGTCAGAAGCTTTTGATGAATATTCTCTCTTTGTTGAAAGGTTTGATCCAAAATATCTGGGCCCAATTGACTTCGTTCACCAAGTTTCACCCAACATAATGACGATCCATATTTTTTACCATACAATGCTTCATGAGGAGCTATTTGCAAGCTTGAGTGGTAACTATTATTATAGGCAAATTCGATGAACGATAGGTATTGATCCCAATTGCCTTTATTCTCCAAAACATAAGCCCACAACATATCTTCCATAGTTTGAATTGTTCTTTCAGTTTACCCATCATATTGAGGATGATAAGCAATACTGAAATTCAACTTCATCCCCATGGCCTTCTAAAGGGATTTCCAAAACTTGGATGTAAACTGACGGTCTCTGTCTAACACAATGTTCATTGGAATTCCATGCAACCTTATGATCTCATTTATATATAGTTGGGCTAACTTTTCCATCATAATGGTCCCACGAATCGGAAGAAAATAGACCGACTTCATTAATCTATCTACAATTACCCACATTGCATTGCACCTTGAAGAGGTCCTTGGTAACCCCATTAAAAAGTCCATAGAGATGTTATCCTATTTTTGCTCGGGATTGTCCTGAGGCTGTAATGAACCTGCTGGCAATTGGTGTTCAATTTTCACCTTCTGACAAATTAGATATCTTGCTGCATATTTGGTGATGTCTTTTTTCATGCCTAACCACCAATACGCTCAATTCAAGTCTTGGTAGATCTTAGTGGTAATTGGGTGAATAGTATACCTGCTCTTATGAGCTTCCTCTAGAATAATTTATCATATTCCCATAACGTTTGGCACACAAATCCAACCACGATATTAGATGATACCATCTTCTAATATATCAAAGTCCTGGCTTATGCAATTTTGATTTGTTCCTCAATGCCTAAAAGATAATTATCTTCCAGCTGTGCATAGCAAATGCTTCTCAACAAATCATTTGACACACTGATAGACCCCGCTAGTAAAACTCCTAGGTGTACATTAATGGATAACTTCATATCTCTCAGGCTTTCTAGCAACTGTTGTTCCCTTATCATCATTGTGGCTATATGGATTGACTTCCTTCTCAGCACGTCTACCACTACATTGGCCTTTCCAAGATGATACTTCAAAGCAAATTCATAATCTTTCAAGAATTCTACCGGTCGCTTTTGTCTCATATTTAACTCCTTCTGATAAAAAAGATACTTCAAACTTCTGTGATCACTGAATACCTCTAATTGAGCGCCATAGAGATGATGCCTCCATAACTTCAAGGAAAACACTACAGCCACTAGCTCAATGTTGTAAGTAGGATAGTTCTCCTCATCGGACTTCAACTGCCTTGAAACTTATGCCATAACTCTTCCCTGTTTCATTAACACACACCCTAAACCCTTCTTAGAGGTGTCTATATAATCTGTGAATAGATCAAATATGTAAGGGATGATCAACAGTGGGGTAGACATCAAACGAAGCTTCAATTCTTGGAATGATCTATCATACCTGTCATCCTAAATAAAAGATCTATCCTTGTGGATGAGTCTAGATAAAGGCATAATAGGCTGAGAGAATCCCTTGATGAACCTTCGATAGTAACCAGCCAATCCCAGAAAGCTACGAATTTCAATCACTGATTGTGGTCTCTCCCAATTCTACATTGCTTCTATTTTATTAGGGTCTACTGCTACGCCTTCCTTAGAAATTACGTGGCCTAAGAATTTCACCACCCATAACCAAAACTCACATTTACTAAGCTTGGCATATAGTTGGTGATCCTGTAATACTTGTAGCACAATTCAAAGATGAAGTGCATACTCTTTCTCATTCTTCAAGTATATCAAAATATCATTGATGAATACTATAATGAACTGGGCCAAATATAGCCGAAATATCCTATTCATATAAACCATGAAAATTACCGGGGCATTGTCTAGATATGGCTAGAATTCGAAAAGCTATTTTAGGAATATTCTCAGCACACACCCGAAGTTGATGGTATCTTAACCTCAAATCAATTTTAGAGAAAACTGAGGCACCTACTAATTGATCAATCAAATTATCGATTCGTGACAAAGGATATTTGTTCTTGATTGTTACCCTGTTTAACTGCCTATAATTGATACACAACTTGAGACCACCATCCTTCTTCCTAACAAACAACTTTGGAGCTCCCCAAGGTAAGACATTTGGCCTAATAAAACCCTTTTTCAACAAATCTTCAATATGCTTTTCAAGTTCTTTCAATTCAAAGGCTGTCATTCAATATGGAGCCTTAGAAATAGGACTTGTTTCAGGCACCAAATCAATGGAAAACTCTAGCTCTCGTGGTGGTGGCAAGCCAGTAATCTCCTTTGGAAATATGTTGGGGTATTCACAAACAACCAGATATCTTTCTATTCCTTCTTCCATATCCATGCTCACAAATAGGAAAACTAGAAACTCTTGACACCCTTTCTGCAAGTACCTGTTAGCTTGGGCAAGGAATAGATAAACATTTTCATTCTCTTGAACACTAGGGATATTCATTGTCAATGACACAATTTTTTGAGCAAAGTTAAGAATAGCATTATTCGCCTCCAACAAATCCATCCTAATGACAACATCAATCTATTGCAATGGTAGACAAATTAGATCCAGTGTAGTGCTTTGGTGTTCAAAACAAACCACATAATTTAGACAAACTTGAGTAGTTCTTAATGAAACTCCCATGAGTGTGAAAACTGACAATTCAAAAGGTAACTCCAATGTCACAATACTCAATCTCCAAGAATAATCAAAAGATATAAAGGAATGTGATGCACTAGAATCAAACACTGCATGAATAGAGAAACCATTGAGTTTAAGTTTACCTCTAATTAAGTTAGGGGTTGCATCCGCTTCTTGTCTGTTTATTGCAAAGACTCTTCTGGGCATTGTTGGCCTTCTCATTATATCATCATGCTTAAGCTCATGGCAATTCTGTGAAATGTGTCCCAGCCTCTGACAGTTATAGCAAATCAAACAAAGTCAATTGTCATGGCTCATTCCACATTTTTTGCACAGATTTGTGGCACTACCTGATTTGTATTGAGATGGAACTACATCTCTCACTACAAATTACTCTGACTAGAGCTCCCTTGGTCAAAGCCTTCTTTATAGAATTGCCTTTGCCAAAATGGCCTCTGTTAGACTGATCTCAACCAAACCTGCCTCTTCCTCTGCCAAAACAACCTCTATTATGATGGTCTCTTCCTCCCTTAGAACCACCACTGCCACTATTACTATCAGATCCACTTCATTTACTGACTTCTTTGGTAGGTCTTAGATGGGAAAAGGCTTGGATCATTGAGTTCCTCTTTTCTTTCTCTATTTCTCACATTCACTGAGATTGAACATGTATCTTTGCACATAGATCCTCAAAGGATGTAAATTCAACTACTACCAATCTTTCCTTGATTTCTAGGCAAGCTTCCTCAAATAATTGTAAAGCCTTTCACCTGTTATCAAGGTGATTGTTCAAATAAGTGGAATATTTGGCTAGGTCTAAAAATTGGTCAATATTATCATCAACTGACAAATTCCCTTATTTAAAAGCTAAAAATTCGGGCTCTTTTTGCATCATCAGGGCAGGAGGGAAGTAGTGTGCAAAGAATCTTTACTTGAATTGTTCCTAGTTTATCAGAGCATTTATGGCTTTAACACTTTAAGGACACTCCTCCACTAATGCATAGCCTTTTTCTCTAGCTTGAACACCTCTAGTGGCACCTTTTGTTCAGAGGTGCAATCCATCACACCAAATATGATTTCAAGTTGATCCATCTATTCTTTAGCTAATGCATGGTCCATTTTACCTTTGAAAGCTTGGGGATAGAACTTTTGAAAGTTCTTTAATTAGGAGGAGAAACCCTTTCTTTCAATTCTTGGGGTTGCCATAGGCTCCATCTCGTCCTTATCATTATTATGTCCAGTATTCAAGTCCACATACATGCTGGCCTCTTTATTCACATCGCCATACTCTTGTCGATTTAATTGCTCCTACATTCTATTCAGCGCTTGCCCTTAGGTATTCACTCGGTCGCTTAAGCCTACCAACATCTCATGCATTTGTCTCATCAAGTCACTATTACTTTGTCTTCCTCTACGAGACATTTTCTCCTACATACAAGGAAAAACATGTTCAGTTGTATGACTTTGGATTAGTATTGTAATGGGAATATGTAAGTCTATATAATTAATATTATGCCAAGTATTACCATAAATAGAAACAATGGCTTGAACCATGGCTCTAATACCAAAATGTAATACCCTACTATAACACCTCAACTCTTCACCAAAACTTCCAAAAAAAAATTGGTCAAAACAAACTAGAACACCCTAAATTCAACCCCAAAAACATCAAAATCTTGAAAAAGTACCGAAGAGCACTAGAACAGGACTGGAGCCACGGCCAGCTACAGTGACACCGCGGGCTCAGGAGGCAAAATAGGCTGGTGCTGCTATGAGCTACAGCAATGTTGCGATATGTGAGAGATAGTAGCATATGGCATTGTTGCCTAGCTTCTGGCACCACTAAGCCCCTTGTTGATACCATATTAGCAAATTTAAAGTTTTTGGGATGAACTTCTGAGGCTCATAACTTTATGCTCTGACCTTCGATTGAGATCTTATTCTAACTCCTAGAGGTCACTCTTGTCCCAATCTATCCATAGACACCAATTTTAGTCAATTCAATCTTCGTATAGGGATTTTGGATACTCGTGACCGATTTAGTAACTTTTTGGCCAAAACTTACAACTTACCTCCTTCAATTGCCACCAATGGCAAATTAGCACTCAGAGACCATTCACATAGGTTTCATTTAGATTAACCAACTCATCCAAAAAAAATTTCAAAGTTGCAACTCGTTCGCCATGGTACCACTATTTCTCCTCGTAGCGTGGCCCTTCTCTGTCTCAAATTTCAACTTTTATCTTGTTTGGATCCTTTATTTGGTCCTTGTTCCTCCGATCCTGCCCACATTATCAAGTACACTTCCTATTAGCTTGAGACTAAATTCAGGATAGTGTAATAAGGGTTGTTATAGTATGATGAAAAGAGGTGATACCCAGAAAAGAAAAGTTGAATTCAGCAAGGGAACACCATCAAAGAAGTAGAAAACACCATCTAAGCCAGAATCAATGAAACCTATAACTGCTACTTTTATATCTAGCATAGAGTCTAAGGAACTCCAGATGACCATGGAGCCCCTTTGCAGCTCTAAAAGCATCTTGAAAGAATTTATAACAAAATTTGTTGCAAAGAAAGTAATCACTCCTAATTGCACAAGTCTAGAACAATTTCTCATTTCAAACAATTTTGATGCTGCAATATGGATGGGAAAGTATAAAAATCTATTAGAGATTAAAGAGAGATATGACGATGAAGTTATTGAGGTATGGTACGTCTCCTTGAAATTCAATGACCAGAAGAAGATGTATCAAGTGACTCTCAGGTCTAGGAATTTGTGGATGTTAGATAAAAATCTTAATGATGTTTTAAAGATTCAGACAAGATGGATTTAAAATCAATACTTCTTCCACCAAATATATGGATAAAGATGATAAAGCTAATGAAGAAAGTGGGGAATATAAATTACAAAGAGAGCACAATTCTAGATGTACTCTTCAAAAGAAGGGTGAATAGGCCTAAGCTGAAAATTATGAAGCCATCTGACCTTAGTGTTCAAGTAAAAGTTTTACACTATATAGTGTCTAAGATCATTTTCAATAAGGGAGGATGCTTCAATTTGATAACCAGGGTTGAAGCTCATGTAATGATAGCTTTAATTCAAAGAAAGGAGATCAACCTAGGTAGTATCATTTTTCAAAGAATGATTTAGGCCAAAGACCAGAAAAAAAGACTCAACTCTACCCTATACCTCTATTATTACTAAACTTCTCTAGTATGCCAAGATATAGTACTTGGAAAAAGGCAAAAGGAAGCCTACGGAGGAATTTAAAGAAGAAAAATTAATGGGAATGGGTATAGAAAGAAGAGAAGGCAGATGGATTGGAAAGGAGGCTAGAAAAAATGAGGATCAAGTTTATGATGGGGGAGAGCCACAATAACAAGGAACTACCTCTGAGGCTACTCCAACCATCCAACTTGAACTATAGCCAACCCAACCTTAGCCTATCTAGTAACCAAAACCTTCCATTCCATCTACTTTGGCCACCCTTATTATTATACTTGAACTATACGATTACCTATAAAAAATGATGTTGTGTATTAGGGATGAACAAAATGCTAAGTTTGTACACTTACAAGCTCAAATAACTGACTTAGCAAAGAACCTCAAGATGATTGCTGATGTCTATAATGATATTCGAAACTTTCTTCTAACCACAACAGCACCACCTCAAACTGGAACCTCTGAACCTCTCAAATCTATCTCTCCTCAAATCCCAATTCCTTTTGAAGTAGGCTCTCTTAATGCTACTGCTGTTGCTGTCACTCTTCAGGCCTGAAACAGTGGTACTAGCCCTGGTCCATTTTTGGATTATGCTATGGAGGATAAAGCCACTCAAGTAGAGAGTTCCCATGAGCCAGTAATGGAGGAAGCTACTCAAGGCCTAATTCTGTCATAACAAGAAATAGAGCAAATGGAAAAGCTTGTTGTAGATCTTACAGTTGTACCAATTATTCAAGTTGCTCTTTATGAGGAAATGGAAGGGTCATGCCTTACATTGATTTTACTACTATTGCACATGATGTTATAGTTCAAGCTTAGAAGCATGGGCTAGATGAGATGTTCCCTCTATCAACTCCTCAATCCCAATCCTTTAAATATGGCCTCTCTGTGAAAAAATGAGTTAGGCTTGCTAACATATTAAAGGAGGTTCAAGAATTATCTTTAGGGGCTGACAATGATTTTCCTTAGATACGTCCATCAGTGCCATTTATTCCAATTCCACTTCAAGCCATTCCTACAGATCAATTGCTTCCTTCCTCTGTACCTGCTTCTACTCATGATGATGCCAAAAAAGGGGAGAAGGAAAATGGACAAATTGAAGAATTTGGAGCTGTAGCTAGACAAATTGAAGCTAGACAATTTGGAGATATTAGGCAATTAGGAAGGACATATGGCAAAAGGATTAAGCCCAAGGCCAAAAAGAAGTAACTAGTGACGGATCCTCAAAGCTTAGATCACTTTAAGACTCCTTAGGACTTTGTAGGATTTCATGTTTCATTGTGCTATTTTTCTTTATATGATGAATGTACTTGTTTATATACTTGTTTGAATTTGGTTGAACATCTGTATTGAACATACACACATTAATGAAACTTGTTTCCATATTTTCTTTTCTATTCTCCTAAATTTTCAACTCTGATACATGTGTCATATTTATATTTGAATTTTAATGCATATATTGAGGATAAGCTTTTTGAAGCAAACCTAAGTACTAATCCAGTTTGCAAGTTGTTTTGTCATCATCAAAATGGGGGAGAATGTTGAATCAGAAGTTTGGTGATTCCAAACATCTAGAGCATGGAAAAGGGAATATCAATGGAGTATGAAAAGATAAAGTGAAGAAATCCAGTGAAGAACAAGTGAAGATTTAGTTGTTAGGTTTTTTCATTGTGTACACTGGGTAAAAAGCTTTGATTCTTACTTATTTATGTTACCATAATACTTAAATGAGTTATTTCATAGTTATCCTATGTTAGTATATGTTAGAATTGAAAAATACTGACTAATAGATGAATTTTGTATATGACTCTTGTTTAATTTGTGCAAAATTTGGAATTTGCTTAGTGAAATTCAAAGTTACGGAGGTTTTATCTTTGATAGATGAATTTCAGTTCTGAAATTCGAATTTCAAGCTAAGCATTATTAGTGAAAGTGTGTAAAATTCGTATGAAACTTAGTAAAAATTCAAATGTTAGTAAAGTTCAAAGTGAGTTCATTGTCATTACCTCTGACAAACAAACTTTGGGCCTTAAAATGCAAATTTTGAGTTGAGAACTTCTGAGTCTCGTTAGATCATATTTCTGACAGATGAACTTTGTAATTCAACATTCAAACTTCACAAAGGAGAACTTTTGTGTCATGTTAAATATGCCTCTGATAGACGAATTTTAGTTTCTAAAGTTTGAATTTTGAGTGCACTTTGAAAATGTGAGACAATTGTTCAAACTCAACAGATACACTTTCAATATGAAAATTTGTATAACATGGGATATCTTTGACAAACTAAAAATTCAAATGACACATTTAAATAAACGAATTTTGATATTCAATGTTGAAGTCCTTAATCTTCTTTCTCTGCGAAATTCATCTGTTGAACCCCTAAAATTTGATTTTTAGTGTGTTAGATGCATTAAATCTAGTTGATGAAGGGTTATTTCTATAGAGTAACCATTGGTTAAAGTCTCTAACGGTTAGATTTTGTGTCTAACGACTAGTTAAGTCATAAATCTATAAATGGAACTTCATTTGAAGTTGTGGATAACAAATTTAATTCTATCTTTTCAATAACCTTGCTAAATTTCTGTGTCAAAGCTTTTTCACCCACATACTTCATTTATTGTGCATAACTTTCATATCTACTCTATTCTAGAGAGTATTCATTCTGTGTTAAATCTTTTCTTCATTTAGTGGAAATATTCTTTGTGAGGGGAATCACAAAGGGTATTAAGCAACACTTGTAAGAGTGTTGAGTGAGAAATTTTAGTGTTCTTAGAATAGAGCATGTGTATTGTATTGAGGTATTGTAAGGAACCTGTTCAATTCTTGTTGATAGTGAAAATCTCAAGTAGTCGTGCTCCTTGCTATGTCACAGTATAATGGTTGTACTCTATTCTAAGATTCTCTCTTAACATTCTTACAAGTGTTTCCTAAATCCTTTTATGATTCCCCTCATAAAGAATCTTTCTTCCAGATGAAGAAAGATTTTATACAAAATTGAAAACTCTCTAAAATAGAAAAGGTATGAAATTTATGCCACAATAAATGTAGTGTGTGGGTGAAAAAGCTTTGACTAAGAAATTTAGTAGAGTTTTTATGAAGACAAACTTAAATTCATTACTTACAACTCAAAATGAAGTATTATTTTTTAGATTTATCACTTAACTAGTCATCAGACACAAGATCTAGCTGTTAGAGACATTAACCAATCGTTAATCTACAAAAATGGTCGTTCACTAACTGCATTAAATGTGTTTGATACACTAAAATTCAAATTTTGGAGCTTCAACAGACAAAGTTTATAGAGATAGATAGTTAAGGACTTTAACGTTGAATTTTAAAATTTGTCTGTTACTATGTGACATTTGATTTTGTGTTTGCCAAAGTTAAGCTATATTAGTTCATATGAATTTTCATATAGGAAGTGCGTTTGAAAAGTTTGAACAGTTGTCTCTAGTTTTCATAATGCATTTGAAATTCAAATTTTAGAAGCAAAAATTTGTTTGTTAGAGACATGTTCAATATGACACAAAAGTTCTCTACTCAAACTTTGAATGTTGAACTGCAAAGTTCATCTATCAGGGGCATGCTCTAATGAGACTCACAAGTTCTCATTTTTAAATTTGCACTTTCAAGTCCAAAGTTCGTCTGTCAGAGGAGGTAGCTTTGAACTTACTTTGAACTTCACCAATATTCAAATTTTGACTAAGCTTCATGCAAATTTTTAACACTTTCACTAACAATTCTTAGTCCAAAATTCAAATTTCAGAACTAAGATTGGTCTATCAGAGATAAACCTCTATAATTTCAAATTTTACTAAGCAAAGTCTGAATTTGCACAAAATAAGCATGAGTGAAGCACAAAATTTATTTGTTAGCCAATATTTCTCAATTCTAACATAAGCTAACTTTAAAATAACTCATTTAAACTTTGTGGCTTCATAAATAAGTATTATTCAAAGCTTTTAGCTAGTGTTCAAAGTTAGAAATTCTAGAAACTAGATCTTCTCCTATTCTTCATTGGATTTCTTCACTTTATCCATTCATACTCCTTTGATATTCTTCTTCCAAGCTCTTGTTGTTTAAAATCATCAAAACTTCTGATTCAACAGTGCTTAGTTCGAGGTGATCAGTGACTACAAAAGTTTGAAGTATTTTTTTATCGGAAGGAATTGAACATGAGGCAAAGGCAATGACTACAATTCTTGAAGGATCATGAGTTTACTTTTAAGTATCATCTCAGGAAGGCCAATGTAGTGACAAATGCTTGGAGTAGGAAGTCAATTTATATAGCTACCATGATGATGAGGGAGCAAAAATTGGTAGAGAGCTTGAGGGATATAAAGTTATCCCTCATTGTGTAACCTAGAGTGCTAGTTATAAGATCTAGCAATGTGTCCAGTAATTTACTAAGGGAGATTCGTTTTATTCAATTAGAGGATGATTATCTTTTGAGCATTCAAAAACATATTGAGATGGTGGAGACCCAATATTTTGATGTTTTTGAAGATTGTATTATTCAGTATCATGGTCGAATTTGTGCGCCAAATTTTGTTGAACTAAAGAAATTATTTTGGAAGAGGTTCATAAAAGCAACTACACCATTCACCCAAGTACTACCAAGATGTACCAAGATTTGAAGTGAGGTTATTGGTGGCCAGGCATAAAGAAGGATATAGCATAGTATGTGGCTTGATGTTTGATTTGTTAGTGGGTGAAAATAGTGCATCAGCTTCTAGCATGATTGTTGCAGCTTCTAAAGATGCCGGAATGGAAATGGGATAATATATCTATGGATTTTGTAATGTGATTACCAAGAACTTCCTCGATTCATAACATTATACGGGTGATTGTTGACATATTAATGAAGTTGGCCAATTTCCTTCCGATCTGGTAGACCATCACAATGGAGAAGTTGGCCTAGTAATATGTAAATGAGATTGTGAGACTATATGGGATCCCAATAAATATTGTATTAGATAAAGACCCATAGTTCACATCAACATTTTGGCAGTCCCTTCAAAAAACTATGGGGACAAGATTGAATTTCTGTATTGCCTATCATTCCCAGTTTGATGGACAGTTTGAAAGGACAATTTAAACTCTGGAGCACATGTTGTGAGCTTATGAAGATTTGATATACAATATCTAAGCCCAACAAACTCCACTCACTAAGCTCAACCCAACATATAGAGGTGAACAAAGACTATTCATCAAAGGCTTATGATAACTCAAAGTCAGAAA
Organism: Adenanthera pavonina; assembly: GCA_026686845.1. NCBI lineage: Eukaryota > Viridiplantae > Streptophyta > Magnoliopsida > Fabales > Fabaceae > Adenanthera > Adenanthera pavonina. Next base: position 12,469,105 of record JAIVEN010000017.1, read on the forward strand.
AAGAGGTACACAAACTGAAGGAGGAGATCTTTGGAGTTTGATACCGGAGAGCATATGTTCCTCAAGGTCACCCTTACTATAGGAGTTGGGAGATTGATCTAGCAAAGAAGCTCACTCCGTGGCATATAAGTCTACTTCAAATCTTAGAGCAGATTGGGCTAGTAGTGTATCGAGTGGTGGTACTGCCTGATCTTGTCACACCTCATCTTTGGATATCTTTCCCATGAAAGCTATCTCATTTGTATGCAAAAAGAAGACTCTGGAGATCTTGGAATAGTGAAAAACTTAAAATTTTAAAATTTACTTTTCGTGCACTATTTATCATATTGCATAGTAAAATTCCAAAATTCATAGCTAAATGCACAAAACTCATTTTACTATGATTCAAGTCGCTAGAAATTGTGAACATCTTGAATTTTATAGGGAAAATAAGAAACTGGAATTTCATGAAGCCAGTTCATATTGTTTATTCCTTGAATATTACTGTTCATTCCCCTGTTTCCAATTTTTGTCTTGTTCTAACCCCTAACTTTAAAAGTTTATTTCTATTTATTTACAGGATTGTTTCATGATTTCTTTATATCATTGGAAAACTCTGCATGCCTAAACAAATTTATTTTATGCATTTATTTAACATGTACAAAGCATAGCATCATTTTAAATACTCCAAGGTTAGAATTATTCTTTACTGGAATAATTTTAGAAAAATATATATAACTGCATTCATACAACTCTAAAAACATTCAAACTAGTGACATATTAAAGTCAAGACATAGTTCTTTCTCTACAACCACTAAATTTTTAGAGCCCTACATGATTTTATGTATTGTTCTAGAATCAAACATAGTTTCAGACATTCTTTAGTAAACTATTATTAATTTCTTTAAGCCATCTAACATATTCCATTAACCAAAACATACATAATCTATTTCATCATAAAGCTCATCATATCCTCTAACTTGAGGAATCTCATTTAGCTTATTCTCTTTATCATGTCATGCATAACATTTCTAAATAATTGCATGCCATGACTTGACAATAGAAAAGTCATACACACTTTTCTTATTCTCAATCTCATTTCTTTATGCAATCATTATTTAGCATGCCTTTCTATGCAACATATAACCTCATACTTAAAATGTTATACATGCTAATTTAACTTTACATCAATAATTTACATGACATGTTTAATGAACAAACATCATTAACAATCATAGACATTAGCTTGTTCTCATCAACTTCTCCTTTCTTTGGCTTTCATTCATTGCTTTGCATTGTGTCTAGATGGTTAGTACTTGGGAGAATGAGATTGGGCTTCTCAGTAGTAAACTTTCAGATGCTTAAACATCATTGATTTTCATAAAAACATTCATAGTATTGCACAACTGATTAAAAAAATATGAAAATACCATGTTGGCTATAAAATTTTCGGCAGCATAACAGCTTAAAAATAGGACATCTTGGGCAAAGCCCTCATTACATAAATAGCTAGCCAATTAATCCAATAAACAATCAAAGCAACAACATGGTAACACAATCATTTCATAAAACATGAATAAAATTGTGCAACCCATAAAAGTAAGACAAGAATACTACCTTGAAGCTTTACCCATTTCTCTTTAAACCTATATCCACTTGGTTGGATCCTTTTTCCAATCACTTCGTTGCATCTTTCCAAGCCTAGAAATAACCATATAACCATGCTAAATCATCTAATTCTTCATGGTTTTTTTAAAGTTCATTCTTGAACCCTAAAAATTCATATTTCTCATATTTGCCCTTCTCAAGATTCCAACACCTATCCTTAAGGTTTTCAACCTTGAGCAATCCATTTCTAACATCAAATCCATGAAAATCTCACTCTTTCTTACACTCTAGGTTGGCCAAAATCAGGGTAGGAAGGAAACAAATTGGTTTTTCAAAAACTTGTTTCCAAACATACTAAAACTTGTCTTTCTTGCATTTTCTCACACATTTTCTACATTTTCAACCAAGAAAACTTTTCTTTCCTCAACCTCATCTTAAGGCCAAAATCTGGAGTTGAAGAAAAGAGGAGGAAAACTTTGCTAAACTACTTCAAACTACTTAAAACCTAAAGTAAAATCACTTTTGGTTGAAAGGAAGACTTTTTACCTTTTTTTCTTCTTTTTCCCTTTGCTCCTCACATTCCTCCTATCCTTTTTGCTGTTTTGGAGTTGCTTCCTTTCTCTTTTCTCAGGCTAAGTCTCGTGCAAGGGAGGGAGTATATAAAAAGAAAAGGAGCTAATCACATTTTGCCACCCAAACTCCTTGAAATGTCTTGCAAATTCATCGGAAAATGACATAAAATATTAAATAATGTAATTTCCCATGTTCAACTTAGTGGTCATGAAATTGGAGGGCATTTTAGTCCAAAAATACTATATATTTATTTATCTAGATATATCATGGACCAATCTGAACATATAAAGCTACTCTAGTGGTATATTTTACTATTATTAAGACACCGATTATAACTATATTGAGATATAAAATTACCATAATATTCTATCCCAATTGGTCCAAATGTGGGGCTCACATGCTTTTTTCTTACCTTGTTTGCCTTTTTGTGCGGCCCATTGTGCTTTTTTCTACATACTGTGCGCTTTTTACACTTGACACTAAATTTTTCTTCACATAAATTTCATTAATCCCAATGCATTATACCATTGGATTCAGCTTGCTACGAGCTTTGTTTTAACATAAAATTTGCATAATTTCGAAATTATCCTTGGTTAGGACAAAAATGCAAATTTTGAAACTTTTAGGCACTTTTTTGTAATTTTATACTGGGATTAAGATGAAAATATTTTTTCTTCCAGAGATCATTTTGTAATTTCATACTTCTTATGCCCATAGCCTGAAAAATTACATTTTTACCCTTTTCCCTATCCAACATGCATTTCAGATTGTTTATCATATTTTCATGCTATGTCTTTTTATTTATGCTTTTCTCTAATTTCTGCAAAGCATATCATATCTTTTTAAATACTTCATAATCATCTTTGTATGGCCCTTTACATTCTCATGGCATAATCTCATTTTGCATAACCCTGAAAATCAGAATGTTTTAGATCTTGCAGGGTCACATGATATTTTCCATGTGTTCTAACTCAAGAAATTTTATCCTGATTCATCTCATATGGTAGAAAATGAGGAAATTTAGTTACGAGAAGATCTAACTTTTGAAGTCAAGCTGAAGGCAATTATGAACACAAAGGTGAAGTAGTTAAGGAATAAGACTATTGGGCTAGTAAAGGTGTTGTGGAGCAGTTTGACATCGGATGATGCTACTTGGGAGATGGAGAAATCTTTGTGAACAAAGCATCCAGAACTTTTTGCTTGAGGTATTGTTTGAAATTTCGAGGATGAAATTTTTATAAGGAGGGGAGAATGTAACAACTCTCAACATGTTGTCCTGGACATAGTTTCAAGCTAATGTGAAGTCTAATGTCTATATTGTGACGTGTTGGAGGAACCGTGATTAGAGGAAAGACAAAAGAGAGCAAATTGGAGAAAATGAGACGAAAGTATATCATGCCACAATGATAGAACAGAGAACTTTCAATCTTTTTTTTTCAGACAGAAGGGTTTCATGCTACGGTGAGATAATTGTTCGCTACGGCACGAGTCACAAAACATGTTTAAATCATAGCACAAACAGTCAATGGAAACAAAAAGAATTGAAGAAGAAGAAGTGGAGCTCTACTAGGATTCATAATTTCTAATCTTGGGGAGTATTTTTTGGACTCAAGAAGCTTCAATTTGTATTAGTACATGGATCTTTCATACTCTCTTCTCTTTTCTATCTGCTTTTAGTGTAAAATCTATGGGAGTAAGCTAGATTTCAAGTTTAAGGATGATTCTACTGATTAAAATGGTTGTAAGTGGATTATTGAAGTGTTGTTTGCTATCCTTAAGGCTTGGGCATGAGTTAGGAGGGATTACATATGTTTTAACATAAACCGTAGATTAGAAGTAAATGAAGGAACTTGGAATTTGAAGTTAAAGCATTGGTTCATAATTTGGATATGTGTTTGGAGCTTATTAATGTGTAGTTATGCTATTGGAACAATGGGCTAAGATTGAATAGGTGAATTATAGATTTTTTGATTATATATGCATTATGTTAATTGAAGATATTGTGGCATTATAGTGTTTAGTTGGTTGATTGGAAGCATTCGATTCGTGATTGGTACTCTGACGACTTGCTAAACCCCTGTGTGTGTTGTATGTCAATAATTTGAGGAAACCGGGGTGTATATTGTATGTATGTTAATTGTTGATATATATATATGTTTATCTCTTTTCATACCGTGATATTACTTGTAGTTGTGTTTGTTCTTTTCATATCATGGTATGTGCATGGCTAGCGAAACTATGGTAAGACCTATTCTTATTCCTTGTTTTTAGTGCATGAATATGTTAATGTTATTTATGTATATGATTAGTAAGTATCCCCACATGATTGTATGCTAGTATGATGATGGTGATGATTATGAGTATGATGATGATTTTGTATGGCATAGATATGTTAGCATATCATTGAGCATTATCACCACATTATGCATATGGGAAATGATTTATTGGGTGATGATGATATGAGATATGATGATACCACATAGTGGCCAAGTGGTAAGGTTGTGATTATATATCCTTGCCACTAAATCCTCGCCTATCTCCAGGAGAGCTAGGTGGTAGTGGATTTGGGGGTGCACCTTCCCAAAATCACTGCCACTTCAGATAGTCCAGGGGAAGTAGAACCAGGGTCCAATCATTAATGTGGTCTTTGGTCGAGTCATATTAGTGCATGGTAAGCTTGGTGGTATTCTAAAATCAATCTTTACCAGTTGTTGGAAGGGAATCACTTATCGGGTATGCCTTATGATGGTAACTAATTTGTGGTTCTAGCCATGTACAAAGGAGAACTTTCATTCCATTACATTAGCATTGCATCGCATCATATGAATACTTTTGATTATATTATATATATGTTGTCTATGTGGGTTTTCTTGGTTATTGAAGCTCTGTCTACCATCCGCTGTAGTTAACATTTCAGGAGAAGATTCTAGTACCAGCCTGGAGAAGACTAAGGAGTATCCAAGACTTAGCTGGTAGCTTTGTATTATTGTTTATGTAATGAATTGTGCCAAGTAGTTTAGTGTTGTATGTATCTCCTGTTCTATGTATTCCTAGGAGTATTATATTGTATTGTATCATATATGGTTGTGTATGGTTAATAAGGAAGCATGAAATTATGTTGATGTGGCCAAATGCCCAAGTTTGTGATTTAGATGTTATGTGTTATGTCTCTGGACCTCGGAATGGGTCAATTTATGTTAGTGCATGTGTAATTGTCTTTGTTAAGCTTAGCGTGTCTCATTTATCAGCCTAATATGGGTTTTAGACTTTGTATGTGTGAACTCGAAATATAGCCCATCAACGTGTTTTTGGGGTTGAAGGGGGTTTAGAACTCAGACGAGTGGTTTTTTTGAGGAGAAACCTCATTGGACAAGTTGGTTCTATCAGTTGTGACCTGTAAAAATGGTCCTTGGTTACCAATTGGTTATTGGAAGCAATTAGAGATGTTGAGTTGTTGGATTTAGTCAAAATGTGACCGAAATGATGTTTAGTATTCAAAATCTCCCTATGGAGGTGTTTTGAGGTGAGGTCAGTGTCTATGGTTAGATTGGTATGATAATAACTTATAGGAGTTGGAATCAGAATAATCAGAGGTTGGAGCACAAAGTTATGCGTGTAGGAAGTTCACCCAAAAAATCAGAAATTTGCTAATAAGGTTGCTATCATTGGGACTGCAACACTAGGAGTTAGGCCGCGGTGCCACATCATTCTATTTCTCATATGCCATCCTATAGCTGGTCACGACACTACTCTCTGGTTGCCCTGTTTGAGTCATTTTGAGTGTTTAGGTAGTATTTTTGGGTTTTTGCTTATAGAGGCTTACAAAATTAGTATAATGGTTCAGGCCCTAAAAGTAGATGAAATAAGCTTTCCAAAGAGTTATAGAACACTTAATTTGGACAAGTACATGATTTATGGTGAATTTTTGAAGTTAGGAGTCAAAACTGGACAATGTAGGAAAAACTGATACTTTCACTGTGAACACTAGAAATTTCAAAAGATAATATAAAATTGTACAGAGATCCAAAAATTTAATAGTTTGCATGTATGGAAATGTCTATATTTTAAGTTCAATATGCCATTAATTTGGAAGTAGTTGGAGTTATATAATCAAAGAAATGCAAGTTTTCATAAAACTGTTCCAATAGAAGTTAAGTTTTGACTCTTAATAGATTAAGTTAGGCCATACCTTGTACAAGTTGAATAAATGTACAAAAAATATATATATCTAAAGTAGACATATAGAGCTTTCGAATGACATAAATTATGCATAATTTGTCTCTGAATAGGATTAGATATGAATTTTGAAAGGGAAAAAGATAATTTGGGACCCTTCAACAAGAATATTGACAAATTAAAACCTATAAAAATTGAAATCCTTTAAAAGGACCTTGGTCCTTAAAGGTAATTTAAAAACAAACTCTTTTACTAAAAGACCCCTTTCCCCTTCCCTTTTCCTCCGAACCTCACCGCCGCCAACACCAGTGCCGACGACATCGCCAGAGGTCCGATCACCAGAGACGTCACCGGAGGTCTCGTCATTGGCGATCCGGTCGCCGATGACAGTGCCGGAATAGTGAAATGTTTTCACTTGAAAATTAAGTTATTGCCACTTGGAAATTTAGTTACCTTTACTTGGGAAATTAGTTATCACCAGTTGGAAATTTAATTATTCCCAATTGGAAAATTTGTTATCCACACTTAGAAATTTAATTATCTTCACTTGGAAATTTAGTTATCCCCATTTGAGAAATTAGTTATTCCTACTTGGGAAATTTGTTATTCACACTTGGAAATTTAATTGTCTCAACTTGGAAATTTAGTTATCCCGACTTAGGAAATTAGTTATCGCCAGTTATAAATTTAGTTATTACCACATGGAAAATTTGTTATTCACACTTGGAAATTTAGTTATCTCCACTTGGAAATTTAGTTATCCCCACTTGGGAAATTAGTTATCGCCATTTGGAAATTTAATTATTCCCACTTGGGAAATTTGTGTTCCACACCTGGCGATAACTAATTTCCCAAGTGGATATAACTAAATTTCCAAGTGAAGATAACTAAATTTCCAAGTGGAGATAATTAAATTTCCAAGTGTGGATAACAAATTTCCTAAGTGGGAATAACTAAATTTCTAACTGATGATAACTAATTCCCAGGTGGAGATAACTAAATTTCCAAGTGGCAATAACTTAAATTCCAGGTGAAAACATTTCACTATTACGGCACTATCACCGGCGACTGGAGCTCCGGTGACCGAACCTTCAATGACCAGATCTCTGGCGATGTTGCCGGTGATTGGACCTCTGGCGATGTTGCCTGTGCCGGCGCCAACAGCGGTGAGGTTGAGAGGAAAGGGGGAAGGGGTATTTTAGTAAAAGAGTTTTATTTTTAATTACCTATAAGGACGAATGTCCTTTTGAAGGATTTCAACTTTTATAGATTTTAATTTATCAATATTCTTGTTGGAGGGTCTCAAATTGTCTTTTTCCCTTTTTGAAATCAAGGCTAAAATCCTGGGCAAGTAAAAATTATCATTTGAATAGTAAATTTTGTACTAAATATTGTATCATTTGGCACAATAAAAGTCATGTCTCATATTTTTCCCATGTAGAGAATGTTTTAAAATATTTTTAAAAATTTGAATCACCTCCATATGATTTTACTAGATTTAGTTATGATTTTTCAAAGTTTACTAGGGAAAAAGAACTTACTAAATAAACAATAACTCAAAAAATTAAATTTTTCTATTTTAATCCCTTAAGTGATTCAAGTTCTTAAAATGATATAAATGGACTCTAATAGGGTCTAAATCATGGAAATTATGATTACACTTTCTCTATGGTTAATGATATTTGGCCCCCCTCAAAAGTTGGGTAAGCTCTGCCACTACCATTTTGTCACCATATGTTGCCACTTTTGTGGTGGTTTATTTTAACTGCCACTAAAGCACTACCGCAAAAACCTGTTTTTTATAGTGCCTTTCCTTATTTTCCAAATACTACACACCACCTCTTTAAAAAGAAAAAAAAGCGTGTGTAATAATTTGAAAAGAATTTAAGAAAGTTATATATAATTTATTTTTTTAAGAGAAAGTTGTGTAATTTTAAAAATAAAAATATTGTAATCAATCCGATTGTTTTTCTTAAAAAGGCTGGTTTAGTATTTTTGAGCTAAATTCAATGTAATTTTACTAAAAATTTAAGGAAGAATTAGAAAAATATTATTAATTTTTTTTAAATATTTTAAAAATAAGTATTTTAAGAAAATTTTAGGAAATCTTGTGAGAAGATTATGATTAAAGAGTGGGTTTTTTAATTACAAAGAATAGTGTAAATGAGCATGAAAATTTACGTAAATGTTGATAAGAAGTGCGAGTACGATTTGAGAAAATTTACAAAGAGGAAGGGGGAGAGGGACAGAGAGTACGCATGCTAAACAAAGACTACGCACGATCCAAGCAGTAAAAAGTATTTCACTCTCGGTAATTCCCTTTTCTTTCCCTGTTTTCCATTTCCCTTTTGCTGGGTTCCCCACCTTCTTTTCGTCTCATTCAGATCCTCCATTGACAGAACAAAATATAAACAATAGATTAGTTTACAAAAATGGTAAAAATAAATTATTTCACTTATTGTGATTCTGTAAAAAAAGTAAAGAAAAGTGAATTATTTACATCCTCCTATTTTGCTATCTGCATTTTATCACTTGAAAGATACTCTGCATATCACTCTCTAGAGTTAGAATATTTCTAAAGTTGAGAGAAATAAGAAAATTGTGTCCAAATAGAAATTTTATATTACTTTTACTTTTTTATAAAATAAAAAAGACTACTTTTATTTTTGGGAAAATGGCACTTGGGGACCAAAACTTTGAATTAAATACAGTAAGGAATCTTATAATTTTTTTTATTACTAAATATCATAAATTTACTACTCCTTTATTCTGTATTTACTACTGAAAAAACTACAAGATCTCTTACTGTATTTAATTCAAAGTTTTGGTCCCCAACTGTCATTTCCCCTTTATTTTTTGGCCCAGAAATTAGATTACTTTAAATTCACTTAAGATAGAAGGAAATTTAAATAGAATATATGTGAATTAAATCGAGCCTTACGAATCTTTCTTTCTCTATTCTCATCCTAAATGAAATTCACTTCAGGTGATGTGATTGTGTATGAAAATAGAGAATTTATTGGCCCCAAAAAAAAGAGATCTATTTACAAACTTCAATGGTGTTACTTTTATTTTTTTTTCTATTCTAAAAATATTTTATGAACTTTTCATTTTAAAATGTGAGTGTAACATTTTTTATATAATATTTAAATAGATTTTAGATTTGCTCAAATGAATAAAAAATAAAATGACTGAGAAATTGAGAAACAAAGAAAAAAAGTGTTTTTGTTTTCACAAAAAACTAAACTATATATACCCATTTTTTATATACTTTGTTGAAATTACACTAACTTTATCTTCATCTTTTTTATTTTAGTACCAAGGGTATCCCTCATTCAACAAGCAAAGATTAATTCTTTGAAGGCACTGATGTGGATTTTATCTCTTCTAATAAAATATTTTGCATACACATAGCCATGATCGAAAGGATAACATGCTTAAGAGATCTAATTATCTACCAATTGTGTTAGAATCTTATTGGTATACAAACTTTATCTTTATTTTCAAACAAACTTCATCTTACTTGAAAATAGAATGAAAATTTTGTGTGATTTCAGCAAAATTGATCAATATTGTGTACTTTATCTTTTGATGTCATTAAATGTTTGTGCATATATTAATTAAAAATATGAAAGAAAGTTCAACTCACCAAAACTTTTTCTTGTATCAAAAAAATGAAAGAAATTTATAAAATTTTTATAAATTTGTACTTGTTTTAAAAGTTCAACTCACCATTAAAAGTTAGTTTGTACTTGTTTTAAAAATAAATATATGGCAATAATGCAAATTTAGTTAAACTTTAAAGAAAATGCACATTTTACTTAAAACTAATCTAATAAACGTTTGGCAAAATAAAAAAAGGAATCCAATAACTTAATTTATTTTTTATTTGGATAATTGGCACCCATTAATAAACAAATAAACTTTTTTCTCTGGGAAAAGAACCAAGTTTGCAATGAAAAACATTATATTGTAGACAGTTTTCCATGCACTTCATTGGCTACACATAGTAGAGAGTATATGATATATATATATATATAATAGGATTACTATAATTTGAGTAGCTTGGAAGCATAGAAACAACTAATAAACCATAAGGGCGTGTGTGTGTGTTGAGTTCCTCTTCTTCAAAACCAGAAGTCAAAGTTTGCTTTTTTGCAAGCTGCTAATTACTATTGTCATGCATGTTTCTACTTCTACATGTGCGTGCTTGTTTCACTACTACATAATTACGTTTTAGGTACACACAAATAGGTATACTGTTTGAAAAAACGTATCTAAAAACACATTTTGGTACGCTTGTTAAAAAAGGTGTCTACAAAATTCTATATTTGGGTATGCTTACTCTAGGAAGTGTACCAAAATCTATCTACTCAAATGTAATTGCGTATACTTTTTTCAAAAACATACTCAAATAGTGAGGTTTTTGCACACTTTTATTTTATAAGCATACCCTTCGATTAATAAAAATTCTACGGTCCCACAGCTCTCTTCGAACAAAAAACCTATGGAACTAAACCCCTCCCTCCCTCAACACTTTTCTATTCGAGTGAACTCACTCATCCCTATCCCGAGCCACTTCCACCATCTTTGAAGCCTTCTGCTTGGTTGCCTCCGTTGTGTCAGTAGTGCCACTACTACAGAAATGGGCTTCCGGGGCATTTAATTTTCGGCTTTCGGCACGTTTTTGAAGTATTCTATATGTGAGCATTTCAAAAAAATTGGGGAACGCTTCACTTTTTAATAGAATCATTCCAGAATACATGTCTTTGGGCACCTTTCCAAGTAAAAAATGTTCCCAGATACCAGTTTTGTGGCACGCTTACTAGTTGTCAAGGAGCCCAAACACTGCTTCTTGGGAACGTTTCTATAAGGGAAGTGTGTCCGAATATTAGTATTTGAGCACGCTTCCTAGATGAAAACATTCTTGAATCATTTTTCCCCCCATAAAATTTCATTTTTTCTTGCAATCTGTGTTTCAACAACCATTCCAACAATATGATAATACAAAAGAAAATAATAATCCAATCATTCTGAGAATTTCATTAGATATGTACAGAAATTAAAGAGTACATGCTTTTTCCAAAAAAAAAAGTTCATATCCATTACTTATCTATCAATATTAACTTGCAAATGTCTAATTGTCACCAAAAAAAACATAACCAAAATATAAGAAATAAGAAATTACAATAAACTCAGTAGGGAAAGAAATTACCTTAGGGAATTGAGATGTAGGTGCGCAACTATCCTTCATGCTGGGGCTGCCTTGTGCTACTAGCTTCCTTATCCACTACATCTGCTTGAGTTGTTCAAACATCTCATCATATTTTGTAATAGATCTTCTAGGTTGGCTACCTTTCTTTTTAGTCGTGTAACCTCACTATTAGTTTGGGACTTTGAATGCTTTTGAGTCCCAAAGTAGTCTCTTTGACAAACCCCAAATCCAACAACCCTAATAGGACCAGGGACCTCAGGGACTTGTAACACCCTACCTAGTATATCATTATGTACGAAATTTTGGACCTCATCTTGTGTTACTATCTGGGATAATTGCTCTTATTAGACAAATTTAAAAGTAAATGGTAAGAATTATCATTTGAAGTAAAATAATTCATCAATGCATATATTTAATAGTTACATATTCATCACAAACTCTCTGAACACGTTCATCATCAATATTACCATCCTTGTTCTCCCAGCCCTTCTTCCAAAGCACAGGGCGAGATATAGTGGATGCATTAGATCCCTCCTCCTGGATCTATATATTAAAATCAATTAACCCAAATGATCAGTAACAACTCAAAGTCACTCAGTATATCTTTGTACTTACAATTTGTTGTTCAATTAATGCATATGTCATACATCCTTTTTGGTATGGATATGGTTGATTGGATGCTCTTTCACGATGCTCCTTGCTTATTTTTTTGTTTTAATACAAAGCATTTGTATCAATACATAATGGTTGCAAAGAAAGAGGAAAAATTAGATTGATAGAATAAGATAGACCTGGAAAGATAGGTGTTGACGTGTATTAGGAAAAACATCCCACTGTTCTTGAGAGATGATGTCAGAATGTATCTCAAGAGGCTTCTCATTAATATTCCCATCATCAGCTTTTAAATTTGTCCTTGTAAGGTGTGAACGCCACTTTCTATGACAATAAGCAGCTGCATGAAGCACATATCTCCTTCAACTAATATCAATATTAAAAGAAGCCTGCAAGTAATATAACCAAAATATAGTTAAAACTAGTGGGATGATATGTATTCATAATAAACAACATAATTAAAACAAGTATAGTAGTGAGTTACCACTATTTGATCCCAAATGCCATCCTTGATTTTGTTTGGGACATCTTTCTATTTGTATAAATAATTGACACTGTTCTTTGTGTGACAACCCCAATATAATTAGAAAATGTAGATGCGTTGGGGTTAATTGGTTGATTCTTCTTATTCCATCCAAGATCTAATTTATGACCGGTGCTTCTTGCACGAGTCACCTCTTTCAACATGGTCCTCCCTCTCTTTTTCACTTTCTTAGTACTATGTGAAGGAACATCGCCATTTTTTAGTGGAGAAGCCATTTACCTACAAGAAAATCAAAACATATAAGTAAGACATCAATATAGAATATGAAAATAAAAATATACAAGTTAAAAAATATTAAGAAAAAAGGAAATAAAATTTACATGTTTAAGTCAATCTTTTACGTTTTCTTGTTGGATTTATACTTGTGTTTCCCCTCCTAGCAGAAATTAATGGATTAACCTAAATCCCTTCTTTTTGATCATCTCTTAAATGCAATGCATCATCATTTATGAAGTCACAAGTAAGTGATTGTGATATTCCAAAAAAAGGATCATCCTCTAAATCGATATCTTGATGGTCAGGAGCATCATCCTTGATCTCATCATTCATTTTATTAGTTAAAAGAATAATGGACCACTCCTTATTAGCATGATTAGTGACATATAACACTTGTTGCGCTTGTGAAGCTAAAATAAAAGCCTCATCTTTATACCCTACTTTATTAAAGTCCACTTGTATGAAACCTAACTCATCGATCTTAAGGCCATTCTTATTGTCAACCTACATACAACCGAAGACTGGAACACAACACATGATGTAATCCAACCCCCATATGCACTCAATGACCCCAAAGTATGACATATCCGCATAGTTTGAGTTCCTATCTTTGGCACTAGAGATATGCATAGATTGAGCTATAAGTGTTACACCACTATTTTGCATTGTACTTTGATCATCTTGCTCTTTTGTATAGAATGTGTTGCCATTGATTATATAACTAGTGTAAGAGAAGACATCTATACTTGGACCTTTTGCTAACCATCTTAATCTTTCTAAAATTGAAGTGGGAGTATCATCCGAGTCTAAAAATATGTGATCTTTTAGCCAACCTATAAATAGTCAATTGTGTTCTTTTGTTATCCAACTTTCACTCCTATTTGGGTTCAAGCTCTTAAGTATGTCCTTTTGTTTTTCAACATCAGGCTCAACCCCATCACTATTGTGTAGAACATATTGGTGTGCTTGCTCCCATTCTGTCATTAATATGCTAATTATTGACTTTCCAATAATTCCTTCCCCTATTGTTCTTCCTACGTGATGAGACTTTGGAAGCCCTATGCTATCAACATTAGAGATATATTCAGTACATAATTCAATTGCTTCTTCCATGATGAATCATTTAACAATACAACCCTCTGGCTGACTTCGATTTTTCACATACCCTTTCAATATCTTCATATAATGTTCAATCGGGTACATCTATCTTAAATAAGTTGGGCCACACATTAGAGTCTCTTAAACCAAGTGTACAGTTAGGTTAACCATTATGTCAAAAAATGAAGGTGGAAAACAAATCTCAAGCTCACATAGAGTAATAACAATTTCTCTTTGCAATGTTGGCAACTTTGTTGGGTCAATAACTTTATTGCAAATTGATTTAAAGAAAAAACATAGTTTAGTGATGGAACCTCACACCTTTTTGGGCAAAATGGAGCATGTACCAATGGGCATTAAATGCTCCATTAGAACATGACAGTCATGAGACTTAAGACCTTTTAGCTTCAGGTCTTTCATTAACACAAGGTTTTTGATATTTGATGAGTACCCCTCTAGAACTTTAACTCCATGAAAGAACTCACAAAAGGCAATTTTCTCCTTCCTAGATAGTATATAAGCTACAGGAGGCAAGTAAGTATGACGCCTCTTCTTCCCCAGTGCCAACTCATCTCTTATTCCCATTGTAACCATGTCCAACCTCACATTAACGCCATCTTTACTCTTTCTTGGCACATTGAGTAATGTACCAATCACACTATCACAAAACATTTTTTCAACATGCATCACATCAAGGAAATTTCTTATATATAATGACTCCCAATATGATAGTTCAAAAAATATTGACTTTTTCTTCCTTCCACTAGTCACAAGGTCTCTTGCGAAAGGTTTGCCAAAGTTATTTGTTAAATGCTTCACCTTTTCAAACAATTAATCACCAGTCAAGGGCTTTAAAGCTATACCTTCTTCTAAATTCCCATTAAAAGCTTTTTTGCACCACTGGTAATGATGTGTTAGAGACAAAAATCTACGATGACAGAGGTAGACATTTTTCCTACAATGTTCCAAGCACATTGAATATGTGCCCTCTTCACAAATAGGGCATCCACATTGTCCTTTGATATTGTATCCTAACAAATTACCATATGTCGGGAAATCTTTGATCATACCAAATAACATTGCTCTTAAATTGAAACTTTCTTCCCTATACCCATCATACACTTCCGCACTCGTCCCCCACATTAACTTCGAATCTTTGATTAAGGGAGTTAGTATATGTCTATATCATTTCTAGGTTGTTTGGGCCTAGAAATTAACATAGACAACATCATAAACTTGCGCTTCATACATAACCATGGAGGAAGGTTATAAATCACCAAAATCACGGGCCATGTGCTGTGGGTACTACTTTGCATACCATGTGGATTCATTCCATCAGTAGACAATGCAAGGCGTAGGTTTCTCTCTTCTTCCCCGAAGTTAGGGAAATCATCATCAATTTTTTTCCATTGAAGAGAATTTGCAGCATGCAGAAGCTTGCCATCCTTAATCCTTCCATCCACATACCATGTCAATTGTTTAGCAACTTCTACACTACTATACATACGCCTAAATATTGGAATGATTGGAAAATACCATACCACCTTTGATGGAGCCAATTTTTTCTTCTTATAACGTGAGACATTACACTTAGGACACTTCTCTAATGATGCATATTCATTTCAAAATAGAATGCAATCATTAGGACATGCATGTATTCTCTCATAGCTCATGCTGATGGAGCATAAAATTTGAATAGCCTCATACGTTCGACTAGGAAGCTCATCATCCTCTAGCAACATTTCTTTGACAAGTTCAAGTAATTCTATGAAACTCTTATCACTCCAACCATAACCTGTTTTCAAGTTGTACAATTTCAAAATCGCAGATAGTCTTGTGAATTTAGTACAATCGGTATACAATGGCTTCTCCGCATCATTTTTCAACCTCTCAAACATTTTCGGACAATCTCGAAGATCCTCTTCAACCATATTTACCATCTCTTCAAGACGAGTTAGCCTCATATGTGCTTGTTTCGAATTCATTTGATGCATAACTCGTACTATAACCCTAATCATCAGACACATCCTTGGTCTCACCATGCTTTGTCCAACATGTATAGCTTTGATCAATTCCATTACACACTAAATGATCTAGCAACTCATCAACACTAATTCGCCTTTCATAGTAACATTGTAAACAAGGGCATATAATTCTACAAGGTTCTTCTGCATGTTCAGTTGCAAAATTAATGAACTCTCTCACTCCATCCTCATATTTATTTGACAATCTATTGGCAGACATCCACTTTCGATCCCTAGCCATTTGTTTTGGAAAAATTTCAGCAAAGCCTCCCCTTAAAATTAGAGCTCCCAGTAATTCTATAGTATGAAAAGTAAACTTGTTCAGTTCATCACAATAACAATAAAAATATACAACATGATTTTCATCAAGTTTGAATGTAAGATTGACATACCTTGTGAGATTCTGCTACCCAATATCACAAATAATTGCCTTTAAATTTGCTGCCTCAAATCTTCTCAAATCTAGACATAAATGAAATAAATAAACTTAAGCAAATATTTCAAGAAAATTAATCTAGATTTTTGAAAACCATACTAGAGATCATATTAGGTTTGAAATGCATAGGGGATTGAGAAGCTAAAGGCATATGTAATATTCCTCTTGATTTTGTATATCTTCCTCTTGTTTCCTAGAGAGAAAAACAAATAATAAATATATGTATCCTCCATTTCATAATCAATTTCATGCTTTCTTTGTTGCTCTCAATACATGGTGCCTAATTAAATGCAGTTATATGTCACCCTTACCGTATTTTGGGATGAGATTATAATTAGAACTATATGTGTTGGGATGAAATTAGCACTAGAACAATAGAGAAATACTATAATATCTTGCTAGGCAAATGCCCAGAAAAACGTTTTTGGACATGTTCATAAAAAATTTTCTAGCCTTTGGGAAATTACATCTAATATCATTGAGCTTTCCTTGCAACTCTAAAATAAGAGTACATAATGAATATATGGCCAACAAGAAAATAGAAAAAGAAAAAAGAGTACAAAGTAATATATCGAGACTGTGTGGGAATTATTGATATATGGGGATGGTGAAGACTAAAGACCTTTAATTTGATTCCAACTGAAATTAATTCCATAACATCAAATCAGACATCATCCAAATGATGAAACGATCGAATTAGGGAAGCCTCAGCAGCTTTGTTCCCACTTTGCTCACATTGTTTTATTCGTTTTTGATATCTCATCTCAACATTATTTAGGGGTGTTACAAGTCAAGAATCAAAAATCACACTATATCTTTGAAAAAATTATATATTACTTTTGCAGTGGTACACAAATATCTTACTTATATCATACAACACTCTACACTTTTGCAGTGGCCTTGGATAGGGACTCAAGAATCACACTCCTCCTTTGCTCTATATATAATTTAAAATGACAACTACATGTTGTTCTTAAATAATCCTTATTTAATTTTTTGATAAAAAAAATATCATCAACATATTCTTCTACTGAAGACTTATAGTTAGCAGTATAATAATCTTTCTCACTATTTTCTTTTGTGCTTAGTTATAATGATAAAGTCTTTCCAATAATATCTTCAAAATGCATTGTTGTAGAATTTCTTATTAGCATAATATCATATTCTTTTATCTAGAATTTGGATGCAAATCAATATGTGAGGTAAATAAAAAAAATGAACTACTCTTTTAATCCATTTCAGAATACATAACTTGGAAAGATAAAAGAAAGAATCGGTCATTTTAACACTAGACCCCACAATACCGACGAGTTTAGTCCAAAAGAAGTCAATGACCATTTACAATAAGAAACCCATGCTTCAACTTCACAAATAGCTACCAAGCTAAAGAATAAAATGATTTCAAAATTAACTACCAGTAGAAGATTTTCCATTCTTTCAATAGTATATGCATCATGTTAGAATCACTATATAGCATAGAAACCATACCTCATCTCACACAGCATTTCAGTGGAGAAGGAAAAGCATGTTGCTCTGTTTTGCTATGAAGATGGAGATGGCCTCAGCTTGGGTTTCACCTGTGGTAAGGTGGAGGAGGAGCTCGCGTCATGGCTGGTTAGGTTTAGTAGAGCTCGTATCAATGAATGATGAGGTTCGATGGAGCTGGAAGAAAGAGGGAAGGCCGAAATCATTTTATGGGCATGAAATCACAACTTGAATCTTTGAGGGAAGCTCCTTAATGGTGGTGGCCATGGTGATAGGGTATAGAAGGAAGGATGAGAGAGCTGCAAAGGAGAAGGCATGATGATGAGAGAAGGAAAGTCAAGGAGTTTGGGATTGTTCTGTTGAAGGATTCTAATTCTATGACCTAGCTCAAATCCATTTAAAAAAAAAATTAATGAGCATGCTCATTCAAAAGCAATGTTCTGCAATTACGGAAGCCTTTTGGAATGCTTTAATTAATAAAACGTACTAGAAGGTGTTTCACAAGATCCATTTTTTTGGATGTGCAACTTTTCGAAACGTTTTATCAAAAAAAAGTTCCCAAAGGTCAATGTTTTGACATCTTTTTTAAAAAATCGTTCCGAAAATGATTTTACAGCACGTTTCATCAATAACCGTTCCAAAATCAGCATTCCTAAAGGCCAATTTTGTAGTAGTGGCACCACCCACTCACTTTTCCACTTCATTTCAGTGCTTTTTCACTCTTCTTCTTTGCAAGTTGTGACACCCTAAAAACAAGACCCAAACACACACTAGGATAAGACATAACAACATAAAGGACACTAAAAAATAGAAGCCGCAGTGGTGTGACATAGGGAACCACAATGTGGGAAGCTTCTAGATAAGAGGGAAAAAGAAACAGAGCAACGTGGCACTGCAGCCTAAACCTTGGCACTGCAGTTGCTGATAACATATAAGCAATTTACTAATATTCTAACCTAACTTTTGATGTGCAAAAACTTCTCACTTAGAGCTCTAAATTACCTGATTTCAACTCTTACAAGTCAATCTATTCCTAATCTAACCATAAATACCAACCACACCTCAAAATACCTTTATATTGAGACTTTGGACGCTCTAGATCGAAATAGTCACTTTTAAGCCAAACCTTAACATTTAGACCTCTTAAATGCCATACACAACTCTTGAACCTAAATCAATACTCTACCCAAGTCCCAAGTACCCCAAGGACTTGATTTAGGGCAATTGCATCCTAAAGGAACCTCTCCTTTAGAATTTGATCCCCTTAGGACCATAATGCAACTAATGGAATATATACCAATTCTACCACATATATACTTGACTCCAGCGCATGTACAAGATATCAAACTATTATCTCAACATACATACAGAATAATCAAATCCTGACCTAAATCGAGGTCTTAGAGCACAACACACAATAAGCATACCATTGAGGCTAGAATTCAACAAGCTACACAAGTGGGTCAACATCTAGCCTAAGACATCCACAAACAACTTACAAGGTACCATACAACATTAGTTACATAGGATACAACATTACATATGGTATTCTTCACTAACATGTTATTTGGCACAATATAACTACATAAACCAACCACAAAATTGTTGAATCAAGTGTTTTCATGATTCTAAACAACTAGAGCTTGGAAGGATGATATCAAAGGAGTATAAGAACAGACAAGTGAAGAAATGCAAGAAGAAATATGTAAACAATAAGAAATAAGGATTTCTCATAATGTAACAAGGGTAAAAGACTTTAATTTTCACTTGCACAAACTCCTATTGTGTTTAAATATATGTTTTTCATGTTATCCTATATTACATATGTTATATTTGAAAAAACACTTACTAACAAATGAATTTTGAATTGATAAACCTGATATATTTTGTTTAACATTTGAACTTTGCTGACTGAAATTCGAAGTTCCAGAGATATCACCTCCGATAGATAAATTTCAAGTGTTGAAATTCGAATTTTGGGTCAAGCATAGTTAGTGGTAAGAGAAAAATTCGTCTGAAGTCATATCAACATTCGTGTGATGTTAATGTACAAAAAGACTTGAAAAACATTCCCTCTGACAGACGAATTTTGAATCTTAACATTTGAATTTTAAAGTGAAGACTTGTAAATCTGCTCAGAGGTGTCTCTAATAGAAGAATTTTGAAAGTGCAAAATTTGAATTTCGAAAGATGGAACTCTTGTACCATGTTGAGCTAATTTTGATAGACGAATTTTGGACCTCCAAAATTTGACTTTCGAGAGCACTGCAGAAAGATGAGACAACTGTTCACATCCAACATATTCACTTTGGATATAAAAATTTGTGTGTTCTAGCGTAGGATATATTTGACAAAACTAAAATTTGAATTTCACTCTTGAATAGACGAATTTTAGAAGTTCAACGTTAAAGACTTCAACTTATGGTCTCTGCAAAATTCGTCTGTTGGCACCTAAAATTTGAATTTCCATGTGTTAGACACATAAAATATAGTTAGTGAATGGATAGTTTTGCAGAGTAACCATTGGGTAACGTCTCTAATGGCTAGATTTTGAGTCTAACGTCTAGTTAAAATACAAATCTATAAATAGAACTTTATTTGAAGTAGTGGGGAACAAATCTATACTGTAAATATCAAAATTCTGCTGAAATCTTTAGTCGAAGCTTTTTATCCTCTCACACTTCATTTACTGCACTTCAACTGTCTTATTTACTCTATATTAAAGAGTTTTCATTTTATACAAAAATTTTTCTTCATCTGGAATAAGGATATACTTGTAAGGGGTTATCACAAGGGATTTGGAAAACAATTTGTAAAAGTACAGAGTGTAAATTTGAAAGCTCTTAGAACAAAGTATTAACTCGTACTGTGGCATTGCAAGGAGCTCACTGAATTCTTGTAAGATAATGGAAATTCTCAAGTAGTAGCTTGAGGACTGGATGTAGGTCAAGTGGATAGACTGAACTAGGATAAATATCTGTCCTTTCCTTCCTTACTTTACATTTGCTATATTGCTCTGTTTTTTGCTTTCTACAAAATCTCTGCTATCACCATTCTATCACTTTTATGAAGAAAAATTTTGAACTTCCTAATTTACCCTCTCTTGGGAAGTTAGCAAACCTAACAAGTGGTATTAGAGCCAGGATGCCCAACTGAAGGATTTGCCATTCCGGGAGAATATATGGCTGGCTTTGGAGATAACATCCTATCAGAAGAAAACAACACCAACAGACCTTCAAGCTTTAGTGGAGAACACTATGGATACTGGTCTCCAATCCATTGACTTAGATATCTGGTTTGTTATCTAGAAAGGTGACTTTGTTCCAATGAAGTTGCAAGATGAAAGCAAGTACAAGGAAAAACCAAAAGAGGAAAGGAATGATGAAGATAAAATTAGAGTCCTACTTGGCTATAAAGTTAAACATTGCTTGGTCAGTACACTCAACGAGGATGAATTTTACAGGTTGTCTCAATGTCCAACAGCCAAAGGTTTGTGGGACACTTTGGAAATTACTCATGAAGGAACAACTGTAGTTAGAAAATATAAATTGAATTCTTGCATAGGTGAATATGAAAGTTTCAAAGCGAAGGAAGGTCAAAACATCAAAGATATGCATAAGAGATTCACCCTCATTGTGAATTAGCTGTAAAGTCTAGGCAAGGAGTACACGCAGCCAGAGAAGATATGAAAAATCCTTAGAGCTCTCCCTCTTAAATGGCAACTAAAAGTGAAAGCCATAGAAGAAGCTAGAGGAGAATCAATGGCTTCTGTCATAGCTCTTTTTGGTAGCTTAGAAGAATATGAGGGCAAGATGAATGCTCTCAAGGAAGCTGGACAAGACAAGAAGAAAAAGGGTTTTACGTTAAAAGCTACAAAAGAAAGAGAAGAGGACTCTGATGATAAAGAAGAACTAGATGAAGAAACTCTGGCTATGTTGGTCAGAAAATTTGAAAGATTCTACGGCAAAAAAGTGAAACAAAAAGTTCTTCAAGAAAAGAGCAGCTGCAGACAATAAGAAGGAAAGCAAAGAGCCTATCACTTGCTATGAACGTAAGAAGCAAGGGCACATCAAATAGGGATGTCCACAATTCCTGAAAAAGAAGGAAGAAAGGAAAGCTGGGGATAAAGGCAAAAAAGAAAAAGGCCCACATTTCATTAATCTAGGGCAATGCTCAGATGTAGAAGATGAAGATTAGGAAGAAATTGTCAACATATGTTTGATGGCATATGCAATTAAAGAAATTCCAAATTCATCTGACAGTGATCATGAAGATGAGGTAAATGATTTTGACCCTTCCTATTCTAAATTGCTTGATGCATTTCATGATTTGCATGATAAATTCTTTAAAATTGCAAAAGAACTAAAACTGGCTAAGAAGAAGATTAGCAAGTTAGAATCAAATTGCAAAAATGTCTGACAATACATCTCAACATAGATTTGAATCTATCTACTCTACATCATGTTGAATCCAGAGTTTTGATGATTCCAAACCAACCCTCAAGAGCTTGGAATAAAGATATGAAAGGTACCCAAAAGGTTTCAAGTGAAGAAATTCTGGAGAAATCTGTGCAAGAATAGATGTAAGATGTTTAGTTATGTTTTAATTTGAGTAAAAGACTTTGATTTGGTGAAAAGACGTTTGAAAACCTTGATTCTATGTTAAATCTTGGAATATTTGAAAAACACCCACCAACAGACGAAGTTTGAAAGATTTATATTGAACTATCATCTTGGAAATTCAAACTTTGGCTTTGGAAATTTGAATTTCATATTAAAACTGAATAAGTCTGAGGAGATTCTTCTCTGACAGACGAATTTTGACTTGGGAAAGTTTGAATTTTGATAAGTGTCTGAAAGGAGCTTTAAGCAACAGACGAACTTTGGGTTTTGAAAATTCGAATTTCAAAGAAAATGAAACTTATTAAAACTAAAGAAATTCGTCAGAAATTGTGTAAAAGTTCATCTGCAACCAAGTTAAGATTGAGTTTCAAAATTGCTCATGACAGACGAACTTTGAACATGAAAATTCGAATTTCAGAAACTAAGCTTGTGAGTCTATTACAATGATATGTTGACATACAAATGATAGTATTTATAAATTCAAATTTTGAAGTAAGTCTAAAAGGAGGTATCTCTGACAGACAAACTTTGCCCTTTAAAATTCAAATTTTGAAGAAAATAAACTACTGTGCCTTATAGACCCCAAGTACGGACATACAAATTTTGAGGTTCCAAAATTCGAATTTTGAAGGCACTATAGCAAATTGAAAATACTATTCACACTTAACAGAAAAACTTTCTTCTTGAAAATTTGTATGTCATAACATAGAAACATTTTCCAAATATCAAAATTTGAATTTCACTTTATGACAGACGAACTTCGGACATTCAACGTTGAAGCTGTTAACCTTCGGTTTCTTTGAAATTCGTTTGTTGACCAACCGGAATTCGAATTTTGGTATGTCAGAAGCATTAAATGCTATTAATTAACGGATAGTTTTTCAGAGTAACCATTGGATAACTTCTCCAACGGATAGATTTTTTCTCTAATGGGTATTTGAGACCTAAATCTACAAATATAACATCATTTGAAGTTGTGGGTAACGATTTTAACATTGCATATACTGAAACTCTGCCAAATCATCTACTCAAAGTCTCTTACTCTCTCACTTCGTTATTTTGTACTTCAACTTTCATATTCACTCTGTTTAAGAGAGTTTAATCCTTGTAAACAATCTTATCTTCATCTGGAAGATAGATTTTCTTATGAGGGGATATCACAGGGGATTGGGAAACACTTTGTAAGAGTGCGTAGAGTGATTGAGTGAAGCTCTAGAAACATAGCAATATCTTTGTACTAAGGTATTTGTAAGAAGCCCACTGAATTCTTACAGAATAGTGGAAAATCTCAAGTGGTGACTTGGGGACTGGGCGTAGGTCAAGTGGAGAGACCGAACCTGGATAAATATCTGAGTTTTCTTCTCTTTACTGCAATTTTTCAGTTTATTTACTCATACTCTGTTTTACCTTCTATAATTTGCTTTCTTCACTTTCTTGACATTGTGCAGAAAATTTTCAAGCTTCCCAATTCACCCCCCTTTTGGGAAGCCAGCTTAACTAACACATCATGTATTGAACTAAAGAAAAATAATGAATATCTTTTCAAAAGCTTGACTAAACTCACCAAAGGTAAAGACATGTTATTTGCTTTGCTAGGAAGTCAGAAGATTGTACAAGGAAAAAAGCTGGTCTTGGTTATGATACTTGTGCTGTCAAGGAAAAAAATAAAAGGAAAAATAAAATTTTATACATGAGAAACTTTGTACATGCTGATGGACATACGAAGAAAAGTTACAATTTAAAAGCCGTCGAATCCTATGTCTAAACCAAATTCATGAAACAAAAATATTTTCTGCATTACTTTCTTCCTGCAACACAATCTAGCAGCTTCTTTATCACCTGCCACTTCTGTAACAAGAAGGGACATATCTCTAGTTCATGTTGGTTAAAGAAAATAGGCTTGGTAGGAAGATAGAATATGTTTCCAAAGGTACATCTGTATCTAGGGAGAATGCCATTGACAGAAAAGGACCCAAACAAATTTGGGTAACTAAAAAGAAAAATTGAACTTTGTTTTGCAGGTCTGCCTTAGAGCTAGCAAAAGCAACAAATGATATATGGACAGTGATTGCTCAAGATATATGATTAGTGATAAGGAGAAGTTCATCACCGTTAGAGATAGAAAAGGAGGAAAGGTGACCTTTGGAGGTGACCAATATGGCAGAATATTTGGCATCGGCATCGTAGGCAAATATCCTGAAACATCTATAGAAGAGGTGCTATTTGTGATTGGCCTTAACCACAACCTGTTGAGTGTGAATCAGACATGTGACAAAGGGAATTGGGTACTATTTGACTCAAAGTTCTACCTGGTCATTCGAAAAAGAGATCATAGAATTGTTCTTTGAGCTCAAAGGAACAGTAACTACTATACCATTGATCTAGATGAACTTCTTTCTTTAGATTTTGTATGTTTAATTAGTAGAGATGATGAAAGTTAGTTGTGGCATAGAAAACGAGCCCATATTAACATGAACCAACTAACCAAATTAATTAAGAATGAATTAGTCATTGGATTATTAAAAATTTCTTTTGAAAAAGATAGAGAATGTGATGCATGCCTCAAGGGGAAACAAACTAAATCATCCTTCAATCCTAAACATGTAATCACCACATCTATGTTAGCAAGGCTGACTTCCCAAGAGGGGGGGTGAATTTGGAAGTTTGAAATTTTTCTGCACAAAGTGAAGTAAGTGAAGATATCACAGTATAATGAAAACAATTCGTAAAGCAGAGCAAGGTGAAATGTAGAGATAAGAGAAGAGAACCCAGTGATTTATCCTAGTTCGGTCTATTCTCTTGACCTACATCCAGTCCCCAAGACACCTCTTGAGATTTATCTACTATACAGCAAGAATTTCAGTGGGCTTCCTCTAAAGCCACAGTACATGAGTGTGCTCTATTTCTGAGCTCTCTCAAACTCTCCAAGCACTTTCACTATGTGCTTCCCAATCCCCTTGTGAATACCCCTCACAAGTAAATCTATCTCCCAGATGAAGAGTAGATTGATTACAATGAAATAACTCTCTTGAAAAGAGTAGATATGAAAGTTTAAGTACAAGTATAGAAGTTGAGAGGGTAAAAGCTTTTGAGAAAGGATTCAGCAGAAATTCGGTATATACAAGTTTGATTCGTTACCCACAACTTCAAATGATGCTGTATTTATAGATTTAGGTCTCAAATATCTGTTAGAGGCTAAATCTATCCGTTGGGGAAGTTATCCAATGGTTACTCTGAAAAACTATCCGTTTACCAACCGCATTTAATGTTTCTGACATACTGAAATTCGAATTTTGGTTGGTGAAAAGATGAATTTCGAAGGAACCGAAGATTAAAGCTTCCAACACTACAGCACGAAGTTCGTCTGTTCATGAAGTGAAATTCGAATTTTGAAACTTACAAAACATTTTCACAATGTGACATACGAATTTTCAAGAAGAAAGTTTTTCGGTTAAGTGTGAACAGTGTTTTTAATTTTCTACAGTGCCCTCGAAATTTGAATTTTGGAAGCCCAACATTCATCTATTCCCAGTACGTGAAAAGGAGGCACAGTAGTTCATTTTCTTTGAAATTCGAATGTTGAAGAGTAAAGTTCGTCTGTCAGAGAGACTCTTTTCAGACTAACTTCATCATTCGAATGTTGCAAGTTCACATCATTCGTATGTCAATGTTTCATTTCAACAGACTCAAGAACTTAGCTTCTGAAATTCAAATTTTAATGTTCAAAGTTCGTCTGTCAGAGAGCAGTTTTGAAACTTAAATCATTCTTGATCTCAGATGAACTTTAACATAGTTTCAGACGAATTTCTTCTATTTTCTCAATTTTTGTTTTGTTTGAAATTCGAATTTTGAAGACTCAAAGTTTGTCTATTGCAAAGAAGCATCTTTCAGACTTATGTGAAAATTCGAATGTTGGAAGTTCAAAATTCGTCTGTCAGAGAGCATTTATCAAACTCAATTTCATTTTGATTTCAGATGCACTTTATCATAGTTTCAGACGAATTTCTTTGGTTTTTACAAACTTCATTTTACTTGAAATTCGAATTTTGAAAGTGTGAAGTTCGTCTATTACCAAAAGGCCTCTTTTAGACTAGATGAAAATTCAAAATTTGAACAACCAAACTGACAGAGAGCCATCTCTTCAGACTTATTCAGTTTTAGCTCGAAATTCGAATTTCCAAAGGCAAAGTTCGAATTTCCAACTTGACAGTTTAGTTTAAACTTTCAACCTTCGTCTGTTTGTGGGTGTTTTTCAAATATTTAAAGATTTAACATAAAATCAAAGTTTGAAAACATCTTTTCTTAAAATCAAAATCTTTTACCCAATCATAACAAAAACTAAGATTCTACAAGAGATCTAATAGCAAATACTCAGAAAATCTTCACTTTAGACAGCTTTGATCTCCTTTGATATCTTCAATCCAAGCTTTTGAAATGTTGATTTGGAATCATCAAAACTCTTGTTTCAACATTCTCCCCCTTTTTGATGATGACAAAACAACTTACAAACTGGATTAGTACTTAGGTTTGCTTTCACAAGCTCCCCCTCAACATATGCATAAGATATCAAATCAACAGATTAAGTGAAGAGATTTAAGGCACAAAACATTGCAACAAAGGGATCCATTCATTTAAACAAGAGTTGCTTGTACAGAAACAAATTAATCAAAGTTCAAACAACAAATCCAAACACAAAAACACAAAGTACAAAATACAACAAGAGGACTTAAGCCAAATCTCCAATCATTTCTTCTTGAACAAGGTCTTCTTGCTGTAGTATTTCCCTTTCCCTTTCCCAGATTGCTCAGCAGAAGGCTTTCCAGTTTGCCCAGACTTCTCCCCCTTTTTGGCATCATCAGGAAGGCCAACAAAATTAGCCGGAGGAGGGATCTGAGAGACAGGAATAGCACGAAGTGGCACAGGAGCAAAAGGGATTTCAGGTTCAGCTGGGGGCTTTGGGCTTGGTTCCTCGTCAGAGATTTCCAGCAGCTGTTGCATTGCCTATCTGGAAAGAGCTAGTTGAGCTCTTTATTCCTCTGAAAGTCCATAGGCAGCAAGAGAAGAAGAAGCTGATTTAGCAGGAGGAAACATTTCTTCCATCCTTCTCCTTTGAGCTTCCAGTAGAGCATTGTGAGCAATGGCAACAAAGTCAACAATAGGTACAAGGCTCCTTTCTTCATTGCTCACATCTTCTTGCAAGGAGGAGGTTAAAATGGCTGCAACCAGTATTTCAACTTGCTCAGATTCTTGAATAGACAAAATTGAATCCTGAGCATCTTCTTGCGTAGGCACATGAGGGCTGTTTCTTGGAGTCCTTCTTCTTCT
Organism: Adenanthera pavonina; assembly: GCA_026686845.1. Lineage (NCBI taxonomy): Eukaryota > Viridiplantae > Streptophyta > Magnoliopsida > Fabales > Fabaceae > Adenanthera > Adenanthera pavonina. The sequence goes on from JAIVEN010000017.1 coordinate 12,497,018, forward strand.
AATCCATAGTCTAAGGGTGGACCAGGACTTGGTGTTCTCATTGTACCAGCACCATCTATATCATCTTCATCATGGTCAGAGGAGGCAATCTCGAAGGGACTTGGAGGCACAGGGGATGGAGACAGAGTAGGCTCAGGGACACCAGGCTGAGGTGGAGCTGAAGTGGTAGGAATTGCATTTCTTATCTCTTCATAGGCATCAGCCACCACCTTCATATTCACAGCCAACTGATGGATCTGATCTTATAGATGAGCAAATTTGGCATTTTGCTCATCTCTAATGCTGAGAATGAGTGTCGACAGACTGTCAAACAACTCAGTGATCGTTGTTGGCTTGGCCCGTGAGGAGGGAGTGGAAGGAGGGTGAGTAGGCCTGGAGGGAGATGGGATTGGCTGGGAAGGCTGAGGTACAGTTCTGCCAGGGGCCTCAGAAGTTCCTTCTTGTTGGAGGGATGCATCAGCAACAAAGAACAAGTCTTCAGATTTCCCTGCTCCCTTTCCAACCCATCGTCCTTCATTTCTTTCAATGCCCATCCTTTGCAGTTCCTCCTCTTTGAATGCCTCAGTAAGTTTCCCTTTCCCCTTTTCAATGTGTTGAATCCTAGCATGCTGCAGGATTCTTGAAATAATTGCTGTATAGGGTAGTGTGGAATGCTTCCTCTGATCCTTTGCCTTTATCATTCGCTGGAGGATGATATGACCCATGTTAATCAGCTTCCCACGTATGATAGCAGTCATCACATGAGCCTCTGCCCTTGTTATCAAATTGAAGCTGCCACCCTTGTTGAAAATGATCCTAGACACTATGTAGTGCAGGATCCTGACTTGTACACTTAGGTCTATGGGCTTCAACTGATTTATTATTGGCCTGTTGTCCCTTCTCCTGAATAAGGTGTCCAAAATGGTGCTCTCTTTGTAGTTCAGAAAGGATCCACCTTCTTCATCAGCTGTGCTTGCCTCATCCATATATCCAGAGGCTGTGATGTCAATTTTCAGCCCATCTTGTCCTGGGATTTCCAGCACTTCATTGATTGTTTCATCAGCAAGCCAGATGGTCCTTGATCTCAAAGTGACCTCCCATTTCTTTTTCTTGCTGTTATATTGTAGAGAGGCATACCAAGTCTTCACTACTTCATCATCATATTTTTCAGCAATTTCCAAGAGATTTTTATATCTTAACAACCATAATGCAGCACCAAAGTTGTTGGATATCAGAAATTGTTCCACATTTACACAGTGAGGCTTGATTACTTTTTTGTTGGAAAACTCGGTAGTGTACTCTTCTTGAATCTCAGGAGTGCTCCAAAGTGGCAGTGTAGTAAGCTCAAATTCTCCAGATTGTGTAGAAGAGGAGGAAGCCACAGCAGCAGTATCAGCAGAAGGAACCGCAGTTTTTGATGAGGAAGGTCCAGTTTTCTGCGAATCTGCCTTGGATGATGATTTCTGGTGTTTAGAAGGGGTAGCTTTACTGGGTTCGGCCTTTCTCTTGGATTTCTCTCCTTCCTTTGTAGCATATTGAGATTTGACCGTTCTTTTTGGCCGAGTTCCAGCTTGTCCTGCTCCAGGGATCTTTACTCTTGCCATTTCTCAGTTGAAGAATGCAGAATCTGGCTGAGAATAGGTTTATGAGATGTGAATGAAAGTTTAAATGGTGAAGAATGATGGTTTTTAGACAGGAGTTAAGAGGATTGAAGAGAGAATTAGAACAGACTTAGAGAGGTTACAAATAGGGTTGCGTCTGTTCTTTAGAAAACCGTCACATTTAACATGTGTAACCGTCTGACAGACGAATTTTGAGGGGTTAAAATTCAAACTTCGGGCAGTTACAAGTTAAATCGTTCAGCACAGCTTACTGACAGATGAATTTTCATCTTGAAAGTTCGTCTGACAGTGGCTTGAAACAAGCAATACAAGCACAACAGACGAATTTTGTTTCACCAAAGTTCGAATGTTGAAAAGAAAAAGGCAGGCATCAATCAAACCATCAATCAACAGATGAATTAAACATGCAGAACTACATCTTTCAAGAATTCAACAAGAAGGACATGATTCAACAGACGAATTTTGAACTGAAAATTTGAATTTTTCAACTTTTGTAAAGATTGTCCAACATTCGTATGTTAAGAAGTGAAAATTGGCACAACAGTGATGGACAATCATAACTATGAAATTTTTGTTTTTGAAAATTTGAACTTTCAAGATCCAACAGACGAATTTCGAGGCATCTCAAAAAACTGTTCCAAGACATAACAGGCCGAAGTTCGTCTGTTAGTGAACTGAAATTCGAATGTTGACCATATTGACCATGTCAAAAGCACAGTTTATGAAGCAAAATACGTCTAACACACATTAAAATGTGAATTTCATCTTTAAAAACTTACAGAATGGATCCAGAACTTAGAATTTACATCATTTACTTCATTTTCTGGTTGTTCCATTCTGATGTGCTCCAATCTTCAAGTTTATTGCCATTGTATCTTATGGGGAGCACCTGCAGTTAAAATTAAACATACTCCGATGCTCAAGTTAGAATTAATTCTAATATAAAGACAGAATTTGCACAGAAATAACTTACAGTTCATTGGGATTTACCATTCCCAATTCTCTCCTTATTTTGCAAAGCCTCTCTTCTGGTAGAGGTTTTGTGAATATATCAGCAACTTGATCTTCTGTTGGGATGTACTCCAATCTGACTTCTCTTTTTAGAACATGATCTCTTATGAAGTGGTACCTAACTTCAATATGTTTCGTCCTTGAATGCATGACAGGATTCTTGGTGATATTTATAGCACTTTGGTTGTCACACATGATTGGTATCTCTTTTATTTTAACCTCAAGATCTTCAAGCTGCTATTTCATCCAGATGACTTGGGCACAACAGCTTCCAGCTGCAACATACTCAGCTTCTGCAGTGGATAAGGCCACACTGTTTTGCTTTTTGCTGAACCATGAAACCATGGATCCTCCAAGGAACTTACAAGTTCCACTTGTGCTTTTTCTGTCAGTTTTGGATCCTGCAAAATCAGCATCAGTGTATCCTTTGAGGTCTTCTCCATTGCCTTTTGGATACCAAAGACCCATCTGTGATGTTCCAATAAGATATCTAAAAATTCTTTTCACAGCTGTTGAATGAGATTCTTTGGGGCATGATTAGAACCTTGCACACATGCAGACACTGAACATAATGTCAGGTCTGCTGGCAGTTAAGTACAACAGGGATCCAATCATTTTTCTGTACTGAGTAATGTCAAACATCTTCCCATTCTCATCCATGTCCAGTTTAGTTGCAGTAGCCATAGGTGTTCCCATTAGCTTGGCATTCTCCATTCCAAACTTCTTTAGCAGCTCCTTTAGATACTTGGATTGACTAAGAAAGATAATGAAAACAATGCGTAAAGCAGAGCAAGGTGAAAGGTAGAGATAAGGAGAAGAGAACTCAGTGATTTATCCTGGTTCAGTCTATTCTCTTGACCTACATCCAGTCCCCAAGACACCTCTTGAGATTTATCTACTATACAGCAAGAATTTCAGTGGGCTTCCTCTAAAGCCACAGTACATGAGTGTGCTCTATTTCTGAGCTCTCTTAAACTCTCCAAGCACTTTCACTATGTGCTTCCCAATCCCCTTGTGAATACCCCTCACAAGTAAATCTATCTCCCAGATAAAGAGTAGATTGATTACAATGAAATAACTCTCTTGAAAAGAGTAGATATGAAAGTTTAAGTACAAGTATAGAAGTTGAGAGGGTAAAAGCTTTTGAGAAAAGATTCAGCAGAAATTCGATATATACAAGTTTGATTCGTTACCCACAACTTCAAATGATGCTGTATTTATAGATTTAGGTCTCAAATATCTGTTAGAGGCTAAATCTATCCGTTGGGGAAGTTATCCAATGGTTACTCTGAAAAACTATCCATTTACCAACCGCATTTAATGTTTCTGACATACTGAAATTCGAATTTTGGTTGGTCAAAAGACGAATTTCAAAGGAACCGAAGATTAAAGCTTCCAACACTACAGCACGAAGTTCGTCTGTTCATGAAGTGAAATTCAAATTTTGAAACTTACAAAACATTTTCACAATGTGACATACGAATTTTCAAGAAGAAAGTTTTTCGGTTAAGTGTGAACAGTGTTTTTAATTTTCTACAGTGCCCTCGAAATTTGAATTTTGGAAGCCCAACATTCATCTGTTCCCAGTACGTGAAAAGGAGGCACAATAGTTCATTTTCTTCGAAATTCGAATGTTGAAGAGTAAAGTTCGTCTGTCAGAGAGACTCTTTTCAGACTAACTTCATCATTCGAATGTTGCAAGTTCACATCATTCGTATGTCAATGTTTCATTTCAACAGACTCAAGAACTTAGCTTCTGAAATTCGAATTTTAATGTTCAAAGTTCGTCTGTCAGAGAGCAGTTTTGAAACTTAAATCATTCTTGATCTCAGATGAACTTTAACATAGTTTCAGACGAATTTCTTCTATTTTCTCAATTTTTGTTTTGTTTGAAATTCAAATTTTGAAGACTCAAAGTTTGTCTATTGCAAAGAAGCATCTTTCAGACTTATGTGAAAATTCGAATGTTGGAAGTTCAAAATTCGTCTGTCAGAGAGCATTTATCAAACTCAATTTCATTTTGATTTCAGATGCACTTTATCATAGTTTCAGACGAATTTCTTTGGTTTTTACAAACTTCATTTTACTTGAAATTCGAATTTTGAAAGTGTGAAGTTCGTCTATTACCAAAAGGCCTCTTTCAGACTAGATGAAAATTCAAAATTTGAACAACCAAAATTCGTCTGACAGAGAGCCATCTCTTCAGACTTATTCAGTTTTAGCTCGAAATTCGAATTTCCAAAGGCAAAGTTCGAATTTCCAACTTGACAGTTTAGTTTAAACTTTCAACCTTCGTCTGTTTGTGGGTGTTTTTCAAATATTTAAAGATTTAACATAAAATCAAAGTTTGAAAACATCTTTTCTTAAAATCAAAATCTTTTACCCAATCATAACAAAAACTAAGATTCTACAAGAGATCTAATAGCAAATACTCAGAAAATCTTCACTTTAGACAGCTTTGATCTCCTTTGATATCTTCAATCCAAGCTTTTGAAATGTTGATTTGGAATCATCAAAACTCTTGTTTCAACAATCTAGACCACTATAATTACTGCACATGGACTTGATAGGTCTATCTAGAGTAAAAAGTGTTAGTGGTAGTTTATATGTGCTTGTAGTTGTAGTTGATTATTCCAGATTTACTTGGACTTTGTTTATTTCCTCCAAAGATATGACTTTTGATGCATTTGTGACCTTAGCCAAGAAAGTGCAAAATGAGAAAGGTATTTCTATTGTGTGTATGATGTCTAATCATGGAGGAGAATTTGAAAATGCAAGCTTCCTAGAGTATTGTGAAGAGCATGGAATTGACCACAACTTCTCAGCCCTAAGAACTCCTCAACAAAATGGAGTGCTAGAGAGAAAGAACAAAATAATAGGAGAAATGGCAAGAGTAATCCTAAATGAAAAAGAGCTTCCTCAATACTTTTGGGCTGATGTAGTAAACACAGCAAGCTACATAGTTAATAGAGCTTACTTCAGACTAATTTTGGGGAAGATACCTTATGAGCTCTGCAAAGAAAGGATGCCAAATCTCTCATATCTACATGTGTTTGAATGCAAGTACTTCATTCACAACAATGAAAAAGAGAATCTAGGTAAGTTTGATGCAAAATCAGATGAAGGTATATTCTTTGGCTATTCTAGTAGAAGTACAGCATATATGGTATTTAACAAAAAGTCTAGAACAATAGAAAAAATTGTGCATGTAGTTTTCATTGAAAATGAAACTGTTTCTAAGCATGCTTTAGATGAGAAAGAAATAATCTTAGTTGTAAGGAGTTAAATCTCTCTAAAGAAAATAAAATTGAACCTCTAAAAATATCAGAATTTACCAATGTAGAAGAAGAAATTTAGGAGAAAGATGTTGAACCTAAGAATAATGAAGAAACTTCTCTAGAACTCCCTAGAGCTTGGAGATATCAAAGGAATCATCCAATTGATCAAGTGATTGAGGATGTTCAAGAGAATGTTAGAAACAGAAGACAACTTAGGGATCAAATAAATAACTGTGCATTTATTTCTCAAATTAAACCAAAGTGTACTGAAGAAGCTTTAACTGATGAATACTGGATATTAGCTATGCAAGATGAGCTTAATCACTTTGAAAGAAATCAAGTTTGGGATTTAGTTCTTAGGCCCAAGAATCAATCAATTATTGGGAATAGATGGGTATTCAGAAATAAACTCGATGTATTAGGAATAATTATTAGAAACAAGGATAGATTAGTAGCCAAAAGATATAATTAGGAGGAAGGCATAGATTATGAGGAAACCTTGCTCTAGTTGCAAGATTGGAAGTAATAAGCATTCTCTTAGCCTATGCATGCATAAAAGACATAATGTTGTGTCAAAAGGATGTAAAGAGTATTTTTCTGAATGGTTATATCATGCAAGAGGTTTATGTTGACCAACTCCAAGTTTTGAGGACTCAACAAAGCCAAACCATGTTTATAAATTGAAGAAAGCTCTCTATGGCTCAAAACAGGCACTTAGAGTATGATACGAAAGACTAAGTAATTTACTAGCTGAAAAATAATTTAACAAAGGCAAAGTTGATACAACATTGTTTATTAAGAAGGAAGATTGTAACACCTTACTTTTTAACTTATTTCCCATGAATTAGACTCTTTTTAGGTCTGATTATACTTGATCCTAAGCTTAATCACATCAGAATGAAAATCAGAATTTCCAAAATTTTCTGTTACTGTTCATATGGTAGTTTCCACTTTGCTAACTAAACTTTGAAAATGCATAACTAATTCTAGAAAAATCATTTCATAGTGATTCAAGTCTCTAACAATAGATAAAAAACTTATATACATGGCAGAAATATAAAAAAGAGCATTATGTGGACCAATTTATACATTTTTTTACCTAAACATTTACTATATGTTTGGTCATTTTCTCTTTCCCAGGATTTTGACCTTATCTTTAAAAATTCATATCTCACTCTACTCTAAGCCAATTTATGAATTCCTTATGTCATTGGAAATCCCTATGAGTCTACTTTCTAGAAATATTTTTCTTGTATATTTATTCAACTTACACAGGGCATGGTGTTAACTTAAATCATAAAGGGTCAGAATTCATCTTTTGGGAAAACCTCCATATCTCCTATCATATAGCTCTAATTACCTCCAAATTAGTGGCATATGAAACTTAAAACATATAAATTTTTATAAATACAAACCACTGAATTTTTAGAGCTCTTCATGATTTTTATCATCTTTTTAGTTTTCCAATACCTAACTTTCAGTTTCCAGTTTTCCCAATCTTTCTCTGTTCTGAACCCTAAATTTGAAAAATCACTATAATTCATACATTTATCCAATTTAAGTGTTCTTTAGCTCTATAAAAATATTGTTCTGTCTACTTTAAGATTATATATAACACTTATATAGGATAATCTGTGTTTACTAGAGTTCCCCAGCTCAAATCAATACTGGTCATCTTAAACAAATTTATGCCATAACTTACATAATAAACATCATAACACATTTACATTGACATATATTGCTCCAATTTCATGCATAATATCATAGAGGACTTAAAAAGAATATATTCAGGGCATCATACAGGATTTACCACTTTCATACAAACTTATACAAATTCCCAAAAACATAACATTAAGACTTGCATAATAATATCATTCATCATTCTCTTTTTCCTTTAGCTCTTCTTGGATTCCTTGCATTAATTAGCCATAAACATGGTAAGCATTTGGAAGGGATGAGATTCAAAGAATTTCAGTAATTACCACTAATCAAGCAAATATATAATCATATAATGCAAGCACACTTCATCAAGTCATCATTCAAACATTTAGAATCATTTATGCTTAAACATTTTATAGAAAATTAGAAAGAGTTTCCTCTTATATTTTAGACATCTTGGGATCACAAAACCCCTCAAATAACTCAGCCAATATCAACAAATCATCATATAACATCGTTGCAAACATTTGGTATAACATTAAAACTATTGCAACTATATAACCATATAATGCAAGATTAGGTTAGTAAACTACCTTTTAGATTTTCAATCCTTTCCAAACTTTGGACACCTTTCCTTTGAACTTCTAACACTTCTTTGAGTCCTATAGTATCACAAAATGAGGCCATTAGCCACCAATTACACAACCTCATTCACAAAGTGTGCATACTTGGACTAAAATTTTCACTTTACTTTCCTTTGAGTTTTTCTTGTACAATATACTTATATCTACCTATTTTGGACCCAAGGAATCCATTTTTGGTGTCAAAATCATGAAATTCTATTTCTATTTCAAACCATAAATCAGCAGAAAATTCCATGAAATCATAGAAAAAGATTTACTCAATGAAACTTCAAACCACTTGTACTTACATGCATATCTCATCTATTCTAAGCTTTTCCATGATTTTATTTTGCCATAGCTCACTTTCTCTCTCTAAGGTTTGCCATGGCTGAACTCATGGAAGCATGGAGGAAGAGGATAACTCCATTAAACTGCTTTTAAATGCTTGCAAACACAAGTTAGAGACCATAGGAACTTACCCTTGCTATTGTGTCTTGATCCTTGCCTTCTTGCTTCCTCTTCTTGTCTTCAAAATGTTGGGCTCTTCCTCTCTTTTCTTGCTTCTGTTCCAGTCCTCTTTCTCTCTCTTTCCCAAGTGCATAAGTCGACCAAAATGAGAAGAGAGTAAAGAATAATAGTTATAACACTAACCAATCACTTCTTGCCATTTTTCTTCAAATACTTCTTAAAGAAGTATTGACAAACCAGTTTGACAATGAAAATTTGACACGTGGGCAGCAGCTACTCACGCTGAAATGGGACAGGAATTAGGTAATTAACATAGCTAATTACCTTGCTAAGATATTTATGTAATAAAATCACTTAATTAACTTTTCTTTTTGACTTTATTGCTTTTCTTCTTAAAAAATCTTTTGGAAAATTCCACTTGTGTCCAAACCTGAATTCCAACATGATTCACTCCCTTTTGGGCCAAAAATTGCTTCATAAAGTTTAATGAATCAAAATACCCTTTACCGATTAAATTTACTCGTACCGATTGAGTATTTTTACCAAAATTGTCATTAAATTGGCACAGGATTATCCAATAATTACTTTTGGTCCAAAATTATTATCTTGACCCAAAATACATTTTATTAAGGTCTAATCATTCTCCTTGAATCAATACTGTCTTTTCCTGTAGTCTAAATTGACTTTTATCGGGTAAAATATTAATATTAAATCCTAATCATCCAATAAATATTATTTTGACCTTAATAAATTCCATACTATATTTCATTGGGTCTAACTCATTAAGAACTTCATTTTGACTATAATTTTTTATATTTATAAAAATGTCCTTGATCCGGAGTAAATTTATAATTTTTAAAACTTTTGGGTCATTAGGTGTAATTTTTCCTAAACTTCTTTCCTTTCCCTCACATGTTGAAGTCATTCTTAAGGGACTAAAATGTAAGAATTCTTAATTCTTAGGGCTAAAATTAAATTTTCTCATTTTTCCATTAAATCAGGAAAAATGACATCTTTCCCTATTTTGACGCTTAACAGTGTCTTACCATTTTTTTCAATTCCTTTTGTATTTTACGATGTCAACTTTTTCATTTTTTGGATCTTAAATGCATTATTCGCATTTTACTTCTAATTTGGGAAATGACCGTTTTGCCCTTAATCGGAGTCAAAAAATAATTATTCATTCTTTCAGGCACTTTCTTGTAATTTCACCCAAAGACCAATTATTTATTATTTTATTTTCACTATTCACAATAACTTTCAAATTTGTCTATCTCTCAACTTAGACCTCCCGGATAAGCAATACTTATACCATTGCGCTCAGCTTGGAACGAGCTTTCATTCAAGTGGTATATTACATATTTTCCGGGGTAAGTTCTAGAATTAATTTCTGTTAAGGACCTTATGGAAAATTAATTCCAATTAAGGACCAAATATATCTTCTAAAAATTAAATGAGAAATTAATTCCTTCTAAAGTCCGATTATATATGTAGCCTTTTCGTCTCACTTCGTTTCTCATCTTTTATTCATTTTATAATATCCCATAAAAATAGGGATATTACAAAGATAAATACTTGTTTATTGTACAAATTTATGTTGATGATATTATATTCAGTGCTACTAATAAGTCTTTGTGAAAGAATTTCTCTAAGTTAATGCAAAGTGAGTTTGAGATGTCAATGATGAAAGAGTTCAACTTCTTCTTTGGATTGCAAATCAAATAATACGGTGATGACATCTTCCTTAATCATTCAAAATATCCGCAGGAGCTGCTGAAAAAGTTTGGAATGGAAAATGCCAAATCAATGGGAACTCCTATGGCCACTACAACTAAGCTTGATATGGACAAAGGAGGAAAACTCTTTGATATAACTCAATATAGGAGAATGATTTATTCCTTAATGTACCTAACTGCAAGCAGACCTGACATCATGTTTAGTGTCTGCATGTGTGCTGGGTTCTAATAATGTCCCAAAGAGTCTCATGCAATAGCTGTGAAGAGAATATTCAGATATCTAATTGGAACATCATAAATAGGACTATGGTATCCAAAGGGAAATAGAGAATAGCTCATAGGATATACTTATGCTAACTTTGCCACATCAAAAACTGATAGAAAAAGCACAAGTGGAATGTGCCAATTTCTGGAAGGATCCTTGGTTTCATAGTTTAGCAAGAAACAGAATAGTATAGCTCTCCCCACAACAGAAGCTAAATATATAGCTACATACAGCAATTGTGCTCAAGTCCTTTGGATGAAGCAGCAACTTGAAGATCTTGAGATTAAGATTAACGAAATTCCAATAAGATGTGATAATCAAAGTGTCATCAATATCACAAAGAATCTAGTCATGCATTGAAGGACTAAACATATTAAAGTTAGACATCACTTCATACAGGACCATGTTTTGAAAGGAGATATCAAGTTAGAGTTTGTCCCCACAGAGGAACGGCTAGCTGACATCTTGATAAAGCCATTTGCAGAAGACAGATACTGCATGATCATGAGAGAATTGGAAATGGTAAATCCCAATGAACTGTAAGCGAGTTTCTAACTGAATCTATTTAAGTTTCAGATATTAAGTTGTTAAAATTTATAATGACTTGAGCTTCGGAGTATGTTTAAGATGTTTTGTAGGTACTCGCCAAAAGCTTAAATGATGAAAAATTCAAATTAATGGAGTTTATCAAACCTACGTAGTTAACAAATGTTGAAATAGAGTTGAAAATTCAAATTTTCAAGCCTTATCTATATGTTCAAACTTTCAAAATTCCCACTTCGGATGTTGTTAGATGAATTTCCATGCTTGATTATGATTTTGAATGAACTGGCATGCTTAAAATTTGAACTTAGGTGTTAAACAGACGCATTTTAGTACCTAATATGCTACTACAGTATTCATGAGTTGCTCGAAATTCGTTTGTTACTATTAGGAAATTCGAATTTTGAAATGTTGACATGAATGCTAGTTTTATTCAAATCTTTAACATATGAATTTTGATTGCTTAAAATTCACATTTCAAAAATCTCTTCACAAAACTGAAAAACTCGAATTTTTGAATCACAAAATTCGTTTGTTGGGCATTCTGTGTTTATATATCTCATGATGTATTCTCAAAATTTGAACTTTGAGGACACAAATTTGTCTAATGAAGCATGTATAATTGTTAAATTTCTATTAGAAGAATTTCAAGGATGAAAATTCATTAGTTAAAATGCTCATCCTTTTTTGCATCTTGATTGAACTCTCAAAATTCGAACTTTGATAGCTCAAAATTCATCTGTTGAGAAATATTCTCTAAATTATGCCACTGACAAATGAACTTTAAAGATGAAAATTCATTTTTCGGACAGTCTCGTCTGCTTGGCAAGCTATGTAACCTCTCCAAATTCAAATTTTGGCCCTCAAAATTTATCTATTGAATGGTTACATAAGCTAAACCAAAGGGTCTCGCTCTGGATAAACACAACCTTATTCGTCTCTTTCTCAAATCTGTTCACTTTCCCTCTTAATTTCTCATTTATTCCATCTGTGAATCTTCATTTCCCATGGATCAAACTTCTGCTCGATCCTTATAAACCTCTTCCAAGCTTCATTCATCACCAATCTATCTCAGAAATGGCATGGGTTAAAAATCCCAACATTAGTGGAGAGGTTTCCAAACCAAAAAGGGCAGTCAAGTCACAATATGTCTCTAAGGAAGGTAAAACAAAGAAAAGAAAAGGCGAATTCAGCAAGGGAATACTTTCCAAAAAAGCAGAAAACAACTTCCAAGGTTGATTTGAAGAGACTTGTCCTTGTTGCTACTGCCTCTACCTCGTCTAGCATTGAGTCTGAAGAATACTAGTTAACCACTAAGCCTCTGTGTAGCATTGCCCATATCCTAGAGGAGTACACCACAAAGTTTGTCAGTAATAAGGTAATCAACCCTCATTATACCAACTTGGAGGATTTTTTGATTTCCAACAATTTTGATTCTGGGTTATGGTTGGTAAAATATAAAAATCTATTGGAAATTAAAGAAAGGTATGATGATGAAGTCATCAAAACATGGTATGCTTCTCTGTCATACAATAGCAAAAAGAGGAGATGGCAAGTTAATCTCAGGTCCAGATCTCTTTGGCTATCTGATGAGATAATCAATGAAGTTCTAGAAATCCCTAGGCAAGATAGCCTCAAGATTGACATCACCACCTCAAGGTATATGAGTGAGGATGAAGAAGTAGATGAGGAAGACGATCTATTCTTGAATTACAAAGAGCACAGTCTTAAACGCCTTATTTAGGAGGAAAGAAAATAGGCCACCACTAAGAGTGATAAAGCACTCTGACTTAAGCATTCAAGCTAGGGTCTTGCACTACATTGTGTCCAGGATCATACTCAACAAAGAGGGATTTTTCAACTTGATCACAAGGGCTGAAGCACATGTAATGACTGCTACGATGCATGGAAAGCTGCTAAATATGGGCTATATCATCTTCCAGCATATGCTCAAGGCAAGGGATCAAAGAAAGGATTCTACCCCACCTTAGGCGTCAATCATATCTAAGATGCTTCAGTATGCCAAGATCCAACACTTAGAAAAGGGAAAAGGAAAGCCTACTAAAGTATTCAAGGAGGAAGAGCTACAACGAATGGGTATTGAAAGGTAAGAAGGAAGATAGATTGGAAAAGAAGCAGGGAAATTAGAAGACCTGTTTTATAAGAAAGGTCAATCACAACAACCAGAAGGGGCTTCCGAGGCTGCTCTATCCACACAACCTTCCCTGCTTGTTTCTCCTCCACCACAGGCCACCCAACCTCCTCAACCCTCCACTCCTTCCACATGGGCCAAGCCAACAAGAAGTTTGCTCACCTACCCTTATGTTGTATGATAGTCTATCTTCCCTCATGCTGAGCATTAGAGAAGTGCAAAATACCAAGTTTGCTCACCTACAGGATTAGATCACATAGCTGGCCAAGAACATGAAAATGATTGTTGATGCGTATGAAGAAATTAAAGTGTTATTCCCTCTACATCAGCTTTATCATAGCCTTTACCCTCTGATTCTACAAAATCTACAACTCCTTAATCTCCAAGTCCCTTTGTGGTAGAATCTCTTGAGCTTACTGCTGAAAATATTGCTACTAAGGCTGCTGGCATTATGACTACCCCACAGGCCTCTAACAATGAGACAAGCCCTGGTCTACCCTTGGACTATGCCATAGAGGAAGAGGAACCTCGGGTAGAAGGCCCCTACGAGGCTATGATGGAAAATGTTGCATAGGAATCAATTCTATCCTCTAAAGAATCTTAACACATGGACAAATTAGTAGCAGCCATCACCTCTTCACCAATCATTCAGGCTGGACTCATGAGGAAAGAAGCCTAGTTCCCTATGTAAATGCTATTACCATTCCACATAATGCAATTGTGCAAGCTCAAAAGAAAAAGATTTGATGAAATGTTTTCATTTCCTACACTTCAATCATCATATCCAAAGCTTGGTCTCTCTATAGCACAAAAGGCCAGATTAGCTAATCTTCAGAGGAAAGTTCAGGAGATAATCTCATATGCTGAGGAAGATCTCCCTGAAACACCATCATCAGTACCTTTTCCTTAATGCCATTCTTCCCTATCCCTCTTCATGCTATTCCAGTGTCACAAATTCCTCCTCCTATTAGGCATGTTCCAGCACCTAATGATGCTAAAAAGGGGCAGAAGAATGATGAAAAAATTGGGAAGCCTGGAAAATTTGAAGCTAGGCAATCAGGCAAAGGCAAAATGAAGATCAAGCTAAAGCCCAAGAAGAAGTGATTGCTAGATCCTTAGGGCTTAGATCTTAAATCTTAGGACTACTTGTGTCTATTACTGTATCCATGCATCTTTTGTAGCATTTCTTGCTTTGAAATGTAAAGCTTGCAGTGTCATATACTTGTTGAATCTCAGTATTAAATCCTAGATTGAATCAATGCAATGTAATTTCATATTTTCCTTCTACTCTCACCTATGTGCTATATTTATCTTTAAAATTTAATGCATATATTGAGGGGGAGCTCTTAGAAGCAAACCAAAGTACTAATCTAGTTTGTGAGTTGTTTTATCATCATCAAAAGGGGGAGAATGTTGAATCAAGTGTTTTGATGATTCTAAACAACTAGAGCTTTGAAGGATGATATCCAAGGAGTATAAGAATAAAGAAATGAAGAAATCCAAGAAGAAATATGTGAAGAATTAGACATTAGGATTTCTTACAACGTACACAAGGGTAAAAGGCTTTGATTTTCACTTGCTTAAACTCCCACTGTATTTAAATATGTGTTTTTCATGTTATCCTATGTTAATATATGTTAGATTTGAAAAATACTAATAGATAAATTTTGAATAGATAAACCCTATATATTTTGTTTAAAATTTGAACTTTGCTGACTGAAATTCAAAGTTCCAGAGATATTACCTTTGACAAATGAATTAAAGCTGTTGAAATTAAAATTTCAAGTCAAGCATAGTTAGTGGAAAGGGAAAAATTTGTCTGAAGTCATGTCAACATTCATCTGATATTAAAGTACAAAACGATCTTAAAGATAGTCCCTCTGACAGACGAATTTTGAATCACTAAATTCAAATTGTAAGATGAAGTCTTGTAAGTCTGCTTGGAGGTGTCTTTGACAGATGAATTTTTAAAGAGCAAATTTCAAATTTTGAAAGGTAGAACTCTTATGCCATGTTGAGCTGAGCTCTAACAGACAAATTTTGGGCCTCCAAAATTTTAAATTTTGAGAGTACTGCAGAAACATGAGACAACTGTTCATATCTAACAGATACACTTTAGATATGAAAATTTGTATGTTTTAACATAGGATATATTTGACAAAATCAAAATTCAAATTTCATTATTGAACAGACGAATATTTTAAGTACAACATCAAGTCTTTAACTTATGGTCTCTGTGAAATTCGTCTATTGGCACCCCAAATTCGAATTTCAATGTGTCAAATCCAATAAATGCAATTCGTGAATGAATAGTTTTGTAAAGTAACCATTGGATAATGTCTCTAATGGCTAGATCTTGTGTCTAACGACTAGTTAAGACACAAATCTATAAATAGAACTTCATTTGAAGTTGTAGGTATGAAATCTATCCTATAAATTCTGAAATTCTGCTAAAATTTTTCGTCAAAGCCTTTTACTCACTCATACTTCATTTACTGCACTTCAACTATCTTATTTACTTTACATTAGAGAGTTTTTATTCTGTACAAAATCTTTTCTTCATCGGAACGAAGGATATTCTTGTGAAGGGTTATCGCAAGGAATTTGGGAAACACTTTGTAAGAGTACAGAGTGTAAATTTGGAGGCTCTTAGAACAGAGCATCAGCTTGTACTATGTTATTGCAAGGAGTCCATTGAATTCTTACAAGATAGTGGAAAATCTCAAGTGGTGGCTTGAAGACTAGACATAAGTCAACTGGTTAGATCAAACCAAGATAAATTTCTATGTCCTTTCCTCTCTTACCTTGCACTTGCTATATTGCTCTATACTCTGTTTTCTACAAAATTTCTACTATCACTATTCTATCACATTTGTGCAAAAAAATTCTGAACTTCCCAATTCACCCCCTTCTTGAGAAGCCAGCAAACCTAACATCAATCTTTTCACAAAACAATCACTTAAAATCACGTCAATCAATAAATTACCATGTAAATCATTAAAATTTTAGTATTATAATGGCTTAGAAAATAGACATCCCAAGGAATAAAATCCCTCATATTACAGCTAAAACTAGTCAAAGAAAACACAATTGCAATATGGCAATACAACATGATCATAGGAAAAACAATGAGAGAACATAAAGCAAGATTATAAACTTAGCTACCTTGGTGACTTCTATTGTCTATACTCTATACTTCCAATGATTGCACAAGCTTTCTCAAGTACCTAGACAACATTAAACAATGGCTCAAGCCACTGATTTCATGGTATAATACATATGGCTCAAATGACACCCTTAAAACTCTTAATTGTCCAATTTGTCTATTTTAGCCTATATCATAAAGTATTTACTTGTTCTTAAAGTTTTTAGTCATGGGAAATCCATTTTTGAGGTCAAATTAATGAAATCACCACTTTAAGACACACATTTAGTCTCACTGTACTCAGCCATAAAGGGGGAGAAATATGATTTTCTCAAAACTTGCTTACATCATGCCATACTTGATTCATTTTGTGAAATCTCATACTTGATCATGATTTTATGGTTTTAAAACAACATTCCTCTCATAAACACACCTAGGTCAAAAATGGACAGAGGTTGGGAAGGAAAGAATTTAACAAAAACTAGCTCATGCAATCAAAGAACTATGCTAGAAATCATCAAAGTCATGAACTAGCTCTTATCAATTTTCCTTGGAGTTTTTTCTTCTTCCTTTTCCTTCCTTCATTGGTCTACCACTTCCCTCACTATTTTTTTAGAGTTTCCCCTCTCATTCCTCTTGTGAATTTTGTCCAAATGGGTAGGGGTATTTATAGACAAGTCTAACCATGGTTTAAGGCTTGGTTTGGTTAATTTTCCACCCTTGGTTAAGTTAACTAACTTTGGTTAACCTTTGCTTACCCATTATGACATCAAATTTTGTCACGTTAGTTGTCAAGTGGCGCCATTCTAGTGGGTTATTATCTCCAAGATACTGCATAGCTTTTCTGGTCCAGTAATACTCTGTGCTGGTTACTTTATACTTGGACCAATAAAGTTACCTTTTGCAGTGTAAATATACTTTATTGGTATAAAAGTAAAGTGAACTTGTGTCTAGAATTACTTTATTATCTAGTCTCTAAAAAACTCCTTTTATGGTATCCAACTGCTTTTCTTTTTCGCATTTTTTAGCTTTTACAAATTAAAAAGTAGTTTTATTGATATAAAGTTACTTTTTTACCTTCAGTACTGATTATTTCTTTATCATTAATCATTAAACCCCAATGACATATACCATTGGATTTTTCTCATTGAGAGCTTTGTTTTGACAGTAATTTTACATATTTACAAAACTACGTCTAAAATAGGGTAAAATTATAATTTCAAATTTTTTCAAGTCATTAGCAGTAATTTCCCCATAACTTTTATACTTTCTTCCTCAAGTCATTTTTTGTCTAGGGATATAGATGTAATTTCTATAATTCCTAGGGATAAAAGGGTAATTTCTCATTTTCCCTTACCCTTAATGTAAATTTCATCCTCGAAATTTAAATACATACCTCATGACAGTAGCTCTCGATAATTTTTTTTCATGTGAGACTCTATTTCCCAGAATACCTCTTTTTGAGTCAAGTTTTTCCAGACCACCTTCACCAAAGGTATATCCTTACCTCTCAGCTTTTTGATTTGATAGTCAATGATTCTTTAAGGCTCTACCTCATAAGATAGATTATCATGTAGAGTAATATACTCATATTCTATGACATATGAAGGGTCTAGCTAGTATCCTTTAAGTTTGGAAACATGGAAAATGTTATGGATTTGATTCAAATTAGGGGGTAAAGCTAGTCAATAGGCTACAGGTCCATCATTAGATAAAATTTCGAATGGTCCCATATACTTGGGACTAAGCTTCTTGGTTTTAATTAATTGACTAATCCCAGTTGTTGGAGATACTTTTAGAAAGGCATGATCTCCAATCTCAAATTCCAACAGCTTCCTTCTTTTATCAGCGTAACTCTTCTGTCTGCTCTGAGCAATTAGTAACTTGTTCTTTATTAATTCCACTTGTTTGGTGGCCAAATCAATTAATTAAAGACCTAACACTTTCTTTTTTACTAAGTTCTGTCCAACCTAATAGAGACCTACACCTTCTTCCACGCATCCTTATTCTTACTTCCACAACTCTCTTATCTTATTCATACTATAGTCCCTTCGTTAGCACCTGACATTATTCTTTTCTTTACTTTCATAACTTTAGGCCATTTAAATGAATAATTTTTCTACTACGGTATAAGCTTATCATATTAGCTATGCCTAGATGACACTTACAAAGTTATCTCATCTTTCTTTTTCACTTCTTGTCTTTATCTCAAGTCTATCTTTTCCCTCAGCTAGTAATCACTCGAGGGTATTGTGATCTCGAGTACTTCTATGGTAGTTCTATAGTTATAATAACTCATACTAACTTGTAATAACTTCGTATCTATGGAGAATTTTTTTACCACTATCACGAGTGGGAATAGGCGTTTCATAAAACTTTATTACTATAAACACAGGCTACTATCCTCAACTCAACCCTGTCATATTACTTATACCTTGATCTATACTTACTTTCATTGTCATAGACCTCTTCGGTCATCATTGGATTATGACTAATCATCTCAAGGGAAGAGATTTAGCCTCTTTAGTTTATAAACATTCATTTCATAATTCTTTTCCAACAAAAGCTTTCTTCTCTAATCAAGTGGTAAGACAACTTGACAGAAATTTTTCATAATGTCTTGCTAAACATGGAAACCTCTTACCTCTATTATAGTGTTCGATCTCTCTTATTTCATATCTTTATTTGCTTTACTAGGATCTACTACAATTCTTATGGGATATTCTGTACTCTACTAACTGTACTTTTCAAAGCCTAGCTTTTCTTTACTAAATTTAGTAAGTCTTAAACTTTTATAACATTTCAAAACTTCTTAGTTGCCTTTTTTTCTTCTCTAAAAGTTCAGAGTACTTTAGCTCATCATTTTTTAGAATCACAATATGCTACACCCTTCTATTCATGTAACCTAATAGATGCCTTAGTATTACTATTTAGCATCATCATACTTCATGGTGCCCATATTTAACTATGGACACATCTTTTTGCTTCCCAATAGGTCACCCATCCTGAAATTTTCCTCACTTGAGCATGGATAACTGTATAATGCTGAGGGGTTTTGCTGCACTTATGCCACTATTGGACTTAGAGAATGTAGTATTAGGCTCTCTTTTAAGCCATAACTCATTGGTGTAACCTCTAGATAACTTACTACTTAAATTTTAAGGTATTCAATCGCTACATTCAAATGGCTTTCTTTTACTAGCTAAGAGATTCAATTTACCTTTATGCCTTTTTGTATAAGCATACCCCCGAAAATCTTTTGGCTTTTTGTGAGTCGAAGTCTGAAAAATATCAAGGCAGTGGTTACTATCTCTTTATTTTTACATCATATCTGCTTTTGTTTGTCTCATACATAACTTCCTTTAACAATTTAGCCAAGGTTACCTAGTGATTTGGCAATTTAAGGAAAAATTTCTTAACCCTACAAAAATTTGTTACTAGCTCAGTTAGAATCTAACCTTAGGCCTTTTACCATTACTCGTTCTTGCTCAACTGGACATTACCCTAAGAGATACCTTCTTTTGCTTTGCCTCGACAACTTTCTTCTTATGGAGGATTTTATTTCTTTGCTCAATTGGACTTCTTCCTAAGAGCTACCTCCCCTTTTATCTTGCTTCGGCAGCCTTTATAGGATTTTGTTTATTATGAGATCTTTTGCCCAAGAACTCTCTTATAGCTAGATTTCATACTAAGCACATAAATCAACTATCTCAAGGTTTTACACTTCCCTAACTGCCTGCCATTATTTTCACTATTCTTGGGTCACACTTCATGCCTTAACATTCCTTTCAAGCATTTTGTGACTTAAGCTGACAAAATAGCATTTAATTTAATCTTAATACATGGAACACCTTCAGGGGTAGGCAAAATTATCATCTTACTCTTGCAATCTATGAGAAATTATTTGTAATGAGCTTATTCATGACAATGCTCGCATCATTACTAGGGAAAGACATACAAATCTTTATAATGCTATGGTGCTTATTTAGATAGACAATGGAGATTATGGCCCTATTTCTCATTAAGGCATTGTCATATAACTATATGACAGTAATTCCGAAACTCAACCTCTTATTACCATTGTAAAACACAAAAAAATGCTTGCACTTGAATCATACTATTGATAAAGTCAGGTGACTTACAAGGGTCGTATTAGGATAGCATAATGACTCTTTCTTGTATCGTATTGGGATAGCACAAAGACTCTTTCTTGTACTTGTGGTGTGGTATTAGTCATCTCCATAGTATTGTCACGGGTATAATATCCTAACTTTTTATACTTGAAGCACAAATTCTACTTTGCTAAGCATAGCCTTCTGCTACGAGCCTTTCCACATTCTAATAAACAAGAGCTAGTTTACTAAAACTATCTTCTCTATACTTTTTGCATTACTTTTTGAATCCCGTGATATTTAAAGGCTTTATACTCTTACTTTCTACTCCTTTCTTCGTAATTTGTTACTATTACTATTAGCTAGACAATATGCTTACGATTTAGACTACATTTAGTGATTCTATTCATTTCAATCACTGAACTAAAATTCTGAAACTGCATCGAGGCAACTCATCTCTTATTACTACTATAGGCCCCTTCCTAGCTTCTCCATCCTCTATCACTTATCATCTTACGGTTTGAGGATGATTGCATACTGAGTCAGTTGGTTATACCTTGCTACGTATGCATCAACTGACTCATTTTCATCTTGACTAATCATTATAAACTTTGTTTCTTTTTCTTCTCTTACTAACTAGGAAAAATACTTCTCATAAACTATTCTATAAATATTCTCCAAGTCAATGGAGTATTACTTGTTTGAACAGTTTACTCTGTGTTCTGCCATTATCGATCAGTCTCATTTTCCAACATATAAATTACCATTTGGCTTCTATTTCTGACATGCAGCCCATTATCTTGGAAATCTTTTTAGGGCTCATAATCCATTCTTTAGCAACTTGCACATCCATTTTAGCATTAAAAGATAGAAGTTAATACTTTTTAAACTATGCAATTGTATGTTGACGATTAATAAACTCATCTAGTTGCCCAACAGCTTGTCTCGTAGAAACTAGGTAACTTGCATGAGGCTGCTACAGTATAGGCGGAACCTTAA
Source organism: Adenanthera pavonina (assembly GCA_026686845.1). Taxonomy (NCBI): domain Eukaryota; kingdom Viridiplantae; phylum Streptophyta; class Magnoliopsida; order Fabales; family Fabaceae; genus Adenanthera; species Adenanthera pavonina. The sequence goes on from JAIVEN010000017.1 coordinate 12,518,610, forward strand.
GGGCTTTAACTTTTTCCCTTGTTGTCCTTGAGCTCTAACTATCTCTTGCTATTGCTCAATCATTCTCTACTACTGATCCAAACTACAAAGGATTGTTCGTAAGGGATCTAGACTTGGAATACCCTTATTTATGGCTACTGGAGTCAATTGAGAGGTTTGTACTTGTATTGTCAACCTTTGCTGAACAGCCCTTCATATCTTCATAACTCTTATCTTGCAATTAATAATTGTAAATCATAACAATTTGAACTCTGTAATTACATCAGCTACTACGTTCATTATATCATTGGTCAAAATCCATCATCATATCTCGACCCCTTATCTTTCTATTTTATTACTTATAAATCGGCATCTTACTGCCTATATATTACTATACTTCATTTATATTTAGTCATGACACTGGCTTATGGGCTCAAGTACTATTGTCAAACTTAGTATTATCATCTGTTATCTCTACTGAATCTTCCTCTAGATGCTCTTCAAAGACTTCTACCACCTTAGCTTCTTTTCATGATAATAATTTGCCTGAAATATATAGGCAATGACATAGTCTACTGAAGTGTGATGCACTAGGCCTTGAGGGAACTCCTTAATATAGTTCCAGAGCTCATAATCTCGTTATTGCATCTAGTACTTGCAGGGAGCTTATGATCATGATGCCCTTCGTAGAATTCCTTCGCTTCTAATTCAACGCTTAGAAAAACTTGAACATATACTCCAAATCTATCTTGACATTTATCATAAATAAATTTAACAATCATTTGTATTTGGATTCCTTGATCTAGTTAGAAGAAGCTACTTTCTTAATCCAAGTAATATAACAAGGCCAAACTCACTTATCATAACTTATGGGCTGATCCACCTCTTCTCCTAGAGGTGCACTTACTTGCTCTTAAAGGATTATACCTAAAGGGACTACTGTTGGGAATTTTGATACACACATAGTGGAAAACTCCACCGAAATCCATCCAGCGGATCCGTAAACGTTGCTTAAATCGAGATGTAGAAGAAGAATTTACCTCCAGTGCATGCCTTTGGTGTTCTTTATGTTTCATCGGACCCCAAGAACTAACACGTCTGATTAACTCCCTCTGCCAGTATCCACATGAACGATGAGTCCAACTCAAACGGTGTGCTAGCACTTCTATTTCTGAATGTTCGTATGTCCTCTGTTCATTCGTACACTTTCTCTATGTGAGTGTGCAGCCGCTCAATCTTTAGGGTGAGTCGAGATTCTCTCTTGATTCTATATTTAATAGCCCTAATCTATATAATTATATAGATAAGATTTATCATTTGATTAATTTAAATTAATTATTTAAATTAAATCAAATCTTAATTAAATAGATTAGTTTAGATTTAAATCTATCTAATATAATAATATCTAAACCAACTATCTAATGTAAATCTATAATCAAATCTAAATCAAATTTATATTATGACATTAGTTTAAATTTAAATCTATCACACATAGTTAAATATAAAACTAATTTATTTAAATTAATTTGAATAAAATAAAATATATACATATATATATATATCAAAATAATATAATATATCAAACATATATATATATACTTCAAATTTTATAATATATATATATCAAATATATATATATATAATTCAATCACCCTAAATGTTAAATTCATTGAATCTAGACATATTTTAGATTTAACGAATCTAGACATTGTACCTCAAGTTGACCCGTTCTTGTATGCGACCCTGTAGGCCCATATGATGTTGGCAGTGGGCCAATAACACTATTGAATCCACAAGTCACAAGTAGCCTCTAGCAAGTCATTATGACTACCCAAAATATACGAGATCGGTGATCCGATGTAACCTATCATATAACCCGATCACATCCCTTTTGTCTCATGATATATAGGCCAAGTATAAGGCATGGAAATGTCATCCTCATTTTACTTGACCATCACTTTCTCGATCTCCTAGCAGACTAATAGAACAAATGGAAACTCTTCTATTCGAACACAGCCATGTATTTCTTAGTCTCACTCATCGAGGGCCCCAGATATATCTCTCCATTAATCAGAGGGACAAATTTCATCTTGACCATTCATTTTCCTCCACATGAATTCCACTATGCTCGATCATAGCATTTGTGATCTCCCGATTAAAGGTGACTTTTGACTATACCAAAGTATAGTGTTTCCCATGTAGGAAGCCATGGTGATCTCAGGTCTAAGGGTTTAGTGACACGGTTATATATGAGATATGCTTATGACTTAATCCATGCAGTTATTTCATGATGGGTCGATCCAGCACCTATTCCCTAACAGGAGCTTATGATTTTGATTTGTATGTTAATACATAATTATCAATCAAAATCATATTAGCCTTAATTCGTCATTGTTCCCACAAAGATTATTGACTAGGGACATTTAGGATAAAATGATTTATCTAAGAATATTATTATAAAGGTAAATATGCAAACAATATAATAATGTAATAAAAAGAAAAACACCCTTCTTTTCTTATAATGAAGTACAATATTCATAATACAATAATTGGCCTAGGGTACAATCTCCAACAACTACTGCTATGAGGTTACTCTCTGGATTTAGGCAATCCTTTCAACTAGTGATCATTGTATGGCTGTTATCATTAAAAATTTTGTTGGATCCTATATTCTCCTCAATAGTACCATGATTAGGCTCAGACCCATTTCTTGTACCTGGGTGTTACTCATTTCTCTTTTCTATCTTATCTTCTTTTATACATTAGTTTTCCCCCATTCATTATTTTCATAACTACATTCATTACTGGAAATATCTTGCCACTAATCTTATTTTGTAGGTGTGATACTTACTTCTCATATTCATTATCAACACCTACCATCACATCTCTGAACTACTTTCTAATCAGGGGCTTGGCATTAAAGAAAAGCCTTAGGTGAACATTCATACTAGCTGTTGATTACTGAGATTTCATATCTTTTTAAACTTATCCTAGGTCATCATCTATTAGAGAACTATCAGAACTGTAGGACATATCAATCTTTTATTATATCATTCTCTTTAAAGGTCTACTGCAACCTTACTATTGGTCTGCTACAACCATGAAATTTGCTGCAATCTTTGAGCCCTACTAGAATCCTCTATGACCCTAATATCTCTTTATTGATAGGATCTAACTATGATCTAACTCAGAAAAGGTTTAAGACCTAAGAAAAATAAATATGTAAAACATCCTTAATTAATCCAGTAGCTATCATAAGCTATCCTTAAAACTAATCTACTATGCCACTAAAACTGTTTTAGACCAGATTTCTATAAGGAATATATTTTATATTAAAGGGGAAACTATAGCTAAGAGGAATACTTTCCTCTCTTATTGTAAAGATTTGCTCAGATCTTTGCTCTGATACTAAAAGTGTAACACCTAACTTTTAAATACAGTTTCCTAAGTAGTATAGCATATTTATTGTCGAGTTGACTCATATTAGAGGCTTGAATCATCAAAGGGTCCAAAATAATTAAAAAAAAAAACATAACACTGTTCATTTGATACCTGAATTTTCTGGATGAATTTTGAAAAATCATAACTAATTCTAGAAAATCCTATTGATGTGGTTTAAGTCTCTAAATGAAGCTAGAAGCATGATCCACAAGCAAAAAAATATGAAACTTGCATTTGACCACACCAATTTATACAGTTTATTGCTAAAAAATGTATTGTACAACTGGTCAAAATTCTGTTTCACTTTTTCTAGCCTAAATACGAAAATTCATAACAATTCGTACAAATATCCATTTCAAGTGTTGTTTGGCTTATTGCAAAGCCCTATCTACCTAGGTTTGAAAATATATAACACTTACAGGTTATTTCACATTTCAAAGGAAAAAAATCCAAACAACTGGTGAATCTGCATGTTGGCTAGAATTTGCCATAACTTTACAAAAGTGATTACATATATTATACACATTCTCCAAATTTGTTCATGCCAAGTCCTCATCACCAAAAGAGACTTAAAATAGCATAATGGTAGCAAGAGATAATTTCAAAAATTCATATATAATTTTACATACGATTACAAAAACACAAGTGGTAGTGGTAATAACTAAATTAATCATCACTAGATTTCTTCTTGCCCTTTTCCTTCTTGGTGGTCTTGCGATCTTTGGAACCTAAAATTTTGGGATACTTGAGGGAATGAAATTGGGGACAATCTCTTTAGCAAGTTATAATTCATGCATTCATGTCAATCATTTCACAAAACAATCACTTTAATCACTTAAAATCACCTTAATCAATAAATTGCCATATAGATCATAAAAATTTTGGCAGCATAACAACTTAGAAAATGGACATCTCATGGAAAAAAACCTCTCATATTGCAGTGAAAACCAGTCAAAGAAAACACAATTGCAACATGGCAACACAATATGATCATAGGAAAAACAATGATAGCACATACAGCAAGATTATAAACTTAGCTACTTTGGTGACTTTACTCTAATTATTGCACAAGGTTCTTCAAGCTTTTTAAAGTCCCTAGACAACATTTAACAATAGCTCAAGCCACTGATTTCATGGTATAATACATATGGCTCAAATGAGACCCTTAAAACCCTTAATTGTCCAATTTGTCAATCTTAGCCTATATCATGAAGCATATACCTTTTCTTAAGATTTTTAGCCATGAGAAATCCATTTGTGAGGTCAAACTAATGAAATTACCACTCTAAGGCATACTTTGGGCCTGACCAAACTCAACCATAAAGGGAGAGAAATATGATTTTCTCAAAACTTGCTAAAATCATGCCATACTTGCTTCATTTTGAAAAATCTCATACCTAATCATAATTTTATGGTTTTAAAACATCATTCCTCCCATAAACACACCTAGGTTGAAACTGGACAGAGGTTGGGAAGGAAAGAATTTCACAAAAACTATCTCATCCAATCAAACTATTGTAGAAATCATCAAAGTCATGAACTAGCTCTTATTGATTTTTCTTGGGTTTTTTTCTTGTTCTCTCTCCTTCTCCTTTTTCTTCCTTCACTTGTCTGCCATTTTCCTCACTATTTTGGTAGAGTTTCTCGTCTTATTCCTCTTTTGAATTTTGTCCAAATTGGTGGGGGTATTTATAGGTTAGTCTAACCATGGTTTAAGGCTTGGTTTGGTTAATTTTCCACCCTTGGTTAAGTTAACTAACTTTGGCTAACCTTTGCTTAACCATTATGACATCAAATTTAGTCACATCAGCTGCCAGGTGGTGCCATTCTAGTGGGGTATTATCTCTAAAATACTACATAGCTTTTCCAGTCCAATAATACCCTGTGTTCGTTACTTTATACTTGGACTAGTAAAGTTATCTTTTGTAATGTAAATCTATTTTATTGGTACAAAAGTAAAGTAAACTTGTGTTTGGTATTACTTTATTATCATGTCTCTAAAATAATCCTTTGTGGTGTCAAACTTCTTTTCTTTTTGCTTTTTTTAGCTTTTACAGTTCAAAAAGCAACTTTATCGATATAAAGTTACTTTTTAATTTTCGGCATGAATTATTTCTTTATCCTTAATCATTAACCCTTAATACTATATATCATTGGATTCATCTCATTCAGAGCTTTGTTTTGGCAGACTACCCCTATTCCAAGGCAAAATTATAATTTCAAAATCTTTCGGGTCATGAGCTATAATTTTCCTCATGATATTTATACTTTCTTCCTCACGAAATTTCTTATGCTTAGGGGCATAGATGTGATTTATGTAATTCCTAGAGATAAAAATGTAGTTTCTCATTTTCCGTTCTATAGGAAAAAATGACTTCTTTACCCTATTTTACGTAAAATAGTGTCTGCCTATTTTTGTAAATTTCATATGCATTTTTAGATATTTATCTTTTTAGGGATGTCACACTAGAGCTAGAATCTTCATCTAAAATGTTGGCCACACCGGGGTGTGAGATAGAGTCCCGGTAACTGAAGGAAACAACAACTAGCATACATACAAACAAAACTATACTTGTACATGACTAATGTGATGCAATGCATATGCAATGATATGAATGTCTCCTAACAAACACGATCTAGCTACCATCACAAGTTACATCCAATAAGTGATTCTCTTCCAACAACCGATGAAGACTGATTTTAGGACATCATTAAGCTCTTTGCTTACTAATATGACCTAGCTAAAGGCTGTCATGATGATTGGACATTTATTCTACTTCCCCTGGATCAGCCGAATTGGTGGTGATTTAGGGAAGGTGCATCCCCAATCTTTTGCCACCAAGATCTCTTAGTCGAAGGATGATGATTTAAGGGTAGTGATATACATCATACCTTACTATTTGGACACGAGTCCTCATGTGTTCTACTAGTGGATTGGTATACCATGTAGTATCAAAAGATATCATCACCCAAGTCAACCAATGCCACACATATATAACAATCTAATATTGTCTTTCATGCCATGTTTCATGCACACACACACATATATATATATTCATTATCATTATTATCAGCTAACTCTTTATATAGGGATGCCGATGAATCACTCATTAAAGCCACATACATATCCTAATTATAACATCCTTATTTTTATGGGATATTATAAAATAAATAAAAGATGAGAAACAAAGTTAGACGAAATGGTTATATACTCAGATTTTAAAAGGAATTAATTTCTCATCTAATTTTTAGAAAAAAGTTATGCTTGGTCCTTAATTGGAATTAGTTTTCTATAAGGTACTTAATAAAAATTAATTTCAGAACTTACCATAGAAATTATACAATAAACCACTTAAATGGAAGCTCATCCCGAGTTGAGCGCAATAGTTTAAGTATTATGTAACCAAGAGGTATAGGTTAAAAGAAAGACTAATTTCAAAGTTTATATGAATAGTATAAAAAGAAATAATAAAAATTGGTCCTTGGAAAAAATTACAAGAAAGTGCCCAAAAGAATGGATAATTCTTTTACCTGGCTTAAGGGTAAAACGGCCTTTTCTCATATTAAAAGTAAAATTTGAATATTGTATTCAAGCCTTAAGGGAAAATGTTGATATTGTAAAATGTATAAGGAACTGAGAAAAACGGAGAGACACCGTTAATCATGAAGAAGAGTAAAGGAGTTATTTTTTCTGGTTAAATAAAAAAGTAAGAAAATTATTTTTTCCCCAAGAAATAAAATATTTTGTAACTGGGTCCCTCAAATAAGAAAAAGTCACTTGGAGTGAAGTCAAATAATCCTTGGAAAAAATTACAACTAAAACCTAAAAGTTTTAAAAAAAAATAAATTTGCCCTGAGTTAAGGGTACATTTGGAAATACGCAAAATTATAGTCAAAATAAAGCTCTCAACAAGCCTAGCACAATGGAATATAGTATGAAATGTATTAAGATCAAAATAAAATTTATTAGATAATTAGTGTTTAATATTAATATTTTACCCGATAAAAGTTAGTTAAGACTATAGAAAAGGCAATGCCAATTCAAAGACATTAAATAGACCTTGATAAAATATATTTTGGGCTGAGATAATGATTTTGGTCCAAAAGTTATTTTTAGATAATCCTATACCAATATAATGACAAATACTATAAAAAAGTTTTTAATCGGTACAAAAGAAATTTATTGGTAAGAGTTATTTTGGACTGATAAAATTATGAAGCATTTTTGGACATAAAGCCCTTAAAAGTGCTGTGAAAGTAAGGCATGTGAAGAATGAATTTTTTTGTCCACAAAAAACTTCTTGAAGAAGGCATGATGTTTGGACCAAAAAGCAACTTTGATTAGTTAGATGATTAGCAAGTTAATTAAGTTGCTTAACCTCTTATCTCTCCCATTCCAAACGTGGATAGCTATTGCACATGTGGAAATGAGTTGTTGACTTGATTTTTGAAGACTACTTCTTGAAGAAGTTAAAAAAAAAGGAGGAAAAAGTAACAATTGTTGGCCGAAAATTAACTATGATCATGTATTGTTATTAGATCTCTCTCTTCCAACCAATTTGTGACTTGAGTACATGAGAGAAAGCAGCTGAAATAGAAGGGGAAAAACATAAGGGGTCGTGAGAAAATGGAGGAGGAAAAGAGAAAAAAAATGAAAGCAAAGAGAAAGGATCAAAGATTCAAGTCAAGGGTAAGTATTCTATGCATCCTAGCTTGTATTTTTGAGTAATTCCATGTTGTTCCATGAAATCTTCCTCTTCCTACCACTCTCAATGATTTTCAACCAAACCCATGGCCATAGGAAAGATGAGTTTTTATGCACCAAACTTGGAAGAAATACTAAAAAAGTTACTTAAAGCATGATTATGTGAACGGTTTGAAGAAAATTAAAGTAAATATTTTTGTTCCATTTCCATGTCATTTTTTGTTAGCTTAAGGTTTCTCCTAGAGATAGAATTTTATGACTTTGACCTAAAAATGGATTCCCCATAGTCCAAAATCTTAGGAACATGCATTGGCTCAAGGAAAAACCAAAGGAATAACAATATGTAGTTTTAGGGTTCTAGTGAGCACCTTGTAACTTAGCCCCCAGAACCAGTGGCTTATAAGCTCAATTGATGTTGCATTTAGGTCCAAGAAAACTTGTACAAGTGTTTGGAAGAGGTATATCAAAGGTGAAAAGCAAAGGAAGCTAATAAAATAGTATTTTCCCTTTTATGCATTACAATATCCTATGATGAATTTATAATTTCTATGAATTGTTGATGCGATTATTGATGTTTTACGATGTTTTTTTAATGTTGGATAAGTTATTTGAAGGGATTTTGCATACCCAAAATATCCCAAATATAAAAGAAAACTCTACTAAAATTTTTATAAAATATTATGGCATTGTATGTTTCATGAGAATCCATGATGCTTCTATGAATTTTTATGATAATATAATTGCATGATTGGGTAATGCTACTGAGATTCTTTTGAATCTCACTCTTCCAAATTGATAAATATGTTAGACACAAACAATGGTAATAGAGACAATGGAGCTATGGAGGAAGAGAAGAAAATGATGCTTAATGTAAAAGTTCAAGCCATGAACTTATGTTTTGAGATATTATGTAAAATCATGTATATGCCATGTGGTCTGTTTCTTTATGCTATTATGATTCTTAATGTACTATGAAATTTTATGTATGGAGTTGGTGTAATGTCTGATGGTGTATTATGTTTATGAAGTTTATTATATGAGATATGACATGATTAAACTCACGATGACCAATAGTAGTTAGAACAGAGGTACTCTGATTGGAATAGAGTATTGCATATAAGTGTTACATATTTTCTTAAAGTAGACAAAACAAAATTTCCACAAAGAGAATGAACACTTAAATTTGATAAGTGTATGATTTATAATGAATTTCTAAATTCAAGAACTAGAACTAAACAGTATTTGCAAAACTGGGACTTTCACTGTAAAAAAGGAAACACAAAACCATGTAAAACTCCAAAATTTAGTGGTATAAATGCTTGGAAATATCTATGTTTAAGTAATGAAATGCCACTAGTGTGAATGTAATTGGAGCTATGTAGAAAGAGTTATGTATATTCTCTTAAAATTGTTCCAGTTTAAGTTAAGCTCTGACCCTTGCAGGTTTAATGTAGTGTTATTCCCTGTATACATTGAATAAATGTAAAAAAAAGATATCTCTAGAAAGAGACACATAAATATTTTTAATGATATAAATAATGCTTGAATTGACTTAGGGTAAAGTGAGATATGAATTTTTGAACTTAAGGGCAAAATCTTGAGAAAGTGAAATTAACTAAATCTATAGTAGTTCTTTTGGGAAACAAACTATATGAATTGGACTAGTATTTGTTTTGATTCTTATTTTTTCCATGTAGAAAATTTTTTTATCTATTTTTAGAAACTTGAATTACTCCAAGATGAGTTTTTTATAATTAGTTATAAATTTTCAAAATTATGTCGGTAAAATTAAACTTACCAAGTGAATACTACTCGGAATTTTTGAAAATTCTGTTTTCCATTTTTAATTGATTCAAGTTCTAGACATGCTTTAATGGCTTAAATGAAGTCTAATACATTGGAAAATGGGCCTAAAGTAAGGTGTTACACATATAACCTATATACGAAGGATAAGGAGTGAGATTACCATTACCATCGCTAGCCGAACAGGGCATATCATGATATGAAAAAGATGTAGAGATATTTCACATGCATACATATCATGATATGAAAAGGATAAAGCCTATATATATATTCAAATAAACAATATCAACACATATACAAGTACACCCTAGTTACCTCAAATTGCCCACACACAATACACATAATGGAACGGTAGGCCGTCGAAGTACCAACAAACAAATTCAATGCTTCTGAAAAACTTCTTGGGATGCAAAAGCCTCACCCAAGCAAACATGAGTACTACAAAGCCATAAAATACCCAAATCAACACATATCATAGATTCCAATGACCTGTAACATAACCAATCAAACTCATAATACCAAACCCATACTTCTAATACCATAGCCAAACATCAAAGAGCCCAAAACATATAATCAAAGATGTAAACAAGCCAAGAAGTTTGAATTCCATGATAACCTATAAGATTATAGGTTAGGGATTGAAACAACTCTTCACAAACAACCCAAAACTCTTACCTAACCCTTGAGACCACCAAACAATACATCAATAACTTATTTATAGCCATTTTAATTGGTGGAAACATCCACCAAAATTAAATACAACTTATACCCAAGAAATCAACCCTAAAACGAGCAGAACAGAGAGAAGGAAGGATGGGGATATACTTACCAACCAAGATTTGAGCTTTTTGAGTTCATAAATTGAGCCCCAAAACCAAAAATCATGAACCTTAGTAGAGCTTCCTTCTTCTCCTCTATTTTCTTCTTCTTTTTTTATTTTAATTCACATTCAAATTTAACAAAGTTCAATGACTAGCACCATGGCGCATGATAAGCTTGCCACAATGCTAGTCCTCTCTATGTTGACAAATTTGACAAATTCTACAACGCTTACTATGGCACCATTGAAGCTCGCCATAATGCAAGTAGCTTTTATCCCATATTCTTGAATTCTTGATCCTTTTGATCTTTCCTCTTGTCCTAGCCCCTCTAATGTTGTACAATTGAAAAGGCATACATCTTATTAAATCGATACCAAGCCTTGGATAATATTTTGAGGGCCATTAGATAGGTTATGAGTGGATTATGTAATAACCCTCATTATATTATCCTGGACTTAGTCTTGAGCTAACAAAGAGTATACTTAATGATGTGTGTAGGATTGGAGGAACCAGGACCCGAGAAAGAAGTAAAACGAGACAAATTTGAAACAAAAGAAGGTTCACGCCATGACTAGGTATAGGGCTACCATGACAAGACACTTGGGATATTTCAGAACTTTTCTAGGCCGAGAGCACTCACACCATGGGGAGCTTACTGGCATCGTGGCAAGAGTTACAAAATTTCTTTAAATCAGATGAGAACAAGTCAGACGAAAGAAAGAAAAATGGAGGGAGAAGGAAGATTCTCCACTAAGGCTCGGTGGATTCAACTTTGGGAAGTAGTTTTGGGACTCTATAAGCTTGATTCTTAGTTGGTATATCGATCTACTTCCTTCCTTCTCCTTTTTCTTTTCGATTTTGAGTTGATTTTCATGGGTATGCATAAAAGTCCATTTCTAGTTGATTCCCACTGATTAAAATGGTTGTAAAGGGGTTAAGGAAGTGTAATTTAAAGTTAGGAAGCTTTAAGTATGAGTTTAGTTAGATTGCAATGAGTTTGAGTTGGACCCTAAATTGGAAATTATAGAGCGAATGTGAAATTTGAGATGAATGAGGATGATTATGATGAGAATGGTTAATTAGAACTCACTAGTGTATAATTATGCCATAGGAACTATGGGTTAAGATTGAATGGTTGGATTGTGAACTATGGCTAATGTGTGCATTATGCTAATTGAAGGTATTATGATGTTGTAGTAGTTGATTAGCTAATTGGAGGCATATAGTTCATGATGGGTGCTTCGAAGACTTGCCTAAGCCCATGTGTGTGTGGTGTCAGTAATCTGAGGCAACTAGGTATTTGTATATGTGCATTATATTGATATATATATGCATGTATCCGTTCATACCACGACACTGTTATGTGTATGTGTATGGTTTTTCTATATATTGTGGTATGTACACAGCTAGATGAGGTATTGATATATGATGATAATGAGTATCATAGTATATAGGTGCATATATGATTATAGCATCCACACATGATTGCATGCTAGCATGACCATGATGATTGTTGAATCAAGAGTTTTGATGATTCCAAACCAACACTCAAGAGCTCGAATTGAAGATATCAAAGGAGATCAAAGACTGTTTCAAGTGAAGATTTTCTGAATATTTTCTGTTACATCTTTTGTTTTAGTTGTGATTGGGTAAAAGATTTTGATTTGAGAAAAAGATGTTTTCAAACCTTGATTTTGTGTTAAATCTTGACTTATTTGAAAAACACCCACAAACAGACGAAGTTTGAAAGTTTAAACTTAACTGTCAAATTGGAAATTCGAACTTTGCTTTGGGAAATTCGAATTTCGAGCTAAGACTGAATAAGTCTGAAGAGATGGCTCTCTGTCAGATGAATTTTAGTTGTTCAAAATTCGAATTTTCATCTAAGTCTGAAAGAAGTTTCCTTGAAACAGACGAACTTCGGATCTTCAAAATTCGAATGTCAGACAAAACAAAACTTGAGAAAATAGAAGAAATTCGTCTAAAACTGTGTTAAAGTTCATCTGAGATCAAGAATGATTTAAGTTTCGAAACTGCTCTGTGACAGACGAACTTTGAACATCAAAATTTGAATTTTAGAAGCTAAGTTCTTGAGTCTGTTGAAGTGAAACGTTGACATATGAATGATGTGAACTTGCAATATTCGAATGATAAAGTTAGTCTGAAAAGAGTCTTTCTGACAGACGAACTTCACTCTTCAACATTCGAATTTCGAAGAAAATGAACTACTGTGCCTCTTTTTCACATACTAGGAACAGACGAATTTTGGGCTTCCAAAATTTGAATTTCGAGGGAACTGTAGCAAATTGAAAACACTGTTCACACTTAACCGAAAAACTTTCTTCTTGAAAATTCGTATGTCACATTGTGAAAATGTTCTACAAGTTTCAAAATTCGAATTTCACTTCATGAACAGATGAACTTCGTGCTGTAATGTTGAAAGCTCTAACCTTCGGTTCCTTCGAAATTCGTCTGTTGACCAACCAAAATTCGAATTTCAGTATGTCAGAAGCATTAAATGCGGTTGGTTAACGGATAGTTTTTCAGAGTAACCGTTGGATAACTTCTCCTATGGATAGATTAAGTCTCTAACAGACATTTGAGACCTAAATCTATAAATACAACAACATTTGAAGTTATGGGCAATGAATCTAACTTGTATATAATGAATTTCTGTCAAAACTTCTTCTTAAGAGCTTTTACCCTCTCAACTTCAATATTTGTACTTTAACCTTCAAATCTACTCTATACAAGAGATTTATTTCTTTGTAAACAATCTACTCTTCATCTAGAAGATAGATTTACTTGTGAGGGAAAATCACAAGGGGATTGGGAAGCACATTGTGAGAGTGCTTAGAGTGTTTGAGAGAGCTCCAGAAACAGAGCATACTCATGTACTGTGGCATTAGCAAGAAGCCCGTTGAATTCTTGCTGTATAGTAGATAAATCTCAAGAGTTGTCTTAGGGACTGGAAGTAGGTCAAGTGGATAGACCGAACCAGGATAAATCACTGAGTTTTCTTCTCCTTATCTTAACTTTTCAGCTTGCTGTGTTTTATACGTTGCTTTCCATACACTGTGCTATCTTCACCCATTTCATTTTATGCAGAAAAATTTCAATCTTCCCAATTAACCCCCCTCTTGGGAAGTCAGCCTTGCTAACAATGATGACTATGATAATGATCATATATTATTACAGGCATGTTAGCATAGCATGTACATCACCACCCCACAAGTATGGTTAGATGTGGTGTATCGAGAGGTGGTGATAAGATGAGATATGATGATATATGATATGACGATATGATGAAAGATCCATGCCATTAAATCCTCTCCTATGATCAAGAGAGTCAGGTAGCAGTAGACTATGGTATGATATGATGATGATATAATTTGGTAATAAGATGGACTATCCTTGCCACTAAATCCTCTCCTATGGCCTGGAGAGCTAGGTGGCAATGGATTGCACCTTCCCTAAATCACCACCAATTCGTAGTGATCCAAGGGAACGAGAGCCATGGTCTAATCACTAGTGTGATCTTTGACCGGGTGTACTAGTGTGAGGTGAGCTTGGTGAAGTCCCAGAATTAGTCTTCACTGACTATTTGAAGGGAATCACCTATTGAAATATCTAGTGATGATGCCAGCTCGTAGTTCTATCCGTGTTTGAGGGATACATTGCATAACGCTTGGCATTGCACAACATCATTGCATATATGTGTGATATTAATGGTATATATATGTGAGTGTTTATCCTTGTTATTGAGACATTGTCTTACACCTCCTTCCATGCCTAACATTTAATGTGAAAAATTTGGGACTAGTACGGAGAAGACCATAGAGTCGTATGCCTCTTCATATTCAGGAATTTCAATTATAATTAGTAGTTTGTGACTTAGTTTATGTAATATTATGCCAAGAAGATTGTTTTGGTTGGTTGCCTGTATGTGTATCCTGGGAATATAGAGATGTGTATGGTTATGTATGTGTAAGTAAAGTGATGATGTTGCATAGATAATGTTGAGGGATGATGAATGGTATAGTGATAGAGAAATGTTGAGTTTATGGTTGATGGGCATGCGATATAGTTCTAGTATGAGTCATCATTGTAGGAGCAGGTGTTTGTGAGCCAGAATGGCCGTATAAGTGGGCCCAAGGTAGTTTTATGTCATATATGTGAGTGTTGGGCATATAGCCTATTATGTGAATTTGGGGTTTAAGGAGGTCAAATCTCATATGAGTGATTTCTCAGAGATGAAATCTTCTTGAACAAGTTAGTTGAGCCAAATGGGACTTGTGTGAATAGTCTATAGTGGCCAAATTGCCTTTAGTAGCAATTAGAGTGCTTAAGATTTGAGTTTTGGCCAAAAAGTGGACAAAACAATATGGAGTGTCTAAAATCTCTATATGGAGATGAATTTGAATGAGAATGGTGTCTATAGTTAGATTGGAATGAGAGTGACCTGTAGGAGTTGGAATCAAGTCAATTGAAGATCGAAGCACAAAGTTATATGTGTTGGAATTTTTCTAAAAAAATCAACAATTTGCTTATATGAAATATGATATGGGTGCCGAGGTGACATAAGTCAGGCCCCAGTGCCAAGTTGTTCTATCTGCCCCAAGCCGTGGCTACACTATAGCTCGCCATAGCTCTGCACAGTTTTGGTCCCATTCAAAGTTTTTTCACTGTTTTGAGGTTTTGTGAGTTGGTTTCTGGGTAAATGAAGGTAGGTTGTTACATTCTGGTATTAGAGCAATGGTTCAGGCCATTGTTTCTACTTGTTGTAGTACTTGGCACATTTTGAATTACATAAACTTATATATTCCCATTGCAATATTGGTCCAAAGTCATATAACTGAACATGTTACTACTAGTGTATAAAGGAAAGATGTGTCTTGTAGGGATTAAGCAAAATGATGGTGATCATCGAAGAAAGATGCATGAGATGTCAGCTAGATTGAATGACTGAGTTATTAATCAGAGAAAGGACGTTGAGTAGAATGTTAGCATAATTAAGTCAACAAGGACAAGGTAATATGAATGAGGAAGCTAGAGTGCATATGGATTTGAAAGATAGAAAAGATACGAATGTGACTGAGCCAGAGAAGGCCCTAAAGGTTAGAAGAAGAGGTATCTTTTGTCAACTGAAATACTTTCGAAAGTTTAATCCACCAGCTTTTGAAGGTATGTTGAATCATACGGTGACTAAGGAATGGTGGACCAATTGCAAATCATATTCGGTGTTGTGAATTGCAACCCTGAATAAAAGGTGCAATTGGTAGTGTTGAAGTTGGAAAAGGAGGTTGAACAATGAGAGAGGCGAGTCTTACTAAGTGTTGAGGCTATGGGAGCTCCCTGGAAAAATCAAGGAGTAGGTATTGGTTGCGAAGTATATATCCTTGGAGTACTAGTGTATAAAGGTCTGTGTTCTATCTTGGCAAATATGGGAGACTGAAAAGGAGAAGAGAAGCTCAATGATTTGTGCTTTTTCCATCTGGGATCCCCAGGAGGAAACTAGCAAGGGAAGTTAAATAACTCTAATTATAGGAGATAAGGATAAGTTGTCAAGTAATATAAAGTGGTAGGAATTTTAGAGAGAAAATATGGAAATGACGATTGAATTCTAAAGGATGAATGTTGAGGTATTTCAAAGCAGTGGAAGGACTACGAGAGAAACCAATCCATTGGTTTGGATACAAAGTTGGATATAGTCACGACCATTGGATACAAAGTTGGATATAGTCACGATAGAGAAAAGGGTTAATTAGCTATAGATTATAGTTGGAATGAAAAGTATATGTCCTAGATCTAAGATGGTGTCAGACGATAAAGGCCTTGGTAGTGACGGTGACAGTGATTTTAATGCCATCTTGAAAGACAGTAAAGAGGCAATGACTATCATCTGGAATTTCATATTCACAGATAATGGGGGCAGTCATTGGATATTTTTGGAATGAAAAAGAAGGTCAAGCAGTGCATAAAGAATATAGGATTTGGTTAAGAGGTCATCAGAGTCCTTGGGCTAAACCCAAATTGGGAAAGAGACTCTTGTCTATATTCTAGTTGACAAAAGTTTGGTAGAAGGTCAAGTTAAACTGTGAGATAGAAGGTCTGCTTAAGAATTTGTGTAATGATAAGTTTTGAAATCTAAAATATGTTCTAGTATGGGCTTAGGAGAAAGATGTTTATAATATCCCATGCAGAGTTGTAGATGGCTAATGGGTTAGAATTTCGAGTTGTAAGAGGTTGAAAGAGAGTTTCACAAGTGGGAACAAATTGCAGGAGATACCTTGGGCTATGAGAATTTTTGAAGGCAAATATTGTGTATGGATTCTGAAGTTGATAAAAGAGTTTTCGTAACTCTCTCTGACTTAAAGTAAGGTCTATATGGAGAATATGTTGTCAACTTGTTGTGGACAAGGAAGTTGGTCCAAGTGGTGATGTTAATTAATGGTAATGGTTTAAACAATAAAATGTCATGGGTATAGACTTAAGAAAGTTTCTTTCTTGGTACATCCCCGGGTCATGAGATAAATGGTATGACGCTATATTACAAGTGTAAAGTGTTTGTTACCCTCAAGATGTTGAAGGGTAGAAGTTAATGAGCTAACCCCTTCCCATATGTTGTTGTCTCTGGGTTTTCCTAGTAATAGCTTTGGAGAATATGGGGAAGTTGTTGCTGTTGGGAAATATGAGGAAACCCCATATGGTATAGAATCACGAGTCTAGAACTAGCAGTTAACTAGTTAAGGCTCAATACTAACTAGCTACATGTTGACATACCTATTACTCGAGGTACGAGGCACTAGTGGATGTCTATCCTCTGAAAGATTGATTGGGTAAGTTGACCAATCAATTCATATATGGTAGCAATTCACTAATCATGAGATGAGTGGTTTATCATTTAATGGAAGGGATTCTAGATCTTTTAATGACTAAGAAGGGAAAAAGGAATGAAGACTTGAAATTGGAACTCACATGGAATTCAGAAAGATCTAGGTAGGTAGTAGTATTATAATAGTTGAATTGGATTGGAAGAAGAAATTTGAGTCGTGGGTAGGAAACCCGAACATTATCAGTAAAATATCAATAAGTTGTAATTATGGTGTAACAATGAGGAGTAGGTAGTGGCCCGTAGTCTCTTGCTATATGTATGATGACTACGGGGTCTGTAGTGGAAATGAAATTAGAACAGTGGGATGGAAATACGATGGTGGTATTCATGGGTGATGCAAGTGCACTGTATGACCCTATGTGCAAGAATGAAGGAATCAGAGTGCCCAGTGGAAGCAAACCTAAGGAGTACACGGATAGAATACTGGAAAGGTTGTAGGCCCTCAAAATTGGAGAGGTCTATCCATAAATGAGATCATCGAAGAAATGTAATGTAAATAAAAAGAAGGTAAAAAAGAGTGGCATAAGACAAAATGATGTATTTGAGTGTAAACAAGTGTATAGTGTTAAAGACAAAAAGATAACTAGAAGGACTTTTCTAAGTTATATAAGTAATTAATGATTGGCTTGTTGGTATGGAGGTCCTGTGAGATAACGGAATTATTTGGAAAAGTGGCCTTACTATGAGGAAACATAGTTTGGTCATTAGAGAAGTTGTTTTGATGATAATGAGGCTATGAGAATTTTGTGGACTTCAGAGATGTAATGGTTCTACCTATACCTTTGGTAGTGCTATTTGGTTGAGAAGTTAAGGGTAAAGAGCTTTTATATAGTGTGGGTACATGTACAGTGCCATAGGAATAGCCTTTGAAATATCTGGTGATAGCTTTAAATTGGTTAATGCCAAAGGTGTAGCGAATGGATTCCATGAAATGCGGTAAACGTGGTTAATCTAACATATATTAGTAACCTAAGGAAGGCTTAGTATTGACAAACAAATCGATGCCAAAAAAGGAAGGTGATGTGGAGATCAGAAGATGATAACGTAATTTTTCCAAATGGCAATTCGTGTAGTGGGAGAAACGGTAACAAGGCATTTAGTTAAGTGAATTGTCAATCGAGGAGATAATCTGTTTGACAAATCTCAGCTTCAGTGGTATAGAGAGAAAGAACTGTTGGCTAAAGAGAAAGGTATGAATGAAGTAGTAATCCGTAAAATAGACAAAATAATAGTGAGAAGTCAAATCGGTTGAATTATTACTTATGGTTGTTGTTGCTTGAGGAAATCTTAAGGTTAATGGTATGAAAGGAGAAGGTAGTTGACTGAAAGGAATATGTGGATGAAGCAATAGGAAGGTTTGATAATTAATGATTATTAAAGATGATTGATGTGTAAGGAGTTTGCATAGGGAGAGATTATATCTTACAGTGAGACATAAACAAGTAGTTGGTATGGCTAAAAGGTCATGTGAAATGAGGTTTTCATCTTAATATGGTAATAAGGGGAGAATTTTAGAAGTTATGAAGTAATCAAAGCAAGCTATGGAAATTGATGATGTATGATTAATAAAGCCTTGTTAGTGTAGATGTGGCAGTTGATGTAGTTTGAATCCTAAGAGAAATGGTTAAAAGCTATTAACCATTAGAGTAGACAAGTGATTGTGTGGATAAGTAAGGGAGAAAGTCAAAAGTTAAGCAAAATGATTGTATACCCAAGAAGTTCTACTGGAACAATTATGTGAAAGGTCTATTTTGGGGTGAAAGAATTCAAGTCGAGGTGTTGTTTGACCCATCTCACGTCTAAGAGTATAAGGAAAATTGGACATCATAGTTGAATACTCAATGTAAGTTGCATGAATTTGTGGCTATTAAGCGAAGTGGGAGAGAGCAGCTTATCCTAAAAAAGTGTAATGGAAAGTTGATATTGAGAAAAGCTACTAGGAAGTGGAAGGATTAATGCGGAAGGAGTATCTCAGCTCATGGTCACGGTTAGTGTTTCCAAATTTTGAGGCCGAAATTTTATAACAAGGGGAGAATGTAACAACCCTCATTATATTATCTTGGACTTAGTCTAGAGCTAACAAAGAGTATACTTAATCATGTGTGCAGGACCAGAGAAAGAAGCAAAAAGAGACAAATCTGGAATTTGAAATAAAAGAAGGGTCGAACCACAGATAGGTACAAGGCCGTTATGGCAAGACACTCGGGATATTTCATAACTTTTCCAGATCGAGAGCAATCATGCCGCGGTGAGCTTATTGGCCCATGGTAAGAGTCACAAAATTTCTTTAAATCGGATGAGAACCAGATGGATGAAAGAAAGAAAAATAGAGGGAGACGGAAGATTCTCTACTAGGGCTTGGTGGATGCGACCTTGGGAAGTAGTTTTGCACTCTAGAAGCTTGATTCTTAGTTGGTATGTGGATCTACTCCTTTCCTCCTCCTTTTCTCTTTGATTTTAAGTTGATTTTCTTGGGTATGTGTGGGAGTCTATTTCTGGTTGATTCTCACTGATTAAAATGGTTGTAAAGGGATTAAGGAAGTGTAATTTAATATTAGGAAGCTTTGGGTATGAGTTTGGTTAGATTGCAATGAGTTTAAGTTGAACCCTAGGTTGGAAATTGTAGAGGGAGTGTAAAATTTGAAATGTATGAGGATGATTATAATGAGAATGATTAATTAGAACTCACTAGTGTATAATTATGCCATGGGAACTACGGGTTAAGCTTGAAGGGTTGGATTGTGAATTATGGTTAATGTGTGCATTATGCTAATTAAAGGTATGAAGATGTTGTAGTGGTTGATAGGCTACTTGGAGGCGTATAGTTCGTGATGGGTGCTCTAGAGACTTGCCTAAGCCCCTATGTGAGTAGTGTCAGTAATCTACGGTAACCGAGTGTTTGCATATGTACATTATGCTAATATATATACATATATGCATGTCTCGGTTCATACTACGATATCATTATGTGTATGTATATGGTTTTTCTATATATCGTGGTATGCACATGGCTAGATGAGGTACTGATATATGATGATGATGAATATGATAGTGTATTGGTGATTATGTGATTGTAGCATCCACACATGATTGCATGCTAGCATGACCATGATGATGACTATCACAATGATTATATATTATTGGAGGCATCTTAGCATGGCATGTACATCACCAACCCATGAGTATAGAGAGATATGGTGTATTAGGAGGTGGCGATGAGATGAGATATGATGATATATGATATGACAATATGATAAAAGATCCCTGCCACTAAATCCTCTCCTATGATCAGGAGAGTCAGGTGGTAGTGGACTATGCTATGATATGATGATGATATGATTTGGTGATAGGATGGAATATCCTTGCCACTCAATTTTCTCCTATGGCTAGAAGAGCTAAGTGGCAGTGGATTGCACCTTCCCTAAATTACCAGCAATTTAAAATGGTCTAAGAGAAGGAGAGATACAGTCCAATCACTAGTGTGACCTTTGGCCTGGTGCACTTGTGTGAGGTGAGCTTAGTGATGTCCTGAAATTAGTCTTCACCAACTGTTAGAAGGGAATCACCTATTGAAATGTCTAGTGATGATGCCAGCTCATAGTTCTATCCGTGTTTGAGGGAGACATGCATTGCATAACACTTGGCATTACACGATATCATTGCATATATGTGTGATATTTATGGTATATATATGTGTGTGCTTGTCTCGGTTACTAAGACATTGTCTCACACTCCCTCCCATGCTTAACATTTCATGTGAAGACTCTGGGACTAGTACAGAGAAGACCATGGAGTCGTAGCCCTCTCCACATTTAGGAATTTCAATTATAATTGGTAGTTTGTGACTAGTTTATGTAATATTGTGCCAAGAAGATTGTCTTGGTTGGTTGCTTGTACATGTGTCCAGGCAGTATAGAGATGTGTATGGTTATATATGTGTAAGTAAAATGATAATATTGTATAGAAAATGTTGAGGGATGATGAATGGTGTAGTTATGGTGCAATGCCGAGTTTATGGTTAATGGGCATGCAATGTAGTACCAGTATGGGTCATCATTGTACTTTGAAGTTTAATGTTCATCTATCAGAGGCTGTGACTTTGGACTTTACTGTAACATCCAGCCGCTTCTTTGAGATTGATGACTATCCCCATAAACTAACACAAGCCCTTTTGGTGTGTTTTGTCCTCACTCACACACCTCCTTCCTAGGAGGTCACCCATCCCAGAATTGCTCCAAGTCAAGCACGCTTAAATGAGGAGTTAATAAGGGATAGGCTACCGAAAAGGTAGGTGCACCTTGTTGGTATAGGTAGTATTTATCAATTCCTTTCAGCAATCCTTAACCGTATAGTCCAATACCTATACAGTCTCTGGATCCCTCTCGTTCCAGTATGCATTCAATTCATTCATATGCCCCTCCCGCTTAGAAGCCTACCAGGAGCCGCTCATTATCCGTGCATCATCACTTTTTATCTCACACCTCCTTTCTTGCACTAGCGATCACTCCCAGCCCTCATCAGCGTCTGGATGTCACATTTACCAATAGTCAAATTTCAACTAAGTTTCATGCGAATTTTATACACTTTCACTAACAATGTTTAGTTCGAAATTCGAATTTCACAATCAAAAATTGTTTATCAAAGATGAAAACTCTATAACTTTAAATTTCAACAAGCAAAATATGAATTTTGCACAAAATAAACATGATTCATAAGCAAAAACCGTCTATTAGCCTAGAATGTTGAAATCTAACAAGCTTAAACTCATGCTAACATTCAAATTTACTTAATTTAACTCATTTAAGACATATGGTAACAAGATTAAGTAAATTACAAAGATTAAACTACTTCAAGACCTAAGTGAAAACAAAATCTACATAATAGCTAGGTCTTCAAAAGTTAAGCTCCACTTTCACTTGATCATTCCCATTCTTGGCATGCTCTCTTCTAATCTTCTATTCTTAGAGCATTATTTCTCTTCCTTTTTTTTTAGTAAGCTATGATGTTGATTTTCCTTTCTTTATTTCAATGCTCACTCTTCCTTCTTGGACAATTATATATGTAATGTATTACACTTACAAACTAAGTAGTTAGTCCAATTTATATATCAAAATATGTATTATAAAGTATAAAAGTATAGTGGATATATTAGTACATAGCATGATATATACATTATAAACACAACTAAACATATGCTAATGCGTATTTTACTTCTTTTAGGAGCAACATATATATTAGACAAATATGATGCATTTGTTCTTTATTACTATGCATTTGTGATCATCAAAACTTATATTATATTAAACTTAACAAGTCTCTTCTCCATCTAGTTTATAGGTCTCTCTTATGATTCTTGCGTCGTGAGTTATGGGTGGGTAACTGGAGCTTTGTGTTTCTCTCTTCTCCATCTAGTTCATGCGTCTCTCTTATGCTTTTTGCATCATCACTCTTGAAAATTTCTAGCCTCTTCTATTTTTTAGTTAGGGTTTGATGGTATTGTTGAGAATGTCGACATTTGTGCTTTTGTGTGTGTAATATCCTTGATTTTCTAAAAATGATGTTATAGGATGAAAATATGATAAATAGCTTGAAATACATAATTTTGATGAGGAAAACAAAAAAATAGTCTTTTTTCAGGCCATGGTTATGAATAGTACGAATTTACAACTTAGTCCCTAAAAGAAAAACTCTTTGCAATTTAATCCCTGATGATAATTTGCAATTTAGTCACTCCAGGGGTATTTTTATAAATACGCAATATTACAGTCAAACTAAAGCTTATGACATGCTTGATCCAATGGAATAGTGTATTGAGTTTAATAGAATTAATTTGAACAAAAATATATGGCTACGTTTAATAAAGTGAATAGTATAAAGAAAAAAAATACTATGGGCCCCATGAAAAGCAAATAAAGTAAAAAGAAAAAAATATGGGTCCCACATAAAGACTATTTAGGACAGTATAATAAATTTTATTCAGATCCCAATCCACTTTATTTTCTATATTGAATAAAGTAAAAATAGTATAAAAATATTGTAAAAGATATCTTTAACTATATAGTAAAAGTAACTGGTTCAGGATATATTTGAATTAGGAAAAATATGTAGTATTTTTGGACACATAACCCCCTTGGTGGCATGATTTTATGCAGCACTTGGAGAGCTAGATTAATTTATTATTTTGAGCAAGAAAAGTCAAGGAAGTAATTAGTGTAAACCAATCAAGTGTAAAGCTGCTTTTGCAAGTAATTATTTATGTTGGGATATTTATTTTTGGCCAACTTAGCTACTACATAAGAGAATTAAAATAGCTCAAAAATTTGCACAAGAAAGAAGAAAGTTGGCGTGAGAAAGAAAGAGGAAAAGAGAGGAGAAAGACAAGTTACAAGGTAATCTTTCTCTCCTGATCTCGAGAGGTCTTCTACACTAGTTTTCAAGTAGTTTGTCATGGTTTAGTGAAGTTATCCTTTCCTCCTTTCTAAGTGATGATTTCGGCCAAACCAAGGAAGTGAAGGGAATGAGTTGTCATGCAAGGAACTTGATAGAAAGCATGAACTAGTCAAGAAAGTAAGGTTTTACAAGAGATTGAAGCAAGTTGCATGAAAAACCATTTCTTCTTGCTTTAGAGTTAGTTTCATCCAGAAGATAAGTTATGGAAGGAGTGGCAATTTCATGAAAATAATGCCAAAAATGGATTCCTCATGGTCAATTTACCTTAAGACAAGTATCGATTTCATGAAAAGGTCAAAGATAAACTATATGGATTTTTGGGATTCAATAGAGACTTTGTGAAACAACCCCTAGAATCAATGACTTAAGTGAGTGTTTAATGTTATATTTAGGTTCAAGAAAGCTTGTGGAAGCTCTTGAATGGAGTGAAACCAAGTGAAAGATCAAAAAGAATCATTAAGGTAGCAATTTTCAGTTTATTCCATTATGTTATCTTATGATGTTTTATGAAACTATATGACTTGCCATATTGCTATTGTGATAACTGGTGATTGTTTTGGATGAAAATATGTAAGGGTTTTAGCCCTGGGATATTTATTTTTTTAAGGGACAACTCTGCTAAAAATTTTACTTGAATGATATGGCATTATGTGATTAAATGTGTTCAAGTGATTTTTCTATAATGTATATTGTAACATGCATGCATAAATTAATATTGCTACTAGGATTCCATAAATCTCATCATTCCATATCACTAACATGTTTAGGAACAAGTTATGGCAAGGCTTCCAAGAAGGACCAAGGGAAGGAAGAAGAAGTTGATGACTAAATCAATTCTTTTAGCCATGATTCTCTATTTTGAAACTTTATGTAAATTTATGTGTATTCTCTTAAATCTGTATCTTGAAGTTATTATATCCCTCTAGGTTTCACATGATGTTTGGTACAGATTTGGAACAAGAAATGTTGATGTAAATATGTTATGAAATTTATTTTTCAAAGTACATGGATGAAAATGCTCAATTTGACACCTTGATAGTAAAGTAGCCACTGTTTGGACAAAACAAAGCTGTATGAATGTTATATATATCTGAAAACTACACAGGATGAGCTTTCCAAAGAATAAAAGAGCACCTAAATTGGATAAGTATATGAATTATTATGAATTTTCAAATTTGGTACAAGAAAGCTGAAAAATAGGGGAATAACCAAATGAATGGTAAAATTTGTGGAATTTAATGTACATATTGGTGTGTCCAAAGCTTTGTTTATTATTTTTTCCATGTAGATAAGAGTTTAATCTATTTTTAGAGACTTGAATCATTTTGATAAAATTTTTATCTAATTAGTTATGATTTTTCAAAATTCGGTTGATAAAATGGTATTACCATATGAACAATACCACCAAAATTGGAAATTTCCTATTTTAATTCTTTATGTTATTCAAGCGTCTAAACATACTCAAATGGACTTAAACATGATTTAATACATGCAAAATAAGGTCGCAAGGTGTGATAGTGTTATTGTAGATCTATTGATTTGTCATATTGAAAGGGAGTTTGTTCTTCAAGCGGCACAATTTGATTTGACAACTCTTTTGTTTGTAACGAATGCCTGCGAAACTCTACTAATTCTTCCTTTTTTTCTTTTTTTAAATGTTACTTTGTTTCTTATTCTATGTAAATCTAAGTTATGTTGCTATGTTACCTATTTTCTCTTTATATATATAAACGAAAAACTAACGATACCTCACTAATTAGGAAAATTAATTCTGAATTACTTCATTGAAAAAACTGCAATGGGGGGTTTTTATGTAATATCTTTTGTTTTATTGGATACTATATAATGTGGAAGGTTTAAAACAGATGATATCTCAAAATGCATATAAAATTACAGAAAATGAATAGACACGATTAAAAAAAAAAAGCAAAAATGTCATTTTTCCAAGTTAGAACAAATAAAGATAAAATTATATTTTCACCTTTAAACATAAAAATCCTTTGCATTTAGTCCTTAAAAAGAAAGAATTTAGCGCAATTTATTCCATAGGAAAAATTACGAGAAAGGACTCAAAAGTTTCAAAAATTATAAATTTTTCCCTATCAAGATCATTTTCGTAAATATGAATTATAGTTAAAATGACGTTTTTGATGAGCCTAGCCCAATGGAAAACTATTTGGAAGTTAGTTAGATCAATATAATTTTAGATTCAACATTAAAGTTTTAAAGTTAAAATAATGCCTGATAAAAAAGATGTTAGACTGCATAAAAATTAGTGTAGTGTGAAGGACAGTGAATGATACCCAAATATATTTTGGGTCAAGATAATAATGTTAGTCAAAAATTATTTTTTTCATAATCTTGTACCAATTTAATGATGATTACAACTAAATAATTAATCCATGCACGTAAAATTAAACGGTAAATGATATATTGGTCCACTAAAATTTATGAAGCAATTTTTGGACAAATTTTCCCTTAAAATGGCATGGGCTCAGAGGACATGATAGGAATTTGTAACATCCCTAAAATGTTAGATAACTAAAAATATATTGGGAGTTTACAAAAATGGGTAGATACCGTTTTATGTAAAATGGGACAAAGAGGTCATTTTTCCTGATTAGACGAAAAAATGAGAAATTACATTTTTACCCCTAAGAATTATGGAAATGAAAATTTTGTCCTCGGGGAAGAGAAGTCAAATTTTTTGGCGAAAATTATACCTAAAGACCCGAAAGTTTTAAAAATTATAAATTTATCCAGAGTCAAGGGTATTTTTGTAAATATGAAAAATTATAGTAAAAATGAAGCTCTCAATGAGTTAAGACCAATGGAATATAGTATGAAATTTATTAAGATCATAATAATATTTATTGGGTAATTATGATTTAATATTAATGTCTTACCCAATAAAGGTCAGTCTGGACTGCAGGAAAAGGCAATATTCATTCAAGAGAAATATGTGGCTCTTATATTTGGACCAATTGGGATAAGTATATTATGGTAATTTTATATCCCAATATAATTATAATTAGTATCTCAATAATAGTAAAATATACTGCTAAAGTAGTTTTATTTGTCCAGATCGGTTCAGGATATATTTGGATTAATAAAAGTACAATATTTTTGAAGAAAAATACTCCCTATTTCGTGTTCCTCAAGCTGCACATGACAAAATAGCATTAATTTATTATTTTCATGAAATTGCAAGAAAAATCAAGAAGCTTTGGTGGCATGATTTCATTGGTTAGCATCTTTTATTTATACTCCCTCAAGTTGGACGTTTTGGACACTTAGAAAGAGGGAAGAGAAGCTACAGCAAAGGTGAAAGAAAGGGAGGCTATGTGGGGTGAAGGAGGAAAGAAAAAGAGAAGAAAAAATCAAGGAAGAAAAGGAAGGAAAATTGGTAAGCAAACCTCTTGTGTTCTTTAAGTGTTCTAATATAGTTTCTAAGCTCTATGAGTTAGTTCCCTTGAAATTTTCTCTCCTTCATCCACTGTTCTAATTTTTCCAAGCATGATTAATGGGAAGGAAAGTTGTTTTTAAACCATAAGATCAAGAGAAAGCATGATTTTACTGAAGAAAACAAGTATGGTATGTTTTAAGCAAGTTTGTGAAAGAACCATTCTTTTTCCTTTGGAGCAGATTTTTGGCCAGATCATTTGAGTGTCTTAAGGTTGGAATTTCATTAGTTTGATGGCAAAAATGAGTTCCCCCTGATGAAAAACCTTAAAGACAAGCATTGGCTCAAAGATTAGGCTTTAGATAAAGAAATTGAGTCTTTAGGGTTTTAAATGAGACTTTATGAAGTAGCTACTTGTTTTAGTTGATTGAGCAAGTGTTTAATTATGTTAAGGGACTTGAGGAAGCCTAAGGAGGTAGTGGAAGCATTAGATTCAAGAGGAAGAGCTAAAGGAATGCTTCAAGGTAGCTAAGTTTCATATTCTTGCTTTATGTTCTTTCATTGTCTTTCTATGATTAAATTGTATTGCCATATTGAAATTGTGATTTCTTTGATTAGTCTTGGCTGTAAAATGAGGGGTTTTATTCCCTGGTATGTCTATTTTCTAAGCTGTTATGCTGCCGAATTTTTTATGACCAATGTGGCAATTTATTGTTTAAATATGATTGATGTGATTAAATGTGATTATTTGACATGATTGATATAATTGCATGAAATGTAACTTGCTACTGAGATTTCCCCAATCTCATTCCCTCAAGTATCCCAAATGATAGGCACAAGCAATGTCAAGGAGATCAAGGAGCCAAAGAGATTGAAAGAGAGAATGATGCTTGATGACAATTTCAAGCTATGATTCCATATTTTGAAATAATGTATAAAAAATATGTATATGCATATGGATCTGTATCCTTGTACTATTATGGTCTTATGAGCATTATGAAATGTTTGGCATGGATTTGAAACATGGAATGATCATGTGAGCTTGTTATGAAGTCTACTTTGCCATGTTATACTGCTAGAAGTTCATTTTGTAGCAATGAAAGTAAAGTCAATACTGTTTGACTGAAAAAAGGACAGTAAATCAAGTGTTATATATTCCTAAAACTAGAAAGAACAAGATTTCCAATGAGTTAAAGAACATGTAATTTGGATATATGTACGATTTATAGTGTAATTTTAAAATTCAGGATAAAAAATGGACAGTGATGTGAAGGCTGCGAATTTTACTGAATATATTGCTTCTATTTGAAAAGTGATATAAAATCGTACAGAGCTCCAAAATTTAGTGGCTCAAATTCATGAAAATATTTATCTTTTGAGGCTAATATACCACTAGTTTGAGTTCAATTGGAGCTGTACAATGAGAGATATACAAGTTTTCCCAAGACTGTTGTAGAAAAAGTGATGTTCTGATCCCTAGTGATTCAAATTGATGTTATGCCCTGTCTAGACTAAATAAATATATAAGAAAAAAATATGAAGGTAAGTAGACATATATATCTTTCCAATGGCATATAGAATACATGATTTGGCTAAGTATAGAGTTAGATATCAATTTTTAAAATTACGGCCAAAATCCTGAAAAAGAGAGAAATGACCATTTGGACAGTGTAAGTTTGAGCAACAAACTGTACAAATTGTTCAGGTCAAAGGAAATTTTCATTTTTTTACCTTGAATATCATGTTTCTAGCTTCATTTAGAGACTTGAACCACATTGATACAATTTTTTCTGGATTAAGTTATGATTTTTCAAAATTCATCTAGAAAACTTGAGAACCAAATGAATAGCACCACATTTTTTTTTAAATATTTTAGTTCTATTAATGGTTCAAGCTCTTAATATGAGCTAATTGAACATTGTACATACTATAATATATGGGAAAATATAGATAAAAGTAAAGTGTTACAGAATTAATCCAAAAGCTTTAATAAAGTAACTAAGTTAGTTAATTAAACTTGAGTATACTATTCATCTATTTCATATATTTCCTCTTGGTGTGTGGTTAACCTCATAAAACCACATTCTCTTCTTCATTTTGGCATGAAAAGCAACAACTCCAAGTGAGAGGAAGAGCAAAACATTTCAAAGACAAGAGGAAGAAGGAAGAAGCAAATGTTGAAGCTCAAGTTATAAGGTTGTCTATGACCTTAAACTTGTGTTCTCTTGTGATTTAAGCTATTTTCATGGAGTTATTTCCTTTCTTCTCTCACTTAAAGTTTCAGCTATGGAACTTTTAGAGAGAGAAAGTTAAGCTCTTAACCATAGAACCTTAGGAAAAGCTTAGAAACACTACTACAAATAAACCCCTCTGATGTCTGTTATTTTAGGCTTTTTACATCTGTTTTACATAGGTCGTTGAAGCTAGAGACATTGAAAGTTCATCTATTTACGTCTATTTTAGAACAGACACCAAAAGAAACCCCTTTGACATCTATTTTCTAGAAAACAAACATCATATTTGATGTCTATGATGTCTATTTTTTGGAAAATAGACATCAAAGAGATAGCTTTTGGTGTCTGCTTTCTAGAAAATAAATGTCAAATATCAAATTAAACAAATATCAAATCCTATCTATATATTAATATAGACTAGGATTATATGATAGAGAATCAATAGAATTTTGACCCACCCTAAAGAGAGAGTGGTTGTACACTCAGAGAGCGAGACTGTATGGATGAATAGTGGCATTATACAGATGAACAGCGGGGCTGTACAGATGAATAGTGAAGGCATATGGTTGTATGGACATTCACAAACAGAGGTGCTAGCATGCCATTCGAGTTGGACTCACCGTTCGTGTGGATACTGGTAGAGGGAGCTGATCAGTTGCGTTACTTCCTAGGATCTGACAAAACGAAAAGAACTCTAAGGGATGCACTGGAGGTAAATTCCTTTTCTATATCTCAATCTAAACAATATTGACAAATCATAGGAAGGAATTTCATGATAGTTTTCCGCCGCATGTGTGCTGAAATTCCCAATATAATAGACCTTCTGTTTTGTGAATACTCAATTTGCATTTTGAGAAGTAATATATACCTAACAAATAAATTCAATCAGGAAAAATACTTCAAAACAATAAAAGGACAAGAAATTTTTTAAGCATATAGGGAAAAAAAAGCAGATGACAAAGACTATCATTCATGAACCACAAGCACTAAAGTGCCAGTTTGGATCTCTTTAATTTTTTATTCGTAATTTAATTAAATGCATAATTTCCCTCTTGACAGCTAGTTCTTACGGGATAAGATGACAATAGTACAAGTAGCATCAAACATGGCTTATTCTAAATGGAAAAGATAATCTCTATTGTTTCCACGTGGACCAAAAGCTGTTGCTATTTAAAACATTAGAAGAGCATACCACTTGAACATAGAATCCCAATGTTAAAACTTGCTAATGCTAGTTTTTCTTTCTTTCCTTTTTTTTACTCAGATTTGAATATGAAAATGCCTAGCACGATACAGAATCCCAACAAAATTATTAAAAAAAATGAACACAGCTTACCTCTGTGAATCAAATTTCAAAAAGTGGCAGCAAGCCCTCTCCCTCCCACATCTTCCTTTAATTTCATTCTCTCAAGTTATCCACACTGGGGAGTCAAATATTGAAATGAAAATGTATTCCATTATAAATAACTTTCTTAAGAAAACCCTCTCTCTCACCAAGCACTCATACGTGTTGAAAAACATTTTATTGAAAAGAAAAGTTATGTCTTCATGTCCTAAACATTATATGACTCATGGCATAAGTTCTTGACTAGCCAAGTGAAACTATATCCAGAGTCAAGTGAAGTTATCCTTCCAATCATTAAAGTATCAATTGACATCACAAGATGTTGGCAATTTCAGCACACACGCAATGAAAAAACTATAAAAAATTCCCTCCCATGGATCCATCAATGTTGTTTAAATTGAGATGTAGAAAAAGAATTTCCCTCTGGTGCATCCCTTGGTGTTCTTTTTTCGTTTCATCAGACCCTAGGAACTAACACGACTGGTTAGCTCCTTCTACCAGTTTCCACACGAATGGTGAGTCCAATTTGAACAGCGTGTTAGTACCTCTGTTTGTGAACGTTCGTACAACCTCGCTGTTCATTCGTCCGTACAGTCTCAATCTCTGAGTGTACGGCTGCTCTCTCTCTAGGGTGATTTGAAATTGTGTTGACTCTGTAATCCTAGTCTACATCAATATATAAATAGGATTTTGTATTTGTTTAATTTAAATCAATAATTTAAACTAAATTAAATATTAATTAAATAGATTAGTTTCAATTTAAATCTATCTAATAGATTAAATTTAAACTAACTATCTAATCTATATCCAGAATCAAATCTAGATTTAATTTATCATATAAATTGAATTTAGATTATTAGTTTAAATTCAAATTTAGAATCCAATCTAAATCATATTTAGATTATGATATTAGTTTAAATTTAAATCTATCATATATAATTAAATTTAAAACTAATTCATTTAAAATAATTTGAACAATATATATATTTCGAAATAATATAATATATCAAACATATATAAATATATATATTTCAAATTTTATAATATATATATATCAAATATATATAATTCAATCATCCTAAATTGAACATTAAATTCATTAAATCTAGACACATTTTAGATTCAATGAATCTGGACATTTTAGCTCGAGTTGGTCTGTTCTTGCATGCGATCCTGTAGGCCCATATGATGTTGGCAGTGAGCTAATAATACTATTGGACCCATAAGTCACAAGTGGCCTCTAATAAGACATTGTGACTACCCAAATCATATGAGATCAGAGATCCGATGTAACATATTATATAACCTAATTACATCCATTTTGTCTCATGATATATCGGTCAAGTATGAGGCATGGAAACGTCATCCTCATTTTACTCGACCATCACTTTCTCGATCTCCTAGTAGACTAATAGAACAAATGGAAACTCTTCCATTTGAGCATGGCCATATATTTCTCGGTCTCACTCATCGAGAGGCCCAGATATATCTCTCTATTAATTAGAGGGACAAATTTCATCTTGACCATTCATCTTCCTCCACATGAGTTCCACTATGCCCGATCATAGCCTTTATGATCTCTCGATTAAAGATGATTTTTGACTATGCCAAAGTATAGTGTTCCCTATGTAGGAAACCATGGTGATCTCAGGTCTGAGGGCTTAGTGACACAGTTATATATGAGATATGCTTATGACTTGATCCATACAACTATCTCATAACAGGTCGATCCAGCGCCTATTCCCTAACAGGAGCTTATGATTTTGATTTGTATCTTCATACATAATTATCAATCAAAATCATACCAGCCTTAGTTCATCATTGTTCCCACAAAGATGATTGACTAGGGACATTTAGGATAAAATGATTTATCCAAGGATATTATTATAAAGAAAAACATGCAAACAATATAATAATGTAAGAAAAAATACCTTCTTTTTTCATAATGAAGTACAATATTCATAATATAATGATTGGTTTAGGGTACAATTTTCAACACTAGAAATATACCCATTGCACGTGAATAAAGTTGAACTTCCATCATAAAGTCACAATACTATTTAGATAAAAGAATAGCACAAATAAAATTTTGCACCTCTGGCAGAAACAAGGGCTCACCTAGCAATTCTCAATGCTTACCTATAACGCTTCAAGACTCAAGCTTGAAAAATAAAATCCTATAGATCCATGGGGAGAACTAAGGAATATCTAACTAAACATACTCCCAAAATCCAAAAGGTGACATGTTTGACAAGCATGCAAACCCAAACTAATATTCAAGATATATTTAAACATTACAATCTAACAAAGAAAGAGTAAGAAGGTACTCATTTGCAAATTTTCACGAACATATGGTGTGCATTCAACCATCCAACAAGCAAATACCGTGCAACACCAAAAATGAACGGCTTATAAAAGTCAGAGTAAATTCACCACCCTCACCAACCTTGCGCTTGAAAGAAAAACAATCAGAGAAAGATATCCTATAGTAGTGAGTAATGACCAAAAACAGATTTATGAGGTAAAACCATAACAATGGTACTTTTATATGTTAGAATAATATTAAAAATGAGAGAAAGGAAAGCAAAATTGAATAATCCAATAATCTTTTGCATGAAATTAGCAAGTAGAAGTAGAAATGTAAAGAAAATTTTAAGGAAATAGAAAACTTATCTCTAGGTTCTTCGAGTTACAGAACCCTAAACCTTTAATTTCTCTACCACTTTGTCCTTGTGCTTGGATTTGATAACAATGACCCAAGCACTACCTAATGGATTTGGTGACCCAAAAAATGATCAAGAATAGAGACATAAACCTACACACGACGCAACGGATCTAGTGACTCATGAAGTGATCGAGAACAGAGATATAAACCCACGCACAACCCAACAAATCTGGTGACCCACACATGACCTGCAGAGAAGAAGAAGAGTGAGGTAGAGCCGAAATGAAGAGGAAGAGTGGGTAGGTGGCACGACCAAAACTATGGAGACAACCAAGCAAAAGGCTTCAAAGACGATAGAGTTAAAGACAAGTGATTGGGTGTCAGCCAAAAGAAAGAGGCAAGTAGGTTATATGAGTTTAGCGTGAATAGATCAAAAATTGAAGCGGGAGGGGATTTTTTTTATAAATTACAAACATAATAATAAAATTAAATAAAAATAATTATCTGTAACATCTGTTTTTAAAAACAGACATCATATATATATTTTCAACATCTATTTTCTATAAAACAGACGTCTATAGTGCATATCACCCTCTCCCTTATTACAAAAATGACACCGGTCATTTATTAATGTCTGTTATTTTTTCAACAGACATAAATAGAGAATATAAAAAGATTATTTTGTAGTAGTGAAATGTCTTGGGATGCATGAAAGTACAAGTTATTTCAAGTTTCATTAAGTAAATTTTTTCCCCATTTTAATGCAATTTTCTGTCATATTAGGGTTTCTTGTAGGAATAGAATTTTAAAATTTTGACCCCAAAAATGGATTCCTTGGGTCCAAATTATGTGAGGATAATGATATTTTACAAATAAAAACCAAAGGAAAGCAAAATAAATTTTTAAGGTTTAAGTAAGCACTTTTTGGTGGAGGTCATAGAACTAGTGGCTTATGACCTTGTTTTATGGAGTTATGGATTCAAGGAAGTGTCAAGAGAACAAGGAAAGAGTGCATAAAGTTTGGAGAGCAAGGGAATGCTACAAGGTAGTTAACTCACCCAATCTTGCCTTATATTGTCATATAGTTTGCATTGACTTTGATGAGATGCCTATTATTTGCAATGTTGTTTTGTCATGACTTGATGTTATTTGTTGAGTTGTTTGAGGGGTTTTGCAATCTCGGGATGTCCAAAATACAAGGGGAAACTCTCCCCAATTTTCTACAAAAAGTTGAAAGCATGAATGATTTAAAGTGATTGAATGATGATTTTATGATAATTGCTTGCATTATGTGATTATATGGTTGCATGATTGGTGGTTACTACTAAAATTATTTGAATCTAATTCCTCCAAAATGATCATTATGCTAGGGCTAAGCAATGCAAGAAGTTAAAGAAAGGCAAAGGGAAAAGATGAAGATGGTGGTGAATAACCTTCTTTTGCAAGCTATCATGCTTTGCTTTGATGAATTATACAAATATATGTATAAAGGTTAAAGCATGTATATTATTGCCATCATGTTTCTTTAATTCCTTATCAATGTTATGTATGGATTTGGAGCCAAGAATGATGATGTATTATGTCCATGAAGCTTAATTGTGAAAGCCATGACATATCTTTGTTCAAGATGACCAACAGTAGTTAGGATAGAGGTATTTTGTTTGAAATAAAGCACTATTAGGAGTGCTAAAAATATACAAAACAAGATTTAAAAGAAGCTAAAGAACACTTAAATGGGATAAATGTACATTTTATAGTGAATTTCCAAATTTACGACTCAAAACTGAACAGTATGAGATAAACTAGAACATTTGCTGTGAATACTAGAAATTTCAAAGGGCAATATAAAATTGTATAGAGCTCCAAAAATTTAGTGGCTTGATGTTTGGAAAGCTTAATATATTAAGAATGGAATGCCACTGATTTAAAAGCAATTGGAGTTATATAATGTGAGATATGAAATTTTTTTTAGAACTATTCAGTGAAGGTAGAATTCTAACTCTTAATGACTTAAGTTAATGCCGTGCCTTGAACAAGCTAAATAAATGTACAAAGAAAATATGTATAAGAAGTAGACATATAGGGATTTCAAACAATATAAAGATTGCATAAATTGGCTCAGGGTAGAGGGACATATAATTTTTTAAATTTAATGCCAAAATCCCGGGGGATATAAAATGATCAAATGTACAGTAAACTTTGAAGAATAAACTGTACAAAGTGGCCCAATGAATATTTTGATTCATACTTTTCCATGTAGAAAATGGTTTAAGCTATATTTAGACACTTAAATTACTTCCATATGATTTGTTTTGAATTAGTTATGATTTTTCAAAATTAAGCTCAGAAAAGAGGTTAACCAAATGAACAGCAACTCAAAATTTTTAATTTTTTGTTTTGATCCCTCATGTGATTCAAGCTTTTAAAAATAGACTAAAACATTCTCTACAAAACTAGCTTCAAGAAAAAATATGAAGCAGTAGTTTTAACATACCAATTTGTATAGCGTTTGGGGCGAAATGCATTGTTCATATGGTTATTTTGTAACTTTTCAATTTTCTGACCTCAAATTTAAAAATTTATTTCACCTTTTATACAAGGCTTATTCATGTATTCCCTATATCATTGGAAGGCTCTGCATGTCTATTTTTTATCTATATTTATCTTTTACATTTATTTCATATGCACAAAACAAGGCATCATCTTAAACCTTCTGGGGTTAGATTATAACCTTTGCTAGAATAATTTTAGGAAAACTTACATAACATCTATTGTATAACTCCAATTAAATCCAAACTAGTGGCATCTCAAGCTTAAAACATATATCTTTCCATATATATAAACTACTAAACTTTTGGAGTGCTATATAATTTTATACTACCTTTCAAAGTAAGTAGTACTTACAATAAAGATTACAAATTTTTCCAACACTATCCAATTTAACCCTTAAATTTGAAAATTCACCATAAATTGCATAATCAACCAATTTAAGTGTTTTTTATCTCTTTAGAAAGTCTATTCTACCTACTTTCAAAAAATATATAACACTTTTACTTTATATGTAACATCCCATAACTCCCACTAGATAAAATGGAACAATGTATTGAATCTAAAAGAATCAATTTCGGAAGAAATTGCCAATAGAATAATGCAATTCTGCATAAAAGACAAAAAAGAGATTATGGGCCCCACAAGAGTTGAAAAAGAACAAAGAAAAGTATGTGGACCCCATATATACTTTGTTTGGGACAAGATATTAAATTAAACATAGATCTAAACCTATTTTAATCCTATATCCATAAAGTGACAAAATACTACAAAACTAACTTTATCGATCCAAGTAAAATTAATTAGTATAGGATATATTTAGACTAAGAAAAATATACAGTATTTTGAACAATTCCCTCCCTAACTAGTTTGATAATCTACAGCCCATATGATGGAATTGAATATTTAATTATTTCTTGAAAACTTAAGGAGAAAGTAGTTTGATTAATTAAAAATTAACTTAAGTAAACCATGATTAAATGCCTCTATTACATCTTTTTCTTTCTTGCATGTACCAGTAGCTGTATTGGAGAGTCGAGAGCTCTAAAATTCAGAAGCAAGAAGAGAGAAGGCATGAGAAAAGTGAAGAGGAAAAGAGAGAAGACAAAGCTTGGAAGTTGGTGGTCAAGTTGGAAGGTAAGAATCCTACCACATCAAGCTAGTTTCTTGAGTAGTTTGGTTTAGTTTCATGAAGTTCTCTCCTT
This sequence comes from Adenanthera pavonina, assembly GCA_026686845.1. NCBI lineage: Eukaryota > Viridiplantae > Streptophyta > Magnoliopsida > Fabales > Fabaceae > Adenanthera > Adenanthera pavonina. The sequence continues at coordinate 12,556,103 of JAIVEN010000017.1, forward strand.
CCTTTTCAATAGAGTGAGTTTCAACTAAGTATGGGATGGTGAAGGAAGTGAGTTTTCATGCAAAGAATATGATAGAAACCATGAACTAGTTAAAGCAAACAAGGTTTGCAAAGGTTTGAAGCAAGATACATGAAAATTTCTTTCTTCCTCCTTTAAAGCTCATATTAGCCAGAACAGGGGTATGTCATAGAGTGAGAATTTCATGATTTTTATACCAAAAATGAGTTCCTCATGGTGGAAAACCTTAGGAACAAGTGGTAGTTTTATGAAGGAGCTTAAGAATAATTATATAGATTTTTAGGGTTTAGTGCTACTTTATGAAGCATCACCATGAAACAGTAGCTTAAGAGGTTGTTTGATGATGTATATAGGTTCAAGAAATCTTGTGAAAGTATTAGAAAGAAGTGAAACCAAGGGAAAAAGCAAGAGGAATCAGAAAGGTAGTAATTTACCATTTAATGCATTATGTTATCTTTTGATGTTTTCATGAACTCTATGACCTGCCATATTGTAATTGTGATGTGTTCTGACTGTTTTGGCTGAAAAAGTGTATGGGTTTTGACCTCAAGATGTCCATTTTCTAAGGGGAAACTCTGCTAAAATTTTCATGAATTAATATGGCATATTATGCTTAAATATGAATGTTTGATGTTTTCATAATATATGAGATAATATGTATGCATAATTGGTATTAATATTGGGATTCTTTAAATCTCATCATTCCTAAATAGCTAGCATGTTAGGCACAAGCTATGACAAGGCTACCAAGAAAAGGAAGAAGAGATTGATGAATAAAATGATATTGTTAGCTTTGATCTTTTATTTTCAGCGATTATGTAAAATCATATGGTTGTATTAAATCTGTATCTTGAACTTATGATGTCCCTTTAGGACTCACATGATGTATGGTATAGATTTGAGGCAAGAAATCATGATGTAATTATGCTATGGATTTTATTTTGTAAAGTATGTAGATATAAATGGTCAATTTGACACTCTGATGTAATTAATGCTCTGTTTCAATTTTTTTTCCATGCACAAAATGTTTTAGGCTATTTTTAAAGACTTGAATAATTTCCATACAATGTTTCTACATTTTGTTATAATTTTTCAAAATTCAGTCAGTAAAAAAGGCTTACCAAATGAATAGTATCTCCAAATTTTAAAATTTTCTGTTTTAATCCCTCTAATAATTCAAATTTCTAAGCATAGTAAGTGGATTATAAATAAGGACTAATACATGAGAAATAAGGCCAAAAGCAAGGTGTTACATTATGCCATATTTTGGATAGATTAACTCTGTCTAACCTTACAATGCGCCAAATGAACATTATTGTGCCATATCTTACATAATAAATCTCATAATCATAATACATCATTGAATTTCATCCATATTCCATACTAAACAAAATATGGAGTCCATAAGGTCATAACTGAGTCATCATTGAGAATTTAAGCATCATACATAAATTTGTACTTGTTTTCAAAACATAATATAATGACTTGAAAAACAATTTCCTCATTACTTTCCTCCTCTTTGCCTTTCTTCCATCCCTTACATTGCTTGGCCCAAGCAAAGTTAGTGATTAGGAGGGTGAGATTATAATAATCTTAGTAGTAAGTTTATTTCATGCATTTATATCATTCGTATATCATAAAATTTCATATAATCATACAAAAATCACATAAAAACATCAAAATACCATATTATTACATAAAAATTTCAATAGAGTTTTCCTTTAGAATATGGACATTCTAAGGTAAAAACCCTTTTCTTTTTATAGCCAGAACCAATCACAAAACATCACAACAACAATATGACAAATATACTTGATCATAGAAACATGATAAAAGAGCATAATGTAAGAAATGAAACTTAGCTAACTTTGTGTATCCCTTTGGCATTTCCTCTTCAATTCAATGCTTTCACTAGCTTTCTTAGACTTCTCCAAGTCTTAATATATCACCAAACACTAATTTAATCAACCAAATCAAAGGGCTACACTACAAAGTACTCTATGAAAGTAAATATATCTCATCTTAAGCCTTTTCTTGATTTTAACACTTGTTCTTAAGGAAATCCACCATGAGGAATCCATTTTTGGCATCACATTTAAGAAATTATTACTCCTTCTCCATGATCTATACTGGCTAAAAATAGGGCTCAAAGGAAAAGAATTGATTTTTCATAATACTCATTCCAAGCTCACTCAATCTTGCCTTTCTTGTAATTTCTCATGATTTTCTTACAAAGAAACTCAAGAAGGAGGAGGAGAATACTCAAATAATCCTTTCCAACTGTAATATCCCTATTTTTATGAGATATTATTAAATGAATAGAGATGAGAAATAAAGCGAGATAAAAAAGCTATATATAATCGAGTTTTAGAAGAAATTAATTTCTCATCTAATTTTCAGAAAATGTTATGTTTAGCTCTTAATTGAAATTAATTCTCCATAAGATCATTAGCATAAATTAATTTCAGAACTTACTTCAGAAAGTATTCAATGTACCACTTGAATAGAAGCCCGTCTCGAGCTAAGTGCAATGGTATAAGTATTGCATAGTCGGGAGATCTAGATTGAGAGATAAACCAATTTAAAAGTTGATGTGAATAGTGAAAAAGAAATAATAAAAAATTAATCTTTAGGTAAAATTACAAGAAAGTGCTCGAAAGAATGGGTAATTGCATTTTTTACCCGGCTCAAAGGCAAAACGGCCATTTCCCAGATTAGAACTAAAATGTAATATCCTAAAATTTTTCTTGAATAGTTAAGGTTCAATATTTTAAAATTTATAAGGAATTTATAAAAATGGGTATACATCATTTTGCATAGCATAGGGCAAAAAGGTTAATTGTCTTACTTGAAAGGAAAAAAGAGAAAATAATGATTTTGTCCCTAGAAAAAGAAAAAGAAATAAAAAAAAAGGAATGGCGGTGGACGTAGGCCCACAATGAGGGAAATTTTATAAATTTTGAGAAAAATTACACCTAATGATCTAAAAGTGTTAAAATTTATAAATTTATCCCAGGTCAAGGGTATTTTTATAAATATGAAAAATTATACTCAAAATAAAGCTCTCAATGAGCTAAGACCAATGGAATATAATATGAAATTTATTAAGATCAAAATGATATTTATTCGGTAATTATGATTTAATAATAATATTTTACCCGATACAAGTCTATTTGGACTGCAAAAAGAAGCAGCATTAATTCAAGAAAAATATGCGGGTCACATATTTGAACCAATTGGGATAAGAATATTATGAAAATTTTATATCCCAATATAGTTATAATCAGTGTCCCAATAACAGTAAAATATGCTGCTAAAGTAACTTTATTTGTTCAGACCGGTTCAGGATAAATTTGGAAAAGTGAATATCTAACATTTTTGGACCAAAACACCCTAAATTTTGTGGTCCATAAGCTGCACATGGGAAAATATATTATTCAATTAATTGTCATCTTCCATAAAAATTTCAAGAAGATTTGGTGGCAATTTCCTATTGGTTGGCAAATTATATATATTCCTCCCTTTAGTTCATGACTTGGCCGACCTTAGCAAGAGAAAAAGAGGGGGAGTGAAGTCTGAAAACCAGCCAAGAAGAAAAGATCAACGAGAGAGAAGGGAAAAAGAAAAAAGAGGAAGAAAATCCAAGAAAAATAGGTAAGTTGCCAACTTGTTATTTCCATGAGTTTTAGCTTAGTTTTCAAGTATGTTTGAGGTTATTTCCTTGAGTTCTCTTCGTTCCCTCTTGTTGTAAATTTTGTTCAAGGCAAAGTGTTTGAGAAAGAAAGTGTTTTCTTGCAAGAAATTGTAGAGAAAATGTGAGAAAATACCAAAGGAATAAGGTTTGGTATGTTTGGAAGTAAGAAAATGAAAATCACTTCTTTCTTCTTCCAATCCTTGTTTTGGTCAGTTTAGTATGATGGGGAAGAGTTGGATTTTCATGTTTGATGTTAAAAAAGGATTTATTGGGTTCAAATTTGCTAAGAACAAGTGTTGGACTCATGAAAATCTCTAAGATAAAGTAAATGAGTTTTTAGCGTTTAAGGATTTATTAAGTTGGCCATGGAATTAGTTGACTTAGCATAGTTATATGATTATTTCTAGGCTTGGGTAAATGTAAGAAAGTGATTGGAAAAGGATCCAAGCAAGAGGATTCAAGTTTGAAGAGAAAATGGTAAAGCTCCAAGATAGTATTCTTGCCTTACTTTTATATTTTGCACAATTATGTTTTATCCATGTTTTATGAAATGATTGTGTTACCAGTTGTTGCTTTGATTGTTTATTGGATTGGCTGGCTATTTATGTAATGAGGGCTTTGCTCGGGATGTCCTGTTTTTAAGCCGTTATGCTGCTGAAATTTTTATAGATAACATGGTATTTTCATGTATTTTTAATAAAATTGTGCAATGCTATGAATGTTTTTATGAAATGTAATGGTGTTTAAGCATGTGCAACTTTACTACTGAGATGCCCAATCTCATTCTCCCAAGTTACTAACCATGCTAGGTAATGGAAATACTATGAAGGAAAGCAAAAGAAAGGAGAAAAACATGAAGCATGCTTTATGTATTATATTATGATTATGTATGAGTGATATATTATGATCCTATGTGATATATGGGTAAGTATGCTAAATGTTATTGAGATATGAAATGATATTAAAGATTTATGAAAGTATATATGATTCCCTTATATACCGTTCTACTGTGTTAATATTTGGGAATGTACAAGAATGTTATGGTAAGGGAATTGAGTCAAATTATGTTTCCTCTAGTATGAGGATATGATGTGTTTTTATGAGGAAGCAAGTTTTATATCATTTAGCCATATATGAATTAAGTTATGGTTTTAAAGAGGTAAAAGGTTTAAAATTGGATAATTTTTGGAAACTGTAAATTTACTATGAATACTATTTGAGCTTTAAGGAATGATAAAATTTGTATAGTACTCCAAAAATTCAGTGGATATATGTATGGAAAGAACTATGTCTTGACTTTAATATGTCAGTAGTTTGAATGCTTTTGGAGTTATATAAATGAAGTTATGTATATTTCTTTAAAACTATTCTAGTAGAGAATTATCTTGACCCTAGAGGATTTAAAAAGATGCTTTGCTATGTATATGTACATGTTGAATAAATGTATAAAATAAATATTTATAGGAAGTAGACATACAGGGCTTTCAAATGATATAAGATAGCATAAAATGGCTCTGTGTATGTTGAGAAATGAATTTTTGAATTAAGGGTCAGAAACTGGAAAAAGAGGAATGAATACTAAATTAAAGAAATAAACTATATAAATTTACTTGATGAAATTACAGTTTCATATTTTTCCCATGATATTTAGAATGTTCTCTAATTTTAAAGACTAGAACCATAGTGAAATAATTTTTATGCATTTAGTTATGAATTTTCCAAAATTTACTACGCAATAGTATGAATAGTGATGGAAATGAAATTTTCAATTTTGAAGTTTTTAGTTGGTTCAATTTCTCAAGAGCCTCTTTAATAATTTTGAATGAGGCAATATCCATGGGAAGTGTCCAAAGATGAGGTGTGACAACAACTACTCAAAAAAACTAAGCTAGAAACCTTGAGGGATTAAGAAAGGATTTACCTTGGTCTTGACTTGACTTTCTCTTCTCATTTCTTCTCTCTTTTTCTTACGCCTTCCTCTTCTCCTTAGGAGTGTTTTCAACTACTCACTTCTCTTCTCTCTATGTATTAGTCAGCTAAAGTGAAGGAGGGAGAGATAAATATCCAACTTGCATAATTACCATGGTTAATTTAATTTAACCGTAGTTGGTTAAGTTGATCCCTTCCTCATTAAGTTTCCTCATGAAGTAATATAATATTTCTCCATTGCACATGCTAAATTATGGTGCCAATAAGAGAGAGAGAAGTTTCCAAAATACTGGATATTTTTCCTCATTTAGATATATTATGTGCTTATTACTTTTTGCCTAGACAGATAAAGTTACTTTAGCAGTATTTTTTTATTTATGAATATAGGATTAAACTATATTTGGATTTGTGTTTACTTTAATATCATGTCTTAAAAAGTATCTGTGTGGGCCCACAGTACTTTTTCCTTTAGTGGTATAATTTTTATTGCTTCCGACAGCATGATTAATTCCAAATTGATCCCTTTGGACTCAATACATTATTCTATTCGGTCTAGTATGTTAAGAGGTCCATTTTGACATAAATTTTACAAAATTATGAAATTACCCTTGGGAGGGAGCACAATGCAATATCCATTCTTTCATGTCCTTTTTCGTAATTTTTCCCAGGGATCAAATTGCAAATAATATTCCTTGTAGGGACTAGATTGCAAATTCATTTTAATCATTCCCTGTACTATGAAATTACCATTTCACTTCTTTTTCAATCTTTTTATACATTTCATACTATAATTTCATATTTCTATACATATAGTAGCATTTTCAGGAATTACGAGATGTTATATTTTCCTATTGATCTTTACTTTAAGCAACAGTTACTAGGTAACAATTGGAACCCATTCCCTATGCTAAAACAGGCAACATTTTTTACATGTAATATAATTTCAGAATAGGTAGCGAAAAGTAAATTTTGCCAACAAAGCTACTCTTAATATAACATTTATCGACTATTGCCTATAATTTTCAAATATCCTTGGCACCATTTTCAATTATTATTTTTTGTCAATTATCTTCCAAAATGGAACACATAAATCAATTTTTCACTCTCAGTCTCTGTGGAACTCATCAAAACCTAAAATTCTAATCACTTCCCCCTCCTCTCTTTTGAGATCCCCCATCGTCCATCTCCTCCTTCATCCATGGTCATTGACATCCCATCCCCCATCATACCATAATCTACTTCATATATGTCATCCTCTCCTTCCTTTTCCTGTTATGGCTTATGTGTGTTTAATTGTTCAAGAGAGTGTGCTACTACCACCTCAATGAAGCAAAGAAGTCCTTTCTCTCGCTTGTCATCATCCAAAGCATAGGCATCTCTGCTTGTCCCTTTGCATGTCTTTATAGGGTTTCAAACATCACTTCTGTTACCATTCAGTGTTTCGTAATTGAAAGACACAAAGAAGCCCTAAATCACGTTCATTCTTCACTCTGTGGTCCCTCTGCATCTACGCTTCAATTTATAGCTAGATATGGAAGTAAACTTATCAATCAATAGTGAAGGAAAGCCCATCCAACGCAAAGGTAGGTCACTTTGTTTGTTCTTCTTCTTATTCCACTATTGAAATCATTTTTTAAAGTTTTTTAGATGCCTTTTTCTGTGTGGAGAAGGATCCTCCATGAATTTACCAAAAAGTTTGGGCCATGAAACTTTTGAGCTGTATTTAAAAATATTTTTCATTCTCTAGAAAGAAAATATTGTTGATTCCTTCATAATCCTAATACATATGTATAGTATTAGCCATCAAGTGAAGCTAAGATTTTTTGACCTTATTATATCTATGTGTATGAGTATCAAATTCTATGTTACATCTTACTTGTTTACCCAGAATTTATGATGGAGCTTTTAAAAGTCATGTCAATTGCTTCCACTACTAATTTATTGCTCCATTATTAATAAAAGATTATTCTTTCTGCAATTCATATGACTGATAGTAGTAAAATTATGAATACGCTACCTTGTAGTATGTGTGATGGATAGCTTATTGTTTCCAATTGGAGAAAATTGAATTCCCAAGAGAGCCATTTTGTGATTGATAGACTTAATGAAGAGTTTGAAGAGTGAAGCACATGTGCCTTTGATGATTCAACAAAAGTAACATGCACAGTAGAATAGTAGTATAAGAGCAAAATAAAGTTTGAGTTGATTTATTAAGTAGGGTGGTTTTAAGGTTGATATATAAAAGAAGTAACATGCCCCCAAGTAATGATGCCTACTTTTCAACTAAAATGATGGAAGGAACTATTGCAACTTCTTACTCAGCTAGTGACAAGTTTTATATTGATATGAGGAAATTGTTCCCTCATGTAAGATTTCTTCCACAACCAAAGTATGTTCTTCAAAAACCTCATTGCTTGAAATTAGCATGTCCATTTGTGCAAATTAGTTATTGTGATCATTAGTTTTTTATAATTTTTCAAGTATTTAAATGTGAGTCATGTTTTATAATATCCTTTGGGCATTTTTCTAAATATAATTTTGGTTCTATTTGAACTTTATGTATTGCAAAATTTAACTTCAACTTGAAAATTGAAATCAAAATGCTTTCATCTTTAGGTTAAAGTATGCAAACATGGTTGTTATATATGGACATCATGAACCCAAATCTTTTTTTCTGTTCACTTATTGCCAATTCACTTAAACTAACCCATCTTACTTTTCACTTCTACACACTCCTCATTTCATTCACTTTTTAGAAGCCACATGAAAGATAGAAGGTGACATTGTAAGAGAGATGGAAGGTTATTTTAAAACTTTAAGCTCTATTTTAAAGAGGATTTTTGCACTTTTGATGAAGGTAAGTGAAGAAAAAGTTGCTATACTCATTCTAAACTTCCATTTGAACTCAACAAATTTTGATTTGGAGATGTTTGAAAATTTGAGGGTTGAAGAATTTTTGGAGTTTGAGCTCTACAGGGATGTAGACAAGAGTAGGGTAATTTTACTACCTTTCATACTGATTTTTTTTTTTTTTGCATTTTTACAACTGTTTGTTTAATGAATATTTTTGTTTTTGACCCAACACAAGGGAATGGTGCTAGCAAAAGTATGGTCTTATTTCTCAAGAGGTCTGATTTTATAAGGAAGAATGAAAAAGAGTTCTGTAAGCCTCTGTTCCTACTATTTTCTTAGTCTCATATGAATTCTAACGTCATAAGTAGATAGTAAAATCAATGTTTGAATATGATGTGTTGAAATTAGGAATCCCAAATTTATTAAAAGTTCCTTGAAATGTGAGATTCATTAGTTTAAGTGAATGGTAATAAGTGAGGATCAAGATATTATCCCAAAAAAATTTGGAAGCTTAAGATAACCATGTTAAACCATATCACACTACAATCTTTGATTTGTTTTACAATTCAAACTTTGTCACATGATTATGTCTGCTTAAAAAAATTAAAAAAGTTTATGTATGTTTTTTATTTTGATCCATTAGATTAGAGAGTTGCATTGTTGGATGTGGTCCTATTCTGCCATCAAAGCTTTTGTATTCCTAGTAAGGTTTTATAAGGGGGAAAACTAGGGCATGGTCCTGGTTCCTTTTTGGTATAACTCATTTGAGGCCTCACACTATAAAGTAGTATTGTATTTAGTCAACATTGTTCTTTGGGTGCCACATTTGCTTCAGATTTATGGTTGCCTACCTAATGTATTTGGTCACTTTGTGATTGGGATGATATATTGTTCAATTTCTTACTCACCTATTATGATGTGTAGAATGGACTTGTGAACTCTCATGATTAGGAAACTCACTATTTTTCCAAGGGCTCTTCATCAGCACAATTTCTACTTTGCCCACAAGATGTAGGAAATAGTAAGATTCAAGAAGCACTATATTAGGAATTGGCATTGGTTTTTTATGAATTTTAGTGTATTGTCTTGCATGCTAATAGCTCTAGATGACAATATGCATATTGATATGATGTATTGAATTGATGGAAGTATATCATGTAACACCTTAACTTTAAGCCTTACTTCCATGTATTAAACCATATTAGAGCCTATTCATGCATAATTAGAAGCTTGAATCATATAAAATGATAAAGCAAAATTTTCCAATTTCAGGTATTGATTACTTGGTAAAAACTATTTTACCGACCAAATTTTGGAAATTCATAACTAATTCTACAAAAATCATATGTAAGTGATTCAAGTCTCTAAAAATAGCTTAAAAATTTTATACATGGAAAAACAAAAGAAACAGAACTTTGGCCATGCCAATCAATACAATAAATTACATGAATATTACTGTTTATTTGGTCATTTTTCAACTTGTCAGTTTTCTGACACTCAATTTGAAATATCATAATATTTTGCAACATATCCAATTTGAGTGCTATTTCATTCAATGAAAAGCATATCATGTATAGTTTCCAAACATATATAATACTTATATCTTCTACAACAATTCATCAAAACAATATATTATTGACAAGAGGTCAAAATGCCCATTTACATCCCATACTTTTGCAAAATAAAGGTCATAACATATTTATATGGACATAACATATTCTAATATCATACCACACATTTCATAAGACCTAAAGGGTCATGATCACTTTAAGGTACAGATTTAATACTAACCATATAAATTTTCATAATAACTCAAAATAAAACATCATGGCAAGTAAAGTCATCTTAACCAATAATATCCTTCTCCTTGCTTTGATCCTTTTTGATAGTCTTGTCATAGCTTGTTCATAAGCATGTTAGACATTTTGAAGAGTGAGATTAAAAAAATCTTAGTAGTATTACCCATCAAGCATATATATCATCACATTTATCATGGAAACATCATGAAACATCAATTAACACTTTAAACATATTACGCCACATAATTTCATAAAATTTTTGGCAGGGTTTCCCTTTATAAATTGAATATCTGGGGTTAAATACCCCATCCTTTAACTCAACCAACAATCACAAAATATTAAAACAATCATATGGCAAGTCATCAAGTTCATAGAAATAACATAGGATAATATAATGCAAGATAAGGCAAAATGCTACCTTTATGGCTTCCCTTGCTTTTTGCCATTGGTACAATACTTTCCAAGTCTTCCACAACTTCCTTGTACCTAAATACTATTAGTTAGGCTAACTTCCCAAGAGGGGGGTGAATTGGGAAGATTAAAAAATTTTCTGCACAAGGTGAAAACAATGAAAAAAGCAAGGTATGACAGAAAAACAGAGTATAAAGCAGTAAGATAAAAGAGTAGTGATAGAGAAAAGAAAAACTCTTATATTTATCCTGGTTCAGTCTCTCCTCTTGACATACATCCAGTCCCCAAGACACCACTTGAGATTTTCCACTATTCGGCAAGAATTCAACAGGCTTCTTGCAAATGCCACAATACAACTTCAGTGCTCTGTTTTCTAGAGCTCACTCAATCACTTTCTGCACTTTCACAAAGTGCTTTACAATCCCTTATGATATCTCCTCACAAGAAAATCTATCTTCCAGATGAAGATTATATTGTTTACAAAGATGAAACTCTCTAGAATAGAGTGAATATGAAAGTTAAAGTACAAGTATTGAAGTAAGAGGGTAAAAGTCTTTGAGTAGAAGATTTGGCAGAGTTTCAGTATATACAAAGTTTAATTCATTACCCACAACTTCAAATGATGTTATATTTATAGATTTAGGTCTCAAATGTCAGTTAGAGACAAAATCTATCCGTTGGTGAAGTTATCCAACAGTTACTCTGAAAAACTATCCGTTAACCAACCACATTTAATGCTTTTGACATACTGAAATTCAAATTTTGGTTGGTCAATAAACGAATTTTGAAGGAACCGAAGGTTAAAGCTTCCAACGTTGAAATACTGAAGTTCGTCTGTTCATGAAGTGAAATTCGAATTTTGAAACTTAGAAAGTGTTTCCATGTTGTAACATACGAATTTTCAAGAAGAAAGTTTTTCTGTTAAGTATGAACAGTATTTTCAATTTGCTATAGTGCCCTCGAAATTCAAATTTTGGAACCCCAAAATTCGTCTGTCCGTAGCAGGCTCAAACAGCACAGTAGTTCATTTACTTCGAAATTTGAATTTTCAAAGAGTGAAGTTCGTCTGTCAGAGAGACCTCTTTTCAGACTTATTTTAACATTCGAATTTATAAACACTGTCATTCGTATGTCAACATATCATTTCAACAGACTCATTACTTTAGCTTATGAAATTCTTATTTCCATATTCAAAGTTCGTCTGTCAGTGAGCTATCTTTGAAACTCAATATAATCTTGATTTCAGATGAACTTTAACATTGTTTTAGACGAATTTCTTCAGTTTTCATAAGTTTCATTTTGTCTGAAATTCGAATGTTCAAAGCTCAAAGTTCGTCTGTTGCTCAACAGCTTCTTTCAGACACTTATGAAAATTCGAATTTTGGAAAATCAAAATTCGTCTGTCAGAGAAGCATCTCTTCAGACTTATTCAGTTTTAGTTCGAAATTCGAATTTCCAAAGCCAAAGTTCGAATTTCCAATATGACAGTTCAATATAAACTTTTCAAACTTCGTCTGTTGGTGGGTATTTTTCAAATATTTCATAATTATCATAAAATCAAGTTTTTGAAACACCTTTTCATCAAATCAAAGTCTTTTACCCATATATAAAATATAACTAATGATCCTACAACAAATCTTGCACAGATTACTCTGAACTTCTTCACTTGAAACATTTTGAGCTCCTTTGATATCTTCATTCCATGCTCTTTGAATGTTGGTTGGAATCATCAAAACTCTAGATTCAACAAATACAACATTATACAAGCTCGTAAGAGACTAATTCCATGGTCTTCATCACAAAATCTCACTAAAACCCTAAATTTTCTATATAGTTTTCTTTTTGGTCTTTCTTGAAACCAACACTTGTTCTAAGTTAATTTGGATCCAAGGATTCCATTTTTGACCTTAAAATCATGAAATTCCAACTCTAAATGGAACCCTTGTTTGGTCAAAAATTATTAGAAGAGGAGGGAAAAAAGTTTGCTTTGAAATACAACTAATAACTCATGAAATCATGTTCTCTTGACTAGTTTATGGTTTCTCCTTTGTTTATTGCATGAAAATCCATCTATTTCTTTCTCTATGGTTAGGCTGAAATTTATGCTTAGTAAGAGGAAGAAGATACTTCATGAAACCACTACAAACTACTTGAAAACAACAAGCTTGAAGGCATAAATCCTACCTTTGCACTTGATTCTCTGAGCTTTAAACTTTGCCTTTTATTTTCTCTTCCCTTTTCTTCCTTCTCTCTAATATTTTCTCTTGAAGCTTTCTCTCTCTATTTTCTTCTGTAAAACATGCCTAAAATGAGAGGAGAGAGAGAGATTAACTCACTTAATTACTTGACTAACCATTGTTTGCTTTAGCCTAACCTTTGTTGGCTAACTATGGTTACTTTTTAGACAAAAACAAAGCCTTCTTTGGGAAGTATTTTGGGTCAAAAATCTCATTCTTCATATGCCTAAGTCCATGCCAATGAGGAAGGAGTTAGTGTCAAAATCCTACATATTTTTTCTGATCCAAACATATCCTGTGTCAGTTAATCTTTACCAAAACTGATGAAGTTACTTTTTATAGTATTTTATTACTTTATAGATACATGACTATTCAAAATTTGTATATGTGTTCTCTTAATTATTATGTCCCAAAAAGTATCTGTGTGACACCCATATACTTTTCCTCTCACCATTTTGCTTTTTGTGTGGCCCATAACCTCCTTTTTTTTTTGTATATTGTTACTTTTTTAATACTCGGCTTTAATTTTTTCTTCACATTTGATCAATTAACCTTGATACAGTATACCATTAGGTTCAGCATATTACAAGCTTCATTTTTACAGTAATTTTTAATATTCACAAAATTACCCTTGAGTAAGGTAAAATTATAATTTTTAATTTTTTTGGGTCATTTCTTGTAACTTTCCCAAAGGACTAAATTGAATAGAATTTCTTCTTTTTCGGGACTATTTTGCATAGAATTTTTTTCCAAAGACAAAAATATAATTTTTCTCATTTTCTTTTTTACCTAAAAAATAACATATTTGCCCTTTATCGTACGTATCCATTTATCTCATATTTTGTTATTTCTCATACCTTTTATGATATCCAGTAAAACTAGGATATTACATATTGAATCTTTTGAAGTGAATGAAATATCAATTTCCCTATTTAATGTTGTCTCATTTTCTATTTCTAATTTTCTAAAATGTTAACTATACTCAAAATAGGATTATATTTATAATTAAAAATGTTGCCTATATTCAACGCATACATTTTTTAATCTATTGGCTTTTTCTATGTTTAGGTAACAGTTGTGAACTGAAGTCAATTTAGGCAACATTTCAAAACTATTGTAATAGGTTCACCTTAAAAACTATTCCCTATTCTCATAGAATAGACAATAGTTTTTCATAGTTGTTTATATGCAACACTCAGGCAATATTTGGAAAGTATTGCCTATAATTTTAAGCAACATTTTTCATATCTATAGCAACATTTTTTAATGTTTCTATAGTACAAAAATGTTTTAGTGGTACACTTGTTAGTATACCTATCAAATCTAACACTTTAATCAAGTTGCCATGGGTGTACAAACAACGTAGTAACATGCATAGACAAGATGGAATGAAGAACTTTATCCTCATATCCCCAAAGTGAGAAGGTCACTAGAAATTGCTTTCTAATTTTTAATCCACAAGGTATGACCTAAAATTCTGGCATTAAAGAATTAATAACACTAGAAGGAGAAAAGTTATGTTTGTTAGTCTTTAAAGAACAAACACTCCTCACCTCTTTTTTTATATGGCAACTCTCCATTTCTATTTCTTTTCTCTTCTCTTTCGTTTCTTCTCTCAATTTTTCTATTTTTGAACTCTCATCTTTTCTTTCATCAATCTCAATTTTTAGCTCACTCTTATTTTCTTTTAATTTCTTTAACTCAATTTTCTGCACTTCTTTTTCTTTCTCACTACTCTCTTCTTTTTCTCTCATTTGCTTTTCTATTCTAAGTTGATCTTCATGAAATTATTAAGGTTGCAAAGGTGTAAGAGTATGCTTTCTACCATCCATTACAAATAAATATCTATTTCTAACCATATCCTTAACAGCCTTATATTCTAATTCCCATGGCCTACCAAGAAGTATATGACTATCATACCTAGGGACTACATCACATATCACTTTATCAACATATTTCCCTATTGAAAATGAAACTAACATTTGCTTGGTAACCTCAAACACCCCACAATCACCCAATCATTGCAATTTATATGGACAAAAAATGGGATAGTGGGTAAATTCAATTTCTCAAACATTAGAGTACTAGCAAGGTTATTGTCACTTTTCCCATATGGTATACCTTGTCATTGAAGAGGCAAAAAGTATGCAAGATAATTTCTACCACCCATTGAAGTTCTAGATCTTTTTTCTGCTTTGAAAGGATGGTGTCATTGTAACAACCCTCTATATACTGTCTTGGACTTAGCCTTGAGCTAATGAGAAGTTGCCTTGTATTTGGTGCAGCACCAGAGGGGCTAGGACCGGAAGAAGAACCAAAACAATCCAAGTTCGAGAAAAGAACCAGAAGCATATGAAGTCATAACAAGCAACAAGGCTGTTTTGGTGAGACACTCACAAGAAATTCAAAAATTTTCGAGCTGGGAGGTCATACGCCACAGTAAGCTTTCTTACACAGCAGCGTAAGTTTCAAATTTCGTTTAAATTAAAAAGCAATTCAATTGATGGAGGAGAAGAAATTGAAGAAGAAAATATGGAGCTCTGCTAGGGTTTGTGATTTCCGGCCATGGAAGGTGATTTCTGGACTTTTGGAGCTTCAATCTCAGTTGATAAGTGATTCCTAGCCTCTCCTCCTCTCTTTTCCATCCCTTTTTTATGTGAAAATTATGGGAGTATTCTAGATTTCAGTTGGGCTAATGATTCTACCAATTAAAATGTATACAAATGGATTATTGGAGTGTTATTTGGTGTCATTTAGGTTTAGGTATGAGTTATGGATAGTTTATGAATGCTTTATGTTAAACCCAGCTTGGAAATGGTTGAGGGAACTTAGAATCTGAAATATATGTTGCTATTTATGGTTTGGATATGTGTTTGGGGCTTCTTGAAACATAATTATGTTATTGGAACAATGGATTAAGTTTGGATAATTGGATTATGAGTTTTCGATTATGTAGGTGTTATGTTAATTGGAAATGTTATGGTATTTTAGTGTTTAATTGGTTGATTAGAAGTGTTCGAGTTGAGGTTAGTGATCCAAAGGCTTGCTAAGCCCCTATGTATGTTGTGTCAGTAATTTGAGGTAACTGGGGTGAATGTTTATGCATGATGTATATTTTCTATTTATATATATATGTTTGTTCTTTTCATGTCGCAATATGTCCCAGGCACGGCTTGTGATGAAAGGGATAATCTCTTTCCAAGTCTTGTATATGCATTTGTGCACTGATTTATAGCATGTGACTTGTTAGCATCCTCATTGTATGAGATTATATATGATGATGATTGAGAATATACATGTATACATAGAATGTGACAATATGAGAGCATCATCACATCATTAAGCATGAGTACATTGAGGAGTACACTAACAGTTTTGGGTGATGATGATGTACGATACCATATAGTGTACCAATCCACTAGTGGCCAAGTGGTGAGGTTGACAATTATATATCCCTGCCACAAAATCCTCTCTTATGGCCAGGAAAGCCAGGTGGCAGTGGATTTAGGGATTCACCTTCCTTAAATCACTACCAATTCAAGTGGTCCAGGGGAAGGAGAACCATGATTCAAGCATTAATATGGCCTTTCACCAGGTTATACTAGTATGCAGAAAGCTTAGTGATGTCTTAGAATCAATCTTTACTAGTTGTTGGAAGGAAATCACTTATTGGGTGTACTTTGTAATGGTGACTAACCCGTGGTTCTAACTGTGTACATATGGGGACATTCAATGCATTGCATAATATTGCTTTACGTGTATTTATATGTATGTATATACAGTTGGTTATTGTGTTCCTCAATTATTGGGACTATGTCTTACACCCCTTTGTGGTAAACATTTCAGGCAAAGACTTTAGTACTAGCCTAGAGAAGACAAAAGAGTCTTAGCTCACTCCATTTCACAAGGGCATTGGAATTTATAATTAGTAGTTTCTATATTTAGTTATGTAACATGTTGTGCCAAGCAGTTTTTCATTCTGTATGTTGCCTGTAACATTGTATCCTGGGTATTAGACACTGTATGTGGGTAATGTTGTTAAGTTAGCTAGTCATCCAAGAGGGGGGTGAATTAGGTGATGCAAGATTTTCACCTCTTTTGAAGTATAACCCAATTTCACCAAATGTTATAGTAAAATAGGGATAAACAAAGTGCATTGAGTGAGGCAAATAAAGTGAGAAGAAAAAGAGTTATACAAAGAGATTTATCCTAGTTCAACATAACTGTTCGAGATTGTGCCCTAGGCCAATCATTGTATTATGAACATTGTATTTTATTATGAAAAAAAGGTGTTTTTTCTTACATTATGATATTGTTTGCATGTTTTCCTTTATAATAATATCCTTGGATAAACTATTTTATCCTAAATATCCCTAGTCAATCATCTTTGTGGGAATAATGATGAATTAAGGCTAGTATGATTTTGATTTATAATTATGTGATAATTATGTATGAAGATACAAATTAAAATCATAAGCTCCTGTTAGAGAATAGGCACTGGATTGACCCATCATGAGATAGCTGCATGGATCAAGTCATAACCATATCTCATATATAACCGTGTCACTAAGCCCTCAGACCTGAGATCATCATGACTTCATACATGGGAAACACTATACTTTGGCATAGTCAAAAGTCACCTTTAATCGGGAGATCATAAAGGCTATGATCGGGTATAGTGGAACTCATGTGGAGAAAGAAGAATTATCAAGATGGAATTTGTCCCTCTAATTAATGGAGAGATATACCCGGGCCCCTCGATGAGTGAGACTGAGAAATGCATGGCTGTGCTCGAATGAAAGAGTTTCCATTTGTTCTGTCAGTCTGCTCAGAGATCGAGAAAGTGATGTCGAGTAAAATGAGGATGACATTTCCATGCCTCATACTTGACCTATATATCATAACACAAAACAGATGTGATCGGGTTATATGATAGGTTGCATCGGATCACCGATCTCATATGATTTGGGTAATCATAATGTCTTGCTAGAGGCCACTTGTGACTTGTGGGTCCAATAGTATTATTAGCCCACTGTCAACATCATATGGGCCTATAGGGTCACACACAAGAATGGGCCAACTCGAGCTAGAATGTCCACATTCATTGAATCTAAAATGTGTCTAGATTCAATAAATTTAATGTTCAATTTAGGGTGGTAGAATTATATATATATATATATTAAAATTGGAAATATATATATGCTTGATATATTATATATTTGATATATATTTCGAAATATATATATATTGTTCAAATTAATTCAAATTAATTATATTTAAATTTAATTCTATATGATAGATTTAAATTTAAGCTAATGTCATAATCTAAATCTGATTTAGATTGGATTCTAAATTTGAATTTAAACTAATAATCTAAATTTGATTTATATGATATATTAAATCTAGATTTGATTCTGGATATATATTAGATAGTTAGTTTAAATTTAATCTATTAGATAGATTTAAATTCAAACTGATCTATTTAATTAATATTTGATTTAGTTTAAATTATTAATTTAAATTAAACAAATATTGAACCATATCTATATATTGATATAGACTAAGATACATAATCAATAGAATTCGAATTACCCTAAAGAGAGAGTGGTCGTACACTCAGAAAAAAAAACTGTATGGACGAATGACGTATAGCGAAGGCATATGAAATTGTACAGACATCACAACCATAGGTGCTAGCACGCCGTTCGAGTTGGACTCATGGTTCGTGTGGATACCAGTAGAGGGAGCTAATCAATTGCGTTAGTTCTTAGGGTCTGATGAAATGAAAAAGAATACCAAGGGACACATTGGAGATAAATTCTTTTTCTACATCTCAATCTAAACAATGTTGACGGATCCAATTTCTTATAATTTTTCTGCTACATGTATAGTGACATTCCCAACACTAACCACTTGGCCTATATCTAGTTCTTAAGCCACCACTTGAGATTTTCTAGGCAATGCCAAAGGGATACATACTCTAACCTATTTGAGCCATTTATAGTTTGCATTGATGCCTCCAAGAAAGGTTTGGGTTATGTGTTAATGCAACAAGGAAGAGTGGTGGCCTATGCGTCACAACAATTGAAGTTTCATGAAGAGAATTATCCTACTCATGACCTTGAGTTGGCGGCTATGGTGTTTACCTTAAAGATATGGAGACACCATATTTATGATGCTCAGTTTGAGTTGTTCAGTGACCACAAGAGTTTGGAGTATATCTTTGATCAAAAGGAGCTGAATATGAGGTAAAGGCATTGGAAGGAATTCTTGAAGGATTATGATTTTGCCTTCAAATATCATCCTGGTAAGGCTAATGTAGCAATGGATGCTTTGATTAGGAAGTTGATTCATGTGGCTATGATGATGATAAGGGAGCAGCAATTGATATGGTGTTATAGTCTTCATCATCATGCTTCCTAAATTACAATCTCGCTTGGCAACTTGCTTTCCCATAAACTTCAAATCTTCCAATATAAAGTTAAACTTTTTTAGCTCTTGTCATATGGATTTCAATTCACCTCCAAGATCATCATCATCATCTACATGATTAGTGCAAAAACAAAGGAAAATGGACCTCACAGACTCTACTCACATGTTTCACTCCTGTAGATGTTAGTTCACTCGTGTATCACACTTAATTTGCCTTTTTCAATTATGAGTCTTTCTTGCATTTTACAACTTGCACCTGTGTCTTATAGTATTCTTAATAGAATCATTATGACTTGTCATGGAAAAATATAATAATAGAGTTCAAGAGCCAATTCTCAAAACAATGATAGCCAAGCTTTATTCTTGGCCTTTTCTTTTTCTTTTTCTTTTATTTTAATTGGTTTTTTTTTTTACTAATTTCCAACAAAAGGGATTTTAAACAAGAAAATTTCAGCACTTGGCCTTTCCAAGCAAAATTTTAGCCATTATTTTTAGTAAATCAAAATTCCAACAAAGGACTAATTTTCCAGCAAATAGCAATTTCCAGCAAGCAAAAATTTTTAGCAAAGGGAAAGTAACATGTAGCATGAAAGAAATTTCAACAAGAAATTTTGATGATTGTGGGAAAGGAAGGTAACAAATTCACCAAATGAGAGGAAAGAACGATGCAAATCTAAAAGGTGAAACTGGACTAAATTGATGATGACAAATTGGATTTGAAGGAAGGATGAAATTTAGAGGAGAAGACAAAGCCAAACTGAACACAGAGGGAGACACGTTAATGAATCTAGGAATCTGAGGATAGAGAATGCATTTGGCCAAGATTGCTAAGAGGAAGGTGCAATTCTAGTTTTGTAGACGCATTTAGGGAGGCAAGAAGATAGACGAGTTGAAGGCTAGATGATTGAAGATGAGGGAAGGGTGAAGACCGAATATGAAATTTGTAACACCTCTATATAGGACCATTTCCCATGTATTAAATCTCATTAGAGACCAAATATACTTAATTAGAAGCTTGAATCACAAAAGAAATATTATAATAAATTTTATCAATTTCCATGGTACTATTCATTTAATCCCATTTTTTCTTTCTTTTTTTGGCAAAACTCAGAAAATCATAACTAACGCAATAAAAATTATATAAAAGTGATTCAAGTCTCTATTGATAGCTTAAAATATATCTACATGAAAAAAAATCAATTAGAGCAACTACTTGTCTAATTAGTATAGTAAATTTCGTGAATTTTTACTGTTCATATGATCATTTTCTGAAAATCCAATTTTCTAGGCTAATTTTAAAAATCCATCATAATTCATATACTCATCCAAATTGAGTGATCTTTAGACCATATGAAATCTATTTCCATATAATTTTTAAGCATATATAACATTTGTTGAATCAAGTGTTTTGATGATTCCAAACCAACCTTCTAGAGCATGGAAAGAAGATATCAAAGGTGCATGGAAGATCTCAAATAAAGAAATCCAAATAAAATCAGTACAAGATTAGATATAGGATTTATTAGTTTGTTTGAGTTGAGTAAAATACTTTGAGTTGGCAAACGAAAGTTTTTAGAAATATGATTCCATGTTGATTTATGGAATACTTGAAAAACACCCAGTAGCAGACAAAGTTTAAAGTTTTAAAGTTGATCTATTGCTTTGAAAATTTGAACTTTGGCTTCTAAAATTCAAATTTCAATTTGAAAATTAGTTAGTCAAAAAAGAGACTCCACTAATAGATGAACTTTGAGTATAGAAATTCGAACTTTGAGATGAATCTAACAAGACCCCTTCTTGACAGACAAACTTTGAGTTTTGAAAGTTTGATTTTATGATATAACACAATTTATGAAAATGAAAAATTCGTCTGAGGATACGTCAAAGTTCATCTAAAAAATAAAGTTTAGAAAGAGTCCAAAATGAGCTCACTGACAAATGAACTTTGCTTATGAAAATTCAAATTTTAGAAACAAAGCTTGCAAGTCTGTTATGATAATATGTTGGATACGAATATTGGTATTAGAAATTCGAACTTTGAACTAAGTCTGATAAAAGCTCTCTCTGACAGATGAACTTTGAATCTTGAAAATTCAAATTTCGAAAAGATGAACTATTATGCCTTATTGAGCTGCCCACTGACAGACGAATTTTGGGCACCAAAATTTGAACTTCGAAGGCACTATAACAATATGAAACTACTGTTCACACTGATAAGAAGAACTTTAACCTGAAAATTCATATGTTCCAACACATAAATGTTTTTCAATAATGGAAATTCGAACTTCGATTTATAACAAACAAACTTTGAAGCTCAATGTTAAAGTCTTTAACTTTTGGTATCTTCAAAATTGGTCTGTTGACCAACCAAAATTTGAACTTTGAGTGTCAGAAGCATTAAATAAGGTTGGTGAACAGGTGGTTTTTCAAAATAACCGTTGGATAACTTCTCTAACGGATAGATTTTGTCTCTAACGTATACTTAAGACCTAAATCTATAAATAAAACCTCATTTGAAGTTGTGGGTAACGATTTTAACCAAGTATTTACTGAAACTCTATCAGATTCTCAACTCAAAGTCTTTTGCTCTCATACTTCATACTTCTGCACTTTAACTTTCATATACACTCTAAATTAGAGAGTTCATTCATTATAATCAATCTTATATTCATCTGGATGAAAGATTTTCTTATGAGGGGATATCAAAAGGGATTTAGGAAGCACTTAGCTAAAGTGCAAAGAGAGAAGTTGTAAGCTCTAAGAACAGAGCATCCATGCTGTACTGAGGCAATTGCAAGAAGCCCACTGAATTCTTGCAGTTGAAAATCTCAAGTAGTTACTTGGGGACTGGACGTAGGTCAAGATAGAGAGACCAAACCAAGATAAACTTCTGTGTCTACCCTTCTTATTTACTACTTTTACATTGATATTCTTTTATACTCTGTTTTACTGTCTCTTCTATCTTCACTATACTCTTGACTTTTACAGCAAATTTTAATCTTCCCAATTCACCCCCTCTTGGGAAGCCAGCATATCTAACAAGTGGTATCAGAGCCTGGTTTCCCAAACAAAGGATCTAACCGTCTGGGAAATTCAATAGCTGGCTTTGGATAAAGTATACTACCGGAGGGAAACAACACAAACAGGCCACTTGCCTTTAATGGAGAATACTATAGATACTGGAAAATGAGAATGCAGATCTACCTCCAGTCCATTGATCTAGACATCTGGTCTGTCATCCAGAAGGGAGACTTTGTCCCAATGAAGCTGCAGGATGATGAAAAATACAAGGATAAGCCAGAGGACGAATGGAAAGAGGAAGATAGGAGAAGAGTCTTGCTGAACTTTAGGGCAAAACACTGCCTGGTCAGTGCATTAAACTAAGACAAATTCTACAGAGTGTCACAATGTTCCACAGCCAATGATATATGAGACACTTTATAAATCGCTCATGAAGGAACCAGTGGAGTAAGAGAAAACAAATTGAACTCCTACATTGGTGAATACGAAAGCTTCAGAATGGTGGAAGGAGAGAGCATCAAAGAGCTACAAAAGAGATTTACCCTTACTGTGAATCAATTGAGAGTCTTGGCAATGAGTACACCCAACCAGAGAAGGTGAGAAAAATTCTTAGAGCTCTTCCTCTGGAATGGCAACCCAAAGTAACAGCAATAAAGGAAGACAAAGGAGAATCAATGGCCTCAGTCACAGCCCTCTTTAGTAGTCTTGAAGAATATGAGGGAAAGATAAAGGCTCTCAAAGAAGCAAGGCAAGACAGGAAGAAGAAAGGTCTTGCTCTGAAAGCTACTGAAGAAAAAGGAAGAAGAATCTGACGATGGAGATAAATTAGATGAAGAAACTCTAGCTATGATGGTCAGAAAATTTGGAAGATTCTATAACAAGAAAAGAAACAAAAGATTCTTTAAGAAAGGAGCAGCATCAGACAACAAGAAAGATGAAAAAGAACCTGTCACCTATTATGAATGCAAAAAATAAGGGCACATCAAATGGGATTATCCACAATTCCTAAAGAAGCAAGAGAAGGAAAAGAAAGTTGCTGACAAGAGCAAGAAGAAGAGGGCATATATCTCATCAATCTGGGGCAACAGCTCAAATGAAAAAGATGATGATGAAGATGAAATTGTCAATATCTGCTTAATGGCACTTGCATCAGAAGAAACTCAAGATCCATCCATCAGTGATCATGAGGATGAGGTATATGAATCTGAACCTTCCTATTCTGAATTACTTTATGCATTTCACGAAAGGCATGATGAATTTATTAAGACAGCTAAAGAATTAAGACAGGCTAAGAAAAGGATTAATAAGCTAGAATCTCAGTGCAGTAGTTCTGAAATTACATCTCTGCATAAATCTGAATCTGCTTGCTCTACATCATGTATCGAATTAAAGCAAACTAGTGACTATCTATTGAAAGGAATGGCTAGACTTACTAAGGGTAAAGATATGTTGTTTGCTTTAATGGGAAGTCAAAGAATCACACAAGGAAAG
This sequence comes from Adenanthera pavonina, assembly GCA_026686845.1. Classification (NCBI taxonomy): domain Eukaryota; kingdom Viridiplantae; phylum Streptophyta; class Magnoliopsida; order Fabales; family Fabaceae; genus Adenanthera; species Adenanthera pavonina. Next base: position 12,579,988 of record JAIVEN010000017.1, read on the forward strand.
GCTGGACTTAGCTATGATCCTTGTGCAGTAAAAGAAAGGATTAAAAGAAAAATCAAAATCTGTATATGAGGCATTTTGTGCATGCTAATGGGCATAAAAAGAAAGATCATACCTTAAATCACATTGAATCCTATGATCAACCAAAATATGTAAAACAAAAATATTATTTGCATTATTTTCTTCCTGCATCACAATCTAACAGTCCTTTCATCACCTGTCACTTCTGTAACAAGAAAGGACATATTTCCAGTTCATGTGCATTGAAGAAAAATGGACTTGACAGGAAGGTAAAATGGGTCCCAAAGATACACTTGTATCTAGGGAAAATACCACTGACAGAAAAGGACCCAAGCAAATTTGGGTACCTAAAAAGAAACTCTGAAATTTGTTTTGCAGATCTGTCTTAAAGCAAGAAAGAACAACAAATAGTATATGGACAGTGCCTACTCAAGCCACATGACTAGTGATAAGGAGAAGTTCATCACCGTTGGAGACAAAACGGGAGGAAAGGTGACCTTTAGAGGTGATCAATACGGTAAAATTGTTGGAATTGGCATTGTAAGCAAGAATCCAGAAACATCTATTAAAGAGGTGCTGTTTGTAATTGGCCTCAATCACAACATATTGAGTGTGAGTCAAACATGTGACAATGGTAACTAGGTACTGTTTGACTCAAAATTTGCCTGATCATCCGAAAACGTGATCACAAAGTAATCCTCAAGGCTCAAAAGGATGGTAACTACTATACTATTGATCTTGATGAACTTCCTTCCTTAGATTATGTCTATTTGATTAGTCAGAATAATGATAGTTGGTTGTGGCATAAAAGATTAGCACATGTTAACATGAATCAATTATCAAAATTGGTTAAGAATGAGTTAGTTACTGGCTTACCAAAAATCTCTTTTGAAAAGGATAAAGAATGTGATGCATGCCTTAAAGGAAAAATAAACCAAATCATCTTTTAAATCTTAAAATTTAGTCACCACTTCTAGACCACTATAACTATTGCATATGGATCCGATTGGTCTATCTAGAGTAAAAAGCATTGGTGGAAATTTGTATGTTCTTGTGATTGTGGATGATTACTCTAGATTTACCTGGACTTTGTTTCTTTCTTCCAAAAGTGAAACATTTGGAGCATTTGTGACCTTAGCTAAGAAAGTGCAAAATGAGAAGGGTATTTCTATTGTGTCTATCAGGTCTGACCATGGAGGAGAGTTTGAGAATTCATGCTTTTTGGAGTACTGTGATGAACATGGAATTGATCACAACTTCTCAGCTATAAGAACTCCTCAGTGGAATGGTGTGGTGGAAAGGAAGAATAGAACAATAGGAGAAATGGCAAGAGTAATGATAAATGAAAAGGAACTCTCTCAAGTATTCTAGGCTGATGTAGTAAACACGGCAAATTACATTATAAACAGAGCCTACATCAGACCAATTCTGGGGAAGACTCTTTATGAGCTGTACAATGGAAGGAAGCCAAACCATTCACATCTGTATGTGTTCGGTTGTAAATGTTTCATCCACAACAATAGAAAGGCAAATCTGGGTAAGTTTGACACCAAATCTGATGAAGGTATATTTCTTAGTTATTCTAGTAGAAGTAAAGCATATAGAATTTTCAATAAGAAGACTAAATTTGTAGAGGAATCTATGCATGTTGTGTTTATTGAAAATGAAACAGTTTCCAAGCATGTTACTGATGAAGATGATCTCATTTCCAATTTAAGAACTTAGATATTTCTGAAGAAGGTAAAACTAAATCTCCAAAAATATCTGAATCTATTAACATGGAGGAAGATATTCAGAAGAAAGACTTTGAGGATAATAATAATGAAGATATATCTCAAGAATGTCCCAGAGCTTAGAGATATCAAAGAAATTATCCTGTTGATCAAGTGATTGGAAATATTCAAGAGAAAGTTAAAACTAGAAAATAGCTAAGAGATCAGATGATCAACGGTGCTTTCATTTTTCAAATTGAACCTAAGTGTGCTGAAGGAGCCTTAATTGATGAATACTAGATTATGGCCATACAAGATGAATTAAATCAGTTTGAAAGAAATCAAGTTTGGGATTTAGTGCCTAGACCTAGAAATCACCCTATCATTAGCACTAAATGGGTCTTTAGAAATAAACTTGATGAATCAGGAACAATAATAAGAAATAAAGCAAGACTGGTTGCCAAGGGATATAATCAAGAACAAGGTATTGATTTTGAGGAGACCTTTGCTCCAGTTGCAAGATTAGAAGCAATTAGAATCCTGTTGGCATATGCATGCATGGAAAACATAATGTTGTATCAAATAGATGTGAAAAGTGCTTTTCTGAATGGATATATCATTGAAGAAGTCTATGTAGACCAACCTCCAGGCTTTAAGGACTCCACAAAATCAAACCATGTTTATAAACTAAAGAGAGCTCTTTACGGTTTAAAACAAGCTCCTAAAGCATGGTATGAAAGACCAAGCAACTTTCTAACTAAAAAGGGATTCAGTAGAGGAAAAGTAAATACTACTTTGTTCACTAAGAAAGAAAACAAAGATTTACTTATTATTCAAATTTATGTTGATGATATTATATTTGGTGCTACTAATGAATCTCTTTGCAAGAATTTCTCCAAGCTAATGCAAGGTGAGTTCGAAATGTCAATGATAGGTGAGCTTAACTTCTTCCTTGGACTGCAAATTAAGGAAGGTGCTTATGGTATCTTCCTCAACCAATCAAAATATCTGAAAGAGCTGCTGAAAAAGTTCAGCATGGAAAAAGCAAAGCCAATGGGAACTCCTATGGCTACTGCAACTAAGCTTGATATGGATGAAGGAGGAAAAACTTTTGACATAACCCAATGCAGAAGAATTATTGGATCTCTACCATGCCTAATAGTTAGTGGACCTGACATCATGTTCAATGTCTGTATGTGTACAAGATTTCAATCATGTCCCAAAGAATCCCATGCAACTGCTATAAAACACATCTTTAGATATTTAATTGGAACATCATAAATGGGACTTTGGTACCCAAAGGGCAATGGAGAAGATCTCATTGGATACACTGATGTTGACTTTGCTGGATCCAAAACTGACAGAAAAAGCACAAGCGAAACATGTCAGTTCCTTGGAGGATCACTGGTGTCATGGTTCAGCAAGAAGCAAAATAATGTGGCTCTATCCACTGCAGAAGCTAAATATGTTACAGCTGGTAGTTGTTGTGCCCAAGTTATTTGGATGAAGCAACATCTTGAAGATCTTGAGATTGAGATGAAGGAGATACCAATAATGTATGGCAACCAAAGTGCTATTAACATCACAAAAAATCCTGTCATGCATTCAAGGACAAAGCATATTAAAGTTAGGCATCACTTTATAAGAGATCACGTTCTGAAAGGAGAAATCAGATTAGAACATATCCCTACCAAGGATCAAGTTGCTGACATTCTGACAAAGCCCCTTCCAGAGGATAGACATTGTAAAATCAGAGGAAAATTGGGTTTGGTAAATCCCAATGAACTATAAATATGTCCTAATACTTATCTTAATTAAAGTTTCTGACATTAAATCAATCCTAACTTTGACATCAAAGTATGTTTAATATAAAGTGCAAGTGCTCCTCACAAGTTCAAATGATAATAGAACCATATAATGGAGTTGATCTGGATGACACAATGAAAAGATGAAAAAGAAAGCCAGAAATTTGAGCATCTGGATCTGTTCTGTAAGTTCAGGAAATTGAAATTCGCATTTTAGATGTTTGTTAGACGAATTTCCATGATTAAACTGCATTTTCATGAATATAGTATGCCTAACATTCAAATTTGGATGCCCATCAGACAAATTTCAGTTGGCTACTCACTGTAACAGTACTCTTCTGTCCCTTGAAATTCCTCTGTTGAACAACAAAAATTCAAATTTTAAAAAATGAAATACAAATGTTGTCTCTATTCAACATGACTAATATACGGATCTTCTTTCTCAACATACGCATGTTGAAGACTCTTTACAAAATGTTAAAATTTAAATTTTTGAATCAAAATTCGTCTGTTGTAGCATGTTCTCTTTATTGATTCACTGAAAGATGAATTTTCATAAGTAAAATTCGTCTATTGCTTGTTTTGTTCATGGTTGCTTATTGTCTATTCTTTCAGAGTTCGAACTTTGTTCTTACGTGGTCTCCTGAACCAAGTCTCTGTCAGATGAACTTCTAGAAGAAAATTCATCTATCAGTAAGCGTAACTGCATGGATTAACTTGTAACTACTCGAAATTTGAATTTTGACCTCTCAAAATTCGTCTGTTCAGCGGTTACATACATTAAAACCAAAAGTCATCCTCTAAATAGACACAACTCTATTTGTATCTCTCTCAAGTCTGTTCTAATTCTTTCCTTAATTCCTATTAACTCCGTTCAAAAACTATCATTTCTCACTAATTAAACTCCTTTTCGTACCCTATAAACCCACTCTTTGCATCCTTCTGAATCATTCCTCAATGAAAATGGCAAGAGTAAAGAATCTAGAAGTTGGTAAAGGAGAGTCACGGCCAAAAAGGTCTGTGAAATCCCAATATGCCTTAAAGGAGAGTGAAACTCAAAAAAGAAAGAGCGAATCCAGCAAGATAACACCCTCTAGAAGGCAAAAAACTACTCAAAAGGTAGACTTGAAGAAATCTGCACCCTCTCTTTTGAAGAAAGCAGAGCTTACTCTTCTTGCTACTCCTATAACTGCTGCATCTTCTTCCTCTTCTAGCATTGAATCAGGAGAATATCAACTAACCTCACTACCATTATGGAGCAATGATCATATTCTTGGAAAATACACTTTTAAATTCATCAACAAAAAGGTGATCAAGCCTCACTGCATAAATTTGGAAGAATTCCTAGTTTCCAATAATTTTGATGCTAGGCTATGGATGACAAGATACAAAAATTTGTTGGAAATACTAGAAAGATATGATGATGAGGTAGTAAAAACTTGGTATGCCTCTCTGAAATTCAATAACAAAAAGAAGAAGTGGGAAGTGAATCTGAGGTCTAGGACCATCTGGTTAATAGATGAAACATTTAACAAGGTTTTAGAAATTCCAGGGTAAGATGGTCTAAAGATAGACATCACAGCCTCAAAGTATATGGATGAGGCTGAAACCACTGATAAAGAAGGAGGGCATTTTCTAAACTACAAGGAAAGCACAATTCTGAACACCCTATTTAGAAGAAAAGAGAATAGGCCACCTCTAAGCTTGCTAAAGCCTACTAATCTCAGTGCTCAAGTCAAAATCCTACAATATATTGTGTCTAGGATTATCTTCAACATAGGAGGTAGTTTCAATCTGATTACAAGAGCTGAAGCACATGTGATGGCAGCTATTATGCGTGGAAAGCGCATCAACATGGGACACATTATGCTCCAACGCATGATCAAGGCAAGAGATCAAAGGAAAGATTCCACCCTTCCCTATGCAGCTTCATCTCCAGGATACTTTAGTATGCCCGAATCCAACATCATGAGAAAGGAAAAGGGAAGCCTACTGAAATCTTCAAAGAAGAAGAGCTACAAAGGATGGGAATAGAGAAGAAAGATGGAAGATTGATTGGAAAGGGAACTGGAAAGACTGAAGACATTTTCTTTGATGAGAAAGCCTCCCAACAGCAAGAAGAAACATCTGAGGCTACTGTAAAATCCATACCTCAGACTTCTCAGCATGGACCATCTCCATCTCAGCCCACTCAAGCTCAAGTAGCATCCACTCCATCTACTCAAGGAAAGCCAACCAAGATCACTAAGTTGTATGATAGCCTGTCTACACTCATACTTAGCATCAGAGATGAGCAAGATGACAAGTTTGCTTATCTACAAGATCAGATACATCAGTTAGCAAAGAATATGAAAGTGGTTGCTGATGCATATGAAGACATAAGGAGTGTCATTCCCTTCACATCAGCTCCACCTCAACCAGCGTTTTCTAAGCCTGTCATATCTCCTACACCTGAGCCTCTAAGTCCTTTTGTGCTAGCCTCCCCTGAACCTGGTAATGCAATGCATGATACTGAAGCTGCTGGCACATTGTCCACACCTCAGGCCTCCAATGATGAGACAAGTCCTGGTCCTCCCTTGGACTATGGAATGGAGGAAGAGGCATCTCTGGAACCAAGCTCCCATGAGCCCATTCCTGAAGTTGCTCAAGATTCAATCCTCTCATCCCAAGAATCTGAGCAAGTTGAAAAACTGGTGGCAGCCATCACCACTTCATCCTTTATGCAAGCGACCCTGAATAAAGAGAGAAGCATTGTGCCCTATGTTGATCTCGAGGCTATTGCTCATAATGTTCTCTTACAAGCTCAAAGATTAAGGCTTGAAGAAATGTTTCGTCCTCCTGCTCCCTCACCTATTTCCACTTTTGGTCTCTCGGAGGCACGAAGAGCTCAATTGGCTGTCACTAGACAAGAAATGCAAGAACTTCGTAAACTCTCTGATGATGATGAGGACTCCAATTTTGAAGCATCTGAGTCTTTACCAAGGCTTAATCCAAGTCTGCCATCTGTTTCTGTGCCTCTTTAGGCAATTCCAATGTCTCAAATTTCTCCTCCTGCTGACTTTGTTCACCTTCCTGATGATGCCAAAAAGAGGGAGAAGTCCGAGCAAACTAGAAAGACTGCAGCAAAGTCCTCTGGCAAGACCTACAGCAAGAAGTCCAAGTCTAAGAAGAAGTGATTAGAACTTAGGACTGGCCCTTCTCGTTGTATTGCTTTTTGAATGACATAATTCTTTGTTTTGAACTATATTCTGAATGTTATGATTGCCACAACCTGTAAAAACTTAAATGAATGAATGGTTTTCTTTTGGGTAATCTGATGTGCATGATATCTTATCTTCTGAAATTTAATGTATATGCTGAGGGGGAGTCTGTTAAAGCAAACCAAAGTACTAATACAGTTTGCAAGTTATTTTGTCATCATCAAAAAGGAGGAGAATGTTGAATCAAGTGTTTTGATGATTCCAAACCAGCCTTCTAGAGCTTGGAAAAAAGATATCAAAGGTGCATGGAAGATCTCAAATGAAGAAATCTAAGTAAAATCAACACAATATTAGATATAGGATTTATTAGTGTGTTTGAGTTGAGTATAAGACTTTGAATTGGCAAAAGAAAGTTTTTAGAAATATGATTCCTTGTTGATTCATGGAATACTTGAAAAACATCCAGTAACAGACGAAGTTTAAATTTTTAAAGTTAATCTATTGCTTTGAAAATTCAAACTTTGGCTTCTGAAATTCGAATTTTGAATTGAAAATTAGTTAGTCAAAAAAGAGACTCCTCTAACAGACGAACTTTGAGTATAGAATTTGAACTTTGAGATGAATCTGATAAGAGCCCTTCTTGACAGACGAACTTCGAGTTTTGAAAGTTCGAATTTATGATATAACACAATTTATGAAAATGAAAAATTTGTCTAAGGATACGTCAAAGTTCATTTGAAAAATAAAGTTTAGAAAGAGTCCAAAATGAGCTCACTGACAAACGAACTTTTCTTATGAAATTCAAATTTTAGAAACAAAGCTTGCAAGTCTGTTATGACAATCTGTTGACATACGAATATTGGTATTAGAAATTCAAACTTTGAGCTAAGTCTAATAAGATGAACTTTGAATCTTGAAAATTCAAATTTCGAAAAGATGAACTATTGTGCCTTATTGAGCTGCCCACTGACAGACGAATTTTGGGCACCAAAATTTGAACTTCGAAGGCACTATAACAATATGGGACTACTGTTCACACACTGATAAGAAGAACTTTAACCTGAAAATTCATATGTTCCAACACAGAAATGTTTTTCAATAATGGAAATTCGAACTTTGATTTATAACAAACAAACTTTGAAGCTCAATGTTAAAGTCTTTAACTTTTGGTATCTTCAAAATTGGTCTGTTGACCAACCAAAATTTGAACTTTGAGTGTCAGAAGCATTAAATACGGTTGGTGAACGGGTGGTTTTTCAAAATAACCGTTAGATAACTTCTCTAACGGATAGATTTTGTCTCTAACGTATACTTAAGACCTAAATCTATAAATAAAACCTCATTTGAAGTTAAGGGTAACGATTTTAACCAAGTATTTACTGAAACTCTATCAGATTCTCAACTCAAAGTCTTTTGCTCTCATACTTCATACTTTTGCACTTCAACTTTCATATACGCTCTAAATTAGAGAGTTCATTCCTTATAATCAATCTTATCTTCATATGGATGAAAGACTTTCTTAAGAGGGGATATCAAAAGGGATTTGGGAAGCACTTAGCTAGAGTGCAAAGAGAGAAGTTGTAAGCTCTAAGAACAGAGCATCCATGCTGTACTGAGGCAATTGCAAGAAGCCCACTGAATTCTTGCATGATAGTTGAAAATCTCAAGTAGTTACTTGGGGACTGGACGTAGGTCAAGATAGAGAGACCAAACCAGGATAAACTTATGTGTCTACCCTTCTTATTTACTGCTTTTACATTGCTATTCTTTTATACTCTGTTTTACTGTCTCTTCTATCTTCACTATACTCTTAACTTTTACAGAAAATTTTAATCTCCCAATTCACCCCCTCTTGGGAAGCCAGCATATCTAACAACATTCATACTTTATACATCAAAAAGCCCAAACAGTAGCATGTTGACTCTGTATAGGTCAGAATGACCATTTGTATCCTCATATATTGCCAAAGAAAAGCTATAAATTTTTACATGGCCAAATCTCATCTCCATATCATGCCATACATTAGTTAGGACTTAAAGGAACATAAAAGCTTAGAGAAACATATTTAATATCATGTTTACAAATTTACATAAAAGTTCTAAACTCATGGCCATTGAGATCAATATCAAGTTAATGGCCAAATTTTTTCTCCTTTCCTTTCTCTTCCTTGGTGGTCTTACCATTGTTGCTATCTAATCATGGTTAATATGTGGGAGGGTGAGATTCAAATCCAATACATGCCATCATATCATCTCAATTTTTCTTAAAAACATCACAAAAACTTTTATTCATCACATAGGTACATTTGGACATATAAATTTTATAAAAAATTTGGTAGAGTTTTGTTTTGCAAATGGACATCCTGAGGCTCAAAACCCCTCATTCAACTGAACCAACATCACATAAATATCAGAAATCAACATTACAAACATATTCCATAGTGTCAAATATCAAAGAAACAATAATGCAAATGTGATGTTAGTAAAGAGAATTATCTACCCTTATGTGTTTCAATGGTTCCCACACTTGGTACGCCACTTCTTGGGCCTCCTAATACTTCCTTGAACCTAGTCATATCATCATTTAATCAATTTAGCCACTGATTTCAGAATTACATAATACATTGCTCACTAAACCCTAAGTTTTTCACTTAACTTTCTTTGATCTTTCTTTGTACAACACACTTGCTTTTAAGGTTTTGGACCATGGGGAATCCATTTTTAAGGTCAAAATCATGAAATCACTTCTTTAAATACTCCCCCTTTTCTGACCCAAAATGGCATAAAATGGAAGAAAAATATTTTCTTCAAAACACTTCAAACTAGCCATAAATTCTTGCTTCTAGTGCTTAGTCTAAGCTTTTCCCTAAATTTAATGGTTTGTAAACTCATTTTCTTGCTTAATCATGCCATGGCCAAAACCCTAAGGGAGTGGAGAGAGAAATCTAATCCATGGTTTAAGCTTTAAAGACCATAAATAGCAAGCTTGAAGATGGAAGAGCAACTTACCACAAGTGAAGCCTTCAATTTTGCCTTGAGTTCCCTCTTCCTCTTCCTTTCTTTTCTCTCTTCTCCCTTGCATTTTTCAGCCCTCTATTTGTTACTGCATGCTCATGAAATGAAGTGGATAATGAGTGGTTAAGTGGTTTAATTAGGTGGCTTAATCATATGGTTAATCATGGCTACTTTTTACTAATCCTTAATTACTTTTTTGCATACTTCTTTTTGAAGTATTCCAAGAAATAATAAAATATTCAATGGCATCACATAACTGCTAAAAAGTCACACACAAGAGAGCTTTGAGTGTCCCAAAATTATTTAGTTTTTCTTGCTCCAGATATATCTTCAACCGAGTAATTTTTAACCTTACCGATAAAATCATTTTTTATAGTAATTCAACATTTTTCGGCTACAAGACTATTCTAATTTTATTTTAATATTTTTATAATTATCCTATCCCAAATGATATCTATGTATGGCCCATATCCTATCCTGGTTTCTTTTTAACTATCCGTGAGGCCCACAGTTTACTTTATTGGTATTTAATTATTTTTGGACACTCAGCACTGATTATTTTCTTATTCTTAAACATTAACCCTCAGTGCCATATACCATTGGACTTCTCTTGTCGAGGGCTTCGCTCTGACAATAATTTTTCATATTTACAAAATTACCCTTGACCTAGGGTTGAATTATAATTTCTGAAACTTTCGAGTTATTACGTGTAATTTTTTCCAAGAACTTTTTAACTTCTTCTCCACGTGATTTTTATTGCCTTGGGACATAGATGTCATTTTTATAATTTTTTAGGGGCGAAAACATAATTTCTCATTTTTCTGCCCAAACAGGAAAAATGATATTTTGCCCTATTTCACGCAAAATGGTATCTGTCCATTTTTGTAAAATTCCTATGCATTTCTAGATATTTTAACTTGGGATGTTACAAAATTTGGGAATGAGACGAGTCTAAACCAAGGAATGTAGACGCATTGATTGTTGTAGGTAGGAGGACGAGTTTGCTACAAGAACAATGCATTCGAATGATGACTTGTTGTTGAAGAGGAAGACTCTATTTGGGATGTGAGAATTTTGAACTTATGGAGAAGGATGTGTTTGGTTGACATAAATTAAGGAAAACTTTTTTTCTTTTTTTTAATGGCTGCTACACAAATTTGGGACTAGCATGTTTGACGATTAGGATGACACGTGGTTGATGATGTGGACAAGGTGTCTAAATCCAACTCTTACTATAATGCCAACTGATGTGGACCTCACAGTAATTGTCTCAAGAACCCAGAAAATACAGAAGATAAAAATGCGGAAGCTTGACTCAAATAGGTTAATCGAATTAAAACTCAATGAAAATCTACCTTAAAGAACTCTACTTATAGAAGAAGCCACAATAATATATCACTCTCTTAATAAGTTAGGTGTATTCTAAGAAGAATATGAAAAACTAGCGATACCTCACCAATTATAAAAATTAATTCTAAATTACTTCATTGAAAAAAACTACATTGAGGGTCTTTAAATAGAATAAAAATATATTAATTCTTACTAGGACCCCTAGTCTAAATAGATAAAGATAAGCTTCATCTATTTGAATTTCAAAAATAATCAATAAATTCTAAGCCTATGATTGGTCCCTTGAAAATACAAATAGAAAATTACAAATTATTTATCTTAATCTAAATCAAAAAAATTCAAAAGGATGAAGATAAATAAAATAATTAAATCTAAAAAATTAAAATAAAATCTAATATTATCCTAAACTAATTCTAAGTGACTTGAGACATTTCTCCCAATTGGGCCTCTTCTGGATCATGGCCTTAAAGAAGAATTATAACTCTTTTGGGCCTCATGTTTAAATGCTTGTACTTCCATCAAATTGGGTTCTTTCTCTTGCATATCTCTAATCAAGCTTTGTAGAGCTTCTTTCATGGTTCTGGTTCTTGCTCTAATCATTGAGCTTTCCAAAACTAAGGGCTTTATTTGAGATGAATACTGTAATATATTGAAATAACCTTCTAGATTCACATCATATATCTAGTCCCCTCATATATTGCTTGTAGAAAGCCAAATAATGCAAGTGAATAACATTTTATCAAAATAAATGTGACACATATGATATTTCTAGAAAATCATTATAGAGTATAGGTATACTTACATGTATAATGAAAGCAAATTCTCAATTCTTTCTGTTCCAAGTAGGATTGTCCATCAACCCAATACGTCTAGTAAAACCAACCCAACCCGATGTAAACTAGCTAGCACAAGTCAAGTTTAAGTAAAAAATTGCCTAACCATGATTAGTTACAGTAAAATTAAAGATATCAGATCGATCTAGGTTCTGTGTTACTGAGTTAAGCCAATGGACTCATCCAACTTGGACAGGTCAAGTGGCAACAAATTAAAGGAAAAGCCTTTAAAAATAAAGAAATCATTTGACATTCATTCAAGCATTCACAACAAAGCTCCTAGCTAAACTCCCTGTCTCCCTCTACAAAATGAAGAAGAAAAAAATTTTATTTTTATAGAAAAATCCCTAAAGACTAGAGTTTTTAACACTCAAATGTCTATCTTTTCTTATACTAAAACCTTTATCACTCTATATTTTTTTTGTTTGGTTTTAGAAAAAGATGCTGATTTATAAAAAGGAAAAAATATATTTTTTTTAAAAATTATATATGTTTTTAAAAAATTATAATTTTTAGATAATTTTTTATACTTAATTACAAGAAAAACTATGAAAGCCCGAGAAGGTGAAAAAGGCCCGTGAATTTAACTTACTAATTTACTCTAAAATTCTATTAAAATTGACCCTAATATGTAAAATTGACAAGCTTCTCCTAATTGAACTTCACCTTCTAATCTCACAAATTCCACAAATTTGCTAACCTTCCACAAACATAAGCACTTTCAGACTTCAGAAAACCATCAAGCTTAACCTTCTTATCTCGCAAAATCTTGTGTTCTTTAGAAACTTGCATTATGTTCAAACTCATGTTGTAGCTCTATTATGAACGCACATGGTATGGCTTTATTTTGTACTTCATCTGCTACATAACTCTATTGTTCATCCAGTGTTTCAAACTTCGATTGCTATTCTTCATTTCTAAATCCCTAAGATTTGTTGTTGTTGATTGCTCCTCCAATCAATTACTCAATGTTTGAAGCTCCCTCGGAATCCCTAATTTGATCTCTCATGGTGGTTCATCTTGGTGGGTCTCTCAATCTATGCATTCGGGTGCTTGATTCATGTAAAAGGAGTGCTTCAACAAGGTACATAGTTAATACTTTGACTAATTTATGTTGTTTAAGACTTGAGATAGGATTCTATTTGTTGTCGTGTGGATTTTTGTTCATTTTGTGGATCCCTTTTCTATTTTATATGTTTTACATACTGATATGATATTAGGGTTCATGTGTTGTCCATGGGAAAAATCATTAGACACTCTTGTCTTTTTGCATTGGAGCATTGATGTTGACTTTACAATTGAAATGGTCCCCAACATTATTTTTTTAATGAAAAAGAGTATCATATAATAACAAAACATTATAGAAGGAGGAAGGCTAATAAAACCTTCCAATCATGTTCAAGCACCCGAAAGCAAAAGGGGAGGGGCACTTTATTTCACATGTTGTCTTATACTTGAGTGGGAATGCCTTGACTATCATTGACTATCTTGTGACTTCTATTGCTGAGTTATTACTAAACTAAATTACTGATATAAACACTAATTCCTTTTCTGCTCTTGCTTTTATAGTGTTATATATTTATAAAGCACTGAGTTTGTTGGTTACTAGATCCATCCATATTTTGCCACATACCTCTAGAAATTTTGACATAGTATATGACCATCCATGGCACTAAGTATTTAGATTTACTTTAAAAATTGATAGCATTGGAACCTGTACTCTAGGTCCATCATTAGACTACTCGTGCTTTCTTTTATTTTTCTATTTATTTTATTACTATATTTCTTTGTTTGAAAGAGTGAATCACTACATTGGATTGATTTTTTCTCAAGGTCCTATAAAGAAACTTTGTATATCATTCAAGAGGAAATTTCTTAAAGTTGGAGTTACATGTTTCATTTTAATTGTATTTGGTCAATGAATGACTTGCTGCACGAAAGTAAGGGTGATGGAGAGGTTGATTTGGTAAGGCATGATATACCAGATGGTATAATTGAAATCCCTTTATTTGCACTTCTTGCCCAGCAATGTGAAAGTGGAGTGAATGTGAAAGTGAAGATAAAGGTGAAGGTGAAGTGAAACTAAAATTGAAGACAACTCTAGTTTTGAAAATACTACATGATACTCCATAGAATAACCTCTATATAATATAGAAAAATAGTATATATGACACTCAAGTGATTTTTTACATCATTATGGTAATCATCTATTGAAGTGCTAGCAATTAATGCTCACTAGCAATTGATCATTCATTTATGAATTTTTCAATACTATATAAACATACTATATATAAGACATATATTATAAATTGGAAGGAAAATGAAACTTATCGAAACCCTTGCCTTCGATCATTTGCTATATCATACATATATAAATATATATATATGTAATATTTTTTGGTTTACATATATATACAATAATGCTATATATATATATGGTTTCAACAGAAAAGAGAATCTTTTAGGCTCTAATTGCTATATCTTGCGTTCCTTGTTGCTAATGTTCATTCATGTTTAGAATTTTCTTGGGATTTTTATGATTGTTTACTCTATTAGCTATGTAAATGATGGGACCTACCAACCAAATATGAAATTCATAGTAAATAATTTAAGGGAATAATCCAAGTAGACATTTATATTATATTATTATTCAGAATTATAGCAGTAAGAAGCACACACTCAATAGAAATTAGCTTCTAGAAAACATACTCACTCACACAAAGCAAGACATATTGAAAACAAAAAAGAAAATGACGAAAAAAAATAACTATCTCCTTTATAATATATATCTTATTTTCTTGATAAGTTTAAAGTTTTGATATCCGAATTCCAGTCATAGTTTATTTATTTGGTGTAGATTACCAAAAATGAAAAGTTTTAATCATTCCATTCGAACCAAATCAAGGGTTGAGTTGTTAAGAAGATTTCAAGAAATCAAGCATGAAAAGATTGACAATCTATATGAGAAACTCCGAAGCTCCACACAAAGGTCAATTCAAGAGCAGATTGTTACTTCTCAAACTAAAGGTATGACTCAAAAGAAGTCCTCCTTACAGAAGAAAGAACTAAAGAAGCCTTCTACTAGTTCCCAACCTCAAGGTGTGGCTCAACAGAAGTCCTATTTGCAAAAGAAAGATCCAAAGAAGCTTTGTACTATATCTTAACCTAAAGGCTCCACTCAAAGGACAGCTCAAGAGAAAAATGAAATTTCTTAGTCTCAAGGCATGATTCATGAGAAACCATCCTTCCAAAAGGAAGATCTTAGAAAGCCTTCTTCTACAACTAGTTCTCATCTTCAAGGCTTTACTCAAAGGGCCATTCAAGTGAAGAATGATATTTCTTAACTGCAAGGCTCCACTAAAAAGGCAATCCAAGAATGTAATGAATCACAGCAAAATCTTATGAAAAAGACAAACAGGAACCTGATTTTCCCAGCTATGTTTGATGATCACTTTGTTGAAACTTATGACTCTCTCACAGCTTACTAATATGATGATCTCCAACCATTGGGAGAAGAAGACAATTTGAGGCAACTAGTTGATGAATTTCCTAAGAAAATAATGTTGAACAAGTACAAGAAGATATCAATGAAGAAGGGGAATCAACTAATGATATTGTAAAAGGTAAGTCTTTTCTATACTTGATTGATTACATAGCTTTTCCTTTTATTATGTGTATATACTAATCAAATACTAGAACTTTTATATATTATTACACTAACGATAGTGCAAATAGGAACATTAAAAGAATGAACTCGAGGTAAAACTATGTGCACAAGGATTCATGGTAGAACAATGGAAGAGTGGGAAGAAGTTATATTAAATGATGATGGTCAACCAATTGGGCCTACTAATAGAATTTTATCGGACTTGAGCTTCTTCTTAGGAATATTGGCAAGAAATTCACAATTATGTCCCTTGATATACACTAATTGGAGGGCCATGCCAAAGGATCCTTTCAAAGATAATATGTGGGCATATGTTAATGTATGTATACAACATCATAATGCCTATATATATATTCTGCATAGGATGCTTTTGATTTCTTATCTTGTTTGTATATTTCCCAATTTTGATTATTATTTTCCTTCATATTCTTCATGTTCTTGCAGAAAAAGCTTATTGTGCCAGAGCAAGGGAAGGCTTGTGTAGAGACTACTGTTCAAGATGCTTGGAGATGATATAAGCATACCATTAAGAAGGACCATTTTTTAAAGCATGCAAACATGATGGAGAGGCTGAAAATCATCCTTTGGATCTACTAGAAGATCATTTTAGGAAGCTTTATCAAGTTTAGAGTATGAAACAAAAAAAGTAAGAGGACTAACTTTTCCTTTTAAGTGTTGGTAGATTAAATAACTAATTAGCTATCATGCGTTGTCATTGAATGTGTAGTCAATTAGTGCAAAAAACACCCAAAATAGAGCTCAATAAAGGTGGAGGCATCACATGGGCCCTAAAAACTTTACAATAATTTGTTAAAGAATGGTAACATGTTTGTTCTCCTTGTTTTATGAAATTGATTAATATTACCTTCTTGCGTAGAGTGCAAAGTATCATAGGGATCCAACCCAAGTAGAAATTTTCATTGAAACTCAGCAAAGTAGTAAAGGAAAATAGCTCGATGTAGAAATTGAAAATGTAATTGTAAGTTCAAGATATGTTTATGTGAAATAATAATTAATTTGCATATATTGTATGACATATTCCAATTGACAATGACATCATTTAATTTATTTTTTTGCACAATTTCAAGCTTTGGCTGAGAGTAACAATGACAACAATGTTGAAGTCTTTGAAGCTATGTTTGGGAAAAGGAAACCCGGATTAGTGTGTTGCTATAGGAGAAGTATTACACCATCTACTTTGAGACGAAAGGAAGAGATTAATGCAATCAAGCATGAGCATGCCAAGGAAGTTGCTTCATTGAAAGGAGAAGTTGCAAGTGTACGAGATCAAGACCTTATTACAAAGTTGTAACCCCACTGGGTTGAATATGGAATTGTTGGAAGCTTTACTAGGATCCTCTCTAGGTGATGCCAACAGCATGCAAAAGTTGTTTGGACAACCTCATGGAAATTCCTCTACATCAACACATCTTCCTCTATATTTGTTTTGCTTTTTTTTCTTGGTATATGTATAAGATAATTCTAACTATCCTATCTGGAATGTCTAATTGCATAATTTTGTTTAGGGCTTTGTTTGAGAGATATTTTTTTTAACTTGCTATGTTCTAAATAACTTGGCTGAAAATTATTTTTGGCTATATTATGAAATAGTTCATCCTTTTCTATTTAATGATATGTGCTTTCATTGTGGCAATGATTTTTGTCTGTTAGAAATATATATTTGATTTTTGCATTTCCTTTTTGTACACCTCCATTATGCTTTAATTCATCTAGTCTAGAGAGTGGGAAACTACAACTAATAACAAAAATGTGAAGTGTTTTGCTTTTAGGAATGTTTATGCTGAATCAAGTGTTTTGATGATTCCAAACCAACCTTCTAGAGCTTGGAAAGAAGATATCAAAGGTGCATAAAAGATTTCAAATGGAGAAATCCAAGTAAAATCAGCACAAGATTAGATATAGGATTTCTTACTATGTTTAATTTGAGTAAAAGACTTTGAACTTGCAAAAGAATATTTTAGAAATATGTTTCTATGATAATTCATGGAATATTTGAAAAACACCCACTAACAGACGAACTTTAAAATGTTAAAACTAATCTATTGGTTTGAAAATTCGAACTTTGGCTTCTGAAATTTGAATTTCAAATTGAAAATAAGTTAGTAAGAAAAGAGATTCCTCTGACAAACAAACTTTGAGTGCAGAAATTCGAACTTTAGATTAAGTCTGATAAGAGCCTTCTTTGATAGACAAACTTCAAGTTTTGAAAATTCGAATTTCTGATAAAAAACAATTCATGAAAAATGAAAAATTCGTCTGAGGATATGTCAAAGTTCATCTGAAAGTAAAGTTTAAAAAGAGTCCAAAGTTAGCTCACTAATAGACGAACTTTGGATTTTGAAAATTTAAATTTCGAAAAGATAAACTATTGTGCCCTCTTGAGTTGCCCACTGACAAATGAATTTTGGGTACCAAAATTCGAACTTCGAAGGCACTGTAACAATATGGAACAACTGTTCACACTTTCCAGAAGTACTTTAAACTTGAAAATTCGTATGTTCCAACATAAAAACATTTTTCAAAGACGAAAATTTGAACTTTGCTTCATAACAGACGAACTTTGAAGTTCAACATTGAAGTCTTTAGCTTTCAGTCTCTGTGAAATTCATCTGTTGACTAACCAAAATTTAAACTTTAAGTGTCAGATGCATTAAATGCGGTTGGTGAATGGATAGTTTTTCAGAGTAACCGTTGGGTAACGTCTTTAATGGCTAGATCTTGTCTCTAACATATAGTTAAGATATAAATCTATAAATAGAACTCCATTTGAAGTTGTGGATAACGATTTTACATTGTATATACTGAAACTCTATCAAATTCTTAAGTCAAAGTCTCTTACTCTCACATACTTCATTATTATGTACTTCAACTTTCATATACACTCTTAATTAGAGAATTCAATCATTGTAATCAATCTTATCTTAGTCTGGAAGAAAGATTTTCTTCTAAGGGGATATCACAAGGGATTTGGGAAGCACTTAATTAGAGTGCAAAGAGTGAGATTGTAAGCTCCAAGAACAGAGCATCAAGTTGTACTGAGGTAATTGCAAGAAGCCCATTGAATTCTTACAAGATAGTGAAAAATCTCAAGTGGTGGCTTGGGAACTGGACATAGGTTAAGATAGAAAGATCGAACCAGAATAAACATCCGTGTCTTCCCTTCTCTCTTACTGCTCTTACCTTGTCATTCCTTTATACTATGTTTTTACTGTCACTTTTGCTTTCATTACCTTCTTGACTTTTACAGAAAATTTTAATCTTCCCAATTCACCCCCTCTTAGGAAGCCAGCATGTCTAACAATTTAGAGTAGCTTTTGTTACAAATCATTGCAAGTGGGAACAATGCTATTCTTAACTAAGCTTCATAGTCCTTGACTATTTGATTTTGTGAGTATATATGTCACAACCATGGCTATCTAATTCCTATCTTTGTGCATATAAAAAAAATAGTTTATTGCTCTAAACATATATAAGTTTTAATAAAAAGATCCCCTCATTTTTTATGATTTTTCCTACTTATAGTTGCTATGGAATTCACAACAAAGTGGATGTCATTTTGTGAAGTATAAGAGAAATATGGCAACATGAAAAAAGAACAATATTCCTAGTGGTTTTTCATGTGTGCCTTCATAATCTTAAAGAACAACTCTTTGATTATCTGATGGTTGGTATTTGACCAAGTCAGGATGAAGAACAATATTCATAGTAAATTTCATGTGAAATGTACCTTTATTATAACTTCAAAACATTGTACTAATATTATAACCTCTTTTTAGGTTTCTCTATTGTTCAAGGACAATTGTTTTGAGGGAGAAAGTTGTTCATTCATTCAAACTCTAGCTTACTTCAGAGATCAAGTGCAACTTTTTGAGTGCTGAAGAGACAAGTCATGATCCATTGCATACATGGAAAAGTGGATGATTTGCTATGAAGTAATTAGCTTTTGTTTTGGATTTATGTTTAGTTCAAATGATAAACCAATATGTTGTGTCCAAACTCACATTTACGTTCAGAGTTCTATTATGATATTATGTTAGAAGCAAAGATGGTGAAACTTAAATGTATTTTAGTGAACATATTTTTGGAATGCATATAATGATTAAACTAAGTTCTATTTTTATCCATTTACTACTTCAAAAAATATGATGTAGCTTTATTTTTATGATATATAATGTAATAAGTAAATTATAAGGCATCTTTTTCTATATAAAATGTTTATTTTTGTGTTTTAGGTAACAGTTAACAATTGTAATTAAAAATAGTAACACTCAATAAAATGTTGGCTATAGTCTTTTGGTACAAGTTAAACAATGTTGCAAATGATGCTTTTAGCAATAGTCATAAAACTGTAACAAAATAGTCAATATTTTATAACTGTTGCCTTAGCATATTTCAATACAGTGACAAATTGTTACCTTTATAAATAAATGCAACAATTAGGAACTATTACCTATAATGAGTTTTTATATCTATCTTTATAATCTAGCACCTTAAAACTATTGTCTATAATGAGATTATAGGCAATAGGTTTGTCATTTGTGGCTAGAAGATGGGAAAAATCATTGCTGTAGACAATAGGATACAATAACAAACACCACGGTTGGAAATTGTTGGCTATAGTGAAAGGGAACAGTTTTTGGGTCTATGGCAATAGAAAAAAACTGTTGTCACAAACCAAAAGTGTTGTAATCATTTTTGAATGAATAATCAGTAACAATATCTAAATGCCGTTACTCCTTGGATAATAATTCTTCTTCTTAAAAAAATTCATTAATAATTTTTCATTAAAATTTTACTTTATAAATATATGAAAAGAAGTTTTAAAAAAAAAGCATTTTTGGGATAATTGGAAAGCAAAAGTAACAAATTGTTGCTTCTTGGAATAAGTGCTTTTTTTTTCGGGATAATTGATTATCCAGATTTTGGATATGTTTCGCTAACTCAATCTATAATTAATTTTGTATTGAAAAAATACTTTTGAACTTTTAATTTGATCCCAAACAACATGCACTCAATCTTTTGTCTTTTGCCATTCTTCGTCTAACACCGATCGATGGTTCCCTTCTTTTGTTCATCTCCATCGTTATGCCACGATTTAATTTGCTCATCCACGGTTTGTCTTCTTCGATGTTGACAACGTTTTGGCTTGGTAGAGGTTCTCTAATCTTTCTTCTCAAAATTGCGATCCCAACTATATGAGATAATTATAAAAATATTAATTACAATTATTTTAAATTCAAATTAAAAAAAATTAGCTTTGATTCTAGTATTTATCGCTTTACCGCCATAATTCCAACAAATTGTCATTTAGAACATTATAAAGAATAAGTTTATTGAGAGCCCATTTGATAAACCAAATAAAGTTAGTACGTACTCCCACCAAATAATCCCAAAATTAGGAACACCAATAACTTAAAAAAAAAAAAAAAAGAACCGAAAATTATATGGTAAGAGAAAATAAACAACAAACAGCTAGCACCAACAAAAATATAAAGGGATGGGTGTGTTCTCAGAACCTTTGACAATCGTAGATATATATGAAATCATTTTGGTTAAAGCAGAGTCACTGAAGAAATAAACAAGGGAGGAGTACTGTAGTGGCAGATGTAGCGTGTAAGAAAACCTCCCCGCAAAAATGAGCGTGACAACGAAGCTACCATTTCTTCCTGCAACATTTTGCAGAACATTTTTTCCCCTTCACGCATAATAAATAAATAAGATTCTCTTTAACAACAACAACAACGTAGCTGCTCTCTCTCTCTCTCTCATATGATCGATGAGGGCATGCATGGTTCTCTGAGTAAGCAAAAGAAAGTGAAAAAATAAAATAAAATAAAACTGAACAAGCTGACTGTATCTGATATCACACAGCACGATATGATATGAAATGCATAGTTATTCAATTTATTCTTTAACATCATAAAATCATCTCTCTAATCCATTCCCTCTCAATCACCACTGGCAGATTATCTATATATAGAGAGAGAGAGAGATAGATAGATAGATTGAGACACACACAGTTGTCTGGTGGGTTTCTGTTAGTTTAGGTATCACGAGGAACTTAAGAAGCCGCAGACTGACTTTTGCTAACCTAAAACTTCAAGTTCAAACTCAACAGTGCACAGTTACAAAAGTTAACATCTCTTTGGTTGGTTATATATGTTGAAGATAATTTGTAAAACGCAAGAAAGATAACTAAATCTTATACAGCGTGCACTTGATAGTTACATGATCTAACTGATTGGGTATTATGAGATATTTTGAATTTGGCTCTGTAAGCAATTTCAAATTAATTGGTTTTTAGTACTAGTTAATAGTCTAGGAGACTAGATTTTTATCCTAGTAGTCCCGTTTCAAATATAAGTTATTTTTAATTAATTTATTGATATTAAAAAAAATTGTTAAACTACTTAAATGTATCCCAAATTTAATTTTTTCATAAATTTGCCCATAATTAAATATTGTATATTTTCAATCATAAATTTAATACTATCTCGATCTCAAATGTAAGAGACAAATATGAGTCCCTTCTTAGTTCACAATGTAAGTGACAAATACGGTTTACCCTTTACATTTATTATTTTTTTCCAATGGTACCCTTTATTAAATGTGAGTTAACATTTTCCCATGAGAGAGAAATATTTTAATTGTATATGCATTAATTTAGATGTATTTTGGTAAAACTTTTTTCAATTTGGAATATATTTTAAAGGATTAACTGCTTTTAATTATTATTCTTGGTCCATGTGAATCAATTATTTGTCCTTTACATTAATATATACTAAGGAAGTATTTTGTGTAATCTCTCTCATTATTTAATTAATGAAAAATATCTATGAAAAAAATTATTTAAATCTATATATATGACTTATATTTCACTTATATTTGATGTGGGAGGAATTATGGGATTTCTAAACTAGTGGAGCGGTCCTCTTATTCTTCTAATAGTGGGCCTCTTAATTTAATAATCGTGTAGGAAGCTTGTATTGCGGACAATAAAGGTGTTTGACTACATTTTGGGATGTGTGCCTATTTCATTTTTAAACTTTTTCAAACTAAACACTATTGTAGTGAAGATATTGGAGAGAGAGTTTTGAATCATGACTGAATTTCCAGAAACCTCTACCTCTACTGCCTTAGACCCAGTTCGCCTTTCTTTTGCCTTTTCCCTAGAAAAACTTCCTTCTTCTGTTAAGAAATCTCTCACCAACAAGATAGATAATCTTGTTGAAATTACCCATGTTCCTGAGAATGTTCGAATAGACAATACAGAACTCGCCCTTCTTAGTCCTTATGCTATCTTTTCCCAAGACCGAGCCTATGCTAGATCCTTCAAACAAAGAATTTCCCGTATCATCCATACTCCTAGACCTCAGGTCAAAGAGTATGTTCAAAGTTCTAAACTGGAACAGTGTGGATTAAAAGCCACTACTGTCGAACAGTATGTTACCCTTGAAATCCCTCAGTCATTAATCAATTCATGGAAGCAACAGGGGTACTCTCACTTGCATGTTGGAGCCATCAGACTGATTCTTACTCTTCATGATCGGAAAGGTATTCCTGCTACAGCCAGGATAGCCATACTGGACTCCACATACAAATCTTATGGAAATGCCATGATTGGTGCTTTACTCACTACTTGCAGTAACGGGAGCGTCGTGATGACCATAGCCCCTGACTTTAACATAAAGCTAGATGATGAGACTCTTCCTTATAGACTGAAGGTACAAGTACAGATCCATGGTGCTGACCAGGATCCTCGTGCTATTATGGCCACTCTACATCATCAAATGATCTATCGCCTTCAAGATCATGCCATCAACTTGGAATTCCCCAACTCCACTACTGATGCACTGTATATGGTATCCAATCAGTCAGATACCTCCGTCATACAGATCCCAAGGAGAATTCCTAAGGAGGAGCTTGCCCAGATTATGCCGCTTGAATGGATTAACAATTATGAGAAAGAATTTCACTCTTCCCAGAAAGATGTTCATACAGTGGACTCCCCCGTCTTAGAACGACTTGAAGATGGTACAGTCAAGTCAACTTTCAAAAGACCACATCAAGGCCTTTCATCATATAAAGGCCAGATATTATCAATCCAGCCTGTGTATAAGCATAAAGAAAAGGTGCCAGTTTATTCTGTGGATGCCAGAGCAAAACCTTGTTTTGTCTCTAAAGTCCATGGTCATTTTGTATGGGATGCAGCTCTAGAGGAATGTGACCCAAATTACGGATGTAGTGATTGGGATAATTGGATCGGGTCTGAACAAAACCTATGTTATGAGTCTAGCCCAACACCATACCTTAAACAGAAACCCTCCTGTAGAAAAATCAAGCCCAATAAGGATTATGATTTTGATCATGGTCCTAAACACACCGTTTCAAAAAAAAAAAGTGGGTTGCCTTTCACAAAGATTCTCCACCCAAACCAACCACTTTCCATCAGCTACTAAAGGAGTTAGGTCATTCGGACTTAGCCTCTTCCATCTTTTCGGAACAAGACTTTACCTTTTCAGCCTATGCTCCAAAACATATCATCAAAACCATTTCTCCAACCCCAACACAAGGCCTTCCCTGTTTAGCCATGATTCGGCCCAAATATGATGATGACTTTCCACCTTTGGAAAGACGGATCAATGAACTGGCCAAATATTCCTCCCTGCCTTTCATTCATCCTGACCAAATGACACCCCAAGGCCCAAAGCCTCTGTCACAAACTAATGAGTTTACTGGCAGATTAGATTCTCTTGGTACAAGTTAAGGAGATGTATTTAAAATACTCAGCTCAAGCTCAGCAGTTAGATCATGAACTCCGTGAACTTATTCAGGCAAAATACAATGGTTCACAGTTTCATCAGAAGGAACAGGAGTTGAAGCATGTCAAGAATGAGTTACAAAGGATAGAAAGGGATCTTGCCACCAAAATACCAGTTTATCCACCTGACCCTTTTACATTTTCACCAATTTACACTCCATCCATTCCAGCTACTACCAAAGAACCTTTTTAGAAGAATTACCCCATTTTCCAACAGTTAAGAAAAAGCCGGAAATAGTCAATAACCAAATCTCAGCCAACTCAATTATCTCCACCTTCCAAACCAGTCAGCCAGACTGTTGACCCATTGACCTCATACCCAATACCTTCTTTCAAACCTTTAAAAATACAAGAGCCTCAAGAATCCCCATCTTTACCCAAAGAACAACCGTCCTTATCTAAAGACAAATCTATTGCCACTATAGGGCAATTATCTAAACCCTCCACTGATTTTGAAATCTCTGATGACAATTCCTCAATATTGTCTTCTACAAAGTTGTCAGAATCAGATCAAAGTATACCATTCTTATACATGATGAATCCTGATCCAACTCCTCAACCACAAGAATCATCTTCCGCTCCCATAGTTGAAGATCCTTTGGAACCTGTTCATGAAAATACGATTCATTCACACAGGCCTACCAATGGCCCGTATTTCACTTTTGATGATCTTCCATTTTTCTTTTCAATTTTATATCTATAATATTAATTATATCATATTTCCTTAAATAAGACAAATGATTATAAATTTTACTATATATTGATTTTAAAAACAAATTTGTTTGAATTCAACACTAAAGGGTAAATTTTTCATCGTCAATAGTATTAACCTCTATTTCTGAATGCATTCTTCTATCACGTTGTGTATATCAATATCATGAAGAGCTTTCCTTCACCTGGCAGAGAATATAACAAAAAAACTAAATAAATAAAATGAGATGCTAGGAATCTCACCCTACGAAAAACAAAAGGGACGGTGATCACCGTAACCATAGAGAGGCTAGCTCTCAAGTTGATGTTGACGGGCTTTAATTTGAAGGAAGTTCTATCATATAGAAACTAGGTTACACAAAGATCAGGAAAGATGAGGACCAACTTGGCATACAAGACTAGGGGTTGGTCCAATCTTAATAAAAAGTATTTAAAAATAACAAATAAGTTAATTTTATTTATTAACAAAAATATAATTACATTCATCTAAATTATATTTCTTTAAAACATAATGTTATAATCAAAAGTAGCATTTGTTAAAATTATAAATACTTAATAATAATACATTATTTTTACACAATAATAAGAAATTAATATAAAATTTTAAATAAAATTAAAAATTAAATACTTAAAAATATTCACAATAATAATATAACCAATTTATTTTATATGTTATATCAAGAAAAATACTATATCAATTTTTTTAAAAAAAACATATAAAATTATACATATACATATCAAGACTAGGTAAGACTAAATTTGTCCTCAACTCGATACTCAATTTGACCTGGTTTTTAAAACCAACCCGGTATATTAGGTAGGACCAGGTCATAGGATTAGTTAAACAACCTAATGAAAACTGATTATGTAGTTTTTTTTTCCAAAAAGTCATGTTAGTTATAGACCTTTATTGCTATTGATTTATATAATCAATAGTTTGTAAGCATTCTTATTTATTATGCCATAACCTTTTATTCAAAAATAAAATAAAATAAAAGAATCGCCTCTAGTTTTCTCCCATGCTAAACCGCATTATTCATTAATGTTCATAACTTATAAATAATGCAACTTTTTATAGATTTTACATTATACAACTTATAAAATATGTATAATAAAATTTATAACAAATCAATAATTCATAAGACATGAATAATTATACAACTTATTATTTAGATTCCGCATAATGCACCAAAAAAATGTGTCTAATTAATTAAAAATAATCAGTGAATCAAGTTATATTGCATTGATCTATTGTTTAACAGTGTAATTAACCACTATATATTTGCTTATCTGATTCATTATACTATCAATGCTCTGATTCAGAAATACATCTCTGGCTCTCTGAGTAATATCTCTCCCTCTTTTTAACAATCCCTTTCTTTTTTTTTTTATGTATGTTGTCATGTCACATCCTCACCATTTATAAACAAGAGCATGTTTTTAAAGTTGATTCATGTGACAAAAGCCTCGAAAACACAATAACCGCAAAATAATAATTCATTCACACCATCATCTACATATCTTTCCTCTATTTATGCTAATGGAGGTATGCATTTAATTCCCTAAAACCCCCTTGATGAGTCTATTATACATACACATATATGCAAATATATATATATATATATTTAAAATATCCACATTTGAGCTCTAGAAGATTGAACCTAGATTGCATGATTTTACATAGTTGGATTTTTTTGGCTTTACCAGGTCTAAACAATGTTAATTGGTGGAAATATAGTTCAAAAGTTGAGGATTTCCGGGCTCAACTGGTCCCAAGATTCACCTCCAATCGTCCACAATTATATTGGAGAAGCGAAGGAAGAGCATCAAATTCATTGTGACCTGGCGCCGGGTCATCATAAGACTGGTCCAGTCGACACCCAGTAATTTGGTGGAAGGAAGAAGTTCGAGTCCAACTAGCGCAGGGTGTAGCTTGAGCCGACACTGGGTTATCCTCATTTTTGTCTTTTGGAGACGTGAAATTTATGTGCTTTTGGGTTCCAAAGACCTGTTGGGTCAAGACTCTTTATATTATTATAAATAGGTCCAATTCTCACTTATTCACACTCAAATATTAATTTTGGGATTAATAGGTCCAAATATTAACTTGATCTCTGCTATTCATCCTCCTTCCCCTCGGTTCGGGGATGATGTTAGAGTTTGGGGGCTCACTAACTTAGGGTTGTTCTTTGTGGCAACTGCCTTTGCGTGGTTGAATAATGACATTTTCCAAATGGGTTATGGACTATGGATGAAGATTTGGAGATGGCCGGGAGTTGGAACGGGTGAGATCCTTCCTTTGGTTGACTCTACATGATAAGTTAATGACTAATCTTAGGAGGAGTAAGTGGTCAAATAATTCACCAGATTGTATTTGGTGTAATGGTATGGTGGAGGATACTTTACATGTCCTACGGGATTGTATTCATGCTAGATCTGTTTGGCTGTCTCTCCTAAAGCCACGTTTGACCCACCGTTTCTTCAATTCAAATCTTAAAGATTGGTTTATACTCAATCTTAATTCAAATTTGGGATCCAACGATAATTGGCAATGGGCTTCCTTGTGAGGGTATGGTATTTGGATGTTGTGGAAATGGAGAAACCTCCGTACTTTTAATCCTCAAGAGCAACATCTCAATAATCCTTCAATGACTATTGTCCAAGTAGATCAATCCTTTTCTGTCATATGGGAGAGAAAGACTGTTTTCTGGCCAATCCAATGCTAGACATCAATCTTGGGCACCACCTCCGTATGGATGGGTGAAATTAAATCCAGATGGTTCTGTTAAGCAAAATGGTTGTTTTGCAAGTTGTGGAGGCCTTATTAGAAATGATCAAGGTGAATGGATTTCTGGTTTCTACAAGTTTTTGGGGTCATGTAGTGTTGATCCTGCAGAGGAGTGGGGTCTACTACAAGGTCTTAATCTAGCCTAGACTCTTGGGTTTCGTTACCTCATGGTTGAATCAGACTTGTTAATTGGCTCTAGTCTGAATTTTAGAGGATCGATCCAAGTGGCAACATAATTATAATACCGGTATGATGAATATTTTTGAGCTCCTCAATTATGATTAGTCGGTATCCATTAGACATGTTAATAAGGAAGCCAATCATCCTGCTGATAAATTGGCGCAGCTCAGTGTTCTTTATCGCAAATCTGAACCAATCTTGAATAAAGCACCGGTTGAACTTGGTGCTCCTGTGCGTGATGATGTGTAGGGATTTATATCCCCCATGACTATGTAATCTTTTCTATTTTCACTTTGTTTACCAAAAAAAATTATTAATTTTGGGAGTTGTTAACCAAAATATATATATATATATATATATTTTAATTTTGGTAGTCTAGTGAGCAGTATGACGCAGAAGAACAAGGAGTGGAGCAACAAGTGCTATGAGAATCCATTTTTACTCACTAAGACTACTCCTTAGTCTTTCTTTTCATGTTTTATGATTTCAGTATTGATTTTACTATGTTTTCATTATTCTAGAAATTAGTGCCTGTTTCGCATCACTATTGTAATCAAATTTGATGCTCTAACTTGGTTTAATAAAAAGTGAATATGTTTGGTTCAATTTTTCAATCCCGTTAAAGAATCATTTTTGGTCCAAAATGGAGTTTCAATATAAGGAGGTAAGGATATGTTTTTCTGCTCTGCTTCTTTGTTTCCATCTGCATTTATTTTAAAGTCAGATAAAAATATATCAATAAAAATGAGAAAAAATGAAAAAATTGGAAAAATAAAATTTCCATAAAATTTCTCCTATCTATTAACTAAAATGTCCCTTCAAAATTTTAATTTCCATAGATCATGACCTATAAAAAAATGTTATATCAGATATACTATGTTCCTAATTAAATAAATGCAAATTAAATTTTAGTCTAAGGAAATTAAATTAATCATGAGATAGGATTTAAGTTCAATTTAGAGAAAAATTATAAGTTTTGTCAAAATCAATTTTCAAATAAATTATCCAAATATAAACACGTTAGTACAAAAACAATTTTTATCATAACTACGCTGCAAAATCAATTATACTAAAACTCATTTTTAACTAACTAAAAACCAAACAGGTCCTTACTAAACTCTTAGTTAGGAGTAGAAATATAACCTAATTGAAATTTTCTACTTTCGATTCTTGATTTCTTTTGGTTTGGTTTTGAACTTCTCCGATGTTTATAAATTTAAATTTTATGATTTTTAATTATTTATCTCTTTAGCTTTCATGTTGATTACGATTGATTACTATAAAGTTTAATTAATAGGTGAGCTTAAATAAGAGGCTTAGCTTTGAAGAGATAAAGAGAAATAATTATTTTAGAGAGACAATTAGAAATTTGTTGTGACAAATGTTGTAGTTTCATTGTTTAGTTAAGAATTTTCACTATGGCAAAACAAATTAAATCCTAATTAAATAAAAATAAATTAATTAATAGATAATTAGAATACTTTAAAAATAACACTATAATTGCTAAGAGTAAAACCAGAAAGTTGAAATTAGATATCCCATTAGATGAACTCCACACTCCTGACACTCTTATTAATTAGATCAACTGAAATCCTTTTACCATTAATTGTTATTCTCACTCATTTATTCCTTCTGAATTTTACAACTGTGTTGGAGACTGAAATTAGCTAGATTAATGAAAGAGTAACCTCCCTGTGGATTTGACATCTCAAATACTCCAAGATTTTGTTATACTGCAATTGACCTTATACACTAGCACGTTTCAACCACGCGATCACCTATTTCTCGTATTACCCGTAATCGCCTTAATTCCCATATAGCAAAAGTAATTGAATTTTCATAAAAGAATTACAAGAAAATAAAAAGATCGCAGAAAGAGATATAGTGACTATACAATCAAAAAAGTATACAAACTCTACATAGCAGTAATAAAGTTTCGAACCACAAGAACCCAAAATGAAGATTTGCATTGCCATTGATGTTCAGGGTTTCTACAAGCATATATCATGATAAGTCAAGTGTCTAAACAAAGAAGGCTACAAAAATGATAACAAAACTTCCGTTAACCGGCAGTCCCCACTGCAAAAAGAAACCATGACTTTTGGCAGTGGGGATTTGCATAACGTTAAGGAACATCCATATAATACACTATACAGAACCATGCTAGCATCTCTTCCTATAACTAAATTCTATAATAGGTCTCCATTCATATAAATATCCAGAGGAGGATCCTCTCAGGTTTAGAGCAAAACTCAAGTTTTCCATGATTCCTCTTGAGCATTGCAGGACCTCTTTTCACAACAATGGGGATTTGAAGCTTTGGTTGTTTTGCCCATTCGACATCATCCAGAACAGTCCAAGAACCTCAGCAAGAAAGTCTTGAATAGACTTCTAATAATAAATTGGTCAATCAAGCTAATCATAGATAAACAAGCAAGCAAATTAGAAGTGAACTCCACCTCAGTATATTAACATGCTTATTTGTTTATCAATGATTGATTTGACTATCCAGTTTTTGTCAACTGGATCGTCTGGATTTTCTCCCATATCACCCTCTGTCAAAACCCAACAGCAGCCAGGTGAGGAAATTAGAATATTATCTCTTTGATCAATTAACACAGCCTAGCTTGACCAGGATTAAGAAGGGATTCTGACATAGTCCAACCCTGCAAGAAAATGGATTATAGGTAATTTGGCGATTGCATTAATTAAATATCCACAAATAGAAGAGGCACACAATAGCGACCATGGGAATGGATCCAAAGTATCTATACAATAAATACTTCTAATATTAAGTAGTGGCTGTACATCAAAATATGAAACCAACCACATATTGATGCTGCTAGATTCAAATGGTTGTAGAATCAATAGAGATGAAATTTACTTTATTAAAAAACCAAAAGAAAAAACCCTCATTGCAACTACACAAAAGGCCGTCTCTACTTAAGACAGCCATACCAACTTATTTACTTCACTTTCATCCACTCAAAATAAATCAATACATACATAAATAAACAAATCCTACGATACCAGGGGAATTACCTAAATCAATTCTCAACGTGTCACAGGCAACACTGGGCATAACGCAAGATGGGGGTAGAAGTTCCAGCTAATTTTTAATAGAGAAAAACACTAGACCTTCAATTGGTACTTCTCCCTCCACCCTCCAAATCCCCTCTCCCAACAAAGGGGGGAAAAAAAGATAAGCCATCTCTTACTAACCAGGTAAATTGAATCAAACAAAAAAAGTGTCAGCCATAAATCCACCAATTCAGGTCCTCAAGAGCAGCCAATAAATTTTGAAGCTAAAAAATAAAAAAGGCAAGCTCCTAAACTTTTGAAGCAGCAAACAATATATGATGGCTAGAAATGGATAAAAAATTGTCTCCACTTGCCTGCTCCTCAGCTTTATTCTTAAATTGCCCATAAGAATTTGACACCATCTTGCATGACTCAGCAATACAAGCCTCAAGGTCAGCAATGTTGAGCATCTCTTTTGAGTTTAGATCCTCCCTCTGCTTCCAAGAAGAAATCCTACTTGATTTTGATGAATTTATAAAATGTAAAAGCACATGAGCCTGCAAAATGAGGTGATTTAAGTTCAAGTCCTTCTCAGGAGAAAAAACTCCCTAGCCGTTCTGACAAATATCCTAGATAGTAATATGTCTCACATGGAATGCTGCTTTTAGAATGTCATCCGACTTTGCCTGACCCTTGAGTAGTGCATACACTTTACTCTTTGAGGGGTTATACGTCACCATATACCTCTCTTCCTGTTACCAGTCAAAAGAAATTATGAATGCATCATGATTACTAGTACTAGGTGAATAAATAGACATGAAACATAAGGCTCAAAACTTGTTTCTACTCAAAAAGGACATACCTCAAACAGAGGCTTTATGGCAACATATGCACTAGGATCTTGGAAAGCATCCTTGAATCTGGATCCTGCAAAAATTTAAAATAAAAAATTAAAATGCTTATTTTAGAGACT
Organism: Adenanthera pavonina; assembly: GCA_026686845.1. Lineage (NCBI taxonomy): Eukaryota > Viridiplantae > Streptophyta > Magnoliopsida > Fabales > Fabaceae > Adenanthera > Adenanthera pavonina. Next base: position 12,612,102 of record JAIVEN010000017.1, read on the forward strand.
GTAATTAGCATATATTAATCTTCCAGTCCGTATGTGTACCAAGGACAACAGGCCTCTCTTTCCATGGAAAACTGAATATGTTCTCATTCATATTACCCTCCTGCAAAGTAGGCACTCGCCCTGAAATGTAATAGAACAATTAAAATATGGATAAAGCATATGATGCTATATTAGAGAAAACTACTAAAAACCCAGGGGAGAGAAAAGAAGAGGGACTCCCGGGGGGAGGGGGGGGGGGGGGAAAGATTGGGGTTTGAGATGGTCATGCATCAGCAGTGGTCACATGATACCTGTCCTGAGGAAGGACTCTACTGCCACACTAAATCTTGCCCTGTTCAGTGTGTGCAAAACCACAGATTTTACCTATTAATTAATGCAAGAAGCATAAGAGACACAGCTACGAGATTGGAAGAGCAAAAAGATAAGTAAGAATCATCTTTAGAAGAATCAAACCTCTCTATAAGAGCTTAGGACATATCCACAAGAAAGGACAGCAAAGGTGGATGCTAGAGATGGATTTTTTTTGGCCATCAATATACTGAGTCCAGTTCCTAACTGTAGATTCAAAAGTAAAAGGAAAAAGGAGATTTATTATTTAATTTTACCAGCAGATGTGATTAATTCAAATATAAAGTTATGTAAGATAAGAATCTTATTGAAGATAAGAAGCACTAGCATAAAATAGAGCAAAACCTTAAAGATAAAATCGTCACAGTATTATCTTATGATTATGACATTTGGGATGTTTGTAATATTTCATATGCTTCATTTACATCACAAATTATAGATTGAATACGCTGCTACTTTATTTAAATTCATATTTTTGGATCCCAGGGTCAAACCAATAACTTTTGCAGTCCCTTAATATGGCATGCAGACTTGGAGTCAGAATTGATATTTAAGTTCTTATTTATTAGGTATTGTCATCGTATGAGTTTTTTACGGTATAAGTTTGCTAGGGACAGAAAGTCTTAACGATCCTAATTCTTGTATGATTTAAAAAAATTAAAAAAAAAATCTATTGAAATGGATTTAATACTCTCTTTTAATGGGAATGATCAGTTTTATGACCTTAGCAAATTAATCTCTCACGCAGTTAAGCCACTGATGTAAGCATGATCCTCTTTGTACATTTCAATTGCCAAGAAATATAATTTTAACCAAGAAAACCCTAATATCCCAGCTGTCCTAAGATAATCAGTCAGAAACAATCAGTCATACTTCACACCAATATCTTCAACCCCTACTTGTTTTTCTAAATATGACATCAAAAGTTATAGTTACTCCAAGAGTTCTGCACTCAGAGCATAGTTTATTTGCATGTGCACACACAAAAATACATGCATGCAAAGGAATTGCCTAGTTTAAATAACCAGCAGTGTAAGAAGAATTCAGAATGAACAAGATATTCCAATAAAATACATGAGAAGTAGTAACATAACATATATTCACCAAATATTTTAAAATTTTTAATAAATATCAGATGTAAATTATTTCTATCCACATAGTACAGCCACGTTAAGCTTAACTTTGACCTTAGCTTGGACGAAGACCAAAACTACCTGACTTTAATTGGATTTATGTTTTTTTTTTGGGGGGTGGGGGGTTGAATAAACGTAATCTTTGACATTGTATCAGAGCCTTTATGACCAAGTTGTCAAGAGCTCAATTCTTCAACACCCACCCACCCTTTTCTCTTTTTCCCCTCCCAAAAAAAAAAAAAAGCATCCATCTTTTAATTAAAATTGTCTCAGCAATATGGTGAACCTTAGTTTCGTCCTCACTATAAGGCCTAAGGACTTTTATGTGAGAGGGCATGTTAGAGAACTATTTTTAAAAATAGCTTAAGCATTTGAGTGGGCAGATCATTTATTTAATTTTTAAAACAACCAACAAAGTTAAATGGGTTTGCTAGTCCAGTTGTTCGTAGTACTAATATTAGATATACAAAGTGCAAAATTGGTTTTTTTTAAAAAAGAAATGCTAACTTTCCAAAATTACGCCAATAATTAGTTTAATCTCATAAGGAAACCTAAATTTCCTCCATATAACACCAACTAATAGAAAAGCTCATAAACATACCAGGTCTGCAACATTGCTGACACATTCTCCTTTAGCAGTGACATCACCTATGTTTTCTCCTTTAGCAAAGGCTTTATAAATTGGTGTCCGAGTTGATGTTGATGTTACAGCAGCAACATTCTGAGAGCAAAAATTAACAAATCAGCCAGCAAAATTGGCACAGTAGTAAATCATAATCACTCACCATAAGAAAGTCATCAAACCTTTGCTACATTAGCAGCACATGCCAAAGGAAGAAATAGATGTGGCACTGCTGCAGTTGCCAATTCCACCCCAGCACCTAACTCCATCAGAAGATCACCTGCAAATCGCAGCTGTAACACAGTAACTTTCAGAGAGCAGATTGCTGGATAAATTATAACCAAATTAACCTGAAGCAAGTGATTTTTACCTGCTTTAGATCATAATCAAATTTCTTTCCTTGCCGAGCATAAATCATCTTTCCAACACGGCCAGCACCATCCTATTAATATGACTAATATAATTAAATTCACTTGAATGTTAACAATTGTACAACAAAAGCATCCATCTTTTGCTAACTTAGAAACAATAAAGCACGTTATGAATAGGCATATTCAGGCTTGGGTGTGCAAACAGACTGATGGTAAACTGGGATGCACAGTTATGCCATTTTAGAAACCATATCCATATTAGGCTCATAATATTGCTAGACTATGTCATTTTTTTTAAACCATAGCCCATGTTAAATTTAGAACATATCTTTTCAACATGAAAATTATTTCAAAAAACAAAAAATAGAGGGTTAGGCTATGTGGATAATATCCAACCTTGAGAATCCAGTTGATAGCCACAGCCCCTGGAGTAGCTCTGTTTCTAGAGACTCCAACAGAACTCAAAAGTGTTTGAGTTGTGAATACACCGATTGCTCCACCAAAAAAGTGCTGTAAAGAAAAGTGATTATTGGTGATTGAGAAATTAATATATACATCAAAATAGCCACAATCCAATTTCAATCTGACACTGATAAAAATTTTGACCATTTAAGCACATTGTATTGGTGCCTCACAGCAAATATAAGTTGGCCCATGAATTTCTAATAAAGCCTATTTTCTGTGTAGCAGACATTGTAAAAGTAAATACCTTTAGTGCTCTCCATGTCATATATGGAACATATGAAGGGGTAACACTAACAGGGAAACCTTCCGGAACAACATAGGATCTAACAAATGACATTACCTCCTGCACACAAAAACATGTAAGAACTTACTTCACCAGAAGTATTTAAGGCTCTCTACTTTTTTAGATGTCAGCATATGGCACTTTCATCACTTGATCAGGCACTATTTATTTATTCCATCATGCAAAGTATCAAGAAAATTAGTAGTAGCTTCTGCCTTAATACTGGATTATCATGTTGGTATATCTTATGTGAATGTGAGAGGAGTAATCAGCAGGTAGCAACATGATAACCCTTTATTGAATAAGAATACTATCAGAGATAGGTCATCATATCCGCTGCAGTTACACACTGAATAAAATAAAAATGATCTCCCCCATCAGCTGGCATGGCAAAAGTCAATTCTATGTATTTCATTCCAGTGACATAAATAATAAAGAATATGAATCTATAAAAAGCTAAATACTTTCAGGATATGAGAACATATTACCATATAAAACTTATAAAGATTGATTATATGCACAGAAATAATATTTCCCAGTATTTTGCAAAAACTTCAAATTTATTCCCAAAAAAAAAAACTCATCCCAATCATATAACTTTGAGGCAGTCCACAGGCCATAGCTATTAGAAGCTCTAAATCTAGACATATTAAAGGAACTCAAAATTAAAAATTGATACGCATAGGAAACTGCCAATCTCCAACTAAGCAAAGCATATTGTGTAAACCAGAAAAAAAAAAACAGTATTAGCAGTAATTAAACACTTCACCGGCAAAAGAACGGCTCAATTTTGCATTTTCTAAAACAAACATTTTTTAACAACAGCAAAGTTGGTTCAGCCATCTAGTAAGCAGCACTGAAAAGTGTGCAACATATGCCTTCTTTTTCTAATGAAATACATATAATATATACCTACAATCAACGAGAAAGGCAGAAACCTCACGAATTCAACAGAGATCAAACAAAGCAAAACTCAGAAATAAAAACGAGTCATTGCTATAAAATTGATGAAGTTACTAACATCAAGTGGAGCTGGAGGAGTATGCAGGCTAAGCGCGCGAACGGAATTCTTTTTAAAGCCTCCCAAGCCATCGGTCTCCGCCACATACTTCCATCTACGGCCACCCATTTCCTCGCAGCAGATCAATCTGAAGCTCGAACCCACAAACTCCTCCCCACCAACAGCAACACCACCCATAATTCTCCTTCGACCCTCTGTTTCAACCAACGACGTCATTTCGGTGGCGGGAGAAGTAGCCATGGCAGGCGGTGACGCCAAATTAGCACTAATACGAAGCGTTTCGCGCACCAGGACTCGAGCATCCTGAGACGTTGCTATTGCTTGAGAAGTGGCGGTGGCGGTGGGGTTAGGGGATTGCTTCAAATTAATAGGAGCCATGGGAGAGAAATCGAAGAGAAAACCACAGAATGGGAGGTTTTCGGATTGAAGAACGAAAATTATGAAATGAGAGGAGAAGGGTTATATTTATAGTAATAGAGAAAAAGAAAGAAAAATGATTCCAGCATTGTTTTCATCGAAGGTTTATGAATGAAATGTATTGTACGTGATAGTTCGGTTTCACGCTATGGAGAATGATATGAGGCAGGTAGCCTGCCTGACAAACTCAGAGAGAGAGAGAGAGAGAGAGAGAGAGAGAGAAGGGGGGGTGGGTTAGAGGAAAATTCGTTTCACCTTCTTCATGTGTCTTGAGAGAGGAGTTGGGACATCCGACGTCGTTTAAGTGAACTTTCAACTGAGCCGTCAGTTCCAATGTGGGGCCCACTATAGTCATGGACGACTGGGATATTTTGGACGACTCAAGAATGTGAATGCCAAGTGGAGAGAAAATGAACCATTAGAAAGCCACGTGGTTTACATCATAAACGATTGACATGAGTTTTGTCGTCCTTCCGTAACAAAGAGATTAATCCTAGAGCCTTTTATCCAAGTAGTCCAGCCACCCACCTCTAGTATGGATAGTCAAATCATCAACTGCTAGGCTGACCACGACCTAGTGAAAAACGTTGAAGGTGTTTTTGATTGAAAAAATATCAAAAATATCAATATATTAAGATTAAGATAACCGAAAGTGAATTGTTGTGTTGAGTATGATAGTTACATCTTCTCTTACTATGCAATGAAAGAAGTGAATCGGTAACAAACAAAGCCTCGCTACTATTAATTTGGATATTTTGGAATACTTTATGACGGTGTTACAGCCTGCTATCCCCCCGGGTCTTCTTTTCTCTCTAAAGTTTATGTATTATTTGTTTGTGTAATTTTTTACTTTTAGGTAAGTTCAAATTTTTTTAATTAGATAAATAAATATATTATTTTTTAATATTAAAGACATGAATATCTTTTTTATTTTATAACATTTTAAGAAATTAAGGATTTTTTTAAAAAAGATATTATAAAATACTTGGCAGGTAGAATTTCTCTAGGTTTACTTAGGAAATGATACTCAAATTAAAGGTGTTAAAACTGAATTAAAACAAATCGATTTTCATAAAATTGGAACCGATTTGGTATTATTAAGAGTCAATTTGGTTGGATTTTTTGTTGGTTTGGATTGGTTTAATTTGATTTGGATCAAGTGATTGAATTGTTTTATATTATTAATATTTTTAAATCTTTATTGTTTTATGATCTTTTAATTTTCAACAATTTATTTGAAGAGTTAACTAATGTAGCTCTAAATTCTAACTTCAAGTTAAAAATAAAAAATGACATTCTCATGTTAATGATTATTTTTTAAATATTATGAAATCTAGATCTTTTACTATAATTTTTTCTTTATTTTGTATGCAAATTATATTTTATATTTATATTTCATTTTTTATACTTTTAAAATTAAAATTCATTAAAATTAAGGATAAATTGTTAAAATTGTGAATTTAGAGCTTATTTGGTTTCAGTTTGTAAAGTAAATTAAAACAAAATGAAGTTTACAAAAATAAAGTTTGAGTAAAAATAAGTTTGTTGTAAGTTGCTATGTTTGAATATTTCTTTTGTAAAAGTAAATTTAACAAATTGAAACTTATTTGATTATAAGAATTAAAGTTATGTTTGGAAGTTTATGACTGAATGGAATGGTTATTAATTGAACATAATGGAATGGAACGGAATAGAGTGGAATTGAATGAAATATTTCATTGTTTGAGAGTTTTATGAGGGGAAGGAGCAGCCTCATTTGAGTATTGTTTGGAAGTTATTATAAAAGAGATGGAATTGAATGTATTATAACTTTTTTCCCCCATATTAACTTTATTAGTAAATTTAAATAAAAAAAATTTCATATAAAAAAATTCATATTGCTTTTATTTTTTAATAAAAACATCTTCCAATAATAATAATAATAATAATAAAATGTTGTAAAAGAACTTGGTTCTTCCAATAATAATATTAAAAATAAACTAAAAATTTTATTAAAAAATGAAAATAACTAAACCAACTATGATAAAGTATAAAAAGTAAAAAGTTATGAAAAATTATAAAACTTGTGGAAGAAAGCGTACCTTTAAGTTATGATTTAATTGTACGTGTGAGACATGATGTGATTTGAGTGATCTAATTGATATGATGACAAAACATTAAGAAAGATATAATATGGCAGGATAAATTTGGCAATATGGAAAGAGTAAAAACAAATCAGGTGAATGAATTTTTTTTTGTTAAGATTAATGGGTATTTTTGTAATTTAAATAATTAGTTTTAGTCATTTCATCATTAACTCCTAATTTGGGGGACAAGAAAAATTAGATTTATGATAGCTAAGGATGGCTTATGAGGCCATCCATTGCTATTTCATTTTCTTATAAAAAAATTTCTCAAATAATAGATCAACTCATATAGTCATTCCATTTCATTACACTTTCCTTTAAAAAAAACTCTCAAATATAGTATAAAAGCACTTTTAGGCGTATTATGTAAAATTTTAACGAAGTAGTGGTAGTAATTAATTTTCTTTTCAGAAAGTTTAACTTTATTCTTACTTCCCTCATACCAACCAACTCGCTGAGATAAAATAGGCTAGTAGATCGATATTCTGTTATTCAACTTTCAACTAATATATATATATTAGTAGCAGGACAAAAAAAGATAATATATATATTGATGATTTAAATAAAAAAAACAGCATGATTAACCATTTTTGAAATGTACTTAACATTTAAGAAAAAAACAGAGAATTTGCAATTTGCAAGGTGAGAGAGTTGAAAACGAAACGAAAATCTGGGAAAGATTTAGGTCCGAGGGAGATAGAGAAGTAGATAAGAATTGATGTTGGCAAATGGATGAAGCACATCCACATTGAGTGACGATTGATTTAGCTCCTACTTACTTCTTTGTAAGATGGGACCCGCTGGCTCTTAAAGGCCGCATTTTCCCTTTTGGTGGCTCACCAAGAAACTGTCTCTCTAAACACCGCACAACCGTCGTGACCCAATTCACAACCTGCTTTCTCCGCCCAAACCTGTAACACCTTACTGCACATTTATTTTATAAAAAATTATTTAAAATAATCACAATTTATAAAAATAAAATTTAAATAAAAATATAAAACTTTATCATAAACCTATTTTAAATAATTTTTAAAAAAATAATATTGGTTTATTAAAAAATAAACTAAATAGACCCTTAGTTTTAAATTATAATTTCTGTGATTTAAACTTGATCATTGTCCATTTATACTATTTTACTAATTTAAACAATTTAAGAGATTAAAACAGAAAATTTTAATTTTCTAAGTTACTGTTTATTTAGTAAATCTTTGTTTCTCGATAAATTTTAAAGATTCATAATTAAATCTAGAAAAATCATATGGAAGTGATTTAAATCTCTAAAAATAGTTTAAAATATTTTCTACATGAAAAAAAATATAGAATAGAACTTTAATTGTGTCAATTGCTACATATGGTCATTTTCTTTCATTCCAGAAATTTAACCTTAATTTTAAAAATTCATATCTTATCCTATTATAAGACAATCCATGCATACTTTATGTCGTTGGAATGCCCTATATGTCTACTTCCTAGACATATTTTTCTTGTATATTTATTTTGTTGAAGTAGGACATAATATTAACTTAAACCATTGGAGGTTAGAACTTAACTTTTTCTGGAACAGTTTCAGGAAAACTTACATATCTCTATTTGTATAGCTCCAATTACTTCTAAACTAATGGCATCTTAAACCTGAAACATAGAGCTTTCCATACTTATAAAACACTAAATTTTTTGAGCTCTATATGATTTTATACTGACTTTTAAAATATGCAATACCTATGGTCCAAAACTTACATTTTTCAGCTCTATCATGTTCTAAACCCTAACTTCAAAAATTCATAATAATTCTCACACTCACCTAATTGAGGTTCTCTTTAGACTATTTTAAAGCTCTACTTGTCTACTTTCAAAGTATGTATAAATTTATACATTTATCAACATTTCATCCGAACAAGAACATGTTTGCTGACAATAGGTCAGAACTAGCTTTTCATTCATGAACCTTATATAATGAATTCCATAACATGTATACATCATCATATTTGGCTCCAATTCCAAGCATAACATTATAAAAGGACTTAAAGGTATATGCTTACAAAGAGTGGCAATGTCATACTTTCATATACTATTTTATACAAAATTACATGATAATATGTTATAACTTCCTTAAACAAGTTATGCTTCATCATCTTCTTCATTCTTCTTGCTTTGTTTTTTCCCTTGAATTCTTCCATGTCCTTGTCCTTGCATGGTTAGTCATTTGGAAAGGTGAGATTCAAAGAATCTTAGTAACATTCACCATTCATACATTTATATTATCATATCATTCATAGAAACATCAAACAATATCATTAAAACATAACATGCCATAATGATGTCGTAAAAATTTTGGTAGAGTTTCTTTTTATATTTTGGATATCTCAGGTCACAAAACCCCTCATTCAACTCATCTAACATTCATAAACATCCTAAAACATGAAAGCAAATAAGTGGCAAGTCATCACCTTCATTGTCAAATCATAAGACAATATAAGGCAAGAAATAGTAATATGCTACATTTATGCTTCTTTTTGCTCTTCCTTTAAGCTTTGCCTATTCCAAACACTTTCCTAAGCTTCCTTGAACCTAAATACATCATTATTAGAGCACATAAGCTTCTAGTTCATGATCATACTTTACAAAGTGCTCACTACCCTTAATTTTAACTTTGATTTCCTTTTGGTTTTCTATTGCATCAACACTTGTTCTCAAGGTTTTGGATCATGAGAAATTCATTTTTGAGGTCAAAATTATGAAATTCTAACTCTCACTCAGCCTTAGGTCTGGCCAAAAATTATGAGAGAATAAGACAAAAGGATTTTCTTTGAAACACAACCAACAACCCATGGATTCATGTTTTAGGTTGTTAGTTTAAGCTTTCTCTTGTGTTTATTGGTTGAAAACTCATTCTTTACTTTACATATAGCTTGGCTGAAAATCATGGTGGACAAGAGGAAGAAGACAACTTCATGAAAACACCTTTAAATACTAATAGAGAATGGAAAATTCTAAATAATTAGGATTATTTATCTTTATCATTAAAATTTTAAATAAAGTTATTTTATGAGGATATTTAGATTTAATTTATTTTATTTTGAATTTATTAGGATTTAGATTTTTTTTATCTCTCCTTTATAAGATTTAGTTACTTAAATTATGATTTATCTTTTATTTAGATTTAAGATATTTTGAAAAGATATACCTTATCTTAGGATTTTAGTAAGATTAGGATTAAAACTCTATAAATAAGAACTCATTGCTCATTTATATATTTACCTCTTTGTTCACTTTGAACCGAGTGGTAGATATTGTTGAGCTTAGTAGAGCCCATGAGAGAGGTTCGCTATTGGTTTTGTCTTGTGACCTCCAGCCATATAAAGGAAGTGGATTGGATGATATCATTATTTTGCTAGATAGTTGTTGTCGCATTAGGTCATATTCTTTCCTTACTCTTTTACATTGTTCTAATTGTTTCACTAGGTTGAGTGCTAAACTTGCATTAAGGACAATGTAAAGGATAAGTGTTGGGGAGGGATATATTCTTGACCTATGGGGATTTGCATGCTTGCATGTATGTTGTTTCAGGCTTTGGTTTTTGTTTTTTATTTTTAGGAAGAGTAAGAGATATCTTGTTGATGTTTTTAGTCTTTGAAAATGATTTTAAAAAATCCAAAAAAAAATTGGTATAAATTTTACAAGTTTGAGATGTTCTTTGTCTTAAAATGATTAGTCTTGATGGGTAATGTAATATAAATTAAGTTGTTTCAACTAAATGGCTAATTGTCTAGTTTAGGATTTGATAAGTGAATGGTCTATGAACCTAGTGAAGATTTGAGCCTCAAATGAAGCTTTCTTTCATGAGTGTACCCTTATCTATTCTTTAGTCTAGAACTTGGCTTAGATTTTATTTGAGGTTATATTTATATTTATTTGTATGATAGTGAGATGATTAAAGCATTCATTTTTATTTATCATTTACATTTAGCCATTCTTTCTTAACTTGAGCCATTGCTTTTCTACCATTTTCTTGAGCCTTTTGTTCTTTAATGACTAACCTTTTGTAATCAAGGCCAAGACCAATAAAAAATATTTCTCATAGCACCTTAGAAAGTAGAGAGTACCTTACTTGTATTACATTTGTGTGTTGCATTATCTTGGGGCAAGAAAATGATGAGAAAAATCAGAAAAAAAGGAGAAGAAAAGAGAGGAGAGTTTGAAAAAAAATATAGTGAATAAAAAAGGTTGAGATGAAGCGTGAAACACACTTAATCACAAAAGAAATGCAAAAGAAAGAAAAAAGATAGAAAGAAAAAAAAGAAAAAAAAAACAGAACAAAAATGGAGGAATAAGTCTCAAGGTTTGCATTCGTTGCATTGTCATTCATACATGCTAGTTTGATATTTCTTGAATTCTTAAAGTGTGATTTGCTTGTTCTACTATTCCATTCTATTCCATTCGATCTTCTCTCATGTCATTCCATTTTACCTTCCTCTCCTTTCCCTATTCATCCATCTTTGAATCTAATAAAAGTTCTTTTGATCATTGTTATGCATTTGATTTGTGAGTAGTAGAGAGCTTAGATCTTTGCCAAGCCTATAGAAAGAAGTTTACATAGAGATGTTATGAGTGTAAACATAAACCTAGATAGTGAGTGACGAGAGCTATACATTTTACCTTGTGAGAGGTCATTTGCTTTGAAAATGTTTATGTTAACAATTTTGTCATAAGGTTTGGAAACTTGGTGATTATGAGTCATATGTGATTTAATCCTTATTCCAAGAATTTAATTCTTCATATTTTATTTATTTAATAATTTTTAAAGTGATTGTGGGTCATTCATAGTTTAATTGTGATTAAAAAAATGATTAAGAATTGACTCATTTAGGGACAAAATTGTTAAAGAGCTTTGAAAATTTATTTCTTAGATCTTTTATTTCCTCTATTTTCATCATTTTAACTTATAATTTTTCTCTAAATTAAACTTAAACGTTATTTCATAATTAATTTAATTTCCTTAGATCAAATTTAATATAATAGATGTTATATTTTATTTAATTTGGAACATAATCTATTTGATCGTTAAATTGTAGAAATTTGATGACAATTTTATTTTCTTAAATTTCCCATTTTCTTTATTTTTATTTGTCTATTTATATTTGGCTCAATTGATCCACTAATCTCCCTTGCACTAATTTCCCTCAACCAAACAAGCCATAGGGTCATTTTTCCTTATCTTTTTGGACTTATCTTTTCAGATCCCCCTTGATGAATTTGCATCGGGTCACCTTATGCTCACCATCCAAAAAAACATTTAGACTATCCAATTTTAATCTGGACCACCCAAATTTATAATTTTTTATTTTGATTTTTTATGTAATGAAAGTATTTTTTTAAAAAGTGACCACCACAAAATTATATCTATCTTAGATTCTATATATAATAAAATTAAAATATATTAAAAATAAAAGACTTTCAAATTTAATTTGAATGGTTAAAAAGGCCTATGGTGACGAGCACCGAAAGTGCTCGCCCTCCTGATACTCACAGCCGACACATCCCTTCAAGAACCATCATCTCTTTCGTTCTTGAGAAGCCGTCGGCCTCTAATCTCAATCATCTCTCTCGTCTCTCATTTCCCTTCCCATTATCACAAGCGGCCCCACCTTATTCCTCCATCTTCTCCTTTCTTTTCATTCATTCGTTCCTTCCTTCCCTTTGCTATCTTCTGAAGCCAGTTTTTTTTATTCTCTTCATCTTCTTAATTTCTAGTCATTTCTTCCATAAGCAAAAGCTCCCCACATCTTCCTCCATTCATTCTACACCATCATCTCATCATCTAAACTTCATCTCCTTCTTCTAATCTCCATGGCCGTGGGTTATCACTCCTTTGGTGGAGGACTAAGCAAGTGGGCCATTCATGGATTAAGCTTGGAAATTGGGACTTGAGCTCGTCTAGAGCACAAATGAAGCAATGGGAAGTCTTCTCTTTTATTATGTGGATTTTTTCTGAATTTTAATTGATTTTAGCTTAGCGTTTTTAAGTTAGGATTGATGAAAATTTGTGTAAATCCTGATAATTGGATATTGGATTTGAGTTTAAAATATATTGTATATATGTTTATAGTTGTTTAATGTTGATTTGAGTTTGAATTTGAGCATTTTTCTGATCTGGAAATTTTGAATTTTATAGTATTATTTTGATTAAATCATTAGTTAATGATATAATCTATGTAATGCTAAGTGTGGTCTTGCATGATTGGGATTTTAGTTACCTAATTAGGTTAAATTGGATGATATTTCTTAATTTCTAGAAATTAATGAACTCAATTAATATTGGGATTATGCTCAATTAATTGGGTTAGACTAATTTTTTTCTATAAATTGGATTAGACTAATTCTAGGTAATTAATTAATAACTAGAGGTATCTAGAATTAATTAATTTCTTATATTATGCTTAAAGTAATTAAGTGTTTAATCAAATTAATTTGCTTAATCTAAAACTTACCCATTCTTAATTTACTTGGACTCAAGTTAGGATATGTTCAAGTTACCAAACCCATGAATAATCCACATTTTTTTTTATAATTGAACATTTGTTTTCTTTTTAATCTTGGTTAGTATTAGTTTGTTATTTTAAGCATTTTTTTATTTCAAATTTAACTAATTTTAAAATTTAAAAACAAAACCCCCCAAATCTTAGTTGGTAATTGACATTTTCATTTGCACATTTAAGTAACTTGCATTACATCTCATAAAGGAAAAAACATATAGTTACATTTGCATTTGAACATTAACATTTTATTTAGTTAATTTAGTAGTCAGTTTACATTTTAGGTTGTATTTAGTTAGTTAATTAGATTAATTGCATTTAGGTAGTTTTGTTTTGCATTTCATTTTATTTAGGAATTAGTTTGATTTCTTAGAATTGTGAATTTTCATTGCATTTTAATTTAATTAATTTCACTTAGTTTTAATTTTATTAATTACATTTTTTTAAAAAATCATTTAGGTGCATTATTTAGCTTAGAAATTCACATAATTTTGCTTGCACATTAATTGTTGCCTCTTTATGAATATAACCTAGGTTGCTGCTATACTGCAAAATCTCTAGTTTGTGTTAAATTATATAGTCCTTGATACGCCCCGTCAAAGATACAAATCAAAATCATAGGTACTGGTTTAAGAATAAGGTGTTGAACCGACTTATTGTGAGATTATTACATGGATAAGATCATAAGTATATCTCACTTATAGTTAAGTCATTTAGCCCTCAGACCATCGATTGCTATAGATTCCTACATGAGGAACACTATATTTTATTTGGGCATTTTTAATGAAAACACAAATCATGAGGAAAAATTAGATAATGAATTTCTTTTTAGTCTCATGTGCTTAATTAAGTAACTTACATTTACTTTTGGTGCAAAAGTCAAAATATTTACAAAAAAAAAGAGAAAAGAAAAAATATTATAAATTAAAAATGCAATTTTAGAGGGTTGAAAGAGTTAATTTATTATCCTTTATATCACCTTTTTTAAGGAAAATAAAAAAAATATGTTTTAAGCATTTTCTAAATGTGTATTATTGTCTCAACAAAAAAATCTCTTAATATTTTAATTTAAAGCTTATTAAAAGGAAAAAAAAAATCAAGGGAATGCTGAAACCTCTTCAGAAAGCTCTTGCCCCTTTCCTTTTTTATGTCATGAAGCAAAGTAACAAGTGAAAGAAGGTTGAGGCATAGTGATAAGAGATAGGATTGGGAAATAATCAGTAGGTCCACCCATTCTTTTTCTACGGTTAACGAGGAGACGCAGAAGTATGCCTGGTAGAGAAGCTATTTAGAAAGGCTCGCATATTCAGGAACATGAAGATGGGAATAAACCAAGAAGCTTGAAGTCAAATGGGGGATTGGTAGTGTGGATAAGGAAAATCCATGCCAAGGGTTCATCACAGAGGAAATAATGCATAGAGAGAAGGCTTTGCCACTCACACTTCAATTGGCTATTTAAGGAAGAGGAGGTTGCTTGAGTAAAGAGAGCTAGCATTGGTCTGGAAGAAAACAGAGAAGAAGGAGAGCAATCTAAGAAACAGTAGGTCACACCTTAACTTCTATGGACCTTTCCCATGTTTTAGACATTTCATGAGATTATTTAGAGAGGATTTGGAAACATGAACTAAAAAAAATCTCAAAACAGAAATATTCATCTTCAGATACTATTCATTTGGTATCCTTCAATTTTTTACTGAATTTTAAAAAATTATAATTAATTCTATAAAAATTGTTTTGAGTTGATTCTATTTCCAAATCAAAGCTTATTCAATCCTATACATGGTAAAAATAAGAAACTAGAATTATAATGTACCAATTGATACATTTTATTTCATGAAAATCACTGTTCATTTTGTCACTTTAATTTTTTCCAGTTTTGGTCCATCAAATTCAATAAATCATAACTCCTTCTATACTTAACCAAATTATATGCAATAAGTCTCATTTTAAAGCTTGACTTGTCCCTAAACTAAAGGGAAATAACACAAACTCATTCCACCAACCATATAATACCAAACAACTCTCATACTTCAACATGTCAAATTGTGACAACTAAGAGGTCATTCACCATTATAAAATACTCAACTTCATAATATGAACTTAACCTTACTTCACACCATTTCAAAACATCACATTACATCATACTAAACACGTTCAACATAATATAGCATAGATCATGAGTCATTCCATATTTCAAGCATAGCTCTTTTCCAAAATAAGACATCTTCATAATATGAGTAATTTCCAAAATATCTTCCAACAGATTAATATAAAACTTGATTCTTCATCATAATTCTTTTCCTTTGCCTTTTTCAATTGGATGGCTTGGCCCTAACATTGTTAGCAACTTAGGGATGAGATTTATGCAAATATTAGTAGCGACAAAAAATTTCAAGCATAGTATAGCATAATCAAGTAGTCATGAATAACATTTAAAACAACTTTGTAACTTTTTCATGTTGGTTAAATAAAAATTTTGACATAGTTTCCCCTTCAAAATTGCACATCCATGGCCATGCTAACAATTTCAACAAAACCAATTTCAACATAACAACATATCGAACGACAACATGGTAATAAAATCAAACATCATAAGTACTCATAATCGACATATATAAAGGCAAGAAATTATTTAGTTGCTACCTTAGAGAAATACCAACTCCTTTTTTCTTCCAAACATTGTATAGCTTAACCAAAAGCCTTTCTTGACTTCCCAAGGCCTAAAATCACAATAATACACTCGGTAAAACATCTATAACTACTAACAACCATCAAAGTGAAAGTCTTAGGGTTTCAAAATCAACTTTTACACTTTAAAGTCTAACTTCAAATTGTCACCATATTCTTACTTATTTTTGCATGAGGGAACCATTCTACTAATAGTTTCATGAAAATCACAAACCCTAGTATCACTTCTTGCCTTGACCGAAATTCAACTCTTATGCTAGGGTTATGGATTTTCATAAAAACTCATGCAAAGTTAGAATCAAGTAAAAGATTCTAACCTCAAGCTTCTTCTCACTTGTTTTCCTTTGATCTAACAATTCTACCTTCAAGATCTTTTCCCGAACTCCTTCTTTCAAGAAGATAAAACTATAGAAAGAAAGTTCTTGGTGTGTTAAACAAACTTTATGAAAGGATTTAGGGCTAGAAAGTGATGTGCTTAGGGGAAACTAAAGGTTCTCCCTCTTACTCACTCTAGAACTTTGAAGAACTCACTTTCTCTATTCCTTTCTATGCAATTTCGTCCAAGAAGGGAAAGAATGAGAGCGAAGGAGTTCTCCTCTTATTTATAGAAAATCTTATGCAATCAACATGTGACACTTGGCTGTTAGCAAGGCTGACTTCCCAAGATGGGGGGTGAATTGGGAAGATTGAAATTTTTCTGCACAAAGTGAGATAAGTGAAGATAGCACAGTTTAAAGGAAGCAACGTATAAAATAAAGAAAGCTGAAAAGTAAAGATAGGGAGTAGAAGACTCAGTAATTTATCTTGGTTCGGTCTAACCACTTGACCTACGTCCAATCCCCAAGACCACTCTTGAGATTTTTCACTATACAGCAAGAATTCAATGGGCTTCTTGCTAATGCCACAGTACAATGAGTATGCTCTATTTTTTGGAGCTTTCTCACTCTCTCTAAGCACTTCTACAATGTGCTTCCCAATCCCCTTGTGATTTCCCCTCACAAGTAAATCTATCTTCCAGATGAAGAGTAGATTGTTTACAATGATATAACTCTCTTGAATAGAGTAGATATGAAGGTTAAAGTTCAGATATTGAAGCTAGAGGGTAAAAGCTCTTGAGAAGAAGTTTTGACAGAAATTCGGTATATACAAGTTTGATTCGTTACCCACAACTTCAAATGTTGTTGTATTTATAGATTTAGGTCTCAAATGTCCGTTAGAGACTTAATCTATCCGTTGGGGAAGTTATCCAATGATTACTCTGAAAAACTATCCATTAACCAATCGCATTTAATGCTTCTGACATACTGAAATTCGAATTTTGGTTGGTCAACAGACGAATTTCGAAGGAACCAAAGGTTAAAGCTTCCAAGGTTACAGTACGAAGTTCGTCTATCCATGAAGTGAAATTTGAATTTTGAAACTTACAGAACATTTTCACAATGTGACATACGAATTTACAAGAAGAAAGTTTTTCGATTAAGTGTGAACAGTGTTTTCAATTTGCTACAGTGCCCTCAAAATTCAAATGTTGGAAGCCCAAAATTCGTCTGTTCCTAATCCAATAAAAGGAGGCACAGTAGTTCACTTTCTTCGAAATTCGAATGTTGAAGACTGAAGTTCGTCTGTCAGAGAGACTCTTTTCAGACTAACTTCATCATTCGAATGTTGCAAGTTCTTATCATTCGTATGTCAATGTTTCACTTCAACAGACTCAAGAACTTAGCTTCTAAAATTCAAATTTCAATGTTCAAAGTTCGTCTGTCAGAGAGCAGTTTTGAAACTTAAATCATTCTTGATCTCAAATGAACTTTAACATAGTTTCAGATGAATTTCTTCTATTTTCTCAAATTTAGTTTTGTCTGAAATTCGAATTTTGAAGATTCAAAGTTCGTCTGTTTCAAAGAAGTTCCTTTCAGACTTAGATGAAAATTCGAATGTTGGAAAGCCAAAATTTGTCTGTCAGAGAGCATTTATCAAACTCAATTTCTTTTGATTTCAGATGCACTTTATCATAGTTTCAGATGAATTTCTTTGGTTTTCACAAACTTCATTTTGCTTGAAATTCAAATTTTGAAAGTGTGAAGTTCGTCTATTACCAAAAAGATTTCTTTCAGATTTGTATGAAAATTCAAATTTTGAACAACCAAAATTCGTCTGACAGAGAGCCATCTCTTTAGACTTGTTCAGTTTTAGCTTGAAATTCGAATTTCCTAAGGCAAAGTTCGAATTTCCAACTTGACAGTTCAGTTTAAACTTTCAAACTTCGTCTGTTTGTGGGTGTTTTTCAAATAAGTAAAGATTTAATTTCAAATCAAGGTTTGAAAACATCTTTTTCTCAAATCAAAATCTTTTACCCAATCACAACTAAAACTAAAGATCCTACAAAAGATCTAACAGCAAATACTCAGAAAATCTTCACTTGAAACAACTTTGATCTCCTTTGGTATCTTCAATCCAAGATCTTGAGTGTTGGTTTGGAATCATCAAAACTCTTGATTCAACATTCTCCCCCTTTTTGATGATGACAAAATAACTCACATACTGGATTAGTACTTGGGTTTGCTTTCACAAGCTCCCCCTCAACATATGCATTACAGTTCATAAGATATCATTTCCAACAGATTAAGTGAAGAGATTCAAAGCCTAAAACATTACAACCAAGAACATAATACATTTAATCAAATTGTTGCAATACATATTTCAATTTAAGATCAGTTCTCAAAACATCAAACAAGCAAATGCAATCAAACAACTAAAACAAGATATAACAGGAAGATTCAGCTTAAGATCTAAAACCATCACTTCTTCTTTGGCTTAGTCTTCTTGCTGTATGTCTTTCCTTTCCCGGATGACTCAGCAGATTTTCCAGCTTGCTTGGTCCCAGTTTGCTTTATCTTCTCCCCCTTTTTGGCATCATCAGAAAGCCTAACAAAGTCCATTGGAGGAGGAATCTGAGTGAGAGGAACAGCACGAAGAGGGACAAGAGCAAAAGGAATTTCTGGCTGAACTGGTGCAGGAGGCTCAGCAGGCTCAGGGCTAGGTTCTTCATCACCATCATCATCAGAGACCTCAAGCAGCTCTTGCATTTTCCTGCCTGGAAAGAGCTAGTTGAGCTCTCTGTTCCTCTGAAAGCCCATAAGCAGGAAGAGAATGAGAAGCTGGTTCAGCAGGAGGAAACATTTCTTCCAGCCTTCTCCTTTGAGCTTGCAGCAGAGCATTGTGAGCAATGGCAAGATAATCAACAACAGGTACAATGCTCCTTTCCTCATTGCTTGCTCTTCCTGGCATAGAAAAGGTTGAAATGGCTGCAACCAGTCTTTCAACTTGCTCTGATTCTTGAATGGACAGAATTGAATCCGGAGCATCTTCTTGCATAGGCTCAAGAGGGCTTGTCTCTTGAAGTCCTTCTTCTTCCAATCCATAGTCCAGGGGTGGACCAGGACTTGGTGTCCTCATTGCACCAACACCATCTGTATCATCATCATGGTTAGAGGAGGCAATCTCGAAGGGGCTTAGAGGCTCAGGAGTTGGAGAATGAACAGGCATGGATGACCCAGGCTGAGGTGGAGCTAAAGTGGTAGGAATTGCACTCCTGATCTCTTCATAAGCATTAGCCACCACCGTCATGTTCACTGCCAACTACTGGATCTGATCTTGCATATGAGCAAATTTGGCATTTTGCTCATCCCTAATGCTGAGAATGAGTGTTGACAGACTGTCAAACAACTCAGTGATCTTTATTGGCTTGGTCCGTGATGAGGGAGTGGAAGGAGGATGAGTAGGCCTGGAGGGAGATGGAATAGGCTGAGAAGGCTGAGGTACAGATCTGCCAGGGGCCTCAGAAGTACCTTCTTGTTGGAGGGATGCATCAGCAACAAAGAACAAGTCTTCAGATTTCCCTGCTCCCTTTCCAACTCATCGTCCTTCATCTCTTTCAATGCCCATCCTTTGCAGTTCCTCTTCTTTGAATGCCTCAGTGAGTTTCCCTTTCCCCTTTTCAATGTGTTGAATCCTAGCATGCTGCAGGATTCTTGAGATAATTGATGCATAGGGGAGTGTAGAATCCTTCCTCTGATCCCTTGCCTTTATCATTCGCTGGAGGATGATATGACCCATATTAATCAGCTTCCCACGTACGATAGCAGTCATCACATGAGCCTCTGCCCTTGTTATCAAATTGAAGCTGCCACCCTTGTTGAATATGATCCTGGACACTATGTAGTGCAGGATCCTTACTTGTACACTTAGGTCTGTGGGCTTCAACAGATTTATCGTTGGCTTGTTCTCCCTTCTCCTGAATAAGGTGTCTAAGATGGTACTCTCCTTGTAGTTCAGGAAGGGTCCACCTTCTTCATCAGCTGTACTTGCCTCATCTATATATCCAGAGGCTGTGATGTCAACTTTCAGCCCATCTTGTCCTGGGATTTCCAGCACCTCATTGAAGGTTTCATCAGCAAGCCAAATGGTCCTTGATCTCAAGGTGACCTCCCATTTCATCTTCTTGCTGTTATATTGAAGAGAGGCATACCAAGTCTTCACTACCTCATCATCATATTTTTCAGCAATTTCCAATAGATTTTTATATCTTATCAACCATATTGCAGCATCAAAGTTGTTGGATATCAAAAATTGTTCCACATTTACACAGTGAGGCTTGATTACCTTTTTGCTGGAAAACTTGGTAGAGTACTCTTCTTGAATCTCAGGAGTGCTCCACAGTGGCAGTGTAGTAAGCTCATATTCTCCAGATTGTGTAGAAGAGGAGGAAGCAATAGCAGCAGTATCAGCCGAAGAAACCGCAGTTTTTGGTGAGGAGGGTCCAGCTTTCTGCGAATTTGCCTTGGATGATGATTTCTGGCATTTGGAAAGGGTAGCTTTTTTGGGTTCGGCCTTTCTCTTGGATTTCTCTCCTTCCTTTATAGCATATTGAGATTTGACCATTCTTTTTGGCCAAGTTTTAGCTTGTCTTGCTCCAGGATTCTTTACTCTTGCCATTTCCCAGTTGAATGATGCAGAATGTGGCTAAGAATAGGTTTATGGGATGCGAATGGAAGTTTAAATGGTGAAGAATGGCAGTTTTTGGACAGGAGTTAAGAGAATTGAAGAGAGAATCAGAACAGACTTGGAGGAGTTACAAATAGGGTTGTGTCTGTTCTTTAGAAAATCGTTGGATTTAACGTATGTAACCATCTGACAGACGAATTTTGAGGGGTCAAAATTCAAACTTCGGGCAGTTACAAGTTAAACCATTCAGCAAAGCTTACTAGCAGATGAATTTTCATCCTGAAAATTCATCTGACAGTGGCTTGGATCAAGCAATACAAGCACAACAGACGAATTTTGTTCAAACAAAGTTCGAATGTTGATGAGCAAACAGCAGGCAACAAACAAAACAACAACCAATAGATGAATTTAGCATGCAGAACTTTATCTTTCAAGCATTCAATCATGAAGAACATGATTCAACAGACGAATTTTGAACTGAAAATTCAAATTTTTCAACTTTTGTAAAGGTTGTCCAACATTCGTACGTTAAGAAGCGAAAATTAGTATAACAATGATGGACAATCATAATTATGAAATTTTTGTTTTTGAAAATTCGAACTTCCAAGGTCCAACAGACGAATTTTGAGGCATTACCGAGAACTATTCCAAGGCATAACAGGCCGAAGTTCGTCTGTTAGTCAACTGAAATTTGAATGTTGACTACGTTGACCAGTTTAGAAACACAGTTTATGAAGCAAAATATGTCTCACACACATTAAGATACGAATTTCATCTTTAAAAACTTACAGAATGGATCCAGAACTTAGACTTTTCGTTATTTACTTTACTTTCTGGTTGTTCCATTCTGGTGTGCTCCAATCTTCAAGTTTATTGCCACTGAATCTTGTGGGGAGCACCTACAACTTAAACATACTCCGATGCTAAAATTAGAGTTTATTTTAAAGATGAAACCTTTGAAAATAAGATTGCAAGAGAATAACTTACAGTTCACTGGGATTTACCATACCCAGTTCTCTTCTTATTTTGCAATGCTTATCTTCTGATAGAGGCTTTGTGAGTATGTCAGCAACTTGATCCTCTGTTGGGATGTATTCCAATCTGACTTCTCCTTTCAGAACGCGGTCCCTTATGAAGTGGTGCCTAACTTCAATGTGTTTTGTCCTTGAATGCATGACAGGATTCTTGGTGATATTTATGGCACTTTGGTTGTCACACATGATTGGTATCTCTTTCATTTTAACCTCAAGATCTTCAAGCTGCTGCTTCATCCAGATGACTTGGGCACAACAGCTTCCAGCTGCAACATACTCAGCTTTTGCAGTGGATAAGGCCACACTGTTTTGCTTTTTGCTGAACCATAAAACCAGGGATCCTCCAAGAAACTGACAAGTTCCACTTGTGCTTTTGCTGTCAGTTTTGGATCCGGCAAAATCAGCATCAGTGTATCCTCTGAGATCTTCTCCATTGTCTTTTAGATACCAAAGACCCATCTGTGATGTTCCAATAAGATATCTGAGTATTCTTTTCACAGCTGTTGCATGGGTTTCTTTGGGACATGATTGGAACCTGGCACACATACAGACACTGAACATGATGTCAGGTCTGCTGGCAGTCAAGTACAGCAGAGATCCAATCATTCTTCTGTACTGAGTAATGTCAAATGTCTTTCCATTCTCATCCATGTCCAGCTTGGTTGCAGTTGCCATAGGTGTTCCCATTGGTTTGGCATTCTCCATTCCAAACTTCTTTAGCAGCTCCTTTAGATACTTGGATTGAGTGAGAAAGATACCATCATCAAGCTGTCTGATTTGCAGTCCAAGGAAGAAGTTGAGTTCACCCATCATAGACATCTGGAATTCTCCCTGCATTAACTCAGAAAATTTCTTGCAAAGAGCTTCATTAGTAGCACCGAAAATGATATCATCAACATAGATTTGAACAATTAGTAAATCTTTATTTTCTTTTTTAGTAAATAAAGTTGTGTCAACTTTGCCTCTATTGAACCACTTTTCAGTTAGAAAATTGCTCAGTCTCTCATACCATGCTCTAGGGGCTTGTTTTAAACCATAAAGAGCCTTCTTTAGTTTATAAACATGGCTTGGTTTAGTAGAATCCTCAAAACCTGGAGGTTGATCTACATAAACCTCTTCCATGATATATCCATTTAGAAAGGCACTCTTTACATCCATTTGATACAGTAAAATATTCTTCATGCATGCATATGCTAGAAGTATTCTTATAGCTTCTAAACTAGCTACTGGTGCAAAGGTTTCTTCAAAATCAATACCTTCTACCTGATTATACCCTTTAGCAACCAGTCTAGCTTTATTTCTGATTATTGTTCCAGATTCATCAAGTTTATTTCTGAAAACCCATTTGGTACCAATAACAGGATGATTTTTGGGTCTAGGCACTAAATCCCAAACTTGATTTCTTTCAAATTGATTTAATTCATCTTGCATAGCCAAAATCCAGTAATCATCAGTTAAGGCTTCTTCAGCACATTTGGGTTCAATTTGAGAAATGAAAACGCAGTTGAGCATTTGATCCCTTAACTATTTTCTGGTTTTGACTCTCTCTTGAACATTCCCTATCACTTGATCAACATGATGATTCCTTTGATATCTCCAAGCTCTAGGGAGTTCTTGAGATGTTTCCTCATTAATTTCTTCATCAAAGTCTTTCTCTTGGATATCTTCCTCTGTGTTAACAGATTCAGATATCTTTGGAGGTTCAGTTTTACTTTTATCAGAAATGCCCAGTTTTTCAAAGTTGAGAGCAAGATCATCCTTATTGGTAGCATGTTTTGAGACAGTTTCATTTTCAATAAAAACCACATACACAGATTCTTCTACCACATTTGATCTTTTATTATAAACTCTATATGCCTTACTCCTACTAGAATAGCCCAGAAATATACTTTCATCGGATTTGGCATCAAACTTACCCAGATTTTCTTTCCCATTGTTGTGAACGAAGCATTTGCATCCGAACACATAGAGATGGGACAGATTTGGCTTTCTTCCCTTGTACAGCTCATATGGAGTCTTCCCAAGGATTGGTCTGATGTAGGCTCTGTTTATGATGTAGCTTGCTGTGTTCACTGCATTAGCCCAAAACACTTGAGAGAGTTCCTTCTCATTCAGCATAGCTCTGGCCATCTCTCCAATGGTTCTATTCTTCCTCTCTACTACCCCATTCTGTTGAGGAGTCCTTGGAGCTGAGAAGTTATGGTCAATCCCATGCTCATTGCAGTACTCCAGGAGTATGCATTTTCAAACTCTCCTCCATGGTCTGACCTGATTGACACAATAGAAATACCTTTCTCATTTTGCACTTTCTTAGCTAAGGTTACAAATGCATCAAAGGTATCACTTTTAGAAGAGAGAAATAATGTCCAAGTAAATCTAGAATAATCATCTACAATTACAAGCACATACAAATTACCACCAAGACTTTTCACCCTAGATAGTCCAATTAAATCCATATGTAGCAATTCAAGTGGTCTAGTTGTGGTAACTATATTTTTAGATTTAAAAGATGATTTAGTTTGTTTCCCTCTTAAGCATGCGTCATATTCTTTGTCTTTCTCAAAAAATATTTTTGGCAGGCCAGTTACTAGCTCATTTGTAACCAGTTTAGACAATTGATTCATGTTAACATGAGCTAATCTCCTATGCCATGACCAACTATCATTATCCTGACTAATTAAACATATAGAATCCAAGGGAGGAAATTCATCAAGATCAATAGTATAACAGTTACCATCCCTTTGAGCTTTGAGAATTACTTTGTGATCACTTTTTCTGATGACCAGGCAAAACTTTGAGTCAAACAGCACCCAATTTCCTTTATCACAGGTCTGACTCACACTCAGCAAATTGTGATTGAGGCCAATCACAAACAGCACCTCTTCAATGGATGTTTCTGGATTTTTGCCCACAATGCCAATACCAACAACTTTGCCGTATTGATCACCTCCAAATGTCACCTTTCCTCCTTTCTTGTCTCTAAGGGTGATGAATTTCTCCTTATCACCAGTCATGTGACTTGAGTAAGCACTATCCATATACCATTTGTTGCTTTTATTAGCTTTGAGACAGACCTGCAAAACAATGTTTATGTTTTCCTTTTAGGTACCCAAATTTGCTTGGGTCCTTTTTGGTCAGTAGATTTTTCCCTAGACGCAGATGCAACTTTGGGAACCCATTCAACTTTCCTGCCAAGTCCATTTTTCTTCAATGCACAAGAACTGGAAATATGTCCCTTTTTGTTACAGAAATGACAGGTAATGAAGGGACTACTAGATTGAATGGCAGGAAGAAAACAATGCAGATAATACTTTTGTCTTGCATGCTTTGGTTGATTATATGTTTCAATGCAAGATGACATATGATCTTTCTTTCTGTTACTCTCAGCATGCATAAAATGTCTCATGTATGCATTCTGGTTTTTCTTCCTAATCTTTTCCTTGACAACACATGGATCATAGCCAAGACCAGCTTTTCCTTGTGATATTCTTTGGCTCCCCATCAAGGCAAACAACATATCTTTACCTCTAGTGAGCCTAGACATGCTTTTAACTAAATAATCATTAGTTTGCTTAAGTTCAGTGCATGAAGTGCAGCAAACATATTCAGCAGTAGGTAGAGAGGTGATTTCAGAAGTGTTGCTTTGTGATTCCAGTTTATTAATCTTCCTCTTTGCCAGTTTTAGTTCTTTAGCAATTTTAATAAACTCATCATGAAGCTCATGAAATGCATCAAGTAACTCAGAATAGGAAGGTTCAGATTCATATACCTTTTCTTCCTGATCACTGCTGCATGAGAGATCGGCTTCTTCAGAAGCAAGTGCCATCAGGCAGATGTTGGCAATCTCATCCTCATCCTCTTCTTCCTCATCTGAGCTGTTGCCCCATATTGAAGAGATGTAGGCTTTCTTCTTCTTCCCTTTGTCAGCAACTTTCTTTTCTCTTTCTTGCTTTTTGAGGAATTGAGGACAATCCCATTTGATGTGTCCTTGCTTCTTGCATTCATAGCAAGTCCCAGGCTCTTTTGCCTCTTTCTTGCTTTCACTAGCTGCTCCTTTCTTGAAGAATCTCTTGTTCTTCTTCTTGCTGTAGAATCTTCCGAATTTTCTGACCATCATAGCTAGAGTTTCCTCATCCAGCTCATCTCCTTCATCAGATTCCTCTTTCTTTTCATCAGCAGCTTTGAGGGCAAGGCCTTTCTTCTTTCTGTCCAGCCCAGCTTCCTTGAGAGCTTTGATTTTCCCTTCATATTCTTCAAGGTTGCCGAAGAGAGCTGTGACAGAGGTCATTGATTCTCCTCTGGCTTCTTTTATTGCTATCACCTTGGGTTGCCATTCTAGAGGAAGAGCTCTGAGTATCTTTCTTACTTTTTTAGATTGAGTGTACTCCTTTCCCAGGCTCTTCAATTGATTCACAATGAGAGTGAATCTCTTTTGTAGCTCCTTTACAGTTTCTCCTTCAGTCATTCTGAAGCTTTCATACTCTCCAATGCATGTGTTTAGTTTGTTCTCTCTGACCCCACTTGTTCCTTCATGTGCAATCTGTAGAGTGTCTCACATCTCCTTGGCAGTGGAGCATTGTGAGACTCTATAGAATTCGTCCTGGTTCAGGGCACTGACTAAATAATGCTTTGCTTTGAAATTTAGCAGGACTCTCCTTCTGTCTTCCTCATTCCACTCTGCTTCTTGCTTCTCTTTGTGTCTTCCATCTTCAGTTAGAGTCATTGGGACGAAATCTCCTTTCTCAATGATTGACCATATATCAAGATCAATTGATTGGAGGCAAATCTGCATCCTCATCTTCCAGTACCCATAATGTTCTCCACTGAAGCCTGGTGGTCAGTTAGTGTTGTTCCCCTCAGGAAGTATGCTCTCTCCAAAGCCAGCCATCTTAATTCCCGGATTGTGAGATCCTTTGAGTGGGAATCCGGGCTCTGATACCACTTGTTAGCAAGGCTGACTTCCCAAGAGGGGGGTGAATTGGGAAGATTGAAATTTTTCTGCACAAAGTGAGATAAGTGAAGATAGCACAGTTTAAAGGAAGCAACGTATAAAACAGAGTAAGCTGAAAAGTAAAGATAGGGAGTAGAAGACTCAGTAATTTATCCTGGTTCGATCTAACCACTTGACCTACGTCCAGTCCCCAAGACCACTCTTGAGATTTTTCACTATACAGCAAGTATTCAACGGGCTTCTTGCTAATGCCACAGTACAATGAGTATGCTCTGTTTTTTGGAGCTTTCTCACTCTCTCTAAGAACTTCTACAATGTGCTTCCCAATCCCTTTGTGATTTCCCCTCACAAGTAAATCTATCTTCCAGATGAAGAGTAGATAGTTTACAATGATATAACTCTCTTGAATAGAGTAGATATGAAGGTTAAAGTTCAGATATTGAAGCTAGAGGGTAAAAGCTCTTGAGAAGAAGTTTTTACAGAAATTCGGTATATACAAGTTTGATTCGTTACCCACAACTTCAAATGTTGTTGTATTTATAGATTTAGGTCTCAAATGTCCACTAGAGACTTAATCTATCCGTTGGGGAAGTTATCCAATGGTTACTCTGAAAAACTATCCGTTAACCAACCGCATTTAATGCTTCTGACATACTAAAATTTGAATTTTGGTTGGTCAACAGACGAATTTCGAAGGAACCGAAGGTTAAAGCTTCCAAGGTTACAGTACGAAGTTCGTCTGTCCATGAAGTGAAATTTGAATTTTGAAACTTACAGAATATTTTCACAATGTGACATATGAATTTTCAGGAAGAAAGTTTTTCGGTTAAGTGTGAATAGTGTTTTCAATTTGCTATAGTACCCTCGAAATTCGAATTTTGGAAGCCCAAAATTCGTTTGTTCCCAGTCTGTTAAAAGGAGGCACAGTAGTTCACTTTCTTCGAAATTCGAATGTTGAAGACTGAAGTTCATCTGTCAGAGAGACTCTTTTCAGACTAACTTCATCATTCGAATGTTGCAAGTTCTTATTATTCGTATGTCAATATTTCACTTCAACAAACTCAAGAACTTAGCTTCTAAAATTCGAATTTCAATGTTCAAAGTTCGTCTGTCAGAGAGCAGTTTTGAAACTTAAATCATTCTTGATCTCAGATGAACTTTAACATAGTTTCAGACGAATTTCTTCTATTTTCTCAAGTTTAGTTTTGTCTGAAATTCGAATTTTGAAGATTCAAAGTTCGTCTGTTTCAAAGAAGTTCCTTTCAGACTTAGATGAAAATTCGAATGTTGGAAAGCCAAAATTTGTCTGTCAGAGAGCATTTATCAAACTCAATTTCTTTTGATTTCAGATGCACTTTATCATAGTTTCAGATGAATTTCTTTGGTTTTCACAAACTTCATTTTACTTGAAATTCGAATTTTGAAAGTGTGAAGTTCGTCTGTTACCAAAAAGACTTCTTTCATATTTGTATGAAAATTCAAATTTTGAACAATCAAAATTCATCTGACAGAGAGCCATCTCTTTAGACTTGTTCAGTTTTAGCTCGAAATTCGAATTTCCTAAGGCAAAGTTCGAATTTCCAACTTGACAGTTCAATTTAAACTTTCAAACTTCGTCTGTTTGTGGGTGTTTTTCAAATAAGTAAAGATTTAATTTCAAATCAAGATTTGAAAATATCTTTTTCTCAAATCAAAATCTTTTACCCAATCACAACTAAAACTAAAGATCCTACAAAAGATCTAACAGCAAATACTCAGAAAATCTTCACTTGAAACAACTTTGATCTCCTTTGATATCTTCAATCCAAGCTCTTGAGTGTTGGTTTGGAATCATCAAAACTCTTGATTCAACATTGGCTCCATCACTTCCCTTCATCACAATCACCTTTTCTTGCCTTCAAATGATGTACCTGTCTTACTTCTTTACCATCCAAGTGTCAAGCATTCCATGGAGCTACTTGGCCAACTTTTCCATCAAGCATTTGATGAAAATATCTCCCCTTATCTTCTCCTATAAAATTTGGCCAAGAGGGATATGTGTGTGAGGGAGGACTTTTCTTCTCAATTTACTTGGTCCAGAATGTTGTAACTTAGCTTAATCTATGTCCACATATTTTCCTAACTTTAATTTTGAAAATTCCCTCCATTTATCTCTTCATTTATGGTGCCATTTGTCTTGCTATTGGATCCCACAAAAACCTTCTCTAATTGGGCTCTAGTTAAAAATACCCTTATTCATATTTCATGCCTTCCTTAATCACAAATCATGGATACTAACTTATTATAGTTTTTTAGGCATAAATATAATTTTAAGAAAAGTTCGTCTGTTGCTTGTTTTGTTCATAATTCCTTATTGCCTAATTCTTTCGAAGTTCAAACTTTGTTGAAGCAAAGTTCATCTATTCATCTATTGTTTCCAAATCAAGTCTCTGTCAGACGAACTTCCAAGTGAAAATTCATTTGCCAGTAAGTCTTGTTGAATGTATTAACTTGTAATTGCTCGAATTCAAATTTTGACCTTTCAAAATTCATCTGTTCAGCGGTTACATACATTAAAACCGAAAGTCGTTCTTTGAACAGACACAACCCTATTCGTCTCTCTCTCAAGTCTGTTCAAATTCTCTCTTTAATTCCCATTAACTCCGTCGTGAACCTTCATTTCTCATTGATTAAACTTCTTTTTGCACCTTATAAACTCATTCTTTGCATCTTTCTAAGTCATTCCTCAATGAGAATGGCATGAGTCAAGAATCCAGAAGTTGGGAAGGGAGAGTCACGGCCAAAGAGATCTACAAAATCCCAATATGCCTCCAAGGAGAGCAAAACTCAGAAAAGAAAAGACGAATCCAGCAAGACAATACCCTCCAAAAGGCAAAAAACTACTTCACGAGCAGACTTGAAGAAATCTGCACCCTCTCCTTCAAAGACAACAGAGCCTATTATTCCTGTAATTCCTGTTGCTGCTGCATCTTCTTCCTCCTCTGGCACTAAATCTAGAGAATATCAACTAACCTCACTGCCATTGTGGAGCAATGCTCATATTCTTGGAGAATACACTACCAAATTTGTTAGCAAAAAAGTAATCAAGCCTTATTGCTTGAATTTGGAAGAATTCCTAGTTTCTAACAGCTTTGATGCTGGGCTTTGGATGGCAAGATATAAAAATTTGTTAGAAATACTTGAAAGATATGATGATGAGGTAGTCAAGCCCTGGTATGCCTCTCTGCAATTTAACAGCAAGAAGAAGAAATAGGAAGTGAATCTAAGGTCAAGGACCATCTAACTAACAGATGAAACCTTTAATGAGGTTTTTGAAATTCCAAGGCAAGATGGTCTAAAGATTAACATTACAGCCTCAAGGTATATGGATGAGGTTGAAACCATTGATGAAGAAGGAGGGCCTTTTCTAAACTACAAGGAAAGCATAATTCTGAACACTCTTTTCAGAAGAAAAGAAAACAAGCTACCTCTAAGCTTGCTGAAGCCAACTAACCTCAGTGCTCAAGTCAGAATCCTGCACTATATTGTGTCCAGGATTATCTTCAACAAAGGAGGCAGTTTCAATCTGATTACAAGGGCTGAAGCACATGTGATAGCAGCTATTATGCGTGGGAAGCTTATCAACATGGAACACATCATCTTCCAACGCATGATCAAGGCAAGAGATCAAAGGAAAGATTCCACCCTTCCTTATGCAGCAATCATCTCCAAGATACTTCAGTATGCTCGGATCCAATATCTTGAAAAAGGAAAAGGGAAGCCTACTGAAATCTTCAAAGAAGAAGAACTGCAAAGGATGGGAATAGAGAAGAAAGATGGGAGATGGATTGGAAAGGGAGCTGGAAAGACTGAAGACCTGTTCTTTGATGAAGAATCCTCCTAACAGCAAGAAGGAACCTCTGAGGCTACTCTAAAATCTATACCTCAGCCTTCTCAGCTTGTTCCATCTCCATCTCAGGCCCCTTAAGCTCAAGTACCATTAACTCCTTCTACTCGAGCTAAGCCAACAAAGATCATCGAGTTATATGATAGTCTATCTACATTCATACTTAGCATTAGAGATGAGCAAACTTTAGCATTTTGCTCATCTGCAAGACCAAATACATCAGTTGGCAAGGAATATGAAAGTGGTGGCTGATGCATATGAAGACATCCGAAGTGCCATTCCCTCTACATCAGCTCCACCTCAGCCAAGATTCTCTGAGCCGATCATGTCTCCTATACCTGAGCCTTCAAGTCATTTTGTGCTTGCCTCCCCTAAACCTGATAATGCAGTACATGATACTAAGGCTGTTGGCACATTGACTGCACCACAAGCCTCCAGTAATGAGGTAAGTCCTGGTCCTCCCTTGGACTATGGAATGGAGGAAGAGGCCCCTCTAGAACCAAACTCCCATGAATCCATTCCTGAAGTTACTCAGGATTCAATTCTCTCATCTGAAGAATCTGAGCAAGTTGAGAAATTAATGGCAGCCATCAGCACCTCACCATTCATGCAAGCTACCTTGAATGAAGAGAGAAGCATTGTACCTTATGTTGATCTAGAGGCTATTGCTCATAATGCTCTCTTACAAGCTCAAAGATTAAGGCTTGAAGAAATGTTTCATCCTCTTGCTCCCTCACCTGTTTCCACTTTTGGTCTCTCAGAGGCACGAAGAGCTCAATTGGTTGTCACTAGGCAAAAAGTGCAAGAACTTCTTGAACTCTCTGATGATAAGGATTCTAATTTTGAAGCTTCTGAGTCTTTGCCAAGGCCTAATCCAGATCTGCCATTTGTTTCTGTCCCTCTTCAGGCAATTCCAGTATCTTAAATCCCTCCTCCTACTGACCTTGTCCACCTTCCTGATAATGCCAAAAAGGGGGAGAAGTCCGAGCAAACTGGAACTAGAAAGACTGTAGCAGAGCCTTCTGACAAGACCTAAAGCAAGAAGTCCAAGTCCAAGTCCAAGAAGAAGTGATTAGATCTTAGGATTCCTTGGTCCTTCTTGTAATATTGTTTTTGTCGTTAAGAATGATAAATCCTTGCTTTGAACTTTTTTGAATTTAATGATTGCCATCTTTGTATTGGAACCTTAAATGAATTAATGATTTTCTCTGATTGATCTGCTGTGCATGATATCTTATCCTTTGAATTATAATATATATGTTGAGAGGGAGCTTGTTAAAGCAAACCCAAGTACTAATTCAGTTTGCAAGTTGTTTTGTCATCATCAAAAAGGGGGAGAATGTTGAATCAAATGTTTTGATGATTCTAAATCAACATTCTAGAGCTTGGAAAGAAGATATCAAAGGTGCATGGAAGACTCCAAATGGAGAAATCCAAGTAAAATCAGTACAAGATTAGATATAGGATTTCTTACTATGTTTAAGTTAAGTAAAAGACTTTTGATTTGGCAAAACAATGTTTTTAGAAATCTGATTCTATGTTAATTCATGGAATACTTGAAAAACACTCACTAACAGACGAACTTTAAAGTGTTAAAGCTGATCTATTGCTTTGAAAATTCAAACTTTGGCTTTTGAAATTTGAATTTCGAATTGAAAATAAGTTAGTCAGAAAAGAGATTCCTCTGACAGATGAACTTGAGAACAGAAATTTGAACTTTGGCATGAGTCTGATAAGATGCTTCTCTAACAGACGAACTTTGTGTTTTGAAAATTTCAATTTATGATAAAACATAATTCATAAAAATGAAAAATTCATCTGAGGATATGACAAAGCTCATCTATAAGTGAAGTTTAAAAAGAGTCCAAAATTAGCTCACTGACAGACGAACTTTGACTTTGAAAATTTGAATTTCAGAAACAAAGCTTGCAAGTCTGTTATGATAATCTGTTCACATACGAATGTTGGTTTTTAGAAATTCGAACTTTTGAATTAAGTCTGATAAGAGCTCCCTCTGACAGACGAACTTTGAATCTTAAAAATTCAAATTTCAAAAAGATGAACTATTGTGCCTTATTGAGCTGCCCACTGACAGATGCCCAAAATTCGAACTTCGAAGGAAATGTAGCAATATGGGACAACTGTTCACACTTATTAGAAGAACTTTAACTTGAAAATTCATATGTTCCAATAAAGAAATATTCTTCAAAGATAAAAATTCAAACTTTACTTCATAACAGTCGAACTTTGAAGTTCAATGTTAAAGTCTTTCACTTCCGGTATCTGCAAAATTCATCTATTGACTAACCAAAATTTGAACTTTGAGTGTCATAAGCATTAAATGTGGTTGGTGAATGAATAGTTTTTCAAAGTAACCATTGGGTAATGTCTGTAACGGCTAGATCTTATCTCTAATGAATAGTTAAGATATAAATCTATAAATAGAACTTCATTTGAAGTTGTGGGTAATGATTTTACATTGTATATACTGAAACTCTGTCAAATTCTCAACTCAAAGTCTCTTACTCTCATACTTCATTCTTCTGCATTTCAAATTTTATATACACTCTAAATTAGAGAGTTCATTTATTATAATCAATCTTATCTTCATCTGGAAGAAAGATTTTCTTGTGAAGGGATATCACAAGAGATTTGGGAAGCACTTTGTTAGAGTGTAAAGAGAGAGGTTGTAAGCTCTAAAAACAGAGCATCAAAGTTATACTGAGACAATTGCAAGAAACCCACTAAATTCTTGCAAGATAGTGGATAATCTCAAGTAGTTGCTTAGGGACTGGACGTAGGTCAAGATAAAGAGACCGAACCAGGATAAACATCTGTGCCTTCCCTTCTCCTTTACTGCTTTTGCATTGCTATTCCTTTATACTCTGTTTTATTGTCTCTTTTGTCTTTACCATACTATTGACTTTTACAGAAAATTTTAATCTTCCCAATTCACCCCCTCTTGGAAAGCTAACATATCTAACACTTCTTGGATCCCATGCTTCCATTAACTTTCTTGGTCTTCTGCAAGCCTTAAATCAACACTAAACACTAGCTTAGGCCATTGAGTCATCGTGGTATTTCACAAAGTCCCATTTAAACTTTAAAAACTTATATAGCTTATCCTAAGCTCTATCATTAAATCAAAACTTGTTCTTAAGATTTTCCACCATGACCCATTTTTAGCATCAAATTACTGAAAATTCGACTCTTACTAGCCCTAATGGTCTGGCCAAAATCTATTTACTAAGAGGCAAGAGTTGGTTCTTAGAGAACTTGCTTCAAGCATACCAAAACTTACTTCTCGTGCAGAATCTCATGTTTCCTCTTAACTTTATGGTATAAAAAACACTTTCCCTCTCTTAAACATGCTTAGGCTGAATCTGGACAGTGGGTTGAGGAGAGAAAATTGTAAGAAAGCTATCTTAAACAACCAAGAAACTAAGCTAAAGCACTTGAGAATTGCAAAGAGATCACTTACCAATTTATTCTTGATTTTTCTCCTTCTTCTTCTTCTCTTTTCTTACCCTTCACGTTGGCTTCATTCCTTTCTTACTTGCAGACCATTCTCTCCCTTTCTTTCTAAATGTTTGGTCATGCAAAATGAAGGGGTTAATATAAAAGCTCAAATCATGGTTAATTACCCAACTTAAGTTAAGTTACTTTCCACCTTTGGTCAATTAACTTGAGTTAGTTGAAAACTTAACAATTAAGGTTCCAATTTTCACCATGTGGCTGATTAGGTGGCGTAATTTTAAGGGGATATCATTTCCAAAATACTGCATATTTTTCCCAGTCCAGTTATATCCTGTATTGGTTATTTTATACTTGGACCGGTAAAGTTACTTTTTATAATATTAAATTATCTTATGATTACAGGATTAAAGTAAAATTATATTTGAGATTACTTTATTATCTTACCTCCTAAAAACTCTTTATGTAGTGTTCACCCACTTTATTATCTATTTGTTTACTTTTTGCGAAGCTAAAAGTAACTTTTTTCAATATAAAGTTACTTTTTAACATTTGACATTGATTATTTCGTTATACTTAATTAATTAATCTTAGTGCTATATATCATTAGGCTCATTTCATGGAGAGCTTCATTTTAACAGTAATTTTATATATTTACAAAATTACCTCTAACTCAAGATAAAATTATAATTTTTAATTCTTTCTGGTTACTAGCTGTGATTTTCCCCTAACTTAAGGGAATAAAATATAAAGAATTTTATTCTTAGGACTAAAATATAATTTTCTCATTTTATTGTCTAACATGGAAAAATGACATCTTTACCTTTTTACGCATAATGGTGTCTCTTGTTTTATTAAATTTCTTATGAATTTTTTGATATTTAACTTTTGGGGATGTTACAGTTTGTGAAAATGATTGTAAGAAATTGAAAGAAGAAAATGAATCTTTAAAATTAAAAATGAATATCTTGACTAAAGATTTAACAACTTTTGTTAATGAGGAAGAGAATTTAAAAATATTGGTAGGAGAACAAAAATAGATGCTTGATAAAATTGGAATTTGGTTATGACAATCAAAATAATGTTAAGTTACATAAGAACTTTTTTGTTTAAGCATCAACATTTCTATCACCTACTCATTTCTATTGTAATCAAATTAGACATGCCTGCTATAAATGTGAATCTAGAAAACTTTAAGGTAATAAAGTTTGGGTTCCTAAATGTACATTTATATCTAAAGAACTCTACACTAACCCTAAAGGACCCAAGGATGCTTGGATACCTAAAAGAAGCTAATTTGATTATCGGTTTGCCTCAAAATCAAGATATCAAAGATAGAGGATGGTTACTTTTGAAGACAAAGACAAAGATAAAATTATTGGTATAGGGAAGGTAAAACTTGCCGAAGATTATTGTATTGATAATATATATTTTGTCAATAATCTTAAGTATAATTTTAGCATTAGTCAATTTTGTGACAAATGTTATAAAGCATCATTTGAAAAATCACATTGCACTATATTTAATGGAGATGAAATATTGTGTATTGGCCTTCAATTTGAAAATATTTATGTGATTGACTAAGATAATTTAAATGCAAATAATGTTACTTGTCTTGCATCTATTAGTAATGAATCTTGGTTACAGTGAAAGAAACTTGGTCATGCAAGTTGCACATCATCTCTAAATTACTTAAGCTTGATTTAATACGAGTGTTACCTAAGCTTAACTTTGAAAAGGAACATTTGTGTGTTGCATGTTGAATGAGTAAGCAAACTAAATCATCTTTTAAACCAAAAGATCATGTATATACTTGTAGACCTCTATAATTATTGCATATGGATTTGTTTAGTCCTACTTAAACTTGAAGCTTTGGAGATAAGAGTTATGCATTTGTTATTGTTGATGATTATTTTAGATTTACTTGGGTATTATTTTTATCACATAAAGATGATGCTTTTAAAATTTTTTATATCTTTGGTAAAAATGATCAAAGAGAGAAAGGGTATTTAATTTCTAGCATTAGAAGTGATCATAGTGGGGAATTTGAAAATAAATTGTTTGTAAATTATTGTAATGAAAATGGCTTCAGTCATAATTTCTCTACACTTTGGACACCGCAACAAAATGGAGTAGTTGAAAGAAGGAATGGAATTTTACAAGATATGGTTAGAATGATGTTAGTTGATAATGGATTTTCTAAAAACTTTTGGGTTGAAGTAATTAATATAGCTTGTTATATTTTAAATTGTTGCTTAATTAGACCAAATCTTAAAAAGACTCCTTATGAACTTTGGAAAGGTAAAAAACCTAATGTAAGCTACTTTTTTTGGATGTAAATGATTTGTTCATAATAATGGTAAAGAAAACTTGGGCGAATTTGATGCTAGAAGTGGCAAGGAAATTTTGTTGGATATTTAACAACTAGTAAGGTATATAGAGTCTTTAATAAAAGAATTCTTGTTATAAAAGAATCTATGCATGTTGTATGTGAAGAAACTAACTTTTTAATGAGCAAAAAAGTTGATACAAATGATGAAGATACAACTGGAATTCAAAATATAGTGCATAATTCAACAAAAAATTAGAAAAAATGAGATTCCAGCGACTATGGAAGAAATTGAAACAACATAAAAAAAAAATCATGAAATTTCATATTCTAGCCAACAACAAACTTCTTGCCAACCAGAAACTTCCAAAACTGAAATGAAATTTAGGCATGAGAGCAACATTAAAGATCCAAATGAAGGGATTATAATGAGATAATCTTTTAGGCATGAGAACAATATAGCACTCCTTTCACAAATTGAACCAAAGAATATGGAAGAAGCTTTAAGTAATGGAAGTTGGATATTAGCCATGCAAGAAGAGCTAAACCAATTCAAGAGAAATCATGTGTCGAAGCTTCTTGAGAAGGCAAAAGATGCATCAATCATAGGAATCAAATAGGTCTTCCTCCATAAATTAGATAAGCATGGTAATGTGGTAAGAAACAAGGCTAGACTTGTGGCCCAAGGTTTCACTCAATAAAAGAGTATCGATTTTGATGAAGTCGATGCCCTTTGTTGCCAAACTTGAATCTATTTATATGCTTTTAGCTTATGCATCATCATATATGAACTTTAAATTGTATCAAATGGAGTTCTAAGAGTGCATTTATGAATGGCTATATTAATGAAGGAGTGTATGTTAAACAACCCCCCCAATTTTAAAGATGAAAAGTTGTCCAATCATGTTTTTAAACTTTCTAAATCTCTTTATGGTTTGAATAGAGCTTAGTATGGCAAATTGAGAGCTTTTCTTCTTGAAAATGGTTTTTCAAGAGGGAAACTTGATACTACATTATTCATTAAGAAACATGAAAATAATGCACCACTTGTACAAGCATATGTTGATGATATTACTTTTGGTAGTCCTAATGATTCTCTATGTAAGGAATTTTCAAATCTTATGGAGGGAGAATTTGAAATGAGAATGATGGAAGAATTAACTTTCTTTCTTGGATTGCAAATTAACCAAACCAAAGAGGGAGACTTCATCAATCAAGCAACGTATACCAAAGAGCTACTCAAGAAGTTTGGATTTGAAAGAACAAAGCCAATGGGAACACCCATGAGTCCTTCAACTAACTTAGACAAAGATGAAAATGGTAAGAATTTTGACCAAAAGAGATATAGAGGTATGATTGGGTCATTACTTTACTTAACTGCAAATAGACCAAATATCATATGTAGTATTTGTAAGTGTGCTACATTTCAAGCTAATCATATGGTATGACATTTTGTTGCAATAAAAAAATATTTAGATATTTAATTGGCACAACAAAATTATGGACTATGGTATCCTAGAACTAATAGTTTTGATCTAATTGGATATGCAGATATTGAGTTTGCAGGTGATAAAATAGATAGAATGAGTACTAGTGGTACTTGCCAATTTCTTGGTAGTGCTCTGGTCTCTAGGCAAAGTAAGAAGTAAAGTTCAATGGCTTTATCTATTGCAAAAGCTGAATATATGATGGTGGGAAGTTGGTACACACAACTATTATGGATGAAGCACCAATTAGAAGATTATTCCCTAAGT
The DNA here is from genome assembly GCA_026686845.1 of Adenanthera pavonina. NCBI lineage: Eukaryota > Viridiplantae > Streptophyta > Magnoliopsida > Fabales > Fabaceae > Adenanthera > Adenanthera pavonina. The sequence goes on from JAIVEN010000017.1 coordinate 12,650,541, forward strand.
TATGGGGGTATCCCAATATTTTGCAATAATACAAGTGCTATTTGCCCCACCAAAAAATTGAGTACATCACTCAAGAACCAAACATATTGAGATCAAGCACCACTTCATAAGGGATCATGTGCAAAAAGATGTCAAATTAAGTTATATTCAAACTGAGCATTAATTGGTCAATATCTTCACTAAACCCCTTAATGAGGAAAGGTGCATTTTTCTTAGAGAAGAGTTGGATATGATTGATACAATTAATTCTAAATAGTATTGTTGCTATAATTCATGTGCTATGAAAGTCTTGATTAGGTGATTTTGGGGATTATAAACTTGCTTATGTTGTTGTTCATTGTTACCTACATTTTGAAAAATTGCTTTGAAAATATTGCTACTATTTTTGTATATAGACATCAAAACATGAGTATGATAAATTCTGCATAAATTTTGCATTATATATTTCAGTGTATGTTTTATAGTTGGCTAGAAATTATTTTGGATGGCTAATCCCTGAGGCTAGGAAAGTAAAAAATATATTGATCGTTCTTTGTATGAATATCGACTTATCTTTATGCTCTTGATATGCTTATTTTTATGGAACCATGTGAATGTTGTATATATCAATCCCTGTTTTTAACTTGCTTTATTATATGTTCACTTGAAATTGCGTTAAAATTCTAGGTAAGGAATATGATATAAAAAAGATTATTATTACCCTAGAAAAGGCTTAGGAAGCTTGTTTTAAATATGTGCATTATATAGTTTTGATTCTTTTGCATATTGAACTAGCCTATGATGGTTCATTGTCATTTGCATTTCATTTTGTTGTAATTGTTTGAGACTTATTTTTGTTGAGGCCATTCTATATGGTACTATACTTTTATGATTATTTCTAGCTACTTGTTTTAGTCTATGGAGTATATTCTCATTAACATGGATTGTTCATTCTCATTATTCTATAATGATGTGAATATGCATTTTGCTACTGATTTTTTTATGGCATAATAATATTAATATTTTCCCATTTTTGATGATGTCAAAATGGGGGAGAATAATATTATGATTTGTTTTATTTCATATATTTAGGGGGAGTTATATTTAAGTATTTGCTTATTTAAATTTAATGGATTTGTCACCTTAAAAAGGGAGAGATTGTTGGCCCAAAGTTTCACAAAATATTTTGCTGATAACAAAAATAAAATTTTAAATATTATTAAAAGAACCTATGTTAAATTGGATTTTTAAAATAATTATGTGGACATATTTTGTTGGAACAAATTAATCCATATATCTAAATAATATATGGACATAATTATAAGTTTTTAATGAACAAAAGACAAGATGAAGAAAATTTTTGTTTAATTATTCCCTTTTCTAATATATTGTGACCGATGAGTTAGAAAAATTGTTCAAAGTATTTTCCATCTCAAAAAGTCTTATCAAATTAAAAACTATATGCTTTATGTGTTGCTTTTAGAAAAAAAAATATCTTGGTAATTTTTATCCCTTAGTCAATTTTACATGAAAATATAAAATAAAATAGCATTAAGTGCATCGGGACAAATTTGTTTTGGAGCCTTCAACAGAAACAAGTTTTCTCCATTAGGAACTCCAAGCACCAAATAGAAAAAGGAAAGAAAATTGCATTTAGGTCTGTTGGCTTCCTAAGAGGGAGGGTGAATTGGAAAGTTTAAAATTTTCTGCAAAATTGTAAAAAAGCAGTGAAAGCAAAAGTTATAGAAAAATAAAGTACAAAAGATAAAATGGTAGTTTGCAAGGTAGAGGAAAGGAAGACATAAAGATTTATCCTGATTTGGTCTATTCCTCTTAACCTACGTCCAATCCTCAAGCTACCACTTGAGATTTTTTACTATCTTGTAAGAACTGAGTGAGCTCCATGCAATGCCACAATACAACCTTGTGCTCTATTCTAAGAGTTTAAGAGTTTACATATTCTCACTCTACACTCTAGCAAAATGTTTCCCAAATCTCTTGTGAAAACCCTCACAAGAATATATTTCTTTCAGATGAAGAAAATATTGATTACAACAAAGAAACTCTCTAATATAAAGTAGATATAATAGTTGAGGTATAATAGATGAAGTATGAGTGAGTAGAAGGCTTTTTCTAATGATTTTAATGGAGTTTCAGTATATACAGCGTAAAAATATTACCCACAACTTCAAATGAATTTCTATTTATAGATTTGTGTCTTCACTATACGTTAGACATAAGATCTAGCTGTTAGAGACATTACCCAATAGTACTATGCAAAACTAGCTGTTTACCAACCGCATTTAATGTGCCTGACACTCAAAATTCAAATTTTGGGGTGTCAACAGATGAATTTCATAGAGACCATAAGTTAAAGACATTAACGTTGACCTTCCAAAATTCGTCTGTTCAAAAGTGAAATTCAAATTTTGACTTGGACAAATATTTCTCATGTTAGAATATAGGAATTTTTAAGTTTAAAGTGCATTTGTTAAGTGTGAATAGTTGTCTTATATTGCTATAGTATACTCGAAGTTTGAACTTTGAGGATCCAAAATTCATCTGTCAGTAAGCAACTTAATATGGCACAAAAGTTCTGCTTTTCAAAATTCAAATTTTGAGCTTTCAAAATTCGTCTATCAGAGAGACTTCTAATCAGACTTAAACGTTTTCATTCCAAAGTTTTAAATTTTCAAAACTAAAGTTCGTTTGTCAATGGGACTAACTTTGAACTCTTTTTACATTCTAATATCAGACATACTTTGAAATAGTTTCAGACGAATTTTCTAGTTTTCACAAATTATACTTGTCTCAAAATTTGAATTTCAATAACCTGAAATTCATCTATCAGAGGTAACATCCCTGCAACTTCAAATTTTAGTTACCAAAGTTCAAATTTTCAACTACATATATGGAGTTTAATAGTTCAAAGATGTCCATCTGCATGCACGAAATGTCTCATATATAAATTTTGATTCTTCTTTTCATTCTTTTCTTTGATTGCGCATAGATCATAGCCAAGACCAGCTTTTCCTTATGCAATTCTCTGACTTCCTAATAATGCAAACAACATATCTTTACCCTTGGTGAGTTTAGCCATGCTTTTCAAAAGATATTCATTGTTTTTCTTCAGTTCAATGGATGATGTGCAACAAACAGATCCAATTATATGTTGAGATGCAGTTTCATACATTTTATAGTATGATTCTAACTTGCTAATCTTCTTTTTGGCTAATTTTAGTTCTTTTGCAGTCTCAATGAATTCATCATGCTGATCATGAAATGCATCAAGAAGTTCAGAGTAGGAGGGTTCAGAATCAATTACCTCATCTTCATGGTCACTATCAAATGAATTTTGAGCTTCTTCTACTACTTGTGCCATCAGACATATGTTGCAATTTCTTCCTCATCTTCATCTTCCTCATCAAAACTGTTACCCCATATTAAAGAGATATGGGCCCTTTTCTTTTTGCTTTTTCATGAGTTGTGGGCATTCTCACTTAATATGTCCTTGTTTTTTACATTCATAGCAGGTCATAAGCTCTTTGCTTTCTTTCTTATTGTCTGCAACTACTCCTTTCTTGAAGAATTTCTTATATCTCTTCTTATTGTAAAATCTTCCAAATTTTCTGACTAATATAGCTAGAGTCTCTGCATCCAATTCTTCTTCATCATCGGATTCTTCTTCTCTTTCTTCTGCAGCTTTTAATAAAAGACCTTTTTTCTTCTTATGTTAACCAGCTTTCTTAAGATCTTTCATCTCGCCCTCATACCCTTCAAGACTGCCGAAGAGAGCTATAACAGAGGCTATTGACTCTCTTCTGACTTCTTCTATAATTGTTACTTTTGGTTGCCATTCCAGAAGAAGAGCTTTGAGAATCTTTCTGACTTTCTCTGGCTGTTTGTACTTCTTACCGAGGCTCTTCAACTGATTCACAGTGAGGGTGAATCTCTTATGCAGGTCTTTAACGCTTTCTCCTTCCATCATTCTGAAACTTTCATATTCACTTATACAAGAATTCAGTTTATTCTCCCTCACTCCAGTAGTTTTTTCATGAGCAATTTCCAGAATATCCCACATTCCTTCGGTTGTGGTACATTAAAACACCCTGTAGAATTCGTCCTGATTGAGTATACTGACCAAGCAATGTTTTGCCTTGCAGTTGAGTAGGACTTTTCTCTTGTCTTCCACATTACATTCCTCCTCTGGCTTTTCTTTGTACTTGCCATCATCCTACAAGTTCATTGGGACAAAGTCTCCATTTTCGATGATTGACCAGATATCTAAGTCAATGGACTGGAGATAGATCTACATTCTCATTTTCCAGTATCAATAATGCTCTTCACTAAAGCCAAGAGGTCTGTTGGTGTTGTTTCCTTCAGGAAGAATGTTTTCTCCAAAGCCAACCATTTATTCTCCCAGATTATTAGATCCTTCAGTTGGGAGTCCGGGCTCTGATACCAGTTGTTAGGTCTACTAGCTTCCCAAGATGGTGGGTGAATTGGAAAGTTTAAAATTTTCTGCAAAATTATAAAAAAGCAGTGAAAGCAAAAGTTACAAAAAACAATAGAGTGCAAAAAATAAAATGGTAGTTTGCAAGGTAGAGTAAAAGAAGACACAAAGATTTATCCTGGTTCAGTCTACTCCTCTTGACCTATGTCTAGTTCTCAAGCCACCACTTGAGATTTTCCACTATCTTGCAAGAATTGAGTGGGTTCCTTTCAATGCCACAGTACAACCTTGTGCTATGTTCTAAGAGCTTACAAATTCTCAATTTGCACTCTAGCAAAGTGTTTCCCAAATCCTTTGTGAAAATCCCTCACAAGAATATCTTTCTTCCATATGAAGAAAAGATTGATTATAACAAGAAAAACTCTCTAATATAGAGCAGATATAACAGTTGAGGTGCAATAGATGAAGTGTGAGTAAGTATAAGGCTTTGTCTAATGATTTTGATAGAGTTTCAGCATATACAATATAAAAATGTTACCAACAACTTCAAATGAAGTTCTATTTATAGATTTGTGTCTTAACTATACGTTAGACACAAGATCTAGCCGTTAGAGACGTTATCAAATGGTTACTCTGTAAAACTAGCCATTCATTAATCGCATTTAATGCATTTGACACTCAAAATTCAAATTTTGGGGTGTTAATAGACGAATTTCACAGAGACTATAAGTTAAAGACTTTAACGTTGAACTTCCAAAGTTCGTCTATTCAAAAGTGAAATTCGAATTTTGATTTTGTTAAATATTTTCCATGTTAGAACATAGGAATTTTCAAGTCTAAAGTGCATCTATTAAGTGTGAATAGTTGTCTCATATTGCAACAATGCACTCGAAGTTTGAATTTTGGGGTCCAAAATTCGTCTGTTAGTGAGCAACTTAATATGGCACAAAAATTCTACTTTTCGAAATTTGAATTTTAAGCCTTCAAAATTCGTCTGTTAGAGAGACCTTTAATCAGACACATATTTTCATTGCAAAGTTTGAATTTTCAAAACCAAAGTTTATCTATCAGTGGGACTAACTTTGAACTCTTTTTACATTATAATATTAGACATACTTTGAAATAGCTTCAAACGAATTTTTCAGTTTCCACAAATTATACTTGTCTCGAAATTTGAATTTCAATAACCTGAAATTCGTCTGTCAGAGGTAACATCCCTACAACTTCAAATTTCAGTTACTAAAGTTTGAATTTTCAACTACATATATGGAGTTTAACAGTTCAAAATTCGTCTATTAGTCAGTATTTTTCAAATTTAACATAAGTTAGCATAAGATAGTTGAAAAACACTTATTTAAAACTAGTGGGTGTAAGATCAAAGCCTTTTACTCTGTGAACACTGTGAGAAATCCTACAAACTAATTCTATACTCATTTCTTCCTGGATTTCTTAACTTGAGTTCTCTTATATTCCTTTGATATTTTCGTTCCAAGCTCTAGTTGTTTGGAGTCATCAAAACACTTGATTTAATAAAGGATGAAAAGACAAGGAAATTTATCCTAGTTCAGACTCTTCCACTTGACCTACATCCAATCCCCAAGGCACCATATGAGTTTTTCCATTATCTGCAAGAATTCAGTGAGCTCCTTGCAATACCTTAGTACAACCTTGTGCTCTGTTCTAAGAACACTCAAACTTTTACACTCTGCACTCTTACAAAGTATTTCCTAAATCCTTTATGCATCCCCTCACTAGATATCCTTCTTCTAAATGAAGAAAAGATATTATACAGAAAGAAAACTCTCCAAATTAGAGTAGATATGATAGTTGAAGTAATAAATGAAGTGTAAGAGTAGAAAGGTTTTGACTCAGAAATTTGGCAAAGTTTTGGACAAACAGAATTAAATTCGTTGCCCACAACTTCAAATAAAATTCTATTTATAGATTTGTGTCTTAACTAGTCGTTAGACACAAAATCTAGCGTTAAAGACATTAACCAACAGTTACTCTACAAAACTAGCTATTCACCAGCCGCATTTAATGCGCCTGACACACGAAAATTTGAATTTTTGGTGTCAACAGAATAATTTCACAAAGACCATAAGCTAAGGACTTCAACGTTGAACTTCCAAAATTCGTCTGTTCAAGAGTGAAATTCGAATTTTGAATTTGTCAAATATATCCTATGTTGGAACATATGAATTTTCATATTTAAAGTACATCTATTGAGTTTGAACATTTGTTCCATATTTTCATAGTGCACACAAAATTCAAATTTCATGATCTGAAATTCATCTATTTGAGGCTTCCTTAACATGGTATAAAAGTTCTCCTCTGGGAAATTTGAATTTTGCACTTTAAAGTTTATCTGTCAAAGACAATCTCTAACAAGACTCACAAGTTCTTATTTCAAAATTTGAATTTTGAAATACAAAATTTGTCTATTAGAAGGAGTGACTTTGAACTCTTTATGTACTTTAATAACATTCAAATTTTGACAAGACTTTTACTAACTATACTTAACTCAATACAAATTTAAAAACTTGAAATTCATTTATCAGAGATGATAATTCTAAAATTTTAAATTTTAGCAAGCAAATTTCACATTTTGCGCAAAATATGTAAGAATTAATAGCAAAATTCATTTGTCAATCAGTGTTTTCAAAATCTAACATATGCTAATATAGTATAACTGTGAAAACACTTGTTTAAATACTATGGGAACATAAATAAGTAATAATCACTGCCTTTTACCCTTTGTATATCATGAGAAATCTTAACATCTAAATCTTCACATGTTTTTCCTTGGATTTCTTCACATTTGTGTTTATAATGCTCCTTTGATATTCTCCTTGCAAGCTCTTGTTGTTTGAAATCATCAAAACACTTGATTTAAGAGTAGTGATAGCAGTTTTTGGGGCTAATTGTAATTTAGAGGGAAAATGTTCAAAAGTCATGTGAAAAGGTCTTGCAAAAATTATAATGAATCCCTACTATTATAAAATTGGTGCACCTCAATTTTATGGCCAATACGTACTTGAGCTAGGTTTGAGAGGGTTATGCCAACTTTTGAGATTGATTTGGTTTTAATAGGCATTTAACTACCCCAATTCTTATTTCTATCATAAACCAATTTTGTAACCCAACGATATGATTTGGGATGAAAATTAAAAGAAAATTCATAAGCAAAACAGAGCATTCAATTTAGCAATAACCCACATACTTGAAAAGAAGTTTTTTTCAGGAGGGTCAGTGTAGTAAGAACTCTTAGTATGGTATGATGTAGTTAATGATTCAATTGAAATTTTACCTCTAGCAAATGCAGCTTGCCAAACCCCAATGAGAGAGAGCAAAAGAGATGGACCCACGAGACAAAGTACTTGATGAATACAATGAGATACACCCATGAATGCAACAAGACTGAAGGACCATTATTGCAACAAGACCGAAGGACCAACCCAACCCAACCCATAAAATTTGGAAAATCCACAAGAGAATTCACTAACTAGACAAAGCGGCAATGAACAAAATTTCACCATCAGTGAGAGGGAGCTAGAAAGTGAGAGAGTTAGAGGGAACAAAGCAAGGAGGGAGCAAGAGAGCTACACACCACAAAGAGCGCACCTAAACATCAACAACAAAGATGGTGGCTGGTGCGATAAAGCTTGGATGAGCTTTAACTTGGATGCTTCAAACGAGAGGATTTTTGTGAGAGTGAAAGAGGGAAGTGTTCGAAATTAGAAAAGAGTTAGGGAAATTGGGGATTTAGATTTTAAAAAAATTGGCATTTAGCATATAAACATCAACTTTTAGCTTTTAAACTTTGGCATTTATATAAAAAATGCCAACATATAGTATTAAAAAAGTTGGTGTTTCTTATATAAACGCCAACTTTAAATATTTGTATTACAAAAGTTGGTATTTATATTAGAAACGCTAACTTTTACAAGGTGTTATATGGTAACAAATGATATACTTTCTCTGTTTCTTTTTAATTTATTGGTGTCTAAGATAAATATTCCTTAAAATCTAGTTTATATTGTAAGGTATATCATAATCTAGCACTATTCACCTTGTAAGTTACTATTGCTTCAAAATAAGTTCCATTAATTGGCCTGCAATCCATAAACTATTCAACTACTAATTTTCATTAACTATAATATGTCTACAGTTTCTAAAACCAGTAATTGCTTTTGAGTAATATATAACCTTTATAATCTAAAATCATGAAATATTGTTCACTCATACTCATCTTACTGTTAAGTGTACTGTTACAAAACGGCATTTTTTTTATTCTTATATTATTTTCATGTTGTTTCGTCTTCGTTTACCCATCGGTCCCACTTTTGGAGTTTTCACTGTGTAATTAATGCTACCATTTAGTGGTTCCAATTGTTCCTCAATTATTATTCATGTTTGTTCTGTCTCAATTTATGGGCTTTTAATTACTACAGCTAAGGAAGGAGCTCTGTTCAGCAGATTTGTGCCATAGGGAAGCATTGGAAGATGAGCAATGTTTGAAGCATTAGGATGCACATAGATAACAGTGTTATTATTGTTTTAGAAATATCATTATTTTAGGGTTTCATTGTGTGCTTGCATATTGTTCGAGTACCATGGAGAGTTATGGTGATGAATCAATTGGTTACATTATTGCTAGGTCTATGGGGATTGATCCAGTGTCACGTAATGCTAGTGGCTGGTATGTGTTGTGTGTTGGAAGTTATCTCTATTGTTTTTATTTTCTATCTACGTGGTTGATTTAGGTTGGACTTTTTTTTTTAAGTGTTGTTGGTTTGTTGTCCGATTGAAGCAATAAGTGTTTTGGTGCTGATTTGTCTTCTAAAGGTACAATGTTGTTTTGTATGAATGACTTAAAGGCAATGCTCTTTTTTTTTTAAGTTACTGTTTAAGGTTGCATCGGTTATTTAACCCATTTAGATGTTTTCTTGTTCTATTATTATTACGAGATTAATTATATTAAGGAACAAGATTGCATGAGTTGAACAGAATAAGCGACCTACTTCCTAATGTAGGATAGACAGATTACAAACAGTCTAGGATTGAGAACTTAACCATGAATTCTTGCATTTTGAAATAAAAATTGAAAGATTGGTGAACAAAACTCAGGATGACTGAACAGAGACGTGAAAGGAAGTCTAAAATGATTAGAAACATCATCTAGAGAACGTGAAACTTACGCTGTGATCTATCAATAATAGATCTAGAGATTGAAGTAAGTGTGGAGGGAATAGACGTTGATTCCAATAGACTCGAGTAACCCTCACACAAACATTTTGCACTATCTCACAAGGATAGAGTGTTGAGAGCAGCGTGATCAGTAGGTCATTCATAGTGGGATGAATCACATCTTGATAAGGTTTTCTGATTTATGGTTTATGATGTTGTTTTACTTGTAGTACTAGTATTTAAGCATAAGATGATAGGTATTATGAGTGAATTCTAAATTATTGAAGTAGGTGTTTAGGTAGTAATGATTAATAGTGCCTTCTAAATTTTAGATTGCTTTCTGATAAAATCACAGAAAGCACTATTATGCATCAAATCGAAAGTAAAGTGTTAAGAGATAGAGTAGAGATTATTTTTTTGTTTTTTTCACTGATGATAATTTAAAAGTTAAAATTGTTTACTTAGATATCGAGTAGTTCTTTAGGATTTTATGATATGAAAAATGAATATGCCATGATTTAAATTGTGAAGTAATTTTTATTATTATGCTTATAACAATATTTTAAAAAGAAATTTTAAATAATGCTAATTCATTCATTTATTTTTTTTCACAACTGTGAATAATATTTTTAAAAATGATATCTTTAAATTTAATATATCCAAATCACTTTGTAAACCAAGTACTTCAATGCAAGCTTGCACGTGTTCTCGCTATTGACAAAGTAATTGAAATCCTTTAATTTATTTTCTAGGTAATCCTAATCTGACATGGTTTTGTGTATGAATTTTACATTGGTGAAGTTATCTATTTATGTTATTACTCTTACATTTAATGTTATCTTAAATAATTATTATTTTTTATTTTTCATTGCTTTTTTAATCTATGTTTAATTGCATTTGTCACATTATGCTCTAATTTTATATTGAGGGAGTGCAATGATGGCAATGTCTGAACTCATTAACTTCAAAAATAGTTTTATCTTTTGCCATCCCTTTTGAAGCAATGTTCTTCAATTTTGGCTGAAAAAATGAGCGCTTTTTTTGGACTAAAAAGTGAATAAAATAGTTGAAATTAATACTAATCTTTTTATTTTGTAAATTATTAATATTTTTTAATTTTATTAATCTTCGTTAATTATTGTTATTAATCTTTATTAATTGTTAATCATTAATTATTATTAATTAAATATAAATATAAATATAAATTTATTGATACACTGGACAAATAAGGAGAAAAGCTGGAATGTTGGAAAAGCTTATGGATCCCATTGAGTTGATGTATTTTCCTATGTTCGTATCTCAAGTTGATAAAAATAATTATCTTAAAATCTTCAAGTAAGAACAAATTAGTATGCGTCACGACTGCACCTACTATGCCTATCATAATAAATGATGAGTTCTCATACTTTCATCATTAATTATTGGTAACAATTATTTATTATTCATAGTTGACAGATCTCATAATTTTATTATTAGCATTTTTTATTAAACTTACGGAGAATAAATAGTTTTTTTTCCTTTTGCCAACATGAAGAATCAATAGTACTATTTTAATGAGTTTTATGTTAGACTATGTGATTTTTAAAATTTTAATGTTCACTTTTAATTTGAGAATAGGATTGACGAGAGTAGGGAAGATCGGAAATTGAGGTTATGGGATTAGTATGTTGGAGAACGGGTTGTGTTTTGATTTTTTTTTTTTGTGACTAGAGAAAGGATGATATTGTGCTATTTTGCTCTCTATAATATGTGGTTTTGATAACTAATACATTGATGGCATTTTTTTTTGCCAAGTTATTATGCTATTTTTCCTTGCTTTCACATGAAATATAATGCATAGTTTATTGGTAGATGTAAGTGTATGCTTAATTGTTGATTATGGTTTCATGTTTAATTTTTTTTGCGAGTGTGAGATGTTAATTCATTATGTATTGATTTATGTGTGTTGCTTTATAAGTTATATTGATAATGGTGATGCAATTTATAAGCGTGAATGTTGTGGTGCTATGATGTGGATGAGTGAAAAGGTTAGAGTGGATTTGACTGACAAGCACCCTATTTTTTCTATGTTGTTCACAAGGAAATGCCAATTTGCCTTTGATGGAGGATGTTCCTGAATATTTGTATCATTTGTATTTTGAAAAGAATGCTCATGACTCAAAGAATTTTCTTACAAATATTCAATCTTATAATAGTATGTTTTCATTTACTTCAATGGGTGGGAATGTTAGACAATTGTCAAGTTCAAGACCATATTCTTTTATTATATCTGGGCAAAATTATTTTCGAATTGGGAGTTTGTCACCTACATCATGATCACTTGCCATGTATTCTTAGTTATATGTGTATGATCCACAGCATGAAGTTGATAATCATATATCTGCTGTTAGGTATGTTTTATTAACTTTTATATAATATATAATATCAAGTGTATATATTAGTTTTTTATCTAAATTTTTTGTGGTTCATTGGCCATATTTTTATGATTTTTTTTTGCAGTTTTCGTGAGATTGACTCTCAACTTGATAGGGGGATTGTTCAAAAGATTATGGATACATTGAATAAATATAATTTGTATGTTAAGAAATATAGGATGTCAAGTGATATTATAAGACAGAATGGTGGTGTAGATGCTAAAATTTGCCTCTTGAGTAAGAGCAGTCAATATAATCAATCGTATGATCATCCTTCCTCTTATGAAGTTGCTACTCTAATTATGGGTGACTTTGATCACTCATATGTTGAAAGAGAAATCATTATAGAAAAGCAATATGGTAAGTTGAAGAGAATACATGAGCTTCATAGGGTTTACCTTCCTTTGCAATGTCCTATGATTTGTCCATTTGGAAATGAAGGCTATGGACCAAATATTGAGCTCTCTTCTACATCAAGTCAGAGAAGAAGGAAGTGAAGGTTTGTTAATATACTAGAATTCATAGCTTTTAGATTAATGATGAGATTAGAAGAAGTCAGTGTTGTTGCAATCTAGTAGACTATTTCAACAATTTGTTGTTGATGCCTATACAATGATTGAAGCTCAGAAATTGTAGTTTATTAGAAATAATCAATCTCAATTAAGGACTGATATGTATAGAGGATTATCTGAAGCAATTTTATGAGGAGAGGTTCAAGGTAGTAGTACAAGTAAAAGGATTATCCTTCCTTCTTCATTTACTAGAGGAGTATGATATTTAATTCAGAACTACCAGGATGCTATGACTATCTGTAGATGGGCTGATTATCTGAATACTTTTATTACTTTTATTTGTAATCCAATATGACTTGAGATAACAAGAGAATGTGCCAAATACTGTTAGTTAGCATCCGATCATCTTGACATTGTGTCAAGTGTTTTTCATATGAAGTTGAAGCAGCTTATGCATGCATTGAAGGAAGGACAAGTATTTGGGAAGGTCATCACTAATGTTTGATTCTTATAACATTTTTCCCTATTTTTTCCTTCAAATGTTATTGGTATTTGTTATAATTTTGTGTATTTTTTTTAGATATTTATATAATAGAATTTCATGAAAGAGGACTTCCACATGTGCACATTATGTTATTTCTTCATGAGGGTAGTAAAATTGAAATGGTTTATTAGTTGGATAGTTTGATTTATACTGAAATATTTGATAAAGATGTGGATCCGTTATTATTTCGGCTTGTGCAAACTTACATGATTCATGGGCCTTGTGGATTAGTAAATCTCATGTCTCCTTGCATGTAGAATAATAAGTGCACAAAGTACTTTCCTAAATGATTTGTTGAAGTCAGTAAGTTTGATGAAGAAGGGTATCCTACTATAGAAGAAGAAATCATGGGAAGGTTTTTGAAAAGAAAGGTGTGATGCTTGATAATAGGTTTGTTGTTCCATATAATGTTGTATTGTTGAAGAAGTTTCAAGGTCATTTGAATGTTGAAAAAACCAATCATTCAAGGTCTGTCAAGTATCTATCTAAATATGTGACAAAAGGAGATGATAAAATTGTAGTTAGTTTGTACTCACATCTTGTTTTGTCATCAGAAAATGATGAATATGATGAAATTGGTAATACTATTATTGTAGATATGTTTGTCCTTACGAGGCAACATGGAGAATCTTTTGTTTTGAGATTCATCATAGGTATTCTTCTGTTGAGTGCCAAAGTTTCCATTTACCTAGAGAGCAACCAGTTTTTTACAAAGATTCAAATAAGATTGACAATGTTTTACAGAGATCAACAACTTATCAATCTATGATGCTTGCATGGATGGAATGTAACAAAGATAATACAGTTGCTAAAACTTTAACTCAATTGGAATTTCCTCAACATTTTGTTTATGATCATATTAATAAAGAATGGCATCCAGGAAAAAAAGGATTCTCAATTGGTAGACTTTATCATGTTTCACTTGCATCAAGTGAATTGTATTACCTATGAATCCTTCTAATGAAAGTGAGAGGACCTACTTCTTTTAAATCAGTTAAAACAGTTGATGATATTATTTACCCAACCCATCAATCAACATGTTATTCATTAGGGCTTTTAAATGATTATCAAGAATTCATTAATGCTATCCATGAAGCTGTTGTATGGGGCATAGGTCACTTTTTGAAAAGATTGTTTGCATAAATGTTATTGTCAAGCTCATTATCTGGGCAAAGATTTGTTTAGACTACTGCTAACATTGCATTATCTGAGGACCTTTTTACATTCCTTGTAGTAATTGTAAGCTACCACGTATACTAGATTTTTATAATTTTTTTATTCAATTACTACAATAAATTTATTAATTTAACTATATTGTACAATATATTGAGTATGTATTTAAATTGTCACATGTGTTGTTATATCACAAAAGGATAAAGAGAATAAAGCTCTAAATTAAATTTAGCGCTTACTGCAAAGGAACAAGAAAAGTTTGCATCTATTTCATGACATTCCTTTTCCATCTTATCTTGATAGTCATGGATCTCTAGATTATATGATTTTGGATGAATTGAACTTCAACAGAAAGTCTTTGGTGCAAGAAGCTCAAAATATGGTTTCTTCGTTAATAGATAAATAGAAAATAATTGTTTATGTAGTTGTCTAGTACAAGAAGGACATCATCTAATTTTTTTTCTTTGTTTATGGCTTTGGAGAGACTAGCAAGACATTTTTATGGAAGTATTAATGTCAACACTTAGATTTAAAGGTGAGATTGTTTTGACTATTGCTTTTAGTGGAATTGCCATAACACTTCTTCCTCATGGCAAAATTGCACATTCTATGTTTGGAATGCCTATTCCTGTGAATAAAGATTCTATTTGCAATATGAAACAAAATTCTTCAATTGCCTAGTTGATTAGAGCAACTAAATTAATTATATGGGATGAAGCTCCTAAAATTAATCGATATTGCATTGAGGGTGTTGATAAAACATTCAAAGATATTTTATAGTCTTTAAATCCAGCAAGTTATGTACATCCATTTGGTGGAAAATGCATTATTATAGGTGATGACTTTCATCGAATTTTACCTGTAATTCCAAAGGGAATAAGGGCTGATATTGTTAATGCATCAATTAATCACTTTTATTTATGGTGATGTTGTAAAGCATTTGAGTTGAAGAAAAAAATGAGGTTGCAGTCATTTCAAAGTTGTGATCATAAGGAAGTGAACAAATTTGTTCAATGGATTCCAAATATTGGTGATGGTAAGTTGGGGTTACCTCATGATGGATATGTGGATATTGAAATTCCAAGTCAATTATTAATCGGTGATTTTTTTGATCTAATTAAAGCTAATATTGATGTGACTTATCCAAACTTTTCACAAAATGGTTCTCATATATCTTATTTCAGTGAAAGAGCAATCCTTGCTCTTATAATTGAAATGGTTAACAAAGTTAGCAACTACATATGCTTCATTTTCCCTAGAAATTGTGTTGAATATTTAAGTTCTGATTCAGTTTTGTTAGAATATAATGGTAATGACTCTTTTGATGAACTCCATGGTGTTGAATTTCTTAATAGCATAGAATGTTCTAGTCTTCCTCTTGATAGGTTATCACTTAAAATTGGTATACCTGTTATGTTGGTGAGAAACATTGTCCAATCTTCGGGCTTATGTAATAGTACACAACTAATTATTTCTAGGCTTGAAAAGCATGTGGTGGAGGCATTTGCATTAAATAGATCAAACCCAAGAAAAAGAGTTTTTATACAACATATGGATATGACTCCCTCAGAAACAAGATAGCCTTTTAAATTTAACAGAAGACAATTTCCATTTATTGTTTCTTTTGCAATGACAATAAATAAAAGTCAAAGGCAATAATTAATAAATATTGGGCTATACTTACCAACTAATGTTTTTAGTCGTAGACAATTATATGTGGCTATTTCTAAAGTCAAGCAGATTGAAGAGCTAAAGATTTTGATTCATGACTCCAAAATGCAACCTTTGAGTAAAACAACTAATGTTGTATTTCATGTAGTGTTTAACAATATTTTATATGAATTGTAGCTACAAGCAGCATTGCCATGTAATGCATTACATTAAAATAAAAGTATTAATTGATTTTTGTCTATTTATAGTATATCATATTTTTCATAGAATTTATTGTTACTTAAGTTGAGTTTTATGTTTTTTGCTTCTCTTTTTTCACGTTCAGGACTATTTATTGTTTTGTCCTTTGTTTATAGAGCTATCTTTAATTTTTTTTCTCTTTATTTTTTGTAATCAAGATTCATATTTCTTCCACAGTATTTGGTTTTTGGGCACAATAGGAACAACTTGTTACATGATTGAACTATTGTCAAATGATTACTATGCATGTATTCAAATGAAGGGACTCTCATAGGAAATAAGTGTTCATCATGAATCAACTAAAATTCAAAAGATAAATCCACTGTCGGCTTCAACAAGATAGCATTAGCACATGATTGTTCAAGATGCCGATGAACAGTATATGCATGACAAAATCTCATATCACAAATTATGTGTGACCATTGCTTTGACACTAGCTTACATTGAATTACCTTTTTTATTAGAAGCCTAAAAAATATTTCCCTCAGTACATCTTAATCATCCCATATTGAATGAGAAGCTCTCAATCTCTCCATTTGTATATGAAAAAAAAATTACTTGAGTTAAAAAAATACACAAAAGAGAAACCAAATCTATCTAACTCTCATCTAAAACAGAGAAATGAAGTCAAAATTTAAATAACAGCTCACCAGTTTTCTTGGGACCATGAGTTTTCTTTCCAATTTCTGTAATTGGTCTTCTGAAGTTTTTAAATGATTTAGCTAAAAATGGCCAAGGTATTAAGGTGCCACTACAGATAAAACAAATTTTAAGTCACTTTATTTGTACGGTGTAATAATTTCAACAAGCAACCTAATCATAGTTGTCCCTTACAACATGCTCAACCCAAAAAAACTTTTGTTTTGAACCAAAAGCACACAATTTTGAACCAAAATAGCCAATATATTTAGATTCTTTTATACCCCATAAAAACTAACTAAAGTCACCTTCAAATACTAGCATTCAGAATGTATAAATAAATTGACCTTCAAATACTAGTATTTAGAACATATAAATAAAACTTTAAAACATAATTAAATAACCAAAATAGAAAATTTAGACTCAAAATATTTTAATGGGAACAATAAAAATTTTTATTCTGAACAATATAATACCAAGTAAAAAAATACATATAATTATTACAATAATTACACACTTCAACTTTGTTATCACCCAAAAAAACTTGTGTGCTTCAGCTTTTGTCTTTGGATAAACTGTACATCAGCTTTTTTAACAAATAGTACAATGCAGAAAAATAGTTATTACCCTTTATCTTCACAAAGTCCACACAAACATTATGAGACAAGGCATTATAAAATTAATAGGTATTATCAAGATCACGTGTTCATCTATATTGTGGGAATGAAAAGACCAATAAATTAACACTTTACAAAATCATAGATAGAAAATGAAAAATATTTCAATATATTAATATGTATATAAAGCATTATCAAATACTATTTAATCATAGGACTCAAACACTTTAATTCTTGAAAATATTTCAAAAATGAACAAATTACAAACAATTAAATATTAAATAAGCATTAATAAAAATGAAAGAAAATGTAACATTCAAGCAAAATGTAATATATATTAATCTTTTTCTCTTCTTTTTACTAGACTTTTCATGCCTTGAGTACTTTTACACAACACATCAACTATCTACTTCAACTTTTCTAACAAGTACTGTGACATCTAAAAAAAAGAAGACATTACTTTCATCCACATTTATAGAGTCCATATTTATCAACCTGATAAATATGATGAAAGTCATGTGTTCACCTATTACCCAAAAAAAGAAAAAATCACACATTCATGTTTATATATGGTGGTTTAGTTTTTAGTTATATAAAAGTAAATTAAAATAAATAAAATTTGTAAAAATGAAGTTTGTTAGAAGTAAATTTATTGTAAGTTGTTATATTTAGATATTATTTTTGTAAATCATAGTTTGACAAAAAACTTATTTAAATGATAAAAATTAAAAGTACTTCTAGATATATAATATAAAGTTGGTATACTTCTCTTTTTCCAAAACTAAAATTTGAATAAATGGTTTTGTTAATAAAAAAGTAACTATCTGCTTTCTTTTTCAAAGTCATAGTTTAATCCACTTTTTATTTTTTAAAAAAGCAATTTGCTTTTGGTCAAACACATCTTCTTAGAAAATGATGGTTGAAAATCATGGTTTGATTTTAATAAATGTAAACCAAACAGGCACTATAACAACAAATTCATACCATTCTGAAAACCATATAGTTCCAAGTGAACAAAAAATCGATAAAATATCATTTAGCATAAAATTCAATCACCAAAAAAATATCCTTACATATTACATTACTAAAAAAACTACAAAGAAAAAAATATCAAAATCCCCTCTTTCATCATGACCATAGTTAATAATATACACATGCTGTCTATTAAAAAAACTAACATGACCATAGTTAATAATAAAAAGGCACAATTATCCAAGATCCAAGACTTATACAGAAACAAACAAGGACAAATTACAAATGCTGTTCAAAAACATACATGATTCACTCCAAAGCAGATCTAAATCTCACCATCACCAATAAGGGAGCAAGCATGGATAATTTGACATACGACTTGATTAGCAAGATCAACACCACAAGCAAAACATGGAGAGTTCAGGCAAAAATGCTGAGAAAGTGGATTGTTAGGAATGAACGAAATCTAGCAAGGATCAATTGCATTTGCATGATTCTCATAGATGAATAGGTAGGTTAATATCTTCATCTCTTCATAGTATTTTACTATACATTTTGGCTAAGTTAGAAAAAAGTTATATATGCAAAGGAACAAAATTCATGCAACTATACTTGCTGCTAATCTCATTGAAAAGTATGAATCCCACCTTGTAAAAAGATAGAGCTATGAGATGGAAAATTTTCATGTTATTGAAAACACCATGCTTGTCAAGAGTACTGCTCACCCATACAAGTTGACATTTAACTAGCACACGCACTTTGAGAGGATTGGCCACCTGTTTCCCTCCAATTCTTATTTAGTTGTTCCAATTTTTTATATTCTAAATGTCAAGCAAAAGTCGGATGTTTTCATAGATGCACCTTTTATCTTTGCTATGCAAATTGATCTTTTGAAGAATATATTTATTAAACCCTCTATTGTTAATAGTCCCTTTTTTTTTATTCTTAGATGTGATAGGTTTCTTGAAAGCTCTAGAAACCTTTAGAACAATTCCAAAGTAACAATGAAACACAATATAAATTGGTGTTCTTGATTATAGATACTGAGTGAGAATACCAATCCAATACTTTTATAATTATTTAATTTGTAATTGCAATTGCAACTTAAATTGATCTATCTTTATTTCCTATTCCACATTCATGATTTGTAGAAACAATGAGACAAAATGTACTTTGTTTGGAGAATATGCCATCAAGACTTGTTGTAGTAGCTTGAAACATTTTGAAGTGCTAGTAATAGTTCCTATGCAATTCATAAGGCTGAGAGTAACAAGAATAGGTGAACTCCGAAGAACCAATTGGTGGTTAACAACAAGAGTCAAGTTCAATCCTCAACTCCTAGAAATTGAGCAATTCTTGTACAAGTATTTCTTCAATGCTAAAAACAAACAATTAAGCAATTCTTATATAGCTACTTACGTGTTTTGGAGGCATCAACATTAAAAATTAGAAATATATTCTCTTCTGCCATCTAATTTAGTGAATTCACATGTGAACAAATCAACACCTACTTCCAATCAAGTATATTAGGAATGCATGCAATCCACTGCATCATGCTCTACAAAACCATCAATTCTTGATTTATGTTTTTCTAGCAATCAAATAAGCATTTTTGACATACCACCACACAATGAGGCAAGTTTCTAATCACACTTGTACATTCAAAATTTGCTTAATTATATTCTATGAATATTATTCTCTTTCAATTTCTAAACATAGTTTATGTTCTCTTAACAAAGACCTATACATGTATTGTCTTAGCATAGGTGCAAAAATTAGAGACAAATTTTGGTTGGTGGTACTATGGCTATACTGCATGCAGCTCAAAAGCAAGAAATAGATATAGGGTAGAATATTGTTAGGGATGCAAAAAAGTAATGGACTCCAAAGAACCCAAGAAAGTTAACCAACTAAAAATAATTTACAAATAAAATCCTAACACTTGACATATGGAACATAATAGTCAATAATGCATTTCCTATGTAGATTCAAAGTCCATTACCAACTATCAAATGGAACAGGACAACTATCTATAGTTTTTTTTATCGTCATATTAGAGAGCTATTACAAACAATAGCTAAAAAACAATTAGATCAATTACATCAGGTAATATTGATTAGCATATTTTTTTACCCAACCTTACTAATTAACAATATTTTTACTTCCTTTCTATCCCTTCCTAATCTACGTGCTAGATTGGATGACCTTATTCCTTCCCGCAAAAATTGAACTAGTTAATGGGACGAAGAATGGTTATGTGCTTAATAAGAGACAAGGTCAGCAATCACTCAACATTCTTAAGTCTTTCCATCACACAATATCAAAATGACAAATAATCACTAGAGCAATTTACTCTTTTTGATAAAAAGGGACACTTTATTTTCTATTATCTTTGTATTTTTCTCTGCATCATATAAATAGTAACTATTTACATGCTAAAAACTTACCATCACATTTCAAATTTTTTAGGATCTACAAGAGCCAATTATACAAGAAAAATTAATGCTCACCACAACAGGAAATGCTTACAAGAGAAGACGAGATGAAGAAAACATGTACAACTTTTCATGCACTTATATTATGGCTCGTCCACTCAAACATGCAAACAAGTCTATCAAAATAAAAGAAAAAGATTGAGATTCTCATTGCCTAGTCGTGTTATTCATATTATACTTTTAACCAACATATTGTGCATTTTAGTTTTTATGTGCTTGTATATCTTACCATCTATCTTATGTTCACAACTTCTCCACCATCTCTCTCTCTATGCCTCATGCTACTATGATAAAAATTACATCTATTTATTTTAATAAAGTTTAAATGATACTATATAATTCTTAGCTAGAAAGATTTAAAATAAAATTAATAACAATATTATGAATTACGAATAGCAAGTAAAATTAATTTATTATTTATTTTAAAATGATGTTCAAGGATTGGGACCAAACCTAGTAACATATACTAAGCTAACCTAATCTGACTCAATACTATAAAAATTAGGTATTGGGTTAACATCAATCCAATCTTATATGATCTCTGTAAATCCTACCATAAGAGTATAACTTTAAATCTTACTGTCAATGTAAGGCTTCAAAAGACACTAGAATATAAGTTCAGAGTTCAATTTCATTTACTCTACTCATTTTAATCAATGCAATTATCTAGGAAAATTGTGGTAAATGATGCTAAGAATTAATGTTAAGAAAACAAACCAATCACTAGGCTAGCAAAGACACCAATTCAAAATTCAATGATTTAATTGTGATCAAACTGAAATTAACCTAGTTATAATTAAATTAAAATATTATTTTCAAATAATTTTGAGACATTGTTATTATTCTATTTCATTAATTAATATTTAAATTTAATTACCCTATTATATATTAATTTAAAAAACATAGCAATTCACTATACAAAAAAGCACACAAAATCTCAAATTCGAGTCTTGTCTTCCTAGTATCATTTGTCATACTTCCAATCAAACATAATCACAAATATTTCTCATACTTTCATTACTCAAAATTTAGGGAGAAAAATTTCTCATGCATTTGTGTGAGTGAACAGCTCTAATTAATAAAAATTCTAAAAGACTAAATCAAGTAAATAAGCATGTATATTTAATAAATAACAAGATAATGAATAACTAAAGAGTAACCATGCAAAAAATAATAATAAATCAACTAGATGAACAACTAAGTGGTTAAAGAATGAAATAATTAAACAACAAATAATTAAATCACTAATCAATAAAATGAATAAAAAGTAAGTAAACTAGTAAATAATTAATTGATTGATCAGCTAAATAAGTAAATAAATAAACAATATAATAAATAGATAAATAAAAATTAACCAGGATAAATAACCACACAATTAATTAATCAATTAAGATAATAGATAATAAATTAATTTCTACATGGAATTAGATAATAACAACAATTTCACTTCTTAAACTAATAATTTTGCCTTGTGCACCAAGGGATAAGGCCTTAACGGAAGTTGTAGAACCAAATTAATTCTTTATGCCTACTCCGTACTATCATTTGTCATATAGTCAATTTTCATACACCAATGGACAATGCATTTCCACCCAACACTTCTTTTAATGATATGTGATGAAAAGATTGTATTTCATCAGCCACGGTGTATAAGCACACAACTCACAAAATCACTAAAACAAAGGTGCCACCAACTAATTATTATGACATATACTCCAAAATTCAAGCTTCAAGCATGATTGCCATGAACAAGTCATGGCTATTGTTATCAATTCATCCATCACCAATGCTTTATTAATAATATTATCATATAATGTAGTGAATGGTAACTTCCTTTCAAACAACCAATAGAAGACACATAACCATCAAATTCAACATTGTTCCTCCTCAAATTTGAGAAGAAGAAAATGGCATCAATACATGCTCATGCACAAAGCTTGGTTACTTAAATGAAACTAGTCAAACTCATGCAAAATTCTAATCATAGATAATATTTCACAATTGCCTAAATTAGTAAAAACAGAATGAAATAGGAAGTGATTAAAAACTTATCTTATAAACCAATTGAATCTAAATATAGTAGCACCGCCAATAACCTCCCACTCCAAGGAAAAGAAGAGACGCCCCACAAGTTCCAAAGACCGTCCTTCAAATTCCTTATGCTTTGTCCATCATCCTTTGAACAAAGGAAATCCACTTAATTTTGCTAAAACAAGAAAATGCCTTTGCTAAAGTTGAGTCATGCAAACATCCCAAGTTTAATCCCTTTGTGTTTTCTTTGTGCCATTTATTTCACACAACATATATGACATATTACTGTAAAAGCTTCTAGCCATACCCAAGGGAGCATGGACAATGGAAGATAACTGAGGCTAAGAAGGATTTGTTACATCTTCATAATTAAGACATGGGGGCTTCCCCTTATGCACAAGAGATTACTCCCCTTATAAGAAGGAAGGAAGTTGATTAAATGATTGGGGGTAAATCCTTAATCTTAATTGATATCTTTCATAGAGAATTTTTTTAAATAAAATAATTGAAAGTTAAAATTTAAATTGGAAGTTTAAATTGAAATTTAGATTACCAAATTCCATAAAAAAATCCTAAGTAAAATAAAAATCCTAACAAACTATAAGGATAAACATTACCAATTATATTTAAGATCTATTTTTATTCACTTAAATTTTTAAATTTATTATTATTATTTTTTACTACTACTATTATTACTATACAATATATAACGAATTGCTACTCATATTTATATATTGAGAAGAAATTTTAGACTTCAACAAAATACAAAAATTATGGTAATCAAAATTGAATTTTAAATTGTAAGATATAATGAGAATTATAGGTATTAACTAAATCAAAATCTGATAGACTATTAATATAATAACAATACTACTTTTATTTTAAAAAATAGAATTTCCTATATTTTCTTATATCTTTTATCAAATTTTACATTTACTTTTCAAGGATCTTACATTAGAACCTCATTCCATCATTGTGTTGTGAGCTACATGTAGAGTTTTGTATTTCATCTTTTGGCTTGGATAGCATTGATTATAATGAGAGATAACAGTATGTTTTATTATTTATTTGCTTATTGCATAATTTACTTGATTACTAATATTATGAACTTGTTATAATCCATTATGGCATATGACCATGAATTGATTAACTACTTTGAAAACTTGTATATATATGCACGTATACAACCTTCATAACAAACTTGTTCTTAGAAATGTGAAATATTGGATCTTTGAACTACCTTGGAAAGTAGTAACATTTGAGAATGTGCATACTACTAAGGTGAGTATCTTGAATGTGGATTAGGCTATCTTAGGATATAGTATCACTTGAGAATGTGCATGCTACCAGGTTGAGTCTCTTGAATGTAGATTATGATATCTTGGAATGTAAAACCACTTATGAATGTGTGTGCCACCAAAGCGAGTTTCTTGAATGTGGATTAGGCTACATTTGAATACAATACTACTTGAAAATATGTGTGCCACCAAGGTAAATCTTTTGAATGTGAATTAGGTTACTTTAAAATGTAGTACCAGTTGAAAATGTGTTTATTGCTAATGTGAATTTCTTGAATGTGGATTAAACTATCTTATGATGTGATACTACTTGGAAATTTGTGTGCCACTACGGTAAGTCATCAAAATATGATTAGGGGTGAAATGGATTCCTCAAATGAATAAATTAAGGAGTGGAATGGATTCTGCAAATAGATATGATATGGGGTGGAATTGATTTTTCAATTGGATATAATAAGGGGTGGAATGGATTCTCCAAATGGATATAATAAGGGTGGAATAGATTCTCCAAATGTGAATTTGGATTCCTTGGAATGTAGCACTTTATGAGAGCGTGCCATTATGGTGAAACAATGGAATGCGAAATTGACTATTTTGGGTAGTAGCATCTTGTGGGAGCTCTACTACCTTCAAGGCGAATCAATTGGATGTGAACTTGACTATCTTGGAAAGTAGCACCCACATGAGTGTGCTGCCAAGGCATATTGTATCATGGTAATCTTTAGTATATGATCATATTTTTGTTTACTATATTATTTGTTGGAAATGAAATGTACTATATTGTGGAATGATTGTATAACCATACATTTCATTCACATGTTTTCACATATTAGTTTTGAATAATACTTTTGCCTTTGGTTACTAAGATTATTGTCTCACCTTGTAGTCTTTTATTTTCCAAGAGATAATTCTAACTTCAACAAAGATAAGCAACTAGAGGGATGTACTCCTACCTATTTCATGTAAAGATAGTTGTAGTAGCTATTTGGTACATTTGATCTCCCTTGAACTTATGCATCATGTTTATGAAATTTACAAATATAGGGTAGGTGTTTCAAGAATGTTTCCTTTGACTATTGTAATAATTGAATGTGAATAATGATAAATTATCTTCTTTACTTAGAAGTGGTGTAATTTGAATATTTAATCATCTTGATTAGTTTGGCCAAAGAAAAAATGTTTAATTTGGGTTTGAGGAAATTTTAGGTTATAACCATTATACTGCAGAAATTTTGATAGAAAGGCTTATGAAATAAATAATTGGGTTTTAAACTTTTGGGCTTGATCTCATTTGGAGTCCAAATTGTTTTCTTAGACTATGGGTTAATGAATACTAGTTTTTAGTATTTTAATTAATTATTCCTAAATCCTTGTTTTAAAACATAAGGTATTATACCATACATTAAAACCACACTAAGTATCTCTCATTCTCAATTCGATAATACTCATTGTTGGATAAGATATTGCACCAAATCTAAAATCAAAAGTTATTTTCATCAGTATTTTTTTACTTAAAAAATAGTACAAAATATATGATATTCTAAATAAAAAAGTGGAATTTTAACGACTAGAATCACACTTATGAAATTTTCACCTATTAGTAACATGTGTTTTTCAATAACTATAATTTACAAAATAAATATATACTTCTCAAGTTACCAATTAATTGTTAAAATTTACATCTAATTATCTTCATATAGTGCTCTATGCAATATATTTTTGTTATACAAATTCAAACATCTATGAAAATATTGGAAAATATTACTTTTCCACTAAATATTCCTTCACATAGCGCATGTGCAATTCTAATTACATTTAAACTTTTATTATTATGATGAAAGGAAAGATATATTTTCTTACACAAAATTAAGATATCAATTGTTTATTATATTTTCATTATTATAACATGTAACTATTTTTTTTATCACATTTTTTATTTGTATAGTCACTTTTTTATTTTATTATTATCATTTAGTTACGTGCTAAACTAACTTCTCTCTCTTTTAATTAGAGTCAAGAACCAATTCTTATACTTTGTTTGTGTCAAGTTATTATGGTCCCATTTGGTACTCATGAATTATTAGCATGGAAAGAGAATTGAAAATGGAATCCATTTGTGTACATGTTGGGTACATTTCAATCAATTTTCTTGGGAATCTTTATTCCAGTAAAAAAGATGGAATTTGATTCTTTTGGTATACCAACAAAATTGAGAGAATTCCATGGAATAATTTTTTTTTTGGGACATTTATGATCTCATGTAAAACCTATTCAGAAAATTTTGCCCCTTAATCATTTTGAACTCGAATCATCACTCTTCATTAACACATTGACAATAGAGAGGTGGTTGAGAGAGTAACTTTAGTGATAATGTCATTGATGGTGATAGCTAGGGAAGGTAAGAACTCACATATTCTAGTGAACTTCTGACAAAAACTTTTGTTGTTGCACATTTGCTACCCTATTGTCCCCAAATTCTAACACCAACATCACTAGTTTGGGTGGTGTTCTCCTCCATCTCCAACGATGGTGTTCTCCTCCAATGTGACTTAGAGCCTGATCCATATCTGTGATTTCTAGGTTATAGTTCTGGTTTGCACACATAGCAATGATGAGATCTTCTGGGTCTATCTAGTGGTCGACGACGGTGGTTTGATTTCTGGATTTCTAAATGTTTGTGTTTTTAAGTTTTTGTAATAGGTTTTGTAATGGCCACCACTATAGTGGTTGTTGTGTGAGTGATTTTTGGCCATTATCCATGTAATGGTCGTCATGAGTTTGCGGTCTTTGACCAATGTGATAATTGTTTTTCTGCATTATAATATACATTAAAATTAAAAATTATGCAATATTCCATATCATACTAATTATACTTTTAAAACTCATTCTTATTTTCATTTTCATTCCTATTCCCATTCTCATTTTTATTCCAATTTCATAAAAAAGAGTTTTATCATGCCAAGCCAGGCCATAATATGTTTTAGGATTTTTTTCTCTCTCTATATTTTTTCAATGTACATATATATATATGTATATATATATATAGATAGATATATATATATATATTTAATTTTTAAATTTTTGCATATAAAC
This sequence comes from Adenanthera pavonina, assembly GCA_026686845.1. NCBI lineage: Eukaryota > Viridiplantae > Streptophyta > Magnoliopsida > Fabales > Fabaceae > Adenanthera > Adenanthera pavonina. The sequence continues at coordinate 12,677,862 of JAIVEN010000017.1, forward strand.
GGCTCCATTAACATATTACAAATAATGATATACAATTTCATTTTACTTTAGACAAAATGGAATGGACTTATCAATTACAAGTTTTTTTAACAAACATATATATATATATATATCTGTTACAAGTTAATGATTTTTTAGGTTTCAAAAATTCACTTTTTAAAAAAAAAACCACTTTTAAAAAATTCTAAAATATTTTTAACTAAATTTTAAGAAAATAATTATATAGTATAAAAATAAATTTTTAATTATTTTGAATAGTTATTTTAAACAGTTAAATATTAGTTTTTAAGTAATAATGTTTTTTTATGATTGTTGGTAATGTAAGATAATTTTTCACTTCTCATAAAATCTTTAGACAATAAATTTTTTTAAACAATTTAAAATACTCTTTTTAGGTGAAAACAAATTGTGCATTTAAAAATAGTTTAATTCTGAGTTTTCATAAAATCTCTAAACAATGAATTTTTTTAAACAGTTTAAAATATTTTTTTAGGTGAAAACAAATTGTGCATTTAAAAAGAGTTTAATTCTGGGCTTTTCCTTTCCTCAATTACCCAGAAAAAAGCTGGCTTCTCTCTGCAATGCGTTTTTCTCTGCATTGCGTTTTCTTTTCTTTTTGGGCCAAATCTTCGAAGCGTTTTTCACTAGTGGTTCGATTGAAGGGCAAGCACCGAAGCTAGCGGAACTCACTGAGTCACACGACAGCGTTTTCCCACAGTGAGAAAAAGGCAATCCTACTTCTCCCGCAGCTTGTGCGATCCCTTGGTAGGTCCCTATTTTCTTCTATGTTGCGACCCTATTTACTCACGGTGGTCACACTCCGCCGTAACCCTTTGTTCTCCATCATCTACGGCCGCTTCCGGCGTTGGTTCCGCCTTCATTCTTAAATTTTACTTTCCCTTTACTTTTTGGTTTCAAAATCGTCTTTTTTCTGCCACTCGCCCTGGAGTTCAAACGCAGTCATTGTGTCGTAGTCTGTTACGACTGTGCCGTTTGGTTCTAGGTTTTTTTTTTGGTTCTCTCAGGTTATCTCCCTCGTCTGTGTAGGTAAAGGTACTGGTTAAAATCTAATTGTCTTTCGTTGTGGAGACTGATTGTTTTTTCGGTCCCTTTGCATGGTAGCTACTGGCATTTGAAAATGAAAGCTCTGATGACTTTTGGATGTGTTACTTTGGTACATTGTTGTTGTTCTTGTTTTTCTATCGAGTTTAAATTGAGCAAAGAAAGGCTTACCCTGTAAAGAATTGGGTTTTAAGTTGCGGTAATACTTAAGATCGTCAAGAGGGCTAGACACAAACTGGCAATGATAATATATTCTCTACTTCATGGCACCCTAAAATGGGACTGTGAATTCGTGGGCAGTTTTCTTTTGTTCCTTTGTAATTATAATGACAATAATAAATTTACAAATAATGGTATACGGGTTGTTTTCTGTCCGATGATATATATACATGATGAGGTTGTGAACCTCTGATAAATCTCTTGCTAATCTTTTGGCGAACCATAGTAACAGTAGGCTCTGCGTGAGATGCTCGTAATGTTTTTAGTGAGAACTTCTTTCCCGTAAGCTTTTGTGCCGGTTTTTTCTACTTTAGTACAGCCGGACTGGACTAATTCATTAGGTCATCTGCAATATAGATGGTGCCTGTTCTACCAAACCTCTCATGTTTATCATCTTGGGTTTCAAATGCCTACCTCAACTGTTGTTAACCCCAAGAAGCCTTCATCTGAAGATGGTCTGTCTGACTAGTTGGGTTTAGACATTTTATCACAAAGCCAACCGTAGTTGAACTATTAAATGAGCTATATTTATGTACATGGACGTGTTTGGTCTTCATTGAAGCAATAAATTTATAAGTGAAATTAAGTTTTCAATGAATTCATTTTTGCATTAAAAAATTTATACAGAGTCTTCGATGTTCTGAGTTTTCTCATTTATTTGTATTCTTTACTCCTCAGACTACTGATATTTGGTGAGAAATCAGTAAAAGAGAGATCAATATCATAATTGTGCAAACATGGCGAATTTAGCTTTGACTGGGATACTGGAAAAGGTATGATTATTTTTATTTGTGTACCTGCAATGGTCATATTTCTTTACATATTCATAAATAAGGATGTCTTTGTAGGCATATGTGTGTATTCAATTACTTGTGTAAGTGGAAGTTGTGGAAATATATTTTCCTCTTATTTCTTATTTCCACAGATGACTGGCAAGGATAAAGATTATAGATACATGGCCACATCGGATTTGCTTAATGAGTTAAACAAAGATACATTCAAGGCTGATGCTGAACTGGAGATAAAGTTGACAAATATCATCATACAACAGCTTGATGATGCAGCTGGTGATGTTTCTGGATTGGCTGTGAAATGGTACAGCCTCCTTCCGGAGTCTCTTTTAACATTTATTATTTAACGAAAAAGTTTGGAGTTTTTAGTCTCTCTTTTAACGGGGATTGGCTACGTAATTTTTTTTAAGTCATTCAATATTTCTTTATATATTTCATGGGACTTCATGCAAATCTTTTTTTTAATTCCAATATTTCTCTACACATTTAGCAAGGTTTGAATGTTAGAAACGTACTATATTCCAAAAATTTTTAAATTATTATCTATTCTATGTATTGCATGGTGGACAAATATCTAGTTTCACGTAAGATGAATCAGTTTGATGGCTAACTAGCTATTGCTCAAATAATTTTCCTGTTGATAAGATATAGTAGACTCGGGCTGCAATGAGAAAAATTATTGAGCAAAATGATTAAGTTGCAATGTTGCTTACTTCTTACCTTTTCTCCTAATTTAAATTTAAAACTTGTAGTCTTGCTCCATTGGTGAGGAAAGTGAGTGAGGCAAGGGTTGTGGAAATGACTAGTAAATTATGTGAGAAATTGCTAAATGGGAAGGACCAGCATCGTGACATTGCTAGCATAGCTTTAAAGACGATTGTTGCTGAAGTTTCTACAAAGTCTCTGGCACAATCTATTCTTCTTTCTCTCTCACCACAATTGATCAATGGAATTACTGGCCCAGTAAGTTCTTAATTTTGTTTAACTATACTACTGGAAACTTAACACCCAAAACTGTGCCCTTTTCTGGATGACGCCACCTTCTTTGATTTTCTTTCTATTCTATTCTTTCATGAATTCCTAATGTTCATTCATGTAACATATTTGATTTCTAGTCTGATGGCTCGTAATATGTTGATACATATGTCCAAGAATTAAGTAAAAGCTTCAGTGTCTTTTGTTTTAATTTTACATCCTTTTACCTTCCTGAAAGAATTTTACAGTGTGATGTTCAACGATAAATCTATGGGCAAATATTTTCACATTCCCTATTCAATTGCACATCCTTGCTATGCTTATTGAATGACAATTTATAAATGAGAATTTCTTCCTTTTCTTGTCATGTATTGTTCTCTGTATTATTTGCTTAACACAACTGCATATTCTTTGCTAACATGTTGACCAAGGAGCTCTTTTCCAATATTCAAATGCATCTGTCAAATTTGGTTGTTTCAATTGCTATTTTTTGGTCCAATGAGTTCCATTTGATTTTTGAGGTAGTATATCCTATGTGGCAAGGTGTGAAATTTTTTTTTTCTTTTTGCATTGTGTACTTGTTAGACATATTAGAGATTTTGGACCTCTTCTAGTGCTCATTGTGAATGAGATTTTTTATCAGTGGAAGTTAAATTATTAAATGAATTTTTTTATTTACAGGGAATGAGTTCGGAAATAAAATGCGAATGTCTAGATATTTTATGTGAAATCCTTCATAAATTTGGAAATCTGATGACATCTGATCATGAGCTGTTATTGAGTGCGCTTTTGTCTCAGTTGAGTTCCAATCAAGCCAGCATACGTAAGAAGACGGTGGCATGCATTGGTAAGACTTAGTTGTGATTCTTGATTTCTTTGAATAATTGTTGTTGTTGTTTTTTTTTTTTTTAAGTAGAATTGATAGCTTGGTGTTACTTTTGTTGTTATTGAGAAGTTTTTTTTCCTCAATGTTGTCAAATTTGTTTTTCTCTGTCTTGGTTTAATATGTTGCTGTAAAATGTTTTATTCTGTGTGACCTTTGCCATCTTGCCAAATTTCAACCATCTAGGGTATTTCTAAGTTATTCAAACCTGTCGACAAGTAATTTGGGTTGTTAGGGTAACTTGTGTCGTGGGATAACTTTGATCAGAGGATTTGATTAGATGCGAAACAACTGACAGATGGACTAAATATTGATTATCTTGTATATAATCTCTATAATGAGAACTATACTAATACTGAGAGAATCAATACATGTTCATATTCTATAGAATGGATTGCAAATTGACTGGATCTAATACTCATGATTTGTAATATCACATAAAAAATACTTCAGAGAAAGTGTTATCAACCTTGAGGCGGTTTCTTTCTTAATTTTCTTCAAAATTTTGACCATTTAGTGGAAATTCATTCTACTTAATAAACACTTCTCCACTTTTCAGCATCTCTTTCTTCAAGCTTGTCTGATGATTTGTTGGCAAAGGCAACTGTTCAAGTTGTTACTAACTTGAAAAATAAGGTTGCCAAGTCTGAAATGATCCGCACAAACATTCAGATGATTGGTGCTTTAAGGTATGGAATGTTTCTCACATTATACTCCTTTTCATGATGTTCACGTTATTTATCAAGTTACTCTTAAGTGGTATACCAGTCGTGCTGTTGGTTATCGATTTGGACCCCATCTTGGAGAAACAGTTCCAGTGCTGATTGATTACTGTACTAGTGCCTCAGAAAATGATGAAGAGCTTCGTGAGTACAGCTTGCAGGTGCTATGTTCTTCTTCACTCTTATTAAAGTGTGATTTAGATGATGATTAACTCAGAACTGCATATTAATTTATATTATATTCTCTGTCATGCATCTCCATGATGTTAAAATTTAACTGCAGGCACTTGAAAGCTTTCTCCTTAGGTGTCCAAGGGATATTTCTTTTTACTGTGATGAAATTCTTCATCTTACCTTGAAATATCTGAGTTATGATCCAAATTTCACTGACAATATGGATGAGGATACTGATGATGAACATCATGAGGAAGAGGAAGAGGAGTATGTGCCTTGTTCACTTGGTTGCTTGTATGGCATTTGTGCATTCCTGACATTCGTGTAAGCTTGGCCTAAAATACGATATCCTCTTGCAGTGAGAGTGCAAATGAATATACAGATGATGAAGATGCCAGTTGGAAAGTTCGGAGAGCTGCAGCTAAATGCTTAGCAGCTTTAATTGTATCTCGTCCTGAAATGCTTTCGAAGCTATACGAGGAGGTAACTTTACTGTCAGTTTGATATTAGTTCCTGTGTAGAGCACATTTATCCCTTTCCTCTTTAGTTTGTTGCTTTCCTGGTATTGTTTTAGCTTTCCTAATAGAGTCATGGTGGTGTGTTATTGTTAAACTCAAAACTGAACCTCTTTGGTTAGTAATTTTTGAACATTTGCTTAATGGGATCTACCATCATGAGTAGTATGATTTTGATGCTTATCTTTGTGGCAGGTATTGTTTAATTCTGTCCTGATCGTTCTTTTTTCATTCTAATAAAGTATATTTTATTGAAGTTACATGTGTATGTTTTGTTTGAATAGCTGGTTCACTCTCTGTTTATAATCTTTAGTGGCATGATTTGCTAACCTGAGCTCCCCTATTTTTATAGGCTTGTCCAAAACTGATTGATAGATGTAAAGAGAGAGAAGAAAATGTCAAGGTAGACCAAAATTAGTATTTTACTTCAGTCTTTTACAACACTATGTGGTTGCTTATCATATGGATGTGTTGCAGATGGATGTATTTAATACTTTCATTGAGCTCTTGCGTCAAACTGGAAATGTCACAAAAGGGCAGATTGATATAAATGAGACAAGGCAAGTTACCTTTATCTTCTGAAAGTGCCCTACCATTCATTTTGCATTGACTTTTGAATCACTTTCTGTTGCTGTTACAACTTAAAATTCTACAAGCACATGTTAGCTGTAGTCAGCCAAGAAACTGTAGTGAATAGGCGTAAATTTTCTTGACTAACAGTGAAAATTATTTAGGCAACAGGCCTGCCCTATTAGCCCAAAATCTCAGGGAATATCTCTGACTAGTCAGTAGGCTAACAAAAGATATTATCTTGGTAGAATCCTGGCCTAATGGATAAAATAGGGAATACAATAAATAATATGAATAAATTAGTAAATAACTGAATAAAGAAACTGAAAATAATAAAATTAGAGAAATAATTATTCTTGGTGTCTTCCAACACATGTTACGGATACTTTTTCTTTCAGAACGTCTTTACTGAAGCATGTAATGATTGTACATGAACTAATTGTGGAGAATTTGCTATTTGGCCCCTTCTATTTTTTAAGCTTGTCTACTTCCATTTGTATTGTTCATGACTAGGAAATCAGTAATTATGGTATATACTATTTTGGAGCACTTCTTTAAAGCATGATGTAAATAACGTTATTGATGCATCCTTTATGGCAATGACAAAAGAAAGATACACACCCTTATTTTGTATGTCTAGACATCTTTCGTCAGTGAATGAGGAGATCCCAAGTTTTGTATGTATATCTGTACACCTGGGAAGAGAACTTACTGGTCCACACTGTTCTGAGCCATTTTAAGCCAATGTTCTTTCTCAGGTTGTGTCCACTTTTCTTTTTCATTTAAAAATTTCTGCCTCTTCTCTTCTCAAATCCTGTGCAAATTTATACGGGCACCTATTTTATTTTATTAGGGTTGTGTTACACACAAACACACTCAAAAATTAACTTAGGAAGAGAATTCACCATGCAACACTTCTAAGCTAGTTTAAGCAAGATCTTGTCTTGGGCTGTGTGCACTGTCATTTTGTTTTGTGGGAATTAGGGAGTAGAAGTATTTAGGAAAATAGGAAACGGGTGCTTCAGGAATATACATCTTTATTTTCATAAATAGGGGAGGATATGCATGTAATGGGTGTGAATGAAATAGTATGTGTTATTGTGTTATTTTGAGGCTTGCCATGCATCAACTGGTATTAGAGCTGGTTAAATTCCTTACAAGAGAGGCTCGTGTAAGAGAGGTTCTTGCAAGAGAGCTGGAGATCTTGGAGAAGCTTGACAAGCTTGCGCAAGGAATGAAGAACACACAAGTAGACTATCACAAAGCACAAACAATAGTGAACCATATGAGACAGCAAAGGAAAACTAAGGAACAGGAATCAAATGAACTTACCCTTGCCACTGAAGACGATGAAGGTTGGGTGAAGCGTACATGATAAATGATATGGATAATCATCCAAAGGATAGAGGACAGGAATACAGAGTATATCTTTGGGGCTGTTAATTTCTATTGGGTATGAAACAATGGTGATGATATATGCTATGGATATCCATTCTAAGGTAAGTGCAGTGGGGGGAAGCTTGATAAGCTTATATTTAATCTCTGTTTGGGACTTTATTGATGTGTTTACTGGAAGTCATAGGCAGGGGCATAAGCAGGTACATCAATTATTTCTACTTATATCTTGAAATAAGTACTGTGAGTATGGGAATAGTGGCTGTGATTTTGGTTCATGTGTTCCTCTCAAATTACACTATGCAAACAGATTATCAGAGGAAGGAATCTCCTTTCACTGGTCCCCACAATTTTGATGATAATAAGCTGTAACAGTTTGTTTCCTGGGTACATTTTTTCCTACTGTTCAAGGAATCTTTGGTGGTCGTTGATCTCAGAAAAGTATGGGAAAATAATGTAAATTCTGTTTCCAAAGATTTTCTGCGAATGTGGTTTGCATCTTAGCTTGTGGCTTACAACCTCTAGGAATTCATTCTTTCTTTGCTGTTTGCAATTTAAGGATCTTCTGTGTTAATATAAAGAATGTTGCTCCTGCATGCTTCAAATAATAATATGGTGTAGTTCGCTAAAGATTTCTTGGTTTCTGTAGACTCTACATATGTAGAAGCTACTGCACAAATTAACATTGATTGCAAACATTTCAAGAGGTTATTTGCAGCTGGTTCGGTGAAAGGTGTTTTGCAAGATCATGATGTTTTGGTAGCTAGAAGCATAGCAAAGCCCCTTCAAACAAATGGAAGTCCTCTCATGGTTAATGATGTTCCAAAGCATTTTGAGGAAGCAGTTCTGCTAATTCAAGTAGAGGATCAAGCTGGATTTGCATGGTTTATTGCTGAAGCATTGGTTATTACTGCCACTAAAAGTCTAGGGAAAAGTTATTTGAGCAATGGTTGGTTGGGCTCTTTTTTTTTTTTTTGGATAAGCGGTAGGTTGGGCTTTCTAGGGAAGAATCCTGGCTTCTAATTCACACCTGGAGGGCAAGGTGAAACCTTGAGGGCTGGAAATGTTGGATCTGTAACTAATGGGCTGATATGGTAACTAGTAGGCTTGGTGAGTTCTGTGAGTGAGAGAAGGAGTAAGACATTGGGAATATATTATGGGTGAGGGGGTTAGAGTTAGGTAGGTAGGAGATTGTGAGTGAGTCGCTGTGGAGAGCCTATGCCTCTTGAATGTATAGGAACCTTTGCTTAGCTTTCATTTTCTCCTTTATTTGCTAAACCTGTAGTTGATCCTGTGAGACTTACACTCTAGCGTGATCTTTGTACACAAATAACAGAATTTCAGAGTTGAGTTCAATCCAAGTAGCTATGCACAACTTAGTGAATGTTGAAGGGACTTTCATTGGAAAGATGGCGTCAAAATTGAAGATGAAGAGGTTGGAGGCACTGTTGGCGATTGAAATGCCAAGACAAACATTAGTGGGAATGTATATGGTAATAGAGAAGGTTATCATGCCAATATTTCCTTCAAGACTTGCATCTTGTAGCAACGATTCGAACACCACAAGAAGTAAGCAGCATCTACCTAGTGAAACAAGTAGCCTCATGCCATAATCACTACTCATGCGAACCTTTCATGTATTCGTATGTGCTCTCTAAGGCATGCAGCCTTTATAGCATCACCCACTTTTTGGCAACAACCCCAACAATTTTGGTCTCCAGGCATAGAATGACAGGATTGACAAAATCGTGTTCAGGTTTGACTTAGGTGTTTGCTTCAAGAGAAGGCGTCACCAAATTCAAAGGACTCATCTCTCCCTAAAAGTGTAACCATTTCTTGTCTTGCTGTTGATTTTCCTGGGAAACACCTTGTAGTCATCCATTGTTGACAGTTTCTTTCAACCTTCAATAGCCTCCTCGCCTACAATTTTTGTTTCAGTTAAAGTCCTGTCTGTTTTTGACTTCTCTGTTGAAAATAATGAGCCCTCCATCTAATTACAATTTAGATGCTATAACAAGGGGGAAGAAGGAACCTAAGGAAGTTGACTTAACTGTTTGGTTCACGAATCTCGATATGCTTATCAATCCATAGAGAAACTGGAATTGTTGGAATGTAAACTGCCAAGCTGTCAAATTGTAACTACTATAGCTGTTCCTTCACCAAAGCAAAGAGGGCATGCTGACAATGGAAAGGATGAAGGAATCATTACCGGTGGCAGTGGGGAGGGAATCGTTGGAGGAGAAATTATGTACATCCTTTGTCATGTTCTTGAGGTTGGAGTGAAGGCCACAGTGATTGCTAAAGAAATGGTGTTGCAATGGGTCCAAAACAAACCTTGGGCTGTGTGGAGCCTATTGGAGGTTCCATGGGGTTTGAAAGGTTAATGTTGCTTCTTTCATGTGGGCTTTATGCAGCATAGGCTTTGTCTATGGTGACAATGGGTCCTGTGGCCATTGGAGTGGCTGCAACGTTCTATGGGCTTAGTGCAATTGCAGAGCAGTGCATGGATTTGAAACAGCTGGGAAGTGACTGCTGGAGTTTTCCCAAGAAATTGGGATCAAGGGAAACCTACAAGTTTATGGGCCTGCCTTGTCATGAGAGGAAGCCTGGACCATCAGTTTGGAACTGTCAACTACAATGTGGACTCAATCAAATGTCTCCAGGCTATTATTGAGCTAGGAAAAGGACCAAGAGTAATGTAGTATGGGTTGGGAATTTATCCTCCGCTATGAAAGGATAATTTTCATGGGAAGGGAGTAATGTTATGTGGGAATTAGGGGGTAGAAGTAATTAGTGGGTACTTTAGGAATTAGCTATACATCTCTATTATCATAAATAGCGGAGGATATGCATGTAATGGGCGTGAATGAAATATTATTGTTATTTTGAGGGTTGCCATGCATCACTTTTTTTTTTTTTTTAAATTGGGATAAATTTTCTTCCTATGTTTTTTTTGTTGGAATCTCTTGCATAGCTACACAGGCAGTTGGGCACCTGTTTAGTTTTATTACGGTTGTTAATTTTATGAGCAATATCATCATCCATTATTACTCTTCTGACTTAGTTTTTATCTATTGTCAATCAAATTGTTACAATTGTCTTGTTAGGTGTGGCATTTACTTACTGTTTTAGTATTGGCATGTAATGCAGTCCTCGATGGCTTTTGAATCAAGAAGTGCCGAAGATTGTCAGATCTATAAATAGGCAGCTCCGTGAGAAATCTATCAAGACAAAGGTAGGATTTTACAAAAGTATGTAGTTGATTCATTAACTCACTAGAAGGTTAACAACTTTATCTATGCAGGTTGGTGCCTTTTCTGTTTTGAAAGAACTTGTAGTTGTCTTGCCAGATTGTCTTGCAGACCACATTGGATCTCTCATTCCAGGAATTGAAAAAGCCTTAAATGTAAGAATAATTGAATTTAATTGAAATTATGTTTTATCTGATTTGATTCATCCCAGTGCTGACTTTTTTATCTTTTCATCAAATTTGCTTCCTTTTTTTTCCTTCCCAGGACAAATCTTCTACCTCAAATTTGAAGATTGAAGCCCTAACATTTACAAGATTAGTATTATGTTCACATTCTCCCGCTGTTTTCCATCCTTATATCAAGGTAAAGAGCCATAACTGATACTGGAGGCTGCTCCATTTTGTATTTGTTTGGTTCACTCTTTGAATTGGTTTATGGACTTTTTAAAGTGGAATATTTGCTGTTTGGAAAGAACTGTATTGTCATTGAGCTTTACAGCATGTAATAGCAGTGATGGCGTTGAGGTGGAGGAAATCTATCTGAATTTCTTTAGTCTAATCCTTACTAAGTTTTCTGTTGTGGTGAAACTGACAACACCACGCCTCTTGCCCCATGAAAGTTAGAGGGAAAAAGGGGGAAACAGGTTATTTAGTGGGTTTTTCCATGCTATTTTATGGGTCTGAACAGTTGTCAGACTTTCAGTTATCTAGATTGTAAAGTTGGGGAAATTAATGTGTGGAAGATGCCTGTCGTTCTTCAACCATGTTGTCCATATGATGCTTATAGCCTGCAGGATTGAGTTGATATTAGAGAACTGTCTTAGAATATTCTGTTCGTTTGAAGTGCTTTTATTTGTTTTATTGGAAAAATAATTTATTGATGAGAAGAGAAACCAATACACCAATGGAGGACAAGGAATTCTGTACCTGTCAAGCCTTAGAAGATCTGACACTCATTTGATCTCAAGAGCTTTCCAATTCCTTTTAAACCCTCTGGGGATAGCCTCTGAAAAAAGCCAGTTGCGGAAATCTACAGGGAGGTTGAAATATTAATTCTCTCCCAAAAATGTGATGGAAGAGACTTTTGCTTAAAAACTCTTGCATTCTCTATCACTAATCATATACACCAAAATTTGGCTAAAACAGCTCACTGCTAAAGGACTTTATGTTCCTCATTGTTCCCCAAACCCTAAAGCTTTTATAGCTGAAAAGAAACTCTAGATCAGCTGTTAGACCTACTGCTCATTAAAGATGTCAAACATTCTATTCCAAATTTGCCATGCTACTCAGCAATGCATAAAGAGATGATTTATTGTCTCTGAATTCTAAAATCACATCACACAAAATTTGGTAATATAGCTTTATTGGCCAACAATTTTGAAGCAGATCATTAGTATTTTTAGTAAGAGCTACGGCCCAAATAAAAAGAACCCTAATTGTTTGAATCAATATCAATGGACATAAAATAAAAAATTTAAAGTGAGTCGCACTATTAGCAAGTCATGGAAAGGGCACCTCACCTCATACTTTGTGTAATGCACAAGAAAATGTGTTTAGCTTTGAACAGAAATATTGAAGAAGGAACAACAACAACCCAACAAGTGTATAATCCTGAAGAATAATGGAAGGGGGCCAAGGAGTCCAACAAGGCATGTTCACTCACTGCTTCACCATTAAGACCCAGTTTGATATGCTAGAAAGAGTTTTAAGGGAATGCTTTTACAATATTTGTTTAGTAGGTGTTTTTGAGGATGGAAAGGAATATAAATACTGTGAAAATACTGTAATACCCCTTCCAAAAAGAATTATTAAATTTAAGCAATTTAAGAAATTATCTCTCTCTCTCTCTCTGATGCGTCTTCTTGTTCTCTCTCCCTTCCCCTCCAAATTGACTCTTCTTAATTATTAACATTAAGCAATTAGAAAAACCAACGCTCTCTCATCTTCATCTTCTTTGCTTTCTCTTTCTGATACGTTGTCTTTATTATTACTGTTAAGCAATTAAAGAGCACCAATCTCTCTCTCTCTCTCACTCATGATTCTTCTTCAATTTCATCATTTTTTCCTCTCCTTTTTTCTTTAAAAAAGAACAAGAAAAAGGAGTTCTTGGTATCGATACCTAGAGAAAATTGATGGACAGTCACTAAACATTTTTAGAATACCAGTAGTTGAGAACAAAACTGGCTTGGAGGTATACAAAAAGGCCACAGTGAAAACCATTGTAGTTGTGAAGAGGAGAGAGAAAGCAAAGAAGAACATGAGGTAGCATAACTAAGTAACAAGGAGGGAGTTGCAATGATGTTTGTGTGCCTCGCTGCAGTTGCAGCTGTGATGTGAAAATGGTATCAGCTGTGCAAAGTCAAGCTGCATCATTTAAGGGGTTAAAAGGTCTGAAAATTTGGCTTCCATAGAGAAGTGTAAGATTCCTGAGCTAATAAGATGGAACCTAGATTTCCCACATCTGATGGAACGAGCTTACCTGGTGGAACCTTCTTCCAGCACACCAAACACTAAGTCCAAAGCATTTCGTTTTAGTTTCCTTTTCTTGAATCTCAGTTATAATGTACCATACAGAGAACAAGGTTTATAGAAAAAAGGTAACTCTGGGACAATCAATATTTTTTTAAGTTAAAAATACTCTGGAATTAGAGCATGTTGTAGAATTTATAATCAGTAAATCAATAAAGTTGAGGAAAGCATTTAAAAAAAGAAGATTCAACTGTCCTATGGTCCTTCCTAATCTTTAATTGAATACCACTGCCAACTAACTGGAGAAGAAATCAGAGTAAAAGAATCTACTTATGAGATCTTTTGAGACACCATTCTCACAATTAGCATCCCAAACATTCCACTGAACACCACATTTATTCCTAGTCACAATTTCACAAACAGTTCGGCTTTGCAAGACAATTGCTAATGCCAACCTTCGGGGAAATTTTTTTATACACCTTGTTATCAAGAACCAAACCCTTGTTGATAGAGAATGGATAATCTTAAGATAATTAGGATTATTTATCGTTATCATAAAATAATTAGGATTTTTAAAATAGATATTTTGTTAGGATATTTAAATTATTTTTTTAGATTTGATTTAGTTTATTTTGAATTTATTAGGATTTAGATTTTATCTTTCATTTATTTATAGGATTTAGTTATTTAAATTATGATTTATCTTTTGTTTAGATTTAGAATATTTTGAAAAGATATATCTTTTCTTGGGATTCTAGTAGGATTATGATTAAAGCTCTATAAATAAGAGCTCATTACTCATTTGTATGAAGACTTTGATTGTTGATTTAAGTTATAGTTTGAGTGAATTCTCTCCCTCTTTCAAAGTTCTTTCTTTTCTCACTCCTTTGAGTTCTTTTCTCTCTCTCTTTTTGTTACTCTCTATCTCTCTTCCCTACCCCTCTCCCCTGTTCACATCACTTGTCCTCTTTAGATTTACAGCACCTTTTACAATTAGTACCACTTCGAAGCAAAAGAGAATTATCTGAATATTATTCAACACCGGTTCTCATTGTTACAGAAATCCACGATAAATTTTTCCATCTTATTTTGAAATTCTTATATATTATTCTTAGTTACCTTTAACATTTTATTTGTCATCTCATTATTTTTTTTTTATTTTTTGTTACTTGATTATACTGTTTTTTCTTTTAATTTTACTTGATTTCAATAATGTGTAGTTACTGTCTTGCAAGACTTGTAAAAAACATTTTTGGGCACTTAATTTAGAGTTCAACCTTTTGGACAATGATTTCTATGACATGTTAATATGGTATAATTAATAGCTGGATTAACTAAGTTGCTAAGAAATAATGTTCGCCACCTTCTGACTTGTGATTCAAGATGTCATCTTGGCTTTGGGTACACAGTTTGTAGCTTGTATTTGTCTGTTATGTCTGTTTTTTTAGCTGAGTGGACTGTCATGTGAGAGGAGTCTTATAGTTATGGAAGACTTTCTCAGGCTCTTTACTGGTAAGGGTTTCAGGTCTAGCTGTTCCTTGACACATTATACTAGGTCTCATTTTTTGGTTAAACTCTTTGATGCAAGGGAAGGGACATAAGTGCTTGTATATTATCAGATATGATTGTATTGATTCTCATTGATTGTGTGTTTCTGTTTGCAGGATCTTTCTGCTCCTGTTCTATCTGCTGTTGGTGAGCGTTATTACAAGGTCACAGCAGAGGCGTTAAGGGTATGTGGGGAACTTGTCCGTGTGGTGCGGCCACATATTGAGGTGTGTGCATGTATCCTCTTGGACCTTGGTTGATGGTAGACCTGTTGCTAAAAATTTGAATGGCTACATGGTGTAGGATTCTGATTTTGATTTCAGACCATATGTTCAACCTATTTATAAAGCCATTATGTCACGCTTGATAAACCAAGATCAGGATCAGGTTAGTTAGATATCCAAGGTCTTTTTAATATTTTTAATATTTGGAATATGTCATACATAACATTTTTCTGTCGCCAGGAAGTTAAGGAGTGTGCTATCTCCTGTATGGGTCTTGTTGTGTCAACATTTGGTGACCATCTTAATGCTGAATTACCTGCATGCCTTCCTGTACTTGTTGATCGGATGGGAAATGAGATAACCAGACTTACTGCTGTCAAGGTTAATTAGTTAATTTTTGTGATTTGCAATTCTATAAATTGTTGGGACTTGTGACATAAAAACATGGTTGTTCATTTCAGATACTATGCTTTATGCAATGCATTACTCTATAAATAGCAATCTTTTACAGATTTACTTATTCCTGTTGTCCTGCACTTTTATGTAATCAACAATAGACTAGATTTGTCTATGCGGTAGCAGGTTGGCATGTGTCATTTTAAGTGGACATGCTTGCTTTATACACCTGTATTGTGAACAGCAAACATGTTAGCTTGTGTGTGTATCTGTTGACTTTTGTAATTATCTGATCAACATAGTTTCATATGCAGGCATTTGCCGTCATTGCTGCTTCCCCACTTAGGGTGGATCTATCATGTGTACTAGATCAAGTCATAGCAGAGTTGACTGCATTCCTACGAAAGGTGTGCAGATCTTCGATAAACTGTTAATTTTATGATGTAACTGAATAAAATTTCATGGTCTTCTTCCTTTGAATTTCCCATTAAAATGGAGTGGATGATTCTGAGCTTTGCTTTGATGGTTTTGAGAACAGGCTAATAGAGCACTAAGACAAGCAACCTTGGGTACCTTGAACTCACTTATAGTTGCTTATGCTGATAAGATTGGTTCATCTGGTTATGAAGTTATTATTGTTGAGTTGTCAGCTCTTATAAGGTTTTTCTTTGTAGTCTATTCTTTGGGTTGACTTTATTTTAGTTGTTTATCCTTACTTGGATTGATTATCCTTACTTGTTTCCATCACCTGCCTATTAGTGACTCGGACTTGCATATGACGGCTCTTGCTTTGGAACTCTGCTGCACGTTAATGGGTGACAGGAGGTCAAGTCCAAATGTTGGTTTGGCTGTTAGAAACAAAGTTCTTCCTCAAGCTCTAACATTAATTAAAAGCCCATTGCTGCAGGGGCAAGCTCTTCTGGTACTTGTTCTGCTCTGCTGCTAGATTTGCCTCAGTTATTTTATGAGTTAAATGATGTTTAGAGATGTCTTGTTTAATAATGCAGGCTCTACAGAACTTTTTTGCTGCTTTAGTCTATTCTGCAAACACTAGTTTTGATTCACTGCTGGAGTCACTACTTGCCAGTGCCAAGCCTTCTCCACAGTCAGGTGGCATTGCAAAACAAGCATTGCATTCTATAGCCCAGTGTGTAGCTGTTCTATGCCTTGCTGCGGGGGATCAGAAATGCTCATCCACAGTGAGAATGCTTACTCAAATTCTCAAGGATGACACTAGTACAAATTCAGTAAGTTCTCTCTAGTCTTTAAGCAGTGTGGTGAATATTTTTTGATAGTCCATTTTCTTGATGCCTTAATATAGGTGCATCCTGCCTGGGATTCAAAGTGATCTTATAGCTTTAGAATGTTGGAATTGCATTATCATTATTTATTGTCTTTACGAGCTTTCAATTTCTTTCTTTTACATTTTTTTGTTAAAGTATAAAACATTACTGTTAGGGGTGAACATTGGGCAGTTGCTAACACGACTGACTGTAGAAAATTGGGTTTAAATGGGTTGGATTGGGTGGTTATACTGCAAAAATATCTTTTTGAAACATTACATGCATTTTAAAACTGTAGACTTGATGAAACTGAATGAACATGATCTGACTAATTCCACTTTTATGTACCTATTGACCTGCCCGAACTTGACCAAGATAATTTATTTTTAACTTGTGTTCAATTAGGTTGAAATGGGTTGGTGGGTTATGCATCCTCCTTATCACTACATCAGTTATAGTTCTGGTTGTTCTGCATCTTTATTAAACAATTTTCTGTTTTTCCTTTTGAAAGGCTAAACAGCACCTTGCGCTTCTATGTTTGGGTGAGGTTGGTAGAAGGAAGGATCTAAGTGCACATGAAAATATAGAAACTATTGTTATTGAGTCCTTCCAATCTCCTTTCGAAGAGATAAAGTCTGCTGCTTCTTATGCCCTTGGTAACATTGCTGTTGGTAATCTTCCCAAGTACTTGCCTTTTATCTTGAACCAGATTGATAATCAGCAGAAGAAGCAATACCTCTTACTTCACTCTTTGAAGGAGGTGTGTTGCTCTGAGTGAACCCTAATTTAATATGGGTTGTGCCTTCTTGGTTAATAACTCATAAATATGTTATTTTCCTGTTGCTACCTGGCAGGTAATTGTGAGGCAATCTGTAGATAAAGCAGAGTTTCAAGAATCTAGTGTTGAGAAAATACTTAATTTACTCTTCAACCATTGTGAAAGTGAGGAAGAGGGGGTTCGGAATGTAGTGGCTGAGTGCCTTGGCAAAATTGCACTTATTGAACCGTCAAAACTTGTTCCTGCACTTAAGGTATCATGTTTTCTATGGGAACTTTGTGCTCATGATGTTGGGTGATATGTTTTATATTTGATATTTGATGGCTGTTTTTGTATTCTGAATTTTCCATAGGTTAGAACTGCCAGTTCAACTGCATTTACTCGAGCTACTGTTGTCATTGCTGTGAAGTACTCTATTGTTGAGCGTCCTGAGAAGATAGATGAGATCATATACCCTGAAATATCATCATTTCTCATGCTTATTACAGACAATGATAGGGTGAGTTAGTTTTTAATTAGTTTAGCCAGGAAGGACATGTTATCAATCTTTGCTTTTAGATGGATATGTATTTGAAGCTGAGGGAGAGGTACTTTTTGGTTTGAACCTTACGGGAACTGATTTTTGAGTATGCAGCATGTTAGGCGAGCTGCTGTCTTGGCTTTGAACACATTTGCTCACAATAAACCAAACTTAATCAAGGGCCTCCTTCCTGATCTTTTGCCTCTCCTTTATGATCAGACAATTGTGAAGGTAACTTCTGGTGTGTGGCAGCAGTCTGATAGATGGAATTCTGATTTGTATAATATCAACTTGACTCTCTTTTTATCGAAAGCAATAATGATTTGTGTTCACTCAGTCCAAAAAATGAATTGTTACCTGTGCTTGCTCATAATTGTCATAAAAGTGGAAATGGTCTCATTTTTGTTGTTTATTTCTGACAGCAAGAATTGATAAGGACTGTTGATCTTGGTCCTTTTAAACATACTGTGGATGATGGACTTGAATTGAGGAAGGCTGCTTTTGAATGCGTAGACACATTGCTGGACAGTTGTCTTGATCAAGTGAACCCCTCATCATTTATTGTTCCTTATCTTAAATCTGGCTTGGATGGTGAGCATTTGTTTTAAATTTGTCCTTTTTTTTTCTTTTTCTTTTTTCCTGGTTCCGTATCTTTATAATCCTTCTAATAGCCTCTGTTGCTTCTGATTGCTGATCTATTTTTTATTCAACTTTTGGGCATATTTATTTTATCACTTTTCATTAGGATGAGCATACTAATAGTCTTCCACCATTGTTGAACTATACAACTACAGTAGATCATGATGCATGCTCATCCAATTTATTTATTTATTTTTTTGGGCATAAATTATGATGTCAATTTGTAGAGTTTTATTATATCATAATCATTGTACTTTTATGTCAAAATAATAATTCTTTTTGTTTCTATAACATACTTTGGGAGGTTCCTTTTATCTCATCTATGTTAAAATATTCCCCTTATTATTGAGTTTGAGGCTTTTTCTGTATGTAATTGACTGAGGAGTCTTTAATGATTTACTGCTAACCAGGTGGATACCATGTGTTTTTTTACAGATCATTATGATGTTAAAATGCCTTGCCACCTCATACTCTCAAAACTGGCTGATAAGTGTCCTTCTGCAGTATTGGCTGGTTTGTGATGTGTTTGAACGTATTAAAATTTGGCTGTGTAATGTTTCTCTTCTCTAACTTGGATTCCATCTCAGTGTTAGACTCATTGGTGGACCCTCTCCAGAAGACTATTAATTTCAAACCAAAGCAAGATGCTGTCAAGCAAGAAGTAGATCGTAATGAAGATATGATTCGAAGTGCACTTCGAGCTATTGTATCCTTGAATCGCATAAGGTCTGTATTTTCTTCTGTTTTAGAACTATGCTTTTTCACACAAATTACATCTGCTGGGGGATGACACGGCGGGAAGGGAAGTTTTGTGCTGTTCTCTTATTGTTGAAAATTATTCTATAGGAAAAAGTTGCCAGCAGCGAATTCTAGAAGAATCATGATTAAATATCAATGAATTGCATTATATTGGTTTCAGTTTTGATTATGCATTTTATTATGTTAGTCAAAGATCTTACTGATCATAGTTGTTTAGGCTATTATTAATTCTTATGATTCTAATTCTCTTTTCTTCATTGTTATCGAGTGTCTTGAAATGATTTCCTTGGTCTACATCATTGAAAGGTTATTTTTAACAATACACTAGCCCCCTCTTTCTTGACTTTGCTCTAAACGTGTGAAATGTAAAATCCCATTTATACTGGTACTGTTAAGTGTTCTTTTAGCCACCACTGGACCATATAAGCTTTATACTTCTGCTGTGAAACAAGCTTTGCTTTCATATACCCCCAATTGTAATGCACAGGAAAATTTTGTCTTAAGCTCTCGCTCAAGTTATTAAATGGAAAGTTGTCTGAGGGACCCAAATCTGTTGAATTTCGGACGATTAAGGTCTATAGCGGGAGGAAAAAAAAAAGAAAATAAATGAAGAGGGAACCATGAGAGAATGGGTGAGGTGTCCCTTTTTAACAAAGGAAGCATGTTAAATGGAAAAGGGTGAGGTGGAAGAGATACAAAAATTCTGTAAAGACAGGATATATGGGGAGGTAGGTCAATGAGAGGAAGGAGAAAAAGTTTAGTCTGGACTTGGGAGAGTCTCTAGCCTCTTGAAAGCCCGGGAACATTTTTTTTGTCTTCCCGTTCTAATTCTCTTTTACTTTCCCTTATATTTTTCTCTTTTCCCCTATATTTTTCTTTCAGAGAGCATTATATGTGTCATATTGTTACTGCAGCGGAGGAGATTGCAGCGTCAAATTCAAGAACCTTATGAATGAAATATCAAAATCGCAGACTCTTCTGGAGAAGTATTACTCAATCCGCAATGAGTGAAAGATGGACGAAATTTACAGCTTTGTTCAAGAGCGAGTGATAAAGATGAACCGCCTGGTCATCTCTGCAGGTAGCCCATTTTATCTCGATGGGAAATGTGATATACATTGGTTCCAATCCCATTGATATACATGCCTCGAGTGTGAACTAGGTACTTGTATCACAAGAGAATCCAATTAATATGATCTTCCATGGGGGATTCTCTTGTGGTGATTGCTTGTATAGGATGAAAGATTTTGCCTTTGTTGTATGCATTTATCATCTTGCTGAGTGATCTGCTGATGATCAATTCCCACATCAACCAGGATTAAAAACAAGCACCAAAAAAAAAGTTTTAACAGAGCAAGTTATGGAATCATTGGGAATTTTTTCTTTCGAGTTTGTTTCCACTTCAAACTACTTGGAGTCTATCTAGAAATGCATGTATGCTCCTCCCCATGTTGGCATATCCTAAATTTGGTTCAATGTTTCAAATTTAAATTAATGACGTTTTATGGGAATCTCTTCCCGCAGAGCACGTTGTGAAGTGCCAAAACATCCATGCTTCCCACATATTACCTCAAGGGTTTGTTCAGCTCAACCAAGGGAATGAAATTGGAGAGACGTGAGGGATTTTAAAATTTTCTTGTTTAGTGGGATTGGAGGGGAGAAAATTGAAGAGATTTTAATAAAATTTTATTTAATTTATAAAGGAATTGAGAAATTGAGTAATAATTATTCAATTTCCTCTAAAAAAATTCTAATTTGGGGGGAAGGAATAACTTGCTGGGAGACCCTTACAATTTCCTTCAATTTTTTGACCTAAATAAGGTGATCCCTCCCCTTCTTTTAAATGTTCCCCAAAAACTTCCAACTAAACACATGCAAAATTTTTATAGGAAATGTGTCTACGTTACCTCAAAATCAGACCATATTTAGCACACCAACCTTTGGCATGAAATTTTCAATCTTGTTTTTGTATAAATGGATTTCTGTCTTGTTATAGTTACTTTTTTTTTTTTAATCGATGACAACTACAAATAAACACAAACATCCATTCACTCACCCAAAATGAAAATTTGTCATCAATGAGACTTAGGTCTCATAACCTTTCTCCATTTCTAGGAGTGTTGATACCATTAAGTTATTAGGTTATACCAACCTTTGACATGAGAATTTCTGCCTTGTTTCGGTTGTTTTTTTTTGGGTGTTATGTCATTTATATTTTTTTTTAATAAAAAAAGTTTCTAGCTAATAAAAAATGACTCTACTTCTCCATCTTTTCTATATTTTTCTTTAATTTTTTGGGTCAGTAGTTTCTCTTTCATTAATTGATCACCCGTCTCCTTCTGTTTTTTTTTTAAATTCTATTAATTGTTAATCGGTTTTATACTTGCATTGCAAAATTATTTCTGAAAATTATAAGGAAAAATATGAGTTTCATATAATGTAATTGGGTTTTTTTTAATGAAAAAAGTATAAATAACTAGACAACTAGAATGAATAAAAACAAGTACGTCTTGTGGAATTGCTTCATTTTGAGAGCCATATCCTAAAAGAAAGTTCCTGGAGATGGGGTGGAACAAGCTCTTTTAGTTTAAATTTTGTACTTATAAATTCCAATAAATTAATGTACATGCTTTTTGGTGACCCCGAGTTGTACGTGCGTTTAATCACGCTGGAAAGTTCATAGAAATTAAGAATAAAAACAGAAACCTTACGTGAAAAGGTTCATAGTCGGCAAGGGATTAAACTTGGTTAGAAAATAAAGAAATATTAATGAAGTTTAGATAATTTTGGCCAAATAATAGGTCACCAACAAATCCTTTATTACCTAAGCCATACCAAGAATTTCTTCAACTTTTCTAATGAAGACGCGAAAGATATGAGTAATATTATTTACTATTTATTAGTTTGACCATTTATTTTTTCTTTTTGAACAAAAGAAATCCATGCAAATAAGCATTTGAACAGATATTAAAAACCTTACAAATCGCACGAAGTCCAAAAAAATTATAGAAAAATAACACTGACCAAAGGACTATATTTTAATGTACCTAACGATTTTCATCAAGTTGTAATGGCTACTTTTGCACAATCTCACCACTTGTTAGACAAGAATTAACATGCTAATGTCAAGAAAAATTTTCCCCAAAAGAGAAACACCCATTATTAACCAACTCAATGAGATTGAACTAGCAAAGAGGTGCGGTTAAGTGAATGTGGAAAATCCCACTCGCGAACAAAAAACCCAATGCAGCAAAAATTAAAAAATGACCACAATGTTTTTTGGCCGGAAAAATGACTAGAAGATTGATTTGATATTGTTATATAAAGTTTTTATGAAAAAAAGATAACAATATCTACAGTAAAAGAAAATAGATATAGAAAGCGTACCTTCGATGATTTTCATTATATATCCAAAAAGAAAAATTCTCCATATGGTAATTTGAGTTACCAACAAATTGAAAATGCAAATTTCCCTTCACAATAGAAATTACGAGAGACAACTTGGGTACAACTCACATACACACACCCTTACACACGCACACCCACAGGTTTGAACTTGTGACCTTCCATACCAAGGGAAGAATTTAGAAGCAACAAGGGTGCCGCTATGACAACATGATGTTGGCTAGAAAAAGTAAGAGAGAGAGACGGGAGGAAGTGAGAGAAATTTTTCTTCATCATAGAAGATCAGAGAGTGAAACCACATCTTTTTTCACGATTGCATATCTTATGACCACCTATCGGTTATTTCTTAATCAAAACTATTTTATTTTGAATATTTTAGAGAACAAAAAATAAAATAACTAATGATTATTCTAATTACATAATTTTAGTCATTGGCTCACGGGCTGGTCCTTTTGTAAACCCGTCAAGGGTGGACCAAATTTCTTAACATCTCCTACTCACTTTTACAAAATTTTTAACTTCCCTCAATTTCATATTAAATGTTCTATTGTGACTACATGGGCATGTATCTTTGCTTGGGTGTTTTAGTATAAGAAATCATTTTCGAGGACTAGCATAAAACAACCCTATATATCTCGTTTATATATCATATTTATGTTATACCTCAAATGCCCTTGATTTATCCATACGCACTTTTACTTATGGCAAATATGATCCTTCTCAGTTTTGATAAAACTCATCACATATGCATGGCATCCATGCTTCGTTAACAAAATAACTTTATAACAAACATATCTTAGACACTAGCTTATGTGTGTATATTCTAGATAATCTCTCTTTCTCCCATATATCACTTCAATACGAAACAACTGCTTTCCCAACCTAGCTCCTTTAGATCGAATTTACCATGACAATAATATATATGCTAAAGTAATGAATATTGAATCATCTCTCCATAATAATGTCAAAAGTTATAAGAGAACCAATGAAAAGATTTATTCTTTTCTAGGACTCTCAGTAATGAAGCAATGATTCATTTACTTGCATCTCATTTGAAGTTCTTAAGCACATATAATATGAATTGCATGTTATAGTGTTTATCTTATTATATAGGAGTGTGTGTCAATTTCAATTTGTTAACACTTTACAAAATTCAGTCTAGATACACATTGTCTAACCTAAATTCTTCTAAACTCTAAGTCATCATTGGAGAATCTATTATCTGGCACAGGTATTTTGGATGGTGGATACCCATAATTTAATCGAAATTTTGTATCTATTAGATCTCATCTATAGACTTATTCTTCATTTTTTGTGCAGGTATAACATATATTTTGTGTTTCTTCTCTACCTTATTATCATTCTTGATGTTTTACTAGTGAATATAAATGCCACATGTAACATCTTGCATAATTAAGACATGTTTTGGCGGTCTAGATGCCATTTAAAATAAGTTCAATTAATGAAATTGGAGTAATTTGGATAGGTTTGGATTTTCATCCAGTTCATATCTCTAGTTTAATTGAGTAGTTTAAGTAATATATAATTTGGAGGAATCAAATGATACTATTTTTGAGTGAGACTTTTTGCATTAGAAAGTTGATGTCTTAAGGTGTCTAAAGAGTTCTTATTTACAATTTTTTGATGTCTATAACTCAAGATATTAGGTTTTAAAGTTGGAGAATGAAATCTAGCTTGAGCATGTGATTGGCATGTGGCTTTGACCAATGGTATTCAGCAAATGATCCTTGATCCTTAATTACATTGTCTATTGTGTTAGATAAATGAAGATTTTGTAGAGTTCCAAAGATCATATCAAGGGAATACAAAGTTCAAGAAAAAAGATTGACCAAGTGAAGGATGGAGCTTAGCTTGAGAAGACTTTATTTTTTATGTAATATTTATCTTTTACTTAGGTTGAAGGATTGGTAATGCTTTGAACTTACTTATTTTTCTAACCATCAATCTTAGATAAGCGTGTTGATCAAGTTTTGGTACCTAGATCAATGTTTTCAAGTTGTTTTTGTGTCAAAACTATCTCATTCGACTAAGTTAGAGTGGATATTTGGTTTAACTATTGAATCAAGAGTTTTGATGATTCCAAACCAACACTCAAGAGCTCGGATTAAAAGATATCAAAGGAGATCAAAGTTGTTTCAAGTGAAGATTTTCAGAGTATTTGCTGATAGATCCTGTGTAGGATCTTTAGTTTTAGTTGTGATTGGGTAAAAGATTTTTATTAGAGAAAAAGATGTTTTCAAACCTTGATTTTGTGTTAAATCTTGACTTGTTTGAAAAACACCCACAAACAGACGAAGTTTGAAAGTTTAAACTTAACTGTCAAGTTGGAAATTCGAACTTTGCCTTAGGAAATTCGAATTTCGAGCTAAAACTGAATAAGTCTGAAGAGATGGCTCTCTGTCAGACGAATTTTGGTTTTTCAAAATTCGAATTTTCATCCAAGTCTGAAAGAAGCCTCTTAGTGACAGACGAACTTCGCATCTTCAAAATTCGAATTTCAGACAAAACAAAACTTGAGAAAATAAAAGAAATTCATCTGAAACCATGTCAATGTTCATCTGAGATCAAGAATGATTTAAGTTTCAAAACTGCTCTCTAACAGATGAACTTTGAACATTAACGTTCGAATTTTAGAAGCTAAGTTCTTGAGTCTGTTGAAGTGAAACATTGACATACGAATGACAAGTCTTGTAACATTCGAATGTTGAAGTTAGTCTGAAAAGAGTCTCTCTAACAGACGAACTTCACTCTTCAACATTCGAATTTCGAAGAAAGTAAACTACTGTGCCTCCTTTTCATGCACTGGGAACAGACGAATTTTGGGCTTCCAAAATTCAAATTTCGAGGGCACTGTAGCAAATTGAAAACACTGTTCACACTTAACCGAAAAACTTTCTTCTTGAAAATTCATATGTCACATTGTGAAAATGTTTTGTAAGTTTCAAAATTCGAATTTCACTTCATGAACAGACGAACTTCGTGCTGTAACGTTGAAAGCTTTAAACTTCGGTTCCTTCGAAATTCGTCTGTTGACCAACCAAAATTCGAATTTCAGTATGTCAGAAGCATTAAATGCGGTTGGTTAACGGATAGTTTTTCAGAGTAACCGTTGGATAACTTCTCCAACGGATAGATTAAGTCTCTAACGGACATTTGAGACCTAAATCTATAAATACAATAACATTTGAAGTTGTGGGTAACAAATCGAACTTGTATATACTGAATTTCTGTCAAAACTTCTTCTCAAGAGCTTTTACCCTCTAGCTTCAATATCTGTACTTTAACCTTCATATCTACTCTATTCAAGAGAGTTATATCTTTGTAAACAATCTACTCTTCATCTGGAAGATAGATTTACTTGTGAGGGGAAATCACAAGGGGATTGGGAAGCACACTGTGAAAGTGCTTAGAGAGTTTGAGAGAGCTCAAGAAACAGAGCATACTCGTGTACTGTGGCATTAGCAAGAAGCCGGTTGAATTCTTGCTGTATAGTGGATAAATCTCAAGAGTTGTCTTGGGGACTGGACGTAGGTCAAGTGGATAGACCGAACCAGAATAAATCACTGAGTCTTTTTCTCCTTACCCTTACTTTTTAGCTTGCTCTGTTTTATACGTTGTTTACATTATACTGTGCTATCTTCACCCAGTTCACTTTGTGCAGAAAAATTTTAATCTTCCTAATTCACCCCCATCTTGGGAAGTCAGCCTTGCTAACAAGTGGTATCAGAGCCTGGTTTCCTATTCAAAGGATTTTACAGTCCGGGAACAAAGATGGCTGGCTTTGGAGAGAGTATACTTCTTGAAGGGAATAACACCAACAGACCACCAGGCTTCAGTGGAGAGCATTATGGGTACTGGAAGATGAGGATGCAG
Organism: Adenanthera pavonina; assembly: GCA_026686845.1. NCBI lineage: Eukaryota > Viridiplantae > Streptophyta > Magnoliopsida > Fabales > Fabaceae > Adenanthera > Adenanthera pavonina. The sequence goes on from JAIVEN010000017.1 coordinate 12,704,333, forward strand.
ATCTACTTACAATCAATTGATCTTGACATCTGGTCAGTCATTGAAAAAGGAGATTTCGTCCCAATGGCTCTAACTGAAGATGGAAGACACAAAGAGAAGCTGGAAGCTGAGTGGAATGATGAAGACAGAAGGAGAGTCCTACTGAATTTCAAAGCAAAGCATTGTTTAGTCAGTGCCCTGAACCATGACGAATTCTACAGAGTCTCACAATGCTCCACTGCAAAAAGAATGTGGGATACTCTGCAGATTGCACATGAAGGAACAACTGGGGTCAGGGAAAACAGACTGAACACATGCATTGGAGAGTATGAAAGCTTTAGAATGGCTGAAGGAGAAACTGTAAAGGAGCTCCAAAAGAGGTTTACTCTCATTGTGAATCAGCTGAAGAGCCTGGGAAAGGAATACAATCAATCTGAGAAAGTAAGAAAGATACTCAGAGCTCTCCCTCTGGAATGGCAGCCCAAGGTGACAACAATAGAGGAAGCTAGAGGAGAATCAATGGCCTCTGTCACAGCTCTCTTTGGCAGCCTTGAGGAGTATGAAGAAAAAATCAAAGCTCTCAAGGAAGCTGGGCTGGACAGAAAGAAGAAAGGCCTTGCCCTCAAAGCTGCTGATGAAAAGGAAGAAGAATCTGACGAAGGAGAGGAGCTGGATGAAGAAACTCTGGCTATGATGGTCAGAAAATTCGGAAGATTCTACAACAAGAAGAAGAACAAGAAATTCCTTAAGAAGGGAGCAACTGGTGAAAGCAAGAGAGAGGGTAAAGAGCCTGTGACTTGCTATGAGTGCAAGAAGCAGGGACATATAAAGTGGGACTGCCCCCAATTCCTCAAGAAGCAAGAAAATGATAAGAAAATTGCTGACAAAGGGAAGAAGAAGAAAGCCTACATCTCATCTATATGGGGCAACAGCTCAGATGAGGAAGAAGAAGATGAGGATGAGATCGCCAAAATTTGTCTGATGGCACTTGCCTTTGAAGAAGCCACACTCTCATGCAGCAGTGATCAGGAAGAAGAGGTATATGAATCTGAACCTTCCTATTCTGAGTGACTTGATGCATTTCACGAGCTTCGTGATGAATTCATTAAAGTTGCTAAAGAACTGAAATTGGCAAAGAAAAAGATAAATAAGCTGGAATCTCAAAGCATTGTTTCTGAAATTGCCTCTTTACCTACTACTGAATCTGTTTGCTGCACTTCATGCACTAAACTTAAGCAAACTAATGATTACTTAGTCAAAAGCATGTCTAGGCTCACTAGAGGTAAAGATATGTTGTTTTCCTTGATGGGGAGCCAAAGAATACCACAAGGAAAAGCTGGTCTTGGCTATGATCCATGTGCTGTCAAGAAAAAGATTAGGATGAAAAACCAAAATGAATACATGAGACATTTTGTGCATGCTGAGAATAACAGAAAGAAAGATCATATGTCATCTTGCATTGAAACATATGATCAACCAAAGCATGCAAGACAAAAGTATTATCTGCATTGTTTTCTTCCTGCTACTCAATCTAGCAGTCCCTTCATTACCTGTCATTTCTGTAACAAAAAGGGACATATTTCCAGTTCTTGTGCATTGAAGAAAAATGGACTTGGCAGGAAAGTTGAATGGGTTCCCAAAGTTGCATCTGCATCTAGGGAAAAATCTACTGACAAAAAAGGACCCAAGCAAATTTGGGTACCTGAAAGGAAAACATAAACATTGTTTTGCAGGTCTGTCTCAAAGCTAAGAAAAGCAACAAATGGTATATGGACAGTGCCTGCTTAAGTCACATGACTGGAGATAAGGAGAAGTTCATCACCCTTAGAGACAAGAAAGGAGGAAAGGTGACCTTTGGAGGTGATCAATATGGCAAAATTGTTGGCATTGGCATTGTGGGGAAAAATCCAGAAACATCCATTGAAGAGGTGCTGTTTGTAGTTGGCCTCAACAACAATTTGCTAAGCGTGAGTCAGACCTGTGACAGAGGAAACTGGGTGCTGTTTGACTCAAAGTTTTGCCTGGTCATCAGAAAAAGTGATCACAAAGTAATCCTCAAAGCTCAAAGGGATGGTAACTGTTATACTATCGACCTTGATGAACTCCCTCCCTTGGATTCTGTATGTTTAATCAGTAAGGATAATGATAGTTGGTTATGGCATAGGAGATTAGCTCATGTTAATATGAATCAATTGTCTAAACTAATCAAGAATGAGCTAGTAACTGGCCTGCTAAAAATATCTTTTGAGAAGGACAAAGAATGTGATACATGCATAAGAGGGAAACAAAATAAATCATCTTTTAAATCTAAAAATGTAGTTACCACAACTAGACCACTTGAATTGCTGCATATGGACTTAATTGGACCTTCTAGGGTAAAGAGTCTAGGTGGTAATCTGTATGTGCTTGTAATTGTAGATGACTATTCTAGATTTACTTGGACGTTATTTCTTTCCTCTAAAAGTGATACATTTGATGCATTTGTAACCTTAGCAAAGAAAGTGCAAAATGAGAAAGGTATCTCTATTGTGTCAATCAGGTCAGACCATGGAGGAGAGTTTGAAAATGCATACTTCCTGGAGTACTGCAATGAGCATGGGATTGACCACAACTTCTTAGCTCCAAGGACTCCTCAACAGAATGGGATAGTAGAAAGGAAGAACAGAACTATTGGAGAAATGGCCAGAGCTATGCTGAATGAGAAGGAACTCTTTCAAGTGTTTTGGGCTGATGCAGTAAATACAGCAAGCTACATCATAAATAGAGCCTACATCAGATCTATCCTTGGGAAGACTCCATATGAGCTTTACAAGGGAAGAAAGTCAAATCTGTCCCATCTCCATGTGTTCGGATGCAAATGCTTCATTCACAACAATGGGAAAGAAAATCTGGGTAAGTTTGATGCCAAATCCGATGAAGGTATATTTCTGGGCTATTCTAATAGGAGTAAGGCATATAGAGTTTATAATAAAAGATCAAATGTGGTAGAAGAATCTGTGCATGTGGTTTTCATTGAAAATGAAACTGTTTCAAAATATGTTACGAATGAGGATGATCTTGCATTTAATTTTGAAAAACCAGGCATTTCTGATAAAAGTAAAACTGAACCTCCAAAGATATCTGAATCTGTTAACACAGAGGAAGATATCCAGGAGCAAGAGTTTGAGGAAGAAATTAATGAAGAAACATCTCAAGAACTCCCTAGAGCTTGGAGATATCAAAGGAATCATCCTGTTGATCAAGTAATAGGAAATGTTCAAGAGAGAGTCAAAACCAGAAAACAGTTAAGGGATCAAATGCTCAACTGTGCTTTCATTTCTCAAATTGAACCTAAGTGTGCTGAAGAAGCCTTAACTGATGACTACTGGATTTTAGCTATGCAAGACGAACTAAATCAGTTTGAAAGAAATCAAGTTTGGGATTTAGTGCCTAGGCCCAAAAATCATCCTGTTATTGGTACTAAATGGGTTTTAGAAATAAACTTGATGAATCTGGTACTATAATAAGAAACAAGGCTAGATTGGTTGCTAAAGGGTATAATCAGGAAGAAGGTATTGATTTTGAAGAAACCTTTGCACCAGTAGCTAGATTAAAAGCTATAAGAATACTGCTGGCATATGCATGCATGAAAAACATTTTGTTATATCAAATGGATATAAAGAGTGCCTTTCTAAATGGTTATATCATGGAAGAGGTTTATGTATATCAACCTCCAGGTTTTGAGGATTCTACAAAACCAAACCATGTTTATAAACTGAAGAAAGCTCTCTATGGATTAAAACAAGCCCCTAGAACATGGTATGAGAGACTGAGCAATTTTCTAATTGAAAAGGGGTTCAATAGAGGCAAAGTTGACACAACTTTATTCACTAAGAAAGAAAATAAAGACTTACTAATTGTTCAAATCTATGTTGATGATATTATTTTCGGTGCTACTAATGAAACTCTTTGCAAGAAATTTTCTGAGTTAATGCAGGGAGAATTCGAGATGTCCATGATGGGTGAACTTAGCTTTTTCCTTGGACTGCAAATCAGACAGCTTGATGATGGTATCTTTCTCAGTCAATCCAAGTATCTAAAGGAGCTGTTAAAGAAGTTTGGAATGGAGAATGCCAAGCCAATGGGAACACCTATGGCTACTTTAACCAAACTAGACATGAATGAAAATGGGAAGATGTTCGACATTACTCAGTACAGGAGAATGATTGGATCCCTGCTGTACTTAACTGCCAGCAGACCTGACATTATGTTCAGTGTCTGTATGTGTGCCAGGTTCCAATCATGTCCCAAGGAAACCCGTGCAATAGCTGTGAAGAGAATTTTTAGATATCTTATTGGAACATCACATATGGGTCTCTAGTATCCAAAGGGCAATGGAGAAGATCTCAAAGGATACACTGATGCTGATTTTGCAGGATCCAAAACTGACAGAAAAAGCACAAGTGGAACTTGTCAGTTTCTTGGAGGATCCCTGGTTTCATGGTTCAGCAAAAAGCAAAACAGTGTGGCCCTATCCACTGCAGAAGCTGAGTATGTTGCAGCTGGAAGCTGTTGTGCCCAAGTCATCTGGATGAAGCAGCAGCTTGAAGATCTTGAGGTTAAAATGAAAGAGATACCAATCATGTGTGACAACCAAAGTGCCATAAATATCACCAAGAATCCTGTCATGCATTCAAGGACCAAACACATTGAAGTTAGGAACCACTTCATAAGGGATCACATTCTGAAAGGAGAAGTTAAAGTGGAGTACATCCCAACAGAGAATCAAGTTGCTGATATACTCACAAAGCCTCTATCAGAAGATAGGCATTGCAAGATAAGAAGAGAACTGGGTATGGTAAATCCCAGTGAACTGTAAGTTATTCTCTTGCAATCTTGTTTTCAAAGGTTTCAACTTTAAGATTAATCCTAACTTTAGCATCAGAGTATGTTTAATTTAAGCTGCAGGTGCTCCTCACAAGATTCAATAGCAATAAACTTGAAGATTGGAGCACATCAGAATGGAACAACCAGAAAGTGAAGTAAATGATGAAAATTCTGAGTTCTAGATCCATTCTGTAAGTTTTTAATAAGATGAAATTCGTATTTTAATGAGTGTTAGACGTATTTTGCCTCATAAACCGTGTTATTGAACTAGTCAACATGGTCAACATTCGAATTTTTGTTGACCAACAGACGAACTTCGGCCTATTAGCCTTGGAACAGTTCTCGGTGATGCCTCAAAATTCATCTGTTGGATCTTTGAAATTTGAATTTTCAAGAACAAAAATCTCAAAGTTATGTTTGTCCATCACTGTTGTACGAATTATCACTTCTTGAAATACGAATGTTGGACAACCTTTACAAAAGTTGAAAAATGCGAATTTTCAGTTCAAAATTCGTCTGTTGAATCATGTTCTTCATGTTGAATGCTTGAAAGATGAAGTTCTGAATGCTTAATTCGTCTGTTGATTGTTGTTCTGTTTGTTGCCTACTATTTGCTCATCAACATTCGAACTTTGTTGGAACAAAATTCGTCTGTTGTCTTTGTATTACTTGTTCCAAGCCACTGTCAGACGAACTTTCAGGATGAAAATTCATCTGTCAGTAAGCTGTGCTGAACGGTTTAACTTGTAACTACCCGAAGTTCGAATTTTGACCCCTCAAAATTCATCTGTCAGACGATTACATACGTTAAATGCAACGGTTTTCCAAAGAACAGACGCAACCCTATTTGTAACCTCTCTAAGTCTGTTCTGATTCTCTCTTCAATCCTCTTAACTCCTGACCAAAAACTGTCATTCTTCACCATTTAAACTTCCATTCGCATCCTATAAACCAAATCTAAGCCACATTCAGCATTATTCAACACGAAAATGGCGAGAGTAAAGAATCCTGGTGTAAGACAAGCTGAAACTCGGCCAAAGAGAATGGTCAAATCTCAATATGCTACAAAGGAAGGAGAGAAATCCAAGAGAAAGGCTGAATCCAGTAAAGCTACCCCTTCCAAATGCTAGAAACCTTCATCTAAAGTAGAATCTCAGAAAGCAGGACCCTCCTCACCAAAAACTGCAGAACCTTCGGTTCCAGTTCCTTCTGTCCCTGCTGTTGCTTCTTCTGCTTCTTCCAGTATTGAATCTGGAGAGTACGAAATGACTACACTGACACTATGGAGCACTCCTGAGATTCAAGAAGAGTACACTACCAAGTTTGCCAACAAAAAGGTAATCAAGCCTCACTGTGTAAATGTGGAACAATTTCTGATATCCAACAACTTTGATGCTGCATTATGGTTGTTAAGATATAAAAATCTGTTAGAAATTGCTGAAAAATATGATGATGAGGTAGTAAAGACTTGGTATGCCTCTCTTCAATATAATAGCAAGAAAGTGAAATGGGAGGTCACCTTGAGATCAAGGACCATTTGGCTTGCTGATGAAACCTTCAATGAGGTGCTGGAAATCCCAGGACAAGATGGGCTAAAAGTTGACATCACAGCCTCTGGATATATGGATGAGGCAAGTACAGTTGATGAAGAAGCTGGACCCTTCCTAAACTACAAAGAGAACACCATTTTGGACACTCTATTCAGGAGAAGGGAGAATAGGCCAACAATAAATCTGTTGAAGCCCACAGACCTAAGTGTTCAAATAAGGATCCTGCACTACATAGTGTCCAGGATCATATTCAACAAGGGTGGCAGCTTCAATTTGATAACAAGGGCAGAGGCTCATGTGTTGACTGCTATCATTCATGGTAAGCTTATTAATTTGGGTCATATCATCCTCCAGCGAATGATAAAGGCAAGGGATCAGAGGAAGGATTCCACACTCCCTTATGCAACAATTATTTCAAGAATCCTGCAGCATGCTAGGATTCAACACATTGAAAAGGGGAAAGGGAAACTTACCGAGGCATTCAAAGAAGAGGAATTGCAAAGGATGGGTATTGAAAGAGATGAAGGCAGATGGGTTGGAAAGGGAGCAGGGAAATCTAAAGACTTTTTCTTTATTGCTGATGCATCCCTCCAACAAGAAGGCACTTCTGAGGCCCCTGGCAGATCTGTACCTCAGCCTTCTCAGCCAATTCCATCTCCCTCCAGGCCTACTCACCCTCCTTCCACTCCCTCCTCACGGGCCAAACCTACAAAGATCACTGAATTGTTTGACAGTCTGTCAACACTCATTCTCAGCATTAAGGATGAGCAAAATGTCAAATTTGCTCATCTACAAGATCAGATCCATCAGTTGGTTGTGAATATGAAAGTGGTGGCTAATGCTTATGAAGATATTAGAAATGCAATTCCTACCTCTTCAGCTTGGTATCCCTGAACCTGCTCTGTCTCCAACTCCTGAGCCTCCAAGCCCCTTCGAGATTGCCTCCTCTGACCATGATGGTGATACAGATGGTGCTGGTACAATGAGGACACCAAGTCCTGGTCCACCCCTGGACTATGGATTGGAAGAAGAAGGACTTCAAGAAACAAGCCCTCTTGAGCCTATGCAAGAAGATGCTCCGGATTCAATTCTGTCAATCAAGAATTAGAGCAAGTTGAAAGACTGGTTGCAGCCATTTCAACCTCTTATGTGCCAGAAGGAGCAAGCAATGAGGAAAGGGGCATTGTACCTGTTGTTGATTATCTTGGTATTGCTCACAATGCTCTGCTGCAAGCTCAAAGGAGAAGGCTGGAAGAATTGTTTCCTCCTGCTGAACCAGCTTCTCATTCCATTGCTGCTTATGGGCTCTCAGAGGAACAGAGAGCTCAACTAGCTCTTTCTAGGCAAGAAATACAAGTGCTGCTGGAGGTCTCTGATGATGATGAGCCTGCTGAGCCTCCTGCACCAGTTCAACTGGGACTAAGCAAGCTGGAAAATCTATTGAGCCATCTGGAAAAGGAAAGACGTACAGCAAGAAGACTAAGCCAAAGAAGAAGTGATGTTTTTAGATCTTAGGCTGAATCCTCTTGCTACATCTTGTTTTAGTTGCTGTATCTTGTATTAGTTGTTTAATTGTATTTGGTTGTTTGATATTTTTGAGAACTGCTCTTTAATTGGAATATATATGGCAACAATTTGATTAAATGAATTATGTTTTTGATTGCAATGATTTGGGCTTTGAATCTCTTCACTTAATCTGTTGAAAATGATATCTTATGAACTGTGATGCATATGTTGAGGGGGAGCTTGTGAAAGTAAACCCAAGTACTAACCCAGTGTGTGAGTTGTTTTGTCATCATCAAAAAGGGGGAGGATGTTGAATCAAGAGTTTTGATGATTCCAAACCAACACTCAAGAGCTCGGATTGAAGATATCAAAGGAGATCAAAGTTGTTTCAAGTGAAGATTTTCTGAGTATTTGCTGATAGATCCTGTATAGGATCTTTAGTTTTAGTTGTGATTGGGTAAAAGATTTTGATTTGAGAAAAAGATGTTTTCAAACCTTGATTTTGTGTTAAATCTTGACTTGTTTGAAAAACATCCACAAACAGACGAAGTTTGAAAGTTTAAACTTAACTGTCAAGTTGGAAATTCGAACTTTGCCTTAGGAAATTCGAATTTCGAGCTAAAACTGAATAAGTCTGAAGAGATGGCTCTCTGTCAGACGAATTTTGGTTTTTCAAAATTTGAATTTTCATCCAAGTCTGAAAGAAGCCTCTTAGTGACAGATGAACTTTGCATCTTCAAAATTCGAATTTCAGACAAAACAAAACTTGAGAAAATAAAAGAAATTCATCTGAAACCATGTCAATGTTCATCTGAGATCAAGAATGATTTAAGTTTCAAAACTGCTCTCTGACAGATGAACTTTGAACATTAACGTTCGAATTTTAGAAGCTAAGTTCTTGAGTCTGTTGAAGTGAAACATTGACATACGAATGACAAGTCTTGTAACATTCGAATGTTGAAGTTAGTCTGAAAAGAGTCTCTCTGACAGACGAACTTCACTCTTCAACATTCGAATTTTGAAGAAAGTAAACTACTGTGCCTCCTTTTCATGCACTGAGAACAGACGAATTTTGGGCTTCCAAAATTCAAATTTCGAGGGCACTGTAGCAAATTGAAAACACTGTTCACACTTAACCGAAAAACTTTCTTCTTGAAAATTCATATGTCACATTGTGAAAATGTTTTGTAAGTTTCAAAATTCGAATTTCACTTCATGAACAGACGAACTTCGTGCTGTAACGTTGAAAGCTTTAAACTTCGGTTCCTTCAAAATTTGTCTGTTGACCAACCGAAATTCGAATTTCAGTATGTCAGAAGCATTAAATGCGGTTGGTTAACGGATAGTTTTTCAGAGTAACCGTTGGATAACTTCTCCAATGGATAGATTAAGTCTCTAACGAACATTTGAGACCTAAATCTATAAAGACAACAACATTTGAAGTTGTGGGTAACAAATTGAACTTGTATATACCGAATTTCTATCAAAACTTCTTCTCAAGAGCTTTTACCCTCTAGCTTCAATATCTGTACTTTAACCTTCATATCTACTCTATTCAAGAGAGTTATATCTTTGTAAACAATCTACTCTTCATCTGGAAGATAGATTTACTTGTGAGGGGAAATCACAAGGGGATTGGGAAGCACACTGTAAAAGTGCTTAGAGAGTTTGAGAGAGCTCAAGAAACAGAGCATACTCGTGTACTGTGGCATTAGCAAGAAGCCCGTTGAATTCTTGCTATATAGTGGATAAATCTCAAGAGTTGTCTTGAGGACTGGACGTAGGTCAAGTGGATAGACCGAACCAGGATAAATCACTGAGTCTTTTTTTCTTTACCCTTACTTTTCAGCTTGCTCTGTTTTATACGTTGTTTACATTATACTGTGCTATCTTCACCCAGTTCACTTTGTGCAGAAAAATTTCAATCTTCCTAATTCACCCCCCTCTTCGGAAGTCAGCCTTGCTAACATTAACAACCTAGTCTCATTCGATTACATTTTGTAAACTCTTATTCTACATTGGGTGGAATTGTCTTGGTATGGGGAATCACTAAGGGACTTGTATATACACTTGTTATCGTGTGAGAAGAGAGTTTGTTAGCTCTAGTGTGAATTTTTCCTTGTACTATGATTATTACAAGAACCCACTTGAATCTTGGAAGGATAAAAGACAAATCTCAAGTGATAGTTTGAGGACAGGACGTATACCAATTGGAGTGACTGAACCATAATAAATTTTGGTGTTTGATCTCCTCTATCCTAATTGTTTTTACTTCTAAATCCTTGCTTTGTTCTATGGATATCTGTACTATTGCATTGCACTTTGATTTTTGCCAAAAAAAAAATTCAAGACACCCAATTCACCCATTCTTGGGTGATCAGCCTTCTCAATATGTTGTGCTTAAACCTATTATCCATGATAAATAATGTAACACCTTATCTTAGACCTTATTTCTCATGTATTAAACCTTATTTAAAATTCATTTATCATATTTAGAAGTTTGAATCATAAAGAACTAAAATAGAAATTTTTAAAATTTGAAGGTACTATTCATTTGGTAAACCCTTTTTACCGACCAAACTTTGAAAAATTATAACTAATTCTTTAAAAATTTTATGGAGGTGATTAAATTCTCTAAAAATATCTTAAAACCTTGTCTTCATGGAAAAAAAATAAGAAACAAGTTTTGGGCATGCCAATTTGTATAGTAAATTCCATAAATTTTACTGTTCATTTGATCATTGTTTTGTTTTTCAGCTTTCTAGCATCAAATTTGAAAATTCATAATAATTTGTATACTTATCCAAATTAGTTGTTCTATCATTCTATGAAAAGCTTATTCAGCATACTTTTCAGGAATATATAACAATCATACATAGTACTCTGTTTCGTATGAAGAGTAGTTACTTTATTGACAGGGTGTCAAAATGACTATTTACATCTATGTACTTTGCAAAATAAATTCGATAACATATTTACATCACCATTTCTTGTTCTAAATCTATAGCATACATCAAGTGAAACTTCAAGGGACATGATAACCTCAAAGTACAGATTTAATACAACACACATAAATTTATGTGAAAGTTCAAAATAGAATATCAAGGCTAAGATTGTCATTTTAGCCATCAATCTCTTCTTCCTTTCCTTGCTCCTTCTTGGAAGCCTTGCCATGACTTGTTCCTAAATATGTTAATCATTTAGAGTGATGAGATTGAAAGAATCCTAGTAGCAAATCCCAATTCATGCATGCATGTTATCAAATATGCCACAAAACATCAAATAGTCATATTAAAACATAATGTGCCATATGATTTCATAAAAATTTTGGTAGGGTTTCCCCTTAGAAATTGGATATCTTGGGGTCAAACCCCTACATATTCTCAGCTAAAACAATCACAAATTATTAAAATACCTATATGGGAATTCATAAATCATCAAGAGAAATTATAAGACTGTTAGCAAGGCTGACTTCCCAAGAGGGGGGTGAATTGGGAAGATTGAAATTTTTCTTCACAAAGTGAAGTAAGTGAAGATATCACAATATAATGAAAACAATACGTAAAACAGAGCAAGCTGAAAAGTAAAGATACGGAGAAGAAGACTCAGTAATTTATCCTGGTTCGGTCTTTCCACTTGATCTACATCCAGTCCCCAAGACACCTCTTGGGATTTATCCACTACACAGCAAGAATTTCAATGGGCTTCTTGCTAGGGCCACAGTACACGAGTATGCTCTGTTTCTGAGCTCTCTCAAACTCTCCAAGCACTTTCACTATGTGCTTCCCAATCCCCTTGTGAATACCCCTCACAAGTAAATCTATCTCCAAGATGAAGAGTAGATTGATTACAATGAAATAACTCTCTTGAAAAGAGTAGATATGAAGGTTTGAGTACAAGTATGGAAGTTGAGAGGGTAAAAGCTTTTGAGAAGAAGATTTAGCAGAAATTCAGTATATACAAGTTTGATTCGTTACCCACAACTTCAAATGATGTTGTATTTATAGATTTAGGTCTCAAATATCCATTAGAGACTAAATCTATCCGTTAGGGAAGTTATCCAACGGTTACTCTGAAAAACTATCCGTTCACCAACCGCATTTAATGTTTCTGACATACTGAAATTCGAATTTTGGTTGGTCAACAGACGAATTTCGAAGGAACCGAAGATTAAAGCTTCCAACGTTACAGCACGAAGTTGGTCTGTTCATGACTTGAAATTCGAATTTTGAAACTTACAAAACATTTTCACAATGTGACATACGAATTTTCAAGAACAAAGTTTTTCGGTTAAGTGTGAACAGTGTTTTCAATTTTCTACAGTGCCTTCGAAATTCGAATTTTGGTATCCCAAAATTCGTCTGTCCACTGAATGTTTAAGAGACACAGTAGATTACTTTCTTCGAAATTCGAATTTTGGAAGGGTGAAATTTGTCTGTCAGAGAGACTCTTTCCAGACTGATTTCATCATTCGAATGTTGCAAGTTCTTATCATTCGTATGTCAATATTTCACTTTAACAGACTCAAGAACTTAGCTTCTGAAATTCGAATTTTAATGTTCAAAGTTCGTCTGTCAGAGAGCAGTTTTGAAACTTAAATCATTCTTGATCTCAGATGAACTTTAACATAGTTTCAGACGAATTTCTTCTATTTTCTCAATTTTTGTGTTGTTTGAAATTCGAATTTTGAAGACTCAAAGTTCGTCTGTTGCAAAGAGGCATCTTTCAGACTTATATGAAAATTCGAATGTTGGAAGTTCAAAATTCGTCTGTCAGAGAGCATTTATCAAACTCAATTTCATTTTGATTTCAGATGCACTTTATCATAATTTCAGACGAATTTCTTTGGTTTTTACAAACTTCATCTTACTTGAAATTCGAATTTTGAAAGTGTGAAGTTCGTCTGTTTATCAAAAGGCCTCTTTCAGACTAGATGAAAATTCGAATTTTGAACAGCCAAAATTCGTCTGACAGAGAGCCATCTCTTCAGACTTATTCAGTTTTAGCTCGAAATTCGAATTTCCAAAGGCAAAGTTCGAATTTCCAACTTGACAGTTTAGCTTAAACTTTCAACCTTCGTCTGTTTGTGGGTGTTTTTTAAATATTTAAAGATTTAACATAAAATCAAAGTTTGAAAACATCTTTTCTTCAAATCAAAATCTTTTACCCAGTCATAACAAAAACTAAGGATCCTACAAAAGATCTAACAGTAAGAACTCAGAAAATCTTCACTTGAGACAGCTTTGATCTCCTTTGATATCTTCAATCCAAGCTCTTGAATGTTGGTTTGGAATCATCAAAACTCTTGATTCAACATTCTCCCCCTTTTTGATGATGACAAAACAACTTACAAACTGGATTAGTACTTAGGTTTGCTTTCACAAGCTCCCCCTCAACATATGCATAAGATATCAAATCAACAGATTAAGTGAAGAGATTTAAGGCACAAAACATTGCAACAAAGGGATCCATTCATTTAATTAAAAGTTGCTTGTACATAAATAAATTAATCAACGTTCAAACATCAAATCCAAAACACAAAAACAACAAAGTACAAAATACAAAATACAGCAAGAGGACTTAAGCCTAATCTCCAATCATTTCTTCTTGGACTTGGCCTTCTTGCTGTAGGATTTCCCTTTCCCTTTCCCAGATTGCTCAGCAGCAGGCTTTCCAATTTGCCCAGACTTCTCCCCCTTTTTGACATCATCAGGAAGGCCAACAAAATCAGCCAGAGGAGGGATTTGAGAGACAGGAATAACACGAAGGGGCACAGGAGCAAAAGGGATTTCAGGATCAGCTAGTGGCTCAGTGCTTGTCTCCTCGTCAGAGATTTCCAGCAGCTGCTGCATGGCTTGTCTGGAAAGAGCTAGTTGAGCTCTTTGTTCCTCTGTAAGTCCATAGGCAGCAAGAGAGGAAGAAGCTGGTTTAGCAGGAGGAAACATTTCTTCTAGCCTTCTCCTCTGAACTTCTAGTAGAGCATTGTGAGCAATGGCAACATAGTCAACAACAGGTACAAGGCTTCTTTCTTCAGTGCTCACTGCTTCTTGCATAGAGCAGGTTGAAATGGCTGCAACCAGTCTTTCAACTTGCTCAGATTCTTGAATTGACAGAATTGATTCCTGAGCATCTTCTTGCATGGGCTCATGAGGGCTTGTATGTTGGAGACCTTCTTCTTCCAATCCATAGTCCAAGGGTGGACCAGGACTTGGTGTTCTCATTGCACCAGCACCATCTATATCATCATCATCATGGTCAGAGGAGGCAATCTCGAAGGGACTTGGAGGCACAGGGGATGGAGACAGAGTAGGCTCAGGGACACCAGGCTGAGGTGGAGCTGAAGTGGTAGGGATAGCATTTCTTATCTCTTCATAGGCATCAGCCACCACCTTCATATTTACAGCCAACTGATGGATCTGATCTTGTAGATGAGCAAATTTGGCATTTTGCTCATCTCTAATGCTGAGAATGAGTGTTGATAGACTGTCAAACAACTCAGTGATCACATGAGCCTCTGCCCTTGTTATCAAGTTGAAGCTGCCACCCTTGTTGAATATGATCCTGGACACTATGTAGTGCAGGATCCTGACTTGTACACTTAGGTCTGTGGGCTTCAACAGATTTATCGTAGGCCTGTTCTCCCTTCTCCTGAATAGGGTGTCCAAAATGGTGCTTTCTTTGTAGTTCAGAAAGGATCCACCTTCTTCATCAGCTGTGCTTGCCTCATCCATATACCCAGAGACTGTGATGTCAATTTTCAGCCCATCTTGCCCTGGGATTTCCAGCACTTCATTGATTGTTTCATCAGCAAGCCAGATGGTCCTTGATCTCAAAGTGACCTCCTATTTCTTTTTCCTACTGTTGTATTGAAGAGAGGCATACCAAGTCTTCACTACTTCATCATCATATTTTTCAGCAATTTCCAACAGGTTTTTGTATCTCATCAACCATAATGCAGCATCAAAGTTGTTGGATATCAAAAATTGCTCCATATTTACATAGTGAGGCTTGATTACCTTTTTGCTGGAAAACTTGGCAGAAAACTCTTCTTGGATCTCAGGAGTGCTCCAAAGTGGCAGTGTAGTAAGCTCAAATTCTCCAGATTATGTAGAAGAGGAGGAAGCCACAGTAGCAGTCTCAGCCGAAGGGACCGCAGTTTTTGATGAGGAAGGTCCAGTTTTCTGTGAATCTGCCTTGGATGATGATTTCTGGCATTTAGAAGGGGTAGCTTTACTGGGTTCGACCTTTCTCTTGGATTTCTCTCCTTCCTTTGTGGCATATTGAGATTTAACCGTTCTTTTTGGCCGAGTTCCAGCTTGTCTTGCTCCAGGGATCTTGACTCTCGCCATTTTTCAGTGGAATGTTGCAGAATGTGGTTAAGGAAAGGTTTATGGGATGCGAATGGAAGTTTAAATGGTGAAGAATGACGATTTTTGGACAGGAATTAAGAGGATTAAAGAGAGAATCAGAACAGACTTAGAGAGGTTACAAATAGGGTTGCGTCTGTTATGAGGAAAACCGTTGCATTTAACGTGTGTAACTGTCTGACAGACGAAATTTGAGGGGTCAAAATTCGAACTTCGGGCAGTTACAAGTTAAACCGTTCAGCATAGCTTACTGACAGATGAATTTTCATCCTGAAAGTTTGTCTGACAGTGGCTTGAAACAAGCAATACAAGCACAACAGACGAATTTTGTTCCACTAAAGTTCGAATGTTGAAAAGAAAAAGGCAGGCATCAATCAAACTAACAATCAACAGACGAATTTAAAAATGCAGAACTGCATCTTTCAATAATTCAACATGATGGACATGATTCAACAGACGAATTTTGAACTGAAAATTTGAATTTTTCAACTTTTGTAAAGATTGTCCAACATTCGTATGTTAAGAAGTAACAATTTGTGTAGCAATGATGGACAATCATAACTTTGAAATTTCTGATTTTGAAAATTTGAACTTTCAAGCTTCAACAGACGAATTTCGAGGCATTACTGAGAACTGTTCCAAGGCATAACAGGCCGAAGTTCGTCTGTTGGTCAACTAAAATTCGAATGTTGACCATGTTGATCAGTTTAAAAACACATATTATCAATGAAATTCATCTAGCAATCAAACAACATACAAATTTCAATTTTAAAAACTTACAGAATGGATCCAGAACTTAGAATAATTGTCATTCACTTCATTTTCTGGTTGTTCTAATCCGGAGTGCTCCATTCTTTCAAACTTTTAGCCATTGTTTTTCACAAGAAGCACCTGCAACTACCCTAAAATATACTCTGATGCTCAAGTTAGAGTTTATTCTTATATTGAAAATTCTAAAGACAGAATTGCACAGAAATGACTTACAATTCATTGGGATTTACCATTCCCAATTCTCTCCTTATTTTGCAGTGTCTGTCTTCTGATAGAGGTTTTGTGAGTATATCAGCAACTTGATCCTCTGTTGGAATGTACTCCAGTCTAACTTCTCCTTTCAGAACGTGATCTCTTATGAAGTGGTGCCTAACTTCAATATGTTTCGTCCTTGAATGCATGACAGGGTTCTTGGTGATATTTATAGCACTTTGGTTGTCACACATGATTGGTATCTCTTTTATTTTAATCTCAAGATCTTCAAGCTGCTGTTTCATCCAGATGACTTGGGCACAACAGCTTCCAGCTGCAACATACTCAGCTTCTGCAGTAGATAAGGCCACACTATTTTGCTTTTTGCTGAACCATGAAACCAGGGATCCTCCAAGGAACTGACAGGTTCCACTTGTGCTTTTTCTGTCAGTTTTGGATCCTGCAAAATTAGCATCAGTGTATCCTTTGAGATCTTCTCCATTGCCTTTTGGATACCAAAGACCCATCTGTGATGTTCCAATAAGATATCTAAAAATTCTTTTCACAGCTGTTGCATGGGTTTCTTTGGGGCATGATTGGAACCTTGCACACATGCAGACACTGAACATAATGTCAGGTCTGCTGGCAGTTAGGTACAACAGGGATCCAATCATTCTTCTGTACTTAGTAATGTCAAACATCTTCCCATTCTCATCCATGTCCAGTTTGGTTACAGTAGCCATAGGTGTTCCCATTGGCTTGGCATTCTCCATTCCAAACTTCTTTAACAGCTCCTTTAGATACTTGGATTGACTGAGAAAGATACCATCATTAAGCTGTCTGATTTGCAATCCAAGGAAGAAATTGAGTTCACCCATCATAGACATCTCGAATTCTCCCTGCATTAACTCAGAGAATTTCTTGCAAAGAGTTTCATTAGTAGCACCAAAAATAATATCATCAACATAGATTTGAACAATTAGTAAATCTTTATTTTCTTTCTTAGTAAATAAGGTTGTGTCAATTTTTCCTCTGTTAAACCCCTTTTCAGTCAGAAAATTGCTCAGTCTCTCATACCATGCTCTAGGGGCCTGTTTTAAACCATAGAGAGCTTTCTTCAGTTTATAAACATGGTTTGGTTTTGTAGAGTCCTCAAAACCTGGAGGTTGATCAACATAAACCTCTTCCATGATATATCCATTCAGAAAAGCACTCTTTACATCCATTTGATATAATAAAATATTTTTCATACATGCATATGCTAGCAATATTCTTATAGCCTCTAGTCTAGCTACTGGTGCAAAGGTTTCTTCAAAATCAATATCTTCTTCTTGATTATACCCTTTAGCAACTAATCTAGCTTTATTTCTGATTATTGTTCCAGATTAATCAAGTTTATTTCTGAAAACCCATTTGGTACCAATAACAGGATGATTTTTGGGTCTAGATACTAAATTCCAAACTTGATTTCTTTCAAATTGATTTAATTCATCTTGCATAGCCATAATCCAGTATTCATCAGTTAGGGCTTCTTCAGTTCATTTGGGTTCAATTTGAGAAATGAAAGCACAGTTGAGCATCTGATCCCTTAACTGTTTTCTGGTTTTGACTTTCTCTTGAACATTCCCTATTACTTGATCAACAGGGTGATTCCTTTGATATCTCCAAGCTCTAGGGAGTTCTTGAGCTGTTTCTTCATTATTTTCTTTATCAAACTCTTGCTCCTGGATATCTTCCTCTGTGCCAACAGATTCAGATATCTTTGGAGGTTCAGTTTTACTTTTGTCATAGATTCCTAGTTTTTCAAAGTTGAAAGTAAGATCATCCTTATTGGTAACATGTTTTGAAACAGTTTCATTTTCAATGAAAACCACATGCACTGATTCTTCTACTACATTTGATCTTTTATTATAAACCCTATAAGCCTTACTCCTACTTGAATAGCCCAAAAATAGACCTTCATCGGATTTGGCATCAAACTTACCCAGATTTTCTTTCCCATTGTTGTGAATGAAGCATTTGCACCCAAACACATGGAGGTGTGACAGATTTGGCTTTCTTCCCTTGTACAGTTCATATGGAGTCTTCCCAAGGATTGGTCTGATGTAGGCTTTGTTTATGATGTAGCTTGCTGTATTCACTGCATCAGCCCAGAACACTTGAGAGAGTTCCTTCTCATTTGGCATAGCTCTAGCCATTTCTCCAATGGTTCTGTTCTTCCTTTCCACCACTCTATTTTGTTGAGGAGTTCTTGGTGCTGAGAAGTTGTGGTCAATCCCATGCTCAATGCAGTACTCCAGGAAGTATGCATTTTCAAATTCTCCTCCATGGTCTGACCTGATAGACACAATAGAAATACCTTTCTCATTTTGCACTTTCTTAGCTAAGGTTACAAATGCATCGAAGGTATCACTTTTAGAGGGAAGAAACAATGTCCAAGTGAATCTAGAATAATCATCTACAATTACAAGCACATACAGATTACCACCAAGACTTTTCACCCTGGATGGTCCAATTAAGTCCATATGCAACAATTCAAGTGGTCTTGTTGTGGTAACTACATTTTTAGATTTGAAGGATGATTTAGTTTGTTTTCCTCTTAGGCATGCATCACATTCTTTATCTTTTTCAAAAGATATTTTAGGTAGTCCAGTTACTAGTTCATTTTTAATCAGTTTAGACAATTGATTCATGTTCACATGAGCTAATCTCCTATGCCATAGCCAACTATCATTATCCTGGCTTATTAAACATACAGAGTCCAAGGGAGGAAGTTCATCAAGGTCAATAGTATAACAGTTACCATCCCTTTGAGCTTTGAGGATTACTTTGTGATCACTTTTTCTGATGACCAGGCAAAACTTTGAGTCAAACAGCACCCAGTTTCCTCTGTCACAGGTCTAACTTATGCTCAGCAAATTGTGGTTGAGGCCAATTACAAACAACACTTCTTCAATGGATGTTTCTGGATTTTTGTCCACAATGCCAATACCAACAATTTTGCCGTATTGATCACCTCCAAAGGTCACCTTTCCTCCCTTCTTGTCTCTAAGGGTGATGAACTTCTCCTTATCACCAGTCATGTGACTTAAGCAGGCACTGTCCATATACCATTTGTTGCTTTTCTTAGCTTTGAGACAGACCTGCAAAACAAGGTTTATGTTTTCCTTTTAGGTACCCAAATTTGCTTGGGTCCTTTTCTGTCAGTAGTTATTTCCCTAGATGCAGATGCACCTTTGGGAACCCATTTAACTTTCCTGTCAAGTCCATTTTTCTTCTATGCACAAGAACTGGAAGTATGTCCCTTTTTGTTACAGAAATGACAGGTAGTGAAAGGACTGCTAGATTGAGAAGCAGGAAGAAAACAATGCAGATAATATTTTTGTTTAGTATGCCTTGGTTGATCATATATTTCAATGTGAGGTGATACATCATTTTTCTTTTTATTGCTCTCAGCATGCACAAAGTGTCTCATATATGCATTTTGATTTTTCTTCCTAATCTTTTCTTTGACAGCACATGGATCATAGCCAAGACCAACTTTTCCTTGTGATATTCTTTGGCTCCCCATTGATGCAAACAACATATCCTTACCTCTAGTGAGTCTAGACATGCTTTTAATTAAATAATCATTAGTTCGCTTAAGTTCAGTGCATGAAGTACAGCAAACAGATTCAGAAGTAAGTAAAGTGGCAGTTTTAGAGACTATGCTTTGAGACTCCAGCTTGCTTATCTTTTTCTTTGCCAATTTCAGTTCTTTAGCAATTTTAATAAATTCATCGTGAAGCTCATGAAATGCATCCAGTAATTCAGAATAGGAAGGTTCAGATTCATATACCTCTTCTTCTTGATCACTGCTGCATGAGGGTTGTGATTTCTTCAGAAGCAAGTGCCATTAGACAAATGTTGGCAATCTCATCCTCATCTTCTTCTTCCTCATCTGAGCTGTTGCCCCATATGGATGAGATGTAGGCTTTCTTCTTCTTCCCTTTGTCAGCAGCTTTTCTTTTTCTTGTTTCTTGATGAATTGGA
Organism: Adenanthera pavonina; assembly: GCA_026686845.1. Taxonomy (NCBI): domain Eukaryota; kingdom Viridiplantae; phylum Streptophyta; class Magnoliopsida; order Fabales; family Fabaceae; genus Adenanthera; species Adenanthera pavonina. Next base: position 12,724,596 of record JAIVEN010000017.1, read on the forward strand.
GGCAGTCCCACTTTATGTGTCCCTGCTTCTTGCACTCATAGCAAGTCACAGGTTCTTTTGTGTCTTTCTTATTTTCTCCAGCCACTCCTTTCTTGAAGAATCTCTTGTTCTTCTTCTTGCTGTAGAATCTTCCAAATTTTCTGACCATCATGGCCAGAGTTTCCTCATCCAGCTCATCTACTTCGTCAGATTCTTCTTCCTTTTCATCAGCAGCTTTGAGGGCAAGGCCTTTCTTCTTTCTGTCCAGCCCAGCTTCCTTGAGTGCTTTGATTTTTCCTTCATACTCCTCAAGGCTGCCGAAGAGAGCTGTGACAGAAACCATTAATTCTCCTCTGGCTTCTTCTATAGCTGTCACCTTGGGCTGCCATTCCAGAGGGAGAGCTCTGAGTACCTTTCTTACTTTCTCAGACTGTGTGTATTCTTTTCCCAGGCTCTTCAGTTGATTCACAATAAGAGTGAATCTCTTTTGGAGCTCCTTTACAGTTTCTCCTTCAGTCATTCTGAAGCTTTCATACTCCCCAATGCATGTGTTCAGTCTGTTCTCCCTAACTCCAGATGTTCCTTCATGTGCAATCTGTAGAGTATCCCATATTCCTTTTGCAGTGGTGCATTGTGAGACTCTGTAGAATTCATCCTGGTTCAGGGCACTAACCAAACAATGCTTTGCTTTGAAGTTTAGTAGGACTCTCCTTTTGTCTTCATCATTCCATTCTACTTCTAGCTTCTCTTTGTGTCTTCCATCTTCAGTTAGAGCCATTGGGATGAAGTCTCCTTTTTCAATGACTGACCAGATGTCAAGATCAATTGATTGGAGGTAGATCTGCATCCTCATCTTCCAATATCCATAATGCTCTCCACTGAAGCCTGGTGGTCTGTGAGTGTTGTTTCCTTCAGGAAGTATATTCTCTCTAAAGCCAGCCATCTTAATTCCCAGACTGTGAGTTCCTTTGAATGGGAATCCGGGCTCTGATACCACTTGTTAGCAAGGCTGACTTCCCAAGAGGGGGGTGAATTGGGAAGATTGAAATTTTTTTGCACAAAGTGAAGTAAGTGAAGATATCACAATATAATGAAAACAATACGTAAAACAGAGCAAGTTGAAAAGTAAAGATACGGAGAAGAAGACTCAGTAATTTATCCTGGTTCGGTCTTTCCACTTGACCTACATCCAGTCCCCAAGACACCTCTTGGGATTTATCCACTATACAGCAAGAATTTCAATGGGCTTCTTGCTAGGGCCACAGTACACGAGTATGCTCTGTTTCTGAGCTCTCTCAAACTCTCCAAGCACTTTCACTATGTGCTTCCCAATCCCCTTGTGAATATCCCTCACAAGTAAATCTATCTCCAAGATGAAGAGTAGATTGATTACAATGAAATAACTCTCTTGAAAAGAGTAGATATGAAGGTTTGAGTACAAGTATGGAAGTTGAGAGGGTAAAAGCTTTTGAGAAGAAGATTTAGCAGAAATTCAGTATATACAAGTTTGATTCGTTACCCACAACTTCAAATGATGTTGTATTTATAGATTTAGGTCTCAAATATCCGTTAGAGACTAAATCTATCCGTTAGGGAAGTTATCCAACGGTTACTCTGAAAAACTATCCGTTCACCAACCGCATTTAATGTTTCTGACATACTGAAATTCGAATTTTGGTTGGCCAACAGACGAATTTCGAAGGAACCGAAGATTAAAGCTTCCAACGTTACAGCACGAAGTTGGTCTGTTCATGACTTGAAATTCGAATTTTGAAACTTACAAAACATTTTCACAATGTGACATACGAATTTCCAAGAACAAAGTTTTTCGGTTAAGTGTGAACAGTGTTTTCAATTTTCTACAGTGCCTTCGAAATTCGAATTTTGGTATCCCAAAATTCGTCTGTCCACTGAATGTTTAAGAGACACAGTAGATTACTTTCTTCGAAATTCAAATTTTGGAAGGGTGAAATTCGTCTGTCAGAGAGACTCTTTCCAGACTGATTTCATCATTCGAATGTTGCAAGTTCTTATCATTCGTATGTCAATATTTCACTTTAACAGACTCAAGAACTTAGCTTCTGAAATTCGAATTTTAATGTTCAAAGTTCGTCTGTCAGAGAGCAGTTTTGAAACTTAAATCATTCTTGATCTCAGATGAACTTTAACATAGTTTCAGACGAATTTCTTCTATTTTCTCAATTTTTGTGTTGTTTGTAATTCGAATTTTGAAGACTCAAAGTTCGTCTGTTGCAAAGAGGCATCTTTCAGACTTATATGAAAATTCGAATGTTGGAAGTTCAAAATTCGTCTGTCAGAGAGCATTTATCAAACTCAATTTCATTTTGATTTCAGATGCACTTTATCATAATTTCAGACGAATTTCTTTGGTTTTTACAAACTTCATCTTACTTGAAATTCGAATTTTGAAAGTGTGAAGTTCGTCTGTTTATCAAAAGGCCTCTTTCAGACTAGATGAAAATTCGAATTTTGAACAGCCAAAATTCGTCTAACAGAGAGCCATCTCTTCAGACTTATTCAGTTTTAGCTCGAAATTCGAATTTCCAAAGGCAAAGTTCGAATTTCCAACTTGACAGTTTAGCTTAAACTTTCAACCTTCGTCTGTTTGTGGGTGTTTTTCAAATATTTAAAGATTTAACATAAAATCAAAGTTTGAAAACATCTTTTCTTCAAATCAAAATCTTTTACTCAGTCATAACAAAAACTAAGGATCCTACAAAAGATCTAACAGTAAGAACTCAGAAAATCTTCACTTGAGACAGCTTTGATCTCCTTTGATATCTTCAATCCAAGCTCTTGAATGTAGGTTTGGAATCATCAAAACTCTTGATTCAACAAAGACATCATAATGCAATAAAAGGAAAATTGCTACATTTGTGATTCTCTTTACTTTTCCTCTTGGTTTCAATTCTTTCTAGGATTTCCACAATCTTTCTTGAACCTAAATACAACATTAATCATTACTTAAGCTACTGATTGAAAGGGTTCCTTCATAAAGTCTCAAACTAACTCTAAAAATCTATATAGTTTATCTTTAGCTTTTTCAAGAATCCATCACTTGTTCTTAAGATTTTCCATCATGAGAAATCCATTTTTGGCATCAAATCCATGAAATTTCTATTGTAACATGCTCCCCTATGGTCGAAACTCACTCTAAAGGAGGAAGAAATAATTTTTGATGCAACTTATCTTAAACCTTTGCAAAACCTTACTTTCTTAATTAGTTCATGATTTCTACAATGTTTCTTGCATGAAAACTCACTTCTTTCACTTCCTCTTACTTAGGCCAAAATTGAACTCAAGAAGGAGGAGAGGAGAACTTCATAAAACAACCATTTAGAAAAATAGCTTGAAGGGGTAGAGAATCTTCCTTCAACTTAATCCTTGAACCTTCAAGCTTCCTTCTCTCTTCCTCACACCACTTAGCTTCTTTCCTAGCCAAATGTTTTAGCTCTCCCACTCTCTTATTCAGCATATAAGTCGGCCAAAGAGAGAGGTCAAATAGGGATCTTAACTCATTTAATTACTTGGTTAAGTTACTTAACTTTTGTTGGTTAAAATTCAATCCCTTCTCCATCAAGTTTACTAGGAAATTAAGTAAATAATGCCATTCCCCACATGCTGAAATCTATCATTCCATTTAGGGGGAAAATATCTTCAAAATATTGTATATTTTTCCTAGTTAAGATATGTCCTGTATTGATTACTTTATATCTGAACAGATAAAGTTACTTTAGCAGTATTTTATTACTTTATGGATACATGATTAAACTATGTTTGGATATATGCTTACTTTAATATCTTGTCCCAAAAAGTATTTGTGTGAGGTCCACATACTTTTCTTCCTACTTTATTTGTTTTTGTAGGGCCCATAGTACCTTTTTCTCTATACTGTGCATTTTACTACATTCGGCCATCAATATTTCTTTAAATTGATTCTTTTAACCTCAATACATTGTTCCATTAAGTCCAGTAAGTCGTCAACTTTGTTTGACTATGATTTTATATATTTACAAAATTGCCCCCTAGGAGGGGTCAAATTGTAAATTTCTTTTTGTTTGGGTCCTTTTTGTAATTTCTCTAGGGACAACAATGAAAATGATTCTTTTTCTAGGGACTAATGAAATTATTATATTTTAATTCCTGACCAGGAAAATGACCTTTTTACTCCTTTTCACATTTATTCATGTATCTCAAATTTTATTGCATACTTATATATTTTATGATATCTAGAAAATTAAGGACATTACAAAGAAGACTCAATTAGAAAAATAAAACTAGAAACATATGAAGAATGAACATTATGAGAATTTAGTAATACCTTGTTTTGCTCAACACAATCATGGAAAATGGCACATCTTTTAATAGGCTTAACACTTGACCTTATACAAGTCAACCTTTACCCTCTTTTTCCAATTCTCCTTGAAGATCTTCTTGCCCTTATTGAATTTTGGGCCACCTTATTTTCTTTCTTTTAAAATTTCTTGATTTTTTTTCCTTTGGGCTTAGAATTAGAGGTCCCAACCACATGTGCATGTTTAAAGAATTTATAAGCCTCTAATTGCTCATCCTCAAGTTCCATTTATCTCACCACATCATCAAAAGTGATGATATTCTCACTATGGTTCATATTAACTTTCATGTGCTCCCAACTAGAGAAGAGTGACCCTATAATAGTTTGTACCTGCTACTTATCAAACAATGCATGCCCAGTTACTTTTAGTTCACATATCATTTTTTCCATTTCACATAAATGTTGCCTCGTAGGAGTATTCGGTCACAACTTATAGGTGTTAAACTTAATTGTGAGCCTCCTCAATTTGGTAGCAGTAGTGCCACCAAATTTATCTATCAATGCTATTTAGAAAGCCTATATAGTAAGACATTTCTCGTATTCTCACATTAAATCATTAGCCATGGCACTTAGCATCATGATACATGCCATGTTATTCTTTTTCCTCTAGGCCAAGAATGCCTTGTGGTCTCTCTTATGTTAGCGGTATTACTAGGCTCAAGCTCAACCATAAAAATTGTCAAAGGTTGAACAACTTCTTGATTTTTTAGTATGCAGGAAATCTTGCAATGACAAATGTCTCAGTTATCCTCATTCAACTTATTGTTGGAATTTTTGGGTCATAGATGTAGTGGAAATTTAAAATTTTGTACCCAAAATCCCTTCCTAGATCCATCCACATAATTTAAACCAAGTAGTAGAAGAAAAATCATACCTTTGATAATATAGCTTTGACCTTTATTGAGTGTATCTCATGATCTCGGCTCTATGGATCATGAGGTGGATAACTCTTTAGAACACTTGCCCTTTATGGCATCCACATACATAGAATGAAACACGAACAATGTGTTAGCACCTTGATCATGATTATCTTCATGATCTTGTCCTAAAATGATCACATGACTTTCATGTGATTGGAAGATCACCTTTTCAATTAATGAAAACATGCATGTAGAAATTCTCTCCCTTTCTCTCTAGTGTGTAAGTTAGCAGAAGGAAAGGAGTAGATTTGTCACACTTAGAGAGCACTTGTCTCCTTTATTTATAGAGAAGGATTGGTTGTTCTCTAAGTTAGGATAATGATTAATTTAAATGCTTTATTTAAATTAATATATTATGTATTTTATCACTTAACTTAAACGATTATATTTTTAATTAAATCTCATTTAATTCAAATATATTATTTAAGTTAACCTATCCACTAACTTATTCATTAGGTTAAATAAATATAGTTTAAATCAAATCACATTTAATTTAAACATATATCATTTAAACTGATCCATTAATTTAAACAAATATATTTTGAATTCAATCATATTTAATTTAAACATATATTATTTAAATTAATTCCAATATTTGATCAAATCTAACATTTAAATTTAATCAAATATTATCTATCTTCATTTAATTCATATACACTATTTAAATTAAATGAAATATATTATATATATAATGAAATTAATATATATATATATTAATTCACAATTAATATGTTATATAACATCACTTTCTTCTACCACTTAATAAGAGAGAGATAAATTATTTCATTATTTAATAGAATAATTATCCTCTTAATTAAATCATGATCTTCCTAGAATATTCTATATTCCAAATAGAAAATATATTTTAGAATATAGAAAGGGATACAATGAATGAGGACATTTCCAAATTCAATGAATCTGGATATTCTAGTTCATGTTATGCTCGTTCTTATGCATGACATTGTAGATTCATTTAATGTTAGCAGTGGTCTCAAAATTCCTTCTAGGCCCACAAGTCATAAGAGGCATTTGATAAGACATTATAACTACCAAAATTATATGAAAATAAGTGATATGATATAGCCTATCCAATAGTATGTGTCATGTCCCATTTGTCATGCGATATCTAGTTTTAGGCATGAGATATGAAGTTGTCACCCTCATATTGTTTAACCATGCTTTCACAATCTTGAGTTTGACTAACTTATACAAATGAAACAAATTTCATTTTAGTATGGCCATACATTTTTCAATCTCACTCCATTGTGAGGCCCAAAAATTTCTCTTATAATAAGAGGGACAAATTCCATCTTGATTACTCAACATCTATTACATGGCTCCAATTATATCTGAATATAATCTATATTATTACTTAGTTAAAGAGTGACTTCTGATTATGTTAAGGTACAATGTTCCTTATGTAGAAATCTACAATAATCTTTGATCTAAGGGATAAATGACAATTGTAAGTAAGATATACTTATGACTTTGTCTATATAATTATCTCATAGCAAATCGATCCAGTACCTTGCTCTTTAACAATGTGCCTACAATCTTGATTTGTATCTCCATACATGATTATCAATTCATATCATACTAGTCTTAATTCATCATTATTCCCTAGTCAATCATCATTAGAATAATTATATAATTATTAATGGATCCTATTATAAATAAAACATGCAAATAATATAATAGAGATGACAAATCTTTTAACATACATAATGTCTACATATAAATGATTGGCTTAGGGAACAATCTCCAACATAAATATCATACTAGTCTTAATTCATCATTGTGAGATTTCTCTTGTTCCTTAATTTGTATTCTTGAGAGATTCTTTAACTTATCAAAGGAAGTGGTTTCCCCTTTGTGGCATCCCATGGCTAGGGTTAGAGACCAATTCTCTTAGGGTTTTATCTATTGACCAACATATCATTCCTATTTTCTTGTTATTTTTGTGCATTATTTCCTTATTAATTTTCAGATTTGTGTATTTCCTCTCCTTGTGTTCTCTTTACTATTTGTGCATTCATGCTTGATCCTAGCATGTTCTTGAGCAATTTCCAAGTTGTTAGATGTTTGTTGGATGGGTTCCGAATGAGTCTTTCATCAAGTGACTAATCACTTATTTGTAATCATCATAGGACCTAATTTGGAAAAAAAATTTGCCACATATCAAATTTTAAATAAAATATCTAAATCACAACAAATAAAATATTCACATCCTAATCAAATCCTAAGAACTATTTTAACATTTATTACTGAAAAATAGTAACAATAAAATGTTGATAGCTTTATGAGCCATCGTTCAACACTCCTCCTTAGCTCTGAAGCTGAATATTTTTAGCATTCAATTCTAGTCTTTCATATCTAATTCAATAGTCATGGCATCATCTATTTCTATTGATGACTCTTCCGCCTCTTCTATTAAATCCAAGGCAAAGCTTTTGCCTTTCATTTGAACTCTAAACAATTCTTCACCTTCTTGACTTTTAATGACCCTATTTTTGTCTTCAAACTGCACTTTGTGTTTTTTTTTCTTTTAATTGACCAATACTTAGGTTTCGATTAATTTTAGGAACATGTTAGACATCATAAATTAATTTCAAACTTGTTTGGCCTTTGGTCAAACCCGGCCCGACCCAACCGATAATCACCTCTAACATCAGCAATCCTTACTCAACTTCTCATTATTCTTATTATTATTCATTAGCATGCCTGTTTGCATATAATTAATATAGCATATTCAATGTTTACCTTATAGTTTCTGCACAATGGTTCCTCCACATTTTGTATAACATTAATTATAATGCATACATTATAATTTCAGCTATCTTTGTCTATGAAATTTCTTTCATCAACACTAACTATATATTACCTACGCGCATCTCTCCTTCATAACTGGACGCATCATTCTTTTGCTCTTTTTTTTATTAAAAAGATGCAAATTAATGAAATACTTTCTTTGCTTTTCCTCCACCTCATCAAAAGAGAGAATCCATTTGTAAACATCCTGTTATACCTTCTTTTTATTATATTTAAATTGGCAACGTTAATGAATGTATTGAATTTTAATCTAGATATAAAAAATATTATATGTCAATACATGCTCTATTTCCAATTCTAACTTTAGAGATAGTAGTTTTGTCAAGCTCTACAAAGAATTCTTGATCACAAGTCATGTGATTTGTGCAACCGCTACCTAGACACCAACTTCTTAAAGAGTTGTTGAAAGAAAAGAAAAATGCCATGAACAACTCCTCTACTTCTTGTTGAACTATAGCAATCTTGGCTTTTACTGGTTGTTATTGAGAATTTCTTTTTTTTCCATGTGACCCAATTGACTACATTTGTTGCATTTTACATCTGGCCTCCACCAATTTGTGTTCTATGGAAGATTAGTCTTTTTTTTAAAAGTGGGGACAAGGTGGAAAAGCTTGATTGTTGTTGCTTTTATTGTTGTTTCTAACCTTCTTGTCCTTGCTACCATTGCTATTTTGTGATATGGATTGAAAAGCACCCTTTACAGAACCTTCCTGCTTCATAAGCCTCCCCTATTCTTGTGCTTGTAGTGTATTCAATAATTTTGCCAAGGTAACACTTGGTAGATCTTGTGAGTTTTCCAAAGAAGAAATTGTAGCCTCAAATCTTTCTAGTATTGTGACTAGAATGTTTTCAACTATTCAAGAATTAGAAAAATTAGTATCATGAAGTCTACGCTATTGACAATGCCAAGTTGCTAGAATATTCCTTGATTGATTCTTATTCTTTCATCTTTTGCATCTTGAACTCTCAAATCAAATTCAGCACTTGCATTGGTCTGACTCATTCATTGCCTTCATATTCTCACTTCAAAAAAACTCCAAATCTGTTTACCAGTTTTCAAAATCATGATTTTGGTAAAATGGATGAAGCAATTGTTGCAAACAAACATGCACATGCTTTTGATTTCCTTTACTTCATCTCTTTATGATTTTTTGTTTGTGCAAGAGTTGGATTTTCTGGCGGTGGTGGAACTTCATATTCTTCTTGAGTAGCTTCCCACAAGTCATTAGCATTGAGATAGGCTTGCATTCTAACAGCCCCCATTTGATAATTTGACCCATTAAACACTGAAGGAGCAATAGCAGCAAATGAATTTCTAGGATTCATTTTGGAGGAAGTAGGCTTGCGTCTTTGTGTAAAGGTGTAGGTTATGGATATTAAGGGTTTTTTCCCCCTCAATCTTACAAGTCCCTGATGTTATCATATTTTACTATATTTTTATCTCCTAAATCTAGTGATTTTATCACTTTATTTTGGCTAAATTAGGGTTTTTAATGCATTTTCATGTTATAGCTAATTTTGAATACTTGGTGAAAAAATGTGTTAAATCCTTGGTTGTATACTTATTTACTAATAATTGATTATATTCCATGGATTTGGTGGTTAATTCTTTCTATCGGAGTATTTTCCACTAAGTTAGGTTAATTAAGTGCTTAATCAGGGCTTTATTATGTGATTAAATTAGGCTCTTCTATGTGATTTCAAGTGTGATTTCAAGTGAGATTTCCTTGAAGAGTTTCCATTCCATCATCCATTTAGTGTCATTCATCATTCCATGTCATTATATTTTCATTCATGTGACCATTTTCATGTTACACTTTCCCATTTTATTCCTAGTTAAAGTCCCACTTAAATTTAATTTTAATTTTCACTAATGATTTATGATTTAATTATCTAACCATTGTCTTAAGAACTTAATTAAACCTAATTGGAGTTGCAAACTTAGCCATATTCATTAGGGTTTGCAAATTAGATCCAGTTAAATATGGTCAACTGGGGGCATTTTGTCATTTTCATCATTTTCTCCCTATTTTCTTAGGCTTTTTGATTCATTTATTTTTCATCATTTCCAGAATATTTTCCTCTTGAATTTCATGCTAAACATGTCTTGATTAATAGTATGATTAATTAACTTGCATAGACTATGATTTTGGTTATATTTTATGCATGTAATATTTTTATGACCTAGGTACTTTAATGTATTACATTTTTATATGTAGGTCAAGATGCCATTGGAGGACATGCAAAACCTTGTTGATATATTAAAAAGGCAAGGATTGAAGATTGGGAGGAATTAAATTCATTATTTTCTCATTTTTTCATTTATCTTGAATCCTGGACTACCTACTATTTAATAGCTAGGATTGCTACAAAACCCTATGCCCTTGCGTCTTCTTAACGCCTTGCTCTCATATATATTTTCTCATGTATCACGGCATTTCAAATGTCCAATTAAGCCATTTTAGAAGCTTGAATCATTATAGGGTCCAAAATAGAGAAAATAAAAAAAAACATTGGTACTATTCATTTGGTATCCAAATTTTTCTTGCCGAATAAAAAATTATAACTAATTCTACAAAAATCATATCAATGTGATCCAAATCTCTAAAAATAGAAACAAATATTCTATATATGGGAAAAATAAGAAACTTGAATTTTATTGGGCCAATTCATATAATTTATTACTCAAAATTTTCAGTACAAATGGTAAAAAATAGTGTTCCAGGTTTTCTGGCTTAACTTCAAAAATTCATTTCTTAATCTAACTTTAGCCAATTCATGCTTTCTTCACATTGTTCAAAATCTCTGCATATCTACTTTACAACCTTATTTTATACATTTATTCAAATAAAACAGAGCAAGACATCATTCTAAACTACTAAGGGTCAGAATAGAACTTCTACTGGAATAGTTTTGGAAAAACATGCATAACTCTCATTAAATAGTTCCAATTGTTCTCAAACCGTGCCATGTTAAACTTACGATGTTGAACTTTTCATATATGCAAACCACCAAATTTTTGGAGCGTTATATGATTTTATACTATCTTTTAAATTGAGTGATACTTTCAGTAAAATTCACAGTTTTAACCTTGCTATCTAGTTTTGACCCTTAAATTCAAAATTACATTATAAATCGCAAAATTATCTAATTTAAGTGTTCTTTAGCTCTTTGGAAATATTATCTTATCTACTTTTAGAGCATATATAATACTTATACTAACTACTCTGTTTTAAACAAAGTACTCCTTTTTTTCATAGCTAGTTATTTTAGACAACTTTGCTTTTGAAGCTTCAAAACCATTACTTTACACTATATGCATGCTTCATATTTGTCCAAATCACATTCATAACATTATAAAATACATAAGAACATGATTACAGGGATACAAAGCCTCATAAAATGTCATAAAATACTTCCTATAGAACTGCTCTAAGAATATTTCCGAAGTCAATGGAGCATTATTGTCTAAATAATTTACTTTGTGTTCTGCCACCATTGATTAGCCTCCTTTTTCAACATATAAGTTACCATGGCTTTCATCTCTGATGTGGATTTCATTATGTTGGAAATCTTTTTGAGGCTTACAATCCAATCCTTAACCTCTTGCATGTCAAATTTACCATCAAAGGATGGAAGCCAATATTTTCTAATCGGGCAATCATATGTCAGTGGTTGGCGAACACATCTAGTTGCCTTATAGCTTTATTTTGTAGAACCTACTAGCTTGCCTAAGGCCACTACAGTATAAGCAGAACCTTAAGAGTTCTAAATGTTTCTTGTTGTCTTTGAGCATTAACTAACTCTTGCAATTGCTCAATAATACTCTACTGATGATCTAGACAATTAAGGATCATTTGTAAGCGATCTGGATCGAGAATACATTTACTTACTGCTACTAGAGTCATTTGAGAGGTTTATGCTTGTATTGTCAACCTTTTCTAAATGCCTCTTTATACCTTAACAACTCTTATTTTGCAATTAATAACTGCAATTAATAACAATTTGAACTCTGTAATTACATTAACTACTACTTTCATTATATCATCACTATTCATGATACATCATTATACCTCAACCCCTAGTCTTTTCCTTTACTAATCTTAAATTAGTATCTCACTGCATATATATTTAGTCAAAGATTGCAGCTATACATCTTAACTGTATATACCTGCTCCCTTTATACGCACATTACCTTGAGCTTATGGGGCTTTCATACTAGCCTCAGCCTTACTATTGCCATCTGGCATATCCATTAGATCTCCTTTTGGATCCTCTTTTAAGACTTCTATTGCCTTAGCTTTTCTTCATGATAGCATTTTATTTGGAGCGTTTAGGTCGTGACATAGTTTTCCAGAGTGTGAAACACTTGACTTTGAGGGAACTCCTTGGCTTGGTTCCAAAACTCTTGACTTGATATGGCATCAAGCACTAGGCCAACCCATTCACTTACAAGGAGCTTATAATCATAATGCCTTTCTAAGAATCTCTCCGCTTCTAATGCGGCATTTAGAAAAAAAAATTGAACATACACTCCAAATATAGCAGACATTCATCATAGATAGCTTTAACAATTCTCTGGATTTGGAGTCCTTGATTTAGTTGGAGAAAGCTACCTACTTAATCCAAATAGTATAGCTATCCCAAACTCACTTATCATAACTCATGGATTGTTCTACCTCTTTACCTAGAGGTGCACTTGTTTGCTCTGGAAGAACTACTCTTGAAATGAATCCTTCATCTTTCTTCTTAGGATCATGATTAGGCTTAGGTAAGTTTCCTCTTTCTGGATAGTAACCATTTTTCTTTTCCAACTTACCTTCCCTTATACATTAGTTTTTCTCCCAATTGATTTTTTATTTGTAACTACTTCTCTTCATTATCATCATTTATTCTTTACTGGCCTCTTTATTCATTACTAAAAATATCTTGCTACTAATCTTATTTTGTAGGTAGGATACTCATTAGCAACCTACCATTGCATCTTTGAGCTATTTTCTAGTCGGTGGTTTAGCATAAGAGAAAATTCTTAGGTAAATATTCATACTAGCTACTAATTAATAAGGTTTTTTATTTTTCTAAAATCATCTTAGACCATCCTCTTTCAGAGAAAAGGACCCAAGCAAATTTGGGTACCTAAAAAGAAAATATGAACTTTGTCTTAAAACTAGAAAGAGCAATAAATGGTATATGGATAGTGACTGCTCAAGTCATATGACTGGTGATAAGGAGAAATTCATCACCCTTAGAGACAAGAAAGGAGGAAGGTGACATTTGGAGGTGATCAATATGGCAAAATAGTTGGCATTAGTATTGTGGGCAAGAATCCTGAAACATAATCTGCTAAGCGTGAGTTAGACATATGACAAAGGAAACTGGGTATTGTTTGACTCAAAGTTCTACTTGGTCATCCAAAAAAGTGATCACAAAGTAATCCTCAAGGCTCAAAGGGATGGTAACTGTTATACTATTGATCTTGATGAACTTCCTCCCTTAGATTCTGTCTGCTTGATTAGTAAGGATAATGATAGTTGGTTGTGGCATAGAAGGTTAGCACATGTTAACATGAATCAACTATCAAAAATGGTTAAAAATGAGTTAGTCACTAGCCTACCAAAAATTTCTTTTGAAAAAGACAAAGAGTGTGATGCATGCCTAAGTGGAAAACAAACTAAATCATCATTTAAATCTAAAAATGTAGTCACCACATCTAGACCTCTGCAACTATTACATATGGATCTGATAGGACCATTTAGAGTTAACAGTATTGGTGGAAATCTGTATGTTCTTGTAATTGTGGATGATTACTCTAGATTTACCTGGACATTGTTCCTTTCTTCTAAAAGTGACACATTTGATGCATTTGTAACCTTAGCTAATAAAGTGCAAAATGAGAAAGGTATTTCTATTGTGTCTATCAGGTCTGATCATGGAGGAGAGTTTGAAAATTCATACTTCCTGGAGTATTGTGATGAGCATGGAATTGATCACAACTTCTCAGCTCCAAGAACTCCTACACAAAATGGAGTGGTGGAAAGAAAGAACAAAATAATTGGAGAGATGGCAAGAGCAATGCTGAATGAAAAGGAACTCTTTCAAGTATTCTGGGCTGATACAGTAGACACAGGAAGTTACATCATAAACAGAGCCTACATCAAACCAACTCTTGGGCAAACTCCTTATGAGCTGTACAAAGGAAGAAAGCCAAACCTATCACATCTACATGTATTCGGCTGTAAGTGCTTCATCCACAACAATGGAAAGGAGAATTTGGGTAAGTTTGATTCAAAATCTGATGAAGGTATATTTCTGGGCTACTCTAGTAGGAGTAAAGCATATAGAGTTTTTAATAAAAAGTCTAAATTAGTAGAAGAATCTATGCATGTTGTGTTTATTGAAAATGAAACTGTTTCTAAGCATGTCATTGATGAAGAAGATCTTATTTCGAATTTTAAGAACTTAGATCTTTTTGAAGAAGATACAATTGAACCTCTAAAAATATCTGAATCTATTGACATAGAGCAAGATATTTAGGAGAAAGATTTTGAGGATGAGAAAAATGAAGAAATATCTCAAGAACTCCCTAGAGCTTGGAGATATCAAAGGAATCATCCTGTTGATCAAGCAATTAGGGATGTTCAAGAGAAAGTTAAAACTAAAAAACAGTTAAGAGTTCAGGTGATAAATTGTGCTTTCATTTCTCAAATTGAATCTAAATGTACTGAAGAAGTCTTAACTGATGAATACTGGATTTTAGCTATGCAAGATGAACTGAATCAATTTGAAAGAAATCAGGCTTGGGATTTAGTGCCTAGACCCAAAAATCATCCTATCATTGGCACTAAATGAGTTTTTAGAAATAAACTTGATGAATCTGGATTAATAATCAGAAATAAAGCTAGACTGGTTGCTAAAGGATATAATCAAGAACAAGTTATTGATTTTGAAGAAACCTTTGCTCCAGTGGCTAGATTAGAAGCAATTAGAATTCTATTAGCATATGCATACATGAAGAATATAATGTATATCAAATGGATGTAAAGAGTGCTTTTCTTAATGGATATATCATGGAAGAAGTTTATGTAGACCAACCTCCGGGCTTTGAGGACTTTATAAAACCAAACCATGTTTATAAACTGAAGAAAACCCTTTACGGTTTAAAACAAGCTCCTAGAGCGTAGTATGAAAGATTAAGGAACTTTCTAACTGAAAAGGGATTTAATAGAGGAAAAGTAGATATGACTCTGTTCACTAAGAAAGAAAACAAAGATTTACTTATTGTTCAAATTTATGTTGATGATATTATATTTGGTGCTACTAATGAATCTCTTTGCAAGAATTTCTCTAAGCTAATGCAGGGAGAATTCGAAATGTCAATGATGGGTAAGCTTAACTTCTTCCTTGGATTGCAAATGAAGTAATGTGATGATGGCATCTTTCTTAATCAATCCAAGTATCTGAAGGAATTGCTGAAAAAGTTTGGCATGGAAAATGTTGAGCCAATGGGAACACCTATGGCTACTGCAACCAAGTTTGATATGGATGAAGGAGGAAAAATGTTTGAAATAACTCAGTATAGAAGAATGATTGGATCTCTACTATACCTAACTACCAGCCGACTTGACATCATGTTCAGTGTCTGTATGTGTGCAAGGTTCCAGTTATGTCCCAAAGACACCTATGCAACTGTTGTGAAGCGTACCTTCAGATATCTTATTGGAACATCACAGATGGGTCTTTGGTATTCAAAGGGCAATGGAGAAGATCTCAAAGGATACACTGATGCTAACTTTGCATGATCCAAAACTGACAGAAAAAGCACCAGTGGAACATGTCAGTTTCTTGGAGGATCCTTGATCTCATGGTTTAGCAAGAAGCAAAATAGTATGGCCTTATCCATAGCAGAAGCTGAATATGTTGCTGCTGGAAGCTATTATGCTCAAGTTATCTGGATGAAATAGCAGCTTGAAGATCTTGAGATTGAGATGAAGGAAATACCAATAATGTGTGATAACTAAAGTGCCATTAACATCACAAAGAATCCTGTCATGCATTCAAGGACAAAGCATATTAAAGTTAGGCACCACTTCATAAGGGATTATATTCTGAGAGAAGAAATCAGATTAGAATACATCCCTACAGAAGATCAAGTTGCTGACATTTTGACAAAGCCTCTGTCAGAAGATAGGCATTGTAAAATCAGAAGAGAATTAAGTATGATAAATTTCAATGAACTGTAAGTAAGTCCTTGTGCAAATCTGTTTTAGAATTTGTGACATTGATTTAATACTAACTTTAGCATCGGAGTAAGTTCAATTTAAGTTGTAGGTGCTCCTTATAAGTTTCAATGGCAATAAATTTGAAAAATGGAGCACACTAGAATTGAATAGTCAAAAGGTGAAAAAGAAAGCTAGAAATCTGAGTTTCTGGATCCATTCTGTAAGTTTATAAAGTTAAAATTCGCATTTTAGATGTCTATTAGACAAATTTCTTTGATAAATTGTGTTTTTGAACAAGTCAGCATGCTAAATATTCGAATTTAGATGCCCATTAGATGAACTTCAACTTGCTTTATATTGTAACAGTTCTCGGTGGTCCTTCGAAATTCGTCTGTTGGTCTATGAAAATTTGAATTTTCAAAAATAAAGTTCCAATATTATCTTTGTCCAACATGAAGATTGTACGAATTTCCATTTCTCAAAATACGCATGTTGGAAACTCTTTACAAAATATTGAAATTCGAATTTCTGATTCAAAATTCGTCTATTGAAACATGCTCACATTATTGAATCTCTGAAAGACGAATTTTCATAATTAAAATTCATCTGTTGTTTGTTGTATTGATAATTGCTTGTTGCCTGTTCTTCAAAATTTGAACTTTGTTGAAATAAAGTTTGTCTGTTCTTCTTTTGCTGTTTGATCCAAGCCTCTGTTAGATGAACTTTCAAGAGAAAATTTGTCTGTCAGTAAGCTTTGCTGAATGGGTTAACTTGTAACTGCTCGAAGTTTGAATTTTGACCCCTCAAAATTCGTCTATCCTACGGTTACATACGTTAAATCCAAAGGTCATCCTCTGAACAGACGCAACCCTATTCGTCTCTTTCTCAAGTCTATTCAAATTCTCTCATCAATCCCCATTAATTCTATCCATAAATCTTCATTTTCCACCGATTAAACTTCTTTTCACACCCTATAAACTCATTCTTAGCATCTTTCGGAATCATTCCTCCACGAAAATGGCAAGAGTGAAAAATCCAGAGGTTGCAAAGGGAGGGTCTCAACCAAAAAGAATGGTGAAATCCCAATATGCCTTCAAGGAGAGTGAGAAACAGAAAAGAAAAGGTGAATCCAGCAAAGCAACCCCCTCCAAAAGGTAGAAAAAAACACCAAAGGCTAATTCAAAGAAAACAAAGCCTTCGGTTCCTGCTACTCCTGCTGTTACTGCTGTTGCTTTCACTTCTTCCTCTAATACTGAATCTAGAGAATATCAACTGACCACATTGCCGTTAAGGAGCAATGCCCATATTCAGGAGGAGTACACGACCAAGTTTGTGAGGAAGAAGGTAATAAAGCTTCACTGTGTGAATATGGAAGATTTTTTAATTTCTAACAACTTTAATGCTGGGCTTTGGATGATGAGATATAAAAGTTTGTTAGAAATATTGGAGAGATATGATGATGAGATAGTCAAGACTTGGTATGCCACTCTGAAATACAATAGCAAGAAGAGAAAATGGGAAGTCAATCTGAGATCAAGGACCATCTAGCTAACAGATG
The DNA here is from genome assembly GCA_026686845.1 of Adenanthera pavonina. Taxonomy (NCBI): domain Eukaryota; kingdom Viridiplantae; phylum Streptophyta; class Magnoliopsida; order Fabales; family Fabaceae; genus Adenanthera; species Adenanthera pavonina. Next base: position 12,742,476 of record JAIVEN010000017.1, read on the forward strand.
AAACCCTTAATGAGGTTTTAGAAATTCCAGGGCAAGATGGCTTGAAGATTGACATTACTACTTCTGGGTATATGGATGAGGCAAAGACTGCAGATAAAGAAGGTGGACCTTTCTTGAACTATAAAGAGAGCACAATCCTGAATACCCTGTTTAAAAGGAAGGAGAACAGGCCACCCATAAGCTTGCTTAAGCCCACTGATCTCAGTGCTCAAGTGAGAATCCTACACTACATTGTGTCTAGGATTATCTTCAACAAAAGAGCTAGCTTTAATCTGATCACAAGGGCAGAGGCATATGTGATGGCAGTAATCATGCATGGGAAGCTTATCAACATGGGACATATTATTCTCCATCGCATGATCAAGCTTAGGGATCAGAGGAAAGACTCTACACTTCCTTATGCAGCAATCATCTCTAAGTTCCTTCAGTATGCCAGAATTCAGGATCTTGAGAAAGGGAAAGGGAAGCCTACTGAGATCTTCAAGGAAGAAGAGCTGCAAAGGATATAAATAGAGAAGAAAGATGGAAGATGGATTGGAAAGGGAGCTGGAAAATCTGAAGATCTCTTCTTTGATGAAGATGCCTCCCTGCAGCAAGAAGGTACCTCTGAGGCTTCTCCAAGACCCACACCTCAGCCTTCTCAGCCTGTCCCATCTCCATCTCAGCCTACTCAAGCTCAAATTCCATCCACTCCCTCCTCTCGAGCCAAGCCAACAAAGATCACTAACTTGTATGACAGCTTGACTACACTCATACTCAGTATCAGAGATGAGCAAAATGCAAAATTCGCTCATTTGTAAGATCAGATTCATCAGTTGGCTAAGAACATAAAAGTGGTTGCTGATGCATATGAAGACATTAGAAGTGACATTCCTATCACATCAACTCCACCTCAGCCAGGATTCTCTGAGCTTGTTATGTCTCCAACTCTTGAACCTCTAAGTCCTTTTGTGCTAGCCTCTCCTATTCCTGATGATACTGTACATGATACTGAGGCTACTGGCACAATGAGCACACCACGGGCCTTTAGCAATGAGGCAAGTCTTGATCCTCCCTTGGACTATGGCATGGAGGAAGAAGGTCCTAAGGAACCAAGCTTCCATGAGCCCATTCCAGAAGATGCTCAGGACTCAATTGTTTCATCTCAAGAATTTGAGCAAGTTGAGAGACTAGTGGCAGCAATCACCACTTCAGCATTCATGCAAGCTGCCTTAAATGAAGAAAGATACATTGTGCCTTATGTTGATCTAGAGGCCATTGTACACAATGCTCTCTTGCAAGCTCAAAGACAACGGCTTGAAGAAATGTTTCGTCTTCCTGCTCCCTCACTTGTTACAATTTATGGTTTCTCGGAGGCACGAAGCACTTAATTGTCAGTTACAAGGCAAGCAATTTCTGAACTTCTTGACATCTCTGATGATGAGGATGAGGACATAAGTTTTGAAGTTTTTGGATCCTTGCCAAAGCTTAATCCAAACCTGCCATTTGCCTCGTGCCTCTCCAGGATATTCCAGTATCTCAGATTCCTCCTCCTGCTGATTTTGTCCACCTTCCTGATGATGCCAAAAAGGGGGAGAAGATATCTGAGCAAACTGGGAAGTCTGCTGGCAAGAGCTATAGCAAGAAGTCCAAGTCCAAAAAATAGAGTCTAATACTTATGGTTGCTTGGTTCTTCTTGTAGTGCTGTATTGTGTTTTTTTTCCTGTATTGTGTTCTTGTTATTTCTTGTAATATCTTGTAAAGTGACTTTTTGATGAAATGAAAATTTCCTTGTTTTGAACTCTATGATTGCATCATTGTGTTGAACTTTGAATGAATTAATGAATCTCTTTACTTGATCTATTGTATATGATATCTTTTGAATTATAATGCATATGTTGAGAGGGAGCTTGTTAAAGCAAAACCAAGTACTAATCCAGTTTGTAAGTTGTTTTGTCATCATCAAAAATGGGGAGAATGTTGAATCAAGTGTTTTGATGATTCCAAACTAACTTTCTAGAGCTTGGAGAGAAGATATCAAAGGTGCACAAATGATCTCAAATGGAGAAATTCAAGAAAAACTAGCACAAGAATAGATGTAGAATCTACAGTCATGTTTAAATTGAGTAAAAGACTTTGAATTAGCAAAAAGATGTTTTAAAACTATAATTCTATGTTAATCCATGGAATATTTGAAAAACACCCACTAACAGATGAAGTTTGAAATGTTCATACTCATATGTTGTTTTGAAAATTTGAACTTTGGCTTTGGAAATTGGAATTTCGTATTGAAAATGAACAAGTCTGAAAAGAGCCTTCTCTGACAGACGAACTTTGACTGTAGAAATTTGAATTTTGAATCTTGTCTGAAAATAGTCTTCTCTAACAGACAAATTTTGGCTTTTGAAAATTCAAATTTTAGACAAAATACAACTTATGAAAAATGAAAAATTCATCTGAGGATATGTCAAAGTTCATCTGAAAACTAAGTTTAGAAATAACATCAAAATGACTCACTGACAGATGAACTTTGAACATGAAAATTTAAATTTCAGAAACAAAGCTTGTGAGTTTGTTATGATGATATGTTGACATAAGAATGATAGTATTCAGAAATTTGAACTTTGAAGTAAGTCTGAAAAGAGGCATCTCTGACAGACGAACTTTGCATTTTGAAAATTTGAATTTCGAATAAATGAACTATTATACCTTATTGAACTGCCCATTGACAGACAAATTTTGGGTATCAAAATTCGAATTTCAATGGCACTGTAGCAAAATGGAACAACTGTTCATACTTTCCAGAAGAAGCTTAAACTTGAAAATTCATATGTTCCAACATAGAAAGATTTTTCAAAGATCAAAATTTGAACTTTGCTTCATGACAGACGAACTTCGAATGTTCAACGTTAAAGTCTTTGGTTTTTGCAAAAGTTGTCTGTTGACTAACCAAAATTCGTACTTTGAGTGTCAGAATCATTAAATGTGGTTGGTGAATGGATAACTTTTCAGAGTAACCATTGGGTAACTTCTCCAATGGATAGATTTTGTCTCTAACGTACAGTTAAGACCTAAATCTATAAATATAACATCATTTGAAGTTGTGGGTAACAATTTTAACATTGTATATACTGAAACACTGCCAAATCATCAACTCAAAGTCTCTTACTCTCATGTACTTCATTCTTTGTACTCCAACTTTCATATGCACTCTGATTAAGAGAGTTTATCCATTGTAAATAATCTTATCTTCATCTGGAAGAAAGATTTTCTTGTGAGGGGATATCACAAGAAATTGGGGAAGCACTTAGCTAGAGTGCAAAGAGAGAAAGTGTAAGCTCTAAAAATAGAGTATCATAGCTATACTGTGGCATATGCAAGAAGCCCATTGAATTCTTGCAAGATAGTGGAAAATCTCAAGTGGTGGCTTGAGGAGTGGACGTAGGTCAAGATTGAGAGACCGAACCAGGATAAACATCTGTGTCTTCCCTTATCTATTACTACTTTTACTTGTTATTCACTTATACTCTATTTTACTGTCACCTTTGCTTTCTTCATTTTATTGACATTTTGCATAAAATTTCAATCTTCCCAATTCACCCCTCCTCTTGGGAAGCCAGCATATCTAACAGAATCACTACCTTCGTGACTCTTTGTAGCATTTGTTGATTTAGAACCTGCTTCACCTTCTTCATTATCCCTTTTCCTATCAACCCATCTATCATTTGTCAGACTTATCCCCATCTTCTGTAGTGCCTTCTCACTGAACTCTTCTAAAAGCAATGCAGGGCCTCTCTCAATATGTAGAATATTGTGATACTTCAGGATTCTGGTGATGAGATGCCTATATGGCAATTGTGAATCCTACCATAATTTCTTGCCTTCTACATTCTCTGCAGGATGATGTGAATCAAATTTACTGGTTTTCCCTTCACCAGCAGCACCATGACTTGGAATTCTCCTTTGGACAGATAGTTGTAGCCTCCACTCTTGTTGAAGAACATATGTGAAACAATGTAGTGGAGGACCCTATTTTCATCACTTAGATGAGTTAGAGCAATCTTCCCTTCAGAAGGCACATTTTGTCTTTGCTTGAGCAGCTTAGATACAATTGTGCTCCATTTGTAGTTTGCTTCCTCTCCAATGTCTTCATCAACATATTCATCTTCAGAAGGATACTTTGTAGTATCAATGTTTACTATGATTCCTCCGGCAAGCAAGTTTAGAATCTCAGAGAGCAAATCAGGATACAGTGCTATCCACCTTTTTCTCAACCTCACCCCAAGTACTTTTGTTTCATTGTTTATTCTTAAAGAGTTCTATCGTGCATGCACAACCTCCTCATCATATTCTTCCTTTGATTCTATCAATCCTCTATAGTTCTCAAGTTGCCCAGTAGATTCAAACTTGTTCTTAACAAGAAACTCTTCTAAAATGAGGTTTGACTACTTTACGCTTCTTAAAGTTAGCCTCGTATGATTCCTTCAGTATTCTTATACTAATTAATTCATTTTTAATAAGAGCTTGCTTAGATTCAGTTGTACATGAACTTACATGAGTGTCAGCTTGAGGCTCAGATTCTGGGATTTCCTTTGATTTTTGTGTTTTGGGCTTTTTTGTTGGAATACTCAGTCTAAATTCAGCTTTCCTTTTCCCTTGGCTTGGTGATTTTGTTGCAAATTTGGACTTCACATTACATTAGGGTGGTTCCCTTTGGTTTCCTCCCTTAGTCTTAGCCTAGCAATGATTCCGGATGATTTGGGATGGTGAAAAAAGTTCAGAGTAGGCCGAAATGAAGTTTGAACTCGAGGAGTTGAATGAAACTTGAAAGTTTTTGGAAAGCTTAAAGAGTATAAATGGAGGTTTTCAGGATAGGGCTAGGTTTTATGCATAAGAGACTGCTAAAATTAGAGATTCCTATATATAGTCTCGAGGTTAAGCACATAATGTGTGGGGGTTATGTGAATAACGAGCTTCAAAGAGTATAGGCAGGGGCACGACTTGCTGGGTTATGCAGATAAGGTCCTTAGATTGTCTGCATAACCAAGTTAATATAAGTTGAGACAGAAGGGAGAGGAGAAGAGTTATTCGGACAAGCACCCTACGTTATCATGAAAAAAAGAGTTTCACAGAAAGCACAAAAAAAATTGGAAAATAGTATGTTATCCTGATAACCTTGCCATCTTATACGAATAGCATTCTTACTTTGGGAACTACTTCTCTGGATGTAACATTATACAGACAAGGTAGGTAGCTTATGCTGAAATTGATTTTCATGGAACACATATAATGAAGCAAACAAGGCAGGTTATGTGGATAAGGTGATGACCTTATCCGAAAATTGAGCTTCACAGAGTCCAGAAATTCACATATGCTCTCATTTTCATGAAAAGCCTCATACCTTATTTGAATAACCTCAAACACAGAACCTTTAGATATCAGAAAATCAATTCATTTTCAACATAAGGCCATGGGTTATGCGAATAAGCATATTAAGAAGACTCATAAACACATACAAACAACTGTGTTATCCCCATAAGCGTTTCTTTTCATCATAACTCCAATTCAATGTGTAGTGTACTTTATTTTATCAGATATTCATTATTTAAAATCATGAAGTACTTGCAAAACAAATTTCTAGATACTCCAATGCTTAAATTAGTATTATTATCAACTGAATCAAAATCTTAAGAGAGATTTCAGAAACTACTCATAACTCATTGGGATTTACCATTCCCAATTCTCTTCTGATTTTACCATGTTTATCTTCTGCAAGTGGCTTTGTCAAGATGTCTACAAGCTAATCTTTAGTAGGTTCAAACTCCAACTTGACATCCCTTTCAAAACATGATCTTTTATGAAGTGATGTCTTACTTTAATGTATTTTGTCCTTGAATGCATGCCAGGGTTCTTTATGATGTTGATGGCACTTTGATTATGACATCTTATTGGAATTTCCTTCATTTTAATCTCAAGGTCTTCAAGACGTTGCTTCATCTAAAGGACTTGTGCACAGCAACTACCTACAGCAACATACTCAGCTTCTGTTGTGGAGAAAACTACACTATTATGCTTTTTGCTAAACCATGACACTTGGGAGCCTCTCAGAAACTGACAAGTTCCACTTGTGCTCTTCCTATCAGTTTTAGATCCAGCAAAGTCAGCATCTATGTAACATATGAGCTCTTCTCTATTGCCTTTTGGATACCAAAGTCCCATATGTGATGTTCCCAGCAAATATTTGAAAATCCTCTTCACAGCTGTTACATGGGACTCTATGGGACATGATTGGAACCTAGCACACATGCAGACACTAAACATGATGTCAGGCCTGCTTGCAGTTAAATATAGCAAGGAACAATCATTCTCCTATATTAGGTTATATCAAAGAGTTTTCCCTCTTCATCCATGTCAAGCATAGTTGCAAAAGCCATCGGAGTTCCCATAGGTTTAGCATGTTTCATTCCAAACTTCTTTAGCAGCTCCTTGAAATATTTTGATTGATTGAGGAAGATGTCATCATCACATTTTTTGATTTGCAATCCAAGGAAGAAGTTTAGCTCCCTATCATTGGCATTTCAAATTCACTATGCATTAACTTAGAAAAATTTTTGCATAAAGACTTATTAGTAGCACCAAATATAATGTCATCAACATAAATTTGTACATTAAGAAAATCTTTATTTTCTCTTTTAGTAAGCAAGATTGTATCTACTTTTCCCTTGTTAAAACCATTTTCAATTAGAAAATTACTTAGTCTCTCATACCATGCTCTAGATGCTTGTTTTAATCTATATAGAGCTTTCTGCAGTTTATATACATGATTTGGTTGAGTTGAGTCCTCAAAACCTGGAGGTTGGTCAACATAAACCTCTTCCATGATATACCCATTTAGAACGGCACTTTTCACATCTATTTGGTATAGACAATATCTTTTATGCAGGCATAGGCTAAGAGAATCCTTATTGCTTCCAATCTTGTAACTGGAGCAAAAGTTTCCTAATAATCAATGGCTTCCTCCTAATTATACTCTTTTGCTACTAGTCTAGCTTTGTTCTTTTTTATTGTTCCAGATTCATCAAGTTTATTCTTAAAAACCCATTTAGTTCCAATAATAGGATGGTCCTTGGACCTAGGTACTAAGTATCAAACCTGACTTCTTTCAAACTAATTAAGTTCTTCTTGCATAGCTAGAATCCAATATTCATCTGTTAAAACCTCTTTAGTACACTTGGGTTCAATTTGAGAAATGAATGCACAATTAGTCACTTGATCCCTAAGTTGTCTTATGGTTTTAACTTTCTCTTAAACATCCCTAATAACTTGATTAACTGGGTAATTCCTTTGATATCTCTAAGCTCTACGGAGTTCTTGAGAAATTTCTTCATTGATTTCATGTTCATTATCTTTCTCCTGAATATCTTCCTCTACATCAGCAGATTCAAATATTTTAGGAGGTTTAGTTTTATTTTCTTCACAAACATTCAAGTTCTTAAAGTTGAAAATTAGATTATCCCTATCTTTAGCATGCTTAGACACAATTTCATTTTCAAGAAAAACCACATGCATAGATTCTTCTATAGTTCTAGTCCTTTATTGAAAACTCTATATGCTTTACTCCTATTTAAGTAGCTAAGAAATATACCTTCATCAGATTTGGCATCAAACTTACCCAGATTATCTTTGTTGTTGTTGTGGATATAGCAAGTACATCCAAAGACATGAAGATGAGAAAGGTTGAGCTTCTTTCCTTTATACAACTCATATGGAGTCTTACCTAGTATAGGTTTGACATATGCTCTATTCATCAAGTAGCATGTTGTGCTCACTACATCAACCCAGAATTGCTTAGGCAATCCTTTTTCATTCAACATAGCATGAGCCATTTCTTCTAGTAATCCATTCTTTCTCTCCACAACTCCATTTTGTTGAGCTGTTCTTCGGGCTGAGATGTGCTCCACTCCATTTTCATTGTAGTAGTACGCAAATTTGACATTTTCAAATTCTCCACATGATATGTTCTAATACATACAATAGAGCAACATTTCTCATTTTGGATTTTCGTAGGTAAAATTAGAAAAGCATCGTATGTTTCATCCTTAAAGGGAAAAAATATTGTCCAGGTGAATCTAGAATAATCATATACTACAACAAGTACATGTAGATTACCACCAATACTCTTAGTTCGATTAAGACCTATCAAATCCATGTGAAATAATTGCAGTGGTCTAGTTGTAGACACAATATTTTTGGTTTTGAATGAGGACTTTGTTTGTTTCCCTTTAAGGTAAGCATTACATTCTCTATCTTTTTCAAACTTGATGATAGGTAATCCAAGAATAAGGTCGTTTTTAATGAGTCTGTTCAATCGATGCATGCTAACATGTGCTAATCTCCTATGCCATAGCCAACTATCATCATTTTCACTTAGTAAACATATTGAGTTTACGACAGATAATTCATCCAAATCCATAGTGTAACAGTTACTTTCTCTTTTTACTTTGAGAATAACTTTGCAGTCACTCTTCCTGATGACTAGACAGTAGTTGGAATCAAACAAAACTCAGTTGCCTTTATCACAGGTCTGACTCACACTCAATAAATTGTGGTTCAGCCTTATCATGAACAGAACTTCTTCAATTGATGCTTCTGGATTTCTTCCAATAATTCCAATGCCAACTATCTTGCAGACTAATCACCACCAAAAGTAACATTTCCTCCATTTTTATCTCTTAGCACAATAAATTTTTCTTTATCTCTAGTCATGTGTCTCAAATAGGCACTATCCATGTGCCATTTGTTGCTTTTTTTTTTGCCTTGAGAGACACCTGCAAAATAAATTTTAGTTCTTTCTTTTAGGAACTCATATTTGCTTAGGTCCTTCTTGTTAGAAGATGAATCCTTGGGAACTCATTTCATTCCATTGCCATTTCCTTCCTTCCTGTATATATAGGTGGAGGACATATGACCTTTCTTGTTACAAAAGTGACAAGTGGAAAAAAGGCTAGAGGAAAGAGATGCATGTTTGAAATAATGATGATAGTATCTATCCTTTTGATTTCTATGGGCTGGAAATGACTTTATACTCTAAGCTAGTTTAATGTTATTAGTATGCACAAAGTTTCTCAAGTAAAGATTTTGTTTCTTGTTTTTCGGCTTCTCTTTGACCGCACATGGATCATATCCTTGAGCAATTTTGTTTTGACTCACAACTTGATTTCCTAGTAATACTTTTAGCATGTCCTCATCTCTAGTGAGTTTAGTAAGAGTCTTGTGGAGATAACTATTCTTATCTCTCAACTCAATGCATAAGACATAGGCAGAGGTGGTGGAAGAAGAAGAAAGCTGTGAAGTAGTGCAAGATGTATGAGATTCACTTTCAAGCTTGTGTATTTTCTTTTTAGCTTGACTCAATTGTTTAGATACTTTGACAAATTCAGCCATCAGATCATTGAATGCATCATGCAATTCATTGTAGGAAGGCTTAGAATCATTTACCTTAGAATCGTTATCACTGTCTTGGTTGTGATTCTCCTTCTTCTCTACAATGTCTTGAGCCATTAAGCATAGATTGACAATTTCATCATCTTCTGCTTCTTCCTCTTCATCTGAACTATCTCCCCAAATGGAAGATATGGAGGCTTTCTTCTTTTTCCCTTTGTCACCTTCTTGTCTTTTCCTTGTTTCTTGTTTACCAGAGGGCATTCCCATTTGATATGTCTAGGTTTCTTACATTCGTAGCATATGATGGAGTCTTTATTCTCTTTCCTGCTACTGGTAGCTCCATCTTTCTTTTCAAATCTTCTAAATTTCTTCTTTCCATACATTCTACCAAATCTTCTCACCAGCATAGCCATTGTTTCTTCATCTAGTTCAGTATCTTCGTCAGAATCATCATCATCATCTTCTAACTCTACTTTGAGGGACAAATTTTTCTTCTTCTTGTCAAAAGATGAAGATTCTTTGAGGGCTTTTAGCTTCCCTTCATATTCTTCAAGACTTCCATAGAGGGCTGTGACATATGTCATTGATTTCCCTTTAGCTTCTTCTATTGCCATCACCTTTGATTGCCACTAAATGGACAAAGCTTTGAGAATTTTTTTTACTTTCTCAGATTGAGTGTATTCCTTCCCAAGGATTTTTAGCTGATTCACAATAAGAGTGAATCTCTCATGCAGATCCTTGATGTTTTCACCCTCCTTTATCTTGAAGCTTTCATATTCACCTATGCACAAATTTAATTTATTTTTTCATCCCGGATGTTCTTTCATGAGCTATCTCATGTGTCCCACATACCTTTGGCTATTGTACATTGGGACACCCTATAAAATTCATCTTGGATTAGGGCACTGACCAGACAGTGCTTGGCATTATAGTTGAGAAGGACCCTTCTTTTATCCTTCTCATTCCATTCCTCTTAAGGTTTCTCCCTGTACTTCTTGTCTTCTTGTAGTTTCATCGAGACGAAGTCTCCTTTCTAGATAACCAACCAAATATCCAAATCAGTGGATTGTATATAGATTTGTATCCTCATATTCCAGTATCCATAATGCTCTCCACTGAAGCCAGTAGGTTTGTTAGTGATGTTTCATTCTAAAAGAATGCCTTTAGCAAAGCCAGCCATGTATTCTCCCACATTGTTAGATCTTTCAATTAGGAGTTTGGACTCTAACACTACTTGTTAGTTCAGCTGACTTCCTAAGAGGGAGGTGAATTGGGAAGTTTAGATTTTTCTGTGAAAATGAAATATAATAGTGATAATAAAAAGTCACTGAAAAACAGCGTATAAGAAATAAAGAGCAATAGCAAAGTAAATGAGAGGAGGACATAGTGATTTATCCTAGTTCAGTTTACTCCACTTGACTTACGTCCAGTCCTCAAGCCACCACTTAAGATTTCTCCACTATCTTTTGCAAGATTTGAATGGGTTCTTGCAAAAATCGTAGTACAACCCCAGCTTGAACTTTGAGCTGAACAAACCATTCTCACTATTTTCTCTAAAGAGTAAGAACAACTCTCTTAGTGTCTTCTCACACTAAGTACTATCTACAAGTGTGTAGAAATATATAGATCACAGTATGAAAACTCTCTCTCTTAAAAGAGCGGATATGAAAATTTAAGTACAATGAATGAGCTAAATGAATGGTAGGTAAGCTTTGAATGATTCAGTAATCAATTCTGTAGAGTTTTGGCTTTTATATGTTTTTCCTCATTATCTATCAAATTAAATGAGGTTCTATTTATAGTTTTAAACAAAACTATTCATTGGAAACAAGAATTAGCCATTACTCTAAGAAAAATAGCCGTTCACCTATTGCATTAAATACATTTGACAGAGGTTATGTGGATAACCTCCTCAAGCTATGCGAATAACGGGTGACCATTGGCTCTTGTTTTTAACATAGAACTTTCGTTATGGGGATAACTTAGCTAGGTTATGTTGATAACATTAATCCCAAAATGACCAAGTTTTAGCTTAAGAACATTTTCATGAAAACCTACTCAGTTGTTTGGATAACATTAAATTTTTCTCAAACTTAGTTTTTGTAAAACACAGGTTATCAGGATAACCTTCCAAGGTTATGCGGATAACTATCCTAGGTTATGCGGATAACCTATTTAATAGAGAAAAGTCCAAGTGCTTTGTAACACATCTTATGTGGTTAACCTTTCTAGGTTATGCGAATAACGGGTTGCATAGTACAAGTGGCTTTCACTGTTTACTCCCTCATGCGAATAAGGTAACCACCTTATCAGGATAACCACCTGGATAAACTTGAGGATGTGGTGCACATCTATGTTATGTAGATAACCTTAACCCTTTTCATAAAATTGAAGAGAGAACACTTTGAAGAGCTTTGAGATTGAGACTTTATCCTCATAACCTTCATTTGTTATGCGCATAAGGTATCTCTTTTCATGAAAACCATTTTGAAAACATAAGCTAATCATTACTCATTCAAATAAATGTCTCATTTAATATTGGGTAAAGTAGAATTCAAAGCTTAACCACCTTCTTTTACAAATGGATTCCGAAAATTCATGAAATAATTTTTCAACATTCATGAATCTCTAACTTTATTCTACATAAGACTTGTGTTCCTTTGATATTGGATTTCCAAGCTCAATGTTGTTTGGAGTCATCAAAACCATCTGAATTAACAGGGTTAATATTTAAGGATAAAGAAATAATCAGTGCTGAAGGTTTAGTTGTGACTTTTTACCAATAAAGTAACTTTTTTATCTACAAAAGCTAAAAAAGGTAAAAAGAAAAGCCATTGAATACTACAAAAGGATCATTTTAGTGACAAGATCATAAAGTAATTCTAGATACAAGTTCATTTTAATCCTGTACTGATAAAGTGATTTTATACTACAAAAGGTAACTTTACTGGTCCATGTATAAGTAATCGACACAGGCTATTATTGGATTGGGAAAATTATCGAGTTTCTTGGAGATATTATCCCCTCAAGTTGGTTTATGTGACCAAATTTAGAGTCTTAATGGCTAAGCAAACAATTAACCCAAGTTAATTAACCTAAAGTGGTAAAAAGTGACCAAACCCAAGCTTTTAACCATAGTTGACATTGCCTATAAATACTATAACATCTCTAAGAGTTAGAATATTTAAATATTTGTAAGAAATTCAAGAAAATAGGAAGACATCATTTTACGTGAAAAAGGGCAAAGTGGTCATTTTTTTCGGTTGAATGGAAAAATGAGAAATTACATTTTTACTCCTAAAAGTTAAAATAGTTACATTTTTCCCCTCAAGAATAAAAATCACTTAGGGATGCATGTAAATATATATTTTGGAAAAAATTACAGCTAATGACCTGAAAGAATTAAAAATTCTAATTTGGCCCAGGTTAAGGGTAATTTTGTAATTATTAAAAATTACTGTCAGAACGAAGCTCTCGATGAGATGAGTCTAATGGTATATGGCACTGAGAGTAACTATTTAAGAATAAAGAAATAATTAGTGCTAAATATTTAGCGATGTCATTATACCGATAAAAGTGATTATATAACTGTAAAAGACAGATAGTAAAGTAGATGAGCACCCCAAAAGAAGCTTTTAGGAGTCAAGATAATAAAGTAATATCAGACATAAGTTTACTTTAATCTTGTACTCATCAAGTGAATTTATACTGCAAAAAGTAACTTTACCGGTCAAACTACAAAGTAATCAATACAGGGTATTACTGGACTTGGAAAAATATCCAGTATTTTGGACAATTTTCTCTCTCTCTTGGAAGTCCATTTAGCTCAAATTTTTGGACCAAAACTTCTCAAGGAAGGCATGAATTTTTGGCCAAAAACTTGTGAAGGAAGGCTTGACTTTTTGGACCAAAAGTGATTTAGATTAAGTGTGTAATTAGTAAGCTAATTAGGCCATATAATCTCTCTCTTTCTCCCTCATTCTAAATGAAACTTCCACCAGAAAAAATAAAGAGAGAAAATGTAAGAAAGAAAGAAAGAAAAGAGAGAAAGAAGAAGAGAAAGAGAAGACAAAGTTGATGGATCAAAAACTCAAGTACTTGGCAAGATTTCTTACTACCTTAGACTTGTATTCTTGAGTAGTTAGAAGTAGTTTCATGAAGTATATTTCTTTGTTGCCTTAAGACAAGTTTTGGCCAAACCTAGGAGTAAGTAAAGAAGTGAGTTATCATGCAATAATCATGGTAGAAACCATGTATAAGTGAGAAAGTAAGGATTCGCAAGAGTTGGAAGCAAGTTGCGTGAAAATCACCTCTTCCTCTTTTAAGGTTCAATTCGGCCAAAATAGGGGAGTGTCTTGGAGATGAAATTTCATGCTTTTGAAGCCAAAAATGAGTTCCTCATAGTGAAAAACCTTGGGAATAAGTATTGATTTCATGAGAAAGCTAAAGGATAACAAAATGAAATTTTAGGGTTTCATGAACACTTTAGGAAGAAAGTCATGGAACCATTAGCTTGAGTAGTTGTTTGATGATGTATTTAGGTTTGAGGAAGCCTAAGAAAGATGGTGGAAGCATTGGAAGAGATACAAGTCAAATGAAAAAGCTAGAGGATTCACAAAGGTAGAAGTTTACCAAGTTATGTATTATATTGTCATATTTGATTTCTATAAATTTATTGCTTTGCCATATCCTTGTGTTCATGTTTTATGATGATTATATGTTATTGGCTAAGTTGATTAAGGGTTAGGTGACCCTGAGATGTCCATTTTACTAAACAAAACTCTGCCAGAATTTTTATAAAAAAAAAATATGGCACCATATATTTTAATGAAATTCATTGATGATTTTATGAATGTTCTTGATGATACGATTGCATGATTGGGTAATGCTACTGAGATTCTTTGAATCTCACTCTTCTAAAATGACTAACATAATAGGCACAAGCTTTGAAGAAGGTTACCAAGAAGGAGCAAGGCAAGGAAGCTAGAAGAAGAATTTTGATGTTTAGATTAATGTCTCCAATGGATTTATGTCACTTGGCTATTTTATATAAAATTGTGTATGAACATATGAGGCTGTACTTTCATGCTATCAAGTGCCTCTAAGTATGATGATACATTTAGTACAACTTTGGAACAAGAACTATTGATGTTAAAGAATTAATTTTGCAAAGTTAAGTGATAGAAAAGGCCAATCTGATCCATGTTTAGTAAATCAACCACTGTTTATATGAAATCATGATGAATGTATAAATGTTATATATGAAATTCAAATAGACAGATATAGTTTTAAAATGGTCTAAAGAATACCTAAATTGGATAAGTGTACAATTTATGGTGAATTTTCAAAATTAGGGTTTAGAATAGGGCAAGATTGGAAAATCTGGAAATTGAAAGTTAGGTACTGGAAAATTTAAAAGATAATATAAAATTCTACAAAGCTTCAAAAATTTAGTGGTTTATATATATAAAATGGTCTGTGTTTTAGGTTTCATAGGCCACTGATTTAGAGGTAATTAGAGTTATATAAAGAAGATATGGAGGTCTTCCCAAAACTATTTTAGTAAAAGTTGAATTCTGACTCTTCTAGATTTAAGTTAATGTCGTGCCCTTTTCAAGTGAAATAAATATACAAGAAAAATATTTCTAGAAAGTAGACATATAGATCTTTCAAATTACATAGAGTATGCATGATTTGATCCAGAGTAGAAGGAAATATAATTTTTAAAATTTATTGTCAAAATTAGGAATTTTCAGAAATGATCAAATCCACACTACTTTTTAAAGGAATAAATTGTATTGAATGGTCTAGTGTTTTCTCTTTTGCTTATTTTTCCCATGTATATACTTTTTTTTTATCTATTTTTAGTGATTTGAATTACTTTGATGCAATTTTTTTAGAATTAGTTATGAATTTTCAAAGTTTGCTGGGAAAACTGGAAATTGCTAAGTGAACAATATCCGAGAAAATTGAAAATTCTGTTTTTGAAATTAAATTGATTTAAGCTTCTCTTCAAATATTTTTGAACTCTATAATATTCTAATACATGGGAAATGAGTCCTAATATAAATTACTAATACCCCTTCACTCTTGAACAAAAATCACACCTAAAATGAGAGGGGAAACTTTGTAAAAATTGAGAGAGTAGAGGCAGCCAAGGTAAGGAAGAAAAAGGAGAAGAAATAGAGAAGAGAAAATCCAAGGAAAATTGATAAGTGTCTAACCTAAGATCCTTAAGTATTCTATCCTAGTTTCTTGGATGTTTGGCTTAGTTTTCTTGAAATATTTTCTTCCTCAACCTCTGTGAATTTCGTTTAAGGCATCGTATGAGTGAGGAATGATGTTTTTAAACAATAAAAGTATGAGAAAGTAAAAGTTTTTGCAAGAGAAAGCAAGTTAGGTCCACTTTGAGCAAATTTTATGAAAAACTCATTCATTCTCTTAGGGGCAGAATTTTGGTCAGTATATTAAGTGATCCTAGAGTGGGAACTTCATTTTTTTTACCCTAAAAATGATTTCCCATGACCAAAAACCTTAAGAAAAAGTATGGGATTCAAGATTAAGCTTAAGATAGAAAGTTTGATAATTAAGGTTTTCATGGATGTATATTGAGTTATACCATGAAATCAGTAGCTTAAGCAAGTATTTATTGATGCCTAGGACTTCACGAAGCTTGAGAAAGCTAAAGGAATCATTGGTTTCAAGAGAAAAGCCAAGTGGTACAAGTGGTACATCAAGAGGTAACTAAGTTTCTTATCCTTACTTTATGTTCTTTCATTATCTTGCTATGATTAAATTGTGTTGCCATATTACAATTGTGATTTCTTTGATTGGTTTTGGCTATAAAATGAGGGGCTTTATTCCTGAGATTTCCATTTTCTTAGTCATTATGCTGCCGAAATTTTTATGATCAAAGTGGCAATTTATTGTTAAAATGTGATTAGATATGATCAAATGTGAGTTTATGTGACATGATTGACATAATTGCATGAAATGTAACTTGCTACTAAGATTTTCTCAATCTCATCCCCTTAAGTATCCCAATTGATAGGCTCAAGCTATGGCAAGGAGATCAAGGAACCAAGAAGGAAGAAGAAGGGATTAATACTTCATTTTATAATTCAAGTTATAGGTTTGTATTTGATGAATTTAATGTAAAATTGCATATGAACTTATGTGATTTTTTGTGGTTGTTTTCCTATACCCCTAAGTCTCTTATAATGTTATGAATATGGTTTGGACAAGTTTGAAGCTTGTATATAGTGTATAACAATGGTTTTAAAGGTTAAAATGTAAGTTTGTCCAAAATGACTAGTTAAGAAAGAAATAGGGGTACTCGGCCCAAAATAGAGCATCTAGAATTAGTGTTATATATGCTCTAAAATTACATAGAGTAAGATTTTCAACAACCATAAAGCATTTAAATTGGGTATGTATATGATTTCTAGTGTATTTTTGAAGTTGATGGTCAAAACTGGACAATGAAGTAAAAGCTGCGAATTTCACTGTAAGTATCACTTACTTTGAAAGGTAATATAAAATCTTACAGAACTCCAAAAATTTAGTGGTTTACATGTATAAAATGATCTATGTTTTAAATTATGCCACTAGTTTGAGAATAATTGGAGCCATATAATGAGAGTTATGCATGATTTCCTAGAACTGTTCCAATAAAAGTGAGGTTCTGACTCTTAGTAATTTAAATTGGAATCATGCCCTGTACAACTTAAATAAATGCACAAGAAAAATATTACTGTAAAGTATATATATAGAGCTTTCAAACTATGTAAAGAAAACATAAATTGGCTCAGGTTAGAATGAGAAATGAAATTTTGAATTTAGGCCAGAAAACTTGGAACATTATTTTTGACCATTTGTACACTGAAAGTTTGAGCAATAAACTGTATGAATTGGCATGACTAAAATACTGTTTCATATTTTTCCATATAAATAGGATTTCAATGTACTTTTAGAGATTTGAATCACCTTGATATGATTTTTTTACAATTAGTTATGAATTTTCAAAATTCGCTCAAGAAAAAGGGTTTACCAAAAGAATAGTAACCTAGGGAAAGAAAATTTCCTATCTTAATCTATCATTTGATTTAAGCTTCTAAACATGTTCTATGGAGCATAATAAGGTCCAATACATGGGTAATGTGTTATATAGTTGAGGTGTTATAGCATGGACAAGGATTGATCATACAAACTAGAGGTCCATGATAGCTCAGTTCCAAAAAACAACGTCCTTGCTCATTTAGTGAAAGGTTAGATGTACAAGTTACTAAGGACTAGCTACTAAGTTTAGAAAAGATTTTCAAGATTAATGGGCTACTCCTCTGAAGTGAAAACCTTGATGGTTACCCAAATGCTCGAAGAAGAAGTAGAAAGATGGTGGCTTAATACTAATTTGATCCTATGAGCTCGGAACATACCCTTGATACGGAAATTGTTTTGTAATATCTCTATGATAAATGTTTCCTACGGTTAGTGAGGGATGAAAAAAAGAAGATGAGACTATTATATTCTGACAAGTGGAGGATTAGTTAGTAGATAAGTATGAAGCCACATTCATACAACTATTCTAGTACTCAACCTATTTACAATAACATGATGATGAGAGGTGGAAGACAGAGAAGTTGGGAAGAGGATTAAGCCAACCATCAAGAAAGGGAAGCCCAATCGAAGGTAGATAATTTAAAACATTGGTAGAGGTTAGCAGAACTACAAGAAGCGATTTGAAGCATTCAAGTTTATGCTTGCTACCTAGTAAATGTTAGAGAAGCTATTGCTGATAAAGGTGAAACAAGCAAGAAAAGGATGAAGTTATGAAGTAATAGTAGAAGAAAAGAAAGATGCTCATTTCGATGATCGATTTCCCTACAAGTATAAAGTATTGTTTTATGAAAATCTGGCCTAGAACTATTTTAGCAATATAAAAGAATAAGTCTTAAGAATAGTAGTAGCTAGATTAGATGAGGATATTTCACAGGTCATGAAACCATTTAGAGTTAGATTCTGATGGATCCTATTAGCCAAGTAATGATGTAGGGTCAAAAAGGATCCTTATAAGGATTTAAAAATACAGTAGATCTCATGGTCATAGTAAACCAAGAGTGAGGTTCAAGTCAACCACTAAAGAGAATGAAAAAGATCGATAAGCCTTAGAGTTCTAATAGTTCTTTAAAAAGAGAATGGCCTATAATGATTGTTTCAGAAAGATACAAGACCTCATTAATCAGCAGTTAGAGCAAATGTTTTGTAGTAGACTTTACTCTAACACCAAGCTACTAACTAGGAAATAGTAAAGAAATATGATGATAGGTGATGGCAATGAATATGAGAAATACGTACTATAAGGTTTGGCTAGTCACCCATGAGGAGGTGAATTGGGTGATGCAAGATTTTTTTCCCTTTTTTAAGCACAATCCAATTTCACCAAGAGAAGTAGTAAAATAGAGGTGAACAGATGGTGGTGAAAGATATAGATGAAATAATAAAATGAAGAATCAGACACAAGAATTTATCCTGGTTCAGCCTATACTATTTGGCCTACGTCCAGTCCTTAAGCCACCACTTGAAATTTTCACTATATCCCACAAGTTTGATCCAAGCACTTGTGAAGCCTCAATATATCCCACATGTTTCAATAGGTACTTGTGAAGCCAATTTCCCCATACCCTTACAATATGCTTAAATCTCTTAATGTTTCCCCACACTAAGATTCTACCAAGAAAATAGTAGAAAGGAATGAATACAGAATTGAAACTCTCTTTTAGAGTAGATGATACATTGAAAACTCACTCTAATAAGGTAGGTTTAACTATGAATGTTGTATTGGGAATTTTGGTACACACACAGCAGAAAACTCCACCGAAATCCTTCTCATGGATCCGTCAACGTTACTTAAATCGAGATGTAGAAGAAAAATTTACCTTATGTGCATGACTTTTCTGTTCTTTTTGTTCTGGATCCTAGGAATTGACACATCTGGTCAATTCCCTCTACTAGTATCCACACGAACTGTGAGTCATACTCAAACGGCGTGCTAGCACCTTTGTTTGTGAACGTCCATACACTCTCATTGTTAATCAGTACATTTTTCTCTCTAAGTGTACGATTGCTCTCTCTCTCTAGGGTGGCTCAAAATTCTATTGATTCTGTGTTTTCTAATCCCTAGTCTATATCAATATATAGATAGGATTATCTATTTGTTTAATTTTAAATCAAATATTTAAATTAAATCAAATATAAATTAAATAGAATAGTTTAAATTTAAATTTATCTAATAGATTAAATCTAAACTAACTATCTAACCTATATCCAGAATCAAATCTAAATTCAATTTACCATATAAATCAAATTTAGATTATTAGTTTAAATTTAAATCTATCACATAGAATTAAATTTAAAACTAATTCATTTAAATTTTGAAATAATAAATATATCAAATATATGTATAATATATATCAAACAGATATATACTTCAAATTTTATAATATATATATCAAATATATATTTATATAAAATTCAATCACCCTAAATTGAACATTAAATTTATTTAATCTATTCACATTTTAGATTCAATGAATCTGAATCTTCTAGCTCGAGTTAGTCCGTTCTTGTGTGCAACCATGTAGACTCATATAATGTTGGCAGTGGGCCCATAACATTATTTGATTTACAAGTAATAAATGAGATCGATGATCTGATACAACCAAATCACATGCCTTTTTGTCTCCCGATATATTGATCAAGTATGAGGCATGTAAATGTCATCCTCATCTTACTTGACCATCATTTTCTGGATCTCTGAGCAGACTAACTAAACAAATGGAAACCCTTCCATTCGAGCACAACCATACATTTCTTAATCTCACTCATCGATGGGCCTAGATATATCTCTCCATTAATTAAAGGGACAAATTTCATCTTGATCATTCATCTTCCTCCACATGAATTCCACTATGCCCGATCATAGCCTTTATGATCTCTCGATTAAAGGTGACTTTTAACTATACCAAAGCACAGTGTTCCCCATGTAGGAAGCGTCTAAGGGCTTAGTGACACAATTATATATATATGAGATAAGCTTATAACCTGATCCATGTAGCTATCTCATGATGGATCGATCCAGCGTCTATTCCTTAATAGGTGCTTATAATTTTGATTTATATTTTCATACATAATTATCAATTAAAATCATACTAACCTCAATTCATCATTGTTCCCATAATGATGATTAACTAGGGACATTTAGGATAAAATGATTTATCCAAGGATATTATTATAAAGAAAAACATGCAAACTATATATTAATGTAATAAAAGAAAAACACCTTCTTTTTCCTAACGAAGTACAATTTTCATAATACAATGATTGGCCTAGGACACAATCTCCAACATATTTAACTCATAATTACTCATTTCATAATCCATTTTCCACAAAAGCTTCCTCTTCTAACCAAGTTATGAAACAACTTGAGAGAAATTTTTTATAACATCTTGCTAACTTGGAGACCTCTCCTCTCTGTTACAGTGTTCGATCTCTCCCAATTTATAACTTGTTTTACTTAGATCTACTAGGATCTATATGGGAGATTTGTAACCTATTAATTGTACTTTTCTGGAGCCTAGCTCTTATCTACTAGGTTTAGCAAGTTTTTTACTTTCGTAAAAATTCTTAGTTGTCTTTCATGCTTCTCTAAAGATTCAGAGTAGTTTTAGCATATGATCAGAGATCACAATAAACTGCTCATGCTTTTATTCATGTATTCTAACATGTGCCTTAATAAGACTATCATAATTTCACAGTGCCCATGTTTAACTATTGGCACATCTTTCGTACTTTTAACATTTTTCCCATGCTTCCAGTAGGTTACTTATCATAAAATTTCCCTCACATTTACATGCTTAACAGTAAAGTATGAAGGGGTTATATTGTACTCTTACCATTCTTGGACTTAGAGAATGCAGTATTAGGCTTTCTTTTAAGCCATAACTCATCTATGTGATCTTTGGATAACTTACTGCTTTTAATTCTTAGGCATTCAACCCCTAACTTATACCGCTTCTTTTTACTCTAGCCTTTACTAGCTTAGAGATTCACCTTACCACTATGCCTTTATATAAAACATATCCCTGAATCTTATACTCTGCTCATCTTATCATAGCCTTTAAGATCTTTTGGCTCTTTGTGAGTTGGGATCCAAATAAAACCAAGGCAGTGGTTACTATCTCTTTGTTCTTAGAATATATTTGCTTTATCTCTATTCATACATAACTTCTTAGTTGTTCAGCTAAGGTCAATTAGCGGTTTGGCAACTTAAGGGAAACTTCTTAACCCTTCAAAAGTCTTTTGCTAGCTCAATTAGAATCTAGCCCACATCCTCTCACCATTACTAATTCTTGCTCTATTAGGCATCACCCTAAAAGCCACCTCCCTTTACTTGCTTCAGTGACTTTTATCTTGTGGAGAATTTCATCTCTTTGCTCAACTAGGTTTCTTCCCAAGAGCTACTCAATTGGGCTTCTTCCCAACCTCCTCTTATCTTGCTTTAGTAGCCTTCAGAGGATTTCATTCATTGTGAGATCTACCAGCTAAAAACTTTCTCATAGCTAGATTTCATACTAAGGTCAACAATCAACTATCTCAAGGTTTTGTAGTTCCCTAATTGCTTACCGCTACTTAAATACCTTAGGCTTATACTTCATAACTTGAACCTCATAAATACACTAACTTTTCTTATAGAGGCATTGGATCTTTTTCATTCATCAGCTTTACTATTCATTCTTAACATCCTTCTTCAAGCATTTCTCAGCTTGAACTGTCAACATAACATTTAACTTAATCTCAATACATGGAACAACTTTAGGATGTAGGCAAAATTCATCTTGCTCTTACAATCTAGAAGGAGATTTTTTGTAAAAAGCTAGTTTATGCCAAGGCTCATATCATTACCAAGAAAAGGCATACTAATCTTTGTAATGCTATGATGATTATTTAGGCAGACAATGGAGATTATGGCTATTTTGTTTATTAAGACATTCTCATATAACTACACAACATTAATCTCCAAAGCCAACCATTTATATCATTAGAAAACATAAAATATTAGCTTGCACCTAAATTGTACCCTTATTGAGGTTAGGGACTTACAGGCCTTATACTGAGATTAGCACAAAGAATTTTTCCTATGCTTATATTTTGGAGTTGACCACCTCTATTGTGCAGTCATAGTATAATGTCCCGAGTCTTTATATTCAAAGCACACATTCTTCATTGTGAAGCATAGCCTTCTGCTATGAGCCTTTCTGCATTCTTAAAAATAAGAGCTGGCTTACTCAGCTGTCTCCTCTACCCTTTTTGCCTCATTTCTTAAATCCTCTAGTATTCCAAGGTTACTTACCTTTTACTTACTTGCTTTCCCAACCTCTGCAATTTTCTTACTATCATTAGTTGGAGGTGCTAGTGCAGTATGCTTGTGATTCAAACTATTCTTACTAATTATGCTCACATTAATTAGTGAATTAAAAGTCTGAAACTGTATCAAGTAACTCTTCTCTTATGGCTAGCTTTTGGCCCCTTTCCAGCTATTCTATCCTCTATAACTTATCATCTTACTGTTGAAGATAAGTTGAGTATCAAGCTATGACTGACTCATTCACATCTTAGTGGATCCTTATAATTCCTCTTCCTTTTTATTTTTAAAGACTAGGGAAAATACTTCTTATAGAATTATTCTATAAATATTTTGCTAAGTCAATAAAGTGTCTTTTACCTGATCAGCTTATTTCGTGTTCTATCACCATTGGTCAGCCTCCTTTACCATTAAGCTTCCATTACTGACGTGCATCCTATTATCTTGGAAATCTTTTTAGGGTTCACAATCTAGTTTTCAGCAACTTGCACATCAAATTTACCATTAAAGGATGAAAGCTAGCACTTGCATAATAGTATATTGGTGGCTAATACTCTCAACTAATTGCCCTACAGCTTGTCTCACAGGAACTTACTAACTTACCTGAGCTACCACAATATAGGCAAAACCTTAATGCTGCATTTCGTATAATGGAACCGCCAATGATGAAGTGGAAATAGAAGCAGAATTATGAAAATTGTCCATTTGGTGCGCTGGAGGCTGCTTCTTCAAGGAAGCCACTTCCATCAAAATTGATGGAACTGGCTTCCTTACCTATGTCAATGGAAGTCCCTAGACTTCCATGGAAGTCTGCCTTATGAACAATTTTGCCCCACTATTCAGTTTTTATTCCAACCACAAATATTGCTTCCAAGCTTCTACCGCCGGTGACCTTCCCTTGCCAGTGACGATGATGCCAGTCCAGCAATGGTTGTGATGGCTCTCCCCTGCAATGGCGAAGGGTCTTTGTCAGTGTCAGTAATGTATCTTCTTATCACAGTGATAGCAACCTTTGATCTACTTTCCTTTACCTCTCAGCGATGTTGATACCATCTCCAATTGCAGTGATCAAGTTTAAAAGGCTGAGATATGGGTTCGAAATTTCCTAGGCGACCGATATGGGTTTGGTTCACTAAGATTGACACATCTAAGACAACACTGTGTTAGTAGCTGATGACAATGACACTGGGGAAAGGTCAACGATGGTTTTGGGTCGATTATGTGACGTGGATTCCGTTCAACAGATTAGTACGAGCTTTCTTTTTGTTTTTTAAATTTGATTGTTTCTGGTTTTATTTGTCTGATGATGGAAATGATGGGGTTCAATGGATCTGGTCTTCGAGGGTACAGCTTTCTGTGTTGAAAGCTGATCTAAAAAAATGGAGAACGTAGGCTATTTCTGGTGGTGGTGTGATTAGTTGTTTCAAATTGTGGTGGTGGTGCGTTTTTTTACTTTGCGGTATTTTGGTCTTTTTATAAGATAAATATAATTATCAAATTCAAATTATTTATCACCTTCAATGTTATACCAAACATACTTTTAAACCCTACTTCCACTTCTATTTCCTCTTACACTTACATTTCCTTTTCTACTTCCACTTCCTTTTAAACCAGTTCCGTGAACCAAACGAGGCATAAGGACTTTAGCTTTCTCCCTGTTGTCTATGAGCATTAACTATCAATTATAGCTACTCAAAAGTTCACTACTATCGATCCTAATGATTAAGAATCACTTGCAAGGGATCTAGATTGAGAGTACATTCATTTACTGCTACCGAAGTCATTTGAGAGTTGTGTACTTGTACTGTTACTCTTTGCTACGCACTTCATTGTATCATAACCATGCTTATCTTGCATTCAACATTTGGAAATGATAAATTGCACTTAGCAATCAATATTAACTATTACTTTTAGTACCTTATCATTAATCATGATACATCTTTATACCTCGACCCCTAGTCTCTTTCTTTACTAACCTTAAGCTATCATCTTACTACATATGCACTAGTATACTTCATTCATGTTTATTGTCATGACACTGGCTTATGGGGCTCAAGTACTATTGCTAGTCTTATCATGGCCATCTATTATCTTTATCAGATCTTCCTCTAGATCCTCTTTTGAGACTTCTATTGCCTCAGCTTTTCTTCATGATAGCATTCTACTTGGAGTGTTCAAGCAATGACATAGTCTTTCAGAGTGTGAAACACTCAACCTTGAGGGAACTTCTTGATATTGTTCCTAAACTCTTTGTCCGATATGGCATCAAGTACTTGTTAGATATGCTAGCTTCGCAAGAGCGGGGATGAATTAGGAAGATTAAAATTTTCTGTAAAAGTGTAAGAGAGTAGTAAAAGCAAGAGTGACAGTAAAAGTAAAGTATAAAATATAACCAAGTGAAAAACAAGATAAGGGAAGAGAAGATACAAATATTTATCCTAGTTAGGTCTCTTTCTCTTGACCTACGTCCAGTCCTAAAGCTACCACTTGAGATTTTCCACTATCTTACAAGAATTTGGTGGGCTTCTTGCAATGTCTCAGTACAACTTGATGCTCTGTTCCAAGAGCTTATAGTCTCACTCTCTGCACTCTAGCTAAGTGCTTCCCAAATCCCTTGTGAAATCCCCTCACAAGAAAATCTTTCTTCCAGATGAAGATAAGATTGATTACAGTAAATGAACTCTCTAATTTAGAGTGTATATGAAAGTTGAAGTTCAAGATATGAAGTATGTGAAAGCAGAAGACTTTGACTCAAGAATTTTGTAGAGTTTCTGTATGTACAATGTAAAATCATTATCTACATCTTCAAATGAAGTTCAATTTATAGATTTATGTCTTAACTATACGTTAGAGACAATATGTAGCCGTTATAGACATTACCTAATGGTTACTTTGAAAAACTATCCGTTCGCCAACCGCATTTAATGTGTCTGACATTCAAAGTTCAAATTTTGGTGTGTCAACAGACGAATTTTGCAGAGACTGTAAGTTAAAGACTTTAATGTTTAACCTCGAACTTTTTTTGTTCGAAAACAAAGTTCAAATTTTCATCTTTGGCAAATGTTTCTATGTTGGAACATATGAATTTTCAAGTTTAAAGTTCTTCTGGTAAGTGTGAATAGTTATTCCACATTGCTACAATGCATTCAAAGTTTGAATTTTGGTGCCCAAAATTCGTCTGTCAGTAGGCAGCTCAATATGGTACAATAGTTATTCTTTTTGAAATTCAAATTTTCAAATACCAAAGTTCATCTGTTAGAGAGATCTCTTATCAAACCTAATTTCAAAGTTTGAATTTCTGAATACTAAAATTCGTATGTTAAAAGACTATCATAACAGACTTGCAAACTATCCTTCCAAAGTTCAAATTTTCAAAATCAAAGTTCATCTGTCAGAGGACTAACTTAAAACGTTTTTTTTTAAACTTTATTTTCAGATGAACTTTTACATATCTTCAGACGAATTTTTCATTTTTTCATAGTTTGTGTTTTACCTGAAATTCGAATTTTTAAAGATGAAACTTGTTTATCAGAGAGACCTCTTTTCTGACTAACATATTTTCATTTCGACTTTGAATTTCATATACCAAAATTTGAATTTTTAAAGTAACTAATCAAGTTTAACACTTCAAAATTCGTCTGATAGTGGGTATTTTTTAAATACTTCATGAGTTATTGTAAAAACACATTATTAACGCATTCTCTTGCAAGATCAAAGTCTTTTACTCATTTGAATTCAATAAGAAATCCTATATCTAATCTTATACTTGTTTTTCTTGGATTTCTTCACTTGAGATCTTTTGTATGCCTTTGATATTATCATTCCAAGCTCTAGTTGGTTTGGAATCATCAAAACACTTAATTCAACATTCTCACCCTTTTTGATGATGATAAAACAACTTGCAAACTGGATTAGTACTTAGGTTTGTTTCAAAGAGCTCCCCCTCAACATACGCATTAAATTCGAAGTTAAGTGCATCATGTATAACAAATCAAATAGGGAATCTCAATAATTCATTCATAGTTTCAGCACAGAGATATGAACATAGAATTCAAAAGCAAGATTATCATTCATTTTAAAAGAAAAAATACACTACAAGAAAGACCAAGCAATCCTAAGATCTAATAACTTCTTCTTGGGCGTGGACTTCTTGATGTGGGCTTTGCTAGATGGTTCTGCAACAGATTTTCTAGTTTGCTCAGATGACTTCTCCCCCTTTTTAGTATCATCAGGAATTTGAACATGTACAGCAAGATGAGGTATCTGGGATATTGGAATTACTCAAAGAGGCACAGGAACAAAAGGCAGTTCAGGATTAAGCTTTGGAAGAGGTGCAGAAGCTTCAGGGCTTGTTTCATCATCATCAAAGACCTTAAGAAGCTCTTATATTTCTTGTCTAGAAAGAGCTAATTGAGCCCTTCGTTCCTCTGAGAGATCATAGGCAGAAAGAGGTGAGGGAGCAGGAGCAGAAGGACGAAACATTTCTTCAAGCCTCAGTCTTTGGGCTTGCAAAATAGCATCATGGGCAATGGCTATTAGATCTATATAAGGTACAATGCTTTTCTCCTTATTCAAGGTAGCTTTTATGAATGGTACGGAAGAGATGGCTGCCACCAATTTCTCCACTTGCTCAGATTCTTGAATAGAAAGAATTGAATCCTGAGCATCTTCAGCAATAGGCTCATAGGAGCTTGATTCTTGAGGAGCCTCTTCCTTTATGCCATAGTCCAAGGGAGGACCAGGGCTTGCCTCATTACTGGAGGCCTATGGAGTAGCCATGGTGCCAATAGCCTTAGTAACATGTACATCATCATCTGGTTCAGGGGAGGCTAGCACAAAAGGACTTAGAGGTTCAAGAGTAAGAGACTTGACAGGTTTAGAGAATCTTGGCTGAGGCGAAGTTGATGTAGAGGGAATGGCACTCATGATGTCCTCATATGCATCAGCAACCACTTTCATATTCTTTGCCAACTGATGAATCTGATCTTACAGATAAGCAAATTTGGCATTTTGCTCATCCTTAATGCTCAGCATGAGCGCAGAGAGGCTGTCATACAGTTCAGTGATCTTGGTTGGATTTGCCGAAGTTGAGGGAGTGGATGGCATATGTTACTGACTAGGCTGTGATGGAGATGAGACAAGCTGAGAAGGCTGAGGCATGGACTTTGGAGCAGTCTCAGAGGATTCCACTTGTTGCTGGAAGATATCTTCTTCAAACAATAGATCTTCTGTCTTTCCAGCTCCCTTATAATTCATCTTTCATCCTTCTTTTCTATCCCCATCCTTTGCAATTCTTCCTCTTTGAAGACTTCGGATGGCTTGCCCTTTCCTTTGTCTAGGTGTTGGATCCTGGCATACTAAAGTATCTTGGAGATGATTCAGGCATATGGCAGGGTGAAATCTTTCCTCTGATCTCTTGCTTTGATCATGCATTGGAGGATGATGTGGTCCATATTGATTAGTTTACCACGCATGATTGCTATCATCACATGTGCTTCAGCCCTTGTGATCAGATTGAAATTGCTTCCTTTGTTGAAAATAATCCTAGACACAATGTAGTGTAGGATTCTGACTTGAGCACTAAGATCAGTGGGCTTCAACAAACTCAGAGGTGGCATGTTCTCTTTTCTTCTGAACAACATGTTTAGAATTATACTTTCTTTGTAATTCAGGAAAGGCCCTCCTTCCTCTTCTGCGGCCTCAGCTTTATCTATGTATTTTGAGGCAAAGATGTCAATTTTCACTCCATCTTGCCCAAGAATCTCTTGTACGTCATTGAAGGTCTCATCTGTCAGCCAGATGATCCTTGACCTTAGATTTACTTCCCACTTCTCCTTCTTTCTATTATACTCTAGGGAGGCATACCAGGTCTTAATAACCTTATCATCATATCTTTTCAAAATTTCTAAAAAAATTTTGTATCTAATCATCCATGCCCTGGCATCAAAGTTGTTAGAAATCAGGAAGTCTTTCAAATTTACACAGTAAGGCTTGATTACCTTTTTACTAACAAATTTAGTAGTATGCTCTCCCAAAATATGAGCATTGCTCCACAATGGCAGCGTGGTCAACTGGTATTCTCCAGATTTAGTGCTAGAGGAGGAAGAAAAGGCAGGAAAGACAGGAGCAACAGGAACAGCAAGCTCAGATTTCTTTAGGGGAGTAAGGGCAGATTTCTTCGAGTCTGCTTTAAGAGTAGTTTTCTGCTTCTTGGAAGGAGTTGCCTTGCTAGATTCTCCCTTTCTTTTCTGAGTTTCACCCTCCTTAGAGGCGTATTGGGATTTGACAGTTCTCTTTGGCTGTGACTCTCCTTTCCCAACTTCTGGATTTTTAACTCTCACCATTTCTGTAGATGAATGACACAGAAAGATGCGAGGATTGGGTTCAAAAGGTGCGAAAAGAAGTTTAATCAGTAGGAAAAGAAGATTTGTGAACCGAAATGATAGGAATTTAAGAGAGAATTTGAACAGATTTAAGAGAGAGACGAATAGGGTTGCGTTTGTTCAGAGAAAGAATTGTGGTTTTAAAGTCTATAACCGTTAAACAGATGAATTTTGAAAGGTCAAAATTTAAATTTCAAGCAGTTACAAGTTAACCCATACGGAGAGTCTTACTGACAGATGAAATTTCATCTGGAAGTTTATCTGACAAAAGCTTAGTTCTGAGAACAAGAAGTGAACAGACAAACTTTGTTTCAAAGAAATTTATACTTCACAAGATTCAAACAATAAACAAACATGAACAATACAAGAATAAGATGAATTTCACTTATAGAAGTTTACCTTACAGAGACCTAATTATGAGAGCGTGTTTCAACAAATAAATTTTGATTTAAAAATTCATATTTCAAAATTTTGTGAAGAGTTTCTAAAATGCTTATTTTGAGATATGGAAATTCGTATAACAATCATTTTGAAGGGAGTCAACATTAGCATTTTATTTCTGAAATTTGAATTTTCAGTATTCAACAAACGAATTTTGAGGGTTAAGAGAGAACTGTTACAGCATGTAGCCAATTGAAATTCATCTAATGGGTATCAAAGTTCAAATGTTGAGCATGCTAATTCTTTCAAAAACATAATTCAACATGGAAATTCATCTAATAATCATCCAAAATGTGAATTTCAAATCTCTGAACTTGCAGAACTGGTCTAAAAGTTCAAATTTTCAGCATCTGTTGATTGTGTAGATCTGATTAGCTCTGGTGTACAAGTTTAAGCACATGTAAAGTACCTGCAAAACATCTCAAACATACTCCGATGCTAAAGTTAGCATTAATTTGATATCAAAACTTAAAAAACAAATTTAGATAGAGATTTTCTTACAATTCATTGTGGTTTACCATTCCCAATTCCCTTCTAAATTTGTAGTGTCTATCTTCTGTAAGAGGCTTAGTCAAAATGTCTACAATTTGATCTTCAGTAGGGATGAATTCCAATTTGTTCAAGACATGATCCCTTATGAAGTGATGCCTTACTTTAAAATGCTTTGTCCATGAATGCATGATAGGATTCTTTGTTATGTTAATAGCACTTTGATTATCACACATTATTGGTATCTCCTTTAACTCAATCTCAAGATCTTCAAGCTGCTATTTCATCCAAAGAACTTGAGCGCAACAGCTACCAGCTGCAATATAGCCAGCTTCTGTAATGGAGAGAGCCACATTGTTCTGCTTCTTGCTGAACCATGAAACCAAAGATCCTCTAAGGAACTGACATGTTACACTTGTGCTTTTTCTGTCAGTTTTAGATCCAACAAAGTTAGCATTAGTATATCCCATGAGTTCTTCTCTGTTGCCCTTTGGATACCAAAGTCCCATCTGTGATGTTCCAATTAGATATCTGAAGATTCATTTCACAACCGTTGCATAGGATTCTTTGGGACATGATTGGAACCTTGCACACATACAGACATTGAACATAATGTCAAGTCTACTAGCTGTTAGGTATATCAAGGATCCAATCATTCTCTTATATTGAGTTATGTCAAAGGTCTTTCCTCCTTCATCCATATCAAGCTTTTGTTGCAATAGCCATAGGAGTTCCCATTGACTTGGCTTTTTCCATGCCAAACTTTTTCAGCAACTCTTTCAGATATTTTGATTGATTGAGGAAGATGCCATCATCACATTGCTTAATTTGCAATCCATGGAAGAAGTTGAGCTCACCCATCATTAACATTTCGAATTCACCCTGTATTAGCTTAGAGAAATTCTTGCAATGAGATTCTTTAGTAGCACCAAATAAAATATCATCAACATAAATTTGAATAATAAGTAAGTCTTTGTTTTCTTTCTTGGTGAAGAGAGTTGTTTCTACTTTTCCTCTATTAAATCCCTTTTCAGTTAGAAAGTTGTTTAGCCTTTCATACCATACTCTAGGAGCTTGTTTTAAGCCATAAAGAGCTTTCTTCAGTTTATAAACATGGTTTGGTTTTGTTGAGTCATCAAAGTCTGGAGGTTGATCAATATAAACCTCCTCCATGATGTCTCCCTTCAGAAAAACATTTTTTACATCCATTTGATATAACATTATGTTTTTTCATGCTTGTATAGGCCAATAGGATTCTAATTGCTTCCAATCTTGCAACTGGAGCAAAAGTTTCCTCAAAATCAGTACCTTCTTCTTGATTATATCCTTTGGCAACTAATCTTGCTTTATTTCTATTGATTGTTCCTGATTCATCAAGTTTATTTCTAAAAACCCATTTAGTACCAATAATAGGGTGAGTTTTAGGTCTGGGCACTAAATCCCAAACTTTATTTCTTTCAAACTGATTTAATTCATCTTACCTAGCTAGAATCCAGTACTCATCAGTTAAGGTTTCTTCAGTATACCTAGGTTCAATTTGGGAAATAAAAGCACAATTGATCATTTGATCCCTAAGTTGTTTTCTGGTTTTAACTTTCTCCTGAGCATCCCCAATAACTTGATCAACTGAATGATTCCTTTGATATCTCCCTGCTCTAGGGAGTTCTTGAGACATTTCCTCATTGTTCTCATACCTAAGATCTTTTTCCTGAATATCTTCCTCTATGTTAGTAGATTCAGATATTTTTGGAGATTCAATTTTATCTTCTTTAAAAAGATTTAATTTTTTAAAGTTAGAGATAAGATCATCTTCACCAATGACATGCTTGGAAATTGTTTCATTTTCAATAAACATAACATGCACAGTTTCTTCTACTGATCTAGTCTTTTTATTAAAAACTCTATATGCTTTACTCCGACTAGAATAGCCAAGAAACATACATTCATCATATTTGGCATCAAACTTATCTAGATGCTCCTTTCCATTATTGTGGATGAAACATTTATAACCAAATACATGCAGATGTGAAAGGTTTGGCTTCCTCCCATTATACAACTCATAAGGAGTCTTACCTAGAATTGGTCTGATGTAGGCTCTGTTAAAGATATAACTTACTATATTTACTACATCAGCCCAGAATACTTACAGGAGTTTCTTTCCATTTAGTATTGCTCTTGCCATTTCTCCAATTATTTTATTCTTCCTTTCCACCACTCTATTTTGCTGAGGAGTACTTGGTGCTAAAAAGTTGTGATCAATTCCATGTTCATCACAGTACTCCAAAAAACATGAATTTTCAAATTCTTCTCCATGATCAGACCTGATAGAAACAATAGAAATACCTTTCTCATTTTGCACTTTCTTAGCCAAGGTTACGAATATATCAAATGTTTCACTTTTGGAAGAAAGAAACAAAGTCCAAGTAAATCTAGAGTAATCATCCACAATCACAAGAACATACAGGTTTCCACCAATGCTTTTTACTCTAGATGGACCTATCAAATCCATATGCAATAGTTGTAGTGGTCTAGATGTGGTGACTACATTTTTATATTTGAAAGATGATTTTGTTAGTTAGGCTGACTTCCTAAGAGGGGGGTGAATTGGGAGGTTTGAAAATTTTCTGCACAAAGTGAAATAGGTGAAGAAAGCAAGGTATAATGAAAACAGTGTATAAGCAGAGCAAACTGAAAAAGTAATGATAAGGAGAAGAACACTCAGAAATTTATCCTGGTTCGGTCTATCCACTTGACCTACGTCCAGTCCCCAAGACACCTCTTGAGATTTTTCACTACACTACAAGAATTCAATGGGCTTCTTGCAAATGCCACAGTACACAGCTTGTGCTCTGTTTTGTAGAGCTTTCTCAATCTCTCTAAGCACTTCCACAATGTGCTTCCCAATCCCCTTGTGATATCCCCTCACAAGTAAATCTATCTTCCAGATGAAGATTAGATTGTTTACAAAGATATAACTCTCTTGAATAGAGTAAATGTGAAGATTAAAGTACAGATATTGAAGTTGAGAGGGTAAAAGCTTTTTAAGAAGAAGATTTGGCAGAGTTTCAGTATATACAAGTTTGATTCGTTACCCACAACTTCAAATGATGTTATATTTATAGATTTAGGTCTCAAATGTCCGTTAGAGACAAAATCTATCCGTTGGGGAAGTTATCCAACGGTTACTCTGAAAAACTATCCGTTAACTAACCGCATTTAATGCTTCTGACATACTGAAATTCAAATTTTGGTTGGTCAACAGACAAATTTTGAAGGAACCGAAGGTTAAGGCTTCCAACATTGACATACTGAAGTTTGTCTGTTCATGAAGTGAAATTCAAATTTTGAAACTTAGAAAATGTTTCCATGTTGTGACATACGAATTTTCAAGAAGAAAGTTTTTCTGTTAAGCGTGAATAGTATTTTCAATTTTCTACAGTGCCCTCAAAATTCGAATTTTGGAGTCCCCAAAATTCGTTTGTTCTCAGCAGGCTCAGAAAGCACAGTTGTTCATTTACATTGAAATTCAAATTTTCAAAGAGTGAAATTCGTCTGTCAGAGAGACCTCTTTTCAGACTTACTTTGACATTCGAATTTACAAACACTGTCATTCATATGTCAACATGTTATTGTAACAGACTTACAACCTTAGCTTCTGAAAATCGAATGTCCATGTTCAAAGTTCGTCTGTCAGTGAGCAATTTTGAAACTCAGAATAATCTTGATTTCAGATGAACTTTAACATTGTTTCAGACGAATTTCTTCAGTTTTCATAAGTTGTATTTTATCCAAAATTCAAATGTTCAAAACTCAAAGTTCGCCTGTTGCTTAACAGCTTCTTTCAAACACATATGAAAATTCGAATTTTGGAGAATCAAAATTCGTCTGTCAGAGAAACATCTCTTCAGACTTATTCAGTTTTAACTCGAAATTTGAATTTCCAAAGCCAAAAGTTCGAATTTCCAACATGACAGTTTAATGTAATATCTTCGAACTTCGTCTGTTGGTGGGTATTTTTAAGATATTTCATAATCTAACATAAAATCAAGGTTTTAAAACGTTTTTCCACCAAATCAAAGTCTTTTACCCATAACAAAAGATCCTACAACAATCCTAGCAATGATTACTTAGATTTTCTTCACTTGAGACACTTTGAGCTCCTTTGATATCTTCAATCCAAGCTCTTCAATGTTGGTTTGGAATCATCAAAACTTCTTGATTCAACAAATTTTGTTTGTTTTCCTTTGAGGCATGTATCACATTCTTTGTCTTTTTCAAAAGAGATTTTTGGTAAACCAGTGACTAAATCATTCTTAATCAGTTTTGATAGCTGGTTCATGTTAACATGTGCCAGTTTTCTATGCCACAACCAACTATCACTATCTTGACTAATTGAACAAACATAATCTAAGGAAGAAAGTTCATCAAGAATAATGGTATAGCAATTACGATCCCTTTAAGCCTTGAGGATTACTTTACGAACACTTTTTCGAATGACTAGGCAGAACTTTGAGTCAAACAATACCCAATTCCCTTTCTCACATGTCTGACTCACACTTAGCAGGTTGTGGTTGAGGCCAATTACAAATAGCACCTCTTCTATAGATATTTTCAATATTCTTGCACATAATGTCAATGCCAACTATTTTGCCATATTGGTTTCCTCCAAAGGTCACCTTTCCTCCTTTCTTATCTCCAAGGGTGATGAACTTCTCTTTATCACCAGTCATATGGCTTGAGCAAGCACTGTCCATATATCATTTGTTTTTTCTTGCTTTAAGACAAATCTGCAAAACAATGTACAGATTTTCTTTTTAGGTACCCAAATTTGCTTGGGACCTTTTCTGTCAGTGGCATTTTCCCTAAATATAAATGTACCTTTGGAAACCCATTCTATCTTCCTATCAAGTCCATTTTTCTTTAGCAAACATGAGCTGGAAATATGTCCCTTCTTGTTACAGAAGTGACAGGTGGTAAATGGACTGCTGATTGTGATGTAGGAAGAAAGCAATGCAGATAATACTTTTGTTTCTCATATTTTAGTTGGACATAAGATTCAATGCATTTTGGAGTGTGATTTTTCTTTTCATGTTCATCAGTATGCACAAAATGCCTCATATACAGATTTTGATTTGTCTTTTTAATCTTTTCTTTAACTGCACAAGGATCATAGCCAAGTCCAGCTTTTCCTTGTGCAATTCTTTGACTTCCCATCAAAGCAAACAACATATCTTTGCCCTTAGTAATTCTAACTATGCTCTTCAACAGATATTCATTTGTCTGCTTTAGTTTAATATATGATGTACAGCAAGCAGATTCAGCTTTGTGCAGAGATGTAGTGTTAGAGATTTTGCTATTAGATTCTAACTTGCTAATCTTTTTCCTACCTTATTTTAGTTCCTTAGCAGTGTTAATGAACTCACCATGCAAATCATGAAATGTATCAAGCAATTTAGAATAGGAATGTTCAGATTTATATACCTCATCTTCATGTTCACTGTTGGATGAGCTTGGAGTCTCTTTAAATGCAAGTGCTATCAAGCAGATGTTGTGAATTTCTTCATCATCATCTTTTTCTTCATCTGAGCTGTTACCCCCAAATTGATGAGATGTATTATCTCTTCTTTTTGCCCTTGTCAGTAGCTTTCTTTTCCTTTTTCTTGCTTCTTTAGGAATCATGGACAATCCCATTTGATGTGCTCTTGCTTTTTTGCGTTCACAGCATGTGACAAACTTTTTTCCTTCTTTCTTGTTGTCTACAGCTACTCATTTCTTGAAGAATCTTTTTATTTTTTTTCTTGGTATAAAACCTTCCAAATTTTCTGACCATCATAGCTAGAGTCTCTTCATCTAGTTCATCGCCATCATCAGATTCTTCTTCTTTTTCTTTTGCAGCTTTTAAAGTAAGGCCTTTCTTTTTCCTATCTTGACCTACTTCCTTGAGAACTTTCATTTTTCCTTTATACTCTTCAAGGCTACTGAAGAGTGCTGTGACAGAAGCCATTAACTCTCCTTTGGCTTCCTTTATTACTATTACTTTTGGTTGCCAATCTAGAGGAGGAGCTTTAAGGATTTTTCTAACTTTCTCTAGCTGAGTATACTTCTTGCCAAGACTCTTTAGTTGATTCACAATGAGGGTGAATCTCTTTTGCAGCTCTTTAATACTTTCATCTTCCACCATTCTGAAACTTTCATACTCACTAATACAGGAGTTCAATTTGTTCTCCCTTACTCCAGTGGTTTCTTCATGAGCGATTTCTAGAGTGTCCCACATACCCTTGGCTGTGAAAAATTGTGATACCCTATAGAATTCATCCTGGTATAATGCATTGACCAGGTAGTTTTTTGCCTTAAAGTTTAACAGGACTCTTCTCTTATCTTTCTCATTCTACTCATCTTCTAACTTCTTCTTGTATGGAGATCATCCTAGAGCTTCATTGGGACAAAATCTCCCTTTTGGATGGTAGACCAAATGTCCAAATCAATTGACTGGAGATAGATTTGCATTCTCATCTTCCAGTATCCATAGTGTTCTCCACTGAAACCAGGTGGTCTGTTTGTGTTATTTCCTTCAGGTAGAATACTCTCTCCAAAGTTAGCCATTGAATTTCCTGAATTGTTAGATTCTTTGTTCGGGAGTCCAGACTCTAATACCACTTATTAGATATGTTGGCTTCTCAAGAGGGGGGATGAATTGGGAAGATTAAAATTTTCTGCAAAAGTGTAAGAGAGTAGTGAAAGCAAGAGTGATAGTAAAAGCAAAGTATAAAATATAACGAATGAAAAACAAGATAAGGGAAGAGAAGACACAAATATTTATCCTGGTTCAGTCTCTTTCCCTTAACCTACATCCAGTCCTCAAGCTACCATTTTAGATTTTCCACTATCTTATAAGAATTTGGTGGGCTTCTCGTAATGCCTCAGTATAACTTGATGCTTTATTCCAAGAGCTTATAATCTCACTCTTTGCACTCTAGCTAAGTGCTTCCTAAGTCCCTTGTGAAATCCTCTCATAAGAAAATCTTTCTTCCAGATCAAGATAAGATTGATTACAGTAAATGAACTCTTTAATTTAGAGTGTATATGAAAGTTGAAGTTCAAGATATAAAGTATGTGAGAGCAGAAGACTTTGACTCAAGAATTTTGCAAAGTTTCTGTATATAAAATGTAAAATCGTAACCCACATCTTCAAATGAAGTTCAATTTATAGATTTATATCTTAACTATACATTAGAGACAAGATCTAACCATTAGAGACGTTACCCAACGGTTACTCTGAAAAACTATCCATTCACCAACCGCATTTAATGCGTCTAACATTCAAAGTTTGAATTTTGGTGTGTCAACAGATGAATTTTGTGGAGACAGTAAGCTAAAAACTTTAACATTGAACCTCGAAGTTTGTCTGTTCTAAAGCAAAGTTCAAATTTTCATCTTTGGCAAATGTTTTTATGTTGGAACATACAAATTTTCAAGTTTAAAGTTCTTCTGGTAAGTGTGAATAGTTGTTTCATATTGTTACAATGCCTTCGAAGTTCAAATTTTGGTGCCCAAAATTCATCTATCAATGGGCAGTTCAATATGGTACAGTAGTTCTTCTTTTTGAAATTTGAATTTTCAAATACCAAAGTTCATCTATCAAAGAGATCTCTTATCAGACCTAATTTCAAAGTTCAAGTTTCTAAATACTAAAACACGTATGTCAAAAGACTATCATAACAGACTTGTAAACTATCTTTCCAAAGTTCGAATTTTCAAAATCAAAGTTTGTCTGTCAAGGGACTAACTTAGAACTTTTTTTTAAACTTTATTTTCAGATGAACTTTGACATATATTCAAACGAATTTTTCATTTTTCATAGCTTGTGTTTTACCTGAAATTCGAATTTTCAAAGATGAAATTCGTCTGTCAGAGGGACCTCTTTTTTTACTAACATATTTTCACTCCGACATTTGAATTTCAGATACCAAAATTCAAATTTTCAAAGTAACAAATCAAGTTTAATACTTCAAATTTCGTCTGATAGTGGGTATTTTTCAAATACTTCATGAGTTATCATAAAAACATATTTTTAACACATTCTCTTGCAAGATCAAAGTCTTTTACTCATTTGAATTCAATAAGAAATCCTAAATCTAATCTTATACTTGTTTTTCTTGGATTTCTTCACTTGAGATCTTTTGTACACCTTTGATGTCTTCCTTCCAAGCTCTAGTTGGTTTGGAATCATCAAAATACTTGATTCAATAGTACTTACTTAACCCATTCACTTTCAAGGAGCTTATAATGATAATGTCCTTGTAAGAATCTCTTTGCTTCTAATGCGAGACTTAGAAAAACTTGAGCATATACTTCAAATCTATCATGATATTCATCATAGACAACTTTAACAATCCTTTGCATTTAGAGTCCTTGGTTTATTTGGAGAAAGCTACCCGCTTAATCCAAATAGTTTAGTTAGCCCAAACTTGCTTAACCATAACTCACTGGCTAACCTACCTTTTCACCTAGAGGTGTTCTTTCTTACTCTTCGCAGGACTATACCTAAAGGGACCACTACTATGGGGTCACTTCCTAGGTTCAGTCATTCCTTTCATTTAATGACTATTATATGGTTGTCATTACTAAAATTCTTGTTGGATCCTATGTCTTCCTTTATAGGATCTTGATTAGGCTCAGGCCAAATTCATGTATCTAGGTTACTAACCATCTTTCTTTTCTAACTTACCTTCCTTTATATTTCACAACTAACATTTATTCCTTACTAGTCTCTTACCTTCATTACTAAAACCATCGTGCCACTGACCTTACTTTGTAGGTAGGATACTTGCTCTTTCTACTCATTAGCAACCTACTATCATATCTCTAAGCTTCTTTCTAGTTAGTGGCTTGGCATTAAAGAAAAATCTTAGGTAAACATTCATACTAGCTACTGATTAATGATGTTTCATATTTTTCTAAAATTATCCTAAGCCATCATCTTTCATAGAACTATTAGAACTGTAAGGTTCATCAATCGTTCTCATCATCTTATACTCTTTAAAGGTCTACTGCAACCTTGCAATTGGTCTACTGTGACCATGAGATCTACTACAATCTCTGAGCCCTACTAGGATCCTCTGTGATCCTATATCTTCTCTTTACTGATAGGATTTAACTATGATCTAACTCTAAAAAGATTCAAGACCTAACAAAAATATACTCTACAAAACATTCTCAGCTATTCCAACAACTATCATAAGCTATCCTTAGGTCTAATCTCTTATGCCACTAAAACAATCTTAGGCCAAATTCTCAAAAGGAATACAACTTACATTCAAAGGGAAAACTATGTTTAAGAGGACTACTTTCCTCTCTTGTTGCAAAGATTGCCTAAATCTTTACTCTGATACAAAAATGTAATACCTTAACTATAGATCACATTACACATGTATTGGACCTTATTATGCTCCATTTATCATATTTAGAAGCTTGAATCACATGATAGATTAAGATAGGAAATTTTCTTTCCCTGGGTTACTATTTATTTGGTAAACCCTTTTTCTCAGGTAAATTTTGAAAATTCATAACTAATTTTAAAAAAATATTATCATGGTGATTCAGGTCTTTGAAAATACCTTGAAATCTCATCTACATGGGAAAAATATGATACAGTATTTAAGTCATGCCAATTAGTACAGTTTATTACACAAATTCTATTGTTCAAATAGTTACTTCTCACTTTTCCAGGATTTTGGCCATAAATTTAAAAATTCATATATAACTCTATAATAAGCAAAATCATGCATTCTATATGCCATTGGAAACCTCTATATATATACTTTATAGCCATATTTTTATTATATATTTATTTAGCCTAAACATAGAACAGAATCAATTTGAATCACTAAGGATCATAACATCACTTTTACTGGAATAGTTTTAGGAAAACTTATTGAACTCAAACCAATGGCATATTAAACTCAAAACATATGAATTTATATCACTTAATTTTTGAGCTTTGAACAATTTTATATCACTTTTCAAAGAAAGTAATACTTACATTAAAAATCACAGTTTTTACAACACTGTCCAGTTTTGACCCTTAAATTCAAAAAAATTACTATAAATTGTACACATGCCCAATTCAGGTGCTTTTTGGCTTTTTGGAAAGCCCTCATTGTCTAGTTTTTGAAAATATATGTCACGTGTAAGTTACATCACATTTTGAATGGAAAATATCTACTTAACCATCTGTTGCTCATTAAGGCTAGTTTATGTCGTTTCATTGCAATAGTATTATCATATATCATATACTTTGCTCAAACTTATTCATGACATATCCATAACATCTTAAGAGTCCCAAAACAACATAATGGTAGCTAAACACAGCTTAACAAAGACACATATGATTTTAGACAAATGTCATAGTGATACATTAAAATGTATACAAATTGCTTAATAGGCATGCTTCTTTATTCTCTTCATTTCTCTTGCCTTTCCTTGAATTCCTCCATTGGTATAGCTTGAACCTAACATTTAGGATGCTTGGGGAGATGAGATTGAGCTAATCTCAGTAACAAATTATATTCATGCATCATGTTATTCATTTCACATAAAAAATCACATTTGAGCACATTAAATCACATAATTCAACAAATTGCTATATAGGTCATAAAAATTTCAACAGCATGACGACTTCAAAAATGGACATCCCGGGGAATAAAACCCCTCATATTGCAACCAAAACCAATCAAGAAAACACAATTCACAATATGGCAACCAATTTGCATCAAAGTAAAGCAATGAAATAGCATAAGCAAGAATATGTAAACTTAGCTACTTTTGGTATTTGCACTTGGCTTTCCTCTTTAAACCAAAGCTGCCTCCAGCTTTCCAAAGCTTCCTCAAGTCCTTAGGCATCAATAAACAATGGCTCAAGCCACTAGAACAAGTAATTGCTTCATAAAGTCTCATTTCAAACCCTGAAGACTCAATTCTTTATCTTAAGCTTAATCTTTGAGCCAATACTTGTCGTTAAGGTTTTTTATCATGGAGAACTCTTTTTTGCCATCAAATTTATGAAATTCCAACCTTAAGACACTCAAATGATTTGGCCTAAAATCTGCCATCTTAGGAAAATATGGATTTTCCAACAACTTGCTTTAAAACTTTTCTAACTTGCTTTACTTTGCAAAAACTCATGCTTTCTCATCATTTTATGGTTCAAAATCACTTTTTCCCTCTTAAACAAGCTTAAACCAAAACTGTATAGTGGGTAGAGAAGGAAGAAATTCAAGGAAATCATCTCAAACAACCAAGAAACTAAGCTAGAAGTCATCAAGATCATAAACTAGCCACTTACTGATTTTTTCCTTGATTTTTCTTCTTCCTTTTCTCTCTTCCCCTTTCTCTCACATTGTTTCCTTTCTTTCTTGACCAAGTAGCAGCTCCTCCCTCTAGTTTCCAAGTGTTTGGACTTACAAGACAAGAGGGAGTATATATAACCAACTAATCATACTTACTTTTTGCTAATTAGGTTGATTAAGCAAGCTTCGCCATTAAGTTTGGTTAATTGGAAA
The DNA here is from genome assembly GCA_026686845.1 of Adenanthera pavonina. NCBI lineage: Eukaryota > Viridiplantae > Streptophyta > Magnoliopsida > Fabales > Fabaceae > Adenanthera > Adenanthera pavonina. The sequence continues at coordinate 12,784,193 of JAIVEN010000017.1, forward strand.
CTTAACCATTAAATTTCCAATTTTGTCATATGTGGAATGACATGTGGTAGCATTGAGGGAGGAAATATCTCCAAAATACTGCATATTTTTTTCTGTCCAGTAATATCTTGTATTGGTTACCTTATACTCAGATCGGTAAAGTTACTTTTGCAGTTTGTAACATCCTACCTCCTAACACCTCCAGACTTAACCAAAAACTTCAAAACTCAACCAAACACAACCCAAACGACTCAAAACAACACCCCAAACCTTCTGAGCAGTGGAAAAACACATAAAAGCACCCAAAAAGTGGGATGGGGCAGCGACCACTACAGTTTTGCTGGGGCTCAGGCTTCCCCTGTTCTGCACTCACTTCTGGCCTCATTGGAGCCGCGGCCTGGACTCTAAAGCTGCGGCGTCCCATGCTGATATCCCATATCAGCAACTTCCACACTCCGGGGTGAACTTCCGACATGCATAACTTTATGCTTCGACCTCCAATTGACTTGATTCCCAACTCCTACAAGTCAATCTAGTCACAATCTATCCATAGACACCAACCTTTCCTTAATCTAACTCCGTATGGAGATTCTGGATCCCTGACACTGTTTTGGCAACTTATTGACCAAAACTCACCACTAACCACCTCCAATTGCCACCAAAGGCAACTGGTCGCTCAAAGACCAATCATACAGGTCCAAAATCCCCAAACCAACTTGTCTAAAGAGGTTTCACTCTAAAGTAACCACTCCTCTGAGATTTGACCCCTTGGAACTCTTACCTGACAAAATGGGCTATAAGCCTTAAGACATACCAATCAGATCCAATTCTAACATTCCTCACACATAACGCATACACAAAACTTATATACCACAAACAACCTTTTTTCCACATATATCCATGCATACAACCATCCATAACAATACTCTCAGTGGCAAACAATCATTATAAACCTTCTATCCTACTTGGCACATGATACATATCCAAAATTACAAATACTACATAGACCATTCACATGTACATAGCTACTCCCGCGTCTTCTTCGGACTAGTGCCAGAACTGTCACCTAAAAGGTTAGTTCATGGGAGAGAGGTGTGAAACAATGTCTTAGTAACCGGGATAATCACACACACACATATATATATATACATATGTAACTCATACAATCCATGAATGCAATATGAAATGAATGGAAATGCATGTTGCCCTCGTAGGGACTCCCATCCTTATCCTCCCTAACACATATCATCCATCCTTATCCTCTCTAACATGTATAATCCATCCTTATCCTCCCTAACATATCTATATATATTTCCATCCTTATCCTCCCTAACATATATACATATTCCTTCTTTATCCTCCCTAACATATATCACCATACATCATATCATCATCACATCATCACCACCCTATCCGCCATATATCATAGTCTCACAATGTCATGGGGTGATACTCATGTATCATCATATCATCATCATCATAATCATCATAATGTCATGTATGTATCATGTCATATCATATCAACGTCATCATCACATATCTCATCATCATAATCATAATCATCATCAAACTGTGTACATACCACGATATATATAAAAATAGTACACACAAACACGTCAATATCGTGGTATGAAAGAGACATGCATATATACACAAATATATGTACCATCATATAACATAATCAATACAATATAAACAAACACTCGTTTACCTCAGGTTGTCAATACCACACACTTGAGTTCCACGAACATCTCGAATTGCCTAACACGCTTGAACTCCTCTTGGTTAACCCAACAACCTTCATAATAACAGAATTCTTCCATTAACACAATATACCAATAACCAAACATCACAATTAAACCACTTTAGGCCTAACCCAAGGTTCCAACACCTCTTTCATGCATCAATAAGCTCTTAGGGACTATTCAAACACTACTCCAACACATACATTTAGGATTCCCAAGAGCTCTAACTGAAAACAACCTAGGGTTAAGCTCAAATCATGCATAGACCCTTCAAAACTTATATCCAAGCAACAAAAACTCTAAAACACACTTCCTTAACCCCACTTCATCCATTTCAATAAGTGAATTTCAGCCAGAACCGAAGATCCAACCTCAAAACCCCAAATTCTAACCGAAGAAAATGGAGAGGGAGGAGTAGAGAACGCTTACCCACTTGAATCCAAGCTCTTGATGTCCAAAAATCACTCCCAAATGCCAAAAATCATGAACCCTAGCATTGCTCCTCGGTTTCTCGTCCATTTTCCTTTCGTTTCTTTCTTTTCGATCATCTGAAATGATCCAGATTTAAACAAAATCCGTGATCCTCACCGTGGCTCCAAACATCTCGTCGCGGCTCCACCGTGTTCAACCAAAACAACGCCACTGGAATGCCTCTCGCTGTGCCAACCCTGCTTCACACCATGGTATAGAGCTCTTTCAGACTCCACTTGAACCTTGCTCCATCCTGTTTTCTCCGATGCTATACACAAAGCCAAGAAAGATATCATGAGGGGTGTTACACTGTACAATTTGACTTTATTGGAATAGAAGTAAAGTAAACTTGTGTCTCACATTACTTTATTTTCTGTCTCTAGAAAGCTCTTTTTGCAGTATCTAATGGTTTTTCTTTTTACCTTTTTAACTTTTGCAAATCAAAAAGCTACTTTATCATTAAAAAGTTACCACTAAAACTTCGGCATTGATTATTTCTTTATCCTTAAACATTAACCCTTAGTGCCATATGCCATTGGACTTATCTCGTCGAGAGCTTTGTTTTGACAATAATTTTATTTATTTACAAAATTAGCCTTGATCTAGGGTAAATTGATAATTTTTAAACTTTCGGGTCATTAGGTGTAATTTTTTCCAAGAACTTTTCTACTGTCATAAATTTTAAGTTTATGGACATAAATGTAATTTTTATAATTCTTAGAGTTAAAAATTTAATTTCTTATTTTTCTATCTGATAGGGAAAAATGATTTCTTTGTCATATTTCACGCAAAATAGTGTTTGCCATATTTGCATATTCTCTATGTATTTCTAGATATTCTAACTTTTAAGGATGTTACATTCTTATATATGTTGAAAATCCATCCACCAAACTTATGCAAAAGGATTTGAATCACGTCATGTATGAAACATATATATCACAAATATATGAAAGCGTCACATACGAAAACAGATTCGCAATCGAAAATCTAATCGCATCATATGAAAGCAAAAATGGAATGGTCTCTAAATGCGTGACATATGCAACATGTTTGAATCTCATCACATATGAAATAGTTTTGAATCCATCCGAGTCATGCATGAAAGTAGAAACGAATACAAACAAAAATAAAAAATAGGTTCATATCATATATAAAACATATTCGCATCACATATGAAAACATATATATCATGAATATATGAAAATGGAAACAAAATTGCTTAAACAGAATCGAAATTGATTCAGAATCCATACATATATGACTAAATTCAGAAACCAAATCAAGCAATCATGTCTTTCTCATACATATATCACATATATGAATGATAGATTTACAATCAAATTGAAAATGAATTGGAAAGTAAATTGAATAGAATTGAGTTCGCACACATATCACATAAATACACATCTATTTGTGAATGTCTGTACATTCTGTGCATTCGTACACTCTCGCTATTCGTTGGTACACTTTTATCTCTAAGTGTGCGGCAGCTTACTCTCTCTAGGGTGGCTCGAAATTCTATTGATTCTATGTTTTCTAATACCTAGTCTATATCGATATATAGATAGGATTATCTATTTGTTTCATTTTAAATCAAATATTAATTAAATATATTAGTTTAAATTTAAATCTATCTAATAAATTAAATTAAAATTAACTATCTAATCTATATCCAGAATCAAATCTAAATTGAATTTATTATATAAATCAAAGTTAGATTATTAGTTTAAATTTAAATCTTTCATATAAAATTAAATTTAAAAATAATTCATTTAAATTAACTTAAACGATATATGTATTTTGAAATAATATAATATATCAAATATATGTATAATATATATCAAACATATAAATACTTCAAATTTTATAATATATATCAAATATATATTTATATAAAATTCAATTACTCTAAATTGAACGTTAAATTCATTTAATCTAGACACATTTTAGATTCAATGAATCTGGACATTCTAGCTCGAGTTGACATGTTCTTGTATGTGACCCTGTAGGCCTATATGATGTTGGCGGCGGGCTAATAACACTATTTGATCCACAAGTCACAAGTGGCCTCTAGCGAGACATTGTGACTGCCCAAATTATATGAGATCAATGATCCAATATAACCAAATCACATCCCTTTTGTCTCACAATATATTGGTCAAGTATGAGACATGGAAACGTCATCGTCATCTTACTCGATCATCACTTTCTCATTCTCCAAGTAGACTAACTAAACAAGTGGAAACCCTTCCATTTGAGTACGGCCATGCATTTCTTAGTCTCACTCATGAAGGGGTCTAGATATATCTCTCCATTAATTAAAGAGACGAATTCCATCTTGACCATTCATCTTCCTCCACATGAATTCTACTATACCCGATTATAGCCTTTATGATCTTCTAATTAAAGGTGATTTTTGACTATGCCAAAGCACAGTATTCCCCATGTAAGAAGTCATGGTGGTTTCAGGTCTGAAAGCTCAGTAACGCGGTTATATATATATATATGAGATAAGCTTATAACTTGTTCCATACAGCTATCTCATAATGGGTTGATCCAGCGCCTGTTCTTTAATAGGGACTTATGAATTTGATTTGTATTTTCATACATAATTATAATCAATATTATACTAGCCTTAGTTCATCATTGTTCCCACAAAGATGATTGACTAGGGACATTTAGGATAAAATGATTCATCCAAAGATATTATTATAAAGAAAAACATGCAAAATATATAATAATATAATAAAAGAAAACACCTTCGTTTTTCATAATGAAGTACAATGTTCATAATACAATGATTGGCCTAGGACACAATCTCCAACATGCTGATAGAAAGATTTTATGTATTGAAGTAGCATTTTGGCATAACTCTTTTAAAATCGTTACCCATAAGTTTAAATGAGTTTCTATTTATAGATTTGTGACTTAACTAAATCTTAGACACAAGTTCTAGTCGTTACTCCACAAAAAAGCCATTCACCAATTGCATTAAATGCGTCTAACACAAAATTTGAATTTTGAAGCTCAATAGATGTAATATTCCAAGATTTTACTGGATATCAAGTAATAAAAGAGAAAATAATAAATAATAATATCAAGTGTATAAGGAATTCGCGAAAACAGACAAACACTGTTTTGCGTGAAATAGGGCAAAGAGATCTTTTATCCCGATCAGAAGGAAAAATGAAAAATTTCATTTTTACCCCTAGAAAATATGATAATTGCATTTTAGCCCTCCAAGTGAAAAAATGGCGAAGTGATTATATTTTTGGGGAAAATTACAGTTAATAACCCAAAAGTTTAAAAAAATTATAAATTAACCTTGGGTCAGGGGTAGTTTTGTAAATATGTAAAATTATTGTCAAAATGAAGCCCATGATGAGTTGAGTCCAATGGTATATAGCATGGAGGTTAACTAATTTAAAATAAGAAAATAATTAGTGTCGAGTTATAAAAAGTAACTTTATATCGATAAGTAGATTGTGGGCCCCATAGACTATTAAAAGGTGACTAGGACAGGATATGAGCTTCACACATATGCCATTTGGGACATGATAATTAAGAAAATATAAATATAAATATAAATTTGGAATAATCCTGTAACCTCAAAATGCTAATTTACTATAAAGAGTCGTTTTATCAATACAATTAAAAATTACTAGATTCAGGATATATCTAGACCAGAAAAAATTGGACAAGTTTTGGACACTCAAACCTCTTTTCTTGGCATTAGAAGTTGGGCAGCAAGGGCAAGGAATTTTTGGCCAAAACTTCCCTTAGAAAGCATGGATTTTTGTTACAAAAAGTAACCTTGGTTAGGTTAATTAAGAAACCACAATTAGCCATGTAATTAAGCCATTAATCTTTCTATTTCCTCTCAATTTTGAACGTGCTTTCTAGCAGCAAAAACAGAGGGAGAAAACACAAGAAAGAAAGGGAAAAAAGAGAGACAGAAGAAGAGAAATCTTGGGGAAATTTCAAGGATCAAGTTTTGGTAAGTTGCTTTCCTACCCCAAGCTTGTTATTTGTAGTATTTAGTGGTTGGTTCATGATGTGGTTTCTCTTCTTCTCTCCCTTAGGGTTTTAGCCAAACCTTAATCCATGGAGAAAATTGTTGAATCAAGTGTTTTGATAATTCCAAACCAACCTTCTAGAGCTTAGAAAGAAGATATCAAAGGTGCATGGAAGATCCAAAATGGAGAAATCCAAGTAAAATCAGCACAAGATTAGATATAGGATTTCTTGCTATATTTAATTTGTGTAAAATACTTTGAACTTGCAGAATAATGATTTAGAAATATGATTCTATAATAATTCATGGGATATTTGAAAAATACCCACTAATAGACGAACTTTAAAGTGTTAAAACTGATCTATTGCTTTAAAAATTCAAACTTTGGCTTCTAAAATTTGAATTTCAAATTCAAAGTTAGTTAGTCAAAAAAGAGATTTCTCTGATAGATGAACTCTGAGTGCAGAAATTCAAACTTTGGATTAAGTCTGATAAGAGCCTTCTCTAACAGACGAACTTTGGGCTTTGAAAATTTGAATTTCTGATAAAACACAATTAATGAAAAATGAAAAATTTGTCTGAGGATATGTCAAAGTTTATCTAAAAGTAAAGTTTCAAAAAATTTTCGAGTTAGCTCACTGACAAACGAACTTTGATTTTGAAAATTTGAATTTTAGAAACAAAGCTCGCAAGTCTGTTATGATAATCTGTTGACATACGAATGTTAGTATTAAGAAATTCGAACTTTGAACTAAGTCTGATAAGAGCTCTCTCTGATAGACGAACTTTGGATTTTGAAAATTCAAATTTTGAAAAGATGAACTATTGTGCCTCATTGAGCTGCCCACTGACAGACGAATTTTGGGCACCAAAATTCAAACTTCGAAGGTACTATAGCAATATGGAACAACTGTTCACACTTTCCAGAAGTACTTTAAACTCAAAAATTCGTATGTTCCAACATAGAAACATTTTTCAAAGATAAAAATTTGAACTTTGCTTTATAACAAATGAACTTTGAAGTTCAACGTTGAAGTCTTTAGCTTTTGATATCTGTGAAATTCATCTGTTGACTAACCAAAATTCAAACTTTGAGTGTCAGAAGCATTAAATGCAGTTGGTGAATGGATAATTTTTCAGAGTAACCATTGGGTAATGTCTCTAACAGCTAGATCTTGTCTCTAACGTATAGTTAAGACATAAATCTATAAATAGAACTTCATTTGAAGTTATGGGTAACGATTTTACATTGTATATACTGAAACTCTGTCAAAGTCTCTGACTCTCACATACTTCATTCTTCTGCACTTCAACTTTTATATACACTCTAAATTAGAGAGTTCATTCTTTGTAATCAATCTTATCTTCATCTGGAAGAAAGATTTTTTTTGTGAGGGGATATCACAAGAGATTTGGGAAGCACTTAGTTAGAGTACAAAGAGTGAGATTGTAAACTCTATGAATATAGCATCAAGTTGTACTGAGGTAATTGCAAGAAGCCCACTGAATTCTTGCAAGATAGTGGAAAATCTCAAGTAGTTGCTTGGGGACAGGATGTAGGTCAAGATGGAGAGATCGAACCCAGATAAACATATGTGTCTTCCCTTCTCTTTTACTGCTTTTACATTGCTATTCATCTATACTCTGTTTTATTGTCACTTTTGTCTTCATCACTCTCTTGACTTTTGTAGAAAATTTTAATCTTCCCAATTCACCCCCCTCTTGGTAAGCCAACATATCTAACAAAAATGAGTTTTCCAACCACTAAACTTGGGGAAAATGCTAAACTAGTCACCTAAAGTATGCAAATGGAAGTAATTTGAGGTATTATGAAACATAGCAATTTCTCTCTATTTCCCTTGATTTTTGGCTAGTTAGGGTTTACATTTAGAGTGGTAATTTCATGTTTTGGACCCCAAAAATAGATTCCTTGGGTCCAAATTAGTTAAGTACAAGTGTTGGTTTCAAGAAAATCTCAAAGGAAAGCCAAATGAGAATTTTAGGTTTTATGAGTATTGTATGGTATTACTCTTGAAACCAGTGTCTAAGATGCTTAAATGATGATATGTATAGGTTCAAGGAAGTTTTGGAAGGCTCAAAAAGTGGTGTACCAAGTGTGGGAAGCTAGGGAACACTCAAAGGTAGTAAATTTACCGATTTTGCACTATATTGTTTTTTATGATTTCTATGAGCATAATCATTTGTCACATGGTCTATTTGATGATTTGTGATTGTTTTTTGAGCTAAATAAAGAGTTTGTGAGCTCTAGACATCTAGTTTACAAAGTAAAATGCTGCCCAATTTTTTGTAGAATTATGTGACTTAATGTGTACAAGTGGTTATTATATGTTTTTATGAACCCTAATGTGAAATGTGATAATATATGTGCTTGGTTTGGTAATTGCTACTGAAATTCTTTGAATCTCACCCTCTCACATACTAACCATGTCTAGGAGGCAACTATGGCAAGGCCACCAAGGAAGAGAAAGGAAAGGAGAAAGAACTTGGTAATTAATATGTTATTGCTTGCAATGGCCATGAGATTTGAGCTTTTGTGTAAATTTGTAAAAATGATGTTAAATCTATTTCTTCATGCTTTTATGTTTCGTTAGGTCTTAGTGAATGTATGGTATGATATGAGGGTAAACTATAGCCATGTATATATTTTATAACTTTTGTTTTGCAAATTACTTGGATGCAAATGGTCATTTTGATCTCTTCATGGTTAACTCACCATTGTTTGGACATTCTATCGTATAAAGTATGAATGTCATATATGTTATAAAGTAGACATAAAGAGATTTCAAATGGTACAAAGCGCACTCAAATTGGATGTGTGTATGAATTATAGTGATTTTTCAAATTTAGCTTCAGAAAACTGGATTTCCTGAAATTGACCATATGAATAGTATAAATTTACAAAATTTACTATACTAATTGGCCTAGTCATTGCTCTATTTTATATTTTTTTCCATGCATAAAATATTCTAAGATATTTTTAGAAACTTGAATCACTTGCAAACAATTTTTATGGAATTAGTTATGATTTTTTGAAGTTCAGTCGGTAAAAGGATTTGGTTAACACTAATTGTACTGACAAGATTGAAAAATTCTGTTTTGGTGTTTTCCTTGATTCAAGCTTCTAATAAATTATAAATGGACTCTATAATGGTCTAATACATGGGAAAAAGGTATAAAATCAAGGTGTTACATTTTTTGTATCAGAACCGATGATTTGGGCTCTCAAAACATTAGTATTGGGCTAGTATAGTTTAAGTTTAGGAAAACGAATATGTGATTCATTAATATTCCTTTGTATTAGTCAACTAACTAGTTGTTATTATGATTGAAGGATAGAAAAGATGTCTTCAGTCAAATAACAGCTAAGTTTTGGACTATCCTGAAGAGTCTGAGATGGTACTAAAGGGAATTTGAAATCATATTAAAAATGATCAACAAAAGCATATTTTAATCCTATTTTCATGCAAAAACCCAAATCAAGGCTAATGACACAAATATGCAATAAAACCAACAAATTAGCCAAATAAAGTGAATAAAATAGTAGAATTGTGAGGAAATAAACTATTAAATTCAAGTGTTATAAGGGCTACCCTTCTCTCCAAATGATTATTCTAGTCCAAACATACTTAGCATACTCATAGGTTGTTCAATCTCTTTGCTCTGAGGTACAATTGCCTACTCTGATAGGGCTACTCCTAAAAGGACTATTGTTATTAGGTCACTTCTTGACTCAGGTAATCCTTTCATTCCATAACTACTGTGTGGCCATCATCTTTAAAAATCATATTAGATTCTACCTTTTCCTTCATAGGACTTTGATTAGGCTTATGCCAATTTCTTGCATCTAGTTGCTAGTCATTCCTCTTCTCTAACTTATCTTCCTTTGAATCATAATTAGTTTCTCCCATTAACTCTCTTCCTAACTACCTTTCTTTATCACTATCATTTATTCCTCACTGGCCTCTTTCATTCATTTCGAGAACATTTCGTCACTGATATTACTATATTTCATATGTGGGATACTTTCCTTTCTCCTCATCATTTCCCACCATTACATTTCTTAACTACTTTTTTGTTAGTGACTTGGCATTGAAGAAAATTCTTAGGAGAATATGTGTACTAGCTGCTAATTAATGAGGTTTTATACCTTTCTAAAATCATACTAAGTAATCCTCTTTCAAAGAACTATCAGTACTATAAGGCTCTATAATCGTTCTCATTCTCTTTAAAGGTCCACTACAACCTCACAATTGGTCTACTGCAACCAAGAGATCTGCTGTAATCTCTGAACCCTACTAGGATCCTCTATAACCCTATATCATCTCTTTACTGATAGGATCTAATTATGATCTAACTCTGAAAAAATTCAAGACCTAAGGAAAATAAATTTGTAAAACATCTTCAACTAATCTAGCATCATTAGCTTTCCTCAAGACTAATCTCTTATGCCACTAAAACATTCTTAGGCCAAATTCTCATAAGAAAAAATACTTCACATTAAGAGGGAAAACTATTACCCAAAGGGTATTTTCCTTTCTTACTGCAAAGATTTACCCAGATCTTTACTCTGAGAGCTTAACCTTCGACTCTGATACCAAAAGTATAACACCTTAACCTTAAACCATAATTCCCATGATTTAGACCCTATTAGAGTCCATTTATATCATTTTACAAGATTGAATCACTTATGGAACTAAAACAAAAAAAAATTATTTTATGTATTACTGTTCATTTGGTATGTCCCTTTTTCCCTGTAAACTTTAAAAAATCATAGTTAAATCTAGAAAAATCATATGAATGTGATTCAATCTCTAAAATATCTTAAAACATTCTCTACATGAGAAAAATATGAAATAGGACTTTGATTGTGTGAATGGATATAGTATCTAGCACGAAATCTGTCATACCTCATCTTCTAACATTTTTTCCATGAATATTGCCTCATTTGGAATTATTAAAGAGACTCTTGAGAACTTAAACCAACTAGAAACCTTAAAACTGAAATTTTCATTTTCATGCACTATTCACATTTTTTGCACAGCAAATTTCAGAAATTCATAACTAAATACACAAAAATCATTTCACTATGTTCAAGTCTCTAAAAATAGAGCACATCCTGAATTCCATGGGAAAAATATGAAACTAGAATTTCATCAAATCAATTCGTTTAATTTATTTCTTGAATATTACTATTCATTCCTTTATTTCCAATTTCTGTCTTGTTCGGACGCCTAAATTTATAAATTCATATCTCATAATACGTAGGGGTATCTCATGTTTACTTTATATCATTTGAAAGCCCTATATGTATACTTTCTATAAATATTAATCTTATACATATATTCCCGTGTATAGAGTAAAACTTTGTTTTAAATCCTTCAGGGTCAAAATAATTCTCTATTGGAACAATTTTGAGGGAATTAGCATATCTCTCATTCTAAACCTCCAAATATATTAAAACTAGTGGGATATCAATGTTAAGACATAGATCTATCCATAAATACCTACCATTGAATTTTTGGAGCACTATATGATTTTATACAATCTCTTAAACACCGAAAGTATTTATGGTTTTCTCATACTGTCTAGTTTTAATCTTTAACTTCCATGATCTATATTTCATACCATATTGAGCCAAATAATACATAAAATATCTTATCACAAAATACATCATATCCTCTAACTAGAGAAATCATATCTTTGCTCATTTTCTTTAATGAAACATACGTAGGCTTTTCTTAACATTGAGCATATCATAACTTGCCGTAATTGTTCATACATAATATCATCAACCTTATTTTCATATCATAATTCATATTATATCTCAATAATACATAAGATGCTTTTCTATACACTTTATGGCTTCATATTACATCATTACACATAGCCAAGATATCATATACAAGCATGCTTATTGAGCAAATATAATCAAATCCATGAACATCAACTTGCTTCCCATTACTTTCTCCTTTCTTTAAGCTTCCTTCCATTGTCTTGCTTTAAGCCTAGCATGGCTAGTATTTGGGAGGATGAGATTGAGCATCTCATTAGTAAACTTGCACATGCTTAAACATAATTACATTTCATAAAAAGATTCATAGCATTGCAAAATTCATTAAAAATACATGAAAATACCATGTTGGCTATAAAAATTTTGACAGCATAATAACTTAAAAATAGGACATCCTGCGCAAAACCCTCATTACATAAATAGATAGCCAATCCAATAAACAATCAAAGCAACAACATGGTAACATAATCATTTCATAAAACATGCATAAAACGTAATTGTGCAAAACATAAAGGCAAGGCGAAAATACTACCTTAGAGCTTTACCCATTTCTCTTTAAACTTGAATCCACTTGCTTGGATCCTTTCCCAATCACTTCCTTGCATCATCCCAAGCCGAGAAATATCAACACAACCATGCTAAATCATCTAATTCTTCATGGCTCTCATAGAGTTCATTCTTGAACCCTAAAAATTCATATAGTTTATCTTTGGGTTTTTCTTGAATCCAACATTTGTTCTTTACTAATTTGGGCCCAAGGAATCTATTTTTAACATAAAAAAAATGAAAATCCAACTCTTTCCTACACTTAACCTTGGCAAAAAATTGGGGCATATAAAGAGAAAATGGGATTTTCTAAAGCTTGCTTCAAAACACACCAAAACTTGTTCCTTTGATATTTTCTCATGCTTTCTCTATAATTTCTTGTAAGAAAACCTTTCTTTCCCCCATACCCTTGGTCATGGACGAAATTTACAGCCTAAAAGGGGAGGATAAACTCATCCAAAACTATACTAAACAACTCAAAACTTGAAGGAAATCACAAGAGATCAAGGAAGAAAATTCTTACCGATTTTTCTTGGATTGTCTTCTTCCTTTTCCTTCCACTTGTTCTCCACACCTTGTCCTCTTTTCTTTCTATTTTTCAGCTGCTCTCCCTCTCTTTTCTTAGGCCTAAATTCATGCAAAGGAGGGAGTATATGTAAAGAATAAGAGCCAATCACATTTTGCCACTTTTACTTCTTGAAATTTCTTGATTATTCTTAAGAAAATGACATAATTCATTAAATAATGGAAATCCCCATGTGCAGCTTGGTTAGCACGAAATTGAGGGAATTTTGGTACAAAAATTTTAGATATTTACTTATTTAGATATATCATGGACCGATCTGGACAAATAAAGCTATTTTAATAGTATATTTTACTATTATTGGATACCAATTATAACTGTATTGAGATATAAAATTACCATACAATTGGTCCAAATATGGGGCTTGCATAATTTTTCTTACTTTATCTATCTTTTTCCATGCACTATACACTTTTTTATGCTTGACAAAAAATTTCTCTTTACATGAATTTCATTAACTCCAATTCATTATATCATTGGGTTCAACTCGTCACGAGCTTCATTTTGAAATAAAATTTGCATAATTTCAAAATTGCCCTTAATTGAGACAAAATACAATTTTCAAAACTTTCGAGCACTTAGCTGTATCTTGCCCAAGGACCAAACTACAAATAATTTTTCTTTCAGGGACCATTTGGCAATTTCGTACTTCTTATGCCCATAGCCTGAAAATTTACCTTTTTGCCCTTTTCCTCATTCAAAATATATATTTTAGGCTATTTATTATATTTTCATACTACAGCATTATATTTTCATGTTATGTCTTTTTCATTCATGCTTTTCTCTAATTTCTACAAAGCACATCACACTTATCTATTTAAATACTTCATAAGAATTCTTTGGGTATATCATAATCATCTTTGTATGTCACTTTACATTCTCATGGCATAATCTCGTTTTACGTAATCCCAAAAATCAGGATGTTAGAAAATCCACTATTCATATGGTCATTTTTCAACTTTCTAGGACTTTGACCTTAACTTTAAAAATTTACATCTCATTTTATCCTTAGAGAATTCATGCATTTTTTAAGTATTTGAAAGCCCTACTTGTCTGCTTTCTAGGCATATTTATCTTATACATTTATTCTACTAAAGCAGGGCATAGCACTATCTTAAACCATTAAAAGTCATAACTTAACTTCTACTAAAACAATTTTAGGAAAACTTATATTTAATTACTTCCAAATTAGTGCATATTAAACTTAAGATATAGAGCTTTCCATACATGCAAATCACTAAATTTTTGGAGATCCACATGATTTTATATTGCATTATAAAATAATCAATGTTCATAGTGAATGTTCCAATTTCTCCTACACTATCAAGTTTTGACCCCCTAAATTAAAAAATTAATTATAATTCATGTACTTATCCAAATGGGGTGATATTTAGCTCTTTGGAAAGCTTATTCCATCTACTTTCAAAACATATATAACATTCATCATTTATCAACATTTCATACAAATAGTAGCATGTTTATTGACAATGGGTTAGAACTAGCTTTTCATTCATGAACCTTGTATAACAAATTCCATAACATTTGTACATCATCATATTTGGCTTCAATTCCATGCATAATAGTATAAGAGAACTCAAGGGAATATGAATATACATCATTACACAATTTACATTCCATTCACATATTGATACATATTTCCATAACATATCATTATAACTTTCGAAAACAAGTTACTCTTCACTATCTTCTTCATTCTTCTTGCTCTCTCCTTAGCATCTTTCATGCTTTTGCCCTAGGATGTTAGTCACTTGGGAAGGTGAGATTCAAAGAATCTCAGTAGCAATTAAAATTCAACAATACATACATAATCACATTTATCATAATAACTTCATAAAAACAATCGTCATTTACTTAAACATAACAAGTCATATACTTTCATAGAAACTTCAATAGAGTTTCATTTTACAAAATGGACACCCAGAGGTCATAAACCTCATCATACAACTCAGGAAAACATCACAAATTATCAAAATAAACACATGGCAAGTCATCAAGTTCATAAAAGTCATGCAAGATACATGTCACACCCGGAAATGCGACGCGGATGGCGCGGGAAAAGAAAATAAAAAGAAAAAAGGGTGAAACCGGCCCGCACAGCGGGAGGCCAGTTTCGAAGGGAGTCGCCACCAAAATTTTAAGAGAAACTTTGGAAAACCGAATAACAAAAACAAAAAGGGATAAGGACTGGTCTGCGAATCAGAGTTGGGTTCGAGAGTACGATTGTGAGTGGGGAAGGTGTTAGGCACCCCCACAACACCCGTTCCTAAGAACGGTTACCTTAGGTTGATCATGCAATTTTTATGGCTTTTTACAAATTTATTTTGGTTGCCCTTTTACCATTCACATGCAAAAATAAATAAATATGAAAATAAGAAAAATGTAAAAATGAAAATAAAGAAAAAAATGAAAATATGAAAAGTTAGAAAAAATAAATTAAGGAAAATGTTATTTATTTACAAAAATGGACTTGGGAAAATAAAATGGTAAATATTTATTAAATGAAGAAAAAAACATCAAATAAATAAGAAAATATTTATTTATTTACAAAGGTGGACTTGACCCAGAATTAGAGTTTGGGGCCTACATACCCTGCGATAGGAATTAAAGTCGACGTAGTTCGAACTAGAAATGCGTGTCACTGAGTTTGTATTTTTATTATATATTTTCTTTGAAAAGAGAGGTTAATAGAAAATAATTTTGTCTTTCCTCAAAGAAAACAATTTTCAGAATTGGTTGGTATGTTTTAATTTGTAAAAGACAGATTACTTTCCATTATTTACTCTTTTCCTTTTCTTATTATTTATTTTTTTGTTTAATCAATTTCTAAAAGAGAAAATATATTTTTCCTCAATTTAAAAAAAATAGGATTAAAATTACTTGTAATTTTGAACATTTTATTTGATTTGAAAAGGAAATATTTGAAAACTATTTTATTTTTTTAAAAACAAAACCAATTGGCTCATGTGATGACTTTATCACTCACACTTACCCATTGATACCTAAGTGTCCACGGTAGTGTTACTCGAGACAAAAAGGTAAAAAAAAAAATTCAAAAGAAAACAGATAAAAATTTTGTACAAATATATTTTTTTTATTTTTTATTATAAAAATCATTTTGACACCTATTTATTTATTTATTATTATTATTTTTTTAAAAAAAAAGAAATTAATAAATGTGATCATTATTAATGTTATGAAAAATAATAATCAGCATATGTGGTGACTTTATCACTCACAAGTTACTGATTTAGCTTACATGCTCACGGTGTTACCACTCGGAGTAGAAAATACCAAAAAGAAAATTTTAAATGAAAATAGAACAGCATATATGGTGACTTGATCACTCATAATTTACTGATTAATGCTTATATGCTCACGGTGATGCCACTCGTGGTGGAAGACAAAAAAGACTTAAAAGACTTAAAAGATAAAATTGAAAAAAAAATGAAATCATTTTATATATAAAAATAAATATGATTATGCTTATTCTATAAAAAGAAAAGTGATAAAAGAAATTTAAGAATATGACTTTTTATATATATATATTCATATATTATTTATTTTTATTTGTTTTATATTTTATTTCATTTTTTTATTATTTTTTAGAAAAAGAGTCAATCAGAATCTGTGGTAACTTTATCACTCACAGCTCGCTAACTGACACCTAAATGCCCACGGTGTTACCACTCGGAACATAAAGGTAAAAATAAAAATTTGAAATAAAATACTCTCATTGAATCATTTATTTTTACTTTCAATAAAAAAACCATTGGTGCTCATAAATATTAAAAATTTAACCAACCTTTATACCATGGCAACTCCTCACTCATGGTACAATTAACTGACACTTTATAGGCACACGGGGAGTTGGTCCCTCGTGGCCAACTCGGAAGGCGAAAAGAATAAAAATCCATGAACAAATAAAAAACCAAGATCAGAAACAAAAATCAAACACAATTTATCAAGGTGGGTGTGTGCATGCTTAAATAATAATTTATTTCAACATAAAATTACAAGAAACAAAGAGAGGAAAATCAAACTGTTTTCTCTTTTTGATTGCTCGTTACTTTGATGAAGGTGATTCATTCTTTTCCAGCTTAACTTCATGCTCCCATGCTTGCCTTTGGGTTCCTCTCTTGACTCGATGAGGATGACCCAATCTTTTCAAGCTGATCTCACACTCCCATAGCGCTCGAAAGAAGATATGGAGGTATTAGTATTTATTCACTACAATATCTTGCAATTACATGAACTTTACCCACTCATTTCTAAAATGGAATCTAGAAATAATTCGTGTCAATTATAGATGTCGCTCCACCCACTAACATTACAAATGAAGCCACAGTGACCATGCCTGATCACTCCTCTTGACCAAAGCAAACAATCATTATAAGGGCCTTAGTCTACATGCTAACCTCACCCACAGATATGATTATGATTTAATTTGACTTTAGAACAAGTTACCTAAGTTAGGGAAATTAAATGTACAACCAATACATAAACATGATCACTTGGGTATCTTACAATGCAAAAGTCAACAAACAACCAAAATGGATATAACCCTTAAAAATAATCTTCATATAAGGCAGGACACAAGGCACGTTCAAGTTCAAACCATGATATATCCATGAAGCAAGCAAGATCACGATTTTCCACTTAAAGAAAATCTCCTAGTCACTTTTAAAACCCAAACAGAACCATATACACTCAGCAATCAACCAAACTAAGAATTCTCCATGGGTCATGGTTTAATGAGGCAACTTTTTAAGCTCAAAATGCCATACACACATACAGCAATCCAACTGTGGTTTTTATCATGAAAAGATCAGTATTTCAAATGACTAAAACTGAATAGTCATGTGCAGCAACATCATCCAGCCTTTAACAAGGACATGGGGAAATGGCTCATTTATGCGCATAAAACAGGACAGCACACTAAACTGGTTATTGGGCATGTAGAATCATGGAGGTATATCCCTTTCCTACAGTTATAACAGCATATAATCATACAGTAGCCCAATCAATACTTAGGTATAGAAACACGAGATCATGTGATCACTTGAAGCCTAAAACCAAATAGACATGTACCATAGTATAATCCAATCATCAAATGTAAGGAACATGGCCTGTGATCATCTTTCTGACACATGAAGTAGAACCAATGAGTTTGTAACAGTGAAGACAAGTTTAGAATATCAAAGTGAGGTGTAATGAGCATGACA
The DNA here is from genome assembly GCA_026686845.1 of Adenanthera pavonina. Taxonomy (NCBI): domain Eukaryota; kingdom Viridiplantae; phylum Streptophyta; class Magnoliopsida; order Fabales; family Fabaceae; genus Adenanthera; species Adenanthera pavonina. The sequence goes on from JAIVEN010000017.1 coordinate 12,802,587, forward strand.
TTTTCTAACTTTAGTAATAGAGATCTATCAATCAAAAGCATACAAAGGCCATTCAATACACACCATCCAAGACCTATGTTCTTGCAAACCAGAAATGATTGAGCAAACCATCAGGCCATCTCTAAGGACCTAGGGGAACAATTAAACAAAGGACTCCCCCTCGCAAATGGCATGTTAGTGCTAATTTTGAACAAACCGAAGTACATACACAATCTAATTTAGAGCTAGTATAGCCAATACAGATTCCAACAATAGTTAGACTAAGCAAGACGCATACACATTCTGAGGTCTAACATTTCATCAGTGGCACTAAAAAAAATCCTCTAAGGAATAAGCCTGAACATACCAAAATCTAGAGGGAGCACTCTTCGACAGAGCTTAACCAATTCAACAAATTCAGAAACATGGCATTGACAAAGCAACTAGAATCTTAGCACTTGTACAATAAAATCCAAGAAATGGAAGGGAATGGGGTATTATTCGAGAGGGGATAGTATAATTCAAACTTAACAAAATTTACCAAGCTGAAGTTTCTGTTCCTGCGTTTTTGCTCTCTACTCCTCGCTATAGCTGCCATGGTCTCTGTCTCGCCTCCTCCGTCTCAGATCTCAACTCTCGGTCTCCTCCACGGCTCCACGGTGGCTCTGCCTGAGCTCGTGGCTTCTCCTTTCCTCCAGATCTCGCTCCCACGGCCTCCCCTCTGCTTCACCTTTCCTGTCCTAGACTCCTCCCGGCTTCGGTCTGAGCTCCCTTCGTGTCTCAACCTCTGCCCGAAACTCACCCAATGTCCCGAGTTCACGGCCTCCCTCTCTTTCAGATCTCACCTCCAGCTCTCCTCCGCGGCCAACCCAGAGCTCCTTCAACCGAGCTCCCTCCGGTTTTCTTTTAGCCGAATCCTCAGTCTCGGTCTCTCGCAGCTGCCTCTGTTTCTCTTTTTCTCTCCGCCAGCCACCCCAGCTCCCTCTCTGCTCTTCCTCTCTGCTTTTTCTCTGAACCCTAGCTCCCTCCGGTTCGTCCCTTCATCTCAGCTCTGCCCTCGGCTTCCCCCCTGGTTCGGCCTCCGTCGGTCTCTCTTCTCAGCCGCCCTCTCCCTCTCAGCCTCCTCTCTTCTCCTTTTCTCCCTTGCCTCTCTCTGCTCCCCTCTTTTTTTCTTTTCCTCCTTCACGTCCCTCGGTTTTTTTCTTTTTCTGGTTCGGTTCCCCCCCCTTTTCTGCAGCTAGCTCTCTGCCTTTTTTCTTTTCTCAGTTCCTGCTGCCCTAAACACTTAGGGCATAGCTATTTGGATCCAAGCCCACGAGCCCTCAATTGGGCTTGTGGTATCTTGGGCCCAAAATATAACTCTCCTACCTTTTTCTTTTTTTTTTTATTTAAATATGTTTTTTTATGTTTTTTTATTCATTTTTTCTTTATTTTTATTTTTCTTTTGTTTCCTTTTTTTTGTGTCTTTTCATTTTTATTTATATTATTATTATTTATTTATTATTTTATTTTATTATTTTTTTTTATTTATTTATTTTTTTTTTTTTGTAAAATGTTCGGACAAAATACGGTGTTCACAATACATATTGCAAGAAAATGTATAGTTGCTACCTTACGGAACTCCTTTGGCTTCCACACTTGATACACCACTTTTTGTGACTTCTATAACTTATTTGAACGTAAACACAACATAATATAAGGTCATAAACTACTACTTCATTGACCTCAAATACAAAGTGTGCACTAAAACCTAAACCTCACTTTACTTTCCTTTTGATTTTACTTGAGTCCAACACTTGTTCTTAGCTAATTTGGATCCAAGGATTCCATTTTTGGCATCAAAATAATGAAATTCCCACTCCTAAGGGAATCCTATACTGAATGAAACTTAGTGGAGAAGAGGTGAAAAAGATTTCTTTTGAAATACTTCACACGACTTCCAAATTCATGCTTTAGGTAACTAGACTAAGCTTTTCCCTAAGTTTATTGATTGAAAACTCTTTCTTTCTTGCTCTAGGTGAAGGCCGAAATTCATAGAGGTATGGAGGAAGAAGATGACTCCATGAAAGCTTCACAAACACTAGAAACAACAAGCTAGATGCAAGGAAACTTACCCTTGATCTTTATTCATCAATTTTTGCCTTTGGTCTTCACTTTTATCTTTTCTTTTTGTCTCTATTTTCCATGGAATTTTACTCTGTTAGTCTGCAATTTCAGACCTTCTAACCACCCTTTAAAGCTCTTAACTAGACATTTGGAGGAAAGACATCAAGTGCATGAATTAATCATGGTTTGTATGGCTAACTTTGATTACCTAGCCATTGTTTATTAAATACAATTAAAAAAATTCCCTCCATGTCCCTTATAGCTTTGAACACACCATCTTAAGGCTATTTTTGTCTAAAAATTGCTCCATAATTTTATCAGTCCAAAATAACTTTTACTAATAAATTTTGTCCATATCGATTAATTACTTTTGTCATATTTCGTCACTTAATTAGCACATGACTTTTCTAAATTTTATTTTGGATCAAATTCATCATGTTGTCCCCAAATATATTTGTAAGGTGTCTACATACTATTCTTGCCTCTATACTTCCTTTTGTAGAGCCCATAACATCTTTTTTTATATAATAATCGCCCTTTGACTTCTGATAGCAATTATAAATTCATACAGACTCAATAAGTTTTTAAGTAGTATTCCATTGAATCTGGATCATTGTGAGCTTCGTTTTGATGATATTTTTAAAAATTATGAAATTGTCCTTGACTTGGGGCAAAATTATAATTTTTAATTTCTTTAACCCCTTTATTGTAATTTTTCCCGGGGACTTTTATGCAACTAATTCTTCCATTTTAAGAACTAAATTGCAAATGATTATTTTCCCTTGGGGCTAGAATGTAATTTTTCCTAGGGACTTGTAATTTTTCATAAGGACTTTTATTCAACTAATTAAGTTGGGTCAGAAATGCAAATACTTATTCTTCTAGGTTCTTTCTCTTAATTTCCCCTAGAGACCAATTTTTATAATAATTCTTTCATTATTTTTTTCAAATTGGTCTATTTTTTAACCTTGACCTCCAGACTACACAATACTTAAACTGTTATGCTCAGCTCATCAGGAGCTTCTATTCAACTGGTATATTGCATAATTCCAAGTTCTAGAATTAATTCCTGTAACACCTCATACTTAGACTCATTTCCCATGTATTAAACTATATTTAAGTCCATTATTACTTGATTAGAGACTTGATTACATAAAACAACTTAAACCAATTTATTTCATTTCGGGTACCATTCCCTTGGCTAACATCTTTTTTCCCGGTGAATTTTGAAAATTCATAACTAAATCAAGAAAAATCATATTGACATGGTTCAAGTATCTAAATATAGCTTAAAAGATTCTATAATGGGAAAAATATTGAACAGGGAAATTACTTAGCCAACTTATACAGTAAATTCGTATTATATGCACTATAGCAATGGTCATTTTTAAAAATTTCTGATTCTGACCATAACTTTGAAAAATCACCATAAATCATACACAACTCCAAATTAAGTGATCTTTGTGTCTATGGAAAGCTACTCATGTCTAGTTTTCATACATGTAAAACACTCATACATTGAGCATATCGAGGTATGTACAGTACTTCGAATTCGCAACCATGTTCAGAAAAGTCTCTTGCATTCTCCCAACTTTCCAAAATACACACTCATATATACATAAATAGCCATAACTTGCCTTTATCTTACATGATACTCCATAAAAACTTAGAGGAACATATTAACATGGAAGCACAGCATGATCATGTCCCATAAGATTTTACATAACCTCTCATATAATAGTATCAATCTAAGTATCATTATCTTGAATATTACTTTGCTTTTCGTTGCCTTTCCTTTCTTGGGTAATCTTGCCATAACTTGAACCTAAAATTGGTTAGACATTTGGAAAGGGGTGAGATTCAAAGAATCTCAGTAGTAACTACCATCATGCACACATATCATCATATATATTGCAAGTATTCATCTAAAAGCACATCAAGCATGCAATCAAATCATTTTGGCATAAACATTTTATAAAAATTTGGGCAGCACTTCCCCTTGTATTTGGACATATCCAGGGTCACATTACCCTTCAACCAATCCAAAAAACAATGCCAAATCATCACAAGACAACATTTCAAGCATTAGACATATCATTCAAACCAAGCAACATCAATGACAATACATAAGCATAGATAGGTGAGTTAAATACCTTTGAGCTTTCCAATAGTCTCCAAACTTTGTAAACCCTTTCCTTGATCTTTTCACACTCCTTTGGATCCTATAGCATCATAAAATAATGCCATTAACCACTAATTATCCAATTTCATTTACAAAGTGCTCACTTGAACTAAAATTTGCACTTTGTCATCCATCATGCATTCCTTGTACAACATACTTGTTCTAACCTATTTTGGACCCAAGGAATCCATTTTTGAGGTCAAAAACTTGAAATTACCTTCCTATATTGAACCCTAATTGGGCAGAAAATTGTCATAAATTATAGAAAAATAACTAACCGATTAATTTGTAATCTAATGATATATTCTTGCATCTTATGGCCTATACAACCCTTTTCATGGTTTAGTTTCTCCATACCTTCATTTTCTCTCTCTAGTCTCTCTCTAGGAAGAAACTTTCAATGCAAAAATAAGAGAGAATAAGCCATAAAACTCTCCCAAACTTAAGGATACACTGTTAGCAAGGCTGACTTCCCAAGAGGGGGGTGAATTGGGAAGATTGAAATTTTTCTGCACAAAATAAAATGGGTGAAGATAGCACAGTGTAATGAAAGCAACGTATAAAACAGAGCAAGCTGAAAAGTAAGGATAAGGAGAGGAAGACTCAGTAATTTATCCTGGTTCGGTCTATCCACTTGACCTACGTCCAGTCCCCAAGACAACTCTTGAGATTTTTCCACTATACAGCAAGAATTCAACGGGCCTCTTGCTAATGCCACAGTACACGAGTATGCTCTGTTTCTGGAGCTTTCTCAAACACTCTAAGCACTTTCACAGTGTGCTTCCCAATCCCCTTGTGATTTCCCCTCACAAGTAAATCTGTCTTCCAGATGAAGAGTAGATTGTTTACAAAGATATAACTCTCTTGAATAGAGTAGATATGAAGGTTAAAGTCCAAATATTGAAGTTGAGAGGGTAAAAACTTTTGAGAAGAAGATTTGGCAGAAATTCGGTATACACAAGTTTGATTCATTTTCCACAACTTCAAATGATGTTATATTTATAGTTTTAGGTCTCAACTAACTGTTAGAGACTAAATCTATCCGTTGGGGAAGTTATCCAACGGTTACTCTGAAAAACTATCGGTTTACCAACCGCATTTAATGTTTCTGACATGCTAAAATTCGAATTTTGGTTGGTCAATAGACGAATTTCAAAGGAACTGAAGGTTAGAGCTTCCAATGTTACAGCGTGAAGTTCGTCTGTTTATGAAGTGAAATTCGAATTTTGAAATTTACAAAATATTTTCACAATGTGACATACGAATTTTCAAGAGGAAAGTTTTTCGGTTAAGTGTGAACAGTGTTTTCAATTTTCTACAGTGCCTTCGAAATTCGAATTTTGGAGTCTCAAAATTTGTCTGTCAGTAGAACGTTCAAAGAGGCACAGTAGTTCTCTTTTCTTGAAAATTAGAATTTTGAAAGAGTGAAGTTCGTCTGTCAGAGAGATTTTCTTCAAACTAACATCAACATTCGAAGTTACAAAACTCTGTCATTCGTATGTCAATATTTCATTCCAACAGACTCACAACCTTAGCTTCTGAAATTCGAATTTTAATGTTTAAAGTTCGTCTGTCAGAAAGCAGTTTTGAAACTTAAATTGTTCTTGATTTTAGATAAACTTTAATATTATTTCAGACGAATTTCTTTGGTTTTCTCAAACTGCATTTTTTCTAAAATTCGAATTTTGAAGATGTGAAGTTCGTCTGTCACTAAGAGGCTTCTTTCAGACTTGGATGAAAATTCCAATTTTTGGAGAATCAAAATTCGTCTGACAGAGAAACATCTCTTCAGACTTATTCATTTTTAGCTCGAAATTCGAATTTTCAAAGGCAAAGTTCGAATTTCCAACATGACAGTTCAGTTTAAACTTTCAAAATTCGTCTATTTGTGGGTATTTTTCAAATAAGTCAAGATTTAACATAAAATCAAGGTTTGAAAATATCTTTTCTTCAAATCAAAATCTTTTACCCAATCATAATTAAAAACAAAAGATTCTACAAAAGATCTAGTAGCAAATACTCTTCAAATTCTTCACTTGAAGCACTTTGATCTCCTTTGATATCTTCAATCCAAGCTCTTGGATGTTGGCTTGGAATCATCAAAACTCTTGATTCAATATACACAAGATTATAGCCATAAGATACTACCTTGAACACTTGTGCTTGATGCTTTGCCTCTTGGTTCCTCTTTTTCCTCCTTGAAAGTTTTGCTCTCCCTCTCACTTTTCAGCTCTATTTCAGGCGTGTGGTATGGAGAAAATGAAGACCAAATGCTTAACTCATCACTTGGAAGAGAGATATGAGATGTATGAATAGTAAAAGTGATTAACTTGACTAAACTTGGTTACTTTTTCATTAAAGCTTTTCACTTAATTACCTTGGTGTCCCATTCAGCAATCAGACGTGATTCACTCCCCTTTTTGGCCAAAATTGCTCCAATAATTCATATGGACCAAAATACCCTTTACCGATTAAATTTACCTGTACCGGTTAGGTATTTTTGCCAAAATTGTCATTAAATTGGTACAGGATTATCCAACAATTACTTTTAGTCCAAAATCCATATTTTGATCCAAAATATATTCTAACAAGGCCCACTAATTTTTCTTGAATTAAAAATGCCTCTTCCTATAGTCTAAACTGACTTTTATCGGGTAAAATATTAACATTAAATCATAATTGCCCAACAAATAATATTTTGATCTTAATAAATTCCATAATATATTCCATTGGGCTTAACTCATTGAGAGCTTCATTTTGACTATAATTTTTCATATTTACAAAAATACTCTTGACCCGAGGCTAATTTATAATTTTTAAAATTTTTGGATCATTAGGGGTAATTGTCTCCAAAATTCATAAACTTTCTTAACCTTCCCAGGCGTCCACCGCCTTCTTCTTTTCTTTTCTTTTTTATTATTATTATTTCTTTTTCTTTTTCTTTTCTTTTATTTTTTTTTCTTCTATGGGTAAAATTGTCATTTTCACCTTATTCCTTTCAACTGAGATAATTGACCTCTTTGTCTTATTTCATACCAAACGGTGTGTACCCATTTTTACAAATTTTTTATAAATTTTAAAATATTGGGTCTTGAATATCCAGAAAATTTCATAATATTACAATTCCTACTAAGGATCCTATTTGCATTTTATCCAATTAAGGTATAAACATAATTCCTTTTAAAGACTATATGAGAAATTAATTCTAATTAAAAATCAAGCTAGTAAAATTACCATCATACTTCTTTTGTATCTTTTCAAACATATCATACCACATTCGCATATCTCTATACATACAGTGTGGCATTCTTCATGCAATTTGTGATATCATGCTAATCTTCCATTCATTTATTCTTATGTTGATGCGTTTAGGTAGTCACTTAGTTTAGGTAGTATGCATTCTTAGTTTGGATCATTTCGGTTAGTTGCATTCTTGCATTTAGTCTTTCATTTAGCTTAGTCACCATGTTCATATCATTCATTCTCATTAGGCATTCATTACATCTAAAAATAATTGAATAAAATAACAAAATAAAAAAATATTCATTATTTTTCTTTCTTTAGTATTCTAGGATAGATTTAGACTTGCATTCTAGTTTTGTTGTCTTGGTCTTATACTAGGATCATTCTTCACTCATTTTTCATATCATTCACTAACTCATTCACTTATATCATCATACATTTATCCATCCATATCCATAAAAATTCAAATTTATTCATTTAATTTTTCATCTAGAATTAGGCCAAGATAATCTAGGTTGTGCATTTTGTCTTATAGTTGCATATAACATTACTGGAACTTAATTAATCATGATCAATTGAAACCAAGTGTGAGACTGACCTAGGTCAAGCTACTATACTACATAGGAGTTTAACTTGGCTTTTAAATTGAGACCCTAATGACACAGGCTATTAGTCCCTCAAGAAGAATGCCCTAATATCAATCTGGTGGTTTTTGAAGATCGTGAGATGAGAGAAAATCAAAATATGAAGTTTTTGGTGGAAGGTGCAAATTTTATTGAGTGACTAATCACTTATTTATATAAAAATTTGGTGCATATGAAATTTTAAATAGAATATCTAAATTCCAACAAATAAAATATTCAAATCCTAATCAAATATGTTAGATATGCTGGCTTCCCAAGAGGGGGTTGAATTGGGAAGATTAAAATTTTCTGCAAAAGTTAAGAGAATGATAAAAGCAAAAGTGACAGTAAAAATAGAATATAAAAGAATAACAAAGTGAAAACAGTATAAGGGAAGAGAAGACACAAATGTTTATCCTAGTTCGGTCTCTTTATCTTGACCTACGTCCAATCCTCAAGCTAGTACTTGAGATTTACCTCTATCTTGCAAGAATTCAGTGGGCTTCTTGCAATTGCCTCACTACAATTTGATGCTCTATTCCAAGAGCTTACAATTTCACTCTTTGCACTCTAGCTAAGTACTTCCCAAATCCCTTGTGAAATCCCCTCACAAGAAAATCTTTCTTTCAGATGAAGATGAGATTGATTACAATGATTGAACTCTCTAATTTAGAGTATATATGAAAGTTGAAATATAGAATATCAAGTATGTGAGAGTAGAAGACTTTGACTCAAGAATTTAGCAGAGTTTCTATATATATAATGTAAAATTGTTATCCACATCTTCAAATGAAGTTCTATTTATAGATTTATGTCTTAACTATACGTTAGAAACAAGATCTAGCCGTTAGAGACGTTACCTAACAATTACTCTAAAAAACTATATATTCACCAACCACATTTAATGCATCTGACACTCAAAGTTCAAATTTTGGTGTGTCAACAGACAAATTTCACAGAGACTGAAAGCTAAAGACTTTAACGTTGACCTTGAAGTTCATCTGTTATAAAGTAAAGTTTGAATTTTCATCTTTGAAAAATATATCTATGTTGCAACATACAAATTTTCAAGTTTAAAGTACTTCTGATAAGTGTAAATAGTTGTTCCATATTGCTACGATGCCTTCAAAATTCAAATTTTGGTGTCCAAAATTCGTCTGTTAGTGGGTAGCTCAATAAGGTACAATAGTTTTTCTTTTCAAAATTCAAATTTTCAAAAGCCAAAGTTCATCTGTCAAAGAGAGCTCTTATCAGACTTAATTCAAACTGAATACTAAAATTAGTATGTTAAAAGATTATCATGACAGACTTGCAAGCTATGTTTCCAAAGTTCGAATTTCCAAAATCAAAGTTCGTCTGTCAGAGGATTAACTTAGAACTCTTTTTAAACTTCACTTTCAGATGAACTTTGCCATATCCTCAAACAAATTTTTCATTTTTCATAATTTGTGCTTTACACAAAATTTGAATTTTCAAAAGCCAAAGTTTGTCTATAAGAGAGAGCTCTTATCAGACTTAATTCAAAGTTCAAATTTCTGAAAACAAAGTTCGTCTATCAGAGAAACCTCTTTTCTGACTAACATATTTTCAATCCGAAGTTCGAATTTCAGATACCAAAGTTCAAATTTCCAAAGTAGCAAATCAAGTTTAACACTTCAAAGTTCATCTGTTAGTGGGTATTTTTCAAATATTTCATGAATTAACGTAAAATCACATTTTTAAAACATTCTTTTGCAAGTTTAAAGTCTTTTACTCAATTTAAACACAATAAGAAATTCTATATCTAATCTTATGCTGGTTTTTCTTAGATTTCTCCACCTGAGATCTTTTGTACATATTTGATATCTTCTTTCCAAGCTCTAGTTGGTTGGTTTGGAATCATCAAAACACTTGATTCAACAAAATCCTAAGAACTATTTTAACTATTTATTCCTAAAAGATAACAACAATAAAATCTTCACAACTTCAAAATACAATAAAACCTTGATAGCTTCATGAGTCGTCAGTCAATAAACCACCAATAAAATGGCACAAGATTGAAAATTTTTTGTAGCTATTTCAAATTTGTTGGGTTTTAGCAAGCATTGGAAACTAGTCTACGTATGGTGATTTCACTATAAATAGTCCTACCTCCTCATTGTAACACCTTAAACTTAAGTCAATTTTCCATGTATTAGACTACAATTATATCCATTATTGCATGATTAAAGACTTGATTATATAAAAATATCAAAACAAATTTTTCTTTATTTCGGGTACTGTTTATTGTGCATTTTCCATTTTACCTGACAAATTTAAAAAGTTCATAACTAATTCTAGAAAAATCATCTCAAAGTGATTCGAGTCTCTAAAAATAGCTAAAAAAAATTTCTACATGAAAATATATGAAACAGAGCATTTTCTAGACCAATTAGTACATTTCATTTCTTAAAGTTTTAATATACATTTGGTTATTTTGAAACTTCTCAAGTTTTGACCTTATTTTTAAAAATTCATATCTCATGATATCCTAAGGCAAATTATTTATTCTTTATGTCATTGGAAAGCTCTATATCTCTATTTTCTAGAAATATTTTTCTTGTATATTTATTCTACTGGAATAGGGCAAGGCATTAACTTAAATTATTATGAGTCAGAACTTTACTTTTACTAGAGCAGTTTTAAAAATACATACATATCTCTTATTGTATAGCTCCAATTACTTCCAAATTAGTGGCATATAGAACTTTCCATACATGTAAACCACTGAATTTTTGGAGTCTACTCGATTATATATTGCCCTTGAAAGTATCAGTACTTACAGTAAAATGCACAACATTTCTACTTACCATCCAAATTTCAACCCTAACTTCAAAATTTCACTATAAATCATACACTTCTAATTTAAGTGATCTTTTTCTCTTTGGAAAACTTATTGAATCTACTTTCAAAGCATGTATAACCTTAAAAGGAATGCTCTGTTTTGGATAGAATTCCCTTATCCCAACTTTTACTAGTCATCTTGTTCGTAATTATGCCATAACTCATATAATGAACTTCATTAACCTTATACATCAACATTTATTGTTCCAAATCCACACATAACATCATAAGGGGACTGAAAGGAATATAAATATACATCATCACATAATCTACCTTCCATACATATATTGATACTCATTTTCATAATAAAGCATATTAACTTACATGATCAAATTATTAATCATAATCTTCTTCATTCCTTTTGCTTCCTCCTTGCCTCTTCCATGTCATGGCCCCTAACATATTAATCATTTGGAAGGAATAAGATTCAAAGAATCTTAGTAGTTATACCCAATTATGCATTCACATCATCATATTACTTGATAAAATCATTAATGAAAATCATAACTTCATATTATGCCATACAATTCCATAAAAATTTTGGCATGGTAACACTTTGTAAAATGGACATCCTAGGGTCATAAAATCCTTCAAACAACCAGCCAACAATGCAAATACATCACAATGCATTAAACAATTATATGGCATAGTCATATTATCATGAAAACAAAGTATAACAACATTAAGTATAATAGGGAAAATAACTACCTTCTTACTTTCCAATGATCTCCAAACTTTGTGGATAGTCCCTTTAGCCTTTCAATACTTCCTTGAAACCTATAGCATCATAAAACAAGGTCATAAACCATTTATTGCATGACCTTATTCACAAAGTGCTCTCTTTAACTCAAATTTTCCATTTTGCTTTTCTTTTATATTTTCTTGTACATCATACTTGTTCTAACCTATTTTAGACACAAGGAATCCATTTTTGAGGTCAAAATCATGAAATTTCCTTCCTATATTGAACCTTAATCTAACTGAAAACTTCAAGAAATTGTAGGAAAATAATTACTCCATCAACTTTCAATCTAATCGAATGTTCTTGCTTTCTAGGTCTTTTCTAAGTTTTTCTATGGATTGGTTTCTTCATGGCTCAACTTTCTCTCTCTAGGCTTTACCATGGCTGAAACTTAAAGTGAGATAGAAGAGAAAATATTCCATGGCAACCTCACTAAATACTCAAGAGCACAATAAAACTCACCTTGCAACTTATTTCTTGAACTTGTGCCTTCAAGCTCTCCCTTTCCTTCTTCATGCTTGGCTCTCTCTCTCTCTCTCTCACTTTTCTTGCTGCTGTTTGGGACATGAAAGCGCAAAAGAAAATGAAGGCCAAATGTCTTAACCATGGGTCTTAAGGAAAGATATGAAATAGCAATTTAATCATGGTTATTTGTATTTAATCTTGGTTACTTTTGTTCAAAAGCTTTTCACATAATTTCTCCCTTATCCCTTCTTCATTTTCAGATGTGATCTACCTTATTTTTTGGCCAAAAATTGCTTTAATAATTTTTATGGGTCAAAATACCCTCTACTGATTAAATTTACCCGTACTAATTAAATTTTTTTGCTGAAATTAACATTAAATTAGTACAGGATTATCCAAAAATAAATTTTTGACTAAAATCATTATCTTGGCCCAAAATATATTTTAACAAGATCCAATCATTGTCCTTGAATTGGTACTACCGTTTTCTACAGTCTAAAATAACATTTATAGGATAAAATATTAATATTAAACCCTAATTACCTAATAAATATTATTTTAATATTAATAAATTCCTTGCTATATTCCATTGGGTTAGGCTTATTAGAGCTTCATTTTGACTATATTTTTATATTTCCAAAAAAACCCTTGACCTAAGCCAATTTTATAATTTTTAAAACTTTCAAGTCATTAGTTATAATTTTTCCTAAGGCTTATTTAACTTCTTCGCAAGGTTAAAAATATTTTATTTCTTAGGCAAAAATGTAATTTCTCATTTTTTCATTTAACTAGGAAAAATAATCTTTTTATCCTTCTTCATGCTTAACAGTGTCTCTCAATATTTTCTAGTTCTTTATGCATTTTACGATATTAGCATTTTTGTCCTTATGGCTTAAATTCAATATTCACATTTTACTTCTAATCTAGAAAATGACTATTTTGCCCCTAAGTCGGGTTAAAAGCATAATGATTCATTCTTCCAGGCACTTTCTTGTAATTTTACCCAAAGACAAATTTTTTATTATTTCTTTTTATACTATTCACATTAACTTTCAAATTGGTCTATCACTCAAACTAAACCTCCTGGCTACGTAATACTTTTATCGTTGTGCTCAGCTCGAGATGAGCTTCCATTCAAACTATATATTGTGTACCTTCTGAGGTAAGTTTTAGAATTAATTTCTGGAATCTTATAAAAAATTAATTCCAATCAAGAACTAAACATAACTTCTTTTGAAAATTAGATGAGAAATTAGTTCTTTCCAAAGCTCAAGTATATAATATTTTCTTCTCACTTCGTTTCCATCTTTTATTTATTGTATAACATCCCATAAATATAAGGATATTTCACTCATCATTTCTCACAATATTTCGAATCATCTTCTTTCCTTTCATTATATGCATTCTCATATGACACCAATGGTTGAACCAATCTTATTTTGTTCAACAAGAATTTGAACTTTGTAATATCCTGAAATTTTTTTCTAAATGTTTTAAGCTCAATATTTTAAAATCTATAGGGAATATGCAAAAACGGGTATATGTCGTTTTGCATAAAACAAGGCAAAGAGATCAATTATTTTGGTTGGATCAACAACAACGAACCATAGAGCAATTGCAACATACTGTTAAGGCACAAAGACAGCATTGAGAAGCTGAAGAAAGATAACAACAATAACCTCTGGTACAACAACTCCAATAACAAATGTCTTAAGTTGCACTTGAACAGGAAACTAGAAATGTTATTGATTTGGCAAATGACCAGAATATGATAGCAAATTTCAAAAAACATCAACCTCCTTGATTTGATAGTAGATTTGATGTGCAAGCAAGTAAGGACTAGATATTAAGCCTGGAGAAAATTTTTAGACTAATGAAATGTAGCTCAAAGATGAAAGTTTTACTTGCCACATATATGCTTGAGAAAGAAGTTGACAGGTGGTGGCCAAATACAGAATTGATCATGCAAGTTAGAAATATTCCGTTGATATGGGAAAATTTCTTTGAGCAATTTTATGACATATTTTCCACGTTTAGTACGGGATAAAAAAGAAGCAGAATTTATTACTCTAAAGCAGGCAAAAGATCAATCTGTAGATGAATATGTGGCAATGTTTATCCAGCTATCTAGATACTTAACTTATCTCCAGCAACACGACAACAAGAGATGGAAAATTGAAAAGCTGGAGATAGGACTCAAGCTTGCCATCCGGAAGAGAGTAGCTCCAATGCAGCTCCAAACTTTTAATGCATTAGTTGAAGTGAGCAGGATTACAAAGAATAGTTTAAATTACAAATTTTTAACAGCTACTCCACCAACCAATATTAGAAAAGCTGCAATTGCTACTACCAAGGAGGAACAAGTCAGAAAAGAAAACAACCCTAGAGTAGTAACAATAGAAAGCCAAAAAAAGGAGGCAGAAACGAAGGACCAAGTAGGCAAAGAGCTGTTCAGACACCAGTATGCAATCAATATGGAAAGGCTCATGATGACAAAGTATGATTTGCTGGGCAGAACATATGTTTTAAATGTGGCAAACTAGGACATTATGCTCAAGACTACACAATGGAGGTAGCTAACACCAGACCTTAAGCATAGGGGAGAGTCTTTGCTCTTACTCATCCAGAGGCTCGAAAGTTGCCTGATTTAATCAAAGGTACAATGAAAATTAATGACTATCTTGTAAAAGCTTTATTTGATTCAAGTGCTAGCCACTCGTTTATATCCTATAAATGTGCTAAGAGGCTGAGTCTGGTAATCACAAGGTTGCCTTATGATTCACATGTGTCTACCCCTATAGGCAATAAAGCTATGACCTCCTATATGTGTTTTAATTGTGTAGTCCAGTGTGAACAT
This sequence comes from Adenanthera pavonina, assembly GCA_026686845.1. Taxonomy (NCBI): domain Eukaryota; kingdom Viridiplantae; phylum Streptophyta; class Magnoliopsida; order Fabales; family Fabaceae; genus Adenanthera; species Adenanthera pavonina. Next base: position 12,817,646 of record JAIVEN010000017.1, read on the forward strand.
TGTTGTCTTACCATTGATTTGATTTGTATGTCTTTCCCTGATATTGATGTTATCATTAGAATGAATTGGTTATCTACAAGTAGTGTTCTCTTTGATTGTAGAAATAAAACCCAAATCCTGCCTAATCCTCAAAATGTCTTATGTACTGAGACTAAGCTTAATTTTCTAACAACCACTAAGGCTACGAGATGTCTAGAGAAAGGATGTCGAGGTTATTTGGTTTTCTTTTCTGCAAGTGTTAAGGTAGAAGAAGGTATTAATGATATCCCAGTAGTAAGAGAATTTCCAGAAGTGTTTCCAAAGGAATTTAGTGGTTTACCCTAGAACAAGAGGTTGAGTTTGCAATAGACCTAGTACCAAGAACAGTTCTAATTTCCAAAGCACCATATAGAATGACACCAAATGAGATTGCGGAGTTAAAGAAGCAAATTGAGAAGCTACTGGAAAAAGGATTTATTAGACCAAGTGTTTCTCTGTGAGGTGCTCTAATGTTATTTGTGAAAAAGAAAGATGAGAGCCTTAGACTTTGCATTGACTATTGAGAGCTGAATAAAGTTACAATTAAAATAAGTATCCATTGCCCAGAATTGATGATTTGTTAGACCAATTGGTCGGGGCATCTGTGTTTTCTAAAATTGATTTGAGATCTGGGTACCATCAGCTCCGAGTCAAGGTAGAGGATGTTCCTAAGACCGCTTTTCAGACTAGATATGAGCATTATAAGTTTTTAGTTATGCCGTGTAGTCTCACAAATGCACCCGTGATATTTATGGACTACATGAATCGGATATTTTGGTCATATTTAGATAGATTTGTTGTGGTCTTTATAGATGATATTTTAGTGTACTCCAAATTTTTAGTAGAGCACGAAACGCATTTGAGAATTGTCCTAACAGTGTTGAAAGAAAAGAGCATGTATGCTAAGCTCAGTAAGTGTGAGTTTTGGCTCATAGAGGTATGATTTTTGGGGCATATTATCTCCAAGGAAGGGATCACAGTAGATCCATGCAAAGTAGATACAATCCTAAAGTGGGAGAGGCCTAAAACTGTCACAAGGATTAGAAGTTTTCTGGATTTAGTAGGCTATTACAGAAGATTTATCAAGGACTTTTCTTGGCGATACCGCTTATGAGATTAACTAGAAAAGAAAAATCTTTTGTGTGGGATAGTAATTGTGAAAATAGTTTTCAAGAATTTAAACTTAGGCTAACTTCTTCCCCTGTGTTAACTCTACATAATCCCCAGAAACCATATGTGGTTTATACAGATGCTAGCAAGCATGGATTAGGTTGTGTGTTAATGTAAGATGGAAGGGTAATAGCCTATGCTTCTTGTCACTTAAAACCTTATGAAGAAAACTATCCAACACATGATTTAGACTTTGTGGCAATAGTGCGTGCTCTAAAGATATGGAGACATTATCTCTATAGTGCTACCACTGAGATATTTTGGGACCACAAAAGCCTCAAATATTTAGAAGATTAGAAAGAACTAAATGCAAGGCAAAGGCAATGGATGGAATTGCTAAAAGATTATGAGCATTCTATTAAGTACCATCCAAGAAAAGCAAACGTTGTGGCTAATGCTTTGAGCAGAAAAACCATTGATGTAGCCCATATGATGATTTACGAAATGAAATTAATTGAAGATTTTAGAGATTTGAAATTATCTCTTGGGTTGCATGAGACTAAGATTGGTAATGAATTTTATAAAGATATAATGTAGGCCCAACAAGAGGATCAATTCATAGAAACAGTCCAGGGAAAGTTAAAACAAGGAGAACTAAAAGAATTTAGTGTGACTAATAATGGTCTAGTAAGATTCCAGGATCGAGTTTATGTTCCTCCAGTGGCAAAACTCAGAGAAAAGATTCTAATAGAAGCCCATAGAGTAAATACACGATTCATCCAAGTATTTCAAAAAGGTATTACAATTTGAAAAAGTTATTTTGGTGGCCTGAAATGAAGAGTGATATTACTCAATATGTGGCTAGATGTTTAGTATGCTATGTATTTAGTTTTGGAAGTTGGTAGGTAAATCTATCCATTATGTGCATGGATCAGTCATATGGTTACTGTTCACTCAAATGGTTTTGTATATAAGTGTTATACATGTCTAAAAGTAGACATAGAGAGCTTTCCAAAGAGCTAAAGATCACTTAATTTGGATAAGTATACAAATTGTTATGAATTTTTGAAGATGGCTCAGAAAATCTGGATAAGTAGTTTTGACCAAATGAATAGTAGAATTGAATAAATTTTTTGAATGAATTGGCTCAATTAAATTCCAGTTTATATTTTTTTCCATGTAGGAAATATTTTTAGCTATTTTTAGAGACTTAAATTATCCTCATACGATTTTTCTAGAATTAGTTGTGATTTTTCAAAATTTAACCGGGAAAATAAAATTACCAAATGAATAGTATCTTTAAAATTTGAATTTTTCTCATTCGATCTTCTAATAATTCAAGCTTCTAAATTAACTTTTTTAGCATCATATATGTTATTATATATGAGAAATAATGTAAGAAAGTAAGGTATAACAAACTTAGGGAGAGGAGCTTCTCAACCCATGGGTAGGAAAAGGAAGCAACCTTTCCAAACAAATTTGGGTTCAACGACAAATAAGTGCAGGGAGTTAGAAAACAAAACAACTTGGTGCCAACAATATAATTATTCAGTTGATGAGGGTTTTATAGTAAAAGAAGAAGATTATGATGATGACTTACGAGAGATTGTTTATTCTCTTTGGAACCTTACTTCAATGGAACAATGGTATTATTGGCATCATGTTGTGTTTGTTCTTACCCTACATTTGTAACATCTTAAATTCAAAATAAAGATTTAGGCGAAGACTTACTGACAAGAACAAAATTAGTATATCGTTAACCCGAATTTCAAGACAAGATTTTGAATCCAAATAAAAGTCCAAGCTCAAGACATCAAAATCTATCTTCTATTATTTTCTTATATGGAAAAAATTCAATAGCATAATGTCTATAACTTAAGGGTCCCTAAATTTAACATGCTAAGACTTTTAAATTATAACTTTTCCCAATAAATGAGACAATTTATCATAAACCATAAAGGTATCCACAAGATAAGCTCATGTTCAATGAATGCAACTAGGAAGCCGAACTTTCTAAGTCCACTTGCTCATATTCTTTTAAAAGACAAAATAAGGAAAGACAAGTGAAATGATAGCTTAGAATTCATTTCCCTCTAAACAAGAAAATTATAATATAATTTCATTTCAAATATAGTCAATTTTCAATCATCAAATGAAAACATTTCCAAAACCCACATTCTATACTTGACAATTTCATAAACATATTGCACAAGTATAAGGTGAGAGAAAATGTATCAATCAACTACCATGACTATCTCTACTCGAGATAGATATGAATACATTCCTCTAATTGCTTTCCCTTATTGAAACTAGAGTTATTACCTGGAAAATGTAAGATCATAGAGGGAGATAATAATCACAATAATTGAGGACAATAGTAGTAAATTAAACTATAAATACATCTAAATGTAAAGCAAAATTGTAAATTTTTTTTTCTTTTATTGAATCAAAGTTGCAAATTTTAGTGTTAAAATCTTCTATTTGTTAAAATCCTCAGTTCTCAATTAACATCAACAACAAACTAATACATAGCCATGCTAGTAGTTGGGCCCACTAAGGCTAATCATCTCAATACTACACCTGCTAAACATATGCATGTACATTGAAAAGTCAATATATAGTTGAAATTATCAATAATATGCTAGAAAATAAATGAATACTCTCTAGGTTACAACCAACCCCTCTTGAGAGGTACGCAAACTCCCAAGAAATTCCAATTATAGATCCCATGATCATACCTTGACAAGATGAGGCATAAAATTATGTAGAACTCCAAAAATTCAATGGTTTTCATGTATGGAAAGATCCATGTCTTTAAATTTGAGATGCTACTAAAGTAATTAGAGCTATTTAATGAGAGATATATAAGTTTCCCTAAAAGTGTTCTAGTAAAAGAAGTGTTCTGACCCTTAATGGTTTAAGATAATATTATACCCTGTACAAACTGAATAAATATACAATAAAAATATGTCTAAAAAGTAAACATGTAAGGCTCTCAAATGACACAAAAAATGCATAAATTACCTCAGGATAGAATGATAAATAAATTTTTAAATTTAAAGCCAAAATCCTGGAAAAGTGAAAGATGACCAAATGTACACTAATCTTTGAAAATTAAACTATATGAATTGACCTAGTAATTGATTTATTTCTTGTTTATTTTCCATGTAGAGAATGATTTAAACTATTTTTAGAGACTTGAATCACTCTGATACCATTTTTGTGGAATTAGTTATGAATTTTCAAAATTTGGTCGATTAATGGAAAATACCAAATGAACAATACCTAAATTATTGAAAATTCTATTTTTAGTTTTTATTTTATTCAAGCTTTTAATCATGCATAAATGGACTCTATAATGGTCTAGAACATGGGGAAATGTGTCTAAATTAAGGTGTTACAGTAGTACCACTTGAGAATGTGCATGGCGCCAAGATGAGTCTATTGAATGTGGATTAGGCTGCCTTAGAATGTAATACCACTCATGAATGTGTATGCCACCAAGGTGAGTCATCGAAATATGATAAGGGATGAAATAGATTCCCCAAATGGATATGATAAAAGGTAGAATGGAATGTGATTTTGACTATCTTAGGAAGTAGCACCTCATGGAAGCATGCCTCCAAGGTGAGTCAATGTGATGTGAACTCAACTGTCTTGGAATGTAGCACCTGTGTAGGCATGCTACCAAGACATATTATGTTGTGGTAATATTTGATATATGATCATATTTCCATTTACTATGATGTTTGTTAGAAATGAAGTATATGATATTGTAAAATAGTTGTATAATCATACATTTTATTCATATGTATGCATAGTTGCTTTGAATAATACTTTTGCTCTTAGTTACTGAGATATCTCACTGGGTGGTCTTATATATCATGTTTGTGAAATCGCCAAGTATAGAATGGGTGTTTCAAAAATATTTCCTTTGACTATTGTAATGATTGAATGTGGATAATGGTATTATAGCCATAATACTGAGGGTCCAAATTGTTTTCTTGAAATTTAGGTTAATGAATTTTTTTTTGGTATTTTAATTAAATTTTTCTTAAATCCTTGTTTAAAAACGTAAGGTGTTACATTTAGATTTTGGATTTTATCCCCTTTGTAGTCCTCATTCCTTTATGTGATAGAATGTAAATTCCCTCCAAAATGATGGAATCATGATGTACCTTTGGGAATAAGATTTTTTTAAACCATAACGGCTGAATCTTTAGTTTTTTTAATTCTTTTAATTTTTAATTTTTTTTGCAAATTAAATAATTAAATAACATCTAAAAATTTTTGAAGTATAAAAAATTATGTGCAAATAAAAAATAAAAATAAATAATTTAATATTTTTATTGACAAAAATTAGTTTTCAATAAGATAGTGAATTTTGATAATCTTTTTGTAGAAATTAAAACTATAAAAAGAATATTGTAAAAAATTATTAAGATTCTTTTAAACAAATTTGATATGATTATTTTATTATATTTCTTATTAATATTAATATTATTATGATCATTACTATTATTATTATTATTATAAATAATTAGTATTTTATATTTTATTCTATTAGAATTCGTTCACAATCTATCTCATTCTCATTCACATGGATTCTTATAAACATCATAGCTTAGCTAATTGAGAGCTGTGCTAATTTAACCAATACTTTTGAGTTCAATCCAATAAATTAATGGATAGTCAATGGGCATTATATTCATTTAATTAGTTTTCTTTTTATTCTTATATTATTTTCATCAAACCAAACTCAATTTTTTATTGAAATTTTTATTTTTTTATATCACATCAAATATAATTATTTCATTTCATTTCTAATTCTTATTTTCTTTCTCATTCAGCAAATTTTTGTGCCTTATGTCTTTATTTGCAATTCTGGTGGGTTGGCTAAATCTCACCTTGTACATGTTCCATGCCTACTCATACGCACCCTTCCACACCGCTTTGTGTGCCCATATATATTATTTCAAACTTTGACCGTAAAATAAAACTTTTGAAATTATAAGGTGAGACCAAAAAAAAGGTCTTGTAGTAATGTAATGTTAAGATATATATGTGTGTATTAGTGGAGTGATATTTTTATGTTAAGAAGAAAGAACAAAAATTTTATTTGTAAGTTGTTATAGACATGTTATTCATACATGTGACTTGTGTTAACATTTTTCCTTGTAATTTTTATAAGACTTGATACTCATTTTTTCTTTTAATAAGTAAATTTATTAATTATACATATAAATAATTATAGGCTAAATTGTACATAATCCCCTGAATTTATGTTGTGTGGATAACCTCTTTGACATTTATATGCAAATAACTCCCTTATGGTTAATTTGTCCGTGTTTCAATAATAGAATGTAACATAATTGGGGTTTATCTGCACGACTTAAGTTTACGGGGGCTATCTGCACATAACTTAGATTGAGGGGATTATCTGCACTTAAGGAGATATATGGTCAATAATATACTATGCTCTATTAGTGAAATTACGGAATAATTGACAGCAAGGGGATTATCTACACAAACTTAAAAACATGTGTTGACATTAATTTTGTCATAACTTTGGCAGTCAATTTATGAACAAATCAACCGAACATTACTTGTAGAAAATTTACAAACTTTTTTTCCAGAAAAAACGAGACATTTGAGATATAAACTAATGGAGATTATGCAAATTTAGTAATAAACAAAAGATTAAAAAAAAAAAAAGAGCTACAACGGAGTATTACACCAAAGACACGATAAAGTTACACGAAGAATAAAAAAAAAAAAAAACAAAGCTAGTGCACGGAAGTATCAGTACAAGAATGATTATTGATTTACGAAGGTTCTTCAAGAGTTAAAACTTACTTTTAAAAAAACCTACAATGATTTATGTGTGACAATATGACTACAATCAATATTGCAATTTGTAAAGAATCCTTTTTTTTTGTCATAATTTGTAAAGAATCTAATACAAAATATATTGAGATGGATCAAAACTTTATTAATACAGGTCTCTTAATGAATGCATGCAGTTTCTTAAACCGCCCATCTCAAATGAATAAAACGTAATAGCTGAGATTTATAATTTCCTTTTGAAAATATGCAAATTAAAAAAATAAACTAACATACTGCTAATATAAAGCTATTCTTCTATATTATTTTCGTTTCCACTCAAGTTTTTTATATAAGTACTCAACATTATTTTTCTGAGCAGAAATATGAAATTATCACCAATATTAAATGTTAGTGACACATAAAGTTAGTAAAAGATCAATACAAAACGCAATCTCTTTTTATATATTTTTAAAAAACACAATTTCATTACATCTTGGCATGAGAGAGTTCCCATGAAGCACCACAGCCAGTGAACAAAAGCACAATGAAGAACAAACCAATTTCATTGTCACCTTCACCTTCAAACAATCAATCTTCGTTAGGTATGGTAATGGAGGAGAACTTTAATTCAGCACAAGTTCTTTAAATTTAACGATGCACTCTAATGCTTTCTTAAACTCATTTTCTTCCAACGCAACGTTGAACCGACAGTAGCCAGGAATTCCAGTCCAGGAGCCGCTATTGATGCATAAACCAGTGGTTTTGAGAATGGCATTCCTAATATTTGAGTCATCGATCTTGATTTCAGTGGTGGCATTTTCATGGCTCTCATCACCTTTGGGTGAAATCTTGAGCTTAACAATCTTGTTCAGATAGGCCGAGGGCTTGGCCACAATAGAAATGCCAGCCCGGGAATCAAGCACAACCCACCCACATTTCTCAAGAGCCTATGGCAGTAAGAAAGAAAGAAGGAAATATATCAAAACCTTTCTAAGCATTCAGATGAGTTAAGCAATAAAGACTGTAAACAGATTTGAGATCCAAACTGATATGGAAGTTAAAAAGCATGTACTATCATACTGTTTGACATGCAAAATAAAATAAAATGAAAAAAAATGAATTTCTAAATGGAAAATGTCTTAGATTCCCTAGATTAAAAATATGACAAAATAGAGTTATGTTAAATAATAATGATCACAAGAGAATAATAAAAATTGCATATCTCAATTTTTTTTGTGCAATGGAAAGAAAATCTCTTTGCATAGAAGCCCCCAAACAGGCTAGATATGTCTTAAGAAGCATTATTATTCATGTAAACATCTGCATAAGAAATTAGTTTCATGAATCCTCTACACACTTGTTGAATAACTATGCCCACTATAATCCAACACTTAGTTTCAAGTTACAATTTGCAGAAAGTTCACCGTGATCACTTCAATAATGTAGTTGGAAACCAAACAAAGGCTTAGGCAACGTAAGGAATATATCTTTTACCAGCTGCTTGCCCTATTACCAAATAGAAATTAAAAACAATCTAAATTTAATGAGATGGCTTAACGCATGTTCATGCTACTTTAATCAAGTACGTGACGTTGAACGTTTATTAATTTTGCACCAGTGATGCAATCATTTATAATTTAGATTTGAGAATTAAGCCACAAAAACAAACCAGGTAAAAATTTAAGTAGAAAAGAAACATTACCTTTTTCAAGCAATCGTATCTACTTCTCAATTTCCTGGTGTGCTCAATAGTAGCATCATATAGGTCTGCTGATTGCTGCTCCATATGACCCAGCAACTTCTTTATAGCATATCTAACAGTACAATGAGGTCTGCTTAATCCTGGAAAAGTATAGAAGGTGTCAACCATAATGGGTTGGTTTAGAATCAGAAACCCAAATCTGAGAGCACCATTGAGCATCTTCAGAGACAATCCTCCAAGAAGAGACACACAAAATGATGGCTTGGATGAAGAACTTAGCTCTGACAAACACCCATTCAAATCCCACCCTCCCCAGCCTTCATAGTCGTATTCCAAACCTGAAAATGAAGTGTCAATTATAACTCTTGCCCCAAGTTTAGCACAAGTGCCTAAAACCTCTCGTATCTCATTGTTGCTATAAAGCGAGCCAGTTGGGTTAACTGTTGGACCAGAGATATAGACCCATGGATTTTTCACAGTCTCGAGGACTCCAGAAAGTGTATTCCCTGTAAGCTTGAAGCCTTCGCTGACATTGGTAGGAACTGACACTATGCTAGCTTGCAAAAATTTGGCAGCTGAGACATAGTTCCCGTTTGATCCAGTTGGAAAACATAAGGTGCCGCCTTCTTTGATGCAGCAAAAGACCAATTTATTAAAAAGAGCTCTTGAATTTTCTGCATATATAATTTCTGTGCTACTATCTGTTGGGAAACCATAGTTTGTCTTGACAAATTGTTTGATGCTTGGGGTGACATTAGTTTCAGACTCTGTCATGTTTTGTCTTGCAAAACTCTCAAAAATAGAAGCCTTGACAGAGGATGGAATAGGCAAGAAGCTTTGATCAATATCCATGTGGATCAGAGACCCGTTCTCTGCCCCTTCAATCGACAGCTCAGCGTTACTAAGGACTGGTATAGCTGAGCTAGCAAATCCTATCATATCAACTGATTTGACATTTTCAGAGTTTCTCTGAAGAAAGAAGTCAAAATTTTAAGTGATGAGACAAACTTACAAGGGAAAAATAATTAATTTACGAAATATAACTGCACAGATGTTAGTAGCCATAAAGAACTTAAATAAATCAGAGACAATCATCTTACGATGGACTAGGTAACATTTTCAACTTTCAATAGTAATCTTCCCAGGACTTAAAATTGGAAACAGTTGAGCTACGAAACTCCCAGAGGGTCTCTGGCACATCAGGTATAAAAACGAGCAAATGACCAAAAATTAATTCAGATCATTCACATCTGATACATAGTATAATGTGACAACTCTTCACTCAATTGTTTCCTGTCTCTACGCCATTTTTTCATCTGTATCTCTCTCCTCCATTTGGCCAACACTCTTTCACCTTCTACACTTAAAATGGAAAGTCCCATTGCTCTACCCTTCCTAGATTGTCACTGCTCTGATACCAAATTGTCAGGAACCACTGAAGTTCTCTAACAGAAACTCAGAACACAAACAGAAAATTCAAACCAAATGGGAAACTTGAGTAGTTCTATTCCACTGAACACATACTACACTATATCAGTTTACAAGATCCAACCCAACACCCCTATTACACTCTGAAAACACAGCAAATAAAATGATAAAATACTCTTAAACTACACTAAAAAGGCACAAATGACACTGAAAGACTGATGAAGTGGATTACAGTTTCAGATAACTAGTAACAAGAATGACTAGAAGGACTTGTTACACAAGCACAACAAAATATAACTATTTCTTCAGCAGAATAACAGGTCTGCCAACTTTCTAGAGGTTGGCTCTTTCCACCCAATACCTGACCACGATTCTTCCCTCCCCCTCTCCTCCTTTTTTTTAGCTCTTTATAAACCCAAGCCAACAACTCTTTAATGCTCTCTCCTATTTTTCTGTCTTATTCAGTTCTTAAACATTGTGCTTTCTTCTGTGTGTTTCGGTGGCAGCACTGGGTTGGTTCCCATCATATTCCTACCATCCCTAATGTGTTAGACAACCAACTCTAAATGGTTTGGAACGTTGGTTTTCCTTTTCTCCTCCGACCTATTAAATATAAAAGGACAAAGAACATAAAGTCTGATTTTGTTCCTTTCTCAGAGAAAAATTTAATTTTAGACTTTGAACCAGTGCAATCATCCAGATACTGATCCATTTATGACAATGATACAAACCTTATTTTAAACTCAGAAAGATGCAAAGAGGGGAAATGGAAAGTTTAAGTTCCCTTCAAGAAATTATGCTACAGAGTGAAGTTGTTCTATGTCATCTTTCTACTTCTTTCTTCTCTACTCCAAGTATGCCACAAACCGGTAAACTAATGAGGTATAAAGATTTTGCATTCTAAAAGTAAGTACAATAAATTACTCAGAACAGGAAGTAGGAATGACAAACCTGAGCAGGTGGATGTCTGTCTGCAAGCTGAAAAGCAAGAAGCTCATGAAAAATACAACCATAGTAGTACTGACTAATCAATGAAGTATTGCCCTCAAGTAGTTCAACAGTTTTGGATAAGGCACTAAAGAGAGACTCTTCTTCAGAAATGACGAAAGCTACTTCTAAATCTGGATAAACCTGCATTATGTTTGCTCATACCATCAAGAAGAAATTGTGAAGGAGAGAAGAAGGAGAGGGGGAGGGGGAGGAGAGAGACTAAAGGTAGCCTGTATAGGGTAATTTAGTCAAAGCAGTTGACATTGAGTTTTACCTTATTTTTCACCAGTCCACATATAATAGCTGCATGAGACGGCAGGGTATTTCTTGCTAGATATTTTAAGACCCCATTGGATCCTGGGAGGCTGGATAGCTCAAAGTGATCAGATATGTCCAAAAAGAGACGAGAGCCAATCTCCTGTGTCACTTCCAAGAGGTTGACAAAAGCTGAACTAGTAACTGCCTCAAAAAGAGCAATCCCAGCCACCACCACTTGTGGCTTCAACTTCTTTATCAGTTCTATCATTAAGTCAGACTGTCGAGGAGCTTCAATTACTGTAAGAGTATCCTCTGAAGAGTCACCAGTTACCGTATTCTTCAGCATAGAAAAGGAAAATTAGAAAATTAGCATAAATTATTATGCAAAGTTTTCAAAAAGAAATAAAAGATTCAATCATTTATTTCCACTAGCACTTTCTAACTTTGGAGAAATTTAGAGAAATAATATATTTAGAACTAGGACTACAATGGATATGGATAAATCATTTAGTGCTATGAGAAGCATACGCAATCCAAATGATGAGGGGTAGTGGTATTTAGTATATGTTGATTAGCTATTTCCAGCTCCACAATGGCAAACAACTACCAACTTCTATACCAGGAGATTATATTTGTCAGGTATAGATATGGTCGTCTCTTTATTCCTTTTTCATCACAAGTCACTTACCAACGAAGATTTGTGAAAGTTTTGAAGAATAATTGCCAGAAGCAAAAGAAGCCCACTTTCATGTGCACGAATTCTTGATTAGGATATAGCAGCAGCAACAAACACTTAGGGCTTGTTTGGTTTGCCAAAACCATGGTTTCTAACCATCATTTTTCTCCAAAGTTATCCAAACAGGTTTGTGGTAAACCTATCTACTTTTATCCAAACTTCATTTTTGTAAACTGTGGTTATTCTAAACAACCTTTTACAAAAAACAAACCAATCGGGTACTTAATATTTTCCTAAGTGGCAAAAGAATGTTTAAAATATATACTGGCTATTTCTCAATTGTTATGATTGTATGATTAACACTAGACATCTTATTTACCTGGATAGGAAATATTTTTTCATACACTAGAAATAGAGAGAAACCGCAAGATGTCAGACAGCCAAGCTAGTTACTATTAACATCAGCAACATATTTCTATTGCAGAAAAAAAGTTTGCTACATGTCCATTAAATGGTTAAATTTGCAAGGCTATACTCTGATAGTGTTGAACCATTCATAAATCCCGTTATTCTATCAAAAGAAGTAAAATAGTGAAGGCAGATCATACAGGAAATTCTCCTTTATGGAACTCTGACTATTGAATTGGTAATAACAAAAGCAAAGATGGGCCTTTTAAAAATATTAGTAAAAGTACGTAGTAAATTTCCACGATAATTGGATTTAGTATGTAAATTTCCAGGATAATTGGATTTAATATCTGTCAACTCCATATCACAACAAAAGCCTTCATTTAAAACCATCATAAAAATAATATCTTCCCATGGTGATAGAGTAAAGATACCCCAGAGGGAAAGGGGGTTAGTCATTGTCCAATAACACTTGAGCTCATTAATCTCATTCTACTACAGAAAGTAAATGATGCATAGCTCTCCCTGTTTGGCAGCTTTATCACATAGGTCCCGGTTTGGTTCTCAGTTTTATAAAATTAAGTTAAGATAAATGAAGTTTGTGAAAATGAAGTTTAGATAAAATAAGTTTGTTATAAGTTTTTATGTTTGGATATTCTTTTTGCAAAAGTAAGTTTGACAAAATATCTTTTTGGATAATAAGGGTTAAAAGTACTTTTAGATGTATAATATAGAGTAAATTTGCTTCTCCTTTTCCAAAACCCACATTTTGTTAAAGAAAAAGTAACTTTTCCCCACCTTTTCCAAAATCACAGTTTAACCCACTTTTCATTTTTAAAAAAGATAGTTTATGTTTGGCCAAACACATCTTAAAAAACCATGGTTGAACATCATAGTTTCTTTTTTATAAAGATGAACCCAACAGGCACATAGCTCAAAATTTTAAAAGCACTTTCTAAAATATCACCATCATTTTGCAGCAAAATCTACTTTTTCCATGCAAAAGAATACGTATTTGGAGCTGCTTATGCTATGATGGCATAAACTATCCAAATTGACTCACTTTCCACTTAAATGTAAAAGAGATCCTGGCAAGTGGCAAAAGAACTCAGTAAGAATCAATTTGATTTTAGCAGAAATTTCAATTTCAAGGCTACAGATGGGCCAGCAATGTGAAGTGAGAAGCTGTACCAATATAAATCTGGTGCTGAAAAATTGCAGAGATCATGATTGCAGATGGCACATGACACTTTAAACAACACGAATCACAAACAAGCAAGTCATGAAGACTACATACCTCAATTGCTAAAGATGTCAACCACTGCCTAGGTAGGTGTCGAGTCAGATGTTCATCAACAATAGCAAGGCGAGGTGAGAACAAACGAAGAGCATTCTCAATTGTTACAGTCCTTGAAGGAAAGATGACAACATTCTAGCACAAGATTAGGAAGGAAAAAGTCATATTACATACTACAGGACATTTTCCAAACATTAGCCAGGTAGCACAAGTGGTACAACAAAATGAAACATTATCAAGAAAGGACAGCAGGGTATTTGCATTTTTTTTTGACACATTAAACATGTCAACTTTATTTTGTAGGAAGCATTTGCATCCATAAGCCAATGAAGGTGCAGAATTCAATCCCAATGAATTTTCCCAAAATTTAACCCATCTAATAATAAAAATATTACTGATAGAGGTCTATAGCTAACAAATACTTAAATATTTCCCAGAAGAAAACAGAATATCACAAATACTTAATTCATTCACACCCCATTACAGCACATCCTCCCCCATTTATAATAACAGGAGTATACAACTAATTCCTAAAATACCCCCTGTCCTATTTTCGTAATTATTCCTATAGCTAATCCCCTAATTATCCTTAATTCCCATATAACACATTCTCCTTCCCCTTTTCCCTCACTTGTCCGACATCAATATAGCTAAATGAAAACTAAAACAAGTAAAACAGAAGCTCCAGCACTGAATTAGCTAGTAAGCACTTGTGAACCAGCAAAAGCCAAATATTAAAAATTGCTTAGTAGCATGTGCCATACAGGACATCTTTTTCTTCTCATCTCAAACACTCACCAACCAGATGGGAAGTGAATATTAAGCATACCTAGCTTATAGCTAATCTTCCTACTATTGCCAACCTTCTTCCCAGAAACCAAGTCCAGCTTAAGCAATAGCATTAGACTCCACAACTTTTCCTGAATTGTTTTGATCCTTATTTCCACGTAATATTTGTAACAATTCCCATATTTTTGCTCAAAGGATTGGTCACGGGCAAGGCAAGCCTTTCTCCTCATTGATCAGCATCAAATCACTGGTCTCATCCATTGGTCTTGGTTTCCAATTTGTTAGTTTCCAGTGTATTTTAATCACAGTTGTTTGTTGGCCTCATCTAATATGACTCACAACTACGAGTTAGTATGATAATTTTAAAGAGTAGATGAATTCTATCCTAACTTCTTTAAAATAAGATCCTCCTAGCAGTCTAATGCCTTTATCAGCAGAAAAGTAGCAAGCTGCTAGCTGTGTTTCATATAGTCCATACATCCATGATTATGGTCACCATATAAGAGATATACATAAGTAGAAGTATGAAACCAGAAAGACTGCCAAAGGATAGAGTGTTATCCAACAGGATTCTCATCGTTATTCACACTGAAATGAGGATAATTATTTTAATGTTGCTTTATGATAGGTGTGCTGATATATCCTCATAAACTTGCATGAATAAACCAGATATAGAATCAGAAGACTATAGCCGAGGAAAAGCAATAAAATTTACGTTAGTCACTGACCCTACTCAGGTATTCTGCCATGCTTCATTCATGTACACTTTACTATGTTGCAATGTAGAATAGCTTTTACATTATGGCATACCAACAAAGACATTCACAGCAAAACATAGTAATAATATTCAAGAAAGGAATAATAGAAACCCAAAGAGACAATGAAACATCACCTTATGCTTTGCAGCATGGCTAAATAATAAATAAATGACAATCTTGTTCTTACATCGGCAGTCAGCGGAATATGGTGATATGTTTTCATAAATCCTGCAATAAGACTGCGGATGCGTTTGCATCCAGCTGGTGGCTCATAAGGAAAATATGAATTCTTATTTAGGCTGCTCGCAAGATAAGCAAGGAAAGGAATCTTCTCATCTGCAACTGAATCATCATCAAAGGACAAATCTAAAGAGCTGCTGATCTCTTGGAATCCATTTTTAAGGAATTCAAAAATAATCTTAACCTGTCAGCGTAAGAATGGCATCATGCTTTAATTTCCTCCTATATTGGGAAAATGGATATGCTTTTTGTAAATTGACAAGCTTTAGTGAAGTGCACACCTGACTAGGTTGACGAAGTTGACAGCTATAAACTGATAGAGCATGAGAAATGCTGCCACCAGCCTTTCCATATGCCCATGCTGTCCTTGCACAAAGAGGCTGATCACCAGAAAGTCCCATAAAGAACTCAAAACGGTGTGGACTGTTCTTCTCAATCTCAACTAAGGCACTAATATCTGTGTCTGCAGCCTGTACCAACACAATAATAAGACTACTTCTGCTGAGTGAGTGGTATCTAATCGAGGACCTGTTTACTTGCCTGAATAATTTTAGTCTGCCAGAGTTTTGTGACGCGGAAACCCCGACGTTCAAACAAACGTTTACAAACAGCTTGACCTGGGCGACCTCCCATGTTAAATATCATAATTCCATTTGGTTTGATTACTGAAATTCCCTCTTCAACTGCCCTAGCAATTAATCCTAAGCCAAACTGATCTTCAACAAAACCCTAGATGGATAAAAAATAAGAATGCTGCTGTTCAGTCCATCATTTTTTTTCCGTGAAAAAGTTGGCCATCATATTGATCAGAAACATTTCTACAAGTTGACATTCTTCAAACTGGGTATATATGGAATGGGAATTTTTAAATGAGAACATGAAGTAACATTTAAGCCGTACCCAAACCATGAAATTGTAGAAAAATATCAGAAAAATAGAGCCAATGAAATTTCATATAAACATGTAACTGGTAAAGGTTCAGAGTTAAAGCATCTGGCATTTTAAGAAGTAAGGCATAAAAGCTAAGTTCCAAGTACATAACAGATGACCAATAAAATAATAACAGTGATTTACCTAATAAAAGTAATAACAATAACAGTAAATTTCTTACCTGAAGTGCACAATAATTACTCAAGGAATAAAGGAATTCCTCACTTGCATGTTCAGTAATAATCTTAGACATTGCATCTGGGTTGGGATTGAGAATCTGCAAGAATCCACACAAGTATAATTAATATTTAGAAAAATGGTTAAGAGGTTTTTCTGAAAACATCACTGAGTAAACAAAATTATCAACTCCTAAGGATTTTAGAGGAGCATATTCCCCCGAGGTTCCACGATTAAGACATTTGCTTCTTGAAAGTAAGAAATCTGGCATGCTTAATCCAAGCATCTCACCTTTTGTGGGAAAAATTTATATAATTTGTGGTTTATTTAGTTGGTTTTCAAAGCTACTACAAAATAATCTTAACTGCTCTAAATAGCCTATCTGACCATGGGGATGCAAAGATTAAAAGAACTTTTAATTTAATTTTAAGAAAAGAAGGAAAGATAAAACGCACTTCCTGGTACTTCCACTGGTGCTTTTCCCAACCAAGGAATGCTTTTGTTTAGTAACAAATTATAAGCAGAACAGAAACTAACTAAATTGTTTTGTTTCTTGATGGTTATTCTACTTTTCATAGAATTAATTTTTGTGATAGCATAAAACTCAAAATTATTACTCAAAGCAATCAGATGAACTTGCTAAAAGTTTAATGCATAAAGAAGTCAAAATTATTACTTTTCTCAATAAAAAGCAATAGCATTGGGTAATAAACCAAAGGAAACAGCCAAAGAATCACAAACATTGCATTACCAAAAGAAAGCAGGGACTCGCATCTAAATTGAAAATTTCATTGATCAAATTACTATTTCCAAATCAACATCAACTCAAAGAATCAGAATATAAAAAGAAAAACACAAAACTCAAAAATTTTATTAAACTCAAAAGCAAAGAGCATCCACTTAACATCCATGCAAAACCCTAAACTCTAACTTCCTTAAAAATATCAAAGGCAGCTTTTAAAAGGAGCTCATGGTTGTAGAATCTTGCAGCTAACTCACCTAGTCACCTGGCCCAAGAGAGACCTGGATAATACTTGCACTGGGCATACTATAACAACTACATCCACCATAATAACCCAGATAATGTCCTAGATGTGATGGTTCTTGAAATACCTGAGGTATGCATCCCACAATTCTCTCAAGTTGAATTTCATGATCTCTGCAATATGATAGTAGATCAGATTCATGGAACTCTACCCTATCCAGCAAAGTTTTCTTCTCCTCATCATAGATAGGCTGGCCTTGTTCATCTAAAGCATTTAAATATAAGTTTATCCAAGAAACCTTTACTGCTCTAGGATTGATATCAAGGCCGTATACCTGGAGATATTAGTTTTTATACAAGTTAGCAAACTGCAAAAAGAGTTATTATGAGAGCCTCTAACAAGATAATGAATTATAAAGCACTGAAATCACAAAGAAAAAATTGTATATGGGTGCTTCAAAGCTAACCTTCAAAGGCAACCACTTCTCAGCTATGGCAATAGATATCCACCCATTTCCGCAACCTAACTCAGCAACAGTCCTGTCCTTGAAAATGGAATCTGGGTGTCTATTAATTCCTTCATAAAAAGTAAATGACCAGTCTTCTGGAACAAAAATGCTAGGGATCACCATCATTGTCAATTTCTTTCTCCCTTGGTATCCTGCATTTAACAAGAGATATAGAAAAAATCAAAGGAACACTTCTCAAGAGTTGTGACATGTGTAAACTCTATCTATATCTGTCATAAACCTGCCGCAATTTTCACAGAAGACTTGGCAGCAGGAAGCATTTCTTATAATCAATATTAAAATTCAAGTAAACTGACGGAAAAAGGAAAAGAGATGTATAGAGTAAATATTTTAAAGCCTCTTAAGATGAGTTAATAATAAGAATAGTTGGGAAAGAAAAGCCCAGCATTATAAGTGTATTCCCCCAACTGGAACAATCTTTGATACAGTCCATTCGCTGCCAAAGTAAGGCCCTGAAATCAAGTACTTGGAACATCTGTTATTGCCGAGAGTTGGAAGTGTCTTCAGGTAAATACGTTCAAGGAGGCATTCTTACTAAAGCAGAATGCAAAAAGAAAAAGCATTTAACCACTTTAATATCGAAATCCTTTTGCATATTGTCAAAATTTATTTCGTAAAAATCTTGCTTTCTATGGAATTGACAGCGATGAATTCTTTGGGACAAAAGGTGACACTTGAATTTACACCAACCTTAAGACAGAGGTTTTCTTGCCAGTTTAAGGTTTTTTCGTTTGGCTTGAAACAGTCAATTCAGATCTAATTCCACTATCATAATTAAACCACAGAGCCAGTACACAAAAATCCAACGCCCGTGTCAGAGCAAAGTAGAAAATGACGAAACATATACGCTATCCGTGATGACTTCTTTTTGAACTAAGATAATTTACTTTTCACTGTGTTTGGCGTACAGAACCAATTGGCCAGGTCCGTTATACGACCCCAGTTACAGCGCTTCATTTTTTTTACCCTGATAATGGATATACTGCAGGAGACAACAACACGCACCGGGATTACATCCAACACTGATTTCGTACTAATAAAGTGCCAGAAATTAATAAATGCCAGATGTTATCTTCCTCTAAAAAAGAAGCGCATTCCATTGAGCTGTCCCACGAGCTTTTTGACAAACTGGCACTGGTTACTTGGCGCCAGGTTTCCATTACGCTCGTACTCGATTTTCCATCAACCAAACAGGTAAACCCAAACGTCTAAAATTAGATGCAAATAAACATAGAAGCGCAGTAAACAGCAATGATAATACCCTCGTATTGGTCCAAGAAAATGTCTTCGATCCGGAAATGATATGTCTTAAAGCATTGATCGCAGGCTTCCTTGGTAGGAAAACGCTTCTGCAGGTCCGAAAGGAAGATCCGAGCTGGGGAACGGGTAGTCGGATCTTCCAGGCAAGCCAGCACTGACCGGAGAGCACCGTATGCGGCGTCGCCCGATTGCTCGCACTGCTTCAGGAACTCCTCCACCGAACCGTGGACGACGCCATTCGCTGCCATAGCCGTTGACGCTCACTGCAGAGAGAGAAATTCAAAACACTCTAACCATTGGCCAGAGAAGGAACTGTGAGAAGGAAGGGAGACAGTGTGTTGTATGCTCTTGGGAGTACAAAATGATTCTTCCCATTTTTAAAGGTTTAATTTCATTAATTTTAATTAATTTTACTTAAAAATTGTTTTTTACCACCATTAATAATTAATATTAATAATTAGAATATACATGTATGAAATGTGGCCTTTTCCGGGGCATGAAAAATTGTAACTTTTTGCACTTTTTATATTTTATTTGGATTGATTTTGATTTGATTTCATTAATTAAATAGGTGGGCCCATGCATTTCTAATTATTAAATTAAGTATGTTGGCAAAAAAATTATATTAAGTATAAAAAACTAATAAAGTATATAGTACTAGTTAAGTATAAACGTGTAATTAAGTATAAACTAGTATATACTTAACAAATTGTCAACTATACACTAGTAAATTGTAACAAAAAAGAGTATAAAAGTAAATTAGTCAAATATTCGCTAAATTTTATTTTATTAACATTAGATTAATTTCTTTGAAGCAAACGAGGTGTGTGTTATGTAGAATCAAATACAATAAAAGAAATTATGTAATATATAAATAATTTCATGAATAAAAAATGTTTTTGTGCCCTAAAATAAAAATAAATGGCAAAAATTATACTTGTTAAATAATAATACCAGTGATTTAATAGATATTAACATATTTTTTTCTTTTTAGGTAATACCTCCACGCTATTGTAAGGAGAGTTAAACTTTTTTATTGGAAAAAAGGCATGCAAATAAAAATAATAAAATATAAATAGTATTATAATAATATACACTAATTTTATTTATATATAATTGAATTTTATAAAGAAAAATTTTTAAATAAAAAAACTAAACAATTTTAATAATATTCAAAAGAGTTTTATGATAAATTTAAAAGTAAGTTAAATTTTTAAGGAGCACCTATAGAAATGTTAAGACAGATATTACAATTTAAAAAAAATTATAAAAATACTAACAAATTATCTATTAATAAAATTCTCGTGTCTTTATCCATATAAGTCAACTCCTAGTAATTGAAATATGATTAAAAATGTAAAACACAATAATTTTTATCTGATTACTTTAAAATACACATTTTGATTCAATAAATAAATAAAATGTGGAGCAAAATGAACAAATAAATCTATAAGTTAAAATAACGATTAATTTTTTGAAGAAAAATAATTTTTTTACTTTTTAATTGACCGCAAACCAATGTTCTATATTCTGCCAAAAAAACAAAACAATGTTCTTATTCTATTTGAGGTTAGTTGGTGAGGTGAGATTTGAGAAGAAATTGGGATAAATTCTGGAACTAAATTATTCTTAATGGCAGACATGTCTTGCTTGCTATAGAAGTTGAAAAGTTAAGATGGACTCGCACTGGTTTAGAATATGCTTTCGCGTGAGATTTCTTGGAAATCATCATTATATTAATTTAATTAGATGGTGGGGCATGTACGTGGGACAATAATATCCCATTTAGCACCATGCCTTGTTCATTCCATAATCTCTTAAATAAATAATTCTTTAGGATTTTTTTCATATTTAATATTCATAACACATATGAAGGTTATCAGCTTTTACTTTTAAAAAAGACAAAAAAAAAAAAGGTCACCAGTAATAAAATACATCATTTGAAGTCATACAGTTATTATGCAGCTATGCAGATTTTCCTTTTTTTATTATATTATATTTTTATATAATTCTGCAATTTTTATCTTTTTAATATATAATAAGAAAGATAAAAGAAAAAGGTATAAGAAAGAAAAATGGCATAGTTGCATAATTACATGACTCTAGCGGGTCTATTTTATTATTAATCATCTTTGGTTTTCAATAAAAGAAAAATAAAAAATGAGTAAACATGAGAATGCACATGAGGAATGTGCACATGAGAAGATCCATTGGCTGTATAAACATATGGATTAATTTTGGTATTCACTTTATCAAAACCCTTAGCTCAATTCTAATGGTTAGAGATTCATAAATAGAGGGCATGTGACAAATATTTATGACATTGAAGTGAATAAGAAATTGTTTGATCCTTTTCCCCTAATTCTTTGGTCTTTTCTAATTTTTTCACAGTTTCATATTTTTAATACCATAATTAACAGTTAATTACTATTGGTTAAATTAGTGCCTTAGTCTTCAAATCCTATTGATAATTTTAAAAATAACATTTCAAATTTAAATTATTTTAAGTTGATTCTTTATCAAATGCTTTAGAGAAATATGTTTTATATGAAATCCATAAATGATAAGTTGGCTTCAATTAATTAATATAAAATATAGAGTTTATATTAGGCTCCATTTTTTCTGACCATTCTAGAAATTATTGATAGAGGTTGGAATGTCATCTTTTTTTTTTTTTTTGCTCACACATCGAGTATCCGAAAGCCACACAATGGGCACAACTAATTTGGGTTTTGTCCGGGGAATATTTGCAGAGCCTGACTTTTACTCGAGGCCAAAAACCTAACCCAAAACTCTTTAACATGGCATTACAGAAATGAATCAAACTCGTGACCTCACCTCAGCATTCGCAATCCACTTATCAACTACGCAAAGCTACTAGGTGATTGTTTGGCATAACTTCTTAAACCAAGTTTTGGGGTAAAAATCAAGTTTGATATATTTTGAGATATGTTTGGCTAATTTTTACTCTTTTGTTGGAAAATTTTTGTTGTAAAACCAAGTTTCCGAAGAAGCAGCAAATCGTTCCGTACTTCTCCGTTCTGCTTCTTCATTTCCATCTATATTTATTTTAAATTCAGATAAAAATGAATCAATAAAAATGAGAAAAATTGAAAAAATAAAATTTCCATAAAATTCCTCCTATCTAATGACTAAAATGTCTTGTCAAAATTTTATTCTCCGCAAACTATAACTTGTAAGAAAATATTACATCAGATATATTATATTCTCAATTAAATAAATGTAAATTAAATTTTAGTTCAAGTAAATTAAATTAATCATGGAATAGAGTTTAAGTTTAATTTAAAGAAAAAGTATGAGTTTTGTCAAAACTAATTTTTAAATAAATTATATAAATATAAACACGTTAGTTCAAAACCAGTTTTTATCATAATTACGTTACAAAACCAATTCTACCAAAACTTATTTTTAACTAATTGAAAACCAAATGGGTGCTATGTTAGATTGGAATGTGATTTTTAAACATGTGAAATGAGAAGCAAACAGGGTTGCTGATAGGCTAGATAGACATGCGGCTCAAAAATGCTCCTAAATTCATCTGAGCTTTGATGTCTCAAGATATCTAGCTTGGTCTTAAAACCTTTGTTGTATTTTTTTTCTCTGGTTTTAAAAAAAATATTCTTCTTTCATGATTTAAAAAAATATATTCTTCTATCTCAATGCAGGTTCTCTTCACTCCATTTTTTTTTGTTTTTTACTTTCTTTCCTTTTTCCAATTTGGATTGTTTAGATTAAATTTAGGTGATTCAAATTTAATATTTAAAAAGTTATTATTGAAACATTAAAATAAATAAATTTGGATTTTTTGTCAACAGTAGCTCTGGATTATTTAAATTGGTTTAAACCGTTCAAATTTAAAAAAGAAATAGTGAAAGAAAGTGGAGAAAATAAAGAAGGGAGAAACCAATTTCCTTCTGCCCTTTTCTTTTGCTTTTATGTAAGAGAAGATGTTGAAAGGGAAAAAGACACTTTGGGACCTTGGAAAAAGAATAATGTTAAATTAAGACCTATAAAACTTAAAACCCCTCAAAAGGACATAGGTTCTTATATGTCATTAAAAAAAAAACTTGTTTACCAAAATACCTCTTCCCCTTTCTCCCTTTCCTCCCAACCTACTGTTGCCGTTGCCGGCGCCGGCGCCGGTGACTTTGCCGGAGGTCCGATCACCAGCGAAGTCACCGGAGTTCTGGTCATCGGAGCTCCGGTTACCGGTGATAACGCCAGAATAGTGAAATGTTTTTACTTGGAAAAATAATTTTTGCCACTTGGAAATTTAGTTATCCCTATTTGAAAAATTAGTTATCTTTAGTTGGAAATTTAGTTATTTCTACTTGGGATATTTGTTATCCATACTGGGAAATTTAGTTATCTCCACTTGGGAAATTAGTTATCGTTAGTTGGAAATTTAGTTATTCTCACTTGGGAAATTTGTTATCCCTACTTAGAAATTTAGTTATCTCCACTTAGGAAATTAGTTATCACCAGTTGGAAATTTAGTTATTCTCACTTGGAAATTTGTTATAATAACTAAATTTCTGAAGTGAAAATAACTAAATTTCCCAAGTGGAGATAACTAAATTTCTAAATGTAAATAACAAATTTCCCAAGTGGAAATAACTAAATTTCTGACTGGCGATAACTAATTTTCCAAGTGGGGATAACTAAATTTCCAAGTGTGGATAACAAATTTTCCAAGTGAGAATAACTAGATTTCCAACTGGTGATCACTAATTTTCCAAGTGAAGATAACTAAATTTCCAAATGAAAATAACTAAATTTCCAAGTGTAGATAACAAATTTCCAAGTGAGAATAACTAAATTTCCAACTAACGATAACTAATTTCCCAAGTGGAGATAACTAAATTTCCAAGTATGGATAACAAATCTCTTAACTGGGAATAACTAAATTTCCAACAGGCGATAACTAATTTTTCAAGTAGGGATAACAAAATTTCCAAGTGGCAAAAACAATTTTTCCAAATGAAAACATTTCACTATTTCGGCACTATCACTGGTGACTGGAGCTCCAGCGACCGGAGCTCCGATGACCAGACCTCCAGCGACGTTGCCGGTGATCGGACCTCCGGCGAGGTCACTGGCGCCGGCATCGGCAACAGTAGGTTGGGAGGAAAAGGAGAAAGGGGAAGGGGTATTTTGATAAACAAGTTTTTTTTTTAATGACATATAAGGACCTAGATCCTTTTGAAGGGTTTTAAGTTTTATAGGTCTTAATTTGGCATTATTCTTCTTCCAGGGTCCCCAAGTGTCTTTTTCCCCTGTTGAAATGGACCAAGTAAGAAATTTCAACGAAGGGAAAGTCCTGAAAATGAAGGTAAGATTGTCTTTGTTAATATTTTTTTCTTTCTTCAAAACAATGATATGACATAGGCTTTTTTCCCTCCTTTTTGAGGATGAGACATAAGCTTAAAAGTTGAAAAATTGACAATTATAGACAAATATTTTCTCAAAAGATGAAAAAGTAAAATTAAACGATACATGGTCATGCATAATGTATGAGAATGAGATTGAATGATGTGTAAGAGAATTCAAAATTTCCCATTTCAATGAAGTTTTTGAATTATATCACTTAAGGCTGGCTCAATTAATAAAAATAAAATGAAATACGGATAGTGTACAGAGTTTAAATTCTCTTTATAAGAAAAACTGTATTTGAATTTTTTTGCAAATATAGATATCAAAGTAATCAATTCACTGTATATGATTTTTTTAACATTGAATGAGTTAATAAAATGGTAACGGAACTAGTTCAAGGTTTAGTTTTTTTTTTTTAATTTTTTTGGTAAAACAAGATGGAATGTTTTATTCCAAGCGATTATGTAAGTGGCGGCTAAGAATCTTTAGAATATTTTCTTGATCTTCATCAAGGAGTAATCAAACAAATATATAACAAAATATAAACACCACAAACACATCAAAAGACACTAAGATTTTTAATGTGAAAAACCTATTGTAATAAGATAAAAATCACGAGTTGTCCAAACTAACAAAAATAGCTATATTATGATCAAAATAAGAGTACAATAGGAATCAAGTATATAAATTAGTTCTAACAACCTTCTCAATCGACCAAATCAACAAATTTACCATAGAGGATACAAAAATTGAAAAATCCAAAAATTACTATTTTAGTATTAATTGAATAACTCTCACACTAGACCATAAAATGACAATCTAACCGTTGAAAATGAAGAACCAAATGTTTTGAACCTTTTGACAAAATTTCAGTTCGATCCAACGGTTAACAAATCTGTAAATGAATTTTTTCCATAACTTCTATGTGAATATATGAATATAACATTTTTATAATATTCTCTCTCAAAAGCGGTTGTTCTAACTTGAATATGATTTCACTATCATATCCTAATATAATTTCTCTTCACTTAAATAAATGAGACACATAATATACTTTTAAATTTAGGCATTTTTCCACAAAGAAAAGGAATCACACCCAACAAGTACACTCACTAAAAGTTATGCCATTGTATATTATCTTATAAATAAGAATATGTAACTCCTTGTGTTGTCTCATTTAAAATCACTATAAAATATTAAACTAAACACATTTCTTCATGTTTAGCAAAAATTTTGAAGGATAAGCCATATTCATACTTATAGATATTGCAACTTGGTCTGAATTTTATTGTATATAAAAATAAATTGATAATTTAATTTTAAATCCTTATTGCTTTTATAACCATTTGGTATGTGAAACTATCAATTAATCAAGCTTCAAGCCGTGTCGGATTCCAAATGAAAAAAGAAAGTGTGTGTTTAAATTAAATTATATATAAGTGATTATGAGAATAAGTGATTATGTCAAAAGTAAATTATGTTTGGATATTTTTAACCCATAAGTGATTTTGAGAAAAAAATTGTGTTTGGATATTGAGGTTTAAGTGATTATTAGGTGGATAATGAGAAGAAAAAGTGAAATAAATGATTATGAGAGAAAAGTAATTATCATAAGTTGGAAAAAATAACTTATGAAAATAATCACTTAAATTGCCATAAGTAATTATTTTGATTTGGGTTATGTTTGGAAACTGGCAGCATAATTATTTTTCTCTGCTCCATAATCATTTAAAAGCCAATCCAAATAGGCTCAAAGAAAGAAATCTCTTTGATTCAATTTTAATTTTCTTTCAATTTAAATGTGAATGGGTATTGGTGGCTCCTCCAGAAGGTAGTGTGCGAAGGAAAGATAGGTTGGTTGTGTGTGGTTCAAGGGAAAAGAAGGGAAATTCTCTCAGAATCAGCAAGAAAATTAGTGGAATTGGGATTGGATTTGAAAGAAGAATTATGGTCCTACCATTCGTCCTTGTTATTCTCTTCGTAATCGAGAAGCCATTTTATTTACATCAGTTTTATAATTCTTCTGATTTCATTCATTTATGAATTTGATTTTTATAACTTAGAAAATTTTAATTAACTTTTTATAGTTTAAATAATTTTTAATTTAGTCTTTTTTATTATCTTTGTGTCTATTATATCATTTATGCGACATAATTTTATTTCATTATCTATGCTTTTATCAATTTCTTTTTGATAGATGCTTTTATAATTTTGGCTGTCATAAATCATAGATATTTCAAATATTAAAAATAATATATAATTAGACATATTAATCAGCTTTAAAAATTTATCAATGGCGATCAAATTTAAAAATGTGCTCTTTCTAAGATTTTGCTGATAAATTTTTAAATTATAAGAATTAAATTAAAATTTAAATGAAAGTAGATCAAAAGTATATAATTTTTCTTTTCTATTTAACCAAAAACAAGCACAAATAAATTCGTTTCCCCTGGAAAAATTAATACCTTATATGAAGGATAAATAATTATATAAACATCCCCATGCCTTAAGACCTTTTTTTATTTCAAGAGAAAAAAAGTAATATAATTCATACCTCTTTGGAAAAAAAAAAGTCCACCTCTATATCTTTAATATATGACTTGACAGGCAAAACTTATAAAGTTTAAAAAATAATGATGTGCATAGGATAGAATAATTATTTATGGAATAGTAACATAAATACTACCAATATAATATTTAACATTGTTACATTAATATTCAACAAGAAATAGATAAGTCGCATTATTTATAGCTAAATGATAATATAGCTTTCTATAGATTACATTATATATATTGATATTGATTATTACTTTTGATGTGCTTTTTTTTATTATATTATTATGCATGCTACGTTTGAAAAATTGTGCTTCTCCATCCATCTCAAAGAGTTAAGCAATTAAAAGGGAGTGATAAAAGAATATTGAAAAAGGACTTTTAGACATGAAATATCACTTTCTTTAAGAAAAAAATAGTGATTGTATGCATCTTGTAATTACAAAGAATGTTTCTTTTTCAATGTTTTGAAAACCAACTAGTCATTAAATTGGTCAATGCATTAGTTCACAATTTATTAGTCATATCATAGTTAAACCATGGTTGAAACGGTTGATATTATATTAATATATTTTAAATTTTATGTATTAAAATATTATAAAATAAAAATTCAATAACAATAAAATGTAAAATATATTTTTTAAAGAAAATACTAAATGTATGACAATTGATCTATTAATGATAAGTATGTGTTTAATATCATTCATGATCTCCCCTTAGAAATTGACAAAGATATAAATTGATAAAAATAAAACAAATTAAAAGCAAAAATAAAAAAAATGAAAAGAATGAAAACTTGCCTTCTCTTTAATTTGGAAAAGAAGCTGATGCATAGGTCCTCACAATCACTCCAAATTTGTTCAATATTTAAGGACACAAGGAAATGACAAAGCATCAAGCACTTGAGGCATATTAAAACTAAATTAAAAAAAAAGTTTGAATGAAATACTGTTAAATAATTGGAATTACAAAATTAAAAGATCTGTCTTTACATTAAAAAAGGTTCAGGAGATGAGCAAGAAAATGAACAGAGATTAACACAAGAAAAAACAAAAACAAGTGTTGGCTGTTGGGAAGTAGAGCGATGGGAACAAAGTCCCACAACAACTCAAAGCACTGGGTGAGGATGTATCCCAAAAAAAAAAAAGAAAAAAAAAAACACTGGGTGAGGAGGATGCTCTGCAAAAGCAGGGAGCCATTGTATAAGTGGGACCGGGCTTTAGTTATAATTGTGAATAGCCTTTAGTCCACAGTTTAACTTTTAGTAATCTGGTGGTTTGTGAGATTGGTCTGGTTTTTAGTTGGTTTTTGACATATTCTTCCGATCTATTGTCGATTTGAGTTTGGTTATAGTAATATTTTGGATTGGATTAATGCTAGTTTATTGATTTTTCTAATGAACTGGCTTTACCCAATGAATTGGCTAGTTTAATAGTTTGATCCGATTTTTTTAACTATAATTTTTATAGAATATAACGAAACTTACATTGACACTCAAACTTTCTTATCACTTTGGATTCCTATCACTTCGAGAATAGGAGATTGGGTTTAAAATATA
This sequence comes from Adenanthera pavonina, assembly GCA_026686845.1. Taxonomy (NCBI): domain Eukaryota; kingdom Viridiplantae; phylum Streptophyta; class Magnoliopsida; order Fabales; family Fabaceae; genus Adenanthera; species Adenanthera pavonina. The sequence goes on from JAIVEN010000017.1 coordinate 12,846,533, forward strand.
CTCTAACAATCACCTACTATGATTAAAATCAAATAGATATATCAATTCGTTTTTCAACAATGATTTATTTTTAAGTTAATAATATATCTTTTAAATTAATCAAATACAATTTTTTTTGCCACGATTAAATACATCTATTTAAAAGACATATTTATTTAATCTGATAAATATATTTATTTGAATTTAACAGTCATGCATATTTAAATTTAACAGAAGACATGTTTTTTGAATTTAATTAACTAAATTTCTACAAATATGAAAATCACTTAAAGAAATAACCAGGAAAATTGGCATCAGAATACGTCACAACTAGGGGTGTTCATAGGTAGAGTTGGGTCGAATTTGATCCCTACCCGTTGCCCGACTGATGAACACTCTAGTTAGTATCGGGCTAGTATTGGATCAAGTACCGGGCTGGCTTCGATACTAAGTGTTTTTTAAAAAAAATTAAAAAATAAAAATAAATTTATTTGATAACAAAAAATAGATTTCTTTAAAAAAAATAATGTTATAAAAGATAACATTTTTAAAAATTTATGAATATTTAACCATTACACATTATTTTACATAATATTAGGTTAAAAAATCAATTAAAAATTTTAAAAAAATTGAAACATTAAAATCTTAAAAATTTTTCATAATATTTACATAGTAAATATATTATATTAGATACATAAAGAATAAAAATAATATAAAATCAATCAATATATATAAAATAATTAAAAAAAAAGAAAATAAAAAATATATATATATAAGTCAAATCGGGTAGGACTAGCAACACTTGGTCCTAATCCCGGCTCAACCCAAGAATTGATTCAACCCCGTTGGTCTAATATAGTTGGGTTGAACCGGATCAACTAGGTCTCGAGCACTGTTATTCAGTCTTAGTCACAGTGGAGACCACACCATCCCATACTAAATTATCAGGACAGACAGGCAAACCTAGGTGCTCTCGCAAATAATGCTAACTAAGGGACAAAACAAATACAAAAATATTTAGGTCATTTTCTCAAAACCATCTGTTTAACGCAGTGACGGGAAATACTTACATACCCCGACATTGATGATTCATGGCATACACGTGTGTAGAAATTTTATTTTGTTGCACACAAACACACGCGGGGGTGCACACACACATGTATAACAGATACTGCAAGGGTACTAAGACTTCATGTCGTATAAAATGAGAATAGGAAGTAATCTTCCAGGAAATGGATTTTTTTTTGGGTTTAATTCCAATGCACATTTAGCATGTAAGGAAAGGAAATGGGAAAGAAGTGATTGGTAAATAACACAAATGTTTCATCCCTTTGTGCTCAACAACCATGACTATGGCCGTAAATTGATAAAGCAATCGATGAAAGATCTCTAAAGATATAAAAATAACACACGCAATGTGCATCGATAAAGCAACCCAACATACAAGTCATAAATAGTCAAAATTTTAGAGATGAAGAAGTGAGAGCAAAATAGTCAAAATTTTGGGATTCATGAAGGGTTCTTTCCACTTATAAATGAGAGGAGCCTGCTTCCCACAAATAAGGGAAATCACGATCCTATAAAAGTACAATTGATGCCTACCAAACAAGTTAAATTAAGCTTTCCCTCTTCCTTTCCTTTTCTCTAGCTTCTCTTCTTGCGTATCGAATGTAGCCTAAGAGTGAAAAAATCAAGTGTGAAATAAAACAATAGTTCCCTAATCTTTTAGTAAGGATTCAGCATTTAACACGTTTTATAGATGATCCAGCTAGACAGGTCAATCTTGATTTCGTATTAGCCTCGGCCAATGGATTTGGCTTTCCCCCCTTAGAAGCCATGCGATCATCCCAGACGCGTATGACTCCATCAGATGAAGCAGTTGCTAGTAGGTGAGGGTCATCCCCATCACTCCCACTGCCATGCTTAGTGAGCACAACAATACCTTTTACACGAGATTTATGTGCATCTTCAATACAATATGCAACCTTCCCATTGTTTGTATCCCATGCTGTAATATTGCGATCCTCACCACCTGTGTATAAAAGACCACTCTGCAAATACAGAATCAATTCTAAGCATAACCAAGCAATAATCTGTGTTTAAACATAAATTAAACGGTGATTAGATTGAGTGATAAGAAACTCAGCACCCCCTAAAATAAGATTTTAATTTTGAGTTTTGTGGATTAAAAAAAAATTCATGTAGGAGAGTTACCCTCATTTGGACCTGACAATTTTTTAATTTGGCCCAATAGTACTAGATACCATATAATTATGCCAGAAAAAAGAGTACACAATTATACGCTAATTTGTTGGGTTTGCAAACATTCCCAACACTCCCCTTCAATAAATGAAAAAGAAAAAAAATTGGTTTTTTCCAGAAAATAAAATCACAAATAATGAAGCTAACTTCACCTCCTAAACTAACTAAAAATTAGAAAACAACCCAACTTCAGTCATCAGTAGCTTTGTTCCTTAAGGAAAACTTGCTGAGGAGAAATAAAAGTATATGCTTTACCAGAAAAATTACAAGCAGAAGATGTAGATTTCCATAACCTTCATACAAATCTACAAAGAATTCTTTCTAGATAAAACAAGCAACAACATAGTAGTTTCTCTTGTTATTGAGAACACCACACAAGCATCATATATGAAGCTTGCACGGTGCAATCAAACAAATAGGATAATCAATAATTCAATCTCAAGACAAGGGATCATACCATAGCAAAAAGATCAACAGCCACTTTAAATTCAATAAATTTTGTCATAAACATGAAATATTACAAAGACAGAGCTATCATAATCCTGCATTCCATTTTGGAATAACATGAAGGGTATTCAACCCTACATATTAGAAAGGCAATGATTGTTTCTACTGAATATTAAGAAGTACCAATTTGAATAAGATCTTTCTCTGTCAAGAAGTCCCTTTTCTGGAAGAAAATCATCAGTAGTATTTAGTATAGTTTATCGAAAAAAACACAATTCTTTCATCTTTTTTTCTAAGAGTTCAAACTTTTAACTTGTCATAAAAAATTATATATATATAAATATAAAACTTTCATGCCAAAAGTACTTTTGGGATTCAGCAAAGCACATTAAATTAAATATATGAAAATGTTGAACCAGCAAACCAGAGAAAAGTATGCAAAAGCAATGCACCAAGTCCCATTCTCCTATAACCCACCAAAAAGCATGTAAATAAGGAGGGAAAATGCAAGAATGTGGAAACCAACCTCACCAGGCGCCACACAGAGAACCCGCTTCTGGTTTTGGAATTCTAACAACAACCGAGCATCCTCAGCCTCGTGCAATGAAACCTTCTCTTCCATAGCCATAACAAACTTATCACCAGTTAAATCAAACTTCACCAAGCTAGCTTCTCTTCCTAACCTACAGCAAAAGCTCCTTCTTCCCCTCACCAAATTCAGCATAGCTAGGCACTCATCCCGCCCCACAGTCAATGCTAACTTCCCCGAAGGATGCAAGGTGAGATCGTTAACATCCTTCTTGTGGGCGGAGAGGGTCTTGAGGTGAACGAAGGAGTCAGCATCATAGATGCAAACGGATCCGTCAGCAGCAGCAGAGATGAGATTGCGAGGGAAGTTGAGGTGAGGAGGAGTATAAAAGGAAAGGGAGGTGATGGTGGCAGAGTGATCATGAAGAGAACCAAGGGAGGAGGAAGCATTGAGATTGTATAAATGGATGGTGTCGTCAGTGCCACCAGAGGCAACAACAGGGCTGGAGATGGCAATGGTTTTGATCTGAGAAAGATGAGAGGGATATGAGAAGAGAGGAGATAGGGCTAGGGTTCCATCAGAATGGGGGACCAAAGGTTTGAGCTTGAAGCCCCATATAAACCTCTCATATGAACCTGCCACTAGGCTCATTTTGTGGTATGGTCAAACCCTCACAAGAACCTAGGAAGCATATTTATAATGTTATTAGATCAATATGCAATAAAATGCAAAACAATTTACCAAAATGTAACAAGGTTAAGTAGCAAATGGGAGCTACATTTCAAGAAAACTAAGTCTTGTTATAACTTAACCTACCATTTGATTTTAAACCAACGTCCTTTAATTAGCTTTAAAGAAGCTTGGCCATTCAACAAAGCCCCAAAGACGATCATCTATACACTTTGTCTAAAACGCATATTAATTTGCTCTTGCATGCCTTAAATTATTATCAGTTTAATTAAACACAGAAATAATTGATGAAACGTGCAGATACAAAGAGAATGGAAGAGGTCAAATGAGTCTATGAAAAGAGAATTAATTGTGAGCTTCCAAGTATAATAGGGGAATAATTGTGAGCTTCCATCAAACAAAAAGTGCTGTTAAGTATTCAGGTTAATTAAAAGCCCGCAGCCTTTCTCTATCACCATTCACGCAACAAGAAAAGGAAGCCCAGAATTTCTGATCCAAAGAATTAACGGGAGAAATTTATGGATAAAAATTTATGGCTTATTGTACTTCTATTTCAATGGGTTCTAAACTAATAATTTTTTATTCACGATTTCAACAAATTTACATGGGGACTATCTTTCTAATGTTGTTTCAATTAGAAAGTTAAACTGTGCCATCAGATAATAGCTCGTGAAAGATATAAATGTCAATATAAATTAACGCATTATACAGCACCAGAGGCCCCTGTTACAAATATAAATTTAACTGCAAACATTAAAGAAAAGAAAATTGATTTATTTATGCTTAAAGATATCAGATAATACAGGTGAATCCTGAAAACATTGGGACATAGAAATACAATCAGACTCGAATAATTAAAGGATGAACCCACGCACACAAAGATTGAAGATCATATTTTGTTGCATTTGCAGAGCACAAAAAATAACTTAAAATACCTCAAGCATCAATCACACTCAGAAAGCAAGTCAGCGACGTATGGACTTGAAAACATCACGAAGGTGAATGAGAAGTAGACAACTCACCTGAGGACGTCGGTGAAGGAGGCACGGAACGAAGCACTCAGTAACTCACTCTCCTAAGCTGCGAACTTGTGAGAAACGAAGAAGGAGCCCGAGCCCCAAAATGGGTGAGAAGGAGGAGAGTGATAAAATAGAAGAAGGAAGCAAAGAGAAACGGAGTAGTCCAACTCACCGAGATCGACGCCGACGGAGCAATGAGGATGCCGAAGTCGGAAGCAATGGCGGCGAGTGATCGCGATGTTGAAGGGGCAGAGGAATGATTAAACGAATGCGCTTTAGGTTAGGGATTTAGGAATTAGGAGATTTTGAGTTGACTTGCGGTTATTCAAAATTTAAAAAAGAAAAAATGTGCTGCAAAACAACGGAGTTAAGAAATGTCAGATTAAATTTTGTTCAAGAAAAAAAGAAAAAAAGAAGTCAGGTTGAACAAATAAAGTTGTAAAACCTCGTCATTTTGACTTTTGGCCTTATGAAAAAAAAAATCTCAAATCCTTCAAACTGATCAATTCATCAATTTTACCAATTTTGATCGACTTAGGGCCAAATTGATTGGTTCTTGAGCGACTTTTAAAGGCTTTGGTTACTGCTTTGTTCCAAACCAAATTAGGCATGATTTGTAGTTAAATCAATTGAATTATGATTTGGTTTTTAGAATTCCGGTAAAAAATTATTTATCATAATATAACATTTAAAAATAAATTTTTTTGGCTGAAAAGAGAAATATTCATTAAAGAAAAAACAAAGTGCAATACAAGAGGAATAAAATGGGATGGGAGAATAAAATTCCTATTAGACGTTCTCAAATCCCTATTAGACAGCCACATCACTAGAGCGATGCCTAACTAGCCAATTGACCACATCCCACTAGAGCGAGACCTAGTAATCTTGTAAGTATATATATGATTGTTCGCAGTAATAAAAAGTCTCTGAAATATTCCAAAGGTTAAACTTAAGGGAGGTAGCAAATTTATCCATCTAAACTTTTAATTCCAAAAGCAAGTAATAATTAAATTGAGAATTCAAATTAAAAAGGAAAGAAATAGGAAACAAAATAATGTCTGAATATTGATTCAGTTCTAGAAGCGTCAAGAGATTATAATTCATCTTATGAGATAATTAGATTTTATTTCTTAGTTAGATTCTGTATAATTATAGTGACTATTATTTGTAAAGTGTCATAATTATCTCTCAGTCAATTAGTCCTTATTTAATTAGAATTTAACTTTTTCTCGCGCAACTAAAGTTCCTAATTAAACCCTGAAACTACAACGTATATCACCACGAATTTCTAATTCTATCTCTAGATTAGATATCCGTGTTTATCTCTCTAGATCTAGGTTTACTCTTCATCTCTCAGTCCATCAAGTTTACCAATTAATTAGATTCTATGGTGATCAAGCATAAAATCCACATGAATGAAGAAAAGAGATAAATATAATAAAGAAACAATTTAAATATAATTTGAAGAATAAATCCATAGAGTCTTAACTAGAGAAAACAAATTCAATCCATCATAATCAGGCTACATCCCTACCCCCGACTGAGAAATTTAGCTACTCATAAAATTAGAAATCAAAGCAAAACTAAAATTCTAAATCATAATAAAAATAATAAGAAGGAAGAGTTATAAAGGAAAATATAGTCTTGCTTCAATACTTCCCAGATCTCATTGATTTCTTTCCATAAGATGCTCCTAGTTGTTCCCAGATGTGTTTTGAACTATGTTCTTTGGCCTTTGAGTATGTTTTTGAATCTCCCTTTTGTGTTTCTAGCGTGTCTCCTTATACAAAGAAGGTTTAGAAGTCTATAAAAGCCCAAAATATCACAAAAATACCACAAAAACGTGTTTTTATAAACTTTTATTGCTTTACTCGGTGCTTGGTGGCCATAGAATCATCCAATATAGGGTCGGGTGCTTTTGAAAGCTATAAAATCATGAAATTCGCATTGACCCGATGTCGGCTGAGTTTGACCCGGTGCTAAGTGGATGCCTCATACAGAGAACAACTCCGTTCAGCTTCAGACAAGTCATCAGCTCATATTAAAACTTTGAGCTCGATTTTCACCATGATAACGTTTGAAATCAGAAAAACTCAAAAGATAAAAAATTGTAGCTCTATGTCTTAGCTTTCCAACGCATCTTAAATCACCTCAATCGAAGTTTAGATGTGATAGTTATGATCAAAATACCAAAGGGTGTTGAAACTTTTAAGCATAAACGATTTGCAACGTTTTTATTCCGAATACTTCCAAATGAATCTATAATACCATGAAACATCAAAACATGTAAAATCATGCTAAAATATATTAATGTAAATATATTTAGATGCAATTTAGAACTTAAATATGAATATTTTACATGTACAAAATGGACACATCACTAGCTAACCAATCCGTAACTATTAGAGTATATGCACAATTTTTTATGATCACAAAACCATGGAATTTACAAGAAAATATCAAGGGAGTAAATGACAGAGAAGCATCCAAGAGAAGACCTTGTTTCAATTTAATGCAATCTTTTCTTTTCTTACGATGAAAAAGATAGCTAAAAACATTAAATGCACTTAATCCTGTTAAAATTAGTCTTGACAGACTCTCGCAAGTTTAGTAGATGAAAGTCCTATGTTTTCAAAGTGTTTTCTATTGAAAATATATCTTATCCGTTCATCAAAAGTTGGCTTGTACACTTAAGAAGCTAAGTTTACGTGAACATTCTTGTTGGAAATAGTTTGAATGATCATGGCTAAGACTCTTATACGTACATAGCATGTGTAATATCCCAAATTGCATGAAGGATGCCATGGTATTATAAAAATATGGGGAATATGGCATGGGATGCATGAAAAGCTAGAAAATGAAGTAAAATGGTTTAGTCGCTAATTGGAATTAATTTCTTATATGGTTCTTAGAAGGAATTATGTTTGGACCTTGATTGAGGTAAAATGTAAATAAAGTCCCTAATAAGAATTAATTTTAGAATCGAGAATTATGTAATATACTAGTTGTATGGAAGCTCGTGTCGAGTTGAGCATAACAGTATAAGTATTGTATAGCTAGGAGATTAAAGTTAAAAGATAGACTAATTTGAAAGTATAATGAAAAGAATTATTTAAAAATTGGTCTTGGGGAAATTATGAGAAAGTACTTGGAAGAATAAGTATTTGCATTCCTAACTTGGCTTAAGGACAAAATGGTCATTTCTTAAGTTAGAAAATAAAATGTAAAAATTGCATTCTAGCCCCAAGGGAAAATAATTATTCGCAATTTGTTGGATACGAGTCCCTGGGAAAAATTACAAGAAATGACTCAAAAGAATTAAAAATTGTAATTTTGCCTCAAATTAAGGGCAATTTTGTAATTTTTAAAAATTACTATCAAAGTGAAGCTTACAAGGAGCCAGACTCAATAGAATATTGCTTGAATGTTAGTTGAGTCCGTAGGAATTTATAATGAGAATCGAATGTCAAAGAGTAAATATCATACTGAAAAAGGAACCATGAGCCCCACAAAATGCAGTACAAAGATAGAAACAGTGTGTGGGCTCCACCCAAATAAATTTTGGGACAAGATAATAAATTTAGTCTAAAACCAAATTTAGAATAATCATGTACCAATTAAATGATGAGTCGTGGAAAAAGTAATTAATCGATATAGGTAAAATTTATCGGTAAAGGTTATTTTGGACTGTTAAAAATTATGAAGCAATTTTTGGACAATATTGCCCTCTAAATGGCATGACAGCAGCTGTTGGGACACCTATGGAATTTGTTTATTTGATTTAAGTAAATTATTGCATAAAAGTTAACCAAAGTAGTCAAGTAAACCCAAGTTCCTATTCACACATTAGATCTCTCTCCTCTAAGTGTGTGGTTAAGTGTCTTAAGCTCTTCATCCTCCTCATTCTGCACATCCAAAACAACAGCAAGAAAGGAGAGAAAAGATAAAAAATTCAAAGAGAAAAGGAAGAGCAAGGTGGAAAGATTTAAGGCTTAAGTGTTTAGTAAGTGTTTTTACCACCATAACCTTGTTATTTCAAGTAGTTTAATAGAATCTTCTTCTTCCTCCACTCAAGCATGAATTTAGGCCTAAACCTAGGGGAAGAAAGGGATGAGTTTTCATGCAATAAACTAAGGAGAAACCATGAATTAGTTAAGAAAACAAGGTTTGTAAGGGTTTGAAGCAAGATGCATGAAAATCATTTTCTCCCTCCTTAGGGATTGTTTTGGCCAGAATAGGGCATCACTTTAGTGGGAATTTCATGATTTTGATACCAAAAAATGGATTCCACATGGTCCAAAGCCTTAAGAACAAGTATGTGTTTTATGATAGAGGCTAAGACAAGTTATGTTGATTTGTAGGGTTTAATGAAAACTTTGTGATGAAACCCATGAAATCAGTGGTTAAGGTGAATGTTTAATTATGTATCTAGGATCAAGGAAGCATAAGCAAGCTCTTGGAAGGAATGAAATCAAGTGAAAAAGTGAGAGGAAGTATAAAGGTAGCACTTATCCCATTATGTGCATTATATTGTCTTATGAGTTTCTATGAATTGTCTTATGAGTTTCTATGAATTATATGACTTGTTTGATGCCATGATTGATATTTTGTGATGTCTCTTGATTATTGGCTAAGTTGTTTGAAGGGGCTTGAGCCCCTGAGATGCCCGATTTACAAAATGAAACTCTACTAAAATTTTTATAAAAATGTTATGGTATTATATGATTTGAAGAGATTGCTTGATGTTTTATGTGAAATATGATGATATATGTGTATGATAGTAAATCTACCAAGATTCAATGAATCTCACCATTCCTAAATAACTAACATGCTAGGACCAAGTCATGGAAGAGGTTAAGAAAGGAGCAAGAGAAATGAAAAAGATAGTGATAAATAACTTGATTTTGCAAGTTATGATGCTATGTTATGAAATTATGTATCAAGTTGTGTATGAGATGTAAATTCTGAAATTAAACATGTTTATGTTTGTTAAACTCCTCTTATGATGATATGTATGAATTTGGAACAGTGAATGATAATGTAATATGATTATGAGATTTATTATGTGAGTTGTAGCATAATTATATTTAAGAAGACCAGTTATGGAAGGAGCAGAGGTACCCTATTCAAAATAGGGTAATTAGTACAAGGGTTATATATGTTATGAAAGTAGATAATAGGGGCAGACCTACATTGATTTGAGTGGGGACAGATGCTCCCCTCGAATTTGTGAAAACTATATGCATTTAGTTGTTTAGATTACATTATGCACCCACTAAACCAATAAAAAGAAACAGAAAAAAAAGAGGAAGAAAGTGGAAGGTGTAGGGGAAGCTATTCATTTTCTATCAATAAATTGCCAAATCCGCTCCCTCGTTTGGCTGCTCAGATATTGTTGATAGAGAGAATAAGATTGAATTTGTTATCTTATAGGTAACTAGAAGAAGAAAAGAGAAGAGTACACAGTGTGGTTGGAAGAGAAAGGTGAGTGACTATGGTGAGTTTGAAGGATGAAGTGTATGAGCGGAGTAAATTTTTTTTTTAATTTTTATTTTGTCCATTTGCTAATGCAAAGGTTTCTTTTTTTGGGTAAGCGCTGATGCAAAGATCTCAAGCAAGAGACACGGTGCTTTTTTTTTTTTTTTAAGTATTACTTAGTTTTTTGGCTGGATATATTACTTAGTTTATATATATCTATATTTTTTTTGTTTGAGTAAAACATTTTTTAATTTTTACTGCCTACAAAATTGCTTACTTTTTATGCTTTTTTCAATGAAATAATTTTTTATATGTATTTTTTAAATTCTAGTTTTGAATTTGTGATGCTCTTTTAATTTTTTTAAATATGATTGACAGTAAGTGAATTGAAAACTTTAAAAAAAGTTGAGTGAAAGTAAAATAACTTTTTTGTTAAAATATGTTGTTGTTTAAGAGCACTTTGTCAAACAACAATATCGATCAAACTAAGATTGTGGGATTTATATCTATATCTATAAATATATATATATATTTATTTATTGTGTGGAGTTTAAAGTATATAGATTTTATGTATAAATATATAAATTTTATGAATAAAATTTTCAATAACAATAAATTAAGATAAATTTAAAAAATGTTGCCATTAAACCTAAAAATGGCAAAGTATATAATTTATTTGATTATATGTATGCATATATGTGTCTATATATAAAAAAAAAACTTTTATATAATTCTAAACTGATATATTTAATTTTATTTTATTATATAATGTTATGCAATGTCATTTTTAAATAAATATTTGTCCTCGTTGATCCGGGGCCCTAGATCTGCCACTGGTAGATAGATTGAGCTTTCCAAAGGGTTAAAGAATATTTAAATTAGATAAGTAAATGATTTATAATGAATTTCCAAAGTTAGAGGTTAAAATTGGATAATATTGGAAAAACTGGGAATTCTCACTGTAAGCACTGGTTGTTTCAAAAGGTAGTATAAAATAGTGTACAGCTCCAAAAATTCAATGGTTATATGTATAAGAAGCTTTATGTCTTAAGTTTAATATGACACTGATTTGGAAATAATTTGAGTTATATAATGAGAGATATATAAGTTTTCTTAAAACTATTACAGTTAAAGTTAAGTTCTAACTTTTAATGGTTTAAGTTAATCTCATTTCATGTTCAAATAGAATAAATGTATAAGAAAAATATGTCTGAAAAGTAGACATGTATATATTTTCAATGATATAAAGAATGCTTGAGTTGGTTTAGAATAAAATGAAATATGGATTTTTAAAATTAAGGCTAATATCCTAGGAAGTTACAAAATGACCATTTGAATAATAAAATTCATGCTAAATATTATATCAATTTCATGATTAAAGTCCTATTCAATTTTTTTCCATATAGAAAATGTTTTAAACTAATTTTAGAGATTGAATCACCTCCATAAGATTTTTTTAGATTTAGTTATGATTTTCCAAAATTCGCTAGAAAAAAAAAAGGATTTACCAAATGAATAATAATTTAGAAAATTAAATTTTTCTATTTTAGTCCTTCAAATTATTCAAGCTTGTAAAATGGTACAAATAGACTCTAATAGGGTTTAAATCATAAAAATTATGGTCTAAAGATAAGGTGTTACAACATGTTTGCACAAGTGAGTTTGATTCTATGTTGCTACTCAATTGTTCATCATGCAACACTTGAATGATCATCATGCCTGACAATATAGAGTGCTTTCTTTGATGCACTCTTGAACTTTCATTGAGTTACCCCTTGAATGATCATTGTGCTTCTTGAGATTCACTACCAACCACTGTACATGTGATATTTGTTTAAGAAGATCTTCTATATATGTTTAAGTGTGTTGTTTAAAAAAAAACTTAGGTTGAAGCTGTTTAGTGGCTTATATGATCATTCTCTTTCTGCTTATACGTTTAAACTACTGGGTTTGAAAGTATGGAATACTTGAACATTCATTTGGTTGTTCTTGAAAGTTTGTTGTGTAAGGACTTACTTCTGGTATACTTGAGGAAATACGATAAACGTATAAGAGGGTTTCTCTTAAACGTTCATTAAGGTGCTATCCCTTAGAAACTTATAACAATTACTTGCAATAAATGATCATTCAGAATGGGCTTAAACATTAAAGCTCTAACAATTGCATTTAATGTGATTGGTAAATGGCTAATTATTTGAGTAATGGTTATATTTTGTTTCTAACAACTATATTCGCTTGAAAATCTATAAATGGTGTTAGATTTAATAAAATATAAGTTTTGATGATGACTAATGTAGAGTAATAAGGAACAAATACACCATATTTGTCTAACTTATATATTGTTCTTAAAAGAAGTAAAATGGGCATTAACATGGGTTTAATTGTGTTTATAATACATATATAATGCTATATGCTAATATATCCATTGTACTCTTATATTTTATAACACAAGTTAGATATATAAATTAGACTAACTACTTGATTTGTAAGTATAATACATTAAATGTAGGAATGTTCAACTAATAAGAGTGAGCATTGGAATAAAGAAAGGAAAATCAACATCATATCTCACTCAAAGAAGAAGAGAAATTATGTTCCAAGAATTGGAAATCAAAAGGGAGCATGCCAAGAATGGAATGACCAGGTGAAAGTAGAGCTTAAGTTTTGAAGACCTAGCTATTAGGTATATTTTGTTTTCACTTAGGTCTTGAGATTATTTGATATTTAGAATTTACTTAATCTTATTACCATATGTTTTAAATAAGTTAGATTAAGTAAATCTGATGTTAGCATGTGTTAAAATTAAGATATATTGGCTAACAGATGAATTTTGCTATTTGACTCATGCTTATTTTGTGTACACTTTGCTTATTGAAGTTCAAAGTTACAGAGGTTTAATCTCTAATAAACAAATTTTGGTTTTGAAATTCAAATTTTGGGCTAAGTATAGTTAGTGAAAGTGTGCAAAATTTGCATGAAACTTAGTTAAAATTTGACTATTGGTGAAGTTCAAAGTGAGTTCAAAGTCATAGCATCTGACAAACAAACTTTGAGCTTCAAAGTATGAATTTTGAAGGGAGAACTTTTATATCATGTTGAATATGTCTCTAATAAATGAATTTCAGTTTCTGAAATTTGAATTTTGAAGTGCATTGTGAAAACTTAAAGTAATTGTTTAAACTCAATAGATGCATTTCTAATATGAAAATTCGCACTACCATAGGATATCTTTTGCAAACTCGAAATTCAAATGTCACTTAGTAACAGACAAACTTTAAAGTTCAACGTTAAACACATAACTATGCTAACTCTGTGAAATTCATCATTGAGCCCTAAAATTTGAACTTTGGTATGTTAAACGCATTTAATGCGGTTGTTGAATAACTCTTTTTGCAAAGTAATGGCTAGAACTTGTGTCTAAAGAATATATTTTATGTCTAACAACTAGTTAAACCAAAAATCTATAAACAGAACTTCATTTAAACTTATGGGTAGTGAATTTGAGTGAGTTATGGGCCTGCTGCAAGGAATTAAATCATTTTGTGTGAGCATTCAAAGCTAAACCCACCTCATTAGAGTGGGTTTCAATGTATTATCCACTATTAAAGAGAGTTTCAATTCTGTAATTTTTCTTTCTACAATTTCTTGATAGAATCTTAGTGAGGGGGAAACATTGAGAGAATTACACATTTGGTAAGGGTGGGGGAAGAGTGTCTTCACAAGTATCTAGTGAAATTTGTGGGATGTATTGAGACTTCACAAGCACTTGGATCAAACTTGTGGGAGGGATATAGTGGAATATCCCAAGTAGTGGCTTGAGGACTAGATGTAGGCCAAGTGGTTTGAGTTGAAACCAGTATAAATTCTTGTGCATTGCTCTTCATCCTCTCATTTTATCTATCTACTTTATCATACCCTATTCACCCTTGTTTTGCTGCAACATTTGATAAAATTGGGTTGCATTTCAAAAAGGGTGAAAATCTTGCATTACCCAATTCACCCCCTCTTAGGTGATTAGCCAACCTAACTAATGGGACTTCATTAACACTAGTAGGTAAGATTATTAAGTGTATTAAGTGCTGAATTGCTATTACATTGATTCTTAAGCATTAAAGCACTCACCTACCTCTTCTAGATAGAGAAATTGTTTTTATTGTCACATTTATTCTTTTGAGAGAGTTTTCTGAGTTGTATACTCTTATTCTACATTGAGTAGAATAAGCTTAGTGTGGGAAAACATTAAGGGATATTATAAACATACTTGTAGGGTGTGAGATGTGAGATTGAAAGCTCTAGTTTGAGTAGAAGGTTATATTACGGTTTTTGTAAGAACCCATTTGAATTCTACAAGAATAGTGAATAAATCTCAAGTGAAAACTTAGAGACTAGATCTAGTCCAAGTGAAAGGGTTAAACTAGGATAAATTTTTGTGTTTGATCTTCTCCAACTCTTCTCTATTTACATTTTCTTGGTTGCTCTGTTTTCTTGTATCTTGCACTACTGTATTGCCTCTCTTTGTTGTAGAAAATTTCAAGCTCTTGAGCAATTTAATCATTCTAACAGCAGCTTTGTTAGGTAATCTAGGAACCAAGGAAAGCTTGAAACCTAGAGAGTAGGAAAAGAGGATATGTAATTCCTCAACAAGAAATGCACTACACCAAATCAGACAAGGAGCACCTTCAGTAATGGACTTCATAAGCTGGTTATCATATTTGAATTCCACAAAGTTGTAGCCAAGATCTAAAGCCATAAGAACTCATGTTTTGAGTGCTACATATTCAGCCATGAATGCATTAACAACTTTAACTCTAGTTTTCACCCAATCATATAGGTTATCATCACTGTCCCTAAACATCACTCTAATACCTGCAAACCCTTCTTTAGAAAAACTGCCATCTACATTGGCTTTGAGGTAGTGGATGGATGTTGGTTTCCAAATCTTCATATTAGATTCAACAAAGTCATCATGAGACAGATTAGGAAAAGGCCACCCATTAGGTTGCCGAAAGTTTGAAATTAGGGACATATCATGCAGGTTCTAGGGTCAAGAGGCATATTATCAAACAAAAGGTAGTCACTAGATTTCTAGATAAACTAGTAAAGGGGAGCCACAATGGCACAAAGATAATCATCAAGATCCTGATCAAGAAATAACCAGCAAAGCCATGAGTCAAACCTAGAGAAGTGATCTCTATTAATGCAAATATTTAGAGGGCTATCGAACCATACCTCTTGTGACCAATCGCACAGTAAAACCAAGTGCTCCACTGTTGTAATATCTTCTATTTTGTGAGATATTAAATGAGATAGTAAGATAAAATGGAGAATATTTTAAAATGTGTCTAGAATTATAGAAAATGGAGAGACATAGAAACAGGTAGAAAAGGGAAAAAAGACAATTTTCTAGATTAGAACTAAAAAGGAGAAAATTAAAATTTTACTTAAGGAAAAAAGAATTCTTTGCAAAAAGGTCTGTAAAAAGTATGGATTAATATGTTTTTGCTTATAGAAATAAAATTTATTGCAATTTAGTTCCTATAAGAAGGAAATTACGTGGGGAATCAAGTGAAAAGAAGTTTTAGGAAAAATTATAACTAATAACTTGAAAGTTTCAAAAATTTTAAATTTGCTTCGTGTCAAGGGTATTTTTGTAAATATAAAAAATTATAGTTAAAAGAAAGCTCTTGATAAGCCAAGATCAATGAAATAATGTTTGAAACTTATTTCGATCAATATAATTTATATCGAGCATTAAAGTTTTATAGTTAATATTTTACCCGATAAAAAAAATTTTAGATTGTAGAAAATGATTATTATTCAAAAAACAAATTTTAAATAATTCTGTACCAATTTAATGATAATTATGGTAAAATATTTAATTTGTAGGGGTAAAATTAATTGATAAATGATATTTTGGCCTATAAAAATTATTAAAATATTTTTTGGCCAAAAAAAGAAGGCAGATTATGTCTAAAAATGCAAAGGGGATAAGGAAAGAATATACTATCCTGAAATCTTTACTGGACATTCAAGACTCAATATTTTAAAATTTATAAGAAATTTTTAAAAATGGGTAGACACCATTTTGTATGAAATTGGGTAAAAGATCAATTATCTCATTTGGAAGGAAAAATGAGAAAATGACAATTTTTTCCCAGAAAAAAGAAAAGAAAGAAAAGGAAAAGAAAAAGAAAGAAAGAAAAAAGAAAAAAAGGGGGGATCTAGGTGTGCATAAAGTGAAAAGAATTTATGAATTTTTGAAAAAATTACACTTGATGACTGAAAAGTTTTAAAATTTATAACTTTGCTTGAGTTAAGGACATTTTTATAAATATAAAAATTTATAGTTAAAGTGAAGCTCTCAATGAGTTAAGTCCAATGTAATATAATATAAAATTTATTAAAATCAAAATAATATTTATTAGGTAATTAGGGTGTAATATTAATATTTTACTCGATAAAAATCAGTTTAGACTTATGAAGAGGCTGTATTAATTCAAAAAAAATTAGTGAGCCTTGCTAAAATATATTTTAGGTCAAGATAATAATTTTGAATTAAAAGTAATTATTGGATAATCCTGTATCAATTTAATGACAATTTTGGCAAAAATATTCAATTGGTATGGATAAATTTAATCGGTAAAATATATTTTAGTCCATTAAATTTTATGAAGCAATTTTTGACCAAAACTGAGGACAAGCAGTGTGGAAGAGGCTGCTTGAAATATAAAAGAAATTAACTCAAGCTTTTGCAAAAAGTCAAAGATAATATTTGTAAAAGTAATTATTTAGTTATTTTATATTATAAGTCACCTAAGCCTTTATCTTCCTCATTCTTCACGCTGCAAACCGAGAGAAAAGAGGGAAGAAGTCGTGGAAAATAGAAAGCCAAAGGAAGAAGAGAAAATCACAAGCTTTGTCCCAAAATATCAAGGTATTATCTTACAACCCTTTTCTTGTATTCTCTAGTAATTTTGAGACATTTTAGTGGCTATTTTCCCTCTATTTTCTTGCTAAAATTTTCAACTTAAAGATAGAGTAGAGAGAGAAAGTTGTGCCGTGAAAAAACCAATCCATGAAAAATGAAGTATAGGTCATAAGATGCATGATTATGGCATTGGTTTCCAAGATTCTTAAGTTATTTATTTTCTATGATTTTTCACATTTTTCTGTCTATCTAGGGTTTGAAAAGGAAAGGAAATTTCATAATTTTGACCCCAAAAATGGATTTTTTTGGTCTAAAATAGGTTAGAACAAGTGTGTTGTACAAGAAATTTTCAAAGATATTTTTAAGGTTAAAGTGGCACTTTGAGAAGCAAGTTGTGCAATTCTTGGATTGAGACTTATTTTGATGATGCTATAGGGTTCCAAGAGCCAATAGAAGATCAAGGGAAAGGTGTGCAAAATTTGGTGGTGTTAGATAAGCTGGCTTCCCAAGAGGGGGGTGAATTAAGAAGATTAAAATTTTCTGCAAAATGTCAAGAAGGTGAAGAAAGCAAAGTATGATAGTAAAACAGAGTATAACTGAATAAACTGTAAAAGTAGCAGTAAAGAGAAGAAAAACTCAGATATTTATCCTATTTCGGTCTCTCCACTTAACCTACATCCAGTCCCTAAGTCACCACTTGAGATTTTTCACTATTCTGTAAGAATTCAATGGGCTTCTTGCGAATGCCTCAGTACAAAGATGATGCTCTGTTTCTAGAGCTCACTCTTTCACTCTATGCACTCTTACTAAGTGTTTCCCAATCCCTTGTGATATCCCCTCACAAGAAAATTTTTCTTCCAGATGAAGATAAGATTGTTTACAATGATTAAACTCTCTTAGACAGAGTGAATATGAAAGTTGAAGTACAAATATTGAAGTGAGAGAGTAAGAGACTTTGAGTAGATGATTTGGCAGAGTTTCAGTATATTCAAAATTAAAATCGTTACCCACAACTTCAAATGATGTTATATTTATAGATTTAGGTCTCAACTATATGTTAGAGACACAATCTATCCATTGGAGAAGTTATCTAACGGTTACTCTGAAAAACTATCCGTTAACCAACAGCATTTAATGCTTTTGACACTCTGAAATTCAAATTTCAGTTGGTTAACAGACGAATTTTGTAGAACTTGAAGACTAAAGACTTCAACGTTGAATATCCGAAGTTCGTCTGTCATAAAGCAAAGTTTGAATTTTGATCTTTGGAAAATGTTTCTATGTTGTGATATACGAATTTTCATGTTTGAAGACGTTCTGTTAAGTGTGAACAGTATTTTCAATTTGCTACAGTGCCTTTGAAATTCGAATTTTGGAACCCCATAATTTGTCTGTCCGTAGTTGGCTTATAAGGCACAGTAGTTCATCTAATTCAAAATTTGAATTTTCAAAGGGCAAAGTTCATCTGTCAGAGAGACCTCTTTTCAGACTTACTTTAAAATTCAAATTTACAAATACTGTCATTCGTATGTCACCATATCATTGTAACAGACTCACAAGCTTTGTTTCTGAAATTCGAATTTTCATGTTCAAAGTTCATCTGTCAGTGAGCAATTTTGAAATCCAATCTAAATTTGGTTTCAGATGAACTTTGATATAATTTTAGATGAATTTCTTTAGTTTTCGTAAGTTACATTTTGTTTGAAATTCGAATTTTCAAAACCCAAAGTTCGTCTGTTACTGAATGCTCCTTTCAGACACTTATCAAAATTCAAATTTTCTCAAGTCAAAATTCGTCTGTCAGAGAGACCTCTTTTCTGACTTGTTCATTTTCAGTACGAAATTCGAATTTTCAAAGCCAAAGTTCGAATTTCCAAGATGACAAATCAGTATAAACCTTTCAAACTTCGTCTGTTAGTGGGTGTTTTTCAAATATTCCATGATTTAACATAGAATCAAAGTTTTAAAATATCTTTTCACTAAATCAAAGCCTTTTACTCTAATCAAAACATTACTAAACATCCTATATCTATTCTTGCTCCTATTTCTCCAGAATTTATTCACTTGAAATCTTTTATACACCTTTGATATCTTTATTCCAAGCTCTTGAAGGTTAGTTTGGAATCATCAAAACACTTGATTTAACAGATGGAACTTGGAAAGCCTAAAGGTAGTTATTTTACCAATTATGTTAAAATTGTCCAAATTATTTGCAATGATGTTTTGAATATGCCATGCTATGACATTGATGTTTTGTGTTGTATTTGATGTGTTGGCTATTAGAATGAGAGTTTTTATGACTCTTGGATGTCCAATTTTTAGAATGTTACCATGCCAAAATTTCTATGAAAATGTATGGTATAAATTAGTTGATTGTTTTCAAATGATATTTCTATGAATTATATAATAAAATTTGTACATATTTGTTTGTAACTAATGAGATTCTTTGAATCTCATTCTCTTTCAAATGTTTCACTTCATAGGTCCAAGTCATCGCAAGATTGCCCAAAAATAAAAAGAGAAGAAAAAGCAAGCTTTTAATTAAAATGAATTTGCTTGCATTAGTGTTTTGCTTGGAATACCTTGCAAAAATGATGTGTATGATTTAAGACTTTATATGAATCTAATTATATTTATCTAGGTCTAACATAATGTAATGTGCTAAGTGAAGATAAGAGATGTCTATATATGTAAATATCAAGGTGTATTTTGTCATGTTGTAAGATGAAAATGATCATTGTGACACTGCTAAGAATTTCATATACTGTTTAGAATTTTTGTAGTTTAATGTATAAGTATTTTATATGGTTGTAAACAAGATATGAAGGGCTTTTCATAGACACCAAAATCACTCAATTTGGAGTTGTGTGTGAGTTATGGTGAATTTTCAAAATTATGGTCAGAATAAGGAATTTTAAAAAATGACCATTGCTATAGTGAAATTTATACAAATTTATTGTATAAATTGGTCAAGTATTTTATCTATTCAATTTTTTACAATGTAAAGAATCTTTTAAGCTATTTTTGGAGACTTGAATCACCTGAATATGATTTTTCTTGATTTAGTTATGAACTTTCAAAGTTTGTCGGGTAAAATGAGATTAACCAAAGGAATAGTATTCGGAAACTAAAAAAAAATTAGTTTAAGTTATTTTATGAAATCAAGTCTCTAATAATGCATTAATGGACTAAAATGGAGTGTAATACATGGGAAACGAGTCTAAATATGAGGTATGACAAAGAATTATGTGAAAAACTTTTGAATAAAAGTAACTAAGATTAAATAATATAACCATGATTAAATTGCTATTTCATATCTTTCCTTAAAACCCTTGGTTAAGACATGTGGCATTCATTTTCTTCTGTATTTTTACGTCCCAAACAGCAGCAACAAGTGTGAGGAGAGCCAAGCACAAAGAAGGAAAGGGAGAGCTTGAAAGCACACGTTCAAGAAATAAGTTACAAGGTGAGTTTTATTGTGTTCTTGAGTACTTAGTGAGGTTATCATGGAGTATTTTCTCTTTTATCTCACTTTAAGTTTCATCCATGGCAAACCCTAGAGAGTGAAAGTTGAGCCATGAAGAAACCAATCCATAGAAAAGGTTAGAAAAGACCTAGAAAGCACGAATATGTGATTAGATTGAAAGTTGATTGAGTAATTATTTTCCTACAATTTCTTGAAATTTTCGGTTAGATTAAGGTTCAATATAGGAAGGGAATTTCATATTTTTGACCTCAAAAATGGATTCCTTGGATCCAAATTAGGTTAAGACATGTGTGTTGTACAAGGAATTTTCAAAGGATAACCAAATGGAATTTTAGGTTCAAGTAAGCCACTTTGTGAGGAAGCTTGTGTAATCAGTGGCTAATGACCATGTTTTATGATATTATATGACTCCAAAAAGTATTTGAAGGCTAAAGGAAGTATTCGCAAAGTTTGAAGAAGTTTGGAAAGACATAGGGTAGTTATTTTTCACATTATTCCTAATATTGTCATACTTTGTTTTTTATGATATTATGACTATGCCATACTTTTGTTTGAATAAATTATGATGTGAATATGTTGTTGGCTGGTTGTATGAAGGGTTTTATAACCATAGGATGTCCATTTTCTCAATGTTACCATGCCAAAATTTTTATGAAAATGTATGGCATAATGTGATTTTATGATTTCTATTGTTGATTTTATGAAATAATATGATAATGTGAATGTATGATGGGATATAACTATTGGAGATTGTGTTCTAGGCCAATCATTGTATTATGAATATTGTACTTCATTATGAAAAAAGAAGGCATTTTTCTTTTATTACATTATTATATAGTTTGCATATTTTTCTTTATAATAATATCCTTGGATAAATCATTTTATTCTAAATGTCCCTAGTCAATCATCTTTGTAGGAACAATGATAAACTAAGGTTAGTATGATTTTAATTGATAATTATATATGAATATACAAATAAAAAACCATAAGCACTTGTTAGGGAACAGGCGCTGGATTGACTCATCATAAGATAGCTGCATGGATTAAGTTATAAGCTTATCTCATAAATATATAACCATGTCACTGAGCCCTCAGACCTGAGATCATCATGGCTTTCTATATGGGGAACATTATACTTTGACACAGTCAAAAGTCGCATTTAATCAGGAGACTATAAAGGATATGATCAGGTATAGTGGAATTTATGTATAGAAAGATGAATGATCAAGATGTAATTTGTCTTTCTATAATTGAGAGATATATCTAAGCCCCTCGATGAGTGAGATTGAGAAATGCATGGCCATATTTGAATGGAAAAGTTTCCATTTGTTCTATCAGTCTGCTTGAAGATCGAGTACGTAATGGTCGAGTAACATGAGGATGACATTTCCATGCCTCATACTTGACCTATATATCGTGAGACAAAAAGGGATGATAAGATTATATGATAGGTTGCATTGGATCACCGATCTCATATGATTTAGGTAGTCACAATGTCTTACTAGAAACCACTTGTGACTTGTGGATCCAATAGTGTCATTGACCCATTACCAACATCATATGAGCCTACAGGGTCACACACAAGAACAAACCAACCCGAACTAGAATGTCCAGATTCATTGAATCTAATGTGTCTAGATTCAAGAAATTTAATGTTCAATTTAGGGTGTATGAATTTTATAAATAAACTATATATATATATTTTATAAAATTAGAAATATATATATGTTTGATATATTATATATATATTTGATATATATTAAATATTTCAAATTATATATATATATTATTTAAATTAATTTAAATGAATTAGTTTTAAATTTAATTCTATATGATAGATTTAAATTTAAATCAATGTCATAATCTGAATTAATAAATTAAATTTAGATTTGATTTATATGATAAATTAAATTTAGATTTGATTCTGGATTTAAATTGGATAGTTGGTTTAAATTTATTCTATTAGATAGATTTAAATCTAAACTAATCTATTTAATTAAGATTTGATTTAATTTAAATAATTGATTTAAATTAATCAAATAATAAATCTTATCTATATAATTATATAGGTTAGGGTTATTATATACAGAATCAAGAGAGTCTCACCCACCCTAGAGATAAAGCGGCCACACACTTAGAGAGAGACAGTGTATGTACGAACAGAGAACTTACAGACACACACACAGAACGTACGGACATTCACAATTAGAGGTGCTAGCACGCTGTTCAAGTTGGACTCACCGTTCATGTGGATACATGTAGATAGAGATGATTAAATGCGTTAGTTCCTAGGGTTCGAAATGAAAGAAAAAAATGAAACGACATGCACCGAAGGTAATATTCTCTTCTACATCTCAATTTAAACAATATTGATGGATCTATGGGAGTGATTTCAGCTGTGTTATTCCGCTACGCATGTGCTAAGATTCCAACAATAACTACTGAGATTCGTTTAATCTTATCCCTCTCCAAATGTTTAAATATTTTAGGTGCAAGCCATGGCAAGGTTGCCACAGAAGTCAAGGGTAAGGAAGGAGAAGTTAATGTATAGAATTTTGATACTTAGAATGATTATGCTTTATGAAATATTATGTAAAATCATATGGCACATGATGGTTTTGTAACTCCTTGCCAATATGTTTCCTCAAGTGTTATGTAATGTGTAAATAAGTTTGAGACCTAATTATGACCATATGGATAATGTATGAATTTTATTTTGGGGAGAATGTGAATGTAAATGACCTCTCTAACCACTGTTGGGAATTCATACATTGTTTGTACAATTTGTAACCAAATATATTAGTACATTATATTGTTGAAAACTAGACATGAAGAGCTTTCTATAGAAGTTGTGTATGATTTATTATGATTTTTCAAAGTTATAATCAGTTTCAAGGATTTTTGGAGAATGACCATTGCT
The DNA here is from genome assembly GCA_026686845.1 of Adenanthera pavonina. NCBI lineage: Eukaryota > Viridiplantae > Streptophyta > Magnoliopsida > Fabales > Fabaceae > Adenanthera > Adenanthera pavonina. The sequence goes on from JAIVEN010000017.1 coordinate 12,870,272, forward strand.
ATAATGATATATGGAAAAATTAACTATATGAATTGGCCAAATAAATATCTAGTTGCTTATTTGTCCCATGTAAAGAATCTTTTTATCTATTTTTAGAGATTTGAATCACCTCAAGATGATTTTTCTTGAATTAGTTATGAATTTTCAAAGTTCGTTGGGTAAAGTGGATTAAGCCACATGAACAGTACCTGAGTTTCAAGAAGATTCTATTTTTATTTTAAGTTGATTCAAGCTTCTCTTCAAGTATTTTTGGATATTATTATAGTCTAATACATGTGACATTGGGCCTAAAATAAGGTGTTACAACTATTTTATCCTCCTTAGAGTAGCATTTGCAAAGAGGTGAATATAACATCCCTATTTTTTATATATGTACATTATGACAAGATGATGTTATAAATGATATGATGTTCTAGAATAGTCTATGATAATTGGGGAAGTCTGGAAATTTAATTAAATAGGTTTAAGGCTCAAAATATTATAAAAATATCAAAAAGGGCTTAAAGGGGTAAAATGATCATTTTACTAAAAGGTAAGGGTAAAATGGTTATTTTATAATAGGCGAGAGGGAAAATGATATTATGATACTCTAGTATAAGCTAAAAGTACTAGTGATACTGGATATATGGGCTTGGATAGAAAAAAGTACAAGTCTGCTAAAAGCGGGTCCCACTTGAATAGTAAATGCTGACTGAGTAGATGAATAATAAAAAGTAAGCAAGACAGGAGGATCCACATGAAAAAGTAAAGAGAAAAAAGTAATGAGTCCCACAAATAAAGTAAATAGAAATGATACAGAGTATGGAAGAAAACCCATATAAAAAAGTACTCAAACTAGAGCCAAATAGTTCTTATAAAGTGATGAAAAGTATATGCTCACTTTTTGACTTCCTTGACCAAAATTCACTAGATCAAAATGCCCTCTACCATTCTCTCTCATGCTCCAAAATATTTAAGGGTAAATGGGTAAAAAGGAATAAATAATTGGAGGATAATTGTATGTCATTGGAATAAAAAGGTTTAATGATGCTATAAGCTTCAATCAAGCTAAGAAAGTGATCTAAAGTTAAGTGAAAGCAATGTTGAAAGTAAAGTTAGTAATGTTCTATGATAGTTTCTTGCCCTTTCTTAATATTATTACTTATAAGTGTAATACATGTTATCATGATTTGTACATGATGCCATGTTGTAGTTATGAATGTTTATCTATAATTGGTGGCTATTTTATGTTAAGGGCTAAGCCCCGAGATACCCATTTATTAAGTCATTATGCTGTTGAATTTTCATTAGACAACATTGATGTTTTTCATGTTTTAATAAAAGTATGCCATGTTTTATATGCTTTCAAATGTTTTGTGATAACATGATGGCATGTGCAAGTTAGCTACTGAGATTTTCTAATCTCACCCTATAATTAACCAATTACAAGGCCTAGTCATGGCAAAAAGAAGTATATGGAGCATGAAGAATTATGAAAATGAAACCTTACTAGAAACTTTTTTGGTTCTGTAAATTTTGTCCACTTTGATTGGTTGTATAAATTCAAATATGTCTCCAAAAATTTAGTAGTTTATATGTCTAGGTAGATTTATGTCTCAAGAACATTTAGGCATTGGTTTAGTTGTATTTGAGTTTATACAATTGAAGCTATGCATGTTTTTCCAAGACTACTCCAGTGGAAGTTATTTTTGACCCTTAATGGTTTATGTTGATGTTTTAACCAGTAGAAGTAGAAAAAATATACAAAATAAATATAGTTAGAAAGTAGATATGTAAGTGCCTGTTTGGTTTTTAGTTAGTAAAAAATAAGTTTTGGTACAATTGATTTTGCAATGTGGTTTTGATAAAAATTAGTTTTGGACTAACGTGTTTATGTTGGATGATTTATTTGAAAATTAGTTTTGACAAAAGTGATTATATTTAGATGATTTTAATCAAAAGCACTTTTAGTGCAATAATTTTTTTCCAACTTTTAATAATTAAATTTTATATTTCCAATATTTATTTAATAAATATATAATGTGTGGTGTATATATGTTTGCCTAGAAAAATAAAAGTTTAAAATTATTTTCTAGTATTTTATTTTCTTTATTTTTATCATTTTGACTTATAATTTTTCTTCAAATTGAGCTTAAACTCTATCCCATAATTAATTTAATTTCTTTAGACTAAAATTTGATCTATATTTATTTAATAGGAAACATAGTTTATCAGATGTAACATTTTTTTGTAAGTCATAGTCCATGAAAATTAAAATTTTGAAGGAGCATTTTCATTATTAGATAGGAGAAATTTTATGAAAATTTTATTTTCCTAGTTTTCCCATTTTTTCTCATTTTTATTATTCCATTTTTATTTGACTTTATTTTAGTTGATCCACCTCATCTGCTTTCCATCTAATTTTACTTATCCAAACAAGCCTTACAGCAACTCCTCTGTTTTTTCTCTTTGGCTTCTGTAAAAGTCAAATACTTCACGACAGATGAATAGAAAAGGCATTTATGTGGGTCACCTGTGAATAGATCAATTTGCTACAACTCAATTTCTACCAAAAGAGAAGCACCCATGGAGCTACTTCGGACTCAATGGAGTTTAAGGAAAAATCACAACCCCAATGTGATGATGATTTGACATCCAAATATGTGAAGAAAGGTGGAAAACTTGGTTTTAGGTTATAACTGGTTTTTGAATGAGAAACCAAACAGGCTTTCCAAAGATGCTAAGTATACACGAAATAGCTCTGTGTTTTGTGAGAAATAAATTTTTAAAGTTAAGACTTAGTTTTTGGATAGAAATATAGAAGTTTATGTAATAAAATGTATTAGTCTAAGCTTTCATTTTCCAATTTCTTATTTCTCACATGAAATTCAATATGTGCATGATTTTTAGAGACTTGAACCACTGAGAAATGATTTTTTTTCAATTAGTTATGAATTTTGGAAGTTTACTACACAATAAGTTGCAAAACTAGAGAAAACGGTTTTATACAGTTTTAAAGTTTAATTGGTTCAAGTTTTCAAACACTATTTTCATGCTTCAAAACCAAGCAGTTTACATGGGAAATGTCTTAAAATGTAAGATGTAATAGTGAAGGGCTACACTTTCTCTTCCAAAGATGCTCTCTAACTATCACAATACTAGTACATAGCCTTTATAAAAAATGTTTGACCTTGGGAAGTGTTTTAAGGTTCTAATTTTTATTCCAAAGGCCCCTAGGCCTTGAAGAAAAGGGAGAAGGCCGACTAGAAGCATAAGCACACCTAGACTTTTTGGCTATATTATAAGCACTCTCCACTAAAAAATTGCAACTAAAGTGATCACACCATATAAGACTGTCAAGAGCATCTTTACTTGGCAAAGGGATGCCCAGAATTGCTTGTTTTTCATCTTTAGTAAGCCATGCATCAATTGATGATAAATCCCATCTTCTATCAATAATGTATTCTATCACTTTCATCTGGTCAAATTCTTCCCAAGGAAAGCTATAAGTGATTCTATGGTTGGCTAAAGTAGGTATCCATGGATCTTTCCAAAACAATACATTTCTCTTATTCCCAATTTTCTAGCAACTATTGTCTATGAGAAGCTTTCTTGCTTCTAGAAGACTAGACCAGACCCACGATGCCTTTCCACCTTTTTTTGCATCAAAGAAAGAACAATGCAGAAAGTAGACAACTTTCAAGATGTGAGCCCATAAGTCATTCAGTGACTGCACTAGCCGCCATCACTGTTTAGAAAGTAATGCAAGTTTACAATTCTCAAAATCTTTAAAGCCCATCCCTCCATCACTTTGGGTCTAGAGAGTTTATCCTAGGCTACCTATTTGATCTTCCTTCTTCATTATGCACTCCCCACCAAAAGTTAGAGATCATGCTATCAAGTTGCTTTCAAATTTTCTTTGGAAAAAGAAAGCAAGACAATGAGAAGGTTGGAATTGAACTGGCCATGACTTTGATGAGATTTCCTCTCCTACTTAAGAGAGAAAACATTGCTTCCATCCTTGTATTTGATTCCTCACTTTGTCACACATGAAATCAAGGACAACAACTTTGGCTCTTCTCCATAACATTGGCAAGCTTAGGTATTTACTAGGAGAACAATCAATAACCTAGAGTTTGGCATAGCTCTTCATTAAGTGATTTAGGGTATTCTTTGAGATAAGACACAAGACTTGGCAAAATTCACTCTTTGGCCTAATGCCTCATAATAAACATTTAAAATTTGTTTCATTTTCTCACAATAATGCCTTTTTGCTTTAAGAATAACTATCAAATCATCCGCAAAAAAATAGTGGGTGAGTTCTAGGAATTCTCTTGCAAGCTTGATGCCTTTAATGTCCCATTCTTAGCTACTGAAATGATCATTCTAGATAAAATATCAGCAACAAAAATAAAAATGTAAGAGGAGAGGGGGTGGTCACCTTGTCTTAAAGCTCGAGATGCTAGAAATATCCCTACTTGCTTGCTAGACATGATTAGATTAAAAGAGACCGATGAGACACAAAGTATGATTATATACATCCATTACAATAAGAAACCCACCTTAAGAAGCACCACTTGTAAAAAGTCCCATTTTACTCTATTATTGGCCTTGTTCATATCAAGTTTGATTGCTAAAGCTCTTGCCTTATGTGTCTTGGTATTAAGATAATGGAAAGCTTCATGGGTCTTTATAATATTGTCAAAGATCATTCTCCCTTGAACAAATACCCTTTAGTGCTCCAAAATGGCTTTAGGAATCAGAAAATTCTTCTAGTCATGATCTTTGAGATAATTTAATAAGTAAAATTACAAAGATTAATGGGCCTATAATGGTTTACTCCTTCTAGTGAGTCCACTTTGGGAATTAGAATAATATTAGTCTTGTTCAGGTCAATGAGTGGAATACCTTGGTTAAAAAGGCCTTCACCAGAATCATGACTTGACTGCCAATTGTACTCCAAAAATTCTGATAAAATATGCCTGAATACCTATCAGGCCTTGGTGCTTTCAGACTATACAGGTCAAATATGGCTTTTTATATTTCCTTATCAGTCATTAGAGCTTGTAAAAGCCTATTGTCTTCATCAGTTATTGTTAATAAGAAGTTTTGATGATTCTAAACAACTAGAGCTTGGAAAGGAGAATATCAAAGGAGTATGAAAAGATAAAGTGAAGAAATCCAGTGAAAAACAAGTGAAGATTTAGTTTTTAGGATTTTTTTTACTATGTATACCTGGTAAAAAACTTTGATTCCTACTTATATATGTTACCACAATACTTAAACGAGTTATTTCATAGCTATCCTATGTTAGTATGTGTTAAAATTGAAAAATACTGACTAACAGATGAATTTTGTATATAGCTCATGCTTATTTTATGCAAAATTCAAATTTTGCTTAGTGAAATTCTAAGTTACAAAGGTTTTATCTTTAATAGATGAATTTGAGTTCTGAAATTTGAATTTCAAGGTAAGAATTATTAATAAAAGTATGTAAAATTCATATGAAACTTAGTCAAAATTTGAATATTGGCAAAGTTCAAAGTAAGCTCACTGTCATTGCCTCTAACAGATGAACTTTGGGTCTTAAAAAATGAATTTTGAATTGAGAACTTCTGAGTCATGTTGTAAGAGTTCAACATTCAAGGTAAGCATTGTTAGAGCATATCTCTAATAGATGATCTTTGTACTTCAACATTCAAACTTCATAGAGGAGAACTTTTGTGCCATGTTGAATATACCTATGATAAATCAATTTCAGCTTCTAAAATTTGAATTTTGAGTGCATTGTGAAAATGTAAGACAACTGTTTAAACTCAATAGATGCACTTTCAACATAAAAATTCGTATGATCTAACATGGAATATCTTTGACAAACTCGAAACTCGAATGTCACATTTGAATAGACAAATTTTGAAGTTCAACATTGAAGTCCTTGATTTTCTGTCTCTACAAAATTTGTCTATTGAACCCCTCAAATTCAAATTTTGGTGTGTCAGACGGATTAAATACAGTTGGTAAATCGCTATTTCTATAAAGTAACCATTGGTTAAAGTCTCTAACGGCTAGATCTTGTGTCTGACGACTAGTTAAATCATAAATCTATAAGTAAAACTTCATTTGAAGTTATAGGTAACGAATTTAAGTTTGTCTTTACCGAAACTCTACTGAATTTATTTGACAAAACTGTTGAATCAAGAGTTTTGATGATTGTAAACCAACACTCAAGAGCTTGAATTGAAGATATCAAAGGAGATCAAAGCTGTGTCAAGTGAAGACTTTATGAGTATTTGCTGTTAGATCTCTTGTAGGATCTTTAGTTTTTGTTATGATTGGGTAAAAGATTTTGATTTGAGAAAAAGATGTTTTCAAACCTTGATTTTGTGTTAAATCTTTACGTATTTGAAAAACACCCACAAACAGACGAAGGTTGAAAGATTAAGCTAAACTGTCAAGTTGGAAATTCGAACTTTGCCTTTGGAAGTTCGAACTTCGAGCTGAAACTGAATGAGTCTGAAGAGATGGCTCTCTGTCAGACGAATTTTGGCTGCTCAAAATTTGAATTTTCATCTAGTCTGAAAGAAGCCTTTCTGGTAACAGACGAACTTCACACTTTCAAAATTCGAATTTCAAGAAAAAATGAAGTTTGTGAAAACCAAAGAAATTCGTCTGAGACTATGATAAAATGCATCTGAAATCAAAATGAAATTGAGTTTGATAAATGCTCTCTGACAGACGAATTTTGAACTGCCAATATTCGAATTTTCATATAAGTCTGAAAGAAGCTTCTTTGTAACAGACGAACTTTAAGTCTCCAAAATTCGAATTTCAGACAAAACAAAATTTGAGAGAATAGAAGAAATACGTCTGATACTATGTTAAAGTTCATCTGAGATCAAGAATGTTTTAAGTTTCAAAACTGCTCTCTGACAGACGAACTTTGAACATTGAAATTCGAATTTCAGAAGCAAAAATCTTAAGTCTGTTTAAGTGAAACATCAACATTCGAATGATGAAATTAGTCTGGAAAGAGTCTCTCTGACAGACGAATTTCACCCTTTCAAAATTCGAATTTCGAGGGCACTGTAGCAAATTGAAAACACTGTTCACACTTAACCGAAAAAGTTTTCTTCTTGAAAATTTGTATGTCACATTGTGAAAATGTTTAAGTTTCAAAATTCGAATTTCACTTAATGAATAGACGAACTTCGTGTTGTAACGTTGGAAGCTTTAACCTTCGGTTCCTTCAAAATTCGTCTGTTGACCAGCCAAAATTCGAATTTCAGTATGTCAGAAATATTAAATGCGGTTGGTAAACGGATAGTTTTTCAGAGTAACCGTTGGATAACTTCTCCAACGGATAGATTAAAGTCTCTAACGGATATTTGAGACCTAAATCTATAAATACAACAACATTTGAAGTTGTGGGTAACAAATAAAACAAGTGTGTACCGAATTTCTGCTAAATCTCTTCTCAAAAGCTTTTACCCTCTCAACTTCTATACTTGTACTGAAACTTTCATATCTACTCTTTTCAAGAGAGTTATTTTATTGTAATCAATCTACTCTTCATCTGGAAGATAGATTTACTTGTGAGGGGTATTCACAAGGGAATTGGGAAGCACATAGTGAAAGTGCTTGGAGAGTTTGAGAGAGCTCAGAAACAGAGCATGCTCATGTACTGTGGCCTTAGCAAGAAGCCCATTGAAATTCTTGTTGTATAGTGGATAAATCTCAAGAGGTGTCTTGAGGACTGGATGTAGGTCAAGTGGAAAGACCGAACCAGGATAAATTACTGAGTTTTCTTCTCCCTATCTTTACTTTTCTGCTTGCTCTGTTTTACGCATTATTTTCATTATATTGTGATATCTTCACTTACTTCACTCTGTGCAGAAAAAATTCAATCTTCCCAATTCACCCCCCCTCTTGGGAAGTCAGCCTTGCTAACAAAAACTTTTTCATCCACACACTTCATTTATTGAGCCATAACTTTTGTATATACTTTATTCTAGATAGTATTCATTCTGTGTAAAATCTTTTCTTCATTTGGATTTAACGTTTTTTGTGAGGGGAATCACAAAAGGTATTGGGAAACACTTGTAAGAGTATTGAGTAAGAAATTTCAGTGTTTTTAGAATAGAGCATGTGTATTGTACTAAAACATTGCAAGGGGCCCATTTAATTCTTGCTGATAGTGAAAATCTCAAATGGTGGCTTGAGAATTAGACATAAGTCAACTAGATTGGACTGAACCAGGATAAATTTCTGAGTCTTTTCTTCTCTTATCTTACATTTATATTCATTTTTATTGTAATCTATTTTTCTACAAGCTTTTACTTTCACTGTGAACTTGTGTTTTTGCAGAAAAATATTAAACTTCCTAATTCACCTCCCTCTTGGGAAGCTAGCAATTCTAACAGTTATTACTAGATTTAGACAAGTCCCTGCTATCACTTTTGCAAAACAACTAGGAATAAAAATTTTTTAAGGCATTAATAATAATACCTTGCCCCTCCATCCATTCATCATCATTCAATTTTAACTTGACAATCTTATTTATTTGTCTTCTAATAATGATACATGCATGGAAAAACTTAGCATTGCAGACACTTAACAATAGCAATTGCACCTTATCTTTGTCCCTTGAACTTTTCTTCCTTATCCTAGTATGTTGGAGATTGTGCCCTAGGCCAATTATTGTATTATAAACATTGTATTTAATTATGAAAAAAGAAGATGTTTTTCTTATATTATTATATTATTTGCATGTTTTTTTTATAATAATATCATTGGATAAATTTATCTTTGTGGGAACAATGATGAATTAAGGCTAGTATGATTTTGATTGATAATTATGCGATAATTATGTATGAAGATACAAATCAAAATCATAAGCTCCTGTTAGAGATTAAGCACTGGATCAAACCGTCATGAGATAGTTGCATGGATCAAGTCATAAGCATATCTCATATAAAACCGTGTCACTAAGCCCTCAGACCTGAGATCATCATGGCTTCCTATATGGGGAACACTATACTTTGGCATAGTAAAAAATCACCTTTAATTGGGAGATCATAAAGACTATGATCGGGCATAGTGGAACTCGTGTAGAGAAAGATGAATGGTCAAGATGAAATTTGTCCCTCTAATTAATAGAGAGATATATTTGGGCCCCTCGATGAGTGAGATTGAGAAAATGTATGGTCGTTCTCGAATGGAAGAGTTTCCATTTGTTCTGACAGTCTGCTCTGAGATCAAGAAAGCAATGGTTGAGTAAAATGAGGATGACATTTCCATGCCTCATACTTGACCTATATATCATGAGACAAAAGTGATGTGATCGGGTTATGTGATAGGTTGCATCGGATTACCGATCTCATATGATTTGGGTAGTCACAATGTCTTGCTAGAGGCCACTTGTAACTTGTGGGTCCAATAGTGTTATTAGCCCACTGCCAACATCATATGGACCTATAGGGTCACACACAAGAATGGGCCAACTCGAGCTAAAATGTCCAGATTCATTGAATATAAAATGTGTTTAGATTCAATGAATTTAATGCTCAATTTAAAGTGATAAAATTATATATATTTGATATATATATATATATTAAAATTTGAAATTTCTATATGTTTGAAATATTATATATTTGATATATATTTTGAAATATATATATTGTTCAAATTAATTCAAATTAATTCGTTTTAAGTTTAATTCTATATGATAGATTTAAATTTAAACTAATGTCATAATCTAAATTAGATTTAGATTGGATTCTAAATTTGAATTTAAACTAATAATCTAAATTTAATTTATATGATAAATTAAATCTAGATTTGATTCTGGATATATATTAGATAATTAGTTTAAATTTAATCTATTAGATAGATTTAAATTCAAACTAATCTATTTAATTAATATTTGATTTAGTTTAAATTATTGATTTAAATTAAACAAACACCAAATCCTATCTATATATATTGATATAGACTAGGATACAGAATCAATATGATTCAAATCACCCTAAAGAGAGAGCGACCATATACTCAGAGAGTGAGACTGTACAGATGAATAGCATACGAATGTACGGACAAATGATGAACAACGTATGAACGAATGATGAATAGTGAGACTGTATGGACAAATGGTGGATTGTACGAATATTCACAAATAAAGGTGCTAGCACACCGTTCATGTGGATACCGGTAGAGGGAGCTTACCAGTCACGTTAGTTCCTGGGGTCTGACGAAACGAAAAGAATACCAAGGGACGCACCAGAGGTAAATTCTCCTTCTACATCTCAATCTAAACAACATTGACGGATCAATGGGAGGGAATTTCTTAATAGTTTTCAACTGCATGTATATTGAAATTCCCAACAGTGGTATCAGAACCACGTTAATGATTGTTTAAATTGAGTTCTTGAGTATATGATTGCATGTATGTGATATGTGTGGAACTCAGTTTGTCCAATTCAGTTTTTCAAATCAGTTTTCAATTTGATTATAAATCTACCATTAATATATGTGATATATGTTTTTGAGAAATCATATTCCTGAATTCGGATTCTAATGTCATATGTCTATGCGAAATAAGATTTTTGAAATAATTGTGAATTTGTTTAAAACAATTTTGTTTTCTGTATGACGTGATTAGATTCATGTGATTTTTGTATGTGATGCGAATATGTTTCTGCATATGTATACGAGAATCTGTTGTTGCTACGACATGATTCGATTAAAATCCGTTTGTATATAATTCGGGTTTTCAATATGTTTCATATGTGCTTAATTTGATTTAATGTTAAAATTGCAAAGTTTACAGCTTTTCATTAGATGAGATGTTTGTTACATGTTGTGATTTGTTTGTTTGAATTGGATGGGTATGGTGCATGATATGACCCTAGGATGAAATTGTGGTTCTAAATATGGCCTGCGTGTCATGCCTCTCTTTATATTCTGGATGTACATTCTCTTCTCACCTCACTCCCCTCGAATGTTCAATCGAGGTTTCTTTTGTATATAAGTGTTATATTAGAAAAATCCTTTCATTGGCTTGGGAGGATATAGGTTAGATGGGCCATATTATGACACATTCATTTTATGCTTTATGATGAGATCATATGCATGTATGGGATGGAACTTTTATATATGTTCATGTGATGACTACATGTATGAATAACAACAATATAATAAAATCCCTCGAATTAAATTTTAAGTTTAAATGCCACCCATTAATGAACACCTGTCAAGGATTTGATCGCCTAAATGTAGGATCCACCAAAGTAGGATACACTTAGGTTATCTTAGTGAGGTAGTTTGGATAATAGCGATACTCATAAAGGTTCATGATGGTATGACTTAATTGAGATTATCAAAACGGTTTTGGGTCTCAAGGCATTAGATGGGATTAAACATGCCAGATCATATGATGACAGGATCCCATAAAGATCTAAGAGTTACATGCGATGTAATTGGTAAATAAGTTATCTACCTAAATAACTTAATTTTAAGCGTCTTGCCAAAGCAGGCTTACAATTAGGTGAAATATGGGTCTTAGCCTGCTAAACTAAATTGAGGGTTAATTTTTAGTAGGAAATTATTAATTTAATTTTGCATATTTTGTTGTAGAAAATGTCGACGAGTAATTCTGCTACACTATCATTATGATTTGTCCTTGAGAAGGACAAACTCAATGGGACCAATTTTCTTGACTGTTTTAGGAACTTGAGAATTGTTCTCAAGCAGGAAAGAAAGTCATATGTCAAAGATGAACCCATTCTAGAGGAGCCTGCAACTAATGCTCCAAGAGCCCAAAAGGATGCATATAATAAGCATCTTAATGACTCTGTGGATGTTGGATGCCTGATGTTAGCCATCATGATCCCAGAGCTTCAGAGAGATATGGAAAATATGGAGGCTTATGAGATGATTGGGCATCTCAAGGAAATGTTCCAACAATAGGCAAGGCAAGAAAGGTTTGAAACCATGAAAGCCTTACATTCAAGCAAAATGACTGAGGGTGCATCAGTTAGCTCTCATGTTTTGAAGATGAAAGGCTACATTGATCACCTTGAAAGGCTCGAATTTCCTATAACCTAGTAGTTAGCTACAGATTTGATCTTAAACTCACTCCCAGAGAGTTATGACCAGTTTGTCATGAACTACAATATGAACAACACGGAGAAATCAATTTCTGAACTGCATGCGATGCATAAGACTGCTGAGCAAAACATTAAAAAAAAGCCCAGCAACGTTTTAAAGGTTCAGAAATGAAAAGGAATGAAAAAGAAAGGTAAGGATAAGGATAAGGGTAAAGGAAAGGGAAAAGGCCTAGACACGAAGTTCAAGGAGCAAGACAGGCCCAAGCCCAAGCCCAAACCCAAGCCTAATGCCAAGAAGAGAAAGCCTCTTAAGGAAGGACTCTGTTTCTTTTGCAATGAACCCTGTCATTGGAAGAGGAACTGTGAGCTCTGTAAGGAAGATCTAAAACAAAAGAAGAATAGTGGGGCTATTACTTCAGATATTTATGTTATAGAAATTAATCTTTCTACTTCTCCAATATAGGTATTAGATACTGCATGTGGAACTCATATTTGTACAAATGTGCAGGGTCTCAAAAGGAGTAAGAAGTTGAAAAAGGGCTAAATAGACCTCCGAGTCAGAAATAGAGCAAGAGTTGCTGCTTTAGCAATAGGCACTTATGAATTAATTTTGCCTAGTGGGCTTTTGTTAATTTTGAACAATTGCTATTATGTTCCAGCTTTGAGTCAGAACATTGTATCACTTTCTTATTTAGATGATGAAGGATTTACTTCAATTATTGGGAATAAAAAATATTTTATTTATTTTAATGACATCTTTTATGCGGATAGAGATTTGCATAGTGGTCATTACTATTTGAACCTTGAAGCTCCTAATAAGGAACATATCTATAACGTATCTACCAAGAGGATCAAGTCAAATGATTTGAATCCGACCTACCTATGGCATTGTAATCTAGGCCACATAAATGAGAAATGCATTTCAAAGCTCCATCAAGATGGACTTCTCAATTCCTTTGATTTTGAATCATTTGACACTTGCGAATCTTGTTTATTGGGAAAGATGACAAAGGCACCTTTTACTGGACATAGTGAAAGGGCCACTGACTTATTGGGCCTAATACATGTAGATGTATGTGGTCCGTTAAGTACAATTGCCAAAAGTGGTCACTTGTACTTCATTACTTTTATAGATGACTTTAGTAGATATGGATATATCTATCTAATGAGACATAAATCTGAATCTTTTGAAATGTTAAAAATTTTCAAAAATGAGGTACAAAATTAACTTGGAAAATCTATTAAAGCACTTCGATCTGATCGAGGTGGTGAATATTTGAGCCAAGAATTTATTGACCATCTTAGAAATTGTGGAATTGTTTCACAATTAACTCCACCGAGAACACCACAGTGGAATGGTGTTTCTAAACGAAGAAATCAAACCCTATTAGATATGGTTTGATCTATGATGAGTCAAATAGATCTTCCACCATCCTTTTAGGGCTATGCATTAGAAACAGCTACGTTCATACTAAACTGTGTTCCATCCAAGGCGGCTGAAAAGACTCCATATGAGATATGGACTGGAAAGAAGTCCAGTTTGTCTTTTCTCAAGATTTGGGGATGCGAGGCATATGTTAAGCAACAAGTCTCAGATAAGTTAGCACATAAATCTATAAAATGCTTTTTTGTGGGGTATCTTGAGCAAAATAAAGGATACTACTTCTACAACCCCATTAAGAATAAAATGTTTATTGCTTGAAATAGTATCTTTCTAGAAGAAGAGTTTGTTTCCAAAAGAACTAGTGGGAGTAAGATAAATCTTGAAGAAGTTGGAGACCCACAAAATTGCATTAAGCCAGAGATGGAAGAATGAGAAGACTCATAACAAGTTGATTAGCCTACTAAAGTAACACAAGGTCCAAGAAGGTCTGATAGGACATGACATCAGCCTCAAAGATATGGATTTCTTTTAACTGATAGTCGTGATGTGTTGCTCTTGGATCACGAAGAGCCAACCACCTATCAAGAGGCCATAATGGGATTTGACTCTGAAAAATGCCTACATGCCATGAAGTCTGAGATGCAATCCATGCATCACAATCAGGTATGGACCTTGATTGACCCACTTGAAGGTGTAAAAACCATTAGGTGCAAATGGGTTTCTAAGAAGAAAACCGACATGGATGTCCAAGTGCATACCTTCAAAGCAGGATTGGTTGCAAAAGGATTTAAGCAAACTCATGGTATAAACTATGATGAAACCTTTTTGCCAGTCACCATGATTAAGTCCGTTAGGATCCTTCTTGCCATGGCAGCGTACTATGATTATGAGATATGGCAAATAGACGTCAAAACAACATTCCTTAATAGAAAGCTACTTGAGGATGTGTACATGACACAACCTGAGGGTTTTGTACATCCAGAAGATTCTGCAAAGGTTTGCAAGCTTTAGAGATCCATTTATGGATTGAAGCAAGCATCTTATAGTTGGAATCAACGTTTTGATGAAGTAGTCAAAGAGTTTGGATTTATCAAAAATGTTGGTGAACCTTGTTTTTACAAGAAGGTTAGTGAGAGCACAATTGTATTTCCAGTGCTTTATATTGATAACATCCTACTCATTGGGAATGACATTCCTACCTTACAGCATGTCAAGACTTGGTTAGGAAAGTGTTTCTCAATGAAGGACTTAGGAGAAGCCACCTATATCCTAGGGATTAGATCTATAAGGATAGATCCAAGAGGCTAATCGGCCTAAGTCAGTGCACTTATATAGACAAAGTATTATATAGTTTTAGTATGCAAGATTCAAAGTGGGGTTACATACCCATGTCTCATGGCATCAATCTCAGCAAAGCTCAGTGTCCTTGTTCACGAGATAAGCAAGAACACTTGAGCAAGATTTTATATGCTTCGGCAATTAGATCTATAATGTATACCATGTTGTGCACTCGACTGGATGTATCATATGTCTTGAGCATGACTAGTCGATATCAATCGGATCCAAGTGAGAATCACTGGACTGCTGTCAAGAATATTCTGAAGTACTTAAGAAGGACTAAGGATATATTCTTGGTGTGTGGAGGATTAGAAGACGAGCTGGTTGTAAATGGTTACACAGATGCAAGTTTCCAATCTGACAAAGATGATTCTAGATCGCAATCAGGATTCCTATTCTATTTGAATGGTGAAATAGTTTGTTGGAGGAGTTCCAAGCAAAGCACTGTAGCTGATTCTACAACAGAAGTTGAGTACCTAGCAGCATCAGATGCAGCAAAGGAAGCTGTTTAGATTAAGAAGTTTATCACTAAGCTTGGAGTGGTGCCTACCATCTCAAATATGATAGATCTATTTTGTGACAACAACGGCGCAATAGCACAGGCTAAAAAGCCTAGTTCACATCAAAGAACCAAACACATACTCAGACGATATCATCTCATCAGAGAAATCATTGATAGGGGTGATATAAAGATATACAAAATACCAACTGATGACAATGTTACTGATCCTCTTACTAAGCCACTTGTACAGATAAAGCATGAGCATCATGTTAGGTCAATGGGTATTAGATACATCAACAATTGGGCCTAGTGCAAGTGGGAGTTGTTAGAGATTGTGCCCTAGGCCAATTATTATATTATGAACATTGTATTTCATTATAAAAAAAGATTTTTTTTCTTTCATTATTATATTATTTGTATGTTTTTCTTTATAATAATATCCTTGGATAAATTATTTTATTCTAAATATCCCTAGTCAATTATCTTTGTGGGAACAATAATGAATTAAGGCTAGTATGATTTTGATTGATAATTATGTATAAAGATATAAATCAAAATTATAAGCTCCTGTTAGAGAATAGGCACTGGATGGACTCGTTATGAGATAGCTGCATGGATAAAGTCATAAGTATATATCATATATAACCATGTCACTAAGCCCTCAGACCTGAGGTCATCATGGCTTCCTACATTGGGAACATTATACTTTGGCATAGTCAAAAGTCACCTTTAATCGGGAGATCATAAAGGCTATAATCGGGCATAGTGGAACTTGTGTAAAGGAAGATGAATGGTTAAGCTGAAATTTTTCCCTCAAATTAATGGAGAGATATATTTGGACCCTTCAATGAGTGAGATTAAGAAAATGCATAGCCATGCTCGAATGGAAGAGTTTCCATTTGTTCTGTCAGTTTGCTCAGAGATCGAGAAAGTGATGGTCGAGTAAAATGAGGATGACGTTTCCAAAAGGGATATGATCGGGTTATATGATAGGTTGCATCGAATCACCGATCTCATATGATTTGGGTAGTCACAATGTCTTGCTAGAGACCATTTGTGACTTGTGGGTCCAATAGTGTTATTAGCCCACTGCCAACATCATATGGTCCTACAGGACCTACACACAAGAACAGGCCAATTTGAGCTAAAATGTCCAGATTCATTGAATCTAAATTGTGTATAGATTCAATGAATTCAATGCTCAATTTAAGGTGATAGAACTATATATATATATATATGATATATATATTAAAATTTGAAATATATATGTTTGATATATTATATATTTGACATATATATATTGTTCAAATTAATTCAAATTAATTAGTTTTAAATTTAATTACGATAGATTTAAATTTAAACTGATGTCATAATCTAAATTAGATTTAATTAGATTCTAAATTTGAATTTAAACTAATAATCTAAATTTGATTTATATAATAAATTAAATCTAGACTTGATTCTGGATATATATTAGATAGTTAGTTTAAATTTAATCTATTAGATAGATTTAAATTCAAACTAATTTATTTAATTAATATTTCATTTAGTTTAAATTATTGATTTAAATTAAACAAACACAAAATCCTATCTATATATATTGATATAGACTAGGATACAAAATCAACACGATTCAAATCACCCTAAAGAGAGAGCGGTCGTATACTCAGAGAATGAGATTGTATGGATAAATAGCGTATGGACGTACGAACAAATGATGAACAGCATACGGACGAATGATGAACAGTGAGACTGTATGGGTAGACGGTGGGCTGTATGGACATTCATAAATAGAGGTGCTAGCACACTGTTCTTGTTGGACTCACTGTTCGTGTGGATACCGGTAGAGGGAGCTGACTAGTCATGTTAGTTCCTATGGTCTAACGAAACGAAAAGAATACCAAGGGACACACCGGAGGTAAATTCTCTTTTCCCATCTTAATCTAAACAACATTGACGGATCCTTGGGAGAGAATTTCTTGGTAGTTTTCTGCTGCATGTATATTGAAATTCCCAACATTGTATTTGTCTAACTGTTTCGAGAGTTGTTATGCCTTTTCTTTCTTAGCTTGATCCCATTATCCAATTAGACAGTTATGATATTCAAGCATTAGTTGTTCAATCATTATACTATTGTTTGGAAAAGTAGACTTGCTCTACTAGATTAATGCTTGCCTTACTCCTTAAAATTCTCCATGAAATTTTTGACAATGTGTAGTCTATGATCATTAGCACACTTCTAGTTTTCATCAATCACCTATTCGTAACAAGTGTCATTTAGCCATATTTGTCCAAATTTAAAGCATTTTTTATGGCCCCCTTCTCTAAAGTTTATGAAGACTAGAATAGGAAGGTGCATGATCAAAACCCATAATCATATGCCAATAATCACAACCTGGTGGCCTTAGAAGGCTGGCCATCAAGCCTCTCATATGCCAACAATCACAAAGAAGAATCACCTAGATTGACATTTGCTTAAATTGGGACATCAACCAAATTACTTTCATTTCTTTACAAATTATGCCTTGATTTGCTTTTTACCCTCTTCCCTTTGCCACATTGAGTAAAACCCTTAAAGCAATTAGAATGGTTTTGATTCCTTGTGCTTGTTGTATGTTGTCCAGTCTCTTTCATGTTATCCTATTCACATATCACTATACTTTAGCCTTCCCCATTTTTGGAGTTAAAGCCTGACAATCACTCTTGAATTGGCATTTAAGATAGACCTTCTAAAATTTAGTCTCAAGCACACTCTCATTGTTGATGGGTCGACATAGGTCATCTTCGATCTTAGAATAACTTGCATACTCAATTGAGGGAAATTCAACAAAGTAAAAGTTAGGGTTGTCAGGTGGAATACAGATAGGGCTTACATTTTGCTTCTTAGGTAGAGTAATTTTGGCCACCACATTGTTACAACTTCCTTTGCCTTTTTTTATTCAGTAGTTATCACGCTCAAGTGTAGTTTGGTATCCAAATGATAACCAATTCCCTGAAACTGGCCCAATTCCAAGAACCCATCTGACATCCTTATATCCAATGTTGAAATCATATTACCATACTCCATTAGGGTGAGTCTCCAACCTGATAACTACTATTGATATGTATTGTTGCTTTAGTGCCAGCTTGTTGCTCATAGCAGCTTTTACGGACCCTTTACTAGCTCAAGGTAGAATTAGCATACAAAGTTATGCCACTACCTCTGCTATCCTCCTACTCTACTACTTCTCTCACTATTTGTCTCATGCTAACTATCCTACCATAATTCTCCATACTTCATATATTGTCGGTTATCCCCTGAGGATTGCTTTATTCTACTCTATCAGCCCCCACCATTCCACCATCAGCCTCAGTTCAATGGTGCTGATTAACAATGGTAATTACGACCACTACTTTAATCAGTATCGTCCCCAAGTTACCATTATACAAGGACTTGAAGGGATAAGATTCAGACATAGTTCTACCATGAATATACCCATTTTGTCTGTGACTGAGTCTCCTATAAGCGTGACAAAAATCCTGGAGCTTTTCATACTAAAGTGAAGTCCAAACACTTGAAGAGCCAAGACGAGAAATCTAAAAGCTAGAACATAGAGGCTTACTTAGATCGAATTCTACTCTAATTCAAACAAACCCACTGAAAATATACCCATTAATCATGGGTTCCTCGAAGGCTTTCACCTCACCAATTTCTTCTCGAAGCTTCATAATGTTTTTTCAGTTCATAGTGTTCCTTGGAAGGTTATGTACTTGAACGTAAAACACACATTTACTTAGGTCAACCTCATTAAATGTTAAGCCAAAATACCAATGCGTCAAGTTCAACAGATGCTTGAGAGTTGTCCATAGGCTACTCCTTCACACACAACCATAATCATCCTTGTTATAACCCAACCTTTCTCAAAGAAAACCTGCAAAAGTTTGATGTTACAGCAATACCAACAATAACCACCAACAAAGTAATCAAATGGGTATTCATGTTATAATTCTTGCATCCAAAACTATTAGATTTGCTGGTTTCTCAAGAGGGAGGTGAATTGGGAAGTACAAAATTTTTCTGCAAAAGTGTAATAGAATAGTGATAGTAGAAGCTTTGTAGAAAACAGAGTACAAGGAAATAAAGCAAATACAAGATAAGAGAGAAGATGACTCAGAAATTTATCCTAGTTCAGTCTGACCACTTGACCTACGTCCAGTTCTTAAGCTTCCACTTGAGATTTTTCACTATCTTGCAAGAATTCAGTGGGCTCTTTGCAATGCCACAGGACAAGCTGATGCTCTGTGCTAAGAGCTCTCAAATATACACTTTGCACTCTTACAAAGTGTTTCCCCAATCTCTTATGAAAACCCCTCACAAAAAAATCTTTCTTCCAGATGAAGAAAAGATTTTGTACAGAATGAAAAACTCTCTAATATAGAGTAAATGAGACAGTTGAAGTGCAGTAAATGGAGTGTGAGTGGGTAAAAGACTTTGACTAAAGATTTTAGCAAACTTTCAGTATTTACAGCATAAATTAGTTATCCACAACTTCAAATGAATTTCCATTTATGGATTTGTGACTTAACTAGATGTTAGACACAAGATTTAGCCATTAGAAATGCTACCTAACGGTTACTTTGCAAAGCAAGCAGTTCACCAACCGTATTTAATGCGTCTGACACTTTGAAATTCAAATTTTGGATGCCAACAAACAAATTTTGTAGAGACCATAAGCTAAAAATTTTAATGTTGAACTTCCAAAATTTGTCTATTCGAGAGTGAAATTTGAATTTTGGTTTTGTCAAATATATCCCATGTTAAGACATATGAATTTTCATATTCAAAGTGTATCTGTTGAATATGAACAATTATCTCATATTTTTGCAATGCACACAAAATTTGAATTTTGGGATACCAAAATTCGTCTGTCAGTGACAAACTCAACATGGCACAAAAGTTCTACTTTGAGAAATTCGAATTTTGCACTTTCAAAATTTGTTTGTCAGAGATACCTCTAATCAGACTTACAAGTCTTCATTCCAAAATTTGAATTTTGAAAACCAAAATTCGTCAATCAGCAGGACTGTCTTGAACTCAGTTTGCATTTTAATATCAAATGAATTTTGACATGACTTCAAACAAATTTTGCACATTTGCTTAACTATGTTTAGCTCGAAATTTGAATTTCAACACTTGAAATTGTTTGTCAGAGGTGATACCTTTGAAACTTTGAATTTTAGTTAGTAAAGTTCGAACTTCCAACAAAATATATAAAGTTTAACAACTCAAAATTCATTTGTTAGTCAATGTTTTTCAAATCTAACATATATTAATATAGGATAATGTGAAAAACACATGTTTGAAAGCTGTGAGAGTTTGAGTGAGTAAAAATCAAAGCCTTTTACCCTGTATGTATTGTGAGAAATCCTAACAACTAATTCTTCATCCATTTCTTGTATTTCTTCACTTGTATGCTCTTACACTCCTTTGATATTTTCCTTCCAAGTTCTAGTTGTTTAGAATCATCAAAACACTTGATTCAACAAAACAACCTTAATTTATACCCAAAGGCAAACCATAGCATTAATCCAAAAACAATTATTTATTAGCCATTCTCAAATCAACAAAATAACATATTCATCTATACTATATTAATTAATGCCATCCAATATAAATCTAAGGAGGTTATAAAGAAAGCATACAAACAACGTTCACCTTAAAATTTCTATCCTCTATGCACATCCATAGGTACCCAATTATGGGGCACTTGTTGTCAAGTAGTAAATCCTTCAAATTAGTCCAAAAGGGGAAAACCTACCATAGTCTCCAACTTGTACTTCCAATTCTACTTCAAACTCAACTTCTTTGGTCATCATTGATTAACCAAACTTCGGTTCTTAGCTCACTTTTCCAACCTTTATTATGTCATCAAAGAGCGTTTCACCCCTCTCATGGTCATAGTCTGAGAGTCTATTGACCATATATAGACCTTCCTTAAAAGGGTGTTACAAAGTTAACTTTGCCACAGTGAACCATCTCTCCCCTAAGTACTACTAACAAACATTATTAGTCTCAAGGCTCTAGTTCTAAAACATCTGAGGGGATATCTAAGTACATATAATACATGTAAATGTCAAGTATTTCTACATGCAAGTAAGCACAAACATTGCACTTGCTTGAACCATTACTCTGATATTAAAATGTAATGTTTCACACTTTTAAGTAAATATTTAAGGGTAATTTAATTTGATTAAAAAAAAGTATCATATCAATTCAAAATTTCATGAAGAAGAACATTTGGACCAAATTCAAGCTCAAGCCCAAAAATTTGAATCAATTGAGTAATGAGCCTTTCTACCAAAATTTTAGCACAATAATAGCTATAACCTAACATTTCCCAAAGAAAACCTACTATACATTTAATGTTATAACATTACTAGCAACAACCACCAACATAATAATCAAATGGATGTTCATGTTATACTTCTTGCATCCAAAAGAACCTTAATTTATACCCAAAGGCAAACCATAACATTAATTTAAAAACAGTTATTCATTAATCATTCTCAAATCCACAAAATAACATGTTCATCTATACTATATCAATTAATGACATCCAATACACTAGTGAATTGTCACATGTTCCAATGTAACACCCTTCTATTTCTCCTAATAAAACTCGTGATTAATAAAAAATATTGATTTCATCGTAGATATTTATTAAAATATTTTAAATCTTTCTCCAATATCATCAATTTCATTAAGTAAATAGATATCTCATGGTATGAATATTATATCCCAAAATAGTGTATGGTTCCTATACTTGACATTTACATATAACATATAACTAGATCAAAGTACTGCAACCATTACCAATTTTTACTAATGTATGCATATTGTAACCCCATGAGGTTAGAGGAGAACTTCTTCTACTTAACCTTCTTCTTTCTAGAACTAGAGCCTTCACTTTAAAATATTAACCACCAAAAGAGTGAGATATGAATCCTAATAACCAAGTAAACATGCAAATAAAATGCATTGTTATACAACCGTTTCACAATATCATACATTTCATTCTCGATGGACAATATAATAATGAAAATATGGTTATATACTAGAGATTACCATAATACAATATGCCTTGGCAACATGCCCACATGGGTTTCATATCCCAAGACATTCGAGTTCACATTCCATTGATTCACCTTGGCAGCACACTCCCACGAGGTGCTACATCCAAAGGAATCCAAATTCGTATTTGTATCATATCCAATGGGGGAATCCATTTCACCCCTATTATATTCAAATGAAGAATCTATTCCACCCCTTAACATATTCATTTGGGGAATTTGTTCCACCCATTATCATATTTTAATGACTCACCTTGGCAGAACAGACATTCCCTAGCGGTACTGTAACCCAAGATGGCCTAGTCCATATTTCGTAGATTTACTTAAGCGGTACACATTCTCATGTGGCACTACATTCCAAGGAGACCTAATCCACATTTGAGAGACTCACTCTGGCTACACATACATTCTTAAGTGGTACAACATCCCAAAGTAGTCTAATCCACATTCAAGAGACTCACTTTAGCAGCATACACATTCTCAAGTAGTACTACATCCCAAGGTAGTTCAAAGATCCACATTTCACATATCCATAGAAAAGTTGGTTACGGGGCCCCATATATGTCCACATATAAAAAGTTTTGAAGGTAGCCAATTAATTCATGTTCATATGTATTTATGCATCAAAATAGTTTGTAACAATTAGACATAATTACCATATTATCAATTATCAATAGCACTATAAACCACAACATTATAGGTTCTCAATGAATATTAATTTTCATACATACCATTGATGGCTCTTATTTTGAGTTCCTAAGCAACATCATTATGAGAGTTATACATGCTAGCGTCAAGCTCAAACTAACATCAATATACCAAAGAATCAAGTGAAAATATCATGTTATATAATATAACAAAATATGTATCATGTTATGATACGAAGTTAACCCGATTACCTTAACTCGACTTAGAATAAAATGGACACTATGGTAAGCCATTCAAGTGGTCCAAGCTACACACAATTATGAGGGGTGATTAATAAATGGCCATAAAAGCTCAAAGAAAACTCCAACAAGTTCTAAACATGCAATTCAAACCCAACAACTAGAGACGAATCGAGAGGGACCGGCAAGTGCCACGATCCCCCTAAGTTTTCCATGATCTTTGTCTTATGTTTGATTACTGGGTGAGGATAGGTAAATATAACATAACTTGGTCCCCCTTTGCACATTGTGGGTGAATAACGAAACTACTCCTACTAAATTGCAGAGTAGTGCTAATTATGTAGATTTTGATATATAAAAATTTTTACAGTTGACAATAATTAATCATGTAACTATATGAATAAATTAAAAAAATATATTTATATATATGATTTATTATTTTTATTTTAAATATTTATTACTATCATCAATTATTTTTAATACATATGCAATTATAATTATTAATAAAATAGATATTTAAAATAAAAAAAAATATAAAAGCATATTAATTTATTCTTTTAAAAAAATCCCCCCCCCCCAAAAAAAAGCTTTCATTCTAGCTTCGTCCTTGCCAACAACCATAAGTCAACCATTATGCCACCTAGGCTCCATACACATAATTGATCCAATTTTACAGTTATACGAAAATCAAACTTGCCAATTCAAGTTTAGGATTGCCAAGAGTTTAGAATATAACTCCTTGAGTCCAAATAGCAAGAGTGCTCTCCTATGCTTCCAAGTAATGCCACAAGAAACCATCAAGAGTCAAAGCCATGAATTCTATTCACTTAACTGTTTCAACACAGCAACACAACTAAATAAACTCCAAAGGGTTATCCAAGTATCCAAGGAACTTTCACTTACTTTAAACATACCCAAAAAAAAACATTGGGCTAGCACTTCATGAAGCAAATGATAACCAAGCATCATGAAACTTTGCATACATGATCATTCATAATCCCAAAAGGTTAAATATGAAGTCTCATGGCTCACAAACAAGAATTACCATCTTCTCCAAAATTCACATTTTACCAACAATCTTTCAAAGTTACATTTTCAAGTAAGTTGTTTATATAACAAATTAAGTCTAAATCCTACCAAACCTAATATACACAACCTTTATAGTTTGTTGAAGCATATTATAAAAATTTCATGATCCATTATTTGCTTTTTCAGGATTCCCAAGCCATCTAACTAGGGTTCATGCCAAATTCAAAATGATGAGCTTAAACATAAAAAATCCACCATTTAAGAGTTACCCAATGTTATTACTAGCTTCTACCATGTTTATCTACTAAAACCCCTAAAAAAATTTGAAGTCCTAGCTCAGTTATATCATCATATATACAACAAAAACCTAATATCCATCTTTGAAATACAAAGATAAGGAGAAGAGAGATGCAGGAATCATCTTACCTCAATGATATGGGCTTAAAATTACTGGAAATTGACCCTAAAAGCTCTAGAAAATCGCTAGTCGACGTTCTCCTCCATTCCCCCACTCAAAACCCTCATTTCTCATCTATTTGAAGCCCTTTTTATAAAAGTTTCATGTAACACCTTAGCTTTAGACATTATTTCCCATATATTAGACTTCATTTAAGTCCATTTAATCATGTTTAAAAGCTTGAATCATATGAGGGACCAAAACAAAAAAATTTAAAAATTTCAATTACTATTCATTTGGTCACCCCATTTTCTAGACTAAATTTTGAAAAATCATAAATAATTCTAGAAAAATAAAATGGAGGTAATTCAAGTCTCTAAAAATAACTTAAAACATTCTTTACATGAAAAAAATATTAAACAATATATTTAACATGTCAATTTGTATAGTATTTAACACGAAAATCACTGTTTATATAGTTATTTTACACCTTCTCATAATTTTGGCCTTAAATTTTAAAAAAAATTATTTCTCATTCCATTTTGAGCCAAATCATGCATACTTTATATTATTGGAAGGATGGACATGCATGTCTACTTTTTAAACATATTTTTCTTATACATTTATTCAACTTGACTGGGCATGATATTAACCTAAATCATTAAGGATCAAAACATAACTTTTACTAAAATAGTTTTAGAAAAACATACATAACTCTCATTATATAATTCCAGTTACATTCAAACTAGTTGGATATTAAACTTAAAATATAGATCTTTTCATACATACAACCCACTACATTTTTGGAACTTTATACGATTTTATAGCACCTTTCCAATTAAACAATACTTATAGTAAAAATTTACAGTTTTCCAACTCTATTTAGTTTTGAACCTTAACTTCAAAAGTTCGCTGTAAATTGTATACTTATCTAATTTATGTGTTCTATAGTTTTTTAGAAAGTTTGTTCTATCTAATTTTAAAGCATGTATAATACTTATATGGAATGCTCTGTTTCAAATAGAGTGACCTTATTTCTGCCATGGCTGGTCACCTTGGATAGTTTTAAGCATCTCTTAGTAAAACTAATTGCACATGCTTGCTACATCATCATAACTTATTCAATATTCATTCCATTAAACATAAAGATTCCATGGAGTGTAGCCATACTAAGTTATAGATTTAAAATATAACACACACACAAATATATATACAATATCACATAATATAATGTCATAGCTTTCTTAAACAAGTTATGCATCATTATCCTTGGACTCTTCCATGACCTTGCCCAAACATGGTTAGTATTTGGAATGGTTAGATTATGGAATCTTAGTAGCAAGTCACATTTCATGCAAATACATTATCATATATGCTTAAAAACATAATTCATACATTTCCAACCATTCAAACACATAATGAGCTGTAATGTCAATAAAAATTTTGGCAAAGTTTTCCCTTAGAAAATGGACATCTTGGGGTCAAAACCCTTTCATAAAACATCCAAAATCAGTCTCATAACATCATAATGAGAATATGACAATGATATCATAACATGGAAACAATATATAACGACATAAAGCAAGAAAGTGAACTTTGCTATCTTGGGTACCTTCCTTTGTTTCCCAATTTGATTCCAATGCTTTCACTAGTTTTCTTGGGCTTCTCCAAGTACTATGGCAACATCAAACACTCACTTAAACCTCTAGTTTCATGACTTCATAAAGTCCCTATAAAACCCAAAAATTCCATATAATTTATCTTTGCCTCTACATGAAACCAACACTTTTTCTTAAGGTTTTCCACTATAAGAAATCCATTTTTGGCATCAAAATCATGAAAATCTCACTCATTATGGACTTTCATACTGGCCAAAAATAGGGCTCAAAGTAAAAGAAGTGATTTTTCATACATTTGCTTCAAAACTTACTCAAGCTTGCCTTTCATGTAATTTCTCATGCTTTCTCTTAGGTTTCATGCAAGAAAACACTTTCCCTCTATTTCCCCATGCTTAGGCTGAAATTTAAGTTCAAGAAAAAGGAGGAGAAAACTTAGCTAAGCTATCTCAAGCTTTAGAGAAAACTATCATGAAGTTGGAGAGGAACTTAGCTTGAACTTGCTCTCAAATTCCTCAAGCTTCCTCCTTTCTTTTTCTCCTTCCTCTCTTCACCTCTCCTCTCTTTCTTTTCTATTTTCAGAAGCTCTCTCTCCCTCTTTTATGCAGCCCGTAGGTTAGTCAAGGAGAGAAATGAAATAAGGGTCTTAACTTGCCTAATTACTTGGTTAGGTTAAGATTAACCTTGGTTGGCAAAAATCAACTCCTTCTCCATTAAGTTTCCTACGAATTAATTAAATAATTCCATTCCTCACATGCTGCAAATTGGGATGCCACTTTAGAGAGGAAATATCCAAAATACTGCATATTTTTCTAATCCAAAATGTCATATACTGATTTACTTTTTTACTTGGACTGTTTAAGTTAATTTAGTAGTATTTTGTTACTTTATGGATACAAGATTAAACGATATTTGAATCTGTGTTTACTTCAATATGCTTTCCCAAAAGGTATCTTTGTAGTTGTCCACATATTTTCTTCTTACTTTATCTGCTTTTGTGAGACCCACAATACTTTTTTCTTTATACTATTAATTTTACTATTCTCAACTGTCGATTTTTCTTCAAACTGATTCCATTAAGCTCAATACATTGTCCCATTATGTTCAGTATGTCATGAGCTTTAGTTTGACTGGAATATTGCATGTTTACAAAAATACTCTTGGAGGGACTAAATGACAAATTTTCTTTAGGAACTAAACTGTAAATAATTTTTTTCAGGGAATAAATTTCAAATTCGTACTTTACATATCTCTAGCTTGAAAAATGACCTCTTACCCTTTTCCTCATCCATATCATGTATTTCAAGCTATTTATCATATTTCCATACTATAATATCACCTTTTCATACATTTAGTGATGTCTAGTAATTTAGGCATGTTACATTTCACAATTCTTGCTGCCGCTAAGAATGTGGTGGCCACACCTAGCTTTTCAGCTTTAACTTTGAAAATTTGTAATTTATTCTCTAGATCTCAAAAAATTATGAATTAGGACTATATGAAAAGCTTGAGATGTCTAATTTTTATTTCAAAAAGTTTCACTCCAAAATGTTGTTATTTGTTTTCTTAAACTTGTCACTTTCCAAAGTTGTTCAGTTTTCATCGAAAAAGTGTTATATCATGATTTCTACGACCAATGCCTGATTTAACCATTTCAAAACATAATCAAATCTCTTCTAACAAATTTTAATATATGAGAAGTCATTAGGACTCACTCAACCATGCTTCACACCTCTTTGAATTGAATTTTAGCCCCTTGAACTCCCAATTTTCTTTTATAAATAAATCATGTAACTACTAGAATTTTGCCAAAACCACTCACATTGATTTTTAATCCATATAAGCAGTTAATTATCCTTTAATCAAAGCTTTTTTAATTGTGTGGGGTATTACATCCTTCTCACCTTTTAAGAATGCTGTCCTCGAAATTAAATAAGTTAGTAATCAAATAATGATAATTTACAAGGTAAATTGCAACATTGTACAACTACAAACAAAGTATTGCAATAATTTACAATGAGTTTAAATGTGAAATCAGATTTAAATATCATATAAAATCAAAGTTCTTGCCATTTACTAATCGCATGGGGCTATCGACGTGTGATAGTATTCATATTTGAAATTATGAAACCATGACGCTCAACAAAAATGGATTCCACCTCAAATATTAATTTATTATTAATTATTGAGTCATAATCTATGTGATCTAATATTACCCGAAGGTATTGTAAACTCTTTTCTTCACGGAAAAGGAAACAAATATACTATCTAATTAGCAAAAGGAAGATCAATAAAGAAGAAAGAAGCATCAAGCTACAATATGTATACATAAACCATGATACAATCACCTTCAACACATTTACTAAATGCAAAGCTCATACAAAGCCTGATACAAAGAACCTGCATTATGTGTGTGGCAAATCCAGGGCAACTATATACAATGAAAGAAACACCCTGCAAGTATAATTGTTTTCTTGAAATATTCAATATAAAAAAGGGAAAAAAGAAACTACTTGATCTACAAAATAATGAAGAGTTTCAAGAAGAGAATAATTTCTCAGATTTGTGGAACCAAATCTAGGCAATACCAAATGATACATGAAAATAATTCTCAACCAAACTACTTGTAGAATTGGTAAATTGTCATTTTTCTCCACAGTATAATTTCTTAGCAACACTTTACATAAGCTATATCACAACCTTAATTATTCAAACTACACAAACTTTAATAATATCTTATATTTTTTTGCAATTAAAAAAAATGATCATAACCATTTTGTTGATGGCAAAAAAACTTTTTATTTTATCTAAATAATTATTGTATCCTTGTCTTTTAATAAGAAAAAACTAACGATAAGGAGTTTATCTTAATTGCTAAAAAAGAGGTTTGTTTGTATAAAATAGATTTGCTAGAGTAATTATATACACTACGGAATAAAATTTAAGGAAAAGTAGTTTTCTTTGATTTTGTTAAAATGCATCTATAATCATCACAATATGTCCCACAAGCTATATGTATCATGAAGCAACAGATGTCCTGAATTGATGGATAAAGTAAACTAATGAAATTTAACAAAATTAATAACAGAATATTAAAAAGGATAGCATTATGTAAAAATTATATGAAACACATGATATTCTGAATTTCTTTTCCATCACAAATACCCATCTTTAGTACCATAGAGTGCACATATTAAAGACATAACACATAATAACAACAACAACAATAACATTATCCTTATCCTACTAAGTGAATAACATATACTAATAACAATTAAAAAGTAATCTTACATAAACAACTCCACCTAGTAGTAATTGCAGATTTACAAATAAATAATAATAGTACTTATAATCAACAATCTTTTATCTTTCCCATTTATTTTTCGCACCCTAAACAAAATTATGGACCTTCCACGGTTGCCATCTTCAAGCTTTTGCATAAAGTTCGAAATGAAGGCATCTCGATGGGTAAGTTTCAGAGAAGTTCTTTTCCTTCTTCCTCTTTATCTTCTCTACAAAATAGTTTTTCTTTCATGGTGGTTGTTTGCTGCAAAAATCTGTGTAGTAGAAAAAAAAAACATCTGTTCACAATGAAACAAAAACTAGTTAAAGTGATGAATTACAACCTCACTCCATGCAAATATCCCAATGTAAACAAAACAAAAGAACAAATTAATTCAGGATTCAACAAAATTAATTAGATAATCAATATCAAATAAAGAAGAAACTAGAAATATAAATCAAAATATGAACTTAAACAATGAATCAAAATTAATCTATTTTAGGGTTCAATGTTATTATATCAAACTAAATCAACACCAAGTCAAAAATGCAAAAATAAATCAAAATTGGAAACTTAACCGATGATCCCATGACATAATTCAGGAAGCAAACAGGAAATGAGATTGATCCTCGGCGCTTCGCACACATAAAAACGTAAAACTTGTCACTAACAAAAGAATTATTAAAAATAGGGAAGCTTCCCAACAAAAGGAAATTATGAACTGAGAAAGAAAAAGAACAAAAAAGGAGGCATGGGAAAAGGAAATCTGAAAAGGAAGAACTTCAACATGTAAATATGAAAAAAGCATCATAAACTGAAAAAGAATACTAAATTTAACACCTTCAAATGGATATAAAATTAGAGTTCTAGACTTAGGGAAAAAAAGAAAAGAAAGAATTCGCCTTCAAATTTTAAATTACACACATGACTTTGATAAATAAAAAAGAGATCATATTTATTGCAGTAGCAATTACTAGAACACACCATATATGCACCCTAGATAGAAATAAGGCAAACAGAGATGCAAGAGATTAGCCAAAACCCTAAACAAGGGTATATTGTAATGCCCCTCATGATATTTTTCTTGGCATTAAGTTCAGGACCGAGGAAACAAGACGGAGGAAGGCTCAAGTGGAGTCTGAAGGAGCTCCACGCGGTGGCGAGGAGCAGAGCCGCCGCGACGAGAAGCTTTCCAGTGGCATTGTTCTGGATAATTTGGTGGAGCCGCGGCGAGAGTCGGAAAAATTGTTTAAATCCGGATCAGTCGGACGCGAAAGAAAGAAAGAAAACGAAAGGAGCGACGCAGAGAGACAAGGAGCAGTGCTAGGGTTCGGCATTTTCGGTGTCCCAGAGTGATTCTCGTCCATTAGGAGCTTGGATTCAAGTTGGTAAGCATTCCCTACTCCTCTCTCTTCATTTTCTTCGGTTTAGATTTTGGGGTTTTCGGTTGTAAGGTTGGATTTCCGAGTTGGGGCGAAATCCACCGATTGAAATGGGTGATTTGAGGTTAATGGAACGTGTTTTGGTATTCTTGTTGCTTGAATGTGAGTTTTGAAGGGATTATGTGTGTTTAGAGCTTAACCCTAGGTTGTTTTCAGTAATGGCTCTTAGGAATCCGAGGTGTCTGAGATTGTATGGTGTTTGAGTGATCCCTAAGAGCTTATTGACGCATGAAAAGGGTGTTGGAACCTTGGGTTAGGTTAATGTGGTTGAATTGTGATGTTTGGTTATATGGTGTATTGTGTTAATGGAAGAATTATGGCATGATAAAGGTTGTTGACTAATCCAGAGGGGTTCGCGCGTACTGGACAGTTCAAGGAAGCATGTGGAACTCGTGTGTGTGTGGTAACGACAATTGAGGTAACCGGGTGTTTGTTTATATTATGTTGACTATGTTATACGATAGTTGTTATACGATAGTTCATGTATTTGTATATGTATATATATGCGTGTTGCATTCATACCACGGTACTGGTGGGTTGCATGTACTGTCGTTATATATATATATATCATGGTATGAATACTGTTAGATGATGGTTATGACTATGATGATGATATGTGTGATGATGATATGATATGTTGCATACATGACATTATGATGATGATATGATGATACATGAGCATCACCACATAACATTGTGAGATTGTGAGGTATGGTGGATGTGGTGGTGATGACGTGATGGTGGTATGATGTATGATTATATATATATATGTTAGGGAGGATAAGGTTGGATTATATATATATATATGTTAGGGAGGATAAGGTTGGATTATATATATATATATATGTTAGGGAGGATAAGGTTGGATTATGTATATATGTTAGGGAGAATAAGGATGGATGATATATGTGTTAGGGAGGATAAGGATGGAGTCCCTGTGAGGGCGACATGCATGATTTTCATTTCATATTGCATTCATGATTTGTGTGAGATATATATATATATATTGTGTGTGGTTGTTGTTCCCGGTTACTGAGACATTGTCTCACCCCCTCTCCCATAAACTAACCTTTCAGGTGACGGTTATGGCACTAGTCCGGAGAAGACGCGGGAGTAGCTGTGTACGTGGGGATAGTCTATGTAGCGGGTGTATTTTGTATTGGTATCTTGTGCCAAGTAGGATAGCATGATTTGTAATGGATAATGTTACGATTAAGACTGGTTTGGATGTATGGATATTTATGTATGTAGTATGTGTGACAGTTTTGGTAAGTCCAGAGTGTTGTTGGGCCTTGTTGGTTTGCGAAAGGGCCTGTAGCCCATTTGGTCAAGTTGGGTTCCAAGGGGCCAAATCTCAGAGGAGTGGTTCCTTTGAGGTGAAACCTCTTTGAACAGGTTTGTTTGAAGGATTTGGACCTGTATGAATGGTCTCTGAGCGATCAGTTGCCTTTGGTGGCAATTAGAGGGGACTAGTGGTGAGTTTTGGTCAATAAGTGGCCAAAACAGAGTTAAG
The DNA here is from genome assembly GCA_026686845.1 of Adenanthera pavonina. Taxonomy (NCBI): domain Eukaryota; kingdom Viridiplantae; phylum Streptophyta; class Magnoliopsida; order Fabales; family Fabaceae; genus Adenanthera; species Adenanthera pavonina. Next base: position 12,902,856 of record JAIVEN010000017.1, read on the forward strand.
GGTCCAGAATCTCCATACGGAGTTGGATTAAGGTAAAAGTGGTGTCTGTGGATAGATGGGGACTAGATTGACTTGTAGGAGTTGGAATCGAGTCAATCGGAGGTCGGAGCATTAAGTTATGCGTGTCAGAAGTTCGCCCCGGAGTGTTGAAATTGCTGATATGGTATATCAGCAGGGGGCGCCGCGACGAGGGAAGGAAGGCCGCGGCGCCATAGGAGACAGAACGATGTTGAGACAGGAGAGGCCAGAGTCGCGGCGGTACTGTAGCGGCCGCGGCCCCATCCTAGATTTTGGTGCTTTTGAGTTGTTTCCGTTGTGTTTATGAATATGGAGAGTTGTTTGAGATGTCAGGGTTGTGTAGGGTCAGGTTTTGAAGCGTTTGGTTAAGTACGGAGGTGTCAGGAGGTAGGATGTTACATATATTCCATTCACCACATAAACATACATTATTGGGCTAAAGAGGAAATCCTAATACAAGAGGCAAACAAACAAAAGCCCAAGGAAATAAATAAATAAATGAAAGAATAAATAATGATAATGATAACTATAATTACAGATTATATCTTAACTCCCCTCTCAAACTAGTGGGAGGATAACTCACACCTAATTTGGCTCTCAAACCAGCAAATTTGGATATGGATAGAGGCTTAGTGAAGCAATCTGTAATTTGCTCTCCAGAAGGAACATATTGGACATTGAGTGCACAAAATGTGGATCAATCTCTATATGCTTTATGCGAGCATGATATACTAGATTGGAAGCAAGTGTTGCAACACCAAGATTATCACACTTGATAACTGGCACTTAAGTGAGGGGTATCTCTAACTCCTTGTGATGTAATTGAATCTAGTGAGTTCACAAGCCAAATCTGCTAACGCTCTATATTCATATTCCATAATTGATCTAAAGATTACTCGCTACTTCTTAGAGCTCCATTCAATCAATGTATCACCTAGAAACACATAATAGCCACCAACAAATTTTCTATCATTGGGACAAGCTACCCAATCAGCATCAGTGAAACTAGAGAGATATAAAATTTCAGAAGGATTGATGTGCTAACTCAAATTGGAAGTTCCCTTTAAGTATCTCAATAGTCATTTTATAGCTTGCCAATGACTATTTGTAGGGCAGCTCAAGAATTGACTTAGCTTGTGTGATAGCAAAGCTAATACCCAGTCTTGTGTGTGTAAGATATTAAAGAACATCTATAACCTATCTATAATACTGTCTTGAGTAAAGGACACTTTTCCACTAACCATGGGGTTTAGTGTGGATCACTCAAGATTAAAACAAGGTGATGAGTTCATCATGCCAAAATTTTCAAGCAAATCATGATTATAAGTTTCTTGATTCAAGTATAAGCCTAAGCTATCCCTATAAGATTTGATCCCAAGCAAATAGTGAAGCGGTCCCAAATCTTTAAGAGGGAAAACATCATTCAACTGTTTGATAAAATTATCAAGAAGAGAAGCATTGTTACCCTTCACAAAAAAATCATCAACATATATGAGTACCTAGCAAAAGAGAGCTCTTACGTTTCTTCATAAAGAGGGAAGAACACTAGTAAAAAAAAAGATGTTCTAAGACTATGTTTTAGGACAGTAAAAAAAAGTTCTAAAATATTTGCCTGGTGGCAATTTTGTAAATATTAGCTACTCTAAATCATTTTCAAGGATGGTGGTTTAAGGCACTGTCCTTTATTTTTTTCAAGACTATGGTATACCCTACAGTCCTAGAAATATTTAATTTTTAGGACTGTGGGATTACCCCACCGTCCTATAACGCCTTTTTTCCTTCCTTTTTTTTTTTGCCAAAATAGAGTCAATCTATCATGTGGCAAAGTTCATTACCTTTGTCACGGCAAAACTTTCTTCAATTCCCTTACAACAAAACCTCTCTCCTCTCATTGTCATCGCTCGCCGCTCCCAACACTCACTATCACCGTTGAACCTTAACCCCATTGGCCCAAAACAGACACCGTTGAACCTAATGGCACTCTCTCCTCTCCCGGCCATCGAACCCTTAGCCACTATCACACACTCCATCACTGTTCATTGTTTGGTGAAAACCCAATCATCTAGTTGCTCGTGGGTCTTCAGTGAAACCTGTTTCCTATTGCTCACGGCATCGCTAACCTTTGCAGTGTCTCTGCCTCCTCCTTCATTCACTGCAAAAGTACCTACTTCTCTTTCTTCATTTCTACTTCCTCTTCCATTTTCTCTTTAGTTATGTATATATTATATCCTGTTTAGTATTGCTCGGTGTATGATATCTATAACAACTAATTAACAACATATTTTCTTTTTGGTATTTTTTTGGATCCCAACTTCCAACTTCAACTCCACCTCCCACTCAAGTGATGTCATTATGGAGTACTCTAATCAGTCCCTTTCTCTCTAACTTTTTTAATTAAACCTTTATTTCTGAGAGTAGCTAGTTAAGTTAATTTGTATGAAGGTTGTTTTTGGTTTTTTGGCCAACAAAATAGAAAAGCATAGGGTGTGGGGGAAATTTGGTAACTCTTCATGAAACTTAGAGGTTGTTTAGTTGTCTTATCCCACAAAGATATAAGTTTAGTTTGGCTGAAAATAGGGGATATGCCGTTTTTGTTTGTTGTCTGATTACTGCTACTTTTTTTCTTTCAGTAGTTTTGCTTAGTTGTTTTGAGAAATCTCAGTCATGGAAAGGTTATTCATGAGCTTAGTGGAGTGATTCTTTCTGGTGCTCCCAAGCTTTGTAATTTTGTAGATTAGAGAGGATATAGGCAACTATATTTAGTCCACAGAACAATGTTATGATAAGACTAGCTATATTTCGTTCCAAGCTTATTTAGTTCACAGAACAAGGTTATTCATGAGCTTAGTGGAGTGATTCTTTTTGGTTAAACGTTTTTCTGGTTCACACTTGCTCATTTGAGTTGGGGTAGTTTCAAGCTGAAAATTCTTTTGTTCCAAGATGGTTTGTAAGCTTATCAACCAGATGAAAACAGATTTTAATTGAAAATTAAAATTGCAAGATTGGAGTTCAGTATGGACTCAATTTTAATGTTTGAGATGGTTTCTATTCTCTTAGTACCTTAATGCATAATCACGATGGTACAGATGGTTTCTATTCTCTTAGTACCTTAATGCATAATCACGATGGATGTACTTCACTAATTTGAACGTAGAAATATAAAGACATTCCTGTTCAGGGTTATCATATAAACTCCAATTACCCTATAATAAAAAATGGGCACAAGTAAACATAAGATAAAAAATATATTTAGGACCTTATCATATTAGTCGATGATTTTCATATATTCATTTTGACTTCTATTGGTTCTTTTTTATCTAATTAGTTTTCACTTCCTTAATATTGAAAATGATAGTGCCACTTGCCTACTTGGGAAGTGTGCCAATTTTTCCCGCACATCCTGCACCATTTGCTTTTAGTTGATCTAGCATGCTTTTTTTTTTTGTTTTTCTTTTACTTTGTTTGAATGGCCCTACCTGGTAAGCTGACTTACAAAGCAATATAAGGTGATCTTTCAATTAAAAAAGAAAATAATAATAAATAAATAAAGAAGTTGGTCTAGCATGCTCTTTTCGTGAGTTCTTTTCATGTAACTTGAGCATTCAACTTGTTCTCCATATCACCCTTTTAGGGAAGGTTGAACACGTGAGCTAGGGATATGAGGAATAAATTATTTATGTCTTCTTGGTTTATAGATTTATTATTATTAAGGATTAGTGCTCACTGATTTTTATTTTGAGATTTGTGTTCACTTATGAGTGTGAATGAAAAATTTTTGAAAAAAAATATAGTCTTATCACAACATTGTTCTGTGGACTAAATATATTATTATCTAATTTCTTTGATTTTGATATATACTACAGTACTTTTTATTTATTATCTATTTTTTTTTATGTGTTTGACTTAAAGAAATGACCATTCTTTTTTTACTTTGTTTTAATCAGTTTAGATCAAGGCACATTGGTGATGTTACTCTATATGGTCACATGGAAGTTTGGCATGTGAGAAGTTTGAGAGTTGAGACAAACATTTTGGCATTTGAGAAGATGAGTATATAAGGTAAGTGCTCTTAACTTGCACAAAATTCAGATGTACTGAAATGAAATCCTATGTTTTTGTTCCAAATTTATTTAAATGAAATCCCATGTAAGAACCTCATGAAATAGGATAAAACGTAGAATGTGAAGGTAGAAAATTAATATAACGTACAGTATGCCATGTTGAGCAACAACTAGCTAGTTGGTACTCTCTTTTATAACTAACTATATTGTATTAACATGTTATGCATTCAACTTACATAGGAAAATTAAATAGGGTTTCTTGAGCACTATATTTTTTCTGTTTATTTATGTATCATTTATGTAATATCCCAAATTTTATTAGACATCATACAATACATAAAGAATTAAGAAAAACAGAAAGATATAGTTAAATGCAAAAAAGGACAAAAAGATCATTTTTCCAGTTTAGAACTGAAAATGAAAAAATTATATTTTACCCCAAGAAAAAAGAACTTTATGCAAATTAGTCTCAAAAAAGGAAGAATTGAGTGTCATTTAGTCCTTGAGAAAATTTACAAGAAATGACCCAAAAGAATTTAAAATTATAATTTTACCCCGAGTCAAGGGTACTTTTGTCATTAATAAAATTCTTGTCAAAACGGAATTTGCGACAAGCCGAACCTAATGAGATACTACTTTGAGGTTAATTAAGTCAGTATGAAGTTATAATTAGCATTGAAAATCAAAAAGTGATTATAATACCAAAAAAGGAATTGCGGGCCCTACAAAAAGCAGCATAAAAATAGGAACAGTATGCAGACCCCACACAAATATATTTTGAGATAAGATAATTGTTAGTTAGGCTGACTTCCCAAGAGGGGGGGTGAATTGGGAAGATTAAAAATTTTCTGCACAAAGTGAAATAGGTGAAGAAAGCAAGGTATAATGAAAGCAGCGTATAAGCAAAGCAAATTGAAAAAGTAATGATAAGGAGAAGTACACTCAGAAATTTATCCTGGTTCGGTCTATCCACTTGACCTACGTCCAGTCCCCAAGACACCTCTTGAAATTTTTTACTGTACTGCAAGAATTCAATGTGCTTCTTACAAATGCCACAGTACACAGCTTGTGCTCTGTTTTGTAGAGCTTTCTCAATCTCTCTAAGCACTTCCACAATGTGCTTCCCAATCCCCTTGTGATATCCCCTCACAAGTAAATCTATCTTCCAGATGAAGATTAGATTGTTTATAAAGATATAACTCTCTTAAATAGAGTAAATGTGAAGATTAAAGTACAGATATTGAAGTTGAGAGGGTAAAAGCTTTTTAAGAAGAAGATTTGGCAGAGTTTCAGTATATACAAGTTTGATTTGTTACCCACAACTTCAAATGATGTTATATTTATAGATTTAGGTTTCAAATGTCCGTTAGAGACAAAATCTATCCGTTGGGGAAGTTATCCAACGGTTACTCTGAAAAACTATCCATTAACCAACCGCATTTAATGCTTCTGACATACTGAAATTCGAATTTTGGTTGGTCAACAGACAAATTTTGAAGGAACCGAAGGTTAAGGCTTCCAACATTGACATACTGAAGTTCGTCTGTTCATGAAGTGAAATTCGAATTTTGAAACTTAGAAAATGTTTCCATATTGTGACATACGAATTTTCAAGAAGAAAGTTTTTCTGTTAAGCTGAACAGTGTTTTCAATTTTCTACAGTGCCCTCAAAATTCGAATTTTGGAGTCCCAAAATTCGTCTGTTCTTAGCAGGCTCAGAAAGCATAGTTGTTCATTTACATTGAAATTCAAATTTTCAAAGAGTGAAATTTGTCTGTCAGAGAGACCTCTTTTCAGACTTACTTTAACATTCGAATTTACAAACACTGTCATTCGTATGTCAACATGTTATTGCAATAGACTTACAACCTTAGCTTCTGAAATTCGAATGTCCATGTTCAAAGTTCGTCTGTCAGTGAGTAATTTTGAAACTCAGAATAATCATGATTTCAGATGAACTTTAACATTGTTTCAGACGAATTTCTTCAGTTTTCATAAGTTGTATTTTATCTGAAATTCGAATGTTCAAAACTTAAAGTTCGTCTGTTGCTTCACAGCTTCTTCCAGACACATATGAAAATTCAAATTTTGGAAAATCAAAATTCGTCTGTCAGAGAAACATCTCTTCAGACTTTTTCAATTTTAACTCGAAATTCGAATTTCCAAAGCCAAAGTTCGAATTTCCAACATGACAGTTTAATGCAATATTTTCAAACTTCGACTGTTGGTGGGTATTTTTCAAATATTTCATAATCTAACATAAAATCAAGGTTTTAAAACATTTTTCCACCAAATCAAAGTCTTTTACCCATGACAAAAGATCCTACAACAATCCTAGCAATGATTACTCAGATTTCCTTCACTTAAGACACTTTGAGCTCCTTTGACATCTTCAATCCAAGCTCTTCAATGTTGGTTTGGAATCATCAAAACTTCTTGATTCAACAATAATAAGTTTAGTTTAAAATCAAATTTAGAATAATCTTGTATCAAAAAAATGCCAAAAATACGTCAAAAATCATTAATCAGTATAAGTAAAATTTATAAGTAAATATTATTTTGGACCAATAAAAAAATTATGGAGCATTTTTGGACAATAATGCCCTTCAAATGGCATGACAACAGTAGCTTTGGACACAAAAGGTGTTAGCAAGGCTGACTTCCCAAGAGGAGGGGTGAATTGGGAAGATTGAATTTTTTTTGCACAAAGTGAAATGAGTGAAGGTAGCACAGTGTAATGGAAGCAGCGTATAAAACAGAGCAAGCTGAAAAGTAAAAATAAGGAGAGGAAGACTTAGTAATTTATCCTGGTTCGGTCTATCCACTTGACCTACGTCCAGTCCCCAAGACAACTCTTGAGATTTTTCCAATATACAGCAAGAATTCAATGGGCTTCTTGCTAATGCCACAGTACAATGAGTATGTTGTTTCTGGAGCTCTCTCAATCCCTCTAAGCACTTCTACAATGTGCTTCCCAATTCCCTTGTGATTTCCCCTCACAAGTAAATCTATCTTCCAGATGAAGAGTAGATTGTTTACAAAGATATAACTCTCTTGAATAGAGTAGATATGAAGGTTAAAGTACAGATATTGAAGTTGAGAGGTTAAAAGCTTTTGAGAAGAAGATTTGGCAGAAATTCAGTATATACAAGTTTGATTTACTACCCACAACTTCAAATGGTGTTATATTTATAGATTTAGGTCTCAAATGTCCGTTAGAGACAAAATCTATCCGTTGGGGAAGTTATCCAACGGTTACTCTGAAAAACTATCTGTTTACTAACCGCATTTAATGTTTCTAACATACTAAAATTCGAATTTTGGTTGGTCAACAGACGAATTTCGAAGGAACCGAAGGTTAAGGCTTCCAACGTTGAAATACCGAAGTTCGTCTGTTCATGAAGTGAAATTCGAATTTTGAAACTCAGAAAATGTTTTCATGTTGTGACATACGAATTTTCAAGAAGAAAGTTTTTCGGTTAAGTGTGAACAGTATTTTCAATTTTCTACAGTGTCTTCGAAATTTGAATTTTGGAAGCCCAAAATTTGTCTATCTGTAGAACGTTCAAGGAGGCACAGTAGTTCACTTTCTTCAAAATTTGAATTTTGAAGGAGTGAAGTTTGTCTGTTAGAGAGATTCTTTTCAGACTAACCTCAACATTCAAAGTTACAAAACTTTGTCATTCGTATGTCAACATTTCATTCCAACAGACTTATAATCTTAGCTTCTGAACTTCAAATTTTAATGTTCAAAGTTCGTCTTACAGAAAGCAGTTTTGAAACTTAAATTATTCTTGATCTCAGATGAACTTTAACATTGTTCAGACGAATTTCTTCCATTTTCATAAGTTATGTTTTGTCTGAAATTCAAATTTTGAAGACTCAAAGTTCGTCTGTTTCAAAGAAGCTTCTTTCAGACTTATATGAAAATTCAAATGTTGGAAAGCCAAAGTTTGTCTGTCAGATAGTATTTTTTGAAACTCAATTTCATCTTGATTTCAGATTATTTCAGACGAATTTCTTTGGTTTTCTCAAACTGCATTTTATCTGAAATTCAAATTTTGAAGATCTGAAGTTCGTCTGTCACTAAAAGGCTTCTTTCAGACTCAGATGAAAATTCAAATTTTGGAGAAGAAAATTCGTCTGACAGAGAGACATCTCTTCAGACTTGTTCAGTTTTGGCTCGAAATTCGAATTTCCTAAGGCAAAGTTCGAATTTCCAACATGCCAGTTCAGTTTAAACTTTCAAACTTCGTCTGTTTGTGGGTATCTTTCAAATAAGTCATGATTTAACATAAAATAAGGGTTTAAAAACATCTTTTCCTCAAATCAAAAGCTTTTACCCATTCATAACTAAAGCTAAAGATCCTACAGTAGATCTAGCAGCAATTACTTAGAAATCCTTCACTTGAAACACTTTGAGCTCCTTTGATATCTTCAATCCAAGCTCTTGCATGCTGGTTTGGAATCATCAAAACTCTTGATTCAACATTCTCCCCCTTTTTGATGATGACAAACAACATACAAACTGGATTAGTACTTGGGTTTACTTTTACAAGCTCCCCCTCAACATATGCATTATATTTTAGAAGATATCATATACAGCAAATCAAGTGAAGATATTCAAAGAGTAATATGCACAAATCATTGCAACCAAGAAATCCATTCATTTCAATACTTAAGCTTTACAGAGATAAAATTAATCAAAGTTCTTAATACAAAATGCAAACATTCAAAACAGAAACAGAAACACAAGGCACTACAAGAGGACTCAAGCCTAAGATTTAAACAAGTCTTCAATCATTTCTTCTTGGGCTTGGTCTTCTTGCTGTACATCTTGCCTTTCCCAGATTGCTCAGCAGTAGCAGACTTTCCAGTTTGCTCAGTCTTCTCCCCCTTTTTGGCATCATCAGGAAGGCCAAAAAAATCAGCAGGAGGAGGGATCTGAGAGACAGGAATAGCTCGAAGTGGCACAGGAGCAAAAGAAATTTCTGACTGGACTGGTGCAGAAGGCTCTGCAGGCTCAGGACTTGCTTCTTCATCATCAGAGATCTCAAGCAGCTCTTGCATTTCCTGCCTGGAAAAAGCTAACTGAGCTCTCTGTTCCTCTGAGAGCCCATAAGCAGTAAGAGAGGGAGGAGCTAGTTCAGCAGGAGGAAACATTTCTTCCAGCCTTCTCCTCTGAGCTTGCAGCAGAGCATTGTGAGCAACAACTATATAATCAACAAAGGTACAATACTTTTTTCTTCATTGCTCATACCCTCCTACATAGAAAAGGTTGAAATGGCTGCAACCAGTCTTTCAACTTGCTCTGATTCTTGAATGGACAGAATTGAACCCTGAGCATCTTCTTGCATAGGCTCATGAGGGCTTGTTTCTTGAAGTCCTTTCTCTTCCAAGCCATAGTCCAAGGGTGGACCAGGACTTGGTGTCTTCATTGCACCAGCACCATCTATATCATCATCATGGTCAGAGGAGGCAATCTCGAATGGGCTTGGAGGCTCAGGAGTTAGAGATTGGACAGGCACAGAGAACCCTGGCTAAGGTGCAGCTGAAGTGGTAGGGATTGCACTTCTAATATCTTCATAAGCATCAGCAACCACTTTCATGTTAATAGCTAACTGATGGATCTGATCTTGCAGATGAGCAAATTTGGCATTTTGCTCATCCCAGATACTGAGAATAAGTGTAGACAAACTATCATACAACTCAGTGATCTTGGTTGGCTTGGCCCGTGAGGAGGGAGTAGAAGGAATATGAGTGGGCTTGGATGAAGATGGGATTGGCTGAGAAGGCTGAGGAGTTGGTCTGACAGGAGCCTCAGAAGTACCCTCTTGCTGTAGGGAGACACCTTCAACAAAGAACAGATCTTCAGTTCTTCCTACTCCCTTTCCAACCCATCTTCCCTCATCCTTTTCAATGCTTATTCTTTGCAGTTCTTCCTCCTTGAAGATTTCAGTGGGCTTGCCCTTCCCCTTCTCAAGATGTTGAATCCTGGCATACTGCAGGATTCTGGAAATGATAACAGCATAGGGGAGTGTGGAGTCCTTCCTCTGATCTCTAGCCTTGATCATGCGTTGGAGAATGATGTGTCCCATATTAATCAGTTTCCCACGCATGATTGCAGCCATGACATGTGCCTCTACTCTGGTTATCAGATTGAAGCTGCCTCATTTGTTGAATATGATCCTGGACACTATGTAGTGCAGGATCCTCACTTGATCACTGAGGTCTGTGGGCTTCAATACGTTTATGGATGGCCAATTTTCCCTCCTTCTGAACAATGTGCTCAGAATATTTCTCTCCTTGTAGTTCAGAAAGGGACCACCTTCTTCATCAACCGTATCTGCCTCATCCATATACCCAGAGGCAGTGATATCAATCTTGAGTCTATCTTGCCCAGGGATCTCCAGCACTTAATTGAATGTCTCATCAGTAAGCCAAATAGTCCTAGATCTTAGATTGACTGCCCACTTCTTCTTCTTGTTATAGTACTTCAAGGAAGCATACTAGGACTTCACTGCCTCATCATCATATCTCTCTAATACTTCCAACAGATTCTTGTATCTCATCATCCATATACCAGCATCAAAACTATTGGAGACCAAGAAATTTTCCAAATTTACACAATGTGGTTTGATTACCTTTTTGTTAGCAAACTTGGTGGAGTATTCCTCTTGAATCTGTGGAGTGCTCCATAATGGCAGTGTGGTAAGCTCATATTCTCCAGATTCAGTGTTTGAGGTTGAAGCAGGAGCACTAGGTTCATCAGCAATAGGAGCAGGGACTGAAGGTTCTGCTACCTTTGAAGAAGAGGGTCCAGCCTTCTTTGATTCTTCCTTAGATGCAGTTTTCTGGCGTTTGGAGGGAGTTACCTTACTAGATTCAGCCTTTCTCTTTGATTTTTCTCCTTCCTTCGAGGCATATTGGGATTTAACATTCCTCTTTGGTCGGGCCTTTACTTTCCCAGCATCACGATTCTTGACTCTCGTCATTTCTCGGATGAATGTTGCTGAATGTGGCTTAGAATTGGTTTATAGGATGCGAAAGGAAGTTTAATTGGTTGGAAACAATGGTTTTTGGGCAGGATTTAAGAGAATTGATGAGAGGATCAGAACAGACTCAGAGAAGTTAAGAATAGGGTTGCGTCTGTTCTTTGGAAAATCGTCAGGTTTAACATAAGTAACCGTCTGACAGACGAATTTTGAAAGGTCAAAATTTGAACTTCGGGCAGTTACAAGTTAAACCGTTCAGCAAAGCTTACTGACAGACAAATTTTCTTCTGAAAGTTCATCTGACAGTGGCTTGGATCAAGCAATACAAGCACAACAGACGAATTTTGTTCCAACAAAGTTCGAATTTTGAAGAGAAAACAACAGGCAACAACCAAAACATCAACCTATAGACAAATTAATCATGTAGAACTTCATCTTTCAAGCATTCAACATGAAGAACATGATTCAACAGACGAATTTTGAACCGAAAATTCGAATTTTTCAGCTTTTGTAAAGGTTGTCCAACATTCGTATGTTAAGAAGTGATAATTCGTATAATAGTGATGGACAACCATAACTTTGAAATTTTTGTTTTTGAAAATTCGAACTTCCAAGATTCAACTGACGAATTTCAAGGCATCACCGAGAACTGTTCCAAAGCGTAACAGGTCGAAGTTCATCTGTTGGTCAACTAAAATTCGAATGTTGACCACGTTGACTAGTTCAAAAACACAGTTTATGAAGCAAAATACATCTAACACACATTTAAAACACAAATATCATCTTTAAAAACTTACAAAATGGATCCAGAACTTAGGATTTTCATCATTTACTTCATTTTCTAGTTGTTCCATTCTGGTGTGCTCCAATCTTCAAGTTTATTGCTATTGAATCTTGTGAGGAGCACCTGCAACTTAAATTAAACATACTCCAATGCTAAAGTTAGAATTAACCTTTGAAAACAAGAATGCACGAGAAGAACTTACAGTTCATTGGGATTTACCATACCCAATTCTCTCCTGATTTTGCAATGCTTGTCTTCTGATAAAGGCTTTGTGAGTATATCAACAACTTGATCCTCTGTTGGGATGTACTCCAGCTTAACTTCTCCTTTCAGAATGTGATCCCTTATGAAGTGGTGCCTAACTTCAATATGTTTCGTCCTTGAATGCATGACAGGATTCTTGGTGATATTTATGGCACTTTGGTTGTCACACACGATTGGTATCTCTTTTATTTTAACCTCAAGATCTTCAAGCTGCTGCTTCATCCAGATGACTTGGGCACAACAGCTTCCAGCTGTAACATACTCAGCTTCTGCAGTGGATAGGGCCACACTGTTTTGCTTTTTGCTGAACCATGAAACCAGGGATCCTCCAAGAAACTGACAAGTTCCACTTGTACTTTTTCTGTCAATTTTGGATCCTGCAAAATCAGCATCAGTGTATCCTTTGAGATCTTCTCCATTGCCTTTTGGATACCAAAGACCCATCTATGATGTTCCAATAAGATATCTTAAAATTCTTTTCACAGCTGTTGCATGGATTTCTTTGGGGCATGATTGGAACCTTGCACACATACAGACACTAAACATAATGTCAGGTCTGCTGGCAATTAAGTACAGCAGGGATCCAATCATTCTTCTGTAGTGAGTAATGTCAAACATCTTCCCATTCTCATCCATGTCCAGTTTGGTTGCAGTAGCCATAGGTGTTCCTATTGGCTTGACATTCTCCATTCCAAACTTCTTTAGCAGCTCCTTTAGATACTTGGATTGACTGAGAAAGATACCATCATCAAGTTGTCTGATTTGCAGTCCAAGGAAGAAGTTGAGTTCACCCATCATGGACATCTCGAATTCTCCCTGCATTAACTTAGAGAATTTCTTGCAAAGAGCTTCATTAGTAGCACCGAAAATAATATCATCAACATAGATTTGAACAATTAGTAAATCTTTATTTTCTGTCTTAGTGAATAAAGTTGTATCAACTTTGCCTCTATTGAACCCCTTTTCAGTTAGAAAATTGCTCAGTCTCTCATACCATGCTCTAGGGGCTTGTTTTAAACCATAAAGAGCTTTCTTATCTCTAAGGGTGATGAACTTCTCCTTATCATCAGTCATGTGACTTGAGCAGGCACTGTCCATATACCATTTGTTGCTCTTCTTAGCTTTGAGACAGACCTGCAAAACAATGTTTATATTTTCCTTTTAGGTACACAAATTTGCTTGGGTCCTTCTCGGTCAGTAGATTTTTCCCTAGATGCAGATGCAACTTTGGGAACCCATTCAACTTTCCTGCCAAGTCCATTTTTCTTCAAAGCACAAGAACTGGAAATATGTCCCTTTTTGTTACAGAAATGACAGGTAGTGAAGGGACTGCTAGATTGAGAAGCAGGTAGAAAACAATGTAGATAATACTTTTGTCTTGCATGCTTTGGTTAATTATATGTTTCAATACGAGATGACATGTGATCTTTCTTTCTGTTGCTCTCAGCATGCACAAAATGTCTCATGTATGCATTCTGGTTTTTCTTCCTAATCTTTTCCTTGACAGCACATGGATCATACCCAAGACCAGCTTTTCCTTGTGATATTCTTTAGCTCCCCATCAAGGCAAACAACATATCTTTACCTCTAATGAGCCTAGACATGCTTTTTACTAAGTAATCATTAGTCTGCTTTAGTTCAATGCATGAAGTACAGCAAACAGATTCAGTAGTAGGTAGAGAGGTAATTTTAGAAATGTTGCTTTGAGATTTCAGTTTATTAATCTTTCTCTTTGCCAGTTTTAGTTCTTTAGCAAATTTAATAAACTCATCATGAAGCTCATGAAATGCATCAAGTAACTCAGAATAGGAAGGTTCAGATTCATATACCTCTTCTTCCTGATCACTACTGCATGAGGGTTCGGCTTCTTCAGAAGCAAGTGCCATCAGGCAGATGTTGGCAATCTCATCCTCATCCTCTTCCTCCTCATCTGAGCTGTTGCCCCATATTGATGAGATGTAGGCTTTCTTCTTCTTCCCTTTGTCAGCAACTCTCTTATCTTTTTCTTGCTTTTTAAGGAATTGAGGACAATCCCATTTGATGTGTCATTGCTTCTTGCATTCATAGCAAGTCACAGGCTCTTTTGCCTCTTTCTTGCTTTCAACAGCCGCTTCCTTCTTGAAGAATCTCTTGTTCTTCTTCTTGCTGTAGAATCTTCCGAATTTTCTGACCATCATAGCCAGAGTTTCTTCATCCAGCTCATCTCCTTCGTCAGATTCTTCTTCCTTTTCTTCAGCAGTTTTAAGGGCAAGGCCTTTCTTCTTTCTGTCCTGTCCAGCTTCCTTGAGAGCTTTCATTTTTCCTTCATACTCCTCAAGGCTACCGAAAAGAGCTGTGATAGAGGCCATTGATTCTCCTCTGGCTTTCTCTATTGCTGTCACCTTGGTCTGCCATTCCAGAGGGAGAGCTCTGAGTATCTTTCTTACTTTTTCAAATTGAGTGTACTCCTTTCCCAGGCTCTTCAGTTGATTCACAATGAGGGTGAATCTCTTTTGCAGCTCCTTTACAGTTTCTTCTTTAGTCATTCTGAAGCTTTCATACTCTCCAATGCACGTGTTTAGTCTGTTCTCTCTGACCCCAGTTGTTCCTTCATGTGCAATTTGCAGAGTGTCCCACATCCCTTTTGCAGTGGAGCATTGTCAGACTTTGTAGAATTCGTCGTAGTTCAGGGCACTGGCTAAACAATGCTTTGCTTTGAAATTTAGCAGGACTCTCCTTCTGTCTTCCTTATTCCACTCTGCTTCTAGCTTCTCTTTGTGTCTTCCATCTTCAGTTAGAGTCATTGGGATGAAATCTCCTTTCTCAATGACTGACCAGATATCAAGATCAATTGATTAGAGGTAAATCTGCATCCTCATCTTCCAGTACCCGTAATGTTCTCCACTGAAGCCTGGTGGTCTATTAGTGTTGTTCCCTTCAGGAAGTATGCTTTCTCCAAAGCCAGCCATCTTAATTCCCGGACTGTGAGATCCTTTGAATGGAAATCCGGGCTCTAATACCACTTGTTAGCAAGGCTAACTTCCCAAGAGGGGGGTGAATTGAGAAGATTAAAATTTTTCTGCACAAAGTGAAATGGGTGAAGGTAGAACAGTGTAATGGAAGCAACATATAAAATAGAGCAAGCTGAAAAGTAAAAATAAGGAGATGAAGACTCAGTAATTTATCCTGGTTCGGTCTATCCACTTGACCTACGTCCAGTCCCCAAGACAACTCTTGAGATTTTTTTTTACTATACAGCAAGAATTCAACGGGCTTCTTGCTAATGCCACAGTACAATGAGTATGCTCTGTTTCTGGAGCTCTCTCAATCTCTCTAAACACTTCTACAATGTGCTTCCCAATCCCCTTATAATTTTCCCTCACAAGTAAATCTATCTTCCAGATGAAGAGTAGATTGTTTACAAAGATATAACTCTCTTGAATAGAGTAGATATGAAGGTTAAAGTACAAATATTGAAGTTGAGAGGTTAAAAGCTTTTGAGAAGAAGATTTGGCAGAAATTCAGTATATACAAGTTTGATTTACTACCCACAACTTCAAATGGTGTTATATTTATAGATTTAGGTCTCAAATGTCCGTTAGAGACAAAATCTATCCGTTGGGGAAGTTATCCAACGGTTACTCTGAAAAACTATCTGTTTACTAACCGCATTTAATGTTTCTAACATACTAAAATTCGAATTTTGGTTGGTCAACAGACGAATTTCGAAGGAACCGAAGGTTAAGGCTTCCAACGTTGAAATACCGAAGTTCGTCTGTTCATGAAGTGAAATTCGAATTTTGAAACTCAGAAAATGTTTTCATGTTGTGACATACGAATTTTCAAGAAGAAAGTTTTTCGGTTAAGTGTGAACAGTATTTTCAATTTTCTACAGTGCCTTCGAAATTTGAATTTTGGAAGCCCAAAATTTGTCTATCTGTAGAACGTTCAAGGAGGCACAGTAGTTCACTTTCTTCAAAATTTGAATTTTGAAGGAGTGAAGTTTGTCTGTTAGAGAGATTCTTTTCAGACTAACCTCAACATTCAAAGTTACAAAACTTTGTTATTCGCATGTCAACATTTCATTCCAACAGACTCATAATCTTAGCTTCTGAAATTCAAATTTTAATGTTCAAAGTTCGTCTTACAGAAAGCAGTTTTGAAACTTAAATTATTCTTGATCTCAGATGAACTTTAACATTGTTCAGATGAATTTCTTCCATTTTCATAAGTTATGTTTTGTCTGAAATTCAAATTTTGAAGACTCAAAGTTCGTCTGTTTCAAAGAAGCTTCTTTCAGACTTATATGAAAATTCAAATGTTGGAAAGCCAAAGTTTGTCTGTCAGATAGTATTTTTTGAAACTCAATTTCATCTTGATTTCAGATTATTTCAGACGAATTTCTTTGGTTTTCTCAAACTGCATTTTATCTGAAATTCAAATTTTGAAGATCTGAAGTTCGTCTATCACTAAAAGGCTTCTTTCAGACTTAGATGAAAATTCAAATTTTGGAGAAGAAAATTCGTCTGACAGAGAGACATCTCTTCAGACTTGTTCAGTTTTGGCTCGAAATTCGAATTTCCTAAGGCAAAGTTCGAATTTCCAACATGCCGAGGAAAAATTGTCATTTTACTTAGCTCAAGGGCAAAATAGTCATTTCTCAGGCTGAAAAATAAAATGTGAAAATTACATTTTAGCCCCAAGAAAAAAAAATTATATGCAATCTAGGAAGAATTGTTGCAAATAAGTCCCTGGAAAAATTACAAAAAAAGAGCCTGAAAGAATTAGAAATTATAACTTTAACTCGATGAAGGGAAATTTTGTAATTTTTAGAAATCCTGTCAAAACGGAGCTCTCAATGAGTCAAACTCAATGAAATACAGTTTAAAAGCTAATTGAGTTCATATGAATTTATAATTTCAATTTAAGTTCAAAAGTGATTTTTAATCTGAAAAAGAAATTTATGCACTCCAGAAAAGCAAACAGGTGAAGAGAACTGGATATGGATTCCCATAGATATATTTGTTAGGATTGTTGACTTCCCAAGAGAAGAATGAATTGGGAAGTTTAAGATTATTTTGCAAAAACACAAGTTCACAATGAAAGCAAAAACTTGCAGAAAAATAGAGTACATTGAAAATGAATATAAATGTAAGATAAGAGAAGAGAGGATTCAAAGATTTATCCTGGTTTGATCCAATCCACTTAACTCAATCCAGTCCTCAAGTCACCACTTGAGATTTTTACTATCAGCAAGAATTGAATAGATTCCTTGCAATGCCTCAGTACAATATACGTGCTCTGTTCTAAGAACACTGAAATTTCTCATTTAACACTCTTACAAGTATTTCTCAATACCCTTTGTAATTCCTCTCACAAAGAATCTTTCTTTCAGATGAAGAAAAGATTTTACACAGAATGAATACTCTCTAGAATAGAGTAGATATGAAAGTTATAGCTCAATGAATGAAGTGCGTGGGTGAAAAAGCTTGTCAAATAAATTTAGCAGATTTTTGGTAAAGACAGACTTAAATTCATTACCCACAACTTTAAATAAAGTTCTATTTATAGATTTGTGACTTAACTAATTATTAGACACAAGAACTAGCCGTTAGAGACTTTAACCAACGGTTACTCTACAATAATAGCTGTTCACCAACTGCATTTAATACATCTGACATACCAAAATTCTAATTTTAAGAATTCAACAGATGAATTTCATAGAGACAAAAAGTTAAGAACATCAACATTAAACTTCAAAATTCATCTGTTGAAATGTGACATTCGAATTTTGAGTTTGTCAAAGATATCCCATGTTAGATCACACAAATTTTCATGTTGAAAGTGTATCTGCTGAGTTTGAACAGTTGTCTCATATTCACAGTGTACTCGAAATTTGAATTTTAAAAGCTGAAATTTGTCTATCAGAGACATGTTCAATATGGTACTAAAGTTCTCCTCTGTGAAGTTCGAATGTTGAGTTACAAAGTTTGTCTATCAAATATATACTCTAACGAGACTTAAAAGTTTTCAATTCAAAATCTGCACTTTGAGGCCTAAAGTTCATTTTGTTAAAAGGCAATAACAGTGAACTCACTCTGAACTTCACAATATTCAAATTGTGACTAAGATTCATAAGAAATTTGCCCACTTTCACTAACAATACTTAGCTCAAAATTTGAATTTCAAAACTAAAATTCATCTATCAGAGATAAAACCTCTATAACTTCGAATTTCATTAAGTAAAGTTCAAATTTTACATAAAATAAGCATGAGTCATATGCAAAATTTGTCTGTTAATTAGTTTTTTCTATTTTAACACATATTAACATAGGATAACAATGAAATAACTCATTTAAATACTGCGATAACATAGATAAGTAGGAATCAAAGCTTTTTACCTAGTGTACATAGTGAGAAATCTTAAAAACTAAATTTTCATTTGTTTTTCACTGGGTTTCTTCACTTTATCTTTTCATACACCTTTGATATTCTCCTTTCCAAGCTCTAGTTGTCTGGAATCATCAAAACTTCTGATTCAATAATATATGGGGATCAAAATAATAAATTTAGTCCAAAATCAAATTTACAAGAATCCTTTACTAATTATGTCACAATTACAATAAAAGTATTTAATCGGTATGGGTAAATTTTATTGGTAAAAGTTATTTTGGAGTAACAAAATTTATGAAGCAAATTTTGGAAGAAATTTCCATCAACATGGCGTGACCACGACAGATAGGATACATGGGGAATTTAATTATTTGATTAAGTGAAATATGGCATAAATCCTAACTAACTTGAGCTTACTATTCCCTCATTAGATATCTTTCCTCAAAGTCATGGGTTAAGTCTTCTTCATTATTTTCTCGGCCAAAAACAAAAGGGAAAGAGAGAGAGAGAGAGAGAGAGAGCACAAGAAAGCTTGAGCAAAGAAGAAAGAAAAGGTGAAGCAAGGAAGCAAAGTTGAAGACCAAAGCACTTAGGTAAGTTTCTAAGCTTCCTACCTTGTGTTCTCTTATAGTTGGTGAAGCTTTCATGAAGTATTTCTCCTCCTCTTATCCACCATAGTTTTGGCCATGGAGATTCTAGAGAGAGAGAGTGGAGTTTTGTCCAATAAGCTTGAGGAATAGATTAGAATGGGTGATTTAAGCAAGAAATCACAAGTTGTTGTAAGTTTGTGAAGCAAATCTCTTCTCCCCAATTTTGCATTATTTTTGGCCAAGCTAGGGTTTCATCTAGAGATGGAATTTCATAATTTTGACCCAAAAAATGGATTTCTTGGGTCCAAATTAGCTAAGAACAAGTGTTGGCTTAAGGAAAAACCATAAGGAAAGCAATTTGGAAAATTAAGGGTTTAGTGAGCACTTTGTAAAACATAGTCATAAACCAGAAGCTTATGTGCTATAATGATGATGTATTTAGTTTCAAGGAGGCTTGGAAAAGTGATTGGAAGTGGTCTACAAAAGTAGGGAATCAAAGGAAATTCATAAGGTAGCATTTTACCTTTTTCTCGCAATATATTGTCTTCTGTGATTTCTATGAACTTGATGACTCGCCATGTAATTTTTTGGATGATTTGTGTATGTTGGCTGAGCTAAATAAAGAGCTTTATAACCTTTGGATGTGCATTTTGCAAAATGGAACTTTGTCAAATTTTTTATGAAATTATATGGCTTACTTTGTTCAAGTGTTTAATGATTGTTTTCTGAAGTTTTTATGTCAAATGTGATTATGTATATGCTTAATGGGTAATGCTATTGAGATTCTTTGAATCTCACCCCTCACAATGATTAACATGCTAGGCTCAAACCATGACAAGGAAGCTAAGGAGAAAATGTTGTTTGAATTGTTAAATCAAGCTATGATGTTATATTTTGAAATATTATGTGAAATCATGTATATGTTATTAGATCTATAACTTAATGTTAATATGTTCCCTTGAGTACCATGAAATGATAGGTATAGATTTGAAACCAAGAATGATGACGTAAACAAGTTATGAAGCTTATTTTGCCAAGATATGTATGGAAAAGCTCATTTTGAACACTCTAACAATGATGTAGTGATTGTTCAAATGAAATAGGGTATAACATATGAGTGATGTATATGCACTAAAAGTAGATAGAATAAGCTTTCTAAGAGCTAAAGATCACTTAATTTGGCTATGTACATGATTTATGATGAACTTTTGAAGATAGGGTTCAAAACTGGACAGTGTAGGAAAAACTGAAAATTTTGACCATAAGAACTCCTTATTTTTAAAGGTGTTGTAAAATTGTGTAGAGCTTCAAAAATTTAGTGGTTTGCATAATAGAAAGCTCTATGTCTAAAGTTTAATAAGCCATTGATTTGGAGTGATTAGAGCTATTAAATGAGAGATATATAAGTTTTTCTAAAATTGCTTCAATAAAAGTAGTGTTTTGACTCTTAATGGTTGAAGCTAGTGTCATACCCTAAAAAAAATATATCTAGAAAGTATATATTTAGGGCTTTCATATGACATACAAAATGCAAAAATTAGCTCAGGATAGAAGGAGATATAGATTTTTAAAGTTAAGACCATAATCTTGAGAAGGAGAAAAATGACCAAGTCTACAATAAATTTTGTTAAATAAATTGTATAAATTGGTTAAATGAAGTTACTATGTTATATTTTTTCCATATAGACAATATTCTTAGCTATATTTGGAGACTTGAATTACTTGCATATATGATTTTTGTGGAAATAGTTATGAATTTTCAAAATTTGGTCGGTAAAATAGAAAATACCATGTGAACAATACCAAATTAATTGAAAATTGTGTTTTTTATTTTTATGTCATTCAATTCCAATCATAAATATTTGGACTCTAATAAGGTTTAATACAAGGAAAATAAAGCTAAAAGTAAGGTGTTACATCTAGAGTAAGAAAGAGATGAGTTTTCAACTAATAAACTTAGGAAAAATCTAAGCTAAGTCATTTGAAGAATGAATATACAACTAGTTTGAAGTATAGCAAGGTAAATCATTTTCTCCCATTTTCTTGTAAATTTCGGCCAAGCTAGGGTTTGAGTTAGAGGTAGAATTTTATGATTTTGATCCCCAAAAATGGAATACTTGGTTCCAAATTAGCTAAGAACAAGTATTTATTTAAAGAAAAACCAAAAAGAAAGCAATTTGGAATTTTAATGGTTTAGGGAGCTTTTGGTATCAAAAGACAAGGAACCTATAGCTTATGTGCTTAATTGGTGTTATGTTTTGGTTCAAGAAAGCATGTATAAGTGTTTGGAAGAGGCAAAACTCAAAAGAAAAACAAAGGGTAGCATATTGCCAATTCTTAATTTATATTGTCTTCTGATTTTGCAAGGAATTTAATGACTTGCCACTCATTTGTGTTGATGTTTTATGACATTTATGAATGTTGGCTAAGTTGTATGAGGGGTTTTAAGACCTCAGAATATCCAAATTATAAAGAGAAACTCTGCCAAAATTTTTATGAAAACATTAAGGCATTTTGTGTTTTAATGAAATTGTTCGATATTTCTATGAATGATATGGCAATGTGAATGTATGAATGATTAATGCTATTGAGATTCAAAACATTTCACCCATCCAAATGCTAACCATGTTTAGGGACAAGAAATGCAAGGAGTTCAAGAAGAGCCAAAGGAGAGAAGAAAGAAATTGAGGAATAACATGACTATGCGAATATTGGTGTTAAAGTTTTGATAATATGTATAAATTTATATGTAAAGGCTAAAGTTTGTTGGATGCCTTGGATATGTTCCCTTAAGTCCCCTTGTGATGTTATGTACAGACTTGGAATAAGGAATGATGATGTATTATGTTTATGATATTTGATTATATAAGATATGGCATAATTTTGTCCAAGATGGCTATCAGTGATTAGAATAGAGACACCATATTTGAAACAAAACATTTAATATAAGTTCATACTCAAAAAGTAGATGGAATAAGTTTTCCATAGAGCTAAATATCACTCCATTTGGCAAGTCACACGATTTATAATGAATTTCTAAATTTAGGGTGAATAACTAGACAGTATAGGAAATATTGGAACTTTCACTGTAAACATTAGTTGCTTCATAATACAATATAAAATCATGTAAAGCTCTAAAAATTCATTGGTTTGCAAATATGGAAAGATCTATGACTTAAGGTTCAGATGCCACTAATTTACAAGTAAGTAGAGCTATATAATAAAAGATATATAAGTTCCCCATAAACTGTTCCAAATAAAGTTAAGTTCTGACCCTTAGTGGTTTAAGTTAATGTCATACCCTATTTAAGTTAAATAAATATACTAGGAAAAATATTTGAAAAGTAGACATATAGATCTTTCAAATGACATAAAGTATTCATGATTTATCTCGGGATAGGTAAGATATGAATTTTTTAAATTAAGGCCAAAATCCTGGAAAGATATAAAATGACTACATGAATAGTAAAATTTGTGCTAAATATTGTATCAATAGGCACAATTAAAGGTTTGTTTCATATTTTTCTTATGTATAGAATGTTTTAAGCTATCTTTAGAGACTTAAATCACCTCCATGGACTCTAGATTTAGTTATGATTTTTCAAATTTTACTAGGAAAAAAAGACTTACCAAATGAACTGTAACTCTGAAAATTAAATTTTTCTGTTTTTGTCCCTCAAATAATTCAAGCTTGCAAAATGGTATAAATGAACTCTAATATGGTCTAAAGTTAAGATATTACAATTTAGAACCAAAATTAGTCAACATATGAAAAAGAATAGTTAGTTTTTTTAGTCGTGTAGACTATTGTCTCCAACTTGTGGATTTCCAAATTTTCTTTTTAAGTAACAAATACAGCATGAAGAGTTAGATACAAATTGATGAAGATTTTGAAAATTTAAAACCCCAGGTTAGTAGTATACCTTTCATGCTGTCAAACCATGTTTGTGGAGTATGTTTAAGGCCCTCAATTGTTTATCCATCCAAACGCGCCCTTACTCTCAAGTCTAGTTTCAGTTATCCAAATGCTGTCTTCCTTTTTTCTGCAGCAAAATAGAGTTTGCATCCTTCATTCATCACCATTCATTCTCATCCTCAGCCTAATCATCCTTCATCATCTCAGATTTCATCATCTTCTTCGAGCATCAACTCTAATTTTGGTCTCTCCTCAAGCAACGAACTAGAATTGTGTCCTCCTCTCATCGATTCAAAGTCACCATTCATCATAATTCAGTATTAGGCTTCCTCCTTTCATCCCCAAATTTTTAGTTTTGAGTCTTTTCCCCATTTGATTGGTAAGCATGTCCGGAAGTAAAACAAAACAAGAACCAGATTCGAAAGTTACCCTCAAAGTCTTGTGTAATGAATTCAAGCATATGAGAGTTGATATGGAAAGCATGAAATATGAAAGTAGAGGCAAAAAGACCAAAACTAGCCTCATTGAAGAAGATCAAGAAAATTGAGAACATGGTTCCTCCTTCAAACAAGATAATAATTTAGGCAACTTCAAGTTGAAATTCCTTATTTCCAATTAAGATGTGATCCTATGCATATCTCGAATGGGAAAGAGAAGTAGAGATGGTCTTTGAATGCCATGAATACTCTAAAGAAAAGAAGGTAAAACTTATAGCTATTATTTTATCGAATATGCAAGTGTCTGGTGGGATCAATTGTGAAAAAATAGATGAATGTATGGTGAAGAGCCTGTCAACACATGATGAGAGATGAAACTCTCATGTAGAAGAGGTGTATCTCTACCTATGATTTTTGTGACTTACAAATTAAGTTGCAAACTCTTGAACAGAGATCCATGTCTATTGATGAGTATTACAAAGAGATGGAGCTATCAATGATCTAAGCTGGTGTGCAAGAAGATGTGGAGCAAACTATGGCCCACTTTATTCATGGGTTGATATTTGAAATCAAAGATAGAATTGAATTGGAAAGCTATGTTACCATGGAGGATTTACTCTACAAGGCAATCCATATTGAGAGGAAATTAAAGAATAAGAAGTCTAGCTCTTTATTTATTAGAGAAATAATCCTATTTACAAGGCAAAAGAAGCTAGAACAAAAGAAGAACCTCTAAAAGGAAAATTTGTTATGAAGTTTAGAGATGATTACAAAACTAAATTTTCTCCTTCTAAGAGCAAAACTAACACTTATACTCCTTCTAAACCTTGAGACACTCATTGCTTCAAGGGTTTGGGCATATTGCTTGCCAATATCCAAATAAGAAGAAATTCTTACTACTTGACAATGGAGATATGACATATGCAAGCTCCAATGATAATGAAGAAGAAGAAGAGGATGACCTCAAAACTCCGTCTCTAACTGATGTCTCAGAAGATAAGTATGATTATCCCATTAGCAGAGACATTTGTTGACAAGGCAAGCTTTTAGCAGTCAACCAAAAGAAGAGCATAATGATGAACAAAGGGAGCCATTCTTCCATTCTAGGTGCTTAATCCAAGATAAGGTATATATTCTAGTCATTGATGGTGGCAATTGTACTAATGTGGCAAGTACCTTAATTGTTGAAAAATTAAATTTGTCTCTCATCAAGCATCCTAAGCCATATAAGTTGCAATGGTTGATTGATTGTGGTGAAGTTAAAATTTGTAAGCAAGTTCTTGTTACTTTCACTATTGGGAAGTATATAGATGAGGTGCTATGTGATGTTGCACCTATGTTTACTAGGCATTTGTTACTTAACCATCCATGGTAGTATGATAGATATGTCAGTCATGACAGGCATTAGAATTTCTACTACTTCAAATTCCATGGAAGACAAGTCACTCTGACTCCTCTACCTTCTTTTAAGGCATACAAAGATTAGTTGAAGATCCAAAATGAGTAAAAATCAAAAGAACAAAACAAGAAAGGAAAAGAGAATAGTGAAATAAAAAAACCAAAAAAAATTGCAGAAAAATGAAAAGAAAGAGAAAAGTGAGAAAGTGTGAAAATAAAGAGAAGAAAGTGAGAAAGAGAGTGAGAAAAACAACAAAGTAAGCTTGTTAGCACAAAAGGAAGAGGTAAAAAGAGCATTGCGTGCAAGGCAAGAAATCTTTATGCTTATGTACAAGGATGTTTGCTTATTCACTATCCAACTTGATTCCATTTTGACTTTAAGTTTTTCTTCTCTATTGCAAGAATTTGGAGATCTCTTTCCAAAAGAAATACCCAATGGCCTAACTCCCACAAGAGGTAGAGAATATTGCATTGATTTCATGCCTGGAGCTATCATTCCCAACCGTCTAGCATATAGAGAGAATTTGGAGGAAACATAAGAAATTTAATGCCAAGTTGAAGAACACATGAGAAAGGGATTTGTGAAAGAAAGTTTGAGTCCTTGTGCAGTACCGATGATTCTAGTACCAAAGAAAGATGGTAAATGGTGAGTGTGTATGGATTACATGAACATCAACAAAATAACAGTAAAATATCACCATCCTATCCCTAGGTTCGATGATATGTTAGATGAGTTGCATGGTGCATCCTTGTTTGTTAAAATTAACCTTAGGAGTAGATATCACCAAATTAGAATGAAAGAAGGTGATGAATGGAAAATTACTTTCAAAACTAAGTTTAGACTTTATAAGTGGTTAGTTATGCCTTTTGGCTTAACTAATGCTCCTAGCACCTTCATGAGTCTCATGAACCATTTTTTTGTTCATTCATTGGAAAATTTGTTGTAGTCTATTTTGATGATATCTTAGTATATAGCAAGAGTCTATATGATCATGTTATGCATTTGGGTGGAGTTTTCATTATTCTTAGGAAAATTAGGCTATTTGAAAATCTTGAAAGATGCTCATTTTGCTTAGATTATGTTGTTTGCCCTGGTTTTACTATAGGAGTTCAAGGAATTATAGTAGATGAAGACAATGTGAAAGCAATTTAAGAGTGGCCAACCTCGAGGAATGTGAATGAAGTAAGGAGCTTTCATGTCTAAACTAGTTTCTACTGGAGGTTTGTTAAAGACTTTTTGTCCATAACAGCACCACTCATTATCTAGTTAAGAAGAATGTAACCTTTAGGTGGGGTGAGGTATGATACCATACTCTTTATATGAAAATAACGATACAATATTATATAAATAAGTTAATAATGAGAAAACAACCAAATCATCGGCCGATGTGAGTATAATTTTTTTTTTAATAAAACACTAGACATAAGGTTGACTAGTATATCGTGAAATATACTTTATCATATATTATAAACTGTTTGATTTGGCATGGGCCCACTAAGTTACTCAACTTTTCACATGGTTTAACATACATCCACATAATACCTTAAAATATAAAAAGTTTCAGTTATACATCTTTTTACTTAGTATGAGTATATAGTGTAAGCTGCAAATTAAAAATTCGTTAGGATAAAAATAATTCGAGTCGTGCACAAGGACACTATCCTTGAGAGTTATTCCACCACAAGACGACACTCCCCAGGATTGAACGGATTCTTCTGCAGAATCGCAGGCAAGCAGAACAATAGAAAAGAAAATTCAGAGATGGAGATAAGAAGGGGAGAGAACAGCTCGAATGTTGTCCACAGCTGTGGTGTATCGAACCCAGTGATCGACCTTGGTATTTATAGGTACCAGAGCGGCAGGAAGATGGACCATGTTTAATGACGTGAATGAGGATGTTTCTGAATGTTAGGTGGTTTCCAACATAAGAATTAATGAAAGTTAAACCAAATAATCAAAGAAGAGAAAAAAAAAGAATCAGTAATGACTAAAACTATATGATCAACGTCCAGAAACATTAATAGCATAAATCTCATAACCGAAGCCTTAAATATTTGACACTGATGGTGTTGGTTTTTCATCTAATGGAATATTTGCCAAAAAGTTTTTCAACCACTGAGCCTCATTACTAGCCAGCTCCAAAGCAATGAATTCTGAATCTATATTAGATCTTACTATAATATTTTGTTGAGCTAATTTTCAGGTTACTGCACCACTATCAAGAGTGAATACATAACCACTAGTGGATTTAGTCTCTTCTAAATCTGAGATCCAGTTAGCATCACTATATCCTTCCAATACAGCATGAAATCCACTATAAAATATACCATAATTCATGGTAACTCTCAGATAACTCATTAATTTGTTCAAAGCTAACCAATGTCCACTACTTGAACAGTGAGTATATTTACTCAATCTACACACAGCATATGCTATGTCAGATCTGGTGTAATTCATTAAATACAACAGACTCCTAATAATCTGTGCATATATAAATTGAGCTACGGGATCACTTTTATTTTTAACTAATTAGGTATTAAGATCATAAGGAGTGAAAATGGCATTTTACTATCTCAAGAACATTATGTTGAAAAAATCCTTAAAAAGTTTGAATTCTTTAAAAAAATACCTGTGAGCAATCCTTATTATGCAAGTACCAAATTAGTTAAAAATAAAGGTGATGCGATAGCTCAATCTACATATGCACAGATTATTGGGAGTCTGTTGCATTTAATAAATTACACTCGACCCGATATTAATGATTGTTGGAGAATACACGTGTGTGTGTGTGTGTGTGTGTGTGTGTGTGTGTGTCAAAAGGAAAAAAGAGAAAGAGAGGTCCCACATTGCTCCAACAAATGAAGGCCAAAAAGTATAAATAATAACATGTGATCATGAAAGAGCAAAATGGGCTTAGGAGGAGAATGGGCTTGCATGCACAAAAGCTGGGTCAACTCAGTTGAAATTCGTAGATTTGCCCCCTGCGTGCAAAAATATACCTGGTGTTGGACACTTTTTTACTATTGTTAGAAATTAATTTTTCAAATAGCCTTCCAAAAGATCCACGGTTTTAAGGTTTTGGTTATGAGGTTCAATAATCCATAAACATTAACAGTATAAACTTCATAATTGAAACCTTAAAACTATGGATCTTCTGGAAAGCTATTTGAAAAATTAATTTCTAACAACAATAAAAAAGTGTCCAACACCGGGTATATTTTCACGCGTACGGGGGGGAAATTGACGAATTTTAACTAAGTTGGCCCAGCTTTTGTGCATGCAAGCCCATTCTCCTCCTAGGCCCATTTTACTCCCCCAAGATCACGTGCTGGTATTTATGCTCTTTGACCTTCATCTGTATGAGCAATGTGGGACCTCTTTTTCTCTGTTTTCCTTTTGACACACACACATGTATTCTCCAGCATATAGTTGCCAATTTTGAGGAATAAGGAGCATCTAAGCCCATTGTTGAAAAAAGAATAATAATTCTGATTCAAGCTCAAGTTCCAAGTGAAGCCCGATTCCCAAATCAAAGTCCAAGATTAGAATAGCTTACTTAAACAACATTTTTTTAATTAGTTTAGGATAATTTTTCATATTTATTTAGTTTAATTTGATTTAATTTAAATTAGGATTAAGATAATTTGTGGTTTCCTATTTGGGTTTTAAGGGATTAGTCGTAGGCTTAGATTTAGTTTAATTTATTAGAATTCTATTAGATACAATTTATCTCTATCTAATAGTCTTAGGAGTTTCATTAGTATTTAATTTTCTTTTCTATTTATAAGAGCTTGTAACTTGACTTTATTCAGCATTCAATAATATGTTGAGTTCTTTCACATAGTGGGTTTCACCAGTTCCTTTATGTTCTTCCTAGAATATAAGTTTCGACTTATCAAGAAAATTAATTTCTCT
This sequence comes from Adenanthera pavonina, assembly GCA_026686845.1. Taxonomy (NCBI): domain Eukaryota; kingdom Viridiplantae; phylum Streptophyta; class Magnoliopsida; order Fabales; family Fabaceae; genus Adenanthera; species Adenanthera pavonina. The sequence goes on from JAIVEN010000017.1 coordinate 12,931,607, forward strand.
CTAGTGGCATTCCCTTCTCGAGTTCTTAGAATTCTCATATGATATTGGATTTCAGAGTTTTTGATTAATCTTTCCTTTGGGTTCATACTTTCGCTTTGTATACAACTCAACTTTAAAGATTCCTAGAGCATTAATCTTGAAGGGTTCACATCAACTTCCCTTTAGAAGAGGTAGAATAAGGGATTCCCATAACAAGTAGTTTGTTCGGTTCAACTTAACTGAGCAAGTAGAGGAGGGCAACCTTGTGATCTGAGAATAACCTCCGGCCAGGATTAGAGTTTGAAACAACAATGGTGATGACACACTAATGGGATTGACGAAGGGAATGGCAGACTGAAAGGAAGATTGATGTCTGACATTCAAGGGTTGAGACAGCTGGAGAAACCATGAAAGGAGTTGAGGCCGATGATGAAAAGGATGATGCTGAGAGTGATGAAAATGTTGAGAACAACGGTATAGTTTGGGTGAATAGAGATGACGTTGTGAGTGATAGTGGTATGAATGATTTTGGGAAACATGGGAATGACGAAATAGCTTGGGTGAACAACGAGGATGCTTGGAATGAAGATGACATGAGTGATGAAAGGGAAGGACTTGGTGCAACAACTGGACAGGAGGTAGACGAAGGAAAGGAAAACTAGGATGAGGTGACCAGAGATGAAAGAGAAAGGGGCACATGATGCTTGAGGAATTTGAGCCTAAAGTTTGGGCATTTGGTGGGTTAAGTGTTTGGTGAGACGCGACTGTGGACTCCAATGCCTCGGTTAGGAAATTTGTGATGAATGGGTAGCCATGATCTAAGCTTCAAGGGTAGCTCTAATACCAAGATGGAAATGAGGCAAGTAGAGATGCAAGAGATTAGCTAAAACCCTAAACCAGGGTATGTTCCATTCACCATATAAACATGCATCAATGGGCCTGAGTGGAAAATCCAATACAAGAGGGCAAACAAACAAGAGCCCAAAGAAATAAATAAATGAAAGAAAAAAGAATGATAATGATAACTATTATTATAGATTATATCTTAAGTACCTCTAAATCAACAATAAAGTAACTGTGACTGGAGGAGTATATTTTTGAATGAGGAAGTGGGCAGGAATTGTGGATTTTTTGCGATTATTAGAAGAAGCTAAGCTAAATAGGGAAGAAAAAAATGGAACATTGCAAGCCATCGCTTGAGACTTGAGGGAGCCGGATATAAAGGAGATTGGATTGAAGCCCACATTCTAGACCAAGATTTTGATCGTGAGGATCAAAATTGATTTATGGTTCGAGATCCATAAAGGAAAAAAGCAAAATCGCTTTATGATTTTATTTTATTTATCTTAAATATAATCATAATTACAATTGTAACACTTTGGAAAAGTATAAAACTCAAAATAGAAATTTGAACAGTACAAAGAAAATAAATATATATTTATAATACGGTAATTATTTATTTTTAAAATGTATTTGTAATTATAATGGTTGGAAAAATCAAATACTGAATTTGAGATCATGTGTTAAAATTGAAGGAGATTTACATTTTTTTAATTGGAAGAGTTAAGATTATGAAGTGCATATAAGATCATCTGTGATTTTAAAATTTTACAATTTGCAATTTACAATACAATATTTGGAGTGCAGTTTTAAAACTTTAAAATTATAATAATCATAATATTTGTAAAAGTAAAAGACTCTAAAAAGAATGAAGAGCAATATATATTTATAATACGGTAGTTATTTATTTTGTCCCAATTTATTTGTATTTTTTAAATTTATAATATAATACGTAATTATTTACCTTTCCCAGTTTATTTGTATTTTTTTAAAATTTATAATTATAATTATAATGGTAAAAAAATAAAACACTAAATTTTGCAATTTGCAATAGTAATTTATAATTGGAAATGTTCAATTTTGAATTATAAATTGTAATGTGAGGATTGTGGGGTTTGAATTGAAGGACACTTACCTTTTTAGTTAAAAGAGTTAATATATTGGAATGCAGTTAAGATCATGGACAATCATGGGAGATTTTTAATTTAAATTGGAAAAACATGGTTCATACAATGCTTATGAACAATGCTCTTCCTTGAAAAATATTGATATAACGGGGATTTTAATATTTTATTTTAAAATAAGAAGTTAATAATTAGTAAATTGAACATTTAACAGTTATTGAACATTTAATGCTTTATATATATTTAGTGAGAAGTTCTGAATTATTAACTTTATCAATAACTAATAAGAAGTTTTGAATTATAAGAAGTTAATGATAAATAATAATTAGAAAAATAATTAATTAAATAATTATCAATAAATAATAATTAGTATATAATAAAAAATAAGTATTAGTAAAAAAAATTTTATAAGCATTAAATAAAAAATATTATCAAGCATTATTAGTATTATTGAATGATTATTAATAAAGACAAAAATTTAAATAAAATGTTCAATAAATATTAATTAATAAAAAACAAATAATAAGTAAGTAATTAGGATTAGAAACAATTAACCATAAATTTGAGTAGCAAATAATTATTGATTATACAAATGTAAATTTGATAATTAATTGATAACAAAAAATAATGATTGACAATAAAATGAAAAATAAGATTAATTAGTAAAAATTAGTAGTTAAGTACTTCCTTTAGTCTTTTTTATAAGAGAATTTGGGGATTAGGCTTTTTTTGTCATATTTATAAGAAACATAGTCACATTATTTGGTGCATTTATTAGGTTATTTCATTTCTACCCTTCATTCATAAGGAAAGAAACCGTGATTGTTTTCTACGCAATAGAAGTCTATTAAACTCTAAATATGGGTATTTCTAAAACCAAATTGAGTTTGTAACATATTAATTACACTAGACTAATTTCAACTAATTTTTCCAATCTTAATAAAGTAGTTATTTGTCTCCTATGAAAAAGGATAGGAGGTAGTATACAAAGTTGCTCACCTTACATAGTAACTGCTAATACCAAATAGAGCCAAGAATGTGAACTTGTACCCATTTGCCAACTTGTTTAGCCCATGAAAAAAATAAAGTGTTGGACAGATTGGAAAATTTGAAACTTTTCAGAATGGGTGTCAACATGTTGGCCCACCTTGCATAGCCCACAGTAAAAGCAGACCAGCCCACTAGCATTCTTTTTCTTAATTTTAAAGTTTAAATAATAAATAGTTAGATTAACCATGAAAACTAAAAGTGAAAACTAAATTAAAAAATGAAAACCCTAATTCCAAACTTCAAACATGATCGATGATTATAAAAATGAAAAAGATTAGATTATGGAAAGTTATATTTGAATTTAATAGTCTTGTATTTTAAATTTAATTAATGAACTAAGTTTCTGTCTATACAAGCACTTCTATGGATGAAGTGACATCATAAGCTGAAGGATGACAAATGTAAAATTCACTTTAAGAGATAACAAGGAAAATTGGCCTAAGAATAGGTCACAACATAGACTATGCAGTTCAATACTAAACTAAGACAGACAAACCTAAGTACTCACGCACATAATGCTGACTAAAAGACAAAACAAATGTAGGAACATTAAGGTTATTTTCTCATAAACTTCGTTTAATGCAATGACGGGAAATACTTAAATAATGACATAAATGATTGTGTGTAGAAATTTTATTTTGTTGCACACACATAAACGCACATATATAAAAGATAATGCAATTACACTAAGCCTTCATTTGGTATAGAATAAAAATGGAAAAAGAAATGAGAATAGAAAGTAACTAACTTTATAGGAAATGAAAGTTTTTAATTCCAATGCACATTTGGTAGGAAAGTGATGGGAAAAATTGATTGATAAATGACACAAATGCTTCGTCTCTTCCTTTCTTCATTCTTAAGAACCATGATCTAATACCTTACTCCCATACACTTCTAGATTTGACCAAAAACTTTAAAATCCAATCAAACACAACTCAAACATCTCAAAACAACTTCCTAAAACTTCATAGCAGCAGAAACAAACTAAAAAACATCATAAAATAGGCTACAGTACCGTCGTGGCTCCAACTCATTCCAGAGACTCCCTCGTCACTATCTCCACTAGCGCCATAACTTGCTTCCTGGTGCCACAACACCCCTTGTTGATTTCCACATCAGCAAAAATTCAACACCAAGATGAACTTTCGACTCTCATAACTTTATACTCCAACCTCCGATTGACTTGATTTCAACTCTTACAAGTCAATTTAGTTACAATCTATCCATAGGCACCAATTCCACCTCAATCCAACTCCATATGGAGATTCTGGACACCCAACACCGTTTTTACCACTTTTTGACCAAAACTCCCACTAACAACCTCCAAATGCCACCCAAGGCAATTCAACCACTCGAGACCATTCTCACAAGTCCAAAATCACTTAAACAATTTGTTCAAAGAGATTTCATCTCAAAGGAACCACTCCTCTGAGATTTGATCCCCTTGAACCCCAATTGACAAAATGGGTTACTAGCCCTTAAACACACCAACACGGTCCAATTCCACCATTGGGCTCATAAACACTACCACATTGACTCCTCAACACCCCGAATCACACAAACACCCCAATCAATCATACACAGCGTATACAACACAATTCCACATACATTCACCATACATAATAATCCTTACAATGTCAAATATTCATTATAAAACCTTCTATCCTACTTGGTACAAGATACATATCTAGAATACACACAAACTACGTAGACCTAGGTATTCCCACATCCGATGCTACTCCCTTGCCTTCTCAGGACTAGTGCTAGAACCGTCACCTGAAATAGTTAGTCATGAGAGAGGGGTGTGAGATAATGTCTTAGTAACCGGAGACAACCACACACACACACACACATATATATATCTCATACAACTCATGAATGCAATGTGAAATGAATAAAATGCATGTCTCCCTCCACACAGCTAGAACCATAAGCTGTCGTCATAATAAGACATTTCGTATAGGTAATTCCCTTCCAACAATCGATGAAGACTGATTCCGGAATATCACGAAGCTCACCTCCCACTAATGCACCCAGCCAAAGGTAATATTAATGTTTGGATTATGGTTCTCATTCCCCTTTCCCACCACGAATTGGCAACGATTTAGGAAAGGTGCAGTCCACTGTGTGCGTTTCCCTCCTAGCCATAAGAGGCAATTTAACCGCAGGGATCCCATCCTTATCCTATCTAATCATATATCATCATAATCATATCATATATCATATCATCACCACCCAATCCACCATATCACAATCTCACAATGCTATGTGGTGATACTCATATCATCATATAATCATCATCATCATATGTCACAATGTCATGCATACATCATGTCATGTCACATCAACAACATCATCTCTAATCATCGTCATAATCATCATAGTCATCATAATCATCATCTTACTATGTGCACTCCATGATATATAGAAAACAGTATACACAAACACATCTATATCGTGGCATGAAAGAAACATGCATATATACACAAATATACTATCATACAATATGTACAATACAATACAAACAAACACCCGGTTACCTTAATTGTCATTACCACACGCACACAAGTTCCACAAGCTTTCTTGAATATCAATCCCACGACTTGGCTTCTCCGAGTAGCCAAACAACCTTAACAACACATTATACCTCAATTAACATAATATACCACTTAATCCAAAACCACAATTCAACTTCTCTAGGCCTAACCCAAGGTTCTAACACCCTTTTTATGTATCATTAAGCTCTTGGGGACCATTTAAACACCAATCAATCTCATACACTTCGGATTTCCAAGAGCCCTAACCAAAATCAACCTAAGGTTAAGCTCAAATCATACATAAACCCTTCAAAACTCGTACCCAAGCATCAAGAACACCAAAACACACTTCCTTAACCCCATTTCATCCATTTAAATAAGTGGATTTCAGTTCAAATCGGAAAATCCCAACATATGACTGAAAATCCCAAGTTTAAACCGAAGAAAATGGAGAGGGAGAAGTAAAAATTACTTACCAACTTGAATCCAAGCTTCCAAGGTCCGAAAATCACTTCTCAAGGCCAAATCTTGCAAACCCTAGTAAAGCTCCTCGTTGCTCCCTCCATTTTCTTTCTTTCTGATCATTTGAAATGATTCTAATTTAACCAAGTTTCTCAACTTTCACCGTGGCTCCGGGATAGCTCGCCACAGTGCCACACCTTCAACCGGAAAACATGCCACTGGAATTTGCTCTCACCGTGGTGACCCTACTTCTCTCCGTGGCGTGGAGCTCAATTTTCCTCTACTTGAGCCTTCCTCTGTCCTCTTTCCTCCGATTCTGCACACAATGCCAAAACAATGTCATGAGGGATGTTACACACGACTAGGCCATCAATTAATAAAGCAGTCACATAAAGGATCTCTGAAGATAGAAAAATAATATACACAATATACATCAATAAAACAACCCAACTCAATAGTCAAAAATAGTCAAACAAGTTAAATTAAACTTTCCCTCTCCCTTTCCATTTCTCATATTTCTTTTTTGTTTTTTTTTTTTGCATATTGAATGTAGCAAGAGACTTGTAAATGGGGAAAAAAAAGTTGGGAGAGCTACCATCATTTAGACTCGACGATGCTCAAATTCAGATCGGATAGTACTAGATATCATATAATTATTAAAAGAGAAAAAGTATACAGAATTCTATGCTAATTTGTTGTGCTTGCAAACATTTCCAACACTTCCCCTACAAAAATGAAAAAGTAAACATATTTTTTTTGGTTTTTCCTTAAAATAAAATCACAAATAATGAAGCTAACTTCACCTCCTAAACTAACTAAAGATTAGAAACCAACCCAGCTTCAGTCATCAGTAGCTGTATTCTTTAAGAAAAACTTGATTAGGAGTTAAAAAAAAAAGAATGCTTTACAAGAAAAATTACAAGCAGAAGATGTAGATTTCCCTAACCTTCCTATAAATCTACATAGAGTTTTCTTGATATAACATGAAGGGTATTCAACTCTCCAAGAAGGCAATGAATGTTTCAACTGAATATTAAGAAGTACCAATTTGAATAAGATCTTTCTCTGTCAAGAAGTCCAAAGAAAGAGCATCCTTAGCATAGCTTATTGAAAGGGAAAAAAATTTTATCTTTTTATTTAGAAGTTGGAATTTTTAACTTGTCATAAAAATTATTTAAAAAAAGAAAAGAACTTTCACGCCAAACGTGACAGCTACAAATGCCTATTTTAATAAGCACTAAGTTTTTATGAATTCAAGTTTATGCCTTTATGGCATATCCATATTGATGATAATGTTCTCATTGTAGGCATACTATTAGTTTAAAACATTTTAGACGCTGATTTCCATCCAACTTTTGATTTACATGTCATTTTTATTTATCTTACCGTAGAGTTGAGTATTTACATATTGTGTCAACCCAAGCAACCAAAAGAAAGAACTTAAAAAAGTGACAAAGGGCCTTTTTGATTGGTGCTTGCCATAACAATTTTCTATTTTTAAAAATAAAAAAAATTATTTGAATGGTTATTTTTTATGAAATGTTTTGAAAAATATAAAAATATGAAAACTTAAAACTTAAAACACCTTTAAAATGTTCAATATTTTTTATTCTGAAAAATATAAGAAAAGATTATAAAATCCACCTAATTAATAGTAAAGTTGTAAATTTTGAATAATCTCATTTAACACTTATTAGTTATGATTTTGAAAATAATTATTTAAATATTTTTTTTTATTTTCTTATTCTCAAAATTTATTTTAAAAAATACTTCTATAAAACTATTTTAAAAATATTAAAATAAAAAAACATATTCAAACAACTAAAGATATTTTTCTCTTTCAATTGAGACACCAACAACTATTTTTGGTGAAAAAAAATTAATAATTAACAATCTTTAATACCCTCATCTCCCAATTGCTTTGCTGTTTTCAGCATCCTCTAACCATTATTGTACGTGAAGTTTGATCGTAAAACACAATTGTGTGCAGGACTCTTAACATGTGGCAAACTATAAAAATATCTTCCACTGTTTCCACATCATACTGACAAGCAAGAATAGCATGTTGAACGTCCACTTTCCACAGTTTAATTTGCTAGATTCACGTGATATGCCCGTGACAAAATAATAAAAGAAAAAAATAAACCTTCACAAGAACCCTAGGAAGCATATTTATAAGGGGGAATTGCAGGATTAGTTTCTAAAATTAATAACTTAATACTCTTTCATTTTCAGTTTCAGTTTATTGTGCCCTTTTAACTATCACATACCTACTAAGATAATGATTAGTAATCAAAATTTTTTCATTATTTTTCAAATTATCTTTATTTAATAATACTTTCTACGTTAATAAATTGCAGTCATTCTCTTATTCATTCTTTTTTCCAAGTTCTCATGGACCATTGACGATTATGAAGAGTAAAGCTTTTGGAAAAATTCTTTTTCATTCATTTATATTTTAAGCAAACCCTTAAAAAAAATTTATCAAATACATTAATAATCATCAAATATATAAACTTACTTATTATGAATAATATTAAAAAAATAATAAAAAAATATAATATAATATATATAATGCATTATATTTTAAAATATAAATTTTTCATAATGTATGATGGAGGGAGCAAAGTCATTTGACTAAGAGATAGTGACAACGTCATATTTGTGATTAATCTGAAAACAGGTCTTGAATTCCAATCCTGCCTGTGACTTGCGTGGATATATCCACGAATAGACGCGACCCGGAGAGATACCAAATAGGCAAATAATACCAAAATATAAGGGATGGATTGAAAGGATAAATTCTTTGAGAAGTTTGGGGACGAGGGAAGAGGATGAGGAAGAAGGAGATGGAGAAGAATCGAGATGAAGTGGAAGAGCTTATACAAGCCGCTCAGGACGAATTGTTATTGAAGCTCTCTGTGGACTCTCACATAGCTTCTTCAGGTTCAGCTTCAGCTTCAGCTGCATCAAACATGAGTCTGGATTCGGATCTGGAGCGCCGATTCGAAGCCCTCAAATCAGGCCGATCCTCATCCTTGGAAATTGCAAGGGAAGATCAGGAATCCAAAGCTGCTCTTGGCGACGATCTCTTCACCAGATTCGCGGATCTCAAGGCCAAAACGAATCCTAAACAAACCCCTGTAGATCCCACTACTGAAGATGATGATGAAGATGAAGACGATCAAGTTGAGAAATTGATCCAGTGGGCCAAGGATGCCGCGCGTCTAGATCCTTCTGCCTCGTCCGACGACGACGGTGGCGGCGAAGAACGGAATCACGGTGGGAGGAAGCGGAAATAACTTTTTTTTTTTATTTGACAAATTCGATTGATGTGCCTGATGCTCATGTTTTTCTTTTTTGAAAAATGATGATTGGAAATAAAAGTTTAAATTAAATATAATAAAAAATTTTATAATGTTTTTTATAATAAATATAGAATAAAATAAAAGTAACTTTTTAATATTTAATAATTAAAAAAATAAAAAATTTTACTGTATTTAATTTAAAATTTTAATTCTTAATAATTTTTTTTTTAATTTGGGTCTGTTATAAGATTGCTTAAATACGAGGGCACTTTGGATTATTAAATATAAAAAAGATAGGTGATAATAAGGAATAAAAAGCAGTTTTTGGTAAAAAAACATAAAATTAAATGAAAAGAAATGAACAAACCCATGTGATTTCGAAAACTATTAGAAAGAAATAATGAAATCTACATTAACAATTCGCTTGGTTGAATTATAATTTATAAGATGTGAGCAGCTGTGGTGAGATTGTTTTTCTTTATTTTGATAAGGGTAATATTTATTTTGATAAGGATAATAAAGTTTTGGTAAAAACTTATGTGCTGTTGTTTCATATATTTTTTTGTACTGTTATCTAATAGATTGATGCCATGTGTCCTTTTTTGTTAAATTCATTTTTCATATCAATGTATTACTTTTAATGGTGTTAATGTCGAGAAAAAAAATAGGTTACAATCTTTTTCACACAATTACCACCAAAATCTTTATACGTCCCTGAACTTTGATTTCTCTTTAAAGTCTAAACACCTTCTTGTTGCCCATCTATCTAATAAACTCTCTCTCTCATCAATCGATCATCATGAATCAAAGCTTTGGCTCTCAATCCTCACTTACTGAGAAAAACCAACAATGCATTCTCCATGAATACCTAGAGCGTGGATTACAAGATCGACAATGGCATATGATTGTAATAATACTTCGATATTCATATTGCTGAGCCAACAAAACATTCTCTGATGAGACCTCTAGCAAGAACATGGTGGAAGAAGATGAGAGGCACAAGGATTGGGAAGCCACTGTTCAACGACTCTAGATGGTGGAGAACTTCGATGACACTCATAACAACATGCTAGAAATAGCAGAATTGTCCCATATTTGAGGAGAGATTTGTGAATTCTCAAAAAACCCAAGCTTGCAGAACTATTTTTATTGAATATTTTTAACAATCTTTTTGGCTGACTTTGTTCTAACACCGTTAAAACAAGAAAGAGTAAGATAAAAGATATGTTCAACAAATAAAACAAGTGGCATTTATTTATTTGAAAAGAGCATGAAAGGTATATAACAATCAGCACCTAAGTTTTCTCCTAAAGTTTTATCATCTCATTTATATCCTTTTAACATGAAATCAACTTCATGAGTGTAAATCTGATTAGACCAATCAAATGCACCTAGTTTCATAATATAATCTCATTTACATCTTTTTTATATCCTTGTAATTGAACTAAACGAGTTGAAAGTAAATTAAGATTTTGTAAACTATTAAAAAATCGTTAGGTCAAATAAAGTGAAATGTCAAAGATGTCTCTGCCCGTCATTTCTTCTCCTTTTACCCTTGGGCAATGGTTTCCAATGATTGTGATTTCTTCAATGACCTTTTATGAACAAGATATGACTTCTCCAACAAGGTCTACTCTTTATCACATATAAATTTGGAGGAATTACTATTTAGGACTAGAATTACAATTTTGTTATAAAATGAAATCTACTACTCATTTAATTACAAAAATGGACAACTTTTTTAAATTAAATATAAAAAATATAAAATTACCAAAATACCCTCAAGTTTTATTTCTCTCCTATCATCCCTAGTAAATGGATGCCGGCTGCCGGTCATCACAATCAATGGCGCCGGCCACCGATCAATGCTAGTCAATGGTCACCAGTAACTAGTCAACAGTCACAGGTGATAGATCAACGATAGTCAACATTCACAGCCAACATTCGCAAGGACAAAATAGTTTACAATTTTTTTTTTAAATTTTGCAACTTACTTGTTTTAAATTCGTCACTTAATTTTCAAATTTTTACTTAATAATTTTCTTTCTAGAATTTGTAACTTCTTAACTATAAATTTGTAATTTATTTTCCAAATTTTCACTATAAATTATTTCAATGTTTTTATAACTTCTTTTTCAGATTTTGCAACTTAATTGCTTTGAATTCACAACTTGTTTTCATATTTTTATTATGAATTGTTCCAGTGTTCTACAATTTCTATTTTAGAATTTGCAATTTGTTTACCCTAAATTTACAAATCATTTTTCAAACTTTTACTACAAATTATTTCAATATTTTTATAACTTGTTTTACATATTTTATAACTTATTTATTTTGAATTTACAACTTATTTTCAAATTTTTATTATAAATTTTTTCATTACTTTTATAACTTCTTTTACATATTTTGCAATTTACATACTCTTAATTTGTAATTCATTTTTCAAATTCTTACTATGAATTGTTTTAGTGTTTTACAATTTCTTTTTTAGAATTTATAACTTGTCTACTATAAATTTGCAACTTGTTTTCCAAATCTTTATTACGAATTTTTCCAAGCTAAAATATTTGAAACAAAAGTGGAAAAGTGCTAAAAAATTCATAATAAAAATTTAAAAAACGAGTTATAGATTCTGAGTAAACAAGTTGTAAATTTTTGAAAGGGAGTTGTAAAACACTAAAACAATTTATAGTAAAAATTTGGAAAATGAATTATAAATTCAGAGTAAATAAGTTTCAAAATATGTAAAACAAGTTGCAAATTTAGAGTAAGTAAGTTGAAAATTTTAGCAAGGAAGTTGTAAAATACTAAAACCATTCATAATAAAAACTTAGAAAATAAGTTGCAAATTCAAAGTAAGTAAATTGCAAAATCTGAAAAAGAAGTTGCAAAAGTACTGAAACAATTTATAGTAAAAATTTGAAAAATAAATTACAAATTTAGAGTAAAGAAGTTGTATATTTTGGGAAAAAAATTGCAAAGTACAAATTTAAAAACTAAGTTGTAAATTTAGAATAAATAAGTTGTAAGCTATTTTTTCAAACGAATGTTGACTAGTTACCGGCAGCCATTAATCGGTCACCAGTGACTATTGACCGATGTTGACCAGTGGCCAATGGCCGTTGGCAATGTTGACCGATCGTTGGTAGCTGTTAACTGTTCCTTTTTTATAATTAAATGAATAGAAAATCCTATTTTGTAATAAAATTGTAATTCTGGTCCTAAATAGTAATTTCTCCTATAAATTTCCTAGCATTAATTGTCCCTTAGCATCATTAAATATATTAGATGACCAGTTTAATTTTAACTTTTAAATATATTTAATTTTAATTCATTCCATATTTTCTTTTTATTATTTAATAATAATTAATTTATGAAATGAAAATATGAATATAAAAAATATTCAATTTTATCCAAAAATAGAAAAATATAATTAAATTAAACTATAAAAATATAACTAAAATATAGATGTGGAAATAAATATAATTAAAAATAAATATAATACTATTATTTTTAATATTCAAATGACAATGGACATCTTTATCTTTTATAATTTTTCATTGAATTAATTGTATTAAACCTTTTTTTAAATATTTTCATTATCAGTTCATATTGATAATTTTCTAACGAATTAATTATGGTAATTTTTTTTTCATTTTAAGTGACTAGTAGTATTTTGGTAATTGGTCGTCACATTTTAGTTCCGAAAATGGACCTTGGTCCTTGTCGGTCATTAAATCTCCTTCTAGTCACAAATTAGTCCTGAATCCAAATTTTCTCTATACTCATTATGACATTATTCAACCATAAATATTTTTTATTATTTTTATTTAAGAACATAGGTGACATTTTATATTTATAAAATTTATTATTTTATTTTACTTTTTGTTCTATTTCATTCTATTATGTATACCAAACTTGTTAAGCTCTTAAGGACTTGGCACTTCCCTTCCATTATATGAACGCGGCTCCTATTTCCTTCATTAATTGGTTTGAGTGATGTGTGATTTGTTCCCTGGGCTGTGTGCTACAGTAATGTGTCATCTCTTGCTACCCGCTTCAATGTTTCAATTCATGGGTTCTAGCTCTTACAAAATCTCGTTGCAAAAATTGCTACCCTTTTTCTCCCATTGGCTGTGCACCTTATATCATGCATCTACCATATTTTAACTTTAACTAGAGAATTTATTAAAGTCTAAACTAATTCGAATCAAGATAATGAGACTCTTTTGTATGATAAACTCTATCACCAAGTATTTAATGTAGCTGCATTTCAAGGGCTTGAATTTAAGACATTTGATTAAGCTGGTACAATTATATTATCATATAAATTAAGCATTTGGTGGTGAATTTAAATGGCTTTAGTTATAACAAAAGGGGATTTTTAGACACCAAAACTTACTTCCATTGGATTTGTAACATTCCTATTTTTCTAAATCATTTTGTATTGTCTGGAAATGTATACAGCATAATTAAATAGGATAAAGGTTATAAAGGAGCATAAAATGGCTAAAAGGGTAAATTTTGAATTTTGCAATTTTTGTTAAAATTTTGAAATTATTAAATAATAATATTTTTTTACTTCAATCTCTAATAGCAAGGGACATTAGGTATAGGAGATGTGGGCATGGAGGAAGGTACCGTAGCAGTAGTATATGGACCCCACAAAAAGTTAAAAATAGAAAGACAAGTGGACTCTACATGAAAAAAATAAAAAGAGAAAAATGTGGTGGGTTCCACAAATAAAATGTATAGAAAAAGATACAGGATAAAGAAAATATCTAGATAAAAGTATACTGTACAGAGTATTTTGGATCGGATAAAAAGACAAATAGTAATTTCTCTCTCTACTCCTTCTCATGACCAAATATTAAGGGGCAAGTTGGGGAAATATTTTCTCTCTTCACTCTCTCTCTCTTGGCCGAATATGGAAGGGTATTTTGGGGAATCAATTTGCGCCAATTTATGATGTTATATGGTGCAATATTTACCAATCTTCTTGAGGCAGCTCCTATCTAGCTTAATCTCGACTATTGATTTTTAGATGGGAAAATCAATGGCTAGGAATGGACAAGACCGTGACTTGTTGGCAAAGTTTTGAATTGTGGACCATTGGATCAAAACTAGAATGAAGGGCTAGGATTAAACCCAAATTTCTATAAATAGCAAGTCATCCCCTCCCCTTTGAGCACTTGAGATAGTGGCTAGAGAGCAAGGAGAGAGAGAAAATGTGAGAGCTGGGGAAAGAAGGAGGAAGAGAGAGAGAAGAAGGAAAAGAGAAAGAAAAGAAAGAAGGAAGGGAAACTAAGGAGGAGAGGAAGGGATTTGGAAGACAAGAGCAAGACAACCCAAGGTAAGCTTCTTCCTTCCAATCTCTCAAGGTTAATCACCTAGACTGTAAGTGCCCGTTTGGTTTGTCTTTTTGTAAAAGTACTTTTAAAATAACCACAGTTTACAAAAATGAAGTTTTGATAAAAATAGAGTAATTTACTAAAAGCTGTTTGGATGAAAAAGGAGAAAATGATGGTTAGAAAGTATAGTTACGTTTTGATAAATGGGAACCAAACAGGCACTAAGTAGGAAAGTTGAAAAATTTCTCCTCTCGTGCCTAGTTAGTAACTGCCAAGAATGAAGAAGCATGATGTGATTGTTGTCCCATAAAACCAATGTTAGGAATGAATTTGTGATGTGATGAATGGATAGAATGCATGAATTAATGGCAAGTATATGAAGTTTTTCCATTTGGTTTTGTGAAAGGGGAGGTCTCGGCCTCCAAGGGTTTGACATCAAGGGTTTGGAATTTGATGAAATGGATGATTGGAATGAGTTTCGAATGACCAAATTGTTAGTTAGGCTAACTTCCCAAGAGGGGGGGTGAATTGGGAAGATTATAAATTTTCTGCACAAAGTGAAAATGATGAAGAAAGCAAGGTATAATGAAAAACAGAATATAAAGCAATAAGCTTAAAAGAGAAGAGGTAGGGAGAAGAAAAACTCAGATATTTATCCTGGTTCGGTCTCTCCACTTGACCTACGTCCAGTCCCCAAGTCACCACTTGAGATTTTTCACTATACTGCAAGAATTCAAGGGGTTCTTGCAAATGTCACAGTACAACGTGTATGCTCTATTTTTTAAAGCTCACTCAAACACTCTTAGCACTTTCACTATGTGCTTTACAATCCCTTGTAATATCTCCTCACAAGTAAATCTATCTTCCAAATGAAGATTAGATTGTTTACAAAGATGAAACTCTCTTAAATAGAGTGAATATGAAAGTTGAAGTACAAGTTTTGAAGTAAGAGAGTAAAAGTCTTTGAGTAGAAGATTTGACAGAATTTCAGTATATACAAAGTTTTATTTGTTACCCACAACTTCAAATGATGTTATATTTATAGATTTAGGTCTCAAATGTCCATTAGAGACAAAATCTATCAGTTGGAGAAGTTATCCAACAGTTATTCTGAAAAACTATCCGTTAACCAACAGCATTTAATGCTTCTGACATACTGAAATTCAAATTTTGGTTGGTCAACAGACGAATTTTCAAGGAACCGAAGGTTAAAGCTTCCAACGTTGAAATACTGAAGTTCGTCTGTTCATGAAGTGAAATTTGAATTTTGAAACTTAAAGAATGTTTCCATGTTGTGATATACGAATTTTTAAGTGAAAAGTTTTTCTGTTAAGTATGAACAGTGTTTTCAATTTGCTACAGTGCCCTCAAAATTCGAATTTTGGAACCCCAAAATTCGTCTGTCCGTAGTAGGTTCAAAATAGCACAGTAATTCTTTTACTTCGAAATTCAAATTTTCAAAGAGTGAAGTTCGTCTGTCAGAGAGACCTTTTTTCAGACTTACTTCAACATTCGAATTTGTAAATACTGTCATTCGTATGTCATCATGTCATTTCAACAGACTCATAGCTTTAGCTTCTGAAATTCGAATATCCATGTTCAAAGTTCGTCTGTCAGTGAGCAATTTTGAAACTCAATATAATCTTGATTTCAGATGAACTTTAACATTGTTTCAGACGAATTTCTTCAGTTTTCATAAGTTCAATTTGTCTGAAATTCGAATATACAAAACTCAAAGTTCGTCTATTGCTCAACTGCTTCTTTCAGACATTTATGAAAATTTGAATTTTGAACAATCAAAATTCGTCTGTCAGAGAGACATCTCTTCAGACTTATTCGGTTTTAGCTCGAAATTCAAATTTTCAAAGCCAAAGTTCGAATTTCCAACATGGCAGTTCAATGTAAACTTTTCAAATTTCGTCTGTTGATGGGTATTTTTCAAATATTTCATAAAATCAAGGTTTTAAAACGTTTTTCCACTAAATCAAAGTCTTTTACCCATAACAAAAGATCCTACAACAATCCTAGCAATGATTACTCAGATTTTCTTCACTTAAGACACTTTGAGCTCATTTGATATCTTCAATCCAAGCTCTTCAATGTTGGTTTGGAATCATCAAAACTTCTTGATTCAACACAAATTAGTAAAGAATAATCAAGGAATCAAAGGTTAAGTTAGTTTGCAAATTATGAAATTCTAAAGCCAAATGAACATTTAGAGGTTAGTTTATGTTAGTAAGTTATTTAGTATATTTTATGATGATGTTAGGCTCTTAAGAAGGATCAAGGAAGTGATTCAAAAGAGGTGAAATCAAGTTAAAGCAAAGGAACTAAAGCTTTAATGTAGTAACTTTTGTTTATTGCCTTTATGTTGTTACATTGTTTTACATGCTGTGAAATGCTTTGCCATGTTGTTTTTATGCGATTTGTGGTTGGCTGGCTGAGAATTTTGATGAGGGTTTTATTTGAGATATTTATTTTTTAAGAGGAAACTCTGCTGAATTTTTACTGGCAACATGGTGCATTATGTGATTTTTAAGCATATGTAATGTTTCATAATATTTTTATGATGTTTTCAAGTTAATGTGATGATGCAATGGATGTAACAATTGTTATTATGTAGATTATCCCAAATCTCACCCCTTAAGTTCCCAATTGTTAGGTTTGGCTAGTCATCGAAGAGGAGGGTGAATTGGGTGATGCAAGATTTTCACCCTTTTTGGATCACAACAAAATTTCACCAAATGTGCAGCAAAACATGGATGAACAAAGAGAGTTAAATGCAGCAATTGAATAGAAAAGATGAAAAATAATACACAATAATTTATACTAGTTTAGTTCAATCACTTGGCTTACATCTAGTTCCCAAGCCACCACTTGAGATTTTTCATTATATCCCACAGGTTTAATTCGAACACCTGTTAAACCTCAGTACATCCCATAAGTTTCAGTAAGTACTTGTAAAACCAATCTCCCCACACCCTTACAAGATATGTAAATCCCTTAATATTTTCTCATATTAAGATTCTACCCAGAATATGTAGAAAGAAATGTTTACATAATGAAAACTCTTTTGAAGAGTAGATAATACATTGAAAACTCACTCTATTGAGGTGAGTTTTTCAGATAATGCTGAGATAGAAAGATTTTACAAATTGTTGCAGCATTTTCGCATAAATTCTCTTAAGATTGCTACCCATAAGTTCAAATGATGTTCTATTTATAGATTTATGGTGTAACTAGATATTTAGACATAAGATCTAGCTATTAGAGACGTTACCCAACGATTACTTTACAAAATTAACCATTTACCAACTACATTTAATGCATATGACATTTTGAAATTCGAATTGTAGGGTGTTAACAGACAAATTTCGCAGAGACCATAAGTTAAAGACTTTAACATTAAACTTTGAAGTTAGTCTGTTCAAGGGTGAAATTTGAATTTTCATCTTGACAAATATTTCTAATATTAGAACATACGAATTTTCAAGTTTAAAGTGCTTTTGATAAGTGTGAATAGTTGTTTCATATTACTACAGTGCACTCGAAGTTCAAATTTTAGGGCCCAAAGTTCATTTATTAGAGCTCAGTTTAATATGGCACAAGTTCTTCCTTTCGAAATTCAAATTTTGGATGTGAAAATTCATTTGTTGGCTATTCCAGAAGTATTTTCACATTCTGGAGATTTGAAATTCAAATTTTGAAAGCCAAAATTTATCTGTTAGATTTGAAATTCGAATTTCAGAAGCCAAAATTTGTCTATCATTGGCAAGCTTAATATGGCACAAAGGTTCTCTTCGAAATTTCAAATTTTGGAGGCCCGAAATTCATCTATCGGTTGCAGAACCTCCGTAACTTTGAATTTTGCACTGTAAACAATTTTACAGAAGTTATAACTCTTTCATTTTAACCTAAATTAAGCAAATGACCTATGGTTGGAAAGATCTCAATGTTTACTTTCAAATGAAATAAGTTTCACTTCAAAAGCAAATATATTCTGTGAGATATAATCAAAATAATGATAAGAGGTCAAAATTGAAAATCTGTATCTCACTACTCAACTTTAAATAACCATAGTTTTTTCATATGACTTTTATTTTAAGTGAAATAACCTTCTTTAAAAAGTTTATTAAGTCTAGTTTCATATGAAATAAGTTTTACATCAAAGCCTTATGTATTTTGGGAAATGTCTTAAAAAAACTAATCAAAGGTTAAACTCTAGATTCTTGAAAACTAGATTTCACTATGTTTAAAACCAAGGATGTATTACTTTGATAACCAAAACTTCTCGAGTTAATTAAATGCAATTGTAAATCATTGAGTTTCATTCTAAAGTTTAAATTTTGAAATCCAAAATTCGTCTGTCAGAGGGACTAACTTTGAACTCTTTTTGCACTTTAATATTAAACGAATTTTAATATGACTTTAGACGAATTTTCTATTTTTCACAAATTATATTTAACTCGAAATTCAAATTTCAACAACCTGAAATTCGTCTGTCAGATATAAATCTTTGTAACTTCAAATTTTAGTTACAAAAGTTTGAATTTTCAACAAAATACTCAAACATTAACTTCAAAATTTGTCTGTAAGTCAGTATTTTTCAACTTTAATATATGCTAACATTAGATTTACTTGATCTAATTCATTTAAAACATATGGTAATAAAATTAAGTAATTTTCAAAGATTAATCCTACCTCAAGACCTAAGTGAAAACTAAATATACCTAGTAACTAGGTCTTCAAATATTGTGTTCTACTTCTACTTAGTCATTTTCTTCTTAGCATACTCCTTTCTTATCTTCCATTTTTGGAACATCATTTCTCTTCTTCTTTCTTGAATGAGTCATGATATTGATTTCTATTTTTGTATTCCAATACTCACTCTTCTTACATGAATCATCTTACATTTAATATATTACATTTATAAACCAAATAGTTAGTCCTGTTTATATATCCAACTTATATTATTTATTGTAAAAGTACAGTGGATATATTTACACATAGCATAATATATACATTATGACCATAATTAAATATATGCTAATGCACATTTTACTTCTTTAAGGAACATTATATATATAAGATACATATGAGATATTTATTCCTTATTACTCTATATTTGTCATCATCAAAATTTATATTATACTAAACCTTACACCCAAATGTTAGAGCCAAGCCGTGCCAAGGGGAAGAATATAAGCATGGAAGATTGAAGAAGGAAGGACTTTGTGGTGTAATTGTTATTTGCTGGTTGTTTTTATTGTAAACTTGCTATCAGCTTTGAGGACATGTTTAATTCATGTAAATGCCCAGAAAATTCGTGGGGCGATTTGGACATGTGTATTTATGTCTTGTTTGATGTTTAGAACTGGTTGTACCTATTTTGGATTTATATATATAATGCAAGAACTAAGGTAGTTTCCAAAACTGTTCCAAACTATGACAATTTGGTATACTAAAGATTTAGTAAGGTAATCTGTTCAATAGGTATATGATAACCAATTGATTTTTACATGGATAGAAACTATGCATGTAGAGCTTTTAAACCATACAAAGCTTGTACGAATTGGCCCTAGTATAGCAAGAGTCATGAAATTTCAAATTTGAGGCATTGAAACTAGATAGTTTCTAGAAACTAAAAATAAACAGTAAATTTTCATAAATTAACTATACTAATTTATGCTATGATTCATATTTTTTCCATAAAGAGCTATATTTGAGCTATTTTTAGAGATTTGAACCATTGTGATACAATTTTTCTAAATTTAGTTATGAATTTTGAATTTTTGTTTGCAAAAAGGGGTGAACAAAACCGTCGAACATTTTTTACAGTTTTGAAGTTTTAAGCCGTTCAAGTTTCTAAATAGCTATAAAATGCTTCTCCAAGACGTATAATATATGGGAAAGATACTAATAAAGTAAGATGTGACAGTATTCAACTATACTCTTTTTTTAAATAAATAAATCCTATCCTCTCCCTCACATATAGACCTATGAAATACAAATACATTTATCAAATGTAATATAGTGCGTTATGAAAGATACAGTAATTTTTAAACTTTTAGTACAGATACAAGGGATATTTATACATACATAATATTATTTATATAATTATTAATTAATAAATAAACTCATTTAAAGAGAAAATAAGTATTAAATAATCTAAAAATTATAATATAAATGTTAAAATACCTATAAAATGTTTATAACAACTTATAAATAAAATCTTTATGGGTGTATCTATTTTTAAATAGTCTAAAATACCCAAATAGAAACATTATATTTTTACATAAATGAATATGTATGCATAAGTACACTTATCATGCCACATTAAATATCAAATATGGGTGTATCAATTTTTTTTTTGAAGTACTCGGTGCTTTATAGATTTGCACTCTTGAATTTTCTTTTTATGTTACCTAATCTTACTACAATGAAATAGTAACGAATAATTAATAACGGTCACATGCAGTAGTACTATCATGTACTCATCATCAATAGATCATTTTTTGCCGACATCATCAGTTGATCATTGTCACATACGTATGATATTATTATAACTATGTTTTGCATATTTTCATAAATTTTTTGTTTAGATTCTATTTCATTATTATTGATCTTGTATTGTACATACATATAATTAAAAGTAAATTAATTTTATTTCGATCGTTTCAACTATGATCCCATGAGTGAGCCTTAAATTAACCCTTCACTAAGTCCAATCACCGATCCAATTTTGAAAACATTGCACAAAAATAAATGAAAGATGTTGCCAACAAATTTTGTTTTTTCTTGAAATGAAGTACTGTCAACCATTTTTGTTATTTTTCGTTTTGGTCTGAATGTCAACACTCTTTGTTGATGAAGACAACTTCTTGAAAGAACCATATGCCTCCTACAAAGCCTTAGGAGAAACGCCCCAATGAAGTGAATGTGGCAATAGACACCACCACATGTAATATTCATTTTAGTAAAATTTCACCAGCTAGTACTCTTCATATCCCTAGGAATTTCTGAACTTGTAATCTGTTTAGTTAGATGGAAATCTTTTGGCATAGACAGGCATTCTTTCTTAGCTTGCAGAAGGAAGTTATGCAGCCTGGCGAAATTGGGGCGACTTTCCTAACCAAGTTATAATCTCTAGCTACTTTTACTCATGATAATTCAGCAAAATGTAGCACCCTTCAGTTGTCGCTCCAATGAAACAATATGGAAAAAAGGATAATCTTCAGTTTAATGTGCAGACTGCAGAGGCTACAGAAAAATAAAGGGTCATCACCTACGAAACCATACTTTTAAGGAGATTCATGCACATGAAACTCCCATACTCCCATTCCAAAGTGTTAGTGAACACAAACTGATAAGTACTCCTCAGTTCCAAATTTTGACATACAAGACTTTATAGTGCATGCGTGTGTCTAAAGAGGGGGAGAGAGACAGATGGAATCATTTGCAGCAACGCAAGCAAACCAATCAACCCAAGAATGACAAAACTAAGGACCAAAATGCATGCACAACAACGAGCCGAAAAAATGTAGTCATAGATGAAGTAGTGACAAACCAAATACAGTATAGGATTTTACATTCAAAGCTGCAAGTTTAATGTTAAAGTTTATTATTACACATTGAAATAAGAAATTGATGCTAGAGCCCAGCATTTCTTAATTCTCCAAGAGTCACCTGCAGAGTAATGTACTTGTGAGAAATTTGCAGAAATGAAATATATTTTGATAAATTTCAGAGGAAAGGTGGGAATGATGCGATATTGCTATGCTTGTCATTCAGTAGTCACTAATCCACAGAACTCACACAACAAATTAGTAGATTACATTTTTTAAATACTTTCCTTTTTAACAATACAAGCCTCCACAAGAATCTAACGCATTCTTATGTTGCACTAAATTAATAAATTAATTTTTTACTGCAGCGTATGCATATAACATTAATTTCTAAGCACAAGCCTAAGACCATACTGAACTGTCTGATCAAATATCCTCATCTCATAGCTGCTTTAATATACTTTCCATATCTGCACATTCACTCAGAACGCATGATAAATTATGATGTTCTTACATTGGGGTTATTCTCAACAACGATGTAACAACCTTTTTTTTTTTTTGGCCAGAACAATGTAACAACCTGTTTAAATAGAGAAAAAGAAACCAAATCATTTGCAGCAAGCATTTTGTCTACGCTACTGATACTTTGCATGCTCTGCTCTTCTGCCTAAGCCTAGTTAAGGAAGAATTACGAGGCATAATACCAAAAAAAATATATATGCAGGTTAGGGCATGCTATATTTATTTTACCCTAATTTGCATTCCATTTCAACAAAATATCCACACACAAGTTCTATTAGCTTGGTTCGTAGCCACGTTTTAACCCTCCAAGCTATAGGCCCCACCCCATCTCCACTAGATTTGTTCCTTCAGGTACCCTTAAAAAAAGAAACCTTTCCTCTCCCTAGGCATTTCGGCTTAAGAAGATGTCAAACCTATACTCATCATTGACTAAGGATGTGCAATCATAGAGAGAAGAGAAACCAACTTCAGTCACAGTTTCAGCACCAAACTGATCCATGGAATTTCATCTACCATTCAAACACTGAACAAGCCAAGAAAAGGAAATTGAGGAACTACTACAATGGAGAGAAGTCCGGAACCAAACTAAGGGAAGGCTAGTTGACAATGAAAAATATTTTTGTCTAAGGTAGATGTAGAAGACAAAATAGACACAGGGATGAGGTGAAGATGGGTCTTGGATTGAGTTAGGAAAGCTAGATTTAGTAGCAACCCAACAATGAATTGGCAAGAATAATCATACGTGCTTTATCATAGCAGCAAAGAGACCTAATTACCTACTAATTTCAATCACTCCAGGTCTGTAACCCACGCTGAAAGGGGAACTGAGTATGGTACACACACATCTCACTTCTTTCTTCATGCATTCTGAAGTGCTGGAATGGCTCACATCAGTTGCAGAGGTAGAGAACAGAAAGAATTGGGGAATTCACTGGAAAAGCAAGGAATGTTTCCAGCAGATTCTTTTTATAAGCAAAGAAATTTAAAGGAGGAATGTGAACAGTTCAATTAGCTCATGTCAGTCAATTTCATTCAAGCCAAACTTTTCTTGACGAGCTATCTGTGTTTTCCAGGTTCAGGACACCTGAGTTTCATCTGCGGTCATGCCTGCTAGTTCATCTAGCAGACCTTATAAAAGAATATGCAAGCTCCAGGACTGAGAAACTAGACAATGATGTGTGGCATTTGTCTTTAACTACTTTATACCAAGATTTTGACACCTATCAAAAGAGCTTGTTATGCACCCGGTGCTGAAAGTGAGTATCTATCAGTGCCTAGATGAAGTCTCCTGGGATGTTCTTGATCACATATCCCAAGTTGAGAGAAGCATGGAAGTGACAATCTTCTGGCAACATAGTGTCCAAGCAGGAACACTTTGTAGAGATGTGGTCTGAGGGTGTGAATGCCTGTGGAAAGCTCCACAGAATTTGTTGATGGATATCCTGAAGGTTTCCCATGACGGGTTGGTACAAGATGCTGACAATAAGTCCACAAAAAGATTTGTGCTAAGGCAAAGCTGGTGAAGATGCTGAAATATGTGAAGATAAGGAAGCAAGAGGAGTAAAAAGGGTGTTGTAATCAACCAGTCACATAAGGTGTGAGGTGGAGACAGAGATTTGGCTGTTAGAATGAATATATGGGAAGTTTGAGGGTCAGAGAGGGTAAGGGAGATTTGGCTGTAGGTGGAGAGTCTCTAGCCTCTCGAGAGTGAAACAGGTTTGTTTCTCAGCTTTTATTTTGTTGTTGTGCTCTAGTTGTTACCTGTTTATGCTTATCTTAAGGATTGTATTTGCTCCATATGTGTAGGAAAAGATTCCTCTGTTTTATGTCTGTTATTCAACAATATTAAGAAGTTTTCATCAGTATTTTGTGGAGTTCCGTCATGCTCTATAATCATGGTTGTTTGACAAGTTGAAAACTGCATATGCATCTGCAGCTGTTGTTAGCAATATTATATCAATTTGGTACTAGAGAAATCAATATCACATCATTTCATGAATAACAAGTTATACTAATATATACTTCACCACTTGGCCACACAATTTAACAATTATTTCAATTTAAGTGATTGGTTAGGGTATAACTAATTTTTTAGGCTTCGGTGGTTGGTATAACCAATCACTGCTACAGTTATTCCAACGGCTAATTTACCAACAACCACCGAAGCCTAAAAAATTAGTTATACCCTAACCAATCACTGCTACAATGCTAAAGTGGAGAGACATACGACTTGAATTTTTGCAATAAATGGGGAAAAAAAATTCTCTGAAGAAAAAGATGAATTACTCCACCCTTTGGCAGTTACCAAATAATTTATAAATCGAAAAAATTTCCAGGATGTATGCTATGAAATAAATAGCTGTTAAAGATTAGTTAGTTAGTTGGAGTTGAGGCTTTATCAAGGTGAGCAAGAGGGCAAAAGGGAGTCTTGGAAGTTGATAATAGAATTCTTCCTTCTTTTCTCCTATTCTCCCTCTTCTTCTACTCCACTTTTCCCCTTCTTCCTATTTCTTCCTAACATTGCATGATTAAGTCATGATGCAAATGAAGTCGACCGGCTACCTTCTCAGAGAGTTTCCACCAAGAAGGATTGCACAATATAAGACATACTCACCCCGATGGAAAAGAACCAAAAAGTGGTCAATTGCACTTTAATTACACAAAGAAAATCATCAACCTAAATCATGCGTATAGGAACTAAGATTCCCAACATCTCAGGGCAATTTAAGCAAACTAAATTGATCTTTTGAAGAAAAAGAATGCAAATACCGAAACATTTTGATGAAATTCGAGAGTGAATCCACCTTCACTGAATAGGACCCATGATCAGTGAGAAGCATGAGACGAAGATGAAGAGTGAGAGTGACGAGAAGGAGTTTTCATGGCATTGTAGACTTGTTCACCGACGAGGTAGACGCCGAAGGCCACGAGGGCGATGCCAAGCCCAGGAGTGGCGTGTCGCATCTGATTCGACAGCATGGGATGCTTCCTCCATCCGTCCCTCCTCCTGAAGAACTCTCCCGTGTGTCCCTTCGCCATTTTCCGAAATTGCTCCTCACTGCTTTTCTCTCTCTCGGTTCGTCGCTGCTTGGTCTGTCTTCAATCTTCACGAATTTGCTTCAGGTGTGGCTCCTTGGGCTTTTGGGCTGTAGGAAAACTTGGGCTCGACCCAAAATGATAAGAGTAATAATTCAGAAAATATAATTTGATTTCCGCTAAAAAAATAAAGAAAAGAAAATTCCTTGTAGTGTTACGTAAATATTCATTATTCATGTGCATGATGATTATTTATCGTTGGCCATATAAAAAAAGGATGATTATTTATGATTTGTTAATCTTTAATGACATATATCTATAGTTTTTATAAGAATTATGTTACATAATTATTACATAGATTATTTTTTCTATTTCTATTATTGTAATTTATAAATATAATATTTGTATGATTGAATAATGAAGATTAATAAATAAAAAGTGTGCACTAAGTACAATTAGAATAAGAATTATTTAATCCTTTGAATTCTGGAGTCTTCATGAACATTTTCTAGTTTTGCCATTCTTGTCATTTCACCTTTTGAAAGAAAGGAAAAAAAAAAAGCTTCAATTATGAAGTTTTCGGAATAAATTAGCTTCTTCTTCTTCTTTCTTTTTTTATCTGGATTTGCAGTGTGACAACTCTGTTTTTTTTTTGGCCAACCAGTGTGACTAATCCAAAATCCCTTATGATAGGAATTTTGATTCCAATATGAAATTCAAGCTTTTAGTATGTTGAGTACGCGTGGAGATTCTCTTTATTTCCCAAATCGTCCTCATCACTTTCCATTTCAACTGTCCGATTAAATTTCAGATATATTATTTTATAAAAATATTATTAAAAAATAAAGTATAAAAAAAAAAAATTAAATGGTTAAAATTTAATTTGAATATTTCATAATTGCAACAGAGAGAAATTAAAAAAATATTTTATAATACAATAAATTCAAACTGTCCAAATTTAATTGGAGGATTGAATAGAAAGTGGAGATACATAGAATCTTTAGGACAGAAAGAGAAAATAGATGTGAATGTGCTAAGAAATCATCATGTTTCATAAAATAATAATAAATAATAAATGTTATTGATCAGTAATAACAATACATAAGAGGAGCTCTCCTACTCTTATTGGGGCCTAAGATATGCCTATAACCAACTAATGGTTGCCTCTAAGCAACAAAATTGTTATGGATTTATGTGCTAATCTATTAGCACATTTATTAGCTTCACTAAAAGTTATCCCTCTTGGCTTAGAAACTTAGAGAAACAAACACACTCAGTTAATAGGAAACTTCGTTGATTCTGAATGCCTCTGAACAAAGAAGAAAGCCCCTTTTATACTAGTTTTCATAGGGGTAGGGGTTACAGAGAATTAAAGAGGGAGTTACAAGGAGAGAATTATTGTCCCGTTTCATCCTTATTCCGTTTCATCCTCCCTGGGTTGGACGGAACTCGCCCTCGAGTCAAAATCAGTATCATCATCCAGATAGGGTGACAAGTCAGCAACGTTGAAAGTGGCAGAAACTCCATAAGCACCAAGCAATTCAACCTTATAAGCATTATTGTTGATCTTTTGCATAATCTTGAAAGGACCATCATCTCTAGGAGACAACTTGATATTGGGTTGTTTAGGGAAACGCTCTTTTCTTAGATGTATCCAAACCAAGTCTCCCACATTAAAGATTTGTTGCTTGCGATGCTTGTCTCGCTGTGTCTTGAGTTTGAAATTCTGGTTCTGGATTCTTTCACGAACTAGTTAATGCAACTTCTTGATTTCCTTAGCCTTTTGATCTGCATCAAAACTATACTACTGCTTATCAAGTGAAGG
This sequence comes from Adenanthera pavonina, assembly GCA_026686845.1. Taxonomy (NCBI): domain Eukaryota; kingdom Viridiplantae; phylum Streptophyta; class Magnoliopsida; order Fabales; family Fabaceae; genus Adenanthera; species Adenanthera pavonina. Next base: position 12,959,206 of record JAIVEN010000017.1, read on the forward strand.
GGTCAAGTCTAGTGGACTAAGGGGAAGAGTGTTGTAAGCAACTTCAAATAGACACTTCCCAGTTGCTTGATTAACAGAATTATTGTAGGCAAATTCAACTTGAGCAAGAACAAGGTCCCACTGCTTCAAATTCTTCCCCACGAAACTTTGAAGAAGATTTCCCAAAACTCTGCTAATAGCTTCAGTTTGACCGTCCGTCTGTGGATGGCTAGCGCTGCTAAATTGAAGCTTAGTCCCTATCTTCTTCCATAGCGTCCTCCAAAAGTGGCTAAGGAACTTAATATCACGATTAAAGGTAATAGTTTTTGAATTTCATGGAGATGAACAATCTCTTTGAAGTACAAATCTGCAACTTGCACCGCATCATTGGTCTTTTGGCATGGAATGAAATTTTGAAAATCGATCCACAACAACCATGATAGAATCTTTTTTCCTCTGTGTTCGGGGTAAACCAAGAACAAAATCCATGCTCATAGCTTCAGTTTGACCGTCCGTATGTGGATGGCTAGCACTGCTAAATTGAAGCTTAGTCCCCATCTTCTTCCATAGCATCCTCCAAAAGTGGCTAAGAAACTTAATATCACGATCAGAGGTAATAGTTTTTGGAATTCCATGGAGACGAACAATCTCTTTGAAGTACAAATCTGCAACTTGCACCGCATCATTGGTCTTTTGGCATGGAATGAAATTTTGAAAATCGATCCACAACAACCATGATGGAATCTTTTTGGCTCTATGTTCGGGGTAAGCCAAGAACAAAATCCATGCTCATAGCTTCAGTTTAACCCTTCGTCTGTGGATGGCTAGCGCTGCTAAATTGAAGCTTAGTCCCCATCTTCTTCCATAATGTCCTCCAAAAGTGGTTAAGAAACTTAACATCATGATCAGAGGTAATAGTTTTTGGAATTCCATGGAGACGAACAATCTCTTTGAAGTACAAATCTGCAACTTGCACCGCATCATTGGTCTTTTGGCATGGAATGAAATTTTGAAAATCGATCCACAACAACCATGATGGAATCTTTTTGGCTCTGTGTTCGGGGTAAACCAAGAACAAAATCCATGCTCATAGCTTCAGTTTGACCGTCCGTCTGTGGATGGCTAGCACTGCTAATGAAGCTTAGTCCCCATCTTCTTCCATAGCGTCCTCCAAAAGTGGCTAAGAAACTTAACATCACGATCAGAGGTAATAGTTTTTGGAATTCCATGGAGACGAACAATCTCTTTGAAGTACAAATCTGCAACTTGCACCGCATCATTGGTCTTTTGACATGGAATGAAATGGGCCATCTTCGAAAATTGATCCACAACAACCATGATGGAATCTTTTTGCCTCTATGTTCGGGGTAAACCAAGAACAAAATCCATGCTCACATCTTCCCAAGGCCCTTCTGGAACCGGCAGTGGCATGTATAATCCTATATTTTGCCCTTTTGTCTTAGCCAAATGACATATTCGGTATCGCTGTATATGCCGGTTGACATCTCGTTTAAGCCTTGACCAATAGAAATTCTCTTTGACCAGATCAACTGTCTTGTCTCTGCCAAAATAACCAGCTAATCCTCCATCGTGAGCTTCCCAAATTATCGCCTCCCTCAAAGAACCTTGAGGAATACATAAGGTTTTACCTCGGAATAAAAAACCATCATGTCGGTAATACTGGTGGAACAATTGATCGGCAGTAGCTTCCCACACTCCACGGAAATCATGGTCATCCTGGTACAGCTCCTTGACAAGTTCAAAACCAATAACTTTGGCCTGCATTGTTGTTAGTAAAACATGTCGACGGCTAAGAGCATCAGCTACAGAGTTTAAACTTCCAGCCTTATGCTTAATGAGGAAGGGATAAGACTGCAAGATCTCACTCCAATGGGCATGTTTATGGCTGATCTTTTGTTGAGAGTTCAAAAACTTTAGGGCTTCATGATCTGAAAAAAATATAAACTCTTTGCTCAAGTGATAGTGACTCCAATGTTGCAGAGCTCGAACAATGGCATAGAATTCTTTATTATAAGTAGAATACCTAAGTTTGGCATAATTGAGTTTCTCACTGAAAAAGGCAATGGGATGGCCTTCCTGGCTTAAGACAGCACCAATTCTGATGTTGGAGGCATCACAGCTAACCACGAACACTTGGTCAAAATTTGGAAAAGCTAGGACGGGAGCTTCAGCCAACTGCTTCTTTAGCTCCTCAAAATTGCTCTGAGCTTGTTCCATCCACTGAAATTTGTCTCCTTTGGTGCAATCTATAAGGGGTGCTGCAATAGAGCTAAAATTGCGAATGAACCTGTAGAAAGAAGCTAATCCATGGAAGCTTTGAACTTCCTGAAGAGATCTTGGAACTGGCCAGCTATTAATGGCTTCAACTTTACTCGAATCAACTCAAACACCTTCTGCGGTGATGATGTACCCCAAGAAAACAACTTCATTGGCGAGAAAGGTACACTTCTTTAGATTGGCAAAAAGCTTTTGGTCTCGCAGGGCTCGCAAGATTTGTCGTAAGTGATCGAAGTGTTCTTCCTGGCTCTTACTGTAAATAAGAATGTCGTCAAAGTAAACAACAATAAATTTGCCAGTGAAGGGTCACAATACCTGATTCATCAGGCGCATGAATGTGCTAGGGGCATTGGTCAGTCCAAACGGCATCACATTCCACTCATACAAGCCATCTCTTGTCTTGAAGGCGGTCTTCCATTCATCTCCTGGACGAATCCAAATTTGGTGATACCCACTACGAAGGTCAATCTTGGAACAAATAGTGGCACCATGCAGCTGGTCAAACATGTCATCAAGCCGGGGTATCAGAAACTGATACTTGATAGTAATTTTGTTAATAGCTCGGCAATCGATGCATATTCTCCAACTCCCATCTTTCTTGGGTACTAGTAGAACAGGTACAGCACAAGGGCTAACACTTTCCCTAACCAGCCCTTTATTCAGCAGCTCTTCCACTAGTCGCTGGACTTCAGTATGTTCCTGAGGACTCATCCTATAAGCAGGCTTGTTAGGAATGACTGCTCCTAGAACAAAATCAATGGCGTACTGTATATCTCGCATGGGTGGCAACCCGGGTGGTATCTCATCAGCTATTGTTAGTTAGACTGACTTCCCAAGAGGAGGGGTGAATTGGGAAGATTAAAAATTTTTTGCACAAGGTGAAAACAATGAGGAAAGCAAGGTATGACAGAAAAACAAAGTATAAAGCAGTAAGATGAAAGAGTAGTGATAGAGAGAAGAAAAACTCTGATATTTATCCTGGTTCGGTCTCTCCTCTTGACCTACATCCAGTCCCCAAGACACCACTTAAGATTTTTCACTATTCAGCAAGAATTCAATGGGCTTCTTGCAAATACCACAGTACAACGTTAGTGCTATGTTTTCTAGAGCTCACTTAATCACTTTCTGCACTTTCACAAAGTGCTTTACAATCCCTTGTGATATCTCCTCACAAGAAAATCTATCTTCCAGATGAAGATTATATTGTTTACAAAGATAAAACTCTCTTGAATAGAGTGAATATGAAAGTTGAAGTGCAAGTATTGAAGTAAGAGTGTAAAAGTCTTTGAGTAGAAGATTTGGCAGAGTTTTAGTATATACAAAGTTTAATTCGTTACCCACAACTTCAAATGATGTTATATTTATAGATTTAGGTCTCAAATGTCCGTTAGAGAAGAAATCTATCCGTTGGAGAAGTTATCCAACGGTTACTCTGAAAAACTATCCGTTAACCAACCGCATTTAATGCTTCTGACATACTGAAATTCGAATTTCGGTTGGCCAACAGACGAATTTCGACGGAACAGAAGGTTAAAGCTTCCAACGATGAAATATTGAAGTTCGTATGTTCATGAAGTAAAATTTAAATTTTGAAACTTAGAAAGTGTTTCCATGTTGTGACATACGAATGTTCAAGAAGAAAGTTTTTCTGTTAAGTGTGAACAGTATTTTCAATTTGCTACAGTGCCCTCGAAATTCAAATTTTAGAACCCTAAAATTCATCTGTCTGCAGCAGGCTTAAATAGCACAATAGTTCATTTACTTCGAAATTTGAATTTTCAAAGAGTGAAGTTCGTCTGTCAGAGAGACCTCTTTTTAGACTTACTTTAACATTCGAATTTACAAACACTGTCATTCGTATGTCAACATATCATTGTAACAGACTCACAACCTTAGCTTCTGAAATTCAAATTTTCATGTTCAAAGTTCGTCTGTCAGTGAGAAATTTTGAAACTCAATATAATTTTGATTTCAGATGAACTTTGACATTGTTTCAGACGAATTTCTTTAGTTTTCATAAGTTGCATTTTGTCTGAAATTGAAATTTTCAAAACCCAAAGTTCGTCTATTGCTTAAAGCTTCTTTCAGATACTTGTGAAAATTCGAATTTTGGAAAATCAAAATTCACCTGTCAGAGAAGCATCTCTTCAGACTTATTCAGTTTTAACTCGAAATTCGAATTTCCAAAGCCAAAGTTCGAATTTTCAATATGACAGTTCAATGTAAACTTTTCAAACTTTGTCTGTTGGTGGGTATTTTTCAAATATTTCATGATTTAACATAAAATCAAGTTTTTAAAACATCTTTTCATCAAATCAAAGTCTTTTACCCATATTTAAACATAACTAATGATCCTACAACAAATCTTGCACAGATTACTCAGAACTCCTTCACTTGAAACATTTTGAGCTCCTTTGATATCTTCATTCCAAACTCTTGAATGTTGGTTTGGAATCATCAAAACTCTAGATTCAACATTCTCCCCCTTTTTTATGATGACAAAACAACTTTCAAACTGGATTAGTATTTGGGTTATCTTTAGCAAGCTCCCCTTCAACATATGCATTATATTTCAAAAGATATCATATATAGCACATCAGTGAAGAGATTAAAGAAGTGATAAGTACAAATCGTTGCAACCAAGGAATTCATTCATTTCAATAATTGTTGCTTTACAGAAACCAATTAAAGTAAAAAGTGCTTCAGAAACCAATTTCAAAACACAAAGTACAATCATAAAACAAACAGTATCTGAAACAAAATATAGCACAACAAGAGGATTCAAGCCTAAGTTCTAAGTAGTCCTTCCATTACTTCTTCTTTGGCTTGGTCTTCTTGCTGTACGTCTTCCCAGATGACTCATCAACAGATTTTCCAGTTTGCTTCTTCTTTTCCCCCTTTTTGGCATCATCAAGAAGGCCAACAAAGTCAACCGAAGGAGGGATCTGAGAGACTGGAATAGCTCTGAGAGGCACATGAGCAAATGGGATTTCTGGTTCAACTGGTGCAGGAGGCTTAGAAGGCTCAGGACTTGATTCTTCATCATCATCAGAGACCTCAAGCAACTTTTCCATTTCCTGCTTGGAAAGAGCCAATTGAGCTCTCTGTTCCTCTGAAAGTCCATAAGCAGCAAGAGAAGGAGGAGCTGGTTCATCAGGATGAAACATTTCTTCAAGCCTTCTCCTCTGAGCTTATAGCAGAGCATTGTCAGCAATATCTTTGAAATCAACAACAGGCACAATACTCCTTTCCTCATTTTGGGCAGTCTGTAGGAATGGTGAAGCAGAGATGGCTGCCACTAGCCTTTCAACTTGCTCAGACTCTTGAGTGGAAAGAATTGATTCCTGAGCATCTGCTGGAGTAGGCTCATGAGGACTTGTTTCCTGAAGACCCTCTTCTTTCAAACTATAGTCCAAGGGTGGACCAGGACTTGGTGTCCTCATTGTACCAGCAGTATTAGCACCATCATCATGCTCAGAAGAGGCTATCTCGAAGGAGTTTGGAGGCTCAGGGGTTGGAGACTGAACAGGCATAGAGAACCCTGGCTGAGGTGGAGCTGATGTGGCAGGAATTGCACTTCTAATTTCTCCATAGGCATCAGCAACCACTTTTATGTTCTTTGCCAACTGATGAATCTGATCTTGCAGATGAGCAAATTTGACATTTTGCTCATCCCTGATGCTAAGAATGAGTGTAGACAGGCTGTCATACAACTCAGTGATCTTGGTTGGCTTGGCACGAGAGGAGGGAGTGGCTGGAATGTGAGTAGGCTTGGATGGAGATGGAACTGGCTGAGAAGGCTGAGGTACATATCTTGCAGGGCCCTCAGAGGTGCCTTCTTGCTATAGGGAGGCATCTGTAACAAAGAATAGATCTTCAGTTCTTCCTGCTCCCTTTCCAATCCATCTTCCTTCATCCTTTTCAATTCCCATTCTTTGTAGTTCTTCCTCCTTGAAGATCTCAGTGGGCTTCCCCTTCCCCTTCTCAAGATGCTGAATTCTGGCATATTGCAAAATTCTGGAGATGATAGCTGCATAGGGGAGTATAGAGTCTTTCCTCTGATCCCTTGCCTTGATCATGCGTTGAAGTATGATATAACCCATGTTGATCAGCTTTCCACGCATGATTGCTGCCATAACATGTGCCTCTACCCTTGTTATCAGATTGAAACTGCCTCCTTTGTTGAATATGATCCTGGACACTATGTAGTGCAGGATTCTCACTTGACCACTGAGGTTTGTGGGCTTCAGTAAATTTATGGTTGGCCTATTTTCTCTTCTTCTAAACAAAGTGTTCAGGATTGTGCTTTCCTTGTAGCTCAGAAAGGGGCCATCTTCTTCATCAGCAGTATCTGCCTCATCCATGTATCTAGAGGCAGTAATGTCAATCTTGAGGCCATCTTGCCCTGGGATCTCCAATACTTCATTAACAGCCTCATCTGAGAGCCAGATGGTTCTTGATCTCAAGTTGACCTCCCACTTCCTTTTCTTGATATTGTATTTTAAGGAGGCATACCAAGTTTTGATCACTTCATCATCATACCTCTCTAATATCTCCAACAAATTCTTATATCTCAACAACCATATCCCAACATCAAAGTTGTTAGAGATTAAAAATTCTTTCAAGTTCACACAATGTGGCTTAATTAACTTTTTACTGGCAAACTTGGTCGAATATTCTTCCTGAATCTGAGGAGTGCTCCATAAAGGAAGTGTTGTAAGTTAGTATTCTCCAGATTGAGTGCTTGAGGATGAAGTGGAAGCAACATTCTCTGCAGCAGCAGGAACAGGGACCGAAGGTACTGCTATCTTCAAGGAAGAGGGTCCAGCCTTTTTTTATTCTCCCTTGGGTGTAGTTTTCTGGCGTTTGGAAGGAGTTCCCTTGCTGGATTTGGCCTTTCTCTTCAATTTTTCTCCTTCCTTGGTGGCATATTGTGATTTGACTGAATGTTTTGGACAAGTCTCTCCTTTGCCAGCTTCAGGATTCTTGACTCTTGCCATTTTCGCTGATGAATGTTGCAGAATGGAGTAAAGAATAAGTTTAAAGGATGCGAAAGGAAGTTTAATCGGTGGGAGATGACGGTTTTTGGTCAGAATTGAAGAGCATTGAATGGAGGATTAGAACAGACTCAGAGAGAATAGGAATAGGGTTGTGTCTGTTCAAATGAAAACCGTCAGTTTTAACATATGTAACCGCCTGACAGATGAATTTTGAGGGGTCAAAATTTGAACTTTGGGCAGTTATAAGTTAAATCGTTTAGCAAAGCTTACTGACAAATGAATTTTCTTGTGAAAGTTCATCTGACAGAGGCTTGGTTTAAACAACACAAGATGAACAGATGAACTTTGTTCTAACAAAGTTCAAATTTTCACGAGCAAACATCAAGCAGCAAACAAACCACCAAACAACAGACGAATTAAGCATACAAAACTTCATCTTTCAAAGATTCAACATTGAGGAGTATGTTTCAACAGACGAATTTTCAAATTAGAAATTCGAATTTCTACACTTTGAAAAAGTTTTTCAACATTCGTATGTTAAGAGATAAACATCAGTATAATCACATGTTGGACAAACAGAATTTTGAAATTTTTGTTCTTGAAAATTCAAATTTTGAAGGGCCAACAGACGAATTTTGAGGCTTCACCAAGAACTGTTCCAACTTATAACAGGCTGAAGTTCGTCTGTTGGGTATCCAAATTCGAATGTTGACCATGCTGACTTCCTCAGAAACTCAATTTTTCACAGAAATTCATCTAACACATAATCAATATACGAATTTCAACTTTAAAAACTTACAAAATGGATCCAGAAACTCAGAATATCTGCCATTTTCTTCATTTTTTGATTGTTCCATTCTAGTAAGCTCCATTTTCCAGATTTATCAGCATTGAATCTCATGAGGAGCACCTGCAACTTAAATTAAACACACTCCGATGCTAAAGTTAGAACTAATTCAATGTTGGAAAATCTAAAAACAGAATTACACACGGATTTACTTATAGTTCATTGGGATTTACCATGCCCAATTCTCTTCTTATTTTGCAATGTCTATATTCTGATAGAGGCTTTGTCAAGATATCTGTAACTTGATCTTCAGTTGGGATGTACTTTAGTCTGATTTCTCCTTTCAAAACATAATCCCTTATAAAGTGGTGCCTAACTTCAATATGTTTTATCCTTGACTGCATGACAGGATTCTTTGTGATATTAACTGCACTTTGATTATCACACATGATTGGTACTTCCTTCATCTCAACCTCAAGATCTTCAAGCTACTGCTTCATCTAGATGATTTGGGCACAACAGCTTCCAGCTACAACATACTCAGCCTCTACTGTGGATAAGGCCACACTATTTTGCTTCTTGCTAAACCATGAAACCAAGGATCCTCCAAAAAACTGACATGTTCCACTTGTGCTTTTTCTGTTAGTTTTGGATCCTGTAAAGTTAGCATCAGTGTATCCTTTGAGATCTTCTCCATTGCCCTTAGGATACTAAAGACTCATCTGTGAAATTCCAATTAGATATCTGAAGATACGTTTCACAGCAGTTGCATGGGTCTCCTTGGGACATGATTGGAATCTTGCACACATATAGACACTAAACATAATGTCAGGTCTGCTGGCAGTTAGGTATAGTAGGGATCCAATCATTCTTCTATACTGAGTTATGTCAAACATTTTCTCTTTTTCATCCATATCCAGCTTGGTTGCAGTAGCCATAGGTATCCCCATTGGTTTGGCATTTTCCATTCCAAACTTCTTTATCAGTTGCTTCAGATACTTGGATTGGTTGAGGAAGATACCATCATCACACTGTCTAATTTACAATCCAAGGAAGAAGTTGAGTTCACCCATCATGGACATTTCAAACTCCCCCTGCATTAACTTAGAAAAATTCTTGTAGAGAGATTCATTAGTAGCACCAAATATGATATCATCAACATAGATTTGAACAATAAGTAAATCTTTATTTTCTTTTTTAGTGAATAAAGTTGTATCCACTTTTCCTTTATTGAACCCCTTTTCAGTTAAAAAATTACTCAATCTTTCATACCATGCTCTAGGGGCTTGCTTCAAAACGTAAAGAGCTTTCTTCAGTTTATAAACATGGTTTGGTTTTGTAGAATCCTCAAAACCTGGAGGTTGATCTACATAAACCTCTTCCATGATATATCCATTTAGAAAAGCACTTTTCACATCCATTTGATATAACAAAATATTTTTAATGCATGCATATGCTAGTAGAATTCTAATTGCTTCTAATCTAGCTACTGGAGCAAAGGTTTCCTCAAAATCAATGCCTTCTTCTTGATTATAACCTTTAGCAACCAATCTAGCTTTATTTCTGATGATTGATCCTGATTCATTAAGTTTATTTCTAAAAACCCATTTAGTACCAATGACAGGATAATTTTTGGGTCTAGGCACTAAATCCTAGACTTGATTTCTTTCAAACTGATTTAATTCATTCTGCATGGCTAGAATCTAGTACTCATCAGTTAAGACTTCTTCAGTACATTTAGGTTCAATTTGCGAGATGAAAGCACAATTAATCATTTGATCCCTTAACTATTTTCTGGTTCTAACTCTCTCTTGAACATTCCCTATTACTTGATCAACAGGATGATTCCTTTGATATCTCCAAGCTCTAGGGAGTTCTTGAGACATTTCTTCAATATTTTCATTTTCAAAATTCCTCTCCTGAATATCTTCTTCTATTTTAGTAGATTCAGATATTTTTGGAGACTCAATTTTACCTTCATCAGAAATATCTAACTTTTTAAAGTTTGAAACAAGATCATTCTCATCAATAGCATGTTTAGAAGTAGTTTCATGTTCAATAAATACTACATGCACAGATTCTTCTACCAAATTAGACTTTTTATTGAAAACTCTATATGCTTTACTCCTACTAGAATAGCCCAGAAATATACCTTCATCAGATTTGGCATCAAACTTACCCAGATTCTTCTTTCCATTGTTGTGAAAGAAGCATTTGCAGCCGAACACATGGAGATGTGACAGATTTGGCTTTCTTCCCTTGTACAGCTCATAAGGAGTTTTCCCAAGGATTGGTCTGATGTAGGCTCTATTTATGATGTAGCTAGCTGTATTCACTGCATCAGCCCAAAACACTTGAGAAAGTTCCTTTTCATTCAGCATAGCTCTAGCCATCTCTCCAATAGTTCTGTTTTTCCTTTCTACTACTCCATTTTGTTGTGGAGTTCTTGGGGCTGAGAAGTTGTGGTCAATTCATGCTCATTGCAATACTCCAAAAAATATGAGTTCTCAAATTCTCCTCCATGATCTGACCTGATAGACACAATGGAAATACTTTCTCATTTTGTACTTTCTTGGCTAAGGTTACAAATACATCAAAGGTATCACTCTTAGAGGAAAGAAACAATGTCCATATAAATCTAGAATAATCATCTACAATGACAAGCACATATAGATTTCCACCAATGCTTTTTACCCTAGATGGACTAATTAAATCCATATGTAATAGTTCTAGTGGTCTAGTAGTGGTGACAACGTTTTTGGGTTTAAAAGAAGATTTAGTTTGCTTTCCTCTTAAGCATGCATCACATTCTTTGTCTTTTTCAAAAGCAATTTTTGGCAGGCCAGTGACTAACTCGTTTTTAACCAATTTTGAAAGCTGATTCATGTTAACATGAGCTAATCTTCAATGCCATAGCCAACTATCATTATCCTGACTAATTAAGCAAACAGAATCTAAGGGAGGAAGTTCATCAAGATCAATAGTATAGCAGTTACCATTCCTTTGAGCTTTGAGAATTACTTTGTGATCACTTTTTCTGATGACTAGGCAGAATTTTGAGTCAAACAGTACCCAATTTCCTTTATCACATGTTTGGATCACACTCAGCAAATTGTGGTTGAGGCCTATCACAAACAACATCTCTTTAATGGATGTTTCAGGATTCTTGCCCACAATGTCAATGCCAACTATTCTACCATACTGATCACCTCCAAAGGTCATCTTTCCTCCTTTCTTGTCTCTAAGGGTGATGAACTTCTCCTTGTCACCGGTTATGTGGCTTGTGCAGGCACTGTCCATGTACCATTTGTTGCTTCTTTTAACTTTGAGACAGACATGCAAAATAAGGTTCATATTTTCCTTTTAGGTACCCAAATTTGTTTGGGTCCTTTTCTATCAGTAGTCTTTTCCCTAGATACAGATGTACCCTTGGAAACCTATTGAACCTTCCTGTCAAGTCCATTTTTCTTTATAGCACAAGAACTGGAAATATGTCCCTTTTTGTTACAGAAATGATAGGTGGTAAAGGGACTGCTAGATTGAGAAGCAGGAAGAAAACAATGCAGATAATACTTTTATTTTACATGCCTTGGTTGATTATATGATTCAATGTGAGGTGACATATAATTTTTCTTTCTATCGCTCTCAGCATGCACAAAATATCTCATGTATATATTCTGATTTTTCTTCCTAATCTTTTCTTTTACAGCACAAGGATCATAGCCAAGTCCAGCTTTCCCTTGTGATATTCTTTGGCTCCCCATTAAAGCAAACAACATATCTTTAACTCTAGTAAGCCTAGACATGCTTTTCACTAAATATTCATTGGTTTGCTTTAGATCAGTGCATGATTTACAACAGACAGATTCAAGAATAGGTAGAGGAGCAATTTCAGAGATGTTGCTTTGAGATTCTAGTTTGTTAATCTTTTTCTTAGCTAGTTTCAGTTCTTTAGTAACCTTAACAAACTCATCATGCAGCTCATGAAATGCATCCAATAATTCAGAATATGAAGGTTCAGATTCATATACCTCTTCTTCTTGATCACTGCTACATAGAATTTCAGCTTCTTCAGAGGCAAGTTCCATCAGACATATGTTGGCAATTTCATCTTCTTCATTTTCTTCCTCATCTGAGCTGTTACCCCATATTGATGAGATGTAGGCTTTCTTCTTCTTTGCCTTTGTCAGCAGCTTTCTTTTCTTTCTCTTGCTTCTTGAGAAATTGTGGACAATCCCATTTGATGTGTCCCTGCTTTTTGCACTCATAGCAAGTCACATGCTCTTTTGCTTCTTTCTTGCTGTCTCTAGCTACTCCTTGCTTGAAGATTTTCTTGTTTCTCTTCTTGCTGTAGAATCTTCAGAATTTTCTGACCATCATAGCCAGAGTTTCTTCATCCAGCTCATCTCCATCATCAGATTCTTCTTCCTTTTCTTCAGCGGCTTTGAGAACAAGACCTTTCTTCTTTCTGTCTTGTCCAGCTTCCTTAAGAGCTTTCATTTTTCCTTCATGTTCCTCAAGGCTGCCAAATAGAGCTGTGATAGAGGCCATTGATTCTCCTCTAGCTTCCTCTATTACTGTTACTTTAGGTTGCCATTCCAGAGGGAGAGCTCTGAGAATCTTCCTTACTTTCTCTGTTTGAGTGTACTCCTTTCCTAGGCTCTTTAGTTGATTCACAATAAGAGTGAATCTCTTTTGTAGCTCTTTTACAGTTTCTCCTTCAGCCATTCTGAAGCTCTCATATTCTCCAATGCAAGTATTCAGTTTATTTTCCCTAACTCCAGTTGTTCCTTCATGAGCAATCTGCAAGGTGTCCCACATTTCCTTGGCAGTAGAGCATTGTGAGACTCTGTAGAATTTGTCTTGATTCAAGGCACTGACTAAACAGTGTTTTGCCTTGAAGTTCAACAAGACTCTTCTTCTGTCTTCCTCATTCCATTCAGCTTCTGGCTTTTCTCTGTACTTTCCATCATCTTCTAAAGCCATTGGGACAAAGTCTCCCTTCTGAATGACTAACCAGATGTCCAGATTGATTGACTGGAGATAGATTTGCATTCTCATCTTCCAATAACCATAATGCTCTCCACTGAAGCCAGGTGGTCTATTTGTATTGTTCCCTTATGGTAATATGCTTTCTCCAAAGCCAGCCATTGTAATTCCCAGACTGTGAGATCCTTTGATTGGGAATCCGGGCTCTGATACTACTTGTTAGTTAGGCTAACTTCCCAAAAGGGGGGGTGAATTGGGAAGATTAAAAATTTTCTGCACAAGGTGAAAACAATGAAGAAAGCAAGGTATGACAGAAAAATAGAGTATAAAGCAGTAAGATGAAAGAGTAGTGATAGAGAGAAGAAAAACTCTAATATTTATCATGGTTCAGTCTCTCCTCTTGACCTACATCCAGTCCCCAAGACACCACTTGAGATTTTCCACTATTCAGCAAGAATTCAACGGGCTTCTTGCAAATGCCACAGTACAATGTTAGTGCTATGTTTTCTAGAGCTCACTCAATCACTTTCTGCACTTTCACAAAGTGCTTTACAATCCCTTGTGATATCTCCTCACAAGAAAATCTATCTTCCAGATGAAGATTATATTGTTTACAAAGATAAAACTCTCTTGAATAGAGTGAATATGAAAATTGAAGTGCAAGTATTGAAGTAAGAGGGTAAAAGTCTTTGAGTAGAAGATTTGGCAGAGTTTCAGTATATACAAAGTTTAATTCGTTACCTACAACTTCAAATGATGTTATATTTATAGATTTAGGTCTCAAATGTCCGTTAGAGAAGAAATCTATCCGTTGGAGAAGTTATCCAATGGTTACTCTGAAAAACTATCCATTAACCAACCGCATTCAATGCTTCTGACATACTGAAATTCGAATTTCGGTTGGCCAATAGATGAATTTCGAAGGAACCGAAGGTTAAAGCTTCCAACGTTGAAATATTGAAGTTCATCTGTTCATGAAGTGAAATTTGAATTTTGAAACTTAGAAAGTGTTTCCATGTTGTGACATACGAATGTTCAAGAAGAAAGTTTTTCTGTTAAGTGTGAACAGTATTTTCAATTTGCTACAGTGCTCTCAAAATTTGAATTTTGGAACCCCAAAATTCGTCTGTCCACAGCAGGCTCAAACAGCACAGTAGTTCATTTACTTCAAAATTCAAATTTTCAAAGAGTGAAGTTCATCTGTCAAATAGACCTCTTTTCAGACTTACTTTAAAATTCGAATTTACAAACACTGTCATTCGTATGTTAACATATCATTGTAACAAATTCACAACCTTAGCTTCTGAAATTCGAATTTTCATGTTCAAAGTTCGCCTGTCAGTGAGCAATTTTGAAACTCAATATAATTTGATTTCAGATGAACTTTGACATTGTTTCATACGAATTTCTTTAGTTTTCATAAGTTGCATTTTGTCTGAAATTCGAATTTTCAAAACCCAAAGTTCATCTGTTGCTTAAAGCTTCTTTCAGATACTTATGAAAATTCAAATTTTGGAAAATTAAAATTTGTCTGTCAGAGAAGCATCTCTTCAGACTTATTCATTTTTAACTCGAAATTCAAATTTCCAAAACTAAAGTTCGAATTTCCAATATGACAGTTCAATGTAAACTTTTCAAACTTTTCAATACAAACTTTTCAGATTTGAATGATTAAAGTTTCAGACTTTGTGAGTTTCTCTTGCGTTCTTTGAGTGCTAGAGCGAACTGCGACTTATCAAGGAATTGGTCCTTCCTTGTGGCGTCACCGGAACTAGGGTTCAAGAGACTGGTTCTCTTGGGTTCTAATTCACCTAGACCAATATATCTTGTGTGCTTTCTTGATTATTCTCATCTTTTTGTGTCTTTCTTCTTACTGTTTTTCAATTTTCCAGTCTTTGTGTCCCTTGTTTCGCAAAGATCCAGGTGTCATACACATAAAAGTGGGTTTTTTGGACAGATTCCAAAAGGATTCACTTATCAAAATCAATATGATCTCTAACAAAATTGCAGAAAGGAGGATTTGAAGAAAATGTAGTTTACATTCTAATGCGAAGGATGTTTCCAACTAATTCTACAATCTATTTTATGCATGATCGATGGTCATTGTCACTCAGATTAAAAGATTTCATCCAAGTTCACATATATTGAATATGTTGAGAATATTTGTTTAATAGAATAATACTCTCAAATATTCATTAGAGACTTTTTTTTTTATATATTTTTTCATATAGTTCATGTATTTGGTTTATACCATTTTATATATAGTGTTATATTGTGTATAGTTATTTGACATACATTCTAGGGGATGTAAAAAAAATTTTATACTTTCCTATTATATATATCTGGGAAAGTAGGAGTACTTTTTGTTTATAGATATGGAGGCACTGGTAAAACATATGTATGAAATATTTTTTCAATCTCGTTTAGATTCAAAGGCAAAATTGTTCTTAATGTAGTATTAAATGATATTACTTCTTTATTATTGCCAAGTGGAAGAACTGTGCATTTACAATTCTACATATCTCTTGATATTCATGAAGATACTATATGCAATATAAAGCAGTGTAGTCTTCTTGCTAAGTTGTTGGTTCATGCTTCATTAATTATATGGCATGAAGCACCTATTGCCAACAAATTTTGCTTTGAGGCTTACGATTATAACCTTAAATATATCTTAAAACTATCCTATTTTTTAGCTATGAATCTTCCATTTGAAGGTAAAGTAGTTGTATTTGCTGGGGATTTTAGACAAATTCTGCCTGTAATACCAAGAAGGACTTAGGAGGATATACTTCTTGCTACTATTAATTTATCTTACATCTGGAATCAATGTAAATTCCTTACTCTTACAAGACATATAATATTCATTTCAATAAATTCATCTTATGTTAATAGAGAAATACAAGAATTTGGTCACGAGATTCTTTCTATAAGTGATAGAATAATTACTGATCCTAATGATAGGATCACTGATATTAAAATTCCTTATGATTTTTTATTGAACATCTCAAATGATCATATCATATCAATTGTAGTGACCACATTCAAATCTCTATGAAAAATTAAATATTTCATCTTATTTATGAGATAGAGCTATATCAGTCCACACTTTGTCTGTTTAATAATATTAATGAATACATGTTATATTTATTACTAAATGAAGATACATTGTACTATGGTTTTGATAGTATATTAAAGGAAAATGACAATGTGGATTCTGTTAATAATCTTTATTTCACTAAATTATTAAATTCAATTTCCATATTAGGTCTTCCAAATCATGAAATTAGGTTAAATGTTGGAACACTTACTATTTTCATGAGAAATATTAACAAGTCATTGGGTTTTTGTAATAACACTCATTTCATTGTTATACAAACTAGCAAGTATATAGTATTTCAAGTTAAAGTCATGTTTGGATCAAATGCATGAACGATTGAAAGTTTGTATTCATGATTCCATCATATTCAAAACTACTATTTAATATGAAAAGATGGTAATTTCTTATAATGTTAGCTTTTGTTATCACCATAAATAAGAGTTAGAGGTAAAGTCTATGCAGTATGTGTTTATACTTGCCAAAACCTGCATTTATATATAGACAACTATATGTTGTTGTATTGTGTGTAAGATCAAAAAGTAGATTGAAGATAGTGATTTTAGATAAAGATGACAATTTAAGTGACACAACTTCAAATATTATATAAAAAATAATGTTTAATAATCTTAACTGATAGCTTTGCATTATTATTTCCTTTATAATCACTTATTATTAATGTATTAAATACTTTGTAATATTATTTTATTCTCCAATTATATGTATAATTTTATCATTAAATATATCTAAAAATATAAATAATTTTATTGATCCCATGCCATTCAAGGGTTACATACTAGTTATATCATATAATGCTAGTAGAAGCAACTAGATTGTGATGTTTGTTAGCAAGGCTGACTTCCCAAGAGGGGGGGTGAATTGGGAAGTTTGAAATTTTTCTGCACAAAGTAAAGTAAGTGAATATATCACAGTATAATGAAAACAATGCGTAAAGCAGAGCAAGGTGAAAAGTAGAGATAAGGAGAAGAGAACTCAGTGATTTATCCTGGTTCGGTCTATTCTCTTGACCTACATCCAGTCCCCAAGACACCTCTTGAGATTTATCCACTATACAGCAAAATTTCAGTGGGCTTCTTGCTAAAGCCACAGTACATGAGTGTGCTCTGTTTCTGAGCTCTCTCAAACTCTCCAAGCACTTTCACTATGTGCTTCACAATCCCCTTGTGAATACCCCTCACAAGTAAATCTATCTCCCAGATGAAGAGTAGATTGATTACAATGAAATAACTCTCTTGAAAAGAGTAGATATGAAAGTTTAAGTACAAGTATAGAAGTTGAGAGGGTAAAAGCTTTTGAGAAAAGATTTAGCAGAAATTCGGTATATACAAGTTTGATTTGTTACCCATAACTTCAAATGATGTTGTATTTATAGATTTAGGTCTCAAATATTCGTTAGAGACTAAATCTATCCGTTGGGGAAGTTATCCAACGGTTACTCTGAAAAACTATCCGTTTACCAACCACATTTAATGTTTTTGACATATTGAAATTCGAATTTTGGTTGGTCAACAGACGAATTTCGAAGGACCCGAAGATTAAAGCTTCCAACGTTACAGCACGAAGTTCGTCTGTTCATGAAGTGAAATTCGAATTTTGAAACTTACAAAACATTTTCACAATGTGACATACGAATTTTCAAGAAGAAAGTTTTTCGATTAAGTGTGAACAGTGTTTTCAATTTTCTACAGTGCCCTCAAAATTCGAATTTTGGAAGCCCAAAATTCGTCTGTTCCCAGTACGTGAAAAGGAGGCACAGTAGTTCATTTTCTTCGAAATTCGAATGTTGAAGAGTAAAGTTCGTCTGTCAGAGAGACTCTTTTCAGACTAACTTCATCATTCGAATGTTGCAAGTTCACATCATTCGTATGTCAATGTTTCATTTCAACAGACTCAAGAACTTAGCTTCTGAATTTCGAATTTTAATGTTAAAGTTCGTCTGTTAGAGAGCAGTTTTGAAACTTAAATCATTCTTGATCTCAGATGAACTTTAACATAGTTTCAGACGAATTTCTTCTATTTTCTCAATTTTTGTTTTGTTTGAAATTCGAATTTTGAAGACTCAAAGTTCGTCTGTTGCAAAGAAGCATCTTTCAGACTTATATGAAAATTCGAATGTTGGAAGTTCAAAATTCGTCTGTCAGAGAGCATTTATCAAACTCAATTTCATTTTGATTTCAGATGCACTTTATCATAGTTTCAGACGAATTTCTTTGGCTTTTACAAACTTCATTTTACTTGAAATTCGAACTTTGAAAGTGTGAAGTTCGTCTGTTACCAAAAGGCCTCTTTCAGACTAGATGAAAATTCGAATTTTGAACAACCAAAATTTGTCTGACAGAGAGCCATCTCTTCAGACTTATTCAGTTTTAGCTCGAAATTCGAATTTCCAAAGGCAAAGTTCGAATTTCCAACTTGACAGTTTAGTTTAAACTTTCAACCTTCGTCTGTTTGTGGGTGTTTTTCAAATATTTAAAGATCTAACATAAAATCAAAGTTTGAAAACATCTTTTCTTCAAATCAAAATCTTTTACCCAATCATAACAAAAACTAAGATTCTACAAGAGATCTAATTGCAAATACTCAAAAAATCTTCACTTTAGACAGCTTTGATCTCCTTTGATATCTTCAACCCAAGCTTTTGAAATGTTGGTTTGGAATCATCAAAACTCTTGTTTCAACAATGTCAGGTTAGCGGGAAACTGTAATGGCTGGCATCACTGTTCATACAGACACATATTTCTGTTCATTTGGACCAAGGTTCCGTGTATGGTATGTGGCGATGGGGTGATGGAGTTCAAATTTTGTAAGCAGTGGTAATTTTATCCTTGTCAAACTAGATGTGATGATTTAGGCAGGATGGTTGGGTGTTGAATTTTAAATTGTGTATGGCAGAATTTTTTCCCTCCTGAGACTGGAGATTTGTTATTTGGTGGAAGACCCTCAGGTTTTTATTTGGGTTCTCAAATTGAAACACGAAAACTTCATGTCTTCCTCTCACAACATGATAAGTTGTATTCAGGTTATCACCCTAAAATTGACACACCCAGGAAGCTAAGAGACAATTCGAAGTCAGTGCTATAAGTTGACATCATATTCGTGTTGTGCAATTCCAACTCTGACTCAGGCGGTCTCGTATCCGGACTTGGTTTTGCCCATCAATGTTCCAAATGGCCGTATATCCTTTGACAGAACCACTGGTCGCTTGTCCGATGGGCACCTAGATATCGATTTTTCCTGTAAGTCCTCTCCTTTCTCTCTCCCTATATCTCACATAAAATGTTTGGTTCCTATTGTTTATTATGGGTACTACGATATATCTCAGTCAGAAAAATTTTTTAAGCTATGGAAATTTTACTTCATCCAGATGCTTGTGCATTTGCATGGATATATCTCAGTCAAATAAATTTTTAGTTATTAATTGTGGTCGCCGTAGGATGATTGATTCTTAAAATTATTCAATAATGAGATGATGTATCCCCAGTTAAGTAGATAGATTAAATATGAAAAAATCATCATGACTTGAGGAAATTGAAGTTTTTCGGTTGAATACTGCGTATAGGAATAAATGCAAAGGTTGGTGCCACAAATTTCTGCATTCACAGCACCGTAACATTGGGCTGTTTTCCTAAACAAATTTAATAAAACCATAATGCAGAAAGTAGATTCGTTCAGACGTCTTTCTATGTTTTAACAGGTTTTGCTTTGATATGAATTATGCATCATTTTAGTAATATGAAGACTTTCTATTGTGTTAATCTTGTAGATTAGTTTAGTTAAGCCTAATTGGTTGATGCAGTTGGAGCTATTCTATATAACACCCATTCTATATAGAGGGTCCTTTGTTCTTGTATTAAGTAGGGAGGTTGACTAATCACCTCACCTCAATCAATTCTCCAACATGCAGGGGGTTATTGTCATTCATCACTCTCTATAGGAGAGTTTTGTATTCATCAACAGTTTGTATCATCTTTCAATCAATATATCATTTCAAATTTTGTCTTTCAATTTATTCATCAATTTCTTCTACTATTTCCAACATATTCTTAACTATTTTGTGCCCTTATATGAGGATGTCACTTATTCATTTATATTGGTTATGCATATATCTTTCACAATAAACAGACGGCCATGGAACTCTGTTTTGGGAGATAGTTTTTGTTTTTCCTTCCCTGTGGTTCAATAGGAAGCTAGTTGTTTTAATTATAAAGTAACTGGTATAATATCTTTGAAGTAAGGTTTTCCATGTTGCTTTATGCTGAAATTGAAATCCGATTATAGAATTAGAAGTTTGCAATTAGTTACATAGTTTCTTGTGCATCTAATGCTGTGGCTTCTTAAATTCGGTTAGTTTATGGTCTTTTAATTATAAGCTGTAAATTGCTATAATTTTTCTGGGCCTTCTGTCACTATTGCCATTCTTCAACTGTAGATACACGTTCCTACTATAAATTCTTGTAAGTTGAAGTAATCTGTCTACTTATGCAAATTCAGTAACAATTCTTTCTTTTATCAATTGAATACTTTTTGTCATCAATTTGTTAGATAATAGATAATAGATTTTTGGTTCATTTGACCTAAGATTCAATACATTTTATGTATATGCAATGTGAACAGAGGTTTAAATGGGTTGAAATGTGAAGAAATTTTACTTATTTTCCATTGTTCTTATGCCCTTCACTATCCATTTACAGACCTGAGAAAAAACTTAATAGTACTCAACCGCTTGAAAGTTCACACTAGCTAGTCACCATGCAATTAACTCGATCAGTAATAACTACTTCACTTGTAGAAGGTAAGATCCTGCTTTTAGGTGTCCTAAATGCAATAAAGGGTTAGTGATCACACTACAATGCACCTGTCTGATGGTAGCTTATGTATCAATGAGCATTTGTTTGATTTCATTTAGAGCTATTTGTGCTTTGTTTTTGTGGTCAATCTGTACTTAGGTTTGTTTATACTTCATGCTAATACGTTTGTATCCTTTGACTACCTTCTACATGACCTCGTAAAAAAGTAGAGGATCACATAGAAAAACTATTCTATATATCATTCCTTGTCATATACAAGAGGGTCTGATAAATTGTCTTCTAGATGATCTCATAAAAAAAGGTAGAAATCCTGATGTATTCATATTATGGTATGGAATTAAGGATTCAAAGTAGCTCTTGTGTTTTGATACTCATATTTGGTCATCTAGAGAAATGTTTCCCGCTTTTTTTCTATATTATTTAGTGTCCCTGAGGAACTTTGCATGTGAGCTTTGGCTTTTAAGCAAATTTTTTTTTCAAGGTTGGAAGATTTGATTAAAACTTTATGGTCATGTGCAAAGTTTGATTTTTTTTAATGGTTTTTTTTGCTTCAGAAACAAATTAATACTTGCATCTTTAATCATGGATAGTTAGCAATTAACGTAGAGTGGACAGGGTAGTAAATTTGCTTTCCTTTTCATCCTTCACCTTATGTTTTGATCGGGAGGTTGTATGTTAAAAAAATTCATATAGATGTGATAGTTTTCTTTCATTATTGATTGTTCTATTTTATCTGTTTTTTCTGCCTTTTTTATTTGCTTGTTTTTTGGGAGTCTAACTTCCTTTGTAATCTTCTGATGTTGAGAAGTGTGGAGAGGGAGGTTCTATTAATTTGAAGGTTATCCAATATAGACAAGGCAAATTGTGAAATGGGTTCAAACGTTCTTTGTATTCTTGTAAATGTAAAATGGAAGATCTCTGTATTATTGTGAGTTAAGGAATTGTTGCTGGAATTAATAGAAGAGTATTCTTGTAAAGATAAAAAATGAAGATCCATATTTTTTTTTTCAGCCTTGATTTTGAACATTATTTTGCATCTTTAATTATATCTATCCTTTTTTGCAAGTGATCCAAGCCCTTGAAGAATGCTTCTTTGTATATTCCATTTGAACTTCAATTACAAGATCGGGTATTTGGTCATTTGCTGATAGTGGTAGCGACAGTGGAAAATTGAAGTGTTTTTAATTTTTGTTTCATATTTAGATTGATTCCTTTTATTGGGTCAATCTTTGGGTGTAGAAATTATTGGATATTCAGGATGAAAACATTTAGTTGGGTTTTGGTAATGGGTGTTTATAGATGTTTGATTACATATGAAATCTTTTCTTTTTACAAAAATATTTAGGGTCTGTTTGGTTTAACTAAGGGGATTGGAAGGGAAGGGAAGGGAAGGGATTGGAGGGATTTTAATAAAGGGAATTGGAGGGGAGGGGATTGGAGGGATTTTAAAATTCCCTTGTTTGGTGAGATTGGTAGGGAGGGGATTGAAGGAATTTTAATGAAATCTTGTTTGGTTCAAGAAGGAATTGCAAGGGATTGAGTAATAAATACTCTCTCCCCTCCAAAAACTCCAATTTGGGGGGATTTATAAAGGGGTGGGGCAAAGGGATTGGAGGGGATTAAATTCTCCCCAATCCCCTTCAATTTTATTAGCCAAACAAGGGGAGGGGATTCAATCCCTCCCAATCCCCTCCACTCCCCTTTAAAAACCTCCAAAAATCCCCAATCAAAGGTTCAACTGAGGGGATTAGAGGGGAGGAGATTGGAGGGATTTTAATGAAGGGAATTGGAGGGGAAGGGATTTGAGAGATTTTAAAATTCTCTTGTTTGGTGGAATTGGATGAGAGGGAATTGGAGGGATTTTAATGAAATCTTGTTTGGTTTAAGAAGAAATTGGAGGGGATTGGAGGGAATTGAGTAATAATTACTCAATTCCCTCCAAAAAACCCCAATTTGGGGGAATTTAAAATGGGGAGGGGGGAGGGGATTGGAGGGGATTAAATTCCCCCCAATCCCCTCCAATATTTTAGCCAAACAAGGGGAGGGGATTCAATTCCCTCAAATTCCCTCCTCTCCCCTTAAAAAACTCCGAACCAAACAGAGCCTTAGTTTATGTTTTATGACTGATCTTAAAAGTACCTGTTCCAACTGTGCAGATACAGAAATCTGGTCATCAACATAATACAATAGATCTACACAAGGAATCAAATTAGAAAGCTGTCTTAAAATGAAATTTAGAGATAGTTTAGGTGGCTCTAGCACTGTTCCCCCGGTGGATATATGCATTACTTGGTGCAGAGGTCAAAGTAATTATTTGATATTTGCTACCCATCAAAAAAAGAAGCATATTTTGTCCTAAAACAAGCTATTGCAATTACTGGCAATGACTTTTTTTTGTCAACAAAGTTGTGAAGCACACTGAAACTGTTATGTATTAGATTTGTGATACAATAAAAGGATCAAAAGATGCTTTCTAATTTGCTTAAGGACATTAAAGGACCAATAAATTGGACATTAAATGACCAATAAATTTGCTAATAGGTCTACGTACTTAGACTCCAACCCATGAATATCATGATTTGTTTATTTGCTTAATTAGATTGAATTTACTTAGCTTACAGATGAATTATTTGTATTTTAACACCTGTTCAATGCATAACACATCCAACTGCACTGCACACAGAAATTCTGGTCTATAGCACAATAAAAGATTTACTTAATACACGACCAATATGTGTATCACAATAAAAGTTCACACAAACTGTAAAAATTCCATTGTGTTGCACGCACAATTTCTTCCTTTTTCCCACACATCCAATTAGAAAACTTTAACATATATATTTCATTTTAACATCCATGTGGCACTTGCTTTAGATTGAGGTCCAACTAATTTTAATCTTGCTACAATACTATGGTATAGAAGCTACAAAGGCATAAGAATATATCCAATTAATTAGGTTAATTATAATACTTAGGACAACCTACCAACATCCAAATGTGAAATTTTTCTTTGAATAAAAAAATTCATTGAATAGAATTCAATAGATGTGCCTGATACCGTACGAATTGAATTGGCTATCACCATCTATAAATTAAATCATTTAAAGGCCAACCCACTATGAAATTACTTACACTGCTATTGAATTGAATTGAAATATCATACTACATTAAATTGCTATAAAATTAGATTATAATACTGAAAAAGATATACTCAATATAATAAGTTTTATAGCATTATAAGATATATTATAATGAATAACTTCCAGCACAATGCGCAGGGTTAAGAGTCTAGTTATTAAGAAATCACAACGGTTTTGCAAGTCTTCATAGTCTCAAGAAAGAGGAAGAAGAAAAATGAATTTCCAATTTTGTTTTAAACCATTACGCAAATGGGCCATGTTTGGTATTTATTGCACAATAATTTTATTTATACTCTTTTATTATGAAACAATTATCACTTTGGAAGAAAGCACGTAAATTAAAAAAATAAATAATCTAAAAATTAAAAAAATTTAATTATATTTTACTATTATACCCTTATTAATTATGTAGTATTTTTTAATATTTTTATTTTTCTTTATTATTATTGAAAGGAAAATTTGTCTGATTATAATTAATGCTTTCTTGAAAATTGTAAATTGATAATTGTTTTGAAATAAGAAAAAATAAAATAACAATTGTTTCAAAATGGAGGGAGTAATTTTTTTATATACTCTCTCTTATCTTTATTATAAGACTCTTTTAACCAAATCACGCGGATTAAGAATGAGAGTTAAAATTAATTAACTACCTTGATTTTTTTTTAAATTTCAATATTTTTTTAAAACTATCTTTATTTAATCTTTTTCACTTTCTCTTTAAATACATTAAATAGGAACATTTTTTTAAATATATAATAAATACTATCTTGTATACTATAAAAAAGTCTTATATTTAAGATTAGAACAAAAAATCTTATATTTATGATCAAAGGGAATAATATTTTTATTATACCTATCTTATTAAACGATAAATATATCAATATATTGTTATTTATTCAAAATTGAGTACTTTTAGTTCATTTATATTTATTTTTATTTAATCAATTTTTTTTTTAAATTTTTTATCTCCTTAATATCACACCAAACAAACTTATAGTGATTATCATTTCATTCTCAACCATTCCATTTCGAGTTATTCCTGAAACCAAACAAGTCCTATGTCTTTTTTTCTTCACTTTCACGTTCCTCCGACCAAACACAATTGACATCAACTTCTAAATTCTTTATTCTGGAGTCAGGTTAAGAAAAATTACCCTATCCTTTACATTACAAATTAATTGCTCATAATAAATTGAAGAATTTAAAACCCAAAAAAAAAAGTAAACTGCAAACAGTCCAAGTCTCACTCTTTTGCCTCAATCTCTTTGTTCACATAAATGACCGCAAAGAATTCAATTTAGGATAACGCGTTGTTGTCTCCTTTTCTTTTAGCAATCATTGAGGAAAACAGCCTTCTATAGCAGCATATACATTGTCATTCCCTTGACTCAATGAACTTCCTCAGAATACTGAAACAAGGAATGGTAAGACCCCAAACCTATGTTTACCCGGAAGTAACTATTTTTTGCCTTTTTTTTACATTGTCATTCCCTTGACTCAATAAACTTCCTCAGAATACTGAAACAAGGAATGGGAAGACCCCAGACCTATGTTTACCCGGAAGTAACTATTTTTTGCCTTTTTTTTATTGCCAAAAGAAGGCAAAAAATAGATACTTCCGGGTAAACATAGGTTTGAAAATATTTTTTGTTTTTCACAAAAGGGGTCTTGAGAATTCGTGTCAACCATCCTAAACATGAACACAAACAGACCAAGACTTGCAAACAAAGAATGACGAAATTGGGGAAAGGAAATTAAAGGTGTTCATTCATTGTCACTCTTTATTAATTTATTTAAAAACGGATGGAACAAAAGGAACAAAAGATGAACAGAATAACCTCTACATTTTTCGCTCACATCCTTGAAGAATTGCTCGAACAAAAAGGGGGAAAATTCCTAGACGAAACTCTTGAAGAAAAAGAAAGTATATAGGCAGAACTAAATCGGAAAAAATGTCTTCACATTCTCAGCTCTTTTTCTTTGACTTACCACACTCACCAAATAATGGAAAGCGTCCCACTTTCCGGCCTCTAACTGGGGTACCTTGTACCTGCTCACAAGAAAATTGACAGGTTTGCTCAGAGCCAGAGTAGTTTAATCCAGAGAGAAAACGAAACAGACAAATTCTCATGTAGAATCATTAAGACATAAATGAAACTAAATCAACTGTGACATCATGAATCGATATATGAATATGTCAAAAGTAAATCGTTCTAAAAGATAAAAAGTCCTACTTATGTCCTTGACAGATAAAATACATTTTTAATTTAGTATCCTACATTCTTTCAATATTGCCCTTGAAGTCCATTTTCACACATATATTAGCAAAAGCTAACACAAGACCGTGATGGGCATTCAAGCGAGGTGATAAAATCCTCGTTCAAAAGTAAGCTATTGAAATAGAGGATTAACTCACGTAGGTATTTCATAAAGCAATCCAGACTACTCAATGTATAAATAAGCAGAAAATATAGAGCAATCCTATACTACCTTGGTGGAGACTGACTCAAGTTTGTTATTTTGCATATGCTTAGTCATATAAAAGCTTTAAGTAGAAGCCTTAATGGCATAAAATTAAAAAGCTCCATATCTCCGAAGTTCCCCACCAACACTAATTTCATGAACTAAATTAATATTATATGGATAGAGAGTGTGCTGGGTGTAAGTTAACTAATGCCACCTAAGTAGAAAACATCCAACCCAACCATCTGTTAGCCCCTACATTAATTTGTTGATGAAGCTGGGGTGGAACGATAGCATTGAAAAAAATATAAGGAATGAGGGACTAAATGGGAAGGAAAAAAATTATGGGAAAAAAAGGAATATTCACCAATTTGTCAAGACTGAAAATATGGTTTTCCTCAACAAGTAACTTTTTTTTCTTTGGATTAGAATTATGTTAACTAATTTTGTGTAATCTAAAGGAGGAAAGAACAGCCACAACTAACCTTTACCCTTCTGCGGTTGGAGTTATTCCAGCATAAAAATCCACTACAGCCTCTACCTCCAGGGCCTGATTCATATCCCCTACAGAAACAAAGCAGAGTTAGTAAGCAAGAGATTCAAGAAATGAATTTGGAATGAGCAATGCTATTTGTACTCCTCTTTAATCAATCTTTTTTAGTTATATGACTATCACTTACATCTATCACATTATGTCATATCAAGGTGCAAACAAGAGCTATAAGAGAAACCAGAGCAAAGGATGAGTAGCATTTCTCTTTCACCAAATTCACATTTTGGTTCTTGAAAATTACAAATATTTAGAGTTTTGTCCCAGGACAAAAAATAATGTATAGTTTAGCCCTCAATTTCTTCTTTTTTGTAGGCTCATAAAAAGGACTCACTTGACATCAAAATCAAAAGTAATTAAGGACTCAAATGTACATGATGTTTTTTAGGAACAACGCTCAAATCAGTGATATTTCTCAAGCAATTAAGTCATTATCTTTTGACACATTCCCAAGTGAAAAGCATTCATTTAATCAATCATATGATTAACAAGCTCCACCAGACTAATCAGAATATCAAGCTCAAGTTATAGCTTCAGCATTTCTTTGTTTTTCGTTTTTTTTTTATAATAAAAAGGCAGTAGATTGTGATTAACATGATTAAGTGAACTTATATCACATGACTGAGTTTACGTCATAGTTTACAAGAGTGTTCATTTTAATCAACAAAAATGGAATCGTAATCAACTAACTGCAAGGATCATTTTGAAACAATATAAAGCAAAAATTTGCCATTTCATGGAGGAAATGTCAATCCTCCAGAGGTTTAACAAGACATATCTACAATTATCTATATAATGTATTCAGCTGAGTGCAATAATTTCCGGGGCTAATGACACATCTTAATAATAAAAATGTTGATACTGCTTCACCATAAAAGAAATGTTGATAATATACTGACAGTTCCACAAAGCAGTTTCATGTGTGTGTGTGTGTGTACATAGTCTAAAACATTGAGAACATTTAAGAATAACGCAAGCATACTTATAAACCCTAATACCTTTAGCTAAGAATGCATAAGACCACAGAATTAACTTAGAAACAGTCGAAATGTTTGGTGTTTAACATTCAAGCGCTATCTTCACAATCATTTAAGTTCCTGAAGAATCTCAACATTGAAATATTGCTTTCCCTCAGAAGCTAAACAATATTGGATGCTCTAAAAATTTAATCTCAGCTTCCAAAATGCATTATTTTCTAGCAAAGCTACTTCATGCACTCAATTCATACAGGGAGTTCACCATGCAAGTGACAACCATGGTATCCAATCATTTATAAAAGAGGTCATTAGAAATAATCAAGCTAATAAACCGCAATATTTAAAGGAAAACTTACAGATTGTCTTTGATGGAATTTGTTACTAAACTGGTATCATGCAATAAACTAGGGGACATGGGATAACAATCAGCCCTTCTTCCAGTCTGATCCTTCTGTAGGACCCTTCCATTTTTAGCTTTCAAAACTTTGACTTCAAGATTGAAGTCATCTTCTCTGTGCTGAGAGGAAAACCTCGTTGAATCCATTGACTCTGTTGGGTCTTTACAGTAGATACCTTCCTGAGGCAGGACCTGATTCTTTTCAGGTCTCATGCGACTTAATGATCCTGGGGAACCTTTTCCTACAGCCTGCAACCAAGCAGTTTCCAGTCTCTGCTCACGAATAATGGATTCAATCCTTTGCATTGGAATATCTGATCTCTCTCTTGCACCATTTCCATCAACCAGTAAATCTGATGAATCATTGGCAGATTGAAAGTTTCCATCCAGCAAAGGAGGAAGATCTGAAAAAGTATCTCTTCCTTTTGTATGACCTCCTCGATGTTCCTTCCCACTTGTTATTATAGACTCTGCCTGCTTTAGACCTGGTAGATTGATCTGATCTTCACCTTCACCATCAAGCAAGTGGATAATTCTGACATCTACATTTCGTCTCAAAACCATTTCCAAGGAGTTTGTAATGCTGCTCAAAAACCTTTCAGCCCTAAGTTTAATATCTCCATCCCCAAATGCAACATAGGCAACCAGTAGACCTTCAGGGAAAAAAAAGGTATGAGAGAGAGAGAAATTCAATAGATGCAAGGAGAAAAGAGACCTAGAAAAACAAAGGTTAACTTTAAGTAATAAGGTGCAAAATACCAGGTTCAAATGAAAAATTCGAACAGAAGGAATTTTCTCTTAGTGTTGCAAAGAAAATAAGAATGAAGGAATGTAGATAGCAGCTTGACATAAAAGAAAACAAACCCATCGCCAGCACTGCGGTCCATTTTCCTGAAAATAAGTATTGAATCTAGTTGACATTTATTGACCATGCTATGTCCCAAATGTCAACTTTCTTCTTTTAAAAATCAGACATTACAATGACAGGAAATGAAAAGATGGCCACACAAGATCATATCTGCTGATCAACCAAAATCTTTTATTTAACTTGTGCCAGAGCAATAAATAATTAAAGAACCAATGATAACCATCAGTAACAATGCATAAATGGATATCTGACTATTGGCAGCGTTACAGAATTCATAAATCATGATCCATAGCTAAAATAAGCATCTTATTCAGTTGCTACAACTGGGTTTGTCAGAAATGCTCTTAAATTCATTTTGGCAAGCAATATGTTTAATTTTGGGCAAAAGTGTAATCAACTCACCTTCAACTTCACATATGGATACAAGTTTTCCATGATTATATAGCAGTTGCCTCAATGTCTTTGAGTGACACCTCCCAATACAACGTGCCCAGATATCACGCAACTTTCCTGAATCTATGCATCTAAATGTCACATTACTAACATCACATGAGACAGGCGTCGCATCATCATCTATGACTGGGCCATTTGATGGCTTTGAATTCAAGCTGAAACCATCAAACTTCGATGATAACTGCCTTTGGTGGCTGGAATTGCTATTTACAGTTTTTTGCAGGGATGCAGGTGATGTTGATTTTCGAGGCATACACTGAACATCTGACTTCTGCTTGTGAGCAGTTACTTCTCTTGAAGTACTTGATGGATCATCATCAGTTGTCTTACAGCTTTGCCTCCTGCTGCCGGTGGTCTGGGTAATATCTGGCAAAGGCATCGAACCAAGCTGTAACAAAGTAGCAGTGAACCATGTCGAGCGTTCACTAGAAGTCCTTAGCTGTTTCTCAGCCTCTGAGAGAAGCTTCAATGCATGCTTTAATCTCTCCAACTCAGATTCATTCACTGAGCATGAAACCCAAGTGTCCATCTCAATAATCAATCAAGTGTTTTGGGTTCTCATAATTATGATACACAATGAAACTTAGATGCAATGCATAGGACCCAGAAAGGGTGGCAACAAACTTGATAATGTCAAATGCTCATCAACTTTGTTTGAACATTAATTGTACTCAGAATATCTACCAAAGCCTAAGGTCAAAAGCAAAAATTAAGAAACAGGAAGCTTGCATTCTGAATAGTTATAATACGTAGATGTTAATGTAGCTTTTCATGCAATACTAAAGCATTCAAAGTGCAAACCACTACCTAATAAAGGGTTACATTAGTATGTTTTGCAAGGCTTAAAAGGCACTGAATCATTAAGCTCATAGCATTAAGGCATCATGTGTGCCGACATTGTGCCCTAAGTTTTTTTTTTTTTTTGTTTTTGCCATTATTTCTGAAGTTAGCCTCAGAAGATTCAAATATTCCATTGACAACCAACTCAATCATGTTTTCTAAATTCCTCTCAGGTTTTGGATGACAATTAATGAACTTTTTTTACTCCAAGTTAACTGAAAAAGGCTCGTCCATGTTTGAAGGTGATGATAGAATTTTCACAGTATCAGTACAAATATTTAAGATCCTAAATCAAAATCACATCAATAGTAGAACAAGGATTATACTCACAACTTCGTCCACTAAAAATCGAATCACCGGGTTTGTCATCTATGGCAGTATATGATCCAGCAATGATGTCCATAATGAGGCTAGCCAGTTGGGACATCAAAACAATGGGATCAACTCCAGAGTCCATTAATTCTCTGGCCCTTTTCACTGTTTCTGCAGTGTCTGATGACATTGCTAACTCCAAAAGTTCCAGTAATTTTTCATCTGAAACAACACCCACCTGTTGTAGGTAATGCACCAAGGCATTAAATTTGAATCCTATGAACTGACCAAATAATATTCATTGAAGCAAAGATTATTGATTATCAAAGTATGAGACTAACAGTAACATTTTCAGATTATGTCAAATAATAATAACAGTCAGAGAAAACTCACAAGTTCATTGACAAGACAAGTAGTAATTTTTTTCCCCAGCAAACTAAGCTGTTCTAACATAGTTTCTGCATCCCGAAGTGAACCATCTGCATTGATAGCAATAAGATCCAACGCATCTGTTTCAACATCCAGGTTCTCCTCAGCAGATATTTTCCTCAGACGTGCTACAATATCTGCATCTTTAATTTTGTTAAAAAGGAACTTCTGACATCTAGATTGTATTGTTCGGGGCACATTTTCAAGATCAGTTGTTATAAATATGAATACAACTCGCTGAGGTAGATCTTCCAGGGACTTAAGAAAAGCCAGCCATGTTTTAGAGGGCAACAAATGACACTCATCAACAACAAAGACCATGTATCGTGAGGACGCTGATGAAGATCCCACTGATAATCTTTTCAATAAATATCTAACTCTATCAAGCCCTTTTTTATTGGTTCCATCAACTTCCAAAAGATCCCTGCTCTTGCCAGAAATGAAATCAGCACACTCCCTGCAGTAGCCACAAGGCTTACTTTCATTGGGAGCTATACAATTCAATGCACCAGCAAAAATCCTAGCTGTTGATGTTTTACCAGTCCCACGTGGACCTTGGAAGAGATAAACAGGAGCAATTCGACCTCTTGAAATTGCATTTATAAGCGATTGGACCACAATATTCTGCCCAATCAATTCACTGAAGAACATAGGTTTATACTTCTGACTGAAACTCCTACTACTTTCTGGAGTGCCTTCCTCATCCCCTTCTCCATTGAAAGCTACAATCTCCCATCCTTCTTGACTCCTACAACTTGTGGACCACCTTCTACCATCTAACCTGCTTATACCCTCAAGATCAAGCTCCCCAAAGTTTGTAGAAAGTTCATCATCACTCATGCCAGTTCCTAGAGATGACCCACCTCTAGCATCATCACAGTTTGTCAGCAATGGTAGAACACCTTGAACACTCCTAGAGGAAATTCTCCGCTTGTTGGTGCTCGACAAGGATCTCCGGTGTCTAGGATAGATAGTTTGACTTCCACACAGTATGCTACTTCCTTTCCTCCTTAGTGTGTCCGAAAGTGAAGGTGAATAACAACTATTACACATCCCCCTATGTTTTGGAGTCTTTTTTGACCAATAACAAGGAATACCACATCCCTGGCGACTAGGCAAATCCAAAAGATCATCTACCTCATCATCGGCGTCATTCACTGAGGTTGTCGTGCCATCCCATGATCCAACAGTACTAGGATTATGCTGACCATACCTATTATAAGAACTGGTAGACATTGGAGGGGTACTATAAGAAGAATCCTCTTTTCTACTACTTCTCAGTAACTTAGAGTTAGGGCGAGACCAATTCTTATGCTTGAGCTTCAAAAGCAAAGGAGATGGCCCTGAGTTTCTTGTTAAATCTTCAGAATTGCAGTAATCTTCAGTATCATCAGACTGCTCAACTGAGTCCTCCCGGCTATAAGCTATTGACCGATGATGCTTGGGATTTACTAAATTTTTACCAAGATTGGTTTCTCTTCGCTGATATTTTCTTAGAATATCCAAATGGGTATTGTTGCTTTTCTTACTCATTTTCTTAATCTCCATTGCTCTTCGGGTTGATGGTGTGCCCAACGCAACAGGATTTGCATCGTTACACCTGAAAATGGAAGAACGGATCCCACTCCCGCCAACCCCCAAGTAAGTATCGCTCTTGGAATCGCAGCCATTGCGAGCATCACTGAGGCTATCCTCTAAGCTTCCCAGAAGAGACGAAGATCCATCATTCCCAACACCATCTTCATCATACTCTTCTTCTTCGTCTTTGTCATCGCCATTGTGTTTCTCACTCGACGATTTGTAATTCTTCCAATTATACAAAAACACCATCTTCTCCTTCCCATTGTTCGTCCCACTCGGAAGAGATAACTGAGAATGAAGTTGCGAGTTGCCATTGTTCTTCCATGCAGAAGCAGAAGCAGCAGCGACAGATCTCGACGAACTAAGCGGCGACTTCCACGAAGAAGTAGTCCCAGGATCCCTCAACACGCGGGCAGCTTTACGAATTTGAGTGAGCTCCTTCTTCAAGTGGAGATCAGAAACCCGCATTTCTGACATTTTTGCTTACTGGGGTAGGTGAACCTTATTGAATGAAGCTGAAGCTAATCCTTCAGAATCAGAACCATCAAAGGAAAAGAAATTACACGCATTCCCATTTATCCATAAACAATATCCACATTTATGCCAGCTTCGTGATTGTGAATCAATTAATCAAAGATCACTGAGTGAAGTAGAAATCAAAAGGGGTATGATGAATGGATGGTGATGGATTACGAGTTAATGACCAAACAGTGTGATCGAGGTGTGAGTGCAGATCCGACAGATAACACAGTGACATAGGGTTTTTAATTTCGCGCTCCAAATAAATTCTTGAATCTGGGACTGTCTGAAGAACGTGATTCTTGGCGGTTTTTCCCCTTTTTTTGTTTGGTTAAATTGTTTTACTTTCCCTTTTATATTTTTATTATTTAAATTATATTTTGGTGGTTTAAAAAATCTAATTGAATCCCGACAGTCAAAAGTATTTTAATATAATTTTTATTTTATTGGTGTGTGTAATAAATCACATTTTAAGGAATATTATAATTTTTTATTTTTATTTTATTTTTAATTAAGTTCTTATAATTTAAGAGTTCATAATTAATATCATTAAGATTTTATGATTTATAAAATTTTTTAATTTAACTAACTCTGACTATTGCGATTCTTCCACATTTTATTGAAGTGACTTCTTATGTATTGTTTTAACATTTTAAATATATATATATATATTTAGCCAGAGAACATTATATATATATGATTGTTTATGTTAATAAAAAGATAAATATCCTAATAAAAAAAGATAAATAGAAATAAAAAATAAGATTAACTTACACATATAAAAATATTGGAAAAAATATACTGATAAGAATTATATTAAAAAAATAATTTTCAAAGTACAATGTCTGCCTGCC
Organism: Adenanthera pavonina; assembly: GCA_026686845.1. Classification (NCBI taxonomy): domain Eukaryota; kingdom Viridiplantae; phylum Streptophyta; class Magnoliopsida; order Fabales; family Fabaceae; genus Adenanthera; species Adenanthera pavonina. The sequence continues at coordinate 12,993,568 of JAIVEN010000017.1, forward strand.
AATAAAAAATATGAAAGTAAATAATCGAAAAAAAAATAACTCAAGCATGTAACGCAACATGTTAAATAATTTGAATTATAAAGAATTTAAAATGATAATATAATTAATTAATTAATTGTGCCAAATGATAGAAGTGACACAGGGATTGATTGGTTATCCATAAAATGCCTCTATTATCGGCTTGATTGATAAATAGTTTGTGTCTCTAATTTTGTTTGACTTTCTGTCGTATGTGATTGCACCTCTTAACTGTAGTGATTACCTTTTGCATGATTTTGTTCCTAATTATTATTATTTCCAAAAGTGAAAACGTGTTGCCGTATGAAAGCTTGGTCAAATGGCAACTTCCATAATTCCATTCCTTATTTTTAATTATATAAATATTTAAAGAAGTTAGGTTAGTTTTGATAGATATAAAAAGAATTTCGTGAAAGAAAAAATGAGAAAAATCTTAGTTTAACATGTTAAATATGCATCATCCAAAATTTTTAGAGATAAAAATAATCTTTTGATGCGTGAAAACATATCTTCCTTTTTATTTTCTTTAAAAAATACTTATTTAGTCATTCCTATTAAACATGATATTACATCTCGGGAGTTCGCTAGTTTTATAACTTAAAAAACGTTTACAAAAATATTGAAGAGGTCCTCATGATTCCAGGAAAAGTTTAAATTACAAATATACTTGTGTAAGATGTATTGGGAAAAAGTAATAAGTGTTGTTGGGTTATTAAAATGATTATGAATGTAACGGAGGAGTATAAAGGAATAGAAATGACATTACTTTCCTTTGAAATGATATGAGGAATATTGAAAATTATTTTTATATATTTGATGAAATAAAAATATTACCAAAATGACTAAATTGTCCTCCATTTTTTCCTCCTTCATTCTTCCGTCTTCATTCTTCCTTATTCGTTTCAGTTTCCTGAAAAGCCATTAATGAAGAGATCCACGGTGTAACACCCCAACTTTTAATATATAATTTTGGAACATAATTAATTGAGTTTTGAATTAATTGGTATATAATTGTTGTTTAGGAAAAGCCACGGATAATTTTGGAAATCTCTATAGCTTAGGAAGTCCAAGGATGGTCCAAAAATTCTCAAAGCTAACTGCCTTTCAAAAAAGAGACGCCTCATTTGGGAAAAAAGAAATGTAGGTTGGGAGGCATCACTTAGTGGGAAGAAGAAGAAGGACCATCTCGATGAGCAGCACGGGGTAGAGACAATTTAGGTTCCAGGGGCTTGAGTTCTCCATGGATTTTTGGCCGAAAAATCTTAAGGTAATGGCTTCTTCCACCTCTCCTCCCTCCTATATTCACATTGGTACTGTTCATGGTGAAGGAAGAAGATTGATTTTCATTTTCTAACATGAGCATGCTTGAGATTGTTAGAGAAGCTTAGGGATGGCGTTTTGATGCTTCCTCTTGCTATGCAAACAAGTGTATTACTTGATTTCACAAATTATAGGTTGAGATTTAAAATTTGAGTTTAAACCCTACAGGGGTCAATTAGGGAAAATGAAATTGCTTTGGGATATGACTATAAAATTGTTACCGAAGCTTCTTTGAATGCTAAAGAGTGTGTGTATAAGGTTTTATGTGGATTGGAGTTTATTTGATTTATATTTTCTGACTCGAAATTTTTTAAGTTTATTAACTACTTGAAATTGAGGTTTATTGAATTTTAACTGCTCTAGCTAAGAATATGGTTTTAGACGCTTCATATGATATTAGAGAATATGTTGGTCAAGTTTGATAAAATTTGGAGTTGATTTCAATTGTCATTTCTTACCCCAAACTTTAACTTGTCATTTTGTGCATGAGTAATTTTAGCTATTCTCAAGCTTGGTCACCTTGGGATTAAATTAAGAATACTTTAGAAGCATTTGAAATTCTATTTTTCCATTGGTAAGTGGTCTACCAGCTGGAATAGGTTAATAGAGTCAAGTAGTATATATATAATAGTAACTTAAAGTTTAACTTGTATCATGAAATTTTAGTGATAAGGGCTATGACTTGAGTTTTTGTGTCTCATCTTCCAGCTTGGATAAGGTTGATTATGACAACAAGTAATTGGGTAACTTCTTCTCTTAGCATGATGCATACCTTAGTATATAACATGACATGATTTCTCACTTGACTCATTAGTATGTTGATGCTGGCTTACATATGATCTTAGCATGTATAATTTTCATGATTATATTATGTAGCAACTCATAATGAAAGTCATCAATGGTATGCATGAAATTCACGTTCAATGGGACCTATGATGATATGAATTGTAATATTACTCATGATGTGCATGATGATGAGCACGCTATTATGATTAATTGTTATGGACTTTTGTAATGCATAGATGCATATGACCATGAATTAGTTAACCAATTTAAAAACTTTTTATATGTGCATATATATAAGACCCCATAATTGGCTTTGTCTTGGATATGCAAGTTATAAATTAATTGCCTTGGGATGGATAGCCTATGTGGGTGTACTATCCAAGTGAGTTATATTAATGTGAAATTAGACTACATTAGAATAGATGCCTCATGGATAAGTGTGCTGTCACAGTAAATCATTATAATGTCAAATTAGACTACATTGAGATGAACACCTTCTTTGTATGTGTGCTATTTCGGTGAGTTATAGACACCTTCTATGATGTGAAATTATATTGCCTTGGAATAGACACCTACTATGTAGGTGTGTTGTCACAGTGAGTTATATTGATGAAAAATTAAACTACCTTGAAATGGATACTCCCTGTGTGTGTGCGCTATTATAATGAATCATATTTATGTGAAATTAGATTACCTTGGGATGGATACCTCCAATATGGGTGCGCTATCACAGTAAGTCATATTGTTTCGAAATTAGACTACCTTATGATAGACACCTCTAATGTAGATGCATTGTCACAATCATTCACTTATGGACCCAATCATCTTGGCTTGAGCATTGCATGTGGATGGGTGCCATCATGGTGGACATGTACTCATTTGCTATATCTAGGGTGGAGACGAAACTTATATACTGAGAAATGGTTGTTTAATCATGCAATTTATTCACATGTGTATATATAGTAGTTTTGTATAGAAATTTACCTTGGTTATTGAGTTTGTTAACTCACCCCATGATTTATAACTTTTCTAGGTGATAACTCTAGCTTTAGTATGGGAAAACAATAAGAGGAATGTACTCCTATCTATCTCATATAAAGATATTATGGTGATTATTTGGTACATTTTCTTTTTACTAAACTTATAAATCATGTTTATGAAATTGACAAATATAAAGAAGATGTGCTGAGAATGTTTTTTATAGCTACTATAGTGATTAAATATGGTCATATGAAAGAATGGTGTAAGTACCTCTTGTTTTGAAACTAATGCATAATTGAAACATATAATTTAATATTGAAGTCATACTAGAATATCTTGTATTGGTATTATGAATACCTATTTGAATCATGGTAGAGGTTATTATTTATTGGGAATGCTATTATTTGAATTCTTTTAATAGATTTTTATCTTAGACATTTGAGTCATAGTTGTTACCTTATCAAAATTTTGATAAAAGGCTAATGAATCAGTTGGTCCTAAATTTTTTGGCTCAGACTCAAACTTGGGTTCAAAATGCCTTTTTTGGAATTTGAGTCAATGAATTATATTTAATATTTGTTATATTTTATTAAAATTACTCCTAAATCCTTGTTTAAAAAATTTAAGGTGTGACATGCCAACAATCATAATATGCAAATCTCAATTCATCTATATTTTTTTTTTTGCTGAAATCAAATCATATATATTTAATTTAGATGATTTATATATTATTATTTTTCTTACTTTGATTTTTTGAAAATATAAAATAATATGAAATAAATGCACTTTTTTTTTATCTAATTAACACTTTTAAAGAGGGGATTTTCAATTAATAAAATAAATTTAATAAGATATAGATTTTCTAAATTAAATTTGGAATGTCTAAACTAAATAAAATATATTCAGTCGTTCACCTTGTAGAGACGTGTAATTTGGGGGGGAAAATTAGATGATGTGTGTATATATGTGAATGCAGAAAACTGTTGAATCAAGTGTTTTAATAATTCCAAACCAACCTTCTAGAACTTGGAAAGAAAATAACAAAGGTGTACAAAAAGATGTCAGGTGGAGAAATCTAAGAAAAATCAGAACAAGAATAGATATAGGATTTCTTACTATGTTTAAATTGAGCAAAAGACTTTGAACTTGCAAAAGAATGTTTTAAAAATATGATTCTATGATAATTCATGGAATATTTGAAAAATATCCACTAACAGACGAACTTTAAAGTATTAAAATTGATCTGTTGCTTTGAAAATTCGAACTTTGGTTTCTGAAATTTGAATTTTGAATTGAAATAGGTTAGTCAGAAAAGAAATTCCTCTGACAGACGAACTTTGATTGTAGAAATTTAAACTTTGGAATGAGTCTGATAAGATACTTCTCTAATAGACGAACTTTGTGCTTTGAAAATTTGAATTTATGATAAAACACAATTCATAAAAATGAAAAATTTGTCTGAAAATATGTCAAAGTTCATCTGAAAGTGAGGTTTAGAAAGAGTTCAAAATTAGCTCACTGACAAACGAACTTTGACTTTGAAAATTTGAATTTTAGAAACAAAGCTTGCAAGTCTATTATGATAATCTGTTGACATATGAATATTGATTTTCAGAAATTTGAACTTTGAAATAAGTCTGATAAGAGCTCCCTCTGATAGACGAACTTTGAATCTTGAAAATTCAAATTTTGAAAAGATGAACTATTGTGCCTTATTGAGCTGCCCACTGACAGACAAATTTTGGACACCAAAATTCGAACTTCGAAGGCACTGTAGCAATATGGGACAACTGTTCACACTTATTAGAAGAACTTTAACTTGAAAATTCGTATGTTCCAACATAGAAATATTTTTCAAAGATGGAAATTTGAATTTTGCTTTTAAATTCTTTAACTTTCGGTACTTGTGAAATTTGTCTATTGACCAACCAAAATTTGAACTTTGAGTGTCAGAAGCATTAAATGCGATTGGTGAACAGATAGTTTTTCAGAGTAACCATTAGATAACGTCTCTAACGGTTAGATATTATCTCTAACAAATAGTTAAGACATAAATCTATAAATAGAACTTCATTTGAAGTTGTGGGTAATGAATTTACATTGTATATACTGAAACTCTGTCAAATTCTCAACTCAAAGTCTCTTACTCTCATACTTCATTCTTTTGCACTTCAACTTTCATATAGACTCTAAATTAGAGAGTTTAATCATTATAATCAATCTTATCTTTATCTAGAAGAAAGATTTTCTTGTGAGGGGATATCACAAGGGATTTGGGAAGCACTTAGCTAAAGTGCAAATAGTGAGATTGTAAGCTCTAAGAACAGAGCATCAAGTTGTATTGAGGCAATTGCAAAAAGCCCACTGAATTCTTACAAGATAGTAGGAAATCTCAAGTAGTGACTTGGGAACTGGACGTAGGTCAAGATAAAGAGACCGAACCAAGATAAACATTTGTATCTTCTCTTCTCTTATGCTGTTCTTACCTTGTTATTCCTTTATACTCTGTTTTTACTGTCACTTTTGCTATCATCACTTTCTTGACTTTTGTAGAAAATTTTAATCTTCCCAATTCACCTCCTCTTGGGAAATCGGCATATCTAACAAGTGGTATCAGAGTTTGGATTCCCAAACAAAGGATCTAACAATCTAGGAAATTAAATGGCTGGCTTTGGAGAAAGCATACTAACTGAGGGAAACAACACAAATAGACTACTTGGCTTCAGTGGAGAACACTATGGGTACTAGAAGATGAGAATGCAAATCTATCTCCAGTCCATTGATCTGGACATCTGGTCTGTCATTCAGAAGGGAGATTTTGTCCCAATGAAACTGCAGGATGATGGGTAATATAAGGAAAAGCCAGAAGACTAGTGGAATAAGGAAGGTAAGAGAAGAGTTTTGCTGAATTTTAAGGCAAAACACTGTCTGGTCAATGTATTAAACCAAGACAAATTTTATAGAGTATCACAATGTTCCACAGCCAAAGGTATGTGGGACACTTTAGAAATTGCTCATGAAAAAATCACTGGAGTAAGAGAGAACAAATTAATCTCCTACATTGGTGAATACGAAAGCTTCAGAATAATGGAAGGTGAGAGCATCAAAGAGCTACAAAAGAGATTCATCATTGTGAGTCAATTGAAGAGTCTTGGCAAGGAGTACACTCAGCCAGAAAAGGTCAGAAAAATCCTTAAAGCTCTTCCTCTGGAGTGGCAACCTAAAGTAACAGCAATAAAGGAAGTTAGAGGAGAATAAATGGCCTCTATCACAATCCTCTTCGGTAGGCTTAAAGAATATAAGGGAAAGATAAAGGTTCTTAAGGAAGCAGGACAAGACAGGAAAAAAAAGGGTCTTGCTCTAAAAGCTGCTGAAGAGAAAGAAGAAGAATCTGATGATGGAGATGAATTAGATGAATAAACTCTGGCTATGATGGTCAGAAAATTCAGAAGGTTTTAAAACAAGAAAAGAAATAAAAGATTCTTCAAGAAAGGAGCAGCTGAAGACAACAAGAAAGAAGGAAAAGAGCCTGTCACATGCTACGAATACAAGAAGTAAGGGCACATTAAATGGGATTGTCCATAATTCCTAAAGAAGCAAGAGAAAGAAAAGAAAACTGCTGACAAGGGCAAAAAGAAGAGAGCATACATCTCATCAATCTGGGGTAACAGCTCAGATGAAGAAGATGATGATGAAGATGAAATTACTAATATTTGCTTGATGACACTTGCATCTAAAGAAACTCCAATCTCATCCAACAATGATCATGAAGATGAGGTATATGAATCTGAACCTTCCTATTCTAAATTACTTGATGCATTTCATGAATTGCATGATGAGTTCATTAAGACAACTAAAGAACTAAAACAGGCTAAGAAAAAGATTAACAAGTTAAAATCTCAGTGCAACATTTCTGACATTGCATCTCTACATAAAGTTGAATCTACTTGTTGTATATCATGTATTGAATTAAAGCAAACTAATGACTATCTGTTGAAAAGCATGGCTAAACTTACTAGGGGCAATGATATGTTATTTGCTTTAATGGGAAGTCAGAGAATCATACAAGGAAAAGCTGGACTTGGCTATAATCGTTGTACAGTAAAAGAAAAGATTAGAAAGAAAAATCAAAATATGTATATGAGGCATTTTGTGCATGCTAATGGACATAAAAAGAAAGATCATATTTCAAATCGTATTGAATCCTATGATCAACCAAAATATGAGAAACAAAAATATTATCTTCATTGCTTTCTTCCTGCATCACAATCCAGTAGTCCCTTTACCACCTGTCACTTCTGTGACAAGAAGGGACACATTTCTAGTTTATTTGCATTGGAGAAAAATGGGCTTGACAGGAAGGTAAAATGGGTTCCCAAAGGTACATTTATATCTAGGGAAAATGCCACTGACAAAAAAGGACCCAAGAAAATTTGGATACCTAAAAAAAAACTCTGAACTTTGTTTTGCAGATTTGTCTCAAAGTAAGAAAGAGCAACAAATGGTATATGGACAGTGCCTGCTCAAGTCATATGATTGGTGATAAGGAGAAGTTCATCACCCTTAGAGACAAGAAAGGAGGAAAGATGACCTTTGGAGGTGATCAATACGGCAAAATAGTTAGTATTGGTATTATTTGCAAGAACCCTGAAACATCTATAAAAGAGGTGCTGTTTATAATTGGCTTCAACCACAATCTGTTAAGTGTAAGTCAGACATCTGACAAAGGGAATTGGGTATTGTTTGACTTAAAGTTTTGCCTGGTCATAAAAAAAAGTGATCACAAAGTAATCTTTAAGGCTTAAAGAGATGATAATTGCTATACTATTGATCTTGATGAACTTCCTTCCTTAGATTCTATCTGTTTAATTAGTTAGGATAATGATAGTTGGTTGTGGCATAGAAGATTGGCACATGTTAACATGAACCAATTGTCAAAATTGGTTAAGAATGAGTTAGTCACTAGCTTACCAAAAATCTCTTTTAAAAAAGACAAAAAATGTGGTGCATGCCTCAAAGGAAAACAAACTAAATCATCTTTTAAATCTAAAAATGTAGTCACCACATCTAGACCACTACAACTATTGCATATGGATCTGATAGGTTCATCGAGAGTAAAAAGCATTGGTGGAAATCTGTATGTTCTTGTGATTGTGAATGATTACTTTAGATTTACCTGGACTTTGTTTCTTGCTTCCAAAAGTGAAACATTTGATGCATTTGTAACCTTAGCTAAGAAAGTGCAAAATGAGAAAAGTATCTCTATTGTGCCTATCAGGTCTGATCATAGAGAAGAATTTGAAAATTCATGTGTTCTAGAGTATTGTGATGAACATAGAATTGATCACAAATTCTCAGCACCAATAACCTCTTAGCAAAATGGAGTAGTGGAAAGAAAGAACAGAACAATTGGAGAAATGGCAAGAGCAATGTTGAATGAAAAGGAACTTTCTCAAGTATTCTGGGCTGATGCAGTAAGCACAGCAAGTTATATCATTAACAGAGCCTACATCGGACCAATTCTGGGGAAGAATCCTTATGAGTTGTACAAATGGAGGAAGCCAAACCTTTTACATCTGCATGTATTCTGCTGTAAGTGTTTCATCCACAACAATGAAAAGGAGAATTTGGGTAAGTTTGACGCCAAATCTGATGAAGATATATTTCTTGGCTATTCTAGTAGGAGTAAAGCAAATAGAGTTTTTAATAAAAAGACTAGATCAGTAGAAGAATCTGTGTATATTGTGTTTATTGAAAATGAAACAGTTTCTAAGCATGTTATTGATGAAGATGATCTTATTTCTAACTTTAAGAACTTAGATCTTTATGAAGAAGGTATAATTGAACCTTCAAAAATATTTGAATCTATTAACATAGAGAAAGATATTCAGGAGAAAGACTGTGAGAATGAGAATAATAAAGAAATATCTCAAGAACTCCCAGGAGCTTGGAGATATCAAATGAATCATCATGTTGATCAAGTGATTGGGGATGTTCAAGAGAAAGTTAAAACCAGAAAACAGCTAAGGGATCAAATGATCAACTGTGCTTTTATTTCTCAAATTGAACTTAAGTGTGTTGAAGAAGCCTTAACTGATGAATACTAGATTCTGGCTATGCAAGATGAATTAAATCAATTTAAAAGAAATCAAGTTTGGGATTTAGTGCCTAGACCTAGAAATCACCTTATCATTAGCACTAAATGGGTTTTTAGAAATAAACTTGATGAATCAGGAACAATAATTAGAAATAAAGCAAGACTGGTTGCCAAAGGATATAATCAAAAAGAAGGTATTGATTTTGAGGAAACCTTTGCTTAGTTGCAAGATTGGAGGCAATTAGAATGCTATTGGCCTATGTATGCATGAAAAACATAATGTTATATCAAATGGATGTGAAAAATGCTTTTCTAAATGGATATATTATGGAAGAGGTTTATGTAGATCAACCTCTAGGCTTTGAGGACTCTACAAAACTAAACCATATTTATAAACTAAAGAAAGCTCTTGACGGTTTAAAACAAGCTCTTAAGCATGGTATAAAAGGCTAAGTAATTTTTTAGCTGAAAAGGGGTTCAATAGAGGAAAAGTAGATACTACTTTGTTCACCAAGAAAGAAAACAAAGACTTACTTAATGTTCAAATCTATATTGATGATATTATATTTGGTGCTACTAACAAATCTCTTTGTAAGAACTTCTCTAAACTAATGCAAGGAGAATTCGAAATATCAATGATGGGTGAGCTTAACTTCTTCCTTGGATTGCAAATTAAGCAATGTGATGATGGTATCTTCCTCAATCAATCAAAATATCTGAAAGAGTTGCTGAAAAAGTTTGGCATGGAAAAAGCCAAACCAATGGGAACTCCTCTGGCTATTGCAACAAAGCTTGATATGGATGAAGGAGGAAAAACTTTTGATATAACTCAATATAGGAGAATGATTGGATCCCTGCTATACCTATTAGCTAGCAGACCTGACATCATGTTCAGTGTTTGTATGTGTGCAAGGTTCCAACCATGTCCCAAAGAAACCCATGCAACTGTTGTAAAACGTATCTTTAGATATCTAAATGGAACATCACAGATGGGGCTTTGGTATCCAAAGGACAATGGAGAAGAACTCATAGGATACACTATTGTTGACTTTGTTGGATCCAAAACTGATAGAAAAGGCACAAGTGGAACACGTCAGTTCCTTGGAGGGATCCTTGGTTTCATGGTTCAGCAAGAAGCAAAGCAGTGTGGCTCTATCCACTGTAGAAGCTAAATATGTTGCTGCTGGCAATTGTTGTGCTCAAGCCATTTGGATGAAGCAGTAGCTTGAAGATCTTGAGATTGAAATGAAGGAAATACCAATAATGTGTGACAACCAAAGTGCCATCAACATCACAAAAAATCCTGTCATGTATTCAAGGATAAAGTATATTGAAGTTAGGCATCACTTTATAGAGGACCATGTTCTGAAAGGAGAAATCAGATTAGAATATATCCCTACCGAGGATCAAGTTACTGACATTCTAACAAAGCCCCTTCCAGAAGATAAACATTGTAAAATCAGAAGAGAATTGGGTATGGTAAATGAACTGTAAGTATGTCCTTATATTCATCTAATTTAGAATTTCTGACATTGAATCAATCCTAACTTTAGTATCGGAGTAAGTTTGATATGAGTTACAAGTGCTCATCACAAGTTCAAATGATAATAGAGCTGTATAATGGAGCTAATCAGGATGGCACAATCAAAAGATGAAAAAGGAAGCCAGAAATTTGAGCATATGGATCTGTTCTATAAGTTCAGAAATTTAAAATTCACATTTTAGATGATTATTAGATGAATTTCCATGTTGAATTATGTTTTTGGAAAAGTTAGCATGCTCAACATTCGAATTTAGATGCCCATCAGATGAATTTCAGTAGACTACACACTGTAACAGTACTCTTCTGACTTTCAAAATTTGTCTGTTGAACAACAGAAATTCGAATTTCAAAAATAAAATGCCAATATTGTCTTTGTTCAAAATGACTATTGTATGAATCTCCATATCTCAAAATATGCATTTTGGAAATCCTTTACAAAATGTTGAAATTCGAAATGTGAATCAAAATTCGTTTGTTGAAACATGCTCACATAATTGGATCTCTGAAAGATGAATTTTCATAAGTAAAATTCATTTGTTACTTGTTTTGTTCATGATTGCTTATTGTCCTGTTCTTTCGAAGCTCAAACTTTGTTGAAACAAAGTTCGTCTGCTCATCTACTATTACCAGAACCAAGCCTCTGTCAGACGAACTTCCAGGTGAAAATTTGTCTGTCAGTAAGCCTCGCTGAATGGATTAACTTGTAATTGCTTGAAGTTTGAATTTTGAAAAATTCATCTGTTCAGTGGTTATATACGTTAAAACTGAAGGTCATCCTCTGAACAGATGCAACCCTATTTGTCTCTCTCTCAAGTCTGTTCAAATTCTCTCTTTAATTCCCATTAACTCAGTTCGTGAATCTTCATTTCTCACCGATTAAACTTCTTTTCGCACCTTATAAACCCATTCTTAGCCTCTTTCTAAATCATTCCTCTACGAGAATGGTGAGAGCCAAAAATCCAGAAGTTAGGAAGGGAGAGTCAAGGCCAAAGAGGACTGTGAAATCTCAATATGCCTCCAAGGAGAGTGAAACTCAGAAGAAAAAAGGCGAATCTAGCAAGGAAACTCCTTCCAAGAGGAAGAAAACAACTCCTAGAGTTAACTCGAAGAAATCTGCACCAAAAGCTAACCCTGCTGTTCCTGTTGCTCATGTCACTACTATTTCTTCTTCCTCCTCTGGCACTGAATCTAGGGAATATCAGTTAACCATACTACCATTATGGAGAAATTCTCATATTCTAGGAAAATATACTACCAAATTTGTCAGCATAAAGGTAATCAAGCCTCACTGGGTAAATTTGGAAGGATTCTTGATTTCTAACAACTTTGATGCCGGGCTTTGGATGATAAGATATAAGAATTTGTTAGACATACTTGAAAGATATGATGATGAGGTAGTTAAGACTTGGTATGCCTCTCTGCAATTTAATAGCAAGAAGAAGAAGTGGAAAGTAAATCTGAGATCAAGGACCATCTGGCTAATAGATAGACCTTCAATGAGGTTTTAGAAATTCTAGGGCAAGATGGTTTGAAAATTGACTTTACTGCCTCAAGGTACATGGATGAAGTTGAAATTGTAGATGAAGAAAGAGGGCTTTTCCTGAACTACAAAGAAAGCATTATTCTAAACACTCTATTCAGAAGAAAAGAGAACAGGCCACCTCTAAGTTTGCTGGAGCCTATTAACCTTAGTACCTAAGTCAGAATCCTACACTATATTTTTTCTAGGATTATCTTCAACAAAGAAGGTAGTTTTAATCTGATTACAAGGGCTGAAGCACATGTGATGGTAGCAATCATGCGTGGCAAGCTTATCAACATGGGCCACATCATCCTTCAATGCATGATCAAGGCAAAAGATCAGAGGAAAGATATCACCCTTCCATATGTAGTAATCATCTCCAAGATACTTCAGTATGCTCTGATCCAACATCTTGAAAAAGGAAAAGGGAATCCTACTGAAATCTTTAAAGAAGAAGAATTGTAGAGGATGGGAATAGAAAAGAAAGATGGAAGATGGATTGGAAAGGGAGCTGGAAAGACAGAAGACCTTTTCTTTGATGAAGATGCCTCCTTGCAGCAAGAAGGAGCCTCTAAGGCTGCTCCAAAATCCATACCTCATCCTTCTCAGCTTGTCCCATCTCCATCTCAGCCCACTTAAGCTTAAATGCCATCCACTCCATCTACTCGAGCAAAGCTAACTAAGATCACTAAGCTGTATGACAATCTGTCTGCACTCATACTTAGCATCAGAGATGAGCAAAATGTCAAGTTTGCTCATTTACAAGACCAGATTCATCAGTTGGCAAAGAATATGAAAGTGGTTGTTGATGCATATGAAGATATTAGAAGTGTCATTCCCTTCACATCAGCTCCACCTCAGCCAGGATTCTTTGAGCCTGTCATGTCTCCCACTCCTGAGCCTCCAAGTCCATTTGTGCTGGCCTCCCTTGAACCTAATAATGCTGAACATGATATTGAGGCTGTTGACACATTGACCACACCACAGGCCTCCAGTAAGGAGGCAAGTCTTGGCCCTCCCTTGGACTATGGAATGGAGGAAGAGGGTCCTCAAGAACCAACCTTCCATGAGCCCATTCTTGAAGATGCTCAGGATTCAATTCTCTCTTTCCAAGAATCTGAGTAACTAGAGAAACTGGTGGCAGTCATCACCTTCACACCAATCTTGCAAGCTGCCTTGAATGAAAAAAAGAGCATTGTGCCTTATGTAGATCTAGAAGCTATTGCTCATGATGCTCTTTTATAAGTTCAAAGATTAAGGCTTGAGGAAATGTTTCATCCTTCTGCTCCCTCACCTATTTCTGCTTTTGGTCTCTTAGAGGCATGAAAGGCTCAATTAGCTGTTACAAGGCAAGAAATGCAAGAACTTCTTGAACTCTCTGACGATGAGGATTCTAGTCCTGAAGTTTCTGGGCCTCTACCAAAGCTTAATCCTGATCTGGTTTTGTTGCTGTACCTCTTCAAGCAATTCCAGTGTCTCAAATCCCTCCTCCTACTGATTTTGTACACCTTCCTGATGATGTAAAAAAGGGGGAGAAGTTATCCGAGGAAACTGGAAAATCTGCTACAGAGCTTTCTGGCAAGACCTACAGTAAGAAGTCCAAGTCCAAGAAGAAGTGATTAGAACTTAGGATTGCTTGGTCCTTCTTGTAGTAATGTTTTTGTTTTATGAATGATAAATCTTGCTTATGAATTTTGTGATGATTGCCATGTCATATACTTGTATTAAAACTTTGAATGAATTAATGAATCTCTTTGTTTGATCTGCTATACATGATATCTTATCTTTTGAATTATAATGCACATGTTGAGGGGGAGCTTGTTGAAGTAAACCCAAGTACTAATATAGTTTGCAAGTTGTTTTGTCATCATCAAAAAGGTGGAGAATGTTGAATTAAGTGTTTTGATGATTCCAAACCAACATTCTAGAGCTTGGAAAGAAGATAACAAAGGTGTACAAAAAGATCTCAGGTGGAGAAATTGAAGAAAAATCAGCATAAGATTATATATAAGATTTTTTTACTGTGTTTAAATTGAGTAAAAGACTTTGAACTTGCAAAAGAATGTTTTAAAAATATGATTATATGATAATTCATGAAATATTTGAAAAACACCCACTAACAGACGAACTTTGAAGTATTAAAATTGATCTGTTGCTTTGAAAATTCGAACTTTGACTTCTGAAATTCAAATTTCAAATTGAAAATAGGTTAGTCAAAAAAGAGATTCCTTTGACAGACGATCTTTAATTATAGAAATTCGAACTTTGAATTAAGTCTGATAAGAGCCTTCTCTGACAGACTAATTTTGGGTTTTGAAAATTTGAATTTCTTGTAAAACACAAATCATGAAAAATGAAAAATTCATCTGAGGATATGTCAAAGTTCATCTGAAAGTAAAGTTTAAAAAGAGTTCCAAGTTAGCTCAATGACAGATGAACTTTGATTTTGAAAATTCAAACTTTGGAAACAAAGCTTGCAAGTCTGTTATGATAATCTGTTGATATATGAATTTTAGTACTTAGAAATTCGAACTTTGAATTAAGTCTGATAAGAGCTCTCTCTGACAAACGAACTCTAACTTTTGAAAATTCGAATTTCAAAAAGATGAATTATTGTGCCTTATTGAGCTGCTCACTGACAGACGAATTTTGGGCACCAAAATTCGAACTTCGAAGGCACTGTAAAAATATGGAATAATTGTTTACACTTACAAGAAGAACTTTAAACTTGAAAATTTGTATGTTCTAACATAGAAACATTTATCAAAGATGAAAATTCGAATTTTGCTTTAGAATAGACGAACTTCGAAGTTCAACGTTAAAATCTTTAACTTTCGGTCTCTGCGAAATTCATTTATTGACCCACCAAAATTCAAACTTTGAGTGTCAAACGTATTAAATGCGGTTGGTGAATGAATAGTTTTTCAGAATAACCATTGGGTAACGTCTCTAACGGCTAGATCTTGTTTCTAACATATAGTTAAGACATAAATCTATAAATAGAACTTCATTTGAAAATGTGAGTAACGATTTTACATTGTATATACAAAAACTTTATCAAATTCTTAAGTCAAAGTCTCTTACTCTCACATACTTCATTTTATGTACTTCAACTTCATATACACTCTAAATTATAGAGTTCAATCATTGTAATCAATCTTATCTTTATTTGGAAGAAATATTTTTTTGTAAGGGAATATCATAAGAGATTTAGGAAGTACTTAGCTAAAGTGTAAAGAGTGAGATTGTAAGCTCTAAGAATAGAGCATCAAGTTGTACTGAGGTAATTGCAAGAAGTCCACTGAATTCTTGCAAGATAGTAGAAAATCTCAAGTGGTAGCTTGGGGACTAGATGTAGGTCAAGATAAAGAGATCGAACCAGGATAAACATCTGTGTCTTCTCTTCTCTTATACTACTCTTACCTTGTTATTGCAATTTAAGCTGAATTAAATTCACTTTCAAAGCATGAATTTTTTGGATCTGTAGTTTGAATACCCCAGGGTGTCGAACCAGTTGGATATAGATGGGTATTTGTGCAAAAACGAAATGAGAAAAATGAAATTGTTAGATATAAAACATGACTTATAGCATAAGGATTTTTACAAAGATTTGGTATTGATTATGAAGAGACCTATTCTCCTGTGGTAGATGTAATCATTTTACAGTATCTAATTAGTCTGGTAGTATATAAAAAACTTGATATGCATTTGATAGATATTGTTACTGCCTATTATATGGTTTTTTAAATACTGAAATTTATACAAAAATCCCTGAAGGATTTAATATGAAAGAAGCATGTAAAGATTCTCGAGAAAATTGTGCAATTCATTTGCATAAACCCTTATATTGGTTAAAACAATCTAGACAAATATGATATAATCGTCTCAATGAATATTTGCTGAAGTAAGACTACAAAAATAATGTAATTTGTCCTTGTGTCTTTATCAAAGGAAATAGATCAAAATTTGCTATAATTACTATATATGTTAATGATTTAAATATCATTATAACTCCTAAAGAGTTTCAAAAAGCATTTGCTTGTTTGAAGGGGGAATTTGAAGTGAAAGATCTTGGAAAAACAAAATTTTATCTTAGTTTGCAAATTGAGCATTTGACAAATGGAGTTTTTCTTCATCAATCATGTTATATTGAAAAAATTTTAAAGTGATTTTACATAGATAAAGCATATCCATTAACTACCCCAATGGTTGTAAGGTAGCTTGATGTAAATAAAAATCCTTTTTGTCCTCGAGAAAATGAAGATGAACTCCTTGGTTCTGAAGTACTATATCTTAATGCTATAGGTGTATTAATGTATCTTGCTAATTTAACATGACCTGATACTGCATTTGTTATAAATTTATTGGTAAGATTTAGTTCTCCTCCTACAAGAAGACATTAGAATGAAGTTAAACACGTATTTCGATATCTCAAAGGGACTATTGACGTGGGATTATTTTATTTATTTGAATCTGGACCACAATTGATTGGCTATGTAAATGTAGGGTATTTATCTGATCCACACAAAGCTCGGTCCCAAACAGTATACTTATTTACATGTGGAGGCATAACTATATCTTGGCACTCAACAAAACAAACTTTGATGGCTACCTCATCAAATCATGCAAAGATTATTGCAATGCACGAAGTAAGTCAAGAATGTGTTTAGCTAAAGTCAATAATCCAACAGATTCTAAAGATGTGTGGTCTACTTCTTAAGAAAAAGATTCCAACAATATTATATGAAGATAATGCAGCATGTATAATTCAGTTAAAAGGAGGATATATAAAAGGAGATAGAACGAAGCATATTTCACCAAAAATCTTTTTCACTCATGATCTTCTAAAGAGTAGTGACATAGATATTTTACAAATTTATTCATGTGATAATCTTGCAGATTTGTTTACCAAGACACTATCAACTATAACATTTGAGAAGTTGGTACATGGAATTGGGATGCATTGACTTAGAAGTATAAAGTGATGTTAACATCAGGGGGAGTAAATACTACGTTGTACTCTTTTTTCATTTCTAAGTTTTTGTTCCACTAGATTTTTCTTGGTAAGGTTTTTAATGAGGCAACTTCAATATTGTGTACTCTTTTTCCTTCACTAGGTTTTTATCTCACTGAGTTTTTCCTAGTAAGGTTCTAACGAGGCACAATTTTGTTATGGTCATCTAAGGGGGAGTATTGTAAATATTATAATAATTTTGTGGATGTCCATAACCCCTAACTATTGGTATCCTTCACTTTTAATATCTTAAACTTCATAACCTCCTTAAGGTTAATGCCCTATACTCTATAACATTTCTATTGAATGACTTTTAGGGGGGTTTTTCATTGTTAATACACTATAACTTACAAATGTGTAATGTTATGACATTATATTCTTATTTATCTTCTTGCAACCCTTATGTAAGCCTTTAATGGTTTGAGGCCTATAAATAGAGGACATGTACCTTGTGTTTATACACTTAAAGAGAATGTGAAAAACTCTCTACTTTGTCTCATTCATATCTCTTCTCTTATTCATCTCTATTCTCTTGTTCATCTTTCTTACTTTTCTTTATTTTTATAACAATATATATATTCAATAATTCAAATTATTATTATTAAAAATAATAAATATTTTATAAAATAAATTTTAATGATTAAATGTTCATATATACATATATTTATATATGTTAAAGACACTAGTCAAAACATTCCAACTCAGCATGTTGACTCTGCCACAACATAATAGGATGCTAAATCAGCTTTGCATTTATCTCTTGCTTATAGATTGTTTTGGAATATTTTCTTGTTTTTTATCCACATCACACGTGTCACATTTTTTGTAATTTACTATTGTGTATATATTTCAAGGATTTTAATTATTAAAGATGAGATACAAAAATAAATAAAATAGCCTTTTTATCCTATTATGGTATCAAAGCCCTGATCTATGTCAGAAATAGATTAGTCTCCATCATACACATCCTCTCAAACTCGCTCCACCATGCATTCCCAAAACCCTAACATTGAAACCTCTTTTCAAGCCCAATCATCTACTCAAGCAAACCCTTAACTCTTTTGTCTCTTTTCTACCTCATCTGGTTGTCGTCAAATTAAATAATGAAAACTATCTAATTTAGAGAACTTAAATGATGCCATATCTATATGGTCAGTAGCTCTTTGGTCACATTGATGGGTCTACACCCAAACCACCTCTTCTTCTCGACAACTCACCTAATCTTGCTTATCACAAATGGTTTCAACAAGAACAACTTATTGTCTCCTTACTAATCACTCATGTCTCAGAAAATCTTGTTCTACAGGTGATGAAGCATAAGACATCACAAGCTTTATGGTATGCTCTAGAGATTACTTTCACACAGAAATGCTAAGCCAAATTTGTGCAACTTCATAATCAACTTACCTCACTAAAGAAAGAAGGCGACGCCATCACTGATAACCACTGAAAGATAACTCTTTTGGTTGATTCAATGGTGGCAGCATGCAAACCTCTTAGCATCATCGAGTTCAACATGTACTTTCTTGCAAGACTTGGCTCAGATTTTGACCTAGTTGTAGCCATGCTCACCACCAAATCTAAAACACCAAGCCCTGAAGAACTTTTTAGTCACTTGCTTGTCTTTGAAAACTGATTGAACCAACATCATCCTGTACCAACCATGAACTTGAAAATTTGAATCAACATTGCCACTTGCCAAACTCCTCCAGTCTCTTCAATGGCTAGATTTAGCTCCTTCAAAGGTGAACGACCTTCAACTCTCTTTACTCATGATAGAGGAAGAAGCGTTTCTTATGTTGCACACTTTAATTAGGCTAAATGTATTGGGTCATTTGGATCCAAATTAAGATAGCTTAGTCTGTTCCTTTTTTTATCAGACTCTTGGCTTATTTTCCAAGTTGTTAATGTGACTAGATTGCCCAAGAGGAGGTGAATTGGGTCTTTAAAAATTTCTACAACAAACAAAAACAATACAATATTATAAATGATAACCAAAACAGAGCAAGTACTGAAGAGTAAATAATGAAATGATAGAGATAATCAAACACAAGGATTTATCTTGGTTCAACCCTTTCATTTGACCTATATCCAGTTCTTAAGCTTCAATTCAAGATTTATCCCCTATCTTTGCAAGATTCAAGTGGGCTTTTTTTTTTTTGCAAAAATTGCAGTACAAAACCTAGTTTACACTAGAGTTGGAAGTCTCTCTTCTCACATTCTTACAAAGCATATTTACAGCTCCCTTAGTGTTTACCCACACTAAAACACTTCTATCCAATATAGAATGAGTGTTTGCAACTTTTTAAAACATCTTACAAGAGTAGATAGAAACAGAAGCTCATTAACTTTTAGTTAAAAGGTTAGGTGAATTTTAAATGCTCAAGAATTAGGGAAACAACAATTTTTCAGTTTCAACACTTAAATTCGTTACCTACCAGTCTTAATGAGGTTATATATATAGATTTTCAAACTAATCTAACTATTAGAAACAAATAATAACTGTTACTATGCTAAACTACCTATTTTATGATTACATTAAATGCACTTGTCAAAACTTGAATATTCAAGTTGGTCAACATGATCATTCATGATAGTGTGGCGAGTTTCTAAGGCATGGAACCTTAATAAATGTTCAAGAGAAAACTCTTGATCGTTAATCATGTTTTATCAAAAGTATCAAAAGTAAGTCTAGACACGATAAACTATTAAGACAAATAGCATGATCATTCAAGTGTTTCAAACTCACCAACCCATAAACTTGAACGAACAAATTGGAATGATCGTTCAAGACTCTTTGATAGATCAAAATTGAGTTTTTTAGAAAAGCTCACTTAAACATTTAAGAGAATTGTTCTTGAATTATCATCATGTGAATAGTGAATGCAAGTAAGACACAAGGTGTATGATGAATGTTCAAGTGAAACTACATGATTGTTGAAGAGTGCCTCAAAGAAATCACCTCATTCTATATTTCACTATGATTGTACAAGAGTTGCACTATGATCAATCAAATATACAGCATGAAAGCAAACTCATAGTGTGCAACATTACTAAATATGTTCAAGAGTTTTAGTATAATCATTCAAGTTGTTACTAGCAAGAGAAATTATGAAACACCATAAACTTAAACATATAAGGCCAATTCTCATTAGTGGTTAAGATCCAATTTGAAGCAAAAACACTTTGAACAACCATTGGATTTTCTTATGATATGATTGAGGAAACAAGTTAAGACTAATTTAAACTAATTTGAGGATATAAAAGCCATTACCTACACTTTGATCCAAAGAGAAAGAAAAACAAATTACAATCATGTAACTTGGTCTTCTCTAGATCATATTTCTATTTTGCTTTCTTGAAGCATCTCCCAATTTCTTCATTTGTTTTGCACACATATACTCCAACACAAGTCTATGCTAAGCCTAGCACACAATGCTCACATGCTATCATCAGTTTAACCAAGCGTATCAAGCTCTACCACCTCCTTCCATTTTAGACCACTATTCTTCTATGACCTTGGCAGATGACAATGTTTGTTACCTTGATAGTGGAGCTTCTCATCATATGACATTAGATTTTTCAAAGCTCAACCTCTATGTTGAACCTTACAATGGTCCTGACACTATTAAGGTCGACGATGGCACCCCTCTTCATTAAAACATCAAGGAATTGGAATTTTATGTATACCCAATGGCAATTTTCTCCTTACTCAACTCTTACATTCCTTATTTAAATAAAAATTTTCTTTCTATCAAATGATTTTCTCGTGATAATTATGTCTATTTTGAGTTTTAATTTGATCCTTTTGATTTGAAAGATTAGATCGCTGGGAAGGTTCTTCTTTAAGGGTCCACCAAACACCATCTCTATCATCTTCTTGCTTCTGGTTCACCTAAAGTTTACACTGGAGAATGCACCACCTTCCTTAACTGGCATTGTCAACTTGGACAGGAGCCTTTAGAGTAGTCAAGCAAGTCTTATCTTCCAATAAACTACCTATATCTACTGCAATAGCCTCTCATCTCTATCCTACTTGTTATTCCTCCAAGTTTCATGCTCTTCCTTTTTCCTCTTCTTTGCATAGATCTATTGCTCCCTTAGAACTTATGTGTAGTGATGTTTGTGGTCCTTCCCCTATTGTCTCCATTGATGGATTATGTTATTATGGAGTCTTTGTTGATGATTTTAGTAGATATATATGGATTTTTCCCATTAAGATCAAAGATGAAATTCTTCTCACTTTTCTTTCCTTTCACACATATTTTGAAAATTAACTTAATTGCAAAATTAAATCCTTTCAAGAGAGGAAATATTAGTCTCTTAACAAAGTTTTACAAACTTTTGCCATTGTTCATTGCTAAATTCTCCCTCACACATACTCTCAAAATTGAATTGTAGAAAAGCGTCACAAAGCAATAGTTGAAACTAGACTTGCTTTCTTAGCCCATGCAAAAATGCTAATAGATTCTTGTCATATGCCTTCATTATGGCTATATATCTACTTAACAAAGTGCCCACCTCCACATTACATAATAAATGCCCTTTGAAGTTTTGTTTGGTAAGAGCCTAGTTTACAAAATTTTGAGTGTTTGGATCAAGTTGTTGGCCCAATCTAAGACCATAAAATTGGAACATATTGGAGCCTAGATCCAAGTTAATTGCATTTCTTGGATATGATCCTCATCATGCAAATTATCTTTGCTATGACATGTTTTTGGTCAAATTTATATTTCCCGAGATGTTCTTTTTGATGAATAAGTCTTTCCTTTCTCTTCTCAACCACCCTTGGCCTAACCCATTATCTTATCACACACTATTCTACCAAATATCTCTTTTAGACCATCTGACACAAGGCCACCTTCACCTACCTCTTCCTCACCTACTTTACAACCTAAGGAGCTCATTTCCCTAACCACTTCTTAGCCATTTACCTAACCCAACCCTATCTTCTCTTCTCTATCTTCTTCCCTTTTGCTAACTCTATCACCCTCTGTGTCACACCTTATACTAGGGCCTATTTATTATGTATAGATCATTTTAGTGTTCAAATATGCTTGAAGAGAAGCTTGAATCAATTTAATTTCAAAAACAAAATTTTCATAAATCTCAGGTATTGTTCATATTGTCATTTCCATTTTACTTGACAAATTTTGGAAATTCATAATTAAATCTAGAAAAATCATCTTTAGGTGATTCAAATCTCTAAAAATAGATAAAAATATTATATACGTGAGAAAAATAGGAAACAGAGAAAATACTTGGCCAAATTATATTGTTTATTCCTTCAAAGAGTACTATAGATTTGGTCATTTATAAAAATTCCTGATTTTGGTAATAAATTTGAAAATTCATATTTCCTTCGATTCTAGACCAAATCATGCATAATCTATGTCATTTGAAATCTATATATGTCCATGTTCTAGATATATGTTTTTATACGTTTATTTCATTTACACAGGGCGTGACATTAATTTAAATCATAAAGGGTCAGAATTTTACTTTTGTTAGAACAGTTTTGGGAAAACCTCGATATCTTCTATTATATAGCTCCAATTACCTCCAAATAAGTGGCATATGAAACTTAAAATATAGAACTTTCTATAAATGTAAACCATTGAACTTTTTGAGTTTTGTACGATTTTATAATATCTTTTAAAATTTCCAGTACCTAACTTTTAGTTTCTAGTTTTCCCAATCTTGTCCTGTTTTGAACCCTAAATTTGAAAATGCACCATAAATTGTATACTTATCCAATTTAGGTTATCTTTAGCTCTATGAAAAGCTTATTCCATATACTTTTAGACATATAAATTACTTAAGCTAATTGCCTTGTCTTACATAACAATGCCAACATTCTCTCAGACTGCTTAAGATGAGCCTTTCCATTCCTAATTTATCAAAAAAAGCTTCATAACCTTTTCAAATCATCATTCATTGCACCAATTCCATACATAACATATCATAATATATTAAGAATCATAATAGCATAGAGATACATGCCACATTGAATATACATGATTTTTGATAATATCTCAAAACATAAGTTCATGACTTGAACTTTTACATTAAGTATCTTTTTCTTCTCCTTCCTCCATAGTTCACATGTCTCCCATGCATGGCCTGACCCTAAATATGGTAGTCATTGGAAAGAATGAGATTCAAAGAATCTCAGTAGCATTAACCATTCATGTGTTCATATTATCATATCTTCCATAGAAATATTAATCAATTTCATTAAAACATAACATGCCATGATAATTTTATAAAACTTTTGGTAGAGTTTCTCTTTATATTTTGGACATCCCGGGGTCAAAAAACCCCTCATTCAACTCAGCCAACATTCATTAATATCATAAAATATCTAAACAAATAAGTGGCAAGTCATGGATTTCAATGCAAAATCATAAGACAATATAAAGCTAGAATTGGTAATATGCTACCTTTCTGCTTCCTTTTTGCTTTTCTTTGAATTTTGTCTCTTCCAAACACTTCTCCAAGCTTTCTTAGGCTTCCTCAAATCTAAACATATCATCAAACAACTACTCAAGTTAATTGTTTTATGACTTTCTTCAAAAAGTGTTCATGAAACCCTAATTCTTCAAAAATTCATTCCTAACTAAAAATGATGAATAATATCTCTATTCCATGTAATTTTTCATGAAGAGTCCAAATATGGACTCAAAATCACCAAATTCTATCTCTAGCTATGATTACTGTTCATTCCAAAATAAGCTTCAAAACTCTAGAAATTCCATTTTCATAATCTTAAGCTTTTTCTTAATTTTATCACTTGCCTTGAGCTAATTCCATCATGAGGAATCCATTTTTGGCATTAATTTAATGAAAAAATCACTCCTTCATAGACTTTCATGGTGTCCAAAACTCATAGCACAAGGGGAGAAAAGGAAATTTCTTTGCAACTTACTTTATACTCATGAAATCTTCCTTTTCTCAAAACCTTTTCATGCTTTCTCATAATTTCTTGCAAAGAAACTCTTCCTTCCTCAAACCCTTAGCTTTGTTGAAACTCTAAGGGAAAGGGAGGAAGAGAAAGTCTCAAATAACCTACCACAAACTACTTGAAATCACAAGTTGGAGGTGGCTAGAACAATTACCTTACACTTGATCTTGGGTGGCTTCAAGTTCTCTTCCCTTTCTCCTTCTCTTTTCTCTCTTTGCTCACTTCCTTTCTTGTGTTTTCTTTTTCTATTTTTTCTGTTGAAATTTCATTTAGAATAGATAGTAAAGAGAGGGATTATATGGCCTAATTACTCACTAATCAAGCACTTAACACTAATCACCTTTTTAGCCAAAAGTCAAGCCTTCTTTGACAAGTTTTTGGCAAAAAATTCATAACTTCCTTAAGAAGTTTTGGGACAAAAATTTGGTCAACTGCTGGACAACCAAAATGAGAGAAAAAAATGGTCCAAATACTACTCAATTTTTCCTGAACCCGGTAATTTTTAACTATACTAATAAAATCACTTTTTATAGTAAGTTAATATTTTTAGGCTACAAGACTATTCCATATTTTTATTTATATTTCCTTATTTATCCTATCCCAAATGGCATCTATGTGAGGCCCATATCTTGTCCCAGTTGCCTTTTAACTATCCGTGGGACCCACAATCTATTTTATTGGTATTAAGTTATTTTTGAACACTCAGCACTGATTATTCTTTATCCTTAATCATTCGCTCTTAGTGCCATATACCATTAGACTTCTCTCATCGAGGGCTTCGTTTTGGCAGTAATTTTACATATTTGCAAAATTACCCCAAACCCAGGGTTAAATTATAATTTCTAAAATTTTCGGGTTATTAGGTGTAAATTTTTCTCAGAAATTTTTATACTCTCATTCCATGTGATTTTTATTGCCTTGAGACATGAATATCACTTTTATAATTCTTTAAGAGCAAAAACATAATTTCTCATTTTTTATGTAATTGGGAAAAATATCTTTTTGCTCTATTTCACGCAAAATGGTATCTGCTTATTTTTATAAATGTCTTACGTATTTTTAGATATTGTAGCTTTCTTGGGATGTTACACTCTGCATCCCTATCATCCTCTTCCTCTTTATCACCTTCTCCTCCTCAATCTACCCATAATATGGTTAGCTAATCCCAACATAATATTTTTAGACGAAAACTTTTCATAGATGGCATAATACAATGGCATCCTCCCCATGCTCATGCCTTCAAGGTCTCCTCTCCTCCTCCTCAACCCACCTCTGTCTTCGAAGCTTTAAAATACCCTCAATGGCGTGAAGCTTTTCACCTTGAATTTCAAGCCCTCCTTAACATTGAAACTTGGTAACTTGTTCCTTTATCTGAAACTCAATATCATCTGCTGCAAATGGATCTCCCATGCCAAATAGAACCCAGATGGCTCCATTAATTGCTACAAAGCTTGTTTGGTGGTGAAAGGTTTTCATCAATAGCCGAGCATTGATTTTTCTGACACATTCTCTCCAGTGGTAAAATCTATCTTAATTTAGTGCCTCATCTACTTAGTTGTTTCTCGCAATTGGTCTCTCAGGAAAATTGACGTAAAAAATGCTTTCTTCACAAAATACTAGATGTAGACGTTTATATGTCTCAACCTCCTAGCTTTGTTCATCAAGACTTTCCTAACCATGTCTGAAACTCAAGAAAGTAATTTATAGTCTCAAACAAGCTCCTAAGGCTTGGTTTTCTAGGTTATACTCTTCTCTTACATCTCAGGTTTCTCTCAATCTAGATTTGATGCCTCCCTATTTGTTAATAGCACATTGGCATATTCTCTATATGTTCTTATATATGTTAACGATATCATTATTATTGGCTCTTCATCTGCTACCATCTCTTAGTTAATCAATGCTTTATTGCTATATTTCCCTATTAAAGATCTTGGATACCTTCACTACTTTTTAAGAGTTAAAGTGTTCAAAACATCTTTTGGTCTTATTCTATCTTAGCAAAAATATATCACTGATTTGCTTTGCAAAGCCAATATACAAGGAGCCAAACATTTCTCTTCTTCCATGTCATCATCTGCATAACTCTCTACTTATAATAGTTATGAGTTTCATGATCCTGCATTTTATTGTAGCATTGTGGGTAGTTTGCAATACCTTTCTTTCACTAGATTGGATTGTACATTTGCAACTAGTAAAGTGTGCCAATACATACATTGCCTTACTAATTCTTACTGGTAAGCACTTAAGTGAATTTTTTGCTATCTAAAATATACAGCTCATTATGGACTTCTCGTTCATAAATCTTCCTCCCTCACCTTTTCTGCCTTCTTTGATGCTGAATGGGCTTATCCCTAGATAATCAATGCTCTACAATAGACTTTTCCATCTTCCTTGGCCCTAATTCAATCAGTTGGAGCTCCAATAAACAACCTACTATTGCTCGTTCAAGCATTGAAGCAGAATACATGGCTCTTGCCACTGCTACCTGTGACTTAATTTAGGTATAGAATCTACTATGTGATCTTGGCATCTTTCTTCTTGATCCACCCACTCTTTATTGTGATAACCTCGAAGCCATATATCATGTTGCTAACCCAGTCCTGCACTCCTGAACTAAACACATCACCTTAAACTATCATTTTATACATAAAAGATTAGCCTTCAAGCTACTATGTTGTCCTGTTCTCTTCTCCAAGGATCAGCTCACAGACATTTTCACAAAACCATTACCCATAATTCGGTTTAACTTGCTTCGATTGAGCTTAGCTATCTTTCCTATCTAGCTTTGCTCGTAGAGGACTATTGAAGAAACTAGTCAAAAGATTCCAACTTAGTATGTTGACTCTGCCACGTCAAAATAAGATATCATATCAGCTTTGCTTTTGTCTTTTTCTTATAGATTGTTCTAGAATATTTTCTTGTTCTTATCTACATCACATGTGTCATGTTCTTTGCAATTTAATGTTGTGTATATATTCCAAGGATTGTAAATGATACATATATGAATAAAATAGCCTTCTATCCTATTAATATATATCAAGCTAAAAAAAGGTTCATATATCAAAATTACATTAAAATATATTTAGTACATAGAACAAAAGTGACACATTAGGATTGATTCTCATTGTGTTCCTTGGATGTAATGTATGAACTATTCAATGTATCAAGAAGCTGCTTGTGAGGAGGTGATATGGCCCTCTTGGTGGATGACTAAGCAAACAAAAAAATACAGCGGAAACAATATTCACGAACAAGTATGAGATGGTTTATCACATGTAGAATCCTAGGAAACTCGTTCCTAAGTTTCTAACGATAATGTCTATTTGGTTGATCACTCTGTATGGTAGGTCATGAGTTCTTAAGAGAACACATTTAGAAATTCTCTGAACAATATGAAACTTTCATTCATAAAAAACTTGTCTTTAGGCATTATAATGGGGGTCTTTATATAGGCTCCTATAACTTGCTCTCTAAGCCAAAATAATTTAAAAAATAATCCTAAAAAATCTAGAAGATAACTCAAGCATAAAGGTGGCATCTTTTATTTCCTAAAACATTAAACCCAATTAAAATAGGAAACTTGGTGGAAAAGGAAGAAAGACGGTGCCTTTATAGAAGAGACTAGAAAAGGCCCTATTTTATTAACCTAATAGATTCTAATTATGGGCATATGGAAATAGAAACTAGAACCCATCAATACTCAATAATTAAGACACAAAATTAGGCTTTATTTAGTTAATATTGTTCTGTCCAAAGACTTAAAAAAATAATTAAGATAAATAACTATAGCCCATTAAAACATAAACATTATGAACTTGAGCTTAAAAAGTGGCGTTATGGATCAACAAGTTTATTCCTTTAAAGTGACACCACTAGTAGCTTGTTTCTCTTAGGCTTTCAACACAACAATTAAGTACTTTGATCCACATTTGAAGACGCCATAATCCAGGGAGTTTTGGGCTTCAAGGATGCCTTAAATTCTTCCAAGTAAATATCAAAGAAAAGCAATATCCTCTCTTCTTGAGAGTCTAAAACTGTGACTTTTCACTAGAATTGAAGAGTGTTTTAGTGGTTCCCTTTTTCTCTTCTTTTCATCTCTCGGATTCTTCCAAAAGGATAAAACTAGGTCTCATGTTTGTGATTGGTGAAAGTTATTCTAAGCTTTTGAAGGGTGCATGATGGATTCTCCAATAGTCCTTGATTGGAGTGTAGTGCGTCAAAAAGATAGCATTTAATCACATTTCAAACTATGTGGGAAAGTATTATCATCCAAGTTATACAAGAAAAGCAACTTGTTAACTCTGTTTGAAAAGGCCTGGGGTCTAGAAAGTAAGGATTTTGGTGCCACAGGTGAAGGTGATAATATTTTTCTCTTTACTTTTGTGGAAAAGGGCAAAATGATTAGGATATTAAGGGATGGTCCTTGGACTATTCAGAAGAATCTTTGTGTTATGAAACCATGGAATCCAAGGGTGTTTTATAGGACATTAATAGATGAGTTTTGATTTTTTGGTACAATTCCATGGGATTCCTGTGGAAGGAATGAACGCAACAAATGTTTTGATTTTGGGTGCAAAGGTAGGAAGATTTTTGGCATACGAAGACCCATCTCACAATGATAAAATTATGAGAAGTTTTATAAGAATTAGAATTGAAATCGATATTAGCAAGCCTTTTCTTCTAGGCTTTTGGCTTTCTCGACTAGAAACGCCAAATGTCTAGATTACATTGAAGTACGAGAAACTTAAGAACTTTTGTTATAATTGTGGTTTGATGGGTCATGAGAAGCATTTTTGTACTTCAACAAAGCAAGTTTCAATTAAAGATCATTCCAAGCCTAAGTATGATGATTTGTTGTGTGCTATTCCATTAAGAAATATTGGAAGAATAATCATTGTAGAAGGAGAAAATCTTTGGTCGGAACAAGTAACTCCAACAATGATATCCGGTGCAGTTCCAGAAAATCTGGAATTAATGCAAAACCTCTTGAATTCCCAAACTCTTGGACGAGGAGATTACATGGGAAATAACAATGGTATTATGGTGGGCTCGAGTTCAAATTGCATGGGAAATCAACTTGTTGGTTAAAGTGATAATAATTGCTCACATGATTCTTTTGAATTTAATGGAGTGGGGCCTTCCTCAAAGGTAATGCAGGTTAGAAATCTTAATGAGATGGGAAGAATGTCCCTACTTAATTACAAAAAGAAGGGGTTATTATTAAAAAGGTGCCAAGCCTAGATTTAAGCAACCCAAAAAGCCCATCTATATGTTGGATCTCATAAACTCCCTTAGAACGAAATTATATGGATTTGGATCTTAGCCCACAAAGCTTGTTCAATTTAATTAGGCATCTTGTGGCAAATATGAATGCAATTGCTTTAAGATTTTTAAATAGCCCAACTCAATAACATAGTTCCAGTATTCGAGATGTCTCTTTGCATTGATCACAGAGAAGCCGATTTGGGCATTTCTTGACTCAAAGAATTGAAAGTTTCAATCTGAAATGAGGTTTGGACAAGGAACCCCCCTCACTGTTGTTGAAAAGATAGAAGATCTCACTAGACAATTTGCCTATGAAAGCGGAGGAATGAGCGGAGGTAGATAAGACTAGGAAGGAAATAGCTAAAAATATCAAGTTTGAAATTGGCCTTGGATCTAATGAGGAGGATGACTCGAAAGAGAGGAGGAGGAGAAGGCTCAATTTTTCAAAAACTACATCCACAATAGCTGAAGATCATGGTGAGAAGGAATCCCCCCCTCCCCCCAATTTCTCACAAGGTTAGTAAGTCGGAAGATGCTTTCAAAGAAGGAAGGCAAGGTAGCTGGCCATCCACAGCCACTAATGAGCCATGAGTTGCATAGGATAGAACTATTAGTTGGGGGTTACCTTGACAATTTGAAACTTGCTCTTCTTATGCAGAAAATACAACCCCATGATAGTCTTCCTCTCTGAAACCCATATGAAGGAAGGAAAAGTAGATGGGATTTGAAGAAAATTAAAATTTAAGAAAGGATGTTATGTGAAACCGATTGGACGTTCAAGGGGACTAGCACTATGGTGGAAGGAGGAGCTCAACTTTAAGGTGAGGATTCTGTCTAAGAATATCATTCATATTTGTAATATGTCGAGGGGAGGTTTTTGGGGAATTTTGCTTTTGTCTACAGACCCTAAGCAAGGAACTGGAAGGAAGCTTGGTGGCGGAAACTTAATAACCCTGTTTCACATAAAGGAATTCCTTGGGTTGTTTTAGGAGATTTTAATGAAATTTTGTATGGCTCTAATAAGGAAGGGGGAAGAATTCGAACATTGGCAGAGCTAGATAATTTCAAAAAATTCATGATTAATGGAGAGATGATTGAAGTGGAATCCAAAGGAGTAAAATAAACCTAGGCAAATAATCGTGAGGGGGAAGCTTTCATTCGAACAAAATTGGATCGAGTTGTTGCTAACATAAAGTGGTGAGAGTTATTCCCAAAAGGTCAATGCCAGGCTTTGTTTCTAATAATAGCCCACTAATCTTTCATCTAGATCTTTGGGAAAGAAAATCACCTATAAGTTTTAAATTTGACATCCAGTGGCTAGGTCATCTTGATTTCATGACTATTATAAAAAATGAGTGGAGAGATCTTAATGAATGGAACCCCTATATCTCTGTTGAATTTGTATCTAATTTAGAAAAACTCAAATGCTTTCTTGTAAAATGGAGTAAATAAGTTTTTAAGAATTGTAATAAAGAAATTAATAGGATGCTAAGAGAAATTCAAGGTCCACTTTTTGATGAATGGTCTCTTGAGATGCTACTAGAATCTCTGATCTGAAAAAGAAAATAGATGAACTTTGGAACCAAGATAAAATCTATTGGGCTCAAAAATCCTAAATCCAATGGCTTAAATTTGGAGACAAGAGTACAAAATTTTTTCACATGACTACTGTGAACACCCTATTTTGTCCGGATAAAAACAAAAACAATCAAAAATTGAAAAACCAAAAGAAATAAAATAAAATTTCCTTTTATGTAAGAAAATTAGTAATTATCACCTAATTTAAAAAAAATACAAATCTTCCAAAATTCAAAAAACAAAAAAATCAAATCCCTATCCAAATCTAATTTCCTTTTTAAGATTTTCAAAAATCCTATTCCTTTCCTCCAGTGTAAAAAATAATAATAAAATAAAGAAAAAAAAAGGAAAGAAGAAAGGAAATAAAATAAAACAAAACTCATTACATTAAAATAAAATAATATAAAAAGAATTATTAATTTAAAAAAAAAGGGCTGAAACACTGAGTTTCAGCCCCAAAAAGACTTGGGCCCTAATTTAGGGCTCAGGCAGAGTGGAAGCAGGCTCGGGCAAGTAGCTTGAACGTGGAAAAGCAGAGGAGAGACAAAGATGGAGAGACTGACCATGCAAAGGGAGACCGGGGGAGCACGCGTGAGGCCAGAAGGAGACGTGCACGAAATAAGAAGCCAGAGAGAGCATGCGTGAAGGAGGAGGGAGCACGATGGAGAAGACCGAGAGCAAAAACAGGGGGACCTTCGGGGGAAAAAGGGAGGGAGACCGAGAAGAGTAGCCGTGAGATGAAGAAGAAAATAGAGGAAGAGGAGAGACGGCGAGATTGAGGGAACAAATTGGAGGAGGAGCACGAAGGTGAACTGGGGACGGAGCCACGTGCGTGAGGGCCGCAGAGGAGGCTAAAAGAACCCTAGGAAAGGGGGGTCTGAACCGAAAATGGAGGAAGAGTGCAAGATTGAGGGAGCAACCAGAGGACGAGGCCGGGACAGTTAAAGGCGGAAAGTTAGAGGGAAGCACTGGTGACTGGAAAACAGAGGGGGCTGCAGGCGGAGCTGAAAAGGCCGGAGGAGTCCAGAAAAGAAAAAACCGAGCAACAAAGGCCTTTGTTGGGTATCGTTTCATATCTATTTAGCATTATGTTTCCTATCTAAACTGTGATTCATTCCCCTTCTGCGTTTTGGTTCTTTGTTCTGCGGTCGTGAGGGTCTGATTGCATCCATTGATGCCCTATTTGGGGACTTTGTTTTTTTGGTTTGGGTACAATTGTTAGAGTGTGTTTAGTATCAGTTTATTCCTAGGTGAATGATAGTCCTCCTGCCGTGCAGGCGGTTTGCTTAATCTATTTGTTGTTGGAAATTTGTGGTTATGCTGTCATATATATGATTTCGATGTGCCCAGGGAATATGTAAGATGGGGGTTGTTTTAGTTTTGAACTGGTGTTGTTCTCCTAGCAATTGTCATCAAGGGAATCTTCGTAACGAGTCTGGAACTGGGCCATAGGGGACGTTATTTTCGTTGTGGCCTGTGACATAAAACTGGGTTTACTGGTTATAACATGAAGCTGGGGAATCCCAAATTACAAAGTCATGTTTCTTTTCTCTTGAGTATGGTACGCAGAATTTTCTGGCATAAGGAAATAGGTTCTGGTGTGAGGATTAAGCTTCCAAGGACCCTTTGTTTGTTCTGATTGTGAATTTTATGCTGCTAGAAAAGGGCCTGAGCTTTGGGAAATTTTCTTAATATTTGGACTTGTTTTCTTAAGGGCCTGAGTTAGGAAATTGCTATAATATCTTTGACTCGTTTTTTGGGGCCTTTCCTGGGAATTGGCTTTAATAATTTTTGACTTGTTTTCTCATAGGCCTGGGCTGGGAATTTGCTTTAATATTTTAACTTGTTTCCTTATGGGCTTGGGTTTGGGAAATTGTTTCCACACTTTAGGCCGTTTTCTTATGGATCGGGGCTGGAGAAATTGTTTCAATACTCTGGTCTGTTTTCTTATAGATTTGGGCTTGGGAAGATGTTAAGAGTATTTGAGGCTGTTTTCTTATGAGCCTAACATTACGAAATTTGTTGGCCCAAACATGAATCCTGTATGTGGGTTGTTCTATCTTGGTTGATTCGTGGTTAAATTTGCAACCTCACTATCCACTACACGCTTTATTGTTCATAGAGCAAATTTAAGTACTCTTATCCGGTTGTCCTCTGGGTTATAATTTTTCGTATGTTATTGCTTTCTAAAAGTAAACGAAATAATAAAAGAAAATACTTATAAGGGGGAATACCTAGGGTTGTTCACGAAGTTTTCTAGGGCTTTCGTAGACCCCTAAAATAATCACACCATATGAGCCTAAGAGGCTACGCGAGTGTATCATAAAAATATATTTATAATTGGTCCCAATGACCTTTCCTTTCAAAATATCATTTTCTCATAAAAAGTAAATAAGACAATAAAATAATAAAATAAATAAATAAATGATTGGCTCCTATAACTACACCACGTGAGTTTTTGAAACCCACGCAGGTATTTAAGTTTACTGAGTTATTGCGTGAGATTACGAATTCACGTAGATATATTAGCTAAATGACTCTTTTTAAGAAAATAATTATATTTCATAAAAAATAAATTATGATATCTTAACAAGTTTTTCTCAATTTTTATCTAAAAATATATAATAAAATTTTCATTTGAAAAAAATATAGTAGTATTTTCTAAAGTTTTGCTTTAAAGGTTAATAAAACCTTTATACCGCGAGGTTTCAGAACCTTCATAGGTAATTCAAGAATCGGTTTATCGGGCATGACTGCGAGTCTGCACTAGATAAATTGGTTTTCATTTTTTTATAAAAAAGAAAAAAAGAAAAATTTTCAAAAGTATAGAAATGTGATGGTTTTCCAAAAGTACAAAAATATATCATTTTAAAATAAAAAATCAAAGAAAAACAAAAAATATTTTCACACAAAATAAAATAAGAGTAAGTAAGCGGAATTGAATTGTCTTTTACAAATTAAAACACACCAACTCAATCTCAGAAAATTGTTTTGTTTGCAAAAAGTTAAATTATTTTTCATTAACTTTCTCTTATTACAAAAATTAAAAAAACATCAACCAAGTGACACGTATTTCTAGGCCCAAACTACGTGGACTTTGATCCCCATCGCAGGGTACGTAGGCCCCAGGCTCTGATCCGGGGTCAAGTCCGCCTTTGTAAATAAATAAATATTTTATGATTTATTTGGTATTTTTTCCCTTAATTTTATGAATGTTTCCCAATCTATTTTCTCAATTCCTTTTCCTTATTTTGCTTAAATATCCTCAATTTTAATTCAATTTATTTTCTCTATTTTATTTTCCAAGTTTTCCAAATTTTCCTAATCTCTTTCTTTCTGTACCTTTTTTTCGCATGTGAATGATAAAAGGAAAACCAAAATATATTTAAAGCCATATTAATTTACATAGTCAATGTAAGGTAACCGTTCCTAGGAATGGGTGTTGTGAGGCGCCTAACACCTTCCCCACACATAATTGACTCCCGAATCCAACTCTAGTTACGGAGACCATCCTTTTCCTCTTTAATTCAGTTTCCCAAGATTTTTCCTTAAAATTTTGGTGGCGGCTTCTCACAAGTCGGTTCTCACTCGAAAATTTGATTTATTCTCTTTTTCCCTTTCGTCGCATTTTTCCAGGTGCGACAACTACTATCCAAAGAAGATGCAAGAACAGAATTGTTAAAATTGAGGATAATAGTGGGCATTGGATTGAGGATGAAGAGGCCATCAGTCATTGTTTTTCTGATTTTTATAAAAATCTTTTTTCAAATTCAAATTCTTGTGATTTTTTTGTTATTTTGGATATCATAGATCCTATTGTCTCTGGTAATGATAATGATGCCTTGTTAGCACCACACTCTAATGAAGAGATCAAAGTGACTATTTTTGACTTAGGAGGGACCAAGGCTCCTAGACTTGACGGTTTTACAGGAATTTTTTTACCGGAAGTCTTGGAACATCATCGGGGAACAAGTTTGCTAGTTAGTTAAAAAGTTTTTTATAGATGGATTTGATTTGCATAGCTTGAATTTAACCAACTTAGTCCTAATCCCTAAAATTGATAATCCATCCTCAATGAGTTAGTTTAGACCCTATAAGTTTATGCAATTTTTCTTATAAAATCATTTCAAACATCATTGCAAATAGAATGAAGCCTTTTCTTGGAAAATTGATCTCCCAAAATCAAAGGGCTTTTGTCCCTAGTAGAATGATACATGACAACATCATCATTGTCCATGAAGCATTTCATCATTTGCGCTTGAAATCTAGGAGAAGGCCAAAAATGACAATTAAAATGGACATAAATAAGGCTTATGATAGAGTGGAGTGAGACTTTCTATGTTCATTACTACTTAAGTTAGGCTTCCATACAAAGTAGGTCTCTAGTATTATGGAATGTGTTACTAGTGTTGATTTTACTCTGACGCTATCTAGCAAACCTGTGTCTTTTTTTTTCCCCTTTGAGAGGACTTAGACAGGGGGATCCTCTCTCTCCCTATCTATTTATTTTAATTAGGGATGTTTTATCAAAGATGATTAATCGGCATGAAAAGCTTGGTCTTCTCAAAGGAATTAAGCTAACAAGGCATTGCCCAACATTGACTCATTATCTTTTTGCTAATGATTTGCATTTTTCCTGCAGGCAAATGAAACAAATTGTAGAACACTGAAGAATATTCTTGACATGTATTGTAAGGTTACAGGGCAAGTAATTAATGTGGATAAATCATGTTTATTTTTCTCTAAGAATTCTTCTGAACTTTTGGAGGAAGAAGTGGGTCACATCTTCTAGATTACATCTGTTGAAGTGCCAAGAAAGTATCTTAGACTTCCTATCTTGTAGTAGAGATCAAAGGCACAAGCTCTTAGTTATGTAGTGGACAGAGTTAAAAAGAAGATTCAGGGATGGCACAACAACTTTCTCTCTAGTGTAGGTAAAGAAGTTCTCATTAAATCAATTGCTTCAGCAATACCTGTGTTTCCCATGTCTTGTTTTTTATTTCCAAAATCAACTTATAAAGTACTAGATAGTGTTCTTGCAAATTTTTGGTAGGGGGAAACAGATGTTAACAAGAAAATTCATTGGATTTCTTGGAAAAAAATTGGTTGGGCAAAAGGGGAAGGAGGTCTAGGTTTTCGAGAATTTCATAATTTTAATCTTACTCTTCTTGCTAAATTGGGATGGAGAATTCTCCAAGAGCCTGATGATTTATGGGTCAGGATTCTCAAGGGATTATATTTTCCTAAAACTGATTTTATGAATGCTAAAAGAGGTTACAGGGCCTCATGGGTATGCCAGCATTCTGGAAGGGAGAGTATTACTAGAGAATCATGTATGTATTAATGTTGACAATGGGACAAGGATCAATCTATGGTTGGACCCATGGTTACCATCACTCCCAGGTATGAAATTGAGTTCTCGCTGTCCTTTTAATGAACTTAAAAATATGAAAGTTGCTGAAATTCTGAATGGCAATACATGGGATGTGTCTTTGATAAGACCTTGGCTAAAGAGGGAAGAAATAGAAGAGATAGAAAATATTCCCACTCCTTGCATAGAGAAAGAGGATCCATGGTTGTGGATAAGAGGGAAAAATGGAATGTAGATTGTTAAGGAAGGGTACCATTTAGTTAAACATTTCATTAGAATGAGGGAAAGGCAGGGACCAGGAAGCTCTAGTAGCAGCCCACATTTATTATGTGGTACTATTTGGAAGCTGAAAGTCCCGAATAAAATAAAATTCTTCTTATGGAAATTAATATCAAATGCATTACCATGTTTTGAGAACCTTTTTAAGGAAAGTGTGGAACTTCACCGATATGTCCTATTTGTGGAACTACAACTAAGACAATTGAACACATTTTCCTTCTATGTGATTAGGCTAAAGAAACGTGGTTTGCAAGTATCTTCTCTTTGAGACTCTTAGAATCCCATGTTTCCCATATTAATCAATGGCTTTACGAGTTTTTGTGTACAAATAGATTGGATGACTAGGCAAAGGCCAAATTAGCAACAATACTTTGGTATATATGGAAGGGCAGGTGTAAGTTTATTTATGAGCATAAACAACCTAATCCTTTGCTTACCCTTTCAATTGCAGATAAGGCTTCTATGGATTTTTGGGATGCAAATGAATGAAGAAGTTTGCCTTATGATGGTGTTAGGTTTAATATAATATAAGTTTTGATAATAACAAATATAGAGTAATAAGGAACAAATGCATCATATGTGTCTAATACATATAGTGTTATTTAAAGAAGTAAGATGTACATTAGCATGTATTTAATTATGTTTATAATGCATATATTATGTTATGCACTAATATATCCACTATGCTTTTATGGTTTTTAATATAAGTTGAATATATAAATTGGACTAACTACTTGGTTCGTAAGTGTAACATATTAAATGTAAGATGGTCCAAGTAGGAATAGTGACCATTAGAATAAAGAAATGTAAATCAATATCATGTCTCACTTAAAAAATGAGAAGAGAAAGGATGCTCCAAGAATTGAAAATCAAAAGGGAGCATGCCAAAAAGGAAATGACCAAGTGAAAGTGGAACTCAACATTTGAAGACCTAGTTATTAGATATATTTTGTTTTCATTTAAGTCTTGAGGTGGTTTAACTTTTGAAATTTACTTAATCTTATTATCATATATTTTAAACATATTAGATTAAGTAAATCTGATGTTAGCATATGTTAGATTTGGAAAATACCGATTAACAGATGAATTTTGGTGTTGATTTTAATGTACTTTGTGCAAAATTTGAAATTGTGTAAAATTTGAACTTTACTTATTGAAATTCCAAATTCCAGAGTTATCATCTCTGATAGACAAATTTCAAGTTCTGAAATTCGAATTTTGAGATAAGCATAGTTAGTAAAATATGCAAAATTCATCTGAGATCTTGTCAAAATTTGAATGTTATTAAAGTTCATATAGAGTTTAAAGTCACTCCCTCTGATAGATGAATTTTGGATTTCAAAATTTGAATTTTGAAATACAAAATTTGAATTTTGTAGGGGAGAACTTTTGTACCATGTTGAGGAAGCCTCTGACAGACAAATTTCAGCTTCTGAAATTCGAATTTCAAGTGCATCATGAAAACATGAGACAACTGTTCAAACTTAATAGATGTACTTTGAATATGAAAATTTGTATGTTCTAACATGAGATATATTTAACAAATTCAAAATTTGAATTTCACTCTTGAATAGACGAATTTTAGAAGTTCAATGTTGAAATCTTTAACTTATGATCTCTGTAAAATTCGTCTATTGACACCTAAAATTCCAATTTCAGTGTGTCAGATGTATTAAATAAGGTTGGTGAATGGCTAATTTTGCAGAGTAACAGTCGATTAATGTTTCTAATGACTAGATCTTATGTCTTACAACTAGTTAAGGTACAAATCTATAAATAGAACCTCATTTAAACTTATGGGTAATGAATTTAAGTGAGTTTGTGCCAAAATGCTGCTACAATTTATAAAATCTTTTTGTATCAACTTTCAAAGCTAAACTTAACTCAATAGAGTGAGTTTTCAATGTATTATTCACTCTTCAAGAGAGTTTCTATTCTATAAACATTCCTTCTACAAAATTAGGGTAGTATCTTAGTGTGCGGAAACACCAAGGAAAATTACACATCTTATAATGGTGTGGGGAGAGTGGCTTCATAGGCGTCTACTGAAACTTGTGGGATGTACTGAGAGTTCACAAGTGCCTAGATCAAACTTGTGAGATATAATGGAAAATCTCAAGTGGTGACTTAGAGACTAGACGTAGCCCAAGTGGTTTGAGCCGACCTAGTATAAATTCTTGTGTTTTGCTCTTCATCTTCTCTCATCAATTGCATCACCTAACTCTCTTTGTTCATCCCCGTTTTGCTGCACATCTGATGAATTTGGGTTGTGATCTAAAAAAGGTAAAAATCTTACATCACCCAATTCACCACTTCCCTATTGAGTGACCAGCCAACCTAGCATATGGGAATGTTAATGAATATCAAAATGAAGGAAAATGGAAAGCACCTGCAGAAGGTAATCTTAAAATTAATTTTGATGCTACTTTCATACCATCCTCTAGTATGGTTGCCTATGATTTTGTTGTTTAAGATGAACAAGGTTTTTGTCATGGATGGTAAGGTCCGTACTTGCAAAGCCTCTTCTCCATTTATGGCAGAATCCTTGGCACTTTTTACTTGCAAAACCTCTTCTCCATTTATGGCAGAATCCTTGGCACTTTTTGATGCAGTACGATTTGCTTTTGAGAATGATTTGGTTAATGTGGACTTCGAAACATATTGCTTACCACTCATTAATTCAATATCAAAATAGGATGTGGTTGCTGAGTGGCAATGTCATTCAATTGTCGATAATATCCTTTCCATAAGGAATTCTCGAAGGAATCCAAAGTTTGCTTGGATTTCTTGAAGAGCTAATGACGTTATCAACCGGGTTGTAAGATCTACTCTTATTGGGATGTGCCCTTCTTCCTGGGATCTTTACCCTTCATCCCAGCTTAGGTCTCTTATTGACTTAGATTGCAGTTATTGTCATTCTAGTATTGGTTGAGTTTTGTTTGTTTTTCTTCATTAGTTTCTTTGTTTGTTTTCTTGCTATTTTTTCCTTTCAGACCGGTCTCGTTGTTATTCATCATTTATTTTAATGAATGCAATTCCCTTATTGGCCAAAAAAAAAATTCTTCCAAGTGGAAAGCCTCCTTATTTTGCAACTCTAAGATTAGCCTATTCAATACCTGTATTATGACTTTGACCCTTGCTTTTGTGATTAGTTTACCAATGTTTTCCAAAAAGTCTTATGGGACATTACTTCTCCAAAGTTAAAGTTGCACATTGTTCCCTTGATGGTCTCCATCAGGAAGTGTTTGGTAATAGGATAAAAAATTTGTTATTAATTAGTGTATAAAATAATCATAACACGCAACAATACATTTTTTAGTTTTCTTAAAATATTAAAAATTTAAACAATTTTATTTTAAATGTTTAAAATATTGTAAATTATTTGAAGGTTAAATTGGGATAAATACTATTAGGGCTACAACAATTTGAGGGAAAAGGCTAAAAATTGTATTTTATTTTTTCATTTTTTTATCAAAAGCATTAAACTTATAATTTAGCTGTAGAAATATGGTTAAGCTATGTCATCCTTGCAAAATGGGCCAGATTCGTTGGCAGGAAAAATAGGGCCATATTTCGACACCATGTTGTAGATGGGAAAAATAATGATGGTGAGTTTTCCCTCAATCATTGGATCTCCCTAATTTGGATCCGAATTAGGAGGTAGTATTAGATATTAGACAATTAGGGAAAAAAATGAAGCCATTTTTGGCCAAACAAAAAACCACGTAAAATGTCTTTTTTATTTTTATGCAAAAGCATGTAAATGTTGGTTGATTCCACGGGATTAGTGGGCCAGTTGAGTTTATTGGCCCAGCTTATATACCTTGAGAGTTGTTTATTCATTTTCAGTGATCCTCCATCTGAGACAGTCAGTATTGATACAACACTTCTGCATCTCCATTGCATGGAAAAAATAAAAAAATGAAGTTATATGAAGTTATACGTCTCCATCACATATTCACATTAACTAGTGGGGGTTATATTGCACTCTAAAGAATGAACCACACTATACATAACTAATGAAAAGTGAATTTGTTAGAATTTTTATATAGAAATTTAGATTATATCACAATACCTATGCATTCGTGTCATAATTATGTTTCATGTTCATATTGTTATTCTTATATTATTGAATCAATTAGACATGTTCCACTCTAGAGACAATTTGAACTCCATTATTTCCATCAATAATGCAGCAAAATGAAATTGTTCTTATACATTTTCTAACTCTATATCTATATATATGAAATTGAACATGTGGAAAAGTTGGATAATTGATCTAAATGAGTTTTCGTAGTTAGCAATAGTCTGATTAGCTATCACTGAGAAAAGTGAGAGTAACTAGCGATAATTTTTGTCATTGCATTTTAGTTATTGCCATTGAATGGCGATAACTTTTTAATGTTAAACATGCAGTTTCAAAATTCGACATTTTCAGGGTAAATTATGTTTGTGATTTACTTATATATAAATTTGTGCTTTTCTTTGTCTAGAAATCAAATCATTATGCTCATGCATGCAATAGATACCTTCTGCGCTTATTAAAAAAAAACATAACAATCTCACTGAATAGATTAATACTGAATATACATAACAAGCACCAACAACCAGTGCAAGCACACTAAATGATAACATATGTATATATAACTATAGCAAGGGCAAGCACAATAAACACAACCTGCCATTATTCTATTCATAAACATATTATATAGTGCTGATCTCGTGAATACTCAGTTCCTCGGAGGTTTATAGGGAGGCTTATGAGGTGGTTTCTCGCTCTTTGGTTTTGGTTTTGGTTTTGGCAACGACTTTTCTTCTTGTAGACGATGTCCTGGGTGATTAGGGTCGTGTGGGAACTTGTTCTTTGGGGGCAATTTCTCACCTTCTGGTTTAGGTTCTAGCAGTGGCTTCTCTTCTTGTAAATGATGTCTTGGTTGATTAGGAGGTTCTGCAATTGGTTGCGGGGGTTTTTGTTTAGGAAAAGGTTTGGGTTCTATTGGTGGCTTCTCTTCTTGTAACCTATGGCCAGGGTGATTAGGGTCAAGAGGGGGATTTTTCGGAGGTGGCTTCTCCTTTTTGGGTTTTGGTTCTGGAAATGGTTTGTGTTCAGGGAACGGCTTCTCCTCCGATAAACGATGTCCAGGATGATCATGGGGTGGCATGTTTTCTGGAGGTGGCTTCTCATTTTTTGGTTTTGGCTCGGGAAATGGTTTGTGTTCAGGGAACGGCTTCTCCTCCGATAAACGATGTCCAGGATGATCATGATCATGGGGTGGCTTGTTTTCTGGAGGTGGCTTCTCATTTTTTGGTTTTGGTTCAGGAAATGGTTTCTGTTCAGGGAACGGCTTCTCCTCCGATAAACGATGTCCAGGATGATCATGGGGTGGCATGTTTTCTGGAGGTGGCTTCTCATTTTTTGGTTTTGGCTCGGGAAATGGTTTGTGTTCAGGGAACGGCTTCTCCTCCGATAAACGATGTCCAGGATGATCATGATCATGGGGTGGCTTGTTTTCTGGAGGTGGCTTCTCATTTTTTGGTTTTGGTTCAGGAAATGGTTTCTGTTCAGGGAACGGCTTCTCCTCCGATAAACGATGACCAGGATGATCAGGATCATGTGGGGGCTTGTTCTCTGGAGGTGGTCTCTTACCTTTTGGTTTTGGTTCAAGGAAAGGATTACGTTCTTGCAATGGCTTCTCCTCTGATAAACGATGGCCTGGGTGATTAGGCTCATGTGGAGGCTTATTTTCTAGAGGTGGCTTCTCTCCCTTTCCCTTTGGAGGTTCATCTATCAGTTTGGGTGGTTTCTGTTCAGGAAAAGGATGATGATCGAAATCTGCACTCAATGGACTGATGAGAATCACCAGTCCCAAGAAGAACACAAGCAAACTACTAGAAGCCATATTTTGGGATAACTATAGGTTGTGATGGTGCAAAAACTGGGAAATGCAGGTGGCCCTTTATAGAAGAAGATCAATGTTCTGCTACGTCACTAATCATGTCACTACACACTAACTTGTCAAAGGTTTCATACATACTCTAGGGGTCCTATATTTATATATGATTCTCCCAAGTTGAAAACTTTGACATATTATGAATGTGTTGTTGCGTCTGTTTGTGATCAAGTGCTCAATTCTAGTTGAATATGATGACTTCAAATAGTTGCCTCGCCAATTGTTCACTCAAATCCAGGATCAATTTCCGGCCTGTCTACTGTACGTACGAGCTTTTCTCACAAGTAGAATTCTTGAATCCTAGGAAGGTCCTAACTAGTCCAGTTTTTAACCGAGTACAAAAGGTCAAATTCCAACTCCTTTTTTTCATAAAGTGAACAGAAAAGAAATTGTAAAAAACATATATATATATATATGTATGTATACTTGGGACGTACGTTTTCATAGGTATCCAACAAAAAGAAAAAAGAACTGTGTGGGTGCTATAGAATGTGTATCCGTACCAAATACGAGTGTTATACGGGTACAGCCCCATTTTTTGCATACCGTGCTTCATTGACATATATTTAATTAATAATAGATACCGATTGCATTTGTCATACACACACATTTATATATTATTCCTACCCAAATAAAAATGATTTAAAATATATAAAGGTGAGTTTCACTTCAAAAAACAATATACATATATATATATTATATGTTCCCTCCTATCCATATTATAAAATATTTTGTATGATAAGTTTTTAATTCAAAATATAGGATAATGGATATTTTTCTTCCTATTTTACTCCTGCTTTTAATACTTTTTCTCTTCTCATGTATAATCCTATAATAATAAAAGAATTAGGTATTTAATAAATGTAAAATAGAAAATATGGATATTTTTTGCATTAATTTTAGTTAAAAAAATAATTTTTAATATGCATATAATTCATATAAAATGTGTAATATGGATATGAGGGAGTAATTAACTGCACTGTACTTTATTTTCTTTTTGGTAATCAACCACATTGTACCGTTAAATGGAAGAGGTTCCGTAAAGTAAAGGCCGGAGAAGGGATTGGGGTTGAAGTTTGAGGTGTCCACATGTTGGCTTTCTTCATTTCCCACATAAGATAGTGACCTTTTTCTTCACACGCTTTCAAAACCTTAAACCCTAGATTAGCCCATATTTATTTAATATTTATTTTTAACTTTTTCTTAGCGGCAGCTACTTTGAAGTTTTCTCTGAGAACATACTAACTCATAAGAAAACTACTACTCACATACTATTTTCTCCCAAATTTTAGTCTATAAAAAAATTCCCAAGAAAAAAAAAACGTAATCATGAAAAGCTGTTTTTCAAGAATTAAATCCTTGAGACTTTTTTTTCTTTGTTAACGAATTTCTTTTTGTTAAGAGGATATCTATAAGAGAAGCTGAGGGAGAAGGCATTTTCTTATGAATTTTTGTGCAATTTCTCACGAATTTTAATCATGAAAAGTTCACTATTTTAGTGGAATGCACTAAAATTGGTCTTTTTTAATAGTGTACGGATGCGTCACAAGCTTTATTGATATACTCACGAAAGATTTTTCGTTAACGCTCTTCTAATTTAACAGCTTAATTCTTTTTTTATAATACTAATTGGTT
This sequence comes from Adenanthera pavonina, assembly GCA_026686845.1. Classification (NCBI taxonomy): domain Eukaryota; kingdom Viridiplantae; phylum Streptophyta; class Magnoliopsida; order Fabales; family Fabaceae; genus Adenanthera; species Adenanthera pavonina. The sequence continues at coordinate 13,037,892 of JAIVEN010000017.1, forward strand.
TTTAGAACTAACATTGGACGCGTAATAGCTTAATTCTTCAGTATTATTACAAGCAGTTATAGGTAAATTCTTTTTTATAATTAAGAATATTATTAAAAAACTATGCTTAAATAAAAAAAATCCAAAAACATTGTTAAAACTTTGTTTCGGGTATAAATTCACACTGCACGTGGATCCAACTTGTAAGTCCCTCCTTCATATCTCCACCATTTTCAATGAAAACACTAAGGTTAAGAGCACAAGTTTAAAGAGAAATTTATTTGGAAAGACTAATTAATATAATTAATGAGATAGTCCTTTAAACTTATAAAGGACTTTTTACTTATTATATTTGTCCTTTAGATTAATTTATATACAAAATCGCACATTTGAACTACTTCTGTGGATTCAAATTGATTTTCAGGGATTCATTTATATTTGTTCCGTACACAAAGACTAGTAATTGAATCTCCAACCATTTGTTTAAGGAACAGGAACTGTTACTATTTATGTCAACCTAAATTATTCTCATGTAAATTGTTATTTTTATCTTTGTTAGTCATATATACTGTTATTTTTATAATCTAGCTCCATCGATGAATGAAATTAATTCTTATGGTATTTAATTTGTCAAATACTAAGATGTTGTTATACAAAATATTTCCTCCAAGAGTATCTACATAACAATAGAACATAGTTAAGCAAATGACCATAAAAAAGGCAACAAATTGAACTAGGCCAAACTAATCAATATATTAATTTATAATAATATAAAATTTATTGAAAGCTACACTCTTTATGAATTATAAATTGTGTGAGTTATATCAAACTTTACACTATTTGGAATAAAAATCAAACAGCAATGCTGGATTTGGTTGGAGGTATCTTTGTCAATAATAAATATTTCTGTTTGGTAACAACAACAAAAAAGAAAAATGCTGCTTCAGTCTCGGACCCGTGACCTTTGAGTTGGAAAGAGGAATTTCCGCCATGGAACCTGCAATGATTTTTCATCGGTCGCGTTATTTAATATATACAACATAACAATGTATATGTTAAAAAAATAAAATTATAACTTTTTAAATAAAATGAATTATTAAAAATAATTTTACAAAGTAATGAAACTAAAATTAAATATTATATTATTCTTATTAAATATATGTAAAAAATATTTTTAATAATTAAAAAATTAATTAAATTTTTTAACATATTTTTATATTAAAGATATTATTGTCAAACTAAATATAAATATCTATTTTATTTCGTGACATATCAAATATACTTATTTTATTCTATTAATTATCATTTACGTTCTCATTCCCACAAAATATTCCTGGAACCAAACAGTACACAAAAGTGATATAATTAGCATACATTACTGTATAAGAATTGAGTCCTAATGTCCAAATTCTATTGGAAAAGATTAAAAGGAAGGATTTTCTATGAGAAAGTATTGGGAAAGAATAAAAGGAACCATTTCCTACGAGAAAATTGTGGATAGGTGTGGATAAAGGTTAAAAAAAATTCCAGTTAGATACAACGAAAAGAAATTAATTAAAAAATAGCCATGCAACTTGCAAAATTCTCAATAATATCAAACTAGAATTAAAATATATTACAAAATTTTTATTTTGCTCTTAGATCAAAGTTAGGAATGTGAGGATCAATTGGAAATATGAGAGCAGGGGCAAAATCGACATTTCTCATCACAAACTAATTACAGTTTAATAACTTGATATTGGTTGCGAATTTCGCAAATTGTAGGCATGTATTTTTAAACCTGCTTCCTTCTGTAGCATTTAACTGTTACTTTCCCCAAAGTCAAATGAAATCATACCTTGGACAACTTGCAACTTGTCTAGTGATTTCCTTTTTTACAGGGATAAAAATGTTTGCGTTTAACTATTTGTATTGTTGTATTAAAATCTAGATCACAGATTTCTCAGCCCAATAATATGCAAAAATTTAATTTGTTACAAAAATAAATCAAAATTTGTGAATTATCAAAATTTTTAAAAATTATATTATTTTTTTTAAGAAATTATGTACATGGTTCTTTTTTGTATGCACCAATGTATGCTTACTGTTAGCCAAAGACTAATTCCAATAAATTTTTATGCTTAAGAGACCCGGTTATTTGCCAATTGTAGAATGTATGTGGTACTTTGAGGATAGGAAGAAAGAGAATTCTTTTTTTTTAAAAAAAAACAAGAAAGAGATTTTAATGGATACGTGGATTCCTTTCAAGAAAGAGAAGTCACTTCTTTCGTATGGAAAGTGAAGAAGAATCTGGGGGAGCTTCGGATTGGCCTAACTATCTTTCCTTGGTCAATCTGGTGGATCTCTAATTCAAGATGTTTTCAAAGTAGAAGGTATGAACGAACTTCGGCTTCTTTGCATCATCAAAGGATTGTGACCTTTCTTAACACGCTTTCAAATCCCCATCCCCATTATTAGCCCACCTTTAATTTCAAACATTTGATCCTTTCGTCCTTTTCATAGGGGCAATTACTTTGAAGTTTTCTCTAACTGATGAAAAAATTGCTTCTCACATAAAAAATTATTTCTCACAAATTTTATTTAGGGAAAATTCACTATTTTAGTGTAATGCACTAAAATCGGTCTTTCTTATAGTATATGGACGCGTCATAAGCTTTATTATTATTACTCATGAAACATCTTTTGTTAGTTCATGACGCTTCTAATTTAACGGCTTAATTCTTTTTTTAGATAATTTTAACTGGTTTCTGGAAGTCACATTAGGTCCTATAAGGAATTATTACAAGTGGCTGTAGGTAAATTTTTAAGTAAAAATACTAAACAATTAGGCTTAAATAAAAAATAGAAAAAAAAACTATTTCAAGAATAAACTCACAACGCACGTTGATTCAACTTGTAATTGTCCGTGTCGATTGGAGTTGGAAAAAAATAATTTCAGATAAAAGTGTTTTTGAAAATTAATTTTGATTAAAAGTAATTTTGATTGATTGCAATTTCTATTTGGAAACTTTTTTTTGCAGGAAAGTGATTTTGAAATAATTGATTTTGTTTGGATATTATTATTAAAATCACTTTTAAATTTAAAACATTTAGAATTAATTCGGTAACAGCTTGTATTTTTAAGTAAAGATTTAAGGGTAATATAATTTAATTATAAAAGAAACTAGTATTTTATCAATTCAAAATTTCATGAAAAAGAATATTTGAACCAAATTCAAGCCCAAGCTAAAAATTTTTGACATGATTGAATTATGAATTTCTCTACCGAAATTTTGGTAGCATAATAGTTATAACTAAGGTCAAGCCCCCAATAAGGGGCTACAGGCTAGCTTATATAAGACCTAACTTGGCCTATCATATTTAACTAAATAGGCAAGACTCAAACCTATAGATAGACTTATTTAATTAAATAGATCTGACTTATTTAAGTAAGGTATAGCATAAAACTTATCAGGTTAGACCTATTTAAATTATTTTTATTATTATTTAATATATATAATATAATTAATGTATATTAGTTGTATGAATGTTTTTATTTATATGATGAATTGAAATAGGTGTAGGGACAATCGTTTTATGTGCTCAAACATTCTTTCTTATTTCTTTTTATATTGCCATCTTTTTGTGGATGAGAGTAGATGATTTAATATCTGAGAAGTCTCATATCGATAAGATCACAAGAGAAGAGATGTGGGTGAGATTTATGAAAGTAAAGAGAGTAGCTACTTGGCCATGCATTTGGTGACTAGAAGTTTAAAGTTTGAAACTTTTTTTTTCAAAATAAAGTTGAGAATTTCTTTTTTTTTTATTTTTCTTTTTAATATGCTATAGATTTTAAACCAAATTAGGAATTTAGAAGACTCAGGTTTGAACATAAAATGAAACCTTATATATGCTAATAGGCTAAGTTCAGACTTTAGATTTATAATATAGACCTGACCTATTTAGCTAAAGTCTAGTTTAACCTAACATATTTCTACCCTAGCTATAATCCAATAATTCTCGAAAAAAATCTTTTAAAAATATTTGATATTATAGCATTTCTAGTAGCAACCACAATAAAATAGTCAAATGAGTATTCATGTTAAACTCCCTGCATTAACTTGAATTCATAGCCAAAGGCAAACTACTACATAAAACAAAAAGAAAATTCCTTGGTCATTCCCATTCACAAAAAATAACATGTTCATTTATTTTAGGGAAAGTTAATCTCTCGGTCCCTATAGTTTACATTAATTTGTAAATTGGTCCTTGTAGTTTAAAATTTTTTTTGCCCATCCTTGAAGTTTGCAACAGTTACAACATTAATCCTCCTAATTTCAACCGTTTGTTTCCCAGTCCCTAAAGTGATGACATGGTTGGATGGAGTTAACGTAAGAGTTTAGGTGGCTGACAGGAGGCTATAATTCATAGGTGAGAAAGTTATAACTCAAATGAAATAAGGAAAAAGGAAGACTGAACATATTAATTTTTGGAGGAGGCACATGGGAGGAATCAACCTCATCAGCTTCAGGAGAATCATCGTTAAGGACAGCCAAAATGACAAGCTTTGTAGGGGAGGCATTGGTTAATGTTATGGCAATTAATTGAGATAATGACCTTAGACCTCCTAAAAATAACCTTTATAACCCCTCTTTATATCTTGTGTGTCTGTTTAAAGTCAATTTAAAATATGAAACAATTTTAAAATTTTTTATTTATCCCAAAAATTTAAAATTGTAGATGATAAATAGAAAGAAATTGTATTTTTTTCAAAATGTTTTTAACTTTTAGACAACATTTGTGATATTGATGGTCTCAAATTCTTTTTCAAAATTGAAGGTACTGAGAGAAGTGTTAACAAAAGAAATTAATGTCAATATCAAAATGCATGCATTGCTTTATTGACAACATTCATGACAAATGCTAATGTCAAAACATGTTTTTTTTCAAAATTAAAATTATTTAAATTCTATTCAAGATCGACTATATTACAATTTGGATTATGTTGATTAAGTATACTATATTTTAAAAGTATGAAATCGATTATAAAACTTCGATGAAAAAGTTAGAAAAATGATATAAGAATTTATGAGTTATAGTAGACTCCTCCAATAATTTTGCCTAAAGCCCCAAAATATATTGACATAGCCTATTTGTAGGCTCATGAACCTTCAAACTCGCTGATGTTTCCGATTTTAGTTTTGGAAGCAACACATATTTTTTAATAGATTACAATAAGTTCCTTATATGATATTATATAAATCCTTTATTTAGTGTTGTCCTTTTGTGTGATTTTCCTTCTATTATTCAAGTTGACTAATAATATCATGTGGCCATAAGTCAATTAAGAATACCTAGACAGCAAAAAGTGTCAAAAGGGGAAAAAAATCCTAAGAACAATATTCTCACCGTATACAAAAGTAATACACCATGATATCACCATGACAAGGCCATAAATAGAAAACATGGAAATCTTGAGTCATCAATAAAAGCTTTAAAAGTCAATATTCTCACCTGAAGCAATACTCTGTTTTTAATACCATTTCTGAGCTTGACTTCTTGGAGCAAATTGAGATTAAAGAACCTGAATAACAAGTTTTTACCCTTTCCCACTTTTTGGAAGCTGGTACAATTAATGTTGATAAAATCGTTTTCAATGGGTAAAAAGAAAATAGAAGTCAATATCACAAATTAGATTTCTTGCCTCATTTTTGGAACCTTGTAGTTATTTAAAATCTTCATACATTAGGATAGTTCTTCCACATGCACACCAACATCCACTTTGCATATGCTGGGGTTTAACTAAGCTTTGACAGTTTGAACAAAGCTCGTTCTCTTTTGGAAAGTTAATTATAACATGAATAAATAATACTCTAAATTACAGGTGGAAACCTTTTTTTTCAATGGAGACTTAGAGAGAGAGAGAAAGAAAGAGAAGCACCTTAAGGAGATCCACTCGTTGGATATGCACACAAAAGGCTTGCGTTCAAAAGCTTTGCCATTCCGTTGTTAAAAAATATTATACTATGATGTTGAATCAATTCACTACGTCAGATTTACATTTAGTAGACACTCAAAAGTTGGCGGTTGTTTGAAAAAACGCATACAAAAATGAAGAGGTAAAGATTTGTTGGGGGTTATTAAAATAACCGCCCACAGAAGTATTATTTAATTAATTTGTCAAAGACTTTAGTAGGCGGTTTTAGCTGGAACCGCCTACCAAAGTCCTTTAGTTTAACTAAATAGGCGATTTCATTTGGAACCGCATATTATAATCGTAATTTTTAGGGTTGAGGTTTCACTACGTTTTCATTCATAATTATTTTTCTGCCCGATTGAACTCTTCCTCTCTCTCAAGCACAAGGTAAAGCACTGCCTCCATCGAGCTATTTCCTCCCGTCCTCGACATCTCCCTCCACTTGCATCGTCCTTGGGCTCTATCGTCCCCTATAAAGCAGAGGTGGCTGGCGACAATACCCACCGACGGAGCAAAGGTCTTGACCTTCTTTTCACTTCTTCTTTGTATCACCCACCTTCCCTCTTTCTCCCTTACTTCTAGGTATCTCCCAACCTTTGCCCTCCTTCTCTCTCACTAATTTCTCTTTGCATCACTAAATCTGAGTTCCTATTTGTAAATCGCTACGAATTTTGGATTTCGTGATCTAGCAAGGATATTTCGACTGTGTTGCCCTACAAGAGAATGTTGCATAGCTGGCTCTAGATCTCTACGTTTCCCTAGAAGCCGATCTGAGTGCCATAGGCTCCATCAAGGCCTCCGATATCGTGAAGGCTCGCCCTAAACACATCCTCAAGAAGCTGTCCCCCTCTTTCTCTATTGCCATGACAGTGTCATTCCTTGCATAATCATTGCCCTCTCGATGCCAAAGAGTAGAAAACTATGAAAGCTAAAATTTTCTGTAATTAATTATTCAATTTAGCTTCGGATTGGTGATATGAATGCTGATTTCATTTTCCTATCTGTCCAATTGTTAGTTGTGGAAGGTTTGTGGTTAACGATGAGGAAGTTTGAGTTAGCTTATAATGGAATTAATTATTCAATTTTGCTTCCCTTGCTCAATGTTACTAAAATACTATATATGGCATTTCTTAGATTGCTCATGAAGCTACTAACTATCATTTGCATTTAAACTAAATGCTCACAAGTGTTTCAAAAACTTTATGTGGTCCAAATTTTGAAGATAGCAAAGATAAAATAATTGTTAGGTATCTTAATTCGTGAGTTACTACATTTAGCCTATTTCTATACATGTCGCCTTTTCAATTATAGTCAGTATATCTTTACAGTTTCTAACATTCTGTAATGAGAATGAATCCTTGTCAACAATCTCCAATGTTCAGAGTCCCCATGCCAAGCTATCAATGCCCGAGTTCATGCAAGTTCTGTGGCTCGTTCTCATCTTGTAGATTGCTCAGTATTTTTGTTCCTTAGTCCCTTGTTTTTGGATTGGTGACTTACCTTATTCTCTTTTCTATTTCAACTCTATGGTCACTTTTTCTTGTTTGTTGAAGCTGAAAGTGAGAGGTGCTCTGAACAGATTCAGACAGAAAAAGAAGATGAGAGGGATTTGTGTATCATTAGTGACAAGAAAGGGACTAAGAGGCGATTATAATTTTTTCCCACTGGTTATGGATCAAACTTGTGTAACCATTCTTTGATTGCAATTCTTGGTTATTAATTTAAAATCTTCAGTTGTGGCTGCCTTTGTAGATTTTATTGTTTAATTTGTATTGGTAGTTGCATTTAGCATGTAGGTTTTGGATCAGGAACTTGACCAATCTATAGATGAGGAGGCATGAAGGCTCAAAATTATGTACTGAGAAAAAGTAAGATGCAACCACTCATTTAAGATTCTCCATATATAATATTATTTCTCTTGTTGACATGCACAGAGTTCGATATAATTTTATTAAAGAAATCGCAACATATAACTCCATATTAGGTTGCTTGCTATTGCACAAAAGTAACTACTTGAAATGTCATAGAAGTCAAAAAATGACTTTGCACTTATTTTTTGTATTGCTTTCTTGGAACCTACCTAGCTTGATGCCATCATTTCCAAGTGCATTCATTTGAGCTGTTACAATACAAGCTATCAATGATGTTTACATGGCTGCTTTTACTATATAATGAGTTTGAGAGTTCATTAATTTGTAGACCAAAACACTTCTTTGCCTGATAACTAATTATTGTTCTGGTGGAGAGCTATTCCTGTTTCCAGAATAATAGCAAACAAAGGTTCTCAAAGAAGATGCAACCAGGTAAATTATTCCACTACTGAAAATAGGGTGTTGATTAATACCAAGTTCTTTTCATCTTTATTTGGTCCACTGTTATTGTTATGGGCTTTATTAAATAGATGTCAATACTTAGTACCCACTTTTAATGCTAAGAATCCTTTTACAATTATGCAGCTTTGTATTTGCATATACTTTCCTTGAACTGACATAAATGTAATAACGATTATAGGTTTTATGCTGCTGAGGTATTGGTTGAACTAGAGTTCCTCCATTGTCAAGTTAGGCTCTTATTCATTAAATCTTATATACATATGTATTACAAGATGATGATTTCTATTGTTACATTCTCTTTTAACTTATAGAACTGTATGATAACTTGGGAAATGCTTAGTCTGGTGACCTTTAGTAAACTGACCAAGCTGCAACTATCTATAGACATATTAGCAAAATTTTCCCTGTGAACAAAGGCATCAAACATAGCCCTTCTAGTACTCATTGAGCTAGTGCTAGTGCTATTCTCGTAAATGACAGTGGTTTATGAATACCTTAGTAAAAGTGGGGTCAACATATTGTAAATGTTTCCTTACTATCCATAATCTCAATTTTTAATTTATTTTGAAAAATTTTTTAAAACATTGCATGCTTATTTCTCTCTCTCTTTCTCATTGTAATACCATCTATATTTTCAAAGAACCTAAGTATGATGTGTGATAGATGTAATTATGGTATTTACTACTTCAAGCTGATTGTTGAATAGTTTCCAGTAGTATTAAGGTTGAAAGTTGTTTAGTAATTCCCTAATAACGTTGATTAACATGGAAAATATTTTTAGGTGTTTTATGTAGCATCAAAATCAAGGTAAAAATTTATCTATTAACTAATTTTCTGGGTCTTTCAACATCCACTCCTAATATCCTAATTCCTTAGTTTTTCTTTTAATATATCTAGTCTTTGGGGAGTCTGTAAAAACATGATTAGTATTGAGAGGCAATGTCAACATGAATGATGATTTTGACATCTTGAATATAAAAAATAGGTCGGTTACTACTTTGCTCCAAGTCCCAAGCCTTACGCTGATAGCTGGATTATTACTAACCTCATATATGAGGTTGAAGGATCTCTAATCTCAAGGTAACTATAAGCTTCTTCTATGCTGGTATACCACTTTTGATGCATGATTGTGTGAAATAGCAACCATTGTTAATATTTGATATGTTCAGTTTCATTGGCAATTCTATTATCTTCCTTTCTCTATCGCATTTTTCTTCAAGGAAAGGACCTGATGATGGTGCATAATGTTTAATCTAATTTTTGTCCCTGTTGCAACTTTATCGAATTCCAGCTAATACTTTTTAATTTTTATTTCTTTCTATTATACTTATTTTATGGTAAGCACAACTTGAATCATCATTATATATAAAACTTGAATAAAAATCACTTTGGAATTCCTGTCAACCTCACAAAATCTATGTTACTACTCACTAATTTTGAAAAGGTCTATATAGCTTGATTAGTCATGTACATATTTTTTAACCATATCTTCTTTCTATTTTATTATCCTTGCTTAAAATTATCTATTTGCCGATGCTTCTAGTAGCCAACTATCCATGTTACTACGCACTAATTTTGAAGTCGTACATGTTCTCCAGTGTATCACTATCACTTTTGGATGTGAGGGACTTGGCTTTGTTGTGCAGTTATATTAGTTTATATAATATTATGAACATGCAATTGTGTACTACTCTCTTGGAATTTGTTGACAGTGTTTCTTTGTTGCTTCCAGTTCAGTCTCACTAGTTTCCTATCTTTATTGTCATCGTTAATTGACCCAAACTTTATTTATTTATTTTTTTGGTTTAGGGCCATGAGATTCCAATTGTGTGTCATTATGTCGACTGAATTCTATTGTTTGAATCTTGGGTTCTCTTATTCTTAGTTGGATTATTTATCACAGTTATGTTTACTTGAGTCTTAATTAAGTTTGGTTTTCTTGTCTTAGTTGAATTAAGTTTAATAATAGAGCTGATTTTTATGACAGAGCTGCTCTTAAATTTGCTGACAAATTAGCTAAAACTGTGTGCAAACACATGCTAAGGCTATTTGCTTTGCATATGGATAGACAGGTGATAGTAGGCTTTCAAATCTAATTTAGCATCTATAACAGCATGACTTAAGATAAAGCCAAAGTATGACCATTTGAGAAGTGACTCAAAGGCTTTTTAATCTAAATTTTCTCCCAAAAAAAGAGCGGCCATAAGGATATAGAATCTGTCTTTTTTCATTATGTATACTTCTTTAAGTATTATAATAACAGTTTTGTTCTTAGCTTGTTTTGTCCTTTGGTATGCTAGCTTTCTTTGGTTATAGATTCATATTGTAAGTTTATAATGAAAAGACTACAACTTGCATGTTAGAGCAATCCTAAAGCCATGTATTAGGATTACAAAGTTGTGTGCTTAATCTCTCAAACTAAATAAAACGGGTGCTTAACATTAAAGCTTCACACATTGTAGCTTAGGCACCATATAAAGGCTTAACTTTAGTTTGAGTAAGCTAATAATTTGGTCCCTAATTATAAGATCTATTTACTTTTAGACTCCAAAAATTAGTGAATGCTTGTCAATCCCCAAAAATAAGTAGTTGAATGCATATTATCTGTGAGCAGTAGAAAGACATGGAATGGATTAGTGAATTATTAGCAAGTTATGACTACCATGATTATAAGGATGATCAGAATTTACCATATGAGATCCTTTACCTTTTTCTAATTCTCTTAAGTTGAAAAATAAAGTGAACAAAACGTTAAGGAATAGTGAGATGAGATCTAAAAGTGCACTGCTGCAATCATTATCTGTTTGTTATTTGTTGGAGGTGCTCAAAACATTCCAATGTGCATATAGGAATTTTGCTAATATCCTTATATATAGTGTAATATTTCCTGTTCCTCCACTGATAGCTTAAACAATGGGAGCGAAAGGAATGTAAGCCAAATAGCCTTCTAGTCTTGCACAAAATGCATGTTAAAGTAGGTGATACAGTGAAAGTAATATCTGGGCGTGAAAAAGGTAAAGTTGGAGAGATTACTAAGGTCTTCAAGCATATATAACAACTTAGTCAACTTCATAACATTATGTCCTTGTAAGTATAGTTTGATATGTAGTCCTCGTTATGCCTTTGTTAATACAAGTTAAAGAGTATTTTATGGTATTGGAAATAGATGTATACAACCATTTGTTTTTTCTGTATTTCACATGTAAATTGAGGTGCATTATCTTAAACTGCAGTCATTTTATTGTTATTCTGATTGTTATTTTTTTTAATATTCACTTTTAATTAGGCCTTCAAGAAAAATATTGAACTTTTGCTATTGTTTGTGGTTCTTTTCTTGTTTCTCAATCATCCTGTTTAGATACATTAATTATGGTTTTAATTTATTTTCAATCACATTTTGTAACATATGGTGGTGTTGTATCAATGACAGAGCTCATAAAGAAAGAAAGCATAGAGAAAAGGACGAAACAAAAGGGAGTACAAAAGAAGAGTCAATGCCAGAGTGTTGAGACATGATGAGTGGAGTTGGGGCCATTGCTTAAGGGAGACAAAGAATGGATCACCATCTAGGTGATAATTTTGATTCTTAAAAGGGTGTGATTTGGTGGCGCCATATGGTTTTATTTGATACACAAACATGCTTAGTTGTCATAGTTCATCCCCTAACTTGGCTCTTATTTCATGGAAAAGATTTTAAATTTGTTTTGGTGAGATAAAATTACAATTTTCTTCTTTGTTAGGTTGTATGTTAGGTATTTTTCTTAATTGTTTAGGCTATATCTTAGGCTTTGTTTTTTCTGTTTTTGTGGATTAGTGTGTGTAATTTCTTTGTTTTATTAATTAAATTGACATTAATTTGTAAATATTTTTTAATATAATTTTTTTATGGGTTTAGTATGTTGCATATATTTTGATATTGAATTAATTCAGTATCCAAATATTTTTTTTTTAAAAAAATTGGATATTCTTTGTAGACGGTTATTAGAATAACCACAAATAAAAGTAAACTTACGTAAGCGGTCATTCAAATAACCGCCTACAAAGGTAAACTTTTGTAGGTGGTTATTTATATAACCGCCTACAAAAAGGGACTTTTGTAGGCGGTTATTTAGACAACCACCTACAAAAGTGGACTTTAGTAGGCGGTTATAACCGCCTACAAAAAAGGTCCCCTTATGTTAGCACTCGCATAGTAAATGGTTCATAACCATCAACAATAGTTAAAACTAACCACCTACAAAACCCTTTTTTGGCGTAGTGATTATTTTGATGATTTTGAAACAATTAGAGCTTGGAAGAAAAATATTAAAGAAGTATGAGAGCATGCAAGTGAAGAAATCCAAGAAAAATTGAGCAAAGAAGTAGTATTAGAGTTTTTCACAATGTACATGGGGTAAAAGACTTTGATTTTTACTTACTATTGTTCTCACAAAGTTTAAACAAGCATTTTCAAAAGTTATTCTATGTTAACATATGTTAGTTTTGGAAAACACTAACTAACAGACGAATTTTGGGGTGTTAAACTTGATCTACTTCTTGAAAATTTGAACTTTGCTGACTGAAATTCGAAGTTCTAGAGATTTTACCACTAATAGACAAATTTCAAGTGTTGAAATTTGAATTTCAAGTCAAGTATAGTTAAGCAAAATATATAAAATACGTCTGAAGTCATGTCACAGTTCATCTCATATTAAAGTGCAAACTAGATTCAAGACAGTCTCTCTGACAGAAGAATTTTGGATTCCAAAATTTGAACTTTGAAATGAAGACTTATAAGTCTGGTTAGAGCTTTCTCTGTCAGACAAACTTTGAGAGAGTCAAATTCGAATTTCCAAAGTTGAACATGTGTGTCATATTGAGTCACTCTCTGTTAGACAAACTTTGAGAGAGCAAAATTCGAATTTCCAAAGTTGAACATGTGTGTCATATTGAGTCACTCTCTAACAAATGAATTTTGGCTTCCAAAATTTGAATTTCGAGTGTATTGTAGAAACATGAGACAACTGTTCACACTTAACAGATGCATTTTAAACATAAAAATTTATATGTTTTAACATGGGATATATTTGGCAAAATCAAAAATTCAAATTTCACCCTTGAATAGACAAATTTTGGAAGTTCAACGTTAAAGTCTTTAGACTATGATCTCTGTGAAATTTGTCTATTGCCTTCTGAAATTTGAATTTTGGTGAGTCATACGCATTAAATGCTGTTGGTGAACAGCTAGTTTTACAAAGCAACCAATGGATAATGTCTTTAATGACTAGATTTTGTGTCTAACGTCTAGTTAAATCACAAATCTATAAATAAAAGTTTATTTGAAGTTGTGGGTAACGAATTTATACTGTATATACTAGGATTCTGCTCAAAACATTACTTAAAGTCTTTGATCACCCTACATTTCATTTATTGTACCTCAACTATCATACTTACTCTTTATTAGAGAGTTTCCTTTCTGTAAATAATCTTTTTTTCATCTGGAAGAAGGATTTACTTGTGAGGGATTTTCACAAGGGATTTGGGAAACACTTTATTAGAGTACAGAGTATATATTTTTAAGCTCTTAGAACAGAGTACAAGGTTGTACTATGACATTGCAAGGAGTCCACTGAATTGTTACAAGATAGTGGAAAATCTCAAATGGTAGCTTGAGGACAGGACATAAGTAAAGAAGAGTAGACCGAACCAGAATAAATCTTTGTGTCCTCCCTTCCTCTATTTTGCAAACTGTAGTTTTATATACTGTACTCTATTTTTCTACAACTTTTACTTTCACTGCTCTTTTACAATTTTGCAGAAAATTTTTAACTTCCCAATTCACCCCCTCTTGGGAAGCCAGCAAACCTAACAAGTGATATTAGAGCCTGGACTCCTAACTGAAGGATCTAACAATCCGGGAGATTATATGGCTGGCTTTGGAGAAAACATTTTTTCTGAAGGAAACAACACCAACATACCTCCTGGCTTTAGTGGAGAGCACTATGGATACTGAAAAATCTATCTCTAGTCTATTGATTTAGATATTTGGTTAGTCATCTAGAAAGGCAATGTTGTCACAATGAAGTTGCAGGATGATGAGAAGTACAAAGAAAAGCTAGAGGAGGAATGGAATGAGGAAGATAAGAGAAGAGTCTTGCTTAACTACAAGGTAAAACACTGATTAGTCAGTACACTTAATCAGAATAAATTTTACAGGGTGTCTCAATGTACCACAGCCAAAGGGATGTGAGACACTCTGGAAATTGCTCATGAAGGAACTACAGGAGTGAGGGAGAACAAATTGAATTCCTGCATTGGTGAATATGAAAGTTTCAGAATGATGGAAGGTGAAAGCATCATAGATCTGCAGAAGAGATTTACCCTTATTGTGAATCAACTGAAGAGCCTTAGTAAGGAGTACACACAGCCATAGAAAGTCAAAAAAATTCTGAAAGCTCTTTATCTGGAATGACAAACAAAAGTAACAGCCATAGAAGAAGTCAGAGGAGAGTTAATGGCTTCTGTTACAGCTCTCTTCGGTAGTCTTGAAGAGTATGAGGGCAAGATGAAAGCTCTCAAGGATGCTGGATAAGACAAGAAGAAAAGGGCCTTTCATTAAAAGCTTTAGATGAAAGAGAAGAAGATTCTAATGATAAAGAAGAACTAGATGAAGAAACTCTAGCTATGTTAGTCAGAAAATTTGGAAGATTCTGCAGCAAAAGGAGGAATAAGAAGTTTTTCAAGAAAGGAGCAACTACAGACAGTAAGAAAGAAAGCAAAGAGCCTATCACTTATTATAAATGCAAAAAGTAAAGACACATCAAATAGCCCACAATTCCTAAGAAAGCAGGAGCAAGAAAAGAAAATGGCTAACAAAAGCAACAAGAAAAAGGCTTATATCTCATCAATCTAGGGCAACAGCTCAAATGAAGAAGATGAATATGAAAAAGAAATAGCCAACATATGTCTAATGGCACAAGCAGTAGAAGAAACTCAAAATTCATCTGACAGTGACCGTGAAGATAGGGTAAATGATTCTGAGCCCTCCTATTTTAAATTACTTGATGCATTTCATGATCTGCATAATAAATTCATCAAAACTACAAAAAAACTAAAACTAGCTAAAAGGAAGATTAGCAAGTTAGAATCATATTGCCAAATGTATGACATTGCATCTCATCATAAAGCTGAATTTGTTTATTGTACATAATGTATTAAATTGAAAAAAAAAACCATGAATATCTTTTGAAAAGTATGGCTAAACTCACCAAGGGTAAAGACATATTATTTACATTACTAGGAAGTCAAAGAATTGCACAAGGAAAAGCTGGCCTTGGCTATGATCCTTGTGCAGTAAAGGAAAAGAATGAAAAGAAAAGCCAAAATTTATACATGAGATATTTTGTGCATGCATAAGGGTATAAAAAGGCATGTAACTCTTCAAAAACTATTGAAACTTATACCCAATCCAAACGTGTAAAACAAAAATATTATTTATATTGTTTTCTGCCCACATCTCAATCCAACAGTCCCTTTATCACCTACCACTTTTATAACAAGAAGGGATACATTTCCAGTTCATGTTCTTTAAAGAAAAATGGACTTGGTAGGAAGGTAAAATGGGTTCCCAAAGGTATATTTGTATCTAGGGAGAATGCTACTGATAGAAAATGACCCAAACAAATTTGGATACCTAAAAAGAAAGATTGAATTTTATTTTACAGGTATGTCTTAAAGCTAGCAAGAGCAACAAGTGGTACATGGATAGTGTTTGCTCAAGACATATGATTGGTGATAAGGAGAAGTTCATCACCCTTAGAGACAAGAAAGGAGGAAAAGTGACATTTGGAGGTGATCAATATGGTAGAATAGTTGGCATTGGCATAGTAGGCAAGAATACTGAGACATCCATAGAAGAGATGCTATTTGTAGTTGGCCTTAACCACAACTTGCTGAGTGTGAGTTAGACATGTGAGAAAAGAAATTGGGTACTGTCTCACTCAAAATTCTGCCTAGTCATCCGAAAAAGTGATCGTAAAGTTGTTCTTAGAGCTCAAATGGATGGTAACTACTATATCATTGATTTAGATGAACTTCCTTCTTTATATTCTGTATGTTTAATTAGCAAAGATAATGAAAATCGGTTGTGGCATAGAAGACTAGCTCATGTTAATATGAATTAACTAACCAAATTAATTAATAATGAATTAGTTATTGGTTTACCAAAAATCTCGTTTGAAAATAATAGAGAATGTGATGCATTCCTTAAAGGGAAACAAACTAAAACATCCTTAAAACCTAAAAATGTAATCACTATATCTAGACCACTGCAATTATTACATGAGAACTTAATAGGTCCATTTAGAGTAAAAAGCATTGGTGGGAACTTGTATGTGCTTGTAATTATAGATAATTACTCTAGATTTATCTGGATTTTGTTCATTTCCTTAAAAGATGAAACATTTGATGCATTTGTAACCTTAGCCAAGAAAGTGTAAAATGATAAAGGTATTTCCATTGTGTCTATCAGGTTTGATCATGGAGGAGAATTCAAAAATTCAAGCTTTTTGGAGTACTGTGAAGAGTATGGAATTGATCATAACTTCTCAGCTCCAAGGACTCCTCAGCAAAATGGAGTGGTGGAGAGGAAGAACAGGATATTAGGAGAAATGACCAGAGCATTGCTGAACGAAAAGGAGCTTCCTTAATATTTCTGGGTCAATGCAGTAAACACAGCAAGCTACATTATTAATAGAGCTTACATTAGACTAATTCTGGGAAAGACACTTTATGAGCTCTACAAAGGAAGGAAGACAAATCTTTCATACCTACATGTGTTTGGATGCAAATGCTTCATCCATAACAATGGAAAAGAAAAACTGGATAAGTTTGATGCTAAATTAGATGAAGGTATATTTCTTGGCTATATTAATAGAAATAAAGCATATAAGGTGTTCAAGAAAAAGGCTAGAACTATAGAAGAATCTGTGCATGTGGTTTTCATTGAAAATGAAACTGTTTCTAAGCATGCTATAGATGAGGATGATCTAATCTCTAGCTTTAAGAACTTGAATTTTTTTGAAGAAGATAAAACTAAACCTCCTAAAATATCAGAATCTGCTAATGTAGAGTAAGATATTCAGGAGAAAGGTATTGAATTTGAAAATGATGAGGGAAATTCTTAAGAACTCCCTAGAGCTTTGAGATATTAAAGGAATCATCTAGTTGATCAAGTGATTCGGAATGTTCAAGAGACTATTAAAACTAGAAAACAACTTAGGGATTAAATTAATAACTATGCATTTATTTTCCAAATTGAACTTAAGTGTATTGAAGAAGTTTTAACTGATAAATATTGGATATTAGCTATGCAAGATGAGCTTAATCAATTTGAAAGAAATCAAGTTTAGGATTTGGTTCCTAGACCAAAGATCATCCAATTATTGAAACTAAATGGGTATTTAGGAATACATTGGATGAGTTAAGAGGAATAATTAGAAACAAAGCTAGGCTAGTTGCTAAAGGATATAATCAGGAGGAAGGCATAGATTATGAGGAGACTTTTGCTTCAGTTGGAAGATTAGAAGCAATAAGAATTCTCTTAGCCTATACTTGCATGAAAGACATAATGCTGTATCAAATGAATGTAAAAAATGCTTTTCTAGATGTTTATATTATGGAAAAGGTTTATATTGATCAACCTCCAGGTTTTAAGGACTCAACAAAGCCTAATCATGTTTATAAACTAAAGAAAGCTCATTATGGCTTAAAACATACATCTAGAGCATGATATGAAAGACTAAGAAATTTTCTAATTGAAATGGGTTTAATAGAGGAAATGTTGATACAACTCTATTTACTAAAAAGGAAAATATATATTTGCTCATTGCTCAAATTTATGCCGATGATATTATATTTGGTGATATTAATGAATCTCTTTGCAGGAATTTTTCTCAGTTAATGCAGAGCGAATTTGAAATTTCAATGATGGGTGAACTCAACTTCTTCATTGGACTACAAATTAAACAATGTGATGATGGCATCTTCCTCAATCAATCAAAGTATCTAAAAGAGCTGCTGAAGAAATTTGGGATGGAAAACGCCAAATCAATGGGAACTCCCATGGCCACTACAACGAAGCTTGACATGGATGAAGGAGGAAAACCTTTTGATATAACTCAGTATAGGAGAATGATTGGTTCCTTGCTATACCTAACAACAAGTAGACCTAACATTATATTCAGTGTCTGCATGTGTACAAGGTTTCAATCATGTCCTAAAGAATCCCATGCAATAACTGTGAAGAGAATTTTTAGATATTTAATTGGAACATCATAGATGGGACTTTGGTATCTAAAGGGCAATGGAGAAGGGCTAGTGGGTTACACTGATGCTGACTTTCCTAGATCCAAAACTGATAGAAAGGGCACAAGTGGAATGTGTCAATTTATGGGATGATCTCTTGTTTCATGGTTCAGCAAGAAACAAAATTGCGTAGCTCTCTCACAACAGAAGCTGAATATATAGCTATTGGAAGCTAATATGCTCAAGTTCTCTGGATGAAACAACAACTTGAGGATCTTGAGGTTGATATGAAGGAAATTCCAGTTAGATGTGATAATCAGAGTGTCATCAATTTCACAAGAATCCAATCATGTA
Source organism: Adenanthera pavonina (assembly GCA_026686845.1). Classification (NCBI taxonomy): domain Eukaryota; kingdom Viridiplantae; phylum Streptophyta; class Magnoliopsida; order Fabales; family Fabaceae; genus Adenanthera; species Adenanthera pavonina. Next base: position 13,056,801 of record JAIVEN010000017.1, read on the forward strand.
TTCAAAGACAAAACACATTGAAGTTAGACATCACTTCATATGGGACCATGTCTTAAAAGGAGATATCAAGTTGGAGTTTGTCCCTATTGAAGATCAGCTTGCAAACATCTTGACAGAGCCACTTGCAGAAGACAGATACTGTAAGATCAGAAGAGAATTGAGAATAGTAAATCCCAATGAACTGTAAGCAAGTCACTAACTAAATCTATTTGATTTTCTAAATTGAGATTGTTGAAATTTATACTAACTTAAGCATCGAAGTATGTTTAAGATGTTTTGCAGGTACTCCTCATGAACCTAAATGATTGAAAAATCAATAAACTGGAGTACTTCAGTCATGCTTAATCAACAAATGCTGAAGCAAAGTTGGAAATTTGAACTTTCAAGCTTCACCTGTAAGTTCAATCTTGCAAAATTCATATTTTGGATGTTGTTAGATGAATTTCCATGCTAGATTTTTTTTTTAAATAGAGTGGCATGCTTAAAATTCGAACTTAGGAGCTAAACAAACATATTTTAGTGCCTCACATGTTGTTACAGCACTCTGAAGTTGCTCGAAATTTGTCTGTTGCTTGGTGGAAATTTGGATTTTGACTATTGATATATGTGTTGACTGTATGCAAATGTTCAACATATGAACTTTAGTAACCCAAAATTTGCATTTCCAAGATGTCTTCACAAGGTTGCAAATTTCAAATTTTTAAAATCAAAATTCGTCTGTTGAATGTCTTTTTCATGTGTGCTTCTTGTTAAACTCTCAAAATTCGAACTTTGAAGACTTAAAGTTCATCTGTTGATGAGTCTGTTTGTAACTAAGCCTCTGATGGAAGAACTTTAGAATGAAAATTCATCTGTTAGACAACTTCTCTTGTGGGTGAACCACATAGCCACTCGAAATTCGAATTTTGGCCCTCAAAATTTGTATGTTGAACGGTTACATAAGCAGAACCAAAAGGTCTCATTTTGAACAGATGCAACCCTATTCGTATCATGTAACACCTTACTTTTAGACTCATTTCCCATAAATTAGACTCCTTTTAAGTCTAATTATACTTGATCCTAAGCTTGAATCACATAAGAATGAAAATCAAAATTTCCAAACTTTTTGGTTATTGTTTATATGGTAATTTCCACTTTGCCAACTGAAATTTGAAAATTCATAACTAATTCTAGAAAAATCATTTCATAGTGATTCAAATCTCTAAAAATAGATAAAAACCTTATATACATGGGGAAAATATGTAACAGAGTATTCTCTTGACCAATTTATACAGTTTATTTCTCAAACATTTAATATATATTTGGTCATTTTCTCTTCCCAAGATTTTAGCCTTATATTTAAAAATTCATATCTCATTATTTCTTAATCCAAATCATACATTCTTTATGTCATATGAAATCCCTATGAGTCTACTTTCTAGAAATATTTTTCTTGTATATCTATTCAACTTGTACAGGGCATGATATTAACTTAACTATTATGGGTCAAAACACTACCTCTACTAGAATAATTTTAGGAGAAATTACATAACTCCTTCTTTATAGCTCCAAATGGTTTCAAACCAGTGGCATTCATTTCCTAAGACTTGGAGATTTTCATAATTGCAAATGACTAAATTTTTGGAGCTATACACAATTTTATAGTGCCTTTTGAAAAATCCAGTATTTACAGTGTAAGTTTCAATTTTTCCAATACTGTTTAGTTTTGAATCCTAACTTCAAAAATTCACTATAATTCATACATTTATCCAATTTAGGTGTTCTTTAGTTCTATGAAAATCTTGTTCTGTCTGCTTTAAGAGCATGTATAACACTTATATAGGATGCTCTGTTTCAAATAGAGTTCTCCTGCTCAAATCAATACTGGTCATCTTGTTCATAATAATGCCATAACTCATATGATAAATTTCATAAACCTCATGCTTCAACATTTATTGTTCCAAATCCACACATAACATCATAAGAGGACTTTAAGGAACATAATCATGTATGATTACATAATTTCATCTCATATATACATGATACATATTTTCTCAACTTAACATTATAACTTGCAAAATCAAGTAATTCTCTATCATCTTCTTCATTTACGTTGCATTTGTTTGAATACTTTCATGTCCTTGCCCTAACATAGTTAATATTTGGAAAGGAATGAGATTCAAATTATCTCAATAGTTACACCCAATTATGCATTCACATCATCATATCATTTCATAAAATCATCAATGAAAATCATAACTTCATATTATGCCATATAATTCCATAAAAATTTTGGCATGGTAACACTTTATAAAATGGATATCCTAGGGTCATAAAACCCTTCAAACATTCAGCCAACAATGAAAATACATCATAAAGTATTCAAACAACTATATGGCATAGTCATATTATCATGGAAATAAAGTATGACAACATTAAGCATAATAGGGAAAATAACTACATTCTTCAATGATCTCCAAACTTTGTGGACACTTCCATTGATCTTAAAACACTTCTTGAAACCCTATAGTATCATAAAATAATACCATGAGCCACTAATTCATTAAGCTCATTCACAAGGTGGCATACTTGAACTAAAAATTCCATTTTGTTTTCCTTTGAGTTTTTCTTGTACAACATACTTGTATCTACCTATTTTGGACCCAAGAAATCCATTTTTAGGGTCAAAATCATGAAATTTCCTTCCTAATTCAAACCCTAATTCAACATAAAATTCAGCAAAATTGTCGAAAAATCACAACTCAACAAACTTGCAATTTAATGGTATATCTTTGCGTCTTGAAGCCTATACAACACTTTTCATGGATCACTTTCTCCATGGCTTCATTTTCTCTCTCTACTCTCTCTCTAGGCATAAATTTTCAGAGCAAAAATAGAGAGAAATACTCCATGAAACACTATCATACTTAAGTAGATGCAAGATAATTACCAAAGGAGCTTACCTTGAGAGTTTGGGATCAAACTTGTGATTTTTCCTCCTCCCTTTTGCTCTCTCTCTTTCACGCCTTCTTTCCCCATTTCTCACCTTTGTTTGTGTGTGTTTGGAGCTGAAGAAGACGTGCTGAAACCTTAACTAAGGTGATTAAGTGTTAAACAATCATAAAGTAACTTTAGTTATAATATCTTTGACTTTGATTGTTTTTTGTCTAATAAAGCTTTTAACTAATTCCATTAGGGTCCCTTATTAGCTGCAGCATGCCACTTGTCCCATTCTTGGCCAAAAATTACTTTAATAACTTTTATGGATCAATATACTCTTTACTCATTCAGTTTGCCCGTACCGATTAAATATTTTGGCCAAAATAGGCATTATATTGGTACAGGATTATCCAAGGATATCTTTTTGACTAAGATCATTGTATTAACCCAAAATATATTTTAGTAAGGTCTAATCATTGTCTTTGAATCAATACTGTCTTTTCCTGCAGTCTATACTGACCTTTATCGGGTAAAATATTAATATTAAATCTTAATCACCAAAAAAATATTATTTTGATCTCAATAGATTCCTTACTATACTCTATTGGCTTTAGCTCATTGAAAGTTTCATTTTGACTATAATTTTTCATATTTCCAAAAAAACCCTTCACTCGAGGTAAATTTATAATTTTTGAAATTTTTGGGTCATTAGCTGTAATTTTCCCCAAACTTCTTTCTCTTTTTCCTTTAAACGTGAAAGCCATTCTTAAGTGACTAAATCGCACTCATTCTTAACTCTTATGGTTAAAATATAATTTTTCTATTTTTTCATTTGACCAGAAAAAATGACATCTTTGCCATTCCTCACGCTTAATAGTATCTCTCCATTTTTTCTAACTTCTTTTATATTTTACAATGTCAACTTTTTTATTTTTGGGCCTTCAATTCATTATTCACATTTTACTTCTAATTTAGGGAATGACCGTTTTGCCCATGAATAGGGTAAAAAATATAATTATCTATTCTTTCGGACCCTTTCTTGTAATTTCACCCAAAGACCAATTTTTTTATTATTTCTTTTTCACTATTCACATTAACTTTCAAATTGATCTACCTCTCAATCTAGACCTCCCAAGAACGCAATACTTATACCATTACACTCTGCTTAAAGCAGGCTTTCATTCAAGTGGTATATTGCATATTTTCCAGGGTAAGTTTTGGAATTAATTTTTGTTAATGACCTTATGAAAAATTAATTCCAATTAAGGTTCAAACATAACTTCTTCAAAAAATTAGATGAGAAATTAATTCCTTCTAAAGCCCGATTATATATGGCATTTTTGTGTCGCTTCGTTTTTCTCATCTTTTATTCATTTTATAACATCCCATGAATATAGGGATATTACATCTCTCTTCCAAATCTATTCACCTCCTCTCTTAATTTCTCCTTAATTCCATCCGTGAATCTTCATTTCCCACCGATTAAACTCCCACCTAATCATTATAAACCTATTCCTAGCATCTTTCATCCACATTCCATCTCGAAAATATGGTGAGGGTTAAGAATGCCAATGTTCAGAAAAAGGAAGTCAGACCAAAACAAGCTGTGAAATCTCAATATGCATCCAAAGAAGAAGAGTCCAAGAAACGAAAGGGCGAATCCAGCAAGGGAACTCCTTCCAAGAAACAAAAATCCACTCCGATTGCAGAATCCAAGAAATCCTTCCCTGCTGCTGCTATTTCTGCCTTATCCAACACTGAGTCAGAGGAACTTCAGTTAATCAATAAGCCTTTGTGTGGCACTGCCCATATCCTATAAGAATATACCACCAAGTTTGTTAGTAAAAAGATAATCACTCCTCATTGTACTAACTTGGAAGATTTTCTTATTTCTAACAATTTCGATGCTGGATAATGGTTGTTGAGATATAAGAATTTGTTGGACATCAAGGAAAGGTATGATGATGAGGTTATCAAAACGTGGTATGCTGCTCTATCATATAAAAGTAGAAAGAAGAAATGGCAAGTTAATCTAAGGTCTAGAGCTCTATGGCTCTCTCATGAGACAATCAATGAAATTCTGGAAATCCTTGGGCAAGATGGCTTAAAGATGACATCACAACCTCAAAGTACATAGATGAAGATGAAAATGCAGATAAGGAAGTTGGTCCATTCTTGAACTATAAGGAGAGCATAGTCCTGAATGCCCTATTCAGAAGATGAGAGAATATGCCTCCCCTGAGATTGTTCAAGCCCTCTAACTTAAGTGTTCAAGCCAGGGTCCTATACTACATAGTGTCTAAGATCATCTTTAACAAAGGAGGAAGCTTTAATTTGATGACAAGGGCTGAAGTTCATGTGATGAGTGCTCTGATGCGTGGACAGTTACTAAATCTGGGCTATGTCATCTTGTAGTGTATGCTCAAGGAAAGGGATCAAAGGAGGAATTTCACCTTACCCTATGCCTCTATCATCACCAAGATGCTTCAGTGTGCTAAAATCAAGCACTTGGAGAAAGGAAGGGGCAAGCCAACTGAAGTGTTTAAGGAGGAAGAATTACAGCGAATGGGAATTGAAAGGAAGGAAGGGATATGGGTTGGGAAAGGTGCAGGAAAGTCAGAAGACCTATTCTTTGAGGAAGGCCAATCACAGCAGCCAGAAGGAACTTCTGAGGCTACTCCACTCACTCAGATTCCACCATAACCTTCCCAACCCATTTTGTAACATCCTAATTCTCACTAACTATAGAACTCATAAATTTCACATGCTTTGTGTCTATGTTTCTAGTTGGATTTTGGTTGAACTATGAACATGCATTATATGACATTAGAAACCGTATGGAACCTTTAGCAAGAACTAAAAAAGTTGGATATGCTATTTAGAAACTACGAACATTTAAAATTTCATATGTTGTGATATACAAATCTAGATAAAATTTGACTTAGTAGTCAATTGTGAATATATAATGTATGACATCAGAAATCCTGTGAAGCTATAGGTTGAGATTCTATGCCTTAGGAAACATGGTAATAGTGGTACTTAGGGACCAAATTGCAAAGAAAGTTAAATCATGGGGTCAAAGTAAAAATTTATGAAGTAGGCACTAAAAGACAAAATAATGGGACATAGATGTCATTTTTCCAAACAAATTATCTTCTCAGTATTTGACAGTACCGGTTGTAGGAATAGAGTCAGAAAAATAATCGCTAGAAATTATCCTCTAATTAGCAGAACCAGAAAATACATATATTAGACAGAAAAGATGACCAAAGTTCTATAATTTAGAAATTTCTAAAAAATAGAAAATAAGTCTGTATTAGAAAACCCAGATATATTATGATGCAGAATAAGACACTGGATTTTTCTACGAACTTTAAATAGCCATAGGATCAGTCTATGAATAATTGGATTAATTGGTGAATTAGAAAACGTATAAAGCTTAGTATCAAGTCTAGATTCAATAGAGATTAATATGACTCAGTAACATGTCTAGATTCATTTTAGACAACTAGAATATTTTTAGTAATAAGATAACTGATATGACTCTAGTTTTAACAATAATATAAAAATAAACTTAGAAACTAACATTATGATCTAATTAACTCTGTATGAGGAAATTAGTCAGTAATCAGGATATATTAACATTCCAAAACAATGTTCTAAGTCCCAAAATATATAATTATATTGCTGAATTTATTTTAGATCCTAAACCCAGAATAAGGAAGAATTGGACCCGAAATCGGTAAAAGGAGCCCAAAAACCCATATACCTTGAACTAAGGCCCAGAATGAGATATGTAAAGCCCAAATTGCATAAAAGTATATTCCTTGAATTGATTATACAAGAAAGTGACGAAAATTAAGAGGAAAAAGAAGCAAAAATCAATTTGAACTCTAACACACACATGGCACCATTTGAAGTAAACGCATGTTAGAACCAAATAAAATATATTTTGGGTTGAAAATATCAACTAAAAACTTCTAGAAAAAGGGCGAGGTGCCAGCTTCATAAAATCCTCACATGATGAATTAAATAAATTAATATGGAATAATTAAGAGCCATTGGATCAAGATCTAATCCAGGGGCCATTATGTCTTCAATTCACCTATAAATAGAGGCTCTTCCTTTCCCCCATTTAGCCATCAAATTTCATTCAAGGTAGAGAGAGGTTAGAGTGAGAAGCTCTAGGAAAGAATGTGTGATATGAGGTTCTTAAGTTCTGAGAAATATTTCTAGGTAAGATGCTTTTCCTTTTCTCCATTTATATTTTAGTTTAGCTATTTGATTTATTAAGAGTAGTCATTATGCTAGTAGAAACATGTTTTGGGGATTTGCCATGATGAAATATTGAATCAAAGTTGAGGTTTTGCTATAATAATGCTTTGAATGTCATGAAGGTTGTTTGAACATGCATGATCATATAGAATATGATTTTAAGTTTGATTCTTAGTAATTATGGTTGTACTGTTATGCTACTGAAATTAAGTGTGAGAAAATAAATTGTCATATTACTGAGATTCTGTCAGAATCTCACCCCAATATCTAACATTTTTAGGCCCCGGTTCTACCCAAGGAAATGAAATGACAAACTGATGAGGAGATGCTGTCCAAGTCATTTTAGAATCATATTACGTTTTGTATTACATTACATAGGATTAGATGATATATTACATTACATAATGTAAATTACAACGTTTTGATAATAAAATATTATGTCCCTATGCTTTGGCATTGAGATTTTCCCTATTCTTTGTTTATGCTTCATTATTAACAGGATAGAGTCTATAAAATTCAAAATTTACTGTATCAGTAAAAGTGTGAATCAACATTTTTACTTTAAAATAGACATCATAAGCTTTTCATAGAACTCGGAATCACCTCAATAGGATTTTTGTAGAATTAGTTATGAATTTTCAAAGTTCAGTAAAATTTTACAACCTAAGCCTAGTCTATGCGAAATTAAGGGCTCATTTGCTTCCAAATCACTTTATTTTGAACCTTAATCATGAAATAATGCATGTTTAATGGTTGCAAAGTAAGGTGTTACACATTTCACCTCCACCACAACCCACTTAGACCCCTCAATCCTCCACTCCTTCCAGATAGGCCAAGCCAACCACTTTCACTGGGCTTTACAATGGACTGTGATCTTTAATGCTGAGCATCCGAGAAGAGCAAAATGCCAAGTTTACTCATCTACAAGATCAAATCACGCAGTTGGTCAAGAACATGAAAATGGTTGCTGATGCCTTTGAAGACATCAGAAGTGCCATCCCCCTTACATCAGCTTCACCTCAACGTTAACCCTCTAAACCTTCCCAGTCTGTCTCTCCTAAACCTTTAAGCCCTTTCATATTTGAATCCTCTGAACCTGCTGCTAAAGATGCTATTGCTGAGGTTGCTGTCATTATTGCTACCCCACAGGCCTCCAGCAATGAGACAAGCCCTGGTCTACCTTTGGATTATGTTGTGGAGGAAGAAGCACCTCAATAAGAAAGCTCTCATGAGCCTATGATAGAAGATATTGCTCAAGAGTCACTTTTGCCATCTCACAAGTCAAAGCAAATGGAGAAGTTAGTTGCAGCTATCACTTTTAGCCCCATCATCCAAGCTGCTCTAAATGTGGAAACAAGCAGTGTGCCTTATGTAGATGTTGCTGCTATTGCACATGATGCAATTGTTCAATCATAAAAGAAAAGGTTTGATGAGATGTTTGCTCCACCACCTCCTCCACTTTCACTCTCTCAGTATGGCCTTTCAGAAGAGCAAAGAGCTAAATGGGCAAACTCTCGAAGGGAAATACAAGAGCTCCTCAATGTATCTGATAATGAAGATGAAGATAGTGAAGAATCAGCTCCTCTTCCTCAGATACCCTCCACTGTGCCATTCATTCCTGTACCTCTTCAGCCTATTCCCACATCTGAGATACCTTCTCCCTTTATGCATGTCTAGCTTTCGATGATGCCAAAAAGGGGGAGAAGAAGGATGTGTAAACTGGGAAGTCTAAAGCAGAGCAATCTGGCAAGACATAAGGCAAGAGGTCAAAGCCCAAGCCCAAGCAGTAAAAGCTGTGTTTCTAGATTCTTAGGGCTTAGCTCTTAGAGCCTTGTATTTTTGTGCTGTGTATTTCTACCTCTTGTTGTACCTATTCAATAATCTTGTATTGCCATGTACTTGCTTTAGTTTAAATTGAATCTCTGTACTAAACCTTGAATGAATTAATACAATATGCTTTCATATTTTCTTCTACTCTCTTACATGTGCTGTATTTATCTCTAAATTTTAATGCACATGTTGAGGGGGAGCTCTTAGAAGCAAACTCAAGTATTAATCCAGTTTGCAAGTTGTTTTGTCATCATAAAAAATGGGGAGAATGTTGAATCAACTTTTTTGATGATTCTAAAACAACTAGAGCTTGGAAGGAAAATATTAAAGGAGTATGAGAGCATGCAAGTGAAGAAATCCAAGAAGAATTGAGCAAAGAAGTAGTGTTAGAGTTTCTCACAATGTACACATGGTAAAAGACTTTGATTTTTTACTTACTATTGTTCTCACAAAGTTTAAACAAGTGTTTTCAAAAGTTATCCTATGTTAACATATGTTAGATTTGGAAAACAATGACTAACAGACGAATTTTCAGGTGTTAAACTTGATATACTTCTTGAAAATTCAAACTTTGCTGACTAAAATTCAAAGTTCTAGAGATTTTACCGCTGATAGGCGAATTTCAAGTGTTGAAATTCAAATTTCGAGTCAAGCATAGTTAAGCAAAATATGTAAAATACATCTGAAGTCATGTCAAAGTTTGTTTCATATTAAAATGTAAATTAGATTCAAGACAGCCTCTCTGACAGCCAATTTTGGATTTCAAAATTCGAACTTTAAAATAAAGACTTCTAAGTCTGGTTAGAGCTCTCTCTGTCAGACAAATTTTGAGAGAGCAAAATTCGAATTTCCAAAGTTGAACATGTGTGTCATATTGAGTCATTCTCTGACAGACGAATTTTGACTTCCAAAATTTGAATTTCGAGTGCACTGTAGAAACATGAGATAACTGTTTACACTTAACAGATGCATTTTAAATATCAAAATTCGTATATTTTAACATGAGATATATTTGACAAAATCAAAAATTTGAATTTCACCCTTAAACAGACGAATTTTTGAAGTTCAACATTAAAGTCTTTAGACTATGGTCTGTGCGAAATTCATCTGTTACCTTCAGAAATTTGAATTTCAGTGAGTCAGACACATTAAATGCGGTTAATGAATGACTAGTTTTGTAAAGTAACCATTGGATAATGTCTTTAACGTCTAGATCTTATGTCTAACGTCTAGTTAAGTCATAAATCTATAAATAGAATTTCATGTGAAGTTGTGAGTAAAAAATTTATACGGTATCTACTGAGATTATGCTAAAATCATTACTCAAAGTCTTTGATCACCACACACTTCATTTATTGCACCTCAACTGTCATACTTACTCTTTATTAGAGAGTTTCTTTTCTGTAAACAATATTTTCTTCATCTGGAAGAAGGATCTACTTGTGAGAGGTTTTCGCAAGGGATTTGGAAAATACTTTGTTAGAGTGCAGAGTGTATATTTGTAAACTTTTAGAACAGAGTACAAGGCTGTACTGTGGCATTGCAAGGAGCCCACTTAATTCTTGCAAGATAGTAAAATATCTCAAATAGTGACTTGAGGACTATATGTAAGTCAAGAGGAGTAGACTATACCAGGATAAATTTTTGTGTCCTTCCTTCCTCTATTTTGCAAACTGCCTTTTTATATACTGCACTATATTTTTCTTGCAACTTTTACTTTCACTGCTCTTTTATAATTTTACAAAAAATTTTTAAACTTCCCAATTCATCTCCTCTTGAGAAGCCAGCAAACCTAACATATGATTCCCACAACAATCTCTCATTTAAATTATTTCAAAAGGCTACCGAAACCTTTTCTAACAAAGTTTAATTTATAAGAGGTTATTAGGATTTATTCAACCACAAATCACACATTTTTGGGTTGAATTCTATCCTCCGTGAATTCCCAATTTTCCTTTATAAATAAATCTCATAATTATTTGAATTTTGTCAAAACTATTCAAATCAAGTTTTAATCCATATTAGTATTTAATTATCCTTTAATCAAACTTTTTAATCATGTGGGATGTTCTAAAATCACTTTTGGGAAGAAAAAAAACTTTTTAGCTAAATAGTTAATATTTAGCACGTGATTTCCTTATCGAATGAGCAAGAAAATTTCGCTTTTGTAAAAATATGGTGTAATTATAAAACCCTAGTACACCGTGATTTTCTAACATTTACCAAACAGTATATTATTGTTTCAAATGTGATTATAATTGCATAAAAGCACTTAGGGCATCTGCTGCTTATAAATAGACACTATATAAGTTGCCTCCTTTGTATCTCCGACTTTTTAAATCAAAATACTACCATTAAAAAAGTAGGGTTTAAAGAGAAAATTTACTTGGAAAGACTAATATAGTCAGTGAGATGGTACTTTAAATCTATATTAGTTTTCACTTAAAATATTGTTCATTTAAATTTAATTTATACATATGCATTGAAACTTGCGTTAAAGGCAAAGTACTGGTATTTTATGTTTAAAATCATGCACTCCAGAAAAGAATACTTCATACGATTCGAATTCATCTTTAGGGATATGTACTTTGCATGTTTCCTTTAGACCGACTAAATGAGATCTAGATGTTTGGATTAGGAGTGTTTAAATAATCTGGTAGCCCGGTAGGTCTGGTCCTACTCAGCATACTGGGTTGGACACCGAATTGAGATTGAACCTGATTTCCCTAGTCCTGATATATATATATATTTTATATTTTTTTAAATTTGTAAATATTATTTTTGTATGATATTTTTCTTAATACATTATATATAATAAATTGATTATATTATTATTATAAATATTTTTAAGAATTCAATCTTTTAATTTTATTTAAAATTCTAAATTGTTTTTTTAATATCAGATAAAAATAATGCATAATTATTTATTTATATTTTTAACAAATGTTATTTTTTATTATAATATAATTTTTTAAGAAAATATATTTTGCATGAATGTAATAATATTTTTATTAATAAATAAAATTAATTTATTTTTATTTTTAAATACTTTTCAAGACTGGACCAACCCGATCTTGTATGTCAGGTTGGTTTGATCCTACTTAACCTTACAAAGACCAGGCATCAAATTAACTATTAACTCAGTCTTACCTGATTTTTGTGCACCCCTATTACAGGGGCAAATGACCCAAATGATAACAATGACGTTATAGTATTTTATGATTGTGTTTCTTGACGTGTTTAAGATTATACAATATATTATTTATTATATAATTTAAATTTGATTCATCTGGATCTCAGGATAATTAATAACGAATAAACTTATCTTAAAAAATTGAAGTCATTATTAAACATATTCCATGCGTCAGACATCCTAAACACGTGTTTAGCTGATACATATCTATATATATATATATATATATACTAAATCAGTTACCAAAAATAACTATCTTTATAGTTTTAATACGTAGTATTATCTTATTTTATGTTATTATTATTTACATAATAACTTTATCGCAATAGATTTAATTTATATTAAAAATAATTTAAAACATAATAACTCTACAAAACATTGTAGCAAAAAAAATCTACACAACATTAAAAAACTATTAGAATAAAAAGATTTTTTTTATTTATAATAATGTCACTGGCAATTTTTTTCACCAAATTACTTCCAAAAGTTAAAAAATTAATTTCAATAAAATTATAGCCATCCCCATTACTTATATATATCTATATATATATATTCATATAAAAATACTATTGAAGCATCTATTAAGAAAAAAATGGCAACAAATCAGGCCACACTAATCATATTAATATATAATAATACTCCTTTATTGTAGACATAATTGTATGACTCACATTAGACTTCATTCAGCATACAGAAAAAGCATGTCTAATGGACTCTAGAAACTCAACAAATTAAAAGTTTTGGCAGTTCAAATAGATGAGAAAATGATATAGTTAGCAATCATTTATGAAAGAATGGAGTATCAAAGTTTAAATTTGGTCAACATATATAATAAAATTTATAATAAGCTAAATTATTTATTAATTATAAACAAAGCGGCTTATTTACACCCGATGCTCTGCACGTAATCCACCTCTAGTTGTGAAAGAATAAAAGCAAGGATTTTCTATGAGAAAATCAAGATGTGGACAAAGGTTAAATGAAACCATACCATCACAGCTCACTACTTGTCAAACAAGCAATTTCCTTTATTGTAGACATAAAAAAGGTTGGAGTTTTTTCTTTGGTGATACTAGTATTATAGCACAGCCACAGTTAAGCCTTCCAAGGCTTACCATAAGGACCAAAGTCGTAGGTAGTTTTTTTTTTTTTTTAGTTCGATCATTTATATTGTTGTATTAAAATTTAGATCATAGTATTATAATATGTGAAAATTTAATTTGTTTAGAAAAATAAATTAAAATTTGATTTATCAAAATTTTAAAAAATTATATTAATTTTTAAATAAAGGAAAAATTACATTTTAAGACCAAAATAATAAATTTATTATAAAATAGAACCTGTTACTACTTATTTCTCCAATTTTATTATTGAGTATTGCAAATTTTTAACATTTTCTATGAGTTAAAGTCCTTTATAATTAAATCACTCTACCGGTTCTTAATTGTAATTTCTATTTAAATGAATTAGAAAAATAATATAATTATGTTTACTTAATTTAGGAAAATTAATTAATAAATCCTTATAATGTCCAAATAGATTCCTATATTTTAAAAATTTGTAAAAAACTCCCAATATTTTTAGGATTAGCAAAGGTAGTCCCATAATTAAATTCATTCATAAAGCTAACCTTATATTTTTATCCATATTATAAGGTGTTTTGAGAAGTTTTTTCTTAATCCATACCATGTACTAATGTCTTTTTTACTCTTCATCTATTTAATAACTAACCTTGTAACTTGTATTATAATAATAAAAATTATTAAAATAAATAGGAGCAAAAATTAAATTTTTGCTTTTTTTAAAAGTTTAATAATATAACAATTTCTTTAAAATGTGTGAAATCATTTGAAACACCTTATGGATTTGATGAAGTAATGTCCAAGTGGCTTTAAAACTATAATGTTAATGATGAGATGGCCAGAAAAAAGTAGTATATGGTCAGTGACGTGGACAATAGAGACGGGTACGCATATCAAATAGAAAAACAACCCAAAAGGTGTAAGCATGACTCATTAAATGATTTGAGAACGAACACGCAAAAGTTATCCACATCCTCTAGCTGTTTGAGTAACACCAACATGCTAATGATGGTATCATTCAGATTCAAAACCTCCACTGATACTCCTCTTGGCAACCCCATCAATCCTATCCAGAGGCAAGAGTCAAAGATCCGATGCTTTGCGATGACAGTAACTGGGCTTTGCATTGCAGAGACAGAGTTGGAGATGCATACTACAATCCCTATACGTAAAATCCTTGGTTTGCGAACAAATCAATGAATAATTGATTGTCTCTGTTCTTCTCTGATTTTCCTTTCAGGAACAGAGCATTTTAGTAACTTGTCTTGTGAATCTTGGACCAAAGACATGAAAAGGCTTCTTTTTCCCTCTTGTGAGACTAGCTTTTTTTTTTTTTTTAAGGATTCTTCTGATATATGTACTTTTATTTCTGTGTTTGTGTGTGTGTGTGTGTTTCTTTTTTTTTTTTTGGGGGGGGGGGTGGTGGTGGTGTGGTTTACGTGTGTGTTTTCTGTTTCATTTCTTCTTCAGAATAATTATATTCACTTCTAGATTCTAATCTGCCATGCACAGGTGACTCAGTCTTTCTTCTTCCTATGTAGAGCGAGAAACAGTTGGGGGAGAGAGAAAATATGGACTACGAATGATGGAAGACCAGGGACCACCGATTTGCAGATAATGACTAAAATTCCTAATCTTCCTAATTGGATTTCTCACTATCCAATGCTTCCTTCAGTTTCCACCCTAATGCAGATGCCAAAGGAGGGGGAACAGCATTACCAATCTGCCTGTGCTTGTGTTGAATATTTCCAGAAAATTGATAGCTATCTGCGAAACCCTGCATTTATAAATATGAGGGATATTAACAAATGGGCAACTCCAAATCAAATGACATCATTTTCCTATTTAGAAAGCAAAAAAGATCACTATATTTCAAAATTTTCCACCATTTTGAGGATTGTAACTACCTTCTGAGACAGACACAAATCATTTTTCTGTTTTTCATAGAGAAAGAAAAAGTCTATTAGTGCGTACAGTTAATAAGAATCCCTTATTTACTATTACACCTATTTCAGTTTCAAGTTCACAAGAGAAAAGATAGATTCACAAGTACTCATTGCCACAAGGACTGAATAAAAAACTTACAAAGTGAATATTAGTAGACTACGTTGAACATTCACATTATTCATTTGCTCGTTGTAAAGCCAACTGATACATGTGTGGGCATTAAGGCTATAGCTAACTTGTAATATACTTACTTGAGATCAGGCACACTCTCGAACAGTAAGGGTCCTGTCTTGATCAGGATGGAAACACATTCCAACCTTCCCCATTGGTTGAGGATCTGTAACGGAAGTTGGAAAATTTCCTTCCCAATCCAACCGATCATACAGCCCCTTCCACTGGTTGTCTCTTAGCCGTGTTGGGCAGGCACCATGGGATCAAATCTGCTACTTGTACTGTAGGCCAGTTTACCTGCATTTCATTGATATTTGATACCATAAATCGGTTAAACCAATATATTTGTCACGCTCAAAAGCCACACAATAATTCACTATTATCTTCTCATCAGGAAGATCCCGCTAATCTGCACCTTGCCAATACACATGTAAAAAATTAAATAAAATACTCCCTCCGTCCCACATTGTACAAACTTTCCTTCTTCTATAATATAAGATATTTTATAGGGTATAGTGAAACATTTATAAGCTTTTTCCAACAATAACTTTCATAAATTTTTTTTACAACTAACCCAAATCTCGTTTTAAAAGAAAAGTCTATGAAATTAATGAAGGGTATTTTCATAAAGATATTAGTTTTTTTGACAAAATTAATACTTCTAATTAACTTTATCTATCTTTCTTAATCTGTTTGATTTTTTTAAGATATTTTATAATATGGGACGGAGGAAGGAATGCACATGTAAAGGAAGAAGCATAAAAGCATCAGGGTATATGATACAAAATGCAAGAAAAAAAGATCAAGCCTATGCAATCAAGAAAATTTTCAACTGGAAATATACCTAAGGAGATGACTTGAAAACTTACAAGGTTGAAGTTATGGATAAGCCATCATTGTAAGAACGCAACATATAGAAAACCGTAGTTAGCAGGGTGGGATATGAAGGTATTGAAAATATCAAACAGCGCCCAACCCAAAAGATCAGGGAATAATACCTTGTGCCATCTCAAATCATCTCCTATATTTATTATCCAAAATCAAGACATAACCAGAACAAGAATGAGGTTCGATTCATAGAATTACTTTTCCAATACCCATTAATATAAAAACATCAAGCCTCACAATCAGTTAATTCAGAACTAAAGGCCTTTGCAGACAATTTATACAGAATAAGATTTTCAAACTCTTTCAAGATTACTATATTATCCAGAATAAGTTTTTGGTTAGAAGACTCATTATGTCTCAATACAAAATGCTTGCAGGTGCATGATTCTCTGACAAGTTGATAGGAACTTGCTATATACACCTAAAACAACACAACTAACTCTGCACCAATATTGAAACAGAAACTACTCCTTGGACTGGAGGTAACAACACCCGAACTCGTACATATCTCATACGTGTGCTAAGAATTCACAGACCCTATTCACAGGAATACACCCGCCATTCACAGACCCAATTTTCTTTATATATAATGATGTTATATATATTGATGATATAATATATATATATATAAAGTAACAAGTGAAATTCATTGGTCCAACACTAGTCATAAAAAGCATGTTCAATTTAAGCAGAACTGTTATAAAAAGCAAACTTTTTGTCTAATATTGAAGAGCTGAATTTATAAGGTTAAAATGTTAAGCAAACAAATAAAATGCATGGCGGGGAATCTAATATATAAATCAATCAGTGCCAGATTAGTTAATGGTATAACTCATCCAAAAGAGAGTCTGAATCACATTGACTATTCGAGCACAACTGATTTGTTTGCCTTGATACTTAGCTGAGGTGAGGAACAACATCAGAGTGAATCATCTTCAACATTAGGCATATTAAGACAAAGGTTGCAACATATAAGAAACATGTTCCATTTAGCAACATGCGCACAACTAATTTCAGGAAATTAAGATGCCAAAAAACAAGCACAGCAATGCAGAGAACACAGTGAATAACCCATAAATGATTCTATAAATTTTGGAAAGGCAAAACAATTCTTGTTCCATCCTACCTCACAACCAAGAAGAATGTGTTTTGCAAACTATAAACTACTATGATTCATGCTGAAGTCCTTTAATATGGGGGAAAAAATTCTATTTTCAGAGTCATCTGGGCCTACTATGTGGAAACAAACTGCAACAGTGACCAGTATCTTTAGAAGATGCAAACAGTACTGTGATTAAATATGGAAGTTGGGAAAATAACATGTCACAGTCTCAGATATTTATCCATGCTTGTAGGTCAAGCTGTGACTTACAGATAAGAATGATATGCACATTGGTAGCAAAATATCTACATAGATGGACAAGACTATGGAGCAAATCAATTATATATATATATATATACTTTACAACACAAAGGTGTCAGCAGAAATAAGCGTGATTCAAAAATATCTGTAGTTGTAGCTCTTTACAACAAAATATAAAGGTAGTCCAATTATCAGATATTCCGAAACATTTTTGAAATATTCCTGCAGGAAAAGATTATAGATCTTGAACACTTGAACAAGAAATAAAGAGCATAAAACATGAGGCGGTAAAAATATTAAACCTGGAGAAAAGAATCTCATGGTAGAATAATCTTCTGCTCCAAACCAGATTGAATTCTAGTGCATAATGCCTACGTGGTTCAGATAGTGACAGATGAAAAGATAATAACTAAAAGCACAAACAGGAAAAATTTAATTAATCTCGAAAAAGATAATAGAAACAAATCCAAAATCTTACAATACTAGCCAATGCAAATGCCACAAAAATAGGAACGACAACTATCCGTCACTTTCTCTCCTAAATGCACCTCTCCTGTTCTCAATCAAGGAAAAATTTTTACCTTGTAGGACTTTGTGCGAGTTGAGCAAAGGAAGCAAGCCACAAATGGGTAGAAGCAAGCCACGATCAATGTAAAATCTCCAACACTTTCCCACATTGAACACCCACAACGGAAGAAACAAGCCACGAGTTGAGCAGAAGAAGCATGGCGAGAGGGCTCGATAGCTTCAAGCCACCGAGTTGAGTGGAGGAGTGAGCCATGGACCGAAGAAGCAAGCCACGAGTGGAGGAGTAAGCAAACCGCAAATGCACACAAACAAGAGAAGGGATAGCAAGAGGGGAGATTGCCAACGAGCAAAGTTGAGAGAGATCTGCTGAAATTTTTTAGTACCGGTGAAGAATGAGAAAAAGAAAAATACTTAACATTACGTGGCTAAAAATATCTTTTTTACAATGACTTAGTATTTGGTATTATAGGATCATATTGAAATATTGTTGGGTTCAAATGGGTATTGAAATATTGTTGGTCCAAATGGAAATAGTTTTTCCAAAAGGGGTGTTGATATTTTTATCTTTATTAGTCATATATATTGTTATTTTTATAATCTCCTTCCCCTAAATATATCAAAGTGAATTAGAACGCAACTAAATATGGCAAAATTAGAAGGAACAAATTTAAACTCTACAGCATTTATGTTTAATTTAACCAAAACGTAGGAGACAGCAACAGATGCTTCCAGCAATTAGGTGAACATCAAAGAAATCATTCCATGTAAATCATTACAAAAGCAGTCTGCTCTATACCATCTTGACTTGTACCCGTTATTAATACACAAACATGGCCTCCCCAAAAGGCAACTACCTTAAACCTTCCTACCAATGTCACCATCCAAAATTGCATGCCTAGTCAAAACAATCTCTTTAAAAAGATTCCTATATGTAAATGGCCTAACGGCTGCTCGCAAAAACAACTCCGGAGGAAGTTTGCTCTTCTTAATCTTTTTCCTCCATGGACCAATCCCAGCATACTTCCACTCTTCTCGACTAACCTTTGCCCACTTGCCTCTCAAAGCAGTTTCATCTCCATCTAATGAATGCTTCTGTTCTTCTTGATCCTCTGTTATCATTAAGTGTTTATTGTATAACTTTGAAGTGAACTCTACACTCTTCTTTGCCAGCTTTTCCATTGCTTCTGCACTACCAAGGGCTTTTTGTAACTCTTCTTCCCAACGTTTTTCATCTTCTTTTGTAAGTGTATCTTCCTCTTCAGCACGAAATTTACCATCTCCAATATCTTCCACGTCCATAATGAGATCTTGGTCATCATCATCACCATCACCATAATCCTCTTCCTCCTCCTCCTCCACATCATCATCATCAGTAATGCCATCACCATCAACACCACCTTCATCATCCTCAATCCAGTCTAAGATCTCAGTTTCACCAAAATCATCAAAACTAGCATCATCACCGTCATCATCAGGAGCATCACAACCCAGCTCCATCTCTTCCAACTTAGCCTTCCACTCCTTTGTATATGGATGTAAAAGTGGCACTGGATGATTCTTCAACAAAAACTCTAAACATTTTGACTTTTTCTGCTCAGTCAATTTTTGATATGCATTGACCACATCGTCAACAAATGCTTTTTGATTCACCTTCACAATCTTACACAACCCACCAAAATAAGTACACAATTCAACAGTCCCATCATCATTTTCTAACTCAAAAAGATAATCATGTTCTGTGCTGGGATCAAGAAATGGAATAAGTGCATCAAAAAAGTTATCCTGTGGCTCAAACCTACATTGATACACAGGCCGTTTTACGTATATTATATCAGGTCTCATCCATGCTGCACATTGTGTTATCAAAGACCTTGCCTTATTCCCAAGTCTACCCATCAAACTCCACTTATCCAACCTCTGCTTACCAGCTTCAAGGACTACTTCACTAACCAACGTCCATTGCTGCCAAGGTAACTCTGAAATTCTCCACTTTGGGTGCCTCACAAATACCCAAAAATACCTGAATCCTTTACTTTTGTCCATCTGCTTCACTCTTTTCCCAAATTCTGAAGCCATTTCAAATTGCTCAATTTTCTCCCATTCCTCATGATCCTTAACTTCACTTATTATTGTCACACGCTCGTCAGTAAATCTACCACGAACTGGATCACCTAGAACAACTCCTCGCCATGAGTAAGGTCCAAATTGGCCATATTTATACCAATCATATGGGTGACGCAAATTTGGATCATCCTTTTCCATGAATCGAACATACCGATCATATCCAAGACCAATTTGTTGGAGCTCATCCTCAGAGAAGTTATCAGGATAGTTCCCATTTGGGTTTCTCAAGCGGTAGAAAAAGGACTCAGCATACTTCTTAGCTTTCTGCCTAGGTTTGCGTCTCAACTGACGGAGGAAATCAGCTTTTCTTTCCGTGCGCCCAGTAGAGGAACCACCAGACTTCTTCTTCCGACCTGCAAAGGACCGAACATCTCGATTGCATGCATTATTTTGAGCAGAATCTAGAGGATTTTGGGTAACAATTGAGAACATGGAACTTGGTTTAGGGTTTTGGGAAGATGAGACAACTACAAAATGTTTTGGTGTTTTGAATTTTAGCTTTGGGGCTTTGCAGAAAGGATTTGAGAATGGTCTCAGTAAAGAAAGTTGGAGGCTAGCCGAGGATGGGCTAAGGGATATAGGTAAAAGCTCACATCTAATATGGCTGAAATCCATCTCAGAAAGCATTCCCCAGCATCAGCTCTCAAACTGCCTTCAAAACAATATCAAACATGATTTCAAAACAAGGATTCAATCCAAAAACAAAATGCTTCAAATTTTGTGATAAAAAAATCATTAAGAACTAAAAGAAGGGCTAATTTCACGTTAGGGATGGCAATGGGCCAAACTGAGGTGAGTTTTTCACTATCCACCACTGCTATTTTCACCTATAGGCAACCCATATCTGTAGTGTTTTTTTTCATCTTCCCAATGTCCAAGCCTCTGGAGATTGTTTTGCCCATACCCACCCTCACCCTCACCCCAAAAACGAGAAAATGACCTATAATTCTTTTTTAGGAAAAAAAATCATCCTTAAAATATCCGCTGACTCATATATCATTTTCTGTGGAAGAAATTTGCAACAACAATTCAATCGATAGTATTATTAGTTTATTAAGCAGTAAAAATCTGTTATTAGTTAGAAACATATTTAGAAGAAGATTCACAATATGCTCAGTTGAATTTGCAACACCAAGCCTCGGAAGTGTAAGAGTCTAATATGATCAACTAAGATTTGCAATATCATAGTAACACTCCATGATTAAAAAGTCAATGACAACATTCACAATAAGACAGCAATTCAAGCAAATTTGCTCTCCATAATATCTTCAACGTGTAATGAGTCTAATATGATCAACTAAGATCCTTTCACTTAGCATTGAATATAATTTTCAAGAAGACAAAAAGAAAGACAATGAAGTTGCAAACAGAGTTCCAAAACACAACAAACCAGAGTTCTTCCTGCCGGAAAGAAAGAGAAAGGGAAAAACAGAGAAACGATGATCATAAGAAAGGGAAAGAGAAAAGGAAACAAACCTGCCGGAAAAATCGAAATCGATGAGTGAAGGACAATGCAAACAGAGTTCTTCTTGTTTCTTTTCTGAAGAAGACACCGACGTAGTGGGTACAGGCCAGAGTGAGGTAGAAGAGCGACAGAAGGAGAGGTTGTCAGCGCCGATGACAGTGACCTTATTCAATGGACAAAGCGTCAATTTGAGAGCTCAAATTTTCAAACCAGCATCACAATGCACAGCATCTAACAGAAGGCAAGCGCATCTCTCAGCCTATTCAGGCTAAAACAAAGTAAGGCCAAATAACAAACAGATAAAATAAGGCATGGAACAAAATAAAACCTTGACCCATATATATCATTACAAGCTCGCACACCATAGTATTACATGAGAACAGTAAGAAAAAAAAAAAAGAAGTTTAGCAACAGAAACCCACGAAGAAGAAAATAAACCAAGCAATTAGCAAGGAACTACTCGTACCCTTCTCGCTTTCCTTTCTCAAACGTTGAATCCTTCGCGCGTCCCTTCTCGCTTCCCTTTCTCAGTCGATACACTCAGATCGTTGAACCCTTCAGAGTCGACGACGACAATCTGCTCTTAACCTCGCAATCGACTTGGCTGCAGCGCAAGAGATCCCAGAGATGAGTATCTGCATCTTGTTCTTGTCTGCAGCAAGTTAAACGACGCCGCTCTGTTTTTCCGACTTATCAGAAAAGTAAACGACACCGCTCACCCTTCAATATTGACACAAGGCAGGGCACATTCATTGGATAGGGCTGCCTGGACTCCCAAACGCACCCTTTAAGTTTCTTCGATTTTAATTTTAATTTCAATTTCAATTTCAATTTCCTTCTTTTAAGAACTAGACTAGAGTCATTAGCCTCTGCAATGCGCGGGTCGTTTTTGTTAATAAAAAATAAAAGCAAACAAAAAATAATGGTTTTTTGGTTGAATATGAAGAACATATTTCTCAAAAAGTTAAAAAAAGTAACAAATTGTAATATGAATATGTGCAAGCCTCGTTCAATGAAATTGGTTTCAGAACAACTTAAATTTTGTAAAAATAATTTATAAGTTCCAACTTAAATGTTGCAAGAAAAATCTGTAAGTTCTAATGTTGGGTCTTGTTGATCCATTTTTGTAAATCAGTTTCTAGTAACTTTCCTCCCATACGATCCTTTTGGTAATTCATTAAAAAAAATATATTATTCCTAATATTTTTCATACTAATGTCATGAATTATACATTAAATTTAAATTTTACAAAAATATAACTCTTTTAAGAAAATTATGACTGATTTTCAGGAGGTAGTTATAAGTTACGTCTTAATTAAAACTATGAAAAAAATTCTAATTACAGGTTCTTTAGCTTGGCTAATTATAAAGTCCAAATTAATTTAACACATTAAAAGTTTTTTTAGTTAACCTTGTTAGGTCTATAACTAACATGATTAATTTTGATAATATCAAATAATGGAGCAAAAAGTTTATAAGATGTATATTTAGTGTTTATTATATCATCTATATCATGTCTATTATTTGATGTGAATTGAACTAATCACTTTGCTTGAAAAAGAATTATATTTTATGTAGGTTGTTCAATAAAAGGAAGAGTGAGCATTGAAATGAAGAAATGGAAGATCAACATCATGCTCTATTCAAATATATTAAAAAAAAGAAGATGCTCCAAGAACTAAAAAAATGTGAAGATATCAAAGGAGCAAATAACAAATGAATCCAAGAGAAGATTGAAGATTAATTGTTGTATTTGTTTCTTTCTCTTAGGATCTATAGTGGTTTAGCTTTGAATTTACTTAATTTTCTTACCACTAATCTTAGATAAGTATGTTGATTAAATTTTGGTTGCTAGCTCAATGTTTTCAAATGCGTTTTTATGCCAAAACTACATTATTCAACTAAGTTAGGGTAGATTGTCAACTAACCTCCTTGTCCAATTCATGCTCTTGCTTTCTTTAATGTGCTTTGTAGACTAAGGGAGATAGGTTAGTAAACTATCATGGTTTGTTCTTGGATAATCTTCTCCATGTTGCAACTTAGTAGATTATCCTACCCATCTTAGTAAAATAAGCTACTGTGAAAGAAAGAAAGAATTGTTTCTTTGTGAAGGCACAATAGTCCATTACCCTATGGAGGATAGTCCACTATTGTGGTAAACCTAAGAAATGTTCTTCACTAGAAGAGTTAGCTTAGTGGACTAAGCTCTAATACTTAGTAGACTAAAGGTGCATTTTCAAAGACCAAATTGAGTTGATTTTAAACTTGTTGGACTAAAGAGTAACATCCTAGGTAATTTAGTCTACTATCCTTTGACTTAAGTTTTTGGGTTTCCATGCATCAATAGCTTAGTCTACTATCCTAAGTAGCTTTTCATGAAATCGTGCTTAAGTTTTGCTTTTGGAACCAACATCACAACTTGACCGTCAACTACAGTGCCCACCTTAGTAGACTAGCATAGTCCAGTGTTATGAGATGTGTCAACGACAAGTTGGGATAGTGCACTAAACTACCATGTCTAGTGGACTAAGCTCTAACACACATTAAATATAAAGGTGTTCACGGGCATGGTTTGGTTCGGTTTTGGACAAAAACCTAACCAAACCAAACTAATTGGTTTGCCTTTCCTTAGGACCTTATCTGTTTAAATTCTAATCGGTTTGGTTTAGTTCAATAGTCAGTTTGGTTTAGGATAATTTGACATTTTTTTTTTTAAAAAAAGCATCATTCTTCAAAAATTAAATTAAATAGATTCCATATAGATACTTTATGGATACAAATTATATCTAAATTAAATTATATCTAAATAATTAGTTAACCAATATACTTTATGAAGATATGCATTCTTCCCCCCCCTAATCAATAAATGTTTTTGTAAATTATAATCTCATTCATTGCATCATGATTTGCTAACTCTTTTTTGATTAATATTAGTAAAAGGCCAATCTCGGAAAGGCATAATAAGAAAGCTGTGGTATAGTTGATTTTTTTTTTTGGAATAGGAGGCATAAAATTAGCACGGTAGTAATGCACAGATCCACAGATGATGCAAGCCATGGACCAGATGAACTTGAACCAAACGAGAAAGATGAAGGGGTTTTGGAGAACGAGCAAGACATAGAAATTGATGGAATTGAAGCATGAGATTAACAGGACTTCAGGGTTTTGGTATTTTCAAGTTGAAAAACTTTAGAATGGTGATTGGTGATGAAGTCCAAGTCATGTGCACCAAGGATTTTTGACTTGAAGTGAAGACTGAAGATGATGGAGACTTAGGATTTGGGAGTTGGGTGGGATTGGACTCTATACGACAATGTTATGAAAGTAAAGAGAAAGAGGAATGGGAACTCTGAATTGGGTTAGGTTGCTTATTTTGTCATGGGCTTCTTATATAAAAGATATATATATATATTTAATGGGTATTATGTTATGGGCATGTTAATGTTATTATGTTATAGTAAAGCTCATAATTATAATTATAATATATTGAATAGGTGTGGTTCGGCTTGGTTGAGGTTTTTGATCTCTAAAACTAAACCTGAACCAAATCAAGTTAGTTCTAATAAGGCCAATATTGAAATAGACCTCATTTTCATTTTGTAATGATCCTCAAAGTATTGTCTTGGACTTAGCCTTAAGCTAATAAGGAGTATAACTATTGTTTTGTGTAGTATCAGAGGGACTAGGAACAGAGGAAGAACCAAAATGGACCAAGTTAGAGAAAAGAGGTAGAAGCCTCATATGTAGTGGTGAATAGTAGGGCTATCGTGGTGAGATACTTGATGAGGAATTCAAACTTTTCGGACAGAAAGGTCTCACATTGTGGCAAGCTTATTGTGCACTACAGCACGAATCGCAGATTGTGTTTAAATCAAAACGCATTTTAGTTGGCGGAAAGAAAGAAATCGTAGGAGAAGAAGAAGAGCTCTGCTAGATTTTTCAATTTCCCACCTTAGGGATCAATTTCTGGACTCTAGAAACTCTAATCTTGGTTGGTAAGTGGATTTTCCTTCCTCTCCTCTCTTTTCTGTGCATTTTTGGTAAGAAATCCATGGGGGTATGACTGATTTCTACCTAAGTGAGACTTCTACTGAATTGCCAATGTGTTATTGATGTGTTATTTGGTGTTCATTTGGCTTGGGTATAAGTTTTGGAGGGATTATGATTGGTTTAAATTGAACCCTAGTCTTGAAATGGTTGAGAAAGCATGAAATCCGAAATCTATGAGGTTGTTTGTATTTTGGATGGATGTTTAGGACTCCTTGATGTATGTTTGTACTTTTGAAACTATGGGTTTTATCTCCATTAAGCTTGATTAGTTGAATTGTGAGTTATTGGAATATATATATATTATGTTAATTAAAAATATTATGGTATTGAAGTATATTAAATCGTGCTTGGAAGATTATGGCATACTAAGAAGTGGTTGAGGAGAATTACACTCATCAATTTCATTCCAATGGCCTACCCCAGTGTGTGTATTAGTATGTGAACAATTTGAGGTAACCAGGGTGTATGTTATAGGTGTTGGGAATTTCACTATACACGCAGTGGAAAAGCTATAAGAAATTCCCTCCCATGGATCCGTCAACGTTGTTTAGATTGAGATGTAGAAAAAAAAATTTATCTCCAGTGCATTCCTTGGTGTTCTTTTTTGTTTCATTGGATCCTAGAAACTAATGCGATTAGTCAACTCCCTCTACCGGTATCCACACGAACGGTGAGTCCAACTTGAATGGCATGCTAGCACCTCTAGTTGTGATGTCTGTACAAGTCCATACAATTCTGTACCAGTCCGTACACCTTCACTTTTTCATCTGTACAGTTTTTCTTTCTGAGTATATGGCCACTCTCACTTTAGGGTAATTCAAATTCTACTGATTCTATATCCTAGTCTATATCAATATATAGATAGGATTCGGTATTTATTTAATTTAAATCAATATTTTAAACTAAACCAAATATTAATTAAATAGATTAGTTTGAATTTAAAATCTATCTAATATATTCAATTTAAAATAATTATCTAATATATATTCAGAATCAAATATAGATTTAATTTATCATATAAATTAAATTTAGATTATTAGTTTAAATTCCAATTTAGAATCCAATTTAAATCAAATTTAGATTATGACATTAGTTTAAATTTAAATCTATCATGTAGAATTAAATTTAAAACTAATTAGTTTGAATTAATTTGAACAATATATATTTCGAAATATATATATCACATATATAATATATCGAACATATATATAAATTTCAAATTTTAATATATACATATCAAATATATATATAATTCTATCACCCTAAATTGAACATTAAATTCATTGAATCTAGACATATTTTAAATTCAATGAATCTAGATATTCTAGCTCGAGTTGGCCCATTCTTTTGTGTGACCCTGTAGGCCCATATGATGTTGGCAGTAGGCTAATAACACTATTGGACCTACAAGTCACAAATGGCCTTTAGCAAGACATTGTGACTACCAAAATCATATGAAATCGGTGATCCGATACAACGTATCATATAACCCGATCACATTCCTTTTGTCTCATAATATATGGGTCAAGTATGAGGTATGGAAATGTCATCCTCATTTTACTCGACCATCACTTTCTCGATCTCTGAGTAGACTGACAGAACAAATGGAAACTCTTCCATTTGAGCATGGCCATACATTTTCTCAGTCTCACTCCTCGAGGGGTCCAGATATATCTCTCCATTAATTAGAGAGACAAATTTCATCTTGACCATTTATCTTCCTCCACACGAGTTTTACTATGCCCGATCATAGCATTTATGATCTCCCAATTAAAGGTGACTTTTGACTGTACCAAAGTATAATGTTCTCCATATAGGAAGCCATTGTGATCTCAGGTCTGAGAGCTTAGTGACATGATTATATATAAGATATACTTATGACTTGATCCATGCAGCTATCTCATAACGAGTCAATCCAGCGCCTATTATCTAACAGGAGCTTATGATTTTGATTTGTATCTTCATACATAATTATTACATAATTATTAATCAAAAACATACTAGCCTTAATTCATCATTTTTCCCATAAAGATGATTGACTAGGGATATTTAGGATAAAATAATTTATCCAAAGATATTATTATAAAGAAAAACATGCAAACAATATAATAATGTGAGAAAAAAAATACCTTCTTTTTTTTTTTATAATGAAACACAATGTTCATAATACAATGATTGACCTAGGGCACATTCTCCAACAATAGGTGTGATGTTTTATTTTTGAGTATATATATATGTTTCGTCCCTTGCATATCATGATATGTGCTTGTAGATATGTGATAACACTTGAATTTAATGATTTATTTCCTCACAATTCCACTATTTTATTCATCTTATTTGGTTAATTTGTTGGTTTTATTGCATATTTGTGTCATTAGCCTTGATTTGGGTTTTTGCATGAAAATAGGATTAACATATGCTTTTTAGATCATTTTTAATATGATTTCAAATTCCCAAAAATGCATGGTTTTAATTCTTCCAATTCTCTTTGATTTCAATATTAATCTTTAATTATTTGTCTGATTAAGCTTTAATTGTGTTGTTTATAGTAGATTTCTATATGATTCCAATGTGCTATTTGTGGTTGTTTGTATCATTCATTCATCTATTTATCATCTTCTTTCATATATTAAAAATTCATATTTTTGTCTATTTCCATCTTTTTTCAGAAATTCCATCCACATCCCCATCTTTCCATAATTATCCCTAATTAGAGAAGCACTAGGATTTCATGTTTTAATCCCTTGGGATTGATACTTAAACCACCTCATCACTAGATTAAAGACATTTTGAGGATTAATTTGCACTAATTACATGGTCAAATTGATTAAGTTTGCTAATCATAATTAATGGTCAAAGTTTGGTCAACTGATGGCATTTTGGTCACAGATGGGTCAAAAATTCAGGAAAAAATATTTTCTTTTGTTTTTTTTTTACTTTAGAGTATTTTACCTCATGTAATTAGATTTAATAATTTCCCCTTGCATCCATGCTAATTTTGAAATTAAAGAGTCTTATTGGTTAAATTAGTATTTTTATAAGTATTATGTGATTATACCTTGGTTTTATTTTTATGTGCTTCATTTATATCATTCACCTAAGCTTTTTTTTTTCATATTAATGTAGGTGAAGACCAAGGTCACTCATGAAATATTTGGAGCTCATTAATGGTGTTTTGGTCCATACAAGAAAGTATGCTTAAATCTAGACCCTTAAAGCTACAAGACTTGATCCTAGCCATGAAAACCCTTTAATCTAAACCTAATACTAATCCATTCAGCATCATTTTGAGGGAGCAATAGTAGCATACTTGAGAAAAATGAAATCCTCCTCCATCTTCATCATTTTCCATGGTCTTCTTCATCTAGTCTTCATCTTCATTTTTTCACCAATTTCACCCAATTCCTTGCAAACCCATGGCATAATCCTTCTTCCCACATCTATTCTTCATCATTTTCATCATGAATTCATTGCTGCACCTTTCATCCATCTTGTTCATGAGTTATCATTCCTCTTGTGGAAGCTTGGACATTGTCATGTCTAGCTAGGAGCTTTAGGAGGCAATCTATGGGGTAACTAGTTCAAGGAAGACTTGGAGCTCCATGAATCTTCAAGAGAGCTGGGGAAAATATTTTGACTTCTACTCTTTTAGAGATCATTTATTTTCCTATGTTCAAGAGTTGTAAAGTGTGATTTGTTTAGGAAATTGATGGATTTAATTGTGTAGTTGTTGGAATAATATTGGATTGGATTGGATATAATATATTGAGGATTTATCTTGTTGTTTGGTGACTACCCTATTCTGATTAGACCTGGATGTTAGGTCTGCTGGCTTCCCAAGAGGGGGATGAATTGAGAGGTTTGAAATTTTCTACAAAAGTATAAGAGAGTAGTGAAAGCAAAGATGGTAGAAAAATAGAGTGCTAGATATAACAAAGTAGTAAGCAAGGTAAAGGAAGGAAAAACACAGAGATTTATCCTGGTTCAGTCTCTTTCCCTTGACCTACGTCCAGTCCTCAAGCTATTACTTGAGATTTTCCACTATTTTGCAAGAATTCGGTGGGCTCCTTACAATGTCACAGTGCAACTTTATGCTCTATTCCAAGAGCTTACTGTTTCACTCTTTGCACTCTAACTAAGTGCTTCCTAAATCCCTTGTGAGGTCCCCTTACAAGAAAATCTTTCTTCTAGATAAAGATAAAATTATTTACAACAAGATAAACTCTCTAATTTATAATATGTATGACAGTTGAAGTATAATATATGAAGTGTATGAGAGTAGATGGCTTTGATTGAAGAATTTGACAGAGCTTCAGTATATACAACTTAAATTTATTACCCACAGCTTCAAATGAAGTTCTATTTATAGATTTATGTCTTAATTATACGTTAGAGACACGATTTAGCTGTTAGAGATATTATCCAACAATTACTCTGTAAAACTATCCATTCACCAACTGCATTTAATGCGTCTGACATCCAAAATTCGAATTTTGGGGTGTCAACAGACGAATTTCACAGAGACCATAAATTAAAGATTTTAACATTGAACTTTGAAGTTCATCTGTTTAAGGGAAAAACTAAAATTTTTATCTCGACAAATATTTCCTATGTTGGAACATATGAATTTTCAAGCTTAAAGTTCTTCTAAAAAGTGTGAACAGTTGTTCTATATTGCTACAGTGCATTTTGTTAGATGAGCTGGCTTCCCAAGAGGGGGGATGAATTGGAAAAATTAAAATTTTCTGCAAAAAGTCAAGAAGGTGAAGAAAGCAAAGTATGATAGTAAAACAAAGTGTAAATAAATAAATCGTAAAAGTAGCAGTCAAGAGAAGAAAACTCAGATATTTATCCTGGTTCGGTCTCTCCACTTGACCTACATCCAGTCCCCAAGTCACCACTTAAGATTTTCCACTATTCTGCAAGAATTCAATGGGCTTCTTGCAAATGCCACAGTACAAAGATGATGCTTTGTTTCTAGAGCTCACTCTTCTACTCTATGCACTCTTACTAAGTGCTTCCCCAATCCCTTGTGATATCCCTTCACAAGAAAATCTTTCTTCCAGATGAAGATAAGATTGTTTACAAAGATTAAACTCTCTTAGACAGAGTGAATATGAAAGTTGAAGTACAAATATTGAAGAGAGAGAGTAAGAGACTTTGAGTAGATGATTTGGCAGAGTTTCAGTATATACATAGTTAAAATCATTACCCACAACTTCAAATGATGGTATATTTATAGATTTAGGTCTCAACTATATGTTAGAGACACAATCTATCCATTGGAGAAGTTATCTAACAGTTACTCTGAAAAACTATCCGTTAACCAACTGCATTTAATGCTTCTGACATTCTGAAATTCAAATTTCAGTTGGTTAACAGACGAATTTCACAGAACCGAAGACTAGAGACTTCAATGTTGAATGCCCAAAGTTTGTCTGTCATGAAGTGAAGTTTGAATTTTGATATTTGGAAAGTGTTTCTATGTTGTGACATACGAATTTTCAAGTAGAAAGTTTTTTTGTTAAGTGTGAATAGTATTCTCAATTTGCTACAGTGCCTTCGAAATTCAAATTTTGGAACCCCAAAATTCGTCTGTCTGTAGCTGGCTTATAAGGCACAGTAGTTCATCTAATTCAAAATTCAAATTTTCAAATGGCAAAGTTTGTCTGTCAGAGAGACCTCTTTTCAAACTTACTTCAAAATTTGAATTTACAAATACTGTCATTCATATGTCAACATATCAATATATCAGACTCACAAGCTTTGTTTCTAAAATTCGAATTTTCATGTTCAAAGTTCGCATGTCAGTGAGCAATTTTGAAACCCAATCTAAACTAGGTTTCAGATGAACTTTGACATAATTTCAGTCGAATTTCTTTAGTTTTCATAAGTTTCATTTTGTCTGAAATTTGAATTTTCAAAACCCAAAGTTCATCTGTCATTGAAAGCTCCTTTTAGACACTTATCAAAATTCAAATTTTCTCAAGTCAAAATTCGTCTGTCAGAGAGTCTTCTCTTCAGACTTGTTCAGTTTCACTACGAAATTCGAATTTCCAAAGCTAAAGTTTGAATTTTCAAGATGACAGATCAGTATAAACCTTTCAAACTTCGTCTGTTGGTGGGTGTTTTTCAAATATTCCATGATTTAACATAGAATCAAAGTTTTAAAACATCTTTTCATCAAATCAAAACATTACTTAACATCCTGCATAAATCTTTGCACTGATTTTTCCATGATTCCTTCACTTGAACCTTTTGTGCACCTTTGATAACTTTATTCCAAACTTTTGAAGGTTGGTTTGGAATCATCAAAACACTTGATTCAACACATTTGAAATTTGAATTTTGGTGCATAAAATTCATCTGTCAGTGAGTAACTTAATATGGTACAAAAGTTCTTCTTTTCGAAATTTGAATTTTAAGCTTTCAAAATTCGTCTATCAGAGAGTCCTATTTTCAGACCTTTTTGCTTTCATTCCTAAGTTCAAATTTCTGAAAATTAAAGTTCATCTATCAGAGGGACACTTGAATAGACTCACACACTATCTCTCTAAAGTTTGAATTTTCAAAACCAAAGTTCATCTGTTATAGAGACACCTGAATAGACTTACACATTGTCTCTCCAAAGTTTGAATTTTCAAAATGAAAGTTCGTCTGTCAGAGGACTGACTTGGAACTCTTTTTAAATTCACTTTCAGACAAACTTTGACATATCTTTAGACAAATTTTTTCTTTTTCACAAGTTGTGCTTCACCCAAAGTTCAAATTTTAACAAACTAAAATTCGTCTATTAGAGGCAACATTTTTGTAAGTTTGAATTTCAGCCTTTAAAGTTTGAATTTTCATGGTAACATATGAAGTTTAACAGTTCAAAATTCATCTGTCAATGAGTATTTTTCAAATATATCGTAACATAGGATTGTTGAAAAACACATTTTAAAAACATTTAGGTGAAAGATCAAAGCCTTTTACTCATGTGAATATAGTGAGAAATCCTACAAACTAATCTTGTACTCATTTTTTCTTGGATTTCTTCACTTAAGATCTCTTGTACTCTTTTGATATCTTCCTTCCAAGCTCCAGTTGTTTGGAATCATTAAAAACACTTGATTCAACATTCTTCCCCTTTTTGATGATGACAAAACAACTTGCAAATTGGATTAGTACTTGGATTTGCTTCCAAGAGCTCCCCCTCAATATATGCATTAAAATTCAAAGATAGGTGCAGTATATATAACAGATCAAAAGAAAAATAGAGAATCTCATTGAATTAATTCATTTAAGGTTTCAGTATAAGTATATGTCATTAGAAACACAGATTTTAAGGCAAGATTGTCATTCATTACTAAAGAGATATAGAAAACATAAGTAATAATACAAGAGAGACCAAACAATCCAAAAATCTAATCACCTCTTCTTGGGCTTGGATTTCTTGTAGGTCTTGCCAGATGGTTTTGTAGCAGTCTTCCCAGTTTGCTTAGATGTTTTCTCCACCCTTTTGGCATCATCAGGGACTTGAACATGTATATTAGGAGGAGGTATTTGGGTCACTGGAATGAAACGAAGAGGTACAGGAATAAAAGGCAGATCAGAATTAATCTAAGGAAGAGGTACAGGAGGTAATGTTATAGGCAGGTCATCCTTAGGTTGATCATCCTCAGCATCTTCAATTATTTCCTAAACTTTCTTCTGAAGATTGGCAAATCTGACCCTTTGTGCTAAGGTTATGTCATATTGAGGAGATGAAGGTTAAGGAGTAGGAGGACGGAACATCTCATCAAACCTTTGTTTTTGGGCTTGCACTATGGCATTGTGTGCAAAAGTTGTAATATCCATGTAAGGTACTAGGCTCCTTTCCTCATTTAGAGTAGCTTGAATAATAGGAGCTGAGGTGATAGCTGCAATAAGCTTTTCCATTTGCCCAGATTCTTGAGTTGACAGAATTGACTCTTGAGCAGCTTCAACAGTAGGCTCATGGGAGCTTGCTTCCTAAGGACCCTTTTCCTCTATGCCATAGTCCAAGAGTGGACCGGGACTTGTCTCATTGCTAGAGGCCTGAGCAGTGGCCAACGTTCCAGTAGCAGCATGTTCAGTAGGAGCAAGTTCAGGAGATGCTAACTCAAATGGACTTGGAGGTTCAGGAGTAGGAGACCAGATAGGCTTAAAGGGTCCTGGCTGAGGTAGAACTTGTTAGCAAGGCTGACTTCCCAAGAGGGGGGGTGAATTGGGAAGATTGAAATTTTTCTGCACAAAGTGAAGTAAGTGAAGATATCACAATATAATGAAAATAATGCGTAAAACAGAGCAAGCTGAAAAGTAAAGATAGGGAGAAGAAGACTCAGTAATTTATCCTGGTTCGGTCTTTCCACTTGACCTACATCCAGTCCCCAAGACACCTCTTGAGATTTATCCACTATACAACAAGAATTTCAATGGGCTTCTTGCTAGGGCCACAGTACACGAGTATGCTCTGTTTCTGAGCTCTCTTAAACTCTCCAAGCACTTTCACTATGTGCTTCCCAATCCCCTTGTGAATACCCCTCACAAGTAAATCTATCTCCAAGATGAAGATTAGATTGATTACAATGAAATAACTCTCTTGAAAAGAGTAGATATGAAAGTTTGAGTACAAGTATAGAAGTTGAGAGGGTAAAAGCTTTTGAGAAGAAGATTTAGCAGAAATTCGGTATATACAAGTTTGATTCGCTACCCACAACATCAAATGATGTTGTATTTATAGATTTAGGTCTCAAATATCCGTTAGAGACTAAATCTATCCGTTGGGGAAGTTATCCAACGGTTACTCTGAAAAACTATCCGTTTACCAACCGCATTCAATGTTTCTGACATACTGAAATTCGAATTTTGGTTGGTCAACAGACGAATTTCGAAGGAACCGAAGATTAAAGCTTCCAACGTTACAGCACGAAGTTCGTCTGTTCATGACTTGAAATTCGAATTTTGAAACTTACAAAACATTTTCACAATGTGACATACGAATTTTCAAGAAGAAAGTTTTTCGGTTCAGTGTGAACAGTGTTTTCAATTTTCTACAGTGCCTTCGAAATTCGAATTTTGGTATCCCAAAATTCGTCTGTCCACTGAATGTTTAAGAGACACAGTAGATTACTTTCTTCGAAATTCGAATTTTGGAAGGATGAAATTCGTCTGTCAGAGAGACTCTTTCCAGACTAATTTCATCATTCGAATGTTGCAAGTTCTTATCATTCGTATGTCAATGTTTCACTTTAACAGACTCAAGAACTTAGCTTCTGAAATTCGAATTTTAATGTTCAAAGTTCGTCTGTCAGAGAGCAGTTTTGAAACTGAAATCATTCTTGATCTCAGATGAACTTTAACATAGTTTCAGACGAATTTCTTCTATTTTCTCAATTTTTGTTTTGTTTGAAATTCAAATTTTGAAGACTCAAAGTTCGTCTGTTGCAAAGAGGCATCTTTCAGACTTATATGAAAATTCGAATGTTGGAAGTTCAAAATTCGTCTGTTAGAGAGCATTTATCAAACTCAATTTCATTTTGATTTCAGATGCACTTTATCATAATTTCAGACGAATTTCTTTGGTTTTTACAAACTTCATTTTACTTGAAATTCGAATTTTGAAAGTGTGAAGTTCGTCTGTTTATCAAAAGGCCTCTTTTAGACTAGATGAAAATTCGAATTTTGAACAGCCAAAATTCATTTAACAGAGAGCCATCTCTTCAGACTTATTCAGTTTTAGCTCGAAATTCGAATTTCCAAAGGCGAAGTTCGAATTTCCAACTTGACAGTTTAGCTTAACCTTTCAACCTTCGTCTGTTTGTGGGTGTTTTTCAAATATTTAAAGATTTAACATAAAATCAAAGTTTGAAAACATCTTTTCTTCAAATCAAAATCTTTTACCCAGTCATAACAAAAACCAAGGATCCTTCAAAAGATCTAACAACAAGAACTCAGAAAATCTTCACTTGAGACAGCTTTGATCTCCTTTGATATCTTCAATCCAAGCTCTTGAATGTTGGTTTGGAATCATCAAAACTCTTGATTCAACATTCTCCCCCTTTTTGATGATGACAAAACAACTTACAAACTGGATTAGTACTTAGGTTTGCTTTCACAAGCTCCCCCTCAACATATGCATAAGATATCAAATCAACAGATTAAGTGAAGAGATTTAAGGCACAAAACATTGCAACAAAGGGATCCATTCGTTTAATTAAAAGTTGCTTGTACATAAACAAATTAATCAACGTTCAAACATCAAATCCAAAACACAAAAACAACAAAGTACAAAATACAGCAAGAGGACTTAAGCTTAATCTCCAATCATTTCTTCTTAGACTTGGCCTTCTTGCTGTAGGATTTCCCTTTCCCTTTCCCAGATTGCTCAGCAGCAGGCTTTCCAGTTTGCCCAGACTTCTCCCCCTTTTGACATCATCAGGAAGGCCAACAAAATCAGCCGGACGAGGGATCTGAGAGACAGGAATAGCACGAAGGGGCACACGAGCAAAAGGGATTTCAGGATCAGCTAGTGGCTTAGTGCTTGTCTCCTCGTCAGAGATTTCCAGCAGCTGCTGCATTGCTTGTCTGGAAAGAGCTAGTTGAGCTCTTTGTTCCTCTGTAAGTCCATAGGCAGCAAGAGAGGAAGAAGCTGGTTTAGCAGGAGGAAACATTTCTTCCAGCCTTCTCCTCTGAGCTTCTAGTAGAGCATTGTGAGCAATGGCAACATAGTCAACAACAGGTACAAGGCTCCTTCCTTCAGTGCTCACTGCTTCTTGCATAGAGAAGGTTGAAATGGCTGCAACCAGTCTTTCAACTTGCTCAGATTCTTGAATTGACAGAATTGATTCCTGAGCATCTTCTTGCATGGGCTCATGAGGGCTTGTATGTTAGAGACCTTCTTCTTCCAATCCATAGTCCAAGGGTGGACCAGGACTTGGTGTTCTCATTGCACCAGCACCATCTATATCATCATTATCATGGTCAGAGGAGGCAATCTCAAAGGGACTTGGAGGCACAGGGGATGGAGACAGAGTAGGCTCAGGGACACCAGGCTGAGGTGGAGCTGAAGTGGTAGGAATAGCATTTCTTATCTCTTCATAGGCATCAGCCACCACTTTGATATTTACAGCCAACTGATGGATCTGATCTTGTAGATGAGCAAATTTGGCATTTTGCTCATCTCTAATGCTGAGAATGAGTGTTGACAGACTGTCAAACAACTCAGTGACCTTTGTTGGCTTGGCCCATGAGGAGGGAGTGGAAGGAGGGTGAGTAGGCCTGGAGGGAGATGGGATTGGCTGAGAAGGCTGAGGTACAGATCTGCCAGGGGCCTTGGAAGTTCCTTCTTGTTGGAGGGATGCATCAGCAACAAAGAACAAGTCTTCAGATTTCCCTGCTCCCTTTCCAACCCATCGTCCTTCATCTCTTTCAATGCCCATCCTTTGCAATTCCTTCTCTTTGAATGCCTCAGTAAGTTTCCCTTTTCCTTTTTCAATGTGATGAATCCTAGCATGCTGCAGGATTCTTGAGATAATTGCAGCATAGGGGAGTATGGAATCCTTCCTTTGATCCCTTGCCTTTATCATTCTCTGGAGGATGATATGACCCATGTTAATGAGCTTACCACGTATGATAGCAGTCATCACATGAGCCTCTGCCCTTGTTATCAAGTTGAAGCTGCCACCCTTGTTGAATATGATCCTGGATACTATGTAGTGCAAGATCCTGACTTATACACTTAGGTCTGTGGGCTTCAACAGATTATCGTAGGCCTGTTCTCCCTTCTCCTGAATAGGGTGTCCAAAATGGTGCTCTCTTTGTAGTTCAGAAAGGATCCACCTTCTTCATCAGCTGTGCTTGCCTCATCCATATACCCAGAGGCTGTGATGTCAATTTTCAGCCCATCTTGCCCTGGGATTTCCAGCACTTCATTGATTGTTTCATCAGCAAGCCAGATGGTCCTTGATCTCAAAGTGACCTCCCATTTCTTTTTCCTGCTGTTATATTGAAGAGAGGCATACCAAGTCTTCACTACTTCATCATCATATTTTTCAGCAATTTCCAGCAGGTTTTTGTATCTTATCAACCATAATGCAGCATCAAAGTTGTTGGATACCAAAAATTGCTCCATATTTACACAGTGAGGCTTGATTACCTTTTTGCTGGAAAACTTGGCAGAAAACTCTTCTTGAATCTTAGGAGTGCTCCAAAGTGGCAGTATAGTAAGCTCAAATTCTCCAGATTGTGTAGAAGAGGAGGAAGCCACAGTAGCAGTATCAGCCGAAGGGATTGCAGTTTTTGATGAGGAAGGTCCAGTTTTCTGTGAATCTGCCTTGGATGATGATTTCTGGCGTTTGGAAGGGGTAGCTTTACTGAGTTTGGCCTTTCTCTTGGATTTCTCTCCTCCCTTTGTAGCAAATTGAGATTTGACCGTTCTTTTTGGCCGAGTTCCAGCTTGTCCTGCTTCAGGGATCTTTACTCTCGCCATTTTTCAGTGGAATGATGCAGAATATGGTTAAGGAAAGGTTTATGGGATGCGAATGGAAGTTTAAATGGTGAAGAATGATGGTTTTTGGACAGGAATTAAGAGGATTAAAGAGAGAATCAGAACAGACTCAGAGAGGTTACAAATAGGGTTGCGTCTATTCTGAGGAAAACCGTTGCATTTAACGTGTGTAACCGTCTGGCAGACGAATGTTGAGGAGTCAAAATTCGAACTTCGGGCAGTTACAAGTTAAACCGTTCAGCATAGCTTACTGACAGATGAATTTTCATCCTGAAAGTTCGTCTGACAGTGGCTTGAAACAAGCACTACAAGCACAACAGACGAATTTTGTTCCACCAAAGTTCGAATGTTGAAAAGAAAAAGGCAGGCATCAATCAAACTAACAATCAACAGACAAATTTAAATATGCAGAACTGCATCTTTCAATAATTCAACATGATGGACATGATTCAATAGATGAATTTTGAACTGAAAATTCGAATTTTTCAACTTTTGTAAAGATTGTCCAACATTCGTATGTTAAGAAGTAATAATTTGTGTAGCAGTGATGGACAATCATAACTTTGAAATTTCTGATTTTGAAAATTCGAATTTCAAGCTTCAACAGACGAATTTTGAGGCATTACTGAGAACTGTTCCAAGGCATAACAGGCCGAAGTTCATCTGTTGGTCAACTAAAATTCGAATGTTGACCATGTTGATCAGTTTAAAAACACATATTATCAATGAAATTCATCTAGCAATCAAACAACATACAAATTTCAACTTTAAAAACTTACAGAATGGATCCAGAACTTAGAATAATTATCATTCACTTCATTTTCTGGTTATTCCAATCTGGAGTGCTCTAATCTTTTAAACTTTTAGCCAATGATTTTTCATAAGAAGCACCTGCAACTACACTAAAATATACTCCGATGCTCAAGTTAGAGTTTATTCTTATATTAAAAATTCTAATGATAGAATTGCACAGAAATGACTTACAATTCATTGGGATTTACCATTCCCAATTCTCTCCTTATTTTACAGTGTCTGTCTTCTGATAGAGGTTTTGTGAGTATATCAGCAACTTGATCCTCTATTGGAATGTACTTCAGTCTAACTTCTTCTTTCAGAACGTGATCTCTTATGAACTGGTGCCTAACTTCAATATGTTTCGTCCTTGAATGCATGACAGGATTCTTGGTGATATTTATAGCACTTTGGTTGTCACACATGATTGGTATCTCTTTTATTTTAATCTCAAGATCTTCAAGCTGCTGTTTCATCCAGATGACTTGGGCACAACAGCTTCCAGCTGCAACATACTCAGCTTCTGCAGTAGATAAGGCCACACTGTTTTGCTTTTTGCTGAACCATGAAACCAGAGATCCTCCAAGGAACTGACAGGTTCCACTTGTGCTTTTTCTGTCAGTTTTGGATCCTGCAAAATCAGCATCAGTGTATCCTTTGAGATCTTCTCCATTGCCTTTTGGATACCAAAGACCCATCTGTGATGTTCCAATAAGATATCTAAAGATTCTTTTCACAGCTGTTGCATGGGTTTCTTTGGGGCATGATTGGAACCTTGCACACATGCAGACACTGAACATAATGTCAGGTCTGCTGGCAGTTAGGTACAGCAGGGATCCAATCATTCTTCTGTACTGAGTAATGTCAAACATCTTCCCATTCTCATCCATGTCCAGTTTGGTTGCAGTAGCCATAGGTGTTCCCATTGGCTTGGCATTCTCCATTCCAAACTTCTTTAACAGCTCCTTTAGATACTTGGATTGACTGAGAAAGATACCATCATTAAGCTGTCTAATTTGCAATCCAAGGAAGAAATTGAATTCACCCATCATAGACATCTCGAATTCTCCCTGCATTAACTCAGAGAATTTCTTGCAAAGAGTTTCATTAGTAGCACCAAAAATAATATCATCAACATAGATTTGAACAATTAGTAAATCTTTATTTTCTTTCTTAGTAAATAAGGTTGTGTCAATTTTGCCTCTGTTAAACCCCTTTTCAGTCAGAAAATTGCTCAGTCTCTCATACCATGCTCTAGGGGCCTGTTTTAAACCATAGAGAGCTTTCTTCAGTTTATAAACATGGTTTGGTTTTGTAGAGTCCTTAAAACCTGGAGGTTGATCAACATAAACCTCTTCCATGATATATCCATTCAGAAAAGCACTCTTTACATCCATTTGATATAATAAAATATTTTTCATGCATGCTTATGCTAGCAGTATTCTTATAGCCTCTAATCTAGCTACTGGTGCAAAGGTTTCTTCAAAATCAATACCTTCTTCTTGATTATACCCTTTAGCAACTAATCTAGCTTTATTTCTGATTATTGTTCCAAATTCATAAAGTTTATTTCTGAAAACCCATTTGGTACCAATAACAGGATGATTTTTGGGTCTAGATACTAAATTCCAAACTTGATTTCTTTCAAATTGATTTAATTCATCTTGCATAGCCATAATCCAGTATTCATCAGTTAAGGCTTCTTCAGTACATTTGGGTTCAATTTGAGAAATGAAAGCACAGTTGAGCATCTGATCTCTTAACTGTTTTCTGGTTTTGACTTTCTCTTGAACATTCCCTATTACTTGATCAACAGGGTGATTCCTTTGATATCTCCAAGCTCTA
Source organism: Adenanthera pavonina (assembly GCA_026686845.1). Lineage (NCBI taxonomy): Eukaryota > Viridiplantae > Streptophyta > Magnoliopsida > Fabales > Fabaceae > Adenanthera > Adenanthera pavonina. The sequence goes on from JAIVEN010000017.1 coordinate 13,097,781, forward strand.
GGGAGTTCTTGAGCTGTTTCTTCATTATTTTCTTTATCAAACTCTTGCTCCTAGATATCTTCCTCTGTGCCAACAGATTCAGATATCTTTGGAGGCTCAGTTTTACTTTTGTTAGAAATTCCCAGTTTTTCAAAATCGAAAGTAAGATCATCCTTATTGGTAACATGTTTTGAAACAGTTTCATTTTCAATGAACACCACATGTACTGATTCTTCTACTACATTTGATCTTTTATTATAAACCCTATAAGCCTTACTCCTACTTGAATAGCCCAAAAATATACCTTCATTGGATTTGGCATCAAACTTACCCAGATTTTCTTTCCCATTGTTGTGAATGAAGCATTTGCACCCAAACACATGGAGGTGTGACAGATTTGGCTTTCTTCCCTTGTACAGTTCATATGGAGTCTTCCCAAGGATTGGTCTGATGTAGGCTTTGTTTATGATGTAGCTTGCTGTATTCACTGCATCAGCCCAGAACACTTGAGAGAGTTCCTTCTCATTTAGCATAGCTCTAGCCATCTCTCTAATGGTTCTGTTCTTCCTTTCCACCACTCCATTTTGTTGAGGAGTTTTTGGTGCTGAGAAGTTGGGGTCAATCCCATGCTCATTGCAGTACTCCAGGAAGTATGCATTTTCAAATTCTCCTCCATGGTCTGACCTGATAGACACAATAGAAATACCTTTCTCATTTTGCACTTTCTTAGCTAAGGTTACAAATGCATCAAAGGTATCACTTTTAGAGGAAAGAAACAATGTCCAAGTGAATCTAGAATAATCATCTACAATTACAAGCACATACAGATTACCACCAAGACTTTTCACTCTGGATGGTCCAATTAAGTCCATATGCAACAATTCAAGTGGTCTTGTTGTGGTAACTATATTTTTAGATTTGAAGGATGATTTAGTTTGTTTTCCTCTTAGGCATGCATCACATTCTTTATCCTTTTCAAAAGATATTTTAGGTAGACCAGTTACTAGCTCATTTTTAATCAATTTAGACAATTGATTCTTGTTAACATGAGCTAATCTCCTATGCCATAGCCAACTATCATTATCCTGGCTTATTAAACATACAGAGTCCAAGGGAGGAAGTTCATCAAGGTCAATAGTATAGCATTTACCATCCCTTTGAGCTTTGAGGATTACTTTGTGATCACTTTTTCTGATGACCAGGCAAAACTTTGAGTCAAACAGCACCCTGTTTCCTCTGTCATAGGTCTGACTTACGCTCAGCAAATTGTGGTTGAGGCCAATTACAAACAACACTTCTTCAATGGATGTTTCTAGATTTTTGCCCACAATGCCAATACCAACAATTTTGCCGTATTGATCACCTCCAAAGGTCACCTTTCCTCCCTTCTTGTCTCTAAGAGTGATGAACTTCTCCTTATCACCAGTCATGTGACTTGAGCAGGCACTGTCCATATACCACTTGTTGCTTTTCTTAGCTTTGAGACAGACCTGCAAAACAAGGTTTATGTTTTCCTTTTAGGTACCCAAATTTGCTTGGGTCCTTTTCTGTCAGTAGTTATTTCCCTAGATGCAGATGCACCTTTGGGAACCCATTTAACTTTCCTGCCAAGTCCATTTTTCTTCAAAGCACAAGAACTGGAAGTATGTCCCTTTTTATTACAGAAATGACAGGTAGTGAAAGGACTGCTAGATTGAGAAGCAGGAAGAAAACAATGCAGATAATATTTTTGTTTAGTATGCCTTGGTTGATCATATGTTTTAATGTGAGGTGATACATCATTTTTCTTTTTATTGCTCTCAGCATGCACAAAGTGTCTCATATATGCATTTTGATTTTTCTTCCTAATCTTTTCTTTGACAGCACATGGATCATAGCCAAGACCAGCTTTTCCTTGTGATATTCTTTGGCTCCCCATTAATGCAAACAACATATCCTTACCTCTAGTGAGCCTAGACATGCTTTTAATTAAATAATCATTAGTTCGCTTAAGTTCAGTGCATGAAGTGCAGCAGACAGATTCAGAAGTAGGTAAAGTGGCAGTTTTAGAGACTATGCTTTGAGACTCCAGCTTGCTTACCTTTTTCTTTGCCAATTTCAGTTCTTTAGCAATTTTAATAAATTCATCATGAAGCTCATGAAATGCATCCAGTAATTCAGAATAGGAAGGTTCAGATTCATATACCTCTTCTTCTTGATTACTGCTGCATGAGGGTGTGATTTCTTAAGAAGCAAGTGCCATTAGACAAATGTTGGCAATCTCATCCTCATCTTCTTCTTCCTCATCTGAGCTGTTGCCCCATATGGATGAGATGTAGGCTTTCTTCTTCTTCCCTTTGTCAGCAGCTTTCTTTTCTTTTTCTTGTTTCTTGATGAATTGGGGGCAGTCCCACTTTATGTGTCCTTGCTTCTTGCACTCAGAGCAAGTCACAGGTTCTTTTGTGTCTTTCTTTTCTCCAGCCACTCCTTTCTTGAAGAATCTCTTGTTCTTCTTCTTGCTATAAAATCTTCCAAATTTTCTGACCATCATGGCCAGAGTTTCCTCATCCAGCTCATCTCCTTCATCAGATTCTTCTTCCTTTTCATCAGCGACTTTGAGGGCAAGGCCTTTCTTCTTTCTGTCCAGCCCAGCTTCCTTGAGTGCTTTGATTTTTCCTTCATACTCCTCAAGGCTGCCGAAGAGAGCTGGGACAGAAGCCATTGATTCTCCTCTGGCTTCTTCTATAGCTGTCACCTTGGGCTGCCATTCCAGAGGGAGAGCTCTGAGTACCTTTCTTACTTTCTCAGACTGTGTGTATTATTTTCCCAGGCTCTTCAGTTGATTCACAATAAGAGTGAATCTCTTTTGGAGCTCCTTTACAGTTTCTCCTTCAGCCATTCTGAAGCTTTCATACTCCCCAATGCATATGTTCAGTCTGTTCTCCCTAACTCCAGATGTTCCTTCATGTGCAATCTGTAGGGTATCCCACATTCCTTTTACAGTGGTGCATTGTGAGACTCTGTAGAATTCATCCTGGTTGAGGGCACTGACCAAACAATGCTTTGCTTTGAAGTTCAGTAGGACTCTCCTTCTGTCTTCTTCATTCCACTCTGCTTCTAGCTTCTCTTTGTGTCTCCCATCTTCAGTTGGAGCCATTGGGATGAAATCTCCTTTTTCAATGACTGACCAGATGTCAAGATCAATTGATTGGAGGTAGATCTGCATCCTCATCTTCTAATATCCATAATGCTCTCCACTGAAGCCTGGTGGTTTGTTAGTGTTGTTTCCTTCAGGAAGTATACTCTCTCCAAAGCCAGCCATCTTAATTCCGGGATTGTGAGTTCCTTTGAATGGGAATCCGGGCTCTGATACCACTTGTTAGCAAGGCTGACTTCCCAAGAAGGGGGGTGAATTGGGAAGATTGAAATTTTTCTGCACAAAGTGAAGTAAGTGAAGATATCACAATATAATGAAAACAATGCGTAAAACAGAGCAAGCTGAAAAGTCAAGATAGGGAGAAGAAAACTCAGTAATTTATCCTGGTTCGGTCTTTCCACTTGACCTACATCCAGTCCCCAAGACACCTCTTGAGATTTATCCACTATACCGCAAGAATTTCAGTGGGCTTCTTCCTAGGGCCACAGTACATGAGTATGCTCTGTTTCTGAGCTCTCTCAAACTCTCCAAGCACTTTCACTATGTGCTTCCCAATCCCCTTGTGAATACCCCTCACAAGTAAATCTATCTCCAAGATGAAGAGTAGATTGATTACAATGAAATAACTCTCTTGAAAAGAGTAGATATGAAGGTTTGAGTACAAGTATAGAAGTTGAGAGGGTAAAAGCTTTTAAGAAGAAGATTTAGCAGAAATTCAGTATATACAAGTTTGATTCGCTACCCACAACATCAAATGATGTTGTATTTATAGATTTAGGTCTCAAATATCCGTTAGAGACTAAATCTATCCGTTGGGGAAGTTATCCAACGGTTACTCTGAAAAACTATCCGTTTACCAACCGCATTCAATGTTTCTGACATTCTGAAATTCGAATTTTGGTTGGTCAACAGACGAATTTCGAAGGAACCGAAGATTAAAGCTTCCAACGTTACAGCACGAAGTTCGTCTGTTCATGACTTGAAATTCGAATTTTGAAACTTACAAAACATTTTCACAATGTGACATACGAATTTTCAAGAAGAAAGTTTTTCGGTTCAGTGTGAACAGTGTTTTCAATTTTCTACAGTGCCTTCGAAATTCGAATTTTGGTATGCCAAAATTCGTCTGTCCACTGAATGTTTAAGAGACACAGTAGATTACTTTCTTTGAAATTCGAATTTTGGAAGGGTGAAATTCGTCTGTCAGAGAGACTCTTTCCAGACTAATTTCATCATTCGAATATTGCAAGTTCTTATCATTCGTATGTCAATGTTTCACTTTAACAGACTCAAGAACTTAGCTTCTGAAATTCTAATTTTAATGTTCAAAGTTCGTCTGTCAGAAAGCAGTTTTGAAACTTAAATTATTCTTGATCTCAGATGAACTTTAACATAGTTTCAGACGAATTTCTTCTATTTTCTCAATTTTTGTTTTGTTTGAAATTCGAATTTTGAAGACTCAAAGTTCGTCTGTTGCAAAGAGGCATCTTTCAGACTTATATGAAAATTCGAATGTTGGAAGTTCAAAATTCGTCTGTTAGAGAGCATTTATCAAACTCAATTTCATTTTGATTTCAGATGCACTTTATCATAATTTCAGACGAATTTCTTTGGTTTTTACAAACTTCATTTTACTTGAAATTGGAATTTTGAAAGTGTGAAGTTCGTCTGTTTGTCAAAAGGCCTCTTTTAGACTAGATGAAAATTCAAATTTTGAACAGCCAAAATTCATCTGACAGAGAGCCATCTCTTCAGACTTATTCAGTTTTAGCTCGAAATTCGAATTTCTAAAGGCAAAGTTCGAATTTCCAACTTGACAGTTTAGCTTAAACTTTCAACCTTCGTCTGTTTGTGGGTGTTTTTCAAATATTTAAAGATTTAACATAAAATCAAAGTTTGAAAACATCTTTTCTTCAAATCAAAATCTTTTACCCAGTCATAACAAAAACCAAGGATCCTACAAAAGATCTAACAGCAAGAACTCAGAAAATCTTCACTTGAGACAGCTTTGATCTCCTTTGATATCTTCAATCCAAGCTCTTGAATGTTGGTTTGGAATCATCAAAACTCTTGATTCAACAGGAACTCCTATGGCTACTACAACAAAGCTTGATATGGATGAAAGAGGAAAAACCTTTGACATAACTCAATATAGGAGAATGATTGGATCCTTGTTATACCAACAGCTAGTAGACTTGACATTATGTTCAGTGTCTATTGATGTGCAAGGTTCCAATCATGTCCCAAAGAATCCCATGCAACTGCTATGAAACAAATCTTCAGATATCTAATTGGAACATCACAGATGAGACTTTGGTACCCAAAGGGCAACGGTGAAGAATTCATAGGATACACTGATACTGACTTTGCTGGATCCAAAACTGACATAAAAAGCACAAGTGGAACATGTCAGTTCCTTAAAGGATCTTTGGTTTCATAGTTCAGCAAGAAGCAGAACAATGTGGCTCTCTCCACTGCAAAAGCTGAATATGTTGCTACTGCCAACTGTTGTGCTCAAGTCATTTAGATGAAGCAGCAGCTTCAAGATCTTGAGATTGAGATGAAGGAAATACCAATAATATGTGACAATCAAAGTGCTATCAACATCACAAAGAATCCTGTCATGCATTTAAGGACAAAGCACATTGAAGTTAGGCATCACTTTATAAGGGATCATGTTCTGAAAGGAGAGATTAGAATCGAATATATCCCTACCGAGGATCAAGTTGCTGACATTCTAACCAAGCCTCTTGCAGAAGATAGGCATTGTAAATTCAGAAGGGAATTGAGTATGGTAAATCCCAATGAACTGTAAGTTTGTCCTTATATACATCTATTTAAAATTTCTGACATTGAATCAATCCTAACTTTAGCATCAGAGTGAGTTTGATATGAGTTGCAGGTGCTCCTCATAAGTTCAAGTAACAACTAATCTGTGCAATGGAGCTAATCAGACCCATACAATCAAAAGATGGAAAATAAAGCCAAAAATTTGAACTTCTGGATCTATTCTATAAGTTTAGAAATTTAAAATTCGCATTTTAGATGATTATTAGATGAATTTCCATGTTGAATTGTGTTTTTCGAAGAGTCAGCATGCTCAACATTCGAACTTAGATGCCCATCAGATGAATTTCAGTTGGCTACATGCTGTAACAGTCCCTTCTTAACCCTCGAAATTCATCTGTTGAAAAGTGGAAATTCAAATTTTAGAAATAAAATGCTAATGTTGTCTTTGTTCAAAAAGATTGTTATATGAATTTTCATATCTCAAAATACGCTTTTTAGAAAATCTTTACAAAATTTTGAAATTCAAATTTTTGAATCAAAATTCGTCTATTAAAACATGTTCTCATAATTGAGTCTCTATAAGATGAACTTTCACAAGTAAAATTCATCTGTTTATTGTATTAGTGATGGTTGCTTATTGTTTGAATCTCGTGAAGTTTGAACTTTGTTGAAACAAAGTTCGTCTATTCACTTCTTGTTCTCAGAACTAAGTTTCTGTCAGATGAACTTCAAGATGAAAATTCATTTGTCAGTAAGCCTCTCCATATAGGTTAACTTGTAACTGCTCGAAATTTGAATTTTGACCTTTCAAAATTTGTCTGTTTAATAGTTACATACGTTAAAACTAAAGGTCTTCCTATGAATAGACGTAACCTTATTCATCTCTCTCTCAAGTTAATTCAAATCCTCTCTTCAATTCCCATTAACTTTGTTCATGAATCTTCATTTCTCACCATTTAAACTTCTTTTCGCACTTTATAAACTCATTCTTAGCATCTTTCTGAATCATTCTCCTACGAGAATGGAAAGAGTTAAAAATCCAAAAGTTAGGAAAGGAGAGTCACGACTAAAGAGATCTGTCAAATCCCAATATGCCTCCAAGAAGGGTGAAACTCATAAAAGAAAGGGCAAATCTAGCAAGGCAACTCCTTCCAAGAGGTAGAAAACAACTCCTAAAGTAGACTCAAAGAAATCTGCTCCTACTCCCTTAAAGAAATCTGAGCCTGCTGTTCTTATTGCTTTTATCTCTCCTACCATATCTTCCTCCTCTATCACTGAATCTGGAGAATACCAGCTAACCTCACTGCCATTGTTGAGCAATGCTCATATTTTGGGAGAGTATAATACCAAATTTGTCAGTAAAAAGGTAATTAAGCCTCACTGTGTAAATTTGGAAGACTTCCTGATTTCTAACAACTTTGATACCGGGCTTTGGATGATTAGATACAAGAATTTATTAGAAATTTTAGAAAGATATGATGATGAGGTTATTAAGACCTGCTATGACTTCCTGAAGTACAATAGCAAGAAGAAGAAGTAGGAAGTAAATCTAAGATCAAGGACTATCTGGTTGACATATGAAACCTTCAATGAAGTACTAGAGATTCTAGGGCAAGATGGATTGAAAATTGACATCTCTGCCTCAAAATACATGGATAAAGCTAAGGTTGTAGAAGAGGAAGGAGGGACTTTCTTGAAATACAAAGAAAGTGCAATTCTGAACACGTTCAAAAGAAAAGAGAACAGGCCACCTCTGAGTTTGCTGAAGCCCACTGATCTTAGTGCCCAAGTTAGAATACTACACTACATTGTGTCTAGGATTATTTTCAACAAAGGAGGTAGTTTCAATCTGATCACAAGGGCTGAAGCACATGTAACGGAAGCAATCATGCGTGGCAAGTTAATCAATATTGGCCAAATCATCCTACATCGCATGATCAAAGCAAGAGATTAGGGGAAAGATTCTACCCTGTCATATGCCTCAATCATCTCCAAGATACTTCAGTATGCCCGGATCCAACATCTATAAAAAGGAAAAGGGAAGCCTACTGAAACCTTTAAAGAAGAAGAACTACAAAGGATGGGATAGAAAAGAAGGATGGAAGATGAATTGGTAAGGGAGCTAAAAGGATAAAAGATCTATTCTTCGAAGAAGATGTCTCCCAGCAACAAGTAGGAACCTTTAAGGTTGCTCCAAAATCCATGCCTCAGCCTTCTCAGCATATCCTATCTCCATCGTAGCCCATTCAGACACATATGCCATCCACTCCCTCTACTTAGGCAAAGCCAACCAAGATCACTGAGTTGTATGACAACTTGTCTGCACTCATGCTAAGTATTGGAGATGAGCAAAATGCCAAATTTACTCATCTACAAGATCAGATTTATCAGTTGGCAAAGAATATGAAAGTGGTTGCTGATGCATATGAGGACATTAGGAGTGCCATTCCCTCAACATCAGCTTCAACTCATCTAGGATTCTCTGAGCCTGTCAAGTCTCCTACTCTTAAGCCTCTAAGTCCTTTCATGCTTGCCTCTCCTAAACCAGATGTTGATGTACATGCAACTGAGGCTGCTGATACCATGGCTACTCCACAAGCCTCTAGTAATGGAGTAAGCCCTGGTCCTCTCTTGGATTATGGCATGGAGGAAAAGGCTTCTCAAGAATCAAGCTCTTATGAGCCTATTGCTGAAGATGCTTATTATTCAATTCTTTCTATTCAAGAATATGAGCAAGTGGAGAAATTGGTAGCAGCCATCTCTACCGCACTATTCATACAAGCTGCCCTGAATGAAAAGAAAATTATTGTACCTTATGTAGATCTAGCAGCCATTGCTCGTGGTGTTATTTTGCAAGCCCAAAGATTAAGGCTTGAAGAAATGTTTCATCCTCCTGCTCCTGCTCCCTCACCTCTTTCTGCTTATGGTCTCTTGAAAAAATGAAGGGCTCAATTGTCTATTTCTAGACAAGAAATGCAAGAGCCTCTTGAAGTCTCTGATGATAAGGACATAAGCCCTAAAGCTTCTGTACCTCTTCCAAAGCTTAATCCTGATCTCTCCCTTTTGTTCCTATGCCTCTCAAAGCAATTCTAGTATCCCAGATACCTCCTCCTGCTGTACATGTTCAAATTCCTGATGATGCCAAAAAGGGGGAGAAGTCATATGAGCAAACTGGAAAATCTGCTGCAAAACCATCTGGCAAAGCTTATAGCAAGAAGACCAAGCCCAAGAAAAAGTGAATAAATCTTAGGATTGTTTGGTCTTTCCTGTAATGTTGTTTTATGAATAATAATCTTGCCTTTGAATTTTGTGTTTGCAATGTCATATCTCTGTACTGAAACTATGAATGAATTAATGAGACTTCCTATTTGATCTGATGTACATAATGCACTTATCTTTGAATTTTAATGCATATGTTAAGGGGTAGCTCTTTAAAGCAAACCCAAGTACTAATTCAGTTTGCAAGTTGTTTTGTCATCATCAAAAAGGGGGAGAATGTTGAATCAAGTATTTTGATGATTTCAAACTAACTAGAGCTTGGAAGGAAAATATCAAAGGTGTACAAAAGATCTCAAGTGAACAAATCCAAGAAAAACAAGTATAAGATTAAATATAGGATTTCTTATTGTATTCAAAATGAGCAAAATACTTTGATCTTGCAAAAGAATGTTTTAAAAATGTGGTTTTATGATAATTCATGAAGTATTTAAAAAATACCACTAACAGATGAACTTTGAAGTATTAAACTTGATTTGTTACCTTGAAAATTTAAACTTTGGTGTCTGAAGATATGGCAAAGTTCATCTGAAAGTAAAGTTTAGAAAAAGTTCTAAGTTAGTTCTCTGACAGACAAACTTTGACTTTGAAAATTTGAACTTTTGAAACATAGTTTGCATGACTGTTAATAGTCTTTTGACATATGAATTTTAGTATTCAGAAATTCGAACTTCGAATTAGGTCTGATAAGAGATCTCTCTGACAGACAAACTTTGGTATTTGAAAATTCAAATTTTGAAAAGAAGAACTATTGTACCATATTGAGATGCCCACTGACAGACGAATTTTGGTGAATTTTAGGCACCAAAATTCAAACTTCGAAGGCATTATAGCAATATGGAACAACTATTCACACTTACCAGAAGAATTTTAAACTTGAAAATTCATATGTTCCAACATAGAAACATTTACCAAAGATGAAAGTTTGAACTTTGCTTTAGAACAGATGAACTTTAAGTCACAAAGTTAAAGTCTTTAGCTTACGAACTCTATGAAATTCATCCGTTGACACACCAAAATTTGAATTTTGAATATTAGACGCATTAAATGTGGTTGGTGAACAGATAATTTTTCAGAGTAACTATTGGGTAACGTCTTTAATGGCTAGATCTTGTCTCTAACATATAGTTAAGACAAATATCTATAAATAGAACTTCATTTGAAGATGTGAAAAACAATATTTACAATATATATACAGAAACACTGCTAAATTCTTGAGTCAAAGTCTTCTGCTCTCACATACCTTATATCTTGTACTTCAAACTTCATATACACTCTAAATTAAAGAGTTCAATTACTGTAATCAATCTTATCTTTATCTGGAAGAAAAAATTTCTTGTGAGGGAATTTTATAAGCAATTTGAGAAGCACTTAGCTAGAGTGTAAAGAGTAAGATTGTAAGCTTTTGGAACAGAGTATCAAGTTATACTAAGGCATTGCAAGAAGCCCAACGAATTCTTACAAGATAGTAGAAAATCTGAAGTGATAGCTTGAGGACTAGACGTAGGTCAAGAGAAAGAGACCAAACCAGGATAAATTTTTGTGTATTCCCTTCCCTTATCTTGTTTTTCACTTGGTTATATTTTATACTCTGTTTTTGCTGTTACTCTTGCTTTTACCACTCTCTTATACTTTTGCAAAGAATTTTAATCTTCCCAATTCGCCCCCCTCTTGGGAAGCCAGCATATCTAACAACAAATTCCTCTTCTTGCCTTTGCAAATTTTGGCTCTCAAACTCTCATATGTAGTATACACAATGGGTAAGAAGAGAGAGATGTAATAGTCACAAGTAATCATGATTTGATATATCTTGTACTGAAAACATTAAAATGTTCGATTCCTTCATATTTCAGCCTGAATTGCACGACTAAGAGGAGGGTAATTTCCCCAAAATACTGCACATTTTTTCTAGTTTAGATATATCTTGTACTGATAAATTTTGCTTAGACCGGTCAATTTACTTTTGCAGTACTTTGTTACTTTATGGATACATGGTTATTCTATAATTATATTTGTGTTTACTTAATCATTATGTCCCAAACAACATCTATGTGACACCCACATACTGTTTTCTTCACTAATATGCTATTTGTGGGGCCCATGAACTCCTTTATCAATATATAGTTACATTTTGACACTCAGTACTAATTATTTCTTCATTTTTAATTAGCTAACCCCCATGCTATATACCATTGGATTCAACTTGTTGTGAGCTTCATTCCAATAGTATTTTTCAATATTTAAGAAATTGCCCCTGACCCAGGGTGAAATTACAATTTTCAATTCTTTCTAGCCCTTTCTTGTAGTTTTCCTAGGGACTTGAGTGCAACAAATCTTTTCTTTTGAGGACTAAATTGCATATAATTCTTTTCTCATGGGTTAAAATGCAATTTTCACATTTTCTTTTCTAACTTGACTATTTTGCCCTTCAGTTAGGTAAAAAATGCAATTATTGATTCTTTCGGGTGCTTCCTTGTAATTTCCCCAAAGACCAATTTTTTTAATCATTCTTTTGTACTATTCATGCTATACTTTCAAATTGATATATCTATCAACTTTAACTCCAAACTGCACAATACTTATAATGTTGTGCACAGCTTAACATAAGCTTTAATTGAATAGGTATATTGCATATTTTTTGCCTTTATTCTGGAATTAATTCTTACTAAGGACCTTATGAAAGCTTAATTCCAATTAAGGACCAAATATAATTTTTTTCTAAGGACCATATGTGGAATTGATCCCATTTAAGGATTGAGCATCTAACATTACTATCCCACTTCCTTCTCCATATTTTCATGCATCCGATGCTATATTCCTTATATCTTTATACATACTGTGGCATCCTCTATGAAATTTTGGGATATTACAATATATCTATATATATAAGGAAAATAGCTGCTTCATGGAAACTTTCAGCAATATAGAAAGTTTGAAAATTTTGGCAAAGTAGATAGAGCATACTACATAATTGCAGCTAATTTTCCCATTGTGCAAACCAAAATACAAGGGGTTTGCCATTGCATGTTTTCAACTACTAACAACATCATTAAGTCAAAATACAAACGCTAATGTTTGATACAATACACTTTCAGTAAACATACAACCAAGAATAAAATCATAAACCTAAACATCACAAGACCTCCTTTAGCTTTTTTCTGGCCAGCAACAAGTTATGCTTTATACTCCATCATTGTTGCTTTTATTGAAACAAGAGTTTTGATGATTCCAAACCAACATTTCAAAAGCTTGGATTGAAGATATCAAAGGAGATCAAAGCTGTCTAAAGTGAAGATTTTCTGAGTATTTGCTATTAGATCTCTTGTAGAATCTTAGTTTTTTAGTTATGATTGGGTAAAAGATTTTGATTTGAAGAAAAGATGTTTTCAAACTTTGATTTTATGTTAAATCTTTAAATATTTGAAAAACACCCACAAACAGACGAAGGTTGAAAGTTTAAACTAAACTGTCAAGTTAGAAATTCGAACTTTGCCTTTGGAAATTCGAATTTCGAGCTAAAACTGAATAAGTCTGAAGAGATGGCTCTCTGTCAGACAAATTTTGGTTGTTCAAAATTCGAATTTTCATCTAGTCTGAAAGAGGCCTTTTGGTAACAGACGAATTTCACACTTTCAAAATTCGAATTTCAAGTAAAATGAAGTTTGTAAAAACCAAAGAAATTCGTCTGAAACTATGATAAAGTGCATTGAAATCAAAATGAAATTGAGTTTGATAAATGCTCTCTGACAGACGAATTTTGAACTTCCAACATTCAAATTTTCATATAAGTCTGATAGATGCTTCTTTGCAACAGACGAACTTTGAGTCTTCAAAATTCGAATTTTGAACAAAACAAAAATTGAGAAAATAGAAGAAATTTTTCTGAAACTATCTGAGATCAAGAATGATTTAAGTTTCAAAACTGCTCTCTGACAGACGAACTTTGAACATAAAAATTCTAATTTCAGAAGCTAAGTTCTTGAGTCTGTTGAAATGAAACATTGACATACGAATGATGTGAACTTGCAACATTCGAATGATGAAGTTAGTCTGAAAAGAGTCTCTCTGACAGACGAACTTTACTCTTCAACATTTGAATTTCGAAGAAAATGAACTACTGTGCCTCCTTTTCACGTACTGGGAACAGACGAATTTTGGGCTTCCAAAATTCGAATTTCGAGGGCACTGTAGAAAATTAAAAACACTGTTCACACTTAACCGAAAAACTTTCTTCTTGAAAATTCGTATGTCACATTGTGAAAATGTTTTGTAAGTTTCAAAATTCGAATTTCACTTCATGAACAGACGAACTTCATGCTGTAACGTTGGAAGCTTTAATCTTGGGTTCCTTCGAAATTCGTCTGTTGACCAACCAAAATTCAAATTTCAGTATGTCAGAAACATTAAATGCGGTTGGTAAACGGATAGTTTTTCAGAGTAACCGTTAGATAACTTCCCCAACGGATAGATTTAGTCTCTAACGGATATTTGAGACCTAAATCTATAAATACAGCATCATTTGAAGTTGTGGGTAACGAATCAAACTTGTATATACCGAATTTCTGCTGAATCTTTTCTCAAAAGCTTTTACCCTCTCAACTTCTATACTTGTACTTAAACTTTCATATCTACTCTTTTCAAGAGAGTTATTTCATTATAATCAATCTACTCTTCATCTGGGAGATAGATTTACTTGTGAGGGGTATTCACAAGAGGATTAGGAAGCACATAGTGAAAGTGCTTGGAGAGTTTGAGAGAGCTCAGAAACAGAGCACACTCATGTACTGTGGCTTTAGCAAGAAGCCCACTGAAATTCTTGCTGCATAGTGGATAAATTTCAAGAGGTGTCTTGGGGACTGGATGTAGGTCAAGAGAATAGACCGAACCAAGATAAATCACTGAGTTCTCTTCTCCTTATCTCTACTTTTCACCTTGCTCTGCTTTACACATTGTTTTCATTATACTGTGATATCTTCACTTACTTCACTTTGTGCAGAAAAATTTCAAACTTCCTAATTCACCCCCCTCTTGGGAAGTCAGCCTTGCTAACAGCTTTCATATCCATAATGTCTGATGCATATTGCTCAACCTTTTTTACTAACTCAATATCTTCAAGTTTTGGACCTACATCATTGTTAGGTACACAACCACTCTCATCACCACTAAAACGTTCCAACCATTTCAAAAATTTGAAATTAAGTTAGTCACACCTAAAGTATAATCAGTTTGGATTATTCTCTAATGTAGAAATTTTAATCAGTGGCACTCAACCATATTTGCAATAAGCTCTTCATACCCGTACACCTTTTGAATAACTACTATCCTAAATGCTACATTTTCTTGTCATCTATGACACATAATGGTAAGAAAAATTCATCACTTTTAGCCAATATACCAATTTATTCCACTAGTCAAAGCATAGGATTCAACAGTTTTACTTAGCCAAAAAAACAACATAAAACTATATCCCAATACAAATATTATTATTCACACTAACCACCCAAATACTATTACTATTACTAACTTTCCTGGTAAAAAAGCTAGACATATATAAGTTTATTCCAAACACAGTGCATGATTATTCAAAGTGGGTAAATGACTGGTTCTTGAACCTCGTAGCTCACCCATAATCCCGTGGCCAAATATAAACTACATACAATATTAAGAATTTAATGAAATAAACATATTAAGTGAGTGCCTTTACCACTAGATATTCATTCTACACATCTTCTGTCATTATAATACGTTTGTCAATAGGATCCCATCTAAAGCCATACGCATTTAGCCATGTACCATGTCAAACATAGTAATACAATCTGATTTAAGATTCTTTATGCTGAATTCTATATGAACACCCTTTATCCCACATCATAAGAGCTTTTATACAATCATGGTTTTCAAATAGTTTAAGTAACTAGGCCTATATTTATTCCCATCCATAAATAATCCATCTTTTTTGATGTGAACAAGGCAGTCAACAAGCATATTGTCTTTCTTAGGGATCCAAACATATTTAGTAGCTTCTCTATTGTTGTAACTTCAGAAATGCAAACAACATTACACTTTAGAAGTAGCTTCTCTACTACATGGTTCTCAAGATGTTATCTACACAACATTCATGAACCTAAACTATAATCTAAAAAATGAGTATAAGTAACTTCTAGTAAAAAGTCTACAAACAAGACTAAGCAATAAGATACCATTTCATGACCAATTGTACTTCATTCAAATGATAAATAAACTTAACATCAACAACACCCTTCATAGGTACTAAAACATTCACAAATTATAATTTATAATGCTATTGTTTACCTCATATTATATTAATCTAAGTGAACATAACAAAAAAAAATTTGCTCAAGAACAAAGCCAACACATATATATGTGTTACATAATAGTTACACATAATTCTTGATACTATTTTCCCTTTTTTTCGATAGTTATTTGATTATCCTTCTTACATAATAGTTAAGAGGAGATGCACTTTCATATCTAATGAAACCATCACTGGAATTGAGATCTCATTCAAAGAGAAAGACATCAAATATCTAGAATTTCTTTTTTGTATATTATATGGATGATCCGATCCACAAGGACCATGATTGGGAATTGTTTGATCAACTTTCTCCGAGGAAGAGGCGAAACATAATCAACTTGAATTCAGGACAGCTATTTGAAATCTTAGTGAAAGACTGGATTTATTATCTCATGTTTGCTTGTTGCGAAAAAATACCAATTGAAGTGAAGCGTTTCTTCAAACAACAAAGAGCTGGGTCAACTATTCAATCAAATGATATTGAACATGTTTCCCATCTCTTCTTAAGAGACAAGCAGGCTATTTCTTTGTAAAATTGTGCTCAATTTCATATGTGGCAATTCCGCCAAGATCTCTTCATTAGTTGGGGGAAGAAACCCCACGAATTGGATTTTTTGAGGAACATCTCGAGAGAGAATTGGATTTGGTTAGACAATGTAAGGTTGGTAAACAAGGATTGGCTTACTACATCATTCACAACCAACATCTCTATCTTATTTACAATAGAAATCACTTAAACCACTGTATTAGAAGAAGGAACATGGAGAAAAATTTTATCTTAACCTACAATTGAGGACATGACAACAAACGAATAGGGAGAAGGGAAGTAATAATAAGCATCAAGTTGGGAACCTAAAACAAAAGCAACAAAACCATGGTTAGAAACAAAACCTTGCAATGAGAAAGAGACAATAAACAAATAAGAAGGGATGAACAAAGAATGCTGCTGTTGATGAAGATCCATGATAGTGGTTGATAGCCATGTTGTGGGGGTAGCATAATTTAGAAGCGAGGTGCAATTATAATATAGTATAGTTTGATGTAACATAGGTTGTGTTCAAGATGAGAAACAGGTAAGAAATGAAAGCAAAATAAGAGTGAAATCTAAGAAAGAGGATGCACCTAAAACTAGAATGAAAACTAAGCCTAATCCTAACCTAAATGCAACTAAACTAGACAGAAGCTAACTAACACAATGTATGGATGCATGAACAAAAGAATGAATGTAAGTGAAAATGTTTAAATAGGTGTATGAAATTTGTAAGTAAAATGAACGTAAGATGGAATAATGTTATGCAAAATGTAATGAATGGACTAAACTAATTACTAAAAATTCAAAATCTATCTAATGCATGACCTATATGAGAATAGATGCAAAATGAACTAATTAGACTTAACAGAAATTAGAACTAATGCAAACTAAGTAGAATTTAACTAATGCAAACTACTAGAACCTAAATGAAACTAGTATGCTATGCAAGCTAACCTAAGTTCAGAAGAACTAAGCTAGACTAAATGAAATGGAAATAAAAGTATAAACTACCTAAACTTCTAACTAAATGCCAACCTGAATGCACACTAATTACCTTGCCAATGCAACAATGCAAATTACCAACTAATCAAACACTAAATGAGATGATATGCAACTAATATGTGATGATAAAATTTGAATAAACAAATGATTTATGGGGGGTTTCAAATAGCAAGGAAAAGAGAAAAGAAAATAGCAACTACTAACACTAACATCTGACAAAAAGAAAACTAGAATGTAATGGAAAGATGAATCAACTATTACATGGCTACCAAGAGTTAATGGGCCTATGCTCACTTAATGTAATGATTAATTATGCTTGAGAATTACTTGACTAAGTTAACTAATCAAATTATGCAATTAACAACTCTTGTGCAAATTCTAGATTCAATTAAGCTTAGTCACACTAATACTTAGTTAAAGCAAATTAATTATGCCTAATTCAATTAATCAACTTAATTAATTTGTTCATTAAGCTAATTGTTCATAACAGGACATTAAGAATTAATTATCCAATTAAACCAATCAAGTAATTTAAGCACCAATTTTATCCACTGAGCTTAATATCAACTAGATTTCATCAATAACCATTGATCTAACCTAATTAACATCAAACCAAGCTATGAATTCAAATTGTACAGATATGGATAGTAGCAAGAACAAGCTCAAATCAACATTAAATGATCAAAATCATGATATAGAAATCAGTCCAATCTTGTCTAAAAAATTCAATGTTATTGTCATTACAACTTTCTATCAAATCTAACCTAGGACCTAGATGAAATCCAATGTAAATTGAAAGGAAATGATAGAGAAGAGTGAGAGAACATCCCAAGCATTATGGATAGCATCATAAGCTCAAGAACCATGTCCTCCATGCCTCTCACCATAGACAATTTACCAAAGAGCACAGGCTAGCATAACATTGAAATTGTTACCAAGGGAAGAAAAATTTTGGCCATAGCTAGGGAAGGATGAAATTTATAATTTCAGCAGTTGGTGAAGATGAAAAGAGCTGCAACTAGTAACACCTTACATTTACCCTTACTCCCCATGTATTAGACTTCATTTAAGTCCAATTAAGCATGATTAGAAACTTGAATCAAATAAAAACTAAGAATAGAATTTCCAATAATTTAGGTATAGTTCACTGGGTAAACTCCATTTTATTGACTGAATTTTGAAAATTCATAACTAATTCTATACAAATTGAATTGAAGTGATTCAAGTCTCTAAAAATAAGTAAAAGCATTCTATGAATGGGAAAAATAAGTAATAGAACAATTACTAGGCCAATTTGTATAGTTTATTCTTCCAAAAATTACTATAGATTTGATCAGTTTCATTCTCCCAGGATTTTGGGCTCAATTTTAAAAATTCATATCTCACTATACCTTGAGTAATTCATGTATTCTTTATGTCATTGGAAATTTCTGCATGTCTACTTTCTTTCTTTACATTTATTCAACTTTTACGGAGCATGGCATTGACTTAAACCATTGAGGGTTGGAACATTACTTCTATTAAAATAGGTTTAGGAGAAATTACATAACTCTTTCTTTATAACTCCAAATGCTTTCCAAACTAGTACATTTGTTTCCTAAGACTTGGAACTTTCCATGAATGTAAATCATTGAATTTTTTGATTTGTACACAATTTTATAGTGCCTTTTGAAAAATCCAGTTTCTTCAGTGAAAATTCCAGTCTTCCAACTTTGTCCTGTTCTGGACCCTAATTTCAAAAATTCATAATAATTTGCACACTCAACTAATTGAAGTGCTCTTTAGACCATTTTAAAGCTCTACTTGTCTACTTTAAGATCATATATATCATATATAATGGAGTACCTCTATTCTAATTTCAGTTGGTCATCTTGGACAAACTCATATTATAACTCATCAAATAAACTTCATAAATCTAAAGCTTCATCATTCATTGCTCCAAATCTATACATAACCTCATGCAAGGATCATAAAATCAAGCCATGCAAAGTTACAGGTTTATAGCATAATACATGATTTTATACAATGTGCGAAAATAATACATCCAAATTAGCTCTAGTTATTCCATAATTGTGCTTCTCCTTTATCCAAATAGGTTTACCTTGGCCTTCGTCACATCTCGATCCAAAATATATTTTAGTAAGGTTTAATCACTGGCCTTGAATGGATACTACCTTTTTCTACAATTTAAAATAGTCTTTATTGGATAAAATATCAATAATAAGACTTTAATGCCCAATAAATATTATATTCATCTCATTAAATTCCAAATAATATTTCATTGGGCCTAGCTCATCGAAAGCTTTATTTTGACTATAATTGTTCATATTTACAAAAAAAACCTTTGACTAGAGCAATTTATAATTTTTAGAACTTTTAGGTCATTAGGTGTAATTTTACCCAAAACTATTTTAGTTTTCTTTCCCACATGCATTTCCTTTTTCTCTTTGGGAGTAAATTGCAAAATATTTTCATTTCTTGGGGTAAAATTACTATTTTCTCATTTTCCAGTCTAACTAAATAAATGATCGTTTTACCCTTTTCCGTTTCTTTCTGTATCCCTACATATTTTATGATATCAACATTTTTCCCTTGGGACTTAAATAAAATTTCCATATTTTACTTCTAACCTTGGAAATAACTTTTTACCCCTAAGTTGGGTAAAACATAATTACTCATTCTTCTAGGCACTTTTTGGCAATTTTTGTTGAATCAGAAGTTTTGGTGATTCTAAACAACTAGAGCTTGGAAAGGAGAATATCAAAGAAGTATGAAGAGATAAAAATGAAGAAATTCAATAAAGAACAAGTAAAGATTTAACTTTTAGGATTTATCACAATATATATGGGTAAAAAGCTTTGATTCCTACTTATTTATGTTATCACAATACTTAAATGAGTTGTTTCAGAGTTATCCTATGTTAGTATGTGTTAAAATTGAAAAATACTAACTGATAGATAAATTTTTTATATGACTCGTGCTTATTTTGTGCAAAATTCAAACTTTGCTTAGTAAAATTTGATGTTACAAAGATTTTATTTTTGATAGATGAATTTCAATTCTGAAATTGGAATTTTTAGCTAAGTATTGTTAGTGAAAGTGCACAAAATTCATATGAAGCTTAGTTAAAATTCGAATGTTAGAGAAGTTCAAAGTGAGTTCACTATCATTACCTTTGACAGATGAACTTTGGACCTTAAAGTGTGAATTTCGAATTGTAAACTACTGAGTCTCATTAGAACAAATCTCTAACAGACGAATTTTGTAGTTCAGCATTTGAATTTCACAAATGAGAACTTTTGTGTCATGTTAAACATGCCTTTGATAGATGAATTTTAGCTTCTGAAGTTCGAATTTCGAGTGCACTGTGAAAATATGAGATAGCTATTCAAACTCAATAGATACACTTTCAATATGAAAATTCATATGATCTAACATTTGATATCATTGACAAAACCAAAATTCGAATGTCACATTTGAACATATGAATTTTGAAGTTCAACGTTGAAGTCCTTAACCTTCTGTCTCTGGGAAATTCATCTGTTGAATACTAAAATTCAAATTTTGGTATGTCAGATGGATTAAATGTGGTTGATGAATGACTATTTTTGTAGAGTAACCATTGGTTAAAGTCTCTAATGGCTAAATCTTGTGTCTAACGACTAGTTAAGTCACAAATCTATAAAAATAATTTCACTTGAAGTTGTAGGAAACGAATTCAAGTTGGTATTTGCAATAACTTTGCTAAATTTTTGTATCAAAGCTTTTTCATCCATACACTGCATTTATTAAGCATTAACTTTCATATCTAATCAGTTCTATAGAATATTTATTCTGTGTAAAATCTTTTCTTCATCTGGAAGAAATATTTTTCTTTAGGGAAATCACAAAGGGTATTGGGAAACACTTGTAAGAGTTTAGATTGAGAAATTTTAGTGCTCTTAAAATATAGCATGTGTATTGTACTGAGGCATTGCAAGAAGCCTATTCAATTCTTGTTAATAGTGAAAATCTCAAGTGGTGGCTTGAGGATTAGATATAGGTCAAGTGGATTAGACCAAACTAGGATAAATCTCTGAGTCCTCTCTTCTCTTATCTTACATTTATATTCATTTTCATTGTACTCTGTTTTTCTGCAAGCTTTTGCTTTCACTATGAACTTGTGTTTTTGCAGAAAAATATTAAACTACATAATTCACCCTTTCTTGGAAAGCCAACAATTTTAATAAGTGGTATCAGAGCTTGGACTCCCAGCTGAAGGATTTCACCGTCCAAGAGAATACATGGCTGGCTTTAGGGAAAGTATACTACCAAAGGGCAACAATACTAATAGACCTCCAGACTTTAGTGGAAATATTATGGATACTGGAAGATGAGAATACAAATATATCTTTTGTTCATAGACCTGGAGATTTGGTCAGTTATCAAGAAAGGTAATTTTATGCATATGAAGCTATAGGATGATGGCACATATAAAGAGAAACCGAAGGAGAAATGGAATGATGAAGACGAGAAGAGTTTTACTAAAATTCAAAACAAACCACTACTTAGTCAGTTCCCTAAACCAAGATGAGTTCCACAAAGTTTCCCATTGTTCCATAGCCAAGGGAATATGGGATACTTTGGAGATTACATATGAAGGAATACTTTTAACCTGAGAAAGTCACAAAAATTCTTAGAGCCTTACCTATTGAATGGTAACCAAAGGTGACAACCATAGAAGAAGTGAGAGGAGAATCAACGACATCTATCACAGCTCTCTTTGAAAGCCTTGAAGAACATGAAGGGAAGTTGAAGGCTCTTAAAGAATCGTCCTCTTTTGACAGGAAAGAGAAAAGTCTGGCTCTTAAGGTAGAATCAAAAGATAATGATGATTTTAAAGAAGATGCTGAGCTAGATAAAGAAACAATGGCTACGCTGGTAAGAAGATTTAGAAAAATGTATGGAAAGAAGAAATTCAGAAAGCTCACAAAGAAAGATGGAGCCACCAATAGCAAGAAAGAAAATAAAGACTATATCATATGCTATGAATGCAAGAAACTTGGGCACATCAAATGGGAGTATCCTCTGCTGGCCAAGAAGCAAGGAAAAGACAAGAAGGCTGACAAAGGGAAAAGAAGAAAGCCTTCATGTCATCTATCTGGGAAGATAGGTCAGATAAAGAGGATGCAGTAGAAGATGATGAAATTATCAATCTATGCCTAATGGCTTAAGAGGCTACAGAAGAGGAGAAGAATCATTACCAAGACAGTGATAGCGATTTTGAGGTAAATGATTTTAAACCTTCCTACAATGAACTGCATGATGCATTCAATGATTTAATGTCTAAATTTGTCAAAGTCCAAGCTATTACATCTGGCTAAAAAGAAAATAAGAAAACTTGAAAATGAATCTCATGCATCCTACACTGCATCACAGCCTTCCTCCTCCACCACTTCTATCTGCACCTTATGCATTAAGTTGAGAGATAAGAATGCTTATCTCCATAAGGCTCTAACCAGATTCACTAAAGGTCAAGATATGCTAAAAGTAATACTAGGAATGTAAGTAGTGAGTCAAAGTAAAACCGGCCTAGGATATGACCCTTGTGATGTCAAAGAGAAACTGAAAAGCAAGAAACAAAATCTTTATTTGAAAAATTTTATGCATGCCGGTGGCATTAAATAAACTCAAAACATAAAGTTATTTCTAGCACCTAGAAATTAGAAGGATAGATATTATCTACATTAATTTAGACCTGCATCTCTTTCTTCTAGCCCATTTTCTACTTGCCACTTCTGTAACAAGAAGGGTTATACTTCCACCTTTTGGTGTATACATGAAGAAAGGAAATGACAATGGAATGAAATAGGTTCCCAAAGGTACTTTAGTGCCCAAGGGAGGAACTAACAAGAAAAGACCCAAGCAAATATGGGCACCTAAAAGGAAGAACTAAAATTTATTTTGCATTTTTTGTCTCAAGGCCAAGAAAAGCAACAAATGGTATATGAATAGTGCCTATTCCAGACACATGACTGGAGATAAAGAAAAATTTATCATGCTGAGAGATAAGAAAGGAGGAAAGGTTACTTTTGGTAGTGACTAGCTTGGCAAGTTGGTTAGCATTGGAATTGTGGGAAGAAACCTAGAAACATCAATGGAAGAAGTGCTCTTTGTAATTGGCCTCGACCATAACCTGTTAAGTGTAAGCCAAACCTATGACAAAGGCAATCGGGATCTATTCAATTCCAAATTCTATCAAGTCATCAGAAAAATTGACCACAAAATCATTCTTAAAGCACAAAGAGACGGTAATTGATATACTATTGATTTAAATGGATTATCTAGTCTAGATTCAATATGCTTAATTAATAACAATCATGAGAGCTGGTTCTGGCATAGGAGATTAGCTCATGTTAGCATACATCAATTAAACAAACTTATTAAAAAAGATCTTATTCTTGGTTTACCTAATATCTCTTTTGGGAATGACAGAGAATGCAATGCTTATCTTAAAAAGAAACAAACTGAGTTCTCTTTTAAATTTAAAAATGTTGTCTCTACATCTAGACCACTGCAATTGCTTCACATGGATTTGATAGGTCCTAGTCGTGTCAAAAGCATTGGTGGTAACCTATATGTGCTTGTTATGGATGATGACTATTCTAGATTTACTTGGACTTTATTTCTTTCCTCTAAAGATGAGACATTCGAGGTATTTTTTATCTTACCTAAGAAAATTCAAAATGAGAAAGGTTGCTCTATTATGTATATCATAACATATCATGGTGGTGAGTTAAAAAATGCTCAGTTTGCTGAGTACTACAAAGACAATGGAATAGAGTACAACTTCTCTGATCCAATAACACCTCAACAGAATGGAGTTGTTAAGAGGAAAAATAGAGTGCTAAAAGAAATGGCTTGTGAAATGCTGAATAAAAAAAGTCTGCCAAAGTACTTCTGGGCTGACGCAGTGAGTACATCATGCTACCTAATAAACAGAGCCTACATTAGACCCATTCTTGGCAAAACTCCATATAAGCTATATAAGGGAAAGAAGCCTGACCTCTCTCATCTTCATGTTTTTTGATGCACTTGCTACATACACAACAAGAGAAAACATAACTTGGGTAAGTTTAACACCAAATAAGATGAATGTATATTTCTTGACTATTCAAATTGGAGAAAAGCATATAGAATATTTAATAAAAAGTCAAAGACCATAGAAGAATTTGTGCATGTAGTATTCAATGAAAATGAAACTCTTTTTAAACCTTACTTAGATGAGGATGAGCTGATTTCTAGTTTTAAAAACATGAACCTCTCTCAGGAAGATAAAACTAAACCTCCAAAAAAAATAGAATTTACTACTATAGAGGAAGATATTCAAGAGAAAGATCATGAACTTGATGAAAATGAAGAAATTTCTCAAGAACTATCAAGAGCTTAGAGATATCAAAAGAATCATCATATTGATCAAGTCATTGGGGATGTTTAAGAGAATGTTAAAACAAGAAGACAACTTAGGGATCAAATAAATAATTGTGCATTTATTTCTCAAATTGAACCCAAGTATATTGAAGAAGCATTAAGTGATGAATACAGGATAATAGTTATGCAAGAAGAACTAAATCAGTTTAAGAGGAATCAAGTTTGGGATTTAGTGTCTAGGCCTAATGATCATCCAATTTTTGGAACCAAATGGGTGTTTAAAAACAAACTTGATGAATGTGGAATGATAATCAGAAATAAAGCCAAGCCGGTGGCTAAAGGATATAATCAAGAAGAAGGTATAGATTATAAGGAAACTTTTGCTCCAGTTGCAAGACTGGAAGCAATAAGAATTCTCTTAGCCTCTGCTTGTATAAAAGATATTAAGCTATATCAAATGGATATAAAAAGTACTTTTTTGAATGGTTATATTATGGAAGAAGTTTATGTTGATCAACCTCTAGATTTTGAGGACTCAACTAAACCCAATCATGTATATAAACTGAAGAAAGCTCTTTATGGATTAAAACAAGCACCTAGAGCATAGTAAGAAAGATTAAGTAACTTTGTAATTGATAAAAGGGTTCAATAGAGGCAAAGTTGATACAACTCTTTTTACTAAAAAGAAAAACAAATATTTACTTATAGTTCAAATTTACATTGATGATATTATATTTGGTGCTACTAATGAATTTTTGTGTAAGGATTTTTCTAAGTTAATGTAGAGTGAATTCCAGACGTTATTTATGGGAGAACTCAACTTTTTCCTTGGATTGCAAATCAAACAATATGATGATGACATCTTCCTGAATCAATCAAAATACCTAAAAGAATTGTTAAAGAAATTTGAGATGGAGAATGCTAAATCTTAATTTTTTATTAATCCTTGGTTACTTTATTAAAAGGTTTTCAAGTAATTCCCATGGTGTCCTATTTGATTTTCATACGTGTTTCATTCTCATTTCTAGTCAAAAATTGTTTTAATAATTTTAATGGATCAAAATACCCTTTACTGATTTATTTTACCCATGCTAATTAATTATTTTTACCATAATTGTTATTAAATTAGTACACGATTATCCAAAAATTACTTTTGAACTAACATCATTATCTTGACTCAAAATATATTTGAGTAGGGTCTATTCATTGTTCCAGATATTGCACTACTTTTTTTGCAGTTCAAAATAATCTTTAATCGGTATAAAATTGACCTAATAGCTTTATTGTCCAAATAAAATCATTTTAATCTAACTGACTTTCATACAATATTTCATTGGCCTAGGTGCAACAAGAACTTCATTTTGACTATAATTTTTCATATTTACAAAAACGATCTTAATCTCGAACAAATTTATAATTTTCGAAACTTTCAAGTCATTAGTTATAATTTTTTTCTAAAACTTCTTCACACTACAACTTCCACGTGATTTTTTTTCTTAGAAGACTAGATTGCAAAATATTTAATTACTAGGGGCAAAATGTAATTTTCTCCTTTTTCTTCTTAAAGGACCATGCTTTTTGAGATTTTAGAAACATTTATACATATCCTCCATTGTATCATTCTACATTATTTAGTATTTAGAAAAATTTAGGAATTATAGCATGCCCCAAGACCTATTAAAAATGTTACAAGAAATTATGGATGTGACATATAAGGCATGTAACATTTTTTCATAAAAATTTTATTTAATTTCATACTCAACATTTAACCATGATTAAGCCATCAATTATAAATGAAGTTAACAAAAAACATCAAGGAAAATATTCTAAAAATAATGCAAAAGAAAGTAACTAAAAGTCCTTAGAAAATAGGAAGAAAATGAATTTTCAAGAAAAATGATCAAAATGTCCTCAATTGACTAAACTTTGACTCTCTAATTTCCAACGTTTAATGATTTTGGTCAACTTATGTAACTAGGATTAGGATTAATGAAGTGTTTTAAACAATGGTTAGGTGATTAAATCATAAATTATTAAGGAAAATTAAAATTAAAATCAAGTGGACTTTTAACTAGGGGTAAAAAAGTCCAATGAAAAATGACGAATCAGTGGTCCGAAAAGGGTTTAACATAAATGAAAAACTAATGACACAGAACGGTAGAGATTATCAAACAATTAATACAATGGTAATCCCTCAAAAAAGACTCATAAGAATTAATTGTAAAAATCTCATTAATTGCCCGGTTAGGTTTAATTAAACACTTAATCAACCTAATCTATTGGAATTGGCTCTAATAAAAGAATTAAGTCCAAAATCATGAGAAATATATAACCAACACAATGAACCTAATATCACAATTATAGCCCTAAATTCCACCAAACTCTAGATCTAACTAAACTGTGAAAAATACACCTAAGTGCCTAAAATTTACCAAAATTGCACTATGAAACCTTAAGCATCAAAGACAAAAATAATGTAGAAACATGACTTATCAGTGATCTATTCTCCAAAATCCGCAAAGAATAATGAAGCTCTCAGAGGCACAACATGTGACAGAGATGATGGAAAGGATGCAAGGGATTATTGAGACATAGGGCACGTTTGCCTAACTGAAGAAGAGGCTCTTTTTTTGGGGATAAATTTTCTTATTTTTTTGTTAAGTGTATTACTATCTATTCTCTTATAACAAAATCCATAGAAATATTATCCCATTTCTACTTAGGGATCTTGAGAGGCTGCAACATATCTGATGGTTTCTGGCGCTCAATCTTTATTCTCTAGCATACTAAACATCTAGCCATATATTAAATAATATCACTCTTCATTGTAGGCCACCAAAATAACTTTCTCAAATTATGATATATTTTTGAAATACTTGGATGAATAATGTATTTACTCTGATAGGCTTCTACTAGAATCTTTCCTCTAAGCTTTGCCATTGGAGGAACATAAACTTGGTTATGGAATCTTACTAAACCATCATTACTCACATTAAATTCTTTCATTTCTCCCTGCTTTACTTTCCGTTGAATGTTTCCATGAACTGATCTTCTTGTTGGGCCTGTGTTATATCTTTATAAAATTCACTACCAATTCTTGTCTCATGCAACCTAAGAGATAAATTCTAATCTCTAAAATCTTCAATTAATTTCATTTCACAAATCATCATATGGGCTATGTGAATGACCTTTTTGCTCAAAACATCAGCCACAACATTTGCTTTTTCTGGATGCTACATAATAAAATGTTCATAATCATTTAGCAATTCCATCCATCCCCTTTGCCTCGCATTTAGTTCTTTCTGATCTTCTAAATATTTGAGGCTTTTGTAATCACAAAATGTTTCAGTGGTAGCACTGTAAAGATAATGCCTCCATATGTTTAGAGCATGCACTATTGTCACAAGTTCTAAATCACGTGTAGGATATTTTTCTTCATAAGGTTTCAATTGACAAGAAGCATAGGCTACTACCCTTCCATCGTACATCAACACACAACCCAATCCATGCTTACTAACATCTGTATAAACCATATATAGTTTCTGGGTATTAAGTAGAGTTAACACAGGAGAAGAAGTTAGCCTAAGTTTTAATTCTTGAAAACTCTTTCCGCAATTACTATCCCACACAAAAGGTTTTTCTTTTCTGGTCAATCTTGTAAACGGCATCACAATTCGAGAAAAGTCCTTGATAAATCTTCCACAATAGCCTGCCAAGCCTAGAAAGCTTCTTATCTCTGTGATAGTTTTAGGCCTCTCTCACTTTAGGACTGCATCGACTTTGCTAGGATCTACTGCAACCCCATCCTAAGAGATAATATGCCCAAAAAAATGTACCTCTATAAGTCAAAATTCACATTTACTGAGCTTAGCATACAGGCACTTTTCTTTCAACATTGTTAGGACAATTCTCAAATGCATTTCATGCTCTACTAAAGATTTGAAGTATACTAAAATATCATCTATAAAGAACATAATAAATCTGTCTAAATATGGCCAAAATATCTGATTCATGTAGTCTATAAAAATTGTGAGTGCATTCATGAGACCAAATGACATAACTAAAAACTCAATGCCTATATCTAGTTCAAAAAGCATTCTTAGGAACATCCATTACTTTGACTCGAAGCTGATGGTACCCAAATCTTAAATCAATTTTCAAAAATACAAATGCGCCGACCAGCTAGTCTAATAAATCATCAATTTTGGGTAATGGGCACTTATTTTTAATCGTAACTTTATTCAGCTCATTATAGTCAATGCAAAGTCTAAGGCTCCCATGTTTCTTTTTCACAAATAACACTAGAGCACCCTAGGGAGAAATACTCAGTCTGATAAATCACTTCTCTAGTAGCTCCTCAATTTGCTTCTTTAACTCTGTTACCTCATTTGGTGCCACTTTATCTGGTGCTTTGGAAATTGGAGGTGTTCTTGGCATTAGGCCTAATCCAAACTGAACCTCTCATTTTGGGTTTAAACCACTGAACTCCTTTAGAAACACTTCTGGAAATTCTTTTACTGCTAGGATATCCTCAATGCCTTCTTGTACCTCAACACTTGTAGAAAAGAAAATCAAATAGCCTTGACACCTTTTCTCTAGGCATCTCTCAGCTTGAGTGGTCATTAGAGAATTAAGTTTAGTCACAGTACATAAGACATTTTGAGGATTAGGCAGGATAAGGGTTTTATTTTTACAATCAAGGAGAACATTATTAGCAAACGACCAGTTCATTCCAATGTTGACATCAATATCAGGGAGAAGCATACAAATCAGATCAATGGTAAGACAACAGTACTCATATTGGACCCTACAATTAAGACACACATAGGAGGTCATAGTTTTATTACATGTAGTGGTACACACATATAAATCATAAGGCAATATGGTGACTACCAGACCCAGCCTCTTAGCATAGTTATAGGATATAAACGAGTAGCTAACACCTGAATCAAATAAAACTTTTACAAGATAATAATTAATCTTAATCATACTTTCAATCAAATCAGGCAACTTACGAGCCTCTTGCTAAGTGAAAGCAAAGACTCTCCCATGTGCTTGAGGTCTGGTGTTAGGCACCTCAATTGTTTATTCCTGAGCATAGTGTCCTACTTTGCCTCATTTAAAACACACATTCTGCCCAACAAAGCATATTTGCCACTATGAGTCCTTTCGCTTTGGTTGCAAACTGGTGTATGAAGGTTCCTCTGTACACTTGATCCTCCTTTCCTACCTCCTTTCTTTGACTTTCTATTATTACTACTCCAGGGCTGTTTTCTTTTCTCACTTTTCCCTCCTTCGGTAGTAGTAATTGCAACTTTTCTAGTATTAGTTAGTGGATCAGCTGTTAAAAGTTTATGGTTCAAATTGTTCTCTGTGATTCTGCTCATGTTAACTAATGCATTAACAGTTTGGAACTGCATTGGAGCTACTCTTTCTCAGATGGAAAGTTTAAGTCCTCTCTCCAATTTTTCAATTTTCTATCTCTCATCATCGTGTTGCTGGAGATAAGTAGAATATATGGACAATTGGAAAAACATTGCCACATATTCATCCACAAGCTGATCTTTTGCCCACTTTAAAGTTATAAATTCTGCCACTTTCTCATCCCATACTGAGCATGAAAAATATTTGTCATAAAACTGCTCAAGGAAATTTTCCCACATCAAAGGGATATTTCTAGCCTACAGAATCAGTTTTGTGTTGCGCCACCATCTATTGGCTTCTTTTTCTAACATATATGTGGCAAGTAATGCTTACATCTCTAAATTACACCTCATTAGCCTAAAAATCTTCTCCACGCTTAGTTCCCAGTCCTCAACAACCTGCACATCAAATCTACCATCAAATGAAGGAGGTTGATGTTTCCTAAAATTTGCTATCATATTCTACTCAAGTGCCAAATCAATAACATTTCTAGCTGCCTATTCTACTAATGAGCCTGAGACATTTGTTACTGTGGTTATTGAACTGGAGGCTATGTTGCTGTCTTTCTTCAGCTTCTTGATGCTGTCTTTGTGCCTCAATGGTACTTTGCAATTGCTCTATGGTTCATTGTTGTTGATCTAGTCTTTCCATAGTAATTTGTAGTGGATCAACTAGTTGTTGGTCCTTCAGGACTTGTTTAGGGACTTTTGTCTAAACCTATATTCCTGTATGAACCATCTTTTATCTATAATAATAACCAATTTCACAAATATAAAGCAACTGCATTCATAATATACAAAACATACTACTTTTATTCATAACACAAACTTTGTACACAAGTTCACATGCATTAGTTTTTCTAGCCTCTAGCATGCTTCATAGTTTCATAACATGACTGCTTATATTACACAAATATAATTTTCCAGCCATTAAAGTTCTTACATATATTTTACATCAACTATTTTCATAACTACTTTTTCATGAAGTCCTAGGACCATGTCGAGAATTCTCAGGAGCTTCCTGAGGATCTTCTTTTGGATCTTCTTCTGAATCTTCCTCTTTATCCTGCTCTACTGGCCCTACTCCATTGGCCTTAATTTCACCTACTATTCTCCTGTGCTCTCTATGTGTGAGTTCCTAAACACATTCTCGCATACCCATAGGCCAGTTGTTTTGAAGCTCAACTTTCATGGGTCTCCAATAGGCATCTTCATCAGGAAGCACATGAAGAATGGCATCAACCCATGTTGACTCATAATAATGATTGCTATGAACTTCCATATGATATCTTCCAGGATTAACATAACCTAGAAATTCTAACATATATGATTCCTTATAGTTCTGAAAACTATTCTCATAAAGCTTAGCCATAATCTTACAAATCTTTCAAGTATCATCATGACGCATCATTGATCCGGCATTCGTAGGTCGTGCTCTAAGCCTTCTAATACATCCTATTAGTGGACCTCAAACATTATACTTGATAGTGTAAACTTCTACACATTCCTTGAGATTTAGAAATGCCTTACCTTCTAACCTTGCTCGGATGGGAATCCATATTTCATCCATTGGGATCTAGCCTACCATTGTATCAATCCATAACCTTTCTGGATACTGAAGGCCTTTGTCTACTAGGAACAACTTATTAGAGATTGTGCCCTAGGCCAATCATTGTATTATGAACATTGTACTTTATTATGAAAAATGTGTTTTTCTTTTATTATATTGTTTGCATGTTTTTCTTTATAAAAATATCCTTGGATAAATCATTTTATCCTAAATGTCCCTAGTCATTTATCTTTCTGGGAACAATGAAGAACTAAGACTAGCATGATTTTGATTGATAATTATAGATTAATTATGTATAAAGATACAAATGAAAATCATAAGCACCAGTTAAGGAACAGGCACTGGATCGACCGGTCATGAGATAGCTACATGAATCAAGTCAAAAGTATATCTCATATATATAACTATGTCACTGAGCCCTCAGACCTGAGATCACCATAGCTTCCTATATGGATAAGACTGTACTCTAGCAGAGTCAAAAGTCACCTTTAATCGAGAGATCATAAAGACTATGATCGAGCATAGTGGAATTCATGTAGAGGAAGTTGAATGGTCAAGATGGAATTTGTCTCTCTAATTAATGAAGAGATATATATATATCTAGGCCTCTCGATAAGTGAGACTAAAAAATGCATGGCCATGCTCGAATGGAAGATTTTCCATTTGTTCTATTAGCCTACTCGGAGATCGAGAAAGTGATGGTCGAGTAAGATGAGGATAACTTTTCCATGCCTCATACTTGACCTATATATCGTGAGACAAAAGGGATATGATAAGGGTATATGATAGGTTGTATTGGATCACCGATCTCATATAATTTGGGTAGTCACAATATCTTACTAGAGGCCACTTGTGACTTGTGGATCCAACAATATAATTGGCCCACTGCTAACATCATATGAGTCCGCAGGGTCACACATAAGAACGGACCAATTCGAACTAGAATATCCAAATTCATTGAATCTAAAACATGTCTAGATTCAATGAATATAATGTTCAATTTAGTTTATGAATTTTATAAAATAAATATATATATTTGATATATATATTTTTATAAAATTTGAAATATATATGTATATATTTTGAAATATGCATACATATATCATTTAAAGTAATTTAAATGAATTAGTTTTAAATTTAATTCTATGTGATGGTTTTAAATTTAATTCTATGTGATGGATTTAAATTTAAACTAATATCATAATCTAAATTTCATTTATATGATAAGTTAAATCAAGATATGATTCTGGATTTAGATTAGATAGTTGGTTTAGATTTAATCTATTAGATAGATTTAAATTTAAATTCATTTATTTAATTAAGATTTGATTTAATTTAAATAATTAATTTAAATTAATCAAATAATAATCCTTATCTATATAATGATATAGACTAGGGTTAATATATACAAAATTAAGAGAATCTCGACCCACCATAGAAAAAGACGACCACACACATAGAGAGAGTGTGTACAGACACACAGAGAGAACGTATGAACATTTACAAATAGAGTGCTAGCATGCCCTTTGAGTTAGACTCATCATTCGTATGGATATCGTTAAAGGGAGCTGATTAGACATTTTCAGTTCGTAGGGTCTGAAACTGAAAAGAACTGAAATGACAAGCACCGAAGGTAATATTCTCTTTTGCATCTTAACTTAAACAACATTAACGGATCCATGGAAGAGATTTCGGTGATTTTTTTTCCGTTGCGCGTGTATCGAGATTCCCAATACAACTTTGCTTCCACTATCTTATTAAGGAACACCAGGATTTGGTCTGGCCTGGAGCAAAACTTAGCATAATCCTTAAAGTACTTTCTCACTATCCGATACATGATGTGTTCCACATCAAAATCACCATAAGTGCTATTCTCTGGGTCTAACAGGAAGACCACCTCATAGTCAATATCTTCTACCACTTCCATACCTCTTTCTTGCTAAGGAAGTGGACTAATTTGGGTAGGAACAGACTATAAAGACACTGCGTTTATTGGCTCATTCCGAGGTTGAGATGTGCCTTCTCCAGAATTCGGATCTCTAAGATTCTCAGCTGACATATTATTGGATCCTATACTTTCATCTCAATCTAACTTAAGTCCTTCATAATGCTCAATAATACCACTATTGTCTAATGAAGACATCTTGTCCCTCATCAAATCACAAGAGCAAAGATAATTAATTATTCCAATCTAAAGGAATACTAATTAATTTTGCCTAAATCTCTACTCTGACACAAAAAATGTCATACCTTACTTACATATATAATTTTTCATGTATATAAGCGTATATATAATACCTAATTTGGCTATTTTAGAAGCTTGAATCCTTAAAATATCAAATAAGAAAATTTTTAAACTTTAAAACATTATTTATTTAGTAATCTGATTTTTCTAGCTGAATTTTGAAAAATCATAACTAATCCCAGAAAATCATACAAGGATGATTCAAGATTGGAAAAATAGTTAAAAACATTATCTACATGGGAAAAATATACAACTTAAACTTTTATAGGCTAATTTATATAGTAAATTCATCCAATAGTTGCCATTCATTTGGTCAAAATTATTTTTCCAGATTTTCTAAGCCAATTTAAAAAAGGGGAAATGACGATTGGGGACTAAAACTTTTAATTAAACATAGTAAATGATTTTGCAGTTTTTCCAGTAGTAAATATAGAATAAAGCAGTAGTAAATTCCTAATGTTCAATAGTAAAATAAACTACAAAATCCTTTACTTTGTTTAATTGAAAGTTTTGATCTCCAATCATCACTACCCCTTTAAAAAATTCATAACAATTTGTATACTTATCTAAATCAAGTGATCTTTGGTTCTTTGGAAAGTTCTGTGTGTCTACTTTCCAAATACTCATATGGAAAACTAAATCTCAAATGAATAGTAATCATATAACTAATCAGTGCTCAGAACTAGACAATTTTGAATACAACTTCCAAAAATAACATTATAGCATATCTACTTGACTCAAATGTGTTCAAACTAAGTCATAACAACTTGAGAGGCCTAGAAGAACATAGTAACATTAAAATACAGCTCCATAATTTCACATATGATTTTATACAAAATTGTAAGGAAACAAGTGATAATGGCA
Organism: Adenanthera pavonina; assembly: GCA_026686845.1. Taxonomy (NCBI): domain Eukaryota; kingdom Viridiplantae; phylum Streptophyta; class Magnoliopsida; order Fabales; family Fabaceae; genus Adenanthera; species Adenanthera pavonina. Next base: position 13,132,324 of record JAIVEN010000017.1, read on the forward strand.
ACTAAAAATTTTAATCTTTGTTGTCTTTCTCCTTGTTTCTTGTCTTCTTGGAGGATTTGCCATCATTTGTACCTATCATGTTAGTGCTTGGGGAGTGAGATTATAAAATCTCAGTAGCTAGTTTATTTTATGCATATATATCATTCAAGTTTCACAAATATTTCACATACAATCATATAAATCATCAAAATACCATATTGTTAAGTAAAAATTTTGACAGAGTTTTCTCTTAGAAAATAGACATCCCAGGGAACAAAACCCCTTATTTTACAGCTAAAACTAGTCACAAATCAAGATATGGCAATATGGCAACAAGATAATATCATGGAAATAATAAAAAATAACATATTGCAATAAAATAAACTAAGCTACCTCTCGGTGAACCTTTAGACTTTTCTTCTTGAAGCCAAGCTTTTACAAGCTTTCTTGAACTCTCGTAAGTCCTAAAACATCATTAAATATCCACTATATGGTTTGAATCAAAGGGTTCCCTCATAAAGACTTACTTGAACCCTAAAATCAAAGGGTTCCCTTATATAGTTTATCTTAAGCTTTTTCTTGAGTCCAACACATGTTCTTAACTAATTTGGACCCAAGGAATCCATTTTTAACATCAAAACAATGAAAATCTAACTCCTTCCCATCATACCAAACTTATTGAAATCAGGGGTACAGGAGGGAGAATGAAATTTTTCAAAACTTGCTTCCAAACACACTTAAACCTATTTTTCTTGCATTTTCTCACACTTTCTCACAAGTTTCAAGCAAGAAAACATTTTGTCTCTCATCCCCATGGCTTGACCAAAACCATACAACAAGAGGAAAGGGAGAAACTCAAAGAAACCAACTCAAACTACTTGAAAACCCAAAGGAAATCACAAAAGAACAAGTAAGGAAATTATTACCGATTTTTCCTTGGATTTTCTTCTCTTTTTCTTTCTTGCTTTCTCCTTCTTTCCTTTCTATTTTTAGACTTCTTCGCACTCTTTCTTTGCTTCTCATGGTTGGCCAAAACAAGGGAAAAGAGGGGTACGTATAAAACTTGCCAACCAATAATAAATTGCCACTTAATGTTCTTGATTTTTCTTGAAAATACATGGAAATTATTAATTTGATGGTTTTCCACATGTGCAGCTTGGTTTTCATGAAATTGAGGGCATTTTGGTCCAAAAAATTTAGATATTTACTTATCTAGATATATCCTAGACCGATCTAAATAAATAAAGCTACTTTAGCAGTACATTTTACTATTATAGGGACACCGGTTTTAACTATATTGGGATATAAAATTACCATAATATCATATCCTAATTGGGGTCTACATACCTTTTTCTTATTTAATCTACCTTTAGTGGGGCCCATAGTACCATTTTTCCACTTATTTTGCACTTTTTGACACATAATATTGAATTTTTCTTCACACAAATTCCATTAACCTTAATACATTATATCGTTGGGTTCGGCTTCTCACTGTTGAATCAAGTGTTTTGATGATTCCAAACCAACCTTCAAGAGCTTGGAATAAAGATATCAAAGGTGCACAAAAGGTTCAAGTGAAGGAATCATGAAGAAATCAGTGCCAAGATTTATGTAGGATGTTTAGCAATGTTTTGATTTGAGTAAAAGACTTTGATTTGCTAAAAAGATGTTTTAAAAATTTGATTCTATATTAAATCATGGAATATTTGAAAAATACCCACCGACAGACGAAGTTTGCAAGGTTAATACTGATGTGTCATCTTGGAAATTCGAACTTTGGCTTTAGAAATTTGAATTTCGTATTGAAACTGAACAAGTCTGAAGAGAAACTTCTCTGAAAGACGAATTTTGGCTTGAGAAAATTTGAATTTTGATAAGTGTCTGAAAGGGGCTTTCAGTAACAGATGAACTTTGGGTTTTGAAAATTTGAATTTCAGACAAAAAGTAACTTATGAAAACTAAAGAAATTCATCTGAAATTATGTCAAAGTTCATCTGAAACCAAGTTTAGATTGGATTTCAAAATTGCTCACTGACAGACGAACTTTGAACATGAAAATTTGAATTTCAGAAACTAAGCTTGTGAGTCTGTTACAAAGATATGTTGACATATGAATGACAGTATTAATAAATTCAAATTTTGAAGTAAGTCTGAAAAGAGGTCTCTCTGACAGACGAACTTTGCCCTTTGAAAATTTGAATTTTGAATTATATGAACTACTGTGCCTTATAAACCAGCTATGGACAGACGAATTTTGAGGTTTCAAAATTCAAATTTCGAAGGCACTATAGCACATTGAAAATACTGTTCACACTTAACAGAAAAACTTTCTACTTGAAAATTCGTATGTCACAACATAGAAACATTTTCCAAATATCAAAATTTGAACTTCACTTCATGACAGACGAACTTCGGGCATTCAACGTTGAAGTCTTTAGCCTTCGGTTTCTATGAAATTCGTCTATTAACCAACTGAAATTAAAATTTCAGAATGTCAGAAGCATTAAATGTGGTTGGTTAACGGATAGTTTTTTAGAGTAACTGTTGGATAACTTCTCCAACGGATAGATTTTTTCTCTAACGTATAGTTGAGACCTAAATCTATAAATATAACATCATTTGAAGTTGTGGGTAACGATTCTAACTTTGTATATACTGAAACTCTGTCAAATCATCTACTCAAAGTCTTACTCTCTTACTTCAATATTTGTACTCGAACTTTCATATTCACTCTGTTTAAGAGAGTTTAATCATTGTAAACAATCTTATCTTCATCTGGAAGAAAGATTTTCTTGTGAGGGGATATCACAAGGGATTGGGAAGCACTTAGTAAGAGTGCATGGAGTTAAAGAGTGAGCTCTAAAAATAGATCATCATCCTTGTACTGAGGCATTTGCAAGAAGCCCATTGAATTCTTGCAGAATAGTGGAAAATCTCAAGTGGTGACTTGGGGACTGGACGTAGGTCAAGTGGAGAGACCGAACCAGGATAAATATCTGAGTTTTCTTCTCTTTGCTGCAACTTTTACAGTTTATACACTTATACTTTGTTTTACCATCTATACTTTACTTTCTTCACTTTCTTGACATTTTGCAGAAAATTTTCAAGCTTCCCAATTCACCCCCCCTTGGGAAGCCAGCTTATCTAACAAGTGGTATTAGAGCCCAGATTCCCAATCAAAGGATTTCACAGTTCAGGAATTAAAATGGCTGGCTTTGAAGAAAACATACTACCAGAAGGAAACAACACAAATAGACCACCTAGCTTCAGTGGAGAACACTATGGTTACTGGAAGATGAGCATGCAAATCTATCTTCAATCAATTGATCTAGACATCTGGTCAGTCATTCAAAAAGGAGATTTCGTCCTAATGGCTTTGAAAGATGATGGGAAGTACAGAGAGAAGCCAGAAGTTGAATGAAATGAGGAAGATAGAAGAAGAGTCTTGTTGAACTTCAAGGCAAAACACTGTTTGGTCAGTGCTTTGAATCAAGATGAATTCTACAGAGTCTCTCAATGTTCCACTGCCAAAGAAATATGGGATACCATGCAAATAGCTCATGAAGGAACAACTGCAGTCAGGGAAAACAAACTGAATACATGCATAGGTGAATACAAAAGCTTCCGAATGGTTGAAAGAGAAAGTGTAAAGTTCATCTGATAGAGGCTTGGTTTAAACAACACAAGATGAACAGATGAACTTTGTTCCAACAAAGTTCGAATTTTCACGAGCAAACATCAAGCAGTAAACAAGCCACCAAATAACAGACAAATTAAGCAAACAAAACTTCATCTTTCAAAGATTCAACATTGAGGAGAATGTTTCAACAGACAAATTTTCAAATTAGAAATTCGAATTGCTACACTTTGAAAAAGTTTTCCAACATTCGTATGTTAAGAGATAAACATTAGTATAATCACATGTTGGACAAACAGATCTTTGAAATTTTTGTTCTTGAAAATTCGAATTTTGAAGGGCTAACAGATGAATTTCAAGGCTTTACCGAGAACTATTCCAACTTATAACAGGCTGAAGTTCATCTGTTGGGTATCTAAATTCGAATGTTGACCATGTTGACTTCCTCAGAAACTCAATTTTTCACAGAAATTCATCTAACACATAATCAATATACGAATTTCAACTTTAAAAACTTACAGAATGGATCCAGAAACTCAGAATATCTGCTATTTTCTTCACTTTTTCATTGTTCCATTCTGGTAAGCTCCATTTTCCAGATTTATCAGCATTTAATCTCATGAGAAGCACCTGCAACTTAAATTAAACACACTCCGATGCTAAAGTTCGAACTAATTCAATGTTGAAAAATCTAAAAACAGAATTATAGACGGATTTACTTACAGTTCATTGGGATTTACCATGCCCAATTCTCTTCTTATTTTGCAATGTCTATCTTCTGATAGAGGCTTTGTCAGTATATCAGCTACTTGATCTTCAGTTGGGATGTACTCTAGTCTAATTTCTCCTTTCAAAACATGATCCCTTATGAAGTGGTGCCTAACTTCAGTATGTTTTGTCCTTGAATGCATGACAGGATTCTTTGTGATATTAATGGCACTTTGATTGTCACACATGATAGGTATTTGCTTCATTTTAACCTTAAGATCTTCAAGCTGCTGCTTCATCCAGATGATTTGGGTACAATAGCTTCCAGCTGTAACATACTCAGCCTCTGCTATGGATAAGGCCACACTATTTTGCTTCTTGCTAAACCATGAAACTAAGGATCCTCTAAGAAACTGACATGTTCCACTTGTGCTTTTTCTATCAGTTTTGGATCCTGCAAAGTCAGTATCAGTATACCCTTTGAGATCTTCTCCATTGTCCTTAGGATACCAAGGACCCATATGTGAAGTTCTAATGAGATATCTGAAGATACGCTTCACAACAGTTGTATGGGTTTCTTTAGGACACAATTGGAATCTTGCACACATACAGACACTAAACATAATGTCAGGTTTGCTAGCAGTTAGGTACAGTAGGGATCCAATCATTCTTCTGTACTGGGTTGTGTCAAACAATTTCCCCTTTTCATCCATATCCAGTTTGGTTGCAGTAGCCATAGGTGTCCCCATTGGCTTGGCATTTTCCATTCCAAACTTCTTCACCAATTCCTTCAGAAACTTGGATTGATTAAGGAAGATACCATCATTGCACTATCTGATTTGCAATCCAAGGAAGAAATTGAGTTCACCCATCATAGACATTTCGAATTCCCCCTACATTAACTTAGAAAAATTCTTGCAAAGAGACTCATTAGTAGCACCAAATATAATATCATCAACATAGATTTGAACAATAAGTAAATCTTTATTTTCTTTCTTAGTAAACAAAGTTGTATCCACTTTTCCTCTGTTGAACCCCCTTTCAGTTAGAAAATTACTCAATCTTTCATACCATGCTTTAGGGGCTTGCTTCAAACCATAAAGAGCTTTCTTCAGTTTATACACATGGTTTGGTTTTGTAGTATCCTCAAAACCTGGATGTTGATCTATATAAACCTCTTCCATGATATATCCATTTAGAAAAGCACTCTTCACATCCATTTGATATAACAAAATATTTTTCATGCATGCATATGCTAATAGAATTCTAATTGCTTCTAATCTAGCTACTAGAGCAAAGGTTTCCTCAAAATCAATGCCTTCTTCTTGATTATAACCTTTAGCAACCAGTCTAGCTTTATTTCTGATGATTGATCCTGATTCATCAAGTTTATTTCTAAAAACCCATTTGGTACCAATAACAGGATGATTTTTGGGTCTAGGCACTAAATCCCAGACTTGATTTCTTTCAAACTAATTTAATTCATCTTGCATGACTAGAATCCAGTACTCATTAGTTAAGGCTTCCTCAGTACATTTAGGTTCAATTTACGAGATGAAAGCACAATTAATCATTTGATCCCTTAACTGTTTTCTGGTTCTAACTCTCTCTTGAACATTCCCTATTACTTGATCAACAGGATGATTCCTTTGATATCTCCAAGCTCTAGGGAGTTCTTGAGATATTTCTTCAATATTTTCATTTTCAAAATTCCTCTCCTGAATATCTTCTTCTATGTTAATAGATTCAGATATTTTTGGAGACTCAATTTTACCTTCATCATAAATATCTAACTTTTTAAAGTTTGAAACAAGATCATTCTCATCAGTAGCATGTTTAGAAGCAGTTTCATGTTCAATAAATACTACATGCACAGATTCTTCTACCAAATTAGACATTTTATTGAAAACTCTATATGCTTTACTCCTACTAGAATAGTCCAGAAATATACCTTCATCAGATTTGGCATCTAACTTACCCAGATTCTCCTTTCCATTGTTGTGAATGAAGCATTTGCAGCCGAACACATGGAGATGTGACAGATTTGGCTTTCTTCCCTTGTACAGCTCATAAGGAGTTTTCCCAAGGATTGGTCTGATGTAGGCTCTATTTATGATATAGCTTGCTGTATTTACTGCATTAGCCTAAAACACTTGAGATAGTTCCTTTTCATTTAGCATAGCTCTAACCATCTCTCCAATGGTTCTGTTCTTCCTTTCTACTATTCCATTCTGTTGAGGAGTTCTTGGAGCTAAGAAGTTGTGATCAATTCCATGCTCATTGCAGTACTCCAGGAAGTATGAGTTTTCAAATTCTCCTCCATGATCTGACCTGATAGACACAATAGAAATACCTTTCTCATTTTGCACTTTCTTAGCTAAGGTTACAAATGCATCAAAGGTATCACTTTTAAAGGAAAGAAATAATGCCCATGTAAATCTGGAGTAATCATCCACAATTACAAGCACATACAGATTACCACCTATGCTTTTTACCCTAGATGGTCCAATTAAGTCCATATGCAGTAGTTCAAGTGGTCTAGTTCTGGTGACTACGTTTTTGGATTTAAAAGAAGATTTAGTTTATTTTCCTTTTAAGCATGCATCACATTCTTTGTTGTTTTCAAAAGGGATTTTAGGTAGGCCAGTGACTAACTAATTTTTAACCAGTTTAGAAAGTTGATTCATGTTAACATGAGCTAATCTTCTATACCACAACCAACTATCATTATCCTAACTAATCAAACAAACAGAATCTAAGGGAGGAAGTTCATCAAGATCAATAATATAGTAGTTACCATCCCTTTGAGCTTTGAGGATTACTTTGTGATCAATCTTTCTGATGACCAGGCAAAACTTTGAGTCAAACAGCACCCAGTTTCCTCTATCACATGTCTAACTCACACTTAACATATTGTGGTTGAGGCCAATCACAAACAGCACCTCTTCAATGGATGTGCCAAGATTTTTGCCCACAATGCCAATGCTGACAATTTTGCCATATTGATCACCTCCAAAGGTCACCTTTCCTCCTTTCTTGTCTCTAAAGGTGATAAACTTCTCCTTGTCACCGGTCATGTGACTTGAGCAGGCACTGTCCATTTGCCATTTGTTGCTCCTTTTAGCTTTGAGATAGACCTGCAAAACAAGGTTCATATTTTCCTTTTAGGTACCCAAATTTGTTTGGGTCCTTTTCTATCAGTAGTCTTTTCCCTAGATACAGATGTACCTTTGGGAACCCATTTAACCTTCCGGTCAAGTCCATTTTTCTTTATAGTACAAGAACTGGAAATATGTCCCTTTTTGTTACAGAAATGACAAGTGGTAAAGGGACTGCTGGATTGAGAAGTAGGAAGAAAACAATGCAGATAATACTTTTGTTTTACATGCCTTGGTTGATTATATGATTCAATGTGAGGTGACAAATAATTTTTCTTTCTATTGCTCACAGCATGCACAAAATATCTCATGTATATATTCTGATTTTTCTTCCTAATCTTTTCTTTTACAACACAAGGATCATAGCCAAGTCCAGCTTTCCCTTGTGATATTGTTTGGCTCCCCATTAAAGCAAACAACATATCTTTACCTCTAGTAAACCTATACATGCTTTTCACTAAATATTCATTGGTTTGCTTTAGATCAGTGCATGATTTAGAGCAGACAGATTCAGTAATAGGTAGAGGAGCAATTTTAGAGATGTTGCTTTGAGATTCTAGTTTGTTAATCTTTTTCTTAGCTAGTTTCAGTTCCTTAGCAACCTTAACAAACTCATCATGCAGCACATGAAATGCATCCAGTAATTCAGAATAGGAAGGTTCAAATTCATATACCTCTTTTTCTTGATCACTGCTACATGGAATTTCAGCTTCTTCAGAGGCAAGTGCCATCAGACATATGTTGGCAATTTCATCTTCTTCATCTTCTTCCTCATCTGAGCTGTTGCCCCATATTGATGAGATGTAGGCTTTCTTCTTCTTGCCTTTGTCAGCAGCTTTCTTTTCTTTCTCTTGCTTCTTGAGGAATTGTGGACAATCCCATTTGATGTGTCTCTACTTTTTGTACTCATAGCAAGTCACAAGCTCTTTTGCTTCTTTCTTGCTGTCTCTAGCTACTCCTTTCTTGAAGATTTTCTTGTTTCTCTTCTTGCTGTAGAATCTTCCAAATTTTCTGACCATCATAGCCAGAGTTTCTTCATCCAGCTCATCTCCATCGTCAGATTCTTCTTCCTTTTCTTCAGCAGCTTTGAGAACAAGAGCTTTCTTCTTTCTATCTTATTCAGCTTCCTTGAGAGCTTTTATTGTTCCTTCATATTCCTCAAGGCTGCTGAATAGAGCTGTGACATAGGCCATTGATTCTCCTCTGGCTTCCTCTATTGCTATTACTTTGGGTTGCCATTCCAGAGGGAGAGCTCTGAGAATCTTCTTTACTTTCTCTGTTTGAGTGTACTCCTTTCCTAGGCTCTTTAGTTGATTCACAATGAGAGTGAATCTCTTTTATAGCTCTTTTACAGTTTCTCCTTCAGCCATTCTGAAGCTTTCATATTCTCCAATGTAGGTATTCAGTTTATTTTCCCTGACTCCAGTTGTTCCTTCATGAGCAATCTGCAAGGTGTCCCACATTTCCTTGGTAGTGGAGCATTGTTAGACTCTGTAGAATTCATCTTGATTCAAGGCACTGACTAAACAATGTTTTACCTTGAAGTTCAACAAGACTTTCCTTCTGTCTTCCTCATTTCATTCAGCTTATGGCTTTTCTCTTAACTTTCCATCATCTTCTAAAGCCATTGGGACAAAGTCTCCCTTCTGAATGACTAACCAGATGTCCAGATTGATTGACTGGAGATAGATTTGCATTCTCATCTTCCAGTAACCATAGTGCTCTCCACTGAAGCCAGGTGGTCTATTTGTATTGTTCCCTTCTAGTAATATGCTTTCTCCAAAGCCAGCCATTATAATTCCCGGACTGTGAGATCCTTTGATTAGGAATCCGGGCTCTGATACCACTTATTAGTTAGGCTGACTTCCCAAGAAGGGGGGTGAATTGGGAAGATTAAAAATTTTCTGCACACGGTGAAAACAATGAAGAAAGCAAGGTATGACAGAAAAACAGAGTATAAAGCAGTAAGATGAACGAGTAGTGATAGAGAGAAGAAAAACTCTAATATTTATCCTAGTTCGGTCTCTCCTCTTGACCTACATCCAGTCCCCAAGACACCACTTGAGATTTTTCACTATTCAGCAAGAATTCAATGGGCTTCTTGCAAATGCCACAGTACAATGTTAGTGCTCTGTTTTCTAGAGCTCACTCAATCACTTTTTGTACTTTCACAAAGTGCTTTACAATCCCTTGTGATATCTCCTCACAAGAAAATCTATCTTCTAGATGAAGATTAGATTGTTTACAAAGATTAAACTCTCTTAATCAGAGTAAATATGAAGGTTGAAGTACAAGTATTGAAGTAAGAGGGTAAAAGTCTTTGAGTAGGAGATTTGGCAGAATTTAAGTATGTACAAAGTTTGATTCGTTACCCACAACTTCAAATGATGTTGTATTTATAGATTTAGGTCCCAACTATTCGTTAGAGACAAAATCTATCCGTTGGGGAAGTTCTCCAACGGTTACTCTGAAAAACTATCCGTTAACTAACCGCATTTAATGCTTCTGACATACTAAAATTCGAATTTCGATTGGTCGACAGACGAATTTTGAAGGAACCGAAGGTTAAAGCTTCCAACGTTGAAATACTAAAGTTTGTCTGTTCATGAAGTGAAATTCAAATTTTGAAACTTAGAAAGTGTTTCCATGCTGTGACATATGAATTTTCAAGAAGAAAGTTTTTCTGTTAAGTGTGAACAGTATTTTCAATTTGCTACAGTGCCCTCAAAATTCGAATTTTGGAACCCCAAAATTCGTTTCTCCGTAGCATACTCAAGAAGCACAGTAGTTCATTTTCTTTCGAAATTCAAATTTTAAAAGATTGAAGTTCATCTGTCAGTGAGACCTCTTTTCAGATTTACTTCAATATTCGAATTTGTAAACACTGTCCTTCGTATGTCATCATATCATTTCAACAGACTCACAACTTTAGCTTATGAAATTCGAATTTCCATGTTCAAAGTTCATCTCTCAGTGAGCAATCTCTGAAACTCAATATAATCTTGATTTTAGATGAACTTTAACATTGTTTCAGACGAATTTTTTCAGTTTTCATAAGTTTCATTTTGTCTGAAATTCGAATGTTCAAAACTGAAAGTTCGTCTGTTGCTCAACAGCTTCTTTCAAACACTTATGAAAATTCAAATTTTGAAAAATCAAAATTCGTCTGTCAGAGAAACATCTCTTCAGACTTATTCTATTTTAGCTCGAAATTCGAATTTCCAAAGCCAAAGTTCGAATTTCCAATATGACAGTTCAATGTAAACTTTTCAAACTTCGTCTGTTGGTGGGTATTTTTCAAATATTTCATGATTTAACATAAAATCAAGTTTTTAAAATATATTTTCATCAAATCAAAGTCTTTTACCCATATTTAAACATAACTAATGATCCTACTCAGAACTTCTTCACTTGAAACATTTTGAGCTCCTTTGATATCTTCATTCCAAGCTCTTGAATGTTGGTTTGGAATCATCAAAACTCTAGATTTAACAAGAATAGTAATAGGAAATATTATCTTCGAATATTGTGCCCAAAAATTAGAAGTAAGAAGAAATAGGGTATCAAATATCCCAAGCTAAGAACAGTAAGTTATCTAGAGATCACAATGATAAATTATGACTTTAAAAGGGAGTATAATGCCAACAATCTCTAAGTCCAGTATTAGTACTAGTTCTCTAGAATCCCCTTAACATTTATTAGCTAAGTGTGCTTGAGTGGGAGAAATTTTATGACGGGTGGCCTATTGGGAAGTCCAGCTTGTTAATTACCTTACACCAAAGAAATTAAGTATTATAATCATAAAGTTAATAATTAAAGGGCATTCACTAATGACAAGAAAGTTAGTAAAAGAAAAGATCTTAAGTAAGAAGAAAGGAAAGAGACTAGGGAAACAAGGCAGAACGAGTATGTAGAAGGATGCCTTGCTCTATATGCCTTATTATGGCATTAATGATGATATTAGTATGAATTAATGGTAGTAAATAATATTCTCCTTGAATGTGAGTACAAGACTATAATCATTGTGACATCATAAAATTTTTACTGGATGTTCAAGACTCAATATTTTAAAATCTATAAGGAATTTGTAAAAATAGGTATACACCATTTTGTATGGAATATGGCAAAGAGGTTAATTATCTAGGTTGAGGTAAAAGGAGAAAATGATGATTTTGTCCTTGAAAGAAAAAAAGAAAAGAAGAAGAAAAAGAAACCAAAGGTGGGCGTGTCATGATGGTGGAGAAAAATTTATGAATTTTGGAAAAAATTACACCTAACAACCCAGAAGTTTTAAAAATTATAAATTGGCTTCAGGTCAAGGGTATTTTTGTAAATATAAAAAATTATATTCAAAATGAAGCTCTCAATGAGTTAAGCCCAATGGAATATAGTATAAAATTTATGAAAGTTAAAATAATATTTATTAGGTAATTAGGATTTAATATTAATATTTTACCAGATAAAAATCAGTTTGGACTACAGGAAGAGATAGTATTAATTCAAGAAAAATTAATGGGCCTTACTAAAATACATTTTGGGTCTAGATAATGATTTTAAATTAAAATTAATTGTTGGATAATCCTGTACCAATTTAATGTCAATTTTGTTGAAAATGCTTAATCGGTACGGATAAATTTAATCAGTAAAGAGTATTTTGGTCAATTAAAATTTTTGAAGCAATTTTTTTCCAAAAATGAGGACAAAGGATGCACTGCACAACTGAAGAGGAAAATGAGGGAATTTTCACAAAAACTTTATTAAATTTAACCCAATTTAATTAAGTTAATCAATTCTACTATTCATCCATCTTATCTCTCTCCTTAAGTGCTTGAGTTAAGTCATCTTGACCTTCATTTTACACTCTAAACATGTCTGGATAGAAGCAAAGAGTGAGAGGAAGAGAGCTTGAAGCACCAAGAGAAGAGAAAAGACAAGAGGCAAAGTTTGAAGGTCTAGGGTTCAAGGTAAGCTATTTTGATCTCTAGCATGTATATTCTAGTGTTTAAAGAGGATTTTACGGAGTTTTCTTCCTCCTTCCTTCTCTGAAATTTTCTGCCATGAGAGAGAGTAGAGAGAGAAAATTGAGCCATGGCCAAAAGAGAGTAGGAAAAAGCAAGAATAGGTTCCAAGAAGCATGTATATGTGATTGGCTTGCAAATTGAAGGAGTAAATATTTTTCTTTATTTTTTTGGTAATTTTTCGTCAGATTAAGGTTCAATACAGGACAAGAATTTCATGATTTTGACCCCAAAAATGGATTCCTTGGTCCAAAAAGTGTGTTGTACAATAAAAAATCAAAGGAAATCAAAGTGAAAAGTTTAGGGTTTATTGCACACTTTGTGAATTAGGTCATGCAACCAATGGATGATGACCTTGTTTTATGATATTATAGGATTTCAAGAAGTGTTATGAGATTAAAGAATGAGTGTACAAAGCTTCAAAAGGTTTGGAAAGCCCAAAGGTAATTAACTTACCTATGTATGCCTATGTATTGTCATTGATGTTGCTTGGCTTGAATGATATGTTTAATATTTAAATTGTTTTCTTATGATGATTTGATATTGTTTGTTAGATTGTTTGAAGGGTAATGTGACCCTAGATATGTCCAAATACAAGGGGAAGTGTTGCCCAAATTTTTATGAAATAGTTGTGCCAAAATAATTTAATTGCATGCTTGATGTGTTTTTAGATGAATACTTGCAATATATATGATAGTATGTATACATGATGGTGGTTGCTACTGATATTCTTTGAATCTCACCCCTTTTCAAATGTCTAATATTATAGATCCAAGTTATGAGAAGACTTCCCAAGAGGCAAAAGGAAAGGAGAAGGAGATTGCTCATTAAAATGAATTTTCTTTCCTTGGTGTTTTGATTAGAGTATCTTACAAAAATAATGTGTATGATTTTAGGACTCTACTTGAATGTAATTATTTCTATCTAGATATAACATAATATAATGTGCAAAGGAGACACATGAAATGGCCATGTATGTATATATTATGGTGTATTTTGCAAAGTTGAGTTATGTAAGTGGACATTATGAGCACTGTTAGATAATACATGTACTGTATGGATCTTTTAATGTATAATACATGAATGCTTTATACGGTTATAAACTAGACATGAATATATTGCCATAGACACCAAGATCACCAAATTAGAGTTGTGTATGATTTATGGTGATTTTTCAAATTTATGGACAAAATCAGGGTTTTTAGAAATTGACCATTTTTATAATACTTTTTAGAAAAATAAACTGTATGAATTGGCTAAGTAGATACCTAGTTTTATATTTTTCCATGTAGAGAATCTTTTAAGATATGTTTTGAGACTTGAACCATATCAATATGATTTTTTTTATTTAGTTATGAATTTTTAAAATTTGTCGGGTAAAATGAGATTAACCAAAGGAACAAGACCCAAAAATGAAAAGAATTGGTTTAAGCTATTTTATGCAATCAAGTCTCTAATCATGCATTAATGAACTGAATGAAGTCTAATACAAGGGAAATGAGTCTAAGTATGAGGTGTGACAATCATACCTATAGTGAAACTGTCCCACATTAAGATAAAGTATGTAATTTTACCACCGAATAGATTAAGATATCGAAGATAAAGGAAGTCAAGAATATTTAAACCAAAATTCAAGAAAAGAATAAGTGAGAAAATAATAAAAGTTCCTATAAGATAAGGAATTAATAAAAAACTTGTCCTAAAGAATGGAAATGATTATCACCTAAAAGAGAAGTAGATAATATTATTAACACTATGCTTGGAGTGAAACCAATATTTGAAACTCCATTTGGCATGGTTCTGAATGAGATGACTAAGTTAAAGTAATATATGACATAATTTATAAGAAGAGGATTCATCAGACCCAATGTATCTTTTTGAGATACTTCTATAATGGTTATTAAAGGAAAGATGGAAGCCTTAAACTCTGTGTTGATGATAGAGAATTAAATAAGATAATGAGTAAGGACATAAACTAATTACCCATAATAGATAATCAGTTAAATCAATTGACTAAAGTCAATATTTTCTTCAAGATTAATTGAAGATATGGGTATTATCAGTTATGAGTAAAGGCAAAAGATGTTCCAAGGACTGCTTTTAGAATTAGAAATGGGCATGATAAATTCCTAGTAATGCCACCTAGTCTCACAAATGCACTAGCTACCTTTGTGGATTACATGAATAGGTTTCTCTGGCCATATTAAGATCATATTGTTATGGTCTCGTTAATGATGAGATGCACTCTAAGTCTTTAGAGAAGCATAAAAGGTATTTGAGAATTGTCCTAATAGTTTTAAAAGAGAAGAGCTGATATGCTAAACTTAGCAAGTATGAGTTTTGGCTCACTACGGTGCAGTTTTTGGGACACATTATCCCTAAGCACTGTTAGGTTGGTTGTCACCCAAGATGGGGTGAATTGGGTGATATAAGATTTTTACCTCTTTTGAATACAATCAAATTTCACCAAATGTTGCAGCAAAATAGGTATAAATAAAGTGTATTAAGTCAGGCAAATAAAGTGAGAAGTAAAGAGTAATACACAGAGATTTATACTGGTTCAGCCTAACTACTTGGCCTACATCTAGTTTTCAAGCCACCACTTGAGATTTTCCACTATATCCCACAAGTTTGATCCGGGCAATTGTAAAACTTCAATACATCCCATAAGTTTCAGTAGGCACTTGTGAAGCCACTCTCCCCACACCCTTACAAGATGTGTAATTCCCTTAGTATTTCTCACACTAAGATTTTATGCAAAAGTTATAAAAAGAAAGATTACATACTAGAAACTCTCTTTAAGAGTGGATATATAATACATTGAAGCTCACTCTAATAAGGTGGGTTTCACTGTCAATGCTAACACAAAAAGATTTTATATATTGCAGCAACATTTTGGCACATAACTCACTTAAAATTGTTGTCATAATTTTAAATGAAGTTATATTTATAGATTTATGCCTTAACTAGTCGTTAGATGTATGATCTATTCGTTAGACACAAGTTTTAGCCGTTACTCTACAAAAGAGCCATTCAACAACCACATTAAATATGCCTGACACATCAATATTCAAATTTTATGGTTCAATAGACAAATTTCACAGAGTCAATATAGTTATATATTTAATGTTGAACTTCAAAATTCATTTTTTACAAAGTGAGATTTGAATTTCAAGTTTGCAAAAGATACTTCATGTTAGTATATGCAAATTTTCATATTAGAAGTGTGTCTCTTGTGTTTGAACAATTACTTGAAATTTTCACAATGCACTTTGAAATTCGAATTTGAGAAGCTAAAATTTGTCTATTAGAGGCATGTTCAATATGGTACAAAAGTTTTTCTCTATGAAGTTTAAATTTTGAACTGGAAATTTTGTCTATTAGAGATATGCTTTAACGAGACTCACAAGTTCTCACTTTGAAATTCATACTTTGAAGCCGAAAGTTTATCTGTTAGAGGAAGTAACTTTGAACTTATTTTAAATTTCTTCAACATTCAAATTTTGACTAAGTTTTATGCAAATTTTGGACACTTTCACTAACTATGTTTAGCTCGAAATTCAAATTTCAAAACAAAAATTCATCTAACAGAGATAAGACCTCTGTAACTTCGAATTTTTACAAGCAAAGTGTGAATTTTACACAAAATAAGCATGGGTCAAATAGCAAAATTTTGTCTGTTAGCTAATATACTTCAATTTTAACACATACTAACATCAGATTTACTTAATCTAACTTGTTTAAACATATGGCAATAAGATTAAGTAAATTGCAAAAATTAAACCACCTCAATACCTAAGTGAAAACAAAATATACTTAATAGCTAGGTCTTCAAAAGTTAAGCTACACTTTCACTTGGTTATTCGATTCTTAGGATGCTCCCTTCTGATCTTCAATTCATGGAGCATTATTTCTTTTCTTCTTCTTAGAGTGAGACATGATATTGATTTCCTTTCTTTATTCTAATGCTCACTCTTCCTTCTTGGATAATCCTACATTTCATGTATCATACTTACAAACCAAGTAGTTAGTATAATTTATATATCCAACTTTTATTATAAAGTATAAAAGCATAATGAATATATTAGTACATAGCATGATATATGCATTATAAGCACAATTAAACTCATGTTAATACACATTTTACTTCTTTTAGGAACAAAATATATGTTAGACAAATATGATGTATTTGTTTCTTATTACTCTACATTTATCATCATCAAAACTTATATTATATTAAACCTAACAATCTCCCTCTTTTGATGATGACAAATTTCTAGTGGAAAATATATTTAATGATAATGAACAAATATAATGCAATTCATTTTAGTTATTTCCAGATTAGGAACATACATATTTTCGCACAACTTTTCCCCCTATTTGACATCAACAAAAAGAGTTGGAGAAAAATTCTCCCACAATTCATCTCGCCCTATTTGTGAGGTTATACCAGTAAGTATGAATATCTAGGATTGTTTTAAACACACATTAAAAGCAAGTTGAAATGCAAATCATTATCAAAACTTATTAAACAATGCTTGTTCAGATTACATCAATTATTACTAATATCAAAATTGATACCAATTGTTAGTAATATCAAAACCAATACCAATTGTTAGACTAGTTGGCTTCCCAAGATAGGGTGAATTGGGAAGTTTAAAATGTTCTACAAAAATGTGATATTACAGTGATGGTAGAAGTTTACAGAAAAATAGAGTACAAAGATAAAGGAGGTAAATGCAAGGTAAAGGAAGAAAGGATAAGGAAATTTATCCTGGTTCAGTTTGATCTACTTAATCTACATCCAATCCCTAAGCCACCACTTGAAATTTTTCCACTATCTACAAGAATTCAATGGGCTCCTTGCAATGCCTCAATACAACCTTGTGCTTTACTCTAAGAACACTCAGAATTTACACTCTACACTCTTACAAAGTGTTTCCCCAATTCCCTTGTGAATTCCCTCATAAAAAATCTTTCTTCCAAATGAAGAAAAGATTTTACACAAAAAGAACACTCTCTAAATCAAAGTAAATATGATAGTTGAAGTGCAAAAAATGAAGTGTGAGAGTAAGAAAGGCTTTGACTAATGAATTTAGCAAAGTTTTAGTATGTACACCATAAAATTGTTACCCACAACTTGAAACGAAGTTTTATTTATAGATTTCTGACTAAACTAGTCATTACACACAAGATCTAGTCATTAGAGATGTTAACCAATAGTTACTTTGCAAAACTAGCCATTCGCCAACCGCATTTAATGCGTTTGACATACTAAAATTTGAATTTTGGGTGTCAACAGATGAATTTCACGGAGACCATATCTAAAGGCTTCAATGTTGAACTTCCAAAATTTGTCTGCTTAATAGTGAAATTCAAATTTGAATTTTTCAAATATATCCCATGTTAAAACATACAAATATTCATATTCAAAGTGTATATGTTGAGTAAGAACAGTTGCCTTACGTTTTTGTAATGCACTCAAATTCAAATTTTAGAAGTCAAAATTCGTCTGTTAGTGGTTAGTTCAACATGGGATGAAAGGTCTGCTCTGTGAAATTCAAATTTTGTACTTCAAAGTTTGTCTGTCAGAGATATGCTCTAATAGGACTCACAAGTTCTTATTTCAAAATTCAAATTTTGAAATCCAAAATTCATCTGCCACAGAGAGTAACTCTGAACTTCTTATGCACTTGAATATCATTCAAATTTTGATCAGATTTCAAACGAATTTGCACATTTTACTAACTATGCTTAACTCGAAATTTGAATTTCAATACTTGAAATTCATCTGTCAGAGATGATAACTCTGGAACTTCAAATTTCAGTAAGCAAAGTTCATATTTTTGCACAAAAACACATAAGAATTAATGCCAAAGTTTGTCTGTTAGTCAGTGTTTCCCAAATTTAACATATGTTAACATAGGATAACTGTGAAAACACTTGTTTAAATGATGTGGGAACATAAATAAGTAAAAATCAAAGCCTTTTACCTCATGTACATTGTGAGAAATCCTAACAACTAAATCTTCACACATTTTTCATTGGATTTCTTCACTTCCATGCTTTTACACTCATTTGATATTCTTTTTCGAAGCTTTAGTTGTTTGGAATAAAAAAAAACTTGATTCAACATTTTGCCCTTTTTGATAATGACAAAACAACATACAAACTAGATTTGTACTTATGTTTTCTTCTAAGAGCCCCCTCTCAACATATGCTTTAAAATTTAAAGATAAATATAGCATATGTTTCAGAGCTAAAAATATAGGAGATTAAAAAGGGAAACATGAAGAACACATTGCATTGATTTAAATGTTTAGTACAGAGAGTCAATCAAAGCACAAAACAAGTACACAAAATTACAAGTCAAAGCTTAAAACAAGTACACAGAATTACAAGATGCAGAATTACATAGCCCTAAGATCTATGCCCTAAGGATTTCTAGCTTGCCACTTCTTCTTGGGCTTTGACCTCTTGCCATAAGTTTTGCCAGATTGCCCAGCTTCAGACTTTCATGTTTGCTTGTCTTTCTTCTCCTCCTTTTTGGCATCATCAGAAGTTAGAGCATGTATAAAAGGAGGAGGTATCTGTGACATAGGAATAAGTTGAAGAGGGACATGAATGAATGGCATTGGTGAGGGTATTTAAGGAAGAGGTGCTAATTCTTCATCTCCAGCATCTTCATCATCATATACAGTGAGAAGTTCCTGTATTTCCCTTTGAGTGTCTGCAAATATAGCTTTTCCCTCCTTTGAGAGGCTATATGCAGAGAGTGATGAAGGAAGAGCTGGTGGAGTAAACATTTCATTGAGCCTTCTCTTCTGAGCTTGCACTATTGCATCATGTACAATGGCAGCAATATCCACATAGGGCACGTTACTTCTCTCCTCATTTAGTGCAGCTTGGATGATTGGTCCAGAGGTGATATCTGCAACTAGTTTCTCCATTTGCTCAGACACTTGAGATGACAGAATTGATACTTGAGCAATGTCCTCTATCACAGGCTCGTGAAAGGCTTTTTCTTGAATGGCCTCTTCTTCTATGGCATAGTCTAGAGAAGAACCATGGCTTGTTTCATTGCTTGAGGCCTGTAAAGTAATAACAGTGTCAGCAATCTCAGTAGCAGCATCTATAGCAGCAGGCTCAAGGGATTGTAATTCAAAAGGGCTTAGAGGTTCAGGAGAGACAAACTTAGTGGGTTCGAAAGGTGCAGGTTGAGTTGGTGTTGATGTGTTGGGGATAGTACTTCTGATGTCTTCATAAGCATTAACAATCACCTTTAGATTCTTGGCCAAGTGAGTGATTTGATCTTGCAAGTAAGCAAGCTTGACATTCTATTCCTTTCTAATGCTCAGCATTAGTAAGGATAGGCTATAATACAACTTAGTGACTATGATAGGTTTGGCCCAGGTTGAGTGGTTGAGTGGGCTAAGATGGAGGAGAGACAGGTTGAGTAGGTTGTGTTAAGGGCTGGATGTTTGGAAAAGCTTCAGAAGTACCCTCTTGCTGCTATGGTTGTCTTCCTTCATAGAACATATCTTTGAATTGTCTTGCTCCTTTCTTTATCCACCTTCCATCCTTTCTTGTTATCCCCATCCTTATTAACTCTTTTTCTTTGAATACTTCAGTGGGCTTCCCTTTTCCCTTTTCCAAGTGTTGAATCTTGCTATATTAGAGCATTTTGGTAATGATGGAGGCATAAGGCAAGGTGAAGTCTTTTCTTTGATCCCTTGCCTTGATCATTCTTTGAAAGATAATGTGACCCAAGTTCAGCAGCTTTCTTTGTATCATGGCAGTCATCATATGAGCCTCAACCCTTGTAATCAAGTTAAAGCTTTCTCCTTTGTTAAAGATGATCCTTGATAACATGTAGTGCAGGAGACTTAGCTTGGACACTTAAATGAGAGGGCTTTACAAGCTTTGGAGGAGGCCTGTTCTCACATCTTCTGAATAGAGTGTTCAAGACTATGCTTTCTTTGTAGTTTAGGAACTCTCCACCTTCCTCATCTACTTCTTCATCCTCATCCATGTATCTAGAGGTGATAATGTCAATTTTATATCCCTCTTAGCCAGGAATCTCCATAACTTCATTAATGGTCTCATCAGATAACCATAGAGTCCTAGATCTAAGTGTCACTTGGAACTTCCTCTTCTTCTTGTTATATTTTAAAGCATCATACCACATTTTAATTACCCCTTCATCATACCTATCTTTAATTTCCAACAAGTTTTTAGATTTACTCATCCAAAACCTAACATCAAAATTTTTGGAAACTAAGAAATCTTCCAAATTTATGCAGTGAGGGGTTATCACCTTCTTAGACACAAATTTCATGGTGTATTCCTCTAAGAATTGAGCAATGCTGCACAGAGATTCAGTTGTCAGTTGCAGCTCCTCTGACTTTATGGATGACAAAGAGATAGCAGCATGGATTATATTTTTGGATTCTACTTTTGGAGTTGATCTTTTCTTCTTAGATGGAGTTCCCGTGCTAGATTCCACCTATATCTTCTTGGTTTCTCCTTCCTTGGAAGCATATTGAGATTTCACCACTTGTTTTGGTCTGGATTCTTCTTTTTCAACGTTGGCATTCTTAACCCTTACCATTTTCATGATAGGTTTGAGATAAGAGATTTATAAGGTTTACCATTTTCAGAAGAGGTATATAAGGTTTAGGTATGAATTTAATCAGTGGGAAATAAAGTTTAACCAAAGGAGTTGATGAGAAATTAAAGGAGGAGAAGAACAACTTTGAGAAAGAAACGAATAGTATTGCATCTATTCAGATTGTGACCTTTTGGTATAGCTTTAGAAACTGCTCAACAAGCAAATTTTGAGGCCCGAAATTTGAATTTCGGGTAGTTACATTGCCTGTTCAACTCAAAGAAGCTGTCTGACAGACAAATTTTCATCCTTGAAATTCGTCAATCAGAGACTTATCATATGAAGGATGACTTCAACAGACAAATTTCAATCCAAAAGAGAGTTAACATCAACAGATCCTTCAAAAGATAAATATTATGTTCCTAAAGTTTGAATGTTAAGTTCTTTCTCTAAAGGCAAACAAGAGACATCCAACTAATGAATTTTAGGATTCAAAATTTGAATTTTAAGACTTTGTGTGGAAATTTTTGAAATACAAATTTTGAACTATTAAAGTTCATATGTTGAATTCTTGGACATAGTCTACTCTTATACCAACATTCAAAGGTTGAATTTTTGTCAAGCAACAAATGAATTTAGAATGAATTAGAAATACTAGAATAGCATGTGAGGCACTGAAATACGTCTGTTAAGTACTTAAGTTCAAATTTTAAGTATGCCAACTCATTTAAAACCATAATGTAGCATGGAAATTCATCTAATAACATCCAAAATCTGAAATGTAAATAATAGAACTTATAAAGTTGAAAATTTGAATTTCTATCTTCCTTTGACAGATATTGACTAAGTGAGTGTGAGATACTCCATTATATTGGTTTTTCTTTCATATAAACTCATGAGGAGCACTTGCAAAACACTTTAAATATACTTTGAAGCTTGCTCACAGCTCAGTTAGAGGCTTGCTTACAGCTCATTGGGATTTATCATTCCCAATTTTCTTCAAATTTTGTAGTATCTGTCCTCTAGAAGTGGTTTGGTCAATATATCTACAATCTAATCTTCGGTAGGCACAAACTCTAACATGATATCTCTTTTCAAAATATGGTCCCATATGAAGTGATGTCTAACTTTAATATATTTTGTCTTTGAATGCATGACTTGATTTTGTGATATTGATGGTACTTTGATTATCACATCTTATTAGTATTTCCTTGATCTCAATTTTAAGATCTTCAAGTTGCTGCTTCATCCAAAGAACTTGAACATAGTAGCTTCCAGCAGCTATATACTCACTTTTGCTATGGAGAGAGCTACACTATTTTGTTTCTTGCTGAACCATGAAACTAGAGATTCTCCCAAAAATTGGCATGTCCCACTTGTGCTCTTTCTGTCAGTTTTGGATCTAACAAAGTCAACATCAGTATATCCTATGAGCTCTTCTCTATTGCCCTTTCGATACCAAAGTCCCATCTATGATGTTCCAATTAAATATCTGAATATTCTCTTCACAGCTATTACATGGGACTCCTTGGGACTTGATTTGAACCTAGCACACATGTAGATACTAAACATGATATCAGGTCTACTGGCTATTAGGTATAGTAGGGAACCAATCATTCTCCTATATTGAGTTATAATGAATGGCTTTCCTCCTTCATCTATGTGATGTTTTGTTGCAGTGGCCATAGGAGTTCTCATTGATTTGATGTTTTCCATTCCAAATTTCTTTAGCATATTTTTCAGATACTTTGATTGATTGAGAAAGATGCCATCATCACATTATTTAATTTGTAATCCAAGGAAAAAGTTTAGCCCTCCTATCATTGACATTTCAAATTTACTCTACATTAACTTAGAGAAATTCTCGTATAAAGATTCATTAGTAGCATCAAATATGATATCATCAACATAAATTTGAACAATGAGTATATCTTTGTTTTCCTTTTTAACAAACAATATTGTATCAACTTTCCCTCTATCAAATCCTTTTTCAATCAGAAAGTTGCTTAGTCTTTCATACCATGCCCTAGGTGCCTGTTTTAAACCATAAAGAGCTTTCTTCAGTTTATATACATGGTTTAGCTTTGTTGATTCCTTAAACCCTGGAGGTTAATCAACATAAACTTCTTTCATGATATAACCATTCAGAAAAGCACTCTTTACATTCATTTGATATAACATTGTGTCTTTTATACAAGCATAGGCTAAGAGAATTCTTATTGCTTCCAATCTTGCAACTGGAGCAAAAGTTTCCTCATAATCTATGCCTTCCTCCTAATTGTATCCTTTAGCTACCAACCTAGCTTTATTTCTAACTATTGTTCCTGACTCATCAAGTTTATTCCTAAATACCCATTTAGCTCCAATAATTGGGTAATACTTGGGTCTAGGCACTAAATCCAAACTTGATTTTTTTCAAATTGATTTAGTTCTTCTTGCATAGCTAAAGTCTAGTATTCATTTGTTAAAGTTTCTTCAGTGCTCTTCGCTTCAATATGAGAAATAAATGCACAATTATTCATTTGCTCCCTAAGTTGTCTTCTGGTTTTAATATTCTCTTGAACATCCCTAATCACTAGATCAACAGGATGACTCATTTGATATATCTAAGCTCTAAAGAGTTCTTGAGAATTTTCTTCATTATCTTTAGGTTCCACATATTTCTCCTGAATATCTTTCTCTACATCAGTAGATTCTGATATTTTTAATGGTTAACTTTTATTTTCTTTGGAAAGGTTTAGGCTCTTAAAGTTAGAAATTATCTTATCCTCATCTAAGACATATTTAGAAATAGTTTCATTTTCAATAAAAACTACATGTACAGATTCCTTTATGGTTCTAGACTTTTTGTTAAACAGCATATATGTTTTACTTCTACTAGAATAGACAAGGAATATACCTTTAGATGATTTGGCATCAAACTTACCTAGATTCTCTTTCCCATTGTTGTGGATGAAGCACTTGCATCTAAAAACATGCAAGTGTGAAAGGTTTGACTTCCTTCCTTTGTAAAGCTTATAAGGTGTATTTCCCAGAATTGGTTTGATGTAAGCTCTTTTAATGATATAGCTTGTTGTGTTCATTGCATCAGCCTAGAAGTATTGAGAAAGCCATTTCTCATTTAGTTTTACTCTTGCCATTTCTCCCAAAGTCCTGTTCTTCCTTTCCACCACTCCATTTTGCTAAGGTGTTCTTGGAGCTAAGAAGTTGTGATCAATTCCACATTCTTCACAGTGCTCCAAGAATCTTGAATTTTCAAATTCTCGTTCATGATCAAACTTGATAAACAGAACAGAAATATCTTTCTCGTTTTGCACTTTCTTGGCTAAGGTCAGAAATGTATTAAATGTCTCATCTTTGGAGGAAAGAAATGAAGTCCAAGTGACTCTATAGTAGTTATCTACAATTACTAACACATACAGATTTCCACTAATACTTTTTACCCTATATGAACCTATCAAATCCATATGTAGCAATTGTAGTAGTCTAGATGTAGTGATGACATTTTTAGACTTGAAAGAAGACTTAGTTTGTTTTTCTTTGAGACATGTATCACATTCTCTATCCTTTTCAAAAGAAATTTTTGGCAATCCAATAAATAACTCATTTTTTATTAACTTGTTTAATTGGTTCTTGTTAACATGTGCCAGTCTCTTATGCCACAACCAACTTTCATTATCTTTACTAATTAAATATACTGAATCTAAAGTAGGAAGTTTATCTAGATCAATGGTATAGTAGTTACCATCCCTTTAAGCTATGAGGATAACTTTGTGATCAATTTTTCATATGACTAGGCAGAATTTTGAGTCAAACAGTACCTAATTTCCTTTATCACAGATCTGACTCACCCTCAACAAGTTGTGGTTGGGACCAACTACAAACAGCACCTCTTCTATGGATATTTTAGGAATTTTCCCCACGATACCAATGCCAACCACTTTACCATATTGGTTACCTCCAAATGTTACTTTTCCTCCTTTCTTGTCTCTGAGGGTGATGAACTTCTCCTTATTACTTGTCAAATATCTTGATCAAGCACTATCCATATACCATTTGTTGCTCTTGCTAGCTCTAAGATACACCTGCAAAACAAAGTTCAGTTTTTCTTCTTAGGTACCCAAATCTATTTGGTTCCTTTTTTGTCAACTGCATTCTCCCTAGATACAGATGAACTTTTGGAAACCCACTCTACCCTCTTGTCAAGTCCATTTTTCCTTCAAGAAAATGAACTAGAAATGTGTCCCTTCTTATTACAGAAGTGACAGGTGATAAAGGGGTTGCTGGATTGAGATGTAGGAAGAAAATAATGTAGGTAGTATTTTTGTTTCACATATCTAGATTAGGTGTAAGTTTCAATAGTTTTTGAAGAGTTACATTTCTTCTTATACCCTTCTGCATGTACAAAACATCTCATATATAGATTTGGTTTTTCTTCTTGTTTTTTTGCTTGACTGTTCATAGCCAAGACCAGCTTTGCCTTGTGCAATCCTTTGACTACCTAGCAATGCATATGACATATCTTTACCTTTTATTAGATTAGCTAGACTTTTTAGAAGATATTCATTGTTTTTCTTAAACTCGATACATGATGCACAGCAGGCAGATTAAACTTTATGTTGAGATGCAGTGTTAGGCATTTTGCAATATGATTCTAGCTTACTAATCTTCTTCTTAACTAGTTTTAGTTCTTTTATAGTTTTAATGAATTTATCATGCAGATCATGAAATGCATCAACTAGCTTAGAATATGAAGGGTCAAAATCATTTTTCCTCCTCCTCATGCTCACTACCAGATAGATTCTGAGTTTCTTCTGCTACACGTGCCATCAAGTATATATTGGCTATTTCTTCTTCATCTTCATCCTCTTCATCTAAGTTGTTGCCCCATATTGAGGAGATGTATGCCTTTTTCTTTTTATTCTTCTCAGTAGCTTTCTTTTCTTTTTCTTGCTTTTTCACAAATTTTAGGCACTCTCATTTGATGTGCCCTTATTTTTTGCATTCATAGTAGGTTATAGGCTCTTTGTTTTCCCTTTTGTAGTCTGTTGCTGTTTCCTTCTTGAAGAACTTCTTATTTCACTTCTTGTTATAGAATCTTCCAAATTTTCTAACAAGTATAACCAGAGCCTCTTCACTCAGTTCTTTACCATCATCTGAATCTTCTTCTTTTTCTTCTTTTGCAGCTTTTAATGCTAGACTTTTCTTCTTCTTTTCTTATCTAGCATCTTTAAGAGCTTTCATGTTGCCCTCATATTCTTCAAGGTTACTGAAAAGAGCTGTGACAGAGGCCATTAATTCACTTTTGATTTTTTATATGGTAGTTACTTTTAGTTGCCGTTCAATCGATAGAGCTCTGAGGATTTTTCTAACTTTTTCTGGCTAAGTATACTCCTTGCCAAGATTCTTTAGTTGATTCACAATGAGGATGAATCTTTTTTATAAATCTTTGGTACTTTCTCTATCCTTCATCCTGAAACTTTCATACTCGCTAATGCAAGAATTTAATTTGTTTTCTCTTACTCCAGTTGTTTCTTCATGGGTAATTTCCAGAGTGTCCCACATTCCTTTTGGCTATGGAATATTGGGATACTCTGTAAAATTTGTCCTAGTTGAAAGCACTGACCAGGCTGTGTTTTGCTTTGTAGTTGAGCAAAACTCTTCTCTTATCTTCATCATTCCACTTTTCCTTAGGCTTTTCTTTATACTTGCCATCATCTTGTAGCTTCATCGAGACATAATCACCTTTCTAGATGACTAACTAGATATCTAGATCTATGGATTTGAGATATATTTGTATCCTCATCTTCTAGTATCCATAGTGCTCTCCACTGAAGCTTGGAGGTCTGTTGGTTTTGTTTCCTTCAGGTAAGATGTTCTCTCCAAAGCTAGTTATATATTCTCCCAGATGGTTAAATCCTTTTATTGGGAGTCTGGGCTCCAATAGCACTTGTTAGACTAGTTCACTTCCCAAGAGGGGGTGAATTGAGAAGTTTAAAATTTTCTACAAAAATGTGATATTATAGTGATAGTAGAAGTTTGCAAAAAAAGGTAGAGTATAGAGATAATGAAGGTAAATGGAAGGTAAAGGAAGAATGGACAAGGAAATTTATCCTGGTTCAGTTTGATCCACTTGACTTACGTCCAGTCCCCAAGCCACCACTTGAGATTTTTCCACTACCTGCAAGAATTCAATGGGCATCTTGCAATGCCTTAGTACAACCTTGTGCTCTACTCTAACAACACTTAGAATTTACAATCTGCACTTTTACAAAGTGTTTCTTCAATTCCCTTGTGAATTCCCTCATAAGAAATCCTTTTTCCAGATGAAGAAAAGATTTTACATAGAAAGGACTCTCTCTAAATCAGAGTAAATATGACAATTGAAGTGCAATAAATGAAGTGTGAGAGTGAGAAAGGCTTTGACTAATGAATTCAGCAATGTTTCAATATGTACATCATAAAATTACTACCCACAACTTTAAACGAAGTTCTATTTATAGATTTGTGACTAAACTAGGTGTTAACACAAGATCTAGTCATTAGAGATGTTAACCAATAGTTACTTTACAAAACTAGCCGTTCGTTAACCGCATTTAACGCGTCTAACATATTGACATTCAAATTTTGGGTATCAACAGACGAATTTCGTAAAGACCATATGCTAAATGCTTCAATGTTAAACTTCCAAAATTCATCTGTTCAAAAGTGAAATTCGAATTTTGAATTTGTCAATTATATCTCATGTTGAAACATACAAATTTTAATATTCAAAGTGCATTTATTAAGTATGAACAGTTGTCTCATGTTTTTGCAATGCACTCAAAATTTAAATTTTTAGAAGTCAAAATTCGTTATCAGTGGCTAGCTCAACATAGTACAAAAGTTCTACTATGTGAAATTTAAATTTTGTACTTAAAAATTTGTCTGTCAGAGACATGCTCTAACAAGACTCACAAGTTCTTATTTCAAAATTTGAATTTTGAAATCCCAAATTCATCTGTCAGAAAGAGTAACTCTGAACTTCTTATGCATTTGAATATCATTCAAATTTTGATCAGACTTCAGATGAATTTTGCATATTTTACTAACTATGCTTAACTTGAAATTCAAATTTCAATACTTCAAATTTGTCTGTCAGAGATGATAACTCTGGAACTTCAAATTTTAGTAAGCAGAGTTCGCATTTTTGCACAAAAGCACATAAGAATTAATGCCAAAGTTCATCTATTAGTCAATGTTTTCCAAATTTATTTCATCTATTAGTCAATATTTTCCAAATTTATCATATGTTAACATAGGATAATTATGAAAACACTTGTTTAAATACTGTAGAAACATAAATAAGTAAAAATCAAAGCCTTTTACTCCATGTACATTGTGATAAATCCTAACAATTAAATTTTCACACATTTTTCATTGGATTTCTTCACTTATATATTCTTATACTCCTTTGATATTCTTCTTCCAAGCTTTAGTTATTTGGAATCATCAAAACACTTGATTCAACTCCAATTGTTGCTTGAAACTTTTATGAAACTAAATGTTATGATTTTTTTTTAATATGATCATGATATGCACACATCACAAGAGGTATCTCAGAGTTGAAGAGTTGTTACCTTCTTCCATTAGGATCAAGGAGGGATGTAGAAACATCATCTGCCCCCTTTAACAAATTAAGATCAAGCAACAAAACTCTTCACAATAAAATGAGGTGAGCTAAAACATAAGCAAATTAATGACAAAAAGTGCTCCCCCTCAAACTATACATTTCATATGATAAAAACTATACATTTCATATGATAAAACTAAGAAAGCACAATATATCAAATAAGAATGTTTATGAAAAAGCACATGATCTAGACACTCAAGTGTTATGATTGAAATTTTTCTATTAAATTAAAAAGAGCTTTTAAAAACCTTTACATGCAAAGTTATAAGCTCCCCTTAAACATGGACATTTATTCAAGCATAAATGCATTTAAGATTACGACTCAAATAAAAATTAGTATGCAAGAGAAATTATGAAAAGCATATAAGTTTGGTTAAACAAATAAATAAATGGACTTATGTAAACATTGAACTTCACAATAAGCGCAAATATATTTAGATAACTCATTATTTGAACAAGGACCATACTTTATTTTAATAACCTCAAGTAATAGTATCAACCAAGCATATATGAAAACTTGTTAAACACTTAGAAACCAGTTTGGTTAATAGTTAACTCCTTTCTTTTTTAGTGTGAATCCATTTTATCACATCAGATACTCCATCTTTATCAAACTTTAACCATTTAATTGAAGGAGTAAGTGTAGAGGGAGGAGACACTTGAGCAGTGGGTATGTCCACATAGAAGATATCTCAATAGTTGAATTTCAACTTTGAAATGTGA
The DNA here is from genome assembly GCA_026686845.1 of Adenanthera pavonina. Taxonomy (NCBI): domain Eukaryota; kingdom Viridiplantae; phylum Streptophyta; class Magnoliopsida; order Fabales; family Fabaceae; genus Adenanthera; species Adenanthera pavonina. The sequence goes on from JAIVEN010000017.1 coordinate 13,161,827, forward strand.
CTGTCAAGAATTTAACACATACAAAAGCTTCAATATATGAACTTTGTGTAAGGAGATGTTGAAAACTCGCATTTTTATATTTCTTCAGCAAAAGTTGCTCACCTAAGTGTGAGATACTCCATCATTTTGATCTCTTATCACAAAAGCTCATGAGGAGTACTAAAGATCTTCTCCTTGTTATTTTTGGCTTGTATATAGTGTAGTATTACTCATGTTTCCCTTTTTCATACAAATTATTGCTTCTTAAGCTTTTGCTCTTTCTCTTCTCAAGGGAAGTGATTTAATTTCTATTTGAGCTGCTTCCTTGAGATGAGTGAGAGGTTTACTTCCAATACTTCTCCTTGTGATTTGCAATTGTAGTTTTAGAGTTTTGGGAAGCTTTTCTTTTTTGTGACTTTTTTCTTGCACTAATATGTTCTTTCTTTTTGGATTTATTCTACGTACATGAAACACTAGAAGAACATTTTCGTATCCACTTGTTTTTGGATCCAAGAGGATTAGCGGTATTCTTATAAACCCATTTCATACTTTTACTCAAACTATTTTTTCTTTTATTGCACAGATAAGTAATATGCCTATTTTTATCACAATATATGCATAATGGTGAGCTAGGCATTATAGCATGCATGAAGAATTTCAAACAAGATTTACTTTTTTCCTTAGGTTTACTCATGTAGCTAGCACCCAACTTGTCAAACACATATTTTTGTTTGCCAAGTGGAATATTCAACTTATCTTTATCTTGGGAGAAATTGACTATAACTTTAGTTAACTCCTCTTTTTCTTTATTTAATATATCACATGAATCACAAGAGGAAGTGTGTATGTGGATTTCATAGATATTTTCTAAATCAACTATTTTCTTTTTAAGTGATTCCTTTTCATTTTTTTATAATTTTAATTTGTTTTCTAAGGAAATCACTTTCTTCTTACCTTGTGTGAGCACTTTTACTAATGCAATTAGTTCATCATGCATTTCATTATAAGTATCTAGCAATTTATCAAAAGAAAAATCAAAATCAAATTCAGAGTCAGAATTTGATACCTTATCATTGGACATTCACACAAAGTATGGATAAGTATCCCCTTCTTCTTCATCTGAACTATTGCCCTAGAATGCATAGTTGTATGCAACTTTAGCTTCATGATTATTCCTCTCCACATCTTGTGCTTCTTGCGTCTTTGCATGGTACTTCAACTTATTAACATGGCAAGAGTGCTTTTGTTCCTGAAGCTCCTTCTTTTTGATTTTTCAAGAATCTGTTAAATTTGATTGTTAACTCTTTTAGCTTGTCCTCCTCCTCATCATTGCTGCTATCATCACATTCATCATCGGTATCATCTTTTTTTGAGCTCTATGATGTAGTAGCTTTGAACATCAGTGTTTTTCTTTTATTTTGCTTCTCTCATAGAAGGTCAAGTCTTCCTTCATGTTGAGCAATCCCTTCAAATAGTGCAGTGACAAATTGGTATGATTCTCCTCATCTCTTCAGTAGCTGTCACTTTTTATTGTCATTCTTTAAGTAGAGCTCTAAGTATTTTTCATACTTATTCTCTTTATGTGTAGCTTTTTCCCAAAGCTGGCAGATGATTGACGATATGAGTAAAATGAATTTAAAATCTGTAATAAATTTACCATTAACCATCTTGAACATTTCATAGACTTACCATCATCATTCAAATTTTTCTATTTAGCTCATGTTTATTCTGTGTAAAATTAGCACTTTGCTTGGTAAAATTTGAAGTTATAGAGGTTTTGGTTTTGAAATTTGAATTTTGAGCTAAGCATGGTTAGTGAAAGTGTACAAAATTTGCATGAAGCTTAGTTAAAATTTGAATGTTGGTGAAGTTCAAAGTGAGTTGAAAGTTGCAACCTTTGACAAACGAACTTTCAGCTTCAAAGTGCGAACTTCAAAGTGAGAATTTGTATATCTTGTTAGAGGATACTTCTGACAGACAAACTTAGCAGTTCAAACTTCAAACTTCATAGAGAAGAACTTTTGTGTCATGTTGAACATGTCTCTAATAGACAAATTTCAACTTTTGAAATTCAAATTTTGAAGTGCCATGTGAAAACTTGAGTCAACTATTCAATCTCTTCAAATGCATTCTAATATAAAATTTGCACAAACTAACATGAGATATCTTTGGTAAATTTGAAATTCGAATGTCACCTAGTAACAAACAAATTTTGAAGTTCAACGTTAAAGTACTTAACCTTTTGTCTCTTTGAAATTTGTCTGGTGAGCTCTAAAATTCCAATTTTGGTGTGTCAGACGCATTTAATGTGGTTGGTGAACGACTCTTTTTATAGTGTAATAGTTAATGTCTCAATGGCTAGATCTTGTGCCAAACGACAAGTTAAGTCATAAAACTATAAATAGAACTTCATTTAAAGTTGTAGGTAAAAAATTTAAGTTTGATTTTACAAAAACTCTACTGAATTTCTAAGTCAAAGCTTTTTCACCCACACATCACATTTATTGCTCCATAACTTTCACTTTTGGTAAGAGTGTTGAGAGATTCTCTGTTCTTAGAACAAAACACAAGCATTGTACTGAGGCATTGCTAGGAGTCCACCAAATTCTTACTGATAGTGGAAATCTCAAGTGGTAGCTTGAGAATTAGACATAAGTCAAGTGGATTGGACTAAACAGGATAAACTATTGAGTCTTCTCTTCCCTTATCTCTTCTATATTCATTTTTCATTATATTTTGTTTTTTTGCAAACTTTTGCTTTCATTGTTATATTGTATTTTTGCAGAAAAAATTCATACTTCTTAATTTAGCCCCCACTTGGGAAGCTAGCATTTTTAACATATCTCAACCAATCCAACTAATATCCAAAGAACCCACATTCTTATATAATGGGACAACCAATTACCAGCCACCTCCAAGCTTTCCAAATACTACCTGGAAACAAGAGAACCCAATTTAGCAATAATATAACCTATAAAAAACTGAATTTACAAATGTAGATTATTTTAGAAGAACTATGACTCAAACATTAAATGGGAAGACAAGAACTTCCCTAAATTACTAGAGTGACTCCTACTTGCAAGTCAGTAAAGATCTTCTAGATTGTTCCTAACTTGCAAGCTATTATAATGCTCTAGATGATACCTCACAATTTAGGAAACAATCATATAGAGAGATTTACAATATGAAAATATTACTCTTAGAACACCCACTAAAAACTTACTAAAGTTTGAGCTACTTGAGGCTCAAGTAGTTATAATGAACTAAGACTTAAGATAATTTTTGAGCCCATGGAAATATTATCCAAAACCTAACAAATAGACACTTAAGACACCTAAATATTGGGCTTTATTAAATGGATGAAAATATAGCCCAAAAACACAAAAACTAAAGGCAAAAAAGTCACCAAGCAACATAATCTTGGAACTGTAACTAACAAACTAAGGCAACAGTTTTTTAAATGTTGCTAATTTATGACCATTACACAAAATAATCTATTATCACATTATATCTTAGTCCTATCATGTTTCAAACTCATGACCTTCTTTATGCTTAACTATTTAATGATCATGCCTTAAAAGTGTCCTACTTGTTAGTTTATGGTAATATTTAATAAATATATAATATACAATTGAATATTTGAGGAAAATATTTCTTCCAAAAATAACATAATGAGATCAAACTTGACACCTCTTTAAAGAAAACAAGTCCATCTACCACTTTGTCATAATAATTTCAACCTATAGTAATAGTTAATTTTGCAACAGGTACAAAAGCATTGCCTAAAATATGAACACGCAACGATTTTCTTGGTGTAAATAGTAGCCTTAACATAAAAGGACAAGTATTGAGTAATGCTTGAAAATTGTTGTCTAAAGTAATATAGGCAATATTTTTTTTACCTATTGTTTGATATTATCTAAATAGACAACAAATAATACCTGTTACCTATTGGGTAAACCATTCCTATTGATATTAGGCAATAGTTTACCTGCATTGCTTAAATAGAAAATTTATGAGCAATGGTATTGTTTATGGCCTATTTTAATAACAAAAGTCAATAGATAAAATAACGTTGCCTATTTTCACTATTACAAAACTAGGCTTCATGACCGTAGGTTGGGAACTGCTTCTTGGTGAAACGATCCTGAACAATCTTTCCGGATCGATTTTTGTAGAAAACGGTCCTAAAAGGTTAACCTCGATGCAAGCGCCCTGAGATAAAAATAAAAAATTTTCTAATTTTCTAACTTAAACTCTCAGAAAACCTCGACCTCATACCTCAAACTCGTCACGTTCGGAGCCTCCTTATCTTATTCACCTTCCCTCCATTGCTTAAAATTGTTTGAGCCATGCCAAGCTTATACCTCTGTTGACACGATGGCCATACCTCTGCTTACTCCATGTTGCTGCTGATGCCTCCATCACTATTCTCATCAAACACCATCATAGTTTGATTTTTGGCACCTTTCCCCTCTTTTCAGCCACAATTCCTTCAAAACCATCACCAGCCATTTCCATTTGAACCACCATCCACTTTACATTCAGTTTGCATGAATGTCGATGAAACCCACAGTTTGCTCATTAGTGTCAAATATTGCTTATTAGTGATTTGTAAGTTGATGATGACTAATTAATAGATTAAATTGCATTTGATTTTTTTGGCCAAAATGTGTCTCTAATTAACCTATATGTATAATGGTTAGATTGTGGAATTGTTGGAATAGTTGAATTACTTGGTTTTGTATTATGAAATTACTAGAATGGTTAAATACAGGGATAATAGGCCAAAAAATTTTTTTATACGCCAAAAAAGCAAAAAAAACATCTTCGGTACCACATGCAAAGACGCAGTCCTTATGACCCATGAAACGAGACCGCTTTCATCCAGAACATAAATGGTCTCGAATGATTCGGGAGCGGTAACATCAGAACCACTTTATAAGCGGTCCAGAAGCCAGAAAACAAACGATCTTAAATTCCGTTTCTGTAGTAGTGTTTGCTTTAGGCAATAGTTTTCAAGCGTTATACAATATTCGTTCTTTAAAGCTAAGACTAATATCACAGTAAAAAAACTTTTGCCTATTCATATTTTAGGCAACACTTCTATACATGTTGCAAAATTAACTGTTGCCATAGGATTAAAATGTTGTAGTATCTCCTGAATATAAAAACTCTTTTCATTGACTTGGACCATTAATGGCATGAATAGACCTCAATTTGGGCCTTTTACAAACGCTATCTCTTCAAGGAACATGGTTCTTTCCATGAATAGCTAAAGATGCTTTAGAAGCCTTCAAGATCTCAAACAATTCATCAATTTGATTTGGAGATTCATAGGTATAAAGAAAATAAAAATAAATTGAATATATTTTTGATGGATGAGAACTCCTACCGAATGCGAATTTGAGTTGATATTGTTATTATTATGCAAGAAGAATCAAATCTATAATTTTTTATTTTAATTTTTATACGTCCAAAACTTTGAGCTAGCTACCATAAATGATACGAATAGAAGATTGGAGATTATTATATAGTGATGAAAATTCATATGGCCAAATAGATATTTTTTATTATTCACAGTGATAATAATCCTGACTTTCATTTATTTACATATTACCTTTAAAAATAAATCATTTTATAATTGCCTGAAAGTAAAGGAAAAAATCACTAAATATTTTGTTTTATGAGCATGATTTTCGTTTCAAACCATAGAATTGTTTGAAATTGGAATTCGAATATAATATTTTCCAAATTTGTTTTAGAGAAGTCATTGATACAACCTTCGCCTAACTTCAAGCCTAAAAGAAAAACCTTCACCTAATTATTTTCATTCCAAACCCTAGAATTAAAATCCAAATATATAAGCCTCTTCCTTTCTCTCCGTTATACACCAATGCAGCCATGGAGAACCTTCACGAAGACATAATTTTGGAAATCCTTGTATGCTTGCCCATCAAATGTCTCATGCATTTCAAGTATGTCTACACCATGGCTCTCTCTCATCTTCGACCCCTCCTTCGCCAAATTGCATTTTCGATGATCTTCTTCCTAAAACACCCATCGAATCCTTACACAGGTGGTTCACAAATACAATCCATAAATATCAACACATCTGTAATATCCTTATTTTACTGGATATCATAAAATGTGTAGAGAAATAGCAAAATCTAAAATACATTGTTAAGTGTAAAAATGACCTCTTTACTTAATAATAAAGAGGTCATTTTACAGAATAAACAGGAAAATGAGAAAATTATATTTTTGTCTCTGAAAATAAAATTTTTTTGCAATATAATCCCTAAAAAGGAAGAATTCTATGCAATTTAGTCCTTGGAAGAAATTGAAAGCACAACCCAAAAGAATTAAAAATTCTAATTTAACCCCAAGTCAAGGGTAATTTTGTTAATATTAAAAATTGTTGTGAAAATGAAGTTTGTGACGAGCTGAACCCAATGGTATATAATATGGACTTTAACTAATTAAACATGAAGCAATAATCAGTACCGAGTATTGAAAAAGTAATTTTATACCCAAAAAGGAGATTGTGAGCCTTACAAATAGTAGAAAAGTAAAGGGAACAATATATGAACCCCACATAGATACTATTTAGGATAGGATAATTAATTTTACATAGTTACAAATCTAGAATAATCATGTATCCCTATAGAATTAAAATATCTTAAAAGTTAACTTTATCGGTAAGATTAAAAAATTTACCGGTATAGGATATATTGAGTTGAGAAAAATATGCACTATTTGGACAATAACTCTCTCCTCATTGGCATCCCAAATTGGCATAAGAAGCATGTGATTTTTGTCCCAAAAACTTATTCAAGAAGGCAAATTTTGAACAAAAACTAACTGTAATATCCTTATTTTTACGAGAAACCATAAAATGCTTAAAAAGATGGGAAATGAAGTGAGACGGTGATATTGCATACTTAATTTTTAAAAAGAATTAGTTTTTCCATGAGACTCTTAGTAGGAAATAATTCTAAAACTGAGCTAGAAGATATGTAATATACCATTTGAATGGACGTTCGTCTCATGCTGAGTACAATGGTATAAATATTGTGCAGTCTGGAGGTCAAGATTGAACGATAGACCAATTTGAAGGTATAGCATGAATAGTAAAAAATATTAAAAAATTGGTATATGGAGAAATTACAAGAAAGTACCCAAAAGAATCAGTATTTGTATTTTTAACCTGCCTCAAGGGCAAAACAATCATTTCTCATATTAGAAATAAATATGAAAATTTCATTTAAACCCAAGGGAAAGAATTCTAATATCATAAAATGTATAGAGAAACAGAGAAAATAGAGAGACATAGAAACATATGGAAAAAGGGTCAAAAGGTCATTTTCTTGGATTAGAACTAAAAATGAGAAAATTACAATTTTGCCCTTAGAAGTATAATATTTTACAATTTGGTCCTTTAAAGAAGGAAATCATGTGGGGAAGGTTGTGTAAATAAGTTTTGGAGGAGATTACAACTAATAACTCAAAAGTTTCAAAAATTATAAATTTGCCTCGAGTCAAGGGTATTTCTATAAATATAAAAAATTATAGTCAAAATAAAGCTCTTGACAAGTTAAGCTCAATGAATTAATGTTTTAAAATTAATAAAGTCAATATGAATTTATTATAGGCATTGGAATAAAAGTCAATATTATTCTGAATAAAGATTATTTTAGATTGCATAAAGATTAGTGCAGTGTCAAGGACAATAAATGGACCCTACCTAGATATATTTTGAGTCAAAATAATAATTTTAGTCCAAAAGTAATTTTTGGATAATCTTGTATTAATTTAATAACAATCATGGCAAAAGTATTTAATCGGTACGGGTAAAAGTTATCGATAAATGGTATTTTGATTCATTAAAATTTATAAACAATTTTTGGCCAAAAACCTTGCTAAATGGCATAACATATCAGATTGGGACAAGGAGGGAATTTAATTAAACGCCTTATTGAAGTGAAAAAGTAAATTTAACCAAGTTTGGTCAATTAAGCTAATTTTACTATTAACTCCTCTCATCTCTCTCTTTAAGTGCCTTGGTTAAGCTCATAAGACCACATTTCCTCTTCGTTCCCACGTCTAAAATAGCAGTCAAAGAGGAAGGAAGAGCACAAAAATTTGAGATTGAAAAAAGAAGCAAGAAGCAAAAGTTGAAGGCAAGAACACCATGGTGAGTTTTTATGGCCTCAAGCTTGTATTCTATTGTAGTTTGAGTTAGTTTCATGGAGTATTTTCTCTTCTCTCTCACTTAAAGTTTCGGCCATGGAAGTTTTAGAGAGAGAAAGTTGAGCTATATTGAAATAAATCCATGGAAAAGTTTAAAAATGTCCCAAGATGTATGAATGTAAAAATGGTTTCAAGTTTTGAGAAGTGAATATTTTTCCACAATTTCTTGCAACTTTAGGCCTATTTAGGGTTTGTGTTAGGAATGAAATTTTATAGTTTTGACCCCAAAAATAGGTTCCTTTGGTCCAAATTATGTAAGAGCAAGTGTATTATATAAAGAAAGATCAAAGGATAGCAAAATGAATTTTTAAGTCAAGTATGCATACTTTGTGAATGAAGCATACAACCAATGACTTATGACCCTATTTTATGGTGTAATAGGGTTCAAAGGAAGAGTGTGCAAATTTTGAAAAGAATTGGAAAGTCACAAGGTAGTTCACCAACCTAATCTTGCATTGTATTATCATATAGTTTGCAATGGCTTTGATGAGTAGCCTATTGTTTGCTACACTAATTTGTAATAATTTGATTTATTGGCTAAATTGTTTGAGAGTTTTTGAGATCCTGGGATGTCAAAAACACAAGGGGAAGCTTTGCCTAATTTTCTACAAAACGTTTGAGCATGAATGATTTGATGATGTGTGTTTGCAATATGTGATGATATGTTTGCTTGATTGTTGGTAACTACTAAGATTCCATAATCTCATCCCTTCCAAATGCTAACCATATTTAGGTCAAATCAATATAAGGAGTTCAAGAAGAGCTAAAGGAGAGGAGGAAGAAATGGATGAAAAAGATGTTCTTACAAGTTTTGATGTTAATATTTGATAATATATATAAATTTATATCTAAAGGATAAATCATATATGCTAATGCAAGTATGTTTCTTGGAACATCTTTTGATGTTATGTATGAAATTGGAACAATGAATAATGATGTAATTATGTTATAAAGTTTATTTTGCTAAAGTATGGATGAAAAGGCTCAATCTTGATACCCTAATGGAAATGTAGGTACTGTTCATATGAAATAGGGCAACTAGTTTAGGTGATTATATGCTCTAATAGTAGATGGATCAAGCTTTATATAAAGCGAAAGAACACCTAAATTTGATAGGTGTATAAATTACGGTGAATTTTAGAATTTAAGGCACAAAACTGGTTAGAGAAAGAAAATCTGGATCCTTTATTATGAATACTAGAAATTTTAAAAAGTCTTATAAAATCGTACAAATCTCCAAAAATTTAGTGGTATACATGTATGGAAAGGTTTATGACTTAGGTTTGAGATGCACTGGTTTGGAAGTAATTTGAGCTATATAGTAAAATATATATATAGATTTTCCTAGAACTAGTTTAGTCAAGGTTGAGTTATGACCCTTAGAGGTTCAAGTTAACATCATGCCCTGTACAAGTTAAATAAATGTACAAGAAAAATATATCAAGAAATTAGAAATTTAGGGATTTCAAATGATATAAAGAATCCATATTTTGGCTCAGGGCAGAATGAGATACAAAGTTTTAAATTTAAGGCTAAAATCTTGGGAAGATATAAAATGACCAAATATATAGTAAATTTTAAGAAATAAACTATACAAATTGGTCTAGTGAATGTCTTAATTCATATATTTTTTCATGTACATGATGATTTTAGCTATTTTTAGAGACTGGATCACTTGTATTCGATTTTTCTAGATATAATTATGAATTTTCAAGATTTAGTCGAAAAATTGGAAATTACCAAGTGAACTGTACCAAATTTATTCAAAATTCTTTTTTTCATTTCTAAGTGATTCAAGCTTCTAATTGAGCGTAGATGGTCTTAAATGAGGTCTAATGCATGGGAAATGAAGGTACAAGCAAGGTGTTACAGTAACCATGATTAGTTAAGTAAATAAGTGAATTAATCTATCTTTTTCCTCTCATTAGGAGTGACTCTCAGCCACTACAACTAGAGAGGGAAGCTTGAAAACCCTAAGAGAGAAGAGAGAAAAAGAGAAGAAAAAAGAGAAGATCAAGGAGAAAGCTTGAGGATTCAAGTTGCAAAGTAAGTTTCTATGCTTTCTAGCTTATGTTTCCAAGTATTTTAAACTAATTTCATAGAGACTTCCTCTTCCTCTCTCTCCATATGGATTTTGGCCAAACCCTAAGTCATGAGGAAAATGAGTTTTCATGCATTAAACCTAGGAGAAACCATGAACTAACCACTTGAAGCATGACGTTGGAAGTAGTTGGGTGTTTTTCAAAACAAATCATTTTCTGTTCTTTTCTTCTTATTTTCAGTCAAAACAAGGCATCATTTCATAGTGGGAATTTCATGATTTTGATGCTAAAAATGGAATCCTTGAGTTTAAATTAGTTAAGAACAAGTGTTGGTTTTGAGAAAAACCAAAAGGATAACTATATAGAAAATTTAGGATTAGTGAGCACTATATGGAAATATTATGAATCAGCGGCTTATAACCTTAAATGATGATGTATTTAGGTTCAAGAAATATGTGAAAGTCTTAAAAAGTGGTGTACCAAGGTTGAGAGGCAAAGGAAGTCATTAAGGTAGCATTTTACCTTTTCTTGCAATATATTGTTTCATATGATTTCTATGAATTTGATGATTTGTCATGTGATTGTTTGGATGATTTGTGAATGTTGGCTGAGCTAAATGAAAAGGGTTATGACTTCTGAATGTCTATTTTATAAAATGAAACTTTGACAAAATTTTTATGAAATTATATGGCTTATTATGTTCGAGTGTTCATTAATTGTTTTATGATGTTTTCATGATGTGTTCATGGCCAATGTGATGATATATATGCTTGATGGGTAATGCTGCTAAGATTCTTTGAATCTCACTCTTCCAAATGTCAAACATGTTTAGGGTCAAGCCATGGCAAGATTACCAAAGAGGAGAAAGGCAAGGAGAACAAGATTAATGATTAAGATTACTTTGCTTACCATAATATTTTACTTTAAGCTTTTGTGTAAATTCACATGTGTAGCATTAAATCTATGCCTTGAAGTGATCATGTCGCTCTAGGTATTATGTAATGTGTGGTATGATATAAGAACAACATATGATCATGTAATTAAATTATGACCTTTATTTTTCTAAGTTAAGGGATGTAAATGGTCATTTTGACCTCTTGATTGTGATATAGTCACTGTTTAGACGAAATGTTGTTGACCATATGCTTGTTATATATAGTTTAAAACTAGACAGATGGAAATTTAAAATGGTCTAAAGATCACATCATGTACAATTTATTATGATTTTTCAAATTTAGCGCAAGAAAATTGAGTTTTAAGAAGATGACCAAATAAATAGTACATTTTGTGGATTTTACTATACTAATTGACATGTTCAATGCTTTGATTCTTATTTTTCCTGTGTAGACAATGTTTTAATCTATTTTTGGAGGCATACAATTTAATTACTAGCATGCAATTTTTGTGGAATTAGTTATGAATTTTCAATGTTCAATTGGTAAAATAGAAATTACCAAATGAGCAGTACCATATTTATGAAAAATTCTATTTCAAGTTTTTATGTGATTCAAGCTTCTAATCATGTATATTTGGACTCTAATAAGTTCTAACACATGGGAAATGAGACTAAATTTATAGTATTGCATTTTTGGTATCAAAGCTAAAGGTTTAGGCTTTTAGAGCATTAGTTTTAGATTAAGATAGTTTAAATTTAGAAAAATGAATATATATTATTTATTAATATTTTTTTAAAAATAATCTATTAACTAGATGTTATGGTGGGACAAGAAAAATGTCTGCATCCACTAACAGTTCAATTTTGGACTATCTCTCACGGGTTAAGGTGGTACCGGTGGGACTTGACAGAAAAGAAAGTGTTAGCTCTATTCAATTACCTATAAAGGGTACAAGGGAAGTATAGTTTGAAGTAGGACCCTCACAGCTAGTGTAGAAGCCTATTATAGTATCACCAGTACAAGCTGTTCCTCCTTCAGATGAGCTACCATAGGAAAAGGGCAGTGGAAGTTTATAAAGATATGGATTATATAGCGAAATTTCTTATGGATCTTGATAATATCCCCGATGACGGACCAGCCCAAATGCTGAATATATAGTTTTCATGATCATTCGAAGGTACTCCAAGGAATATAGAGCTTATTCAGAGGGATCAGAACAAGTGATAGCATTTATAAATAGGATGTCAAAGGTCTAGGATTTCTTGGAAACTTAAGGGACACAATACCTTGAGCCATATGGATCACTACCCTCATTAATGAGATACCTGATAATGAGCTTTGGACCTCGATTAAAACAAAACTTGAAGGAAGGGAGTATCAAAACCTAGCTCATTATGTCAAGAATTACTCTGTTGAGGGAAGAGTGAAGAAGGCTAAGAAAGAAAAGTTACAGAAGGGTGATTTAGGAAAACAACCAATGATAGCAAGTCCTAAAATTCCAATCAAAGAAGCTCAGGAAGGAAGTATAGGAGGTCATGGCCAGATTATATAATGAAAGCCACCAATATTATTGGGACTCTCTAATGACTACCTTCTTGGATATGTTAAAAGATACAAGAGAATTTATAGAATCCTGAGGCCAACCTTTCTTTGAACTAGCTTGGATAGATGTAGTCCTCACTATATTACCTAATGACGATGACTATTGGGGATTAGTAAAGGATGAGCTGAGAAAAGAATGGCCTGAAAGCTTCTCGGAATGCATTTGGCAACTAATGCATCAGGAACAACTGAGGTTAAAGCTGGAGGATACCAAGAGGACTAAGACTAATCCTATAGTACTCCAACTACATGCGTACTCGACTAAAGGAGAACCTGAGGAAGAACTTAAGGAGGATCCTGTGGCAACATACCTCCTAGACAGTCTTGGTTCCTCCTAAATATTAGTCGGGATATAAATATTTATGAATATATATATGTAAAGAATACTGACTGACTGCAAATTTTTGTGTTGTGATATACATGCAGTTATAGATAGTATAGCTAGTAGAAAGAATGAACTAATTTAAAAAATGATTGTGAATGAAAGCACATACAAAGTTGACTATGTGAATAAAATGTTATGTTTATATATATTCTCTAAGTATCATTGATATATGTTAATGATTTCAATTATTGTTTAGATATGAATGACTTGTACTAAGAGATAGGTAAGAGCAATAACTCCTGAATAGGGAGAAATACCACAAGTTGATCCATTACAAGCTATCATTAACATATTATGTAATATCTCTAAAAAGTAAGATAACTTAAAATACATAAGGAATTTGTAAAAATGGACATACATCATTTTGCATGAAATAGAGCAAAGAAGTCATTTTTCCCAGTTGGACGAAAAAATAAGAAATAATGCTGTCACCCCTAGAAGTTATGATAATTGGATTTTATCCCCAAAGTAATAAAAATATGGTGGGAATCAAAGTGAAAATAGTTATGTGGAAAATTATAGCTAATAATCCAAAAGAATTAAAAATTGTAATTTTGTCCTTAGTCTGGGTGATTATGTAAATATGTAAAATTACTGTCAAAACAAAGCTCTTGACGAGGCGAGTCCAATGGTACATGTCACTGAGGGTTTATAATTAAAGATAAAAAATAATCATTACCAAAAATTTAAAAGTAATTTTGTACCAATAAATCTGTTTTTTGATATGCAAAAATTAAAAAGCCAAAAGGAAAAGCAATTGGGCATCACAAAATGAGCCTTTTAGAGGTAGGATAATAAAGTAATCTTAGATACAAGTTTACTTTAATCTTGTACTCATAAAGTAAATTTATACTACGAAAAGTAATTTTACCGTTCTGTGTATGAAGTAATCAATACAAGATATATCTGGACAAAGATGTATGCAGTGTTTTTAAACATCCTCAAATTCGTGCTTAACAATTAACACATGATGAAATTGCATTTATTTAATATTTACAAGCATTTTCAAGAAGAATCAAGAAGAAAAAGTGGCAAGCTATGATTAGTTGCTTTGTTTTATATATACTCCCACTTGCCCCTTGTTTTGGATGACATTTTGGCACAAAGGGAGAGTGAGTGAGAAGCTGGAAATAGTGAGGGAGCAAGAAGGACAAAAATAAAGAAGGAAATTCAAGAGCAAAATAGGTAAGTAAATTCTTATGCTTTCTAGAATAGTTTCTAAGTGGTTTGGAATGGTTGGAATGAAATTTTCATTACTCCCATTTGCTGTCCTAGTTTGGCGAAACATGATTTAAGGGAGGGGAAATGTTTTTGTTCCATAAATCTAAGAGAAAACATAAGAGATTTTGTAAAGGGAACAAGTTTTTGGTAAGTATGGAAGCAAGTTTTTAAGAAAACCACTTCTTCCCTCTAGAAGACAAATTTCAACCACTGTGTTTAGGTGAGTTAAAGTGGGAAATCTGATCTCAAAAATGGATTCCCCATGACCAAAGACTCTAAAGACAAGTATATGCTTCAAGATAGAGCTTAAAAAAAACAATTTGAGATTTTAGGGGTTTATATGAGGTTTATGTTTTGAGCTATGAAATTAGTGGCCTGAGCTATTGTTTAATGTTGATTAAGGACTTAAGAAAGCCCAAGAAAGCAAGGGGGATTATTGAAAGCAAAGGGTATAACCAAGGAAAGTCATCAAAGGTAGCTAAGTATATATATTTTTACTTATGTTATTTTATTGTTTTGCTTTGATGAAAATTGGTTGTCATATTGTATATTGTATTTTCTTAACTAGTTTTGGCTGCAATATAATGACTTTTATTCCCTAGGATGTCCATTTTTTAAACAGTTATGTTGCCCAAATTTTTATGAATTATATGGTGATTTATTGGTTTATATGATTTAATGTGATTTTCATGTGAAATGAATAACATAATGCATGACTATAACTTGCTACTAAGATTGTCTCAATCTCATTCCCTCAAGTTACCAATGATATAGGTTCAAGAGATGGCAAATGGCAAAGGGAAGGCTTTGGATGGCTAATGTTATAATAGCTATAGCTCTTTGTATTTTGATAATTATATGTAAAATTATATGTGAGTTTGTAAAGTTGTGTCTTGCTGCCATTATGCTATTTTAAGTCTATTATGATGCTGAGAACATGGCATGAACAAGTTTGAGAATGTATGTAATATATATTTGCACTTATGCAAAGTTATGATAAATTCTGTCCAATAAGCACATATGGCAGTTATTTGGGTACTATTCATTTGAATTGTGAAATAACATATAAGTGTCATATATTTCCAAAAACTATATAGACAAGGTTTTCCAACAAGGCAACAATCACAATAATTGGACATTTGTACGAATTATTATGAATTTTTTAATTTTGGCCAGAAAACCCAAAACAAAATTTTGACCATTTGAACAGTGAACGTTTTAGCAATATACTATACCAAGTGGTCTAGACAAATGCAGGTTTTATATTTTTCCCTTGTAGAGAATATTTCTAGCTTCATTGAGAGACTGAATCATATCAATATGATTTTTCTATATTTAGTTATGATTTTTCAAAATTTGTCTAGAAAACTTGAGAATCAAATGAACAGTACCACACTTTTTTAATTTTAAATATTTTGGTTTTATTAATTGGTTCAAGCTCTTAATATAAGCTATGTAGATATAATACATGGATAAATATAGGTAAAAGTAGGGTGTTACAGATTGGATTAGCAACAAATAACTATTGAGGATTTACAAAGGACTATAGCTGCTCAGAGATAGCCTCCTGATGTTAGAATTAAGGCAGCATCAACAGATGGAACCCTAAGCTGCACCAATGAATCGGGTAGTAGGTGTAGTGGCTGACTTTGCACACTAACAAAATGTGAAACTCAATTCTGGAAACATAGTTCTCCCTTCTTTGAAGGAAAAATTGATGTACAACTGTTGAGGACTGAATTTAAAGTCTAGAAAAGATATTCAAGTTAATAGGTTGTGATTTTGAAATGAAGGCCTTGTTAGTTACATACATGCTCAAGAAAGAGGAAGACCAATCATGGGGAAATATTGAATTGATCTTGTAGGCTCAAAACATTCCATTGATGTAGGAAACATTCTTAGAATATTTCTATGAAAAATACTTTCCACGATCAATGAGAGATGAAAAAGAAGTTGAATTCATTATGCTTAGGTAATCTAAAGATCAGTCAGTAGGTAGCCACTTTCATACAGTTATCTAGATGTTCTACTTACTTGCAACAACATGATGATGAAAGGCGGAAGACAGAGAAGTTGGAACGAGGACTAAGGCTAGTTATCATGGAAAGAGTTGCTCTTATAAGGGTCACGGAATTTAATACACTGGTGGAAGTTAACAGGATGATAGAAAGCAGTGTAAATCATAGAAGTCTTGTAACTGCTACCTTAGCCAATGTTAGAAAAGTTATTATTGATGAAGGAGAATCAAGCATGAAAAGGAAAAAGCCATGGAACAATAATAGCAGAAAAGGTAGAAAGAGTGGCAGAAGAGGAAGAGGAAGACAACGTACTATGCAGAGAAAAGTCCCCATTTGTGAATAGTATGGGAAGACTTAAGGTGGAAGACCATATCTAGCTAGGTAGAATGTTTGCTTTTGATGTAGGGATTCTGGGCACTTTGCCTGAGATTGCTGAGTTTAGATGGCTTAAACTAAACCCCAAGCACAAGAAAGAGTCTTTACTTACTTAGCATAAGGGCCGACAATCACCTGATCTGATTAAACATATGATTAAAGTAAATGATTATCTTGTACATTCCTTGTTTGATTCAGGTGCTAGTCATTCATTAATATTATTTAAATATGCTAAAAGGTTGGGTTTGATTATCACTATATTACCATATGACTTATATGTTTCCACACATACTGGTAACCAAGTCATCAAATCTTATATATGTTTGAATTGCATTGTCCAATATGCCCATTGTTGTACCACATTAGACTTAATATGCATGCCTTTCCCAGATATAAATGTTATCATAGGCATGAACTGGCTCTCTGCAAACAATATCCTCCTAGATTGTAAAAACAAAGCCTAAATTTTGCCTACTCCAAAAAGTGTACCATATACAAAGGCTAAGCTAAACTTTATATCAACCACTTTAAGTTGAGAGATGCTTAGGAAAAGGATGACAAGCATATCTAGTTTTCTTGTCAGTAAATGTAGAGGTTTATGAAGGGATTGAAAAGATACTGGTGGTTAGGGAATTTCCAAAAGTATTCTCAAAGGATTTCAAGGATTTACCACTAGAGTAAAAGGTAGAGTTTGTAATTGATTTAGTGTTAGGAATAGATCTCATTTCTAAGACACCATATAGAATGGCCCTAGATAAACTGGAAAAGCTCAAGAAGCAAATAAAAGAACTACTAGAGAAAGGATTTATTAGAACTAGTATTTCTCCATGGGGTGCTCTAGTACTGTTTGTGAAAAACAAAGATGGGAGCCTTTGACTATGCATTGATTATAGGGAATTGAAGAAAGTCACGATAAAGAACAAGTATCTATTACCTAGAATTGATGATCTATTAGACTAGTTGGGTAGTACCATTATGTTTTCAAAAATTGATTTACCATCAGGGTATGATCAATTACAAGAAAAGGCAGAATATGTCTCCAAAACTGCTTTTAGAACTCATTATGGGCACTATGAATTTTTAGTGATACGATTTGATTTGACAACTGCTTCATCTATTTTTATGGACTACATGAATAGGATTTTTAAGCCCTACTTAGATCAATTTGTTGTGGTCTTCATTAATGATATAGTTGTGTACTCCAAATCTTTAAAGGAACATGAAATGCATTTGATAATTGTTTTGACAATTTTGAAAGAAAACAAGTTGTATGCTAAATTGAGCGAGTGTGAGTTTTGGCTCACAGAGGTGCGGTTTTTAGGGCATGTTGTCTCCAAGGACATGGTCACAATAGATACTAGTAAAATAGATGTAGTCGTAAAGTGGGAGCAACCTAAAACCGTAACCGAGATAAGAAGTTTCCTTGGTTTAGCAAACTACTACAAACATTTCATTCAAGACTTTTCTCAAATTGCATTACCGCTCACAAGGCTTACTAGAAAAGAAAAATCATTTGTGTGGGATAAGAATTACAAAAATAGTTTTCATGAACTTAAACGCAAGTTAACCACTCCACATGTATTAACTATACCTAATCCCAAAGAACCCTTTGTGCTTTACTCATATGTAAGTAAGCATGGATTAGGTTGTGTTTTAATGCAGGATGGTAGAGTGGTAGCATACACTTCTAGACAATTGAAACCTCATAAAGAAAACTATCCCACTAACTATTTAGAATTGACAGCTACAGTATATGCTCTAAAGATCTGGAGACATTATCTATATGATTGGATTGTAGAAGTATTTTATGGCCATAAGAGCCTCAGGTATTTAGAAGATTAGAAAGAGTTAAATGCGAGGCAAAGATGTTGGATGGAACTACTTAAAGATTATGATCACTCTATTAAATACCATATAGGAAAGGCTAATGCACTGAGCAAAAAGACTATTTATGTGGCCTATTTGATGATTAATGAAATGAAAATATCTAAAGATTATAGAGATTTAGATCTATCTCTCCAAATGCATGAGTCTAGAATTGGCAATGAATTTTATAAAGAACTATTGAATGCCCAATAAGCAGAAAAGATGTGAAAAGAATGGTAATTGCATATGATCGGTCCTTAATTGGAATTAATTTCCCAAATGGTCCTTAGAAGGAAATTTGCTTGGTCCTTAGTTGGAATTAATTTTACTGCGGTTTTTACAAGAACCCATTTGAATCTTGTAAGATATAGTAGAAAAATCTCAAGTAGTGGCTTGAGGACTGGAAGTAGGTCAAGTAAAGTAAACCAAATCAGGATAAATCTCTGTGTCCCCTTCTCATTTACTTTGCAACTGTTCTTTATATTCTATACTCTATTTTTTTAGTAACTTTTATTATCACTAATATATCTCAATTTTGCAGAAAACTTCAAACTTCCCAATTCACCCTCCTCTTGGAAAGTCAGCTAACTTAAGAAGTGGTATCAGAGCCCGGACTCCCAATTGAAGGATCTAACAATTCGGGAGAATAAATGACTAGCTTTGGTGAAAGCATTCTTCCTGAAGGAAATAACACTAATAGACCTCCTGGCTTTAGTGGAGAACAATATAGATACTGGAAATTGAGGATGCAAATTTATCTCTAATCCATTGACTTGGATATTTGATCATTCATCTAGAAGGAAGACTTCGTCCCAATGAAACAGCAAGATGATGGGAAGTACAAAGAGAAACCAGAAGAGGAGTGGAATAATGAAGATAAAAGAAGGGTCCTACTCAACTATAAAGCTAAGCATTGCCTGGTCAGTGCTCTCAACCAAGACAAATTCTACAAGATGTCTCAATGTACAATAGCCAAAGGTATGTGGGACACTATGGAAATTGCTCATGAAGGAACAACCAAGTGAGAGAAAATAAATTGAATTCGTGTATAGGTGATTATGAAAGTTTTAGAATGAAGGAGATTGAAAACATCAAAGATTTGCAGAAGAGATTCACTCTCATTGTGAATTAGCTGAAGAGCCTTAGGAAGAAATACACTCAATCTGAGAAAGTTAAAAAAATTCTCAAAGCTTTGCCCATTGAATAGCAACCAATGGTGATAGCAATAGCAGAAGCCAAAGGGTAATCAATGACATCTATCACAACCCTCTTTGGAAGCCTTGAAGAATATAAAGGGAAGTTGAAAGCCCTTAACGAATCCTCATCTTCTAACAAGAAAAACAAAAAGCTAGCTCTTAAAGTAGAATCAAAAGATGATGATGATTATGAAGAAGATGCTGAACTAGATGAAGAAACCATAGCTACGCCAGTGAGAATATTCGGTAAAATGTATGGAAAGAAGAAATTTAGAAGGTTTGTAAAGAAAAATGGAGCTATCAGCATCAAGAAAGAAAACAAAGATTCCATCATATGCTATGAATGTAAGAAACCTGGACATATGAAATAGGAATGTTCTCTGCTAAGCAAGAAACAAGGAATAGACAAGAAAGCTGACAAAGGGAAAAGAAGAAAGCTTATCATATCCTTTATATGGGGAGATAGTTCAGATGAAGAAGAAGCAGCAGAAGATAATGAAATTGCCAATCTATGCTTAATAGCTCAAGAGGTTGCAGAGGAGAAGAAAAATTATAACCAAGATAGTGGTAATGATTATGAGGTAAATGATTCTAAACCTTCCTACAATGAGCTGCATGATGCATTCAATGATCTGATGGCTAAATTTGTCAAAGTGTCTAAACAGTTGAATCAAGTTAAAAAGAAAATACACAAGCTTGAAATTGAATCTCATACATCTGTACTGCTTCATAGCCTTCTTCTTCTTCCACCAAATATGTCTACGTCTCATGCATGAAGTTAAGCGATAAAAATCATTTTCTCCATAAGACTCTAACTAAACTTTCTAGAGGTAAGGATATGTTTAAAGTGTTACTAGAAAACAAGTCATAAGTCAAAGCAAAACTAGTCTAGGATATGACCCATGTGTTGTCAAAGATAAACTGAAAAGCAAGGAACAAAAATCTTTATGTCTTATGCATTAAATTAGCTCAAAACATAGAGTCATTTCCAGCCCCTATAAATCAAAAGGATAGATACTATCTCCATTATTTCAGACATGATTCTCTTCCCTCTAACCCTTTTTCCACTTGTCACTTCTGTAACAAGAAGGGTCATGTATCCTCTACCTGTATATACAGGAATGAAGGAAGTGACAATGGAATGAAATGGGTTCCCAAAGGTACTTCTACTAACATGAAAGGACCCAAGCAAATATAGGTACCTAAAAGAAAGAATCAAAATCTATTTTGCAGGTGTCTTTTAAGACCAAGAAAAGCAACAAGTGGTACATAGATAGTACCTACTCAAGACACATGACTGGAGACAAAGAAAAATTCATTATGCTGAGAGACAAGAAAGGAGGAAAGGTTACTTTAGGTGGTGACCAATCTAGCAAGATAGTTGGCATTGGAATTGTTGGAAGAAACCCATAAACATCAATTGAAGAAGTTTTGTTTGTGACAGGACTCAACCACAACTTGTTGAGTGTAAGCCAAACCTGTGATAAAGGTAACTGGGTTCTATTTGATTCCAACCACTGCCTAGTCATCAGAAAGAGTGATCGCAAAGTTATTCTCAAGGCAGAAAGAGAAGGCAACTGTTATACTATTGATTTAGATGAATTACATGCCCTAGACTCAATATGATTAATTAGTGAAAATGATGACAGTTAGCCATGGCATAGGAGACTAGCACATATTAGCATGCATCAATTAAACAAACTAATTAAAAATGAACTTGTTCTTGGATTACCCATCATTAAGTTTGAAAAAGATAGAGAATGTACTGCTTGCCTTAAAGGAAAACAAACAAAGTCCTCGTTCAAAACCAAAAATATTGTCTCTATAACTAGACCATTGCAATTGCTTCACATGGATTTAATAGGTCCTAGTCTTATTAAGAGTATCGGTGGCAACTTGTATGTACTTGTTATAGTAGATGATTATTCCACATTTACCTGGACATTATTTCTTCCCTCTAAAGATGAAACATACGATGCTTTTCTAATCTTAGCTAAAAAAATCCAAAATGAGAAAGGTTGCTCTATTGTGTGTATTAGAACAGATCATTGTGGAGAGTTTGAAAATGTCAAATTTGCTAACTATTGCAATGAGAATGGACTAGAACACAACTTCTCAGCCCCAAGAACACTTCAACAAAATGGAGTTGTGTAAAGAAAGAATAGAATACTGGAAGAAATAACTTGTGCAATCACGAATGAAAAAGGATTACCTAAGCACTTCTGGCCTGATGCAGTGAGTACAACAAACTACTTGATGAATAAAGCAAACATCAAACCCATTCTAAGTAAGACTCCTTACGAGCTATACAAGGGAAAGAAGCCCAATCTCTCTCATTTTTATATCTTTGGATGTACTTGCTATTTCCACAACAACAACAAAAACAATTTGGGTAAGTTTGATGCCAAATCAAATGAAGGTATATTTCTTGGCTACTCTAATAGGAGTAAAGCATATAGAATGTTCAATAAAAAGACTAGATTTATAGAAGAATCATTGCATGTGATTTTTCTTGAAAATGAAATTGTTTCTAAGCATGCTATAGATGAGGATGATCTAATTTCTAGCTTTAAGAACTTGAGTGTTTCTTAAGAAAATAAAATTGAACCTCCTAAAATATATGAATCTGCTAATGTAGAGAAAGTTATTCAAGAGAAAGATACTGAATGTGAAACCAATGAAGAAATTTCTCAAGAACTCCCTAGAGCTTGGAGATATCAAAGGAATCATCAAGTTGATTAAGTCATTAGGGATGTTCAAGAGAATGCTAAAATTATAAGACAATATAGGGATCAAGTGAATAACTGTGCATTTATTTCTCAAATTGAACCTAAGTGTACTGAAGAGGCCATAACTGAGGAATATTGGATACTAGTTATACAAGAAGAACTTAATTAGTTTGAAAGAAGTCAAGTTTGGGATTTAGTGCATAGGCCTAAAGACCATCTTATTATTGGAACCAAATGGGTTTTTAAGAATAAACTTGATGAATTAGAAACAATAATAAGGAATAAAGCTAGACTAGTAGCTAAAGCATAAAATCAGGAGGAAGGCATTGATTATGAGGAAACTTTTGCTCCAATTGCAAGATTGGAAGTTATAAGAATTCTCTTAGCCTATGCCTGTATAAAAGATATAGTGCTATATCAAATGGATGTAGTAAATGCCTTTCTAAATGGTTATATTATGGAAGAGGTTTATGTTGATCAACCTCCAAGTTTTGAAGACTCAACTAAACTAAATCATGTATATAAACTAAAGAAAGCTCTATATGGCATAAAACAAGCACCTAGAGCATGGTATGAGAGATTGAGTAACTTTCTAATTGAGAAGGGGCTTAATAGAGGGAAAGTTGAAACAACCTTGTTTACTAAAAGGGAAAATAAAGATTTGCTTATTGTACAAATTTATGTTGATGACATTATATTCGGTGCTACTAATAAGTCTTTATGCAAGAATTTTTCTAAGTTAATGCAAAGTGAATTTGAAATGTCAATGATGGGGGAGCTGAACTTCTTCCTTGGACTGCAAATCAAACAATGTGATGATGATATCTTCCTCAACCAATCAAAATATCTCAAGAAGCTACTGAAGATGTTTGGAATGGAAAAAGCCAAATCTATGGGAACTCCTATGGCTTCTGCAACTAAGCTTGATATGGATAATGAGGGAAAACCCTTTGATATAACTCAATATAGGAGAATGATTAGTTCCTTGCTATACAAACTGCAAGCAGACCTGACATCATGTTTAGTATCTGCATGTGTGCTAGGTTCCAATCATGTCCCAAAAAGTCCCTTGCAATAGTTGTGAAGAGGATTTTCAGATATCTAATAGGAACATCACATATGGGACTTTGGTATCCAAAAGACAATGGAGAATAGCTCATAAGTTGCATAGATGCTGATTTTACTAGATCCAAAACTCATAGAAAGAGCATAAGTGGAACTTGTCAGTTTCTGGGAGCTTCTCTGGTATCATGGTTTAGCAAAAAATAAAATAGTGTAGCTCTCTCCACAGTAGAAGCTGAATACGTTGCCGCTGATAGCTATTGTGCATAAGTCCTTTGGATGAAGCAGCAACTTAAAGATCTTAAGATTGAGATGAAGGAAATCCCAATAAGAAGTGATAATCAAAGTGCCATCAACATCACAAAGAACCTTGACATGCATTCAATGACAAAGCACATTGAAGTAAGACATCACTTCATAAAGGATTACATTTTGAAAGGAGATGTCAAGTTGGAATTTGTCCCTACTAAAGATCAACTTGTAGACATTTTGACAAAGCCACTTTCAGAAGACAGACATGGTAAAATAAGGAGAGAATTGGGAATGGTAAATTCCAATGAGTTATAAATATTTTATGAAATCTCCTTTAAATTTATGATTTAATTGATATAAATACTGACTTAAGTATCAGAGTATCTAGAGATTTGTTTTGCAGGAACTTCATAATCTAAAATAGTGAAAATCTGATAGAATGAAGTACACTGCATGTTTAAATAGAGTTATAATAGAGAGAAAAGGCTTATGGGGATAACACTGGGGTTTATAAGTGCTTATAAGTCTTTCAAATATGCTTATGCACATAACCCATAGCCCTATGCTGAAAATGAATTGATTATCTGGTGCTTATAGTTTCTATTTTATAGGTTATTTGAATAACGTATAAGGCTTTTCATGAAAATGAGATCTTATATGACATTTTGGTCTCTATGAAGCTCGATTTTCAGACAAGGTCATTACCTTATGTGCATAACCTATTGTGTTTGCTTCATATATATGTTGTGTGAAAGTTGATTTCAACATAACCTGCCTACCTTATCTGCATAACATTACATCCAGAGAAGTGGTTTCCAAAGTAAGAACGTCATTTGCATAAGAAGGCAAGGTTATCTGGATAACATATTGATTGCCTATTTTTTTTGTGTTTTCTGTGAAACTCTTTTTCATGATAACTTAGGGTGCTTGTCCGGATAACTCTTTTCTTTTCCTTTCTGCTTCAACTCATATTAACTTGGTTATGCAGACAATGCAAGGACCTTATCCACATAAAAAAGTAAACAATACCCCTACTTATATTCTTTGATGCTTGTTATTCACATAACCTCCTTACAATATGAGTATAATGTCAAGTCTATATATAGGAATCTTTGATTTTCAGCAGCCTCTTGTACGGAAAACCTAACCCTAGCCGGAAAACCTTTATTCATACTCTTCAAGTTTTCCAAAATCTTCCAAGTCTCTCTCAAATTCTTGAGTTCAAAACACATTCTGTCCTACTCTAAGCATCTTTTGTCCTCTCAAACCATTTGGAATGACTGCTATGGCTAAAACTAGGGGAGGAAGTCAAGGTGAATGACCTCAATGTAATGTGAAGTCCAACCATGCAACAAAATCTCCAAGCCAAGGGAAAAGGAAGGCTAAAACTAGTTCAAATCTACCAGCGAAAAAGCCTTTATCACAAAAAGTAAGAAAAATCCCAGAATCTGAGTCTTAACCCAGAAAACAAATAAGTTTGTCTGCCACTGAATATAAGCAATCTCTAATTATAGATGAATTGATTAGGATAAGGCTACTGAAGGAATCCTATGAGACTGACTTTAAGAAAAGAAAAGTAGTCAAACCTCATTTTGTTAAATTGGATGAATTCCTAGTTCAGAATAAATTTGAAACTACTGCTCATCTTGAGAACTATAGAGGTTTAATTGAATTAAAGGAAGAATATGATGAAGAGGTTGTGTGAGCATGATATAATTCTCTCAAGATAAATAATGAAACAAAAGTGCATGAAATTAGACTGAGAAAGAGGTGGATAGCTTTACATCCTGATTTGTTTTTAGAGATTCTGGACTAGTCCACTGGAGGAATCAAAGTGAACATTGATATCACTAAGTATCCCTCTGAAGATCAAGATGTTGATGAAGATAATAGAGTAGAAGCAAACTACAAGTGGAGCACAATTGTGTCTAAGCTACTTGAGCAAAGGCAAAATATGCCTCCTGAAGAGAAAATTGCTTCAAGTCATCTGAGTATTGAAATCATGGTCGTCTACTACATTGTATCACGAATGTTCTTCAACAAGAGTATAGGATATAACTATCTATCCATAAGAGAATTCCAAGTTATGGTGCTGCTAGTAAAAGGAAAATCAATAAACTTGATTGATATCATCTTGCAAAGAATATGGAAGGTTAGAACTTACAGGAAGGATTCATAATTACCATATGGGCATTTCATCACCAGAATTCTGAAGTATCATAACATTTTATATCTTGAGAGAGGACTTGTATTGCTTCCAGAAGAATTCTATGAGAAGACACTACAGAAGATGGGGATGACTCTGACAAATAGAAGATGGGTTGATAAGAAAAGAGACACTAGAGAAGGAGAAGAGGATTCTGAATCAGCAAATATACCAGATAGCCATGAAAGTAGTGATTCCAGCTCCTCTTCTTCCTTACCTGCTGAACCACCACAGCCTCTACACCCTGAACCTCATTCCTGTATTCCTACTCCACATGAACATGAAGGCATACCAGCCTCTAACTTACCTACACCTACTGACTCCCTGCCTTATATCAGAACCTATATCAAGTACTGATGGTTACCAGAAGAGAACATAGGGAAACTCTATAAACCTTGGGTGTCTCATTGCTGAATTACAAGAGAGGCTTGAAACCAAAATAGAAAATCTTACCTAAGAGGTCAAACTCCTGTGTGAACAAGTAACCTCTATCTCCAACCCTCACCTTCTATATATACTAGCACTACTACTTTTCCTGAGACTTCTATAAAGTCTCCACTTGTTGATGCAGTTGTTTCCTCTACCCGTAAGTCCTCTGCTCTATTAGAGGATCTGGGTCCTAACTTGGACTATAGACTTGAGGATAAGGAATCTGCTCAAATGGTGGAAATTGATCAAAATTAGGAAAGAGCCTTAGTCCCTATAATTGGATGAGACTTCCTTCATCATATTTTTGTCCATCACTGCAGGCAAGAACTTAATGCTCTTTTCCTTCTCTGCCTGATCCAGCTTCATTTAAGGGCATTAGCTATATAATTGAGGTAGCTGTACAAGAGGTGATAAATATTCCCTTGGATACTGCTCCTTCACCTGCTCTCAATCCTCTTACACCACCTTTAGTCATGCTAGATATCCCCTTTATCCCAATGTTTCCTTCTTCACCTCCTACTTATCATGATATGACACTCTAGCCTATCCCCGTGTCCTCAATTCCAGCCACTTCTCCCATATTCCCTTTGTCTCTAGATGAAAGACTTCAAAGGATCAAGGAATAGAAGGCCAAAATTGATCAGGACATTACTCGGATAGATGCTGAAGCAACTCAATACTCTTCAATTGCTGATGACAAAAGGGGGGAGAAAGAAGAAAAAAAAGAGAAAGGAAAAGAAAATAAGTCTAAGTCTAAGGGAAAGACAAAATCTACAAAGAGAAAGTCCACCCAAAGACGAAAAAGACTTAACTGAATTCGTTGTTTTTCTGTGTGTTCTTATTAGTTATTGCCTTTGTCTTTATGTTGTTGTTATGAAACCTCTCTATACTGTAATGTTTGTTCACAATGAAAAATCTTTATACTCTTGTGTCTACTTTGCTTTTCCTCTCCTCTAAAAATATACGTATTGCTGATATCTAGCTGTAATTACTCTATGCATATATTAAGGGGGAGCTTTATGCAAACCCAAACACTAATGAATCTTTTAAGTTGTTTTGTCATCATCAAAAAAGGGGAGAATGTTAATTCAAGTGGTTTTAATGATTCTAAACAACAATGAGCTTGGAAATCCAATATCAAAGGAGCACAAGTTATATGAAGAGCAAAGTTAGAGATTCCTGAAGATTAAAGAGTTTTTACACACATTTTAGGAATCCAGTTGTAAAGGAAGGTAGTTAAGCTTTAAATGCTACTCATTCTACCTCAACCTAATATTAAACAAGGCATCTGTGCTAATGATTAATGTTTAGCTCATATTTTAAAAATGGTTTTCATGAAAATGTTTACCTTATGTGCATAATGTTTAGAAGTTATGGGAACAAAATCTCAATCTTAGTGGTTTTCTAAATGCTCTCTCTTCAATTTCATGAAAAGGGTTGAGGTTATCCACATAACTAAGGCCTGCACCATACCTTCAGCTCTATCTAGCTCATTATCCTTATAAGGTGCTTTCCTTATTCGTATAAGGGTACGAATAGTAAAGGCCACTTGTATTGTGCAGCTCGTTATCGCATAACCTAAGGAGATTATCCGCATAACGTGTGTTATAGAACTCTTGGACCTCTTCTGTTAAATTGGTTATCCGCATAACCTAGGGAGGTTATCCGTATAACGTATGTTATAGAACTCTTGGACCTCCTTCTGTTCAAGAGGTTATCCGTGTAACCTTTAGAGGTTATACTGATAACCTATGCTTTTCAAAAACATAGCTTATGAAGATTTAATGTTATCTGAATAAGGAATAACATCCTGAGAGGTTACTCTAATAATCCTCAAAGGTATCTAAGTTTGTGAAACATTATTCGAACAACTAAGTAGGTTTTGATGAAAATGTTCTTGAGCTCAAACTTAGTCATTCTGGAATGAATGTTCTTTGCATAACCTAATTAGGTTATCCGCATAACGAAAATTCAACGTTGAAACCAAGAGCCAATGTTCACCCATTATTCACATAACCTGAGGAGGTTATCCATATAACCTCTATCAGATGCATTTATTGCAATAGGTGAAAGGCTATTTTTCTCAGAGTAACGACAAATTCTAGTTTTCAACGGATAGTTTTGCTCTAAAACTATAAATAGGACCTCATTTAATTTGTTGGGGAATGAGGAAAAACATATTTATAGATAACACTTAGTGTGAGAAGACACTAAGAGATTTGTTCTTACTCGTGAGTGAGAAAAGTAAGAGTTTTCTGTAAGACTCAAAGTACGAGCTGGAGTTGTACTACAGTTTTTGCAAGAACCCATTTGAATCTTGCAAGATATAGTGGAGAGATCTCAAATGGGGGCTCGAGGACTGGAAGTAGGTCAAGTGGAGTAGACTAAACTGGGATAAATCTTCATGTCCTCTTCTCATTTATTTTCAATTGTTCTTTATATTATATACTCTATTTTTTAGCAACTTTTATTATCATTACTATATCTTAATTTTGTAAAAAACTTCAAACTTCCTAATTCACCCCCTTCTTGGGAAGCCAACTAACTTAACATAAACTGCATATAATTTCATTCATCATAAAGCACCTCATATCCTCTAACTAAAGAAGTCATATATTGGCTTATTCCTTCTACCATAATTTACATGAACTTTTTAAATATTACCAAGTCATCAATGGTCATCAGGAAAATTTACAAAACCTTTCATTTCCCAATTTCCTTTCATTATTATATCATCTAGCATGCTTCCCTATACAGTATAGGAGTTCACTTTACATCATTAACATATAAGCATACACAATATGCAAAGCATGCTTCTTGGTCATACATAACTATAAACTAGAAACTTTAACTTGCTTTCTCATCATTTTCTTCATCCTTTGCTTCCTTCATTGCATTTCCTTTACTTAGCATGGTTAGTAACAAGGGGGAATGAGATTGGGTATCTCAGTAGTAAACTTGCACATGCTTAAACATCATTACATTTCATAAAAACATTCATAGCATTGCACAATTTATTCAAAATACATGAAAATACCATGTTGGCTATAAAAATTTTGGCAGTATAACAACTTAAGAATAGGACATCCCAGGAAAAACCCTCATTACATAAACAGCCAGCCAATCCAATAAACAATTAAATCAATAATGTGGTAACATATTCATTTCATAAATCATGAATAAAACATAATTGCACAAAATACAAAAACAAGGCAAGAATACTACCTTAGAGCTTTACTCATTTCTCATTAAACCTGAATCCTTTTGCTTGGATTCTTTCCCAGTTACTTCCTTTCATCATCTCAAGCCTAGAAATGTCAAAACAACCATGCTAAATCATCATATTCTTCATGGCTTTCATGGAGTTCATTCTTGAACCCTAAAAATTCATATAGTTTATTTTTAGGTTTTTCTTGAGTCCAACACTTGTTCTTTACTAATGTGGACCTAGGGAATCCATTTTCAACATCAAATCCTTGAAATCCAACTCCTTCCTACTTATATCTACCTGCCAAAATAGGGCATAGAAGAGGGAAGAAATTTTTTTTAAAAAATTTGTCCCAAACTTACTTAAACTAGCTTTTTCTTGCATTTTCTCACACTTTCTCTTCATTTCTATGAGAGAAAACACTTCATTTCCCAAGCCCTATGCCTTAGACAAAATTTACAGCCTAAGAGGAGAGGAGAAACTCATCCCAAAGTATGCTAGACAACTAGAAACTTAAGGAAGAATCAAGTAAGGAATAACATACCTTTTTCTTGGAATTTTTCTCTTCTTCTTCTTCTTCCACATTTTTCCTCTCTTCCTTGGCTGTTTAGCAGCTGCTCCCCTCTCTTTCTCATGTGCTAAGGACGTAAAAAATGAGGGAGTATATGTAAAAGAAGCCAACCAATCACAATTTGCCATTTTGCCTTCATGAAAATTTGAGAAAATATGAGAAAATACTAAATTAATATACTATGCCTATGTTCAGCTTGTTGGCCATGAATTTGAGGGCATTTTGGTCCAAAAATTTTTAATATTTACTTATCCAGATATATCCTGGAGCGGTCTGGATAAATAAAACTACTTTAACAGTATATTTTACTATTATTGGGATACTGGTTATAATTATTCATTTAAATTAATTTGAATAAAATATATATATATTGAAATAATATAATATATATATGAAATATATAATATATCAACATATATATACTCTTCAAATTTTATAATAATATATATATCAAATATATATAATTCAATCACCCTAATTTGAACTTTAAATTCATTGAATGTAGACATATTTTAGATGCAATGATTTTGGACATTCTAACTCGAGTTGACCCATTCTTGTGTGTGACCCTGTAGGCCCATATAATGTTGGCAATGGGCTCATAATGCTATTAGACCCACAAGTCACAAGTGGCCTCTAGCAAGACATTATGACTACCCAAATCACATGAAATCGGTGATCCGATATAACCTATCATATCACCCGATCACATCCCATTGGTCTCATGATATATAGGTCAAGTATAAGGCATGAAAATATCATCCTCATTTTACTTGACCATTACTTTCTCGATCCCTGAGCAAACTGACAGAACAAATGGAAACTCTTCCATTCGAGCACGGTGATGCATTTCTCAGTCTTACTCATTGAGGGGCCCAAATATATCTCTCCATTAATTAGAGGGATAAATTTCATCTTGATCATTCATCTTCCTCCACATAAATTTCACTATGCCCGATCATAGCCTTTATGATCTCCCGATTAAACGTAACTTTTGACTATGCCAAAGTATAGTGTTCTTCATGTAGGAAGCCATAGTGATCTTAGGTCTGAGGGCTTAGTGACATAGTTATATATGATGTATGCTTATGATTTGATCCATGCAGCTATCTTATGATGGGTCATTCTAGTACCTATTTCCTACTAGGAGCTTATGATTTTAATGTGTATCTTCATACATAATTATCACATAATATCAGTCAAAATCATACTAGCCTTAGTTCATCATTGTTCCTACAAAGATAATCAACTAGGGACATTTAGGATAAAATTATTTATCAAAGGATATTATTATAAAGATAAACATGCAAATATTATAATAATGTAATAAAAGGAAAAACACCTTTTTTCATAATGAAGCATAATGTTTATAATACAATGATTAGCCTGGGGCACAATCTCCAACTACTCCCATTTGCACTAAGCCTAATCGTTGATCTATCTAATACCCATTGACCTAACATGACACTTATGCTTTATCTATACAAGCGGCTTAGTGAGAGGATTAGCAACATTATCATCAATTGATATTTTGTATATCTTTATATCATCCCTATTAATGATTTCTCTAATGAGATGATATCACCTGAGTATGTGTTTTGTTCTTTGATGTGACCTAAGCTCTTAAGCCTGTGCTATTGCATTGTTGTTGTCACAAAACAGATCTATTGGATTTGAGATGGTTGGCACCACTCCAAGCTCAGTGATGCACTTTTCAATCCAAACAGCTTCCTTAGTTGCATCTAATGCTACTAGGTACTTAGCTTTTGTTTTAGAATCAGCTATAGTGCTTTGCTTGGAACTCTTCCAACTAACTGCTCCATCATTTAGATAGAATAGGAATCTTGATTGTGATCTAGAATCATCTTTGTTAGATTGAAAACTTGCATCTGTGTAACCATTTACAACCAGCTTGTCTTCCAATCCTCCATACACCAAGTATACATCATTAGTTATTCATAAGTACTCCAGGATATTCTTGACAGTAGTCTAGTGATTTTCACCTAGATCCCACTAATATCTACTAGTCATGCTAAAGGCATATGAGACATCTAGTCGAGCACACAACATGGCATACATAATAGATCCAATTGCCGAAGCATATGGAATCTTGCTCATGCTTTCTCACTCATCTCGTTAACAAGGACACTAAGCTTTGTTAAGATTGATCCCATGAAACATGGGTATGTAACCCCTCTTTGAATCTTGCATATTTAAACTATTCAATACTTTATCTATATAAGTACACTGACTTAGGCCGATTAGCCTCTTGGATCTATCCCTATAGATCCTAATCCCTAGAATATAGGTGGTTTCTCCTAAGTCCTTCATTAAGAAACACTTTCCTAACCAAGTCTTAACATTCTGTAAGGTAGGAATGTCATTCCCAATGAGTAGGGTGTCATCAACATAAAGCACTAGAAATACAAATTATGTTCCTACTAACCTTCTTCCAAACACAAGGTTCATCAGCATTTTGGATAAATCCAAACTCTTTGAATACTTTGTCAAAATGTTGATTCCAACTACGAGATGCTTGCTTCAATCCATAAATGGATCTTTAAAGCTTGGAAACCTTCGTAGAACCTTCTGGACATATAAAACCCTCAGGTTGTGTCATGTACATATCCTCAAGCAGCTTTCCATTAAGGAATGCTATTTTGATGTCTACCTGCCAAATCTCATCATCATAGTACACTGCAATGGCAAGAAGGATTCTGACTGACT
The DNA here is from genome assembly GCA_026686845.1 of Adenanthera pavonina. Classification (NCBI taxonomy): domain Eukaryota; kingdom Viridiplantae; phylum Streptophyta; class Magnoliopsida; order Fabales; family Fabaceae; genus Adenanthera; species Adenanthera pavonina. Next base: position 13,194,844 of record JAIVEN010000017.1, read on the forward strand.
TAATTATGGCAACTGGTGAAAAGGTTTCATCATAGTCTATACCATGAGTTTGCTTGAATCCTTTTGCAACCAATTGTGCTTTGAAGGTATCCACTTGGCCATCCATGTCGGTTTTCTTCTTAAAATCCTATTTACACCCAATGATTTTTATACCTTTAGGTGGGTCAATCAAGGTCTATACCTGATTGTCATACATGGATTACATTTCAGACTTCATGGCATGCAGCCAATTTTCAGAGTCAAATCCCATTATGGCCTCTTGATAGGTGGTTGGCTCTTCTTGATCCAAGAGCAACACATCACAACTACTACTTAAAAGAAATCCATATCTTTAAGGCTAATGTCGTGTTCTATCAGACCTTCTTGGGCCTTGTGTTACTTGAGTAGGCTCATCAACTTGTTGTGAGTCTTCTCGTTCTTCCATCTCTGGCTCAATGTGATTTCGTGGTTCTCGAACTTCTTCGAGATTTATCTTACTCCCACTGGTTCTTTTAGAGACAAAATCTTTTTCTAGAAAGATACCATTCCGAGCAATAAACATCTTGTTCTCAGTGGGATTGTAGAAGTAATATCCCTTAGTTTCCTTAGGATACCCCACAAAAAGGCATTTTATAGATTTGGGTACTAACTTATCTGAGGCTTGTTGCTTAACATATGCCTTGCATCCCTAAATCTTGAAAAAAGACAAACTGGGCTTCTTTCTAGTCCATATCTCATATGAGGTCTTTTCAACTGCCTTAGATAGAACACAATTTAGTGTGAACATAGCTGTTTCTACTACATAGCCCTAAAAGGATGGTGAAAGATCTGTTTGACTCATCATAGATCAAACCATATCTAATAGGGTTTGATTCCTTTGTTCAGAAACACCATTCCATTGTGGTATTCCTGGTGAAGTCAATTGTGAAACAATTCCACAATTTCCAAGATGGCCAATAAATTCTTGGCTCAAATATTCACTGCCTCAATCAGATTGAAGTGCTTTAATAGATTTCCATGTTGATTCTGTACCTCATTTTGGAAAGTTTTGAACATTTCAAAAGATTTAGATTTATGTCTTATTAGATAGATATATCCATATCTACTAAAGTCATCTATAAAAGTAATGAAGTACAGGTGACCACTTCTGGCAATTGTACTTAACGGACCACATACATATGTATGTATTAGGCCCAATAAATCAGTGGCCATTTCACTATGTCCAGTAAATGGTGCCTTTGTCATCTTTCCTAATAAACAAGATTCGCAAGTGTCAAATGATTCAAAATCAAATGAATTAAGAAGTTCATCTTGATGGAACTTTGAAATGCGTTTCTCATTTATGTGGCCTAGATGATAGTGTCATAGGTAGGTTAGATTCAAAATAGAGTCCTTCCTTAGGAAGTTTTACCTTCTTGGCTTCAGGCTTGGGCTTGGGCTTGTCCCTTGGACTTATTTTCTGGGCATTTTCCTTTTCCCTTATCCTTGCCTTTCCTTTTCATTCCTTTTCATTTCTGAACCATTAAAACGCTGATGGGCTTTTTCTTAATGTTTTGCTCAATAATTTTAAGCATTACATGCAATTCAAAAATTGATTTCTCCATGTTGTTCATATTGTAGTTCATGACAAACTGGTCATAACTCTCCGGGAGTGAGTTTAAGATCAAATTTATAGCTAACTCCTGCGTTTGGGAAACCCAAGCCTTTAAAGGTGATCAATGTAGCCTTTCATCTTCAAAATAGGAGAGCTAATTGATGCACCCTCAGTTATTTTACAGGAATGTAAGGCTTTCATGGTTTTAAACCTTTCTTGCCTTGCCTGTTGTTGGAACATTTCCTTGAGATACCAATCATCTCATAAGCCTCTATATGTTCCAGATCTCTCTAAAGTTCTGGGGTTATGATGGCTAACATTAGGCATCCTACATCCACAGAGTCATTGAGATGCTTATTATAGGCGTCCTTTTGGGCTCTTAGAGCATTGGCTGCAGGCTCCTCAGGAATGAGTTCATCTAGGACATATGCTTTCTCTCCTGCTGGAAAACAATTCTCAAGTTCCTAAACCAATTAAGAAAGTTGGCCCCATTGAGTTTGTCCTTCTCAAGGATAGATCACAATGATAGTGTAGTCGAATTATTCGTCAACATTTTCTACCACAAAATATGCAAAATGAAATTAATAATTTCCTATTAAAATAAACCCTCAATTTAGTTTAATAGGCTAAGACCTATATTTCACTTAATTATAAGTCTGCTTTGGCAAGACGCTTAAAATTAAGTTATTTAGGTAGATAACTTATTTACCAATTATATCACATGTAACTCTTAGATCTTTATGGGATCCTGACCTGGCATGTTTAATCCCATCTAATGCCTTGAGACCTAAAACCATTTTGATAGTCTCAATTAAGCCATACCATCATGAACCTTTATGAGTATCACTATTACCCAAACTGCCTCACTAAGATAACCTAAGTGTATGCCACTTTGGTGGATCCTACAATTAGGCAATCAAAGCCTTGACAGATGTTCATAAATGGGTGGCATTTATACTTAAAATTTAAATTGAGGGATTTTATTATGTTGTTATTATTCATACATCTAGTCATCACATGAACAAATATATAATGGTGGCATCCCATACACGAATATGATCTCATTATAAAGCATAAAATAAATGTGTCATAATATAGCCCATCTAACCTATATCCTCCTAGGCCAATGAAAGGTTTCTTCTAATATAACAGTTATATACAAAAAGAAACCTCGATTGAACATTCGAAGGGAGTGAGGTGAGAAGAGAATATACATCCAGAATATAGAGAGAGGCATGACACGCAAGCCATATTTAAATCCACAATATCATCCTCGGGCCATATCATGCATCATACCTATCTAATTCAAATAAATCACAACATGTATATCACAAACATCTCGTCTAATGAAAAACTGTAACCATTGTGATTTTAGCATTAAATCAGATTAAGCATATACTAAACATATTGAAAATCCCGGCATGTATGAAATAGAAATGGAAATGGATTTGAGTCTAATCATATCACATACGAAAACATAATTGAATCAAACTCATATGAAACAGATTTGAAACGTATCATATACAAAACTGAAACATGTTTGATTCTAATCATGACATATATGAAACTAATTTGAATCTAATAACGTCATATTCGAAACCAGAAATGGATTTGTTTGAAAGGTTCATAATCAAGTAAAAAATCTATAGTTTACATGCATATATGATATTAGATTCAGACGAATTAGATAGAATATAATGCACACACATATCACATATATACAATCATATTCACTCAAGAATTCGACTTAAACAACCATTAATATGGCTCTGGTACTACTGTTAGGAATTTTATCACACACGTAGCAGAAAACTATCAAGAAATTCCCTCTCATGGATTTGTCAACATTGCATAAATCGAGATGTAGAAGAAGAATTTACCTCCGATGCGTCCCTTGGTTTCTTTTTGTTTCGTCGAACCCCAGAAACTAACACATCTTATCAGCTCACTCTACCGGTATCCACACGAATGGTGAGTCCAACTCGAATGGTGTGCTAGCAACTTTATTTGTGGACGTCTGTACATCCATACAGTTTTCACTTGTTTGTCCGTACAGTCCTGCTGTTTGTCCATACAGTTTTCACTGTTTGTCCGTACAGTCCCACTATTCATCCTTACAGTTTTCATTGTTTGTTCTTACAGTCCTGCTATTTGTCCATATGGTTTTTGCTAATCATCTGTACAATCCCGCTGCTTGTCTGTACAATCCCACTGTTTGTCTGTACAGTCCCACTCTCCGAGTGTACGGCTCTCTCTCACTAGGGTGGGTCGAAATTCTATTGATTCTGTATCTAATAATCCTAGTCTATATCAATATATAGATAGGATTTCATATTTGTTTAATTTAAATCAATTATTTAAACTAAATCAAATATTGATTAAATAGATTAGTTTGAATTTAAATCTATCTAATAGATTCAATCTAAACTAACTATCTAATCTTTAACCAGAATCAAATCTAAATTGAATTTATCATATAAATCAAATTTAGATTATTAGTTTAAATTTACATCTATCACATAGAATTAGATTTGAAACTAATTCATTTAAATTAATTTGAATAAAGTATATATATATCGAAATAATATAATATTTATCAAATATATAATATATCAACATATATATATACTTCGAATTTTATAATAATATATATATCAAATATATATATAATTCAATCACCCTAATATGAACTTTAAATTTATTGAATCTAGACATATTTTAGATTTAATGATTCTGGATATTGTAGCTTGAGTTGGCCCATTCTTATGTGCAGCCCTGCAGGCCCATATGATGTTGGCAGTGGGCTAATAATACTATTAGACCCATAAGTCACAAGTGGCTTCTAGCAAGATAATATGACTACCTAAATCATTTGAGATCAGTGATCCGATGTAACCTATCATATAACCCAATCACAACCCATTTGTCTCATGATATATAGGTCAAGTATGAGGCATGGAAATGTCATCCTCATGTTGCTCAACCATCACTTTCTCGATCATAGAGCAGACTGACAGAACAAATGGAAATTCTTCCATTCGAGCACGGCGATGCATTTCTCAGTCTTATTCATTAAGGGGCCCAGATATATCTCTCCATTAATTAGAGGGATAAATTCCATCTTGATCATTCATCTTCCTCTACATGAATTCCAGTATGCCCAATTATAGCCTTTATGATCTCTCGATTAAAGGTGATTTTTGACTATGTCAAAGTATAGTGTTCTCCATGTAGGAAGCCATGGTGATCTCAGGTCTAAGGACTTAGTGACACAGTTATATATGAGATATGCTTATGACTTAATTCATGCAGCTATCTCATGATGGGTCAATCCAGCGCCTATTTTCTAATAGGAGTTTATGATATTAATTTATATCTTCATACATAATTATCAATCAAAATCATACTAGCCTTAGTTCATCATTGTTCCCACAAAGATGATTGTCTAGAGACATTTATGATAATATTATTTATCCAAGGATATTATTATAAAGATAAACATGCAAGCAATATAATAATGTAATAAAAGGAAAAACAACTTTTTTCATAATGAAGTACAATGTTCATAATGCAATGATTGGCCTAGGGTACAATCTCCAACAAAAACATGAACTAGTTGAGAGAAGCATGATTATATAAACTTGAAGTAAGATTTTAAAGGAATCACTTCTTCTCTCTTACTCCCCTATTTTGGCCAAATTATTTGGTCATGTTAGAGTGCAAATTTTATGATTTTGATGCCAAAAATGGCTTCCCCATGGTCTAAAACCTTAAAAACATGTATTGATACAAAACGAAACCAACAGAATTGCAAAGTGAGATCGTAAGGGTTTTATGCATACTTTGCGAATGAGCTTGATGAACCAGTGGCTTATGACCAATGTTTATGATGTATTAAAGTTCAAGAAAGCTTATGGAAGAGTTTGGAAGAGGTAAAACTCAAGGGAAAAGCAAAAGGGAGCACGAGGTAGAATTTTTGCCATTATATGCATTATATTGTCTTATGAATTTCTATGAACTCTATGTCTTATGCCATATCTGATGTTTTGTGATGTTATTTGATTGTTGGTTGAGTTGTTTGAAGGTTCTTATGACCCTAGGATATCCAAATTGTAAAAGAAAACTTTACGAAAATTTCTATTAAATGATATGGCATAATGTATTCAATATGTTTGATGAATGCCTTTCTTGAATTAAGTGATGATATATGTGTGTAATTGGTAATGCTACTAAGATTCAATGAATCTCACTCTTCCAAAATGATAAACATATTAGCCACAGGCAATAACAATGGAGGTAAGGGAGCTATACAGCAAGAGAAGGGAACTAATGTTTGAATTGATGATTCAAGCTATGATAGTATATTTTGAGTTATTATGTATAGGCCTTGAGGTCTATATCTCTATGTTACTATGTTCATTTAAGTACCATGAAATGTTATGAAAGAATTTGGAACAAGAAATGATGGTTATGTATTTTATGGTATTTATTATAAAAAGTTCATGAATGAAAAAACTTGTTTTGACCCCTTGCTAATAAATGAGTTACTGTTTTGACATAACAATAATGAATTATGAATGATATATATGCTCTGAAAGCAGACAAGTAGAGCTTTAAAATAGTCTAAAGAACACAACAATTAGTTGAATGTGCAAATTATTATGAATTTTTAAAGTTAGGGTTCAGAATAGGACCAAGTTGACCATAAGAACTACTTACTTTAAAAGGTAGCATAAAATGGCATAGGGTTCTAAAACTTAGTGATTTGGTATGGAAAGGTCTATGTTTTACGTTTAATATACCACTGATTTGGAAGTAATTAGAGTTGTATAATAATAGAAATGAAGGTTTTCCTAAAACTATTCTAGTAGAAGTTGAGTTCTAACCCTTAGCAGTTCAAGTTAGTATCAGTCCCTGTACAAATTGAACAAATGTACAAGAAAAATATGTCTAGAAATTAGACACTTAGGGATTTCATATAACACAAAGAATATAAGAATTGGCTTTGGATGGAGAAATATATGAATTTTTAAATTTAGGGCCAGAATCCTAGGGAGATATAAAGTGATCAAATGTATAGTAAAGTTTAAAAAATACACTGTACAAATTGGCCCATTAAAGGTTCTATTTCTTATTTTTTCCATGTAGAGAATTTTTTTTACTATTTTTAGAGAATTAAGTCACTCCAATACTATTTTTTTAGGGTTAGTTATAAATTTTCAAAGTTCAGATAGTAAAATAAAAAATACCATTTGAATAGCACCAGATTTATTTAAAATTCTGTTTTTGATTTTTAAATGATTCAAGCTTCCAATCATGTATATTTGGACTCGAATAAGGCCTAATACATGGGAAGTAAGGCTAAAAGTATGGTGTTACATCTAGAAATCCCTTAATGGAAATGAGACAGTATCTATATGGATTTCATTATGGTGTTGCCTAGAATATCATCAAGACATGATGTAATTTAGGTAATAGTGGATAAGCTAACGAAGTTAGCTCAATTCTTAGCCATGAAATCAACATATGCCTCGGAAAAATTGGTACAATTGTATGTTGAAGAGATAGTAAGGTTACATGGAGTGCCAAGTAACATAGTATTTGACCATGATCCAAGGTTTACTTCTAATTTTTGGAGATCATTACAACAAGCTCTAGGTATTAAGTTTCTGTATAGCATATCACCCCCAAATAGATGGATAGACTAAAAGAGCAATCTAGACACTGGAAGATATGCTAAGGGCTTGTGTTTTAGAAACAAAAGGAAACTAGGATCTATACTTGCCATTGACAAAATTTGCATATAACAATAGTTATCATTCCAATATTCAAATGGCTCCTTATGAAGTACTATATGGTAGGAAGTGCAAGTCCCCTCTATGTTAGAAAGAGTTAAGTTAAAGACAATTGATGAGTCTAGAAATAGCTGACCAAACTTCCATAAAGGTAGAGATGATAAGAGCTATGAAATCAGTCCTAACGGCTCAAAGTAGGCAAAAGAGCTATGCGGATCAAAGGAGAAAGCCGTTAGAATTTGAAGTGGGAGATTATGTTTTTCTCAAAGTATCTTCTACAACTAGAGTTGGTGATTAAGATAAAAAAGGTTAGTCCTATGTATATTAGACCTTTTGAAATCCTTTCTAAAGTTGGACCTGTAGCTTAGAAATCACTCCTACCAGCCTACTTGTGCCAAATACGCAATGTCTTCTGTTAGGGATGATGACTTCTCAAGAGGGGGTGAATTGGCAAGTGTAAATTTTTTTTGCAAAAATACAATATATCAATGAAAGAAAAAATTTGCAAAACAACACAGTATAATGAAAATTGAATAGCAAAGATAAGGGAAGAGGAGACTTAATAATTTATCTTGGTTCGATTTAATCTACTTGACCTACCTCCTGTCCTCAAGCCACCACTTGATATTTATTACTATCAACAAGAATTCAGTGGACTCCTTGCAATGCTACAGTACAACACTTGTGCTCTATTATAAGAACATATATAATTTCTCAATACTCTTACTAGTGATTCCCTTTATCCCTTTGTAAATCCCTGCACAAAGAATCTTTCATTCAAATGAAGAAAAGATTTGTTACAAAAATGAATACTCTCTTAAATCAAAGTAGATGTGAAAGTTGAAGAGTAATAAATGAGGTGCACAAGTGAAAAGCTTTAATACATAATTTCAGCCAAGTTTTCACAATATCAGACTTAAATGTGTTACCCACAACTTTAAATGAAGTTATATTTATAGATTAGTGGCTTAACTAGTCATTAGATACAAAGTCTAACCGTTAAGGACATTAACCAATAGTTACTCTACTAAAAGAGCTGTTCACCAACCGTATTAAATGCTTTTGACAAAATGAAATTTGAATTTTGGGGCTCAACAGACAAATTTTGCAAAGACTAAAGGTTAAGTACTTAAATGTTGAACTTCAAAATTCCTCTATTGCTAAGTGACATTCGGATTTTGTGTTTGAAAAATATATCCCATGTTAAATTGTCCAGATTTTCATATTAGAAGTACATCTGAAGAGATTGAACAGTTACCCTAAATTTTCACATAGCACTTTAAAATTTGAATTTTAGAAACTAAAATTTATCTATCAGAGGTATGTTCAACCTGACACAAGTTCTTCATTTTGAAATTTGCACTTTGAAACTCAAAGTTTGTCACTCAGAGGCTGTAACTTTGAACTTCAACAACAACCGAATTTTAACTAAGTTTCATGTGAATTTTGCACACTTTCACTAACAATACTTAGTCCGAAATTCGAATTTCAAATTCAAAATTCATCTTTCAAAGATAAGACTTCTATAACTTGGAACTTTAACAAGTAATGTGCAAATTTTGTACAAAATAAGCATGAGTCAACTAGCAAAATTAGTTTGTTAGCCAATATATCTTAATTCTAACTCATGTTGATATTAAATAACTTTAAAATAACTCATTTAAACACTGTGGTAACATAAATAAGTAAGATTTAAAGCTTTTTACCTAGTGTACATAGTATGAAATCCTAAAAACTAATTCTTCACTTTATGTTTTCATACTCCTTTGATATTCTCCTTCTAAGCTTTAATTGTTTGGAATCATTAAAACTTCTTATTCAACATTTTCCCCCTTTTTGATGATGACAAAATTTTGCTTCCAAGAGCTCCCCTTCAACATATGCATTAAAACTCATATTTTAACATATAATCACAGCACATGTGTTAGAGTAAAAATTTTTAGGAGAATAGAAAAGAACTATTGAGACAAAAAAACATACTTCATTGATATAAGTGCACTTAGTACAAAATTCATACTAGTTCAAATAAGTACACTGAGACATATAAAAAGAAACACAACAAAGATTCAAATACACAAAAGCATAAAAACAAAATGTCCTAAGGCCTAAGCTCTGCTATTCTGCCGCTATCGTTTCTTTCTAGCATTATGCTTGATCCTTTTGCCATATGTTTTGCTGATTACCCAGTAGCTCCAGTTTGCTTCTCCCCTTTTTGGCATCATCAGAAGTAGCTGCACAAGGAGTAGATAGTTGAGCAGTGGGTATGGCCTGAAGTGGAATTGGTACAAAGGGTACTGAAGGAGGCATTTGAGGAAGTTCTTCATCAGAATCCAAAGAAAGCTCCTCAACTTCCTTCAAGAGTTTAGCCAATTGAGCTTATTGTTCCACTGAGATTTTAAGTTAAGAAGATAGAGATTGAGGCACTGGCGGTGGAAATAAGTCTTCCAGCCTCTACTTCTGAGCTTGTACCTAAGCAGCATGTATGATACTAGTAAAGCCAACATAAGGCACAATCCTCCTTTCTTCAAAGATAGAGGATTAAACAATGGGTGCTACTATGAGATCTACTACAAAATTTTCCATCTGCTTTATTTCTTGAGTTGAAAGAATTGATTCTTGAGTAGTTTTTCCATAATTGGTTCATAAGAGCTCTCCACTTGAGCAGCTTCAGCTTCCTTTACACCATAGTCTAGAGGTAGACCAAGCCTATTGCCATTGCTAGAAATGTGAAGACTAATAGTAGCAGCAGTAGAAGGGCCTTCTTTAAAGGACTTGAGACATGTAGGGAGTCACATGTGCATGGATCAAAAGAACCAAACTATAGTAGTGCTGATGTAATTGGGAGAGATGTTCGCAAGTCATTGTAGGCATCAGCAACCACTTTGAGGTTTTTAGCTAGGTAAGTAACTTAGGCTTGCATACTTGCAAACTAGGTGTTTTGCTAATCCATAATACTCATGATCATTTCAGATAAACAATCATATCCCTCAAGTATGGTTTTAGGCTTGGTCAAGTTGTAGTAGGATGAGATAGATGGTTTTGGTGCTTGGGTACTTTGAGATTGGGTAAGCTATGGTTCAGGTTGAGTTAATGAAGCAACCTCAAGAGTAGCTTCCAGTTGTTGTTATGGAATAGGCTCTCCTCCTTCATAAAAGAAATCTTTAGTTCTGCCAACTCCTTTTCTCACCCATTTGGCCTCATTTCTCTCAATAACCATCCTTATCAGTTCTTCTTCTTTGAATTCCTCAGTGGGCTTTCCTTTACCTTTCTTTAAGTGTTAGATCTTAGCAAACTTGAGAAGTTTGGTGATGATCGAGGCATAAGGCAGTATAGAATCCTTCCTCTGATTTCTGGCCTTTACCATTCTCTGAAGAATGATATTTCCAAGGTTAAGCTCTTTTCTATGGTTAAGGCCATCATCACATGAGCTTCAGCCCTAGTGATCAGATTAAAGCTGCTTCCCTTATTGAAGATGATCTTGTATACTATGTATTGTAAGACCCTCATTTTTACATTGAGATTTGAATGTTTCACATTTTTCAAAAGAGCCCTATTTTCTCTTCTCCTGAAGATTATGTTCAGAATTATGCTCTCCTTATAGTCCAAGTATTCTCCACCCTCTTTATCTGCATCATTTTCTTCCATGTACTTGGTGGCAAAAATATTGATCTTGAATCCATTTCAGCTAGGAAGATCTAGAATGTGATTAATGCTTTCGTCAGTCAACCAAAAGTTCCTAGACTGAAGAGTAACTTGATGCTTTTCCTTTTTGTTGTTGAACTTTAAAGAAGTATACCAAGTCTTGATTACTTCTTCATCATACCTTTCCTTAAATTCTAAAAGGTTTGTGTACTTCCCCAACCATATTGCAGCATCAAAGTCATTTGGAATAAGTAATTGTTCCAAACTAGTGCAATGAGTAGTACTTACCTTCTTTGCAACAAATTTCATTGAGAACTCCTTTAAGATGTAATCAGAGCTGCATAAAGGATTAGTGGTCATCTTTAATTCTTTAGACTCTATACTTGAAGATGGAGCAATAGGCATGGGTTTCTTTGATTCGGCCTTGGATTTAGCCATTTTCTTTTCCTTTGAAGGTGATCCCTTGCTTGATTCAGCCTTTTGTTTTTTAGCACCACCTTCTTTCGTGGAATGCTGAGACTGTGTTGATCTTTTGGGCCTTCCCTATTCCATGCCAACATTTGTATTCTTCGTTTTGACCATTTCTTCGAGAAATTTTCTTTGAGGAATGCCTAGATGGTGTTTGTAGGGTTCAATTTTGAGTTTAATTGGTGGAAATTGGTGTTTGGCCAAAGAAATTCAATAATGGTTGGGAGAAAATTATGGTTATAACAATTGAAATACGAACAAGATTACATTTGACCCTCTAAATCCTCTTTAGTAATAGTTCAACAAATGCATTTTGAGGGCCAAAATTTGAATTTCTAGCAGTTAAGTTCCTTACTTAATAGAGAAATTGGCAAACAAATCTTCAACCTTGAAGTTCAACTATTAGAGACTTACCACATAAAAAATATCTCAATAGTCAAATTTTAGCCTTGAAATATGACTATCAAAGGCTGACCACAGATAGAAGCTTCAACAGATGAACTTTGTGCCCTCAAAGTTCGCATTTCGAAGTCTCAGAAAAAAAGCATGTAAACACATGAGGTCCAACAGATGAATGTTAGGATTCAAAATTTGAATTTCGAGTCTTTATGAAGAAATGTCTAGAGTACAAACATTGAATCATCAAAGTTCAAATGTTGTACAAAAATAGGCATAGCAATACAAATAGTCAAAATTCATACTTCAAGAGGTCAATAGACAATTTCGAGCAGGCAAAAACATAAGTCTAGCAAGTAAAGCATTGAAATTTGACTATTAAGAGACCAAAGTTCAAATTTCGAGCAAGCAAAGTCACTCAATATGGCAGATAAAGTATGGAAGTTTGTATCGGCAATTGAAATGTGAATTATAAAGAATTAAACTTACAAACAAATATGCTGAAAATTGGCATTTCCATATTTCTCTAGTAGAAGTAGCTTATCTAGGTATGAGATGCTCCATTATTTTGATCTCTTATCACATAAGCTCATGGGGAGTACCTACAAACTATCTTATACACACTCTGATACTTAAGTTAGTAAATGATTTAACATATTAACTTAGAAAATAAAGAGATTAAGATAGAAGTTTGCTTACAATTCATTGGGATTAATCATTTCTAATTCTCTTTTGATTTTTCCATATCTATCTTCTGAAAGTGGTTTGGTCAGGATATTTGCTAACTAAATTTTTGTTGGAACAAACTCCAAGATAATATCTCCTTTTTAGCATGATCCCTTGTGAAATGGTGTCTAACTTCAATATGCTTTGTCCTTGAATGTATAACTAGATTCTTTGTGATGTTGATGGCACTGAGATTATCACATTTGATATGCATTTCCTTTAGCACAATTCCAAGATCTTCCAATTGTTGTTTCATCTAAAGAATCTAAGCGCAACAGCTTCTAGCGGCTATGTATTCAGCTTCTGCAGTGGAAGGAGCTACATTATTCTGCTTTTTGCTAAACCATGACACTAAGGTTCCTCTAAGAAATTGGCATGTACCACTTGTGTTTTTCTGTCAGTCTTGGATCCAGCAGAGCCTGCATTAGTATATCCAATACCTCCTTTCCATTGCCTTTGGATACCAAAATCCCATATGAGGTGTTCCAAGTAGATATCTGAATATTCCCTTTACAGCTGTTACATAAGACTCATTGAGACATGATTGGAATCTTGAGCATATCTAGACACTGAACATGGCATCAGGTCTACTAGCCATTACATACAGTAAGGAACCAATCATTCTTCTTTATTGAGTGATATCGAATGGTTTTCCTTTTTCATGTATATTGAGCTTTGTAGCAATGGCCATTGAAGATCCCATTGACTTAGCATTCTCCATTCAAAATTTTTTCTGCAACTCTTTCAAATATTTTGATTAACTCAAGAAGATGCCATTATTACATTGTCTGGTTTATAGTCCAAGGAAAAAGTTGAGTTCTCCCATCATGGACATCTTGAACTCACTCTATATCAACTTAGAAAAATCCGTGCGCATAGATGTTTTAGTAGCATCGAATATAATATTATCAATATAAATTTGAACAATAAGTAAATCATTATTTTTCTTCTTAGTGAAAAGGGTTGTGTCAAATTTACCTCTGTTGAATCCTTTTTCAATTAAAAAGTTACTTAACCCCTCATACTATGCTCTTGGTGCTTGTTTTAAACCACAAAGAGCTTTCTTTAGTTGATGTACATGATTATGCTTAGTTGAGTCCTCAAAACCTGGAAGTTGATCAGTATAAACTTTTTCCGTGATATAATGTAACACCTCTATTTAGGACCATTTCCCATGTATTAGTTCTCATTAGAGACCAACTATACTTAATTAGAAACTTGAATCACAATAAAATATTATAATAAATTTAATCAATTTTCCATGGTACTATTCATTTAATCCCTTTTTTTTTCAGCAAATTCAGAAAATCATAATTAATTCAATAAAAATTATATGAAAGTGATTCAATTCTATAAGGATACTTATAAGAATTTCTACATGGGAAAAATATCAATCAGAGCAATTACGTGGCCAATTTGCACAATAAATTTTGTGAATTTCTGCTGTTCATATGGTCAATTTCAGAAATTCCAGTTTTCTAGGCTAACTTTGAAAATTCATTATAAATCATACACTCATCCAAATTGAGTGATCTTTGGACCATATGAAAGCTATTTATGTCTAGTTTTTAAGCATACATAATATTCATACTTTACAGATCAAACACCCAAACAGTAGCACGTTCATTCGGTAGTGGTCAGAATGACCATTTGTATCCTCATACTTAAAATACAAAAATTGTAAGATACTCACATGACCATATTTCATTTTCATATTATGACATAAATTAGCTAGGACTTAAAGGAATATCAAAACTTGGAGAAACATATCTAACCTCATCTTTACAAATTTACATAAGAGGTCAAATCACATGGCCAATGCAATCACTATCAAATTAAATACCAAATTCTTCCTCCTTTCCCTTCTCTTCCTTGGAGGTCTTGCCATTGCTGCTACCTAATCATGGTTAATACATGGGAGGGTGAGATTCAAGGAATCTCAGTAGATAAATCCCATACATGCCATCATATCATCACATTGAGCTTGTAAACATCAAGAAAACTTAGTTCATCACATAGGCACATTGGAAATATATACATTTTATAAAAATTTCGGCAGAGTTTCATTTTGTAAAATAGACATCCTAGGGCTCCAAACCCCTCATACAACTCAGCCAATAACATAGACATATCACAAATCAACATTCCATACATATGTCATAGTGTCAAGTATCAAAGAAACAATAATGATAATGTGATGTTAGTAAAGAGAATAATCTACCTTATAGTACTTCCTTGCTTCCCACACTTTGTCCAACACTTCTCCAAGCTTTCTTAGGCTTCCTCAAACCTAAACATATCATCAAAAAATTATTTAAACTAATGGTTCCATGACTTTCTTTAAAAAGTGTTCATGAAACCCTAATTCTTCAAAAATTCATCAAAATTCATTCATTGCTAAAAAATGATGAATTATACCTCTATTCCATGTAATTTTTCTTCAGGAATCCAAATATAGCCTTATACTTACCAAATTCGATCTCTAGATATGGTTACTATTCATCCAAATTAAGCTTCAAACCCTAAATTTTCACTTTCTTAATCTTAAGTTTTTTCATGAAATCAACACCTGTTCCTAAGGTTTAGACCATGGGGAACCCATTTTTAAGGTCCAATTTATGAAATTCCAACCCTGAGTGTGAACAGTAGCTTATAAAAAATTAGGGAAATTCAAGAAAAATTGCTATGCTTTTGAGTTCAGCAAACTACTTGCATATTCAAGCTTTAAATGAACATTCTATCATTTCCCCCATGATTTATGCTTGATTAACCCATTTTCTTGCTTAATCTTAGTTTGGCCAAAACCCTAAGAGGAAGAGAAAGAAAATCCACTCCATGAACCATGCTTTAAAAACCATAGATAGAAAAGCTTGAAGTGATGAAAGGCAACTTACCACTTGAGCTTTCAATTTTTTCCTTGAGTTCCTTCTTCTTCTTCCTCTCTATCTCTCTTCCTTTCTTTGAGTTTTGTCCTCTATTTTTTGGTTGCTGGTTACTCATGAAAATGTAGAGGAAAAAGGGTAATTAGATGACTTAATTAGGTGGTTGATGATATGGCTAAGCATAGTTAACTCTTTAATTAAACTTAGGTTACTTTTTGGCCAAATAAGTGACAACTTCTTGGAGAAGTTTTTCCAAAAAGTTAAGTTGCCCAAACTGCCCCATTTTCACACAGGTAAGAGTACTTCAAGTGTCCAAGATTGTTCACTTTTTCTTGGTCCAGATATATCTTGAACCGGGTAATTTTTTATCATACCGATAAAATTACCTTTTACAGTAATTTAGTATTTTTGGCTTACAGGACTATTTTAATTTTATTTTTACATTTTCATAATTACCCTATGCCAAATGATATCTATGTATGGCCTATATCCTGTCCTGATTACCTTTTAGTCATCGGTGGACCCATAATTTACTTTGTCGGTTTACTATTACTTTTGGACACTTGGCACTAATTATTTCGTCATCCTTAAACATTAACCCTTAGTGCCATATACCATTGGACTTCTCTCATTGAGGGCTTTGTTTTGGCAATAATTTTGCATATTTACAAAATTACCCTTGACCTGGGTTAAATTATAATTTTTAAAACTTTCAGATCATTAGGTGTAATTTTTTTGAAAGGATTTTTAACTTATCCTACACGTGAATTTTATATATTTTGGGACATGGATATCATTTTTATAATTCTTTAGGGAAAAAATATAATTTCTCATTTTTTCATCTGACTAGGAAAAATGACCTATTTACCATTTTTCACGCAAAATGGTATCTGTCCGTTTTCACGAATCTCTTGTACATTTCATGTTATCATTTATTTCTTCCTTTTTCATTACTTTATATCTAATAAAATTTTAAGTTATTATATATAACCATTCACAAAAGCATTTTTTATATCCGTTTGATATAACTTAATATCTTTATATAGGTATAAGCTAAGAGAACTTTTATTGCTTTCAATCTTGCAACTGGAGCAAAAATTTTCTCATAATCTTTACATTCTTCCTAATTATAGCCTTTGGCCATTAACTTGGCCTTGTTTCTGATAATCATTCCAAATTTATCAAGTTTGTTTCTAAACACTTATTTGGTTCTAGTCATCGAATGATCTTTGGGCCTGAGCACTAAGTACCAAACTTGATTCCTCTTAAATTGATTTAGCTCTTCTTGCATGGCTATAATCCAGTACTTATCTTTAATGTATCTTCTATGTAGTTAGGTTCAATTTGTGATATGAATGCAAAGTGATTTATCTGATCCCTAACTTACTTGTTTTAACATTCTCTTAAACATCCCTAATCAGTTGATCAACAAGATGATTCCATTGATATCTCCAAGTTCTAGGTGGTTCTTAAGAAATTTCTTGATTAACTTTAAGTTTATGATCTTTCTCTTGAATATCTTCCTCTATAGTAGTAGATTCTAATATTTTTGGAGGTTCTATCTTCCTTTATCTTTTTATAGCTAGAAATCAGTCCATTCTCTTCTAAGCCAGGTTTAGAGAAAGTCTCATTCTCAATAAACACTATATGCACTAACTCTTCTATGGTTCTGGTTCTTTTATTAAAGGCTCTTCTACTATAGTAGCCAATAAATATACCTTCATATAATTTGGAGTCAAACTTACCCAGATTTTCCTTTTCATTGTTGTGGATGAAGTACTTGCATCTAAACATATACAGATAAGAGAGGTTTGGCTTCCTTCCTCTATAGAGCTCATAAGGTGTTTCCCCAAGATTGGTTTGATATATGCTCTATTGATGATATACCTTGTTGTGTTTACTGTATTAGCCCAAAAATATTGAGGAAGTTATTTCTTCTTCAACATTACACTTGCCATCTCTTCCAATATTATATTCTTCCTCTCCACCATGTGTAACGTCTGGCTGTTATTCAAGATTGACGACTGTCCCTACAAACCAAGACAAGCCCTTTCGGTGTGCTTTGTCCTCACTCACACACCTCCTTCCCAGGAGGTCACCCATCCCATAATTACTTAAGGCAAGCACACTTAACTGAGGAGTTCATAAGGGATAGACTACTGAAAAGGTAGGTGCACCTCATTAGTATAAGTAGTACCTATCAATTCCTTTAAGCTATCATTAACCGTATAGTCCCATACCTATACAATCTCTGGATCCCTCTCGTTCCAGTATGTATTTGATTCATTCATATGCCCCTCCCGCTTAGAAGCTTGCCAGGAGCCACTCCTTGTCGATGCCTCATTACTTTATCTGACCCCTACTTTTCTTGCACTGAAGATCACTCCTCGCCCTCGTCAGCACCCAGATGTCACACCATGCTATTATACTGGGGTGTCCTTGGTGCTAGGAAATTGTGATCGATTCCATGCTCTTCCCAGTACTCCAAGAAACTTGAATTTTCAAACTCTCCTCCATGATCAGATCTAATAGACATAATAGAAATACTTTTCTCATTTTGTACTTTCTTAGCTAAGGTTACAATGCATCAAATGTCTCATCTTTAGAGGAAAGAAATAAAGTCCAAGTAAATCTAGAGTAGTCATCCATAATTACTAGTACATATAGATTTCCTCCAATACTTTTCACTATTGATGTACCTATCGAATCCATATGCAGTTGTCACACTCGAAAATGCGATGAAAATGGTATGGAAAATGAAGAAAAAGGATAGAAACTGGCCTTCACGATGAAGGTCGATTTTGGAGGAGTCGCCACCAAAATTTTAAGGAAAATTTTGGAAAACCAAATAAAAAGGAAAGGATGGTCTGCGAATCAGAGTTAGGTTTGGGAATACGATTATGAGTGGGGAAGATGTTAGGCACCCCCACAACACCCGTTCCTAAGAACAGTTACCTTAAGGTGATCATGCAATTTCTATGGCTTTTAAAAAAATCATTTTAATTGTCATTTAATCATTCAAATGAAAAAATATGTATACAAATAGGAAAAAATGAAAATAAAGGATAAAATAAAAATATCGGAAGTTGGAAAACATAAAATAAGAGAAAAATATTATTTATCTACAAGAGCGGACTTGACCAAAAATACGTGTCACTAGAGCCTACGTACCCAACGGTAGGAATCAAAGTCGACGTAGTTCACACTATACATGCGTGTCACTGGGTTGATATTTTATTATATATATATTTTTAACAGAGAAGTTCATAAAATAATTTATCTTTCCACAAAGAAAACAATGTTTAAAATTTGTGGTGTTTTAATTTGTGAAAGATAGATTAATTTTGATTATCTTCTCTTTTCACTCATTTTTTTCATTTTTCATTAAAAAAAATCAATTCCTGAAAGAGAATATATGTTTGTCCTTAGTTATATGTGATTTTGAATATTTTCATTTTTAATTTAAAAAGGAAAATTTGAAAAGAACTTCATTTTTACAAAATAAAATCAACTAACTAATGTGGTAACATTATCACTTACAATCTACTCATTGATACCTAAATGCCCACGGTGATACCACTCGAGACAGATAGGCATAATAAAAGATTTTGAAGGAAAAAAAATAATTTTGTATAAATTATTTTTGCTTTCTTTTTTTTTTATTATGAAAATAAATAAGATCACCTCAACACATATTTATTTATTTAAAAGAAAAGTTTTAAGAAAAATTTAAAATATGATTATTACATAGATTTGCAAAGAGAAATAATTAACATATGTTGTGACTTTATCACTCACAAATTGCTGATCGATACCTAAATACCAACGGTGTTACCACTCGAGGCAGACAAGTGAAAAAAAGATAAAAGTCTGGAGGAAAACGAATAATTTTTGTCTAAATTATCCTTGTTTCTTTATGAAAAATGCAATTAGAAAATTATCCTCTTTTTTTTTAAATGAATAATTTTTATTTAAATTGTTTTTATGATTTCAAATTATGAAGGAATAAAATTGCTACATTGATTTTTTTATTTATTTTTTATAAATTATTTGTATTTTCTTATTTTAGATTGTGAAAATGGAAAATTGCAATTAAATTTTTTCTTTTAAATTTGAAACAATATTCAAAAAGGGATTCACGGTAGAACTGTTACATATTTTTATTTTCCAAAATCAACTTCAAAACAAAGCCAAACAGCATATATGGTGACTTTATCACTCACAACTTGCTGCTCGATGTCTAAACACTCGCGTTATCACTAGTCGGAGTGTAAAGGCAAAAAGAAAAGTTTGGAATAGAGAGCTTTCATTTTAATTATTTATTTTTACTTTAAAAAGAAGGAAAGGCCATTATTACCCAGGAATATTGGAATAAAAAATAAGACTTAGCCAACATAAATACCATGGAAACTCCTCACTCATGGTATAATTGACTGATACTATATGTGCACACCGAGATTTAGTTCCTCGCAGCGAACTCTAAAGTATAGAGACCAACAAGACAAAGCTACGTGTACTTGTGCTCAATCAAGGATTTTCATATTAATCAAATCAAAAGCAAACCATGATAGCTTAGGTAGCCAATATCCTACAGTACATACCATTTCAAATTTTATTATATCCTCTAGTCCCCTTCTAGAAGTATGCATCTGTGAGATAATATGTTTATTATTAAAAGATTTTGAAAGCAAATTACACATGATTCCCAGAACCCTTTCGACCCCCACATCTCAAACTAAAATACCAACCATCTGAATATCATAGAGTACGTGTATATATATACATATATATATGGAGGAATACCTTTCAATCAATGACCCCATGTGACTGGACTTCATGAGGATTGATGGATTCAATGCACTATATAAAGATTGAGAAGGCTTAAAATGCTAATGAGTAATGTACCCAAAGTGAACAGTGACGGTACTCGATAGCACAAACTTCCTCAATACATCACCCATTATCATTATATCTATATTTTACCTAACAAGACATATTCACACAGTAAAAGAAATCACGTTTAGGATTAGGGCAAGTTGATATATAAATATCCTGAAACCTAAAATCCTTTATGTAAAAGTTGGGACTCCAAAAATCAACTATAAAGGTATGAGTCTGTAAAATTTCACCACTATTATAATTCCAAAATCAGTTTGGTTCTTAACTGTTTTCAATCTCAGTTCAAAAATATCACTCACGCAGAATCAACATTGTCTCAAAACTAACGAGACATTGTGATAACATTAATAACACTGAAATGCAAAAGTTGGAAACTTGGGAGCAAACCCAACTCAAAGTAAACTGTTTTATAGGCCTGCTATTTAACACCAATTAATTACCCTTGGATCAGAAACAACCACAGCCAGACAACCTTATGTGATATCTCCACAAAAATAGGTATTATAACAAACAAATCAAATCTGACACTTGAATCTACAACTTTGGAACCAATTTAAAACAATCTTATGATCTGTAGCAACCAACGTTGTCGAACTTTCCCCACCATCCCTTATATTTTCGGTCTAAAGCACCATAATAACCAAATCACACAGCAACTGAACAATAAGCTTTCAAAGGTCCTTGGAAGCAAACTGGATAAATCATAAAATCAACAAAAATCTTTATACTTATAAAGGAATCATAGGCTTATTCACCATTGGGAAAATAATATCTTACTACAAACTCCCTCATCACAAAAAATGAACACACTCAAGGTCCCACCCAGCGAAGAAACACAAGACATCAACCAAAATGTAACAAACATATTATCATAAACTATAGAACGCCATTGTCAAGGTTGACAGCAAAATTTTTACAAGTTTCAAGATAAGAGCCATATAGCCACAAATCCTTGTTGTTAAGGAGGACTAAAGAAATAAACTCAGTTTCCTTCTTTTCCCATATAATAAAAGAGGAGAAGGCCAGAAAAAGAAAGGAAGCACTAAATCCTTTGTTGAGAAATTATATACTTAAACTAAAGATTACCGATCAAAGATCTTTGATGCCCCTTGCTAACTGCTCGGTTCCCTCCCCCAACTTTGCTTGCCCACCTTCTTTTATTGTTCGTTCTCTAAATTCCTCCCAAGCAACCTCCTGGAGATTTCCGGCCTCCTCTGCTTCCTCCCTTAACTTTTCCTCGGTTTTTCCTCCCTTTCCACTAGAGATTTATTTGCCTCTTTTATAAGGTTCTTGCAAGTGAAGGAGTTGAAGCTTCCCAAGCGTATGACTACTTTCTATAGCTTTTCAGTCCTACTTTCATTTGCCGCCCTCATGCTTCTTTGTTTCGGATGCTTGCAACCGTGCCAGCCACCTTTGCCCCTTTCTGCTCTACTATGGCAGGTACGACATAGTGGGGTGAGTTCCTTTTCGGTCTCCAGGCCTTCCCTCGCTTAGCCTTTCATGTGTTACTTGTGGCTAGTTTCTTATTCCCGTGCACGACTCCCTCTGACTTCGCACATGTTCTCTGCTCTGCTCTTCTCTCTCCTACTTTCTTTAGTTTTCTCTGCCCAAGCACAGCTCCCTTTGGCTTTTTCATCCTTTTTATTGGTCAACGCCTTTGCCTCTCCCCCGCGGCTCCCTCTGTCTTTTCCATGCCTAAGTACAGACTCACTCTCTCAGGCCCTCTCTCTAGTCTTCTCTACCTCCTTCGTTTGGACTCCTTCTATTTCTCGCTCTCTCACTGGTGCTAGAATTCACGGCTCCCTCTGTTCTCTTTTCTTTCCAGTCTTCACGTACCCTGAGCCTTAACTAGGGCTCAAGGTGATTATGGGCTTGAGATGCTAGACTTCAGCATTTCAAGCCCAAAGTTGTAAACTACTCCCTACTTCCCCTTTTTTTTTTGTTCTTTTTGAAAATTTTTGTTTGGCTAACTTTGAATTTCAGTTAAATTTTTTTATTTTTAAATTAGTTTTTTTTATTTTGATTTTGATTTTGATTTTGTTTTTTATATTGTTTTATTATTATTTTTTTATGTTTTCTTTCAAGATCCCATAAAAAATTATAATTAATTAAAGGGAAATTTAATTTTTCTTAATTTTATTTTTTGTTCAGACCAAATACGGTGTCCATAGTAGTAGTTGGAATGGTCTCAATATGGAGATAACATTTTTAGATTTGAAGGAGAACTTAGTTTTCTTCCCATTAAGACAAACATCATATTCTTTGTCCTTGTCAAATAATACCTTAGATAAGCCAATAACTAAGTCATTTTTAATTAACTTATTAAGTTGGTTCATATTAACATTTGCTAATCTTCTATGCCATAATCAACTCTCATTATCTTTACTATTTAAACATATAGAATCTAAGTTAGGGAGTTCCTCTAAATCAATAGTGTAATAGTTACTATCCCTTTAAGCTTTGAGGATAAACTTGTAATCACTTTTTCTAATGACCAAGCAAAACTTTGAGTCAAATAGCATCCAGTTTCCTTTGTCACAGGTCTAACTCACACTCAATAGGTTGTGGTTGAGTCCAATCACAAATAACACTTCTTCTATGGATGTTTTAGGATCTTGCCCATGATGCCGATGCCAACCACTTTCCTATATTGGTCACTTCCAACGGTCACTTTTCCTCCTTTCTTATCTCTGAGCATGATAAACTTCTCCTTATCACTATTCATATGTCTTGAACATGCACTGGCTATATACTATTTGTTGGTCTTGCTAGCTTTAAGACACACTTAGAAAATAGATTTTAGTCTTTTTTCTTAGGTACACAAATCTGTTTGGATCCTCTTTTATTCGTAGTATTCTCCCTAGATACCAAAGTACCTTTAGAAACCTATTTTACCTTCCTACCAAGTCCATTTTCATTTAAAGAACATGAACTGTAAATATGACTTTTGTTGTTATAGAAGTGGCAAGTGGTAAAGGGATTGCTTGATTAAGATGTAAGAAGAAAATAATGCAAATAAAATTTCTATTTCACATATTTAGTTAGGTATGAGCCTTATTAGTATTCAAAGAATCACATGTCTTCTCATGCCCTCTAGCACGCACAAAATTTCTCATGTACAAATTTTAATTTTTCTTCTTAATCTTTTATTTGACTGCACAACGGTCATAATCAAGACCAGTTATGCCCAGTGCAATCCTCTGATTACCTAGCAAAGTATACATTATATTTTTGCTTTTTGTGAAATTAGCTTGACTTTTGAGAAGATATTCATTATTCTCTTTAAGTTCTATGCATACGGTGTAGCAAGAAATTTTAGTTTTATGTTGAAATGTAATGTTAGGCACTTTAGATTTTAATTCTAACTTGTTAATTTTCTTCTTAGCAAGTTTAGGTTCTTTGGCAATTTTGATGAACTCATCATGCAGATCATGGAATGCATCTAGTAATTCAGAATAAGATAGTTTAAAATCATTTACCTCATCATCATTATCACTTTCAGATTGATTCTGGACTTCTTCTTCAGTATATGCCATCAAACATATGTTGACAATCTCTTTCTCATCTTCATCTTTTTCATCTGAATTTTTACCCCAAATTGAGAGATATATGCTTTCTTTTTCTTGCCTTTGTCAGCTTTCTTGTCTCTTTTGTTAAGTTTGCTGGCTTTCTAAGAGAGGGGTGAACTGGAAAGTTCAAAATTTTTCTGCAAAATGATGGTAGAACAATGATAGTAGAAGTTTGCAAAAAAAAAAAAATAGAGTACAGAATATATAAAACAATTGCAAGGTAAAAGAGGAGAGGACATAGAGATTTATCCTGGTTCGGTCTACTCCATTTGACAGACATCCAGTCTTCAAGCCACCACTTGGATTTTCCACTATCTTGCAAAAATTTAGTGGGCTCCTTGCAATACCACAATACAAGCTGATGCTTTGTTCTAAGAGCTATCAAATATATGCTCTGCACTTTTACAAAGTGTTTCCCAAATCCCTTGTCAAAACCCCGCACCAGAAAATCCTTCTTCTAGATGATGAAAAGATTTTGTACTAAATGAAAATCTCTCTAATACAGAGTAAATGAGATGGTTAAAGTGAAATAAATGAAGTATAAGTGGATAAAAGGCTTTGACTTAAGATTTCAGCAAAATCTCAGTATTTACAGTGTTAATTCATTACCCACAACTTCAAATAAAATTCTATTTATAGATTTGTGACTTAACTAGATGTTAGACACAAGATCTAGCCATTAGAGATGTTACCCAATGATTACTCTACAAAACTAGCTATTCACTAACTGCATTTAATGTTTCTGATACTTTAAAATTTGAACTTTGGATGCCAATAGATGGATTTCACAGAGACCATAAGCTAAAGACTTTAATGTTGAACTTTCAAAATTCATCTATTCAAGAGTGAAATTCAAATTTTGATTTTGTCAAATATATCCTATGTGAAAACGTACAAATTTTCATTTTCAAGTGCATCTATTGAGTGTGAATAGTTATCTCATGTTTCTACTATGCACTCAAAATTCAAATTTTTGGAGGCCAAAATTCATCTATTAGTGACAAGCTTAGCATGGCACAAAAGTTCTACTTTGAGAAATTTGAATTTTGCACTTTCAAAATTCAATCCAAAATTCGAATTTTGGAAACCAATATTCATCTGTCTAAGAGACTGTTTTTAACTCAATTTACATTTTAACATTAGATGAACTTTGACATGACTTTAGACGAATTTTGCACATTTACTTAACTATGCTTGACTCGAAATTCGAATTTCAACATTTGAAATTGATCTGTCAAAGTTGACACCTTTGTAACTTTGAATTTTAGTTAATAAAGTTCAAATTTTCAATGAGATATATAGATTTTAACAACTAAAAATTCGTTTGTTAGTCAGTGTTTTTCAAATTTAACTTATGTTAATATAGGATAACATGAAAAACACATATTTAAGCCAAGTGGAAGTTTCTGTAAGTAAAATCAAAGCCTTTACCCTATGTACAAAGTGAAATCCTCACAACTAATTCTTTACCTATTTCTTCTTGGATTTCTTCACTTGAATGCTTTTAAACTTCTTTGATATTTTTCTTCCAAGCTCTAGTTGTTTAGAATTATAAAAAACACTTGATTCAACATTCTCCCCCTTTTTGATGATGACAAAACAACTCGCAAACTAGATTAGTACTTTGGGTTTGCTTCTAAGAGCTCCCCCTCAACATATGCATTGAATTTTTCAGATAAATACACCAAATATGTGAGAGCAGAAGAAAAATATGAAGTTATATTGCATTGATTCAGTAAAGGTTCAATACAGAGATTTAACAAGTACATGACATTGCATGGTTAACATTTATGTACAGGAAAGCATGATTGACATTTCAAAACAAGAAATACTAGAACAGAAACCAATAGCCCTAAGATCTAAGTCCTAAGATTCTCTCTAGCTTGTTCACTTCTTCTTGGGCTTAGACTTCTTGCTGTAGGTCATGCTAGATTACCCAGCTTCAGACTTCCTAGCTTGCTCAAGGGCAGGAACATGTATAATAGGAGGAGAAATTTATAACATGGGAATAGCATGAAAAGGGACAGGGATGAATGTCACTTAGGAGGGGATTTGAGGAAGAGGTATTGATAGGGGTGTTTTAGGGAGATCTTCCTCAACATCTGAGACCATCTCCTGAACTTTCCTCTAAAGAGTGGCTAATTGGATCCTTTGTGCTATAGATAGACCATATTTAGGAGATAAAGGTTGAGGGGCAGGAGGAGGAAACATTTCATCAAGCCTTCTCTTCTGAGCTTTCACAATGGCATAATGTACAATGGTTGTAACTTTTACATAAGGCACAAGGCTTCTTTCCTCCTTTAGTACAACCTGAGTGATGGGTACAGATGTGATGGCTGCAACTAATTTCTCCATTTGCTCAGATTCTTCCAATGACAAAATTGAGTCCAGAGCAACATCCTTCATTATAGGCTCATGAGTGCTTTCATCTTGAGGAGCTTTTTCCTCCATGGCATAGTCCAAAGGTGGACAGGGCTTGTCTCATTGTTGGAGGCCTTTGGGGTAGCAGCAATGTCAATAACCTTAGCTGTAGCATTTATAGTAGCAAGCTCAGAGGATTCCAGTTCAAATGGATTCGAAGGTTCAATAGAGACAGATTTGGTAGGATCAGAGGGACCAGGTTGAGTTAAAGCTGATGTGGAAGGGATAACACTTCTTATATCTTCATAGGCATTAGCAATTACTTTCATGTTCTTGGCCAATTGTGTGATCTGATCCTACAGGTGAGCAAACTTGGCATTTTGCTCTTCTTTGCTCAGCATGAGTGTAGATAAGCTATCATATAGCTAAGTGACTTTGGTTGGCTTGGGCTAAGTTGATAGAGTGGAGGGTTGAGGTATCTAAGCTGACTGTGTTAGTGGTGAGATAGGTTAGGATGGTTGTAGTGGAGGAGAAATATGCTAGGATGGCTATGGTGAAGGATGAGTATGTGGTATAGCCTCAGAGGTTCCTTCTTGCTATTGCGATTAGGCTTCCAGATCCTTTGGCTTCCCTACACCTTTGCCAATCCACTTCCCTTCGTTTCTTTCAATACCCATTCGTTGTAGCTCTTCCTCCTTGAATACTTTAGTAGGCTTTCCTTTTCCCTTTTCTAAATATTAGATCTTTGCATACTGAAGTAGCTTGGTAATGATGGAGGTATAAGGCAAGGTGGAATCCTTCTTTTGTTCCCTTACCTTGAGCATACATTAGAAAATGACATAGCCCAGATTTAGCAGCTTTCCACACATTAGAGCAATCATTACATGAACCTCAGCCCTTGTAATCAAGTTAAATCTTCCCCCTTTGTTAAAGATGATCCTGGAAACAATGTAGTGCAGGACCTTAGCTTGAACACTCAAATCAGAGGGCTTTATCACTCTCAATGAAGGCTTGTTTTCATGCCTTATGAATAATGCATTCAGGACCGTGTTCTCCTTGTAGTTCATGAATGTGCTGAATCAAGTGTTTTGATGATTCCAAACTAACTTCAAGAGCTTGGAATGAAGATATCAAAGGTGCACAAAAGGTTTCAAGTGAAGGAATTCTAGAAAAATCAGTGCAAGAATAGATGTAGAATGTTTAGTAATGTTTTAATTTGAGCAAAGACTTTGATTTGATGAAAAGATGTTTTAAAACCTTGATTCTATGTTAATTCATGAAATATTTGAAAAACACCCACCAACAGCTGAAGTTTGAAAGGTTTACACTGATCTGCTGTTTTGAAAATTTGAACTTTGGCTTTGGAAATTCAAATTTCATATTGAAAATGATCAAGTCTAAAAAGAGACTTCTTTGATAGATGAATTTTGACTAGAGAAATTCAAATTTTGATACGTGTTTGAAAAGAGCTTTCTCTGACAGACGAACTTTAGCTTTTGAAAATTCAAATTTCAAATAAAATGCAACTTATGAAAATTGAAAAAATCATCTGAGAATATGTCAAAGTTCATTTGAAACCAAGTTTAGATAGGGCTTCAAAATTGCTCACTGACAGACGAACTTTGAACATGAAAATTTGAATTTTCAGAAACAAAGCTTGTGAGTATGTTATAATGATATATTGACATATGAATGACAGTATTCATAAATTTCGAACTTTGAAGTAAGTCTGAAAAGAGGTCTCTTTGACAGATGAACTTTGCCATTTGAAAATTCGAATTTCGAATAAGATGAACTATTGTGCCTTATTAAACCAGCTACTGACAGACAAATTTTGTGTTCCAAAATTTGAATTTTGAAGGCACTGCAGCAAAATAAAATTGCTATTCACACTTAACAGAAAGACTTTCAACATGAAACTATTGTGCCTTATTAAACCAGCTACTGACAGACAAATTTTGTGTTCCAAAATTTGAATTTTGAAGGCACTGCAGCAAAATAAAATTGCTATTCACACTTAACAGAAAGACTTTCAACATGAAAATTCGTATGTTCCAACATAGAATCATTTTCTAAACATAAAAATTTGAATTTTGCTTCATAATAGACGAACTTTGGGAGTTCAACATTAAAGGTTGTAGCTTTCGGTTTCTGTGAAATTCATCTGGTGACCAACTGAAATTTTGAACTTTGAGTGTTAGAAGCATTAAATGCGGTTAGTAAATGGATAGTTTCTCAGAGTAACCATTGGGTAATGCTCTGACAGCTAGATCTTGTCTCTAACATATAGTTGGGCAAGAAATCTATAAATAGAACTTTATTTGAAGATGTGGGTAACGATTTTAACTTTGTATTTACTGAAACTCTGCCAAATCATCTACTCAAAGTCTCTTACTCTCACATACTTCATTCTTTGTACTTTAACTTTCATATACACTCTGATTAAGAGAGTTTGTTCATTGTAAACAATCTTATCTTCATCTGGAAGAAAGATTTTCTTGTGAGGGGATATCACAAGGGATTGGGGAAGCACTTAGTGAGAGTGCAAAGAGAGAAAGTGTGAGCTCTAGAAACAGAGCATCAACGCTGTATTGTGGCATTTGCAAGAAGCCCACTGAATTCTTGCAGAATAGTGGAAAATCTCAAGTGGTGACTTGGGGACTGGACGTAGGTCAAGTTGAGAGACTAAACCAGGATAAATATCTGAGTCTTATCTTCCCTACTGCTACTTTTACTGTTTATTCGTTTATACTCTATTTTACCATCACACTTTGCTTTCTTCACTTTCTTGACGTTTTGCAGAAAAATTTTTAATCTTCCCAATTCACCCCCTCTTGGGAAGCCATCTTATCTAACAGAATGGACCACCTTTCTCATCTTCTTTTTCATCCTCATCCATATATCTTGAGGTGGTGATGTCAATTTTGAGGCCATCTTACATAGGGATCTCCAGGACTTCATTGATTGTCTCATCAGAGAGCCATAGTGTTCTAGACCTTAAATTAAGCTGCCATCTCCTTTTTCTGCTATTGTATGATAGAGCAGCATACCGCATTTTGATTACCTCATAATCATACCTTTCTTTATATCTCACTAGCTATAACCCAGCATCAAAATTGTTGGAAATCAGAAAATTTCCCAAGTTAGTGTAATAAGGATAGATTAGCTTCTTACTGATAAACTTTGTGGTGTATTCTTCCAATATCTGGTCAGTGCTGTATAGAGGTTTTGTTGTCAGTTACAGTTCCTCTAACTTTGTGCTAGAAAAGGAGATAACAGGGGATAGTTTCTTTGATTCAACCTTGGGCATGGTTTTCTACTTTTTGGATGTGTTCCTTTCCTGGATTCGCCTTTTCTTTTCTTTGTTTCACCTTCCTTAGACACATACTGGGACTTCACAACTCTTTTGGGTCTGGATTCCTCTCTGCCAATGTTGGGATTCTTAACCTTAGCTATTTTCGTGATAGATTGTTAATGAGAGATGCTAGGATGGGGTTTATAAGGTGTAGGTAGGAGTTTAATTGGTTTGAAATGAAGATTTATGGATAGAATTAATGAGAAATTAAGAGAGGAGGTGAACAGATTTGAGAGAGAGATAAATAGGGTTGAATCTAGTGAGACCCTTCAGTTTAGCTTTTCTAACTGCTCAGCAGACAAATTTTGAGAGTCAAAATTTGAATTTCTAGCAATTACGTGGCCTGTTCATTTAGAGAGACTGTCGAATAGACAAATTTTCATTCTTAAAGTTAGTCTGTCAGTGGCTTAGATTAGATATACTTTTCAACAGACGAACTTTAAGCTACTAAGGTTGAAATTTTCAATGTTTAATCACGATGCAAACATGAATAAGAGATCTAACAAATGAATTTCCACCTTGAAATTCATTTAATAGAGACTTAACATTTATGCATGTTTCAATAAATGAATGTTGTGCTCCTAAAGTTTGAATTTTAAGAGTTCACTATAAGGCACACAAGAAAAAGATGTTCAACAGATGAATGATAAGGTTCAAAATTCAAATTTTATGACTTTGTAAAGAAGTTATTGAGATACGAGTTTTAAGTTTTTAGAGTTCGTATGTTGAACACTTGAACACAACTACTACTTACATCAATTAATCAAAATT
Organism: Adenanthera pavonina; assembly: GCA_026686845.1. NCBI lineage: Eukaryota > Viridiplantae > Streptophyta > Magnoliopsida > Fabales > Fabaceae > Adenanthera > Adenanthera pavonina. Next base: position 13,225,281 of record JAIVEN010000017.1, read on the forward strand.
CGAATTTCCTCCTAGCAACAGACAAATTTCGAGCAACTTGAGAGTACTGTATCAACATGTGAGGCACTAAAATACATCTGTTTAGTACTTAAGTTCAAATTTTAGGCATACCAGTTCATTCAAAATCATAATGTAGCATGGAAATTCGTCTAATAACATCCCAAAATGCGAATTTTGAATAACTAAACTTACAGATAGGGCCTGAAAATTCAAATTTTCAGCTTTGCTTTAACATCTATTGACTACTCAAGTCTGATAAACTCCATTATATTGATATCACTATCATTCAAGTTCATGAGGAGTTCCTACAAAACATCTTAAACATCCTCCGATGCTTAAGTTAGTATAAATTCTAACAACTTAACTTCAGAAAATTAAATAGATTCAGTTAGAAACTTGCTTATAGTTCATTGAGATTTACCATTCTCAATTCTCTTCTGATCTTACAGTATTTATCTTCTACAAGTGGCTTTGTCAAGATGTCAGCCAACTGTTCTTCAGTAGGGATAAACTCTAACTTGATATCTCCTTTCAAAACATGGTCCTGTATGAAGTGATATCTAACTTCAATGTGTTCTATCCTTGAATGCATGACTGGATTCTTTGTGATATTGATGGCACTTTGATTATCACTTTATTGGTATTTCTTTCATTTTAATCTCAAGATCTTCAAGTTGCTGCTTCATCCAAAGGACTTGAGCACAACAGCTACCTGCTACTACATATTTAGCTTCTGCTGTGGAAAGAGCTATACTATTCTGCTTCTTGCTCAACCATGAAACCAAGGATCCTCCCAGAAATTGACATGTTCTACTTGTGCTTTTTCTATCAGTTTTGGATCCAGCAAAGTCAGCGTCAGTATATGCTATAAGCTCTTCTCAATTGCCTTTTAGATACCAAAGTCCCTTCTGTGATGTTCCAATTAGATATCTAAAAATTCTCTTAACAGATATTATATGGGACTCTTTGGGACATGATTGGAACCTTGCACGCATTCAAACATTGAACATAATGTCAAGTTTACTTGCTGTTAGGTGTAGCAGGGAACCAATCATTCTCCTAAATTGAGTTATATTAAAAGGCTTTCCTCCTTCATCCATGTCAAGCTTTGTTGCAGTGGTTATAGGAGTTCCCATTGATTTGGTGTTTTCTATTCCAAATTTCTTCAGCAGCTCTTTCAGATACTTTGATTGACTGAGGAAGATGCTATCATCATATTTTTTAATTTGTAGTCCAAGGAAGAAGTTGAGCTCACTCATTATTGACATCTCAAATTTGCTCTGTATTAACTTAGAGAAATTCTTGCAAAGGGATTCATTAGTAGCACTAAATATAATATCATCGACATAAATTTGAACAATGAGCAAGTCTTTATTTTCCTTTTTAGTAAACAATGTTGTATCAACTTTTCCTCTATTAAATCCCTTTTCAATTAGAAAGTTGCTTTACCTTTCATACCATACTCTAGGTGCCTGTTTTAAGCCATAAAGAGCTTTCTTCAGCTTATAAACATGGTTTGGCTTTGTTGAGTCCTCAAATCTAGAGGTTGATCAACATAAACCTCTTCTATGATATAACTATTCAGAAAAGCAATTTTTATATCCATGTGATACAACATTATGTCTTTTATGCATGCATAAACTAAGAGAATTCTTATTGCTTCTAATCTTACAAATGGAGCAAAAGTTTCCTCATAATCTATGCCTTCCTCCTGATTATATCCTTTGGCTACTAATCTAGTTTTGTTTCTAATAATTGTTCCTGATTCATCAAGTTTATTTCTAAACACCCATTTAGTTCCAATAACTGCGTGATTCTTGGGCCTAGGAATTAGATCCCAAACTTGATTTCTTTTTAACTAATTCAGCTCATCTTGCATAGCTAATATTCAATATTCACTAGCTAAAGCTTCTTCAGTATACTTCGGTTGCAATTCTACAAAAATACATAGTTATTTATTTGATCCCTAAGATATCTTTTGGTTTTAACATGCTCTTAAACATCCCCAATTACTTGATCAACTGGATGATTCCTTTGATATCTCTAAGTTCTAGGGAGTTCTTGAGAAATTTCTTCATTATTCTCAAATTCAACATCTTTCTCTTGATTATCTTCCTCTACATTGGCATATTCTAATATTTTTGGAGGTTCAATTTTATTTTCTTCAGAAAGGTTCAAGTTCTTAAAGCTAGAGATTATTTCTTCTTCATCTAAAACATGTTTGGAAACAATTTCATTTTCAATGAAAACTACATGTACAGATTCTTCTATGGTTCCAGACTTTTGTTGAACGCCCTATATACTTTACTTCTACCAAAATAGCCAAGGAACATACCTTCATCTAATTTTGTATCAAACTTACCCAAATTCTCTTTTCCATTATTATGGCTAAAGCACTTGCATCCAAACACATGCATGTGTGAAAGATTTGGTTTTTTACCTTTGTAAAGCTCATAAGGTGTCTTCCCCAGAATTGATCTGATGTAGGATCTATTAATGATGTAGCTTGTTGTGTTCACTACATCGGCCTATAAGTATTGTTGGAGCTCTTTCTTGTTCAGCATTGCTCTTGTCATTTCTCCTAACATCCTATTCTTCCTCTCTACCACTCCATTTTCTTGAGGAGTCCTTGGAGCTGAGAAGTTGTGGTCAATTCCATGCTCTTCATAATACTCCAAGAAGCTTGAATTTTCTAATTCTCCTCCATGATAAGACCTGATAAACATAATGGAAATACCTTTCTCATTTTGTACTTTCTTGGCTAAGGTTACAAATGTATCAAAAGTCTCATCTTTGGAGGAAACAAACAAAGTCCAAGTAAATTTAGAATAATCATATATAACTACAAGCACTACTAAAGTTATGTTAAGTTAGCGTTTACGGTAAAAAACGCCAAGTAAATTTGACCATCTTAGTTGGAGTTTTCCTCATAAACACCAACTAAAGTTATTTCAATTTACTCAAAACAACATCTTTTATATGTGGCTCTAAGGATTAGATGGCATTTACTAGCGAAACACCATCTTCTAAGCCTGTGTTTAGATGGGGTTTCCTTGAGAAATGCCACCTCTAATGAGACTTAAGAAACATCATTTTCAACTTTGTATTTAGATGGCATTTCCTACATAAATGCTATCTTTTGTGAGGCTTTCCATGGCATTTATCTTGAAATACCAACTAAATCATGATTTTTTTTAGAACAGTAGTTTAATTAATTTGCACTTAATTTGCTTCTTTGCAACCTGTATTTACGAATTGAACTTGCTAGTATAGAAACCAAATAAGACAAACTAATAATTAATATTTTTCAATAACAACTAAAATACAATACTATAGTACTCCAATAGAACTATACATGGTACAAATAGTAAGGTCGATAATATTTTTCAACATCTAAAATACAAATTATACCCATGAGAAGCAGACTTTACCAACCTTGTCAAGCCATACACAACAATAGTGCAAAGAAATAGATTTTGTTGGACTTGGATGCCCTTTGTCTTGAGGAACAATAGGGTTGATGGATCTGATGTTAACAAACTTCATTATCAAAATCCTTGCCAAGATGGTGGTAGTAGAAGATGCTTTAATAGATGCTTTAGAAGGATGATGGTCATCTCCCCCACTCAAACATTCGACAATTAATTTCTAGAGACAAGGAGATACAAAATTATTTAATGTCTCCCAAATACAATTAATGAAACTCAGAAGTGAAAAACTCAAAAACTAAGAAATTTGAGAAAATACAGCCATTAAACTTAGGCATGTAAAAGCCAAATTCAAATATGGAGCTTTTAAAAAAATAGCTGGTGTTATTCTGAGCCCAGCTACTTAATCTAGCAACTCACTAAAGCTTTTAAATTTTAGACATTGAACCATAGAGACAAGAAGAATGGATACTGCCCTGAAGACTAAAAGAAACCAGAAAGCCAAACTCAGAATCATTTATAGCCTCTCCAATTTGGGCCAATCATGGTTTGCAAAGTCTTTTCTTTTGTAATATTTTCATTTTTCAGCCTATTTACCTTCTTTCAATTTGCATGTTTATGAATATTCAGTTGCCACAAGATACGAAAACCATAATTTTTGGTTTTTGTTTTGGCTGCTTTACATGTTACATTCAATTTTCAATTATTATATTGGAAGAAAGATGGTAGTAGTGGTTTCCATATGTGGCAGCTAACATTGAATTTCTTTTAATTTCTTATAAGAACTTATATAAAAATATTTCACATACCATACAAACAAGTTCCACATGCAAAACTCAATTATACTACCCCATTTTGCTATGAAATGAACCTATGATCAAGTAATGTAAGCTATAGAAGAAGAGGAGGTAAGCAAAGAAAGAATTAATAGATCAATATGAGCTAAAAAGAAGATCATAAACTTTCAAATGACCACCTCAACCTAGTGGAACTAGCTCATACTAATTCTATAACAAACATTAACTATAAGCTAAAGAACATCAATACAACTAACCTGCAAATGATCAAAGCTTCTTTCCAAGATGTCCACTAGGGGTGAGAAGTATGATAACAGTAAAGAAAGTGTGGCCTTCCATAAAAGGAAAGAGTAATTAATTATATGTCTGATGAGGATAGAGATCAAATTCAGAACTTGAACCTAAAGAAATAATAAAAGAATAATGAGAACTATAATTGACCATTATTAGATGGCTCTTGACATTGCAAGGAAGACATCTAAATTAAACATATATATCCTAAACATATATGAAAATAATAAAGATTTTACCGTAGCATCTTCCACGTGTATTCACATGCACTTATCAAGCACATACTGACACCATTCTTCAACAAGTTCCTCAATTTGAACATCAAAGTATTTAAGATAATAGTTATCAAGGAAGTACTGTAAATTAAAATAGTATACATAAGTAAAATTGGTAAAATTATATTAGCACTAGTGTAATATAATAGAATTACATACCGTGTCTAGAATTATGCTATGACAATATGTGATGATATCCTTCATAAATAACATCACATAATACCCACAATTATTATCATTTTGCTGTCTCGGGCATTAAAAGGAAAAATTATATCAATTATCATAAGGGGATGTTAATCTTAACAATTGATTGGATATAAATTTATACATACCTGTATCCTTTTCCATTTATATAATGAGGAAGCTAGGGGTTTTTCCATTTTTCCCTTATGGTGATCTCTACGCTCGCTTGTTACCTGAAATATTAATACAGCACTGTTAACTATAAGAAATAGAAAAAAAAGCTTAATATAATGGAAAAAAGACTTAATATAAGAAAAACTAAATTCGAATTACTACATAGAAGCATAAAAAATTAAATATATTGAAAATGAATAATTATTGTTACTTATTAATTGTCCTCATCATTTGTTTACGAAGTTGGGGCTCATAATTTAAAGGATCCAAAAAGTATATAGTTGACTCCAATGATTGATAACAATTAGCATCCAATGTGAACTATAAAAAAATAACCAGCGTCATTAGTAAATTATAAGTTTACTTACACATCAAATTAGTGAAAATTTTAAAGGTTACTTACACATTATTATAAGGAACCAAGAACATGACATCTTTATTAGCTCTTGCACTGAATGCATCCACAATCAATTGCCGTTGTTCAGTAATCTTGGTGTCCAGTAATTTTCTCGTTGGAGCAACTACCTCTTAGGGATGGATAAATATAAATTTTCCTGTTAGATTATGAGGCACCAAGAATGTCTCATACATGTACTTAGAACAGAAAAAAAAGATAAAATAACGAAAAACATAAGTTAATATAAAGGCCTAAAGTAAAAAAAAAAAAAAAGAGGAATAAAACAAATAGATTAATATGAAGTACGTTATGTAAAATTTAACATTCACAACCCTGATCCACTTACGATGAATGATGTAACCAACAATTTCAGCATTGATACTTTCATATACTACCTTATTGTAAATGTTTTCATCAGATTTAACAAGTTTGCCGACTTCGCCATGAAGTGACTGTGGTAGAAACTTGACAATCATCCTTTGAAAAGTGTCTGGAACTATAAGCTTTGGCGGTTGCTTTTGTGGTTGAGCTATTGATTCCTTTGATTGTCCTGACCCTTGAACATTACTCTTCCCCTTCAACTAACTAACAAAGTGGAAAACTTTGGGTTAAACCACATTAATATTGCATAACAAAATATGATGGTACATTATTAATTGAAATACCTTTACTAATGGAGTAGCAGTGATAAGGTGTGCGGGCCATGCGATGAAGCTACCCAATGCCATTCCTAATGTTTCCATGTCCCCTACAGGAACAAGCAACCTAGCACCCTCCTCTTTGACCAACCTCAATCGACACTTTAAGATGGTTTGCAAGTACAGGTACATTATGAAGCATCTCTCTAGGGTTGTTATGCATATACACTTATGCAACCACTCGCCAAGTAGGTGTACCTAATCATAACGGGCATTATGTTTGATCCTATACCTATCAATGCATTACAAATCATCCATTTATGATGAGGTAGAAAAAATTTAGTCTAAATTTAATTATTAATGAAAGCAATTACCTGAGGGAGTTGCTTAGGGCCAATAGTACAACTATCTTTGGCACTGGGCACCTCTTGTTGTGTCTGTTGTGATGACCACATTTTAAGCAGCATCTCCATCAATTCAGCCAATCAAAGCTGCATCTAAGATTGAGTTTGATGTTGTTCCTCAACAATTGCCTCCAATTAGGCAACCTTTGTAGCATATACCTATGGTCGAGGCCCAAAAAAGGCTATGGGTCACACCATACCCTGCACCCCTAACCTGACCAGGGTACTCAGGGACCCCCAGTGCCTTGTCTAGTATATCTTGCCCTGAGCTTTCCACCTCTGTGCCTTAAGGCATAGACTTTGAGAGTTGGTCCTATGGAAAGAAGAAAAAAATATATAAATATTGGTTGCAAATACATAATAAACAATTAAAAATATCTAAATAAAATAGATAAAAAAGTAATACTAACAATTAAGTTTGCAATTATCTCATCCTTGTTCTTGTGAGATTCTATCCATAGCTTATGGTGTTGTATTTCCCTCCCTTGTAACCCCTCCTTTGATTGCTATGTATGAACAAAAATAAGCATGTGTAAGTATTTGAATGCAAATGTAATTCATAGAATTAAACATAGTACCTTTCACGTACCAGTTTATCCTCTATACCATGGTATCCTTGAAGACCTGCTCTATAGGGGCATTGCTGCTTCTTAGCTCTGTTACTGTTGGATTGGCTTAATTTATGTAAAATAGTACACCAAATTAGCTCTAGGCTAACAAAAACTAACCAACTTGTCATGTCCAAAAAACCAATCATATGCAAGCCAACCATGTAACACAACTACCCATGCATACACCAAACTGGAATTCTATTCAACAGCTAAACGCAGTGTATGAAAATTAAGTGGTGTACCTAAAAAGTTTCCTCATGATGCCATGCAACAAAAGCATCCTAGTATCCCTATGTAACGTATATCTCAAACAACCAAGGCGGATGCTCAAGGAAGTTGCCTACTTTATCTCTCATGATGAATCTAGTGAGAATGGAATGGAAATTTCGCAAAGCCACTCCGGCCATTATATATATGTGACGCCTGTGACTATGATTTATATCAAAAGCAAATTGCAAAGTACATGATCCAAAAGAATTATCGTCTATAAATATACATAAACAACATAATTAAATGACATACTATATTTTTATCTCTATATATTTGAAAATTCTCTTCTTCACAGGCTTAGAATCCTTATGAGGATGAGAGATTAGAACCTTCAACTTCTCAGCAACCCTGATGTTGCTGCTCAATTTTTGTCCACCTTTCTGTATTGGATTGCCTTTACGATTCCATTCTACATGAATCTTTTGGTAAGTATCTCAAGCTCGTATCACCTCTTTTAGCATAGTCAAGCCCCACTGATGCTTTTCGATATATTGCTCTAACTCTTTTTCACCACGATCACCACCATGATCATTATGATCAGAAGAGGGCATCATTTACCTGCAAAGAAATTCCAACAAACATGTAAGGTATCAAAGATGGATAAAGAACCATTAAACATGAAAAATTATACATATTTGTTAATGGAAATAAAATTCATACTAAGGCAAGCAATAAATTATATTAAAAAATGATAACCTTTTCCTTTTTCTTGTCAGATGTTGACTCATTCGTCCCTTATTTATGATCCAAGTGCCCTCTTGATGGTCATCTCTCATATAAAGGGCATTATCTCCACCAGGATCAGTATCAAGTGATGTCCCATGGAAATGAACATCCTCAGTATCCGCATCTTGATACTCTTAAGCATTAACATCAATTATTTTGTTCATTAACATAACAATAGACCACTTCTTATTAGTAGGATCAGGGACAAAAAACACTTGTTGAGCTTGTGATGCTAAAATAAAAGACTCATTTGTATACCTCACCCTATTAGGATCCACCTGAATGAACCCTGAATCATCAATTCGAAGGTTGTTGTTGTTAACCCACTTACAATAAAAGACAGGTACATGAAAATGAGATGTAATCCAACTCCTATATACGCTCAATTATCCCAAAGTATGACATGTTTGCAAAAATAGGGTTTTTGTCTTTGGCACTTGAAATATGCATTGATCGAGCTATAAGAGTTACCCCACTATTTTGCATTATGCTCTAGTCATCTTGCTTTTTTGTATAGAATGTGTACCTATTGATGAGATAAATGGTGTAAGAGAGTACATACATGCTTGGACCCATAGCTAACTGTTTCAACCTAAAACTAAACTAGGATTCCTCTCCAACTCCATAATAATGTGATTTTACAACCAATCTATAAAAATCTGATTGTGTTCTTTTGATATCTAACCTTCATTTTTATTGGGGTTCAAGCTTCTAATTCTCCCCTGTACATTTTCACATATTCATTAACCTCATCTGAGTTATGCAAGACATACAGGTAAGCTTGCTCCTGCTATGTTCTTGAGATACTAACTATTTCACTTCCTTGAATCCCTTCCCCACTTGTTCTCCCCAAGTGATGAGGCTTCGGTATCCCAATGATATCAACATTTGATAAGTATTTAGTATAGAATTCAACAGCTTCTTCAGTTATGTACCTTTAAACAATACAACCATTTGGTCCACTTCAATTTTTCATATACCCTTTCAATATCTTCATGTAACACTTAATCAGGTATATCCATCTTAGATAAGCTAGGCCATATATCTGTGTTTACCTAACGAGGTGAACTGTTAGGTGAACTATTGTAACATCCCTCACGATATCTTTATTAGTTTGTGTTCAGGACCGAAGGAAACAAGGTGGAGTTATATTCAAGAGAAGCCAGAAAAGGCTTCACGCTGCAGCAAGAAGCAGAGCCACCGTGGCGAGATGCCTTCTAGTAGCATTGTCTGGCAAATTTATGGTGGCACCGCGGTGAGATATCTAAGGCTGCGGCGAGAGTCAGGATTTTTGTTTAAATCCGGATCATTTTGGACACTCGGAAGGAAAAGAAAAGAAAGGAAACGAAGGGAGATCATGAGAGCTCAGCTAGGGTTCAATTTTCTGGCATCCAAGAGTGATTTTCGGACCTAGGGAGCTTGGATTTAAGTTGGTAAGTTACTTCTACTCCTCCCTCTTCATTTTTCTTCAGTGGAAATGTGGGGCTTTTGGTTTTGAGGTTTGGTCTCCGGTTTGTGACTAGATCCACCGATTGAAATGGTTAAAAAGAGGTTAATGAAGTGTGTTTTAGTGTTCTTGTAGATTAGATGTGAGTTTGAAGGGTTTGTATGTGATTTTAGCTTAACCCTAGGTTGATTCCGGTTAAGGCTCTTGGGAATCCGAGTTATATGGCATTGTTTGGTGTGTAAATGTTCCCCAAGAGCTTATTGATGCATGAAAGGGGGTACTGGAACCTTGGGTTAGGCCTAAAAGTGGTTGAATTGTGATGTTTGGTTTAATGATATACTGTGGTAATGAAAGAATTGTGTTATTATGAAGGTTATTTGGTTAATCGAGAGGGGTTCAAACATGTTGGTGTTCAAGAAAGCATGTGGAACTTGCGTGAGCGCAGTATTGATAACCTGAGGTAACCGGGTGTTTGTTTATGTGGTATTGTATAGTGATATATATATGCATGTCTCTTTCATACCACGATATTGATGTGTTTGTGTGTATTGTTTTTATCTATCGTGGTATGTGTGCGATTAGATGATGATGATGATTGTGATGATGATACATGTGATGTTAACATTGATAGGATATGAAATGGTGCATACATGATGATATTGTTAGCAAAGCTGACTTCCCAAGAGGGGGGTGAATTGGGAAGTTTGAAATTTTTCTGCACAAAGTGAAGTAAGTGAAGATATCATAGTATAATGAAAACAATGCGTAAGGCAGAGCAAGGTGAAAAGTAGAGATAAGGAGAAGAGAACTCAGTGATTTATCCTAGTTCGGTCTATTCTCTTGACCTACATCCAGTCCCCAAGACACCTCTTGAGATTTATCCACTATACAACAAGAATTTCAGTGGGCTTCTTGCTAAGGCCACAGTACATGAGTGTGCTCTGTTTCTTAGCTCTCTCAAACTCTCCAAGCACTTTCACTATGTGCTTCCCAATCCCCTTGTGAATACCCCTCACAAGTAAATCTATCTCCAAGATGAAGAGTAGATTGATTACAATGAAATAACTCTCTTGAAAAGAGTAGATATGAAAGTTTAAGTACAAGTATAGAAGTTGAGAGGGTAAAAGCTTTTGAGAAATGATTCAGCAGAAATTCAGTGTATATTAGTTTGATTCGTTACCCACAACTTCAAATGATGTTGTATTTATAGATTTAGGTCTTAAATATCCGTTAGAGATTAAATCTATCCGTTGGGGAAGTTATCCAACGGTTACTCTGAAAAACTATCCGTTTACCAACTGCATTTAATGTTTCTGACATACTGAAATTCGAATTTTGATTGGTCAACAGACGAATTTCGAAGGAACCGAAGATTAAAGCTTCCAACGTTACAGCACGAAGTTCGTTTGTTCATGAAGTGAAATTTGAATTTTGAAACTTACAAAACATTTTCACAATGTGACATACGAATTTTCAAGAAGAAAGTTTTTCGGTTAAGTGTGAACAGTGTTTTTAATTTTATACAGTGCCCTCGAAATTCGAATTTTGGAAGCCCAAAATTCGTCTGTTCTCAGTACGTGAAAAGGAGGCACAGTAGTTCATTTTCTTCGAAATTCGAATGTTGAAGAGTAAAGTTCGTCTGTCAGAGAGACTCTTTTCAGAATAACTTCATCATTCGAATGTTGCAAGTTCACATCATTCGTATGTCAATGTTTCATTTCAACAGACTCAAGAACTTAGCTTCTGAAATTCAAATTTTAATGTTCAAAGTTCGTCTGTCAGAGAGCAGTTTTGAAACTTAAATCATTCTTGATCTCATATGAACTTTAACATAGTTTCAGACGAATTTCTTCTATTTTCTCAATTTTTGTTTTGTTCAAAATTCGAATTTTGAAGACTCAAAGTTCGTCTGTTGCAAAGAAGCATCTATCAGACTAATATGAAAATTTGAATATTGGAAGTTCAAAATTCGTCTGTCAGAGAGCATTTATCAAACTCAATTTCATTTTGATTTCAGATGCACTTTATCATAGTTTCAGACAAATTTCTTTGGTTTTTACAAACTTCATTTTACTTGAAATTCGAATTTTGAAAGTGTGAAGTTCGTCTGTTACCAAAAGGCCTCTTTCAGACTAGATGAAAATTCGAATTTTGAACAACCAAAATTCATTTGACAGAGAGCCATCTCTCCAGACTTATTCAGTTTTAGCTCGAAATTCGAATTTCCAAAGGCAAAGTTCGAATTTCCAACTTGAAAGTTCAGTTTAAACTTTCAACCTTCGTCTGTTTGTGGGTGTTTTTCAAATATTTAAAGATCTAACATAAAATCAAAGTTTGAAAACATCTTTTCTTCAAATCAAAATCTTTTACCCAATCATAACAAAAACTAAGATTCTACAAGAGATCTAATTGCAAATACTCAGAAAATCTTCACTTTAGACAGCTTTGATCTCCTTTGATATCTTCAATCCAAGCTTTTGAAATGTTGGTTTGGAATCATCAAAACTCTTGTTTCAACAGATATGACATGATGATGGTTATATGATGATACATTAGCATCACCACATGATATTGTGTGATTGTGTTATATGATGGATGGAGTGGTGATGATATGATGATATAAATATATAATGTATGATGATATATGTATTTGTTAGGGAGGATAAGGATGGGATATGTGTGTATGTATATGTGTTAGGGAGGATAAGGGTGGATTATATGTGTTAGGGAGGATAAGGGTGGATTGTATATGTTAGAGAGGATAAGGATGGATTATATGTATATGCGTGTTAGGGAGGATAAGGATGGGAGTCCCTATGAGGACAACATGCGTACCATTCATTTTACATTGCATTCGTGTGCTACATGATTTATACGTGTATATATATATATGTTTATGTGTTATTGATCCCGGTTACTGAGACATTGTCTCACCCTACCTTCTCCCATGACTAACCCTTTCAGGTGAAGGTTCCAGCGCTAGTCCTGAGAAGCCTAGAGAGTAGCTGTGTATGTGGGAATAGTCTATGTACTGTTTGTTTTTGAATAATGTATTATGTGCCAAGTAGGATAAAAGGTTTTGTTTCAAGCGTATGATGTTGTAAGAATGGTTGTAATGTATATTGCGATGTATGGATAGAGGCATTATTGATTGTGTATATGGAAGGTGTTATTTGTGATGTTTTAAGAGTGTTGAAGGTTGGGAAGTCGATATAGTGGTATTTGTGAGCCTAGTGTGGTTTGGGGCTGATGTTTGTGTTTTAGGGCCTGTAGCCCGTCTTGTCATGTTAGGAATCAAGGGGGTCAAAACTCAGAGGAGTGGTTCCTTTGAGGTGAAACCTTTTTGGACATGTCGTTTTGAGAGTTTTGGACTTGTATAAATGGTTTCTGAGTGACCAGTTGTCTTGGGTGACAATTGGAGGTTGTTAATGGTAAGTTTTGCTCAATAAGTGGCCAAAACGGTGTCAAGAGTCCAGAATCTCCATACGGATTTGGATTGAGGTGAAAGTGGTGTCTATGGATAGATTGGGACTAGATTGACTTGTAGGAGTTGGAATCAAGTCAATCGGAGGTCGGAGCATAAAGTTATGCGCATCGGAATCCCTCCCCGGATTGTAGAAGTTGCTGATATGGAATATCAGCAGGGGGTGCCGCGACTCCAATGTCCAAGCCGCAGCACCAGTGATGCCAGAAGCGAGGGAGAAATAAAACAAGGCGGAGCCACGGCAGTACTGTAGCTGCTGTGGCCCCAGCCCAGTTTTTGGTGTTTCTAGGTTTGTTTCCGCTGTTTTAGAATATTGGGAAGTTGTTTCGAGATGTCTGGGTTTTGTTTAGTTGGATTTTGTTGTATTTGGTTGTTTCTGGAGGTGTTAAAATGCAGGATGTTACAACTATCATGTCAAAGAATGAAGGCGGGAAATACATCTCAAGCTCACACAAAGTGATAACAATTTGTTTTTGCAAAGTGGTCAACTTTCTAGGGTTAATGACTTTGCTGCAAATAGACTTAAAAAAGAAACATAGTTTGGTTACTGTCCCCTATACCTTTTTCAGCAAAATGAATTGTATATCCACTGGCATCATATGCTCTATCAAAACATGGCAATCATGAAACTTCAAACCCCTTAACTTCAAGTATTTCATAGATACATGGTTACTGATATTTGAGGAATATCCCTCTGGAACTTTAACCTCATTAAGGAATCCACAAAAAGTGATTTTCTCTTTTCTACATAAAGTATAAGCTGCTGAAGGTAGATAAGTATGTCATTTCTACTTTACGAGCGCCAATTCTCCTCTAATTCCCATAGCAACCAAATCTAACCTCACCTTCTTGCCATCTTTGGTCTTTCCCTTTACATTCAGTTATGTACCAATGATAATATCACATACATTTTTTCTATATACATGACATCAAGGAAGTGTCTCACATACAAAGACTTCCAATATGGCAATTCAAAGAAAATTGATCTTTTCTTCCACCCACGCATCCCAAGGTGTCTTGAAAAAGGTTTCTCGAAGTTGTTATTCAAATCATATACCTTGTGAAATAGGTCCTCACCACTTAACGGCACCAGCTCACATCTTTCTTCTATATTCCCATCAAAGGCTTTTCTCCATCCCCTGTAACGATGTCCTTGAGGCAAAAACCTGCGATGCCCAAGGAAGATAAATTTCCCACCATGTTTCAACCGAATCGAATGTGTGCCTTCTTCACATATAGGGCACCCAACCTCTCCTTTGATACTGTATCCAGACAAATTACCGTACGCCGGAAAATCGTTGATTGTACCAAACATCATAGCTTTCAAATTGAATGGTTCCTCCGTATATCCATCATACACCTCCACATCCTTATCCCACAATTGCTTCAAATATTCAATTAGTGGAGCTAAGTATACATCTATATCATTTCTAGGTTGTTTGGGTCCAGAAATCAACATAGACAGCATCATAAATTTTTACTTCATACAAAGCCACGATGGCAAGTTATAAATCACCAAAATCATGGGCCATATACTATGGGTGCTACTCTGCATACTGTGTAGGTTCATTCTATCAATAGATAATGCAAGGCGTAGGTTTCTATCTTCGGCCTCGAAGTCTTCATAGTCACGATGAATTAATTCTCATTGTGGAGAATCTGCAAGATGTCTAAGCTTTCCATCTTTAATTCTCTCATCCGCATGCCATGTTAAGAGCTTCGCATTCTCCACAGTACTGTACATGCGTCTAAATCTAGGTATGATAGGAAAATACCATACAACCTCTGCTGGGCTCAATTCTTTCTTCTTATATCGCGGGACATTGCATTTAGGATACTTTTCTAAAGATGCATATTCTTTCCAAAATAAAATACAGTCATTAAGACAGGCACGTATCCTCTTGTAGCTCATCCCAATAAAGTTTAGCATTTGTTTAGCCTCATATGCTCAGCTAGGAAGCAAATTATCCTCTGGCAGCATACCCTTCAAAAGTGCAAGTAACTCTGTGAAGTTCTTATTACTTCATCCATTGCCCGCTTTCAAGTTGTACAGCTTCAACACGACTGATAATATCATGAACTTAGTGCAGCCAAAGTACAATGGTTTTTCTGCATCACTTTTCAACCTCTCAAACATCTCTGGATAGTCCTAAAGTTCATCCTCAATCACATTTTCTATCTCTTTAAGATGATTAGCCCCAAATATACTTGTGTTGAAACCATTTGATCCACAACTCTCACTATACCTCTTACTACTATACTCATCATTTATCTTACCATGTTTTGTCCATCGTGTATAACTTTGTGATCAATTCCATTACATATTAAATGTGATTGCAACTCAGGTGCACTAACTAACTTCCCATAGAAACACTTCAACCAAGGGCATATAATTTTTTTAGGGTTATTAGCATGCTGAACTGCAAAACTAACAAACTTTTTTACTTCATCCTAACATTCCTGAGTCAAATGATTTGCAGATATCCATGACTGATTTATATTCCTCACATAGGTATAAAATTTGGCAGAGCCTCCCAAGTAGTTGAGGGTCCAATAATTCTATAACAATGCACAAAAAAGTATACTTCTTAGTTATAAACACTAGTACTTAATATTATATTTATATTATTGTCAACCTTCATTTCTATACTATGTGTAATTAACCTTTAGTCTACTAATACATGTATGGTAACCATTTTTTAGCAAATTACAAATCACTAATCCATTCCTAACCACTATATACTAATTTTCAAAGAAAAACTGGCAGCATAAAGTAAGATTGACGTACCTTAGAAGCTTTGAAGTTAATCACTAACACCAAGGACTTGAACTTTTCCTTTTATCCCTATGAGACCTTTAGCCTAGGCTTCCAAGAGTAATTTTTCACAATAAAGACCGATTTTAGTAATTCCTTACAATTTTCCAACTCCAAACTTTAAAGAGTCTTGAAAGTCTCTCTTTCAATTAAAGGCATTCAAAATATTTTGATTTCAACCTATACTTCAGTAAGCCCATAGCCACTTTAAATATAGACTTCAGTAGAATGGAAAATAGTTTGAACATCCAAAAATTTTGCAATGAAAAACTAGCAGCTCACCACTATCAAGCATTCAAATTGATAAACCAAATCTATACATGTTAGATTAGCTAGCTTCCCAAGAGGGGGGGTGAATTGGGAAGATTAAAAATTTTCTGCAAAATATCAAGAAGGTGAAGAAAGCAATATATGATGATAAAACAGAGTATAAACAAATAATTGTAAAGGTGACAGTAAAGAGAAGAAGACTCAGAAAATTTATCCTGGTTCAGTTTCTCCACTTGACCTACGTCCAGTCCCTAAGTCACCACTTGAGATTTTGCACTATTCTGCAAGAATTCAGTGGGCTTCTTGCAAATGCCTCAGTACAAGGATGTTGCTCTGTTTCTAGAGCTTCACTCAATCACTCTATGCACTCTTACAAAGTGCTTCCCAATCCCTTGTGATATCCCCTCACAAGAAAATATATCTTCCAGATGAAGATAAGAATGTTTACAAAGATTAAACTCTCTTACATAGAGTGAATATGAAAGTTTGAGTACAAATATTGAAGTGAGAGAGTAAGAAACTTTGAGTAGAAGATTTGGTAGAGTTTCAGTATATACAATGTTAAAATATATCCATTAGAGACAAAATCTATCCGTTGGAGAAGTTATCCAACTGTTACTCTGAAAAACTATCCGTTAACCAACTGCATTTAATGCTTCTGACATACTAAAATTCAAATTTTGGTTGGTCAACAGATGAATTTTGAAGAAACAGAAGGTTAACAGCTTCAACATTGAATGCCCAAAGTTCGTCTGTCATGAAGTGAAATTCGAATTTTGAAGTTTGGAAAATGTTTCAGTGTTGTGACATACGAATTTTCAAGTAGAAAGTTTTTCTGTTAAGTGTGAACAGTATTTTCAATTTGCTACAGTGCCTTCAAAATTCAAATTTTGGAACCCCAAAATTCGTCTGTCCGTAGCTGGTTTACAAGGCTCAGTAGTTCATATAGTTCAAAATTCGAATTTTCAAAGGGCAAAGTTCGTCTGTCAGAGAGACCTCTTTTCAAACTAACTTCAAAATTCGAATTTATAAATACTGTCATTCGTATGTTAACATATCATTCTAACAGACTCACAAGCTTAGTTTCTGAAATTTGAATTTTCATGTTCAAAGTTCGTCTGTCAGTGAGCAACTTTGAAACTCAATCTAAACTTGGTTTCAGATGAACTTTTACACAATTTCAGACGAATTTCTTTAGTTTTCATAAGTTTCATTTTGTCTAAAATTCGAATTTTCAAAACTCAAAGTTCGTCTGTTGCTTAAAGCTCCTTTCAGACACTTATCAAAATTCAAATTTTTCCAAGTCAAAATTCGTCTGTCAGAGAACCATCTCCTTAGACTTATTCAGTTTAAACACGAAATTCGAATTTCCAAAGCCAAAATTCGAATTTCCAAGATGACAGTTTAATATAAACCTTTCAAACTTCGTCTGTTGGTGGGTGTTTTTCAAATATTCCATGATTTAACATAGAATCAAGGTTTTAAAACATCTTTTTACCAAGTCAAAATCTTTTACTCAAATAAAACACTACTAAACAACCTACATCTATTCTTGCACAGATTCTTCAGAATTTCTTCACTTGAATTCTTTTGGGCACCTTTGATATCTTTATTGCAAGCCCTTAAGGGTTGGTTTGGAATCATCAAAACTCTGGATTCAACAATACAAAGCTCACATTTCATTCAAGCATTTTAAGTAATATCAATTCCAATTTGAAGGTAAAATTAACATGCCTTATGAGGTTGCACAACACAACTCACATACAAGATGTAGTAGTTCTACTTTGACCTAAACATGTTAAATGTACCATGATCAATTGTCATAAATCAACTTATTCCATCATATGACTTTGCTTAACATAAATTAAATTCATTGCACATTATTTTTTTGCTAAAATTTTTAAATTGTAGCCTTGCTTTAAACATCAATAACTTTAGCAAGCCCTTTCCAAATTAACCAATTTAGGACTCTTTCAAAATCTCGACTCACCAACTATATACTATTAACTTTTCATATTTGTTGGAATCCATTTGGTCCACAAATATACAAAAATGAACTCTCAAGTGACATAATACAAAATTATGACATATTTGGAATCTAAAAGAGATACAATACTATGTATTCCTAGTTATATCTGAATTCTTAACTAACTTGACCAAGTTGACATACTTTTGCCTGTTTGTTATATTTGAATTCTTATCATCAAAATAATGGAGATCTATACAAGTCACCAATTATCTGTCGCAACTATATTCTAGATGGCATCCCAAGCAATCAAACAAGAGGAACAAGAGGATGCTAAAATATGAAGTTTTCAGTTATCAAGATGCTAAAAAGTGACTCCTAAAAAAATTACTTCATAAAAAAAATGTACAAGGCCTAAAATTCGAAGGCAAAAATTACAAAACCCAAAGAAAACAAAAGAAAGTTCAAAATTTTTTAACTCAAGTGTCATATATGATTCAAAAAATGAAGAGGTTTAATAAAAGCATTGTTCTCATATTTTAACATTATCTTTCATTCAAGCAATATGTCAAATAGTACATTTGACCATTTTAAGTAATATCAATTCCAGTTCGAAGGTAAAATTAATGTACCTTATGAGATTGCACAGCACAATTTACATACAAGAAGTGGTAATTCTACCTTGACCTAAACATGTTAAAAACCAAGTTGCATGACTGACTACTCAAAAGGCCAATTTGCTAAGTGTCACTAGTTTAAGAACTCAAGATATACAAGGGGAAAAGGGCCAATATTGAGAATGCTATGAAAGAAGAGAAGAAGAAAGAAGAACTAACTTTCATTCATCATTATAAATGATTTTCTTGCTAACATTTCCCTTAGTTGTATGTTGTTGAGTTTAACTAACTCACTAAACCAATTACTTAATTACTTATCTTCATATTCTATTATACTAAATAGATCAACTAAATAAAATAATTTACATCAGGTCTGCACCTTCTCTACTATAAGCTTCTTGAGACAAATGAACAAAAAAGAGTCATTTTGAATGTAGATGCTTACCTTACAATTAGAACTAGATAACCTTTTAAACAACTTACTTTTAGAGCTAAACTGGATTTTACACATTTTTGATCAAATGATTGCTCCTTACTAGTTTTTTTCATTCCATTTAAGTCTCCACCACCACTTCCATAAGGGACATGTGAGTTAGTAAAGTCAACAAGGTAGATGAATAAAAAAGTAACAAAAAAAAGACTTACACATAAGAATATAGCATTAATTGAAAAAGGATCAGAATCAAATGAGAATAATAAAATCTGAAATATTAAAAAATTAAATGAAGGCATGCAGCATAGAGTTCAGCAAGCAAGCATTAGTAAGATAACAATCATTGATAAGCAAAAAGCAACACTAGTTAGCACATTCACCCTAAACTTATAGATTTATGTCAAAATGTTAAAAATTGCAGAAAAAATTGTTGTGTCAAGTCAAATCAATTTGCAGTAAAGAGAAAATTATTTCTATCCAAGGGAGAACATTAAAACCACTAATTGTATATATAACCTCATTATATATTTATAGACTTACCAATTATAGATATGCACACACACAACTATAAATAGTAAGCTAGACATGGAGTGACTGTAATGTGCAATTGGAAAATGAAACATGAATTTGTCCTCAACTAAGGTACTATATATATGTGTATTTTATAATTCACCAGTAAATTTATTTTGTTGTTCTCACAACAAAGCTGTTATTAAAAAGTTATTGACTCTTCTCTCTCTCCCACTCTCGTGGTATCTAAATATTTTAGCTCTTTAATTATCCAAATTCAAAGTTTATGGCGGTGACAAGAAATACTAGAATACTGTAGCATTAAGAGAAACTTGGTGAAGAAGATGGAACAATGAAGGAAGAGTGACATGACTAACTTAGTGCAATATATAGATATATTTATATATGTGAAGCTATAAGTTGTATGTGTAGCATAAAGTGAGAGGATAGGTGAGTGGTGCTTGTGTGGGAGAAGCAAGAGTGTGTGTGAGGTGGTGTATAGAGCGAAAAGAGCTACACATGCTCCACACGCACATGAATTCTCTTTCTGATTATCCTGGTCCCCACCTAGATTATGTATATTAATGTCACTTGAAATTACAAAGAGCAAATTGCTTACTAAACTAGAAGAAAATGCAGGCTTGGAAGGGAGTAGAGAATAAATTCATATGATAACTGGAGGTGTATATGACTTAATGAAAAAGAAGAATGCAAAAAATGTGCAGAACATGTTGCTATAAAGTTAGAGAAGCTGTTAAAGCTGAAAAAATCCTACATTCTATAGAAGATTATGGCACTTGCTTTTAATAATTCCATTTAAACGAATGGGATAGATAAAGTCTAACAACACAATGGAGAAAGGCTGCAGCAATTAGTTAAAAAAACTGGCTCCCAAGGCCATAATTGAAAAAACCAGCAAACCATCAAGAGAACACCTTCAAGCCATTAGATTCAAAGAGATTGACCGAGAGAGTTTTATAGCTAGATAGTTGGAACTGAATCAAAATCTTTATGAAATCTAAAACATGAACTAAGAAAGACTTAAATCCCAGTTAAAAAGAAAAAGTACATCTAAAAAATTAACATGACATTTAGTTCCCATAATATCAATCAGAAGCTATGACTTCCAATACACTTTTTTTTCCAAATTATCCATGTAAACTAAATGATATTAATGAACATCATGAAATCAGAAGTCATAAAAGCACTCAATTAAGAGACCTGAAGGGAAGAACTTCCAATTACCTTTCATTTTAACAATATAATACATGGATAGAAGAACAAAAGGTAATTTTATGGCTCTGACATATGAGCCTTCCTTGTTGATAATAAACAATTTACGAGAAAGATAAGCAACAATTTTTACCTATGTTTGGTTAGATCTACGATTTGCCTTGTGATTGCTGTCTCTTTATGTTATATCTTCTTCTCTCTACCTCTTTGCTTTATTTTTTAATACAAAGGTAAGCAACAATCAAGGGAAAACATAAAGGACGAGAAAGATAAAAGAGGGAAAATGGATAATTCTTCCTATCAATCAAAAGCATTTATGAGGAAGGGTCTAGCTTACAAATAGCAACATTGAAAACCCAGCAGATCTAGTAAGCTTACCAAAATAGAAATCTCGAGCTTCACAGATATCGAAGGAAGTAAACAGATGTTGAAGGAGCATCTAGGGTTCACAGTGCATGGTAAATGAGAATGAATGAGGTGTAGTCATCAGTGGTTGGGGTCATGTTTGCAATGATGGCATGGGTTTTCGATCAGGGATTTGGCAATAGAGGGAAGGTGAAGATGATAAGGTAGGTTATCGAGCTAGAAATCTCGAGCTTCATGGCTAACAAAAGAAGCAGACAGATGCTAGAGGACCGTCTAGAGTTCATAAAGCATGATGAATGAGAATGGATGAGACGAGGTCGTGGGTGGTGGTGGTCATCTTCGCAATAGCAACATGGGTTTTCAATTCGGGATTCAGCAACAAAGAAAGGAAAAAAAAGATAATGTAGAAGGAAATGGGTGCCAATGTGACTAAAATTGTTCAAGCAAAAAATATTTTAAGAAACATTTCTAAACATTTACTAAATAAACGACATCTATAACTCAAACATATATAAGCATTTATCATATGAGCGCTAACTATTACCTATTATAGTTGTCCTTTATTCATAAACGCCAACGTTATCTCGGCATATATCTTGGCATTTCCATTTAAAATGTAAAGTAAAATGCATACTATAGATGGTTTTCAATTTTAATTTTTGTTTTAAATTTTATTCTAAATTTTGAATGATTTTAAAATTATATTCATTGGTGTTTATTAAGAAAATGCCAACTATGATGGATAACCTTACTTAGCATTTACAAAATAAACACCAACTAATATTTTTTCAATTTTAATTTTTGTTTTAATTTTTAATAACTTTAGTTGGCGTTTTGCATAGAAACATCAACTAATGATTTTAATTTTTTTTAACTTTTAAATCATTTTAAAATTATCTTAGTTGGCGTTTATTTGGGAAATGCCAACTATGATAGATACTTTTACTTAGCGTTTACCCATAAAATGCCAACTAAAATATACTTTGTTTCACATTTCTTGGCGTTTTCTTATCAAATGCGAACTATTAAGCACCATAAAAACCCATTTTTGTAGTAGTGAAGCACATACAAATTTTCACTAATGTTTTTTACTCTAGATGGACCTATCAAGTCCATGTGCAATAATTGTAACGGTCTAGATGTGGTGATTACATTTTTAAGTTTGAAGGATGATTTAGTTTTTTTTCCCTTAAGGCTTGCATCACATTTTCTATCTTTTTCAAAAGAAATTTTTGGTGATCTAGTGACTAATTCATTCTTAATCAACTTGGTTAGTTGATTCTTGTTAATATGGGCTAGTCTTCTATGCCACAACTAACTCATTATCTTTGCTAATTAAACATACAAAATCTAAAGTAGGAAGTTCTTCTAGATTAATAGTATAGCAGTTACCATCCCTTTGAGCTTTGAGCATAACTTTGCAATCCCTTTTTTGAATGACCAGGCATAATTTTGAGTCAAACAGTACCCAATTCCCTTTATTACCTGTCTGACTCACACTCAGCAAGTTATGGTTGAAGCCAATCACAAACAGCAACTCTTCTATGGATGTCTCAGGATTCTTGCCCATGATGTCGATGCCAAATATTCTACCATATTGGTCACCTCCAAAGGTCATTTTTCCTCCTTTCTTGTCTCTAAGGTGATGGACTTCTTCTTACCACCAATCATATGTCTTGAGAATGCAGTATCCATATACCATTTATTGCTCTTGATAGCTTTAAGACAAACCTGCAAAACAAAGTTCAGCCATTCTTCTTAGGTACCCAAATCTATTTGGGTTCTTTTCTGTCAGTGACATCCTCCCTAGATATGGATTACCTTTGGGAACCTATTCTACCTTTCTGCCAAGTCTATTATTCTTTAACCAACATGAACTTGAAACAAGTCCCTTCTTATTATAGAAGTGGCAGGTGATAAAGGGGCTGCTAGATTGAGATGCAGGGAGAAAATAATGCAGATAATATTTTTGTTACATAAATTTGGGTTGGACATAAGATTTAATGGCTTTCAAATTGTAACTTTTCTTTTTATGTCCATCTACATGTACAAAGTATCTCATGTATAAATTTTGATTTTTCTTTTTATTATTTTCCTTGACTGCACAAGGATCATAACCAAGGCTAGCTTTTCCTTATATAATGACTTCCTAGCAATGCGAATAACATGTCTTTACCTTTGGTGAGTTTAGCCAGGCTTTTGAAAAAATATTCATTATTTTTCTTTAGATCAATGCATGATACACAGTAGGCAGATTCAACTCTATGTTGAGGTGTAATGTCAGGTATTTTGCAATCTAATTATAACTTGCTAATCTTCTCCTTAGCTAGTTTTATAGTTCCTTTGCAATTTTAATGAATTCGCCATGTAGATCATGTAACGCACCAAGTAGTTCAAAATAGGAAGGGTCAAAATCATTTACCTCATCTTTATGATCACTATCAGATGAATTTTGAATTTCTTCTACTGCACATGCCATCAGACATATGTTGGCAATTTCTTCTTCATCTTCATCCTCTTTATCTGAGATGTTGCCCTAGATTGATAAGATATAGGCCTTTTTCTTTTTGCCTTTGTCTATAACTTTCTTTTCTTTCTCCTACTTTTTCAGGAATTGTGCATATTTCCATTTATTGTGCCCTTACTTCTTGCATTCGTAGTAGGTGATGGGCTCTTTGCTTTCCTTCTTGTTATCTACCATTGCTCCTTTCTTGAAGAACTTCTTATTTCACTTTTTACTATAAAATCTTCCAAATTTTCTAACCAATATAGTCAGAGTTTCTTTATCTAGTTCTTCTTTATCATCAGAATCTTATTTTCTTTCTTCTACAGCTTTAACGCATGACCCTTTTTCTTTTTATCTTATCTAGCATCCTTGAGAGCTTTCATCTTGCCCTCATATTCTTCAAGACTACCAAAGAGAGCTATAATAGAAGCCATTGATTCTCTTCTAACTTCTTCTGCGGCTATTACTTTCAATTGCCATTCAAGAAGAAGAGCTCTAAGGATTTTTCTGACCTTCTCTGCCTGTGTGTACTCCTTGCCAAGGCTCTTTAACTAATTCACAATAAGGGCGAATCTCTTCTACATATCTTTCATGATTTCACCTTCCTTCATTTTGAAACTTTTATATTCTTTAATGCAGGAATTTAATTTGTTCTCCCTCACTCCAATAGTTCTTTCTTGAGCAATTTCCAGAGTGTCCCACATTCTTTTGGCTGTGGAACATTAAAACACTCTATAAAATTCATCCTGGTTGAGAGCACTGACTAGACAGTGTTTTGCTTTGTAGTTGAGTAGGACTCTTCTCTTATCTTTATCATTTCACTCATCCTCTAGCTTTTCTTTGTACTTAACATCATCTAGCAATTCCATAGGAACAAAGCCTCCTTTCTAAATAACTGACCAAATATCTAAGTGAATAGACTGAAGATAGATTTGTATCCTCATTTTCCAGTATCCATAATGTTCTTTAGTGAAGCCATGAGGTCTGTTGGTATTATTTCCTTCAGGAAGAATGTTTTCTCCAAAGCCAACCATATATTCTCCCGAATTGTTAGAACCTTCATTCGAGAGTCCGATCACTAATACCACTTGTTAGATTTGCTGGCTTCCCAAGTGGGGATAAATTGGGAAGTTCAAAATTTTTCTGCAAAATGATGATAGAACAGTGATATTAGAAGTTTGCCAAAAAAAAAATAAATTACATAATCTATAAAACAATTGCAAGGTAAAAGAGGAGAGGACACAGAGACATCCATTCCTCAAGCCACCACTTGAGATTTTCCATTATCTTGCAAGAATTCAGTAAGCTCCTTGCAATGCCATAGTACAAGCTAATGCTCTGTTCTAAGAGCTCTCAAATATACACTCTGCACTCTTACAAAATGTTTCCCAAATCCTTTGTAAAAACCCCTCATAAGCAAATCCTTCTTCCAGATAAAGAAAAGATTTTGTACAGAATGAAAATCTCATTGATACAGAGTAAATAAGGCAGTTGAAGTGCAATAAATGAAGTATGAGTAGATAAAAAGCTTTGACTTAAGATTTCATAAGAATCTCAGTATTTACAGTGTTAATTCATTACCCACAACTTTAAATGAAGTTTTATTTATAGATTTGTGACTTAACTAGACGTTAGACATAAGATCTAGCTGCTAGAGATGTTATCCAATGATTACTCTGTAAAACTAGTTATTCACCAACCACATTTAATACATCTGACACTCTGAAATTTAAATTTGGGGTACCAACTGAAGAATTTCACAGAAACCATAAGCTAAAGACTTTAATATTAAACTTCTAAAATTCGTTTGTTCAAGAGTGAAATTCAAATTTTTATTTTGTCAAATATATCCCATGTCAAAAAATATAAATTTTCATATTCAAAGTACATCTGCTGAGTGTGAATAGTTGTCTCATGTTTCTACTGTTGACTCGAAATTCATATTTTGGGAGGCCAAAATTCATCTGTAGGTGACAAGCTTAACATGGCACAAAAGTTCTACTTTGAGAAATTCTAATTTTCAATTTTCAAAATTCATCTGTTAGAGACACCTCTAATCAGCCTTACAAGTCTTCATTCCAAAATTTGAATTTTGAAAATCAAAATTCGTCTATCAGAGGGACTATCTTGAACTCAATTTACATTTTAACATCAAACAAACTTTGACATGACTTTAGTTGAATTTTGCACATTTGCTTAACTATGCATGACTTGAAATTCAAATTTCAATATTTGAAATTCGTCCATTAGAGGTGACACCTTTGTAACTTCAAATTTCAGTCAGCCAAGTTTGAATTTTCAATGAGATATATAGATTTTAACAACTCAAAATTCATCTGTTAGTCAGTGTTTTTCAAATTTAACATATGTTAACATAGGATAACGTAAAAAACACATATTTAAGCCAAGTGGGAGTTTGAGTAAGTAAAATCAAAGCCTTTTACCCTATGTATAAAGTGAGAAATCCTAACAACTATTTCTTCACCTATTTCTTCTTGGATTTCTTCGCTTGAATGCTCTTACACTCCTTTGATATTTTCCTTCCAAGCTCTAGTTGTTTAGAATCATCAAAGCACTTGATTCAACATCTTTCTTGCTTCTTCAAAAATTATGGGCATTCTCATTTGATATGCCCTAGCTTCTTGCATTCATAGCAGGTTATAGGCTCTTTGTTTTCTTTATTGCTAATGGTTCTAATAACTTTCTTGAAGAACTTTTTGTTCTTCTTCTTTCCATAGAATTTGCCAAATCTTTTGACTAGCATGGCTATTGTTTCTTCATCAAGACCTTTATCCTCATCAGAATCTTCATCTTTCTCCTCTTCTGCAACAATCTTGTTACCATAAGCTAAATAAAGAAGTAACAGAGGACATGAATTCTACTCTTGCTTCTTCTATTGCTGTAACCTTTAGCTACCATTCGAAAGGAAAAGCTCTTAGAATTTTTCTAACTTTCTTAGTCTGACTATGGTTTTTGCTGAGAGCTTTAAGTTGATTCATAATAAAGGTGAATCTCTTCTCTATCTCCTTGATAGATTATCCTTCATTCATTTTGAAGTCTTCATATTCACCAATAAGAGTGCTAATTCTATTGTCTCTCACTCCACTGGTTTCTTCATGAGTTACGTCCAAAGTGTCCCATATTTCTTTGGCAGTTATACACAAAGACACTTTGAAGTACTCATCCTAGGATAGAGCACTCATTATAGCAAATTAGACCTTTGTGTTGAGCAAAACTTTTCTTTTGTTATTGTCATCCCATTCTGCTTGTAGCTTTTCTTCTAGCTACCCTTGTTCATTTTGCCTCAGATGGACAAAATCTTCCTTTTCTACAATGGACCACATATCTAGGTCCAATGTCTTTAGGAACAACTTCATCTTTATCTTCCAATAGGTGTAGTTTTGACCAATAAAGTCTAAAGATCTATTCATGTTTGCACCTTCTGAAAGTAAGTTTTCACCTAAGTCAACCATTCCTTCTCCCGGAGTGTCAATTCCTTTTACTGGGAGTCTAAGCTCTGATACTACTTTCTAGGAATGTTGGCTTCCTAAGAGGGGGGTCAATTAGGAAGTATGAAATTTTTCTACAAAAATGCAATATAGTAGTAAAAGCAAAAGTTTGCAGAAAAGTATAGTATAATGAAAATTGAATTTAAGAGATAAGGAAAGAGAAGACTCAGTAATTTATCCTGGTTCGGTCCAATCCAATTGACCTACATCCAGTGCTCAAGCCACCACTTGAAATTTATTACTATTAGCAAGAATTCAATGGACTCCTTATAATGCTATAGTATAACACTTGTGCTCTGTTCTAAGAACACATAAAATTTCTCAACATTCTTACTGGTATTTCCTTTTATCCTTTTGTGAATTCTCTCAAAAAGAATCTTTCATTCAAATGAAGAAAAGATTTGTTATAGAAATGAATACTCTCTTAAATTAGAGTAGATATGAAAGTTGAAGAATAATAAATGAGGTGTACAGGTCAAAAGTTTTAACACAAAATTTCAATAGAGTTTTTGCAGCATCAAACTTAAATGTATTACCCACAACTTTAAATAAAGTTTTATTTATAGATTTGTAGTTTAACTAATTGTTAATACAAGATCTAACCATTAGAGACATTAATCAATGGTTACTCTGCAAAAAGAACTATTCATCAACCATATTAGATACATCTGACACACTAAAATTTTAATCTTGGGGCTCAATAGACAAATTTCGCAGAGATAAAAGGTTAAGTACTTTAATGTTTAACTTCAAAATTTATCTGTTGCTAAGAGACATTCGAATTTCAAATTTACAAAAGGTATAGCATGTTAGATTGTGCGAACTTTCATATTGGAAGTGCGTATGAAGAGATTGAACAATTGCTTCAAGTTTTCATATAGCACTTCAAAATTCAAATTTCAAAAACTGAAATTCATCTATCAAAGATTTGTTTAACTTGACACAAGTTCTTCATTTCGAAATTTGTACTTTGAAGCTCAAAGTTCGTCTGTCAGAGACTGTGACTTTGAACTCACGTTGAACTTCACCAATAGTCAAATTTTAACTAAGTTTTATGTGAATTTTACACATTTTTGCTAACTATGCTTAGCCAAAAATTTAAATTTCAGATTCAAAATTCATTTATTAGAGATTAAAACTCTATAACTTCAAATTTGACCAAGTAAAGTATGAATTTTAACAAAATAAGCATGAGTCAACTAGCAAAATTCATCTGTCGGCCAATATATCTTAATTCTAACTCATGCCAACATCATATAACTTTAAAATAACTTGTTTAAATACTGTGGTAACATAAATAAGTAAGGTTTAAAACTTTTTACCGATTGTACATGTGAGAAATCCTAAAAACTAATTTTTCAGTTAATATTCACTAAATTTCTTCACTTTATGCTTTCATATTCCTTTGATTTTCTCCTTCTAAGCTCTTATTGTTTGAAATCATCAAAACTTCTAATTCAAGATCTTCCATGTATGCCAACTTGAGAAATCTTCACATATTATATAATATGAATGCATTGACTTACAAAATAATCTATGCTTTAATGTACTACCTGAAAGGATCATTGATTATCAAGTCAAGCAACTAAGGAAGAAAGACATTTCTTTGGTGAAGGTGGTCTAGAAAGGTTTATCTTCAAAAGAAACGACTTGGGAGATGAAAGCAGACATAAAGTAGAGATATCAAAAGCTATTTCTATAAGGAATGTTTTAAATTTTGAGGATGAAATTTATTTTAAGGGGGAGAGAAATGTAATATCTATTTTATTGGATATCATAAAATACGTAGAGAAATAGTAAAATTTGAAATATATGGTCAAGTGTGATAAAAGGCAAAGAGGTCATTTTTCAAGATTAACTAGAAAAATGAGAAAGAGAAAAGTATATTTTTGTCATTGGAGAGAAAAAACCTTCAAAAATATAGTCCCTAGAAAGGAAGAAATCTATGCAATTTCATCCTTAGGAGAAATTACAAGAAAGGACCTAAAAGAATTAAAAATTTTAATTTAACCCTAGATCAAAGATAATTTTGTTGGTATTTAAAATTACTATCAAAACGAACCTTGCAATGAGCCAGATCTAATGGTATATAGCGTGGGGGTTAACTAATTAAAAATGAAGAAATAACCAGTGTTGAGTATAAAAAAAGTAACTTTATACCGAAAAGGAGTTTGTGGGCCCCATAAGTAGCTGAAAGGTAAAGGTAACAATACGTGGACCCCACACAGATACTGTTTGGGACATGATAATTAATTTTGCATAGTTACAAATTTAGAATAATTTTAAAGAATTAAAATATCTCAAAAGTAACTTTATCTATATAGTTAAAAATTTATCGATACATGATATATCTAGGTTAAGCAAAATATACAATATTTGGGCACTAGCTCCCTCTTCATTTGAATCTCAAATTGCCATAAGAAGCATGTGATTTTTGTTCCAAAAACTTATTCAACAAGGCAAAATTTTTGGACAAAAAGTAACCATTGTTAGTTAAGTAAATAAACGAATTAATCCCTTTGTTTCCTCTCATTAGGTGTGACATTCAGCAGCTGCAACTAGAGAGAGAAGCTCCAAAAACATAAGAGAGAAGAGAGAAAAAGAGAAGAGAAAAAAAAAGACCAAGGAGAAAGCTTGAGGATTCAAGTTGAAAAGTAAGTTTCTATGCTTTCTAACTTGTGTTTCCAAGTGTTTTAAAGTGGTTTCAAGGAGTCTTCCTCTTCCTCCCTCTCTATATGGATTTCGGCCAAAACCTAGGTCATGAGGACGATGAGTTTCATGCATTAAACCTAGGAAAAACCATGAACAAACCACTTGAAACATGATTTTGGAAATTCTTGGTTGTTTTTCAAAACAAATCATTTTCTCTTATTTTCTTGTTATTTTTGGCTAGAACAAGGCATCATATTGGAGTGGGATTTTTATAATTTTGATGCCAAAAATGGAATCCTTTAGTCCAAATTAGCTAAGAACAAGTATTAGTTTCAAGAAAAACCAAAAGGATAACTATATAGAAAATTTAGGGTTGGTGAGCACTTTATGAAGAAATATTATGAATTGGTGGCTTATGACCTTAAATGATGATGCATTTAGGTTGAAGACAGTTGTGGAAGTCTTAAAGGGTAGTGTCCCAAGGTTGGAAGGCAAATGAAGTCATTGAGGTAGCATTTTACCTTTTCTTGCAATATATTGTCTCATATGATTTCTATGAATTTGATGATTTGCCATGTGATTGTTTGGATGATTTGTGAATGTTGGCTAATATAAATGAAGAGCTTTATGACCTCTAGATATCTATTTCATAAAATGAAACTGCTAAAATATTTATGAAATTTTATGGCTTATTATGTTCAAGTGTTCATTAATTATGTTTTGATGTTTTCATGATGTGTTCGTGGCCAATGTGATGATATATATGTTTGATGGGTAATGCTACTAAGATTCTTTGAATTTCACTATTCTAAATGTCAAAACATGTTTAGGTTCAAGCCATGACAAGATTACCAAAGAGGAAAAAGGCAAGAACAAAGAGATTAATGATTAAGATTACTTTGCTTGCCATGATATTTTATTTTAAGCTTTTATATAAATTCACATGTGTGGTATTAAATATGTACCTTGAAGTGATTATGTCCCTTTAGGTCTTATGTAATATGAGGTATGATATGAGAATAAGTCATGATCATGTAATTAAGTTATGACTTTTATTTTGCTAAGTTAAGAGATGTAAATGGTCATTTTGACCTCTTGATGGTAATAAAGCCATTGTTTGGATGAAATGTTATTGAACATATGCTTTTATATATGGTTAAAAACTAGATAGATAGAGCTCTAAAATGGTTTAAAGAAAACCTCAATTAGATGTGTGTGCAATTTATTATAATTTTTTAAAATTAGTGCCAAAAAACTAAGTTTTAAGAAAATGACCAACTAAACAATAAATTTCATGGATTTTACTGTACTAGTTGGCGTGATCAATGCTCTAATTCTTGTTCTTCACAAGTAGACAATATTTTAAGCTGTTTTTTGGAGACTTAAATTACTAGCATACGATTTTTGTAGAATTAATTATGAATTTTCAAAATTCGATCGAAAAAATAGAAATTACTAAAAGAACGATGAAATATTCTATTTTAAGTTTTCATGTGATTCAAGCTTCTAATAATATATATTTAAATTCTAATAAGGTCTAATACATAAGAAATGAGACTAAATTTATGGTGTTACAGCATCCCTTCATGATGATTCTACTGTTGTAAAGCTTGATTCTCCCCCTTTCTTGCCAACGTTGATGTTGAAATTTTAGGTTCTTGCCCTGGGTTTTTGCTTCTATTTCGTAGGAAAGAAGATAAACTTCTGTGGGATCCCTTGGCGGGTGTCTATAAACAGATCCCAATACCTCCTTCAAAGAAGTTTGAATGTATGTATGGCTTTTGTCACCACGAGTCCACTAATGACTACTTACTAGTGCTCGCCACATGCCGTGACAATGGTCCATTTAGTTTGGTTTTAGGTGTTGAGGTCTTCTCTGTGAGATCCAATTCATGGGAAAAACTTGCTCTCAGTTACGAATTTATTGATCTAATGGCTTTAGAATTCGTGGTTCAATCTTAAATGGTTCTATTCATTGGTTAATTTGGCATCTTAAGACACTGCAATCAGCTTAAAAAATATTGCATTTGATATTAAGACAGGTACCATTACCCTCTAATGTTAACTTAGATTTCTCTCATTTTGGAGCACTTGGAGGATATCTCTTCCTTATATACTACATCTTTATCTCTTGGTGATGAGAGAGTATGGAGTGAAATCGTCTTGGACTAACCTTATCTCTTTATCTCTTGGTGTTGGGAGGGAGGTGAATTTCATTTTACCATTATGCTTCACCAAAGATGGTCATCTTGTTGCCGCATATGGTTTCGTAGGATTATCAAAATGGAGTGACGAAGGAGAACTGCTAGAACATCGTCAATATTGTCCTAACTCTTTCTCGAAGTATGCAATGGTATATACTGAAACTTTATTTTCCCTCCCTTGAGAGTAATTTGAAATGATACTTAATCTCATCTTAGTGTGAACTTAATTTAGACACTACTGTTATGAAGGCTAGGAAAACTTGTACTTAGAAGAATTAATATTCCTAATTTTTTTATTCTTTAGATAAAATAATTATGACAATCTCAAAATTTAAA
Source organism: Adenanthera pavonina (assembly GCA_026686845.1). Taxonomy (NCBI): domain Eukaryota; kingdom Viridiplantae; phylum Streptophyta; class Magnoliopsida; order Fabales; family Fabaceae; genus Adenanthera; species Adenanthera pavonina. The sequence continues at coordinate 13,257,823 of JAIVEN010000017.1, forward strand.
ATATTAAGGATTAAAAAAACTCCGCAAGGTTATACATATCTAACCATGATAATAATTAATATTGATCTTTTGAAAATCATACATCATAACCTGGCTATACTTTTCAAAATTCATTATCCATCAATTTCTTTGCATATTCCAGTCAATCTCTGGGGAACATATTTAATTCCAGAATTCCGTAATATCCACATGATTGTATCCATAGGCATCACTGTTGGATCATCAGAAACAATAAAATATTTCGGCTCGCAAACATAGCCAAGAAACAACTTTGAGAGTTCTGTGTCGTCTAATTCATATACCAGATTTGTGGAATTAGCTTCCATTCCGTTGATTGGGTTCAGCAACTTTCCTTCATACTCAGGCGGAAAAAATATATATACACACACACACTTCATGTCTATATTTTCCACATTTTGACGTAGTAAGCTTATGAAGTTAAGAAGCTTAATAAAATATTGATGAGGTCAGTCTCTGCTTCAGCATACAGAACCTTATTTTTATTTCTATCTATGAGCAGAGTCTTGAAATATATTTGGTTCGGAACTGCTTAATGAACAATAAATATTTATGAAGCATATAGCAAGTGATTGTAATGCCTTAATCATTTTGCGATTTTTTTTTTTAAATATATTTGGTTCGGAACTACTTAATGAAGGCTATGTGCGACAAGACAACCGATGTGCGTCAAGCTTGGGCAATTTAATGTTTCTCCTTGCGCAGTTTGGACTAAACCAATAATCTTAGTAGCTGCTAGTGTCATCAGTAACGGAAAGAAATTACCATATATACTACATCTTAAGCATAGCAATTGTCAAAATAGATTCTGGCAAATGGGAAACACCGTGGAATGTGAAACTATGAAGAGAAACAGATTAAACAGTGAAAAATCTAGTGAGTAGATTGAAAATTGTAAAATTAATTAGAGGGACCAACTTAAAAATCATGATAAACTACAAGGACTAAATGTTTAATTTTCTCTTTATATTTAAATCTTTTTTCATAGGATAAAAAATAAAAGTATCTTCTCTTCCACTCATATCAGAAATCCAAATCAAAAATAGTAAAAATTCTATAACAATCACTTGACTTTCAAGTTCAACTCTAACAGTGTCATTATGATTTCATAGACAAATCAAAACGACTAAGGATATTGGAATACAATCCAATAAATTAGTGACCTAAAAACTTAGCCTTTAAAATCATTAAGCTTTTTCTGGCCAAAAAAAATAGCCTTTAAATAAATAAGTGCACTAGAATCATAGAAAACTAGAAAAATAAAACTCCTTTTTCATCATAAAGAAACTAATATTTCAAAATTATGATATTAGGAATCCTTCAGTTGTTCAAACTTAAAATCCTCATCAATATACATTGGACATGAACTGAAAGATCACCACGTAAACAAAGACATTTGCATTCTAAGGGCTCTGTTGATGAGCTGCAGTATATCATCTATACTTTTATAGAATATTTGTAAATAATAGGTACTCAAAATAGGAAAATCTGCATTTTGAATCTTTGTGATACATCATCACTGTACAAGTTCTCCTAGCCTGTGTAATTCTTAATATAAAATATAGCAAAACAACCCCAGTGGTAGTATCTAAATTAAGGTTTCTGGTGGAAAACAAATCTAAATTAGGATAAAAACACTAAGATAATTCAAATTAAACACTTGATTAAGTATATACTATTGTATATAACACAAGAAAGAGTTAGGACAATATTGACGATGCTCTAGTAGTTCTCCTTTGTCACTCCATTTTGATAATCCCACAAAATCATATGCCACAACAAGTTGGCCATCTTTGGTGAAGCATAATGGTAAAAGGTGATTCATTGCCCTCCCAGCAAGAGATAGGGAGATAAGATTAGTCCAAGATGACTTCTCTCCATATTCTCTCATCACCCACATCTTAATTTCATCAGTCTTCTTTTCAGTAAGAAAGAGGCATCCTCCAAGTACTCCAAAATAAGATAAATCTAAGTTAACATTATTAGGTGTAGGTACCTCTCTTAAACTGTTTGTTGTTATAGCAAATGCAATAATTTTTGCTTCACGAGGAGATTGCGGTGTCTCATGATGCCAAATTAACCAATGAATAGCACTGTTTAAGATCGAACCAAACAATTGAAATCCAGCATTATAACTATAAAACTGGTAACTGAGAGCAAGTTTTTCCCATGAATTGGATCTCATAGAGAAGACCTCAAAGCCTAAAATCGAACCAAATCCGTAAAATGTGACGAGCACTAGCATGTAGTCATCAGTGGACTCATTGTAACAAAAGCAATATAGAACTAAAAACCCCTGTGAAACAGGTAGTGGGATCTGGTTGCAGATAGCAGTCGAGAGATCCCACAGAAGAAGTTTCTCTTCTTCTCTATGCAACAGAAGAAAAATCCCTCGGCAATAACCCAAAATTTCAAGACCTGCGGGTGGCATGGAGGGGGGAAAGTTGACCTTTACAACAGCAGAGTCGTCATGAAGAGATGCGTTGATATCTCTGGATTGAATCTGCGAATTAACTCTGTACAGGACTCGATGGGTATGTTGGGATGAAGATCGTTGAAACTGCAATTTGGTGAAGAAGGGGTCAGAGATGAGGGAGAGCCATGAGATGGAGACACACTTGAAACGCATGAGAGATTTGTAAGGCAAGCGTAGAAGGATTTCCAAAATCACTTCTTTGGGAAGGTTCTCCATGGTTGCCTGCGGTTGCATCAGTATACGAGTGAGAGAGAGGGGAAGAAGCTTATATGTTTGGATTTAAGATCTAGGGTTTGTGACGAAAATAATTAGGTGAAGGTGGCCTTAAAAAGAGGAGGGACTCACGTACATTTTGGAATCAATTAGAATTATGAGTGACGTTGAATAAGTACAGAATCTAAAGTTGATTTCACAGTTTATTTTTTATTTTAGATCATCTAAAATATAAATTGTTGAAATTGAAAATAAGATGTTTAGATTTATTAAATTACTATTTTTAACAGTCAATGAATGCGAAAAATGAGATTTGGTATACAAAAGTATAATTTTTTTTTGCCAGAAAGGAATAAAAGTATAAAATAAAATAGAATATATTATTAATATAAAAATAAAAATTAAACTTGAAATTACTAAATTGAAATTTTTGGGTTGTATCTAAACGGAACAATAAACTGAAGATTGTTAAACTTGATTCAAGAATAATTTTAAAATACTCGCAAATATAAATTTATATAAATTTATAAATATAAAAAACAACTTATACCCATAAATATATATATATAAGTATATCTATGTAAATAAAAAATTAAAGGAAATTTGATTGATTGTTAGTTAATTTTTTTGGGGTCAACGTTAGTCAATTTTGATATCCCATGATCTTGACACGGTTATTTTGTTACCTATTCTATTTTATTATAGTATTTTTTTTATTGAAGTATATTGATTGATTGATGGATTGATTTTGCAAATAAATGAAAGTAATTATTATTACAGTGGATAATAGAAAGAAATATTTTTGGTGATCCGAATTTTCATCACTATATTTTTCGTTGGGTGAATTATCATCACCATATTATAATCTCCATTCCTGTTATTTACCGCGGCTAGCTCAACGTTTTGGATGTGTAAAAAACTCAAATAAGAAATTATAAATTCAATTATTTAATAGTAGTAGTAGTAATAATAATTTGGTCTTTTTCATCTTCGTGACAAGCAGCCAAGCAATGGTTTTAAAATTATAAATAAGATTTGAAGAGAAAATATGTTTTTTTGGAAAAAATTGATTTAAATATAAACGAACACAAATTTATATTAATCATTATCATTCTTTTCATGTTATTTATATTCTCGTAGAATTTAAAGTAGAATTTCATCTTTCATCTTGTTTTATTTTTCCCTTTATATATATATATTAATTTTAATTTTAGAGAAAGATAGGGACAAAAAGAAAGAATACACATACAGTCATATATGATTTACAACTTTGTAACATGGAATTTTATTTCGCAAATAGAAACATGTCTGTAATTGAAGCCGAGACAAGGAAAAAAGAAAGATATCATGTTTTGTTATGAATAATAAAGCCCAACTGGCCGATCAAACTTAATTGGTTTGATGCGGATAGAGTTCATTGTGACCTAATTGGCCGATCAAACCACATTGGCTTGATGCGGATAGAGTTTATTGCCTTACTGGATAGAGTTTTTATCACTTTTCACTTCATAGTTGCAGGGAGCGAGGGAGTTGCGGCTACTCAATTTTTATCATAATGCTAGAACACAAAACCCTTGCGAGGCAACTTCAGGTATAACTAATTAAATCATATAAACGTAAATATAATAGAATGAGTGTCAATAGGATATAATAATTGATTTGCTTGAAAAAAATGAAAGAAATTATTTATAATATTTGAAAATCATATATATAACCATCTCGCATTTGATACTAATAGGGCAAATTTGAATATTGTCGAGTGCAATTACTCCACTTTAGTGTTGGGGTGTCTAAATTCTAAATAATTTCTTTCATTCTTTAACCATAGGTATGGTCTATCGCTGCCCAAGATTCATTGGTTGCAATTGGGGAAGTTTGATTCCTTGTTTTGGTCCAAAAGTGACCATTTTAGTGTTGGGTGTCTAAATTCTTTATATGGAGGTATTTTGGGATATGGGTGGTGTCTATGGTTAGAATATTAGTAAAATGACTTGCAGGCTTTGAAATCGGGTGAATCGGAAGTCAGAGTGAGAAGTTATGTACATCGGAAGTTGGTTTATTGCATTAATAAATTGCTAATGAAAATCACTAGCACTGCAGAGCAAAATCTTAGGCCACGACGTCATGTCTTGTCTTCTCTTTTACCTTAATTCGAGTTGGGTCCAAAATTGACCCATACCATGGAGCTATATGGCCAAGCCATGGTGCCACATTTCTATCTTGTCTTCTCTTCTCTGTTTCCTTGCTGAGTTGTATGTCTCAGGGTTATAGAGTTTAGGATGTTACACATTATAACTACTTCAGCCTCAAGTAGCTTAGAACTTAGATAATTTTTAGTGAGTGTTCTAAGAGTGAAGTTTTCATATTGTAAATCTCTCTATATGATTGTTTCCTAATTTGTGAGATATCATCTAGAGCATTATATCTTAGCTTGCAAGTTAGGATTAATCTAGAAGATCTTTATTGACTTGCAAGTAGGAGTCACTCTAGTGTTTTTCATATTTGATTTGATATAAAATTAAACAAGAGGAAAGGACTAAGATTAGGAGAGAGAACGAGATGGACTTTTCAAAGAGAAGAGAGAAACGTAACTTTGGACATAAAGGAAGAGAAGAAAGAAACATAACAATCATGTATATATTTTTCATCTTAAAAGATATTTTAAATTTTTTTGGTCAACAAAGATATTTTAATTTATTATAATTATTAAATTAATTAATCTATAATAATATACAGTGGCGAACCTACTTGCAAGTGAGAGAGCCAGTTGACCCCCTCAAATGGGGATATTTACTTATAATGCTCCTAAATTTTATCATTTTGATACCATTAATCCTAATATTTTTACACCACTAGACTCAAATTTTGAATATATTTTAGGTCTTTTGGATATGCGGTCCAAATTTTTTTCTAAAGATTTTATTAAGCCCAGCAAATATCAAAGCACAAATAAGAGAGATCAAGAAAGCCAAAATACAAGAGATAAAAAAAGTCCAAATAATTTTTATAAAAAATGTTATTTTATTTTTTTAAATCCAAATAAAAAAATCATACTAACCTAATCTCATAATCTGAATTCGAGACCAAAAGAGACAGAGTAGAGAGAGAGAGAGAGGCAAGATTGCGAGAGATGAGATCTGCAAGCAACTACTCCCAGTTCCTTGTGGCTTTTAGGCCATCAGCTATGAGAAGACAAGATAATTTGAAGACTAAAGACAATAAAGAAAAAGCTCAATAATAGTGAGAGATGGATTGAATTTGAAAGTAACAGTGGTGGACCCAAATTGGGTCCTTTCAACTTTAAGAATCCAAAGTAATTTTCTTCTCACTTCTTCCAAGTTTCTCCTTTTGTCCTTTAGTGCTAATTTATTCTCCATGCCAAACCCCTTTTGACTTAATTTATTGTCTGCCAAACTCTCACATGGCCACACCCACCCACACCACAACACACATGAGTGTGACATATGATGCCTTTTCTTTAATTTTTTTTTTTATAATTGAGCATTGAATCATAATCATTGATGCTTGTTTATAATGGGCCATTGAGTTAGAGATGATGATTTTCTTGATCCATTATTGATATATTTTTTAACTATGTTATATTCTTGATCTCATAGATTTTTTTTGGTTATATTCTTGATGTTATTGATATATATTTTATTTGTTTATATGCTTATTTGGAAATATTTTTATATATTTGTAACTCAGAAGCTATAAACTCCTTAAATTTTGAATAGAAAATGGAAATATTTTTTAAGAGAAGATTATCATTGAATGAACAACAATCTTCATCAAAACCTTTTGAATTCCAACAAGTTGAGATTAATTTAGAAGATTTGTCATCAGATCGAGGAAGACAAATTAAAATTCCAGCATATCATCATAATGATCATGATAAGGTACGAAGAGTATACCTATAAAAGGGACCATGTCAACCTACTCAATATAATTTTCCCCAAAGAAAAATTGGGAATTGTTGGAGAAGATTTAATCCCTCCTGGTTTAATGAATTTGGTAACTAGTTAGAGTATAGTATGGAAAAAGATGTAGAATTTTACTTGTGTTGTTATCTTTTTAGACTTGATTTTGGGAAGCAATTAGGTGGTGATGCATTTGTTTAAGAAGGATTTATAGCTTGGAACAAAAAAGATAGACTCTCATCTCATGTTGGAGATCCTAATAGTGCTCACAACATTGCTTGGAAGAAGTGTCAAGTTTGATTAATCAAAATCAGCATATTGAAGTTGCAATTTCTAAGCAAAATGAACAAGTTTGTGACTTATACCGAAGGCATTTGATAGCATCAGATTGCATTTGTTTTCTCTTAAAGCAAGGATCAACTTTTCATGCTCATGATGAATCAATCACTTTTGCTAATCAAGGTAACTTCCTTGAACTTCTTAAGTTCCTTACTAATCACAATGGATCAATAAATAACATCATTTTAGAAAGGGCTCTAGAAAATCATCATTTGACTGTTTTTAAAATTCAAAAGGATATTATTAATGTTACTTCAATAGAGACTGTCAATGTCATTATCAATGACCTTAGAGATGAACTTTTTTCCATTATTGTTTATGAGGCACATGATGTACCAAATAAAGAACAAATGGTTGTTGCTTTGTGATATGTTAACAAGAAAGAAAGTATTGTTGAGCACTTTCTTGATATAATGCATGTTCGGGATATTACTGCCTTATCATTAAAAATGGCAATTGATGAATTGTTTTCTAAACATGATCTAAGTATATCAAGAATTCATGGACAAGGATATGATGGTGTTAGTAATATGCGAGATGAATTTTGTGGTCTCAAAAGTTTTATTTTGAGGGAGAATCTATATGCATTTATGTGCATTGCTTTGCTCATCAATTACAACTTACATTAGTTGCAATCACTAAGAATCACATTGAAGTTGCTTATCTTTTCAATTTAATATCCACTTTATTAAATGTTGTTAGAGGTTCTTGCAAACTACTTTACATGCTTCATGAAAAACAAATAGCTAATTTAGAGAAGCATTGGAAAAAGGAGAAATTACTAGTGGGCAAGGCTTGAATCAAGAAACCAATCTTAAACGAGGTGTTGACACTCATTGGGGTTCACATTATGCAACTTTGATTAATTGATATTCATGTATTCTGCTATAATTGATGTGCTTGAAATTATAAAGGACGATGGATCAAATGTAGATCAAAGAGCTGAGGCTAATGGTCTTTTGCAATTGTTAGAAACTTTTGATTTTGCTTTCACATTGCATTTGATGAAAAATGTGTTAGGCATCTCAAATGAATTGTTACAAGCATTGCAAAGGAAAGATCAAGACATTATAAATGCCATGAATTTGGTTAACATCTCAAAGCAATGGCTACAAGTTATGAGGGATAATGGATGGGAGTCTTTCTTGAAAGAAGTAACTTTGTTTTACAATATACATGACATTGATATTCCTAATATGGAAGGACATTTTTGGCCTAAAGTGAGATCACACCGCAAAGGTAAAGCTCAAGATGTCACGATAGAACATCATTATCATGTTGAATTATTTTACATTGTTGTGGACATGCAACTTCAGGAACTTAATGATCATTTCAATTAGACAAATACTAAATTGCTCATTTGTATGGCTTGTTTGAATCCAACCAATTTGTTTTCCACTTTGATAAGGAAAGATTGATTGAACTTGCCAAATTTTATCTATATGACTTTTCTTTAACTGATTTGGTGCTGCTTGATAATCAACTAAAGACTTACATCATTGATATGCGTAACAATGTTGAATTTGTATCTTTAAAAGGAATTAATGATCTTGCATAGAATCTAGTTGGGATAAAAAGACATATTGTTTATCCATTAGTTTATCTTCTTTCGAAGTTAGTAATAATTTTTCCTATGGCTACAGCAATTGTGTAAAAAGCATTTTCTACTATGAATGTTGTGAAAACTCAATTACGAAACTGAATGGGAGATGAATTGATGAATGAATGTCTGGTGACTTTTATTGAAAGAGACATTTTTTGTAGTATTGACAATGAGTTAATTATTCAAAGGATTCAAAATATGAAGTCATGCAGAGAACAATTGTAAAGTATGTATTGTATTTGATTTTATATGAAAAATATTTTTCATGATTTTAGCTTATCTTCATATGATAATAGTTGCTGTCATTTGCTGTAAAAAAAAAATAGGCTAATCCCACTTACCCAGGGTCCTAGGTCCGCCAATGATAATATAGATGTGATAGATCTTAATGATGCACGTTATCATTTTCTATTAACTTGATTAATAATGTTAGGAATTAGGAAGTTTTTTTCCCACATGTTAACATCCCATATTGTATAAAAATGCCACTATATATATAAAGATATGAAAATATGGCATGTGATACATTAAAAGATAGGAAAAGAAGTAAGATGGCAATTTCATAGTTTAGGAAAGCAATAAAAATGAAATTGAAAGTTAATCCCTGTAAGAAAAATTATCTACAGTTCAGTCCCAAGGAAAATTACTAGAAAGTGCCTGAAAGAATAAATATTTGCATTTTTGCCTTGGCCTAGAGGTAATTTTGTAAATATTGAAATTTATGTCAGACTAAAACTTATGACATACTGAACCTAATGAAATAGTACATTGGGCTTAAATGAATCAATTTGGAAAGAAATTGCTAGCAGAATAGTATAATTCTACATAAAAGACAAAAAAGAGATTGTGGGCCCCACAAAAAGAAGAAAAGTAAAAGGAAAAATATGTGGACCCCACATATACTCTGTATGGAACATGATATTAAATTAAACACAGATCCAAACCTATTTTATTCCTGTATCCATAAAGTGATAAAATATTACAAAAATAACTTTATTAGTCCTGATAAAAGTAACCAACACAAGATATATGCAGTATTTTGGCCAAATCTCTCTCTTTCTTGGGTGTAACATACCAGCTGCTCTTATGAGGAAATTACATATTTTAATATTTTTGGGACAACTTCTTCAAGAAGTAATTTAACCAACCAAAGTTAACTTGTGTAACATCCAAGAAAACTAAAATATTTAGAAATGTATAAAAAATTTACAAAAATAGGCAGATACCATTTTGTGCAAAAAATGGCAAATAAGTCATTTTTCCTGATTGGATGGAAAATGAGAAATTATATTTTTTTCCTAAATAATTATAAAAATGACATTCATGTCCCTAAATTTATGACGATTAAGTGGAATGAGAAATAGAAAAGTCCTTGAAAAAAATTACACCTAATGACCTGAAAATTTCAAAAATTATAACTTAACTCGAATTAGGGGTAATTTTGTAAATATGCAAAATTACTGTCAAAGCAAAGCTCTCGACGAGACGAGCCTAATGGTATATGGCACTGAGAGTTAATATTTAAGGATAAATAAATAATCAGTGTCGAGTATCTAAAAGTAACTAACACCAATAAAGTAAACTATAAGCTCCACAGACAGTTAAAAAGAAACCGGGATAGGATATGTGCCATGCACATATACCATTTAGTATAGGATAATTAAGGAAATATAAAAATAAAATTGAAATAGTCCTGTAGTCCAAAAATATTAATTTACTATAAAAAATAATTTTATTGGTACAGTTAAAAATTATCCAGTTCAAGATATATCTGGACCAGAAAAAATTGAGCAGTATGGGGACACTCAAATACCTTTCTCAAGCGTGATCTTTAGCAACCCATGTGACACAAGCTAATATTTTATTATTTTTTAGAATACTTCTTGAAGTATTCAATAAAGTAAGTAAGATTAGTCAAAAAGTGATTAAGGTTAATTGTGCAATTAGTGAGTGATTAAGCCACATAATTTCACTCTTTCTCCTTCATTCTGGACGAGTCATTCAGCAGCAAAAAGAGAGAGAAAAATTCAAAGAAAAGAAGGAAGAAAGGAGAAGAGAAAATGGAAACTAGAGTTCAAAGCTTGGAGAATAAAGTGCAAGGTAATATTTTGTGTCTTCTAGCTTGTAGTTTTGAGTAAGTTGAAATGGTTTAATGGAGTACTCTTCCTCCTCTCTATATGATTTTTGGCCATGGATAGAAAGTGAAGAAAGTGGAGTTTTCGTGCAATAAACCTAGGGGAAATCATGTGCTAGCAACTTGAAACAAGGATTTGGTAGTAGTTTAATTTGTTGAATTTCAAAGTAAATCATTTTTCCTTCTTTCTCCATGAATTTTCATTGAACTAGGGTTCCCTTTAGGTAATTTCATGATTCAGACCTAAAAAATGGATTCCTTGGATCCAAATTAGTCAAGAACAAGTGTTGATTTCATGAAGAAGCTCAAGATTAAGAAAATGAAATTTTAGGGTTTGATTGGGACTTTATGAAACTACCCCTTGAATCAGTGGCTTAAGTAGCTAATTGATGATGTATTTAGATTTGAGGAAGCCTAAGGAAGCTTGTGGAAGTGTTACAAAGAGGTACAACCCAAAGGAAAAGCAAGTGGAAGCATAAATGTAGCATTTTTCCATTATATGCATTATATTGTCTTACGAATTTTTATGAACTCTATGACTTGTTTGATGCCATGATTAATATTTTGTGATGTCCATTGATTGTTGGATGAGTTGTTTAAAGGGTCTTGAAGCTCTAGAATGTCCAATTTACAAAATGAAACTCTACCAAAATTTTTATAAAAATGTTATGGCATTATATGAATTGATGAGTTTGCTTGATGATTTATGTGAAATGTGATGATATGTATGACTGGATAATACTACTAAGATTCTTTGAATCTCACCCCCCCTTCAATGACTAACCATGCTAGGGAGAAACAATAGAAAAGAGCTATGGAAGGAGTAAGAGGCATGAAGAAGAAAATGATGAGTTGTTGATGTGCAAGTTATCATGTTATAATACGAATTGTTAATTGTGCCTTGTTTTATATGAAGTTGTAAAATAGTGAATATTATGTTAACATTGTAGAAAATATATGAGAATTGTCAGTTCTGGATATTGTGATATAAAGTTATATTCTACCAAGTTTCATGCGAAAGTGAGTTCATTTACATGGGTTTTGGCAAGCAAATTGCAATATAGATTGAAATAGGATATTTTCCATGTTAGCAAGGCTGACTTCCCAAGAGGGGGGGTGAATTGGGAAGATTGAAAATTTTCTACACAAGGTGAAGTAAGTGAAGATATCACAGTATAAAGAAAATAACGTGTAAAAACAGAGCAAGCTGAAAAGTAAATATAGGGAGAAGAAAACTCAGCAATTTATCCTGGTTCGGTCTTTCCACTTGACCTACATCCAGTCCCCAAGACACCTCTTGAGATTTATCCACTATACAGCAAGAATTTCAATGGGCTTCTTGCTAAGGCCACAGTACACGAGTATGCTCTGTTTCAGAGCTCTCTCAAACTCTCCAAGCACTTTCACTATGTGCTTCCCAATCCCCTTGTGAATACCCCTCACAAGTAAATCTATCTTCCAGATGAAGAGTAGATTGAATACAATGAAATAACTCTCTTTAAAAGAGTAGATATGAAAGTTTAAGAGTATGTATAGAAGTTGAGAGGGTAAAAGCTTTTGAGAAGAAGATTTTGCAGAAATTCAGTATATACAAGTTTGATTCATTACCCACAACTTCAAATGATGTTGTATTTATAGATTTAGGTCCCAAATATCCGTTAGAGACTAAATCTATCCGTTGGGGAAGTTATCCAACGGTTACTCTGAAAAACTATCCGTTTACCAACCGCATTTAATGTTTCTGACATACTGAATTCGAATTTTGGTTGGTCAACAGACGAATTTCGAAGGAACCGAAGGTTAAAGCTTTCAACGTTACAACACGAAGTTCGTCTGTTCATGAAGTGAAATTCGAATTTTGAAACTTATAAAACATTTTCACAATGTGACATACGAATTTTCAAGAAGAAAGTTTTTCAGTTAAGTGTGAACAGTATTTTCAATTTGCTACAGTGTCTTCAAAATTCGAATTTTGGTATCCCAAAATTCGTCTGTTCACTGAACGTTAAAAGAGACACAGTAGTTTACTTTCTTCGAAATTCGAATTTTAAAGGTGTGAAATTCGTCTGTCAGAGAGACTCTTTCCAGACTTATTTCATCATTCGAATGTTGCAAATTCTTGTTATTCGTATGTCTATGTTTCACTTAAACAGACTCAAGAACTTAGCTTCTGAAATTCGAATTTCAATGTTCAAAGTTCGTCTGTCAGAGAGCAGTTTTGAGACATAAATCATTCTTGATCTCAGATGAACTTTAACACATTTTCAGACGAATTTCTTCTATTTTCTCAAGTTTTGTTTTGTCTGAAATTCGAATTTTGAAGACTTAAAGTTCGTCTGTTGCAAAAAGCTTCTTTCAGACTTGTATGAAAATTCGAATGTTGGAAGCTCAAAATTCGTCTGTCAGAGAGCATTTATCAAACTCATTTTCATTTTGATTTCAGATGCATTTTATCATGGTCTCAGACGAATTTCTTTGGTTTTCACAAATTTCATTTTACTTGAAATTCGAATTTTGAAACTATGAAGTTCGTCTTTTACCAGAAAGGCTTCTTTCAGACTAGATGAAAATTCGAATTTTGAAAACTCAAAATTCGTCTGACAGAGAGCCATCTCTTCAGACTTAATCAGTTTTAGCTCGAAATTCGAATTTCCAAAGGCAAAGTTCGAATTTCCAACTTGACAGTTTAGTTTAAACTTTTAACCTTCGTCTGTTTGTGGGTGTTTTTCAAATATTTAAAGATTTAACATATAATCAAGGTTTGAAAACATCTTTTCTTCAAATCAAAACCTTTTACCCAATCATAACAAAAACTAAAGATCCTACAAGAGATCTAACAGCAAATACTCAGAAAAACTTCACTTGGAACAGCTTTGTTCTCCTTTGATATCTTCAATCCAAGCTCTTGAATATTGGTTTAAAATCATCAAAACTCTTGCTTCAACATTCTCCCCCTTTTTGATGATGACAAAACAACTCACAAACTGGATTAGTACTTGGGTTTGCTTTCATAAGCTCCCCCTCAACATATGCATAAGATATCAAAACAACAGATTTAGTGAAGAGATTCAAAGCCCAAAACATTGCAACCAAGAACATACTTTATATCACCAAACAGTTGTAATATATAATCCAATTAAAGAGTAGTTCTTAAAAACAAACAACCAAATACAAAACAACCAAATAAAACAAGATACAACAAGAAGAATCAGCCTAAGATCTAAGATATCACTTCTTCTTTGGCTTCTTGCTGTAAGTCTTTCCTTTTCCAGATGGCTCAGCAGATTTTCCAGCTTGCTTAGTCCCAATTTGCTTTATCCCAGTTTGCTTTATTTTCTCCCCCTTTTTGGCATCATCAGGAAGCCCAACAAAGTCCATTGGAGGAGGTATCTGAGTGATAGGAACAGCACGAAGGGGAACAGGAGCAAAAGGAATCTCTGGCTGAACTGGAGCAGGGGGCTCAGCAGGCTCTTCATCATCATCAGAGACCTCAAGCAGTACTTGCATTTCCTGCCTAGAAAGAGCCAGTTGAGCTCTCTGTTGCTCTGAAAGCCCATAAGCAGCAATAGACGGAGGGGCTGGTTCAGCAGGGGGAAACATTTCTTCCAGCCTTCTCCTTTGAGCTAGCAGCAGAGCATTGTGAGCAATGGCAAGATAATCAACAACTGGTACAATGCTCTTTTCCTCATTGCTTGCTCCTTCTGGCACAGAAGAGATTGAAATGGCTGCAACCAGTCTTTCAACTTGCTCTGATTCTTGAATGGACAGAATTGAATCCGGAGCATCTTCTTGCATTGGCTCAAGAGGGCTTGATTCTTGAAGACCTTCTCCTTCTAATCCATAGTCCAAGGGTGGACCAGGACTTGGTGTTCTCATAGCACCAGCACCATCTATATCAGAATCATGGTCAGAGGAGGCAATCTCAAAGGGACTTGGAGGCACAGGGGATGGAGACAAAGTAGGCTCAGGGACACCAGGCTGAAGTGGAGCTGAAGTGGTAGGAATTGCATTTCTTATCTCTTCATATGCATCAGCCACCACCTTCATATTCACAGCCAACTGATGGATCTGATCTTGTAGATGAGCAAATTTGGCATTTTGCTCATCTTTAATGCTGAGAATGAGTGTTGACAGACTGTCAAACAACTCAGTGATCTTAGTTGGCTTGGCTCGTGAGGAGGGAGTGGAAGGAGGGTGAGTAGGCCTGGAGGGAGATGGAATTGTCTGGGAAGGCTGAGGTAAGGATCTGTCAGGGGCCTCAGAAGTGCCTTCTTGTTGGAGGGATGCATCAGTAACAAAGAATAAGTCTTCAGTTTTCCCTGCTCCCTTTCCAACCTATCGTCCTTCATCTCTCTCAATACCCATCCTTTGCAGTTCCTCCTCCTTGAATGCCTCAGTGAGTTTCCCTTTCCCCTTTTCAATGTGTTGAATTCTAGCATGCTGCAGGATTCTTGAAATAATTGCAGCATAGGGGAGTGTGGAATCCTTCCTCTGATCCCTTGCTTTTATCATTCTCTGGAGGATGATATGACCCATGTTAATCAGCTTCCCACGAATGATAGCAGTCATCACATGAGCCTCTGCCCTTGTTATCAAGTTGAAGCTGCCACCCTTGTTGAATATGATCCTGGATACTATATAGTGCAGGATTCTGACTTGTACACTTAGGTCTGTGGGCTTCAATAGATTTATAGTTGGCCTGTTTTCCCTTCTCCTGAATAAGGTGTCCAAAATGGTGCTCTCCTTGTAGTACAGAAAAGATCCACCTTCTTCATCTGCTGTGCTTGCCTCATCCATATACCCAGAGGCTGTTATGTCAACTTTTAGTCCATCTTGTCCTGGGATTTCCAACACCTCATTGAATGTTTCATCAGCAAGCCAAATGGTCCTTGATCTCAAAGTGACCTCCCATTTTATCTTCTTGCTGTTATACTTAAGAGACGCATACCAAGTCTTTACTACCTCATCATCATATCTTTCAGCAATTTCCAACAAATTTTTATATCTTAACAACCATATAGCAGCATCAAAATTGTTGGAAATCAGAAATTGTTCCACATTCACACAATGAGGCTTGATTACCTTTTTGTTGGAAAACTTGGTACTGTACTCTTCTTGAATCTCAGGAGTGCTCCATAGTGGTAGTGTGGTCAATTCAAACTCTCCAGATTCAGTACTAGAAGAGGCAGCAGCAGGAACAGACGGTTCTGCACTTTTTGAAGAGGAGGGGCCAGATTTCTGGGATTCTGCTTTGGATGATGATTTCTGGCATTTAGAGGGAGTAGCTTTACTGGGTTCGGCTTTTCTCTTTGACTTTTCTCCTTCTTTGGTAGCATATTGAGATTTAACATTCCTTTTCGGACGAGCCACAGCTTTTCCTGTTCCAGGAATTTTAACTCTTGCCATTTCTCGGTTGAATGAAGCAGAATGTGGCTGAGAATGGGTTTATAGGGTGCGAAAGGAAGTTTAATCGGTGGAAAATGACGGTTTTTGGACAGGAGTTAAGAGGATTGAAGAGAGAATTAGAACAGACTAAGAGAGGTTACAAATAGGGTTGCGTCTGTTCTTTGGAAAACTGACGCATTTAACGTGTGTAACCGTCTGACAGACAAATTTTGAGAGGTCAAAATTCAAACTTCGGGTAGTTACAAGTTAAACCGTTCAGCACAGCTTACTGACAGACGAATTTTCATCTTGAAAGTTCGTCTGACAGTGGCTTGAAACAAACAATACAAGCACATCAGACGAATTTTGTTCCAACAAAATTCGAATGTTGAAAAGAAAAAGGCAGGCAATAATCAAATCAACAGACAATAGACGAATTAAGCATGCAGAACTTCATCTTTCAAGCATTCATTCTTCAAGAACATGTTTCAACAGACGAATTTTGAACTTGATAATTCGAATTTCTCAATTTTTGCAAAGATTGTCCAACATTCGTATGTTAAGAAGTAATAATTCGTCTAACAGTGATGGACAATCATTACTTTGAAATTTTTGATTTTGAAAATTTGAACTTTCAAGCCTTAACAGACGAATTTCGAGGCTTAACCGAGAACTGTTCCAAGACATAACAGCCCAAAGTTCGTCTGTTGGTGAACCGAAATTCGAATGTTGACCATGTTGACCAGTTCAAAAACACAGATTATCAATGAAATTCTTCTATTATTCAAACAACATACGAATTTCAACTTTAAAGACTTACAGAATGGATCCAGAACTTAGGATAATTATCATTCACTTCATTTTCTGGTTGTTCCAATCTGGAGTGCTCCAAACTTTCAAACTTTTAGCCATTGATGTTCACAAGGAGCACCTGCAACTATACTAAAACATACTTCGATGCTCAAGTTAGAATTTATTCTAATACTAAGAACTCTAAAGACAGAAATACACAGAAATGACTTACAATTCATTGGGATTTACCATTCCCAATTATCTCCTTATTTTGCAGTGTCTGTCTTCTGATAGAGGCTTTGTGAGTATATCAGCAACTTGATCCTCTGTTGGGATGTATTTCAGTTTAACTTCTCCTTTCAGAACATGATCCCTTATGAAGTGGTGTCTTACTTCAATATGTTTCGTCCTTGAATGCATGACAGGATTCTTGGTGATATTTATAGCACTTTGGTTGTCACACATGATTGGTATCTCTTTCATTTTAACCTCAAGATCTTCAAGCTGCTGTTTCATCCAGATGACTTGGGCACAACAGCTTCCAGCTGCAACATACTCAGCTTCTGCAGTGGATAAGGCTACACTGTTTTGCTTTTTGCTGAACCATGAGACCAGGGATCCTCCAAGAAACTGACAAGTTCCACTTGTGCTTTTTCTGTCAGTTTTGGATCCTGCAAAATCAGCATCAGTGTATCCTTTGAGATCTTCTTCATTGCCTTTTGGATACCAAAGACCCATCTGTGATGTTCCAATAAGATATCTAAAAATCCTTTTCACAGCTGTTGCATGGATTTCTTTGGGACATGATTGGAACCTTGCACACATGCAGACACTGAACATAATGTCAGGTCTGCTGGCAGTTAGGTACAGCAGGGATCCAATCATTCTTCTGTACTGAGTAATGTCAAACATCTTCCCATTCTCATCCATATCTAGTTTGGTTGCAGTAGCCATAGGTGTTCCCATTGGCTTGGCATTCTCCATTCCAAACTTCTTTAACAGCTCTTTTAGATACTTGGATTGACTAAGAAAGATACCATCATTAAGCTGTCTGATTTGCAATCCAAGGAAGAAATTGAGTTCACCCATCATAGACATCTCGAATTCTCCCTGCATTAACTTAGAAAATTCCTTGCAAAGAGTCTCATTAGTAGCACCAAAAATAATATCATCAACATAGATTTGAACAATTAGCAAATCTTTATTTTCTTTCTTAGTAAATAAGGTTGTGTCAATTTTGCCTCTGTTAAACCCCTTTTCAGTTAGAAAATTACTCAGTCTCTCATACCATGCTCTAGGGGCCTGTTTTAAACCATAGAGAGCTTTCTTCAGTTTATAAACATGGTTTGGTTTTGTAGAATCCTCAAAACCTGGAGGTTGATCAACATAAACCTCTTCCATGATATATCCATTCAGAAAAGCACTCTTTACATCCATTTGATATAGTAAAATATTTTTCATGCATGCATATGCCAGTAGTATTCTTATAGCTTCTAGTCTAGTTACTGGTGCAAAAGTTTCTTCAAAATCAATACCTTCTTCTTGATTATACCCTTTAGCAACTAATCTAGCTTTATTTCTGATTATTGTTCCAGATTCATCAAGTTTATTTCCGAAAACCCATTTGGTACCAATAACAGGATGATTTTTGGGTCTAGATACTAAATCCCAAACTTGATTTCTTTCAAATTGGTTTAATTCATCTTGCATAGCCAAAATCCAGTAATCATCAGTTAAGGCCTCTTCAGTACATTTGGGTTCTATTTGAGAAATGAAAGCACAGTTGAGCATTTGTTCTCTTAACTGTTTTCTGGTTTTGACTCTCTCTTGAACATTCCCTATTACTTGATCAACAGGATGATTCCTTTGATATCTCCAAGCTCTAGGGAGTTCTTGAGATGTTTCTTCATTATTTTCTTCATCAAACTCTTGCTCCTGGATATCTTCCTCTATATTAACAGATTCAGATATCTTTGAAGGTTCAGTTTTACTCTTATCAGAAATTCCTAGTTTTTCAAAGTTGAAAGTAAGATCATCCTCATTAGTAGCATGTTTTGAAACAGTTTCATTTTCAATGAAAACCACATGTACAGATTCTTCTACTACATTTGATCTTTTATTATAAATTCTATACGCTTTACTCCTACTTGAATAACCCAGAAATATACCTTCATCGGATTTGGCATCAAACTTACCCAGCTTTTCTTTACCATTGTTGTGAATGAAGCATTTGCATCCGAACACATGGAGGTGAGACAGATTCGGCTTTCTTCCCTTGTACAGCTCATATGGAGTCTTCCCAAGGATTGGTCTGATGTAAGCTCTGTTTATGATGTAACTAGCTGTATTTACTGCATCAGCCCAGAATACTTGGGAGAGTTCCTTCTCATTTAGCATAGCTCTGGCCATCTCTCCAATAGTTCTGTTCTTCCTTTCAACCACTCCATTTTGTTGAGGAGTTCTTGGTGCTGAGAAGTTGTGGTCAATCCCATGCTCATTGCAGTACTCCAGGAAGTATGCATTTTCAAATTCTCCTCCATGGTCTGACCTGATAGACACAATAGAAATACCTTTCTCATTTTGCACTTTCTTAGCTAAGGTTACAAATGCATCAAAGGTATCACTTTTAGAAGAAAGAAATAATGTCCAAGTAAATCTAGAATAATCATCTACAATTACTAGCACATACAGATTACCACCAAGACTTTTCACCCTAGAAGTTCCAATTAAATCCATATGCAGTAATTCAAGTGGTCTAGTTGTGGTAATTACATTTTTAGATTTAAATGATGATTTAGTTTGTTTTCCTCTTAAGCATGCATCACATTCTTTGTCCTTTTCAAAAGAAATTTTTGGTAGACCGGTTACTAGCTCATTTTTAATTAGTTTAGATAGTTGATTCATGTTCACATGAGCTAATCTTCTATGCCATAGCCAACTATCATTATTCTGACTGATTAAGCATACAGAATCTAAGGGAGGAAGTTCATCAAGATCAATAGTATAGCAGTTACCATCCCTTTGAGCTTTGAGGATTACTTTGTGATCACTTTTTCTGATGACCAGGCAATACTTTGAGTCAAACAGCACCCAGTTTCCTTTGTCACAGGTCTGACTCACGCTTAGTAGGTTGTGGTTGAGGCCAATCACAAACAGCACCTCTTCAATGGATGTTTCTTAATTTTTGCCCACAATTCCAATACCAACGATTTTGCCATATTGATCACCTCCAAAGGTCACCTTTCCTCCTTTCTTGTCTCTCAGGGTGATGAACTTCTCCTTATCACCAGTCATGTGACTTGAGCAGGCACTGTCCATATACCATTTATTGCTTTTCTTAGCTTTGAGACAGACCTGCAAAACAATGTTTACGTTTTTCTTTTAGGTACCCAAATTTGCTTGGGTCCTTTTCGGTCAGTATATTTTTCCCTAGATGCAGATGCAACTTTGGGAACCCATTCAGTTTTCCTGCCAAGTCCATTTTTCTTCAAAACACAAGAACTGGAAATATGGCCCTTTTTGTTACAGAAATGACAGGTGGTGAAAGGACTGCTAGATTGAGATGCAGGAAGAAAACAGTGCAGATAATACTTTTGTCTAGCATGCCTTGGTTGATCATATGTTTCAATATGATGTAATACATTAGTTTTCTTTTTATTGTTCTCAGCATGCACAAAATGTCTCATATAAGCATTCTGATTTTTCTTCCTAATCTTTTCCTTGACAGCACATGGATCATAGCCAAGACCAGCTCTTCCTTGGGATATTCTTTGGCTCCCCATTAATGCAAACAACATATCTTTGCCTCTAGTGAGCCTAGACATGCTTTTAACTAAATAATCATTAGTTCGCTTGAGTTCAATGCATGAAGTGCAACAAACAGATTCAGTAGTAGGCAAAGAGGCAATTTCAGAAACTATGCTTTGGGATTCCAGCTTATTTATCCTTTCTTTGCCAATTTCAGTTCTTTAGCAACTTTAATGAATTCATCATGAAGCTCATGAAATGCATCTTGTAATTCAGAATAGGAAGGTTCAGATTCATATACCTCTTCTTCCTGATCACTGCTGCATGAAGGTAAGACTTCTTCTGAGGTAAGTGCCATTAAACAGATGTTAGCAATCTTATCCTCATCTTCTTCTTCCTCATCTGAGCTGTTGCCCCATATGGATGAGATATAGGTTTTCTTCTTCTTCCCTTTGTCTGCAGCTTTCTTTTCTTTTTCTTGCTTCTTAATGAATTGGGGACAATCCCACTTAATGTGTCCCTACTTCTTGCACTCATAGCAAGTCACAAGTTCTTTTGCCTCTTTCTTGCTTTCTCCAGTTACTCCTTTCTTGAAGAATCTCTTGCTCTTCTTCTTGCTGTAGAATCTTCCGAATTTTCTGACCATCATAGCCAGAGTTTCCTCATCCAGCTCTTCTCCTTCATCAGATTCTTCTTCCTTTTCATCAGCAGCTTTGAGGGCAAGGCCTTTCTTCTTTCTGTCCAGCCCAGCTTCCTTGAGTGCTTTGATCTTTCCTTCATACTCCTCAAGGTTGCCGAAGAGAGCTGTGACAGAACCCATTGACTCTCCTCTGGCTTCTTCTATAGCTGTCACCTTGGGCTGCCATTCCAAAGGTAGAGCTCTGAGTATTTTTCTCACTTTCTCAGACTGTGTGTATTCTTTTCCCAGGCTCTTCAATTGATTCACAATAAGAGTGAATCTCTTTTGGAGCTCCTTTACATTTTCTCCTTCAGTCATTCTGAAGCTTTCATACTCCCCAATACACGTGTTCAGTCTGTTCTCCCTGACTCCAGAAGTTCCTTCATGAGCAATCTGTAGAGTATCCCACATTCCTTTTGCAGTGGAGCATTGTGAGATTCTGTAGAATTCATCCTGGTTCAGGGCACTGACCAAACAATGCTTTGCTTTGAAGTTCAGTAGGACTCTCCTTCTGTCTTCATCATTCCACTCTGCTTCCAGCTTCTCTTTGTGTCTTCCATCTTCTGTTAGAGCCATTGGAACGAAATCTCCTTTTTCAATCACTGACCAGATGTCAAGGTCAATTGATTGAAGGTAGATCTGCATCCTCATTTTCCAATATCCATAATGCTCTCCACTGAAGCCTGGTGGTCTGTTAGTGTTGTTTCCTTCAGGAAGTATACTCTCTCCAAAGCCAGCCATCTTAATTCCCGGACTGTGAGTTCCTTTGAATGGGAATCCGGGCTCTGATACCACTTGTTAGCAAGGCTGACTTTCCAAGAGGGGGGGTGAATTGGGAAGATTGAAAATTTTCTGCACAAGGTGAAGTAAGTGAAGATATCACAGTATAAAGAAAATAACGTGTAAAAACAGAGCAAGCTGAAAAGTAAAGATAGGGAGAAGAAAACTCAGCAATTTATCCTGGTTCGGTCTTTCCACTTGACCTACATCCAGTCCCCAAGACACCTCTTGAGATTTATCGACTATACAGCAAGAATTTCAATGGGCTTCTTGCTAAGGCCACAGTACACGAGTATGCTCTGTTTCAGAGCTCTCTCAAACTCTCCAAGCACTTTCACTATGTGCTTCCCAATCCCCTTGTGAATACCCCTCACAAGTAAATCTATCTTCCAGATGAAGAGTAGATTGAATACAATGAAATAACTCTCTTTAAAAGAGTAGATATGAAAGTTTAAGAGTATGTATAGAAGTTGAGAGGGTAAAAGCTTTTGAGAAGAAGATTTTGCAGAAATTCAGTATATACAAGTTTGATTCATTACCCACAACTTCAAATGATGTTGTATTTATAGATTTAGGTCCCAAATATCCGTTAGAGACTAAATCTATCCGTTGGGGAAGTTATCCAACGGTTACTCTGAAAAACTATCCGTTTACCAACCGCATTTAATGTTTCTGACATACTGAATTCGAATTTTGGTTGGTCAACAGACGAATTTCGAAGGAACCGAAGGTTAAAGCTTTCAACGTTACAACACGAAGTTCGTCTGTTCATGAAGTGAAATTCGAATTTTGAAACTTATAAAACATTTTCACAATGTGACATACGAATTTTCAAGAAGAAAGTTTTTCAGTTAAGTGTGAACAGTGTTTTCAATTTGCTACAGTGTCTTCGAAATTCGAATTTTGGTATCCCAAAATTCGTCTGTTCACTGAACGTTAAAAGAGACACAGTAGTTTACTTTCTTCGAAATTCGAATTTTAAAGGTGTAAAATTCGTCTGTCAGAGAGACTCTTTCCAGACTTATTTCATCATTCGAATGTTGCAAATTCTTGTTATTCGTATGTCTATGTTTCACTTAAACAGACTCAAGAACTTAGCTTCTGAAATTCGAATTTCAATGTTCAAAGTTCGTCTGTCAGAGAGCAGTTTTGAGACATAAATCATTCTTGATCTTAGATGAACTTTAACACATTTTCAGACGAATTTCTTCTATTTTCTCAAGTTTTGTTTTGTCTGAAATTCGAATTTTGAAGACTTAAAGTTCGTCTGTTGCAAAAAGCTTCTTTCAGACTTGTATGAAAATTCGAATGTTAGAAGCTCAAAATTCGTCTGTCAGAGAGCATTTATCAAACTCATTTTCATTTTGATTTCAGATGCATTTTATCATGGTCTCAGACGAATTTCTTTGGTTTTCACAAATTTCATTTTACTTGAAATTCGAATTTTGAAACTATGAAGTTCGTCTTTTACCAGAAAGGCTTCTTTCAGACTAGATGAAAATTCGAATTTTGAAAACTCAAAATTCGTCTGACAGAGAGCCATCTCTTCAGACTTAATCAGTTTTAGCTCGAAATTCGAATTTCCAAAGGCAAAGTTCGAATTTCCAACTTGACAGTTTAGTTTAAACTTTTAACCTTCGTCTGTTTGTGGGTGTTTTTCAAATATTTAAAGATTTAACATATAATCAAGGTTTGAAAACATCTTTTCTTCAAATCAAAACCTTTTACCCAATCATAACAAAAACTAAAGATCCTACAAGAGATCTAACAGCAAATACTCAGGAAAACTTCACTTGGAACAGCTTTGTTCTCCTTTGATATCTTCAATCCAAGCTCTTGAATGTTGGTTTAAAATCATCAAAACTCTTGCTTCAACATTCCAGACATATCTGTTATTTCATCCCTCTTCTATAATTAATGTGAGGTTAGGTTTTTGGGATTTTTAAACCAAATATAGGACATCTCAAGCTTTAAAATGACACATAATTCACCCCATTCGGAGTTGTGTACAATTAATGGTGATTTTTAAGTTAATGTTATGCATTGTGTAAGTGAAATATGTTGAATCAAGTGTTTTAATGATTTCAAACTAACCTTCTAGAGCTTGGAAAGAAGATATCAAAGGTGCATGAAAGATCTCAAATAGAGAAATCCAAGTAAAATCAGCACAAGATTAGATATAAGATCTCTTACCATGTTTAATTTGAGTAAAAGACTTTGAATTGACAAAAGAATATTTTTAGAAATATGATTATATGATAATTCATGGAATATTTGAAAAACACCCACCAACAGATGAACTTTAAAGTATTAAAATTGATCTATTGCTTTGAAAATTCAAACTTTGGCTTCTGAAATTTGAATTTCGAATTAAAAATAAGTTAGTCAAAAAAGAGATTTCTCTGACATATGAACTTTGAGTGTAGAAATTTGAACTTTGATATAAGTTTGACAAGAGCCTTCTCTGACAGACGAACTTTGAGTTCTGAAAATTCAAATTTATGATAAAACACAATTCATGAAAAATGAAAAATTTGTCTGAAGATATGTCAAAGTTCATCTGAAAATAAAGTTTAAAAAGAGTTCAAAGTTACCTTACTGACAGATGAACTTTGATTATGAAAGTTTGAATTTTAGAAACAAAGCTTGCAAGTCAGTTATGATAATCTGTTGACATACGAATGTTGGTTTTCAGAAATTCAAACTTTGAACTAAGTCTGATAAGAGCTCTCTCTGATAGACGAACTTTGAATCTTGAAAATTCAAATTTTGAAAAGATGAACTATTGTGCCTTATTGAGCTGCCCACTGACAGACGAATTTTAGGCACCAAAATTCGAACTTTGAAGGCACTGTAGTAATATGGGACAACTGTTCACACTTACCAGAAGTACTTTAACTTGAAAATTCGTATGTTCCAACATAAAAACATTCTTCAAAGATGAAAATTTGAACT
This sequence comes from Adenanthera pavonina, assembly GCA_026686845.1. Taxonomy (NCBI): domain Eukaryota; kingdom Viridiplantae; phylum Streptophyta; class Magnoliopsida; order Fabales; family Fabaceae; genus Adenanthera; species Adenanthera pavonina. The sequence continues at coordinate 13,282,864 of JAIVEN010000017.1, forward strand.
TTGTTTCATAACAAACGAACTTTGAAGTTCAACGTTGAAGTCTTTAGCTTTCGATCTCTGTGAAATTTGTCTGTTGACCAACTAAAATTTGAACTTTGAGTGTCAGAAGCATTAAATGTGATTGGTGAATGGATAGTTTTTCAGAGCAACCATTGGGTAACGTCTCTAATGGCTAGATCTTGTCTTTAACGTATAGTTAAGACATAAATCTATAAATAGAACTTCATTTGAAGTTGTGGGTAACAATTTTACATTGTATATACTGAAACTCTATCAAATTCTTAAGTCAAAGTCTCTTACTCTCATATACTTCATTCTTCTGCTTTTCAACTTTTATATACACTCTAAATTAGAGAGTTCATTTATTGTAATCAATCTTATCTTCATCTGGAAGAAAGATTTTCTTGTGAGGGGATATCACAAGGGATTTGGGAAGCACTTAGCTAGAGTGTAAAGAGTGAGATTGTAAGCTCTAAGAACAGAGCATCAAGTTGTACTGAGGCAATTGGAAGAAGCCCACTAAATTCTTGCATGATAGTGGAAAATCTCAAGTAATTGCTTGGGGACTGGACATAGGTCAAGATAGAGAGACTGAACCAGGATAAACATATATGTCTCCCCTTCTTTTTTACTGCTTTGACCTTGCTATTCCTTTATACTCTGTTTTATTGTCACTTTTGCCTTCATCACTCTCTTGACTTTTACTGAAAATTTTAATCTTCTCAATTCACTCCCCTCTTAAGAAGTCAGCATATCTAACAAAATAAATATATTAAAAACTTATTTCTATAAGTAGACATATAGAGCTTTCAATTGACATAGAGTATGCATGATTTGATACAGAATATAATGAAATATGATTTTTCAAATTTAAGGTCAGAAAATTGGAAGATACAAAATAACCAAATGAACGGTAAAGTTCACAAAATTTACTGTATGAATTGGCCCAATGAAATTACCGTTTCATATTTTTTCCATGTAAATATAAATTTAAGAAAATTTAGAAACTTGAATTACCTCAAGATGATTTTTATAGATTTAGTTATGAATTTTCAAAATTTATCGGATAAAATGAAAATTGCGAAATGAACAGCATCCAAATTTTGAAAAATTATGTTTTTATTATATTATGATTCTAGTTTCTAAATTATGATGAAAGACATCTAATATGATCTAATACATGGGAAGTGGTCCTTAATATAAGGTGTTACAACTTGACTTAACCATGGTTAAATAATTTCATTACATATCTCTCCTCTAACCCATTTTGTGTGCTGCCTAAGTGAGTTAGAAGCTCAAAAATTTGAAAGAAAGGAGAGCAAGTTGACGTGAAGCAAGGGAAGAAAGAAAGAAGGCAAACTTGAAGAATCAAAGTTGAAGTAGTTGGTAAGTTGTCTTACTACCCCAAGCTTGTTGTTCTAAGTAGTTTTGGCTAGTTTCATGGAGTTTTCTTTTTCTTCTTCTCAATTTCAGTTCCGAACTAAGCTACAAATATGAAAAGAATTGGGTTTCCATACAAAAAATAGGGTATAAAGCTTGAACTAGTCAAGAATGTATGGTTTCCAAGAGATTGAAGCAAGATTGCATGAAATTCTTTTCTTCCTTTCTTAGGGAGGATTTTGGCCTATAGCACCTTACTTTTAGTTTTATTTCCCATGCATTAGACTCCATTTAAGTCCACTTATACTTGATTAGAAGCTTGAATCACTTAATTTTGTAAAACAGAATTTTCAAAAATTCAGGTTACTGTTTATATGGTATTTTCCCTTTATCGACCGAATTTTGAAAATTCATAACTAAATCTACAAAATTCATATGAAGGTGATTCAAGTCTCTAAAAATAGATAAAAAATTATATAAATGAAAAAAATATGAATGAGGTTATTTATTGAGCCAATTCATATAGTTTAATCCTTAAAATTTACTGTCTATTTGATTATTCTATATCTTTCTAGGATTTTGGTCTTAAATTTAAAAATTCATATCTCTTTCTATCCTAAGCCAAATTATGTAAAATTTATGTTATTTGAAATTTCTATATGTCTAATTTTGGGACATATTTTTCTTGTACATTTATTTTGCTTGTACAAAGAATGACATTAACTTAAACCATTAAGGGTTGGAACTCAACTTTAACTGGAATAGTTTATAAAAAACTTACATATCTTTTACTATATAGCTCAAATTACCTCCAAATAAGTGGCATCTTAAACTCAAATCATTGATCTTTTCATCTATTTAACCACTAAATTTTTGGAGCTCTACATGTTTTTATACTGTCTTTTAAATTTTCTAGTACCTTCAGCAAACATTCCAGTTTTTCTAATCCTGACTAGTTTTAACCCCTAATTTTATAAAGTTATCATAAATCATATAGTTATCCATTCTAGGTGTTCTTTAGCTATGTGGAAAGCTTATTCCATCTACTTTTAGAGCGTGTGTAATACTTAAACTAATTACCCTGTTTCAAATAGAGTTCCTCTATTTTATCTACTATTGATCATCTTGGACAAAATTATGACATATCTTATATTAAAAGCTTCATAAACATCATATATCAATATTCATTGTACCTAATCCATACATACATCATGAGAAGACTCAGAGAGACATGATCATGCATCATTATAGAATCTACACCTCATACATAAATTGGTACACAATTTCATAGCATAGTATTAAAACTTGTAAAATTAAGTTGCTCATCATTGCCTTCTTCATTCTTCTTGCTCCTTCTTTGGCCTTTTCCATGATCTTGCTCTAGCATTGTTAGTCATTTAGGGAGGGTGAGATTCCAAGAATCTCAATAGTTACACCCAATCATGCATTCACATTATCATTAACATTTCATAAAATCATCCATAAAAGTCATAAGAATATATTATGCCATAGTATTTTCATAAAAATTTTGGCATGGTAACACTCTGTAAAATATACATCCCAGGGTCATAAAACCCTTCAATCAACTAACCAATCAATTGAAAACCATCAATAAGCATCTAAACAAATATATGGCATAGTTATAAATGTATGAAAATAAAGCATGATAACGTTAGGCATAATAGAGTAATTAACTGCCTTCTTGCTTTCCAATGATCTCTAAACTTTGTGGACACTTCCTTTGGCCTTTCACTACTTCCTTGAACCCTATTGCATCATAAAATAATGCCATGAGCCACTAATTATATGAGCTCAATAACAAAGGGTTCTCTTGAACCTTAAATTTTCACTTTGCTATCCATTGACATTTTCTTGTACAACACACCCATTCCTACCAATTTTGGATCCAAGGAATCTATTTTTGGGGTCAAAAGTTTGAAATTCCAAGTCCACGTAAATGCCAGGTCTGGCCAAAAATATAGAGAAAAATGTAGAAAATTATTTTCTTCATAAAACTTCCAATAACTTGTACTTTCATGCATTTTGAGACATTTACTTGTTTTTCCATGGTTTAGTTTCAACAAAGCTATAGTTTCTCTCTCTAAGGTTTGCCATGGCTGACACTTTTAAAGAGAAAGGAAGAAGAAAAACTCCATGGGAACCTCACTAAACACTTGGACATGCAAAAAACTATCGATATATAAAAGCTTACCTTGAATCTTTAAGACCTTAGCTTTGCCTTTAGCTTCTTCTTCCTCTCCAATTTATTTTCCTGCTCTCTCTCACTCTTGGTCCTCTATTTAGATGTGTTTGAGGTGAAAAAATGAAGACTAATGGCTTAACCAAGGCTTAAGAGGAAAGATATCAAATAAAAAATAAATCACGGTTAATTTTCCCTAACCATTGGTTACTTTATTTAAAAGATTTCAAATAATTCCCATGGTGTCCTAGTCTGATTTATAGACATGATTCATCCTCATTTTAGGCAAAAAATTGCTTTAATAATTTTTATGGACCAATATATTCTTTACCGATTAATTTTACCTATACCAATTAAATATTTTTATCATAATTGTCATTAAATTGGTACAGGATTATCTAAAAATTACTTTTGAACTAAATCATTATCTCGACCCAAAATATATTTGGGTAGGGTCCATTTACTGTCCATGACTCTGTACTACTTTTTTTGCAATCCAAAATAAACTTTAATTGGTATAATACTAACTTTTTATTCCAAATATCCATAATAAATTCATACTAACTTTATTGACTTTCAAACATTATTCCATTGGGTTTAGCTCATCAAAAGTTTCATTTTCATTATAATTTTTCATATTTACAAAAATACCTTTGATCCGAGGTAAATTTATAATTTTTGAAAAATTTGGGTCCTTTTTTGTAATTTCTCTCAGGGACTACATTTCACTAAATTCCTTATTTTAAGGAATAAAATCCATAGAATCTTTATTTCTTTAAGCCAAATTATAATTCCCTCATTTTTCCGTTTTACTTGGTAAAATTACCTTTTTGCCCTTTTCCTTTTCTTTTAGTGTCTTTTTGTTTTCTCTATGCATTTTACAATATTAGCATTCTTTCTCTTGGGCTTAAATGAAATTTTCAAATTTTATTTCTAATATGGAAAATGACCATTTTGCCCTTAAGCCAAGTAAAAATGAAAATACTAATTCTTTCGAGTAGTTTCTAGTAATTTTCCCATAGATCAATTTTTTAATAATTCTTTTTGTATTATTCATGCTATACTTTTAAATTGATCTATCTTTCAATCTTGACATTTTGGCTACACAATATTTATACCATTACACTCAGCATGAGATGAACTTCCATTCAAGTGGTACATTGCATACCTTTCAGCTCAATTCTGGAATTAATTCCAACTAAAAACCTTATAGAAAATTAATTATTTTTTAAAAACAGAGCATGTAACATTACTATCTCATTTTATTTCACATATTTTCATGCATTTTATGGTATCCCATAAAACTAGGGATATCACACAGCCAATATAGGGGATTATGTTAGAGTGGAAATTTTACAATTTTGATACCAAAAATAGATTTCCAATGGAGGAAAACTTTAGGAATAAGTATTAGTTTTATGATAAAGCTTAAGACAAGTTATATTGGTTTCTAGGGATTTAATGGTTCTTGATGAAGGAAACCATGAAACCAGTGGCCTAAATGATTATTTAATGTTGTGTTTAGGTTCAAGAAAGCTTGCAAAAGTGGTAGAAAGAAGTGAGCCTAATAGGAAAAGCAAGGAAAATCATAAAGGTAGCAATTTACCATTTATTTCAGTATATTATCCTATGATGTTTTCATAAACTTGATGACTTACCATATTGTTATTATGATATTTTGTATTTGTTTTGGTTGAGTAAATGAAGGAGTTTTGACCCTAGGATGTCTATTTTCTAAGGAGAGAGTCTGCCAAAATTTTTATGAATTAATATGACACATTATGCTTTTATGTGATTGTTTGATGATTTCATGATATATTTGATAATATCTATGCATAATTGGTATTGCTATTAAGATTCTTTGAATCTCACTCTCCCAAATGACTGACATGCTTAGGCACAAGCTATGACAATGGAGTCAAGGGAGCTAAGGAGGAAGAAGAGGGAATTGATACTTGATTTTATGATTCAAGCTACGATTTTGTATTTTGAAGTATTTCATGTCAAATTGTATACAAATTTATGAGGCAGTACTTGCTTGTTATCATGTGCCTCAACTCCCTTATGATGTTATGAATCTGGTTTGGACAAGTTTGAATCATGTATGTATTGTATAATAATGGTTTTGAAGTTTAAGATGCTAATTTGTGGAAGATGACTAGATGTAATGGGAATAGGGGTATTCTATTTGAAACAGCGCATTTCATATGAGTATTATATATGCTTTAAAAGTAAATAAAGTAAGCTTTTCAAAGAGTAAAGAGCACTCAATTTGGCTATGTATATCATTGATAGTGAATTTTTGAAGATAAGTGTCCAAACTGGACAGAGTTGGAAAACTGTAAGTTTTAACTGTAAGTATTGCTTACTTTGAAAGATAGTATAAAATCATACAGAGCTCTAAAAATTCAGTGGTTTACATGTATGGAAATATCTATGTTTGAGTTTAATATGCCACTAGTTTGAATGCAATTGAAGCTATATAATGAGAGTTATGCATGTTTGTATAAAATTGTTCTAGTGAAAATTAAGTTCTGAGATTTAAGAAGATATTGTGCTCGGCTCAAGTTGAATAAATGTATAATATAAATTTTGAAAGTAGACGTGCAGGGATTTTAAATTATATAAAGTATGTATGAATTAGCTCAGGATAGAATGAGAAATGAATTTTTAAATTTAAGGCCAAAATCCTGAAGAAGTGAAAAATGACCAAAAGAACAATGATTTTTATGCTACATAACGTACAAATTAGCATGTTAAAGATACTGATTCATATTTTTTCATGCAGAGAATGTTTTCCCCTTTTTAATGTTAGAGTTTTATTCCTTATAAGACAATGCCTATGTTGTAGTGGCATAAGAGACTAGTATTGAAGATAGCTTGAGGAAATTGCTGGTGTTGATATGGCTAAGCACCCAAGAAGAGGATGAATTGGGTGATTTGAAATTTTTAACTAATCTGAAGGAATTAATGAAACAATGAAGACAATAGAAAAATATGGATAAATAGATTATATTCAATATGATGAACTAAATAATGAAACAAAAAAGGGACATAAGAAATTTATCCTGGTTCAGTCTATACCACTTGGCTTACATTCAGTTCCCAAGTTATCACTTGAAATTTTCACTATCTCCGTAAGTTTTGAACGGGCACTTGTGAGCCTTAATACAATGTTGTGCTCTTCCATGAACAATTTCTGATGTGAACACAATGAGAACTTATCTCAAGCACCTAGAAAATACAAAGTAGAGGAAGAACTTGACTCAAAGGATTTAGAAAATGATCAGTTAGAACCTTAGAGGAACTCGTCTCTAGATCCCTAACTATAATGATACCCACAAGGTTTATCACTCCTCACGGTAGGTCAAATGAGAAAAAGGAGAGAGAGATAGAAAATAAGGCAGAGAAAAGAAATAATTCAATAAATCCTTACTGAACAACTCACAATAATATTATTCCACTATTCTCTGAAGAAAATGCATTACATAGAGGCCTTTATATAGGCAAAATAAGAAAATCCCTAATCTTAAAACAACTGGACCTAAATAATCCTAATAGATCTAGAAAATCTAAAATAAATATCTAATTATAAAAAAAAATTCTAATAATAAAAACAAAAACTCAAAGAAAAATAATAAAATTGATATCTTATCCTATAATCTTTTAAATTTAAATCTAAAAAATCTTTTAGAAGATATCTAATAGATTTTATTTCTTCTAATATAAATCTAACTAATAACTTTGGCCTCAAGGAAATACAAATTAGAAACCAATGAAATAAAAATAAATAAATAAATAAACAAAATTATTTAAGAAAAAAAAAGATCTAGAATTTCCTTGAGTGGGATCATGTAAGTAGCGCTTGAGAATCTTTGACATGTCTCCTTGATCTCTATCATTTCCCCTTTCCTCGAAAAGATTCGTCCTTGAATCTTTACCACCTTAGGATTAATTTAGATGCACTTCTTTTGCTTCAACCTCTATATATGCTTTTGTTTCGCCATAAAAGCACTAATATTTTTTTTAAATAACTTTTTTCCAACACTTTTTTTTCAATGCGCTCTTTGTTTTTTTTTTACACAAATTTTTTTTTAATAACTTCACAAATACAAAGAAGACACAAGATGGTGGAAAACAAAAAAGATGAAGATAGATACAAGAAAAGAACAGAAGAAGATGCAAGAACACAAAACACAAAGGATAAACCCAAATTTCAGAACCAAAGCTCTATTGCCAATTGATATGGACACAAGAGAAGAACAACCAAGAAAAATATGGAAGAAAATAAAACACAAAAGTTAAACCTGAATTTCGGAACCAAAGCTTTAATGCTAACTGATGTGGACACAATGAGAACCTGTCTCAAGCACCCAGAAAATACAGAGTAGCGAAAGAACTTGACTTAAAAGATTAAAAAAATGATCAGTTAGAACCTTAGAGGAACTCGTCTCTAGATCCCTAACTATAACGATACCCACAAGGTTGATCACTCCTCACGATAGGTCAGATAAGAAAAAGGAGAGAGAGATAGAAAATAAGGGAGAGAAAAGAAATAACTCAGTAAATCCTTACTGAACAACTCACAATAATATTATTCCACTATTCTCTGAAGAAAATGCATTATATAGAGGCCTTTATATAAGTAAAACAAGAAAAACCCTAATCCTAAAACAACTGGACCCAAATAATCCTAATAGATCTAGAAAATCTAAAATATATATCTAATTATAAAAAAAATTCTAATAATAAAAACAAAAATTGAAAGAAAAATAATAGATATCTAATCCTATAATCTCTTAAATTTAAATCTAAAAAATCTCTTAGAAGATATCTAATAGATTTTATTTCTTCTAATATAAATCTAACTAATAACTTTGGCCCCAAAGAAATACAAATTGGAAACCAATGAAATAAAAATAAATAAATAAATAAACAAAATTATTTAAGAAAAAAAAGATCTAGAATTTCCTTGAGAGGGATCATGTAAGTAGTGCTTGAGAATCTTTGACATGCCTCCTTGATCTCTATCAATTTCTCTCTCCATACAAGAAGTGATTAGATAACCCACTTAAAATACCCACTATCTTGAGTCTACTTTGAAAGATTTATGAATAAAGCATAAAGCTTTATAGCAATAAATCCTTACTCAAAGAGGTAGGTATGATACAATGAAGCACAAAGGTAGTTGAGCGTGTTTATAAGCAGAAGAACGATGAAATTAATACACAATGCTTTTTAGAACTCTTTCTTGTTCTTTTATTTATAAATAAATCACTATTTATAGGTAAAGCTAATTTATTAGCGGTTAGGCACAACAAATTACCCATTACTCAAAGATTAAATCATCGTTGATGATGCATTTAATGCTCACCTATCCAGATTAAATGATTGCTTATGGCAAGTAATCAGTTATATTGAGTATGAGTTCTCTTTGTGACGTGTTTCACCATAAAATAAATAACATTAAAGCTAGAAGAAAACAATTTTAAAATAGAGAAAGAACGTAAGTCCATTTTTCTAGCTTTGTAAAGGACAAAGAAAAGACGAGAGTGATATGAGAAGAATTCCAAATTGATAACCGATTATATTGGAGATGATAACATATTATCAAGAAAGCAAGGAATGAAAACCACCATGATACCATGCTACAAATAAAGAAGTAACAAGTTATGAAAGGGTTCATATAAATTTCAATGTGAGTTGAGAGATAACTAATTGCATTTAGGTGTAATAGGTTATATGTAGCATGGTAACATATTATATAGGCCAAGATAACCTATTATCAAAGGTTTGAGAAGAGATGATTAAGAGGAATTTCCTTGCTAATAGCTTACAAGGGGTTGTAACATGTCACCAAACATGTAACCTATTATGTTGTCATATAATCTATTATCAAAAAGCTCAGGGAAGAGGAAGGAACATGCTAATAGGTTACAAGAGACACACAACAGGTTGTCAGACTGAGAAAGCTTACACGTAACTGATTACATTATAGCATAGCCAATTATCGAATATAGAAAGGCTAGAAAGTAAAGGAAATGAGTCATAATTGATTATAAAGCTTCACATAACCTATTATCAAGAAGGAAATCAACAGAAACTCAAAGAACATAAGACATAAATGATTATAAAGGCTTGGATAATTGTTTATATTAGAGACTGAGCAAACAGAAGGTTGAAAAACTGATGTAACAGATTATATTGGTAGAGATAATCGATTGTAACAAGGTAAACTCAAGAAAGCTCAATTAAAATGACTAGAAAGCTTTATTTGGACTTAAAAACTTCCAAAATATTAAAATTAAGGTTCAAAAAGGAAAATAAGCATATGTTGAAACAATTTGCTCAAAGATAACTCAACTACTTATACATATTGCTAAAAGAAATATCCTAAGCAAGCTTAGACTTGGTTTTAATGTTATGAGTTATATGTATGTCCTTTAAAACAAATCTTCCCTAGTTTTGCTATCATCAAAACATAGAGATATCAATAGCCGGATTAGATAAGGAAGATTTATAGATTTATTTTCCTTAGGTCTTGAATTCTTTCAAAGTTAGATCATGGTAGATCCTATCAGTTAAGTAATGAAGATCTTAGTAGGGCTCAAAGATCACAGTAGACTAACTATATGGTTGCAATAGACCTCTAGAAAGAATAAGATGATAAAGAAAAGTTATGAAGCCTTAGAATTCTGATAGTACTTTGAAAGATGATGACCTAAAATGATTTTAGATGGTATGGACTCTTATAAATTAGCAATTGATTTGAAAATATACCTAAAAACTTTTATCTGATGCCAAGCCACTAAGCAAAAAATAGCTAAGAAATGTAATGGTAGTTGGTGATAGCGAGTACGAAACAAGTATCCCACCTATAAAATAAGACCAATGGTGAGATGTTTTCAATAATGAATGTAAGAGGCAAGTAAGGAATAAAAGATAGTAATGAAGAAAAGCAGTCATGAAAAGAATCAATGATGTAAACTAATGTATGATTTAAGGGAAGGTAAGTTAGAAAAGAGGAATGACTAACAACCCAGATGCAGCAATTTGACCTGAACCTATTCAAAGTCTTATGAAGAAAAGTAAGATCTAGTATGATTTCAAGTAATGATAGCCATACAGTGATCACTAATTGAAAGGACTATCTAGACCCAGAGAACAATCCTATAATAACAGTCCCTCAAGAGCAAGCAATTATACTTCTAGGTGAAGATATTGATCAACCTATGAGCTATCATTTGGAGAGAATAATAGCTTCTCCTAACCAAACCAAGGACTCTAAATCCAATGGATTGATAGAATTCTTTTGAGGAATGCCAGGACAAATATGAAGGATAAGTCTAAGTTCTAGATCCCCTAGGTACTGTGTCAATAGCGAAGAATTCCTTAAAGGATATCAAGACCATATACTCCCTGAAAATGAATGGGTTGAGCCCGTGCTTGATGCTCTACCAGACCATAAGTTTTGAAACTGTATCAAAAAGTTTCTTCAAGGTCAAGTATCTCATACTCTGGAAGACTGTATCATTGGCTACACTCTCCAAGCAGAATACTATCAAGAAGTTGAGGTAGTGGAAATCTTAGAAGAGGAGCCAAAGAAGGATCCAATGGAGATATCATATGGCAATGATAAGTTGGATCCTAGTACAAAAACCCTATGAGTCCAATATAATGATAATGTAAGCATAGATGAAATGTATATGTAGTCATGATGTATGGTTGCAAATTTTAAACTAAGTGTAAATGTAGCAAAGTGTTAAATTAGTAGGAAGACCATGGTTTGAGGTATCATGATGAAATTTAGCTATTGATGATATAATCAAAGAAATAGTTAATGCCAATGGCTGAGTGCCATGTATTTATTATGTGCAAATATGGTTACAATGTGAAAAGATGCTTAACAAAGACATGCAGCATAGGAACAAACTTCTTGAATGACTCCTATAGTAGTATTGGTCTAGATCCCCTGCAAATGATCCTTAATCATCTAGGTCAACAGTAAAAGACTATTGAGCAACTACAAGAGATAGTTAATGCTCAAGGACAATAACAAGAAGCTAGAACCCTAATGCTTCACTTATATTGTAGCAACCTTAAGCAAACTAGTATGTTCTTGTGGGACAAGCTGCTGGGTAACTAGTAATATTCACCAACATATAGTTGTATAATTTAGAAAGTATCAATCAGCATCCTAGTATTCACTAACACATAGTTGCATAATTTAGAAAGTATCAAGCAGCATCCTTTGATGGTAAGTCTGAGATGCAATTTGCTGATGATTGAATCATGAGCCTGAAAGGATTTTAAAGGTAATGGGTTACACATCAAAAATGAAGACTTTAGGGGTAACTTATATGTTAGAAAATGAGGCTAACTGCTGGTGGCAGAATATAGAGTAAATTATTCAAGCAAAAGGCATGTTATTGATTGGGAAGCATCCCTAGAATAGTTCTGCAAGAAGTATTTTCCTTGATTTGTAAGAAATAGAAAGGAGCAGAATTTATAATGAATTGCTAGGATAAGAACAAACAGGCCAATGAACATGTAGCAAGGCATAATCAACTAGCTCAATGTTCAGTCTAGCCCCATCAATATGATGAAGACCAATGGAAGGTTGAGAAGCTGGAAAGGGGTCTAAAGCTAGAAGTTAAAGGAAAGTTTCCCTAGTATGAATTCAGACTTTCAACTCATTGATTGAAGTGAGCAAAATCACTAAGAATAGTTTGAATCACAAGAATGCTTTACCAATACCTCCGAATAATAATAGTAAGAAAACTATGGAAAAAAGGGAAAATAAGTAAGAATGAGAGTAAGAAGCCTTGGAATAGTAAGGGATTCAAGAAGCAAGTCAAAAAAGGGTAAAGGAAACAAATATAGCAAGCCAACTCCTGTTTGTAAAGGATGCAGAAATGCTTATGATGGAAGGCCATGTATAGCAAAATAGAATATTTGCTTCAAGTGTGGAAAGCTAGGACATTATGCCTGTGACAGTACTATGGAGGTGGCTAACCCCGAACCACAAGTATAGAGGAAAGTCTTTCAACTGTCCCAGTAAGAAGCTTATAAGTCACCTGACCTCAATAAAGATATGATTCAGGTGCAAGTCATTCTTTTATATTCTATCACTGTGCTAAAAGGTAAGGTTTGGAAGTTACTAGTTTATTATGAGTTACATGTGGATGTTTCTACTAAGAGTGAGGCCATAATCTCCATTGCAAATCTAAATAAACACCATAACACCACAGTAAATTTGATTTGTATGTCTTTCCCTGATATTGATGTGATTAATGGCATGAACTGGCTTTTAGTAAATAATCTCCTCCTAGATTGTAAAAATGAGATTTTGATTTTGCTTACGCTTGAAAGTATTATATGTGTTGAAATTAAGTGTTATATGTAATATCGATATTTTTACAGGATGTCATCAAATACATGAAAAGATGGAAATGAAGTGAGAAGGTGATGTTACATGCTTCGTCGTTAAAAGAAATTAATTTCCCATGCAGTACTTAGAAGGAATTATATTTGATCCTTAATTAAAATTAATTGTTTATAAGGTTCTTAGTAGGAATTAATTCCAGAACTGAACCAAAAGGTATGCAATATTTCAATTAAATGGAAATTCGTCTTGAGCTGAGTGCAATGGTATAAGTATTGTGTAGCCAGGAGGTCGGGGTTGAAAGATAGACTAATTTTACATTTAATGAAAAAGAATTACTAAAAATTGGTCCTTGGAGAAAATTATGAGGAAGTAGCTGGAAGAATCATTAATTGCTTTTTTGACCTAACTCAAGGCAAAATGGTCATTTCCCAGACTGGAAAATAAAATATGAAAATTACATTTTAGCCCTAAAGTAAAAGAATTATTTGCAATTCAGTCCTTGAGAGGAAAGAATTAGTTGCACTTAAGTGCCATGGAAAAATTATATCTAAAAACACGAAAGAACTTGAAAATTATAATTTTCCCAAAGTTGAGGGCAATTTTGTAATTTTTAGAAATCCTATCAAAACGGAGCTTTGGACAAGCTAAACTCTATGGAATATAGTTTAGAAGATAATTAAAAGTCAAAAGTGATTTTTAAATTGGAAAAAAGGATTATAAACTCCATAAAAGTAGATGAGTGAAGAAAATAGGATGAAAATCCTCACAAATAAATTTGGGGATCAAAATAATGAATTTAGTTCAAAATCAAATTTAAAACAATTCTGTACCAATTAAGTGATAACTACGATAAAAGTATTTAATCAGTACAGGTAAAAATTATTAGTAAGGATTATTTTAGATTATTAAAAATTATGGAGCAATTTTTGGACAATATTGCCCTCTAAATGGTGTGACCAGCTGCAACAAGAGATGACATGGGAATTATTTCAATTGAATTAATTGAATAAGTTGCAAACTAACCATGGGTGGTCACTTAAACTTAATTCACTATTCACACATTAGGTATCTCTCTTCTAAGTGTTTGGTTAAGTGAAATAAGCTCTTCTTCCTCTTCAATTCTACACATCCAAAATAGCAGCCACGAATAGAAAGAGAAAGCTCTAAAACTTGAAGGAATGAAGAGAGAGTAAGGAGAAAGCATGGTGGTTCAAGTAGCTAGGTAAGTTCTATGCTTTCTACCTTGAGTTCTTATAACACCTTACTTTTATCTATATTTATCCATGTATTATAGCATATATAATGTCCAAATAACACATATTAGGAGCTTGAACCATTAATAGAACCAAAATATTTTTAAAAAAAAGTGGTACTATTCATTTGGTTCTCAAGTTTTCTGGACGAATTTTGAAAATTCATAACTAATTATAAAAATATAGTAGCTCAAATCTCTAAATAAAGCTTGAACCATGCTCTACAAGGGAAAAATATGAAACTTGCCTTTAACTGGATCAATTTATATAGTTTATTGCTTAAACTTACACTGTATAGATGGTCAAAATAACTTATCCCAAGTTTTTTGGCCTAACTTAAAAAGTTCATTTCTCATTCTCTCTTGAGCCAGCTCATGCTTTCTTTACATCCTTAGAAAACTCTAGATGTCGACTTTATAGCCTTTTTTGTTTTTTTCTACATTTTTTCAATTAAATCAGAGCATGACATCATTTTAGACTACTAAGGGATAAAATGAAACTTCTACTGAAACAATTTTACAAAAACATGCATATCTCTTTTTATATAGCTCCAATTATACTCAAACCAGTGGCATATTAAACTTAAAACATAGATATATAAACCGTTAAATTTTTTGAGCTTTACATGATTTATTTTATAATACCTTTTAATTCTAACAGTATTTATAGTAAAAATCATAGTTGTCACATCACTGTTCAGTTTTGACCCTCATCTTAAAAAATTCACTATAAATTGTACACATGATCAATTTAGGTGTTCTTTAGCTTGATAAAAAGCTTACTCTATCTAATTTTAGAGACTTATACTGGATGCTCAATTTCGAATATATTAGCCCTATTTGTTTCTTGGTTGGTCATCTTGGAGAATAGTAAGCATCTCTTAGTAAAAATAATTGCACATGCCAACTACTGTTGAATTAAGTGTTTTGATGATTCTAAACAACTAGAGCTTGGAAGGAAAATATCAAAGGAGTATAAGAGCATTTAAATGAAGAAATCCAAGAAGAATTAGTTGTTAAGATTTCTCACTTTGTACACAGGCTAAAAGGCTTTGATTTTACTTACTCAAACTCCCACTGCTTTTAAGTATGTGTTTTTCACGTTATCCTATATTAACATATGTTAAATTTGAAAAACATTGACTCATAGAAGAATTTTGACTTGTTAAACTTTATATATTTTATTGAAAATTCAAACTTTGCTAATTGAAATTTGAAGTTCCAAAGGTATCATGTATGATAGACAAATTTCAAGTGTTGAAATTCAAATTTCCAGTCAAGCATACTAAGTGGAATATGCAAAATTCATCTGAAGTCATGTTAAAATTCATCTGATATTAAAGTACAAAAAGAGTTAAAAAACAGTTCGTCTGATAGACTAATTTTGAACTTCAAAATTCGAATTTTAGGATGAAGAGTTGTAAGTCTAGTTAAAGGTGTCTCTGATAGACAAATTTTGAAAGTGCAAAATTTAAATTTCACAAAGTAGAACTTTTGTGCCATGTTGAGTTAGGCTCGGAGAAATGAATTTTGGCTCCTCAAAATTTGAATTTTGAGAGCACTGCAGAAATATGAGACAACTGTTCACACTCAATAGATGCACTTTGAATATGAAAATTCATATGTTTTAAGATGGGATATATTTGGTAAAATAAAAATTCGAATTTCACTATTGAACAGAAGAATTTCGAAACTTCAACGTCAAAGCCTTTAGCCTATGATCTCTGCGAAATTCATCTGTTGGCACCTAAAATTTGACTTTTAGTGTGTCAGACACATTAAATGCGATTGTTAAATGGCTAGTTTTGCAAAGTAACCGTTGGGTAGCACCTCTAACAGCTAGATCTTGTGTTTAACGTCTAGTTAAGTTACAAATCTATAAATAGAACTTCATTTCAAGTTATGGGTAATGAACTCATGCTATAAATACTGAAAGTCTGCTAAAATCTTTAGTTAAAGCCTTTTATTTACTCACACTTCATTTATTGCACTTTAGCTGTCTTATTTACTTTGTATTAGAGAGTTTTTTCATTTTGTACTAAATCTTTTCTTGATCTGGAAGAAGGATTTTCTTGTGAAGACTTTTCACAAGGGATTTGAAAAATACTTTGTTAGGGTGCAGAGTGTAAATTTAAAAGCTCTTAGAATAGAGCACAAGATTGTACTGTGGCAATGCAAGGAGCCCACTTAATTCTTATAAAATAGTGAAAAATCTCATGTGATGACTTGAGGACTGGACGTAGATCAAGTGGAGTAAATCGAATCAAGATAAATCTTTGTGTTCTCTCTTTTTTTACCTTGCAATTGCTTTATATATTCTGTACTCTGTTTTCTGCAAAATTCATGTTTAACTATTCTATCACCGTTCTATCACCATTTTGCAAAAAAATTTTGAACTTCCCAGTTCACCCTCCTCTTGGGAAGCCAGTAAACTTAACTAGTGGTATCAAAGCCCGAACTTCCAACTAAAGGGTCTAACAATTTGGGAGAATACATGGTTGGCTTTGGAGAGAACATCCTACCTAAAGGAAACAACACTAATAAATCTCCTGGCTTCAACAGAGAACACTATGGATACTAGAAGATGAGGATGTAGATCTATCTCTAGTCCATTGACTTAGATATCTGGTCAGTCATCTAGAAAGGTATTTTGTCCCAATGAAGCTACAAGTTGATGGCAAGTACAAAGAAAAGCCAGAGGAGGAATGGAATGATGAAGATAAGAGAAGAGTCCTACTCAACTACAAAGCATAACACTGCTTGGTCAGTTCACTTAACTAGGATGAATTTTACAGAGTGTCTCAATGTACCACAACTAAAAGTATGTGGGATACTATAGAAATTGCTTATAAAGGAACAACTAGAGTCAGAGAAAATAAATTGAAGTCCTGCATAGGCTAGTATGAAAGTTTTAGAATGAAGGAAGGTGAAAACATCAAAGATCTACAGAAGAGACTCACCCTTATTGTGAATCAGCTGAAGTGCCTAGGTAAGGAGTACACATAGCCATAAAAGGTCAAAAAAATCCTTAGAGCTCTTCCTCTTGAATGGCAATGGAAACTAACAACCATAGAAGAAGGCAGAGGAGAATCAATGGCTTTTGTTATAGCTTTCTTTAGCAGCCTTGAAGAATACGCGGGCAAGATGAAAACTTTCAAGGATGCTGGACAAGACAAGAAGAAAAAGGGTTTGGTGTTAAAAGCTGTAGAAGAAAGAGAAGAGGATTATGATGATGAAGAAGAACTGGATGAAGAAACTCTGGCTATGTTGGTCCGAAAATTTGGAAGATTCTTAGTAAGAAGTGAAGCAAGAAGTTTATCAAGAAAGGAGCAACTATAAATAACAAGAAGGAAAGCAAAGAGCCCACCACTTGCTATGAATTCAAGAAGCAAGGGCACATCAAATGAAATGCCCATAATTCTTGAAAAAAGCAGGAGAAAGAAAGAAAAAACTGCTGACAAAGGAAAAAAGAAAAAGGCCTACATCTCATAAATCTAGAACAACAACTCAGATGAAGAGGATAAAGATGAAGAAGAAATTACCAACATATGTTTGATGGTACGTGCAGCAAAAAAAAAACTCAAGATTCATCTAATAGTGATCATGAAGATGAGGTAAATGATTCTGACCCCTCATATTTTGAACTACTTGATGTATTTCATGATCTGCATCATGAATTCATTAAAACTGCAAAAGAACTAAAATTAGCTAAGAAGAAGTTTGGTAAGTTAGAATTAGATTGCAAAATGCTTGACATTGCATCTTAACATAAAATTGAATCTGCCTACTATGCATCGTGCATTGAACTAAAGAAAAATAATGAATATCTTCTCAAAAGTCTGGCTAAACTCACCAAAGGTAAAGACATGTTGTTTGCATTGCTAGGAAGTTAGAGGATTCCACAAGAAAAGCTAATCTCGATTATGATCCTTGTGTAGTCAAGGAAAAGAATAAAAAGAAAAATCAAAACCTATACATGAGACACTTCGTACATTTAGATGGACATAAAAAGAATAGTGATAATTCTAAAGCCATTGAATCCTATGTCCAACCTAAATTTGTGAAACAAAAATATTATCTGCATTGCTTTCTTCTTGCTTCACAATCTAGTAGTCCCTTTATCACATACAACTTTTGTAACAAGTTTCCAGTTCATGTTGGTTAAAGAAAAAAGGACTTAGCAGAAATGTAAAATAGGTTCCTAAAAGTACATCTTTATTTAGAGAGAATGTCGCTGATAAAAAAGGACCCAAACAAATTTGGGTACCTAAGAAGAAAGACTGAACTTTGTTTTACAGCTCTATCTTAAAGCTAGCAAGAGCAACAAATAGTATATGCACAACAGGTGCTTAAGACATATGACTGGTGATAAGGAGAAGTTAATATAACAAAGTAGTTGGCATTGGCATCATGGGCAAGAATCCTGAGACATCAATAGAAAAGGTGTTGCTTATAGTTGGCCTCAACCACAACTTGCTGAGTATGAGTCAGACATCTGACAAAGGGAATTGGGTACTGTTTAACTTAAAATTCCACTTGGTCATCCAAAAGAGTGATCACAAAGTTATTCTCAAAGCTCAAAAGGATGGTAACTGCTATGCATTGATCTAGATGAACTTCCTACTTTAGATTCTGTATGCTTAATTAGCAAAGATAATGAACGCTGGTTGTGGCATAGAAGACTAGCTCATGTTAACATGAACCAACTAACCAAATTGATTAAGAATGAATTAGTTAGTGGATTACAAAAAATTTCTTTTGAAAAAGATAGAGAATGTGATGCATGTCTCAAGGGAAAACAAACTAAATCATCTTTCAAGCCCAAAAATGTAATCACCACATCTAGACATGTACAATTGCTACACATAGACTTGATAGGTCTATCTAGAGTAAAAAACATTGGTGGAAATCTGTATGTGTTTGAAGTTGTAGATGATTATTCTAGATTTACTTGAACTTTGATTCTTTCCTCCAAAGATGAGACATGTGATACATTTGTAACCTTAGTTAAGAAAGTGTAAAATGAGAAATGCATTTCCATTATGTCTATCAGGTCTAATCATTGAGGAGAGTTTGAAAATTCAAGCTTCTTGGAGTATTGTGAAAAGCATGAAATTGATTGCAACTTCTCAGCTCCAAGAACACCATAGAAAAATAGAGTGGTGGAGAGAAAGAATAGGACGTTAGGAGAATGGCAAGAGCAATGCTGAATGAGAAATAGCTCCCTTAATACTTCTAGGCTGATGCAAAGAACACAGCCAGTTTCATCATTAATAGAGTATACATCAGACCAATTTAGGGGAAGACACCTTATGAGCTCTACAAAGGAACGAAGTCAAATCTCTCATACCTGCATGCGTTTGGATGAAAGTGCTTCATCCATAACAATGGAAAAGAGAATCTGGGTAAGTTTGATGCAAACTTAGATGAAGTTATATTCCTTGGCTACTCTAGCAGAAGTAAAGCACATAGGGTGTTCAACAAAAAGCCTAGAACTATAGAAGAATTTGTGCATATAGTTTTCAATGAAAATGAAATTTTTTCTAAACATGTCTTAGATGAGTATGAACTAATCTCTAGTTTTATAGGTTTGAACCTTTCTAAAGAAAATAAAATTGAATCTCTAGAAATATCATAATCTACTAATGTAGAGGAAGATATTAATGAGAAAGATATTGAATTTGAGAATAATGAAAAAATTTCTCAAGAACTCCCTAGAGCTTAGAGATATCAAATGAGTCATCTAGTTGATCAGGTGACTGGGGATGTTCAAGAGAATATTAAAACCAGAAGATAACTTAGGGATCAAATGAATAACTATGCATTTATTTCTCAAATTGAAACTAAGTGTACTAAAGAAGCCTTAGCTGATGAACATTAGATACTAGTTATGCAAGAAGAACTTAATTAGTTTGAAAGAACTCAAGTTTTGGATTTAGTGTCTAGGCTCAAAGACCACCCAATTATTGGAACTAAATGGGTATTTAGGAATAAACTTGATGAATCAGCAGCAATTATTAGAAACAAAGCTAGATTGGTAGCCAAAGGATATAATCAGGGGGAAGGCATAGATTATGAGGAAACTTTTGCTCCAGTTGCAAGATTGGAAGCAATAAGAATTCTCTTAGTCTTTGCATGCATAAATGACATAATAATATATCAAATGGATGTAAAAAGTGCCTTTCTAAATAGTTATATCATGGAAGAAGTTTATGTTGATCAACCTCTAGGTTTTGTGGATTTAATTAAACCAAACCATGTATATAAACTAAAGAAAGCCCTCTATGGCTTAAAACAAGCACCTAGAGCATGGTATGAAAGGCTAAGCAATTTCCTAATTGAAAAAGGATTTAATAGAGGAAAAGTAGATACAGCATTGTTTACTAAAAAGGAAAATAAAGACTTGCTTATTGTACAAATTTATGTTGATGATATCATATTTGGTGCTACTAATGAATCTCTTTGCAAGAATTTATCTAAATTAATGTAGAGTGAATTTGAGATGTCAATGATAGATGAGCTTAACCTCTCCCTTAGACTGCAAATTAAATAATGTAATGATGGAATCTTCCTCAATCAATCAAAGTATCTAAAAGAGCTATTGAAAAAGTTTAGAATGGAAAATGCCAAATCAATGGGAACTCCTAAGGCCACAGCAACAAAACTTGATATGGGTAAAGGAGGAAAACCCTTTAATATAACTCAATATAGGAGAATGATTGGTTCCCTTCTATATCTAATAACAAGTAGACCTGACATTATGTTCAGTGTCTGCATGTCTGCAAGGTTCCAATCATGTCCCAAAAAGTCTCATACAACAACTGTGAAAAGAATTTTCAGATATCTAATTGAAACATCATAAATGGGACTTTGGTATCCAAAGGGCAATGGAGAAGAGCTCATAGGATATACTGATGTTAACTTTGATGGATCTAAAACTAATAGAAAGAGCAAAAATAGAACGTGCCAATTTCTGGGAGGATCCCTGGTTTCATGGCTTAGCAAGAAGTAGAATACTATAGCTCTCTCCACAGCAGAAGCTTATATAGCTACAGGTAGCTATTGTGTTAAAGTCCTTTGGATGAATCAGCAACTTGAAGATCTTGAGATTGAAATGAAGGAAATACTAATAAAATGTGATAATCAAAGTGCCATCAATATCACAAAGAATCCAGTCATGTATTCAAGGACAAAACACATTGAAGTTAGACATCACTTTATATGAGACTTTGTTTTGAAAGGAGATATCAAGTTAAAATTTGTCTCACTGAAGAACAGCTAGAAGACATCCTAGCAAAGCCACTTGCAAAAGACAGATACTGTAAGATCATAAGAGAATTGGGAATGGTAAATCCCAAGGAACTATAAGCAAGTTTCAAACAGAATTAATTTTCTAAAGTTAAGTTGTTAAAATTCATACTAACTTAAGCATCGGAGTTTGTTTAAGATGTTTTGTAGGAACTCCTCATGAACTTGAATTATAGTAATATCAATATAATAAAGTTTATAAGACCTGCATAGTCAACATATGCTGAAGCAAAGCTGGAAATTTGAATTTTCAAGCCATATCTGTAAGTTCAGTTATTGAAAATTCACATTTTGGATGTTATTAGATGAATTTCTATGCTAGATTATGATTTTCAATGAACTGACATGCTTAAAATTTGAACTTAAGTGCTAAATAGACGTATTTTAGAACCTCACATGTTGTTACAGTGCTTTCATGTTGTTTGAAATTCGTCTGTTGATTCGTAAAACTTCAAATTTCTTAAAGATGATATGAATGTTGACTGTGTTCAAGTGTCAACATACGAATTTTAACAACTCAAAATTCACATTTCATAAATCTCTTTACAATGTCTTAAAATTCAAATTTTTGAATCTTGAAATTCATCTGTTAAATATTCTTTGCTTGTGTGCCTCACAATGAATCCTCAAAATTTTAACTTTATGGGTATAACATTCATCTGTTGAAGCATGCATACATGATAAGTCTCAGTTAACTTTCTCCTTCTTTGCCTATATCGTGATTGATCTTTCAAAATTTGAACTTTGATGACTCAAAGTTTGTCTATTAAGAAATGTGCTCAGAACCAAGCCACTGACAGATGAACTTTAAAGATAAAAATTCGTTTGCTAGGCAACCATCTTTGTTTGATAAGCTACATAACCGCTCGAAATTTGAATTTTAGCCCTCAAAATTTGTCTGTTGAATGGTTACATAAGTTAAACCGAAAGGTCTCACTTTGAACAAACACAACCCTATTCTTCTCTCTCTCAAATATGTTCATCTCCTCTCTTAATTTCCAATTAATTTCATCCATGAATCTTTATTTCCCACCAATTAGACTTCTACTCGCACCTTATAAACCCCTTCCTAGCATCTCTCATCAATAATCTATCACAAAAATGGCTAGGGTTAAGAATCTTAACGTTGGTAGAGATGAGTCCAAACCCAAAAGGGCTGTCAAGTCCTAATATGCATCTAAGCGAGGTGAAACAATGAAAAGAAAAGGCGAATCCAGCAGAGGAACACCCTCCAAAAAGCAGAAAACCATACCCAAGGCTAAATCAAAGAAACCAGCCCCATGTTATCTCCTCTTCTAGCACAGAGTTAGAGGAACTACAACTAACAACAAAACCTTTATGTAGCACTGCCCAGATATTGAAGGAGCATACCACATAGTTTATCAGTGAGAAGGTAATTAATTCTTATTGCACTAACTTGGAAGATTTTTTGATTTTTAACAATTTTGATACTGGGTTATGGCTGGTGAGATATAAGAATCTGTGGAGATTAAAGAAAGGTATGATGATAAAGTAATAAAGATAAGGTATGCTACCCTGTCATATAATTGCAGAAAGAAAAGATGGCAGGTTAATTTAAGGTCCAGAACTCTATGGCTTTGTGATGAGACAATTAATGAAGTTCTGGAAATCCTTGGACAAGATGGCCTCAAGATTGATATCACCACCACAAGATACATGGATAAGGATGAAGAAGAAGAAGAGAAAGGTGGTCAATTCTTGAACTACAAGGAGAGCATAGTCCTAAACACCTTATTTAGGAGATGGGAGAATATGCCTTCACTAAGAGTAATAAAGCCCTCTAATTTGAGTGTTCAAGCCAGGGTCTTGCACTACATAGTGTCTAGGATCATCTTTAATAAAGAAGGAAGCCTCAATTTGATTACAAGGGATGAGGCTCATGTGATGATTGCTCTAATGTGTGGAAAGCTGCTGAACCTGGGCTATGTCATCTTCTAGTGTATACTAAAGGCAAGGGATCAAAGGAAGGATTCCACCATGCCTTATGCCTCTATCATTACTAATATGCTTCAGTATGCAAAGATTAAGCACTTCAAGAAAGGAAAAGGAAAGCCTACTGAAGTCTTCAAGGAGGATGAGTTGCAACAATTAGGCATTGAAAGAAATGAAGGGAGATGGATTAGCAAAGGTGCAAGGAAGTCAGAACGCCTATTCTTTATGGAAAGATAATAGCAAGAAGGAACCTCTGAGGTTATACCATACACTCAACCTTCACCACAGCCATCCCAACATGTTTCTCCTCTACCACAATCATCCTAACCTATTTTACCTCCAGTATAGCCTACTCAGACATCTCAACCTTCCACTCTATCCACCTGGTCCAAGCCAACCAAAATCATTTAGCTATATGATAGCCTGTCTGCTTCATGTTGAGCATTAGAGAAAAGCAAAATGCCAAGTTTGCTCATGTACATGATCAGATCACACAATTGGCCAAGAACATGAAAGTAGTTGCTGATGACTATAAAGACATCAGAAGTGCTATTCCTTCCACATCAGCTTCACCTTAACCTGGACCCTTTGACCCTACTAAATTTGTAACTCCTGAACCTCCAAGTCCTTTTGAACTAGAATCCCCTAAGCCTGTTACTATAGATGCTGCTACTAAGGCTACTAACACTATTGCTACCCCACACGCACCCAGTAATAAGACAAGCCCTGGTCCACCCTTAGATTGTACCATGAAAGAAGATGCCCCTTAGAAAGAAGGCTCTCATGAGCCTATGATGGAAGATATTGCTTAAGAATCAATTTTGTAATCTCAAGAATCTGACCAAATGAAGAAGCTAGTTGTAGCTATCACTTCTGCACCCATTATCTAAGTTGTACTAAATGTGGAGAGAAGTCTTGTGCCTTATGTAGATACTACTGCCATTACTCATAATGCAATTGTGCAGGCTTAGAAGAGAAGAGTTGATGAGATGTTTGCTCTACCACCTCCTCTATCACCACTCTCTGGAGTTTGTCTCTTAGAGAAGGAAAGAGCTAAATTTGAAGCACTAGAAGGGAAATACAGGAACTCCTTGAAGTGTCTGATGAAGAAGATGATGGGGATGAAAACTTAGCACCTCTTCTTCATATTCCCTCCTCAGAGCCATTCATTCCTGACCCTCTTCAAGCTATTCCCATGTCACAAATTCCTCCTCCTATTATGCATGTTCCAGCTCCTGATGATGCCAAAAAGGAGGAGAAGCAAACTAAGCAAACTGGGAAGATTGAAGCTAGGCAATCTGGCAAGACCTACAGCAAAAAGTCCAAGCCCAAGAAGAAGTGATTGATAGATCCTTGGGGCTTAGATCTTAGGGTTGCTTGTTTTTGTTTGTTTCTATTACAGTATCACTTGTTGCCTTCTTGTACTTAAATGTTAATATTGCAATGTCATGTACTTGCTGAATCTTTGTAATGAACTTTTACTGAATCAATGCAATATGACTTCATATTTTCCTTCTACTCTCATATATGAGCTGCATTTATCTTTAAAGTCTAATGCATATATTGAGGGAGAGCTCTTAGAAGCAAACCCAAGTACTAATCCAGTTTACGAGTTGTTTTGTCATCATCAAAAAGGGGGAGAATGTTAAATCAAGTGTTTTGATGATTCTAAACAACTAAAGCTTGGAAGAAAAAATATCAAAGGAGTGTAAGAGTATTCAAGAGAAGAAATCCAAGAAGAATTGGGTGAAAAATTAGTTGTTAAGATTTCTCACTTTGTACACAGGGTAAAAGGCTTTGATTTTACTTACTCAAACTGCCACTACTTTTAAGTATGTGTTTTTCATGTTATCCTATGTTAACATATATTAAATTTGAAAAACACTGACTAACAGAAGAATTTTGAGTTGTTATACTTTATATATTTCATTGAAAATACGAACTTTGGTTATTGAAATTTGAAGTTCCAGAGGTATCACTTATGATAGATGAATTTCAAGTGTTGAAATTTGAATTTTGAATCAAGCATACTAAGTGGAATGTGCAAATTCATCTAAAGTCATGTCAAAATTCATCTAATATTAAAGTGCAAAAAAAGTTCAAAAACAGTCCCTCTTACGGACTAATTTTGAACTTCAAAATTTGAATTTCATAATAAAGACTTGTAAGTCTGGTTAGAGATGTCTTTGATTGATGACTTTTGAAAGTGTAAAATTTGAATTTCGCAAAGTAGAACTTTTGAGACATGTTGAGTTAGGCTCTGACAGATGAATTTTGGCTCCTTAAAATTCAAATTTCGAGAGCACTACAGAAACATGAGACAACTGTTCACACTTAACAGATGCACGTTGAATATGAAAATTTGTATGTTTTAAGATGGGATATATTTGGTAAAATCAAAATTCAAATTTCACTCTTGAACAAATGAATTTTGGAAGTTTAACATTAAAGCCTTTAGCCTATAGTCTCTGTAAAATTCATTTGTTGGCACCCAAATTTTAATTTCATTGTGTTAGACGCATTAAATGCGGTTGATGAACAGCTAGTTTTGCAGAATAACCATTGGGTAACGTCTCTAACAGTTAGATCTTGTGACTAATGTCAAGTTAATTCATAAATCTATAAATAAAACTTCATTTGAAGTTGTGGGTAATGAATTCATGCTGTAAATACTGAAAGTCTATTGAATCTTTAGTGAAAGCCTTTTATTCACTCATACTTCATTTATTGCAGTTCAACTGTCTTATTTACTCTGCATTAAAGAGTTTTTCATTATGTACTAAATCTTTCCTTTATTTAGAAGAAGGATTTTCTTGTGAGGGGTTTTCACAAGGGATTGGGAAACACTTTGTTAGGGTGCATAGTGTAAATTTGAAAGCTCTTAGATCAGAGCACAAGGTTGTACTGTGGCAATGTAAGGAACCCACTGAATTCTTACAAGATGGTGGAAAATCTCATGTGATGGCTTGAGGATTGAACATATGTTAAGTGGAGTATGTTGAATCAAGAGTTTTGATGATGTTAAAACCAACACCCAAGAGCTTAGATTGAAGATATCAAAGAAGAACAAAGCTGGTTCAAGTGAAGATTAACTGAGTATATGTTGTTAGATCTTTTGTAGGATCTTTAGTTTTTGATATAATTGGGTAAAAGATTTTGATTTGAAGAAAAGATGTTTTCAAACTTTGATTTTATGTTAAATCTTTGAACATTTGAAAAATACCTTCAAATAGACGAAGGTTGAAAGTTTAAATTGAACTGTCAAGTTAGAAATTCGAACTTTGCCTTTGGAAATTCGAATTTCAAGCTAAAACTGAATAAGTCTGAAGAGACTGCTCTCTGTCAGACGAATTTTGGTTGTTCAAAATTCGAATTTTCATCTAGTCTGAAAAGAGGCCTTTGTAACAGACGAACTTCACACTTTCAAAATTCGAATTTCAAGTAAAATGAAGTTTGTAAAAATCAAAGAAATTCGTCTGAAACTATGATAAAGTGCATCTGAAATCAAAACAAAATTCAGTTTGAAAAATGCTCTCTGACAGACGAATTTTGAAGTTGCAACATTCGAATTTTCATATAAGTCTGAAAGATGCTTCTTTACAACAGACGAACTTTGAGTTCTCAAAATTCGAATTTCAAGCAAAACAAAATTTGAGAAAACTGAAGAAATTCGTCTGTAACTATGTTAAAGTTCATCTGAGATCAAAAGTGATTTAAGTTTCAAAACTGCTCTCTGACAGACGAACTTTGAACATTGAAATTCGAATTTCAGAAGCTAAGTTCTTAAGTCTATTTAAATGAAACATTGACATACGAATGATAAGAACTTGCAACATTCGAATGACAAGATGAGTCTGAAAAGAGTTTCTCTGACAGATGAATTTTGCCTTTCCAAAATTCGAATTTCAAAGAAAGTTATCGACTGTGGCCCTTTTTAGTTCAATGAACAGACGAATTTTGGGGATCCAAAATTCGAATTTCGAAGGCACTGTAGAAAATTGAAAACACTGTTCATACTTAACCGAAAAACTTTCTTCTTGAAAATTCGTATGTCACATTGTGAAAATGTTTTGTAAGTTTCAAAATTCGAATTTCACTTTATGAACAGACGAACTTCGTGCTGTAACGTTGGAAGCTTTAATCTACGATTCCTTCGAAATTCGTCTGTTGGCCAACTGAAATTCGAATTTCAGTATGTCAGAAACATTAAATGCGGTTGGTAAACGGATAGTTTTTTCAGAGTAACCGTTGAATAACTTCTCCAACGGATAGATTTAGTCTCTAACGGATATTTGAGACCTAAATCTATAAATACAACATCACTTGAAGTTATGGGTAACGAATAAAACTTGTATATACTGAATCTCTACTGAATTTTCTTCTCAAAAGCTTTTACCCTCTTAACTTTCAGACTTGCACCAAAACTTTCATATCTACTCCTTTCAAGAGAGTCATTTCATTGTAATCAATCTACTCTTCATCTGGAAGATAGATTTACTTGTGAGGGATATTCACAAGGGGATTGGGAAGCACACAGTGTAAGTGCTTGGAGAGTTTGAGAGAGCTCAGAAACAGAGCAAACTCGTGTACTGTGGCCTTTGCAAGAAGCCCATTGAAATTCTTGCTGTATAGTAGATAAATCCCAAGAGGTGTCTTGGGGACTGGATGTAGGTCAAGTGGAAGGACCGAACCAGGATAAATTACTGAGTCTTCTTCTCCCTATCTTTACTTTTCAGCTTGCTCTGTTTTACGCATTGTTTTCATTATACTGTGATATCTTCACTTACTTCACTTTGTGCAGAAAAATTTCAATCTTCCCAATTCACCCCCCCTCTTGGGAAGTCAGCCTTGCTAACAGAGTAGACCAAACCAAAATAAATCTCTATGTTCTCTCCTCTTTTACCTTGCAATTGCTTTATATGCTTTGTACTCTGTTTTCTGCAAACTTTTACTATCACTGTTCTATCACCATTTTGCAGAAAAATTTTGAACTTCCTAATTCACCACCCTCTTGGGAAGCTAGCAAACCTAACAACTATATCATCAAAACATGTTTCCATTCGATACTAAACATCATGTAGGGCACAACAAAACATAATCATGTTAAATTACAGAGTCATAACATTTTACAAATCGCTGAAATGACACTTCACAATTGTCACAAATTGCACAATCACCATGTTTCTCTTCCATCCTCTTAGTTTCCTGATATCTTTGCCATGGCTTGGGCCTAGCATGTTGATCCCTGACGGGGTGAGATTATAATAATCTCAGTAGCAAGCCATATTCCTCATATTACATTATCAAGCAAGTTATGAAAACATCATAAAAATCATGCTTAAAACATTTAACACCATATTGTTTATAGAAAATTCAGCAACATAACAACTTAGGAAATGGACATCTCAGGAAAAAGAAACCCCTCATTTAAGCATCCAAATCAATCAATCAAACAACAAGAAAACAATATGGCATATTTCAAAACATTAACATAACAAGATAACAATGAAATGCAAGAATAGAACTTAGCTATATTTGATAATATCCCTTCACTTTTCTCTTTAAACCAAACCTTTCTCTAGCTTTCTTAAGCTTCCTTAAGTCTCTAAACATCATTAAACACTTGGTCAAGCCACTTATTTCATAGCATAACTTAATAAGTGCCAATGAAACCCTAAAAGCTCAAGTTCTCTATCTTAAGTTTTATGTTTGAGCCAATGCATGTCTTTAAGGTTTTTCATCATGGGGAATTCATTTTTAAGGTCAAATTAATGAAAATCCAACTCTAAGATACTCTTTAGAGCTGGCCAAAATCTGCCCTTTCAAGAAAAACCTTGATTTTCCAACTTCTAGCTTCAATCATACCTAGCTTGCTTTACTTTGCAAAAACTCATGCTTTCTCATCATTTTATGGTTTAGAAACATCATCCCTCTCATAAACAAGCTTAAACCAAAACTGGACAGTGGGTGAAGGAGAAGAAATTTCATGGAAACCATCCCAAATAACCAAGAAACTATGATAAAACACTTGAAAATTGCAAGGAAACCACTTATCAATTTTCATGTATTTTCTTCCTTCTTTTTCTTCACTTTTCTTCTCACCACATGTAGCCTCTCTTATTCTCCACTATGCAGCAGCTTTTCTCTCCTTTTTCTAAGTGAACATTTGGCCAAATGGTGAGTATGTATAAAAGAACCACTTAGTTA
Organism: Adenanthera pavonina; assembly: GCA_026686845.1. Lineage (NCBI taxonomy): Eukaryota > Viridiplantae > Streptophyta > Magnoliopsida > Fabales > Fabaceae > Adenanthera > Adenanthera pavonina. The sequence continues at coordinate 13,312,552 of JAIVEN010000017.1, forward strand.
TGCTTACTTTTTACTAATCTTGGTTAATTAAGCAAGCTTAGCCATTAAGTTTAGTTAATTGTAAACTTAACCATTAAGTTTCCAATCTTAACACATGTGAGCTAACATGTGGCACCATTGAGGGGGGAAATATCTTTAAAATACTGTATATTTTTCCTGGTCCAATAATACCATGTATCAGTATAGATAATTAAAGTTACTTTAGCAGTATTTTTATTACTTGGGGGATACCGGTTATAACTATATTGAGATCTATATTTATCTTAACATCATGTCCCAAATAGTCTAAATGTGCAACCCACATATTTTCTTTTTACTTTATCTGCCTTTTTTCATGTACTGTGCACTTTTTAATACTCGGTACTAAATTTTTCTTTATCCTTAATCATTAACCTCAGTGCTATATACTATTGGACTCATCTCATCGAGAGCTTCGATTTGACTATAATTTTGTATATTTACAAAATTACCCTTAACTCCATCAAATCTATAATTTATAAATTTTTTGGGTCATTAGATGTAATTTTCTCCAAAACTACTATCCTTCCTTCCCACGTAAATTTTTTATGCTTAGAGATATAGACGTAATTTTTATAATTCCTAGGGGTAAAAATATAATTTCTCATTTTTTCATTCGACCGGGAAAAATAACCTCTTTGCCTTATTTCATGCAAAATGGTGTTTGCCCTTTTTACAAATTCCCTATACATTTTTAGTTTATTTAGCTTTTTAGGAATGTTATAATTCTCAAGAGTTTTATGGTAGTCTGAAGAAGTATTTTCCACTTCTCTCTCGCCTAAAGTTTCAGTCATGGTAGGTTTAGAGAGAGAGAGTTGAGTTTTTGTCAAATAAACATAGGGGAAAGCTTGGTCTAGTCATTAGAAGCATGAATATGTAAGTGTTTTGATGTATAGCAAGCTAAATCATTTTTCACCAATTTCTTGTCAATTTTGGCAAGAACAAGGGTCATTTTAGAGATAGAATTTCATAATTTTGACCCCAAAAATAGATTAGCCATGGTCCAAAACCTTAAGAACATGGGTTGGGCTCAAGAAAAATCAAAATGATAGCAAAGTGAATTTTTAAGGTTTAAGTGTGCACTTTTTGTTGGAGGCCATAAAACCAGTAATTTATGGCCTTGTTTTATGATGCATTAGGGTTCAAGAAAGTGTTAGAAGACCAAAGGAAAGGTGTGCCAAGTTTGAAAGAAAGGGAAAAACCTAAAGGTAGTTACTTTCCCTTTCATTGCTTTATATTACCATAATTGTTTTTCATGATTTAATGAATATACCATATATTTGTTGAATGTTTGTGATGATATTGATTGGTTGGCTAGTTAATTAAAGAGTCTTGTAACCCTAGGATGTCCATTTTACAAGGTGTTACCATGCCAAAATTTTTATGAAAATGTTATGGCATAATATCTTTCTATGCTTTTTATTGATGATTTTAAGAAATGTGATGATAATGTGAATGTATGATAGGTGTAACTATTGAGATTCTTTGAATCTCACCCCTCCCAAGGATTTACTTGCTAGGCCCAAATCATGACAAGGATGTCAAGGCAGTTATGTAGAAGGAAGAAGAAAAGTATGGCTTGAATTGGTGAATCAAGCTATAATGTTATATTTGGAATATTATGTGTAATCATGTATATGTTATTAGTTTTATACTAGAATGATATTATGTTCCCTTCAGCATCACGAATGATAGATATAGGTTTGGAACCATGAATGATGATGTATGTACATTGAGGGTTTATTTTGTAAATTATATGAATAAAAAGCTTATTTTGACTCTTAGTGTATGGAATAAGCTTTCCATAGAGCCAAAGAACACTTAAATTGGATAAGTGTACAATTTATGGTAAATTTTAGAAGTCAAGGGTTTAAATTGGACACAGTAGGAAAAATTAAAACATTCACTGTGGATACTGGTAATTTCAAAAGGTCATATAAAATTGTACAGAGCTCCAGAAATTCAGTGGTTTGTATGTATGGAAAGGCCTATGACTTAGGTTTAAGATACCACTAGTTTTGAAGTTATTGGAACTATATAATAAAAGATATGTCGGTTTCCCTAAAACTAATCCAATTAGAATTAAGTTCTGACTCTTAGACATTTAAGTTGATGCTATGCCTTGTACAAGTAGAATAAATGTACATGAAAAATACATCTAGAAGCATACATTTAGGGATTTCAAAAAACATAAAAAATGCATTATTTGGCTTAGGGAGTAATGAGAAGTGAATTATTAAAGTTGGCTTGGTGAATGCTTTGTTCCTTATTTTTATTATGTAGAGAATGTTTTAAGCTACTTTTAATGATTGAATCATGTACATATGATTTTTCTAGAATTAGTTATGAATTTCCAAATTTCAGTCAATAAAATAGAAATTACCAAATGAATAGTACCAAAAAATTTTGACAATTCTGTTTTGGCCATTAATATGATTCAGACTTCTAATCATGTATATTTGGATTTTACTAAGGCCTAATACATGGGATATAATGTTAAAAGTAAGGTATTACATTATATCGACTACTCAAGTTGAGAAATGTTTGAAGAAGAATGTTTAAAAAAAATGAATAGGAAATAACTAATGTATGAGTGAAAGGAGAAAGTTAGATAAAGGTTCAATACCTCTTACTACAATATTTTTGGCATACAACAACTGCTAAAAAATATTGCCATAACTATGAAAATTGTTGCCAGAAAGAATAGGCAACAGTTTTCAAGTATTACTCGAGTGTTGCCTATATGGGTGTTACTTATTCCTTTAAGCAATAGTTTTTTGAATACTATAGCAACAACCAAAAAAACTGCTACCTATAGGAGGGAATAGGCAATAGTTATATTGCAACATGTTTCAAATGTCACCTATGTTGAATCAAGAGGTTTTGATGATTCCAAATCAACTCTTAAGAGCTTGGAATAAAGATATCAAAGGTGTTCAAAGAGTTCAAGTGAAGAAATCCTGGAGAAATCTGTGCAAAGTTTGTTGTAGGATGTTTAGTTTAGTTTTAATTTGAGTAAAAGGCTTTGATTTGGTGGAAAGAAGTTTTAAAACCTTCATTCTGTGTTAAATCATGGAATATTTGAAAAACACCCACCAACAGACGAAGTTTGAAAGGTTTATATTGAATTGTCATGTTGGAAATTCGAACTTTGGCTTTGGAAATTCGAATTTCGAGTTAAAACTAAATAAGTCTGAAGAGATGCTTCTCTGATAGACGAATTTTGATTTCCCAAAATTTGAATTTTCATAAGTATCTGAAAGAAGCTTTAAGCAATAGACGAACTTTGGGTTTTGAAAATTTGAATTTCAGACAAAATGCAACTTATGAAAACTAAAGAAATTCGTCTGAAACAATGTCAAAGTTCATCTGAAATCAAGATTATATTGAGTTCCAAAATTGCTCATTAACAGACGAACTTTGAACATGAAAATTCAAATTTCAGAAGCTAAGGTTGTGAGTCTGTTACAATAACATGTTGACATACGAATGACAGTGTTTATAAATTTGAATGTTAAAGTAAGTTTGAAAAGAGGTCTCTCTGACAGACAAACTTCACTCTTTGAAAATTCAAATTTTGAAATAAATGAACTACTGTGCTTTTTGAGCCTGCTACGGACAGAAGAATTTTGGGGTTCCAAAATTCGAATTTCGAAGGCACTGTACCAAATTGAAAACACTGTTCATACTTAACAGAAAAACTTTCCACTTGAAAATTCATATGTCACTACTCAAAAACATTTTCTAAGTTTCAAAATTCGAATTTCACTTCATGACAGACGAACTTCGGTCTTTCAACGTTGAAGCTGTTAACCGTCGGTATCTGTGAAATTCGTCTGTTGACCAACCGAAATTCAAATTTCATTATGTCAGAAGCATTAAATGCGATTGGTTAACGGATAGTTTTTTAGAGTAACCGTTGGATAACTTCTCCAACAGATAGATTTTGTCTCTAACGGACATTTGAGACCTAACTCTATAAATATAACATCATTTGAAGTTGTGGGTAACGATTTTAACTGTGTTTATACTGAAACTCTACCAAATTATTTACATAAAGCCTCATACTCTCACACTTCAATATTTGTACTTCAACTTTCATATTTACTCTGATTAAGAGAGTTCAATCTTTGCAAACAATCTAATCTTCATCTGAAAGATAGATTTTCTTGTGAGGGGATATTACACGGGATTAGAAAGCACTTTGTGAAAGTGCAGAAAGGGATTGAGAGAAGCTCTAGAAAACAGAGCATAACGTTGTACTGTGGCATTTGCAAGAAGCCCACTGAATTCTTGCAAAATAGTTGAAAAACTCAAGTGGTGACTTGGGGATTAGACGTAGGTCAAGTAGAGAGACTAAACCAGGATAAATTTTTGAGTCTTCTTCTCTTTTCTGCTACTTTCACCATTATTCATTTATACTCTGTTTTACCATTATATGTTGCATTCTTCACCTCTTTGATATTTTGTAGAAATTTTTAATCTTCCTAATTCACCCCCGCTCTTGGGAAGTCAGCCTAACTAACAAGTGGTATCAGAGCCTAGATTCCCAATCAAAGGATCTCACAGTTCGGGAATTAAAATGGATGGCTTTGGAGAAAGTATATTACGAGAAGGCAACAACACAAATAGACCACCTGGCTTCAGTGGAGAACACTATGGGTACTGGAAGATGAGGATGCAAATCTATCTCCAGTCAAATGATCTGGACATCTGGTCAGTCATTCAGAAGGGAGATTTTGTCCCAATGGCTCTGGAAGATGATGGAAAATACAAAGAGAAGCCAGAAGCTGAATGGAATGAGGAAGATAGAAGAAGAGTCTTGTTGAATTTTAAGGCAAAACATAGTCTGGTCAGTGCTTTGAATCAGGACGAATTCTACAGAGTCTCCCAATGCTCCACTGCCAAGGAATTGTGGGACACCCTGCAAATTGCTCATGAAGGAACAACTGGAGTCAGGGAAAACAAATTAAATACATGCATAGGAGAATATGAAAGTTTCAGAATGGCAGAAGGAGAGAGTGTTAAAGAGCCACAGAAAAGATTCACCCTCATTGTGAATCAACTAAAGAGCTTGGGAAAGGAGTACACTCAAACAGATAAAGTCAGAAAGATTCTCAGAGCTCTCCCTCTGGAATGGCAACCCAAAGTAACAGCAATAGAGAAAGCCAGAGGAGAATCAATGGCCTCTGTCACAGCTCTCTTTGGCAGCCTTGAGGAGTATGAAGGAAAACTCAAAGCTCTCAAGGAAGCTGGACAAGACAGAAAGAAGAAAGGCCTTGCTCTCAAAGGTGCTGAAGAAAAGGAGGAAGAATCTGATGATATAGAGGAGCTAGATGAAGAAACTCTGGCAATGATGGTCAGAAAATTCGGAAGATTCTACAGCAAGAAGAGAAACAAGAAAATCTTCAAGAAAGGAGCTGCTAGAGATAACAAGAGGGAACTAAAAGAGCCTGTGACTTGTTATGAATGCAAAAAGCAAGGACATATCAAATGGGATTGTCCACAGTTCCTGAAGAAGCAAGAGAAAGAAAAGAAAGCTGCAGACAAAGGCAAGAAGAAGAGAGCTTATATCTCATCAATATGGGGCAACAGCTCAGATGAAGAAGAAGATGATGATGATGAAATTGCCAACATCTATCTCATGGCACTTGCATCTGAAGAAGCTGGAATCCCATGCAGCAGTAATCAAGAAGATGAGGTATATGAATCTGAACCTTCCTATTCTGAATTACTGGATGCATTTCATGAGCTCCATGATGAGTTTGTTAAGGTTGTTAAAGAACTGAAGAAAGATAAGAAAAAGATTAACAAACTAGAATCTCAACACAATATTTCTGAAACTGTTTCTCTACCTATTCCTGAATCTGTGTGCTGTAAAACATTCATTGAACTAAAGCAAACCAATAAATATCTAGTAAAAAGCATGTCTAGACTTACTAGAGGTAAAGATATATTGTTTGCCTTAATGGGAAGCCAAAGAATATCACAAGGAAAAGCTGGACTTGGCTATGATCCATGTGCTGTTAAAGAAAAGATTAGTAAGAAAAATCAGAATGTATACATGAGACATTTTGTGCATGCTGATGGAAATAGAAAGAAAGATCACATGTCACATCACATCGAATCATATAATCAACCAAGGCATGCAAAACAAAAATATTATCTACATTGTTTTCTTCCTGCCTCTCAATCTAGTAGTCCCTTTACCACCTGTCACTTATATAACAAAAAGGGGCATATTTCTAGGCCTCAACCACAATCTACTGAGTGTGAGCCCAACATGTGACAAAGAAAATTGGGTACTGTTTGTCTCAAAATTCTGCCTAGTCATCAAAAAAAGCTATCACAAAGTAATCCTCAAAGCTCAAAGGGATGGTAACTACTATACTATTGATCTTGATGAACTTCCTCCCTTAGATTCTATTTGCTTAATTAGTCAGGATAATGATAGTTGGCTATGGCATAGAAGATCAGCTCATGTTAACATGAATCAGCTTTCAAAATTGGTTAAAAATGAGCTAGTTACTGGTCTGCCAAAAATTGCTTTTGAAAAAGACAAAGAATGTGATGCATGCTTAAGAGGAAAGCAAACTAAATCTTCTTTTAAACCTAAAAACGTTGTCACCACTACTAGACCACTAGAACTATTACATATGGATTTAATTGGTCTATCTAGGGTAAAAAGCGTTAGTGAAAATCTGTATGTGCTTGTCATTGTAGATGATTATTCTAGATTTACATGGACATTGTTTCTTTCCTCTAAAAATGATACCTTTGATGCATTTGTAACCTTAGCCAAGAAAGTGAAAAATGAGAAAGGTATTTCCATTGTGTCTATCAGGGCAAATCATGGAGGAGAATTTGAGAACTCATATTTTCTGGAGTATTGCAATGAGCATGGAATTGACCACAACTTCTCAATCCCAAGAACTCCACAACAGAATGAAGTAGTAGAAAGGAAAAACAGAACTATTGGAGAGATGGCTAGAGCTATGCTGAATGAAAAAGAACTTTCTCAAGTATTTTGGGCTGATGCAGTGAATACAGCTAGCTACATCATAAACAGAGCCTACATTAGACCAATCCTTGGGAAAACTCCTTATGAGCTGTACAAGGGAAGAAAGCCAAATCTGTCACATCTTCATGTGTTCGGCTGCAAATGCTTCATTCATAACAATGGAAAGGAGAACCTGGGTAAGTTTGATGCCAAATCCGATGAAGGTATATTTCTGGCTATTCTAGTAGGAGTAAAGCATGTAGAGTTTTCAATAAAAAGTCTAATTTGGTAGAAGAATCTGTGCATGTAGTATTTATTGAACATAAAACTGCTTTTAAACATGTTACCAATGAGGATGATCTTGCTTTCAACTTTGAAAAACTGGGCATTTTTGATAAAAGTAAAACTGAACCTCCAAAAATACCTGAATTTGTTAACACAGAGGAAGATATTCAGGAGCAAGAGTTTGATGAAGAAAACAATGAAGAAACTTCTCAAGAACTCCCTAGAGCTTAGAGATATCAAAGGAATCATCCTGTTGATCAAGTAATAGGGAATGTTCAAGAGAGAGTAAGAACCAGAAAACAGTCAAGGGATCAAATGATTAATTATGCTTTCATCTCGCAAATTGAACCTAAATGTACTGAGGAAGCCTTAACTGATAAGTACTGGATTCTAGCCATGCAGGATGAATTAAATCAGTTTGAAAGAAATTAAGTCTGGGATTTAGTGCCTAGACCCAAAAATCATCCTGTCATTGGTACCAAATGGGTTTTTAGAAATAAACTTGATGAATCAGCATCAATCATCAGAAATAAAGCTAGACTGGTTGCTAAAGGTTATAATCAAGAAGAAGGCATTGATTTTGAGGAAACCTTTGCTCCAGTAGCTAGATTAGAAGCAATTAGAATCCTATTAGCATATGCATGCATGAAAAATATTTTGTTATATCAAATGGATGTGAAGAGTGCTTTTCTAAATGGATATATTATGGAAGAGGTTTATGTAGATCAACCTCCAGGTTTTGAGAATTCTACAAAGCCAAACCATGTGTATAAACTGAAGAAAGCCCTTTACGGTTTAAAACAAGCCCCTAGAGCATGGTATGAAAGTTTGAGTAATTTTCTAACTGACAAGGGGTTTAATAAAGGAAAAGTAGATACAACTTTATTCACTAAGAAAGAAAATAAAGATTTACTTATCGTTCAAATCTATGTTGATGATATCATATTTGGAGCTACTAATGAATCTCTTTGTAAGAATTTTTCTAAGTTAATGCAGGGGGAGTTCGAAATGTCCATGATAGGTGAACTCAACTTATTCCTTGGATTGCAAATTAGACAGTGTGATGATGGTATCTTCCTCAACCAATCCAAGTATCTAAAGGAATTGCTAAAAAGTTTAGAATGCAAAATGCCAAACCAATGGGGACACCTATGGCTACTGCAACCAAGCTGGATATGGATGAAAAAGGGAAAATGTTTGACATAACTCAGTACAGAAGAATGATTGGATCCCTACTGTACCTAACTGCCAGCAGACCTGACATTATGTTTAGTATCTGTATGTGTGCAAGATTCCAATCATGTCCTAAGGAGACCCATGCAACTGCTGTGAAATGTATCTTTAGATATCTAATTGGAACTTCATAGATAGGTCTTTGGTATCCTAAGGGCAATGGAGAACATCTCAAAGGGTACACTAATGTTGACTTTACAGGATCCAAAACTGACAGAAAAAGCACAAGTGGAGTATGTCAGTTTCTTGGAGGATCCTTGGTTTCATGGTATAGCAAGAAGTAAAACAGTGTGGCCTTATCCATAGCAGAGGCTGAGTATGTTGCAGCTGGAAGCTGTTGTGCCCAAATCATCTGGATGAAACAGCAGCTTGAAGATCTTGAGGTTGAGATAAAGGAAATACTAATCATGTGTGACAATCAAAGTGCCATTAATATCACAAAGAATCCTGTCATGCATTTAAGGACAAAACATATTGAAGTAAGACACCATTTCATAAGGGATCATGTGTTGAAAGGAGAAATCATACTAGAGTACATCCCAACTGAAGATCAAGTAGCTGATATATTGACAAAGCCTCTATCAGAAGATAGACATTGCAAAATAAGAAGAGAATTGGGCATGGTAAATCCCAATGAACTGTAAGTAAATCTGTGTGAATTCTATTTTTAGATTTTCCAACATTGAATTAGTTCTAACTTCAGCATCGGAGTGTGTTTAATTTAAGTTGTAGGTGCTCCTCATGAGATTCAATGCTGATAAATCTGAAAAATGGAGCTTAACAGAATAGAACTATCAAAAAGATAAGAAAATGGCAAAAATTCTGAGTTTCTGGATCCATTCTGTAAGTTTTTAAAGCTGAAATTCATATATTGATTTTTTGTTAGATGAATTTCCTTGAAAAATTAAGTTTTTGAGAAAGTCAGCATGGTCAACATTTAAATTTGGATGCCCAACAGATGAACTTCAGCCTGTTATAAGTTGGAACAGTTCTCGGTGAAGCCTCGAAACTCGTCTGTTGGCCCTTCAAAATTCAAATTTTCAAGAACAAAAATTTCAAAGTTTTGTTTGTCCAACATGTGATTACACTGATGTTTGTCTCTTAACATACGAATGTTAGAAAACTTTTACAAAGTATAGAAATTCGAATTTCAAATTTGAAAATTCATCTGTTGAAACATGCTCCTCAATATTGAATCTTTGAAAGATGAAGTTTTGCATGCTTAATTCGTCTGTTGTTTGGTGATTTGATTGCTGCTTGATGTTTACTCTTTGAAATTCAAACTTTGTTGTAACAAAGTTCGTCTGTTCATCTTGTGTTGCTTGAACCAAGCCACTGTCAGATGAACTTTCTGAAGAAAATTCATCTGTCAGTAAGCTTTGTTGAACGGTTTAACTCTTAACTGCTCGAAGTTAGAATTTTGACCCCTCAAAATTCGTCTGTTAGATGGTTACTTGCATTAAAACTGACGGTTTTCATTTTAACAGATGCAACCCTACTATCTTCCTCTCTGGGTTTGTTCAAATTCTCTCTTCAATGCTCTTAAATTCTGACCAAAAATCTTCATCTTCCACCATTTAAACTGATTTTCGCACCCTATAAACACAATCTCTGCTTCATTTTGAATCATTCATCCTCTAAAATGGCAAGAGTAAAGAATCCTGAAGCTGGCAAAGGAGAGGCTCGTCCAAAACGTTCGATCAAATCTCAATATGCTACGAAGGAAGGAGAAAAACCGAAGAGAAAGGCCGAATCCAGCAAGAGAACTCCTTCTAAATGCCAGAAAACTACACCAAAGGGAGAATCAAAGAAAGCTGGACTCTTTTCCTCTAAGAAAGCAGAACCTTCGGTCACTATTCCTGCTGCTGCTGAGAATGTTACTTCCACTTCATCCTCAAGTACTGAATCTGGAGAATATGAGCTTACTACATTGCCATTATGGAGCACTCCACAGATTCAAGAAGAATATTCGACCAAGTTTGCAAACAAAAAGGTAATCAAGCCACATTGTGTGAACTTGGAGGATTTCTTAGTCTCTAACAGTTTTGATGCTGGTATATGGATGCTAAGATATAAAAATCTATTAGAGATATTGGAGAGGTATGATGATGAAATGATAAAAACTTGGTATGCCTCCTTAAAATACAATAGCAAGAAAAGAAAGTGGGAGGTCAACTTGAGATCAAGAACCATCTGGCTCTCAGATGAGACTGTTAATGAAGTGTTAGAGATCCCAGGGCAAGATGGCCTCAAGATTGACATCACTACCTCTGGATACATGGATGAGGCAGATACTGCTGATGAAGAAGGTTGCCCCTTTCTAAGCTACAAGGAAAGCACAATTCTGAGGACATTATTCAGAAGAAAGGAAAACTGGCCAACCATAAACTTGTTGAAGCCCACAGACCTCCGTGCTCAAGTGAGGATCCTACACTACATAGTGTCTAGGATCATATTCAACAAATGAGGCAGCTTCAATCTGATAACAAGGGCAGAGGCACATGTCATGGCAGCAATCATGTGTGGGAAGCTGATCAACATGGGTCATATCATACTTCAACGCATGATCAAGGCAAGGGATCAGAGGAAGGACTCCACTCTCCCCTATGCAGCTATCATTTCCAGAATTCTGCAATATGCCAGAATTCAAGATCTTGAGAAGGGGAAAAGGAAACCCACTGAGATCTTCAAGGAGGAAGAACTTCAGAGAATGGGGATTGAAAGGAGTGAAGGAAGATGGATTGGGAAGGGAGCAGGAAAATTAGAAGATCTTTTCTTTGTTAAAGGTGCCTCCCAATAGCAAGAGGGTACTTTTGAGGCTCCTGCCATACCTACTTCTCAGCCCTCTCTGCCTATCCCATCTCCATCCAAGCCTACTCACATTCCATCCACTCCCTCCTCTCTTGCCAAGCCAACCAAGATCACTGAGTTGTATGACAGTCTATCTACACTCATTCTTAGCATCAGGGATAAGCAAAATGCCAAATTTGCTCATCTGCAAGATCAGATTCATCAATTGGCAAAGAACATGAAAGTGGTTGCTGATGCCTATGAAGAAATTCAAAATGCAATTCCTGCCAGATCAGCTCCACCTCAGCTAGGGTTCTCTGTGCCTGTTCAGTCTCCAACCCCTGAGCCTCCAAGCCCCTTCGAGATAGCTTCCTTTGAGCATGATGATGTAGATGGTGCTGATCCTGCTGGTGCAATAAGGACACCAAGTCTTGGTCCACCCTTGGACTATGGTTTGGAAGAAGAAGGACCTCAAGAAACAAGCCCTCATGAGCCCATTCAAGAAGATGCTCAGGATTCAATTCTTTACACTCAAGAGTCTGAGCAAGTTGAAAGACTAGTAGCAGCCATTTCCACTTCTTCAATGTAGGAAGGTGCCAGCAATGAAGAGAGAAGCATTGTGCCTATTATTGATTTTGAAGCTATTGCTCGCAATGCTTTCTTGCAAGCTTAGAGAAGAAGGCTTGAGGAGATGTTTCATTCTGATGACCCGGCTCCTCCTTCTCTTACTACTTATGGACTTTCAGAGGAACAGAGAGCTCAATTGGCTCTTTCCAGGCAGGAGAAGCAAGAATTACTTCAGGTCTCTGATGATGATGAAGAACCAAGTCCTGAGCCTCCTGCACCAGTTGAACCAGAAATCCCTTTTGATCCTGTGCCCCTCCAAGCTATTCCAGTCTCTCAGATCCCTCCTCCGGTTGATTTTGTTGGGCTTTCTGATGATGCCAACAAGGGAGAGAAGAGTAAGCAAACTGGAAAGCCTACTGCTGAGCCATCTGGGAAGACTTACAGCAAGAAAACCAAGCCAAAGTAGAAGTGATCGAAGGATTGATTAGAACTTAGGCTTGAGTCCTCTTGATGTGCTGTATTGAGTTTCTGATATCTGTTTTGATTGTTTGTACTTTGTATTTGTACTTTGTATCTGATTTGTGTATTTGAATAAACTTTGCTTAAAATTCTGTCTCTGTAAAGCAACACTTGATTAAATGAAAGAATTTCTTGGTTGCAATGATTTACTCTTTGAATCTCTTCACATGGTCTACTATATATGATATCTTTTGATATTTAATGCATATGTTGAGGGAGAGCTTGTTATACCAAACCCAAGTACTAATCCAGTTTGTAAGTTGTTTTGTCATCATCAAAAAAGGGGAGAATTTTAAATCAAGAGGTTTTGATGATTCCAAATCAACTCTCAAGAGCTTGGAATAAAGATATCAAAGGTGTTCAAAGAGTTCAAGTGAAGAAATCCTGGAGAAATCTGTGCAAAGTTTAGTGTAGGATGTTTAGTTTAGTTTTAATTTGAGTAAAAAACTTTGATTTGGTGGAAAGAAGTTTTAAAACCTTGATTCTGTGTTAAATCATGGAATATTTGAAAAACACCCACCAACAGATGAAGTTTGAAAGGTTTATATTGAACTGTCATGTCGGAAATTCGAACTTTGGCCTTGGAAATTCGAATTTCGAGTTGAAACTGAATAACTCTAAAGAGATACTTCTCTGACAGACAAATTTTGATTTTCCAAAATTTGAATTTTCAGAAGTATCTGAAAGAAGCTTTAAGCAACAGATGAACTTTGGGTTTTGAAAATTTGAATTTCAGACAAAATGCAACTTATGAAAACTAAAGAAATTCATCTGAAACAATGTCAAAGTTCATCTGAAATCAAGATTATATTGAGTTCCAAAATTGCTCACTAACAGACGAACTTTGAACATGAAAATTCAAATTTCAGAAGCTAAGGTTGTGAGTCTGTTACAATAACATGTTGACATACGAATGACAGTGTTTATAAATTTGAATGTTAAAGTAAGTTTGAAAAGAGGTCTCTCTGACAGACAAACTTCACTCTTTGAAAATTCAAATTTTGAAATAAATGAACTACTGTGCTTTTTGAGCCTGCTACGGACAGAAGAATTTTGGGGTTCCAAAATTCGAATTTCGAAGGCACTGTACCAAATTGAAAACACTGTTCATACTTAACAGAAAAACTTTCCACTTGAAAATTCATATGTCACTACTCAAAAACATTTTCTAAGTTTCAAAATTCGAATTTCACTTCATGACAGACGAACTTCGGTCTTTCAACGTTGAAGCTGTTAACCGTCGGTATCTGTGAAATTCGTCTGTTGACCAACCGAAATTCAAATTTCATTATGTCAGAAGCATTAAATGCGATTGGTTAACGGATAGTTTTTTAGAGTAACCGTTGGATAACTTCTCCAACAAATAGATTTTGTCTCTAACGGACATTTGAGACCTAACTCTATAAATATAACATCATTTGAAGTTGTGGGTAACGATTTTAACTGTGTTTATACTGAAACTCTACCAAATTATTTACATAAAGCCTCATACTCTCACACTTCAATATTTGTACTTCAACTTTCATATTTACTCTGATTAAGAGAGTTCAATCTTTGCAAACAATCTAATCTTCATCTGAAAGATAGATTTTCTTGTGAGGGGATATCATAAGGGATTAGAAAGCACTTTGTGAAAGTGTAGAAAGGGATTGAGAGAAGCTCCAGAAAACAGAGCATAACGTTGTACTGTGGCATTTGCAAGAAGCCCACTGAATTCTTGCAGAATAGTGGAAAAACTCAAGTTGTGACTTGGGGACTGGACGTAGGTCAAGTGGAGAGGCCGAACCAGGATAAATTTCTGAGTCTTCTTCTCTTTTCTACTACTTTCACTATTATTCATTTATACTCTGTTTTACCATTATATATTGCTTTCTTCACCTCTTTGATTTTTTGCAAAAATTTTTAATCTTCCCAATTCATCCCCCCCTCTTGGGAAGTCAGCCTAACTAACAACCTATATATAAAGTACATTTTTCAAATATTGTCTAAACTTTCAATAAGCAACATTTTTAAACTGTAAACATAGAGTATAGGCAATGGTTTGTATTGTAAACATAACCTTATTTTGAGTATATTTGACATCTGTTACTTTAAAAAAAACTAAAGACAACATTTGTAAATGTTATCTTAATTTATTCATATACACCCTTCACCTACCTTTTCGATTTTGATTTCATTCTTAATACTTACATGTAACTAAAAATAAATAATTCTAGAATCATACTAAATTAATTAACTATTACATATTATAATATGTTCTACAATTGTGATATTAAGTACATAAAAAATAATTTTTATTAGTGCCAAAAAATGATTACACACATTAATCAGGGAAAAAACCCTATCAATACAACCTAAAAAATAATAAAATAATACACAACTTAATGATAGAAATATGGGGAACATGGCATGAGAAGCCTGAAATGATGGAGTGAGATAGTAATATTACATACTTGGTCCTTAAATAAAATTAATTTCCTATATGGTCCCTAAAAGATATTATGTTTGATTCTTAATTGGAATTAAGTTTCCATAAGATTCTTAGTAGGAATTCATTTTAGAACTAAGCCAAAAAATATGCAATAGACTTATTCAATGGAAGCTCATGTTGAGCTGAGTATAACAATATAAATATTACACAACTAGGAGATTAAGGTTGAAAGATAGGCCAATTTGAAAGTATAACCTGAATAGTACAAAAAGAATTATTAAAAATTAGTCTTTAGGGAAAATTACTCAGAACTACTCGAAAGAATCAGTATTGGCATTTTTTGCACGGCTTAAACATAAAATAGTCATTTCCCAAGTTAGAAAGTAAAATGTGAAATTACATTTTAGCCCTAAGGGAAAAGAATTATATGCAACTTAGTCCCTAAAAAAAAGGAAGAATTAGTGCAATTTACTCCCTAGGAAAAATTATGAAAAAGGACTTGAAAGAATTAAAAAATTATAAGTTTGCCCCCTATCAAGGGTAATTTTAAAATTTTTTGAAATCCTATCAAAACAGAGCTCTTGATGGCCGTACTCAATGGAATATGACTTAGAGGCTAACTAAATTAACAAGAATTTATAGTTAGCATTAAAAGTCAAAAGGTAAATATTACATTGAAAAAGATATTGTGGATCCCACAAAATGCAATACGGGAACAGGAATAGTGTTTGGACCCCACCCAAATATATTTTGGGATAAGAAAATAAATTTTGTCCAAAATGAAATTTAGAATAAACTTGTACCAATTAAAGTTACAAAATAAGATAAAAGTAATTAATTAGTATGGGTATTGGAAAAGATTATTTTAGACTAATAAAAATTATGAAGCAACTTGGGACAAAATTACCCTTAATGTGGCGTGATTTACAGCTGAATGGACATAGACAAAATTTATTTAAATGATTTTGAGGAATATTTCATTAAAAGTTAACTGAAGTTAAGTAAGTGATTAAGTGGTTTAATTACTTAATTCCCTCCCCATTTCATTCAGATGTGTTAGCAGCTATATAACATGGGGAAAATTGGTTATTTTATTATGTTTGAAGACAACTTCTTTAAGAAGTATTATCCAAAAAGTACCAAATCAGTATAATCAAACCATGGTCAATTGGCAAGATATTATCCTTGTTTTCCTCTCTCATTTGGATGTGCAATCTGAAATAGAAAGGAGAGAGAAGCAGCTACCAAATTTTAGCCAAGAAGGAGAAAGAGATCGTGAGGAAAAAAAGAAAAAAGGAAGAAGGAAAGTTTAAGAACCAAGGTAAGCTTCCTCTCTAAACTTCAAGGCTATGGTTTAAGTTAGTTTTCCATATATTTAAGATGGTTGGATAGAGGTTCTTTTCCTCCCCCTCAACCTTAGATTTTGGACAAAAGAAATATGTAGGGAAGGAAGGTGTTTTCATGAAAACCAAGTAAGAAAAGGCATAATCTAGTGCTTAAAATTAAGTTCTCATGAGTTTGAAACAAGTTATAAGAAAAATCCACTTCTTCCTTTCCTAGAGCTGGTTTTGACTAGATGAGAAGCCATGGAAGGAGTGGAAATTTCATGTTTTTTATGACAACAATGGATTCCCCATGGTGTAAAACCCTAAGAACAGGTATAGGTTTCATAGGAGAAGCAAAGAATAGTTATATGAAATTTCAAGGGTTTAGTGATACTTTATGAGGCAGCTTATTGAACTAGTAACCTAAGTGGCTATTTGATGGTGTATCTAGGTTCAAGGAAGCCTAATTAAATTTTGAGAAGGGGTTCAATAAAGTGGAAAAGCAAAGGGAAGCAATAAGGTAGCATTTTTACTATTATATGCATTATATTGTCTTTTTAATTTCTATGAGCTCTATGACTAGGATGATGCCATATTTGATGTTCTATAATCTTTCTTGATTGATGGTTGAGATGTTTGAAGGGGCTTGAGACCTCAGGATACCCAATTTACAAAATGAAACTTTGCCAAAATTTTTACTAAATGATATGGCTTAATATGTTCAATGTGTTTGATAAATATTTTTCATGAATTATGTGAAGATAAATGTGTGTAATTGGTAATACTACTAGGATTCAATGAATCTCACTCTTCCAAAATGACTAACATGTATAGGGCTATGCAATGTAAGGAATCCAAGAAGAGCTAAAGGTGAAAGAGGAAGAACATGATGCTTGATGTGAATTTTAAGCTATGAACTTGTATTTTGAAATAATGTGTAAAGTTATGTATGTGGTTCCAGATCTGTACCTTTATGCTTTTATGATTCTTAATGTACTATGAAATTTTGTATCTGGATTTGGAATAATGAATGTTGAAGTAATATGAAAATGTAGTTTATTATGTAAGTTATGGCACAAATTTCTCTAAGATGACCAGTAATGATTGTAATAGAGATACTCTATTTGAAATGGGGCAAATAGATTTAATGGTGTAAATGCTCTAAAAGTAGACAAAGCAAGCTTTCTAGAGAGTTAAAGAACACTTAGATTGGATAAGTGAATGATTTATAATGAATTTTTGAAATTAGGATTGAAAACTGGATAGTATGTGGAAAGCTATGATTTTAATTGCAAATACTAGTTGTTTCAAAAGGAAGCATAAAATCATGTAAAGTGTAACAACCTTAAATATACTATCTTGAACATAGTCCTAAGCTAACATGAAGTAACCTCGATGATATATGCAGGACCAGAGGAACCAAGACCGGAAAAAGGATCAAACAGGACAAAATTCAATATTTGAAACAAAGAAGGGACCATGCCACAATAAGATACAGGGCTGATGTGGCGAGACTCGTGCTGAGAACACTGGTGTGGCGGCGGGCTTATCTGGTGCCTTGGCAAGCGAGCAAAATTTTGTATAAACCAGAAACATTCCAGTTCAGTTGAGTGAGAGAAAAGAAGAGGAAACAGAGGGAGACGCAAGGAGCTCCATTAGGGCTCCAGTTTTCTTGCTTGGGGAAATGGTTTTTGGACTCTATAAGCCTTGATCTTGGTTAGTAAGTGGACTATACTTCCTCTCCTCTGTTTTCTCTTATGTTTTTGGTTCGGAATCAGTGGGAATCTGTGGGTTTTCGAGTTGGGGAAGAACAATTAAAATGCTTGATTTGATGTTGTGGAAGTGTTGTGTAGTGTTAGGAGCCTTTGGGTTTAAGTTTTGGTTGGATTGTGATGGGTTTAAGTAAAAACCTAGGTTGAAATTTGGGAAAAGAAGTGGAAATCTGAAGTTGTATGTGATAATGTGTGTTTAAAAGGTTATTTAGGATTCAGTGGTGAGTGTGTATGTTGTTAGAACTTCGGGTTAAGCTTGGGAATGCTAGATTGTAGATTTTAGTCTTATGAAAGTTATGTTAATTAAAGGTATTATATTGTTGTAATGGTTGATTGGCTAATTGGAGGTGTATAGTTCGTGATGGGTGCTCTAGAGGCTTGCCTAAGCCCTAAGCCCCTGTGTGTGGTGTCAATAATCTGAGGTAACCGGGTGTTTGTATTGTTTATATTAGTTGTATTGTATGTTATTATATATATATCTATATATGCATATTTCCATTCATACCATGATATTGATATGTGTGTATGGTTTGTTTATATATATCGTGCTATGCACACGGCTAGACACATAGGGTATGATGATTATGATGATGATGATGTAATATAACATGGTGCATAGCATGACATTATGAAACAATCAATGTTTATATAATGATATGATAGAAGCATCGCCACACGACTTTACGAGGTATATGGTGATCAAGTAGTGATGATGATACGATATATGATGATATAATATGATATATGATTAGGGAGAATAAATATGGGATCCCTGTGGCTAAATCACCTCCTATGGCCATGAGGTAAAGTGCACAGTGGACTACACCTTCCCTAAATAGCTGCTAATTTGTGGTGGGAAAGGGGAAGGAGGACCACAATCCAAACATTAGTATTATCTTTGGCTGGGTGCACTAATGGGAGGTGAGCTTGGTGATGTCCCGGAATCAGTCTTCACCGACTATTGGAAGGGAATCACTTATACAAAATGTCCTGTTATGATGACCGTTCGTGGTTCTCGCTGTGTGCGAGGGAGACATGCATTCCATTTCATATTGCATTCATGAGATTGTATGAATTATGTACATATATATACGTGTGATTATTCCTGGTTATCGAGACATTATCTCATACCCTCCTCCATGACTAACCTTTCAGGTGATGACTCTGGTGTTAGTTTAGAGAGGACCACAGGGTTGTAGGCCTCTCTATCTTTAGGAATCCTAAGTATAATTGTAGTTGTAATTTAGTTTATGTAATATTGTGCCAAGTGGGTGGTAATTGACTGTATTACCTATTCTGAGTATTCCTAGGGAGTATTGTTGGTATGTAATACCGTGAGATCTGTAGACGTGTCCTGTGAGTGTTGGCTGCATATTATGTGATGATAGGATGATAGCAATGATGTATGGATGATACTGATGGTTATATGATGTTATTGATGTTGATGGAAGGTATGTGAGATAAGGATAGGTGTCATGAATGGCTTAGATGTATGTGATGATGTTTTAGACCCTGGTATGGGTCATCATTGTTGGGAGTATGTCCTGAGCCAGATCAGCCGTATGTGGAAGTCCAAAGATGGTTTTGGGCCGTGTATGTGACTTTTGGGCATATAGTCCATTATGTGATTTTAGGGTTCAAGGGGGTGTCAATTCTTGAAGGAGAGATTTCTTCAGGGTAAAACCTCTTTAAACAAGTTGGTTGAACTAAATAGGACCTAAGTGAATGGTCCCTGAGTGCCCATTTGCCTTTGGTGGCAATTGAAGGTGATAGGTTGTGAGTTTTAGTCAAAAATTGGCCAAAAAGGTGACAGACGCCTAAAATCTCCATATGGAGATGGATTCAAGTGAAACTGGTGTCTATGGTTAGACTATGATAAGAGTGACCTGTAGGAGTTGGAATCAGGTCAATTAGAGATCGAAGCATAACGTTATGCGAGGCGGAAGTTGGCCCAAAAAACTAGCAATTTGCTTATATGGATCCTGATACTGGTGCCACGATGCCAAGCCTTACTACCCGGCTGAGGATGCGGTGGTACTATAGTAGGCCACTACCTCATCCTATTCTGGTGTCTGTTGGTTTTTTTTCGCTGCTTGAATGTTTTAGGAAGTGAATTTGAGGTGTTTTGGCTATGTTTGGTTAGTAGTTGAAGAAATTGATCAAGATTGGAGGTTTCTTTTGGTAAGGGGTTACATAAAGCTTCAAAAATTCAGTGGTTGCATGTTTGGAAAGTCTTATGTCTTAAGAATGATATGCTGATTTGAAAGTAATTGGAGTCATATAATGAGAAATATAAATGTTTTTCTAAAATTGTTGCAGCAAAAGTAGTGTTCTAACCTTTAAAGATTTAAATTAATGTCATGTCCTGTACAAGTAGAATAAACATATAAAAACACATATTTAAAAGTAGACATATAGGGCTTTCAAATGACATATATTTTGCATAATTTGCCTTAGGAGAGAAGAAGATATAAATTTTTAAATTTAAGATTAAAATCCTGGGAAGGAGAAAAATAACCAAGTCTACAGTAAAGTTTGTGGATTAAATTGTACGAATTGGTCAAATGAAGTTACTTTTTTATATTTTTCCCATGTAGATAATTTTTTAGCTATTTTTAGACACTTGAATCACTTGCGGACAATTTTTATAGAATTAATTATGAATTTTCAAACCTTGGTAGGTAAGATAGAAAATACCATATGAATAGTACTGAATTTATTGAAAATTATGTTTTTCATTTTTATGTGATTTAAGCTTCCAATCATGAATATTTGGACTTTAATAATATCTAATACATGGGAAATAAAGTTAAAAGTAAGGTGTTATAATGTTTGAGGAGGATATAAGGAAGACAATGATATGCATGCTAGTGAATTGAGCACTAGAAATAATCATTATGAAGATGGACAAAGGAAAAGCCATCAAATTTACCATTCCTAGTCAAGCAAGGCATGTGAATAAGGATCTTTGTTCCTTGAGTTGTGGGTGATTGTAATTTGATGTCATCAAGCTTGATGAGGCTGATGACCATGATGAGGCTCTTTGCAGGATTTCCCTATTTCTCTGCCTTGACAGCATCCTAGAAAGTTTTCTCATGTTTCTACATCATGGAGGCAGGACTTCATGTATGTTCATGAATTAGAGGAAACAATTGGAGTTCTCAATACAATTAAAGGGACCCAAAATATATTTATGCAAAAGAAATGGATTATTTTATTTCTTGATTTAAAAAAAAAAAGAAGTCTTTGAAAATAGTTAGTCAAGTATGAAGGTGATATTAGTATAGACAAAATGGATGAATTCTAGTAATTAACTCTTCCACAACAATGAGGATATAACAATTTTGTACTAGCCAAACATATGAATGAGACCCACAAATATAAGGGAAATTTAAAGATCCAAATATTATAACAAATTAATTTATTTCTAACAGAAATAAAATTTTGGTAATGGCAAATACAAATTAACTGCTACTCCAAATTAGGTTCATCCCCTTCATTTTTGCCTTGTAGTCATGATTGCCCAAAACTAAAACCAACAAATTTATGTATAAGATAGAAGATTTCTACAATAAAATCACGTTATGATTGATTGGAGATTATAATTTAAAACTCACCATTATACCATGGATTTAGGAGGCTATTAGCAGTGTAGATTTTTTAATCAACAATCTCTACAACTAAATTATGTCCCTACAAAATATCAATTTAAAAACCAAGTTACTCATTGTGTAAATAACAAATTGTGTCATTGATTATTTATTCACAACCCCAACTACAAGGACATGATCCTCAACTCCAAGTATCTTCCTCACTTCATTCACAAGCTCTATCTCCAAGTCATCATCATGTCCAAAGAGATGGTAATATACTCTAGTTATTTCAAACTCATTTTGTTCAATTATATATACAAACTTGTGTAAATTATTTTACTAGAAATTTGGTATTAGTACAAGTTTAATTCATCAACTCATCTCACTTGCATCATTTTTGACATTTATCAGTAGGAAGGGCATCCTAAATTCTTTTAAGGGCATCCAACCCTCTAAACATTTTGAACAACTATTTATTACTTTAGTAAGTTATTTATTTTTGTATTTCACTCACGAATCCAAGCCAGATTCTACACTTATAGGCTTAAGCTGATGATGGTGCTAGTTAAGAGCTAAACACTTTAATCCTAATGTTGAGTTGTAGCCTTGTAAGAGAGAATATATGGTTATATTAGCATGCATGTGAGCTTAGAACAGTAAGACTTACAAGTCATTGGGGCAAGTCCACACATCCATTCACAAAATTCTCCATTGAGCTTTAACTATAAGGAACTAGTTAACAAATGCCTTTCCAACATATATGATCCCACGGCAAGATATGTCATCTCAATTAAAAAAGACTATAGGTACACATAAACCCATGTTGGGAAATGATTGAGAAAACCAAGACTATAGGTAACCATAAACCCATGTTTTGAAAATATATATAGATATATACTTATTTTCTTACAAAATTCAAGTCAAAATATTTAAATAGTGAACTCTCAATATCATTATTTTGATTTTTTTTATTTATTTTAGTTGATTTAACTGTGATGAAATTTGAGCTCAATCTTTTTTCCTTTTAAAGTGAGTTAGAATATTACTAATAAAGTATATATATATACATTTCTTATATGAAATATAAATATTATCAATAAAGAAAAGCATAAAACCTGTAAGTATTATCCTCATAGCTATACATGCTAAAAATTTCCATCGAACCATGAGAAAAATATCCAAGCAAGGTATATAAGTGAGTTCCAAGTTCTGCTAAGAAATCCCAAAGAATCTACCATAAAACAGTGGCCAACTATAACTTTTTCAACATCTATAAAGTTTCCTTGAGACCTTTTATATACCACAATAATCAGTTAAAAATTTACAATACAAAGGTTGAAACAAAATGTAAGATTCAATGACCCAATATCACCAAACTCTCCCAAATATTCCAATATGTGTGTATGACATCTAAAACCATTAAAACATACCAAGAGGCAAACCATCATCACAAAAGCATTTAGCTTCAATAAAATAGGCACATAAAGCAATCAAAAGGCATAGGTTCATGTAAAACCCCTATTATAATAAGTGAATATCTCTTAGACATTTTGTCAAGCACGTTGCAAGCTATAAAACACATTTAAGTCATATGATCAAACACACTTACACATTTAACATCATTTTATGACTTTCTTGACCAAAATTTATTGGGCCAAAATGCCCCTCACGCTCGTCTCACAAGTGGGAAAATATCCAAGGGCAAGAATGTAAAGTAAATTAAATAACTCAAGAATAATTGATGGCTCTTTGATCAAAACCAAATCTAATGTTCCGAATCCTCCTAAACCATCTATAAATAGAGACCAACCATCCCAATTCTCCTTGATTATTTTACAACACTCCAAGAGAGTTAGAGAGAGAGATTGGCATGTTTTAAAGAGAGAAAGGGAGAGCAAAATTAGGGAGAGATTGTGATATTTTTAGAGGTTCAATTTTATCTTCCTTGGAGAGGTTCATCTTTCTAAAGCTAGAAATCAGTTCATCTCCATCTAAGTCAAGTTTAGAGAGAGTTTCATTCTCAATAAATACTATATGTACAGACTCTTCTATGGTTCTGGTTCTTTTATTGAAGGCTCTATATGTTTTACTTCTACTAAAGTAACCAAGAAATATATCTTCATCTAACTTAGAGTCAAACTTGTTGAATCAAGAGTTTTGATGATTCCAAACCAACACTCAAGAGCTCGGATTGAAGATATCAAAGGAGATCAAAGTTGTTTCAAGTGAAGATTTTCTGAGTATTTGCTGATAGATCCTGTGTAGGATCTTTAGTTTTAGTTGTGATTGGGTAAAAGATTTTGATTTGAGAAAAAGATGTTTTCAAACCTTGATTTTGTGTTAAATCTTGACTTATTTGAAAAACACCCACAAACAGACGAAGTTTGAAAGTTTAAACTTAACTGTCAAGTTGGAAATTCGAACTTTGCCTTAGGAAATTCGAATTTCGAGCTAAAACTGAATAAGTCTAAAGAGATGGCTTTCTGCCAGACGAATTTTGATTGCTCAACATTTGAATTTTCATCTAAGTCTGAGAGAAGTTTCCTTGAAACAGACGAACTTTGGTTCTTCAAAATTCGAATTTCAGACAAAACAAAATTTAAGAAAATAGAAGAAATTCATCTGAAACTGTGTTAAAGTTCATCTGAGATCAAGAATGATTTAAGTTTCAAAACTGCTCTCTGACAGACGAACTTTGAACATTAAAATTCTAATTTTAGAAGCTAAGTTCTTGAGTCTGTTGAAGTGAAACATTGACATACGAATGATGTGAACTTGCAACATTCGAATGATAAAGTTAGTCTGAAAAGAGTCTCTCTGACAGACGAACTTCACTCTTCAACATTCGAATTTCGAAGAAAATGAACTACTGTGCCTCCTTTTCACGTACTGGGAACAGACGAATTTTGGGCTTCCAAAATTCGAATTTCGAGGGCACTGTAGCAAATTGAAAACACTGTTCACACTTAACCGAAAAACTTTCTTCTTGAAAATTCGTATGTCACATTGTGAAAATGTTCTACAAGTTTCAAAATTCAAATTTCACTTCATGAACAGACGAACTTCGTGCTGTAACGTTGAAAACTCTAACCTTTGGTTCCTTTGAAATTCGTCTGTTGACCGACCAAAATTTGAATTTCAGTATGTCAGAAGCATTAAATGCGATTGGTTAACGGATAGTTTTTCAGAGTAATCGTTGGATAACTTCTCCAACGGATAGATTAAAGTCTCTAACGGACATTTGAGACCTAAATCTATAAATACAACAATATTTGAAGTTGTGGGTAATGAATCTAACTTGTGTATAACGAATTTCTGTCAAAACTTCTTCTCAAGAGCTTTTACCCTCTCAACTTCAATATTTGTACTTTAACCTTCAAATCTACTCTATTCAAGAGAGTTATTTCTTTGTAAACAATCTACTCTTCATCTGTAAGATAGATTTACTTGTGAGGGGAAATCACAAGGGGATTGGGAAGCACATTGTAGAAGTGCTTAGAGAGAGTGAGAAAGCTCCAAAAAATAGAGCATACTCATGTACTGTGGCATTAGCAAGAAGCCCATTGAATTCTTGTTGTATAGTAGATAAATCTCAAGAGTTGTCTTGGGGACTGGAAGTAGGTCAAGTGGATAGACCGAACCAGAATAAATCACTGAGTTTTCTTCTCCTTATCTTTACTTTTAGCTTGCTCTATTTTATAAGTTGCCTTCATTACACTGTGCTATCTTCACTCATTTCAGTTTGTGCAGAAAAATTTCAATCTTCCCAATTCAGCCCCCTCTTGGGAAGTCAGCCTTGCTAACAAGTGGTATCAGAGCCCGGATTCTCATTCAAAGGAACTCACAGTCCAGGAATTAAGATGGCTGGCTTTGGAGAGATTATACTTCCTGAAGGGAACAATACTAACAGACCACCAGGCTTCAGTGGAGAGCATTATGGGTACTGGAAGATGAGAATGCAGATCTACCTCCAATCAATTGATCTTGACATCTGGTCAGTCATTGAAAAAGGAGATTTCGCCCCAATGGCTCTAACTGAAGATGGAGGACACAAAGAGAAGTTGGAAGCAGAATGGAATGATGAGGACAGAAGGAGAGTTCTACTGAATTTCAAAGCAAAGCATTGTTTAGTCAGTGCCCTGAACCAGGATGAATTCTACAGAGTCTCACAATGCTCCACTGCAAAAGGGATGTGGGACACTCTACAGATTGCACATGAAGGAACATCTGGAGTCAGGGAGAACAGACTGAACACGTGCATTGGGGAGTATGAAAGCTTCAGAATGGCTGAAGGAGAAATTGTAAAGGAGCTTCAAAAGAGATTTACTCTTATTGTAAATCAACTAAAAAGCCTGGGAAAGGATTACACTCAGTTTGAGAAAGTAAGAAAGATACTCAGAGCTCTCCCTTTGGAATAGCAGCCCAAGGTGACAGCAATAAAAGAAGCCACAGGAGAATCAATGGCCTCTGTCACAGCTCTCTTTGGCAGCCTTGAGGAGTATGAAGGAAAAATCAAAGCACTCAAGGAAGCTGGGCTGGACAGAAAGAAGAAAGGCCTTGCCCTCAAAGCTGCTGATTAAAAGGAAGAAGAATCTGATGAAGGAGATGAGCTGGATGAGGAAACTCTGGCTATGATGGTCAGAAAATTCGGAAGATTTTACAGCAAGAAGAAGAACAAGAGGTTCTTCAAAAAGAGAGTTGCTAGAGAAAGCAAGAAAGAGGCAAAAGAACCTGTGACTTGCTATGAGTGCAAGAAGCAGGGACACATTAAGTGGGACTGCCCCCAATTCATCAAGAAGCGGGAAAAAGAAAAGAAAGCTGCTGACAAAGGGAAGAAGAAGAAAGCCTATATCTCATCCATATGGGGCAACAGCTCAGATGAGGAAGAAGAAGATGAAGATGAGATTGCCAACATTTGTCTAATGGCACTTGCCTCTGAAGAAGCCACACCCTCATGCAGCAGTGAACAGGAAGAAGAGGTATATGAATCTGAACCTTCCTATTCTGAATTACAAGATGCATTTTATGAGCTTCATGATGAATTCATTAAAGTTGTTAAAGAACTAAAATTGGCAAAGAAAAGGATAAATAAGCTGGAATCTCAAAGCATAGTTTCTGAAATTGCCTCTTTACCTACTACTGAACCTGTTTGTTGCACTTCATGTACTAAACTTAAGCAAACTAATGATTATTTAGTTAAAAGCATGTCTAGGCTCACTAGAGGTAAAGATATGTTGTTTGCCTTGATGGGGAGCCAAAGAATATCACAAGGAAAAGCTGGTCTTGGCTATGATCCATGTGCTGTCAAGGAAAAGATTAGGAAGAAAAACCAGAATGCATACATGAGACATTTTGTGCATGCTGAGAGTAACAAAAAGAAAGATCATATGTCATCTTGCATTGAAACATATAATCAACCAAAGTATGCAAGACAAAAGTATTATCTGCATTGTTTTCTTCCTGTCACTCAATCTAGTAGTCCCTTCATTACCTATCATTTCTGTAACAAAAAGGGACATATTTCCAGTTCTTGTGCATTAAAGAAAAATGGACTTGGCAGGAAAGTTGAATGGGTTCCCAAAGTTGCATCTGCATCTAGGGAAAAATCTACTAACCAAAAAGGACCCAAGCAAATTTGGGTACCTAAAAGGAAAACATAAACTTTGTTTTGCAGGTCTGTCTCAAAGCTAAGAAAAGCAACAAATGGTATATGGACAGTGCCTGCTCAAGTCACATGACTGGTGATAAGGAGAAGTCCATCACCCTTAGAGACAATAAAGGAGGAAAGGTGACCTTTGGAGGTGATCAATACAGCAAAGTTATTGGTATTGGCATTGTGGGCAAAAATCCAGAAACATCCGTTGAAGAGGTGTTGTTTGTAATTGGCCTCAACCACAATTTGCTGAGCGTGAGTCAGACCTGTGACAGAGGAAATTGGGTGCTGTTTGACTCAAAGTTTTGCCTGGTCATCAGAAAAAGTGATCACAAAGTAATCCTCAAAGCTCAAAGGGATGGTAACTGTTATACTATTCATCTTGATGAACTTCCTCC
The DNA here is from genome assembly GCA_026686845.1 of Adenanthera pavonina. Lineage (NCBI taxonomy): Eukaryota > Viridiplantae > Streptophyta > Magnoliopsida > Fabales > Fabaceae > Adenanthera > Adenanthera pavonina. The sequence continues at coordinate 13,340,136 of JAIVEN010000017.1, forward strand.
CTTGGATTCTGTATGTTTAATTAGTCAGGATAATGATAGTTGGTTATGGCATAGGAGATTAGCTCATGTTAATATGAATCAAATATCTAAACTGGTTAAAAATGAGCTGGTAACTGGACTACCAAAGATATCTTTTGAGAAAGACAAAGAATGTGACGCATGTATAAGAGGAAAACAAACTAAATCATCTTTTAAATCTAAAAATATAGTCACCACAACTAGACCACTTGAGTTGCTACATATGGACTTAATTGGACCTTCTAGGGTAGAGTCTAGATGGTAACCTGTATGTGCTTGTAATTGTAGATGATTATTCTAGATTCACTTGGACATTATTTCTTTCCTCTAAGAGTGATACCTTTGAAGCATTTGTAACCTTAGCTAAGAAAGTGCAAAATGAGAAAGGTATTTCCATTGTGTCAATCAGGTCTGATCATGGAGGAGAATTCGAGAATGCATACTTCCTGGAGTACTGCAATGATCATGGGATTAACCACAACTTCTCAGCTCCAAGGACCCCTCAACAGAATGGGGTAGTAGAAAGGAAGAACAGAACTATTAGAGAGATGGCCAGAGCTATGCTGAATGAAAAGGAACTCTCTCAAGTGTTTTGGGCTGATACAGTAAATACAGCAAGCTACATCATAAACAGAGCCTACATCAGACCAATCCTTGGGAAGACTCCATACGAGCTGTACAAGGGAAGAAAACCAAATCTGTCCCATCTCCATATGTTCGGATGCAAATGCTTCATTCACAACAATGGGAAACAAAATCTAGGTAAGTTTGATGCCAAATCAGATGAAGGTATATTTCTGGGCAATTTTAGTAGGAGTAAGGCATATAGAGTTTACAATAAAAGATCAAATGTGGTAGAAGAATCTATGCATGTGATTTTCATTGAAAATGAAACTGTTTCAAAACATGTTACCAATGAGGATGATCTTGCTTTCAACTTTGAAAAACTGGGCATTTCTGATAAAAGTAAAACTGAACCTCCAAAAATACCTGAATCTGTTAACACAGAGGAAGATATTCAGGAGCAAGAGTTTGATGAAGAAAACAATGAAGAAACTTCTCAAGAACTCCCTAGAGCTTGTAGATATCAAAGGAATTATCCTGTTGATCAAGTAATAGGGAATGTTCAAGAAAGAGTCAAAACCAGAAAACAGTTAAGGGATCAAATGTTCAACTGCGCTTTCATTTCTCAAATTGAACCCAAATGTGCTGAAGAAGCCTTAACTGATGAATACTGGATTCTAGCTATGCAAGATGAACTAAATCAGTTTGAAAGAAATCAAGTTTGGGATTTAGTGCCTAGACCCAAAAATCATCCTGTTATTGGTACCAAATGGGTTTTCAGAAATAAACTAGATGAATCTAGAACAATAATCAGAAATAAAGCTAGATTGGTTGCTAAAGGGTATAATCAGGAAGAAGGTATTGATTTTGAAGAAACCTTTGCACCAGTAGCTAGACTAGAGGCTATAAGAATACTGCTGGCATATGCATGCATGGAAAACATTTTACTATATCAAATGGATGTAAAGAGTGCCTTTCTAAATGGATATATCATGGAAGAGGTTTATGTAGATCAACCTCCAGGTTTTGAGGATTCTACTAAACCAAACCATGTTTATAACCTGAAGAAGGCTCTTTATGGTTTAAAACAAGCCCCTAGAGCATGGTATGAGAGACTGAGCTATTTCCTAACTGAAAAGGGGTTCAATAGAGGCAAAGTTGACACAACTTTATTTACTAAGAAAGAAAATAGAGATTTACTAATTGTTCAAATCTATGTTGATGATATCATTTTTGGTGCTCCTAATGAAGCTCTTTGCAAGAAATTTTCTGAGTTAATGCAGGGAGAATTCGAGATGTCTATGATGGGAGAACTTAGCTTCTTCCTTGGACTGCAAATCAGACAACTTCATGATGGTATCTTTCTCAGTCAATCCAAGTATCTAAAAGAGCTGCTAAAGAAGTTTGGAATGGAGAGTGCCAAACCAATGGGAACACCTATGGCAACTGCAACCAAACTAGACATGGATGAGAATGGGAAGATGTTTGACATTACTCAATACAGGAGAATGATTGGATCCTTGCTGTACCTAACTGCCAGCAGACCTGACATTGTGTTCAGTGTCTGTATGTGTGCCAGGTTCCAATCATGCCCCAAAGAAACCCATGCAACAGCTGTGAAAAGAATATTCAGATATCTTATTGGAACATCACAAATGGGTCTCTGGTATCCAAAGGGCAATGGAGAAGATCTCAAAGGATACACTGACGCTAATTTTGCAGGATCCAAAATAGACAGAAAAAGTACAAGTGGAACCTGTCAGTTTCTTGGAGGAACCCTGGCTTCATGGTTCAGCAAAAAGCAAAACAGTGTGGTCTTATCCACTGCAGAAGCTGAGTATGTTGCAGCTGGAAGCTGTTGTGCCCAAGTCATCTGGATGAAGCAGCACCTTGAAGATCTTGAGGTTAAATTGAAAGAGATTCCAATCATGTGTGACAACCAAAGTGCTATAAATATCACCAAGAACCCTGTCATGCATTCAAGGACAAAACACATTGAAGTTAGGTACCACTTCATAAGGGATCACGTTCTGAAAAGAGAAGTCAGATTGGAATACATCCCAACAGAGAATCAAGTTGCTGACATACTCACAAAGCCTCTATCAGAAGATAGGCATTGCAAAATAAGAAGAGAACTGAGTATGGTAAATCCCAGTGAACTGTAAGTTATTATCTTGCAATGCTATTTTCAAAGAGTTCATCTTTTAAACAAATTCTAACTTTAGCATCGGAGTATGTTTAATTTAAGTTGCAGGTGCTCCCCACAAGATTTAATGGCAAGAAACTTGAAGATTGGAGCACACAAGAATGGAACAACCAGAAAATGAAGTAAATGATGAAAATTCTAAGTTCTGGATCCATTCTGTAAGTTTTTAAAGATGAAATTCGTATTTTAATGTGTGTTAGACATATTTTGCTTCATAAACTGTGCTTTTGACATGCTCAACATTCGAATTTCGGTTGACTAACAGACGAACTTCGACCTGTTATGCTTTGAAACAGTTCTCGATGTTGCCACGAAATTTGTCTGTTGGATCTTGAAAGTTTGAATTTTCAAAAACAAAAATTTCATGGTTATGATTGTCCATCACTGTTATTCTAATTTTCACTTCTTAACACACGAATGTTGCATAACCTTTACAAAAGTTGAAAAATTCGAAGTTTCAGTTCAAAATTCGTCTGTTGAATCATGTTCTTCATGTTGAATGCATGAAAGATGAAGTTCTGCATGCTTAATTCGTCTGTTGATTGATGGTTTGATTGATGCCTGCCTTTTTCTTTTCAACATTAGAACTTTGGTGGAACAAAATTCATCTGTTGTGCTCATATTGCTTGATTCAAGCCACTGTCAGACAAACTTTCAGGATGAAAATTCATCTGTCAGTAAGCTATGCTAAACGGTTTAACTTGTAACTGCCCGAAGTTTGAATTTTGACCCTCAAAATTCGTCTGTCAGACGGTTACATACGTTAAATGCAACGGTTTTCCAAAGAACAGACGCAACCCTATTTGTAACCTCTCTAAGTCTGTTCTGATTCTCTCTTCAATCCTCTTAACTCCTGACCAAAAATCGTCATTCTTCACCGATTAAACTTCCATTCGCATCCTATAAACCTATTCGTAGCCACATTCTGCATCATTCAACCGAAAAATGGCAAGAGTCAAAATTCCTGGAGCAGGAAAAGCTGTGGCCCGTCTAAAGAGGAGTGTTAAATCTCAATATTGTACCAAGGAAGAAGAGAAATCCAAGAGAAAGGCCGAATCCAGTAAGGCAACTCCTTCTAAACACCAAAAATCTTCATCCAAAGCAGAATCTCAGAAAGCTGGACCCTCCTCTTCAAAAAGTGTAGAACCTTCTGTCCCTGCTGTTGCTTCTTCTGCTTCTTCCAATACTGAATCTGGAGAGTATGAAATGACTACACTGCCACTATGGAGCACTCCTGAGATTCAAGAAGAGCACACTACCAAGTTTGCCAACAAAAAGGTAATCAAGCCTCACTGTGTAAATGTGGAACAATTTCTGATATCCAACAACTTTGATGCTGCATTATGGTTGTTAAGATATAAAAATCTGTTGGAAATTGCTGAAAAATATGATGATGAGGTAGTAAAGACTTGGTATGCCTCTCTTCAATATAATAGCAAGAAAGTGAAATGGGAGGTCACCTTGAGATCAAGGACCATTTGGCTTGCTGATGAAGCCTTCAATGAGGTGCTGGAAATCCCAGGACAAGATGGGCTGAAAGTTGACATCACAGCCTCTGGATATATGAATGAGGCAAGTACAGCTGATGAAGAAGGTGGGCCCTTCCTGAACTACAAGGAGAGCACCATTTTGGACACCCTATTCAGGAGAAGGGAGAATAGGACAACAATAAATCTGTTGAAGCCCACAGACCTAAGTGTTCAAGTAAGGATCATGCACTACATAGTGTCCAGGATCATATTCAAAAAGGGTGGCAGCTTCAATTTGATAACAAGGGCAGAGGCTCATGTGATGACTGCTATCATTCGTGGGAAGCTAATTAATTTGGGTCATATCATTCTCCAGCGAATGATAAAGGCAAGGGATCAGAGGAAGGATTCCATACTCCCCTATGCAGCAATTATTTCAAGAATCCTGCAGCATGCTAGGATTCAACACATTGAAAAGGGGAAAGGGAAACTCACCGAGGCATTCAAAGAAGCGGAATTGCAAAGGATGGGTATTGAAAGAGATGAAGGCAGATGGGTTGGAAAGGGAGCAGGGAAATCTGAAGACTTGTTCTTTGTTGCTGATGCATCCCTCCAACAAGAAGGCACTTCTGAGGCCCCTGGTAGATCTGTACCTCAGCCTTCTCAGCCAATTCCATCTCCCTCCAGGCCTACTCACCCTCCTTCCACTCCCTCCTCACGGGCCAAACCTACAAAGATCACTGAGTTGTTTGACAGTCTGTCAACACTCATTCTCAGCATTAAGGATGAGCAAAATGCCAAATTTGCTCATCTACAAGATCAGATCCATCAGTTGGCTGTGAATATGAAGGTGGTGGCTGATGCTTATGAAGATATTAGAAATGCAATTCCTACCTCTTCAGCTCCACCTCAGCCTGGTATCCCTGAACCTGCTCTGTCTCCAACTCCTGAGCCTCCAAGCCCCTTCGAGATTGCCTCCTCTGACCATGATGGTGATATAGATGGTGCCGGTGCAATGAGGACACCAAGTCCTGGTCCACCCCTGGACTATGGATTGGAAGAAGAAGGACTTCAAGAAACAAGCCCTCTTGAGCCTATGCAAGAAGATGCTCCGGATTCAATTCTGTCCATTCAAGAATCAGAGCAAGTTGAAAGACTGGTTGCAACCATTTCAACCTCTTCTGTGCCAGAAGGAGCAAGCAATGAGGAAAGGAGCATTGTACCTGTTGTTGATTATCTTGGTATTTCTCACAATGCTCTGCTGCAAGCTCAAAAGAGAAGGCTGGAAGAATTGTTTCCTCCTGCTGAACCAGCTTCTCATTCTATTGCTGCTTTTGGGCTCTCAGAGGAACAGAGAGCTCAACTAGCTCTTTCTAGGCAGGAAATGCAAGTGCTGCTGGAGGTCTCTGATGATGATGATGATGATGATGAAGAGCCTGCTGAGCCTCCTGCACCAATTCAACCAGAGATCCTTTTACTCCTGTCCCTCTTCATGCTGTTCCTCTCACTCAGATTCCTCCTCCAATGGATTTTGTTGGCCTTCCTGATGATGCCAAAAAGGGGGAGAAGATAAAGCAAACTGGGATTAAGCAAGCTGGAAAATCTGCTGAGCTATCTGGAAAAGGAAAGACGTACAGCAAGAAGACTAAGCCAAAGAAGAAGTGATGTTTTTAGATCTTAGGCTGAATCCTCTTGCTGTATCTTGTTTTAGTTGCTATATCTTGTATTAGTTGTTTAATTGTATTTGGTTGTTTGATATTTTTGAGAACTACTCTTTAATTGGAATATATATGGCAACAATTTGATTAAATGAATTATGTTTTTGATTGCAATGATTTGGGCTTCGAATCTCTTCACTTAATCTGTTGAAAATGATATCTTATGCACTGTAATGCATATGTTGAGGGGTAGCTTGTGAAAGTAAACCTAAGTACTAACCCAGTGTGTGAGTTGTTTTGTCATCATCAAAAAGGGGGAGAATGTTGAATCAAGAGTTTTGATGATTCCAAACCAACACTCAAGAGCTCGGATTGAAGATATCAAAGGAGATCAAAGTTGTTTCAAGTGAAGATTTTCTGAGTATTTGCTGAAAGATCCTGTGTAGGATCTTTAGTTTTAGTTGTGATTGGGTAAAAGATTTTGATTTGAGAAAAAGATGTTTTCAAACCTTGATTTTGTGTTAAATCTTGACTTATTTGAAAAACACCCACAAACAGACGAAGTTTGAAAGTTTAAACTTAACTGTCAAGTTGGAAATTCGAACTTTGCCTTAGGAAATTCGAATTTCGAGCTAAAACTGAATAAGTCTAAAGAGATGGCTTTCTGCCAGATGAATTTTGATTGCTCAACATTCGAATTTTCATCTAAGTCTGAGAGAAGTTTCCTTGAAACAGACGAACTTTGGTTCTTCAAAATTCGAATTTCAGACAAAACAAAATTTAAGAAAATAGAAGAAATTCATCTGAAACTGTGTTAAAGTTCATCTGAGATCAAGAATGATTTAAGTTTCAAAACTGCTCTCTGACAGACAAACTTTGAACATTAAAATTCTAATTTTAGAAGCTAAGTTCTTGAGTCTGTTGAAGTGAAACATTGACATACGAATGATGTGAACTTGCAACATTCGAATGATAAAGTTAGTCTGAAAAGAGTCTCTCTGACAGACGAACTTCACTCTTCAACATTCGAATTTCGAAGAAAATGAACTACTGTGCCTCCTTTTCACGTACTGGGAACAGACGAATTTTGGGCTTCCAAAATTCGAATTTCGAGGGCACTGTAGCAAATTGAAAACACTGTTCACACTTAACCGAAAAACTTTCTTCTTGAAAATTCGTATGTCACATTGTGAAAATGTTCTACAAGTTTCAAAATTTGAATTTCACTTCATGAACAGACGAACTTCGTGCTGTAACGTTGAAAGCTCTAACCTTTGGATCCTTCGAAATTCGTCTGTTGACCAACCAAAATTTGAATTTCAGTATGTCAGAAGCATTAAATGCGGTTGGTTAACGGATAGTTTTTCAGAGTAATCGTTGGATAACTTCTCCAACGGATAGATTAAAGTCTCTAACGGACATTTGAGACCTAAATCTATAAATACAACAACATTTGAAGTTATGGGTAATGAATCTAACTTGTATATAACGAATTTCTGTCAAAACTTCTTCTCAAGAGCTTTTACCCTCTCAACTTCAATATTTGTACTTTAACCTTCAAATCTACTCTATTCAAGAGAGTTATTTCTTTGTAAACAATCTACTTTTCATCTGTAAGATAGATTTACTTATGAGGGGAAATCATAAGGGGATTGGGAAGCACATTGTGAGAGTGCTTAGAGTGTTTGAGAGAGCTCCAAAAACAGAGCATACTCATGTACTGTGGCATTAGCAAGAAGCCCGTTGAATTCCTATTGTATAGTGGATAAATCTCAGGAGTTATCTTGGGGACTAGAAGTAGGTCAAGTGGATAGACCGAACCAGAATAAATCACTGAGTTTTCTTCTCCTTATCTTTACTTTTCAGCTTGCTCTGTTTTATAAGTTGCCTTCATTACACTGTGCTATCTTCACTCATTTCAGTTTGTGTAGAAAAATTTCAATCTTCCCAATTCACCCCCCTCTTGGAAAGTCAGCCTTGCTAACAAAACTTACCCAGATTCTCCTTTCCATTATTGTGGATGAAACACTTGCATCCAAACACATGCAGATGAGAGAGGTTTGGCTTCCTTCCTTTGCAGAGCTCATAAGATGTCTTCCCCAAGATTGGTCTAATGTATGCTCTGTTGATGGTATAGCTTTCTATGTTTACTACATCAACCCAGAAATATTAAGGAAGCTCTTTCTCATTTAGCATTACTCTTGGCATCTCTTCCAATGTTATGTTCTTCCTCTCCGCCATGCCATTCTGCTTAGGTGTCCTTAGAGCTAAGAAATTGTGATGGATTCTATGCTCTTCCCGATACTCCAAGAAGTTTGAATTTTCAAACTCTCCTCCATGATTAAACCTAATGGACACAATAGAAATACCCTTCTCATTTTGTACTTTCTTCACTAAGGTTACAAATGCATCAAATGTCTTATCTTTAAAGGAAAGAAATAAAGCCCAAGTAAATCTAGAGTAGTCATCTATAATTACTAACACATAGATTTCCTCCAATGCTTTTCACTCTTGATGGATCTACCAAATCCATATGTAGCAATTGGATTGGTCTAGATGTGGAGATGATATTTTTAGATTTGAAAGAGGAATTAGTTTACTTCCCCTTAAGACAAACATTACATTCTCTGTCCTTTTCAAATGATATCTTAGGTAAGCCAATAACTAAGTCATTCTTAATTAACTTATTAAATTAGTTCATATTAACATGTGCTAATCTTCTATGCCATAACTAGCTCTGATTATATTTACTGATTAAACATATAGATCTAAGTTAGGGAGTTCATATAACTCAATAGTACAATGATTACCATTCCTTTTGAGCTTTGAGGATAATCTTATGATCACTTTTTCTAATAACCAAGCAAAACTTTGAGTCAAAAAGCACCCAATTTCCTTTGTCACAGGTCTAACTTATACTCAACAAGTTGTAGTTAAGGCCAATCACAAACAGATACTTCTTCAATGAATTTTTCAAGATTCTTACCTATGATCCCGATGCCAACCACTTTCCCATATTAGTCACCTCCAAAGATCACTTTTCCTCCTTTCTTATCTTTGATGATGATGAACTTCTCCTTATCACCAATCATATGTCTTGAGTTTGCACTCTCTATATACCATTTATTGCTCTTGTTAGCTCTAAGACATACCTGCAAATAGATTTGAGTCTTTCTTCTAAGGTACCCAAATCTGTTTGGGTCCCCTTTTGTTAGTAACATTCTCCCTAGATACCGAAATTGTTGAATCAAGAGTTTTGATGATGTTAAAACCAACACCCAAGAGCTTGGATTGAAGATATCAAAGAAGAACAAAGCTGGTTCAAGTGAAGATTAACTGAGTATATGTTGTTAGATCTTTTGTAGGATCTTTAGTTTTTGATATAATTGGGTAAAAGATTTTGATTTGAAGAAAAGATGTTTTCAAACTTTGATTTAATGTTAAATCTTTGAACATTTGAAAAATACCTTCAAATAGACGAAGGTTGAAAGTTTAAACTGAACTGTCAAGTTAGAAATTCGAACTTTGCCTTTGGAAATTCGAATTTCAAGCTAAAACTGAATAAGTCTAAAGAGACTGCTCTCTGTCAGACGAATTTTGGTTGTTCAAAATTCGAATTTTCATCTAGTCTGAAAAGAGGCCTTTGTAACAGACGAACTTCACACTTTCAAAATTCGAATTTCAAGTAAAATGAAGTTTGTAAAAATCAAAGAAATTCGTCTGAAACTATGATAAAGTGCATCTGAAATCAAAACGAAATTCAGTTTGAAAAATGCTCTCTGACAGACGAATTTTGAAGTTGCAACATTCGAATTTTTATATAAGTCTGAAAGATGCTTCTTTACAACAGACGAACTTTGAGTTCTCAAAATTCGAATTTCAAGCAAAACAAAATTTGAGAAAACTGAAGAAATTCATCTGTAACTATGTTAAAGTTCATCTGAGATCAAAAGTGATTTAAGTTTCAAAACTGCTCTCTGACAGACGAACTTTGAACATTGAAATTCGAATTTCAGAAGCTAAGTTCTTAAGTCTATTTAAATGAAACATTGACATACGAATGATAAGAACTTGCAACATTCGAATGACAAGATGAGTCTGAAAAGAGTTTCTCTGACAGACGAATTTTGCCTTTCCAAAATTCGAATTTCAAAGAAAGTTATCTACTGTGGCCCTTTTTAGTTCAATGAACAGACGAATTTTGGGGATCCAAAATTCGAATTTCGAAGGCACTGTAGAAAATTGAAAACACTGTTCATACTTAACCGAAAAACTTTCTTCTTGAAAATTCGTATGTCACATTGTGAAAATGTTTTGTAAGTTTCAAAATTCGAATTTCACTTTATGAACAGACGAACTTCGTGCTGTAACGTTGGAAGCTTTAATCTACGATTCCTTCGAAATTCGTCTGTTGGCCAACCGAAATTCGAATTTCAGTATGTCAGAAACATTAAATGCGGTTGGTAAACGGATAGTTTTTTCAGAGTAACCGTTGAATAACTTCTCCAACGGATAGATTTAGTCTCTAACGGATATTTGAGACCTAAATCTATAAATACAACATCACTTGAAGTTATGGGTAATGAATCAAACTTGTATATACTGAATCTCTGCTGAATTTTCTTCTCAAAAGCTTTTACCCTCTTAACTTCCAGACTTGCACCAAAACTTTCATATCTACTCCTTTCAAGAGAGTCATTTCATTGTAATCAATCTACTCTTCATCTGGAAGATAGATTTACTTGTGAGGGATATTCACAAGGGGATTGGGAAGCACACAGTGTAAGTGCTTGGAGAGTTTGAGAGAGCTCAGAAACAGAGCAAACTCGTGTACTGTGGCCTTTGCAAGAAGCCCATTGAAATTCTTGCTGTATAGTGGATAAATCCCAAGAGGTGTCTTGGGGACTGGATGTAGGTCAAGTGGAAGGACCGAACCAGGATAAATTACTGAGTCTTCTTCTCCCTATCTTTACTTTTCTGCTTGCTCTGTTTTACGCATTGTTTTCATTATACTGTGATATCTTCACTTACTTCACTTTGTGCAGAAAAATTTCAATCTTCCCAATTCACCCCCCCTCTTGGGAAGTCAGCCTTGCTAACAGAAATATCTTTAGGAATCCATTCTACCTTCTTACCAAGTCAATTTTTCTTTAAAGTACATGAACTAGAAATATCACCCTTCTTGTTATAGAGGTGGCAGGTAGTAAAGGGACTGCTTGATTGAGATGTAGAAAGAAAATAATACAAATAGTATTTTTGTTTAACATATTTAGGTTGGGTATGAGTCTCAATAGTATTCAAAGAATCATGTCTTCTTGTACCCTTTAGCACCAAAAAAAAGCCTCATGTACTGATTTTGATTTTTCTTCTCAATCTTTTCTTTGACTATACCAAGGTCATAACTAAGACCATCCTTTCCCAGTGCATTCCTCTTATTACCTAGCAAATAATACATCATATCTTTATCTTATTTGAAATTAGACAAACTCTTAAAAAGATATTTATTCATCTCTTTGAGTTCTATGCATGAGGTGCGGCAAGCATATACAGTTTATGCTAAGATGCAATGTCAAGCACTTTAGATTTTGATTCAAACTTGCTAATTTTCTTCTTAGGAAGTTTAAATTCTTTAGCAATTTTGACGTACTCATCATGCAGGTCATGGAATGCATCAAACAATTTAAAGTAAGATGGTTCAGAATCATTTACCTCATTATCATTGTCACTTTCATATTGATTCTGGACTTCTTCTTTAGTGCGTGCCATCAAACATATGTTGGCAATCTCTTCCTCATCTTCATCTTCTTCATCTGAACTATGACCCCAGATTGAGGAGATATATACTTTCTTTTTCTTGCCCTTGTCAGCTTTCTTATCTTTTTCTTGCTTCTTCAGAAATTATGGGCATTCTCATTTGATATGCCCTGGCTTCTTGCATTTGTAGTAGGTTATAAGCTCTTTGTTTTCTCTTTTACTACTGGTCCCAATAACTTTCTTGAAGAATGTTTTGTTCTTCTTCTTTCCATAGAATTTGCCAAATTTTTTATGTACATAGCCATTGTTTCTTCATCAAGATCTTCATCCTTATTAGAATATTCATCTTCCTTCTCTTCTGTAGCTTTAAGAGCCAAGCTTTTCTTCTTCTTATCTTGAGCTACTTCTTTGAGAGCTTTCAGCTTGCCCTCATATTCTTCCAAGATGCCAAATAAAGAAGTAGCAAAGTGTAATTGAGGCTAGCACCAAAGAGGGAGGTGAATTGGGTGATTTAAAATTTTCTGCAAAAAGGAGATTTAACAATTGTGAAGTAAGTGCAGAAAAATAGAGTATATCAAAGACAAACCAAAGAGAGAGAAAGAGAGAAAATACTCAGTCAATTTATCCTAGTTCGGTCCTCCACTTGACCTACGTACAGTCTCCAAGTCACAACTTGAGATTTCTCTAATATATCTTGCAAAATTCAAATAGGTTCTTGCAAAAACATAGTATAACTCCAGCTCGAACTATGAGCTTAAAAACTCTCTAACTCTTCTCACACAAGAGTAAAAATAATTCTCTTAGTGTTTTCTCACACTATGTACTTTCTACAAGTGTGTAGAAATAAACAAATCAAAGTGTGAAACTCTCTCAACAGAGTAAATATGAAAGTTTAAGAACGAAGAGTGAACAAAGCAAAAGGTAAGTGGACTTTAATGAATCATAAATTAATTCCAAGGAGTTTTCATATTAATGAATTTCTCTTCTACTTAACTAGTTTAAATGAGGTTCAATTTATAGTTTGAGAGCCAAACTATCCATTAGAAACAAGAACTAGCTATTACTATAAAAAAGTAACTGTTCATTTACCACATTAAATGCATCTAATAGAGGTTATACGGATAACCTCCTTAGATTATGCGAATAACAAATGACTATTGGCTTTTAGCGTCAACATTGGACATGCATTATGTGGACAACCTACCTAGGTTATGCGAATAATGTTTATTCCAAAATGACTAAGTTTCAGCTCAACACCATTTTCATGAAAACCTACTTGGTTGCTCGAAAAACGTTTCACAAACTTGAATACCTTTGAGGATTATCAGGATAATCCATTACTATGTTATTCCTTATTTAGATAACATTTAATCAACATAAACAAAGTTTTTGAAGAACACATGCTATTAGGATAACCTCCCAAGGTTACGCGGATAATGAGTTCAACAGAAAGAGGTCCAAGTGTTCTGTAACATATGTTATATAGATAACCTCGCTAGGTTATGTGAATAACAGGCAGCACAGAGCAAGTGATCCTTTTTCTTAAGCCTTTTATGTGAATAAGGTAAGCACCTTATGAGGAAAACAATCTAAACAAAAGTAAGGACATGGTGGAGACCTTAGTTATATGGATAACCTTAAACCTTTTCACGAAAATGAAGAGAAAATTCTTGAAAACAGCACAAGTTTGAGAGTTTATCCCAATAGCCTTAAGGGGTTATATGTATAAGATGAAACTTTTGCTGAAAACTATTTTGAAAACATGAGCTAAACATTAATAACTAAGATAAATGCCCTATTTAATATCAGGATAAGCAGAATAAGTAATATTTAAAGATTAACTGCCTTCTTTTACAAAGGGATTCCTAACAAATGTACATAAAAACTCTTCAAACTCTAAGAATCTCTAACTTTGGTCTTCATATCACTTGTGCTCCATTGATATTTAATTTCCAAGCTCATTGTTGTTTAGAACCATCAAAAACATCTTAATTAACACAGACGACATAGATTCTCCTCTTGCTTCTTCAATCCCTATAACCTTTGATTGCCATTCGAAAGGAAGAACTCTTAAAATTTTTTTGACTTTCTCAGTCTGACTATAATCTTTACCGAAAGCCTTAAGTTGATTCACAATAAAGGTGAATCTCATCTCTATTTCCTTGACAGATTCTCCTTCCTTCATTCTGAAGCCATCATATTCACCAATGAGAGTACTGATTTTGTTGTCTCTCACTCCATTGGTTCCTTCATGAGCTACCTCCAAAGTGTTCCATATTTCTTTGGTAGTTATACATGCAAATACTCTGAAGTACTCATCCTAGGATAAAGCACTCACTATAGCAAATTGGGCATTTGTGTTGAGTAGAACTCTTCTCTTGTCATCATCATCCAATTCTACTTGTGGCTTCTCTTCTAGCTGCCCTTGTTCATTTCGCCTCACAGGGACAAAATCTCCCTTTTCTACAATGAACCACATATCGAGGTCCAATGTCTTTAGGAATAGCTTTATCTTCATCTTCTAGTAGGTGTAGTTTGACCAGCAAAGCCTGGGGTATGTTCATGTTTACACCTTCAGGAAGTAAGTTTTCACCCAAACCAGTCATTGCTTCTCTCGGAGTATCAATTCCTTTTGCTCGGAGAATAAACTCTGATACCACTTGTTAGGAATGTTGGTTTCCTAAGAGGGTGAATTAGGAAGTGTGAAATTTTTCTGCAAAAATACAATATAGTAGTGAAAGCAATAGTTTACAGAAAAGTAGAGTATGATGAAAATTGAATATAAGAGATAAGGGAAGAAAAGACTTAGTAATTTATCTTGGTTCGTTCCAATCCACTATACCTACATCCAGTCCTCAAGCCACCAGTTAAGATTTACCATAATTTAGTGGGCTCTTTGTCAATGCCATAGGACAACAGTTATGCTCTGTTCAAAGACCACAGAAAATTTCTCAACACTCTTACTATTGTTTCCCTTTATTCCTTTGTGAATCCCCTCACAGAGAATTTTTCCTCTAGATGAAGAAAAGATTTATTACAGAAATAAATAATCTCTTAAACAAAGTAGATTTAAAAGTTGAAGAATAATAAATGATGTGTACAAGTGAAAAGATTTAACACTAAATTTTAGTAGAGTTTTTGCAGTATCAAAATTAAATGTGTTCCTTACAGCTTTAAATGAAGTTTTATTTATATATTTATGGCTTAACTAGTCATTAGACATAAAATCTAACCGTTATGCTCATTAACCAATATTACTCTGCAAAAAAAGTCATTCACCTACCACATTAAATGCATCTAATGTAATATCTTGAAAGTTTTTTAGATATTCAAGGTTCAATATTTTAAAATCTATAAAGAATTTGCAAAAACGAGTGTATACCATTTGACGTGAAATTGGACAAAAGGTTAATTATCTTAGTTGAAAGGAAAAAGGAGAAAATGATGATTTTACCCTTAAAAAAAAAGAAAAAAAGAAAAAAAAAAGAGAAAAGGCAAGTCGGTGGACGCATATAGGAATGAAGAAATGTTAATGAATTTTGGATAAATTACACCTAATGACCTGAAAGTCTTAAAAATTGTAAATTGGTCCCGGGTCAAGGGCACTTTTGTAAATATGAAAAATTATAGTCAAAATGAAACTCTCAATGATTTAAGTCCAATGAAGTATAGTATGAAATTTATTAAGGTTAAAGTAATATTTATTGGATAATTAGGATTTAATATTGGTATTTTACCCGATAAAAGTCAGTTTGGACCGCAAAAAGAGACAGTATTAACTCAAGAAAAATTATAGGACCTTGTTAAAATATATTTTGAATCAAAATAATTATTTTTGACTAAAGGTAATTTTTGGATAATTCTTTTCCAATTTAATGACAATTTTGGTAAAATACTCAATCGGTATGGGTAAATTTAATTAGTAAAGGGTATTTTGGTCCATATAAATTATTGGAGCAAATTTGGCCAAAAAGGGGAGTGAATCACGTCTAGAATGCATATGGGACACAAAGTGGAATTTTCTAAAAGCTTTTGAAGAAGAAAAAGCAATTAAGTTAAAAGATAAAGTTAATTAAATTAATTTATTACTTAAATATCCTATTAAGTCATAAAGTTCCTTCTTCCTCAGCCATTTTCACGTCTGGAACTAGAAGTAAAGGAGAGAGAAAGAGCAAAAAATCTCGAGGGAAAACAAGAGCTACAAGTCAAGAATTAAAGCCAAATCTCAAGGGTACGTTTCCAAGGTTCCTAGCTTGTGTTTTCTTGAGGTTTTTGATAGTTTCATGGAGTATTTTGTCTTCTTTCTCACTTCAAGGTTCAGCCATGGCAAACCCTGGAGAGAGAAAGTTGAGCTATGGTAAAATAAAACCATAGAAAAGCTTGAAAATGTCTTAAGATGCATGAATGTACAAGTTGTTTCAAGATTCATTGAGTAGTTATTTTTCTGAATTTTTAGGAAATTTTCTGCCTAATTAGGGTTTGAATTAGAAATGAAATTTCATGATTTTGACCCCAAAAATGGATTCCTTGGATCCAAAATAGGTTAGAACAAATATGTTGTACAAGGAATACTTTATGGATAACAAAGTGCAAATTTTAGTTCAAGTGAGCACTTTGTAAAGGAAATTGTATAATCAGTGGTTAATGACATTATTTTATGATGCTATAGGATCCAAAGGAGTGTTAGAAGATCAAGGGAAAGGTGTACAAATTTTGATGGAACTTGGAAAGCCCAAAGGTAGTTATTTTACCAATTATGTCAAAGTTGTTAAAATTATTTTCAATGATGTTTTGAACATGCCTTGCTATGACATTAATGTTTTATGTTGTATTTGATGTTTTGCTATTTGAATGAGAGCTTTTATGACTCTTGGAAGTCCAATTTTTAAAATGTTACTATGTCAAAATTTTTATGAAAATGTATGGTATAAATTGGTTTATTGCTTTCAAATGATAATTCTATGAATTGTATGATGAAATATGCACATACTTAGTTGTAACTACTGAGATTCTTTGAATCTCATTCTCTTTGCAAATGTTTCACTTCATAGGTCCAAGTTGTGGCAAGATTGCCTAAGAAGAAAAGGGGAAGGAAAAGCAAGCTCTTAATTAAAATGAATTTACTTGCATTAGTGCTTTACTTGGAATACCTTGTGAAAATGATGTGTATAGTTCTATGACTTTACATGAATTTAATTATGTTTATCTAGATCTACTATGATGTAATGTTTTAAGTGAAGACAAGAAATGGCCACGTATGTACATATTAAGGTCTATGTTGACAAGTTGTAGGAAGAAAATGGCCATTGTGACACTGCTCAGAATCTCATGTACTGTTCATAATTTTTGTGGTTTCATGTATAAGTTTTTACATTTATAAAAACTAGGTATGTGTATCTTTCCATAGACATAAAGATCACTGAATTTGGAGTTGTGTATGATTTATGGTGATTTTTCAAAGTTATGGTTAGAATCAGAAATTTTCAAAAATGACCATTGCTATAGTGAAGATAATACGAATTTAGTATATTAATTGGCCAAGTAATTTCCATGTTCAATATTTTTCCCATGTATATAATCATTTCAGATATATTTAGAAACTTAAACCATGTCAATATAATTTTTCTTGATTTAGTTATGAATTTTCAAAGTTCACTAGGTGAAAAGAAGTTAACCAAGGGAATATTACTCCAAATGAAATAAATTGGTTTAAGTTGTTTTATGTAATCAAGTCTCTAATCAAGTATTAATGGACTTAAATGTAATTTAATACGTAAGAAATGAGTCTAAGTATGAGGTGTGACATCTGACACACTAAAATTCAAATATTGGGGCTCAACAGACAAATTTCACCAAGACAAAAGGTTAAGTACTTTAACTTTAAACATCAAAATTTGTTTGTTACTAAGTGATATTCGAATTTTGAGTTTGCAAAAAATACCCTATGTTAGTTTGTCTGAATTTTCATATTGGAAATACATCTAAAGGGAAAGGTCAGTTGCCTGAACTTTTCACATAGCACTTCGAAATTCAAATTTCAAAAATAGCAATTCATCTGTCAAAGGTATGTTCAACAAGTTCTACATTTCAAAATTCACACTTTGAAGCTCAACATTCATCTATCAAATATGTTATGAGAAATGAATTTTAAAATTTGACGCTTAGATTTTAGATAGAAACAAGGATACGAAAATGAACAGTATAGTTCATATAATAAATGGTACAAATATGTGCATCTATTTTCTAGTTTCTTTTTTTCCCCCCTTAAAGTTCAAGATGTGCACAATTTCTAGAGACTAGACCATTGAGAAATAATTTTTTTTATATTTAGTTATGATTTTTGAAATATCGTTGTGCAAGATCTGTAAAACCAACGAAAACAGTTTTAAAGTTTTAATTGGTTCAAATCTTTAAAGACTATTTTCATGTTTGAACCCAGCAATTTTCATGGGAAATGCCTTAAAATGTAAGATGAAGCATGATGCATATAGAAAGAGATGTTTCTGATAATATTGTGTCCATCATTATGGTTATGGTTGGGAAGACAAAAGACACATTGAAAAGTAGGTATGATTTGAAAGACTTAGGCATTAAGAGTGAGTTGCATGCATTCCAAGATAATAAAGATACATGGTTTATGCTTTCTGCTTCTTACACATTGTCACCCAATAAGAATAATACCCTTTGCAACTTGTTGGCTAACTTAAAGGAACCTAATGCTTTTGCATCAAATATTTCAAGATGTGTTTGTAAGCAAAAATTATTTGGTTTGAAGTGCCATGATCATTATATGTTGTTACAAGAACTAATTCCCATTGCAATACATGAATTGTTGCTCAAGAAAATATGCGAACCACTTATAGAGTTGGGAAAGTTTTTCAAGAATCTTTGTTCAAAGTGTTTGACCTATGAAGAACTTGACAAAATTCAAAGTCAATTAGAATTAACCCTGTGCATGTTAGAGACTGTGTTCCCACCTGCTTTCTTTAACGTAATGGTTCACTTGTCGTTACACTTGGCGGGAAAGCAAAAGTTGGTAAACCGGTTCAGTATTGGTGGATGTATCCAATTTAAAGGTAGGTTGTGTATATCTTTTCATTGATGTCATGTTTATCACTTACCATTTGATTCTACTCAAAGGGTTCTAACATCTTGCAGGTATATGTGGACACTCAGATCATATGATCACAACAAGGCTCAACTTGTAGGCTCAATTGTAGAAGGTTATTTGGCAGAGGAAAGTCTCACTTTCTACTCACAATACTTGAAAAATCTTCCTACATAATCAAATATGCCATGTAGGTATGATGACATTTCTAATGGTGATTATGACAGTTATGTATTCATGAGAAGTGGTCAAACAAGAGGACATTTTCTAATCAATCCATCTTTTCCATGAAGAGTTTTTTCAACCAAGAATGTATGTGTCACAAAATTGTTAAGAAGTTTGGCCATACATAAAATAAGTTAACCATATGTTTGGATAAGTTAACCTTACATTTGGACAAGTTAAATATACATTTGAACAAGTCTACAATGCCATGATTTGTATTTTTCTAACCAATGTGAATAACTTATAGGGAGCATGAAGCTCAATGTTTGATGACTGAGGAAAGACATTACATAGAGTTTCCTGATTGGTTTCGTTCACGAGTAGGTCATTATTTTTTGAATCTAAGTGTGCTTATGTTAATTGCTTTAATAATCTTGTGTATGTGTAACAAACAATTCTTTGTCTCCCTATGTGATACAGTTGTGTTCCCAAGCCATGCAAGTGATGAGCTTATAAGTTTATCAGTCGATCCATTAAGGGTGGTCAATGGGTATTCCATGTTTATGGTGAATGGATTTCACTTCCACATAAAAGATTGTGCAATAGGGAAAAAACTCAAAACAGTGGAATCATGGTTAAGGGTGATGACACCAATGCTAAAAAGGAATATTATGATGTGTTGGAGCACATTTATGAGATGTCTTACATTGGAAATAGAAAAATATACTTGTTTCAGTGCCATTGGTGGGATGTGGGCCATATTGGTAGGGGATATAAGGTTGACAAGTATGGGTTTATAAGTGTAAACACTCGATATTCATTGGAGACTAATGAACCATTCATTTTAGCATCTCTAGTAGAGCAAGCTTTTAACATAGATGACATTGTTGAGTTCAACCATGACATTGTTGAGTTTGGTTGGCTTATTGTTGTGAAAACAAGTCCACATGACCTCTTCAAAATGCCATATGAGGATAGTGGTAATGATGCAAGTAAAGACAATGTTGTGATTGATGAAGAAGCTTATCAACAGTTGGTGGTTGACTTGAATACGTTCAATGAAAGTCCTATAGAACTTGACCTTATCATTGACTTATTTAGAGATGATGTACAACCACAAGCCATTATTAAGGAAGGTGAATCATCATGAAGAAGTAATTGTGATACTAGGGAGCTTGGATTCATTGATGACACTGGTACCCAATTACTAGTGTACGAAGATAGTGATGAAGAGGAAGTTCTTGATGATAATGATAGTGATACAGAAGAAGATCAAGTAAATGAGGATAAATTAGAAGAGATTGATACTAATGAAAGTGGCTTAAAAGATTCAATTAAATAAAATATTGTAGTCTCATGGAAAATTGTAATATGCTTTATAGGGATGTTATGTGCTTCAGATTGATACATGTTTTAATACTATTGAACTTGCTTTTAATGCCATTAGTTATATAATATTTCATTAATCTTGTTATTTATCTTGATTATATATTCTTGCATGATGTCATCACTATGAAGAGCTCATGCTTAAAGAGGTCATACCTTTAAAGGAAGGCTTAATAGCATAGATGAGGTGGCTTCCTCCCATGCATGACTACCTCCATTCCCTCAAATGCAAGATAACAATTCTTCTCAACCTCTATCACTACAGCTTTAAGGGACACATGAAGACTCTCCCCCATAGCAATGCAAATAAATTTCCTTCAACTTTATATAGTACAGATAACTAGTCCACATAACCTGTTACATCTAATTGCTTTCTCCTTCTTGCATGAATGATAGCATCTTGTAGTCCTCAAGAACCGGCAGAGGCATTTATAGGGGTAAATGACTAGATTTGAAAATGAGATTTAGGGGAAAATTAAAGTAAAAATTCATGATTACATGTTAAGAGATAAGTGATCAAGAGCTAGCGATCTTGCTAGCTATTGTGGTTTGGTTCTTAGAACCACAGTATCCTTCTAAGAAGGCAATTGGAACAAAGTTTTTCAAAAGCATGGTGAGGAGTTATGGTTGAAAGTAACGATAGTATTTATACCAAATATATTCATTAACCATATTTTCTTTTTTATGCTTTCATAACAAGTACATCTATATATGTGTGTTTTAGGAAAAATTTGAACCGGATATGGAAGACAATGAGGAGAAGCTAAAGAAAGTTGTCTTTACCTTAATGCAAACTACCTTTAGAAATTGGAAGGCTAAGTTACACAAGCATTATTATGCGTGATATGACACTGATGAAGAAAGGTTAACTAATTGACCTTATAGCATTAGTCTTGAGGATTGAAATTGGCTTATGGAGTACTTCAGGTCTTCTTTGTAATATCCTTAACTTTACAGGATACTATAAAATACATGAAAAGATGGGAAAGGAACTGAGACAAATAAGTTGCATGCCTAGTCTCTAGATGGAATTATTTTCCATATTGTTTTTAGAAGAAGTTATGTTTGGTTGTTAGTTGAAATTAATTTTCCATAAAGTTCTAAGTAAGAATTAATTCCAGAACTTATCCCGGAAAGTATGCATTAATACACCACTTGAATGGAAACTTATCTCAAACTAATAAATAGTGCAAAAAGAACTAATAAAAAATTGGTCTTTGGAAAAAATTATGAGAAATTACCTAGAACGAATAAGTAATTACTTTTTGACCAGCTTAGAGGCAAAGCGGTCATTTTCCAAATTAGAAAAAAAATGTGAAAATCATATTTAAATCCAAGGAGAAAAACACTACTATCATAAAATGTATAGAGAACAGTGAAAATGGAAAGACATAGAAAGAAACAGAAAATGGCAAAATGGTTATTTTTTCATGTTAGACCAGAAAATGAGAAAATAGTAATTTTACCCCAAGAAGGAAAAATTCTATGCATTGTAATCTCTAAAAGAAGGAATTTATTTCAATTTGGTCCCTAGGAAAATTATGAAAAAGGACTAAAAGAATTGAAAATTATAATTTGCCTTGGATCAAGGGCATTTTTATAAATATGAAAAATTATAGTTAAAATGAAGCTCTTGATAAGCTAAGCGTAATGGAATATTGTTTGGAAGTTAATTAGAATAATATGATTGTTATTGGGTGTTAAAGTTTTATAATTAATATTTTACTCAATCAAAGTTATTTTAGATTACAAAAAAAATAGTACCAAGTCAAGGATAGTGAATGTACCTTACCCAAATATATTTTGGGCCAACATAATCATTTATGTTCAAAAATAACTTTTGGATAATCATATACCAATTTAATGACAATTATGGTAAAAGTATTTAATCAATATAAGTAAAATTAATCGGTAAAGCATATTGGTCTGTAAAAATTATTAAATAATTTTTGTATAATTTTGGCCTTAAATCACATTTGAATTGGCTAATGGGATATGAAGGGAATTAATTGAGAAGTTTTGTTAAAGCTAACCAAATTGGTTAATTAAACCAATTATACTATTCATGCATTTCTTCTCTTTCCTCCTAATATGTGGTTAAATGACCAAAGTTTCTCCACCCTCTTCATTTAGCACATCTAAAATAGCAGCCAAGTGAGTGTACTACTACAAAAATGGGAATAGATGGCATTTTTTCCCTCCTTTAATGGCGTTTCCAAAATGCCATGTATTGCAATGCTGATAAAAGTATAGTACTTTCGTTGGCGTTTAGTAAACGCCAACAAAAGTTATGTTAAGTTGGCATTTCACTGAGAAATGCCATCTTTATACTTTGGGTTTAGATGGTGTTTCCCTGGGAAATGCCATCTTTCATCTTTCTTTTTACATAGCGTTTCCTACATAAACGCCATCTTTTGGGAGGATTTCTATGGCATTTATTCAGAAACGCCAACTAAATCATGATATTTTTTTAGTACAGTAGTTCTAATTTAATTTTTTTCCTTTGCAACTTGTATTTACAAATTGAACTTAGTATAGAAACCCAATAAGACAAGCTAATAATTAATATTTTTCAACAATAACTAAAATACAATACTCCAATAGAACTATACCCAATACAAATAGTAAGGTTGATAATATTTTTCAACATCTAAAATAAAAACTATACCCATGAGAAGCAGACTTTACCAGTATCGACTAGCCATACACAACAACAGTGCAAAGAAGTAGATTTGGTTGGACTTGGACACCCTTTGTCTTGAGGAACAATAAGGTTGATGGATCTAATGTTAACAAACTTCATTATCAAAAAATCCTTGCTAGGATGGTGGTAGCAGAAGATGCTTTAAAAGGATGATGGTCTTCTCCGCCTCTCAAACATTTGACAATTAATTTCTAGAAACAAGGAGATACATAATTAGTTCAAGTTTCCCAAATACAAATATGAGACAATTAATGAAACTCATAAGTGAAAAACTCAAAAACTAAGAAATTTGACCACAATACGGCCATTAAACTTGGGCATGTAAAAGCCAAATTCAAATCCGAAGCTTTTAAAAAAATAGCTGGTGTTATTATGAGCCCAGCTACTTAATCTAGCAACTCACTAAAGGTTTTAAATTTCAAACATTGAACCACAGAGACAAGAAGAATGGATACCCTGAAGACTGAAAGAAACTAGAAAGCCAAACTCAGAATCATCTACAACATCATATACAGCATCATCAACAACATCTCCAATTTAGGCCAATCATGGTTTGCAAAGTCTTTTCTTTTGTAATATTTTCATTTTTTAGCCTATTTACCTTCTTTCAATTTGCTTGTCTATGAATATTCAGTCACCACAAGATACAGAAACCATAATTTTTGTTTTTGTTTTGGCTGCTTCACATGTTACATTCAATTTTCAATTATTATATTGGAAGAAAGATGGCAGTAGTGGTTTCCATATATGGTAGCTAACATTGAGTTTCTTTTAATTTCTGATAAGAACTTATACAAAAATATTTCACATACCACACAAACCAGTTCCGCATGCAAGACTCAATTATACTAACCCATTTTGCTACAAAATGAACCTATGATCAAGTAGTGTAAGCTACAAAAAGAAAGGATAAATAGATCAATATGAGCTAAAAAGAATATCATAAACTTTCAAATTACCACCTCAACCCAGTGGTACCAACTCATACTAATTCTATACCAAACATTAACTATGAGCTAAAGAAGATCAATACAACTAACCTATAGATGGGTAAAGCTTCATTCAAAGATGTCCACCAGGCGTGAGAAATATGATAAAAGTTGAGAAAGTGTGGCCTCCCATAAAAGGAAAGAGTAATTAATTACATGTTCAAGGAGGATAGAGATCAAATTCAAAACTTGGGCATGTAAAAGCCAAATTCAAATCCCAAGGAAGACATCTAAATCAAACATATAAATCCTAAACATATCTAAAAATAAAGATTTTACCATAGCATCTTCCACGTGTATTCACATGCACTTATCAACCACGTACTAACACCATTCTTCGACAAGTTCCTCGATTTGAGCATTGGAGTATTCGGGATAATAGGTATCAAGGAAGTACTGTAAATGAAAATAGTATACATACATGAAATTGGTAAAACTATTTTAGCACTAGTGTAATATAATGGAATTACATATCATGTCTAGAATTATGCTATGACCATGTGTGATGATATCCTTCATGAATAACATCACATAATACCCACAATCATTATCATTTGGCTGTCTCGGGCACTAAAGGGAAAAATTATATTAATTATCATAAGGGAATGTTAATCTCAACAATTGATTAGATATAAATTTATATATACCCGTATTATTTTCCATTTATATAATGAGGAGGCTAGGGGTTTCTCCATTTTTCCCTTATGGTGATCTCTACACCCCCATGCTGCTTGAAATATTGATACAGCACTCTTAACCAAAAGAAATAGAAAAAGCTTAATATAATGGAAAAAAAGCTTAGGATAAGAAATACGGAATTTGAATTACTACATAGAAGCATAAAAAATTAAATATATTAAAAATGAATAATTATTCTTACTTGTTAATTATGCCCATCATTTGTTTGCAAAGTTCATGCTCATGATTCAAAGGATCCAAGAAGTATATAGTCGGCTCCAATGGATTGATAGTAATTAGCATCCAATGTGAACTATCAAAAAAATAACTAGTGTCATTAGTAAATTATAAGTTTACTTACACATCAAATAAGTGAAAATTTGAAAGGTTACTTACACATTATGATAAGGAACCAAGAACAAGATATCTTAATCAATTCTTGCACTTAATGCATCTGCTATTAGTTGCTGTAGTTCAATTATCTTGGTGTCAGGTAATTTTCCCGTGGGAGCCACTACCTTCTGTGGATGGATAAATATAAATTTTCCCATCAGATTACGAGGCACCAAGAATATCTCATAAAAGTACCTTGAACAAAAAAAATAAAATAACAAAAAACATAGGTTAATATAAAGGCCAAAAGAAAAAAAAATAAAAATAAAACAAATAGATTAATATCAAGTACCTTATATATAAGTTAACATTCGCGACCCCGATCCATTTGCAATGGACAATGTAACTAACAATTTCAGCATTGATACTTTCTTATACCACCTTATTGTAAATGTTTTTGTCAAATTTAACAAGTTTGTCAACTTCGCTATGAAGTGACTGTGGTAGAAACTTGACAATCATCCTTCGAAAAGTGTCTAGAACTATATGCTTCAGCGGTTGCTTTAGTGGTTGAGCTATTGATTCCTTTGATTGTCCTGACCCTTGCACATTACCCTTGCACATAACAGAATATGATGGTACATTATCAACTAAAATATCTTTACTAATGGATCAGCAGTGATAAGGAGTGCGGGTCATGCAATGAAGCTACCTAATGCCATTCCTAACTATCTCCATGTCCCCTATAGGAACAGGCAACCTAGCACCCCCATTTCTAACTACCTCAATCGACACTTTCATATGGTTTGCAGGTACAGGTGCATTGTGAAATATCTCTCCAGGGTTGTTATGCACATACCCTTCTGCAACCACACACTAAGTAGGTGTGTCTAACCATAACGGGCAATATGTTTGACCTTATACCCATCAATGCATTACAAATCATCTATTTATGATGAGGTAGAAAAAATTAAGATTCAATTTAATTATTAATGAAAGCAATTACCTAAGGGAGTTGCTTAGACCCAATAGTGCAACTATCTTTGGTACTAGGCACCTCTTGTTGTGTTTGTTGTGATGATTGCATTTTAAGCACTATAGCCGTCAATTCAGCCAATCAGAGCTGCATCTAAGAATGAGTTTGATGTTGCTCCACAACAATTGCCTCCAATCGGGCAACCTTTGTAGTGTCTGCTGATGGTTGGGGCCCAAAAAAGGCACTATGTGTCACACTAAACCCTGCACCCCTAACCCGACCAGGATACTCAGAGACCCCCAATGCCTTGCCTAGTATATATTACCCGGAGCTTTCCTCCTCAGTTCCTTGAGTCATGGACTTTGAGAGTTGGTCCTGTGGATAGAAGAAAAACGAAATATAAATATTGGTTGCAAACACATAATAAACACTTGAAAATACCTAAATAAAATAGATAAAAAAAAGTAATACTAACAATTGAGTCAGCAACTTTCCAAAGGTTTTCATTGTCAATTATCCCATCCTTGTTCTTCTGAGATTCTATCCATAGCTCATGGCATTGTATTTCCCTCCTTGTGACCCCTCATTTGATTGCTATGTATGAACACAAATAAGCACATGTAAGTATTTGCATGGAAATGTAATTCGTAGAATTAAAAGTAGTACCTTTCATGTACCAGTTTATCCTCTATACCATGGTATCCTTGACGACCTGCTCTATAAGGGTATTGCTTCTTCTTAGCTTCATCACTATTGGCTTGGCTTAATTTATGTAAAATAGTACACCAAATTAGCTCTAGGCTAACAAAAACTAACCAACTTGTCATGTCCAAAAAACCAACGCAAGCTAACCATGTAACACAACTGCCCATGCATACATCAAACCCAAATTATATTCAACAACTAAACATAGTGTATGAAAATTAAGTGGTGTACGTAAAAAGTTTCCTTATGGCACCTCACAACAAAAGCATCCTAGTGTTCCTATGTAACGTATATCTCAAACAACCGAGGCAAATGCTCAAAGAAGTTGCCTGCTTCATCTCTCATAAAGAATCTAGTGAGAATGCTTAGGAAATTTCACAAAGCCACTCCAGCCTTCATATATATGTGATGCTTGTGACTATCATTTATATCAAAAGTAGACTGCAAAATACATGATCCAAAAGAATTATTGTTTGTAAATATACATAAACATAATAATTAAATGACATGCTATATTTTTACTTCTATATCTTCGAAAATGCTCTTCTTCATAGGCTCAGGGACTTTCCTCCAATCCTTATGAGGATGAGAGATTGGAACCTTTAACTTTGCAGTGACCCCGATGTAGCTGCTCAATTTTTGTCCACCCTTCCGTATTGGATTGCCTTTATGATTCCATTCCACATGAATCTTTTGGCAAGTATCTCGGACTTATATTACCTCTTTCAGCACAGTCAAGCCCCGCTAGTGCTTTTTGATATATTGCCTAACTCTTTTTCAGCACGATCATCACCATGATCATTATGATTAGAAGAGGACACCATTTACCTGCAAAGATATTCTAACAAACATATAAGATATCAAAGATGGATAAAGAACCATTAAACATGAAAAATTATACATATATGTTGAAGGAAATAAAATTCATACTAAGGCAAGCAATAAATTATCTTAAAAAATGATGACCTTTTCCTCTTTCTTATCAGATTTTGACTCATTCGTCCCTTATTTATGATCCAAGTACCCTCTTGATGGTCATCTCTCGCATAAAGGGCATTATCTCTACTAGGATCAATATCCAGTGATGTCCTATGGAAAGGATTATCCTCAGTATCCACATCTTGATAGTCCTAAGCATTATCCTTAATTATTTTGTTCGTTAACATAACAATAGACCACTTCTTATTAGCAGGATCAAGGACAAAAAACACTTGTTAAGCTTGTGATACTAAAATAAAGGGCTCATTTGTATGCCCCACCCTATTAGGATCCACATGAACGAACCCTGAATCATCAATTCGAAGGCCATTGTTATTGCCAACACATTTACAACAAAAGACAGGTACACGGAATGAGATGTAATCCAACTCCCATATGCGCTCAATTACCCAAAGTATGACATGTTTGCAAAAATAGGGATTTTGTCTTTGGCACTTGATATATGTATCGATTGAGCTACAAGAGTTACTCCACTATTTTGCATTATGCTCTGATCATCTTGCTCTTTTGTATATAATATATACCCGTTCATGAGATAACCAATGTAAGAGAGTACATACATGCTTGGACACATAGCTAACTTGTTCAACCTATCTGAAACTAAACTAAGATTCCTCTTCAACTCCACAATAATGTGATTTCGTAACTAATCTATAAAAAGCCGATAGTGTTCTTTAGAAATCCAACCTTCATTCTTATTAGGGTTCAAGCTTCTAATTCTCCCCTTGTGCATTTCCACATATGCATCAACCTCATCTGAGTTATGTAAGACATACAGGTAAGCTTGCTCTCACTGTGTCCTGGAGATACTAACTATTTCACTTCCCCACTTATTCTCCCTAAGTGACAAGACTTCAGAAGCCCATTGATATCAACATTTGATAAGTATTCGGTATAGAATTCAACAGCTTCTTCAGCTATGTACCTTTCAACAATACCATCCTCTAGTCTACTTTAATTTTTCATGTACCCTTTCAATATCTTCATGTAATGCTCAATCGAGTACATCCATCTCATATAAGCTGGGCCGCACATCTGTGTTTCCCTAACAAGGTGAACCGTTAGGTGAACCATCAAGTCAAAGAATGAAGGTAGGAAATACATCTCAAGCTCACACAAAGTGACAACAATTTGTTTTTGCACAGTGGGCAACTTTCTAGGGTCAATGACTTTACTACAAATAGACTTGAAAAAGAAACATAGTTTCATTATTGTCTCCCACACCTTTTTCGGCAAAATAGATCATATACCCACTGGCATCATGTGCTCCATCAGAACATGGCAGTCATGAGACTTCAGACCCTTCAACTTCAAGTCTTTCATAGATACAAGATTCTTGATATTTGAGGAGCATCCCTCTAGAACTTTAACCTCATTAAGGAATCCATAAAAAGGGATTTTCTCTTTTCTACATAAAGTATAAGTTGCCAGACGTAAATAGGTATGTTGTTTCTACTTCATCAATGCCAATTCTCCTCTAATTCTTATAGCAACCAAATCTAACCTCACCTTCTTGCCATCTTTGGTCTTTTCCTTTGTTGGAGATTGTGCCTTAGGCAAATCATTGTAATATAAACATTGTTCTTCATTATGAAAAAAGAAGGTATTTTTTCTTACATTATTATATTTTCTGCATGCTTTCTTTATAATAATATCCTTGGATAAATTACTTTATCCTAAATGTCCCTAGTCAATCATCTTTATGGGAACAATGACGAACTAAGGCTAGTATGATTTTGATTGATAATAATGCGATAATTATGTATAAAGATACAAATCAAAATCATAAACTCTAGTTAGAGAATAGGCTCTGGATCGACCCATCATGAGATAGCTGCATGGATCAAGTCAAAAGCATATCTCATATATAACCGTGTCACTAAGTCCTCAGACCTGAGATCTTCACGGCTTCCTACATGGGGAACATTATACTTTGGCATAGTCAAAAGTCATCTTTAATTGGGAGATCATAAAGGCTATAATCGGGCATAGTAGAACTCATGTGAAGGAAGATGAATGGTCAAGATAGAATTTGTCTCTCT
Source organism: Adenanthera pavonina (assembly GCA_026686845.1). Taxonomy (NCBI): domain Eukaryota; kingdom Viridiplantae; phylum Streptophyta; class Magnoliopsida; order Fabales; family Fabaceae; genus Adenanthera; species Adenanthera pavonina. Next base: position 13,369,890 of record JAIVEN010000017.1, read on the forward strand.
AATTAATAGAGAGATATATCTAGGCGCCTCGATGAGTGCGACTGAGAAATGTATGGTTGTGCTCGAATGGAAGAGTTTCCATTTGTTCCGTTAGTCTACTCGGAGATCAAGAAAGTGATGGTTGAGTAACATGAGAATGATGTTTCCATGCCTCATACTTGACCCATATATCATGAGACAAAAGGGATGTGATCGGGTTATATGATAGGTTACATCGGATCACCGATCTCATATAATTTGGGAAGTCACAATGTCTTATTAGAGGCCCTTTGTGACTTGTGGGTATAATAGTGTTATTAGCCCACTGCCAACATCATATAAGCCTGTAGGGTCACACACAAGAATAAACCAACTCGAGCTAGAATGTCCAGATGTACAATTTGGGGTGATTGAATTAAATATATATATTTGATATATATATTATAAAATTTGAAACATATATATTTGATATATATTATATTATTTTGAAATATATATATTGTTCAAATTAATTTAAATGAATTGATAGAATTTATTGATAGAAATAAATTTAAATTTAAATATATATATCTAGAATTAAATTTAAACTAAAATTTAAATTTGATTTATATGATAAATCAAATTTAGACTTGATTCTGGATAAAGATTAGATAGTTAGTTTAAATTTAATTTATTAGATAGATTTAAATTCAAACTAATGTATTTAATTAATATTTGATTTAGTTTAAATTATTTTAAACTAAACAAATACCAAATCCTATCTATATATTGATATAGACTAGGGTACAGAATTATCACAATTTCTAATCACCCTAAAGAAAGAAGGGTCGTATACTCAAAGAGTGAGATTGTACTGATGAATGACGAACAGCAGCTGTATAGACAAATAGCATATGGACGTATGGACATTCATAACCAGAAGGTGCTAGCATGCCGTTCGAGTTGGACTCACTATTCGCGTAGAAACCAGTAGAGAGAGCTAACCAGTTGCGTTAGTTTCTGGGGTCTAACTAATCAAAAAGAATACTAAAGGACGCATCGGAGGTTGTTAGTTAGGCTGGCTTCCCAAGAGGGGGGTGAATTGGGAAGATTAAAAAATTTTCTGGAAAATATCAAATAGGTGAAGAATGCAATATATGATGGTAAAACAGAGTATAAATGAATAATAGTGAAAGTAACAGAAAAGAGAAGAAGACTCAGAAATTTATCCTGGTTCAGTCTCTCCACTTGACCTACGTCTAGTCCCCAAGTCACCACTTGATATTTTCCACTATTCTGCAAGAATTCAATGGGCTTCTTACAAATGCCACAGTACAACGTTTATGCTCTGTTTTCTAGAGCTTCTCTCAATCCCTTTCTGCACTTTCACAAAGGCTTCCTAATCCCTTGTAATATCCCCTCACAAGAAAATCTATCTTCCAGATGAAGATTAGATTGTTTATAAAGATTAAACTCTCTTAATCAGAGTAAATATGAAGGTTGAAATACAAGTATTGAAGTGAGAGGGTAAAAGTCTTTGAGTAGAAGATTTGGCAGAGTTTCAGTATATACAAAGTTTAATTCGTTACCCACAACTTCAAATAAAGTTGTATTTATAGATTTAGGTCCCAACTATTCGTTAGAGACAAAATCTATCCATTGGGAAAGTTATCCAACGGTTACTCTGAAAAACTATCCGTTAACTAACCGCATTTAATGCTTCTGACATACTGAAATTTGAATTTCGGTTGGTCAACAGATGAATTTTGAAGGAACCGAAGGTTAAAGCTTCCAACGTTGAAATACTGAAGTTCGTCTGTTCATGAAGTGAAATTCGAATTTTGAAACTTAGAAAGTGTTTCCATATTGTGACATACGAATTTTCAAGAAGAAAGTTTTTCTGTTAAGTGTGAACAGTATTTTCAATTTGCTACAGTGCCCTCGAAATTTTAATTTTGGAACCCCAAAATTCATTTGTCCGTAGCATGCTCAAGAAGCACAATAGTTCATTTTCTTTCGAAATTTGAATTTTAAAAGAGTGAAGTTCGTCTGTCAGAGAGACCTCTTTTTAGATTTACTTCAACATTCGAATTTGTAAACACTAGCCTTCGTATGTCATCATTTCAATAGACTCACAACTTTAGCTTCTAAAATTCGAATTTCCATGTTCAAAGTTCGTCTGTCAGTGAGCAATCTTTGAAACTCAATATAATCTTGATTTCAGATGAACTTTAACATTGTTTCAGACGAATTTCTTCAGTTTTCATAAGTTTCATTTTGTCTGAAATTCGAATGTTTAAAACTCAAAGTTCGTCTGTTGCTCAACAGCTTCTTTCAGACACTTATGAAAATTCAAATTTTGGAAAATCAAAATTCATCTGTCAGATAAGCATCTCTTCAGACTTATTCAGTTTTAGCTCGAAATTTGAATTTCCAAAGCCAAAGTTCAAATTTCCAATATGACAGTTCAATGTAAACTTTTCAAACTTCGTCTGTTGGTGGGTATTTTTCAAATATTTCATGATTTAACATAAAATCAAGTTTTTAAAACATCTTTTCATCAAATCAAAGTCTTTTACCCATATTTAAACATAACTAATGTTCCTACAACAAATCTTGCACAGATTACTCAGAACTTCTTCACTTGAAATATTTTGAGCTCCTTTGATATCTTCATTCCAAGCTCTTGAATGTTGGTTTGGAATCGTCAAAACTCTAGATTCAATAGAGGTAAATTCTTTTCTATATCTCAATCTAAACAATGTTGACAGATCCATGGGAGGGAATTTCTTGATAGTTTTTCACTGCGTGTATGCTCAAATTCCCAACACCCTTTACATTGAGTAACATACCAATAATGCTATCACATACATTTTTTCTATATGCATGACATCAAGGAAGTATCTCATATACAAAGACTTCCACTATGGCAGTTCAAAGAAAATTGATCTTTTCTTCCACCCGCTCATCCCAAGATGTATTGAAAAAGGTTTCCCAAAGTTGTTATTCAAATCATGTACCTTGTGAAACAGGTCCTCACCACTACATACCACTGGTTCTCCTCTTTCTTCTATATTCCCATCAAAGGCTTTTATCCACCCCTTATAGTGATGTCCCCAAGGCAAAAATCTGTGATGCCCAAGGAAGACAAATTTCCCACCATGTTTCAACCAAATCAAATGTGCCCCTTCTTCACATATAGGGCACCCAAACTCTCCTTTGATAATGTATCCAAACAAATTACCATACACTGAAAAATCATTGATTGTACCAAGCAGCATATCTTTTAAATTGAATGGTTCCTCCTTATATCCATCATACACTTCCACACCCTTATCCCACAATAGCTTCAAATCTTCAATAAGTGGAGCTAATTATACATCTATATCATTTCCAAGCTGTTTGGGTCTAGAAATCAACATAGACAATATCATAAATTTCCACTTCATACATAGCCACAATGGCAAGTTAAAAATCACCAAAATCACGAGCCATGTACTGTAGGTACTACTCTGCATACCATGCGGGTTCATTCCATCAGTAGATAAGGCAAGGCATAGGTTTCTATCTTCTGCCCCAAAGTCTTCATAGTCACGATCAATTAATTTCCATTATGGAGAATCTGTAGGATGTCTAAGCTTTCCATCTTTAATTCTTTCATTCGCATGCCATGTTAAAAGCTTCGCATTCCCTGCATTACTGTACATGTGTCTAAATCTAGGGATGATGGGAAAGTATCATACCACCTTCACTGGCTTGATTCTTTCTTCTTATATTGTGGGGCATTGCATTTAGGACGCTTGTCTAAAGATGCATATTCTTTTCAGAATAAAATGCAATCATTAGGATAAGCATGTATCCTCTCGTGGCTCATCCTAACAGAGTTTAGCATTTGTTTAGCCTTATATGTTTAGCTAAGAAGCAAATTATCCTCTAGTAGCATATCCTTTAAAAGTGCAAGTAACTCTGTGAAGCTCTAATCACTCCATCTATTGCCCGCTTTCAAATTGTACAGCTTCAAGATGATTGATAATATCATGAACTTAATGCAGCCAAAGTACAATGGTTTTTCTGCATCACTTTTCAACCTCTCAAACATCTCTGGACATTCCTGAAGTTCATCCTCAATCACATTTACTATCTCTTCAAGATGATTAGCCTCCAATATACTTGTGTCAAAATCATTTGATCCATAACTCCTACTATACCTCTTACAACTATTCTCATGATTCATCTCACCATGTTTTGTCCATCGAGTGCAACTTCGATCAATTCCATTACATATTAAATGTGATTGCAACTCAGCTGCGCTAACTAACTTCCTATAGCAATACTTCAAGTAAGGGCATATAATTTTTTAGGGTTATCAGCATGCTAAACAGCAAAGCTAATGAACTCTTTCACCTTATCCCAATATTCCTGAGTCAAACAATTTGCAGACATCCATGACCGATTGATATTCCTAAGATGAGTATAAATTTTGACAAAGCCTCCCCAGCAATTGAGGGTCCAATAATTCTACAACAATGCACAAAAAAGGAGACTTCTTAGTTATAAGTAGTAGCACTTGATATTATATTTATATCATTGTGCAAAATTCATTTCCATACAATGCATAATTAACCTTTAGTCTACTAATACGTGTCTGGCAACCATTTTCTTAGCAAATTGCAAATCACTAATCCATTCCTAGCTACCATATACTAATTTAAAAAGAAAAACCGGCAGCATAAAATAAGATTGACGTACCTTAGAAGCTTTGAAGTTAATCACCAACCCCAAGGACTTGAACTTTTCCTTTTATCCCAATGAGAGCTTTTCACTTAGACTTCCAATAGTTATTTTTCACACTTTAATTGAACTAAACATAATTTTTAAAGTAAGATTAACCTAAATAAACTAGACAAAATAAATTTAGAATGAATATCTAAAGAAAAATCAAAAGAATATAATGCACAATCATTAGATAAAATATCTCCAGTCATCAAATTATCCTGGGAAAAATTGAATATCTATATCACTTGCAAATATCACTCCAAATTATTCATTTCAGCAAAGTAAATCAGAAATACAAAAAGATGTGAGTAATTAAAATGACTCATACTTATATATATAAGGCCTTTTTTATGAGTTAGTGAAAAGGATTATAGGTCCCTCGGAGTCACTACTAGAATGACAAACAAGAAGAGAGATTTTTTATGAAAGACATGAAGCCACACAGGTGGGGATGGGGATATCTTTTCTAGATGAATTGCACATTTTAATTACTCTATAGCAAAGGCAGTAATGAGCCAAACAAGAAACTTATTACTTTATCGGTCATATATCATGCATGTAAACAATAATAAGATCTTAGAAATATTTAAACACTATGATGAATTTTATAGAGTCTAGACAAAACCACATAGAATAAAAAGTAATAGTAATGCATAAAGTAAAGAATCGTACTTCATAATCAAGTTAACATACCTGTAAAAGTGTTTAGTTCAAAGTCATCATCCCTTGTTTCACACTTATCTAGTTTATTGAAAATGATAGTCAAAAAGTGTTGCAGCAAATCACCTATCCACGACAACATGTCAATACAAAAGACAGAGAAAATGAAATGACTTCTACCAAGCATAAAACAAAGTGAAAATTCAATTTAATACACTAAATAAATAGCAACTACCTTATACTTTTATATCAACTTTACAAGTACTGCTTCTCAGGTTATTAATATATTAACCTAAATCCCTAAAATAATTTTCTTCTCAGTTACTTTCTTTTTAGCTGCTAGAGTCTCCATATAAGCTAAGGAGTTTATACTTACATGGAAAAGCAGAGGCAAAATTGCAGCACTGCTTCTCAAAGCATATTTAGTGCCTCATCAAATTGACCTCCAATTAGCAAAAGCTTGCAAAATAAAAATACATTAAAAGATGAAATGATAGTTGGCATCTAAAACATAACTAATAGAACACATAACTAATATAACACAATTACACAGGTTAAACTTTTGAAGGCTTTACCATGAGGACTATAATTCCTAATTCGTATAGAAGTTCTATTATTATTTTTCGTAAAAAGGACATAAGCATGAAACAATAGTCAAAGAATTGTGTGGAAAAGACCAAGCAAAAATTATATAGATCAAGAGAGAAATAAGATAAAAAAATAACACCATACAGTAGCAATGTCATAGACCAGCTTAAGATTAATGCCACAAATTAGCCATTGCCATAGAAGAAATAAAACAAAAAAAGGAAATGGAAGAAGGGGGCATGGGGAACAAAGTTGTCGTTAATGAGGAATTTAGTCCACCCTGCTTCAATTTAAAAAACAAAAACATGAAAATAAATTATTTCCTAACTTTTGAAGGAGACTAACTTTTGAAGGCAATTTCATTGACTTTGTTGCTATCACAAACCATATATTATCTTCTTCGTTGTACAAATAAACTTACCATAGATAGAAATGAAACTAAAACTTGTGTGTTGCATAAAAAAAGTAATGCTACATTACATATCAAAATGTTATATGACCAACCAAAGTTTGGACTCTAACTGGACCAAAAACTACCTTGCAACCAGCAAAACTCCAAGCCTCAAGGCCCCTATAAATTCAACAGTTCACATAATTTCAAAAGCAAACTTAAACTAGATTCATACAACACCATCTTCAGTCAGGGAAATCAAACCTCTAGAAAAAAAATAGCATAACTTTATATTCAAGAAAGGAAGATTCTTACTGAACCATAATGAGCAAGAGCATAATTATTGCATCCACACCCCCTGACAGAAAGTAAAACAATAAAGCATTCTGATGATGGAAGCAATCAAGAAATCTTGGAAAGGGAGAAGTTCATAACACAGTTTTGTTAGCAGCTGATATGCAACATCTGATGCAAGTCAAAGAAAATGACAACAAAGTAAAACTAGATTATATTATTGGGAGCAACATCTATAAAGATGAGGTTAGGGTCTACAAAACTCAAATCTTGCGTAATGATAGCACTCTTCTCTCATCTTTCCTTTCCCATAAAGCAAATAGTTTTGTATGAGTGCATTTCATCAACTAATATTTTGGAAAGGTCTCGTTTTATTTTCTTCAACTAAGATTATAATAAAGAGAAGAGAATCTGCTGATAAACTTCGAAAAGGTAATTCCAAATGTCAACTAAACAAGTTAAATTTTTTTAATTTCTGGAAAAAAGATATTTGCAATTAGACTGTCAATGCACACAAAGTAACAACCAAAAGTTTTAATCAATTTTTACAACTTTAATCCAATGTAGATAGTCTAACCATAATAACTTGATTGCATCCAATAAAGTAGCAAGCAAAAATTCAAAGTGTACTAGTGATAAGTCATTTACAACGAGATTAGAGGATTTAAGAAGAATTCTCTCACAACTTGTGATGACAATACCTTTAATCACACTTTACCTACTATGAAAATGAAATGCTGGAAGTGTAGAGTTGTTGTCCCCCTGTGAACAGATCCACTAGAGAGTCATTCGCACAACTAGAAATGTCATACACTCCTAAAGTTAACATAACAAGGCATTAGAGAGAACTACATTTGACATACACTCCCAGTATTTTTGAACTCATGTGACACAGATAAAATTTAGTTATTGCCTCAGATCGTCCACAAGAAACCGTATGCTTTGCGAGGAACTGAATGGATGAGTCCGAAATTCACATGTTCAATAACAGAATTATGTTGATCATTTTCCAAAACTAGAAAAGTAAATAAAACTGAATAGCAATTTCACAAAATAAACATCAACAACACAACACAACCCTTCTCCTTCCAAGTTCCAACTCTCAAACGCAATTTGTCTAGTAACATGCATGTTAGGACTGGTCTGGTTTCCCGCTGGAAAGTGGAAACCACGTTTTAGGAGAAGGAGCTTTTTTCTTCCAAAACATGATTTTGGATGGAAAACCAAAGTGGTCACTAGCATACTACATCTTTTTAAGTTTTAAATTACTAAAAGATTTTACTTGCATTGTCATCTGCTTCTGATCATTGCTCATGACATCATGTGCTCCCACCAACTTTAATCCCATCATGGATTACTATTACTGATATACCAGTAATGTCTACTTGGGCTGCATTATGCAAGATGCTAATATATTAATCACATCTAATCATGTGACTCCCAACTAATATGTGCTATAATATTATTAATTCTTGCGTAAAAAGTTAGACTAAAAAAAACTAGCAATATGAACAAACTTCCATCTGAGATATCCTGGTGTGTTAGCATTTGAGCTACCCTGACTTGGTTTTCACTTTTCATTGCCCCCCTTGAGATTTATTGAAATATTCCTTTCACTCATTGCCCAAACAAAAAATTTTTTTCATTCCACCAAAGATTTTTCATTTTATCATGACATGACAACCATCATTTATAAAGCCTATTATCTTTTTTTTTTCTATGTATTAAAATTATTCATGGGTCAAGATTGAAATTTGAAGGTTTAGTATTATTAGCAACTACAATTCTATACTTTTTCTTATTATTATTAAGTTAATCAGATCATGAGTGACCCCTCTTGACCCACACTTTCAAATGTACCATGTCACATCAACAAAGTAATTAGTATTTGCTGCTTTCACATTCAATCATGTATAACAACATGATTACAAGTGGAAATCTTCAATTTTGAAGTGCATGAGCAAGGAATAACATTTTTTTCAATCTAGAGGATATTTTCAAGGGAGCATAAAATATCTTTGTATACCCAACGTCATCTGCTACTTCTCTTTACAACTAAACTACGGTGTCCTCTTCATCTTTTCCTCCCTCCAGATATTAGAATCAGCTTAAAATTATTTTCTTCTATTTTCCAATAAATTTAATCCAGTTTCTAACCCAAAATAAGAGAATACTTATACATATCCTCAAAAGATCACCAACTTAATTGAATTCCTATCAATTTAACAAATGAAAATGTAATTCATGGGCAGCATGATAAAAACAGCAAAAAAAAACGGTATATACCCTATTTTAAGCCAAACCAAGTTGATATCTTCGTTGGGGTCTGAAATAGGATACGGGTTTCATTGAAGACCCACGAGCAAGCTGATAATTGGGTTTTCACGGCACCGAACAATGAATAGTGATGGCGTTACTGGGCTATGGTGCGATAGTGGCTAAAGGTCAATGGTTGTGAGAGGAGATAGTGAGAGAGTGCCATTAGGGTTCAACAGTGTATATTTGGGGCAATTGGGTTAAGGTTAGATAGTGACAGTGAAAGTTGAGAGGAGAGAGCGACAACAATGAGAGGGTTAGGGTTTGATAGCGTGTTTGGGGTGAATGGGTTAGGGACACAAAATCAAGCTTATAAAATTATAATTATTAATTTAAATATTTTTAAATCACTTTACATGGCATTTTCTAATAAAATGCCATCTAATTCTAACTTTAGTTAGCATCTATTAATTAAACGCCAGCTAAATGTATTGCTTTAGTTAGCGTTTAGTCACTAAACGCCATCTAAAGTTCTTTTCAAGTTTTTTTAAAAATTATATTAGTTGGCGTTTAACTCTAAACACCAGCTAAAATACTTTTCATCAGTGTTTACACATAAACGCTATCTAAACCCCAAGAAAATTTTTTTCATTAGCGTTTTGTACATAAACGCCACCTAAATTGTTTGCTACCTTTTTATTAGCATTTATCTAACAAATGGCAACTAAAAGTAGTGTTTTCCTTGGCGTTTGTGTTATAAATGCCAACTAATATTTTTATATTTTTTTCTTTTTTATTAATTTGTAAATAACATTAGTTGGCGTTTTTATAGAAAGTCCAACTATTATTTTTATATTTTTATTTTCTTATTAATTTGTAAATCAATTAGTTGGCGTTTACCTATAAACACTAACTAATGTTTATATATTTCTATTTTTTTAATTTTAAATCATATTAGTTGGCACTTATTCATAAACGCTAAGTAAGGTACTAATTTTAGTTGGTGTTTTTTATGGAAACGCCAACTAAAGTTCTTCATGTCACATTTTAGTTCGCATTTTTGTATTAAACACCAACTATTCAGTGCCAATAAATCCCTAAATTAGTGTAGTGGTGAGAGAGAGCAAAAAATTTCAAAGAGCAAAAGAAAAACAAGGAGGAAAAGTTGAAGTCATACACACCAAGGTAAACTTCCATAACCTTGAACTTGTGTTCTCATGTGGTTTAAGCTAGTTCTATGGAGTATTTCCTCTCCTCTCTCACTTTAAGGTTCAGCTATGGAAGCCCTAGAGAGAGAAAGTAGAGCTATGATGAAATAAATCCATGGAAAAGCTTAGAAATGGCCTAAGGAGTAAGGATGTACAAGTTGTTTGATGTTTATATAAGAAAATCTTTGACCCTATTTTTATTTAATTTTTGGTCGGATTGGGGTTTGATGTAGGAATGGAATTTCATGATTTTGACCCAAAAATGTATTCCTTATGTCCAAAATAGGTTAGAACAATTATGTTGTACAAGAAAATATAAAAGGAAAGTAAAGTGAAAAATTAGAGTTAAAGTGAGTACTTTATGATGGAAGTCCTGCAATCAGTGACTTAAGACCTTGTTTTATGATGCTATATGATTTCAAGAAGTGTTAAGAGAACAAAGGAAGTGTGTGCAATGTTTGGGAATCAAAGGAAAGCCACAAGGTAGTTTACTACCCTATTATATTCAATGTTATCTTGCTTTATTTTCATGACTTTATGACCATATATTTTGTTTGAATGCTTTGTGATTGTTTTGCATTGTTGGCTAGTTGATGGAAGGGTTTTGTGACCCCAGAATGTCTATTTTCTAAGATGTTATCATGTTAAAATTTTTATGAAATTGTATGGCATAATTTGATTTTATGATTTTATTATCATCATTGATCATTTTATGAGATGCTATGATAATATACTTACATAATAGGGTGTAACTACTGAGATTCTTTAAATCTAATTTCTTTCTAAATGTTAACTATGTTAGGGCAAGGACATGGAAATGTTCAAGCAAATGCAAGGGAAATAAAGAAGATGATTCAGAATTACTTGATTTTGAAATTTATAATGTTAAGTTAGGAAAATATGTATCATGTTATATATGAGGTGCAATTCTATAATTATACATGTTTATGTTCCTTAAAGCTCCCTTATAATGTTATCTATGGATTTAGAACATGTTTTGATAATATAGTAGGCATATGCAATTAATCTTGCCAAAGGATACTTAGTATTATCCAAGATGACCAACGGTGGGGGAGACAAAGATAACTTGTTCGAATTAGAGCAATTGGTAGGATATATATGCTCTGAAATTACTCAAAACAAGCTTTAAAAGAATAAAAAGAACACTTAAATTGGATAAGTGTGCAATTTGTAGTGAATTTTTGAAGTTAGGGTTCAAAACTGGACAGTATTAGAAAAATTGGAATTTTCACTGAAGATATTGCATTTTCAAAAGACACTATAAAATCATGTATGGCTCCAAAAATTCAATAATTTGCATTTATGGAAAGCTCCAAGTCTAAAGGAATGAATGCCATAGTTTGAAAGCATTAGAAGTCGTAAATAAGGAGTTATATAATTTCTTCTAAAACTATTCCAGTAGAAGAAGTATTCTAACACTTAATAGTTTAACCTAATGCTATTCCCTATATAGGTTGAATAAATGTACAACAAAAAATATGTCTAGAAAGTAGAGATATACAACTTTCCAACGACATAAAGAATTAATAAATTGGCTTAGAGTAGAATGAGATATGAATTTTTAAATTTAAGGCCAAAATCTTAGGAAAATGAAACTAACCAAATCTATAGTGATTTTTGGAAGAATAAACTGTATGAATAGGCTCAGTAATTGTTCTGTTGCATATTTTTCCCGTGTGGAGAATATTTTTAGCTATTTTTAGGGACTTGAATCACTCTAATACAACTTTTGTAGAATTAGTCATGAATTCTCAAAGTTTAGTCTATAAAATGGAATTTACCAAGTGAATAGTACCTAAATTGCTGAAAATTCTGTTTTTAGTTTTTATTTGATTCAAGCTTCTAATAGTGCTTAAATAGACATAAATAAGATCTAAAACATGAGAATATAGGTCTAAATTAAGGTGTGACATTCTTCATTCAAGGTACCTTAATGTAAATTCATAACTTTTTTACTTCAATCATGTAATCTTATTCAATAACTAATTTTGTTGTAGAATAAAAGTGCAACAAATAAGTCAAACTAAGAGAAACAAATAACAGAGCGTACTTGTGGTCCTGCATCATTTGCAGAGGTTAAAGAATCTATTGTGAGTTGGATATCTCTTTACTTTAATTTCTTCCATTTTCTTTATGTTTTCTAACTTTTAGTTACTATTTATTCTTGTACATTATGCTTTGAAGAAAGACACCACCACAAGAAAACTTCCACCACTTGACCAATGTTAGAAATGCTGGCTTCCAAAGAGGGGAGTAAATTGGGAATTATGAAATTTTTCTACAGAAAAGAAGTATAATGGTGAAAATAGAGTATAATAAATATGAATGTAAAAGAGATAAGGAAAGTAAGAAACTCAAATATTTATTTGGGTTCAATCTAATACACTTGATCTACGTCTAGTTCTCAAGTCACCACTTGAGATTTTCCTCTATCTGCAAGGATTCCATGGGCACCTTACTATGCCACAGTACAATCCAAGTGCTCTTTCCAAGAACACTAAAAATCTTACTCAACACTCTCGTAAGTGTTTCCCCAAATCCCTTTATGATTCCCCTCACAAAAAATCTTTCTTCCAAAAGAAGAAAATATTTTGTACTGATATGAATCTATAAAATAAAGTATATATGAAAGTTATGGAACAATAAATACAATCAGTGGGTGAAAAAACGATCTGATAAATTCAGTAGAGTTTTAGCAAAGATAGACTAAAATTCGTTTCCCACAAATTTAGATGAAATTCTATTTATAGATTTATGACTTAACTAATCGTTAGATGTAATATCCTAAAATTTCACTGTATACTAAGTAATGAAAAAGGACATAATTAATGGTAATGTAAAATGTACAAGAAAATTACGGAAATAGATTGACACCGTTTTGCATGAAATAGTCAAAAAGATCATTTTTTCTGGTTAAACAAAAAAATGTGAACATTATATTTTTGCCTCAAAAAAATTTCAAAAATGACAACCATTTCCCAAAAGTATTAAAAATTAAGTGGAGGAAGAAATAGAAAAGTCTTGGAAAAAATTACACCTAACTACCCGAAAGTTTTAGAAATTATAATTTAACTCGAGTCAAGGTCAATTTTGTAAATTTGAAAAATTACTATCAAAAGGAAGCCCTAGATGAGAGAAGTCCAATGGTATATGGCACCGAGAGTTAATGTTCAAGAATAGGGAAATAATCAATGTCGAGTGTCCAAAAGTAATAGTAAACCGATAAAGTAAACTGTGGGCCCTACCGATGGTTAAAAAGAAACCGGAATAAGATATAGGCTATACACAGATACCATTTGGGACAGGATAATTATGAAAATATAAAAGTGAAATTAGAATAGTTCTGCACCCAAAAAATGCTAAGTTACTATAAAAGGGAATTTATCAGTACGGTTAAAAAGTCCCCGGATTGAGATATATCTGGATCAAAAAAAATTGAGCAATTGAAGGACACTTAGAGCTCTCCCATGTGTGAATTTTCAGCAGCCATGTGATGTTATTTGATATTTTATTATTTCTTGGAATACTTCTGGAAGAAGTATGTAAGAAAGTAATCAAGGATTAGCAAAAAGTAAGCATGATTAGTTACTTAATTAAGCACATAATCAGCCATTTAAACCCTTCTCTTTCTTCACCATTTCATGTGTGAACCAATAGCTGAAATAGACCAGAAAAAACGCAAGAAAAGGGAGGAAGAAGGAAGAGAAATCAAAGGAAAACTGAAGCACAAATCGGTAAGCTTCTATACTACCACCTTAAGCTTACTTTCTATGGCTTTCAAAGCATATTTTATGGTTTAGTTTGCTTCCTCTTCACCTTAGGGTTTCGTCCAAATAAGGGTTTTAGCATAGGAATGAGTTTTAAACCATTAAACTTAGGGAAAAGCTTAGATTAACCACTAGAAGCATGAATCCATGGATGGTTTGAAGAGACTTGAAGGAATTTTTTTTCAATCACTTTGAGACAATTTCGGTCAGAACAAGGGGAGTATTTAGGGTTTGAATTTCATGATTTTGACTCCAAAAATGGATTCTCCATGGTCCAAAACCTTAGGAACAAGTGTGTTGTATAAAGAAAGATCAAAGGAAAGCTAAATGAAAAATTTGGGTTTTTGTGAGTAATGTCTTATGTAATTCCGAAAATCAGTGGCTAAATGGATTAAATGATGATATGAATAGGCTCAAGGAAGTGTTAGAAGGCCCAAGAAGTAGCATACCAAGTTTGGAAAGCAAGGGAGCATCATAAGGTAGTTAATTTCCCATACCTGCATTATATTATCATATTTGTTTTCAATGTGCTTTATGCCTTATCATATGATTCCAATGATATTTTGAGATAATTTATGTGTATTGGCTGAGTTGATTGAGGGGCATTGAGACCTCAGGATGTCCATTTTTCAAAATGAAACTCTGCCGAAAATTTTATGAATTCATATGATGCAAATGTGTTAATGTATTCAAAATGTGTTATCTTGATGTTTTCATACTTAATGTGATGATGTGATGGCATGTTGGGTGTTAACTTCTAAGATTCTTTGAATCTTACCCTCCCAACTATTAACCATGAATAGGTAGCAACAATGGCAAGACCACCAGGGAAAAGAAAGGAAAGGAGAAAGAATTTGGCCATTAACTTGATAATTCTAGCATTGGCCATGAGTTTTGACTTTTTGTGTAAATTTGTAAATGTGATGTTAAGTATGTTTCTTTAAGTTTTTATGATGCCTTAGGTCTTAGCTAAAGTATGGTACAATATGAAAATGATGTATGGCCATATAAATATTTTATGGCAATTGTTTGGCAAAGTAGTAAGATATAAATGGTCATTTTGACCTATGTAGAGTAAACATGCCACTGTTTAGACTTTTTGATGTATAAAGTATGAATGGTGTATATGGTTGAAAAGTAGACAAACAGAGCTTTAAGATGATCCAAGGATCACTTAGACTGGATGTGTGGGCAATATTTGACGGATTTTTATATCTAATTCCAATTAAAATGATTATTTTGCAGTTTTCGTAGAAATTGTGAAATTTCACAGAGTTTGCTATACAAATCAGTACAATCATTGCTTTGACTTATATTTTTCCCATGTAGACAAAGTTGTAAGATATACCTAGAGACTTGAATCACATGCATACGATTTTTATTGATTCAGTTATGATTTTTCAAAATTTAATTGGAATAAATGAATTCGATTAAATGAATAGTGCCCAAAGTTAGAAAAATTTTATTATGACATTTATTGTGATTCAAGATCCTAATACGATACAAATGGACTTTAGAATGATTAAATACATGGGAAATGGGCCAATAAGAGAGGTGTTACATTAGACACAAGATATAGCTATTAGAAACTTTAACCAACGATTACTTTACAAAAATAGCAGCTCACCAACGCATTTAATGCATCTAACATGCCAAAATTCAAATTTTAGGGTTCAAAAGACGAATTTCACAGTGATAGGAGGTTAAGGATTTCAATGTTGAACTTCAACATTTGTCTATTCAAATGTGACATTCAAATTTTGAGTTTGTCAAAGATATCCCATGTTAGAACATATGAATTTTCATATTGAAAGTGCATCTATTGAGGTTGACCAGTTTGCCTCACATTTTCAAAGTGCACTCAAAATTTGAATTTCACAAGCTAAAATTCACTTACCAGCGGCATGTTCAACATGACACAACAGTTCTCCTATGTGAAATTTGACTGTTGAACTATAAAGTTTGTATGTCAGAGGCATGCTTTAACAAGACTCACAAGTTCTCATTTCAAAATCCATACTTTAAAGTCCAAAGTTCGTCTATCAAAAGAGGTGATTCTGAACTCTGTTTGAACTGCACCAATATTCAAATTTTGACTAAGTTTCATACGAATTTTGCTCACATTCACCAATAATACTTAGCCTGAAATTCAAATTTCAGAACTGAAATTCATCTTTCAGAGATAAAACCTCTGTATCTTTGGATTTTAATAAGCAAAATTCAAATTTTGCACAAAATACACATGAACCAACAACAAAATTCATCTGTTAGTTAGTATTTTTCAAATTTAATGTATTCTAACATAGGATAACTATGAAATTACTCGTTTAAGTACTATGGTCACATGAATAAGTAAGAATCAAAGCTTTTTACCCAGTATACATAGTGAGAAATCCTAACAACTAAATCTTCACTTATCTTTCACTGGATTTCTTCACTTTTTCTCTTCATACTCCTTTGATATTCTCCTTGCCAAGCTCAAGTTGTTTGAAATCATCAAAAGGTCTTATTCAACAACTAATTGTGGGAGCTGCAACTTATAAGGAAGAATGTAGATAGGCAGATGGTATGGGCAGATCCAAAATCACAAGAGATTCATGTACATGTTTTGTTCTTATCTTTTTCCTTCATGTATAACGTGACTGTCATTACATTTGTGTTCTTTAATTGTAGGCTCGCTTACAAGAGCTCGTACAACAGTAACAAAACAAAGAGTGACTCTCTACTGACTCATGATGAGATCTTAGTGATTGTTCTTAGTGAGAGATCTGGACACGTAAAAGGGAAGGGTCATGGGGCACAAGCTTCAAGGATAAGAGCCTATTCTAATGCTAGCAACCCTTCCTTGGTGGCATCTTGCTCCAACAAATAGAAGACATCAAGAGAAGATTTCAAGAGGATCATGCAAGGATGGAAGCAGATCGCACTATAGAGATTCAAAGGATGGACGTGAAACATGCAAAGATGTAAGCAGATCTTGAAAGGATGGAAGCAGAACAAGCAAAGATGGAAATAAAATGGGCAAAAATGGAAAGAGGATGTGCACAGTTTCAGCAGAAAATGGAACAAATGCAAAAGAGGAAGCCTTCATGGCTTTTTGCCAACAAGTATTTATTAATTTTGCACAAATTTTATTTTACATTGTTTCTTGAATTTTTTTTATGTATGTTTCATGCATTTGCTCCACAGTTTATGTATCTTTCTTACACATTTACCTAGAGGTGGCTAAAATCTATTAATATTAATAAAAAAATGAGAATTTCAATTGAATATTAGGCCACAGGTTACACGATTGCTTTAATGGCAATTGTCATAGTGTTTATGCCATTCATACCAAATATATTAGTAGAATAACTTTTCTAGGAAGTATTTGTCATAGTGTTAATGGCTTTATCCTTTTTTTTTCTTTTCCCAAAAAAGTAGTATTTGTAAATAAGAAAATATATGATAGAATAGTATATAGCAAAATAATCCTAATAATTATGAATTTGGGGTGTGATGGTATATGAAAGAGTAGTATTTTGTAAATAAGAAGATATATATGGTTGTTGAGTTATAGTGATTAGTTTTAATAGTAGTAATTTACATATCAGTTAAAATTACTCTACCTATGAGTTGAGTAGGAAATTACTCTAACCACTTAATAAGGTTTTTAATTAATGTTAATTAGGGTATAGGTAGGAGAATGTTGAGGAAGAAAGGGAGGGAAATGGAAGGCACTTACAGGAAGGGGGTCTATTTTCAATTCATTCTCGTATATAGGGAAAGTGGCTTTTATTTTTTTTTTTTAAGGGAGGGCCTGAGGTTGTTTGGTAAAGAGTAAAGGTGAGGTGAGGGACTATTTGCTAAGCAAAAAGCATCAATGCCACCAAAAATGAAATATCAATTTGTGAAACTAACACTTTTTTATTGTGTCAACCCCTTATTTTGCCACTCTTTTTTTTGTTTTATATATATCATAAAAATTATAAAATAAATTATAGGGTATATTTCCTTTGTTGTCAAATTAACGATATATTTGATGAAATTTGCATTAAGGGCTTTCTAAGGTGCTAGAAGTATTGTACATTAGTGCTTATTTGGCATACGTTATTGAATTTGTAATAGGCTCAGTTATACTTAAATTTGTTATTTTTATAGGGACAATCTCAGACATTTGTCACCACATCCACTCCTACTCTGAGTACTGATACAACGACAAGCAATTTCGGATAGTTTAGTTATATAGGATATTTGTATTTGTTTGCATTATATATTGTATATATTCTATATTACTTATATATATAACTTTTGAGTAATATACTGGATTGTTTAAGTAATTTATTTATGCAATATTATTTCAATTATTTGTTGCAAGTCTTAATTTTAATTGTATTAGTTACTTTTTTATTTTGATATCAATGAATTCAAGCATAAAAAATTATTATTTCAATTATAATATCATTTTCGTCAATATTTGCTTTTTAGCGATGACTAACATTGCCACTAAAGGTTAAGAAAAGACAAATTACACTACTTTTCAGTGGTGACATTGTTGCCACCAAAAATAGGTATTAAGCGATGACAAAAAGTGTCGTCACTAATAATCCCTTTAATAATGACAAAATGTCGCCACTAAAATTGTATTTTTAGCAGCAATGATTTTGCTTGCTGTTGATTAAAAACATTCAACAGCAACAAATCATCACCGCTAAAGATAGTTTTTGGTGGCAACATCTGTTATCATCGTTAAGAATTACCCACCAACGACAACACTTCATTGTCATTGAATGTACATCTTTAGCAGCGACGAACTTTCAGTACAGAATTTTTTATGTCATTGGCAACGACTTTTATTGTTGTTGAATGCCTACCTTTGGTAGCGATATTTTTGTCACCACCATAAACATTTGGCAATGCAATTTGCAATGGCGATATTGTGGCGACAAAAAGTGTAATATCCCAAAAACGGATAGACACCGTTTTACGTGAAGGCAAAAAGGTCATTTTTTCCGGTTAGATGGAAAAATGAGAAATTATGTTTTCTGCCCTAAAAAGTTATAAAAATGGTATCCATGTCCCTAAATTTATAAAAATTAAGCAAAATGAGAATTTGAAAAGCCCTTGAGAAAAATTACACCTAATGACCCAAAAGTTTCAAAAATTCTAATTTTACTTCGGGTTGAGGAAAATTTTGTAAATATGTAAAATTACTGTCAAAACAAAGCTCTCAATGAGAAAAGTCCAATGGTATATGGTACTAAGAGTTAATGTTTAAGGATGAAGAAATAATTAGTGTCGAATATCTAAAAGTAACTTTATACCGATAAAATAGAATGTGGGCCTCACAGATAGTTAAAAGGTGACCAGGACAAGATATGGACCTCACACAGATATCATTTGTGATAAGATAATTAAGAAAATATAAAAATAAATTTGGAATAGTTCTGTGGCCCAAAAATGCTAATTTACTCTAAAAAGCAATTTTATCGATATAGTTAAAAATTACCTGGTTCAAGATATATTTGGACTAGGAAAAATTGAGCAATTTTGGACACTCAAACCTCTCATTGGCTTCTGAAATGGGGCAGCTAGACAGCAAAAATTTTTGTCCAAAACTTCCTTTAAAAGGTTTCATTTTTGGCATAAAAAGTAATCATGGTTAGTTTTAGTTGCTAACCACGACTAGCTACCTAATTAAACACTTAATCCTTCTCTTTCCTTCTCATTCTACACGTTATATCCAGCAGCCAAAAACATAGGAGAAAACACAAGAAAAGAAGAGAGAAAAGAGAGAAAGAAGAAGAGAAAGCTTAAGGAGAAATCAAAAGCTCAAGTTTTTGGTAAGTGGTCTACCATCTTAAGCTTGTAGATTGTATATTTGAAGCATGATTCATGGTGTAGTTTTTCTTCTTTGCTCTCTTAGGGTTTCGGCCAAACCATGATTTATGAAGAAAATGAGTTTTCTAACTATTAAACTTAGGGAAAATGTTTAACTAATTACTTAAAGCATGAATATGGAAGTAGTTTGAAGTATTATGGAACATAGCAATTTTTCCTCATTTCCCCTGAATTTTTATGAGCTAGGTTTTATTTTAAGAGTTGGAATTTAATTTTTTTTTATCGCAAAAATGGATTCTTGGGGTCCAAATTACTCAAGTACAAGTGTTGGTTTCAAGAAAAACTCAAAGGAAAGCTAAGTGAGAATTTTAGGTTTAATGTGTATTGTATAGTGTTACTATTGAAACCAGAGGCTAAGGTGTTTAAATGATGATATGACTAGGTTCAAGGAAGTTGTAGAAGCCTCAAAAAGTGGTGGACCAAGTGTGGGAAGCGAGAGAGTACTATTAGTTAAATTTCCTTACTTGCATCAAATTGTCATAATTGTTTTTTTTTATAATTGACACTATGGCATATGAATGAAATGTTATCTTATGATGTTTATATGTTATTGGTTGAGTTGTGTGAGGGGTTTTGAGACCCCAAGATGTCCATTTTCCAAAATAAAACTCTGTCAAAATTTTTGTAAAATTTATGTCTTGATGTGCCTATATGATGGATTATAGTTTATATTATGTTTCCATGCAAATTGTGATTCAAGGTTCTAATATGTTATAATGGGACTCTTTAATGGTCTAGTAAATGGGAAAAAGGTCCTTAAATCAAGGTGTTACACTTTTAGTATCAGAGCTGAAGGTTTAGGCTCTCTGAGCATTAGTATTGGGCTAGTATAGTTTAAGTTTAGGAAAAGGAATATGTTATTCATTAATATTCCTTTGTATTAGTCTACTAACTAGTTATTATTATGACTGAAGGATAGGAAAGATATCTTCATCAAATAACAGCTCAATTTTGGACTATCATGAAGAGCCTGAGATGGTACTAGTGAAACACCATCAAGAAGAAAGTGTAGGCTCCAATGTGATTCCTGTGGATAGTATAGGGGAAGGACAGTATAAGGTAGGAACTTCCCAACTAGGATAGAAGGCTATTCCAATAGTGCCAATACAGGCAATTCCTCCTTTAGATAGCCCACCATAGAAAAGGGCAGTTGGAGTTTATAAGGATGTGGATTACATAGCCAGATTTTTGTTGGATCCTGATAACACCTCTGATGATAGATTGGTAGATATTGAATATATAGTGTACCGGTTTATACGTAAGTACTCAAAGGAATATGGACCTTACTCAAAGGGACCTAAACAAGTAATGGCATTCATGAGTAGAGTGTCAAGAGTTAAGAAATTTCTAGAAAAAAATGGATCAGAATACCCCGAGTCGATTTGGATCACCACCCTCCTCCATGAGATACCCGATGATAAGTTTTGGACACCCATTAAAACAAAGTTGGAAGGAAGGGAGTACCAAAACCTAGCTCATTGTGTTAAGAATTACATTGTAGAGGGAAAAGTTAAGAAGGCTAAGAAGGAAAAGATACAAAAGGGTGATTCAAGAAAGCAGCCAATTATAGCAAGCCCTGAAAATCCCACCGATGAAGCTCAAAGAGTATGGGAGGTTGTGGTTAGGTTATATAATGAAAGTCTTCAAAGTTATTGGGATTCTCCAATGACCACTTTCCTAGATATGCTGAAGGATGTAAAAGAATTTATGGAGTTTTGAGGTCAACCTTTTTTTGAACCAGTATGGATAGATGTAGTCCTCACAATATTGCCTGATGATGATGACTACTGGGAATTAGTAAAGGATGAGTTGAGAAGAAAGTGGCCTGTGAGTTTCCAGGAATGTATTCAAGAACTAATGCTTTATGATTAGCTAAGGCTAGAGCTGGAAGATACCAAGCGAACTGAGACTGACCATATAAAGCTTCTAACCCATGAAAATCTAATAAAGGGAAACCTGAGGAATAGCCAGTTCAAGCACAGGATGATCAAGAGGAAGATCCAGAAGAGGATCCTGAGAAGGATCCAGTATCTACTTACCTCCTAGATAGTCCTAATTCCTCTTAGAGGACAGTCGAATCATTAGTATATGTGAATATGTATAAATGTAAAGAATACTTGTTAGGTCTACTGGCTTTCCAAGAGGGGGTGAATTAGAAAATTTGAAATTTCCTACAAAATTATAAAAGAGCAGTGAAAGCAAAAGATGCAGAAAAATAGAGTACAGAATGTAATAAAGTAGTAAGCAAGGTAGAGGAAAGAAAGACATAGATTTACCCTGGTTCGGTCTCTTCCTCTTCACCTACGTCCAGTCCTCAAGCTATCACATGAGATTTTCCACTATCTTGTAAGAATTCGGTGGGCACCTTGCAATGCCATAGTACAACTTTGTGCTCTGTTCTAAGAGCTTACAGATTCTCACTCTGCACTTTAACTAAATGCTTCCCAAATCCCTTGTGAAATCCCCTCACAAGAAAATATTTCTTCCAGATAAAGATAAGATTATTTACAACAAGAGAAACTCTCTACTATAGAGTATGTTTGACAGTTGAAGAGTAATAAATGAAGTGTGAAAGAGTAGAAGGCTTTGTCTAATGATTTTGGCAGAGTTTCAGTATATACAATGTAAAATTGTTACCCATAACTTCAAATGAAGTTCTGTTTATAGATTTATGTCTTAACTATAAGTAAGAGACAAGATCTAGCCGTTAGAGATGTTACCTAATGGTTACTCTACAAAGTAGTCGTTCACCAACCGTATTTAATGGGTCTGACATCCAAAGTTCGAATTTTGAGGTATCAACAGATGAATTTCATAGAGACCATAAGTAAAAGTCTTTAACATTGAACTTCAAAGTTCGTTTGTTCAAGGGTGATATTCAAATTTTGAAATTGACAAATATTTCCCATGTTAGAACATACAAATTTTCAAGGTTAAAGTGATTCTGATAAGTGTGAACAGTTGTTCCATATTATTACAGTGCACTCGAAATTCAAATTTTAGGGAACTAAAATTCGTCTGTCAGTGAGCAACTTAATATGGCACAAAAGTTCTTCTTTTTCAAATTCGAATTTTGAGCCTTCAAAGTTTGTCTGTCAAAGAGACCTCTTATCAGACGTATATGTTTTCATTCCAAAGTTCAAATTTTTAGAACCAAAGTTTGTCTGTCAAAGGGACTAACTTAGAACTCTTTTTGCACTCTAATTTCAGATCAACTTTAACATAACTTCAGAAGAATTTTTCATTTTTCACAAATTTTCAAAGCAATATATGAAGTTTAATAGTTCAAAATTTGTCAGTCGGTGAGTATTTTTCAAATTTATCATAAATTAACATGGGATAGTTGAAAAACACTTATTTAAAACCAGTGGGTGCAAGATTAAAGTCTTTTACTCTATGAATACTGTGAGAAATCCTACAAACTAATCTTGTACTCATTTCTTCCTGGATTTCTTCAATTGAGATTTCTTATACTCCTTTAATATCTTCCTTCCAAGCTCTAGTTGTTTGGAATCATCAAAACACTTGATTTAACATACTCCCCCTTTTTGATGATGACAAACAACTTGCAAACTAGATTAGTACTTGAGTTTGCTTCTAAGAGCTCCCCCTCAACACATGCATTAAAGTTCAAAGATAAGTGCAGCATATACATCAAATCCAAAGGAAAATAGGGAATCTCATTGAATTAATTCATCAAAGGTTTAGTACAGTGATATGACATTGCAAACACAAAATTTCAAAGCAAGATTGTCATTCATTACAAGGGATACAGCAAACATAAACAAGCAGTACAAGTAAGACCAATCAACCCTAAAATCTAATCACTTCTTCTTTGGCTTAGATTTCTTGCTGTAGGTCTTGCCATAATGTCCTGCAGCAGTCTTCCCAGTTTGCTCATATTTCTTCTTCCCTTTTTTGGCATCATCAGGGACTTGAGTGTGTATAGTAGGAGGAGATATCTGTGACACTAGAATTGCATGAAGAGGAACAGGGACAAAAAGCAGATCAGGATTAATCTGAGGAAGAGGTACAGAGGCTTTAGAGCTCTTTTCTTCATCATCAGAGACATCAAGAAGCTCTTGTTTTCCCTCCTAGAAAGAGCCAGTTGAGCTCTTTCATCATTCATGAGACCTACAGCTTCTCTCCTTATTCAAAGCAGCTTGAATAATAGGAGCAGAGGTTATGGCTGCTACAAGGTTCTCCATTTGCTCAGATTCTTAAGGTGACATAATTGACTCCTGAGCATCCTCTACAATAGGCTCATGGGAACTTACTTCTTGAGGAGCCTCTTCCTCCATGCCATAATCTAAGCGTAAACCAAGACTTGTCTCATTGCCAAAGGCCTATGGAGTGGCCAACATTCTAGCAGCCTCAGTAGCAGTGTATTCATCATTATAGGCTCAGGAGAGGCTAGCTCAAATGGGCTTGGAGGTTCAGGAGTAGGAGATTTGGTAGGCTCAGAGGATCCTAACTGAAGTACAACTAATTTAAAGGGAAAAGTACTTCCGATGTCCTCATATGCATCAGTAACCACTTTTATGCTCTTGGCCAACTGAAATATCTCATCTTGTAGATGAGCAAACTTGGCATTTTGCTCATCTCTGATGCTCAACATGAGTACAGATAGGCTGTCATACAACTCAGTGATCTTGGTTGGCTTTGCCCAGGTGGAGGGAGTGGATGGCACAGGTGTCTGAGTAGGCTGTGATGGGGAGAAACAGGCTGAGAAGGCTAAGGTGAGGGCTGTGAGGGTGGAGCAGCCTCAAAATTTCCTGCTTGCTATTGTGAGCCACCTTCCTTAAAGAACAGATCTTCTAATTTCCCAGCTCCTTTTCCAATCCACCTGCCATTTTTTCTCTCAATTCACATCTTTTGCAATTCTTCCTCTTTGAAGACTTCAGTAGGCTTGCCTTTCCCTTTCTCCAGGTGTTGAATTCTGGCATACAGAAGTATTTTGGAGATGATAGAGGCAAAGGGCAAAGTGGAGTCTCTCCTTTGATCTCTTGCTTTGATCATATGTTGAAGGATGATATAACCCATATTAATCAGCTTACCATGCATGAGTGCAATCATTACATGTGCTTCAACCCTTGTGATCAAGTTAAAACTTCCTCCTTTGTTAAATATGATCCTAGACACAATGTAGTATTGGATCCTAATTTGAGCACTCATATCAGAGGGCTTAAGCAAACTCAGAGGAGGCCTATTCTCACGCCTTCTAAACAGGGTATTCAGTACTGTACTTTCTTTGTAATTCAAGAAGGCACCACCTTCCCCATCTGCAGTTCATCCTCTTCCATGTACCTTGAGGTGGTGATGTCAATCTTTAGGTTATCTTACCCAGGGATATCCAGTACTTCATTGAAGGTCTTATCAGACAGCTAGATAGTTTTGGACCTCAGATTTACTTCTCATTTCTCCTTTTTGTAGTTGTACATTAGAGCAGCATACCATGTGTTGACAATCTTATCATCATATCTCTCCTTAATTTTCAACAAGTTCTTATATCTTATCATCCACAACCCAACATCAAAATTGTTAGATATAAAAAATTCCTCCATATTTGTACATTGAGGTTTGATTACCTTCTTGCTAATGAACTTGGTGGTATACTTTTCCAAGATATGAGCATTGTTGTATAATGGCTTCATGGTTAATTGGTATTCCTCTGACTCAGTACTGGAAGACAAAGAAAAAGCAGGAGCAACAGGGGCAGCAGGTACAGGTTTCTTCAAATATGCTTTAGGAGTGGTTTTCTGCTATTTGGATAGAGTTCCCTTGCTGGATTCACCTTTCTTTTTCTGGGTCTCACCTTTCTTAAAGACGTATTGAGACTTAACTACTCTCTTTGGTCTGGACTCTCATTTGCCAACTTTTGGATTCTTGACCCTTGCCATTCTCATGAATGAATGTTGCAAAGGGATGCAAGGAGTAGGTTTATAAGGTACGAAATGAAATTTAAATGGTGGGAAATGAAGATTTGTCAATGGAATTGATGAAAAATTAAGAGAGAAGGTGAATAGACTTGGGACATAGACGAATATGGTTGCGTCTGTTCAAAGTGAGACCCTTCATTTTAATTTTTGTAACTGTTCAATAGACAAATTTTGAGGGGTCAAAATTTAAATTTTGAGCAGTTACTAGTTAACCAACATAAGGAGGCCTTCTAACAGACAAATTTTCTTCATGAAGTTTGTTTGACAAAAGCTAAGTTCAAGGAACAAATAGCAATAGACAAACTTTGAATCATCAAAGTTCAAATTTTGAGAAATCACACAATAAGCAATTAGAGAATGAGAAAAGCAACATACAAATTTCATTTATGAAAGTTCGTCTTACAGAGACTTGACATGAAAACATGCTTCAACAGACGAATTTAGTGATTCAAAATTCGAATTTCAAAATTTTGTAAAGAGTCTTTAACATGTATATTTTGAGGTATTGAAATTCGCACAGAGAGCTTTTTGAGCAAAGTCAACATTCACATTATATTTCTGAAATTTAAATTTCCATTTGCCAACAGACGAATTTCGAGGGATGTGAAAGTACTTTATCAACGTAGAAGCTACTGAAATTTGTCTAATAAGTACCTAAGTTCGAATGTTAAGCATACCAGTTCATTTAAAAACACATTTTAACATGGAAATTCATCTAATAACATCTAAAATGCGAATTTATGATTTCTGAACTTATAGATATGGCCTAAAAGTTAAAATTTTTAGCTTTCCTTTAGCATCTTTTAATTGTGCAGGTCTGATTAACTCCAATAAACTAATTTGCTATCATATAAACTCATGTAGAGTATTTGCAAAACATCTTAAACACACTCTGATACTAAAATTAGTATTAATTTAATATCAGAAATTTAATAGATTTAGTCAGAGGCTTGCTTACTATTTATTGGGATTTATCATTCTCAATTCTCTTTTGATTTTGCAGTGTCTATCTTCTGCAAGTGGCTTAGTCAGAATGTCTGCAACTTGATCTTCAGTAAAGATGTATTCCAATTTGATGTCTCCCTTCAAAACATGATCCCTTATGAAGTAATGTCTTACTCCAATGTGCTTTGTCCTTGAGTGCATGACTTGATTTTTTGTGATGCTGATAGCACTTTGATTATCACATTTTATCGGTATCTCCTTCATCTCAATCTCAAGATCTTCAAGTTGTTGCTTCATCCAAAGAACTTGAGCACAACAGCTATTAGCTGCAACATATTCAGCTTCTGCTATAGAGAGAGCCACACAGTTCTGTTTCTTGCTAAACCATGAAACTAGGAATCCACCAAGAAACTGACACGTTCCACTTGTGCTTTATCTGTCAGTTTTGGATCCAGCAAAGTCAGCATCAGTATATCTCATGAGCTCTTCTCTATTACCTTTTGGATACCAAAGTCTCATCTGTGATGTTCCAATTAGGTATCTAAAAATTCTTTTCACAGTTGTTGCATGGGACGCTTTGGGATAATATTGGAATCTTGCACACATACAGACACTAAACATAATGTCAAGTCTACTAGCTATTAGGTATAGTAGAGAGCCAATCATTCTCCTATACTGAGTTATGTCAATGGGCTTTCCTCCCTCATCCATGTCAAGTTTTGTTGTGGTAGCCATAGCGGTCCCCATTGATTTGGTGTTTTTCCATTCCAAACTTTTTCAACAGCTCCTTCAGATATTATGATTAATTGAGGAAGATGCCATCATCACATTGTTTAATTTGTAGTCCAAGGAAGAAGTTAAGCTAACCCATCATTGACATTTCAAATTCACTCTGCATAAGCTTAGAGAAATTCTTGCAAAGAGATTCATTAGTAGCACCAAATATAATATCATCAACATAAATTTGAACAATAAGTAAGTCTTTATTTTCTTTCTTAGTAATCAGTGTTGTATCTACTTTTCCTCTATTAAATCCCTTTTCAATTAGAAAATTACTTAGCTTTTCATACCAAGCTCTAAGAGCTTGTTTTAAGCCATAAAGAGCTTTCTTCAGTTTATAAACATGGTTTGGCTTTGTTGAGTCCTCAAAACCTGGAGGTTGAGCAACATAAACTTCTTTCATGATATATCCATTCAGAAAAGTACTCTTTACATCCATTTGATATAGTATTATGTCTTTCATACATGCATAGGCTAAGAGGATTCTTATTGCTTCCAATCTTGCAACTGGAGCAAAAGTTTCCTCATAATCTATGCCTTCTTCCTAATTATATCCTTTGGCCACTAATCTAACTTTGTTTCTGATAATTGTTCATGATTCATCAAGTTTATTTCTAAATACCCATTTAGTTCCAATAATTGGGTGATCTTTGGGTCTAGGCACCAAATCACAAACTTGATTTCTTTCAAATTGATTAAGTTCATCTTGCATGGCTAGTATCTGATATTCATCAGTTAAGGCTTCTTCAGCACACTTAGGTTCAATTTGAGAAATAAATGCAAAATTGTTTATTTGATCCCTAAGTTGTCTTATAGTTTTAACATTCTCATGAACACCCCCAATCACTTGATCAATTGGGTGATCTCTTTGATATCTCCAAGCTCTAAGGAGTTCTTGAGAAATTTCTTCATTATTTTCAAATTCAATATCTTTCTTTTGAATATCTTCCTCTACATTAGTAGATTTAGATATTTTGAGTCTTCTCCAGAAAAATTCAAGTTTTTAAAGCTAGAAATGAAATTATCTTCATCAATGACATGCTTGGAAACAGTTTCATTTTCAATAAAGATGACATGCACAAATTATTCTATAGCTCTAGTCTTTTTATTGAAAACCCTATATGCTTTGCTTCTACTTAAGTAGCTAAGGAATATACCTTCATCTGATTTGCCATCAAACTTACCCAGATTTTCTTTTTCATTGTTGTGGATGAAGCATTGCATCCAAACACATGCAAGCGTGAGAGGTTTGGCTTCCTTCCTTTGTATAGCTCATAAGGTGTCTTCCCTAAAATTGGTTTGATGTAGGCTCTATTAATGATGTAACTTGCTGTGTTTACTGCATCAGCTCCAAAAATTGAGGAAGCTCCTTTTCATTCATCATTGCTCTAGCCATTTCTCCAATTGTTCTATTCTTTCTCTCCACCACTCCATTGTGCTGAGGAGTCCTTGGTGTTGAGAAGTTATGATCAATTCCATGCTCCTCACAGTACTCCAAAAAGCTTGAGTTTTCGAATTCTCCTCCATGATTAGACCTAATAGACACAATGGAAATACCTATCTCATGTTGCACTTTCTTAGCTAAAGTTACAAATGCATCAAATGTTTCATTTGTAGAAGAAAGGAACAAAGTCCAGGTAAATCTAGAGTAATCATCTAGAATCACAAGCACATACAGGTTTCCACCAATGCTTTTCACTCTAGATGGTCTTATCAAATCCATATGCAATAATTGTAGTAATCTAGATGTGGTGATTTCATTTTTAGGTTTGAATGATGATTTAGTTTGTTTCCCTTTGAGGCATGCATCATAGTCTTTATCCTTTTCAAAAGAGATTTTTGGTAAACCAATGACTAAATCATTCTTAATCAATTTTGTTAGTTTGTTCATGTTAACATGTACCAGTCTTCTATGCCACAACCAACTATCATTATCTTTACTAATTAAACACACAGAATCTAAAGTCAAAAGTTCATCAATATCAATAGTATAATAGTTACCATCCCTTTGAGTTTTGAGAATTACTTTACAATCACTTTTTCATATGTCCAAGCAGAATTTTGAGTTAAATGGTACCCAATTCCCTTTGTCACATGTCTGACTCACACTCAGCAAGTTGTGATTGAGACCAACTACAAACAACACCTCTTCTATAGATGTTCAAGATTCTTGCCCACAATTCCAATGCCAACTATTCTGCCATGTTGGTCACCTTTCTTACTTTCTTGTCTCTAAGGGTGATGAACTTCTCCTTATCACCAATCATATGTCTTAAGTAAGTACTGTCCATATACCATTTTTGCTTTTGCTAGCTTTAAAACAAACCTACAAAACAAAGTTCAATTTTTATTTTTAGGTACCCAAATCTGCTTGGGTACATTTCTGTCAGTGGCATTTTCCCTGGATACAGATGTACCTTTGGGAACCCAATCTACCTTCCTGCCAAGTCCATTTTTCTTTAACAAACATGAACTGGAAACATGTCTCTTCTTGTTACAGAAGTGACAAGTGATTAAAGGACTGCTAGATTGTGATGCATGGA
Source organism: Adenanthera pavonina (assembly GCA_026686845.1). Lineage (NCBI taxonomy): Eukaryota > Viridiplantae > Streptophyta > Magnoliopsida > Fabales > Fabaceae > Adenanthera > Adenanthera pavonina. The sequence goes on from JAIVEN010000017.1 coordinate 13,399,896, forward strand.
GAAAGGAATGTAGATAATATTTTTGTTTTACATATTTTGGTTGGACATAAGATTCAATGGATTTAAAGTTGTAACTTTTCTTCTTATATCCCTCAGCATGCACAAAATGTCTCATATATAAATTTTGTTTCTTCTTTTCATTCTTTTCTTTGACTGCACAAGGACTATAGTCAAGTCCAGCTTTTTCTTGTGCAATTCTCTAACTTCCTAATAAAGCAAACAATATATCTTTACCCTTAGTGAGTTTAGCCATGCTTTTCAGAAGATATTCATTGTTTCTCTTCAGTTCAGTACATGATGAACAACAAACAGATTCAGTTCTATAGAGATACAGTGTTAGATATTTTGCAATCAGATTCTAACTTGCTGATCTTCTTCTTAACCAGTTTTAATTTTGTTGCAGTTTTAATGAATTCATCATGCAAATCATGAAATGCATCTAATAGTCCAGAATAGAAGGGTTCATAATCATTTACATCATCTTCATAATCGCTGTTAGATGAGTTTGGAGTTTCTTCATATGCAAATGCCATGAAGCAGATGTTGGCAATTTCTTTTTCATCTCCATCTTCTTCATCTAAACTATTACCCCAGATTAACGAGATGTATGCCTTCTTCTTTTTTCCTTTGTCAGTAGCTTTCTTTTCTTTTTCTTACTTTTTTAAGGAATTGTAGACAATCCCATGTGATATGCCCTTGCTTCTTGCATTCATAGCAGGTGACAGGCTTTTTGCCTTTTTTCTTGTTATCTGTAGCTGCTCCTTTCTTGAAGAATCTTTTATTTCTCTTCTTATTATAGAGCCTTCCAAATTTTCTAACTAACATAGCCAAAGTCACTTCATCTAGTTATTCTTCATCATCAAATTCTTTTTCTCTTTCTTCTGTAGCTTTCAATGTAAGACCCTTTTTCTTCTAATATTGACCAGCTTCCTTGAGAGCCTTCATCTTACCTTCATACACTTCAAGGCCACTGAAGAGAGCTGTGGCAGAAGCCATTGACTCTCCTCTGACCTCTTCTATAACTGTTACTTTTGGTTGCCATTCTAGAGGAAGAGCTCTAAGAATTTTTCTAACTTTCTCTGGCTGTGTGTACTCCTGGCCAAGACTCTTCAGTTGATTCACAATAAGGGTGAATCTCTTTTGCAATTCTTTGATGCTTTTACCTTCCATTATTCTAAAACTTTCATATTCACCGATACAGAAGTTTAGTTTGTTCTCCCTTAATCTAGTTGTTCCTTCGTGGGCAATTTCTAGAGTGTCCCATATTCCTTTGGCTGTAGTACATTGCGACATCCTGTAGAATTCATTCTGATTTAGTGCATTGACTAGGCAGTGTTTGGCTTTGTAGTTGAGTAGGACTCTTCTCTTATCTTCTTCATTCCATTCCTCTTCTGGCTTTTCTTTGTATTTGCTATCATCCTACAGCTTCATTGGGACAAAATCCTCCTTTTGGATGACTGACCAGATGTCTAAATCAATGGACTGGAGATAGATTTGCATTCTCATCTTCCAGTATCCATAATGCTCTCCACTAAAGCCAGGAGGTCTATTTGTGTTGTTTCCTTCAAGAAGAATACTTTCTCCAAAGTCAGCCATTGATTCTCCTAGATTTTCAAATCCTTCACTTACGAGTCCAGGCTCTGATACCACTTGTTAGGTCTGCTACCTTCCTAAGAAGGGGGTGAATTGGGAAGTTTGAAATTTTCTGCAAAATTATAAAAGAGTAGTGAAAGCAAAAGATACAGAAAAATAGAGTACATAATGTAATAAAGCAGTAAGCAAGGTAGAGGAAAGAAAGACACAAAGATTTATCCTAGTTCGGTCTCTTCCTCTTAACTTACGTCCAGTCCTCAAGGTATCACTTGAGATTTTTCACTATCTTGCAAGAATTCGGTGGGACCCTTGCAATGCCACAGTACAACTTTGTGCTCTGTTCTAAGAGCTTACAGATTCTTATTTTACACTTTAGCTAAGTGCTTCCTAAATCCCTTATAAAATCCCCTCACAACAAAATCTTTCTTCCAAATGAAGATAAGATTATTTACAATAAAAGAAACTCTCTACTATAGAGCATGTTTGACAATTGAAGAGTAATAAATAAAGTGTGAAAGAGTATGTTTGATAGTTGAAGAGTAATGAATAAACAACGTAAAATTGTTACCCACAACTTCAAATGAAATTCTATTTATAGATTTATGTCTTAACTATATGTTAGAGACAAGATCTAGCCATTAGAGACGTTACCCAATGGTTACTCTGCAAAACTAGCTGTTCACCAACCGCATTTAATGTGTCTGACATCCAAAGTTCAAATTTGGGATGTCAAAAAATGAATTTCGTAGAGACCATAAGTAAAAGACTTTACATTGAACTTCAAAGTTCATCTGTTCAAGGGTGAAATTCGAATTTTAAACTTGACAAATATTTCCAATGTTAGAACATGAATTTTCAAGTGTAAATAGCTGTTCCATATTGTTACAGTGCACTCAAAATTTGAATTTTAGGGATTAAAAATTCATCTGTTAGTGAGTAACTTAATATGGCTCAAAAGTTCTTTTTTTCGAAATTCGAATTTTGAGCCTTTAAAGTTCATCTGTCAGAAAGACCTCTTATTAGACGTATATGTTTTCATTCCAAAGTTCAAATTTTCAGAACCAAAGTTTGTCTATCAGAGGGACTGACGTAGAACTCTTTTTGCACTCTAATTTCATATGAACTTTGACATAGCTTCAGATGAATTTTTCATTTTTCACAAACTATGCTTGACTCAAAATTCAAATTTTAACAAGCTAAAATTCGTTTGTCAAAGGCAACATCTCTATAATTTCAAATTTCAGTTATCAAAATTCAAATTTTTAAAGTAATATATGAAGTTTAATAGTTCAAAATTTGTCTATCAGTGAGTATTTTTCAAATTTATCATAAATTAACATGGGATAGTTGAAAAACACTTATTTAAAACCAATGGGTGCAAGATCAAAGCCTTTTACTCTGTGAATACTGTGAGAAATCCTAGAAACTAATCTTGTACTCATTTCTTCCTGGATTTCTTTACTTGAAATCTCTTATACTCCTTTGATATCTTCCTTCCATGCCCCGGTTGTTTGAAATCATCAAAACACTTGATTCAACAATACTGACTAACTGCTAATTTTGAGATCTAATGTACAGGCAGTCATAAAAAGTGCAAGTGGTAGAATAGAGAGACTAATGTATGATACTGTAGTAAAGACTATGAAGGAATACATGTATAAAGTTGACTATGTAAATGAAATGCTATGTTTATATATGCTCTCTAAGTGCAATTGCTATATGATTGTGATTTTAATATTTTATAGATTAAAATGGCCCATACAAAAGACAGACAAGAGAGGCAACTCATGAACAGGGAGGATCTCTACAGTAAGATATTCTGCAGCAAGTTGATCCACTACAGGTTATTATGAACATATTGGATCAACAGCAAAGAATTATTGAGGACATACAGAGGACTATAGTAGATCAAAGATAATGTCTTGAGGTTAGAACTGAGGAACCAATTCAAGGGCCAAAGTAGCAACTGGAATTGCCAACTACAGTGATAAATAAGGCAATGATAGACTTTGCTAATCAACAAAATGTTATAGCTCAATTCATGAAACACTGTCCTCCATCCTTTGAAGGAAAATTTAATGTTCAGGCAGCGAAGGAATGGATATTGAGTCTAGAAAAGATATTCAGGCTAATGGGTTGTACCTCCGAGATGAAAGCTTTGTTAGCCACTTATATCTTTGAGAAAGAGGCAGATCGATGGTGGTAAAAACACAAAGCTAATCTTAGAAGCCCATAACATACCCCTAACATGGGAGATATTTCTGGAGTATTTCTATGATAAGTACTTCCCACTGTCAGTAAGAGATGAGAAGGAAGCTAAATTAATCATGCTTCGACAAGGAAAAAATCAGTCAATTGATGAATATGTAGCTACCTGTATAAAGTTGGCACGGTATTCTACCTACCTGTAATAACATGATGATGAATGATGGAAGACCAAAAAACTGGAAAGAAGTTTGAAACTAGCTATAAGAGAAAGCGTCGTACCTATGAGAATTAGGGAGTTTAATATGCTAGTTGAGGTCAGTAGGATCACTGAAGGAAGCATGAATCATAATGGCTTTATGTCTTCTGCCTAACTAGTACAAGAAGAGTTACATTTGAAGAAGGAGAATCGAGCAAGAAAAGGAAAAAGCCATGGAATAATAATAGTAGAAGAGGTAGAAGGAGGTAAAGGAGGAGGAGGACGATTTACACAAAGAGATGTGCAGAGAGACGAGCAAAGAGAAGCCCCAGTGTGTGAACAATGTGGTAAGATGCATGGTGGAAGACCATATCTAGCTAGGAAGAATATATGCTTTAGATTTGGAAAACCAGAACACTTTGCAAAAGATTATAGAGTAGAGATACCATGGACCAAGCCACAAGCACAAGGAAGGGTCTTCGCTTTTATACAGCAAGAGGCTCGACAATCACCTGATCTAAGTGAAGGTATGATTAAAGTAAATGATTATCTTGTGCATGTCTTGTTTGATTTAGGTGCTAGTCATTCATTTATTTCCTATAAATGTGCTAAAGGGTTAGGTCTGATGATAATTAAGTTACCATATGATTTGCATGTGTCTACACCCACTGGTAACCAAGCAATCATGTCTCATGTCTACCTAAATTGCATTATGCAATATGAACATTGTTGCACCACATCAGATCTTATATGCATGCCATTTCCAGATATAGATGTCATAATAGGCATGAACTAGCTCTCTGCAAATAATATTCTCCTTCACTGTAAAAACAATGTCCTAATCTTGCCTATCCCATAAAGTATCCCAAATACTAAGACTAAGCTAAATTTCTTATCAAACGCTCAAGCTGAGAGATGCTTAGGAAAAGGATGTCCAGCCTACTTAATCTTCTTTTCAGTTAATGTGGAAGTTGATGAAGGGATTGAAAAGATATTAGTGATAAACCAATTCCCAAAAGTATTTCCAAAGGATTTTAAAGACTTACCACTGAAAAGAGAAATTGAATTTGCCATAGATTTAGTACCAGGAAGGGGCCTGATATCCAAAGCACCATATAGAATGGCCCCACTTAAGTTGGTAGAATTAAAGAAACAAATTGAGGAGTTAATAGAAAAAGCATTCATTAGACCTAGCATTTCTCCATGGGGTGCTTCAGTATTATTTGTAAAGAAGAAAGATATGATCCTCCAATTATGTATTGATTATAGGGAACTGAACAAAGTAACAATAAAGAATAAATACCCCTTACCTAGAATTGATGACCTATTAGATTAGTTGGCTGATGCCACTATGTTTTCAAAAATTGATTTACAATCAAGGTATCATCAATTACAAGTAAAGGCAGAAGATGTTCCCAAAACTACTTTTAGAACTCATTATAGGCAATACAATTTTTTAGTGATGCCATTTGGTCTGAAAAATGCTCCAACAATTTTTATGGACTTCATGAATAGGATTTTCTGGCCTTACTTAGATTAATTCGTTGTGGTCTTTATTGATGATATATTAGTGTACTCCAAGTCTTTAGTGTTAGCAAGGCTGACTTCCCAAGAGAGGGGGTGAATTGGGAAGATTGAAAATTTTCTGCACAAGGTGAAGTAAGTGAAGATATCACAGTATAAAGAAAATAACGTGTAAAAACAGAGCAAGCTGAAAAGTAAAGATAGGGAGAAGAAAACTCAGCAATTTATCCTGGTTCGGTCTTTACACTTGACCTACATCCAGTCCCCAAGACACCTCTTGAGATTTATCCACTATACAGCAAGAATTTCAATGGGCTTCTTGCTAAGGCCACAGTACACGAGTATGCTCTGTTTCAGAGCTCTCTCAAACTCTCCAAGCACTTTCACTATGTGCTTCCCAATCCCCTTGTGAATACCCCTCACAAGTAAATCTATCTTCCAGATGAAGAGTAGATTGAATACAATGAAATAACTCTCTTTAAAAGAGTAGATATGAAAGTTTAAGAGTATGTATAGAAGTTGAGAGGGTAAAAGCTTTTGAGAAGAAGATTTTGCAGAAATTCAGTATATACAAGTTTGATTCATTACCCACAACTTCAAATGATGTTGTATTTATAGATTTAGGTCCCAAATATCCGTTAGAGACTAAATCTATCCGTTGGGGAAGTTATCCAACGGTTACTCTGAAAAACTATCCGTTTACCAACCGCATTTAATGTTTCTAACATACTGAAATTCGAATTTTGGTTGGTCAACAGACGAATTTCGAAGGAACCGAAGGTTAAAGCTTTCAACGTTACAACACGAAGTTCGTCTGTTCATGAAGTGAAATTCGAATTTTGAAACTTATAAAACATTTTCACAATGTGACATACGAATTTTCAAGAAGAAAGTTTTTCAGTTAAGTGTGAACAGTGTTTTCAATTTGCTACAGTGTCTTCGAAATTCGAATTTTGGTATCCCAAAATTCGTCTGTTCACTGAACGTTAAAAGAGACACAGTAGTTTACTTTCTTCGAAATTCGAATTTTAAAGGTGTGAAATTCGTCTGTCAGAGAGACTCTTTCCAGACTTATTTCATCATTCGAATGTTGCAAATTCTTGTTATTCGTATGTCTATGTTTCACTTAAACAGACTCAAGAACTTAGCTTCTGAAATTCGAATTTCAATGTTCAAAGTTCGTCTGTCAGAGAGCAGTTTTGAGACATAAATCATTCTTGATCTCAGATGAACTTTAACACATTTTCAGATGAATTTCTTCTATTTTTGTTTTGTCTGAAATTCGAATTTTGAAGACTTAAAGTTCGTCTGTTGGAAAAAGCTTCTTTCAGACTTGTATAAAAATTCGAATGTTGGAAGCTCAAAATTCGTCTGTCAGAGAGCATTTATCAAACTCATTTTCATTTTGATTTCAGATGCATTTTATCATGGTCTCAGACGAATTTCTTTGGTTTTCACAAATTTCATTTTACTTGAAATTCGAATTTTGAAACTATGAAGTTCGTCTTTTACCAGAAAGGCTTCTTTCAGACTAGATGATAATTCGAATTTTGAAAACTCAAAATTCGTCTGACAGAGAGCCATCTCTTCAGACTTAATCAGTTTTAGCTCGAAATTCGAATTTCCAAAGGCAAAGTTCGAATTTCCAACTTGACAGTTTAGTTTAAACTTTTAACCTTCGTCTGTTTGTGGGTGTTTTTCAAATATTTAAAGATTTAACATATAATCAAGGTTTGAAAACATCTTTTCTTCAAATCAAAACCTTTTACCCAATCATAACAAAAACTAAAGATCCTACAAGAGATCTAACAGCAAATACTCAGAAAAACTTCACTTGGAACAGCTTTGTTCTCCTTTGATATCTTCAATCCAAGCTCTTGAATGTTGGTTTAAAATCATCAAAACTCTTGCTTCAACATTTAGAGGAGCATGAAATTCATTTGAGAATAGTTTTAATAGTTTTAAAAGAAAGAAAGCTATATGCTAAACTAAGCAAGTGTGAGTTTTGGCTCACAAAAGTGCAGTTCTTAGGGCATGTCATCTCCAAGGATAGGGTTGCAGTAGACCCAAGTAAAGTAAATACTGTCCTAAAGTGGGAGTGACCCAAGACCGTAATTGAGATAAGAAGTTTTCTTGGTTTAGCTGGCTACTACAGACGTTTTATACAAGACTTTTCTCAAATTGCATTGCCTCTTACAAAAATTACTCGAAAAGATAAACCTTTTGTGAGGGATATGAATTGTGAAAATAGTTTTCATGAACTAAAGCACTAGTTAACTACTCCACTTGTATTAACTTAATCTCAAAGAATCTTTTATGCTTTATACAGATGCAAGTAAGTACAGATTAGGTTGTGTATTAATGCAAGGAGGTAGAATGGTAGCTTATACTTCTAGACAATTGAAACCACATGAAGAAAACTATCCCATTCACGATTTAGAACTTGCGGCTATAATGCTTGCTCTTAAGATTTAGAGACATCATCTTAATAGTAGAATAGTAGAAGTGTTTTGTGACCACAAGAGCCTCAAATATTTAGAAGATCATAAAGAATTAAATGCTAGGCAAAGACACTGGATTGAGTTATTAAAAGATTATGATCATTCTATTAAATACCATCCAAGAAAAGCTAATGTAGTGGCTGATGCATTGAGCAAAAAAACTATTCACGTAGCCCATATGATGATTTATGAAACGAAAATGCTAGAAGATTACAGAGATATGCATTTATTTTTACATTTGCATGAGACCAGAATTGGCAATGAATTTTTAAGAGATTTATTGAAAGCCCAAGAAGAGGATGAGTTCATAAAGTAGTTAAAGAAAACCAAAGACATGGAGAAATGCAAGGATTTAATGTATCAGAAGATATCCTGACGAGATTTCAAAAGAGAGTCTATGTACCACCAGTAACAAAGTTAAGAGAAAAGATTTTAGCAGAGGCACATCAAAATAAATATACTATTTATCCAGGTATTACATAAATGTACCATGATTTAAAGAAATTATTTTGGTGGCTTGGTATGAAAAGGGATATTATTCAATATGTGTCTAGATGCCTAGTGTGTCAAAGAGTAAAAATAGAGCATCAGAAGCCTGCTGGATTGTTACATCCACTAGAGATCCCTAAATGGAAATGGAATAGTATTCCAATGGATTTCATAATGGGATTACCTAGAACATCGTCAGGATTTGATACAATATGGGTAATAGTGGATAGGCTAATGAAGTCAACACACTTCTTAGCCATGAAGCTAACATATACATTGGATAGACTGTCACAACTATATGTAAAAGAGATAGTAAAATTACATGGAGTACTAAGTAGTATCATATCGAACCGAGATCCAAGATTGACCTCAAACTTCTGAAGATCATTGTAGCAAACCCTAGGTACTAAATTAAGATTCAACACAGCATATCACCCCCAGATAGACGAATAGACTGAAAGGAAGATTCAAATATTAGAGGATATGCTAAGGGTTGTGTGCTAAAGATGAAAGGAAACTGGGATGTATGCCTATCTTTGGCAGAATTCGCCTATAACAACAGTTGTCATTCCAGTATTCAGATTGCCCCTTATGAAGCACTGTATGGTAGGAAGTGTATGTCCCCACTTTATTGGACGAAATTGAGTGAAAGATAATTGATAGGTCCTGAGATCATAGACCAGACTTCCAGGCAAATTGAAATGATAAGGAAGAAGCTACTAACGGTTCAAAGAAGGCAAAAGAGTTATGCAAATCAAAGAAAAAAGGCATTAGAATTTGAAGTAGGAGACCATGTATTTCTTAAAGTATCTCCTACAACTGGAGTTGGTCAATCCCTTAAAACAAAAAAGCTTAGTCCCAAATACATTGAACCTTTCGAAATCCTTTAAAAAACCATACATGTAGCTTATAAGTTAGCCCTATCACTAAATCTAAGTCAAATTCATAGTGTTTTTCATGTCTCCCAATTAAAGAAATATCAGTCAGACCCTTTACATATTATAGAACATGAATGTATTGACTTATAAGAAAATCTTTGCTTTAATGTGATGCCTGAAAGAATAATAGATTATCGAGTCAAACAATTGAGGAGCAAAAACATTCCTCTAGTGAAAGTGGTCTAGAAAAGCCTATCTACAAAAGAAGCAACCTGGGAGATGGAGTCAAATATGAGACAAAAATATCCAGTACTATTTACATAAGGTATGTTTTAAATTTTGAGGATAAAATTTATTTTAAGGGGGATAGAAATGTAATATCCCAAAATTTTACCAGATATCAAGTAATAAAAGAGAAAATAATAAATGATAATATAAAATATATAAGAAATTTGCAAAAACGGATAAACACCATTTTGTGTAAAATAGAGTAAAGAGGTTATTTTTCTCAGTGGATAAAAAATGAGAAATTACATTTTTACCCCTACAAAATTATAAAAATGACATCCATGTCCATAAATTTATAAAAATTACATGAAATGAGAATAGAAAAACCCTTGAAAAATTTTTTTGTAAAATTTATGTCTTGATGTGCCTATATGATGGATTATAGTTTATATTATGCTTCCATGTAAATTGTGATTCAAGGTTCTAATATGATATAAATAGACTCTTTAATGATCTAATATATAGAAAAAGGTCCTAAAATCAAAGTATTACAAAAAGTCACTGTTAAAAACTTTTAGTGGTGATTTTTCAACATTTGGCAGCGACAAAAGTCTTTTTTTTTTTTTTGTAGTCACGTGTGTGGGGTTTGGATGTGTGAGTTGTTCCTATTAAAAAAATATATATCTATATGTATAGTACAACTTCAATAGATGACGTCTAGGGCCCTCTGGAGATATAGAAGACGCAAGAAGTTTTTTTTTAAAAAAAAGGCTCTTGTAAAAGTTAGGGGTATAACATTGCAATTTAGATTGATGGAGAGTGATAAGAACTTGCATCCCTTAATTAAGCGATTGGGGTTTAATTCCCAATATTTGTTTATAGAGAAAACTGAACTGGAAAGAGTCTATCATTTACCCTGAGCACTTTGAGTTAGATTAATCTCTATTACCAACAGGGATATTCTTAGCCTAGACAAAAAAAAAAAGGGGGCTAGGAGTATAGTTGTTAGATATTTATTATTTAATTAGTTATTATTTTGATATTTTACTAAATATTTAAACAAAGGTCATTAAAAAATAGATATTTTGAATATTATGATTAAATAAATAATAAATTATATGGTTCTAGCTGTCAATTGACTTAGTTAAGATTAGGGTTTTACTCAGTTAGTTAGTTGATTTTAATTAATTATCAAATAACTTGTGATAGATAGATTATTTAATATATGGCTAAGTTGTGCATAAAAAGAACAGGTATTTTTCTACGCTCGTAGAGTTCCCTCACTGGTGATAGCAATTTCTTAGCAACTATCAATGTGCGTACTCACTATTTAAAAAGACCAAACAATTTTTTCCTTTTGACTTTTTCTTTATGATTACAAACTATAAATTTGTTCTTTATTAAGTTAATTGTTTTCATCATATTATCAATAGTATGACAAAAGACATTTATGACAGAGTATAAATTTTTTCTTGATTAAGTTAATTATTTGCATCTTATCATCAATAGTATAACATGAGGCATTTATGACTGCTTTTACTTTTCCACTGCCTTAAATTTGTAAAATTTCATGAATGACTTTTTATGAAATATATACTACCTCTATTTCTTTTTTACGTGTCGTTTAAGATTTTAATACAGAAATTAAAAAATATAATTAATGTATTAAAATTTATTTTATATTAAGAAATAGATAAATAAGATAAAGCAATTAATGTCTTCTTTGACTTTTAAAGAGATAAATAAGAATATAATTGAAAAAAAAATAATTAATATTCTTTTAAAATTTAAAAGTGACAAATAATAGAAATATTTTTTCTTAAAATGCAATAAATAAAAAAAAATAGAGGGAGTATAAGCTAAATACTTACAATAGAAATATGACTAAAAGGAAAAGTCTCTCTTTTTTATAGGAGAATCAGAGGAAGCATTTTTCCTTATTCCGTTAAATTATATTCTTACAATAACACATATAATTTAATCTCGAAGCCATGCATAAGTGAAATAAGTTTAAAGGCTACAACTATATGCATGTGGCTTACCATATTGGTCCAAGCTACCATGTCAGTCCAAGCTTCTTTACTTCAACATGTTAATTAATATTTCAATGTTTAGGTCATGCTTGAAGCTTCTGAGTAGAGACAGCAAAAGGGACGGGTAGCTTGTTAGGTAGAATCTAAATGTTTGGAAAACAAGGATGCTAGAGATAGACTAAGAAGACATCCAAGAAAACATAGACTCATAAAATGCATGATAACTATTTGCGGGAGTCTGGTAGAGGAGAGGATATTAGTCTTTGCTGCTAGCGAAAGATATTTCTAATTTACAATATAAAAAAATAAAATGATAACTATTTGCGGAAGATTATCAGAAGAGATGCTAGATTGCAGCTTATAAGTGCTAACCCATCAACAAATCACCATTTTTCAAACTCTCTATTTGTTTTTGTGTCAATTTTAATTTTTTAATCATTAGATTTGGATTAATGTTTAACAATTTAGATCAATTACTAAAAGATATTATTCAAAACTATTGTTTCATGTAATAAAGATGTAATTGATTTAGACATTTAATGTTGATCTAATGGACATACTACAACAAAAATGGGAATAATTTGCGTTTATTTTTTTATTTTATTGGCATTTCAAAAACGTTACCTATTCTAGTGCTGATAAAAAATGGAACTTTAATTAGTGTTTGTTGAACAAACGCCTCTACAAATGCCAACTAAAACACCCCCTTTAATTGGTGTTTCTGGCACAAATGCCAACTAAAGTGAGTACTTTGGTTGGTGTATGTAGCACAAAGCCAACTTTTCTCCTTTTTTTTTGAAAAAAAAAAGACTTCTGTTGGCATTTATTTAAATAAATGCTATTTAAATAAATGCCAACAAAAGCCAATATTTTTTTTCAAAAAAATATACAATTATATATATTACTTTATTAAACCCACTAACCAAAAACATATATCTCATTAAAAATTATACATTTTGACAATTCAATTAGAACACAAAAAAAAAATTACAGTAGAGAGATTACCAATAGAAAACACATGAATGTTTTTTGGTAAAAATTACATATTTTTTCCTTGACATTGTGTATAACAAATTTCTTGAACCCATTAGGGAGATAGTGATGGGTCTTCTTATCTGTGTTGAATCAAGTGTTTTAATGATTCTAAACAACTAGAGTTTGGAAATAAAATATCAAAGAAGTATAAGAGCATACAAATGAAGAAATCCAAGAAGAAATATGTGAAGAATTAGTTTTTAGGATCTCTTACAATGTACACAGGGTAAAAGGCTTTGATTTTTACTGATTTAAACTCCCATAGCATATAAACATGTGTTTTTCACGTTATCCTATGTTAATATATGTTAGATTTGAAAAACACTAACTAACAGACGAATTTATAGTTGTTAACCTTTATATATTTCATTGGAAATTCGAACTTTGTTGATTGAAATTCAAAGTACGAGAGGTATCACCTCTGACAGATGAATTCCAAGTGTTGGAATTTGAATTTCAAGCCAAGTATAGTTAAGCAAATGTGCAAAATTCGTCTAAACTCATGTCAAAGCTCGTCTGATATTAAAATGTAAACTGAGTTCAAGATAGTCTCTCTGACAAGCGAATTTTGTTTTTCAACATTTGAATTTTAGAATGAAAACTTGTAAGTCTGATTAGAGGTATCTCTAATAGTCGAATTTTGAAAGTGCAAAATTCAAATTTCTCAAAGTAGAACTTTTGTGCCATGTTGAACTTGTCACCGACAAACAAATTTTGGCATCCCAAAATTCAAATTTTGAGTGCCCTGTAGAAATATGATATAACTGTTCACACTCAATAGATATACTTTGAATATGAAAATTCGCATGTCTTAACATGGGATATATTTGACAAAACCAAAACTCAAATTTCACTCTTGAACAGACGAACTTTGGAAGTTCAACATTAAAGTCTTAGCTTATGGTCTTTGCAAAATTCATCTATTGGCACCCAAAATTTGAATTTCAATGTATCAGACACAATAAATGTTGTCGGTGAATGGCTAAATTTCCAGAGTAACCGTTGGGTAACATCTCTAACAACTAAATCATGTATCTAACGTCTAGTTAAGTCATAAATCTATAAATAGAACTTCATTTGAAGTTGTGGATAACAAATTTATGCTGTAAATACTGAAAGTATATTGAAATTTTTAGTCAAAGTCTTTTACCCACTTACACTTCATTTATTGCACTTCAACTGTCTCATTCAGTCTATATAAAAGAGTTTTTCATTCTGTACAAAATCTTTTCTTTATCTGGAAGAAGAATTTTCTTGTGAGGAGTTTTCACAAGGGATTTGGGAAACACTTTGCTAGAATACAGAGTGTATATTTGAAAGCTCTTAGAACAAAGTACAAGGTTGTACTTTAGCATTGCAAGGAGCCCACTAAATTCTTGCAAGATAGTGAAAAATCTCAAGTAGTGGCTTGAGAACTGGACGTAGGTCAAGTGGAGTAGATTGAACCACGATAAATCTTAGTGTCCTCTCTTCTTTTACCTTGCAGTTGTTTTATATATTCTATACTCTTTTTTTGACAAACTTCTACTATCACTATTTTATCACAATTTTCTAGGAAAATTTTGAACTTTCCAATTCACACTCATCTTGGGAAGCTAACAAACCTAACAAGTGGTATTAGAGTCCAGACTCCCTACTAAAAGATCTAACAATCCAAGAGAATATATGGCTAGCTTTAGAGAAAACATTCTACCTAAAGAAAACAACATCAACAGACCTCCTAGCTTCAGTGGAGAACACTGTGGATACTGAAAGATGAGAATACAGATCTATCTCTAGTCCATTGACTTAGATATCTGGTCAGTCATCCAGAAAGAAGACTTTGCCCCAATGAAGTTGCATGATGATGGCAAGTACAAAGAAAAGCCAGAGGAGGAATGGAATGATGAAGATAGGAGAAGAGTCATGCTTAACTACAAAGCAAAACACTACTTGGTCAGTGCACTTAACTAAGACGAATTTTACAGAGTGTCTCAATGTACCACAGCCAAAGGTATATGAGACACTTTGGAAATTGCTCATGAAGGAACAACTAGATTTAGAGAAAATAAATTATTGAACTCTTGCATAGGCGAGTATGAAAGTTTCAGAATGAAAGAAGGTGAAAGCATCAAAGATCTGCAAAAAAAATCCACCCTCATTGTGAATCAATTGAAGAACCTCAACAAAGAGTACACACTGCCAGAGAAGGTCAGAAAAATCCTTAGAGCTCTTCCTCTTGAATGGCAACCGAAAGTAACAACCATAGAAGAAGTCAGAGGAGAATCAATGGCTTCTGTCACAGCTTTCTTCGACAGCCTTGAAGAATATGAGGGCAAGATGAAAGCTCTCAAGGATGCTGGACAAGACAAAAAGAAAAAGGATCTGGAAAGCTGCTAAAGAAAGAGAAGAGGATTTTGATGATAATGAAGAACTGGTGAAAAACTCTGACTATGTTGGTCAAAAAATTTGGAAGATTCTACAAAAAAAAAATAAGAAGTTCTTCAAAAAAGGAGCAACTGCAAACAATAAGACAGAAAGCAAAAAGCTCATCACCTTCTATGAATGCAAGAAGCAAGGGTACATCAAATGGGAATGCCCACAATTCCTGAAAAAGCAGGAGAAAGAAAAGAAAATTACTGACAAAGGCAAAAAGAAAAAGGCTTACATCTCATCAATCTGGGGCAACAGCTTAAATGAAGAGAATAAAGATAAAGAAGAAATTGCCACCATATGTCTTACGGTATGTGCAGCAAAAGAAACTCAAAATTCATCTAATAGTGATCATAAAGATGAGGTAAATGATTCTGACCCTTCATATTCTGAACTACTTGATGCATTTTATGATCTGCATGATGAGTTCATTAAAATTGCAAAAGAACTAAAACTAGTTAAGAAGAAGATTAGCAAGTTACAATTAGATTGTAAAATGCCTAACATTGCATCTCAACATAAAGTTGAATCTGCCTGTTGTGCATCATCCATTGAACTAAAGAAAAATAATGAATATCTTCTCAAAAGTCTGGCTAAACTCACCAAAGGTCAAGACATGTTGTTTGCATTGTTAGGAAGTCAGAGGATTACACAAAGAAAAGCTGGTCTTGGTTATGATCCTTATGCAATCAAGGAAAAGAATAAAAATAAAAACCAAATTTATACATGAGACACTTTGTACATGCAGATGGACATAAAAAGAAAAGTTACAATTCGAAAGCTATTGAATCCTATGTCCAAGCCAAATTTGTGAAATAAAAATATTATCTACATTACTTTCTTCTTGCATCACAACCTAGTAGGCCCTTTATCATCTGTCATTTCTGTAACAAGAAGGGACATATTTCTAGTTCATGTTGGTTAAAGAAAAATGGACTTGGCAGGAAGATAGAATGGGTTCCCAAAGGTATATCTGTATCTAGGGAGAATACCACTGACAGAAAAGGACCCAAACAGATTTGGGTACCTAAGAAAAAAGACTAAACTTTGTTTTGCAAGTCTGTCTTAGAGCTAACAAGAGCAACAAATGGTATATGGACAACACCTGCTTAAGACATATGACTGGTGATAAAGAAGTTTATCACCATCAAAGACAAGAAATGAGCAAAAGAGACCTTTAAAGGTGACCATTATGGCAGAATAGTTGGCATTAGCATCATGGGCAAGAATCCTGAGACATCTATAGAAGAGGTGATGTTTGTAGTTGACCTCAACCACAACTTGCTTAATGTGAGTCAGACATGTGACAAAGGGAATTGGGTACTATTTGACTCAAAATTCTACCTAGTCATTTGAAAAAGTAATCTCAAAGTTATCCTCAGAGCCCAAAAAGATGACAACTGCTATCCCATTGATCTAGATGAACTTCCTAATTTAGATTCTATATGTTTAATTAGCAAAGATCATGAAAGTTGATTGTGGCATAGAAGACTAGCTCATGTTAACATGAACCAACTAACAAAATTGATTAAGAATGAATTAATCACTATGTTACCAAAACTTTCTTTTGAAAAATATAGAGAATATGATCCATGTCTCAAAGGGAAACAAACTAAATCATCTTTCAAGCCTAAAAATGTAATCACTACATCTAGACCACTACAATTGCTGCACATAAACTTGATAGGTCCATCTAAAGTAAAAAAACATTGGTGGAAATTTATGTATATTTGTAATTGTAGATAATTACTCTAGATTTACTTAAACTTTATTTTTTTCTCCAAAGATAAGACATTTGATGCATTATAACCTTAGCCAAAACTGTGCAAAATGAGAAAGGTATTTCCATTATGTCTATCAAGTCTAATGATGGGGGAAAGTTTGTAAATTCAAGCTTCTTAGAGTACTGTGAAGAGCATGGAATTGATCACAACTTCTCAACTTCAAGGACACCTTAGCAAAATGGCAAGAACAATGCTAAATAAGAAAAAGCTACCTCAATTCTTCTAGGTTGATGCAGTGAACACAGCAAGCTGCATCATTAATAGAGCCTATATCAGACCAATTCTGGGGAAGACACCTTATGAGCTCTACAAAGGAAGGAAGTCAAATCTCTCACACCTACATGTGTTTGGATGCAAGTGCTTCATCCACAATAATGGAAAAGAGAATCTAGATAAGTTTGATGCAAAATCAGATAAAGGTATATTCCTTGGCTATTCTAGTAGAAGTAAAGTATATAGGGTATTCAACAAAAAGTCTAAAACCATAGAAAAATATGTGCATGTAGTTTTCACTGAAAATGAAACCATTTCTAAACATATCTTAGATGAGGATGAACTGATCTCTAGCTTTAAGAACTTGAACCTTTTTTAAGAAATAAAATTAAACCTCCAAAAATATCAGAATCTGCTAATGTAAAGGAAGATATTCAGAACAAAGATGTTGAATTTAAGAATAATGAAGAAATTTCTCATGAACCCCCTAGAGCTTGGAGATATCAAAGAAGTCATCTAGTTGATCATGTGATTAGGGATGTTCAAGAGAATGTTAAAACCAGAAGATAACTTAGGGATCAAATAAATAAATGTGCATTCATTCCTCAAATTGAACCTAAGTGTACTAAAGAAGCTTTAACTGATGAATATTGAATATTAGCTATGAAAGATTAGCGTAATCAGTTTGAAAGAAATCAAGTTTAGGACTTGGTTCCTAGACCCAAGGATTAACCAGTTATTGGAACCAAATGGTTATTTAGGAATAAACTTGATGAGTCAGGAATAATAGTTAGAAATAAAGCTAGGCAAGTAGTTAAAGGATACAATCAAAAGGAAGGGATAAATTATGAGAAAACTTTTGCTTCATTTGTAAGGTTGGAAGTAATAAGAATTCTCTTAGCCTATACCTACATAAAAGATATAGTACTATATCAAATGGATGTAAAAAGTTCCTTTCTGAATGGTTACATCATGAAAGAAGTTTATGTTGATCAACCACCAGGTTTTGAGGATTCAACTAAACCAAACCATGTATATAAACTGAAGAAAGCTCTCTATGGCATAAAATAGACTCCTAGAGCATGGTATGAGAGGCTGAGCAACTTTCTAATTGAAAAATAATTTAGTAGAGGAAAAGTTGATACAACATTGTTCACTAAAAAGGAAAATAAAGACTTACTCATTGTTCAAATTTATGTTGATGATATCATATTTGGTGCTACTAATGAATCTCTTTGCAAGAATTTCTCTAAGCTAATGCAGAGTGAATTTAATATGTCAATGATGGGTGAGCTCAACTTCTTCCTTGGGTTGCAAATTAAACAATGTGATGATGGTATCTTCCTCAATCAATCAAAATATCTGAAAGAGCTGCTGAATAAGTTTGGAATGGAAAATGTCAAATCAATGGGAACTCCTATGGCCACTGCAACAAAGCTTGACATGGATAAAAGATGAAAGCCTTTTGATAGAACTCAGTATAGGAGAATGATTAGTTCCCTGCTATACCTTACAGCAAGTAGACCTAACATTATGTTTAGTGTCTGCATGTGTGCAAGGTTCCAATCATATCCCAAAGAGTCTCATGCAACAGTTGTGAAAAGAATATTCAGATATCTAATTGGAACATCACATATAGGACTTTGGTATCCAAAGGGCAATGGAGAAGAACTCATAGGATACACTGACGCTAACTTTACTAGATCTAAAACTGATAGAAAGAGTACAAGTGGAATGTGTCAATTTATGGGAGGATCCTTAGTTTCATGGTTCAGCACGAAACAAAGCAGCGTAGTTCTCTCCACAACTGAAGTAGAATACATAGCTGTTGGAAGTAACTGTGCTCAAGTTCTTTAGATGAAGCAAAAACTTGAAGATCTCAAGATTGAGAAGAAGGAAATATCAATTAGATGTGATATTCAAAGTGCCATCAATATCACAAAGAATCTAGTCATGCATTCAAGGACAAAGCATATTGAAGTAAGACATCACTTCATACGGGACCATGTTTTGAAAGGAAACATCAAATTAGAATCCGTCCCTACTGAAGATCATATTGTAGACATCCTGACTAAGCCACTTGTAGAAGATAGACACTGCAAAATCAAAAGAGAATTAGGAATGGTAAATCCCAATAAATTGTAAGTAAGTTTCTAATTAAACATATTTAAGTTTTTGAAGTTCAATTGATAAAATTTATACTAACTTAAGCATCGCAGTGTGTTCAAGATGTTGTGCAGGTGCTCTTTATGAGCTTAAATGATAATAATATCAATATAATGGAATTTATCAGGCCTGTGCAATTAACTGATGCTGAAACAGAGCTAGAAATTCAAATTTTCAAGCCCTATCTGTAAGTTTAGTCATTCAAAATTTGCATTTTGAATGTTATTAGACCAATTTTCATGCTAGATTATGATTTTGAATGAACTGGCGTGCTTAAAATTCAAACTTAAGTACTGAATAGATGTATTTCAATACCTCACATGTTGTTATAGTACTTTCAAGTTGTTCGAAATTCATCTGTTGATTGGTAAAAATTCAAATTTCTTATTGATAATATGAATGTTGACCGTGTTCAAGTGTTCAACATACGAATTTTAACAACTCAAAATTTGCATTTCAAAAATCTCTTTACAAAGTCTTAAAATTTAAATTTTTGGACCACAAAATTCATCTGTTGAATATTCATTGCCTGTGGGCTTCACAATGAATCCTCAAAATTCAAACTTTAAGGGTACAGCATTCATCTGTTGAAGCATGGATACATGATAAGTCTCTATTAGATATATTTAAGGGCTGAAATTCGTCTATTAACTTTCTCCTTCTTTTCCTGCATCATGATTAATCTTTCAAAATTTGAACTTTGATGACTCAAAGTTCATCTGTTGAGAAATGTGCTCTGAACCAAGCCACTGATAGATAAACTTTAAAGATGAAAATTCGTCTATCAGACATCCTTCTTTGCTTGGTAAGCTACATAACTGCTTGAAATTTGAACTTTGGCCCTCAAAATTCATCTATTGAACGGTTACAAAAGCTAAACTGAAGGGTTTCATTATGAATAGACGCAATCGTATTCGTCTTTCTCCCAAGTCTATTCACATCCTCACTCAATTTCTCATTAATTCCGCCTGTGAATCTTCATTTCCCACCAGTTAAACACCTATACGCACCTTATAAACCCCTTTCCTAGCATCTCTCATCAACAATCTATCACGAAAATGGCTAAGTTAAGATTCCTAACATTGGTAGAAAGGAGTCCAAACCCAAAAAGGTTGTCAAGTCCCAATATGCATCTAAGGAAGGTGAAACAAAGAAGAGAAAATGTGAATCCAGCAAAGGAACACCCTCCAAAAAGCAGAAAACCACACCTAAGGCTGAATCAAAGAAACTAGCCCTTGTTGTCTCCTCTTCTAGCACAGAGTCAGAGGAACTACAACTAACAACGGAACCTCTATGCAGCACTGCCCAGATATTAAAGGAGTACATCACAAAGTTCGTCAATAAGAAGGTAATTACTTCTCATTGTACCAACTTGGAAGATTTTCTAATTTCCAACAATTTTAATGCTAGGCTATGGCTGGTGAGATATAAAAATCTACTGAAAATTAAAGAGAGGTATGATGATGAAGTTATCAAGACATGGTATGCTGCCCTATCATATAATAGTAGAAAGAGGAGATGACAAGTTAATCTAAGGTCCAGAACTCTGTGGTTCTCTGATGAGACAATCAATGAAGTTCTAGAGATCCCTAGGCAAGATGGACTAAAGATTGACATCACTACCTTAAGATACATAGATGATGATGAAGAAGCAGACAATGAAGGTGATCAATTCTTGAGCTACAAGGAAAGCACTGTCCTAAATACTTTATTCAAAAGGCATGAAAACAAGCCCCTCCTGAGAATGATAAAGCCCTCTGATTTAAGTGTCCAAGCTACGATCTTGTACTACATAGTGTTTAGGATCATCTTCAACAAAGAGGGAAGCTTTAACTTAATTACAAGGGCCGAGGCTCATGTGATAACTATTCTAATGCATGGAAAGCTACGAAATCTGGGCCATGTCATCTTCCAGCATATGATAAGGTAAGGGATCAAAGGAAGGATTCCACCTTACCCTATGCCTCCATCATTACTAAGATGCTTCAGCATGCAAAAATTAAGCACTTGAAGAAGGGAAAAGGAAAGCCTACTGAAGTATTCAAGGAGGAAAAGCTGCAGTGAATGGACATTGAAAAGAAGGAAAGAAGGTGGATTGGCAAAGGTGCAGGGAAATTAGAGGATTTATTCTTTAAGGAAGGTTAGTCATAACACCAAGAAAGGACCTCTGAGGCTATAGTACACACTCAGCCCTCACCACAGCCATTCCAACCTGTTTCTGCTTTACTTCAGCCTTCCTAGCTTGTTTCTACTCGACCACAACCCACTCAGCCACCTCAACCCTCCACACCATCCACCTGGCCTAAGCCAACCAAAGTCATTGAGCTATATGATAGCTTATCTACACTCATGCTGAACATCAGAGAAGAGCAAAATGCCAAGGTTACTCACCTGCAGGTCAAATCATATAATTGGCCAAAAACATAAAAGTAATTGATGATACCTATGAAGACATAAGAAGTGTTATCCCCTCCACCTCAGCTCCTCCACATCAGCCTGGACCCTCTAAGCCTACCAAATCTATCTCTCCTGAACCTCCAAGTCCATTTGAACTGGAATCCCCTGAGCCTATTACTACATATGCTGAAACTGGGGCTACTGATACTGCTGCTACTCTACAGGCCTCCAGCAATAAGACAAGCCCTAGTCTACCCTTGGACTATACCATGGACGAAAAAGCTCTTTAGGAAGAAGGCACTCACGAGCCTATAATAGATGATGTTGCTCATGACTCAATTTTGTCATCCCAAGAATCTGAGCAAATGGAGAAATTAGTTACGACCATCACCTCTGCACCCATCATCTAGGCTGCACAAAATGAGGAAAGAAGCCTTGTCCCTTACGTAAATGTTGCTGTCATTACATATAATGTAATTGTGCAAGCTCAGAAGAAAAGCTTGATGAAATGTTTCCTTCTCTTACCCCCTCAATCTCCATCTCCTAAATATGGTCTAATAGAGGAGCAAAAAGCTCGATTGGTAAACACTAAAAGGGAAATATAAGAACTCCTCGAAGTATCTGATGAGGAAGATAATGGAGATGAAGACTCGGCACCTCCTCTTCATATCCCCTCCTTAGTGACATTCATTCATGTCCTTCTTCAAGCTATTCCCCTATCACAAATTCTTCCTCCTGTTATGCATGTTCCAACTCCTAATAATTCCAAAAAAGGGGAGAAGAAAACTGAGCAAACTGGGAAGTCTGAAGCTGGGCAATCTGGCAAGACCTATAGCAAGAAATCCAAGCCCAAGAAGAAGTGAACTAGCTAGATATCCTAGAGAATCTTAGGGCTATTTGTCTCTGTTTTGTATCTTTGCATCTTTTGTAGTATTTCTTGTATTGAAATGTTAATCTTCCTACAATGTCATGTACTTGCTTAACTAAATCAATGTACTGAACTTTGAATTAATACAATATGATTCTATATTTTCTGCTATTCTTATCTTTAATCTTTAATGCATATGTTAAAGGGGAGCTCTTAGAAGCAAATCCAAGTACTAATCTAGTTTACAAGTTATTTTCTCATCATCAAAAAGGGGGAGAATGTTGAATCAAGTGTTTTGATGATTCTAAACAACTAGATCTTGGAAGAAAAATATCAAAGGAGTATAAGAGCATACAAGTAAAGAAATCCAAGTAGAAATGTGTGAAGAATTAGTTTTTAGGATCTCTCACAATGTACATGGGGTAAAAGGCTTTGATTTTTACCTACTTAAACTCTCATAGCGTTTAAACATGTGTTTTTCACATTATCCTATGTTAACATATGTTAGATTTGAAAAACACTGACTAACAGACAAATTTTGAGTGTTAAACTTTATATATTTCATTGAAAATTCAAACTTTGTTGATTGAAATTCGAAGTTTCAAAGGTATCACCTCTGACAGACGAATTTCAAGTGTTAAAATTTGAATTTTGAGTCAAGCATAGTTAAGCAAATGTGCAAAATTCATCTGAAGTCATGTCAAAATTCGTCTGATATTAAAATGCAAACTGAGTTTAACACAATTTCTCTGATAGACAAATTTTAGTTTTCAAAATTTGAATTTTGGAATGAAAACTTGTAAGTCAAATTAGAGGTGTCTCTGACAAATGATTTTTGAAAGTGCAAAATTCAAATTTCTCAAAGTAGAACTTTTGTGTCATGTTGAGCTTGTCACTGACAAACAAATTTTGGCATCGCAAAATTTGAATTTCGAGTGCACTGCAGAAACATGAGACAACTGTTCACACTCATTAGATACACTTTGAATATGAAAATTTGTACATCTTAACATGGGATATATTTGACAAAACCAAAATTCAAATTTTACTCTTGAACAGACGAACTTTGGAAGTTCAACGTTAAAGTCTTAACTTATGGTTTCTGTAAAATTTGTCTATTGGCACCCAAAATTCGAATTATAGTGTGTCAGATGCATTAAATGTAATTGGTGAATGGCTAGTTTTATAGAGTAACCGTTGGATAACATCTCTAACGGTTGGATCTTGTGTCTAACATCTAGTTAAGTCACAAATATATAAATAGAACTTCATTTGAAGTTGTGAGTAACAAATTTACACTGTAAATACTAAAAGTCTGCTAATATCTTTAGTCTTTTACCTACTTACAATTCATTTATTACACTTCAACTGTCTCATTCACTCTATATTAGAGTTTTTCATTCTGTACAAAATCTTTTCTTCATCTAGAAGAAAGATTTTCTTGTGAGGGGGTTTTCACAAGGGATTTGAAAAAAACACTTTGTTAGAGTGCAAAGTGTAAATTTGAAAACTCTTAGAACAGAGCACAAGGCTATACTGTGGCATTGCAAAGAACCCACTAAATTCTTACAAGATAATGAAAAATCTCAAGTGGTGGCTTGAGGACTGGACATAAGTCAAGTGGAGTAGACCAAACCAGGATAAATCTCTGTATCCTCTCTTCTTTTACCTTGCAGTTGCTTTATATATTCTATACTCTATTTTCTGCAAACTTCTACTATCATTGTTTTATCACAATTTTGCAGAAAAATTTTGAACTTCCTAATTCACCCCCCTCTTAAGAAGCCAGCAAACCTAACAGTCTAAACCATAACCAATAACCAAGAAGTTGCATACCACAGTAATAGATGCAATGGGTTTCAACATAATAAGATAAAAATACAGCAATGAACAAGAGCATCAAGCACATGAATCCATCAAACATACTTCAGCTTTCTGCAAGAAAAAAAAAAACCACAAATTCTACAACAAATTGTATTCAATTCAATAACAATTGTCTCCTATTGGCTAAACTGCCTTTGACTGACTTGATTCAACTTCCTTGGCAAGCAAACTACATAGTACTGCAATGATTCATAATAGAAAGTAATGATTCTGATAAGCATATGGCACCCATATGAGATGGTCTTAACAATCTTATTTGCTTGTTTATAACAGAAGTATAATAGAATTTACAGTAAGATATTACCTTCTATTGAGACTAAAGGTAAGAAAATGTAAATTAGGGCATCATATGATACCATAATCAATTGTCATAATTAGGGCAAAGAATAAAGTCGATATCAGCAAGATAAATATGATTTCAATCTCTAGTTTCATTTCTCTTATATAGTAAGACCTTCAATCCACATTTGATCTAAATAATTTTCCTATAAATTTTCCTGTAGAAACATGTACCTTAATTGAAATTTTCGTGTCACTCTAAGGCCTCTTGAATTTTTTGACATGCTTCTTTACAATTTTCTTGCTTAGCAAATGAACTACCATTATGCCTAAACAAATCTCAGCAACCCAAAATTCCAAATATATTCAACATTGACATAAATAGGAAAAGAAAATAAAATATAAACTACAAGCAATTATGTTCATGTAGAGATCTATATATGTTGCACGAACAAAACATAAAATTCAAATTATAATCAACTGAAAATTTGATATACTTGAAATCATAACAAAAAGGGAGAAAAAAACTGAAAAGATGGAATAAATATAGAATGTAACAATTTTTTTTGGGCCAAAAGATAGAACCTAGCAATTAAATACAACAATTTCCATTAACCTAACCTCAATTACACCCAAATCACATTGACATCTAATCTAGCTTAACATTGCAATAAAAAATAAAATAAAACTAGTAGCAGACCAACTACAACTACAAAAAAGTTGCAGAAAGATTGTTTGAATTTTGAAATAAAAAAATAAATTTGATAAAGAGACATCAACAATAGAGAGATTAACTATAGAAAACACAAGATTGGTGTCATAAAGTTTCATTTGGTAAAAAAAAAAATACCAATATATCTTGATTGAAAATTCAACTAAACAAAAATTGTTGATAGAAAATGAATGTGTAGTGCTATAAGTTCCCGTGGTGGTCGAAGAAAGGCAATTCAAAATTTCAAAGGTGGAACTATAGAAAACAATATAAATTGTTTTAGCTTCTCCCTGTCACAATGTGACCAATAATTGTCACTTTTAAAAAAGACCAAGTGGAATTCTATTAGTTATTATTATTTTGGAGATCATATATAAATGACAAACTAATTGACAAGCATATTATTTCCTTGATAAAAGCATATAGCATAGCATCACGATGGACATTTTTAAACTATATAACATTCAATGCAAGGAAAAGGCACTGACAATTGTTAGGATAACAAAGATGAAATTTCATAGTACATTCAAAGTAAATCTAATGTCTAAAACTTAGAAGACTCAACATTCACGATAATAGGAATGAACTAAACTATAGAACATGAAAAGGGTGCAGACATTATGACCCATGCCCACATTTGATACACTGACTAGGTTCTTAGAATTGTAATTGAAGCAACTATATTTTCAAGAATACAACTATCCATCTTAGCAAAATCAATAGAACATCAAGTTTTTAATCAAAATGTAAGAATTAGGTGATTCAACCATTTGCAAATGCTTTATATATTGACTAGTTGAAGATGCACAAGTTAACCAAGCAAGGAGGACAAAGTTATGATGAAAAAGATAGAATTTAACTTACAAAGTGATCAAGGGGTCCTTAAAGATGATGAAAGTAGGCAATATATGCCTCAATTTTGTATTCATTGGCAATGCTTGGATGCTTTTCAGTATCAATCTTCACTATCTATATCTTATCTATAAGCCGAGTGCTTACTTCGTTCAATATGGGAACCATAAATTGACAAGGACCACACTTACATAACCAGTTATTAGAGTCCTACATCAATTAAAATTATTTGACATAACTAGCAAACTAACCTATAAGCAGAAACAGTGAAGGAGTAAAACATAAAGAGGAGATAAAGTTACCAATTTGCATAAAAGTCAACCAAGACAAGTTTATCTGAATTAGCAAGCAAATCATCAAAAGAAGAAAATGTTTGTTTCTTAGCTTCAACCTACATAAAACAATTTTTAAAATTGCTCATTAGTTCTTAATTGAAAATAAAAGTTAAAATTTTAGCCAATTCATTGCAGATGCACAAAAACACACAAAGAAGCTACTAAGTCCTTAAAATCACACTTTTAGCACCACTCATAATGACTATAAATCTAGTCAATGTGGTCATGAAGAACACATAATCCATCAACACCACCTAAAAGTCCCAAAGCTAGAAATCAAAACCTCACAACAAAAATAGGATACTATGTGCACTTAAAGTTAAGAGAATAAAATTGTAGATAAGGAATTAAGCCTTACCTTCACAAGGTGCAATATGACTACAACTACGAAGACCCTAAACTAGAGGCACATTGTGTGTATTTCTTATATTAGTTCAATCACATGACACAATTATAGACCATCAAGGTGAAAATAAAAATGTCAAGAACCTAAAAGCTTCAACTCCTCCAAATCTTACCATGCCAAATCATTAGTCTGACATATCATCGTAAGCAACAAGAAAAAATATACATTAATCTTATCAATATTAGTCTCACATGTCATTGTAACCAACAAAAGAATATTATACATATATATATTAATCTTATCAATGTTAATCTCTTAGCAATGGGTGACAAACATCAAACTCATAAAGCTTCCACAAATAAGTTTATGGATGTATGCATATACCTTTCAGACACCAAAACTTTCAAGAAATCCTGAACTAACGCATTGTAAAATCATTACACACATCCACTACCTCATAAACGAATGATTTGCACACTTCATCCTTTCAATATTGGATTCTAAAAATAAGACTTTGAATATCTAAAAAAATCATATCGTATGCTACTTTTAGTAGTTTCCCATCCATCTCCTCAATTCTTTTGCCTGTTGAGAAAAAGAGCTTGTTTGCCAAACTAAAGACACATCAAAAAAGTATACTCATCCTCACAAAGTTAGTCATAGAAGACAAATAAAGATCAGAGAGAAGTGCAAGAATCCAAATCGAAAATAGATCTACTAATTTTTGGAAATGAATCAAGTGAGAGAGAGCGAGAGAAAGAGAAATTTACTCAAGACGAAAGCACATATTCGAGATCAACAATTGAAGGAGAGGTAGATTCAGATTCAGAAGGAGGGAGCCAATGGATCTGCAATGTTCACAGTGTGATGAAGGTGTGATGCGGATGGTGAGAGTGAAAGATCTTAGATTTTGATGATGAGAGTGCGAGATCTAACACAGATGATTCATTTGAATTAAATCTCTAACACAAACTCACCTGAGGATGCATGAAGAAGAGAAGATGGACAACAAACTAGACACGAAGGGATTAAGGGAGGACGAGAGGGATGGACTACGAGCTGCACATTGAGGGAACGAAGTGCCAGGGTTTAAAGAATCAATGAAGAGAATGAGGACGAGAGCGAAGGATTTGGATTCTTACTTATAAGTAATTTAAATATTTTATAAATAACTTTAGATGGTGTTTCTTTTGAAAATACCATTTAAAAATCCAATCTTAGTTGGCATTTCCTTAGCAAACGGTCATTTAAAATATTTTTTAATTTTTTTTTAAATTTATAAATAATCTTAGTTGTCGTTTAATTGTAAACACCAACTAAAATAAAGATTTGGATGGTGTTTCCAAATTGAAAATATCAACTAAAGTATTTCTCTTTTTTTTTCACATCCATTATTAGTTGATGTTTTAGAAAGAAACATTAACTAAAGTATTTTGTATCTCACTTTAGTTGGCGTATCTTATTGAAATGTCAAACTATTGAATGCCATTAAAGCATAAAATTGACATAGTGATAAAAATTAAAATTGAAACAAAAATAAATTGAGAGGATCGAAAAACATCACAATCACAACCTCTATCACGAGTAAAAATGAGAACGACTGAGGAAGGGCCATGTTTCGTTTAGCCTCTAGTACTGTCCATCCGTTTTGCAAAGCGAGGGAGGGGGAGTCCTTATATTAACTCTCTGAAAGCCACGTGACAGACGAAGGACCTCATTGTAAACGTTTTGAAAGATTGAGGACTAAAGTTTTTTAACAGACTAATTTTACAGGAAGTGTTTTGAAAAAAATAATAATAAAATACAATAGCTAAGTTGAAAATTGAGGTAAATTATAAAGATTAATTGATTTATTTTTTATGTTTTTTATTTAAAAAGTATTATATAAATAAAGTTAGTTTTCTAATTTTTTAAAAAATTATTTATTTAAATTAATGTATAAAAATAAAAATAAAACAATTAGAATAACCAAAGTCTCATCAAAACAATTTGATAAGATTTATATCGCTCTACATTTATATATAAGTTAACAAGAGAACTAAACGGAAAATTTCTTCCAAACAAATTGTAAATTTATTTTTTTCACACACACATATAATTCATAATGACCAAAAAAATTTTCTCAAAATGACCAAAAAAATAATACATATCAAATATTATTAAACTAAATTATTTACAAATCATGAAGAATTAAATTCATAACTTAAATTAAATGTAAAGTATGAAAAAACTTGTCTAGTTTAACATTAATTATAGCTAGATATATTATTTAATACTAATAATAGTTTATTCAAGTAGTTTCACATTGTTTCTCTTAAACAAAGTTTTAAGTTTGAATCTTATATAAAAAATTATTGTTGAGATAGCTTTATATCTATATAACCATTCTAACTTGATTTGAATTTATTTTGGCTCAACGGAAATTCTGAAAACTAGTTATTTATTTATTTTTTATTTTCCAACACTAAAGCTGGTTGACGACTTGACATCACTACGGAAAAAATAAAGATATATTATTTAGCTCAATACTTCGGCACAGCATGAGGGAAACGGGTCCGCTACAGTGAGTTATCCGAATTATTAGACCGATCAACGCAGCGTTTAGCTTTACACTTATTCTTTGTTAGCTGTCGTTTATCAGCATCCTTATCCTACTTTAACTGTCGTTTATCAGTTCAGTAGTGGCTTTTCCCCTTTCCTCCTCTCGCGCGCTTTGGGCTCCTCCCGTCGGAAACGGCGCCGGCGACGGTTAGGCTTCTCTTGTTGAAAGCGACCCTGGTGACAGTGCCTGTTACTTCGTTTGGGCAGAATAGGGATGCATGATCGCTAATGGTTTGTATTCTGCATCCACTGCTTCATCTTTGATCAATTCTTGTTTGAATTAGTTTACAGATCAGTTCTTTAATTAGTGGATGTAAACAAGGATTGAGTGAGGGACTTTGTTAGGTTATCTTATTTATCCAAGGATCGTAAACTGCGCATCGCTGCATCTATTTAAGCCTTGGACTGATTTCTGTTCTTGTAGTTGAATCTCAATTATAGCTAATGAAATTGATTCCTTTCTTTCCTCAGTCTATTCTTGGCAGAGTTTTTCTTTATACACACGCACCCAATAATCTAGACACGCACACTAGCTGCTGAATTTAGTTGATCTTGTCATTTCCATACACTTGCTTGAATTGTTGCATTTAATATTTAATCGTAAATTACAAGCGAAAATTATGTTAGCTATAGCAGTTTGGTTACTGACATGGGAAGAGCTCGTTTGATTCATTTGTTGTCTGTGCTTAAAGACATGTATAACATGAGATTTAGGTATTCTGATTTTATTGAGCAACAATGTTGTCAATATGAGCAATGTTCCTCTAATTGATTGCAGTTGACTTAAAATTACATAAAAATGGCTTGCTGTAATATTTGTTTCTTTCTTTCTAATGGAGAAGAAAGGGGTCTGGGTGGCTTATATTCGAGCCATAAAGGATATGTATGAGGGGGCAACAACAAGTGTGAGGACCCCTGGAGGTGTGACAAAGAACTTCCCTATAACAATAGGCTTACATCAAGGATCTTCTTTGAGCCCATACCTATTTGATCTGGTTTTGGATGTTCTTACAGAACATATACAAGAAGAAATTCCAAAGTGTATGCTCTTCGCGGATGATATAGTTTTAATTGAGGACTCAAGAGAAGAGGTCAACTCTAAACTTGAATTATGGAGACATACCTTGGAATCAAAAGGTTTCCGTCTGAGTAGGAGTAAAACGGAATATATGCATTGCAAATTTAATAAGAGGTCAATTATAGATGATTCAGAGGTAAAAATTGGAGAACAAATCATTCCCGAGGTGTCAAAGTTTAAATATTTGGGGTCGATTTTACAGAATAATGGGGAAATTGATGGGGATGTTATGCATAGGATACAAGCTGGGTGGTTAAAGTGGAGGAAAGCAACAGGAGTTATTTGTGACCGCAAGGTGCCTACTAAGCTTTAAGGAAAATTTTACAGAATAGCTATTAGACCAGCAATGCTATATGGTAGTGAATGTTGGGCTTTGAAAGGACAACAAGAGCATAAGATGGGAGTAGCAGAGATGAGAACGTTGAGATGGATGTGTAGTCATACAAAATTGGATAAGATACGAAATGAATGTATACGAAGGAAAGTTGGGGTAGCACCTATTGAGGAGAAAATGGTGGAACATCGTTTAAGATGGTTTGGGCATGTACAAAGAAGAGGGCAAGAGGAGCCAGTGAAGAGAGTTGATCAAATGGCCTGGAGCCCGATCAAAAGGCGTAGAGGAAGACCAAAAAGGACATTAAGGGAAGTTATAAGGAATGACCTTTTGAGAAATGATCTATCTGAGGAGATGGCGTTTGATAGAGCTCATTGGTGTCGTTTGATCCATGTAGCCGACCCCACCTAGTGGGATAAGGCTATTGTTGTTGTTGTTGTTGTTTCTAATGTTCTCCTACTTAAGTGTTCATTGTGTTACATATAATATTGTGTTCATTTCAAGGAAACTTGCACTACTTTTTTTTAGCATCTATAATATTGTGTTCATTGTGTTACATCTATTTTTGTTTTCATTTCAAGGAAAATAGCCTAGAATTGAGTTAAATCATAATAAAAATCCAACTGGGATTTCTTTTTTAATTTGTTTGCAAATTAAACTGAATTGAAATTGATTGTTATTTAGAATTATGTTTTGGCTAAAGCTGTATATCTTTGAGAATAGTGATACAACAGCATGAGGTTGTGGCTTAGTTTATCTGTTGATGTATTCCTTCAAGTTATTTCCATGAACCTGCATTGCCAATTGACTCTGTCTCAAAATCATGTTAAAGTGGATGAGGAGGATGAAAAGGCTAAATGGGCACAATGGAATGACAGCATATGTGAGAGGAAACACCATCTCTTCAAGCTGTGAAAATATCCATATTGATGAAGTCCAGCCACAGGTAGCAGAGGAATGGCGCACCAGAATTGGGAGAAAAAAAAATTTTGGAGGGAAAATTGCACCAGCAGTGGAAGGATGAAGATTCTGATATGCAGTATTGGGCTAAACAAAGTGTTTAAATTAAGTGGGTGACGTGGCCTTTTTTCTATCCATTGGATGCACGAACTGCCATGGTTTACCCTTAATTCAAGAACATTAGGGCCAACCTTACTTCAGTGGATCTGTTTCCCAACACAAGGTTTGTACCTTGGCATGCCACTTTTGAACAACATAGCCACCAGAGTAGCCAGTCTCTATCATCTAAGACAGCTCCATGCCTACCTCATTCACCACTCCCTTCATCACCACAACCACTGGGTGGCTCTGTTACTTGCGCATTGCACACACCTTCTTGCACCACTCAGTTATGCTCGCTGTGTTTTTTGTGCAGCAACTGACCCTGATTTTCAGGTCTTTATGTCCATGCTTAAATACTATTCTCAAATTGGTGCCCACACTGACGTAGTTCCTCTCTACAAAGATATGCAATGCCATGGTATAAGGCCTCCCGGAATACCCTTTTTCCCAATTTTGATAAAAGCTGCAGGAAAGGCCAGCATGATGTTCCATGCTCATGCAGTGAAATTGGGTCATGTTGATGATCATTATATTCGAAATGCAATTATGGGTGCGTATACAAAACATGGGCCTATTGAGCTTGCTCGGAAGCTGTTTGATGAAACAACTGAGAGAAAAACTCCAGACTGGAATGTGATAATTGCTGGATACTGGAAATGGGGGAATGAGGAGGAAGCAAGTAGGATTTTTCATTTGATGACTGATTCTGAGAGAAATGTTATTACTTGGACCACCATGGTTACTGGGTATGCTAAGTTGAGGAATTGTAGAAGTGCTAGGATGTATTTTGATAAGATGCCAGAAAGAACTGTGATATCTTGGAATGCAATGCTATCAGGCTATGCTCAAAGTGGAGCTCCAGAAGAGACTTCAAGATTGTTCAACAATATGATTGATTCTGGAATAGAACCAGATGAAACAACATGGGTTACTGTCATATCTTCATGTTCATCTCTTGGTGATCCCTGTATTGCTGAGTCACTGGTTAGAAGGCTACACGGAAAGAATATTCATTCAAATTATTATGTCAAGACAGCTCTGCTTGATATGCATGCAAAATGTGGGAACCTGGAGGCTGCTCAGAACATTTTTAACCAACTTGGAGTATATAGAAATATTGTTACATGGAATGCCTTGATTTCTGCATATGCAAGAGTAGGGGATTTATCTTCAGCAAGAGACCTCTTTGATAAGATGCCAGAAAAGAATATCGTTTCCTGGAATTCAATGATTGCTGGTTATGCTCAAAATGGCGAGTCACTTACGGCAGTGGACCTGTTCAAAGAAATGATATCTGCTAAAGATTCAAGACCTGATGAGGTGACTATGGTTAGTCTAATCTCTGCTTGTGGACATCTTGGAGCACTAGAGTTAGGTAACTGGGCCGTGAGCATCCTAAAAGAAAATCACATCAATCTTAGCATCTCAGGATGCAACACTATGATTTTCATGTTCTCAAAATGTGGGAGCATGGAAGATGCCACAAGAACATTTGAAGAAATGGAAACTAGAGATGTAGTTTCCTATAACACATTGATTTCAGGGTATGCAGCGCATGGCCATGGACTGAAAGCTGTAAGTCTACTGTCAAAAATGAAAGAAGAAGGTATCAAACCAGACCGCATAACATATATAGGAGCACTAACGGCATGTAGTCATGCAGGATTATTAGAAGCAGGGCAGAAGGTTTTTGAATCAATTGAAGTTCCTGATGTAGATCACTTTGCATGCTTGGTTGACCTGTTAGGCAGAGTGGGTAAACTAGAAGAAGCTACCAAGTTGATTCTAACCATGCCAATGGAACCCCATGCAGGAATCTATGGCTCCCTTCTAAATGCTTGCCGGATTCATAAACGAATCGAACTTGGAGAGCTAGCTGCAGCAAAACTGTTCAAGCTTGAGCCGTATAACTCAGGCAATTATGTGTTGCTGTCAAACATATATGCTTCGGCTGGTAGGTGGGAAGATGTTGAGAAAGTTAGGAAAACAATGACAATACAAGGATTGAAAAAATCAACTGGGTGGAGTTGGGTGGAGCATAAGGGTCAAATGCACAAGTTCATAGTGGGAGACAGATCACATGAAAGATCAGATGATATCTATAAGCTACTGGTAGATCTAAGACTTAGGATGAGAAATGCAGGATATGTAGCAGACAAGAGCTGGGTGTTAAGAGATGTTGAAGAAGAAGAAAAGGAGGAGATGGTGGGAGTTCACAGTGAGAAATTGGCTATCTGTTTTGGTCTTCTAGTTAGTGAGATGGAGACAGTAATGAGGGTGGTGAAGAATTTAAGGGTATGTGGTGACTGCCATACGAGCATCAAGATGATATCTAAACTGGAGGGACGGAAGATAATTGTTAGGGATAATAACAGGTTTCACTGTTTCAGTGATGGGTTTTGTTCTTGCAAAGATTATTGGTAGGATTTCACCCAAAAAAACTATCCAAAAAAAAGAGATTATTGGTAGGAAAAATTATACTTGTAGTTTTTATAGTTTCATTCAATTTTAAATTTGATTCTTATAATTTAAAAATTTATGATTATATCCTTTTAATTCAAATAATTTTTACTTGATATTTGTTATTATATCTTTTTCAATATTTTATCATATGTGTGAAATAATTTTACTTTATTATACATATGCTATTATTATTTTTATTGCCATAAATCATGCATATTAAAATTATTAAGATAATATATATGATGTATTTTATCAATAAAATTTTATCACATATTCATATTTTTTTATCAGAATGGACTAAATTAAAAATTTTATAAAGATTTAATTATAACTTTTTAAACTGAGGATCAACTTGAAAATTAAATGAACCTTTAAAGAAAAATATAATTTTCCCTTTTTGGTAAACTGGGGAGAAGTAATTGCCTGAAAGAGTTGTCGTCTACAACTTCAAGAGAAATCCCATGTCAGTTTTGTTTTGTTTTCTTTTCTTTTCTGTTTTCTTAAAGTTAAATTCTTAATTGTTAATTCAATCTTGATAATTTGAAACCTTTTAACTAAGTATATTAGCAAAAGTTTGTAAATTAATTCTTATTATTATATTATATTATATTATTTTTTATCATCCTATTTCTTTAAGCCTACATAATTCAAAATAAATCTAGTCATTTCATCAAAATGGCATCGCATATAACCTATATTGCACCTATATTTAAAAAAAAAATGTATTCACATTTGATATCTTTTATATATAATACACATATTATATTTTATAATTCGTATTATATATATATATTTTAATTTTTTTCTTCAAATGTTCTAAAATAAGTTAAAATCTAATAAAAAAAACTCATAGTTTCCGCCCTCAGTTTGTTTGACTCATTTTTCTAATCTTCTAGACTAAAAGGGCATAAAAAAATCATAAAATAAACATCTGGATCATGTGCTGATCTAGTGAGCTAATCAGCACATTAGTTCGGCTTACATAGACATGATCAAGAACAATAAGCCACTTCTTCGTAAGTAGTCCTTTGATTTGTTCAGCCAAGTTGTCCATCAAATTATAAATACAGAGTGTTACTTCTATCCATGGACTATAAATACAAAAAATTATATGGGTATGGGGGCATCATAATTTTAATATTTTATTTTATTTTCTTTCTTCTCCGTCAGCTTTACAAATAGTTTAAACTTAAACACATAAAAGAGAACCACCAAATTTCAGAAAGATGGCAAAGAGGATTCTCCAGAACTTCATCATATTACCCACGAAATTATTAAAAAAATGCCATAAAGTATGCTATTAATTTCATCTACTTCTTCCTTTTCCAAACTCTCAGAATATTCAATTCACATGCTCACTTTGAATCTATAGACACATTTATGTGTGTACTGGGGGTTATGTTCAACCTGGAGTTACGGGCAAAGGAGCAATATTACAACTAAAAAATGACTTAACCTATGTCACCTTCTAGAGTTCAATCAAACCAATGAGATGAAGTTTTAAGTTTTAACAACAATTACCATCAATAGGTTTGACCTTGTGAATCCTGAGAAAGTTCACTTTTACAATCAACTCCACTCATATCTAGTATCAACTTTACCCCTTCGTTTGGATCCGGGAGAAACAACAACGAAAGTAAAATTTGGGAAGAAAACAAGAAAAAACTTATGAGCTGTTTTATTGCAATTTTCTAGAAATAATTTTTTGTTTTGGGGAACAAAAAGATAAAAAAACTCATTTGGTGATATGTTTTTAATAACATATTTTCAAAAACTAAAAACCAAAAACTTGTTTTCCATAATAGAAATATAATACCTTTGGGCTGTTTTGGATGTTTTTGTTCTCAAAAATCTACAAAATACGAAAAACATCACATTCATTAATGGCATATTTGTAAATTTACCCAAATCAATTTGGTGCCCATTGTCCAATGTCTCATCCCCAACCTCTACTCGACACCATACCATTCTCTGCTTCGCTTTCCATTTTCCTCTTCTGCCTTGGCCGTGTTCTCCCTCCTTTCTCTGTTCAAGCTAAAGATTAGTGGTAGCCATCGATAAGCCCTTCTTGTCCATTAGTGAGCTCCTCTTTTTATCCTTTCTTACCATTATTTTTCAGTTCCTCACCTTTGATTAGCTCAATCTATATTTTTTAGGTTGTTTCAGCTTCAAGTCTAGCTTTGGTCGCCCATTTTAGCTTCGAGTTTGCCTCGATCTGTAAAGTCACCACTGCATTCTAGCTGTTTTCTGCTGCTTTCCAGGCCTCCATCTCAGTTTTTCAAGTTGAAGCTATGTGCTTAGAACAAGAGAGATAAATCTTCAAAGCTCCACTCCCCCATTTTTATTTCTTGACCATTTGGCTGTCATTTCTATTTAGGGAATGAATTAGCTTCCAATTTTAGTTCCCTACGATGCCTTAAGCTGCTTTTGGCACTCGACAAAGGCCATCTTTTTCTCAAGTCTATTTTGTTAGGAATGCTGGCTTGTTGTTTCAGCTCAACATTGGAAGCTACATAGTTTCAGCTCATCGCCATTTTCATGAAAACATATTAGTTGTTCGAATGACTTCTCACAAACTTGGATACCTTTGAAAATTATCAAAATAACCTCTTATGGTGTTATTCCTTATTCGGATAATATTTAATCAATACAGACTAAGTTTTTGAAAAATACGGGTTATCAGGATAATCACTCAAGATTATGCGGATAATGAGTTCAACAGAGAGAGGTCCAAGAGTTATGTAATATACATTATGTGGATAACCTCCCTAGGTTATGCGAATAACAAGTAACACAGAATAAGTAATCTTTATTGTTAAGCCTCTTATTCGAATAAGGTAAGCGCCTTATCAGGAAAACAAGTTAGACAAAAGAAATGACATGGTGCAGACTTTAGTTATGTTGATAATCTCAAACATTTTCATGAAAACGAAGAGAGAACACTTAGAAACAATATAAGGTTGAGATTTTATCCCCATAACTTCTAATAGTTATGCGCATAAGTTAAAACTTTTCTTGAAAACCATTTTAAAAACATGAGTTAAGCATTAATCACTAAGATAAATGCCCAATCTAATATCAGGATAAGTAGAATGAATAACATATAAAAGATTAACTACCTTCTTTACATGAGAATTCTAACAAATATAACTAAACACTCTTCAATCAACAAGATTCTTTAGTTTTGATCTTTTCTTTGTATATGATGCCTTGATATTTTACTTCCAAACTCATTGTTATTTAGAATCATCAAAATTATTTAACTTAACATATTTGCTTGCCCAATAGAATTTTATTATTATATTAATCTATTATATTATAGTAAATATGTTATTTATTATTTATTATGCTAAAATTTTATTATTAAATTAATCTATTATATTATTTAGTCTATTAAATAGTAAAGAAAAAAGTGCTATTAAAAACTGTATGGTAGATGTTTTGAAAATAGTTTTTCTGTTTTCAAAAACAGAAAAGTAAAAAGACTTGTTTGATAAATCTGGTTTTTATAAATTATTTTGGAAAACAAAAAAATAAAAAAACAGAAAACTCATAACATTTTTAATATATTTTGGAGTTTTTGTTCTAAAAACACAAGAAAATATGAAAAACATTCACATCATTAATAGTAAAGTTATAAATTTTGAATAACTCATATATTACTTACTAGTTATGATTTTGAGAACAATTGTTTAAACAGATTTTTTATTTTCTTATTTTCAAAACTTATTCTCTAAAACAATTTTAAATAGCTTTACAACATTGTTTTGAGAACAATGAAACAGAAAATACTGTCAAACAGACTCTATAAAAATTGTTTCATAAAACAAGTGAATCAAACAAATTTCCTATTTTTTTATTCTCAAAACATATTCTTAAAACAATTTTCTTAAAACAGTTTTTTTTGAATTTTTTGTTTTTAAGAACAATTTTCAGAATATTGAATCAAACAAGTTATTTTGTTTTTTTTTTTCTCAAAACTTGTTCTCGAAAACACTTCTACAAAACTATTTTAAGAATATAAAAATAGAGAACATAATCAAACCTGCCCTTAGATACTTCCATGTTTAGGTTTCTATTTATTTTCCCTTTTAGTATTCCTTTTCCTTTATTTTCCCCTTCTTCCAAACAAAATCATATAAGTAAAGAAGGATTGCTTATGAACTCAAATAAAGAGAATGCTTTTATAGATTTGAGAGTATAACTGAAAGAACCATGCCAATGGAACACATCTATTGATTTGTGAATGGGGATTGCAAGAAAATGAATGTTATCTTTGCATATCTACGGTCTCAAATGGCTTCACTGATTAATCTAATGAGATATTTCAACAAGATGAAAAGAATAACCTAATGAGATATTAATGGGTACTCACAAATTTTTAGTAACTTCATATTCAATTTCAAATAATTAATAAAATCAACTAATCATTGATAAATAAGTAAACATATTAATAAATTTTATAGCAATCTTTTCTACTTATTTATTTTTTCATCTAAAATTAACACTCATTATATTCATATTATAAAGTGTCTTGAAAGTTTTTTCTTGATCTATACTATAAGGTATTATATAATAATTTGTTTTTTACCCTTTATTCATTTAATAATTAATCTTGTAGCTTGAGTTGGAGTAATAAAAATAAGCCGAACAAATAGGGTAAAAATGAAATTTTTAACTTTTTTTAGAAGTTTAAGAATTTAATAAAATTTTCTTAAAATATATAAAATTATTGGAAACACATTATATTATATTATAGATCAAATATAATATACTCTATTTATTTATTGGTTAAAAATCAAGTTGATTTAAAAATTTCTCCTAACATCGTTTGCAATTATTTTTTGATAAATTTGTAAATTCTATAACATACAAATGCATGTATCCAATACTATCCAATACAATATGAAGAATATAATAATTTTTAATAATTTAAGATATACTTCATGTGATCCCATTTATAAAGCAATTTTAATTAACTCATATGAATCAATGAAGTTACTTAAAATTAGTTGATACCATTTAATTTCTTGAAAATTAATTTGACTTTCTAAATTTATCCTTACATTAATATTTTATTAAATTTTTAAAAATAAAATGCT
The DNA here is from genome assembly GCA_026686845.1 of Adenanthera pavonina. Taxonomy (NCBI): domain Eukaryota; kingdom Viridiplantae; phylum Streptophyta; class Magnoliopsida; order Fabales; family Fabaceae; genus Adenanthera; species Adenanthera pavonina. The sequence continues at coordinate 13,439,469 of JAIVEN010000017.1, forward strand.
TTATAGAAAAAATCAAAATTTATTTTAAAATTTTACCTTATAAGTAGAATAAGGGAGATACATGCATACATATACGTAAGTGTTTATATATATAATATCAATAAATCAAAGAAACAAAGTGTGATATATTTAAAAAATTATAATAAAAATGTTAAAACTAACCACATGAACAAGGAAAATGTTTATAACAACTTACTAAATGGGTCAGATGGAACCCTTCTGATCAGATTCCGGACTAACTCTGTTAGCAGTCCAGTCCAGGCTTCAGCTATTCTTCCTTCCTCTTTAGAAGTTCGAGCTCGTCTTCGTTCGTGGCTTCGTGCTCGTCTTCCATTCTCCTCTCGGGCCTTTCCTTCGTGCTCCAAATCTCCAGCCACCTGCGCCGTTGCCTCCTAGATCTCCCAGCCGTGGAGTCGACGGGTTCTCCGGTCTCCCTCTCACCGTTCGTCATCCACGTGAAGCTGTGCAGACTCCTCCTCCCCATTCTCGGCGTCATTCTCGCCTCTCGGTCTTGGTGAAGCGTGAAGGTGAGCATTCTCCATCTCTCTCTCGATGTTCTAGACACTGGCTCTGGGAAGAGGGTCTGTGAAAATTGTAATCCGTTGCTGTAAAAATTCTTAAGGCTGAAGATTGTTCTCCGTCTCTCTCACACAGTCTCGATGTTCTTTTCCTTTTTATTTTTTATTTACAGCACTCAATTTTTTTTTCTCAAATCAACACTCTAAATGTTCGAGTTTGTGAAAAATGTGATCTGTTGCTGCAATGCTTGTTTGCTCTGTTGCTCTCTCGACATAATGATTTTAATGCCGTCATCATCATCATTTTGTTGACGTTGGCTGTTTTAGACTTTGCTGCAGGTAAAAATGGAGATCTTTTTTGGTCGGTTAAAAATGGAGTTTACATCTGGCAACAAAAAAGAGAAAAGAATAGGAGTTGACAAGGGTTTGCTTCTGAAAATAGGTTTTTGGATTTTATGAATAAAAAATTTGTCTCATAAACCTATTTTTTATAAATTATTTTAAAAAATAAAAAATCAGAAAATTTAAAATATTTTTAAATTATTTTATAATTTTTATTCTGAAAAATATAAGAAAATATGAGAAACATCCATCTTATTAATGATAAAGTTATAAATTTTAAATAATTGATCTGTTACTTATTAGTTATGATTTTAAAAATAATTATTTAAATAAATTTTTTATTTTTTATTTTTAAAACTTATTCTCAAAAATAATTTTATAAAACTGTTCTCAAAATAATAAAATACAAGACATTGCCAAACATACCCTAAGTTCTACTCAAAAAACAATTGAGTTTATGATTGGGCTGGCATGTTGTTGGGCTTAAGCTGGTCTGACCCGTAGTTGTCCAACTTCATGCTGTTGGGCTTACATGAATTTACATGAACAGTGACTGAATTGTCCAGGCATACGCTACGACCTTCTCCTCAAAATGACAACGTTGCAGCAGGAAGAAGACGAATCTTCGTCTCCGCTAAACCCAGGCTAAACCCTTCACAGCGCAGACTAGCTAGAGAGAGAGGGAGAAATGTTTCGTAGCAGATCGGTGTGGTCACTTCTGCGGAGCAGCAAAGATGTAATTGGGACATACAAACTAAGAGGGACAAAGCCAACTTCATTTTTTTCTGCTGAAGATTCATCAAGGTTTTTTAACCCGACCATCACCAGGCAATATTTACATAATTTTCGATCACATCCTAAGGTGTTGTTTTGTCCTGTCTCTTCTTTTGACTTCAATGTGAACGTTTCCTGCTACATTTTGCGTTGGGGGTTTTGCTTTCCTTTCTTTGGAGCAATTAAAATTTCTGAATTCAACAGGGTCTCAACAACTTAAGTAAATTTGGTTTTGATCTGTTCAATAATATGTTGTTTGGGTTTCTGACAGTCGTCATTTTAAGTTCACTTTATCATATATGAGTTTTCACATTTCAAAGTTGGGGTTCTAGGTTGTCTGAGGTCTGTTAGTTACTGTTGATTATGATCATAATGATAATTGTATGAGATATTCTTGTGCGTGTTGACTAAATATAGGGATAAATGTATCATTTCCCTTTTGATCTTGCAATTCTTCAGGGTGATGAAACTTTTTATTGTGAATGTTTTGTATACTTGGTTTGGAGGAAAATGTTACGATGCTTTTAGGGTCACAATGTGCCATACATGAGGGGCTTTTGTAATGTGGCATCTACTAAGGTGGAACAGAAAGAGGGTGTGAAGCTGCTAGTAACTGGGGGTCTTCATGCCCAGAAAGTGGTTGGAATATGGCTTTTTGGCTCAGCCGCGTGGGTGTTTAGTATGGTGGTGCTTGGGGGTATTACAAGACTCACACGATCTGGTCTTTCAATGACTGATTGGAAATTCACTGGTAATCTCCCTCCTTTGTCGGATGAGGAATGGCATCAAGAGTTTGAGAAGTATAAGCAATCACCTGAATACAAGCGGTAAGTAATATGTGCAAGTTCCCCTATGATTCTTGCAATGTCAATATAATATTGCATTGTGGAGAATGTGTGCTATATTAAGCTTAATCTTTTTTATACCTTTAATTTATCATGAAAGCCTTTGAGATAATTTCCACTTATTTTTGGTCTAGATACTTAATACATTGATATAAATATGATAATGTTATTTAGTAGCTTGTACTAGATGTATGAAGGTTTGACAGGCAAAATTTCAAGGACTGTGCAAATAAGTCCTTATCATAATGACTGACTAGCTACTGATAGGGTCTTAAACTGGTAAATGGTAATGAAAATTAGATTATTAAAATTTGTGCTTCGACTGTATGATAAAACTTATAGCTACTTCAAACATTTAATGTTTTTCTGCAAGAAAAATTGACATGATTTTGAGTTTTGGCTTTAAAAAATTTGTAATATTTGATAGTATTAATATGTTAATGGAGTACAGAAGTCCACATAATGCACTGTCAGGACTTCCTGCAGTGGAGCTATGGCTATTGAGAAATTTGTTTTACTAATAGTGTTAAATGTTTCGTACAAATTTTGGGTATTGAATTTGGATTGATTAAAGAAGTTGATTGACCAAAATTTAAGTGAGTCAGGCTTGGTTTTGAAGAGGTATAAAATTCTGGTGGGTGATGACAGATGATACTGTCACCTGTTGCAGAGTTAACAAAGGAATGAAGATTGAAGATTTCAAATTTATATATTGGATGGAGTATGCACATCGTATGTGGGGAAGGGCTCTGGGAGTTATGTTTGCTTTGCCCTTCTCATATTTTCTCCGTAAGGGGTACATTACCTTAAGATTGGGACTGAGACTCTCTGCTCTCTTTGCCCTTGGTGCTGGCCAGGGTTTCATTGGGTGGTGGATGGTTAAAAGTGGTTTAGAGGTTGGCAAATGAATAAAATAAATTCCTCTATTGTTTTGAAGTTTTATTGGTTAACAGTATCATATCCTAAAAAGCAATCTTCTTTTACAGGAACCAGCATCTGAATATTCTCAGCCAAGGGTAAGCCCTTATCGCCTTGCCACTCATCTTACTTCAGCATTTGCTATTTACTGTGGCCTCTTCTGGACTGCACTTTCTGTTGTTATGCCTGAACCACCAGCTGAATCACTAGCATGGGTTAACGGGGCTGCTAAAGTGAAGAGACTTGCACTACCTATTAGCTTACTTGTTGGTCTGACAGCTGTTTCAGGTGCATTTGTTGCTGGAAATGATGCTGTATGTTATTATGCCCCTTATTTTAATGCTTTTTGGTACTTGTGTCTTTGTCATAATAGTCGAAACTTCAATGGGGAAGGAAAAGTCATTCTGCTTCCGTGTGGATTTCCAGGGACATGCATTCAATACATTTCCAATGATGGGTGATACGTGGATACCAGATGATATTTTTGAAATGAAACCTCTGATTCGGAATTTCTTTGAGAACACATCAACTGTACAGGTGATTGACCATACTGATATCACATAAAGCACCTCATTTCACATGGGTTTTTTTTTTTTTGAATTTTTATTTCCTTCAAGAATTGAGGAAATCAGATGGAAATGGAGTGTTGCTAAAATTAAGAAGTATGATGAAACATCCAATTTTCTTACTGCTAAATATATCATATTTAGTGCAGTTTGATGACAAAAGTTTTTTATTTCAAATTGACGCGACTTTTTTATTTTGTAACTTCTTTAAACTGCACAAAGAAATTGACTTTATGAATTGTCATGTTTGTCTTTAATTTCGGCCTTCACATTTTTATTCTGTTGGACCATTTGCAAGGCAACAAAACAACTCCATTCCAGAGTTTAATTTAGGCATTGTTCCTGTGTGGAATTTAATCATGAGTTTCAAATAAATCTCACAGCTCGATCATCGCATCCTCGCAACTGCAACTCTGATTTCAGTAGGCACTTTGTGGTGGTCAACTAGAAAGCTGGACATACATCCGGCAGTTCGATCTCTGATCGGAAGCACCCTTGGGATGGCAGCTCTTCAGGTTATTATTTCAATTTGAGTGTTGTTTGGGTTCCTCTTTTGTTGCTATTTCAATAAATTGATATGTCAATGTCAGCAGCATATTGTGCATGCTTTTTTAAGCGGATCTTTCTCGACGTTTTTACACTTCACTCCATGAACATGAACAGTTTAGTCTATATCTTTCAATGCTACTTGTCTAAGCTACAAAATAATCAACTTTTAATTGGATTCAGGTTACGTTAGGAGTTTCAACGCTCCTTTCTTACGTACCTGTTTCACTGGGTACTGCACATCAGGCTGGAGCCTTAACGCTCATGACACTTATGATACTGCTGACGCACACTGTTCGAAGGCCCTCGTTGTCCCTTCTCAAATCTCTACCTCAGGCTGTCAAAGCAAGCTAACTGCTTCCTCATAAAATTTGCAACAGCTGGTTGTTCGTGATTGGGATATCAATATCGGTTATAGTTACAGAGAAGTGAATGAGTGTGGATTGGCGAGCTCAAGAAGCTCATCTTATTGGTATTCATTACCTTGGATTTGTTGATCTCCCAATAGGATGTAGGAATTTCCTAGAATCTGAAGGCTATTGGGAGTAGTTATTTGTACCTTTCTTTTCTTCCCTTATACTGTTTATTGTAGCCTTTTTTATTCCCAAAAAAAAATTGCAACAAAGATGGATCGGCCACTTTATAATTACAGGAGTTAGATTTTTTTACTCCCTTCCTATCTTAATATCCTATCTTAATATAAAAAATAAAAGATAAAATTATATAAATCAAAAAAAGTAATAAATTTATATGGAATGTAAAATAGTTTTAAAAAATGTCAAAAAAATTATTAAATATATTATATAAATCCTTGTTGTTCTTTATATTTTAAAATATACAAATTTTTCTAATTACCTCTTATATTAAGGAATGGAGGAAGTATTTTTTATTTTTTTGAAAAAATGAAATTAGTTAGTTGTGTTTATTACCAATCAATTTGATGAAACTGTATGCAGTCAAGTTTTTTTTTTTTCCTTCTTCTTTTTCTTTTTCAGAGTGGATGATGCATGCTGAGTTCAAAAAATGTTTGCATGTAAAAGTTTTGTTTTTATCGAAGAATTTGATAATAAACATTTAAATAATTATATATTAGCTTTAAGTTATTTCAGCCAATTTTTTATTGTTGAAAAATATGGCTTCTTTATTGGTTCGTACTAGTACTACCAAAGTTTTTTGTTCACGATGATCATATATGTGATTCGTTAACGTCATGCTAAAATTTATCGTTGAGAGAATTATAGGTGATCTTCATTCAGATTGAGAAAATTTGACACAACCTTGTGAAAAAGAGACAGTTTTTGGTAACATGGTTGGTATTATATTGATTTAAAGTAGTGAATTTATGTCACTAGAAATTATGACTAATTTCATGTGTATTAAGAAATTTTTAAGTACATTTTTTAACTTATAAAAAGAATGTTAATTTTATCATATTAATTTCACTTAGTTTATTAAATATAACACAAATTACAATACTAGTAATATAATAAATAATAGAAAAAATGGTAAATTATTATATGATACCTTATATTATGGATCAAAATAATCTTCAAAACATCTTATAATATGGACTAGAAGGTGTAATAGCTAGGGACCAATTAAAGAATATAATGACAATTAAGAGTCTTGAAATTTGAAAATGCCAATTAAATATCAAGATGTCTTAATGATGTAATAATGCCATTTTTTAATTTATTTTGTAACAAATAATCAAAATGATATTTTGTTATTTGTTTGTTATATTGACTGCTATAAACACCATATTTTTCCTAACCTATTTAACAAAAATAATAAATGCATAAAATTAAAAAAAATATCTCTATTAGTGTTCTTAGGAAAAATAACAAAATAAATTCATAATATTATAAAAGATTATCCCTTAAGAAATGAAAAAAGTTAAATATAAAATATTGTTAGCTTATCTTAAAAGATTTTAGAGTATTATTTGAAGATTATCCCTTGATTAAAATTTATAATATAGAGAAATAAAAATAAAAGAAAATAAATCTAGGATTTTTTTTTAAATTTTGTCAACTTCCCTATCCACAAGATTTAAAAAGAAAAAAAAAAGATAAAAGTAAAAAGGGAAAAAAGAATTAAATCATCTAAAATTAAGTGAATAGAAGAATAATAATAATAGAAAATCTTTAAAAATCTAAAAAAACATGATTCAATAATTTTCAAAAGAATTAAGATACCAAAATATTATTCTTATCATCAAATTTTAAAATATTTTAAATTAAAAAAATACATTACTAATTTTTCGAAAAATAGAGAGTCTCAGAGCCAGAATGGGAAAATCAACAAAACCTAAAGAGCTTGAGGTGAAAGATCAACAAAGTGTGAAAGATCAACAAAGATAGGGTTGAAGAGATCACGAAAGTGGAGGAGAAAAGGATTGTAGATAAAATTCGTACATACTACACTTAAATGGTTTATACATAGGTATAGTCGTGTTTTCTCTATTCATGGCTGTAATCATCTAATCACAATTGTATGCTTTCTGTGCACTTTTGCTTCTTAATGTTTGTACATAGCGCGCGTTAAATGTCTATGAGGCATGTGTCAGTAGAGGTAATATGTAGTATATTTTGATCAAGAGATTTATGGTGGAAGCCTCCAGTCCTTTAGTCATGAAAAAAAAATGGTGAAAAGCTTCGTGAGTTAATTAGTGGTATTTCAATTGCCCAAATTGTGTTTTGAGATAAGCATTATAGTGTGTGGGGTGTGATCTTTTTGTTAGATGCTAATGCATTCACAATCACTTAGGTGGACCAAATGACATTTTCACCACGTAAACCAAATATCTTTTTTAAAAGAGCCATGAATAACAATTTTACCATGAATCCAAAGTAACAATTTTTCTCCTAATCCAAATTAGCTCTCTTATTTCCATTTTAAATGGCTAATGAATAACAGTTTTACCCCGAATCTAATAATCTCTCCTATCTTAAAAAAATGTCTCTGAGTGGCACTTTACTATGATTTAGATAACTTTTCCTATTTCCTTATTTAAAAACCATGAGTGACAATTCCACTATGTGATCCAACATTATATTTTTCCTATTTTAAAGAAAAATAATAATAAAAAAAATATCTTCTTCAATAAAAAATGGAAATAAAATAATAAAGAATAATTTTTATTTAATATCACGAATTTATAACCAAAACTATGTAGACTTTAATTCCTTCTAAAGGTACGTAGACACTAGGATTTCATCATAGGTTAAGTTCACTTTATTAAAAATATTATATTTTCTTTTTCATTTAATTTTCCTTTGATTTTAACAATACAATGTAAATAACAAGGATAATTTATTTTTAAGCCTAATTAATATAGTACAATAAATTTAGAGTAACCATTCTCTCGAATAAATGATGTAGGATGTCTAACATTTTTCTTACAACCAATTCCTGAATCTAATTTTGATTTCACAGACCAATTTTAAGATTTTTCAAAATTTTCTATTAAAATTTTGATGACGCCTCCATTTTCCATTTTTATTTTTGGATAAAAATCAAGTGCGACAACTACTCCAAATAAAAATATTATTCCTTTCTTCTTGCTTTCCAGGGAAAATGATAGTTAGGGATCAATTAAGATAGTGTAGAAGTGAACTAGCTTGTTTGTTGCTCTAGCTAGTCTATGTTCTTTGGACCTTGTTTTATTATTAATTGTTTCCTCTTTTGGCAAAAAAGAAAGATAATGAGGTTCCAAAATTTAAAAATTCCAATTAAAAATCAAAGTTAATTAGGTTTCTAAACTTTTAATCTTTTTGTAGTTTTTACTGATTTTGAAATTAATCCTTATACTTCAAAAGTTTAGAAACTACTCTTACTATTTCCATGGTTTGACCAATTGATTGATGATGACTGGATGCACAACCCTAATCAGGGCAGACCCATGTTGAACTTTCTAGGGCAGTCGGCCCCACTACCCCAAAGTTTACTTCTTAGCATAAAGGGAAATTTAACATACAATTCCCAAAATTTTCACTTGCCCCCGATGAATTTCACATTCCCCACCCTGAAATTGAAGTTTAAAAAATATCAAACACACATATTTAAAAATGACTTTTTTTTACATTGATAATAAAAAAAATTTATAAAACAAAAAAAATATAATAAATTATTTTTATATTAATTTAATAAACATCCAAGATTATATATTTCAAGAAACATCAATATTAATATTAAGTATAAATTTTATCATCACTAACAAAATTTTCTGTGTCTGCCACTAACCTTGCTTCCTCGACCGTACAAGAGCATGTGACCTCAACCTCCTCCATTTTCACTCCAAAGCCATGTATTAAAAACCAAATCAGACAGGCTGGTTTGAACGGTTCAACTAGGAATTAGTGTCTAGTTCAATCCAGATAAGAAGAAGAACCGGCTGAATTTAGAACCGGTGGGAATTAGTTGAAAATTAATGAAATCGATCATGAATCAATCAAAACCAATTGTGAACCGGGTTTGAACTAGTTTGAACCAGTTGAATTTTTTTTATTTTTAATTTAAAAATGAAATAGTATTATTTTTAATTTTAAATAGCATTATTTTATATATAAATTTATTTTTTTTATCATTATTATAATATTGTATAAGTATTATTATAATACAAAATTATTAATAATAATAAATTTACTTAATAAATAATATAATAATAGACAATTAATTGACTATTTTATATTTAAAATGTAATTATATATGAATAATAACTTATTTAAATTTTAATATTAAGTTATGAAACTTATTAATAATAGTTATTTTTTAATTTTTTTATATAATATATAACATATAAAATTAAAAATATATTGATTTTATTAAAACTGGTTTGATTATGGTTTAACTAAGTTGAACTATTGAAGCTTAAACTATTGTCTCAACCGGTTTAATGTGGGGTACGATTTTTAAGACCTTATTCCACAGTTCACACCACACTCCTTTGCTTTTGGTTTCTTCTTCTTCTATCTTAGATCTATGCAAATGCTTATGAAGGTGATATGGCAATGCTCAACAAGGAAGAAATAGAAAATGCTCAGAAGAGGGAGAGAAGAAGGGAAAGCTCTCGGAGAGTATTTGAATGAGAGAGGCAGACAGTCAAACACTTATCAAGAATGGACACTAATCAAGAAGTGGATTTTAAGGCACATGGCACACATATTATGAAGATCCTTTCTCCTTCAAATGTGAAGAGGAGACATTGCACTGATTGCAAAATTAGAGATGAGGAGAGAATAAAAGAATATAATGGGAGAACTCAAACTCCATCTTTAAAGAAGATAATATTTTAGGGGAAGATATATTGGTCAAAGTTTAGTGAAATGGAATCTGTAAAGTAGGGACAAAGAGCTAACTGTAGTTTGAAAAATTCTATGTGTTGTCCATATATTGATGTGGAGGAAGAACGAGTCTTGTGTGCCTAACATTTGAATGATTACGATAAAATTTTCCTCCATTTTCTTTCATGATTCCCATCTTTTTGTATTAGCCACTCATAATAGTTGTCTCATTACCGTGATAATAAAAATCAGCTCAAAAGGTTGTTGTAAGTGTAAGTTCTTCCCATTTCTAATGCAGATTGTTAGGGTTTAATTCCTAATATTTATGTATGGAGTAAATCTAATTGGTAGAGGTTTATCTTTTCCCTTCTCAACCTTTGTTTCCAAAGTTTTCTTTTGAGAAGTTTATTATGGATCTGAAAAATATTTCTTTAATTTCTCTATGAACAAAATCTACATAAACCTTTATAAATATAATAAATATAAGTATCAATATTTATTATTCATATTAAATTTTAATAAATAAAGTATTTATTAATTACTAGTTGATTTAATATTTACTTGTTTGTTATTTTTCTATATCTTTTATTTTTATATAGAGTAATTAATACAAATATATTAATTAATTTAATTTACTATAAACCAATTCAATCACAGTTGGAACAAACTCATATACCATTTGAATTCTCAGTCAATACCTCTACCACTTCAATAAATATGGTATATTTAGGTCATGCCTTCTTTTCTTTTTTGCATCGGTAAAGTAGTTTGATCACAGTTGAAACACATATACAGTCTAAATCACTACCTCTACTAGTTTAGTGAGTATGATATATTTAGACTATGTTTTCTTTTCTTTCTTACATAGAAAAATATTTTTCTCTCACATTCTTTCTGTTGATATTTTTCTTTCTGTTCTTTCTCTTCCTCCTCTTTCTCTTCTTTATTCGATTTCTTTATTTTTACTTATCATTCTTCTTTTCATGTGCTAATTATTTTTCTTGTTTTTCTCTAGGTTAAACATTGTGTTATTGAATATATGAAAAATAATTTAATCACTAACAAATGTAATCATGAAAGGTATTGTGTGAAAATAAGAAAATCAATATTCTATGAGAATAAACATTTTAGGAGAAGTCATATGCATTTTTTTTCCATGGGAAGTCATATACATTTATACACTATCTAATAAAATAAGTTTAAATATAATAATGTTATTGTGAATCATGGAGTGTGGACTCATACAATAGTCTATTTATATGATGTGGTGGATAGCATGTGGTATAGAAACTTAAAATTATAATATTTTTATCCAATCAAATTATAACAAGTGAATTTTGAATTTAAAAATAATTTAGTAATATTAATAACAAAAGTTAGTTACATAATAAATAATGCAGGAATAAATCCACTTGTTTTAATTATTATTTTTTTTTTGCAAACACTTGTTCTAATTTGATTGTATCAAAGTACATTAAGTATATAAGTTTAAGTATATAATTTTTTCATTTATATTATCTAACTAAAATTTTTATTTTAAAATATACATAATATAATATTCTAGAGGTCCTAAAATTAAAAAAAACAATGAAATAAATTTAAACATATAGTACAACAATTTTGGTCAAAACCTGAGACTTTCCAGTGTTTCGATGTTCAATATAGAAAACAATACGTTAGGGAGGGAGTCATAAAAAAATTTAAAAAAGATGAAATGAAAATAAAGAAAGAAAAAAACTTTGGAGGGGAAATTATCTCATGCTTAGTGACACCCATCAACACTTTTTTACGCCTCTGTATAATATTTAAACTCATATAAACAGGGATTTGAATTTTTCATTTTCGGTAACCAGTACAGAATACACCACCATCTCTTCTTGACATTTAGACCAACTGTATATTTTAGTAGCAACCATGAGGATAGCTGCAGCTTTCTCTAAGAATTCAAAGTGAACTTAAGAAAAAAGATGGAAATTTCTAGCTAGTCCAGCCACAATTTGAGCTTTTTCAGTGCTCATTAGAAATTAAACAACAAAATGGGGAATTAGGAAAAAAAAATCCTACTTCATCTCAGTACAACAGATGAATCTTGAGCATTTTTGTTCATCGTGGCAGCATCTAAGCATGCTCAGTGATGGAGCGTCTTAACTGCTCTCTTTTGTGGTTTTCTGGTGTGATCATCCTGAACACACCAAAACGTCCCAGATTCAAGACGCAGTACTTCTTGCTTACTCATGATAAAGAGATGGAGCCTCTTAGAGCAATGAAGCCTGTGAACTCATAGATATCTTCAAAGAATCTTCAAGCTTGAAAAGATGATATGCAGCTGTGACTAATATCATCTATCAGCATCCTGTTTTTTCAAGTCTAGCCTTTGAGTCTTTCAATATACATATAGATAAAAAGGTGCATCATGAACTGAAAGTAGGCCTTATTAACTAGCTGATTATCATCAGAACTGCTGAATATATTTATAATTATGTCTTCGTTGCTAAATTTTACTTCAATAGAAAATTCTAAGAAAAGATTAGACAGAATAGGAATTAACATTATCAAAACTTGACATTCTGTCCGCATAATCATTAAGGTTCACCGGCATAAACATGTAACAAACTTTTTTCATCTCAAGGTAAATTTGTTACCAAACATTCTGAACCTCGTCTCTTTTGTTTGATTGGTGATTAATCCATGGGTCAGAGCTACTAGACTCTAGCCCTCTTGTTACGGCAACTAGGGCACTTGTATTGCTTAATGTGCTCAGCCTTAGCAGAAGTAATTTTCACACATTTGCTGTGGAACCATCTCTTGCACACAACTCATCATTATCACCACATGCTGCACCTTGTTCGTCATCTTCATCATCTTTTTCTCCACTCTCATCTTCTTCTTTGGGTGGCGGTGACATTTTCACTCCCTTGGCCTGTGACTCAGATTGGCGGTACTGTCAGGAGGGAGCATGCAAACAGTAAAAAGTATGTACTTATCACAAAAAAGCATTGTATAAACATAAACTAAAACCATGTGACTGAAAATTGCTCACCACCTTCCCAATTGATTTGCTTTTGCTGCCATTGTTATGAGCAGCTGATTGATCCTTTGATTGCTTGGCTCTTCCTGTCACTACTCCAAATATGGTTGGGAGATCATTTATCATTTGAAAAAGCCTTTCCCTATAAATACACGAACAAAATTAGAACCACATCCTAAATGTTGCTTTTTCTCAGGCTTTCTATCTGTGTACTTTTTTATCCTTGAGCTCCTTTTGAGATCATGAGAGATCAGACTCTAGCTTAAGACCATAAAAAACAATAAGCTTCATGCAAGTGCTACTATAGTCAGTCAATAATTTATTACTTTCAAGACCTTTAATTATGATACAGGTTCATGGAAATACATTGATAGCATCCAGTGGTACCACATCCCTGTACTAGGGATGTATCAAATATTCCACTAGTTATAAGACTGATGACCTACCATTTTCTTATAAAGAGACTGTCATTTTTTGAACAGACTAAATTTGATTGGAAAATAAAATAAATCTTGTAGGAGGCCAATAAAATCTTTAAATAACAAGAAAACCTCAAATTAAAACAAAAATCAAAAGAGCTAACAACTAATGAATGTAGTAAAGGCACATATCAGAAGTAGGGACTTCCTTGAAGCAGAGTACCCAAGACAAGCTACATGAACAATTACATATGTTGGGGCAAAAATATATGCCCTTGAAGATGCAGGGATTCCTTTCAAGCATTCCATGATGAGAGAATCCCATAAACTGCATATGAACAAATCTTTTCAGAAGAGTTCAGAGAAACAGCTTCAAAGCAGTAGAACAAGTTCAATGGTCGCAAAAAATTCCAGGTAGGTTATTCATAAGCTAAGTCACTGTCGAAAGAGAGTAAAAATGAATTGTCTTTTGTTGAATAAATATTGCTTTGGGAATATTCAATAAGAAATATTATGTTACAAATCATATTTGTGATTTTAATTATGAAACAATATGTGTTATAAAAATATAATTTTTATTATATTCATATTTTGCACTTTGCATTTAGTCATTTCCAGCTATCAAGGATTTATATAGCAAGAGTATACCTGATGTGAAATATATAGAATGTTTGATTATACTTTTAAACTATTTTTTGAATCTTAAGATCTGTACTGGCTTTAGTGAGTCTCGGAAACCCAAGTCACCTAAACTTTTAGTTATCCATCAAAAGTTATGTTTGAATGACTAAAATTATAGAGTTGAAACCATGACCTTTTGCAATATCATAGACTAGAAATGCCAAGAGCTACATTACCACAAGTTTTATTAATTGTTAAGACTCATAGGGCACAACTTTAGGAGGTCCTAAGTTGATATACAATAAATAACCTAATGTTAACCAAATAACTATTCAATCCATAACCGAGATCTAGACCAACAAGAGAACTTGGTGTATTTCCAAAACATGCTTCAACAACAAAGTGATAGAAGATCTTGAGAAAAAAGTTTCAGTTGCAGTGGCAAGCACAATCAATATGGATCCAAACCTAAGCATAAGGTCAACCATAAAATGAAGGCAAGATGACAGATCACTACACCTTCAAGTGAAAAATAATCTCCTCCAATGAAAAAAAAAAGTGAAATATAATCACATTTCTTAGCTTTTCATGCATATTAGGCATTTAGTTACAACTTGAAGTCTTACTTTGTAAATTACATCATTTTACTCAAAAAGAAATATCAAACATAGTTTTATTCAGAAGTTCAAAATTGGAAATTGGATTGATTACTTCAGCCATGCTTATTAACAGCAAGATAAGTTTAACATCATAATTTACGATTAGAATTTATTTGGTTGAATAGAAAAGTAAGAGATAAAAGAGGTAATAAATGATGAAAAGACAAATATAACTTCATTAATATATATCATAATTTACCACAAATTCCTTCGGTTCTGCACAAGGTCGTCCCCCAGCCAAATCTCCGGAGTGTCTCGTCTGCGTCGTCCTCTCCTCCCGCCAGTTCGCATGAGCTTCGACGCCGGTGATTGAGAGTAGAGCTGCGTTGTCAGTCTTCTACGGCGTCAGAAATCGTTCTCCGTCGTGTGTTGTCAACTACTGGAAGTGAGGTTGAAGGTGGGTGGCGTGGCTCTAACTCTGCTACAACTTACAAGAAGCCGACCCAGAGAAATTATGCCCCTGCCAACATATTCTGCCTTCTTGTGCAACCATTCTCAGCTTCTTCTGCCCGGTCCAAGGCAAGCCCTTACTGTTTCCTCTGCTTTTCTGATAATTCAATTTTTACTGCATTCCTGAAAGAACTGATTGCCGTTTTTAATGTTATGTTATGTTGGTTTTTTTTTTTTTTAACATGGATCCTTGTTGTTGTGCTTGCAAATACAATTTTCTTTTTCCTCTTTGGTTCTGCTCTCATCTATAGTATTTTTGTTCTTCTGCTCAAGTCTTGTTGAAGGTTCGAATTAAAAATTGTATCTTTACGTTGTTGTTTTGGGGCATTGTTTTGTTGGATATATGGCAGAATAATATCAGTGTGCGAATTGGGGAGGAGCACTTATTGGGTTAATTATTTGTCGAGGTAAAAGCTGATATTTGGAATGTCTCACTTATTGGTGGAAGCCATTTTGGTCCGGAGGATTAATGGTGTTGGTCTATCATATAGAAGAGGCCCTTCTTTACTCAAAATCTCGTGTAACTTAATCTCCAGTTTTAGCAGAGGCAGACAATCCTTCGGTGCCAAAATTATCTTGGGTATGTGATCAATCAATTTTTTGTACTTGCTTTCTGGTCTGTAATCATATTATAATTTCCATGATTAACTAGAGTTGGGCCCCATGTGTTGCATGGAGTCTTAAGTGAGTTGCATTATTTGTGGCTAATGAGTGCGGCTTCTTGTTGATTTTAATATATATATATATATATATATTAAAATAAACTGGTTTGATGGTTGAAAGCATGTTGCTTTGCAGAACAACCTTTTAATCGTTTGCTCACACGTGGCTCCGTAGCAAACATTTTAGACAGGAACTGCGGCTTGATTATTTCAACTATTCATACTTCTTGTTCAGTTCTGGATGAGAAGGGTTTTTGTACCCTTGCTGGAGATAAATTGATTGAATCTGATTTGCATGCTACTGAAACTGCAAACCATTTGGAGAAGTCTTCTGCTGACTTAAATGATGATTGTACTACGACAGATAGTTTTGAGAAGTCTTATGTTGATTCTGGTGATGATTTAGTCACCAAGAAAACAAATGAAAAACCTGTGGACTTTACCAAAATTGAAATTGCGAAGCTCCCTGTTGTTATGATTGTTGGTCGCCCAAATGTAGGGAAGTCAGCATTATTTAACCGGTGAGTTCTGCTTTATGACAGGTGCTTATTTTGCAGTCAATTAAGGCATGACAAGCAACATTCAATAATTTTGCAGTCAATTAAGGCATGACGAGCAACATTCAACTCTAATAAGTCTTTTATTTGGATGATAACATTTAGTTTGATCCGGAGGAGGGAGGCTCTGGTATATAACACACCAGATGATCATGTTACTTGTGACATACGTGAAGGGGTTGCAAAGTTGGGTGATTTACGATTTAGAGTGTTAGATTCAGTTGGATTAGAAGCAGAAGCATCTTCGGGGTCTATCCTCCATAGAACAGCAGGAATGACTGCCAGTGTGTTATCAAGGTCTCACTTTGCAATCTTCCTAACAGATGGAAGGTTAGTTTTAAATATGAGTTATAAAAGCCTTTTACTCAAATTAATGTGTGTGAAAGGGTGTGGCTGGATTTATTAATTCTGTCTGGCTTTTTGTGATCTGTATGATAATCACATTATCTTACTAATTTGCGATTATTGTGTTTATGAACAATTAAACTAAACTGTATATTTGAGAACCAAAAAAATACTACCCTGCATTTCATGTATTAGATGCATTGATGTATTTCATATATTGGATGTAGGTAACATCTGTGTCATTGATCCTTACAATTTTGAATCTAACTCCTCAACACAAAGTGCCAATTCTTATTTTGGTCTTTTTTTCTGTGCATTATTATTGACTTTTCTGCCAGATTTGGACTTCATCCTCTTGATTTGGAGGTTGGAAAATTTCTGCGCAAACATGCACCTCAAATCAAGCCTGTTGTAGTGATGAATAAATGTGAATCACTCTTTGATGCCAGTGATTCTCTTATGGCAGCTGCTTCTGAAATGTTCCGTTTAGGATTTGGGGATCCTATTGCCATATCTGCGGAGACTGGATTGGGTTTGCCTGAGTTGTATCAGTCTCTTAGGCCTGTGCTGGAGGATTACATGCTTCAAGTCTTAAATGGTAAAGTAACCCTAATTGAGAGTAGAGTTTGCTATTCAATGATAAGAATAGGATAACTACATGCTTATTTTATGCCTGTTAATTATGTAGGTATTAAGCTTTGGTCATTGATGTGATATATGCCTTCCCTTTTCGTAGGAGGGGGTTGTTAGATCAATAATTTGTTCATCATTTTTTGTCACATGAGGAATATGCAAGTTTGATCTTATCAAGACTAAGTTCATTGCTGCATTGCCATCTTTCCATTATGCATTCAATTTTTAATAATTGTAGCTGAAGGAACTCACGATGATGAACTGTTTATAATTCTAAATAGGTATAGTCAAAATTATAAAAAAAAAAAAAAAGTTCTATATTTTAATTCCAAACATTTTAATGAATGACCTAATTTGCAGTCTCGTAAAAAGAAATGACTTGATTACAAGCAGAAAATATATTTTAACCTAATCAAAAAATATTTTTAAAAATTTATAGGAAAAAAAATCGACAAGCAAATTAATTTTTATTTCATAATTTTTTGTTCAAATACCATACATGCTTGTTAACCTGAGAACCAGTTTAGCATTCGTGCATGGCACGCTGGGAACTGCATGTGAACCAATATTGGGTGACCTAATCTCACTTTCTCATACTTCAATCAATTATATTGCACCCATTTTCTCTTAATAGCTATCTAGTTTTCATACATCCATCAGGAAATGAGATTTAAACCCCATAATTTGCATAGAAACCACCCTAATCTTTAGCTGTGTCAATCATGAGATCAGGTCAGAGAGCATTACTGTCACTCTTGGAACAATGCCTCACAATGTCACATATCAAGCAAATCCAATCTCTTCTCACAGTTTCAGGCACCATATCTGACCCTTTCATGGCGATTAAAGTAATCACCACTTGTGCCACCTCAGACTTTGGCGATTTGTACCACTCTTACCAACTCTTCCGTTGTCTTCCATGTCAGAATAGGGTGATTTGGAACACCATGATTAAAGCTTTTGCCGAAAGGGGTGATCCCACCACTTCTCTGTCTCTGTATACTGGTATGCTTCAAAATGGCTTCTTGGCTAACAACTACACTTTCTCTTTCCTCTTTAGAGCTTGTACTAAGCTCTCTGCTTTATCCATGGGGTTTATGCTCCATGACCATGTCATCAAACTGGGTTGGGAATCCTATGATTTTGTGCAAAATGGGTTGATACATTTGTATGCATCTTGTAACATAATGGACTCAGCTAGGAAACTGTTTGATTTGAGCTTGAACAGGGATGTTATAACATGGACGGCTTTGATTAATGGGTATGCAAAGTTGGGGCAGGTCAGGGTTGCGCGTGAACTGTTTGAGCAAATGCCTGAGAAGAATGCAGTTTCTTGGAGTGCAATGATAAATGGGTATGCTCAGTTAGGTTGTTTTAAAGAGGCTTTGGAGCTTTTCAGTGAGATGCTTAATTCTGGGTATAAACCTACACCTGCAGGGATTGTAAGTGCATTAACAGCTTGTGCTTTTCTTGGTGCACTAGATCAGGGAAGCTGGATTCATGCATATATAGATAGAAACAAGATGGAGTTGGATAAAATGCTGGGCACTGCTCTGATTGACATGTACGCCAAATGTGGCTACATTGAAACTGCCCGTAGTGTTTTCAATAAGATGCCCATTAGAGATGTTTTTGCTTTCACTTCTCTGATTTCAGGCTTGGCCAATCACGATCAGAGTGCAGGTGCAGTTGAACTGTTTGATAAAATGTGGCATGAAGGAGTTGCACCAAATGAAGTGACATTCATATGTGTTTTGACTGCATGCAGTAGAATGGGATTAGTGGATAAAGGTTTGAGAATCTTCAAGAGCATGAGAGAGGATTATGGGATTGAGCCATGGGTTCAGCACTATGGATGTTTGGTGGACCTCTTAGGAAGAGCAGGAATGCTGGAAGAGGCGAAAAGTGTGGTGAGGAAGATGCCAATGGAGCCAGATTCATACGTTTTAGGTGCATTACTTAATGCTTGTAGAATGCATGGAGATGTTGAGTTGGCTTCAGAGATTTTCAGGTTCTTGAATGAGCAGAACTTGGACCATGGTGGAGTTCATACGCTTCTTTCAAACATGTTTGCTTCTGCAAAACAATGGGAAGATGTAGCAAAAGTCCGGACAGGAATGCAGGAAAAGATGGTGAGAAAGATTCCTGGAAGCAGCTCAATTGAAATAAATGGAGCAGTTTGTGAATTTGTATCTGGAAATTATTCTCATCACCTTACGGGAGAGATCATGTTGGCTTTGTTTGAGATGGAGAAGCACTTGAAGTCTGTGTGTTTAGAAGATGATGGTGATGACAAATAAACTGAACAAAATGTTCTTGCACTTTGTTTGACGTACATAATTATGTTGCTTCCCAACAAGGAAGAAATCATTCGCAAGAATCAAACTGTACAGGGAAGGAGTCATTCTCCCAGCATTTTTGTTTTGTTCATTTATAATTAATTTTAAGAATTTTTAAAAAGTCATGTGCATTTATACACTATCTAATAAAATAGTTTAAATATAATAATGTTATTGTGAATCATGAAGTGTGGGGCTCATACAATAGTCTATTTATATGATGTGGTGGTGGATAGCATGTGGTATAGGAACTTAAAATTTAGTATTTTTATCCAATCAAATTGCAAGAAGTGAATTTCGAATTTAAAAATAAGTTAGTAATATTAATATGTATGAGAGGCATAAGAGATATATATATATATGTCTGTATGTGTGTATGTAAAAAGAGGCATAAGATTGGCCTCCGATGGACTGGACGCCTATCATCGATCATGACAGGGGGGAGATTGAGCGCTCTTTGTACTATCCTGTCTAATCTCCTAGGTTTATGTCCGAGCCTTTATTTATAAAAAGAGGCATAAGATATTGCTTCTCTTAACATATGATGGGATGATAGCTTCATATGCCAGTAAGGCGTCGCATGTACCTGGCCAGAACGGATCTGAAAGTCAACACTAAAAAGTAGAACTAAGAAGGATGACCCAAGGGAATTGCAGCTTTGACAATGGTTATTCCATGCATAGGCATGTCCCAACTTTCTATTTTTTGCTGTAGCGAAAAATATTACTAGTTAAAAGAAGCCAAAAATTGGATTCGCTCAATTATGCATCATCTTAAATTATTCCATATAAACTATGCTCATCCATACTGACATTTATCTGTGGCATTTCAATATCAAGAAATAGAGAATGTCTTATTGATACTTACGTAGAACATAATTAGCTAAGATATTTCAAATATAAAAAATGGACTAAATTGATTGCATAAAAATTCCTCCAAAATAATTAATCAACAACAACAATAACAACATTAGTCTTATCTCACTAAGTGGGGTCGACTACATGGATTGTACGATGTCAATGGACTCTATCAAATATCATCTCTTTAGCTAAATCATTAATCAAGAGGTCATGCCTTATAACTTCTCTTAGTGTCATTATTCGTTTTCTTCTATACTTTTTGATAGGATTTCAAGTCATTTGATCAACTTTCTTTATTGGCTCTTATTGTCCTATTCTTTATACATACTCAAACCACCTTAAATGATTTTTTACCATTTTCTCTTCGATGGGTGTTACTCTAATTTTTCCATATATACAATCATTTCTTATCCTATCAATTCTTGTATAACCACACATCCATCTCAATATTCTTATGTCTGTCACTCTCATCTAATGCTCTTGATATCATTTCAAAGCCTAACATTCACTGACATACAGCATCGCTGGCCTTAAAACAGTTCGATAAAAATTCCCCTTTAAGCTTTGTAGGTACTTTATGGTCACAAATAACCCTTGAAACTTTTCTCCACTTTAATCACCTAACTTGTATCATATGTATAACATCCCAATTAATTTCATATAACTTTGTAAAATCGATCCCAAATATTTGAACTTTGACACTTCTAGAATGATTTGTTTTCCAATTTTTACCTCTGAATCATTTCTAACTGGCATCTTATTAAATTTGCAATGCATATATTTTGTTTTATTTCTACTCAAGTAAAAATATTTTGATTCCAAAGTGTGTCTCCATAACTCTAGTTTAGATTTAACCTTTTATCTTAAGTCCTCAATTAAGACTATAGCATTTATGAAAAGTATACACTAAGAGATTTCCTCCTATTTAAAACATCCAAAACTAAACTAAATAAATATAGATTTAAGGAAGATCCTTAATATAAACCTATCCTTATAAGAAAGTCCTTTATCTCATTTTCAAGAGTTCTCACACTTGTTGTCCCCTCATACATATTTTTTATGGCTTGAATACAAGCTAGATGAATATCATTATTCTTCATTACTTTCCATAACACATCTCTTGGTACTCTATCATAGGTTTTTTCCAAATCAATGAAAACCAGATGCAAGTCTCTCTCTTTACTTTGATATCTTTCAATCAAACCCTTTAATAAATAAATAATCTCTGTTATAGACCGTCATTGTATAAATTCAAATTGATTTTCTGAAATATGAGAATCTTTTCTTAGTCTATGCTTAATCACTCTCCCCTAAAATTTCATGGTATGACTCATAAGTTTTATTCCCTGATAATTAGCACAATTCTGAATATCCCCCTTGTTCTTGTATATGAGCATCTAAGTGCTCTTTCTCCATTCCTTTGACATTGTTTTTTACCTTAAAATCTCATTAAAAAGCTTAGTAAGCCACAAAGCTCCCTTCTCTCCTAAGCACTTCCTGTTAGGTTGGCTGGTCACCTAAAGGGGGGTGAATTAGGTGATGCAAGATTTTCACTCCTTTTTTATTCTGAACCCAATTTTATCGGATGAGCAACAAAATAGGGATGAACAAAGAGAATTGAGTGTAGCAATAAAAGAAAGAAGATGAAGAGCAAGGCATAAATATTTATCCTAGTTCTGCCCAACTACTTGACCTACATTTAGTCGCCAAGTCATCACTTGAGATTTTCTACTATATCTCATGAGTTTGATCCGGGTACCTGTGAAACCTCAATACATCTCACAAGTTTCAATAGGCACTTATAAAGCCACTCTTCCTACACCCTTACAAGATGTGTAATCTCCCTTAGTGATACCCCACATTAAGAATCTACCTAGAAAATAGTAAAAAAGAATTACTACAAAAATGAAACCCTCTTTAAGAGTAGATGATATATTGAAATTTTACTCTATTGAGGTGAGTTTTTCAAAGAATACTGACACAAAAAGATTTTATGTATATAAACAATATTTTCGCATAAACTCTCTTAAAATTGTTATCTATAAGTTCAAATGATATTCTATTTATAAATTTGTGGTGTAACTAGACGTTAGACATAAGATCTATCTGGTAGAGACGTTAATCAACAGTTACTCTGCAAAACTAGCTGTTCAACAACTGTATTTAATGCATTTGACACACTAAAATTCGAATTTTGGATGTCAATAAATGAATTTTACAGAGACCATAAGTTAAAGACTACAGCGTTGAACTTCCAAAATTCATCTATTCAAGAGTGAAATTCAAATTTTGAATTTGTCAAATATATCCCATATTCAAACATACTAATTTTGATATTCAAAGTGCATCTGTTGAGTTTGAATAGTTATCTCATGTTTTCATAATGCATTCAAAATTCAAATTTTGGAAGCCAAAATTCATCGGTCAGTGACTTGCTCAACATGGCATAAAAGTTCTCCTCTTTGAAATTTGAATTTTGCATTTCAAAATTCGTCTGTCAGAGACAATCTTTAACTAGACTCACAAGTTCTTATTTCAAAATTTGAATTTTGAAATGTAAAATTCGTTTGTCAGAGAGATTGACTTTGAACTATTTATGCACTTTAATATCATTCGAATTTTGCACATTATGCTAACTATGCTTAACTCGAAATTTGAATTTCATAACTTGAAATTCATTTATTAGAGATGATAACTCTCGAACTTCGTATTTCAATAAGCAAAGTTTGAATTTTTTACACAATTCATAAGCATTAACTTCAAAATTTAATGTTAATCAGTGTTTTCCAAATTCAACGTATGTTAACATCATATATACTTAATCTAACTCATTTAAAATATATGGTAACAAAATTAAGTAATTTTCAAATACTAAACCATCTCAAGACCTAAGTGAAAACAAAATATACTTAATAACTAGGTCTTCAATACTTGAGCTATATTTTCACTTAGTCATTTCCTTTTTGGCATACTCCATTCTATTCTTTAATTTTTGGAGTATCTTTTTTCTTCTACTTTGAGTGAGATATGTTTTTGATGTTCCTTTCTTTATTCCAATACTCACTCTTGTTACTTGGATCATCCTACATTTAATATATTATACTCACAAATCAAGTAGTTAGTCTAATTTATATATCCAACTTATATTATTGATTATAGAAGTACAGTGGACATATTTGCATATAGCATAATATATGCATTATAACCATAATTAAATACATGTTAATGCATATTTTACTTCTTTAAGGAACATTATATATGTCAGATACATATGATATTTTTGTTCCTTATTACTTTATATTTTTTATCTTCAAAACTTATATTATACTAAACCTAACAATCTCCTACTTTTTATGATAACAAATCACTAGTGAAAAATATGCTTAATAAATTATTAACGCATGCAGTTCAATTCAGATAACTTTAGATTAAGCACATGCATATTTTTCACACAACTTATACCCTTATTTGACATCAACAAAAAGGTTTGAAGAAAAACAAATATTTCTTCTCCCCCTAATTTTTAAGGTTATACTAATAAGCATAAATGTCTAGGGTGTTTCAAGCACACATAAAAGCACAAAATAAAATGTAAATCATCATCAAAACTTATTATGCATTGCATGTTCATATTTTGCTGATTTTTACTGATATCAAAATTGATACCAATTGTTACTAATCATCTTCAGAATTGATACCAATTTTTGGTAATAACAAAACTAATATCAGTTGCTACTTGAAATTGTTATGATACCAAATGTTATGATGCTTCTTATTAAGATGATTATGATATGCACACATCACAAGAGATATCTCAGAATTGAAGAGTTGTTATCTTCTTCCTTTAGGATCAATGAGAGATTAGGCAACCAAAACTCTTCACAATAAGATTGGGTGAGTTAAAGTATATATAATTTGATTTCAGAACTTGCTCCTCCTCAACCTATGGATTTCATATGATATAAATAAGAAAACACAATGCAACAGTTGAGTATGTTCAAACAAGATCACAAGATTGAGATTTTTCTTTTAAATCAAAAAGAGTTTTTGAAAATCTTTTCATTCAAAGTTTTAAGCTCTCCCCTAAGTAAGAACATCTATTCACTTATGCTTTTCATATCATTTATCAATAAGCAAGAGGAATTATGAAAAGCAAACAAATTTAGTTATACAAATAAAGAAATGGACTTGTACAAACATTAGACTTTATAGTAAGCATCAATAGATTTAGTTAGTTTATTATTTGAACAAGAACTACACTTTATTTTAATGACCTCATGTGTCAGCACCAACCAAGCATATATATACTAAAATTTGTTAAACACGTACAAAATAGTTTGGTTAATAGCTAACTCCTTCCCTTTTATATGTGAATCCAATTAAGCACATAAGCTATTCCGTTGTTATCAGATTTTCATCCATTAGCTCAAGGAGTACCCACAAAAGCAAAAGAGATATCTTTTTCTTTTTTTGGTACCATTTCTTATTTGGGTCTACTAATGATTAGTTTAAACATTATAAAGCACATATGGGTGCAGAGTTCAATCTTACTCAAATATATATAATGCAGTAATTGACAAGAGTAAGGGTCAAAGGTTACTAGGGCTCATTTCCCTGTTGTCTTTGGCTTGTATGCAATGTAGTGTTGCTCATGTCTTCCTTTTGGATATAGGTCATTTCCTCTTACGTTTTTCCTTTTTCTCTTCTCAAGATGAGTGATTTGATTTCCATTTGATTTGCTTCCTTGAGATAATTAAGAGGATTACTTCCAGTACTTCTCCTTGAAATTTGCAGTTATAGCATTATATTTTTTTGGAAGCTTTCTTTTTCTGAATCCTCTTTCTTGCACCAATATGTTCTCCTTTCTTGGATTCATTCTGCACACATAAAATACTAGAAGAACATTTTGGTACCCAATTATTTCTGGGTCCAGGAGGGTTAGTGATATTCTTTGAAAACCATTTCATGCTTTTGCTTAATCCATATTTCCTTATACTGCACAAATTAGCTATATGCCCCTTTTTACCACAACATGTGCATGATGATGAGCTAAGCATTGCAGTGGGCACAAATAATTTCATACAACATTTATTTTTCTCCTTAAACTCACTCTTATAGCAAGCACCTAACTTGTCAAACATGGAATTCTGTTTGTCAAGTGAAATATTCAACTTATCCTTTTCTTGGGTGAAATTGGCTATTACTCTAGTTAATTTCTCTTTTTCTTTATTTAATCTATCACATGTAACACAAGAGGAAGTGTGTGAATGAGTTTCACAGATATTTTATAAATCATTTATTTTCTGTTTAAGTGATTCATTTTCTGTCTTTTCAAGTTGCAATTCATTTTATAAGGAAATCACTTTCTTTTTACTGAGTGCAAGTTCTTTAGCTAATCTATTCAGTTCATCATGCATTTCATTATAAGCATCTTGTAATTAATCAATAGAAAATTCATAATCAGATTCAGAGTTAGAATTTGATACCTCATCATTCGATAGTGCTATCAAGCAAGGATAGGTATCTTCATCATCTTCATCTAAATTGTTGCCTCAGATTGCAGAGGTGTATGTCACTGTAGCTTTCTCATCTTTCTTTTCTACATATCTTTCTCCTTGCCTCTTTGAGTAGTGCTTCAGCTTATTTGCATGGTAGGAGTGTTCTTATTTCTAAAGCTCCTTCTTTTTTATGTTGAGCAATCTGTAAAATTTGGTGATAAATTGTTTCAACTCATCATCCTCATCATCACTGTTGCTATCATCACTTTCATCATCAGTATCATCATCTTTTGAGCTCTGTGATGTAGCAACTTTGAGCATCAGTGCTTTCCCTTTGTTTTGCTACTTGTTACACCTCGTACTTAGACTCATTTCCCATGTATTAAACTATATTTAAGTCCATTAATTCTTGATTAGAGACTTGATTACATAAAACAACTTAAACCAATTTATTTCATTTGGAGTACTATTCCTTTGGTTAACCTCTTGTCACCTAGTGAACTTTGAAAATTCATAACTAAATAAAAAAAATCATATGGATATGGTTCAAGTCTCTAAATATAGCTTAAAAGATTCCATGCATGGGAAAAATGTTTAACAGGGAAATTACTTGTCCAATTAATACATTAAATTCATATTATCTTTACTATAGCATTGGTCATTTTTTAAAATTTCTGATTGTGACTATAATTTTGAAAAATCACCATAAATCATACACAACTCCAAATTGAGTGATCTTTATGTCTATGGAAATCTACATATATCTAGTTTTCAAACGTGTAAAACACTCATATATTTGACACATCAAGTCTGCACAGTACTATGAATTTCCAACAGTGTTCAGAAAGGTCTCTTGCATTCTTCCAACTTTCCAAAATACACACTAATATGTACATACATAGCCATAACTTGCCTTTATGTTACATGAGACTCCATAACAACCTAGAGGAACATATTAACATGAAAACACATCATGATCATGTTCCATAAGATTTTACATAACATCTCATATAATAGTTGTAAGGTTTAGTATAATATAAGTTTTGATTATGACAAATATAGAATAATAAGAAACAAATGCATCATATGTATCTAACATATATAATGTTCCTTAAAGAAGTAAAATGTGCATTAGCATGTATTTAATTATGGTTATAATGTATATATATCATGCTATGTGGAAATATATCCACTGTACTTTTACAATGGATAACATAAAATTGAATATATAAACTGGACTAACGACTTGGTTTATAAGTGTAATATATCAAATGTAGGTTAGTCCAAGTAAGAAGAGTGAGCATTGAAATATAGACATGAAAATCAATATCATGCCTCAATCAAGAAAGAAGAAAAGAAAGGATGCTCCAAAAATGGAAGATCAGAAGGGAACATGCCAAAAAGGAAATGACCAAGTGAAAGTGGAACTTAACATTTGAAGATCTAGTCACTAGGTATATATTTTTTCACTTAGGTCTTAAGGTGGGATTAATCTTTAAAATTACTTAATCTTGTTACCATATGTTTTAAATGAGTTAGATTAAAGAAATCTGATTTTCAAGAATCTAGAGTTTGATCTTTGATTAGTATTTTTAATACATCTCTCAAAATACATATGACTTTGATATAAAACTTATTTCGTATGAAACTAGACTTAATAAGCTTTTCAAATAAGGTTATTTCACTCAAAATAAAGGTCATATGAAAAAGCTATGGTCATTTAAAGTTGAGTAGTGAGATATGAATTTTCAATTTTGACCTCTTATAATTATTTCGATCATATCTCACAGAACACATTTGTTTTTGAAGTGAAACTTCTTGTAGTTGAAAGTAGACATTTAGAGATTTCCAACCATAGGTCATTTGCTTAATTTGGAGTTAACATGAGAGAGTTATAGCTTTTACAAATTGTCTACAGTGCAAAATTCGAAGTTACGGAGGTTTCACGTCTGATAGACGAATTTTGAGCCTCAGAAATTCGAATTTCGCAGGGAACCTTTCTGCTAAGTTGAGCTTGCCACTGACAGATGAATTTTGACTTCTGAAATTCGAACTTCAGGTCTAATAGATGAATTTTGGCTTTCAAAATTTGAATTTCGAAACACTAGAATGTGAAAATACTTCCAGAAAAGCCAACAGACAAATTTTTATATCTAAAATTTGAACTTTAAGTATAACAAATGAATTTTGGCTTTGAAAATTCAAATTTTGAAATCTCCAGAACGTGGAAATACTTCTGGAACAGCCAACAGACAAATTTTCACATCCAAAATTTGAATTTCGAAAGGAAGAACCTGTGCCATATTGAGTTGCTCACTAACAGACGAATTTTGGGCACCAAAATTTGAATTTTGAAGACACTGTAGCAATATGGAACAACTGCTTACACTTACCAAAAGTACTTTAAACTTGAAAATTCATATGTTCCAACATAGAAACATTTGTCAAGACGAAAATTCGAATTTCAGATTTGAACAGACGAACTTCGAAGTTCAACGCTAAAGACTTTAACTTATGGTCTCTTTGAAATTCGTATGTTAACATCCAAAATTTGAATTTTAGAATGTCAGAAACATTAAATGTGATTGGTAAATGACTAGTTTTGCAGAGTAACTATTGGATAACGTCTATAACGGCTAAATCTTATGTCTAATGTCTAATTACATCACAAAACTATAAATAGAACATCAGTTGAACTTATGGTAACAATCTTAAGAGAGTTTATGTGAAAATTTTGCAACAATTTGTAAAATCCTTCTATCTCAGCATTGTTTTAAAAAACTCACTTCAATAGAGTGAACTTTCAATGTATTATCTACTCTTCAAGAAAGTTTTCATTCTGTAAACATTTTTTTCTACATATTCTGGGTAGAATCTTAGTATGGGGAAACACTAAGAGATTTACAAATCTTGTAAGGGTATGAGGAGAGTGGTTTCACAAGTGCCTACTGAAACTTATGGGAATATACTGAGGCTTCACAGATGCCTGGATCAAACCTGTAGGATATAGAGGAAAATCTCAAGTGGTGGCTTGGTGATTGGATGTAGGCCAAGTGGTTGGGCTAAACTAGTATAAATTGTTGTGTATTGTTCTTTATCTTCTCTATTCAGTTGCTGCACACAACGCTCTTTGTTTATCTCTATTTTGCTGCACTATTAGTAAAATTGGGTTGTAATCCAAAAAAAGTGAAAATCTTACATCATCCAATTCACCCCCCCCTCTTGGGTGACCAGCCAACCTAACAATAGTATCAACCTAAGTATCATTATCTTGAATATTAACTTGCTTATCCTTGCCTTTCCTTTCTTGGGTAATCTTGCCATAACTTGAATCTAAAATTTGTTAAACATTTGAAAAGGGGTGAGATTCAAAGAATCTCAGTAGTAACTACCATACATGCTTATATATCATCATATATTGCAAACTTTCATGAAACATAAATTAAACTTTCATTTAAAGCCATTTGTGCACAAACATTTTCTAAAAAATTTGGGCAGCACCTCCCCTTAAATTATAAACATTCCTAGGGTCAAATACCCTTTAAACAACATAGCCAATCAATTCAATCCATCACAAAATATCAATACAATCAACAATTACATCAAGTAAGCATATTGGCAACAATAACAATATATAGGCACAATGTGGTTAGTTAACTACCTTGTGGATTTTCAATGACTTTCAAACCTTGTATTGACCCAAGAAATCCATTTTTGGGATCAAAATCATGAAATTTCCTTCCTAATTCAAACCCTAATTAGGCAGAAAATTTCATAAAAATGTAGAAAAATAACTACTCCATGAATCTTGAAACAACTTGTACATTCATGCATCTTAAAACATTTTCAAGCTTTTCTATGTTTTTATTTTACCATAGCTCAACTTTCTCTCTCTAGGCTTTACCATGGCTGAACCTTGAAGTGAGAGAAAAGACAAAATACTCCATAAAACTACAAAAAATCTCAAGAAAATATAAGCTATGAACCTTGAAAACTTAACCTTGAGATTTGGCTTTGATTCTTGACTTGTAGCTCTTGTTTTCCCCCTTGAGATTTTTTTTGCTCTTTCTCTCTCCTTTACTTCTGGTTCCAGACATGAAAATGGCTGAGGAAGATAGAACTTTATGACTGAATAGGATATTTAAGTAACAAAGTAATTTAATTAACTTTATCTTTTAACTTAATTGTTTTTTCTTCTTCAAAAGCTTTTGGAAAATTTCACTTGTGTCCCATCTGCATTCCAAATATGATTCACTCCCCTTTTTGGCCAAAAATTGTTCCAATAATTTATATGGATCAAAATACCCTTTACCGATTAAATTTACCCATATCGATTGAGTATTTTTACCAAAATTGTCATTAAATTAGTAAAGAATTATCCAATAATTACTTTTAGTCCAAAATTACTATCTTGACCCAAAATATATTTTATCAAGACCCACTAATTTTTCTTGAATTAATACTGACTCTTTCTGCAGTCCAAACTGACTTTTATCGGGTAAAATATTAATATTAAATCTTAATTACTCAATAAATATTATTTTGACCTTAATGAATTCCATACTATATTTCATTGGGTCTAACTCATTGAGAGCTTCATTTTGACAATAATTTTTCAAATGTACAAAAATGCCCTTAACTTGGAATTAATTTATAATTTTTAAAATATTTGGGTCATTTAGTGTAATTTGTCCCAAAATTTCTAAACTTTTCCGTCTACCACCTTCAATTCTTTTTCCTTTTTTTTTTCTCTTTTTTTTTTCAGGATAAAATCATTATTTTCTTTTATTTCCTTTCAATTGAGATAATTAATATTTTTATTCTATTTCATGCCAAATGGTATACACCAATTTTTATAAATTCTTTATAGATTTTAAAATATTAAACCTTAAATATCCAAAAAATTTTAGGATATTACACTGCTTCCACAAAAGGTCTAGTTTTCCTTCATATTCAGTAAGGCTCCCAAATAGTGTAGTGACAGACTAATATGATTCTCCTCTTACTTTTTCAATAGCTGTCATTTTTTATTGTTATTCGTTAGGTAGAGCTTTGAGTATTTTACATACTTACTCTTTTTGTATATAGCTCTTTCCCAAAGCTAACAGATGATTAATAATGTAAGTAAAACAAATTTGAAATTCTTTAATGGGCTCACCATTGTTCATCTTGAAGGCTTCATATTCAACTGTGAGAGAGGTGAGCCTGTTCTCCTTGACACCCTTGGTTCCTTCATAAGCAATCTTCAGAACATCCCACATTTCCTTTACTGTGTTGCAACCTGATACTTCGAAGAATTCATCTTGATTTAGAGGACTGATTAAGAAGTGATTTGCCTTGAAGTTTAGCAGGACTTTTTACCTATCTTCATCATCCCATTCTACTTTTGACTTCTCTCTGTTTGTGCCATCATTTTGCATTTTCTTTGGTACAAAGTCACCCTTCTGTATAACAGACTAGATGTCTAGGTCTATAGATAGAAAATAAAATTGCATCCTCATCTTCTAGTATCCATTGTGTTCACCATTGAAGTCTGGAGGTTGGTTGACATTGTTCCCCTATGGCAGTATGTTCTTTCCAAAACCAATTATTTTGCTTCAAGATGATTAAATCCTTTGCTAGGAGTCCTGGCTCTGATACTAATTGTTAGGTTGACTGATCACTCAAGAGAGGGATGAATTAGGTGATGCAAGATTTTGGCCCCTTTTTTATTCTGAACCCAATTTTACCGGATGAGTAGTAAAACATGGATGAACAGAGAGAGTTAAGTGTAGCAAAGAGAGAAGATAAAGAGCAAGACACAAGTATTTATACTAGTTCAGCTCAATCACTTGACCTACATCTGGTCTACAAGTCACCACTTGAAATTTTCTACTATATCTCATAAGTTTGATCTGAGTACCTGTGAAGTCTCAGTATATCTAACAAGTTTTAGTAGGTACTTGTGAAGCCACTATTCCCACACCCTTACAAGATGTGTAATCTTCCTTAATGATACCCCACACTAAAAATCTACCCAGAAAATAGTAGAAAAGAATTATTACAGAAATGAAACTCTCTTTAAGAGTAGATAATATATTGAAAGCTTACTCTATTGAGGTGGGTTTTTCAAAGAATACTGACACAAAGATTTTATGTTTATGAATAGTATTTTCACATAAACTCTCTAAAAATTATTACCCATAAGTTTAAATGATGTTCTATTTATAGATTTGTGGTGTAATTAGATATTAGACACAAGATCTATCTATTAGAGACGTTAATCAAGGGTACTCTGCAAAACTAGCCGTTCAACAACTACATTTAATGCACCTGACACACTAAAATTCAAATTTTGAGTGTCAATAAACAAATTTTGCAAAGAACATAAGTTAAATAATTCAACATTGAACTTCCAAAATTCGTCTATTCAAGAGTGAAATTCGAATTTTGAATTTATTAAATATATGTCATGTTGAAACATACAAATTTTTATTTTTAAAGTGCATCTGATGAGTTTGAATAGTAGTCTTATGTTTTCATAGTGCACTCAAAATTTGAATTTTGGAAGCCAAAATTCATCTGTCAGTAACTTGCTCAACATGGCACAAAAGTTCTTTTCTTCAAAATTCGAATTTTGCATTTCAAAATTTGTCTGTCAGAGACAAGTTGTAACTAGACTCACAAGTTTTTATTTCAAAATTTGAATTTTGAAATATAAAATTCGTCTATAAGAGAGATTAACTTTGAACTATTTATGCACTTTAATATCATTTGAATTTTGACAAGACCTCAAATGAATTTTGCACATTATGTTAACTATGCTTAGCTCAAAATTCGAATTTCAGAACTTAAGGTTCGTCTATTAGAGATGATAACTTTGGAACTTTGAATTTTAGCATACAAAGTTCAAATTTTGCACACAATACATAAGCATTAACTTCAAAATTTATCTGTTAATCAGTGTTTTCCAAATTCAACGTATGCTAACATCATATTTACTTAATCTAACTCATTTAAAACATATGGTAATAAGATTAAGTAATTTTCAAATATTAAAACCACCTCAAGACCTAAGTGAAAACAAAATATACCTAATAATTAAGTTTTCAATGCTTGAGCTATACTTTCATTTGGTCATTTCCTTATTGGCATGTTTCCTTCTAATCTTTAATTCTAGGAGCATCTTTTCTCTTCTTCTTCTTTGAGTGGAACATGTTTTTTATGTTCCTTTTCTTATCCCAATGCCCACTCTTCTTACTTGGATCATTCTACATTTAATATATTACACTTATAAACTAAATAGTTAGTTCAATTTATATTTCCAACTTATATTATTTATTGTAGAAGTACAGTGGACATAATTACACATAGCATGATATATGTATTATAACCATAATTAAATACATGATAATGCATATTTTACTTCTTTAAGAAACATTATATATGTCAGATACATATGATACATTTGTTCCTTATTACTCTATATTTGTTATCATTAAAACTTATATTATACTAAACCTAACACTTCCAAACTTCGATAGGAATACCATTGAGGCCAATAGCCTTACCATTATTCATTCTCTTAAGAGTTTCTTTTACCTCTTCAACTCGGATTCTACGATAAAAACTCAAATTTAGTTCATCTTCATGAATTGTTAAACTTTCTATATCACTAATCATACCTAATCTATCATTGAAGAGCTTATAGAAGTAATTTTTCCATATTTCTTTGATATCATCACTAGTAATCAAAACTTTTCCTTCATCATCCTTAATGTATTTTACTTAATCAAAATCTCTTGATTTTCTTTTCCTATTTTTGGCAATTTTATAAATCTTGCATTCACCATTCTTCATTCCTAAATATTGGTAGAATTCCTAAAAAACTTTAGATCGAGCCTTACTCACTGTTTTCTTAGTCTCCTTTCTAGTTAAGCGACAACTCTTCTAATTTTCTTCATTATTGTACAAGTGTAAGGCTTTAAAACACTTTTTTTTATGTTTAACCTTCTCTTGCACAGTCTCATTCCACTACCAAAATTCTTTATCTCTAGGTCAAAAAACTTTGGATTCACTCAAGATTGTTTTAGCGGTATCTCTGATCATTTTAACCATCTCATCCCACACGATGTTAGTATTTCCTTAGGAGTCTCAATTACCTTCCTCCAATACTTTTATTGTAAAGGTCAATTGTTACTCACCTTTTAGTTGCTACCACTTGATCCTAGGATATAAGGCTTTTCGACTTTTCAGTTTATGACTCTTAACTAGCACATCAAGGACTAATACCATATGTTATGAAGTTAAGCTCTCACTAGGGATCACTTTACAGTCTTTACAAGCTCTTCTATCCAAATTCCTTATAAAAAAGAAGTCAATTT
The DNA here is from genome assembly GCA_026686845.1 of Adenanthera pavonina. Taxonomy (NCBI): domain Eukaryota; kingdom Viridiplantae; phylum Streptophyta; class Magnoliopsida; order Fabales; family Fabaceae; genus Adenanthera; species Adenanthera pavonina. The sequence continues at coordinate 13,473,697 of JAIVEN010000017.1, forward strand.
GTGACCTTTGGACTCAACTATTATATGTGACTAAATGATCATCTCGTTTTTTAAAACAAGTATTACAATCGTGAGGTTATAAGTCATTGAGAAATTAAGAATGAAATAATCCTCCTCGTTTAATTCTCCAAAACTGAAATTGTTATGAACTCCCACATATTGCCTTGACTCTTTTCCCACATGACCATTAAAGTCCCCACCAATGACAATCTTTTCCTCTCGTGGAATGTCTCGAACCAAGCCCTCCAAATCTTCTCAAAATTTATCCTTCATATGTGCTTTTAACCCTACTTGAGGTGTGTAAACACTAATAACATTAAATGTATCGTGTCCAATAGTCAATTTTAAGGATAAGATCCTATCTCTAATCCTTCTCACTTCCACCACATTCTTTTTCAAAGCTTTATCCATAATAATACTGACTCCATTCCTTGTTCTGACCTTCTCTACGTAAAAAAGTTTGAAACCCTTGTGTCTAGCTCTTGAGCCTTTTCTCCTACCCATTCAGTTTCTTGAAGATACAATATGTTAATTCTCCTCTGAATCATAGTATCCACCACTTCTATAGATTAACCTGTTAAGATACGTTATTATAAGAACCAAAACGAATCTTGCTCTCCTAGGTTAACTTCTTTACCTACATCTGTCCAGAATGATGTGGGAACCCTTACTCATTTAACACTATACTCGAGCACCTATATAGCGGTTTTAACTCATTTAACACTGTATTCGAGCCATATAGCGCGTTAATTCTAGGTAACGACCTAACCTTAACACAAAAATGTTCTTGATCTATGTCATAGAGATTCGATAAAATTTTACGCTGATTATCAAGGGCCTAACACAACTTTCCTCCTTTATACGGGTTTGGGACCGGTTATTACACTATATAAGCAAAGTTCCAAAATAATTAATCAACACAGTACATAATTTATTTTCATACATATGTTCCGCATCACATGAAATTAAGGATTTTGAACGCCCTTATCATAGAATTAGGGGAATTTCTTCTCATTTCTCTTCTTATGGTATTAATTAGTCATGGGTATTATACTTTGTGCGGGGTTAGAAGAATGATGAAATATACAGTTCAAGAATAAACATTGTGAGAAGAGTTGATCGAGTTTTTAAGATTTATATTGATATTGATTATATTTTTAGAATTAATTACTTAATAATTAATTATTGACATCCCAAAAAATATTAATTATTAGTTATTAATTTTTTTAAATGAGGAATAAATCATTTTTATTTTTGAGGACAATTTTTTTAATATTCAAAATCGTTTCAATTTATTGGAAAAATTATATTAAAGGACAAAATAATAGAGGAATATTTAGTTTGAAATCTCTTAAAACACTACTTACATTAGACGACCTAAGGAAGAAAAACAAGGAAAAATTATAATGTAGGACTAAAAAAGATAATATTAACTACAAATGACCTTAAAAAATTATAAGAAGGATTATACCCAAAACAGAGGAATATTTAGCCTAAAATCTCTTTAGAAATACTATTTAGATTAGAGGACCTAAGGAATAACAACAAAGATAAAAATAGTAGTTCTGCGACATTTTTGCTAATTAACCTAAAATGTTCACTTCCATACCAAACTGATCTGAAAGCTACCGATTCCCATTCGGCACCGGTGAGGACTTGAGAGCTCAGTTTCCGGCCAAGTGGAAGTGAGGTTGAAGGTGCGTGGCGTGGTTCTAACTCTGCTACCACTTACAAAAAGCCGACCCAGAGAAATGATGTCCCTGCCAGCATATTCTGCCTTCTTGTGCTAGCATTCTCAGCTTCTTCTGCCCCGTCCAAGGCAAGCCCCTACTGTTTCCTCTGCTTTTCTGATAATTCAATTTTTATTGCATTCCCGAAAGAACTGATTGCCGTTCAAGCTGTTCAATGCTATGGTATGTTGGGTTTTTTTTTTCTTTTTAATATGGGTCCTTGTTCTTGTGCTTGCAAATACAATTTTCTTTTTCCTCTTTGGTTCTGCTCTCATCTATAGTATTTTTGTTCTTCTGCTCAGGTCTTGTTGAAGGTTCGAAGTAAAAATTGAATCTTTACGTTGTTGTTTGGGGGCACTGTTTTGTTGGATATATGGCAGAATAAGATCATTATGCGAATTGGGGGGGAGCACTTCTTGGGTTAATTATTTGTCGTGGTAAAAGCTGATATTTGGAATGTCTCACTTACTGGTGGGAGCCATTTTGGTCCGGAGGATAAATGGTGTTGGTCTATCATATAGAAGAGGCCCTTCTTTACTCAAAATCTCGTGTAGCTGTTTTAGCCGAGACAGACACCTCTTCGGTGCCAAAATTATCTTGGGTATGTGATCAATCAATTTTTTGTATTTGCTTTCTGGTCTGTTATCATACTATAATTTCCATGATTAACTAGAGTTGGGCCCCATGCGTGGCTTGGAGTCTGAGGTGAGTTGCATTATTCGTGGCTAATGAGTGCGGCTTCTTATTGATTTTAATATATATATATTAAAATAAACTGATTTGATGGTTGAAAGTTTGTTGCTTTGCAGAACAACCCTTTAATCGTTTGCTCATACGTGGCTCCGCAGCAAACATTTTAGACAGGAACTGCGGCTTGATTATTTCAACCATTCATACTTCTTGTTCAGTTCTGGATGAGAAGGGTTTTTGTACCCTTGCTGGAGATAAATTGATTGAGTCTGATTTGCATGCTACTGAAACTGCAAACCATTTGGAGAAGTCTTCTGCTGACTCAAATGATGATTGTACTACGAGAGATAGTTTTGAGAAGTCCTATGTTGATTCTGGTGATGATTTAGTCACCAAGAAAACAAATGAAATACCTGTGGACTTTACTAAAATCGAAATTGCTAAGCTCCCTGTTGTTATGATTGTTGGTCGCCCAAATGTAGGGAAGTCAGCATTATTTAACCGGTGAGTTCTGCTTTGTGACAGATGCTTATTTTGCAGTCAATTAAGGCATGACAAGCAACATTCAATAATTTTGCAGTCAATTAAGGCATGACAAGCAACATTCAACTCTAATAACACTTTTATTTGGATGATAACATTTAGTTTGATCCGGAGGAGGGAGGCTCTGGTATACAACACACCAGATGATCACGTTACTAGGGACATACGTGAAGGCGTTGCAAAGTTGGGTGATTTACGATTTAGAGTGTTAGATTCAGCTGGATTAGAAGCAGAAGCATCTTCAGGGTCTATCCTCCATAGAACAGCAGGAATGACTGCCAGTGTGTTATCTAGATCTCACTTTGCAGTCTTCCTAACAGATGGAAGGTTAGTTTTAAATACGAGTTATAAAAGCCTTTTACTCAAATTATTTGCAATCTTCCTAACAGATGGAAGGTTAGTTTTAAATTTGAGCTATAAAAGCCTCTTTTTTTTTTTCTGTGCATTATTATTGACTTTTCTGCCAGATTTGGACTTCATCCTCTTGATTTGGAGGTTGGAAAATGGCTGCGCAAACGTGCACCTCAAATCAAACCTATTGTAGTGATGAATAAATGTGAATCACTCTTTGATGCCAGTGATTCTCTTATGGCAGCTGCTTCTGAAATGTTCCGTTTAGGATTTGGGGATCCTATTGCCATATCTGTGGAGACTGGATTGGGTTTCCCTGAGTTATATCAGTCTCTTAGGCCTGTGCTGGACGATTACATGCTTCAAGTCTTAAATGGTAAGGTAACCCTAATTTAGAGTAGAGTTTGCTATTCAATGATAAGAATAGGATAACTACGTACTTATTTTATGCCTGTTAATTATATAGGTATTGAGCTTTGATCACTGATGTGATATATGCGCCTTTTCTTTTTGTAGGAGGGGGTTGTTAGATCAATAATTTGTTCATCATTTTTTGTCACATGAGGAATATGCAAGTTTGATCTTATCAAGACTAAGTTCATTGTTGCATTGCCATCTTTCCATTATGCATTCAATTTTTAATAATTGTAGATGAAGGAACTCAGGATGATAGCTGCAGAAAGGACAGCTGTTCTGCTGAGGTCGATGAAAGTAAACTTCCATTGCAGTTAGCAATTGTAGGACGCCCCAATGTTGGGAAATCAACCTTACTAAATACATTGTTACAAGAAGACCGTGTTCTTGTGGGTCCTGAAGCTGGTCTGACAAGAGATTCAATCAGAACCCAGTTTGAATTTCAAGGCAGAAAGATTTATCTTGTATGTATTCATTAGTTTTTTTTAGCTCTAGTCATAATATAACTAGGACACATTACTTTTTTACTGTTACTTTTTACTGATACTAGTATACATCTTTACTGTTTTTTTTCTAATTTTATATTTTACTCTTTGCACAATGTGGTCTTGACAATATTCCTATCTTCTCTTTGAATTATGAACCTCGTTAATTCAATTATTTCAGAGTTAGTAGTGCCCTTTTATTGAAAATAATGTCAGAGCATACAACAAACAACTGGGTTCAGTAATCATGGTTAACTTGTAAAGTTCCTGTATTCTTTTCTATATTCCTGGCACATCATTTGTACTTCATATTGCTTGATTTGATGCTTAGCATGCTAATAACTCCCAGGCATTGGGACGCACTTTTTGATTTCAGGTTGCTTAATAGGTGTGCTGACTATAGTTTTTATACTTTCTTATAGCAGTAGATAAACTTATAATCCTCAAAACTTAGGTACACCTACATCTTATTTAATTTCTGGTCATTCAGGTTGATACTGCTGGGTGGTTGCAGAGGACGAAACAAGATAAAGGACCAGCTTCCTTGAGCATCATGCAATCAAGAAAGAATCTACTCAGGGCTCATATAATTGCTTTGGTACTTGATGCTGAAGAGGTATGCCATATATATCGCAGGTTTAGGGTTGAGCAATTCAACTGTGATATTATCAGACTTTTTTTTTTTTTTTTGGGTACAAAACGGGGTCAAAGACCCAACATTAAAAGAGAAACCAAAATAATAGACAAATCAAAGTACAGAAATAATGTGAGACACCCCGTAAGATCTTCATCAAGAATAACTCTTAGTTCCCTTGGAGGATTATCCAATATATGTGTGCCTATAGTCAGATTGAAGCTATAATTGGCTTGTGATATTATCAGACTGTTGTTACCATCCAAATTTGCACTTTGATGAAGTCTATTGCTTGTTGATGAAATTTTGTTGTTTTCTTAAACTCATTTATTGTTTGAAAAGTTCTATCTGACTGAATACTCAGATTTTGCTAATTGCTTTATATTACCTTTGAATTTATCCGTATTCTAAATGGACTGGTCTCAGGTGAAAGGAACATGTATGTTATTCAGTATTTCCCTTCCTGTTTCACTCATTTGATGAAGACTATGATGTGAGTGATGCATGAATCACTAATCACCATATATAGGCTTCTACTTATCTTTTGCTAGGTGAATTACTGATGGGTTTGTCATATATTCACTGTAAAACTTCATGATCCATCAATGCATTTTCCTCTCCCCATTTCTATATGCTTATCACATCCTCCATTAATAAACTTCTATTGTGCAAAATTATTGACCAGATTGCAAATGCCAGACGAAGCATGAAACATGCTGAGGTAGTTATAGCTAGACGAGCAGTGGAAGAGGGACGAGGTCTGGTTGTTATTGTGAACAAGATGGATCTTCTCAGAGGGAAACAAAAATTTTCATCCTATAATAAGGTTATGGAAGCTGTTCCTCGAGAAATTCAAACGGTTATACCTCAGGTATGCCATGATCTAGTAAGCTAAACTTCAAGCTTAGCTGTTTAATAATCAAGTCTAGCTGTTTAATTTATTAAATTTGTAGACTTCATGCCTTGAAGTATGATAAATTTTAACATTTTGCCAAAATCATTTATTTGGATATGCTGTTTAAATGCAATGGTTCAAACAGAAGAAAGATCTCTCTATCAATCTCTTTCTCTTCACTTAAAGCACCCAAATAGTGTTTCATGCCATTTTCGTGTATTCATCTTTGGCCAGTCGGCACATTGAACAAGTATATTTGACTGAGACAAGGAAAAAAGTTTACTTATGAGTTATGAATCTAAATGTTCTGTCCGAGGGAACAAATTTAACAGTGAAAGACTACCTCTCTACTTGGCTTCAAAGAGAATGTGGAAACATGTTGATGCTCACCCTTGTCATTCACAATTCTCTAAGGCATGAACTATTTGTAAAGTATATGATGCTGGCTCACCATCGTTGTTGAAAAATGACATTGGAGGATGTGTTGGTACTGATTGTGGAATTCTTTAGTGTACAAAATTCTGTTAGTAGAATTATGTTTAGATGGTGAATTATGACACATTGACATGCAAGCCTTATGGTGGGTTTAGGGTCTAGAGCTTAGGTGTAACTTGCCATTGAACTTTTGTTGCTTTTATGGGATAAACTTTGACCTGTGACATAACCATTTTTGTTATCTCCCCCATCAGTAGGGGACAAGTAGCCAAAAGTTCTTGTCATTTGGTTATATTGTGATTTTGTTTTGACTTTTGGCTGCTGTCAGCAGATAACAGGAATTCCAGTTATATTCACTTCAGCATTGGAGGGAAGGGGCAGGACAGCTGTCCTGCGTCAGGTTGTTGATACGTACGAAAAATGGTGTTCAAGATTACCTACAGCTCGCCTTAACCGTTGGTTGCTTAAGGTAAGTGTTTGATCTTCACGTAAATGCTTAATCTTCATGGTATACGAACCTTTGAATAATGCATCTTTTAGTATCATTGGAGTGGAAGAAAAGGAATAGAAACGAGATAGGAAAAGAAAGGAGAAAGTGGACATGTTACTGGTCACTTTGTTTGGTATCTTACAATGGAAAGAGAAATTTTCCTTCTCTTATTTTGATTTATCAAGGAAAAGGAAGTATATACATATTCATTTGTTAAATTATTATATTATCTCCCACCTAAGTAAATATATTTACCATTAAAAGTGAGTTTAAGAGCTAAAGATTGGGATTTTACCGTTTTTTCCTTCCCTTTCCATCCCAACAATTGACCTAATCGACCTATGTGGTTTCATGTGAGAGTGTTCGGAGATTGTTTATAAACTTATTCATTGCCCTTCATCTATAAAGTTTTATCTTTTTTTATGTTGTATCAGGTTATGAGCCGGCATTCTTGGAAAGATCAAGCAGCACAGCCGAAGGTCAAGTATTTCACCCAGGTCAAGGCTCGGCCACCAACGTTTGTTGCTTTTGTGCGTGGGAAGACTGAACTTTCAGACACAGACATTAGATTCTTAACAAAATCCTTGAAGGAGGACTTTGATTTGGGTGGAATTCCCATACGGATTATGCAACGGTTTGTCACTAGGAGAGACAGTAGTAGTAATAGTACTGGTAGTCGCCAAAGTAACAAATCCGTCGGCAAAATGGTTGAAAGGGTCTCTTCTGACAAGAGACGTATGTTGGTTGAATGACAATTTTGAACGAAACCTATAAAAATGAACTGAGCTTAGTTGGATGCTTACAATATATTCATTTATACATTTTATTATCAATCCGAGAGCCTAGTTTTGGTCACTTGATTCGGGAGACTGGCATCATATTAAGAGAAGGGGTGTGTGTGTGTGTGTGACGATCTTCCATTTGAACTTAACTTTATAAGTTGCATTAGATATGGTTTCCTGCTTTACATGAAAAGTATGTTGAAGAGTAGATACATTATTTATGATTTGTGAGTAGTGTAGTTTGATATATATATATATATATATATTTACATATATATTGATGATTCTCTTGGAAAAGGAAGAGGGATGTAGATTATATCAAAGCCAAATTATGGGTACAATTTAATTCACGTATGCATAACTCACCTGTTTCATTTTATTCGAGTTAAATAAGCCAATGTGTGATCAATATTTTGGCAGTTTAATATGCAAAATAAAATGAAATAGTATGAAATGGAATGAACCAATTTATGGATAAAAATGTTTCTTTTTATCTCTTAATAAAAAAATAAAAAATCATTACTAAAAAGTAATGGTAACAAAAATACAGTAAAATATTTATCTGGATTTATACAACAGAAAGAATTCCTCTTACTTATACCAGCCAAATTAGTTGAGATCCATCAGATGGTTGTGTGTGTGTGTGTGTAATTTTTTTTGGGGTTTTTTTTGGGGGGGGAGGGTGGGAGGGTGGGTGGAGTTATTTCACTAATTTCAATGAGAACTACTTTACCACTTCACGTAATTCTCATATTCACTTTCTTTAAGTGCTTCTTCCTACAATCATAACTTACAGTAACACATTTTGACACTTAAACAGAGAGCAAGAATCAATTGTACCAGCCAAAAACTTTTTTTTTTCCTTTTAAATTTTTCAATATGATGTGTTAAAGACTCAAAAAAAAAGGTGAAAACAGTGTTCTGACTAGCCATGTGTGTGCTGAGAATCTCTTCACTCTCAAGCTAATTCAAAGCTTCTTCTCCTGATAACCCCATGGATTGTTGCTTGCCCAATTCCATTGGTCCCTGCACATTTCCTCTATTCCATATTTTGCCCTGGAGAAAAGCATATTATTTTACCATCAAAATTTGATAACAAGCTTTTCAAGGAAAAAAAAAATTCTGACATAACAAGATACATGATCAAAGGATTTCTATATATATCAGCATATTAGGGAAAATACATTTTTCCTCCTCGAGAAAAGTTTAATTATAACTTTTGTGCATAAACTTTGAAAATGAACAACTCCCAAAGAAAGAATCATCAATATCAATATAAAATACAAAATCTTTGGTAAGCCGTACTTCGTATACATTGCGAATAATACAACTCATTCCATAGACTTTGTGCAATGTAAGGAGGCTCATCTAATGATTAGACAAAAACCAGAAATTTAATTCTTAGCTTTGGAATATTTTGAGCAGGTTACTATAAACATAAAAACAGTAAAATATTACAGTGCAAGAATTATGTACTGTTATGCTACACTTTTTTTTGAACTCGATAGTATTGACACGAGGTTTCAACTTTCTATTAAGAAATGAGTCAACTTGAAACTCAGTGGCATTGTCAAGTTCTTTGATACACTTCTTTTAAGGTAAAAAGTTGATTTTCTTTTTCACGTGTTTTTGTTGGTTGTGAATTCTTTACCATTTTTGGAAAACATAACACCGTGTATTATGCTCTCCGAAAAGGAGTTGTCCTATTTTTTTTAAAAAAATTCCTTTTCTTTTCAAAACCTCACTTACAAAATATCCAATAAAAACAATACTAACTCATCATTCAGATTGAATCCAAGTCCAGATGATGAGTCATTGTTTTACCTCTAGACACTATTTCACAGGTGAGGTATAAAATATTTAATTTTATTTTTTTTAGAAATCCCCTCATAGTGCTGTGTTTTCCAGCATTGTATAGAATACACACCCCACAAAATACATGAACCAAAACTTTCCAATTTTTTCTTGAAAAATGTGAAGCACATGAATACATAACTATTTACACTGTACATTTCTATCATCAACTTTTTTGTAATTAAGCCTTAATTCGGAGGGTGAAGATAGGTTTGTTGGATTGTAAGATGTATTTTATGGCATTAGCTAAGCATAATGCAAGTGAGTTTAGAGTATCAATTGGTCAAAACAAGCTTTATAAAAATTTGATCAATCTTTACCAAAAAATTGATTAATTATTTATTCAACCTGACTTCTTGTTCAAAACCTTTGTTGAAATACTTACTTCCACCCAAGTTCTTTTTCAGCCTTCTCTGTAGATGCATAAACGGCAGTTGCATCTCCAGGCCTCCGTGGACACATTTTTAGTGGAATTTTCTGTAAAATCAAAGATCTAAATTCATATTTGTGCTTTGGCATATAAATTTACTCATGTGAGAAGGATGCACAATGACCTTTCCAGAGGCTTTTTCAAATGCTGCAACCATTTCAAGAACAGATGTACCACAGCCGGTTCCCAAGTTGTAAGCAGTACAACCTAAAAAAAGTTGCCACAATCACTTATTTATACAAAAATATTCAGACAATAATGGTAACTATATAAATACCAAAAGAAAACTCCTATTGCAGTTATAAGTAGGAATGGCAATTTAAACCCAATCTGCAAGCATTCAATCTACTCTGCTCTATTGGAGTCAGATAAGTCAACATTTGATCGGGGTTTAAAATGTGGTTTAGAGGAAGCCTGATCTTTGTTGTTAGAATTTGGTGTGAGATCAGGACAGAGTAATCCTGAACTGTGTCCCACCCTGAAGCTGTTATATTTTCCTATACAGTATAAATTCACAAAATTATTAATGACAAGACTCTAAACTAGGATCAAAGAGGTTTGTTTTAAAACAAAAGTACCAGTTTTATATGAATTTCTTGATCCAATATTTATAATATAAGAACAACAACAACAACAACAATATTACCACTAAGTAAGGTTAACTACATGGATCATACAACACCATTAGACTCTATCAAATACCAACTCTTCAACTAAATCATTTATTAAGAGATTTCGCCTTATAACCTCTCTCATTTTTTTTCTGTATATTTCGTGGTGGGATGCAACAGAGCAGGTATGAGACAACAGAATATCCACATGTTTAGGTATGAGTCAGAAAGAAAAAAAAAAAATCTGCAAGATTACAGGGTAAATATGGGATAAAATAAAGAAGAATGGGGTAGGGACAGGTATTGAAAGACCCAACCTGTCTTGCCCCATTCCTATTCCTACTTATAGGCTTTGCTCATCACTTCCCGGGTTGAATTCTCAGATGATTAATATATATAGAAAATGAGAATTAATCAGTTAATCACCAATGTTCTCTGGTGCAAAAAGCTTTCGCAGGGCAGCAATGTGACCATCTGCCAAGTCCATTACATGGATATAATCTCGAATCTGTTTCACATAACCATTAAAGAGAAAAATGAAAAAGGTTAATATTCTTGAATGGCAAGGAAATAAATCTGTGAGTGTTTCTTTCTCTGTGTTGTCTTAATGAATTATGGCGTAGAAAATTCTGTTCATACTAAGTTTCTATCATGCAAAATTCAACAATTTTTAAAATTTTAAGATCTGACTATAAATTGTATGCACACAAACACAAAATGAATTAACATTAAAAAAATAAAAAACAAAAAAAAATACCTGAGTCTTAAACAAGACTTTCAAATGTAAAATAAGACGTCCAAAACAAATTACAACTAAAAGCATAAAATCAAAATTAAAATTAAAATTTTCAGTTCAGTTTAAATATCCATCTTTATATATATGTTCACATCACTAAGATCTCTTATGAATGCTAAAATATAATTCACATATTGTATTGGATACATATCCAACATGGGTTATCTGTGGATTTTACATGTATTAATGCTTCCTTGATCACACCTATCAACCAGTTTGCTGTTTCTGTTTATTCAGCACACAGTTGTCATATGAGACTATCAAATTTCTCATAAGGATTTCTCCAATGCAAAAAGAAATCAGTAAATGTGGATTTTACAAACCGCAGTGCCATCCTTGGTGGGATAATCATGACCATATACATTAAGCTCAGGCAATCTCCCAACAGCTACTTGCTGTATGTAAGGCATGAGGTTATTTGGGATGCCCCTCGGATCTTCACCAATTTTACCACTTTCATGGGCCCCAACTGGATTAAAGTATCTCAGTAAAATGATTCTCCATTCTGGCTCAGCCTTTTGAATGTCTCTAGCAATTTCTTCAAGGAAAAGCTGTCATAAATGGGTGTATCAGAAAGCAAACAGAGACAACCCACTAGATCTAAAAACAGCCACTAAAAAAAATAATAATAATGAGAGAGAAACACAAGGGGACAAAAAGACATAGAAGATAGTGATGCTTACCTTGGTCCTTCCGTAAGGATTCATGGCTTGTAGCTTGAAGTCCTCAACACAGGGTATCTTATCAGGTTGGCCATATACTGTCGCAGATGACGAGAAAACCATCTGTTTTTCCTCACGAAGTTAGATTATATGAATCACAAGTTCAGGTAAATTCTAGGTAATACTTTATGTGACAAGAACAAAAATGAGATCCACTTTTAGTGATTGGATAATAAAGGAAGCCACATTGTGTAGCTATAAATCTAATTAAGCGCCATCATAACATGAAGAATATATCTGAACCATCTGCATAACGGAATGGTTATGCATTGGTTCAAGGAGCCCGGAAAAGACATACTATGCCCTTTTCTTTCCTTTGATTGCAAGAATAGGACCCAAAGGTTGAAGCAATAGAAGCATGAGCTTACCTTTTTACAGTTATATTTTGCCATAACTTCATACAGATTGATGGTGCCGATCAAATTATTATCAAAATATCGCCGGGGCTTTGCAACACTTTCTCCAACAGCTTTTAGACCGGCAAAATGTATCACAGCATCAAATCTGCCTCACCATGCCAGTTGAAATTACCCCGGAAAAAAAAAAAAGCTTTATGCAATTACTATAAGCTAAAAACATTCAAAATCAATTTAACTGGCATACCTCGTCTTAGAGAACAGTTTCTCCAAATCTTCCTTGTTCCTGAGATCACCCTACAAACAAAGACAAAGGCAATCTCGAGAAATCACAACAAAAACATAAGTTCCCTCCTACCTAAAAAAGAATTGATACTGACATAGAGAGATGCAGGACTATTTTATACGTAATTTAAATTATTGAGATGTATTTGATACTAGTTTGATACATCCCAATAAAATCAAGCTCGTACCTAAATCTAAACTACCCATTTCATACCTGAGTGAACTCAAGCTTCTGAGAAAGCACAGGACCCACCAGGTCCCGAACCCGATTTACTGCTTCCATCACGGAATTATCAAAATTATCGATAATGGAAACCCTAAATCCTTCTTTGAGCAGCTGAACCACAGTGTGGGACCCGATGAACCCCGCCCCACCAGTCACGAGAATCGTTTGCCTAGCAGCAAAGGAAGCCATTTCCCTCAACAATCGTCGTCAAGAGTGGCCCAAAATGGAGGATTGAAGCAGAAAAGCTGAAAGAGTGAAGTGATTTGAAGCAAAAGAAACTAGTTTGATTTTTGAAAAGGAAAAGGAAAAGAGAGAGAGAAAAGAGTGATTATTGAAGAGAACTGCTTAGAGGAAGTGAAGGAATTGTTTAGTTTTAATTTTAGAGCTTGGATTTAGTTATCGTTAGTTTCATTGGCGCGCCTTTTCATAATCTTCGGTTTTCTCCGTTATGAGCTCTGTTAGTATAGAATTGGGTTTGTTTATTATTTTAGTTTCATTATTCCATTGCCGGCAGTTTTGTCCTCATGGCAAGTGTTATAATTGTGCTATTAAAAATCTAACCTTATATTGAATCCGTTAAGAAAATAGTTTAAAAATCAATAGTTTAATATAATTAAATCTGTAATAATAAAATTAAATAAATTTATCATTATTAATAATCTAAATAAGTTGACATTTATTAATAATTATATTTTAAACTCAAAATAGATAAATAATATTTTATTTTTATATTATTTATTAAGTAAATTTATTATTATTGATAATTATGAAACATAATAATATTTATATAATATTATAATATGAAAAGAAAAATATTTATACAAAACATAGTGTTATTTATTATTAAAAATAATGTTATTTCATTTAAAAAATTAAAAAAGTTTTAAAAAATTATGACCGGTTATTAGCCGATTTGATCGATTTTCAATCGGTTCTCACCAGTTCTAGAATATTCTAATTTCCTTTTTCATTCGGACCAAACTTGGTATCGATCCTAGTCAAACCATTTAGTTCGATCTGATTTTTCATACATCAATCATGAGAGATTGAGTTCGAAAGCTAGCAAGAGAGGGTGAAATTTAAAAAAGTTTTATCATTCCATTTAGATACCTCACGTATCAATATCAAATTTAAGATAACAGTATTTGTAAACTGTGAATAGTGCATTTTTCTTAAACTTATGTATTTTTTTAAATTTTTTCACATATTTAATCAAACTCAATGCAACTATTTTTATTGTCCTACATACTAGGGATAAATGAAACTTATTTGGATATTTTTATCTTAAATGTGCTTTTCATAAAATAAAACATGTTTAAATGATATTAATTAAAAACATTTTTAGATGTGTAATTGTTAAAAATGTATGATTTTACTTTAAAAAGCGATTTTATTTAACTTACTCATAAACATTATCTTATAATAATGAAATTTATTAAAACAAGTAAAATAATTTTCCATAACAACTAATAGAATATCACACAATACAATATATGAATCTAAACAAATCTAATATATTTAATCTAATCTCATCAAATCATATAAGTGTGGGTTTAAATTAACTTATCCATAATTGATTATGAAAATAAGTAATTGTGTCAAAAGTTATTTGTATTGAACATTTTGACCTTATAAGTAATTTTGAGAAAAAAAAAATATGTTTGGATTTTAGGAGTTTAAGTGATTATTGGGTAAATAATACGAAGAAAACGTGTAATAAATAATTATGAAAGAAAAAGTGATTATCATAAATAGAAAAAAATCAACTTCTCATATAATCACTTATTTGAGTCATAAGTACTTATTGAAAAAATTATGTGTTGGATAACTTTATAAAATAAGCAATTATGTTTTCTCATAAGTGATTATATCACAAATCCAAATAGGATCTAATAAATGAGGGCAAAAAAAATCTAATCATATAATATATGAATATTATATTACAAAATATAATAAAATATGTTAAGTTAATCATTTTTAGTTGTTATTATTAACAAATTATAATAATCTACTTATTTTAATTATTAATAATAAAAAATAAATAAAATTTTTAATTTAAAAAATAATTTTTATCACCTCATCATCTTACTTCTATTATATTAAATTCTACTAAATTAAATTAAATTAAAATTACTTGTTATTTCATCTATTCTAGATTATTCCATTCACCTCTTCTCGATCTCTCTCTTTTTTTGGTTTCATTGGAGACCCGTTCTCATTTTCTCAGGGAAGGAAATAGTCATGACAAGGTAGTTTTTTGGCCTATTCTCCCAATTCATGAGCCATGTAACTAAATTTAGATTAAGTTAAGTAGGATCTCCTAAGTGACAAATTTTACCATCAAATATTTAATGTGGCTAACATTTCAAGGTTGATATTTTGCCTTTTCTACCTCAAGATATTGAACCACTTGAGCTGGATAGAGCTGAAGAAAGGATTCGACTTGTGAAAAGTGTTCCAAGGAAGCCAAGGTAGGGAAACGTTGAACACTAAACTAGCAAAGAGAAAATGTTGATAATAGCTATGAAGCGAGGAGAGAAAAATATGTAAAAATAAGGATATTCAAAATTAATCCAAATTAATTATACCGAACTGATAAAAATCGAATTAAAACAAAGTCTATTTCAATTTTTTAGTTTATAGGATTGATTGGTTTGGTTCAGGTTCAATTTTAACTCCACCAAACACGATCCAAATCAAACTAAATTGATTATATTTATTTTACAGAGTTTTTTTATAACTATTTTACATAGTATTTTTAGTTATTCTAGTCCATGCACCATGTAATAATCCTAACTTCAGCCTAGCCCATTAGCCATTTAGTTTAGCCCACAGGCCCCAATTCCCATTCACTGATGCCTTGGAATGAGCCGAACCACGTCTGGAATTGAAAATCCCTACCCCTGATGTACATGGTTCTCATTCTCTAGTTCGTGTTAGGCATTGTTTTGAGTTTGTCACTCTCTAAGCTTCAGTAGTTCAGTTCACGAAGCATCGTTCTTCAGGTAGTGTAGTGTACGATTGTTTTCCCGGATATGCTTTCAGAAGGAGGAAATGGCGGTTTCCACCATAACGCACACGGCACACAATTAGTGGAGCAGCATGGGCTTTTTCCATTGGAAAGAAATTTGGTCCCAAGGGATAGACATAAAGAGAATATGACAAGAGTAGTCTTATTATCAAAATAAGACTTTGTAATTACATGGGTAAGGAGAATCTACAGTGTGAATTTTTTAGCGGGACCGTTATCTGGAAGTGCCACTGGGTAATTTTTTACATTTCAGCATGATTCAAACCAATCTTGAAACCAAATTAAACCGATTAAACACAAAATCAAATAGGTCGCTAGATTTATCAAACTGATTGGCTTTATTTGTTTTGAATTTTACCCAAAATCAAACCAAACTGAATGTATAAACATCCTTATTGAAAAGCAGATTTTGTATTCTTTGACATTGATTCCAATATTCCACGCACCACAAAACTCCTTTTCTTTATTAAAAAAACGCTGTTTTTTTATTGGCTAAAGTTTATTTTATATTAATACAATAATATTGTTTTCTTATCATGTTTATTTATCCATCTTCTGTTTTGAGTCTTTTGGCTTCTTGTGCTATTTACTAAGCATTCCAAATCCCACCCTTTCTGATTTTTTTTTTTCACGTTCTTAAAATTGTTAAGGTAAATTCTTTATTGTTTTTGTTTGTTTTAGTGAAAAATTTTAAATTTAAATATTTTAATTGAGTAATTGCAAATTTTATAAATTCTTAATAGAAAATATGGAGAGACGTTTGAGGAGGAAATTATCATAAAATAAGCAAAATCTTCATCCAATTATGCTGAATCAAATTTTCAGCAACAACAACACACAAATTAAATTAAAAGATTTGCCATCAAAATTAAAATTTTAGCACATCATCTTAATTTCTCTAGCTAATATAACGATGCATAACAATCAACTTGAGACTTGCATGTTAGCATTGGAAAAGAACCTTATGACATGAATGTGAACACCCCATTTTGTCCGGGTATTTTATAAAAAAAAATAATAATAAATAAAAAAAAAACAAAAATAAAAATTGAAAAAAAGAAGAAAAGCACAAAAATGAAACAAAACCCCCTTTTAGGGAAATTAATGATTTAATTTCAAGATAAAAGTAAATTTTCCAAAAATTGAAATTAATAATAAAAAAGAGAAAAAAAAACAAAATAAAAATCCCATCCCTTTATTCAATCTCTCCCATTTAAGGTTGAAAAAAAAAATAATAAAAAAAAAGATTATGTAACAAAATGATAAAAAAAAAAAGGGGATATTAACTAATAAAAAAAAAGGGGGATTACTTGGTGGGGCTTAAAACACTGGGCCGAAATGCTGAGGGCCCAGCATTTCAGCCCATATTCCACCCTGCGTTTGAGACCCTAGGCAGCTAGAACTGACAGAAAAGCGGACCGAAAAGAAAAAGAAAGGAAGTAGAGGAACAGAGGAGCAGGGGAGTCAGGCACGCGTGGAGAAAAGAAAAGCAAACGAGGGAGGTGTGCACGACACGAAAATGAACTGAAAAGCAAGAAAAGGGGAGACTGAAAAAAAGGAGAAGGAGGCCAGGGCCGCAAGGCCGAAAGGAGGGAGGCCGAGGAAGCCGAGCACGAGAGAGCAGAGGACGACCCAAGGCTGAATGGAAGGCGGAGGGAGTACCCGGATTTGAACCGGAGACCGAGGGAGCTCAGAGGGAACTCGGGGAAGGCAACAGCGAGCACGGCCAGAGCCACCGCGGAGCCACGGAGGACGAGACTGAAGGAGGACGAGACTGGACACCAGAAGCACACGAGACCAAAAACCGAGGAGGGACTGAGTCACGGAGGCGGAGGGAGCTCCCACAAAGAACAAACCGAAAGCTGCGAGTGACCGGGACCGAGAAAAACAGAGGATCCTTGGAGAGCTAGGAATCACCGAGGAACCAGAGTAGGGAGCCGAGCACGAAAGAAGTAAAGCAGAAGCTGATTGTGAGTTGTTGCGACCAGGGGGAGAAATTGAGAGGAGCCGCGGGCTGAAGAAAGGAACAGAGGAAGAGGAAGGGGGACGGACGACCCAAAGGAGAGACAGGGGATCTGAACCGAGAAGGAGAGGGTATCCGGTGGGACAGCATGACAGCCAGCATCGGTGAACCAGGGGCTGTAATTGGTAACCCTCGCTTCAAATTTTAAGTTCATGCAGTTTATGCCATGGATTAGAGTAAAGTCTAGGAGCGAAATTGCTGGTAGTTTTAAATATATGTGGTTATGCATTCTCCTTTGCTGTCTAGGGACCGAAATTCATTTCGGATTATAATTTGTCTGGCTGACTTATCACATGTGCTATGAACGAGTCTGAACCTCTTTCCAGGATTAGTCGAGTCCTATTCATCTGGTTTTAATTTTAGAAATGAGGCCTCCCCTATAAAGAAAGCATGTCTGGGTTTATAAACTCGGTGAGGCCCCTGAGTTCCAATTCTATCAAAATGGCATTTGGATTTCAGTTGGTGAGATATGCTTAAATGGCATTGGTTTAATGTTTAAAGAAAAGGCACACTAAGTGGAGATGTCAATGTCTTGTGGTTCATGAGTTTCGGTCTAAATCTTCACCAGCTTTCGGTCCATTTTCTTCTTTGTGGTCTTTGAATATACGTAGCTTAAAACTGGATCTGGGTGATTGGAGTTATGTCTGGGTACTTTGCCTGTTGCATGCAATCTCCCTGCAGTTGTGTCTAGTTACTCCCGGGGAAGGATAAACGGTGCCAACATTGTGGTATATGTCATTTCTTTTCGATTCATGAAATTATTAAGAAAAGCTTATGATACACTCAATGCTTGAATTTGAAACTCATGACTGAAGGATTTGTATGAAAATCTATATTTAGGAATTTCTCCTATGAAATCAAGATTAGAAAATCCAATGTCTTATCCTCCTTTTCAAAAAAGAGATATATATATATATATATATATAAATGATAATATAAAGAGGAAAGATTTAAGTTTAATTACACCACGTGAGGTTTTCGGAACCCACGCAAGTATTCGGGTTTACTGAATTTGTCGCGTGAGATTGCGCATCCATGTAGATATATCAGTTAAATAATTTCTTTTAAGAAAATGATTATATTTCCTAATGAAAAATAAAAAAAAAATAAATTGTGATAACATAACAAGTTTTTTCCAATTTCATTTAAAATACATAATAAAATCATCACTTGAAAATGGAAGAATGGTAATATCTTTTGAACTTTATTTTAAAAGCATAATAAAACCTTTATACCGCGAGGTTCAGAACTTCTGCAGGTAATTAAGGAACCAATCCATCGGGTATGACCGCGAGTCTGCAATAGGTGAATTGGTTTTCTTTTCTTTTTAAAAAAAAAAAAGGGGGAAAAATTTTCAAAAGTACAAAAATACGTTATTTAAAAAAGTCAAAAATCAAATAAAAGTATTTTTCAAAAATCCAAAAATAAAAGAAATGCTTTTAAAACAAAATAAAATAAGAGTAAGTAAGTGGAATTAAATTATCTTTTGCAAATTAAAACACACCAACTCAATCTCAGAAAATTGTTTTGTTTGCAAAAAGTTAAATTATTTTCCATTAACTTTCTCTTGTTACAATAATTAAAAAAAAAATATCAACCAAGTGACACGTATTTCTAATCCCGAACTACGTGGGCTTTGATCCCCATCGCGGGGTACGTAGGCCCCAGGCTCTGATCCTGGGTCAAGTCCGCCTTTATAAATAAATAAATATTTTCTGATTTATTTGGTGTTTTTTCCCTTAAATTAATAAATGTTCTCCAACTTATTTTCTTAAATTCCTTTTTCCTCATTTTTTTAATCTCTTTAATTTTAATTTAATTCATTTTCTTTATTCTGTTTTCCAGACTTCCGTAATGTCCTTTTTCTCTACCCATTTTCTCGCATGTAATTTATAAAAGGAAAACCAAAATATATTCTTAAGCCATATTAATTTACACAATCAATGTAAGGTAACCGTCTCTAGGAACGGGTGCTGTGGGGTGCCTAACACCTTCCCCACACACAATCGACTCCCGAATCTAACTTTGGTTACGCAGACCATCCTTTCCTCTTTAATGCGGTTTCCCAAGATTTTCTTCAAAATTTTGGTGGCGACTCCTCACAAGTCGGTTTTCACTCGAGAACCAGATTTGTTCTCTTTTTTCCTTTTGTCGCATTTTTCCGGGTACGACAATGAAGACCGTGAAAAATCAACTATGCAATTGAATGGGAGATGCATGAATAAATAATTCTTTAGTGGCTCATATTAAAAAGGATATTTCCAGCAGCAATTATAAAAGAAAATTGTTAGATAATGATTTCTAATTATAAAATATTATTTTTTTAATAATAATTTTTAAAATAATTTGCCTCCCTGCCATTGTTCCAATTTGAAATACAAATGCTACAAAGGGATTCTGATTTCTCATCTTATATGTCATAGTTTCAAGTATATTTTCCTGATAAAATTGCTAACATGTAAAAGAATTCCTTAAGAAAGAGAAACTATTTTTACTGTTTGACTCAGGTGGCTCACTTTAATTTATTCTTTATTTACTTGACTTCTCGCCAGCAAATTCACTTCTTTACTTTCTTGAATTCCCGCAAGCAAACATGCATGCTTCTGTACATCTATTAAATAGTTCAGTCTTTTGTTCCTCCCACCCAAATTCATTCTTCTTGTTTTTCCTTGAATTTCCCTCAAGAGCATTGCACATTCAAGCTCTAATTGTCTCCAATTTTATGTAAAGATTCATCCCTTTTCATATTCAAATTCTCATTGAAATTGATGTTGTACATTTGCCTGAGGCAAAAATTATTGTGGTTATGCGAAATTGTAGATGTAGAGCTAATCACCTCATCATCTTAACTTTTCCCCATGTCCTCATTATATCATATTAATATCAATTTTGGTTTGGTATTGGATTTGGAGGTAATCTATTGTTCCTATGGTATTTGATGGGTGAAACACAATCTGCTCCAATAGGAATTTGCCCCCCAAATCGTGTCTCACATCTTGTGGAATACCCAAACTAGCTTGATAAATCAGCAAAGACAGTTAGTTTAATACGGGGTTTTAGTTCTCTCTGTTGAGAGTTTGTGTAGACCCTATGAAAGTGTGAGAGTTCTTTTGCTGTGCTTGGCCCTTTATGTAAAGATTACTTTGATAGTTTCCTCTAGCTCCCTAGGTTCCACACTTGTTACAATTTCAGGGAGCCACTTTGTGACTCAGCGGTGTACCCATTATGTATATTCTACATAGTCATGTCTTTCACCCATGTACTCTACCTTTTAACTTCCACACTAAATGATTCTAGAATTTTTAATACTTTTGGGCCTAACCATGCTTTAAACGGGCTTTATAAACTACATGGACTTGGCATACCAAATTATGAGTCAAACAACTATATAGTAAAATTAATTGATAAATTTTTTACCAAAAAAAAAAATTAATCGATAAATTTGTCCGTCTTTACGGTTATTCTTCTTCTTGCTGTTTATCTATTAAATCTTAAAATCACTGATAAATCGTTTTTTTATATATTTTTATTCTTATTATTTAGTGTTTTTTATTAATAAATTTTGACTAATGAAGAGTATTTATACTACATTTTATTTTATTAGCCAATTTTAAATTAATGAGATTTATTTAATTAATTCTTTGATTTTATGATTAAAATTCTCATATAATCTTTTTTTATGTTGTAGATATTGACTATTATTTTATTTTGTGAAAATTATTTGAATTTAATTGAATATAATTTATGTCATTTTTCAATAAATTGAAATTAATTGGATTTATCAGATTTATTAATTTAATTTTGATTTTAAATTCATATTCTATATTTTTACCCAATATGTCAACTGAATTTTATTTTATTTTGTGTAGATTATATTAAGATTCTTTTCGGAGACAATTTGTAATTAGAACTGGACAATTTTAGGCATAAATGGAGACCTCTTTTAAAACTTATTTATTTTATTTTTTATTTTTACTTTAAAAAATAAATTTATAAATATTTAACTTTGAGTCTTTATAAATATTTTTAATTTAGAGTATTTACGGGTAGTTTTGTCTTTTGAATTAAAAATAAATAAGGAAGGGTTGAGTGGTCACACCGCACCGCAGGGAAAAAAAAGAGTGCAAAGAATGGAGGGAAAAAGGCGAGAAGGGAGACACACAGGAGAGACGAGACGGAATGGAAAGATTAAAAAGAAGGTGGCGCAAGCAGAATCTCACCTTGTAGCTTTTTTTCTATAGTGTTTTCTCCTTGTCTCCATAATCGGCCTTACTTCTTCTCCTCCGGTTCTTTGTCTTAGAGCTATGGGTCACTATTTTCTTCCAATAATTAGTTACAAATTATAAATCGGATACTTTGATTAGAGTTTGAGTTAAATATAATTTTCTAGTTTGATTTATTTTAATTTATTCACATTTTCTTTCTCTATTTTTATATTACTTTGTTACTATTGATTAAAGTTAATAAGTTGTATGAATTTGTGTTGAAGGTTTAATATGAAAAATTTGATTACTATAATTGATTGATTTAGTGATAATGAGATGTTCTAACTTTTCTTAGTTGATTATTTAAGTTTTATTCTTAGTATACTTTACATTAAGTTTGGTGCTATATTATATATTAATTGAGATTTTAGTTAATTATAATATGAGTAGTAGCTTAATCTCTAGATGATCATTTAGAAAAATTTTTATCAGAACACTAATATATTAAACTGAACTAGATTAACAAACTAAAAGATATGGTGAGGAAGGTTTTACATCAAAGAATTGATTTGTGGCTAGTTACACTCATTTAGTTTTGTCATTACTTCAATTGCTTTATTTATTAATTTTAGTTTAGTTAATTAATTAAGTTTAATTTCTAAACCCCTCAATTTTTGACTGCTTGTTTAGTTAATTTTATTTTAATTTATTCTTAATTTAATTAAGTAATTCAATTAGTTTATTGGGAGACAACCTGATTCACATTATATTACAAATTAGTTTTAAATTTAATTTTGACTGATTCGATAATCATGTCAATCACTTAGATTAATCTGTGGACATGTGGTTTCTACTTGAGGTCTCCAGTGAAAAAGAAAATGAGAGTGAGAAAAAAAGCATCAAATGGAAAAAACTTCACACAAATATTACGAGAGGGTGTAATATATGAATAATATATTGTCAATATATATTATTAGATTATCATGATCATTAAACATATATGCACATTAATAATTTATTATTACTAATATAGTATATTACTATTTATATATTAGCATATGTTAATAATATATGATCAATATATATTAATATATTGTTATTGTCAATATGTATTAATAAACTAATATACATTATATATATATATGTTATCTATAATTTTTAGTTGTGTAGCCTCTCCATAGGCTATAGCCACGACGTTTGCAAACCACTGAGGTTCGAACCTACCTGTGACCATATATGTGTTTTTTGTTATATGTAACATGGGATGTTAATTGTAAAACATATAATGATATTGAAAAAATATATAAATAAATTTCATACACTTGCAACGGAAAAAATTTAGATAAAGCTTGATAAGGTCAATTTGGTTATTCAAAGAATTTGAAAGGAAGGAATTTTGCTCCCTTACACTCGTATGGTTCAAAAAATTTCGTATAGGTATCGTCGGATTGCATCTCTGCTTCTTCCTGCATTTTTTTTTTGGAGTAAGGAAGGAATTCATTAACGAGAAATATTTACAGGAGGATACAGAATGCGTAGTAAAAACAGGCAGGCAGCAAAATCAGAAAAAATTATTTAGTCAATAATCGTTCTCGATGGAGCAGCCAACCAAAGAAAAGTTTTTATAAAGCATTAATAAACAATTTACAGTTAAAAAACCTAGTAGTTAAGCCTATAGTTAACATAGTTTTATCATATTAAATCAAGACAAGTGGATTTTTCCATATACTCCCTCCAATTCTGTTTATGAAGGGTTTTAAACTAACTTCATATGTAATAAGAAATTTAATTAAAACTACTTAACTTGATTAAATTTGTTTAAAACTTTCATTGTTTTCTAAAGGACTAAACTTATATATATTTTTTATGAAAACTTATATATATATTTTTTTATATTATTCTCCAATCAAAATTTAATATGTAGACCTTTTAAACTTTTTTAAATTTAAAAAGTTTATATTTTTAATATATAATTAATAATTAAATCTATAGTATATTAAAAAATAATTCACATGTTAATTTTTAATTAAAAAATATTACGAAAAACATGTAAGAAAAATCATATGAGTATTTTTCTTTTTCAAAACCTAAGTCCTATATTTAACTTAAATGAAGTTGACCAAATGAACATTATATTAAAAACCAATCTATGTTAATAGTAATTGTTGTCTACTAGACAAAGGACATTTTGGATGAAAAAAAATAGTAATTCAAACAATTTCAAAAGAGTTTTATATTAAGAATTAAAAATGTATTCTAAAAAAACCTTATAATAATTATAATTGTGTTTTGATATCCATTGTTACTTTATTTTTAAATTTAAAATCTACATTTTTTTTATTTGATTTGGTAAAATCATGTTAATTATGTAAACTCAAATAACTAAATCTCATCCTTCATAATAAAACACTTATAATACATTATAATTATATATTATTCAACATTAAACATTTATAAAGAGGAAAAAATAATTTAAATTTGATGTCCATTTATTATTATTTTTCATTCACTCTCCTTCCAAAACAAAAGAATCCTTCCATCCTCTTCCTCTACATCTCCAAACAAACCAAACAAAAAACATCAAAACTTCACCCCTCTTCTATTCTCCCCTCCATTGAACTAAATACTATGATAATATCACACGGATTTGTGAAATTTTACATGAATTTTTTCCCATGTCTCACACTATATGATATTTAAAAAAAAATAAAACAATTTTATATAATTCATGCAAAATAAATCCATGAAAAACAAATGAGCAACCAAGAGTAAGAATATTTTTTTTTTATCAAGACCCCAGCTGAAAATTTGCAAGTGTCATGGACTAAATTTTCAACTCAAAATTCTAATTTGAAAATATTTTCAAGTCCTTACTTGTCTTTTTTTTCTTTTCCCGTGAAATTGTTGTTCTTCATATCCCTATTTTTTCTCGGCTGTGCGGAGTCGAGTTTGAGTTCTCCCAAAATTCGTCCATTGTCTGGCTCACTCGTGATCTTGCTCGAATCCCTTCCTCGGCCGTCCTCATCTCCGAAATCTACCCTCCTGCTCCACTGATCTGTGGTGGAGATCCGCTGTGCTCCTCTTCGAAATCCCTTCTTGCTGTTACCGAACAGAGTCGCTTCGATCTTTGTGAATAGAAACTTCTCTCCTGGCTTCTCCGAAATCCCTACTAGCTTCGCTCCCTTCCCATCTTAATCATCCTGCAAGTTGGAGTTGAGAGCTCTCGTTCCAACCTCTTTCGTGCTTGGAGGAAGAAAGCCAACCATTTTCTCAGTTTTGCTCATCAGGTAACGCTTTTGCCTTTCTGAACTCGTTAAGTAGTGATTTCTTTAGTCCCTAGGTCCCTATATGATTTTCTTGCTTTAAGTGTTCTATATTAGGGTTTTTCTACCAGTAATTCAAATCCTTGTGCATTTAGGAATGGCAAAGACATGCTAACACTCTACAGAAAGTAGATAACTAATCTTGATCAATGGGTTATGGTTCTGTGAATTAATTCAATATCATTAAGTATTAATTATTTCAAGGTTGTCTTTTGCTGTTGCACTTGTATTTTGACTTCTTTTCGGCTCATAGGACTTCTCACCTTCAAGAGCATACTCCATCTTTCTACTACAGTACAAGAGAAATCTCTAAAATTAAAAACTTGAAGGTGCCTGTTAACTTTTTTGGCCAACTAGATAGGAGGAATCTCATTTCATTTCTTTATCTGTATCTTCAATTGATAATTCTTGTCTCTTTTAATTTGTCCTATTTCAAACCTTTAGAACCTCAACTGCTATGTCGAACTCCATTGGTTGCCCTGGCATTAGAGAGAACAAAAATTTTGTGTAAGTTGTTTTGTATTTTTTAATTTGTTTGCCGCCTTTGCTAGACCAACTTGTTATTTAGATGTTTCAACAATTGCCCATGCTCCTTGCTTCTTCCAAGAAGAACAAAGAGCAGTTCTGTTAGTCAAATTAATTATGCAAGATCCAGTTAGAGTTTTTTTTTTTGGATTTACAGTATCCAGTTAGAGTTGACTTCCGGTCAGGTGACACCTCTAAGTCTCTAAGATCATAATAATGCAGTTTTGAAGACAAATTTAATAATACGTTACTTTGCTTTGGTCTTGTGTAGCTTTTTACAAGGAAGTATAGTTCAAAATCTTCTCTGTTACAGTAGCATTACCAGCTGCTGTTTCCCTTTGGAGTTCGAATTGGTTGATTTTTACCAATAGCTTCTTGCAGTGATTCATGTAATGATTCCCATTAATCTGTTTCAACTATCCAAGAAAAAAATTGAGTTGAAAGTAGAAAGAAGAGACCAAAGTAAAATGGTTATCTCTACAAGGGATTTATTGAGGGGGGGCAAAAAAAGAAGAGTCCTCAAATTACACTGGATCTAAATTTAATCTAAATCTAATGTAAATAGAGTAAATAATGCTAGTTTTAAGAGCTGCAGACTCTCAGTAGTATTGTTTCTCTTCATATCTCTTAATTATTTTTAGCTAGAAAATGTTGGAAACCTGAAGTTATGTAGGTAGATGTAAAAGTTCCATCTTTTTAGCTTATAAAAGGGATTCCTCCCTTTCCTTTCTTGAACACCAACCATCCCTCTAATCAAAGGTTCTCTCTCCCTTTCTCCCTTTTTCTGTCTTTCTCCACTATCTTCTCACCTTTTAACTTCTATCTTCTTCCACTGTCTCCCATTTTCTTACGACTTTTTTTTCTTACTTTAAAATTTTTTCTTCTTTCTCCTTTTTTGTTTCACACATGAAGCAGTGTCCAATAGGATCAAAACAGCTAAATCCAAAGCGACCAATCCTTAGTGTTATGCTTGTATCTAATGAGCTTTGGTTTTGGCGTTACTTTACTCTGGGCTGACTATTATACCCTAATCTGAAAAGGCTGGGTCCTTCACTATGGTTTTCATCTGTGACTTGCACAACTTCTCCAAATTTTGGAGATACACTGTCATTTTTTTTTTCAAAATTTTGGTCACGCACCATCTTCTTGGTATTTTGTTTGAGGTTATTATGAGAATGTAAAGAGAAGAACAGCTTTGAATTTTATTTATTTTTTCTCTTTGTTCCTCGGAGAGAGATGTATATTAATTAATATATGTAAGATGGCGAAGGAGAAGATCAGATCATCAAAGTTTTTGAATTCATATTTTTCTTGTTTTAAATTATATATTTCTAACGTGTTTTATCCAAGTTTTGTGGGAAAATGAGTTAGGTCGAGAGATCCACTATGTAGAGGTAATCAAGAAGGTGTAAACATTGGAAAAATTGATGAAGCAGATGGTAATGGATTCCGACATGCCATTTCTCCCGCAAGAAATCATCAAAAACATTCTCAAACGGCGCTTCCAGTGAAATCCCTAATCTGGTTTCAATAGTTGTGTAAATATTGGAAAAATCTCATCAAAACTCCATCTTTCATTGAAGACCATCTCTACCACTCCAGTCATCAAAACCCTTTTATTCTTTTCAAATGGAACAATCTTGATTCTTTGAACTTAGACTTGCTTTATTGCAGCATGCAAGTCCATGAAGCTCAGAGCCCACCTTTGTCGAGTCGAGTGTTAGCATCATTGGTTCCAGCAATGGCATTCTTTGTTTACAATATAATGAGTACGATATATGTCCTTGTCTGCTTTGATTGTGGAATCCAGCAATTAGAGGTTAGACAGGTGCCCAAAACTATTAATAATTTGATGGTAGTAAAATGATTACAATATAGTTAGAATTTATGAAAAAGATGGTGGTGGTGGTGGTGATGATGTTGATGTTAATCCAGTGATTCGAGTGGAGGTGTACTCATTATGCACAGGGTCATGAAATGAAATAGAATTTGGGAATTGGAGGGTGTATCATTTAGTCTTGAAACTATTCCTGCTCATGGAACTATGTTTTGGTTTGGGTAAAAATTGGGTGAATATTATGGTCTTGAACGTTATGATTTGATAGTTTTATTTGACATAGTAGAGGAAGTATTTATGTTGATACCAATGCCTCCTTTCGGCTCTAGTGAAAATGATAAGTTTTCTGTGTATGAGAACAAACTTGTACTTCATGACGAATATGAATGCAATTATGAATCTCCTTGGACTGAAGATGAATCTTTTATGATTATTTTGTGGTTGTTGGAGGAGGCTACAGGTGCATCCGGGGAGAGATGGGGATGGACTAAGAAATATACCACCAGGCCCTCTCCATGCGTGTGGCGGCTGGGGACTATTTAGAGGAATGAAATCGTCTCTGTACCTGAAGTCAAATACGAGCATAATGAGAGTGAAATTTTTATCTATCGGTTCAATTTCACTACTCATGAAGTTAAGAAGTTTGTCCTCCCCAAAAATAATAGCTTCAGTGAAGCTATTCTCAATTATGTGGAAAGCCTTTGTATCAGTTCACAACATCCACATTGAAGACTTGATATGCCTATTTTATATATATAAAATGCACACATTTAAACTCCAAATTGCATTTAAATATGTTTACATTGATATATTTTAGCATGATTTTGACATATTTTTGTGTTTCATAGTGTTATAGCTCATTTGGAAGCATTCGGAGCAAAAATGTTACAAATCGTTCATGTTGAAAAGTTTTGACTACATTGGTATTTTGACCATAACTCTCACATCTAAAATCAGATTGAGGTGATTTAAGATGCATTGGAAAGCTAAGACATAGAGTTGCAACTTTCATGTTTTGAGTTTTTCAAGTTCCAATGTTATCATGGTGAAAATCGAGTTTAAAGTGTCAACACTAGTTGGTAACTTGTCTGAAACTGAACGAAGGAGTCTTCTGTGCCAGGCATTCACTTGATGTTGGGTCAAATTCAATCAGCACTGGGTCAACTCGTTTTTCTCGTATTTGATGATCCTATGGCCACCCGGCACCGGGTCAAATAACAGAAATTCATTAAAACAAGTTTTTGTTTTTGGGCTTTTATGGGTTTCTAAACTTTCTCTATGTAAAAAGACACCGTAGAAACACGAGGGAAGATTCAGAAATGCACTCGGAGGCTAGGGAACACGATTCAAAACCATCTAAGAGCAATTAGAAGCATCTTAAAGAGAGAGAGTAAGGAGATCTAGGGAGTATTAGAGATAGATTCATTGTCTTTTACTATAATTCTTTCTTATTATTTTTACTATGATTTGAGATTTTAGTTTTGATTTGATTTCTATTTTCATGTGTGGTTGAATTTTCTAGTCAGGGTAGGGATGCAGCTTGATTGAGATGGATTGAATTTATTTTCTTTAGTTATGATTCTGTGGATTTATTCTTCAAGTTATATATAGTTGTTTCTTTATTATATATATCTCTTTTGTTTATTCATGTGGATTTTATGTTCATTATCATAAAGTTTAATTAATGGATAAATTTGATGAACTAAGAGGCGTAGAGTGAACTTAGATCTAGAGAGATAAACATGAATAACTAATCTAGAGATAGAATTAGGAATTCATGGTGGTATAAGTTGTAGTTTTTAAGGTTTAATTAGGAACATTAGTTGCGCGAAAGTGAATTAAATCCTAACTAAATAAGAACTAATTAATTGAGAGGTAATTAGGACACTTTAGGAACAAAGGTCACTATAGTTGTGCAGAGTCTAATTAGAGAAGAGAATCTAATTATCCCATAAGGTGAAACCTGATCCTCTGATTCTTCTTGTGATTGAATTAAACTCGTCTTAATTGTGTTTGCTTGCTTTTTTTTCATTCGTCTTTTCAATTTAATTGTTGTTTGCTCTTGGGGACTAAAATTTTGGACTGGTGAATTTACTATCTCCCTTAGGTTTGACCTTTGGAATATTCTAGAGATTTTTTATTATTGCAATGGATCATTTATACTTGCAAGATTCCTATCAAGATTCTTGATTCATCTTTTTGAACCATATGAGATGAAGACGATTTGATGAATTTGGGGAGAAGAGAGAAAGAGTAGAGATTTGAGAGAGCTTCAGATTTTGCCTTTCTTTCTAGTTGGAGGAGTCATGGGGATTTGGGGAGGGAGAGACGAAGAGATGGAGTGGGTTGCTATGGCTCTTGTTATCATGTATTTAGGATATGAACTTATTGGATGCTGTATTTTATCTTGGCAATGAAATAAATTTCTTTGGCCTAAGAAAAGTGATTATTTTAAATTATTTAGAGTATGTTTGTCTCAGCTTTTTTATAAAAAAATATTTTTATACAAAAAATCACTTTTAAAATTTTTTAGAATATTTGTTGAAAGTTTTAAAAATAATCAAAATATGAAAAAATACTTTTCAATTTATTTTGAGAATTTACTTTTGAGTAATTTCTTTGAAAAAATTGCGGTTAATGAGAAAGAAAAATATGTAAAAGGTGAAAATGTATAAAATTAGCTCTACAAAGTTACCCATGAAGCAATATCATCCATTTTGATTGCTAAATAATTTAAAACCTTTTATTTTCATTTTAGCCTAACACAATAATTTTTGCTCTTTATAAAATTTTTAAAGAATTAATTACCCCTTTAAGCAATATTTTTTTATTAGAACTTTTTTAAATAACATGAAAATCTCTCTTTTAAAAAAGTTTAATTAACCCTTTTTATTTTTGGGAGGGAGGGAGGGTGGTATATGGCAAATTACAGGAACTTGAAAGAAAACTAAGCAAGGAGAGAAGCAAATTAAGCAGCTATATCTGGCTATGAGACTTTCACAGTCCTATGGAGTCTCCTGCAGAAAATGGAAATCACTAGTTAATTCATGGGCATTCCTGCTTCCTAGCAAAAACCTTGGTTTTCGGTAGTTTCACCACTATCCAAAACACACACAATTTGCTTGGTAATGGCTGAAAGTGAAAACAGGTTGGTCAGAAAGGACAAGGGATAGTTATCCAGAGGAATGCATTGATCGTGCTCGACTGATATATTTGTGAAATAGAAGTAATACAAGGAAAAAAAATATGTTTATGACTACTATCTTTTCTCATTCTTGCATTTCCTTTTATCTCTCTCTCTGTTTCAGTGACATTTTAGAGGCTTCTCAATTTCAAAGATCCATATTATTTGAATTGCAAAATAACTTGTATAAGATTCTGAATCACATGTGAGAGAAAACAACCCAGGTTAATTAGTGGCTGGCTTGAAAATCGCTGCAAACAAATACATGAATATGAAATGTTAGGACCTGGGAGAGGAAGAAGATGGCCCAGACACTTGAAAGATTGGAAATGGAAGATATATAATGTTAATAATGCATGCAGATTCATGCTTTTTTTTTTTGAATAAAGTTTCAGGGCTTCAGACTAGCACTATCTGATAACACCTTCGATTTTCAACCAAGATGACTTCTGATAAAATAAACACGGTAAAAGCAATATCATCATGATTAATAGAGCTGGCAAAGCATGTAGGTCCACCACGGGTCGGACCAAAAAACATAATTACTAAAATGGGTTTAATTTTATAAACCCGAGCCAATATGGTGGTCTGTGGGTCCTATTTTTCTTAATTTTTTAATTTTTTTTATATAATTATTTAAATTAATACAACTAATTATTATCATCACTCATAACAAATTAACATAATATTTTAATTTTATAATTTATACATCATCAATTAATAAAATAATATATTTTGTAATATTTAAAAAAATTGGGTTAAACAAGCCCGCTTGTGGCCCGGATGTGCCTATTTGGGTTAGCCCACTTGGGCCATGAGCTTGATGGGCTAGAGCCTAAAAGCCTATTTTCTATTTGAATTTTCATTTTTAAAGCATAATTAACCCATTATAATAAATTAAATAGGTTGGTTTGTTGGGTTCAACCTATATTGTTAACTTTAATAATTAAACAAAAACAAAGATCTATCTTGTATTCACCGCAGGAATACTATTCAACATTATTTAGTTCAACATTACATTATTAGATTATCACGATCATTATATATATATATATATATTAATAAGCATATTATTATATTATTATTGTCCATATGTATTAATAAACTAATATACATTATAATATATATATATATATATCTTATAATATTATTTATTATATATGTATTTTTAGTTGTGTAGCCTCACTATAGCCATGTTCTTTTGTAAACCATGCACTTACCTGAGTTCAAATCTAGCTGTGACCATATGTGTGTTTTTTGTTATGTAACACCAAGATGTTAATTGTAAAATATGTAATGATATTGAAAAATTATATAAATGAAATTAGAATCCTTTTTTTTTTTTCCTTTTGATGTACTAACATTTGGCACTCCCACAACTCACATGTTAGGTTGTACACAAAAATGACTAACAATTATATCAATATAATATATTAACGTTACATTAATGGACAACTTTTGGTCACAATAGTATTAGGGATGTAATTATTATTGTGGCTTGTAATTTAAAACCTTAATTTTGTACCCAATGATGACATAAGTCTTTTTTTTTTTTATTTCAATGACAGTTTAAGAGATCTATCACTGTACAAAAAAAACTAAATTTTATAAAAAAAAAAGCTCGTAAAATCAACGTAGTGGGAACATTTTGTAACAATTCACAAAAATTGATCTTGCTGCCAATATATACTTCTATAGAGACATAGGGAACGGAGGGTAAAGAAATTCAAACACCCATCCCCACACACGTGCGTCCATGCACACACGTGTGCTTAGAGGCAAAGAGCAAGAGACATCATATGGATTCAAAAGAAAATGGCAAAATGAGGGTTAGCTAGTTTGAGATATTTTTTCTTTGGTATTGGCATTAGACTAGAAGTGTCCCACAATGATTAGTCTCCTTGAGGGTATTAGGGGGGCAAGGGATAGATTTTTCTTAATTATGTTTGCTCCTCACATAAGTGTTGAGAATGAACTCTCCAACCTCAATTTTTTTTTAATCAAGAAAAATTATTTTTTTATCAAACAGAAATATTACTATAATACTAATTACATAATACATCCGGTAGACAATGAAACGAGGAGCTAGCTAGATTAGAGTTTGCATTTGTAGATCTATCTTTCGACTAGTGAAGTATAGTAAGTGGTGCCATGTGTTAGCCTCAAGGTTTCATGTTAAATATTTTGATGATAAAAAAAATTAAATTTTAAATAATAATGAAAAAAATTATTAATAATTTGAATTTCATTATTGAGTTAAATGAATTAAGGTTAATTTGTCTGCCACGCTAATATATACTGTGTAATTTGCTGAAATGTTTTTAACGGGCTTCATATATGCAAATAAAGTAGATTGTAAAATTCATGATAAAACTTCAAATATAGGTGAGTCATATATGCATCTTGTAATGTGAATTGAAAAGCTTTGGAAGGAATAAATTAAATATTCCATTTATGAATATGGCTTCACGGATTATCATTATTAATGTTTTTTTTTAAATCTTTTAGCTAATTGTCTCTTAAGGGGAAGATATATATATATATATATATATTAAATGTAATTGGTTCCTTCCCCCAATTAAACTAAAAAAAGAAAAAGAAAGTGGGTTGAATGATTAAATGGGCTTTGAATAAAAAAGCAATAAACTTATAAATGCCTTGAGCAATTTTTTCCCTAGTCGCACATAAAATCAGATTCGTTGCATCTTGAGAAGACACGAAGCTAGTCTAAACAAAGATGCCTTCTCTCATCTCATCTTGCCTAGCGAAAACTCCGCCCACATGACTCGACAGAGAAGAAAATTTCATCATTTTCTTCTCCAACGTCTCTCTTTAAAGGCTATTGATGGTCAGTATCCTGATATGGAAAATAGATATGGTGAAGAATCCTAAAGATGTTGCAGCAACAGCTACTCCATTGATGAAATTCTCAACGATCAGAATATAGAGCAATATAAAAGGGAAGCAAGAAGAAGAATAGAGCCGCGGTTGAAGGACGAAAATTTTAGAGATATTTTGTTGTAATATTCTTCTTTTATTTCTTTCATTTGTTGCCGTGCTTGATCTCTATTTTTATTTGGTTGTTGAGAGCCTAAGAGATTGAATTTGAGCTATCCTGTAGTCCCTTTTGTATAAGGGTTTTATTTACTAGATTGTAAAATTTTTTATTGGTGAGGAATTAAGTTCTAAGTGAGCTTGAGAAAATTTTGAAGTTGTTGGTGAGCTTGAAAACCATTTGAGTAAGTTCTAGGTGAGCTTAGGAAAACCTTGAAATTGGTTGGTGAGCTTGGAAATTAGCCTTGTAATTGGTAATTGATATTGAAGAAAATCCCTTGAGGTTCAAGGAGACTAGATGTAGGTCAAGAAAAGTCGAACCAGGATAATTGCTTTATGTGATCTTTCTATCATTTCCCTTGATTTAATTTCTAGTTATGTTAATTTTAATTTAAGCTAATTTTTGCCTGCAATATTTTAGTTTCTATGGTTATAGCGTCTAACATATTAATTTGATAAAGTGAATTTACCTAGAAATTACTTTTTCTATGGCTAAATAACTTTGACATGTGTTGAGTTAAATAATTATTTTTTAGAGCTTTTTGGACTGTGGATTAGTTACAGTTATATCTAAAAAATTGCATAAACACCTATTCACCCATCTCTAGGTGTATTTTTCAATTGATATCAAAGCAAGTCTCACTTAATTTGGTTTTAACAGCCAAGAGAAAAGGTCTTGTGTTGTTTGTGTAGGAAAATGAGTCAACATAATGATTGGAAACTTTGAAGGTGCCTATTTTGTGGCAGGACATTCATAGCATAGACCTACTTACTTCAATGGAGACCACCATTCTCATTGGAAGGATAGAATGAGAATTTATATCTAATCCACTGACTATCCAGTTTAGAAGGTGATTATGGAAGGACTCAAAATGCCAACTAAGAAGAATGACAAAGGAGAGGATGCAGAAAAGCCAACAAAGGAGTGGGTTGACAATGACATCAAGTTGGTTCAAAGAAATGCTCGTGCTATCAATGTATTGTAATGTGCAATCAGTGGTAAAAAGTATGACAAGATTTCAAGTTGTGAAACCACTAAAGAAATATGGGATAAGCTTGAAGTCATACATGAAGGCACTTCCAATCTTAAGCCAGTCAAAATGAACACCTTGATCTATTAATTTGAGTTGTTCTTTATGAAGAAAAATGAAGACATTGAAGAAATGTTCAATTGATTTTCTAAGATTTTTGGTGATCTCAAGTCCTTGGGCAAGAAGTATTTGGAGTTGGAAATCAATTTCAAAGTGCTTAGAAGTTTACTACAAGCTTGACAATCTATGGTTGATAATATTGAGAACAACAACAATCTAGCCACTCTCTCATTTGATGAATTGAGAGACATTCTTATTGCCTATGAGAAGACATTTAAAGAGGCATGAGATGGAGTAAAAGAGGAAGAATATGGCTTTGAAGGTGGCTGCCACTAGGGAACAAACCAATGATGAAGATGATCTTGATCTTCAAGATCTTGCATTCTTCTCAAAATGATGAGAGAGATATGCAACAAGGAAAAGTCATTTGGGAAGCACAAGAGTCAATCTAATAGAAAGGAATCCAAGGAAGAAGATAAAGTCACTTGCTGGGAATGTGGCAAGCAAGGGCATATAAGATCATAATGTCCCTACGTCTAGAGAAAGTGTACAAAGTTTCATAAGAAGAAGGCATTGGCGGCTTGGAGTGATAAAGATGAAGACGATGAAGGAGAAATTGAGCAAAAGATGGAAAATCTGTCTTATTGCCAATGAAGAAATTGTGGTATATCATGAATCTTCTAATATTGAATTACAAGATATATTAGATGAGCTTATAGTTGATTTTGAAAAATTATTTGTCAAATATGAAAAGCTTTGTCAAGTAAAATCCAAGTTAGAAGGAGAAAACAAGAGACTAATTAATGAAATTGATGAATGTGGGAAATTGAAGGATGAAAATGAATCTTTAAGATTAAAAGTGCACAGCTTAACTAAAGACTTAGCAAATTTCTTTAAGGGAGAAGAAATTCTGAAAATAATGTTAGGACAACAAAAATGCAAGTTTGATAAAACTGGAATTGGTTATAACAATAAAAAAATGTTAAGTTATATAAGAAATTTGTTGTTAAAACATTCACATCTCCATCACCTACTTGCTTCTATTGTAATCAAATTAAACATGCATGTGATAAATGTGAATCAAAGATGCTTCATAGTAATAAAGTTCGGGTTCCTAAGGATACATTAGTATCTAAAGTGTCCAAAACTAATCTTAAAGGACATAAACAAATTTGGGTGCTAAAGAAAATTGGATTAAATGGTGCATGTATGAAATAACATCTTGGTTGGATGCATCAAGGACTGAACATTACAAATGGGGCAAAAGAAAAGCTTGGGAATATATGCAATCTTTGTCATTGTTACCCCCAAGGTTTCAAACTTCAAAAACTATCATGTACTCCAAAATAAAGGGTAAGGAACGCTACTCAAAGAATGGGGTATGTGTCTAATGATTGGATAGTGTTTATCTTAATTGAATTCTTGATTGTTTTTGAAAATAGAATTAATTAAACTTACTAAAATAGTTGCATGATGCCCTATTTTTGCTGTGTCTAATTTGAAAATATAACTATTTTTATTGATTTGTGCATTAAGTGTTAAACTTTTCTACATTACATGAATACTGTTTGCTAGAAGTTATTTCATTTCGCTAATTCCTAAGGCCAGAAAGGTCAAACATGTATGTTGTCCAAAATGCATGGATTTCAATGTGCACATTCGTCTGTTAGTATTTGGACTTAAGCTAAATCCTACCAAGGTCAAGATATCATATTATGAAACCTCTATTATACGTGCGTGCATGTGATAGTCGATAAGTTGTCTCTTAATGACCTTGGATATGTTATCTTTGCACTGATCACAATCACGAATATTTGTGCTGAAATGGATAAATAATTTATTGATAGCACTTTGTGTAAAAATGTACTTATATATCATTAAGAGAACCATTGAGAATGAACTGAGCTTAATTCTTGGAAGTTAACTCTATACTAAGATTTAAGGCAAGAGGTTCAACTTCTAACATTTAGGAAGAGTTAACTGTACAAATTAATAGAAGATAACTAAAGAAGTATCCTAATATGGGCTTAAGGTATATGCCACTTATATAAGCTGAAATTCTAGTGATTTTGGCAACCCATTTTGACTTGGCCTATGATGGTTCTTCATCATCTGTTTCTCATTATGCTGGATGGTGCACTGTTATGTTTATAGATCTGTTTTGTTCTATGAGGTGGTTATATACTATAATATAGCATATTAATTTGATAAAGTGAATTTACTTAGAAATTAATTTTTTTGTGGCTAAATAACTTTGACATGTATTGAGTTAAATAATTATTTTTTAGAGCTTTTTAGAGTATGGAATTAGCTATATCTATATCTGAAAAATTGTACAAAAACTTATTCACCCCTTTAGGTGTATTTCTCACCATGATCATCTCTAGATTCCCAAGCTGCTGAAGTATTGTCTTGATGTCTCTGAGAATCACTTGATTTTTGGCATAGCAATGTGGATTATCAGTCAACTGTTTCTTGTCCACTTCAAGAATGAACATGATGCACAAATTGCCAAATTAAATTGTTGTTTCAGCTGTAAAAGATACCTTAGCACACTTCTAAATTCAAACAATTAATCTTGATACATTTTTATTCCCTCGGTAATTTCCATTCTTCTTTGTTTCATCCTATAGCATCCGTAAAATGGCCATATATGAAATGATGGACTTTGTTCTAGATTTTTTAAGCAATCTAAATTTCCAGATGACTATCGTGTCAACCTCATTCAATCTTGTGAAATTGAAGCAACTTTCTTGTCAGGCGTTCTTTTGATCTTCCACTTTTTGATTCTTCTCCTCGCTTTTATCATAATTCTTACTGCTCCACCATGCTGGATTGTTGAGTTCTGCCATTCGTCTGATCTTCAAGATTAAATCCATAGGATTAAACTTGACCCCATCATGGATGGCACAATTCCTAGACTCCCATATTGTATAAATTGTGATCATGATAAATTTAGTGATACAAACTCAGTCTTCATCAGGAATTTTGAGTTTTGCAAACCATTGAAGTAGACAAGTTGAAATGCTATCATGAATTTTGTAACATCCTACCTCCATACCTAACCAAATACTTCAAAACCTGACCAAGCACAACCGACATCTCAAAACAACTCTTCCATATTCATAGACACAGCGGAAATAACCCGAAAGCATCAAAATCTAGGCTGGGGCCTTACACAAACCAACAAAGCCCAACAACACTCTGGACTTACCAAGATGGCCATACAAACTTCTCAACAACATTCAACCATACATACCACAAACATAAACATACATACATCTAAACCAGTCTCAACCCTAACATACAATCATTACAAACCATTCTCTATCATACTTGGCACAAAATACCATTACAGAATACACACGCTACATAGACTATTCCCACGTACACAGCTACTCCCGCGTCTTCTCCGGACTAGTGCCAGAACCATCACCTGAAAG
Source organism: Adenanthera pavonina (assembly GCA_026686845.1). NCBI lineage: Eukaryota > Viridiplantae > Streptophyta > Magnoliopsida > Fabales > Fabaceae > Adenanthera > Adenanthera pavonina. The sequence goes on from JAIVEN010000017.1 coordinate 13,512,142, forward strand.
GTTAGTTTATGGGAGAGGGGGTGAGACAAAGTCTCAGTAACCGGGAACCACAACCACACACACATATATATATACACACATATATCTCACACAAATCATGAATGCAATATGGAATGAATGTCATGCATGTAACCCTCACAGGAACTCCATCCTTAACCTCCCTAACACATATATCATCCACCCTTATTCTCCCTAACATATATATACATAATCCAACCTTATCCTCCCTAACATGTATGTATATAATCCAACCTTATCCTCCCTAACATATATACATATAATCCAACCTTATCCTCCCTAACATATATATACATCATCATACATCATACCACCGTCACGTCATCACCACTACATCCACCATACATCACAGTCTCACAATGTCATGTGGTGATGCTCATGTATCATTATACCATCATCATAATGTCATGTATGCAACATATCATATCATCATCACACATATCATCATCATAGTCATAACCATCATCTAACAGTATACATACCACGATATATATATAAACAGCACACACAACCCATCAGTATCGTGGTATGAATGGAATAAGCATATATATATATATATACAGATACACGTACTATCGTATAACATAGTCAATACAATATAAACAAACACCCGGTTACCTCAATTGTCGTTACCACACCTACACACGAGTTCCACAAGCTTCCTTGAACTGTCCAGTACACGTGAACCCCTCTCGATTAGCCAACAACCTTTATCATGTCACAATTCTTCCATTAACACAATATACCAACAAATCAAACATCACAATTCAACCACATTAACCTAACCCAAGGTTCCAACACCCTTTTCATGCATCAATAAGCTCTTAGGGATTACTCAAACACCACACAACCTCAAACACCTCGGATTCCTAAGAGCCATTACCGAAAACAACCTAGGGTTAAGCTCTAAACATACATAATCCCTTCAAAACTCACATTCAAGCAACAAGAATACCAAAACACGTTCCATTAACCTCAAATCACCCATTTCAATCGGTGGATTTCGCCCCAACTCGGAAATCCAACCATACAACCGAAAATCCCAAATTTCAACCGAAGAAAATGGAGTGAGAGGAGTAGGGAACGCTTACCAACTTGAATCCAAGCTCCCAATGGACGAGAATCACTCTGGGACACCGAAAATGCTGAACCCTAGCACTGCTCCTCGTCTCTCTGCGTCGCTCCTTTCGTTTTCTTTCTTTCTGTCGCGTCCGACTGATCTGGATTTAAACGATTTTTCCGACTCTCCCCGCGGCTCCAGTATGCCTCGCCGTGGCTCCACCATGCCTCGCCGCGGCTCCACCATGCCTCGCCGCGGCTCCACCAAATTATCCGGAACAATGCCACTGGAAAGCTTCTCGCCGCAGCGGCCCTGCTCCTCGCCGCGGCGTGGAGCTCCTCCAGACTCCACTTGAGCCTTCCTCCGTCTTGTTTCCTCGGTCCTGAACTCAATGCCAAGAAAAGTATCATGAGGGGCATTACAAATTTCTTGTGTCTTTAACATGATAGGATCTGCAAACCAAATTGCTTTTGAAAATGGGCTTTTGAAAAAAAGATGGTTGACAGTTTCTTCAAAATTCCTACAAAAATAACAAGCATTATCATGGTGAAGTTGCAGATGATGTTTCTGAAGTATGTACGTACTTGAGGTGGCCTCCTTCATGATTTTCCTGATGGATAAATTGATTTTCTATGGCAATTGGATTTTCCATAGAACTTTCCATATATGCGGATGAGTGTCTTCTTACATATGATCTTTTAACATTATGTGTTCCTCCTTTGCAATAAAGGAGCATTTTGTTGATTTTTTCTAGATGAGTGAATATTTTTCATTAAAAAAGGAGAAAGGAGTGTTCAGGATGGTGTCCACTGTTTCTGGCAAATAGAAGGAATGAAGCAGTTGAGAGTTCCAACATGAACGATCATGCTTGATATGGTCTGCCACTTTAGTTATGCTTGGTTGACAACCTGACAGTATTGGCCACCATTTATGGTGATTGATCGGCATAGCTTCAGTTTACCCAATCTTCCATTCTAAGTGGTCAGTGATTACCAATTCAGCTTTGAAAATTCCTTTCCAGATCCAAGACATATTCGATCATGGAAAAAATTTTCCTTTCTCCTTTTCTTTGTAAAATTTTGGCCCTAGAATTCTTGCCAAAAAAGACGTTTCCTTATCTCCTGGCAATCTCCAAAGTTGTTTAGCCAATAGAGCTTGGTTTACTTCAGCAACCGATTTGAAACCAAGACCCCCCTATTTAAGAGGTTTACAAAGTGAATCCCATTTGAGCAAGTGTATCTTGTTGCCTGTTTCCAATGATCCCCAGAAAAAATTGCAACAAATCCTATCCATCTTCCTGTAAATATTTTTTGGAAAATGCACACATGACATTTTGAATATTACATTATCATGTGTGTCCACTTGGATGGAAAACCCATTTTGCACAATATTTCTCATAAGAACGCCCAAGAAGCTTTATTGTAAGCCTTGCTAAAGTCCACTTTCAAAGCCGCCCATCCACTTTTTGCCTTTCTTGTAGACTAGATTTTGTGCACAATATTGGCAATAATTAAAATATTATCCAAAATTGATCTACCTTTGAAATACACACTTTGATTGGGAGCAATGTAGTCTTGTAGGAACAATTTGAGACTATTGCATGGGACTTTGGAGATAATTTTGTAAGTCTCATTGCAAAGTCCAACTAGCTGAAAATCCTGTAAAGATTGTGGACAATTTGTTTTGGGAATAAGAACCATGTATTTGTTGTTAGGAGCCTTTAAAAGGAAACCTGAATGAAAAAAGTCTTGTACCATTTTAATTCATCAGCCCCTGCAATATCCCAATTTTTTTGGAAAAACCCAAAACTACTTGTTTAACAAATAAAACTCCTACTATTAACATCAATATGAATTGGTAGTTAGATTAAGAAATTTTAATTCCCTAGCTTTTTTGGATCATACTAGCTCCATATATAAAGTTGTACTCATGATGAGTTGCATTTAATGACTAGTATCTAAAACACTAGAAATAAAAGCAATCAATAAAAATTCAAAAATAATCAAAATAAAAAAATAAATTATATATGAAATATATAAACTTATATACAATTGTGTTTTTGAAGGATTAGTTAGTCGCCCTTGACCATTCAAAATCTATTATATATCTAAAAGTAGCGCTCAAAGCTGAAACTACAACACGCCACCTCAACATTTGAGACTGAAAAGGAAAATCCAATGTGTCCTACCTGTATGGACGCTGATGTGTAAGTATTTTTATTCTCCCACTTAATATGCAAGACATAATATCATTGTGTGATTGATACATTTTATTGCTATTGATTAATATTGACAATGTTAGAATCAATTATAGTCCACCAATTTCGGGTTTGTTTAATATGGAGTATACTGTTTTGTCATATTTCAAACCTATTAAATGTTGATTATTATCTAGTATGTTACAATCAAGTAATTAATTAAACAAAGAATATTAGAAAAAAAATTACGAAATCAGATTGTAGTATGAAACATCTCCTTCATAATTGCAATTACTAATTTATCATCAATGCTCATCTTTTAAGGTTCTTTTTGGGGGTTAGAATTCTATACATCTACCACCATTAACGTTTTCTACTAAGGGATTTTGGCAATTTGAAAATCATGGTTCATAATCTATATGGATTCAATTATTAATACATCTAAAGGAAATATTCATATATCAAATATTGTTTGAAATAAAGAAATCACTCATTCCAAATATGTTATTTAATTTTTTATTTACATTTGTAAATACTAATTGGTATTTACGTCCACCTTTTATTGTGATTTGAAAGTTAGAATTGTATTTCATCTTACCACCATTAATGTTGTGTCATTACGGTTTTACCAATTTCAAAAAAGCTGTAAATAATCCATTTGAAATCAAGATTTAATACCATTTATTGATAGATTTATGAATTACAGCCTATAAATAACTGTATCTTTGCCCTCAATTGCATCACTATCACCCAAATCCGATTTTGTATTTGTTTTGGTATTGTTCGGGATCCACGTGATGTCGAAAAAGGTTGCCAGTCCCTACTATAAACCAATGCTACTCTCCATCTGAAACAACCACCTCCAAAAACCTTACAACACTCCTTTCTTCATTTCATAATTCATCATTTTGTTTTGGGAAGGAATGAAAGTAAGCTATCCTTGGCGAAGAGAATTGAATATGGTGACTGCGAGTTTGGGCATAAATGGCAGAGAAACCAATGACATGGTATGGTGAAGGCTTCTAATGGCTTTGAGACATGTATATTTCCTCCAATGGCTTGAGACAGGTACATTTTCTCCAATACTTCTCCATCTCCCAATCTCTTCACCTTCCCCATTGTGTAGCAAGTTGGGGACACTTGGCATGGCAATGATTAAAGGGAAAATGTCGAAACTAATATGAGAAAAGCATATCAATGTATATATTGCTAAGTTTTTAATTTTAAGTTATTCAAGAATATTTGCTCTTTCCAGTCCTAAGCTTTTGATTTTAAAAAATAATTTATATAAACTTGCCATTACTATGAATTTTGTTTCCCATTAACCCCAGGCTTTCTTTCACTACTGTGAAGCAGAGTAGTTGGTCTCCAATGGCAACAAAAATTACAGGATGGTTGACCTTCAATTTGTGAAGTTGTTATGGTAAAACAAGAAAAAAAAAAGTTTATGAAACTATTATGTGTCAAATACTACAAGCAATATTTTTTTACTAGGGAAAAAAATATTTTTCTATATTACAAAAAAGATGTTGCATGAGGTATGGCATGAGCCATATAGTTAACTATAGAATACATGACATTAGAATCAGTGAATAATGTTGATGACTTGAAACTGTCATGTAATCATATTACTTTACTCCAAAGCAATAGACATTATTATTATTATTATTATTATTATTATTATTATTATTATTATTGAGTCATTTTATATCCGTTGCAAGCAAACTACTTAGGAAGTTTTTATTCTTCATATTGTATTAACACTTTTTATATTTTTCTCTCCAACGTCTGATTAGCTAACCCCAAAAATAGCTTTATTCATTAATAGGACCTAGAAGATTTAGGATACTAATAAGATTTTAATTCTAATTTGGATTTAAAATCTTTTGAATATGATCTTGATAAAAGGAATGGGCATTATACAGAGAATTTTTTATTCAAATTTAAAAAATTATACAAATAATATTTTTTTCTCTCAAATGTATAAACTTATTTTAATTATGTTCAGAAAAAAAATTATTTTTATTATCACACATTAACTCCCAAATAATTATTTATTTCAAAATTGAGTTATTATACAGTTGAATTTATTATTTATTTCAAATTTCAAATTGTGGTATATATTAAACTAATATTAAATAAATTAAAATAATAATCAAATTTTATCCAACATTATGGAATTAAATTTATGAGTGTGATTATTGGCCAAAAAGCTTAGGATTAAGAATTCATGCAATTAACATTGAAGATGAAATAAATATTTTTTCAATTATCTTCATAGATGGTTTTGAACCAGATACTTAGAAAGTAAAAGCTGATATTAATTGTTGTTAAAAAAAAACAAGAGGCTTTAAGTTTCATCTTATTTATGCAGTTTGTTGTCCTAGACTATATGGTAGAATGTCTAAAATAGAAGGCTAATTTATCGAGAACGTTCCTCTTCAAAATACCTATTTTATGCACAAATGATACAAAGGATAAAGTTTAGTGAAAATTGATAATAGTAATAAATAATTTTTTCCCAATTGCACCACTAACACAGGTGGCAAAAGTAATAAATGATTTGAATATGAAGATTTAAGTTTTCTTAAATCTACATTAAATCTTTTCAATTAGTAAGTTTTTTTTATTAATATGAATTAATAAGTATCTTTGCTAAATAATTTTGAATTAACAATTTCAACAATTAATAAGATATATGAGATATTATGAATTAATGGTATGAATGAATATTATTTTTGTTGACATTTACATCCAAGAATTGAAACATTAATTGGGGATTTTATTCGTAAAACCAATTTTATGCTTATAGGTATTTTTTTTTATTTTTAATGTGTAGATAAATTTACGGTGTTTTGAAGCCTCATTTAAGACATTGTTCTTAATGAAAAGTTTTAAAATTGATTATTTGAAAATTATTATAATTCTGTTTAATATAATTTAATTAATTCATATGGTAATGGTATATAAACCAATCAATTTTACTACAAATTATTTATTTAAAAATTTATGAATTAAAATTTGATCCCTTTTCTATTTACTCGAATGGGCAATTGTAGATTGTTGGATCAATTCTCAAACACAATTTTAATTTTTTTAATTAATTACAAATAGTCAATACTAATACTTCTCAATCAAGAAATTATTTGATTAATTTGAAAATTATATTTTATGAAAAATATTGACATTAATAAATAATTTAAAATTAAATTTCAAACTGCAATATTATTTATTTTGGATTTCTATTCTGAACAAAAAGAGAAAATTTATTAAAAAAATAGAAAAGAAAAGTTTTCTTCCCAAATACTTATATGAGTGTTGGTTTTAAATAACATTCTATTTTATTGCAGGTTAAGAAAGTTTGAAAAGGTGACTTATTTCTTGAAAAAAAGAATGATTTATTTTGGATAATTATATTCAAATGAAGCAACAATTGTTAGTGTGGGATGCCGTGATTTATTTTTCTTTCTTTTTTCCAAAGAAGGATCTAGATCAAGTTTAGAAAAAAGTTGATTTGTAATTCTTTGTAGAATTTAGATCAAGTTTTTAAAAATATCAAATTAAAATTTGAACTTATAATAAACTACAACCATTCAAATTTTAAACTTATAATTAAAAATTGATGAATTAAATATAAATATAACTTTATGAAAAATTTTAATAAAGTATAATGTTTACATCCATTATAAATTACTCCAATAATTTCAAACTTAACATTTAAGAAAAATTGGAATAAATAATTTTCACATACAATTTTAAATTTTTCATAAGTTGCAAACAATCAAAATCAAAACCTTTTAGTTATAAGAAAATAAAAAATTTCATGGTAGAAATTACTTAATTAATTTGAATTAAATATTGAATTTTTGAAAATAACACTTTAGGTGTAACATTAATAAATAAGCAGCAACTTATATTTTAATTTGATATTTAGAATTTTATAAAATTTTCAAATTAATGATTGGAATATGTATCTATCTTCTATATGGTATATAAAAAATAGAGTACACTGTACAATATCTATTATTAATCTATTTCAAATAAAATTTAAAATTTTACATTAACTAAGCTATATATGTTTGCAATGATAGGGAAAGCATGCTAGGGATGCATGGATAAGCAATTCTAGACAAAAGCACACATATTTGCTTTGTACTTTATTTTTTATGCTTTGTACTATGATATAAGTAGGTTAAAAAAATGTTTATGGATTATAACATAATTAGAATAAGGGAAGTTCTAATGGTAAAGACAATAAATTGACATTGAGGGAATATTTTGTATACAAGATCCAGGATCGCGACAATGACCATTCCATAATTAATGAATTGGGTAGTTGTTCCAGCAATTTTTGGTAGAAGACTATACCATGGTGAAATCTTACAGATTAGTATTCATGCAAACTAATCAGAAGCAATCTATAGGAATGAGTTATAGCATAGTCTTGCAGAAATTGTTTTTAAGGGTGAAACCACAGTCTCTTTAATGGGAAAAAGAATAATCCTTCTTTCATCATTTGTAGATGGGCTAGTTATCCTGATTTATTCACTACCTTCAAATGTAATCTAATGTGACCAAGAATAACAATATTCTCATAATCTAAGAATCTTCATCAAGAAAATTCTTCAAACATTTTAGACATGAATTTTAAGATAAAGCTTGAAATGATAATCAAAGACAAGGAAGAATAATATTTTTGGAAAAGTCAAATTAGGCCATATGTCGTTACATTTTTCATCATTTATATTTGATTAATATGAAATTTTTTTATTAAAAAAACATTCACATATACTTATGTGCATTTGTTTAATTTATTGTTTTCAATTATGTTTACTATTAAGTTCGAGAAGCGAGGACTATCTCATGCACATATTTTAATATTCTTATGTGATCAAGAGAAGTTTCCTAATCCAAATGATATTGACAAAGTAATATTTATTGAAATACTAGACAAGAATCAAAACGCTACCACCCTAGACTTTTTTACTCAAAAAGCTTTTTTTTTTGTGCATAGACCATGTGGCGTTGTTAACATCAATTCTACATGTATGAAGATGATAAGTGTTCAAAGTACTAACTCAAGGCATTAATTTTCTGCAACTGTAATTGATGAGGATAGGTATCCACATTATAGATTATTTGATCATGGAAGTTGTGTTTTGAAAAATAATATTGAGTTGGACAACAAATTTGTTATCTCATACAATCAATATTTGCTTTTGAAATATAAAGCCCTTATTAATATTAAATGAACAAATCAAGCTCAATGTATCAAGTACTTATTCAAAGGCATCAATAAAAGGGCATGGTTGAGTTACAACTATTTTTTTTATATTAAATCTGTTAGTTAGGCTGACTTCCCAAGAAAGGGGTGAATTGGGAAAATTAAAAATTTTCTGCAAAATATCAAGGAGGTGAAGAATGCAATATATAGTGGTAAAATAGAGTATAAATGAATAATAGTGAAAGTAGCAGAAAAGAGAAGAAGACTCAGAAATTTATCCTGGTTCGGTCTCTCCACTTGACCTACGTCCAGTCCCCAAGTCACCACTTGAGATTTTCCACTATTCAGCAAGAATTCAACGGGCTTCTTGCAAATGCCACAGTACAACGTGAGTGTTCTGTTTTCTAGAGCTCACTCAATCACTTTCTGCACTTTCACAAAGTGCTTTACAATCCCTTGTGATATCTCGTCACAAGAAAATCTATCTTCCAAATGAAGATTAGATTGTTTACAAAGATGAAACTCTCTTGAATAGAGTGAATATGACAGTTGAAGAACAAGTATTGAAGTGAGAAGGTAAAAGTCTTTGAGTAGAAGATTTGGCAGAGTTTCTGTATATACAAAGATTAATTCGTTACCCACAACTTTAAATGATGTTATATTTATAGATTTAGGGCTCAAATATCCGTTGGAGACAAAATCTATCCGTTGGAGAAGTTGTCCAATGGTTGCTCTGAAAAACTATCTGTTAACCAACCGCATTTAATGCTTCTGACATACTGAAATTCGAATTTCAGTTGGTCAACAGACGAATTTCGAAGGAACTGAAGGTTAAAGCTTCCAACGTTGAAATACTGAAGTTCGTCTGTTCATGAAGTGAAATTCGGATTTTGAAACTTAGAAATTGTTTCTATGTTGTGACATACGAATTTTTAAGAAGAAAGTTTTTCTGTTAAATCTGAATAGTATTTTCAATTTGCTACAGTGCCCTCGAAATTCGAATTTTGGAACCCCAAAATTCGTCTATCCGTAGCATGCTCAAGAAGCACAGTAGTTTATTTTCTTTCAAAATTCGAATTTTAAAAGAATAAAGTTCGTCTGTCAGAGAGACCTCTTTTCAGACTTACTTCAACATTCGAATTTGTAAACACTGTCCTTTGTATGTCATCATATCATTGTAACAGACTCACAACTTTAGCTTCTAAAATTCGAATTTCCATGTTCAAAGTTCGTCTATCAGTGAGCAATCTTTGAAACTCAATATAATCTTGATTTCAGATGAACTTTAACATTATTTCAGACGAATTTTTTCAGTTTTCATAAGTTTCATTTTGTCTGAAATTTGAATGTTCAAAACTCAAAGTTCGTCTGTTGCTCAACAGCTTCCTTCAGACACTTATGAAAATTCAAATTTTGGAAAATCAAAATTCATTTGTCAGAGAAGCATCTCTTCAGACTTATTCAGTTTTAGCTCGAAATTCGAATTTCCAAAGTCAAAGTTCGAATTTCCAATATGACAGTTCAATGTAAACTTTTTAAACTTCGTCTGTTAGTGGGTATTTTTCAAATATTTCATGATTTAACATAAAATCAAGTTTTTAAAACATCTTTTCATCAAATCAAAGTCTTTTACCCATATTTAAAACATAACTAAGGATCCTACAACAAATCTTGCACAGATTACTCAGAACTTCTTCACTTAAAAAATTTTGAGCTCCATTGATATCTTCATTCCAAGTTCTTTGAATGTTGGTTTGGAATCATCAAAACTCTAGATTCAACATTCTCCCCCTTTTTGATGATGACAAAACAAATTTCAAACTGGTTTAGTACTTGGGCTTGCTTTAGCAAGCTCCCCCTCAACATATACATTATATTTCAAAAGATATCATATATAGCACATCAATGAAGAGATTCAAGAAGTGATAAGTACAAATCAATGCAACCAAGGAATTCGTTCATTTCAATAATTGTTGCTTTATAGAAACTGATTAAAGTAAAAAGTACTTCAAAAACCAATTTCAAAACACAAAGTATAGACAATCAAACAAAACAAACATCAGAAACTCAATACAGCACATCAAGAAGACTCAAGCCTAAGTTCTAAGCAATCCTTCAATTACTTCTTCTTTGGCTTGGTCTTCTTGCTGTACGTCTTCCCAGATGGCTCAGCAGCAGATTTTCCAGTTTGCTTCTTCTTCTCCCCCTTTTTGGCATCATCAGGAAGGCCAACAAAATCAACCGAAGGAGGGATCTGAGAAACTGGAATGGCTTGAAGTGGCATAGGAGCAAAAGGGATTTCTGGTTCAACTGGTGCAGGAGGCTCAGAGGGCTTAGGACTTGCTTCTTCATCATCATCAGAGACCTCAAGTAACTCTTGCATTTCCTGCCTGGAAAGAGCCAATTGAGCTCTCTGTTCCTCTGAAAGTCCATAAGCAGCAAGAGAAGGAGGAGCTGGTTCATCAGGACGAAACATTTCTTCAAGCCTTCTCCTCTGAGCTTGCAACAGAGCATTATGAGCAATAGCTTTGAAATCAACAACAGGCACAATGCTCATTTCCTCATTTAGGGCAGTCTGCAGGAATGGTGAAGCAGAGATGGCTGCCACTAGCCTTTCAACTTGCTCAGACTCTTGAGTGGAAAGAATTGATTCCTGAGCATCTACTGGAGTAGGCTCATGAGGACTTGTTTCCTGAAGACCCTCTTCTTCTATGCCACAGTCCAAGGGTGGACTAGGACTTGGTGTCCTCATTGCACCAGCAGTATCAGCATTATCAACATCATCATGCTCAGAGGAAGTTATCTCGAAGGGGCTTAGAGGCTCAGGGGTTGGAGATTGAACAGGCACAGAGAACCCTGGCTGAGGTGGAGCTGATGTGGCAGGAATTGCACTTCTAATATCTTCATATGCATCAGTGACCACTTTCATGTTTGTAGCCAACTGGTGAATCTATTCTTGTAGATGAGCAAATTTGGCATTTTGCTCATCTCGGATACTGAGTATGAGTGTAGACAAGTTGTCATATAACTCAATGATCTTGGTTGGCTCGGCACGAGAGGAGGGAGTGGAAGGAATGTGAGTATGCTTGGATGGAGATGGAACTGGCTGAGAAGGTTGAGGTACAGATCTTGCAGGGCCCTCAGAGGTGCCTTCTTGCTGTAGGGAGGCATCTGTAACAAAGAATAGATCTTCAGTTCTTCCTGCTCCCTTTCCAACCCATCTTCCTTCATCCTTTTCAATTCTCATTCTTTGCAGTTCTTGCTCCTTGAAGATCTCAGTAGACTTCCCCTTCCCCTTCTCAAGATGCTGAATTCTGGCATATTGTAGAATTCTGGAGATGATAACTGCATAGGGGAGTGTGGAGTCTTTCCTCTGATCCCTTGCCTTGATCATGCGTTGGAGTATGATATGTCCCATGTTGATCAGCTGTCCACGCATGATTGCTGCCATGACATGTGCCTCTGCCTTTGTTATCAGATTGAAGCTGCCTCCTTTGTTGAATATGATCTTGGACACTATGTAGTGCAGGATTCTCACTTGAACACTGAGGTCTGTGGGCTTCAGTAAATTTATGGTTGGCCTATTTTCACTTCTTCTGAACAAAATGTTCAGGATTGTGCTTTCCTTGTAGCTCAGAAAGGGGCCACCTTCTTCATCAGCACTATCTGCCTCATCTATGTATCCAGAGGAAGTGATGTCAATCTTGAGCCCATCTTGCACTGGGATCTCCAATACCTCATTAGACGTCTCATCAGTGAGCCAGATGGTCCTAGATCTCAGATTGACTGACCACTTCTTCTTCTTGCTATTGTACTTTAGGGAGGCATACCAAGACTTCACTACCTCATCATCATATCTCTCTAATATCTCCAACAAATTCTTATATCTCAACAACCATATCCCAGCATCAAAGTTGTTAGAGATTAAAAATTCTTTCAAGTTCACACAATGTGGCTTAATTACCTTTTTGTTTGCAAACTTGGTTGAATATTCTTCCTGAATCTGTGGAGTGCTCCATAATGGCAGTGTAGTAAGTTGATATTCTTTAGATTGAATGCTTGAGGATGAAGTGGAAGCAACATTCTCAACAGCAGTAGGAACAGGGACCGAAGGGTCTATTTTCTTTGGTGAGGAAGGTCCAGCTTTCTTAGAATCAGCCTTAGGCGTAGATTTGTGGCATTTGGAAGAAGTTCCCTTGCTGGATTCGACCTTTCTCTTCAGTTTTTCTCCTTCCTTGGTGGTATATTGTGATTTGACCGAACGTTTTGGACGAGCCTCTACTTTGCCAGCTTCAGGATTCTTGACTCTGGCCATTTTCGCGGATGAATGTTGCAAAATGGAGCACAGAATAGGTTTAAAGGATGCGAAAGGAAGTTTAACAGGTGGGAGATGATGGTTTTTTGTCAGAATTGAAGAGCCTTGAATGAAGGATTAGAACAGACTTAGAAAGAATAGGAATAGGGTTGTGTCTGTTCAAATGAAAACCGTCGGTTTTAACGTATGTAACCGCCTGACAGACGAATTTTAAGGGGTCAAAATTTAAACTTCGAGCAGTTAAGAGTTAAACCGTCCAGCAAAGCTTACTGACAGACGAATTTTCTCCAGAAAGTTCGTCTGACAGTGGCTTGGTTCAAGTAACACAAGATGAACAGACGAACTTTGTTCTAACAAAGTTCGAATTTCGAAGAGTAAACATCAAACAGCAATCAAATCATCAAACAACAGACGAATTAAAAAAAACTTCATCTTTCAAAGATTCAACATTGAGGAGCAAGTTTCAACAGATGAATTTTCAAATTAGAAATTCAAATTTCTACACTTTGTAAAAGTTTTTCAACATTCGTATGTTAAGAGATAAACATCAGCATAATCATATGTTGGACAAACAAAACTTTGAAATTTTTGTTCTTGAAAATTCGAATTTTGAAGGGCCAACAGACGAATTTCGAGGCTTCACCGAGAACTGATCTAGCTTATAACAGGCTGAAGTTCGTCTGTTGGGTATCTAAATTCGAATGTTGACCATGCTGACTTCCTCAGAAACTCAATTTTTCACATAAATTCGTCTAACACATAATCAATATACGAATTTCAACATTAAAAACTTACAGAATGGATCCAGAAACTCAGAATATCTGCCATTTTCTTCAATTTTTGATCATTCCATTCTGGTAAGCTCCATTTTCCAGATTTATCAGCATTGAATCTCATGAGGAGCACCTGCAACTTAAATTAAACACACTCCGATGCTGGAGTTAGAATTAATTCAATGCTGAAAAATTTAAAAACAGAGTTGCATAAAGATTTACTTACAGTTCATTAGGATTTACCATACCCAATTCTCTTCTGATCTTGCAATATCAATCTTCTGACAGAGGCTTTATCAGTATATCAGCCACTTGATCTTCAGTTGGGATGTACTTTAGTCTGATCTCTCCTTTCAAAACATGATCCCTTATGAAGTGGTGCCTAACTTCAATATGTTTTGTCCTTGAATGCATGACAGGATTCTTTGTGATATTAATGGCACTTTGATTGTCACACATGATTGGTATTTCCTTCATCTCAACCTCAAGATCTTCCAGTTGCTGTTTCATCCAGATGATTTGGGCCCAACAGCTTCCAGCTGTAACATACTCAGCCTCTGCTGTGGATAGGGCCACATTGTTCTGCTTTTTGCTAAACCATGAAACCAAGGATCCTCCAATAAACTGACATGTTCCACTTGTGCTTTTTCTGTCAGTTTTAGATCCTGCAAAGTCAGCATCAGTGTACCCTTTGAGATCTTCTCCATTGCCCTTAGGATACCAAAGACCCATATGTGATGTTCCAATAAGATATCTGAAGATTCTCTTCACAGCAGTAGCATGGGTTTCTTTGGGACATGATTGGAACCTTGCACACATGCAGACACTAAACATAATGTCAGGTCTGCTGGCTGTTAAGTACAGCAGGGATCCAATCATTCTTCTGTACTGAGTAATGTCAAACACTTTCCCTTTCTCATCCATGTCCAGTTTGGTTGCAGTAACCATAGGTGTCCCAATTGGCTTGGCATTTTCCATTCCAAACTTCTTCAGCAATTCCTTCAGATACTTGGATTGATTGAGGAAGATACCATCATTGCACTGTCTGATTTGCAATCCAAGGAAGAAGTTGAGTTCACCCATCATAGACATTTCGAATTCCCCCTGCATTAACTCAGAAAATTTCTTGCAAAGAGATTCATTAGTAGCACCGAATATAATATCATCAACATAAATTTGGACAATAAGTAAATCTTTATTTTCTTTCTTAGTAAATAAGGTTGTATCTACTTTGCCTCTATTAAATCCCTTGTCAGTTAGAAAATTACTCAATCTATCATACCATGCTCTAGGGGCTTGTTTTAAACCGTAAAGAGCTTTCTTCAGTTTATACACATGGTTTGGTTTTGCAGAATCCTCAAAACCTGGAGGTTGATCTACATAAATCTCTTCCATGATATATCCATTCAGAAAAGCACTCTTTACATCCATTCGATATAACAAAATATTTTTCATGCATTCATATGCTAGTAGAATTCTAATTGCTTCTAATCTAGCTACTGGAGCAAAGGTTTCCTCAAAATCAATGCTTTCTTCTTGATTATAACCTTTAACAACCAATCTAGCTTTCTTTCTGATGATTGATCCTAATTCATCAAGTTTATTTCTAAAAACTTATTTGGTACCAATGACAAGATGATTTTTGGGTCTAGGCACTAAATCCCAAACTTGATTTCTTTCAAACTGATTTAATTCATCCTGCATGGCTAGAATCCAATACTCATTAGTTAAGGCTTCCTCAATACATTTAGGTTCAATTTGCGAGATAAAAGCACAATTAATCATTTGATCCCTTAATTGTTTTCTGATTCTAATTCTCTCTTGAACATTCCCTATTACTTGATCAACACGATGATTCTTTTGATATCTCCAAGCTCTAGGGAGTTCTTGAGACATTTCTTCCATATTTTCATTTTCAAAATTCCTTTCCTGATTATCTTCTTCTATGTTAATAGAGTCAGAAATTTTTGGAGACTCAATTTCACCTTCATAAGAAATATCTAACTTTTTACAGTTTGAAACAAGATCATTCTCATCAGTAGCATGTTTAGAAGCAATTTCATGTTCAATAAATACTACATACACAGATTCTTCTAGCAAATTAGACCTTGTATTGAAAACTCTATATGCTTTACTCCTACTAGAATAGCCCAGAAATATACCTTCATCAGATTTGGGATCAAACATACCCAGATTCTCCTTTCCATTGTTGTGAATGAAGCATTTCCAGCCGAACACATAGAGATGTGACAGATTTGGCTTTCTTCCCTTGTACAGCTCATAAGGAGTCTTCCCAAGGATTGGTCTGATTTAGGCTCTATTTATAACGTAGCTAGCTGTATTCACTGTATCAGTCCAAAATACTTGAGAAAGTTTCTTTTCATTCAGCATAGCTCTAGCCATCTCTCTAATAGTTCTGTTCTTCCTTTCTTAGTCATTCTGTTGTGGAGTTCTTGGGGCTGAGAAGTTGTGGTCAATTGCATGCTTATTGCAATACTCCAGAAAGGATGAGTTCTCAAATTCTCCTCCATGATCTGACCTGATAGACACAATGGAAATACCTTTCTCATTTTGTACTTTCTTGGCTAAGGTTACAAATGCATCAAAGGTATCACTTTTAGAGGAAAGAAATAGTATCCATGTAAATCAAGAGTAATCATCCACAATTACAAGCACATACAGATTACCACCTATGCTTTTTGTTGAATCAAGAGTTTTGATGATTGTAAACCAACACTCAAGAGCTTGAATTGAAGATATCAAAGGAGATCAAAGCTGTTTCAAGTGAAGATTTTCTGAGTATTTGCTGTTAGATCTCTTGTAGGATCTTTAGTTTTTGTTATGATTGGGTAAAAGTTTTTGATTTGAGAAAAAGATGTTTTCAAACCTTGATTTTGTGTTAAATCTTTACCTATTTGAAAAACACCCACAAACAGACGAAGGTTGAAGGATTGAGCTGAACTGTCAAGTTGGAAATTCGAACTTTGCCTTTGGAAATTCGAATTTCGAGCTGAAACTGAATAAGTCTGAAGAGATGGCTCTCTGTCAGACGAATTTTGATTGTTCAAAATTTGAATTTTCATCTAATCTGAAAGAAGCCTTTCTGGTAACAGACGAACTTCACACTTTCAAAATTCGAATTTCAAACAAAACAAAAATTGAGAAAATAGAAGAAATTCGTCTGAAACTATATTAAAGTTCATCTGAGATCAAGAATGATTTAAGTTTCAAAACTGCTCTCTGACAGACGAACTTTGAACATTAAAATTCGAATTTCAAAAGCTAAGTTCTTGAGTCTGTTAAAGTGAAACATTGACATACGAATGATAAGGACTTGCAACATTCGAATGATGAAATTAGTCTGGAAAGAGTCTCTCTGACAAACGAATTTCACCCTTTCAAAATTCAAATTTCGAAGAAAGTAATCTGCTGTGCCTCTTTAAACAACCAATAGACAGGCGAATTTTGGGGTTCCAAAATTCGAATTTTGAGGGCACTGTAGCAAATTGAAAACACTGTTCACACTTAACCGAAAAACTTTCTTCTTGAAAATTCGTATGTCACATTGTGAAAATATTTTGTAAGTTTCAACATTCGAATTTCACCTCATGAACAGACGAACTTCGTGCTGTAACGTTGGAAGCTTTAATCTTCAGTTCCTTCGAAATTCGTCTGTTGACCAGCCAAAATTTGAATTTCAGTATGTCAGAAACATTAAATGCGGTTGGTAAACGGATAGTTTTTCAGAGTAACCGTTGGATAACTTCTCCAACGGATAGATTAAAGTCTCTAACGGACATTTGAGACCTAAATCTATAAATACAACAACATTTGAAGTTGTGGGTAACGAATCAAGCTTGTATATACTGAATTTCTGCTAAATCTACTTCTCAAAAGTTTTTACCCTCTCAACTTCAATACTTGTACTCAAACCTTCATATCTACTCTTTTCAAGAGAGTTATTTCATTGTAATCAATCTACTCTTCATCTTGGAGATAGATTTACTTGTGAGGGGTATTCACAAGGGGATTGGGAAGCACATAGTGAAAGTGCTTGGAGAGTGTGAGAGAGCTCAGAAACAGAGCATACTCGTGTACTGTGGCCCCAGCAAGAAGCCCATTGAAATTCTTGCTGTATAGTGGATAAATCTCAAGAGGTGTCTTGGGGACTGGATGTAGGTCAAGTGGAAAGACCGAACCAGGATAAATCACTGAGTTTTCTTCTTCCTATCTTTACTTTTCATCTTGCTCTGTTTTACGCATTGTTTTCATTATATTGTGATATCTTCACTTACTTCACTTTGTGCAGAAAAATTTCAATCTTCCCAATTCACCCCCCCTCTTGGGAAGTCAGCCTTGCTAACAAGTGGTATCAGAGCCCGGATTCCCATTCAAAGGAACTCACAGTCCGGGAATTAAGATGGCTGGCTTTGGAGAGAGTATACTTCCTGAAGGAAACAACACTCACAGACCACCAGGCTTCAGTGGAGAGCATTATGGATATTGGAAGATGAGGATGCAGATCTACCTCCAATCAATTGATCTTGACATCTGGTCAGTCATTGAAAAAGGAGACTTCGTCCCAATGGCTCTAACTGAAGATGGAAGACACAAAGAGAAGCTAGAAGCAGAGTGGAATGATGAAGACAGAAGGAGAGTCCTACTGAACTTCAAAGCAAAGTATTGTTTGGTCAGTGCCCTGAACCAGGTTGAATTCTACAGAGTCTCACAATGCACCACTGCAAAAGGAATGTGGGATACTCTACAGATTGCACATGAAGGAACATCTGGAGTTAGGGAGAACAGACTGAACACATGCATTGGGGAGTATGAAAGCTTCAGAATGGCTGAAGGAGAAACTGCAAAGGAGCTCCAAAAGAGATTCACTCTCATTGTGAATCAACTAAAGAGCCTGGGAAAAGAATACACACAGTCTGAGAAAGTAAGAAAGATACTCAGAGCTCTCCCTCTGGAATGGCAGCCCAAGGTGACAGCTATAGAAGAAGCCAGAGGAGAATCAATGGCTTCTGTCACAGCTCTCTTCGGCAGCCTTGAGGAGTATGAAGGAAAAATCAAAGCACTCAAGGAAGCTGGGCTGGACAGAAAGAAGAAAGGCCTTGCCCTCAAAGCTACTGATGAAAAGGAAGAAGAATCTGATGAAGGAGATGAGCTGGATGAGGAAACTCTGGCTATGATGGTCAGGAAATTCGGAAGATTCTACAGCAAGAAGAAGAACAAGAGGTTCTTCAAAAGGGGAGTTGCTGGAGAAAGCAAGAAAGAGGTAAAAGAACCTGTGACTTGCTATGAGTGCAAAAAGCAAGGTCACATTAAGTGGGACTGCCCCCAATTCATCAAGAAGCAAGAAAAAGAAAAGAAAGCTGCATACAAAGGGAAGAAGAAGAAGAAAGCCTATATCTCATCCATATGGGGCAACAACTCAGATGAGGAAGAAGAAGATGAAGATGAGATTGCCAACATTTGTCTGATGGCACTTGCCTCTGAAGAAGCCACACCCTCATGTAGCAGTGATCAGGAAGAAGAGGTATATGAATCTGAACCTTCCTATTCTGAATTACAAGATGCATTTCATGAGCTTCATGATGAATTCATCAAAGTTGCTAAAGAACTGAAATTGGCAAAGAAAAAGGTAAGCAAGCTGGAGTCTCAAAGCATAGTCTCTAAAACTGCCACTTTACCTACTTCTGAATCTGTCTGCTGCACTTCATGCACTGAACTTAAGCGAACTAATGATTATTTAATTAAAAGCATGTCTAGGCTCACTAGAGGTAAGGATATGTTGTTTGCATTAATGGGGAGCCAAAGAATATCACAAGGAAAAGCTGGTCTTGGCTATAATCCATGTGCTGTCAAAGAAAAGATTAGGAAGAAAAATCAAAATGCATATATGAGACACTTTGTACATGCTGAGAACAATAAAAAGAAAACCAATGCATCACATCACATTGAAACATATGATCAACCAAGGCATGCTAGACAAAAGTATTATCTACACTGTTTTCTTCCTGCATCTCAATCTAGCAGTCCATTCACTACCTGTCATTTCTGTAATAAAAAGGGACATATTTCCAGTTCCTGTGTTTTGAAGAAAAATGGGTTTATTAGGAAAGTTGAATGGGTTCCCAAAGTTGCATCTACATCTAGGGAAAAATATACTGACCTGAAAGGACCCAAACAAATTTGGGTACCTAAAAGGAGAACATAAACGTTGTTTTGCAGGTCTGTCTCACAGCTAAGAAAAGCAATAAATGGTATATGGACAGTACCTGCTCAAGTCACATGACTGGTGATAAGGAGAAGTTCATCACCCTTAGAGACAAGAAGGGAGGAAAGGTAACCTTTGGAGGTGATCAATACGGCAAAATTGTTGGTATTGGCATTGTGGGCAAAAATCCAGAAACATCCATTGAAGAAGTGTTGTTTGTAATTGGCCTCAACCACAATTTGCTAAGCATGAGTTAGACTTGTGACAAAGGAAACTGGGTGCTGTTTGACTCAAAGTTTTGCCTGGTCATCAGAAAAAGTGATCACAAAGTAATCCTCAAAGCTCAAAGGGATGATAACTGCTATACTATTGATCTTGATGAACTTCCTCCCTTAGATTCTGTATGCTTAATCAGTCAGAATAATGATAGTTGGCTATGGCATAGAAGATTAGCTCATGTGAACATGAATCAACTGTCTAAACTGATTAAAAATGAGCTAGTAACTGGTCTACCAAAAATATCTTTTGAAAAGAATAAAGAATGTGATGCATGCCTAAGAGGAAAACAAACTAAATCATCATTTAAATCTAAAAATGTAGTTACCACAACTAGACCACTTGAACTGCTGCATATGGATTTAATTGGACCTTCTAGGGTAAAAAGTCTTGGTGGTAATATGTATGTGCTTGTAATTGTTGATGACTATTCTAGATTTACTTGGACATTATTTCTTTCTTCTAAAAGTGATACCTTTGATGCATTTGTAACCTTAGCTAAGAGAGTGCAAAATGAGAAAGGTATTTCTATTGTGTCTATCAGGTCAGACCATGGAGGAGAATTTGAAAATGCATACTTCCTGGAGTTCTGCAATGAGCATGGGATTGACCACAACTTCTCAGCACCAAGAACTCCTCAACAAAATGGAGTGGTGGAAAGGAAGAACAGAACCATTGGAGAAATGGCTAGAGCTATGCTGAATGAGAAGGAACTCTCTCAAGTGTTCTGGGCTGATGCAGTGAATACAGCAAGTTACATCATAAATAGAGCCTACATCAGACCAATCCTTGGGAAGACTCCATATGAGCTGTACAAGGGAAGAAAGTCAAATCTGTCACACCTCCATGTGTTCGGGTGCAAATGCTTCATTCACAATAATGGTAAAGAAAATCTAGGTAAATTTGATGCCAAATCCGATGAAGGTATATTTCTGAGCTATTCTTGTAGGAGTAAGGCTTATAGGATTTATAATAAAAGATCAAATATAGTAGAAGAATCAGTGCATGTGGTTTTGAAACTGTTTCAAAACATGTCACCAATAAGGATGATCTTACTTTCAATTTTGAAAAACTGGGAATTTCTGACAAAAGCAAAACTGAACCTCCAAAGATATCTGAATCTGTTGACACAGAGGAAGATATCCAGGAGCAAGAGTTTGATGAAGAAAATAATGAAGAAACAACTCAAGAACTCCCTAGAGCTTGGAGATATCAAAGGAATCACCCTGTTGATCAAGTAATAGGGAATGTTCAAGAGAAAGTCAAAACCAGAAAACAGTTAAGGGATCAAATGCTCAACTGTGCCTTTATTTGTGAAATTGAACCCAAATGTGCTGAAGAAGCCTTAACTGATGAATACTGGATTATGGCTATGCAAGATGAATTAAATCAATTTGAAAGAAATCAAGTTTGGGATTTAGTACCTAGACCCAAAAATCATCCTGTTATTGGTACCAAATGGGTTTTCAGAAATAAACTTGATGAATCTGGAACAATAATCAGAAATAAAGCTAGATTGGTTGCTAAAGGGTATAATCAGGAAGAAGGTATTGATTTTGAAGAAACCTTTGCACCAGTAGCTAGATTAGAAGCTATAAGAATACTGCTGGCATATGCATGCATGAAAAATATTTTACTATATCAAATGGATGTAAAAAGTGCCTTTCTGAATGGATATATCATGGAAGAAGTTTATGTAGATCAACCTCCAGGTTTTGAGGACTCTATAAAACCAAACCATGTTTATAAACTGAAGAAAGCTCTCTATGGTTTAAAACAGGCCCCTAGAGCATGGTATGAGAGACTGAGCAACTTTCTGACTGAAAAGGGGTTTAACAGAGGCAAAATTGACACAACCTTATTTACTAAGAAAGAAAATAAAGATTTACTAATTGTTCAAATTTATGTTGATGATATTATTTTTGGTGCTACTAATGAAACTCTTTGCAAGAAATTCTCTGAGTTAATGCAGGGAGAATTCAAGATGTCTATGATGGGTGAACTCAACTTCTTCCTTGGATTGCAAATCAGACAGCTTAATGATGGTATCTTTCTCAGTCAATCCAAGTATCTAAAGGAGCTGTTAAAGAAGTTTGGAATGGAGAATTCCAAGCCAATGGGAACACCTATGGCTACTGCAACCAAACTAGACATGGATGAGAATGGGAAGATGTTTGACATTACTCAGTACAGAAGAATGATTAGATCCCTGCTGTACCTAACTGCTAGCAGACCTGACATTATGTTCAGTGTCTGCATGTGTGCAAGGTTCCAATCATGTCCCAAAGAAACCCATGCTACTGCTGTGAAGAGAATCTTCAGATATCTTATTGGAACATCACATATGGGTCTTTGGTATCCTAAGGGCAATGGAGAAGATCTCAAAGGGTACACTGATGCTGACTTTGCAGGATCTAAAACTGACAGAAAAAGCACAAGTGGAACATGTCAGTTTCTTGGAGGATCCTTGGTTTCATGGTTTAGCAAAAAGCAGAACAATGTGGCCCTATCCACAGCAGAGGCTGAGTATGTTACAGCTGGAAGCTGTTGGGCCCAAATCATCTGGATGAAACAGCAACTGGAAGATCTTGAGGTTGAGATGAAGGAAATACCAATCATGTGTGACAATCAAAGTGCCATTAATATCACAAAGAATCCTGTCATGCATTCAAGGACAAAACATATTGAAGTTAGGCACCACTTCATAAGGGATCATGTTTTGAAAGGAGAGATCAGACTAAAGTACATCCCAACTGAAGATCAAGTGGCTGATATACTGATAAAGCCTCTGTCAGAAGATTGATATTGCAAGATCAGAAGAGAATTGGGTATGGTAAATACTAATGAACTGTAAGTAAATCTTTATGCAACTCTGTTTTTAAATTTTTCAGCATTGAATTAATTCTAACTCCAGCATCGGAGTGTGTTTAATTTAAGTTGTAGGTGCTCCTTATGAGATTCATTGGCAATAAATCTGGAAAATGGAGCACACTGGAAAGGAACAATCAAAGATTGAAGTAAAGGGCAAAAATCCTGAATTTCTAGATTCGATCTATAAGTTTTATAGTTAGAATTCATATATTGATTATGTGTTAGGCGAATTTAAATTAAGTTTCTGAGGAAGTCAGCATGGTCAACATTCAAATTTTGCATATCCAACAGACGAACTTCAGCCTGTTCTTAAAAGGAACAGTTCTCGGTGATGCCTCAAAATTCGTCTGTTGATCCTTCAAAATTTGAATTTTCAAGAATAAAATTTCAAAGTTATGAATGTCCAACATAATGATTATACTAACGATTATCTCTTAACATACGAATGTTGGATAACTTTCACAAAGTTGAGAAATTCGAATTTCTAACTTAAAATTCGTCTGTTGAAACATGCTCCTCAATGCTGAATCTTTGAAATATGAAGTTTTGCATGCTTAATTTGTCCGTTGT
Organism: Adenanthera pavonina; assembly: GCA_026686845.1. Lineage (NCBI taxonomy): Eukaryota > Viridiplantae > Streptophyta > Magnoliopsida > Fabales > Fabaceae > Adenanthera > Adenanthera pavonina. The sequence continues at coordinate 13,535,669 of JAIVEN010000017.1, forward strand.
TTGGTGGTTTGCTTGTTGCTTGGTGTTTTCTCCTGAAAATTTGAACTTTGTTGAGACAAAGTTCATCTGTTCATCTTGTGTTGCTTGAGCCAAGCCACTGTCAGATGAACTTTCTGAAGAAAATTCTTCTGTCAGTAAGCTTTACTAAACGGTTTAACTTGTAACTGCCTGAAGTTTGAATTTTGACCATTCAAAATTCGTCTGTCAGACGGTTTCATACGTTAAAACTGACTGTTTTCATTTGAACAGACTCAACCCTATTCCTATTCTTTCTGAGTCTGTTCTAATTCTCCATTCAATCCTCTTCAATTCTGATCCAAAACCGTCATTTTCCACCGTTTAAACTTCCTTTTGTACCCATTAAATCAACTCTTTGCTCCTTTCTTCAACATTCATCCGCTAAAATGGCAAGAGTCAAGAATCCAGAAACTAACAAAGGAGAAGGTCGCCAAAACGTTCTGTTAAATCCCAATATGCCACGAAGGAAGGAGAAAAACAGAAGAGAAAGGCCAAATCCAGCAAGGGAACTCCTTCCAAATGGCAAAAATCTACACCCAAGAGAGAATCAAAGAAGGCTGACTTCCTCAAAGATAGCAGAACCTTCGGTCCCTGTTCCTGTTACTGCTGAACAAATTGCTTCCACTTCGTCCTCAAGCACTGAATCTGGGGAATATGAGCTTGCCACTCTGCCATTATAGAGCACTCCACAGATTCAAGAGGAATACTCCACCAAGTTTGCCAACAAGAAGGTAATCAAGCCACATTGTGTAAACTTGGAAGATTTCTTGGTCTCAAATAACTTTGATGCTGGTATATGGATAATGAGATACAAGAATCTATTGGAAGTATTGGAGGGATATGATGATAAAGTAGTGAAGACTTGGTATGCTTCCCTAATGTTCTATAGTAAAAAGAAGAAGTGGGCTGTCAATCTGAGATCAAGGACCATTTGGCTCACTGATGAGACATTCAACGAGGTGCTGGAAATCCCGGGGCAAGATGGCCTCAAGATTGACATCACTGCCTCTGGATACATGGATGAGGCAGAAACTGCTGATGAAGAAGGTGGCCCCTTTCTAAACTACAAGGAGAGCACTATTCTGAGGACCTTGTTCAGAAGAAAGGAAAACTGGCCTTCCATAAATGCATTGAAGCCTACTGACCTCAGCGTTCAAGTAAGGATCCTGCATTACATAGTTTCCAGGATCATTTTCAACAAAGGAGGCAGCTTCAATTTGATAACAAGGGCAGAGGCATATGTCATGGCTGCAATCATGCGTGGAAAGCTGATCAACATGGGACATATCATACTCCAACGCATGATCAAGGCAAGAGATCAGAGAAAGGACTCCACACTCCCTTATACTACTATCATCTCCAGAATTCTACAGTATGCAAGATTATAGCATCTTGAGAAGGGAAAGGGTAAGCCCACAGAGATCTTCAAGGAGGAAGAACTGCCAAGAATGGGCATTGAAAAGGATGAAGGAAGATGGGTTGGAAATGGAGCAGGAAGAACTGAAGATCTATTCTTTGTTGAAGGGGCCTCCCTACAGCAAGAGGGTACTTCTGAGGCTTCTGTCAGACCTACTCCTCAGCCCTCTATGCCTATCCCATCTCCCTCCAAGCCTACTCACATTCCATCCACTCCCTCCTCTCGTGCCAAGCCAACCAAGGTCGCTGAGTTGTAAGACAGCCTGTCTACACTCATTCTTAGCATCAGAGATGAGCAAAATGCCAAGTTTGCTCATCTACAAGATCAGATACAGCAGTTGGCAAAGCATATGAAGGTGGTTGCTGATGCTTATGAAGAAATTCGAAATGCAATCCCTACCACTTCAGCTCCACCTCAGCCAAGGTTCTCTGTGCCTGTCCATTCTCCCACTCCTGAGCCTCCAAGCCCTTTTGAGATTGCCTCCTCTGACCATGATGATGATGGTGCTGAGCTTGCTGGTGCAATGAGGACACCAAGTCCTGGTCCACCCTTGGACTATGGCTTGGAAGAGGAAGGTTTTCAAGAAACAAGCCCTCATGAGCCTATGCAAGAAGATGCTCAGGATTCAATTCTATCCATTCAAGAGTCTTAGCAAGTTGAAAGGTTAGTTGCAGCTATTTCAACCTCTTCTATGCAGGTAGGAGCAAGCAATGAAGAGAGAAGCATTGTGCCTGTTGTTGATTATGTAGCCATTGCTCACAATGCTCTACTGCAAGTTCAAAGAAGAAGGCTTGAGGAAATGTTTCATCCTGATAAACCAGCCCCTCCTTCTCTTGCTACTTATGGGCTCTCAAAGGAACAGAGAGCTCAGTTAGCTCTTTCCAGGTAGGCAATGCAAGAGCTGCTGAAAATCTCTGATGAGGAACCAAGCACTAAGCCCCCAGCTGAGCCTGAAATCCCTTTTGCTCCTGTGCCACTTCGTGCTATTCCAGTTTCTCATATTCCTCCTCCAGTTGATTTCGTTGGCCTTCCTGATGATGCCAAAAAGGGGGAGAAGAAGAAGCAAACTGGAAAATCTGCTACTGAGCCATCTGGGAAAGGGAAGACGTACAACAAGAAGACCAAGCCCAAGAAGAAGTGATTGAAGATTTATTTAAATCTTAGGCTTGAGTCCTCTTGTAATGCTTTGTGTTTCTGTTGATCATTTTAACTATTTGCATTTTATATTGTGAAGAACTTTAATTGGTTTTTGTATAGCAACATTTGATTAGATGAATGAATTTCTTTGTTGCAATGTTTTGTGCATATTACTCTTTGAATATCTTCACCTGATCTGCTGTATATGATATCTTTTATAATAAATATGTTGAGGAGGAGCTTGCTAAAGCAAACACAAGTACTAATCCAGTTTGTAAGTTGTTTTGTCATCATCAAAAAGGGGGAGAATGTTGAATCAAGAAGTTTTGATGATTCCAAACCAACATTAAAATGCTTGGATTGAAGATATCAAAGGAGCTCAAAGTGTCTCAAGTGAAGAAAATCTGAGTAATCATTGCTAAGATAGTTGTAGGATCTTTTGTTATGGGTAAAAGACTTTGATTTGGTGGAAAAACGTTTTAAAACCTTGATTTTATGTTAGATTTTGAAATATTTGAAAAATACCCACCAAGAGACGAAGTTTGAAAATATTGCATTGAACTGTCATGTTGGAAATTCGAACTTTGGCTTTGGAAATTTGAATTTTGAGTTAAAATTGAATAAGTCTGAAGAGATGTTCCTCTGACAGATGAATTTTGATTTTCCAAAATTCAAATTTTCATAAAAGACTGAAAGAAGCTATTGAGCAACAGACGAACTTTGAGCTATGAACATTCGAATTTCAGAAAAAATGAAATTTATGAAAACTGAAGAAATTTGTCTAAAACAATGTTAAAGTTTATCTGAAATCAAGATTATTCTGAGTTTCAAAATTGCTCACTGACAGACGAACTTTGAACATGGACATTCGAATTTCAGAATCTAAGATTGTTAGTCTGTAGCAATGACATGTTGACATACGAATAACAAAGTTTTGAAACTTCGAATGTTAGAGTAAGTCTGAGGAGATGACTCTCTGACAGACAAACTTCACTCTTTCAAAATTCGAATTTCGAAGAAAGTGAACTACTGTGCTTTCTGAGCCTGCTGAGAATAGACGAATTTTGGGACTCCAAAATTCAAATTTCGAGGGCACTGTAGAAAATTGAAAATACTATTCATACTTAACAGAAAAACTTTCTTCTTGAAAATTCGTATGTCACAACATGGAAACATTTTCTAAGTTTCAAAATTCGAATTTCACTTTATGAACAGACGAACTTCAGTATGTCAACGTTGGAAGCCTTAACCTTCGGTTCCTTCGAAATTCGTCTGTTGACCAACCAAAATTCAAATTTTAGTATGTCAGAAGCATTAAATGCGGTAGGTTAACAGATAGTTTTTCAGAGTAACCGTTGGATAACTTCTCCAACGGATAGATTTTGTCTCTAACGGACATTTGAGACCTAAATCTATAAATATAACATCATTTGAAGTTGTGGGTAATGAATCAAACTTGTATATACTGAAACTCTGCCAAATCTTCTTCTCAAAAAGCTTTTACCCTCTCAACTTCAATATCTGTACTTTAAACTTCATATTTACTCTATTCAAGAGAGTTATATCTTTGTAAACAATCTAATCTTCATCTGGAAGATAAATTTACTTGTGAGGGGATATCATAAGGGGATTGGGAAGCACATTATGGAAGTGCTTAGAGAGATTGAGAAAGCTCTAGAAAACAGAGCACAAGCTGTGTACTGTGGCATTTGCAAGAAGCCCGTTGAATTCTTGCAGTATAGTGAAAAATCTCAAAAGGTGTCTTGGGGACTGGACGTAGGTCAAGTGGATAGATCGAACCAGGATAAATTTCTGAGTGTTCTTCTCCCTATCATTATTTTTTCAGTTTGCTCTACTTTTACGTTGCTTTCATTATACCTTGCTTTCTTCACCTATTTCACTTTGTGCAGAAAATTTTTAATCTTTCCAATTCACCCCCCTCTTGCGAAGTCAGTCTAACTAACACTTTTCTGTCAGTAGTCTTTTCCCTAGATACAGATGTACCTTTGGGAACCCATTTCACAGTTTTGTCAAGTCCATTTTTCTTTAAAGCATAAGAGCTAGAAATATGCCCCTTTTTGTTACAGAAGTAACAGGTGGTAAAGGGACTACTAGATTGAGAGGCAGGAAGAAAACAATGCAGATAATATTTTTGTTTTGCATGCCTTGGTTGATTATATGATTCGATGTGATGTGATATGTGATCTTTCTTTCTATTTCCATCAGCATGCACAAAATGTCTCATATATACATTCTGATTTTTCTTCCTAATCTTTTCTTTAACAGCACATGGATCATAGCCAAGTCCAGCTTTTGATTGTGATATTCTTTGGCTTCCCATTAAAGCAAACAACATATCTTTACCTCTAGTAAGTCTAGACATGCTTTTTACTAGATATTCATTGGTTTGCTTTAGTTCAATACATGTTTTATAGCACACAGATTCAGCAATAGGTAAAGAAACAGTTTCAAAAATATTGTGCTGAGATTCTAGTTTGTCAATCTTTTTCTTAGCTTGCTTCAATTCTTTAGCAACCTTAACAAACTCATCATGCAGCTCATGAAATGCATCCAGTAATTCAGAATAGGAAGGTTCAGATTCATATACCTCATCTTCTTGATCACTGCTGCATGGGATTTCAGCTTCTTCATATGCAAGTATCATGAGACAGATGTTGGCAATTTCATCATCATCTTCTTCTTCTTCATCTGAGCTGTTGCCCCATATTGATGAGATGTAAGCTCTCTTCTTCTTGCCTTTGTCTGCAGCTTTCTTTTCTTTCTCTTGCTTCTTCAGGAACTGTGAACAATCTCATTTGATATGTCCTTGCTTTTTTCACTCATAGCAAGTCACAGGCTCTTTTGGTTCCCTCTTGCTATCTCCAGCAGCTCCTTTCTTGAAGATTTTCTTGTTTCTCTTCTTACTGTAGAATCTTCCGAATTTTCTGACCATCATTGCCAGATTTTTCAATTATTTCATGATTTAACATAAAATCAAGTTTTTAAAACATCTTTTCATCAAATTAAAGTCTTTTACCCATATTTAAAACATAACTAATGATCCTACAACAAATCTTGCACAGATTACTCAGAACTTCTTCACTTGAAAAATTTTGAGCTCCTTTGATATCTTCATTCCAAGCTTTTTGAATATTGGTTTGGAATCATCAAAACTCTAGATTCAACAAAATCCACTAATTCTTGGGTTGTTGATGGTATTCTCTATCATAACTTTCATGATACATGCTATGCTCTTGGTTAATTTGCGAGGTGATGATAAGAAATATATTGATGATATAATGGAAGCTAGCCATTAGGCATAATGGAATTTCTAAAAAGATTGCTTCGAACACTATTTATCACAAAACATGGGATAAAACTTAGACATTTATTTCTTTTTTTTAAGGGAACTTAGACAGTTATTTCAAATGATGTTTTATACAAACAAAGAATGATAAGAGTAATCAAAGTATGTGTAATTTAAAGTATTACTTATTCTAAGTCCATTTCCTAAATTTACTTTTATTATAATAACTAGATTTTTTAAACTCGTGCGATGCATGAAAATTTATATTTGTAAGACCCACATATCTTATTTAAAATTTAAAAAAAGGTAAACAAAAAAAAATGAAGCCCAAGATTGAGTATATAAGTATTATCATAACACTATTCATCCATTGGATTCCTATATAATTTATATTATAATTATAATTATAATAGATTTTATTTTTCCATTTAACATTAGCATGTTATTGAATGTATGATATTTTATTCGCTAAGGTTTGTGGTTATCTGATGAAGAGTTTAAAAAAAAAATTAAACTCACTGAGATTAAAAATTTACTATAGTCCAATGGAAAGAGACTTATGGACAATGAACTATGCCTGCCCTAATATAGATGATATAGATAGAAGCTTGAATAGGTTTATTCTGGATGAATTGAACTATCATTGATAAGCACTTGGTAATTAATTTTATAAGATGCTGGATACGTTGACATTTCAATATTGTTGAACTTGGTATGTGGAGTATTTTTTCCATATAGGTAATGGTGGATTTTTTTTCTATATGGATATACTATAATTTTGATAGTATAGTAGAGAAAAATGGTAATGTGAATTCTATTGTTGATTTTCATTCATCTGATATTCTTGAATTCAATTACCATTTCAAGTCTTCCTATGGTTAAAAGTTGAAGTACATATAATTCTCATAAGGAACATTGATAAGTCGTTGGATCTGTGTAATGGGACACGTCTTATTGTTACACAAACTAGTAAGCATGTACTTCAAATTGAAGTTATGTCTAGATCAAAGGAAGGGTTGAAAGTTTATATTCTCAAAATATTTTTGACTCCATCCGATTATAGTCTACCCTATAATATCAAAAGATGACAATTCTGTATTATGTTAGCTATTATTATTACTATAAATAAGAGTTAAGATCAAAATCTATGCATTATGGAATTGTACATGCCAAGACTGTATTTACACATGGCTAACTCTATGTTGCTTTATCCTATGTATAATCCAGAGATGGATTAAAGATATTAATTCTAGATCATGATAGCAATTCAAGTGAAACAACTTCAATGTTGTGTACATAGAAATGTTTAATAATTTCAATTGATGATTTTTGCATTATGCTTTCTTCTTTAGTCACTGATTATTTGTATATTATCCACTTACTACTCTTATTTTGTTTTCCATTTTTTTCTATTAATAAATTAATAGATATAATTTTATCATAGAGCAGGTTTAAAAAATACATTTATTCTTATTAACCACGTGCATTGCACGGGTACATATCTAGTTAAAAAACAAAAATAGGAACATATGACTGCGCACACATGTTTTTAACAGGAACACATAAATGTTGAAAATGAAACACTATGCTAGATTTAATTTTTAGTGGCACTCAATAGTTAGCGTTTATTTTAAAAACATCAATAAAAGTTTTGGACTAGAAGATTAGTTGGCATTTGTTAAAAAAATGCCAACTAAAGTCTAAAACTTAGTTGGTGTTTGATAAAAGCCTCCAACAAAAGGTTAAAATTTCCAGACTTTAGTTGGCCTATGTTAACAAATGCTAACTAAAGCATTAGGATTTTTATTTTGAAAAATACAGAAGGCATAGTTTAATAGTTTCCATCATTGATAAAAAAAAAAAAAGATCAACGGATCAAATCTGTTCATCTTTTTCTTCCTTACTTTTCTCTCTGCCTCTTACTTTATTTTTACCTTTTCGATCATATGATACACTTACATCTCTCTCTTCTCCCTTCGAATTGATCGCTTATTCCTCCCTTAACTCTGCCTCTTCTCACAAATGAAGACTAGTAGATCTCGCCGATCTCTTCTCACTAATAGATTTCACCAATCTCCCTTTGAATTTCACTAATCCCTTCTCACCAATGGAGATTTGAGTCGATCCATTCTTGCAGCTCAATTTCACCACCATCAGCCTCCACCTTGCCTTTCATCTTTGCTCCTTAACTTCACCACTTTTGTGACATTGCCATAGGTTGACTTCGCACCACACCAAATGTATGCTGGGTGGCATCATGGTGACATCACATGAGGACCATGGCATTGTGATGCCGCACCGAATCTAGGTTGGGTTCTCTTCACACGGTACCAAATCAAGTCTATTCCTCTTAGTGGCATTTGCGAAGTTGCGAAAAGGGTCAAGGAAGGCAAATCTGGGTTGGACTATGGCGTTTATTCATTGAGAGGGGCCTGGGGGAAGTGAAGGGACGAGTTGGGGAGGTTGATTTTCTGGAGCCTATCTTTTCTGGTTTGATTGTGGCATTTTTTTTAGAATATTCACAGAACCTAAAGCAATTTAATCTTCCTTGTACACTAATCCTATTGGTTTATCTAATAAGACTATTTTCCAGTTGGTTGATTAATGTTTGTTAGGATTAATATAAGTTTTGAAAATGATAAATATAGGGTAATAAAGAACAAATGCATCATATGTGTCTAATATATATAATGTTCCTTAAAGAAATAAATGTACATTAGTATGTATTTAATTGAGTTTATAATGCATATATCATACTATGTACTAGTATATCCATTATACTCTTATATTATATAACACAAGTTAGATATGTTAATTGGACTAACTACTTAGTTTGTAAGTGTAATATATTAAATGTTGGATGGTCCAAGTAGGAAGAGTGAGCATTGGAATAAAGAAATGACAATCAACATCATGTCTCACTCAAGAAAGAATAAGAGATAGGATGCTTCAAGAATTGAAAATCATAAATGGAGCATGCCAAAAAGGAGATGACTAAGTGAAAGTGGAGTTCAATGTTTGAAGACCTAACTATTAGGAATGTTTTATTTTCACTTAGGTCTTGAGGTGATTTTAACCTTTGAAATTTAGTTAATCTTGTTACCATATGTTTTAAACAAGTTAGATTAAATAAATATGATATTAGCTCATGTTAGAATTGAAAATTATTGGTTAACAGATGAATTTTGTATTTGACTCATGTTTATTTTGTGTGAAATTCAAACTTTACTTAGTGAAATTTGAAGTTATAGAGGTTTTATCTCTGACAGATGAATTTCAGTTCTAAAATTTGAATTTCAGGCTAAGCACTATTAGTAAAAGTGTACAAAATTTATATGAAACTTAATCAAAATTTGAATATTAGTAAAGTTCAAAAAGAGTTCCATATCACTATCTTTAACAAATGAATTTTGGATTTCAAAGTATGAATTTCAAAATGAGAACTAGTAAGTCTCGTTAAAGCATGATTCTGATAGACGAACTTTGCAGTTTAATAGTCAAATTTCTAAGGGGGAACTTTTGTACCATGTTAAACATGCCTCTGACAAACAAATTTCAGCTTATGAAATTCGAATTTCAAAGTGCATTATGAAAACTTGAGATAATTGTTCAAACTTCAACAGACACACTTCTAGTATGAAAATATGCATGAACTAACGTGGGTTAACTTTGACAAACTCAAAATCCAAATTTTACTCTGTGACAGACAAATTTCTGAAGTTCAATGTTAAATACATAACTATGATGCCTCTGTGAAATTCGTCTATTGAGTTCTAAAATTCAAATTTTGGAAAAACAGATCCATTTAATGTGATTGGTGAATAGCTTTTTTTGCAGAGTAACGGCTACAACTTATGTCTAACAGATAGATCTTATATTTAATATCTAGTTAAGCTATAAATCTATAAATAAAACCTTATTTGAACTTATAGATAACAATTTTAAGAGAGTTTGTACCAAAATACTATTCCAATACATAAAATCTTTTTGTTTTAGCATTCTTTGAAAAACTCACCTTAATAGAGTGAGCTTTCAATGTATTATCTACTCATAAAAAGAGTCTCATTTCTGTAATCATTCTTTTCTACTATTTTCTGGGTAAAATCTTAGTATGAGGAAACACTAAGGGATTTTACACATCTTATAAGGGTGCGAAAGAGTGGTTTCACAAGTACCTACTGAAACTTGTGGGATGTTCTGAGACTTCACAGGTAGCCGGATCAAACTTGTGGGATATAGTTGAAAATCTCAAGTGATGACTTGAGGACTAGACATAGACTAAGTGTTTTGGGATGAACCAGTATAAACTCTTGTGTCTTACTTTTCATCTTCTCTCATCAATTGCTGCACTTTAGTCTCTCTGTTTATCCATATTCTTTTGCATATTTGGTGAAATTGAGTTGTAATTCAAAATGGGCAAAATTTTGCATCACCAATTCACCCCCCTCTTGGGTGACCAGCCAAACCTAACAATATTGTTGGATTGTCGCTATTTGAAATTTGTATTGCGTTATTCTCTTCATCTCCATAACTGATGGAGTCCATAAGTGGATCCAAGAGTAGAAGAGCATTGTCCTAAAAGATCCACTTTCGGCAATAGGAAGTCCATTAACTAGAGGCAGGACCAGAGCTATGAAAGAAGCTCTACAATGCTTAATTAGAAACTTACAAGATAATGAGACCAAGATATTTGAAGAAGAAGTGTCTAAGCATGAAACCCAAAAGAGAGTTATAATTCTTCTTCAAGCCCATGATCCAGAAAAGCCCCAGTTAGGAGAAGTAGCCCAAGCCACCTAGGATTAGTTTAGGATAATATTAAGTTTTATTTTAATTTTTTAGATTTGATTTTAATTATTTTATGTATCTTATTCTTTTTAATTTATTTGATTTAGATTATGATAAATAATTTATACTTTCCTATTTGTATTCAAAAGGACCAATCGTATACTTCGATTTAATTTAATTAGAATTAGATAAAACTTATCTTTATCTCATTGAGTTAGGAGTCATAGTAGGAATTAATATTCTACTTCTTTATTTAAGACCATCTATTGTAGCGTTTTTAGATATATCAATATTATTCAGAGTTTATTCAATTAGTGAGTTTCACTAGTTCTCGTGTTCTTTTTTAGAATATATGTAACACCCTACCTCCTGACACCTCGAAACTTAACCAAAAACTTCCAAAATCTGACCAAACACAACCTTGACATCTCAAAACAACTTTTCCAATTCATAAACACAGCGGAAACAACTCGAAAGCATCAAAATCTAGGCTGAGGCCTTACACAAACCAACAAAGCCCAACAACACTCTGGACTTATCAAGATGGCCATACAAACGTCTCAACAACATTCAACCATGCATACCACAAATATAAACATACATACATCTAAACCAGTCTCAACCCTGACATACATTCATTACAAACCATTCTCTATCTTACTTGGCACAAAATACCATTACAGAATACACACGCTACATAGACTATTCCCACGTACACAGCTACTCCCGCGTCTTCTCAGGACTAGTGCCAGAACCATCACCTGAAAGGTTAGTTTATGGGAGAGGGGGTGAGACAAAGTCTCAGTAACCGGGAACCACAACCACACACACATATATATACACATATATATCACACAAATCATGAATGCAATATGAAATGAATATCATGCATGTCACCCTCACAGGGACTCCATCCTTAACCTCCCTAACACATATATCATCCACCCTTATTCTCCCTAACATATATACATAATCCAACATTATCCTCCCTAACATGTATGTATATAATCCAACCTTATCCTCCCTAACATAAATATATATAATCCAACCTTATCCTCCCTAACATATATATACATCATCATACATCATACCACCATCACGTCATCACCACTACATCCACCATACATCACAGTCTCACAATGTCATGTGGTGATGCTCATGTATCATCATACCATCATCATAATGTCATGTATGCAACATATCATATCATCATCACACATATCATCATCATAGTCATAACCATCATCTAACAGTATACATACCACGATATATATATATATATAAACAGTACACACAACCCATCAGTATCGTGGTATGAATGGAATAAGCATATATATACAGATACACGTACTATCGTATAACATAGTCAATACAATATAAACAAACACCCGGTTACCTCAATTGTTGTTACCACACACACATAAGTTCCACAAGCTTCCTTGAACTGTCCAGTACACGTGAATCCCTCTCGATTAGCCAACAACCTTTATAATGCCACAATTCTTCCATTAGCACAATATACCAACAAATCAAACCTCACAATTCAACCACATTAACCTAACCCAAGGTTCCAACACCCTTTTCATGCATCAATAAGCTCTTAGGGATTACTCAAACACCACACAACCTCAAACACCTCGGATTCCTAAGAGCCATTACCGAAAACAACCTAGGGTTAAGCTCTAAACATACATAATCCCTGCAAAACTCACATTCAAGCAACAAGAATACCAAAACACATTCCATTAACCTCAAATCACCCATTTCAATCGGTGGATTTCACCCCAACTCGAAAATCCCACCATACAACCGGAAATCTCAAATTTCAACCGAAGAAAATGGAGAGGGAGGAGTAGGGAACGCTTACCAACTTAAATCCAAGCTCCCAATGGACGAGAATCACTCTGGGACACCGAAAATGCCGAACCCTAGCACTGCTCCTCGTCTCTCTGCGTCGCTCCCTTCGTTTTCTTTCTTTCTGTCGCATCCGACTGATCCAGATTTAAACGATTTTTCCGACTCTCGCCGCGACTCCACCAAATTATCCGGAACAATGCCACTGGAAAACTTCTCGCCGCGGCGGCCTTGCTCCTCGCTGCGGCGCGGAGCCTTTTCTAGTTCCTCTTCAACTTATCTTCTCCGGTCCTGAACACCGTGCCAAGAAAAGTATCACGAGGGGCATTACAATATACTGACTTATCAAGAGTTTGATCTACTCCTGTGGCGTCTTCCTATAGCTAGAGTTCTATAAGACAGGTTCTCATTGGGTTCTAGTTTGATCAACCCGTTTGAGTCAAGCTTCCACATTGCTATCCTCTGTATTTGCTAGGTTCCTGAAACAGGTTACTCATGGGATGCACATCAATAATTCTAATAAAATGTTGGTGAGTTTGGAATTAGAATTGCAGTGCTTGGGAACAATGATTGCAATTTTTTTAAAAAAATATATAAAAGCTGGCGATTGTTACAAACACCAACTAAAGCCAATATTGTTGGTGTCTTTATAAATGCCAAAAAAAGCCTCTCTTTTTTCAACGCTATGATAATTGGCATTTTCGAAACGCGAGGAAATGGTAAAAATAAATGCCAACTATTCTTATTTTTTTGTGTAGTGAACCCTAATCATTTGTTTAAGAAATAAAATCCCCTACCATTAACATTAACATAAGTTGGTTGTTAGTTTAAGAAAAAAATTAATTGCCTATCTTTTTGGATCATACTAGCTCCTATAAAATTTTATGCAAGGGGGAAAAAGGATTTGGTTACCAAGGGCTGAGATTAAAAACATATATGTTAATTGAAAAAAAATTTAATACTGGAAATATGAAGTAATTATGATATATAACTAACATAAGATAAATATTTGTTTAACATATCCATTGCCAATTTTTCAAGTATATAATCAAAACAAATATGTACATTCATTTCTCAAGCTGTGCATGTTGATGTTTCATGGCATAAATATCTTCAATTATCATATATATGGTAAATTTTTTAGCAATTTCCTTCTCAATATAGACAATTATACAATCAATGAGAAATGTCTCTAGCATTAAATGACTTGAATATACCCTTAAGAAGTTTTGCTTAAATGAGAGAGTGAAATTGATATTCAGTAAAATATAAAAGAATATAAATCCCACGGTTGAAGTGGTTTAGGTCTAACAAAACAAACCGAATACTCTACAAAAAGAAAGAGTGTGTATGTTGACTTTTTAAATTTTTATCTACTTTTAGAATAAAGTATAAATTTTGAGATCAAACAGACATAATCTCACTATAATAAAAAAATTGGATACAAAAATTATATAATATCAAGTAAAAATGGAAAAGTTGGGGGACCATTCCTTCCCATGTCCCCCTAGCTCCCTCCGCCTTTGGTTTTACTCATGAGTCATGATGAGTTGCACTTCATAACAAGTATCTAAAACACCAGAAATAAAAGCAATCAATGAAGAATTCGAAAATAATCAAAATAAAAAAGAAATTATATGTAAAAGATACACACACACATATAGTGTTTTTGAAGGATTAGTTAGTCCCCTTCACCATGCAAAACTAAGAAACAGAAATAGGAACATATATTTGTTCGCACGCGTGTTTTTAGGCAGGTTCAATGTTCCATAATTTTAACTTAATAAAAACAAGTGAATATTAACATTCACTTCTTATTTTAATTAGTTCTTATGATTATTTTCTTAGGTATAATGCTATAAACTGCATTCTATCTGCTTTGATTGCATATGATATATACATATATATTATTGCCATCGATTTTATTATGAGCTTGTAGTTATTGTCATGCAGTTTGCAAAGGTCAAACTATCTTGTGGTTGATACTTATTTCATTTTGTTGTTGTTGATATTTGTTGTGTTTGTATCTAGCTAATTTATGATCCAATTTCGTGTAAGTTGACGTGATGTTAACAAATTATCCTAATACAACAAGAATATTGTTATTTAATTTAATCCTAGCATTTCAGAAGTTTCAGATTTGATCAACCACATTAACCTTGATTAAATTAAGAATGTGAGAGTCTTTTTTATTCTGCTTATTTTATTCTGATAATGATTATATACTTTTTACGATGAAATTATACATTTAGGGTATATGTTATTTAATGTTTTCCATTAGAGTGATCCAAGTTTCCTTGATTTATTGTTAATGTTTATTATCATTTGTTTGATGGAAATATAATGCTATATACTATATGATTTCTATTCATATTTCTAATTATACATATGATTAATGAATTTATTTTAGGTTTTTTCTAATAAAATTGTTTATTAATCTGTGCAGAGGACATTTTCTTGTTTCTACTTAAACTTCATTCAAACTGAGAGTGGAAGGCCGGCGCCCCATTATATGGAAAATGAATGCAAATTTAACATTGTTGGATCATACTTTCTCCAATTCATAAAAACTATCATTTTAGAGTTTTTTTACACATATCAAGAAAGTTACTCCCTCCGGTCCTATATATAGGACATTTTGTCTTAATCCTGAATATAAGACCTTTTACAATATACGATGTGGTATTTATTATACATTTCCAAAAAATACCCCTATTTAATATATCCAAAGAGATAAAAAGAGAGATTAAATAAGGGTAGTTTTGGAAAAATGTTGGGATTTTCGGAGAAATTAAGGTAGTTAATTAGTTTTAACTCACTTTCTTAATTCGTGTAATTCGATTAAAATGGTCTTATATTAAGGACCAGAGGGAGTATTAAATGACCTAAAATATTGTAAAATTTAATATTATTTTACCAAAATAACATTAATTTAAATATCTTATTAAATGATTAATTTGATATTAATAAAGGTAAAATAGTAAAATAAGTAATTAATACTTTATTGAAATTCTAAAGTGATAAATATTATGAAAAAATTTAAAAACCTTAAAATGATAATTTTTATGAATCAAAGAAAGTATTTAATTGTAATGATAAAATCTTACTTGAAAATTATCGACAAAAGACAATACATAACTTGATTATGCAGGTTCACAAGATTGAGACGTGAGATGATGGATTAAATATTTAATTGTAGTTTTAATTCAAAATTAAAACATAAAGTTTTTTATTTTGGATAAATAAAAGTTTGGGTGTGATGGATTCTTAGAGATCATTAGAATTAGGACATGCCTCATATATAGTTCAAAGCGCACTTATAGGGATACTTATTTTTACTAACAAAATCTTCATATCAGCTTTTACCAAAAATATCCTCATATATATTGGCTAGTACATTTGAACTTTCACGCTCATATATATATATATATATGCATATTTGGGAAGTTTTTATTTATTGCATGGAATATATAACTAAGTGAAATATAATTCCATATAATGCGTGCCCGAATTCCCTCAGGCTTAAATACAGGCTTTAATTTCGTACTTGTTAATGAGGTTTTTTTAAAAAAAATAATTTGTGACAAGATAACCCATGATAATTAATGAAAGTTGGTTAAATGAAAGAAACTCTATTTTTTTAAGCAAATATCTCAAGTTTGAGACACGTGGGTTAAAAAAATTAGGTTGGGAAATCTAACTCCATTTGAAACCCAACAATGTTTGAATCCATGATAATTAATAGAACCAAATATCATAAGATCCCTGCCAAAGAAAAAAAAAACCCATAATCCAACCTTTGCTTTTTTAGTGAACCCAAAACTCTATAATATATAGTACTACCAGGTGCAAAGATTGGTATTCATTCATAATTCCAATCGCACTACGTGGAACATAGGATTCGAACAAGATTTCTTATTCTATTGCACGCGCCTAGGATTACTTGAAGGACATGTTGCTGAACTCTCTGTTTGTAGCTTCAGGGATTAATGGATTCCACTCCCATAATCTGTCAGAGAAAGAGGTGCCTGGAAGCGAATTATTCAGAGCTGCCATTGGTTGTTGTACTTGTGGCTGCTGCAATACCAGATTAGGGAACTGAAGGTGATGATGATGATGAAGATGAAGATTTGGGTGGGGAAGAGCAGAAATATTAGTACTATTATAGTATTGCAATTGCTGGTTATTATAAGTGACTAGCCTATTCAGATCTTCCATCATCAACATTGTGTTATTATTAGTAGTAGTACTGCTGCTGCTTCCCTGATCAGTTTCGAGGTTAAGTTGGTGATCTTGATGATGATGATGATGCTGAGGTTGTTCCTGAAATTCCATGTTTTGATGATGATGAACCATTTCTAGAACATCGTTGTCGTGCTTAGAATTCTTGTCTGAAGAAGAAGGTCTTGATGATGTGGAAGAAGATGATAGTCTGGCTGGAAGATTACGAGGAAGAGAGGGAAGATCTTCTACTCCAGCTCTCTTGTATACTCGACACAGGGATATCTCAGTCTGCAATATAGGGAAAAAATATAGTAGTTTTAATCTTTATAGTTTTACTCAATTTTTAATTTATTATTTGTAATTCAAAAGTTGGTATAATAGTTGGATCCCTAAGAAATCATATGTGGCATGATACAATTAATGTGTGTGTTCTTAACAAGCTACCAATAAATGCATAAAATAAATTTACATTATAATTTTCAATTTTTAATCGAAAATAAATATCAATATTTATCTCGATTCATATCACTTTGAAATTTTTTAATGAACTTTTGAATCATTTTAAAGCATTTTCGCAAAGAAAGCTAATGATAAATGTTAGAGTATCTTGTGTCCATCATAAAATATAGTAAGCATATTGTGTGTATGGGTATGTTTGCCTTTTTTTTTTCTGAAGCATCAATGCGACATGATTATACCTTTATAATTTGCAAACGTTTTAATTTAGTTCGTTCTATTAAAATTTAAACGATATTTTTTAAAATTTCATTGATGTAACAAATTATATATTATTTTAGTACTCTGTGCGTGAGTATATGCTAATAAAAAAGATAAAAACATTAAAATGTAGTAAAATTAACTGTAAATTTAAAGAAACATTGAAAATTAATAATGACATAAAAACTATTAAGACTCCAAGGACTTATATTATAGTTGAATCATTTACATTACAGGGATTTCTTTTAGTGAAATTAATTGTTATGGAAAGTGAGTGAATGAATATTGGTTTGTTTAATTTAGACAAACACAATTTTGACTAGTTTTTGTGTTGGTCATAGAAGGGTCGTAGCATATCCGAAGCATGAGGAAGCAGAATCCGAAAGAATATACTGGAATCCGGCCCACATCCAACCTATTGTTGTGCCCATTATTAATTCCTTTTTTATGCCTCTTCAAAGACAATATCTACAACCACTACTATAAATGTAGGGATCCAAGGACACAAATAGTCTTTCTTTCTTTATTTTTTATTGAATAATCTTACATCCAGCATATTCTTTCTTTTTTGTTTAAATTGAATTATCTGAAATTCGATATTTCTAGTCAGATCTCTCAACATAATTTTTTCTATTCACAAATTAGGTGTGAACCCTCCATCTTACTTGAGCAAAATGAATTTGGATTCTCATCATATTTTCTTTCTATATATCTCTTCATATATAATTTTTTTTATTGGGTTTTTTTCAAATGACTAAACAAATAGTCTATAAATAGATAATATATTCAATTTAATGGTAATTTATTATTATAATAATGATTACATGAATAACATAATTGGCTTAATGTCATAATTAACGATTTTTCACCCTTCAAATAAAATGAATAGAGAATATTGGGTATGAAGAGAGGTGCGGAGTGAAAAGAAAAGGAGACACGAGACTCAACCACCATTAATTAAATACTCTTTTTTTTCTTTTTTTGCACTATCTTCCTTACGGTTGAAGTGTAAAGAATTCAATTCGTACCTTTTGGAAGCGTTGAGTGTCATGATGAGGCAAGCGATACTCATTCATAATCCAACTGGTTCGAATCCCTTTAGGAGCTTTCCCAGAATAGAAAACTAGGGTTTTCTTCAACCCAATGGATCTCGAACAGCCCTCCGTACGAATCATTCTATCAGCTCCAGTCGCCTTCCAATAACCAGAAGTAGTCACTCGATTCGGTCGATCTCCGTTCCTATATTTTCTATCCCTCGGAACATAGAAGTACCATTCCTTCTCTCCGATCGCAGCCATAGCTGATCATCACATATATATATTCACACACACCATCATCATCATCAGATTCATCCCAGAAAGATAATTAACAGTGAATTGAAGCTTAGATAGATAGATAGGTAGGTAGGTATATACCAGGAAGTTCCCACGGATCATATCGATAAAGATCGAGGAAAGTGATGAGCTCGACGTTGAAACGCTTGCCTTCGACCTTCCGGCGAAGGTAGAACTCCACCAGTTCTTCTTCAGTCGGGTGGAAGCGAAACCCAGGCATGACCATGTCGTGGTTGCTGTCTAGGTCGTCTTCATCGGGCCGCCTGAGGGTGCTGTCATTGGTGGCGGCGGTCGTGGCCGTGTCATCGTGGCTGTGGCTTTGGCTGAGACTCATGGTGGGAGATGATGAGGTTGCTGCAATTGCCATGAAGTATTGTAAAGAATCCAACTACTCTTTTTGGGGTTGCCTTTGTCTCTTTATACTAAAGAAGTGAAGAGAGAGAGAGAGAGAGGTTGATTCATGGTCAAAATTAAATGTACTCCTTTTATTGCGTATTATAAGTCATTTTGCCTACCTCATATAGAAAATTAATTAAAAATCTTAATGTTTTCAAAATTTATCTCAACTTTCTAAAATTACATTCATTAAATTATAATTCATTTTAAATATATCTCTCTTACCAATGGGGATTGAGTCTAACAGAAGAAGTTGATCCCTTATAACATGATGAACTAATGTGGAGAGATGCCCACATTTAGTGTCTGACAGCACCTTGAACAGGATTGCCTTCAATAGTGAGATACATGTAATTTCTACCAAAAATATATATATATCTCCCTCTTAATATTCCTCCACTGTAATTCTGTTGAGTATTCCCAATAAAGGTAAAAATAAAAAATAAATATTAAATAATGCATAGATTTCATAAAATAATTTATATTTTGAAATCTTAATCCTTTAAAAATATATCTTATAATAGAAAAAAGAGAGAGTATATGTGTAGTAGAGTAGTACTTGAAATGTTTGATCGTTTCTTAGGTAAAGATTAGTTTGAATCTTAAACAATCATTGAAGTATCTAGTGGCTTATTTAAAACTATCACGTCCGGGAACATTAACTCATCAATGGTATTAAATTACTTTAATTCTTCTCCATATATAGTAGAAAATGAAGATGAGCATACATTAGTGTACGGATGAGAGAGAAGAGATGTTGAAGGAAAATTTAATTTAAAGGCTTAGATGTTATAATTTTGAGTTAGAACTTAAAAGAATGTCTTAAAAGTTATAATCCATTTTTAAATATTAAATTTAGCAAATTTTAGGGTCACTACCTGATTCTATGAAAGTTATAACAAAAATTAATTAAAATAACAAATTCTTCTTATATTTAGTAATAATTTTTAAAACCTGCAAGAAATTTCTTGAAATTGAATAGTAGTTTTGATTGTTTTTGAAAGTAATTATATCTTATAAAAGTTTTTAAGCTGAAATTTATAAAATTTGAATTTGAAACTTTTATATATAATAATTTTTTTTTCAAAAGCGGAAGGAGGGGAGTTAATAGAAAGATGCACACAGCTTTCAGGCCCCACATACACGAGAAGATGCCTGAGTGGTTTTAAGAACTGATAATGACACTAAACCAGGACAGGGTGGACGCAGTCCCTAAGCGGTGGCTTTGGACCTTTCTTCCCTCAATTTTTTTCTTGCAAATAATTTTTTATGTTTCTTTCAAATTTTTGTTTGAAATTAAAAAAAAAAGTTAACTTTTCTTTTTTTTAAATATAGACGGGTTTTCTGAAGTCACATTGGCTCCAATTAACCCAAATTAAATCTAGAATAATCACATGGGTGTAAAATTTTCTCAGCAATAAATGCTTTCACATGCAAGATTTAAACTCTAGATTTTAAATTCTTAAATGAAACAAGTGCTAAATTGCTTAAACCAAATGCTGTTAATAAAAAATTTAACTATAAATTAAATGTCAAAATGAATATTTGATGTGCCATTATACGATTTGTCATAATTTTTTTATGAACAAATTGATTAATGAATTCATTAGTATAAGTATTGACTTAATAGTTTATTTACAGATTGATCATGATGAACTTTCATCATTTGTTGACAGTTGTTTCTTAAGTTATACTCCCTCCGGTCACATTTATAAGATATTATTTTGAAAATTTATTTGGTCATATTTTTAAAGTGTTGTATTATTTTTTTTATTTGAATTTCTTTCTTTACCCTTCATTTAATAACTTTTTTTATCTCGTAAATTGTTCCATTTTTTAATTAGTAGAGATAAGATTAGAAGTTTATATTATTTTTTTATAAATTCGAGGGTATAATTATGTTTCTTTAATACCCATGCAATAAAAAATAATATCTTATAAATAGGACTGGAGGAAGTATTGTCAAGCACAAGCCAACGTCAAGTTCACTCCTTAAGAATGTACCATATTGGAGAATTTACACTTGACTATTAGTTAGTTTGTAATATTTGAAAAAAAAAATCTGAAAATTAGGGATTTTACGACAAAAATATTTGTCACAAAATTTTTGCAACAAAAAATTCATAAAATATCACAAATATGTTGCAAGAAAATTTTTTTATAAGCACTAAGAGCATACCCAATCGTTAGCTGAAAACTAATTTCTTTAAAATATAAAAATCACCAAAATGAGTTTTACCGCTCCTAAAAAAATATTTCCATATACACTACAGCTAGAGATCGAACTCAGAACAGTATTTTTCAAAGATTAAACTATCTATCAATTGTGCAAGGATCTTGCCAATATCTATCGCAAAATTTTCGCAATACCCTAATTTAAAACAAACCAATCTGTCACAAATTTCATATATTATCAATATGTTAGACCGACCAGTCGACTTATTCACCCAAGTTCTACATAATTAAGATTGCTTTCACAGGTTGGCAGATAAAACTCAAAATGATTACTTTTCCCTTGATTTTTTTTTAATATAATTATCAGATACATGTAATTATGGAGTTAGATTCAAGAATTGTCGGGTTCAATTTTAGGTAGCTATCCCAATGTGATTTTTTCAATCCACAAGGTTTGAACCCTTAATCTTACTTAAGAAGAATTAAGTTGCTTTTACTTGAACTAACCACCGTGGCATCTCTTTTCCCCTATCTTAAAAAAAAAAAACTCCTTTAACATATCCAAAGAAAGGATCATCAAAATGTGATCTTGCAAAACGCTTGTGTGTGTGTGTGTGTGTGTGTGTGTGTGTGTGTGTGTGACACCAAGAAATTGTTTAAGGATGTCAAGTTGAGAAATTGTTAGTGGAAAAATTATAATTATTTTATATGATATTTATTGTAAAGTGAAAAATAAAATAATAAAAAATTAAAAAGATTTGAGTTGTCCAAATTTCACTTGAAGGGTATTAGTGAGATGGGTGTTTATTTGAATAATAACTATTTTCATTACTTGAAAAATATAAAAAATAGTACATCTATAAAGTTTTTTCTATTTTACTTTTTTTTTATTTGTTTAGGAGTATTTCCGCCAAATCATTTAAGGTGGTTTAGGCATATACAAAGAAAAAGACAAGAGGAACCAATAAGGAGAGTTGATCATATAGTTTCGGGCCCTATTAAAAGATATAGAGGAAAACCAAGAATGACACTAAGATAAGTTATAAGGCGTGACCTTTTGATAAATAATTTATTTAAAGAGATGATATTTGATAGAGTCAATTGGTATCATATAATCCATGTAGCTGATCTCACTTAGTGGAATAAGGTTAATGTTGTTATTATTATTGGTGAGGAGTATCCCTGCCAATAACTAGGATTAATGTCTCTTGGAATACAAAAGACAAATGATAGACACCTCTTAATTAGGTTTGTTTCGTATACAAAAAGGTAAACCAAATCCCTAATTATTTACTTAAAGAATGAGAGTCCCTTCCACTCATATCAACTTGAGTTAAGGGATTTTATTTTATTTTGTTTTGTTTTACTGGTTACTAAGCCGAGCATCCTAAAGTAATCCATTATATGCATCGAACCAAGAAAATTGATATGTCAATTTGTCAATGCAAGTTTCCCTCTAGATTTGTTGTATTATCACAACTAGCTCACATACATCTATAGCAGTCACACGTCTGTGACTATGAATAAGTTTATTTGACAGAAAATATATTGTATAAAAGGAGAAATGAAATCATAGGCTTTACTTTCCCCTATTACCTATATTATTATATTCTTCATATTTAGAATGCACAAAATTTATTTAAAATATTATAAGCGGTGAGTATTTTTTAATATTTTCAATGTTCTTCTAGTATATCCCTAGACATATGCAAAAAATTTAAACTCATAATGATTATAAAAATATTACAAATATTATGTATTTTTACTATATTTACCAGGTATTGTATGGTATCTGAAATGAGTCATATTATTCATAAAACATATACATATAAACAATTTTTAGATATATAGGGTGGATGAAAAATAGAGATTGATTGTGAGAGTTAGCTGGTGCCCACTTGCATAAGTCATTATTTAGTGGTTACCAACTAGGACAATTAGGGCAGCGCTAATTTTGAAGAGATCGAAAATTCAAAGTAGAGGACTCCAAGTCCTGAATTTCATTTAATTTTCTCATTTCACATGACAGAAAAATACAAAAAACCAGTAACGAACTCTTCTTGTATGCAAAAGGTGTATAGCTAAAAAATTTAAGAAAAATAATATTTATTCGGGCAACTATTAAATTACACTTTAGTAATAATTGTATTCTCTTTGCATACAGAAATTAATAACTATTTAACAGTAATCAACATATACATAAAAATAATTTTTTTTGTAATTTTTTGCTGAAACAAAATTAATTTTTAATGTTTGACATAAATACAATATTATTCAGGTATATTCGTTTATAACAGTTATTTCTCATTTTGTGCCCATTATTTCATAATCAGAAGTCTCATTAATAAAGTTTGTGAAATTTTATTGAATCACAGAATTCTGTTATGATAAAAGTTTAATATTGATCTCACTCAATACACCCCTTTATTTTAAAATAATTATTGTTTTAGAGTTTCATTTTTATTTCAAACTTTCAAAATGATTATCACTTTTTGATGAAACATTATTATTTATGCATTCTTTTACCCTTCATTAATGAATAACGAGTGGTGCCCAACAATGGTTAGTAAAATATCATATTAATATTTAATATAAGAATATTTTAATTAAGTATCATTAGATTTTGTTATAATATAAGCTATTAATATATTTCTTTGTAACAAAAAAATATATTTTTGAATGTATGTGAAATCATTTTAAAGCATATGCATGTTAGCGATTATAATTAATCTACAGTCATGGTTATTAATGCTAGCTAATACCAGCTATTTAGGCAAAATTTCACTTGATACTTTAACTTTATACACTTCCTCTAGTCTCCATGAAAATCCTTTTTACAGTCCAAAATATAAGTCATATTATAGATTGTTTGGATATCATTATTTTTTCAATAAATAGCCCTCATTGAGAGAGAAATTAGAGAATAGATTAAGGATAATTAAACTTATGCTGGAGGGCAAACCATTAATTAGAAGCAAATCTGAAAAATAATTTCGCTGTGGAACAAATGTGAAAAGTTAAACCATCATTAGCAACTTTTCTTAAAATTAGATACATGCATCTAGATGTGTTGAAGTGATTGGATGGAGGTGAAATATATATATATATATATATATATTATATTTGTGACTGAGTCAAGGGAAACCCGTGATCACGCTCCTCTTGTGGACATAAGAACGTGATAATTTGTTTGTTTTCTTAATATCACTTTCATACTTTTTCTTAATTTGTGATCATTCGTCAATTAATATAATATTATCTAATGTTATAATATGAGTTATCCAGATGGCGTTTTTGTGCGCGTGTGCGTGTGTTTTATATATTAAAAAAGATATTTCATGAACTCACTCAGATCAACATGAGTAACTGACTCAGATTAGTGTGAGTTGTATGAGTTATTACCCCTTTAACAAGTGAGTGGGAATCTTATTACTACTATTTATGAATGGAACAAATTTAGTTGAAAGAAGTTTATCTTTTGCCTTCTTACTCTAAGACAGGAAATTGCTGCTCGCTAAAGAATATTCCTAGCCACTAAAAAAATCTTAGGAGTTTCATTGCAAGATGGATTCTGAAATTTCGAATAAACAAAAATCGTTTCTTAGGTGGTGGTGGTGGTGGTGTTAAATTTTTTAATATATTAAACCGAAATGAAATTACTCTTTTTCTTCCACACTCTTTTTTCTTTTGTTATAATATGAGTTATCCTTAATTAAAATTCAACCTGCCAAACTCTAGTCACATTACATGATTCAAATATTATGGTAGTTAGTTTAACTGGTTCGTCCTTACTTCTTAAGTAAGATATTAGATTCAAGTCTCATGTGTAAAGAAAAATTGCCGTGAGCATTTTTATTTTTTTTATAAATGTCATTAAAAAAACTTTACACTCATATAACCTGACCTAGCTC
The DNA here is from genome assembly GCA_026686845.1 of Adenanthera pavonina. Taxonomy (NCBI): domain Eukaryota; kingdom Viridiplantae; phylum Streptophyta; class Magnoliopsida; order Fabales; family Fabaceae; genus Adenanthera; species Adenanthera pavonina. Next base: position 13,560,944 of record JAIVEN010000017.1, read on the forward strand.
AATACCAATATTGATTATTAAATAGTTATCTGGACATCGTTCTCACCGTTTTCTTTCTCAAATTGATATCATAGCATTATTTGCGTTGCACTAAAAAAAAAAAAGTGCGAAGACAACACCATATCTTTCACAAAGTATCTTTGGGTTGAGTGGTATAGCTAAACGTACACCACAGACGCAAACTTTTTGCATTTATTACAAATGACAAATTGTACCTTTATTTCTATTATTTATCAGTAAGTCCCATCACCTTTATCACGAGCATCATGAGACGAGGTGATTCTCCCTCTTTTATCAAACTCTGACTATATACAAATCCATCCAAATATCTTATTTATCTCTGCTTTTTCTTGTCATGAAAAAGCCAAACCATGTCGTATTGGATGAAGGAATCCAAGAGCAACAGACCAAAATGTTTTTGTTTGAGCCCTTACACTCAGATATGGCCGGTGATACTCATCAGAGAAGGAATTTTGGATTCCTATCAAAATATGTCATGGATTTTGAAAAAGATTTATGATTAACTTAATTTGCAGAAGGTCACAAATGATGGATGGGGGTGGAGATGGAAAGAAATTTGGTATTTGTTTTTTCACAAACGATCTGCTATCCAATACTGTAGACTAATACGAATTTGAACAAGTCAGGTTTCAAATGAAGAATAGTTCTCACAATGTAATTTTTCCATCCATACTTGAGGGACACATCGAGTCTGTTGCTCAATTCAACTATTGTTTGATAGAAAATTGGTTCATTTAGATTATTATGAAGGGAGATGCAACTAGATCGTCCAATGATGATCTTATTTCTGCATAATAAGAACCAATGAGTACAAAATTTTGACATTGGATATATAATAGTCGAGTACTTTTGTGCATAGCATGAATTATGGAGATTACCACTACCTTACAAAATAAACACGTTTCTATGAAAATTGATGCGAGGGAAATTATGGCTTAAATATGTTTTAATGAGGCATCATTTGAAAGTTGATGTAGAATGTCCTTTTTTTTGTGTAATTTAATGTGTGTCAATACTCTAGAGAGATTTGTAATTTACTCATATGTATGAGCGTGCATGTGAGTAAATTAATTACAACAAGCTATTTTGATTTTTGTTTAAACTAGATGGATTATGAATCTCTCATCTATTTTTAATATATATATATATACAAACTTTCTTTTAGGAAAAAAAAGTGAATTAAATGGATATTTTGAGTTTTTCTAATTATACTACCTGTATATTTTTTAAAAAACTTAGACAATTTCATTGAAAAAATAAACTATATAGACCTTTCTCAAACTTTTGTTAAATCACACATATATCTATTTTTGTTATTAGAGTATATTTCAGAAAATTGTTAATTTAGTTTGAATTCTATTAAATAAAACTTATCTTTATCTGATTGAGTTATGAGTCATAGTAGGAATTAATATTTTACTCATTTATTTAAGATCATCCATTGTTACGTTTTTATTTAGATCAATTAATTTATAATATTTTCTATTTGTGAGTTCCTCACTAGTTCTTTGTAATTTTTTGACAATACACATGATTTATCAAGAGAGTGATCTACTCTTATGGCGTCTCTCATAGCTAGAGTTTTCTGAGACAGATTCTCATTGGATTCTAATTCGATCATCCTGTTTGAATCAAATTTCAGCATTGCTGTCCCATGTAATTTCTGGGTTCCCAAGATAAGTTCCTCACGGTGTCCATATCACTCCTCCACCAAGTCGACTCTATTTACTTCATCCTTGTCATGTTTCTGTCAAGTTAGATAGAAACAATTATTTACTTTGTTGCTCCTTGGTATAACCGATAATCAAGAGAATATGATCAATACTGAAGAAGATTGTCGAATGAACCCATCCTTCGAAGAATGGGTCTTTATTGATCAGTTGTTATTAGGATGGCTAAGAAACTCAATGATCGTTGAAGTGGCCAATTAGTTTATTCATTATAGAAACAGAATGATACAGCTAGCCTTGTCCGTAATTAGTCCCAGCAGTACAAATAATATATAGAGTGAACTAGCCAGAGTTGGAGAAGCAATATAGTCAAACTAATGTAAGAGAGCTATGGAGAACGAGTTTGAAGCACTAATTCATAATAGAACTTGGTCTCCTATTTCTTTCACCGGATAAGAGAACATAATTGACTAAAAGTGAGATTTCATAACTAGTCTCAAACCTAATGGAACTATTGAAAGACATAAGGCAAGGTTAGTGGCAAAGGTTTTTCAACAAGACCTAGGAGTGGATTTTGAAGAAATTAATGTTTAGTCTTGTATTGAAAGCTATAACACTTTGAGTTATTTTAACTATAGTAGTGTACTTCAACTGGAAGAAAAGGCAACTTGATTTTAATAATGTGTTTCTCAATTGGAATCTCCATGAGAATATGTTCATAAGGCAACTTGATGGATTTGAAGATGCTAAGAAGCCACAATACATTTGCAAGCTCAATAAGGCAATTTATTGGCTTAGAAAAGCCCCACAAGCTTGGTATTAGAAGTTTAAGGATATTTTAACAAGTTAGGGACTTCAAAATTTCATGAGTGATACTTCACTTTTCTTTCTAAGGAATAATTTTGTTGTCTTCTTCATTCTCACCTATGTAGATGATATAATCATATCAGGTAGTGATGGCCTAGGTTTAAAATCTTCCTTAACAAGGCTCAATTCTTTGTTTAAACTATGGATAGCTTAGCTATCTTCTAGGAATTCATACCTATCAAGATGCTACAAGTCTATATCTTAATCAACAAAAGTACATAGCAGTCTTACTAGAGAAGTTTGGCATAGAGAAACTTGCCACAAGTCCTATACCTATGGTAAGTGGGAATGCTCTATGAGCGAGTGATGGTAATCCTATGCAGCAACCATCAATATATAGAAGTGCAGTTGGTGCCTTGTAATATTCACTACTACACAAAACCCCAATTTACATCGGTTATTTTAACCTTTTTAAATCGGTTTTAAAAGTGATGTAAAAGCAGGCGATGTAGAAAAAACTGTTTTTATATCAGTTTTTTAACCGATGTAAAAAAATTGCTTTTACATCGGTTTTTAATAGAAAAACCGATGTAGAAAAACTATTTTTACATCGGTTTTTAATACAAAACCGATATAGAAAAATATGCTTTTTATATCGGTTATATTAAAAAACCGATGTAACTTTGAACTTTTTTTTTTACGCCGTAATTAGTGTAATTTATATCCAGACCTGAATTTACAACTAAATTTCTAAAATAGTTGAGCAAATTTTATAGCCATAATAGCTATAATGCCAAAAATGATTATTGAGTATATACTTAAAGTGAACTTTTACTAGAGTTATATCCCAAAAAATGGTTTAATAGAATTAATGGAAATTGTAAAATTCATATAAGTCTCATAATAAAATATCATATTTCCAATATCACACTAAAATATCCTTAACTATTCCTAAAATACTAAACTAAAATAAATTAGCTCCAGTAGTAAAACATATAAGTCTCCATATCTTATTTATATATCCAAAATACTGAACTAGAATAAAGCAATTATACAGGTCTAGTAGTAAAACATTACATCTTTGTCATTATGCTTAATTGAAGGAAGGGTAACCACCACGTTAGTACTCATACTTCCACTTCCTGTATCCCCATCTGATAGGACAAAAAGTTGAGAGACCCTTCTTTAAATATCAAAGGCATTATATATAACCATATATTCAACATAAATAATTCAAGGAATAGGACAATAAGAAATATATGGATTACAGTAATATAATTTCCATACTTACAAAATTCTCACAAACAGCAGATGAAAAAATGTATAACTTGCAACTAAAAATAAGAAATATCAAGCTTTATACATAGGAGATACAAGTATAAATCATAAAGTACTTCAAGTAACCAAATCAAGTTTACACACTTCAGCCAGATAACATTACCAAAGGTGGATTATTCATCATAAAGATTAAGAAATTAACTAAAAATTAAGAAAAAATAATATAAAAAAAACTCACACAAATGATAAAAACAGAGACCGACGGAGGGAGTAGAGGCGAAGCATAATGGTGACCCATGGAGCGAGTAGAGTGTGTGACGGAGACTGATGGAGGGAGCAAAGTGGATGACGGCGGCAATCGCGTAGGAGGAAGCTTCAATCTGTTCGTGGGTTTCAATCGAGAAAGTGAGGTCGAGTGCGAGAGGGAAGGAGTGTGGACAGCGATGGCGTTCAAGAGAGAGGTGACCACCATGTGTGATAAGGAAGTAGTGTGGTGGCAATGGAGATCTAGAGGAAATGGACGAGTGTGGGAGTGGCAAGCCAAGAGCAGTTCTGGAAGAAGAAGACCGCTTTTAGAGGGAGCTGAAATTTGAAACTTAATTTCGAGCGCTGATAAGGGAGGGAAATTGATAAAAACAAAAAGTTTTACATCGGTTTTTTATATAGAACCGATGTAAATTTTTTTTGAAAAATTTATATTAAAAACAAAAAAAAACTAAAAGTTTTACATCGGTTTTTTATATAAAACCGATGTAAATTTTCTTACAAAAATTTGTATAAAAAACGGAAAGAAACTAAAAGTTTTACATCGGTTTTTTATATAAAACCGATGTAAATTTTTTTAAAAAAATTTAAATTTACATCAGTTTATTATAAAAAACCGATGTATAAATTTTTACATTGGTTTTTTATATAAAACCGATATAAATATTACGAATATAATAAATAATCATTTTCCATTGATAAAATGATAAATCATACTTATATATAAATATGTTAATATAAAAATCTAATCATAATCCTATATTTTTATATTACTTGCATATTTTTGTTTAGTTTTATTAATTAAAGAATCAATATATTGTAATATAAAAATCTAATATAGTCATATAGTTCTTATATGTAGGACGAAAATAATTTAAGTGGAAATTCAAATTTATATTGATTTTAAAAAAAAAACTGATGTAAATATCATATATAGATATATGAAAATATATTAATTTATACATCTTTACAAATATTATAATATAAAAATCTAATTATAATCATATAGTATTACATATTTTTATTTATTTAACTTTAATATATCATTTTAATTCTTAAGAAAATTATATTTCTATATAATTGAAAATTTAAGTTGATCATGTACTAAAAATATAAAGATAGAAAAAAATATGAAGACATGATGGTATCAGTTTCTCTTAAAAATCGAAATAAAAATTAAATAATAAAAAAAATATGTTAAAATATATTGTAATAGATTACGTAATGTAATTATATTTTTATTTACTCCCATTAATATAAATTTTATTACGATAAACATGTTTATATCGGTTTTATTAAAAAACCGATGTAAAAGGACATAAAACTATAAATTTATTTACAAAATTGCCACCGGTCATTATTTTATATCGGTTTTTTTTTAACCGATATAAATAACCGATATAAAAATCACTTTTTGTAGTAGTGATTTGACAAATAATAGACCAAACATATCAATTTCTTAATTAATAAACTCAATCAATTTTTGAGTTGTCCAGCTAATGTACACTAGAGAGCTGTTAAGAGAGTTTTCATGTATTTAAAAAGGACTCAAACTTTTGGAATTCATATAAAGCCTAGTAAGTGTTTGAGTTTACATACTTTTGCAGATGCAGACTAGGCTACATATTCTGGTGATTTAAATCTGTGGTTAGATATTGTGTATATCTTGGAGAATCATTGGTATCTTGGTCATCCAGGTAACAAAAAGTTATGTCTAGATTGAGCACTGAGGCTAAGTATAAGGCTTTAGTGTGTTTGGCATAGATTCAATATCTTCTTAATGAAGTTAAGATTTCTATCAGTAGTACACCAGCTATATGGTAGAATAACATGAGTGCTTTAGCACTAGCTTCTAATCTAGTGTATCATGCTAGAAGAAATTACATTGAACTTGATGTACACTATGTAAGGGATAGAGTGCCAGGTAAACAGGTAGAAGCTCATTATATTTTTAGAGCTAATTGCTTGACCAAACCACTGGCACATACGAGATTCAAGTTACTATCGTCAAGCTTGGAGTTTGTGAGACGTCCTTGAGCTTAAAGGGAGTGTTACAACAGTAAATAAATGATTTTCTTAATTATTATTTGTTGAATATGATATATTTGGTTATTATCTCCTTTGTTGATATATGTGTGTTAAGATTATAGAGATAGATACATAGATATTAGAAAAACCTACTCAGTTGTGATTTAATAAGATTTTGCACATCATAGTTTATATGACAAAAGCAGTGGGCTCTCGATGATCATCTCCATACCTTAATTTAACCTAGTTAATGTGTTCACTTTCTAGTACAATTGTACAAAATGTTCCTTGGATTGATAAAACCTATGAAGTTTTAGATGATCTCAAAAATTGTTATTCCCAAAGTGATGTTTCATAGTAGCAAAGCTCCATGAAGAGATTTATAATCTCAAGCACAGTGATCATTCAATATATAAATATTTCACAAAGTTGAAAATATTATGGGATCAAATGATGAATCTCAGGCCACCTCCATTGTGCACATGCGAATCAAGATTTTCTTGTGGAGCTATGGAAAAGGCTCAACTCTATATTCATCAAGGCTATGTCATTTGAATCTTGAAAAGTTTTGAGTGATCATTTTTCTTCTGTCAAATCTTAGATTATAATGCTTGATCCATTACCTTATGGGAAAAAAGTTCTTTGTCAAAAGCACTAGTCACACTATGTTAGATTTGACTTTTGTCAGCACCTAATTGTATGTGGTTATTTGGAAAAATGCCAACAAAAGTGAGGTAGAAAGGATTTGTAGGCAGTTATTCAAATAACCACCTACAAAAATATACTTTTATAGGCGATTATTCAAATAACCACCTACAAAAATATACTTTTGTAGGCGGTTATTTAAATAACCACCTATAAATGTATCAAGTGAATTTTTTTAAAAAAATATAAACACAACGCGGCCATATTAAATTTTTGTTTGTGGTTATTAGTTTAATCGCCATCTTTTCCTTTTCCTTTTTTTTTTTATTTTCATTCACAGAATATTTTGCCTCCTTGTCGGCCCTATCTTACTTTGAAACACACATAGTTTGCCTTCTTGCCTAGTAAACACAAAGTCAGCCTCTTTGCCCTATCTCCCTTGACACAATCTCGACTATGAACTCTAGGACTCCGTCCTCAACTGTCGTCACACCATCCTCAACCTCCATGACTCTGTCCCTCCTTTGTGACCTAGCTCAACAAGTCCCCCGAAATCACCATCACTGATTACAACTGATCTAGAAATGGTGACAGAGATCGAGAAATGAGATGAGACAAGGAAGATAGCGACTGTAAGCATAAACGAGAATGAGAACATGAACACGATCAAGATCATGATCTTCAAGATCAAATGCACAACAAGGGATCCTGTTCTCACGCAAGTTTTTTGCACAAGCAAAATGCTCTTTATACACTAGTAGGTGGTGAGTTTGGTGTTCAGTCTTCATGAGAAGCTTAATGTGACTCTCACAGTACACAAGAATGAGATGTTGACCCTTCTCTCAAGGTATTCATAATCAAATGCTTATCATTTTTTCTTTTATGGTGATGGGTTGTGATCAGATTATAGTTTGACTCCCAAAAAAAAATAGTTATGATAATGAAGGATTGAAGACAAAGGCAAGGGGATTCTGCAACATCACCAAATCATTGCAGAGTTTAAGGAAATCTCTGAAGAGAATAGATAGAAGCTAATTGATGGGGTTTTGTAAACAACCGCTTACAAAAGTTTAGGCAATTATAACAGCCTGCAAAAGTGGTTTCACTTATTTTGGCGCTCACATAGTAGGCTGTTCACAATAGCCAATAATAACTAAAAACAACCGCCTACAAAACTTATTTCTAGCGTAATGTCAACAAGAATATACAAAGATTTTATCCACAAATAAAACAATTGCATGTAATGGAAAGTAATACACACATTGTGTTAGATTGGCTGGTCACCCAAGATGTGGAATAAATTGGGTATCATACAATTTTTAGCTTGATGAAGAACAACCCAAAGTATCAAAGTAAAGAACAAAAATAGGGGCAAACAAAGGAGAAGATAAAGAGATGAAGGAAAAGCAATACACAAATAATTTATCTTAGTTTAGCCCAACCACTTAACCTATGTCTAATCCCTAAGGAACTCACTTGAGATTTTCCACTATATCTCACAAGGTTGATCTAAGTACTTGTAAAATCTTAGTACATCCCATAGTTCTTCACCAAGTCTGTTACTCTTCCACAGATTCCCTAGTGTGATTGCAAATCCCCTCAAAGTAACCCAACATTAAGTAATCCCTCTAGGAAGCTGAGAGAGGGAATGAGAGCTTAGCTAAGGAGAGATTTGAAAAAATGGTGAAAGTTGGAGACGCTTAGAATTGAGAGAGGGAAAGAATGAGAATTGAGAAGACAACGACAAGAGGCAGTGAGGAAAGGAATACACATAAGAATATTCTAGATAGGAGACGAAGTATGTGTGGCTAATATCTAAATGATAATTTTTGTATTATTTTTTTATTAATAACTCACCCGGCTAGTCCAAGTTGGTTGAGCCTATTGGCTCATCCCATAACCCGAACTGACCTGGATATTTTGAACCTAGGTTGGTTTGAGCTGGGGTGAGTAAGCTAGGATAGGTAGGTTATGCTCACCCCTAGTAAAATAAGAACCCAACTAATTCAAACCTTGAAAAGATTTTATAAAAAAAGTTATTTTATTTTTCTTAAACCCAATCAATAAAGAAAAGAGTTGAGAGACTATCAAACTAAATCCCCTCCAGATTAGGTCGCCCCTAACACCAGGATACTTGGTCCCCCATTGATGTCCAGATTTGATTTTTAGTCATATGTATGGAAAATGCCTTATTTTGATAAGTAAAATCTACTTTGATGATCTCTACACCTTAAAGAGGGATTAATCTTCAGTTATCTGTTTGGCATACTCTTAGTGCATTAAAAAATATATATTTAATTTTAAGAATAGAGCATATGAGTGCATAATTTCTATAAAATTTAAATGAAATCAATGTAACTTGAGGCAGTAAAATGAATCCATGGTTGTTGAAGTGATAAAACGAAGTTGATATAGAAAGCTGATTTGGTTTGAAGCTGCTAGATTTTGTTTTTTTGTCTGTCTTTTCATTTTGAAGTCTCCTCAATGTTGAAAATTGAAATGAAATGGGTTTTAGTCTTATACGAATATCTCAATCCCTTGATTGATAGTGGCAAAACTAAATCCCTTGATTGATGGTGTTCATTTTGAAGGGAGAGAGAGATTTTTCCCAAGAAAATACAGATAATGCCCATATATTATTAATAATGGAAAATGATTTTTATTATACAAAAACATCATACATAACATTTAATACATTATTATTTAAAATTATTAAGTTTTATTATCTTTTAAATAAATATTTTAACTATGAAACCAAAAAATTTTCTTTCTATTTTTTTTATTTTGTGTATCGAATATGACTTAAATGAAGATTAATGCAAGTTATGGATTATATCTATATTTTTTAGTGACTGCATTATAAAGTATTTTATCGAATAATTAATTAAAAGATAAACTTAAATAATAATTAATAGTTTATCTTTAGCAATATTTTAATAATTAATTATATTATAAGAAGAAAATATATTTTGGAATTCATATTATTATCATGCATATCTTTCACCCACTTTCCCTTGCAAGTAATCAAATCCATTTGATGGTAAAAATAATAATAAATCCATTTAAGTATTTAATTGACTCAATTTTTACAACATTTTTACGAATGAAATTGTTTAAGAAAAACATCATATAAACTTGTGTAGATCTTATTTTTAAGTTTTAACAATATTCTTATTCAAACTTAATAATAATTCTAATATTTAAAAATAATTATAATTTTTAAATTTAAAATTTAAAAATCTCATTCTTGATATATATATATATATTTGGTATATTGAATGGCCTCCACTAGCCAAAGGACAATGTCGCTCAAATGATATTTACAAAAAACATTTCCTAATGGATGACTCTGTTGCATTTAGTAAGGGAAAAGTTTAGATAAATACCAAGAAAATAAAATATTTCAAAAAGTAACCCCAATTTTCCTAATTCTCAAAAATTATCTGGGTTTGTTATTAGAATTAAAATTGAAAGATAAAAAATGAAAATGTCATTTTCATTCAAATAAGTCATTTGCAAGTGACACTTACTCATCTGTAAGTGATAATAATATATTTATAAATGATATAAATTTATTTATAAATTATAATAATATCAGTTATAAATAAACTTGTATCACTTACAAATAAATATCTATCAATTGCAAATATACTCTTTTTTTTTTTATAGAAATGAGCAAATATACTCTTATTACTTGCAAATAAATATATATCACTTGCAAATTGATCATTTATATAGAAAATGATATTTTACTTTCAATTTTAATTTTAATTACAAATTTTAATAGTTTTAGAAAATTATAATAAATTGGGTTGCCTTTGGAAATATTTTTTTTATTTATCTAGAATTTTTTTATTTAAAAAAAAACTGTTTTGAAAAACTAAAATCAAATAAGCCGTTGATTATCAATGGGGATTAAACATAGAAAGAAGGGGTTAGTCTTTCATGATAAATAAATTTGGAATCCTGTTTTAATAGGTGCTGATCTCCAGCGCCTAACAGTACATTTGACAGAATTGCCTGATAAGTGTGATTTCTAAAAAGAAGAAAAAGATAAGCCCGTGATTCGAGGAGACAGTTCTGCAGCAAGGTCACCTCGTGTTCTGCTAAAAATATCTTCCAAGGAAGAGATACGCAATAATGACGCAAGATGGACACACCCAATATATTAATTATGTTAAGATTTCCCTTGGGTGAAGCAAACGAATATAATTAAGAAAATGTATCAAAAATTAAACATATTTTTTAAAATTATAAATTATTCCAAAACTTCCTTGGAACAAGGAAATTTCACTTTTCAAATTAAATTCAACTTCTTAAAAACATATATATATATATATATTTAAAAAAAATTAAGTAGTATTAATTAATCTATTTTTTAAGATATTTAACTTTTCTTTTCTGCTCCTCCAGTACCATATAACTAAAGATTTATAAATTGTCTTAGTAAGTAAGAAGTATTGTTTTTAAAGACTAAGTTGATGGAGTCATGGAACCTATTAGAATTTATGACTGGTGAAGTAAAATTGTGATGCAACTAATTGTAATGATTATTATTAATTTAATGTATAAAAATATTATACAAAAATAAATAAATAACTAGATCTTACCAATTATTGACAAACTCTGTTGCACTAATATTAAAAAATGGACATACTTATATTAGATATAATATATGCGTATTGTACTCCACAATATATATATATATATATAATTAGTTTTTCTTTTTAAAAATGTTCAAAAATAACTTAAAAGCTTAAAAAATTGGTTTTTTTATTATAAATATCTTTATATTACTTTTAAAATGCTTCTTTAAAACTCAAATTTTTATTTTTGATGCATTAATTTGCTGGTATATATCCATAATTATATATATATAAATATATCTCTTGTACATATATCCTAAATATTAAGATTAGTTGTATCTAAGATATTATATTGTCTTGTTCCTGGTATTTATGCTCGAATATTTCCTCCTATTTATATTATAAGATATTTTGTATTAATTACATGCATATTAAAGAAATTATTTTTTCAACTGAAATCAATACAAAGTATTCATATTTTTTATTTTATCCTTATTAAATATTTTATTCTATTATCATTATAGAGTTATAAATGAAGAGAGAAGAAGCATTAAAAATAGAGATAAAATGGGAAAAAAATATTCAATACCCTATATTTTAGACCAAAAACTTGTCCTACAAAGTATCTTATAATATGAATCAGATGGAGTAATTTCTATATGCACATGATCAAGTTTTCTCACTTTTAACTTCAACAGTTATTACTAATTTTTAACTTATTATATATATATAAATATATACTCCCTCTAATCCTATTTATAAGGGACCTTTCAGAAGTTTTATTTGGTTCTTTTTATAAGGGATTTTGTAATATTTTATAGAATTTTTTCTATTTTGTCCTCATTATTTATTTTTTTCTCATAAATTTTTATTAAACTTTTTGAATAAAAGAGGTATTTTTAATTGGTCAAATGATATTTAATATGGATTACATTATTATATTAAATAAAAATAAAAAAATATTTAATTTTTTTTTTAAATTTTAAAAAAATAATTAATTTTCTTAATTTACATAAAATAATTAAAAATTCTTTATAATAAGTACAGCATCATTTATTATTGTATGTACGATTGTATGGCTCTTGTTGAATTTAAAAATAATTTATTTTAAAATGACTAGAATTTTGAAGAGCTACTGTAGTGACCTTGATAAAGATGACGCGGGAAGTGGTTCCATTGGTCAGCTACACCAGAATTGATGGAACCACAGCGATTAAGGTTATGGGTTACGGCCGTGGACCTAGTGGTGGTTAGGGCTTAAGTGGCACAAAATAATCCACCGGCCAACCTCGTGGCTCTCACCATTTTGGCGGTTTTGTCTGTGTCGTAAGGACATATGATGTAATCCACTGGTTGTTTTATGCGTACCTCTTCCGGACTTAAAGTACTTATTCCGATAGTTTAATATAAGAAATAAAAAAATAAAATTACACATATTAGAAAAATAATAAATTTTTTTAAATATAAAATAATTTTTAAAAATATTTTTATTTAATGGTAATAACTTTTATATCATGTAATTAATATAAATAAATTATATTAAAAAATATTATCTTAATTAGTGATATTTTTGAAAAAAAATTATTAAATACACTAAATAAATCCCTATGTACTTTATATTTTGAAATATAAAAATTCTCTTAATTATCTCTTATATTAAGGAATGAAAAGAGTATAAGAAATTATTAACTAATTCATGAATTTTAGGAAAAAATAATTATATCTTAATGTTCTCAAATATGTCAATAGCCAATAAGTGTGGAAATAAACCTGGCCTTTAATAGGGATATAAAGTCTAGCCTATATAAGACATGATGTAATCTAATCTATTTAACTAAATATACTCTTCTCATGCCTACAGACAAATTTATTTAATTAAATAAATCATGCCTATTTAAGTAATTATTGGTCTAAAACCTATTAGATTATGCCTATTTAAATTATTAATATTATTATTACTTAATATTATTTAATATATATATATATCATAATTAATATAAATTAGTTTTATAAATATCCTTATTTCTTTAATGGATTAAAATAGATGTAGAGATAGACATTGTATATGCTGAGATATTATTTATCATTGCTTTTTACATTACCACATTTTTTGTGAATGAGATTAAGTGAGTTAATATGTGAGAAGTTTTACTTCGACAAAATCACAAGAGAATAGAGGTTGGTGAGGTTTATAAAAGTAAAAAAATTGGTTATTTTTCTATTATGTTGCTTAAATATATAGGTCAAAAAATAAATATATATGAACTATGTAGTTAGTGACTAAAAGTTTAAAGTTTAATGTTTTTTTTTCAAATTAAAATTGATAGTTTTTTCACTTTACTTTTTCATAAACCTTTAAATATGTTTCAAGTCAAGCTACATTTTTTAAAGGCTTAAATTTGAGTCTAAAATGAAATCTTATATAGGCTAATAAGTTAGACTTAGATTTTAGATTTATGATATGAGCCTGGTATATTTAGCTAAAGTTTAACCTAATCTAACTTATTTCCACCCTATATGTCAATTGTCTCTCATTTTACCCATATTTACTACATTAATACACTTCTTTTTATGAATGAAGAATGAGTTCCTATGATATATATTAGTGGGTTTTTTTTTTTTAAATATAAGGGTAGAATTGGTAAAAAAGCAGTTAATATTACATGATACTCTATATTTTGGTCAAGTAAAGTTTCTTAAAGATGACATATATTTAGAATCGGAAGGAATATATCCCTACCCATAAGTTAAATTCAAATTCTTTTTATTTTGGTGTAAAATACAAATAATTTCTAATTAAAGTTCAAAAAATTGGATCGTATATTCAACCAGTCAAAGTATTGGTTCAAGGTTCAATGGTTCAACCAAAATTAAAATGATGATAATAAATTTGATAATGTTTTAATTTTATATATTATGTAGAAAATTAAAAATATTATTAATGAGTTTCACAACATAATATTAAAATATAAATAAATTAATATTCATCTATAATTATAATTATATTTTGAATACAAAATAGTCAATTAATATTCTATTTTCATATTATTTATTAAGTAAATTTATTATTATTAATAATTATATATCATAATAATAGTTATATAATGTTATAATATAAAAAGAAAAATTTATACAAAAAATAATACTACTTAATACTAAAAATAATATTATTTTATCTAAAACACTAAACAAAATTAAAAAATTAATAAAATAAAAACTGTTCAACTTGTTGTTGTACCAATTTGTGATCGATTCAACTGTTTTTCCACCAATTCTAAAAATAGATAGTCAACATCTATGACCGAATCAGGTTTAGTACTAGTTCACGGTCTGACGAGTTAAATCGGTTAGTTTGGTCCGGTTTTACAAATTCTATTTTTAATTGTAGAAATCTGATTTTGATTGTAGAAATCATCGAATTGAAAAGGGTCTTGTATCATTTCAATCAGGATTTTCCACAACTAGTAAGCGAGGTAAAAGTCACCTTCTGAATATAGTAAATCAATAAATGCACTCTTAGATTTTAAAAAAAAAAACTTCTTTTTTTCTTGACAAAAAGGAAAAGTTTGGGATAGGGCCAATAATCGACTGTTTGGTGACCGTCCATCCAATTCCTATACTCAAAAGGACAGGGTTGTGTCCCTCTTTTTTCGCTTTTTTTTGTTGTTGTTGTTGACATGTATGTGTCCCTCTTTAGTTGTAAACCCATGTCCAAACAACTGTGTGTGTGTTTATATATGTATGAATGTTCAATTCGATTTAACTGCCTTGATCATTAACTCAAATCCTTTTAACTAAATAAGTCAATTTTTTTTTGCCATAAGTCTATCAATTATATATATTTGGGATATCTGAACCACTCAGTTTTTATCTTTTTTTTTTAATTTGACATGTTTTCCCATTTATTATTTCACACTATTTTAATTTGTTCCAAACTTCCAATAATTACATTTTTATTGTTATTCTGTCAAATATATTATTAGTTAGTTCATTATCAATAATTTTTACTCTTTGGTTAGTATCAACTACATACATTCTTATATTGCAGGAATATAAGTTATGCATGCATATATATATATATATATATTCAAAGTACCTAGATAATATATAGTAACTATTCTTCAACAAAATTTAACAAAAATATTGAAAAAATTATAGTAGCGGGGATTAACTTAAAAAACTTTTAAACTATAAATAGGTGTGCCTCTCATGCATTGTATGAAGGTTAAGGAATGAATTACAGTATTTAGTAGTTGTTAACAGGACAACTTGATATCAACTATATTGAATGTTGATAGACATTGGTTAATATTAATATTGATATTAATAATTCAATTCTTATTTTAAAACTGGACGTGGCTCCCTGTAACGCGAGGAAATTATATATTATGATGGTAAATTCTACTTTAATTGTGTATAAATATGATTATAAAATTAGGTTTGAGACCAAGCACACATAAACCCCCTTGAATCCGTGACTAGAAGTTTCGAAGGGTGAGTTAGAGTGAGTGAGGAGAGTAAAAGAGCTTTCCACTCTAGAAAATGTGTTTTTGACTTTCTTATTCTTATTTTTTAATACTGTGGAACAAATCAAACATAACATAAAAGTTATTATTCTAACTAGACACATTTTCTCTTGTAATGCAAGAGATTTGAGAAATAAGCACTTTATTTACCAGACTTAAAAAGTACAACTTAATTGATGTAATTTTCATTACCTCCAGTTTCTCACTTAGATCACTTTTAATTACTTTATGTTAATTAAAAAAAGTAATTAAAAATAGTTAAAATCATTGAATTTGTAAAAAATTTTCATTACGTTAAAAAATTATCTATAATTAATTGATTTTACTGTAGCAATTGCAAAGTGTAATTAGTAGGTATTTATGAGGAAAAAAAAACACTCTAGTCATTTTGAGCTATGACTTATATTTAAGACCATAAAAATTATCTATAAAATAACTTATAGTAGGGACAAGAGATAGTATATATTAGTATATTTATTGATGTTTGATTATTGATATTATAGCAAAGATGGTTAAAAATATTATTTTTGTTTTAAAAATGCTATATGACTAAGTGGAAATTCTTATATACGTTCTTTGGCCAAATTAATTATACGTATATGTATGTATGAATTAAGAGAATCCAGGTCAAAAAAATTCTAGAGAATTGAATTTTCTAATTTGAATTTTTTCGCTATCCTTTGATTTAAAATTGTCAAAGTTGACTATCGACGAAAAACAAATGTTGTCAAACTTGACTGTCCAGATATGTCAATTTTGTTAATTAGTAAAAGTTGAATGAGCCTTTCAGTCTTCCAGTTTTCATCTATGAATATATAGGTTGAAATGGTCAAAAGAGCAATAACGTAGGGAGTCCCAAACGTCTGATGCGCGGAACTCATAATGTGCGCCTGCATCCCACCAACACGACGTCGTATTGATAATTTAAACCAAAGTGTCTCAGTTAAACTCATTGACTCCTTCACTCTCAACTATTACCATTCATCCCTATCATCATTCAGTATTCACTATTCACTACTGTATCTCTCTTTGTCATCTTCATCATTGTTTTATTAATAAATCATAATTTTAATATTTTTATAGAATATTTACTATCAGTTTTAATACATATTTTAACTAAAAAGTTTAAATAATTTTTATGGTGAAATTTCAAATAAAATAGTAAAATACAAGCTAAATAAAAATGTACAATATTTTTATTTTATAAAAATATATAGTTTTTTCTTACCAAAACATCAGGAAAAATATATATAGATGTTTAAATATAATATAATATAATTTCAATCAATTTTATAAAAAGAAAAGCTAATGTATTTAGGTTAGGACGTAGAAGCTTTGTATTACCATTCGTATTAGATAATTTTATCTAATCTTATAAGTTCACTTGGTGAGAAAAAAGAAAAAAAGTTAGTGTGTAATATGCTAGTTATAAAAAATATAATATATTTATATGTATAAAGGAAGCCATTTTTCCACGGTAGCTTATGAACCATATTTGGCTTGACTAAATGTTTATGAGTCCACATTGCGAATAATTTTGTTTGAAGAAATAAAATTTAAATCACTAAGTTTAAAATTCAAACTATCAACCTTTTACTTGAAAATATGTCTACCACCACTAAATTAAATGTGCCTTATTGTCACTAAGGTGCCCATAATTCTATTTATTGGTTTGATTTGGAGTTATTTGGTTTTTATTTTATAATTTTGTATGATACAAGTTATTTTAAAGTTAATTTATATATAAATATATTACTTTATGATATTTTCTTTAATTTATATATAAATATATTACTTTATGATATTTTCTAAAATCTTTAAGAGTCCCCTACAATGGTATACAGTTTAGTTGTAATAAATTGACAAAATGTATGACCTATAATTTTAGAACTAGATTAATCTATTTTATTTTATTTATCATTTTAAAAAAATTTAAATATTCTAATTTATCTGCCATTTAACATTAATAATGAAATATTAATTATTTTTTTATTATTTTATACTTCATTCAAAACAGTAGTAGATGGAATAGAGTCATTTTTTAACATTTAATTCAATGATATTTTGATAAAATATCATTAAATTTTATTTTAATCTAAGTTATTAAGTGATTTTATTAATACATGTAAAAAGTCTCAAAATGACAAATAAAATAGAACGAAAGAAATATATTATATAGAAAATTAAAGAAAAAATATAACCAATAAGTTTTATACCTTAATATTTAAATATAAGTAAGCTCATATTCATTGATAATCATATTTTCAATTCAAAATAGTCAATTAATAATCTATCATTATATTATTATTTAAATAAATTTATAATTAATAATAATTATATGCAATAATAATTATCATATATCAATATAAAGTTGGTTGAAATTATATATATTTAAAAATAGGATGGAATATAACCACCAAACACTTAGATCGATTGGTAGGGGTCGTTCCAGTTTAACCATAAATCTTGGGTTTGAGACATGGGAATGCAGTAGCGTAAAGTGGTAGGAGCGCCCACCCTTATGGTACCTATCAAGCCTCAAATCTGGATTAATTTGGGTTATATTAAAGTCTTCACTCCTCAAGTGAGGTAGACTCCAGAATATCAGGTGTTCACGTGAAAAAATGGAATGGAATATAGTTTTTATAAATTAGACTATTGTACATTTTCATTTAGTTTTATTTTTTTTTAATTTTTATTCGAACGTACTTTTTGTTTAATTTGAAATATGTAGTCAAAATATTTTAATAAAAATATTAAAATTGAAATAAACATGAGTAGAAGTGACAATGATAGATAGGAATGAAGAGGATGACGAAGAGAGAGGATGACGAAGAATGAGGATAATGAAGGGCTAGGAAGAAGTAAGTGAGTAATAAGTTGAGCGGATGTGATTCATGTTGTTAGAATAATTTTTTTTAATTTTTGAAAATAAAAAAATAAAAAAAAACTTGTTTGATAAGTATATTTTTTATAAAATATTTTAAAAAAATAAAAAAATAAAAAATTTAGAATTTATTTAAAATGTTTTATATTTTTTATTCTAAAAAATATAAGAAAAAGCAATAAATACTCAAATCATTAATAATTAAAATTATAAATTTTAAATAACTCATTTAATATTGGTTAGTTATTTAACATATGTTAGTTATAATTTTAATAATAATTATTTAAATATTTTTATATTTTTTATTCTCAACTTATTTCAAAAAATAATTTGATAAAATTATTTTTTAGGAGCATTAAATCAGAGTACGCATTCAAATAAATTCGTATCTTTTTAATTTAGAAACTGAAATGCTTTAATTACTTTTATCCTACCGTGTACGACATCGTGTTGATGGGATGCAGGAGCGTATCATGAATTCCGTGCATCAGAGGTTTGTTTGGGACTCTAAACCAAGTCAATATACCAATAAATTAATTTTTTTAAAATTTATATATAATCAATTTGTTTTATATTTTATTTTTTAAAAAATTTAAATAATTTTTAAATAAAGATATGATATTTTAATGTTAAAAACATAAATATTCATTTATTTAAGAAATTGATTAAGTAGTTAAAGTTTTTTTATGAAAAATATTATAAAATGCTAAGAAAATACAATTTCCCTAAATTTTATTTAGGAAATAAAATTTTTTGAGTTGAACCAAATTTTTTGAGAACTTTTAAATTTTTTTTAATCAAGTAGCATTAATCAGTCCATTTCCTGAGAAAGTTAACTTTCTTCCCCTACTTTTCCTATATTAAGTGAGCCTAAATCTTTTTTCTTTTTTAAATATGATTGATAGGAATTCTTATCCCTTAAATAAGTAGTTAGGGTTCAATTTTTAGTCTTTATGCATAAATTAAACCTATAAGGGATCTACACTTTATTTTAATACCCTAAAAAAGATTAGTTTTTACTATCAACAGAAAATACTTCTACTTCCCAACTAAATTTTTAGTTTCAAACAATTATCTGAATTCATGTTGTGTATTATCAATTAATTCAAGTTTTAAGTATTGTCAAATTTAAATAGAAATAGTTCCAATAAAAATATACAGATTTTCATCCTTATATTTGAATTCATAATACTTATGGTTCAATTATCAAGAACTCACCACGGAACCACATCATCCTATCAGTCACAAATTTTCAATGCTACTGTTATCTTAACAACTATAATTCAAACCTTAAAAAAATTGAATTATGTAAAATGTATTACATAATTATTTTTTATCAAGTGTTACGTAATTACATAATTAAAATAAATTTGATACATATTGCCTTTAAAAATCAATTATTTTATTAAATTCTAGTCAATTAAGGATCCCGCAAAGGATCCCTACATATTTAATAGGTGTTTGGATTTAAATTGAGGAAGTGGCCATTCCACCATTTGACCTTCTGACCTTCACAGTTACCAATTGTTGACCACTGTCTCTGTATTTAGTGTTTCTTTGATCAAAGAAAAATCTGAGATTTTTAATCATGCAAGAGTAGCAAATCACATCATATGACGACGATGATGGCGTTATCTCTATATGATTTAAAATTTATATGAAAATATGAAAATTATATGCACACGGAAAATTACATAATTTTTTCATGCACTTCATCTCACAGTCTTTGTTATGGATAAAACTATAAAGTGATTATTTCAACACGTGTAAACGGGAAGATTTTATAGTGAAAATTTCAATTTTTTTCAACTTCAAAAAAAAAAAATTGTTTTTTACTTTTCATTTTTGAAATATGCAATTTTTTTGACTCCATATTTTAGTGATCAAATTGTATTTTTTTTACCGAAATGCCTTATATTCAAATTTTAAAAAAATTTATATTTAATGAAATTACAATAAAATATTTAGTGTTCATTAAAATTTAAAATCATTTTTATTTGCTTAATAATTGATGTATTTGAAAATAGAAAATGTATAATCTTTTTTTTAGATACTCAATATCAGTATGATGATTTTTTAAAATGACATTGGGTAACAACTAATTTTGATCAAATCACGTTAGTATAAAATTTTACCAATAACAATTTTCTTTATTTACAACATGCAAAGTAAAAAAAATTATATATATTGCTCTTGTGGTTCTATTCGACATAATCTAGATTAATTAGAGTCCAATACAACTATGAGTACGTGTGGTTTGATAAGAAGATTTATAAATATTATTTTATAATAATTGTAAAAACTACATATAATTTTACTCTTTCTCTCTTTTCCTATAGTTATACTCTATTGTATAAGTGTCTGTTTAGATTGTCCCAATCGAGCAACTTAAGTGATTATTTGATAAGTAGATAAAAACTACTTATGATAATTATTTATTCTTTTATACTTACTTATTTTATTTTTTTTTCTTATTATTCATCTAATAATTACTTAAACTTCCAAAATTCAAACTTTTTTTTTAAATCATTTATGAGCTAAAAATATCTAAATATAAATTATTTTTAATATAATCACTTATCCTCATAATTAATTATAAATAATTTAATTCGAATACACACTAAGTACACTCAATTTGAAAATGAAATTAATGAGAGGTGAAGGTTTTGATGGATGCCCTCGCGACAATTTAAGAAGTTTGTGAGATGTGTATGTGACTGTCAAGTGTAAACAAGTTCAGAACTGGTGTTGGCATTGCCGTTTATAGCAACATAATTAAAGATTACATAAATAAGGAAGCAAGCATCTCGTGAGTTTCTTACAAGTCTGTCTCTTTTGTACAAATCTGACAATGTCTCTCTGCTCTCTCTCCCTCTCTAGTCTGTTTCCTTCTGTTTTAATTTTTCCCCACCTCATCCATTTCTTTATCTTCATCTTCATCATTATTCTGCCCTGGTTGGTAAATGCAATAAAAATAAAAATGAATGAAGCAACATAATACACCTTAAGGGTTTTTTTTTATATGGTTTTAATATAAGGAGTTTTTCTAAAATTATTGAAGTATTAATTTGTAATTTCCACATAAACCTTTAATAGTTTTAACACTTTCTCTCCAAGTATTAATGTGGAATAAAAATTCATGACTTTTATTGAGAGTATTTTAAGAATATTGTAGTAGTTTTTGAAATCAATGTTTCTAATTAAGTTTAACTACTTGTCTTAATTTGAGTAATTTAGTTAAAAATCCCTTATAAAAAGGATGGAAGGAAATTGTTTAATTAGAGGTGACTTGGTACATTATATGAAGTTTGAATTACTAATAAATTGTATACTTCATAACTAATGAATGAATAGTATGACTTCCTACATATTTTAATATATATATACACTCTCTCTGCCCATATTATAAGATGTTTTTAATTGTTTTACTTTTATTAAGAAAAATTAGTTGAGCATCTTAAAATTTTTAAAAAAATCTAACATTCCAATTTTACCATAATTAATTACCAATAAAAATTATTTTAAAAATTCATCCCCTCTCTATTTTTTTTTTCCAACTTATGGGATGATAATTAATAAAAGTAAAAAAAGTAAACTTATATTAAAAATTATATAATTTTTTATATTTTAAACTAAATAAAAATTTTAGAAGAATCCTCATAATATAGAATCGAGGGAGTGTATAACTAACTGAAATAGGCGTGAATGATAAGGGCACTTATATATCCCTCATGCAAATGTGGGTTTAATTCTCAGTCTTTATGCAACAAGCAAATCTAATTTGAAGAGTCTTCTATTCTTTGCCCTACATCCATACCTTCAGAAATATTATTTCTTATTGTACTGGGAGTGCTCCTGTTCACAATAAAAAATTTATATATATATATATATAAATATAAATATTGATTGACTAATTACTTCATTCAACTTTCTAATTTGAATTTGTCAAACATTATTACAAACTCAATATCAAATATAATTTTAAATTTTATAGGATTGAAGTTTTGGGCGATGGAAGTACTTCCATAGATGGCAAAAAAAGAAAGAAAGATGGAAGTGCTTCTCTAGAAGGAGTGAGTCAGAAGACCGATATTATTAGGCTTATCATATATCCTCTTTTTTCCAGCGACGCTATTCAATTCGTATTTAATGCCTCATGGCATAATACTTATAGAGTGGTACACAAAGTTACTTTGATTCTGACTTCCTTGGACTTTGTCTCCTCTTTATTGTTTCTTACAAAGTCATGGAAATTGAATTTGAGTCAGAGGACCATGCATTACTGAATTGAATTATGATCCAGTTTGAAATATTTCAAAGGTTAAAATTAAAAGGAAGAAGTTAAATATTTCAATTTCAATATTTTATAAAAAACTTTTAAAACTTAAAATGTTTAATATAAATATTTTTAACTTTAAATCATAACTTTAAATCATAAAATATCATTATTTTGACTTATTCTTTGATATTATATTACTCCCTTTAATCCTTAATATAAGACATTTTTAACTGAATTACGTTGGTTAAGAATAGGAGTTAAAACTAATTAATTATCTCGATTTTTTCAAAAATTTTAACAATTTTCTAGAACTATCCTTATTTAATCTCTTTCTTTTTTTTAAATACATTAAATATGGGCATTTTTTAGAAATATATAATAAATACTACCTCGTATATTATAAAGAATCTTATATTCAGGATCGGGTAAAATGTCCTATATATAGAACCGGAGAGAGTACTTTTTTAAGTAATACAGTTCAAAACTAATCTCACTAGGCACTTAAAATGGTGAGCTTGTGAAAATCAATTGCTAGCCCTAATACTTCAACTAATTGAATCCAAACAAATTGTACTTGAAAATCAAACAAAAATTTGTTGTCAATCCATGAAATTTTAGGTTTTTATTCTTTCCTAATTGGATCAGTGCGAAATTTCTAAGTTGTAGCCCAATCTAAGAGCTATGCATTGGATTGATAAGAGAGAAGCTCGAAGCCTGGAGGCCACAATATTATACTTAAGCCCACTTAAAAACTGCATAGGGGGATGAGCCTTGTGAAAATCAATTGGTAGTCTAATTACTTCAACTAAGTATTTTGGTAGCCTAATTACATCAAGTAATTGTATTGGCCGAAATTACTTCCAAACAAATTTTAATTGAAGATCAAACCAAGATTTACCAATAAGGTCTAGCATAGTTAGAAGATTAGTTGGATCTCTTAAGTGTGCTGTCTAGAGTTCAATTTCTAATCATGTGTATGAAAAAAGGTTTTGTTGGGAGAAACAAAACACACTTCAGTGATCTCTATATCTTGAAGATATTAGTTTTCAGCTATTGGTTGCATTGGGATAAAAATAAAAAACTTTGTTTCAAGTCCGTGAACTCTTAGATTATTGTTCTTTTCTAATTGGATCAACGCAATAGTTTGTGGCCCATTGTGAGAATTGTGTATGGGATTAATAAAACAAAGCTCATTATGGATACTTCAAGTGATTGGAGAGGGATGTTTCTATCTTCCTAGTATCTTACCGTTATCACTAAGTTCATACAGGGTTTTGGTCTATCTTCCTTTTAGGTTTCTTATTAAGTTGCTAACTTTATCTGTTGTACTTTCTTATCTCCTAGCACCTATTGTGTTGGTTATTATTGCCTTGTCCTTAACTTATCATGTAACTTTTTTTGTTTTTGCGTTAATATAATATTTCTGTTTGGTAGTAAAAAAATAATAAAACAATTCTCCTTAAGCCCACTTAAAAACCCGGTAGATAACATTATCACAGAGCCCACTAAAAGATGCATTGGGGTTTGGGCTTTCTGAAATCAATTGCTTGCCCAAGTACTTCAATAATTGAATCCGAACAAATTTTAATTGAAAATCAAACCAATCTTTATCGTTAGCCCATGAACCTATTTTTTTTTATACAAGCAGGAGGACAAAGTCCTAACAAATCACGTGGGGATTAGCCCATGACTTTGGGTTGTTATTCTTTTATAATTGGATGGCCCAATCTAAGAGAAGCCCGAAACCTATTGGCGCTACATTATCATTAATCCTACTTAAAAATCGCATAGGGTAGAACCAAGCATTTTGAGATCCGGTGCAACTGGTAGAAAACCAGTCGGATTGACTGTGAACTAGTATGAACTGGATAAGGAATTGATTGAATCGGTCAAATTATTTTTCCAATTGGTATGAATAAAATTATGTGTTTTCTATTTGGAAAATATTTTTTGAAATTAAAATAATAAAGATTCTCTCAAATTTGATAAAGTTTTACATCTATTTTAAATAAAAATATTTTTTAAATATAATTTTATAATATATTTTCAAGTTATTTTATGAGGTTTTTAGAGTTTTTATATATATATAAACCAGTTAGTGAGCATGCATGATTTTGGGGATTTCTGTGAATTTATTAACAAGTAATAAATAAATAGCTAAATAGTTTTTATATATAATATGTATAATTCAATTTTCGAATATAACAATATATATAATTTTTCTTAAAAAAAAACATAAACCATTAATATGAGTTTTTACACCTGAATTATGTGGACTTTGATTCCTATATTAGGGTATGTAGATTTTAGACTCTTATTCTAGGTCAAGTCTATCTTTGCAAATAAATCCATTTTATTTATTTATTTATTTATTTTCTATTTTCTTTGTACGGGTTTTATAAAGATAATTAAAATAATTTTAAGGTCATATTGATTTTATATAATCAACTTAAGATAACCGTTTTTATGAACGAGTGTTATGGGGTGGCTAATACCTTTCCCATAACCCAATCAACTCCCAAACCCTTTATGTTTAGTAGACCATATTTTTTAAAGCTTTTTCCAAAATTCCTCTTTTAACATTTTGGTTGCGGCTCTACTTTCTTTTAATTTTTAATTTTTTGGAAAATTAAAAATCGGGTGCGACAGTTTGGTGACTTCACTGGGGATTGTTTACGAGTCAAGTCTATATAAGTTGGTTCTATAAAATTTTGTGGCCTTAATTTTATTTTAATTACGTTTCCTTTTATTTATTTTCAATATTGTTTGTCTCATATGATTAGGATATATAATTTTATTTTATTAATTTTTTTCTTTTACTATATGAATAATGTACTTATTGTATATTGTTTTATTGTTATCTGCTTAGCAGATGAGGGTTGGGTAATTTGTAGGTCTCAGGTATGTATGTTCTCCTCACACATTGAGCACTTACACATTCTCCTCACACACGTTTTCGGCCCTATACCTGGGTCCGTGAGTACTCTAAGCTAGTGAAGTTTGTAATGGTTTTCTCATAGGGTTTTTGGAGCCCTAGGAGGTTATTGTGAAGACTTCATCTAAGTAGTTACCCATTTTGTAAAGTTGGTCCCTGTGAAACTTTTGAGTTTTTAGTGGATTAAGTTTGCTAATGGGGTCCTTGCCCTTGGAGACCTTATTAGGACAATAAACCAACCCTAAAAAACTAGTTTATTGATAAATAAATCCTAGTAACCAACTAATTAGCTAATACTCAATGTTCTTAGGCCTAGATTTCCTTATACCCTAGGGGCTAACCCATGATAGGACAAAAAGGAGAGCATATTCTTCTTTGTCATTGCATATCATCATTAAAAAATAGGAAAGAGCGACACATTGTTGCCTTGCCACCAGAGTATGTATCAAAATTTTTGCATAACATGGTACAATGCAATGATGGTGTATGCATTAGTAACCTAACGCTTGTCTATGGTTCCCCGACCCTACTAGACCATGAGCCCCTTGCATTCCTCATGTTAAAAAATCTCACAAAGGAATAACCTTATAAGGATTAGAAATTTCTTTTTTTAATTAGTGCGCATATAAGCCAAAGTGATTCATTTTGATATGAAAGATATAATTAACAACTTCAAAAATTTAGTAGTGTTGACTTTTCGTAAGCTAATAGTTTCCCTTATGCTCATCAAGGTGGGAATTTCTGCCAATGGTTAAATTAGTTTCATTAGTCAACTATTAAAGGAAAACAATAATAAATATTAACTAAAAGCAAACTAAATTATGTTGGTAATATTCTATTAAATTTTAAGGATAAAGATTCTAAGGTATTAATCACGTTTGGATGTAATCCTTTGTTAGCTAATTATCATTAATAAATAATAACTAAAAAAGTAAACTAAATTACCTTGGTAATCTTCTAGTTTTTAGGGAAAAGATCTTAAGGCATTAATAATGTTAGGATGTTGATCCTCTATTGGTTAATTGTCATTAATAAATAATAACAAAAAAAATTAAATTACCTTGACAATCTTCTATCAAATTTTAAGGAATAAGATCTTAAGGCATTAATAACATTTGAGTGCCGATCCTTAGTTAATTGTCATTAATAAGTAATAACAAAAAAAAGTTAAATTACCTTGGCAATCTTCATCAAATTTTAAGGAATAAGATCTTAAGGTATTAATCACATTTGGATATTGATCATTTATTAGTTAAGTGTCATTAATAAATAATAACTAAAAAAGTAAACTAAATCACCTTGACAATCTTCTATCAAATTTTAGGGAAAAGATTTTAAAACATTAATCATATTTGGATGTTGATCATTCGTTGGTTAATTGTCATTATTAAATAATAACTAAAAGAGCAAACTAAATCACCTTGGCAATCTGACATCAAATTTTAGGGATAAAAATCTTAAAGTATTAATCATGTTTGGATGTTGATCCTTCATTGATTAATTATCATGAAGAAATAAAAAATAAAGGCAAACTAAATCACCATTGGCAATCTTTTATTGAATTTTAGGGATAAGATCTTAATGCATTAATCACATTTGATCCTTTATATGTTAATTGTCATTTCTATTTCCTTATGATGCAATAAGCACCTAGACGAGGTGAGAAATTCCTTTCCAGTTTTTCCAAAGGAAGTCTTGTCTGGCAAGTAAATTGACATGTCATAGGCTATAATCCTGTTAACATTAATCGTGTAGGGATTTTGATCTTTTACTAATTATTTGTTTTCCCACCATAATACAAATAAAAATATAGAAGAAAGTGAGTTTTCGCTCTTTTCACAAAGAAATAAATTAGCTTGATAACATGCTAAAATGGTTATACTATTAAACATATATGGCATGAGCATCATTAATGATATTAGACACTTAATCTTCAAAAGGTATGAATAAAACAAAATCATAATTCCCCTTCTTAAGTATAATAAATACCAAGAAGAAGTGATCTTACACCTGAACTTGGTGTCAAAATTAATAAAAATTAAATAAATAAAAAAAAAATAAAGCAAAACAAAAAAAAAACAAAATCTGATTAGCTAACATATTAGTAGGTTTACAAAAGTCATGATCTGAATCTGGAGATATTTGTTCTTCATGAATTAATTAGGTGTAAAAAGGTAACCTACTAATATTTTAACTAATCAAGCTTGTAAATAAAACAATCAAAGCTTCATATCTAATTATCTATTGTCTTGAGAAGCACCAAAAGTTCGAATGAAAACAAAAGTTCATATACTCCTAGACCTATCTAGTAAACATATCACCTTGCCACCTATCATTCAAAAGTTCAATCCTGAAACACACCTAAGCAAAGGCTCAAGATTCTCACAAGTTCTTTATGATAATGGACCATTGCAACAAAATTAATGCACTATTCAATTAATCAGTTGTACAACATAATAAGCATGCATTCACATGCATAATCATTTTGCATACCATGATAAATATTGTGAAATTTGTAGACAATAGGATTATTGGTTCCTTGAGATGGGAAGTCAATATGAGCCATTGGGTCAAAAGGTTATATTTAAGCTTTTTCATGACCATAAGAAAATTATCACTCATATAAGCATGGAAAGAACAAGTTTCTTTGAGGGTTGAGACTTGCTCTTCTAAGACACTCACAAAAGGTTACCTCAAAATACTATTTTCAATTCCAATCATACCTTTCACCTAGAAGACCATTCTTCAAAAAATGTGAGTCTCTAATGTGTCATATCTTTATTAAACAATGTTAAGATCTAGTACTAAAATTGACTTTATCAATGCTATAGTCATATATTTCCACCTTTTCTCCTGCTAGTCGGTTCATCTTATCAATTTCTTATAAAGCATTCATCCCTTGTCATATTTTGTTCAATATTCCAAATAAGAACACTTTAATCGATGTGAGAAATGGATGAAATCTGAAGCAAAATATGTTCCCCAGTTCTTTAAAAAAAATTGAGAGAAAGAAAAAAAAAAGGTCTTACAAGCAAGTTTAGTCAAGGATATGAGGAATTTTTTTTCTTCCTTTCCAATCTTAAAGATACTCTAGTCATCTTAATTTGAGTTCTAACTTATTTTTAAGTTAAATATTTTTATGTCAAAAAGAGATCAATTTTTTCTTTTTGTCTACCCCAAACATTACCTAACCATTTCCAACCACTTTTTGCTTTTGAAAACCTCTTTCTATCCCTTAATATTGATAAACCAAATAATAAAAATAATTACAAAATAGCAATTTTGATGTTATAATGGGTAAAAGCAATAATTAAAGCCAGGCAAAAGGTATTGGAAAAGTAAGCAAGAGAGAGATAATAGCAAAGCAAAATTCTCTGAAAAAAAAAAGAAGCTCTTATGGGAAAAAAGAAAAATCCTCAAGGAAGTGACTCTCATTGAATGAGAAGCGAAAATAGAATAAATGATTTTTTTTGAAGAAAAAGTTCTCCAAACTGAGGCTTTAAGGAGGCATCAAGTTTTGCAAAATTGCAGGTTTTCCAAAGTAAATTTCTCATCGTAGTCCCACAAGAATATTCAAGTCTTTGTAACCATTTTCATTATACTGCCACCTTAATTTTAGTCCCACATGAACTTTCGAGCCTTTGTAACCCTTCTCATTGTAATAAGCCTTTAATATCCTACTCATTGTAATCCTATCTTAATATTTGAGCCTTTGAAATCCTTATGTTCTTAACTTGCAACTCTCTTCTTCGTACCCATATTACAAACCTAAAATATCCCCTCTTAGTAAGTGAGTTACAGTATAAAATCTTGTTAGAAAAGTATGTGAAGGTGATTAGTGGAAGGATTGATAAGGGTGGGGTGTTTTTGAATCTAATATCCCTTTTATTTTCAAAAACAAATTTACCTAGACCAAGTTATCAACCCCAAAAGTCCTCATTGAGATTTAACTTGTTTAGAAATAATTGGGATAGTTTTTCTTATGAAAGAGGGTTCCAAGTCCAAGGTAACTTAAACTGGTGCAAAAGACAAAGTTCAAAGTAAAAATCTTTTACTTACATCAATTGTAGTATTCTAAAAGGGAATATTTTAGCCAAGAAATATGCTTCTGCCCATTTTCCCATTGTTTAAAAAAAAACATTTTGATTGCAGAATTTAGGGCATATCCTTAATTCCATCACTTCATCTCCATTTCACACTTCTGTCATTCAAATAAAATGCTCATAGTATAGGATTAGGGCATCTTTTCAGTTGCATTTCTATGCATATCACTTGTCCACTTTTAGAAAAGTGGATATCAACATAGAATATGAACATTTTCCAATTCTATCACTTCATTTCCCATTCATTTTTTTTTCTAAAGAAATCTTCATAGTAGAATTTGGGCATTTTCCAGTTCTATTACTCCATATCTATTCATCCAAAATGTCCTTCATGCAAATGGTCATATGTTTTATCATTCTTAACATTCCATTAAATTCAACTTCATGCATGACTACACTGACATTGTTTAATAAAGTAAGAGTAGGTCTTGGTCATTAACTTCTCAAGAATTAAAGATAAAAATTGACCAAAAGGGATGGTCATATCAAACGCATGGTATGAAATTGGGGCAAGGAAATTGTCTTGAAAAATGACTAAATGAGTTCCTCTCGATTAAGCAAATTAAAACTATGGCCCCCTCATGTTGGTGAAATCCATTTAGCCAAAGTATCTTAAAAAATCATTTGTTTGGATGAATTTCCTCATTAGGGTAAGTATTGTCTTTCCTATTTTCATGTGATCAAGAATCCTATATTCTTGTGCATTGATTTTATCAAACATGACATACATAAGTAGACACATTTTCCTTCTCCCCTTTATATGCATCGAGGGACTCATGTGTGTGTACTTTGCACAAAATGATGAAGGTTTTTTTTTTATTAACTATAGAATGTTTGCATCCATTTTATGCATTGCATTAAAATAAATTCTCATCCATAATGGGGTAGACAGGGAATCAAATTTGCACAACTCATACATCCCCCACTGCATTAAAATAAGCCTCTATCTAGATTGGGGCAAACCAAAAAATCAAAAGATAAATCTTACATCTTCCACTAATCATTCAATAAGCCTCCATATAGATTGGAGAAAACAAAAGTAAATCTTGCATCATGCTTTTATCATTCATTGCATACATTTCATCAAAATAAGCTTCCATTTAGATTAGGAAAAACAAAATCAAAAGATAAATCTTGCATCTTTCAATGAGTATCCATTTTTAGATTGGGGCAAATCATGCATTTTTTTTCATTCTTTATCCAATGAGTCTTTATTTGGACCATGACAAATAAAAGTAAAAGAAAACCTTGTCTTATATGTAAGCTTTAACCTAGTCTGGGGCAAAAGAACAAAATCCATATAATGTGCATTATATACATACATGAATGGCACAAGATTGGGGCAAAATAAAATGTCAAACTCTTCCCCCTTCGATTCATCATTTACAGCATACCTTGCGTTCATCCCCACTTGAATAGAGACATGTCTATCCTGTTTCCAAATCAAAAGAGAAACTTTACATCCTTCACTTATCTTTCATAGTTGCAGAAAATAAAGCAAAAGTGTTTAGCTTTGAAAGTCCATATCATTTTGTATACACCCTACACTTAATTCACATGCATTGCATATTAATATTGATAATGTCAGGCCCCCTTAAAGCCTAGTTTCAGCTGGCCCCTATTTTTTTTCAAAGTTCTGTAATGGCAGGCCCCCTTAAAACCCAGTTCTGGCTAGCCCCTATTTTTTTCAAAGCCCTGTAATGGTAAGCCCTCTCAAAGCCCAGTTCCGGTTGACCCTTCCTTTTCAAAGCCATGTAACGGTGGGCCCCTCAAAATCTAGTTTTGGCTAGCCCCTCTTTTCCAAAGCCCTGTAACGGCAGGCATATGCCAAAGTCTTATGAAAATAGGCACTTCATTATCGCCAAAGTCCAATCTTGGTTGGCACCTAAAGCCCTGTAATGGTAGGCATCCACCAAAGTCTTATGAAAATAGGCACTTCACTATTGCCAAAGTCCAGTCTTGGCTGGTACCCAAAGCCCAATAATGGCTGGCATCAACCAAAGTCCTATGAAAATAGGTACTTTACTATCGCCAAAGTCCAGTCTTGGCTGGCACTAAAAGCCCTGTAATGGCAGGCCTTCACCAATGTTCTATAAAAATAGGCACTTCATTATTGCCAAACTCTAGTCTTGGTTAGCACTTGAAGCCCTATAATTACAGGCATTCACTAAAGTCCTATGGAAATATACACTGCGCTACCACCAAAGTCTAGTTTTGGCTAGCATCCAAAGCCCTGTAATGGCAAGTGTTCACTAAAGTCCTATAAAAATAAGCATCTCACTTCCATCTAACATTGCATTTCATTTTTTTTATGCCCAAATAAAATACATGTTTTCATCTTCACTTGCTCCTAAGTTGTGAATATCGTACGACTTAGTTTTTCGATATTCTCCCTTAGTCACCATGTGAAGAGGGGCATCTCATCAACATAACATTTTGTTTGGTCACTCCATTAAAATTAAGCCAAATAGTCCTCATTTGATTGTCCATCTTAAGTTCATATAGTTTAGTTACAGTAAGAGTTTGGTCTTCATTGCATCACATGCATAGATGTTCATCCTTGTCCTTGTTATATTTGGTCCGCAGTTTTAAATGCACATTTTGAAAACCACTAAGGCATTGCTTTGGCTATCTTTTTAATATTGGGATAATGAACTAAGTCAAAAGTTGTAACACCCCTCATGATGCTTGTCTTTGGCATTGTATGCAGGATCGAAGAAAACAGGACAAATGAAGGTTCAAGTGGAGAAGAAATAAGCTGCACGCTGCGGTGAGAGCCAATTCCAGTGACATTTCCTGACTGAAACTGGTGGTGCCACGGCAGGCTTATCTGGAGCTGCGACGAGAGTTGTGAATCTGGTTTAAATCAGAATCATTTTGGATGAAAAGAAAAGAGAGAAACGGAGGGGGCGACGGAGAAGCAGCGAGAAGCTCTGCTAGGGCACGCCAAATCCGACCTAGGGGGGATGTTTTCTGGGCCACAGAAGCTTGTTTCTCAGTTGGTAAGTGGATCTACTCTCTTCCTCTTCATTTTTCTCTTTGATTTGGAGTTGATTTTTGGGGGTTTGTGTGGGAGTCCATGTTTGGTTGATTTCCCATCGATTAAATGGTGCCTAAAGGGATTATTGAAGTGTGATTTAGTGTTATTGAAGCTTGGGTATGAGTTTTGGTTAGGTTATGATGAGTTTGAGTTAAACCCTAGGTTGGAATTTGAGAAAAGAAGTGGAAATCCGAAATGGTATGTGTTGGTGTGTGTTTGAATGGTTGTTTAAGGTTTATTGGTATGTGTGGATATTGTTAGAGCTTCGGGTTAAGCTTGGACGACTAGAATATGGATTGTAATGTTATGGGAGTTATGTTAATTAAAGGTATTATGTTGTTATAATGGTAGATTGGTTATTGGAGGCACATAGTTCGTGATTGGGGTGCTCTGGAGGCTTGCTTAAACCCTACATGCGAGGTGTTGATAACCTGAGGTAACCGGGTGTTTGTTTTGTCGATATTGTATGATGGTACGTATAGTTGTGTACATATATGCATGTATTTTTCATACCACGATATTGATGTGTTTGTGTGTACCGTTTTTATATATCGTGGTATGAGTAGAGTAGATGATGAGTATAGTTATGATGATGAGATATGTGAGGGTGACATTGATATGCTATGATATGATGTATACATGACATTGTGATGATTGTGAAGATGATACATATGATGTTAACGTTGATATGATATGAAATGATGATACATTAGCTTCACTACATGATATTATGAGACTGTGTTATACGGTGGATAGAGTGGTGACGATATGATGATACGTATATATATATATAACGTATGATGATAGATGTATTTGTTAAGGAGGATAAGGATGGGATATGTGTATATGTATATGTTAGGGAGGATAAGGATGGATTGTATATGTTAGGAAGGATAAGGATGGATTGTATATGTTAGGGAGGATAAGGGTGGATTGTATGTGTTAGGGAGGATAAGGATGGGATTTATGTATACGTGTGTTAGGGAGGACAAGGATGATATTTATGTATACATGTGTTAGGGAGGATAAGGATGGAAGTTCCAGAGAGGACGACATGCATACCATGCATTTTACATTGCATTTATATGTTATATGATTCATATTTGTATATATATATATATGTTTATGTGTTGTGGATCCCGGTTACTGAGACATTGTCTCACACCCTCCCCTCCATGACTAACCTTTCAGGTGAAGACTCTGGTGGTGCTAGTTCAGAGGAGATCAAAGAGTTAGTAGTTATTCGGTCTTCGGGAATTCCAAGTATTTTTGGTGGTTATAATTTAGTTTATGTAATTCTGTGCCAAGTAGGTTGTTGTCATTGGTTGCCTGGATGAGAGTCCTGGGAGTACTTTTTGTATATTATATCATGGGATGATAGTAATGTTGATGAATGTTATGCAAGATGTGTACGTGATATATGATGTGTGAGATTGATGGGGGACCTCGGTATGAGTCTGTAATGTATAAGCAGGTATTTGTATGCTAGAATGGTTGAATGCGAGCCCAAGTATGGTTTTGGCCCATGAATGTGAGTGTGGGCATATAACCCATTTTGCGATTTTGGGGTTTCAAGGGGGTCAATTCTTGAAGGAAAGATTTCTTCGGGGTAAAACCTCCTTGGACATGTTAGTCTAGCCAAATATGACCTGTGTGAAGGGTCTTGGGGTGTCCAGTTGCCTTTGGTGACAATTGGAGGTAGTAGGTTATGAGTTTTGGTCAAGAAGTGGCCAAAACGGTATTGGGTGTATAGAATCTGCAAATGGAGTTAGTTTTGGTTGAAATTGGTATCCATGGTTAGATAATGACGAGAGAGACCTGTTGGAGTTAGAATCACGTCAATCGGAGTTCGAAGCAAGAAGTTATGCCTATCTGAAGTTGGCCCGGCAAATCAGCATTTTACTGATATGAGTTCTGATGCTAAGGCCACAGCGCCATAAATCCAGGCCGTGGCGCCAGTGAGTCTGTGAAGGGTTGGAGCAGCGGCGTCACTGTAGCAGGCCACGGCCTTGTCCTGTTCAGGTGCCTTTCTGATGTGTTTCTGTTACTCTAAAGAATTGGAACGTTCCCTTGTGATGTTTGGGGCTATGTTTGTTTGTTTTATAAAGGTTTTGGTCAGCTCTGGAGGTGTTTGAATAGAGGATGTTAAAAAAGTCATATGCAAAACTTTTTTGAACGCCATGACTCAATTTGTGGGAAATGGGAATAGTTGGCCAAGCGAACAAAATAGTATTTATGAAGAAAACTCCATTGGTTATCGTATGGACATAATGAAATCTGAGTCAAGAGGATTTGAAAATGAAATATAAAGAAAATAACAGCCAAGAAAGGACTTAGAGAATATACTATCATTACTAGTCAAATAAATTGGAGATCCTTTATATGGTTGAAGATTTTAGTTGATTTTAGTGTGCTAAAATAAGTCAAGAACTCCTAAACATAATTGAACATAATTAAATCCATAGGAGTTAACCAACAAGGTTCAACATAGTTGGCCGATAGCTGGGTCCCTTAAGCATACTATCTAGGGCTCGATTCTTGGCCATGTGTATGAAAAAGACCTTGTCGGGAGAGGTAAAGCCTATTTCGGTGATCTCAATTTCTTGGAAAACCTATAAGAGTTAGGGAAAAGAAAGTGCAATTTTATATACCCACAGTAGACCTATAGTAGAATTCCCTATTTAGACCTATAAAAATCTAACTTGAGGAAAATGAATCAGGTTGGAAAAACCCAAAAGTAAAATAAATGCAAAAAAAAAATATATATATATATCCACTCCGCTAGCTCGAATTGTGCTTAGTAACTGGGGGGTTTCACCAAAAAGTTTGTCCTTCATGTCATATGGTGCAGTATGAGTTATGAGTGTGTTAATAGCATCTTGGTGTAGCGGGTTATGTAAGCTTGAGTAACCGGGGGTCTGCATCACCAATGTTTGATCTTCAGGTCAAAAAAGTGCATAACGACCCAAGAAAGAAAAATGTCCCCAATAAAGGTGAAGTACAAAATGTACAGGGAAGCTAAGAAAATCCCTTATGATTCAATTGCACTAGAGTATGGGTTCAAATAGGCAGAATTTGCTTGTTGCTTTAGGTGGGTATGCATTGTTCTATTCTTACTACCTAATTCTAAAACAATTAAAGACATATAAATAAGAAGTTGAGTTCCTAATTTGTTTGGGCACACTGGAGATATTAAAAAATATTCAATAATGTTAAAGACCCATAGGCTTAGGTAAAGTGATAGAAAATTCTGGATTCAGGTCTAATTTGATAACCAAGAGGGTTAATCTTAAATAAAGAGAGAAAAAAAAGAGGACTCCTGATGACCACAAATGGTTCATGCATGACCAATGGGAATGCCTTTTAATATTAAAATTTTCAATTTGCTTGACTAGCTATTCTTGTTCGCCATGTATTTGGTACTCACATATGCCACAATTTATGACAAAATGGCTAGATACCAAATCTCAAATGATCCTACAGCTCTTCGCTTTAGTGGCAACACCCATATGGTGAAAAAGGAACAAAGTGAGGCCTTAGGTGACTCTTTTTCTTGAAAAAAAAATGAATTGAATGGACCACACTAGCAGGCATATAGGTTGATTGTTAGTCAGGTCAAGGGGCAATCTAGTCACCTCATTGTATTGCATGCATGGTAGCTTTAAAATCAAATTAAGGCTAAGTCTAGTAGAGTCTAGTGTCATCTATATATTGCATGGACAGACAAAATATGTGTTCTTATCTTTACTTGTTCCTTATGTGAGAACTTTAAAATTCACAAATTTTCTCTTTCTCACCTAAGAAACAAGTAAAGAGGGGCAATTGTGAACACCATATTTTATCCGGGTTCTTTTTGTTTTAATATGAAAATAAAAAATTTCCTAAGATAAAATAATAAAAAATAATAATATCTGCCAAAGATTGCCTTATTGTGTAGAGCTATGATTTTCTTCTTTTTGAGATTTTCATAAAACTAAAAAAGTAATAAAAATAAAAAATAAAAATCAAGGGTTGAGATTTGATACCAAATTAATAATGAAAAAATAAAGCAAATCAATCAATCTTAATATGAATATCAAAGAAAAATAATAAAAGAGATTTTTGTGATTTTGGAGCATTAATTGAATGATTTATTTTTTGGCATTATAAATAGAGGCAAGATGAGAAGAGAGGCATCAACAAGAATCAAAGAAAAAGAAGATATTGAGAGAAAGGGAGAGGGTACGTAAGGGTGGTTTGAGAGTAAAGGAAAAGTTGAAAGTATGTGTTAGTTTTTTCGATAAGGCTTAAGACTATGAAATTAAGTTGAAATATATATTCTTCAAAGTTGTGGTAAAAGATGCATATAACTTTAAAAGAGGTAACTTTTATGTGTTTTATAATGATGATAGTTAGGTGATTAATTACATTATTCTTATTCCCTTGTGTGATTATAATAATATGATATTTTTTCTTTAAATATATATTTTTAATTTTTTGCTCGGTGTGGTTTTTGGAACCTCCATGAGTATTTAGATTAATAAATACCGCGTATTGTGATGTACTTTCACAGGTATACTTATGCGTTTACTATTTGAAAAATATTTTTTGAAATCAAAATAATAAAGATTCTCTCAAATTTGATATTGTTTTTCATCTATTTTAAATAA
This sequence comes from Adenanthera pavonina, assembly GCA_026686845.1. Taxonomy (NCBI): domain Eukaryota; kingdom Viridiplantae; phylum Streptophyta; class Magnoliopsida; order Fabales; family Fabaceae; genus Adenanthera; species Adenanthera pavonina. Next base: position 13,598,662 of record JAIVEN010000017.1, read on the forward strand.
AAATATTTTTTAAATATAATTTTATAATATATTTTCAAGTTATTTTATGTGAGGTTTTTAGAGCTTCTATAGGTATATAAAACAGTTAGTGAGCATGTGGGATTTTGGGAATCTCCGTGGATTTATCAACAAGTAATAAATAAATAGCTAAATAGTTTTTATATGTAATATGTATAACTTGATTTTCGAATATAACAAATATATATAATTTTTTTAAAAAAACATAAACCATTGATATGAGTTTTTACACTCGAACTACGTGAACTTTGATTCTTATATTAGGGTACGTAGGCCCTAGATTCTTATTTTAGGTTAAGTCCATCTTTGTAGATAAATCAATTTTATTTATTTATTTATTATTTTTTCTTTTCTTTATACGAGTTTTATAAAGATAATTAAAATAATTTTAAGGACACATTGATTTTGTATAATCAACTTAAGATAACTGTTTTTATGAACGAGTGTTATGGAGTGCTTAATACCTTCCCCATGACCCAATCGACTCCCGAACCCTTTATGTTTAGTAGACCATATTTTTTTTAAAGGTTTTCCAAAATTCCTTTTTTAAAATTTTGGTGGTGACTGTACTTTCTTTTAATTTTTTTGTTTTTTGGAAAAATAAAAAATCAGATGTGACAGCTGGTCAAACAAGAGGGGGTGAATTGAGTGATACAAGATTTTTACTCTTTTGGAGCACAACTCAATTTCACCAAATGTGTAGCAGAACATGGATGAATAAAGTGTGAAGAAATTGATAGATGTAATGTGTAGATGAATAGTAAGATACATAAATTTATACTGGTTTGGCCAAACCGTTTGACCTACATCTAGTCCTCAAGTCACCATTTGAGATTTTCCACTATATCTCACAAGTTTGATCTGGGCACTTGTAAAGCCTCAGTACATCCCATAAGTTTTAGTAGGCACTAGTAAAGCCACTCTTCCCACACCCTTACAAGATGTGCATATCCCTTAGTGTTATTCCCACACTAATATTCTACCTAAAAAAAAGTAGAGATGAATGAATACATAATTGAAACTCTCTTTTAGAATAGAAGATACATTGAAAACTTACTCTATTGAGATGTGTTTAACTAATAATATTGATACAAAAGGATTTTATGTATTGGAATAGCATTTTGGCACAAACTTACTTAAGATTGTTACTCATAAGTTCAAATGAGATTCTATTTATATATTTGTGGCTTAATTAGATATTAGATACAAGATCTATCCATTAAACACAAGTTTTAGTTGTTACTCTGCAAAAAGAGCCATTCACTAATCGCATTAAATGCATCTGTCTTTCCAAAATTTGAATTTTAGGGCTCAGTAGATGAATTTTGTAGAGACAGCATAGTTATGTGTTTAACATTGAAATTCATAAATTCGTTTGTCATAGAGTGAAATTCGAATTTCGAGTTTGCCAAAGTTAACCCATGTTAGTGTTAGAGATTGTGTCCTAGGCTAATCATTGTATTATAAATATTGTGCTTTATTATGAAAAAGAAGGTGATTTTCCTTTTATTACATTATTATATTGTTTGCATGTTTATCTTTATAATAATAATATCCTTGGATAAATCATTTTATCCTAACTGTCCCTAGTCAATCATCTTTGTGGGAACAATGATGAATTAAGGCTAGTATGATTTTGATTGATAATTATGTGATAATTATGTATTAAGATACAAATCATAATCATAAGCTCCTGTTAGGAAATAGGTGCTGGATCGACCTGTCATGAGATAGCTGTATGGATCAAGTTATAAGCATATCTTATATATAACCGTGTCACTAAGCCCTGAGACTTGAGGTCACTATAACTTCTTACATGGGGAACACTATACTTTAGCATAGTCAAAAGTCACCTTTAGTCAGAAGATCATAAAGGCTATGATCGAGCATAGTGAAACTCGTGTGGAGGAAGATAATTGGTCAACATAGAATTTGTCCCACTAATTAATTGAGAAACATATTTGGGTCCCTCAAGGAGTGAGACTAAGAAATACATGATCGTGCTCGAATGGAAGAGTTTCTATTTGTTTTGTTAGTTTGCTTGGAGATCGAGAAAGTGATAGTCAAGTATGGTGAGGATGACATTTTTGTGCCTCATACTTGACCTATATATCATAAGACAAAATGGATGTGATCGGGTTATATGATAGGTTGCATCAGACCACTGATCTTATATGATTTGGGTAGTCACGATATCTTGCTAGAGGCTACTTGTGACTTGTGGATCCAATAGTATTATTAGACCACTGCCAACATCATATAGGCCTATAGAGTCGCACACAAGAATGGGTCAACTTGAACTAGAATGTCCAGATTCATTGAATCTAAAATGTGTCTAGATTCAATGAATTTGACGTTCAATTTAGGGTGATTGAATTATATATATTTGATATATATATATATTATAATTCGAAGTATATATATGTTTGATATTATATATTTGATATATTATATTATTTTGAAATATATATTATTTAAATTAATTTAAATGAATTAGTTTTAAATTTAATTCTATGTGATAAATTTAAATTTAAATTAAAATCTAAATTTGATTTATATGATAAATTCAATTTAGATTTGATTTTGGATATAGATTAGATAGTTAGTTTAGATTTAATATATTAGATAGATTTGAATTTAAACTATTCTATTTAATTAATATTTGATTTGATTTAATTTAAATATTTGATTTAAAATTAAACAAATAGATGATCCTATCTATATATTGATATAGACTAGGGATTATTATGTATAGAATCAAGAGAGAGTCTTCACATACCCTAGAAATTGAGAGGCCGTACACTCACACAGAGAAAGTGTATAGACAAACAGAGGATGTATAGATAAACAGAGGACGTACCGATGAACACATAATGTATGGATGTTCGGAAATAGAGGTGCTAGCATGCCATTCGAGTTGGACTCACCATTCTTTTGGATACCAAAAGAGGGAGCTGATCAAACATGTTAATTCCTGGGGTCTGACAAAATGAAAAGAACACCAAGGGACGCACCGGAGGTAAATTCCTCTTCTATATCTCGATTTAAGCAATGTTGAAGGATCCGCGGGAGGGATTTCGATGGAGTTTTCCGTTGCTTGTGTTCCAAAATTACCAACAATTAGTTCATGTGAATTTTCATACTGGAAGTGTATCTGTTGAAGATTGAATAGTTGTCTCAAGTTTTCACAACGTATTTCAAAATTCAAATTTCAGAAATTGAAATTCGTTTGTTAGAGGCACGTGTAACATGATACAAAAGTTCTTTCTTCAAAATTTGACTGTTGAACTGCAAAGTTTGCCTATCAGAGGCATACTCTTACGAGACTCACAAGTTCTTATTTTGAAAATCGCATTTTGAAATCCAAAATTCATCTGTCATAGGTAGTGATAATGAACTTATTTTAAACTTCACCAACATTCAAATTTTGACTAAATTTCATACGAATTTTGCACACCTTCATTTAAAATGCTTAGCCCAAGATTCAAATTTCAAAACTAAAATTCGTCTGTCAAAGATGATACCTTTGTAACTTCAAATTTTACTAAGTAAAATTCAAATTTTGTACAAAATAAACGTGAGTTATATACAAAATTCATTTGTTAGCCAATATTTCTCAGTTCTAACATAAGCTAACATTAGATTTACTTAATCTAACTCGTTTAAAACATATCATAACAAGATTAAGTAAATTTCAAAAATTAAAACCACCTCAAAACTTAAGTAAAAACAAAATATATCTAATAACTAGGTCTCCAATGCTTGAGCTTTATTTTCACTTGGTCATCCCCTTCTTGGTATGCTTCCTTCTGATCTTCAATTTTTGGAGAATCATATCTCTTCTTCTTTCTTAAGTGAGACATGATGTTGATTACCATTTTTTTATTCTAATGTTCACTCTGTTAATTCAAATGGTTTTGATGATTCTAAACAACAATGAGCTTGTAAACCCAATATCAAAGGAGCACAAGTCATATGATGAATAAAGTTAGAGATTCTTGAAGAATGAAGAGTTGTTACATATATTTTAGGAGTCCATTTGTAAAAGAAGGTAGTTAAGTTTTAATTTATGCTTATCCTAATATTTAATGAGGCATCTATCTGCATGATTAATGATTAGCTCATGTTTTCAAAATGGTTTTCATGAAAAGAGTTACCTTATGCACATAACGTTTAAAGATTATGAGGATAAAGTCTCAATTTTAAAGTTGTTCCTAAGTGTTCTCACTTTGTTTTCATGAAAAGGTTTACCTTATGTGCATAACTAATGAAGGTTATACGGATAAAGTCTCAACGTCAAACCTTTTCTAAGGTACCTCTGTCCATGTGGTTATCCTGATAAGGTGCTTATCCTATTCGCATAAGGGAGTGAACAGTGGAGGCCAATTATACTGTGTAGCCCATTATTCGCATAACCTAGGGAGGTTGTCCGCATAACGTGTATTATAGAGCACTTGGACTTTCCTATGTTAAATAGGTTATCCACATAACTTATGTTTCAGTACCCTTAGATTTTCCTTGGTTAAATAGGATATTCGCATAACCTAGGATGGTTATCTACATAACTAATGTTACAAAACTCATGGTCCTTCTTCAGGTAAATGGGTTATCTGCATAACCTAAGGAGGTTATCCTGATAACTTATGTTTTCCCAAAACTCAGTTTGAGAAAATTTAATGTTATCTGAACAAGTGAGTAAGTTTTCATGAAAATGTTCTTGAGCTAAAACTTAGTCATTTTGGAATGAACATTATCATCATAATCTAGCCAAGTTATCTGCATAACAAATGCATAATGTTGAAACCAAAAGCCAATAGTCACTTGTTATTTGCATAAACTAAGGAAGTTATCAGCATAACCTCTGATAGACGCATTTAATGTGGTAGGTGAATGACTATTTTTCTTAGAGAAACCCTAATTCTTATTTCCAACAGATAGTTTTACTCCAAAACTATAAATAGGACCTCATTTAATTTGTTGGGTAATGAGAAAAAACATAAAAATGCCAAAACTCTAAAGTATTGATTACTAATTCATTCAAAGCTTACCTACGCTCTATTTATCTCATTCATTGTACTTTAAATTTTCATATCCATTCTTTTGAGAGAGAGTATTCATATCTTGATTTGTACATCTCTACACACTTGTAGATATCACTTAGTGTGAGAAGACACTAAGAGATTTGTTCTTGCTCTTGAGTGAGAAGAGTAAGAGTGTTTTGGTCTGCTCAAAGTCCTAACTAGGGTTGTACTGCTGTTTTTGTGAGAATCCATTCAAATCTTGCAAGATATAGTGAAGAAATCTTAAGTGACAGTTTGAGGATTGGACGTAGGTCAAGTGGAGTATACCGAACTAGGATAAATCTCTGTGTCATCTTCTCATTTACTCTACAATTGCTTTTTATATCTTATACTCTATTTTTCATAACTTTTATTATCACTACTATATTTCATTTTTGTAGAAAAATCCATACTTCCCAATTCACCCCCTCTTGGGAAGCCTGTTGAAGTAACAAGTGGTATCAGAGCCTGAACTCCAAAATTGTAGGATCTAACAGTCCGGGGGAATACATGGCTGGCTTTTGGTGAAAGCATTCTTCCTAGAGGAAATAACACTAACATACTTCTTGGTTTCAGTGGAGAGTATTATGGATACTGAAAAATGAGGATGTAAATCTATCTCCAGTCTATTGACTTGGATATTTAGTCAGTCATCCAAAAGGGAGACTTCATCCCGATGAAACTACAAGATGACGGGAAGTACAAAGAGAAACCTCAACTATAAAGCTAAGCACTGCCTGGTCAGCAACTAAGGCAAATTTTGCAGGGTGTCTCAATGTACAACAGCCTATGTGGGACACTCTGGAGATCACTCATGAAGGAAAACCCAGGGTGAGAGAAAAGAAATTGAATTCATGCATAAGTGAATATGAAAGCTTCAAGATGAAGGAGGGTGAAAACATCAAGGATCTGCAGAAGAGATTCTCTCTCATTGTGAATCAGCTAAAGAGCCTTGGGAAGGAATACATTCAACCTGAGAAAGTCAAAAAAATTCTCCGAGCCTTGCCTGGCAACCAAAGGTGATAGCAATAGAAGAAGTTAGAGGGAAATCAATGACATCTATCACAGCCCTCTTTGGAAGTCTTGAAGACTATGAAGGGAAGTTGAAAGCTTTTAGAGAATCCTCATCTTCTGACAATAAAAAGAAAAGTTTGGCTCTCAAGGTAGAATCAGAAGATGACGATGATTTTGACAAAGACGCTGAACTAGATGAAGAAATAATGGCTATGCTAGTGAGAAGATTTGGTAGAATGTATGAAAAGAAGAAATTCAGAAGATTTGCAAAGAAAGATGGATCTATCAATAGAAAGAAAGAGAACAAAGACTCCATTATATGCTACAAATGCAAGAAACCTAGACATATCAAGGGAATGTCCTCTGCTGAACAAGAAATAAGGAAAGGACAAGAAAACTGACAAAGGAAAAAAGAAGAAAGCCTTGGTATCTTCCATCTAGGGAGATAGTTTAGATGAAGAAGAAACAGTAGAAGATGATGAAATTACGAATCTATGCTTAATGGCTCAAGAGATTGCAGAGTAGGAGAAGAATCACAACCAAGACAATGATAGTGATTTTGAGGTAAATGATTCTAAGCCTTCCTTCAATGAACTGCATGATGCATTCAATGATCTGACGGCTGAATTTGTCAAAGTATCTAAATAGTTGAGTCAAGCTAAAAAGAAAATACACAAGCTTGAAAGTGAATCTCATACATCTTGCACTGCTTCACAACTTTCTTCTTCATCCATCATTTCTGTCTGTGTCTCATGCATTGAATTGAGAGATAAGAATAGTTAGCTACACAATACTCTAACTAAACTCACTAGAGGTGAGGACATGTTGAAATTTTACTGGGAAATCAATTTGTAAGTTAAAACAAAACTAGTCTAGGATATGACTCATATGTAACCAAAGAGAAACTGAAAAACAAGAAACAAAATCTTTACCTGAGAAATTTTGTGCATACTACTAACATTAAACTAGCTCAAAGTATAGAGTCATTTCCAGCCCCTAGAAATTAAAAGGACAGATACTATTGTCATTATTTTAGACATGCATCTCTTTCCCCTAGCCCTTTCTCCACTTGTTACTTCTGTAACAAGAAGGGTCATATGTCCTTCACTTGTATATACAGGAAGGAAGGAAATGGCGATGAAATGAAATGGGTTCCCAAGGATTCCTCTTCTAACAAGAAATGACCCAAGCAAATATGGATACCTAAAAGAAAGAACTGAAATTTGTTTTGCAGGTGTCTCTCAAGGCAAAGAAAAGCAACAAATGGTATATGGATAGTATCTGTTTGAGACACATGACTTGAGACAAAGAAAAATTCATTGTGCTGAGAGATAAGAAAGGATAAAAGGTTAGTTTTGGTGGTGGACAGTTTGGCAAGATAGTTGGCATTGGAATTGTTGGAAGAAACCCAGAAACATCAATTGAAGAAGTTCTATTCGTGATAGGACTCAATCACAACTTGTTGAGTGTGAGTCAAACCTGTGACAAAGGCAACTGGGTTCTGTTTGATCTCAACTACTGTCTAGTCATCAGAAAGAGTGACCGCAAAGTTGTTCTCAAGGTAAAAAGAAACAGTAACTGTTACACTATTGATTTAGATGAATTATCTACCTTAAACTCAATATGTTTAATAAGTGAAAATGATGACAGTTGGCTGTGGCATAGGAGACTAGCACATGTTAGCATGCATCAATGAAACAAACTCATTAAAAATGAACTTGTTCTTGGATTACACATCATTAATTTTGAAAAGGATAGAGAATGTGATACTTGCCTTAAAGGGAAACAGACAAAGTCTTCATTCAAAACCAAAAATATTGTCACTATAACTAGACCACTGCAATTGCTTCACATGGATTTGTTAGGTCCTAGTCGTACTAAGAGCATTGATGGCAACTTGTATGTACTTGTTGTAGTAGATGATTATTCCAGATTTACCTGGACATCATTTCTTTCCTCTAAAGATGAAATATATGATGCTTTTCTGATCTTAGCTAAAAAAAACCAAAAAAAGAAAGGCTGCTCTATTGTATGTATTAGAACAGATCATGGTGGAGAATTTAAAAATGCCAAATTTGCTAACTACTGCATTGAGAATGGAGTAGAGCACAACTTCTCAGCACCAAGAACACCTCAACAAAATGGAATTGTGGAAAGAAAGAATAGAGTACTAGAAGAAATGGCTCATGTAATGTTGAATGTGAAAGAATTGCTTAAGCACTTTTGGGCTAATGCAGTGAGCACAACATGCTACTTGATGAATAGAGCATACATTAGACCCATACTAGGCAAGACTCCATATGAGCTATACAAGGGAAAGAAGCCCAACATTTCTCATTTTCATGTCCACAATAACAACAAAGATAATCTGGGTAAGTTTGATGCCAAATCAGATAAAGGTATATTTCTTGGATACTCAAATAGGAGTAAAGCATATAGGATTTTCAACAAAAAGACTGGAACTATAGAAGAATCTGTACATTTGGTTTTTCTTGAAAATGAAATTGTGTCTGAGCATGCTAAAGATGGGGATGATCTAATTTTAAGCTTTAAGAACTTGAATGTTTCTGAAAAAAAAAAAAATCAACCTCCTAAAATATCTGAGTTTGTTGATGTAGAGGAAGATATTTAGGAGAAAGATAATCAATGTGAAATCAATGAAGAAATTTCTCAAGGACTCCTTAGAGTTTGGAGATATCAAAGGAACCATCCAATTGATCAAGTTATTGGAAATACTTAAGAGAATGTTAAAACTAGAAGACAACTTAGGGATTAAGTGAATAACTATGCATTTATTTCTCAAATTGAACCTAAGAGTACTGAAGAGGCTTTAACAAATGAATATTGGATTCTAACTATGTAAGAAGAGCTTAATCAATTTGAAAGAAGTCAGATTTGGGACTTAGTGTCTAGGTCCAAGGACTATCCTATTATTGGAACTAAATGGGTTTTTAAAAATAAACTTGATGAATTACAAACAAACATAAGGAATAAAGTTAGACTAGTAGCTAAAGGATATAATCAAGAGGAAGACATTGATTATAAGAAAACTTTTGCTCTAGTTGCAAGATTGGAAGCAATTAGAATTCTCTTAGCCTATGCCTGCATAAAAGATATAGTGCTATATTAAATGGATGTGAAAAGTACTTTTTTGAATGGTTATATCATGAAAGAGGTTTATGTTGATTAACCTCCAGGTTTTGAGGACTCAACCAAATCATGTATATAAACTGAAAAAAGCTTTATATGAGTTAAAACAAGCACCTACAGCATGGTGTAAGAAATTGACCAATTTTCTGATTGAAAAGGGTTTAAACAGGGGAAAAGTTGATACAACCTTGTTTAATAAAAGAGAAAATAAAGATTTGCTTATTGTACAAATTTATGTTGATGACATTATATTTGGTGCTACTAATGAGTCTTTGTGCAAGAACTTTTCTAAGCTAATGCAGAGTGAATTTGAAATGTCAATGATGGGGGAGCTGAACTTCTTTCTTGGACTGCAAATCAAACAATGTAATGATGGCATCTTCCTTAATGAATCAAAATATCTCAAGGAGTTGCTGAAGAAGTTTGGAATGGAAAATGCCAAACCTATGGGAACTCTTATGGCCTCTGCAACTAAGCTTGATATGGATGAAGAGGGAAAACTCTTTAATATAACTCAATATAGGAGAATGATTGGTTCCTTGCTATACCTAACTGCAAGCAGACTTGACATCATGTTTAGTGTCTACATGTGTGCCAGGTTCCAATCATATCCCAAAGATTCCCATGCAACAGTTGTGAAGAGTATTTTCAGATACTTGCTAGGAACATCATAAATGAGACTTTGGTATCCAAAAGGCAATGTAGAAGAGCTTATAAGTTACACAAATGTTGACTTTGTTGGATCCAAAACTGATAGAAAGAACACAAGTGGAACTTGTTAGTTTTTGGGAGGGTTTTTGGTGTCATGGTTCAGGAAAAAACAGAACAATGTAGCTCTCTCCATAACAGAAGCTGAATATGTTGTTGCAGGTAGTTGCTGTGCACAAGTCCTATGGATGAAGCAGCAACTTGAAGATCTTGAGATTGAGATGAAGGAAATCCCAATAAGATGTGATAATCAAAGTGCCATTAATATCACAAAGAATCCTGTCATGCATTTAAGAACAAAGCACATTGAAGTAAGACATCACTTCATAAGGGATCATATTTTGAAAAGGGATGTCAAGTTGGAGTTTGTCCTTATTGAAGATTAGCTTGCAGACATCTTGACAAAGCCACTTGTGGAAGACAGACATTGTAAAATTAGAAGAGAATTGGGAATGATAAATCCCAATAGTTATAGATATTTTCTGAAATCTCCTTTAAATATGTGATTTAGTTAATATAAATACTGACTTAAGCATCGGAGTACCTAGAAATTTGTTTTGCAGGACTGCTTGATTTAAAATGGTGAGAATTTGATAAAATGAAGTACCCTGCACGTTGAAATGAAGTTATGATGAAAAGAAAAGGCTTATGGGGATAACACAACTATCTGTAAGTGTTTATGAGTCTTTCTAATATGCTTATGCGCATAACCCATAGCCTTATGCTGAAAATGAATTGATTTTATGATATCTAAAGGTTCTGTGTTTTAGGTTGTTCAAATAAGTTATGAGGCTTTTCATGAAAATGAGAGCATATGTGAATTTCTGGTCTCTATGAAGCTTGATTTTCTGATAAGGTCATCACCTTGTGCGCATAACTTGCCTTGTTTGCTTCATTATATGTGTTCTGTGAAAATCGATTTCAGCATAACTTGCCTACCTTATCCACATAACATTACATCCAGAGAAGTAGTTCCCAAAGTAAAAACATTATTCGCATAAGATGGCAAGGTTATCAGGATAACATATTGTTTGCCAATTTTCTATGTACTTTTTGTGAAACTCCTTTTCATGATAACGTGGGGTGCTTATTTAGATAACTCTTCTCCTTTCCCTTCTGTCTCAACTTGTATTAACTCGGTTATGCGGGCAACCTAAGGACCTTATCCATATAACCCAGTGAATCGTGCCCTTGCATATACTCTTTGAAGCTCATTATTTGCATAACCTCTATACGTTATGCACATAACGTCGAGACTATATATAGGAACCTTTGTTTTTAGCAGTCTCTTATGTGGAAAACTTAACCCCATCTGGAAAACCTCCATTCGTACTCCTCAAGTCTTCCAAAATCTTCCAAGTCTCTTCCAATTCCTTGAGTTCAAATCACATTTTGGCCTACTCTAAACACCATTCACCCTATCGTATCATCTGGAATCATTGCTATGGCTAAAACTAAGGGAAGAAACTAAGGCGAACAACCCTAGTGTAACGCGAAGTTCAAATATGCAACAAAATCACCAAGCCAGGGGAAAAGGAAAGCTGAATCTGGTCTGAATGTTCCAACAAAGAAGCCTTGAACACAAAAATCAAAAGAAATTCCAAAATCTAAGCCTCAAGTTGATACTCACGTAAGTTCATCTGCAACTGAATCCGAGCAAGCTCTTATTATAGATGAATTGATTAACATAAGGATACTGAAGGAATCATACAAGGATGACTTCTAGAAGCGTAAAGTAGTTAAACCACACTTTGTTACATTGGAAGAATTTCTTGTTTGAAATAAATTTGAAATTGCAGCCAACTAGAGAACTATAGAGGCTTGATAGAGTTGAAGGAAGAATATGATGAAGAGGTGGTACGTGCTTGTTATAATTCTCTGAGGTTAAATAATGAGACAAAAGTGCGTGAAGTTAGACTAAGGAAAGATGGAGAGCACTACATCCTGATCTATTTTCTGAGATTCTAAATTTGCCTACTGGAGGAATCAGAGTGAACATTGACATCACCAAGTATCCCTCTAAAGATCAAGATATTGATGAAGACAATGGAGAAGAGGCAAAATACAAATGGAGCATAATTGTGTTTAAGCTGCTTAGGCAAAGGAAAAATATGCCTTCTAAGGGGAAAATTGCTGCAAGTCATCTGAGTATTGAGAATAGGATCCTTCATTACATTGTTTCACGAATGTTCTTCAACAAAAGTGGAGACTACAACTATCTGTTTGGAGCAGAATTCCAAGTTATGGTGCTGCTGGTGAAGGGAAAGGTAGTAAACTTAATTGACATCATCCTGTAGAGAATGTGGAAGGCAAGGACTTATAGGGAAGATTCACAATTTCCATATGGGCATCTCATCACCAGAATTCTGAAGTATCACAACATTTTACATTTTAAGAGAGGACTAGCATTGCTTCCAGAGGAATTCTATGAGAAGGCATTGCGGAAGATTGGGATGACTCTAACAAATGGCAGATGTGTTGGTAGGAAAAGGGATACTGAAGAAGGTGAAACTGGTTCTAAATCAGCAAATTCTTTTGGGAGTCATAAAGATAATGATTCCAGTTCCTCTTCCTCCTCACCTGCTGAACCATAACAACCTTTGCACACTGAATCTCATACCCCTACTCCTGCACCAAACAAACTTGATGAATTCCTAGCCACTAATTTGCCTACACCTTTTGACATACCAACCTTGTTCCAGAATCTATTTCAGATAGCAATGGCTACCAGGAAAGAACATAGAGTGGATATCATCAATCTCGAGTACCTTATTGCTAAGATAAAAGAGAAATTTGAAGCTAAAATAGAAAACCTTACCCAAGAAGTGAAACTTCTGTGTGAATAAATAGCCTCTGGTGTATCTCAGCCTTCCTCATCACCTCTCCAACCTTCTCCTCCTATATATACTGGCACTACTATTTTTCCTGAGACTTCTATGAAGTCTCTACCTACTGAGGTAGACATTCCCTCTACCTTTAAGTGTCCTGCTTTATCAGAGGATATGGGTCCTAATTCGGACTATGGACTTGAGGATAAGAAATTTACTCAAATGGTAGAAATTGACCAGACTTAGGATAGAGCTTTGGTTCCTATACCTAGAAGAGACTTTCTTCACCAAATCTTCCTAAAACATCGTAGACAAGAACTTAATGCTCTCTTCCCTCCTCCACCTGATCCAATTTCCTTTGAGGGCATTAGCTATCTAGTTAAGGTCACTGTGCAAGAAGTGATAACCATTCCCTCAGATCTTGATCCCTCTCCTACCCTTCACCTTACTGTCTCACCTCCTCTTGTGATGCCAGATGTCCCTTTTATCCCTATATTTCCTTCTGCTCCTCTTGTTCATACTGATGTGCCACTCGAGCCTATCCCAATGTGTTCAATTCCAGTTGCTTCTCCCATATTTCCTCTTTCTTTAGAAGAAAGACTTCAAAGGATCAAGAAATGGAAGACCAAAATTGACCAGGATATTACTCGGATAGATGCTGAAGCAGCTCAATTCCCTCCAATTACTGATGACAAAAAGGGGAGAAAGAAGATAAAGAGGAGAAAGAAAACAAAGAAGAGAAAGAAAAAGAAAAGAAGCCTAAGAAAAAGAAAAACAAGAAAAAGAAGAAATCAGCTGAAAGAAAGTCCACCCAAAAGAAGAAAAAGGATTAATTGAATAGAACTGGACTGTTGTTGCTATTCTTGTTGCTGTTTTCTTGTATGCTTGTATGTTTTCTTTAGTTATTGTTTTTGCTTTTATGTTGCTGTTATGTAAACTCTCTGTATTGTAGTGATAGTCAATAATACTATGAATACTTTTTTTGTGATCATTGTTCATTTTTGGTTTGCTCTGCTTTTCTCTTTCCTATGAAAATATGTATACTGCATTATCTGACTTTATTTACATTATGCATATATTGAGGGGGAGCTTTATGCAAACCCAAGCACTAATGAAACCTTTAAGTTGTTTTGTCTTCATAAAAAATGGGGAGAATGTTAATTCATATGGTTTTGATGATTCTAAATAACAATGAGTTTGGAAACCCAATATCAAAGGAGCACAAGTCATATGATGAATAAAGTTAGAGATTCTTGAAGAATGAAGAGTTGTTACATATATTTTAGGAGTCTATTTGTAAAAGAAGGTAGTTAAGCTTTAAATTCTGCTTATCCCAATATTTAATGAGGCATTTATTTGCATGATTAATGATTAGCTCATGTTTTCAAAATGGTTTTCATGAAAAGAGTTACCTTATGCACATAACGTTTAAAGATCATGAGGATAAAGTCTCAATTTTAAAGTTGTTCCTAAGTGTTCTCACTTTGTTTTCATGAAAAGGTTTACCTTATGTGCATAACTAATGAAGGTTATGAGGATAAAGTCTCAATGTCAAAGCTTTTCTAAGTGTTTTCTCTTCGATTTCATGAAAAGGGTTGAGGTTATCTGCATAACATAGATGTCCACCATGTGTTCACCTCTGTCCAAGTAGTTATCTTGATAAGGTGCTTATCCTATTCGCATAAGGGAGTGAACAGTGGAAGCCACTTGTACTGTGCAGCCCATTATTTGCATAACCTAGGGAGGTTATCCACATAACGTGTGTTACAGAACACTTGGACTTTCCTCTGTTAAATATGTTATCCTTATAACCTAGAGAGGTTATTAGCATAACCTATGTTTTAGTACCCTTGGATTTTCCTCTGTTAAATGGGTTATCCACATAACTTAGGGAGATTATCTACATAACCTATGTTACAGAACTCATGGTCCTTCTTTAGCTAAATGGTTATCCGCATAACCTAAGGAGGTTATCCTGATAACCTATGTTTCCAAAAACTCAGTTTGAGAAAATTTAATGTTATCCGAACAACTGAGTAATTTTTCATGAAAATGTTCTTGAGCTAAAACATAGTCATTCTGGAATAAATGTTATTTGCATAACCTAGCCAGATTATGCTCATAACGATTACATAACATTGAAACCAAGAGCCAATGGTCACCCGTTATTCACATAACCTAAGGACGTTATCTGCATAACCTAAGGAGGTTATCCATATAACCTCTGATAGACGCATTTAATGCTATAGGTGAATGTCTATTTTTCTTAGAGCAACGGCTAATTCTTGTTTCCAATGGATAGTTTTGCTTCAAAACTATAAATAGGACCTCATTTAATTTGTTGGGTAATGAGGAAAAATATAAAAATGCTAAAACTCTACAGAATTGATTATTGATTCATTGAAAGTTTACCTATCCTCTATTTAGCTCAGTCATTGTACTTTAAATTTTCATATCCATTCTTTTGAGAGAGAGTATTCATATCTTAACTTGATTATCTCTACACACTTGTAGATAGCACTTGGTGTAAGAAGACACTAAGAGATTGTTCTTACTCTTGAGTAAGAAGAGTGAGAGTGTTTTGGTCAGCTCAAAGTCCTAGTTAGGTTGTACTGTGGTGCTTGTAAGAACCTATTCAAATCTTGCAAGATATAGTGGAGAAATCTCAAGTAGTGGCTTAAGGACTGGACGTAGGTCAAGTGGAGTAGACTAGACCAGGATAAATCTCTGTGTCCTCTTCTCATTTACTTTGCAATTACTTTTTATATCTTATACTCTATTTTTCAGTAACTTTTATTATCACTACTATATTTCATTTTTGCAGAATAATGCATACTTCCCAATTCACCCTCTGCTCTTGGGAAGCCAGCTGAACTAACACACTCTTCCTATTTGGACCATCCCACATTTACTATATTACACTTATAAACCAAGTAGTTAGTTTAATTTATATATCTAATTTGTATTATACATTGTAAAAGTACAATGAATATATTAGTATATAGCATGACGTATATATTATAAACTCAATTAAATCATGCTAATACACATTTTATTTCTTAAAAGAACATTATATATGTTAGACACATATGATGTATTTGTTCCTTATTACCCCACATTTGTCATCATCAAAACTTATACTATATTAATCTAACAGATTTATAACGCTACTCTTAAGCCCAAATCTTTAATGTTTAATTCTTAATGGACTTCTAGTTATTTTGTTTCAGATATTTATTTGAGTCTTTGGGCATAACTTTAATTAAATAAAGCCCAATTATTGAGTCTTTGATGGATTCTAATTTATATTTCCATAGGTCCATAATTAGAATCCATTAGATGCCTCCTTCTAGTATCTTCCACAAAAATTAAGGCGGCATCTTTCATTCGTTTTCCATTAGTTTCCTAATTTATAAAGATCTCTTAGGATTTAGTATTTTAGGAAATAAAAGGAGCCACCTTTGCCACATGTGACATCCTTTTTCTAGAGTTTTCTTAGGATTTTAGTTGATTGATTTTTTCTTTAAATTGATTAGCAAATTTAGGGCTGATTAAGATTAGTATTTTAATATTATTTTATCAAAAGCTCTAATTTGGAGATTAAGTTACTAGGTGTCTATATAAACACCTTATTTGTAACGCCTTTCCTCACCAAGTTGAATGATGATTTTGAATTATTTAGTACAATTCTAAATTTGTTCTTTTGGAATTTGTGACTTACCAACCAAAGTGATCAACCGAGTGGGTGATATTGGTAGAGCCTTAAGGATGAGTTTCTACACATCTAGAATGTGATCAATTGCTTGTTCTTGTTTGTGAGTATTTGTTTTCATTGTAGTTCCTGGTTTGTTTAGTCATTTACTAAGAGGCCATATTAGTTGGCATTAAAGCTTAGGCTCAAGTCAAAGTGTTTGTGTTCTTTGCGTTTTCCTTCTTCTCTATCAAGTTATCACCTTTTCTTCTCCTCTTATGTCTTTTGTGTTCAACTTGTGTCCTCTTTTCTTCTTTGTGTGTGGCGTGTTTTCATAGTGTTTGACTTGTTTGCTTCATGTTCT
This sequence comes from Adenanthera pavonina, assembly GCA_026686845.1. Classification (NCBI taxonomy): domain Eukaryota; kingdom Viridiplantae; phylum Streptophyta; class Magnoliopsida; order Fabales; family Fabaceae; genus Adenanthera; species Adenanthera pavonina. The sequence continues at coordinate 13,615,495 of JAIVEN010000017.1, forward strand.
TACCATTATCTTCTTGTTCCTTTCATCTTGTTTTCCTCCATCATTGTTATTGCCACTCATCTAGTGTTTACCATTGTTGTATGAGTGAACTATTAAAAAAAAAATAAAGAAATAAAAAAATTCATCCAAAAAAAGTGAAAGAGAGAGAGAGAATAGCCAAAAGAAGAAGAAGAAGAAGAAGAAGTGCTCCAAAAAAAAAAAGAAAAAAATTCAGATTTGTTGCTTTCCTTGTGCTAGTTTCCTATTTTGTAGTTTTTCTTGGAGGCTACCATCTCTTGGAGGAACTTTCCTTTTTGGTGAGACCTTTCCTTCGTACTAAGACAAGCATGGTTTCCTATTTTATATTGCTTCTAATGCCACCTTCCTCTTTCTCTTCACTTTCCTAAATTCTTATACTTTCCTATTTTGTTTCCTCTTTCCTATTCTCATTGTTTATTAATTTCTTGCCATCCATTGTTTGTCTAATTTGTGTGTTCTTTTCTTGTAGGGGAATCAAGTCATCAACTTGAATGCCAAGTCATCTACTTGGACACCTAGTAACATCCTTTTCCCTTTCTTTCCTAATCCATCTTGTTTCCTATTCTTGTGTATCAAGTTTCAAACTTGTCTTTTTGTTTCCTAATTTGAATTAAATCTATGCCAATTTTCTTCTCTTCTCGTATGTCACTTTTTGCTGGTTATTGGCTGATTATACTTTCCTAAATAAGTACGCCAATTGTATCCTATTTCATTCTCCTTCTTATGTGAAGTTATTGTTGTCCATATTTGCTCATTAACTTATTGTTTCTTGTTTCTTTGAGTGATTTTATTTTTTCTTCAGTTTGCTGTCTAGATTTTCCAAATAGTTCGTCTCTTCTTGTTTGTTTATTTGATCACAAATTCACACATACTTGGATCTAATTTGGAAACTTGTTTTCTAAGTCTTGGTGATTGCTTGCTCAAAATTTCCTAAACTTTGTTTGGTTTGGTTTCTTGAGTTTGATTAAGAACACTTGCAATTCAAAATTTGAGTGGGAAAAGGTAAGAGTGATTACATCTTAATAAAAGCAAAATTGTGTTATACACGAGTGATCCCTAACATTGATTTGAGAGAAACATGTGAAGTGTGTGCTTTGTGAGGATCTTTCTTATTTCTAAATTTCAGGATGTTTGGAGATAGTGGAGGGAGTATCCACTAGATCCTAGTCTCAGGATAGATGCTATGGCATGACAAATAGACTTGATCTTTCAGAAATTGGAAGACATGGGTTCTGCTATAAAGGGAAAAAGAAGTTAGCCACGAATTGAGGTGGTAGAAGAAACACTTTCTAATGTTGAAGATTCTAATGGCAGAACCAGACTAAATACAAAGAGAAATAATGACTTGGGAGGTATTAAATTGAAAATCTCCTCTTTCCAAGGAGCATAAGACTTAGATGTATATTCAGAATAGGAGAGAAAGATGGAGCATGTATTTGCTTACTATAACTACTCGGAGGAAAAGAAAGTAAAGTTAATTGTTGTGGAGTTTACCCATTATGCAAGCATATGGTGGGATAAACTTCAATCTTCTCATAGAAGGTATGGTGAACGACAAATAAGCATTTGGGCTGAGATGAAGACTGTCATGTGAAGAAGGTATATCCCTAGTCATTATTATCATGACTTGCACACTAAGTTGCAAGGGTTGGATCAAGGAAACTTATATGTGCAAGAATTCTTCAAAGATATGGAGATGGCTTTAATTAAGGCCAACATTAATGAAGACCCTGAACAGATCATGACTAGATTTATGAGCGGATTAAGGATTGAAATCAAAGACAAGAAAGAATTGGAGCATTACATTAATGTGGAGGTGTCAATAAAGCTATCCATGGGGGAAAACAACTAAATTCCAAGAAGTCCAGCTCATTATCCATGTGGAAGGATTCAAAAAAGCGGAGTAACTCAAGGTCTAAGGAATATTCAAAGGGTTACATGCTTTGCATAAGGCCAAAAAAAGATTTCAAGCCTAAGGATGCCAAGGACAGAGGTAAATATGAGTCTAAGAAGTTTAATTCTTCTACTTCTAATCCTTCTTCTAGAGCTTGAGATGTGACTTGTTTTAAGTGCCAAGGCAATCTCAATGTCCTAATGTTAGAAAAGTCATGTGGAATGATAAAATGCAAGATTTGGAGAGTGAGTCTGAAGTTGAAGTAAAGACATGTTGAGGCCATGAAGAGTAGTGATAATTTTGATGTGGAGTGTGTTAGTCTAACTTTGAGGGGAATTATGGTTACTAGAAGAGCCCTCAATGTCTAGCTGAAATTGGAGGAAGGTTCAGATCAAAGGGAGCAATTGTTTCATACAAGGTGTATTATAAATAAGAAGGTATGTAGCTTGGTAATTGATGGAGGTATTTGTACCAATTTAGCAAGTACTCTACTAGTTGATAAATTGAGTTTGCCAACTACTAAGCACCCTACTACCTCTAGGCTGAAATGGTTTAATGAAAGTAGTGACTCCCAAGTTACTAAGCAAGTGTTGATTTTTTTTTTCAATTGGAAACTATCATGATCAATTACTTTGTGATGTTGCTCAAATGAATGTCATGCATATTTTGTTGGGATGTCCATGGCAATATGACCAAAGAGTGATGTATGATGTTTACTAGAACCATTATTTTGTACATCATCAGGGAAGAAATTTGAGCTTAAGCCTTTTAAGCCTATTTGAGCATATGAGGATCAATTGAAAATTCAAAGAGAGTGTAAAGAAAAAGAAAAAGAAGAGAAAGAGCATGAGGAAGAGAAAGAGAAAATCAGTTGAGTGAAAAGGAAAAAAAAAGAGTGCGAAAAATGAGAGAAAAGAAAACAAAGTGACTGAGAGTGGGAAAATGAAAGAAAGTATTCTTATTGAGATAGGAGAGTTAGAAAGAGCCTTTGAGGCCAAATCTAAAATTTATGTACTTCTCTTGAAAGATTGTTGTTTTACTAATTTGACCTTATTTTGCCTTCTAGTGTCGTGTCTTTATTGCAGGACTTTAGAGAATTGTTTCTAGAGGAGATCCTTGATGGTTTGCCACTAATTAGGGGAATTGAACATTGGATTGATTTCATTTCTAGAGCTGCCCTTCCTAATAGGCCAACTTATAGAACGAATTCGAAGGAGACAAAGGAGATACAATGTTAAGTAGAAGAACTCATGAAGAAAGGATTTGTGCTTGAGAGCCTTAGCCTATGTGTGCCTGTGGTTCTCGTTGCCAAAAAGGATGGCAAATGGAGGATGTGCATGAATTGTCGATCTATTAATAAGATTATGGTAAGATATCGTTACCTAATTCCTAGACTTGATGACATGTTAGATGAATTAAATGTTGTTTGTTTGTTTTCTAAAATTGATTTGAGCAGTGGGTACTTTCAAAATAAGATGAAAGAAGGGGATGAGTGGAAAATCACTTTCAAAACAAAATTTGGTTTGTATAAATGGCTTGTGATGCCTTTTGGATTGACAAACGCCCCTAGCACTTTTATGAACTTGATGAACCATTTTTTTGTGCTTTTATAGGGAAGTTTGTAGTTGTTTACTTTGATGATATCCTTGTTTATAGCAAAAGCCTTGATGAACATGTTGAGCATTGTTTTTGTGACTTTGAAAGAACATAGGCTTTATGCTAATTTAGAGAACTACGCATTTTGTATGGATTTTGTGATGTTTTTGATTTTTTTTGTAGGTGCCAATGGGATAAATGTGGACGAAGAGAAGATCAAAGCTATCAAGGAATGACCTACATCCAAGAAAGGTAATGAGGTGAGATCTTTTCATGGACTTATTAGTTTCTATAGGAGGTTTGTGAAAGATTTTTCTACCTTAGCTACACCTTTGAATGAATTAGTGAAAAATAATGTTGTGTTTAAATAGGGTGATTCACAAGAGCATGCATTTAATGTGTTGAAGGATAAATTGATTCATGCTCCTATCTTAGCATTGCTTGACTTTGGTAAAGTGTTTGAAATTGAATGTGATACTAGTGGAATAAGAATATGTGCTGTTCTTATGCAGGAAAATAAGCCAATTACTTACTTTAGTGAGAAATTACGTGGGGCTGAGTTGAATTATTCCACCTATGATAAAGAGCTATATGCATTGAAAAACATGTTAGGTTTAATATAATATAAGTTTTGATGATGACAAATGTAGAGTAATAATGAACAAATGCATCATATGTGCCTAACATATATATTGTTCCTAAAAGAAATAAAATGTGTATTAGCATGTGATTAATTTTGTTTATAATACATATATCATGCTATGTACTTATATATTCACTGTACTTTTATGTTTTATAATACAAGTTGGATATATAAATTGAACTAACTATTTGATTTGTAAGTGTATATATATTAAATGTAGGATTGTCCAAGAAGGAAGAGTGAGCATTGAAATAAAGGAATGAAAATCAACATCATGTCTTACTTGAAGAAGAAGAAGAGAAAGGATGCTCCAATAATTAAAGATTAGAAAGGAGCATACCAAGAATAGGAATGACCAAGTGAAAGTGGAGCTCAACTTTTGAAGACTTAGCTATTAGGTATATTTTATTTTCACTTAGGTTTTGAGATAGTTTAATCTTTGAAATTTACTTAATCTTATTACCATATGTTTTAAACGAGTTAGATTAAGTAAATCTGATGTCAGCATGTGTTAGAATTGAGAAATATTGGCCAATGAACAAATTTTGTTATTGATTCATGTTTATTTTGTGCAAAAATAAGCTTTTTTGAAATTTAAAATTATAGAGGTTTTATTTATGATAAACAAATTTTGAATATTTAATTTGAATTTTGGGCTAAGCATAGTTAGTGAAAGTATGCGAAAATCACAGAGATTTGAATATGCTTCTAATAGACGAATTTCGGTCTCAGAAATTCAAATTTCAATCTCTGAAATTCTAATTTCGGTATTTGAAATTCTAATTTCGAAGTGTATTGTGAAAACTTGAGACAACTGTTTAAATCCAACAGATACACTTCCAATATGAAAATTCGAATGTCACTTTGTAATAGACGAATTTTAAGGTTTAATGTTAAACACATAACTATGCTAACTCTGCGAAATTCATCTATTGAGTCTCAAAATTTGAATTTTGGTAAGTTAAACGCATTTAATGCTATTAGTGAACGAATCTTTTTTGCATAATAATGGCTAGAACTTATATCTAATGGATAGATCTTATGTCTAACATCTAGTTTAACCACAAATCTATAAATAGAACTTCATTTGAACTTATAGGTAATAAATTAAGTGAGTTTTGTACCAAAATGTTACTCCAATATATAAAATATTTCTGTGTTAGCATTTATAATTAAATCCACCTCATTAAAGTGAGCTTTCGATGTATTATCTACTAAAAAATAGAGTTTCCATTCTATAATCATTTTTTCTATATTTTCTGAGTAGAATTTTAGTATGGGGAAACACTAAGAGGTTTACACATCTTGTAAGGGGTGGGTAGAGTGATTTTACAAATGCCTACTAAAACTTGCAGGATATACTGAGACTTTACAGGTACATGGATCAAACCTGTGGGATACATTAAAAATTTCAAGTAGTGACTTGAGTGTTGAATCAAGTGTTTTGATGATTCCAAACCAACTTTCCAGAGCTTGGAAAGAAGATATCAACGGTGCACAAATGATCTCAAGTGGAGAAATTCAAGAAAAACCAGCATAAGAATAGATGTAGAATCTATAACCATGTTTAAATTGAGTAAAAGACTTTGAATTGGCAAAAAGATGCTTTAAAATTATGATTCTATGTTAATCCATAGAATATTTGAAAAACACCCATTAACAGAAGAAGTTTGAAACATTTATACTGATATGCTGTTTTTAAAATTTGAACTTTGGCTTTGGAAATTTGAATTTCGTATTGAAAATAAACAAGTATGAAAAGTGCCATCTCTGACAGATGAACTTTGACTTGAGAAATTCAAATTTTGATACTTGTCTGAAAAGAGCTTTTTCTGACAGACGAACTTTGGCTTTTGAAAATTCAAATTTCAGACAAAATACAATTTATGAAAAATGAAAAATTCATCTGAGGATATGTCAAAGTTCATCTGAAAATTGAGTTTGGAAAAAACATCAAAATGGCTCACTGACAGATGAACTTTGAACATGAAAATTTGAATTTCAGAAACAAAGCTTGTGAGTTTGTTATAATGATATATTGACATACGAATGATAGTATTTAGAAATTTGAATTTTATATTAAGTCTGAAAAGAGGCCTTTTTGACAGACGAACTTTTCATTTTGAAAATTCGAATTTCAAATAGATGAACTATTTTGCCTTATTGAACTGCCCACTGACAGATGAATTTTGAGTATCAAAATTAGAATTTTGAAGACATTGTAGCAAAATGGAACAACGGTTCATACTTTCCAGAAGAACTTTAAACTTGAAAATTCGTATGTTCCAATATAGAAACATTTTTCAAAGATCAAAATTTGAACTTTGCTTGATGAACAGACGAATTTCAAAAGTTCAACATTGAAGTCTTTAGCTTTCGGTCTCTATGAAATTCTTCTATTGACTAACTGAAATTTGAACTTTGAGTGTCAGGAGCATTAAATGCGGTTGGTGAACGGATAGTTTTTCAGAGTAACCCTTGGGTAACTTCTCCAACCGATAAATTTTGTCTCTAACGTATAGTTAAAACCTAAATCTATAAATATAACATCATTTGAAGTTGTGGGTAATGATTTTAACTTTGTATATACTGAAACTCTGCCAAATCATCTACTCAAAGTCTCTTACTCTCTCATACTTTAATATTTGTACTCTAACTTTTATATATACTCTGATTAAGAGAGTTTATTCATTGTAAATAATCTTATCTTTATCTGGAAGAAAGATTTTCTTGTGAGGGGATATCACAAGGGATTGGGGAAGCACTTAGCTAGAGTGCAAAGAGAGAGAAAGTGTGAGCTCTAAAAATAGAACATCAATGCTGTATTGTGGCATTTGGAAGAAGCCTATTGAATTCTTGCAAGAAAGTGAAAAATCGCAAGTGATGGCTTGGGGATTGGAAGTAGGTCAAGATTGAGAGACCGAATTAGGATAAACATCTGTGTCTTCCCTTCTCTATTACTACTTTTACTGATTATTCATTTATACTCTGTTTTACTATCACATTTGCTTTCCTCACTTTCTTAAAGTTTTGCAGAAAATTTTAATCTTCTTAATTCACCCCCCTCTTGGGAAGCCAGCATATCTAACATTGAGGACTGGACGTAGGCCAAGTGGTTTGGGTCAAACCAATATAAATTCTTGTGTTTGATTCTTCACTTTCTTATTTCATCTATATCATCATCATATTTAGTTCATTTCTATTCTACTGCATCCCTTTATGAAATTGGGTTGTACTCTAAAAGAGGCAAAAATCATACATTACCTCCCTTTGGGTAACTAGCCAACATCATAATTGGCATCAATGCTTGGACTCCCAACAATGGATCTAACCATCTAGGAGAACTCATGGCTAGCTTTGAAGAATATATACTACCACAGGGGAACAACATCAATAGACCTTTAGGGTTTAATGGTGAATACTATGGATACTAGAAGATGAGAATGCAGATATATCTTGAATCCATAGATCTAGACATCTGATTTGTCATAAAGAAAGGTGACTTTGTGCCAATACAGATATAGGATGATGACACATTCAAAGAGAAGCTAGAAGCAGACTAGAATGATGAAGATAAGTGAAAAGTTTTGCTAAACTTCAAGGCAAAACATTCCTTGGTCAGTGTTCAAAATCAAGATGAGTTCTATAGAGTGTTGGACTATAACACAACTAAAGAAATATGGGATACTTAGAATATTACTCATGAAGGAATCAAGGGAGTGAAGTAAAATAGACTCAACTCTCTCACAACAGAATATGAAATGTTTAAGATAACTAATGGTGAGTCTATAAAAAATTTTCAAATTTGTTTTAACATAATCAATTACTAGCACCTTTGGGAAATAGCTACACACAAAGAGAGCAAGTTTACCAAATGCTCAGAGCTCTACCTAAAGAATAACAATTGAAAGTGACAGCTATTGAAGGAATAAGAAGAGAATCATACGAATATGTCATTGCACTATTTGGAAGCCTTGCTAAACATGAAGGAAGACTTGACCTTCTGTAGAAGCAGGAGAATAAAGGGAAGACACTGATGTTCAAAGGTACTATATTATAGAGCTCAGAAGATGATATTACTGATAATAAAAGTGATGATAGCAGCAGTGATGATGAGGAGGAAAAGCTAAAATAGTTGACCATCAAATTTGGCAGATTCCTTAACATCAAAAAGAAGAAGTTTCAGGAACAAAAGCATTCCTACCATGCAAATAAGCTAAAGTACATTTAAAAGAAGCAAGGAGGCAGATATACAGAGGAAAAAAGTGACAAAGCTAAAGTGGCATATACTCTTGCAATCTGAGGCAATAGTTTAGATAAAGATGATTATGATACCTATCCATGCTTGATGACCATATCCAATGATGAAGGATTAAATTCACACTCTGAATTTGATTTTGATTACTCTTTTAATGAGTTGCAAGATGCATATAATGAAATGCATGATGAACTGATTATATTAGTAAAAGTACTTGCACACAGTAAGAAGAAAGTGATTTCCTTAGAAAATGAATTATAATTGGAAAAGAATAAAAAGGAATCACTTAAAAAAAATAGATGAGTTAGAAAATATTTGTGAAACCCACTTACACACTTCATCTTGTGATTCTTGTGATAGATTAATTAAAGAAAAAGAGGAATTAACTAAAGTCATAGCCAATTTCATCCAAGAAAAAAATAAGCTGAATTTTTCACTTAGCAAATAGAAAAGTGTGTTTGACAAGTTAGATGCTGGCTGCATAAATGAGTCTAAGGAGAAGAATATGCTTTATAAGAAATTTTTTGTACCTACTATAATGCCTAGCTCACCATTATGCACATATTGTGATAAAAATGGGCATATTGCTTATCAATGCAATATTAAGAGAAATGGTTTAAGTAAAGGCATGAAATGGGTTCCAAAGAATACCACTAGCCCTTCTGGATCCAAAAACAAGTGGGCAACAAAATGTTCTTCTAGTGTTTCATATGTGCAGAATAAATCCAAGAAAACTAACATATGGGTGCAAGAAAGAAGTCACAGAAAAGGAAAGCTTCCCAAAACTCTAAAGTAGCAATTGCAAATCACAAGGAGAAGCATGTGAAGTAAACCTCTCACTATCTCAAGGAAGCAGTTTAAATAGAAATCAGATCACTTACCTTGAGAAGAGAAAGAATAGAAGTTTAAAAAGCAATGATCTATATGCAAAAAGGAGACATGAGCAATAGTACACTGCATACAAGCCAAAAATAATAAGAAAATGATCTTTGGTAACCTCTGTCACTTACCCCTTTTATTATTGCATTATATATTTGGGTAAGACTGAACTTAGATCCAATATGAATTTTAAAATATTTAAATTGACCATTAGTGGACCCAAGTCAGAAAGGATACCAAAGAAAGAAAAAGATATTTGTTTTTGTTTTGCAGATACTCCATGAGCTAAATGGTGACAGTCTGATAAAGATGGAGTATCTGATGTGCTTAAATGATATCATACTGGAAAAGGGAAGGAATTAGCTATTAACTAAGCTAGTTTGTAAGTGTTTAACAAGTTTTCAGATATACTTGGTTGGTGCCAATACATGAGGTTATTAAAAAAAGTGTGGTCCTTGTTCAAATAATGAGATATCTGAATATGTTGGTGCTTACTGAGAAGTTCAATGTTTGTACAAGTCCATTTCTTTATTTGTATAACCAAACTTGTGTGTTTTTCATAATTTCTCTTTTTTACTGATTGATGATCTGAAAAGCATGTATGTTTGAATAAATGTTCATACTTAGGGGAAGCTTATAACTTTGCATGTAAACGTTTTTAAAAACTCTTTTTGATTTAAAAGAAAAATCTCAATTATATACTTTTGCATGAACATGCTTATTTATTACATTATGCTTTCTTAGTTTTATCAAATGAAATGCATAGGTTGAGGGGGAGCATTTTCTGAAATCAAATAACTTATGCTTTAGCTCACCGCGTTTATGGTGAAGAGTTTTGTTGCTTAGTCTTAATTTGCTAAAGGGAGCAATGATGTTTCAACATCTCTCTTTGATCTTAAAGGAAGAAGGTAACAACACTTCAATTTTGAGATATCTCTTGTAATGTGTGCATATCATGATGATCTTAATAAGAAACATCATAGCATTTGGTATCATAATAGTTTTAAGGAACAATGGATATTAGTTTTAATATCACTAACAATTGGTATCAATTTTGACATCAGTAAAATTGACATAATCTGAACATACAGTGCATAACAAGTTTGGATGATAATTTATATTTTAGTTTGTGCTTTAGTATGTGCTTGAAACAACCTTAAGCATCTATGCTTTTTGGTAAAACCTCACAAATGGGGTAAGAAGAATTGTGGGAGAATTTTTCTTCAAACCTTTTTATTGATGTTAAACAGGGGGAGAAGTTATGTGAAAAATATGCATGTGCTTAATAATTGAAATAAATTGCATTATAAGTGTTATTCATTCATTAAACATATTTTTCAATAGTGATTTATCAACATCAAAAGGGGGATATTGTTAGTTTTAATATAATATAAGTTTTGATGATTATAAATATAGAGTAATAAGGAATAAACACATCAAATATGTCTAACATATATATTGTTCTAAAAAGAAATAAAATGTGTATTAGTATGTGATTAATTATATTTATAATACATATATCATACCATGTACTTATATATCCACTGTGCTCTAATGTTTTATAATACAAGTTGGATATATAAATTGGACTAACTATTTCATTTGTAAGTGTATGTACATTAAATATATGATTGTCTAAGAAGGAAGAGTGAGCATTGGAATAAAGGAATGAAAATCAACATCATGTCTCACTCAAAGATGAAGAAGAGAAATGATGCTCCAAGAATTGAAGATTAGAATGGAGTATACCAAGAATGGGAATGACCAAGTGAAAGTGGAGCTCAATTTTTGAAGACATAGCTATTAGGTATATTTTATTTTCACCTAGTTCTTAAGGTGGTTTAATCTTTGAAATTTACTTAATCTTGTTACCATATGTTTTAAACGAGTTAGATTAAGTAAATATGATGTTAGCATATCTTAGAATTAAGAAATATTGGCTAACAAACGAATTTTGTTATTGATTCATGTTTATTTTAGGAAAAAATTGGACTTTATTTGTTGAAATTTGAATTTACAGAGGTTTTATCTCTAATAGACAAATTTTGAATCTAAAATTTGAATTTTTGGTTAAGTATAGTTAATGAAAGTGTGCAAAAGTTGCAGAGGTTTGAACATGCTTTTGAAATTCTAATTTCGATCTCTGAAATTCTAATTTTGAAAGGCATTGTGAAAACTTGAAGCAATTATTCAAACTCAATAGACTTACTTCCAATATGAAAATTCACATGAACTAACATGAGGTATCTTTTGCAAACTCGAAATTTAAATATCATTTTGTAATAGGCGAATTTCAAGGTTCAGTTGACTTTGCGAAATTAGTCTATTGAGTCTCAAAATTTGAATTTTGGTATGTCAAAAGCATTTAATGCAATTGGTGAACTACACTTTTTGCAAAGTAATGGCTAAAACTTATGTTTAACGGATAGATTTTGTGTTAAATATCTAGTTAAACCACAAATCTATAATCATTCTTTTCTACATTTTCTAGGTAGAATCTTAGTGTGGGAAACATTAACAGCCCGTTTGGTTCAATTACATAAGGAGTTAGGTAATGTGATGTAAAGAGTGTGAATGGATGATGATTACAAGTGGGTTTGTTTGATATGATATTTAAAGATAGGGGAATGATTGTTTTTTTATTAAATATGAAATATAAATAAATGTAAAATTACCTTTTTACCCCTGGTTAGGAAAAAAAAATCCCTCCCTGTCATACTCCTTTCCTGGGGGCATCATCATTGCTACCGTCACTCATCCACATTAGTGTCCATCTATCAATGAGATCACACCACCATCACATTTTCGTTCCTCCTTAGCCTCAAACGAGTAAAAAGAGGAAAAAAAAAAAGGAGTTGAAGCAGACCTGCAAATGGTAACGAGTTCAAATGGTGAACCAAGACCTTCCTTCATCCATCTTCCTTCCTCCTTAGCCCTCAAAGATGATTTGCAAATGGCGAATGATGATGGAGGATGAAGAGATTTGGAATGATGATTCACAAAGGTCATAGATCGAAAGCGTCATGGGTCCGAAGCGAATTTGGAACGATGATGGAGTATGAGGAGATGAAGGCAACGGTGGATAGCATGGTTGATGATGGCAATGGAGATCATGGCTACAGCAGCACTCTTGAGAGTGAAGGAGATGACGATGGACTACTCGGAGGTGGAGGGAGGTATTTCGGTAAAGTAGAAGGACTGTGGGTATTAAAGTCATTTACCTTCCCTTCATAGCACTGTGATCCTCTTCACATAGCAAAATAGAAGTGATATTCTGCACATCAATTGAGGTAATCAGCTATACTTAAGTGAGGCTCCCCTTACCAACCAAACAAATCATCTTATGTGATGTGAAGACCATCATACTCAATTCATCTTTATTTTGCTGCATCTCCTGGTGAAATTAGGTTGTACCCAAAAAGTGGCGAAAATCTTGCATCACCCAATTCACCCCCTCTTGAGTGACCAGTCAACCTCACAGAACGCTCTTACAACATGAAAGCACTATCTCCTTCTAAAGGAGTTCATCATCCATAGTGATCATAAGAGCTTAAAGTGGCTTAAATCACAACACAAGCTCAACAAAAGGCATGCAAGATGACTAGAATTTACTAAGCAATTTCTTTATGTGATAAAGCATAAGAAAGGTAAAGAGAATAGAGAATGTGGTTGCAAATGCACTTTGTAGAAGGTATACTCTCTTGATTTCTTTACATGCTAGGTTGCTAGGTTTTGAGAAGTTGAAATTCTTGTATAAGAAAGATAATGGTTTTGGAAACATTTGGAATTTGTATGATTTGCATGGATATAAGGATTTTTATCATCTTGATTGTTAGATATGCTGGGTTCCCAAGGGGGGTGAATTGGGAAGATTAAAATTTTCTACAAAAGTCAAGAGAGTGATAAAAGTAAAAGTGACAGTAAAAACAGAGTATGAAGGAATAACAAGGTAAAAATAGTATAAGAGAAGAGAAGACACATATATTTATCCTGGTTCGGTCTCTTTATCTTGACCTACTTCCAGTCCCCAAGCCACCACTTGAGATTTTTCATTATCTTGCAAGAATTCAGAGGGCTTCTTGCAATTGCCTCAGTACAACTTGATGCTCTGTTCTTAGAGCTTACAATCTCACTCTTTGCACTCTAACTAAGTGCTTCCCAAATCCCTTGTGATATCCCCTCACAAGAAAATCTTTCTTCCAGATGAAGATAAGATTGATTACAATGATTGAACTTTGTAATTTAGAGTGTATATGAAAGTTGAAGTATGTGAGAGTAGAAGCCTTTGACTTAAGAATTTAGCAGAGTTTCTATATATACAATGTAAAATCATTACCCACATCTTCAAATGAAGTTTTATTTATATATTTATGTCTTAACTATACGTTAGAGACAAGATTTAGCCATTAGACACGTTACCCAACGGTTACTCTAAAAAACTATCCATTCACCAACCGTATTTAATGTGTCTGACACTCAAAGTTCAAATTTTGGTGGGTCAACAGATGAATTTCATAGAGACTGAAAGCTAAAGACTTTAACTTTGAACTTTGAAGTTCGTTTGTTCTAAAACAAAATTCGAATTTTCATCTTTGACAAATGTTTCTATGTTGGAACATACAAATTTACAAGTTTAAAGTTCTTCTGGTAAGTGTGAACAGTTGTTCCATATTGCTACAGTACCTTCGAAGTTCGAATTTTGGTATCCAAAATTCATCTGTCAGTGGGCAGCTCAACAAGGCACAATAGTTCATCTTTTCAAAATTCAAATTTTCAAAAGTCAAAGTTCATCTTTCAGAGAGAGCACTTAATTTAAACTTCAAATTTCTGAATACTAAAATTCATATGTTAACAAATTATCATAACAGATTTGCAAGCTTTGTTTCCAAAATTCGAATTTCTAAAATCAAAGTTTGTCTGTCAGAGAACTAACTTAGAACTCTTTTTAAACTTTACTCTCAGAAAAACTTTGACATATCCTCAGATGAATTTTTTATTTTTCATGATTTGTGTTTCACCAAAAATTCAAATTTTCAAAACCCAAAGTTCGTCTGTCAGATAACACTCTTATCAGACTTGATTCAAAGTTCTAATTTCTACAATCAAAGTTCATCTATTAGATGAATCTGTTTTCTAACTAACTTATTTTCAATTCGAAATTCGAATTTCAAAAGCCAAGGTTCGAATTTTCAAAGCAACAAATCAGTTTTAACACTTCAAAGTTTGTCTGTTAGTGGGTATTTTTCAAATATTCCATGAATTATCATAGAATCATACTTTTAAAACATTCTTTTGCAAGTTTAAAGTCTTTTACTCAATTTTGTTAATTAGACTGACTTCCCAAGAGGGGGGTGAATTAGGAAGATTAGAAATTTTCTGCACAAAGTGAACATGATGAAGAAAGCAAGGTATAATGAAAAACAGAGTATAAAGAAATAAGCTAAAAGAGAAGAGATAGGGAGAAGAAAAACTCAGATATTTATCCTAGTTCAATCTCTCCACTTGACCTACGTCCAGTCCCCAAGTCACCACTTGGGATTTTCCACTATACTGCAAGAATTCAAGGGCTTCTTGCAAATGCCACAGTACAACGTGTATGCTCTGTTTTCTAGAGCTCACTCAATCACTCTTAGTACTTTCACTATGTGCTTTACAATCCCTTGTGATATCTCCTCACAAGTAAATCTATTTTCCAGATGAAGATTAGATTGTTTACAAAATGAAACCCTCTTGAATAGAGTAAATATGAAAGTTGAAGTGCAAGTATTGAAGTAAGGGGGTAAAAGTCTTTGAGTAGAAGATTTGGCAGAATTTCAGTATATACAAAGTTTGATTCGTTACCCACAACTTCAAATGATGTTATATTTATAGATTTAGGTCTCAAATGTCTGTTAGAGACAAAATCTATCCGTTGGAGAAGTTATCCAACGGTTACTCTGAAAAACTATCCATTAACCAACCTCATTTAATGCTTCTGACATACTGAAATTCGAATTTTGGTAGGTCAACAGACCAATTTCGAAGGAACCGAAGGTTAAAGCTTCCAACGTTGAAATACTGAAGTTCGTCTGTTCATGAAGTGAAATTCGAATTTTGAAACTTAGAAAATGTTTCCATGTTGTGACATGTGAATTTCCAAGTGAAAAGTTTTTCTGTTAAGTGTGAATAGTATTTTTAATTTGCTACAGTGCCCTCGAAATTCAAATTTTGGAACCCCAAAATTCGTCTGTCTGCAGCAAGCTCAAAAGGCACAGTAGTTCATTTCCTTCGAAATTTGAATTTTCAAAGAGTGAAGTTCGTCTGCCAGAGAGACCTCTTTTCAGACTTACTTCAACATTCGAATTTGTAAACAATGTCCTTCATATATCATCATGTCATTTTAACAGACTCACAACTTTAGCTTCTGAAATTGGAATTTCCATGTTCAAAGTTCGTCTATCAGTGAGCAATTTTGAAACTCAATATGATCTTGATTTCAGATGAACTTTAACATTGTTTCAAATGAATTTCTTCAGTTTTCATAAATTTTATTTTGTCTGAAATTCGAATGTTCAAAACCTGAAGTTTGTCTGTTACTCAACAGCTTCTTTCAGATGCTTATGAAAATTTGAATTTTGAACAATCAAAATTCATTTGTCAGAGAGGCATCTCTTCAGACTTACTCAGTTTTAGCTCGAAATTTGAATTTCCAAAGCCAAAGTTCGAATTTCCCATATGACAGTTCAATGTAAACTTTTCAAACTTCGTCTGTTGGTGGGTATTTTTCAAATATTTCATAATTTAATATAAAATCAAGGTTTTAAAACGTTTTTTCACCAAATCAAAGTCTTTTACCCATAACAAAAGATCCTACAACAATCCTAGCATTACTCAGATTTTCTTCACTTTAGACACTTTGAGCTCCTTTGATATCTTCAATCCAAGCTCTTCAATGTTAGTTTGGAATCATCAAAACTTCTTGATTCAACAAATTTAAACACAGTAAGAAATCCTATATCTAATCTTGTGCTTGTTTTTCTTGGATTTCTCCTCCTGAGATCTTTTGTACACCTTTGATATCTTTTTTCCAAGCTTTAGATGGTTGGTTTGGAATTGTCAAAACACTTGATTCAACATTGATGGTTTCATTTTCAAAGGAAATAGGTTGTGTGTGCCTAGATGTTGTATTAGCGAGTTGCTTGTAAATGAAACACATGGTGGTGGTTTGATGGGTCATTTTGGTGTGGATAAAGTCTTGATATGTTGAATGAATACTTTTATTAGCCTAATATGAGGAATGATGTGATTGCTTGTTGTAGTAGATGTGTTACTTGTAGACATACTAAGTCTAAGGTATAACCCCATGGTTTGTATTCTCCTTTACCCATCCCTGAACATCCTTTCCTTGGACTAATATTTCCACAGATTTTGTACTTGACTTGCGTAGATCTTCTAGTGGAAAGGATAGCATTTTTGTTTTGATTGACAGGTTTTCTAAAATGGCGAATTTCATTGCATGTAGTAAGATTCATGATGCCATTTATATTGTTAATTTGTTCTTTAAAGAAATTGTGAGATTGCATGGTTTGCCTAAAACAATTGTAAGTGATCATGATGTAAAATTCTTGTCTCATTTTCGGCGAACTTTGTGGAGTAAATTGGGCACGAAATTGTTGTTTTTTACCATTACACATCCACAAATTAATAGCCAAACTAATGTAGTTAATAGGACACTTACAACTTTGTTAAGGGTTATAATTCAAAAGAATTTAAAGAATTGGGAGAATTACTTGCCTCATATTGAGTTTGTGTTCAAGAGGACCATATACTCTACTACTTTTTATTCTCTATTTGAAATTGTGTATGGTTTTCATCCATTGTCTCCCATTATATCTTACCATTATTTTGTTTTGAGAAAGCTAATCTGGATGGTAAAAAGAAAGCTGAGATGGTGTAAGAATTACATGCTAAGGTTCGTGCCAACATTGAACAAATGAATGCCCAATATGTTAAGGAGGCCAACAAAGGATGGAGATGTGTGATCTTTGAACCCGGTGATTGGGTTTTGGTGCGTATGCGCAAGGAAAAGTTTCCTAATCAAAGGAGATCCAAGCTAGCACCACGTGGAGATGGTCCCTTTTCAGTCCTAGAGAGGATAAGTGACATTGCATACAAGATTGATCTCCCCGGTGAATATAATGTAAGTGCTACATTTAATGTTAGTGACTTGAGTCCTTATAATACAGGTGGAAATTCGAGGGTGAATCCTTTCTAGGAGGGGGAATGATGGAGACTATCAAGGAAGTAAAGTCCAACTTCAAGCTTGGAGGAGTAATGTCCCAAAAGACTTTTTCTAGGACATTAGTAGACCTATCACAAGGGTAAGGGTCAAAGCCATGAAGCAGGTATTGAATGGGCTAATCTTGGAACTGCAAGATAACAAAGCCTTCTACCTTGATGAATTAGAGGGTGTCCTCAAAGCTCAATAATCCCTCCAAGATGGCATCTTCATATGGAGTAAGAAGCATGGTCATTTGT
The DNA here is from genome assembly GCA_026686845.1 of Adenanthera pavonina. Lineage (NCBI taxonomy): Eukaryota > Viridiplantae > Streptophyta > Magnoliopsida > Fabales > Fabaceae > Adenanthera > Adenanthera pavonina. Next base: position 13,633,300 of record JAIVEN010000017.1, read on the forward strand.
TTATAAGTTCTACCCAAAAGAACCAAGCTTCTAAGGGCATCACAATTGGAGAACCCATTTGAGGATTCATAACGTTACTCTTAAACCCAAATTTTTAATGTTTAATTCTTAATGGGTTTCTAGTTATTTTGTATTAGTAGTTTATTTGAGTTTTTAGCCATAACTCTAATTAAATAAAGCCCAATTATTGAGTCCTTTTATTGATCTTTGATATGTTCTAGTTTGTATTTCTATAGGTCCATAATTAGAGTCAATTAGGTTAAATCTCAATAAGTGGCATCTCCTTCTAGTATCTTCTAGAAAGATAAAGGTGCCACCTTTCATTCCTTTTTCATTAGTTTCCTAATTCATTAAGATCTCTTAGGATTTAGTATTTTAGGAAATAAAGGGAGCCACTTATACCACATGTGGCATCCCTTTTCTAGTATTTTCTTAGAATCTTAGTTGATTGAGTAGCAAATCTAGGGCTAATTAGGATTAGTATTTTAATATTATTTTATCAAAAGTCTTAACTTGAAGATTAAGTCACCAGGCATCTATATAAACACCTTATTTGTACACCTTTCTTCACTAAGTTGAATGATAATTTTGAATTATTTAGTATAATTATGAATTTGTGTTTTCTTGAGAACTTGTGACCTACTAATTAGAGTGATCAACTGCGTGAACATCATTGTTAAAGGCTTAGGGATGAGTTTCTAGGCATCTAGCATGTGATCATTTACTTGTTTTTGTTTGTGAATATGTGTTTCCGATATAGTTCCTAGTTTGCTTGGTCTTCTACCAAGAGGGCCATATCAACAAATGAAAATTTTGGAGAGAGAGAATTTCATAAACAATTGCTTAGCTCTTTTTGAGAAGAGGGTAGATAACGGAGAGCACAGGAAGCCATGAGAAGATGAAGATCTCGCATAAGGTTTTAAATTAGTACACAAAGAAGAAATACAAAAGGAAGTTGGTTTACTAATTATAGAAGAAGGCTATGTTAACTAACCATAAATCGTAATTGTGAAAAATTACAATTCATGTATCTAAGTTTATATATATATATATATACAAGCGCGCACACACATAGAACACCAAATTTTAAAATATTTTAAGAGAATGAGACAAAAAAAAATTGATTTAGAATTCTAAATTTTTTATTTTGAAATCATTGAAAATGATTATAAATTTTAAAATTCTTAATATAATTATTTTTAACAGTAATTTTTTAACTTATTCCAAAATAAACTAAACTTTTTCACTTTTTTGATAAAATTTTTTCATTATTTTTTGTTGTCCATGAGAGTATTGTGTTGAAATAAAAAATAGAAGCCCAAATCCGGCCCAATATTTTGGCAATTCATCAAAGAGCTACTTGCTCGTTTCTTTAATGGGCTTTTATCAAGTTAGGATGGAAGCAAGTAGATGAAGAGTAGAGAAAAAGAAGAAAGGCAAAAGAGATCAAATGGGGAAGAAGAGAGTTTGACAATAGAGCAGTTTTTATTGTATAGATTCATAGAATGACCAAGGAGAGGGAAAGCGACATATGAAGACAGTAAATAAATATTAAATACTCTCTTTGGTTTTATATTATAAAACATTTTATTTTAGTCTTAAATATAAAATAATTTTCAAAATATAAGATATTCCCTCCGGTTCTATATATAGAATCTTTTGTCCTGATCCTAAATATAAGACTCTTCACAATATATGAGGTAGTATTTATTATACATTTCTAAAAAAATGTTCCTATTTAATGTATCCAAAGAGAAAGAGATTAAATAAAGGTAGTTTTGGAAAAATGTTGAAATTTTCAGAAAAATCGAGGTAGTTAATTAGTTTTAATTCCAATTCTTAATTCACGTGATTCGGTTAAAAATGTCTTATATTAAGGACCAGAGGGAGTAATACTTATTTTACATTAATAAAATTATCTCTATTCAATTCATCCACCATAAAGGGAGAATAAATAAGAGTTGTTTTGAAAAAATGAATTGATTCTTGAAAATCTTAAGGTGATTAATAAAAAGGTATTTAAATAATTTCACATGGTTAAAAAAATAACATACCATTGGAAACCTATTCCTTTACTTGGTTCAGTAGCATGATTCTTTCATCAAACTTACCGTAAAAGAAAGGATGAATAGCTAGTAAAAACATCTGTTTAACAACTGTACTTCATTTTAATACATACGTCGTTAATCATAAGCTTCCTTGATAGCAAATTAATGAATCCACTAGTTGGTCCATAAAAATAACAAACTCATTACAAATAGAGAAATTATTACAAATTCCATATCATTTTTATTTTCTCCAATAAAAAAAATTCAAATTGAACAAAATACTACGTTCATATAAACATGTTAGGCACGTTTAACATGAGGGAATTAGGGTGAGAGAATGGGAATGAGAGAGGGATTCCGTCACTTGATGCATTTGGTATGTGGGCTTTTCTAATGCCTATGAATGGATGACTCCCATGTTTATGGAAATGATCAATACTTTTTTTTGTTTCGGGGGGAGGGGGGTTTGGTTGAGAGAATGAGAATGGGAGAGGGATTCCCTCACTTGGCGCGTTTGGTATGTGGGTTTCCTTATGCCTAGGAATGGATAACTCCCATATTTATGGGAATGATCAATCCTTTTGTTTTTTTTTGGGGGGGGGGGGGTGTTTGAGAAACTGGACATGGAAATGAGGTTCATTTTGACAAAAAAACCCATGTTTCCATGAGCTTCTATTGTTGGTGCCCCTCCTTCATCTTCAATGGCGTGCCTTCATCAGTGATGATGGAGACATCATCGTTAACAACAGTAGCGGCGGTAACACTGACAGCATTGGCCTCAGCTGCAGCAATGGTGACATCGACGATGTGTGCTTCCACAAGCTTCAATCGTCGATGGAGAAGAGGAAAGGAGGAAGGATCTTTAGTGTCATCGATGAGCTTCAGTCTAGATCTGAACAAATGAGAAGCTAGTCACCGTTATCGAGAGATTTGAGCACAAGAGGAATTGGTGAAGTTCAACAGCATTGATAACAATGCCACGAGCTGTTATCATCGGCTCCCCACCTTCATCTTCAACGGAGTGCCTTTATCAGTGACGATGGTGACAACGTTGTCAACGGCAATAGCAGCGGTAACATTGACGGCATCAACCTCAACCACATCAACGATGACATTGATGATGTGTGCTTCCATGAGCTTCAATCATCGTTGGAGAAGAGGAAAGAAGGAAGGAGCTTCGGCGTCATCAGTGAGCTTTAGTCCATATTTGAACAAATGAGAGGCCAATCACCGCTATCGAGAGATCTGAACATGAGGAATTGGTGAAGCTCAACAACATTGATAACGATGCCAATAAAGTTCAACAGCGTTTATGGAGTTCAACGGCATTGACAACAGCATGAGCAACCATTGCTAGGCTCCCTGCCATACCCCTACCATCTCAGTATCCTTGTCTTGTTTTTCCCTGCGTTTGTGTTTATGGTGGCTGATTGGCAATGGTATTGAGACGCTGATGAAGAAATGGATTGTTGTGAAAGGAGGGGTTTTTTTTTGGGAATTTTTTGGGGACATTATGGTCTTTTAATAATCCATTTCTAACAATATTCCTTTTCATACTAAACATATTTTTAAAACTCATTCTCATTCTCAATCCCATTCCATAAAAAATCATTTTGTATACCAAATGGGGTCTTATAGTGGATAGCAGAACGTCAATTCCATGCAACACTCCATTTATATGACATGGAGTAATGGATTACGAAATACAGGCTTGCCATTATTGCATAAGTTTTTGGGTCCCATTTGTTTTTTTTTTTCTTCTTAAATTGAACAGAGTATGAATAACATAACACTCTCAAGAATATGTAAAAATTTCTCCTCAGAAGTCCAAATAATGAATTAGTTATTTCTTAAAACCCACTTGTGCATTCAATAATTTTCTTAGAAACTAAAGCTAAATAAGCCTACCAACGAAAGGAATAAATTATTTTATCCCTCTTAATATTCCTTCGTGATCATCATCTCATGGTCATGATACCAGCAAAATGTGAGATCCAGTGACCTTGTTACATCGATAGGTGCTCGCCCATATCCCTACAAATAGAAACCATCCACCACTAAAAAAATGACTACTAAAATATACAATATAGAATATTTATCAGAGAAGATAAACAGACTAAAAATAACCTGAAGAGTTACTTCGACTCATTTTCAGATAGCTTTTGCCTTAGGTCCTTCAGTCCATCCACCACTTCTGCATCAAGATTGTGCTTCAATAGTCTACCTTGAAAAGAAGTGGGTCTGAACAAAAAAGCAAATCAATCAGCAAAATATTGTCATGTAATGAATAGGTCAAAGTATACTTTTCATCCCTTGACTTTTATTTCTTCCAATTTTCTTCATCATCTTTCAAAATCCCATACATAATTCTTTGGGGGAGTACAGATTGGAGAAAATATTGATGATATTTTGAAGGAAGTAGGATGAAATTAGAACAAATAAAATTAAAGGACAAAACATATACTTCAGCTTAGAAAATAGCATCAGTTATCTCTCAAAGAACAGCAATTTCTATTCAATAAACAACTTAGTTAAGATGCACAATTGTCAAAGCTGACATGCAAAAAAAGAAAAAGGATCAGACAACAAATAAATCTCAACAGCTACAAACATAACATGAGGAGGGATCAATTAGCATAGATGTCGATCAAAATTAGTCTTTTTTTTCATTTTTAGTTTTTTAGTAGCAAACCATCTAGTATCCGGATTTACATTGAATTCTGACTAATCCAGATTGAGTTGGATCAAGCCCCAGAACTGGGGTAGCTCTCTCAAAAGTGTCTTTTATATATAAAGTCTCAAAACTGAAACATCATGTTTAAGCAGAATCTAGCCCCTTCTGCTAGGACCAATGCCCATTGGTCCTCACATAATTTAGAGTTCTTATGATGAATTTTTCACAAAGTTCACTGTCAGGTTAAAAGTTCTCATCATGAATATCATCCTCACAAAATTTGACATTAACCCAAAGTTTGTTTGATGCCTCATCAATATATTGAAAAACTAAAATATATATATTTCAAATATAAAAAACCATTCAGACCATATATATATATATAAATGAAACCATGAACTATTTGACTGCGTACTTATAACTATCTAATTTCTATAAAATTTAACAAAGACCAACTTAGTTATGACGTCTAATCCATCAAATGGTTGGATTAATTAAAATCAGTTCCTGTAACAAAATATTAAGAGGTGTAAGAGTGACAAACACACACTGGAATTTGTCCATCAACATCCCGAGGGGAAGAGGTTTCATCAAAACTTTTTCCTTGTTTGAGACTTAGTTAAGGAGAGGAGGATAATAACAAAATTTCCAAAATCTTCCAAAGTAGACACAATTTGGAGGATTGTTACAGAGAACATTCTCCAAAACAAGGAAAAGGAAAATTACCATTTAATCATCACTTTCCTTGCTTTTCTTCTCTTCTATATTTCTTTAGATTCTTTCCCCTCCCAACCTACCAACCTCCCAAACATACCCTAAGGGTTTGTGGGGAACAAAAACCACAAAATCAACTAATGGTTTGCAGAAGCATTACAGAATATTGATCCAAAATCAGACAAGCCATCTAGATCAAAGTTAAAACCATACTTCCGAAAGTCTAAAATAACATTAAAAAAATATATTTTCTGACAGAAGACAATGTGGTTTTTATAGGAAAATACTTATATGATTTTTCTTATGTGCTTTTCGTGTTGTTTTCTAATTAAAAGTTAATATATGAATTACTTTTTAATACATTATAAATTTAGTCATTAATCATATATTAAAAGTATTAAATTCTTAAACTTACAAAAATTTAAAAGGTTTACATGTTAAATTTTAATTGAAGAATAGCATGAAGAGCATATAAGAAAAAAATATAAGTGTTGTCCATTTTTAAATTGATCAAAAATAGCTCAAACACACCTTTGTTCTTTGAGCATCATTTCAACCTCCTTTTGTGATGCCTTGATCTATTAACCAAACAATCAAATGAACAAGAGCATGTAAGATTCAAAGCACTTCTCATTTAAAAAACTCAAAATGAATAAAAATGTCTAGAGTGGTCAAGCTCATCTCAGATTTGAAACCATCGCCTCTATTATAAATGTGCAGAGATAACTAAATTTTATAAATTGTTTTGAGAGGAACAGAGTAAACTAAAATTTCTTACAAGACATTATATGAGAGAGTCCTACAGAAGCACAAGTTACAAACTTTTAACTATTATCTTTCTATAGCACTTCTTTTTCATACTAGACATTATAACTTGTCTTCATTATAAATCAGATAATATTCTTCCTTCATTTGGTGTTTTACCTCACTAACCAATGCTTTGCAACTCCAAACATAGGCTCCCTGTAAAATATGTGATAATGTAAGACTTTTGGACTAATAGACTGAGCATGAGGCTACAGTTGCTTAAATTTTTGGGTGATAGTGTGCACTGAAATAACAAGAACAAAAAGTCAATTATGATTTTTGAAATCAGAGAATTATTTGAATTTCTGCAGAAAATGAAAGGGCTGCAGATTTAGGTCAGCACACAGCACATAACTGCAAGAGAAATGCAAAGACAATTGATAACAAATAAGTCTTTTTAATTTTATTTAAGTTTCCAATCCATAGGAAGGATGCGTACTGCTCCATGTGCAGCCTGCTGGTGACAATGATCAGAAGAAACAACCCACACTTTGGGGCATCCATCCTCTTTCAATGCTGCAACCTAGAAGAATCAAAGAATAATACATACATACAGTATTTGCAAAGATGAATCACTTCACTGCAGATAATAAAACATGATAAGGTGGCAAAAAAAAGCCTCATGAAATGACAGTAGGTAGCTGAGCAATAGAATTGATTTATAGAGATAACTATTCATTCCCTTCTTAAACCACTGAAAAATAAATGCCTCAAATATAATCAAGACCCTCATGCAAAGAATTGAGTTATTTTGCAATATGGGGCATTATATGTTTACAGATTAATCACTATTTTGATTCCCAAATCAGAAAGCAAGAGGTATAGTATAAGCTAAATATGCAAAGCAGGATTATGAGAAAACCTGGAATAAAAATTTTAATAAACTATTTGTCAAAATGACAGCGAAATAAAACCATAAAACCATAGGGCCTATTTAATTGGCATTTTCTAAAATAGTTTTCTGTTTTTGAAAATAAAAAAACCATAAAACTTGTTTAATAAGCCTATTTTTTTTTAAATGTTCTAGAAAAAAAGGTATAAAAACAAAAAACTCAAAACATCTTTGAAGTTTGCATTTTTTATTTTGGAAAACACAAGAAAAGACAGAAAATACCCACCTCATCAATGGCAAAATAGTAAATTTTGAACAACTCATTTAACACTTACTAGTTATGATTTTACAAACAATTATTCAAACAAATTTTTTTATTTTCTTATTCTCAAAACTTGTTCTGAAAAATAGTTCTACAAAATTGTTTCGAGAACAATAAAACAGAGAACACATACAAACAAGCCCAAAAATTCTATTATTACCTCTTTCTCAATCCATGTATCAGCACATGTTTCAGCAGAGAAAACCACATCAACACTGCAACATTCGTTCGTGAACTAAAAAGCTTTAGCTTAAAAGGCTCAATATACACAAGACAAAAATACTTTCATCAAGTTTTAAGGCTTGTGAGATTTGTAACACGCAAAAATCTACCTGAATTTAGAGAAACCTCTTTTTTTTCAGTGGAAGGGGAGCAATAACAGTTGTTGCAATAGCTTGAAATCAATAGCTGATTTCATAACAAACTCATGTCCCATGCATGCAAAATATTATTAAAGCTAATAGAAGAAGGTCCTTTGCAATTATGCAAATTACAGACTTGGGACCAAATATTAAAAATTAGTACATGAACATTGAACTATGATTTAGGCCTCAAAACTGTACCCAGCAAAATTTTCCTTGTGTGTAGGTAGTCCAGACAACATTGCATCAAAAACAACAACCACTTTCACCTCTGTAAATTTTCACAAATAACAAAGAGAAGTATCAACAATATGAATGGACTACAAATTTCATTGATTCTTAAGTGCATGAGATTATAAAAGTTGAAATCTCTCAGGTAAGGAACATGGTATATGAAAATCTGAAATTCTTTGTCTCTAAATGTTTAGCCTCTTCAAATGAACTATTTTTATGTTTAAATTAAAATGTTAGTTCCCATACTTTGCATTCGTATACAATTGTAATGCAACTTGTGACATTAACTTGAAGAACAATGAAATATCTTGACTTACTGCACATATTGAGGCAGTGGCTTTTCCTTATTTGCTGGACCGTTGCTTTAAGATAATTTTATCTACAACACTATCCTGAGAGTATCTAGGACGAACAATGTACCCAATGTCATCACTTGCTCAACATAACCTATTAGCAATTTTATAATTTTTGGTGTGGATACTCAAATTTATTGATTTTGTTAAAACCGTGACATGTCTAATTTAGCACTGAGACTCACAAATCATGATAACAGAAAGCATTACATGTTTAGCAAGCTCTCTTTCTTGGTGTAAGCTTAAGCCTTTAGAAACTAAAAAGAAGAGGGAGAGAAGATGAAAGGAAAAAGATTCGTCAATGAACCAAGACATGATAAATAAATACTTTTATTGTTTTCATTCACCTTCCTTTCCTACTATTTTTGCTTCCCAAATAAAAAAAAATGACACTCTTCATCCTTCATCCGCTAAATTTAACATGCTTAAATAACAAAAAGAAGAAAAATAAAATGTTTCTTTGTAGAGAGTTTCAACAAGAGCACTTGTTTCATTATTTTTTAACATATCTAACATCAGAGTGATTTTGTATAACTCAGTCTCCCATTATGTCATTAAAGGAATAGGTACAAACCTCTCAGCATGCTAAAAGTTACAAGTTCATCAATAAGCTTTTGACGAGCAATATCAAGTCTTCCATTCATAAAATGTTTCTTCAGCTTCATCCAATAGCCACACACATTATAACCATCAACAAGCAATACAGGGACTGCATTATCTATACCCTGGTTTGTACTGTAGAAAAGGTTTAGCAAGCAAAAACATGAACCTCCTCCAACAAGCATAAAGTGATTAAAAAGGAATCTAAAACAACATTAAAAACGTGGGGAGAGTATTACTAGTAGAGATTCAGGGTGGGATCATGATAGAGCTCTGTATCTTCTGGAATATCCTCCCTCTCTACGTTCTTTCTGCGGTAACTGGTTGAAGGCCTGGGGGTGCCAGACTTTCTTTTCTGGAACTCCTACAAGGTATCTATCAATTGAGACAAATAAAGGAGGTTGTAATACAAATTTTGCTGCAGCACATAACCTACCTTCCATAGCCTGAGGAATTGCAGGTTTTGCTTCACATTTGATGTAATTCTCGGAGGAGATGACTCAGAACCCTACCGAAAAAAGGATGTTAGGCATAATCTAAAATGAGGTATGTAAATGATTATCTGTGTAAATATTTGACAGGTCATTCATTTGTTCACAAATACAGTATTTGAAAGAGAAAATAACAATTTTTCTTTTCCAACCATTTCTTGGGAATAAAATATGATCACAGAGTGTGTTCTTCATATTAAGAAAACATGACCCAGAACTTGAAGCATAAATGCTTTATGTGAAATTCTAACTGTGTTGTGAGTCATGAGCTTTTTTTTTTTAATTTTTAATATGCAAGCCTCATCAAATGTGACTGTTAGGGAAAAGGAAAAGGTGCAGTGCAGGAGCTGAATCACTTTTATAGTCATAACCCCCCCTAGGGGGGTTCTCAAGGATATAAATACAATAAAATTATCAGAAAAACAGAAACAGCTCTCCAACACAAACACTGTTTGAAATAGAAGAATGGGAATAAATAGCACTGATATATCAGAATTTGGGTTACACACATCGGATTGGGCTGACCTACAAGTCACAGGCTCAGAATGACTACATTGTCCTTGAGGGGCATGCATAATGATATACTCAGGTAAATATCTCTCTCTCTCTCTTAGACTTAATTCCCTGTCTCTCTAACACTGCAAGACCATCAGAACGGGCAAATTACCATTTATCAACCACCAACCATCTAAAAGAAGTATTCTTAATTATCTGACCAAAAATAAAATGTAAATATTTGAGATCCCAATATGCAATCACTAAGAATAGATGTTCTCCCTATAACAGACTACAACATGATAAATCCTAATAATATCCAATCAAATGGGAGGGCCAATGATTCTGTGGCAACTAGACAGAGAATCAGAGACAATGTCAGCCAAATTGTACATCGTAATTAACATGCAAATTGCACACTATGTTAGAATTTTATTAGTTTACACGATAAATTTGTTTTCGCTAACTTTTCCAGACTTTTACGAGCCAATATCCCCATCACTTACAGGCAAAAATTCGCCCCTATCGATACAAGCGCGAACAACATACTCAACAACATTTGCACGAACAAAAGTTGCTATAATTTCCGCAACTAGTAAATTAAGGAAAAGCTAAACAATCATCCATTAAGTAAAAATATCCTAAACAAGATTTGCTCGAAGAAGAGTTACTACAACTATTAAATTGAGGAGAAACTAAACAGTCATACACTAATTTGAAAAAGCAAAACTCAGGAAATTCGAGGGGAAAAACCTTAGAAGCCTCATGCTGCTTCTTGCTTTTGGCAACTATGGTCCTGTAAGGAGAAGAGGTAGCAACACAAGTGAGAGAGGAAGAATAAGAAGCACTGTAATAGCAGGAGCTACTTGCGGAGCATGGCTGGGAAATCAACGACAATGAAGATGACGGAACTGATTTCATAGCCCCAGGATCTTATTCCTTCTTCATACTGTTCCAATTTGAGGTCTATCCACATAATACTAACAGTTTTGTCTATCTCCGTCTTCGAGATTTCTTGAAATTTGGGGTTTCAACTACAAAGCTTCCACATTTCTGTTACTCCTGGATGGATATTGGTAATCGTGAACGACACAAGTGGATGCCATTTGGACAAGTGATTTACCCTCGGCCTCAAGCCCTCAATGTCCAATTCATAAAAGAAAAAAAGCTCAACTTTATTTTCATTTGTTAAAAAGAAAAAACTTAGGGCTAGTTTGTTTAAACTTAAAAAATTTGATTTGTAAATTATTTAAAGGTAGAAATCATTTTATGTTTGGTTATAATCATGAAAAACACTTCTTTACTTAAATATTTTGTTTGGCCGATGATGGTGGTTAGCAAGTAGTGGGGTTGGTGGTCAATTTTCGACTATTGGAGGCTAGTAACTAGTGGCTAATGCTGGCGATGGGCAATTGGTGGTGGTAGTTGACAAGTGGTAATGGCTGGTGGGAGGCAATTGATGCTTGGTGATGGTGGCTAGCGAGCAATGGCAATTAAGAACTAGCTATAGCATCGATGGAGTGATGACTAATGAAGCAATGACCAATGGCCAGTGATTGGTTGTGGCCGGTGGCCGATGGATGACAGCTGGTGGTAGGTGGTCGATAATGGTAATGGTAGCTAGTGACTGACGAATGGTGGGGCCTACGAGCATTAATCACTCGCTGCAAAATAGGTGAAAAGTTCTTTTAGTTTCTTAAAAGCTATTTCAAATAACTTTTCAAAGCAATCAAAAATCTACTTTCGTTTTTACCTTAACATTATTTTCAAAAGTTTAAACATCATAAAATTTCATAGGAGTGCTTTTTATTTTTTTAAAAAAATTTTTTTTTTCCTAAAAAAAAAGCTTTAAAAAACAGGCCCTTAATCATTTAACCCTTATGATTTACATTAGTTTTGAATTTGTCCATGTTAGAATCTAGTCAATTCAATACTACAACACCTCAATCACCTAACCCATTATTTGGTTCAGTTACAGGGCTGTAGGGAATGTAATGTAATGTAATATAATACAATGTTAACTACCATAAGTTTGTTTGGTATACTATTGTAGAGATTAGAAAAAATTAATTTTTATATCTAAGTAAATGAAAATAACAATGAAAAGTCCAAAATACCCCTCAAACAAAAACTAACTCTACCCTCTTCCATCCATCATCTTATCCTTCTTCTACCATGATCATCAGACTTCTTCTTCATGCCTTTATAGCCACCTTTATCAACCATTACCATCTTCTTCTTATTCTACCTGCCTCCAATGCCACGTCCATAACCATGTTTTAGCAATACACACCAACAAGATTTAGATCTAGACAGAAAATGTAAAACTAGAAAAAAAAAAAACTAGATGGGTGTTCAAATTAGATATGAGGAGCATGATAGCACTAGTATGTGTCAAATGCTGTAAAGCGAGGCTGCAGGTAGAGATGGAGATGAGAAGCAAGATGAAAAGGAAAGAAGGAGGGAAAGAAGAAGAGACAGAGAGATGTCGGTAATAGTGGTAGACTGTGGAGGAGTTGGAGGTAAATGAAGGTGGAGGTCCAATAGTATAGATTTGGAAGGAGGTAGGATGGTGTAGATATGGATGGAGGTGGAGGACTCATGGTGGAAGGTTGATGACAATAGAGATCTTATGGTAGGAGGTTGGGGTTGATGATAGTAGAAGGTGGAGGTCTAACAAGTGGAGGAGATGGGGTCTAAAGGGTAAAGGTGAAAGGTTGGTGAGGGTAGAATGGTCCAAATCATGAAGCAAGGATGTGGTATAGAAAAGAGAAAAGAAGTAGGGGGGAGGGAAGAAACTAAATGGGAATTTACTTCATTAACCACCATTCCCTCCAATACAACGATTTCTTATAGGGAAGTTTAGAGAGTTAGTTTCTAACATTTACTAACTCTTTCTAACTAATTCAGTTTCATTATTAACTAACAAATCAAGATGTGAGAATGGTAATTACATTGTAAAATGAGAGGCATCCTAATTTCTTAGAAGGATTATTCAAGGTAGGGTTTTCGTGAGGGGAATTTGTAATCACATTTGTGTAAGAGGTGTGAGGAGAGTTCAAGGCTAAAAAAACAAGACTTGGGTTATAGTGGCTAACAAATGCATGGATCAAATTTATGGAGATAATGAAAAATCTCCACAAGTTTCTTGAGAATTGAACGTAGACTAAGTAATTTGGGGTTGAATTAGGATAAATCCTTATGTCTTATTCTTCACTTATTGCTTCTATCCACCTTATACAATATACAAATTTGCCCTTGTTTCTGGTGCTCCACTATCATATTGGGTGTATCTTGTGCACAAAAATTTCACATCACCTAGTTTACCCCTACCCCCTATTGGCTAACTAGTTGCACTATGACGACCTGTGCCATAGAGGTATCAAATTAAATTAGGTTTCAATTAGATAATGCAATATAATGGTCCATGTAGGTCAAATCCAAGGAGTAGAAGTGCAATTGAGTTGAGATCAATTAATTAAGTGATTAAAAGTAAAATAAAAGTTGAAATTGGGTGTTTTTGATTAGCCAAAATACAATTAAAAATAAATTTAAACTAAGACAATGAAACTAAAATAATGAATGCAAATAAGTGAACTAATAAATGCAAATAAGTGAACCTAGCAATCAACTATAATGAAAGAGTGATGATCATTGATTGGGCTTAGAAATTGGGCCTTCCTCATTCAAATTTTAATTAGTAGGATTAAGGGAAATGGTTAATGAGTCCAATTAACTTAATCACCTAGAACCCTCTAAAGCACAAGCATCACACCATTATATTAGTTTGGAACCCCTACACTAGATTAATACATGATTGCTTGTTTAAGCTAATTAAATTCACTACCTTAGGAGCTAATTTGGATTAATTAAGTTGTTGTAAATTAGGGCTTTTAATCACCTAGTTGCCAATTAGGTAATTAGTTAACTAAGCCATACAATTAGTACCCATACTAAGTCAAAATCATGCATGGCCACATAACATAATCTAACCAACCATGCTTAGGTCTTTATAACAGAAAATTACAGCACCATAACCATCCAATTAAAACCAAATTCCATGCTCAATAACCATAAAAAGTATAGTATAATTCAATTCAAAGGTCAATGCCAACATTAATTACAATTCTATACTAACAATCCACCTAACCATAAAGTAGATTTTCACTACAAAATCACAATCAAAGTCAACATTATCCAATCCAATCCTAAATCTAATTTCAATATAAACCTAGAATCAACATTAAACATAGAATTAGAAAAGAAATTTAGCATGAAAGTAGAACTCCCCAATCCTCCTTAAGCCCATGAACACTTGTCCTCCTTCTCTAGCTTGCTTCCATGATCACCACTAAGCTCTTTACTTCTCCACCATGCTAGCTTATCTCCAAACCATGAAGAGAAATTCAGCCATCAAGAAAAGAAGCAAGAAAATGAATGATTGATGAAGGATTTGTGGGTTTTATGGTGAGATTGTGGTGGATATGGCCTGGGTATGTGTTTGGGTGAAGGGAAAATGAAGGAAAATGAAAGAAAAGGAAAATGGAAGGAAAATGAGAGAAAATGAAGGGGGAAAGAGACTTGCGAATTTTCTATGGAGGCTAGGGTTAGAGAGTGAATAGGTCTAGGTTAGAATGGAGGAGTGTGGTTGCATGGAGAGGAATGGAGGGTAGAGATTAAGTCTTAGGGAGAAAGTAGGAGAGAGGGGCAAATAATTTTCAACCAATGGAAGGGAGAGTAGAATGAACAAGTCAATAAAAAAATAGATAAAATAAAAAATAGGAAATGATGTGATTTTTCCTTGAGGTAGATGCCATATTTACTCCCTAAAAAATCCTCCAATGATATCCTTCAATAAGTTCTATGCCCTACATAAAAGAAATTGGACCCATTAAAGAAATATGTAACATTAAATTCATGTAATATTATAAAATGAAATCTAAGCCCAAATAATAATTATGTATAAAATTAATGTGTCATAAATTAACATAATTATATATATATGAGAAATGTGCCATGAAGCTGAAATGCCAAAAATCAAAGTCCAAAATGTCCAATTATTAAGGGAATTTTGAAATTAAGAAGAGAAATAGAGAGGAAAAATAAAATGGAAAATATGGGTGGCTATGATTTGAAGAAGAAATGGAAGGTTATGATTAAAAGATAGAATAGATGGCTAGAATTTGAAGAAGATAGATGACCAAGATTAAAAAATGAAATAAGGGATTAAGATTAAAAGATAAAATGGATGATCAAAATTAGAAGATAGAATGAATGACCAAGGTTAAAAGATAAGAAGTCCCATTATAAAGGACACTTAACATAATTTAATTTAATCAACAATTCTCACGCAAATAATTTAATTATGAAAGTATTAATTAAGCAAAGAATTAATCAAGATTGGAAGAATTACTCCTTGATTTTGGCCAAAAAAAATTCCTTGATTTAAATGAATATGGAATTTAAAGATAATGGCCATTAAGGACCAAACGTATTGAGAATTGGGGAACGAAATTCCATTTTAATACCAATTTAAGATTGAAAAGAAAATTGGCTTAAAAATTCAAATATGGTCTTTATAATCCAAAAATAAGCCAAAATTCATTAACAAAGGCACTAAGAATGAGGGATTAAAATGGCAAAAATCGAGAGTTATTATACTAACAAAATTTTTTGAAGAGGGGAGAATGATTGGAATTCAGAGACTACAAGGAAATGGGCAAAAACCAATCACAAAAACAAAAGCTAAAAGAAATGATTATGTTTTCAAAGAGTGTGACAAACAAGGTTGTAGAAGGTCAATGAAGGATGATTTCAACGTAAGACAAGTGTTTACTTTTTTTTTCCCCCTTTTTTATAATTTTAATACTTATGTTATATTAAGAATACTTTGTTGTACGTAAAATCATTTTCACTTATAATTTATTATGTGAATTCATTTTATTATTTTAAATTATCTTAAATTTTTATTTGATGTATTAAATGGTGTATGGTATGATATCATAAATAAAGACATTTTTACATAATAAAATTAAAGAGGCTAATTTTCCAAATTTTTCCAAAAAAGAGGCTTATTTATGAAAATAAAAAAATGTCATTGATTTGTTTCTTAAAAAAAATGGGGAAAAAAAGCAAAGTTTTCAATCTTTTTCTTTTTTGGGCTAGTAAAGAGCAATAAGATTAAATAAAAGCAAAGAGTACCAAGAGGGTAGAAACACAAAGGAGAAAAGAAAACAAGACTGCAAAAGACAACCAAAATCAACCAAAACCCTTACGAGAGGGAAGCGAAATTGAATGCATAGATTGTGGTTCTAGCAACCTAATTAACAGCTAAGTTAGTCATTCTAGGAGTCCAAGATAAATTGTGGTTTCTTAAAGATTTCCTTAACTCAAGGGTATTTGAGCAAAACACTCCAGTGCCAGTTAGGATTACAACTATGAGAGTTTAATCCGTTTGGTTTGAGGGATTTTAGAGGAGAGAGGAAATTTTCCATCATATTTTTTTTTTTCAAATTAAATAAGGGAAAGAGTACTTTTACTCCCATCTTTAGACAGGAAAGAGAGGAAGAGACAATAGTGAAAATACTCATTTTTTCTTATTTAGTTTGAAAAAAAATATAAGATAAAAATTTTCCCTTCCCTCCCGTTCAAAATCTCTCTAACCAAATAGTAACAACAGCAAGAACTAGGGAAAGACAATCACTTTTAAAAATAACATTCTATAGATTGTTAGAGGTAGCAAAAGAGACAACATTAAAAAAGGTTAAAGATTCTGACATAAGAGGGGAGGAAGCATAACAGATTTTATTAAAGCCATCAAGAAGAAAACCATTGCTATCACAAATAACAAAATTGATTGCAGTGGCACTAGAAACTTCATTGAAGGCTCCATCTAAATTAATCTTAAGAGTCTGGCGAGGGAGCTGTCCAAGAGGCTATACCATCCTTCTTAAGAGAATCTATTGTATTAGTGGAGCTACACCAACAATTTGCTTCCCAATATTCCCTAAGAATTTCCTATGAATAATTAATAATAAAACAAAGATCAGGATTTTTCTTGTCATAAAAAGCCAAGAGAAGTGGGCTTTCCAAATTTGCCACAGAATAACAGCCGTGAGATCATTTTTCCAATCATTAAATTTCAACTCGAAAAAGCATTGATATAGCCAGAAGTCAATTCTTTAATATTAGAATTAGAAATATGAATGTTAAGCATTAGTACAACCATATATTCTGCCATAATTCATTTTGGAATCATAAAAGAACTACTAGGCTTAGACAAAGAATTAGAAGGAGATTGAGGGAGAGCAACCTTGTAGCCTTCTTTGACAGAATATCCACTCTTCCTCCCTCCCACCTATGTCCATTTATCATTTCTAGAAGGGATGACCTTAGGAGTATTGTAAATAGCCTCAATTTCTACCTCACCAAGCCATGAGTCCTGCCCCTTAAAATTCCAACAATTATTAGAAATGACTGAATCTACCGTTAGATCTCTCAATTCTTCCATAGGACATACAGAAAATAACCTCATACCTGGAAATAAAGGATTCCATGCATTAGTCCACAGCTTGTTAGAGCAACTATTTCTAATAGTAAGACAAATTTGACCTTCCAGCAGAGATCTCCCAGCCAAAATACTAGACTATATCCAAGAAGCACTGGTGCCTTTCTTTGCTGCAAGAAAATCACGAGAAGGAAAAATATAGGCCTTTTAAAATTCGAACCTAGATCTCATTAAGGTGCTGAATAATTCACCAGGCAATTTTAGCAACTAAAGCAAGATTGAAGGCTTCAAAATCCTTAAATAATAAATCCCCTCTTAGATTTAGAGCGCTTAAACCTATCTTTAGAGGCCCAGTGAATTTTCCTTTTATCTTCTTTACCACCCCACCAAAGTTGAGAAACAATACTATCAAAATCTCTATGAACACTTTTGGGAAATAAGAAATAAGACATGGGAAAAACCAAAATAGCGCTAGCAACAAATTTAACTAGAACTTCCCTTAAAAGAGTTATGCCATCTTTCTATTTTCTTTTTTAGACTATCTTTGACAAAACTTAAAGCCTCCGTTTTTTTATGAACCCTATATAACTCGGAGACCAAGATATTAACAAGGAACATCAACTACAAGAATTTGAAAAATATGTTCAATTTCCTCTTTAAGAAGTTTTGGAGTGCTCTTTGAGAAGAGATAGGACTTACCTAAATTAGGAATTTGGGATGAGGCAGAGCAACACTACAAGAAAACTAGGAATTTAGGATGAATTTTGTGATGAAACAAACCTGTCTCAAAATTAATCACAAAAATTTTGTGATGGATTTTATGGCAGAAATTTCACAAATTTGTCCCAAATTCTTTACAAAATTTGTCAAAAAAAATTTGTGACAAGTTAAAATGTGACAGATATGATCTATCACAAAATCTGTCACAAAACTAAAATCCGTCCTAAATTTTCATCTCAAATTTCCAATTTTTTTGTAGTGAATAATTTTCCAATAAATTTTCAATATTCTGCAATTGTGAAGATCTCCATCTAAGAAAAAAACACTATCATTTGCAAATAGAGAATGAGTAATGTGAACACTCTATTTTGTCTCGAAGAAAAAAAATAATAAAAAAATTAAAAAACAAAAAGGAATAAAACAAAATTCCCTTTTAGGTAAGGAACTTAATAATTATAATTTAATTTCAAGATAAATGCAAATTCTCCAAAATCTAAAAATCACTTTTTGAACCCAATTTCTTCTTCCTAGAATTTGAGATCTAAAATTTCAAATAAAGAAAAAAAAGAAAAAATTTTAAATTAAAATCAAATTCTTTTTAGTCTTAAAAGATTAAAAAAATAATTAAAAAATAAAAATTCAAAAAATAATAAATAAAAAAATAAATAAATGATGCATTCTCTCTAAAATTTCCTTTAATCTGAATAATCCTTGAAGAAATTTCAAAAAGATCACTCTAGAAATCCAATCTCCTTTCTTTGAGGAGTTTAAAATATCCTCTCTCTTTCTTTCTTTTTTTAAAAAATCATCAATCAAATCATTCTCTTTTTAGGAAAAAACAAAAATGAAATCCTATCTTTATATTTTAAAAAAAACAAGAGAGAAATCCCATCTCTTTATTTTTTATTTTATTCAATTTCTCTCATTTAGGATTTAAAAAAAAGGATTTTCTTTATAATATAACAAACAAAATAAAAAAAAACAAAGAGAAAATGGAGTGAAACGCAGGTATGACTTTGCGTTTTACTGTCCTAATTTTTGCCCTGATGACTCCACGGAGCAGCACGAAAGCCACGGAGAAAAGTAGAGGAAGGGAACAGCTGAAAAAGGAAGGAAGGCATGAGAAGTAGATGGGATAGGAGATGGAATGAGGTGAC
Organism: Adenanthera pavonina; assembly: GCA_026686845.1. NCBI lineage: Eukaryota > Viridiplantae > Streptophyta > Magnoliopsida > Fabales > Fabaceae > Adenanthera > Adenanthera pavonina. The sequence goes on from JAIVEN010000017.1 coordinate 13,652,616, forward strand.
CGCGAGTCAAAGCTGAAGAACAAAAAGAACAGGGAGGGCAGAGCACGCAGAAATAGAAGGAGACGTGCACGAAAGAAGAAGACAGAGGGAGCACATGTGAGGGGGAAAGTTGAGCACAATGGAGATAAAACGGAGGGAGCCGAGGAAACTGGGGAGACTAGGGGTTACTCGGGGGAGAAAAAAGAAGAGAGGAGAGCTTGAGTCCTAATCTAGAGGAGAGACCGAGAGAGGAAGGGAGAGCTACACGAGCGAGGGTGGACAAAGTCTGAGGACCGAGCTCAGCCACTGATCACCAAGTAATAGAGACCTAGGTTTGGTAAAATTTTCTGTTTTAGTTTCAAATTTTGTTAAAGATTTGCTAAATCCTAGGTCTGTCCTACAAATACTCAGCTTTTGAGTTGAAGGATTTCCATCCATTCTCGAGAATGAATGTTTGGATGAGTTTTGTTAATTATTGATTGAGGTCCTGAAGCTGAAAATTCTTGTTTTGGGCTGTCGTCGATTAGCACTCTGTTTCTGGTTGCCGCACTTGGGATGCAGGGTTCTTGATTGAACCTGTTAGTTCAATTTGTTGATTGTGTTGAATCAAGAAGTTTTGATGATTCCAAATCAACTCTCAAGAGCTTGGAATAAAGATATCAAAGGTGCTCAAAGAGTTCAAGTGAAGAAATCCTAGAAAAATCTATGCAAAGTTTGTTGTAGGTTGTTTAGTTTGTTTTTAATTTGAGTAAAAGACTTTGATTTGGTGGAAAGAAGTTTTAAAACCTTGATTTTGTGTTCAATCATGGAATATTTGAAAAATACCCACCAACAGACGAAGTTTGAAAGGTTTATATTGAACTGTCATGTTGGAAATTCGAACTTTGGCCTTGGAAATTCGAATTTTGAGTTAAACCTGAATAAGTGTGAAGAGATGCTTCTCTGACAGATGAATTTTGATTTTCCAAAATTTGAATTTTCATAAGTATCTGAAAGAAGCTTTTGGAAACAAACAAACTTTGGGTTCTAAAAATTTGAATTTTAGACAAAATGCAACTTATGAAAACTAAAGAAATCCGTCCAAAATAATGTCAAAGTTCATCTGAAATCAATATTATATTGAGTTTCAAAATTGCTTACTGAGAGATGAACTTTGAACACGAAAATTCAAATTTCAGAAGTTAAGGTTGTGAGTCTGTTACAATGATATGCTGAAATACGAATGACAGTGTTTATAAATTCGAATATTAAAGTAAGTCTGAAAAGAGGACTCTCTGACAGACGAACTTCACTCTTTGAAAATTTGAATTTCAAAGTAAATGAACTCCTGTGCTTTTTGAGCCTGCTGCGGACAGACGAATTTTGGGATTCCAAAATTCGAATTTCGAAGGCACTGTAGCAAATTGAAAATACTATTCACACTTAACAGAAAAAATTTTCACTTGAAAATTCATATGTCACAACATGGAAACATTTTCTAAGTTTCAAAATTCGAATTTTGCTCCATGAACAGACGAACTTTGGTATTTCAACGTTAAAGCTGTTAACCTTCGGTGTCTGCGAAATTGGTTTGTTGACTAATCGAAATTCGAATTTCAGTATGTCAGAAGCATTAAATGCGGTTGGTTAACGGATAGTTTTTCAGAGTAACCATTGGATAACTTCTCCAACGAATAGATTTTGTCTCTAATGGATATTTGAGACCTAAATCTATAAATATAACAACATTTGAAGTTGTGGGTAACGAATCAAATTTTGTATATACTGAAACTCTGCCAAATCTTCTACTCAAAGACTTTTACCCTCTCACTTCAATACTTGTACTTCGACCTTCATATTCACTCTATTCAAGAGAGTTTAATCTTTGTAAACAATCTAATCTTCATTTGGAAGATAGATTTTCTTGTGAGGGGATATCACAAGGTATTGGGAAGCACTTTGTGAAAGTGCAGAGAGTGAATGAGTGAGCTCTAGAAAACAGAGCACAAACGTTGTACTGTGGCATTTGCAAGAAGCCCATTGAATTCTTGCAGAATAGTGAAAAATCTCAAGTTGTGACTTGAGGACTGGACGTAGGTCAAGTGAAGAGACCGAACCAGGATAAACTTCTGAGTCTTCTTCTCTTTTTTGCTACTTTCACAGTTATTTATTTATACTCTGTTTTACCATCATATATTGCATTCTTCACCTCCTTGATATTTTGTAGAAAATTTTTAATTTTCCCAATTCACCCCTCTCTTGGGAAGCCAGCCTAACTAACAAGTGGTATCAGAGCCCGGATTCCCAATCAAAGGATCTCACAGTCCGGGAATTAAAATGGCTGGCTTTGGGGAAAGCATATTACCTGAAGGGAACAACACAAATAGTCCGCCTGGCTTCAGTGGAGAACACTACGGTTATTGGAAGATGAGGATGCAAATCTATCTGCAGTCAATTGATCTGGACATCTGGTCAGTCATTCAAAAGGGAGATTTTGTCCTAATGGCTTTAGAAGATGATGGAAAGTACAGAGAGAAGCCAGAAGCTGAATGGAATGAGGAAGATAGAAGAAGAGTCTTGTTGAATTTCAAGACAAAACACTGTCTGGTCAGTGCTTTGAATCAAGACGAATTCTACAAAGTCTCTCAATGCTCCACTGCCAAGGAAATGTGGGACACCCTGCAAATTGCTCATAAAGGAATAACTGGAGTCAGGGTAAGTTTACTAAATACATGCATAGGAGAATATGAAAGTTTCAGAATGGCTGAAGGAGAGAATATAAAAGAGCTACAGAAAAGATTCACCCTTATTGTGAATCAACTGAAGAGCCTGGGAAAAGAGTACACTCAAACAGAGAAAGTCAGAAAGATCCTAAGAGCTTTCCCTCTGGAATGGCAACCCAAGATAATAGCAATAGAGGAAGCCAAAGGAGAATCAATGGCCTCTGTCACAGCTCTCTTTGGTAGCCTCGAGGAGTATGAAGGAAAACTGAAAGCTCTCAAGGACGCTGGACAAGACAGAAAGAAGAAAGGCCTTGCTCTCAAAGTTGCTGAAGAAAAGGAAGAAGAATCTGACGATGGAGAGGAACTTGATGAAGAAACTCTGGCTATGATAGTCAGAAAATTTGAAAGATTCTACAGCAAAAAGAGAAACAAGAAGATCTTCAAGAAAGGAGCAACTGGAGATAGCAAGAGGGAAGCAAAAAGCCTATCACTTGCTATGAGTGTAAAAAGCAAGGGCATATCAAATGGGACTATCCTCAATTTCCCAAGAAGCAAGAAAAAGAAAAGAAAGCTGCAGACAAAGGCAAGAAGAAAAGAGCTTACATCTCATCAATATGGGGCAACAACTCAGATGAAGAAGAAGATGATGAAGATGAAATTGCCCACATTTGTCTCATGGCACTTGCCTCTGAAGAAGCTGAAATCTCATGCAGCAGTGACCAAGAGGATGAGGTATATGAATTTGAACATTCCTATTCTGAATTACTGGATGCATTTCATGAGCTGCATGATGAGCTTGTTAAAATTGCTAAAGAATTGAAGCAAGCTAAGAAAAAGATTAACAAACTAGAATCTCAACACAATATTTCTGAAACTATTTCTCTACCTATTGCTAAATCTATTTGCTATAAAACATGCATTGAACTAAAGCAAACTAATGAATATCTAGTGAAAAGCATGTCTAGACTTACTAGAGGTAAAGACATGTTGTTTGCTTTAATGGGAAGCTAAAGAATAGCACAAGGAAAAGATGGACTTGGCTATGATCCTTATGCAGCAAAAGAAAAGATTAGGAAGAAAAATCAGAATGTATACATGAGACATTTTGTGCATGTTGATGGAAATAGAAAGAAAGATCATATGTCACATCACATTGAATCATATAATCAACCAAGGCATGCTAAACAAAAATATTATTTGCATTGTTTTCTTCCTGCCTCTCAATCTAGCAGTCCTTTTAGCACTTGTCATTTCTATAACAAAAAGGGGCATATTTCTAGCTCTTGTGCTTTAAAGAGAAATGGACTTGACAAAACGGTTAAATGGGTTCCCAAAGGTACATCTGTATCTAGGGAAAAGACTACTGACAGAAAAGGACCCAAGCAGATTTGGGTACCTAAGAAGAAAACTTGAACTTTGTTTTGCAGGTCTATCTCAAAGCTAGAAAGAACAATAAATGGTATATGGACAGTGCCTGCTCAAGTCACATGACCAGTGATAAGGAGAAGTTCATCACCCTTGGAGACAAGAAAGGGGGAAAGGTGACCTTTGACCTTTGGAGGTGATCAATATGGCAGAATAGTTGGGATTGGCATTGTGGGCAAGAATCCAGAAACATCCATTAAAGAGGTGCTGTTTGTCATAGACCTCAACCACAATCTGCTGAGTGTGAGCTAAACATGTGACAAAGGAAACTTGGTATTGTTTGACTCAAAATTCTGCCTAGTCATCAGAAAAAGCGATCACAAAGTAATCCTCAAAGCTTAAAGGGATGGTAACTGCTATACTATTGATCTTGATGAACTTCCTTCCTTAGATTCTATTTCCTTGATTAGTCAGGATAACGATAGTTGGCTATGGCATAGAAGATTAGCTCATGTTAACATGAATCAGCTCTCAAAATTAGTTAAAAACGAGCTAGTCACTGGCCTGCCAAAAATCACTTTTGAAAAGGACAAAGAATGTGATGCATGCCTAAGAGGAAAACAAACTAAATCTTCTTGTAAACCCAAAAACGTAGTCACCACAACTAGACCACTAGAACTACTGCATATGGACTTAATTGGTCCATCTAGGGTAAAAAGCATTAGTGGAAATCTGTATGTGCTTGTTATTGTAGATGATTATTCTAGATTTACAAGGATATTATTTCTTTCCTCTTAAAGTGATACCTTTGATGCATTAGTAACCTTGGCCAAGAAAGTGCAAAATGAGAAAGGTATTTTCATTGTGTCTATCAGGTCAGATCATGGAAGAGAATTTGAAAACTCATACTTCCTGAAGTATTGCAATGAGCATGGAATTGATCACAACTTCTCAGCTCCAAGAACTCCACAACAGAATGGAGTAGTAGAAAGGAAGAACAGAACAATTGGAGAGATGACTAGAGCTATGCTGAATGAAAAGGAACTTTCTCAAGTATTTTGGGCTGATGCAGTGAATACAGCAAGCTACATCATAAATAGAGCCTACATTAGACCAATCCTTGGGAAGACTCCATATGAGCTATACAAGGGAAGAAAGCTAAATCTGTAACATCTCCATGTGTTCGGCTACAAATGCTTTATTCATAACAATGGAAAGGAGAATCTGGGTAAGTTTGATGCCAAATCTGATGAAGGTATATTTCTGGGCTATTCTAGTAGAAGTAAGGCATATAGAGTTTTCAATAAAAAGTCTAAATTGGTAGAAGAATCTGTGCATGTAGTTTTTATTGAAAATGAAACTACTTCTAAAAATCTTACTGATGAGTATGATCTTGTTTCAAACTTTAAAAGGTTAGATGTCTGTGATGAAGGTATAATTGAGCCTCCAAAAATATCTGAATCTATTAATGTAGAGGAAGATATTCAGGAGAGGGATTTTGAAGAAGAAAATAATAAGGAAATGTCTCAAGAACTCCCTAGAGCTTGGAGATATCAAAGGAATCATCCTGTTGATCAAGTTATAGGGAATGCTCAAGAGAGAGTTAGAATCAGAAAACAGTTAAGGGATCAAATGATTAATTGTGCCTTCATCTCACAAATTGAACCTAAATGTACTGAGGAAGCCTTAACTGATGAGTACTGGATTTTGGCTATGCAGGATGAATTAAATCAGTTTGAAAGAAATTAAGTCTGGAATTTAGTGCTTAGACCCAAAAATCGTCCTGTCATTGGTACCAAATGGGTTTTTAGAAATAAACTTGATGAATCATGATCAATAATCAGATATAAAGCTAGACTGATTGCTAAAGGATATAATCAAGAAGAAGGCATTGATTTTGAGGAAACATTTACTCCAGTAGCTAGATTAGAAGCAATCCAAATCCTATTAGCATGTGCATGCATGAAAAATATTTTGTTGTAAAGAGTGATTTTCTAAATGAATATATCATGGAAGAAGTTTATGTAGACCAACCTCCAGTTTTTGAGGATTCTACAAAACCAAACCATGTGTATAAACTGAAGAAAGCTCTCTACGGTTTGAAGCAAGCCCCTAGGGCATAGTATGAAAGATTGAGTAATTTTCTAACTGAAAAGGGGTTTAATAGAGGAAAAGTAGATACAACTTTATTCACTAAGAAAGAGAATAAATATTTACTTATTGTTTAAATCTATGTTGATGATATTATATTTGGTGCTACTAATGAATCTCTTTGCAAGAATTTTTCTAAGTTAATGCAGGGAGAATTCGAAATGTCCATGATGGGTGAACTCAACTTCTTCCTTGGACTGCAAATCAGGCAGTCAAATGATGGTATCTTCCTCAACCAATCCAAGTATCTAAAGGAACTGCTAAAAAAGTTTGGAATGAAGAGCCAATGGGAACACCTATGGCTACTACAACCAAACTGGATATGGATCAAAAAGGGAAAATGTTTGACATCACTCAGTACAGAAGAATGATTGGATCCCTACTGTACTTAACTGCTAGCAGACCTGACATTATGTTTAGTTTCTGTATGTGTGCAAGATTCCAATCATGTCCCAAGGAAACCCATGCAACTGCTGTGAAATGAGCCTTCAGATATCTTATTGGAACTTCACAGATGGGACTTTGGTATCCAAAGGGCAATGGAGAAGATCTCAAAGGATACACTGATGCTGACTTTGCAGGATCCAAAACTAACAGAAAAAGCACAAGTAGAACTTGTCAGTTTCTTGGAGGATCCTTGGTTTCATGGTTTAGCAAGAAGCAAAACAGTGTGGCCTTATCCACAACAGAGGCTGAGTATGTTGCAGCTGGAAGCTGTTGTGCCCAAGTCATCTGGATGAAATAGCAGCTTGAAGATCTTGAGGTTAAGATGAAGGAAATATCAATCATGTGTGATAACCAAAGTGCCATGAACATCACAAAGAATCCTGTCATGCATTCAAGGACAAAACATATTGATATGCCCTAGGTTGTAGATATCTTGACAAAGCCTCTATCAGAAGATAGATATTGCAAAATAAGAAGAGAATTGGGTATGGTAAATCCCAATGAACTGTAAGTAAATCTGTGTATAATTCTGTTTTTAGATCTTGCAACATTAAATTAATTCTAACTTTAGCATCGGAGTGTATTTAATTTAAGTAGCAAGAGCTCCTTATGAGATTTAATGTGAATAAATATGAAAAATGGAGCACATGAGAATGAAACAATCAAAAGGTGATGAAAATAGCAAAAATTCTCAGTTTTTGGATCCATTCTGTAAGTTTTTAAAGTTTAAATTCGTATATTGATTGTATGTTAGACGAATTTCCTTGAAAAAGTCAGCATGGTCAACATTTGAATTTGGATGCCCAACAGACGAATTTCAGTCTGTTATAAGTTGGAACAGTTCTCGGTGATGCCTCAAAATTCGTCTGTTGGCCCTTCAAAATATGAATTTTCAAGAACAAAAATTTCATAGTTATGTTTGTCCAACATGATGATTATGCTGATGTTTATCTCCTAACATACGAATGTTGGAAAACCTTTATAAAATAAAGAAATTCAAATTTCTGTTTTAAAATTCGTCTGTTGAAACATGCTCCTCAATGTTGAATCTTTGAAAGATGAAGTTTTATATGCATAATTCGTCTGTTGTTTGGTGATTTGATTTATGTTTGATGTTTACACTTTAAAATTCGAACTTTGTTGTATCAAAGTTCGTCTGTTCATCTTATGTTGCTTGAACCAAGCCACTGTCAGATGAACTTTCTCAAGAAAATTTATCTGTCAATAAGCTTTACTGAACGGTTTAGCTTTTAACTGCTCGAAATTTGAATTTTGACCCCTTAAAATTCATCTGTCAGGTGGTTACTGACGTTAAAATCGATGGTTTTCCACTGAACAGATGCAACCTTACTCTCTTCCTCTCTGAGTCTATTCAAATCCTCTCATCAATGCTCTTAAATTCTGACCGAAAATCTTCATCTCCCACCGTTTAAACTGATTTTTGCACCCTATAAACCCAATCTAAGCTTCATTTTGAATCATTCATCTACGAAAATGGCAAGACTAAAGAATCCTGATGCTGGCAAAGGAAAGTTTCGCCCAAAGAGATCAGCAAAATCACAATATGCTTTAAAGGAAGGTGAGAAACTAAAAAGAAAGGCCGAATCAAGCAAGGGAACTCCTTCCAAATGCCAGAAAACTACACCAAAGGGAGAATCAAAGAAAGCTGGACCCTCTTCTTCTAAGAAAGCAGAATCTTCAGTCCATGTTCCTGCTGCTGCTGAAAATGTTGCTTTCACTTCCTCCTCAAGTACTGAATCAGGAGAATATGAACTTACTATACTGCCATTATGGAGCACTCCACAGATTCAAGATGAACACTTCACCAAGTTTGCCAATAAAAAGGTAATCAAGCCTCATTGTGTAAACTTGGAAGATTTCTTGGTCTTTAATAGTTTTGATTCTGGAATATGGATGATGAGATACAAGAATCTGTTGGAGATATTGGAGAGATATGATGATGAAGTAGTAAAGACATGGTATGCCTCCTTGAAATATAACAGCAAGAAGAAGAAGTGGGAGGTCAATCTAAGATCAAGGACCATCTGGCTCACAGATGAGATTCTCAATGAAGTGCTGGAAATCCCAGGGCAAGATGGTCTCAAGATTGATATCACTACCTCTGGATACATGGATGAGGCAGAAACTGCTGATGAAGAAGGTGACCCCTTTCTGAACTACAAGGAGAGCACAATTCTGAGCACATTGTTTAGAAGAAAAGAAAACTGGCCAACCATCAACCTGCTAAAGCCCACAGACCTCAGTGCCCAAGTAAGGATCCTACACTACATAGTGTCTAGGATCATATTCGACAAAGGAGGCAACTTCAATCTGATAACAAGGGCAGAGGCATATGTCATGGCAGCTATCATGTGTGGAAAGCTCATTAACATGGGACATATCATACTCCAACGCATGATCAAGGTAAGGGATCAGAGAAAAGACTCCACACTCCCTTATGCAGCTATCATTTCCAGAATTTTGCAATATCCTAGAATTCAGCATCTTGAGAAGGGGAAAGGGAAACCCACTGAGATCTTCAAGGAGGAAGAACTTCAAAGGATGGGAATTGAAAGAAGTGAAGGTAGATGGATTGGGAAGGGAGCGGGAAAATCTGAAGATCTTTTCTTTGTTGAAAGAGCCTCCCAACAGCAAGAAGGCACTTCTGAGGCTCCTGCCAAACCTACTCCTCAGCCTTCTCTTCTTGTGCCATCTCTATCCAAGCCTACTCACATTCCATCCACTTCCTCCTCTCGTGCCAAGCCAACCAAGATCACTGAGTTGTATGATAGCCTGTTTACACTTATACTGAGCATCAGGGATGAGCAAAATGCCAAATTTGCTCATCTGCAAGATCAGATTCATAAGTTGGTAAAGAACATGAAAGTGGTTGCTGATGCCTGTAAAGAAATTTGGAGTGCAATTCTTGCCACATCAGCTCCACCTCAGCCAGGGTTCTCTATGCCTGTTCAGTCTCCAAGCCCCTTCGAGATAGCCTCTTCTGAGCATGATGATGTTGTAGATGGTGCTAAGCATGCTGGTGCAATGAGGACCCCTAGTCCTGGTCCACCCTTGGACTATGGTTTGGAATAAGAAGGACGTTAGGAAACAGGCCCTCATGAGCCCATTTAAGAAGATGCTCCGGATTCAATTCTTTCCACTCAAGAATCTGAGCAAGTTGAAAGACTAGTGGCAGCCATTTCTACTTCATCAATGTTGGAGGTTGCCATTAATGAAGAGAGAAGCATTGTGCCTGTTGTTGATTTTGAAGCTATTGCTCGCAATGCTCTCTTGCAAACTCAAAGAAGAAGGCTTGAGGAAATGTTTCGTTATGAAGACCTTGCTCCTTCATCTCTCTCTGCATATGGTCTTTCAAAAGAGCAGAGGTCACAGTTGGCTCTTTCCAAGAAGGCGATGCAAGAACTGCTTGAGATCTCTGATGATGAGGATCCAAGCACTGAGCCTTCTGAGCATCCTCCCTCAGCTGAACCGAATCTCCCTTTTGATCCTATGCCCCTCTAAGCTATTCCTGTTTCTCAGATCCCTCCTCTGACTAATTTTGTTGGGCTTCCTGATGATGCCAAAGTGGGGGAGAAGAAGCAAACTGGAAAGTCTACTGCTGAGCCATTTGGGAAGACGTATAGCAAAAAGACCAAGCCAAAGAAGAAGTAATTGAAGGATTGATTAGAACTTAGGCTTGAGTCCTATTGATATGCTGTATTGAGTCTCAGATTTTTATCTGATTATTTGTTGTTGTTTGTACTTTGTGTTTGGTTTTTGAAGTACTATGCTTTAATTGGTTTCTTTATAGCAACATCTGATTAAATGAAAGAATTTCTTGGTTGCAAAGATTTGTTCTTTGAATCTTTTCACATGGTTTACTATATATGATATCTTTTGATATATAATGCATATGTTGAGGGGGAGCTTGTCAAAGCAAACCCAAGTACTAATCCAGTTTGTAAGTTGTTTTGTCATCATCAAAAAGGGAGAGAATGTTGAATCAAGAAGTTTTGATGATTCCAAATCAACTCTCAAGAGCTTGGAATAAAGATATCAAAGGTGCTCAAAGAGTTTAAGTGAAGAAATCCTAGAGAAATCTATGCAAAGTTTGTTGTAGGTTGTTTAGTTTGTTTTTAATTTGAGTAAAAGACTTTGATTTAGTGGAAAGAAGTTTTAAAACCTTGATTCTGTGTTAAATCATGGAATATTTGAAAAATACCCACCAACAGACAAAGTTTGAAAGGCTTATATTGAACTGTCTTATTAGAAATTCGAACTTTGACCTTGGAAATTCAAATTTTGAGTTAAAACTGAATAAGTCTGAAGAGATGCTTCTCTGACAGACGAATTTTGATTTTCCAAAATTTGAATATTTGGATAACTTCTCCAACGGATAGATTTTGTCTATAACGGATATTTAAGACCTAAATCTATAAATATAACAACATTTGAAGTTGTGGGTAACGATTTTAACTTTGTATATACTAAAACTCTGCCAAATCATTTACTCAAAGCTTCATACTCTCACACTTTAATAGTTTGTACTTCAACTTTTATATTCACTCTATTTAAGAGAGTTTAATCTTTGTAAACAATCTAATCTTCATCTGGAAGATAGATTTTCTTGTGAGGGGATATCACAAGGGATTTGGGAAGCACTTTGTGAAAGTCCGGAGAGTGAATGAGTGAGCTCTAAAAAACAGAGCAAAAACATTGTACTGTGGCATTTGCAAGAAGCCCATTGAATTCTTGCAGAATAGTGGAAAATCTCAAGTTGTGACTTAAGGACTGGACGTAGGTCAAGTGAAGAGACTGAACCAGGATAAAGTTATGAGTCTTCTTCTCTTTTCTGCTACTTTCATAGTTATTTATTTATACTCTATTTTACCATCATATATTGCATTCTTCACCTCCTTGATATTTTGCAGAAAATTTTTAATTTTCCTAATTCACCCCCCTCTTAGGAAGCCAGCCTAACTAACAGATTGGAAATGCGTCTTAGTAGAACCCCATAAACCAAGCGTGCTTGTTTGTATCTGAATGTTTGGTGTGTTAATTTGTGATAGGTTCAAAGTCCTTGGAAAGGATGGTGTTTGGGTCGTTGGTTTAGATTGATTATGATGTTTTAGGATGTTTGGATTTCTGCAATGAAGGTATGGTTTGAAAAAAGAAATGGACGAGAAGCTCTCTTAATCTTACCAAACAAATGATTTTTCTTTTGTGTAATTTCATATGGCTGTGTTTCCTCCATTCGTCTAAGATAAAAACTTTTTGTGTCCTAATTGATTGCGTAGAATTGTCATTTTTTTCCCACATTAGTGGCTATGCTTTGGATGCTGGGTTTAAGTCTTGTGGGAGCAGGTGAGGTGTAAACTAACCCCTGCCTATAACTTTGAATGGATAAAGAGAGGCATGTTAAGTATGCCGATTTATTGTATTTGAAAATAATATTTTCATGATTTTGAGGTCTGCTCTTGAAATATGTTGATTTATTGTAGATTGTTTATTTTAAATTGAAAATGTCAAAATAATAACAGTTTGTGTGATGATTTTCTTTCAAAGGTTTGACAGTTCGTTGAGAGTTTATGGATACACTGCCAGATCTCATGAAGCTCTATTAGAGCCCGTGCACTTGTATTTTTGTATAAGTTTCTGATAAATGGAACACAATTGAGTTTTCTTTGGAATCCAATTGGGTGTTATCGCCATGTCTGTGCAGAAAGTAGAAACTGTGACTAGTGTGCGATATCTAACATGGCTGAATCGAATTTGTACTTAGTTCTTGCCTTGGCTAACAGTATGCCAATGTCCTAGAATTCTTGTGTTCTTTCAAATTGCCAGTGTTTGGTATTGCTGATAAAATTGTTTGTCAGATGTCATTATACTATTTGATGTGTCTATAACTCTTTACCATGCTTGGGAATCGGTGGCCTATGGCATGCCATACCATGCATGTGTAGAGAGGCAGGTTCATCCCGTGATGGAACAATTATTATATGACACTCCACTTTCTGATGCAGCTTGTGACATGGCATACTGCTAATGGACTAATTCAAGAATTGCTTTATTCAAATCCTAGGTGGTTGTCCATGTCGCAATCAACGTATTTCAATTGTCTTTATAACCTTTCTCATTATTGCATTCCTCTATAATGTACAAAGTAATTATATTTCATAAAAAATAAATAAATAATGATAATAATAATAATAATAAAAGGGGGTGTAAGTTGATTAATGTACAACTATGCCATGTAAGATTTTTGGAACCCACACAGGTATCTAAATTCACTGAGTTATCGCGTAAGATTGCGAATCCATAGATATATCAATTAAATAAATTTTTTAAGAAATAATTATATTTCACAAAAAATAAATTACAATGATATAATAAGTTTTTCCAATTTTAATCTTTATCTCAAAATGGAAGAATAATAGTATTTTCAAAATTTTTGATTTACTTGTATAATAAAACCTTTGTACCATGAGGTTTAGAACTTCTGCAGGTAATTAAGAAATCGATTTATCAGGCACGACTGCGAGTTTGCAACACAATAGGTGGATCGGTTTTCATTTTCTTTTAAAAGAAAAATTTTCAAAAGTACAAAAAGATATCATTAAAAAAAATCAAAAAATAAAAAATATACATATTTTCAAAACAAAATGAAATAAAAGTAAGTAAAGGGAATTAAATTATCTTTTTCTAAATTAAAACACATCAACTCAATCTCAGAAAATTGTTTTGTTTGTAAAAAGTTAAATGATTTTCTATTAACTTTCTCTTTTCACAAAAATTTCATAACTAAAAAATATCAATTAACTGACATGCATTTCTAAGACCTGAATTACGTGGACTTTGATCCCTAATCACATGGTACATAGGCCTCAGGTTCTGATCCTAGGTCAAGTCCACCCTTGTAAATAAATAAATATTTTTCAATTTATTTTCTCAATTCCTTTTCTTAATTTTTTCTTAAATCCCCTTAATTTTTAATTTAATTTGTTCTTTTTATTTTGTTTTCCAAATTTCCCAAATTTTCTTAATTTCTTTTTTTTCTACCCTTATTTTTGCATGTGAATGATAAAAGGAAAACTAAAGTACTTTTAAAACCATATTAATTTGCACAATCAATGTAAGGTAACCATTCTTGGGAATGGGTGTTGTGAGGCACCTAACACTTTCCCCACACACAATCGACTTCCAAATCCAACTTTAATTATGCAGACCATCTTTTTCCTCCTTAATTCGGTTTTCCAAGATTTCCCCTCAAAATTTTGATTGCGATTCCTCACAAGTTGATTTTCTTTAGGAAATTCGATTTGTCTCACTTTTGTCTTTTTTGTTCCTCTTGCCACATTTTTCCGGGGTGCGACAAGTAAGATTAGGGTAGTTTCTTGCTAACTTGATGCACTTCAAAAGGCTAGAAGCTTCATGCTTTTCAATCATCCTAGAGAGAGCATTGCTGACCAACATAAAGAGATATGGGTACAAAGGATCTCCTTGGCGAAGACCCCTTTTAGGGAGCATAGATGAAACATACTTTCTAGATAGCATAATATTAAATTGAACAGATACAATGCAATACATAATATAGTTGACCCAATGTGAAGAGAAACCTATCTTTAAAAGAAGAGCAAATAAGAAATTCCATTTAGCTCTATCAAAGGCATTGTTCATATCTAATTATATTTCCAATTCAACCTTAACTTTCTTTTTTAGTTTGAGATGATGAAATGTGTAACACCTTACTTTTAACTTCATTTCCTATGCATTAGACTCCATTTAAGTCCATTTATAATTAATTAAAAGCTTGAATCACTTCATTATGTAAACTAAAATTTTCAAAAATTTGGGTATTGTTCATATGGTATTCTCCCTTTTATCGACCGAACTTTGAAAATTCATAACTAAATCTATAAAAATCATATAAAGACCATTCAAGTCTCTAACAATAGTTAAAAATATTCATGACATGGAAAAAATATGAATCAAGACATTCATTGGACCAATTCATACAGTTTATTTCTTAAATTTTACTATACATTTGGTCATTTTATATCTTTCTAGGGTTTTGATCTTAAATTTTAAAAAATCATATCTTATTTTATCCTAAGCCAAAGCATGCAAAAATTTATGTCATTTGAAATCCCTAGATGTGTAGTTTTCATATATATTTTCTTGTACATTTATTCTACTTATACAGGATATGATATTAATTTAAACTATTAAGGGTTAGAACTCAACTTTAACTGGAATAGTTTATGAAAAATTTACATTTGTTTTATTAGATAGCTCCAATTACTTCAAAATTAGTGGCATCTTAAACCTAAGTCATAGATATTTTCATAAATATAAACTATTAAATTTTTGGAGTTTTGTACGATTTTATATTCCATTTTGAAATTTCCAGTACCTATGTCAAGACTTCCAATTTCCAACTTTAATGTGTTTTGAAACCTAATTTTTGAAAATTTATCGTAAATCATATATTAAGCCAAATTGACTGATCTTTCACTCTTTGAAAAGTTTATTCCATCTACTTTTAGGACATATAAATTACTTATACTAATGAACTAGTTTCAAATAGAGTACCTCTATTCTAACTGCTACTATTCATTTTGAGTATAATCATGCCATATCTCATGTAATAAGCTTCATGAAAATAATTCATCAACATTCATTGCTCCAATTTCATACATAACATCATGAGAAGACCTAAAGGGACATGATCATGCATCATTACAAAATTTATATCTCATACATAAATTAATACACAATCACATAATATAGCAATAAAACTTGTAAAATCAAGTTGCTCATCATTGCCTTCTTCATTCCTTTTGCTCCTTCTTTGGCTCTTTACATGAACTTTCCCTAGCATGGTTAGTTATTTAGGAGGATGAGATTCAAAGAATCTCAGCAGTTACACCTAATCATACATTCACATTATCATTAATATTTCATAAAATCATCAATAAAGTTATAAGAATATATTATACCATAATGTTGAATCAAGAGTTTTGATGATTCCAAACTAACATCCAAGAGCTTGGATTGAAGATATCAAAGGAGATCAAAGTGTTTCAAGTGAAGAATTTCTGAGTAATAGCTGCTAGATCTTCTGTAGGATCTTTTGTTATGTTTAAATAAGGGTAAAAAATTTTAATTTTAAGAAAAGATGTTTTTAAACCTTGATTTTATGTTAAATCTTGACTTATTTGAAAAATACCCACAAACAGACGAAGTTTGAAAGTTTAAACTGAACTGTCATATTAGAAATTCGAACTTTGCCTTTGGAAATTCTAATTTCGAGCTAAAACTGAATAAGTCTGAAGAGATGTCTCTTTGTCAGACGTATTTTGATTCTCCAATATTCGAATTTTTATCAAAGTCTACAAGAAGCTTTTTAGTGACAGACGAACTTCACATCTCCAAAATTTGAATTTCAGATAAAATGCAGTTTGTGAAAACCAAAGAAATTCGTCTGAAATAATGTTGAAGTTCATCTGAAATCAAGAAGAAATTGAGTTTGAAAAGTGCTCTCTGACAGACGAACTTTGGCTTTTCAGCATTCGAATTTTCATGTAAGTCTGAAAGGAGCTTCTTTGAAACAGATAAACTTTAAGTCTTCAAAATTTGAATTTCAGACAAAACACAACTTATGAAAATGGAAGAAATTCGTCTGAAACAATGTTAAAGTTCATCTGATATCAAGAATAATTTAAGTTTCAAAACTGCTTTCAGTCAGACGAACTTTGAGCATTAAAATTCAAATTTCAGATGCTCAGGTTGTGAGTCTGTTGAAATGAAATATTGACATACGAATGACAGAGCTTTGTAACTTCAAATGTTGAAGTTAGTCTGAAAAGAATCTCTTTGACAGACGAACTTCAGTCCTTGAACATTCGAATTTCGAAGAAAGTTAACTACTGTGCCTCCTTGAACGTTCTAAAGACAGACGAATTTTGGGGTTCCAAAATTTGAATTTCGAAGGCACTGTAGAAAATTGAAAACACTGTTCACACTTAACCGAAAAACTTTCTTCTTGAAAATTCGTATGTCACATTGCGAAAATATTTTGTAAGTTTCAAAATTCGAATTTCAATTCATGAACAGACGAACTTCGTGTTGTGACGTTGAAAGCTTTAACCTTTGGTTCCTTCGAAATTCGTCTGTTGACCAACCAAAATTCAAATTTCAGTATGTCAGAAGCATTAAATGCGGTTGGTTAACGAATAGTTTTTCAGAGTAACCATTGGATAACTTCCCCAACGGATAGATTTTGTCTCTAACGGACATTTAAGACCTAAATCTATAAATATAACTTCATTTAAAGTTGTGGATATAGGAATTAAACTTGTATATACCGAATTTCTGCCAAATCTTCTTCTCAAAAGCTTTTATCCTCTCAACTTCAATATCTGTACTTTAACCTTCATATCTACTCTATTCAAGAGAGTTATATCTTTGTAAATAATCTACTCTTCATCTGGAAGATAGATTTACTTGTGAGGGGAAATCACAAGGGGATTGGGAAGCACATTGTAGAAGTGCTTAGAGAGATTGAGAAAGCTCCAGAAACAGAGCATACTCGTTGTACTGTGGCATTAGCAAGAAGCCCGTTGAATTCTTGTTGTATAGTGAAAAATCTCAAGAGTTGTCTTGGGGACTGGACGAAGGTCAAGTGGATAGATCAAACCAGGATAAATTACTGAGTCTTCTTCTCCTTATCTTTACTTTTCTGCTTGCTTTGTTTTATACGTTGCTTCCATTACACTGTGCTATCTTCACCCATTTCACTTTGTGCAGAAAAATTTCAATCTTCCCAATTCAACACCCCTCTTGGGAAGTCAGCCTTGCTAACACATAATATTTCATAAAAATTTTGACATGGTAACTCTTTATAAAATAGATATCCTAAATCACAAGACTCTTGAACCAACCAACCAACCAATCAATATCATCATAAAACATTCATACAAACATATGGCATATTTATTAAATCATGAAAATAATAATGGTAACATAAAGTATTGATAGGGAAAGTAACTATCTTAAGTTTTTCCTTTGCTTTCCAAACTTGGTAAACCTTTCCTTGATCTTCTAACACTTTCTTGAATCCTAATGCATTACAAATTAAGGTCATTAGCCACTAATTTCATGACCTCCTTCACAAAATGGAAAACTTGAATCTTAAAATTCTATTTAGTTACCATTTTGGAATTTCTTGTACAACCCACTTGTCTTAACTTATTTTGGATCCAAAGAATCCATTTTTGGAGTCAAAATCATGAAATTTTCTTCCTATATGAGACCCTAATTCAGCCAAAAATGGGAAGAAATTAAGGAAAAATAATTACTCCATCAACCTTCAATATAATCACATATTCTTGCATCTTGAGAAATTTCTATGGTTTTTCTTACACTCTTTTGGCTATGGCTCAACTTTCTCTCTGTACTCTCTCTCATGGATGAAAATTATAGAGGTGAAAGAGGAGAAAATACTCCATGAAAACTATCACAAACACTTGGATATGCAAGAAAATGATCATTAGAAATTATCTTGGTGTTTTTGTCTCTCAACTTTTCTCAAAAAATTTTGTGCTTCTTTGCCTTCTTTGCTGTTGGACCAAACCTAATTTTAGTGAAGAAGATATCATAACCAAGCTTTAACCCAAAACCGAAAGAAAAGACATCAAATGGAAACTTAATCATAGTTAATCACATTAACCTTTAGTCACTTTTCTATTAAAGCTTTTGAGTTAATTCCATTGGTGTCCCTGCCTGCTTTCTAGACATGTCTCTACCTCATTTTTGACCAAAAATTATTTCAATAATTTTTATGGATTAATATACCCTTTACTAATTAAATTTACTCATATTGATTAAATATTTTTACTAAAATTATTATAAAATTAGTATAAGATTATCTAAAAATTACTTTCAGGCTTAAATCATTATGTTAACCCAAAAATATATTTGGGTAAGGCTCATTCACTATTCTTAACTCGGTATTGCTTTTTCCACAGTTTAAAATAACTTTTATTGGGTAAAATATTAACTATAAAACTTTAATGCCTAATAAAAATTATATTAATCTAATTAACTTCAAAAAATATTCCATTGGGTTTAGCTTATCAAGAGTTTCTTTTTGACAATAATTTTTCATATATACAAAAATGTTTTTAACCAAGATAAATTTATAATTTTTGAAACTCTTAGGTTATTAGCTGTAATTTTCACCAAAGCTTTAACCACACTTCATTCCCACGTGATTTTCTTCTTAAAGGGCCAAACTGCAAAATATTTAAATATAATTTTCTACTTTTTAGCTCTAATTTGAAAAAATGACTTTTTGCTATTTTTCTATTGGTTTCTATGTCTCTCTATTTTATGAGATTTTAGACACTTTTTTATATATTCCTCATTTTTATCATTTTGCATTATTTAATATCCACTAAAATTCAGGATATTACATTTTGCCCCTAAGTCAGGTCAAAAACACAAATACTGATTCTTTCAGGTATTTCATCAAAACTTTCCCCAAAGACCAACTTTTTTTAATAATTCCTTTGGATTAAAATTCAAATTGGTCTGTCTTTAAACCTCAATCTCTCAGCTACGCAATACTTATATTGTTGCACTCAACTCAAGATGAACTTCCATCCAATTGGTATATGGCATATCATTTTTTACTTAGCATTGGAATTAATTTTTGTTAAGGACCTTATAGAAAATTAATTCTAATTAAGGACCAAGCATGTAACCTTACCGTCTTACTCCTTTTCATATCTTTTCATGCATGTTATGATGTTCTGTAAAAATAGGAATATTACAAAATGCCTTATGGACCATAATAATGTTATCTTGAATTAAACGCTTAGGAACTAAGGCTCTCTAACTTTTAGAAATAATACTATTAAGAAAAGCCTTTAGCCTATTAGTGAGAACCTTCGAAAAGGTATTATAAGACTTGGGAACTAATAGACCTAAAATGATAAATAGACTCGGGAACTAATGGAACTAATGGGCCTAAAATGATTAATAGACTTGGGGACATCAATTTTCAGAATAAGAACAAGATTAATTTGATTAATCAAACTTAAATAAAAACCAAAAGAAAAGAAAGAATTTACCATATGACATACTTGCTCACCCACTATGTCCCAAAATTTTTGATAAAATAAATAGGTAAAACCATCAAGACTAGGAAAATTATGTTGTACCACTCAAGTGGTGCCACCTCATTACACATGTGATGGAATTACAAGACTTAATTGTCAAGTTTTCATTTACCAAAGTTAATTAACCAAAGGTGGAAAAGTAACCTAACCTAAGCAAATAACCATGGTTAAGCTCACTTTATATACTCCCTCTCTCTTTGGTTGACCATACACTTGGGAAAGGAAGGGAGAATGGTCTGAAATAGTGAGA
Source organism: Adenanthera pavonina (assembly GCA_026686845.1). NCBI lineage: Eukaryota > Viridiplantae > Streptophyta > Magnoliopsida > Fabales > Fabaceae > Adenanthera > Adenanthera pavonina. The sequence goes on from JAIVEN010000017.1 coordinate 13,672,694, forward strand.
CCAAGAGGAGAGAACGTGAAGAGAGGAAAGAAGAAATAGGAAGAAGGAAATCCAAGAAAATTGGTAGGCTTGCTAACATGTAATCTTCATGCCTTCTAGCCTAGTTTCCAAGTGGTTTGAGTTGGTTGGAATGAAATTTTCTCCTCTCCTCTTGACACTCCATTTTCAGCCTAAGCATGATAGTATGAGAGAAAGTGATTTCATGCCATAAAACTAAGAGAAAGCATGATATTTTGCAAAGAAAACAAGTTTTAGTGAGTTTGAAGCAAGCTTTTGGAAAAACCATCTCTTCCCTCTATATGATGCATTTTGACCAGACCGGTAGGGATAATAGGAGTTGGATTTTCATTAATTTGATGCCAAGAATGGTTTCCTCATGGTGAAAACCTTAAAGACAAGTATTAGTTTCATGATTTAGGTTGAAACAACTATATGGGTTTTTGTTTTATAAAGACTTTATGGAAGTTCAAGAAAGCTAGTGAAAGCTTTGGTTTCAAATGAAAAAGCCAAAAAGATCTTCAAGAGGTAGCTAAGTTACCATTCTTGGACTTTATAGTAATCTTGCTATATTAGTGTTTTGTAATATGCTATATTGTCCATTTGTTGAATGTTGATTGGTTCTGACTATAAAAATAAAGGTTTTGTTTCCCGAAATGTCCATTTTCTAAGTTGTTATACTACCAAAATTTCTATAAACAATATGGTGTTATATGTTTCAATATGATTTTTATGATGTTTTCATAACTTGCTTGATAATGTAATGTGTGGAATGTGACTTGCTACCTAGATTGTTATAATCTCATCACCTCAAACATTCACTTGATATGTCCAAGTGATTGCAAGACCATCAAAAAGGCAAGAGGCAAGGAGAAGATTAATGATGATCAGATTGATTGTTAACATTGGTACTTGTTTCCTTGTAATATTGTATGAAATCATATGCACCCTTGCAAGGCTATGCTTTGCTGCCATTATGTTCTTCTAAGTGTTATGTAATGTTAAGAGTCTAGTTTGGACAAGTTTGAGCTATGTAAACATGGTATGATATTATTTTTTGAAGTTAATATGCAAATCTGCCTATTCTGAACACTAGTTGGTTAGGTAGTGACTATTTGGATTAAACAGTATATAATGTGTATGTGTTATATATGCTTGGAAGCTAGACAAATAGATCACTCCAAGAAGTCATAGATTACTTGATTGGGAAGTGTAAGCTATGAGTTATGAATTTTTGAAAATGAGTCAGAAAACCTGGAAAATGCATTTTGACCATTTTAATAGTAAACTTTAGGCAATAAACTATATCAATTGGTGCTTTCAAATTCAAGTTGCATATTTTTTTCATGTAGATAATGTTTTTAGCTATTTTTTGAGACTTGAATCACAGTGATACAATTTTTTTGGAATTAGTTATGATTTTTTAAAATTTAGCCAAAAAAATGGCACACCAAATGAATAGTACCCACTTTTTTTTTCCTGATTTGGTTTGTTTAATGATTCAAGCTTTTAAAATGGCTTAATTGGATAATGGATATGCTTTAATAGATAGGAAATATTATACATAATCAAGGTGTTATAGGTTTCAACCGAAATTAAGCTTGCTTCTCTTGGAAGAATTTTCATTGTTATGGTTATGGAAGGGTAAAGCTATGTGGTGACCTAGAGTAACTCGGAGGAGTTGCAATGGGCAATAAACTTCAATTGGGAGCATAGGCTAATTATTCCTCTCTTTTTCACTTTTCCATTTCAATTCTAAGTTGATTTATGGTAGGGTTCTTGATTTTATTAACTTGGAATTGAAGTTGAATTAATTAATTGTTGATGATAATTGATGGATTATATTGGAACCAATTGGAATTGTGATTAGAGGCTTGTATGGATGCTTATCTTGTTAATGTAAGACTATGTTGTTTGTTTTGGCCAAATCTGTATCTTGTCTTTTGTTGCCTTAATTTTCTTAATTTTGAATTTGATTGCTTAATTTGGCATTGTAGGTATTAATTAGGTGACTTGGTTCTTGATTGATGCATTGGAGTTGTTAGAATTGGTGTTGGTTTATGGACTTGAAAGTTTAGGCCTCTTTATGGATCTCATTGTGCAAGCCACACATACTTGATCATTTGTCACAATATTATTGCATGTTAGGTGTTTGATAAATTGCCTAAATGAGTTGCCATCTTAGGAACTTTGTTGAGCATCCAAGTCTTGGAAAAGTAATGGTCTTAAATGATTTCAATAAATTGATCATGACAAATGTCCAAACTAAATACATTAATTGACCCTAAATTGAACCCTCTTGAAGTTATGTTAGGTCATCACTCTTATACCAATGATCAACTCTCTTTAAGTGTTAGCTCTTAGTTGGAATTAGTTAGTGTTTTCTTTACTTTCCAATTACATCTTCAAGTCATAATACCCCTCAAACTTGTAATTAGTTAGTTTGCATTTAGGATATGAACACTTGCATTGCATTTAGTTTAGACTTAGTACATAGTTTCCATAAACTCATATAATTGCATAATAGTGAATATCCATTTGACATCCCCATTTTTCTGTGTGTATTATATGACTAGATGATTATATGAAATGATACGAAATGTTCTGGATTGATGTGTAATGTTTAGGGAAGCCTAGAAATATAATTAAAAAGGTAAAAGGCTCAAAATCTCATAAAAAGGTAAAAAAGGAGCTTAAAATGACAAAATAGACATTTTGCTAAAATTAAGAGCAAAATGGTCATTTTACAAAAGATAAAAGAGAAGATAATATTAAAATATTCCAGTGGGGCTAAAGTATAATTGATACTGGGTATGTGGGCCTAGAGATGAAAAGTATAGGTATAGTAAATGGTGGGTCCTACATGAATAGACAATACCGACCAAATAAGATGAATAGTAAAAAGAAAGCAAGACCAGTGAATCCACATGAAAAAGTAAGAAAAAGGTAGTGAGTCCCACAGATAAATTGAATAGAAAAGATAAAGAATATAATAGAAAACCCGAGTAAAAACAATTAAGCTAGAGCAAAATTAATCTGCAAAAGTTGAAAAAATACACATTATCTCTTGCCTCTTTGGAAGCTAAAATTGGAGGGAAAATTTGGACAAAAATGCCCTTCCATACTTTCTCACAAGGTCTAAAATATCCAAGGGCAAATAGGTAAAGTAACATAAACTATTTGGGAAAAATTGATGGCCCTTGGATTGGAAACAAGATCAATGGCTAAGAATGCTCCTATTTGCCTATAAATAGGCTTTACCATCCATGCCTCTTTGCTCATTTGGTTGGAAAGATAGTAAGGTTAGAGAGAGAAGGAGAAAGTGAGAGAGTTAGAAAGAGAGAGGGAGTAGGTAGAAAATAAAGAAGAAGGAGAAGGAAGAAGAAGATAAGGAAGGAAGAAAGGAAGGAGAGGCAAGGAAGGAAGCTTCAAGAGGTAAGGCTCTCCTCCTAATCTCTTCTAGTCCATTTGCCATTCATCAAGAATGGTTAGTTAGGCTTTTAGAGAGTTTTCTTCCTCCTTTCCATGGTCCTATATTTCAGCCAAAGTGAGTTCCTGAGGCTAAGATTTGTATTTCATAAAGATAATGTTAAGAATGATGGTAAAACAGAATATAAATAAATAAACAATAAAGATAGCAGTAGGGAAGAGAAAAATTCAAATGTTTATCTTGGTTCGGTCTCTCAACTTGACCTACGTCCAGTCCTCAAGTCACCACTTGAGATTTTCCACTATTCTGCAAGAATTCAGTGGGCTTCTTGCAAATGTCTCAGTACAAAGTTGATGCTCTGTTTCTAGAGCTCACACTTTCACTCTTTGCACTCTCACTTAGTACTTCCCTAATCTCTTGTGATATCCCCTCACAAGTAAATCTTTCTTCCAGATGAAGATAAGATTGTTTACAAAGAATAACTCTCTCAATAAGAGTGAATATGAAAGTTAACGAACAAGGAATGAAGAATGTAAGAGTAAAAGAATTTGAGTAGATGATTTGGCAGAGTTTCAGTATATACAAAGTAATTTCGTTATCCACATCTTTAAATGAAGTTCTATTTATAGATCTCTGCCTCAACTATACGTTAGAGATAAGATCTAGCCATTAGAGATGTTACCCAACGGTTATACTGAGAAACTATCCATTCACCAACCGCATTTAATGCTTCTGACACTCAAAGTTTGAATTTCAGTTGGTCAACAGACGAATTTCGTAGAAACTGAAAGTTACAGCCTTTAACGTTGAACTCTTGAAGTTCGTCTATCATGAGGCAAAATTTGAATTTTCATCTTTAGAAAATGATTCTATGTTGAAACATATGAATTTCCATGTTTAAAGTTATTCTGTCAAGTGTGAACAGTAAATTCAATTTGCTACAGTGCCTTCGAAATTCAAATTTTGGAACCCCAAAATTCGTCTGTCAGAAGCTGGTTTACTGAGGCACAATGGTTTATCAATTCAAAATTCAAATTTTGAAAGGGTAAAGTTCGTCTGTCAGAGAGACCTCTTTCAGACTTGCTTCAAAATTCGAATTTATGAATATTGTCATTCGTATGTCAACATTTCATTATAACAGACTCACAATCTTTGTTTTTCAAATTCAAATTTTCATATTCAAAGTTCGTCTGTCAGTGAGCAATTTTGAAACCCAATCTTAGCTTGATTTCAGATGAACTTTGACATATTCTTAGACGAATTTTTCAATTTTCATAAGTTGCATTTTATCTAAAATTCAAATTTTCAAAGACCAAACTTCATTTGTGAGAAAAAGCTATTTTCAGACACATCAAAATTCAAATTTCTTAAGTCAAAATTCGTCTGTCAGATAAGCCTCTTTTCAGACTTGTTCATTTTCAACACGAAATTCGAATTTCCAAAGCGAAAGTTCAAATTTTCAAAACAGCAGATCAGTGTAAACCTTTCAAACTTTGTCTGTTGGTGGGTGTTTTTCAAATATTCCATGAATTAATATAGAATCAAGGTTTTAAATCATTTTTTTTACCAAATGAAAGTCTTTTACTCAAATTAAAACATTACTAAACATTCTACATCTATCATTGCACTGATTTCTCCAGAATTCCTTTGCTTGAAACCTTTTGTGCACCTTTGATATCTTTATTCCAAGCTTTTGTTGAAGGTTAGTTTTGTTGAATCAAGAAGTTTTGTTGATTCCAAATCAACTCTCAAGAGCTTGGAGTAAAAGATATCAAAGGTGCACAAAGAGTTCAAATGAAGAAATCCTGGAGAAATCTGTGCAAAATTTGTTGTCGGATGTTTAGTTATGTTTTAAATATGGGTAAAAGACTTTGATTTGATGAAAAGATGTTTTAAAAACTTGATTTTATGTTAAATCATGAAATATTTGAAAAATACCCGCCAACAGACGAAGTTTGAAAAGTTTACATTGAACTGTCATAGTGGAAATTCGAACTTTGGCTTTGGAAATTCAAATTTCGAGCTAAAACTGAATAAGTCTGAAGAGATGCTTCTCTGACAGACGAATTTTGATTTCCCAAAATTCAAATTTTCATAAGTGTCTGAAAGAAGCTGTTGAGCAACAGACAAACTTTGAGCTTTGAACATTCGAATTTTAGACAAAATGAAACTTATGAAAACTGAAGAAATTCGTCTGAAACAATGTTAAAGTTCATCTGAAATCAAGATTATATTGAATTTCAAAATTGCTCACTGACAGATGAACTTTGAACATGAAAATTTGAATTTTAGAAGCTAAAGTTATGAGTCTGTTAAAATGATATTATGACATATGAAGGACAGTGTTTACAAATTCGAATGTTGAAGTGAATCTGAAAAGAGGTCTCTCTGACAGACGAACTTCACTCTTTTAAAATTCGAATTTCAAAAGAAAATGAACTACTGTGCTTCTTGAGTATGCTACGGACAGACAAATTTTGGGGTTCTAAAATTTGAATTTCGAGGGCACTGTAGCAAATTGAAAATACTGTTCACACTTAACAGAAAAGCTTTCTTCTTGAAAATTCATATGTCACAACATGGAAACACTTTGGAAGTTTTCTTCTTGAAAATTTGTATTTCACTTCATGAATAGACGAACTTCAGTTTTTCAATGTTGGAAGCTTTAACCTTTGATTCCTTCGAAATTCGTCTATTAAAATTCGAATTTCAGTATGTTAGAAGCATTAAATGCGGTTGGTTAACGGATAGTTTTTCAGGGTAACCGTTGGATAACTTCTCCAACGGATAGATTTTGTCTTTAACGGACATTTGAGACCTAAATCTATAAATATAACATCATTTGAAGTTGTAGAAAATGAATTAAACTCTGTATATATTGAAACTCTGCCAAATCTTCTACTCAAAGACTTTTACCCTCTTACTTCAATACTTGTACTTAAACTTTCATATTCACTCTATTCAAGAGAGTTTCATCTTTGTAAATAATCTAATCTTCATCTGGAAGATAGATTTTCTTGTGAGGAGATATCACAAGGGATTGTAAAGCACTCTGTGAAAGTACAAAAAGTGATTGAGTGAGCTCTAGAAAATAGAGCACTGACATTGTACTGTGGCATTTACAAGAAGCCCATTGAATTCTTGCTGAATAGTGAAAAATCTTAAGTGGTGTCTTGAGGACTGGATGTAGGTCAAGAGGAGAGACCGAACCAGGATAAATATAAGAGTTTTTCTTCTCTCGATCACTACTTTTTCATCTTACTGCTTTATACTCTGTCTTTCTGCCATACCTTGCTTTCTTCATTGTTTTCACTTTGTGCAGAAAATTTTTAATATTCCCAATTCACCCCCCCTCTTGGGAAGTCAGCCTAACTAACAAGTTTGGAGTCATCAAAACACTTGATTCAACATTTTCTCCCTTTTTGATGATAACAAAACAACTTTTAAACTGGATTAGTACTTGGATTTGCTTTAACAAGCTCCCCCTCAACATATGCATTATAATCTAAAAGATATCATGATCAAGTAAAGAGATTAAGGAGATTTAAAGATCAATAAGAATAGATCATTGCAACCAAGGAATTCTTTCATTTCATCAAACGTTGCTTTACAAGAGATAATTAATGCAAGATATTATAGAGACACAAAACACAAACAATAGAAACAAAATATAGCACTACAAGAGGACCCAAGCCTAAGTTCTAATCACTTTTCCCTTGACTTGGTCTTGGTCATCTTACTATAAGTCTTTCCAAAAGGCTCATCAGCAGATTTTCCAGACTTTCTAGTTTGCTCACACTTCTCCCCCTTTTTGGCATCATCAGGAAGGTGAACAAAATCAGCAGGAGGAGGGATCTGAGACACTGGAATGGCTTGAAGAGGCATAGGAACAAATGACATTTCTAGATTAAGCTTTGGTAAGAACCCAGAAACTTCAGAACTTGTGTCTTCATCTTCATCATCAGAAATCTCAAGAAGTTCAGAAATTTCTTGCCTTGTGATTGCCAATTGTGCCCTTCTTTCCTCCGAGAAACCAAGGTATGTAACAGGTGATGGAGCAGGAGGAGGAAACATTTCTTCAAGCCTTCTTCTCTGAGCTTGCAAGAGAGCATTGTGTGCAATGGCTTCTAAATCAACAAATGACACAATGCTTCTTTCTTCATTTAGGGAAGCCTGCATAAATGGTGAAGTGGAGATGGCTGCCACTAATCTTTCTACTTGCTCAGATTATTGCTGGGACAGGATTGATTCTGGAGCATCTGCTTGAATAGGGTCATGAGAGCTTGAATCCTGAGACCCTTCTTCTTCCATACCATAGTCCAAGGGAGGACCAGGACTTGGTGTGTTCAGTGTTCCAGTAACCTTAGTATCATCCACAGCATCATCATGCTCATAAGAGGCTAGCTTAAAGGGACTTGGAGGCTCAGGAGTTGGAGATTTAGCAGGCTCAGAGAATCCTGGCTGAGGTGGAGCTGATGTAGCAGGAATGACATTCCGAATGTCTTCATATGCATCAGCAACCACCTTCATGTTCTTGGCCAACTGGTGGATCTGATCTTGTAGATGAGCAAACTTGGCATTTTGCTCATCCCTGATGCTTAATATGAGTGTAGACAGATTGTCATACAACTCAGTGATCTTGATTAGCTTGGCACGAGAGAAGGGAGTAGATGGAATATGAGCAAGTAGAGATGGAGATGGGACAAGCTGAGAAGGCTGAGGTGTAGGTTTTGCAAGAGCCTCAGAGGTACCTTCTTGCTGTAGGGAGGCATCTTCAACAAAGAAGAGATCTTCAGATTTTCCTGCTCCCTTCCCAATCCATCTTCCTTCATTTCTCTCAATCCCCATTCTTTGTAGCTCCTCTTCCTTGAAAATCTCACTGGGCTTCCCTTTTCCTTTTTAATGGTGCTGAATTCTAGCATATTGTAGAATTCTGGAAATGATTGCTACATTGGGAAGTATAGAGTCTTTCCTTTGATCCCTTGCCTTGATCATGCATTGGAGAATGATATGACCCATGTTGATAAGCTTCCCATGCATGATTGCTGCCATTATATGTGCCTCTGCCCTTGTGATCAAATTGAAACTGCCTCCTTTGTTGAAGATAATCTTAGACATTATGTAGTATAGGATCCTCACTTGAGTACTGAGGTCAGTATGCTTCAGCAAGTTTATTGTTGGCCTATTTTCCCTTCTTCTGAATAATGTGTTCAGGATTATGCTCTCTTTATAGTTCAGAAAGGGGCCACTTTCTTCATTAGCAGTCTCTGCCTCATCCTTCTACCCAAAAGCAGTGATATCAATCTTAAGGCCATCTTGCCCCGGGATTTCCAACACTTCATTAAGAGTTTCATCTATGAGCTAGATGGTTCTTGATCTTAGATTGATCTCCCACTTCTTCTTCTTGCTGTTGTATTTCAGGGAGGCATACCATGTCTTAATTACTTCATCATCATACCTCTCCAGTATCTCTAACAGATTCTTATACCTCAACATCCATATCCCAACATCAAAACTATTAGAGACTAAGAAATCTTCCATGTTCACATAATGAGGCTTGATTACATTTTTACTGGCAAACTTGGTCGAGTGTTCCTCCTGAATTTGAGGAGTGCTCCATAATGGCATTGTTGTGAGTTGGCATTCTCCAGATTCAGTACTGGAGGAGGAAGTGGAAGCAATAGTAGCAGCAGTAGGAATAGGGACCGAAGGCTTTGTTTTCTTTGAAGAAGAGGGTCCAACTTTCTTTGATTATGCATTTAGGGTTGTTTTCTATCGTTTAGAGGGAGTTTCCTTGCTTGATTTGGCTTTTCTCTTCAGTTTTTCTCCTTCCTTTGAGGCATATTAGGATTTAACCATTCTCTTTGGTCATGCCTTTCATTTTCCAACTTCTGGATTCTTTACTCTTACCATTTTCATGGATGAATGTTTCAGAATGAAGCTGAGAATGGGTTTATAGGAGGCGAAAAGGAGTTTAAATGGTGGGAAATGAAGATTTATGGTCAGAATTGAAGAGCATTTAAGAGAGAATTTGAACAGACTTGGAGAAGAGATGAATAAGGTTGCGTCTGTTCAGAAGAAAACCGTTGATTTTAACGTGTGTAACCGTAGGACTGAAGAATTTTGAGGGGTCAAAATTCAAACTTTAGGTAGTTACAAGTTAAACCATTATGCAAAGCTTACTGACAGACAAATTTTCTTTTGAAAGTTCGTCTGACAGAGGCTTGGTCCAAGTAGTACAAGATGAATAGATGAACTTTGTTTCAGCAAAGTTCAAATTTCGAAGACCATGCATCAAGCAATAATCAATGCAACAAAGAGTAGACGAATTATGCACATGAAAATTCATCTTTCAGAGGTTCAACAATATGAGCATGTTCCAACAGACGAATTTTGAATCAGAAATTCAAATTTCTACACTTTGTAAAGGTTCTCCAACATGCATATGTTGTGAAATGGACATTTGTATAAACATCATTTTGGACAAAGATAACATTGAATCTTTTTTTTTTGAAAATTCAAACTTTCAAGGACCAACAGACGAATTTTGAGGGATCACTGAGAACTGTTCCAAGCTAAAGTTCGTCTGTTGGGCGTCTAAATTCAAATGTTGAGCATGCTCCCCCATTCAAAAACACAATTTATTAAGAAAATTCATTTAACACACAACCAAAATATGAATTTCAACTTTAAAATCTAACATAATGAATCCAAAACTCAGATTTCTTACTGTCTCTTTCTCCTTTTGACTGTTCCATTATGATTTGCTCCATTTTTCAGCTCTACTGTCATTTAAACTCATGAGGAGCACCTGCAACTTACATTAAACTTTCTTCGATACTTAAGTTAGAATTAATTTATCGTTAGAAAATCTAAAAACAGAAATTCACAAGGATTTACTTACAATTCATTGGGATTTACCATACTCAATTCTCTCCTAATTTTGCAGTGTCTATCTTCTGATAGAGGCTTTGTCAGGATATCAGCAACTTGATCTTCTGTAGGAATGTATTCTAATTTGATTTCTTCTTTCAAAACATGATCCCTTATAAAGTGGTGTCTAACTTCAATATGTTTTGTCCTTGAATGCATGACTAGATTCTTTGTGATGTTAATGGCACTTTGGTTGTCAGACATTATTGGTATTTCCTTCATCTCAACCTCAAGATCTTTAAGCTACTATTTCATCCAGATGATTTGGTCACAACAGCTTCCAGCTGCAACTTATTCAGCTTTTGCAGTGGATAAGGCCACACTGTTTTGCTTTTTGCTAAACTATGAAACCAAGGATCCTCCAAGAAACTGACACGTTCCACTTGTGCTTTTCCTGTCAGTTTTGGATCCTGCAAAATCAGCATTAGTGTATCTTTTGAGATCTTCTCCATTGCCCTTTGGATACTAAAGACCCATCTGTGATGTTCCAATAAGATATCTGAAGATACGCTTCACAGCAGTGGCATGGGTTTCCTTGGGACATGACTGGAATCTTGCACACATACAGACACTAAACATGATGTCAGGTCTGCTGGCAGTTAGGTATAATAGGGATCCAATCATTCTTCTATACTAGGTTATGTCAAACATTTTCCCTTTTTCATCCATATCCAGTTTAGTTGTTGTAGCCATAGGTGTTCCCATTGGCCTGGCATTCTCCATCCCAAACTTCTTGAGCAATTCCTTCAGATACTTGGATTGGTTGAGAAAGATACCATCATCACACTGCCTGATTTGCAATCTAAGGAACAAGTTGAGTTCACCCATCATGGACATTTCGAATTCTCCCTGCATTAGCATAGAAAAATTCTTGCAAAGAGATTCATTAGTAGCACCAAATATAATATCATCAACATAGAATTGAAGAATAAGTAAATCTTTATTTTCTTTCTTAGTGAATAACGTTATATCTACTTTTTCTTTGTTGAATCCCTTTTCAGTTACAAAATTACTTAATCTTTCATACTATGCTCTAGGGGCTTGCTTTAATCCGTAAAGGGCTTTCTTTAGTTTATAAACATGGTTCGGTTTTGGAGAGTCCCCAAAGCCTGGAGGTTGGTCTACATAAACTTCTTCCATGATATATCCATTAAGAAAGGCACTCTTCACATCCATTTGATATAACATAATATTTTTCATGCATGCATATGCTAACAGAATTCTAATTGCTTCTAATCTAGCCACTGGAGCAAAGGTTTCTTCAAAATCAATTCCTTCTTCTTGATTATATCCTTTTGCAACCAATCTAGTTTTATTTCTCATTATTGATCCAGATTCATCAAGTTTATTTCTAAAAACCCATTTAGTTCCAATGACAGGATGATTTTTAGGTCTGGGCACTAAATCTCAAACTTGATTTCTTTCAAATTGATTTAACTTATCTTGCATAGCCAAAATCCAGTATTCATCAGTTAAGGCCTCTTCAGTACATTTAGGTTCAATTTGAAAAATAAAAGCACAATTTATCATTTGATCCCTTAACTGTTTTCTGGTTTTAACTTTCTCTTGAACATCCCCTATCACTTGATCAACATGATGATTCCTTTGATATCTCCAAGCTCTAGGAGTTCTTGAGACATGTCTTCGTTATATTCATTCTCAAGGTCTTTCTCCTGAATATCGTCCTCTATGTTAATAGATTAAGAAATTTTTGGAGGTTCAATGTTACCTACATCAGAAAGATCAAAATTTTTAAAGTTTGAAATAAGATCATCCTTATCAGTGACATGTTTGGAAATATTTTCATTTTCAAAGAATACTACATGCACAGATTCTTCTACTAATTTAGACTTTTTATAAAAAATTCTATATGCCTTACTTCTACTAGAATAGCCCAGAAATATACCTTTGTCAGATTTTGCATCAAACTTACCTAGATTCTCCTTTCCATTGTTGTGGATGAAGCACTTACAGTCGAACATATGTAAATATAAGAGATTTGGCTTTCTTTCTTTGTACAGCTCATAAGGAGTCTTCCCAAGGATTAGTCTGATGTAGGCTCTATTTATGATGTAGCTTGCTGTGTTTACTGCATCAGCCCAAAATACTTGAGAGAGTTCCTTTTTATTCAGCATAGCTCTAGCCATCTCTCCAATTGTTCTATTCTTCTTTTCCACTACTCCATTTTGTTGAGGTGTTCTTCGAGCTGAGAAGTTGTGATCCATTCCATGCTCATCACAGTACTCCAGGAAGTATGAATTCTCAAACTCTCCTCCATGATCTGACCTGATAGACACAATAGAAATACCTTTCTCATTTTGCACTTTCTTAGCTAAGGTTACAAATGCATCAAACGTATCACTCTTAGAGGAAAGAAATAGTGTCCAGGTAAATATAGAGTAATCATCCACAATTACAAGCACATACAGATTTCCACGAAGGCTTTTTACCCTAGATGGACCAATCAGATCCATATGCAGCAGTTCTAGTGGTCTAGTTGTGGTGACTACGTTTTTAGATTTGAAAGAAGATTTGATTCGTTTTCTTTTTAGGCATGCATCACATTCTTTGTCTTTTTCAAAAGTGATTTTTTGGTAGGCTAGTGACTAACTCATTTTTAACCAGTTTTGATAGTTGATTTATGTTAACATGAGCTAATCTTTTATGCCACAACCAACTGTCATTATCTTGGCTAATTAAACAGACAAAATCTAAGGGAGGAAGTTCATCAAGATCAATAGTATAGCAGTTACCATCCCTTTGAGCTTTGAGGATTATCTTGTGATCTCTTTTTCTGACGACCAGGCAGAACTTTGAGTCAAACAATACCCAATTTCGTTTGTCACATGTCTGACTCACACTTAGTAGATTGTGGTTGAGGCTAATTACAAACAGCACCTCTTTAATGGATGTTTCAGGATTCTTTCCCACAATACCAATGCTAACTATTTTGCCATATTGATCACCTCCAAAGGTCACCTTTCCTCCTTTCTTGTCTTTAAGGGTGATGAACTTCTCCTTATCACCCGTCATGTGACTTGAGCAGGCACTGTCCATATGCTATTTATTGCTCTTTCTAGTTTTAAGACAAACCTGCAAAACAAAGTTTATATTTTCTTTTTAGGTACCCAAATTTGCTTGGGTCCTTTTCTGTCAGTAGTCTTTTCCCTAGATACAGATGTATCTTTGGGAACCCATTTAACCTTCCTGTCAAGTTCATTTTTCTTTAAAGCACATGAATGGGAAATATGTCCCTTCTTGTTACAGAAGTGATAGGTGGTGAAGGGACCGTTGGATTGAGATGCAAGAAGAAAGCAATGCAGATAATATTTTTGTTTTGCATGTCTTGGTTGATCATAGGATTCAATGTGCTGTGAAGTATATTATTTCTGTCTATTGCCACTAGCATGCACAAAATGTCTCATATATACATTCTGATTCTTTTTCCTAATCTTTTCTTTGACTGTACAAGGATCATAGCCAAGTCCAGCCTTTCCCTGTGATATTCTTTGGCTTCCCATTAAAGCAAACAATATATCTTTACCTTTAGTAAGCCTAGATATGTTGTTCACTAGATATTCATTGGTTTGCTTTAGTTCAATGCATGATTTACAGCAAGCAGATTCAGCAATAGGTAGAGAAGCAATTTAAGAGATGTTGCATTATGATTCTAGTTTGTTAATCTTTTTCTTAGCTTGCTTCAGTTCTTTAGCAACCTTAACAAACTCATCATGCAGCTTATGAAATGCATCCAGTAATTCAGAATAGGAAGGTTCAGATTCATATACCTCATCTTCTTGATCACTGTTGCATGGGATTTCAGCTTCTTCAGAGGCAAGTGCCATCAGACAGATGTTGGCAATTTCTTCTTCATCATCTTCTTCTTCATCTGAACTTTGCCCCATATTGATGAGATGTAAGCTCTTTTCTTCTTGCCTTTGTCTGTAGATTTCTTTTCTTTCTCTTACTTCTTGAGGAATTGTTGACAATCCCATTTGATATGTCCCTGCTTTTTACACTCATAGCAAGTGACAAGTTCTTTTGCTTCTCTCTTGCTATCTGCAGCTGCTCATTTCTTGAAGATTTTCTTGTTTCTCTTCTTGCTGTAGAATCTTCCAAATTTTCTGACCATCATAGCCAGAGTTTCTTCATCTACCTCATCTCCATCATTAGATTCTTCTTCTTTCTCCTAAGTAGCTTTCAAAGCAAGACCTTTCTTCTTTCTGTCTTGTCTAGCCTCTTTGAGAGCCTTCATTTTTCCTTCATACTCCTCGAGGCTGCCAAAAAGAGCTATGATAGAGGCCATTGACTTGTTAGCAAGGATGACTTCCCAAGAGGGGGTGAATTGGAAGTCTGAGATTTTTCTGCACAAAGTGAAGTTAGTGAAGATATCACAGTATAATGAAAACAATGCGTAAAACAGAGCAAGGTGAAAGGTAGAGATAAAGAAAAGAGAACTCAGTGATTTATCCTGGTTCGGTCTATTCTCTTGACCTACATCCAGTCCCCAAGACACTTATTGAGATTTATCCACTATACAGCAAGAATTTCAGTGGGCTTCTTGCTAAAGCCACATTACATGAGTATGCTCTGTTTCTGAGCTCTCTCACACTCTCCAAGCACTTTCACTATGTGCTTCCCAATCCCCTTGTGAATACCCCTCACAAGTAAATATGTCTCCCAGATGAAGAGTAGATTGATTACAATGAATAACTCTTCTTGAAAAGAGTAGATATGAAATTTTAAGTACAAGTATAGAAGTTGAGAGGGTAAAAGCTTTTGAGAAGAGGATTCAGCAGAAATTCGGTATATACAAGTTTTTTTGTTGCCCACAACTTCAAATGATGTTGTATTTATAGATTTAGGTCTCAAATATCCGTCAGAGACTAAATCTATCCGTTGGGGAAGTTATTCAACGGTTACTCTGAAAAACTATCCGTTTACCAACCGCATTTAATGTTTCTGACATACTGAAATTCAAATTTTGGTTGGCCAACAGACGAATTTCGAAGGAATCGAAGATTAAAGCTTCCAACGTTACAGCACGAAGTTCGTCTGTTCATGAAGTGAAATTCGAATTTTGAAACTTACAAAATATTTTCACAATGTGACATACGAATTTTCAAGAAGAAAGTTTTTCGGTTAAGTGTGAACAGTGTTTTCAATTTTCTACAGTGCCTTCGAAATTCAAATTTTGGAACCCCAAAATTCGTCTGTCCATTGAATGTTTAAAGGGGCACAGTAGATTACTTCCTTCGAAATTCGAATTTTGAAAGGGCAAAATTCGTCTGTCAGAGAAACTCTTTTCAGACTAATTTCATCATTCGAATGTTGCAAGTTCTTATCATTCGTATGTCAATGTTTCATTTCAACAGACTCAAGAACTTAGCTTCTGAAATTCGAATTTCAATGTTCAAAGTTCGTCTGTCAGAGAGTAGTTTTGAAACTTAAATTACTCTTGATCTCAGGTGAACTTTAACATAGTTTCAGACGAATTTCTTCCATTTTCTCAAGTTTTGTTTTGTTTGAAATTCGAATTTTGAAGACTCAAAGTTCGTCTGTTGCAAAGAAGCATCTTTCAGACTTATATGAAAATTCGAATGTTGGAAGTTCAAAATTCGTCTGTCAGAGAGCATTTATCAAACTCAATTTCATTTTGATTTCAGATGCACTTTATCATAGTTTCAGACGAATTTCTTTGGTTTTTACAAACTTCATTTTACTTGAAATTCAAATTTTGAAAGTATGAAGTTCGTCTGTTACCAAAAGGCCTCTTTCAGACTAGATGAAAATTCAAATTTTGAACAACCAAAATTCGTCTGACAGGGAGCCATCTATTCAGACTTATTCAATTTTAGCTCGAAATTCGAATTTCCAAAGGCAAAGTTCGAATTTTCAACTTGACAGTTTAGCTTAAACTTTCAACCTTCATCTGTTTGTGGGTGTTTTTCAGATATTTAAAGATTTAACATAAAATCAAAGTTTGAAAACATCTTTTCTTCAAATCAAAATCTTTTACCCAGTCATAACAAATATAAGGATCCTACAAAAGATCTAACACCAAGAACTCAGAAAATCTTCACTTGAGACAACTTTGATCTCCTTTGATATCTTCAATCCAAGCTCTTGAATGTTGGTTTGGAATCATCAAAACTCTTGATTCAACATTCTCCCCCTTTTTGATGATGACAAAACAACTTACAAACTGGATTAGTACTTAGGTTTGCTTTCACAAGCTCCCCCTCAACATATGCATAAGATATCAAAACAACAGATTAAGTGAAGAGATTTAAGGCACAAAACATTTCAACAAGGAATCCATTCATTTAATCAAGATTTGCTTGTGCAGAAACAAATTAAGCAAAGTTCAAACATCAAATCCAAAACACAAATACACAAAATACTACAAGAGGACTTAAGCCTAATCTCCAATCATTTCTTCTTGGACTTGGTCTTCTTGCTGTAGGATTTCCCTTTCCCTTTCCCAGATTGCTCAGCAGCAGGCTTTCCAGTTTGCCCAGACTTCTCCCCCTTTTTGACATCATCAGGAAGGCCAACAAAATCAGCCGGAGGAGGGATCTGAGAGACAGGAATAGCACGAAGGGGCACAGGAGCAAAAGGGATTTCAGGATCAGCTGGTGGCTCAGTGCTTGTCTCCTCGTCAGAGATTTCCAGCAGCTGTTGCATTGCCTGTCTGGAAAGAGCTAGTTGAGCTCTTTGTTCCTCTGTAAGTCCATAGGCAGCAAGAGAAGAAGAAGCTGGTTTAGCAGGAGGAAACATTTCTTCCAGCCTTCTCCTCTGAGCTTCCAGTAGAGCATTGTGAGCAATGGCAACATAGCCAACAACAGGTACAAGGCTCCTTTCTTCATTGCTCACATCTTCTTGCAAGGAGGAGGTTGAAATGGCTGCAACCAGTTTTTTAACTTGCTCAGATTCTTGAATAGACAGAATTGAATCCTGAGCATCTTCTTGCATAGGCACATGAGGGCCTGTTTCTTGGAGTCCTTCTTCTTCTAATCCATAGTCCAAGGGTGGACCAGGACTTGGTGTTCTCATTACACCAGCACCATCTATATCATCATCATCATGGTCAGAGGAGGCAATCTCGAAGGGACTTGGAGGCACAGGGGATGGAGACAGAGTAGGCCCAGGGACACCAGGCTGAGGTGGAGCTGAAGTGGTAGGAATTGCATTTCTTATCTCTTCATAGGCATCAGCCACCACCTTCATATTTACAGCCAACTAATGGATCTGTTCTTGTAGATGAGCAAATTTGGCATTTTGCTCATCTCTTATGCTGAGAATGAGTGTTGACAGACTGTCAAACAACTCAGTGACCTTTGTTGGCTTGGCCCATGAGGAGGGAGTGGAAGGAGGGTGGGTAGGCCTGGAGGGAGATGGGATTGGCTGAGAAGGCTGAGGTACAGATCTGCCAGGGGCCTCGGAAGTTCCTTCTTGTTGGAGGGATGTATCAGCAACAAAGAACAAGTCTTCAGATTTCCCTTCTCCCTTTCCAACCCATCGTCCTTCATCTCTTTCAATGCCTATCCTTTGCAGTTCCTCCTCTTTGAATGCCTCAGTAAGTTTCCCTTTCCCCTTTTCAATGTGTTGAATCCTAGCATGCTGCAGGATTCTTCAAATAATTGCAGCATAGGGGAGTGTGGAATCCTTCCTCTGATCCCTTGCCTTTATCATTCTCTGGAGGATGATATGACCCATGTTAATCAGCTTCCCACGTATGATAGCAGTCATCACATGAGCCTCTACCCTTGTTATCAAATTGAAGCTGCCACCCTTGTTGAATATGATCCTGGACACTATATAGTGCAGGATCCTGACTTGTACACTTAGGTCTGTGGGCTTCAATAGATTTATTGTTGGCATGTTCTCCCTTCTCCTAAATAAGGTGTCCAAGATGGTGCTCTCTTTGTAGTTTAGAAAGGATCCACCTTCTTTATCAGCTGTGCTTGCCTCATCCATATATCCAGAGGCTGTGATGTCAATTTTCAGCCCATCTTGTCCTGGGATTTCCAGCACTTTATTGATTGTTTCATCAGCAAGCCAGATGGTCCTTGATCTCAAAGTGACCTCCCATTTCTTTTTCTTGCTGTTATATTGAAGAGAGGCATACCAAGTCTTCACTACTTCATCATCATATTTTTCAACAATTTCCAACAGATTTTTATATCTTAACAACCATAATGCAGCATCAAAGTTGTTGGATATCAGAAATTGTTCCACATTTACACAGTGAGGCTTGATTACCTTTTTATTAGAAAACTTGGCAGAATACTCTTCTTGAATCTCAGGAGTGCTCCAAAGTGGCAGTGTTGTAAGCTCAAATTCTCCAGAATGAGTAGAAGAGGGGGAAGTCACAGCAGCAGTATCAGCAGAAGGAACCGCAATTTTTGATGAGGAAGGTCCAGTTTTCTGCGAATCTGCCTTAGATGATGATTTCTGGCGTTTAGAAGGGGTAGCTTTACTGGGTTCGACCTTTCTCTTGGATTTCTCTCCTTCTTTTGTAGCATATTGAGATTTGACGGTTCTTTTTGGCCGAGTTCCAGCTTGTCTTGCTCCAGGGATCTTTACTCTCGCCATTTCTCAGTTGAAGAATGCAGAATGTGGCAGAGAATACGTTTATGGGATGCGAATGGAAGTTTAAATGGTGAAGAATGACGGTTGTTAGACAGGAGTTAAGAGGATTGAAGAGAGAATTAGAACAGATTTAGAGAGGTTACAAATAGGGTTGCGTCTGTTCTGAGGAAAACCGTTACATTTAACGTGTAACCGTCTGACAGACGAATTTTGAGGGGTCAAAATTTGAACTTCGGGCAGTTACAAGTTAAACTGTTCAGCACAGCTTACTGACAGACGAATTTTCATCCTGAAAGTTCGTCTGATAGTGGCTTGAAACAAGCAATACAAGCACAACAGACGAATTTTGTTCCACCAAGGTTCGAACGTTGAAAAGAAAAAGGCAGGCATCAATCAAACTATCAATCAACAGACGAATTTTGTTCCACCAAGGTTCGAATGTTGACAAGAAAAAGGCAGGCATCAATCAAACTATCAATCAACAGACGAATTAAACATGCAGAACTGCATCTTTCAATAATTCAACATGATTCAACAGACGAATTTTGAACTGAAAAGTCGAATTTTTCAACTTTTGTAAAGATTGTCCAACATTCGTATGTTAAGAAGTAATAATTTGTGTAGCAGTGATGGACAAACATAACTTTGAAATTTCTGATTTTGAAAATTCAAACTTTCAAGCTTCAACAGACGAATTTCGAGGCATTACTGAGAACTGTTCCAAGGCATAACAGACGAAGTTCGTCTGTTGGTCAACTAAAATTCGAATGTTGACCATGTTGACCAGTTCAAAAACACATATTATCAATGAAATTCATCTAGCAATCAAACAACATGCAAATTTCAACCTTAAAACTTACAGAATGAATCCATAACTTACAATAATTGTCATTCTCTTCACTTTCTGGTTGATCCAATCTGGAGTTCTCCAATCTTTTAAACCTTTTAGCCATTGATTTTCACAAGGAGCACCTGCACCTAAAATTAAACATACTCCGATGCTCAAGTTAGAATTGATTCTAATATTGAAAATTCTTAAGACAGAATTGCACAGAAATATCTTACAGTTCATTGGGGTTTACCATTCCCAATTCTCTCCTTATTTTGCAAAGCCTGTCTTCTGATAGAGGTTTTATGAGTATATCAGCAACTTGATCCTCTGTTGGGATGTACTCCAATCTGACTTCTCCTTTCAGAACGTGATCTCTTATGAAGTGGTGCCTAACTTCAATATGTTTCGTCCTTGAATGCATGACAGGATTCTTGGTGATATTTATAGCACTTTGGTTGTCACACATGATTGGTATCTCTTTTATTTTAACCTCAAGATCTTCAAGCTGCTGTTTCATCCAGATGACTTGGGCACAACAGCTTCCAGCTGGAACATACTCAGCTTCTACAGTAGATAAGGCCACACTGTTTTGCTTTTTGCTGAACCATGAAACCAGGGATCCTCCAAGGAACTGACAGGTTCCACTTGTGCTTTTTCTGTCAGTTTTAGATCCTGCAAAATCAGCATCAGTGTATCCTTTGAGGTCTTCTCCATTGCCTTTTGGATACCAAAGACCCATCTGTGATGTTCCAATAAGATATCTGAAAATTCTTTTCACAGCGGTTGCATGGGATTCTTTGGGGCATGATTGGAACCTTGCACACATGCAGACACTGAACATAATGTCAGGTCTGCTGGCAGTTAAGTACAGCAAGGATCCAATCATTTTTCTGTACTGAGTAATGTCAAACATCTTCCCATTCTCATCCATATCCAGTTTGGTTGCAGTAGCCATAGGTGTTCCCATTGGCTTGGCATTCTCCATTCCAAACTTCTTTAGCAGCTCCTTTAGATATAGATACTTGGATTGACTAAGAAAGATACCATCACCTTGCTGTTTAATTTGCAATCCAAGGAAGAAGTTGAGTTCACCCATCATAGACATCTCGAATTCTCCCTGCATTATCTTAGAAAATTTCTTGCAAAGAGCCTCATTAGTGGCACCAAAAATAATATCATCAACATAAATTTGAACAATTAGTAAGTCTTTATTTTCTTTCTTAGTGAATAAGGTTGTGTCAACTTTGCCTCTGTTAAACCCCTTTTCAGTCAGAAAATTGCTCAGTCTCTCATACCAAGCTCTAGGGGCCTGTTTTAAACCATAAAGAGCTTTCTTCAATTTATAAACATGGTTCGGTTTTGTAGAATCCTCAAAACCTAGAGGTTGATCTACATAAACTTCTTCCATGATGTATCCATTCAGAAAAGCACTTTTTACATCCATTTGATATAATAAAATATTTTTCATGCATGCATATGCTAGCAGTATTCTTATAGCCTCTAGTCTAGCTACTGGTGCAAAGGTTTCTTCAAAATCAATACCTTCTTCCTGATTATACCCTTTAGCAACCAATCTAGCTTTATTTCTGATTATTGTTCCATATTCATCAAGTTTGTTTCTGAAGACCCATTTAGTACCAATAACAGAATGATTTTTGGGTCTGGACACTAAATCCCAAACTTGATTTCTTTCAATTTGATTTAATTCATCTTGCATAGCCATAATCCAGTATTCATCAGTTAAGGCTTCTTTAGCACATTTGGGTTCAATTTCAGAAATAAAAGTACAGTTGAGCATTTGATCCCTTAACTGTTTTCTGGTTTTGACTTTCTCTTGAACATTCCCTATTACTTGATCAACAGGGTGATTCCTTTGATATCTCCAAGCTCTAGGGAGTTCTTGAGTTGTTTCTTCATCAAACTCTTGCTCCTGGATATCTTCCTCTGTGTCAACAGATTCAGATATCTTTGGAGGTTCAGTTTTACTTTTGTCAGAAATTCCCAGTTTTTCAAAATTGAAAGTAAGATCATCCTTATTGGTAACATGTTTTGAAACAGTTTCATTTTCAATGAAAACCACGTGCACTGATTCTTCAACTATATTTGATCTTTTATTATATACCCTATAAGCCTTACTCCTACTTGAATAGTCCAAAAATATACCTTCATCGGATTTGGCATCAAACTTACCCAGATTTTCTTTCCCATTGTTGTGAATGAAGCATTTGCACTCGAACACATGGAGGTGTGACAGATTTGGCTTTCTTCCCTTGTACAGCTCATATGGAGTCTTCCCAAGGATTGGTCTGATGTAGGCTCTGTTTATGATGTAACTTGCTGTATTCACTGCATCAGCCCAGAACACTTGAGAGAGTTCCTTCTCATTCAGCATAGCTCTTGCCATCTCTCCAATGGTTCTGTTCTTTCTTTCCACCACTCCATTTTGTTGAGGAGTTCTTGGAGCTGAGAAGTTGTGGTTAATCCCATGCTCATTGCAGTACTCCAGGAAGTATACATTTTCAAATTCTCCTCCATGGTCTGACCTAATAGACACAATAGAAATGCCTTTCTCATTTTGCACTTTCTTAGCTAAGGTTACAAATGCATCAAAGGTATCACTTTTAGAGGAAAGAAACAATGTCCAAGTGAATCTGGAATAATCATCTACAATTACAAGCACATACAGATTACCACCAAGACTTTTCACCCTGGATGGTCCAATTAAGTCCATATGCAACAATTCAAGTGGTCTTGTTGTGGTAACTACATTTTTAGGTTTGAAGGATGATTTAGTTTGTTTTCCTCTTAAGCATGCATCACATTCTTTATCCTTTTCAAAAGATATTTTTGGTAGACCAGTTACTAGCTCATTTTTAATCAGTTTAGACAATTGATTCATGTTAACATGAGCTAATCTCCTATGCCATAACCAA
Organism: Adenanthera pavonina; assembly: GCA_026686845.1. NCBI lineage: Eukaryota > Viridiplantae > Streptophyta > Magnoliopsida > Fabales > Fabaceae > Adenanthera > Adenanthera pavonina. The sequence goes on from JAIVEN010000017.1 coordinate 13,695,414, forward strand.
CTATCATTATCCTGACTGATTAAACATACAAAATCCAAGGGAGGAAGTTCATCAAGGTCAATAGTATAACAGTTACCATCCCTTTGAGCTTTGAGGATTACTTTGTGATCACTTTTTCTGATGACCAGGCAAAACTTTGAGTCAAACAGCACCCAGTTTCCTCTGTCACAGGTCTGACTCACGCTCAGCAAATTGTGGTTGAGGCCAATTACAAACAACACCTCTTCAATGGATGTTTCTGGATTTTTGCCCACAATGCCAATACCAACAATTTTGCCGTATTGATCACCTCCAAAGGTCACCTTTCCTCCTTTCTTGTCTCTAAGAGTGATGAACTTCTCCTTATCACCAGTCATGTGAGTTGAGCAGGCACTGTCCATATACCATTTGTTGCTTTTCTAAGCTTTGACACATACCTGCAAAACAAAGTTTATGTTTTCCTTTTAGGTACCCAAACTTGCTTGGGTCCTTTTCGGTCAGTAGGTATTTCCCTAGATGCAGATGCAACTTTGGGAACCCATTCAACTTTCCTGCCAAGTCCATTTTTCTTCAAAACACACGAACTGGAAATATGTCCCTTTTTGTTACAGAAATGACAGGTAGTGAAAGGACTGCTAGATTGAGAAGTAGGAAGAAAACAATACAGATAATACTTTTGTCTAGCATGTCTTGGCTGATCATATGTTTTAATGTGAGGTGATGCATCATTTTTCTTTTTATTGTTCTCAGCATGCACAAATTGTCTCATATATACATTCTCATTTTTCTTCCTAATCTTTTCCTTGACAGCACATGGATCATAGCCAAGACCAGCTTTTCCCTATGATATTCTTTAGCTCCCCATCAATGCAAATAACATATCTTTACCTCTAGTGAGCCTAGACATGCTTTTAACTAAATAATCATTAGTTTGCTTAAGTTTAGTGCATGAAGTACGGCAAACAGATTCAGAAGAAGGTAAAGAGACAGTTTCAGAAACTATGCTTTGAGACTCCAGCTTACTTATCTTTTTCTTTGTTAATTTCAGTTCTTTAGCAACTTTAATGAATTCATCATGAAGCTCATGAAATGCATCTAGTAATTCAGAATAGGAAGGTTCAGATTCATATACCTCTTCTTCCTGATCACTGCTGTATGAGGGTGTGGCTTCTTCAGAAGCAAGTGCCATCAGACAAATGTTGGCAATCTCATCCTCATCTTCTTCTTCCTCATCTGAGCTATTGCCCCATATAGATGAGATGTAGGCCTTCTTCATCTTTCCTTTATCAGTAGCTTTCTTTTCCTTTTCTTGTTTCTTGATGAATTGGGGGCAGTCCCACTTTATGTGTCCCTGCTTCTTGCATTCATAGCAAGTCACAGGTTCTTTTGTCTCTTTCTTGCTTTCTCCAACTGCTCCTTTCTTGAAGAATCTCTTGTTCTTCTTCTTGCTATAGAATCTTCCAAATTTTCTGACCATCATAGCCAGAGTTTCCTCATCCAGCTCATCTCCTTCATCAGATTCTTCTTCCTTTTCATCAGTAGCTTTGAGGGCAAGGCCTTTCTTCTTTCTGTCCAGCCCAGCTTCCTTGAGTGCTTTGATTTTTCCTTCATATTCCTCAAGGCTGCCGAAGAGAGCTGTGACAGAAGCCATTGATTCTCCTCTGGCTTCTTCTATTACTGTCACCTTGGGCTGCCATTCCAGAGGGAGAGCTCTGAGTATCTTTCTTACTTTCTCAGACTGAGTGTCTTCCTTTCCCAGGCTTTTGAGTTGATTCACAATGAGGGTGAATCTCTTTTGCAGCTCCTTTACAGTTTCTCCTTCAGCCATTCTAAAGCTTTCATACTCCCCAATGCACGTGTTCAATCTGTTCTCCTTCACTCTAGATGTTCCTTCATGAACAATCTGCAGAGTATCCCACATTCCTTTTGCAGTGGTGCATTGCGAGACTCTGTAGAATTCATCTTGGTTTAGGGCGCTGACGAAACAATGCTTTGCTTTGAAATTCAGTAGGACTCTCCTTCTATCCTCACCATTCCATTCTGCTTCCAGTTTCTCTTTGTGTCTTCCATCTTCAGTTAGAGCCATAGGGACGAAATCTCCTTTTTCAATGACTGACCAGATGTCAAGATCAATTGATTAGAGGTAGATCTGCATCCTCATCTTCCAGTACCCATAATGCTCTCCACTGAAGCCTGGTGGTCTGTTACTATTGTTCCCTTCAGGAAGTATACTCTCTCCAAAGCCAGCCATCTTAATTCCCGGACTGTGAGTTCCTTTGAATGGGAATCCGAGCTCTGATACCACTTGTTAGCAAGGCTGACTTCCCAAGAGGGGGGTGAATTGGAAGTCTGAGATTTTTCTGGACAAAGTGAAGTTAGTGAAGATATCACAATATAATGAAAACAATGTGTAAAACAGAGCAAGGTGAAAGGTAGAGATAAAGAAAAGAGAACTCAGTGATTGATCCTGGTTCGGTCTATTCTCTTTACCTACATCCAGTCCCCAAGACACTTCTTGAGATTTATCCACTATACAGCAAGAATTTCAGTGGGCTTCTTGCTAAAGCTACATTACATGAGTATGCTCTGTTTCTAAGCTCTCTCACACTCTCCAAGCACTTTCACTTTGTGCTTCCCAATCCCCTTGTGAATACCCCTCACAAGTAAATCTATCTTCCAGATGAAGAGTAGATTGATTACAATGAAATAACTCTTCTTGAAAAGAGTAGATATGAAATTTTAAGTACAAGTATAGAAGTTGAGAGGCTAAAAGCTTTTGAGAAGAGGATTCAGCAGAAATTCGGTATATACAAGTTTTTTTGTTGCCCACAACTTCAAATGATGTTGTATTTATAGATTTAGGTCTCAAATATCCGTTAGAGGCTAAATCTATCCGTTGGGGAAGTTATTCAATGGTTACTCTGAAAAACTATCCGTTTACCAACCGCATTTAATGTTTCTGACATACTGAAATTCAAATTTTGGTTGGCCAACAGACGAATTTCGAAGGAACCGAAGATTAAAGCTTCCAACGTTACAGCACGAAGTTTGTCTGTTCATGAAGTGAAATTCGAATTTTGAAACTTACAAAATATTTTCACAATGTGACATACGAATTTTCAAGAAGAAAGTTTTTCGGTTAAGTGTGAACAGTGTTTTCAATTTTCTACAGTGCCTTCGAAATTCAAATTTTGGAACCCCAAAATTCGTCTGTCCATTGAACGTTTAAAGGGGCACAGTAGATTACTTTCTTCGAAATTCGAATTTTGAAAGGGCAAAATTCGTCTGTCAGAGAAACTCTTTTCAGACTAATTTCATCATTCGAATGTTGCAAGTTCTTATCATTCGTATGTCAATGTTTCATTTCAACAGACTCAAGAACTTAGCTTCTGAAATTCGAATTTCAATGTTCAAAGTTCGTCTGTCAGAGAGCAGTTTTGAAACTTAAATTACTCTTGATCTCAGGTGAACTTTAACATAGTTTCAGACGAATTTCTTCCATTTTCTCAAGTTTTGTTTTGTTTGAAATTCGAATTTTGAAGACTCAAAGTTCGTCTGTTGCAAAGAAGCATCTTTCAGACTTATATGAAAATTCGAATGTTGGAAGTTCAAAATTCGTCTGTCAGAGAGCATTTATCAAACTCAATTTCATTTTGATTTCAGATGCACTTTATCATAGTTTCAGACGAATTTCTTTGGTTTTTACAAACTTCATTTTACTTGAAATTCGAATTTTGAAAGTATGAAGTTCGTCTGTTACCAAAAGGCCTCTTTCACACTAGATGAAAATTTGAGTTTTGAACAACCAAAATTCATCTGACAGAGAGCCATCTATTCAGACTTATTCAGTTTTAGCTCGAAATTCGAATTTCCAAAGGCAAAGTTCGAATTTCCAACTTGACAGTTTAGCTTAAACTTTCAACCTTCGTCTGTTTGTGGGTGTTTTTCAGATATTTAAAGATTTAACATAAAATCAAAGTTTGAAAACATCTTTTCTTCAAATCAAAATCTTTTACTCAGTCATAACAAAAACTAAGGATCCTACAAAAGATCTAACACCAAGAACTCAGAAAATCTTTACTTGAGACAGCTTTGATCTCCTTTGATATCTTCAATCCAAGCTCTTGTATGTTGGTTTGGAATCATCAAAACTCTTGATTCAACATGACTCTCCTCTGGCTTCCTCTATTGCTGTTACTTTGGGTTGCCATTCCAGAGGGAGAGCCCTGAGGATCTTTCTGACCTTTTCTATTTGAGTGTACTCCTTTCCCAGACTCTTCAGTTGATTCACAATGAGGGTGAATCTCTTCTGAAACTCTTTTACACTTTTTCCTTCAGCCATTCGAAAGCTTTTATATTCACCTATGCATGTATTTAGTTTGTTTTCCCTAACTCCAGTTGTTCCTTCATGAGCAATTTGCAAGGTGTCCCACATTTCCTTAGTAGTGGAGTATTGTGAGACCCTATAGAATTCATCTTGATTCAAAGTACTGACCAAGCAGTGTTTTGCTTTGAAGTTCAACAAGACTCTTCTTCTATCTTTCTCATTCCATTTAGCTTCTGGCTTTTCCATGTACTTCCCATCATTCTGCAATACCATTAGAACAAAATCTCTTTTTTGGATGATGGACCAGATATCTAGGTCAATGGATTGGAGATGAATTTGCATCCTCATCTTCCAGTAACCATAGTGTTCTCCACTGAAGCCAGGTGGTCTATTTGTGTTGTTTCCCTCTGGTAGTATGCTTTCTCCAAAGCCAGCCATTGTAATTCCCGGACTATAAAATCCTTTTATTAGGAAACCAATCTCTGATACCACTTGTTAGATAAACTGGCTTCCCAAGAAGGGGGTGAATTGAGAAGATTAAAACTTTTTCTGCAAAACGTCAAGAAAGAAAGTGAAGGAAGCAAGGTATGATGGTAAAACAGAATATGAATAAATAAACAATGAAGATAGCAGTAGGGAAGAGAAAAACTGAGATGTTTATCTTGGTTCGGTCTCTCAACTTAACCTACATTCAGTCCCCAAGTCACCACTTGAGATTTTCCACTATTCTGCAAGAATTCAGTGGGCTTCTTGCAAATGCCTCAATACAAAGTTGATGCTCTGTTTCTAGAGCTCACACTGTCACTCTTTACACTCTCACTTAGTACTTCCCCAATCCCTTGTGATATCCCCTCACAAGTAAATTTTTCTTCAAGATGAAGATAAGATTGTTTACAAAGAATAAACTTTCTCAATAAGAGTGAATATGAAAGTTAAGGAACAAAGAATGAAGTATGTAAGAGCAAGGGACTTTAAGTTGATGATTTGGCAGAGTTTTAGTATATACAAAGTAATTTCGTTACCCACATCTTTAAATGAAGTTCTATTTATAGATTTCTGTCTCAACTATATGTTAGAGACAAGATCTAGCAGTTAGAGATGTTACCCGATGGTTATACTGAGAAACTATCCGTTCACTAACCACATTTAATGCTTCTGACACTCAAAGTTTGAATTTCAGTTGGTCAACAGACGAATTTCGCAGAAACCGAAAGCTACAGCCTTTAACGTTGAACACTCGAAGTTCATCTATCATGAGGCAAAATTTGAATTTTCATCTTTAGAAAATGATTCTATGTTGAAACATACGAATTTCCATGTTTAAAGTTGTTCTGTCAAGTGTGAACAGTAAATTCAATTTGCTATAGTGCCTTCGAAATTCAAATTTTGGAACCCTAAAATTCGTCTGTCAGAAGCTGGTTTACTGAGGCACAATGGTTTATCAATTCAAAATTCAAAGTTTGAAAGGGTAAAGTTCATCTGTCAGAGAGACCTCTTTCAGACTTGCTTCATAATTCGAATTTAGGAATACTGTCATTCGTATGTCAACATTTCATTATAATAGACTCACAATCTTTGTTTTTCAAATTCAAATTTTCATATTCAAAGTTCGTCTGTCAATGAGTAATTTTGAAACCCAATCTTAGCTTGATTTCAGATGAACTTTGACATATTCTTAGATGAATTTTTCAATTTTCATAAGTTGCATTTTATCTAAAATTCGAATTTTCAAAGACCAAAATTCGTCTGTGAGAAAAAGCTATTTTCAGACACATCAAAATTCGAATTTCTCAAGTCAAAATTCGTCTATCAGAGAAGTCTCTTTTCAGACTTGTTCATTTTCAACACGAAATTCAAATTTTCAAAACAACAGATTAGTGTAAACTTTCAAACTTTGTCTGTTGGTGGGTGCTTTTCAAATATTCCATGAATTAACATAGAATTAAGGTTTTAAAACATCTTTTTACCAAATCAAAGTCTTTTACTCAAATTAAAACATTACTAAACATTCTACATCTATCCTTGCACTGATTTCTCCAGAATTCCTTCACTTGATACCTTTTGTGCACCTTTGATATCTTTATTCCAAGCTCTTGAAGGTTGGTTTAGAGTCATCAAAACACTTGATTCAACAAAAGTTTAGGGTTCATTATGCATAAAGGAATTCAAATTATATTAGCAAGTTATTTAGTAAGGTTTAATGATGTTTTTAGGCTCTAAATAACTTGGGGAAGCAAGCTTAAGTATGTGAAAGCCAAGTTAAGGATAAAAGAAGTAAAACTCCAAGGTAATCTCTTGTCATTGTCTTTATGTTATTGTTTTATGATGTTTTACATGTTATTATGATATGAAATGTTGTCATATTGTTGCCATGACTACTTTTGTGATTGGGTGACTATTTTTATGATGAGGGCTAAGCCTAAGATGTCCTATTTTTAAGCCATTATGCTGCTGAGAATTAGTTAAACAATATGGAAGTTTTAAATGCTTTATGAAAGTATGAAATGTTTTTATGTTTTCAAATATATTGTGATGGCATGATGACATGTATAAGTTGAATATTGAGATTTCTCAATTTCACCCCATAGTTTCTCACTTGTTAGGCCCAAGCAGTGTCAAAGAGAAGTATGTTGGCCATGACGAATGATGATACTAGAAAATTTTGTTGGAAACTATATATGATTTGTAAATACTATTTGTTTTGAATGCTTATACAAAATTGTAGTGCTTCAAAAATTCATTTGTTTGTAGGAATATCAGATCTATGTCGTACAAACAAATTTCCACTGGTTTGAATAAATTTGAAGTTATATAATGGTAGATATACATGTTTTCTCAAAACTATTGAAGTTTAAGATAATTCTGACGCTAGAAAGTTTATGTTGATACATGATCAGTAGGAGGATATAAAATTTACAAAATAAATATGATTAAAAACTAGACAGATAATGCTTTCTAATGATGTTAAGAATGCATGAATTGGTTTTGTATTTTATGATATATGAAATTTCAAAATTATGACTCAAGATTCGGACAGAAACTGGAACCAACAAATAAATAGTAAAGTTTAAAGAATAAATTATAATAATATGAGCACTAAATTTCTAGTTTCTTATTTTTTTTCATTAAGTTCAAAATGTGAATGATTTTTAAAGACTTGAATCACTATGAAATAATTTTTCTACATTTAATTAAAATTTTTGAAGTTTTTATGTGCAATGTACTATAAAGTCTGCAAAAATATTTTTCATGGTTTTAATTTTTTAATTGGTTTAAGTTTCCAACAGCTTTTTTAATGCTTTAAAACTAAGCAGTTTATATAGGAAAAATTTAAATTATAAGATGTAACATCCTTAACTTTAGTATCTTAGGTTGCATTTTATTCCAGTACATAATAGTAGATTTGGACTTAGACTAGCACACACCATACCTTTACCATCCACATTTTTACAATCTCATACATATACATACGCACATACATCTACACCCTTTTTCCATACTAGTTTTAATCTCTTTTTGTTAGTTTTCTTATAGAATTATTTGCGTTTTAGTTGCATTAGCATAGTTTTAATCTAGCTTTTGCATATGCATACGTTTAAAAAAAAAAAGAAATTCACATATATAATCCATACATCCTTCATACATAGACCACACTTGTCCATATTTTTCTACACATTTTCATACATACTTGCATACTTTAATTTCATTTTAATTTTAATTTAGTTGCATTTTGCTTTTCTAATTGCTCAAATTTTTCTCCTATTTAGGATTTAATCTAGTTACTCTGGTGTGAAATAACCTAGATTTATGCCATATACTATATTATTTCTTTGAACCTAGTTTTTAATTAAAATTCCCTACAACAAGGTCTTTCATCCTTGCTTCTTTCTTTTTCTCCAAGTTTTAATCTCCAACCTCCATTCTTTCCATCTAATCTTAACCCTCTTTTATTTACCATGGTCATTTGACTTTACCCAAGTGTTAATTCTATCCTAGTTAACCCTTAACCATGTTAGATATGCTGGCTTCCCAAGAGAGGGGGTGAATTGGGAAGATTAAAATTTTTTGCAAAGGTTAAGAGAGTGATGAAGGCAAGAGTGACAATAAAATAGAGTATAAAGGAGTAGTAAGGTAAAAGCAGTAAAGGAGAAGGGAAGACACAAATATTTATCCTGCTTTGGTCTCTTTGTTTTGACTTACGTCCAGTCCCCAAGAAACTACTTGAGATTATCCACTATCTTGCAAGAATTCAGTGGGCTTCTTACAATTACCTCAGTACAACTTTGATGCTCTGTTCTTAGAGCTTACAACCTCTCTCTTTGTACTCTAGCTAAGTACTTTCCAAATCCCTTGTGATATCCCTTCACAAGAAAATCTTTCTTCTAGATGAAGATAAGATTGATTACAAAGAATGAACTCCCTAATTTAGAGTGTATATAAAAGTTGAAGTATAGAAGAATGAAATATGAGACTAAGAGACTTTGAGTTGAGAATTTGACAAAGTTTCAGTATATACAATGTAAATTCGTTACCCACAACTTCAAATGAAGTTTTATTTATAGATTTAGGTCTTAATTATACATTAGAGACAAGATCTATCCGTTAGAGACATTACCCAATGGTTACTCTAAAAAACTATCCGTTCACCAACCGCATTTAATGCTTCTGTCACTCAAAGTTTGAATTTTGTTTAGTCAACAGATGAATTTTGCAGACACTGAAAGTTAAAGACTTTAACATTGAACTTCAAAGTCCGTCTGTTATGAAGCAAAGTTCAAATTTTCATCTTTGAAGAATGTTTCTTTATTGGAACATACGATTTTCAAGTTAAAGTTTTTCTGATAAGTGTGAACAATTGTCCCATATTGCTACAATGCCTTCGAAGTTCGAATTTTGGTGCCCAAAATTCGTCTGTCAGTGGGCAGCTCAATAAGGCACAATAGTTCATCTTTTTGAAATTCAAATTTTCAAGATTCAAAGTTCATCTGTCAGAGGAAGCTCTTATCGAAGTTATTTCAAAGTTTGAATTTCTAAAAACCAACATTCGCATGTCAACAGATTATCATAACAGATTTGCAAGCTTTGTTTCTAAAATTTGAATTTTCAAAATCAAAGTTCGTCTGGCAGTGAGCTAATTTTGGACTCTTTTTAAACTTAACTTTCAGATGAGCTTTGTCATATCCTCAGACAAATTTTTATGAATTATGTTTTATCAGAAATTCAAATTTTTAAAACACAAAGTTCGTCTATCAGAGAAGTATTTTATTAGACTCATGCCAAAGTTTGAATATTTGCACTCAAAGTTCATATGTCAGAGGAATCTCTTTTCTGACTAACTTATTTTTAATTTGAAATTCGAATTTCAGAAGCCAAAGTTTGAATTTTCAAAGCAATAGATCAGTTTTAACACTTTAAAGTTTGTCTGTTAATGGTTGTTTCTCAAGTATTCCATGAATTAACATGGAATTAGATTTCTAAAAACATTCTTTTTCCAAATCAAAGTCTTTTACTCATCTTAAACATAGTAAGAAATCCTATATCTAATCTTGGGCTGATTTTACTTAGATTTCTCCATTTGGGATCTTCCATGCACTTTTGATATCTTCTTTCCAAGCTCTAGAATGTTGGTTTAGAATCATCAAAACACTTTCAATGAATTTTGGCTTCCCAACATTCAAATTTTCATCTAAGTCTAAAAGAAGTTTCCTTGAAACAGACAAACTTTGGATCTTCAAAATTCGAATTTCAGACAAAACAAAACTTGAGAAAATAGAAGAAATTTGTCTGAAACTATGTTAAAGTTCATCTGAGATCAAGAATGATTTAAGTTTCAAAACTGCTCTCTAACAGATAAACTTTGAACATTGAAGTTTGAATTTTAGAAGCTAAGTTCTTGAGTCTGTTGAACTGAAACATTGACATGCGAATGATAAGAACTTGCAACATTTGAATGATTAAGTTAGTCTAAAAAGAGTCTCCCTGACAGACGAACTTCACTCTTCAACATTCAAATTTCGAAAAAAGTGAACTATTGTGCCTCCTTTTCACGTACTGGGAATAGACAAATTTTGGGCTTCCAAAATTCGAATCTCGAGGGCACTGTAGCAAATTGAAAACACTGTTCACACTTAACCGAAAAACTTTCTTCTTGAAAATTCGTATGTCACATTGTGAAAATTTTCTGTAAGTTTCAAAATTCAAATTTCACTTCATGGACAGACGAACTTCAGTATTTCAACGTTGGAAGCTTTAACCTTTGGTTCCTTCAAAATTCGTCTGTTAACCAACCAAAATTCAAATTTCAGTATGTTAGAAGCATTAAATGCGGTTGGTTAACGGATAGTTTTTCAGAGTAACCGTTGGATAACTTCTCCAACGGATAGATTAAGTTTCTAACAGACATTTGAGACCTAAATCTATAAATACAACAATATTTGAAGTTGTGGGTAACGAATCTAACTTGTATATACCGAATTTCTGTCAAAACTTCTTCTCAAGAGCTTTTACCCTCTAGCTTCAATATCTGTACTTTAACCTTCATATCTACTCTATTCAAGAGAGTTATATCATTGTAAACAATCTACTCTTCATCTGGAAGATAGATTTACTTGTGAGGGGAAATCACAAGGGGATTGGGAAGCACATTGTATAAGTGCTTAGAGAGAGTGAGAAAGCTCCAGAAAATAGAGCATACTCATTGTACTATGGCATTAGCAAGAAGCCCATTGAATTCTTGCTGTATAGTGAAAAATCTCAAGAGTGGTCTTGGGGACTGGGCGTAGGTCAAGTGGTCAGATCGAACCAGGATAAATTACTGAGTCTTCTATTCCCTATCTTTACTTTTCAGCTTACTCTGTGTTATACGTTGCTTCCTTTAAACTATACTACCTTCACTTATCTCACTTTGTGCAGAAAAATTGCAATCTTCCCAATTCACCCCCCCTCTTGGGAAGTCAGCCTTGCTAACAAAGTTATGATTTTTGGAAGGTGAGCTAGTAACTGGCCTGCCAAAAATATCTTTTGAGAAAGACAAAGAATGTGACGCATGCTTAAGAGGGAAACAAACTAAATCATCTTTTAAATCTAAAAATATAGTTACCACAACTAGACCACTTGAATTGCTGCATATGGATTTAATTGGACCATCTAGGGTGAAAAGTCTTGGTGGTAATTTGTATGTGCTTGTAATTGTAGATGATTATTCTAGATTTACTTGGACATTATTTCTCTCTTCTTAAAGTGATACCTTTGATGCATTTGTAACCTTAGCTAAGAAAGTGCAAAATGAGAAAGGTATTTCTATTGTGTCAATCAGGTCAGACCATGGAGGAGAGTTTGAAAATGCATACTTCCTGGAGTACTACAATGAGCATGGGATTGACCATAACTTCTCAGCTTCAAGGACTACTCAACAGAATGGGGTAGTAGAGAGGAAGAATAGAACCATTGGAGAGATGGCCAGAGCTATGCTGAATGAGAAGGAACTCTCTCAAGTGTTTTGGGCTGATGCAGTGAACACAGCAAGCTACATCATAAACAGAGCCTACATTAGACCAATCCTTGGGAAGACTCCATACGAGCTGTACAAGGGAAGAAAGCCAAATCTGTCCCATCTCCATGTGTTCGGATGCAAATGCTTCGTTCACAACAATGGGAAAGAAAATCTAGGTAAGTTTGATGCCAAATCCGATGAAAGTATATTTCTGGGCTATTCTACTAGGAGTAAGGCATATAGAGTTTATAATAAAAGATCAAATGTGGTAGAAGAATCTGTGTATGTAGTCTTTATTGAAAATGAAACTATCTCAAAACATGTTACCAATAAGGATGATCTTGCTCTCAACTTTGAAAAACTGGGCATTTCTGATAAAAGTAAAACTGAACCTCCAAAGATATCTAAATCTGTTAACACAGAGGAAGATATCCAAGAGAAAGTTTTTAATGAAGAAATTAATGAGGAAACATCTCAAGAACTCCCTAGAACTTGGAGATATCAAAGGAATCATCCTGTTGAACAAGTGATAGGGAATGTTCAAGAGAGAGTCAAAACTAGAAAATAGTTAAGGGATCAAATGCTCAATTGCGCTTTCATTTCTCAAATTGAACCCAAATGTGTTGAAGAAACCTTTGCACCAGTAGCTAGACTAGAGGCTATAAGAATACTGCTAGCATATGCATGCATGAAAAACATTTTACTATATCAAATGGATGTAAAGAGTGTCTTTCTAAATGGATATATCATGGAAGAAGTTTATGTAGATCAACCTCCAGGTTTTGAGGATTCTACTAAACCAAACTATGTTTATAAACTGAAGAAGGCTCTTTATGGTTTAAAACAAGCCCCTAGAGCATGGTATGAGAGACTGAGCAATTTTCTAACTGAAAAGGGGTTCAATAGAGGCAGAGTTGACACAACTTTATTTACTAAGAAAGAAAATAAAGATTTACTAATTGTTCAAATCTATGTTGATGATATCATTTTCGGTGCTACTAATGAAGCTCTTTGCAAGAAATTTTCTGAGTTAATGCAGGGAGAATTTGAGATGTCTATGATGGGTGAACTCAACTTCTTCCTTGGACTGCAAATTAGACAGCTTCATGGTGGTATCTTTCTCAGTCAATCCAAGTATCTAAAGGAGCTGCTAAAGAAGTTTGGAATGGAGAATGCCAAACCAATGGGAACACCTATGGCAACTGCAACCAAGCTGGACATGGATGAGAGTGGGAAGACATTTGACACTACTCAGTATAGAATAATGATTAGATCCCTGTTGTACTTGACTGCCAGCAGGCCTGACATCATGTTCAGTGTCTGTATGTGTGCCAGGTTTCAATCATGTCCCAAAGAAACCCATGCAACAGCTGTGAAAAGAATACTCAGATATCTTATTGGAACATCACATATGGGTCTTTGGTATCCAGAAGACAATGGAGAAGATCTCAGAGGATACACTGATACTGATTTTGCCGGATCCAAAACTGACAGAAAAAGCACAAGTGGAACTTGTCAGTTTCTTGGAGGATCCCTGGTTTCATGGTTCAGCAAAAAGCAAAACAGTGTGGCCTTATCCACTACAGAAGCTGTGTATGTTGCAGCTGGAAGCTGTTGTGCCCAAGTCATCTGGATGAAGCAGCAGCTTGAAGATCTTGAGGTTAAAATGAAAGAGATACCAATCATGTATGACAACCAAAGTGCCATAAATATCACCAAGAATCCTGTCATGCATTCAAGGACAAAACACATTGAAGTTAGGCACCACTTCATAAGGGATCACGTTTTGAAAGGAGAAGTCAGATTGGAATACATCCCAACAGAGGATCAAGTTGCTGACATACTCACAAAGCCTCTATCAGAAGATAGGCATTGCAAAATAAGAAGAGAACTGGGTATGGTAAATCCCAGTGAACTGTAAGTTATTCTCTTGCAATCTTGTTTTCAAAGGTTTCATCTTCAAAATAACCTCTAATTTTAGCATCGGAGAATGTTTAATTTAAGTTGCAGGTGCTCCCCACAAGATTCAGTGGAAATAAACTCTAAGATTGGAGCACACCAGAATGGAACAACTAGAAAGTAAAGTAAATGATGAAAAGTCTAAGTTCTGGATCCATTCTGTAAGTTTTTAAAAATGAAATTCATATCTTAATGTGTGTGAGACGTATTTTGCTTCATAAACTGCGTTTCTGAACAGGTCAACATGGTCAACATTCGAATTTCAGCTAACTAACAGACAAACTTCGGCCTGTTATGCCTTGGAACAGTTCTCGGTATTACCTCAAAATTTGTCTGTTGGACCTTGGAACTTCAAATTTTCAAAAACAAAAATTTCATAATTATGATCGTCCATCACTATTGTACTAATTTTTGCTTTTTAACGTACGAATGTTGGACAACCTTTACAAAAGTTGAAAAATTCAAATTTTTAGTTCAAAATTCGTCTGTTGAATCATGTTCTTCTTAATTGAATGCTTGAAAGATGACGTTCTGCATGCTTAATTTGTCTGTTGATTGTTGTTTTGTTTGTTGCCTGCTGTTTGCTCATCAACATTCGAACTTTGTTGGAACAAAATTCGTCTGTTGTGTTTGTATTACTTGTTCCAAGCCACTGTCAGACGAACTTTCAGGATGAAAATTTATCTGTCAGTAAGCTTTGCTGAACGGTTTAACTTGTAACTGCCGGAAGTTCAAATTTTGACCCCTCAAAATTCGTCTATCAGACGGTTACATACGTTAAATCTGACGGTTTTCCAAAGAACAGACGCAACCCTATTTGTAACTCCTCTAAGTTTGTTCTGATTCTCTCTTCAATCCTCTTAACTCCTGTCTAAAAACCGTCACTCTTCACCGTTTAAACTTCCATTCGCATCCCATAAACCTATTCTTAGCCACATTCTGCATCATTCAACTGGGAAATGGCAAGAGTGAAGAATCCTGGAGCAGGACAAGCTAAAACTTGGCCAAAGAGAACGGTCAAATCTCAATATACTACAAAGGAAGGAGAGAAATCCAAGAGAAAGGCCGAACCCAGTAAAGCTACCCCTTCCAAACGCCAGAAATCTTCATCCAAAGCAGAATCTCAGAAAGCTGGACCCTCCTCTTCAAAAAGTGCAGAACCTTCTGTCCCTGCTGTTGCTTCTTCTGCCTCTTCCAGTACTGAATCTGGAGAGTACAAAATGACTACACTGCCACTGTGGAGCACTCCTGAGATTCAAGAAGAATACTCTACCAAGTTTTCCAACAAAAAGGTAATCAAGCCTCACTGTGTAAATGTGGAATAATTTTTGATATCCAACAACTTTGATGCTGCAATATGGTTGATAAGATATAAAAATCTGTTGGAAATTGCTGAAAAATATGATGATGAGGTAGTGAAGACTTGGTATGCCTCTCTTCAACATAACAGCAAGAAAGTGAAATGGGAGGTCACCTTGAGATCAAGGACCATTTGGCTTGCTGATGAAACCTTCAATGAGGTGCTGGAAATCCCAGGACAAGATGGGCTAAAAGTTGACATCACAGCCTCTGGATATATGGATGAGGCAAGTACAGCTGATGAAGAAGGTGGACCCTTCCTGAACTACAAGGAGAGCACCATCTTGGACACCCTATTCAGGAGAAGGGAGAATAGGCCAACGATAAATCTGTTGAAGCCCACAGACCTAAGTGTACAAGTAAGGATCTTGCACTACATAGTGTCCAAGATCATATTCAACAAGGGTGGCAGCTTCAATTTGATAACAAAGGTAGAGGCTCATGTGATGACTGCTATCATACATGGGAAGCTGATTAATTTGGGTCATATCATCCTCCAGCGAATGATAAAGGCAAGGGATCAGAGGAAGGATTCCATACTCCCCTATGCAGCAATTATTTCAAGAATCCTGCAGCATGCTAGGATTCAACACATTGAAAAGGGAAAAGGGAAACTCACTAAGGCATTTAAAGAAGAGGAACTGCAAAGGATGGGCATTGAAAGAGATGAAGGACGATGGGTTGAAAAGGGAGCAGGGAAATCTGAAGACTTGTTCTTTGTTGCTGATGCATCCCTCCAACAAGAAGGCACTTCTGAGGCCCCTGGCAGATCTGTACCTCAGCCTTCTCAGCCTATTCCATCTCCCTCCAGGCCTACTCATCCTCCTTCCACTCCCTCCTCACGGGCCAAGCCTACAAAGATCACTGAGTTGTTTGACAGTCTGTCAACACTCATTCTCAACATTAGGGATGAGCAAAATGCCAAATTTGCTCATCTACAAGATCAGATCCATCAGTTGGCTGTGAATATGAAGGTGGTGGCTGATGCTTATGAAGAAATAAGAAATGCAATTTCTACCACTTCAGCTCCACATCAGCCTGGTATCCCTGAGCCTACTCTGTCTCCAACTCCTGAGCCTCCAAGCCCCTTCGAGATTGCCTCCTCTGACCATGATGATGATACAGATGGTGCTGGTGCAATGAGGACACCAAGTCCTGGTCCACCCTTGGACTATGGATTGGAAGAAGAAGGACTTCAAGAGACAAGCCCTCTTGAGCCTATGCAAGAAGATGCTCCAGATTCAATTCTGTCCATTCAAGAATCAGAGCAAGTTGAAAGACTGGTTGCAGCCATTTCAACCTCTTCTATGCCAAGAGAAGTAAGCAATGAGGAAAGGAGCATTGTACCTGTTGTTGATTATCTTGCCATTGCTCACAATGCTCTGCTGCAAGCTCAAAGGAGAAGGCTAGAAGAAATGTTTCCTCCTGCTGAACCAGTTTCTCATTCTCTTGCTGCTTAAAGGCTTTCAGAGGAATAGAGAGCTCAACTAGCTCTTTCTAGGCAGGAAATGCAAGAGCTGCTTGAGGTCTCTAATAATGATGGTGATGAAGAACCTAGCCCTGAGCCTGCTGAGCCTCCTGCACCAGTTCAACCAGAGATTCCTTTTGCTCCTGTCCCTCTTCGTGCTGTTCCTCTCACTCAGATTCCTCCTCCAATGGGCTTTGTTGGGCTTTCTGATGATGCCAAAAATGGGGAGAAGATAAAGCAAACTGGGACCAAGCAAGCTGGAAAATTTGCTGAGTCATCCGGGAAAGGAAAGACGTACAGCAAGAAGACTAAGCCAAAGAAGAAGTGATGATTTTAGATCTTAGGCTGAATCTTCTTGTTGTATCTTGTTTTAGTTGTTTGATTGTATTTGTTTGTTTAATGTTTTGAGAACTGATCTTAAATTGAAATATGTATTGCAACAATTTGATTAAATGTATTATGTTCTTGGTTGCAATGTTTTGGGCTTTGAATCTCTTCACTTAATCTGTTGAAAATGATATCTTATGAACTGTAATGCATATGTTGATGGGGAGTTTGTGAAAGCAAACCCAAATACTAACCTAGTGTGTGAGTTGTTTTGTCATCATCAAAAAGGGGGAGAATGTTGAATCAAGAGTTTTGATGATTCCAAACCAACACTCAAGAGCTCGGATTGAAGATATCAAAGGAGATCAAAGTTGTTTCAAGTGAAGATTTTCTGAGTATTTGCTGTTAGATCTTTTGTAGGATCTTTAGTTTTAGTTGTGATTGGGTAAAAGATTTTGATTTGAGAAAAAGATGTTTTCAAACCTTGATTTTGTGTTAAATCTTGACTTATTTGAAAAACACCCACAAACAGACAAAGTTTGAAAGTTTAAACTTAACTGTCAAGTTGGAAATTCGAACTTTGCTTTAGGAAATTCGAATTTCAAGCTAAAACTAAATAAGTCTGAAGAGATGGCTCTCTGTCAGATGAATTTTGGTTGTTCAAAATTCGAATTTTCATACAAATCTGAAAGAAGTCTTTTTGGTAACAGACGAACTTCACACTTTCAAAAGTCAAATTTCAAGTAAAATAAAGTTTGTGAAAACCAAAGAAATTTGTCTGAAACTATGATAAAGTGCATCTGAAATCAAACGAAATTGAGTTTGATAAATGCTCTCTGACAGACGAATTTTGGCTTCCCAACATTCGAATTTTCATCTAAGTCTAAAAGAAGTTTCCTTGAAACAGATGAACTTTAGATCTTCAAAATTTGAATTTCAGACAAAACAATACTTGAGAAAATTGAAGAAATTTGTCTGAAACTATGTTAAAGTTCATCTGAGATCAAGAATGATTTAAGTTTCAAAACTGCTCTCTGACAGACGAACTTTGAACATTGAAGTTCGAATTTTAGAAGCTAAGTTCTTGAGTCTGTTGAAGTGAAACATTGACATATGAATGATAAGAACTTGCAACATTCGAATGATGAAGTTAGTCTGAAAAGAGTCTCCCTGACGGACGAACTTCACTCTTCAACATTTGAATTTCGAAGAAAGTGAACTACTGTGCCTCCTTTTCACGTACTGGGAACAGACAAATTTTGGGCTTCCAAAATTTGAATTTTGAGGGCACTGTAGCAAATTGAAAACATTGTTCACACTTAACCGAAAAACTTTCTTCTTGAAAATTCGTATATCACATTGCGAAAATATTTTGTAAGTTTCAAAATTCGAATTTCACTTCATGGACAGACGAACTTCGTGTTATGACGTTGGAAGCTTTAACCTTTGGTTCCTTCAAAATTCGTCTGTTGACCAACCAAAATTTGAATTTCAGTATGTCAGAAGCATTAAATGCGGTTGGTTAACGGATAGTTTTTCAGAGTAACTGTTGGATAACTTCTCCAACGGATAGATTAAGTCTCTAACGGACATTTAAGACCTAAATCTATAAATATAACTTCATTTAAAGTTGTGGATATAGGAATTAAACTTGTGTATACCGAATTTCTGTCAAAACTTCTTCTCAAGAGCTTTTACCCTCTAGCTTCAATATCTGTACTTTAACCTTCATATCTACTCTATTCAAGAGAGTTATATCATTGTAAGCAATCTACTCTTCATCTGGAAGATAGATTTACTTGTGAGGGGAAATCACAAGGGGATTGGGAAGCACATTGTATAAGTTCTTAGAGAGAGTGAGAAAGCTCCAGAAAACAGAGCATACTCATTGTACTGTGGCATTAGCAAGAAGCCCATTGAATTCTTGCTGTATAGTGAAAAATCTCAAGAGTGGTCTTGGGGACTGGGCGTAGGTCAAGTGGTCAGATCGAACCAGGATAAATTACTGAGTCTTCTATTCCTTATCTTTACTTTTCAGCTTACTCTGTTTTATACGTTGCTTCCTTTAAACTATGCTACCTTCACTTATCTCACTTTGTGCAGAAAAATTGCAATCTTCCCAATTCACCCCCCTCTTGGGAAGTCAGCCTTGCTAACAAAGTTATGATTTTTGGAAGGTGATTGAATTCTAGAGATAAAACTGGCCATTGCCTTCTAAATCTTGAGGAGATAAAAGTGGATAGTGTTGTAGTGCTAAATAAGCTCATCACGGTACCAGTCGTGAAATCTATATAAATTAGAAAGCCTTCAACTCGATGAAACAATATTTTTGTGATGAGATTTAGGGAGGCTTTGCTAGGGTTCAGGTTTTTTAGTTTAAGGACAAGGTTCTGGTGCTTTGGGAGGTTTAGGCCTTTGAGGTAACTTGATCTTCCCCCTTTTCTTCTCTATTTTCTCAAGTTTCTTGGTTGATTTTTGTGGGTGGTGCTTGGATTTCAAATTTTCTGACATTGTGGCTGAATATTTTGGGTTAAGATGCTTTAATGAAGTGTTCTTTGGTGTCTATAAGCTTTAGGTGATGGTTTTTGAGTGTATTGGTTGTGATTTCTTCAAACCCTAGCTTTGTACTTTGGGGTTCTTGATGTTGCACGAAATTTCTAGACTTTTAGGTGTTATGGAGAGTTGTTTTGTGTTCAAATATGTGTGGCCATGGTGTTGGATTCATGATCTGGTTAAGTTATTGCTTGGGTCACCAAATTGGGTTCTATCAAGGGCTATATAACATCACTTGATTTGTGTGTTTGATGGATTCTAGGTATGCGCTTATTTTGATGAAGTACCTACACTCAATGAAGTTGTTGGGAAGTGTCAAATTCATTGGTAAGTAGTTTTTTATGTTGTATGAAGGATTGGGACTTTGTATATGCAAAAGGCTTTGATACTTGAAAATGGTTATCTTGGGGTCTTTGAAATTCTATTGAGCTTGTTTAATGATTAATGCATTGTGAATTGACTTGGATTGCATCCCTCTTGTGTGTGTAGTTGGTTCTCTTACGGCCTATTGAGATGTCGAGTAAGTTCAGGCAACTTGACATAACCGAGTTGTAACTTCTCTCCTTTGTATATGCCTGAAACTTTTCATATCATGATATGAATGTTGCCAAGGCTAGTAAGTTTCTTAAACTCTTTATTTTCAAGCTCATGACAAAAATGAAAATGGATAAGTTTATATGTATGCTTACATGTATAATGGACTATGATACATAACTATTGTGCATCCTAGGATTATATCTTGTATGATGTTACTATGCTTGCATGACTATAATGTATATTGTGAGATAACATGTGAGCATGGCATATTGGCATTGTCAGTGATGATTATGCATGCTTGAGCATATGTTGGTTAGGTGATGATGCCATTGAAATATCATGAGGCATGCTGATCTACTAAATGGCACACGAGGGCTTATGCCCATGTGGTGAAGTGTGATATATCTTTGTCACTAAATCATTGTCCTTTGATTGGGAGACCTAGGTGGTTATGGATTGGAGATGCACCTTCTCCACATCACCACCAGTTAGAGTGGTTTAGGAGAAGAAGAGCCATGGTCCAACCACTAGTATAATGGCCTTTGGTCGGGTCATGACTGGTAAGAGGTGAGTTTAGTGGTTGCCCCAGAATTGACCTTCATCGATTGTTAGAAAAGGGCCACTTGTTGGGTTTACCTTCTAATGGTAATTAGTTCATGGTTCTAGTCGTGATTGTTGTGGGAACTCATTGTATATCATGCTCATTGCATAATTTCATCTTACTTCTTAAGTCTAATTTCATATGAAATAAGTTTTACATCAAAGTCATATGTATTTTGAGAAATATCTTAAAAATACTAATCAAAGGTCAAACTCTAGATTCTTGAGAACCATATTTTACTATCTTTAAAAGCAAGATGTGTTACTTTGATAACCAAAACTTCTTGAGCTAATCGAATGCAATTGTAAATCATTGAGTTTCACATGAAAACTCTTAGCTTATGAAGTATATACCTATCAAAGTTCAAAGGCTATCTTGATACAACCAAACTTCCAAATCTTCAATTCTTTGATACTTGAATTCTTCACATCTTGGAGCATCCCTTTCTTTTTTCTTCTTTGAGTGAGTCATGATGTTGATTTTCTTTTCTTTATTACAATGCTCACTCTTCCATCTTGGACAATCCTACATTTAATGTATTACACTTACAAGTCAAGTAGTTAGTCCAATTTATATATCCAACTTGTATTATACAATATAAGAGCACATTGGATATATTAGTACATAACATGATATATACATTATAAACATAATTAAATACATACTAATGTACATTTTACTTATTTTAGGAATAATGTATATATTAGACAAATATGATGCATTTGTCCCTTATTACTCTACATTTGTGATCATTAAAACTTATATTATACTAAACCTAATAATCTCCCCCTTTTTTATGATGAGAAATCACTAGTGAAAAATATGCTTAATGAATGACTAACACATATAATGCAGTTCAATTTAGATAATTCCAGATTAAGCACATGCATATTTTTCACACAACTTTCCTCTCTATTTGACATCAACAAAAAGATTTGAAGAATAACAAGTATTTCTTCTCCCCCTATTTGTAAGGTTGTACCAGTAAGTACAGATGTCTAGGGTTGTTTCAAGCACACACAAAAACACAATCTGAAATGCAAATCATCATCAAAACTTATTATGTAATGTATATTCAAATTATGCTAATTTTTTACTGATATCAATTGTTAGTGATATCAAAACTAATACCAATTGTTGCTTGAAACTATTATAATACCAAATGTTATTATGCTTCTTGTTAATATTATCATGGCATACACATATCATAACATGTATCTTAGAGTTGTAGAGTTGTTGCCTTCTTCCTTTAGGATCAAGGAGAGATGTTGACACATCATTTGCTCCTTTCAGTAAGTTAAGATCAAGCAACAGAACACTTCACAATAAAATGAGGTGAGCTAAAGCATAAGTAAATTAATTTCAGAAGATGCTACCCCTTTTTCTTCTTATCTTGTCCAGCATCCTTGAGAGCTTTCATCTTGTCCTCATATTCTTCTAGGTTATCGAAAAGAGCTATGACAGAAGCCATTGATTCTCCTTTGGCTTCATCTATGTCTGTTACTTTCGGTTGCCATTCAAGAGGAAGAGCTCTAAGGATCTTTATGACTTTCTCTGACTGTGTATTCTCCTTACCAAGACTCTTTAGCTGATTCACAATGAGGGTGAATCTCTTCTGCAAATCTTTGATGCTTTTGCCTTCTTTTATTATGAAACTTTCATACTCATCTATGCAGGAGTTTAATTTGTTTTCTTTGACTCCATTTGTTCCTTCATGAGCAATTTTCAGAGTATCTCACATACCTTTGGCTATGGTACATTGAGACACTCTATAAAATTCATCCTAGTTAAGTGTACTGACTAAACAGTGCTTTGCTTTGTAGTTGAGTAAGACTTTTCTCCTATCTTCATCATTCCATTCCTCCCCTAACTTTCCTTTGTACTTGCCACCATCTTGCAGCTTCATTGGGACAAAATTACTTTTCTCAATGACTGACCAGATGTCTAAGTCAATGGACTAGAGATAGATTTGTATTCTTATCTTCCAATATCCACAGTGTTCTCCATTAAAGCCAGGAGGTCTGTTGATGTTGTTTCCTTCAGGTGAAATGTTCTCTCCAAAGCCAGCCATATATTCTATGGGATTGTTAGATCCTTCAGTTGGGAGTCTGGCCTCCCAAAATTTGAATTTCGAGTGTACAGTAAAAACATAAGACAATTTTTCACACTCAACAGATGCATTTTGAATATGAAAATTTTTATGTTTTAACACAAGATATATTTGACAAAATCAAAATTCAAATTTCACTATTAAACAGACGAATTTTGGAAGTTCAATGTTAAAGTCTTTAGCTTATGGTCTCTATGGAATTCGTCTGTTGGCACCCAAACTTTGAATTTTAGTGTGTCAGACGTATTAAATACGATTGGTGAATGGCTAGTTTTGCATAGCAACCGTTGGATTTTGTCTCTAATAGCTAGATCTTGTGTCTAGCGTCTAGTTAAGTCACAAATCTATAAATAGAACTTTAGTTGAAGTTATGGATAACAATTTTATGCTGTAAATACCAAAATTCTACTGAAATCATTAGTTAAAGTCTTCTACCCACTTACACTTCATTTATTGCACCTCAGCTGTCTTATTTACTTTGTATTAGAGAGTTTTTCTTCCTGTACAAAATCTTTTCTTCATTTGGAAGAAGGATTTTCTTGTGAGGGGTTTTCACAAGGGATTTGAGAAACACTTTATTAGAGTGCAGAATGTAAATTTGAAACCTCTTAAAACAAAGCACAAGGCTGCACCGTGGTATTGCAAGGAACCCATTGAATTCTTGCAAGATAGTGAAAAATCTCAAGTGATGGCTTGAGAACTGGACGTAGGTCAAGTGGAGCAGACCGAACTAGGATAAATCTCTGTGTTCTCTCTTCTTCTACCTAGTAATTGCCTTTTATATTTTGTACTCTATTTTCAACAACTTTTACTATCACTGTTCTATCACAATTTTGAAGAAAATTTTGAACTTCTCAATTCACCCCCCTCTTAGGAAACCAGCTAACCTAACATTACTTACCCATGTATAAAATGTATCTTGAAATGCTATACTTGTTTTAAAGTTTTCTTTGGTTATTGGGATGTTTGTCTCACTCCGTAGATAACAATTTCAGGAAATGAGTCTAGCTATAGCTAGAAGAAAGCTGAGGAGGATTAGTTCTCCTTGTTGACATGTAGGATATTTGAGTACTAATGGCTGGGTATGTTCTTTCAAGGATGCATGCTATGTTTGTAGTGATGTGCCAAGTATAAAATATCAATTTGATACCATATGTATCTTGATAGTGAGAGTCTTTGGAATTATTATTCCTGAATTTTGTATTCTTTTGTTTGTTGGTATCCCTTAGTATTGAATGGTGGGTATGAACTTGTGTTATGATTGGACATGTTCAACTTGGTAGTTTTGATATGTACATTTGGTTTAGTGAAAGAGGCAAGTCTATTGATGTCTATTGTGGGTTGATTGTTGTATATGGTTATGACCTTAGGGTTACTGTCCGATGAATGTCTGGGCACCGAGTGATGGTTGCCCAAGTTTATTTTGATGAGTAAGAGTAGTTTATAGCGTTGGTTTGGTTTTTAGGTGAGGTTGGGGGAAAATTGGTATGCCACCCATTACTGGGAATTGGGGTTTAGAGGCGTCAAATCTTAAAGAAGTGGTTTCCTTGAGGGGAAATCTCCTTGGACTGTGTTTTTGTATCATTTTTGACTTGTTGGAATAGGTTTGTGATTTGAAAATGGAAAGTGCTAGGATAAAATTTTGGTTAAAAGTGACCATTTATGTTTCAGAGGTCTAAAATCTCCATACGAAGGAATTTTGTGGTATTGCTTGCACACATAGTTAAAGGGGATTGTATGTGACTTATAGGCTTCCAAAGCATATGAATTGAAGGTTGATGTTGGGAGTTGTGTGCACTTGAAGTTCACCCCAAAAGTCAGAACTTTGCTATTATAGAGAGCAAGGACTTGTGTCACGGCGGCATTGTTCATGGCCATGGTACCACAGTGAAAAATTTGCCTTTTTTGGTTCTTTTGGTTCTAGATCACAATACCTAGTTGTTTGGTCATCTTTTCTTAGTTTTTCTAAGCCTTACCACATATTTTTCATCCTAAAGTATCAAGGTATTTGTTTTTGTTATTTGTTTTTTGCCATAAATTCTTAGGATGTTACATAAGACACTAATTTAAGACTTTGGAAAAACAATTAAGAACCCAACAAAAGACTCAATGACTCAAAAACAAATGAACTTATTGGCCAAAATAACATAAACAAAACAAATTAAAATAACTAAATAAGTAACCTAAAATACTATTCACATCATTCCACTTGCATGGGCTACTATGGCTTGGACTTGGACTTAAATATACAAGATCCATGTTCCATTGGACTACTTAAACTGTATACTTGCACCTTGGGCCTTCATTATGATGACAAAGGCTCCAAATAGCTCTTATAGATGTATGAATGACTCATTTATCTCAGGACCTTCAAAATTAGCACGTGGCCTTCTAGTAGACCCATTTATCAATCATGCCACGTAGATTATGGTCTTTAACTACTTGCACACTAAGTAACTTCCCTTTTACTTAAAAACTAAGCAATTTCTCAATTACTTGGAATCTAAGTAATGTGACAAATCTTGCACATGAGCTTTGCCATAATTTCAAGGAATAAGGATTCAGTCTTCAGGCCTCCTTGATCTCCATCACATAGATTAGACTAAAACTAATACAAACTAAATTGCATGAATTAATGCAAACTGATTAAAATAGGATGCTACTAATATGCAAGGTCTAAATGCAAGCTAAACTAAATGAAGTGAACTAAACTAAACCTAAATGAAATATAAAACTAAACTACCTCTATTGACTAACTAAAATAATTAACTAAATGCAAACCAAAAGATGTACTAACTATAATGCTAATATGATTATGCAAATACAATTACCTAATGTTACTTTTAATATAATATAAGTTTTTATGATGACAAATGTAGAGTAATAAGGAACAAATGCATCATATTTGTCTAACATATATATTGTTTCTAAAAGAAGTAAAATGTGCATTAGTATATGTTTAATTATGTTTATAATACATATATCATGCTATGTACTAATATATTTACTGTGCTCTTATATTTTATAATATAAGTTGGATATATAAATTGAACTAACTACTTGATTTGTAGATGTAATACATTAAATGTAGGATTGTCCAAGAAGAAAGAGTGAGCATTGGAATAAAGAAAGAAAAAACAACATTATGTCTCACTCAAAGAAGAAGAAGAGAAATGATGCTTCAAGAATTGAAGATCAGAAAGGAGTATGCCAAGAATGGAATGACCAAGTGAAAGTGGAGCTTAACTTTTGAAGACCTAGCTATTAGGTATATTTGTTTTCACTTAGTTCTTGAGGTGGTTTAATCTTTGAAATTTACTTAATCTTATTATCATATGTTTTAAACAAGTTAGATTAAGTAAATATGATGTTAGCATGTGTTAAAATTAAGATATGTTGGCTAACAGACAAATTTTGCTATTTGATTCATGCTTATTTTATGCAAAATTCATACTTTGCTTAGTGACATTCGAAGTTACAAAGTTTTTATCTCTGATAGATGAATTTTGATTGTGAAATTCAAATCTCAAACTAAGCATAGTTAGTGAAAATGTACAAAACTCATATGAAGCTTAGTTAAAATTCGACCATTGGTGAAGTTCAAAGTGAGTTCAAAGTTACAGCCTCTGACAAACGAACTTTGAGCTTCAAAGTAAGAACTTTTATGTCATGCTGAACATTCCTTTCATAAACAAATTTTAGTCTATGAAATTCGAATTCCAATTTTTAAAATTCAAATTTCGAAGTGCATTGTGAAAACTTGAAGCAACTGTTCAAACCCAATAAATACATTTTCAATATAAAAATTTGCACTAACCAACATGGGATATCTTTAGCAACCTTGAAATTTGAATGTCACATTGTAACAGACAAATTTTGAAGTTTAACATTAAATGCATAACTATGCTGACTCTTCAAAATTCATCTATTGAGCCTCAAAATTCGAATATTGGTATGTTAGACGCATTTAATGTGGTTGTTTAATGGCTCTATTTGTAGAGTAATGCTACAACTTGCATTTAACAGATAAATCTTATGTCTAATAACTAGTTAAGTCACAAATCTATAAATAGAACTTCATTTAAACTTTGGGTAACAATGTTAACCACTTATATGCCAAAATGCTATTACAATGGATAAAATCTTTCTATCTTAGCATTCAAAGTTAAACCCACCTCATTAGAGTGAGTTTCAATGCATTATCCACTCTTAAAGAGAATTTCATTTCTATAATCTTTCTTTCTACAACTTCTGGGTAAAATCTTAGTATGTGGAAACATTAAGAGAATTACACATCTTATAATGGTGTGAGGAGAGTAACTTCACAAGTGCTTACTGAAACTTGTGGGATGTACTGAGACTTCACAAGTGGTTGAGTCAAACTTATGGGATATAGTGAAAATCTCAAGTGGTGGCTTGAGGAATGGACATAAGCTAAGTGGTTTGGGCTGAACCAGGATAAATCTTTGTATGTTGCGCTTGATCTTCTCATTTCATCTATTTACTTCTTCATACTCTGTTCATCTCTATTTTGCTGCAACATTTGTTGAAATTGGGTTGTACTTGAAAAGAGGCAAAAATATTGTATCATCTAATTTATCTCTCTTTTGGGTGACCAGCCAACCTAACACCTAGGAACTAGATGAAATGCATTGCAACTAGGATGATATGCTAAATTTGAAATTAACAATTTTATTTTGGGTTACAAACAAGAAAATAGAAAAGAAAAAAGAAATGAATTCAAATTCTACAGGAGAAAGGAAATGAAATCCAACAAACCAAATACTAAAAACCAAGTGAAAGGAAAACTATATGGATGGATGGAATAATGAATCAACTATGGACTTGGCAAAGAATATTTGGACCTATCCTCACTTAATTAAATGATTAATTATGCTTGGGATGTAATTAACTAAGTTAATTAATTAGATTAGGAAATTATCAATCTTAGTCCAATTCTAGGTTTAATTAAGCTAAGGGCACACTAATACCTAATCGAACCTTTTTAATTATGCCTAATTCAATTAATTAACCTAATTAACATATTGATTAAGCTAATTAATTAGACTTGTAACTTAAGATTTAATTACCCAATTAAACTTAATCAAGTAATTTAAGCACCAATTATGTTCCACCTAACTTGACATTGACTAGATTGCATAAAAAACCATTGATTTCACCTAATTAACACCAAATTAAGCTATGAATTCAAAATTTTATCAAAGTCAACTTAAAACCTTATAACAAAATTAAATGGAATTGCAAGAAAAAGTCAAAAAGATGAGAAAGGAGTAAGAGAACATCCCAAAGCTTCCAAGCTGCATTATAGGCTCCAAGACCTTGCTTCCTTTGCCTCGTGCCATAGATGATTCACCAAAGCCTCTTAGCCTTCCATTCGACCGAAATTAACACCAAAAATCTTCTTGTATGTCTTGACCATGCATGTGTAGGTGGGAGCACAATGAAAGCTCCACTTGAAGATGATGTTAATGGAGGATACAGTAGCTCACATGAGCAAAACTCAAGCTCCAATAGTGTGTTGCAATCAGTGAAGTAAGAAAGTATGAGAGGGTGGAAGAAATTGATGGAATGGAAGGAAGGGGAGGTAGATATGATAGAACAATGGATGGGAATGGTGTGGAAATGGAATGGAAGGTAAGAAAGGTGAGGTTGCTGAAAAATGTCAAGAATAAAAAAACAAGTTGAGAGGAAAAGAGAGATAGTGAAAGAAAAGGAAGGAGACGTAAATAGGAGGCTTGGCCAACTATGTTTTTAGGTTTAGGTTTAGATTAGCTTATTAGGGGCATTTTGTAACACCTTAATTAAAAAAAAATTTTCCCATGTTCTAAACCATTATACAGTCCATTTATGCATCATTAGAAGTTTCAATCAAATAAAAATTAAAAACAGAATTTTTAAAAAAATTGGGTAATATTCATATAGTATTTTCTATTTACATGACCAAATTTTGAAAATTCATAACTAAATGTAAAAAAATTGCTTGAAGGTGATTCAAGTCTCTAAAATTAGTTTAAAATATTATATATATATATATATGGGAAAAATATGAAACAGTAAGTTCATTGGACCAATTCATATAGTTTAATTCATAAATAATTACTGAATATTTGGTCATTTTTACTTACCCAGGATTCTAGTTTTAATTTTAAAAATTCATATCTTTTTCCATCCTAAACGAAATTATGCAAACTTTATGTTATTTGAAGGCCTTATATGTCTTCTTTTTAGAAATATTTTTTGTATATTTAATCAATTTGTATAAGGCATGGCATCCTCTTAAACCATTAAAAGTCAAAATTTAACTTTAACTGGAACAGTTTTAGGAGAATTTACATATCTCTTTCTCTATAGATGCAAATGTTTTCAGATCAGTGGCATTCATTTTCCAAGACATAGAGACTTCTCAAGATGTAAACTACTAAATTTTTTGAGCTTTGTAATATTTTATATTGCCTTCTGAAATTTCTAGTATTCACACTAAAGGTTCTAGTTTATTTCATATTGTTCAGTTTTAAATCCTAACTTTTGAAATTCACTATAAATCGTGTACCAGGCCAAATTGAGTGATCTTTATCTTTTTGAAAAAATTATTCATATACTTTTAGGACATATAAATTATTTACACTAATGGACTTGTTCCAAATAAAGCACCTCTATTCAAACTGCTACTAGAGTATAATCATGCCATATCTCCTATAATAAGCTACATAAACATAATTCATCAACCTTCAATGCTCGAATTTCATACATAATACAAAAAGAGGGATTAAAGGTGCAATAAACATGCATAATTACAGAATCTACACCTCATGCATTAAATGGTATATAATCTTATATCGCAACATTATAACTTGAAAAAAAAATCTAGCTAATTAGTACTTCCTTGCTCCTTTCCCTTAGCTCCTCTTGGACCATTTGCATGGCTTGACCCTAGCATATTAATCATTTACGGACAATTATCATAAAATCATCATTCAATCACTTTAAATCATTCATGCTCTAAACATTTTGTAGAAAATTAGGTAGAGTTTTCTTTAGTATTTTGGACATCCTAAGGTCACAAAACCCCTCAAATAACTCACCCAATAATATTAAGTCATCACAAAACAACATTGCAAACAATAGGCATCTTGTCAAAGTTAATGCAAACTATATGACAATATAAGGTAAGATGGGTAAGTTAACTACCTTGTAGCTTTCCCTTACTCTCCAAACTTTGTAAACCCTTCCTTTGATTTTCTAACACTTCTTTGAACCCTATTGCATCATAAAACAAGGTCATAAATCATTGATTGAATGACCTTATTCACAAAGCATGCCTACTTGACCTAAAAATTCATTTGGCTATCTTTTGATCTTTCTTTATACAACACACTTGCTTTTACATAACTTTAATCCAAAAAATTCATTTTTGGGGTCAAAATCATGAAATTTCATCCCTAGATACAACCTTGGTCTAGCCAAAACCCTAAGGGATTTGAGGGTTTTTTATTTGCTCCATAATACCTCCAACAACTTACTAAACCATGATTTAGGTAACAAAACTAAGCTTTTCCATGGATTACTTTAACAAAACCTAACTCTCTCTCTCTCTCTCTTTTAATCCTCCATGGCAAAAATCTTCATGGTAAGAGGAGAAGAAAATACACCATAAAAACACTCTTACACACTTGAATATACAATTATGTAGCCTTAGAATCTTACCTTGATGTTCCTAGCTTCAACTTTTACCTCTTACTCTTCCTTTTCTTGGAAATTTTTGCTCTCTCTTCCTCTTTTCCCTTTTGTTTTAGACATGGGAAATGAAGAAAATGAAGGCTTCAATCACTTAACCCATGGTCTTAAGGACAGAGATGAGAGGAGTGTATAGTTTAATAAAGTTAATTAACTTAATTAGTTAATTTCCTTGACTTACATTAATAAAGCAATTTCGAAAAGTCCTCTCTTGTCCCCTATGCAATTCAGATGCCACTTTCCAAGATTTTTGGCCAAAAATTACTTCAATAATTTTTATGAACCAATATACCATTTACTGATTAATTTTATCAATACCAATTAAATACTTTTATTGTAATTGTTATTAAATCGATACAGAATTATGCAAAAATTATTTTTAGACTAAAATAATTTTCTTGATTCAAAATATATCTAGTTAAGGTCTATTTACTGTCCTTGACATTGCCCTAATTTTTATACAGCCTAAAATAACATTTATTCAGTATAATATTAACTTTTGAACTTTATTGCCTAATATAAAATCATATTGATCCACCTAACTTCTAAACAATATTTCATTAGGCTTGACTCTTTAAGAGCTTCATTTTGACTATAATTTTTCATATTTACAAAAATACCCTTGATCCAAGCAAATTTATAATTGTTGAAACCTTGAGGTCATTCTTTTGTAATTTCTCATAAGGACTAACTTGCACTAAATTATTTCTTTTAAGGACTAAAGTGCATAGGATTTTTATTTATTGAGGCCAAATTATCATTTCCTCATAGAATTTTTATATATATTTTTTTTGGTAAAATTACCTTTTTTGTTTCTATCTGTGTCTTTCCATTTTTTTTATTTCTCTGTATATTTTACGATATCAGCATTCTTTCCTTTGGGCTTAAATGAAATTTTTACATTTTATTTCTAATTTGAAAAATGACTATTTTGCCCTTGAGTTTGGTCAAAATGCAAATACTGATTCTTTCAGGAACTTTCTTGTAATTTTCCTATAGACCAATTTTTAATAATTCTTTTTGTACTACTCATGCTATATTTTCAAATTAGTCTATCTTTCAACATCAACATCTAGATCATACAATATTTATACCATTGCACTTAGCACGAGATGAATTTCTATTTAAGTGCTATATTCCATACTTTTTGACTCAATTCTGGAATTAATTCATGCTAAAAAGCTTATGAAAAATTATTTCCTTTTAAGGACTAAGCATGTAACATCAGCATCTCACTTTATTTTCCATCTTTTCATGCATTTTATGATATCTCATAAAAATAGGGATATTACACATTTTGGGAAGTAAAATACGGAATAATGAGATAACAATGAGCTGTCAAAATAGGGCTAAGGGGGAGCCCAAGTGGATGGGTGAATAGGATAAAAGAGGTGATATAGTGATTAAGTGTCATGGTATGTGGTAATAAGGCTTAAGTGTAAATGGTGACATGAATAAGTAGGGAAAGTTGGCCAAATAGGAAGAGGAAATGGCACCACATAAGCACTCAAAATGACTAGTAAGCTTCCCACATGGTATGCCCCAAGGCCTATTGTAATATCCGAAAAATTTTACTGGATATAAAGTAATGAAAAAGGAAGAAATAATAAATAACATGAAATGTACAAAAAATTCATGAAAATGGACAGACACCACTTTGCGTGAATAAAGTCAAAGAGGTCATTTTTCTCGGTTGGGAGAAAAAATGAGAAAATTATATTTTACCTCTAAAAAAATATAAAAATGACATGAAGTCCCAAAATATATAAAAATTACGTGAAAAAGAAATAGAAAATCCCTTAGAAAAAATTACACCTAATGACCTGTAAGTTTTAGAAATTATAATTTAACCCCGGGTCAAGGGCAATTTTGTAAATATGTAAAATTACTGTCAAAATGAAGGTCTCAAAGAGAGAAGTCCAATGGTATATGGCACTAAGGATTAATGTTTAACAATAAGGAAATAATCAGTGTCAAATGTCCAAAAATAACAATAAACCAATAAAATAAATTGTGGGCCCTACCGATAGTTAAAAGGTAACTGGGACAGGATATAGGTCAAACACAAATACTATTTGGGATAGGATATTTATGAATATATAAAAATAAAATTAGAATAGTCCTGTAACCTAAAAATGTTAAATTACTATAAAAGTAGTTTTATTAGTACAGTTAAAAAATATCCGGTTCAAAATATATTTGGGCTAAGAAAAATTGAGCATACTGGACACTTGGAACACTCTCATTGGGTGTTCAAAATAGGCAGCTTGAATTTTTGGTAAAACTTCCTCAAGAAGTTGTTGAATTTTTGGCCAAAAAGTAAGTATGGTTATTTTTGCTAATTAACCATGATTAGCAATATCATTAAACCACCTAATTAACCATTTAATTATCATCTTTCCACTTCATTTCAAAAGAGATGCAGTAGCAAACAGAGGGCTGAAAAATGCAAGAAAAAAAGGAGAGAAAACAGTGAAGGAGAAGAGAAAGCTTAAGGGAAACTTGAAGGCTTAAGTTCTAGGTAAGTCTTCTACTACTTCAAACTTACTATTTGTAGTATTTGGAGCAAAGTTCATGGATTAGTTTTTCTTCTCCATCCTCTTAGGGTTTCAGCCATGGCATGATTAAGCAAGGAAATGGGTTAATCAACAATTAAACTTAGGGAAAAGCTTAGATTAACCACTAGAATCAAGAATCCATGGCTAGTTTGATGTGTTTTCAAGAAAATAATTTTTCTTCCATTTCAGGTCATTTTCGGTCTGAACAGGGGGAGTATTTAGAGTTGGAATTTCATGATTTTGACTTCAAAAATGGATTCCCCATGGTCTAAAACCTTAAGAAAAAGTGTGTTGTACAAAGTATGATCAACGGAAAACTAAGTGAAAAAGTTAAGATTTAGTGAGTATAGTATTGTGTAATTCAGAAAATTAGTGGCTAAATTGATTAAATGATTAAATGGTTAGGTTCAAGGAAATGTTAGGATGCCCAAGAAGTGGCATACCAAGTGTGGAAAGCAAGGGAGTGCTATAAGGTAGTTGATTTCCCATACTTGCATTATATTATCATATTTGTTTTCCATGTGCTTTATGCCTTGTCATATGATTGTAATGATATTTTGAGATGATTTATGTGTATTGGCTGAGTTGATTGAGGGGCATTGAGACCCCGGAATGTCCATTTTTCAAAACAAAACTCTGCCAAAAATTTTATGAATTCATATGACGTAAATATGTTAATATATTCAAAATGTGTTATCTTGATGTTTTAATGCTTAAGTGATGATATGATGGCATATTGGGTGTTAGCTACTGAGATTCTTAAATCTCACCTTCCCAAATATTAAACATGAATAGGGAACAATTATGGCAAGACCACCTATGAAGAGAAAGGAAAGGATAAAAAGCTTAACATTCAAGCTAGTGATGCTTGCATGGGCCATGAATTTGGAAATTTTATGTAAATTTGTAGAGATAATGTTGGATATGTTTCTTCAAGCTTTCATGTCTCTTTAAGTCTTAAGGAATGTATGGTATCATATGAAGATGATGTATGGCCATGTAAATATTTTATAGCTTTTGTTTGACAAAGTAGTAAGATATAAATGGTCACCTTGACCTATGCAGAGTGAATATGACACTATTTGAATTTTTGATGCATAAAGTATAAATTTTATACATGGTTGAAAAGTAGACAAATAGGGCTTTAAAATTATCTAAAGATCACTCAATTTGGATGTGTATACGAATTATGGTGATTTTTCAAAATTAGCCCAGAAAACTGGAATTTTAAGAATTTACCATATGAATAGTAGAAATTCACAAAATTTATTGTGCAAATTGGACAAGTAATTGCTTTGATTGATATTTTTTCCATGTATATAATATTTTAATCTATCCATAGAGACTTAAATCACTCTTGTATGATTTTTATTGAATTAGTTATGATTTTCAGAAGTTTGCCGAAAATGGGATTAAATGAATAGTACCCTTTAAATTGATTAAATTAATTATAATATTTTATTATGATTCAAGCTTCTTTTTAAGTATAGTGGGTCTCTGATGTGGTCTAATATATGAGAAATGGTCCTTGATAGAGGTGTTACACCTATTAAAAAATGTTACAAAAAATAGTGAATGTGACAATGTAACACATGTAATATAATTTAATAAAACTTAGATCCAATTTCATGGTCACAAAATAACCATGATGAGGGAGCTTAATGACAATGAAATTAACACTAAAAATGGGAGAAAATATTCTGAAAATAATGCAAAAGAAAGGAATTAAAAATCTTAAGAAAATAGGGAGAATTAGGTTCCAAAGAAAAATGACCAAAATACCCTTAGTTGACCAAACTTTGACCTTCTCTAATTTGCAATGCTTAATGACTTTGACCAACCTTAATGACTAGGATTAGATTAAATTAAGTTCTTAAGACAATGGTTAGATGAAAATCCAAAATCATTAAGGAAAATTAAAATTAAATTCGTGTAACTCTTTTAATAGGGGTAAATTAGGTGAGTGGAAAATAGTATAATCAGTGATTTCTTTAGTACAACATGAATGAAAAACTAATAATATTGAATGATATGAATTATCAAATGGATAATAAAATGGTATCATCCCGAGAAAAATTCACAAGATTTAATCCTAAAATCCCTTAATTAATCACCCAGTTAAACTTAATTAAGCACATAATTAAACTAATTCAATGGAATTGAATTCGAAAGAAATAATTAAGCTCCAAATCTATGGAATATGAATAATTAACACAAAATAAGTCTAATTCCAAGGATTTGACCCTAAATTTCACTAAACACGAAATTCAACTAAAATATGAAAATTATACTTGAAGACCCAAAATTAATCATAATCACACAATAAAAACCCTAAGTATGAAAGATAACAACGTTGAAAATCTAGGACTCATCAGTCATGCATGATTCAGCTTGGTATGTGCACTAATTGTGTGGTTTGGTAATTAATCACTTAATTAGTCCTTAGGTAATTATTAACCAAATTTATAGCAACTTAATTAATTCAAATTGCATCCTAATTAGTCAATTTAATTAGTTTAAACAAATTGTCATGCATTAATCTAGTGTAGGGGTTCCCAGCTAAATTAATTGTATGGTGTTTGTAATTGGAAATGGATCCGATGCACATCCATCTGGACCATTTAGATGATATTTGGATGGTCTAGATCTTTTAATTAGATTTTAATGACATTTTTTATTTTAAAAGAGGCAAAATACAAAATAAGATCAATATTATAACTATCAAGTTGTAAAATAATATTTACTTTATAAATATGAAATAGTAAAACCTAGACCATCCATATTTCATCTAGACGGTCCAAATGGGACATATATGTGGTACAAATCTTCCATTCACATTTGTAATTTAAAGGTCTCTAGCTGACTAAGTGAATTAGACTCATTAATCACTCTCCCTAATTAATGTTTCTAACGGTCTTCAACAAGTAATCTTGCAATTGGATTAGTATAGGGGGTCGGAGCTAAGTCATTCGCATAATGGTACTTGCACCACAAGGGTCCGAGGTGATTAAGACTAATTAGTTGCATTAATTAACTAACTTCCCTAATCCTAATTAATATTAATTTCTAAGCTCAAATCCATGATCATCACTCTCATTTCATAGTTGGATGTTAGGTTCATCCATCCAAACTTGTTAGTTTAGTAATATTGTATTGCATTTTCATTTAGTTTAATTTGTTTAATTTGCAATGCACTTTAATTAATCTCCCCCATTTTCATTAATCATTCCACTTTTTAATCATCTCATTAATTAATCTTAACCAATTACATCGCCATTCCTCATATTCGACCTAGATTGACCACTATATTGCATTAATTAATGGAAACCTAGTTTAATTTGATATTCCTATGGCACAAGTCATCAATGACCTGCTCAACTGATTGGAGAACATATGAAAAATCACAATTTGCATAATTCGAGAATGGGTTATCATAAAAATTGGTCAAATAATGTCCAATTTGTTCCCCTTCTTCCAGCCAGTTATTCACTTCATTCTTAATTCTAATGATTTTATTTCTTCATTCTTGGTGAATAGTTGTAGAATGAAAGAACTTAGTATTTTTGTCATCACATTTGAGCCATTGGATATGAGATTTTTAAGCCCAATAAGTCTCCTCTTGATGCCAAAGCTCAGCTATTTTCTTTTTCAAATAAAAACTTTGCTTAGCAATCTCTTGGTTGCAATTTTGCTGAAGGCAAGAGTTAATTTGACTATTCACCTTGTTAATGGCATGACTTGTAGTTTTACATTCCTTCTTACTCCATTGAGAGAGAACCTCTCTTAGTCTATTTAGATTATCCACAAAATCTTCTAGTAAATTCTCCTCTTCAGAAGTCTCTACTCTCCAACAATTTTTGGTAATACTCGAGTGGTTTGGATGAGAGAGCCAAATCATATCCAATTCGAAGGAGGGTGAAGGTTCTTTTATCAACATAATCAAAATGGAGTAAAAGGGAGCAGTGGTCAGAGCCCACAAATTCCAGCACATGGTATTGAGCACATGGGAATGCAAGTCTTCAACGTGTATTAGCAGTAGCTCGATCAAGCTTTTCTCTAATAAAATCTTTTCCATCTCTGTTATGGGACCAAGTGAATTTTATTCCTTTAGCCTCAATTTATAACATTTCACCGTGATCCATAAAATTTCTAAATCTATTGAGATCAGAATAACTCCTCAATCTGCCACCATTTTTCTCATAATTAAATAGGATATCATTGAAATCACTAGTGAGAAGCTAAGGAGTATTTGATCTAGAAATTATATTATATAAAGGGGACAACTATCTAATTCTGGATAGTCTATTTGGAGGACCATAGATAAAGGAAATATTACCTTCACATTCACCATTAATTTTGACATTTTCAGCATGAATAATGTTCTTATTAAGCACATGGATGTCAAAAGAGACTTCAATCCACTATAGTGCTAAAACACCTGAGAGACACGCAGGGTTGACATAAATTGCATTACTAAACGTAAGCTTTCTTGGAATTATTTCAATTTTTCCTTTCTGCATCTTTCCTATATTGGAAGCAAAGATTTCAAACTGTTAGGGTAGCTTCTATCTCTTGACAGTTCTAGGCTAAGCAAATCATGGCCTCCCAGTGGCCATGGATAGCCAACCACCATGCCTTCCTTCAGTATTATCAACTTCGATTAACTCCAAGGGTGAACACGCATCAGAGAGAGGAATTGAGCTAGTAATTACTTGATCATAGCCTGGAGAGTTGTTATTTTTAGTGCGAGGGGAAGAGTCCATAAAAATTCATCTTTGACGCTTCTTTAATGAATCTTCTATCCCATCATAGGCCATTTTAAATTTGATGAGCTTCGCAATTTCGATTCTCTCCCTTTCTACTATTTGAACTCTCTCAATCTCAACAATCCTTCATTTTTCAGCTTTCTGAAAGGAGCCTTCTGAATTAATTTTTTGTCTTTTAAGTGATAAGAAAGCATGGTCTTCAATTGCTGCTCTTTTAAGATTGATGATGTTCAGTCTTTCCTCAAGTTCCCTTATTAAGGATGATTACTAAAAGGAACCAAAGCCCTTGAAGCCTCTCTTTCTACTTCGGTGGATGATTCTACCGATATGGCCTGTTAGAGAGACTAAAGCCTATGACAAAATAGAGGCCCAAAAGAGATGGTTTAGAGCTAGAAGATGAAATTGGGCTTTTATTAAACTAACAAGGCCCACTTTGAGTAGAATAGTAATCAAGACGAGGTAAATATGAACTTGAAGGGTTGCATGCATTCTTTGAAGGGCTGCCGACTTCATTAATAGATATCACATGTGAGGATGAACCAATGTAACTATTTGCCATAAAACCACATGCTGAAAATTTTGAATTAATTAGAAATTCCTTGGTAATGCTAGTTTGACTTTGGTCTCCCACCATAATTTGAGAAGGATTCCCAAGTAGCGATCTCACTTCATGAGGTGGGGAAGAAGAAGAGTTTTGTGTAACACCTTAAACTTACATCTATTTTTCATGTATTAAACTTCAGTTATGTCTATGATTGCATTATTAGAGACTTGATTACATAAAAATATTAAAACAGAATTTTCTTTATTTCAGGGTACTGTTCATTATACATTTTTCATTTTACCCGATGAACTTTGAAAATGCATAACTAATTATAGAAAAATCATCTCAAAGTGATTTAAATCTCTAAAAATAGATAAAATAATTTTATACATGGAAAAAATATGAAACAGAGCATTCTCTTGACTAATTCATATAATTTATTTCTCAAACATTTTCCGTACATTTGGTCATTTTCTCTTTCCCAGGATTTTGGCCTTATATTTAAAAATTCATATCTCACTATATCCAGAGCCAAATCATACATTCTTTATGTCATAGAAAAGTCCTGTGAGTCTACTTTCTAGAAATATTTTTCTTGTATATTTATTCAACTTGTACAAGACATGACATTAACTTAAACTAATAGAAGTCAGAGCTTAACTTTAACTGGAACAGTCTTAGAGAAGTATGTAAAACTCTTGTTATATAGTTCCAATTGCACTCAAACTAGTGGAATATTAAAGCTAAGACATAGACCTTGCGATACATACAAATCAATGAATTTTTGGAGCTATGTACGATTTTATAATATCTTTTGAAATTTTCAATATCTAGATTCAAGGTTCCAGCTTTCCAATCTTGCTCTATTTTTGAATAATAACTTTAAAAATTCACCATGAATTGTACACTTATCCAATTTAGGTGTTCTTTGACTCTATGGAAAGTTCATTCTATCTACCTTTTGAGCATATATAACACTCATGCATTATACTCTATTTCATATGAATAGTGCCTTAATTATCCTCGAAGTGTTCTACTTGAGCATTTCCAATCATAACTTTACAAAGTAAGCTTCATAGACATAATACATCATCATTCATTGTACTAAACTTACACATTACATTTCATAATGCTTTAATGATCATAATAGCATGGAGATACATATTTAGTAACATGCTCATAACTTTACATATCATTTCAAATAACTAGATCATAACTTGAAAATAACATTATGCTTCATCCTCTTTCTTCTTTCTCCTTGGTACTCTTGATCCCTTCTTACCATAGTCTGGGCCTAGTCATGATGATCATTTGGAAGGGTGAGATTCAAAGAATCTTAGTAGTTATCCAATCATGCATTCACATTATCATATCATTTCATAAAATCATCAATGAAAATCATAACTTCATATTATGCCATACAATTCCGTAAAAATTTTGATATAGTAACACTTTATAAAATGGATATCATAGGGTCATAAAACCCTTCAAACATTCAGCCAACAATGAAAATACAGCATAAAGCATTCAAACAATTATATCGCATAGTCATATTATCATGGAAACAAAGTATGACAACATTAAGCATAATAAGGAAAATAACTACCTTCTTGCTTTCCAATGATCTCCAAACTTTGTGGACACTTCTATTGATCTTAAAACACTTCTTGAAACCTTATAGCATCATAAAATAATACCATGAGCCACTGATTCATTAAGCTCATTCATAAAGTGGCATACTTGAACCATAAATTCCATTTTATTTTCCCTTGATTTTCCTTTGTACAACATCATTGTTTTTACATAACTTGGACTCAAGGAATCCATTTTTGGGGTCAAAATCATGAAATTTCCTTTTCTTTTCAAACACTAAATAGGCAAAAAATTTCAGAAATTCGTAGAAAAATAACTACTCGATTAATTTGCAATCCAATAATATAACCTTAATCCTTGAAGCCTATACATCACTTTTCACGGATTAATTTTTTCATGGCTTCATTTTCTCTCTCTACTCTCTCTCTAGGAAGAAAATTTGAGAGGTGAATATAAAGAGAAATAAGCCATGAAAGCTCCCAAAAATACTTAGGAACTTAAGAAAATGATCACAAGTTGTTACCTTGAAAGTTTGAAGCCAAAACTTTGCCTATTTCTTCTCCTTTTCTCCCTAGGTCTTCTACGCCTTCTTGGTCTCTTTCTCCACTGGTTCAGCATGTTTGAGATGTGAGGGAGATGAAGTGTTATGTTTTTAAATGATAATTATGTAATATAATTATCTAGTTAACTTTTCTATCTACTTTTATTTACTTTTTCTTTTAAAAAGCTTTTTGAAAAATTCCACATGTGTCTATAAACAGATTCAGACGTGGCTCACCTTATTTTTTAGCCAAAAATTTTCTCAATAATTTTTATGGATCAAAATACCCTTTACTGATTAGATTTACCTGTACCAATTAAGTATTTTTGCCAAAATTGTCACTAAATTGGTACAGGATTATCCAAAAATTACTTTTAGTCCAAAATCATTATCTTGACCCAAAATATACTTTAGCAAGGTCCAATCATTTTCCTTGAATCAATACTGCATTTTCCTGCAGTTTAAACTGACTTTTATTGGATAAAATATTAATATTAAATTCTAATTACTCAATAAATATTATTTTGATCTTAATAAATTTCATACTATATTTCATTGTGTTTAACTCATTGAGAGCTTCATTTTGATTATAATTTTTCATATTTATAAAAATACCCTTGACTTGACTAATTTATAATTTTTAAAAATTTTAGGTTATTAGGTGTAATTTTTTCCAAACTTCTTTCTTTTTTTCCTCTAACCATTAGACTCACTCTTAGGTAGAGGTGGTAAACATGCCAGCCCACCTTAAACGGGCTGGCCTGCCATAGGCCAGCCTTTTAGGCAGAGCGGGGCAAGCTGAGGCACCCATAAGGGCGGGCCTGAAAATCCCTAGCCCATCCCACCATACACTGGCTGGCGAGCAAAACGGGTTAGCCCATTTTTTTTCTATTTTTTTGTTAAATCATAAAATTTCTCCTATTTTTTTTTGTTTGGCTAGCCCATTTTTTCCCCTACTTAGTTAAATTATTAATTTCTTATTTACTATCATGAATTAAATAACTATATTCATGAAATCTTTTATCGGTTTGGTGCATGAAGTCTTAAAACATAATATATTAATATATTAATATGGTAATTATGTAATATAATTATCTAGTTAACTTTTCTATCTACTTTTATTTACTTTTTCTTTTAAAAAGCTTTTTGAAAAATTTCACATGTGTCTATAAACAGATTCAGACGTGGCTCACCTTATTTTTTAGCCAAAAATTTTCTCAATAATTTTTATGGATCAAAATACCCTTTACTGATTAGATTTACCTGTACCAATTAAGTATTTTTGCCAAAATTGTCACTAAATTGGTACAGGATTATCCAAAAATTACTTTTAGTCCAAAATCATTATCTTGACCCAAAATATACTTTAGCAAGGTCCAATCATTTTCCTTGAATCAATACTGCATTTTCCTGCAGTTTAAACTGACTTTTATTGGATAAAATATTAATATTAAATTCTAATTACTCAATAAATATTATTTTGATCTTAATAAATTTCATACTATATTTCATTGCGTTTAACTCATTAAGAGTTTCATTTTGATTATAATTTTTCATATTTACAAAAATACCCTTGACTTGGCTAATTTATAATTTTTAAAAATTTTAGGTTATTAGGTGTAATTTTTCCCAAACTTCTTTCTTTTTTTCCTCTAACCATTAGACTCACTCTTAGGTAGAGGTGGTAAATGGGTCAGCCCATCTTAAACAGGCCGGCCTGCCATAGGCCAGCCTTTTAGGCAGAGCGGGGCAGGCTGAGGCACCCATAAGGGCGGGCCTGAAAATCCCTAGCCCGTCCCACCATACACTGGCTGGCGAGCAAAACAGGTTAGCCCATTTTTTTTCTATTTTTTTATATTTTTTGGTTAAATCATAAAATTTCTCCTATTTTTTTTACTTTTTTTGTTTGGCTAGCCCCTTTTTTCCCCTACTTGGTTAAATTATTAATTTCTTATTTACTATCATGAATTAAATAACTACATTCATGAAATCTTTTATCGGTTTAGTGCGTAAAGTCTTAAAGCATAATATATTAATACATTAATATGGTAATACCACAAGTTACATTTAGTTCAACAAAATAAAATACAACTAAAAGTAAAATATAGAAAATATCGAGAAAGAAAATGATACTTAAACCCTTTTTTTAGTTTTTATTTTTTTTAGATATAATTATATAGAGTAAAAAAAATATAAAAATATTTAAAAAAAAAAGCGGGCTAGCCTGTAGGCTAGGCGGGCTGGCGGGGCGGGTTTTGACCCCCATTATAAAGTATCTCAATTTTTTCGGCCCGTCCCACCATTTTTTTTGGGCAAAGCTAGTCGGCCCGCGGGCCCTGATGCATTTTATCGGCTCTACTATTAGGGGACTAAAATGCAAATATTCTTAATTCTTGAGGTCAAAATTCTATTTTTTCATTTTTCCATTTAATTGGGAAAAATGACCTCTTTGCCCCTCTTCATACTTAACGGTATATTTCTATTTTTTCCAATTCCTTTTGCATTTTATGATATCAACTTTTTCATTTTTGGGCCTTAAATGCATTATTCACATTTTGCTTCTAATTTGGAAAATGACCATTTTGCCCTTAACCCGAGTCAAAAACATAATTATCCATTCTTTCAGGAACTTTCTTATAATTTCACCCAAAGACCAATTTTTTATTATTTATTTTTCACTACTTACATTAACTTTCAAATTGGCCTATCTCTCAACCTAGATCTCTCAGCTATGCAATACTTATACTGTTGCGCTCAGCTTGGAGCGAGTTTTCATTCAAGTGGTCTATTGCATATTTTCCAGGGTAAGTTCTGGAATTAATTTCTGCTAAGCACTTTATGAAAAATTAATTCCAATTAAGGACCAAACATAACTTCTTCAGAAAATTAGATGAGAAATTAATTCCTTCTAAAGTCCGATTATATATAGTATTTTCGTCTCGCTTTGTTTCTCATTTTTTATTCATTTTATAACATCTCATAAAAATAGGGATGTTACATTTTGCAAGGTCTTCAAGCTATCTATCAGATTATTTTGCTAATCGAAAAATAGCACCTAGATCATCCCAATGATCTATACCCTCGATTCTAACCAAATTACCAAATTTTCTAAGTAGGTTTGCATACATGCTCTCATCATAACCACTTTGAGAAGTTGAATGCTATGAT
Organism: Adenanthera pavonina; assembly: GCA_026686845.1. Lineage (NCBI taxonomy): Eukaryota > Viridiplantae > Streptophyta > Magnoliopsida > Fabales > Fabaceae > Adenanthera > Adenanthera pavonina. The sequence continues at coordinate 13,739,051 of JAIVEN010000017.1, forward strand.
TTCAAACAAAATCTATTTTCATGTCCTAAAGACCCACAATTATAACAAAATGCACATAATTTCTCATATTTCAACTTAATCCAAATATTGGACATCTTAGGATGAAAAATGCAAAGGCCAAGCAAAAAAGACTTCATGATATCAATCTCAATTTGAATGCAAACGAAGCATCTAGTAATTGAACCACCATAAACCAGTTCCTTATAAGCCAAAATTTTACCAACCTTAGATCCCATCCTTATAATGTTACTATATTCCATACCTTCAAGTGGAATTCCATGAAATTGAATCTAGAAATCACAACTTTGAATTTTTACATCTTCAGCAATAGCCTTCAGGTGCATTTGTTTTAGAACAAGGAGATTTTTGAATAGTCCAAGGACTATCACGAAGGATGTGTTGCATGACATTAGGATCATTGAAAGTAAAAAGGAAAAAGGTTGTCTCCATAATCCATCATACTAGAAACAGAACTCTTGAGATCCTATGCACATTCAAAAAGGGAAAAGGAGTTGTTCTTTTTATAAGACTTGGTGGAAATGATTTTACCTCATAACTTGAAATGAGAAACCAATGCAAGAGGAGAAGGGAGAGGGATAAGGTAGATAAAAAGGAGGGAGAAAAGGAAGTACTCAGAGAAAAAAGAGATAACTAAAAATAACTCAATTCTACTTAATAATCAAGACATGCAAAGAAAATAATTTTAAGACTATTTATAGACCATAGGATACTCACTTAAATGGAAACAACTTAAATGATTGAAGCAATCAAATAAACTCTTTAAGCACTCAAAAGAAGCCATAATGATGATATTAATTCAAATATACTTCCAACAAACGAGTCATGCCTTTCTGATGAACTAGGGTGGGAGAAAAGTAGTGAAAATGCCTCAGAAATATAGAAAAACACTAAAAATTGAAATCTATAAAGAACTATATCAACAAAGTGAGGAGGAGCATGGGCAACTGAAGCACATGCGTAGAATTTTCCATTTGTTGGGTTTAATATAATATAAGTTTTGATGATGACAAATATAAAATAATAAGGAACAAATGCATCATAGTTATTTAACATGTATATCTTTCCTAAAAGAAGAAAAATGTGCATTAACATGTGTTTAATTGTCTTTTTACTGCATATATCATGCTATGTACTTATATATCAACTGTGCTATTATATGCTACAATACAAGATAGGTATATAAATTGGACTAACTACTTCATTTATAAGTGTAATATATTAAATGTAGGAGTATCCAAGTAGGAAAAATGAGCATTGGAATAGAGAAAAGAGAATCAATATCATATCTCACTCAAAGAAGAAGAAGAGAAAGGTTGTTCTAAGAATTGAATATTATATGGGAGCATGCTAAGAATGAAATAACCAAGTGAACGTCGAGCATAACTTTTTGAAGACCTAGCTATTAGGTATATTTTGTTTTCACTTAGGTCTTGAGGTAGTTTAGATCTTTAAAAATTACTTACTCTTGTTACCATATGTTTTAAATGAGTATGCATAAGCAAATCTGATGTTAGTATGAGTTAAAATTGAAGTATATAGGCCAACAGACAAATTTTGCTAGTTGATTCATGTTGATTTGGAGCAAAATTTGAATTTTGAATCTGAAATTCGAATTTCAGACTAAGCATAGTTAATGAAAATATGATCTTAACTCTCATAAACGAATTTTGGCTCTAAAATTTGAATTTTGATTCTAGAATTCGAATTTTGGTTCTAAAATTCGAATATTGGGCTAAGCATAGACACTGAAAGTGTGCAAAATTCGCATAAAACTCAATTAAAATTCAACTATTGGTGAAGTTCAAAGTGAGTTCAAAGTTATAGCCTCTGACAGACAAACTTTGAAGTGCAAAATTTGAGTTTCAAGAGGAGAACTTTTATACCATGTTGAGCTAGCCACTGACAGACAAATTTTGACTTATAAAATTCAAATTTCGAGTGCATTACAAAAACATGAGACAAATGTTCATACTCAATAGATGCACTTTAAATATAAAAATTTGTATGTCTTAACATGGGATACATTTGACAAATTCAAAATTCAAAATTTCATTCTTGAACAGATGAGTTTTGGAAGTTCAACGTTGGAGTCTTTAGCTCATGGTTTTTGTGAAATTCGTCTGTTGACACCCAAAATTTGAATTTCACTGTGTCAGAAACATTAAATACGGTTGGTGAACAGGTAGTTTTGTAGAGTAACCATTGGTTAACATCTCTAATGGATAGATCTTGTGTCTAACGGCTAGTTAAGACATAAATATATAAATAGAACTTCATTCGAACTTATGAGTAACGATTTTAAGTAAGTTTATGCCAAAATGCTGCTGCAATCTATAAAATCTTTCTGTGTTAGCATTCAAAACTAAATCCACCACATTAGAGTGAGCTTTCAATGTACCATCTACTCTAAGAGGGAGTTTTCATTTTGTATTCATTCTTTCTACAATTTTTGGGTAGAATCTTAATGTGGGAAACACTAAGGGAAATTATACATCTTGTAAGGGTATGGGGAGAGTGGCTTTACAAGTGCCTATTAAAACTTGTGGGATGTACTGAGGTTTCATAAGTACCCAGATCAAACTTGTGGGATATAGTCAAAATCTCAAGTATAGGCTTGAGGACTGAACGTAGGTCAAGTGGTGTAGACCGAACCAATATAAATTCTTTTGTTTGATCCCTCATTTACTTATTTCATTTATGTTATTCATCATACTCTATTCATCCATGTTTTGCTGTAACTATTGGTGAAATTAGGCTACTCTTAAAAACGACAAAAATCTTACATCACCTAATTCAACCCCCTCTTAGGTGATTAGCTAACCTAACAATTGGTATTAGAGTCTAGACTCGTAGCAAAGGATCTAACAATCTGGGAGCAAGATGGCTGGTTTTGGAGATAACATACTGCCATAGGGGAATAACATCAACAGACCTCCTAGCTTCAATGATAAACTCTATGGATACTAGAAGATAAGAATACAGATATATCTTCAATCCATAGACCTAGCTATCTGGTCTGTCATAAAGAAAGAGGATTTTGTGCCAAAGAAGATACAGAATGATAGCACAGACAAAGAGAAGTCAGAAAAGAATGGGAAGATGAAGATAAGTAAGGAGTCATATTGAACTTCAAGGCAAAACACTCTTTGGTCAGTGCGCTTTCACAAGATGAATTCTTCATAGTGTAAGATTGCAACACAGCAAAGGAAATATGGGGTGCTCTGGAGATTGCTCATGAAGAAACTAAGGGAGTGAAGGAAAATAGGCTCAGCTCTCTCACAGTTGAGTATGAAGCCTTTAAGATGAACAATGGTATGCCTATTAAAGAAATATAAATTTGTTTTATGCACATTGTTAATCATCTGGTAGCTTTAGGAAAGAGCTACACACAAAGAGAACAAGTATGCAAAATACTCAAAGCTCTACCTAAAGAATGGCAACCAAAAGTGACAGCTATTAAAGAGATGAGAGGAGAATCATACCAGTCTATCACTATATTGTTTGGAAGCCTTGTTGAACATGAAGGAAGACTAGACCTTTTGTAGGAGCAGCAAAACAAAGGAAAAACACTGATGCTTAAAGCTACTACATCACAGAGCTTAGAAGAAGATGATACTAATGATGAAAGTGATGATAGCAGTAGTGATGATGAGGAAGACGAGTTAAAAGAGTTGACCATCAGATTTGGTAGATTCCTCAAAATCAAAAAGAATGAGCTTCAGGAACCAAAGCACTCCTGCCATGCAAATATGAAGTACCATTTAAAGAGGCAAGGAGGAAGAAATGTAGAGAAGAAATATGAGAAAGCTAAAGTGGCATACACTTCTACAATCTGGGGCAACAGCTCAGATGAAGATGATAAAGATACCTATCTATACTTGATGGCACTATCCAATGATGAGGTATCAAATTCTGACTCTAAATCTAATTCTGAACTTTCTGTTGATGGATTGCAAGATGCTTACAATGAAATGCATGATAAACTGATTAAATTAGCAAAATCACTTGCACTCAGTAAGAAAAAAGTGATTTCCTTTGAAAATGAATTAAAATTAGAAAAGAATGAAAAAGAATCACTTCAAAAGAAAATAGATAATCTACAAAGTATCTGTGAAACCCACACATACACTTTTCCTCTTATTATTCATGTAATAGATTAACTAAAGAAAAAGAGGAATTAACTAAAGTCATAGCCAATTTCACCCAAGGTAAAGATAAGTTAAATATTTCACTTGGCAAATAGAACTGTATGTTTGACAAGTTGGGTGCTGGCTACATGAGTGAGTCCAAGGAGAAAAATAAATGCTATTCAAAATTATTTGTGCCTACTGTAATGCCTAGCTCACCATTATGCATATACTGTGGTGAAAAGGGGCATATAGCTTATCTGTGCAATGTCAAGAAAAATGGCTTAAGCAAAGGAATGAAACAGGTTCCAAAGAAGACCACTAACCCTCCTGGACCCAAAAACAAGTGGGTACTAAAATGGCCTTCTAGTGTTTTGTGTGTGCAAAACAAATCTAAGAAGAAAGAACATATTGTTGAATCAAGTGTTTTGATGACTCTAAACCAACCTTCAAGAGCTTGGAATAAAGATATCAAAGGTGCACAAAAGGTTTCAAGTGAAGGAATTCTGGAGAAATCAGTGCAAGGATAGATGTAGTGTCACACCTGAAAATGCGATGTGGATGGCACAGGAGAAGAAAGAAAAGGAGAGAAACCGGCCCACACGACGGAAGCCGATTTCAAAGAGAGTCGTCACCAAAATTTTGAGGAAAATTTTGGAAAACCGAGACAAAAAACAAAAAGGATAAGGATGGTCTGCGAATCAGAGTTGGGTTTGGGAGTACGATTGTGAGTGGGGAAGGTGTTAGGCACCTCCACAACACCCGTTCCTAAGAATGGTTACCTTAGGTTGATCATGCAATTTTTATGGCTTTAAAATAATTATTTTGATTGCTCTTTTATCATTCACATGCAAAAATAAATATAAAAATAAGAAAAATGTAAAAATGAAAATAAAGAATAAAATGAAAATATGAGAGGTTAGGAAAAACAAAATAAGAGAAAAATATTATTTATTTACAAAAGTGGACTTGACTCAGAATAAGAGTCTGGGGCCTACGTACCCTGTGATAGTGATCAAAGTCGATGTAGTTCGGAGTAAAAAAAGCGTGTCACTGGGTTGATATTTTTTATTATATATTTTCTTTTAAAAGAGAGGTTTATAGAAAATAATTTTGTCTTTCCACAAAGAAAACAATTTTCAGAATTGGTTGGTATGTTTTAATTTGTAAAAGACAGATTAATTTCCATTATTTGATCTTTTCATTTTTTATTATATATATATTTTTTTGTTTAATCAATTTTTAAAAGAGAAAACATGTTTTTACTCAATTTAGAAAATATGATTAAAATTATATGCAATTTTGAATATTTTATTTTGATTTGAAAAGAAAATATTTGGAAACAAATTTATTTTTACATAATAAAATCAATTGGCTTATGTGGCGATTTTATCACTCACAATACACCGATTGATACCTAAATGTCCACGGTGGTGTCACTCGAGACAAAAAGGCACAAAAAGTTCGGAAGAAAACAAATAAATTTTTTTGTACAAATAATTTTTATTTATTTTTTTTTAAAAATCATTTTAGCACATACTTATTTATAAAAAAAAGATAAAAAATGTGATCATTATGTATGTTTTGAAAAACAATGATCAGCATATGTGGTGACTTTATCACTTACAAGTTACTGATTAACACTTAAATACCCACGGTGTTACCACTCAGAGTAGATAAGCGGAACGGATAAGAACTTGGAAGAGAACGAATAACTTTGGTTTCAACCATTTTATTATTATCATTTTATTATGAAACGGTAATAAAAATGAATAAATAAAACATGGAAGGAAAATAAATAATTTGGCAAGAATTATTTTATAAAAAAAAGGAAAATTGATAAAACTCTCTTACTATAAAAAAAAATAATTAAAATAAAAAATAAAATAAAATAAAAAAATAAAACATCAAGAAGAGTTTAACACACCATCATTACGTATATTTTTAAAGAGAAATAATCAACATATGTGGCAATTTTGTCACTCACAAATTGCTGATTAATACTTAAAGTCCCCGGCGTTACCACTCGGAGTAGAAAATACCAGAAGGAAAATTAAAATCAAACAGCGTATACGGTGACTTGATCACTCGTAATCTGCTGATTTACGCTTATATGCTTACGGTGATGCCACTCGTGGCAAAAGGCAAAAGGCTTAAAAGATGAAATTGGGAAAATGAAATCATTTTTATATAAAAATAAATATGATGAAGGTTATTTTATAAAAAGAAAAGTGATAAAAAGAATTTAAGAATATGACTTTTATATATATCATCTAAATTTTTTCTTATGTATTTACTTTTATTATTTTCTTATTTTTGTACTTATTTAAAAGAAAATGTGCTTAGAAAACCTCCTTTTATTATTATTCTATATTTATAAAAAAAATACTCAAAAGGGATAAGAATAAAATTGCCACATATATATATATATATTTTTTATTTATATAAAATATTTGTATTTGATTTCTCATTATTTATTTACATTTCCTTATTTAAAATTATGAAAAATAGAAAACAACACAATTAATAATCCTTTTTTTTAATTATTCATTCATTTTTTCTTTCTTTACACTTGGAATAGTATTATATATATATATGTTTTTTTTAAACCAAAAATTAAAGTGAAACTCCTACCTACATTTTCATCAATTTCCAAGCCGAACAGCATACATGGTAATTTCTCACTCATGGTATGATTTCGCAAACACTTTATAAGGTTCAGGTTCAAGATAACCTAAATGATTTAAACACCATTGTAATATAAGGAGATGTAAACTCTAGTGTCCTTCTCAGGCATGGAAACACAGTCATATAACCACTTAATAAGCCCAGAATCGAATAAACATGTGCCATACATTTCATCCTATCTAACTTCTTAACAAACTGTGAAACCCAAAAGTGGTCCTTAAGGAAATCTACACTTTATTCCCTCTTGTTAGTCCTAAACATGAAACGCAAAGTAGGAGCGACACAAAACAATACTAGTTATGCATAGTCTATTAACTACAGAATGGGAATAAAATAAATGTTTGGTATTCAACCGAACCCCTTTTATGGCCGAAAGTCATGAAATAGTATCAGAGGGAAACAGATATGCAAACAATCTAATCCCTAACACAAGCCATATTCAATTCATAACTGAATCAATTCGAAATGTCAGCATTTCAGCAATCCCTAGATAACTAAACTCGGAGGTGCATAACATAACATCCTCCTTCGGTTAGGAAACAACTCAAATGCTTCACAGGATACACAATAATTTCCAATGGGTTCAAGGGGACACAAGCAAGATGGTGTTGTCACACACTGAACAAATGATGCTCATTACGGCTTAATCTATTCCATGCCTAACGGGCTTAAACAAACCAGACAAGCATATAAAAAGAAATGTGGACTACAGACCATTTTCTGTTAGGCAAGTAATTCGGCGAAGCCACAAAACATATAAATCATAAACAATCAATTGCTTCCGGATTCACCAGAATCCACATAATAGGTTTAGAAGACAGAAATCGAAAATCATAACAACACAGCACCATTTGATACAGAACGCATATCAATGAGGAAAACAGAGCACCTGATCAAGTGACTACACCAATCAACATTCAAACCAGAATTCCAAGTTCCTACACTGACTCAAGAATCTCTTCACCCGTTGCCTAGAGACCTAGTTTTGGAAAAGGAATTACCAGCTGAAGACCTTATACCTTGCACCTCCGCTTTTCTGCAAAGCCTCCTTCTTCCCTCCTCTACTCTATTCTTCCTCTGCCTTTGGGAATTTCTCTTCTCCGCTTCTTCCAGCTTCTTCAAGCTTCCTCTATCTCGGTCTCCAAGATCTCCCCCTGTGTTCCTCTCTCCACCCCCTTTTATAGACCTCCGTGAGTGGAGGAATGCCTCTTGGTAAGCGCGTGACTGCTGCCTCTTTTCTTTTCTGACTTTGTGCGTTGCCCCGAATGTCCTCCTTCGCCCAATTCGTGCTCGTCCGAATTGCCCCTCCATTGCTATCGCCCTCACCACTAACTTACTGTCCTTGGTACGGAGTTGTGAAGGAAATAGTTTGTCACTTTCTGACTCCCTTGCTTGGGTTCAGCCTCCACTTTTGTTCTCAGCTCTGTTCCTCCCTCTCTCCTCTCCTTTTCTTCTTTCCTCGCAGCACCACCACTTTCCTGGTTTAGACTCCCTCCCGTGCTCTCCCCCTTTTTTCTTTTTCTCAGCTACAGTTCAGACTCCTTCTGCTCGTCCTCTTAGCCCTCAATTCCAGCCCCCTTCCTTTGTCTCTATCCTCGCGGTCTCACTCGCGCAACTCCCCCTCCTCCTTTTTTCCCACTTTCTTAGCTGCTCATGTCTCGTCTTCTCAGCCCCCCTCTGTTCTTTCTCCTCTCGGCCTCTGTCTATTCTTCTCACGCCCGCGGTTCTCCTCCGGTCCCCTCGTGGTTCATCCTCCCTCTGTCTCACGCGCCCTTCTCTCTTCTCTTTTCCTCGGACCACCTCTTTCTTCTCTCTGTGGAAGAGTCCCTCTGCCCTTCGGTCTTGAGCCCTAATTGGGGTCTCAGGAAAATTGGGGGTGAAACGCTAAAAGCTCAGCGTTTCATCCCCCTTCCCATTTTTTTTTTTAAGTTAGGTTTCAGCCCCTCTTTTTTTTAGTTAGGTTTCGGCCCAAAACTTTTTTATTTCGGATTCTGGGCCAAAGTTTGGCCCTGAAAGGCCCTTTTTTTTTTTAATATTTCAGATTTTGGGCCTAATCTCGGCCCAAAATAATTAAAAAAATTTATATATATATATTTTTTATTATTTTATTAATTATAAATTTTTCTTCTTAGGACTTTGGTTAAATTTTTTTTGTTATTTATTTACTTTAATTAATTTTTATTTACTATTATTAGTATTATCATATTATTTATTTTTATTATTATTGTTATTATTATTATTATTTTAAAAAAATACCCGGACAAAATGGGGTGTTCACATGTAGAATGTTTAGTAATATTTTAATTTGAGTAAAAGACTTTGATTTGATAAAAAGATGTTTTAAAACCTTGATTCTATGTTAATTCATGGAATATTTGAAAAACACCCACCAACAGACAAAGTTTGAAAGGTTTATACTAATCTGTCGTTTTGAAAATTTGAACTTTGGCTTTGGAAATTCGAATTTCATGTTGAAAATGAACAAGTCTGAAAAGAGGCTTCTCTGACAGATGAATTTTGACTTGAGAAATTCAAATTTTGATACGTGTCTGAAAATAACTTTTTATGATAGATGAATTTTGGCCTTTGAAAATTCGAATTTTAGATAAAATGCAACTTATGAAAATTGAAAAATTTGTCTTAGAATATGTCAAAGTTCATCTGAAATCAAGCTAAGATTGGGTTTTATAATTGCTCACTGACAGACGAACTTTGAATATGAAAATTTGAATTTCAGAAACAAAGCTTGTGAGTCTGTTATAATGAAATGTTGACATACGAATGACAGTATTCATAAATTCGAATTCTGAAGCAAGTCTGAAAGAGGTCTCTCTAACAAACAAACTTTACCCTTTCAAAATTCGAATTTTGAATTGATAAACTATTGTGCCTCAGTAAACCAGCTTCTGACAGACGAATTTTGGGGTTCCAAAATTTGAATTTCGAAGGCACTGTAGCAAATTGAATTTACTGTTCACACTTGACAGAACAACTTTAAACATGGAAATTAGTATGTTTCAACATAGAATCATTTTCTAAAGATGAAAATTTGAATTTTACTTCATAATAAACGAACTTCGAGAACTCAACATTAAAGGCTGTAACTTTTGGTTTCTGCGAAATTCGTCTGTTGACCAACTGAAATTCAAACTTTGAGTGTCAGAAGCATTAAATGCGGTTGGTAAATGGATAGTTTCTCAGAAAAACCGTTGGGTAACGTCTCTAACAGCTAGATCTTGTCTCTAATATATAGTTGAAGCAGAAATCTATAAATAGAACTTCATTTGAAGATGTGGGTAACAAAATTCACTTTGTATATACTGAAACTCTGCCAAATCCTCTACTCAAAGTCTCCTACTCTCACATACTTCAATATTTGTACTTTAACTTTCATATACACTCTGATTAAGAGAGTTTATTCATTGTAAACAATCTTATCTTTATCTGGAAGAAAGATTTACTTGTGAGGGGATATCACAAGGGATTGGGAAAGCACTAAGTGAGAGTGCAAAGAGTGAAAGTGTGAGCTCTAGAAATAGAGCATCAACTTTGTACTGAGGCATTTGCAAGAAGCCTAATGAATTCTTGCAGAATAGTGAAAATCTCAAGTGGTAATTTGGGGACTGGGCGTAGGTCAAGTTGAGAGACCGAACCAGGATAAATATCTGAGTCTTCTCTTCCCTACTGCCACTTTTACTGTTCATTCATTTATACTCTGTTTTACCATCATACTTTGCTTTCTTCACTTTCTTGACTTTTTGTAGAAAAATCTTTAATCTTCCCAATTCACCCCCCTCTTGGGAAGCCAGCTTATCTAACACATATTAGTGTAAGAAAGAGGATGCTAGAAAGGAACGTTTCTCAAAACTCTAAGGCTACAATTACAAATCATAAGGAGAAGCATTGGAGTCAAACCCCTCACTCATCTCAATGAATGACCTCAAATAGAAATCAAATCACTTACCTTGAGAAGAGATAGAGTAGAAGCTTAAGAAGCAATGATTTGTATACAAAAGGGAGACATAAGCAATACTACACTGCATACAAATCAAAAATAACAAGGAGATCATTTTTTGTAACCTCTATCACTTACCCTATTCAATTATTGCAATATATATGTTATATTTGGGTAAGACAAAACTTAGGTTCAATATGAATTTTAAAATATTTATACTAACCATTAGTAGACCCAAGTGAGAAAGGGTACCAAAGAAAGAAAATGATTTTTTTTTGTAGATACTTCTTGAGCTAAACAGTGAAAGTCTGATAACGATGGAGTATCTAATGCTCTTAATTGGTATCATATTGAAAAGGGAAGGAATTAGCTATTAACCAAGCTAGTTTGTAAGTGTTTAACAAGTTTTCAAAGATGCTTGGTTGGTGCTATTACTTGAAGTTATTAAAATAAAGTATGGTCCCTATTCAAATGATAAACTATCTGAATATATTAGTGCTTACTGAGAATTTCAATGCTTGTACAAGTCCATTTCTTTATTTTTATAACCAAACTTGTGTGCTTTTCATAGTTTCAATTGCATACTAATTTTGATTTGAGCTATAATATGAGAAGCATACATGTTTGAATAAATGCTCATACTTAGGGGGAGCTTATAACATTGCACGTAAATATTTTCAAAAGCTCTTTTTGTTTTAAAAAGAAATTTCAATCATAATGCCTGAATGCTAACATCATGTGCCTCTGTATGAGCATGCTTAGTTGATGCATTGTGTTTTCTTGGTCTTATCATATGAAATGCATAAGTTGAGGGGGAGCATTTTTTGAAAATAACTTGCTTATACCTTAACTCATCCCATTTATTGTGAAGTGTTTTGTTCCTTGGTCTTAATGTGCTAAAGGAAGCAAATGATGTCTTAACATCTCTCCTTGATTCTAAAGGAAGATAGTAGCAACTCTTCAATTTTGAGATATCTCTTGTGCTGTGTGCATATCATGGTCATATTAACAAGAAGTGTCATAACATTTAGTTTCATACTAGTTTCAAGTAACAATTGGTATTTGATATCACTAACAATTGGTATCATTCTTGATATCAGTAACAATTGGCATAATCTGAAAATGTATTGCATAATAAATTTTGATGATGATTTACATTTTATATTGTGTTTTTGTGTGTGCTTGAAATAACTCCAGACATCTAACTGGTACAACCTTACAAATAGGGGGAGAAGAAATACTTGTTATTCTTCAAACCTTTCTGTTGATGTCAAATAGGAGGAGAAGTTGTGTGAAAAATATGCATGTGTTTAATCTGGAAATAACTGAGAGAAAATGTATTATAAGTATTAATCCTTAAGCACATTTTTCATTGGTGATTTGTCATCATAAAAAAATGGGAGATTGTTAGGTTTAATATAATATAAATTTTGAAGATGATAAATGTAAAATAATAAGGAACAAATGCATCATAGTTATTTAACATATATATTGTTCCTAAAAGAAAAAAAGTGTGCATTAGCATGTGTTTAATTGTATTTATACTACATATATCATGCTATATACTTATATATCCACTATGCTATTATATGCTACAATACAAGATGGGTATATAAATTGGATTAACTACTTCGTTTGTAAGTGTAATATATTAAATGTAGAATTGTCCAAATAGAAAGAGTGAGCATTAGAATAGAGAAAGGAGAATCAACATCATATCTCACTTAAAGAAGAAGAGAAAGCATGCTCTAAAAACTGAAGATCATAAGGGAGCATGCTAAGAATGGAATGATCAAGTAAAAGTGGAGCATAACTTTTTGAAGACCTAACTATTAGGTATATTTTGTTTTCACTTAGGTCTTAAGGTGGTTTAGATCTTTGAAAATTACTTAATCTTGTTACCATATGTCTTAAATGAGTAAGCATAAGTAAATCTGATATTAGCATGTGTTAAAATTGAAGTATATTGGCCAACAGACAAATTTTGCTATTTGATTCATGCTCATTTTGAGCAAAAGTCGAATTTTGAATATGAAATTTGAATTTTGGTTTTGTAATTCAAATTTTGAGATAAACATAGTTAGTGAAAATATGATTTTAGCTCTAATAGATGAATTTTGGCTCTAAAATTCGAATTTGGATTAGGAAATTTGAATCTTGGTTCTAAAATTCAAATTTTGGGTTAAGTATAGTCAATGAAAGTGTGCAAAATTCACATGAAGCTCAATTAAAATTTGATTACTAGTGAAATTCAAAGTCACAGCCTCTGACAGACGAACTTTGAAGTGCAAAATTAGAATTTCAAGAGGAGAACTTTTGTACCATATTAAGCTAACAACTGATAGATAAATTTTGACTTATAAAATTCAAATTTCGAGTGCATTACAAAACATAAGGCAACTGTTCAACTCAACAGATGCACTTTAAATATGAAAATTCATATCTCTTAATATGGAATACATTTGACAAATTCAAAATTCGAATTTTACTTTTGAACAAATAAATTTTGAAAGTTCAATATTAAAGTCTTTAACTCATGGTCTCTACAAAATTTATTTGTTAACACCCAAAATTCAAATTTCAGTGTATCAGACGTATTAAATCGATTGGTAAACAGCTAGTTTTGCAGAGTAACTGTTAGTTAACATCTCTAACGGATGGATCTTGTGTCTAACGACTAGTTAAGACACAAATCTATAAATAGAACTTCATTTGAACTTATGAGTATTGATTTTAAGTAAGTTTATGCCAAAATGTTGCTGCAATTTATAAAATATTTCTGTGTTAGCATTCAAAACTAAGCCCACCACATTAGAGTGAGCTTTCAATGTACCATCTACTCTAAGAGAGAGTTTTTATTCTGTATTCATTCTTTTCTATAATTTTTGGTAGAATCTTAGTATGGGGAAATACTAAGAGAAATTACACATCTTGTAAGGGTGTGGGGAGAGTGGCTTCACAAGTTCCTTTTGAAACTTATGGGATGTACTAAGGTTTCACAAGTGTCCGGATCAAACTTGTGGGCTATAGTCAAAATCTCAAGTGGTGGTTTGAGGATTGGACGTAGGTCATGTGGTGTAGGCCGAAGTAATATAAATTCTTGTATTTGTTCCCTCCTTTTCTTATTTCATCTGTATCATTCATTATACTCTGTTTATCCTTGTTTTGCTATAACTGTTGGTGAAATTAGGCTGCTCTTAAAAATGGCAAAAATCTTACATCACTCAATTCAACCCCCCTTTTGGGTGACCAGCCAACCTAACACTATTAGCGTGTGATGCCACTTGTGGTGGCCTCTAGTGAAGGTGGTAGATCGAATTCTAGATGGTGCACACACCTATAGTGGTGGTTTAGTGAACACACATTGGGAACTAGGAGATATGGCTTCGACAATGTGAGATCTAGGCTTCTAGTGAGATTTTTTATGGGTTTTTGATGCCGAGAGTGTAACACCTTGCTTTTACATACTATTTCTTATGTATCAAAGCATATTTATTGTCCAATTTAACTATAATAGAGGTTTGAATCATAATAGGGTCCAAAATAAAGAAATTGTAAAAAAAAACAAAAGTACTATTCATTTGGTACCCAATTTTCCTAACTAAAACTTGAAAAATAATAACTAAATCCAGAAAAATCATATTAATGTGATTCATGTCTCTAAAAATAGTTGGAAACATGATCTATAAGGAAAATTATGAGCCTTGTATTTGATCACACCAATGGATATACTTTAATGCTCAAAGTTTCATTGTTCAAATGGTCAAAAATAATATTGTAGATTTTCTAACCTAACTTCAAAAATTCATATCAATTTGTACAGATATCCAAATCGTGTGATCTTTGGCTTTTGGAAAGCCTTATCTGTCTAGTTTTCTAAAATATATAACACTCACATGTTACAACTTATTTCGAATAAATAGTAAGCACATAACTGATAGGTAAGCATAATGGCAAGATTATATCATGACTTTGTAAAATATTCACGAACATCTTTTACATTGTCCAATCTTGCTCATGCCATGTCCATATCATCACTATAAACTCAAACGAGCATAATGGCACCAAGACATAGCTTTACAAACTCTCATATGATTTTACATAAAATCACAAATATACAAGTAGCAAAGGCAACAACAATAATAACCATCAAGAGCCTTCTCTTTGCCCTTTGCCTTCTTGGTGGCCTTACTATCTCTTGAATCTATAATTTGGGATACTTGAGGGGTTGAGATTGATCCAATCTTAGTAGCAAGTTATATTTATGCATGATGTTATTCATTTCACGCAATATTAACATTAATTCACTTTGAATCACATTAATCAACAAATTGTCATATAAGTCATAAAAATTTTGGCAACATAACAACTTACAAAATGGACATCCCAAGGAATAAAAACCCTTATATTACAGCCAAAACCAATCGAAGAGATGACCATTGTAATATGGCAACACAATTTGATCATAGAAAATCAATGAAAGAACATAAAGCAAAAATATGTAACTTAACTACTTCTTGAAGTATCACTTAGCTTCTCTCTTGAAACCAATGGTTCCACTTACTTTCTTAGATTCCTTAAGTCCCTAGGAATCATTAAACTTTACTTAACCAACGAAAACACATAAATACATCAAAAAGTTTCATTGAAACCCTAGATATGTTAGGTTTAATGTAATATAAGTTTTAATCATGACAAATATAGAGTAATAAGGAACAAATGCATCATATTTATCCAACATATATATTGTTCCTTAAAGAAGTAAAATGTGTATTAGCATGTATTCAATTATGTTTATAATGCATACATCATGCTATGTTATGATATATCCACTATATTCTTATGTTTTATAATACAAGTTGAATATATAAATTGAATTAATTACTTGGTTTGTAAATATAATACATTAAGTGTAGGGTTGTCTACATACGAAGAGTGAGCATTAAAATAAAGAAAGGAAAATCAACATCATGTCTCACTCAAAGAAGAAGAAGAGAAAGGATGCTCAAAGAATGGAAGATCAAAAAGGAGCATACCAAGAATGAGAATGACCAAGTTGTTGAATCAAATATTTTGATGATTCCAAACCAACCTTCAAGAGCTTGGGGTAAAGATATCAAAGATGTACAAAAGGTTTCAAGTGAAGGAATTTTGGAGAAATCAGTGCAAGAATAGATGTAAAATGTTTAGTAATGTTTTAATTTGAGTAAAAAACTTTGATTTGGTGAAAAGATGTTTTAAAACCTTAATTCTATGTTAATTCATGAAATATTTGAAAAACACTCACCAACAGACGAAGTTTGAAATGTTTACACTGATATGCTATTTTGAAAATTCAAACTTTACTTTTGGAAATTCAAATTTCGTATTGAAATGAACAAGTCTGAAAAGAGGCTTCTCTGATAGACGAATTTTGTATTCCGAAATTTGAACTTTGACCTATGTCTGAAAAGAATCTGAAAAGAGTCTTTCTCTGACAGATGAACTTTGATGTTGAAAATTCGAATTTTAGACAAAATGCAACTTATGAAAATTGAAAAATTCATCTGAGAATGTGTCAAAGTTCATCTGAAAACAAGTTTAAAAAGAGCTTTAAAATTGCCCACTGACAGACGAACTTTGAACATGAAAATTCAAATTTCAGAAACAAAGCTTATAAATCTGTTGTATTGATATGTTAACATACGAATGACAATACTCATAAATTTGAATTTTCAAGTAAGTATGAAAAGAGGTCTTTCTGATAGATGAACTTTGTCCTTTGAAAATTCGAATTTTGAATTTATGAACTATTGTGCCTCATTGAACCAGCTTCTGACAGATGAATTTTGGGGTTCCAAAATTTGAGTTTTGAAGACACTATAGCAAATTGAATTTACTGTTCACACTTGACAGAATAACTTTACACATGGAAATTCATATGTTCCAACATACAATCATTTTCTAAAAATGAAAATTTGAATTTTGATTCATAACAGACGAACTTCGGAAGTTCAACGTTAAAGGCTATAACTTTCGGTTTCTGCGAAATTCGTCTATTAACCAACTAAAATTTGAACTTTGAATGTTAGAAGCATTAAATGCGGTTGGTAAATGGATAGTTTCTTAGAGTAACCGTTGGGTAACGTCTCTAATGGCTAGATCTTGTCTCTAACGTATAGTTAGGGCAGAAATCTATAAATAGAACTTCATTTGAAGATGTGGGTAATGAATTTACTTTGTAAATACTGAAACTCTGCCAAATCATCTACTCAAAGTCTCCTACTCTCACTTACTTTCAATATTTGTACTTTAACTTTCATATACACTCTGATTAAGAGAGCTTATTCATTGTAAATAATCTTATCTTCATCTAGAAGAAAGATTTTCTTGTGAGGGGATATCACAAGGGATTGGGAAAGCACTCAGTGAGAGTGCAAAGAGTGAAAGTGTGAGCTCTAGAAACAGAGCATCATCTGTGTACTAAGGCATTTGCAAGAAGTTCACTGAATTCTTGCAGAATAGTGGAAAATCTCAAGTGGTGACTTGAGGACTAGACGTAGGTCAAGTTGAGAGACCGAACCAGGATAAATATCTGAGTCTTTTCTTCCCTACTACTACTTTTACTGTTTATTCATTTATACTCTGTTTTACCATCACTATTTGCTTCCTTCACTTTCTTAATGTTTTGCAGAAAAAATTATAATCTTCCCAATTCACCTCCCTCTTGGGAAGCTAACTTATCCAACACAAGTGAAAATAGAGTTCAACTTTTGAAGACCTAGCTATTAGGCATATTTTGTTTTCACTTAGGTCTCGAGATGATTTAAACTTTGAAATTTATTTAATCTTGTTATCCTAAATTTAAATGGGGCATTTATCTTAGTGATTAATATTTAACTTATATTTTCAAAATGGTTTTCATAAAAGGTTTTAACTTATGCGCATAACTCTTAGAGGTTATAGGGATAAAATATCAACCTCATGTTGTTTCTAAGTATTCTCTCTTCGTTTTCATGAAAAGGTTTGAGATTATTCGTACAACTAAGATCTGCACCATATCCTTACTTCTGTCTAGCTTGTTTTCCTGATAAAGTGTTTACCTTATTCGAATAAGAGGTTTAAGAGTAAAGATTACTTCTTTTGTCCTGCCCGTTATTCACATAACCTATGGAGGTTATCCGCATAATGTATGTTATAGAACTCTTAGATCTCCTTCTATTGAACTCATTATCCGCATAACCTTCGGTGGTTATCCTGATAACCTATTTTTTTTTCAAAAACTTAGTTTGTACTAATTAAACGTTATCCAAACAAGAAATAGCACCCTAAGGGTTATTCTGATAATCTTTAAAGGTATCCAAATTTGTGAGACATTATTTGAACAATTAGGCAAGTTTTCATGAAAATGGTGTTGAGCTGAAACTTAATCATTCTAAAATGATCGTTATTTGCATAACTCAATTAGGTTATCTGTGAAATGAAAGTCTAACATTGAAATTAAGAGCCAATAATCACCCATTATTCGCATAAACTAGTTAGTTTTTCTGCATAATGAAAGTCTAATGTTGAAACTATAATATCCCAAAATTTCACTGGATATCAATTAATGAAAGAGTAAGAAATAAATAATAACATGAAATGTACAAGGAATTCGTGAAAACAGACAAACATCGTTTTGGGTGAAAAAGGGTAAAGAGGTCATTTTTTTCGGTTGAATAGAAAAATGAAAAAATTATATTTTTACACCTAAATAATTATGAAAATAACATCTATGTCCCAAAATATATTAAAACCACGTAGAATGAGATTAGAAATTCCTTTGGAAAAAATGACACCTAATGACCCGAAAGTTTCAAAAATTATAATTTAACCTTGGTTCAGGAACAATTTTGTAAATATACAAAATTACTGTCAAAACGAACCCCTTAATGAGAGAAATCCAATGGTATATGGTACTAAGAGTTACTATTCAAGGATAAAGAAATAATCAATGCCGAGTGTCCAAAAGTAACTTAATATCGATAAAATAAATTATGGGCCCTACCAATGATTAAAGGGTAATCGGGACAGGATATGGGTCATACACAGATACTATTTAGGACAAGATAATTAAGAAAATAGAAAAATAAATTTAGCATAGTCCTATAGCCCAAAAATACTAAATTACTATAAAATGCAGTTTTATCGGTACAGTTAAAAATTACCCAGTTCAGGATATATCTAGACAAGGAAAAATTGAGCATTTTTGGGACACTTAGACCTCTCATTGGCAGCTGAAAATGGGGCATCTTGGGGTGCCAATTTTCACCCCAAAACTTCCTCAAGAAGTAGTTCATTTTTTGTCAAAAAGTAAGCATGGTTACTTTAACTAATTAATCATGATTAGGCTATATAATTAAGCCACTTAATCACTTATTCCTTTCTCATTATTCACAAGTCTAAGCAGAAAAAAACAGAAGATAAAAATGCAAAGAAAGAAGAGAGAAAAGAGAGAAAGAAGAAGAAGAAATCCAAGGGAAATTGAAAGTTCAACTTGTGGTAAGTAGCTATTCTACCTTAAGCTTGCTATTTGTGGTCTTTGAAGCATGACCCATGGATTAGAATTCCCTCTTCACTCTCTTACGGTTTCGGCTAAATGTGGATTAAGTAAGGAAATGAGTTGTTCAACCATAAAACATAGGGAAAATGATAGAATGTTCACTTAAAGCATGAATATGTAGGTAGCTTGATGTATCATGAAGTATATAAATTTCCTCCTATTTTCTATGAATTTTGTCCAGAAACGGGTTATTCTTAGAGTTATAATTTCATGTTTTTTAGCCCAAAAATGAATTCCTTGGGTCCAAATTAGTCAAGTACAAGTGTTGGATTTAAGAAAAACTCAAAGGAAAGCTAAGTGAAAAAGTTAGGGTTTAAGGTGTATAGTATTTTGTAATTATGAAAATCAGTGGCTAAGGTAGTTAAATGTTGATATGGTTAGGTTCAAGAAAGTTGTGGAAAGCTTAAAAAGTGGTGGAAATCAAGGGAACACATAAAGGTAGTTAATTCTCTTTACTTGCATCACATTGTCATGTTTGTTTTCCTTGCATTTGACACTATGACATATGAATAAAATGTTGTTTTGTGATGTTTCTATGTTGTTGGCTGAGTTGTATGAGGGATTTTGAGCCCTAGGATGTCCATTTTTCAAAATGAAACTCTGCCAAAATTTGTGTAAAATTTATATGTCTCAATGTGCCTATATGATGAATTAAAGTTTATGTGATGTTTTTATGGAAAATGTGATAATATGATGACATGTTTGGGTATTAGCTACAGCGATTCTTTGAATCTCACCCTCCCATATATTAACCATGATTAGAAAGAAATAATGGCAAGACCTCCAAGGACGAGAAAGGAAAGGAGAAAGTACTTGGTCATTAATGTGATAATGATTACAATGGCCATAAACATGGAACTTTTGTGCAAATTTGTACATGTAATGTTAAATTTGTTTCTCCAAGTTTTTATATTCATTTAGATCTTAGTGAATGTATGGCATGATATGAGGATGAATTATGGCTATGTAAATATTTTACAACTTTTGTTTGGTAAAGTATTAGGATGTAAAGGGCCATTCTGACCACTACAGAGTAAACCCACCACTATTTAGACTTTTTGTAATGTAAAGTATAAATCTTATATATGGTTAGAAAATAGACAGAAAGGAATTTTATATGGTCTAAAGATCACTCAATTTGGATGTATGTACGAATTATAGTGAATTTTAATTTAAAATTAGCCCAGGAAACTGAAATTTCTGAAATGGACTATATGGACAGTGAAAATTCACAAAATTTACTGTACTCATTGGCCAAGTAATTTCTCTGTTTTATATTTTTTTTTCCATGTAGAGAATCTTTTAAGCTATCTGTGGAGACTTGAATCAGTTCCATATGATTTTTATTGGATTAGTTATGATTTTCTGAAGTTTGGTCGAGGAAAGAAATTTGGTTAAATGAATTGTATCCGAAATTTGGAAAATTTTATTATAACATTTTATGTGATTCAAACTTCTAATTAAGTAAAATTGGACTCTAATGAGGTCTAATACATAGAAAAATAATCCTAAATCAAGGTGTTATAAAAACTAATTAAGAGCCGTCACCCATTATTCGCATAACCTGAGAAGATTATCCACATAATCTCTATCAGATACATTTAATGCAGTAAGAGAATGGCTACTTGTTTAGAGTAACAATTAATTCTTGCTTTCAATAGATAGTTTGACTCTCAAACTATAAATAGGACCTCATTTAAATAGTTGGACAATCTGAAAAATACATTGACACTAAAATGCTACTTCAATACATAAAATCTTTCTATATCAATATTTATAGTTAAATACACCTCATTAGAGTGAGTTTTTCAAGTATTATCTAGTCTAAAATTGAGTTTCTATTATGTAATCTTCACTTCTACATTTTCTGGGTAGAATCTTAGTGTGAGAAAATACTAAAGGATTTATACATCTTGTAAGAGTGTGGGGAGAGTAGCTTCACAAGTGCCTACAGAAACTTGTGGGATATACTGAAATTTCATAAGTGTTTAGATCAAACTACTGGGATATTGTAAAAATCTCAAGTGGTGGCTTGAGGACTGGACGTAAGCCAAGTGTTTAGGATTAATCAAGATAAATTATTTTATCAGATCCTTCAATTCATTATTTCATCTATATCCTTCATCACTCTCTATTCATTGTTGTTTTACTGTATCTCTTGGTGAAATTGGATTGTGCTTCAAAAAGGACAAAAATCTTGCACTACTGAATTCACCTCCCTCTTGGGTGGCCAGCTAAACCTTATAAGATACCCTTAAAAATTCAATTTGTCCATCTTAGCTTGATTCTTGAAACCTATGCTTGTCTATAAGGTTTTTGACCATAAGGAATCCATTTTTAGGGTCAAATTAGTAAAATTCCCACTCTATGAATCACTTCTAGGACTAACCAAAAGCTGCCCCCATGAGAAAATCATTGGTTTTTCATTTACTTGTTTCCTTTCACAAAAACTCATATTTTCTCATGATTTTATGGTGTAAAAACATCGTCCCACCCCAAATCAAGCCTTGACCAAAACTGCATAAAGGTTAGGAGAGGAAAAACTTAAAGAAAATCAAGCAAAACAACTAAAAAACTCAACTAGAACACTTGAAGATCTCAAGTTAGGCACTTACCAATTTTCTAGGATTTTCTTCCTATTTTTCTTCTATTTTTCTCCTCACCTCACGTTGACTGCCCTTCCTCTTGTAAAATTTTAGTCCTCTGCCTATCTTTCTAAGTGTGCTTGGTTGTGCAAGACAAGGGGTATTTATAGGTCAATTTAATCTTAATTACTTTTTACTAGTTACCTTGATTAACTTAATCAAAACTTAGTCATTAAGTTTGCTTAATCATTAAGACTCCAAAATTGAGCACATGGGCAACTGACTAGGCGTCAAAATGAGGGGAGTTTATCTCCAAAATACTGTATATTTTTCTTAGTCCAATAATACTTTGTGTTGTTACTTTAACCGATAAAGCAATAATTGGACCAGCAATATTACTTTTTGCAATATACAATCATTTTATGAGTACAAGATTAAAGTAAACTTGTATGTGGTATTACTTTATTATCATGTCTCCTAAAAGCTCCTTTTATGATACCTAACTGCTTTTCTTTTTACCTTTTTATTTTTTGTAGATCTAAAAGTAACTTTATCAGCAAAAAGTTACTTTTTAACTTTTAACATTGATTATTTTTTTTATTTTTAATCAGTGAACCTCAATGTTATATACCATTTTGACAATAATTTTGTATATATACAAAATTACTTCTGATATGGGTAAAATTATAATTTTTAATTTTTTCAAGTTATTATCTATAATTTTCTCCTCAAACTTTATTGCCAGCATGATTTCTTTCTTCATGGGAATAATTTGCAAAATATTTTATTCTTAGAGGTAAAAATGTAATTTCCTCATTTTTTTATCTAATATGAAAAATGTCCTCTTTGACATGTTTTACATTTAATGATATATATCCATTTTCTTAAATTTCTTATGTATTTTCTAATATTTATCCTTTTAGGGATGTTACAAATAGCATGTAAGGAGCATATGAACCTTGCTCTAATAACAAATTGATGTAAGAAGAGAAGGGAGAGGGAGAGAATAGGCAGAAAGGAGGGAGAAAATGAAGTACTAAGGGAGAAAAGAGATAACTGTAAACAACTCAATTCCACTCAATAATTAAGACCTGTAAAGAAAATAACTTTAAGACTATTTATAAATCTTAAAATTCTCACTAAAATGAAAACAATTCAAACTTAAAGTAAAAGGAAAATCTAGAATAACATAGCTTAAACTTAAAGCCAAAAAAACTATCAATCAAGAAAACAAATCCAAATAAAATCCTAATTTTATTCTCTATCAAAAATTGCACTACTTTGAATGTAACTAATGGTCCAATCATATGTTAGAGGCTCCTTCATGGCTAATAAAGAGAAGAAGCAAACAATAGGAGATGAAGGGGGTGGAGTGAAGGGGGTGAGGATGAAAGAGGAGAAGAGTGGAGAACTCACATATCGGGTAGGGTTTTTTCTCTTATGAAGAGAAGTTTTTGGCTCTCAAGGAGAGAGGGTTTAAAGTTTTCAAATTTATAACTCAGACAAACTCTCATCAAACTAAATCAAAATCTTGCAATGCAACGAGGTTTGAAATCAATACATCAACGTGTGTGTGTATATATATATATATTAAAAATTCTAACAAGCTATGTGATCTACAAACCATAAATAATGTTACTTAAATCACAAACACTTTTATTTAAACTTTATGTAAAGCATGTAGCCTAGTCTACTTTTTTAATGCTAAAAAAATGAAATAAGAATAGGCAATGAAAAGACAAACAAATAAAAAAAGCATGAAATCTAAGACCTACAACAATACTAGCATATTTTATTTTATTTGTCATTTTAAAAAAATTTACATGTCTCATTTTATCTATCATTTTAGAAAACTAATGAAGTATTAATTTTTTATTGCAATTGTACCCTTGTGGTATTTCTTTTTATAATTTAATACTCCATATTTATTTCCTACCATTAAAATGAGAGTAATATTTAAGGGTAAATTAGTAAAATTATATGATTCATTAAGTTATTTACTATTTTTTTTATCCTTGTGCCAAAATATTAAACCACATATAAAATGGGACAAACGGAATATGTAGTACCAATTACCAAAAATTTAACTCCTATATATATGTATAAATATTTTGATAACTTCTAACTTGAAAAAAATTCTATAAAATACATATTACCAATCCAAAAAATACTTATATATGTTTGATTAGGGTTGTTTAAAATTAAATAAAATTGCAGATAAAAATCATGTTTAGAGGGAACATGCGTGGAACCACCAAATGTTGTTAAACGTTAATACCAACCATGTTGCCCAAGAAAAAACCTTGTTTTTGGCCATAAAAAGCAATACTATTTTTTTAATGCAAAAAAGTAATACTATGCTATTCATATCTCTAATATTTAACTCCGACTGTATTTAAAAGGAAAAAAAAAACATTGACTATGTTCTGACATGAGGCCCAGATCTAAATTCTATGCTCTCTTCGTAATGTTGTTAAGCTTCCTACTCTTATTTGCATTTTCCTTGGGCCTTGGGCTTCTTAGAATTTTATTGGATAATAGCTAGTATATTGTTTTTCATATATTGCACATAGCAAGTCGAATGGCTTTCTAAAGGTCATTATACTTTATCGATTCTAAAACAATTGATATTATGAAGTTCTATAGATAGATTAAGAAAACTGGTCAATACCCTTGTAATTAGTAAAATATGAATGCATTTTATTATAATATCTTTATTTATGAACTCTTAAATTACTTATTAATAGTATTATTATCAAAGGTAAACTTGTCAAAGAACATAATATTATCTTAAAATTATAAAATGACAATTATTTTGAAATAATAAAAAAAATCTAAAATATCAATTGTTTTGGAACGGATGGAGCATAAGTTTTTCTTGGAGAAATAATTTTTTTATCAAACCCTGAAGTGTATATATTTTTGTATTTCAACATAGTGGCAATGATATCATCATTTAATATGGATATATTTTTTGATATGGAAACATATGACTATTTTGTCAATGATATACACGCATTAAGAAGTTTGATGCTAAGCTCTTTTTGCATAGAAATATGCCTTTCACATTTCAAGGAAATTAATTAAAAAATGTTATTAGATTAATGAATTTTAAAATATTTTTGGCATGGAATTGCTAATATATAAATTTATGAATATTAATAAAAAAAAGAAATTATTTTACCATGATCAAACTCATCTAAAGATCAAATCAAATCTCATCTCTTTTTTTTTTTTGCCACCAGAAAATTTTCATTAAATCAAAAGAGAAAGTCCAAAAGTACAATAAAACAAAAACCAAGACTAATCAATACTAGAACAGTTAGAAGAAAAACTATCAAAAAACAAGTTAGAGATAGAACTAACAAATGCAACATATGAAGAAAGAAGCTTAATGAGAGGAGGAGGGGGTAGAAAAACCCATTTGGGAGGGCACTCCTCACAAATAGTTGCTTTAGCTAGCCAATTGGCAACCTCATTTGCAACTCTAGGAATCCAAGATAAGCTATGATTCCTAATAAAGTTCCCATGCATAAAGATATTTTTGATTAACACATCACAGTGACAATCATTTGGAGTGACATAATGATTGATAGAATTGATAAGAGCTTGGCAATCTGATTCAAATACAATATCTTCCAATTGATTGTCAACAACATAATTAATAGCATGAGCAAGTGTAATGGTTTCAACCATAAGAGCTGAGTGAGCAGTACATTTCATGTTCAGTCCATCAAGCAAAAGTCCATTATAATCTTTAACGACAAAAAAAATAGCTGCATCCCTTATATCTTTATTATATGCCCCATTTGAATTTATTTTGAGGAAATTGAGTGCCTCTTTGGATAGAAAAGTGATTATGAGATCCCATAAATGATTATATGCTAGAGTTTCCAAACACAAGCTATTTTTCAATAACCACTTATATCTCAAATAAATGTTTATGGAAGAAACTAATTTTTTCTACTTATGATAGTCACTTATTCTCTCATAATTATTTATTTTATTTTTTCTTCTCATTATCCACCCAATAATAACTTAAACTACCAAAATCCAAATATATTTATTTTCTCAAAATCACTTATGGAGGTAAAAATATCTAAACACAAACCACTTTTAATATAATCATTTATTCTTATAATCTATTATGGATAAGTACTTATCCACATATTCACTTATACATAAATCAATATAAACTCAATCTAAAAGGATGACAATCCAGGCTCCTGGAGAAATAGAAGCAGTATGCTTCTCCTTAGTAGTATTTCCAAAGTACCAGCTAGGGCTGTGCAAAAAACTCGTGGCCTGGTCCAATCCGGTCCTATTGGGTCAACCGGGCCGAGCTTCTGGTTAGGTCGTTTTGTCCGGCCTAACCCGAACTATATATAGATATATGTTTTTTTTAAATATATTATTTTGTATATATTAATGGATTTTATAAGATTTTTTCTATATATCTTATATAATACATTTATTATTTGATTACTATAAAAAAACTTTATAAAATTTTGATATTTTAATTTTATTTAAAATTTTAAATTGATTTCTTAATTTAATATTATATGAAAATAATGTATAGTTGTAAAAATTTATAATTTTTAGAAAAATTAATTCCTATCATAACATTATATTTTTAAAAAAATCTACTTTTATATTAATAATTAAAATTTTTTTCATTAATACATAAAGTTAGTTTTTATTTTATTTTTAATATTTTAAAAAATCATATGATACCGAGTCAACCCGACCTGGTACCTAACGTGGTTTGGTATGAGTATGCACGGGTTGGGCATCCGGCAGGGGTGAAGTCCGACCCAACCCAGCCCATAGACACCCTTGATACCAGCCATTGATGGACCAAAATTCTTCAACAATCTCTTCAGCATGCCTAATAACAAAATTTGAGTCCGGAGCAATCTTCTCATAAACCTAGCGACATCTGGAATTGACGGAATCAAATCCATCTTTGGACCTAGAAGTTTGTCTTTGCTATCACGTACTGTTGATTTTATACCATATCAAAATAAATAAATAAATAAATAAAACTCCCAGAACCATGTAAACGCTCTGAAACTCGTAATCTGGATTTGAAACTCGAAAGTATGTGACACGATTGGTCTTCTCTATCATCTGTTCTAATTCGCGAGAACTGATGAGTCCAATTCACACTTGCAGATTAATAGTTATTGATATACCCTCATCGTCTCCTTCTTCTCTAATTCATTGTTATTAGCTCCCCAAAAGAATTTGAGATTGTGAGATTTGGGACCTTCTTTAATCAAATTTCCCCTTTCCTTCTTTCACGAAATAAAGTCATGGCTAACACAGACACCGACGTTGTGTGCGTCACGGGTGCCAACGGCTTCATCGGCTCTTGGCTGGTCCGAACGCTCTTGCAAAACCCTCGCTACGTCTCCATCCACGCTTCCATATTCCCCAACTCCGACGCCTCTCACCTCTTCGCTCTCCATCTAGACGCCAAATCCCGAATCAAGCTTTTCGAAGTGGATTTGCTCGATGCCGCCGCTGTCAACCGTGCCGTCGACGGTTGCTCCGGTGTGTTCCACGTGGCATCCCCTTGTACCCTCGAAGATCCCGACGACCCACAGAAGGAACTCGTGCTTCCGGCGGTTCAGGGCACTCTGAACGTTCTAGAAGCAGCCAAGAAGTGCAATGTGAGGCGAGTCGTCCTCACATCCTCCATCTCCGCCTT
This sequence comes from Adenanthera pavonina, assembly GCA_026686845.1. Taxonomy (NCBI): domain Eukaryota; kingdom Viridiplantae; phylum Streptophyta; class Magnoliopsida; order Fabales; family Fabaceae; genus Adenanthera; species Adenanthera pavonina. The sequence goes on from JAIVEN010000017.1 coordinate 13,766,721, forward strand.
AGTCCCAAACCCTAATTGGCCCCCTAACAGGCCCTTCGACGAGTCGTCTTGGACGGACCTTGATTACTGCAAATCGCGGGGGAAGTGGTATCCTGTGTCGAAGACGCTGGCGGAGAGAGGTGCGTGGGATTACGCGGAGAAGAACGGGATTGACGTGGTGGCGATTCATCCGGCAACGTGTTTGGGTCCTTTGCTTCAGAATTCGCTGAATGCTAGTAGTGCCGTGCTTCAACAATTGCTTCAGGGATCAAAGGATACGCAGGAGTATCACTGGCTTGGAGCTGTGCACGTGAAGGATGTTGCCAAAGCGCACGTATTGCTGTTTGAAAGCCAAAATGCTTCCGGTAGATATCTCTGCACCAATGGGATCTATCAATTCTCTGATTTTGCCAACAGAGTGTCCAAGTTATACCCTGATTTCCCTGTTCACAGGTTTGCATTTTTCTTCCTCTTTTTCCATTTTCCTTCCTATTTGCGTTTATTAGCTTCTGCTCAGTGTTAGGATGAAATTCGACCAACCTTGATGATTCTTTTTAATATGGTTGTTGACTTTAAGAATCATACCTACTGCTGACTGATAACCAACATGACTAAAATTAATAGTTTTCCATATGGAGTACAGATTGGCATGCTTTAGGTTTAGCCTTTTGTGGTTTAGTTAGACTCTATCTGTCATAAAGAGATCCCTTTTTATCTGTCAATTATTTATTTATACTGATTAATGCTATATTATGTAATTATTATTTAAAAATTAGGACTTGTAATTTGAGTTAATTGGATTAATTAGTTGTAATTAGAGACTTGAATAAAACAGTTTTGGCCTTGAACCATGTTAGCTTGTTAAACCTTGGGTTAAATTAAGGTATCTTTTTATTCTCTTAAATATGCATTTAGTCACTCGTTTCCTATGCTGTAGAATATTGAAACTTTGTTTGTTTTGCCTTTATTTTTCCATTTCTTTTCTTTAGACCTACTCCTTGCTACTCTGCTAATTTTCTTTTAAACTGTTAAAACGAATTTTGGTTTGTCCCACAACGTTTTGAACTATGGGGTCAGATAGTTATTTTCTTTCCATTGTGCAATGATTTCTCTTGTTGTTTTGCTTTTTCTTTTTCTTTACTTGTTGGGCTCCCCCACATTTAGATAAGAACAACTTATCCCTTGATTTTCATAAGCGAATTCCCTTCAATTGTCATATCATTCATTGAGGTTATAGGCTGCTTCTCTAAATTCCTCATTTTTCGTTCTGGGGCTCGGAGCACATTATTGGTCAGCGGATAGATATTGATAATAAACCATACTTATGTTTCCTAGCTTGAAACTCTAGTTTGAGTGCCTTCTGTATGCTTTTTAGTACTAAGCTTTGTTATTGCTATGTTCGATGAATGAATGGCTTCCCGTATGGTGGGGTAAAATGTAGAGGGATATATTAAATGAAACATTAATAGTATAAGGAGGATACTAGGTGGTACTGGTAGGTTACTGATATAATAATATCGCTATTGACCATGGGCCTATGACTTTTCCATCAATCCTGGAAATTTATATTGTATGGAAGAGATACAGGTTCAACTCCCAATGGAGCAGTTAGCTGAATATGATGAAAAGTTGTGGGTTAGGTTGGAGAAGAAGACCATGTCTTTTGCCTACTTTAATTGTTGGGACAATTACACTGAAGGATCTAGATACTCTAATATTTACAGAGAAGCCCCTTAAAAATTTCATGTGTGGCCATGGAGAGGAGGAAATTGGTCTCAGTTAATTTCACCTCATTGTAACAATATTATCATGAAGTTATAGGAGAGTTTTTATCACATTATAGAAATGTTATCAGTATATTTAGGAAAGTACCGCAACGTTATAAGAATGTTATTACTAGGATTTAGGCAATTAACCATCATGTTTTGAGCAAGTTACCCACTAATGTATAAATATTATCACCAGCGCAAGTTACCATCATGTTTAGGTAAGTTATCACAAGATTATAGAAAAATAATGATCAGGGTTTAAGCAATTAACGTCGACATTTTGAGTAAGTTGCCCTCAAGTGATATAAATGTTACCATATTATAGGCAAGTTAATATCATGTTATATAGATGTTACTGCCATGATTTGGCATAGTTACATCCCAGTTATAGCCACGTTACCTTCAGCTATGTAAATTGGTAGTAACACACGTACAAGCTAGAGATAAACTTCCTATAATTTTATTTTTAGGTATATAAACTTTCTATAAATTGGCAATTATAACTTTTGAAAATCCTCGTGGCAAATTCCTATCACCTCGTGTGAACTTCCATATCTTGATGTTTCGCCAATTTACTACTAGGTGTTAGGAAATTTACTGCCCAGTTGCTGATGTTTCAATCAAGATTTAAAGCGTATTTACCTCTACTGTTTAGTGGCGTTGCTGTATCTTGTTTGTAGTGGTGCTATAACCTGGAATAACTTGTTCAAAATTTGATGGTTAATTGTCTTGACCCTTGTGGTAACTCTTTTATCATTTTTTTATAATTTTGCAGTAATATTTTTTTTAAATATGTCAGTAACGCTTTTATAATATCTTAGTAACTATTCTAAAATCTAGTGGTCACATTACTATAATAAAGCAAATTTAACTAAAGATCACAGGTCACTTTCGTCCTTTCCATGGCCCCATATGGTCGTCTGGGTTTTGGAAATTATTATAATTTCTAATAGGCTTCTCTTTAAATATTAGAAGAATTTCGGTCCATCATTGTAATTTTCCTTAAGTTATTTTGAACCTTAGGGGAGAAACACAAACAAAGCCTCCTCATGAAAGAAAAAAAATATAAATTACTCATGGAGACCTTGAATTGTGTTATGAAGCTGTCTTATATTCATGGTCGCATTTTGTGTTCATTACTTCGTGAGATAACCAATTCAGGACTAGAAAAGACATGGGGTTTGGTAACTTGATTAATGATTTTGGAAAAAACTGTTCACGAGTCAACAAGCACAGCATGTTAGGTGAAATTAGGGGAAGAAATTGGCGAGGAGGAAGAAGTGATATTACAACATGAGGAATCTAGGATCATAGTTAGTTCTTGACCGTAGCTCTATGTATTGAAAATACCTGATTCAAATTTATGATTTAGAACAATTAAAAAATGATTGCCTACTTAAATTGAATGGATCATCTTCATATGAATTCTTATTATCTATTGTGAGGAATTATTAGTCTGATGACTTTATGTTCAAAATTCTTTTACCCCCTTGAGTTGTGATGGTTCCCCCTCCACCTTTTTCTCTTCTTTTTCTTTATTGGATGAATGGGCAATGATTGGTTTCGAGCAAAGTTCCTCCTAAGAACTGCTTTTTTATTAAATGATTTCCTGTTCTTTCTGGGCATGTGGGTGTAAGATCAGTTGGCAATGTTTGTCAAGTGGGAAACAGCACAACCTGGATATCTATATTTAACTTAAATCAGAAAAATCAACTAAATTGGAGCCCATCATGATGTGCATTGTATATGATATTGAGTCTTTTGTTCTTTTGTTCCACTAAATTGTCAAGCTGGGATTTTGTGGATATGAAATTTTAGAGCAGCTAGGTGGGTCCCGATCGCTGCACGGAATCCAAGAAATGAGACGCATTATTCACCATAGCGCAGCTCTCTGTTAGCCCCATTTGGTATAATAAACGGAATAGATAAAGGAACGGATTGAAAAAGTGAATAAAAGGAGACTATGTTAAGTAGTATATATCTCAATCTTTGTGCAATGGAACCAAATGGGGCCTCAGTTTAATAGTCATTCAATACACACACACACATATAAGAAAGCTGCACTATATATCAACCATAAACATTGAGGCTCTGTCTAATGCACATTCCCATCTCTAGAACAGGCCTAAGTTTTATATAGTATATGTATATATGTTAAAATCTATAGGAAGCTGGTCTTAACCATAAATGGTGTGGTTCATTTCAAATTTCATGCGAGGCACGAGGCTCGTTTCTGGTTGATATTGATAATAAATTTTAGAGAAAAATAGACAACTGTGAGTCTCATCACTTGATCAGTGGATTCCACTTCTTGAATGTGGATTTTAGATAGAGAAATTGTCTGTCTTCCTCATAAACTTGCTCTACAAATTGCTCAAACAATATCAAGAGGGTTCAAATCTTAAATTGTTATTATTGTATGATAGTTCTCTCAAACAAACCATAATCGCATGCAGGTTCCCTTCGGAGACTCAACCTGGGTTGGTGGCATGTGAAGATGCTACAAAGAAGCTAATAGATTTGGGAATGGTGTTCACACCTGTTGAAGATGCTGTGCGAGAGGCAGTTGACAGCCTCATGGCTAGAGGCTTCCTTAAACTAAAGTCCGGACAGACTTAGATAAATTAAATAAAAAATCAAATGGAAAAAAAGTAATTTTAAGAATAAAAGTTACACTTGTGTATTTATTTTGAAAACTTAAAAGAAATTGATATTTTTGAGTAATAATTTACTAGTACATAAATATTGTTCATATAATGATGGAAAAATGAAAGATCGTTTTCCATCCTTATAACTGACAAAAAAGGTTGTAATCGCTGTCTTTAAATCTATTTTTTATTTTCTTTAAAAAAATAACTTAGTCATTTTGCCATTACATGAATATTTAGATTTATAATTTGTGACTTTAGAGAGTAATTTTGTGAAGTATTTGTGATAATGTAAATATAAAATATGAAATGTATAGTGAGTTATACTGTTCATTAGTTATAAATAGTCTAACTCATTTTAGACTTGGTGGAATTATATGTAAAAATGCATCTAGTTTTAAAAAAATAAATATATAATTATTAAATTTGCTCTTTTAAAGGAATTTTAATGTTCAAGGTTATTATTCGATATTATTACATCTTAGGATTCGAATCTACGATTTTTCCTTTATTTTTATTTAGTTTAGTTTATATTCTTAGCATCATTTTGTATTTGTTTATATTTATTTGATAAGGTGGAAGTAATTATTATGAATGTAATAATAGCATGCTTACCTAGGAAATAAAATCACTTGCTTTCATTATACATTTTCCCTTTCTTTTTGAAAGTAGCATTCATTCTACACCTGGATACCACTTTTATGTTGTATTACTTGTTATGGGTCATCCCCCAAAGACCCGTGTCACTTCGTGATTTTTTTTTCTTGCCTTTATTAAATGGGCATCTTCAAGGTTTATGCGAATCTATGTTTTTTTTCAATGGTCCCAAAAGTGTATTTTCTTATGTGCTTGGCATATATATGTATATATATATATATTGGAATTGCAATAGAAAAGAATCAATTACTAAAAAAATGTAAAATTATAACCGAAGAATTCAAGTTGAAGATATTTATATGGAAGAGTTTTAGAATGAAATTTTTTGATTAGATGCTATTTTTATGCAATAATTTAAAGTTTTAAGTTATAACTAGGGTGGGTTTGATGCATTTATACAAAACCTTTATAAATTCAATGCCAATATAAGTCGCAAAATTGAAAGTATGTGAGCAATATGAATCCTTACAACTTTTATAGATATATTGATGACTTTTTAATAGGTGAACCTTTTTTGTATTTTAAAAATAATTTTAAAATTACAATTTTTATATACATACTTTTAATTTAAATGCTTTTACTATAGTTTCTTAAAAAGGAAGTCATTCTTATTATAGGCAAAAGCTTAGATAAGTTTTGAGAACTTATCAAAATCAGGCTAAACAATTGAAAAAGCTTTTATACACATGGAAGTATTTACAAATTATTTATGAACTAAGTGTTCATATCATAAGTAAAATTAATTACACTCATTTTTATGAGATATCGGTTATATTCTTAACAACTTTTGTTTGCACATAAAGTGATTCTTTTAAATCAAGTGGGGTTAAGTTCTCATATCATAAGTAAAATTAATTAAACTCATTTTTATGAGATATCGGCTATATTCTTAACAACTTTTGTTTGCAAATAAAGTAATTCTTTTTAATCAAGTGGAGTACCTTCATGTCACTTTCATAATTAAGAGGATTTAAGAATAAGGAAAATGGTTTGGCAAAAAAAAAAAAAGAATAAGGAAAATGGGATGACCACTTTGATCTTCAACTGCTACACATCACGCGTACATGTGGAACTCAACAGAATTCTGGTCACATCGCAGAACAATGATATAAAACTTAAAAGGGAGAAAATTATAATTCCACATCAGTTGAATACGTTGACACAAAATGATTTAAAATTTTTTAAATTATTTTAAATAATATAAAATTTAAGAATCTTAAATTACGTAAAACTATTATGAAATTTATGATCTTAGATTGAAAAATTTTCACCTTTTTTTTTTGAATGTTTGAATTTTGAAGTTATTGAGAAAAATAATTTTAACTCTATATCATTAATTGTGATTTTTTTTTCAACTAATAATAATAATAATAATTTTGTTGAAATAAATAAGGAGTTAGTTGGTTTTGCACCTAACATTAGGCAAAGGTATGAAAAGGACAATTTCATTTGGGGCCAATTCTGGGAGTCTCGCTGTTTGAAATGCTAATCCTCCTCTTTGGCACGTGACTGGGCCCTCACATGGAAAGCAAGTTTTTGGTTACATTCATCTTCCATTCTAATTTTTAAACTTCTTTTTTTTTTTGTTTTACAAATGGCATTGTAATTTCACCCCCAAAAAAATACTCATAGTTTAAACATTTTATTTTAATTTTGTAAGAAAATATTTAGTTTTTCATATCACCTTATGCTTAAGTATGTAGATACCAAATAGGAATTTAGATTTCAAAATAATTAAAAGCTAAAAACTTTCAAGTGAATTTTAGTTTTCATCTCAAAAAGTCTCTCTTTTTAATTAAACTACTTGCGGTTTGCTTTTTTGGGTCCTGTGGAACCCATTATTATTTCACAAAAGAAAAAATGCTCATAGTTTAAACATTTTATTTTAATTTTCTAAGAGAATATTTAGTCTTTCATATTTTGTTAATAAGTAACTAGTAAATATGTACAGTGTAATTAATGTAATCTCCAATCGTTCAATATTATAGAATATTTATTATTTACTAATTTATATTTTAATTCAGCATTGTTTCATATTTTAAATTTCTTTTTTTCATTTTATCTATCAAATTTTATCTTGAAGTCCTAAAATGTAATTTTCATGCATATTTAAATTCTTAGTCCTTGGAGGCTCCAATAAAATCATGTTCCTTGGATCCTATAGAACAACTTAAAATATCTTTAACTTGGACCCGTGAACCATAATTTTTCTTTTCTTTTTGTTGGATACAATTTTTTTGATACATTTGAAGAATTTTCCCCAATTGTACTTCGTACATAGTTGAAACTTAGTATGCTAGAATCTTATTTTTCTGGTTCCAAAAAAAAATTTATTAAGCGTTTCCTAAATATTATTTTTCTATTTTTTTAATACTAAGGAGCAGTAGAAGGGGAAGGTATCCTCAATCAAGAATGGTAACGGCATGCTGGGAAAACCAAAGAGACCCACCTAAAGACTACTATAGATATGCCAAAGTCGCAAATAGTTCTATCTGTACATGTCAATAACCTAATGGCACCGATTACTCCCTAAGTAGAGGAAAATCGTGGGATTAAGTCCCACACCATATTTGACATGTGAGTATGTATATATTGTATTTGTTCTAATAAAAAAACTAGTTCTATTCATATTGTAGCTACTCAACTATTTCTCAAATACTAGAGGATTCACCCTTGATGAGGGATCAATCTATCTTCAACTAGAATTTTTATTTTTTTTGGGTACATTTTTTTCATACATGTGAAGTGTATTTTTCGGAATTGTACATGGTACACACTAATTGAAATTGAAAGTTTAGTGATTCTATAATCTTATACTTTTTCTGTATGAAATATAATTCATATTTAACTAATTGTACAAGAATCAAGAAAAATAATTTTACTTATTAAATTTGTCAAAAAAATATAATATTTTTCAATAGTACTCCCATTTAATATATTTGATTTTAAATCTGAAATCTTTCCTACATCCAATTGCATATAATGAAAAAAGAGGAAAAATAACATTTAATACCTTAGAAATTATCAAATAATACTTATATTTTGGGCAAAATTAAACTTTTAAAACAAGATTATATTTTGTACCAGAGGAAGTATTTAGTATTTTCTAAATATTAATCCTCTCTCTCTCCTCTATCTGTTCTCTTGTTGTTTTTTCTTTTCCCTTTGGCTTCCTAGAAGCCACCCAACAGTCCATGTGCCTCATATTTGCTGCCCTTTTCTAATGCTGCTTTTGTGGGAAGAGAGAGAGAATCTCTCTGTCTCTCACTGTCACTCTCTCTTATCTTAAAGAGGTGCCTTCTTGTTCTAATCATTTAAAGCTTCTTCTGGCATTCCATGTGCATCAATCACCCCACTTCTCTTTATTTTCTACATCACAAGTCTCACCAATCTCACCTCCAAATCCTTCTCATATCCTTCCTCCTCTATTTATACACACAAACGCTCACAACTTCCTCTCAAATGTCTGAACCCACAAACAGTTAGTCCCTCCTAAAATTAAACCTAACATCACCTCACAACATGAGCACTACTGGTAGTCCTGCACCTTGCTCCAGGTCCTGGTATGTATTTATATACTTCAAATGTGCTCTGACTTGCATTTCAGTGCAATTAATCTCAGTACCTATAAATGATTCATATTTAACATTTTTCTCTTCGTTTAATCTTGTCTTGCTTCTTGGATTGAGATGAGTCGTTTAGATCAAATATTTATGATTCATATTGACATCTCAACCATCATTTTCTTCGAAATTGCAGTTTGGAAAACTATATGTGAGTGTATATAAATAAAAAAAATTTTTCCAACTCGTATAAGGTAATTTTAAAAAGGATGAACATGGGTGCATTCTCATAAATTCATTGTACGACTTCAAGTCTCAGAAGTTGCAGTATGTATAAGTGAATATTCAAGTTTTTTCTTAAATAAGATTTTGAGTCTAAATCTTATGGATGAAAAAATTTCTCCCGCTGGGATCGGTTGGAACTTCAATATTTGGTGTTAAATAAAATTTTTATAAAAAATGCCAAAACTAAAAGAACTGAGACTCGAGGCTGAGGAACAGAAAAAGTAGAGGGTGATGATGAGTAATTAAGTGAGTCAAATTGTTGCATTAATGAACTGAGTTTCTGTGATATATGCTGTTTTTTGGAAGGTCGATCAGTGAGGATTCTCTGAGAAGGTACGTGCATTTTGCGAGCGAGAGCTGCATCCAAGAGCTGTTATCGGCGGCGGATTCCGACGGAGGAAGCGACGGGTGGAAGGTGCAGGGAGTGGAGAACGGCGTCGAGATCTCGAGACGGCGGTCGGGCTCTCTTCATACCTTTCGCAGTCGCTGGCTCCTCCGATCTCTCTCCCCTCAACAGTTCATCACCGTCGCTAATGCCATTGATGCTGCTAAGGTCACTATCACTCTCATATATATGCACCCTATATATATATATATATATATATTCTCTAAATTTTTTAATTTTTAACTAGTTTCATCCCTACGTACATTTCTTCAGAAATTTTAATAAATAATATATAATGATGATGTTAATAAATAATAAAATAATGATAAAATAACATTTTTTGTTTGGTTCTTATAGTGCACTATTAATAATTTATGAATATTTATTTATATCGATATTGATAATTATATTCTTAATATATTAGGTATCTTTTTATTTTTTAGCTATAATATTTTGAATACGATATAAATTATAGAATTTTTTTTTTTGCCATAACATATGTTTAAATATGAGTATGTGAAAATGATCTTTCATGTTTGTGTCCCTAAAAAGAAATTACAATGTAAACATAGAAAATATCTCATTAATTATTTGTGTGCTACCTGATCCTCTCCCTCTTCTTCTCCATCATACCAAACATATCCTAAAGATATAAACTTTGGTCATCATTACAATATATGTGTTTGAAAACCTCCATCTCCACTATAGGTGTGGGTCACACAACATGGGTACAATAATATGATGCTGTAATACCAACTACTTTAGATTTGAGTATATTATTATAACTTTTAGCCTCCAAATTTTGTATTATCAACTAATTCAAGTTTAAGACGTGTGAGGCTCCAAACAAGGAAAAGCTTTTCTAGTGTTTTTTTCCCCGTTATATAATGTTTAAACTCAAAATTTACTTAAAGAAAATTGAACTTTTTATTACTCAATTCAACCTCTGTTGAAGACAAATCAATAGAAAATGTAAATTAACATTCAAAATATGTCGGTGATGCTGAATTTACATGAAAAAAGGTGAAAAGGAATGAGGAGGAAACTCCAAAATAGGATAAGATTCCTAGCCAGCGGATTGAAAAGAAAGCTTTTGTCTCTAGTTAGTTATGACTGTCCATATTTATATATGCAGTGCTTATTAATTTTTTCTTATTACAAACATTTGTGATGATTTAGAAAATATTAATTAATATCAGTGTGGAGATAATATATATATATATATATGTGATTTTGATGAGTTTTTATAATTGATGTGTGAAGACAGCAATGGGACTCAGATCTGGTGGAAGCAAGATACATCAAAGATCTAGAAGACAACCTCAGCATTATTCGTCTGAGGTTCGGAGATAACTCGAAGCCTCTCTTTCGCAACCGCGAATTCATCGTTTATGAGCGGCGAGAAACCATGGAAGACGGCACCTTGGTTAGTCTCATCTCAATTCAATCTTTTTTTTTTTTGCCAATAATCTCAATTTAATTTCTTGTTCTTGTTAATAATATGGTAAATAATTAAGAACGGACTTTTCTGTTTTGTTAAAATTATACAATTTTTTTTATATATATTTTCAAAAAAAAAAAAGAAGTAACTATTACAATGATTTTTCTTTGGTAATAATCTCTGGTAGTCAGTTAACTCTTTGGATTCTAACTAATCCATTTTAAGTTATGATTAGACCAATTCAAGGGAAGCTTTCCCAAAAACTTTTTTTACATTTACGTGGTCTCGAACATGAGAGATCGTGTTTAAGCGACTCTAATCACTTTTACGACGACCAACATTATAAAGATTTTTTTTTAATTTCATTAAATTACCATCAAAATCTTATCTAATTAACCACGAATAAATTACACTTCTACAAAAAAAAATCGTGACATGAAAATAAATCAAAATCTAATTACCATCCACATTCACACCCTACTCTTTCTAGCTGAATTACCTCGGTTTGTTGTAATTTAAAGATACTAAACTCTATAACTTGAGTTAAATTTACCAAAATTTTGTCTTGATTTAGAAAATAAAAAAGATTTTTTAAAATATTAATATAATTTAAAAGAAGTTTCCATAATGTATTATTTATATATCTTAATCTCAATTTAATTTTCTGATCGTGTTAATTGAAGAGTATAAATATATCCATCCTTTTGATATTTCTTTAAAGTTATTATACGTAAATATTCCTTTTAGCTTTTCCTAAAACTTTACCTTTTTTATGGCAAAAAAAGAAAAACCTTTAACTTCTCACTTTTTGTTTATTCTTTTACAAGGGATATCATTTCATGTCCTTTCTCATACTATACAGCACACCTCATTAGTCTAAATGGACGCAAAGGGTTAAACAAAGTTCTCATGTAAATGAAATATCTTAAGCCTTGGTCCCAGAATTCTCAAATGCTAATATGATGAGATTTATTAAAGTAACTTTCACTTGTTCTACAAAAAAAAAACTTTCACTTTAGTGTTGAGAAGATGTTAACAAATGTGGTAAAGTAATGGTGAATATAATTTAATTCAATCACATTTACTTCAGTTAAATTAAATAAAAATAATTTATAAATCATTCCAATAAAATCTTAATGATTATAAAGTTATGAAGATGGTACTCCCTGCATAACACTATGCTGTGATAAAATCAATTTTATTATACTTGTACACTCATACATTAAAAAAGAAAAAGAATGTAATAATGTGTGAATTTACATTCCTTCATTATTATTATTTATTATTTTTTGAATACATTATAAATATTCATTTTTGTGAATATAGGTTATTTGGATTGAATATAAACATTATGTATATTGAAAAATGCAGGTGGTAGCAGTGGCATCATTGCCAAAGGAGATAGCAGCAGGGTTGCATCCAAAGCAGAGCAATGCAATAAGAGGGTTGCTTTTGCAATCAGGATGGGTTGTGGAGAAGCTTGAAGATGACTCATGTGTCGTCACTTATGTTGTTCAGGTATTTAACAGAAAAATATTATATTTTTATTGTACAAAAATGAAATATACAATATTTATTATACACTTATTATCATTTTTTAATCGTAACAATCAATTTCAATTATTTTTTTATCTAAAGACAAAAAAGATTACAATTTTTTTGTTCATTTTATTTTATTTTTATATCAGTAGGCCTTTTTTTTTAAATTTAATTTGATTAAAAAATGAAAGTGAAATGAAGTGCATTTTTTAACATGTTATTTTGGTTTTGTTGTTGCAGTTAGATCCAGCAGGATGGCTACCCAAGTGCTTTGTGAACAGACTTAACACAAAACTGGTTATGATCATTGAGAACCTTAGGAAATTAGCCCAAGCTTCTCCAACCCATGATGCTCAAACGTGATGGAGTTACTTTGAGTATAATATAATTGCAAAAAAAAAAAAGGAAAGACATATTATCTATATATAGAAATTATTTCAATCCCCAATTATTAATTATTATTTTTTTGGCAATTTTTTTAAATATTGTACCTCTTCTCTTCCCTCATAAAAGAAACAAAGACTAAATTATAGAAAGTTCATCCCACTTTCACTACAATTTTTTTTTTTCGGGAAAAAGAAAAAGGCCAAGCTCAAAGAAAGTAAATTAATCAGACTCGTTTGGAATTGAATCCCATTAGCGTTTTTATAGAACATGGACTCCAAAACAATTGAAAGACAATTAAGAATAGACGGAGAGGCATTCTCCCCTATCATCAGGAATTAACATGGCTAAATCTAAATTAGTCAAAACTCAATTTTAGTTCTCTATAGACATGGAAGATCGTGATTTGCCAATCCTTTAACATCATAGTGAAGAATGTTAAGGAGCAAGATTCAATTTTGTGATCATGCTTAATCAGCAAATTAACTAAGTTGATAAGCGTTAGATTCCACTTCAATTTTTCTAAATCCTCTCTCTCTCTCTCACGCAATCTTCAATCCTTCAAGAAGGTTCCAAGTCTCAGCCTCAAAAATTGAACATTGGCCAAGGAATTTTGTATAGCCAAGAATCCAATGACCATTCTCATTTCTGAAAATACCACCACACGACGAGGTTTCATCAATGCATGTGTAGCACTATCACTCTTTAATTTAATCAAGCCTTGAGTAGGCTTTTTCCAGGCTACACAAACTCTCGTTGAAGAGGTTTTTTTTTTTGGCCACTCTCTTTGAAGAGTTTCTTCTTGTGCTTTTGGTAATACAAAATTCAGAAAGCAATCTATAGATAATACACATTTTCTAAAGAAAAGTAATCACCTACAGATATAATATTGCGCACAATTCAGAAAGCAATCTTTGGGCTCTGCTTTGTTGGCACTAAGCATTTGATCTTTGATATGCACATAAATAATTTAATAATAAAATCCAAAGAACTAAAATGAAACAAATTCAAAAGAACAAGATATATATATATATTTTGCAATGCACAAGTATGAGATAAACCACATTATTCATGACTTATTAATAATTGATTTATTATAAATTTTATATTGATTGATGATTACTCTCCCACGCACCAAAATGTGAAATATACTTTTATGATAGAACTAGGTAGAAGCCTAAGCAATGCACGGATTTTTAAATACTTTATATTAAATTTAAAATATATAAAAATGTAATTAATTTATGTTAAATATTAAAAATGTAAATAGACCATAACTGCAATGAAAAATATCTCAAAAACTTATAATGGATCCTGAAATAGTTCCTTAATGAAATTATATGGGAATTAAAATCCTTTACCTTCCTCATAGGTGTAGATGAAATCTAAAATCTTTCACAATTCTATAAGCATTTCAATGAATGTAACTATAAAATATTACTTGCATGAAGCATATTGTATCAAGAAAACACTTGTCCAAAAATACAAAATGTTGCTTTCATTTCAATGAGTTAACAATTGTTTCAAGGATATAATATTATGTAGAAATTAAAAGATTTGCTTAGTCAATAAAATAATTTCCTTGCAAAACATTAAAAAAAAACAGTAATAAACATCAAAAAGAGATCTTAAGACAAAAACAAATTCAGGCAAATGGAAAGCGATATCAAATGGTAGACATAAACAATGACGATATTACAAGACTATAATAAAAAGAAAATGACTATCATTAAAAAATGAACATGAAACCCAAAATTCTGAAAAAGCAATTATAAGAATGCAGTGTCCAATAAAGTATTAAAAATTCAAAACAAGATAAATGTTTCCTTGAACATTTGAAATTAAACATAAAAATTTCAACAGTTCCCACATGTGTGAGGACACAAATATCTACATTTGGATGTGAGAAAAACTCTCAGTTGGTGCAAGCTATATAAATGTAAAATTCAGATCCAAAACACTAGCCAAAAAGTAAGAATTTTATTAAATGAAGAACGCCCAAATCATTGATTATTTGAAGAGATATTGTTCCAAACATAGATGCACACATTTAAAAATAATACGAATCAAACAAAAGAAAAATGAAGAAATTAAAAGAAATCGTTTACAAGAGGCAAAAATAAGTTTTGTCCCTCACCCTCAATTCCACTTGCCCATATTTTAGGAATCATTTATGCTAGCTTATTCACATTCTCCACAACATAATTATTCTACTCATTCACCTATATATTTCACAGTCTTACCAATCTTCAGAATCAAATAAAAAAAATATTAATAGAAAAATATTATGAAGTTATCAAAAAAATTATGAATTAGATAATCATAAACAAATATTAATATGATGTTGCCAACATTGTCATTATAAACTTCTGAAAAAAAAAGTTTTCATTCTCACGACCTCAAACCACATTATCTAGAGAGCGAGGTAGTTAATAGAGGTTTATGAACTTACAATACACCAAGGGTCAATGTCAGCTGCATTGAGTATAATTTTCATATATTGCATCAAGCGATGGCTTCAGAAGTATCGAGAAATCATTCATCCCAAGCCGATCCAGCACCTTCAACATGTCAATCTTATCTGAATTTGTAAAAATACCTAAGGACAATTGTGATTATAGTTATAATAAAATAAAATAAATTACATATCATTTTATATTTAATAATTTAATAATTATCATATATAAATAATTCATAATATCAATATTACTACTGCACTTGAAATGATGTAATAAATATTTGAGATAAAATATTATACTTTTCTAAATATTTTACCGAGTTGGTTCAATTGGACGAGCACGCATTTCCTTCCAGCAATATAATGGGTTTGAGTTTTGTAAATGAAGAAAACTATTGCCAAAGAGAGCTAAACACCTAAATGGTACAAATTGGCTTGATTTGAATTTGTTGAAGCCCAATATGACTTAGAGATATCGATCAGTATAAAAAAAATAAGTTTAACAAATATTTTTATTACCATATCAATTATTATAATTTCTATATATGATGTTCAATTACATTATTTGCTAGGTAAATTATTTTTTTTTAACCAAATTTGCTAGGTAAATTATTGAATTCCTACTTTAAAAAGCATGAGTAATCACCAAGTGGACAAATATAATATAAACAAATGGAAGATTCTCATATTAAGATCAAGATATATGATAACTTATATAAAGAAAAAAATATAAGAATGTTTCTTTCATTATTTGTTGAGATCACAAATTGAATTCAACAATTTTTCAAAAAATTGATAGATGAAACAAAGATGTCAAACGTTAAGAGAGTAAATATATTTTTTCTAAAAAAAACTTTCAAGTTATTTTTCAGCCCATCATTTTATATTTTATTAAATATATTTATATTCATAAATATATCATTTCCAGATGAATGATTAAAGATTAATGTTGATTGGTTCTGTTAAAGGTAGCCTGATGTTAGCTGGATGTGGTGGTTTAGCAAGGAACCATAAGCTAATGTAGTTAGTAGGCTTTGTTGAAAGCCTAGAAATATGCAGTTTTCTCAAGTTAAAACTGTTGAGCTTTTTAACGAGTTTCTTCATACGGGAGAGTACGCATAATATGTTTAATACCACACTATGTCTCTTGAGTTAAAACTGTCGAGCTTTTTAATGAGTTTCTTGATACAGGAGAGTGCACATAATACGTTTAATACCACACTATGTGACTCAAGATGGGGAGTTACTAGTTGTTTATGTAACTGGGGAAACCAATATGTGTGCAGATAAACTTGCAAAGATGAACTACATGAAGCAGCTGGCTCTCAGAATAATGCATGAGATGCCTAAAGAAATGAAATGTATAGTGTAATATTGAGATATTGAGAGAGCTATATCGTCCCTATTTATCTTTAAAAACAAGATAAATATATTTGTGATTTAAATAGAAGTAGTGAAACATATATCAAATTTTAAAAAATCAATAGTGATTCATATTGTTGTGTTATTGTGTATATTTAACACAATCATTGGGACTAAAATTTCAAAAACTAATTAAAAATTACATTTTAAATTTAATTCACTTAATTAAAATTTAAATGAAAATAAAATTTTTTAACTTTATTCTTGAATGGTTGACTTTGGGAATTTATAGAACTCTATTTAACTCTATTTAATTTTTTTGGAAAAACTTTAAATAATTAATTATCATTAAAACCAATCATTTAAATAATTTATTATTTAATTGTAATTTACTGTTAATTATTTATCTATTTTAAAAACTATTTAATCAATTAAAAATAAGAAGAAATTAAAGAATATTAAGGTATCATAATTTTGTTTCACCTAAGAAGAAATCCATAAATCTAAATGGAAATGGGGCAAGGGACAAAGGCACACAAAAGAATAAAAAAAAGTTATTATTTGCAAGAAGAATGAGCGGAGGAGAGGGAGAGGCAAGTCTGCCATTGACACAAGAAGAGTCCGATGCTCTTGATCAGAGTAGAAAGAAGATTCGAATGGGGGAGGGGGAGTTCTCAAACCATGATCCCTAGGGAGAGGAGTGGATGATAGGGACGCTAGAGGGAATGGGGGGAGAGGAGATGAAACAGGCTGAGCTAGGAAAGGAACAGAACATGGTGAAAGAAGGTGTGAAACCTTGTAAGAAGTCTTTCAAATAGGCAACCATGAATGAATCTGACTCAGAGGAGGAGGAGGATATGGAGAAGGAGGGTGAGGAGGAGGAGGAAGAGGATTGGTGGAGTGGAGATAGGTGGAAGGAAAAAATTAAAGTTGTGCCGACAAAGAAGGGGTTGAACATTATCATACCACCCGAGAAAAAGAAGTGGTTGGCAAGAAAGTGGAAGAGAACACTTATTGTGAAATTGCTTGGGCGAATGATAAGGGAAGACTACCTTGTTTCGAAATTGGAGCAGATATAGGGGCTATGCGGTGGACAATTCAAAACTACCGATGTGGGTTCTAGTTTTTTCTTAATCAAGTTTAAAAAGAAATCAGATTATAATTTCGTATTAACTAGAGGGCCATGGCTCATCGTGGATCATTACTTGGCAGTGCAACCATGGAAGGAGGAATTCAACCTAGAGGTTGAGGGTATTAATAAGATAGCGGTTTGGATTCATATTGTGAGACTACCAATGGATTATTATGACAAAGGTATTTTATACGTTCTTGGTAGTCAAGTAGGGAAGGTACTTAAGGTTGACATGATGACTCTCAAGCATAGCAAAGGACGGTTTGCTAGAATATGTGTTGAGTTGGATCTCCAAAAGCCTCTCTTCCCATCAATCTTTATCAATGGCAGTGAACGAAGGATTGCTTACAAAGGAATACATATGATTTGCTTCTCATGTGGAAGGTATGGGCATAACTTGGACCACTATCCCTTCGGGCATCACGAGGAGGTCAGGAATGAAGTAGAAGGGAGACATAGTGGTGTTGTGGGGATGGATAATGATGTTGGGTGTTCCGAGGAGTAACAAGGAGGTAGTGATAGAGGAAGGATGACGGAGATGGTGGCGCTTGTGGTACTTGACGATGACTCTAGACCAACATACGATGAGTGGATGCTGGTCTAAAGATCACGAAGAATCAGGTGAGATCCGGGTTGGAAGAGATTCCAAGATCAGAGGTGTGATGTTAGGAGGGATGGGCGAAACAAATGGGATCAAGCTTTGTGGCATTATTGCAGGATATTAATGAGGATGAGAATGTTGAGATGCTAGTAGGAAAGAGAGATCCTCCAAGGGCCCCACTTGCTGATATGTCGGATATGTCATGTGGGAAAGGAGGGCCTTTAAAGAAAGGGGATTCGACTAGTGGTCCAAAACAAAAGCAAGTTCATAATGAGTTAAGGAATGATCGATGGGCATATGGAATAAATGTTGTTGGGCCAAGAGATGGTAATAGTTCTTTTATGGAAGAGCTTTTAAGGGCAAGAGAGAGATTGGGCTTGAATGATGGTCACATGCTAATAATTGAAAGATCAAAAGGAGAGTAGCCAAAAGGAAAACATGTGCAATAGGAGTCCACATCCCATGCAAAACCAACAATGCTAGTTATGAAAAATGAAGGTCCGAGTGAAGATGAGGACATGATGAGTGGCAATGATGACCCTATTGACCCAAGTTTAGGGGGTGAGGTTGGGTTCTCCATCCACTCAAATCCTTTAGCAGAGGTGTCGAATGATGAAGTTGTCATGTTAGATATGGTGGTGTCGGAGGAATAAGGCTGGTGACTGCATAGTTGTGCTTAGTTTACTCTTTTTCATTTATTCTTTTATATGGATAGAAGCAAAAAGACAAATTTGTTGATCTGGAATATTAGAGGGACTAGAGGAAGAGGTTTCGATTTGACTTTCTTGCCCTATTAGAGCCTTGGCAAAGAGGGGAGAAAGTGAAGACTCTTGCCAAACATTTGGGGTTCAAGAATGTTGAGGTTATTGAAGCGGTGGATTTAGCGGGGTAATATGGTGTTTCTGGGATGAGGGGGTGGATTTCGTTGTCTTATCAAAGCATCCACAAGTACAATATGGGTTTTTTTGGGGGGAGGGGTAGTAGGGAAGCTTGGGCTCTCTCAATTGTTTATAGGCATCCTCAAACTATATTATGTCAGGATTTATGGCAAGAACTAAAATGTTTGGAGGGAACTGGAGGGACGAAATCATGCATGTGTGTGTGGGGACTTTAACTCAACTTTCATAGATGATGAAAGACGTTTAACAACACAAAGGTCACGAGGATATGATAGAGAGTTTTTGAATTAGGTGCAGCATAGTCAAATGTCGGAGATGGATTTTAAAGGTCCCAAGTTCACCTGGAGCTGGGGAATGAGCTACAGTAGATTAGATAGGGCTTTGTTGTCGTCATGATGGATAGAGAAGTTCCTATAGGCTTTGGTTACTCATCTTTTTGAGTATAAATCTGATCATTATCCCTTGTTGCTTAAGCTTGCTGCTAAAATGAGACCTCGGAGACGTGATAGACCCTTTAGATTCTTTGCCCCATGGGTTACTCATGAAAAGCACACGGATTTTGTGATGGAGAATTGGTGTGGGACACTTGAATAGGAAGAACAGGTGGATGTTTTTACGTGAGAAATAGTGGTATGGAATAAGGAGGTTTTCAGAGATGTTAACAGGAAGAAGAGCAAAATCTTATCTCTTCTTGAGAGAATTAATAAACAGTTGAGAGATGATCCGATGAGTGAGTATTGGTGAAAGGAGTGAGACAAGGCATGTGATGAATTATAGGCTATTTTGATTCAACAAGAGATTATGTGGTTGCAGCGTTCTCGTTGTATTTGGTACACTAGCGGGGATAAGAATACCAGGTATTTTCATGGCATGACTAACGGCAACAAAAGGTGAAATACTATTAAGGCTCTTATAAGAGAAGATGGTGAGTGGTTATACGAGCCTGATGAAATTATGATAGTGGGTACTCAGTTTTTCATTAATTTGTACACTGAAGAGAATGATTACCCCCCCTTCATTGATTTTCGGGGATCTTTCCTTGACATTGATATGCGCATGCTTAACTTACTAAAGCCACAAGTTAGCAGTGAAGAAGTGAAACAAGTTAGGTTCAGTATGCGGCCACTTAAAGCACCAGGGCTTGACGGGTTGAATCCCTTGTTCTTTCAAAGCCAGTGGAGTGTTGTTGGTGAGTCAGTGGTAAATCTTGTTAAGTAGATATTCCTTAGTTCTAGCAAGATTAAGAGAATTAATGGGACGAATATAGTCCTTACTCCTAAAGTTGATGCGCTAGAGTACATTATAGAGTTCCTCCCGATTAGTTTATGCAACGTGGTGTACAAGATCATTACTAAGATCCTTGCTAATAGATTGAAGACTACAATGTAGTTTTGTGCCAGGACAACATAGTACTGACCACATTATCATTGCTTAAGAAATAATACATTGCATACGGACAATGAAGAGGAAGAAGAACTTTAAGGCCCTAAAGATAGATTTGGAAAAGGCTTATGATAGAGTACAATTGTCGTTTGTGAATGACTATTTACAAGAGCTAAATCTACCACAAGAATACAATGATCTTGTTCGTAAGTATGTGTTGACTGCTAATATGCAACTTTTATGGAATGGGGACAAAAGAGCTTTTCATTTACTCCTTCTCGTGGTCTTCGCCAAGGGGACCTACTCTCGCCCTATCTTTTTGTTCTTGTTATGGAGAAGCTTGCTCATCTAATACAGGCTGAAGTGAATAATGGAAATTAGCTTTCGTTTCACTTTAGAAGAAATGGCAAGGAAGTGTCTCATCTCTTCTTTGGTGATGATTTGGTGTTCTTTGCAGAGGCCTCCATAGAGTAAGTAGGGATTCTAAAAGCTTGCTTGGATGACTTTTGTGAGACCTCAGGTGAAAAGGTCAGTAATGCAAAATCTCGTATCTGTTTTTCTAGTAATGTCAACTACACTTGCAAGATGGAGATAAGGGAGTTCTTGGGATTTACACCTATAAATGATATGGGCTAATACCCTGGTGTTCCTCTGCATCATGAGAGTGTTACTAAGCACACATATAAGTATATTTTGAACAAGATAGAGAGTCGTCTCACTAATTGGAAGGCTAACACGTTGTCCCTAGGAGCTTGACACACGCTTGTTTCATCGGTTGTTTTTGCTATACCTTCTTATGCTATGCAATCAGCTACATTGCCAACCAGCACGTGTGATGAGATTGACAAAAAATGCTGTGCCTTCTTATAGGGTAATTTAGGTACCTCCAAGAAAGTTAGTTTGATGGTATAAAGGGACATTTGTAGGCAAAAGGGAGATGAGGGATTGGGCCTTAAGCATACAAAACTCCAAAATCATGCAATTATGATGAAGTTGGGTTGGGGGATGGTAAAAAGACGAGATGCTTTATGGGTTAAGTTCCTCAGAGAGAAGTATAAATTTGGGGAGGATGTTTTCCCTTCCATTAACAAGAGGAGGTGTGGCTCACAAGTATAGAAGGGGATTAAGAATGTATGGGATGATACTGTGAGGAGTTTAGCATTGAAGGTGGGAAATGGGGAGAGGGCTCAGTTCTGGAAAGACTCTTGGCTCCCCAATAGCGATAGTTTAATCAACTACGTTACTTGTGAAGTACCAAAATCTCTTGTTAATGAGATTGTTAGAAGTTATATAATGCCGAGTGAAGGATGGGATTGGAATAGGATCCAAGGGTATTTGCCTCATAAGCTTCTCAAGGACATAAGTGCCTATGCAGGTTGTTTAAATAGGCAATGGGATGATGTGATCAGATGGAAGTGGTTGAGTTTGGGAGAATTTACCACCCGGTCTACTTACCAGAGCTTGCGTCAAGATTTGTTGATAAATGAAAGAGGTCTCTGGAGGAAATTATGGAAGCTTCGAACATTGCAACAGTACAAATCGTTCTTGTGGCTTTGTGTTCATAGTAGGCTCCTCATGAATGTAGGATGGGTAAGGAAAGGTCTGAGTGGGAATGATAGGTGCCCATGGCGTGAGGGGTGCAAGGAGAATATCTTGCATATACTATGTGAATGCGAAGTAGCTTACGCTTACTAGTTGTCATGCCTGCCTTTGGAGATGTCGAGTAACTTTTTCACATTTCAAAATCACATAGCTTGGGTTAAATGGAACCATAACTAGAGAATGGAGATCAATGGTGTAGCTTAGGAGATCTAGCTTGCACTTCTATGTAGACAGTTATAGGTAGGTCACAATTATCATTTTTTCCAAGAATAAAATACTGGTTCTCACAAGATTCTTGCATAGGTGAAGGCTTGCTCGAAATAGTCTAGTATGAACCAGCAGCACAGTAATGTTAATGGTGACCAAGAAGAAACATGGCAAGCATCACCTGGTGGTGTCATGAAATTTAATGTTGATTGAGCTTGTAACGTGTCAGGTTGGTTAGGATGCTAGAGGGATTACAAGAGGACATGATGGTGCAGTGTTAGGTGGATTCACCTTTAACATTGGTCAAGGTAACAGCCTTAAAGCTAAGTTATGGGGAGTGTTATGGGGTTTGAAAAGGGCATGGGACTTGCAGTGGAGAAAAGTGATTATGGAAATGAATTGCATGGAGGTGGTGGATGTTAGTTATGCTGACTTTCCAAGAGAAGGGTGAATTGGGAAGATTAAAAATTTTCTGCACAAAGTGAAAATAATGAAGAAAGCAAGGTATGACAGAAAAATAGAGTATAAAGCAGTAAGATGAAAGAGTAGTGATAGAGAGAAGGAAAACTCTGATATTTATCCTGGTTCGGTCTCTCCTCTTGACCTACATCCAGTCCCCAAGACACCACCTGAGATTTTTCACTATTCAGCAAGAATTCAACGAGCTTTTTGCAAATGCCACAGTACAACGTGAGTGCTCTATTTTCTAAAGCTCACTCAATCACGTTCTGCACTCTCACAAAGTGCTTTACAATCCCTTGTGATATCTCCTCACAAGAAAATCTATCTTCCAGATGAAGATTAGATTGTTTACAAAGATGAAACTCTCTTGAATAGAGTAAATATGACAGTTGAAGTACAAGTATTGAAGTAAGAGGGTAAAAGTCTTTGAATAGAAGATTTGGCAGAGTTTCAGTATATACAGAGTTTAATTCGTTACCCACAACTTTAAATGATGTTATATTTATAGATTTAGGTCTCAAATGTCCGTTAGAGACAAAATCTATCTGTTGGAGAAGTTATCCAATGATTACTCTGAAAAACTATTCGTTAACCAATCGCATTTAATGCTTCTGACATATTGAAATAAGAATTTCGGTTGTTCAATAGACGAATTTTGAAGGAACCGAAGGTTAAAGCTTCCAACATTGAAATATTGAAGTTCGTCTGTTCATGAAGTGAAATTCGAATTTTGAAACTTAGAAAGTGTTTCCATGTTGTGACATATGAATTTTCAAGAAGAAAGTTTTTCTGTTAAGTGTGAACAGTATTTTCAATTTGCTACAGTGCCCTCAAAATTCAAATTTTGGAACCCCAAAATCCATTTGTCCGTAGCAGGCTCAAACAGCACAATAGTTCATTTACTTCGAAATTCAAATTTTCAAAGAGTGAAGTTCGTTTGTCAAAGAGACCTCTTTTCAGACTTATTTTAACATTCGAATTTATAAACACTGTCCTTCGTATGTCATAACATCATTTTAACAGACTCACAACTTTAGCTTCTGAAATTCGAATTTTCATGTTCAAAGTTCGTCTGTCAGTGAGCAATTTTGAAATTCAATATAATCTTGATTTCAAATGAACTTTAACATTGTTTCAGATGAATTTCTTCAGTTTTCATAAGTTTCATTTTGTCTGAAATTTGAATTTTCAAAACTCAAAGTTCGTCTGTTGCTCAACAGCTTCTTTTAGACACTTATGAAAATTTGAATTTTGGAAAATCAAAATTCATCTGTCAGAGAAGCATCTCTTCAGACTTATTCAATTTTAGCTCGAAATTTGAATTTCCAAAGCCAAAGTTCAAATTTCCAATATGACTGTTCAATGTAAACTTTTCAAACTTTGTCTGTTGGTGGGTATTTTTCAAATATTTCATGATTTAACATAAAATCAAGTTTTTAAAACATCTTTTCATCAAATCAAAGTCTTTTACCCATATTTAAACATAATTAAACGTCCAACAACAAATTTTGCACAGATTTGTCCAGGATTTCTTCATTTGAACTCTTTGTGCACATTTGATATCTTTTACTCCAAGCTCTTGAGAATTGATGTGGAATCATCAAAACTTCTTGATTCAACAGTGGAAGCCTTGAGCAAGGAGATTAACAAGGAACACCTTAAATGGGAGCTATTAATGCAAATCAAAGAGCTAGTTGGACATGCATGGGAAGCTAGAGTTGAATGGTGCTGTCGTGAGTTGAACCAGGTGGCTGGTCGACTTGCACGAAGGGCATTGGGCATAAATGCCAGAATTGATTTCTTCATTGAACCTCCCTATTTTATTTTAGATGTACTTATTAAGGATAGGGTCACTAGCATAGCTATGTTGGTTCTTTATTTCATAAAAAAAAAAGAATAAAAAATGGAGGCCAACACATATTTGATTTGTATGGTGAAATTAAGATCTAAATAATTAGCATAGTAATGCATTTAATTGTAACTTATTCACTAAAAATTAAGTATTAAATACATAATTATCATTCTCTCTTTTGATATCTATGATGGAAGAAACTATTGAATTTTGGCACATAAACACAGTGAAAATTTAAAACTTTTAATCCAAAATCCCTCTAAACCAAATAGAAGTATAAGAAACATACATGTGGTGAATTCAAAACTACACCTTTATATGCTTTCTCCGTCGAGTGATTGGCCAAATTAAGGTAAATAACTTTCACGAGCAGCCACCCTCTATAATATCTACACAAACGAGAACTCAATGAATAGTACATGTAAAGAAAAGATCTGCCTTCTTTATTTAATATAAAAGGTGCTATGTTTCTCTTTCTCACTCTCTTTAGGTGGTGTGTAAAATGAAAGGCTCATAGTCCTCTCTATTTATAGAGAGAGGTGGCTTGCTTTCTAAGTCAGTCACATTTAATTTAAGTCTGAATTAATATTAATTTATCTCCAAGCTAGTTTAAATTAAATTAATTCAAATATTAATTTAAATATTTTATTTAAATTAATTCTTACTTGCTTTCTTATCAAGTAAGCCTAAATTAATATTAATTTAATCATCAATTTAAATACTTTATTTAAATTGATTTATCCACTAACTTATCTATTAATTTAAAGATATATAATTCAAATTAGATCATTTCTAATTTAAATATATAATTTAAATTAATGCACATATCTGTTTACTTTAACATCTACATTAAATCTAATATTATCTTCATTTTATTTAAATACATTATTTAAATAAGATGAAATATATATATCTCATTCATTAATTTAAATGTATATTTTGAATTTAATCATATTTAATTCAAATATATTATTCAAATTAATTACAATATTTGTTTAATTTAAATCTACCATTTAAATTAAATCAAACATTATCTTTATTTAATTTAAATAACACATATTTAAAGTAAATGAAATATATATATCACACACATATATATCAAAATTAATAATATATATCTTATATATATTTATTAATTTCTCTTACCACTTTCTAAAAAGAGATAAACTATTATTTTATTATTCAACAAAATAATATCCTCCTAATCAAATTAGGAAACCTTCTAGAATATTCCTATTACTAATAAAATATTATTCTCTTATTCCAAATAAGAGAATTTATAGAATATTCTATTCTAAAATAGGAAAATCTCTATAATAGAGAGATACATTAAATGAGAACATTTTTCTGGATTCAGCGAATTTGGACATTATAGTTCATATCATGTCTGATTTTGTGTGTAACCCTATGGGTTCATATAATATTGGTAGTGGGTCTGAAATTTCTTTTGGCCTACAAGTCATAAGAGGTCTCTAGTAAGATATTATGACTGCTCAAATTATATAAAGATCGGTGATTCGATACAACATGTCTTATAGTATGTGTCATGTCCTTTTTGTCACACAATATCTAGATTAAGTGTGAGATATGAAACTGTCACCCTCATATTGCCTAACCATGCTTTCATGATCTTGAGCTTGATTGACTAAACAAATGAAAACTCCTTTTCATTCGAGTACGATCATGTATTTCTTTGTCATATTCTATTGTGGGGCCCAAAGATATTTCTCTTGCATTAACAAGGACAAATTCTATCTTGATTACTCAACATTCACTACATGGATCCCACTGTATCTAAACATAACCTCCATCATCACCTAGTTAAAGAACGACTTCTAATTGTCTCAAGACATAGTGTTCCTCATGTAGCAATCTATAGAGATCTTAGGTCTGAGGCTTAAATGACACAACTATACATGAAATTGAAATACGCTAATGACCTAGTCCATGTAGCTATTTCATGGTGGGTTCGTCTAGCACTTTAGTCTCTAACAATATGCCTATGATCTTGATTTATCTTTCCATACATGATCATCAATCAAGATCATACTAGTCTTAATTTATTATTGTTCCCATAATAATGATCTACTAGGGACATTAAGAATAACTATTATATAATTATTTATGGATCCTATTATAAAGAAAACATGCAAACAATATAACAGAGATGTCAAAATAATCTTTTACTAAAGATAATGTTTACATCCAAATAATTAGTTTAAGGCACAATCTCCAACAAAAACTTTATTTGTTCCTTACTTCATTCTATTCCCATGACCTTGAAGCATTATCTATAACAAGAATTTTTTGTGTACAACACATAACATAAAAATAGCTTGATTGTCCGTTGAACAATTCCAAATCATGCAAATTAGTATAAAGATAATTTATTTATCTCTTCCCATTATTTTTGGGATATACAATATCCAAATGATTAAGATTATACATACAATTGGGTGGTTTTTCTTTTTGTATTGAACCACCTGGTATCTAGTAATCATATTAAACTCTAATTAATCTGGGTCAAATTAGGATTGACCACAAGGGCATTGAAGTTCTCCCAATGAGTATATTGGGTGGTTTCTCTTTTACTTTGTTCTTGAATTTTTATCATTTATGTACCGTCTTATTGATTTGGGTAAGAGGGTATGTACATACACACCCCATTTACTCTTCGTATGTGATAGACATCAAGGGGGTGATCACGTTCAAGTTGATGACATGACATTCTCAAGGCTTAATTACAAATTTGCAAGGAAGAGAAACTGTCCATGACGATGATGATAAGGTGGCACCATGGCTACCAAACTTACCATCAAGCCTACCACCAAGAATAATCACGTTACTTAGTGTCAAACGGTTGAAGATCATAAGCTAAGTGGTGTGAAGGATGATTAGGTCTATTAGATTTAGAAGTCCACATACTATGGAAGGCCTTGCTGGAAAATCCTAATTGGCATGATTTTGCTTCATGATGGACTCACTATTGGATTGAATGATAATCTAAGAGGGGGTAAATTGGGTGTTACAAATTTTTGCCTTGAACATATAAATACCCAATGTAACAAAGTGAAGCACCAAAACAAGGATGAATAGAGGAATGATGAGTAATGCACAAGCTATTTATCTTGATTCAGTCCAATCATTTAGCCTACGTTTAATCCCTAAGCAATTCATTAGAGATGTTATACTAAATCCAACAAGTTTGATCTGAGCATTTGTGAGGCCACTATACAACAAAAGGGATACCACATTTTTGAATCACTTCTTACACCCTTATAAGATGTGATACAATATTCTCTTAAAGTTTCTCAACTATAAGAAATCTACCTAAAGTAGAAAAGAAGTATTTATAAGAATCAACACTCTTACGAAGAGTATAATGATATAATGAAACTCTGAAAACTCAAGTAACAAAGATTTTACAAGAATTGGCTCAAGATTTGTATTTCACTCTTTGAAAGAATCAAACACATTATAGCTCATATGTGTCAAGGATCTTTGAAAAAAAGAGTTTGGAAGATCATATTTATAGGCTAGAGTGAAATATAGCCATTAGACACAAAATCTAGCTATTACTAGCACTTTGATCACACAACATTATATAACTAATAGGTAGAATTCGATGAACAAGAGCTGTCTACTGAGTATTCTCAAGTTCTGGACCTTCAATATACGCTTAATGGGCAAGCATTAGATGAATGATAACTGTCTAGTGAGTGTCCGTAGTTTTTGAAACTTCAATATTCGAATAAGGCTCTTCCTTAAACATCTAACAAATGTGTAGGAAACTTGAAGATGACATAACTTTCTCATTTTAACTCCAAATTGAACAAATTACTTATATTTGAATAGTTCTAAATGTCTAATTTTAAATGAAAACAAGTTTCACTTAAAAAAAGGGCAACAAAAGGTCCAAGTACAATTTTCTGCAATATCCATATCTTATTACTCAACTTCAAATAATCATAACTTTTTCAAATGAACTCCATTTTGAGTGAAATAACCATGTTTAAAAATATATTTGAGTCTATTTTCAAATGAAATAAGTTTAATATCAAAACCATATACAGTTTAAGAGATATTTCAAAAATAATTATCAAAGGTCAAACTAAGGTTTTTAGAAATCAAAATTTCACTTTCTTTTCTTTTAAAAGCAAGGATATGCTTTTTAATACCAAAAACTTCTTGAGCCAATAAACGAAAATTTAAATTATTAAGTTTCACATAAAGGCTATTAGGCTATGATAAATATACTTATTTAGTTTTGAAGACTAACTTGATGAATCCAAGCTTTCAATCTTCAATGTCTTCACATTTTATAATTTTCAAAGCATCATTTTCCTTGTCTTTATGCTTGATATATCTTTGAGTTGAGCCTAATATTGATAATACATTTTCTCACTTCAATGCTCAATGTTCCATTTTTGGACAAACCCATATTTAAAATATTCAACTTACAAACTAAGTAGTTAGTCCAATTTCACTTCAAACAATAAACATAATATAAAAGATATGATGATCACAAAATAACAAATCACGCAAATTTTTTACTCTATTATTTAATATTATCAAACCTAATCATGTAAGTCACCAAATCTAACACTTAGATTGTTTTGGTGTGCTGGACTTGCTTAGAATGTCCAACCAGATGAAAGTCTTGAAGGCTTAGACCCCTTAAGTGGCATAATAATAAAATGGGGGCCCAATTCTAGTTGTTTATATTTATTTCTAGTCTTTAGAATTAGGCCCAAAGTTATCTAATCTTTTAAGTTTAATATTTAGTCCACTTTGTAAATAAAAATATCATTTGCAGTTAATCTCATTAAGGTGTGGCCATGCTTATAAGGGTTTTAGGGTTTAATTTTCTTATTTTTATTTAATGAATTGGTTGTTTCCTTTTGTGAGATGCCATCAAGAGAGTTCTATCTTGATATGTAAGTTAGGTTCTTTCTAGAAGATATTTTCTTAATTAGTAATTTGTTTCGTTTCTAATAGTATTTTCTAATCTTTTTAGGATCTTCTCATACGCTTATATATAGGCTACCTTATGTAATTTTTTCTCTTAAGAGTGGTTTAATAATATTGTTTTCTGTTGAGTGAGTTATTGTTGGGTTTCTTGTGTCTTTCATAAAATACATTAGACTTTATCAAAAGGTTGATCAACCTTTGCGGTGGCTTTATAATTAGGGTTCTTAAGGACCTTTTTTTTCAGTCCTAACTTGATCTTTTCTTATTTTCTAGAGTTGTAGATTGAAGCCTATTATATTTTCTAGACTCTCTAGTCTATGTAATTATGTTTGATCATTTTATCCTCATCCTCAATTCCACTTGCCCATATTTTACTAATCACTTGTGCCAACTTTTTCACATTCTATACAACATAATTTGCACCTTCACATGTTACAGTCTTACCCACCTTCATTATCAAATTAAACAAATATTAATAAAAAATATTATGGAGTTATACAAAAATATTATAAATTAGATGATGATGATGACGACCCATTGCTTTGCCCGCTGCTATATTGTGAACATACAATTGAAGGGAAAAAATTGAGAAAAATAATTAGTTGATCCCTATATTGTACATTTTTTTAAATAGATCCCTTGTTTTATATATATATAAAAAAAGAACAACTACTCTAGTCTATAATTAACTCAGTTAATCCTTGTTGATTTAAGCTACATTTGGATTAACGAGGATCATGAAATGTGAAAGCAAGGTTCCAGTTGCTTCTGCTTTTAGAACTGTAAACCAACTTTTGCAAGGATAGATTAATAGAAATGCAAAAGTAACTCATCCCTAGCTATATTCATCCAGGTGGCACAAACACTATTAAGTAGGGTTGACCCGAACCAATAATTAATTAATAGAAAATTAATAAATATTTATTATTTATGATGTTTTGAATTTTGAATTCAAAATTAAAAGAGTTATATATTATAATGAGTTTAAGGAAGAGTTTTAAGTTGGTGGTAAAAATTTAACCCTTGCTTCCACTTCCTCCCGCTTCTTTCCTCCCTCCTTGTGAAACATAAGCCATGTCTCTTGTGATTTGGTGCATTTGCTATGGAGTAGTGGTTGGCTTCCTTTGTGGTCCTAGTCCGAACTATTTGGTATAGAAGACTACAGAAAATCTAACGTACATGGAAGGAGTCAATAGAAAAACATGCCAAAAAGGTACATAATTCTGGTTACTCCCTTGAAAATTAACAACAACTCAATAGACACATGATAAATTTGACACACTTGCAACATAAAATTAAAACAAAAAAGAAAGATAGCGAGAGAGTCTTTGTGCATCTTCGTTCTCACAAAAAAAAGAGCCTTTTAATTTGCTTATTGAAGTATTAAACTATTTCGGTGTTGTTTGAATTAGTGTCGACTTTTTGTTTCTTCTAAGTCAATTAAAGATTATATATAAATAATAAATATAATGTTAGCATCTTATGATCCTAAGATTTGATCTTTTTGACATCTTAGCTGATTCTATTTATATGGACTCTCAATCATAACAACCTTACTCCTATCATTCTTCTTATTTGTCTTCACATGCTTATTTAAGAATTTGTTTTAGTTTTTTTCGTAAGGTGGTTTGAATTTAGGTAAATATGATTTGGCGATGATTGATGAATGTCTACAATAAAGGATCTCTTTAATGGAGTGGACTTTCAACTGTTATCTTATAGTAATAGTTTAATTAGTGTGCTTATCGAATTATGGGCCTATTTGGAAACCTCAAATAAGTGATTATGAGAATTCATAATAACTTATTTCCAAAATTTTCTAAACACACAATCAATTATAATAATTAATTATATATCAAATAAGTAATTATGGGATAAGATGATTTTTTCTGCTTCTCATAATCACTTTGAGTTGATTGGATTTTAATTTATGTCCAAACAAAATCTGATTTTGTTTGATTATTGGTGATTGGTTTAATTATAACATCAATGTATGATTCTCATGGTAGAAGGTGTCATTCATCATGGCCCTAGATGTTGGCCAGAACAGAAATCATGGCCTAAAGTAATGAGTTGATGGATATAGGATAATTTGCATCTTTTATACTCTTTATTGTCCTTAATATATGACATTTTTAAAAGAAATTTTTTGTGCAAAATATAAGACATTTTATAAAATATCTTGATCATTATTTTTTTTTAAAAAATAACCTTCATTTGTTTTGTGTGCAATTATGAGATGCCATCCTAATTGATCTATAAGAAGTAGGAGGAATGTTAAAGGTAATTAATTTGATGTACTTGCCAAGGACAATATTGGAAACTATTGGAATTTTTAGAAAAAGATTAATAATGTAATGAAGTTTTTTTAATATGTATGAGAAAATGACTTATATTAAAGATAAAGTGTAACATCCCAAATTGTATGAAGAATACCACTATATGTATAAAATATGAAAATATGGCATGTGACACTTGAAAAGATAGAAAAAGAAGTAAGATAGTAATTTCACATGCTTGTTTCTTAATTGGAATATAACGCAAATAAGATCCTTAACAGGAATTAATTTTAGAATTGAAAATTATACAATATACCTATTGAATAGAAGCTCTTGATGAGTTGAGCACAACGATGTAAGTATTAGGTAATTGAGAGGTTAAAATTTTAAAATAGACCAATTTGAATGTATAGTATGGAATACATAAAAGAATTATTTAAGCTTTCGTCCCTGAAAAAATTACGAGAAAGTACCTGAAAGAATAAATATTTGCGTTTTTACCTAACTCAAGGGTAATTTTTTAATTTTATAAAATTACTATCAAAACAAAGCTTGTGATATGATGGACCCAATGATTTATTGCATATGGATTAATTGACTTAATGTGAAGAAAAATTTAATGTCGAGTGTTAAAAAGTAACAATATACAGAAAAAGGAGATATTGTGGGCCTCACAAAAAACAGAAAAGTCAGAGGAAAAGTATGGGAGCCTCACATAAATACTTTTTGGGATAGAATAATAAAGCAAACATAGATCCAAATATAGATTAATCCTATTTCCATAAAGTAACAAAATATTACAAAAGTAATTTTATCGGTTCAGGTAAAAAGTAACAAGCACATGATATATATGGATTAGGAAAAATATGTAGTATTTTGAAGGTATTACTCCTTAAAGTGGCATGTTGGTAGTAGCCCATGTGGGGGAAAATAATTTAATATTATTTCCTTAGAAACTTAATTAGGAAGTTTTGCCAACTAAGGTTAATTAATCTAACCAAGTGTTTAAGTGAAGTTGGCATTCTTTTTATCTCTTCTCTCTCATTTGGGATGACTAATCTGTTGCATAAAGGAGAGAGAAGTAGCTGAATAGAAAAGAAAAAGAGAGGGAGGTGTAGAAGAAGAAAAAGAAGAAAGAAGAGAAGAAAGTGAGCTAATTAAGGAAAGTTATTCTCCCAAGATTCAAAGGTTGAGTTTCTTCTCCTCTTTTCTAAACCTAGTTTTCGACCAAAATGTAACACCCCTCATGACATCTTTCTTGGTATTGTGTGCATAACCGGAGGAAACAAGACAAAGAAAGGTTCAAGTGGGGCAGAAAAGAGCTCCACGCCGCGGTGAGAAGCAGGGCCATTGCAACGAGAGTGGGTTCCAGTGGCTCTTTCCTGCTCAAAACATGGTAGCGCCGTGACAGGCTATCCTGGAGCTGCTGCGGGAGTCAAGTTTCTGGTTTAAATCAGAAACAATTCAGTCGTTGGGAGTGAAGAAAAGAAAGAAAACTTGAGGAGCTCTGCTAGTGTTAGAGATTTTCAGCATTTGGGAGTGATTTTTGGACCTTAGAAGCTTGGATTCACATTAGTTGTTTGGCTAGTTGGAGGAGACCAAATCATGGGATTTCTATTCAAGAAAGCTTGTGGAACTTGTGTTCATGTGGTAACGACAATTGAGGTAACTGGGTGTTTGTTTGTATTGTATTGTTTGTATGGTATAATAGTATGTATATTTGTGTATATATGCATGTTTCTTTCATACCACGATATAGATGTGTTTGTGTGTACTATTTTCTATATAGATATTATGGTATACACACATCTAGATGATGATTATCATTATGATGATAATGATATTGATATGATATGACATGATGCATAGCATGACATTGAGATGATGATGATGATGATGATGATGATGATACATGAGCATCACCAGATGTCATTGTGAGATTGTGATATATGGCGGATTGGGTGGTGATGATGTGATGAAGATATGATATATGATGATATATGTTAGGGAGGATAAGGATGGAATATATATGTTAGGGAGGCTAAGGATGGGATCCTTGAGGCTAAATCACCTCCTATGGCTAAGAGGGGAAATGCGGTAGTGGATTGCACTTTCCTTAAATTGTTGCCAATTCGTGATGGGAAAGAGGAAGGAGAGCCATGGTCCGAATACTAGTGTTACCTTTGGCTAGGTATACTAGTGGGAGGTGAGCTTGGTGATGTCCCGGAATCAGTTTTCACTGACTGTTGGAAAGGAATTACCCATATGAAATGTCCTGTTCTGATGATAGCCAGCAGTTCTAGCTTTGTGTGAGGGGGACATGCATAGCATTCATTTCACATTGCATTCATGAACTGTATGAGTTATATATATGTGTATATGTGTGGTTATCCTCGGTTACTGAGACATTGTCTTACATCCCTCTCTCATGAACTAACCTTTTAGGTGACGGTTTTGACACTAGTCTGGAGAAAATGAGGGAGTAGCATCGGACGTGAGGATATTAGGTCTATGTAGTATTTGTGTAATATGGATATGTATCTTGTGCCAAGTTGGATAGAATATTTTGTAATGAATGTATGATATGGATGTGGATCATATAGATGGATGTATGTATGGTTATATATGTTGAATGGTGGTGTATGTTTGGTTTCAGGTTTTAAGTAGCCTGTGTAGTAGTGTTTATAAGCCCAGAGTGGAATTGGGTCTTGATGATGTGTTTTAGGGCCTGTAGTTCGATTTGTCAAATGGGGTTCAAGGGGTCAAATCTCATTGGAGTGGTTCCTTTGAGGTGAAACCTCTTTAGATAAGTTGGTCTGGTAGTTTTGGACCTGTGGAATGGTCCCGAGTGTTTGAATTGCCTTTGGTGGCAAATGGGAGTTGTAAGTTGTGAGTTTTGGTGAAAAAATGGCCAAAATGATGTCGGGTGTCCAGAATCTCCATACAGAGATTGATTGAGGTGAAAATGGTGTCTATGGATAGATTGAGACTAGATTGACTTGTAAGAATTGGAGTTAAGTCAATCAAAGATCGAAGCATAAAGTTATGCGTGTTGGAAGTTCACCCTATTATTGAATTTTTATTGGTGTGGAAACTTGCATGGGGCACCACGGTGCTAGGAAGTAGGCCACGGCACCAAAGAGTCCAGTAGCATTGTAAAAACAGGGGAGGTTTGGAGCCATGGTGGTATTGTAGCGGCCGTGGCTCTAGCCCAGTTTTTGGTGTTGTTTGGTCATTTGTTTCCGCTGCTCTGAAGTTTTGGGAAGTTGTTTGGGTTGTGTTTGGTTGGAAATTGAAGGTTTTTGTCAAGTCTGGAGGTGTAAGAAGGTAGGGTGTTACACAAAATAAGGAAAAGAGAAAGGGAAAGGTTTCCATCATATAAACTTGGGGAAAAGTATGAACTAGTTGATACAAGTATGATTTAGCAAGTAAAAGGAACTTGTCAGAAAATTTCTTCCTTTCCTTCCTTAGAGTGATTTTTGGCCAAAACAGGGAATTGTTCTAGAATTGGAATTTCATGATTCTTCATGGTAGAAAATCTTAGGAAGAAGTATTGGTTTCAAGTTAGAGCTTAAGGAAAATTATATAGAATTTTAGGGCTTTGTTGATTCTTGAAAAAGCATCACCGTGAACTAATGGTTTATGAGGCTATTTGATATTGTGGTTAGGTTCAAGAAAGCTTGTGGAAATACTAGGAAGTGGTGAACCCAAAGGAAAAAGCAAGTGGAATCATAAAGGTAATAATTTACCCTTGCTTGCATTATGTTAGCTTATGTTATTTTCATGAACTTGATGACTTTCCATATTGTTATTTGATGTTATGTGACTGTGTTAGCTAAGATTTTGTAAGGGTTTTAACCTTAGGATGTCCATTTTATAAGAGGAAACTCTACTGAATTTTTTATGAATTAATATGGCATTTTATGTTTTTATGAGAATAATTGATGTTTTCATGAATTATGTGAATTATGTGTTGCAATAGAGATTCTTTGAATCTCTTTCCTAAATGATTAAGGGCCTAATTGATTCATGTTTCCAGAATAGTTTTTTTATTTTTGAAAATAGAAAAACAAAAAAGCTTATTTGATAAATTTATTTTTTGTAAACTGTTCTGGAAAATAGAAAAATAAAAGAACAAAAAACTCAGAATATCTTTAAGGTGTTCTGCAGTTTTTGTTCTGAAAAACACAAGAAAATGTGGAAAATACCCACTTCATTAATGACAAATTTATAAATTTTGAATAATTCATTTAACATTTACTAGTTATGATTTTGGTAACAATTATTCAAACATATTTTTTTTTGTTTTCTTGTTTCCGAAACTTATTCTGGAAAATAGTTTTCCAAAATTATTTTGAGAACAATAAAACAGAGAATGCTATCAAACAGGCCTTAATGTAATGTCCGGCTACTTCTTTGGGATTGATCACTATTCCCACAAACTAATACAAGCCTTTTTGGTGTGCTTTGTCCTCACTCACACAACTCCTTCCTAGGAGGTCACCCATCCCAGAATTGCTCCAAGTCAAGCATGCTTAACAGAGGAATTCTTAAGGGATAGACTATCAAAAAATTAGATGCACTTTGTTGGTATAGGTATCATATATTAATTCATTTAAATTATCCTTTAACCATATAGTCCCATACCTATACAGTCTCTGGATCCCTCTCATTCTGGTATATATTCGATTCATTCATATGCTCCTTCCACTTAGAAGCATGCTAAGAGCCACTCCTTGTTCGTGCCTTATCACTTTATCTCACCCTCTTTTCTTACACCGGCGATCACTCTCTACCCTCATCAGCGCTCGGATGTCACACCTAACATGTTAGGTACAAGCTATGACAATAAAGACAAGGGAGCTATTGAGGAAGGAGAGAGAATTGATGCTTGATCAAAAGTTCAAGATATGAGTTGTATTATGAAGTGTTTTATGAAAAGTTGTATATAAATGCATGAGGCTGAGCCTGCTTGTTATGATGTGTCTCCAAGTCTTTTATAGTGTTATGTATGGATTTGGAATAATGACTAATGATGTATTAAGTTTATAAGGTTTATTATGTAAGTTATGACATAATTATATCCAAGATGACCAATAGTAGTTGGAACAAGGGGACTTTATTCAAAATAAAGCATTCCATCTGAGTATTATATATGCTTTGAAAGTAAATAAAATAAACTTTCCAAAGAGCTAAAGAATACTCAAATGGAATATATGTATAATTTATAATATTGAGACATTGTTGAAAGATTATTGGCTTGTTATGGAGATAGAAGAACTTTGGGATGTTCTAGACATTGTTAAGAGAACTTTTGGCTTATTTTGTATGTGTTAAAAATGTTGTGATCTTTTATTTGAACTAATTTTTAGCCAACACTATCTATGTCTTGAACTTTGTGATTGATGCCATATTGTGGAATTGCTAAATGGATAAAATTGTTATATTGTAAATTTACATATAAGAGGCAGAAAAGGAAAGAGTACAAAAGCATATATTTCTAAAAAAAAAACAAAGGAGCTTTGGACGCACTCATCAACAAAAATGTGCCCGAAGGATCATCCTTTGACACGCTTCTATCTAGAAGAGTACCGAATGCATACTATGTTTGGGTATGCTTTTGAATCAAAGCATACCCAAATATCATCCTATCCAATACCAAGGCCTCTTTTTCTGGTCCAAGGACTATGTTTGGGTATGCTTATTGTAGCATACGCAAAGATTTTTTGAAGCGGTCAAATAGGATACTCTCTGTAACACCCTACCAACTCTTAATCTCGAAACCTTGACTAAATACTTCAAATACCTCCAAAAATAATTAAACCACTCTAAAGCTTATCTTCCAGAGCATTAAAACCTTGAAAAATGCTAAAAAATCAACAGACTGAATCAGAGCCGTGGCCAGCTACAGTACCGCCGCAGCTTTAACCCTTCACGGATCCTCTGACTCTTATTGACTTGCTGAAGCCATGGCCTAACTTTCTAGCGCCGTGGCCCCAGCATTAGAACTTGTATCAGCAAATTGCAGATTTGCTGGACCAACTTCCGATGTGCATAACTTCATGCTCCGCTCTCCGATTGACCTGATTTCAACTCTTACAGGTTACTCTCATCATTATCTAACCATGGATAGTAATTTCACATGAATCTAACTCCATTTGGAAATTCTGGGCACCCAATACTATTTTGATCACTTTTTGACCAAAACTCACAACCTATCACCTCCAATTGCCACCAAAGGCAAATGGACACCCAGAGACCTTTAACACAGGACATATTTGGCTAAACCAAGATGTCTAAGGAGGATTTGCCCCGAAGAAACCTTTCCTTTGAGAGTTGACCCCCTTGAACCCCAAAACCACATAATGGGTTATGTGCCCAAACTCACATACATGGCCCAAAACCATGATTAGAGACCTGCTCATACATTAAAGACCCATACCGGGGTCCACTATAAACATCACACATCATTACATCACATACATCTCTATACTCCCAGGATACTCATCCTGGCAACAAATTATATCAATTTACTTGGCATAGAATTACATAAACTAAATTATAACCACTAACTAAACTTGGAATTCTTGATGACGGAGAGACTATTAACTTATTGATCTTCTCTGAACAAGCACCAAAGTCTTCACCTGAAAGGTTAGTCATGGAGGGGGTGTGAGATAATGTCTCAGTAACCAGGGACAACCACACACATATATATACATATATATATCATACAATCCATGAATGCATGTAGAAAAAGAACTTACCTTCGGTGCATTCCTTGGTGTTCTTTTTCATTTTGTCAGACCCTAGGAACTAACACGACTGGTCAGCTCCCTTTACTGGTATCCACATAAATGGTGAGTCCAACTCGAACTACATGCTAACACCTCTGGTTGTGAATGTCTGTACGTCCCTTTGCTAGTCGTCTGTACAGCCTTTGTTCATCGTTCATCCATACAGTCTCACTCTCTGAGTACACGACCGCTCTTTCTTTAGGATGATTTGAAATTGTGATGATTCTGTTCTCTAGTCTATATCAATATATATATAGAATTTGATATTTGTTTAATTTAAATCAATAATTTAAACTAAATCAAATATTAATTAAATAGATTAGTTTGAATTTAAATCTGTTTAATAGATTAAATTTAAACTAACTATCTAATCTTTATTCAGAATCAAATCTAGATTTAATTTATCATATAAATCAAATTTAGATTATTAGTTTAAATTCAAATTTAGAATCAAATCTAAATCAAATTTAGATTATGACATTAGTTTAAATTTAAATCTATCATATATAATTAAATTTAAAACTAATTCATTTGAATTAATTTCAATAATATATATATTTCAAATTTTATTATACATATAATTCTATCACCCTAAATTGAACATTAAATTCATTAAATCTAAATACATTTTAGATTCAATGAATCTGGACATTCTAGCTGGAGTTGACTCGTTCTTGTATTCGACCGACCTTGTAGGCCCATATGATGTTGACAGTGGACTAATAATACTATTAAACCCACAAGTCACAAGTGACCTCTAGCAAGACATTATAACTATCCAAACCATATGAGACTGATAATCTGATGTAACCTATCATATAACCCGATCACATCCCTTTTGTCTCATGATATGAGGCATGGAAATGTCATCCTCATGTTACTTGACCATCATTTTCTCTATCTCCGAGTAGACTGACAGAACAAATGGAAACTCTTCCATTCGAACACGGCCATGTATTTCTTAGTCTCACTCATTGAGGAGCCCAAATATATTTCTTCATTAATTAGAGGGACAAATTCCATCTTAACCATTCATCTTCCTCCATACTACTTCCACTATGCCTAATCATAGCCTTTATGATCTCCCGATTAAATGTGACTTTTGACTATATCAAAGTATAGTGTTCCCCATGCAGGAAGTCATGGTGATCTCAGGTCTAAGGGTTTAGTGACACGGTTATATATGAGATATACTTATGACTTGATCCATGCAGCTATCTCATGACGGGTCAATTCAGCACCTATTCTCTAACAGGAGCTTATAATTTTAATTTGTATCTTCATACATAATTATCAATCAAAATCATACTAGCCTTAGTTCATCATTATTCCCACAAAGATGATTGACTAGGGATATTTAGGATAAAATAATTTATCCAGGGATATTATTATAAAGAAAATATGTAAACAATATAATAATGTAAGAAAAAAAATACCTTTTTAATAATGAAGAACAATGTTTATAACACAATGATTGGCCTAGGGCATAATTTCCAACAACCATAATAGTAACTAGGTCATGGTTCGGGCTGTGATTAATGTGGGGTTTGTTGAATCAAGTGTTTTGATGATTCCTAACCAACTTTTTAGAGCTTGGAGAGAAGATATCAAAGGTGCACAAATGATCTCAAGTGGAGGAATTCAGGAAAAACCAACACAAGAATTGATGAAGAATATACAGCCATGTTTAAATTAAGTAAAAGACTTTGAATTGGCAAAAAGATACTTTAAAATTATGATTCTATGTTAATCCATGGAATATTTGAAAAACACCCACTAACAAATAAAGTTTGAAACACTTATACTAATATGCTATTTTGAAAATTCGAATTTTGATACTTGTCTGAAAAGAGCTTTCTCTGACAGACGAACTTTGGCTTTTGAAAATTCTAATTTCAAACAAAATACAACTTATGAAAAATGAAAAATTTATCTGAGAATATGTCAAAGTTCATTTGAAAACTAAGTTTGGAAAGAACATCAAGATGGCTCACTGACAGACGAACTTTGAACATGAAAATTTGAATTTCAGAAACAAAGCTTGTGAGTCTGTTATAATGATATGTTGACATACGAATGATAGTATTCAGAAATTCAAACTTTGTATTAAGTTTGAAAAGAGGCCTCTCTGAGAGGTGAACTTGGCAGTTTGAAAATTTGAATTTCGAATAGATAAACTATATTGCCTTATTGAATCACCCTCTGAGAGACAAATTTTAAGTATCAAAATTCGAATTTCAAAGGCATTGTAGTAAAATGGAACTACTGTTCACACATTTAAGAAGAACTTTTTACTTAAAAATTCGTATGTTCCAACACAGAAACATTTTCCAAAGTTCAAAATTAGAACTTTGCTTCATGATAGACAAACTTCGAATGTTCAACATTAAAGTCTTTATCTTTCAGTTTCTGAGAAATTCGTCTGTTGGCTAACCAAAATTTGAACTTTGAGTGTCAGAAGCATTAAATGCGGTTGGTGAACGGATAGTTTCTCAGAGTAACTATTGGGTAACTTCTCCAACAGTTATATTTTGTCTCTAACATATAGTTAAGACCTAAATCTATATATATAACATCATTTGAAGTTCTAGGTAACGATCTTAACCTTGTATATACTGAAACTCTGCTAAATCTTTTACTCAAAGTCTCTTACTCATTCATACTTCAATACATGCACTTCAACTTTCATATACACTCTGATTAAGAGAGTTTATTCATTGTAAATAATCTTATCTTCATCTGGAAGAAAGATTTTCTTATAACGGGATATCATAAGGGATTAGGGAAGCACTTAGCTAGAGTGCAAAGAGAGAAAGTGTGAGCTCTAAAAATAGAGCATCAACTATGTACTGTGACATTTGCAAGAAGCTCATTGAATTCTTGCAAGATAGTGGAAAATCATAAGTGGTGGCTTGGGGACTAGACGTAGGTCAAGATTGATAGACTGAATCAGGATAAACATCTGTGTCTTCCCTTCTTTATTACTGCTTTCTCTGATTATTCATTTATACTTTGTTTTACTATCATCTTTGCTTTTTTAATCTTCCCAATTCACCCTTCTCTTGGGAAGCCAGCAATATCTAACAAGTGGTATCAGAGCCTGGTTTCTCAATCAAAGGATTTAACATTCAAGGAAATACAATGGCTGGCTTTGGAGAAAGCATACTACCAGAGGGAAACAATACAAATAGACCACCTGGCTTCTGTGAAGAACACTATGGATACTGGAAGATGAGGATGCAAATCTATCTCCAGTCCATTGATCTGGACATCTGGTCCGTCATCTAGAAGGGAGATTTTGTTCCAATGGTATTGCAGGATGATGGGAAGTATAGAGAAAAGCCAGAAGCTGAATGGAATGAGGAAGATAAGAGGAGAGTCTTGCTAACTTCAAGGAAAAACACTGCTTGGTTAGTGCATTAAATCACAATGAATTCTACAGGGTCTCATAATGCTCCACGGCCAAGGATATGTGGGACATCTTGGAAATTGCTCACGAGGGAACATCTGGAGTTAGAGAAAACAAATTGAACCCTTGCATAGGAGAATACTAGAGTTTCAGAATGGTTGAAGAAGAGAGTGCCAAAGAATTGCAAAAGAGATTCACCCTCATTGTGAATCAATTGAAACGTCTTAGCAAGAAGAACACTCAGACAGAGAAGGTCAAAAAGATCCTCAGAGCTCTTCCTCTGGAATGGCAACCCAAAGTAATTGCAATACAGGAAGCTAGAGGAGAATCAATGGCCTCAACCACAGTCCTCTTTGGTAGCCTCAAAGAATATGAGGGAAAGATGAAGGCTCTCAAGGAGGTAGGTCAAGACAGAAAGAAGAAAGATCTTGCTCTGAAAGCTGCTGAGGAGAAAGAAGAAGAATCTGACGATGGAGATGAGCTAGATGAAGAAACTCTGGCTATGATGGTTAGAAAATTTGGAAGATTTTACAACAAGAAGAGAAACAAGAAATTCTTCAAGAAAGGAGTAGCTGGAGATAGCAAGAAAGAAGGAAAAGAACCTGTCACTTGTTATGAGTGCAAGAAGCAGGGACATATCAAATGAGATTGTCCACAATTCCTCAAGAAGCAAGAGAAAGAAAAGAAAGCTGCAGATAAAGGCAAGAAGAAAAGAGCGTACATCTTATTAATCTGGGGCAACAGCTTAGATGAAGAAGAAGATGATGAAGATGAGATTGCCAATATCTGTCTGATGGCACTTGCATCTGAAGAAGCTGAAATACCATCCAATAGTGATCAGGAAAATGAGGTACATGAATTTGAATCTTCCTATTCTGAATTACTGGATGCATTTCATGAATTGCATGATGAGTTCATTAAGACTGCCAAAGAACTCAAACAAGCTAAGAGAAAGATTAACAAATTAGAATCTCTGCATAACATCTCTGAAACTGCTTATCTGCATATTGCTGAATCTGTTTGCTATAAATCATGCATTGAATTAAAGCAAACCAATGACTATCTGGTGAAAAGCATGTCTAGATTTACTAAAGGAAAGGATATGTTATTTGCTTTAATGGGAAGTCAGAGAATAACACAGAGAAAGGCTGGACTTGGCTATGACCCTTGTGCAGTAAAAGAAAATATTAGGAAGAAAAATCAAAATGTGTATATGAGACATTTTGTGCATGCTAGTGGCAGTAAAAAGAAAGATCTTGTTTCATAACATTTTGAATCCTATGATCAACCAAAGCATGTAAAGCAAAAATATTATCTGCATTGTTTTCTTCTTGCATCTCAATCCAGCAGTCCTTTCTCCACTTGTCACTTCTGTAATAAGAAGGGACATATTTCCAGTTCATGTGCTTTAAAGAAAAATGGATTTGACAAGAAGGTTAAATGGATTCTCAAAGGTATATCTGTATTTGGCAAAATACTACTGACAGAAAATGACCCAAGCAAATTTGGGTACCTAAAAAGAAAATATGAACTTTGTCTTATAGGTTTGTCTTAAAGCTAGAAAGAGCAATAAATGGTATATAGACAGTGCCTGCTCAAGTCATATGACTGGTGATAAAGAGAAGTTCATCATCCTTAGAGACAAGAAAGGAGGAAAGGTAACCTTCGGAGGTGATCAATATGGCAAAATAGTTGGCATTGGCATTGTGAGCAAGAATCCTGAAACATCCATTGAAGAGGTGCTATTTGTAATTGGCCTTAACCACAATCTGCTAAGCGTGCGTGAGTCAGACATGTGACAAAGGAAACTGGATATTGTTTGACTCAAAGTTTTGCCTGGTCATCCAAAAAAGTGATCACAAAGTAATCCTCAAGGCTCAAAGGGATGGTAACTATTATACTATTGATCTTGATGAACTTCCTCCCTTAGATTCTCTATGTTTGATTAGTTAGGATAATGATAGTTGGTTGTGGCATAGAAGATTAGCACATGTTAATATGAATCAACTATCAAAACTGGTTAAAAATGAGTTAGTCATTGGCCCACCAAAAATTTCTTTTGAAAAAGACAAAGAATATGATGCATGCCTAAGAGGAAAAAAAACTAAATCATCATTTAAATCTAAAAACGTAGTCACCACAGCTAGACCTCTGCAACTACTACATATGGATCTGATAGGATCATCTAGAG
Source organism: Adenanthera pavonina (assembly GCA_026686845.1). Taxonomy (NCBI): domain Eukaryota; kingdom Viridiplantae; phylum Streptophyta; class Magnoliopsida; order Fabales; family Fabaceae; genus Adenanthera; species Adenanthera pavonina. The sequence goes on from JAIVEN010000017.1 coordinate 13,810,976, forward strand.
TCAAGAGCATTGGTGGAAATCTGTATGTTCTTGTAATTGTGGATGATTACTCTAGATTTACCTGGACATTGTTTCTTTCTTTTAAAAGTGATACATTTGATGCATTTGTAACCTTAGCTAAGAAAGTGCAAAATGAGAAAGGTATTTCTATTGTGTCTATCAGGTTTGATCATGGAGAAGAGTTTGAAAATTCATACTTCCTGGAGTATTATCATGAGCATGGAATTGATCACAACTTCTCAGCTCTAAGAACTCAACAAAATGGAGTGGTGGAAAGAAAGAACAGAATAATTGGTGAGATGGCAAGAGCTATGCTGAATGAAAAGAAACTCTCTCAAGTATTCTGGGCTGATGCAGTAAACACAGCAAGTTACATCATAAATAGATTCTACATCAGATCAATTCTTGGGAAGACTCCTTATGAGCTATACAAAGGAAGGAAGCCAAACCTCTCACATCTACATGTATTTAGCTGTAAGTGCTTCATTCACAACAATGAAAAGGAGAATCTGGGTAAGTTTGATGCCAAATCTGATAGAGGTATATTTTTGGGCTACTCTAGTAGGAGTAAAGCATATAGGGTGTTTAATAAAAAATCTAAATTAGTAGAAGAATCTATGCATGTAGTGTTTATTGAAAATGAAACTGTTTCTAAGCACGTCACTGATGAAGATGATCTTATTTCAAACTTTAAGAACTTAGATCTTTCTGAAGAAGATAAAATTGAACCTCCAAAAATATCTAAATTTATTAACATAGAGGAAGATATTCAGGAGAAAGATTTTGAGAATGAGAACAATGAATAAACATCTCAAGAACTCCCTAGAGCTTAGAGATATCAAAGGAATCATCATGTCGATCAAGTAATTGGGGATGTTCAAGAGAAAGATAAAACCAGAAAACAGTTAAGAGATCAGATGATAAACTATGCCTTCATTTCTCAAATTGAACCTAAATGTACTGAAGAAGCCTTAACTGATGAATACTGGATTTTAGCTATGCAAGATGAATTGAATCAATTTGAAAGAAATCAAGTTTTGGATTTAGTGCCTAGACCTAAAAATCATCCTATATTGGCACTAAATGGGTTTTTAGAAATAAACTTGATAAATATGGATTAATAATAAAAAATAAAGCTAGACTGGTTGCTAAAGGTTATAGCCAAGAAGAAGGGATTAATTTTGAAGAAACCTTTGCTTCAGTGGTTAGATTAGAAGCAATTCGAATTCTATTAGCATATGTATGCATGAAGAATATAATGTTATACCAAATGGATGTAAAGAGTGCTTTTCTTAATGGATATATCATGGAAGAAGTTTATGTAGACTAACCTCTAAGCTTTGAGGACTCTACAAAACCAAACCATGTTTATAAATTGAAGAAAGCTCTTTACGGTTTAAAACAAGCTCCTAGAGCATGGTATGAAAGGTTAAGTAATTTTCTAACTGAAAAGGGGTTTAACAGAGGAAAAGTAGATACTACTCTATTCACTAAGAAAGAAAATAATGATCTACTTATTGTTCAAATCTACATTGATGATATTATATTCGGTGTTACTAATGAATCTCTTTGCAAGAATTTTTCTAAGCTAATGCAGGGAGAGTTCGAAATGTCAATGATGGGTGAGCTTAACTTCTTCCTTGGATTGCAAATTAAGCAATGTGATGATGGTATCTTTCTCAATCAATCCAAGTATCTGAAGGAATTGCTGAAAAAGTTTAGTATGGAAAATGCTAACTGAATGGGAACACCTATGGCTACTGCAATCAAGCTTGATATGGATGAAGGAGGAAAAATGTTTGACATAACTCAGTATAGAAGAATGATTGGATCTCTGCTATACCTAACTACTAGCAGACATGACATCATGTTCAGTGTCTGTATGTGTTCAAGGTTCCAGTCATGTCCCAAAGAAACCTATGTAACTGTTGTGAAGCGTATCTTCAGATATCTTATTGGAACATCATAGATGGGTGTTTGGTATCCAAAAGGCAATGGAGAAGATCTGAAAGGATACACTAATGCTGACTTTGTAGGATCCAAAACTGACAGAAAAAGCACAAGTGGAACATGTCAGTTTCTTGGAGGATCCTTGGTCTCATGGTTTAGCAAGAAGCAAAATAGTATAGCCCTATCCATTGTTGAAGTTGAATATGTTGCTGCTGAAAGCTGTTGTGCCGAAGTCATCTGGATGAAATAGTAGCTTGAAGATCTTGAGTTTGAGATGAAGAAAATACCAACAATGTGTGACAACCAAAGTGCCATTAACATCACAAAGAATCCTGTCATGCATTCAAGGACAAAACATATTGAAGTTAGGTACCACTTCATAAGGGATCATGTTTTGAAAGGAGAAATCAGATTAGAATACATCCTAACATAAGATCAAGTAGCTGACATCTTGACAAAGCCTCTTTCTAAAGATAGGCATTGTAAAATCAGAAGAGAATTGGGTATGGTAAATCCCAATGAACTGTAAGTAAATCCTTGTGCAAATCTGTTTTTAGAATTTCTGACATTGATTTATTTCTAACTTTAGCATTGGAGTAAGTTTAGTTTAAGTTGTAGGTGCTCCTCATAAGTTTCAATGGCAATAAATCTGAAAAATGGAGCACACCAAAATAGAACAGTAAAAAAAAAATTGGAAAAGAAAGCTGGAAATCTGAGTATCTAGATCCATTTTGTAAGTTTATAAAGTTAAAATTCACATTTTAGATGTGTATTAAACGAGTTTCCTTGATAAATTGTGTTTTAGAACAAGTCAGCATGTTTAACATTCGAATTTTGATGCCCATCAGACGAACTTTAGCTTGCTTTACTTTGCAACAGCTCTCGGTGGTACTTCAAAATTTATCTGTTGGTCTATGAAAATTTGAATTTTCAAAAATAAAGTTCCAATATTATCTTTGTCCAACATGAAAATTATACAAATTTCCATTTCTCAAAATACGCATGTTGAAAACTCCTTATAAAATGTTGAAATTCGAATTTCTAATTTAAAATTCGTCTATTGAAACATGCTTACTTTATTGAATCTTTGAAATTTGAATTTCCAAATTAACATTCGTCTGTTGTTTGCTGTATTGATAATTGTTTGCTACCTGTTCTTTGAAATTCGAACTTTGTTGAAACAAAGTTCGTCTGTTCATCTTTTGATGTTTGCACCAAGCCTCTGTCAGATGAACTTTCAGAAGAAAATTCGTCTGTCAGTAAGCTTTGCTAAATGGGTTAACCTATAACTGCTCGAAGTTTGAATTTTGACCCCTCAAAATTCGTCTGTTCTATGGTTACACATGTTAAAACTAACGGTTATTCTCTAAACAGACGCAACCCTATTCATCTCTTTTTTATGAGTCTGTTCAAATTCTCTCATTAATACCCTTTAATTCTGACCATAAATCTTCATCTTCCACCAATTAAACTTCTCTTTGCACCCTATAAACACATTCCTTCCTTCATTTTGAATCGTTCAACCATGAAAATAGCAAGAGTGAAAAATCCCGAAGCTGGAAAGGAAGAATCTCGGCCAAAGAGAACCGTGAAATCTCACTATGCCTCAAAGAAGAGTGGGAAACCGAAAAGAAAAAGTGAATCTAGCAAAGCAACTCCCTCCAAAAGGTAGAAAACAATAGCAAGCTTGATTTAAAGAAAGCTGGACCGTCTTCTCCAACGAAAACAGAGCCCTTGGTTCCTGCTACTCCTGCTATTGCTGCTGTTGCTTCCACCTCCTCCAGTACCGAGTCAGGAGAATATGAGCTAACCACATTGCCATTATGGAGCAATGCTCACATTCAGGAGGAATACACGACCAAGTTTGTGAGCAAGAAGGTGATCAAACCTCATTGTGTCAATATGGAAGAATTTTTAATCTCTAACAACTTTGATATCGGGTTTTGGATGATGAGATACTAGAATTTGTTAGAGATATTGGAGAGGTATGATGATGAGGTAGTCACGACCTGGTATGCCTCTCTAAAATACAATAGCAAGAAGAGAAAGTGGGAAGTCAATCTGAGATCAAAGACCATCTGGCTAACAGATGAGACCCTTAATGAGGTGTTAGAAATTCTAGGGCAAGATGGCTTGAAGATTGACATTACTGCTTCTGGGTACAAGGATGAAGTAGAGACTGCTAATGAAGAAGGTGGACCTTTCCTAAACTACAAGGAGAGTACAATCCTGAACACTTTATTCAGAAGAAAGGAGAACATGCCACCCATAAGCTTGCTCAAGCCCACTGACCTCAGTGCTCAAGTGAGAATCCTACAATACATAGTGTCTAGGATTATCTTTAACAAAGGTGGTAGCTTCAATCTGATCACGAGGGCAGAGGCACATGTGATGATAGCAATCATGCGTGGGTAGCTTATCAACATGGGACATATCATTCTCCAATGCATGATCAAGGCTAGGGATCAGAGGAAAGACTCTACACTTCCTTATGCAGCAATCATCTCTAGGATCCTTCAATATGCCAGAATTCAGCATCTTGAGAAAGGGAATGTAAAGCCTACTGAGATCTTCAAGGAAGAAGAGCTGCAAAGGATGGGTATAAAAAAGAAAGATGGAAGATGGATCGGAAAGGGAGCTGGAAAATATGAAGATTGCTTCTTTGATGAAGATGCCTCCCTGCAGCAAGAAGGTACCTCTGAGGTTCCTCCAAGACTTACACCTCAGCCTTCTCAGCATGTTCTATCTCCATCTCAGCTTGCTCAAGCTCTAATTCCATCTACTCCTTCCTCTCGTGCCAAGCCAACCAAGATCACTAAGTTGTACGATAGTTTGTTTACACTCATACTCAGCATCAAGGATGAGCAAAATGCCAAGTTTGCTCATCTGCAAGATCAGATCCACCAGTTGGCTAAGAACATGAAAGTGGTTGTTGATGCATATGAAGATATTCAGAGTGCCATTCCAGCCACATTAGCTCCACCTCAGCCAGGATTCTCTAAGCTTGTTATGTCTGCAACTCCTGAGCCTCCAGTCCATTTGAGATAGTGTAACATCCCAAGAAAACTAAAATATGTAGCAATGTATAGGGATTATGTAAAAACGGATAGATACCGTTTTACGTGAAAAAGGGCAAAGAGATCATTTTTCCCGGTTCAATGAAAAAATGAGAAAATTATATTTTTGCCCTAAAGAATTATGGAAAGGACATCCATGTCCTAAAAGCTTTAAAATTTACGTGGAGAATGAAATAGAAAAGTCTTGGGAAAAAGTACACCTAATGACCCGAAAGTTTCAGAAATTATAATTTAATCCCGGGTCAGGGGTAGTTTTGTAAATATGCAAAATTACTGTCAAAATGAAGCTCTCGATGAGAGAAGTCCAATGGTATATGGCACTGAGGGTTAATGTTCAAGAATAAAGAAATAATCAGTGTCGAGTGTCCAAAAGTAACAGTAAATTGATAAAGTAAACTGTGGGCCCTACCGATGGTTAAAAAGAAATCGGATCTGGATATGGGTCATACACAGATATCATTTGGGACAGGATAATTATGGAAACATAAAATTAGAATAGTCCTGTATCCCAAAAATGTTAAATTACTGTAAAGACGATTTTATCGGTATGATTAAAAAGTATCCGAATTGAGGTATATCTGGATCAGGAAAATTGGACAATTTTTGGACACTTCTCTCTCTCTCCCATGCGTGACTTTTCTGCAGCCATGTGACACAAAGAATATTATATTATTTTAGGAATACTTCTTGAAGAAGTATGTAATAAAGTAATTTGGTATTAGCAAAAAAGTAATCATGGTTAAGCCATTTAATTAAGTCCATTAACCCCTCATTTTTACACCATTCTGCACGCGTGAACTAGAAGCAAAATAGAAGAGGAAAACCAGAAAAGAAAACGCAAGAAAGAGGAAGGAAAAGGAGGGAGAAAGGAAAGAGGAATCAAGAGGAATTCAAGAATCAAATTGGTAAGCTTGCCTACTACTACCCTATGCTTGCTATTATGGTTTTCAAAGTATGATCCATGGTTTAGTTTGGCTTTGTCACTCCCTTAGGGTTTCATTCAAATATGATTTAGCAAGGAAATGAGTTTACAAACCATAAATCATGGGGGAAATGCTAGACTACACATTTAAAGCATGAATATGCAAGTGGTTTATTGTATAACAAAGTGTAGCAATTTTTCTTGAATTTCCCTAATTTTGGACGAGTTACTGTTCACACTTAGAGTTGGAATTTCATGTTTTTGATGCTAAAAATGAGTTCCTCATGGTGGAAAACCTTAGGAACAAGTGATGGTTTCATGAAAAAGCTTAAGGTTAAGGAAGTGAAATTTTTAGGTTTTTGAAGTTAATTCGGAATGAACAGTAACCGAGTTAGAAATGGAATTTGGTCATTCTGAGGACATATTTGGATTCCTCATGAAAAATTACATGAAATAGAGGTATAATTCATCATTTTTGAGTAAGAAATGAATTTTTGGTGAATTTTTAAAGAATTAGGGTTTCATGAATTGAAGAAAGTCATGGAACCATTAGTTTGAAGTTCTTATGAACTAACCCTTGGTTCAAGTTGATTTATTTGATATTTGGTGATGCATTAGGGAGAAAGCTTAAGGAAGTCCTTGAAATGGTTGAATCAAAGAGGAAAGACATAAAGTTTCATGAGGTAGCATAGTTACATTTTCTCGCATTATATTGTCTTGCTATATTTGATTGTGAATGATGACTTGCCATATTGTTTTTATGATGTTTGAGACTGGTATTGGCTGATTTTATGAAAGGGATGGTGCCCGGGATGTCCATTTTGTATGCCGTTATAATGCCGAAATTTTTATAAACAATATGGTGATTTATGCCTTGAAATGATTGTTATGATGTTTTGAAGGTTTTATAGCATGCATGATAATATAATTGTTTGAGATGTGACAAGCTACTGGGATTTCCAAAATCTCATCACCCAAATAATAACATGATAGGTCCAAGTTATGGAAGAAATCCAAGGGAGGCAAAGAGCTAAAAGAAAAGAGGAAGAGAATGATGAATGATATTATTATGCAAGTCTTGATGTTATGTTTTGGGAATTTGTATAAAGTCGTATGAAAGGGGATAAATCCTGTTTGATGTCTTGAATATATTCTTTTAAGTCCTCTATGATATTATGCATGAAAGTGGAGCACTAAATGTCAATGTAAATGTGTTATGAAGCTTATCATGTAAGTTAAGGAATAAGTTCATTGGAGATGACTAGTATTGATTTGAGTAGGGGAACTCTATCTGAAACAGAGTATCCTATAAAGGTGTTATACATGCTTTTAAAGTAGACAGAACAAGCTTTTCATAGAGCTAAAGAGTACCTAAATTGGATAAATGTATGAATTATAATGAATTTTTGAAGTCAGGGTTTAGAACAGGGCAACACGGGGAAAACTGAAATCTGGAAAGTAAGTACTGGAAAATTCAAAGGATAATATAAAATCGTACAAAGCTCCGAAAATTCAGTGGTTTATATGTATAAAAAGGTCTGTGTTTTAAGTTTCGTATGCCACTGACTTGGAGTTAATTGGAGCTATATAATAGGAGATATGGAGTTTTTCCCAAAACTGTTCCAGTAAGAGTCAAATTCTGACTCTTCATGACTTAAGTTAAAGTTATGCCCTGTGTAAGTGAAATAAATGCATAAGAAAAATATGTCATTAAGTATACATGTATACCTTTCAAATGACATATATTATAAATAATTTAGAACAGAATAGAATGAGATACAATTTTTCAAATTTGAGGTCAGAAAACTGGAACATAGCAAATTGACCAAATGAACAGTAAATGTCCACGAAATTACTGTACAAATTGGCCCAATGATGTTACTGTTTTATATTTTTCCCATGTAGATCTGAATTCAAGATAAATTTAGAGACTTGAATCACCTCAATATGAATTTTCTAGATTTAGTTATGAATTTTCAAATTTCCTCGGGTAAAATAAAATTTGCCAAATGAACCGTACCCCGAATTTTGTAAAATTCTGACTTTATCATATTATGATTTTAGTCTCTAATCCATGATGAAAGATATCTAAAATGATCTAATACATGGGAAATGGGCCCTAACATAAGGTGTTATAGATAGCCTCTCCTGTTCCTGATGATGCTGCACAAGATCCTAAGGCTGGTGGCACATTGAGCACACCAGAGGCTTCCAGCAATGAGGCAAGTCCTAGTCCTCCCTTGGACTATGCCATGGAAGAAGAAGGTCCTCAGGAGTCTAGCTTTCATGAGCCCATTCTAGCAGTTGCTCAAGATTCAATTCTTTTCACTCAAGAATCTGAGCAAGTTGAGAGACTAGTGGCAGCCATCTCCACTTCATCATTCATGCAGGCTGCCCTGAATGAAGAAAGGAGCATTGTGCCTTATGTTGATTTGGAAGCTATTTCACATAATGCTCCCTTGCAAGCTCAGAGAAGAAGGCTTGAAGAAATGTTTCGTCCTCCTGTTCCCTCACCTGTTTCATCTTATGGTTTCTCAGAGGCACGAAGGGCTCAATTGGCAGTCACAAGGCAAGCAATTTTGGAATTGCTTGAAATCTTTGATGAGGATGAGGATACAAGTTCTGAAGTTTCTGGATCCTTGCCAAAGCTCAATCTAGACCTGCCATTTGTCTCTGTGCCTCTCTAGGCTATTCCAGTATCTTAGATTCCTCCTCCTGCTGATTTTGTCCACCTTCCTGATGATGCCAAAAAGGGGGAGAAGAAATTCAAGCAAACTAGGACGTCTGTTGGCAAAAGCTACAGCAAGAAGTCCATGTCCAAGAAATAGTGTCTAGAACTTATGGATGCTTGGTTCTTCTTGTAGTATTTTGTAATGTTGTTTTGTTGTGCTTTTCTGTATCTTGTACATGTGCCTTTTTTATGAAATAAAAATTTCTTTGATTTGGAATCTATGATTGCATCCTTGTGTTGAACTTTGAATGAACTAACGAATCTCTTTACTTGATCTACTGTACATGAGATCTGTTGAATTATAATGCATATGTTGAGGGGGAACATGTTAAAGCAAACCCAAGTACTAATCCAGTTTGTAAGTTATTTTGTCATCATCAAAAAGGGGGAGAATGTTGAATCAAGTGTTTTGATGATTCAAAACCAACTCTCTAGAGCTTGGAGAGAAGATATCAAAGGTGCACAAATGATCTCAAGTAGAGGAATTCAGGAAAAACCAGCACAAAAATTGATGAAGAATCTACAACCATGTTTAAATTAAGTAAAAGACTTTGAATTGGCAAAAAGATACCTTAAAATCATGAATCTATGTTAATCCATGGGATATTTGAAAAACACCCACTAACAGATGAAGTTTGAAACACTTATACTGATATGTTTTTTTGAAAATTCAAACTTTGGCTTTGGAAATTTGAATTTCATATTGAAAATGAACAAGTCTGAAGAAAGCTTTCTCTGACAGATGAACTTTGACTTGAGAAATTCGAATTTTGATACTTGTTTGAAAAGAGCTTTCTTTGTCAGACGAACTTTGGCTTTTGAAAATTCGAATTTCAAACAAAATACAACTTATGAAAAATGAAAAATTCATCTGAGAATATGTCAAAGTTCATCTGAAAACTAAGTTTGGAAAGAACATCAAGATGGCTTACTGATGGATGAATTTTGAGCATGAAAATTTGAATTTTAGAAACAAAGCTTGTGAGTCTGTTATAATGATATGTTGACATATGAATGATAGTATTCAGAAATTCAAACTTTGTATTAAGTCTGAAAAGATACCTCTTTGATAGATGAACTTTGCAGTTTGAAAATTCTAATTTTGAATAGATGAACTATTGTGCCTTATTGAACTACCCTCTGATAGACTAATTTTGAGTATCAAAATTCGAATTTCAAAGTCACTATAGCAAAATGGAACTACTGTTCAAACATTTAAGAAGAACTTTTTACTTGAAAATTTGTATGTTCCAGTAGAGAAACATTTTCCAAAGATCAAAATTTGAACTTTGCTTCATGACAGACAAACTTCGAATGTTCAACGTTGAAGTCTTTATCTTTCGGTTTCTGAGAAATTTGTCTGTTGGCTAACCAAAATTCGAACCAGGATTTGGGAAGCACTTAGCTAGAGTGCAAAGAGAGAAAGTGTGAGCTCTAAAACGGAGCATCAACGCTGTACTGTGGCATTTGCAAGAAGCCCACTGAATTCGTGTAAGATAGTTAAAAATCTTAAGTAGTGGCTTGGGGACTAGACGTAGGTCAAGATTGATAGACCAAACTAGGATAAACATCTGTGTCTTCCCTTCTCTATTACTGCTTTCCCTGATTATTCATTTATACTCTGTTTTACTATTATCTTTGCTTTCCTCACTTTCTTAAAAGTTTTGTAAAATATTTTAATCTTCCCAATCCACCCCCTCTTGGGAAGCCAGCAATATCTAGCAGGGTTCCATCGCATAGCATGAGCATTTCATTTAGCATTGGATTACTGGCATATGTAATATGTATGTATAAGCTTGTTTCCTTCTTTAATATTTGTATTTGTGTCATTTTATGATTATGTAACATATTGCTCCCTATGTTTAATCCTTGCATGTGTTTGTTTGATTGCTCCTTAGTTAGTGGGACTTTTGTCTTACCCCTCATGGAAAAACATTTACAAGAATGGAACCTAGTTCTAGCAAGGAGAAAGCAGTGTCAAATGAGCTCCCTTGGAGACTTACGAGATATTTGAGTAAGATTTGGTAAATTCCGGAGAAAATGGATATGTAATTTAATTGTTCAATTTGAAGTTCAAGGGGGTTAAATATTATGAAAGTGGTTTCTTTAAGGTGTGATCACCCCAGACAGTGTCTTTAGGTGAATTGTAACCTATTAGAAAAGGATGGCAGTCAAAGGGTGTATGTGTAATATCCCTATTTTTATGAGATGTTATAAAATGAACAAAAGATGAGAAATGAAGCGAGACGAAAATGTTATATATAATCGAGCTTTAGAATGAATTAATTTCTCATCAAATTTTCACAAGATGTTATGTTTGGTGCTTAATTAGAATTACTTCTAGAATTCATTTCAAAAGTATTCAATATACCACTTGAACAAAAGCTTATCCCGAGCTGAATGTAACTGTATAAGTATTACATAATTGGGAGGTCTAGATTGAGAGATAGACCAATTTAAAAGTTTATGTGGATAGTAAAAAAACAATAATAAAAAAATTGGTCTTTGGGTAAAATTACAAGAAAGGGCCCAAAAGAATAGATAATTATTTTTTTTCCTGACTTATGGGCAAAATGGTCATTTCTCATATTAGTAGTAAAATGTGAATATTGCATTTATACTTCAAGGAAAAATGTTGATATCATAAAATGTACAAGGAATTAAGAGAAACGGAGACTCACCATTAAGTGCGAAGAAGCCGTAGGAAAAATTATAACTAATGATACAAAAATTTCAAAAATTATAAATTTTCCCAAGATAAGGGTATTTTTATAAATATGAAAAATTATAATCAAAATGAAGCTCTCAATGAGTCAAGCCCAATGGAATATAATATGGAATTTATTAAGATCAAAATAATATTTATTGGGTAATTAGGATTTAATATTAATATTTTACACAATAAAAGTCAGTTTAGACTGCAAGAAAAGGTAGTATTGAGTCAAGGACAATAAATGGACCTTACCCAAAAAACATGTTGGGTCAAAATAATGAATTTTGACTAGAAACAATTTTTGGATAATTTTATACTAATTTAATGACAATCTTGGTAAAAATATTTAATTGGCATGGGTAAATTTAATCGGTAAAGGGTATTTTGCGTATATAAAATTTATTAAAGCAATTTTTTGCCAAGAAATGAGGATAATCACGTTTGAACAGCCTTGGGATACAAGTGAAGTTTTTTAAAAAGCTTTTTAAACAAGAAAAGTAAATAAAAGTGAAAAATAAAGTAATAAAGTTACTTTATTATATAATTATTATATTAAGCTTATAACCCATCATCTTCATCATCTCGAGCACGCCTGAAATTGTAGCAAGAAGAGAAGAGAAGCATGAAAAAAATTGAAGCCAAGAAGCAAGAGCAACAAGAAAAGTTTGGTCCTCAAACTTTTAAGGTAGATTTCTATGATCATTACCTTGTCCATACTTGAGTATTATGGTGTTTTATGGAGTATTTTTCTTCTATTCACCTCTAAAATTTTTTCCTAGAGAGAGAATAGAGAGAGAAAATGAAGTTATGAAGAAATTACACCATGAAAAGCCATATAAATCCTTGGAGACGCAAGAATATGTCATTGGTTTTAAAGTTTCTTGAGGAGTTATTTTTCTACAATTTCTTTAAATTTTCTGCTGATTTAGGATTTGAGGTTGTAAGAGAATTTCATGATTTTGACCCAAAAAGTAATTCCTTGGGTCCAAAACAGATAGATACAAGTGTGTTGTATAAGAAAATCCAAATGGTTTGCAAAATGGAATTTTAGGGTTAGTAAGCACACTTTGTGAATGAGGTTATGAAATCAGTGGTTAATTACCTTAATTTGTGATGCATTAGGATTCAAGGAAGTGATGAAAGATCAAAGGAAAGGTTTACCATGCTTGGAAGGCAAAGGAAAAGCTTAAGGTAGTTACTTTCCCTATCAATGCTTTATGTTATCATTATTGTTTTTCATGATTTAATTAATATGCCATATTTTTGTATGAATTTTTTGTGATGATATTGATTGGTTGACTGGTTGATTGAAGGGTTTTGTGACCCCTAGAATGTCCAATTTACAAAGTGTTACCATGCTAAAATTTTTATGAAATATTATGGCATAATATATTCTTATGACTTTATTGATGATTTTATGAAATGTTAGTGATAATATGAATGCATGATTGGGTGTAACTAAGATTTTTTTAATCTCACCCTCCCTAAATGACTAAATTCTAGGGCCAAGTAATGCAAGGAGTCAATGAAAAGCTAAAGGAAAGGACAAAGAGTAGGATGAATGATATTATTATGCAAGCTTTAAAGTTATGAGACTATGTATCAATTTATGTATGAGATGGAAATCCTATTATGTTGCATGATCATATCCTTTTAAGTCTTCTTATGATGTTATGTGTGGATTTTGAACAATAAATGGTGATGCATTATGTTTATGAAATTTATTATGCTAAAGTATGGATGAAAAGATTCAATATGAATACCCTGAGAGAATGTAGGTACTGTTTATTCAAAATAGGACAATTATTTTAAGTGATTTATATGATCTAAAAGTACATGGAATAAACTTTCCATAGAGTTAAACAACACTTAAATTGGTTAAGTGTATAATTTATGGTGAATTTTCAAATTTAGGGTTCAAAAACAGGGTAAGATTGGAAAATTGGAACCTTGAACCTAGATACTAGAAATTTCAAAAGGTATTATAAAATTGTACATACCTCCAAAAATTTATTGGTTTGTATGTATGGAAAGATCTTTGTCTTAGCTTTAATATGCCCCTGGTAGAGTGTAATTGGAGCTATATAAGTAGAGTTATACATATTTTCCTAAGACTATTCCAGTTAAAGTTAAGCTTTGACCCCTATTAGTTTAAGATAATGCCTTGCCTCATTCCAGTAGAATAAATATATGAAAGAAATATTTCTAAAAGGTAGATAGACAGTGCTTTCTAAAAACATAGAGAATGTAAGATTTGGCTTAGAATATCAGGAGATATGAATTTTTTAATATAAGGCCAAAACCTGGGAAGTTTTAAAATTACCAAATGTATAGTAAAGTTTGAGAAAAAATCGGTTCAAATTGGTCTAGAAAATACCCTATTTCATATTTTTATCATGAATAGAATCTTGTTAACTACTTTTAGAGACTTGAATCACTATGAGATGATTTTCCTAGGATTAGCTATGAATTTTCAAAGTTTGTCGAGTAAAATGGAAAATGCACAATGAACAATACCCAAAATAAAGAAAAATGTGTTTTGATATTTCTATACAATTAAGTCTCTAATTATGTAATAATAGATATAAATGGAGTCTAATACATAGGAAATGGATGTAAGTTTAAGGTGTTACAGTATGACTAGGAATTAGGAAGGTGTTGAAGTAAAGTTTTGACCAAAAGTGACCATTTTGATCACAGGCATCCAAAATCTCCGTACAGAGGAATTTTATGATGTAGTCTATGCCTCGTGGTTAGAGGAGGTGTAGAGTAACCTATAGGCTTTAAAATTGTGTCAATCGAAGTCTGGGTAGGAATATATACGTGTCTAAATTTTGCTTAATTTGGCAGCATTTTGCTATCAAAATAGCAATTGATGATGCCGCAGCATGAAAATCCTAGGCCATAACGCCACAAGGGAGATTGGTCTCCCTCATTTTTCTTGAGGTCTAACTGTAGTTCGAAGCTCTTGGTCTTGTATATCCCAAATTTTCTATGTCTCTTCTCAAGTTGATCATATTTGGTGTCTTCTCTTAGTTTTGTTCGTTTATGTCTTGTTCCTTATCATACATATTGTCTCTGTGAGCCCATTTCATGGGTACAAGTAGTAGGGTGTTACAGGACTAAACTCATTATCTTGTCCCAAAATATATTTGTGTGGGGTTTACATACTGTTTCTGTTTCTGTATTGCTTTTTGTGGACCCACAATTGCTTTTTTAGTATAATAATCGCTTTTTGACTTTCAATGGTAGTTATAAATTTATACTAATTTAATTATCCTCAAAGTAGTATTCCATTGGATCTGGCTTATCATGAGCTTTGGTTTGACAGAAATTTTCTTAATTATAAAAATACCCTTGACCCGGGTAAAATTATAATTTTAAATTCTTTCAAGTCCTTTCTAATAATTTATCCTAGGGACTAATTCGCATGAAATTCTTCCTTTCAAAGACCAAAGGTATAATTTTTTTATTTTTTTTCTAATATGGGAAAATGACCTTTTCGCCCTTGAGCAGGGTCAAAAATACAAATACTTATTCTTTCAGGTACTTTCTCACAATTTCAGTTCAATTTTGGAATTAATTCCTGTTAATAACCTTATTTGCATTTTATTCCAATTATGATCCAAACATAATTCCAATTAGGGCTCAAGCTAGTAAATTACTATCGCACTTCCTTTTCGATCTTTTCATTCATCTGATGCCACGTTCCTTATATTTTTATACATATCATGGTATCCTTCACAAAATTTGGGATATAACATTTCTTTTTCCCTTAATAAAATTTCATCCTCGAAATTTTGCTTAATACTTACATATCGTTTTCTCTTATTTATAGTACCACCATAGAGGTACTAAAACCACAATAACCTCAAGTGATTACCAAATAAGAGAAAAGTTAGACTTGAGGTATAGAAAGTAGAACGAAAAGAAGGTGGAGATGACCTAGTAAGTGTCATCTAAGTATAACAAGAGCTTAGGCCTTAGTAGAAAGATTATTTATATAAATAGGCTACTGATAGGAAAAGTAAAGAAAAGAGTGAAGGCAGGTGCTAATAAAAGGCCAAAGTACAAACAAAATAAGGAATTTTTGAAAGTAAGGATGAGCATGTTACGTGAACACTTCCAATATCCCTTAAAGTAAGAAAGATATACGATGTCCCCGACATTTTTCCAATATGAAAAAGTTTAGCCAAACCTATCCAAAGTTATGAATGAATTAATGATATCAAAGTAAAGCACATAGTATATAAGTGGGAATACATTTTCATAAAATTTTATTATATAAAACATAGGCTACTACTCATCTTAACTTGACTGCATTATTCATACCTTGATCCATTCTTACTTTCTTTATCATAGACCTCCTGGGTCATCATTGAACTAGGAACATCTAACATAAGGGAGGAGCTTTAACCTTATTAGTTCATAAAAGTTCATTTCATAATTCCTTTCCCACAAAAACTTTCATTCTAACTAAGTGGTAAAGCAATTTGAGAAAAAATTTCATAATATCTTGCTAAACTCGTAAAAATTTTCATTCCATTCTGGGGTCCGGTCTCTCCCTCCTCATAATTTTGCTTGCTTTATTAGGATCTACTATAACCCCATGAGAGACTCTTAAACCTACTAAGTATACTCTTTGTGAGTCCAACTCACCGTTTCTGGGTTTACCAAGTAAATTTTTTTTACAATACTTTAAAAATTCTTGGTTGTCTTTCATGCTCTTCTAAAGTTTTGGAGTTCTTTAAACATTATCCTCATTCTCATTTTCATCATCTAAGATCACCATAAATTACTTGTACTTCTATTCATGTAATAACATGTGCATTGGTAAGTCTTATAGTGCTCATATTTAACTATTGGTGCATCCTTCCTTGTTACTTTTACATCTTTTCATATTTCCAAGTAGGACACCCATCTTGAAATTTTCCTCACTTGAGTTCTCTTAACTATAAAATGTTAAGGGGTTCTGCTGTAGTCATGTCACTACTGGACTTAGAGAATGTGGCATTAGACTTTCTTCCTAGCTATAACTCATCTGTGGGACTTATGAATAACTTTACTGCTTTATTTTTAGGGCATTCAACCCCTATTCTCTTCTTTCTTTAACATCAAACATAACGTCCATACTGTCATTTCATTATCATTCTCATTTTCATCTATTGCTTATACTTACACTACCTCCTTACTACTCTACCTTTTGTTAGCGTAGAGATCTAATAATGCTTAGTTAACTTTGCTAGATTTAGATTAATACATGAATCTTACTTGATTGTTGTCTGGTAATTGATAAGTTGATGATTTAATTTGAGGCAACAGCCTAGCAGATTTGACTCAATGATTTGTTTACTATAGGTTCAAACAAATTGGGATTGCGATGGCTACTCCATATGGTTTAGTTGTACCAAACATAAAAGTGTTCAATCCCTTTCTATCTTGGAGGTTAGTTTACACCCTTATGATTGTCTATGATCATTAATAACTACTAAAGTGCTTTATATTTGAATTATTTATCATGATTGAAGTTCAAGTTTGATGCCCATTGTTTTTTCGTGTTAATTCATGAGTTAAGTGTAACACCTTATACTTAAGTCCATTTCCTATATATTAGACTCCAATTATGTCCATTGTTGCATGATTAAATACTTGATTGCATAAAAATATTAAAACAGATTTTTCTTTATTTTGGGTACTGTTTATTGTGCATTTTCCATTTTACTAGATGAATATAGAAACTTCATAACTAGTTCTAGAAAAATTATCTTACGGTAATTCAAGCCTTTACAAATAGTTAATGGGAAAAATATGAAATAGAGATTTTCTGGACCAATTAGTACAGTTTATTTCTTAAATATTTACTATATATTTGGTCATTTTGAAACTTTCCAAGTTTTGGCCTTATCTTTAAAAATTCATATCTCATGATATCCTAAGCCAAATCATTCATTCTTTATGTTATTAGAAAGCCTTGTGTGTCTATGTATAGATATATTTTGCTTGTATATTTGTTCTATGGAAAAGGGTAGAATATTAACCTAAACCAATAGGGGTTAGAGCTCAATTTCAACTAAAACAATTTCAATAAAACTTACATATCACTCATTATATAGCTCCAATTACTACCAAATAAAGTGGAATCTTATACCTAAGACATAGAGCTTCCAGTATATGTAAACCACTGAATTTTTGGAGCTCTATACTATTTTATGTTGTCTTTTCAATCACCCAATACCTATGGTGGAAGTTCCAGTTATTCCCATATTTCCCTGTTCTGAACCCTAACTTCAAAAATTCATAACAATTTGTACCCACATCTAAATGAAAAGCTCGTTGAACCATTTCAAAGCTCTACTTGTCTATTTTAAGAGCTTAAGAGTATATATAGCACATACACAAAATACCTTGTTTTGAATAGAGTACCTCTGTTCTACTTTCAGTTAGTCATCTTGGATAAGATCATATTATAACTCATCAAAATAAACTTTATAAACTTGAAACTTCATCATGTATTGTTTGAAATCCATATATAACCTCATACAAGGATCCTAAAATCAAAACCATGATAATATACAGAATCATAAGATAATACATGATTTTATACATTTTGTCAAAATAATACATTCCAATTGGCTCCATTTATTCCATATTTGTGCTTCTCCTTTATCCACTTAGCTTTTATCTTGATCTTTATCACATCTTGGCCCTATCAAGGTTATTCATTTGAAAAGAAATGAGATTTAAAGAATCTCAGTAGTTACATCCATTTATACATGCATATTATCATGACATTTCATAAAATCATCTTGGGAAATCATATCATCACAATATGCTACACAATTTCATAAAAATTTTGGCATGGTAGCATTTTGAAATTGGATATCAAGGGTCAATAAGCCCTACATACAACTAGCCAACAATACATTTACATCATAAAACATTAAAACAAATGCATGGCATCAACAAAGAATCATGTAAATCAAGTTTGACAACATTGAGCATAAATGGAAAATAACTACCTTCTAACTCTCCAATGATCTTCATACTTTGTGGACACTTCCTTTGGCCTTTAAACACTTCTTGAGATCCTATAGCATCATAAAATATGGTCATTAGCCACTGATTACACAATCCTCTTCACAAAGTGGCATCTTGAACCTTAAAATTCTCTTTAGTTATTCTTTGGGAATTTCTTGTACAACATTCTCCTCTTAACCTATTTTGGACCTAAGGAATCTATTTTTTAGGTTAAAATCATGAAATTCCCTCATTAAATTAAACCCTAGATCCACAGAAAATTCCATGAAATTATAGAAAAATATTTACTCATTTTTCTTACAAACCAATTACATATTCTTGCATCTTGGAAGATCTACAACCCTTTTCATGGTTTGTTTCCTTCATGGCTTCATTTTCTCTCTACTCTCTCTCTAGGTAGAAATTTTAAGAGCAAAAATAAAGAGGAATACTCCATGAAAAGCCTCACAAATACTTAGAAACACAAGATACTAGTCATGGAACTTACCTTGAGCACTTGTATCCTTAAACTTTGCATCTTGCTCTTGCTTTCTCTTCTTCAAATTTTCGTGCACTTTCTCCCTCAAGGCTGCTGTTTAGACATGTTGAGGAATGTGAAAATGAAGACTAAATGGCTTAACCAAGCTTATGAGGGAAGATATCAAATAAAACTAAATTATGGTTAATTTTCCCTTAACCTTTAGTTACTTTTTCTCAATAAAGCTTTTCACAAAATTCCCATGATGTCCCAATACCTGATTAGATGTGCTTCACTTTAGGCAAAAATTGGTTCAATAATTTTTATGGAACAAAATATCATTTACCGATTAAATTTACCTGTACCAATTAAATAATTTTGCCAAAATTGTCATTAGATTAGTACAAAATTTTCCAAAAAATATATTTTATCAAGGTTCTTTCAGTGTCCTTGAATTAGTACTACCTTTTTTTTTTGCAATCTATATTGACTTTTATCAGGTAAAATATTGATATTAAACCTTAATTACCCAATAAATATTATTTCGATTTTAATAAATTTCATACTATATTTCATTGGGATAGGCTTATCGAGATCTTCATTTTGACTATAAATTTTCATATTTCCAAAAATACCCTTAACCCGAATAAATTTATAATTTTTAGAACTTTTCAGTCATTAGGTGTTATTTTACCCAGGGACAAAATAATAAAATTCTTTATTTCAAGGAAATTTTGCATAGAATTCTTATTCTCTGGGGTAAAAATATAATTTTTTCATTTTTACTTTTACCTGGGAAAAGTGACTTTTTGCCCTTTGCTGTCTGTTTCCGTGTCTCTCCATTTTTGCTATTTCTTTGTAAATTTTATGATATTGGCATTTTTCTATCGAGACTTAAATGAAATTTCCACATTTAACTTCTAATATGAGAAATTACCCTTTTTCCCCCGAGCCGGGTAAAAATATAATTACTCATTCTTCTAGGCAATTTCTAGTAATTTTCCCAAAAATCAATTTTTTAATATTTTATTTTTACTATTCACAATAACTTTCAAATTAGTCTATCTTTTAATCTAGATCTCTTAGGAATGTAATACTTATACCGTTGCACTTAACTTGAAATGAGCTTCCATTCAAGTGGTGTATTGCATAGCTTCTAAGGTAAATTCTGGAATTAAGTCTTGTTTTGAACCTTATGGAAAATTAATTCCAATTAAATACCAAATATAACTTCTTCTAAAAATAGTATGGGAAATTAATTCCTTCTAGAAACTGAGCATGCAATTTCTCCGTCTCACTTACTTTCTCATCTTTTCGTGTATCTTATGACATCTCGTAAAAATAGGGATATCACACTAAGTGGTTGAATAGAGCATATTTCAACCTTACATTTGTAATGTTTGTCGTTAACATGATTTTTGTTTGTTAAGAGGTGGTTCACATGGGAGAAGGAGTAAGGTGCTTTTCTTATTGTCAAAAATTGTCATTTTATTTGTCATGGCTTGAAAAGAGATGCAAGGCATTTGAACCAACATATTTATACACTATGGAAAAGGTATAATATTTTTCCTAAATATTTCAAGTTGACAAAAGCTCTAAGCTTCATTTGCTGATCAGTGTTCTTCTATAGGGATATTTCTTGTTACTTGAAAGTGCTAAGTCTCATCATAGCATACATACTATGAACATTAGCATATTAGCTCAACACCCTTGCTTCGGAAATAGGTTTATCTCTCCTAATGTACTTATATCTTTTAGCATGATAAATTAATAATCTAGTTTTGGTTCAAAGGTGACTACATATCTTCAGTGACAACTACAGGGCTGTAGGCTTGTTATTAAGATTTGTAAATTGTATTGAAGATAAGAAAGTTGATTCTAGCATTGTATAATATCTATTGTTTCTAAATTTTTACTGTGTTCAAATTGATTTTTATTTTTTGAATTTTTTATTTGCAGGTGGTAGCAACTACTCATAAACAAATTTGTTGGATATGATACCATTTTAATGAATAGTTTGTTAACTTCTTCAAGTCAAGATAATTATGTGTTCTTCAAATAAACTTGTGCATGGAAAATAATTGAGTGAGTTCATTAATTCAGTTGAGAAATTTAAAGTGAATAATGTGGCAGTTGAAGTAAAAAAAATTGAAGTTTCCTTGAAGGAAAAGGTGTAAAGTGAACAAAGAAACTGGGAGAAACATGAGAGAGAAACTAGTGTTTAATTGTTTTGCTGTTGCAAGTTTTGGTGAGTGATTGGATATCTGTAGCTTTTGTTATATAAAGAAGGGCTTTATGTGAGTTTATTTGAAAATGGAATGCAATTTTTAATTGTGCTTTGATGGCTTCTTGGCACCTGATTATGAATTAAGAAAGGCTTGATTTAATTTTTAATTATTTTTATAGGCATGAAGAAAATTATTTAACCAATAATACTATGTAATAATTTTTGTAGACTTTAGATAAACATAGATATCTTTAAATTCAAGAGCGTAATTTGCTACCAAATGTTATATTCAATTTGTAGATACTATATACTATGTATAGGTTATGATTTACAAGCAAAGGTTATAGTCAATCTGTAGATAATATATGCAAAGCAAGCAAGATTTAGATGTGTACATATTCTATCGTTGGGCATCTACTAATGGTGATCAAATTGGCTTTCTTGGAAGAACTTTCAAATTGTTTCCTTATATTAAAATGTTCTAAGAGAAGAAAAAGAGGGCATAGTTATTAAGATGTTGACCCTTTTTTGTTTTTCACGATCTATTAACCTTAGAAGAAATTAAAATCACTTTACTATTTGGAGAAAGGAATATAATATCAATATTCATCCTTGGATGATTTTTTATAATTATGGAAATTGTGTTTTTGTTTGCAATTTTCCCCTTTCTTCTCCTTCTACAGCTGGGCAAGTATTAAATTTGCTTATTATTAGCATATGCTTTTGTATTAAGTTAGAGAAAGCATTGTAGAGTTCAATATAGATCATGTGAGACAAAGAAGTTTCATTGAAAGGTCCAAAAGATGTTTATGATAGCCTCAAGAAATTTTACAAACTTTGTACTTCATATAGTTGACATTCTTATGTTTTTTATAGTTAGTCTCTCCATTGTAAATTTTTTTGTTATAATTGAATTGTAATTGAATTATTAGAATGTATCATTTTTAATGTAATATATGTTTTTTTTTGTTAATGAGTTCAATAGTGTTATATATATATGTTTTTTTAAAAAAAATATTGGTTTTTGTTGTTATTTATTTAAATAAACGCCAACAAAAGTCTGCTCTACAAATGCCAACTAAATTGGATTCTAATTGGCATTTGTAAAGTCCCCATTTTTGAAATGCTAATGAAAGCAAAAAATAAATGCCAGCTATTCTCTTTTTTGATGTAGTGATGAGTGAGACCAAGGTGGCATATGGTAAAGGCTTATTAGCAAACTTAGCAGAATCAATAAATCTTTTAATAATCAACCTAGCAATATTAATGGAGGTCTCCTTTATCAAGCCTATTATCATCTTTAATTTAGTTTTAGTGAGATGCCCCAAGCTAAAGCCCTTATTCACTATGATCCTAGTGAGAAGGTAATGGAGAACTCTAAATTTGATAGACATACCAACAGGCTTAAGCTTATATTTTTCTGGACTAATGGTAGTTTCCATGACTATCTGATACAACTTAGACTTGGTATAGGATTCAAGAAGCTATAATTCTATCTCAGACCAATCCAAATAGTCACATAAAGCATAGGGATTCACAATAATCATTTGGCCTCTTACAACTTTAGAAAATTTAGTTTCCTTCTTACTGAAACTCATATTGTAGAAGAAGTTGCGTACCACTGACTCAGAATATGATATTCTTGATTCAAGCCATGAAGCAAATCTATCTAGAATCTCAACAATATCAAACTTTTTTTTGTGCAGAAAATCAAACCAGTAACTTCAATTTTACTTGCTTCTTGGAATTTTTGTTGATATCTTCCTTCTTTTTCTTCTTT
This sequence comes from Adenanthera pavonina, assembly GCA_026686845.1. NCBI lineage: Eukaryota > Viridiplantae > Streptophyta > Magnoliopsida > Fabales > Fabaceae > Adenanthera > Adenanthera pavonina. The sequence goes on from JAIVEN010000017.1 coordinate 13,833,871, forward strand.
GCTATTTTCCTTATGAGTTTATCATCATTTTTCTTTTGCATTTCAGCACCACTCATGAATGCAGAGCAAACCTTTCTCTTTGGACATTGCTTGGCAGTTTTCACTTCTCAAGTCTCGAGTAATTCTTCTTCAGTAACACCAGCTTTAGCAACTAATTAGGGTTCCTGAGACTTTGAGAGATAGATTAGTGATACTTTAGTTGAGGAAAAAGGTTCTTTGAATCAATACTTTAACCAAGATAACAAATGAGGATGGAGCAAATGAAGAGAAGATTCAAAGATTATCTAAGAAGGTAGTCAATTGTAATGATCTCAAAATGACCCATTGTGATGTTTTGATTCAAATTGTAACAAGATAATCGATTATATAGTCCAAGTTTGTGGAATTGGTAGCAACACAGCAAATGTAACTAGTTAAGGTACCAATCCTAGTAGGTTATCATGTGAAAATGAAGAAATGAATAGAAAAAAAAAAGATTATAACTCTAAATATTATCTATTAGCATGCTAAAAAGCAATACCCTGATATAGCTTGATAATGATCATATAATGCTATATAAATGATTACATGGAGAAATAGCAAGTAAAAAGAATTCCAATTCGATAAATGATTATATTGCAACAAGTAATCGCTTAAGATTCTAAGATTTAGAAAACTTACAAACATAACTAGTTATCCTTTCACATATAATCATTTTCATTCTGACCCTATTTCTTTTGTTCATTTATTTTTATTCTGATCACTGATGCTCATTATTTTCACGGAGGCTCTTGCAAAACAAATTCTAAGGATACTCTTATGCCTAAGTTAGTATCTAGTTTTATGTTAAGCAATCAAAAAATAGAGAAGGGTTCAAAAGTTTCTCACAATTTACTGGGGTTTATCATTCCTAGTTCTCTTCAAATAAATGAGAATTGATCCTCTGGTAGTGGCTTTGTGAAAATATCTGCAAGTTGTTGTTGAGTAGGAATAAATTTTAAGATAATATATTTCTTTTGCACAAGATCTCTTAGAAAATGATGACAGATCTTAATGTGCTTAGTCCTTAAGTTCATTACAGGATTCTTTGATAGATTGATAGCACTTGAATTGTCACATTGGAACTTCTTCAATATTGATTTCCAAGTCTTCTAATTGTTGTTTTATCAAAAGCACTTGACCACAATAGCTCTTAGCTACTATATACTCAACTTTAGAAGTTGAAAGAGCTACGTTATTTTGTTTCTTGTTGAACCATGAAACAAGTGATCCACCAAGCTGACATGTTCCATTGGTTCTCTTTTTGTCAGCTTTACTTCCAGTGAAGTTAGCATCTAAGTATGCAATGAGAGCTTCTCCACCACCTTTGGGATACCAAAGGCCCATTTGAGTTGTACCGACTAAGTATATGAAAATTCTCTTTACTGCAGTGAAGTGTGATTCTTTTGGTGAGGATTGAAATCTTGCACACATTCAAACAATGAATATAATGTCAGATTTAATAGTAGTGAGAAATAATAGAGAGCCAATCACCCCTCTCTACTTTGTGTTATCAAATGGCTTTCTTTTTTCATTTGGATCAAGCTTAGTGGCAGCACTCATGGGAGTTCCAACAGAAATGCCTTTTTGTTCGTAGAACTCTAGGAAATTTGCATTCTCAAACTCTCCTCTATGATCAGAGTTGATATATGCAATAGAAATACCTTTCTCATTTTGTAATTTCTTAGCTAAGACCATGAATGCAAAAAACACCTTGTCTTTGGATGGAAGAAATATTGTCCAAGTAAATCTAGAATAATCAACTATAATCATAGGCACATACAAGTTTCCACCAATGCTTTTGACACAAGAAAGGCCTATCAAGTCCATGTGGAGTAATTGTAAAGCTCTTGTAGTAGAGATAATATTCTTTGATTTGAAAAAGGACCTAATTTGCTTCCCCTTAAGACAAGCATCACAAACTTTGTCATGACCAAAGCTAAGCTTAGGTAGTCTAATGACTAAATCATGTTTAACTAACTTGTTAAGTTGATTCATATTAACATGAGCTTGTCTTTTATGCCATAACCAACTTTTATCATCTTTACTAATGAAACAAATAGAATCAAGAGGTGACTCTTCAAAATCCACAGTATAACAGTTACGATCCCTTTCAGCTTTGAGAATACTCTTGTGGTCACTCTTTTTTATCACTAAGCATCTTTTTGAGTCAAAGAGCACCTAGTTGCCTTTGTCACAAGTTTGACTAACACTGAGAAGATTATGATTTAATCCAATCATGAATAGTACTTCATCTACTGATGTTTCACGATTTTTCTAGACTATTCTAATGCCAATCATTTTTCCTTGTCATTCTCCTCCAAATGTTACTTTGCCACCTTTTTTATCTCTGAGGATAATAAATTTATCCTTGTCACCAGTCATGTGTCTGGAGCATGTATTATCTATATACCACTTATTGTTTTGCTTGCTTTCAGGCATACCTGCAAAAATAAAATTTAGGTCTTGTTTTTAGGTACCCACTTCTTTTTGGGTCCTTTCAAGTTAGTACAACCTCCTTTAGGTACTAAAGTACCTTTGGGAACTCACTTCAGTTTGTTGTCAATTCTATTTTTCATGTATAAGCGCGAACTAGAATTGTGACCCTTCTTGTTACAGAAGTCACAAGTCATAAAAGGGGCTACTAGATACAACAAAAGGAATAAGATAATTTTCACCACTTTTTGGTCTTTTTGTTTGTAAGGCTGATTTGTCCTTGCTTGGGTCAAAGCTGATACTAGCTTTGTTATGAACACATCGTTGTTCACCTAACATAATACTCAAAATCTCTTTGCCTCTTGTGAATTTAGCAAATGTCTTTTATAAATCATCATTTTTGGCTTTCAATGATGCATATGACACACATGAATTTTGCTTTTCATTTTCAAATTCATTTACCTTGTCTTAAACTTCTTTTCTTAAGTTCTTTTCCTTTTGAAGATTTTCTTCTAAGGATGAGATTTTCTTTTTAGCTTTGAAAAGCTCTTTTGCTATTTTTATGCATTCATCAAGCAATTCATAGAATGCAATTTGTAATTCACTATAGTTGGGCTAAGTATCATCTATGTAACATCTAAATTTTTATGATTTGTTTGAATTTTGGTTTAGAGATTAATTGTATAATTGGAATTAAAAGTGCTTAAATATCTTATGTAAATCAAACCAGGGACTACAATGCAAAGGATGATCAGGGACCAAATTACAAAAAAAGTTGGATGGCAAAATTGTGAATATTAATTATTAGCAAAAAGACAAAAAGGGGGACATAGATGTCATTTCCTCAAATAAATTATTTGTTCAGTATTTGCTAAGACTGATTATAGGAGATGATTAAGGAAAATTATCATAAGAAATTATACTCTAATAATTAAAATAAAAAAATAGATATATTGGGTAAAAAATTGGTCAGAAGTTCCATAATCTATAAATTAATAAGAATTAGAAAATAAGTCTAGATCAGAAAATTTAGATACATTATGGCATAAAAAGAGATACTGGATTTTTCTATAAGACTTAAATAGCTATAGAATCAGTCTAATAGATATTGGGTTAAAATCGGAGTCTGGGCCTAGTAAGACTTCATCGGTTTCTTAGTGGGCCAAGTGTACTATTCATGGAGGCCTAGTAAAGGTGTAGAAAACCCTAATAGGCTAGGAATGATATTTGGAGACCTAGAAGTATTATTGATAAAAATAGTTCAAACCAGGCCAAGAAAGGATAAAGGGCCCAATAAGCTCAATTTACCCGATTTCTAGACTGATTAAATTATAGGTGATCCATTTGACTATGAAATAATCAAGAATAAGTTGAAAATAATTTTATAAGGTTTATAATAATTATCTATGCAGAGAGGTTACAAGAAAAATTAACCAGGAATAATTTTATCGGTGTTTTCGATTAGAGTCTAGTAAGGTAAATATTTTTCTAAAATAAATTATATGGGCTTAGAAATGATTAATTAAGGTTATAATGAGTTTGAATTCATATTTTAAATATATTTATGCATGAAAAATTTTACCGGATAAAATTTACATAATTAGAGCTCGAAAACCCAGTATATGTTGAACTTGGGTCAAGAATTAAATGGTTTAAACCCAAGTAATTAAAGGAATCATCTTGGGATGTTATTTGCCTCAAAGTGATGTGGAAATAAGAAGAAAAATGAGTGGAGAAGAATAAACCACCATGCATGATACTATGTAATGGATTAGGTGTCAAAATTGGAAGCTTAAATGAAGTAAGCTCATGTAAGCATAATGATGCAATATTTGCCTTAGTTGCAAATAAAAGTGGCATCCAAATTAATGACAAGAGAGAAAAAATTAATTAGATACCAATTGTGTGAAGAAATTAGTTGTATGGAGGAGAAAAGAGGTGATGCAGTGCAATTTTTAGCCCTTGGATCAAAATTAAATCCAATGGATGGAGTTGTTTCTTGTTGCCTATAAATAAGCTCTTCCTCCCCTCCATTCCTCACACCAAATTAAAAAATTTCATCATCTATTAGTGAAAGAGTGAGTTATAGAGAGAAGGAGGAGAAGAGAAAAGGAAAGTTTGCAAGTTTAAGTTAACATCTCTTCCATTTTCTTTCATTTTATTTCTAAATGGTTGTTTAGATCTTGTATTTCTATGATTGGTAGGTAGAAAACATGTTTATGTTATGAATATGATGATATTGTTGGATCAAAATGATGAAAGAATGATGAACATACTATAAATTTTGCATGAACAAGCATGAATATGTGAAGAATATGATGAACATGCTAAAAGATGTCTTTTGATCTTAAATGTTACCATGCCAAAATGAAATCATATTTCTTGCAATTTTTTTTAAATATTATGCTAAGAATGAGATTATGATGTTATTGGGATTTTCTTAAATCTCACCCCACCAAAAATTTAACCATGATTAGGTCCAAATCATGTGAAAGGCAAGGAGATAAAGGAGGATTCTTGAAGAAATGTTTAGAAATAGGAAAGATATCTTGGATGCTTATGTAATAACAAAGTTCAATGACATTTTATGTTACAATTATGTAAATTACTTGTGACTCTTAAACAATGAATAAAAGTATGTTTTGGATCAATTCTACATGTGTTATATGACTATTATTGAATGAATGGTAATATGGACTTTTATGAAATGAAATTTAGAAAAATTAGGGTAAAATTGCAAGTAAATTCATGAAATTTACTGTAGTGATTTGGCCAATGCAATTCCAAATTAATATTTTCCCTCATAGAGTATTTTAAGAGATGAATTTAGTAATTTGAATCACCCTTCAATGATTTTTCTAGAATTAATTATGATTTTTCAATGTGTAGCCAAATTATTATAGTTACCAAATGAATAGTGACTTTTGGTAATTTTTGGAATTTTTTAATTTGGCCCAAATTTGCTTCCAAATGCATCTACTTGGAACCTAAACCACTAAAGAGGAATAGTAAATTGTTCCTAAGGTTAAGGTTTGACAATCTGCCTTAGTTTCATCTTGATCATTTTGTGACTCTGTTTGTTGTTCTTCCTTAGCTTGAGCCATGAGACAAAATGTTGGTGATCTCCTCATTGTCATTAACTTTCTCATCTGAGCTATCATCCCAGAAGGACAAGATATAAGCTTTCTTATTGCCTTTCACAATTTTTTACTCATTTTCTTGCTTCTTTAAATACTAAGGGCATTCCTATTTGATGTGACTATTCTTTTTGCATTCAAAGTAGGTGAGAGATTCTTTAGAATCCTTTTTACTTGAAGTGCTAGCATCTTTCTTTGGGAATCTTTTGTTGAATTTCTTCTTTTTTGTAAAACTTGCCAAATTTCTTGACAAGCATTGCCACTATTTCTTCATCTACTTCTTTGTCATCTGACTCATTAGAGTCTTCTTAAGAAGTCTTGAGTGCAAGGGCCTTCTTTTTCTTTTCTTGAGATGCTTCCTTTGTAACATCCCAAATTGAACGAAGAGTGCCACTATATGTCTCTATGTGAATTTGTCATGGGATGCATGAAAAGGTGAAAAAAGAAGTAAGATGGTAATTACACATATTCAGTCCTTAACTGGAATTAATTTCCCATATGATCCTTAGAGGGAATTATGTTTAGTCCTTAATTGGAATAAAATGCAAATAAGGTTCTTAGTAGGAATTAATTCCAAAACTGAACTAAAAATTATGCAATATACCTATTGAGTAGAAGCTCACGATGATCTAAGCAAAACAATATAAGTATTGGGAAGTCGGGAGGTTGAAACTGAAAAATATACCAATTTGAAAGTATGGTATGAAAAGAACAAAAAGAATTATTTAAGGTTTATCCCCGAGGAAAATTATGAGAAAGTACCCAAAAGAATAAATATTTCCACTTTCAACTTGACTCAGGGCAATTTTATAATTTTATAAAATTATTGTCAAAATGAAACTTGTAACATGCTGGACCCAATGGTATATTGCATAGATGTTAATTGATTTAATGTGGCGAAAAATTTAATGCCAAGCATCAAAATGTAATTATATACAGAAAAAGGAAATATTGTGAGCCCCACAAAAGCAGAAAAAGCAAGAGGAATAGTATGTGGGCCTACATTGATACTTTTTGGGATAGGATAAAGTAAACATAGATCCAAATATAGATTAATCTTGTATCCATAAAAGTAATAAAATACTGTAAAAATAACTTTACCGATCCAAGTAAAATTAATTAGTACATCATATATCTATACTAGAAAAAATATGTAGTGTTTTAGAGCTATTCCCCTTAAAAGTGGCAAGATGCAGTAGCGGCCCATGCGATCAAATTGATTAATTAAATATTAAATGGACAACTTAAGGAGGAAGTTGTACAATTAACCTAAGTTAAGACAAGTAAACAATGGTTAATTCTCTTTATTAGATATCTCTCCTCCAAGCCATTTGGTGTACTGTATGCATAAGTTAGAAGGCTCAAAATTTACATAAGCAAGAGAGCATTTGGCGTGGAAGAAAAAGGAGAGAAAAGAGGGAGCAAACTTGAAGCCATCAAGTCTAAGTTGCAAGTAAGTTCTTTCATGCTTAACAAGTTGTTTTAAGTAGGTTGTGCTTGTTTCATCGAGTTTTCTCCTTCCCTTCTGTAGGTTCTGTAAGGTTTAGTATAATATAAGTTTTGATGATGACAAATATAGAGTAATAAGGAACAAATGCATCATATGTATCTAACATATATAATGTTCCTTAAAGAAGTAAAATGTGCATTAGCATGTATTTAATTATGGTTATAATGTATATATCATGCTATGTACAAATATTGTAACGCCCCTCATGATATCTTTATTGGTTTATGTTCAGGACCGGAGGAAACAGGACGGAGTTAGGTTCAAGAGAAGCCAGAAAGGGCTTCACGCCACGGCGAGAAGCAGAGCCGCCATGGCAAGATGCCTTCCAGTAGTGTTATCTGGCAAATTTATGGTGGCGCCGCGGTGAGATATCTGGAGCCGCAGTGAGAGTTGAGATTTTTGTTTAAATCCGGATCATTTCGGACATTTAGAAAGAAAGAAATCGGAGAGAGTGACGAGAAAGGAGAGAGGTTTCAACATTTTCGACGTCCAGGAGTGATTTTCGGATCGAGGGAGCTTGGATTTAAGTTGGTAAGTGTTTCTACTACTCCCTCTTTGTAACACCTCATGTTAGGGCCCATTTTCCATGTATTCGATCATTTTAGATGTCTTTCATCATGGATTAGAGACTAAAATCATAATATGATAAAATCAGAATTTTACAAAATTTGGGGTACTGTTCATTTGGCATTTTCTCTTTTACCCGATGAATTTTGAAAATTCATAACTTAATCTAGGAAAATCATCTTGAGGTGATTCAATTCTCTAAATTTATCTTAACTTTAGATCTACATGGAAAAAATATAAAACAGTAATATCATTGGGCCAATTTGTACAGTAATTTCGTGGACATTTACTGTTCATTTGGTCAATTTGCTATGTTCCAGTTTTCTGACCTCAACTTTGAAAAATTATATCTCCTTATATTCTGTTCCAAACTATGCATAATCTATGTAATTTGAAATCTCTACATGTATACTTAATGAAATATTTTTCTCACACATTTATTTCATTTACACAGGGCATAACCTTAACTTAAGTCATGAAGGGTCAGAATTTGACTCTTACTGGAACAGTTTTGGGAAAAACTCCATATCTCCTATTATATAGCTCCAATTAACTCCAAATCAGTGGCATATGAAACTTAAAACATATTCCTTTTCATGAATATAAACCACTGAATATTTGGAGCTTTGTACGATTTTATATAAACTTTTATTTTTTTCAGTATCTACTTTCAGTTTTCAGTTTTCCCATTCTTGCCCTGTTCTGAACCCTGACTTCAAAAATTCATTACAATTCATACATTTATCCAATTTATGTGTTCTTTAGCTCTATGAACAGCTTGTTCTGTCTAATTTAAGAGCATATATAACACTTGTACAATATACTCTGTTTCAAACAGAGTTCCTCTGCTCAAATCAATACTGGTCCTCTCAACCAAACTTATGCCATAACTTACATAATAAGCTTCATAATATATTTACATTGACATTTAATGCTCCAATTTCATGCATAATATCATAGAGGACTTAAAATAATATATTCAAGGAATCAAACAGAATTTATCCCCTTTCATACAAATTTATACAATTCTCAAAACATAGCATCAAGACTTGCATAATAATATCATTCATCATTCTCTTCCTCTTTTCCTTTAGCTCTTTGCCTCCCTTGGATTTCTTCCATAACTTGGACCTATCATGTTATTATTTGGGTGATGAGATTTTGGAAATCCCAGTAGCTAGTCACATCTCAAACATTTACATTATCATGCATGCTATAAAACTTTCAAAACATCATAATAATCATTTCAAGGCATAAATCACCATATCGTTTATAAAAATTTCGGCATTATAACGACATACAAAATGGACATCCCGGGCACTATCCCTTTCATAAAATCAGCCAATACCAGTCTCAAACATCATAGAAACAATATGGCAAGTCATCATTCACAATAATATATAGCAAGACAATATAATGCGAGAAAAAGTAACTATGCTACCTCATGAAACTTTATGTCTTTCCTCTTTGATTCAACCATTTCAAGGACTTCCTTAAGCTTTCTCACACCCTAATGCATCACCAAATATCAAATAAATCAACTTGAACTAAGGGTTAGTTCATAAGAACTTCAAACTAATGGTTCCATGACTTTCATCAATTCATGAAACCCTAATTCTTTAAAAATTCACCAAAAATTCATTTCTAACTCAAAAATGATGAATTATACCTCTATTTCATGTAATTTTTCATGAGGAATCCAAATATGGCCTTAGAATGACCAAATTCCATTTCTAACTCGGTTACTGTTCATTCCGAATTAACTTCAAAAACCTCAAAATTTCACTTCCTTAACCTTAAGCTTTTTCATGAAACCATCACTTGTTCCTAAGATTTTCCACCATGAGGAACTCATTTTTGGCATCAAAAACATGAAATTCCAACTCTAAGTGTGAACAGTAACTCGTCCAAAATCAGGGAAATTCAAGAAAAATTGCTACACTTTGTTATACAACAAACCACTTGCATATTCATGCTTTAAATGTGTAGTCTAGCATTTCCCCCATGATTTATGGTTTTGTAAACTCATTTTCTTGCTAAATCATGTTTGAATGAAACCCTAAGATAGAAAGGAAGCAAACTAAACCATGGATCATGCTTTGAAAACCATAGATAGTAAGCTTAGGGTAGTAGTATGCAAGCTTACCATTTTGTGCTTTGATTTTCCCTTGGTTCCTCTTCCTTTTCTCCCTCCTTTTCCCTTCCTCTTTCTTGCGTTTTCTTCCTATGTTTTAGCTACTGGAAGTAATGCGTGAATGGTGAGGAAAGAGAAGGTTTTAAGTGATTAATCATATGCTTAACTTTGTAACTAATCTTGGTTACTTTTGCTAATCCTTGATTAGTTTAATACATACTTCCTTGACAAGTTTTCCAACAAAATAATATAATATTATTTTGTGTCACATGGCTGCAGCAAAATTCACGCATGGAGAGAGAGAGAAGTGTCCAATTTTCCTGATCCAGATATACCTCAATCCGGATACTTTTTAATCGTACCGATAAAATCGTCTTTACAGTAATTTAGCATTTTTGGGATACAGGACTATTCTAATTTTATTCTTATATTTCCATAATTATCCTGTCCCAAATGGTATCTGTGTATGGCCCATATCCAGACCCGGTTTCTTTTTAACCATCGGTTAGGCTCACAATTTACTTTATCGGTTTACTATTACTTTTGGACACTCGGCACTGATTATTTCTTTATTCTTGAACATTAACCCTCAGTGCCATATACCATTGGACTTCTCTCGTCGAGGGCTTCGTTTTGACAGTAATTTGCATATTTACAAAATTGCCCCTGTTCCGGGGTTAAATTATAATTTCTGAAACTATCGGGTCATTAGGTGTAATTTTCCCCAAGACTTTTCTATGTCTTCTCCACGTAAATTTTAAAGCTTTTTAGGACATGGATGTCCTTTTCATAATTCTTTGGGGGCAAAAATATAATTGTCTCATTTTTCATTCAACCGGGAAAAATAATCTCTTTGCCCCTTTTCACGCAAAATGGTGTCTGTCTATTTTGCATATTTTAGCTTTCTTGGGATATTACACTCTTCATTTTTCTTCGGTGGAAATTTGGGATTTTCGGTTTTGAGGTTGGATTTCCAGTTTGTGATGAAATCCACCGATTGAAATGGTTAAAAAGAGGTTAATGATGTGTGTTTTGGTGTTCTTGTTACTTGGATGTGAGTTTTGAAGGGTTTATATGTGATTTGAGTTTAACCCTAGGTTTATTCCAGTTAAGGCTCTTGGGAATCCGAGTTGTATGGTATTGTTTGGTGTGTAAATGTTCTCTAAGAGCTTATTGATGTATGAAAAGGGTGTTGGAACCTTGGGTTAGGCCTAAAGTGGTTGAATTGTGATGTTTTGGTTATTGGTATATCATGTTAATGAAAGAATTGTGTTATTATGAAGGTTGTTTGGTTAGCCGAGAGGGGTTCAAGCATGTTAGTGTTCAAGAAAATGTGTGGAACTTGTGTGAGCGCGGTATTGACAACCTAAGGTAACCGGGTGTTTGTTTATATGGTATTGTATAGTTGTGTATATATGTATGTCTCTTTCATACCACGATATTATGTGTTGTGTGTATCATTTTATATATATATCGTGGTATGCGTACGGTTAGATGATGATGATGATTGTGATGATGATATATATGATGTTGACATTGATATGATATGAGATGGTGCATACATGATGATATGACATGAAGATGATTATATGATGATACATTAGCATCACCATATGATATTATGAGATTGTGTTATATGGTGGACGAAGTGGTGATGATATGATGATATATATATAACATATGATGATATATGTGTTAGGGAGGATAAGGATGGGATATGTGTATATGCATATGTGTTAGGGAGGATAAGGGTGGATTATATGTGTTAGGGAGGATAAGGGTGGACCGTATATGTTAGGAAGGATAAGGATGGATTGTATATGTTAGCGAGGATAAGGATGAGACCCCTGAGAGGGCGACATGCATACCATTCATTTTACATTGCATTCATGTGTTATATGAGTTTTGTATAAGAATATATATATATATGTTTATATGTGTGGTTGTCCCCGGTTACTGAGACATTGTCTCACCCCACCCTCTCCTATGACTAACCCTTTCAGGTGAAGGTTCTGGTGCTAGTCCTGAGAAGCCCAAAGAGTAGCTGGGGACGTAGGAATAGTCTATGTACTATTTGTTTTTGGATAATGTATCATGTGCCAAGTAAGATAGAAGGTTGTGTATTAAGCATATGGTGTTGTAAGAATGGTTGTAAATCTATATTGTAAGGTATGGGTAGTTGCATATTTTGGTTGTGTATGGAATGTGTTATTTGTGGTGTTTTGAGAGTATTAGATGTTGGAAAGTTGATATTATGGTATTTGTGAGCCCAGGGTAGTCTTGCGCCTAGTTGTTGTGTTTAGGGCTTGTAGCCCGTCTTGTCATGTTGGGTTTCAAGGGTGTCAAAACTCAGAGGAGTGGTTCCTTCGAGGTGAAACCTCTTTGGACTGGTCAGTTTGGAGGTTTTGGACTTGTATGAATGGTCTTTGAGTGACCAGTTGTTTTTGGTGACAATTGGAAGTGGTTAGTGGTGAGTTTTGGTCAATAAGTGGTCAAAACGGTGTTAAGGGTCCAGAATCTCCATACGGAGTTGGTTTGAGGCAAGAAGGGTGCCTATGGATAGCTTGGGACTAGATTGACTTGTAGGAGTTGGAATCAAGTTAATCGGAGGTCGGAGCATAAAGTTATGCGCGTTATAAATTCACCCCGGATTGAACAAGTTCTTGATATGGGGTATCAGCAGGGGGCGCCATGGCTTCAGAGTCCAGGACGCGGGGCGAGTGAGGCTAGAAGCGAGGGAGTTTCAGGGGAGGTTGGAGTCACGGCGGTATTGTAGCAGCCGCGGCCCCAGCCTAGTTTTGGTTGTTATTGTTCTGTTTTTATTGTTTTTTAAGGATGAGGTGAGTATTGGTTGATGATTTTGGTGGTTTTGGGTTATGTCTGGAGGGTTTTGGAGGTAGATTGTTACAAATATACCCATTATATATTTACAATGAATAATATAAGTTGGATATATAAACTGGACTAACTACTTAGTTTGTAAGTGTAATATATTAAATGTAGGTTGGTCCAAGTAATAAAGAGTAAGTATTGGAATACAGAAATGGAAATCAATATCATGGCTCACTCAAGAAAGAAGAAAAGAAAGGATGCTCCAAAAATGGAAGATCATAAGGGAGCATGCCAAGAAGGAAATGATCAAGTGGAAGTGGAACTCAACATTTCAAGACCTAGTCACTAGGTATATTTTGTTTTCACTTAGGTCTTGAGTTGGGATTAATCTTGAAAATTACTTAATCTTGTTACCATATATTTTAAATGAGTTAGATTAAGTAAATCTGATGTTAGTATATGTTAATTTGAAAAACTTTGACTGACAGATAAATTTTGAGAAGTTAAACTTCATATACTTTGTAAAAATATGAACTTTGCTGACTGAAATTTGAAGTCCCAGAGATATCACCTTTGACAGATGAATTTCAAGTGTTAAAATTTGAATTTTGAGTCAAACGTAGCTAGTAAAATGTGCAAAATTTATCTGAAGTTATGACAAAGTTCGTCTGATAACTAAGCACTAAAAGGGTTCAAAAACATTCCCTTTGACAAACGAATTTAAGATTTCAAAATTTAAACTTTAGAATAAAACTCAATGATTTATAATTGCATTTGATTAGCTCAAGAAGTTTTGGTTATCAAAGTAATATATTCTTACTTTTAAACATAGTGAAATCTGGTTTTTAAGAATCTAGAGTTTGACCTTTGATTAGTATTTTTGATGTATCTCTCAAAATACATATGGGTTTGATGTAAAACTTATTTTGTATGAATATAGACTTAATAAGCTTTTCAAATAAGGTTACTTTACTCAAAATAAAGTTCATATGAAAAAGCTATGGTCAATTAAATTTGAGTAGTGAGATATGGACTTTCAGTTTTAAACTCCTAAAATTATTTTGATTATATCTCACAGAATACGTTTGTTTTTGAAGTGAAACTTATTGCAATTGAAAGTAGACATTCATAGCTTTCCAACCATAGGTCATTTGCTTAATTTGGAGTTAAAATGAGGGAGTTATAGCTTCTGTAAAATTATCTACAGTGCAAAGTTTGAAGTTATAGAGGTTCCGTGTCCGATAGACGAATTTCGCACCTCCAAAATTTGAATTTCGAAGAGAACTTTTGTGTCATGTTGAGCTTGCCACTGACAGAAAAATTTTGGCTTCTGAAATTGAGCTTCAGGTCTAACAAACAAATTTTTCCTTTCAAAATTTGAATTTAGAAACTCCAAAATGTGAAAATACTTCTGGAAAAGCCAACAGACGTATTTTGACATCTAAAATTTGAACTTCAAGTATAACAGATGAATTTTAGCTTTGAAAATTCAAATTTTGAATCTCCAGAACATGGAAATACTTTTGGAACAATCAACAGACGATTTCCACATCCAAAATTCAAATTTTGAATGGAAGAACTTGTGCCATATTGAGTTGCTCACTGACAGACGAATTTTGAGCACCAAAATTTAAACTTTGAAGGCGCTGTAGTAATATGGAACAACTGTTCACACTTACCAGAAGAACTTTAAACTTGAAAATTTGTATGTTCTAACATAGAAACATTTGCCAAAGATGAAAGTTTGAACTTTGCTTTAGAACAGACGAATGTTGAGTTACAATGTTAAAGTCTTTAGCTTACGGACTCTATGAAATTACTCTGTTGACACCCAAAATTTGAATTTCAGAGTGTCAACGCATTAAATGTGGTTGGTGAATGGCTAGTTTTACAGAGTAACAGTTTGGTAACATCTCTAACGGCTAAATCTTGTGTCTAACGTCTAGTTACACCATAAATCTGTAAATAGAACATCATTTAAACTTATGGGTAACAATTTTAAGAGAGTTTATGTGAAAATGCTGCAACAATTTGTAAAATCTTTCTATCTCAGCATTTTTGAAAAACTCACCTCAATAGAGTGAGCTTTCAATGTATTATCTACACTTCAAGAGGATTTTCATTCTGTAAATACTTCTTTCTACATATTCTGAGTAGAATTTTAGTGTGGAGAAACACTAAGGGATTTACACGTCTTGTAAGGGTGTGGGGAGAGTGGGTTCACAAGTACCTACTAAAACTTGTGGGATGTACTGAGGCTTCACATGTGCCCAGATCAAACCTGTAAGATGTAGTGGAAAATCCTAAGTGGTGACTTGGGGACTGGATGTAGGCCAAGTGGTTAGGCTGAACCAGTATAAATTGTTGTGTATTATTCTTCATCTTCTCTATTCAGTTGCTGCACGCAACTCTCTCTGTTTATCCCTGTTTTGCTGCACTCTTAGTGAAATTGGGTTGTGATCCAAAAGGAGATAAAATCTTGCATCACCCAATTCACTCCCCTCTTGGGTGACCAGCAAACCTAACAGGTTCAATTTCGGCCATGGATAGGAAGTGAAAAGAGATGAGGTTTCATGCATTAAACAAAGTAGAAACCATAAACTATGTAAGAAAGTAAGGTTTTCAGAATATTAAAGTAAGTTGCATGAAATTTGTAATATTCTTAATTTTACTAGATATTATAAAATGCATAAGAATTAGAGAAAACTAAGAGACACAGTTAAATGTGAAAAAATGGCAAAAAGGTCATTTTTCCATATTAGAACTAAAAATGAGAAAATTATATTTTTGTCCCTCGATAGAAAAATCCTATACAATATAGTCCCTAAAATGGAAGAATTTCATACATTATAGTCCTTGGGAGAAATTATGTGAAGGACCCGAAAGAATTAAAACTTAAAATTTTACCCCAGGTCAAGGGCAATTTCGTAATCTTTAAAATTCTTGTCAAAACAAAGCTCATGATGAGCCAAACCTAATGGAATACTGCTTACAGGGTAACTAAGTTGGTATGAATTTATAAATAGTGTTAAATGTTAAAAGTGACTATTACAATGAAAGAAGAGATTATGAGTCCCACAAAAAGTAGTAAGGAGACAGGAACAATATGTGGGCCCCATAAAAATATATTTTGAGATAGGATAATGAGTTTAGTCTAAAATTAAATTTAGAATAATCTTGTATTAATAAAGTGACAAAATATGGTAAAAGTAATTCATCAGTAGGGTAAAAAGTATTTGACACATGTTATATTCGTATTGGGAAAAATATATAGTATTTTAGCATAACACTCCCTCCCTTAGGTGTGACCAGCAGCTGCCATGGACGAGAATGGAATTTGTTTAATTGATCTTTGGAGAATATTTCATTAAAGGTAACCAAGGTTAATATGCAAACTATGAACACTATTCACATATTAGATCTCTTTCCTCGATGCATTGAGTTAAGTGTTTAAAGGGTGGTTAAGAGGCTGAAAATTTGCAGAACAAGAAGCATTTTAGCGTGGAGAAAAAAGAGAAAAAGAGGAGGAAAAAGAAAGCATGAAGGAAAATTTAAAGGTTCAAATTGCTAAGTGAGTTTCTATGCCTTGTAACTTGTAGTTTCAAGTGGTTTGAAGTAGTTTAATGGAGTCTTCTCCTTCCTCTTTCCTCCATGGATTTTCAGCCAGACCTTAGAGAGAGAGAGAGAGAGAGAAATGGTTTTTCATGCACGAAAGTGAGGGAAAAGCTTAAACTAGTTACCTTAAGCATGATTTTGCAATTTGTTTGAAGTATTTTGAAGCAAATCATTGTCCCTTCTTTCCTCTTGATTTTTGGTCAATCTAGGGGTCCTTTAAGAGTTAAAATTTCATCATTTTGATGACAAAATGGAATTCTTAGGTCCAAATTAGCTAAGTATAAGTGCTAGTTTGAAGAAAAACCAAAAGGAAAGCAAAGTGAAATGTTATGGGTTTAATTTAATGCACACTTTGTGATTGAGCTTGAAGAACTAGTGGCTTATGACCTTATCTTGTGATGTATTTAGGTTCAAGAAAGTTGTGGAAGACTTAGGAAAAGGTGTATCAAGTGTGGAAGGCAAAGGAATTCAAGAATGTAGCATTTTTCCATTATATGCATTATATTGTTTTATTAATTTCTATGAACTCTATGACTTGTATGATGCCATATTTGATGTTTTGTGTTGTTTCCTGAATGTTGGCTGAGTTGTTTGAAGGGGCTTGTAACCCTGAGATGTCCAAATTGTAAAAGGAAACTTTGCCAAAATTTTTATAAAATGTTATGAAATAATATGTGCAATGTGCTTGTTAAATGTTTTTTATGAAATACGTGATGATATATGTATGTAATTGGTAATGCTACTAAGATTCAATAAATCTCACTCCTCCAAATGCTAACCATGTCTTGGAACAAGCCATGGCAAAATTACTAAAAAGGAGAAAGGAAAGGAGAAAGAAATTAATGATTAAGATGGCCTTACTTGCCATGATATTTTATTTCAAGCTTTTATGTAAATTCACATGTGTGGTAATAAATATGTACCTTAAGATGATCATGTCCCTCTAGGTCTTCTGTAATGTAAGTTATGATATGAGAACAAATTATAGCTATGTAATTAAGTTATTACTTTCATATATTAAAGTACTTAGATGGAAATGATCATTTTGACCTTTTGATGGTAATGTAGCCATTGATTGGATGACATATTGATGACTATATGCATATTAATATGGTTGAAAACTAGATAGAAAATCTCTAACGTGGTTTAAACAAAACTCTTTAATTTGGATGTGTGTACGATTTATTATATTTTTTAAATTTAGTGCCAGAAAATTGGGTTTCCAGAAAATGACCAAATGTATAGTAAATTTTTTAGATTAAAATGTACAAATTGGCATAATCCATGTAGACAATGTTATAAGCTATTTTTAGAGGCTTGAATCACCTTCATATAATTTTTTTAAAATTAGTTATGAATTTTCAAAGTTTATTCAATAAAATGGTTTTTACCAAATGAATATTGCCCAAAAATTTTGAAAATCTTGTTTTTACATTCTATGTGATTCAAGCTTCCACATGCGCATAAATGGACTCTATTAAGGTCTAATACATGGGAATAAGGCCTAAAGACAAGGTGTTACATTTTTAATATTAGTGCCTTTAGGCTCTTAGAGCATTGATTTTAGACTGAGATAGTTTACGTATGAAAAAGGAATGTATTATTTATCATTATTTCTTTGAAATAATCTATTAACTAGTTGTTATTGTCAGATAGGACAAATGTCTGCATCCAGAAGCATCTCAGTTTTGGACTTTCATGTAAGATAAAGGCGATGTCGAAAGGATTTAACAGAGAAGAAAGTGTGGGTTCGAGCGAGATGTTGTTAGGTAGCTTGGTTGGTATACCATATGAGATTGGATCTTCTCATCAGAAGCCCATGGCATTGGACCTGGTACAGGTTGATCCTATCATGGAGGAGCCTCCACATGAGAGAGGGATAGAAGTGTTCGAGGATGTGAATTTTGAGGCAGGTTTTCTGATGGACCCAGATAACATTACATAAGAAGGACTTGCTGATGTGGAGTACATTATATTCCAAATTATACATCGTTATTCTAAGGAATATGGGGCTTACTTTGAGGGACTAGACCGAGTGTTAGCATTTAAAAACAGGGTGTTGCAGGTTCAACAATTTCTAGAAACCCAAGGGACATGATATCTTGAGTCAATTTGGATTGATTCCTTGGTCAATAAAATACCAGATAATGAATTATGGACCTCAATCAAAGCAAAGCTAGAAGGAAGAGAATAGCAAAGCCTAGTCAAATGTGTTAAAGTTTATTTCATTAAGGGAAATGCTAAAAAGAAAACAACAAACTATAGAAAGCCCTAAAATCCCAAGTAACAATGCGTTGGAGGTGGTAGACATTGTCACTAGATTATACATAGAGAGCCACTAGAGTTATTGGTATTCCTCGATAATCATATTCCTGGATGCAGTATGAGATTCAAGAGATTTTATGGAATCTCAAGGTTGTTATTTCTTTGAACCTACTTGGATTGATGCAGTCGTCATTATACTGCATGATGACGATAATTATTGGAGGCCTGAGAACCTGCATGAATGTGTCTAGGAACTAGTGCATCATGAATGGTTGATAAGATACAAAACATACCGAGACTGACCATGTGGAGTTATAGCCACATGAGTATTCAATGGAGAATGATCAGGAGGAAGACCCATAGGAGGATCCAGTAGCTACTTACCTCCTAAATAGTCCTAGTTCCTCCTAGATGTTGGTCAAGATGTAAATACTTATGAATATGTATATATTTAGAGAACACTGATTGATTGCAAATTTTTCAATTGTGATATGCATGTAGTCATAGCTACTATAACTAGTAGAAAGAAAGAACTGATGTATGATGTTTGTAGAGTATATGTGCAAAGTTGGCTATATGAATGAAATGTTATGTTTATATACATATTCTCTTTGAGTATTATTGCCATATGTTCATAATTTCAATTATTGTTTGGATAAAAATGGCTCGTATTAGAAGACAAATAAGAGTAGCCACTCCTGAATAGGGAGAAGCTTTACTACTTGATCCATTGCAAGCTATTATGAATAGATTGGATCAGCAACAAAGAACTAATGAGTATCTACAAAGAATCATAGCTACTCAGAGACTGCCTCTAGAGGTTAGAATTCAAGAGCTGAATACTAGGAAGTGAAAAATGACCAAATATATAGTGATTTTCATGCTAAATATTGTATCAATTGGCATGTTGAAGCTACTATTTCATATTTTTCCCATGTATAAAAGTTTTAAACTATTTTTAGACATTTGGATCCTCCATATGATTTTTCTAAATTTAGTTATGAGTTTTTAAAGTTTAGCCTAGAAAATAGGGAGGCTAAACAAATAATAACCAGAAGTTTTAAATTGTTTTGTTTTGGTTTCTCATGTGATTTAAGCTTCTAAAATAGTATTATAGACTTAAATGAAGTCTAATACATGGGAAATGTAACACCTCTATCTAGGACAGTTTCCCATGTATTAAACCTCATTAAAGAACAACTTTACTTAATTAGAAACTTGAATCACAATAAAATATTATAATAAATTTAATCAATTTAAATTGTACTATTCATTTAATCCTATTTTTTCTTCTTTTTCAGCAAACTTCTGGAAATCGTAACTAATTCAATAAAAATTATATGAGAGTGATTCAAGTCTTTATGGATAGCTTAAAACATTATCTACATGGAAATAATATCAATCAGAGCAACTACTTGGCCAATTAATACAGTAAATTTCATGAAGATTTCACTATTCATATGGTAAATTTTTGAAATTTTAGTTTTCTAGGCTAAATTTGAAAAATCACCATAATTCGTATATACATCCAAATTGAGTGATCTTTAGAACATTTTAAATCCCTGTCTGTCTACTTTTCAACCATATATAATATGTATAATTTATACATTAAAAGTCTAAACAGTGGCACATTCACTCTACATAGGTCAGAATGACCATTTATATCTTACTACTTTGCCACACAAAAGGTATAAAATATTTACATGGCCATATATTATTTTCATATTATACCATACATGCCTTAGGACTTAAAAGGGACATGAAAGCTTCAAGAAGCATATCCAACATTATCTCTACAAATTTACATAAAAGTTCTAAGTTCATGGCCCTAGCAAGTATCACTAGCTTAAATATTAAGCTCTTTCTCCTTTCCTTTCTCTTGATGGGTGGTCTTGCCATAATTGTTCCCTATTCATGTTTAATATTGGGGAGGGTGAGATTTAAAGAATCTCAGTAGCTAACACCCAACATGCCATCATATCATCACATTAAACATGAAAACATCAAGATAACACATTTTGAATACATTAACACATTTATGTCATATGAATTCATAAAATTTTTAGCACAGTTTCATTTTAAAAAATGGACATCCCAGGGTATCAATGCTCCTCAATCAACTCAACCAATACACATAAATAATCTCGAAATATCATTACAATTATATGACAAGGCACAAAGCACATTGAAAATAAATATGATAATATAATGCAAGTATGGAAAATTAACTACCTTATAGCACTCCCTTGCTTTTCACACTTGGTATGCCACTTCTTGGGCCTCATAAGACTTCCTTGAACTAACTTGAGCTCTTGAATTTTGCCTTGAACTTCCTCTTCTCCTTAATTTCTCTCTTTACTTTTTTTCTCTGGTTTTTGCTGCTAGAAACCATGCAGAATGGTGAAGATAAGTGAGTGATTTAGTGGCTTTAATTAGGTGGCTTAATGACATGCTAATCATGGTTAATCACCTAATTAGCTAAAGTTACTTTTTGGCCAAAAAATCAACTACTTCTTGAGGAAGTTTTCCAAAAAAAATTTGTTGCCCATGCTGCCCCAATTTCACGTCCAATGAGAGTGTTCCAAGTGTCCAGTATGCTCAATTTTTCCTGGTTTAGATATATCTTGAACCGGGTAATTTTTAACGTACTGATAAAACTGCTTTATATAATAAATTAGTATTTTTGGGCTATAGGACTATTCCAATTTTGTTATATTTCTTTAATTATCCTGTTTCAAATAGTATCTATGTATGACCTATATGCTATCCAAGTTACCTTTTTACCATTGGTAGGGCATGCAGTTTGCTTCATCGTTTTACTATTACTTTTGGACACTTTACACTAATTATTTCTTTATTCTTGAACATTAACCCTTAGTGCCATATACCATTGGACTTCTTTCGTCAAGGACTTCATTATGATAGTAATTTTTCATATTTACAAAATTACCCTTAACTTGGGGTTAAATTATAATTTTTGAAACTTTCAGATCATTAGGTGTAATTCTTCCCAAGGAATTTTCTATTTCTTCTCCATGTAATTTTTATATATTTTGGGACGTGGATGTCATTTTTATAATTCTTTAGGGATAAAAATATAATTTTCTCATTTTACCTTCCAACCGGGAAAAATAACATTTTTGCCCTTATTCACGCAAAACGGTGTCTGTCCTTTTTCGTAACTTCCTTATATATTTTGCATTATCATTGATTTTGTCATTTTTTATTACTTAGTATCAAGTGAAATTTGGGGATATTACAGGAAATGGGGTCATAAGTTAAGGTGTTACATCCTTCAAGGCACTGAGTTTGACTTCATGTTTAGCAAGAGTTCTAAATAAAGCAAAGATTGAACTTATTGATGCACCTCGAGTTTCCTCAATGGCTGTGATCTTTGGTTACCATTTAGTAGGAAGAGCT
Organism: Adenanthera pavonina; assembly: GCA_026686845.1. Lineage (NCBI taxonomy): Eukaryota > Viridiplantae > Streptophyta > Magnoliopsida > Fabales > Fabaceae > Adenanthera > Adenanthera pavonina. The sequence goes on from JAIVEN010000017.1 coordinate 13,855,805, forward strand.
CTGAGAATTTTTTTATTTATTTTCTCCCTTTGAGAATGCGCCATATTAAGAGCCTTTAACTTGATGATATGGGTGAACTTTATCTGTAAGTCTTTCATACTTTCGCCTTCTTTCATTTTGAAACTTTAATATTCAGCTGTGAGAGTATCAATATGATTTTCTTTAACTCCTTCAATTCCTTCTTGACCAACTTCTATGGCTTCCCAAATTTCTTTAGTTTTAGAACAATTACAAGCATGGAAGTACTCATCTTCACTTAAGGCACATATGATCACTTGCTTTATTTTGTGATTTACCATAACTCTCCTTACATCATCCTCAGTCTATTCTTCTTTAGGGTTGTCATGCTCTATTCTATCTATCATTTTCTTTGGCTTGAAATCTCCTATTGTAATCACGTCCCATGCATTGTAGTCTAACACCTCAAGAAACAATCTTATTTTCATCTTCCAGTAGGTGAATTTTCACCACTAAAACTAGGAGGTCTATTAATGTTACATCCTTCAGATAAAAGATTTTCTCCAAATCCAGCCATAATTGCGCTCGGATGGTTAGATCTTTGATGAAAGTCCAAGCTTTGATACCAATTATTGATATAGCTGAGCATCTAAGAGGGGATGAATTAAGTGATCCAAAATTTTTCATCTTAATTGAAAGAATTAATGAAACAATAAAATAGATAGGATATTAGGGGTAAATAGAGTATATTCAGTACTAAAAAAAATGATGTAAATGAGAAGAGGCACAAGAAATTTACCCTAGTTCACCCTATACTACTAGGCTTTTTGTCTAGTCCTCAAATCACTATTTGAGATTTATACTATCTCCAAAAGTTTTCAAAGGGCACTTGTAAGTCTCAATACAATGCTCTATTCTTCCACGAATAATACTCTTTCTGTACAAAGAGCAGTTTGATAACCCACTCAAGAGACTCACTATCTTGAGATTGCTCAAAAAAATTTGTAATTAAAGCTTAAAGCTTTATAGCAATAAAGACTTACACAAAGACGTAGATATGATACAATGAAGCTTTAAGGTGGTTGAACACATTTATGAGCAAAAGAATAATGAATGCAAGTGCAAATAATTTTAGAACTCCCTTCTTGTCCTTTTCTGCATAAATGAACCAGCATTTATAGGTAAAACTTATTAAATAGCCTTTAGGTACAATTAATTTCCTATCACTAAGAGATTTAGTAACTGTTGAAGGTGCATTTAATGCTTACCTATCCATATTAAACGATTACATATTACAGGTAACCAATTTTACTGAGTATATGTTCTCTTTCCAACGTATTTCACCATAAATTAAAATGATTAATTAGAAGAAATATATTTCATATAGAATAAGAAATTAAGTTCATTTCTAGTCTGCCCCGACATAAAGGAATGACAAGAAAGCATATATGAAGATTTAAGGGACATAATTGATTATCTTAGAAAGGGTAACTAATCATCAAAAAAGCTAAATAAGAGAAGCTAAGATAACAAATTATATCTAAGAGAGTAAAAGGTTAAGTTAGAGAATTTTTTGAGTAAAGTAATCATGTAATCGATTATAAGTTCATACATAACTATTTAGATTTGAAATAGAGAGCAAGAAAACTTGTTTAAAGAAGTAACCTGTTACATGGGTCAGGGTAACAGATTAGGTTCAAAAGATAAGAGGATGTAATTGATAGTTTCATAAGATATAATAGATTATATGAGGGAACATAATCAATTATGAGGCATGAGTAACTGGTTAGAATGTGAAGCATACGAGAAGGAACAAATCGATAATTGATTACTTTTATAGAAGTAATCGATTATGCCAGGAAGGAGACACTGAACCGAGATAGATTCAAGATATAATTGATTATGCAAATTATGGTAAAGACACAAAGATTTTGACAGGCAAAACACAATTAATTACTTTGCTATACCAGCAAGAAGGCATGAGACTAAAATGATTTGCTGGCATAAAAGGTTATAGGTCAAGAGCAATAAGTTACTTCAACAGGATTGAGTGAAACTAAAATAGATAACGCTTGAAGAAACTCCTGGACTTAGAATCTTCTAAGATATTAAAAAAAATTGAGCTTAGAAATTATTTGAAAGCACTCATTCAAAGTTTATTTGCTCATAACTTGAACCACTTATAGAAAAAAACTAAGAGACATGTCTTGAGTTGTCTTCGACTAGATGGCTTCCTTAAATTATGCCTGAATGATAAATATATCCTGCAAAACAATTCTTCTCTAGTTTTGTTATCATCAAAACATAGGAATACTAACATGGCTCGGCTTTCTCTTCGGTTTTATCTCTTTGTCTTTTTGGCTTGACCTAGGCCTGACCCAAAATGACCAAGACATACCAAGCTAGTTAAGCCAGAGCCACAATGAACAACTTTAGATATGATATAACTAGTTTTGGTCTTAGAAATGGTACCTCTGGCTGTCTGTCAAAGGAGGAGGAAGACATCAGATGCAATATTAAGAAGAGAGATGAGGATGCGGAAATGGTGAGTATTGAAAATCCACAAGAAGCAGTTTATAGATTAGCTTATCACATCTCATCTTTGGACATATTTCTGATGAATACTACCTCACTTGGATGCAATAAAAAGGTTCTTAAGATTTTAAACCAATTGGAAACTCAAAACTGAAAAATTCTATTTTCATGCACTATTCACTATATTGAGCAGAGAAATTTGAAAAAACATCATTAAATGTACAAAAACCATTTCATAATAGAATTTGGACATCAATTAGTACAATTTAATCCTCCAATTTACTATTCATCTTCTGCTTCCAGTTTCTATCTCATAATTTTAAAAATTCAATTCTCAGTTGAAACAGAGCCAATCGTGCATTCTTTATGTCATTGGAAAGCTTTGTATATCTACTTTCTAAACATATTTATTTTATACATTTGTTATACTCGTATAAGAAAGAACATTATCATAAATCATTTACTGGAACAGTTTTATAAAAACATAGATATTTTTTTTATGAAAACCAGTGCCATATTGCTCATAAGACATAGCTCTTTCCATATATGAAACTAGCTGAATTTTTGGAGCACTGCATAATATTATACATCCTTTCAAAATAAACAGTATTTACAATAAAATACATTTTTCCAACAACCATCTAGTTTTGACCTATTACTTCTATGAGTCATAACTTACATCATGTTTAGCCAAATTACACATAGTTAATTTTATCATAAAGCACATCATATTCTCTAACTAGAGGAATCATACTTTGGCTCATTTCCTTTAGCATAACATAGACATTTATAAACCTTTACCTTTCATAAATTTCAATCAAAGGAATTTTCATTTTTTTTTCAATCTTTAACTTCATTACATTATTCAACATCCTCTAGCAAGCTTTATATACATTATAACATAATCATTAACTTGCTTTCTTATCACTTTTTTCTTCCTTTGCTTTCTTCCATTGTTCTGCTTTACACCTAGTATGGTTAGTACTTGGGAGGATGAGATTAAGCATCTCAATAGTATACTTGCATATGCTAATACATTATCACATAATATTGAAAACATTTATAATATTGCACTATTCATTAAAAATGTATGAAAATACCATTTTGGTTAGAAAAATTTTGGCAGCATAACGGTTTAAAAATAGAACATCCTGAGCTTAGCTTTCATTAAATAAACATAGCAAGTGACACTACATTAGAGCTTTAACCTCTTACTTAAAGCCTTTCCCAATCACTTCCTTGCCACTTCCCAAGCCTCGAGGTATCAAGAAAATTATACTAAATCATCTAATTCTTCATGGCTTTTATAAATTTCATTCTTGAACCCTAAAAACTCATATTTCTTATACTTGACTTTTTCTTGAAAAAATAACTTGTCTTTAACTAATTTATGTATGAGGAATCAATTTCTATCATTGGATTCATGAAAATCCAAGCCTAAGACCACTATTTAGCCTTTGTTAAAACTTCCTCTTAGTGAGGAAGAGAAGGAATTTCAATACAACTTGCTTAAAACTCATGTAAACCTACTTTCTTACACCATTTGCATGTTTTCTCTAGTTTTAGTTTCAAAAGAACACTTTCCCTCACCCAGTACCCACCTTGGTTGACACCATAAACCCTAGCAGGAGGGGAATGGATGCATCTAAATATAATCCTAGCTCTTGAAAAATCACTTTCGAATTGAAGGAGATGCTTATCTTAAGCTGAATTTCTTACCTTCATGCATGCTCTTTCTTCTTTCTTCTTCTTCTTCCTTTTTCCTGCTTTATTTCTCTCACTAATTTTCTTTCTCTCTCTTGCTTTTAGGTGTGGCCGAATATGAGGAAGTTGGGGTAGGGAGTTAGCTTGATATTTATAGACACAAGGAAGGTATAGAAATTGTCCAAGTGTTTCCTTGAAATGCATCATCCATGACATCAATTCCTTCTTCAAGTTAGCTACCAAAATAATAAAATATTCCCTCCAAGCACATGCATAAATATTGGCCAATAAAAGGAGAGAAAGTGTCCTTTATGTAGTATATTTTTCTTGATCTAGACATATCATATATTGGTTACTTTATATTTGGACAATTAAAGGTACTTTTACAATATTTCTAATATTGTTTGTACTTTATTCTATACAGGAAATAAAGTAGATTGGGATCTGCATTTAGCTTAATATTCTGTCTCAAACTATGATTCAAAGTAAGGTCCACATGCTTTTTTTTTACTTTATCAGTATTATGGAGCCCACAATACTTTTTCTTTTTCTGTATAATTTTCACTACTCTCTGTGTAGTCTATTTCCTTTCAAACTATTCATTTAGGCTCAATGCATTATTCCATTGGGCCCAACATGTCATAAGGTCCATTTTGGTATTCATATTGAGTTTTTGAAATACATGAAAATTATCAGGAAAGGACCCAAATTTTTACTTTATTACACTTAAGGGTCCAACATTTTTAATTAATTACAATTAAGGACCCACCATGCAAAATGCCATTTTGCCCCTTGTGGCATTTATTTAGCATATTAATGCCATATCCTTTTCAACCATACTTTTCTCATATTTATTTGAGGCACATCATAATCATCTGTTTGCATAGTCTTGAAAATCTATACGTTACATAGCCAAGAACTTGGGCTTGAAAGATGAAAACAAAACTATAGGAATTTCATTTCAAAAGGCAAGCAAGGAGGGAACAAGTAGAAAATCACCTCCTTTAGCCTACAAAGCATCATTCTTGGGATATCATTGTCAGGCAAAGAATCTTAATTGGAGGATCAAAGGTGATTTAAGGGCATTTTTTTGGCAGCCTAATAGTGGAGTCAAAACTTCAATCCACATAGTCATTTAGTATTCAAGGTTGCAATTTCTGTCCAAACTTGCCATTACACTACTATGATGAGGAGATTTTAACAAAGGTGTGTAACCACATTGGAAAAACTCTGAAAGTTTATTTAAATGCCTTAGTGTGTGACCAAAATGTTGAATCAAGTGTTTTGATGATTCCAAACTAACCTTCTAGAGCTTGGAAAGAAGATATCAAAGGTGCATAGAAGATCTCAAATGAAGAAATCCAAGTAAAATCAGCACAAGATTAGATATAGGATTTATTATTGTGTTTGAGTTGAGTAAAAGACTTTGAATTGGCAAAAGAAAGTTTTTAGAAATATGATTCCATGTTGGTTCATGGAATACTTGAAAAACACCTAGTAATAGATGAAGCTTAAAGTTTTAAAGTTGATCTATTGCTTTGAAAATTCGAACTTTGGCTTCTGAAATTCGAATTTCGAATTGAAAAATAGTTAGTCAGAAAAGAGACTCCTCTGACAGACAAACTTTGAGTACAGAAATTTGAACTTTGAGATGAATCTGACAAGACCCCTTCTTGACAAACGAACTTTGAGTTTTGAAAATTCAAATTTCTGATATAACACAATTTATGAAAATGAAAAATTCATCGGAGGATATATCAAAGTTCATCTGAAAAATAAAGTTTAGAAAAAGTCCAAAATGAGCTCACTGATAGAAGAACTTTGTTTATGAAAATTTGAAATTTAAAAACAAAGCTTGCAAGTCTGTTATGACAATCTGTTGACATACGAATATTGGTATTTAGAAATTTGAACTTTGAAATAAGTTTGATAAGAGCTCTCTCTGACAGATGAACTTTGAATCTTGAAATTTTGAATTTTGAAAAGATGAACTATTGTGCCTTATTGAGCTGCCCATTGACAGGTGAATTTTAGGCACCAAAATTCGAACTTCGAAGGCACTGTAACAATATGGGACTACTGTTCACACTAATAAGAAGAACTTTGACTTGAAAATTCGTATATTTCAACACAGAAATATTTTTCAATAATGGAAATTTGAACTTTGATTTATAACAAACGAACTTTAAAACTCAATGTTAAACTCTTTAACTTTCAATATCTTCGAAATTCATCCGTTGACTAACTAAAATTCAAACTTTGAGTGTCAGAAGCATAAAATGCGGTTGGTGAATGGATAGTTTTTCAGAATAACCATTGGGTAACTTCTCAAACGGATAGATTTTGTCTCTAACGTATAGTTAAGACCTAAATCTATAAATAAAACCTCATTTGAAGTTGTGGGTAACGATTTTAACAAAGCATTTACTGAAACTCTTTTAGATTGTAAACTCAAAGTCTTTTACTCTCATACTTCATACTTCTGCATTTCAACTTTCATATACACTCTAAATTAAAGAGTTCATTCTTTGTAATCAATCTTATCTTTATCTGGAAGAAAGATTTTCTTGTGAGGGGATATTACAAGGGATTTGGGAAGCACTTAGCTAGAGTGCAAAGAGAGAAGTTGTAAGCTCTAAGAACAGAGCATCAATGTTGTACTGAGGCAATTGCAAGAAGCCCACTGAATTCTTGCAAGATAGTTGAAAATCTCAAGTAGTTGCTTGGGGACTAGACATAGGTCAAGAAAGAGAGACCGAACCAAGATAAACTTCTGTGTCTACCCTTCTTCTTTACTGCTTTTACATTGCTATTCTTTTATACTCTATTTTACTATCTCTTCTATCTTCATGATACTCTTGACTTTTGCAAAAAATGTTAATCTTCCCAATTTACCCCCCTCTTGTGAAGCCGGCATATCTAACAAGTAGTATCAGAGCTTGTTTTCCCAAACAAAGGATCTAACAGTCCGGGAAATTCAATGGCTGGCTTTGGAGATAGTATACTACCTGAGGGAAATAACTCAAACAAACCACCTGGCTTTAATGGAGAACACTATGGATACTGGAAGATGAGAATACGGATCTACCTCCAGTCCATTGATCAAGACATCTGGTCTGTCATCCAGAAGGGAGGCTTTGTCCCAATGAAGCTGCAAGATGATAGAAAATACAAGGAGAAGCCAGAGGGCGAATGTAATGAGGAAGATAAGAGAAGAGTCTTGCTAAACTTTAAGGAAAAACACTACCTAGTCAGTGCATTAAACCAAGACGAATTCTACAGTGTGTCACACTGTTCCACGACTAAGGGTATGTGGGACACTTTAGAAATCGCTCATGAAGGAACCAGTGGAGTAAGAGAAAAAAAATTGAACTCTTGCATTGGTGAATACAAAAGCTTCAGAATGGTGGATGGAGTGAGCATCAAAGAACTACAAAAGAGATTCACCCTTATTGTGAATCAATTGAAGAGTCTTGGTAAGGAGTACACCCAGCCACAGAAGGTGAGAAAAATCCTTAGAGCTTTTCCTCTAGAATGGCAACCCAAAGTAACTACAATAGAGGAAGCCAGAGGAGAATCAGTGGCCTCAGTCATAACCTTCTTCAGTAGTCTTGAAGAATATGAGGGAAAGATAAAGGCTATTAAGGAAGTAGGACAAGACAGGAAAAAGAAAGATCTTGCTCTAAAAGCTGCTAAAGAAAAGGAAGAAGAATCTGATGATGTAGATGAATTAGATGAAGAAACTCTAGCTATGATGGTCAAAAGATTCTACAACAAGAAAAGAAACAAAAGATTCTTCGAGAAAAGAGCAATATTAGATAACAAGAAAGAAGGAAAAGAACCTGTCACCTGCTAGGAATGCAAAAAACAAGGGCACATCAAATGGGATTGTCCACAATTCCTAAAGAAGCAAGAGAAGGAAAAGAAAGATGCTAACAAGAGCAAGAAGAAGAGGGCATACATCTCATCAATCTGGGGCAACAGCTCAAGTGAAGAAGAAAATGATAAAGATGAAATTGCCAATATCTACTTAATGGCACTTGGATCAGAAAAAACTCAAGATTGATCCATCAGTGATCATGAGGATAAAGTATATGAATCTGAACCTTCATATTCTGATTTATTTGATGCATTTCATAAACTGCATGATGAATTTATTAAGACAGCTAAAGAACTGAGACAGGCTAAGAAAAAGATTAATAAGCTAGAATCTCATTGCAGTAGTTCTGAAATTACATCTCTGCATAAATCTGAATTTGCTTGCTATACATCATGTATCGAATGAAAGAAAACTAATGACTATCTGCTGAAAGGAATGGCTAGACTTACTAAGGGTAAAGATATGTTGTTTGCTTTAATAGGAAGTCAGAGAATCACACAAGGAAATGCTGGACTTGGCTATGATCCTTATGCAGTAAAAGAAAGGATTAAAAAGAAAAATCAAAATCTGTATATGAGGCATTTTGTACATGCTAATGGGCTTAGAAAGAAAGATCATACCTTAAATCGCATTGAATCCTATGATCATTCAAAATATGTAAAACAAAAATATTTTTTGCATTGTTTTCTTTCAGCATCACAATCTAGCAGTTCTGTCACCACCTGTCACTTCTGTAATAAGAAGGGACATATTTCTAGTTCATGTGCATTGAAGAAAAATAGACTTGATAGATAGGTAAAATGGGTTCCCAAAGATACACTTGTATCTAGGGAAAATGCCACTAACAGAAAGGACCCAAGTAAATTTGGGTACCTAAAAAGAAACTCTGAAATTTATTTTGCAGATCTGTCTTAAAGCAAGAAAGAGCAACAAATGATATATGGACAGTGCCTGCTCAAGCCACATGACTGGTGAGAAGGAGAAGTTCATCACCCTTAAAGACAAAAAGGGAGGAAAGGTGACCTTTGGAGGTAATCAATACGGCAAAATTGTTGGAATTGACATTGTAGGCAAGAATCCAGAAATATTTATTGAAGAGGTGCTGCTTGTAAGTGGCCTTAATCACAATCTGCTAAGTATATGTCAGACATGTGACAAAGGTAACTTGGTACTGTTTGACTCAAAATTTTGCTTGGTCATCCAAAAAAGTGATCACAAAGTAACCCTCAAGGCTCAAAAGTATTGTAACTGTTATATTATTGATCTTGATGAAGTTCCTTCCTTAGATTCTGTCTGTTTGATTAGTCAGAATAGTGATAGTTGGTTGTGGCATAGAAGATTAGCACATGTTAACATGAATCAACTATCAAAATTGGTTAAGAATGAGTTAGTCACTGGCTTACCAAAAATCTCTTTTGAAAAGGATAAAGAATGTGATGCTTGCCTTAAAGGAAAACAAACCAAATCATCTTTTAAATCTAAAAATTTAGTCACCACTTCTAGATCACTGTAACTATTGCATATGAATCTTATTGGTCCATCTAGAGTAAAAAGCATTGGTGGAAATTTGTATGTTCTTGTGATTATGGATGATTACTCTAGATTTACCTGGACTTTGTTTCTTTCTTCCAAAAGCGAAACATTTGGTGCATTTGTGACCTTAGTTAAGAAAGTGCAAAATGAGAAGGGTATTTCTATTGTGTCTATCAGGTCTGACCATGGAGGAAAGTTTGAGAATTCGTGTTTTTTGGAGTACTGTGGTAAACATGGAATTGATCACAACTTCCCAACTCCAAGAACTCCTCAGCAGAATGGTGTGGTGGAAAGAAAGAATAGAACAATAGGAGAAATGGCAAGAGCAATGCTAAATGAAAAGGAACTCTCTCAAGTATTCTGGGTTGATGCAGTAAACACAGCAAGTTACATCATCAATAGAGCCTACATCAGACTAATTCTAGGAAGACTCCTTATGAGCTATACAAAGGAAGGAAGCTAAACCTTTCACATCTGCATGTGTTCGGTTGTAAATGTTTCGTCCATAACAATGAAAAGGAAAATCTGGGTAAGTTTGATGTCAAATCTGATGAAGGTATTTTTCTGGGCTATTCTAGTAGAAGTAAAGCATATAGAATTTTCAATAAGAACACTAAATCTGTAGAGGAATCTGTGCATGTTATGTTTATTGAAAATGAAACAGTTTCCAAGCATGTTACTGATGAAGATGATCTTATGTCGAATTTTAAGAACTTAGATATTTCTAAAGAAGGTAAAACTGAACCTCCAAAAATATCTGAATCTATTAACATGGAGGAAGATATTCAGGAGAAAGACTTTGAGGATAAGAATAATGAAGATATATCTCAAGAACTTCCCAGAGCTTGGAGATATAAAAGGAATCATCCTGTTGATCAAGTGATTAGGAATGTTCAAGAGAAAGTTAAAACTAGAAAACAACTAAGAGATCAGATAATCAACTGTGCTTTCATTTCTCAAATTGAACCTAAGCGTACTAAAGAAGCCTTAACTAATGAATACTGGATTCTGGCTATGCAAGATAAATTATATCCATTTGAAAGAAATCAAGTTTGGGATTTAGTGCCTAAATCTAAAAATCACCATATCATTGGCACTAAATGGGTCTTTATAAATAAACTTGATGAATGAGGAACAATAATCAGAAATAAAGCAAGATTGGTTACCAAAGGATATAATCAATAAAAAGGTATTGATTTTGAAGTGACCTTTGCTCCAGTTGCAAGATTAGAAACAATTAGAATTCTGTTGGCATATGCATGTATGAAAAACATAATGTTATATCAAATAGATGTGAAAAGTGATTTTCTGAATGGATATATCATGGAAGAAGTTTATGTAGACCAACCTCTAGGCTTTGACGACTCTACAAAATCAAACCATGTTTATAAACTAAAGAAAGCTCTTTACGGTTTAAAACAAGCTCCTAGAGCATGGTATGAAAGACTAAGCAACTTTCTAACTAAAAACGGATTCAGTAGAGAAAAAGTAGATACTACTTTGTTCACTAAGAAAGAAAATAAAGATTACTTGTTGTTGAAATTTATATTGATGATATTATATTTTGTGCTACTAATGAATCTCTTTGCAAGAATTTCTCTAAGCTAATGCAAGGTAAGTTCGAAATGTCAATGATAGGTGAGCTTAACTTCTTCCTTGGACTGCAAATTAAGCAAGATGCTGATGGTATCTTCCTCAACTAATCAAAATATTTGAAAGAGCTACTGAAAAAGTTTAGCATGGAAAAAGCAAAGCCAATGGGAACTCCTATGGCTACTGCAACTAAGCTTGATATGGATGAACCAGGAAAAACTTTTGACATAACCCAATACAAAAGAATGATTGGATCTCTGCTATACCTAACAGCTAGCAGACTTGACATCATGTTCAGTGTTTGTATGTGTGCAAGATTTCAATCATGTCCCAAAGAATCCCATGTAAATGTTGTAAAACGCATCTTCAGATATTTAATTGGAACATCATAAATGGGACTTTGGTACCCAAAGGGCAATGGAGAAGATCTCATTGGATACATTGATACTGACTTTGCTAGATCCAAAACTGACAGAAAAAGAATAAGTGGAACATGTCAGTTCCTTGGAGGATCACTGTTGTCATGGTTTAGCAAGAAGCAAAACAATGTGGCTCTATCCACTGCAGAAGCTGAATATGTTGTAGCTGGTAGTTGCCCAAGTTATTTGGATGAAGCAACAGCTTGAAGATCTTGAGATTGAGATGAAGGAGATACCAATAATGTGTGATAACCAAAGTGCTATTAACATCACAAAAAATCTTATCATGCATTCAAGGACAAAGCATATTGAAGTTAGGCATCACTTTATAAGAGATCACGTTTTGAAAGGAGAAATCAGATTAGAATATATCCCCACCAAGGATCAAGTTGCTGACATTCAGACAAAGCCATTTCTAGAGGATAGACATTATAAAATCAGAAGAGAATTGGGTTTGGTAAATCCCAATAAACTGTAAGTATGTCCTAATACTTATACTAATTAAAGTTTTTGACATTGAATCAATCATAACTTTAGTATCAGAGTATGTTTAATATAAAGTGCAGGTGCTCCTCACAAGTTCAAATGATGACAGAACCATATAATGGAGCTAATCTGGATGACACAATGAAAAGATGAAAAAGAAAGCTAGAAATTTGAGCATCTAGACTTGCTCTGTAAGTTTAGGAGGTTGAAATTCACATTTTAGATGTTTCTTAGACGAATTTCCATGATTAAATTGTGTTTTCATGAATATAGTATGCCTAACATTCGAATTTGGATGCCCATCAGACGAATTTCAGTTGGCTGCTCACTGTAACAGTACTCTTCTATCCTTCGAAATTTATCTGTTGAACAACAAAAATTCAAATTTTCAAAAAAGAAATAAAAATGTTATCTCTGTTCAACACGACTAATATATAAATCTTCATTTCTCAACATATGCATGTTGAAGACTCTTTACAAAATTCGTCTGTTGTAGCATGCTCTCTTTATTGATTCACTAAAAGACGAATTTTCATAAGTAAAGTTTGTCTGTTGCTTGTTTTGTTCATGATTGCTTATTGTCTGTTCTTTCAAAGTTTGAACTTTGCTAAAGCTAAGTTCGTATGTTCTTGCATGGTCTCTTGTACCAAGTCTCTGTTAGATAAACTTCCATAAGAAAATTCATCTGTCAGTAAGCGTAACTGCATGGATTAACTTGTAACTGCTCGAAGTTTGAATTTTGACCTCTCAAAATTTGTCTGTTCAGCGATTACATAAGTTAAAACCAAAGGTCATCCTCTGAACAGACGCAACCCTATTCGTATCTCTCTCAAGTCTGTTCTAATTCTTTCCTTAATTCCCATTAACTCTGTTCAAAAATCGTCATTTGTCACTGATTAAACTCCTTTCCGCACCCTATAAACCTACTCTTTACATCTTTCTGAATCATTCCTTAATGAAAATGGCAAGAGTGAAGAATCCAGAAGTAGGGAAAGGAGAGTCACTACCAAAGAGGTCTGTAAAATCCCAATATGCCCCAAAGGAGAGTGAAACTCAGAAAAGAAAAGGTAAATCCAGCAAGACAACACCCTCCAAAAGGCAGAAAACTACTCAAAAGGTAGACTCGAAGAAAGCAGAGCTTACTGCTCCTGCTACTCCTATAACTGCTGCATCTTTTTCCTCTTCTAGCACAGAATCTAGAGATATCAACTGACCTCACTGCCATTGTGGAGCAATGATCATATTCTTGGAGAATACACTTCCAAATTTGTCAGCAAAAAGGTAATCAAGCCTCACTATGTAAATTTGGAAGAATTCCTAGTTTCCAACAATTTTGATGCTGGGCTATGGATGACAAGATATAAAAATCTATTAGAAATACTAGAAAGATATGATGATAAGGTAGTAAAAACCTGGTATGCCTCTCTGAAATTCAATAACAAAAAGAAGAAGTGGGAAGTGAATATGAGGTCTAGGACCATCTGGTTAATAGATGAAACCTTTAATGAGGTTTTAGAAATTCCAGGGTAAGATGGTTTGAAGATAGACATCACAGCCTCAAAGTATATGGATGAGGTTGAAACCACTGATAAAGAAGGAGGGCCTTTTCTGAACTTCAAGGAAAGCACAATTCTGAACACTCTATTTAGAAAAAAAGAGAACAAGCCACCTCTAAGCTTGCTGAAGCCTGCTGATCTCAATGCTCAAGTCAGAATCTTACACTATATTGTGTCCAGGATTATCTTCAACAAAAGAGGCAGTTTCAATCTGATTACAAGAGCTGAAGCACATGTGATGCTAGCTAATATACGTGGAAAGCTCATCAACATGGGACACATTATCCTCCAACACATGATCAAGGCAAGAGATTAGAGGAAAGACTGAAGACCTTTTCTTTGATAAGGAAGCCTCCCAACAGCAAGAAGGAACATCTGAGGTTGCTGTAAAATCCATACTTAAGACTTCTCAGCATCTACCATCTCCATCCCAGCCCACTCAAACTCAAGTAACATCCACTCCATCTACTCAAGGAAAGCTAACCAAGATCACTGAGTTGTATGACAGCCTGTTTATACTCATACTTAGCATCAGAGATGAATAAAATGCCAAGTTTGCTCATCTACAAGATTATATACATCAGTTGGCAAAGAATATGAAAGTGGTTGCTGATACATATGAAGACATAAGGAGTGTCATTCCCTCAATATCAGCTCTACCTCAGCCAGGGTTTTCTAAGCCTATCATATCTCCTACACTTGAGCCTCCAAGTCCTTTTGTGCCAGCCTCCCCTGAACGTGGTAATACAATACATAATACTGAAGCTGCTGGCACATTGTCCATACCACAGGCCTCCAATGATGAGACAAGTCCTAGTCCTCCCTTGGACTATGGAATGGAGGAAGAGGCATCTCTGGACCCAAGCTCCCATGAACCCATTCCTGAAGTTGCTCAGGATTCAATCCTCTCATCCCAAGAATCTGAGCAAGTTGAAAAACTAGTGGCAGCCATCACCATTTCATCCTTTGTACAAGCGACCTTAAATGAAGAGAGAAGTATTGTGCCCTATGTTGATCTCGAGGCTATTTCTCATAATGCTCTCTTACAAACTCAAAGATTAAGGCTTAAAGAAATGTTTTGTTTTCCTACTCCCTCACTTATTTCCACTTTTGGTCTCTCGGAGGAATGGAGAGCTCAATTGGCTGTCACTAGATAAGAAATGCAAGAACTTCTTGAACTCTCTAATGATGATAAGGACTCCAATTCTGAAGCATCTAAGTCTTTGCCAAGGCTTAATCCAGATTTGCCATTTGTTTCTGTGCCTCTTCAAGCAATTCCAGTGTCTCAAATTCCTTCTCCTGCTGACTTTGTTCACCTTCTTGATGATGCCAAAAAGGGGGAGAAGTCTGAGCAAACTGGAAAAACTGCAGCAGAGTCCTCTGGCAAGACCTACAGCAAGAAGTCCAAGTCCAAGAAGAAGTGATTAGAACTTAGGACTGGCACTTCTTGTTGTATTGCTTTTTGAATGACATAATTCTTTGTTTTGAACTATATTTTGAATGATATGATTGCCATAACTTGTAAAAACTTAAATGAATCAATGGTTTTCTTTTGGGTAATCTGCTGTGCATGATATCTTATCTTTTGAAATTTAATGTATATGTTGAGGGGGAGCTTGTTAAAGCAAACCCAAGTACTAATACAGTTTGCAAGTTGTTTTGTCATCATCAAAAAGGGGGGGAATGTTGAATCAAGTGTTTTGATTATTCCAAACCAACCTTTTAGAGCTTGGAAAGAAGATATCAAAGGTGCATGGAAGATCTCAAATGAAAAAATCCAAGTAAAATCAGCACAAGATTAGATATAGGATTTATTATTGTGTTTGAGTTGAGTAAAAGACTTTGAATTGACAAAAGAAAGTTCTTAGAAATATGATTCCATGTTGATTCATGGAATACTTGAAAAACACCCAGTAACAAACGAAGTTTAAAGTTTTAAGGTTGATCTATTGCTCTGAAAATTTGAACTTTGGCTTCTGAAATTCAAATTTTGAATTGAAAATTAGTTAGTCAGAAAGAGACTCCTCTGACAGACAAACTTTGAGTACAAAAATTTGAACTTTGATATGAATCTGACAAGAGCCCTTCTTGACAGATGAACTTCAAGTTTTAAAAATTTGGATTTATGATATAATGCAATTTATGAAAATGAAAAATTCGTTTGAGGATATGTCAAAGTTCATCTGAAAAATAAAGTTTAGAACGAGTCCAAAATGAACTCACTAACAAATGAACTTTGCTTATGAAAATTAAAATTTTAGAAACAAAGCTTGCAAGTCTATTATGACAATCTGTTGACATACGAATATTGGTATATAGAAATTCGAACTTTGAATTAAGTCTAATAAGAGCTCTCTCTGACAGATGAACTTTGAATCTTGAAAATTCGAATTTAGAAAAGATGAACTATTGTGCCTTATTAAGCTACCCACTGACAAGTGAATTTTAGGCACCAAAATTCAAACTTTGAAGGCACTGTAACAATATGGGACTATTGTTTACACTAATAAGAAGAACTTTGACTTGAAAATTCATATATTCCAACACAGAAATATTTTTCAATAATGGAAATTCAAACTTTGATTTATAACAAACGAACTTTGAAGCTCAATATTAAAGTCTTTAACTTTCGGTATCTTTGAAATTTGTCTATTGACTAACCAAAATTTGAACTTTAAGTGTCAGAAGCATTAAATACGGTTGGTGAATGGATAGTTTTTTAGAAAAACAATTAGGTAACTTCTCTAACGGATAGATTTTGTCTCTAATGTATAGTTAAGACCTAAATCTATAAATAAAACCTCATTTGATGGTGTGGGTAACGATTTTAACAAAGTATTTACTGAAACTTTGTTAGATTGTCAACTCAAAGTCTTTTATGTTGAATCAAGAGTTTTGATGATTCCAAACTAACATCCAAGAGCTTGGATTGAAGATATCAAAGGAGATCAAAGTGTTTCAAGTGAAGAATCTCTGAGTAATTGCTGCTAGATCTTCTGTAGGATCTTTTGTTATGTTTAAATGAGGGTAAAAGATTTTGATTTTAAGAAAAGATGTTTTTAAACCTTGTTTTTATGTTAAATCTTGACTTATTTGAAAAATACCCACAAACAGATGAAGTTTGAAAGTTTAAACTGAACTGTCATATTGGAAATTCGAACTTTACCTTTGGAAATTCGAATTTCGAGCTAAAACTGAATAAGTCTGAAGAGATGTCTCTCTGTCAGATGAATTTTGATTCTCCAAAATTTGAATTTTCATCCAAGTCTAAAAAAAGCCTTTTAGTGACAGACGAACTTCTCATCTTCAAAATTCGAATTTCAGATAAAATGCAGTTTGAGAAAACTGAAGAAATTCGTCTGAAATAATGTTGATGTTCATCTAAAATCAAGTTGAAATTGAGTTTCAAAAATACTATGTGACAGATGAACTTTGACTTTCCAACATTCGAATTTTCATATAAGTCTGAAAGAAGCTTCTTTGAAACAGACGAACTTTGACTCTTAAAAATTCGAATTTCAGACAAAACACAACTTATGAAAATGGAAGAAATTCGTCTGAAACATTGTTAAAATTAATCTGAGATCAAGAATAATTTAAGTTTCAAAATTGCTTTCTATCAGACGAACTTCAAACATTAAAATTGAAATTTTAGAAGCTAAGGTTGTGAGTCTGTTGAAATGAAAAATTGACATACAAATGATAGAGTTTTGTAACTTCGAATGTTGAAGTTAGTCTGAAAAGAGTCACTCTGACAGACGAACTTCACTCATTCAAAGTTCAAATTTTGAGGAAAGTAATCTACTGTGCCTCTTTGAACGTTCTACAGACAGACGAATTTTGGGCTTTCAAAATTCAAATTTCGAAGGCACTGTAGAAAATTGAAAACACTGTTCACACTTAACTGAAAAACTTTCTTCTTGAAAATTCGTATGTCACATTGTGAAAATGTTCTATAAGTTTCAAAATTCGAATTTCACTTCATAAACAAACGAACTTCGTGCTGTAACATTGGAAGCTTTAACCTTCGGTTCCTTCAAAATTTTTCTGTTGACCAACCAAAATTCGAATTTCAGTATGTCAGAAACATTAAATGCGGTTGGTAAACGGATAGTTTTTCAGAGTAATCGTTGGATAACTTCCCCAAAGGATAGATTTAGTCTCTAACGAATAGTTAGGACCAAAAATCTATAAATACAACATCATTTGAAGTTGTGAAACACAAATCAAATATATATATACCGAATTTCTACCAAATCTTCTTCTCAAAGCTTTTTACCCTCTCAACTTCAATATTTGTACTTTAACCTTCATATCTACTCTATTCAAGAGAGTTATATCTTTGTAAACAATCTACTCTTCATCTGGAAGATAGATTTACTTGTGAGGGGAAATCACAAGGGGATTGAGAAGCACATTGTATAAGTGCTTAGAGAGATTGAGAAAGCTCCAGAAACAGAGCATACTCGTTGTACTGTGGCATTAGCAAGAAGCCCGTTGAATTCTTGCTGTATAGTGGAAAAATCTTAAGAGTAGTCTTGGGGACTGGATGTAGGTCAAGTGGATAGACCGAACCAGGATAAATTACTGAGTCTTCTACTCCCTATCTTTACTTTTCAGCTTGCTCTGTTTTATACGTTGCTTCCATTACACTGTGCTATCTTCACCCATTTCACTTTGTGCAGAAAAATTTCAATCTTCCCAATTCACCCCCTCTTGGGAAGTCAGCCTTGCAAACATTTTACTCTTATACTTCATACTTCTACATTTCAACTTTCATATACACTCTAAATTAGAGAGTTCATTCTTTGTAATCAATCTTATCTTTATCTGGAAGAAAGATTTTCTTGTGAGGGGATATTACAAGGGATTTGGGAAGCACTTAGCTAGAGTGCAAAGAGAGAAGTTGTAAGCTCTAAGAACAGAGCATCAATGCTGTACTGAGGCAATTGCAAGAAGCCCATTGAATTCTTGCAAGATAGTTGAAAATCTCAAGTAGTTGGTTGGGGACTAGACATAGGTCAAGAAAGAGAGACCGAACCAGGATAAACTTCTATCTACCCTTCTTCTTTACTGCTTTTACATTGCTACTCTTTTATACTCTGTTTTACTGTCTCTTCTATCTTCACTATACTCTTGACTTTTGTAGAAAATTTTAATCTTCCTAATTTACCCCCCTCTTGGGAAGCCAACATATCTAACACAAAATACAAACCCAAGGGTAGAAAAAAGGTCTTTTACATGAGTTAGTGTTAAAGTTAATTTGTGCAAAAAATAGAACCCACAAGTTGTAGTTAGGGGATTTGTGTTCAATGTGGAATGTGAAGGATTAAATGTGATTTGTCTCAAATGTGGGAAGTATGGTCGCATATTGAAGGAGTGCCCTCTAAATCTATTTCAACTTGTAGTCACTACGCTGAAAATATGTCCAAAATAAGCCAGTGAACAATGGAAACAATACCAAGGAAGAAGATGAGTATACCATTAGAGTCGGAATTCAAATCGTGGATGTGGTCAAAAGAAACCAACAATCAAGATCAATGAAGCAAGAGGGAGAAAATGGCCAATCTAAAAGATAGAATGAAACAGAAAGGCCAGAAAGCAACGAGTCATACATATCTTCTACATCAAAGATTTAATGTATTAGTCGACCTAGAGGAGAGGATAGAAAAGGCTAGCACTTCAAAGGTACAAATTAGAGAATGGAGGAAAAAAGATGATAGAAAAGTAGTAGGGAAGGGAAAGGTCATCGCTATGTCAAAGGAAGAAGCAGTAAGGAAAGATGAATGTGAATTCATTTTTAATGTTGAACCAAGTAAAGAGTGTGTAGGGCACTCAGTGGGCCTAAGCCTAAAGATAAAAGGTAATGATGGGGTGGTTATTAAAGAAAAGTCCAAGGCAAGTGGCATTAAACGGAATCAAACAAGTAGGCCCAAGATCATTTCCCTTATCTAATAAATGAAAGCAAACTGTGAGAGCACACCATGTGCGGATGGGATATAATAAAATGAAGGGCCCGTGAAATTTGGATTTGGCAATGAAGAAACCCCATGCTCTAGTAACACACGTCAAAGAGAAGCAACTAAAGAATAATAATGTGAACGGTGAAAATTGTGCAAAGAAAAATATGAAGAAGGCGCAAGAATGTATCCTCATACCAACAAAGCCACCAGACATCTCCCTAAAATATATTGGCACGACCATTAACTTGATTCCAAAAGCGATGGTGGAAGTCTATGATTAAAGTACAGACGATGTGGGTGTAGAAGTCTATATAGTAGGTTCAAGTCCTTCTCCTATTTTTCTTTACAGAAGTTTTCTCTCAGAACTATAGGAGAGCTGTTGCTAGAATGTTTCCTTTAATGTAACTGACCTATTAAGAGGAAATATGTCAAAATTCTGATTCTGTTGGAAACTTGAACAATTGGGAAGAAGGATGAAAGAGTGGTGAAAAGTTGGGGTTTTCTAATTGGATCAAGGTAGAGGCTATATGGAATTTTAGAGGTATTTGGCTCTTGTGGAACGAGAACCAAATCGAAGTTGATTATTTTTTCTCAACTACACAATTAATTCACTGCAAAATTAAAAGTCTAGAAAATAATCTCTCCTTTTCACTTACCTGTGTATATGGGGAGATAATCCAAATCTGAGAAATAAACTCTCTTTTTGGCTTACATATATATATCAGTAGTGATAAAATCCTTATTATCGAGAAGAAAACAAATTAATCACTCATATAAAGGAGCATTGTTAATGCTTGGGAAAAATTTTCAATGGGGTTGGCAAAACAAATTGGGAATGGTGAAAACACATTATTCTAGACTGATAGGTGGACAGGGCCCAATGTTACACTAACTGACCTAATGGAAGTTCCAGACCTAAATTTTGATATTGGTGACAAAGTGACAAACTTTGCTAATGATCTAAGAGAATGGTATAACATCCCTAGAAAGCTAGAACATCTAGAGATACATAGGGAATTTACAAATATGGGCAGACACCATTTTGTGTAAAACAAGGCAAAAAGGTCAATTTTCTCGTTTGGAGAGAAAAATGAGAAATTATATTTTTGTCCCTAAAGAATTATGAAAATAACATTTATGTCCCTAAAATTAAAAAATTATGTCGAAATGAGAGTAGAAAAGTCCTTGGAAAAAATTATACATAATAACCTAAAAGTTTTAAAAATTATAAATTTACCTCGGGTTAGGGGTTATTTTGTAAATATGCAAAATTACTGTCAAAACAAAGCCCTCAATGAGATGAGTCCAATGGTATATAGCATTGAGGGTTAATGTTCAAGGACAAAGAAATAATCAATACTAAAAGTTAAAAAGTAACTTTATACTGATAAAACTACTTTTTGATCCGCAAAAACTAAAAAGGCAAAAAGAAAAATAGTTTGACACCACAAAAGTTGCTTTTTAGAGATAGGATAATAAAGTAATACCAAACACAATTTACTTTATTCCTGTATCAATAAAGTGAATTTACACTAAAAAAGATAACTTTACCGGTCTAAGTATAAAGTAATCAATATAGGGTATTACTGGACTAGAAAAATTATGCAGTATTTTAGAGATATTACCCAACTAAAATGGTGCCACATGGCAGCCCATGTGCTGAATTGGGGAGTCTTAATAGTTAAGATAACTTAATGGCTAAGGTGTCATTAAAGTTAATCAAGTTGATTAGCAAAAAGTAACCTTGATTAATGCTTAATTAGTTAACTATAAATACCTCTTCATTCCCCTTCATTTTGTGAATCCAAGAGAGAGAAAAATATGCCCAAATAGAAAGAAGAAGAGCAACACAAGAAGAGGAAAGAGAAAATAGGAGAGAAATATAAAGACATTCAAGGAAAATCGGTAAGTACCTAATTTGAGATCTCTAGGTGTATTGCTATGGTTTCATGCTTGTATGGTTTAGTTTTCATGAATTTCTTTCCTTCCCCAACCTCTGTAAATTTTGTTCAAGACATGGTTTGGGCAAGGAATGATGTTTTAAATCCATAAAAGCATGAGAAAGTGTAAGGTTTTGCAAAAACAAAGCAAGTTAGGTATGATTTGAAACAAGTTTGTGGCAAAACCAATTTTCTTCCTATGAGCAGAATTTTGGTTAGTATAGAAGGTCATCTTAGAGTTGGAATTTCATTTTTTTAATGCCAAAAATGGATTTCCCATGGCAAAAAACCTTAAGAACGAGTACATGATTCATGATATAGGCTAAGATTAAATTGGACAATTAAGGGTTTCATGAGAGTTCTATGTATAATGACATGAAACCAATAGCTTGATCAATTGTTAAATGATGTCTAGGGACTTGGGGAAGCTTAGAAAAGTAACTGGAACCATTGGTTTCAAGTGAAATATCAAGTGGTACTTCACGAGGTAGTAAAATCCATTTATTGCTTTATGTGATTTCACTATATTTATATGATATTTTCATGATGAAATTGAGCTGCCACATTGTGTATTGTGTTTTCTTTGATTGGTTTGGCTGTAATATGAGGGGTTTCAATCCCCGGGATGTTTATTTTCTAAGCTATTATGCTGCCAAAATTTTTATGATGAATGTGGTACTTTGATGTTCAAATGTGATATATTTTGTGAAATGATGTCATAATGCTTTGAATGTAACTTACTACTAAGATTGTCCCTAATCTCATCCCCTCAAGCATCCCATGATATAAGTTCAAGAGATGGTAAGGCCACCAAGAAGACAAAGGGCAAGGAGAAGGCTATTGATGATTAGTTTAGCTATTGCCTTTGCTATTAGCTTATTTGTAATTTTGTATAAATGCTTATGTAAATTTGTAAAGCTATGCATTGCTACCATTATATTATTTTAATTCTTTTAAGATGCCTTGATAATGGTATGAGCAAGTTGGAATAATGTATGACATGTGTACAAGTATTTTGTGAAGTATGGTAGAAACTGACTTATATGGCATGTGTACAAGTATTTTTAGAAGAATTTATTTTTGGTCCTTAATTTGAATTAATTTTCCATAAGGTCCTGAATAGAAATTAATTCTAGAATTCATCCTGGAAAGTATACAATATACTACTTAAATGGAAGCTCGCCTTAAACTAAGTGCAACAGTATAAATATTGTGCTCCAGGAAGGTATAGATTAAGAGATAGACTAATTTAAAAGTTAATGTAAAGCGTGCAAAAAGAAATAATAAAAAATTGACCTTTGGATAAAATTTCAAGAAAGTGCCCAAAAGAATGGATAATTACTTTTGACCAGGTTCAGGGGCAAAACAGTCATTTCTTAGATTAAAAGTAAAATATGAATATTGCATTTAAACTCCAAGGAAACAAATGTTGATATCATAAAATGCATAGGAAATTGGGGAAAATGGAGAAACATCGTTAAGCATAAAGAATAGCAAAGAGGTCATTTTTTTCCGATTAAACGGAAAAATGAGAAAATTATATTTTGATCCCAAGAATTAAGAATCTTTGCATTCTAGTCCCTTAAGAGTGAGTTCAACATGGAAGAAAAGAGAAAGAAGTTTGGGAAAAATTACACCTAATAACTCAAAAGTTTTAAAAATTATAAATTTGCCTCAGGTCAAGGGTATTTTTAAACATATGAAAAATTATAGGCAAAATGAAACTCTCAATGAGTTAAGCCCAATGAAATATATTATGGAATTTATTAAGTTCAAAATAACATTTGTTGGGTAATTAGGGTTTAATATTAATATTTTACTTGATAAAAATCAGTTTGGACTTCAGGAAGAGGCAGTATTAATTCAGGAAAAATTTGTGACCATTGCTAAAATATATATTAGATCAAGATAACGATTTTAGTTCAAAATTTATTTTTGGATAATCTTGTACCAATTTAGTGACAATTTTGGCAAAAATACTTAATCAATACAGGTGAATTTAATCGATAAAGGGTATTTCAGTCCATAAAAATTATTGAAGCAATTTTTGGCAAAGAATGAGACAAGTGGCATGCTACAGCATATTAGGACACAAAGGAAATTTTTACAAAAGCTTTATTAAAATAAAGTAACTCAAGTTAAAAATTAAAGTAACTAAAGTTGATTTTTATGACTTAAATCCCTTAATCACCTTAGTTAGCTGCATAACTCATCATCTTTAGCCTTCATCACATATAAACCAGTGAAGAAAAGAGAGGAGAATTCATAGAAAAAGAAGGGAAAAGAGGACCAAGCTAAAGGACTTGTTTGGACCTAAAACTCTCAAGGTAGATTTCTATAGTTATCCTCTTGTACATACTTGAGTATTATGATGTTTCATGAAGTATTTCTCTCCGCTTTCTCACTGAAAATTTCTATCTAGAGAGAGTAGAGAGAGAAAATAGAGCCATGGAGAAATCAAACCATAAAAATTAAAGTAGAGGTCACAAGATACAAGAATATATCATTGGATTGAAAGTTGAGTTATCATTTTTCTACAATTTATGCTAATTTTCTGCCTATTTAGGGTTTGAGATTGGCAAAGAATTTCATGATTTGGATTCCTTGGGTTCAAATTATGTAAATACAAGAGTGTTGTACAAGAAATACCTTAAGGAAAGCAAGATGGAATTTAGTCCAAGTATGCACACTTTGTGAAGGGGGTCATCAAATTACTGGATAATGATCTTACATTGTGTTATATTAGGGTTAAAGAATACCTTATGGAAAGCAAAATGGAATTCCCTATTATGCTTAATGTTGTCATATTGTGTTTTCATGATAATATGACTATACCATATAGTTGTTTGAATGCTTTGTGATGTATTTGCATTGTTGGCTAGTTGTTTGAAGGGTTTTATGACCATAGGATGTCCATTTTACAAAATGTTACAATGCTAAAATTTTTATGGAATTGTATGGCATAATATGAAGTTATGATTTTCATTGATGATTTTATAAAATAATATGATGATGTAAATGCATAATTAGGTATGACTACTGAGATTCTTTGAATTCTATTCCTTCCAAATGATTAATATGTTAGGGGCCATGACATGGAGGAGGCAAGGAGGAAGCAAGAGGAATGAAGAAGATTGTGATTAATAGTTTGATCATGTAAGTTAATATGCTTTATTATGAAAATGAGTACCAATATATGTATGGAAGGTAGATTATGTAATGATGTGTATTCATAATCCTTCCAATCACCTTATGATGTTATGTGTGGATTTGAAACAATAAATGTTGATGTATGAGGTTTATGAAGTTTATTATATGAGTTATTGCATAATTATGAACAAGATGACTAATAGAAGTTGTGATAAGGGAACTCTATCCAAAACAAAGTATTCCTTTTAAGAGTTATACATTCTCTGAAAGTATACTCAATAAACTTTCTGTAGAGATAAAAATCACTTAAGTTGGACAAGTGTATGATCTATAGTGAAATTTTGAATTTAGGGTTGAAATCTGGACGGTAAGCAAGAAACTGCAAATTTTATTGTAAGTACTGATACTTTCAAGGGCAATATAAAATCATGTAGAGCTCTAAAAATTTAGTGGTTTATATGTGTGGAAAGCTCTATGTCCTAAGATTAATATGCCACTAATTTAGAAGTAATTAGAGCTATGTGATAAGAGATATGCATGTATTTCTAAAACTACTTCAGTGAAAGTAATGACTCATAATGATTTAAGTTAATGTGCTGCCCTATTCCAGTAGAATACATGTATAAGAAAAATATGTTTATGAAGTATAGATAGAGGGCTTTCCAATGACATAAATAATGAATGATTTGGCTTAGGATATCTTAGGATATGAATTTTTAAAAATAAGGCCAAAACTTGGAAAGTTTTAAAATGACCAAATGTACAGTAAATATTTGAGAAATAAACTGTATGAATTGGTCTAGATAATGCTCTGTTTCATATTTTTTCCATATAGAAAACATTTTTAGCTAATTTTAGAGACTTGAATCACTTTAAGATGATTTTTCTAGAATTAGTTATGAATTGTTGAAATTTGTGATTTAAAATAGAAAATGCACAATGAACAGTACCCAAAATAAAGAAAATTCTATTTTAATATTTTTATGCAATCAAGTCTCTAATCATGTAATAATATACATAATTGGTGTCTAATACATAGGAAATGGACATAAGTTTAAGGTGTTACAGCCCCAAAAAAATTCAAGGCTTTCGTATGGTTGGTTGGATTGCGCAAAGTACATACTACTACCCTCATAAAGAATAGAGGACTTTATCAAATAGGACTATGCACTCTTGGATGCTAGAAAGAAGAAAACACCAAGCACCTATTAAGAGATTGTTGTCATGCTACTGTAAGGTGGAAAGAATTCATGAAACTAGTGTTATAGTCAACATTCAAGAACCTTAACAAGACAAATTGGCTTAACTAGAATTTCAGGCAAGAGCCTAGCAAGGAGTTCACTAGAAAGGTACTATGGAGCACCCTATTTGCATATGTTTACTGGGACATTTGGGTATCAAGATGTAACAAACTATTTCTGATAGATGAGGATAACATTAATGATAACTTGCTTGCATCTCTATACAAGGTGTAACATCCTAAAAGATTAAATATTAGGAAATGCATAAGGAATAGGGAAAAAATAGAGAGACACTATTAAGTGTGAAAAAGAGCAAAGACGACATTTTTCATATTAGATGGAAAATTAGAAAGATATATTTTGTCTCCAAGAAACAAAACTTCTTTGCATTTTAGTCCCTAAAGAAAGAAAACTCGCATAATATATAAGTTTTGGGGGAAAGTTATAGCTCATGACCCAAAAGAATTAAAATTAAATTTTATCTTGGGTAGGGGAAATTTTGTAAATATGCAAAATTATTGTTAAAATGAAGCTCGCGACGAGATGAATCTAACGGTATATGGCACTAACATTAACTAGTTAAAGATAAAGAAACAATTGATGCTAAAAGTAACTTTTTGCTGATAAAGTTACTTATAGCTCTACAAAAAATAAAAAGGAAGATAGTAAAGTAGATAGACACCATAAAAAGATCTTTTAAGAGACAAGATAATAAAGCAATCTCATATGTAAGTTTACTTTAATCCTTTACTCATAAAGTGATTTAATACTTCAAAAAGTAACTTTACCGGTTCAGGTATAAAGTAACAAGTATAGGACATAATTAGACTAGGAAAAATATGTAGTATTTTGGTTAAAATTCTCTCTCTTGGACATCCCACCAGCAACCATGTGCTCAAATTTTATACTTTAATATTATACGAAAAATGGAGAAGTATTCATAAACTAACCCAAGTTAAGTAGTTAATTATAGTTATTTGGGATATTTGCCTTTGCTCTTCTTTATATTCACTTACATGTTGAATTAAAGAGTGAAGAGAGAGAAAGAGCAGCAGCAACATGAGGAAAGAAGGAGGGAACAACATGAGGGAGAAAAGAGAAAGAAGGAAGAAGGAATAAAAAAGGCTAAGGCAAGCTTTCTCTTCCAAACTTCAAGGTATGATTCAAGGTAGTTTCTCATAAGTTCAAGTTAGTTTGTTTAGTATTTCTCCTCTCTTCTTTGAGTTTGAGTTTTAGTCTAAACATGGGAAAGAGAAAAGAAAAAGTGTTTATGCATAAAATCAAGAGAAAGTATGAGAATATGAAAAGAGATCATTTTTTTTTTTGCAAGTATGAGCAAGTTGTGAGAAAATCTCTTTCTTGCATTCTCTGAGGTCATTTTTGCCAATTCAGTAGAGTGATTAGAGTAAGAATTTCATGGTTTTGATATCCAAAAAAGTTTCCCCATGGTGGAAAACCTTAAAGAAAAGTATTGGCTCAAATATAAAACTTAAGATAGAGAAGTTGAGTTTTTATGGTTTCATGGAAGGTTTATGTGATTAGCCATGAAATCAGTGACTTGAGCATGTGTTTAATGATGTATAGGGACTTGAAGAAGCTTAAGAAAGCTAGAGGAACCTTTGGTTTAAAGAGGAAAGCCAAGTGATACACTAAGAGGTAGCTAGGTTTACTTTAATGCTTTATGTTCTTTCATTATGTTTCTTTGATGATAATATGTTGACATATTGTGAATTGTGTTTTCTTTGATTGGGTCTGGCTATAAAATGTGGGGTTTTTCTTGCAAGAACATCTATTTTCTAAGCTATTATGTTACCAAAATTTTTCTGACCAATATGGTGCTTTAATGTTTAATGTGATTATGTGAAATGATTGACATAATTGCATAAGATGTGGCTTGCTATTGTGATTGTCACAATATCCCCTCAACTACCTAAATGTTAGGTGTAAGAGATGCCAAGACCAAGGTAAGGCTAAGAAGATTGAAGAGAAGCATGCCTATTGAGCCATTTATGAGCATTTTAATGTATTATCATGGCAATTTGTATAAAGTTGTATGAGAATTCATGAGGCTTTTTATTTATGTAATTATGTCATTTTAGGCCTCTTACTATGTTATGAACATGCTTTGGGCAAGTTTGAATCATGTATGCATTGTATGATAAAGGTTTTGGAAATATGAAATGTAAACTTGTCCAAATTAACCATCCATAAAAGAAATAAGGGCACTCTATTTGAAACAAAGAATATGGGTGCTATATATGCTCTAAAAGTAGATATAGCAAGCTTCTAAAGAGCTAAAGGACACTTAATTTGGTTAAATATATGATTTATAGTGTATTTTTCAAGTTGGGGGTTAAAATGTACAATAAAGTGAAAACCATGACTTTTACTATAAGTACCTTTTACTTTAAAAGGTAGTATAAAATTGTGTAGAGCTCAAAAAATTCAGTGGTTTCCGAGTATAAAAAGACCTTTAAGATGTCACTAGTTTGAATGCAATTGGAGTTATATAATAAGAGATATATATGTTTTCCTAAAATTGTTCAAGTAGAAGTTCTATTCTAACATTTAATAGTTTAAGTTGATGCCATGCCCTATTCAAGTTAAATAAGTGTACAAAAAAAATATGCTGTAAAGTAGTCTTATAGAGCTTTCAAATGATGTAAAGTATGTTTGGTTTAATATAATATAAGTTTTGATAAGGACAAATGTTGAACAATAAGGAACAAATGCATCCTTTGTGTTTAACATATATAATGTTCCTTAAAGAAGTAAGATGTGCATTAGCATGTATCTAATTATATTTATAATGCATATATTATGCTATGCACTAACATATCCACTATGCTTTTATGGTTTATAATATAAGTTGGATATATAAATTAGACTAACTACTTGGTTTGTAAATGTAACATATTAAATGTAGGATGGTCCAAGTAGGAAGAGTAAGCATTGAAATAAAATAATGGAAATCAACATCATGTCATACTCAAGAAAGGAGAAGAGAAAGGATGCTCCAAAAATGAAAGATTAGAAGGAAGCATGCCAAAAAAGCAAATGACCAAGTGAAAGTGGAACTCAATATTTGAAGACCTAGTTGTTAGGTATATTTTGTTTTTACTTAGGTCTTAAGGTGGTTTAACTTTTGAAAGTTACTTAATCTTGTTACTATATGTTTTAAACATGTTGGATTAAGTAAATATGATATCTCTGATAGACAAATTTCAAGTTCTGAAATTTGAATTTCGAGCTAAACTTAGTTAGTAAAATGTGCAAAATTTGTCTGAAGTCTTGTCAAAATTCAAATATTATTAAAGTGCATAAAGAGTTCAAAGTCACTTCCTTTGACAAACAAATTTTAGATTTCAAAATTCAAATATTGAAATAAGAACTTGTGAGTCTCGTTAGAGCATGTCTCTGACAAACGAATTTTAAAATACAAAATTTAAATTTCATAGAGGAGAACTTTTGTACCATGTTAAGGAAGCCTCTGACAGACGAATTTCAAATTCTGAAATTCGAATTTTGAGTGCATCATGAAAACATGAGACAGCTGTTCTAACTCAACAAAGGCATTTTTAATATGAAATTTGTATGTTCTAACATGGGACATATTTGACAAATTCAAAATTTGAATTTCAATCTTGAAGAGACAAATTTTGGAAGTTCAACGTTAAAACCCTCAGCTTATGGTCTTTGCAAAATTTTTCTATTGACACCTAAAATTTGAATTTCAGTGTGTCAGACGTATTAAATGCAATTGGTAAACTGCTAGTTTTGCAGAGTAACCATTGGTTAATATTTCTAACAGCTAGATCTTGTGTCTAATGATTAGTTGAGGCACAAATCTATAAATAGAACCTCATTTGAACCTATGGGTAAAAAATTTAAGTGAGTTTGTGCCAAAATACTATTCCAACACATAAAATCTTTTTGTATCAATATTATTAATTAAACACACCTCAATAGAGTGAGATTTCAATGTATCATCTACTCTAAAAGTGAGCTTCAATTCTATAATCATTCATCTCTACTATTTTCTGGGTAGAATCTTAGTGTGGGGAAATACTAAGGGATGTTACATATCTTGTAAGGGTATGGGGATAGTGGCTTCGCAAGTGCCTACTAAAACTTGTGGAATATACTGATACTTCACAAGTGTCTAGATCAAACCTATGATATATAGTGGAAAATTTCAAGTGGTGGCTTGGGGACTAGATGTAGGCCAAGTGATTTTGATCGAATCAATATAAATTCTTATGTCTTGTTCTTCATCTTCTCTCTTCAATTGCTGCATTTTACTCTCTTTCTATTCATCCCTATTTTGCTGTACAGCTCGTGAAATTGAGTTGTGATCCAAAAAGGGAGAAAATCTTACATCACCCAATTCACCCCCTCTTAAGTGACCTGCCTGTCCTAACAATTAGTATCATGGCTTGAACTCCCAGTAAAGGATCTAATCATCCAGGTGTAAGATAGCTGACTTTGGAGAAAATATACTACCACAAGAAAACAATGTCAATAGACCTCCAGGCTTCAATGGTGAACACTATGGATACTGGAAGATAAGGATGCAAATCTTTCTTCAATCTATATGCCTAGAAATTTGGTCTATCATCAAGAAAGGAGATTTTGTGCCAAAGAATATGTAGAATGATGGCACAAATAGAGAGAAGATAGAAGGCGAGTGGTATGATAAGGAAAAATGAAGGGTCCATCTGAACTTCAAGGCATAGTACTCCTTGGTCAGTGCTCTTTCACAAGATGAATTCTTCGGAGTGTCAGATTGCAACATAGCAAAGGAAATATGTGATACTCTGGAGATTGCTCATGAAGGAACCAAGGGAGTTAAGGAAAATAAGCTTAGCTCTCTCATAGCCGAATATGAAGCCTTCAAGATAAACAATGGTGAGCCAATTAAAGAAATACAAGTTCATTTTACTCACATTGTTAATTATCTTGTAGCCTTAGGAAAGAGCTACACACAAAGAGAACAAGTATGTAAAATACTCAGAGCTTTACCTAAAGAATCAACTAAAAGTAATAGCCACTGAAGAAACGAGAGGAGAATCATATCAATATGTCATTGCACTATTTGGGAGCCTTGCTGAACATGAAGGAAAACTAGGCCTTCTGTGGCAGTAGCAAAACAAAGGAAAAATGCTGATGTTCAAAGCTACTACATCACAGAGCTCAAAAGATGATGATACTACTAATGAAAGTGATGATATGATGAGGAGGACGAGCTGAAATAGTTGACTATCAAATTTGGTAGATTCCTCAACATTAAAAAGAAGGAACTTCAGAAATAAAAGCACTCCTACTATGCAAGTAAACAGAAGTACCACTCAAAGAGGCAAGGAGGAAAATATGTAGAGAAGAAAAATGAGAAAGCTAAAGTGGCATACACCTTTATAATTTGGGGCAATAGTTCAGATGAAGATGATGAGGTTACCTATCCATGCTTGATGGCTAAAACCAATGATGAGGTATCAAATTCTAACTCTAAATCTGATTCTGATAATTCTTTTGATGAGTTGCAAAATGCTTATAATTAAATGCATGATGAATTGATTAGATTAGCAAAAACACTTGCACATAGTCAGAAGAAAGTGATTTCCTTAGAAAACGAATTAGAATTTGAAAAGAATGAAAAGGAATCACTTAAACAGAAAATAAATTATTTAGAAAAGATCTGTGAATCCCCCCACACATACTTCCTCGTGTATTCATGTGAAAGATTAACTAAAGAAAAAGAGGAGTTAACTAAAGTTATAGCCAATTTCACCCAAGATAAAGATAAGCTAAATATTCCACTTGGCAAACAGAATTATGTGTTTAACAAGTTGGGTGCTGGCTATATGAGTGAGTCCAAGGAGAAAAATAAAACTATTTGAAATTTTCTGTTTCTACTGTAATTCCTAACACATCATCATGCACATATTGTGGTAAAAAGGGTAATATTGCTTATCTGTGCAATATAAGGAAAAATGATTTAGTAAAAGCATAAAATGGATTCCAAAGAATACCACTAACCCTCCGGGACCCAAGAACAAATGAGTACCAAAATGTTCTTCTAGTATTTCATGTGTGCAGAACAAATCTAAGAAGAAAGAACATACTGGTGCAAGAAAGAGGATGTTGAAAAGAAAAGCTTCTCAAAAATCTAAGATTGTGATTGGAAATCACAAGGAGAAGCACTAGAAGCAATCCTCTCACTCCTCGCAAGGAAGCAATTTAAATGGAAACTATACTACTTACCTTGAGAAGAGAAAGAGCAGAAGCACAAGAGGCAATGGCCTGTATGCAAAAAGGGAGACATGAGCAATACTACACTGCATACAAGCCAACAATAACAAGGAAATAATATTTGGTAACCTCTTACCCATACCCTTTTCAATTATTGCATTATATATAATTGGGTAAGATTGAACTCTGGTCTCATATGTACTATAAAATGTTTAAACTGATCTGTAGTAGACCGAAGACAAAAAGTGTACCAAAGAAAGAAAAAGATATTCCCTTTGCTTTTACAGGTACTCCTTGAGTTAAATGGTGAAAGCCTCACAAAGATGGAGTATCTAATGTACTCAATTGGAATCCTACTGAAAAGGGAAGAAATTAGCTATTAACCAAGCTAGTTTGTAAGTGTTTAACTAGTTTTTGAATATGCTTGGTTGGTACTGACACATGAGGTTATTAAAATAAAGTATGGTCCTTGTTCAAAAATGAACTATCTAAATCTATTGATACCTACTGTAAAGTTCAATGTTTGTACAAGACTATTTCTTTATTTATATAACCAAACTTGTTTGCTTTTCATAATTTCTCTTACTTACTGACTAATGATGTGAAAACCATGTATGTTTGAATAGATGTTCATACTTAGGGGAGCTTATAACTTTGAATGAAAATGTTTTTAAAAGCTCCTTTTGATTTAAAAGAAGAATCACAATCATGTGTTCTTGTATGAACATGCTCATATGTTGCATTGTGCTTTCTTAGTTTTATCATATGAAATGCATAAGTTGAAGGGGAGCATTTCCTGAAATCAAATTATTTATACTTTAGTTCACCCCAATTACTATGAAGAGTTTTGTTGTGTAGTTCTAATCTGTTAAAGGGAGCAATGATGGTTCAACATCTCTCCTTAATTATAAAGAAAGAAGGTAACAACTCTTCAACTTTGAGATACCTCTTGTGATATGTACATATCATAATTATCTTAATAAGAAGCAACATAACAAATGGTATCACAATAGTTTCAAGCAATAACTGATATTAGTTTGAATATCACCAACAATTGGTATCAATTTTTATATCAGTAAAAATTGGCAAGATCTGAACATGCAGTCCATAATAAGTTTTGATGATGATTCACATTTCAGTTTGTGCTTCAATGTGTGCTTGAAACAAGCCTAGATATCTATGCTTACTGGTACAACCTTACAAATAGAGAGAGAAGAAATACTCGTTATTCTTCAAACCTTTTTGTTGATGTCAAATAGGGGGAGAAGTTGTGTGAAAAATATACAATATGCTTAATCTGGAAATAACTAAATTGAACTGCATTATATGTGTTAAACATTCATTAAGCATATTTTTCACTAGTGATTTTTCATCATCAAAAAGGGGGAGATTGTTAGGTTTAATATAATATAATTTTTTACGATGACAAATGTAAAGTAATAAGCAACAAATGCATCATGTGTCTAACATATACAATGGTCCTTAAAGAAATAAGATGTGCATTAGCATGCATCAAATTATGTTCATAATGCATATATTATTCTATGCACTAATATATACACTATGCTTTTATGGTTTATAATATAAGTTGGATATACAAAATTGGACTAAATATACAAAATTGGACTAACTACTGGATTTGTAAATATAACATATTAAATGTAGAATGGTCTAAGAGGGAAGAGTAAGCATTGGAATAAAGTAATGGAAATCAATATCATGTCTCACTCAAGAAAGGAGAAAAGAAAGGATGCTCCAAGAATTAAATATCAGAAGGGAGCATGCCAGGAATGAAATGTCCAAGTGAAAGTAGAACTCAACATTTGAAAACCTAGTTATTAGGTACATTTTGTTTTCACTTAGGTCTTAAGGTGGTTTAACTTTTGAAAGTTACTTAATCTTGTTACTATATGTTTTAAACATGTTGGATTAAGTAAATATAATGTTAGCATATATTAGATTTGGAAAACACTGAATAACAGACAAATTTTACTGTTAATTCTCATATATTTTATGCAAAATTTGAACTTGCTGAAATTTGATGTTCTAGAGTTATCATCTCTAATAGACAAATATTAAGTTCTGAAATTTGAATTTCGAGCTAAACATAGTTAGTAAAATGTGTAAAATTCGTCTGAGGTCTTATCAAAATTCGAATGTTATTAAAGTGCATAAAGAGTTCAAAGTCACTCCCTCTGACAGATGAATTTTAAAATTTAAAATTCAAATTTTGAAATAAGAATTTGTAAACCTCGTTAGAGCATGTCTCTGACAAATGAATTTTAAAATACAAAATTGAAATTTCATAAAGGAAAACTTTTGTACGTTGATGAGGAAGCCTCTGACAGACGAATTTTAGATTCTAAAATTCAAATTTTGAGTGCATCATGAAAACATGAGACAATTGTTCTGACTCAACAGATGCACTTTTAATATAAAATTCATATGTTATAATATGAGACATATTTGACAAATTGAAAACTCGAAATTCAATCTTGGAGGGACTAATTTTGAAAGTTCAATGTTGAAATCCTTAGCTTATGGTTTTTACAAAATTTTTCTATTGACACCCAAAATTTTTTAGAGTGTCGGACGTATTAAATAAGCTTGGTAAATGGCTAGTTTTATAGAGTAACCATTTGTTAATGTTTCTGACGGCTAGATTTTTTGTTTAAGGACTAGTTAAGGCACAAATCTATAAAAAGAATCTCACTTTAATTTATGGATAATGAATTTAAGTGAGTTAATGCCAAAATGCTGTTTCAATACATAAAATCTTTCTGTATCAGCATTATTAGTTAAACACACCTTAATAAAGTAAGGTTTCAATGTATCATCTACTCTGAAAGAGAGTTTTAATTCTATAATCATTCTTCTCTACTATTTTTTGGGTAGAATCTTAATATGGGAAAACAGTAAGGGATATTACATATCTTGTAAGGGTGTGGAGAGAATGGTTTCACAAGTGCCTACTAAAACTTGTGGGATGTACTGAGGCTTCATAAGTGTACAGATCAATCCTATGGGATATAGTGGAATATCTCAAGTGGTGGCTTGGGCACTGGATATAGGTCAAGTCGTTTTGGCTGAACTAATATAAATTATTTTGTCTTGTTCTTCATCTTTCTCTCTTTAATTGCTACACTTTACTCTCTCTGTTCATCCTTATTTTGCTACATAGCTGGGGAAATTGGGTTGTGATCCAAAAGGGGAGAACATCTTGCATCACCTAATTCACTCCCTTCTTAGGTGACCAGCCTGTCCTAACAAAGTATGGATGATTTTGCTTAGGATAGAATGTGAAATAAATTTTCAAATTTAAGGCCCAAAAAATCTGGAACAATATTTTTTAACCATTTAAATAATGAAATTTTCAGCATTAAACTGTATCAATTGATGCAGTCAAATACAAGTTTCATATTTTTTCCTTGTAGAACATGTTTTTAGCTATTTTTAGAAACCTAAATCACGTTGATATAATTTTTCTGGATTTAGTTATGATTTTTCAAAATTCAACTAGAAAAATTGGGTATCAAATGAACAGTACCACATTCTTCCCTCCTCTATTTTGGACCCTATGATAATTCAAGCTTTTAAAATGGCTTAATTGGACATTGGAAATGCTATTACACATGGGAAATTGTATATGAGAGCAAGGTATTACACTAGGCAAGCAATGACATATCTATTTCATAATTGTCACATACACACTTGCATGGTTGCATTATAGTTTTAAATTAGGTTTCAATTGCATTCTTAGTTGCTTAATTTACTCTCCTAAGTAGGATTTAGTCCGGTTGCTCCTTTGTTAATAAAACCTTGGTTATACTACTTATACTACATTTCTTTTGCAATCAAGTCTTAAATTGTGACCTCACAACAAGATCAGTCAAGATGCTAGTGATGATGGAGTTAAATTTGCTAAAGAAGGAGAAGTCCTTGTCATGAGGCATGCTTTGAATGAAAGGGTTAAAGAAGATGATACCGAGTAGTGATAGGAAAATATCTTTCACACTTATTACCTTATCAACAATAAGGTATATAGTACAATCATTTATTGGTGGAGTTGAACAAATGTAGCAAGCTATGCACTTGTTGAGAAATTGAATTTGCCTACTATCACACACCCTCGACCATACAAGTTGCAATGGTTGAATGATTGTGGGGAAGTTAAGGTCACTAAGCAAGTTTTGGTTTCTTGTTCAATTGGAAAGTATGGTGATGAAGTTTTGTGTGATATAGTCCCTATGCATGCTGGACATATACTTCTTAGAAGACCACTGGAATTTGATAGAAGGGCTACCAAGGATGGGTTTACAAATAGAAATTCTTTTGTGATGAATGGCAGATCAATTCCTCTTGCACCATTGATAGCCAAAGCAAGTTTATAAAGATCAAGTCAAGATGAAGAAAAAGAGAGAAAAAAAGGAAAGTGATATGAAAAATGAAAGAAAGAGTTCAAAAGAAAAAGAGAATGATCTAAAAAAAGAAAGAGAAAATAAAAGAGTATGAAAATGAGAGAAAAATTGAGAGCTCAATAAAATAAATTTTAAGAAAAGAAAAGAGAGGCGAGAGAATAAAAAAGAAAAAGATGATTTTTTATGCAAAAGAAAGTGAAGTGAGGAGTGCTTATCTTCTTAAGTAACCTTTATGTGCACTTGTCTACAATGAGGTGCAACATCCCCAAAATTCTATTCATATCATTAGTGATTTTATTATGTTTTGTCCTAAATTATGATATGAAATAGGAGCTAGGGACATGCATGGAAAAAAGATATTGAATTATTATGAGTTGTATGAGGTGATAATTAGTTTTTGGGCCCTAGAAATGTTAAGATGTTGCTATATCACGAGTTAGGCCTTTAGTGGTGATAAGTGAAAAATTTTGGTCCTTAATTATAAATATGTTGAGTCCTTAACTATATATATTAGAAAATTGTATTTTATGATTTTAATTAGAGAAAATGTATAAGATAAATTTTGTGGATCACTTTAAGTCCAATAATGAAAAATAAATAAATTGGACCAAATAAAAAGTGCCAAAAAGTAAAGTTAAAACTAAATGAAATACTTCCCTCCCTGAAGGCATGCTCTTGACTGAAAATTGAAGGGATTATGAGAAAGAAAAATTAGCAATTTAATTAAGGGAAATAGGAAAAAAAAGAGGGAGTCACTTTCTTATTTACCACACAATGTAACAAGAGAAATGATAATATAAAAGAGTCTTCTTCCTTCATTTTGCTGAACATTTTAACACTATTAATAGGGAGAAAGAGAGAAAGAAATTTTTCAAAGCTTCCATGGAGTTTTAGAGAGAGAGACCTTGAGTGTCACCATCAAAGACACCTTTCCAATCCTTAGTTCCATCACAAAACTTGTTCATCTCATCAAGAGCCCCATTTCTATGGTTTTAGTTTCTTGAGAGCAAGAGTTTGGGAAGAAATTATAGAAAGAGAAAGTGTTGAAGCAACAAAAGGATAACAAGGAAAGCACATGGTAAATAGCCTCTCCTTAATCTTATAGTTTTTTTTGCATGAGTTTAGAAGAAAATGAATAACCCTAGCTCAAGATGACTTTTGGACAAGATAAGTTATGGTATTAGGGTTGTGATTTTCATGAAACTAATGGTAAAAATGATTTCCTTATGCAAGTAGGAATATGGCTAAGATTTGAAGTTAGAGGCCAAAGTAGGAAAGTTGAGTCTTAAAACCTTAAACTTTCACCATGATGATTACTAGTAGTTATGAATGATCTAGAGTTGATTAATATGCATTTAGGTCTTGAATAATCGAAAGAAGTGATTGAATAGCTTGCACAAGCTTGACAAGATAGAGAGTTGATATTACACCTAAGGTAGCAACTTAACCATTTGTTACACTTTATATTGATTATGAGCAGTTATGATGTTGATTTCATTGCCATGTTGTTGTTTGATATATATTGTTATGTTGAAATTGGTTTTTGTTGAATTGTTAACATGGCCATGGATGTGCAATTCTGAGGGAAGACAATGTCAAAATTTTTATTTGATCAATATGGCAAAATCTT
Organism: Adenanthera pavonina; assembly: GCA_026686845.1. Lineage (NCBI taxonomy): Eukaryota > Viridiplantae > Streptophyta > Magnoliopsida > Fabales > Fabaceae > Adenanthera > Adenanthera pavonina. The sequence continues at coordinate 13,894,060 of JAIVEN010000017.1, forward strand.
GAATATGTTTGAAATAAGGTACATAACTACTTGCTAATGTCATGATTTCTTGAAATGTTGTGTTGCTAGTAGGATTTCTTTAAATCTCATCCCTCCCCCCCCTCCCCAAAAAAAATACTAACATTTCTAAGGCTAAGCAATATCAAGGAGGAGGGTAAAAGGATTGAGATATGAAGATGTACAAGATTTTCATGGAAGTTGTTTTAATATTTTATCCAAGTTGTGTAAAAATATGAAAATCCATGATTTATGTTATATCATTTTGAACATGCTTAATTATGTATAGTGTGATATTTTGGATTGGTTTGAAATGAAATTAAAGCCATTAAGAATGACATTCAATTTATATGCATGATCCATAATATTAGCCAATCAGAATATCAAATGTTATTTGATGTTGGTATAAGATAGGCCCAATGGATACAAAAGTGCTACCACCGTTTAAAGTAGATAATAAGCCTATAGTATAGAATTGCACTTAAATTGGTTAACCAAAGAGGTAGATATGGAATGACAAATCTAATGGACCACAGTATGGAAAAAATAAAGTGACCAAATAAATAGTAAACTTCATGGAATTTACTATATCAATTGGCACAATTAAATTCAAATTGTATATTTTTTCCATGTAGAGGATTAAAAGATCTTGGGAGAATGACACTTAGGGACCAAAAATTTGAATTAATTCCATTAACTAACCCAAAAATTATGAAGTGACAAAAATAGAATATGGTCTCTTAAACTTAACAAAATTTGATTATTAAATTACCAAAATATCCTTCATGGAATGGCAATGTCCAATGGCTGAAGAAGAGTGTCAAAACCTATGCACAAAAGAATCAAATTCCTAAAGTTGAGTACTAAATAATATAAGCAGACCATTGTAATTGGCCAGTGAAATTTCACTTCTTCGTGTAAAGTCGGGCAGCTTAGTGTCAAATCCTTGTATTACAGTGTTAAATGGCTGATAAAAAGTGTCAAAAATTAGAAGTCTCACTTCTAATTTTAGTAAGTGTAAACTATTTAATGAAAAATGGCTGGAGATCAGTGTCAAATCCTGAAATTTAAGTGTTAAATTATTGGGACAAGTGTCAAACATCTGACATTTGACACTCTTGACTTATAAAATTAGAAATCTTACTCTCAGTTTTTGACACTCATCATTAGACATTTGATATTATTATTCCAAGATTCAACACTAATCTTCCTTATTTTACACTAAAAAATGAAATTTCAATTACCAATTACAATTGTGACCTATGTTATTTGACACTTAACATAAAAAATTTGATACTCTTGCACCCAAGTTTTGACATCTTCTTCAGCCATTTAACACTATCATTCTAGGAAGGGTATTTAGGTAATTTAATAATTAAAGTTTGTTAAGTTTAGGATCATGGTATTTTTTTATTCATTTCAGAATCTTTGGGTTCATTAGTGGCATTAATTCAAAGTTTTGGTCCATAAATGTCAATCTCCAAAAGATCTTTAAGTTGGAACTTAAACCACCTCACAACAATTTTTTTTAAAATTAGTTATGATTTTTTAAAGTTCAGTCAAAAAGTAAAGATTGCCAACTGAATAGTAACCTGATAAAAATTTTTAAAGTTTTGATATGTTTTTTAGTTCAAGCTTCCAAATCCTCTTTAAATGGTTCCAATAGATGTATAATACATGGAAAAGTTCCATTAAGTTAAAGTGCTACTGGAGGCTTGCTTAGACACTAACAAATTTACCTTTTCTTTTCCTAGTGTGGTTGAATCTTTGTTGCAGCAATTTGAAGACATGTTCCCCAAAGATATTCCTTCAAGTTTACCACCCATATAAGTGTTAGATTAACTGGTCACCCAAGAGGAACTGAATTGGATGTCACAAAATTTTTGCCTTTGTGAAGAACAACCCAATGATACAGCATGAACCACCAAAACAGACATAAATAGAACAAGATGAAGATATGAAGCTAGAGATAGAGAAGAAGATCAAAACACCAAGATTTATACTGGTTCAGTCCAACCACTTTACCTACATCTAGTTCCCAAGCAACCCACTTGAGATTTTTCACTATCTCCCATAAGTTCAATCAAAGTACTCATGAAGCCACAATATAACACCAGAGATTCTATACCCTTGAAGCTCTCTTCACACCCTTAAAAGATGTAATTACAATGCTCCCTTAGAGTTCCCCCACTCTAAGCAATCTACCAAAGTAGAAAAGAATGATTTATAGAAGATAAAGCTTTCTCCCAAAGAATAGAATGATACAATGAAACTCTAAGAACTCAATTGATAGAGATAGTATAAGATATGGCTCAAGATATGTGTTTCTGTCTTTTAAAGAATAAAAAACAAGTTTGTAACTCATATTATAGCTTAAATATGTTTAGAACCATGTAGAAATGAGTTTGGAGGGTAATATTTATAGGAAAATGCGAAATATAGTTGTTTAATACAAAAACTAGCCCTTCGAAACACTCTAACTTTGTGTTAGTCAATTAACTATGGTAGCTTTGTCAACTAAGAGACATTCTAAAGGGTATTCTCAAGTTCTGGACAACAATTGTTGACTAAGGCACCCCTTTGTCAACTAAGAGGTGTCCAGTAAGTATCCTCAGGTTCTGGACCTTCGATAGTTTACCAACACCTGTAGGTTAGTTGACAAAGCTAGTGTAGGAAAACTTTCAGACATCGTAGCTTCCTTATTTTGAGCCCAAATCGTGACCTATTGTTGGAAAGCTCTAATGTTTACTTTCAAATACAATAAGTAATACTTTTAAATTCAACCATTTTCTTAGATATAATCAAAATAGTGACAATAGGTCAAAACTAGATTTTCAGCAAAATATGTCTCACTACTCAAATTCATATAATCATAACTTTTTCATGTAAACTCCAATTTGAGTAAAATAACCATCTTTGAAAATTTTTTGGAATCTATTTTCATATGAAAGATTTTCCACATCAAAGTCATATACAGTCTGAAAGATATTCTAAAAAAACCAAACAAAGGCTAAACTAAGATTTTGAAATATCAGGTTTTCACATTCTCTCAAAATAAATATGTGCATTTTAATATCCAAAACTTCTTGAGCCAATAAATGTAAATCTAAATCATTAAGTTTCACATAAAGACTATTAACCTATGATAAATACACCTATTTCAGTCAAAAGGATATCTTAATGCATCCAAGCTTCCACAACTTCAATTCTTGGAGCATCCTTTTCTATGTCTTTATGCTTGATATCTCTGAGTTAAGTGTAATGTTGATAATCCATTTTTTCACTTCAATGCTTACTCTTCTTTTCTTAGAAAAACCTACAATAAGAATATTCAACTAATAAATTAAGTAGTTAGTCCAATTTTACTTCAATGATAAGCATGATATAAATGATATAATGAATATCAAATACACATATCATACAAACTTTTTGTTCTACTATTTGACATCATCAAAATTAAACATGTTGGTCACTAAAACTAACATAAAGGAATTGAACATCAAGTTAATTTATCCTTTGATATAACAATTCTGAACCATCCATACTACAAAAGTAATCCCAAGAAACAAAGGAGCTTCAAAAGTAAATTGAAGAGCTCAAGGAAAAAGGTTATGCAAGAGAAAGCTTAAGTCCATGTGTCGTACCTTTGCAGGGTTGTGAATAACATTAAGGTAAAAGTATCACCATCTCATTGCTAGATTAGATTATATGCTTGAGAAGTTGCATGGGTGTAGTATCTTTTCCAATATTGATTTGAAATTTGGATACCATCAAATTAGGATGAGAGAAGGGAAGAAGTGGAAAACTACATTCAAAATAAAGTACAGATTGTATGAATGGTTAGTTATGCCGTTTGGACTTACCAATACACCAAGCACTTTCATAAGATTAATGAATCATATCTGCATCCACTCATTGCAAAATTTTATTTTGTGTATATTCCGATGTGTAGCAAGGATCTTGATGAACATAAGAATCATTTGTGATGTGCGCTTGATGATTTGAGAAGAGAAAAGTTGTATACTTGATAGAGTACAATCGAGGCATGAAGCATTTGATGATGAGGACAAGCTAAAAGAAACAATGGACCATGGACAAATTCAAGGCCCACTTCAAGGCATTGGAGGACCAATGACTAGAGCTAGAAAAAAAGCTATGAATGGGGTGATCCAAAATATGATTAACATGGAACCATTATATTTCAATGATTTTGAGGCCCAAAATAAAGAAAGAGGCAAGCTGAAAATGTGGAGACAAATTATAGTCAAAGAGCCCAACTTGGAGAAAAACCCAACAAGGAGGATTCACTTAAAATCCATGTGCTTCTCATGTGCTCACTAAAAGTGACGTTTTTAAAGATTATTTTAGTTAATTTGTTTCCTTTTTGAATAAAGAACATGCAATCATAAATCTGATTTGGTTTTCTTTATGCATTAAAGAGGAGCCAACATTTTCAAATTCAAAATTGGAATAAAATGCTCCTTTTTGCTTAGGGTTTCCTTTTTGTATTAATTAGCATTAATAAGCTTAGGTTTGTAGGCTGAACTAGAGTTAGTTTGTGGGTTAATACTTGCCTATAAATAGGCACCTCTTGTACTCCTGCAAACACAATATGAATGAATGAATAAATTTCTTTTCAGCAACTTTGTTGTTGTTAAGTGAGTTCTTTCTTGCTCATCCTTGACTGTTCATTCACACTGTTCATCCATACTGTTTGTTTATTTTCACTGTTCATCAGTTCCTGTTCATCACTGTTTATCCATATACTCATCATTGTTCATTTGTTACTGTTCATTCGTACTGTTCATCCATTTCTTGGTGCCCAGATTTCTTGTTGTGATTTTCCCAAAAAAATAATTGAAATTGATTAAGAAAAAGAGACAAGGAAAAAAAACAAAGAATTGATTGCAGCCTTAAAAAAATTCGTATATAAAATTTAAAAAAAAAAGAAGGAAAGAATGAAAAAAAGAGATATGGCTGCTAAGGCAATTTCCAAAAATTAAGGAGATTTTGTTTTCTTTCCTACTTTAAGATCTTTCAATCCAGGTGGTAGTTTGAATTACAAATTTCCTTTTGTGATTGGGCATTAATGTTATTTAATTACTCCCTTTTTCTGATCTCATTAAAGGAGAATTAACTTTTGAATACCCATTCATAATTTCTCATTTGTGGTAAGTTTCCATTCTTGTCTTTTATTTTCTACTCAGAATTTTACTTTTCTAGTTCAATTCTGTCTATTTTCCTTCATAATCTAAATTCCCTAACTTGTTCCTTTCTTGTTTCATATTTGATAGTCATCTAAAACTTCCTTCCTTTGGTATACATGCCACATTTTTCCTTTTGTCTTAATTTCCAGCATTTTCTTTTCTTTTCTTAGCTGGGAAATTCGATTTCTTTTGCTGGAAACAGAAAATCCATCTTTGTTTGTTGGTCACCATCGTTTTAAACTCTTTTGAGAATTTGAATTTTGGATCTTTGACTTTGAGATTACCACTTAGAAACACTGCTTCTTGATTTTGATTTCAAATTCAATTTTGCACTCTCATAGGAAGCAAGAGTGAGTGGTAAAAGGCAAGAGTGTAATTATATCATTTCTAGAAAAAGCCTTTAAAGTGTACAAAACACGAGTGAATTTGTATCATTGTTGAGTGAAACATGTGAGAGAGTGTGCAAGGTCCTTTCTTTGTCTTCTATTCACTAACATTTTAGGTTTTAAGCATGGCTGGTGATGAACTTGATCTTAAAGCTTTAATGAGAGCTTTCAATGATCAAATCAAGAAGTTGAATGCCAAATTGGATAGCATACAAGTTTCTTCATGCCAAAAGGATGTTACATTGAACATCCCAAAATTCTGTGGAGAGACTAATCCTGATATGTACTTGGAGTGGGAAGAAAAAATTGAACAATGGTTTGAAGACTGCCATTACTTTGAGTCTGAGAAAGTGAAATTAGCTGCTCTTCACTTAGAAGGAAAAGCCAAAGTTTGGTGGGAATGATTTGAAAGAAAGCACCTTAGTGAAGAAAAACAGTGTGATACTTGGAATAGCATGAAGCTCATTTTGAAGCAAAAGTATGCACCACACCACTATTTCTATGAGTATCTTCCAACTCGTAGAAAGGAGCAAACTTCCAAGGTACAAATTTCAATTCCAAGTTCTAGTGATTCTCATTTGGAGCAAAAAGATCAAATGGAGGAGATATCTTCCTCAACATCAACTACTCTCGAAGGTACCTCTAATTCTCAAAATCCTTGTGTTGATGATGTTTCTAATGAATTAGAGTATGATATTCTTGAGAATCCCAAGAAGAAAAATGTTAATGATGTTGCTAATGGGATTGGTCATGATCATTTACCACTGTTAGTTGAGACAACTACTCATGATGTTACTAGTAAGGTGATAGAGAACTTTGTTGATAGTGGTATGCTTGTTTGTAATGATACTCACATTGTTATGCCATTCGAAATTAGTTCTCATGGGTGTGATGAAGTTGAACATTGTCATATGGTGTTTGGGCATCCATGGTTATTTGATGATAGTTGTTCTTTTGAAGTAAAGAAAGCCCATCAAACTCGTTGTATTCAATTCTACGGAAATCACAAGAAAATCAAAAGTAAGCGTGAAAGGAAAAATAGATGTGAGAAGAATATGAGTGTTAAAAACAAGAGTGAAAAACAAGTGAGAAAAGAAAGAGTGCAGAAAAATGAAAAAAGAGGAAAACAAATAAGTGAAAAGAAACTTGAGAGAGGAATGAAAAAGAGAGAAAAGAGAAAAGAAAAAGAGAGTTTTAGAAAAGATGAGAATAATGAGGTAAAAGCAATTATGAGTTGTTTGAGTCAAGGAGTGTTTAAAGTAGTTTCTTTACAACTCCTTTCTTCATATCTTCTATATGTTCCTTCTTTTCATCTTCTCCATCCTTCTCACTTTATCTCTAATTCTTATAATTTATTTAGTCCATCCATGTGTTATAAGTCCTCAATTCCTCTTGAATCTAATGTGAAAGAAAGTCAGCTTGACCATCTAGTGTCTTCTTTCTCTAGTTTATCCATCTATGTCACTTCATGTCATTTTCATCATAGTGTTCTGCATTCTCAATTCATTTGTGAAGTACTCTCTACCCATTTCATGTTTTATGTGTCTTTTGTGTCTCATAAGTTATGTGTCTTTTTATTCTTTATTGGTTTCTTCCATCTCATTTTCATGAATCTTGTGTGTTCCATTTTCTATCTAGTAACACATTCTCTTCTTATTCCATCCAACTTCATGATACTTTGTTTTCATCCATATGTATTCCTCTTGTGAGCTATGCTCCATCCTTGTCTTGTCAATGTGCATCATCCACAGGTGTCAAATCTTTCCAAATTTTGAACCTAGCAAATAATGTGAAAATCTGCCAAGCTTTCATCCCATATGTTTACTCTACAATCTCAAGTTTCGTTGAATCTTCTTGTGTCAAATTTTCCTTTAGTTTTTTGTTGCAAGTTATTAGTGTGGATGTTATGGAAGGAAAATCAAGTTCTGATCCACTAATGCATGACAACAAGACATATGCAATTCAAACTAATGGTCGTTATAAGGTTTTTGATCCGGGAGATTGGTTTGGAATGCAAGAATGTAAAGATGAAACTTTAAAAGCGATGAATTTGCAACCAAGTGTCATTATTACACCACAAGTTCAAGCAAAGGATGAAGAGAAGAGGCATCAATTAGACTTGAAAAGTAAGTATACTCTTTATTTTTTTTATTTGATGCTTTTAATCGTTCCCTTTCTTTCCATATAGATTATCGAGATTCGAGGATGAATCTTTCTGAAGAGGGAGGGAATGATAGAGTACGATCGAGGCATGAAGCATTTGATGATGAGGGCAAACTAAAAGAAACAATGGACCATGGACAAATTCAAGGCCCACTTCAAGGCATTGGAGGACCAATGACTAGAGCTAGAACAAAAGCCATGAATGGGGTGATCCAAAATATGATTAACATGGAACCATTATATTTCAATGATTTTGAGACCCAAAATAAAGAAAGAGGCAAGCTGAAAATATGGAGACAAATTATAGTCAAAGAGCCCAACTTGGAGAAAAGCCCAACAAGGAGGATTCACTTAAAATCCATGTGCTTCTCATGTGCTCACTAAAAGTGACGTTTTTAAAGATTATTTTAGTTAATTTGTTTCCTTTTTGAATAAAGAACATGCAATCATAAATCTGATTTGGTTTTCTTTATGCATTAAAGAGGAGCCAACATTTTCAAATTCAAAATTGGAATTAAATGCTCCTTTTTACTTAGAGTTTCCTTTTTGTATTAATTAGCATTAATAAGCTTAGGTTTGTAGGCTGAACTAGAGTTAGTTTGTGGGTTAATACTTGCCTATAAATAGGAACCTCTTGTACTCCTGCAAACACAATATGAATGAATGAATGAATTTCTTTTCAGCAACTTTGTTGTTGTTAAGTGAGTTCTTTCTTGCTCATCCTTGAGTGCCAGAAAGAATGAGGACTTATCAAGGAGAGGTGATCCTTGTGGCATCCCGGAGTTAGGATTCAAGAGACGGGTTCTCTTGGAGTCTATTTCTTTTGACCAACATTTTGTTTCAGTCTTCTTATTTTCATCGTGTCTATTTCCTTTAGTTTTTGTTCATTGTTGTTCTTCGTCGTTCTTGTATTCAATTCATCTTTCCTTGAGTTGCACAATCGTTAACTCAAAGAAGGCTCTTAAGATGGATTCCTAATGTGTCTCCCATCAATACTAATATGAAAAAGTGTAGCTTTTGCATGGAGAAAATTCTTTTCCTTAGATTTGTTGTAAGTGCACAAGGCATAGAGGTTGATGAAAAAAAGGTAAGTGCTATCAAAGAATGACCAAAACCTAAGTCTACCATTAAGGTATTGAGCTTTCATGGTTTGACTAGTTTTTATAGGTGTTTTCTGAAAGATTTTAGCACACTTACTGCACTACTCACTAAAGTTATTAAAAAATCTGTTGGTTTTAAATGGGAAAAAGAACAAGATGAAGCATTCAATTTTCTTAAAGATAGGTTATGTTTTGTACTTGTTCTTGAATTTTCTAACTTTGCTAAAACTTTTAACATTGAGTGTAACATGTTAAGAGCTGGTATAGAAGCTATTTTGATATAGAAAGGGAGACCTATTGCTTATTTCAATGAGAAGTTGAGTTGAGCTGTATTGAACTATCCAACATATGACAAGGAGCTTTATGCTTTGAAGAAAGCTTTGGAGTCTTGGTAATATTATCTATGGCCAAAGCAATTTGTCATTCACACTCACCATCAAATATTGAAGCATATTAAGGGTGAAGGCAATCTAAACAAGAGACATGTAAGATGGTTAGAATTCATTGAATCACTTCCATATATGATCAACTAGAAGAAAGGTAAAGAAAATGTCATTGCTGATGCATTGTCTAGAAAGTATACTCTTATTACTTTGAATGCAAACTTACTTGGTTTTGAATATATAAAGAACCTATATCCCAATGATGTTGTAACACCTTACTTATTGACCATATTTCTCATGAATTAGGCCTCATTAGAATCTATTTAACTATGTTAGAATCTTAAATCACATAAGAACTATAATAAAAAATTTTAAAATTTGTGGTACTGTTCATTTGGTAATATCATTTTACCAACCAAATTTTGTAAAATCATAATTAATTCTATAAAAATTGCATGAAGGTGATTTAAGTCTCTAAAAATAGCTTAAAACACCTTCTATATAAAAAAAAAAGGAACAGTAGCTTTAACATCCCAATTTGTACAGTACTTGACACGAAAGCCACTATTTACTTGGTCATTTTATTGTTTTTTTAGTTTCCTGGCACCAACTTTAAAAATTTATAATAAATCATATACTTAACCAATTTAGGTGTACTTTAGTTTGTTGGAAATTTTATTTTGTCTACTTTCCAGGCATATATAAAATCATACATCATGCCATACTTTATCCATACAAAATCTTCCTAAACATCTAATGCTCACTTTGGACAGATTCTGGCATAACTTTGCAAAATTAAATTTTATACCATGTGTACATCATTCAAACATGTTCAAACTTTATTCTAAAGTTATCACAATACCTAGAGGCATAAATGACATAAAGATATAACCTCATAAAGTCATACATAATTTTACATAAATTGTAAAGTGACATAGCATAATTTCAAATAAAACTTCAATCATCCAACTTCTTTCACTCGCTCTCTACCTCCCTTGGATCTTTTGTAACATCCCAAAAAAGATAAAATATCTAGAAATGCATGAGAAATTTATGAAAATGGATAAACACCATTTTGCTTGAAAAAGGACAAAGAGGTCATTTTTCCTGGTTGGACAGAAAAATGAGAAAATTATAATTTTACCCTTGAAGAATAATAAAATAACATCTATGTCCCTAAAGAAATTGAAAAATAACGTGGGATGAGTATTAGAAATGCTTTGGAGAAAATTACACCTAATGACCCAAAAGTTACAAAAATTATAATTTAACCTCAAGTTAGGGATGATTTTGTAAATATGTAAAATTACTGTCAAAACAAAGCTCTCGACGAGCCGAGCCTAATGGCATATGGAACTAAGGGTTAATATTAAAGGATAAAGAAATAATCAATGTCAAGTATCCAAAAGTAACTAAATACCAATAAAGTAAACTATAAACCCTATGGATGGTTAAAAGGTAACCGGGACAAGATATGGGCTATAAATAGATATCATTTAAGATAGAATAATTAACAAAATATAAAAAATAAAATTAGAATAGTTCTGTAGCCCAAAAATCATAAAATATTGTAAAAAGTGGTTTTATCAGTATGATTAAAAATTACCCGGTTCAAGATATATTTGGACCAGAAAAAATTGAGCAAATTGGACACACAAAGACCTCTCATTGGGCATGACAAATAGGCAGCTTGGGCAGCTTGAATTTTTGGTAAAACTTCCTCAAGAAGTTGTTGAAGTTTTGGCCAAAAAGTAAGCATGGTCACTTTTACTAATTAACCATGATTAACTACGACATTAGCCATCTAATTAAGCCATTTAATGACCCTCTTTTCACCTCATTCCATGAGCATTCAGTAGCCAAACCAGAAGAGGAAAAAAATGCAAAGAGGAAGAGAGAAAGAGAGAAGGAAGAAGAAGGAACTTAAGAGGAATCAAGATTCAAGCTTTAGGTAAGTCTTCTACAACTTCAAGCTTACTATTTGTAGCATTTGGAACAAGGTTCATGGATTATTTTTTTTTCTTCATCCTCTTAGGGTTTCAGCCAAATCAGGATTAAGCAAGAAAATGAGTTTTCGAACCATCAAACTTAGGGGAAATGCTAAACTACACATTTAAAGCATGAATATGGAAGTGGTTTGTTGTATAATGAAGTATAGAAAATTTCCCCTATTTTCTATGAATTTTGCCCAGAAATGGTTGTTCTTAGAGTTATAATTTCATGTTTTTGACCCCAAAAATGGATTCCTTGGGTCCAAATTAGTCAAGTACAAGTGATGGACTCAAGAAAAACTCAAAGGAAAACTAAATGCAAAAGTTAGGGTTTAGTGTGTATGGTGTTGTGTAATTCTTGAAACCGGTGGCTAAAAGGCTTGAATGGTGATATGTATAGGTTCAACGAAGCTTAAGCAAGCCAAATAATAGGTGCACAAAGTTTGGAAAGGAAGGGAATACATTAAGGTAGTAATTTACCTATTTATACTTACTGTTGTCAAACTTGAATTTCATGAACTTGTTGCTATGCCATATGTATATAATGATGCTTTGTGATGATTTGTGATGAATGGCTGAGTTGATTGATGAGGTTTATGACCTCTGGATGTCCAAATCTTAAAATGAAACTCTGCCAAAATTTTTACGAAATGTATGGCATAAAAATTTCAAGTCATAATTTGATGTTTTCTTGATGTTTCCATGAATTGTGTGATAACATAATTATATGAATGGGTTGTTACTATTGAGATTCTTTGAATCTCATTCGCCCTGAATGAGTAACCATGGTAGGGAAACAATGGAAAAAGGGCTAAGGAAGGAGCTAATTTCATGAAGAAGCCAATGATGAGTGGATGATGTTGCAAGCCATTATGTTATAATGTGAATGATTATTGGTGCCTTGCTTTTGTATGAGATTGTAAAATAGTGAATATCATGTTTAATGTTCTGGATCTTGTGATGTGACATTATGTTCTACCAAGTTTCATGCCAAAATGAGTTCATTTGCATGGGTTTTGGCAAGCAAATTGCAATATAGATTGGAACAAGGCATTTTCCAAATGTGTCTATCTAGTTTACCCTTGTTCTATACTTAATGTGAGGTTAAGTTTCAGAGACTTTTATACCAGATATAACATCTCAATCTTTAAAATGGCACCTAATTCATCTCATTTGGAGTTATGTACAATTAATGGTGAATTTTCAAAATTAGGGTTCAGAATAGGGCAATATTAGGAAAACTGGAACTGAAAGTTAAATACTGGAAATTTCAAAAGATAGTATAAAATTGTATGGAGCTCTAAAAATTCATTGGTTTATATGTATAAAAATTTCTATGTCTTAAGATTCATATGCCACTAATTTGGAAGTGATTGGAGCTATAGAATAAGAGATGTGTAAGTTTTACCAAAACTATCCCAATAATAGTAGTATTCTGACCCTTTGACAATTTAAGTTAATGTTACGTCATGTGTAAGTGAAATAAATGTATACTAAAAATAAGACTTTAATTATACATATATTCCTTTTAAATGACATAGCGTATGCGCAATTTGGTCATGGATAAAATGAAATATGATTTTTCAAATTTGAGATCAGAAAACTGGAAGATAGAAAAATGACCAAATGAACAGTATAAGCCCATGAAATTTACTGTACGAATTGGCCCAATGAAGTTACTGTTTAATATTATTCCCATGTATAAAATATTTTAATCTATTTTTAGAGACTTGAATCACCTCAAGATAATTTTTCTAAATTTAGTTATGAATTTTCAAAATTCATCGGGTAAAATAGAAATTGCCAAGTGAACAGTACCTAAGAAAATTGAAAATTCTATTTCTGAAATTAAATTTATTCAAGCTTCTCTTTAAGCATATTTGACATCTAAAATGATCTAATACATGGGAATGAGACCGAGTATGAGGTGTTACATCTCTGCCATAACTTGAGTCTATCATGTTAGCTTTTGGATGATGAGATTTTGGAAATCCCATTAGCTAGTCACACCTCAACATTTACATTATCATGCATGCAATAAAACTTCATAACATCATAAGAAATCATATCAAGACATAAATTAACATATTGTTTATAAAAATTTAGGGAGCATAATGACTTAGAAAATAGATATCCTAGGCAAAAACCCTCTCATAAAAACAACCAAAACTAGTCTTAAACATCATAAAAACAATATGACAAGACTTCATTCATAAAAATTTAGCAAGATAATAAAATGCAAGAAAATGTAACTATGCTACCTTATGAAGCTTTATGCATTTTCTCTTGGTTCAACCTATATAAGGACTTCCTTGAGCTTTCTAAAATCCTAATATATCACCAAATACTAACTAAATTAACTTGAATCAAGGGTTGTTTTATAAAGAACCTTAAAACCCTAAAAATTTCAGTTTCTTTATATTTAGTTTTTACTTAAATCTAACACTTATTATTTACTAATTTAGACCCAAGAAATCCATTTTTAACATCAAAATCATGAAAATTCAACTCTTTCCTACACTTAATCTTGTTCAAAATCAAGGTTCAAAGAGGGAAAATAAGCTTTTTCAAAACTTGCTTAAAAACTCACCAAAACTTGTTCCTTTGGTATTATAATATCCCTATTTTTACGGGATGTCATAAAATGCATGAAGAGATGGAAAAGGAAGTGAGTAATTAGAATTAATTTTCTATAAAGTTCTCAGCAGAAATTAATTCCAGAACTTACCTCGGAAGGTATATAATATACCACTTGAATGAAAGCTCGTCTTGAGTTGAGCGCAACAGTATAAGTATTACATTCCCGAGGGGTCTAAGTTGAGAGACAGACCAATTTGAAAGTTAATATGAATATTAAAAAACTAATAATAAAAATTGGTCTTTGGAAAAAATTATCAAAAAATTCCTGGAAGAATGGGTAATTACATCTATGACTTAACTCAAGGGCAAAACGGTCATTTCCTAGGTTAGGAAATAAAATATGAAAATTTCATTTAAGGCCCAATGGAAAATTGTTGATAACGTAAAATATATACAAAAATAGCAAAAACTGAAGGACACAAAAAGAAACAAAAAAGGGTAAGTGGGTCATTTTTCAGGTTAGATCAGAAAATGAGAAAATCATAATTTCACTTACAAAAAGAAATATTCTTTGCAAGTTAGTCCCCAAAAAAAGGAATTTTATTGCAAATTAGTCTTTGGGGAAAATTATGAAAAATGACCCCAAAAGTTTCAAAAGTTATAAATTAGGCCCAAGTCAAGGTACTTTTGTAAATATAAACAATTATAGTCATAACGAACCTCTTGATAAGCCAAGCCCAATAGAATTATGTTTTGAATTTAATGAGATCAATATAATATTTATTGGGTATTAAAGTTATTATTAATATTTTAAACGATAAATGTTATTCTAGACTGCATGCAAATTTGAGTAGTGTCAAGGAAAGTAAATGGACCCTACCTAGATATATTTTGGTCCAAGATAATGATGTTAGTTCAAAAGAAATTTTTGGATAATCTTATACTAATTTAATGACAATTATAGTAAAAGTAATTAATAAGTATGAGTAAAAGTTATCGGTAAAAAGTATTTTGATCCATTAAAATTTATATAGTATTTTTGGACAATTTTCCCTCAATATGACATGACCAAGGCTGCAAGGGACATGGAGGGAATTTATTTAATGATTTTGTCCAATACTTCTCAAAGAAGGTACAGCTTTTTGCCCAAAAGAAAATAATCATGATTAGCAAGGTAATTAACTAAGCTAATTACCGAATTCCCTTCCCAATTTAGACGTGAGCAGTAGCTGACCACATAGGGAAATTGAATAATTAATTATTTTTGGAGACTACTTCTTGGAGAAGTTGTCCAAAAAGTGACCAAGGTTAATTTAGTAATTAGTCATGTTAATTAAGTAAGCAATTGTCCCTCTTTCTTTCCGTTCTTCATGACGTCTGCATCTGCCAAGAGAGAGAGAACTTCAAGGAAAACCAAAGAAAAGAAGAAAGAAAGGAGAAGAGAAAATGGAAGCTAGAGTTCAAAGCTTGGAGAATAAAGTGCAAGGTTCAAGAAAACTTGAGGAAGTGTTTGAAGGAGGTAAACTAAAAGAGAAAAGCAAGAAAAGTCATTAAGGTAGTATATTACCTACACTTGATTTATATTGTTTTATATTTTGCAATGAATTTGATTCTTTGCCACTTGAATGTTTTCATGATTTGTGATGAATTATTGATATTAGCTTTGTTGTATGAGGGGTTTGTGACCCCGGGATGTCCAAATTATAAAATTAAACCCTGTTGAAATTTTTATGAAATTGTCGTGGCATTTATAATTAAATGATTTTAATTGATGATTTCATGAAAATAATGGTAATATGAATGCTTGAATGGATAAATGCTACTGAGATTCTTTGAATCTCATTCCTCCCAAATGATATACATCCCCAAGCAATGGACGAAAGATCACAGTGCTAAGGAGAAAGAAGATCGGAGCGGAGTTTGAAGCATGATCTCATTTTTCTTTTTAGCTATGAACTTGTATTTGGAAAGTATATGTAAATTTATGTAAATGCTATTAAATCTATACCTCAATGTGATTTTGTCCCTTTGATTATTATGAAATGTCAGGTAGGGATTTGCTACAAGGAATGATAAGGTAGATATGTTATAAAAGTAATATTGCTAAGTTATGAATAAAGAAGATCAATTTGAACATCCTCTTAGATACATAGATACTATTCATGTGAAACAAAGCAATCAATTTAAGTAGTTTACATGCTCTAAAACTAGATGGAATAAGCTTTCCAAAGAACCATAGATCACTCAATTTGGCTAGGCACACAATTTATGATGAATTTATAAATATAGGGTTCAAAATAGGGCAAAGTTGGGAGAACTGGAAGTTTGATCATAGGTTCTAAAAATTTCAAAAGGTAATAAAAAATTGTGTAGAATTCCAAAAATTTAGTGGTTTATATATCTGAAAAGATCTATGACTTAGGTTTAAGATACCACTAATTTGGAAGTAATTAGAGTTATATAGTAAATGATATATAAGTCTTTCATAAACTATTCTAGTTAAAGTTGAGTTCCAACCCTTAATGATTAAAGTTAATGCCCTGCCCCTGTACAAGAAGAATAAATGTACAAGAAAAATAATTCTGAAAATTATACATATAGGGTTTCAAATGACATAAAGTTTTCATAATTTGGCTCACGATAGGAGGAGATATGAATTTTTAAAGTTAAGGCAAAAATCCTGAGAAAACATAAAAAGACCAAATGTATAGTAAAATTTAAGGAATAAACTATACAAGTTGGCCTAGTAAATATCCAAATTATTATTTTTCCCAAGAAAAGAATCTTTTTATCTATTTCTAGAAAATTGAATCATTTCAGGACAATTTTGTGCAGAATTAGTTATAAATTTTCAAAGTTCATTGAAAAAAATAGGAATGCTTGGCAAACAATACCATGAAATATGAAAATACTGTTTTTATTTTTTATTGATTCAAGCTTCTAAATCATTTCATCATGACTCCATAATGGTATAATACATGGGGAAATGGACCTAAATTTAAGGTGTTACAAGTATTTTCTTATGCTTTCTCTAAGTTTTATAACATGGAAACATTTTCTCTCCTAAACTCATACCATGGCCGAAATTAGAAATGTAATTTGCATATAAATTCAATTAACATCAATGCATCATACCATTGAGTTTGGCTTGTCTCGAGCTTCGTTTTCACATAAAATTTGCATAATTTCAAAATTCCCCTTGGTTGGGGTAAAATATAATTTTCAAAATATTTAGGTACTTTTCTATAATTTTTCCCAAAGACTAAAATGCAATAAATTCTTTCTCTGGGGCTAAAATATAATTTTTTATATTTTATTTCCTTGACCTGAAAATTGACCTTTTTGCCCTTTTTCACATCTATTGTTGTATTTTAGATTTTTCCATTTCTAAATACTTTCTATACTATTTAGAAAATTTAGGATATGACATTTCTCTCCCCTTAAAATAAATTTCATCCTCAAAATTTAAAACATATCTTACATTAACAATTCTGGATACTGTTGCTTTTTGTCAGTTTCCTTTTGCTAGGTTAACGAATTTGGAGTTAAGTATTTTCAAACCATTTTTACTAGAGGAATACTTTCTTTCTTGCTTGCTTGACTTATAAATCAGCATTTTGCTATGGTATTATTCATTCATTTGAAAGGTATGATTCGTACTTCTTGAATTGGGAAACTATCAAGGACATCATATATTGCCTTACTTTAGGGGGTACTAAAAATTGTTATGTAACTATTTCATCCTTTCTTTCTTAATTTTCTTAATCTTGCCCATATCATAATTTTTCCATTCACATATGACAACATACTTTTCTTTAATTTTCATACTTTTAACTATCTACCTGAATAACTTTCTATTAAGGCATAAGCTGCTACAATAGCTTTGCCTAGCTAGCACTTATAATATCATTCAAACTTCTTTTTCATTTTATTTTCTGTACCTTAAGTTTAATTTTTCTCTTTTTCCATTAATTACTTGAAGTTATTGTGGTCTCAATTACTCCTATGGTAGTGCCATAGAAATAGTAACTCCATATCTTGAGAGCATTAATTATCATTGTTATGAGTGGAAATAACTTTTTATAAAATTTCATCTTATAAAGTATAGGCTACTACCTACCACTCAATCGGTTACATTACTCATATCTTGATCCATATTTACTTTTGCTGCCATATGTTGAATCAAGAGTTTTGATGATTCCAAACCAACATTCAAGAGCTTGGATTGAAGATATCAAAGGAGATTAAAGCTGTTTCAAGTGAAGATTTTCTGAGTATTTGCTGTTAGATCTCTAGTAGGATTTTTAGTTTTTGTTATGATTGGGTAAAAGATTTTGATTTGAGCAAAAGATGTTTTCAAACCTTGATTTTGTGTTAAATCTTTACCTATTTGAAAAACACCCACAAACAGACGAAGGTTGAAAGATTAAGCTGAACTGTCAAGTTGGAAATTCGAACTTTGCCTTTGGAAATTCGAATTTCAAGCTGAAACTGAATAAGTCTGAAGAGATGGCTCTCTGTCAGACGAATTTTGATTGTTCAAAATTCGAATTTTCATCTAATCTGAAAGAAGCCTTTCTGGTAACAGACGAACTTCACACTTTCAAAATTCGAATTTCAAGAAAAATGAAGTTTGTGAAAACCAAAGAAATTCGTCTGAGACTATGATACAATGCATCTGAAATCAAAATGAAATTGAGTTTGATAAATGCTCTCTGACAGACGAATTTTGAACTTCCAACATTCGAATTTTCATAAAAGTCTGAGAGAAGCTTCTTTGCAACAGACGAACTTTAAGTCTTCAAAATTCAAATTTCAGACAAAACAAAATTTGAGAAAATAGAAGAAATTCGTCTGAAACTATGTTAAAGTTCATCTGAGATCAAGAATGATTTAAGTTTCAAAATGCTCTCTGACAGACGAACTTTGAACATTAAAATTCGAATTTCAGAAGCAAAAATCTTAAGTCTGTTTAAGTGACACATTGACATACGAATGATAAGAACTTGCAACATTCGAATGATGAAATTAGTCTGGAAAGAGTCTCTCTGACAGACGAATTTCACCCTTTCAAAATTTGAATTTCGAAGAAAGTAAACTACTGTGTCTCTTTAAACATCCAGTGGACAGACGAATTTTGGGAAACCAAAATTCAAATTTCGAGGGCACTGTAGCAAATTGAAAACACTGTTCACACTTAACCAAAAAACTTTCTTCTTGAAAATTCGTATGTCACATTGTGAAAATGTTTTGTAAGTTTCAAAATTCGAATTTCACTTAATGAACAAACGAACTTCGTGTTGTAACGTTGGAAGCTTTAACCTTCGGTTCCTTCGAAATTCGTCTGTTGACCAGCCAAAATTCGAATTTCAGTATGTCAGAAACATTAAATGCGGTTGATAAACGGATAGTTTTTCAGAGTAACTGTTGGATAACTTCTCCAACGGATAGATTAAAGTCTCTAACGGACATCTGAGACCTAAATCTATAAATACAACAACATTTGAAGTTGTGGGGAACAAATAAAACGTGTGTGTACCTAATTTCTACTAAATCTTTTCTCAAAAGCTTTTACCCTCTCAACTTCTATACTTGTACTGAAACTTTCATATCTACTCTTTTTAAGAGAGTTATTTCATTGTAATCAATCTACTCTTCATCTGAAAGATAGATTTACTTGTGAGAGGTATTCACAAGGGGATTGAGAAGCACATAGTGAAAGTGCTTGGAGAGTTTGAGAGAGCTCAGAAACAGAGCATACTCGTGTACTGCGGCCTTAGCAAGAAGCCCATTGAAATCCTTGCTGTATAGTGGATAAATCCCAAGAGGTGTCTTGGGGACTGGATGTAGGTCAAGTGGAAAGACCGAACCAGGATAAATTACTGAGTCTTCTTCTCCCTATCTTTATTTTTCAGCCTGCTCTGTTTTACGCATTATTTTCATTATATTGTGATATCTTCACTTACATCACACTTTGTGCAGAAAAATTACAATCTTCCCAATTCACACCCCTCTTGGGAAGTCAACCTTGCTAACAAGTGGTATCAGAGCCCAGTTTCCCACTCAAAGGATCTTACAGTCCGGGAATAAAGATGGCTGGCTTTGGAGAAAGCATACTTCCTGAGGGAAATAACACTAACAGACCACCAGGCTTCAGTGGAGAGCATTATGGGTACTGGAAGATGAGGATGCAGATCTACCTTCATTCAATTGACCTTGACATCTGGTCAGTCATTGAAAAAGAAGATTTCATTCCAATGGCTCTAACTGAAGATGGAGGACACAAAGAGAAGATGGAAGCAGAATGGAATGATGACGACAGAAGGAGAGTCCTACTGAATTTCAAAGCAAAGCATTGTTTAGTCAGTGCCCTGAACCAGGATGAATTCTACAGAGTCTCACAATGCACCACTGCAAAAGGAATGTGGGATACTCTGCAGATTGCACATGAAGGAACATCTGGAGTCAGGGAGAACAGGCTGAACACGTGCATTGGGGAGTATGAAAGCTTCAGAATGGGTGAAGGGGAAACTGTAAATGAGCTACAAAAGAGATTCACCCTTATTGTGAATCAACTAAAAAGCCTGGGAAAGGAATACACTCAGTCTGAGAAAGTAAGAAAAATACTCAGAGCTCTCCCTCGGGAATGGCAGCCCAATGTGACAGCAATAAAAGAAGCCAGAGGAGAATCAATGGCCTCTGTCACAGCTCTCTTTGGCAGCCTTGAGGAGTATAAAGTTAAAATCAAGGCACTCAAGGAAGCTGGACTGGACAGAAAGAAGAAAGGCATTGCCCTCAAAGCTGTTGATGAAAAAGAAGAAGAATCTGATGAAGGAGATGAGCTGGATGAGGAAACTCTGGCTATGATGGTCAGGAAATTTGGAAGATTCTACAGCAAGAAGAAGAACAAGAAGTTCTTCAAAAGGGGAGTTGCTGGAGAAAGCAAGAAAGAGATGAAAGAACCTGTGACTTGCTATGAGTGCAAGAAGCAGGGTCACATTAAGTGGGACTGCCCCCAATTCATCAAGAAGCAAGAAAAAGAAAAGAAAGCTGCAGACAAAGGGAAGAAGAAGAAAGCCTATATCTCATCCATATGGGGCAACAGCTCAGATGAGGAAGAAGAAGATGAAGATTAGATTGCCAACATCTGTCTGATGGCACTTGCCTCTGAAGAAGCCACACCCTCATGCAGCAGTGATCAGGAAGAAGAGGTATATGAATCTGAACCTTCCTATTCTGAATTACAAGATGCATTTCATGAGCTTCATGATGAATTCATTAAAATTGCTAAAGAACTGAAATTGGCAAAGAAAAGAATAAATAAGCTGGAATCTGAAAGCATAGTTTCTGAAAATACCTCTTTACCTGCTACTGAATCTGTTTGCTGCACTTCATGCACTGAACTTAAGCAAACTAACGACTATTTAGTTAAAAGCATGTCTAGGCTCACTAGATGTAAAGATATGTTGTTTGCATTGATGGGGAGCCAAAGAATATCACAAGGAAAAGCTGGTCTTGGCTATGATCCGTGTGCTGTCAAGGAAAAGATTAGGAAGAAAAATCTGAATGCCTATAAAAGACAACCTGTGCACGCTGAGAACAATAAAAAGAAAACCAATGCATCACATCACATTGAAACATATGATCAACCAAGGCATGCTAGACAAAAGTATTATCTGCACTGTTTTCTTCCTGCATCTCAATCTAGCAGTCCATTCACTACCTGTCATTTCTGTAATAAAAAGGGACATATCTCCAGTTCCTGTGTTTTGAAGAAAAATGGGTTTGACAGGAAAGTTAAATGGGTTCCCAAAGTTGCATCTACATCTAGGGAAAAATATACTGACCTGAAAGGACCCAAACAAATTTGGGTACCTAAAAGGAGAACATAAACATTGTTTTGCAGGTCTGTCTAACAGCTAAGAAAAGCAATAAATGGTATATGGACAGTGCCTGCTCAAGCCACATGACTGGTGATAAGGAGAAGTTCATCACCCTTAGAGACAAGAAAGGAGGAAAAGTGACCTTTGGAGGTGACCAACATGGCAAAATCGTTAGTATTAGAATTGTAGGCAAGAATCCAGAAACATCCATTGAAGAAGTGCTGTTTGTGATTGGCCTCAACCACAACTTGCTAAGCGTGAGTCAAACTTGTGACAAAGGAAACTGGGTGCTGTTTGACTCAAAGTTTTGCCTGGTCATCAGAAAAAGTGATCACAAAGTAATCCTCAAAGCTCAAAGGGATGGTAACTGCTATACTATTGATCTTGATGAACTTCCTCCCTTAGATTCTGTATGCTTAATCAGTCAGAGTAATGATAGTTGGCTATGGCATAGAATATTAGCTCATGTGAACATGAATCAACTGTCTAAACTAATTAAAAATGAGCTAGTAACTGGTCTACCAAAAATATCTTTTGAAAAGGATAAAGAATGTGATGCATGCCTAAGAGGAAAACAAACTAAATCATCATTTAAATCCAAAAATGTAGTCACCACAACTAGACCTCTTGAACTGCTGCATATGGATTTGATTGGACCTTCTAGGGTAAAAAGTCTTGGTGGTAATATGTATGTGCTAGTAATTGTTGATGACTATTCTAGATTTACTTGGACATTATTTCTTTCTTCTAAAAGTGATACCTTTGATGCATTTGTAACCTTAGCTAAGAAAGTGCAGAATGAGAAAGGTATTTCTATTGTGTCTATCAGGTCAGACCATGGAGGAGAATTTGAAAATGCATACTTCCTGGAGTTCTGCAATGAGCATGGGATTGACCACAACTTCTCAGCACCAAGAACTCCTCAACAAAATGGAGTGGTAGAAAGTAAGAACAGAACCATTGGAGAGATGGCTAGAGCTATGTTGAATGAGAAGGAACTCTCTCAAGTGTTCTGGGCTGATGCAGTGAATACAGCAAGCTACATCATAAACAGAGCCTACATCAGACCAATCCTTGGGAAGACTCCATATGAGCTGTACAAGGGAAGAAAGCCAAATCTGTCACACCTCCATGTGTTTGGGTGCAAATGCTTCATTCACAACAATGGTAAAGAAAATCTAGGTAAATTTGATGCCAAATCTGATGAAGGTATATTTCTAGGCTATTCTAGTAGGAGTAAGGCTTATAGGGTTTATAATAAGAGATCAAATATAGTAGAAGAATCAGTGCATGTGGTCTTCATTGAAAATGAAACTGTTTCAAAACATGTTACCAATAAGGATGATCTTACTTTTAATTTTGAAAAACTGGAAATTTCTGACAGAAGTAAAACTAAACCTCCAAAGATATCTGAATCTGTTGACACAGAGGAAGATATCCAGGAGCAAGAGTTTGATGAAGAAAATAATGAAGAAACAACTCAAGAACTCCCTAGAGCTTGGAGATATCAAAGGAATCACCCTGTTGATCAAGTAATAGGGAATGTTCAAGACAAAGTCAAAACCAGAAAATAGTTAAGGGATCAAATGCTCAACTGTGCCTTTATTTCTGAAATTGAACCCAAATGTGCTGAAGAAGCCTTAACTGATGAATACTGGATTATGGCTATGCAAGATGAATTAAATCAATTTGAAAGAAATCAAGTTTGGGATTTAGTACCTAGACCCAAAAATCATCCTGTTATTGGTACCAAATGGGTTTTCAGAAATAAACTTGATGAATCTGGAACAATAATCAGAAATAAAGCTAGATTGGTTGCTAAAGGGTATAATCAGGAAGAGGGTATTGATTTTGAAGAAACCTTTGCACCAGTAGCTAGGCTAGAAGCTATAAGAATACTGCTGGCATATGCATGCATGAAAAATATTTTATTATATCAAATGGATGTAAAAAGTGCATTTCTGAATGGATATATCATGGAAGAAGTATATGTAGATCAACCTCCAGGTTTTGAGGATCCTACAAAACTAAACCATGTTTATAAACTGAAGAAAGCTCTCTATGGTTTAAAACAGGCCCCTAGAGCATGGTATGAGAGACTGAGCAATTTTCTAACTGATAAGGGGTTTAACAGAGGCAAAGTTGACACAACCTTATTTACTAAGAAAGAAAATAAAGATTTACTAATTGTTCAAATCTATGTTGATGATATTATTTTTGGTGCTACTAATGAAACTCTTTGCAAGAAATTCTCTGAGTTAATGCAGGGATAATTCGAGATGTCTATGATGGGTGAACTCAACTTCTTCCTTGGACTGCAAATAAGACAGCAAAATGATGGTATCTTTCTCAGTCAATCCAAGTATCTAAAGGAACTGCTAAAGAAGTTTGGTTTGGAGAATGCCAAACCAATGGGAACACCTATGGCCACTGCAACCAAACTGGACATGGATGAAAACGGGAAGATATTTGACATTACTCAGTACAGAAGAATGATTGGATCCCTGCTGTACCTAACTGCCAGCAGACCTGACATTATGTTCAGTGTTTGCATGTGTGCAAGGTTCCAATCATGCCCCAAAGAATCCCATGCAACAGCTGTGAAAAGAATTTTTAGATATCTTATTGGAACATCACAGATGGGTCTTTGGTATCCAAAAGGCAATGGAGAAGATCTCAAAGGATACACTGATGCTGATTTTGCAAGATCCAAAACTGACAGAAAAAGCACAAGTGGAACTTGTCAGTTTCTTGGAGGATCCCTGGTTTCATGGTTCAGCAAAAAGCAAAACTGTGTGGCCTTATCCACTGCAGAAGCTGAGTATGTTGCAGTTGGAAGCTGTTGTGCCCAAGTCATCTGGATGAAACAACAGCTTGAAGATCTTGAGGTTAAAATGAAAGAGATACCAATCATGTGTGACAACCAAAGTGCTATAAACATCACCAAGAATCCTGTCATGCATTCAAGAACGAAACATATTGAAGTTAGGCATAACTTCATAAGAGATCACGTTCTGAAAGGAGAAGTTAGACTGGAGTACATCCCAACAGATGATCAAGTTGCTGATATACTCACAAAACCTCTATCAGAAGACAGACATTGCAAAATAAGGAGAGAATTGGGAATGGTAAATCCCAATGAACTGTAAGTTATTTCTATGCAATTCTGTCTTTAGAATTTTCAATATTAGAATCAATTCTAACTTGAGCATCGGAGTATGTTTAATTTCAATCGCAGGTGCTCCTTGTGACAATCAATGGCTAAAAGTTTGAAAGATTGGAGCACTCCAGATTGGAACAACCAGAAAATGAAGTGAATGATAAATATTCTAAGTTCTGGATCCATTCTGTAAGTTGTTAAAGTTGAAATTTGTATATTGTTTGATTACTAGATGAATTTCATTGATAAACTGTGTTTTTGAACTGGTCAACGTGGTCAACATTCGAATTTTGGTTGACCAACAGACGAACTTTGGCCTGTTATGCCTTGGAACAGTTCTCGGTCATGCCTCGAAATTCGTCTGTTGAAGCTTGAAAGTTCAAATTTTCAAAAACAGAAATTTCAAAGTTATGATTGTCCATCACAGTTGTACGAATTATTACTTCTTAGCATACGAATGTTGGCCAATCTTTACAAAAGTTGAAAAATTCGAATTTTCAGTTCAAAATCCGTCTGTTGAATCATATCCTTCATATTGAATTCTTGAAAGATGCAGTTCTGCATGCTTAATTCGTCTGTTAATTGATAGTTTGATTGATGCCTGCCTTTTTCTTTTCAACATTCGAACTTTGGTGGAACAAAATTCGTCTGTTGTGTTTGTATAGCTTATTTCTAGCCACTGTTAGATGAACTTTCAGGATGAAAATTCGTCTGTCAGTAAGCTGTGCTGAACGGTTTAACTTGTAACTGCCCGAAGTTTGAATTTTGACCCCTCAAAATTCGTCTTTCAGACGGTTACACACGTTAAATGCGACGGTTTTCCACAGAACAGACGCAACCCTATTTGTAACCTCCCTGAGTCTGTTCTGATTCTCTCTTCAATCCTCTTAACTCCTGTCCAAAAATCGTCATTCTTCACCGATTAAACTTCCATTCGCATCCTATAAACCTATTCTAAGCCACATTCTGCATCATTCCACTGAGAAATGGCAAGAGTTAAAATTCCTGGAACAGGAAAAGCTGTGGCCCGTCCAAAGAGGAATGTTAAATCTCAATTTGCTGCCAAAGAAGGAGAGAAATCCAAGAGAAAGGCCGAACCCAGTTAAGCTGCCCCTTCTAAACGACAAAAATCTTCATCCAAAACAAAATCTCAGAAAATTGGACCCTCCTCTTCAAAAAATGCAGAACCTTCTATCCCTGTTGCTGCCTCTTCTGCTTCTTCCAGCACTGAATCTGGAGAGTTCGAATTGACTACACTGCCACTGTGGAGCACTCCTGAGATTCAAGAAGAGTACACTACCAAGTTTTCCAACAAAAAGGTAATCAAGCCTCACTGTGTAAATGTGGAACAATTTCTAATATCCAACAATTTTGATGCTGCAATATGGTTGTTAAGATATAAAAATCTGTTGGAAATAGCTGAAAAGTATGATGATGAGGTAGTGAAGACTTGGTATGCCTCTCTTCAATATAACAGCAAGAAAAAGAAATGGGAGGTCACTTTAAGATCAAGGACCATCTGGCTTGCTGATGAAACAATCAATGAAGTGCTGGAAATCCCAGGTCAAGATGACATAACAGCCTCTGGGTATATGGATGAGGCAAGCACAGCTGATGAAGAAGGTGGATCCTTTCTGAACTACAAAGAGAGCACCATCTTGGACACCTTATTCATGAGAAGAGAGAACAGGCCAACAATAAATCTATTGAAGCCCACAGACCTTAGTGTACAAGTCAGAATCCTGCACTACATAGTGTCCAGGATCATTTTCAACAAGGGTGGCAGCTTCAATCTGATAACAAGGGCAGAGGCTCATGTGATGACTACTATCATTCGTGGGAAACTGATTAACATGGGTCATATCATCCTCCAGAGAATGATAAAGGCAAGGGATCAGAGGAAGGATTCCACACTCCTTTATGCAGCAATTATTTCAAGAATCTTGCAGCATGCTAGGATTCAACACATTGAAAAAGGGAAAGGGAAACTCACTGAGGCATTCAAAGAGGAGGAACTGCAAAGGATAGGCATTGAAAGAGATGAAGGACGATGGGTTGGAAAAGGATCAGGGAAATCTGAAGACTTGTTCTTTGTTGCTGATGCATCCCTCCAACAAGAAGGAACTTCTGAGGCCCCTGGCAGATTTGTACCTCAGCCTTCTCAGCCAATCCCATCTCCCTCCAAGCCTACTCACCCTCCTTCCACTCCCTCCTCACGAGCCAAGCCAACAAAGATCACTGAGTTGTTTGACAGTCTGTCAACACTCATTCTCAGCATTAGAGATGAGCAAAATGCCAAATTTGCTCATCTACAAGATCAGATCCATCAGTTGGCTGTAAATATGAAAGTGGTGGCTGATGCCTATGAAGAGATAAGAAATGCTATTCCTACCACTTCTGCTCCACCTCAGCCTGGTGTCCCTGAGCCTACTCTATCTCCATCCCCTGTGCCTCCAAGTCCCTTTGAGATTGCCTCCTCTGACCATGATGATGATATAGATGGTGCTGG
The DNA here is from genome assembly GCA_026686845.1 of Adenanthera pavonina. Taxonomy (NCBI): domain Eukaryota; kingdom Viridiplantae; phylum Streptophyta; class Magnoliopsida; order Fabales; family Fabaceae; genus Adenanthera; species Adenanthera pavonina. The sequence continues at coordinate 13,921,419 of JAIVEN010000017.1, forward strand.
TGCAATGAGAACACCAAGTCCTGGTCCACCCTTGGACTATGGATTGGAAGAAGAAGGTCTCCAAGATACAAGCCCTCATGAGCCCATGCAAGAAGATGCTCAGGATTCAATTCTGTCCATTCAAGAATCTGAGCACGTTGAAAGACTGGTTGCAGCCATTTCAACCTCTTCTGTGTCAGAAGGTGCTAGCAATGAGGAAAGGAGCATTGTACCTGTTGTTGATTATCTTGCCATTGCTCACAATGCTCTGCTGATAGCTCAGAGGAGAAAGCTAGAAGAAATGTTTCCTCCTGCTAGACCAGCTTCTTCTTCTCTTGCTGCTTATGGGCTTTCAGAGGAACAGAGAGCTCAACTAGCTCTTTCTAGGCAGGAAATGCAAGTGCTGCTTGAGGTCTCTGATGATGATGAAGAACCTGCTGAGCCCCCTGCACCAGTTCAGCCAGAGATTCCTTTTGCTCCTGTCCCTCTTCGTGCTGTTCCTATCACTCAAATACCTCCTCCAATGGACTTTGTTGGGCTTCCTGATGATGCCAAAAAGGGGGAGAAGATAAAGCAAACTGGGACTAAGCAAGCTGGAAAATCTGCTGAGTCATCTGGAAAAGGAAAGACTTACAGCAAGAAGTCTAAGCCAAAGAAGAAGTGATGTTTTTTTTAGATCTTAGGCTGAATCTTCTTGTTGTATCTTGTTTTAATTGATTGATTGTAATTGGTTGTTTGTTTTTAAGAACTACTCTTTAATTGGAATATGTATTACAACAGTTTGGTGATATATAGTATGTTCATGGTTGCAATTTTTTTTTTTTTTGGCTTTGAATCTCTTCACTTAATCTGTTGTTTTGATATCTTATGCATATGTTGAGGGGGAGCTTATGAAAGCAAACCCAAGTACTAATCCAGTTTGTAAGTTGTTTTGTCATCATCAAAAAGGGGGAGAATGTTGAATCAAGAGTTTTGATGATTCTAAACCAACATTCAAGAGCTTGGATTGAAGATATCAAAGGAGATCAAAGCTGTTTTAAGTGAAGATTTTCTGAGTATTTGCTGTTAGATCTCTAGTAGGATCTTTAGTTTTTGTTATGATTGGGTAAAAGATTTTGATTTGAGCAAAAGATGTTTTCAAACCTTGATTTTGTGTTAAATCTTTACCTATTTGAAAAACACCCACAAACAGACGAAGGTTGAAAGATTAAGCTGAACTGTCAAGTTGGAAATTCGAACTTTGCCTTTGGAAATTCGAATTTCGAGCTGAAACTGAATAAGTCTGAAGAGATGGCTCTCTGTCAGACGAATTTTGATTGTTCAAAATTCGAATTTTCATCTAATCTGAAAGAAGCCTTTCTGGTAACAGACGAACTTCACACTTTCAAAATTCGAATTTCAAGAAAAATGAAGTTTGTGAAAACCAAAGAAATTCGTCTGAGACTATGATACAATGCATCTGAAATCAAAATGAAATTGAGTTTGATAAATGCTCTCTGACAGACGAATTTTGAACTTCCAACATTCGAATTTTCATAAAAGTCTGAGAGAAGCTTCTTTGCAACAGACGAACTTTAAGTCTTCAAAATTCAAATTTCAGACAAAACAAAATTTGAGAAAATAGAAGAAATTCGTCTGAAACTATGTTAAAGTTCATCTGAGATCAAGAATGATTTAAGTTTCAAAATGCTCTCTGACAGACGAACTTTGAACATTAAAATTCAAATTTCAGAAGCAAAAATCTTAAGTCTGTTTAAGTGACACATTGACATACGAATGATAAGAACTTGCAACATTCGAATGATGAAATTAGTCTGGAAAGAGTCTCTCTGACAGACGAATTTCACCCTTTCAAAATTTGAATTTCGAAGAAAGTAAACTACTGTGTCTCTTTAAACATCCAGTGGACAGACGAATTTTGGGAAACCAAAATTCAAATTTCGAGGGCACTGTAGCAAATTGAAAACATTGTTCACACTTAACCGAAAAACTTTCTTCTTGAAAATTCGTATGTCACATTGTGAAAATATTTTGTAAGTTTCAAAATTCGAATTTCACTTAATGAACAGACGAACTCCGTGTTGTAACGTTGGAAGCTTTAACCTTCGGTTCCTTCGAAATTCGTCTGTTAACCAGTCAAAATTCGAATTTCAGTATGTTAGAAACATTAAATGCGGTTGGTAAACGGATAGTTTTTCAGAGTAACCGTTGGATAACTTCTCCAACGGATAGATTAAAGTCTCTAACGGACATCTGAGACCTAAATCTATAAATACAACAACATTTGAAGTTGTGGGGAACAAATAAAACGTGTGTGTACCTAATTTCTACTAAATCTTTTCTCAAAAGCTTTTACCCTCTCAACTTCTATACTTGTACTGAAACTTTCATATCTACTCTTTTTAAGAGAGTTATTTCATTGTAATCAATCTACTCTTCATCTGAAAGATAGATTTACTTGTGAGAGGTATTCACAAGGGGATTGAGAAGCACATAGTGAAAGTGCTTGGAGAGTTTGAGAGAGCTCAAAAACAGAGCATACTCGTGTACTGCGGCCTTAGCAAGAAGCCCATTGAAATCCTTGCTGTATAGTGGATAAATCCCAAGAGGTGTCTTGGGGACTGGATGTAGGTCAAGTGGAAAGACTGAACCAGGATAAATTACTGAGTCTTCTTCTCCCTATCTTTATTTTTCAGCCTGCTCTGTTTTACGCATTATTTTCATTATATTGTGATATCTTCACTTACATCACACTTTGTGCAGAAAAATTACAATCTTCCCAATTCACCCCCCTCTTGGGAAGTCAACCTTGCTAACAAGTGGTATCAGAGCCCGGTTTCCCACTCAAAGGATCTTACAGTCTGGGAATAAAGATGGCTGGCTTTAGAGAAAGCATACTTCCTGAGGGAAATAACACTAACAGACCACCAGTCTTCAGTGGAGAGCATTATGGGTACTGGAAGATGAGGATGCATATCTACCTTCAATCAATTGACCTTGACATCTGGTCAGTCATTGAAAAAGGAGATTTCATTCTAATGGCTCTAACTGAAGATGGAGGACACAAAGAGAAGCTGGAAGCAGAATGGAATGATGAGGACAGAAGGAGAGTCCTACTGAATTTCAAAGCAAAGCATTATTTAGTCAGTGCCCTGAACCAGGACGAATTCTACAGAGTCTCACAATGCACCACTGCAAAAGGAATATGGGATACTCTGCAGATTGCACATGAAGGAACATCTGGAGTCAGGGAGAACAGGCTGAACACGTGCATTGGGGAGTATGAAAGCTTCAGAATGGGTGAAGGGGAAACTGTAAAGGAGCTACAAAAGAGATTCACCCTTATTGTGAATCAACTAAAAAGCCTGGGAAAGGAATACACTCAGTCTGAGAAAGTAAGAAAAATACTCAGAGCTCTCCCTCGGGAATGGCAGCCCAAGGTGACAGCAATAGAAGTAGCCAGAGGAGAATCAATGGCCTCTGTCACAGCTCTCTTTGGCAGCCTTGAGGAGTATGAAGGAAAAATCAAAGCACTCAAGGATGCTGGACTGGACAGAAAGAAGAAAGGCCTTGCCCTCAAAGCTATTGATGAAAAAGAAGAAGAATCTGATGAAGGAGATGAGCTGGATGAGGAAACTCTGGGTATGATGGTCAGGAAATTTGGAAGATTCTACAGCAAGAAGAAGAACAAGAGATTCTTCAAGAAAGGAGCTGCTGGAGAAAGCAAGAAAGAGACAAAAGAACTTGTGACTTGCTATGAGTGCAAAAATGCATCATATTTGTCTAACAGATATATTGTTCCCAAGAGAAGTAAAATTGGCATTAACATGTGTTGAATTGTGTTTATAATACATATGTCATATTATGTACTAATATATTCAATGTGCTCTTATAGTTTAGAACACAAGTTGGATATATAAATTGGATTAACTTCTTGGTTTGTAAGTGTAATTCATTAAATATAAGATTGTCCAAGTATAAAGAGTCAGCATTGGAATAAAGAAAGAAAAATCAACATTATATCTCACTCAAAGAAAAAGAAGAGAAAGGATGCTTCAAGAATTGAAGATCAGAAAGGAACATGCTAAGAATGAAATGACCAAGTGAAAGTGGAGCTTAACTTTTGAAGACTTAACTATTAGGTTTTTGTTTTCACTTAGGTCTTAAGTTGGTTTAATCTTTGAAATTTACTTAATCTTATTACCATATGTTTTAAATGAGTTAGATTAAGTAAATTTGATGTTAGCATGTGTTAAAATTAAGATATGTTGTCTAACAAATGAATTTTGCTATTTGACTCATGCTTATTTTGTGTAAAATTCGCACTTTATTTTTTAAAATCCGAAGTTACAAAGGTTTTATCTCTAATAGCCGAATTTTGGTTCTGAAATTCGAATTTCAAGCTAAGCATAGTTAGTGAAAGTGTGCAAAATTTGCATAAAGCTTAATTGAAATTCAACTGTTAGTGGAGTTCAAAGTGAGTTCCAAGTCTTAGCCTCTGATACACAAACTTTGAGCTTCAAAGTGAGAATTTTTGTATCATATTGAACAAGCCTCTAATAGACAAATTTCAGTCTTTAAAATTCAAATTTTGAAGTGCATTGTGAAAACTTGAAGCAACTATTCAAACCTATCAGATGTACTTCCAACATGAAAATTTGCACAAACTAACATGGGGTATCTTTTGCAAACTCGAAATTTGAATGTCACATTTTAACAAACAAATTTTAAAGTTTAACGTTAAACACATAACTATGATGACTCTGCAAAATTTGTATGGTGAGCCCTGAAATTCAAACTTTAGTATGTTAGACTTATTTAATGCAGTTGTTGAAGGCTCTTTTTGCAGAGTAATGACTAAAACTTATGTCTAATAGATAAATCTTATGTCTAACAACTAGTTAAATCACAAATCTAAAACTAGAACTTCATTTGAACTTATGGGGATGGAATTTAAGTGAGTTATATGTCAAAATGCTACTACAATAAATAAAATTATATGCTACTATAATGTATTATCCACTCTTAAAGAGAGTTTCAATTCTGTAATCTTTCTTTCTACAATCTCTGGATAGAATCTTAGTATGGGGACACACTAAGAGAATTATACATCTTGTAAGGGTGTTGGAAGAGTGGCTTCATAAGTGCCTAGTAAAACTTGTGGGATATATTAAGCCTTCACAAGTGCCCAGCTCAAACTTGTGGAATATAATGGAAAATCTCAAATAATGGCTTGAAGACTGGACATAAGCCAAGTGGTTTAGGCTGAACCAGTATAAATTCTTGTGTATTGCTCTTCATCCTCTCATTTATCTATCTACTTCATCATACTCTATTCACTACTGTTCTGCTGCAACATTTGGTGAAATTGGATTGCACTTTAAAAGAAGTGAAAATCTTGCATCATCCATTTCACCTTTCCTCTTGAATGACTAGCCAACCTAACAAAAAAATGTTGAGGGGCTCTACTGTACTCATGCCAAGGCTGGACTTATATAATGCTGACAATATTTAAGCCATAGCTCATCTATATAACATCTAGATATCTCACTACTTTTAATTATAGGGCATTCAATTCCTACTTTTACTTTTCCCCACATTTAGGCACAATATCTTAAAGTGGCATCATATCACTATCCTTATTCTTGTTTGTTAAAGGAATCTTTCTTTACTATTCTTACTTTATTTCATGGGTGAGATATTTGCCGCTCTTTCTTTAATCTTTCCTTTATCCTAACCTTTACCTATTTATACTATTATGCCTTTGGAATTTTGTGCATTCCCATAGCCCTGCATATTACTTCCTTTATCATAGCCCTTAAAACGTTTGGCTCTCTATGAGTTGGGATATTAGAGCAGTAATTACTAACTTTTTTTTTTATAAATTTCTCTACTTTGCTCACTTTCATATATAACTTTCTTATCTGTTGAGCCGCACATAGTAATCTGGCAATTTAAGGGAACTTCTTAACCCTTCAAAAGTCTCTATCAATTCAGTTAGAATCTAGCTCTCAGCCTCTCAAAACCATTCATCCTTGCTCAATTGGACTTCTCCCCAAGGGCTACCTCTCATCTGCCTTACCTTAATGGCTTTCATCTTACGAAGGAATTCATTTATACTTGCACAATCAGATCTCATCATCCCAAGAGCTACCTCCCTTTTTACCTCACCTTGGCAGCTAACGAAGGATTTCTTTCATACTTTATGGTGAGATCTTCCAGCCAAGAACTTTCTTTATGTAGCCATATATCATATCAAGCCTAGCAATTGACTATCTAAAGGTTTCGTAGTCTCTTAACTACCTATCACAATTTTCACCTTTCATGGCTTATTCTTCATTGCTTAAACATCATACTTTTCCTTTACACTATACCTTTATCTAACTTTCATCAATCATCAATTTTCCCATTTCCTTTATCATAGTTACTTCTATCTTTACTAGCCTTCTATTCTTATTATTGCCACTGATCCAGTACTATTTCATTACCTTTTATACTTATTATCATTTACATATATCTTTCTCTTACTACTCTAATTAGTGGCTTGGCACCAGAGGAAAGTCTAAGGTAAACTTTCATATCAGTTGCTAATTAATAAGGTTTCATATTTCTTTAAATTATCTTAGGTTATTATCTCTCAGAGTATTTTCATAAACTTAGGGCTCATTAACCTTTCATATAACATCCTATTCTTTCTGGAGGTATAATGTAACCTCGCATTTGGTCTACTACAACCATGAGATCTATTATGATCTCTATGCCCCATAAGGATCTCACTGTGATCCAACTCTAAAAGATCTCAAGACCTCAAGAAAATGAATTTGTAAATGTACTCATCTAGTCTAGCAACTATCCTAGATCATCCTTAAGACTAATCTCCTTATGCAACTAATACATTCCAAGGCCTTTCTTTAAAGAGAAATAATATCAACTCCATGCAATTCTTCTTATATTTGAGGAAGCATAACGTAACCATTGTAATCCAATCTAATGAATTCATAAGTATTATAGTTGAACTCTTGACCACCTTTTTCCCAAGCCTCTCTCAACTTGAGCAATTGACATAAAATTCAACTTAGTCTTAGCACTTGGAACACTTTCAAGTTTTGGCAAGATCAGAATCTTATTCTTACAGTCTAGGGGGATACTATTTGTAGAGAGTCTATTCATTCCATTGATAATATCTATATCTAGAAAAAGTATCTGGACAAAGCAATTTAAACATACATAGGAGGTCATGGCTTTGTTTCCTAGAAGCATGGAAACATGCAAATCATAGGGTAAATCTGCCATAGTCAAACCCAATCTAGCACTTGAATCTAACAGTGCATACATAATGTAATTATTAACTTTAATCATATCAGGTGACTGTCGAGTCTTTCGTTAAGTAAGAGAAAAGGCCCTTTTTCTGTGCCTAGGGTCTAGACCTAGTCACCTCCATATTGTAATCTCAAGCAAAATGTCCAGTCTTATCACATTGAAAGCAAACATTCTAATCTGCTAAACACGGCTTTCTACTGTGGCTCTACCACACTGATCATAGACTGGGCACTTTCCTGTGCTCTCTTTCCTCCTTTCCTATCATCTCATTTAATTTCTTACTACTATTATTCCATGGCTACTTGTTTTCTTACTGCTTCCCTTTTCATTAGCAGTAGCTATAATAGCTTTGTTACTAATAGTTAAAGGAGTGGATATCATAAATTCATGATTCAAACTGTTTTCTGTAATCCTACTTACTTCAATTAAAACACTAAAAGTTATGATTTGCAAAGGGCCACTCTTTTGCCTGGTAATAGGCTTAAGACCTTTTTCTAGCTTTTTCATTCTCAATCTTTCACCATTGCACTGTTGGAGATAAACAGACTACTTATGTTATACCTTATCCTTTAACCTTATTTCCCACATAATATGACTTATTTAAAGTCTATTTAAATCATTTAGACAACAATAATCACTAAGGGAGCCAAATTACAAAAAAACAAATTTTTCAAATTTACTGTCATTTATCATCCCATTTTTCTGGACCAAATTTGAAAAATCATAACTAATTCCAAAAAAACATATAAAGGTGATTCAAGTGTTTAGAAATAGTTTAAAATATCCTTTACATAGAAAAAATATGCAACTAGAATTTTAATACATCAATTGGTACAGAAAATCCCGTGGAATTTTCTATTCATATGGTCAATTCCAGTTTTTCCAAATTTTCTACCTTAACTTTAAAAATTCATAATAAATTGTGTACTTATCCAAATAAAGTGTTCCTTCGCTCTTTAGAAAGGTTGTTCTATCTACTTTTCAAGCATATATGAAAGTTAGATATTCTACCCTGTTTCATCCAAATAGTATTTGCTTAACTGATACTCAGTTTGGACAGTTTCATGCATAACTTTAAAAAGCAATTTATATAACATGTATACATAGAACTTGTCCAAACTAAGTACCAAACATCTTAATATACTTAGAGGCATATGACAACATATAAACACAAAATCACAAATACATGTACAATTTTGCATAAATTAGCAAAGAGACAATACATAATAGCAAATAAAAGTTTAATCTTCCAAATCCTTCTCCTTGCTCCTTGCCTCCCTTGGATCTTTATCATAACTTGAGCCTATCATGTTAGTATTTGGGTGATAAGATTTTGGAATCCTAGTAGCTAGTCACATCTCACACATTTACATTATCATGCATGCTATAAAACTTCATAAACATCATAAAAATCATATCAAGACATAAATCACCATATTGTTCACAAAAATTTCAACAATATAATGGTTTAGAAAATGGATATCCCAGGCAATAGCCCTCTCATAAAAAGAGCCAAAACCAGTCTCAAACATCCTAAAAACAACATGGCAAATCATCATTCAGAATAAAATATAGCAAGATAATAAAATGCAAGAAAATGTAACTAAGCTACCTTTGTGAAATCTTAAACTTTTCTTCCTAATTTCAGTCCTTCCAAGGACTTCCTTGAGCTCCCTCACCCTAATACATCACTGAATACTAACTAAATCAATTAAACCAAGGGTTACTTTATAAAAACCTTAAAACCCTAAAAATTTCACTTTCATTATCCTTGGTTTTTTCTTGAATCTAACACTTATTCTTTACTAATTTGGACTGAAGGATTCCATGTTTAACATCAAAATCATGAAAATTCAACTTCTTCCGAAACTACATCTTGGCCAAAAATCAGGGCATAGAAGGGAAGAATTGGTTTTTCATTTTCTTGCTTCCAAACATACTTAAACTTGTTTCTTTCACCAAATCTCATATTTTCTCTAAACTTTATAGCATAAAAACACCTCCTTCCTTTAATCTATGTCAAGGCCAAAAAATTTAAACAACATGGGGAGAGGAAGAGTACATGAGAAAACCCCACTAAACTACTCAAAAACTCAAAGGAAACCACAAGAGATTATAAAAGGATTATCTTACTGATTTTCCTTGATTTTTCCCCTTCCTTTTTCTCCTCTCGATCTCCATGGTTTCTCCTTCCTTTCTCATTGTTTTTAACTACTCTCCCTTCCTTTCTTTGATGCCTTACACATCCAAGAGGAGGGAGTATTTATAAAATTAGTAACCAATCAAAAATTTTCATTTTGTTTTTTTTTATTCTTCTTGAAATTGAGTAAATGTGAAAATAATGTAATTTCTCCATGTGCAGCTTAGTTTACATGAAATTGAGGACAATTTGGTACAAAAATTGTGGATATTTTCTTATTTAGATATACCTTGGACCGATATGGACAAATAAAACTACTTTAACAGTATATTTTACTATTATTGGAATACTGGTTATAACTATATTGGGATATAAAATTACCATAATATCCTATCTCAATTGGTCCAAATGTGGAGCCCACATATATTTTTCTTATTTTATGTGCCTTTTATGGGATCCACGATACATTCTTTCGTGCACTGTGCACTTTTTTATGCTCGGCATGGATTTTTTCTTCAAATAAATTCTGTTAACATTAAAGCATTATACTATTGGGTCTAGCTCATTGTGAGCTTCGTTTTGACATAAAATTTGCATAATTTCAAAATTACCCTTGATTCAAAAAATGTAATTTTTGAAACTTTCACGTACTTAGCTGTAATTTTCTCTAGGGACTAAAATGTAATAAATTCTTCTCTATGGGCTAAAATGTAATTTTTATATCTTATTTCCTTGACCCAAAATTTGACCTTTTTGTCCTTTTTACATCTATTCACGTTTATTAGTTTTTCTAATATCTCATTACATTTTAAACTATCTAAAAATTTTAGGATATTACAACTTAAACAACTGGATATATGTAACCACATACTCGTCCACAAACTAATCTTTTTCTTGCCTTAACATTATAAACTCAGCTTCTTCCTCTTCCCATACTATAGAAAATACTTATCATACAATTGTTCTAGAAAATTTTCCCACATCAAGGGAATATTTCTGGTTTGCAGAATCAATTATGTATTTCACCACCATCTATTGGCTTCTTTTGTAAGCATGTACATGGCTAGTAGAACTTTCATTTCAAAGGTAAAGCCTATTAATCAAAATATTTCTCGAGACTTAAAATCCAATCCTCTATCATTGGTATATCAAATTTTCCATTGAATGACAAAGGAACATGCTTTCTAAACTAAGCAATATTATGTTGTTGACTAGCTAAGTCAATAGCTATCCCCACTACCTAGTTCATTAGTGCAACCTGAGATACTTGCTGCTGATATTGCCTCAGAGAAGGTCCTTCAATTCTGGTTTCCTAAGACTATCTCTAACCATTTAAGGTTTGATGTAAATGTTCAATAGTCCTTTGTTGCTGATATAATCTATTCATAATAACTGATAAAGGATCAACCTGTGGTATCTCTCATTGTTTAGGAGTTTCTACTCTTATTTGTCTCCTACTGCGAACCATTTTATATCTATAATAATAATCATTAAATCATGAACATATCTTGATTGCACTCAGAACATACATATAGACATAATACTTTCATTCATATAAGTAAACCTGGTACATAAGTCCTTATAGTCTCATTGCATTGTTCATCTCATTTTACTTTCAACTTATGACTGCTTATAATACATTCAAAATTTGTAGTCATGATGGCTCTTTGCCTTCCTTGGATCCTTTCCATAACCTGAGCCTATCATGTTAGTTTTTGGGTTATGAGATTTTGGAAATCCCAGTAGTTAGTCATATCTTACACATTTACATTATCATGCATGCTATAAAACTTCATAAGATCATAATAAATCATACCAAGACATAAATCACCATATTATTTATAAAAATTTTAGCAGCATAATAGCTTAAAAAATGGAAATCTTGGGCAATAGTCCTCTCATAAAAACAGCCAAAACCAATCTCAAACATCATAAAAACAATATGATAAGTCATCATTCACAATAAAATATAGAAATATAATAAAATGCAAGAAAATGTAACTATGCCACCTTATGCATTTTCTCCTGATTTAGCCTTTCCAAGGACTTCCTTGAGCTTTCTCAAATCCTAATACATCACTAAATACTAAACAAATCAACTTGAATCAAGGGTTGTTTCATAAAAAATCTTAAAACCCTAAAAATTTCATTTTCTTTATCTTTAGGTTTTTCTTAAACCTAATACTTATACTTTACTAATTTGAACCCAATGAACCCATTTTTAACATCAAAATAATGAAAATCTAACTCTTTCCTACACTTAATCTTGTCCAAAAATCAAGGTTCAAAGAGGGAAAATGAGATTTTTCAAAAATTGCTTCAAAACTCACTAAAACTTGTTCCTTTGGTATTTTCTCATGTTTTCTCTAAGTTTTATAGCATGGAAACACTTTTGCTCCTAAACCCATACCATGTTCTAAATTAGAACAGAAAGTGGAGAGGAGGAAGACTCAAGAAAGCAACCCCAAACTCCTTGAAACTTGAAGCAAAATCATTAAAATTTAAGAGAAGATTTTCTTCCTCTTTTTCCTCCTTGTCTTCACATTTTCTTCCTCTTCTTCATGAGTTTAGCAGCTGCTCCATCTCTTTCTCATATTCTAGGACATTCAAGGGTGAGGGAGTATATATAAAGAAGCAAAACCAATCAAAAATTGCCTACTTGACTTCTTGATTCTTCTTAAAAATTCATGTAAATGTGAGAAAACATTAAAATAATATTTGCCCCATGTGCAGCTCATTTGGGATGCCACTTTGGGGGTACTTTGGTCCAAAACATTGCATATTTTATTCATCTAGATATATCATGTACTGATCTAGACAATGAAAGCTACTTTGACGGTATTTTATTATTTTAGGGGTACCAATTATAACTATATCAGGATGTTATTTGTCATAATATTTTGTCCCAAATAGTCTAAATATAGGGCATACATACTTCTATTCTTACTTTATCTACTTTTTGTGGGGCCCACAATGCCTTTTTCTGTGCACTATACACTTTTTGATACTTGACACTAAATTTTTCTTCATATAAATTCAATTAACCTTAATGCATTATATCGTTGGGTTTGATTTGTTGCGAGCTTTATTTTGACATAAAATTTTCATAATTCCGAAATTATTCTTAATAATGGAAAAAATATAATTTTCAAAACTTTCAAGTATTTTTCTGTAATTTTCCACAAGGACTAAAATGCAATAAATTCTTTCTCTAGGAGATTAAATTTAATTTTCACATTTTATTTCGTTAACATGAAAATTGACCTTTTTTCCCTTTTCACATCTATTCTTGTATTTTATAATTTCCCATTTCTAAATAATATCTATAGTATTTAGAAAATTTGTGATATTACAGATGTTGATTCTACTGAAGTGTTTCTTGCATGTGAGAAAAAAACAATTGATAAGTTTTCACAAAATTTGGTACTGTTCATATGGTCATAACCCTTTTACCAACTAAACTTCAGAAATTCATAACTAATTCTACAAATATCGTATGAAATTAATTTAAGTCTCTAAAAATAGTTTAAAACATTATCTACATTGGAAAAAAGAAGAAATGGAGCTAGGATCATGCCAATTAGTACAATAAATTTTGTGAACATTACTATTCATTTGATCATTTTTCAACTTTTCAATTTCCTGGTACTAAATTTGAAAAATCATAACAAATCACATAGAAATCCAAATCAGGTTTTCTTTATTCTATAGAAAGCTCATCCTATCTAGTTTCCAACCATATATAACACTCATATGCTCTGTAACAATTCATCCAAATAGTGGTTACATTACCAACAAGAGGTCAAAATGACCATTTACATCACATACTTTTGCAATATAAAGTCACAACATACTTACAAGGCCATAACTTGCTCTCATATCGTACCATATAGTATATAAGACCTAAAGGGACATGATAACCTCTTAGTACAGATTTAAAACTACATTCATAAATTTACATACAAGCTAAAAATAAAATATCATTGCAAGGATAGTCATCTTAATTATCAACTTGTTTCTCCTTGCCTTTTTCCTCTTTGGAAACCTTGCCATAACTAGTTCCTAAGTATATTAGATATTCGAAAGAGTGAGATTCAAAGAATCTCAGTAGCATTACCATTCATGCCATTATATTATCATATAAATCATGACAACATCATTCATTCTCATAAAAACATAAATTGCCACAATAAATCATAAAAATTTTGGCAAAGTTTCCCTTTGCAAATTGGATATCGTGGGGTCAATTACCCTTTCATATAACTCAGCCAACAATCACAAAACATTGACATGGTATGAAGACAAGTCATAGAATTCATAAAATCAACATAAGGACAATATAATGCATAAAAAGATAAAATTCTACCTTTATGGCTTCCTCTTCTTTCCAACATTGTTACACCTTTTTCTAAGCCTTTTACAACTTTTTTGAACCTAAATAAATCATCATATAAGGATATAAACCACTGATTACATGGTTTTCATCACAAAATTCTCACTAAACCCTAAATTTTCTATATAGTTTTCCTTTTAGTTTTTCTTGAAACCAAAAATTGTTCTTAGCGAATTTGGACCCAAGGTTCCATTTTTAGCATCAAAATCATGAAATTTCATCTCTAAATGGAACCCATCTTTGGCTAAATACTTAAGAAAAAGAGGTAAAATAATTTACTTTGAAATACAGCCAACAACCGTTGAAATCATGCTTTAGATTGCTAGTTCATAGTTTCCCCTAATTTTGTTGCATGAAAACTCCTCTTTTACATGACCTAGGGTTTGGCTGAAATCCATTCTTGAAAGGAAGAGGAGGAAGACTCCTTTAAACTACCATAAACACTTAAAAACAACAAACTTGAAGGCATAGAACATTACCTTGCACTTGAATCCTTGAATTTTCCCACTTGATCTTCTCTTTTCTCTCTTCCCTCTTAGGTTTCTCTAAGAGTTCCTCTCTCTATCTTCTGCAGCAAATTTCATCCAGAATAAGGGGAGAAAAGGAAGTTAATTAACTTAATCCAATTATGGTTAGGTTACCTTAACCATGGTTACTTTAACTTGAGTCACTTTTTGACAAAAAGTTTTCCTTCTTGGAGAAGTATTTGGGCCAAAAATCATATGCATCACATGCCCAAAATTCACGCCAATGAGGAGGGATTGAGTGTCAAAATACTGGATATTTTTCTTAGTCTAGATATATCCCATGCCAATTAATGTTTATCAAGACCGATAAGTTACTTTTTACAATATTTTATTATTTATGGACACAAGATTATTCTAAATTTGTATCTATCTTCTATTAATTATCCTATCCCATATAGTATCTATGTGGGGACCATATACTGTTTCTTTCACCTTTTTGCTATTTGTGGGGCCTACAAGCTTCTTTTCATATATATAGTTATTTTTTGACACTCGGCACTAATTATTTCTTCATTTTGAAATGCAACATATCATTGGTTCAGCTCGTCATGGGCTTTGTTTGACAGTAATTTTTAATATTTACAAAATTGCCCTTGATTAGGCATTAAATTATAATTTTTAATTCTTTCGAGTCATTTCTTGTAATTTTCCCCAAGGATTGCAATGCATAGAATTCTTCCTTTTTCTTAAGGACTATATTGCATAAAATTTTTATTTCCAAAAACAAAAAATATAATTTTCTTATTTTCTATTCTACAATGGAAAAATAATCTCTTTGCCCTTTACCATACATTATCTGACATTTTTACTACTTCCTTATGCATTTGATGATATCGAGTGAAATAGAGATATTACAGCATCCCTACGAATTCAAGCATTTAAGTGGATCATCCAAACCTGCATTTAGCTTTATTAGGATGAGTATACCTCATGTTGGCTATAGGTTCCTAGATCCTAATCCTCTTGGGTTTACAACTTCATGGAAGAATTATGGGTTCTACTGTCAATTCAAGTGGGTTCTTGCCATAAAGGTACTAAGTTCACAAGTCAATTTAAAAATTTAAGACCCATTTGTTTAAGCTTTTTCATTGAAAAAAAATCACCTTTTTATTAAAAAACTCTTAATACATTATAAGGTGTTTGTTTAAGCTATTAAAAATAATCAGAATCCTATATTTTGAGAAGCTATTTTAAATAGTTTCTACTTAACAGATAATCACTTAAAATAAAAAGTGTTTTTTTATGATTGTCACCTATTGGTTTAAGCTCGTTTGTTGAAACTTTTTTTTTTCAAAATTGATTTTCAAATTGTTTAGAGATTTTCAAATTTTGTGTTTGGTTAAAAGAAACACTTTTTAAATCATTTAGCAATCAAATGTTAGGATTGCTAACTTCCCAAGAGGTGGAGTTAATTGGGAAGTTCAAATTTTTTCAGTAAATACATAAGTTCACAGTGAAAGCAAAAGCTTGTAGAAAAACAAAGTGAGGTAAAAATGAATGTAAATGCAAGATAGGGGAACAAAGGACTTAGAAATTTATCCTGGTTCAGTCTGATCTACTTAACCTACATCTAGTCCTCAAGTCACTACTTGAGATTTTCACTATCAGCAAGAATTCAATGGGCTCTATGCAATGCCTCAGTACAAACTCATGCTCTGTTCATAGAACACTTAAACTTTAAATTCAACACTCTTACAAGTGTTTCCCAATTCCTTATGTGACTCCCCTCACAAAAAATCTTTCTTCTAGATAATGAAAAAATGTTATACATACTAAATACTCTTTAGAATAGAGTGAATATAAAAGTTAAATTGCAATGAATGTTGTGTGTGAGTGAAAAAGCTTTGACATAGAAATTTAGCATAGTAATTGCAAAGACAAGCCCAAAATCGTTGCTCACAACTTCAAATAAAGTTCTATTTATAGATTTGTGACTTAACTAGTCGTTAGACACAAGATCTAACCGTTAGAAACTTTATTCAATGGTTACTCTGCAGAAATAACCATTCACCAACTACATTTAATATGTCTAACATGCCAAAATTTAAATTTTAGGGTTTAACAGTCGAATTTCACAAAGATAGAAGCTTAAGAATTTCAACGTTGAACTTCAATATATCCGCCTGTTCAAATGTGACATTCAAATTTTGAATTTGTTAAAGATATTCCATGTTAGAACATGTGAATTTTCAAATCAAAAGTGTATCTATTGAATTTGAACAATTATCTCACATTTTTATAGTGCACTCGAAATTTGAATTTCAGAAGTTAAAATTCGTTTTGTCAGAGACTTGTTCAACATGACACAAAAGTTCTCTATGAAATTCAAATGTTAAACTACAAAATTTGTTTGTTAGAAGCACGCTCTAACAAGACTCACAAGTTCTCATTTCAAAATTTGTATTTTAAAATCCAAAGTTTGTCTGTTAGAGTAAGTGGCTCTGAACTCTCTTTGAACTTCACCAATATTCAATTTTTGACTAAGTTTTATACAAATTTTGTACACATTCACTAACAATACTTAGCCCAAAATTCAAATTTTATAACTCAAAATTCGTTTGTCAAAGATGAAACCTTTGTATATTGGAATTTCACCTAGTAAAGTTCAAATTTTGCACAAAATACACATGATTCAATAACAAAATCCATCTGTTAGTCGGTATTTTTCAAATTTAACATATACTAACATAGGATAACTATGAAATTACACATTTAAGTACTATGGTAACATGAATAAGTAACAATCAAAGTTTTTTACCCAGTGTACATAGTGAAAAATCCTAACAACTAAATCTTCACATATCCTTCATTAGATTTTTGTACTTTGTCATTTCATACTCCTTTGATATTCTCCTTTCCAAGCTCTACTTGTTTAGAATCATCAAAACTTCTGATTCAACATTCTCCTCCTTTTTGATGATGATAAAACAACTTGCAAACTAAATCAATACTTAGGTTTGCTTCTAAGAACTCCCCTCAGCATATGCATTAAAATTGAAATATAAATATAGCACATGTATCAGAGTTAAAACTATAGGAGAATAGAAAAGGAAAGTTGCATTGATACATTGATGCTTATAAATTCAGTACAGATATTCAACCAAATTTAAAACAAGTACATCAACAAGTACATTGACCATATAAAAGAAATACACCACAATGAAGAACAAAATCCTACAAAGGTCCTAATGATCTCAGCTCCTAGAAAGATCTCAGCTCTAAGGTTCTATAGCTTGTCATTCTTTCCTGGCCTTGAGCTTAATCTCTTCTTGCCATATGTCTTTCCTAATTGCCCAGCAACAATTTCTCCAGTTTCTCCAGTTTTCTTCTCCCCTTTTTTGGCATCATCAGGAGCAGGAGCAGTGACAAATGAAGGAAGTATCTGATATGTAGGAATGGCTTGAAGAGGAACTGGAAGAAATGACACAGACGGATGTATCTAAGGAAGATCATCGTCAGCCTCTGAAGTTAATTCCTGAACTTCCCTTGAATGTTAGCTAGCTTGGCCCGTTGTTCCACTAAGAGGCTATATCCAAAGGATGGAGGTTAAGTAGCAAGTGGAGGAAATATTTCATCTAGCCTTTGCTTTTGTACTTGCACTACAGCATTATGTACAACAGCAGCAAAGTCCCATATAAGGCACAATGCCCCTTTCCTCATTAAGAGCAGCTTGAAT
The DNA here is from genome assembly GCA_026686845.1 of Adenanthera pavonina. Classification (NCBI taxonomy): domain Eukaryota; kingdom Viridiplantae; phylum Streptophyta; class Magnoliopsida; order Fabales; family Fabaceae; genus Adenanthera; species Adenanthera pavonina. The sequence goes on from JAIVEN010000017.1 coordinate 13,939,454, forward strand.
AATTAGTGTATTAGTGAGATCTACAACAAGTTTCTCCATTTGCTCAGTCTCTTGTGATGACAAAATTGATTCTTGAGCAATATCCTCCACAATTGGCACATGAAAGCCTTCCGCTTGAGTAGCTTCTTCCTCCATAACATAGTCCAGAGATGGACCAAGATTGGTTTCACTGATGGAGGCCTGAGGGGTAGCAGCAATAGCAGTTGTAGTAGCAACAGCATCAGGAGAGCCTATTTCAAATAGACTTAGGATTTGTAGGGAGACAGATTTGAGAGATTTAGAGGTGCCAGTCTGACGGGGTACTGATCTGGTTGGAAGAGAGTTTCAGATATCTTCATAGGCATCAGTAATCACCTTTAGATTCTTAGCCAAGTTAGTTATTTAAGTTTGCAGGTATGCAAACTTAGCACTTTGTTCCTCACTAATACTGAGTATAATCTCTCATAGGTAATCAAAGAGTTCAAGTATGGTATTAAGGATGGCCATAGTGGTTGGAATAGAAGGTTTAGGTTACTGGGTAGGTTGAGGTTAAGTTAACTGTGGTTCAGGTTGGATGGTTAGGGAAGCCTCAAATATAGCCTCTTACTATTGTGACTCTTCCCCTATCATAGAATTGATCCTTAGATTTACCAGCCTCCTTCCCAATCCATTTGCCCTCTTTTCTTTCAATCCTCATTCTCATTAGCTCTTCTTCTTTAAACTCCTTAGTTGGCTTCCCGTTGCCTTTCTCTATGTGTTGTATCTTAGCAAATTTAAGGAGCTTGGTGATGATGAAGGCATAAGGCAGAGTGGAGTCTTTTCACTGGTCTCTTGCCTTGATCATTCTCTAAAAGATTATATGACCCAGGTTGAGCTCCTTTCTGCAAATTAAGACTGTCATTAAATAAGCTTCAGACCCGGTGATCAGATTAAAGCTTCCTCCTTTGTTGAAAATAATCCTTAACATTATATAGTATAGGATTCTCACTTGTACACTAAGGTTAGAGGGCTTCATAATTTTCAGAGGAGGCCTATTAATATGTCTTTTGAAGAGTGCATCCAGAATTGTGCACTTCTTATAGTTTAGATATTCCCCACCTTCCTCATCCGCATCATTGTCCTTATCTAGAATTGTGCTCTACTAAAACATCATTGATATTTTTATCTGACAACTACAGATTCTATCATACCTTATTTTCTTACATTATTTTCCATGTATAATAGCATATATGATGCTAAATGAGCTAATTTTAGAAGCTTGAATCATTGGAAAATCAAATGAGAAAAATTCAAATTTTCAAAATACTATTCATTTGATAATTTGATTTTCCCTGCTAAACTTTGAAAAATCATAATTAATTCTAGGAAAGTCGTATGAGGATGATTCAACTCTCTAAAAATATCTAAAAACATTTCCTACATGGAAAAAATATACAAATGGAATTTAATTGAGTCATATCATTCAGAAAATTCGTCCAATTATACTATTCTTTTGGTCAAAACTACTTTTCCAGATTTTCTGAGCCATCTTCAAAAATTCATAACAATCTGTATACTTATCCAAATCAAGTTATCTTTAGCTCTTTGGAAAGCTCTCTATGTCTACTTTCCAGAAATATATAATACTCATACAGGAAAAAAAATTTAGAATGAACAGTAATCATATATTAATAAGTACTCAGAATTGGACAGATTTACATACCAACTTCTAAAACCAAATATACAACATGATTCCATAATCCAAACTTGTTCAAACTAAGGTTTTAACATTACAAGGAACTTAAAATAGCATGATGGCAGTGAAGCATAGCTTCATAAATTCACACAAAAATTTATACATAATAGCAAGGAAATAAGTCACAATTTCAACTAAAACTTTAATCTTCATTAACTTTCTCCTTGCCTCTTCTCTTCTTAGAGGACTTGCCATCACTTGAACCTATCATGTTAGTGCTTGAGGGTGAGATTTGGGAAAATCTCAGTAGGTAGTTTATTTCATGCAAATATATCATTCAAGTTTCACAAACATTTCACATATAATCACATAAATAATTAAAATACCATATTGTCAAGTAAAAATTTTGGCAAAGTTTTCCCTTAGAAAATGGACATCCTAGGGAAACAAAACCCCTCATTTTATAGCCTAAACCAGTCACAAAACAATACAAGTACAATATGGCAACAAGATATAATCATGGAAACAACAAAGAACAACATATTGCAATAAAGTAAACCAAGCTATCTTTTGTGTATTCTTTTGCTTATCCTCGTTGAACCAAAACTTCCACAAGTTTTCTTGAACTCCCATAAGCCCTAAAATATCATTCAATATTCACTAAATTATTTGAATTAAAGAGTTTCCTCATCAAGACTCATTTGAACCCTAGAATTTCATATAGTTTATCTTAAGCTTTTTCTTGAGTTCAATACTTGTTCTTGGCCAAGTTGAACCCAAGGAATCCATTTTTAGCATCAAAACAATGAAAATCCAACTCCTTTCTATCATATTTAACTAACCAAAATCTGACTTATAGGAAGAATAATTTGTTTTTTTCTCAAAACTTGCTTAAATCATACTATACTTCCTTTTGCTTAATCTCATGCTTTCTCTTTAATTTATAGCACAAAACCACTTTCTTTCCTAGATCCATATCAAAAACAAAACTAAACAATAAGTGGAGGGGAGAAAAGTTCAAAGAAACCATCTTAAACTACTCAAGAACTAAGCTAGAAACCATGGAAATCACAAGTAGAAACTTATCGATTTTTTTCTTGAATTTCCTTCTCTTTTTTTTTTCCTTCTTCCTCTTCTTCACGTTTTTCTTCTCCTTCTTTGCTATTTTTCAGACCTCTCTCCACTCTTTCTTTGCTCCTTTTGGTCTGCCAAACTAAGGGAAAGGAGGGAGTACATATAAAAAAACATAACCAATGAAATTATGCCACCAAAACTTCTTGAATTCTCTTGATAACTCATGGGAAATATTAAATAATTGGAATTCCACATGTGCATCTTGGTTAGCATGAAATGGAGGACATTTTGGTCCAAAAATATTGTACTTTTATTTATCCATATATATCATGAATCAGTCTGGACCAATAAAGCTACTTTAGCAGCATATTTTACTATTATTGGGATACTAATTACAATTATATTGGGATATAAAATTACCATAATAACCTTATCCAAATTGGTCCAAATATGAGACCCACAATTTTTTCTGGCATTAATACTGCATCTTCCTATAGTCCAAATTGACTTTTATCGGAAAAGATATTAATATTAAATACTAATTACTCAATAAATATTATTTTAATCTTAATAAATTCCATACCAAATTCCATTGGTCTTAACTCATTAAAAGCTTCATTTTGACTATAATTTTATGTATTTACAAAAATGCCCTTAATTGAGACAAATTTATAATTTTTCAAATTTTTGGGTTTTAGATGTAATTTTCACCAAATTTTATAAATTTTTCTTCTCTCCTAGTGTAACCTCATCGTCTTTCCTCTCTCTTTTTTTTTCCTTTTTCCTTTTTTTTTCTTTTTTAGGGTAAAATTATTATTTTCTCTTTTTTTCTTCCAACCGAGATAATTGATCTCTTTATCCTATTTTATACAAAATGACGTATACTCGTTTTTACAAATTCCTTATAGATTTTAAAATATTAAGTTTTAAACATTTTGGGAAAAATTTTAGGATATTACAGATTCCTAAACATAAAAGTTACTTGATACTTCCTCTTCTTGTCATTATATCTTAATGCAGCATACCATGTCTTAATCACTTTATCATCAAATCTTTCTCTAATTTCCAAAAGATTTTTATACTTGCCCATCCATATTCTTGCATCAAAATTGTTTGAAATAAAAAATTCCTCTAAATTAGTGCAATGAAGAGCTATTACCTTCGTTGCAGCAAACTTTATAGTAAATTCCTTCAAGATTTGTTCAAAGCTATAAAGATGTTCCATGGTCATCTGGAGTTTCTCAAACTCAATGCTTGAGGTAGGTGCAGCAAAGATTGATTTCTTCAATTCAACCTTTGCAGTTATTTTCTATTTCTTTGATGGTATTCCTTTACTAGATTTGGCATTCCTTTTTTGGGTATCTCCTTCCTTTGAAGCATACTGAGAATGTTTGGGCCTAGATTGCTCTTTTCCAATGTTGGCATTCTTTACTCTGACTATTTTCATGAGAAATTTGTGTTGAAAGATGCTCTGAAGATGTTTGTGAGGTTTGATTTGAAGTTTGATTAGTGGAAAATAATGTTTAATGGAAGGAATTTGAGAATGGTTGAGGGAGTCAAAGAATAGCTTCGGTTGAAATACGAATAGGGTTGCATCTGTTCAGAGTATAACCCTTTGAATTTGCTTATGTAACTTTTTGATAGATGAATTTTGGTGGTCAAAATTTGAATTTCGGTCAGTTATGTTGTCTATATAACACAGAGAAACTATCTTGGCAAACGAATTTTCAACCTCAAAGTTTATCTGTCAGAGTCTTAACATACAAAGGATACCTTCAACAATTGAATGTCTGTCTTGAAATTCGACTATTAGAGATGTATCATCAACAGATGTTTCAATAGACGAACTTTGTGTCCTTACAGTTCAAATTTCGAAGCCTTCTACCAAAGATATGCAAATATAAGAGATCCAATAGATAAATGTTAGGATTCAAAGTTCGTATTTTCAGACTTTATAAAGAAATGTCTAAAATGTGACTATTAACTCATCAAAATTCGAATGTTGCCCACATAAACAAAACAAACACATATACCAATATTCAAAATTTGAATTTTAGTTAATTAACAGATGAATTTCGAGTGGATTAAAACTCTGGTATATCATGTGAATCACTGAAATACAATTGTTAAAGCTTAAAGTTTGAATTTTAACTATGCAAAGTTATTCAATAAGCTGGTTAGAGTATAAAAATTCATATATTAGCAGTCAAAATGCAAATTTCGAAGGATTAAACTTACAGATAAACGCTGAACATTCAAATTTCCATATTTCTTTAGCAAATGTTGACTGAGTAAGTATAAGATACTTCATTGTATTGATTTCTCTATCACATAAGTTCATGAGGAGTACCTGTAAAACACTTTAACATACTTCGATACTTAAGTTAGAGTATGACTTAACATATTAACTTTAGAAATTAAACAGATAGAAGTTTGCTTACAGCTCATTGGGATTTATCATTCTCAATTCTCTTCTGATTTTACAATATCTATCTTCTGAAAGTGGCTTGGTCAAGATGTCTGCAAGCTGATCTTCTGTATGGACAAATTCTAATATAATGTCTCTTTTCAAAACATGATCCATTGTAAAATGGTGTCTAACCTCAATGTACTTTGTCCTTGAATGCATCACTGGATTTTTTGTGATATTAATGGCACTTTGATTATTATGTCTCACAGGTATTTCTTTCATCTCAATTTCAAGATCTTCCAGTTGCTGCTTCATCCAAAGGATTTGAGCACAGCAGCTTCCAATAGTTATGTATTCAGCTTCTGCTATGGAGAGAGCCATACTATTCTGCTTCTTGCTAAACCATGAGACTATAGACCCTTCTGTTAGCAAGGCTGACTTCCCAAGAGAGGGGGTGAATTGGGAAGATTGTAATTTTTCTGCACAAAGTGTGATGTAAGTGAAGATATCACAATATAATGAAAATAATGCGTAAAACAGAGCAGGCTGAAAAATAAAGATAGGGAGAAGAAGACTCAGTAATTTATCCTGGTTCGGTCTTTCCACCTGACCTACATCCAGTCCCCAAGACACCTCTTGGGATTTATCCACTATACAGCAAGGATTTCAATGGGCTTCTTGCTCAGGCCACAGTACACAAGTATGCTCTGTTTCTGAGCTCTCTCAAACTCTCCAAGCACTTTCACTATGTGCTTCTCAATCCCCTTGTGAATACCTCTCACAAGTAAATCTATCTTTCAGATGAAGAGTAGATTGATTACAATGAAATAACTCTCTTAAAAAGAGTAGATATGAAAGTTTCAGTACAAGTATAGAAGTTGAGAGGGTAAAAGCTTTTGAGAAAAGATTTAGCAGAAATTAGGTACACACACGTTTTATTTGTTCCCCACAACTTCAAATGTTGTTGTATTTATAGATTTAGGTCTCAGATGTCCGTTAGAGACTTTAATCTATCCGTTGGAGAAGTTATCCAACGGTTACTCTGAAAAACTATCCGTTTACCAACCTCATTTAATGTTTCTGACATACTGAAATTCAAATTTTGACTGGTTAACAGACGAATTTCGAAGGAACCGAAGGTTAAAGCTTCCAACGTTACAACACGGAGTTCGTCTATTCATTAAGTGAAATTCAAATTTTGAAACTTACAAAACATTTTCACAATGTGACATACGAATTTTCAAGAAGAAAGTTTTTCAGTTAAGTGTGAACAGTGTTTTCAATTTGCTACAGTGCCCTCGAAATTCGAATTTTGGTTTCCCAAAATTCATCTGTCCACTGGATGTTTAAAGAGACACAGCTGTTTACTTTCTTCGAAATTCAAATTTTGAAAGGGTGAAATTCTTCTGTCAGAGAGACTCTTTCCAGACTAATTTCATCATTCGAATGTTGCAAGTTCTTATCATTCGTATGTCAATGTTTCACTTAAACAGACTTAAGATTTTTGCTTCTGAAATTCGAATTTTAATGTTCAAAGTTCGTCTGTCAGAGAGCAGTTTTGAAACTTAAATCATTCTTGATCTCAGATGAACTTTAACATAGTTTCAGATGAATTTCTTCTATTTTCTCAAATTTTGTTTTGTCTGAAATTCGAATTTTGAAGACTTAAAGTTCGTCTGTTGTAAAGAAGCTTCTCTCAGACTTTTATGAAAATTCGAATGTTGGAAGTTCAAAATTCGTCTGTCAGAGAGCATTTATCAAACTCAATTTCATTTTGATTTCAGATGCATTGTATCATAGTCTCAGACGAATTTCTTTGGTTTTCACAAACTTCATTTTTCTTGAAATTCGAATTTTGAAAGTGTGAAGTTCGTCTGTTACCAGAAAGGCTTCTTTCAGATTAGATGAAAATTCAAATTTTGAACAATCAAAATTCGTCTGACAGAGAGCCATCTCTTCAGACTTATTCAGTTTCAGCTCGAAATTCGAATTTCCAACTTGACAGTTCAGCTTAATCTTTCAACCTTCGTCTGTTTGTGGGTGTTTTTCAAATAGGTAAAGATTTAACACAAAATCAAGGTTTGAAAACATCTTTTGCTCAAATCAAAATCTTTTACCCAATCATAACAAAAACTAAAGATCCTACTAGAGATCAAACAGCAAATACTCAGAAAATCTTCACTTGAAACAGCTTTGATCTCCTTTGATATCTTCAATCCAAGCTCTTGAATGTTGGTTTGGAATCATCAAAACTCTTGATTCAACATTCTCCCCCTTTTTGATGATGACAAAACAACTTACAAACTGGATTAGTACTTGGGTTTGCTTTCATAAGCTCCCCCTCAACATATGCATAAGATATCAAAAAAACAGATTAAGTGAAGAGATTCAAAGCCCAAAAAAAAAATTGCAACCATGAACATACTATATATCACCAAACTGTTGTAATACATATTCCAATTAAAGAGTAGTTCTTAAAAACAAACAACCAATTACAATCAATCAATTAAAACAAGATACAACAAGAAGATTCAGCCTAAGATCTAAAAAAAAACATCACTTCTTCTTTGGCTTAGACTTCTTGCTATAAGTCTTTCCTTTTCCAGATGACTCAGCAGATTTTCCAGCTTGCTTAGTCCCAGTTTGCTTTATCTTCTCCCCCTTTTTGGCATCATCAAGAAGCCCAACAAATTCCATTGGAGGAGGTATCTGAGTGATAGGAACAGCACGAAGAGGGACAGGAGCAAAAGGAATCTCTGGCTGAACTGGTGCAGGGGGCTCAGCAGGTTCTTCATCATCATCAGAGACCTAAAGCAGTACTTGCATTTCCTGCCTAGAAAGAGCTAGTTGAGCTCTCTGTTCCTCTGAAAGCCCATAAGCAGCAAGAGAAGAAGAAGCTGGTCTAGCAGGAGGAAACATTTCTTCTAGCCTTCTCCTCTGAGCTATCAGCAGAGCATTGTGAGCAATGGCAAGATAATCAACAACAGGTACAATGCTCCTTTCCTCATTGCTAGCACCTTCTGACACAGAAGAGGTTGAAATGGCTGCAACCAGTCTTTCAACGTGCTCAGATTCTTGAATGGACAGAATTGAATCCTGAGCATCTTCTTGCATGGGCTCATGAGGGCTTGTATCTTGGAGACCTTCTTCTTCCAATCCATAGTCCAAGGGTGGACCAGGACTTGGTGTTCTCATTGCACCAGCACCATCTATATCATCATCATGGTCAGAGGAGGCAATCTCAAAGGGACTTGGAGGCACAGGGGATGGAGACAGAGTAGGCTCAGGGACACCAGGCTGAGGTGGAGCTGAAGTGGTAGGAATAGCATTTCTTATCTCTTCATAGGCATCAGCCACCACTTTCATATTTACAGCCAACTGATGGATCTGATCTTGTAGATGAGCAAATTTGGCATTTTCCTCATCTCTAATGCTGAGAATGAGTGTTGACAGACTGTCAAACAACTCAGTGATCTTTGTTGGCTTGGCTCGTGAGGAGGGAGTGGAAGGAGGGTGAGTAGGCTTGGAGGGAGATGGGATTCGCTGAGAAGGCTGAGGTACAAATCTGCCAGGGGCCTCAGAAGTTCCTTCTTGTTGGAGGGATGCATCAGCAACAAAGAACAAGTCTTCAGATTTCCCTGCTCCTTTTTCAACCCATCGTCCTTCATCTCTTTCAATGCCCATCCTTTGCAGTTCCTCCTCTTTGAATGCCTCAGTGAGTTTCCCTTTCCCTTTTTCAATGTGTTGAATCCTAGCATGCTGCAAGATTCTTGAAATAATTGCTGCATAAGGGAGTGTGGAATCCTTCCTCTGATCCCTTGCCTTTATCATTCTCTGGAGGATGATATGACCCATGTTAATCAGTTTCCCACGAATGATAGCAGTCATCACATGAGCCTCTGCCCTTGTTATCAGATTGAAGCTGCCACCCTTGTTGAAAATGATCCTGGACACTATGTAGTGCAGGATTCTGACTTGTACACTAAGGTCTGTGGGCTTCAACAGATTTATTGTTGGCCTGTTCTCTCTTCTCATGAACAAGGTGTCCAAGATGGTGCTCTCTTTGTAGTTCAGAAAGGATCCACCTTCTTCATCAGCTGTGCTTGCCTCATCCATATACCCAGAGGCTGTTATGTCAACTTTTAGCCCATCTTGACCTGGGATTTCCAGCACTTCATTGATTGTTTCATCAGCAAGCCAGATGGTCCTTGATCTTAAAGTGACCTCCCATTTCTTTTTCTTGCTGTTATATTGAAGAGAGGCATACCAAGTCTTCACTACCTCATCATCATACTTTTCAGCTATTTCCAACAGATTTTTATATCTTAACAACCATATTGCAGCATCAAAATTGTTGGATATTAGAAATTGTTCCACATTTACACAGTGAGGCTTGATTACCTTTTTGTTGGAAAACTTGGTAGTGTACTCTTCTTGAATCTCAGGAGTGCTCCACAGTGGCAGTGTAGTCAATTCGAACTCTCCAGATTCAGTGCTGGAAGAAGCAGAAGAGGCAGCAACAGGGATAAAAGGTTCTGCATTTTTTGAAGAGGAGGGTCCAATTTTCTGAGATTTTGTTTTGGATGAAGATTTTTGTCGTTTAGAAGGGGCAGCTTAACTGGGTTCGGCCTTTCTCTTGGATTTCTCTCCTTCTTTGGCAGCAAATTGAGATTTAACATTCCTCTTTGGACGGGCCACAGCTTTTCCTGTTCCAGGAATTTTAACTCTTGCCATTTCTCAGTGGAATGATGCAGAATGTGGCTTAGAATAGGTTTATAGGATGCGAATGGAAGTTTAATCGGTGAAGAATGACAATTTTTGGACAGGAGTTAAGAGGATTGAAGAGAGAATCAGAACAGACTCAGGGAGGTTACAAATAGGGTTGCGTCTGTTCTGTGGAAAACCGTCACATTTAACGTGTGTAACCGTCTGAAAGACGAATTTTGAGGGGTCAAAATTCAAACTTCAGGCAGTTACAAGTTAAACCGTTCAGCACAGCTTACTGACAGATGAATTTTCATCCTGAAAGTTCATCTAACAGTGGCTAGAAATAAGCTATACAAACACAACAGACGAATTTTGTTCCACCAAAGTTCAAATGTTGAAAAGAAAAAGGCAGGCATCAATCAAACTATCAATTAACAGACGAATTAAGCATGCAGAACTGCATCTTTCAAGAATTCAATATGAAGGATATGATTCAACAGACGGATTTTGAACTGAAAATTCGAATTTTTCAACTTTTGTAAAGATTGGCCAACATTCGTATGCTAAGAAGTAATAATTCGTACAACTGTAATGGACAATCATAACTTTGAAATTTCTGTTTTTGAAAATTTGAACTTTCAAGCTTCAACAGACGAATTTCGAGGCATGACCGAGAACTGTTCCAAGGCATAACAGGCCAAAGTTCATCTGTTGGTCAACCAAAATTCGAATGTAGACCACGTTGACCAGTTCAAAAACACAGTTTATCAATGAAATTTATCTAGTAATCAAACAATATACAAATTTCAACTTTAACAACTTACAGAATGGATCCAGAACTTAGAATATTTATCATTCACTTCATTTTCTGGTTGTTCCAATCTGGAGTGCTCCAATCTTTCAAACTTTTAGCCATTGATTGTCACAAGGAGCACCTGCGACTGAAATTAAACATACTCCGATGCTCAAGTTAGAATTGATTCTAATATTGAAAATTCTAAAGACAGAATTGCATAGAAATAACTTACAGTTCATTGGGATTTACCATTCCCAATTCTCTCCTTATTTTGCAATGTTTGTCTTCTGATAGAGGTTTTGTGAGTATATCAGCAACTTGATCATCTGTTGGGATGTACTCCAGTCTAACTTCTCCTTTCAGAACGTGATCTCTTATGAAGTGATGCCTAACTTCAATATGTTTCGTTCTTGAATGCATGACAGGATTCTTGGTGATGTTTATAGCACTTTGGTTGTCACACATGATTGGTATCTCTTTCATTTTAACCTCAAGATCTTCAAGCTGTTGTTTCATCCAGATGACTTGGGCACAACAGCTTCCAGCTGCAACATACTCAGCTTCTGCAATGGATAAGGCCACACAGTTTTGCTTTTTGCTGAACCATGAAACCAGGGATCCTCCAAGAAACTGACAAGTTCCACTTGTGCTTTTTCTGTCAGTTTTGGATCCTGCAAAATCAGCATCAGTGTATCCTTTGAGATCTTCTCCATTGCCTTTTGGATACCAAAGACCCATCTGTGATGTTCCAATAAGATATCTAAAAATTCTTTTCACAGCTGTTGCATGGGATTCTTTGGGGCATGATTGGAACCTTGCACACATGCAAACACTGAACATAATGTCAGGTTTGCTGGCAGTTAGGTACAGCAGGGATCCAATCATTCTTCTGTACTGAGTAATGTCAAATATCTTCCCGTTTTCATCCATGTCCAGTTTGGTTGCAGTGGCCATAGGTGTTCCCATTGGTTTTACATTCTCCAAACCAAACTTCTTTAGCAGTTCCTTTAGATACTTGGATTGACTGAGAAAGATACCATCATTTTGCTGTCTTATTTGCAGTCCAAGGAAGAAGTTGAGTTCACCCATCATAGACATCTCGAATTCTCCCTGCATTAACTCAGAGAATTTCTTGCAAAGAGTTTCATTAGTAGCACCAAAAATAATATCATCAACATAGATTTGAACAATTAGTAAATCTTTATTTTCTTTCTTAGTAAATAAGGTTGTGTCAACTTTGCCTCTGTTAAACCCCTTATCAGTTAGAAAATTGCTCAGTCTCTCATACCATGCTCTAGGGGCCTGTTTTAAACCATAGAGAGCTTTCTTCAGTTTATAAACATGGTTTAGTTTTGTAGGATCCTCAAAACATGGAGGTTGATCTACATATACTTCTTCCATGATATATCCATTCAGAAAGGCACTTTTTACATCCATTTGATATAATAAAATATTTTTCATGCATGCATATGCCAGCAGTATTCTTATAGCTTCTAGCCTAGCTACTGGTGCAAAGGTTTCTTCAAAATCAATACCCTTTTCCTGATTATACCCTTTAGCAACCAATCTAGCTTTATTTCTGATTATTGTTCCAGATTCATCAAGTTTATTTCTGAAAACCCATTTGGTACCAATAACAGGATAATTTTTGGGTCTAGGTACTAAATCCCAAACTTGATTTCTTTCAAATTGATTTAATTCATCTTGTGTAACATCCCAAGAAAGCTAAAATATGCAAAACGGACAGACACCATTTTGCGTGAAAAGGGGCAAAGAGATTATTTTTCCCGGTTGAATGAAAAATGAGATAATTATATTTTTGCCCCCAAAAAATTATGAACAGGACATCCATGTCCTAAAAAGCTTTAAAATTTACGTGGAGAAGACATAGAAAAGTCTTGGGGAAAATTACACCTAATGACCCGATAGTTTCAGAAATTATAATTTAACCCCGGGTCAAGGGCAATTTTGTAAATATGAAAAATTACTGTCAAAACGAAGCCCTCGACGAGAGAAGTCCAATGGTATATGGCACTAAGGGTTAATGTTCAAGAATAAAGAAATAATCAGTGCCGAGTGTCCAAAAGTAATAGTAAACCAATAAAGTAAACTGTGGGCCCTACTGATGGTTAAAAAGAAACCGGGTCTGGATATGGGCCATACAAAGATACCATTTGGGACAGGATAATTATGAAAATATAAGAATAAAATTAGAATAGTCCTGTATCCCAAAAATGCTAAATTACTGTAAAGACGATTTTATCGGTACGATTAAAAAGTATCCGGATTGAGGTATATCTGGATCAGGAAAATGGACACTTCTCTCTCTCTCCATGCGTGACTTTTGCTGCAGCCATGTGACACAAAATAATATTATATTATTTTGTTGGAAAACTTGTCAAGGAAGTATGTATTAAACTAATCAAGGATTAGCAAAAGTAACCAAGATTAGTTACTAAGTTAAGCATATGATTAATCACTTAAAACCTTCTCTTTCCTCACCATTCACGCATGACTTCCAGTAGCTAAAACAGAGGAAGAAAATGCAAGAAAGAGGAAGGGAAAAGGAGGGAGAAAAGGAAGAGGAACCAAGGGAAAATCAAAGCACAAAATGGTAAGCTTGCATACTACTACCCTAAGCTTACTATCTATGGTTTTCAAAGCATGATCCATGGTTTAGTTTGCTTCCTTTCTATCTTAGGGTTTCATTCAAACATGATTTAGCAAGAAAATGAGTTTACAAACCATAAATCATGGGGGAAATGCTAGACTACACATTTAAAGCATGAACATGCAAGTGGTTTGTTGTATAACAAAAATGTAGCAATTTTTCTTGAATTTCCCTGATTTTGGATGAGTTACTGTTCACACTTAGAGATGGAATTTCATGTTTTTGATGCCAAAAATGAGTTCCTCATGGTGGAAAACCTTAGGAACAAGTGATGGTTTCATGAAAAAGCTTAAGGTTAAGGAAGTGAAATTTTGAGGTTTTTGAAGTTGATTCGGAATGAACAGTAACCGATTTAGAAATGTAATTTGGTCATTCTAAGGCCATATTTGGATTCCTCATGAAAAATTACATGAAATAGAGGTATAATTCATCATTTTTGAGTTAGAAATGAATTTTTGGTGAATTTTTAAAGAATTAGGGTTTCATGAATTGATGAAAGTCATGGAACCATTAGTTTGAAGTTCTTATGAACTAACCCTTAGTTCAAGTTGATTTATTTGATATTTGGTGATGCATTAGGGTGTGAGAAAGCTTAAGGAAGTCCTTGAAATGGTTGAATCAAAGAGGAAAGACATAAAGTTTCATGAGGTAGCATAGTTACTTTTTCTCGCATTATATTGTCTTGCTATATATTATTGTGAATGATGACTTGCCATATTGTTTCTATGATGTTTGAGACTGGTATTGGCTGATTTTATGAAAGGGATAGTGCCCGGGATGTCCATTTTCTATGCCGTTATAATGCCGAAATTTTTATAAACGATATGGTGATTTATGCCTTGAAATGATTATTATGATGTTTTGAAAGTTTTATAGCATGCATGATAATGTAAATGTTTGAGATGTGACTAGCTACTGGGATTTTCAAAATCTCATCACCCAAATAATAACATAATAGGTCCAAGTTATGGAAGAAATCCAAGGGAGGCAAAGAGCTAAAGGAAAAGAGGAAGAGAATGATGAATGATATTATTATGCAAGTCTTGATGCTATGTTTTGAGAATTGTATAAATTTGTATGAAAGGGGATAAATTCCGTTTGATTCCTTGAATATATTCTTTTAAGTCCTCTATGATATTATGCATGAAATTGGAGCATTAAATGTCAATGTAAATATATTATGAAGCTTATTATGTAAGTTATGGCATAAGTTTGGTTGAGAGGACCAGTATTGATTTGAGCAGAGGAACTCTATTTGAAACAGAGTATATTGTACAAGTGTTATCTATGCTCTTAAAGTAGACAGAACAAACTGTTCATAGAGCTAAAGAACACATAAATTGGATAAATTTATGAATTATAATGAATTTTTGAAGTCAGGGTTCAGAACAGGGCAAGAATGGGAAAACTGAAAACTGAAAGTAGATACTGAAAAAAATAAAAGTTTATATAAAATCGTACAAAGCTCCAAATATTCAGTGGTTTATATGCATGAAAATGAATATGTTTTAAGTTTCATATGCCACTGATTTGGAGTTAATTAGAGCTATATAATAGGAGATATGGAGTTTTTCCCAAAACTGTTCCAGTAAGAGTCAAATTCTGACCCTTCATGACTTAAGTTAAAGTTATGCCCTGTGTAAATGAAATAAATGTGTGAGAAAAATATTTCATTAAGTATACATGTAGAGATTTCAAATGACATAGATTATGCATAGTTTGGAACAGAATAGAAGGAGATATAATTTTTCAAAGTTGAGGTCAGAAAACTGGAACATAGCAAATTGACCAAATGAACAGTAAATGTCCACGAAATTACTGTACAAATTGGCCCAATGATATTACTGTTTTATATTTTTCCCATGTATATCTGAAGTTAAGATAAATTTAGAGACTTGAATCACCTCAAGATGATTTTCCTAGATTAAGTTATGAATTTTCAAATTTCATCAGATAAAAGAGAAAATGCCAAATGAACAGTACCCCGAATTTTGTAAAATTCTGATTTTATCATATTATGATTTTAGTCTCTAATCCATGATGAAAGACATCTAAAATGATCGAATACATGGAAAATGGGCCCTAACATGAGGTGTTACACTTTTTGGTATCAGAGCTAAAGGTTTTGGGCCTCAGAGCCGAAGGTTTAGGCTCTCATAGCATTATATTTGGGCCAAAATAGTTAAGTTTAAAGAAAGGAATATATTAAATATTAATATTCCTTTGGATTAGATTACTGACAAGGATTGCTAGTGTGTATTGAGATAGATAAGATATTTTCTCAAACAATAGCTGGGATCCTGACCATGATAGATGGTTGATCCCTGGGCCAAAGATGAAAGAAAATGATAAAAGTATTGGCTCAAACAAGTTACTGATAGGAAATTCAGACAATGCCAAGGTTAATGATGGACCTTATCCAACTGGATCTGAATTTGATAAAGAAGTCCCATTGCAAGCTGTTCTAGCTCTTCCTGTTCAAGTTTAGAAACCAGGAATGGTAGCTGCAAAAGGTAAGGACTATGAGGCTAGGATTTTACTAGATCCAGATAACTCTGGTCATGACAGTCCGATTAATACGAAAGATAAGATATACCGGATTGTTCATAAGTATTTCAAGAAAAGTGAGGCATATCTCGAAAGGCCTACTAAGCATGTGCTATATTTTCTATATGAAGTTGCTAAGGTCAAGGGCTTTCTAGCAGATAAAGGGATATTAGGTTAAATCATCAGCTAGTAAGAGCTAATGAACAAGTACTAGCTCCAAAAGATTGAAGCCCTATACCCCCATCTGCTGATGCCACATAAAGTTAGATTCCAAGAAGAAATGACAGAAACATTTCAAGATTTTATTAAAGAGCTGGCATATTTGGAAGCAATCCGATTGGACAAAGAGAATCCAGAAGTGAATTTTAGTGAAGCTTTTATTGGAGGTGAAAGTAGCTCTTGTCCCTCCGGAATGAAATGATGAAAGAGATCAAGGGTAAATATGTAAAAATGTATGAAAGTAAAGAACAGTGATGACTGCAAATATTGAGTGTATTATAAGCAGTCATAAGTAGAAAGTAGAAAGAAATGATAATGTAATGAGACTATAAGAGCTTATGTACAAAGTCGTTTATGAAAAAAAAAAAAGTATTATGTTATTATATATGTGTTCTCTGAGTATAGTTATTAAATATTTATGAACAGATTATAATGAATTTAAAGTGGTTCGCATCAGGAGACAAATAAGAGTAAAGACTCCTGAGCAAGAAAAGACACCACAGGGTGATCCTTTGCAAGTTATTATGAATAGATGAGATCAATAGCAAAGGATTATTGAAGAGTTACAGTGAACCTTAGACACTCAGAGACAGCCTCAAGAAATTAGAGTTGAAATTTCATCTTTGAGACAATATCAGTAGCAGGTACCACATGCTGTACCCATAAACTAAGTTGCGGAGATAAGAATTGATCATGGTAAATCACATTATGTAATAGCTCAGTTTTGATGATAAAGTCCTCCCTTATTTAACGAAAGGTTTGAAGTACAAATGGTTGAGGACTGGACACTGAGTTTAGAAAAGATTTTCAAGTTAACGGGATATTCCTCTGAAACGAAAGCCCTATAGGCTATTTATTTACGCACTTGAGAAAGAAGCAGATAGGGAGTGACTTAATACTGAGTTGATCCTGCAAGCTCGGAACATACCTTTGATGCAGAAATTATTTTGCAATCTTTTATGACATATATTTCTTGTAGTCAATTAGAGATAAGAAAAAAGATGACATCATTATGTTCCGACAAGCGATGGATTAGTCAGTAAATAAGTACGAAGCCACATTTATACAGTTAGTGCGGAACTCCACCTAGTTATAATTGTATGATGACTAGAGGTGGAAGACATAAAAGCTAAGAAGAGGAATAAAGCCAACCATCAAGAAAAGGAAGGCCTAATACGAAGTAGGCAATTGAGTATGCTAGTAGAGGTTAGCAGAATTACAAGAAATAGTTTGAATAAACAAAATTTTATGTCTGCTGCCTAAGAAATGTAAGAAAAGCAAAAAGAGAATGAAGCTATGAAATAATTGTAGCAAGAAAAGAAAGATGCTCTTCTCGATTATAGTTATCCCCTACAAATATGAAGTATAATTTTATGAAAAGCTGGCCTAAGAATATTCTAGGGGCATAAGGGATTAGTCTTAAGGATAGCTAATTGTAGTTGCTGGATTAGTTGAGGATGTTTTATATATTATTTATTTACCTTAGGTCTTGAATTCTTTCAGAGTTAGATCGCAGTTAGATCCTATCAGTAAAAAGATGATGTAGGATCACAGAGGATCCTAGTAGGGCTTAGAGATCGCAGTAGATCTCATGGTCGCAGTAGACCAATAATGAGGTTGCAGTAGACCTCCATAGAGAATGAGATGATGAGCCCTACAGTACTGATAGTTCTCTGAAAAAGGATGGCCTAGGATGATTTTAGAAAGATATGATGCCTCTTTAATCAGCAGCTCATATGAATGTTCATCTAAGGCTTTTCTCGAATGTCCAGCCACTGACCCGAAAGTAGCAAAGAAATGTGATGGTGGATGATGATAAGTTGAAAGGTAAATACCCCACATATGAAATGAAAGTGGTATCAGTGGCAAAATGTTTTCAATGATAAATGAAAGAGGCCAGTAAGAAATGAATGATAGAAAGAAAAGAAAAGTAGCTATGAAAAGAATCAGTAGGGAGAAACAAAGGTATAAAGGAAGATAAGTTAGAAAAAAAGAAATAGTCATGAGAAAGGAAATAAGAAGACTAATGTATGATCAAGGAAAGAGGTTAATCAGCCCATAAACTGTGATAATTCAATGAGTTTGGGCTAGATGAATTCTTTATTGAGAACGGTAGCTTCTTCCAACCAAATCAAGGACTCCAAATCCAAATAGATGTTAGAGGTATCTATGATAAATGTCATATGGGATTTGGAGGATATGTTTTAGCTATGTATTCCCTAAGTGTTGGACTAGAAGCGAAGGAATTTTTTTTTAGAAGGGCATCATGATTATAGGCTCCCTAATAGTTAATGGGTTGAGCAAGTACTTGATGCCATAAGCAGATTACAAGTTCTAGAATTAAATATATCATATTTTGGTAAATCCTCTCATTGCCTATATGTTCTAGGCATATGTTTTTGTAAGAAGAAGAAGTTGAAGTGTTAGAAGTCTCAGAAAAGGAACTAGAGAAGGATCTAAAAGGAGATCCCATGGAGATAATAGATGACAATAACAGGTTTGTCATTAGTATTGAAACCCCGTAAGTTCAGTATAACAAGGAATGATGCAAGTATAAAGTAATGCAAATGTAGATATGAGTTACAAGAAGAATATGTATGTATGATGTTCAAGGTATAAATTATGAAGTAAGAAAAGAGAAAATAGTGGCAGGCAGTTTAGGGAATTATGAAACCTTGAGATGGTAGATTGCTAGTCTTGGTATGAAATCTAGCTATAGAAAGAAATGTTTATGGCCGGAAGATCTCACAATGAATGAAATCTTTCGTTAGCTGCCAAGGTGAGAATAAAGGGAGGTAGCTCTTGGGTTTAAGCCCAATTGAGCAAGCTCTTGGGGAGAAGCCCAATTGAGCCAAGAAAGATGAAATCCTCCATATGATAAGGCCACCGAGGTGAAGCAGATGAAAGGTAGCTCCTGGGGTGATGCCCAAATGAGCCAAAAATGGTGAGAGGCCAAAGGCTAGATTCTAACTGAGTTAGTAAGAAATTGTTGAAAGGTTGAGAAATCTCCCTCAAGATGCCAAACCACTAATTAATCTTGACTAAGCAGCTAAGGAAGTTATAGATAAAAACAATAAAGTAGAAGTATGAGAAGTGATAAAGAGTAATGACCACTGCACTAATATCATTAAGACCCTAACCCATAAAAGCGAAGATAATCGAAAGGCTATGCTAAAATAAGTAAAAGTATTGGGTTTGGGAATATGTTTATACATGAAGGCAGAAAGGTAAGTTGAGACTCTAAGTTGACAAAAGCTAGAGTAAAGAATAAAGAAGCAGTATAAGCAATGAATGAAAATGAAAATGGTGATTAGATACCATTATTTGATAGCAAACAGTTGATAAAAGAAAGATGGAAATGGTGGTTGAATGGCCTAGAAATTAAAGTAGTAAAGTATTCAGAGGTCACGCAGATAAGTTGTGACTGGAAAGGAAGTCATTGCCAATATTCTATAAGACAGATTTTGGCATGAGTATAAGTAGAACCCCTAAGCATTATATAGCTAAATGAGTTTAAGTGAGGGAAATTTCAGAACGATGACTTACTAAGAAGTATTGAACGATAAGAAAAATGTAAATAGTAAGAGAGAAAAGATGTATCAATTGTTATATAAGGGCACTATGAAGTTATGATAAATTCAGATAGTCAGGATAAGGCACCTGCTAAGATTATATGAGTATAAGTATAAGTAATGTAATGGTGGTTCTCAAGAATGATATGCTAAGGTACTCCGAATTTGAGAAAGAGCATGAAAGATGATTGAGAATTTTTAAAAAATATTTTAAATAAAATTATTGACTTACTAAATTCAGTAAATGTAGCTCATGAAAGTACGGTCAGTAGGTTATAGAATCTCCCAAGGGTCGCAGTAGATCCTAATAAAGTAAGTAAAGTTATGAGTGGGAGAGACCGAAAACCGGAATAAGATGAGAGATTTACTAAGTCTAGTAAGATGTTATAAAACTTTTATTGTGAAAAATTTTTCTCAGATTGTCTTACCGCTTGCTTAAGAAGAAAAGTTTGTGGGAAAAGAGGTAAGAAATGAGTTTTTATGAATTGAAATAGGCTAAACCTCCTCCCCTGAGATAATTAGTCTGGATCCAATGATGACCCAAGGGGTCTATAATAATGAAAGAAAGTATGGATCAGGATATGAGTAATAAAGCAGGGTTGAGTTGAGGATAGTAGCCTATGTTTTATATAATAAATTTTTATCAAAAATACATTCCCACAAATAGCAGTGGTGAGTAATGCTTTCAAAATACGGAGTTGTGATAAGTTAAAATGAGTTATAATCTTTATGATTATAACATAAAAGTATTATGAGAACACCAAGAACCTCGAGTGATAATGAAATAAAGGATGAGTGGACTTGAGGTAAAGAAAAAGAAAATAAGGAAAGGATGGCCTTGTAAGTGCCATACAAGTAAAGATGGCTTTGTAAATAGGATGAAGTTTTGAAAATTAAAGAAAAGGAATGATGTCAAGTGCCAAAGAAGAAACTATAGTATGAATAAGAAAAGAAAGTTATGAAAGCAAGGATGATGGTTAAGAATGGGTATGTTACATGGAATTTTCAATACCCCGAAGGTAAAATAAGGTTATGATGTCCTCAACATTTCCCAAACATGAAAGGTATGCCAGATCTTTCAAATGTTATGAATGGAGGAATAAAAGTGTAACACCTCATGTTAGGGCCCATTTTCCATGTATTCGATCATTTTAGATGTCTTTCATCATGGATTAGAGACTAAAATCATAATATGATAAAATCAGAATTTTACAAAATTCGGGGTACTGTTCATTTGGCATTTTCTCTTTTACCCGATGAATTTTGAAAATTCATAACTTAATCTAGGAAAATCATCTTGAGGTGATTCAAGTCTCTAAATTTATCTTAACTTCAGATCTACATGGGAAAAATATAAAACAGTAATATCATTGGGCCAATTTGTACAGTAATTTCGTGGACATTTACTGTTCATTTGGTCAATTTGCTATGTTCCAGTTTTCTGACCTCAAATTTGAAAAATTATATCTCCTTCTATTCTGTTCCAAACTATGCATAATCTATGTCATTTGAAATCTCTACATGTATACTTAATGAAATATTTTTCTCACACATTTATTTCATTTACACAGGGCATAACTTTAACTTAAGTCATGAAGGGTCAGAATTTGACTCTTACTGGAACAGTTTTGGGAAAAACTCCATATCTCCTATTATATAGCTCCAATTAACTCCAAATCAGTGGCATATGAAACTTAAAACATATTCCGTTTCATGAATATAAACCACTGAATATTTGGAGCTTTGTACGATTTTATATAAACTTTTACTTTGTTCAGTATCTACTTTCAGTTTTCAGTTTTCCCATTCTTGCCCTGTTCTGAACCCTGACTTCAAAAATTCATTATAATTCATAAATTTATCCAATTTATGTGTTCTTTAGCTCTATGAACAGTTTGTTCTGTCTACTTTAAGAGCATATATAACACTTGTACAATATACTCTGTTTCAAATAGAGTTCCTCTGCTCAAATCAATACTGGTCCTCTCAACCAAACTTATGCCATAACTTACATAATAAGCTTCATAATATATTTACATTGACATTTAATGCTCCAATTTCATGCATAATATCATAGAGGACTTAAAAGAATATATTCAAGGAATCAAACAGAATTTATCCCCTTTCATACAAATTTATACAATTCTCAAAACATAGCATCAAGACTTGCATAATAATATCATTCATCATTCTCTTCCTCTTTTCCTTTAGCTCTTTGCCTCCCTTGGATTTCTTCCATAACTTGGACCTATCATGTTATTATTTGGGTGATGAGATTTTGGAAATCCCAGTAGCTAGTCACATCTCAAACATTTACATTATCATGCATGCTATAAAACTTTCAAAACATCATAATAATCATTTCAAGGCATAAATCACCATATCGTTTATAAAAATTTCGGCATTATAACGGCATAGAAAATGGACATCCCGGGCACTATCCCTTTCATAAAATCAGCCAATACCAGTCTCAAACATCATAGAAACAATATGGCAAGTCATCATTCACAATAATATATAGCAAGACAATATAATGCGAGAAAAAGTAACTATGTTACCTCATGAAACTTTATGTCTTTCCTCTTTGATTCAACCATTTCAAGGACTTCCTTAAGCTTTCTCACACCCTAATGCATCACCAAATATCAAATAAATCAACTTGAACCAAGGGTTAGCTCATAAGAACTTCAAACTAATGGTTCCATGACTTTCATCAATTCATGAAACCCTAATTCTTTAAAAATTCATCAAAAATACATTCCCACAGATAGCAGCGGTGAGTAATGCTTTCAAAATACGGAGTTGTGATAAGTTAAAATGAGTTATAATCTTTATGATTATAACATAAAAGTATTATGAGAACACCAAGAACCTCGAGTGATAATGAAATAAAGGATGAGTGGACTTGAGGTAAAGAAAAAGAAAATAAGGAAAGGATGGCCTTGTAAGTGCCATACAAGTAAAGATGGCTTTGTAAATAGGATGAAGTTTTGAAAATTAAAGAAAAGGAATGATGTCAAGTGCCAAAGAAGAAACTATAGTATGAATAAGAAAAGAAAGTTATGAAAGCAAGGATGATGGTTAAGAATGGGTATGTTACATGGAATTTTCAATACCCCTAAGGTAAAATAAGGTTATGATGTCCTCAACATTTCCCAAACATGAAAGGTATGCCAGATCTTTCAGATGTTATGAATGGAGGAATAAGACTAAAGTGAAAAGTTGACTTTTAAGTCATATAATTAAGATATGAAAGTATTCCTCTAGTAAAATGATCTGGAAATTGGGAAATAAATAGAAAGAAAGTATGTGATACAAGTATGTATCCAAATTTCGAGGACAAAATTTATTTTAAGGGGGAGGAAATTGTAACATCCCAAGAAAGCTAAAATATGCAAAACGGACAGACACCATTTTGCGTGACAAGGGGCAATGAAAAATGAGACAATTATATTTTTTCATGTGACATCCGGGCGCTGACAAGGGCGGGGAGCGATCGTCGGTGCAAGAATAGTGGGGCTTCAGATAAAGTAATGAGGAGAAGGTAATGAGGCACCGACAAGGAAAGGCTCCTGGCAGGCTTCTAAGCGGGAGGGGCATATGAATGAATTGAATACATACCAGAACGAGAGGGATCCAGAGACTGTATAGGTATGGGACTATACGGTTAAGGATAGCTTAAAGGAATTGATAGGTACTACCTATACCAACAAGGTGTACTTACCTTTTCGGTAGTCTATCCCTAAAGAACTCCTCTGTTAAGCGTGCTTGACCTGGAGTAATTGTGGGATGGGTGACCTCCTGAGAAGGAGGTGTGTGAGTGAGGACAAAGCACACCGAAAGGGCTTGTGTTGGTTTGTGGGGACAGTCGTCAATCCTGAATAGCGGCTGGACGTTACAGTTGGTATCAGAGCCCAGCCTCTCTCAGTACGGTATGGTTCGGGGACGAACCAAGCGGAAGCTGATGGGCATGTGACATCCGGGCTCTGACGAGGGCGGGGAGCGATCGTCGGTGTAAGAATAGCGGGGCTTCAGATAAAGTAATGAGGAGAAGGTAATGAGGCACCGACAAGGAAAGGCTCCTGGCAGGCTTCTAAGCGAGAGGGGCATATGAATGAATCGAATACATACCAGAACGAGAGGGATCCAGAGACTGTATAGGTATGGGACTATACGGTTAAGGATAGCTTAAAGGAATTGATAGGTACTACCTATACCAACAAGGTGCACTTACCTTTTCGGTAGTCTATCCCTAAAGAACTCCTCAGTTAAGCGTGCTTGACCTGGAGTAATTGTGGGATGGGTGACCTCCTGGGAAGGAGGTGTGTGAGTGAGGACAAAGCACACCGAAAGGGCTTGTGTTGGTTTGTGGGGACAGTCGTCAATCCTAAATAGCGGCTGGACGTTACATCTTGCATAGCCATAATCCAGTATTCATCAGTTAAGGCTTCGTCAACACATTTGGGTTCAATTTCAGAAATAAAGGCACAGTTGAGCATTTGATCCCTTAACTGTTTTCTGGTTTTGACTTTCTCTTGAACATTCCCTATTACTTGATCAACAGGGTGATTCCTTTGATATCTCCAAGCTCTAGGGAGTTCTTGAGTTGTTTCTTCATTATTTTCTTCATCAAACTCTTGCTCCTGGATATCTTCCTCTGTGTCAACAGATTCAGATATCTTTGGAGGTTTAGTTTTACTTCTGTTAGAAATTTCCAGTTTTTCAAAATTGAAAGTAAGATCATCCTTATTGGTAACATGTTTTGAAACAGTTTCATTTTCAATGAAGACCACATGCACTGATTCTTCTACTATATTTGATCTTTTATTATAAACCCTATAAGCCTTACTCCTACTAGAATAGCCCAGAAATATACCTTCATCGGATTTGGCATCAAATTTACCTAGATTTTCTTTACCATTGTTGTGAATGAAGCATTTGCACCCAAACACATGGAGGTGTGACAGATTTGGCTTTCTTCCCTTGTACAGCTCATATGGAGTCTTCCCAAGGATTGGTCTGATGTAGGCTCTATTTATGATGTGGCTTGCTGTATTCACTGCATCAGCCCAGAACACTTGAGAGAGTTCCTTCTCATTCAGCATAGCTCTAGCCATCTCTCCAATGGTTCTGTTCTTCCTTTCTACCACTCCATTTTGTTGAGGAGTTCTTGGTGCTGAGAAGTTGTGGTCAATCCCATGCTCATTGCAGAACTCCAGGAAGTATGCATTTTCAAATTCTCCTCCATGGTCTGACCTGATAGACACAATAGAAATACCTTTCTCATTCTGTACTTTCTTAGCTAAGGTTACAAATGCATCAAAGGTATCACTTTTAGAAGAAAGAAATAATGTCCAAGTAAATCTAGAATAGTCATCAACAATTACAAGCACATACATATTACCACCAAGACTTTTTACCCTAGAAGGTCCAATCAAATCCATATGCAGCAGTTCAAGAGGTCTAGTTGTGGTGACTACATTTTTGGATTTAAATGATGATTTAGTTTGTTTTCCTCTTAGGCATGCATCACATTCTTTATCCTTTTCAAAAGATATTTTTGGTAGACCAGTTACTAGCTCATTTTTAATTAGTTTAGACAGTTGATTCATGTTCACATGAGCTAATCTTCTATGCCATAGCCAACTATCATTACTCTGACTGATTAAGCATACAGAATCTAAGGGAGGAAGTTCATCAAGATCAATAGTATAGCAGTTACCATCCCTTTGAGCTTTGAGGATTACTTTGTGATCACTTTTTCTGATGACCAGGCAAAACTTTGAGTCAAACAGCACCCAGTTTCCTTTGTCACAAGTTTGACTCACGCTTAGCAAGTTGTGGTTGAGGCCAATCACAAACAGCACTTCTTCAATGGATGTTTCTGGATTCTTGCCTACAATTCCAATACCAACGATTTTGCCATGTTGGTCACCTCCAAAGGTCACTTTTCCTCCTTTCTTGTCTCCAAGGGTGATGAACTTCTCCTTATCACCAGTCATGTGGCTTGAGCAGGCACTGTCCATATACCATTTATTGCTTTTCTTAGCTGTTAGACAGACCTGCAAAACAATGTTTATGTTCTCCTTTTAGGTACCCAAATTTGTTTGGGTCCTTTCAGGTCAGTATATTTTTCCCTAGATGTAGATGCAACTTTGGGAACCCATTTAACTTTCCTGTCAAACCCATTTTTCTTCAAAACACAGGAACTGGAGATATGTCCCTTTTTATTACAGAAATGACAAGTAGTGAATGGACTGCTAGATTGAGATGCAGGAAGAAAACAGTGCAGATAATACTTTTGTCTAGCATGCCTTGGTTGATCATATGTTTCAATGTGATGTGATGCATTGGTTTTCTTTTTATTGTTCTCAGCGTGCACAGGTTGTCTTTTATAGGCATTCAGATTTTTCTTCCTAATCTTTTCCTTGACAGCACACGGATCATAGCCAAGACCAGCTTTTCCTTGTGATATTCTTTGGCTCCCCATCAATGCAAACAACATATCTTTACCTCTAGTAACCTAGACATGCTTTTAACTAAATAGTCGTTAGTTTGCTTAAGTTCAGTGCATGAAGTGCGGCAAACAGATTCAGTAGCAGGTAAAGAGGTATTTTCAGAAACTATGCTTTGAGATTCCAGCTTATTTATTCTTTTCTTTGCCAATTTCAGTTCTTTAGCAATTTTAATGAATTCATCATGAAGCTCATGAAATGCATCTTGTAATTCAGAATAGGAAGGTTCAGATTCATATACCTCTTCTTCCTGATCACTGCTGCATGAGGGTGTGGCTTCTTCAGAGGCAAGTGCCATCAGACAGATGTTGGCAATCTCATCTTCATCTTCTTCTTCCTCATCTGAGCTGTTGCCCCATATGGATGAGATATAGGCTTTCTTCTTCTTCCCTTTGTCTGCAGCTTTCTTTTCTTTTTCTTGCTTCTTGATGAATTGGGGGCAGTCCCACTTAATGTGACCCTGCTTCTTGCACTCATAGCAAGTCACAGGTTCTTTCATCTCTTTCTTGCTTTCTCTAGCAACTCCCCTTTTGAAGAACTTCTTGTTCTTCTTCTTGCTGTAGAATCTTCCAAATTTCCTGACCATCATAGCCAGAGTTTCCTCATCCAGCTTATCTCCTTCATCAGATTTTTCTTCTTTTTCATCAGCAGCTTTGAGGGCAAGGCCTTTCTTCTTTCTGTCCAGTCCAGCTTCCTTGAGTGCTTTGATTTTTCCTTCATACTCCTCAAGGCTGCCAAAGAGAGCTGTGACAGAGGCCATTGATTCTCCTCTGGCTTCTTCTATTGCTGTCACCTTGGGCTGCCATTCCGGAGGGAGAGCTCTGAGTATTTTTCTTACTTTCTCAGACTGAGTGTATTCCTTTCCCAGGCTTTTTAGTTGATTCACAATGAGGGTGAATCTCTTTTGTAGCTCCTTTACAGTTTCCCCTTCACCCATTCTGAAGCTTTCATACTCCCCAATGCACGTGTTCAGCCTGTTCTCCCTGACTCCAGATGTTCCTTCATGTGCAATCTGCAGAGTATCCCACATTCCTTTTGCAGTGGTGCATTTTGAGACTCTGTAGAATTCGTCCTGGTTCAGGGCACTGACTAAACAATGCTTTGCTTTGAAATTCAGTAGGACTCTCCTTCTGTCCTCATCATTCCATTCTGCTTCCATCTTCTCTTTGTGTCCTCCATCTTCAGTTAGAGCCATTGGAATGAAATCTCCTTTTTCAATGACTGACCAGATGTCAAGGTCAATTGATTGAAGGTAGATCTGCATCCTCATCTTCCAGTACCCATAATGCTCTCCACTGAAGCCTGGTGGTCTGTTAGTGTTATTTCCCTCAGGAAGTATGCTTTCTCCAAAGGCAGCCATCTTTATTCCCGGACTATAAGATCCTTTGAGTGGGAAACCGGGCTCTGATACCACTTGTTAGCAAGGCTGACTTCCCAAGAGGGGGGGTGAATTGGGAAGATTGTAATTTTTCTGCACAAAGTGTGATGTAAGTGAAGATATCACAATATAATGAAAATAATGCGTAAAATAGAGCAGGCTGAAAAATAAAGATAGGGAGAAGAAGACTCAGTAATTTATCCTGGTTCGGTCTTTCCACTTGACCTACATCCAGTCCCCAAGACACCTCTTGGGATTTATCCACTATACAGCAAGGATTTCAATGGGCTTCTTGCTGAGGCCACAGTACACGAGTATGCTCTGTTTCTGAGCTCTCTCAAACTCTCCAAGCACTTTCACTATGTGCTTCTCAATCCCCTTGTGAATACCTCTCACAAGTAAATCTATCTTTCAGATGAAGAGTAGATTGATTACAATGAAATAACTCTCTTAAAAAGAGTAGATATGAAAGTTTCAGTACAAGTATAGAAGTTGAGAGGGTAAAAGCTTTTGAGAAAAGATTTAGCAGAAATTAGGTACACACACGTTTTATTTGTTCCCCACAACTTCAAATGTTGTTGTATTTATAGATTTAGGTCTCAGATGTCCGTTAGAGACTTTAATCTATCCGTTGGAGAAGTTATCCAACGGTTACTCTGAAAAACTATCCGTTTACCAACCGCATTTAATGTTTCTTACATACTGAAATTCGAATTTTGGCTGGTCAATAGACGAATTTCGAAGGAACCGAAGGTTAAAGCTTCCAACGTTACAACACAGAGTTCGTCTGTTCATTAAGTGAAATTCGAATTTTGAAACTTACAAAACATTTTCACAATGTGACATACGAATTTTCAAGAAGAAAGTTTTTCGGTTAAGTGTGAACAGTGTTTTCAATTTGCTACAGTGCCCTCGAAATTCGAATTTTGGTTTCCCAAAATTCGTCTGTCCACTGGATGTTTAAAGAGACATAGTAGTTTACTTTCTTCGAAATTCGAATTTTGAAAGGGTGAAATTCGTCTATCAGAGAGACTCTTTCCAGACTAATTTCATCATTCGAATGTTGCAAGTTCTTATCATTCGTATGTCAATGTTTCACTTAAACAGACTTAAGATTTTTGCTTCTGAAATTCGAATTTTAATGTTCAAAGTTCGTCTGTCAGAGAGCAGTTTTGAAACTTAAATCATTCTTGATCTCAGATGAACTTTAACATAGTTTCAGACGAATTTCTTCTATTTTCTCAAATTTTGTTTTGTCTGAAATTCGAATTTTGAAGACTTAAAGTTCGTCTGTTGCAAAGAAGCTTCTCTCAGACTTTTATGAAAATTCGAATGTTGGAAGTTCGAAATTCGTCTGTCAGAGAGCATTTATCAAACTCAATTTCATTTTGATTTCAGATGCATTGTATCATAGTCTCAGACGAATTTCTTTGGTTTTCACAAACTTCATTTTTCTTGAAATTCGAATTTTGAAAGTGTGAAGTTCGTCTGTTACCAGAAAGGCTTCTTTCAGATTAGATGAAAATTCGAATTTTGAACAATCAAAATTCGTCTGACAGAGAGCCATCTCTTCAGACTTATTCAGTTTCAGCTCGAAATTCGAATTTCCAAAGGCAAAGTTTGAATTTCCAACTTGACAGTTCAGCTTAATCTTTCAACCTTCGTCTGTTTGTGGGTGTTTTTCAAATAGGTAAAGATTTAACACAAAATCAAGGTTTGAAAACATCTTTTGCTCAAATCAAAATCTTTTACCCAATCATAACAAAAACTAAAGATCCTACTAGAGATCTAACAGCAAATACTCAGAAAATCTTCACTTGAAACAGCTTTGATCTCCTTTGATATCTTCAATCTAAGCTCTTGAATGTTGGTTTGGAATAATCAAAACTCTTGATTCAACACCTTCAAGAAATTGACATGTGCCACTTGTGCTTTTTCTGTAGGTCTTGGATCCAGCAAAGTCAACATCAGTATACCCAATAAGCTCCTCTTCATTGCCCTTTGGATTCCAAAGTCGCATTTGTGATACTTCAATTAGATATCTAAATATTCCTTTTACAACTATTGCATGGGACTCTTTGGGATACGATTGGAACTTTGCACACATGCAAACACTAAACATGTTGTCAGGTCTACTAGTCATTAGGTATAGTAAGGAACCAATCATTCTTCTGTATTGAGTTATGTCAAATGATTTTCCTCCTTCATCCATATCAAGCTTTGTGACAGTGGCCATTGGAGTTCCCATTGATTTAGCATTTTCCATCCCTGATTTCTTCATCAACTCTTTTAGGTATTTTGATTGATTCAAGAATATGTCATCTTCACATTGTTTGATTTGCAATCCAAGTAAAAAGTTGAGTTCGCCTATCATTAACATCTAGAATTCACTCTACATTAGCTTAGAAAAATCCTTGCACAAAGATTCATTAGTGGCGCCAAATATAATATCATCAATGTAAATTTGAACAATAAGTAAATCATTGTTTTCCTTTTTAGTAAATAGAGTTGTATCAACTTTGCCTCTATTGAATTTTTTTTTCAATTAGGAAGTTACTTAATCTTTCGTACCATGCTCTAGATGCTTGTTTTAAACCATAGAGAGATTTCTTTAGTTCATATACATGATTCGGTTTAGCTGAGTCCTCAAAGCCTGAAGGTTGGTCAACATAAACTTCTTCCATGATGTAACTATTCAGAAAGACACTTTTTACATCCATTTGATATAACATAATGTCTTTTATACAAGCATAGATTAAGAGGATCATTAATGCTTCCAATCTTACAACTGAAGCAAAAGTTTCCTTATAATTTATACCTTCTTCTTGATTATATCCTTTAGCTACCAACCTAGCTTTGTTTCTAATTATTGTTCCAAATTCATCAAGTTTTTTTCTCTAAACACCTAGTTGGTTCCAATAATTGGGTGATCGTTAGGCCTAGGTACTAAGTCCCAAACTTATTTCCTCTCAAACTGATTTAGTTCTTCTTACAGAGCTATTATCAAGTACTCATCTTTTAATACTTCTTCAATACACTTAGGTTCATTTTGAGAAATAAATGCACAATTATTTATTTGATCCCTAAGTTGTCTTCTGGTTTTAACATTCTCTTGAACATCCCCAGTCACTTGATCAACAAGATAACTCCTTTGATATCTCCAAGCTCTAGGTAGTTCTTGAGAATTACTTCATTATCTTCAAATTCCATATCTTTCTCCTAAGTATCTTCCTCTAATAGCAGGAGATTCTAATATTTTTTTAGGTTCAATTTTATTTTCCTTAGAGAGGTTTACGTTTTTTAAACTAGAAATCAATTTATCTTCATCTAAGCCAGGTTTAGAAACAGTTTCATTTTCAATGAATACTACATGCACAGATTCTTTAATAGTCTTAGACTTTTTAATAAATACTCTGTATGCTTTACTCCTACTTAAATAGCCAAGAAATTTACCTTCATTTGATTTGGCATCAAAATTACCCAAATTTTCTTTTCCATTGTTGTGAATGAAGCATTTACATCCAAATACATGTAAGTGTGAGAGATTTGACTTCCTTCCTTTGTAGAGCTCATAAGGTGTCTTCCCTAAAATTGGTCTGATGTATGCTCCATTGATGATGTAGCTGGCTGTGTTTATTGTATCAGCCCAGAAGTATTAAGGAAGCTCTTTCTCATTTACTATTACTCTTGCCATTTCTCCTAAGGCTCTTTTCTTCATTTCTACCACACCATTTTGCTGAGGTGTTCTTAGAACTGAGAAATTGTGATCAATTCCTTGTTATTCACAGTATTCAAAGAAGTTTGAGTTTTCAAATTCTCCTTAATGATCAAATTTGATAGACACAATAGAAATATCCTTCTCATTTTTCATTTTCTTAGCTAAGGTTACAAATACATCAAATGTCTCATCTTTGGAGGAAAGAAATAAAGTCCAAGTGAATTTAGAATACTCATCAATAATTACTAATACATACAGATTTCCACCAATACTTTTTACTCTAAATAAACTTATCAAATTCATATGTAACAACTGGAGTGGTCTAGATATGGAGATAACATTTTTATATTTGAAAGAGGACTTAGTTTGTTTCCCTTTAAGACAAGCATCACATTCTCCGTCCTTTTCAAAAGAAATCTTAGGCAAACCATTAACTAACTCATTTTTAATTAACTTATTTAGTTGGTTCATATTAGATGTGCTAGTCTTTGATGCCACAACCAACTTTCATTGTCTTTGTTGATTAAGCATATGGAATCTAGATTAAGGAGTTCATCTAAATCGATAGTATAGCAGTTATCATCCCTTTAAGCTTTGATGATAACCTTGTGGTCACTTTTTCTAATGACCAAACAGAACTCTAAGTCAAATAGTACCAAATTTCCTTTGTCGCAGGTCTGCCTTACACTTAGTAAGTTGTGGTTGATACCAATTACAAATAGCACATATTCTATGGATGTATATGGATTTTTGCCCACGATACCAATGTCAACCACCTTGTCAAATTGGTCACCTCCAAAAGTCACTTTTCCTCCTTTCTTGTCTCTAAGGGTGATGAACTTCTCCTCATCACCAGTCATATGTCTTGAGCATACACTGTCCATGTACCATTTGTTGCTCTTGCTAGCTCTCAGATATACCTGTAAAATAGAATTTAGTCTTTCTTCTTAGATACCTAAATCTATTTAGGTCCTTTTCTATTAATAGCATTTTCCCTAGGTACAGATGTATGTTTAGGAACCCATTCTACCTTCCTGCTAAGCCCATTTTTCTTTAAAGAGCATGAACTAGAAATGTGTCCTTTCTTATTATAAAAGTAGCAAGTGATAAAGGCACTGCTCGATTGAGATGCAAAAAGAAAGCAATGCAAATAATATTTTTGTTTCACATGTTTAGATTGTGTATGAGTCCCAATAGTTTTCAAGGAGTCACATTTCTTTTTATACCCGTCTACACGCACAAAATGCCCCATGTATAGATTTTGGTTTTTCTTCTTAATCTTTTTTTTTACTACACAAGGGTCATAACTAAGACCAGGCTTACCTTGTGCAATCCTATGGTTACCTACCAAAGTATACAGCATATCTTTTCTTTTTGTGAAATTAGCTAAGCTCTTAAGAAGATATTCGTTTTTCTTTTTAAGCTCTATGCATGATGTGCAGTAGACAGGTTCATCTTTATGCTATGACGCAATGTCAGGCATTTTACATTTTGATTCTAGTTTGTTAATTTTCTTCTTAGCCAGTTTTAGTTCTTTTGCAATCTTGATGAATTCATCATGCAGGTCATGAAATACATCAAGTAATTCAGAATAAGAAGGGTCAAAATTATTCACCTCATCTTCATTTTCACTATCAAATTAATTTTGTCCTCCTTCTTCAACATGGGCCATCAAGCATATGTTGGCAATCTCTTCCTCATCTTCATCTGCTTCATCTAAGCAGCTGCCCTAAATTGAGGACATATATGCCTTTTTCTTCTTACTCTTATCAATAGCTTTCTTTTCATTTTCTTGCCTTTTCAGGAACTATGGACATTTCCATTTTATGTGCCCTTGCTTTTTGCACTCATAATAGGTTATGGGTTCTTTGTTTTCCCTTTTGTTGTTTGTTCTTGCTCCTTTCTTGAAGAACTTCTTACTTCTCTTGTTGCTATAGAATTTTCCAAATTTTTTGACCAACATTGCAAGAGTTTCTTCATCCAGCTATTCTTCATCATCAGAGTTTTCTTCTTCTTCTTCTTCTTCTTCTTCAGTAATTTTCAGTTCCAGACTCTTCTTCTTCTTTTCTTGGCCTACATCTTTGAGAGCCTTCATCTTGCTCTCATATTCTTCAAGAGTACCAAAGAAAGCTGTGACAAAAGTCATTAATTCCCCCTCTGGCTTCTTCTATGGCTATCACCTTTGGTTGCCATTCAATGGGTAGGGCTTTGAGGATTTTTCTCACCTTTTCAAGTTGAGAGCATTCCTTCCCTATTGAATTAAGTGTTTTAATGATTCCAAACCAATCTTCTAGAGCTTGGAAAGAAGATATCAAAGGTGCATGGAAGATCCCAAATGGAGAAATCCAAGTAAAATCAGCACAAGATTAGATATAGGATTTCTTACTATGTTTAAGTTGAGTAAAAGACTTTCATTTGGCAAAAGAATGTTTATAGAAATTTGATTTCATGTTAATTCATGGAATACTTGAAAAACACCCACTAACAGATGAACTTTGAAGTATTAAAGCTGATCTATTGCTTTGAAAATTCAAACTTTGGCTTTTGAAATTCGAATTTTGAATTGAAAATAAGTTAATCAAAAAAGAGATTCCCCTAACAGACGAACTTTGAGTGCAGAAATTCAAACTTTGGCGTGAGTCTCATAAAATACTTCTCAGACAAATGAACTTTGTGTTTTGAATATTCGAATTTCTGATAAAACACAATTCATAAAAATGAAAAATTCATCTGAGGATATGACAAAGCTCATCTAAAAGTGAAGTTTAAAAAGAGTCCAAAATTAGCTCATTGACAAATGAACTTTGACTTTGAAAATTTGAATTTTAGAAACAAAGCTTGCAAGTCTATTATGATAATCTGTTGACATATGAATATTGGTTTTCATAAATTTGAATTTTGAAATAAGTATGACAAAAGCTCGCTCTGACAAACAAACTTTGAATCTTGAAAATTCGAATTTCAAAAAGATGACCTATTGTGCCTTATTGAGCTGCCCACTGACAGGCGAATTTTGGGCACCAAAATTCAAACTTCGAAGGCACTGTAACAATATGGGATAACTATTCACACTTATCAGAAAAACTTTAACTTGAAAATTTGTATGTTCCAAAAAAGAAACATTCTTTAAAGATGAAAATTTGAACTTTGCTTCATAACAAACGAACTTTGAAGTTCAACGTTAAAGTCTTTAACTTTTAGTATCTGCGAAATTCATTTGTTGACCAACCAAAATTCAAACTTTTAGTGTCAGAAGCATTACATACAGTTGGTGAACGGATAGTTTTTCAGAGTAACCATTGGGTAACCTCTCCAATGGATAGATTTTGTCTCTAACGTATAGTTAAGACCTAAATCTATAAAAATAACATCATTTGAAGTTGTGGGTAACGATTTTAACATTGTATATATTGAAACTCTGTCAAATTCTAAACTCAAAGTCTTTTACTCTCATACTTCAGTCTTTTACACTTAAACTTTCATATACACTCTAAATTAGAGAGTTCATTCTTTGTAATTAATCTTATCTTCATCTAGAAGAAAGATTTTCTTGTGAGGGAATATCACAAGAGATTTGGGAAGCACTTAGCTAGAGTGCAAAGAGAGAGGTTGTAAGCTCTAAGAACAGAGCATCAAAGTTGTACTGATATAATTGCAAGAAGCCCACTGAATTCTTGCAAGATTGTAGATAATCTCAAGTAGTTGCTTGGAGACTGGACATAGGTCAAGATAAAGAGACCGAACCAAGATAAACATCTGTGTCTTCCCTTCTCCTTTACTGCCTTTACATTGTTATTCCTTTATACTCTGTTTTACTGTCTCTTTTGTCTTCACCACACTCTTGACTTTTGCAGAAAATTTTAATCTTCCCAATTCACCACCTCTTGGGAAGCCAGGATATCTAACATTCCCAAGATTTTTCAGTTGATTAACAATGAGAGTGAACCTCTTCTGTAGATCCTTGATACTCTCTCCTTCCTTCATTTTGAAGCTTTCATATTCACCAACACAAGATTTTATCTTGTTCTCTTTCACTATAGCAGTACCTTCATGTGCAATATCTAGAGTCTCCCACATTTCTTTGGCTGTGAAATAATGGGAAACTCTATAGAATTTGTCCTAGTTGAGAGTACTAACCCAGCAGTGTTTTACTTTGAAGTTTTGCAAAACTCTTCTCTTATCTTTATCGCTCTATTCCTCTTTAGGCATAAAGTCACCCTTCTTAATAACTAACTAGATCTCCAAATCTATGGACTAAAGATATATTTGTATCCTCATTTTTCAACATCCATAATGTTCTCCACTGAAGTCTTGAGGTTGTTAATTCTGATGGTTTTGATGATTCTAAACAACATTGAGCTTGGAAATCCAATATCAAAGGAGCATAAGTCATATGAAGAATAAAGTTGGAGATTCTTGAAGGTTGAAGAGTTTTTACACATATTTTAGGAATCCATTTGTAAAAGAAGATATAGTTAAGCTTTAAATCTTATCCCAATATTAAATAAGGCATCTAATTGAATAATTAATGATTAGCTCATGTTTTCAAAATGGTTTTCATGAAAAGGGTTACCTTATGCGCATAACTTATGAAGGTTATGAAGATAAAATTTCAATCTCAAAGCTTTTCTAAGTGTTCTATCTTCGATTTCATGAAAATGGTCAAGGTTATCCACATAACATAAGTGTCCACCATGTCCTCAGCTCTATCCAACTAGCTATCCTGATAAGGTGGTTACCTTATTCGCATTAGAAAGTGAATAATAAAGGTCACTTATATTGTACAACTCGCTATTCGCAAAACCTAAGAAGATTATCTACATAACGTGTGTTACAAAGCACTTGGACATTCTTCTGTTAAGTAGGTTATATGCATAACCTATGTTAAGCACTCTTGGACCTTCTTCGGTTAAATACGTTATCCACATAACCTAAGGAGGTTATCCTGATAACCTATGTTTTCCAAAAACTCAGTTTGAGAAGATTTAACATTATCCGAACAACTGAGTAAGTTTTCATGAAAATGTTCTTGAGCTAAAACTTAGTTATTCTGGAATGAACATTATCCGCATAACCTAATTAGGTTATCCGCATAACAAATATATAACGTTGAAACCAAGAGCCAACGGTAACCTGTTGTTTGCATAACCTAAGGAGGTTATCCACATAACCTCTATCAGACACATTTAATATGGTAGGTGAATAGTTATTTTTCTGAGAGTAACAGCTAATTCTTGCTTTCAACAGATAGTTTTGCTATAAAACTATATATAGGACCTCATTTAATTTGTTGGGTAGTAAGAAAAAATATATAAATGGCAAAACTCTGCAGAATTGATTACTAGTTCACTCAAAGCTTACCTACCCTCTGCTTAGCTCATTCATTGTTCTTAAATTTTCATATCCACTCTTTTGAGAGGGAGCTTTCATATCTTGACTTGTACATGCCTGTAGATAGCACTTAGTGTAAGAAGACACTAAGAGATTTGTTCTTACTCTTGAGTGAGAAAAGTGAGAGTGTTTTGTTTAGCTCAAAGTTTAAGCTGGGATTGTACTGCAGTTTTTACAAGAACCCATTCAAATCTTGCAAGATATAGTAGAGAAATCTTAAGTGATGACTTGAGGACTGGACGTAGGTTAAGTGGAGAAGATTGAACTAGGATAAATCTCTGTGTCCTCTTCTCATTTATTTTGCAATTGCTCTTTATATTCTATACTCTATTTTTTAGCAACTTTTATTATCACTACTGTATTTTAATTTTGCAGAAAAATTTAAACTTCCCAATTCACCTCCCTCTTGGGAAGTCAGCTGACCTAACAAGTGGTATCAGAACTCGGACTCCCAATTGAATGATCTAACAATTTGGGAGAATACATGGCTGGCTTTAGTGAAAGCATTCTTCCTGAAGGAAACAACACCAACAGACCTCTAACATCAATGGAGAGCATTATGGATACTACAAAATAAGGATGCAAATCTATCTCTAATCCATTAACTTGGATATTTGGTCGGTCATCTAGAAGGGAGATTTTGTCCTAATGAAATTGTAAGATGACGGGAAGTACAGAGAGAAACTTGAAGTGAAATATAAAGAAGATGATAGAAGAAGGGTCATACTCAACTATAAAGCTAAACACTGCTTGGTTAGTGCACTCAACCAAGACAAATTCTATAGGGTGTCTCAATGTACAATAGCCAAAGATATGTGGGACACTCTGGAAATTGCTCATGAAGGAACAACTGAGGTGAGAGAAAATAAATTGAATTCATGTATAGGTGAATATGAAAGCTTCAAAATAAAGGAGGGTGAAAACATCAAGGATCTGCAGAAAAGATTTACCCTCATTATGAATTACCTGAAGAGCCTTGGGAAGGAATATACTCAATTTGAGAAAGTTAGAAAAATTCTCAGAGTTTTGCCCATTAAATGGCAACCAAAGGTGATAATAATAGAAGAAGTCAGGGGGGAATCAATGACATCTGTCATATCCCTCTTTGGAAGCCTTGAAGAATATGAAAGGAAGCTAAAAGCTTTAAAGAATCCTTATCTTTTGACAAGAAAAAGAAAAACCTAGCTCTCAAGGTAGAATCAGAAGATGATGATGATTATGACGAAGATGCTGATCTAGATGAAGAAACAATGGCCATGCTGGTGAAAAGACTTGGTAGAATATATGGAAAGAAGAAATTTAGAAGATTTGTAAAGAAAGATGGAGCCACCAGCAACAAGAACGAGAACAAAGACTCCATCATATACTACAAAAGCAACAAACCTAGACATATCAAATAGGAATGTCCTCAGTTGAGCAAGAAACAAGGAAATGACAAAAAAGCTGACAAAGGGAAAAAGAAGAAAGTTTTCGTATCTTCCATCTGGGGAGATAGTTTAGATGAAGAGGAAGCAGCAAAAGATGATGAAATTGCCAATCTATGTTTAATGGCTCAAGAGATTGCAAAGGAGGAGAAGAATCACGATCAAGACAGTGATAATGATTCTAAAGTAAATGATTCTGAACCCTCCTACAATGAACTGCATTATGCATTCAATGATTTGATGGCTAAATTTGTCAAAGTGTCTAAACAGTTGAATCAAGCTAAAAGGAAAATATACAAGCTTGAAAATGAATCTCATACATCCTACACTGCTTCAAAACCTTTTTCTTCTTCTTTCACCACATCTATCTACATCCCATGCATTGAGTTGAGAGATAAGAACAATTATCTCTACAAGACTCTAACTAAACTCACTAAAGGTGAGGATATGCCGAAAGTGTTACTGAGAAATCAAGTTGTAAGCCAAAACAAAAATGGTCTAGGATATGACCCATGTGTGGTCAAAGAGAAACTGAAAAAAAAAAAAAGAAACAAAATCTTTACCTGAGAAATTTTATGCATGTTAATAATAATAAATCAGCCCAAAGCATATAGTCATTTCTAGCCCCTAAAAATCAAAAGAACAGATACTATAGTTATTACTTCAAACATGCATCTCTTTCTTCTACCCCATTCTCCACTTGTCACTTCTGTAATAAGAAGGGTCATATATTCTCCATTTATATATACAGGAAGGAAGGAAATGGTAATGGAATGAAATGGGTTCCCAAGGATTCCTCTACTAACAAGAAAGGACCCAAGCAAATATGGGTACCTAAAAGAAAAAACTGAAATTTGTTTCGCAAGTGTCTCTCAAGGCAAAGAAAAGCAACAAGTGATACATGGATAGTGCCTGTTCAAGACACATGACTGGAGACAAAGAAAAATTCATTATGCTAAGAGATAAGAAATGAGGAAAGGTTACTTTTGGTGGTAACCGATCCAGCAATATAGTTGGCATTGGAATTGTTGGAAGAAACCCAGAAACATCAATTGAATAAGTTCTGTTTGTGATAGGACTTAATCACAACTTGTTGAGTGTGAGCCAAACCTGTGATAAAGGCAACAGAGTTCTATTTGATTCCAACCACTACCTAGTCATCAGAAAAAGTGACCGCAAAGTTATTCTCAAGGCGAAGAGAGATGATAAGTATTATATTGTTGATTTAGATGAATTACTTTCTTTAGACTCAATATGCTTAATTAGTGAAAATGATGATAGTTGGTTATGGCATAGGAGATTAGCACATGTTAGCATGCTTCAATTAAACAAACTCATTAAAAATAAACTTGTTCTTGGATTACCCATCATTAAGTTTGAAAAAGATAGAGAACGTAATGCTTTAAAGGGAAACAAATAAAGTCATCA
Organism: Adenanthera pavonina; assembly: GCA_026686845.1. Taxonomy (NCBI): domain Eukaryota; kingdom Viridiplantae; phylum Streptophyta; class Magnoliopsida; order Fabales; family Fabaceae; genus Adenanthera; species Adenanthera pavonina. Next base: position 13,978,958 of record JAIVEN010000017.1, read on the forward strand.
TTCAAAACCAAAAATATTGTCTCTACAACTAGACCACTGCAATTGCTTCACATGGATTTAATAGGTTCTAGTCGTACTAAGAGTATGGGTGGCAACTTGTATGTACTTGTTGTAGTAGATAATTATTCTAGATTCACCTGGACATTATTTCTTCCCTCTAAAGATGAAACATATGATGCTTTTCCAATTTTAACTTAGAAAATCCAAAATGAGAAAGGTTACTCTATTATATGTAATAGAACAAATCATGGTGGAGAATTTAAAAATGCCAAATTTGCTTATTACAGCAATGAGAAAAGAGTATAGCCCAACTTCTCAACCCCAAAAACACCTCAATAAAATGGAGTTGTGGAGAGAAAGAATAGGGTACTGGAAGAAATGGCTCATGCAATGCTGAATGAAATAGGATTGCCCAAGCACTTCTGGGTTGATGTAGTGAGCACAGAATGCTACTTGATGAATAAAGCATACATCAGACCCATTCTAGGTAAGACTCCATACGAGCTATACAAGGGAAAGAAGTCCAACCTTTCTCATCTTCATGTCTTTGGATGTACTTGTAATGTCCACAAAAACAGCAAAGACAATCTGGGTAAATTTGATGCCAAATCAGATGAAAGTATATTTCTTGGCTACTCAAATAGGAGTAAAGCATATAGGGTATTCATTAAAAGGACTAGAAGAAGAATCTGTACATGTGGTTTTCCTTGAAAATGAAATTGTGTCTAAGCATGCTAAAGATGAGGATGATCTAATTTTCAACTTTAAGAACTTGAATGTTTCTGAAGAAAATAAAATTGAACCTCCTAAAGTATCTAAATCTGCTGATGTAGAGAAAGATATTCAGGAGAAAGATATTGAATGTGAAATCAATAAAAACTCCCTAGAGCTTGGAGATTTCAAAGGAATCATCCAGTTAATCAAGTTATTGGGGATGTTCAAGAGAATGTTAAAACCAGAAGACAACTTAGGGATTAATGAATAACTGTGTATTTATTTCTCTAATTGAACCTAAGAGTACTGAAGAGACCTTAACTGATGAATATTGGATTCTAGCTATGCAAGAAGAACTTAATCAGTTTGAAAGAAGTCAGGTTTGGGACTTAGTGCCTAAGCCTAAGGACCATTTATTATTGGAACCAAATGGGTTTTTAAGAATAAACTTGATGAATCAGGAACAATAATAAGGAATAAAGCTAGATTAGTAGCTAAAGGATATAATCAAGAGAAAGACATTGATTATGAGGAAATTTTTGCTCCAGTTGCAAGATTAGAAGCAATAAGAATTCTCTTAGCCTATACTTGCATAAAAGATGTTGTGCTATATCAAGTGGATGTAAAGAGTGCTTTTCTAAATGGTTATATCATGGAAGAGGTTTATGTTGATCAACCTCCAAGTTTTGAGGACTCAACTAAACCAAATCAAGTATATAAACTGAAAAAGGCTCTATATGGATTAAAATAGGCACCTAGAGCATGGTATGAGAGACTGAAAAGGGTTTTAATAGAGGAAAAGTTGATACAACCTTGTTTACTAAAAGGGAAAATAAAGATTTGCTTATTGTACAAATTTATGTTGATGACATTATATTCGGTGCTACTAATGAGTGCAAGAGGTCATAAACATTCCCTCAAATGCTCATCCTTCACCTGCTCTCCATCCTATTGTTTCACCTCCTCTACTCATGCCAGATATACCTTTCATCCATGTGCTTCTCTCTGCTCCTCCTGTTCATACTAATGTGCCACTCTAGCCTATCCCAATGTCCTCAATTCTAGCACTTTCTCCTACATTCCCTGTTTCTCAAAGTGAAAGACTTCAAAGAATCAGGGAATGGAAGGCCAAAATTGACCAGGACATTACTCAGATAGATGCCGAAGTAGCTCAATTCCATCAAATTACTGATGACAAAAAGGGGGAGAAAGAAGATAAAGAAGAGAATGAAGAGGAGAAAGAAGATAAAGAACAGAAAGAAAAAGAAAAAAAAGCCTAAGAAAAAGAAAAAGAGGAAAAAGAAGAAATCTGTTGAAAGAAAGTCCACCCCAAAGAAGAAAAAGACTTTATTGAATCTGTTGATTGTTTTTCTATGTGTTTTCATCAGTTATTGTCTTTGTCCTTTTGTTGCTGTCATGAAAATTCTATGTATTGTAACGACTATTTATAATACTATGAATACCTTTTTGTGGTCATTATCCACTCTTGGTTTACCTTGCTTTTTCTTTCTTCTGAAAATTATCTGCATTGCAATATTTGACTTATTTATACTATGCATATATTGAGGGAGAACTTTATGTAAACCCAAGCACTAATAAATCTTTTAAGTTATTTTGTCATCATAAAAAAGGGGGAGAATATTAATTTAGATGGTTTTGATGATTCTAAACAACATTGAGCTTGGAAATCCAATATTAAAGGAGTACAAGTCATATGAACAATAAAGTTAGAGATTCCTAAAAGTTGAAGAGTTTTTACACATATTTTAGGAATCCATTTATAAAATAAGGTAGTTAAGCTTTAAATTCTGCTTATCCCAATATTAAACGAGGCATCTAATTGAATGATTAATGATGAGCTTATATTTTCAAAATAGTTTTCATGAAAAGGGTTACCTTATGCGTATAACTTACGAAGGTTATGAGGATAAAATTTCAATCTCAAAGCTTTTCTAAGTGTTCTCTCTTCGATTTCATGAAAAGAGTTGAGATTATCCGCATAACGTAGGTGTCCACCATGTCCTCAGCTCTGTCCAGCTGGTTATCCTAATAAGGTGGTTACCTTATTCGCATAATAAAGTGAACAGTAAAGGTCACTTGTACTGTGCTGCCCATTATTCGCATAACCTAAGGAGGTTATCTGCATAACGTGTATTACAGAGCACTTGGATGTTCTTCTATTAAGTATTTTATCCACATAACCTAGGAAGGTTATCAACATAACCTAGGAAGGTTATCCGCATAACCTAGGAAGGTTATCCACATAAAAGTTAAAGTGCAATGAATGTTGTGTGTGGGTGAAAAAACTTTGACATAGAAATTCAGCATAGTAATTGCAAAGACAAGCCCAAAATCGTTATTCACAACTTCAAATAAAGTTCTATTTATAAATTTGTGACTTAACTAGTCGTTAGACACAAGATCTAGCACTAGAAACTTTATCCAATGGTTACTCTATAGAAATAACCGTTCACCAGTCATATTTAATGCGTCTAACATGCCAAAATTTGAATTTTAGGGTTTAATAGACGAATTTCACAGAGACAGACGGTTAAGAATTTCAACATTGAACTTCAACATTCATCTGTTCAAATGTGACATTCGAATTTTGAGTTTATCAAATATATTCCATATTAGAACATACGAATTTTTACATCAAAAGTGCATATGTTGAGTTTAAATAATTGTCTCACATTTTTATAGTGCACTCGAAATTTGAATTTCAAAAGTTGAAATTCATCTGTCAGAGACTTGTTTAACATGGCACAAAAGTTCTTCTCTATGAAATTCAAATGTTGAACTACAAAGTTCATCTGTTAGAGACATGATATAACGAGACTCACAAGTTCTCATTTCGAAATTCGTATTTTGAAATCCAAAGTTTATCTGTCAGATAAGGTGGTTCTGAAGTCTTTTTGAACTTTACCAACATTCAAATTTTAACTAAGTTTCATACAAATTTTGCACACATTCACTAACAATGTTTAGCCCGAAATTCAAATTTTATAACTAAAATTCGTTTATCAGAGATAAAACCTCTGTATATTCGAATTTCACCAAGCAAAGTTCAAATTTTGCACAAAATATACATGATTCAATAACAAAATTCGTCTATTAGTCAATATTTTTCAAATTTAACATATGCTAATATAGAATAATTGTGAAATTACTTGTTTAAGTGCTATGGTAACATGAATAAGTAAGAATCAAAGGTTTTTACCCGATGTACATTGTGAGAAATCCTAACAACTAAATCTTCATATGTTCTTCAATGGATTTCTGCACTTTGTCATTTCATACTCCTTTGATATTCTCCTTTCTATGGTTTAGTTGTTTAGAATCATGAAAACTTCTAATTCAACATCAAAGTGGGTGATAGAAGATGAAAGAGAAAGTGGGGGATTTATATTGTGGTATTTCCTCAAGGGAAAATCTTGTTGTTTTGTAATTTTGTAGAGTTGGTTTTATACTTGTCAATCTTTTTCACCTTTTTTCTTCCATCTACTTTACCTGCTTTTTTCAAAAGCTACTCTGAATAGTTTCTTAAAATAATTAGAAAACTACTTTTTTTAGATTCTAATATTTTTAAAAGTATAAAGAGACATTTTGAAAATTTTCAAAAGTGCTTTTTTATATAAAAGAGCTGATTTTTTCATTAAAAAAAACTGAAATCATGTCTCTTTGGACTAGACTTTCAAACCAGTTTATGTTCTTTTATCTTCTCTTTCTTTGAGATAAAAAAATAAAAAATTGTTCTGGTTCCATTTCACTTTAGATTACCTCCATATTTATGGAGTTAGTAAAGCTTCAAAGCTTTGAATCTACAGTGTTGATACATTTTTTTCAACTAGAATTGTTGATGCGTACATATCTAGCAAATAGGTCTGCAAAATGATCATAATTTTGCGGATTATCTAGTTCATCATCGGTTTTGTTGTTTCTTAGTGACATACCACATCAGCATTCATTTGCCAAATAAGTTATAATTAACACCGCTTAGGGATTCTTTTTTTTTTTCAGAAATATAGAGACTAATGAATCCAACAGAATAAAATATACGGAGTGGTTTAAAAAAATTTGAATGTATAAAAGGAAATTACATTTTGAGATCAAAATAGCAAATTCATAACTCAACATAATTTTTTGCTACTTATTTTTTTAGTTTTACTGCTTAGTTTTCTAACTTTTACCACTTTTTATTAGTCAAAAATATTTCTTTATAATTATTTCCCTCCATTAATCCTTAATTGTGATTACCCAATTATTTTGAAATCAGGTAAAAGGATGAGGACTTGAGATTTAATTTTCCAATAAAGGGCACTTTTGATGCTAAAACACAGAATTGAGGTCTTGTTCGTCTTTAGAGTCATCTCCATGTTTGGTATTAGATGACGAAAAAGGAAGCCATGAAGAAAATAATTTGTGAATTTCTATTATTTCTTTATAATTATTGTCTGACAATTTTAACCTCCTTTGAATTCTTTTCAAAAAGATAAAAATATAAAGATTTATTTTTTCATTTTTTTATTCTATTTCAAATACTCCACAAAATAACGCTACTGCATGACGTGGCATTAGCGTCTAGGGTACAAGAGGATTAATAGAACGGGGCCTTTGAGTTGGTTGACTTGGGAGTAAAGTAATTCTAATCACTCAATTACTTCATACCATATGGAATCAATATAATCAACTACACTTCTCTAGGAACATTTTGTTAATTGATGCGGTGGAAAAAGTAGTCAATGTGAAATGAAGTAATTGGATGATTAGATTTATTGGTTATAAGGAAATGGATTTAAGTTTCTCCATAATTAAATGATTAACTGGGCCTAATAATATCTTAGCTTCAGAAGCCCATGATGCAATGGTGGACCAATTCATCTCATGAGGACAATGCAAGGTGTTAATTTAGGGAAGTTCTATACTCTATCCAATAAAAACACACCATGTAAGTTAATTTTAATTCCACGTGTTAGTGAAATAAATGAGGCATTATATCTATTTAAATTTTTTAATTTTAATGATTTGTTTTTAAGAAAATGGCTTTTCATTTCTGTTTCTCTCTTCCCTATTACCCTTTCTCAAAGTCTGCATCAAATTTTCAAACTCTCTCTCCCCTCCTTATTCTTCATCCTCTTCTTCACGAACTCTCCCTCCCCTTCTTATTCTTCCTTCCTTTTCTTCACAAGAGATGAAGAAGCTCTTGGCTCCAATATTTTGCCCACTCTTTATCATTAATTGCATTTTGTTCTACCCCTGGCCATGGATTAATGAGAGCAGATGCTGCATCTCTTAATGGAAACTGTCTTAATACATTTTTTCCCATCCATATTGCAAACCTATCTTAATACCTTGAAGTTCAGCTCCAAATTATAAGCAAACCATCCCAGCCCACTGCCATAATCATTCACAAAACTCCACTAGCTACTTGATCTTTTTCATGTTTGGAACCAATAACATTCAATATTATCTATTTACCAAAAAAAAAATCACCATTATCTAATATTTTTACCTATTACTTAAATTATAACTAATTCGTGTTATAAATGTTACATTTTATTGTGATATATTGATATTGATAATAGTTTTTTTTGCTGCAATATTGATAATACGTGTACTTCAATGTCATGTAGAATTTAAAAAAAACACAAACAACTTTCAACATATATATCTATATAAAGATTTCTGAATCGTGCGATGCACATGATATTTTTGCATAATGTGAAATTCACAATTTTATTATTTCCCAATATATATTTAATTCAAATTCAAATTTAAATCAACTCAAATTAATATTTTATTGAAATTCAAATTAAACCAATCAAAATCAATCAATCAATTAATAAGATAAAAAATAAGACATTATTCTTAAGCAAAATATATCATATCAACACATTATTCTTAAGCCATTAATTATCTTTTTATAAATTTTTATTATAATAGATTGTAACCCTCATAATATACTCCCTCCATTATAAAACACTTTTAAGGATTAATATTTGAAAATATAACTCACTTCATAAAATCTATGCATTATTTTATATTGGTTTTCCATTTGCATCTCTCCTGGGAATAATCAAAAGAGTTATGATAGAGAGAAATTAGGAAAGATATAATTAAGATGGATTTATAATTTAATTATAGTAATTTTGATGATTTTAGTAATTTTTGAAAAAAAAAAAGGTTTCCAACTAACTTTGGCCAGTTTTCTTATCATGTAAGGTAAATAAATACTTTCTCCAATTCTTAATATAAATTATTGTTAACTATCTCATCATAACTAAGAAAAATTAGTTGCATCAATAAAATTATATAAAAATTTTGATTTTTATCTTTACTTCTAATAAATAACGTAATTTTAAAAAAGCATATAATACTCTCTAAAGCAATTAATGTTCCATAAAGAAGTTTACAATAAGAGCACTTTTGGAATAAAGCATTACAAACTCTCACAAAATGATTTACATTTTAAATCATAAAATTTTCTTAGAACGTGACTTAGATAAAGAATTAAAAGAACTATGTGTTATAATTTAAAACAGGGGAAGTAACATATTTCACTAAACCTTCACTTAGATAAGAAAAGAAAATCGGGGGAGAGAAAATGGGGTAAGGGAAAATGGAGAGAAGTGAAAAGTTGAGGGGAGAGATTTTCTCTCATTAGGCTTTGGATGAACAAGAAAAAATAAAGAGAAAAAAAAAGACTAATTTTACAATAATAATAATATTTTTACTATTTTTAGGAAAATAGTTGCAAATAATAAAACTTATTATTTTACAATATTATTTATATAATTCCCATAATATATTAATGATGGAATTAAAATATAAATTTAATTTTAATCTTAATTTATCATTATTTTGTCTAATTTTAATTTTTTATTTTAAAAGCATAAGATAATTCTAAAATTAAAAATATATAACATATCAATATCTAGTTAGTGTAAAAAAAGAAGACAAAAGAAAGAAGAAGCATGAAAGTTAAAAAGAAAAATGGTGGGCAACTTTGAAAAGGTGAGTTCTCTCCAAAATCTTTTTATTTTTTTAGAGAGAAAAGTTTGGAGGAAAACATGTAGGAGCTATGCATTATTTTTCCCTCCATTTTCTCTCCATTCTATATTTCTCTCCACTTCCAAGTTTTTTTCTTCATATTTTCCTCTTTACTTTTCTCTTCTTTGTTGTAATTTAAAACAAAGGAAGTAACTGTTGGTTGCATTTTTTTGTTTGTGGGCATGCCAAAGAAATTCATCCATAATTAAGAAATTAACTTGACTTTAATCAAACAAGGTGAGAGTTTAGGGTCCTTTACCACAATTTCCATAATACATGTATGAAGATGAAAAGAAAAATCCTTGAATCATCACAGCAGTAAGAAATATGCATTTGAAAACATATTCATAAATGTTGGAAAATGGAAACATGCTTGAGAGCTAACAACGTAATCTCTCCATCTATTTTATGTATTTTTTTAAGATTAATCACACACATCAATAAAAGTCTTAAATAAATTAGATTATAATAAAGTTTAATGGTATTTTACTAAAATATTTTAGACTTAAATACTAAAAATGACTTGTACTCTACTTATCATTATTTTTAATGAAGAGTAAAAAAACAAACAAGATAATTAGTATTTCATTGATAATGTAAAACAAGAAATAATTTGGGACATTTAAAGTTTTTCAAAACAATAAATAAAATGGAATGAAGGGAGTAAATGCTTGAAGTTCTAAATAGACACTAGAAGGTGTCCTAGTCTAGTGTCCTAGTGAAATGAGCAAAATGTCAAAAATAAATATGAAATAATTGTGGGAGCTAAGATTTGGCATCATATGAGCCTGGATATACTCTATTTTCTTTGACTCGAACAAAAAACCAAATAAAATTATGAGATGATGCCATAGAGGCTAAGATTAAAAGCTACCGAAGTCACCAACAAGCATTGGTCATAGTGGAATGAGTTAGGATCACTTAAACAAGATATCATATGTTTGAGACCGTGTAAATATAAAAAATACTTTTGAAAAAACTTTCTTTTAATGGAGTCTAACTGCTGCTCAATCTAGTTTAGACAGAGTCCAAAGTGACAAATGGATACTAGACGATTATTACAAACAAATAAGTTATAAGAGTTTGGGTAGATTAAACCTGGAGGTATGTTGGGTGGTCATTGATGTTTGTTTGTTTTGTTGAAGATGTGTGTCTTTAGTCTCATCTCTTCAATTCCTCTGTCAGCAAAACTGATAGCCGCAGTTTCTATAAATTTAGGGCTTCACCTTGCTATTTTCTCTATTAGTCCACTATCCACAATTTTAGCTAGGTAGCTCCAAATAACTTTACCTACAAATATGCACCACTTTCTCCACTTTCTTTTATATTATTATATATATTTTTATAAAGGCTTAGTAGATAAGAAAAGACTTTTCTAAAATAATATTTTTAATAATATTCAAGTCAAAATTCATAAATAGTTTTTATAATTTTTTTTGGGCTTACCCATTCAAAATATAGGGTAAACAGTAACATAATTCACTAAGAAATTTTTTATGTAAAAAATTACTAATCGCATACATAACATAACATGATTCATTATAAAAGTTTTCTACAAAGTTTCTTTGCGCAAATATTTATGAACCAAGTGACACGTACAATGAGCATTTGTTGATCAGAAAATTCCCCTAAAATATAATATATGAAGATATTTTCAAAATGATACCCTTTTTTTTGGCCAGCAAAATGATATCTTAATTTGTCCAAATTCTAGAAGACCACAATAGTATGTAACTGGAAATAAGATTTTCGGGTGAAAAGATCCAAATGCTCTTGGATGCAAATAAACAAGCATCATATGCAAATGCACAAATGATTAATTGTAAATACATGATTATTAGTTACAAATGAATACTATGCACACTAGTTGTCCCAAGTAGTTAATATGTAAATACACAAGAATTAATTATAGATCTATGATTATCATGGACAGTTTTGTTATTTTTCACTTCAAAATCTTATTTTCAATTATAAACGATGGTCTTCTAAAATTAAAGCCAGTCAAAGCATTACTCCCTCCAACCATAAATATAGAGACTTTTGTGTAATTCTAAATATAGAAGCCTTTATAGTATATGAGATATGAGATAGTATTTATTATATATTACAAAAAATATTTCTTTTTAATATATTTTAAAGAAAGAGAAAAATATTAAATAATAATAGTTTTAAAAAAATATTATAATTTTGAAAGAAATTAATGTTATTAACTTATTTTAACTCTCATTCTTAATTTTATAATTCAATTACAATAATTTTATATTAAAAATAAAAAAAATATTTTAAAAATATTTTCATATCTTGATTATTTTAGAAAAGGAAAAAAAATAATTTAAAAACTATATATAAAAATATTTATAAATAAATAATACTAATTAAGAATTCAATTTATTAGATTGAAATTTCAGCTTACTCAAGTTAAAAATTTTTAAAGTGAATCTTTAATGTGAAATATACGGGAATCCTAAAATATCTTTCACCTCTCCTCTTGGAAATTTTCCTCTGTTGATTCGATGTAGAAAAGCGCGTGTGATTGATGCCTCGAGTACTTCAAAGTTCTCAACTCGCAAATCCCCAAGAAGCGATGTTGGTGTCCCAAGCAAAGCAAACGAAGCAAGGCCAGAGCAGCGAAACTTTCTGGCGCCATTCGTCTTCTTCGTCTTCTGTTTTTATCTCTCTCTAAATTAAATGCGCTCTTGAGAGAGTAAATCCAATTCTTCCTTCAAAAACCAAAAACCCAAGAATTTAATGCAGCAGCTGAGATTCCCACCCACCTTTTGCCCTCCGAAAACCCTCCCCAATTTCCTCCTCAATCCCCTTCTCCTCCTCCTCCTACTTCTTCTCCCTCAAATGGACTCCAATATAACTTCACTTGGTCCTTCCAATTCTCCCTCTTCTGATTCTTCTTCTTCTGTTGCTTCCCTTTTGTTCCAATGCCCTTCTTCATCAACCCTGGCTTTGGCTACTCCATTGCCATCGCCCTCGCCTTCCTCGTTCTTCTCTCTGCTCTCATTCTCTCTTTCTACATCTGCTGCCGCAACCGTAACCGCAACCCCAACTTGAATTCGAACCCGAATCTTAATCCAAATTCGAATATGAACCCATCTGGTTCGAATGTGGACCCCGAGGGGATTGTTCTGCCGCGGGTGATCTTTGTGGCGGAGGAGGATGATAGCGAGAGCGCAGTGGTGGGGCTCGACGAGAACGTCATCAACTCGTACCCGAGGTTGCAGTACACTAGGGGTGCTATGGGTATTGGAAGCAGCACGATGTGTTCGATCTGTCTGTGTGAGTATAGGGAGTCGGAGATGCTGAGGATGATGCCGGAGTGCCGCCATTACTTCCACCTCTGGTGCCTTGACGCCTGGCTTAAGCTCAACGGGTCGTGCCCTGTTTGCCGGAACTCGCCGCTCATGACGCCGATTTCGACACCGCTGCAAGAAGTAGTGCCGCTCTCTCAGTACTCGGCTGATCGGAGGCGACCGAGGTGACCATTTTGCCATTTTTCTTCTTGGACTATTCTGGGTTCGCTTCTGAATGGTTGTAAATCTTCTGGATAATGGAAGATGATAAAATTTTTGTATTTTTTCTTAATTGGGTATTTTCCTTGTCAAAATATCCTTTCTTCATTTGGAAGATGAGAAAATTAGGAATGGATGAAGAAGAGAGAAGAGGGTGAAAGGTAGTAGTAGTTGTAGTTGTAGTTGTATTTACAGGTGAAATGACATTTTGGTGGATTAGAATAGTGAAATGAGAAATCCACTGATGCTGGTTCTAGCTGTTTGAGTTTGCCTTTCACATAACCTCAATGGGTTTATTTCTCAATCCTCAGTGTATAAAATTATTGGGTCGTTACCTAGAAATGATTATTTGATTCTGGCATTGCCATCTGCATCATGGTTGATGTTGATATGGCATTGTTTTACATTTCTTTTTCCTTTCTTTCTTTTCTTTTTCTTTTTTTTTTTCCCTCCTGCGTTGACTGGTCACCTACTGAAGTCAGAGTCAATTTGACCTCTAGTTGAACATCATTGTTGATTAGTATTCATCTTCAACTTCATTCTTTGCACTTTCCCCTCTACTCAGAGAAGAGATTTCTGCCTTTTTGTTTGCCCTTTTCTGTTTCCCCTTTTTACATTCATGTCTCCACTTTGTTGTCCTCATTGTTGACAGCTTGGATTTGGTACCTAGTATTGGGACACGGTTTCTGCACCTGTCTCCCATGGTGCTTTTTATTGGGTCCCTTTGATATTTTTGAGGGCGAAGAGGTTCTAATAATTTTATTTTGTTTGTCTATCTATATCTATATTAGCCATAAATTTTGTGACTTATTTCATGGGGGTTCTGTACAATACACGGGCCCACCAATTTTTTTTTTTAAAGTAGAGAGATATGGTTGTTTTCTATTTTACAAATTTATATTGTTGAGCTCGTCTATGAACTTGATCATATGACCACTACCCTTTCTTAAGCTTCACCTCATACTTTTTCATCCAAAATGTGCATATACGGTACACGTTACATATGCATCACAATGCACAACATGAAAAATGTGTAATGTCTAAGCGTCAATTTAAAACGGCACTTTTGTTTAATATGAATGAATTCCATTTTTGAAGCATCGGTAATTGTGCAATTTTACTGACAAGGTTGTCTGTTTGGTGCACGTGGCTCTTGCTTGAACTTCAAGCATTGTTACAAATGACTCGAAGACTTGAACATGTGAAAAGCCTTATTGACCAAATAATGTACAGATGCTAGAAAATGAAGTTATTTGATGAAATAGTGAATCCTATGGTTGCTTTATCATTTTTTCTGCTATTAGCTACCCTCTAGATCTGTTTAATAAATAGATTACCTTTTAGCAAGTTGCGAGTAACCTAAATATAAGATCTATAATGCGTTGACTACCACTTTTTTTGTGATTGACTTTAAGTATTTGCTAAGTTAGCACTATAGAATGCTTGAATAATCCGCTTGGTCAGTTTCCAATTCCATATTATGTATATTGTGAGCTCCTCCAAACCCAGTTATTGTTGTCTATGATCACCATTCTTCTTTTCAGATCATCGATTATTCTGCATATTGATGATTCGTTTTCCAGTTCTCATTGCTATTTCGGTTTTCATGATGTGGCTCTATGAGCATCTTTTCCTTGAACTGCAAATTTCAGGTTATTTTGTAATCTGAAACTGGTTATGTTTTTGTGCGAGTCGTTATTTTCTGAGTTTTGGTCTAAGGATATATGATAACATTCAACATCCTCAGTTTAGAAAATACAGAAATGCCAAAACTGAATGGTACGACTAAGTTTACAACTTGGAGAGGGGCTTACTGTACAATCTTTGTACTGGGTGCTCTTGCCATTCTCCTCTCTGTTGCTAGCTTGTCTAAATCCTTTATCTCTAAATCATTCTTTGACCCTGAGTCTGTATGCATCCATGTGAACCCTGAGGAGCCAAAAGAAATTCAAAATGATGTGATTGTGATGGTGCAAAGTGTAATTCAGAAAATTCAACTAGAGTTGCAGAGCTTTAGAGACGCAGAGTCAGATGTAGCCTCTGTGGTGAAAATGAGTGCCTTTCTTGCTGATATTTTAGGGCTTCTGGAGTCCATGGAGGCATCTCTTCCACATAATGAGGGGACTGGTCGGCCAAAAATTGGCACTACCACTTCTCATCATCCACTTTTGAAGGAGAAGAAACGATCTGATGAGCCGGCTAATTACTTTCTCCGGGAGGAGATTCGCAAATATGTGAGGATCAAGCCTAACAGGTTGAGAAAACAGAATTTCATGGGGGCCAATGGAACCTTCACTAGTATCGGCCATGCTTGCTTTCCCATGAAGGATGAGCTTGAGGAATACATGGATTATGACATTGGTGAAATCTGCAATGATGACTGGAAACTAGCTCAGAGGCTCATGGTTCATGGCTGTGATCCTCTCCCAAGGAGAAGATGCCTTGCAAGAGCACCTCAGCTATATAACCAGCCATTCCCAATCAATGAGTCCCTTTGGAGACTCCCGGATGACAGAAATGTCCGGTGGAGTCAATACGGGTGCAAGAACTTCACTTGCCTTGCCGGGAACACCACACGCAAGGGGTTCTTCAAGTGCTCAGACTGCTTCAACCTCACTCATCATGAAATGCCCAGATGGGTAAGATTGGATCCCAGTTCTGCAAATCAGACTTCTGATTTTCTCATATCTGATGTGCTCCAAATCAAGCCAGGAGAGATCAGAATAGGATTGGACTTCAGTGTTGGAACTGGTACTTTTGCTGCTAGGATGAAAGAACACGATGTGACTGTAGTTTCTGCAACTATCAACCTGGGAGCACCCTTCAATGAAATAATAGCTCTCAGAGGACTTGTTCCTCTATACTTAACTATAAATCAAAGGCTTCCCTTCTTCGATAACACCCTCGATTTGATCCACACAACGAGATTTCTCGACGGGTGGATTGATTTTGTGCTGCTGGATTTTGTGCTGTATGATGGGACAGAGTCCTGAGGCCAGGTGGGTTGTTGTGGATTGACAGCTTCTTCTGTTTGAAGGAGGATTTGGATGATTACTTGGAGGCTTTCAAGATGCTGAGGTACAGGAAACACAAATGGGTGGTTGTTCCAAAGTTTGATAAAGGTGATCAAGAGGTGTTCTTTTCTGCTGTCTTAGAGAAGCCTCCTAGACCTTTCTGATCATCTCACAGCATGATGTTCTTTTTTTTCTTTTCCGTTCTTTTTTACCTCAGTTTAGGTATAGTTGTTAATTGATTACCACTAATAACAACAACAACAATAATAATAATAATCAAACTCTTCAATAAAAAATGACATATAAATATTTCTTTAGACGTCATGTCTACATTGAAGAACTACATAGCAAACATTTAAGAGTTTTATTTTAAGTTCTGTACTAATTCTGACATGTTTGTACCTCAGGCTGATATTGACACTGAAAACAAGATTAGGTTTATGGTTTGTTGGGATTAGTTTATTTATAATTAATTATAAAAATAAGAGATTATTTATAATTAATTATGAGAATAAATAATTATGTTAAAAGTGATTTATATTTAGATATTTTTACCTCATAAGTGTTTTTAAGAAAATAAATATATTTAAATTTTAAGAATTTAAGTGATTATGGATAATGAAAAAAAAATAATTATAAAAAGATAAATAATTATTACAAATAATTTCTACCTGCTTATCACGTTACCACTTAAGTTATTTATAAGTAACTATTGTGTTTTGCTTTCTATTTGGAAACCTTAACCCATAATCAGATGCAGCATCTCATAAGTGATTATTCATGTGATCCAAGCATGCACTTAATTTCAGTACTGTAGAATCCTGTCATTGTTTGTGATCGAAAACATGACAGCAGTTCACTGTACGTTGAGATCTCACATTTTCACGCGTGTCACAGAGACTCACAGACAATAATCATTGGCTTTTTTCTAATTAAGGAATCACTTTTTTTTTTCTTTTTTTTGGTCTTATGATCACATTTTAAAGTTTCTACATAGTTCATATCTCTGTCTATATATATATATACACACATATATGTATGAGCATTATTACTTTAGAAAGGTGTAAAGATTTTTGGGAAAAAATTTTAGGGATACGGAAGAAAATGAAACTAAATATATAAAAAGTATGTTTATATAACCAGAACATAACCAATATTTTTTCTTATCCAATCCATAATCACTTATCGAGAGGATTTTCAAACACATTTTATTTTCTAATAAGCACTTATATCATAAATAAGTGATTATAGAATAAGTTGATTTTTTTTACTTATGATAATAATTTATCCTCTCATATTCACTTATTTCACTTTCCCTTTTCATTATCCACCAAATAATTACTTAAACTATCAAAATTTCAAACACATTTCTTTTCATAAAATCACTTATGAAATAAAAATATCCAAATACAAATTATTTTTGACATAATCATTAATTCTCATAATCAATTATAAATAAACTAACCCAAACACACACTAAATGTTTGGTAGAGTGAACATAAAAGAGATAAAAAAAAATAGAAGTGAAAATAACTACAATAACCTTGGCCACGAAAATAATAGAAAACTATAAAAGGGATTTAGAAGTGAGCTGAGAGCACGTTGAATTTGTGGAATATTTTTATAGGGATGAGAATGAGATTTGATGAAATATAAATATATTTGGTGTGTCATGGAAATGAATGATTATTCAATTTTGATTGGACAAAAATGTCCTTCACATAAAAATATATTAAAACATTGTTATCAATTTTTTATTATTAAAATTATTTTTTTAATCTATTGAATAAAAAATAGTAAAATATCGAATTAAATTTCTTTATTTTTGTTAAAACAAATTTAAATAGTTAATGATTAAATAATTATTGTAATTGTTATTAATAAATACTTTTATAATTGTAAAATGACTTCTAAATAATCAAAATAAAATACAATATGGTGGTCAAGTATGGATAAGCTGTCATGATGGCTCAAGAACTCCAAACTACACTCAATTGTTCAAAATCTCCTCTCTTGCGTTAGCCTTTTTTTCCCCCTTGTACATCTTTTTATTGTAAGAGGAATTAATGTAGCACATCTTTGATTTTAGAAGTGTAGGTTTCGAAACCAAATAAATGATACTGAAATTTTTTTTTTTCTAGAAACAGAAGTGATACTGTAATTTGTAATTTGAATATCTCGTAATTTACTTAAAAAAAAAAAACAGACAAGGTATGGGCTATTGTGGGTTGCTAAGAAGTACACATATACACAGTATACCGAAAATAACTCAGTCCAGCTTGCTTCATATCGACGAATAGGTCACACCCCTTTTAACAATACTTCCTGAGAGTACTTGTGTAACCCATTCATTCCTTATATTGTTTAAGGGAAAAAATCTTCAAGCCCCACGTGCTGGACGTTTTTTTTTTTTTTCCTGGCCATAACATGGTGCTAGACCTTACATCATAATGGAAGAGTCGGAATCACACATCAATAATTGATTTTATTATTTTGTGTAAGATTAAAATTTTACAGAAAAATATTTCAGAACTATATACAAACTGTTAAAAATACATTACTTCTAATAAAGAATCTTTCATGACATTCTTGGTAGAAGTATAAATTTCTAGTACATTTTTTTTAGCACTGAAATTTCTCATTCTTCTTAAAAACAAAAGAAAACGAATCATTGATCTCAAGAGACAAATAAATAAGAATTGTCTAATACATTTAAAATTTTTCATTTTCAATAATACCCCTTATTAATGCTAGGAATTTCATGTTTAAATTTTACACGAGAGAGATCATTAATTATTTCAATTATTTTTCTTGATTTATGTAAAATAATTATTTATTTCTCATACTTGAAACTTAAAAAGTATAAGAAATCACATTATCTACAAACCATGTAAAGTACAACACACGCTAAACTCCCTGCATAACATTAACCTTACAATCTAGTTAAAGTAAATTTTTTTATAACTATGGGTCAACGTAAAAGTGTTTAGATGAAGTTACCAATATCTTTCAAGTTTCAACCATTAAATTTTTTAGCGGTTGAAATTATAATACTTCATTGTGGCACCATAGATATTACCTAGAAAGAATCATTGAACAATGTGATTAAGGGGAATAGTAATACAAGTTTAGGCTCCGTCTTCTAGTCTATAGTCAAAACAACTCCTGGCTAAAAATCCTAAACTGCATCCATATATTTTGTAGTTGAGGCTTCTAAAATCAGGTCACGCATAAAATTCACCTAAAAATAATTATACAATAAAAATAAAGACTACAAAAAATATATATACCACATGATTCATATAACAGTGCAATTGTAGCAATAATACAGTATTTTGTAGCAAAGAAAAATGCATCACACGAAGGATTATCATATCATTATATATCATTCTGGCAAACTCAGTAATATATACATTTAAATGGTGCGAAAGTTGTATGTATGCCTTGTACATCAATAAGATTTTCAAAACTATTTATTGTATAAGATAATCCACAAGACACAACATGATGGTGGCGTCGAAAGGATGATACTTTTCACTCGTGAAACGAGACAATTTGAATTTGAAAGAATAAATTGAACGAGATTGCATGGCTACTACTCAACAAACAATGATCTACAACCTTCTACCAATTACATAATCCAATGTTATATTTAGTACCTTGTAGGCAGTGCTGCACTGTTAGTTTTACTATCTGATGATGTGAGAGGAACTGTTGAAAACTCGGAGCTTAAACGTTCGGAGTGCAGAAAATATCCATGTGGCACAGGGCCGGGGTTATAGTTAGGTGATGAGTTCATTGATAAAGAAGATGCTGTTGCAGAGGTCAACCTTTGATTGGAAAATGGAGGAACAGTGGTATTTGGACTTCCATGTGAGCCTTCTGTGGGTTTACCTGTACTACTACTACTTCCTGCTGCATCTCTCTTCTCTCTTTCTTCTGTTTCCTTAAGTAGAAAATCAACCCACATATCTGCAAAAGACTGAAAGAAGGGGAGAAGTACTTAAAGCTATACTCAAGTACTACAGAATGAAAACTTCACACAAAAATAAACATGAAAGGTTTTCAAATGTCAAAAAACAAGGCACAACTGGATGAGTCATACAATTGACATTCATGAGAAGACCACATGCAACTCACAGCAAACTGTTTTGTACTTCACCTCCTACTTGTTCCACCTTAGTAAAAAAACACACGTATCCCTACCAAACTCACATGATCTACTCTGTTCCTCTAAACTCTAAAATTGTTTGGTACACTATGAGGAGGAAAGGTGGGGCAGAAAATAATTGATGGGAAAATCAGTAGTCAGGAATTGTAAGGTACAAGTAACTAGATAATAGCAATTCGTACTTTATAGTAATGTATTGCCTAAAGTGCAACCTTGGCATGAAGGGTTATAGTTATAGTACATTATATTTGCCTTGACTACAACTTGTGCTTCAGAGACACTCAAGTTCAGTACGCACTACTCATGATGCAATCGAACGTTAAAGAATGAAAAGCAAAAAGCAATTTTGTGGATTAGAAATATCTTTTGTATACCAAGATAAAAAAAAAAATAAACAATAAAAAATTAATATTAAGTAATGATGATAACAATGGTACAATAAATATTACGTATCTCAGATTTTGTATAAGAGAAAAGAAATACCTTTCCTCTTAGCTAACCAAATGGGGCATAAGTGCACAGTGCAACTACAATTATGCTAGATAAGCCAAATTCACCAAAGGGAAAAATTACATCAGACTATAAAAAAATCACCTGGTTTTCAGATCCCACATTTGCAGCTCCTTCAGTAGGACTACCAGCAAAGATACCTCCAACCAGACGACCAGGTAACCCAAGAACTCCACGGACAACACCTTTACCAGCACCCTGTTGAGCAACACCTATCCTTTGCTTGTCCTCATCAGAGAATCCTAGCATGCGAACCATAAGATCCAAAACCTGTCCCCAGCAGTACAAACGTCAAAATTAATGTGAACATGGCTTTATAAAGAGAGCAGATACAAGAGCACAACTAGCATCAGTAGCAGAAGCGAACAAACAATAATAATTCACTGTAAGTATAAAAAAGTATAAGAAAAGGCTATGTTCTTAACACATCAGCCAACACTGCAATTCATGTGCCTATCACTAATTCTTCACGGTCTATCTAACTTTATCTTTCTTTTCCCACTAGAATTGGACCTCCTGCATCTGACTATATATAAGTAGAATTAGACAAAATGTTTGCCATTATAAATTAAATACAAGACTTATATTAAGTTCCTTATATCTATCAAATTTTCCAATCAAAATATGAAAAATATATGGTTCTCCAATAGCACACTTGCATGTTATTATTGGAGAACCAAACACCTGTCATGTTTTGACCGAAAAACTTGACTTTAAAAATATAAGGAACTACATATAAACTTTTTCCATAAATTAACTCAGCAAACCAAATCTGAGCCAATAAATGCATATCCACCCTCAGAGCAGACCCATGCAAAACTGTTATTATTGGATGAATAATTGAAGAAACAAGGGTTTCCTTCCCATCCTTCCATGAAAGAAATCACAATTTAAATAAGATACATACCTCTTTGCTGTGATTCCTCTGGAAATAAGTTACGAGTAACTTTATAACAATTCGCCTGGCAACAATAAAATTCGGATTAGTACACTAATTACTCACAACTAGAAGAAGCTCAACTACAAATTAAAGGAATTTGGTGATGAACCTGATGGGTGTAATGAAAACACACATGCAAACTTATTTAGAAGAAAGAAGGCTAGCAAGGTTGCTCCACAGGGAGCAAAACAGAGAAGAAATGTGGTGTGGCATAATTAACTCAAGTGGAGACCAGGGGTCTAGAAGAGTAGTAGATAATCAACTAGGTATTTTAAGAGGGTGCTCTGCAGGGAAAGGCAAAGAAGAATCCAGATTCTTTGTGGAGAGACTAATATCTCGAATGCTAGACCCCTCATCTTATTCTTATTCTTTTGTAATTTCTCATTTTACCTTTTGTAACACCATTGCTACCACACAAGCTGGTAGAGGTGAATTCAGCTTTTATCACAGAAAAATACATAGAAACAGAGCAAGCTTCACCAAATTGGCATCAGAGTGATACTTCCCATAGGATGGTCAATACTAAAATAGAAGGGAGAATTAAGAGTTTGGAGAATTGGGAAGCTGGGCTCAAGTAAGGAGTAGACCATATGGAGAATGAGAAGGCATTGGTGAGAGATCACATTGTGGATGTCTTGAATGAGTATCACCCATCATATATTGGCTTATAATGGTGCAGCCTGCACCTTCTGATTAAAGCCTTGAACACGGCTGAATTGCATAGTGATATTTGTGTTTCCAAAAGCGTTTACCTGGATTCCCATTTTGCTAAAAGAATTCCATGACTCACCCCTTGGGGGTCATTTGAGTTACTTGGGACCATGTAGGAGATTGGCTGAATTATTTCTTTGGGATGGTACAATGAAGGACAGTCATAAAATCCTATGTTGCCAAGTGTTACACTTGCCAATGCTACAAATACCACTAAACCCAGTTGGTCTTCGGCAACCTTTACCTATACCTCTACATGAGTGGCAAGATATAAATAAGGACTCCATCATCTATCTTCCCAAATCTCAAAGGTTTGATACTATTATGGCGGTGGTGGATAGTTTTACCAAGTATGCCCCTTTTTTCCTCTATCACGCCTTTTCCAGCAAAGGATGCAGCTGCTGTTTTCATTCAAGAAGTGGTCAGTTTACACAGTTTTCCTACATCCATTGTTTCAGATTCAGATAGGGTGTTTGTTGGCCTTTTTTGGGTGTAAATTGTTTAATCAATCTGGTACAGCTCTCAATTAGAGTTTTGGTTATCACTGTCAAACAGATGTTTTACAAGCTATAAGGCCTAGACAATGGGCTACATGGCTTAGTTGGGCTGACTGGCTGAGTACCTATCAGGCTATAACAGGTCCACTAGGATGACTACCTTCAAAGCTCTTTATAGCAAGGATCCATCCACTTTCTCCAAGTTGGAGGATGACCCTTCTGGCGTGGAGAAAGCAAATGAACAGTGCAGGGATAGAAAAGCCAACGTGGGTTGAACTCAACTAATTTAGAGATTGCTCAGACACAAATGAAGAACCAGGCAGACAAATTGTAGTTGTTGTTGCTGTGGGGCAGAAGCTTACAAGCCGGACCTCCATCTCAAGGCTCAAAGCCCACCCTATTTTTCACGTGTCCCCACATAAGAAGTCTCAACCCATCAATTGTCACACAAGACCTCCCTTATTTTCTGATCAAAGACATGGTATTACAAGTGCAACCCAAAGTCATCAAGAAAACTATAACTAATGGACAGCTTGAAGTCTGTGTCAAATGGACTCACTTATCTGTATATGATAACACATTAACACCTGTAGAGTATGATGCCATTCAATCTCAATTCCCCGGTTTTCACCTTTGAGGGTAAGGAGAAGTCAAATGGGGAGAGGAATGTAATGAGAAAACACACGTGCACACTTATTCTAGAAGAAAGAAGGCCAGTGAGATGGCTCCACTGGACAGAGAATCAATGTGTAGCGACATAACAAACTTTGGTTAGGACCAGAGGTCTAGAAAAGAAAAAGTATGAGATAGTCATCTGCGTGTTTTAGAAAGGTGTTAGATGGGTAAGCGAAAGGAGGAATTTGGATTGTTTGTAGCAAGACTAAACTCTTGATGGCTTAACTCCTTCATCTTATTCTTCTTATCTAGTTTCCTATTTACATTCTGTAACACCACTGCTACCATACACACTGGTAGAGGTGAATTCAACTTTTATCACTGAGAAATACAAATAAACAGAATAAGCTTTATCAGAACCTTTTAGTGAAAATAAAAGATTAATATATAGTTTTGGAGATAAATACCCCTTGTACAAAGTTTTGTTAATACAATCAACTATAAATGCACAAAAAACCCTAATCACACAGTCAGGTTGATATATACATGTGCGCTCATGCACACATACACACATAAAATCCAAACCCACAAGCACGCTAACCTGTCAACAAGAAAATCTGAATCCACAGACATTCTGTTTAGACGTGTCATACTCTGCTCAAGAGCTCGTCTCAGTTTGGCATTGTCTTCTTCAAGCTTGCTTAGTCTACTTCTCCATTCTGATTGAGCGCTCTCAGATTGTGAAAGCTTAGCTAAAATTTCGTCCCTTTCACTCCTCAATACATCTGCTCTGTGATCAGCATCCTGTCAATAGCATGAACAAATGCATTACTGTACTCGAAACTTCATTAATATTTACTTATCGATTGTAGTAAAAACCAATATATTACTCCAAAATCTACTCCAGGAAGAATTTTTACGTGGATAAGAAAGAATGCTGATCACATCAGTCTCAAAATAAAGGATAAATCCCCCATTCATTATTTTTTATATAAAGCAGATATATCATAAGAAAATCCATCAGTAAGGCTTTATGGTGCAATTTCCAACTCAAGCCTTTCTTTTTCATTTTTTCCTTTTTCTTCAACTTTAGTCACCTGAGAATTTCATTTTAACTCATCCTTCGATTTTAAAAAGCCTTCATCTGAAATAGGCTGATGCTCTGTTTCTTTGTCTTTTTTTTTTTTTTATTCCATCCTTGTTGAGGTCTTCAGGATATCTCCCACAGTGTCTTGTGGCTTCTACATTCTTGCTCGTCTCTTGCACAATTTCCTTGAAGCCCCTCATTTTCTCCTCCCATGAATATCTTCTTCCTTACATCTTTATGTTCATCATTCCCTGCGATGAAACTGCTCTAACACCAGTTGATAGGAACCTCCTTACTACACAAACACACACGCTTTGTGCACAGCAAAATACATAAGTAGCAGCCTCAAGAACAGAACAGGTTAGCCTACTGTCAAAAGGCTGTCTCTCTCCACCAAAACCTGACCAAAATTCTTTCTATCCCCTTCCATCTCAGTTTTCTCTTTATATACTCTTGTGAAGTACATTTTTTAACCGCTCCCATTTCATCATTATTCCCTGCTCTTGTTCATCCACTTTTCTGTCTTCTCTGGTTCTTAACCTTCGTGCTTTCCTCTGGACATGTAGCTCCCCCTTTTCTACCCTTGCAACAACCTTTGTGCCCCAACCCACCCACAACCAACCCCCCCCCCAGGGGCCGCACGGCGCCCTCTTCTCTCTTCTCCCCCTACGTCTTTGATGTTATATTATTCAATAAGCAGTAGTGCATCTCTTCCAGGGATCTTGTGCTAACAAACTTAATCCAACTAGATCCTCAGCGATAGACTCACAAAAGGAAATAGAATTTATCCCAACAGCATAGAAACAATAGTGACATGAAAAAACAAGATAAAGTAAGATCAAGTTCCTAACTATTAACAACTAGATAAGAAATAAAACACATGACTTCAGTGCATAAGTGCAAGCCAGTCAACCCTCTTATATTGCGATTTCATATATATACATATATATAACAGGGCTTAAGGTCAACCATCATCATATTCTTGATGCTAAATTCAGTGTAAAAGCTGCAATGCTGTTAACCTAACAAATTTAAATAAAGTATAAGCTGTCTACATATCATATTTCAAAATAATAAGAAAGTCACGCTTTTCCACCAAAATTATAAAAAAAAAAAAAAAGTCATTACATACTTTCAATTGTTGAGAAAGCCTAGCTGATTCTTCTCTTGCATGAGCCAACTCTCCCTCCAAATGTTCCTAAGCAAACAAAAATATAGATGTAAGAAACCCCATGCAACTATGCACACAAGCACACAAACTTACAATAGTACCTCAGCACAATATAATGAGGTGAAAGTACAAATAACCCAACTAAAATCCATAAATATATGAACTAAAGGAATAACTGTCAAGTTTCAATACCTTGGCTTCAATTTCAGCATAATACTGCCCAAGAGCTGTCTGCAGATTTAAAAGTTCAATATTCTTGGCATCTATTATGTTTGTACAGTTTGCAAGCTTCTTGTTCAGGTCATCAATGATTTCCCTGGACTTAAGAACTTCATTGCCGTTTGCCATCTTCTGTTCCTCTTGACTTGCAATTGCCTGCTTTAGACTCTTCTCAAGATGAGAAATTTGAGCCCTAAGATAGGTATTGCTTTCACGTAGTTCTTCGATGATTTTTCTATCCTCATCCATTTTTTGTGATTCTTCAGATTCCTAGAGAGTAAGCAACAAGGAAATCATCCTTAGTTCTCACTTCAAATAGATTGATGTACTAAATCTAGTTGGGAATCATGCAATTGTAACTCTTCAAAGATCATTGAAAGTAAGGGGATAACATAATATTGAGAGTAGTCTGAAAAAGGATACTTGTAAATTGCAAATCTTGAGGTCAAGACCATAACTAACACATGAAGTAGGTCGACGAATTCAGTATTATTGAACAAACAAAAAGATAGTTAAACCAAGTGTTGTTTCAAAATCAAACCACTAGAGCTTGCAGTAATATTAAATTGTCCCTCTACTTTTAGCAATACAAAACTGATTAACTTATCTTTCCATAGTTGTTAGGAAGCTAATCGTATGTTATATTTAAAATTACAGCTGCCAAAAGTCCTTCTGCCTAATATTGTCTTCTGTTCCATACATCCATCCAATATCTAAAATTCCAAGAATGTTCCCCGTTGAGACTAAGATCAATAGATGTACATTTCAACAAGCATATTCATGATTGCAATAAGAAGATAGTTGGGAAAACAGAAATTGTTGAAGAGCAGCAGACCAAGCACTAAATAACAAGATTTCAGTTTTTTTAACTTTTGGAATAGAGACTGACTCAGTCCACCAGTTAACATTGACAAACAGGTTTAAGTTTTCTGGCCAAACAAAAAAAACTGGTTCAAGTTTAGCAGGAACAGTAGCAATACATATAATTTATCAGATATGAAAAAATGACAATATCAAGATAAATTATACCTTGCTTGTCTCTTACGCTAGGCCATAATTAACTATTCTTTGGGGGGAAATGAAAAAAAGTAAAAAGAAGGAAACCTTTTCCAACAAATGCTGCTTAAGGCGGGTCAATTGTTGTAATGCTTTGTCCCTTTCACGCTGCGTTTCCTTCAAATCTTGACTTAGCTTTCGTAAGGATCTTTCCATTTCTTCCTCTTCTGGAAAACTTTTGGAAGAATCTGACATCTATTCCCAAAAGTAAATGCCCCATCCCCCAAAAGAAAGAAAAGGCATTTGTTATTAACATGAAGAAACAATAAAGTAAATAATACTATGATCTGAGGCTCACCTCACTCATACTGGTTGAATCCTTCTGAGAAGCATCAGATGACATTTTACCAGTTAAAGACTTCTTGCTTGTTTCCAGTGAAGCCTCAAGTTCATTCTTCTCCAACTAGTAACAATGGATAATATGATCATGTTAGAAGAGCAAGATATACAATGGGAGAATTACAGTGAAATTAATAAAGAATAAAAAATTCCCTACCTTAAGGGTGACATTTTCCTTCTCTAGGCTTTTGATTAGTCTTTTCAAGCTATCCACAGCACCTGCATCTTCACCTTCCCATCTTCTCAAATCCATTTGCAGACGTTTTATTTCCGATACTTTCTCATTCAATTCATCATGTATTCTGCTCATCTCCTTTGATGTCTTCAAACAATAATATGATATCATGTATTAGACAACCAGAAACTAGGAAATCCAAACCATGAATATTAGTATGGCAAAATAATCAACAATTCTATAATATAGTTCATTCATGTAAACCAGGAATTGTTCAAGTTACCCCTTCCTCAGATCAAAAAACATCATCTGCAAAAAGTGGCTAAGTGGAGACTTTCAAGCATTGGAGAAAGTTACCCATGTCTTATTATTTATGAAACTAAGAATTTCAATTTGAATTGGTATCAGAAATTGCAGAAGCAACATAATTTATTCCTTTACATGAAAGGCAACTACTTAGTGAGTCATGTCTTCAAATAGAATTTATATACTACAGGTATTTTGTAAAACAGGAAACTACTGAGTAAAACATGTCTCATAATGAGTTAATAACAGTAAAATGAATAAAAGCCCACAATTTGAAATGGTATTCCTTAAGGGCCTAAAAATTTTCCAAAATAAAACTGCTTTTGATTGATTGTTTTATATCATTATATCATAATAGGGAAGGATGGATTTTTTTAAAAGCACCAAGGCGCTGATAAAAATTTAACACAACAACAAAAAGTGACATCACACAATGCACAACTTGCGGCAACATTCATTTTATAATGTGCATCAATAGTTTCATGTCAACCGCCCTCTCTTATGTTCTGTCAATAAGAAAAACATTAGCTGTGCTGTATCTCAGGAACAAGAAACGTTTGATAGAGTCATTGCATCATGCATTCATGCTGCATACAAATCATATGACTCAACCACATTATGGCGGTATCACATGCCTGGAGCCATGATGATTGATGATAAAGACATAACTCACTCTGTCTATTTCCATCTTTGATATTTTAAGCTCCTCCTGAAGGGACTTGTTTAATGTCACTTCCTCTGTCATTGAAGAAAGAAACAGATTATCAGGCAACACTTGGATATACATGCAAAATTTTGACTAGATATTCCAAATGCAGAAAAAGAGACCTTGGAATTGTTGCTGAACTTTTGCCAATTTATCACGTTCTTGCTCCAGTTCTGTCTTCAATTTTCTAACCTCAAAAGTATGCTGTACTGCTCCTGTGGAGCCATTTTTCCCATCCACCAACTCAGCAACCTCCTAGAAGGCATTCATACATCTGTTGTCAAGTTCACTCATTACTAAAAATAAAAGTATGAATAAAGAAACCTAGCAAAATAAAGCTATATGCTCAAAAATCAACTTTGGCAAGGTGTATAACTAATAGAACCTCAGTTAATCTTCTATGCACATTAAGTAAATATGAATTATGAATAAATAGAAACCTAACATCATAGTACCTTGTCCTTTCCTTGCAAATTGGAATGTATAGGTTCCATCTCATTTTGAATGGCATCAGAATCCAAGGCAGATATGCTTCCATTGTTTATAGAATCCTTTCTCCAGACAACATTATGCTTCAAACTTCCAGCATGACGATTTTTCACATGAGCTGTGAACTTATGCTGTCGATTGGAAACTTGATCACTACTTCCCTGCAGAAGTATGCAAACGTAGTCAACAAGAATCAACATAATTTGGCCAAGACCAAGTAGTACATAGCCAGATGCTTTCAATAACAAGATTAACAACAAACACTTTGGAATACCAGGAACATTTCTATGCCCACCCAGATATCCCACATAAAGGCACTCCCTTTTACACATATAGGTCACATCCACACTATTCCTTTTAATTCCTATGGCTACAAGATATTGCCCTTAAAGTTCAAACTGTAACAAATAAATGTTGAGGAAGTTTAAATAGGGTTTGAAAAGGACAAAAGCCACAAAAAGTGTTGACCTCACCCCAATGCCAATCCTGATAATGCGTCTTCTTACCATGATTAAGTAATATCAAATTCCATAAAATTTTTCTACCCTTTGCCCAATATTAAATCAGAGATATAATTGTAAATGAAGTGTTGCACGACAGTTGAAAAACCCCACTGATAATTGAATATATAACAATGTTTATCACAAAGCAGTAATCCATCTCAAAATATATAAGACATGACAGCCAATCTCCAAGACTCAAGAAATGCATAAACTTGAATGTTGTTATGATACGAGATATTTTGATATTATATGGCATCATATCATTCAGAATGGGTACAACAGATCATTTTAGGCATTTTCTTTGAGCATATTGCATTTTATACCATCTTCGTGCTTCAATATAATGGCCTAAAAAGAGTCCTCAATTCATTTACTTAATTTATCAATTATTAATAGGCTCCTTGGCTAGTTATCAAATGTTGAGAAGTGGGACTCCTAAAAAATTTGGAGTTTATTATTATCTCACGAGCCATAGAGTTTATTGTTGTCCAAGTCATATTTATCTTTAATCATTATCTCTAGGAGTTTCTCTTGTTATTAATCTCCTCTATTATAAATAAAAAGAAGAAAGGGAGGGTAGCAGGCTGCTGCAACATGTGAGAGTTACAAATGTATGCAACCCTTCCAGTCCTTATCCTGAGTTTAACAAAACATCAGAGCCTAGTTTGAGAGAAGAGTAGGCCTTAAATAGCTAGTAGTTTTCAGGGTTGAAGTCCCAACCACTTCTTCAAGGGTGACCCTTTCTTTGGCATAGCTCTAGTCTATACTATGCAACTATTTTTCTGGAAACAATCTTTTGGTGACCAGAAAAAATATTATGGAGATTTTAAGGACGTATTAGCTGGATTATGATTGCAAAGGTAATACTACTTTTTTTTTATGAGCACTAGGGGCATCCTCAGCTGATAGTCAAAGACCAATCCCTTCAAGATGTAGAGATCATTAAAGTGGGTTTTGCCTCCCTTAACAAGGTTTTTCCATACACAACACCGAGGATCGAACCCAGAACAACATGCTAAGGTTAAAATGCTATTTGATCCGAAAGAATCAAGAGAGCTGACTAAATCAGTTCATTAATGCCTGATTTCAAGGTTTCCCATATTTCAGCAATGGTTCCCCAGATTTCTTGCAACGTTTCCCCAGGATTCTTAATGACTCCCCAGGATTTTCTTTCCATATTTATTCTTTAGCCATTGTCCCATTAATTTCTTCTTTTATTGTCTTATTTTATTTCCTTTGTCTCTCTACCGGAGCTGACCTGTGAGCCTAATTTTCTGCTTCAAGGTTTATTTATTTGGGCTCTCCTCTTTGTGAACTATGTAATTCCATAATAATATTAATAAAATTATCCCACAAATTATCTCACTCTCATCGGCATCAAAGAGTTCTGACCAGTCCGTACCTAGCAAGAGAAATGTCAGACACATCCCAGCACACTCAAGAAAAAATCTTACCATCACTCCATATGCAGGCTCATGAGCGTGTCAGCTCCAGCAACATTCCAGGCAGCCCAGAATTGGTGACTTGACCACCTCCAGTTCATGTAACCACTCACTCACCCAAGATGGCCCTCTTGTGGTTTATTCGGGTTCTTCCCTCTTCCGGCAGGTGAACCGATATGGTGGCACCACATTTGGCTTTTCCCAATGTCTTCACCCTTTTGGCCATTGTGAGCTCAAGCACGGGGTGTTTGATTCTCTCTAGAGCTACTTTTCATCCAAACAGTAACCAAACCTTCTCCTGACTCTTCTCTAGCAGTCATATAATGTTTATCTTTTGCTTCGCGCTGCTACATCCACTCTATCTGCTGTGTATCATACCAGGAGTGCTTTTCCCAAGTTGCACATCACTTCAGCCATTCTTTCCACTAAGCATTATACCAGCACGTTAATCAATTTACCAGCTTTTAGCAGTTGTCTTCTAACCTGTTCCAGTTACTGCACTGCATCTTTCAAGGCACTATCACTCTACGCTAGCAGCCTAGCCCCCTGTTTGTCCGTTTCAACCTCCTTAGTGATGTTTCAGAATGACAAATGGAGACTTTTCATGAGTTCCAAATGCTATAACAACTGTGTTCCTTATCCAGGCCATCTCTTGAGGTGCATTCTGTCTAAAATGTGAAAATTATGCTCATACAATTTTTTTATCAAAAGCAGTGCTAACTAGTTTCTATTACCAAGTTACTTTATTGGAGTTTAGTTTATTTTATTAGCTAGTTTCTATTATTGAGCTCTTTTGTTAGTTTGTTGTTTTTCTCTTCAATTGGGTTTTATATCTAACAAGCTAAAGCTAGATCGGGGAGTGTTGAGAGGCCCTTTTAAAGTGGGATGCAAAAGGTTGGGAGTTTAATATTTTATAAGTATCCAAGTTTATTATTGTCTAGGAGTTTTAACTCTTAATAATCTCGAGGAGTCTAACTTGTAAGTAATCTCTATTTTCAAGTATTAGAAACATAAAGAGGAGAGTGGGTAGGCAGGCTACCACATCATGTGTGAGAGTTTCATGTGCGCACAAAACTTTCCAATTCATCAAATGTCAGTTTTTATCCTGAATTTTACATCAAATATACCCAAAAGCATGCACACAGACAAATTATGTCTTTAGAATGAAAAGAGAGGGTATGGCCCACCTAATTCTATCAATACTTATAAACAATGCAAGTAAGTGAACTTTTCCAATTAGAAAATTGAAGCATAACAAGGAAAAGGCCAAAAGTGATAAATAAGTATATACGGTAGTAACTAACAAGTAACAACCATAAAGTAACCTGATTGATTTTTAAAATTTCATAGGGCATCATCAAATACCAGAGACTTAACGTAAGACTAAAGCAGGTTTAAAACTTGTGTAAAGTACATTAAACTCCCCACAACAAAGTTTGAAATAGAATGAAAGACTACCTTAACTGGATCAATCCCCTTAGAAGATGCTCCAGAACCATCATTTCTGGAGACACTCAAAGCTTTACTTGTTGCCTCCAAATTTTGCTTTAATGAGCCATTTTCTCTATTCAATCTAACAATTTGGTCCTGTTAAGTCAAAACGACTGGATAGTGAAACATTTCAAATATGAAAGACCAGTAAAAGACAATCTAGAAATAATAATTAGGATATATTGTTAAACAAATGTTTGCGACATCATAAGAGAAATTATACAATAACAATAACAATGACAGCAGCCTTATCCCACTGAATGGGATCAGCACTATAAGAGAAATTATGAACTGCAAAAATCATTCTATCATGTTTTCAAGCAAATTACACTCCTGTTTTGGGGAGAGCAGATTATGGACACAGATTTAAAACCAAAAAAAAAAAAAAAACAGAACAACTTATTCCCAAAATGTTGCATTGCAGCTGAGTTCACTTTATTTGAATCGACCCTATCTAAGTTCCATCAGGATATGAAAAGCCAAATACCAAAGTCACACAAACCCAATAACACAGCTCTGGGAAATTAACAATGACATGGCATCTAATGTATTAAGGTCATCCTGACCGCAAAAGAGACAGCTATTCGAGACAATCTTAAAATCGAGAAGCTCTAACATAAGAAACAGGAGAAAAAGAAAATTCCATGTCACCAAACAGGTAAAAAAGTGAATTCCATACCTCCTTTTCTTTTAATAAAGATGCATAATTAACAGAGAGTACTTTAATTTCTGCCTCAGATGCCTGAAGTCTCTTAATCTCTGATTTGTATTGCTCAATCTGCAATAAGAAGAATTAAAATGAAAGGAGCCTACTACATCACGTCATAGAAGATTCAAAGAACAAAGAAAAAGACAAACATTTAAAGCAAGAAAGTCTCCACCATTTGGCACCAAATTTTCGCTCCCTACACATGCGCATTTGTACAAACATGTGCCAACTTTTCATGTGGAAGAATGACAATATGGTCAGGAAGAAAAGTCAGAAATGTAAAAATGCTTTTGTTGGTAAATAATTAAATTTGGGGAAAAACGAGAAAACCATTTCTGCTTGACAGGAAATTTAGGAATTCAGAATGTTATTTAGTCCCATATATAGTTGTTCACTTCTTCCAGCATCCAGCCAGATATACCTGTTTCCAATCAGGTCATTTCTTTGACGTAAAAGGAAATCAAATTACTTAACTTGTTTTGATGAAATAAAAAGAGCATGTTTGGAAACACACCCAAAACACATTTTGGAAGGGAAGTACTGAATGCACAACAGCCCCCAAAATTTGTTGCAGCCTCAAACTAGCATGTTTAGGATCCTGCCCTAAACAGGATGGCATCCCACTCGTTCTATTCTTAAAACTCATACTTATCTAAATCACCTTAAGCAAAAAAGTCAGCCAGAGAAGAACGTTGCTCTATAGGTTAGTGTTCTAGTCACCCAAAGAGATATTCTAGAGGTCTAGAATGCATTTTAACCTCCTACAGTAAAAGCAACTGATCTTAATAATTTGGCTTTTGAACAGTAATCATATTTTGGTATTTAAATAAAAAACAGAGAGAAAAAAAGAAAAGCAACCATATCGGGTATATAATTATCTGACCAGCAAATCGAATCTGTACAGCAGCAGCCAGAAAATGTTCAGTTGCAGTGCCAATCATCCAACCCAGCCTTAGACATGTCCGTGGAGGATTTACAGAGGCCCATTGCCCTCTGGAAAGGCAAGAGATCGTGTACTAAGTATCCTATTGGGAATTATGTCTCTTATAATAGACTTTCATCTGAAATGCAGGCCTTTGTGAGCAGTTTATCTACTGAAAAATTTACCCAGCAGTATACATGAAGCTATGAAGAGTACAGAATGGAAAGCTGCTGTTTTCGAACAGATGAATGGCTTAAAAAAGAATCAGACATGGGAAGTTACAGGGTTGCCCAAAGGAAAGTCTCTAGTAGGCTGCACATGGGTATTTGCTATCAAGGACAACCAAGATGGTAACATTAACAGGTACAAAGCTCGACTTGTTGCCAAAGGTTTCACTCAAATCTATGGCATTGACTTTCAACGGACCTTTGCTCCTGTAGCTAAGTTAAATACTATTAAATTGCAGTCAATTACCCTAATCAACACACAATAATCACATTGATGCATAACTTCAGAGCTAAAGGAAGATACCCTTGTTTATTTATTATAGTGAAAATTAGCTTGACTTTAAAATTAACCCCGTATAGATAAACATTAAAAAATAATCTGATAATAGCTAACACTAAATAGAAATACTAACCTCCTAACAATTCAAGCAGTGTACAATTTCACCTATTTTCCATCATTAGGATGTATATATATTTGATATATATTTGAAAACACAATGCATTACTAATTTCACAGCCATAAGTGATTTACCTGACAGGCTAATGCTATTGACAAAAGTTATTTTTATATGATTATGATTGGAATTGAATGGACACTCCCAGACATAAAACTCACTCTTATTGAATTAATTTTTCCAAATTGCATTCTCTTCAAGATTATTCTCCACCAATTCTCCAAACAAGTAAGAGGATTTTAATAGGATGTCATACTTAAAATTTAATATGTCCATCTAGGTTACATCAACTGAAGAAAACGTGACATGGATTAATCAAAAATAAGTCAACCCAAAACTTACTAAAACCAAGTGAGACTTGATGATCAATAAACATAAATTACCAATTCATTAATATGAAGAAATCAATTCATGTGAATACGTTCATAACTTCTTCAATCTGAATTTTTTTTTTTTCCTTTCTTTTCACATATCCAACTGCTGACCCTCTAGACAGGAGGATAGGCATAAAAGACGTAAATAAAACATAATCATCTGTTACTTCCCACTACGGCTCACACTCCCGAAGCAACAGTTGGGAATGAATTCGCTAGCAAATTTGACCACCAACATAATCCAAAAGAAACGAACAATTGAAGTTCTCTGGGTTCAAATTTGAAACCATATACTATATTGGAAAATAGACACGTCATTAGAGAACACCCAATATCCAGTTTATCTCAGACGAATAAAGTAAGTAGTCTGAAACAGTAGCATAGGCATAAATTAATCATCAATGAGCGCCTTGATTTCTACCTTGACAAGACATACTGGTTCCTAAGCCTATTCAACATTCAACAACATCCTCAAATCATCAAAACCTCAGCTGTTGTTCGAAACCAATGTTTCATGTGTACAGACTATACCAAGCAAGAAAAAAATGACTCGATAGACTGACTCCAGTATATTCATCCCACTTAAATCAGGCAAGCGCCCTTGAGATCCAAAAAGCATAAACATTACGCAATCTTTTGTAAAGTACTCAACGACAATCCAAGCTCAAGAAAGAAACCAAGAAAAAAGTGGCACCTCAGAATTAAGCGCAGCAGGATCACCCAACCCGTTTGACAGAGGTGAACTTGGACCAAATTTCGAATGCGAGAAACTATGAGAATTACTCCGATCGGAGATGGGAGAACTGACTCCGTTTGGTCTGCCATAAATCTCGACCTCATTCTCCTTGTCGTCGTCATCATCTTGATGAACATCAAGGGCGATCTTGTTCAAGTTCTCCTTCAAATTCGCAATTGTGCCCCCACATGATTCAAGCCGCCAAAATCCAAACACCAAATATAAATAAACTTGTATACACAGCCACTCTAGAATTTGCAGGAGATGATAAAATTTTCTACGGAAACGCCAAGAAAAACGATCTAAGAAAAAAATTATCCAAAAGAAACTTTAAGATTTTGAGGTTGAATTTGGCTACTGGTGTTTATGTCTCGTAAGAGTGAATCTTGTAAAGTTGGGAGTGCAATTTCGTAGATCTGAAATTTGGAGTAGGCCTTTTTTATTTTGTCAAAATGAAATTTCATTTTAATTGTTCTCAGAATTAAGTTTTCTTCTAATAAAAATTAGCCACGTTACCTGATACGTGCAGGTGCTACTACGAGAAAATACAAAAAGACATGCAACCCATATAAATAATTATATTATAATAAACACTACAAATAAATTAAACCGACAAAAAAAATTATTTATAATAAACATGACAAAAATTTTGGAAATATTTATTATCATAAAATAAATTGTGATAATGGAAGTTGTCTAATTTTTATTTAAAATTTGTATTTATAATATGAAAAAATCAAAATGCTCCTCCTACAAAAGTGAAAATGATATTTATATACTAAAATTTGTAATTAATGTCAATCAGAGTCATAAATTACAAAAGGAAAAAAAGAACCTTTTGGTTCCTAAAGTTTCCATCAGTTTTGAAATTGATCCCTAAGGTTTAGTTTTTTGTAAATCAATCCCTGAAGTTTTATCCGTTAAAACCGTTAGTCCCTAGAGTTTCAAAAATTTAGGGAAAGATGTACACGTGGATATAATGTTGTTAACTAGGTGAGCTGGAGGATGGAAAACAAATGTTTACTGTGGGATACACACGTTGGATAGCTGAATGGAACCTCTAAATTCCTAAAATATAGAGCTTCATTATCAAGCCTCACAAACAAAATGCATAGTTTCAATCCCTATGAATTTCAAAATGCATCTTCAGTCGGAACTTCAATGGAAACCTAAGGCAAGAGGTTCAATTTGTTCTGTCACCTTTATGTCTCCAGCTCTCAGTGCCTTTGTCCCAATAGCTCATCACCTTCATCATCTCCAGTTCCTATTTCCTTCGTTGCCTCTTGATCACTCATCACCTTCATCAAGTTCTGCTATTGGCAAGTATCATCTCCTCTCTTCCTCATCTCATTCTGATCTCAGGTACGTCGTCTATGACTTCGAAATCTATTTGTGGGTGGCTAAATTTTGTCACCCAAATTCTTGTGGGCATTGTGTTTTTATTTCTACATTTAAGCAGTTAGAATGTAGTGATAGGACCATTGTGTGGGATCAAATCCTGTCTTGTTCATATTTGCTTAAGATTAGATATTCACAGAGAGATTGATCTATCTATATATATATATATTTATATATAACTCTGTTTGCTTTTTATGCTTTGAGTAATCAATACCAATTTAGGGTTTTGTATTTACTATGAAGGCTCTTTTTTCTTCATTCTTGATCACATAAGAACTGTAAGTGTTTTATCTAAAACCCCCCATCAAATTTCAAATAATTGCTAGTTATTGAATATGAAAAGGCTATTGTCTGATTCGATTGTTTGCTTATTCTTTGCCCACGCCTAATTTGGATGGCTAAAAAGGTGATAATCACAACGAACTAGATTGCTAGATTTGATAGTACAAGAGGTTTATGAATGGGAATGATATAATTAACTAAATGGTAACCTAGCCGTGCCTGGGGTGTAAAGGATTGGTCTATTTGTGCCAATCTATAAAGAATTCAAGATCTAACAATTAGGTTTCTTATCAAGTAAATTTAGTGCTGCAACTTTTATCATCAAGCAGTTTTGAGTCACCATGCTTGCCTCCTCTGTTCTTGTTAATTTTTAACTCTAATTTTAATTTGATTATCTTCGAAATTACTCTTAACTTTTATTTTTCCATCAATATTAATAATTAATAATGAAAGTAAAATCCCCAAATTTTAGTCTTTGTTAATTATTCACATTTGTCTGGATACTCAATCTTGATAATTGGTTCAAAGATTTAAAACACATGCCATGGGTCCCGCAATTATTTACTTATGCTTTGCTCAATGATCTCAAAAGAATATGCTAAATTGCTTCGAATTGATTGATATCTGGAATCACTCAATCACAAAATATTGAAAGCAACAAATTAAATTAGATTATGTTTTTGTGGTTACAAGTTCTTATCCAAGTTGCTCAATGAATGTATACCTCAACACAATCCCTCTATTGTTAATGCTAATTATCTGATTAATGTTAGTTGTTTATTAGGTTGTGTTGGATTAGAAAGGTGGTGATATTTTGGGTAGAATATAATATGTATTAGAAAGGCAATAATATCATAGATGGGCTGAAAGAGTTGTAAATATTATCCTATGTCCATTAGCTTTTGCTTTTTTCTTTCTACCTTCACATCTCTTTTTGTTGTTGGTTGTTGTATAGGTCTTCTAAATTCCCTAATATAATATTAATGATAATATGAATTGGTGAATGGATTGTATGTATTGGGTTCTGATAAATTCCTGCCTGATAGGTTGAATTTTTGCTTTATTACTAATCTAATTGTGATTTGATTATTTGATTATGTAGGAGGGTTGGTGTTGTGGTTGCTCTCAATCGCAAGATAGACCTCTTTTCCTAAGAAGACACTTGGGCTGATTAAGTGAATGGAAAAATAATTAAGCTTCGAGGAAGAAGAGAAAAAAAATAGTTGCATCTGTGGCTTAGAAACTAGAGCTTGTGTTTTGGATTTTGTGTTGGCTGTTATGGAAGAGTTGGGCTATGAACTTTTATAGAATAATTTGATTAGGATGTAATTGATGTAATTAATGTATCATGACTAAGTCTATCAAGACCTATGCCTATTTTGTTTATTTTGCATTAGGCATTAGTAAAAAGCATAAATTTACTTGACTTGACTATTATGTACCTTGAAAAATCAGCGAAATGAAATTTTTTGTTCCTACTTGGCTGTATTAGGCACAATCAATGGTATGAAGAAGGTTGGTTATGGTCGTCTTTGGGAATGATGAAGAGTTCTTGTAACACCTTGTTTTGTAATAGAATCTGCAACCAATTTATCAGCATTATATGGTCCCTTTTGACAGCAAAATATCAGCATATCCATTGTAAACAGCATATGAGCATTATTATGTTTAGGGACTATAGTATTTCAGCATATCCAGGTGATTTGTGGTTTCCTTTTGACAACAATACATCAACACAAAGTGGTCAATGTACTTTGCAGCTCACTTTGGACAACAAATGTATTAGTAGAACAATTTTAATTTATAGCTCCATTCAATGACAACGAAAACAATATAACTAATCGATCCCTTTTGACCACTTTAACTTGTATGCATCAAAGTACAAAGATAACACAAATTAGTAAATCATTTCCATTCTATTAACCAATTTTGTCTCATTACATCAAATTGGAAATAGCACACTCACATCACAAAGACAAAATAGCTAGAATTGTCTCATTACATAATACCATAATACACTAAATCTAATCTACTACATAACCAAATGACAACAACTCTTTAGCCAATAGCATCATGCCATCCTAGTGAAGAGCTTCATATTTCTTTTGTATTTAGCAATTTCCTCCTCCTATCAATTGATCTTCTATGCTCTCTTTGGTACTAAAACTTTGATTTCTCTAAGGAAGGAGCTTCATATATGTATATTTGATGAATATATCAAAATATATCAGAAATAGAAATTAAAATATCAACAACTGCAGCATGAAAATTAAGTTAAATAGAAAGAGCTACATCCCCATGTATATAAACTTTACACCTTCACCATCTAGTCACTTATTTTTTCATATATAACAAAAATAAAAAGTTTTGATTTTCAAGAGAAAAGTCAGTCATCTTTAGAATACGTCTCTAGAAAATTTTTTAGCCATTCTCTCTCAAAGATTAGAATAACAGAATTTTATTTCAATCTATTAAAAAAAATCTTTCAGTATCATCAACATGTGACTTTCTGTTAATAAACTGAATAATACTAAATGTGCATCATCTTCCCATATCAACACTAAGATCATGATCTTTAAAAGGGAATAAAAAAACACAGGCAGCATCTAAATTATAATTAGCTAAGAACAACAATGCCAAATGTTAAAGGAATTAAAACTTCAGTTATATTCCATAGGGGCCGCAAGCATATATGCATGTACGATGCATACAGATTTCATAAAGTAACATAATTATGAGATCTAGTGCCAAAAAAAAAACACTCGCTTTTCTTTAGATGAGAGATTATGAGCTTTAATATATATATTTAAATTTCAACCAAACTAACATTTGTTTATTGTAATGAGATGAAGAAAGAAAATAGAAGTGAAGTTACAAAGTATATGGTTGGCTTAGCGATAAGCAACTAAAAAGAATTTAGAATCTCAACGTGAACAGCTTTCCAATCTCCTAGAATGCATTAATCCAAAACCCATCAAATCAGATCCCAAAACCAAATGTATGGATCCCAATTCGATCCCTACACCAAAGAAGAAGAAGAAGAAGTCATAAGAGATTTCAAAGGAAATTTAGCCACCCAAAGAAGCAGATTTCGACAACCAGCGTTAATATAATAGATTTCAAAGTAGAATAAGAGAAAGCCATAGATGCACCTAAGCAAGAGAAGATGAAGCTAAAACACTGGGATTTGGATGCCATGAGGAAGAGAAGAGGAGGTGCTTGCTGAGAGCGGAAGCCAACCGATGAGCAACGAGTGAACTCACAAACCCTCTTGCCAACGCTACATTTTGGGAATTTAGTGGTGGCTACATTTTTTTCAAACATTGATACAGGTGCAAAAATCTTTTCCGATGAGTCATAAGAGAGAGTCCAGATCATCAGCCACATGTTCTTCCATCCTCCACCTCATCTTAGTTAACAACATTATATCCACCTGTATGTCCTTCCCAAATTTCTGAAACTCTAGGGACTAACATGTCTAATGGATAAAACTTTAGGGATGGATTTAAAAAAAATTAAATTTTAGGGACCAATTTCAAAACCGACTGAAACCTTAAGGACTAAAAGCTTATTTTTCCCATTATAAAATTCTAATAAGAGATTGAATAATCTAAACTGATCAAAATTTAATGACTGAATTACCAAAACACCATCATTAAAATAAAATAACTTAATGCCCATGTTCACAGAATTGCTTGATCATTTCCTAACTTTCTCATCTCCGTTAAACTAATTTCTTGGAAGCGTGAAGCAATGGCTATGTTATGTTGCTTCGTCACTCTCCGTTCACTAATTCCATTGCCTATCACATCATCTTGTCTTGTCTCTCTCCGCTGACTCTTGTATGTTGCTTTAATCATCTTATGTATCGAATTTCTATATCTTCCTTTTCTTCTAATATTTTAGTCTCTCTGTTTATTCATGTTTGTTGCTTTAATCATCTTATATATTTATTTTGTGTCTTTCCTCTTCCTCCTGTATGTTTGTACATGTCATCCCTTTCATCATCTTCTTTTTCAACCTGTTTTTTAGTTTTAAATTTATTTTGCTAATTTTTGAATTGTCTCTTTTTCCTGTATTTTAGTATCAATTATTCATATTTAGTTTTGCATGATTCCTTTATTTTACTACAATTTTATTATGTTACTTAGATTTCTTAAGTAATAATTTCACTTTAAATAAGTAGTAAAAAGTAGTAAACACTAGGAGATGAAGTAGTAAAAATTGGTACAAAGTAGTAATAGAGAAATATATTGAGTAAGTATATTTTTCATTACAAAGCAAGCATAAAATATTGTTTAATCGGATTATCAATTTTCTGATGTTGTTCAGGCACAATTTCAACAATTTTAAGTTGACTTAGATTGGTGGTGAGTGAATCATTTTAACAACAAAGTTCATAATCAAGTTAATATTAGTATGTCATGTGATAAGAGAGACAAGTTGTCCAAGACAATGTGAAAACCAATGGTGTTAAGGATACTGATGTTTTGGATCATAATATAATGGATACTGATGTAGGATAGGGATTTTGATTTTTTTGCTGCTAATGTAATGGATACTTATGTAAGATACTAATGTTATGGATAATTATGTTTTGTATATTTGTATATCATTTTCAGTTTAACACTCTCATGTCAAAATTTTCACAGTATTCCTCACGAATTTGACACTAGAATTTTAATTTTTGTGTATATGAATAGTTCTGATATAGATGGCTTATTGTAGAGCATTTTAGGGTACATGGCATAACTGTATATGAATAGAAAAGTCATTTTCTATATAAATCACATAGCATGGATGAACATGTTATATTTTTGTGTAAATCAAGGGAGTCGAGTTTAAAATGATGGAACTGAGTTGATGAATTATTTATTGAACATAATTTGTTTAGTGTAAAATTGGGGCACTTTAGTATCAAACCATCAAACATGAGTAATAAATCAAGGGAGTCAAATTTAAAATACTGAATATAAGTTGATGAATTATTTACTGAATATAATTGATTTAGTATAAAACGGGGGCACTTCAATATCAAACCATCGAATACGAGTAATAAATCAATGGAGTTGAGTATAAAATATTGGAACAGAGTTAATGAATTATTTACTAAATATAATTTGTTCATTGTAAAACGAGAGCTCTTCAGTGTCAAGCCATCGAACATGAGTAGTAAATTAAGAGGATCGAGTGTAAAATACTGGTATTAAGTTGATAAATTATTTAGTGAACATAATTTGTTTAATAAAAAATGGGGATACTTTAATGTCAAACCATTGAACATGAATAGTAAATTAAGGGAGTTGAGTTTAAAATGCTGGATCTGAGCTGATGAATTATTTACTAAATATAATTTGTTCATTGTAAAACGAAAGTATTTCAGTGTCAAACCATCAAACATAAGTAGTAAATCAAGGGAGTAAAGTTTAAAATATTGGATCTAAGTTGATGAATTATTTATTGAACATAATTTGTTCAGTGTAAGACAGGGGTACTTCAGTGTCAAACTATCAAATATGAGTAGTAAATCAAGGGAATCGAGTGTAAAACACTAGATCTAAGTTGAATTATTTATTGAACATATTTGTTTAGTGTAAAACGGGTGTACTTCAATGTCAAATCATCGAACATGTTCAATAAATAATTCATCAAGTCAGATCCAGCATTTTACACTTGACTCTCTTGATTTACTACTAACATTCGATAGTTTGACACTGATATATCCCCGTTTTACATTGAACAAATTATATTTAATAAATAATTCATCAACACAGTTCCAGTATTTTACACTCGACCCTTAATTTGCTACTAATGTTTGATGGTTTGACACTGAAATACTCCAGTTTTACACTGAACAATTTATCTATCACTTCACAAATTTACCATAAGTAAAGAGCACTGGAATTTAAGAAGGGTCAATAAAGTACAGTCAAATATAATTTGTACATGCATTTAATTTTCATTCATTTCACATTCACATGGCGTAGTATCATTACATACATAAAAAATATAGCCTGTTCATACATGCTATTTGATGTATATAGAAAATGACCATTCTACACATATACAGTTATACCATGTATCCCAAAATGCTTTGCAATAAACCCATTTATATTAGAAGTGTTCATATACACAAAAGTTAAGATTCTAGTGTCAAATTCGTGAGGAATAATGTGAAATTCTTGAAATAACAGTGCAAAACTGAAAATAATATACAAGTATCTAAAACATAATTATTCCTAACACCAATATCCTTCATAAGTATCCACTATATTAGTAGCAAAAAAAAATCAAGATTCCTAACACTACTATTCTACATTAGTATCTATTACATTATAATCCAAAATATCAGTATCCTTAACACCATTGCTTGTCACATTTTCCTAGATAGCTTCCCTCTCCCATCACATGATATACTAGCATTGATTTGATCATGAACTTTGTTGTTAAGATGATTCACTGACCACCAAACCAGGTCAACTCAAAATTGTTGAAATTGTGCCTGAACAACATCAAAAAATTGATAATCAGATTAAATGATATTTAATGTTTGCTTTATAATGAAAAATATACTTACCTTAGTATATTTCTCTATTACTATTTAGCGTCAATTTTGACTACTTTATCTCCTATTATTTGCTACTTTTTACTACTTATTTAAAGTGAAATTATTACTTAAGAAATCTATACAACATAGCAAAACTGTAATAAAATAAAGGAATCATACAAAACTAAACATGAATAATCAATACTAAAATATAGGAAGAAAAGGCAATTCAAAAATTAGCAAAATAAAATTGAAACCAAAATACAGGTTGAGGAAAAAAAAGATGAAAGGGATGGCATTTACAAACATACTGGCAGAAGAGGAGGACATAGAAAAAACAATACCTAAGATGATTAAAGCAACGTACAGGAATCAACAAAGAGACTGAGACTAAAATACAGGAAGAAAAGGAAGATATAGAAAATTCGATACCTAAGATGATTAAAGCAACATACAAGAATGAACGGAGAGAGATGAGGCAAGATGATGTGATGGGCAACAAAATCAGTGAACAAAGAGTGACCGAACAACAAAATATAGCCATTGTTTCACACTTTTAAGAAATTAGTTTGACGGAAATGAGAAAGTTAGGGAATGATCAAGCAATTTTGTGAACCAAGACATTGAGTTGTTTTATTTTAACCAGAGTATTTCTGTAATTTAACCATTAAATTCTGATCAATTTTGGATCTTTAATCCATTATTGACATTTTACAATTTATGGATCTGTTATTGATATTAATTATAAATTTTGGTCTTAAAAATGTCATTTCCCCAATTTTAAAACATATATATACAAAACACAAACCACCGTACACCATCACTACCGGAGAGGCCCACAAAAAGATCGTCGGAGAACACCAACACCATCAAGGAGAAGCCCAACAAATCCAACAGTCAAACTTACATTGAAATTTTAAAAAAACGAAGAAAAGATATCATAGGCATAAAATTTTCAAAGAAACAACACTCCAAGGAGATGGAAGAATGAAGTATGAAAAATTAGGACCAAAAAATCAAATCCATCGATGAACCACCTTCTTCACCCAATAAAATGGACCTTGGGAATCAAAGACAAAAATCAAGGAATAAAAAGTTGGAAAACTATCACAACTCAGTTTCTGGTGTTGAGAACCATCGATGAACCACCTTCTTCACTGTCGTTCAACAAATCTTAGCTGAAACAACTCGCAAGTGCCTATAAGGGAAGAACCATCAAGGCAGGGTCTAGGAGAGCTGTACTTCAATCATCGGATGAGTAAGATTTGGGAGGAGGAGTGAAGACTATCGAACAAGCAAGATCTGGGAGGCAATGTTGCTTTTTCGGGATGATCGGAGGTGAGGAGTACACAAAGGACAAGTGAGA
The DNA here is from genome assembly GCA_026686845.1 of Adenanthera pavonina. Classification (NCBI taxonomy): domain Eukaryota; kingdom Viridiplantae; phylum Streptophyta; class Magnoliopsida; order Fabales; family Fabaceae; genus Adenanthera; species Adenanthera pavonina. Next base: position 14,022,701 of record JAIVEN010000017.1, read on the forward strand.
AGTGAGAGAGCAAAAGGGTCCTTCAGCTAGAGTTCCATGGCCTTGGGTATAGAAGTCACTTCCATCAATTTTCATGGAACTAGGCTTCCATGAGATGATGAGAAGTGTGCATCTCACACGCCAAACAAGCTAAAAGGTGGATTCCAATTCTATTTCCACTTTTGAAGTCCAAGTTCTAGTATACCAAACAAGGTATGAGTGCAAGTGTTTGTCTTTCGGGACTTGGGAGATGTGTGTGTCTTTGTCTAGATGTTGAAATCACTTTCATACAAGTCGGATAACCAGAATATGGTGCTTGAGACTATAATGCCACTCCTTGAGGTCATGCATAACTTCTTTTAATTGGTTGTGCATTTGAGCTCTTCCACCCATTTCAACCTAATTTATCTCCATGTCATTTGAACCATGATCCCACTTTCGCTATTGTAACCACTGGACTATTATCCCCATGTTTCAAGGTCAGCGAGCTTACTTGGGTTGAGCCCAAATATCTTTATGTTCCTCAAGTTCCTTAGGGCCTGCTTAGCTTTTTTCATCTTCATTTTATAAGGCCTAATAACTAAAGTCCATCACTTATTACATTAGGCCTATGGAATAGAAGAAGATTGAAGTATATTGAGATTGATAGGTTAAATGAATTAGTTCAACCAAAATCCTCATTGTCATTACTGATTTTAGAATGAGAGAAGTGGAAAAGACCTTATGGCCTTTCTCAACATTTAGTCCCTAAACTGTACATCACTTTGTAAGAAATCACTCTTACACCTTTACCCTTTTGAAGCCCTACTATACATCCCTAAACAATACTTCTTCTGCTTCTTCTTTTCTTCACTTCAGGAATCACTTTTTCCCTCACACCATCTCCCATCTGTCAACACCACCAACCACGGGTTTTATACATATGCATTGTCGTTTGTATTTTGAGGTATTATTATAATTAGTTTGATTGAGAAGGAATGAAGGAAGAATGTCGACCTTGATTAAAGGACTTGAGGGAGAGAGGACCTTATCAGCAGCAGTTCATTTTTATGAATCAGTTAAGATACCATGAATGTGGCAAAATCGGTTTATGATGATGTAATTAATATAAATTACTCTCTTTCACAATATATAAAATAAGGGTGTACACAAATATATTTAAATCCATCTCATATTCTATTTATAGTTGTTGATTTAGAGAAGCAATAGATAAAGAATAGCAATATAAACTGAGTGAAAGTGATAAAGGGAGGGGAGCAAAAGCAGGAGAAAGAAGTGATAAAGCTAATGAAGCGTGCTACTGGTATGAAGAGTGTTAATGTGTGTTTCGATTAGATGCTACATAATTAATTTTGAGGATAATTGATTTTAAGTATAACTAATTTTATTAAATGTGATTTATATTTGGATATTTTTATTTCAGAAGTGATTTTGAGAAAATAAAATATTTTTGAATGATTATCAAAAATCACTTTTAGGGGATTTAAGTGAGGCCAACAGCCTCATAAGTGATTAATGAAAATAAAAAGTAAAAATTTTTCACTTATAGAAATAAGTGAATTTGAAAATATAAGTAATTATTGGGTTATAGTAATGTATTTGCCAATACCCAATAAATAGGCACTTATAGACTCATAAGTGCTATCCAAATAGGTGCTAAATAGAACTAATTATATAATTTGAAACTAAAAATGTGAAAATAAATATTAGTCCCTTTCCCTCCATTTGGGTGCTTGAAGATCTAAACGTGAAAATAAATATTTGATAGACCCACAAAACTAAAAGGTTCTAAAGGTGCTTTATGTCACAAAATTGATATGAATATGGCCAATTTTTTCTGGGGTGATTCGGACAATAAACACAGAATTCATTTAGTGAGCTGGAATCAATTATGTTTGAGCAAGAATGTAGGAGGTCCTCGTTTTAGAAATACTAAATTGTTTAATAACTCTCTTCTTGCCAAAACAGTTTGGAGATTGATTTCAGTTGATTACAATAGTTTGTTTTATCAGGTTTTAGGACCGAAGAAATGGTAGATTGCAACATAAAAATGAGGCATCGAGTATATGTAAGTCAGTAGAGAAGGAGAGTGAATTGATTACTAATAATCTGAGTCGGAGAGTTGGTTCAGGTTATTAGATTTCTCTATTTAACCACTTTTGGTGGTCTATGCAACCAAGTCGTCCAGCCACTTTATCAAGTGTAGGTAACCTTATGATCTTAGGACATGAAACGTTTGAAGGAGCTATATCATAATGAGACAGCTTTATTGATTTCAAAATTACCTTGTTCTAATATGGGAATGAAAGATCTTTTAATTTGGAACCAGAGTTCTAATGGTAAATATACTGTAGATAAGGGATATAGGGTCTATTTGATTTACCTTTTTGAAAACCAAACCCTTGATTTTCAACCATCATTTTCCAACTAAATATGTTTGGTAGGTCATAAACGGACTTTTTACAAAATGAAAATTAAGTTAAACTATAATTTTGAAAAAGGAGGATATAATTATTTTTGTGCTAGTAAAACCGTAGTTTTAGAAAAGGAGAGGAATACTAACTTATATTATACATCTAAAAGTACTTTTAATTCTTATTATCCAAACAGATTTTTTTATTAAACTTACTTTTACAAAAAGAATATCAAAATATAACCACTTACAATAAACTTATTTTTATTTAAACTTTATTTATTTTAATTTACTTTTATAAAACTGAAAACTAAACGGGCCTATAATTTCTTGACGAAGGAGAAATATGGATCCGGAAATCAGTTACAATGTTCAAATGTCATGTACCTTGGGATCAGTTACAATGTTCAAATGTCATGTACCTTGGGATAAGATACGGAGGATTCCTGTTTCATTCATAATACAACTATTTATTTGGCGACTTCTACAAAATGCTCTTCCTTTACATCAGGTTCTCAAGGAGCATCATAAGGAGGTTAATGCTGGTTGTTTTTCTCTGATCATATGACTGAAGATGCAGATCATGTTTTATTAAGATGCTCGTTTGCTAAAGCATTGTGGTGGTTCTTCCTTGGGTAAAACTCATGAAATAGACATGAATATTAGTTTATGGCTTTCTTTTATTTTACAGGGTGGAGATACAATGGTAATTGCCCTGACCAGTAATATTTTATATGTCATATGTTATTTTAGAAATCAAATCAATCAGTAGGGTAATAAGGATGTCTGTCAAGCTTTAAGTATGATTGGAAGATTGCAACAACAATCATCTAAGATTGCATCATCTAATAGGGAGGATCAATTCAAGTTATAGGGACATAATCTTAAAGGATATTCAGTCATTAATAGGACTAAAGGTGCTTGAAGATCAAATTAACCTCTGCTTCATGTATTTCTCAGTCCCTATCCCTCCAACTTTCCATCTTTTTCCATCCATCTATACAACTCACATTCCACTACATATAATTTGTCTGGTTACTAAAAATATGAACAGAAGAAAGTATTAATAAACACTTAAATGCTCTTTATCTTGTTATCAAATAATATATAAAGAGTACTCATGGTATCAATGCACCTTTCTTTTTTCTCTCTTTAAAACATCATTTGTTGGGCTAAGCCCTATAAATTACACCTCTTTAATTATATATCATATAATTCATAATGAAGGATAATCAAGCACACTGTACATTAGCCGTGCAGTGCTGGCTCCCATATTGGGCTCTACATTGATGATTTCTAATGCTGTCATATATCTTCTATATTGCCTTGATTTCTACCACATGCCCCTTCTTTTTTTTTTTTTTCCTTTTATTTTCATTTTTCATTTTACTTGCATTACATTCTTTTCATGTGGAACCCACTTCTACTCCCTTCTTTTTCAACTTTCATCTTAAATATATTTCTTTACAAATAAAATAATGTCTCAAAATACATTTCAAATTCGTACATTATAAAATGAAACCTTTTTTTTAACATTTGCATTAAATATGCATAAATACAATAAATTTTTGACACTAAAATTTACTCGGGCAAGATAAAACGATAAGGGGGATCCACAAAGGAGAATTGTATTAAAAAAATCTAATTATGTCATTTTTTTATTAATTGTTCAATAAAAATAACTACTAAGTTGTTTAAAGAAATTAATACCTTATATTTATAATAAGAAACATTTAAATTTAAAAAATAGAATTGCATGACCGACGAGTAGGGGTTGGAATTTTTTTTTTTGTATAAGGAGTGTTTATAGGATGGGGGGGGGGGACCGGGGAGTACTCCCTATGCCCCGTGTGTGTCACTCTATGTATTCTAACGAAATAATGTTCAAAAACTAATATTCATTTCACATTTTATCAAGATTAAATAAAGTAATTAATTTGTCTCTTATTATCTCTTTAAGCAAATTATATATATATATATATGCTAATCTCTAACTTTAATCAAATTGTCCCATGCAACGCAAGGGAGTGAAATCTAGTTAAACTCATAAAGGAGAAAAACAAAACAAAACAATAACTATGGGCACGGTTTCAAAACTTATAGTAGAGGTTGTAAACATTCACAACGTAAATCCGAAAGATAGGCACGACACTTCTAGTCTATGTGGTGGTGGACAAAGGCGAGTTCATGACTTGAACCCCAAACTAGAATGAGTTTAATGCGAATAAGAGTTAAATGTGGATAACCCTTCTGACAATTTTGGGGATATGTCCTCCACAAGAATTACGGACCAACCTGATGCAACAATTTCCTGGATCAAAATCGGTCGGGCTCTACTTAGGTTGCATGGACAGGCGAAGAAGTCAGAGCAGAAGAACTTCTACAAATTGGGATCGAGGTGAAATTGGGATGAAAATCTATTTCTAACTCCTATATATAGGATCTTTTACCTTGATCCTAAATATAAGATCCTTTACAATATATGAGGTGGTATTTATTATACATTTTTAAAAAAATACCCCTATTTAATATATTCAAAAAGAAAAAAAGAAAGATTAAATAAGAATAATTTTAGAAAAATGTTAAAATTTTCAGAAAAATCAAAATAATTAATTAGTTTTAATTTCTTTTTTTAATTTACGTGATTCGATTAAAATAATCTTATATATAGGATCAAAGGGAGTACATAACAAGAAAATTCAATAGCCGTCTTAGCCAAGTGTAACGATTGTCAGCCACATCACCTACTTATTAACACATTCATGCCAACTATCCCTTGTAAGGATTAGATTGTGAACAGCTGCAAACGTTGAGGATGAACGCCAGAACAAAAGCATTTAGGGACTAAATTACAAACAGGGGTATAGTTGATGGACTAAATGTTTAATTTTTCCTAATTTCAAAAATATTTTATATAAATATCTTCAATTTGAAATCTTGAACCATAATTTTTCCATACAAAAATCTCGTTCCGAGACACCGCAACCGGGCACGATTCATGAAATCTCACTGACTGTTGCCCCAAATATATGTCAAAAACTGGATCAATTAAGAAAACTATTCAAACCCTAAAGAATTTCAAGCCCAACGCTAAATGGCAAGATTGAAAATATGCCCATTACTCATCAGTCTGCATAACAGACAATGGCACTTCTTCAGAGTTGAGTTGATTATCATCATCATCATCATCCTCGCTCTGATCGCTCTGACCCCCATCAGCATACATTGCAGTTCCCTTTTGCAAATAATCAACTTTGAAGTCGTAATCGCCGTCCATGGCATCAGATGAAGCGTTGTTAACCTTTTTTCTTTTCTTCTTCTCTGCTCTCCGTAGCTTTGTGTTAAGCATTCCTTCCTCTGCATATCGTTTCTCATTTTGCCTACTAGCAGCAGTTTTCCCCTTGCTCTTGTTATCATCTTCACATTCCATTGACTGGTCAGCATTGTTTTCTGCTGTTTTTTCAGGACCTTCACCTTCATTTGTTGGTTGAGGTTGCATATCGTCCTAAAATACAGTTTGAAGGAGGATAAGATGATTTTGTTAATGAAAATGAATAACTCAAAATCGTGAGTTCAGGACAAGGTGAAATGACATGTAAAGCACTTTGAAGGAACCTTCATGACCCTCCATGGCAGAACCATACAAAAAGAAGAAAACGGTCACAGACTAATAATTATATTTATGATCAAGAATTGACCAACAGCCTATGGGGACTTCTCTGAGAACAATGTAATCAGCATGCAAACTAGGGGCTTCTCTTGCCAGCCAATAACCACATTAATTTTAAAAAGAGAAAACAGTACTTAAGGTTTCTGAAAATTTAATCTCCAGGAGATCATTACCGTCTCATTTGACTCCAAAAATTTGTGAAAACCCGTCAAGGTACTATGGATGACTAAATTAAAGATGCCGAAGTCCTACATTGAGTAGTATAGGATGCTCAATGGAGTATTTAAATGAATTGGTTCTTTTGCCTCAATAGCTAGCTTTTGGGAAAAGGTTCATCATCTCACTTGGCTATGCGTCAATGTCTAATGATGGTAATTATCTTCTGAAGATTAGATTGATAAAACCCATCTTTCCAGGATCCAAAAGGTAATTTATTATACTACAAAGTCTTCATCATTCTGTTTTAAATGCTTTAAAAGTTTAAACAAGATATCATTGATAAGACTCAATGTAGCAACAAACCTCTAACATTGTCTGGTCAAAGTTGAGAGGGAGACTTGAAGGAACTTCAACAGGATTGAAGTCATCAGCAGATTTAAGGGTTCCTATGAACGAAGATTCACTATTGAAAACTTCATCAATGTTAAACTCCTTTGCAAACTCAGAAACTATCTTGAACTCTGAAGGCCCCCCTTGATTCCTAACTGGAGGCATGGTATAATATGGAATTTTACCTGAAACTCACAGGCCAAATTTTCTATTAATCTGGCAAATCACCAAGTAGCTCTTTTTATTAATTTCATATGCAAGCATGTACCATTTCTCTTGGTTTGCGCTTTTATGAGCTATATATATGCATTACCTTCATTCCAGTCATACAGAATGATTCTTGCAGCAGCCTCAACATCAACTATTCCACCCTTCTTGAGTTTGCCCCTAACTGTAGCGACCTTCTGTATAAAGTCATCAACTGAATCAAAGCTTGGAATCTTGTATAGTTTTACCAGCAGAGGCGCTGGACAAAGCTTGAGAATTTCCTTTACTGTTTCATACAGGGAAAGGAAAGATGAATTAGTACTTCTATTGAGAAATAGTCACTACAGTATAACCTGAGAGTCAAGAACTCATTGTTGTTAGATGTTAGATGCCTGTATTTTTGAGGATTGATCTATTTGTAGTCCTTAGTGAACAATGGGTGTGGCCTCCAACATTTGAGGGTTCCTTTTTACAGGTATTTAACAGAGTTCAGAAGGAAAAAGGATTCCAATTACGGGGCAATGTGCAGTTTTTGCAGTGTTATGATGCATTGGTTGGAGAGGAATGCTCATATTTTTAAGGCTACATGGAAATTTTTGCAGTGTTATTGAGCATTTGGTTGGACAATGTGCAGTTTTTGCAGTGTTATTGTGCATTTGGTTGGCAATGTTCTCATAATTTTGTTTCTTGAGATCTAAAGGAAATGATAGTATTCAGAAGTGTTTTTTGTCACGATGGACCTCTTTTGGTTGCAGAGAAATTGGGCTCCTTTGCTGCTTTTTTCAATGGTGTGCTTTCATTTTTCAATGTCATGCCTTCTGGTTTGTATGTATTCATTACTGCAAGGAAGTATAGATGCTGGCAAGGACATAACATAAATCTGAAGTGCCGGGTAATGCCTAAAATGATTGTAAAATATGTATTAGCCATAAATATGGCTCTTTATTAAGTGTCCGTGCTTCATAGCTTCATTCTTTCCCAGTTCTAGAATTTTCCCCCAAATAAAATTTAATGATTTATTATTAGATAAAAATAAAACACTAATACTTGCATAGATGAAATTTTAAAAGCCATTCTTATTAGACAAAACTTCTTGGGATTTCTCTTTCAGGCTCAAATTTATAATGGGCCTATAAACTATGTTGCAAGTTTTCTGCTTTGTTGATTTACAGTTATAAGTTGAATTCTTATAAAGTTCCAGCCAGTCACTTCAAACTCCATAAATCCAATATAAACACAAAGCAAGAAAGATTAAATTGTCAAGAGAATGAAATGCCTCCAGCCCTCCACTTACCTGGGCTAATTGGATCTTCTAGCTTCTCAATTCTTTTGCAATTTCGTAAAGCTATGGAAGCATCATTTTCTTGAGACTTTAGCATAACAACACCAGGGCAGTCCAACAACTTAACATTTTTGTCTAATTGCACCTCTTGCATTGATCTGGTTAACCCAGGAGTAGCACCAACATTGACAACATGGCATCTCTTCAAGCTATTAATGAGACTACTCTTGCCAACATTTGGCAGGCCAATCACACCCACAGTGATTGACTTCTTGATCTGTTAAAGAAATGACGAAGAATTAATATTGACCCCCAAAAAAAGGAACAATGAATGAGCTAAAATCAAACAGAAGTTCATAGAAATGACAAAAAGGAAAGAAAAAACCATATAAGCAGCATAAAATACAAGATAAAGAAAATGGAAGCCATATGAAATTATAAAATAGTGCGGAAGGGTAGAGGGAATCAAATTCTGAGTTAGTTTTACCACATGCTCAGTAGTAATAGAATATCATACATACAACTAGAATTCCGAAACCTCTTCATTATGTCACAGATACACAAAGGTGTGTATTGGCGAAGAAAGTTGAGAAAGAGGAGGACCAACTGGGCAACAAAGATATAGCTCTGGAAGTATGAACAGAATCAGCACTATAATTTAATATATAATCAAGAAATTTTGCTTACGCTAGATAATTCACTTCTAACACAAATTTTACTAAACAGAAAAAAAAATTATGATGTCCAATTAAAAGCTTTGAAAAACCAAGGACTTAGATAAAAGAAAAGCTGAAGATGAAAACGAGGTATCTGCAATTCCAGAACATGAATGCACATTTAAAATATAAAATAAATAAAAAAAAGAAACAAGAGATGTTTCCATAAGCCGATCCTAACTAGAGTTGATAGCATACAACTAACCAATCCCCCATACTTTAAGTAAAAGTTCTTTAGAACAAATAATGGAAATGATAAGTCCAATGTACATCTACCAAGGTTTCTTCCAACAGAGATGAGTAGAGAATCAAGAATTTCATTTCAATCATTTAAGAGCAAATTCAAAGGCAAAACTCTTTTAGGTGAAAAGCTATCCTTTTACCAAAAAATTCTGTTACCTCATGGCTTCGAGAGTAATTCTTCAACAATTTAATTAGAGTATCAGCTCCAAGACAATCACTTGTTTGCAAAACATTACTTGATTTGGCTTTTTTTGAAGATTTCCAACCTAAGTTTGACCTCTGCTCTTGAGTGCTGCATTTGAAGGCCACAGCAGGCAATTCTTCTCTAAGGTACTTAAGCCACTTTTCCACAGCTTCTCGGGGAACAAGATCTGAGTTGAGAGCACAAATAATTAGCTGAGGTAAAACTAGTTGAAAAACATGGATTTTCCACACATACGTAAGGTAACAAAAATGTGAAATGAAACTTACCAATTTTATTTAAAAGCAAGACCAGATGCTTATCAGGTCCTGATTTCATCACCAACTTTTCCATATCAATGCAACGGGTCCCTAGGGGATCACGGGCATCAAGGACTTCCAAAATGACATCAGAGGCTTCAATCACCTTGACCAACTCCTTGTAGAAGGCCCTATCTGAGTTGTCTACAGAAAAATAAGACAAAATAAAATATAATCAATACAAATAAAGAAGAGAAGGGAGAGAACTATATATTTGACCAAAACTGCAGCTTCAACCAATCAAGAAAAAAAAAACCTCGACTCCTCCCAACTTCAGTGAAATTTTGCTCAGTCAAAGAAGCTGTTTCAGCCAATTTGGAGACATCATCATCATCCTCTACCAATCCCAGCTTCCTCTTTCTAGCCTGAAACCAGGGTTAACCACAATACAGATTTAATAAAAATAAAAAACAAAGTAGTGTTCACACAACTACATTGAAACTAAAATTCAAATTCCAATATGATGAATCTATTAAATGCCCAAAGTAGTGTTCACTTGTGTATACGTGTTCCCCAGCATGCAGGAAAAGAATAGGTTGTGTTTGTGTGCCGATATATATAATACAGCTCAAAATCATATACATCAATAATAATCTGCACCAACTAAATTATGTTGACACTTGACAAAGAATAACGCAGAAGAAAAATTGCAAGCAATCAGACCATTGAAGAGCGCCTATAATAAGAAAAGGGAAATAAATAGAAGAATTGTGACCATCTAAACCTGTTGCCATGGTCCATCTAACGTTGTCTCTAAAATTCTATTCTTCAAAGACAAAATGAAGATATATAAATATCAGTTCACAACTTCAGATATATTTACAATTTACTCATAGTTCCTATAAGAAATGGATAGAATCTTTAATTTCATAAAAACATAATCAATTAAAAATGAAGCAATACCCTCTCCTTCCGCTCAGCTTTCTTTTGCTCCAATTCCTCAAGAACACGAGCTCGTCGGGCTTCAAGAGCCTTAAGCTCCTGTTCCTTGAAGGGCCAATCATTGGGAATACCAGGATCTTTCTCAACCCTTCTTTTCCGATTCAAGTTAAGCTTTTTGGCCTCTTTGGCTTTTTTCTTTTGGTGCTCCTTCACCTTTCTGATGATCTTGTATTTTTTCTTGAGTGAAATCCTTTTGCTCTTACTCTCTATCAACAATTCAGAAGGACAAGTTATACAAAAGTAAATGTAACGATTCAGTTAATAGGTAGAATAGCAAAATGTGGGAAGCAAGTTCTCTTACTCCTGCTCTTCTTCACCATTTTCTGTTCCTTCTAATTCTGAACCAGTAGGGCAGGAGACTCTTCGAAAAAGAGGAAACATGCGAATATTAGTAAAAATTGAAGAAACAGAGAACTAGAGAAATACCAATCCTACACAGACAAAACTATTGTACCTTGTCATGCGAGTGACAGATATCTTATGTAGGGGAGGACATAAGCCAAGCTAGATTTGGCTTTGGCTAAACAAGCCAGGTCTATATTGTAGGCCTAAAGTTTGAGTCTGATCTGTTGGCCTATATAAGGCTTTTTCTTAGACTCAAACTTAAGCCTTATAAAAACTTGGCCTAGCCTGAAGCCTACAAAAAAAAGTAGGCCTACAAATAGGCTTAAAGTCTTGAAGCCCTTCAAGACTATAAAAGCCTACATTATTAAACCTAAATTCTCAATAATTCAAATAATCATTAAACAAAATTTCATACATAACATTATTACATAAAACACCACAATAAAATTACAAGTTCACAATAATACAAATAACAAGTTAATTTATGACCCAAGTACATTAATTTGAATCTAGCCAAGCTACACCAATTCAACAACAAATGAAAGTTGAATAATGAAAGGTGGAAAGCCTAAAAGCTAACATGAATGCATTATTTTTCTAACCATTCTACCAACAATTCCAGCATTTCAATCTACAATTGGTGCTTAAAATCAAGAGAAAAGCATATTGAACGCAATGAGACAACAAGCATGTATAAACACAAAACTGAATCCAACCATCAAAAGCAAGCTTCAATCATAGTTAGGTAAATGCTACAGGGCTATAAGCTTAAAAACCTACAGTAATGACTAATAACATCAGCCTCAAGCCCATGAACACCTAAGCATAAGGAAAACCTTTAAAAACTAGGAACAATCTCATAGACCTACAAAACAAACAGAATTAAAAGTTTATTAATCCCATTCCACTTTTGCAAGAACGTAGTTTCAACTTGTAAATCCCCATGACATGTATCCCCATGTATTGATCCAAATATACTTCCATTTTGCAATAAAACCAACATGCATTCCATTTGTACACCATACTAACGACAACATGAGCCATTTACACAATTGGGCAATGCACATTCAACAAAATTATACACAAAATCCGATAAAGAATGAATTGTGCAGCCGAAAAAGAAAGAATTGAGAGATTTCCAGGAATGAAATAGCACAACCAACGAATGACATAATCAACGTTCACAAACAGAGCAGAAAAGGCTCAAATTAGTCAGAGAACAAATAGAAGTTGTATTAATTAGACACATGGGGCAGCGAACTCGCCGTAAGTTTGATAGCTGAAAGACCTAGCAACACCACTGATCTGTTTCTCTGATATCGTCGTCAATCTCAGTTACGTAGTCACTCGCAGGGTTTTAGCTGAGAGAAACCCTAAATTGATTATCGCTATCTTTTTGGTCCTCGTAATCAGTATCTCAGTTCGTCCTAGCTCCGGTATGACCTCTTACTTCCCCGCGTTTAAGGTGCAAGCTTTCCTTTCCTTCCCTCGATTTTTTTTTTCCCGTTCGATTCAAAACCCGGAGATAACAGTTCGAATACAAAGTTTCCGAAGATAAGAAAATTTAAAGAGAGTGAATGCGAAATATTAGAAGAGAAGGAGACTAAAAACTCACGGGTACACAAGCCAAGGAGTAATGGGAGAAAGAAACAAATTTTTTTTTCTACCCTCCAAACAGCAAATCAGTAAAAGACGAAATAAACAGAGAAGGAGCAGCGATGGAAAATCAGCATTACAAACAGAGAAAGAGAAGGATTTGCAATGGAGAAATAATAAAGAGATCAAACAAGGAAATAGAGAACGTACCAGGAATGAGGACGGCGATACACACAGTGACAGGCCACGACGGTGGCTGACGGACAAAGACGAGCTTCACCGACGCTATAATGTTCGAAAACCAAGAATGAAAAACGGATGAGATAGAGCTGGTGAACGGTGACAAACCAAAACCCTAGAGGGGCAACGGAAGGGCGGCCTCTCCTACTGCTTTAGATTTTATACTTTTTCCTGGGAAAATTTCATCTTGCTTTTCTAAATTATATTTTTTTTGGCCCATATGAAATATAAACTAGATGTGCCCCCCTTTTTTTAACTCCCCATTGCTGTGTCAATAAGGTTATTATGATAGTTATTATTGTCTATTGGGTTGGGTTGGGAGATGGCTTCAATTGAAACCGCAAAATTGGAAAGTTATTTGATGAAAATGTGATCCAATTGTAAGCGTTTGTTTTTTCATGTGTACTCATGAATGGTGAATTAATTATAGACCTATTAATTAATTATGGGTTTTGACTCTTTAAGGAAAGATAAGTTAATTTTCTGAATCACAAAAAAAGTTTTGACAAGCAATTAGAAAGCATGAAAGGGCAATAAAAAAGTTAGAGTTATTTTCATTGTTATTTAGTGGTAATACTTATTTAATTTTACTATTTAGATGGATTGCTTTTCTTTGGTGCATATGATTGTATTTTGTGACATCATTTTTTATTGTGCTTGTAGGTATGTTAAGAACTTGTTTAATTTTAACTTGTTGATAGATTTAATTTTATTTTTAAATGAATTGTTTATTCTTAAATATTGCATAGTTTTGATATAAAATTGTCTTCATTGCAATAAAAAAGTTACGTGCTTGCAGCGATTGGAATGAAACCATTCAGGTTTAAGCTGGTTTTTTTTTTGTTTTCATTGGAAATTTTAATAAATTAGTTGAACATTTTTTCATAGATAAAGAAATTATATAAAATAAATTCTAAACATGGTATTAATTGATAGATTATATGGGACACTACAGATATCACATTTATAGAAAAATTTTACTCTAAATCCCCTACCTATTTTCCTCTCTTTTTAATTTTCTGGGTCAAGAAGAATTCTTTTTCTCATGAAACTGATGTTGATTAATGTAGTTTGTAGAGTTAAAAGATTATGTTGCAGTGATAAGATGAAGAATAGTCAATTCATTAAACATGTCCTCTTTTGTATGCAGCGTAAGATGAAGATAGAAGTGACAAATAAAAGGAGCAAATGCTGAGACAATATTAAATGTCCTGTGAAAGAATGGATTGACAGGGTAAAATCAAGATGATAAATTCAGAGCTGACAAGTCATGTTCTAAAGTGGATGAGGTGAAGATAAGCTATATAGTGATAGAGACATATATACATATATATAATGATGTGCTGAGGGGAAAAGAAAAAGTGATGCGATAATGAAGGTGAAATTTTTTTTCTCTAATCACTTATGTTAGGACGTACATGCAGTGTTATTGATAGGAAATAGTTAGTCAACAAAAGGGAATACAAAAGCAAACAGACATGGAAGATTTCCTTGTACAACACAAACTAAATGAAAGGACACAAAAAGGAAGAGAAAGACTAAGACTGCTTAGTTTAAGTATACTATAGTGAGAATCTTGATGTCACATGAGTTACCTAAGGACATCCAAGGTGAAGCTCTAAATCTATGTCGTGAACTACGAACTAGAATAATGTTGAAGGTAAACCACATCCGATGCTGTGGTTGCTCCTGGAGGTTTGCTGGAAGTTCGGACTGATTGCTTGTGTACTTGAGAGTCCAGTGTTGTTTATTGTCAATTGGTACCTTCTGCTTGTAAGACATGCTTCTCTGGGTTTTGTTGCATAGCTGCATGTTGTCTACTAGTTAATGATGCGATTTTCCTAACTTTTGGGAGAAAAGAGCAATAATTCTTACGATAGCTTTGGATGTTGTGGTTATTGAAAGTTTGGAAGGGTTCTTTCCATGGGTGGTAATTGGTAGCTATTCGCTGGAAGGTCAGAGTGTTCGATGTTCATGGGTACCTTTGTGCCATTTGTTGCATAGTCGGATAGTGCATATGTTGTGTTGATGCTGACTCCTAGATTTTTGGAAGGCAAGAGCAACGATTGGATGGCAGATTTTGCATGGTGATCCATTGAAGGCGGTTGACAAAGTGGGCATGGACTTGTATAGTTGCCATAGTGACCTACAGAAGAAGATTGACAAAGGAAACAGTGGTTTGAAGAGTTGTAGTTGGAGAAGTTGTTAGTACCTAGAGGAAGTGTAGGAGGAGATGACGGGAGCAGGGTTACATGGTTTAGGATCAAGAGATGAAAGAAACATCGGGGAGAGCAGCTCCCTCTTGCCCTTTCTATGATGAGTGGTCATATGCCCTCCTAAGGGGCTTGGAAAGATCTAAACTCTTTTGCGTAAAGGATACATATGTGACGTGCTGCAAATTGTGACGTTTCAGCTGTGTAGTGCCCGAGAGGTTGTCATTGGTTACCATCATCATGTGCTCTTCAAATGTAATGTCCCTTCATTATGTTCTTGTTTATATCATTGAGACGTATATACTATGCATCAATTGGTTTTGAGTCTTATATTAGGGATAGTTTGTGGTAGAAAATGTGTGTGATTGTGATCATCTTAAAGGATACATACCCTATCACAGAACTTGAGTTGTTTAGATATCCTTCTTTCTGATGATACCTATCTAGTAACATGGAGGTGAATGAGCAAGGTGAATGAAAGGTAGTAGTTGCTTAATATAAGGATCAACTAAGTAGGGATGCAATGGTCATTATACACTAGCTACACTAACAATAACAATGGTTTTTTAGGAAAAACTGAGGATTGGAAATTTTTTTTTGTTCATCTGTTTCTCTTTATTCAATATGAATTGTTTTTTTCCTATAATGATTATTACTGTTTTGTTTTTTTGCTATTTTTTTACTTTACTAATTAATATTATATTAAACTAAACTAATTGTTTTTTTGGTTGGAGGTGAATGTTTTTTTTATTTGTTTACTCTAATGTTATATTAAACTAAACTAATTATTTTTTTTCTGGTGGTATATGTTTTTTTTTATTTGTTCAGTGTAGAATTTAGAATTAAAATATACACTATAGATGTTGTGATATGATACTCATGCTTTTTTACTTGACAGTAAATTTTTCTTTTTACTCTTTCTTTTTAATTACAGAAGTGAGTCAATATAAATTATGGCTGCATTGCATTCCCTAAAATAAGCATAATTTATAAGATTTTGCAATGAACTGATGATTGGTTTTTTGTAGTTAAGGAATTTTCAATATACCATGTATTTGTGTACAACCTAAGATTGAAAAATTGAAATTAATCAAGGGAAAGTGTATAATAAATAGTAACTAATTGCAAGTTTTGCAAGTGCCAACATCCATCATTTCTATTCTCAGCAATAATGATACAACAAAATATTCCTCGTATTGGTCCTATAAACTCTACAATACTACTTTGTATGTTGGTTGATATTATTGTAGCTCTCTGTGTTGTTTGCTATTGCATGTTTGAAATAGAGATTGGTCATAAGGTAAATATCATCGCCACGTATAAAAGATAGATTTCCTTAATAAAGAATCATATCCATCAATGTAAAATGAGATTCTAAATGATCATATAGAGTTTTTATCAATAGTTATAAATGCAGTTATAAATTTATACATATAGAAAGAAAAATTTTTGAAAAGGGAGGCTGGTATTCTTTTTTTTTAATTACTGATTATCTCATATATTTGAGACATAAGTATAAGTAATATAAATAATGCAAGTTATATGAATGTGTAGGTTCTGGCTTGACAATGAACTTGACAATTGTTTCATGGGCAGTAAATGGTGAAATTTCCATTGTAGGGAGACCAAACAGGGCGTAAATAGATATCGTGGGGTGAAGTAACATGTGCCAGGAAGGTATATCATGAGTATCTATGTTATTTCAAATGAAGATAAATAAAGAAACTTCATCAAAGTTGAAGGAGACTTTTTTCTTCCCAAATTTGGGAAATGGATCTATCATCATTATTTGATACGGTGTTGGTCTCGAGATGCAATGATCACAAGGGGCCAATTTTCAATCAATGAAAATAAAAATTCAGTCTGATTGGCGCAGTCAAATTGTTCCAATATTATATAGAAAAATATTTCATATCCTCTTTTTGCACATTTGTTGTCTCTTATTATCCCGTGTTTCTCTTTTTGTAGTCATCTTTTTTTATTGCAGTAGAATGATCATGGAAGAGATTGTGCTTGATTAGAGAGGATACTATCTAAATAAGTCACTGTTTCGTGTATGCGTCCTTGTTTACTACTTTAGAGACGAACAGCTTATTACGTGGATAAATAAAACATAGTGTTCATTTAAATGATTGTTTAATAGTCAGCTAATGAAATATATTGAGGAATATTTTGCAAATAATCTTAAACTGTTAATGCAAGCTAATATTGTTTAAGTGCGGTGGGATGGCTAGAAGCATGAGTAATTTATTCAGTAATTCTTTTTTGTGCAAACAATTGTGTTTTGGAGGGTGAAAATCGATTCTGGTTGTTATCTTCTCCTGAGAGTTTTTAATAGAAGAGCTTTATGCTCTTTTAAATTAAACATAATTCATTTTAAGTTGTTTAATATCATTTTGGAAAAAAAAAGTAATTGATTTGATTTGGAAATATGATGGCAGCAAGAAGTTTAACAGAAAATTTGTTGTTTTAATATTTTTGTGTGTGAAAAGGGAAAATTCAATTTTTACAGAGTGACCTTGGGACTATTATATGAGTCAAATCATACCTTCTTTTGATTTCAAAATTTTTAAGGTATGGTAGAGGCAACATGTGACAACAAAGGAGGAATAAATGTCAACTAAAAAAATAATTGATTTTTGACGGCTACAGCACATGAAAAGAAGAAGATTTTAAATTATTATCTAGTATTGTCAATTGCATTGACAATTTTTTAGCACAATTCAATTACATAGTATCTTAACTATAGTGTCGCACTCGGAAAAATGCGACAGAAGGAAAAAAGAGAACAAATCTAGTTTTCGAGTGAAAACCGACTTGTGAGGAGTCGCCACCAAAATTTTGAGGGAAAATCTTGGGAAACCGAATTGAAGAGGAAAATGATGGTCTACATAATCAAAACTGGATTCGGGAGTCGATTGTGTGTGGGGAAGGTGTTAAGCACCCCACAACATCCGTTCTTAGGAACGGTTACCTTACGTTGATTGAGCAAATTAATATGGCTTTAAAAAAATATTTTGATTTTCTTTTTATTATTCACATGCAAGAATAAGGGTAGAGAAGAATTTAAGAAGGTTTGCAAAACTCGGACAATAGTATAAGAAAAATAATTTAACTTAGAAATAAAGGGGGTTTAGAGAAAAAATGAGGAAAAGAAATTCAAGAAAATAAATTGAAAAATAAAATAAAGAAAGTAAATTAAATTAGGATTGAGGATATTTAAGTAAAGTGGGGGAAAGAAATTAAGAAAATAAATTGAGAAACATTATTAAATTAAGGAAAAAAACACTAAATAAATCAGAAATATTTATTTATTTACAAAGGTGGACTTGACCCAGGATCAGAGCCTGGGGCCTACGTACCCTGCGATGGGGATCAAAGTCCACGTAGTTCGAGACTAGAAATGCGTGTCTGTTGGTTGATATTTTTTTAATTTTTTGTAGTAAGAGAAAGTTATTGAAAAATAATTTAACTATTTGCAAACAAAACAATTTTCTGGGATTGAGTTGGTGTATTTTAATTTGCAAAAGACAATTTAATTCTATTTTACTTACTCTTATTTTATTCTGCCCTGGAAATGTTTATTTTATTATTTTTATTTTATTTTTTTGAAAATGCATTTATTTGATCTTTGAAAAAAACCATTGTATTTTATTGTTTATTCTTTTGAAAAATTTTCTTTTTTTCTTTCTCTTTTTTTCTTTTTTTCTTCTTTTTTTATTATAAAAATGAAAACCAATTTATCTAACACAGACTCGCAATCACTCCCAATAAACCGATTCCTGAATTACCTGCGAAGGTTCTGAAACCTTGCGGTATAAAGGTTTTATTAACCTTTAAAGCAAAACTTTTAGAAAATACTACTATATTTTTTCAAATGAAAACTTTATTATATATTTTTTTAGATAAAATTGGAAAAAAACTTGTTAAGATATCATAATTTATTTTATTTTATTTTTTTTGAAATATAATTATTTCTTAAAAAGGGTCACTTAACTAATATATCTACGTGAATTCACAATCTCACGCGATAACTCAGTAAACTTAAATACCTGTGTGGGTTCTGAAAACTCACGTGGTGTGGTTATATGAGCCAATCATTTATTTATTTATTTTATTATTTTATTGTCTTATTAACTTTTTGTGAGAAGAAGATATTTTGAAAGGAAAGGTCATTGGGGCTAATTATAAATATATTTTTATAATACACTCGCGTAGCCCCGTAGGCTCACACGGTGCGATTATTTTAGGGGCCTGCGAAAGTTCTAAAAAACCTTCGGGACCAATTTTTTTTAAGCAAATAAAAAATATACATTAGGCCAAATATTTACAAACATGTGTGATTCTGTGATGGTATGTGTTCATGTGTAGACTCAAGTAATAGTTTACTCCAAACAATGAAAGAGTTGTATAGAAGGCGTGAAAGAAGGTCAAACTATTTTGCTTTATACTCCACTTTCCTCCTTGCTTCGATCAGCTCATACATCTTGACCAAATGATCCCACATGCATTGAAAGCCACATAAAAATAATATATTAGAAATTCACTTGAAGAGCAATTCAACCCAAAATACGATCAATGTCATATCCCACTAATATTGTTCACAGATAAATAAAAATTATCTCAACGGCAAGACGTATGATAAAATCAAAACTCAAGGTCCAACCATCTTCCCTCACATCTTGGATCCAAATTATCATCTTCACATGACATGGGCAAAAGGAGATCTTAGCTTCTTTAATTAATCCAAATTCCTAAATGTAAACCTTAAAACATTTTAGCACTCAAACAAAATGCTAAGTTTATAGAGTCAGAGGGATCAAGAATCAATCATTACAAATTAACTCCCCCAATAGAACTAAAGTACAATGATTAACTTCAAGCATCCTCAACCCAGCCAAGTTTGTAAGACCCAATTTTGATTTCACAACACACTTGATAATCATTCTTTTTAAAGCTCACCAGAATGACAATTATGTTTTCTTTAAGCTAAGCCACGATATGCGGGAAGCATCAACGATCCGAAGCGTATAGTAGTAGCAGACTAATGCAAAAGGAGACACACGAATAATACAACACTTAGTGCATTACCTATGAGATTAACAGAGATGCTAAATAAACCTGAACCCCCAAATATTCTATATTCGTGTCTATATCCATGACCACTACCCCAACCTAAACAAACAAACCCCATTCAAGCATTTTCTCGAACACCTTGTAGGTATGTAGAATATGACATCTTTTCTCATTCAGAAAAATAGATGCAAAATCAACATGCTCTATACACAACCGCAACACGAATATACCAAAACTCTAAATCATATATATATATGACTAACCCCAAAGCGTTTAACCACTCCATATTGTTCCAAGATACAAAGATTAAGAGCAAAATCATTACCTATATGGATGGTTCAATAATGGAAACCTTGAACAACTTCCACTCCTCTTAGCTTCGTGTCTCGGTTCCCTCTGTTCTCGCCTCCTCGTGCTTGAGCCCTTTTTCTTCGGTCTCCTCGTCGGCTCCTCTGTTTTCCCAGTCACCAGTGCTTCCTCAGTCTCAGTCTCGGTCCAGTCTCCCTCCTCTCTCGGTTCACGGTTTCCATCGCGTCCCCTCTCGGTCTCTCTCCTCTGCTCTTCCCCGTGAGTCCTCGACCTTCTTCATTTTATCTCCATCGTCCTCCCTTTCCTCACGTGTGCTTCCCCTTTATTTTCAACTGTGCACATCTCCTTTTCTTTTTTTCTCCTCCTCGGCAGAAAAGTCAAGCTTTGCCCACTCGGTTCTCGGTCTCCCTCGTGCTTCCTCTCGCTTGCCCTCTCAGTTTTTCTCTTCTGTCTTTTCCCATTTCCTGCTTGGCCTCCCGTGTCTGCCTTTTCCCTGGCCTGCGGCTCCTTCTCTCTCGGTTCAGTCCCCCCCAGAGCTCCGTGGCTCCCTCGGTTTTATCTCCATCGTCCTCAGCTTTTTCTCTGCTCGCATACTGCTCTCTCAGGCCTTCGGTGGCTCCCTCTGTTTCTCCTTTCTTGCACGGCTACCCCTGCTTTTCGGCTGCGTCCTCTGCTCTTCCCTCTTGTCACGTCTTCACCTTCTCTACTTCACTTTTTCTTTTTCAGACTGGTGCTCCCTCGGTTTCTTTCTCTTTTCTTTGCCTCCCTCCTGCTCCTGTCTCACGCGTGCCCTTTTCTGCCTTTCTTGCGTGCTCTGCCCTAAGGGTACTGTTCTGAGCCTCAATTGAGGCTTAGGTTGTTTGGGCCGAAAATGCTGGGCTTCAGCTTTTCGGTCCAAATTCATACTTGGCATTCCCCTTTGGATGGGTCATTTAGAATTGTGTAGAATTATTGGGCCTTGTGTTTTAGCCCAATCCTCCATTCATTTTCCTTACTTATCCTAAATCATTTTTGGTCTTTCTTTTTTTTTCTTAATTAATACTTTTTGCAAAATTTTTTTTTAATTTTTATTTTATATATATATGTTTTTTGTTTTATTCATTTTTATTTTTATTTTTTTTGTTTCCTTTCTCTCTTTTTTTCGTTATTATTACTTTTTGTGTTTTTTCTGTTTTTTATATATTATTATTTATTATTTACTTTATTTTATTTTACTTTATTTTTGTTTTTTGTTTTATTATTATTATTTTTTTAAAATGCCCGGACAAAATGGGGTGTTCACATATAGCATAATTGGTTGATAGCATATTTAAATTTTTCCCAGGTAAAACATTCTCCTAGCTCAAATTTACAACTGAAATCAATAGGAATCTTTCTAAAATGATATAAGTCTAGAAGAATTTTAGAGGGACAAAACCTTGGCTTGGTCAAGTTCCCTCTACCTTGATTCTTGCATTCATTCAATTTACCTATATTTGCAAACAATTCTAAGAGGAAAATAAATAATCGTGCTTTCCAATTAATTCTTTTGATCATATAACATGAGAGAGAGGAACGTGATAGATGAGGGGATAGGATGGAGAGTTGATAATGCAAATGAGAAGGGAGACAAAGAAGAGGAAAAAGAAGTTGAAAGAAAATAAAGGTACAGGACAAAGAGAGTACAAAGATGCTAACAAATGTAATTTTTATTCAGCTTTTATATCTTTCAGTGAATAATTCACTCAATTTTCATCGATACTGAAATGATTTATCTGCTATATGCTCATTTGCAATTTTCTGTGTTACATATTTGTCATATTTTTTTTAGTAAAGAACTGTAAGTTCTTAATTTTTCTTTGTTATACATGAAATGATTAGTTTTTTGTATTGATCTAGATAGTAGATATAAGAAACAATGTTATCAAGTATAACATATATGGAAATTTATAGAAATATGTTGTTACCTTTATTGCCAGCATTTTTATAGATTACTAAAATTCTGAAATTAAGAAGTCAAAATAGTGTTAATATATTTTGGAACTTTATGATGTAGTCTTATGTTATTGATAGGGTATTGTACTCTATATAACACCATATTATCGTGAAAATCCTAGCATGGGCACACACACATGTAACCTATGAAAATTAAAACTCCTGAACATTACTTATGTTCATGATTTATACTTTAAAGGGAGAATAAAGAGAGAGTAACTTGTGAAAGCAAATGAAATCAATTTAATTGTACTTTAAAGGAAGGATTATTTGTGCACATGGTCACTCTGAGGTGTTTTTACTTTAAAGAAATGTGAGGAGAGAGAGAGAGAGAGTTGATGGAGAGAGGAAATACTCACCCATCGGTTCTCTAGAATTAAAAATGAATATTAATTTTGCACCCAATTGAGGTGTTTTTACTTTCAGAGCTATATAGTTTTTTTTTAAAAGAATTTTGATATTATAAATGTTATTGCTTGTATTAGGTTATTGCCCTACGTCTAATATTAGTTGTAAGTATCAAAGTTTATCTAAGAAAGGTAAATATGAAGTACAATTAATGTTGAGATTGTGAAAATTCAAAGTTGTTAGGTTGGCTGGTCACCCAAGAGGGGGGTAAGTTGGGTGATGCAAGATTTTCGCTCTTTTTGGATCATAATCCAATTTTACTAAGAGTGTAGCAAAACAGGGATATATAGAGAGAGTTGTGTGTAGCAACTGAATAGAGAAGATGAAGAAAAATACACAATAATTTATACTGATTCAGCCCAACCACTTGACTTACATCCAGTCCCCAAGCCACCACTTGGGATTTTCCACTATATCCTACAGGTTTGATCCGGGCACCTGTGAAGCCTTAGTACATCCCACAAGTTTTAGTAGGCACTTGTGAAGCCACTCTCCCCACACCCTTACAAGATGTGTAAATCCCTTAGTTTACCCACACTAAGATTCTACCCAGAATATGTAGAAAGAAATGTTTACAGAATAAAAACTCTCTTGAAGAGTAGATAATACATTGAAGGCTCACTCTATTGAGGTAAGTTTTTCAAACAATGCTAAGATAGAAAGATTTTACAAATTGTTGCAGCATTTTCTCATAAATTCTCTTTTGATTGTTACCCATAAGTTCAAATAATGTTCTATTTATAGATTTGTGGTGTAACTAGACGTTAGACACAGGATCTGGCCGTTAGAGACGTTACCCTACGGTTACTCTATAAAACTAACCGTTCACCAATCACATTTAATGCATTAATACTTTGAAATTCAAATTTTGGATATCAACAGATGAATTTCACAAATACCGAAAATTAAAGACTTTAACGTTGTACCTTGAAGTTTGTCTGTTATAAAGCAAAGTTCGAATTTTCATCTTTGGAAAATGATTCTATGTTAGAACATACAAATTTTCAAGTTTAAAGTACTTCTGGTAAGTGTGAATAGTTGTTCCATATTACTACAGTGCCTTCGAAGTTCGAATTTTGGTCCCCAAAATTCGTCTATCAGTGAGCAACTCAATATGGCACAAGTTCTTCCTTTCGAAATTCAAATTTTGGATTTGGAAATTTGTTTGTTGACTATTCCAGAAGTATTTCTATGTTATGGAGATTTGAAATTCAAATTTTCAAAGCCAAAATTCATCTGCTATACTTGAAGTTCAAATTTTAGATGTCAAAATACGTCTGTCAGCTTTTCTAGAAGTATTTTCACATTCTGGAGTTTTGAAATTCAAATTTTGAAAGCCAAAATTCGTCTGTTAAATCTAAAGTTCAAATTTCAGAAGCCAAAATTCGTCTATCAGTGGCAAGCTCAATATAACACAAAATTTCTCTTCAAAATTCGAATTTCGGAGGCTTGAAATTAGTCTATCGGACGCAGAACTTCTATAACTTCAAACTTTACACTGTAGACAATTTTACAGAAGCTATAACTCTCTCATTTTAACTCCAAATTAAGTAAATGACCTAAATGTCTAAATGTCTACTTTCAAATGAAATAAGTTTCACTTTAAAAACAAATGTATTTTGTGAGAAATGATCAAAATAATGATAGGAGGTCAACACTGAAAATCCATATCTCACTGCTTATCTTCAAATGACCATAGCTTTTTCATATAAACTTTATTTTGAGTGAAATAACATTTTTTGAAAAGCTTATTAAGTCTAGTTTCATATGAAATAATTTTTACATCAAAGTCATATGTATTTTGAGAGATGTAATAAAAATACTAATTAAATGTCAAACTCTAGATTCTTGAAAACCAGATTTCACTATGTTTAAAAGTAAGGATATGTTACTTTGATACCCAAAACTTCTTGAGTTAATCAAATATAGTTATAAATCATTGAGTTTTATTCTAATGTTCAAATTTTGAAATCCAAAATTCGTCTGTCAGAGGGAATGTTTTTGAACTCTTTTAGTGCTTAATTATCAGACGAACTTTGTCATGACTTCAGTCAAATTTTGCAAATTTTACTAACTATGCTTGACTCGAAATTTTAATTTTAGCACTTAAAATTCATCTGTCAGAGGTGATATCTCTGGAACTTCAAATTTCAGTCAGCAAAGTTTGTATTTTCACAAAGTATATGAAGTTTAACTTCTCAAAATTCATCTGTCAGTTAGAGTTTTTCAAATCAACATATGCTAACATCAGATTTACTTAATCTTGTTGAATCAAGTATTTTGATGATTCGAAACCAACTTTGTAGAGCTTGGAAAGAAGATATCAAAGGAGCTCAAATGATCTCAAGTGGAGAAATTCAAGAAAAACCAGCACAAGAATAGATGGAGAATCTACAACCTTGTTTAAATTGAGTAAAAGACTCTGATTTGGCAAAGAGATGTTTTAAAACTATGATTCTATGTTATATTTGAAAAACACCCATTAATAGACGAAGTTTGAAACACTCATACTGATATACTGTTTTAAAAATTCGAACTTTGGTTTTGGAAATTCGAATTTCGTATTGAAAAAGAACAAGCCAGAAAAAAAGCTTCTCTGACAGACGAATTTTGACTTGAGAAATTTGAATTTTGATATGTGTCTGAAAAGAGCTTTCTCTGACAGACAAACTTTGGCCTTTGAAAATTTGAATTTCAGAAGAAAATACAACTTATGAAAAATGAAAAATTCGTCTGAGGATATGTGAAAGTTCATATGAAAACTAAGTTTGGAAAGAACATCAAGATGACTCACTAACAGATGAACTTTGGATATGAAAATTCAAATTTTAGAAACAAAGCTTTTGATCTGTTATAATGATATGTTGACATACGAATGATAGTACTCAGAAATTTGAACTTTATATTAAGTCTGAAAAGAGGCCTATCTGACAGACGAACTTTGAAGTTTAGAAATTTGAATTTCGAAATGGCTGAACTATTGTATCTTATTGAACTGTCCTTTGACAGAAGAATTTCGAAGGCACTGTAGCAAAATGGAACTACTGTTCACACATTTAAGAATAACTTTTTACTTAAAAATTCGTATGTTCCAACATAGAAATATTTTCCAAAGACCAAAATTTGAACTTTGCTTCATGACAGATGAACTTCAAACATTCAATGTTGAAGTCTTTAGCCTCCGGTCTCTGTGAAATTTGTCTGTTGGCCAACCAAAATTCGAACTTTAAGTGTCAAAAGCATTAAATGCGGTTAGTGAATGGATAGTTTTTCAGAGTAACTGTTGGGTAACTTCTCCAATGGATAGATTTTGTCTCTAACGTATAGTTAAGACCTAAATCTATAAATATAATATCTTTTGAAGGTGTGAGTAAAGATTATAACCTGTATATACTGAAACTCTTTCAAATCATTTACTCGAAGTCTCTTACTCATTCATACTTCAATATTTGTACTCTAACTTTCATATACACTCTGATTAAGAGAGTTTATTCATTGTAAACAATCTCATCTTCATCTGGAAGAAATATTTTCTTGTGAGGGGATATCACAAGGGATTAGGGAAGCACTTAGCTAGAGTGCAAAGAGAGAAAGTGTGAGCTCTAAAATAGAGCATCAACCCTGTACTATGGCATTTGCAAGAAGCTTACTGAATTCTTACAAGATAGTGGAAAATCTCAAATGGTGGCTTGGGGACTGGACGTAAGTCAAGATTAAAAGACCGAACTAGGATAAATAGCTGTGTCTTCCTTTCTCTAATATTGCTCTTACTGAATATCATTTATACTCTGGTTTATTATCAGCTTTGCTTTTCTCACTTTCTTAAAAGTTTTGCAGAAAATCTTAATCTTCCCAATTCACCCCTTCTCTTGGAAGCGAGCACATCTAACAAGTGGTATCAGAGCCTAGTTTCCCAATCAAAGGATTTAACAGTCCAGGAATTACAATGGCTGGCTTTGGAGAAAGCATACTACTAGGGGAAATAACACAAATAGACCACCTGGCTTCCGTGGAGAACACTATGGATACTGTAAGATGAGAATGCAAATCTATCTTCAGTCCATTGATCTGGACATCTGGTTCATCATCCAGAAGGGAGATTATGTCCCAATGGTATTGCAGGATGATGGGAAGTACAGAGAAAAACTAGAAGTTGAATGGAATGAGAAAGATAGAAGGAGAGTCTTGCTGAACTTCAAGGCAAAACACTGCTTTGTCAGTGCATTAAATCAAGACGAATTCTATAGGGTCTCACAATGCTCCACAACCAAGGATATGTGGGACACCTTGGAAATTGCTCATGAAGGAATATCTGGAGTTAGAGGACACAAATTGAACTCCTGCATAGGAGAATATGAGAGCTTCAGAATGGTTGAAGGTGAGAGTATCAAAGAACTGCAAAAGAGATTCATCCTTATTGTGAATCAATTGAAAAGTCTTGGCAAGGAGTACACTCAGATAGAAAAGGTCAGAAAGATCCTCAGAGCTCTTCCTCTGGAATGACAACCTAAAGTAACAGCAATTGAGGAAGCCAGAGGAGAATCCATGGCATCTGTCACAGCCCTCTTTGGTAGCCTCGAAGAATATGAAGGAAAAATGAAGGCCCTCAAGGAGGTAAGATAAGACAGAAAGAAGAAGGGTCTTGCTCTGAAAGTTGGTGATGAGAAAGAATAAGAATCTGACGATGGAGATGAGTTAGATGAAGAAACTTTGTCCATGATGGTTAGAAAATTTGGAAGATTCTACAACAAGAAAAGAAACAAGAAATTCTTCAAGAAAGGAGCAGTTGGAGACAATAAGAAAGAAGGAAAAGAACCTATCACTTGCTATGAGTGCACGAAGCAAGGACATATCAAATGGAATTGTCCACAATTCCTCAAGAAGCAAGAAAAAGAAAAGAAAGCTGTGGATAAAAGCAAGAAGAAAAGAGCGTACATCTCATTAATCTAGGCCAACAGCTCAGATGAAGAAGAAGATGAGGAAGATGAAATTGCCAACATATGTCTGATGGCACTTGCATATAATGAAGCTGAAATCCTATCCAACAGTGATTAGGAGGATGAGGTATCTGAATCTGAACCTTCTTACTCTAAATTACTAGATGCATTTCATGAGTTGCATGATGAGTTCATTAAAACTGCTAAAGAGCTCAAACAAGCTAAGAGAAAGATTAATAAGTTAGAATCTCAGCATAACATCTCTGAAATTACTCATCTGTATATTGCTGAATCTGCTAGCTGTAAATCATGTATTGAATTAAAGCAAACCAATGACTATCTGGTGAAAAGCATGTCTAGACTCACCAAAAGAAAAGATATGTTATTTGCTTCAATAGGGAGTCAAAGAATGACACAGGGAAAGGCTAGACTTGGCTATGACCCTTGTGCAGTAAAAGAAAAGATTAGGAAGAAAAATCAAAATGTATATTTAAGACATTTTGTACATGATAGTGGCAGTAAAAAGAAAGATCATATTCCACGACATATTGAATCCTATGATCAACCAAAGCATGGAAAACAAAAATATTATCTGCATTACTTTCTTCCTGCATCTCAATCTAGCAGTTCCTTTACCACCTGTCACTTCTGTAACAAGAAGTGACATATTTCCAGTTCATGTACTTTAAAGAAAATGGACTTAACAGAAAGGTTAAATGGGTTCCCAAAGGTACATCTGTGTCTAGGGAAAATACTACTGACAAAAAAGGACCCAAGCAAATTTGGGTACCTAAAAAGAAAATATGAACTTTGTCTTGTAGGTTTGTCTTAAAGCTAGAAAGAGTAATAAATGGTATATGGATAGTGCCTGCTCAAGTCATATGACTGGTGATAAGGAGAAGTTCATCACCCTTAGAGACAAGAAAGGAGGAAAGGTGACATTTGGAGGTGATCAATATGGCAAAATAGTTGGCATTGGCATTGTGGGTAAGAATCCTGAAACATCCATTGAAGAGGTGTTATTTGTAATCGGCCTCAACCATAATCTGCTAAGTGTGAGCCAGACATGTGATAAAGGAAACTGGGTATTATTTGACTCAAAGTTCTGCCTGGTCATCCGAAAAAGTGATCACAAAGTAATCCTCAAGACTTAAAGGGATGGTAACTGTTATACTATTGATCTTGATGAATTTCCTCCCTTAGATTCTGTCTGTTTGATTAGTCAGGATAATGATAGTTGGTATGGCATAGAAAGTTAGCACATATTAATATGAATCAACCATCAAAACTGGTTGAAAATGAATTGGTCACTGGCCTACCAAAAATTTCTTCTGAAAAAGATAAAGAATATGATGCATGCTTAAGAGGAAAACAAACTAAATCATCATTTAAATCTAAAAACGCAGTTACCACATCTAGACCTCTACAACTATTACATATGGATCTGATAGGACCATCTAGAGTTAAGAGCATTGGTGGAAATCTATATGTTCTTGTAATTGTGGATGACTACTCTAGATTTACTTGGACATTGTTTCTTTCTTTTAAAAGTGATACGTTTGATGCACTTGCAACCTTAGCTAAGAAAGTGCAAAATGAGAAAGGTACTTCTATTGTGTGTATCAGGTCTGATCATAGAGGAGAGTTCAAAAATTTACACTTCTTGGAGTATTGTGATGAGCATGGAATTGATCACAACTTCTCAGCCCCAAGAACTCCTCAACAAAATGGAGTGGTGGAGAGGAAGAATAGAACAATTGGAGAGATGGTAAGAGCAATGCTAAATGAAAGGGAACTCTCTCAAGTATTCTGGGCTGATGCAGTAAACACAACAAGTTACATCATAAATAGAGCCTACATCAGACTAATTCTTGGGAAGACTCCTTATGAGCTATACAAAGGAAGGAAGCCACACCTCTCACATCTACATGTACTTGACTATAAGTACTTCATCCACAATAATGGAAAGGAGAATTTGGGTAAGTTTAATACCAAATCTGATGAAGGTATATTTCTGGACTACTCTAGTAGGAGTAAAGCATATAGAGTTTTAAACAAAAAGTCTAAATTAGTAGAAGAATCTGTGCATGTAGTGTTTATTGAAAATGAAACTATTTCTAAGCATGTTAGTGATGAAGATGATCTTATTTCAAACTTTAAGAACTTAGATCTTTCTGAAGAAGATAAAATTGAACCTCCAAAAATATCTGAATCTATTCACATAGAGGAAGATATTCAGGAGAGATTTTGAGAATAAGAACAATGAAGAAATATCTTAGGAACCCCCTAGAGCTTGGAGATATCAAAGGAATCATCCTGTTGATCAAGTAATTGAGGATGTTCAAGAGAAAGTTAAAACCATAAAACAATTAAGAGATCAGATGATAACCTGTGCCTTCATTTCTCAAATTGAACCTAAATGTACTAAAGAAGCCTTAACTGATAAATACTGGATTTTAGCTATGCAAGATGAATTGAATCAATTTGAAAGAAATCAAGTTTGGGATTTAGTGCCTAGACCTAAGAATCATCCTATCATTGACACTAAATGGGTTTTTAGAAATAAACTTGATGAATCTGGATTAATAATCAGAAATAAAGCTAGACTGGTTGCTAAAGGATATAATAAAAAAAGAAGGGATTAATTTTGAAGAAACCTTTGCTCCAATGGCTAGATTAGAAGTAATTAGAATTCTGTTAGTATATTCATGCATGAAGAATATACTGTTATACCAAATGGATGTAAAGAGTGCTTTTCTTAATGGATATATCATGCAAGAAGTTTATGTAGACCAACCTTTAGGCTTTGAGGACTCTACAAAACCAAATCATGTTTATAAACTAAAAAAAGCTCTTTATGGTTTAAAGCAAGCCCCTAGAGCATGGTATGAAAGATTAAGCAATTTTTTAACTGAAAAGGGGTTTAACAGAGGAAAAGTAGATACTACTTTGTTCATTAAGAAAGAAAACAAAGATTTACTTATTATTCAAATTTATTTTGATGATATTATATTCGGTGCTACTAATGAATCTCTTTGCAAGAATTTTTCTAAGCTAATGCAGGGAGAATTCGAAATGTCAATGATGAGTAAGCTCAACTTCTTCCTTAGATTACAAATTAAGTTATGTGATGATGGTATCTTTCTCAATCAATCCAAGTATCTAAAGAATTGCTAAAAAAGTTTGGCATGGAAAATGCTAAGCCAATGGGAACACCTATGGCTATTGCAAACAAGCTTGATATGGATGAAGGAGGAAATGTTTGACATAACTCAGCATAGAAGAATGATTGGATCTCTACTATACCTAACCACCAGCAGACCTAACATCATGTACAGTGTCTGTATGTGTGCAAGGTTCTAGTCATGTCCCAAAGAAACCCATGCAACTGCTATAAAGCGTATCTTCAGATATCTTATGGAATATCACAGATGGGTCTTTGGTATCCAAAGGGCAATTGAGAAGATCCCAAAGGATACACTGATGCTGACTTTGTAGGATCCAAAACTGACAGAAAAAGCACAAGTGGAACATGTCAGTTTCTTGGAGGATCCTTGGTCTCATGGTTTAGCAAGAAGCAAAATAGTGTAGCCTTATCCACGGCAGAAGCTGAATATGTTGCTGCTGGAAGCTATTATGCCCAAATCATCTAGATGAAATAGCAGCTTGAAGATCTTGAGATTGAGATAAAGGAAATACCAATAATATGTGACAATCAAAGTGCCATTAACATCACAAAGAATCATGTCATGCATTCAAGCACAAAGCATATTGAAGTTAGGCACCACTTCATAAGGGATCATATTCTGAAAAGGGAAATCAGATTAGAATACATCCCAACAAAAGATCAAGTTACTGACATCTTGACAAAGCCTCTATTAGAAGATAGACATTGCAAAATCAGAAGAGAATTGGGTATGGTAAATCCCAATGAATTGTGAGTAAATCTTTGTGCAAATCTATTTTTAGAATTTCTGACATTAATTTAATTCTAACTTTAGTATCGGAGTGAGTTTAATTTAAGTTGTAGGTGCTCCTCATAAGTTTCAATGACAATAAATCTAAAAAATGGAGCATTCCAGAATGGAACAAGTCAAAAAGTGAGAAAGAAAGCTAGAAATCAGAGTTTCTCGATCCATTTTGTAAGTTTATAAAGTTAAAATTCGCATTTTAGATGTGTATTAGACGAATTTCATTGATTAATTTTGTTTTAGAACAAGTCAGCATGTTTGACATTCGAATTTTGATGCCTATCAGATGAACTTCAGCTTGCTTTACTTCGTAACAGTTCTCGGTGATCCTTCGAAATTAGTCTGTTATTCTATGAAAATTTGAATTTTCAAAAATAAAGTTCCAATATTATCTTTGTCCAACAAGAAGATTGTACGAATTTCAACTTCTCAAAATTCGCATGTTGGAAACTCTTTACAAAATGTTGAAATTCGAATTTCTGGTTTAAAATTCGTCTGTTGAACATGCTCACTTTATTGAATCTCTGAAATTCAAATTTTCAAATTAACATTCGTCTATTGTTTGTTGTATTGATAATTGCTTGCTGCCTGTTCTTTGAAATTTGAACTTTGTTGAAACGAAGTTCGTCTATTCATCTCTTGATGTTTGAACTAAGCCTCTGTCAGATGAACTTTCAGAGGAAAATTCATTTGTCAGTAAGGTTTGCCGAATGTGTTAACCTGTAACTGCTCGAAGTTCAAATTTTGACCCCTCAAAATTTGTCTGTCCAGTGGTTACATACACATGTTAAACTAACGGTTATCCTCTGAATAGAATCAACCCTATTCATCTCTCTCATGGGTCTGTTCAAATTCTCTCATCAATATCCTTTAATTCTGACCAAAAATCTTCATCTTCTATCGATCAAACTTCTCTTTGCACCCTATAAACACATTTCCTGCTTCATTCTGAATCATTCAACCATAAAAATGGCAAGAGTGAAAAATCCCAAAGCTGGAAAGGAAGAATCTCGGCCAAAGAGAACCGTGAAATCTCAATATGCCTGAAAGAAGAGTGAGAAACCGAAAGGAAAAGGTGAATCCAGCAAAGTAACCCCCTCCAAAAGGTAGAAAACAACACCAAAGCCTGATTCAAAGAAAGCTGGACCATCTTCTTCAAAGAAAGCAGAGCCCTCGGTTCCTTCTACTCCTGCTGCTGCTTCCACCTCCTCCAGTACTGAATCTGGAGAATATGAGTTGACCACATTGCCATTATGGAGTAATGCTCATATTCAGGAGGAGTATATGACCGAGTTTGTGGGAAAGAAGGTAATCAAGCCTCACTGTGTCAATATGGAAGAATTCTTAATCTCTAACAACTTTGATGCCGAGCTGTAGATAACCAAGTACAAGAATTTGTTAGAGATATTGGAAGGATACGATCATGAGGTAGTCAAGACGTGGTATGACTCTCTGAAATACAACAGCAAGAAAAGGAAATGGGAAGTCAATCTGAGATCAAGGACCATCTGGCTAACAGATGAAACCCTTAATGAGGTGTTAGAGATTCCAGGGCAAGATGGATTGAAGATTGACATTACTGCTTCTAGGTACATGGATAAGGCTGAGACTGCTGGTGAAGAAGGTGGATATTTCCTAAACTATAAGGAGAGCACAATCTTGAACACTTTGTTCAGAAGAAAGGAGAATAGGCCACCCATAAGCTTGCTTAAGCCCACTGACCTTAGTGCTCAAGTGAGAATCCTACACTACATAGTGTCTAGCATTATCTTCAACAAAGGAGGTAGCTTCAGTCTAATCACGAGGGCAGAGTCACATGTGATGGCAGCAATTATGTGTGGGAAACTTATCAACATGGGACATATCATACTTTAACGCATGATCAAGGCTAGGGATCAGAGGAAAGACTCTACACTTCCTTATGCAGCAATCATCTCTAGGATCCTTCAATATGCCAGGATTCAGCATCTTGAGAAAGGGAAAGAAAAACCTACTGAGATCTTCAAGGAAGAATAGCTGCAAAGGATGAGCATAGAGAATAAAGATGGAAGATGGATTGGAAAGGGAGTTGGAAAATCTGAAGATTGCTTCTTTGATGATAATGCCTCCCTGCAGCAAGAAAGTGCCTTTAAGGCTCCTCCAAGACCTACACCTCAGCCTTTTCAGCCTGTTCCATCCCCATCTCGGCCTACCCAAGCTCCAATTCCATCAACTCCCTCCTCTCGTGCCAAGCCAACCAAGATCACTGAGTTGTATGACAGTTTGTCTACACTCATACTCAGCATCAGGGATGAACAAAATGCCAAGTTTGCTCATCTGCAAGATCATATCCACCAGTTGGCCAAGAACATGAAAGTGGTTGCTGATGCATATGAAGATATTCGGAATGCCATTCCTGCTACATCAGCTCCAACTCAGCCAGGATTCTCTGAGCCTGTTATGTCTCTAACTCCTGAGTCTCCAAGTCCATTTGAGTTAGCCTCTCCTATCCCTGATGATGCTGCACAAGATACTAAGGGTGGTAGCACATTGAGCACACCAGAGGCCTCCAGCAATAAGGCAAGTCCAGGTCTTCTCTTGGACTATGCCATGAAGGATAAAGGTCCTTAGGAGCCTAGCTTTCATGAGCCCATTCTAGCTGATACTCAAAATTCAATTCTTTCCACTCAAGAATCTGAGCAAGTTGAGAGACTAGTGGCAGCCATCTCGACTTCACCATTCATGCAGGCTGCCCTGAATGAAGAAAGAAGCATTGTGCCTTATGTTGATTTGAAAACCATTGCACAATATGCTCTCTTGCAAGCTCAAAGAAGAAGGCTTGAAGAGATGTTTCCTCCTCCTGCTCCCTCACCTGTTACTTCCTATGGTCTCTCAGAGGCATGAAGGGCCCTATTCGCAGTTACAAGGCAAGAAATTTTGAAACTGCTTCAAATCTCTGATGAGGATGAGGACACGAGTTTTGAAGTCTCTGGATTCTTGCCAAAGCTCAATCCAGAAATGCCTTTTGCCCCTGTGCCTCTTCAAGCTATTCCAGTGTCTCAGATCCCTCCTTCTACTGATTTTGTTCACCTTCCTGATGATGCCAAAAAGGGGGAGAAGAAATCTGAGCAAACTGGAAAGTCTTCTGTTGGTAAGAGCTAGAGCAAGAAGCCCAAGTCCAAGAAATAGTGTTTAGAACTTATGGATGCTTGGTTCTTCTTGTAGTATTTTGATAAAATGTTGTTTTGTTTTGCTTTTTTGTATCTTGTACAAGTGATTGTTTGACGAAATAGAAATTACTCTGTTCTGAATTCTATGATTGCATCCTTGTGTTGAACTTTGAATGAATTAATGAATCTCTTTACTTGATCTATTGAACATGATATCTTTTGAATTATAATACATATATTGAGGGGGAGCTTGTTAAAGCAAACCCTAGTACTAATCCTGTTTGTAAGATGTTTTGTCATCATAAAAAAAGGGGAGAATGTTGAATCAAGTGTTTTGATGATTCCTAACTAACTTTCTAGAGCTTGGAAAGAAGATATCAAAGGAGCTCAAATGATCTCAAGTGGAGAAATTCAAGAAAAACCAGTACAAGAATAGATGGAGAATCCACAGCCTTGTTTAAATTGAGTAAAAGACTCTGATTTGGCAACGAGATGTATTAAAACTATGATTCTATGTTATATTTGAAAAACACTCATTAATAGACGAAGTTTGAAACACTCATACTGATATACTGTTTTAAAAATTTGAATTTTGGCTTTGGAAATTCGAATTTCGTATTGAAAAAGAACAAGTCTGAAAAAAAGCTTCTCTGACAGACGAATTTTGACTTGAGAAATTTGAATTTTGATACATGTATGAAAAGAGTTTTCTCTGACAGACAAACTTTGGCCTTTGAAAATTTGAATTTCAGAAGAAAATACAACTTATGAAAAATGAAAAATTCGTCTGAGGATATGTGAAAGTTCATATGAAAACTAAGTTTGGAAAGAACATCAAGGTGGCTAACTAACAGATGAACTTTGGATATGAAAATTCAAATTTTAGAAACAAAGCTTTTGATCTGTTATAATGATATGTTGACATACGAATGATAGTACTCAGAAATTCGAACTTTATATTAAATCTGAAAAGAGGCCTATCTGACAGACGAACTTTGAAGTTTAGAAATTTGAATTTCGAAATGGCTGAACTATTGTATCTTATTGAACTGTCCTTTGACAGAAGAATTTCGAAGGCACTGTAGCAAAATGGAACTACTGTTCACACATTTAAGAATAACTTTTTACTTAAAAATTCGTATGTTTCAACATAGAAATATTTTCCAAAGACCAAAATTTGAACTTTGCTTCATGACAGACGAACTTCGAACGTTCAATGTTGAAGTCTTTAGCCTCCGGTCTCTGTGAAATTCATCTGTTGGCTAACCAAAATTCGAACTTTGAGTGTCAGAAGTATTAAATATGGTTGGTGAACGGATAGTTTTTCAGAGTAACCGTTGGGTAACTTCTCCAACGGATAGATTTTGTCTCTAACATATAGTTAAGACCTAAATCTATAAATATAACATCTTTTGAAGGTGTGAGTAATGATTATAACCTGTATATACTGAAACTTTGCCAAATCATTTACTCAAAGTCTCTTACTCATTCATACTTCAATATTTGTACTCTAACTTTCATATACACTCTGATTAAGAGAGTTTATTCATTGTAAACAATCTTATCATCATCTGGAAGAAAGATTTTCTTGTGAGGGGATATCACAAGGGATTGGGGAAGCACTTAGTTAGAGTGCAAAGAGAGAAAGTGTGAGCTCTAAAACAGAGCATCAACGCTGTGCTGTGGCATTTACAAGAAGCCCACTGAATTCTTGCAAGATGGTGGAAAATCTCAAGTGGTGGCTTGGGAACTGGACATAGGTCAAGATTAAAAGACCAAATCAGGATAAACATCCGTGTCTTCCCTTCTCTATTACTACTCTTACTAAATATTCATTTATACTCTGGTTTATTGTCACCTTTGCTTTTCTCACTTTCTTAAAAGTTTTGCAGAAAATCTTAATCTTTCCAATTCACCCCCTCTCTTGCAAAGCCAGCACATCTAACAAATTTAACTCATTTTAAACATATGATAACAAGATTAAGTAATTTTTGAAGATTAATCCCATCTCAAGACCTAAATGAAAACAAAATATACCTAGTGACTAGGTCTTCAAATAATGAGTTCCACTTCCATTTGGTCATTTTCTTCTTGACATGCTCCCTCTGATCTTCCATTTTTAGAGCATCCTTTCTTTTCTTCTTTCTTGAGTGATGCATGATATTGATTTCTATTTCTGTATTCCAATACTCACTCTTCTTTCTTGGACCAACCTACATTTAATATATTATACTTACAAACTAAGTAGTTAGTCCAGTATATCTATCCAACTTATGTTATTCATTGTAAAAGTATAGTGGATATATTTGCACATAGCATGATATATACATTATAACCATAATTAAATACATGCTAATACATATTTTACTTCTTTAAGAAATATTATGTATGTCAGATACATATGATACATTTGTTCCTTATTACTCTATATTTGTCATCATCAAAACTTATGTTATACTAAACCTTCCAGAAGTGAGTTCAAGGCTGAATTGGTTTTGAGTATTATTTTAGCAATTAATTTTGATTAGCAGTTATTTTTATTTCTATGTTTCTTTCGCTATATTTTTTAGTATGTAAAAATTATCTAGAAATTACAAGCATTAATTAGTTAAATATGCAGCGTAGAGAGTAGATATTTATTATTATTAGTCCTTAATGGTAGTCAGCAGGCATGCCACAGTGAGATGATGAAGAAGATAGAGAAGGAGGATTGGATCTAAAAAAAATAGCTAAACAAAAAGAAGAAGGCCAACCCAAAAAAGATCATCATGTAGTAAATGCAATGTAGGAAAGTCTAACCTAAAGGTTTTGCCAACTCACACAAGAAAACGAGGGGATATAAAGTTTATAACACAATACACTAAATCAGTTTTTTTTTTCTTTTTGGCATTTTCATTGCCTTGTTAGGAGAAAAAATAGGTGTATTGATCTTTAATAGACCGATATCAATCTCTTGTTTTAGAGACTGTTTCTGCTTGCATTTCTCTTCATCAGTTGGGTTTGAGAAACCTATAACAGTAGATACTCTGTTTCATTTCATTGAGTACGTAAAAAAAAAGTTGTTCACATAATGGGTAAAGAAATTTGAACACAACATCCTTTACCTCGCAATTAGAAAGTGCAAACTATTCAAGAGAGAACGGATCATTTTGATATTGTGTCATAGTGAAGCCTGTGGGTGCTGTGGAATTGGTGAACTTGCTCTTGGCCAATCTCATGATCATTTTTTTGCCTACTAGTTCATGAAGCTCCTCAGGAAATGAATATGGTTCGCCATCCCATATACATTTTCGTTATCAAGCAGAGAGGAAAACAATTTAAAGATGTTGTCGGAATAAATTTTTTTTAGATAGAACTATCTCATCACCTTCGTGAGGTTGCTCAATAATTGCTCAGTAGATATCTATAACAATTGTGTAATATGTCGATCAAAGAACACCATTGATATCTGTCCAATATTGTCCTTCACCTCATAGTGGACTTTAAATCTATGGAGACCCAAACATTACTCTGAGGAAGGAAATGAATAACAAATATAATTACAATTTTTCAATGATACAGTACTAACCTCGGTTTCACATTTTCAATGTTTTTTTTGCAATTGGCACAATATTACAACCCATCTTTTTCTCTTGGTTTAGAGTTGCACCTGGGGTAGCTATAATACCACTAGCCATAACCTGTTTGCATTTTTTCCACCTCCACCAAAATTGTACATACGAATGCCTATGAGAAGAGACAGGAAAATCAATGCACATTTTCTCTATCTCTTCAAAGCGTATAGCATTGTTGTTCTATTGATGATAACTTAAAAACTAACTCACGTCATTGTGATATGAAATATCCAAAATTAAGTCGATTATTGCTATGAAGAATGTCATAATTTTGTGATTGAGATGGTTGTGGATCTATAATTTGAGTGTAACGATGCATCTCTTTGATGGGGGAGGATGAAAGACTAGTGAGTCAAGCCATCGCGACCAATTGAAGTTAAGAAAAAAATAAAATTAAAAGAAAAAAGGGGGGAAAATAATTCTTGAATACTTATCTGAAGTTGTAGATACGTTTTCAATGAATTACTTATTTAATAACTCTAGATGAAGCAATCATTTTCAATAAATCCATAAATCCTATGTTTTAAAATTATAAGTTTTAAAAGTACTTGTCAAGCAATGATCTTGCCTTGGGTATGTTAAGGTTAAAGGTGATCTTTGTTGTTGACCATGAATTTGTGAGTTGAATCTCTCTAGATCAAGTTAGCTTGATTCTTGCATATTGAAGAATGATCACTATAAGAAGTTGCTTGTGCTTTTCTCTATCAAAATAGGCTATGGTTACAATCTCATTGAAAAGCATGCAATCTATTGTTGTACCTCTAGGATAAATTGAGAGGCAAAAGATAAGATATTGCTATTAAGTAGATACTTGAGTGCTAAGATACATATCATTTACAAGAGTGACAACTGAAATTAAAGTTTTATTAGACTAACTCCAGATCTGCAGTAAAAAATGTGAGCCTATCATGGATTTCATTGTTAACATGAAATTGTTGTAGTGAGCCACAAGACTTGAGGAAATCGATCATATCTGTTATGTTATCATACCGAAAAAATAAAAGAGAAAAAAATCAGTGGGAGTTAGTAGCAAAAAGCAAAGGAAAGACAATATGTTGAGGATGAAGGACAATGCAGATTGACCGATAAGGAGATCTTTGTATCTGAATTTGACAAGATCCTTGATTATCACAAAATTGTAAGAGTCAGTAGGTATGTCACACTCGATTCTATGGAAATAAGTGTGTTGGTTGAAAGATAATCTATAAGAATGCGGCATTGTCTTGAATAGTCCTGTATTTTCTCCAACATGAAAATTCTCCATCTCATAACATTCACCATCAACTAAAGTCAATTCATATTGTTGATTTAAGTTCGATGCTAGTATTGTTACTTGAATCTTGCTTTTCTACATAAGAGCCATATAACTATGTAAATCTACACACTTTAATGATTAATTTGTTAGAAATTGTGCCCTAGGCCAATCATTATATTATGAATATTGTACTTCATTATGAAAAAGAAAGTGTTTTTCTTTTATTCTATTATTATATTGCTTGCATGTTTTTCTTTATAATAATATCTTTGGATAAATCATTTTATCCTAAATGTCCCTAGTCAATCATCTTTATAAGAACAATGATGAACTAAGACTCGTATAATTTTGATTGATAATTATGGTTTAATTATGTATAAAGATACAAATCAAAATTATAAGCATTTGTTTTGGAACAGGTGCTGAAACAACCCGTCATAAGATAGTTGCATAGATTAAGTTATAAGCATATCTCATATATATAACCGTATCACTAAACCCTCAGATCTGAGATCACTATCACTTTCTACATGGAGAACACTATACTTTGGCATAGTCAAAAGTCACCCTTAATCGGGAGATCATAAAGGCTATGATCGGGCATAGTAAAATTCATGTAGAGAAAGATGAATTGTCAAGATGGAATTTGTCCCTCTAATTAATGGAGATATATATATGTATGGGCCCCTTGATGAGTGAGATTGAAAGATGTATGTCCATGCTTAAATTTAAGGGTTTCCATTTGTTCTGTCAGTCTGCTAAGAGATCGAGATAGTGATGGTCGAGTAAGATGAGGATGACATTTCCATGCCTCATACTTGATCTATATATAATGAGACAAAGGGATGTGATAGGGTTATATGATAGGTTGTTTCGGATCACCGATCTCATATGATTTGGGTAGTTACAATGTCTTGCTAGAAGCCACTTGTGACTTGTGAGTACAATAGTATCATTGGCCTACTGCCAACATCATATGAGTCTACAAGATGGCACGCAAGAACGGACCAACTCGAGCTAGAATGTGTAGATTTATTGAACTTACGATGTGTTTAGATTTGATAAATTTAATGTTTAATTTAGTGTGAAGAAATTTTATAAATATATTTGATATATCTTATAAAATTTGAGATATATATTTGATATATTATATATATTTGATATATTAAATATATTTTGAAACATATATATCATTTAAATAATTTAAATGAATTAGTTTTAAATTTAATTCTATGTGATATATTCAAATTTAAACTAATGTGATAATTTGAATTTGATTTATATGATAAATTAAATTTAGATTTGATTTTAGATTTAATCTATTAGATAAATTTAAATTTAAACTAATCTATTTAATTAAGATTTGATTTAATTTAAATAATTGATTTAAATTAATCAAATACAAAACCTTATTTATATATGATAGAGACTAGGGTTATCTGATATAGAATTAAGAAAGTCTCCTCCCATCCTAGAGAGAGTTAGCGGTTGCACACTTGGAGAGAGGAAGTATACGTACGCACAGAGACCTCAAGTGTACGGACGTTCATGAACAGTGGTGCTAGCATGTCGTTCGAGTTGGATTCACCGTTCGTGTGGATATCGGTAGAGGAAGCTAATCAGAAGCATCAGTTCCTAAGGTCTGATTGTAAAAAAAAAACCTAAAAATCTACACATCAAAGGTAAAAATTCTTCTCTACATATTGTTAGCAAGACTGACTTCCCAAGAGGGGGGGTGAATTAGGAAGATTGAAATTTTTCTGCACAAACTGAAATGAGTAAAGATAGCACAGTGTAATGAAGGCAACTTATAAAACAGAGCAAGCTGAAAAGTAAAGATAAGGAGAAGAAAACTGAGTGATTTATTCTGGTTCGGTCTATCCACTTGACCTACTTCCAGTCCCCAAGACAACTCTTGAGATTTATCCACTATACAGCAAGAATTCAATGGG
Source organism: Adenanthera pavonina (assembly GCA_026686845.1). Taxonomy (NCBI): domain Eukaryota; kingdom Viridiplantae; phylum Streptophyta; class Magnoliopsida; order Fabales; family Fabaceae; genus Adenanthera; species Adenanthera pavonina. Next base: position 14,064,242 of record JAIVEN010000017.1, read on the forward strand.
CTTCTTGCTAATGCCACAGTACATGAGTATGCTCTGTTTCTGGAGCTCTCTCAAACACTCTAAGCACTCTCACAATGTGCTTCCCAATCCCCTTGTGATTTCCCCTCACAAGTAAATCTATCTTACAGATGAAGAGTAGATTGTTTACAAAGAAATAACTCTCTTGAATAGAGTAGATTTGAAGGTTAAAGTACAAATATTGAAGTTGAGAGGGTAAAAGCTCTTGAGAAGAAGTTTTGACAGAAATTCATTATATACAAGTTAGATTCATTACCCACAACTTCAAATGTTGTTGTATTTATAGATTTAGGTCTCAAATGTCCGTTAGAGACTTTAATCTATCCGTTGGAGAAGTTATCCAATGGTTACTCTGAAAAACTATTCGTTAACCAACCGCATTTAATGCTTCTGACATACTGAAATTCAAATTTTGGCTGGTCAACAGACGAATTTCGAAGGAACCAAAGGTTAGAGCTTTCAACGTTACAGCACGAAGTTCGTCTGTTCATGAAGTGAAATTCGAATTTTGAAACTTGTAGAACATTTTCACAATGTGACATACGAATTTTCAAGAAGAAAGTTTTTCGGTTAAGTGTGAACAGTGTTTTCAATTTGCTACAGTGCCCTCGAAATTCGAATTTTGGAAGCCCAAAATTTGTCTGTTCCCAGTACGTGAAAAGGAGGCACAGTAGTTCATTTTCTTCAAAATTCGAATGTTGAAGAGTGAAGTTCGTCTGTCAGAGAGACTCTTTTCAGACTAACTTTATCATTCGAATATTGCAAGTTCACATCATTCGTATGTCAATGTTTCACTTCAATAGACTCAAGAACTTAGCTTCTAAAATTTGAATTTTAAAGTTCAAAGTTCGTCTGTCAGAGAGCAGTTTTGAAACTTAAATCATTCTTGATCTCAGATGAACTTTAACACAGTTTCAGACGAATTTCTTCTATTTTCTCAAATTTTGTTTTGTCTGAAATTCGAATTTTGAAGAACCAAAGTTCGTCTGTTTCAAGGAAACTTCTCTCGGACTTAGATGAAAATTTGAATGTTGAACAATCAAAATTCGTCTGACAGAGAGCCATCTCTTCAGACTTATTCAGTTTTAGTTCGAAATTCGAATTTCCTAAGGCAAAGTTCAAATTTCCAACTTGACAGTTAAGTTTAAACTTTCAAACTTCGTCTGTTTGTGGGTGTTTTTCAAATAAGTCAAGATTTAGCACAAACTCAAGGTTTGAAAACATCTTTTTCTCAAATCAAAATCTTTTACCCAATCACAACTAAAACTAAAGATCCTACACAGGATCTATCAGCAAATACTCAGAAAATCTTCACTTGAAACAACTTTGATCTCCTTTGATATATTCAATCCGAGCTCTTGAGTGTTGGTTTGGAATAATCAAAACTCTTGATTCAACACATATCAATTTAAGCAACATTGATCGATCCATGGAAGGAATTCGGTATTGTTATCCGCTGCACGTGTACAAGCTTTTCAGCATAATCATGATTAAAATGAATACTAAAATTAAGATATTAAGGTACATAGCACGAGAATAAAAGATTTCATTATGGATCTCTTCGTCCATGAGAATCATGCAAACATGATCTATTCATGAAGGTTACTGCTGATTGTGAACACTCCACTTCTTAACTATCCTCACCTTCAATCTCTATGTTTCCTTAGTAGTGTCAATGTCTTTGATCAAATCAAATTGCACGCTATTTATGATGTTGGAATATCTATTCTAAAGACAATGGTTGGCTGCCCTTTCAATAGTAAAAAAAAAAAGGAAGGCAAGAAGAGGTATAAGGGTAACCAATCTACTATGCAAAATGATATATGCATGTACTCCTTTTTCAATGATCATGTTGCAACATGTCTAGGTTGTTCGTGCATATCACTCGGTATATAATAAACGGATGAGTGTAATGAATAATTTAATATGAATTTGAAGCTGAGTAAGATTATGAACTAGAGGAATGATAACAGGGTGAAATCACTACTCGATCATTTTATCTTGTCTTATTTATAATTTATTATTAGGTAAAGGTAATGGAATATATATAAGTAGTAAATTAATAAAATATAAATAATATCTACGACATGAAAGAAAATAACTGTAATAGAGAATGTACAAACAGTGAAATTCTAATAGTAAAAAATCTTAATTTTTTTTTTTAAAATTTTATCCTGTGATAATCCCATTTTTAGTGCAGGCTTCAATCTTATCATTTTTTGCTATAGTGGTGCCAATACCTCTTTGGCTTTATTTTCTATGCAACCAGCTTTTTTAGAAGCACACGTAATTGACCTTGTTCCTTTTACAGGGAATAGAAGAATGATAGCATTATTCATTATTATTATCCATTGCATAGTGCCAAACAATGCTTTTTTACAAGTCTAAATGTCAAATAAGCATGGACATTATGGAAAAAAGTAGAGAAAACTTAGATGCCTCATGGAGGACATTGAAGTAAATGAAAGTCCAAAATGTTTGCCAAAGTTCTAAAAGTCAAATAAGTATGGATGTTTTGCAAAAAGTTAGGGGGAAGCTAGATAGAATGTGGAAGATATTGAAGCAGATGGAACTCAAATTCAAAATGGCTGCTAATAAAAAAAGGTGTGAAGATCATGATACTCATCTATTAAGTATTAAGTATTTATGATACAATAGCATCAATTAGTTTGAGTTTCTTTATTATTTAATAGATAATAATAATTAGTACTAATAGATTATTAAGATTTTTGTTATTTAGATTTTTTTTACCATTAATAATAATTAGTATTAATAGATTATTCATGTTTTTTTATTCATATTTTTTTCACTATTATTAGATTATATGGAATATTGTATTTTGTTGTATTACTCACTTGTAAAGTGATTAAGATAGGTAGACACTTTCTATTTAGATCTTTTTTGATAAATTATTGTCATGATTACAAGTAGGAAAACAGACAAAGGAAACAAAGTAGGCATGGCAGCTTTATCTCGTCTCATATTTTCATTTTCAAGATATTTCCAATATTCCAAGACGTTAAAGCATTACCTCTGATAATATTTTGTTTATGCATGAGAAATTCATCCTACAACATTTATTTCACTGGATGACACTAGTTGGACTAATAGTTCAATTTAACCCAAACCCTCCTCCTGAGACCAAGCAAGTCATGCTAACATTTGCAAGCTGAACTGTAAGCTGATGGACAATGACATCTGGAACAATGATATGTTAACGAAGATATTAGTCCAAGTTCCTACAAAGAAAGTTGTCCACTTGAGATGTGTCTGTAAAAGATGGCATGACATTATTTCTAGTTATAGGTTTTGCTACATGCACACTGTTCACTGGCATTCAAGATCCACAATCCCATATGGTATTTTGTTAAAACCGATGATAGAAATTTTTGTTCACTTTGAAACACTGCCTTTCCCAAAGGTTGATTGAATTTCCTCTCATCTTAGTGTTCCACTAATAACATCTCTTCACCCAACACACTATTCTATAATTCAATCTTACAACGGTTTGTTTTTATTAGCCTGAAGCAATCGCCTCAAAATATTTGATGGTTTCAGTTCTTTCTTCAATATCGAGTCTAGTTTGATATCTCCCTTCAAATTCTTCATCAGCAACATCACAACTATGTAGTATGCTATGATAAGATTTTCAAGTGAGCAATTTGCAATGAGCGTAGTTCAAGTAAGTTTTGCATTTGATCCTTTAATATCTCCTAACTATATTGTGGTTTGTATTAGACGAGAAGAAGGACATTGTTCTTCATGTTTACTCATCAAAAATTTCGGTGTGGGATGAGAATTGTATCCCATTTGTTTCATCGGGGAATGTTTTATTTGGTTGTCCCATTTACTTTAATGGGCCTATTCATTGGATATCAAAGAGTGGGAATTCATTTCTTATTTTGAAAAGTCTAGTGGAGAATGTTATGTTATTCTGAGACAGAACAAAAATAGCTCGTCACTGAACATTTTTAAACTGATAAATGACTACTATAGCTAGGATCTCATAGCTCATGTTGATTTGAGCATACTAGCTAATACCATTCCAGGGGTGTTCTTTGACCAATTGATAGATCTTCTTGGATTCTGTGTGATGCATGTTTATTCAGCTAAGGATGAAGGAACTCATAGGATATTGTTGCTAACTAATCACAGGGTGACTTCTTTTACCTTGGGTAATGTTAACTTGGCTCGACTAGTTATGTGGGATGATCTATCTCTTCCATTTTACTTGCATGGTCACTATGAATGGAGTGAATCATTTGCCTATCATGAATGTTTAATATATGTTAAACCATTTTTGAGTGGATTCACATGAGAGATTAATGTATTTAGTTATTTTTATGTTTGAAAATAGTGGAGCATATGTATTATGAGAGATTTTTATCTATGTTGCCTTATTGCTTTAGTCTATCGATTAATAGAAATTAAGAAAAATAGAAGTAAATTATAGCATTTATTTTCTAGGATGACAAATATTTAGAATGGGATGCAATTTTCATTCTTAAAACTTACTAATTTTTTTTTTATAAACAATGGATATTATGAGATAAAAGTAGTACACTAAAAGCACATTGAGATGATTTTAATTTTGTAGCAATAAAACCATGTAGCATCTGCTTATACAAGACCATAACATAAAAAGTTAGGATAGGGTTAGCAGAAAAAAAGAAGGAGGAAAAAATGTTGAAAGAAACCCAGTATTTGACATGTAATTCAATGATTCAAGAGACAACAGTAAATATTAGGCTAGTTAAACTTTTCATCTTTCTCTTGTTTTAACTTTATGGTCCATGCACAATCATGTTTTGGATAACACGTTTCAAATTCAGATAACACGCTTCAGATAACATGACAAACTGTCATTTGTTTATTAATTTAGTTGCTTTGTAATCTATATATTTTTTCATGCAAGCAGACCATGTGATTGCTTTGCACTAGGATATTTTTTTGGTTGATAACTCAATAAAAACTCTTAACCCAGAATATAATTTTTAAGATTTTAAAAATTAGAAGTTACCAATTGCTTAAATTGTCACTTAATCTTTATTTAAAGAGACCAATATTATGATATGAGCTATATACACATATTGAATGTGCACATAGAAATTATATATATAGACGTATATATGTATGTTTGTAATCATAGGACAAAATTCTAGATCTATAGGTGTTATTACTCTAGTGTCTGTAATCAGAGGACAAATTTTTTTTCAAGATGGATCTCTAAATAATCTCCCCACTAAAAAGAAGCTCAAATCACTTTTTCATCTAAAACATAATTAAATTGTTAGTGATATTTTTTGGCTTAAAAAAGGGCATTGTCAAATTTGTTTTTAAATTTTGGCTATAACAACTATGAAAAAAAAAATAAAAACATAATAACTAGTTTTTTTTTTTCACACAGATACATATATACATATGCTGCAAATCCACATAACACATATATTTGCTCTTAATAATGTATGCCAACATAAGATGTACATTGCTCACAAGAAGCTAACTAACATGCAATATTGTTAAATATTTCTTGGAAAACAACATTTATTGTCTGTGTCAATGGCCTTTATTTAGAGTTATGGAGTAAAATTTTTAATCCATCAATTGTCCTCGCATGTGAAGTAGCAATATATAATTGACCATGGCTGAAAACATTGTTTAGCATATAGACACCAATGTTCATTAGAGATTGACCTTAATTTTTATTTATTGTCATAGCAAATAACGAAATAAGTGGAAATTGCCTCCTTTTTAATGTAAAAGGCCACCTTAATTCAGATGGATTCATATCCATGTGATGTATTAGAACCTTTTCACTTGGACAGTGTTGGTTTAGTTTGATAGCTTCGATCATGTGTTTTGCAAGGCAAGAGATTATCAATTGAGTACCATTGCATAGTCCAGAAGATTGGTTAATATTTCGTATTAACATCACATGCATACCATTCTTGAAGGATAATTTGTGAGGGGGAAGGCTAGAACATTCAATTCTATTTAAAAATTCAACAGTGTAGATCTCTTCAAAAGAGTTGTTGTTTTTTTTGCTTCAGTGACAATGGAATCAGAGCTAAAATAATCAATGTTCTCACCTGGGAAAATTGAACAAATATAGCTATCGATCTTATTAACAAATTTAATAGTAGAAGCAAGAATTGCTCTATGCGAGAAGTAATCAAAATCATTTAAATTGTTCCCAATATTAGGGAAAATTGCATCAATAATAGCTTGGATAGGGTCATTGAAATTAGTGATAAGCAAATTGCTTGGAATTTCTATTGATGCATAGCCATCGTGAGGCTGAACTAGCTTTCCATCTCCTACAACTAGAATCCAATCTGCAAATGCATGAAGTTTATCATTATCGTGAGATGGTATAGATCTCAAAGTGAAAAAGTTTGTCAATTCAGATGTTTTGATGATTCTAAAACAAATGAGCTTGGAGATCTAATATCAAAGGAACACAAGAGAAATGAAGAACAAAGTTGGAGTTTCTTGAAGATTGAAGAGCTATTTCACATGCTTTAAGAAATTATTTGTAAAAGAAGGTAGTTGAGCTTTGAATTTCAATTAATCCAGTATTAAATGAGATAACTAATTGAATGACTAATGATTAGCTTACGATTTCAAAATGGTTTTCAAGAAAAGAGTTATCTTATGAGGATAAAGCTTCAATATCAAAATGATTCTAAGGGTTCAATTGGTTTTCATGAACATGTTTTAGCTTATGGGAATAAGGTCTCAATTTCAAAGATATTTCTAAGTATTTACCCTGTTTTCAAGAAAGTATTTTACCTTATATGTATAATCATTGAAGGTTATGGGGATAAAGACTCAATCTCAAAGCTTTTCCAAAATCTATTCTTCAATTTCATGAAAAGGGATTGAGGTTATCCATATAACACAGTTTGGGAATCAAGTTCTCAAGTTTGTCCAAGTGGTTATCCTAATAAGATAGGTATCTTATCTGGATAAGGAAGTGAACAGTGAAGGCAAGTGGTACTGTACAACCCATTATTCACATAACCTATGGAGGTTATCCGCATAACGTATGTTACAGAGCACTTGGACTCTTCTTTGTTAAAAGGTTATCCGCATAACCTAAGGAGATTATCCACATAATCTAGGGAGGTTATTTGCATAACCTATCCTTTAGAGTACTTTAACCTTTCTCAAGAAAACAGGTTATCTGCATAACCTATATTTCAGAATATTTGAACTTTTCTAAGGTAAAAAGGTTATCTGCATAACCTTGGGAGGTTATCGTGATAACTTAAGTTTCACAAAAACTCAGTTTGAGAAAAACTTAATGTTATTCTAATAACCGAGTGGGTTTTCATGAAAATGATTTTGAGCTAATACTTAGTCATTCTAGGCAGCATGTTATCCCTATAACCTAAATAGGTTATCTGATAATGAAAGCTCTGTTGAATCAAGTGTTTTGATGATTCCAAATCAACCTTGCAGAGTTTGGAAAGAAGATATCAAAGGGGCATGGAAGATCCCAAATGGAGAAATCCAAGTAAAATCAGTACAAGATTAGATATAAGACTTTTTACCTTGTTTAATTTGAGTAAAAGGCTTTGAATTGGCAAAAGAATGTTTTTAGAAATCTGATCCCATATTAATTCATGGAATATTTGAAAATCACCCACTACCAGACGAACTTTGAAGTGCTAATGCTGAACTATTGCTTTGAAAATTCGAACTTTGACTTTTGAAATTCAAATTTTGAATTGAAAATAAGCTAGTCAGAAAAGAGATTCCTTTGACAGATGAACTTTGAATACAGAAATTTGAACTTTGACATGAGTCTGATGAGAGCATTCTCTGATAGACGAACTTTGAGTTTTGAAAATTCAAATTTCTGATAAACTACAATTCATAAAAATTGAAAATTTATCTGAGGATACTTCAAAGCTCATCTGAAAGTAAAGACCAAAAAGAATCTAAAATTAGCTCGACAGATGAACTTTAATTTTGAAAATTTGAATTTTAAAAACAAAGCTTGCAAGTCTGTTATGACAATCTGTTGACACACGAATGGTAGTTTTCAGAAATTCAAACTTTGAATTAAGTCTGATAAGAGTTTCCTCTGATAGACAAACTTTGAATTTTGAAAAGATGAACTATTATGACTTATAAAGCTGCCCACTGACAGCAAATTTTGGGCATCAAAATTTGAACTTCAAAGGCACTGTAGCAATATTAGACAACTGTTCACACTTATCAGAAGAACTTTAACTTGAAAATTCATATGATCCAACATAGAAATTTTTTTCAAAGATAAAAATTTGAACTTTGCTTCATAAACAGATGAACTTTGAAGTTCAAAGTTAAAGTCTTTAACTTTTGGTATCTGCGAAATTCGTTTGTTGACTAACCAAAATTTGAACTTTGAGTGTCAGAAGCATTAAATGCAGTTGGTGAACGGATAGTTTTTCAAAGTAACCATTGGGTAACGTCTCTAATGGCTAGATCTTGTCTCTAACAAATAGTTAAGACACAAATCTATAAATAGAACTTCATTTGAAGTTGTGGGTAACGAATTTACATTGTAAATACTGAAACTCTGTCAAATTCTCAATTCAAAGTCTCTTACTCTCATACTTCATTCTTCTGAACTTCAACTTTCATATACACTCTAAATTAGAGAGTTCATTCTTTGTAATCAATCTTATCTTCATCTGGAAGAAAGATTTTCTTGTGAGGGGATATCACAAGAGATTTAGGAAGCACTAAATTAGATTGCAAAGAGAGAGGTTGTAAGCTCTAAGAACAGAGCATCAAAGCTGTACTGAGGCAATTACAAGAAACCCACTGAATTCTTGCAAGATAATGGATAATCTCAAGTAGTTGCTTGGGGACTGGACATAGGTCAAGATAAAGAGATCGAACCAGGATAAACATCTATGTCTTCCCTTCTCTTCTACTGCTTTTACCTTCTATATCTTTATACTCTGTTTTACTGTCATTCTTGTCTTCATCATCCTTCTAACTTTTGCAAAAAATTTTAAGTTTCCCAATTCACCCCCCTCTTGGGAAGCCAGCTTATCTAACAAGCTCTACATTAAAAATAAAGGCAAACAGTTACCTATTATTCCTATAACTTGAGGAGGTTATCCACATAACCTTTATCAGATGTGTTTAATGCGGTAGGTGAACGACTATTTTACTGAGAATAATGGCTAATCTTTGTTTCTAACGGATATTTTTGCCCCAAAACTATAAATAGGATCTCATTTAAGTTGTTGGGTAATGAGAAAAATAATATATATATATATATCAAAACTCTGCTGATTCGATTATTGATTCATTCAAAGCTGACCTACCCTCTGTTTTGCTCATTTATTGTATCTTAACTTTCATATCTACTCTTTTGAGAGAGTTTTCATTCTGTAAATATCTAAACACTTATGAAGATTACTTAGTATGAGATTACACTAAGGGAGATAGTCTTACTCTTGAGTGAGAAGAGTGAGTGAACTTGTTTCAGTCTAAAGTTCGAGCTGGTATTGTATTGTGATCATTGCAAGAACCCATTCAAATCTTGCGAGAGATAGTGGAGAAATCCCAAGTGGTGGCTTAGGGACTGGATGTAAGTCAAGTGGAATAGACCGAATTAGGATAAACTACTGAGTCTTCTTCCCTTTACTTTTTATTTCTTATACTCTGTTTTTTATAATCTTTTAGTATCACTATTGTATTTAATCTTTGTAGAAAAATTTCATTCTTCCCAATTCACCTCCCTCTTGGGAAGTCAGTTGAACTAACAAACTTTACAATGCTGCCAAAGGTGAGAACAATTTATTGAAGCATTCACAGTGTCTACTCTTGTTCCTTTTGGAATGACAAGCAGGATTTGATGAAAGTCACCACCCATCACAACAAATTTTCCACCAAATGGCTGTGAATAACTATCTAAATTTGTTCCATGCATAATATCTCTAAAAGTCCTATCAACAGCCTCTATACAGTGTCGATTAATCATTGGTGCTTCATCCCAAATAATCAGCTTAACGCGTCTAATTAAATTAGCAACTAGAGAATGTTGTTTGATATTGCATGTTGAATCTTCATTGATTGAAATAGGAATTGAGAACAGTGAATGAGCAATTCGCCCATGAGGAAGAAGAGTTGTTGTAATCCAACTTGAAGCAACTGCAAGAGCAATTTCACCATTAGACCTAAATGTAGTAATGAGTGCATTCTAGAGAAAATTTTTCCCAAGTCCACCATGTGCATATACGAAGAAAAATTTTTGCGAGATTCATATGGGTTGAGGAAATGATGGTATCATAGATTAGTCTTTACTCATCAATTAAATTAGAGATCATTTTTTTCGCTTCGACCATCAAATAATCCCTATCAAAATTTAAATGATCGAGTAATAAATAATCAAGAGGATCCCAACAATTCACGTTAGATTTTAAAGGTAACTCTAGATAGCTTCACAAACTTTTTCCATTCCTTTGTAAAAACTTTTCTATGTCCTTTAGAACGGCATCTTGTTTATCTTCTTAGGAAAAATGTACACTTGAACATATAAAATGGTACATCAAACTGAACAATGTGAAAGGGTACATGGATATCAAAGGCAAATATTCTCTAAGCAACCTCACAAGGTGAGATATATCTACAATCATAATGCTGCTAAATCTCATCTTGTATAGCATTGAAAGATGAGTGTCCTGAATTAGAATACAAACTAACAACCATTCTATCATCCCCTTTTATCAGGTACTTGAATGAATATTTAATAGATCTTGAATGATTAGTTTTTTTCAACATTCAAATGAGCTTGAAATTTTTGCAAAATAAAAGCATTATAGGGAAAAATAAACCTACTGTCAAGTAAGCACCCATTTTTTCTATGATTCTTTGGTTTTATCTCCTGCTATAAGTTGAATATCCCCCATCATCTATGTGACTTTGATCAATAAATTTTTTAGGAAAATGTTTAGTGCATTTGCCTTTTTCCATACAAGGGGAACTTGGATGTTTTTTTTCTAAATGGACCATGCACCATGAAACAACGTACAAGGTCATATAATAATGGTTCTTGGTCTTTGTCAGGAATCTCAGCTGAAATTAATTTGTCTAAATCATCAGGAGTTCTAATCTTATTTCTCTTACTCCAAAAGAGTAGGATATGAGTATGCGGAAGCCCTCTCTTCTAGAACTCTATTGTATAAATTTTTGTAAAGTTTAAACCATAATACAAGTTGGTAATGGTTCTAGAAAGGATAAATAATTGATAATTGTTTAATTTAATCGAAAAAACCAATGGTCAATGACCATCTTACAGAATAAATTCAGTGAACCTGAAAAGTACCGTCTAAAGGAATAAGGCAGCCATTGAAGAAATAAATATTTTAAAAAAAACAACAATGTATAATTGCTTTATAGCATAAATTTCTTTCAAATAAAAAATTAATAGTGCAGTCATTGAATTATTAAATGCTACATATTTTTAAAAATTAATGACTAAACAAAATTAATAAGTGATTGGACAAATAGATACTTTGAAGGGAAAAAATCGATAATTGCTTTATAGTATAAATTTCTCCCAAGCAAACATTCTTCCGGCCCAAATTTACAATTGAAAGCAATAGTACAGCCACTGAAGAATTAAATTATGCCTATTTAAAAAAATCCGTGCCTAAAGAAAATTAACAGGTTAAGATATTGAAAGCAATTTAATAACTTAACATATGGTAGATAAATCTAATAACTTTTTAAAAATTCAACCCATCAAATAAAGTCCAAATAACAACAATTACCTGCAACAACTTCTCCAAATATCTTTCTTTCCTTCATAGTATGCATAAGTTCTTTGAGCTTCATGGTAAACACTCTAGAGACTATGTCTAGACGGTCTACCAATGTTTGTGAGTACCTAGCACATTCTCTTTTTATTTCAGGCCAAGCAGGATTACAAGTGAAAGTTATGTAAACGTTTGGATAACTAGCCCATCTACAAATAGCCATTGCATCTTGATAATTTTGAATTAGATATTGTGCTCCTCCTGTGAAGGAAGATGGAAGTATTATTCTTTTTCCTGTGCTAACAGCCTCAATTTCCCCTTTTAAAACAAAATCAGATAGTCCCTTGTACATGTCAGTCCTGAGCTGCGTCTGATTGCTTCTTATAAACTACAACCGCTATGCTTCAATCATGCTATAAGCATCAACTATAAATTGTTGAAATAATCTACTTGCTTGCAAAAGTTTATCAAATCTCATCATTAATTTATATGCAATAAATTCATGGATGCTAACAAATTGCTTCCTTAATTTTTCCTAGAAGATGGAGAATAGAGTTGAATGCTAGTTTCGTATCCACCAAATCCATATGGAAATATAATAGGATATTGTAAAGGAAGATAACTCTTATGTAATTCATTTATTCTTTTAAAAATGATTGACTCTTTCTTAATGATTATATCCCTTTCAATATATGAATAATCAAAAGCACCAACAATCAAAGCAGCCACATTGGATGAGCAAGGTTAATAATACATCTTACCATATTCACCAGTTTTATGTCTCAATCGTATCTTGACATCAGGATGTTAACCACCCTTAATCATTTCAATTACCATCTTATATTTTTTAACATGCAAATTGAAAGTATCCAATGTATCCATGATGCTTCTAATAATGTCTTGATCAGGTTGGCAATCAATTTCATGAGACTTGATAACGCAAATTAGAAAGCCATTAGCAAATAGCAAACTGATTTTAAAATTTTTAAATTAAGTAGGTGAATGTAACAGATCTTATAGCATACCTAATCGCTATTATACGATTGTTAACTTCATGTTGGGTATCATACACATACAATTCAAAATAGACTGCATGAGACCTGGGTGGTGGCAATAAACTATCAATTAGATGGTAATTCTGCCCAGAGATAACAAAACAGTATGGGCTAGCATGTGAGAAATGCCTAATCTTTCCACCCATAGAAGTAAAAGAAAACATATTATTATAAGCCCAGATATTTTTCAAAATGTTCTTAGAATCAGGGGACCCCTTGTCGAAAAAAGATGACATAAGTATTCAGGGGGATTTGTCATGAGAGGTAACCTCACTTTCCCTTGCGAACAACACAAGGAAAAAAACTGGTTCAACATAATTAAAAACATGTTTGGATCTTTCATTATACCACATCATAGCACCACAATACTTGTACTCATATGCAGGATCTCCTTTATCAATATATCTCGCATCACCTAGTCAAATGAGGCTTTTTCTTGGGTAACACCATCAATCATCATTAATTATTAATTACTATTACTATAATTTGGTGAAAAAACTTTTTACCTAGCAAATTAAGCTCTATTAGCTAACAAATACTAACACATAATATTCATATAGATATAAATAAAAAAGCAGCAGGTGAAAAATTGCAAACTGAACTCGATAATAACATAAAAATATTTGTTACTAATTTTCAATCATAAAGAAAATGATTTTGCATCAACTCAATCAAATAGCAATAAAATATCTGCTAAATTAGCAGTCTCCTAATTCTTAGTGATAGTAATGCAAAATGAAAAGAAAGAAGGAAAAACATCAAAATGTCCAAGAAGGTTACTACCTATAACAAAAGGGACATTGCTCGAGCAGGTACTGCCAATTGCATAATGATGAGGATGTTCATGAAAGTTGCCAAATTCAGTGGCCATTCTCTCTCCCATGATTGCTGCATCTCTTTCACTATGCATACCAAAAAGGCCTAGACTCAAAAGAACACAGATAGAAAAAAAATGAGTCATCCAAACCCTACATGGCTACTTTACTTAACTCAATGCATATCAATGCACAACATCACCATCAGCTCCCATGACAGAATCCTCACCAGCCTCTGCTAACCTGAAGTAAAGATATAGATAATCATGCATGAATAAGCAAGAGGAAGAAATGGTAATGTGAAAATAAGTGAGAGAAAGAAAAGAAAAATTAAAAGAGAAAAGTTGCACACAACACCTCTCAAAACACATTGATCTAGCACCAATCCTTCAAGGAGAGTCTCCATCGGCAAAAAATAGCTCTATCAAAGAAACACATATCAATGAACAGAACTTTTAAAACATATAGACAAACCCAAAAAGCAAATAATGAATCACTACGAGAATTCCATTTGGATGTCACTTTCTATTGCAACTCATCATGCAAGTTTAAATTGCATAAACCAAGCTCAAAAAGAAAGGACAAAGGAAAAAAATTGGATCCTGCCAAAATGGAAAAAATAACAAAAATCAAAGAATATAACAACGAATAAGGGCAACAATTTCAAACTGATACTGACACCATGATGATTGTCATGCCATGTCATCCCCACAAAGTCAATCATCATATATATCTATTTTAATAAACTTGTTATATTTCTCAAACCTCCAGGTAATTCCTTCTGCCTCACTATATATTTAGGAAAAGTTGCATACTTGGAAAATTTTAATACTAATATTTGGTGTGAATATTATATTATACAGTGAATAATAATGGAGGATCTAACCTAGTTGAAGAAAGGGGCAATTTTTTCATAAAGGGGAAAAATTATACGCAGCCATATACACCTTTCCAAATCTCACCCATATTTTTATTAGATTATCATCATCATTAATATACAATAAAGTAGTGACACTTTTGTTAGAAATGGAGGCATTAACCTTGACTTTTGTGGGCTCCATAGCACATGGCGGAAAAGGAGGACAAATATATCGCATAAAATTGGAGTAAAATTAAATTAATTAAATTAAATGAAATAAGGCCAAACTATACAAAGAAACGGAAGGGTGATGACATCACGAGCACAGTGCTAGGAACAGTGAACGTTGGATCCTTCTTTGATAGATTTATAGATGTTACTGTTAATAAAAACAACATAAAACATAAATAATATATGAACAATCCTGAAATCCACACCTGTCTAAAATGTTTCTCCAGTCTTAAATATAGGGTATTTTTAACTATCTTATACATATCAAAAAGTAAAGTGGGATTATTAAATTTGTCAAGAAAATTTTAATATTTTTCACCATTTGTCCTTATTATTATATTGTTTTTCATATTTCCATAATATTTATCTCTTATCTATTAATTAATGACTAGTGTTAGGAATGTTGGTTTTCTAAGAGATGAGTGAATTAGAAGTTTAAAATTTTTTTGTAAAAACATAATTGAAAAGTGAAAGCGAAAGCTTACAGAAAAATAGAGTACAATGAAAAAAAATATAAAAGTAAGATAAGAGAAAAGAAGACTCAGAGATTTATCCTAATTCAGTTCAATCCACTTGAACTACGTCCAATTCTCAAACCACCACTTAAGATTTTTCACTATCTGCAAGAATTCAATGGGCTCCTTGCAATGTCACAATACAATGCACGTACTATATTCTAAGAACACTGAAAATTTCTCTCAACACTCTTACAAGTGTTTCTCAAATCCTTTTGTGATTTCCTTAAAAAAAAATCTTTCTTCCAGATAAAGAAAATTTTTTATACAAATATGAAAGCTCTCTGAAATAGAGTAGATATGAAATTTATGGCACAGTAAATGTGATGTGTGGGTGAAAAAGCTTTGATAAATAAATGTAGCAGAGTTTTTGTAAAGATAGACTTAAATTCGTTACCCACAACTTCAAATGAAGTTCTATTTATAGATTTGTCACTTAACTAGCCGTTAGACATAAGATCTAGCTGTTAGAGACTTTAAGCAATGGTTACTCTACAAAAATAGCCATTTACCAACCACATTTAATGCATCTGACACACCAAAATACGAATTTTGGGTCTCAATAAACGAATTTCGCAGAGACAAAAAAACAAGGACTTCAACATTGAACTTCAAAATTTGTCTGTTCAAATGTGACATTCGAATTTTGAGTTTGCCAAAGATAATCCATGTTAGTTCATACGAATTTTTATAATAGAAGTGCATATGGATAATTTGAACAATTATTTCAAATTTTCACAATGCACTTCAAAATTCGAATTTCAGAACCTGAAATTGGTTTATCAGAAGCATGTTGAATATGGTACAAAAGTTCTTTACTACAAAGTTCAAATGTTGAACTGCAAAGTTCATCTGTCAGAGGCATACTCTCATAAGGCTCACAAGTTTTCATTTTGGAATTTGCACTTTAAAGTCTAAAGTTTGTATGTCAAAGGAAATGACAGTGAACTCACTTTGAATTTCACTAACATTCAAATTTTTACTGAGTTTCATGCAAATTTTGCATACTTTCACTTGTAATATTTAGCCAGAAATTCGAATTTCACAATTGAAATTCATCTATTAAAGATAAAATTCCTGTAACTTCGAATTTTACCAAGCAAAGTTTGAATTTTACACAAAATAACCATGAAATAAATACAAAATTCATCTGGTAACCAATATTTCTCCATTTTAACACAAGCTAATATTAAATAACTTTGAAATAACCCAATTAAACATTGTGGTAACATAAATAAGTGATATTCAAACATTTTTACCCAGTATTCATAATGAGAAATCCTAGAAACTAAATCTTCTCTTGTTCTTCACTGGATTTCTTTACTTTATTCATTTATATTCCTTTGATATTCTTTTTCCAAGCTCTAGTTGTTGGGAATCATTAAAACTTCTAATTCAACACATAGGTATAAATGAAAAAATAATTAATGTACCTAACAATTCCCTAATATGTCCTATATTTTAGATAAACAAATTTCTTCTAAAAGATGCTCTAAATAACTATAGGACTGAAGAAGATGATGATGATGATAATAATAAGTTTGGATGAAGATCAAATCAATAACAATTTTGTAGCCAACAATCAATAACGTTGTTATCAAAAGCATAATCGACCACTCAATTTTTTAAAGAGCTTGTTTCTTAAACCTGAACAATGTTTTCTTCCTGAACTATAATTCGTCTAATCGATCTATATCTATCTTCTGTCTAATGTACCTAAAAGCTGGAAGGTCAAGCATTGTAGCTAAGCTATAGCATTTGGGTGGACATGGATTTCAGGCATGGTTTTTGGGTTTTGTTGATCATCTTCATGATGTGTAGGTCGACTATCATCTATCATTCAGAATATTCTTTCCTCCTCTCCAAGGTCGGTGACCAAAGAAGAGGGTTTCTACTAATTTGACATTAAGAATATAACATATATATTAAAAATTTTAAATAATTAGCCATATTAATATTTGAATAAATGCATTCAAAATATTAAATTGAAAATTAATAAAATTTATTATAAAAAAAACATGACAAATAAATCAATAGAAAACATAAAATGTATTAAGTTGCATTCTTTACAAATTGTAAACAATGCAATTCATCCCAAGCTCTAAATAGAGTTAAAAATTAGACTAAAATATATGTTTTGAAAATAAAATGGAAGCATATGTAATTTCAATTATATTAAAGAGAGATGAATGTATTTTATTCTATATTTTAATTTTCCTTAGAAAGAAGAATTTATTTTTTTCTACAACAAACTTTGAGGTATCAATCAAAAAATGAATTTCACCACCAAACGCTTAATTCAATATATTCACAGGGGATTGTATCAGCCAAAGGTTTTATATTCAAATCCCATAAACATAACCACATTAAACATTTAGTGATAAAATTTGTCACCTTACGTGATCTTATGCAACTCGAACCAGATTAATTTAAATCTTGATAATTACTAAAAGTGCTAATAAGTAACAATCACCTTTAAGATAAACAAGTTAAAAATGTAAAAAAAAATGTTGTGCTTGACTTGGTTATTGTATCAAGAAAATAATAAATTTTTTATTTTATAATTAATGGTTGTTTAAAATACTAATTAACCAACACGCATTGGTCCTAGTAGAAGGACTTTGAGCTATTCAAATATGACGCCTTGAGTTTGAGACCATGTAAATGTAGAAAATATCTTTGGGAAAGCTTTCTTGAATAAACTTGATTGTAACTCAATCTGAATTAATCGGAGTCAAAGTGGTGACCAGATACTAGAGGTTATTAAAAAAAAGTACTAATTATATTTCCTAGCAAACAAATGTTGATAAGTGATATTAACATACTTTCTCCGATCTGTATCATAGGGCATTTAGCATGACAAGTTTCTGAACCACAATATAGAATATTAGATATTTTTTCTCATTTTACCCCTGTCTTTAATTCTTTTTTACTCCTCATTTATAACCATACAATAATAATATAATAGGATATTTAATGAGGGCAAAATAGGAAATATTACTACTTTTTGTATTGATTTCAGGTAAAAAATAATTTTCTTAATATATGTATAATTATTATAAAATACTCCCTCCAGTCCTTAATATAAATCACTCTCAACTACCTCACCACAACCAAGCAAAATTTGTTACATCATTAAAATTATTTTAAAAAGAATGTAGTTTTTATCTTTATCTTTTAATAAATATCACAAATTTGAACAATTCACTTTCTCTCTTATAAATTAAATAAGGATATTTTTTAAATAAAATAATTAATGTTTAAAAAACCAATGAAAAATGACTTACATATAGGACCATAAAAAATTTCTAAAATATGACTTATAAAAAAATGGGAAAGAATACTTTATAATATGGATAAGAGAAAATAGGTGGCTTGTGTTTCATTTGGTCCAAGTTTCCACAAAAAAAAAACACATAATGAAAAAAGAAGTGCATCCCAAGCACTTCCACCGGATCCGCTCCCGCATTTAGCCTTGAGTGTCGGCAAAATATGGCAAAGTATTAAAATTCAAACAGGACCCGCAATTCCATCAGTTGGACTAGGATTTATTGCCATAACGAAACCACACAATTTGAGGATGAGTTCAGACGGATAGAAAACTGGTCAGGTTAGATATGAACCGGCGGAGAATTAATTGAATTGGTTAGAATTTTGGTTAATTTTTTAAATTTTTTACTTTTTAAAATAAAATAGTACTCTGGTTCGTAAGACAGTTTAATCAAATTATGCGGATTAAAGATAAAAATTAAAATTAATTAACTATTTTAATTTTTCTAAAAATCATAATATTTTTTTATAACTTTCCTTATTTAATCTCTTTCTCTATCTCTTTGTGATACATTAAATAAGAATATTTTTTGAAAATATATAATAAATACTATATCGTATACTGTAAAGGGTTCTATATTTAGTATTAGGATAAAAAGTCCTATAATTAAAATCGGAGGGAGTATTATTTTTACATAAATTTTTTTTCTATATTATAATATTATATAAGTATTATTATAATATAAAATTATTAATAATAATAAATTTACTAAACAAATATTATAAAAATATAATATTATTGACTATTTTAAATTTAAAATATAATTATAAATAAATATAAACTTATTTATATTTTAATATTAGATTATTAAACTTAATAATATTTTTTAAATAATATATAACTTATAAAATTAAAAAATTATTAACATTATTACTGTCATTTTAACTAAGATCAAACATTGAACCGATACGTTATTTGATGATGGATCCGATTTTTAATAGGTTGATAAATGCGGCATCAAAATGTCAATTTTGAAGGCTTTCCAACAATTATCATCAATATTTAAGGGGAAAAAAAGAAACTAATATCATCATCCCTTATCGTGTCAAACCAATAGCAAGCCACGGCTGAGATCATCTCTACTCTATCCTTTTTGTCCTCCATCAACGCCTCTTCTACTTCTTCCTTGTCTCATCCATAATTAAACTTCACGTGTTATCCATGTCATCAATTGGCTGGTCTGTATATGTAGAGAAAAAAAAAACATACGGACAAAACCACGTGACCATGAAAAAGACGTGCCAAAATCAAATTAAATTAGAAAATCTACATATTTTATTTGCTCCAACTCCTTTTAAAAAGGTGTTTGAGGTCATTAAAAATATTTTATATGTATATTTTAATGATTTGATCAAAATTAATAAAAAAGACTGTATAAAAAGAGGTATATGGAGAAAAATATGAAAAGGAGAAATATAGTAACGATTACAATCATAAAATTTTCATGTCAATTGAATCACAGTCTCATTATAAAAGCCTTACACATACTACTCTTTATCATGTCAAACCAATAGCAAACCATGGCCTCTATCTCCTCATCATCATCTCTATCCTTTATGTCCTCCAGCAATATTGTCTCTTCAACTTATTCCTTTTGTCCATTCTCTCATCGACCTTCCACTACTACCAAACCAAAACGCCATCGTGTTTCCAAAATCACATGCAAATCAATGCATAGTCAACCAGAAAAAGAACAAGTAGCACACGATAATATTCTGGCGAACCGGAGGAATGTAGTCCTCGGCCTGGGAGGGCTTTGTGGTGCTGCTGCCAGCCCTTTCGCTTTTGCCGATCCAGTGCCCCAACCGGATCTGAACACCTGCAGCTCATCAAGAGATTGTTGCCCACCAGTTTCCGCATTCAAAGAATTTGAATTCCCTCCCTTTGATAAACCCAGGGTTAGACCAGCTGCTCACTTGGTGAGCAATGACTACGTTCATAGAAAAGTACGAAAGAGCCACTAAGCTAATGAAAGCCCTACCTCCCGATGACCCACGTAACTTCACCCAACAAGCTAACGTCCACTGTGCTTACTGTGTCGGTGCGTATAACACAGTAGGGTACCCTGGAGTCAGACTTGAGGTCCATTCTTGTTGGCTTTTCTTTCCCTTCCACCGTTGGTACCTGTATTTCTACGAGAGAATCTTGGGCAGTTTGATAGATGATCCTACTTTCTCTCTTTGCCGTTCTGGAATTGGGATGCTCCTGCAGGAATGCAAATGCCTGCCTTCTTCACAAATCCTAAGTCATCTCTTCATGATGCTCTTCGTAATGCTAATCACCAACCTCCCAGAATTATTGACTTTGACAATGCCGACATCGTTAAAGATGGCTCCGTCTCCACGAATCTCACTATCATGCACAGACAAATGATCTCCAACGCTAAAAAGCAATCGTAAGTTTTGTTACGAAAAATTTAGTTTACATTTTATTGAAATTACACCAATCTTATCTTTAATTCTGAAATTTAAATAAATCTGTAGGTTTTGGTCGAATGTTATTTTTGTAATAAAATATATACCTTCAATAATTGTAAACATATTTTAATTATGAGAGTAAGAAAATTAAATAGAGCGTATTTTGGTGAAAACCTTTAAAATTAACTGAAGTATAGATGGTTCTCCTTTAAAATAGAGCGTATTTTAAATTGACATCTGATTGATTAGTTTCATAACAATAAGTCATTATATATGTCTAGATCAGGGTTGAAGATGTATATATGCCTCTCTTTTCATAAAATCATGCAAAAATTCTGTTCTTGGTCTCTTCCTCATCTTAGGTTTCTGCCATGTTGGTCGGATGCATTTTTTTTCTTTTCCCGGTGAGATGTTGGTCTCACTACGCCAAATTTAAGTTTTATTAGCGCTCAATAGTTAGCATTTATTTTTAAAAACGCAAATAAAAATCTAAACTAGAAGATTAGTTGACGTTTATTAAACAAACGCCAACTAAAGTCTATATTTTAGTTGGCGTTTGTTGGGCAAACGCCATCTAAAGTCCGGACTTTAGATGGCGTTTGCCCAACAAACGTCATATAAAGTAATAAAATATTATAAAGTTAGCGTTTGTTAAATAAACGCTAACTAAAGTCCGGACTTTAGATGGCGTTTATCCAATAAACACCATCTAAAGTAATAGAATATTATAAATTTTAGATGGCGTTTGTTAGACAAACGCCATCTAAAGTCTGATTTTAGTTGGCGTTTGTTAGACAAACGCCATCTAAAGTCTGGATTGAAATTTTAGGATATTTATTTTAAAAAATATTGAAGACACGGATTGATATTCTGAGCCTTTGATTAAGAAATTATCAACGGATCATATTATATTATCTTTTTGTTACTTGTCTCTCTCTCTTTTACTTTAATTTTCTTTTCGTACGCGTACGCACTTATTCCTCTTTCTTCAGATTTTCAGCCTCTTCTTCCTCCATCACCCCTTTCTCTTTTCTCACCAACTATTATCGGTTGCTTCTTCCTCCCTCACTTCTCTCTCTTCTTCTCCAACAATTGTTGCACTTCAAGACACAGACGTAGATTGTGAGAAGCTTAAGAACATTTCAGCTGTGAGATGATTGTACTTCCCCTTCGAGTGCTCCTCAAATCGCCACTGCAACACATGTAGGCCCCATGTTCTTTGAGTGCTCCATTGTGAGGGATCTGCTGAGAGAGGGGATATTTGAGCACTGGATGAAGAGAGGTGGAAGAAGCAGAGTCGAATTGTCTTCACTTCGTACCAGATCTGGGTTGGTTCTTGTCGGCCGATCTCCTGTTCACTGCGAGGGGACTAAAGAAAGCAAAGGAAGGAGCAGAGGAGATTGTGAGAGAAGGCTTCAAAGTTGCGACAGAGATTCTAGTTTGTGATTTTCTGGTGGCGTTTTCTTTTGGTCTGATTGTGCCTTTTTTTTTCTTTCTTTTTGAAAAAATTCATAGAATCTAAAGCAATTGAATCTTCATAGTACACTAATGTTGGTTTATTTGATAAGACTCTATTTTACAGTTTGTCAATTAATATTGATAGATTATCCTTATTTGGAAATTGTATTCATTCTTTTCTTCATCTCCATAGCTCTAGTAAGATCCAAGTAAAATATATGAAATCTGGCAGATTTTAATTCTGGTAAATTGAAATTGTGACGCCTGGAGATAGAACAATAATTGCAATTTAAAAAAAAATAAACTAGAAAAGTTAGCATTTGTTTGAGAAACGCCAACTAAAGCTAGTTTTAGTTGGCGTTTTCACAAACGTTGAAAAAGTTGTCCTCCCTTTTATCGGCGCTCAAATACATGACATTTTTTAAACGCTGAGTAAGGATAAAAATAAACGCCAAGTATTCTTATTTTTGGTGTAGTGTCTGTCGCTTTGAAATTATGGAGATTTAATGGACATAGATGTATAAATAATTCATTATGTCTCAATGAAGGTTGAAGTTGACAATGTGTAAATGCCTTTGATATTTTCATAAAATCATGCGAAAACTCTGTTCTCTTTCTCATCTTAGGTTTTTAGTATGTTGGTATCATGCTTTTCTTTCTTTCTTTTTTCCCCCTTCATGTGAAGCTGTTGAAGTTGAAAATGTGTAAATGCCTCTGATCTTTTCTACTTGGTATGATTTTTTTTTTTGGTGAGATGTCGGTCTGCTGCTTTGAAATTATGGAGAGAATAGAATTAAGGGAAATAGATGTATAAATAAAAAAAAAATTAATTCATGGACATAGTTGAATCAAATACTTGATTTTTAACAGATTGAGTATAAGACAAATTATAAATGTGGATGTGGATGAGGGTATGTAATTACAATTTCACTAAGTTTATGTGCTAAATGTTTCTTTATTAAACACAGAAATATCAACTTATTTTTTCATCTCTCTCGTGCCCACTTTTATAAACAGACAATTCTTCGGAAAAGCCTACCGAGCCGGAGATGAACCGGAATCCGGTGCTGGCACAATCGAGCAACAACCTCACAATACAGTCCACCTTTGCACTGGCGATCCAAATCTTAACAGGGAAGATATGGGGAAGTTGTTCTCAGCTGCTAGAGACCCATTTTCTTCGCTCATCACTCCAACGATGACAGAATGTGGAACATATGGAAAACACTACCCAAAAGAGGAGACATCACGTCCCCCGACTGGTTAAACTCGGAGTTCCTCTTCTACCACGAGAACAAAAAGCTGATACGTGTCAAAGTGAAGGATAGCCTCGACACGAAAAAACTAGGGTATGTCTATCAAGAAGTTGACATTCCATGGCGGGATTCTAAACCCACATCACGTAGGGGATTGAATATTGTTCGAGCCCTTAAGACCTCGAAAGAAATCAAGCTCCCTGTAGTTCTGGAGAATAAAGTGAGTACAGTTGTGAAGAGGCCGAAGAAGGGAAGGACCAAGAAGGAGAAGGAAGAGGAGGAGGAGGTGTTGGTGATTGAAGGGATTGAATTTGAGAGAGATGACGCAGTGAAGTTTGATGTGTTTATTAATGGTGATGATGAGAAAGTTATTAGAGCCGATGCGACACAGTTTGCGGGAAGTTTTGTGAGTCTTCCTCATACGCGTGAGCTCAAAGACATGAAAATGAGTACAAGTTTGATGTTGGGGTTGACTAATTTGTTGGAGGAATTGGGAGCTGATCACGATTATGTGAGACAAATTCAATTTTTAATATAAACTTCATATATTAAATTTTCCCATAAAATTATAAGAGCAATGGAAGACTTTATAAATATTTCTCGTCATGCTAGATGATCTGATGCAGATATCTTTGAAGTTACTCAATCTAAATATTAGATATGAAATCACATATAAAATTAGTTAGAAAGAAATATCAGAAAATAATCTATGCAGATAGTTCTTCCAACTAGTTATGAGACTCAGAGCTTGGGATTTAGTCTCAACTAGTAGGGGAACCAAAACGTATGTTCAGCTCAACTCAGTCTGCCTCTATTTAAATAACCTTGGCCATAATCGGTTATTAAATTTAAATTTGAATTTGAATTCAAATAAAAATAAAGATAAAATCATAACTGAGTTTATCCTTTATTCCCTAAAATCGCTCAACTGACAATATATTCTCTTGAAGATGAGAACCACATTAAGTTAAGATATATTTAATTAATTAAACAATATAAGTATATAATTTGAATAAATTCAAATTAAACATTATTAAATTAAATATATCCAACATTCTCTCACTTGATCCAATCTTGATTAGTCAGTTGATATATCAAGGAATATTTAAGTAATACTACAAGAATCATAGTGGTTGGTCCTCTAATCATGTAAGTATTATATTCCATGTATCACAGATAATATCCTTACTTTATTGGAAATTATCTTTATGAATAAACCTTAAATGTTTATTCGGTTCCCGACTTAATATTCATCAATCTCACCAGAATTGTATACAATATATATATATTGAGTTGATGAACTATGAATACAAATTTCATCACTTAAGCACACCTCATTTAGATCATCACAATGCGATCTTTCTCATATGAGGTGTATAATCTTTTACATTCTTCAATTGCATGCTCTTAATCAATGATTTTCTCTTTATGTGGTGCATGACCATTTCACTTTATATGGTCAATACACTTCTTTATGGCCTCAAACGAATCCCTAATTTGAAACCCAAGATGAAATTCAATATTTATGTAAACTTGCCTCAAATCAAAGATCAAATCCAGCATTTATGATGGAAGTAAGCAATTAGTTATTGCTTAGCAATCTTGCACTCCTCCATAACATAATTTGTTCATCTTGCATTAGGATGTGTTATAATATTGAATTTTTAAAGTCAATTTATTCTACTAAATTGAACAAATATTGTCTTTTCCTAATTATTGATCTTTTATATATAAGCATGAATTTCTAGTATTCTTTGCAACTTATAATTTATTATCTAAGCATAAATTACTTTGGGATCTTTATAATATTCCTTTCACAAAGGCTATGTCAATTTATGTGCACATTTAGACATACATTATGCCTTTCACTATTAGCATGAAAGAAATATTATTCTCATCTCTTTCCAAATCTCATCAAGGACATATGGCAAACATAGGTGTCACATATGGCAAATAAACATTATTCATGAATGTTCAAGTGCTTACAAATATATGTTCTCTATGATAATTTCAAAAATTTCGAGAATAATCTCTTTATACATCTCTAAAGACATTTAACCTATATCTTTTACATCATAGCTCTTGAACAAAGTTATTATGCCTTTTGTGATATCTCAAGTCATTCGTTATAAGTAATATGTCATCTATAACTAAAATTAAATAGATGACTCAACTCCTACTAATCTAGTGGTATAAAAAATGATCTATGATGTTCTCAATGTTATCTAAAATTTGATCACATTATGAGACTTCAACTACCACTACCATGGGAAGTCATGCCTAATTGAATTCTCCTTAGTATTGATTAAACCCATCACATTATTGCATATACATCTCTCTCTTATAGTCATGATGAGAGTGTTAATTTTCATAATATTCCAATTAGCATATAGATTCATTATAATAATGAAGAAATTATTTATCAATATAGGAGAAAATCTCATTATCATCAATCCTTTTCTTTATAGAGAATACTATTTAGCAAATAATCTTTAATTTATAATACATAATATTAACTAGTGAATTCCTTATGATCTTAAAGACCCATTTATGGCTAATTCTCTTAACTTCACTAGCAATTATACAAATTTCCAAATATTATTTGCCTTAAGATCTCTCATATTTATCATGAAATCATATCTTAATTTGGAATTTACTTCATTGTATGTGAGAACAAATGAGATTATTCTTAATGTTCATGTTCTAATCAAGTTTCTTAATGTACACCATATAATTGCCAACGGTTGTCAAATTCTCAATCATAATTGGTCATATTTCAATCTATTATTAAGATTGAAGTTGCATAATAAGAGTTCCATTTATAATTATCTTCAGATATCTCTTATTCTTTATGAGATTTCTTTTCAATAGTTAATAGAATCTAAGGCATTGATACTCTTAATTTTCAACATGAGCAATTAGATTTCAAAACTTTATTATGTTTTACATTCATCTTATAAAAATAAGTTTTATGTAAAACTAGTATTTCATCATAATTAGTGGTTTCATATATTTGATCACTCCCACTAATTATGACATTCCTCAATGAACTTGGCATTTCTCCATATCCTGTATGTGATAGATATTATAGCTTTTATCCTTTAAGCTTCTTTGCATTTTTATCCAAATATGCAATGAAACCTTAAGGAACAACCTCTATTTACTCTTACCTTTATAAGATAACTCCATGAGAGTGAATCATTTAAAAAATTAAGATTCCAACCTTATGAGTTGCAAAAGATGTATTTGATTACAAAATGTTGGAATCTTATTTTAAATGTACATTGTTGTCTTGAGTGAATTTGTCCATCACTAGTGTACTTATAATAATATATATTCCCTTAATTAATCTCACCATATTAACCCATTTGTTGGATTAACTCTTTACTTTTGCTTTACATCCTTATTAAGGCATCATATGCCTTGTCTTAATTATAAAACAAGTAGTATTCATGAATTGTGAGAAATTAATAATAATAGGGAAGGATCATTTTAAATAATTAGAACATAAATACAAAAACTAGACACTAGCATTTACAATCTCTAGCAATTAAATTCTTTCAGGCATATATATATATATCTGCTTAATCTTTAATGCATTTTATATATGAATTAGAATTAATGAGGTTTTGAGATTAAATAATCTCATTCTTTATAAACCTTGTTAACTCTCTATAATGGAGACATTAATATTCTCCTCTATCACATAATAGAAAGAATTTTTATCCTTAATATGCTTTAACTAAATGAGATTAAAAAAATATTAAAGATAAGAGTATAATTATTATTCTCCAATAAGACCTTTTTATGAGGTAATTACTCTTTATATGCCTCTTTCTTCATGATCTATCTTTGGAACTAAATCCCTTATTAGAATCTCACTTCTAATCCAAATTTGAGCCTAATTTTTCTTTCCACACATATATCCAATAAATATTAATTGTATATATCTCTTTATGTATGTTGTGAGAAATTTATAATGGCTCATACTGATGAGATATCTAATTAAGGATTGTGTGCACAAAGATTAATGGAGATTCTCTTATCTTGAGAGCCATGTCTCTCACTTGTATGGTATGTCAATTACATACCTTTAGTGTCTATTTACTTTACGAAAAATTATTTTAGAGTTAGAACATTAAATAGTGACTTATACCATAATTTCAACCATTGCATATAAATGGATATTGACATCCGCAAATCAATTATGCATCCAAATATTTAGCTCTGCATTGAGATTTTATTATTATTGTATTAAGAGAATTGTATCACTTCCATCATTCATACAATATCATCTCATACTAACATTAATGGGTATAGGAACTTTAGGTCAATATCTTCCAAAAGAGTTAAGAATTTTCTCCTTTGAACTCTATAGTTGTCCCTAATCAAACAATTCAAGAGATGATAATAGCACTGCAATTTTTCAGGATTTAACTTAAAAACATACTTACATCAATTCTATATGAGGCAATCATCCATCACATTTAATAAAAAATGTATGCTTACCAATGTAACACATATTAAACATAAATTTCGTATCACTAAAATCTACCTATAGGCAAATATTTCAGCATAGCATAAATTTATGTATAATTTATGATGAAACTAGAAGACATTCATACTTCCTAATACCTGTGAGTTACTTAGAAAGTACAAGGCAACTTCTATTTCATCCTAATTAAGTATATATAAATATTTATAATTATTTACCTATGGTTAAAGATATGTTATAATTATACACTTAATTAGAATTGATGTCTTTAAGTCCTTATGTGATATCTTTGTTTGTTAAAATAAATCAAGAATGCATATATTCAGTCATATAAGAATGCTGTGGCTACTCCTTAACTATACATGCCAATCACAAGACATCTAGAATCATTATACTTACAAGGACATACATATATATTCATATAGGCATCATGCAATGAGAATCATTTAATTAATTAAATAACTAAATCATATATAAGACTAATTAATTAAAAATTCTCCCCGTATGATTATATCATAAATGTGCAATATTTTGTCCTATTAACCTGATGAAACTAGAATGCATTCATATTCCCTAATACTTGTGGGCTGCTTAGGAGATATAAGGCCATTCTATTTCATCCTAATTAAATGTGCAATTATAATTATCTCCTTGTGGGTAAAGATAAATTAAAACTACACATATAATTAGAATTGATATTTTAAATCCATATGTGATTTTATTAAATCACAAATATCTAAATCTTTGTGCATCTATGTACTAAACATAATGAGAATTTAATCAATTACTTTAATCAAATAAGCTATATATGATTAAATCATTAAATAAATTCTCTCACTATTTCCATGCACCAAAGAAAAACTGTTTAAAGTTTAATTTTAGGCAAACTAACTCAAAATAATTTTGCAATATCCAAAATTTTCAAACATTAATTTTGCAAAATTTTCTCAATATTTTAAAATGCCCAAAATAACTTATCTATATTGAAACAATTTAAAATGGCACACGGATTGACAAAATGCAAGCATTTAGTCAAAAAATCAATTACAGGTCAATCAGAATCAAAACACACGTTGGACCAACTTTCTTTCCACCTTTTTTGTTCATTTTGAAAATAAACCAATGGACCCATGACTTCTAGTTCCAACAAAAGTCATTGGCCAGCCCAGAAATGCTCGAGCCCAATTTATGCATAATGCCAAAAGACAAATGGACCGAAGCAGTACAGGACCAGTTCGCTAACTTGAATGATGCGTCGTCACAAAATTGCCAAATCGACTCATCATTGAAGCTCATCTTCAACCTCCCGCTTGGTTCCAAAACCCAACCCAGTACTGCGATAGACCCATCACCACACTGGCTATTTCCTACGATTTAAGGCACAGTTCCTAGAAATTCCAAAAGCAAAAGACCATCGTAGAAGGCCGAGAAAACTTCTCGTCACACCAATCGGTCCATAATGCACCCAGATCCTCAGATTACAAACCAAGAAACTCAGCACATATGATCTCAGTTTTCTTGCAGACCCAAGGCAAAGACCATGCTCTTATATATATATATATATATGAAATCAATAAATCCAGATACATGATTTCTTACATAGGTTGGTCTAAACACGCATAAAATCAAACAGAGATTTTAGACCTTTCATTACAACTTCAAGGTTATGTTAATTCTTCATAGATGAAAATTTACACAGCATTAGATCATAATACATATATACAGGCAAAGATAATGAAGGCTCTAATACCACAGGTGATACAAATTCAATTTTTAATATAAATTCTATTCCCACAAAATTATAAGAGCAGCAGAAGACTTTAAATACCTCTCACCATGCTAAATGATCTGATACAGATATCTTTGGAGTTACTCAATCTAAATATTAGATCTGAAATTACATATAAAATTAGTTAGAAGGAAATATCAGAAAATAATCTATGCAGACAGTTCTTCCAACTAGTTATGAGACTCAGAGCCTGGGATTTAGTCTTAACTAGTCGGGGAACCAAAGTGTATGTTCAGCTCAACTCAGTCTGCCTCTATTTAAATAACCTTGACCATAATTGGTTATTAAATTTAAATTTGAATTTGAATTCAAATAAAGATAAAGATAAAATCATAACTGAGTTTATCTCTTATTCCCTAAAATCGCTCAACTGATAATTTCTTCTCTTGAAGATAAGGACCACATTAAGTTAAGATATATTTAATTAATTAAACATTATTAAATTAAATAAGAGGTATAAAGATTGAGTTTATTGCAGACTGAGATTTTTCAGAGGCATGCATGATGATCCATGATTCATGGTGGCTCTAATTAGTTATCGCCAGTTTATTTCCGTTACTTTTTAGCATCTAAAATCAATAAACTTCTCCATGTAATTTCTAATGTCCACAAAAAAAAAAATGCCGCATGGATTGGGACTTCATGGCCAAGGCCGTTGGAACCTTTAGACAAATGACCCAGTTGCCTAAAGCCCCTAATTAATGTAATTATCTTTATTTATTTATTATAATGAATATATTAAAATTAAGAAGAAGGGATCGCGTTTCATAGATGTTAGATTAATTTATTCATTTGAATAATTTTTAGAATATGAAGCCATTTTTTATTTTTTGTTTGAATCTTGAAAATATATAACTTTGAATGGGTATGTATGAATTGAAAAAATTTGTATTAATCTTGAAAAGTTTTTAAGTCTTAGTAAATAAATGGTTTTTATTTATTTTCATAATTGAAAGCATTGGGAGAAATATTAATTGAAAAAATTAAGTTAATACTCTATAGTTAAAATGTTAAATTATATCAAAAGACTATATATATTTTTTCAAATGCATGTATTGCTTATAGAATATTCTTAATAATACATGTATTAGTTGCTACTACCAAAAATTGAAAGTACTTAAATCTTTTTTTTTTACTAGTAAAAGTATTTAAATTCTTTCTAAAATCAATTATATCAACTAAGGTCACCCTGTAACATCTCCATTTTTTATGTATGAATATTATGATCAGATAATATTATAAATGATATTAAATTGTTCTGAATTAATTTATGATGATTGGGAAAAATCTAAATATTTAATTAAATAGGTTTAAGGTCCAAAATATTATAGAAATATCAAAAAGAGGCTTAAAAAGGTAAAACGGTCATTTTACTTAGAGTAAGAGTAAAATGGTCATTTTACAATAAAGAAAGAGAAAATAATAATATAATACTTTGGTGTGGGCTAAAAATATAAGTGATACTGGATATGTGAGCTCGAAGAGGAAAAAGTATAAGTCCGGTAAAATGCAGGTCCCACATGAATGGTAAATACCGGGGAAATGAATAGTAAAAAATAAACAAGACATATAGGCCCCACATGAAAAAGTGAAAAGGAAAAGACAATGGATTTCGCAGATAAGTAAATAGAAAATATACAGAGTATAATAGAAAACTTAGATAAAAAAGTATTTAAACAAGAGACAAATTTATCTGTAAAAGTAAAAAGTACAATTTCCCTTTTCCTTGATGTAACTAAAATTTAAGAGGAAAAAGTTGGATATTTTTACCCTTACCCATTTCTCTCACAAAGCCAAAAATATCTTGGGGCAAAATGGTAAAGAATAATAAACAAAGTAAGAATAATTCATGGCCTTTGGATCAAAATGAAATCTAATGGCCACAATCCACCCAAACTTCTTATAAATAACCCCTCAACCCTCCTTGTCATTTGCTCATTTTTACCACACCAAGAGGGGTGTTAGAAAGAGAAGGAGGAAGGGCATGTAGAGAGAGAAAGAGAGAAGAAAGGGAAGGAAAAGAGAAAGGAAATGGAGGCTAGAGGAGATCTTTAAGAAATAAATTTCTTCTCCTAATCTCTTTTAGTACATTTCTTTTTTCATTTAGCTTGAGACTTAATGATACCCTAGGTTTTAATCAAGTTAAGAAAGTGATACGAAACTAAGTAAAAGCAAGGTTCAAAGAAAAGTTTGTAAAACTCCAAGGTAGTCTTTTGCTCTTATTTAATGTTATTGCTTATGAATATTTTATATACTATTATGATTTGTAAATGATGTCATGTTATTGGGATGTCCATTTCCTAAATCGTTATACTGCCGAAATTTTATTAGACAACATGGAAGTTTTAATGATTTAATGAAAATATGGTATGTTTTATATGCTTTCAAATGTTTTTGTGATGACATGATTGCATGTGTGAACATCGCATTTTGTCCAGGTTTTATACATAAAAGTAGGTAAAATAAGGGATAAAAAAAATAATAATAATGAAAGGTAGAGCTGAGATAGAATTTGAGCTTAGTACAAGTAACCCCAATTTTCCAAAGCCAAAAACAAAAAAAAAAGGAAGAAGTAAATAAATATATATATAAATAACACAATAAAAAAGTAGGATAAAAATAAATAATGATAAAATAAAAATATATATAATAAAATAGTAATATAACAAAAAGCAATAAAAAAGAGAGAAAGAGAGAATAAATAATTTAAAATAATAATAATAAAATATAATACGTTTGGGCTGGAATGCTAATTAGCATTCCAGCCCAAACCTCCACGAGCCCAATTGAGAGGGGCTCATGGACAGGACTCGGTGAAGTCTAGGTGGAGCCCTTAGGGCTCAAGGAGGGAGCCTCTCAGAGACTCAAGCACGATGGCAGAGTGACGCGAGTGAGGGAGCTCTGAGTTGTGAGCTGGCCTCAGAGAGGAGAAGAGAAGCAAGAGGGAACCCTAAGAGATGGAGCTGTGTACGAGTTGAGGTACATAGAGGCACAAAGGGAGATCTGGTCCAGGGGCGAAAGGAGACTCTGAGCAGAGGCTCAGATGTGAAGAGCAGTGGGAGCCCTTAGGGCTCGAGTAGAGGCTGAAGGGACGGGAGTGTGAGTGAAGAAGTGAGATTAAGAGAGAGAAGGTGCAGAAATGACAAATTATCTCCCTCAACTACTCTGTACTTGGTACAACAGAGTAGTAAGAGGGAGACAGCATTCGGCGAGCACTATTTGGGGATGGAAACAGGACAGAAGGGGAGGGCACCTGAAATGGGACCGAAAAAAAAAGCAGCCACGCGTTCGGTCTAGGAAGGAAGATCACTCGTGGAAACTCTATAAGAGCCAAGGGAAGACAATTGCATAGAGGGGGGATTTTTCTTTTCTAAGATGTCTGGAGTCCGAAAAATAGAGTCAGAAAAGAGGAAGGCATAAGAGAAACAGAGGTTGAGAGGTCGAAAAACCCTAGAGAGAGAGTGAGAGACAAGGAGGAATTCGGGAAAGACTCTGAGAAGCCAAGGTGAACACGCTGAGGAGCAGAGAAAGAGGTGAAGGAGAGTTAGTGATTCAGGGACCCAGAACACATTTCCCATACTAGCTTCATTTGGGTCAGTTGTTCCTTTTTCCTTCAATGGCAGTAAGGCTCCATATTGTTTCTTGTACAATGCTCTGTATTCTGAAGTCTCATTGCTAGCTGAAATTCTAATGGAGGATCAGTTCACCTCCACTGAACCTTAGCCTCTCCTTGATCCTCTGTAATGCTCTGTTTTATTTTGTGCTCAATTCTGGAAATTTTGTTCTGGTCTATTATTGATTGGAGTTCTGTTTATAGTCGCCATAGTTATTATTTGAATCCTGATAATTTCCTTCTTTTGTAAACATGAAAGACGAATGAGAATGAATTGCCGAGGTTCTGGTTTGCTACAACTTATAGAAGTAACTCTGATAGCTATCAAATGGCAGATTCAAACTTTGAAATGGTTTGTCACAATTGGAAATTATTATGTTCCAACCCAGAAGAGGTTTATATTTGGTACCTATGTAAGCCTTAAATAAATGTTAATGTTACCCGAGTATAGCTTGCTCAAGATCCATTAATGGGTGTTGATGGTTGACTTCTCTAATTACCAGTTCTTAGTTTTTTCCTTCCCTCTATTAATCCATTTTACAAGATTGTTCTTTGTGGGTTCATGCTTTGCACTTATGATTATCTTTCTTCCCTTGGGTCTTGTTAGATTGATGGCATTGTGTTATGGTACTGCATACTTTAATCTCCCCACTGGTTCAGTTGTAGAATATTCGAACCATTATTGTGTCTCTTTGTCCCTTGATAGCATATTGGGTAAGTGTTTGAGTGATGTTCATTCATTTCCAGTCCAGACTTTGGATATGTGGTTTGATTAGAATCTGCTTTGGTTTAGAATCTTCTTTGTCAAATGGTTTTGTATTTCTGTTTGCTTTAACTGTTAGACAGTTTTGTATTTTTGTTTACTTAACTTGAGGGTGATTGTCGCATGGTGTTATTACTAGCATATGTGTAAGATGTGTTTCCTGTTTTGCCTAGCCTAGGTTCATGCTATGAATGATGGATTTTGCATTATGAACAAAACTGATCATGTGAGTCTTAAGTAGGACTCTAGGTTTGAGTTAATGAGTCATAGATATGTCTTGATAGTTAATTGAATGCCTCAGGGAGCTCTTTGAAACTGCCCATTGAATGTTTCATAACCTCACATTGTTTTATGGTTTCGTGTGTGATCTGGTTACTTTGAGCTTTTTATGAAATTTAGTTCAGACTTGAATATTTTGGGTCCTAATGACTCTTTTATTTTCTCTTTAAAGTAAAAACTAAAAATAAACATCCCTTATTTTTCTTCTGGTTTTACTTGATGGGGAAATATCATGAGTATTTAAGCATAAATTAGTTGTAAATAATAAAGTTGCTATATATGTAGTTTGGTTTTATTTTGAAGTGAGTTTTAGAAAATAAAATATGTAACAATTTCTCCCTTGAATATTATTTAAGAAAGAAAGAATTCTTCGTTTTCACAATCTAAATTAAGAAAATAATTTATGAAAAACATAATAAATAAGGAAAAATTAATGAAGTGATTTTATTTTCCTTTTTCGAACACTGTATAACAATAAAAAGGGATTTTCTCATGAATTTTAAACAAAATCGTTCGTTTCTCACAAAAAAAAAGAGAGAGAAAAGAGAAGTAGAGGAATTTTATAATCACATTTTTCATAATTTGAAAAAAATAGAAATAATTTAAATAAAAT
This sequence comes from Adenanthera pavonina, assembly GCA_026686845.1. Lineage (NCBI taxonomy): Eukaryota > Viridiplantae > Streptophyta > Magnoliopsida > Fabales > Fabaceae > Adenanthera > Adenanthera pavonina. The sequence continues at coordinate 14,099,514 of JAIVEN010000017.1, forward strand.
TTTCTTTCTTTTTAACTTTTATCCTTTTCACTTATTCGTCCCAAGTGGTAACACAAGAGATATTTAAGTATTAATCAGCAATTTGTGAATAATAAAGTTATCACATATGTTGATTATTGATAGAAATTTATATAATAATGACATTTTAAATTCTTATCAACACTTTCCTCTTAATGATCTCATTTATAAAAATAATTCATATCAAAATTATTTATTTTCCTTAAATTTTTGTTCATTCTTTTATTTCTAGTTGTCTTTTTATTTCATAAAAAAAATAATAATAATAAAAATGATTGAAACAAAAAAAAACTATTTTTTTTGTTTTCATTCAAGCTCTTATCCCTTATTTGCTCTGAGTGGAAATACCATGGATATTTAGGTATTAATCAGTAATTTAGGAGTGATAAAGTCGCCGCATATACTGATTATTTCATCTTCCAAATATACGTAATAATCACATTTTTAATGTTAAAAAGGACCCTATTTATTTCTATAATAAAGAAAATAATTTATATAAAAATTATGTGTCTTCCTTCAAACATTTTCTTTTTGCCTCTATGCTTCGAGTGGTAACATCGGAGTATTCAGGTACCAATTAGTGAGCTAGGAGTGATAAAGTCACCATAGATCCTGGTTGACTTTTTAAATAAATAAATAAATAAGTAAAATAAAAAATAGATAATAAATAGAAATATATAAAAATCATATTTTTAAGTTCTTTTTATCACTTTCTTTCATAAAATACGTTACCATAATCATGTTTATTTTTATCATTTAAGGAAATAAGAATGATTTATGCAAAATATATTTTTCCCTTAAGCTTTTTATATCTTTGAGCTCCGAGTGGTTACACTATGGGTACATAGATATCAATCAGCGAGTTGTGAGTGATAAAATCACCATAGGTCCTAGTTGTAAAAAATATAATAATAATAAGGAAATTATTCCCTCTAAACTATCTTTCCAAAAGAAATTTAAAAAATATATATATATATATCAACTAAGTAGCGTGTATTTTTTAAAACCCAAACTACGTCGATTTTGATCCCTATCGTAGGGTACGTAGGCCCCAGACTCTAATTCTACGTCAAGTCCGTTCTTGTAAATAAATAATATTTTCCTCTTATTTTATTTTTCCCAACTTCTCATATTTTTATTTTATTCTTTATTTTCATTTTTACATCTTTCTTATATTTATATTTATTTATTTTTTTTGCATGTGAGTGGTTAAAGGACAATCAAAATAATTTTTAAAAACCATAAAAATTGCATGATCAACTTAAGGTAACCGTTTTTTGAAACGGGTGTTGTGGGGGTGCCTAACACCTTCCCCACTCACAATCGCACTCCCGAACTCAACTCTGATTCGAAAACCATCCTTTTCCTTTTATTTCAGTTTTCCAAAATTTCTCGACTCCTCCGAAATCGGCCCCCATCGTGTGGGCCGATTTCTCTCTTTTTTCTTTCATTCTCCGCGCCATCCGCATCGCATTCTTGGGTGTGACAGTATGTATAAGTTGACTACTGAGAGTTCCAATCTCATCTCATAGTTAACCAATGATAAGGTCAAACCGTGGCAAAGGGAAGCATGTGGAGCATGGAGAATAATGATGATGAAATATTGCTGAAAGTTGTTAATATATTCTGTTTTGTATAGTCTGATTCAAGCTATTGTATAAAATCAGATATATCTCTAAAAACTCTAGTGTCTACATGTATGGATAGATTTATATCTTAGGAGCAAAATGACACTGGTTTAGCTATATTTGGATTCATATAATGATAGTTATTTAAGTTTTGCTAAAACTGCTCCAGTAGACATTATTTCTTACATCTGATGACATATGTTGATGCTCTGGCCAATATAGTTAGAATAAATGTATAGAAAAAATATGGTTAGAAAGTATACATGCAAAGATTTCTAGATATGCTAAGTATGCATCAAATGGATCTCTATGCTAAGAGAAATGAATTTTCAAAGTTAAGATTCAGTTTTTTGACAAAAACAGGGATGTAAAAATGAATAGTGATATTTATGTAATAAAATGTACTAATATGTACGTTAATTTCCATGTTCCTTATTTTTCCTAAAAATTAAAGATGTGCAAAATTTTTGGAGATTCAAACCACTGGAAAATAATTTTTCTACATTTAGTTATGATTTTTGAAAAATCGCTGCGCAATAAATTGTAAACCAGCTAAAATAGTTTTGTTCAATTTTTAAAACTTTTATTTGTTGGAGTTTTCTAAGAATGTTTTCATACATCAAATAAGTAATTTTTATCGGAAAATAATTTTAAATGTAAAATGTCACACATCAAACACTGACAATGACCATGTTCGGGTCACCTTAGTTCCGAGGTATGGCAAATGGGTGTCACAATCAAAGGGATAAAGATTGATCTTGCAGACTCAGATTTTTCAAAAGCATAATGATAATTCATGGTGGCTTGGATTGGTTTTTCACCAGTTTATTTTCGCTCCTTTTTTTCATCCTATCTTTTATATTTTGCACTCTCAACCCTTATATATCTTAATTTTTTGCTTGACTAAATCCACGTATACCTGAGTTCAAAAATATTTTAGATATATGTTTAAACCCAATGAAAACTTATTTAAGCCCAATAAACTTTAACCAAAATTTTAAATTCAATACCCAACACTAATATTTATATTGTTTATTTTAGTTGGTTTAAAAAAAATGATCTACTAGAGTCATTTTAAGTAAGATTAAGGGGAGCGATGGGAAACTAGAAGGATGGTGCTATGAGTAACAGACAAGGTGTGAAGGACGGAAGAGGAGAGCGCGACGGTGATCAGGGTAGAGGACGAGAGCAAGACAAAGTTTTTTCTAGGGGAAATACCAACTTTCAGTTTGCATTTAGGAGCGGGAGTAGGGTAAAGGCTTCGGAAATGGGAGAGAGTGCCAGGGCCGGAGGAACGATCCCTAGCAGGCGATCTATCCCTCCTTCTTTCAAGGATAAATTGCTGTCATTGGGTTGTTTCGGCTACCTCAAGAAGCACGATGAAGAGGAGGACATTGTTAACGGTTGGAAGGCTTATTTCAGGAAACTTAGTGAAATAGAGGTTGGAAGGGGTAGTGAAAATGAGGAGAGCGAAGATGAAGGGAATGATGGACAGAAAGGGAAGCATCCTGTACTTAAGGTTTCTGCTGAACAATATGCAGTGTGGTGCAAGCCGTGGTTGAATTCTGTGATTGTGAAAATACCACGCCATATCTTACAACCGCGAATTGAGCGAATGTGGAGGCCACAAGGTATCATGAAGTTCATGCCGCTTAACAACGGATATTACATTGTTTCTTTCTCCAGTAAGGAAGATAGGGACTATGCCTTCCTAGAGGGCCCTTGGATGATCGACGACCATTATTTGCTTGTCTAGCAATGGCGTCCAAACTTTAATCCATGGAAGGCTGATGTATAGAGGAGAGTTGCTATGTGGATTCAGATACCTGATCTACCAGTGGAGTTCTACAACATTGAGTCATTTTGCCAAATCGGTGATTTACTCGGGAGAACTATTAAAATTGATAGATCGACATCGATATATGATAAAGGAGCGTTTGCACGACTTTGTGTTGAAGTGGATTTAAGCCAACCTTTAATCCCGTCGTTTGAAGTGTTTGGGGAAGAGATTAAGATTAGATATGAAGGCTTGCATTTGGTTTCCTTCCACTGTGGGAAATATGGCCACCACATGCATGAATGCTTAGAATGGGTGAATTTCGGTGTAGTGAACTCGAAAATGACGGAGAAGAGTGATAAAGAGGCTGGTGGAGGTAAGAAGGATGCACAGGGGGTCTCACATAGTTAGGAGGACAACAGTAATTCTCCAGCAACGTTGGAAATGGAAGCCATAGCCGGTGGTGGGTTGGTCTCGGAGAATATTGTCACACAAGATTTTCGGCACAAAACTGTGAGATATGTTACTAAGGGACCTTAATCTGGCAATATCGTGAATTTCTCTCAAGGTGATAAGTAAGGGATGGCAAGGCGGAAAAATTTTTCGGGATCATGCACGGGTGAATAACAACGTGGTGTCAAATAGGAATGTGAGTGATTCAAGGGATGTGGCATCACGGAAGTTTGGCATGGATATGAGTAATAGGAAATCTGAGTGGGTCCCGATTGGTCACAAAAGCAAAAGAGGGGCAGCGAATTAAAACACGTGGCAAGGACAATAAAATCCTTGGATCTGAACACAGAAAAGCTACTGTTAATAAAGCTAATGGAGCTAACTTAAGCTTCCTAAATAATTCTTTTCAAGCTTTAATAGATGGACCCCAAAATGAAGGCAATGATAACTATGAGCCAATTGATAAAGAGAGTATGGACGTGGGGCAACATTTAGAGCCAAATCACTATGAACACGTGGCGGAAAATAAAGAAGCTGGGCATGCAATTGACATGGATGTGCATGAGCGTGAAAGTGCACCATGCTTAATGGAAAATTATGTGTCAGAGGGTGACAACAATACCATGGATGAAGCTATTCAAGGGGAAAGTCAGCCCCACCCCTAAAAGGTGTTTTAATGAAGTTAATGACGTGGAATGTTAGAGGCACAAGGATGAAGGGATTCACGTTCCTTGTGTGTGATATTAAAAAACACTATCAATTAAATTTTTTAACTATTTTACAGACTCAGGCTAATGAGAAGCAAGCTCAGACTAGCACTTCAAAACTGGGTTTTAACTCTTGGAGTGTGATTGAGGTTGAAGGATACAGTGGAGGCATATGGTGCTTGTGGGATTCGTCAGTGAAAAATGTTAATATTATTGAGAGACGCAAACAATTTATGCATTTAAGAATTGAGACCAGTGGTGGTGCTAGCTGGATGTTTACCATAATCTATGCATGTCCTAATCCCCTGGGGTGCCGAGAGCTCAGGAAAAATCTTCTCCGTATACATTGCTCAACTCAGGGCCCGTGGTTGTTGGGAGGTGATCTTAACGTGACGTGGCTTGGTAATGAAAGAAAGTCGTCGGCCCCTTCAAAGCTGGGAGGCGATAAAGACTTTTGTGATTGGCTGGCCACAACTCATGTTCATGACTTAGGCTTTGTCAGACCTGTTGAATTAAGAGTTTTGATGATTCCAAACCAACAATCAAGAGCTTGGATTGAAGATATCAAAGGAGCTCAAAATAATTCAAGTGAAGATTCAGAGTAATTGCTGTTAGATCTGTTGTAGGTTCCTTAGTTTTAGCTAGAAATGGGTAAAAGGTTTTGATTTGAAGAAAAGATGTTTTTAAACCTTGATTTTATGTTAAATCTTGACTTATTTGAAAAACACCCACAAACAGACGAAGTTTGAGAAGTTTAAACTGAACTGTCATATGGGAAATTCGAACTTTGCCTTTGGAAATTCGAATTTAGGGCTAAAAATGAATAAGTCTGAAGAGATGCTCCTCTGTCAGATGAATTTTGATTCTCCAAAGTTTGAATTTTCATATGAGTCTGAAAGAAGCCTTTTGTAACAGACGAACTTCAAGTCTTCAAAATTCGAATTTCAAACAGAATGCAATTTGTGAAAACCGAAGAAATTCATGTGAAACAATGTTAAAGTTCATTTGAGATCAAGAATAATTTAAGTTTCAAAACTGCTTCCTGTCAGACGAACTTTGAACATTAAAATTTGAATTTCATAAGCTAAGGTTGTGAGTCTGTTGGAATGAAATGTTGACATACGAATAACAGAGTTTTCAACTTCGAATGTTGAAGTAAGTCTGAAGAGAGGTCTCTCTGACAGACGAACTTCACTCTTTCAACATTCGAATTTTGAAGAAAGTGAAACACTGTGCCTTTTGAACATACTAGGAACAGACAAATTTTGGGCTTCCAAAATTCGAATTTCGAAGGCACTGTAGAAAATTGAAAACACTGTTCATACTTAACAGAAAAACTTTCTTCTTGAAAATTTGTATGTCACAACGTGAAAACATTTTACAAAGTTTCAAAATTCGAATTTCACTTCATGAACAGACGAACTTCGTATTTTTACGTTGGAAGCTTGAACCTTTGGTTCCTTCGAAATTCATCTGTTGACCAACCAAAATTTGAATTTCAGTATGTCAGAAGCATTAAATGCGGTTGGTTAACGGATAGTTTTTCAAAGTAACCGTTGGATAACTTCCCCAACAGATAGATTTTGTCTCTAACAAATAGTTGGGACCTAAATCTATAAATACAACATCATTTGAAATTGTGGGCAACGAATCAAACTTGTATATACCGAATTTCTGCCAAATCTCCTTCTCAAAAGCTTTACCCTCTCAACTTCAATATCTGTACTTTAACCTTCATATCTACTCTATTCAAGAGAGTTATATCTTTGTAAACAATCTACTCTTTATCTGGAAGATAGATTTACTTGTGAGGGGAAATCACAAGGGGATTGGGAAGCACATTGTATAAGTGCTTAGAGAGATTGAGAAAGTTCCAGAAATAGAGCATACTCGTTGTACTGTGGCATTAGCAAGAAGCCCGTTGAATTCTTGCTATATAGTAAAAAATCTCAAGAGGTGTCTTGGGGACTGGACGTAGGTCAAGTGGATAGACCGAATCTGGATAAATTACTGAGTCTTCTTCTCCTTATCTTTACTTTTCAGCTTGCTCTGTTTTATACGTTGCTTCCATTACACTGTGCTATCTTCACCCATTTCACTTTGTGCAGAAAAATTTAAATCGTCCCAATTCACCCCCCTCTTGGGAAGTCAGCCTTGCTAACAAGTGGTATCAGAGCCCGGATTCCCATTCAAAGGATCTCACAGTCCGGGAATTAAGATGGCTGGCTTTGGAGAAAGCATACTTCCTGAAGGGAACAACACTAATAGACTACCAGGCTTCAGTGGAGAACATTATGGGTACTGGAAGATGAGGATGCAGATTTACCTCTAATCAATTGATCTTGATATCTGGTCAGTCATTGAGAAAGGAGATTTCGTCCCAATGACTCTAACTGAAGATAGAAGACACAAAGAGAAGCTAGAAGCAAAGTGGAATAAGGAAGACAAAAGGAAAGTCCTGCTAAATTTCAAAGCAAAGCATTGTTTAGTCAGTGCCCTGAACTAGGATGAATTCTACAGAGTCTCACAATGCTCCACTGCAAAAGGGATGTGGGACACCCTGCAGATTGCACATGAATGAACAACTGGGGTCAGGGAAAACAGACTGAACACATGCATTGGAGAGTATGAAAGCTTCAGAATGACTGAAGGAGAAACTGTAAAGAAGCTGCAAAACAGATTCACTCTCATTGTGAATCAACTGAAGAGCCTGGGAAAGGAGTACACTCAATCTAAAAAGGTAAGAAAGATACTCAGAGCTCTCCCTCTGGAATGGCAGCCCAAGGTGACAACAATAGAGGAATCCAACAAGCTACATCATAAACAGAGCCTACATCAGACCAATCCTTGGGAAGACTCCATACGAGCTGTACAAGGGAAGGAAGCCAAATCTGTCCCATCTCCATGTGTTCGGATGCAAATGCTTCGTTCACAACAATGGGAAAGAAAATCTGGGTAAGTTTGATGCCAAATCCGATGAAGGTATATTTCTGGGCTATTCTAGTAGGAGTAAGGCATATAGAGTTTATAATAAAAGATCAAATGTGGTAGAAGAATCTGTGCATGTGGTTTTCATTGAAAATGAAACTGTTTCAAAATATGTTACCAATGAGGATGATCTTGCTTTCAATTTTGAAAAACTGGGCATTTCTGAGAAAAGTAAAACTGAACCTCCAAAGATATATGAATCTGTTAACATAAAGGAAGATATCCAGGAGAAAGAGTTTGAAGAAGAAAATAATGAAGAAACATCTCAAGAACTCCCTAGAGCTTGGAGATATCAAAGGAATCATCCTGTTGATCAAGTGATAGGGGATGTTCAAGAGAAAGTCAAAACCAGAAAACAGTTAAGGGACAAAATGCTAAACTGTGCTTTCATTTCACAAATGGAACCCAAATGTGCTGAAGAAGCCTTAACTGATGATTACTGGATTTTAGCTATGCAAGATGAACTAAATCAGTTTGAAAGAAATCAAGTTTGGGATTTAGTGCCTAGGCCCAAAAATCATCCTGTCATTGGTACCAAATGGGTTTTCAAAAATAAACTTGATGAATCTGGAACAATAATCAGAAATAAAGCTAGATTGGTTGTTAAAGGGTATAATCAGGAAGAAGGTATTGATTTTGAAGAAACCTTTACACCAGTAGCTAGATTAGAAGCTATAAGAATACTGCTACCATATGCATGCATGAAAAATATTTTACTATATCAAATGGATGTAAAGAATGCCTTTCTAAATGGATATATCATGGAAGAGGTTTATGTAGATCAACCTCCTGGTTTGGAGGATTCTACAAAACCAAACCATGTTTATAAACTAAAGAAAACTCTTTATGGTTTAAAATAAGCCCCTAGAGCATGGTATGAGAGACTTAGCAATTTTTTAACTGAAAAAGGGTTTAATAAAGGCAAAGTTGACACAACTTTATTCACTAAGAAAGAAAATAAAGATTTACTAATTGTTCAAATCTATGTTGATGATATTATTTTCGGTGCTACTAATGAAGCTCTTTGCAAGAAATTCTCTGAGTTAATGCAGGAAGAATTCAAGATGTCTATGATGGGTGAACTCAACTTCTTCTTTGTACTGCAAATCAGACAGCTTGATGATGGTATCGTTCTCAGTCAATCCAAGTATCTAAAGGAGCTGCTAAAGAAGTTTGGAATGGAGAATGCCAAGCCAATGGGAACACTTATGGCTACTGCAACCAAACTGGATATGGATGAGAATGGGAAGATGTTTGACATTACTCAGTACAGAAGAATGATTGGATCCTTGCTGTACTTAATTGCCAGTAGACCTGACATTATGTTCAGTGTCTGTATGTGTGCAAGGTTCCAATCATGCCCCAAAGAAACCAATGCAACAGCTGTGAAAAGAATTTTCAGATATCTTATTGGAACATCACAAATAGGTCTTTGGTATCCAAAAGGCAATGGAGAAGATCTCAAAGGATACACTGATGTTGATTTTGCAGGATCCAAAATTGACAGAAAAAGCACAAGTGGAACTTGTCAGTTTCTTGGAGGATCCCTGGTTTCATGGTTCAGCAAAAAGCAAAACAGTGTGGCCCTATCCACTGCAGAAGTTGAGTATGTTGCAGCTAGAAGCTGTTGTGCCCAAGTCTTCTGTATGAAACAGCAGCTTGAAGATCTTGAGGTTAAAATGAAAAAGATACCAATCATGTGTGACAACCAAAGTGCCAAAAATATCACCAAGAATCATGTCATGTATTCAAGGATGAAACATATTAAAGTTAGGTACCACTTCATAAGGGATCATGTTCTGAAAGGAGAAGTTAAGCTGGAGTACATCCCAACAGAGGATCAAGTTGCTGATATACTCACAAAGCCTCTATCAGAAGACAGGCATTACAAAATCAGGAGAGAATTGGGTATGGTAAATCCCAATGAACTGTAAGTTATTCTCGTGCAATCTTATTTTCAGAGTTTTCATTCTTAAGATTAATTCTAACTTTAGCATCGGAGTATGTTTAATTTAAGTTGCAGGTGCTCCTCACAAGATTCAATGGCAATAAACTTGAAGATTAGAGCACACTAGAATGGAACAACCAGAAAGTGAAGTAAATGACGAAAATCCTAAGTTCTGGATCCGTTCTGTAAGTTTTTAAAGATGATATTCGTATTTTTAATGTGTGTTAGATGTATTTTGCTTCGCAAACTGTGTTTTTGAACTGGTCAACGTGGTCAACATTCGAATTTTAGTTGACCAATAGACGAACTTCGACCTGTTATGCTTTGGAACAGTTCTCGGTGATGCCTCGAAATTCGTCTGTTGAATCTTGGAAGTTCGAATTTTCAAAAACAAAAATTTCAAAGTTATGTTTGTCCATCACTATTATACGAATTATCACTTCTTAACATATGAATGTTGGACAACCTTTACAAAAGTTGAAAATTTTGAATTTTCAGTTCAAAATTCGTCTGTTGAATCATGTTCTTCATATTGAATGCTTGAAAGATGAAGTTCTGCATGCTTAATTCGTCTATAGGTTGATGTGTTGGTTGTTGCCTGCTGTTTTCTCTTCAACATTCGAACTTTGTTGGAACAAAATTCATCTATTGTGCTTGTATTGCTTGATCCAAGCCACTGTCAGACTAACTTTCAGAAGAAAATTCGTCTGTCAGTAAGCTTTGCTGAACGGTTTAACTTGTAACTGCCCGAAGTTCGAATTTTGACCCCTCAAAATTCGTCTGTCAGAGGGTTACTTACGTTAAACCCGACGGTTTTCCAAAGAACAGACGCAATCCTATTCTTAACTCCTCTAAGTCTGTTCTAATCCTCTCATCAATTCTCTTTAATCCTACCCAAAAACCATCATTTTCCACCGATTAAACTTCTTTTCGCTTCATTTAAATCCATTCTAAGCCTCATTCTGCAACATTCATCCGAAGAAATGGCTAGAGTGAAAAATCCTGAAGCTGGGAAAGGAGAGGCCCGACCAAAGAGGAATGTTAAATCATAATATGCCTCGAAGCAAGGAGAGAAATCAAAGAGAAAGGTCAAATCCAACAAGGCAACACCTTCCAAATGCCAAAAGACTACATCCAAAGCAGATTCTCAGAAAGCTAGACCCTCCTCTCCAAAAAGTGCAGAACCTTTGGTTCCAGTTCCTTCAGAAGCTACTGCTGTTGCTTCCACTTCGTCCTTCAGTACTCAATCTAGAGAGTACGAGCTTACCACACTGCCATTATGGAACACTCCACAGATTCAAGAGGAATACTCCACCAAGTTTGCCAACAAAAAGGTAATCAAGCCATATTGTGTAAACTTGGAAGATTTCTTAGTCTCAAATAATTTTGATGCTGGTATATGGATGATGAGATACAAGAATCTGTTGGAAATATTAGAGAGATATGATGATGAAGTAGTAAAGTCGTGGTACGCCTCTTTAAAATACAACAGCAAGAAGAAGAAGTGGGCAGTCAATCTAAGGTCTAGGACCATCTAGCTTATCGATGAGACGTTTAATGAGGTGCTAGAAATCCCTGGGTAAGATGGATTCAAGATTGATATCATGCCTCTGGATATATGGATGAGGTAGAAATTGCTGATGAAGAAGGTGGCCCCTTCCTGATCTACAAGGAGAGCATGATTCTGAGAACATTATTTAGAATGAGGGAAAATTGGCCATCCATAAACATGTTGAAGCCCACAGACCTCAGTGTTCAAGTGAGGATCATGCACTACATAGTGTCCAGGATCATATTCAACAAAGGAGGCAGCTTCAATCTGATAACAGGGGCAGAGGCACATGTCATGGCTGCAATCATGCATGGGAAACTGATTAATATGGGACACATCATTCTCCAACGCATGATCAAGGCTAGAGATCAGAGGAAGGACTCCACACTCCCCTATGCTGCTATCATTTCCAGAATTTTGTAGTATGCCAGAATTCAACATCTTGAGAAAGGGAAGGGCAAGCCCACTGAAATCTTCAAAGAATAGGAACTACAAAGAATGGGCATTGAAAAGGATGAAGGAAGATGGGTTGGAAAGGGAGCAGGAAGAACTGAAGATTTGTTCTTTGTTGCTGATGCCTCCCTACAGCAAGAAGGCACCTCTGAGGCTCCTGGCAGATCTGTACCTCAGCCTTCTCAGCCAATCCCATCTCCATCCAAGCTCACTCATATTCCTTCCACTCCCTCCTCACGGGCCAAGCCACTCAAGATCACTGAGTTGTATGACAGTTTGTCTACACTCATTCTCAGCATCCAAGATGAGCAAAATGCCAAATTTGCTCATCTGCAAGATCAGATCCATCAATTGGCTCTGAACATAAAGGTGGTGGCTGATACTTATGAAGAGATAGAAGTACAATCCCTGCCACTTCAGCTCCACCTCAGCCAGGGTCCTCTGTGCCTGTCCAATCTCCAACTCCTGAGCCTCCAAGCCCATTCGAGATTGCCTCTTCTGACCGTGATGATGATATAGATGGTGCTGGTGCAATGAAGACACCAAGTCTTGGTCCACCCTTGGACTATGGATTGGAAGAAGAAGGACTTCAAGAAACAAGCCCTCCTAAGCCTATGCAAGAAGATGCTTAGGGTTCAATTCTGTCCATTCAAGAATTAGAGCAAGTTGAAAGACTGGTTGTAGCCTTTTCAACCTCTTCTATGCAGGAAGGTGTGAGCAATGAAGAGAGAAGCATTGTACCTGTTGTTGATTATATTGTCATTGCTCACAATGCTCTGCTGCAAGCTCAGAGGAGAAGTCTGGAAGAAATGTTTTGTCCTGATGAACCAACTCCTCCCTCTCTTGCTGCTTATGGACTGTCAGAGGAGCAGAGAGCTCAATTGGCTTTTTCCAGGCAGGAAATGCAAGAGCTGCTTGAGGTCTCTGATGATGATGAAGAAGCAAGTCCTGAGCCTGCTGAACCTCCTGCACCAGTACAGCCAGAAATTCCTTTTGCTCCTGTTTCACTGCGAGCTGTACCTGTTTCTCAGATTCCTCCTCCCGTTGATTTTGTTAGCCTTCCTGATGATGCCAAAAAGGGGGAGAAGCCTAAGCAAACTGGGACTAAGCAAACTGCTGCTGAGCCATCTAGAAAAGGAAAGATGTACAGTAAGAAGACTAAGCCAAAGAAGAAGTGATTGATTAGATCTTAGGCTGAATCCTCTTGTTGTGCTTTGCTAGTCTGTTTGTTGTTAGTACTTTATATTTTTTGAGAACTGATCCTTGATGTATTTAATCTTTAATTGATGTATGTATTGCAACAATTGATTAAATGAATGAATTTCTTGGTTGCAATGTTGTGTGTCTATTACTCCTTGAATATCTTCACTTAATCTGTTGTATATGATATCTTTTGAATTATAATGCATATGTTGAGGGGGAGCTTGTGAAAGCAAACCCAAGTACTAATCCAGTTTGCAAGTTGTTTTGTCATCATCAAAAAGGGGGAGAATGTTGAATTAAGAGTTTTGATGATTCCAAACCAACAGTCAAGAGCTTGGATTGAAGATATCAAAGGAGCTCAAAATAATTCAAGTGAAGAGATTCAGAGTAATTGCTGTTAGATCTGTTGTAGGTTCCTTAGTTTTAGCTAGAAATGGGTAAAAGGTTTTGATTTGAAGAAAAGATGTTTTTAAACCTTGATTTTATGTTAAATCTTGACTTATTTGAAAAACACCCACAAACAGACGAAGTTTGAGAAGTTTAAACTGAACTGTCATATGGGAAATTCGAACTTTGCCTTTGGAAATTCGAATTTCGGGCTAAAAATGAATAAGTCTGAAGAGATGCTCCTCTGTCAGATGAATTTTGATTCTCCAAAGTTTGAATTTTCATATGAGTCTGAAAGAAGCCTTTTGTGACAGACGAACTTCAAGTCTTCAAAATTCAAATTTCAAACAGAATGCAATTTGTGAAAACCGAAGAAATTCATGTGAAACAATGTTAAAGTTCATTTGAGATCAAGAATAATTTAAGTTTCAAAACTGCTTCCTGTCAGACGAACTTTGAACATTAAAATTTGAATTTCATAAGCTAAGGTTGTGAGTCTGTTGGAATGAAATGTTGACATACGAATAACAGAGTTTTCAACTTCGAATGTTGAAGTAAGTCTGAAGAGAGGTCTCTCTGACAGACGAACTTCACTCTTTCAACATTCGAATTTTGAAGAAAGTGAAACACTGTGCCTTTTGAACATACTAGGAACAGACAAATTTTGGGCTTCCAAAATTCGAATTTCGAAGGCATTGTAGAAAATTGAAAACACTGTTCATACTTAACAGAAAAACTTTCTTCTTGAAAATTTGTATGTCACAACGTGAAAACATTTTACAAAGTTTCAAAATTCGAATTTCACTTCATGAACAGACGAACTTCGTATTTTTACGTTGGAAGCTTGAACCTTTGGTTCCTTTGAAATTCATCTGTTGACCAACCAAAATTTGAATTTCAGTATGTCAGAAGCATTAAATGCGGTTGGTTAACGGATAGTTTTTCAAAGTAACCGTTGGATAACTTCCCCAACAGATAGATTTTGTCTCTAACAAATAGTTGGGACCTAAATCTATAAATACAACATCATTTGAAGTTGTGGGCAACGAATCAAACTTGTATATACCGAATTTCTGCCAAATCTCCTTCTCAAAAGCTTTACCCTCTCAACTTCAATATCTGTACTTTAACCTTCATATCTACTCTATTCAAGAGAGTTATATCTTTGTAAACAATCTACTCTTTATCTGGAAGATAGATTTACTTGTGAGGGGAAATCACAAGGGGATTGGGAAGCACATTGTATAAGTGCTTAGAGAGATTGAGAAAGTTTCAGAAATAGAGCATACTCATTGTACTGTGGCATTAGCAAGAAGCCCGTTGAATTCTTGCTGTATAGTAAAAAATCTCAAGTGGTGTCTTGGGGACTGGACGTAGGTCAAGTGGATAGACCGAACCAGGATAAATTACTGAGTCTTCTTCTCCTTATCTTTACTTTTCAGCTTGCTCTGTTTTATACGTTGCTTCCATTACACTGTGCTATCTTCACCCATTTCACTTTGTGCAGAAAAATTTAAATCTTCCCAATTCACCCCCCCTCTTGGGAAGTCAGCCTTGCTAACAAGATCTGCTTTTACTTGGAAGAGAGGAGCATCAGAAGCTCGGTTAGATCGCTTTTTAGCTCACAGTAGTTGGGTCCAGATGTACCCTGATGCAAAGGTGACGCATTTACCGTTCTTCAAATCTTATCATAGACCCCTTTTGCTCACAATAGGTGCCAGTGACGATGGGGTTCAGACGAACCATCCTTTCCATTTCATTGCTTCCTGGGTTCTCCATGATAAGTTTGATGATATGGTTCATGAAGAGTGGGACACAACAGTTGATTGGTCAACCAATATCTCGCAATTCATGAACGCTTGCAGTTTGTGGAATAAAACGGTGTTTGGCCATACTGAGAAAAGGAAACAACATCTTTTGAGGCGTCTTGATGGCCTAAATCAAGCTCTTGCTCATAGGTCTAACTCTAACTATTATGAAAAGTTGCAAATAGAGGTTTGGAAGGAGTTAGAGGATGTTATCACTCAAGATGCACTGCTGTGGGCACAGAAAGCAAGAATTAAGTGGAATGTTTTTGGTGATAGAAACACCAAATACTTTCATGCTTATGCAAATCAGAGGTGAAAACGGAATAGAATTGATGCAATAAAAGATGAAATAGGTGAATGGTGTTATAATATTGATCCTATAAAGGGCATAGCCACTCGTTATTGTACCACGTTGTTCACGGATGAGATGGTGCAGCGTCTTCTTCTCAATTGTTCAAAGTCTTTTCCTATCATGTACTCTGCGGTGCTCAGTAGCTGTGATTATGATGTGAGTAATGATGAGATTAAGTTTGCCTTACAAAGCAGGGGTGGTTTAAAAGCCTTCTTTTTTTTGTGCTCTCTTTTTTTTCGAGACCAATAAGAGATAGTAGGGCCGTCCAAGATCAATCTTGTTAAATCAGGTGATTGCTAACCCAATTATTGTCAAGGACATCAATGGCACCTTGCTTGTATTAATTCCCAAAAAAGAAAATGTTGAGAAGATGAAAGATTTGAGACCCATTAGTTTGTGCAATGTGGTGTATAAATTGATTACTAAAGTGGTGGCTAACAAAATCAAAAGCTTTCTTCCTTAGGTAATTTCTCCTAACCCGTGTAGTTTTATGCGGGGGCATCACAGTGCTGATAACATTATTATAGTTCAAGAGATGATTCATTCGATGCGTAATATGAAAGGAAAGAAAGGTTTTATGGCCATCAAGGTTAACCTTGAGAAGGCTTATGACAGGGTTAACAGGAATTTTTTACAACTTTGTCTTGGTGAGTTGTCTCTGCCACAAAAACTAGCATGTCTCATTATGGAATGTGTGAGATCGCCTTCTATGCAAATTTTGTGGAATAGTGCTAAGGTGGACAAGTTTCAACTGACTATGGGGTGAGACAAGGGGACCCTTTGTCCCCATATTTGTTTGTGATCTATATGGAACGTTTGGCACATCTTATCCAGGAGTTGATGGAGTTTGGTGCATGGCGGCCTATTCATCTAAACAGAGATGTCCTACAATTTCCCACCTTTTCTTTGCTAATGATATCATTCTTTTTTCAGAAGCCTCTCTTAACCAAGTGGAGGTGATCAAGCAGTGCCTAACACATTTCTGTGAGAGCTTAGGTATGAAGGTGAATGATGCTAAAACACGAGTTCTGTTTTCAAAGAATGTCAACTATAACAGATGTCAGGAACTGAGTAGTGCTTTGGGGTACACCTATACAGATGATTTAGGAAAATACTTGGAAGTCAAACTGCACCACAAAAGAGTTGTAAAGGAAACTTTCCAAGAAGTAGTTGACCAAGTTACAAGCCGCCTAGCTAACTGGAAAACAAATTCTCTCTCTGCAGCTGGTAGGTTGACTCTCATTAAGACTATGACTTCTGCGATACTTGGGTATCTAATGTAGACAACCAAATTGGCAGTAAGTACATGCGAGCAACTAGACAAGTGCAATAGACAATTTCTTTGGGGAAGTTCAGATAGCACTCGGAAAATGCACTTGGTTGCTTGGGATGAGGTGTGAAAGGCAAAGAAGAGTGGAGGACTTGGTTTAAAACACACAAGACTTCAAAATGAAGCCTACCTTATAAAGCTAGGGTTGGGGCTTATTCAATAGCGGGATAAGCTCTGGGCACGAGTGGTTAGAGGCAAGTATATGTGCGGGAGTGACCTCTTACTGCATATTAATAGTGAGTGCCCTAGCTCTAATGCTTGGAATGGAATCAAGTAAGTCTGGAACAGAGTTTTGGAATGTAGTGAACCTGCACCTGATGATAGTGAAGTTAGATGGAAGGGAGAAAAGAGTGGTTTGTTAACTGTGAAGACTGCTTATGAGCATACTACGAAGATTGCTGGGGATCATAATAGGAAGTGGGAGTAGGTATGGAAGCTTAAAGTTCCTTAGCGATGCAGATTTTTCATGTGGCTTGTAAAGAAGAGGGCTCTTTTGACTAATGCCTCACGTAAGAAGAAAGGTTTAGGCAATGATGAATCTTGCAGGATCTGTAAAGCTGAGGTGGAAGATATTCTCCACATCTTACGTGATTGCCCTGGTACGGCCAAGCTCTGGATGACTCTGGTGCACCCTAAGGCTCACAAATGTTTCTTTGAGCTAGATCCCTAGGACTGGATATGGTGGAATGTTCACAAGAAGGGCATCACTAAAGTAGCCAACTAGAAGCGTGTTTTTTCCGTCATATGCTAGTGGCTCTGGCAACGGAGAAATTTGTATATTTTTTAGCAAAAGAGTATTGCTAACGCAGTGATCATTGCTGGCTCAAAAGCTATGGTTGAGAGTCTCACGGGGTCTGCCTCTAGATTGAGATTATTGGAAAAAGGAGGTTTGAGAGAAGGAGGGAGTTGTAGTCACTGGTAGTTACCAAGCAATGGATGGGTTAAGCTCAATGTGGATAGAGCTTATTCAGCGAACTCTAACATAGCAGCGAGTGGCGAAGTGATACGTGATTCCACAGGTATAATGCTCTTGTGCTTCTTATACAGGTTACAAAGGGGCGATAGTTTATCAACAAAGGTATGGGGATGTGTGCATGGATTGAAGCTTGCTTGGGATGCTGGGTATAGAAGAGTTGTGCTCCAGTCGGACGCTATAAAAGCTATCCAGTTAATCCGAAATGGCTATTCATCCCATCATGTTGATTATGATATTGTCATGCTTGCCCGTGAGTTGATGGATCGAGAGTGGGAAGTGGTTTTGAAGCATGTGGTTAGGGAATATAATGAAGTAGCTGATTGGCTCGCAAAGAAAGGTCTAGTTGTTGACATAGGGCTACACGTGGTGACTACCCCTCCGAAGGGTCTGGAAGCTATTCTCTCCAAAGATAGCTCTTTTATTAGGGGTAGCATAGACGCTAGTGCTTGAGCCGTGTCTCTCCATTTTTTTATAAAAAAAATATTTATATTACTTAAAAAAATCATTATTTACTTTTCAATAAACATAAATACAAACTAATTTAACGTTATTTTTCTAACCTTTTTTTAACCATGTGATTTTTTTTAGTTTTCTACTTTATAATTACTTATTTAGCTAGCAAATGTGTATCTTTTTTATTTAAAAAAACTAAAAAGAAGAGGTTATTTTTATAGTTTTTATGGATACATCTACTTTGTTTAATTTATGGATTTTTTTGTGAAGATCTTAAAATTATTGAAAAATATTTTTTTATTTTTATGTTTTATTCTCTAAAATATTTATAATTTATAATAATTGCAAATTTTGAAGATTTTGAATTAATTAAAATGAAAAGATTTTTAAAGAGAAATTATAGGCAACAATTCTCTTCAAAATCTTCTACAATGACAAATATATTATTTGTAAATAAAATTAAATTATAATTATCAATTATAACTTGTAATTATTTTGGTATGGTGAAAGCAAATTGTCCATTTTTTTTTAATAATATCTTTGCACCCCTAACATAGGGCTATAGCTCCACCACTCGTGATAAATATTATTTGGAGTATTTAAAACTGAATAAAATCAATTAGAAGTGAGATTAATGTTATGATATGATTAAAAAATTAATATATATATATATATATTTATGTGTGTGTGTGATTGTGTAAGTTTATACTATTACTCATCTATCTACCTATATTGTGGCAAAAAAAAAAAATCTATCTCTGTGTGGCTGTGTGTTTTGGGGAAGCGGGATATAAAGTTCACGTGTCAACGTTAATCCCTATATGTTTAAACCATAACTTTTATCCGCAAATTTACATTGGTTACTTTCTTAAAGTTTCGTGCAAAATCTGCTAGTAATATTGGTTTTTACTAAAAACTATGATTTTTGAAATCATTTCAACTTAATTGTTTAAAAATATGAGCCATTAATTAGATTGTAATTTTCTAAAAAAATTGTCATCTTTCAGCCTCATCTCATGTTATCAGTTGCTTTGAAGATTTTTACATAAACTAATAAAATAATTAAATAATCTAAATTATAAAAAATTTTAATTATATTTATTAAAAATATTTTTAAATTAAATACTCAAAAATAATTTATACTTTACCAATTATTATTTTTAATAAAGGATAAAATAATAAAAAAATTAACATTTTATTAATAATATAAATTATCAATTGCATGTATTCAATATTAGAATCAAAATCTTAGAAAATAATAAAATTACAACAATTTTTCTTTTCAATAAATACTTCCCGCACATCGGGGGGCCGGGGGGGGGGGGATTCTAGTTTTTTAAAATGAGATATTAGATGAGACAGAGAAAGTACTACTCTCGCAGCGATATTTTGAAACGTTGAATAGACAATGTCTGAATGAAATGTACAGTAACCGAGTTCCATGCGCAAGAAGGTTTGCATTGCGGAGAGATTAAAGATATGTTTGGATTAAATTATATATATATATATATATATATATGTGATTATGAGAATAAGTAATTATTTATAATAAATTATGAAAATAAATAATTATGTTAAAAGTGATTTGTATTTGAATATTTTTAACCTATAAGTAATTTTGAGAAGAGAAATATGTTTGGATATTGAGGTTTAAGTGATTATTGGGTAGATAATGAGAAGAAAAAGTGAAATAAGTGATTATGAGAGAATAAGTGATTATCATAAGTTGGAAAAAATAGCTTATGGAAATAATCACTTAAACGGCCATAAGGTATTATTTTGATCTGGGTTATGTTTGGAAACTGACAGTATAACCACGTTTCTCTGCTTCATAATCACTTATAATCTAATTCAAAGAGGTTCTAATACCAACAGAACTGTCTACATCAAATTGGAAAAAATCTGAAGTGCTTTAAAATTTGTCGTGGAGAACAAATTAATGCTGATTTAGTTAGTATGTACGCTTTGCAATAAAACCATGGTGTTTTCAGGAAAATTTTATGAGGAGGAAACATTTTCGCATCGTACTGGAAAAGCTAATTAGTTGCTTAATTAGAGAAGGGAAAACAAACATGATTATGGGAAGGTGATATTAGGTTTAGAGAATTTAGATAAATTGATACTAAACAGTAGTAGTAGTTTGATAACCTAAGAAAATATTTTAGTGGGAGGAAAAAATTAAAGTTAAAGAGTGCAATTTTCCTCAATTAAAATAATGTTCACAAAAAACCACCCAAGACTAGTTCAGGTGGTAAGGGTAAGATAGAATATGGATAGAAGTTAATGATTCAAACCCTCATAATGTATAAAAAAAAATAATACTTACAAAAAGAAGATGATATAGTTTATAATCTTCAACTTACAAAGATTTTGACTAAAAATTTATTACATTTAAGTGAAAATAAAAGAAAAATATTACTCATTCTAGTCATTTTTGTTAATTAGATTCTAAAAGACTTTTGTGATTTTTTATAAGTTTTTGGAGTATTAATTATTTTCTTTTATCAAAATGCTCTTATTTATCAACTTTTAATAAATGTATAAATTATTTGAATTTGTGGTATTTATTAAAAATAAAGATGAAAATCACATCAATTTTAAAAAAAATTTAGTGGTGTAACGAATTTTCTTGGTTCTAGCTAGTGAGGTAGTTAAAAAGAACTTAATTATATTAAACACTAAAGATGGAAGTCTAATTATGATACATACTTTTTCTATATTTTTTGAGTCACTTTCTTATCATACTATAGTGTTGTTATAGAGAATTCAAAGTTTTAAGAATGACTTGGCTTCCTCAAACTTTTTAACAGTTGTCTTGTAACACCCTAAAAACTAAAGATCCAAAAACACATTGAAAAGTAGAAAAAACAGTACCAATGACAGAAACAGGACGGCATCGCAACCAGTTACAATGCCGCCGTGGTATAGAAGCTTTTAGGCTTAAAAGGAAAAGAAATAGCGAAGTGTGGTGCCGCGGCCTATCTGATATGACAGGTTGAACTTCCAACAAGTATAATTTCTTCCTCTGATCTTTAATTGACCTAATTCCACTTCTTACATGTCACTTTACTCTCAATCTAATTATAGATATCAACCATGTAACATCCCAAAAAGCTAGAATATCTAAATATCTATAAGAAATTTATGAAAATCGGTAGACATTATTTTGCATAAAAAGAATAAAGTGGTCATTTTTCTTAATCGGATGAAAAAATGAAAAATTTTATTTTTACCCTAAAAGTTATCATAATTACATTTTAACCCAAAAATATCACATATGCAAGTAAATATATTTTTAGAAAAAATTACAGCTAATAATTTAAAAAGTTCAGAAATAATAATTTAATCTCGGGATGGGGGTAATGTTGTGACTATAATTTCACAAAATTTATGTGCTACATGTTTCGTTATTAGACACGGATCGATATCAACTTATTCCCACTTTTATAAACAGACAATTCTTCGGAAGAGCCTACCGAGCCGGAGATGAACGGGAACCCGGTGCTGGCACAATCGAGCAACAACCTCACAATACAGTCCACGATTGGACCGGCGACCCAATCCATAGAGGGGAAGATATGGGGATATTGTACTCAGCTGCTAGAGACCCCATTTTCTTCGCTCATCACTCCAACGTTGACAGAATGTGGAACATATGGAAAACACTAGGACGCGGAAGAGGAGACATCACCGACCCAGACTGGTTAGACTCGGAGTTCCTCTTCTACGACGAGAACAAGAACTTGGTACGCGTCAAAGTCAGGGACTGCGTCGACACAGAAAGACTGGGGTATGTCTATCAAGAAGTTGACATTCCATGGCGGGATTTTAAGCCCACATCACGCAGGCGATTGAAAGTTCGAGCCCTTGAGACTTTAAAAGCAAGAAAAGCAATCAAGTTCCCTGTAGTTCTGGAGAATAAAGTGAGCACAGTCGTGGAGCGGCCGAAGAAGGAGAAGAAGGAAGAGGAGGAGGAGGTGTTGGTGATTGAAGGGATTGAGTTTGAGAGAGATGACGCAGTGAAGTTTGATGTGTTTATTAATAATGGTGATGATGAGGAAGTTATTAGAACCGATGCGACACAGTTTGCGGGAAGTTTTGTGACTCTTCCTCATAAGCGTGGCTCAAAGACATGAAAATGAGTACAAGTTTGACGTTGGGGTTGACTGATTTGTTGGAGGAATTGGGAGCTGATAACGATGATAATGTTGTGGTGACTTTAGTTCCGAGGTATGGGAAGGGGCCGGTCACAATAAGAGGTATAAAGATTGAGTTTATTGCTGACTGAGATTTTTCATAGTCATGCATGATGATCCATGCATGATTCATGGTAGCTCGAATTAGTTATCGCCAGTTATTTTTGTTACTTTTTGGCATCTAAAATCAACAAACTTCTTCATGTAATTTCTAATGTCCACTAAAAAAAAATGGCGCATGGATTGGGACTTCATGGCCAAGGCCGTTGGAACTTTTAGTAGACAAATGATGCAGTTGCCTAAAGCCCCCAATTATGTAATCATCTTTATGTTATTTATTATATAAAAATTTGGAATATGAAGCTATTTTTTTTATTTTTTATTTGAATCTTGAAAGCAGCGCCCTCCACCACAGGGCTGCAAGTTCCCCTCAATATGTAAGAGGTAATATTTACGCTTCTCGAAACCACAAGCTGATATTGTAATATATGTTCAATATCGTGTGTGTGTGTATATATATATATATATATATATTAAATTAAGCTTTTGTAATTAACTGTAGCTTAAAGTCAACACAAAAATTATCCTAAAGCACGCTAATTTCAACCAAAATAAACACAAAACTAATCTCAACAAATGATCTGGTTCATATATTTTATATTTTTTTATATTTCCATTTTCATTATGTGATAATATAAATTGATTTTCTTCATTTTATTTTATTTAAATTTTTTAATTTAAAAAAGTATAAAATTTGTAAACCTATGATGTTTATGGTGAATGCTGATTAATTATTGTATCAAACTATTGGTTTTATCTTAGTTTGAATATTAATTTTATTATTATGATGAATATCTTTTATATTTTTTATCTATATTATTTAAAATATATTAATTTATTCATAATTGGTCTGACCACGGTTCAACTCCTGATTCGACTATTGAATCTTGAACCGGTGCCTTAGTCAGTTTAATGGCTAATTTGATTTTTAATACGATTGAGCTTCTTGCAAATTGAGATTTTTCAAAAACATAGTTATAATTCATGGTGGCTCCAATTTTATTTTCGCTCCTTTTTTTCAACCAAAATAATTAAAATTTTTTGTGTAACTTTTAATAATGTCCACAAAAGATAGCATGTGAGGAAAAAAAAATTTTAAGAAAAAGGCTGGTGTGTGTGTGTTGGAGGGACGGAGGTTACAATTAATGTTCTAAAAATTAGACTGGATCGACTAGTTTGACCAAAAATAGGTCATTGGTCTTGTCTAGAACTATGGGATAATCGGAGGATGATTGAATCGGTCAAAAATTGGTCAACTCGGTCTTGAGTTCGCCAAAACTGGTAAAATTGATAGGTTGACCGGATTAGCCAAGCTGGGGAACTTTTTTTTTTAATGAAGCCGGATGTCAAAATGACATTGTTTTGGAGGCTACATTCTTTTTAAAGAAAAAAAAAACTATGTTGTTTTGGTCTGTTAGCTTTTCCTTTATTATTATTATTATTTTTTTGCCTTTAATTTCTTGTGGCCAGAGAAGATGACTTCGAATGAATTAGGTTTAGGATTCATATTCAAAATCCCTAACCTCATTTGCTTCTTCCTTCAACATTAGCCGCCATTGCTCTCGTAGTCTCGTTAAAAAACAGAGCAGCTCTTTGTCATCATTGTCCATTCGAGCTTTCAATTTCGGCATTCTCCTCCATCATCGTCACCAGTGAGATTTGTTGTGCTTCCCCCTTCAATATTCTCTGTCTAGTCGAGCTTCCTTCTAGCTTCGACGTTCTCAATTCTCATCTTCACGCCAATGTCTTGAGGTTAGGCTACTCCGTTTCTCTCTATCTCTTTCTTCTATTTCACCACACGTTGCTAACTTGCTTTCTGAGTGTGATTGATGGTTGAGACATTTTAAATTTTTTTTCCTTTGTAAATGTAATTGCCAATTTCATGCTGCTTTGTTTATTTGTTTAATTTAATAATTTTTCCGACTTTATTCTTGATCTCCCTATTTGCTTTCTAAGTGTGATTGATGCCCGAGGCATTTTGATTATATTTTTTGGGCTTTACAGATGCGATTGCCAGTTTCATGCTGCTTTGTTTATTTTCAATCTCTCTGTTTAGTAATTAGCAATTAGCATTAGTGTAACTTGACATATTGATTAGTGGCAAAAGTCTTCCTTGTCCTTCAAAGGTATGGATATATCACCTAACCCTAATGTTCAAGTTGGTGATAACAGTACTCCTACTCCTGGTAACACTATTGCCTCAAGTAATGAAGTATCACAATCAACATCTACTTCATCAACTCATGGGAAGATTGATCCTGCATGGGAGCACTTTGCCTTAAAAAGAGTGGGAAAAACTAATGTGTATACTTGCCTTCATTGTTCAAATACACATAGAGGAGGTGGTATAGATTGAATGAAGCAACATTTTGCTAGAGTTATAGGTCAAATAAGTGCTTACAAAAAAGTTCCTCACGATGTTTGCCATAGAATGAAAGAGTGTTTAAAGGAATTGCACCAAAAAAAGAAGGCATGCTGATGATGTGTCTAGTGAAGACTATGATGCTGAGGAAGAATGTGAAACTGAAACTCTTGCTCCAACTCCAATTAGAAAGGTGCCTGCTAGTGCTACTACTACACTCAGAAAAAGAAAAGCTAGTGGTGGGGTTGGCAATTACTTTGCTCCAAGAACTCATGGTGCACAACCAAGCCTTAAGAGTGTATTATCCACTAAAGAAGTACAATACAAAGCCAAGGTGGCCATTTGTAAGTGGCTTTATATGAATTACATTCCATTTAATACATTAAACTGTCCATACTTTCAACTAGCATTGAATGCAATTGCTGCAATTGGGCCTAGGTTTAAAGGCCCTTTTGATGAAGCTCAAGTCAATATGAAGCTTGTATCATCTTAAAATGTTAATTAATTATTTAATAAAAAATGATGGCATGATATTTTTTAATCTTGTTGAATAAATTTGTTCATATATTATATAAAGATTGAAATTAGTCACAATATCAAATTTGATGAATAGTGTGGCTTGTTACAAAACCTATATTTAATTGGGATGAATTGATCATATATATAAGTATATATGAATTTACTATTTTCATTATCTATTCAATATCTTTATTTTCACGCAATCCAATGCTAGCCAATAACTTGGCCCCATGTCCTTAGCATCTCAAAACATAGGCGCTCATTCCATTGGTCAGAATCAACCAACCCTTGCAACACGTTTGGTTCATTCACAACAAGGGTAGGTAAAGTGATGGGCATTACATTACATAAGTTAAAGCTGTTTGGTTGCATAGAAGTTGATTACACAGGTGATGAACATCACCTTAATTAAGGTGATCATCTTCACCTTGATTTTCCTATGTGATCCATATCACTTCACCTTTGCCAACTCATTTTTTCAAATTTATCCTCATGCTCCCCTTCATCTTCTCGTCAGTTCTCCCGCTACCACCTTCCTTGTTCCTCTAGAACTGACAACTGCCCAATGATCACAGCGACCCCCATCGGCACTTCACTCATTCTTCCGATGGCAAACCCCTATCCTCACTTGAGCTTGTCTGTCGCGGTCCTAAATTTCAACCCCAAAACGCCGAAGCCCTAGTTCTCCCTCCACCCATCGACAAAATTGTCTCTCATCGCTTCTTCCCTTCCCTCCATCATACATCTGTCGTGCATCGAACTGCTTGGATTTCCTCCGTCATCTGCTTCCCCTTACTCCAAGAGCTCTGTTTTACCTTTCGGCCTTCCCTTTGCAAGCTCCGTCTTCCTTTCCTCTATGAGGGTGAGCTTCGTCCTTCCTTGCCCTCATCCAGCACTACCCATGGTGTTGATATGTGATTTGGTTAGCAATGACTTTGCCATCGAGGAAGGAGAATGGCAAGGATGGAGGGGGATTTTTTTTTGAATTCGGGGGTAAAAGAGACATTGTATATTTATTTATATTTTTTTAATAAAATATAAACATCATCCCTTAATATCAAATATCATACCAAACAAACCCCCGATGTAATTATCATCCTATCACATCACTTCACATCCTTCACATTATATCACCCAACCTCTTTAATAATTAAACTAAACAGGCTGTTGGTTTAATTTTTGTCAATGGGCCGGGATGCCTTGTTTCACTACATTAATTTTTGTTTCATGAAGGAAGGCCCATGCCGCTACGTCCATCTGACAATGGCAGAGAGAGACACGTGTATTCTCTATACCAACCCTTGGTGTGGCGCCACAATTGCAGCTTTGCAGGGAAGAAAGAAACACGGATTTCATAGGAAAATGCGAGTTATATTCGGGTGCGTCTCAGATTAATTCTTGCCTAAAAGGAGGTGGAAGAGGAAAATAATGATTTGCACTGATCAATTTGTTCTCATTTTTTTTATAATATTTTATGAGTCAACTGAACCAATACACATATCAATTCTTAATACTCCAGTCACAATCTTAAAATAAAGAATATGCAATTCCAAAATCCGGACCCAAAATATGGGATTTTTTTGGGTTATGTGGGTCAATCCCACAGGCTAGACGCATATTTCCTACTCTAGTTGTATTCTTTCATGTAATTTAAAATTAAAATATTTGCTCCCGAGTGTATTCGGGAATTGCTACTGCATGATGCTCCTGCGGCTTTAGTCACTCTTAGTTTTTATGAGTAATATTTTGAGGCTTTTACTTCTCGTTTTTTATCTAAAAAGAAATATAAAAATATCTAAATATTTTATATGCCCCACTGGAAAAATACGTGCCAAAATGATTTTTATTTTTCTAGTAGGTAGTTAATTTGTGGAGTTGTTTGTTGTTTTCCTAGGAAAAAAACAAGCCAAAATGGTTCTATCAAGTCAGTCAAAATTTACAAAATTACATGGTTTTATAGGAGTTTTGATTTCCGGAGTCTCTCATTTTAATAACTTTATTGTCGCCTTTAAACTGGAAATTACCCGTACAACCACCTCATTTTTTTTAACCACGTTCAACATGAGTAATAAATATTGCCAAATGTGTTCATTTTAAAACCTAAAAAATAATTGAATATAAGCCAAACAAAATCTAGTAGAAAGTAGAAACAAATAAAACAAAACTCAATGAGTGAGCTTTGCTTCACATGCTAAACTTGATTCGTTTGGTTCACTTTTTAGTGTATTTTTTTTAAAAGGAATTTCCCGAGTACTTTAATTTTGGTTGTACTTTGAGCCAATTTTCAAATTAGAAATTAATCATTCAACGACCTCAGTTTTCTTAACCACGTTCTGCATATGGTATTGAGTAATATAGTAAATATGTTCAACTATGCCTCCTCTCATTTAATTTATCTCTCATTTGGATGAGAAAAAAATAGAAAAATAGGAAAACTAGGAAGGAACCTAGTCATCTTATTATCTAGGTTCCTCATAATATTTTCCTCTTTCTATTTTTCTCTAATTCCAAATAAAGTCTTAATGTACTCTTTTTATTCTCTATTATAAGTCATATTTTACAAGAATTTAAGTATGTAAAATATATGTTACTTTATGAATATTAAATATTTATTTTCATGTTTACCCCTCATTAAATATTTATAGTGGAGAGAGATTAATAAAGTGATAATTAAGATAAGTATATTTTAATAAGGGTAATAGTGGAAAGTTATAGTAAATTTTACAAAGTTCAAGAATTTTAATTACTTTTCTTGGTTGTAAAATAGTTAAAAAATAATTTATAATAGGGAACAGAAGAAATATATAGCAGTCATTAGTCCTCTGGTACTTAATATATATTCTCTTCGATTCTAAACATAGGGCATTTTACTTTAATTATAAATATATGATCATTTTCCAAAATGCAAGGCAATATTTATTATGCATTTCTAAAAAAATACCCTTATTTAATTGATGAGAGAGAGAACGAAAAAGAAATTCAATAAGTGTAGTTTTGGAAAAACCTTATGATTTTTCAAAAAATACAGGTAGTTAATTAATTTTAACTCACATTTTCAATTTATGTTATTCATTTGAAATGATCTTATATTAAGAGCTAAAGAGAGTAACTATTTTAACTGAATTACACATAATAATTATGGAAGTTAAAGTTAATTAACTACTTTAATTTTTTCAAAAATTACAACATTATTTCAAAATTACTCTTATTCAATTTCTCTTTTTTCTCTTCTACCTTCATTAAATAAGGGCATTTTTGGGTAATGGATAATAAATACTATTCTTTTTAGTCTAAAATATAAGTCATATTTGACTAATTGCACAGAAATCAAGAAATATAGTTTTATTCATTAAATCTATAAAAAAATATATTATTTTCTAATAAAATCCTTGTTTAATACGTTACATTTAAAGTCTTTTATGTTGAATCAAGAGTTTTGATGATTCCAAACCAACACTCAAGAGCTCAGATTAAAGATATCAAAGGAGATCAAAGTTGTTTCAAGTGAAGATTTTCTGAGTATTTGCTGTTAGATCTTTTGTAGGATCTTTAGTTTTAGTTGTGATTGGGTAAAAGATTTTGATTTGAGAAAAAGATGTTTTCAAACCTTGATTTTGTGTTAAATCTTGACTTATTTGAAAAACACCCACAAATAGACGAAGTTTGA
Organism: Adenanthera pavonina; assembly: GCA_026686845.1. Lineage (NCBI taxonomy): Eukaryota > Viridiplantae > Streptophyta > Magnoliopsida > Fabales > Fabaceae > Adenanthera > Adenanthera pavonina. The sequence goes on from JAIVEN010000017.1 coordinate 14,128,351, forward strand.
AAGTTTAAACTTAACTGTCAAGTTGGAAATTCGAACTTTGCTTTAGGAAATTCGAATTTTGAGCTAAAACTGAATAAGTCTGAAGAGATGGCTCTCTGTCAGACGAATTTTTGTTGTTCAAAATTCGAATTTTCATACAAATCTGAAAGAAGTCTTTTTGGTAACAGACGAACTTCACACTTTCAAAAGTCGAATTTCAAGTAAAATGAAGTTTGTGAAAACCAAAGAAATTCGTCTGAAACTATGATAAAGTGCATCTGAAATCAAAAGAAATTGAGTTTGATAAATGCTCTCTGACAGACGAATTTTGGCTTCCCAACATTCAAATTTTCATCTAAGTCTGAAAGAAGTTTCCTTGAAACAGACGAACTTTGGATCTTCAAAATTTGAATTTCAGACAAAACAAAACTTGAGAAAATAGAAGAAATTCATCTGAAACTATGTTAAAGTTCATCTGAGATCAAGAATGATTTAAGTTTCAAAACTGCTCTCTGACAGACGAACTTTGAACATTGAAGTTCGAATTTTAGAAGCTAAGTTCTTGAGTCTGTTGAAGTGAAACATTGACATATGAATGATAAGAACTTGTAACATTTGAATGATGAAGTTAGTCTGAAAAGAGTCTCTCTGACAGACGAACTTCACTCTTCAACATTCGAATTTCGAAGAAAGTGAACTATTGTGCCTCCTTTTCACGTACTGGGAACAGACGAATTTTGGGCTTCCAAAATTCGAATTTCGGGCTTCGAAAATTCGAATTTCGAGGGCACTGTAGCAAATTGAAAATACTGTTCATACTTAACCGAAAAACTTTCTTCTTGAAAATTCGTATGTCACATTGTGAAAATGTTCTGTAAGTTTCAAAATTCGAATTTTACTTCATGGACAGACGAACTTCAGTATTTCAATGTTGGAAGCTTTAACCTTCGGTTCCTTCAAAATTCGTCTGTTGACTAACCAAAATTCAAATTTCAGTATGTCAGAAGCATTAAATGCGGTTGGTTAACGGATAGTTTTTCAGAGTAACTGTTGGATAACTTCTCCAACAGATAGATTAAGTCTCTAACGGACATTTGAGACCTAAATCTATAAATACAACAACATTTGACGTTGTGGGTAACGAATCTAACTTGTATATACCGAATTTCTGTCAAAACTTCTTCTCAAGAGCTTTTACCCTCTAGCTTCAATATCTGTACTTTAACCTTCATATCTACTCTATTCAAGAGAGTTATATCATTGTAAACAATCTACTCTTCATCTGAAAGATAGATTTACTTGTGAGGGAAAATCACAAGGGGATTGGGAAGCACATTGTATAAGTGCTTAGAGAGAGTGAGAAAGCTCCAGAAAACAGAGCATACTCATTGTACTGTAGCATTAGTAAGAAGCCCATTGAATTCTTGTTGTATAGTGAAAAATCTCAAGAGTGGTCTTGTGGACTGGACGTAGGTCAAGTGGTCAGACCGAATCAAGATAAATTACTGAGTCTTCTATTCCCTATCTTTACTTTTCAGCTTACTCTATTTTATACGTTGCTTCCTTTAAACTGTGCTACCTTCACTTATCTCACTTTGTGCAAAAAAATTGCAATCTTCCCAATTCACCCCCCTCTTGGGAAGTCAGCCTTGCTAACATTTTATCTCTCATACATTTAATTATAAATAAGGATAAAATAGAAAAAAAATTTAATGTCCTATAAATTATCAAATGAGACTTATATTTAAGATTATAATAAACTTTTAAAATAGGACTTATATTTTGGATCAGAGAAATACTTTGTTTTCTATCAAAAGCCATATATTTAGAACCAATACAAAAAAGTCTATATATTTAGGATTGGAAATATTTTTTTAATCAAATTATTAAATAAGCATAATTTTGTCAAATTCCTTATAAAATTAGGTAGAATAAACGATTCTTTAATCTATGTGGAAAAAAACCTACGGAATAGAGGGAGTATATTAAAGCGGACAATATTGACTAAGCTTAATAAACTTGCCCATTCAGCCAGAAAAAATTAATGGATTGGGCTTGAAAATTTGAAGTCATATTGAAAATGAACGTTTTGGCCCCAATCCAATAAACCCAAAGGCAAAACATGGTTTGACCCACTTTTATGGAAAGACAAATTGGAAAAAATCTCACCCTCCTAAAGCCATGTATTTTTTTTTTACAAATATATTTCTTTTTTTTTTAAAAACTTTTTATGACCCTATAGAATAATTTTATAACAATCAGTAAAAGTGAGTTAAGAAACAAAATATGATGGAGTTGGTTATATTGATCAATTTAGTTTAGTTGAACTTAGTGCTATAATTTTTTTTAAAAAAATTTATAAATGCTCATTTAAAAATTTTATTCCTTTTAGAGTTCATAAAATAATAAAGACTTAAATAAATTGTAGAATTTAAAACTTTATTTTGGTTTTGAAGGTGATGACTAATGATAAATGATTAGCGATATGTCTATTTTATATATGTAAAATAATCACATTTAAACTTTAAATTGCATATAAATATGTTTACATTGGTATACTTTAGTATGATTTTACATATTTTGGTGTTTTATGGCGTTATAGGTTCATTTAAAAGCATTCGGAGCAAAAACGTTACAAATCGTTTATATTAGAAAGTTTCGATATCTTATGATATTTTGATCATAACTCTCACATCTGAAATTCGATTGAGGTAATTTAAGATGCGTTGGAAATCTAAGATATAGAACTACAACTTTTATGTTTTGAGTTTTCCCAAATACCAATGTTATTATGGTGAAAATCGAACTCAAAATATCAATATGAGTTGATGACTTTTTGAAGTAGAACGAAGTAGTTGCTTGTGGCTGGCATCCACCCAGCGCCGGGTCAATACGAATTTTGCATTTTTATGCTTTCTAGAACCACCTGGCACCATGTTGAATAATTATATGACCACTCGACACCAGGTTAAGGTGAAAAAGCCCACAAAAACAAATTTTTTACTCGTAAACTAACCTAGAAACTAAATATTTTCTCTATATTATAAATAGGATGCAAGAGAAACATAAGAAAAAATTTAGAAACACTCTCGGAGACCACAGAACTTGATTCAAAAAGCATCTAGGAGCAATCTATAGAGAAAGAAAGTAAGGAGATCTAGAAAGTATTGAAGCAAAATTATATTTTCTTTATAAACTCTTTCTTCTTGTTATTATTATCATGGTTTGAGATTTTAGTTTTGCGTTAATTTCTAATTCTATGAGTAGCTAAATTTCCTAGTCATGGAAGGAATGTAGTTTGACTGGGATGAATTTGATTTATTTTTCTAGTTAAGACTTTGTTGATTTGTTCTTCAAGTTCTAATTAATTTAGTTTTTTATTATATTTATCTCTTTTATTCATTCATGTGGATTTTATATTTGATCAATATAGAATCTAATTAATGGGTAAACTTGATGGACTGAGAGCTGAAAAGTAAACATAGATCTAGAGAGATAAATATGAATAATTAATCTAGAGATATAATTAGGAATTCGTGGTGATATACGTTGTAGTTTTCAATGTTTAATTATGAATTTTAGTTCCGCGAGAGTGAATTGAATCCTAATTAAATAAGAACTAATTGACTGAGAGGTAATTAGGACACTTTTGTTAGCAAGGCTGACTTCCCAAGAGGGGGGGTGAATTGGGAAGATTGAATTTTTTCTGCACAGAGTGAAGTAAGTGAAGATATCACAGTATAATGAAAACAATGCGTAAAACAGAGCAAGCAGAAAAGTAAAGATAGGGAGAAGAAAACTCAGTAATTTATCCTGGTTCGGTCTTTCCACTTGACCTACATCCAGTCCTCAAGACACCTCTTGAGATTTATCCACTATACAACAAGAATTTCAATGGGCTTCTTACTAAGGCCACAGTACATGAGTATGCTCTGTTTCTGAGCTCTCTCAAACTCTCCAAGCACTTTCACTATGTGCTTCCCAATTCCCTTGTGAATACCCCTCACAAGTAAATCTATCTTCCAGATGAAGAGTAGATTGATTACAATAAAATAACTCTCTTGAAAAGAGTAGATATGAAAGTTTCAGTACAAGTATAGAAGTTGAGAGGGTAAAAGCTTTTGAGAAAAGATTTAGCAGAAATTCGGTACACACTTGTTTTATTTGTTACCCACAACTTCAAATGTTGTTGTATTTATAGATTTAGGTCTCAAATATCCGTTAGAGACTTTAATCTATCCGTTGGAGAAGTTATCCAACGGTTACTCTGAAAAACTATCCGTTTACCAACCGCATTTAATGTTTCTGACATACTGAAATTCGAATTTTGGCTGGTCAACAGACGAATTTCGAAGGAACCGAAGGTTAAAGCTTCCAACGTTACAACACGAAGTTCGTCTGTTCATTAAGTGAAATTCGAATTTTGAAACTTACAAAACATTTTCACAATGTGACATACGAATTTTCAAGAAGAAAACTTTTTCGGTTAAGTGTGAACAGTGTTTTCAATTTGCTACAGTGCCCTCGAAATTCGAATTTTGAAAGGGTGAAATTCGTCTGTCAGAGAGACTCTTTCCAGACTAATTTCATCATTCGAATGTTGATGTTTCACTTAAACAGACTTAAGATTTTTGCTTCTGAAATTCGAATTTCAATGTTCAAAGTTCGTCTGTCAGAGAGCAGTTTTGAAACTTAAATCATTCTTGATCTCAGATGAACTTTAACATAGTATCAGACGTATTTCTTCTATTCTCTCAAATTTTGTTTTGTCTGAAATTCGAATTTTGGAGACTTAAAGTTCGTCTGTTACAAAGAAGCTTCTTTCAGACTTATATGAAAATTCGAATGTTGGCAGTTCAAAATTCGTCTGTCAGAGAGCATTTATCAAACTCAATTTCATTTTGATTTCAGATGCATTTTATCATAGTCTCAGACGAATTTCTTTGGTTTTCACAAACTTCATTTTTTCTTGAAATTCGAATTTTGAAAGTGTGAAGTTCGTCTGTTACCAGAAAGGCTTCTTTCAGACTAGATGAAAATTCGAATTTTGAGCAGCCAAAATTCGTCTGACAGAGAGCCATCTCTTCAAACTCATTCAGTTTCAGCTCGAAGTTCGAACTTCCAAAGGCAAAGTTCGAATTTCCAACTTGACAGTTTAGCTTAATCTTTCAACCTTCGTCTGTTTGTGGGTGTTTTTCAAATAGGTAAAGATTTAACACAAAATCAAGGTTTGAAAACATCTTTTTCTCAAATCAAAATCTTTTACCCAATCATAACAAAAACTAAAGATCCTACAAGAGATCTAACAGCAAATACTCATAAAGTCTTCACTTGACACAGCTTTGATCTCCTTTGATATCTTCAATTCAAGCTCTTGAGTGTTGGTTTACAATCATCAAAACTCTTGATTCAACAACTTTAAAAACAACAGTCACTATAATTATCCAGAGTCTGACTAATGAATAAATCTAATTATCTCATAAGGTGAATCCTAATCTCTTCACGCTTCTAGAACTGAATTAAAACTCAGACATCATTTTGTTTTCTATTTATTCTCTTTTTAACTTGAATTTTCAATTTAATTATCACTTATTTTTGGGATTAAAAGTTTGGATTATAAATTTACTACCTTTCTTGGTTTTGACCTCTGAAATACTCCGAAGATTTTTATTACTACGATTGACCCTGTATACTTGTAAGATCCCGATCAACTAATATTTAGTTAGTTATGATTTTACTTGTATCAATTTAAAAAATGATATATGTAAAAAAAATAGTTTGAATTATATTGTTGAGATTATATTAGACATTTTGGTTTTTCATGTTTTATGGAAAAAAATTTAAAAGGAAAAAGCTGTGGACCTATGGGGTGGCTACAAAGCTCTTGAGTATATGTGCTAAGTCTAAAACATGAATGTTTTAAAAAAAAATTTTTTGGGGCATGAATGTTTTAAAAATAAATTGACTCAACCCATCTTATATACCATAAAACTATTTTAGAAAGTGACTTGTATAAATTGAAAACACATGTAATAAGACAATGTAATATTGTAGAAAGCACCAATATGGGACTATTCAATTGTGTCACTTGTGCTTATTTGCTAATTGGCCGTCAGATTCCGGGTCTTTGCTATCAGACCCATCTTGCCACTGCAGTGCTCGATTTTTTTTATTTTTTTTTATTTCTTTTTAAAATTAAAATATGTAGATGAAAAATATATCTTTCAGGAATCATATAATCATATATTTATGTGAATTAAGATTTTTTTTAAAAAAAATACTATACAATAAAAATTGAATTTTTGCAGTGATGTAATTATTTTTTTCTATTTTACTTCTATATTTAATTATTCTCTACTGCTTATTTATAATCTTACAATGATAATAGAGTGAGATATTTTTATATAATAGTAAAATAAGAAATGTTAATGCTTTTTACATTAATTTTAAGTAAAAAATAATTTTCTTAATATGCGTGTAATTAATATAAAATATCCCATAATAAAAATATAAATATAAAGGAGTAATAGAGAAGAAATACATTGAAAAATTTAAAATTGTATAAATATATAACTATATAATTCTAAAAATATATTTTTTATTCTTTCTAGTTTTAAATATATGATTTTTTGTTCTGATTCTAAATATAAGATCATTTATAATATATGAGATAGTATTTATTATACATTTTAAAAAAAAAATTTTATTCAATATATCTAAATAAATAAATAAAAATAATTTTAGAAGTATATTAAATTTTTTAAAAAAATTAGGATAATTAAATTACTTTAATTCCTAACTAGAGAAACTATTAACACATTTTAATTTAAAGGATTGTGAGAGGGGGTCTCGCAGCAGTAGCCCGAGTTCTTGGCCGTCAATTTGGACTAACGGAACAAAAAGTGTTGCGTTTGATAAATTGTGTGGAGCCACGTACAGCTTCAAATTATGGCGCACATGGAGCCGTTCACTGCTATTAATGCGCTGCAGCTCAAATTTCCAAAGCTGCATAACAATCTGCGTCGGTTTACCTCCCGAGTCTATCGTACTTTTAATTTTTTATCCTCAAAATATTTAATATATATAACTTTAACTAAGTTAAGTAAGTCAAGAAAAAAGAGTTATAATATTAAAAATTTTTTAAAATTGGTATAGTTTTTATTTTTATTTATAATAAATATCAAAATTTTAAATAATTCACATATTTTCTCTCTTATTTATTCATAAGGATATTTTAAAAATAATACAATTAATATTTTAAAAAATTATGAAAAATGACTTATATTTAGAATCACATAAACTTTCTAGAACATAATTAATAAAAAAAATAAAAAAAATTGAGTATTATTAACTTAAATATTTTAGATTCACTACGTCAAAATAGACTTTTCTTGGTGGTTATTAACAGCTAATAATACCAGCACCAAAAAAAGTAGGCCCTTTCATTGGTAGTTGCTAACAGCCAATGAAATTTTGCATTTGTTGGCGGTTATTAAAAAAAAACCACAAAGAAAAAATGTTTTCTATTTAAATAATATTTAATTTATTTTCACTTTAGTTGGAGATTATACTATATAACTGCCAACGAAAATGTAGTGAATTTTTTTTAATTTAAATGTTAAATTGAATTTTTTTTTTAGGTTGTGATTATATTGTATAACTATCAATGGATATGTCAACGTTGGCGGTTCTAAATGATAACCTCCAATGAAAGTATTAATTTTTTTCTTTTTCTTTATATTTTTTTTACAATTTCACTAACATGCTTCAGTATCAATATGTAGAACCAAATACCCAGAATCTAAGAACTAAAAGGCATTTAAAACCAAAGTTATTCTAAATCAAAAGTTATATTATATCCAAAATATTGCAATCAAAATTTACAAAAAACATTCATATATCCAATTGACACGTGCAAAAAATATGCCTAATTAACATTATCTAGTAACTAGATTTCCAAAAGTATCATATATATCATGCTAAGATCTATAGCTTCTACACTAACTAATATATATATATATATATAGATACATAACCAAAAGTTACATACCAAAGTATCTACCATATATGATGACCAAGAGGACAAAAGCATACATCTTCTAGCCTTGTCAAGTGATCATTCTAAGCTTCTTCCTTTGTACTACCTGCAACATGACATCCGAAATTGAATGTAATTATATGATAGAACCTAAACCAAATATCTACAAATTAAGTACAACCAAACAACTACAAATAACATTATAGAATGTATTCACCTCCTGAGTCCAGTCACATATTGACTCCACTTTTCTATAAGTTCTTCTATTTGAACTTTAGAGTATGCCTCATAGTAAGTATCTGGGAAATACTGCAAATAAAAATATTAAATGTTACAGAAGTAGATTACATTATTAAAATTTTATGTAAATATCATTCAAATGAATTATACACATACCTTGGAGGAGATCGAGATCTGTCGATGTAAAATGATATCTTTCATGTATTTCAGCATATAGTACCCGCAATCATTATCATTAGATTGTTTCGGACACTGAATAAAATTATATGAGTATTAGATTAATCACAATAAATGTTAATCTCAATAATTGATTGAATATTAAATTATAAATACCTAAATTTGTGTCCATTTATACAATAAGGCCGGATCTGGTGGAGTCTTTTGATTGTTGGGTTTATTATTGTTGCTTAGCCCACGTGCTGCTCGAAACATACTCACACCTTTATTATGTTAGTTAGGCTGACTTCCCAAGAGGGGGAGTGAATTGGGAAGATTAAAATTTTCTGCGCAAAGTGAAAATAATGAAGAAAGCAAGGTATGATAGAAAAACAGAGTATAAAGCAGTAAGATAAAAGAGTAGTAATAGAGAGAAGAAAAACTCTGATATTTATCCAGGTTCGGTCTCTCCTCTTGACCTACGTCTAGTCCCCAAGACAACACTTGAGATTTTCCACTATTCAGCAAGAATTCAACTGGCTTCTTGCAAATGCCACAGTACAACTCAGTGCTCTGTATTCTAGAGCTCACTCAATCTCTTTCTGCACTTTCACAAAGTGCTTTACAATCCCTTGTGATATCTCCTCACAAGTAAATCTATCTTCCAAATGAAGATTATATTGTTTACAAAGATAAAACTCTCTTGAATAGAGTGAATATGAAAGTTGAAGTACAAGTATTGAAGTAAGAGGGTGAAAGTCTTTGAGTAGAAGATTTGGCAGAATTTCAGTATATACAAAGTTTGATTCGTTACCCACAACTTCAAATGATGTTGTATTTATAGAACTAGGTCCCAACTATTCGTTAGAGACAAAATCTATCAGTTGGGGAAGTTATCCAACGGTTACTCTGAAAAACTATCCGTTAACCAACCACATTTAATGCTTCTGACATACTGAAATTCAAATTTTGGTTGGTCAACAGATGAATTTTGAAGGAACCGAATGTTAAAGCTTCCAATGTTGAAATACTGAAGTTCGTCTGTTTATGAAGTAAAATTCGAATTTTGGAACTTAGAAAATGTTTTCATGTTTTGACATACGAATTTTCAAGAAGAAAGTTTTTCTGTTAAGTGTGAATAGTATTTTCAATTTGCTACAGTGCCTTCGTAATTCAAATTTTGGAACCCCAAAATTCATCTGTCCGCAGCAGGCTCAAAAGGCACAGTAGTTCATTTACTTCGAAATTTGAACTTTCAAAGAGTGAAGTTCGTCTGTCAGAGAGACCTTTTTTCAGACTTACTTCAACATTCGAATTTGTAAACACTGTCCTTCGTATGTCATCATGTCATTTCAATAGATTCACAACTTTAACTTCTGAAATTCGAATTTCCATGTTTAAAGTTCGTCTGTCAGTGACCAATTTTTAAAACTCAATACAGTCTTGATTTCAGATGAACTTTGACATTGTTTCAGACGGATTTCTTGATTTTCATAAGTTGTATTTTGTCTGAAATTCGAATGTTTAAAACCTAAAGTTCGTCTGTTGCTCAACAGCTTCTTTCAAACACTTATGAAAATTTGAATTTTGGAAAATCAAAATTTGTCTGTCAGAGAGGCATCTCTTCAGACTTATTCAATTTTGACTCGAAATTCGAATTTTCAAAGACAAAGTTCGAATTTCCAACATGACAGTTCAATGTAAACTTTTCAAACTTCGTCTGTTGGTGGGTATTTTTCAAGTATTTCATAAAATCAAGTTTTTAAAACATTTTTTCATCAAATCAAAGTCTTTTACCCATATTTAAACATATCTAATGATCCTACAACAAATTTTACACAGATAACTTAGAACTTCTTCACTTGAACCATTTTGAGCTCCTTTGATATCTTCATTCCAAGCTCTTGAATGTTGGTTTGGAATCATCAAAACTCTAGATTCAACATATTAAGCATTGCAAAAGAAAATTAATATAGGAAAAATTATTGAGGTTAATAAATAGAAAAATACAAAGATACATAATATAATTGCATATTCTCACTAATTTATCATCTTTAGCATCTGTGGGTGGTACTCTGGCAAATTTCCTTTGGGATCCAAATATATTTTTGGTTTCATTAGTTCAATACAAATCAACATCCAATAATTCCTAGGAGAAAAATTTATTAGTTTTAGCAAAGAAACTTAAAATAAAGCAATCCAACACTAAAATAAGTCATTATTCAAAAGTTTAGTGATAAATGACTCACCATTGCATAAATGGTTCCAAGAATAATACCTTATCCCCACCCTTTGCAGTCAATGCATCCACCACATCTTGCGACTGTTCTGTGATCTTTCTGTGGCATCAAACGTGATGTATAAGCTGATATATCTTGTGGATGGATGAAGGCAAATCTATCTATCAGCTGAGAAGAGATTAGAAGTTTTTCATACAAAAATCTAAAATGGAAAAAAGTAATAGATTAGTATCACATAGTCAAATGAAAGATTAATTGGAAAACAATTTATTTATGCTAATTTCAATACCTGATGTATATGTTAATATTTTGTACCCCAAGCCATCCATAATCAACGATGAAGGAGAGCATATCTTTAGTAATCAACTCAGATGCCTCCTTACCATAAACCGCTACATCATAAGGAATATGTATCAATTGCCACAGTCCCATGGTTAATATACCATTAAGCAATTTGCGGTTTTGTGAATTTGAAACTTGAGGTTGAGGCAGTCCCTTCGGTGGTGCAATGATTGATTCCTTCAATTGTCCCAACATAACAATTTGCTTCCATTTATTCTTTCCTATGGACTATGCAATACTAGTGGTCAATTTATTAACATAAGAACTTTTGTAATTAATGAAACATCAACTAACTTACCTTTTTTGATGGAGGTTACCTTTTTTGATGGAGTGATAGTAATGAGGTTCACGAGCCATGCTACAAATCCACCCACGGCCTATCCTACCATTTCTACCCCTTGGGTAAGCACATGAAACCTTGCATTCTCCTCTTCAGGTAGTGCAATTGATACTCTAACATAGTTTGCAGGCAAGGGTGCATTGTGAAGCATGTCCCCGAGGATATTATGTACCTACCCTTTTGCATTAACACGTCGGGGGTTATCCAGCCACAACAGACAATGTCCTATACCCTATATACCAATCACAACATCATAAATTATTAATATATATAAAAAAATTAACAATGAATTTAGTTAATAAGAAAAACAATTACTTGAGGGAGATGCTCAGATGGAGGAATGTAACTATCTTTTGCACTAGGACTGACTGCAGCCCCTTGGGTCCCCTATGATGCAGCTTGTTTGACCAACAACTCTAACTAGGCTAATCATCTGTTCATATCAGATTGTGTTTCACGTTGTTGCTAGATGATTGCCTCCAATTCAACAACCCTAGCTGCAGCGTCTGAGTGGTGGCGTTTGGTCCCAAAAAAGGCCTTGTTGGTGACACCAAACCACATACCTCTGACACATCCAAGGTGCCCAATGGGCTCCAACACCTGGCTAAGTACATCCAACCTTGAGCCTTCATCACCTTCAGAGATCTCATTTGAAATCTTGTCCTGTGAAAATAAAACAAGTAATAAATTTTGTTCCTAAAAAATAAGATTTCAAATTATTTTTTGAACAAAGTAATAATTACTATTTTTTCAACAACTCTCCAAACATTCTCATTCTCAATAATCTCTTTTTTATTTTTCCGGGATTCTGATCATAGTTCATGACAAGGTATTTTTTTTCGCTTGCATCCCTTCTTTGAAACCTGTGCATTCACACAAACAACAATTGATCATTCTAATAAATTTAAGTATTAACAAACATAAGATATAATCACACTTACCAACTTCTTTTCTACTCCAGAGTATCCCAGACGACCGGCTCTATAAGGGTACAGTTGACTCTTTGCTCTTAGACTGTTTGCTTTGCTTAATTTCTGAAAAAATTTTAGTACTTAAATCAAACAATTATAAATAAAGAGTAATAGAATAGATTTAATTATTAAAAGGAAAACATGGTTTACCTTGAACTTTTCCTGATGTCACTGATCGATAAAACCATCCCAGTGTTCCTATTTTGTGTAGATTGCAAATTTAGTAGGTGGATGCTTAATGAGTTTGCTAGCTTCATCTTTCATAAAGTGCTTAGTCAAGATATATCAGAAATTACGCATCGATATTCCTACCTTTTGATATATATACACTTTATGGCTCTCCTCAACATCAAAAGCAAACTATAAAACAAAATACTCAAATTAATTATAAGTTTGCATGCATCTATTAAAAAAATAGTGCATCTAACTACTATAATTAATTACCATAATATCTTGGAAAACTAAGTCTTTCACACCAAAGGGGACCTTCCTCCAACCATCCCATTTTGGATGGCTCATAGGCACTTTCAACTTTGTCACCACTCCGATATAGCTACTTAACTTCTGCCCACCTTCATTCACAGGATGATTTTTGTAATTCCATTCCACATGGATCTTGTTTCCAATATCTCTCGCATGGCAAACCTCTTTCAGTACTGTCAAACCACGTCTGTCCTTCACCATTTCTTCTCGTAATGTCACACCCTTAGCCATGTTTATTTGCAATAATATGCAAATAATCAAATAATGAAAAAGAAATTATATTACAAAATAAGAACATCATATTAAATAACAAAAAGAAATTAAAAGCCATTATGTTTAAATAAAACCTTTCCTCTTTCTAGTTGTATCCTGAATGATTCACCCCTTCCTTTTCATGATCCAAATTTCCTCTTCATGATCATCTCTCTTATAAAGGGAATCATTTTCAGTGGAATCAATATTAAATGATGCCCCAGAGAATGGATCATCCTCAATATCTTCATCCTATTGGTCTCCACCATCAATTATTTTGTTGGTTAACATTACAATGAACCATCTTTTATTAACAGGATCAGGGACATAAAACACCTGTTGAACTTGAGATGCTAAAATAAAAGGCTCATCTTTATACCCTGGCTTATTAAGATCAACTAGAATGAACCCCAACTCATAAACTCGAAGCTATTCTTGTTGTCAACCCACTTACAACCGAAAATCGGTGCTCGAAACAAGATGTAATCCAACTCCCATATGTGCTCAATTACCCCCGAAGTATGACATATTTGCAAAAATATGGTTCTTATCTTTGGCACTAGAAATATGCATTGATTGAGCTATAAGGGTTACCCCACTATTTTGCATTGTGATCTGATCATCTTGTTCTTTGGTATATAATGTGTAGCCATTGATGAGATAACTAGTGTAAGAGAAGACATGCATTGATGGACTATTGGCAAACCATCTCAACCTATCTGAAACTAAACCATGATTCCTTTCTGACTCTGAAATAATGTAATCTCTCAACCAATCTATAAAAAGTCGATTATGTTCTCTCGATATCCAACTCTCATTCTTATGGGGGTTTATGTAATATCTCTATTTTTATTGGATGTTATAAAATGAATAAAAGATGAGAAACGAAGTGAGACGAAAATGCTATATAGAATTGGGATTTAAAAGGAATTAATTTCTTATCTAATTTTCTGAAGAAGTTATGTTTGGTCCATAATTGGAATTAATTTTCCATAAGGTCCTTAGCAGAAATTATACCAGATAGAGGGGAGTTGGCCCCGAAGGCAAGAAAAGAAGAGAGGGAGAATGGAGAATGTGAAGAAGAGGAGTAGACGGACTACTTAATACATACTAATATATGCAAATCATTAATATGCTTAGGGGGTAGTTCTAGAAGAACTATAGGCGGTAGAACCAGCCAATTCAGTTCATCAGAACAAGGTAAGGATATGATGAACAAGAATTGAAAGAGAAATTTTATTGAAATGAAGTAAAAACTTACAAACAAAGATGAAGAAGGAAGAAGGGAGAAAGGTTTCTCTCTCTGAAGGAATGGAGAACTTCTCAGGAAACTCAGTATGATATTCTGAAGTGATGATCTTCCTTTGAGGCTTCAAGCCCTTATATAGAGAGGAAAAGCAAAGTTTGAACCGAGAAACTGTTAGTGACTGGCACTGTTTGAACAGTTTCGGTTAGTACTTTTGATTCCTTTTGGTACTGTATTTGCCGAAACTACAGTGTTTACTAGTGACTTGCAAATACGTCGTCATTTAACTTAATCCTATTGGATTACTGACACCACAATATTTTTTGGTGACTAGTAATCAGTTTTAATCTTCATTAAGGTCAATCAAGTCTTCTTCATCTTCAATTTGGTTTTCTGAGGTAGATGAAGAGGTTTCTTGATCTTCAGGGTTTGATTCTTGCTGTTGGAGTAATTGTAATACAGTGGTTAATTGGTTAACCAGACTAGTTTTATCAGTTGATGCTGCTAGCATGGCTTGTACCCTACTCCTCTGATTCAGAAATTTACCTTGTTCAGTCATACAGAGATATTTAGGGTTTTCTTTAAACCATCTGTCCACTGCTTTACTATCCACTCTTTTTGTGTCGAACTTAGCCCACCATCTTACTGAGGGTAATCTTTGCAGGATTGGTAGGATATTTGTCCCTGGGATTGGTGCCGAAAATCTATATTTCCAAGCAAAAATCCATGACACTGATAGTTTAGAAAAATAATGAAGATCTAAAGGAAATTGATCTTCATCGAGATTAAATTTTTCTTTAAATCGATCAAAGGCTCGTTCTATTGGAGGAGGTAGAATTTGAGGAACTGGTCCTACAAAACTCCACCAATGAATAAACCATTGAGGAAATTCATATCTGGTTTTGGTTTTGAAATATATAAACCAGGTATGTGAATTTAATTCATTTTGAAAATACAATACATGGTACCATGCATCTACATAGTCCCAATAATTGTACCCTTGTGGTTCATATAGAATCCCAAAATGTTTTGGTTTTTCAAGAGGTTGTCCCCATTGGGATGGAGTGAGGACTTTGAGAATTTGCATTGTACTATGGGTTATCATTGGTCCATTTCTTTTATCAGTTTTTTGTTCAAGGTTTATTGACTCCGAATGGACTAATATTAACTCATAGAATTCCCTTGTTTTTCTTAAATCAGTGGGCTTATAATGAAATCCAGAAGGGAAAACATTAATAGCCACTTAATTTGGGTTTGGATGATAGAATTCAGGTTCTATCTGGACTAGATTCCTTACTTGGTTTTCTTTTGAGATGTAAGGAGTAGTCATGACTGAAGGAGTTTGAGGAATGATTGCTTTAGAAGTTTGGGAGGTAGATGTCATTGCCTTTTGGGGTTGGTTTTTTGAAATCAATGGCTGCTGGTTTGCTCTATCATAATCTTGTTTTGAAATGATAGCTTGTTGCCAAGTGGTTTCAGGCAATTGTTTTTGTGAATATGCTTTGGCATAATTTTCAATAGTCTTTTTTGAGGAGGTTTTGGGTTGTTGGGCTGAAGGCCCAGTCTGAGTTTGCTGGATTGATGATCCAGATGGAGTGGATGACTCCTGTTTAACTTCTGGGTTGGACCCTTGTGTTTGGGATCCACTTTGCTGAAGTAAGTTTCTTATCACAGCCTCAAGTTCTTGACTAGAGACTGCTGGTTGGGCATCCTGAAAGATGCTTAATTCTTTATTGGGCTCCTTTTTCTTTTTTGGTGGCATTGACTCACTTTTGATCTTTTCCCTGTAAGAACTCTCGGGTAAGAAAGTCTGGAAGAGAATTTGAAGAACCTTTTATAAATCCAATTTCAAAATCAAAGATGCTTAAAATAGCTTGCCATCTAGCAAAAATTTGTTTAGAAGCTATATTTTTAACATCCTTTTGTAAAACATCTTTGGCTGATTTACAATCAATTCTGAGTAAGAATTTTTGATTTAATAAATCAGATTGAAATTTTGAAATGCAAAGAACTATTGCAAGAATTTCCTTTTTGATTGTGGAATAATTTTGCTGAGTATTATTCCAATTTTTTGAGGTAAAAGATATAACTTGTTCTTTACCATTAATTCTTTGTTTAAGAATGCCGCCATAACCAATATCAGAAGCATCGGTTTCAACGATTTTTTTAGCAGAGGGATTTGGAAGGCTAAGGCAAGGAAGTTGCTTAACCTGAGATTTAATTTGTTTGACAACGTTTGTATGAACATCTGTCCAAGGAGGAGGATTAATTTTTAGACGTTCATGGAGCGGTTTGATAAAATTGCTCAAGTGAGGAATAAAATCTGAAACATAGTTTAAACAACCCAAAAATCTTTGAAGTTGTGTTTTGTCAATAATATGATCTGGAAATTTGTCAGCGAATTCTATAGACCTTTCAATAGGTACAATAGATCCTTGAGATATCCAGTGTCCCAGAAATCTAATTTTTGTTTGAAAAAGACTTATCTTCTTTTTTGAAACTGCTAAACCATTGGTTTTGGCAATTCTAATAAATTTATAAATATGTTTGAAATGTTGATCTATTGAATGAGAATAAATCAAAACATCATCTATGTATACAATGATGAATTGATCATTATCATTAAATATATCATTCATAATCCTCTGAAATTCAGAGGGAGTGTTTTTTAAACCAAAGGGCATAACATTCCACTCATACTGACCAAATGGTACAGTAAAAGCGGTTTTATACCTATCCTTTTCATCAATTTGGATTTGCCAAAATCTGGATTTCATGTCAAATTTTGAAAATAATTTTGCAGAGTAAAGTCTTTTCAACAAATCAGATTTGTTTGGGATAGGATATCTGATCCATTGCAAAACCTTGTTTAAAGGTTTATAGTTGATTACTAACCTAGGAATTCCTCTTTCTTGCTCTGCACTATTATTGACATAAAATGCAGCGCATGACCAAGGACTCCTGGATTTCCTGATCAAATTCTTTTCTAATAAATCATCGATTTCATTTATGCAAATTTGCAAATGTTCTGAACTTATTTGAATTGGACGAGCTTTAGTTGGAATTTGCTTTTCATTAAAATCCTTTTCATAAGGCAGATCTACTATATGCTTTTTCTAATTCCAAAAAGCATTAGGTAAATCTGAACAAATAGTTTGAACAATTTCTTTCAAGCATTTCGAAATTTGATTTTGAATGGGTTTCAAAATTAATTGCTCTTCAATTTTCTTAA
This sequence comes from Adenanthera pavonina, assembly GCA_026686845.1. Classification (NCBI taxonomy): domain Eukaryota; kingdom Viridiplantae; phylum Streptophyta; class Magnoliopsida; order Fabales; family Fabaceae; genus Adenanthera; species Adenanthera pavonina. The sequence goes on from JAIVEN010000017.1 coordinate 14,145,870, forward strand.
AAGATATTTCTTGTTTAAGAAAATTAATTTGCTTTTGTTTGGAATATATAATGTTTAACTCTTTTATTTTAGGGGTATGAATAAATGGAAACATGATTGTTTTTCCCAAATGCTGTTTAGAAATTCCATTTTCATCTGTTAAGTAAGGTTTAAGTAAATGAGCAAATGGGGCTCCAAGAATAATCCTAGATCCCATTCCTTTTACCAAAATAAAAGGAGTTCTTACTTTGAAACCTTCATTTTCAATAACAAAATTTGAAATTTTATACTGAACTTGTAAAAGAGTTCTTTCAACTCCTCTAAATCGTTCAGTTGTTTTCTCAAAATACTTCGTTGGGATGATCCCCTCTCTGAAACAGTTAGCTTCTGCTCCTGTATCAAATAAAACATCTTCCTCCAAAGCAAATTCATTGTTTATAATGATTTTAGCTTTAATATAAAACTTTTGTGTTAAAACCTTTGTAATCAAGTTTAAAAAGGGTTCTGGAAGATTAGGCTCATTGGAAATACTATCTTCATCAGTTTGATGGTTTAATTGTGTATCCTGTATTTGGGATATAGCTTCGCTATGAACTTGCTGTTGCTCTTTAATAAGGCAAATTTCAGTTTTAATATTTTGTATTTCGAACCGAAGGTCAGAAATGGTAGCTTGTTTAGGTTCTTGTTTAAACCTAGCTAGAGTTTGGGTAAGGTCATATTTAGTTGGGTTCTTCTGACCTAATAGTTTGCTGCTAGAGGGGCTGGAAATGATATCTTTGAATTTTGAAAGATATTCTCCCTTTTCAGAATCTGGTAATTTGCTAATGATATCAATAAGGAGATCATGTTCCCTACTGATAACATTTATTTCAGAAGATGAATTTTCTTGAAGATCATTATTTTGAAAAGATTTAAGATCTTCAGAAGATTCCTTTTTTGATTCTGATGCTGATTCATCTAGAAGAATGTTATTTATTTTTTCCAAAACATCTTTCTCAATTTCGATGTTTCTTAGTTTTCGGGTGATTCTGCAGTACTTTGAGATATGACCCGGCCTACCACATTTAAAACAAACAATGTTTTTCTTTGGTTTGGATTCAAATTCTCTTCTGGGCTCAAAGTTTGGTTTAGGCTCAAATTTGGGTTTTGAATATTATTGAGCCTTTTTGAAAAAAGGTTTCTTAGGTTTTTTGTGAGGTTTGGATTGTTTGCAAGGAGGGAAACCAAATTGCTCACAAAAGGTTCCTAATTCCCTTTTATCGGAAGCTTTCTCTTTGGCAAGTTGACTTTGCAGCTTATTATCTTGACAAATCTTTAGAGCAGTTTTTTGTACATATGATACTAACTGTCCATATGTCAAACTCTCAAAAGGGATTTTGCCATCATTTGGGTTTCTTAATTTGTTTCTAACTTTATTACCAAGCGAAGTTGGTAATCCAGCTAAAAACTTTTCTTTCCAAAATGGCTGTTTAGAATCATCCCTAGTGAGAACTCGACTTAAGAAAGTTTCTTTATACCATCTAAAATCAGATAATGTTCTGCACTTAAGATTTGATAAAAGTTCTGCTGACCTATCTTGCCATAAAGAAGGATCACCAATAAAATGTTTAATAATTGTAAAAATAAGGTGGTTTGCAGAATCAGGAATTACCTGGTCATTGTGCAGAATGGGTGTTCCATCTGCCTGAGTTTTGATGGAAGAGTAAATGGTATCTCTATCCTCAGGAGAAAGGTAAAAATCCCACCATCCTTTTAATTGTCCAGTAAATCCGGAAACTAAAAGATCAGTTATTTGTTCATCTGTGTAATCATTTTGAGTTTGATAAGCATTGCTTACCATAGTCATATGTTGGAGGGTTTGAAGGATAGCTGGTTCACTCAATCCGTCTATGTTCCATTCATAGAGGTTGTCAGAGTTGAAAGCTTTAAAGTTTTGGTGTGGCTTTTCTTCTAGGAGGACATCTGGAGGGGTTGCCCTACTGTAGTATAATTTGGATGGTTTCCTCCAATTTTGTTGGTTGATTTGAAGTGAAGATGCTTGGCTAAGCTCTTCTTCTGATTCTACTGCAGAATCTTTTTTAAGGACTTGTATGGCCTTAGAGTTTTTGGATGACGTAGAGGGGGGAGTTTCTGGGGTAATGGTTTGACGAAGTTGAATTTGAGACATTTTATTTTTTATTTGTTCAATAACTTTATTTTTTGACTTCGTTTGTAAATCAAGTTTCTGTTGAGGTGTGTATTCAAAGGGTTTGAATAAGGGTGTTTGAATTGAAGGAGTTTCTGTAGAGGAAGTTCCTATTTCTGTTTTAGTTTGAAAATCAGCTTGCTGAATTAAACAATCACCTATCCTTTGTAAATAAAGGTTAGTATAATTGTTTTGTTCAACAATATTCTTTATATCAGAAGGTTTTACTTCTTCAGAAGTGTGTTTGTATTTGTAAGGAGAGGCCCAAATAGGTTGGTTATTGTTGTCAACCTTACCTGGAATTTGAACCGTTCCTGGAGGAAATTCAGAAGAAACAGTTTGATCAAAAGTTTTCCATTCTTGTTTTACAACATCTATTTCAGTGAAGTATAGATAATCCAAATTTTCATTCTCGGCATAAGCCTCAAACTAGTTAAAGAATGGAAGATTTTCTTGTATACCTTCAAGAAATGAATAAAACTGTTCTTGAATTTGTTTTCTTCTGATTCCTTGAAAATGTTCAAAAAACCATTCTCTTTTCAAAGTATTTTCTGAAGAGTAAAATTCCTTTTGTAAAGAAGGTTTGTCGATTTTGAAGTCTTTTTGTAAGACATTTATGTCTCTTGGTTCTCCTAATGCAGAATAATCAGGAGATTCAATTGACCTTAAATCGTCTTGTGTTTCATAGCTTGAAAAAGAGATTTCCTGTGAGAAAATCTTTTTGTTTGGTGATTTTAATTCCTCGTTTGGAGGAGGGTTTGAAGAGGAAGCAGAAGAAGAAGATCTTCTTGAAGAAAATGAAAAGGAACGTAATAAAGACATAACGAAGAAGATGTTAAGCAGTAAATAAGCAGAATTTAAATTAACGCTGAAAGATTATAAGAATTCTCCCATATCTAAGCATCATTACCATCTAGATCCATAGTGGTATAAGAATTAAAACTTTATCTAACTCTAAGGTTCAGAATAATTTATTAAAATTCTAGCAGAATTATTTTAGAACTTACTCTAGCCAGATTTGAACATAATATCTCATATATCATACACTACTGTAGGGACCAATCGCTTGCCTCTCCTGGGACTTACAGCCTTACCATCCCTAGAAGGACTCATGTATGATACACAAGATCATATCCATTAGGACAAAGTCCCATCGCTATCGAGCTTAGTTCCTCAAATTTATTTCTAGAATTCTAACAAGAATTCTGAAGACATAGAGGTAGATCCAGATCTAATTAATACATCTCTACTTCACCTTCCGGCTCTGATACCGGACCTTATGAAAAATTAATTCCAGAACTTACCTCAGAAAATATACAATATACCACTTGAATGAAAGCCTGCTCCAAACTGAGCGCAATGGTATAAGTATTGTATTCCCGGGAGGTCCAGGTTAAGAGATAGACCAATTTGAAGTTAATCTGAATAGTGAAAAGGAAATAGTAAAAAAAATGGTCTTTGGGTGAAATTACAAGCAAGTGCCCAAAAGAATGGATAATTATATTTTTGACCCGGCTTAAGGGAAAAAGGGTCATTTCTCACATTAGAAGTAAAATGTGAATAATGAATTGAAGGCCCAAAAATAAAAAAGTTGACATCGTAAAATGCAAAAAGAATTGGAAAAAATGGTGAGACACCGTTAAGCGTAAAGAGGAGTAAAGATGTTATTTTTCCTAGTTAAACGAAAAAATAAAAAAATTATATTTGGGCCCCAAGAATCAAGAATATTTATAATTTAGTCCCTTAAGAATGACTCAACGTAGAAGAGAAAGGATAAAGAAGTTTGGGAAAAATTATGAAAAATGACCCGAAAGTTTCAAGAATTATAAATTAGCCCCGAGTCAAGGGCATTTTTGTAAATAAGAAAAATTTCAGTCAAAATGAAGCTTTCAATGAGTTAGACCCAATGAAATATATTATGAAATTTATTAAGGTCAAAATAATATTTATTGGATAATTAGGGTTTAATATTAATATTTTACCCGATAAAGGTCATTTAGACTGCAGGAAAAGGCAGTACTGATTCAAGGACAATGATTGGACCTTAATAAAATATATTTTGGGTCTAGATAATGATTTTGGACCAAAAGTAATTGTTGGATAATCCTGTACCAATTTAATGACAATTTTAGAAAAAATACTTAATCGGTACAGGTAAATTTAATCGGTAAAGGGTATTTTGGTACATTAAAGTTATGATGCAATTTTTGGCCAAAAAAAGGAAGTGAATTACGTATGATCAGCAGTTTGGGACATAGGAGGAATTTTCTTAAAAACTTTATGAAAGGTAACCAAGTTTTAGTAAAAAGATAACCATGATTTATTATGTATTTGATATCTTTCCTAAAAGCCTTGGGTTAAGCCATCATATTCAGCCATTCTCTTCCTCAAACACGTCTGGAACAGCAGCTCTTGAGGGAGAGAAGAGCACAAAAACTTGAGAGGAAAATAGAGAAGCAAGGGGTAAAAGTTGAAGCTCATGTGATCAAGGACTTGAAGAAGCCCAAGGAAGCTAGTGGGAGCATTGGTATCAAGTTGAAGAGTAAGAGAAAGCATGAAGGTAGCAATTTACCTATTCTTGCCTTATATTATCATGTGATTTTCAATGAGTTTGATGACTTGCCTATTGTTTGCTATGATCAATTGTGATGCTTTGAGAATGTTGGCTGAGTTAATTGAGGGTTTTGAAACCCCAGGATGTCCAAAAAACAAAACGAAACTCTGCCGAAATTTTTGTAAAATATTATGGCATAAATGTTTAAAAGCATTTACTTAATGTTTTATGATGATTATATGCTTAATGTGATAATATGATTGCATGAATGGTGATTGCTACTGAGATTCATTGAATCTCACCCCCCTTCAATGACTAACCATGCTAGGAGGAATCAATACAAAAGAGCTAAGGAAGGAGCAAAAGGCATGAAGAAGGAAATGATGTTGCAAGCCATTGTGTTATAATGTGAATGGTTATTTGTGTCTTGTTTTATATGAAACTGTAAAATAGTGATTATTATGTTAATGTTGTGGAAAATGCATGAGAATTTCCAGTTCTGGATATTGTGATGTTAGGTTATGTTCTACCAAGTTTCATGCCAAAATGAGTTCATTACAATGGTTTTGGTAAGCAAATGGCAATATAGACTGAAACAGGACATTTTCCAGACGTGTCTAATTCATTTGCCCTTATTCTGTACTTAGTGTGAGATTAGATTTATGGTATTTTTATAGTAGATATAGGGCATCTCAACCTTTAATATGACACCTAATTCACCCCATTTGGAATTGTGTACAATTAATGGTGAATTTTCAAAGTTAGGGTTCAGAACAAAGAAAGATTGGGAAAACTGGAAACTGAAAGTTAGGTACTGGAAAATTAAAAAGATGATATAAATCGTTCAGAGCTTGAAAAATTCAATGGTTTATATTTATGGAAAGGTATATGTTTTAAGTTTCATATTCCACTGATTTGGAGGTAATTGAAGCTATATGATAGGAGATATGGAGGTTTTCCCAAAACTGTTCCAGCAAAAGTGGAATTCTGACCCTTTATAATTTAAGTTAACACCATACCCTGTTCAAGTTGAATAAATGTACAAAAAAATATTTATAGAAAGTATACTCACAGATCTTTCCAATGACATAAGGAATGCATAAATTGGCTCAGGGTAGAGTGAGATATGAATTTTTAAATATAAGGCCAAAATCCTGGGGAAGAGAAAATGACCAATTATACAGTAAATGTTTGAGGAATAAACTGTATAAATTGGTCAAGTAAATTCTCAGTTTCATAATTTTTCCATGTAAATAAGGTTTTTATCTATTGTTATAGACTTTAATCACTATGAAATTATTTTTCTATAATTAGTTATGAATTTTCAAAGTTCAGTCGGTAAAGTAGAAACTACCATATGAACAGTAACCGAAAATTTTGAAAATTCTGATTTTCATTCTTATCTGATTCAAGCTTAGGATCAAGTATAATCAGACCTAAAAGGAGTCTAATTCATGGTAAATGAGTTAAAAAGTAAGGTGTTACAGTTCACACTTCTAAGTTTCTTTTTGTGTAGCTCCACATATGGAATAACCTCATTAGAGTTATCAAAATGTATAAGTGAGCTTGCTCCCACTGTGTCCTGGAGATCCTAACAATTTCCTTTCCCATAATCCCTTCCCTAGATGTTCTTCCCATGTGACAAGACTTAGGAAGGCCAATGTTATTGACATTGGATAAGTATTCAGTGCAAAAGTCAATAGCTTCTTCGACTATATACCGTTCAACAATACAACCTTTTGGTCTACTTCGGTTTTTCACATACCCTTTTAATATCTTCATGTAGCGCTCAATCGGATACATCCATCTCATATAAGCTGGACCACATAACTATGTCTCCCTAATAAGGTAAACTATTAGGTGAACCATCATATCAAAGAAAAAAGGTGGGAAATACATCTCAAGCTCATATAAAGTATCAATAATGTCTTTTTGCAATGCTGGTAACTTTACAGGGTCAATCACTTTCCCGCAAATATGTTTGAAGAAGAAACATAGTTTGGTGATTGTCCCTTAAACCTTTTTTGGCAAAAAGGATCGTAAGGCTACCGGCATGAAAATCTCCATCAAAACATGGCAATCATGAGACTTCAGACATTTTAACTTCAAGTCTTTCATAGAAACAAGCTTCCTAATATTTGAGGAGTATCCCTCTGGAACTTTAACTCCATCAAGAAACTCACAAAAAGTAATTTTCTCTTTTCTAGATAGAGTATCTGCTGTAGGAGGTAGATAAGTATGATGTTTCTCCTTTACCAGTGGCAATTCTCCTCTTATTCCCATGGCAACTAAGTCCAATCTTGCCTTTATTCCATCTCTAGTCTTCCCCGACACATTAAGTAATGTACGAATGATGCTTTCACATACCTTTTTTTCTTCTATATACATGACATCAAGGAAGTGCCTCATATACAAAGACTTCTAATATGGCAATTCAAAGAAAATTGATCTTTTCTTCCACCTACTAGTCCTGAGCTATCTTGCAAAAAGCTTTCCAAAATTCTCCATTACATCCTTTACCTTGTCAAACAATTGCTCGTCGCTTAATGGCAAAGGTTCCTTCCCTTCTTCTGTATTCCCATTAAAAGCTTGTCTCCACCACCTGTAATGATGTCCTGGAGGCAAAAATCTACGATGTCCAAGGAATACAAATTTCCCACCATGCTCCAACCATATGGAATGTGTGTCTTCTTCACATATAAGGCATCCAAACTCTCCTTTGATATTATAGCTTGACAAATTACCATATGTTGGAAAATCATTGATTGTACCAAACAACATAGCTCTAAACTTGAATGTCTCTTCCCTATATCCATCATACACCTCCACACCCCTCTCCCACATTAGCTTAAATCTTCAATTAGTTGAGCCACATATACATCTATATCATTTCCAGGTTGTTTAGGTCCAGAGATTAGCATAGACAACATCATAAACTTCCGCTTTCTATATAGCCATAGTGATAGGTTATAAATCACCAAAATCACAGGTTATGTACTATGAGTACTACTTGGCATACCATGCGGATTCATTCTATCGGTAGATAATGCAAGACGTATGTTTCTTTCTATCTTCAACCCCGAAGTCTTCATATTAACTATCAGTTTTTTTCCATTGCAGAGAATCTGTAGGATGTCAAAACTTTCCATCTTCAATTCTTTCATCTGTATGCCACGTTAAGTGCTTCACAATTTTAGGACTTCTGTACAAGCGTCTAAATCTAGGTATAATGGGAAAATATCATACCATCTTTGTTGAACTTGATCTCGATTCATTCTTCTTATATCGCGGGGTATTACATTTAATTAGGACACAGGTGTGAAGATGCATATTCTTTCCGAAATAACATACAGTCATTAGGACAAGCATGTATCCTCTCATAGCTCATTCCAATAAAGCATAGCATTCGTTTAGCCTTATATGTTCGACTGGGAAGCTCATTATCCTTTGGCAGCATACCTTTAAAAGTGCAAGCAATTCTATGAGCTCTTATCACTCCACCCATTGCTCGCTTTCAAGTTGTACAACTTCAACACGCTGATAATATCATGAATTTAGTACAACCACAGTATAATGGCTTTTCGGTATCACTTTTCAACCTCTCAAACATCTCAAGACAATCTTGAAGTTCATCCTCAATCACATTTGTCATCTCTTCAAGATGGTCAACCTCAAATGTACTTCTGTCGAAATCATTCGAACCACTATACCCCGAACTACTATACCTATCGTTCGTCTCACCATGCTCTGTCCAACGTGTGTAATCTCGGTCAATTCCATGACACACTGAATGATCTATCAAGTCATCTGCACTAAGTAGCTTCCCATAGTAACACTTTAAGCAAATGCATAAAATTTTATTAGGGTTGTCCACATACTCAACTACAAATTTAATGAACTTTTTCACTCCATCCTTATACTCCTGAGTCAAACGATTTGTATGCATTCATGACCGATCTATACTCCTGATATGTGTATCAATTTTGGCAGAGCCTCCCTTACAAGTTGAGGGTGCAAACAAGAAAAGACGCAAACTACAAAATAAATAAAACTAAACATGACCACAATATTATGCCAGCCTCACCAAAATGCTAGTTAGGTCACTAATGGTGGTTGAGTTAAGTGGTAAGAGATTTAATATTCTTTGATTAAACCCAAGTTTGAGCCATTTAAATAGAAAAAATCACGTTGAAATAGCTACATTATTTGAATCCAACAATACTCAAATCTTGCCAAGTCAAATAATTATATAAAAAACATGCTCGTTAAGTCCTTTATATACCATAATCCAAATAAATGGTTAGAAGGGAAGGTTATACTAAGACTTGCTCCATAAAGCCAATCCCTTCTAATACCAAAGTTGCAAATCCAAAAGCAACTTTGAACACGTTCCTAATAACAGGGAAGAAAGAAAACTTATGATGGAAGTTATTTAAAACTCCCAGATTGACATAGTGCACAAGGAAACTAAACTAATCACTAACACAAAATCCCCAAAAGTCGACAAGAGGCAACCATAGTAGACATAAACAAAACAAAAACTAACTAAACACCAACTTTATTTGAAAAAATCTAAATGCCATGCAAGGGTTCTTAAACATCAACAGCTTCACTAAGGCCTAAGGGAACCCTCAACCACTGCCAGCTCCAACAAGTTATCATTAGGCCCCCGGGGGATTAGGAGCCACCCACCCAATCCATTAAAGTATTCTGTCAGTTCAATGCGCATGAGCTTCGCCTCAGATAACTAAATATTTTTGGTATTAAATATATAAATCAGATTTCAAGAAAGTGTGCCTCAGCTATTGAACACCTACCTACGAACATTCAATGCCATCAGCACCTAAAGTTTCGTGATAGTTAGCTTCTTCAAGGGTAAGATTATAATTAGACTTCTAGCTTAATTATAATTATTGATCTATTTTACATCAAATCGTACTCCGATTGATTTTCTTTTTTTCTTTTTTCCTTTTCATGTTAGCTCGATTTGAACTTTTAGTTTGTAGGATATGCATGTGGAGGTTATCAATCAATTTTCTTTTTATCATAATTCAATAATTGTTCTAGTTATATGTCAAATGGTAATATGTTTTAATGGTATTTTTGTTCAAGTTATTAGTATCTACAAAGAATTAAAGTAGAAGATGCCGACTGATGAATTTTATGAATGGAAAAGGATACGTGCACTTAATAAATTTGCAATCTTGAATTCATTGAACATGTGTCTTTAAAGAAGAGAAAGAGAAAGACACTAAGTATAGGAATGGATTTTTTTTTTCAGTTAATACCGTATAATATTAGTTTTTTTTTTCTTGGCATATGTTGCTCCTTTAAGTTGAATTGCTTAATCTTTTTTTCACTTTGTTAAAGGAACTTTATATTTCCAGCTCCTGAGTATTCACAAACATACATCTTATTCTTATTTTGAGAAAAACACTGTTGACATAGTTAGATTAGAATTCTTTGGATTAAATCAGTTATGCAGAAAGCATATAGAATATGACTAATAAACATTGGCTACAGTAGGGATTTCATCAAATTCCTTTTTCATGTACCAAGCACAACCTTAATGTCTTCAAATTTAGATTTAAGGTGCAGTATCAAGTAAATTTATATATATCTTGTAAAAGTGTAATGAAAGAGAAGATTCAATTAATATATGCTATTTATAAAAATGCACTCCATTCCATTTAAAATAAAAGCATTCGATTCCTCATACTCCCTGCAATGCTTGAAGAAACGGGTATAGTTATTATTTAATAATTTTTATTTTTATCATTATTTTAAAAATAATATTATACTATCATTTTTTTTATAAGAGTTATAGTACTATCATTTTATATAATCATATTTTCTCACTTTCTTCATTCTAATGAAATATGTGAACTAAACATCATTATCAGTTTGGCGTACAAAACATCACATTGACGTTACAATCACAAACTAACCACACAACACACACAAGATTTAATTTCCATGTTCTATTCTATTCCCATATTGGATTTGAGACCACTCTCACTCATAACTCATAATCATCTCACCTTAATTCAATGCTAGGTCAGAAGATTAGATATCTTAAACTTTTCAGCGGATATTTATGGTTCCTGCGGATTGGAAGTGAACCATACAATAAAATAAAACAAAATTAATGATAGATGCAACTTCCCACTTTGATTTTGTCCTTTACTAAATTTATATTTTCTTTTTGGCTTGTGCTAGCTGATTTGGTTAAATTTTGCAAACTGCCTAGTGTCTTTAGTGAAATTGATGGTTTCCTATTCCCGTTTCTTGATATTTATATATTTTCCTGAGAGATCAGAACCATCACCATCTAGACCCATGTAACCCTTTGTGATTTCCTCTTCCCCAAAGAGGAAATCCTACCATCATTCATTTGCAAATGGGGATCGGGTGAACACCAACTTTTGTACAAAATTATTAATTGAGTTAGTAATGAGGAAAGTTGCAGCCTCAACCCAAATCAACCTCTATCTATATCTCTCTCTATATATATGTAACATACAGTTCCAGAAAATGTTTGAAGACCATATATATATCCGTGCAGAACAAATGCAATTCCGTTTGTGGCCAACATACAGAAAAGATATACAAATGTAGTTAAAAGATACATACCTCGACGAGAAGCTAGTTAGAACATTGTTGAAACTCGGCAAGAAGTCAGAGACCCAAAAGTGACAAAGATGAGAAGGTGACACATTAAACGTTGATTAAGGTAAGAATTTTTGTGGACGCGTTGAGAGATCCAAACGCATACCTCTCTAAGATTCAATGACCCAAATGTGACAAAGATGAGAAGGTGAGAGATTGAACACTGCTTAGGGCAAGAAATTTTTGTGGAAGCAGTGAGAGACCCAAATGTGTACCTTTCCGACCTAGATCCTGTGACTCAAAAGCGACAAAGATGAGATGCTCAGAGACTAAATGCTGATTAGGGGCAAGAAATTTTTGTGGAAGCATAGAGAGACCCAAACACGTACCCTCCGAGCTTCTGTGACTATGTTGATTTTGTGAAGGAGGGAAGGAAACTTTTTGCAAAGTTTGTGACTCTGTTGATTTTGTGAATGCGGAAAGGAAAATTTTCATCTAGTATATTTCGTATTTGTTTTCTGACAAATTTTTTTTAAAAAAAATACTTTAGTTGGTAGTTATGATAATAACCACCAACTAAAATGAAACTCTTCTTTGCATTTTAAAATAACAAATGCAAAGAAAAGTTAGCTTGACAATTTCTTTGTGGTTGAAAATTTAACCGCCAACATAAGGTGATATTTTTATGGTGTTTTAAGAAATAACCGCCAATGTTTTTTTTCATTGCCGTTTTCTTAAATGACCGCCAACGAATGGGTGCCAAAAAATACCAATAAATGACAGCCAATAATGAAGGAAGGAAAAAACGAAGGAAAATAAAGGAGCTCTGTTAGGGTTTCATTTTTCCAGCTTGGGGCCTCAATTTTTAGGACTTTGGAGGCTTAAATCTTGTGGGTAACTTAATCCTCCTCTTTATTTTCTTCAAGTTTCATGTTGGATTTTCACGGTGGCGGTTTTGGATTTCATTTTGGGTGCATTTTCACTTATTAATCTGTGCTTAAATGCTTCAATGAGATTTTTTTGGGGTGTGGAAGCCTTGGGGTGTTAATTTTTTTGGTGTTATGTGATTGTTCCTTCAAACCCTAGATTCCAAACTTGAGTATTCTTAGTTGTACGAATTTAGGGAGGCTTAAATCTAAATATTTGTGTTGTTTTGGGTATTTTGTGGTATGGGTGTAGTGTTGAAATCATGGTTTGGTTGACGATATTTGTGGGTTGCCAAGTTGTGATCTTCAAGGTTAAGAAATTATGTTGGTAATAAGCATTTAGTATTGTGTAGGGTGTAAACTTGCTTAATTGGGATTTCTTGACTTGAGATGTATTTGGAAAGCATTAAAGTGGTTATCTTGATGTATGATTTGTGGACTCCTTGGTATATGGAATGAATTAGTTAAATTGTAATGAATTGAATTGTGTGTATTGGTTTGGGTAATGTGGTAATATGATCTTACATCCTTCTTGGACATGTTGTAGTGGTTCACATCGGCCTAGCAGAGTATCAAGTGGGTTCGGACGATTGAGGTAACTGGGGTGTATTTCTTATATTCTTCATTTGGTTATATATGTTTGATTCTTTTCATGTCATGATATGCACTTGTTATAATATATGTCTTGTGCTTTCATATCATGATATGCATGTTACTATAGATTATGGTTGTCTCTTTTCATATCTTGATATGTAAAGTTATAGGCTAGTAAGTTCTTTGTATATTATAATGAAAATGGCAATAGGATATAGTGATCATGAGATGTATAAATATGATGAATATTGATATATTGATGATTATGATGCACCCAATGAGTTGTCATGTATGTTCATATGGTATGCTAGTATGATGGAGAATGGCATTTGGCATGTTAACAAGCATTGGGCATTGTCAATGTTTAAGTATTATTGAGGCATATGGTTATTGGGTGATGATGCATTAAATATCACGTGATATGCCAATCCGCTAAACAGCACACGGGGCCTTACGTTCAGGTGGTACAACTTGTATTATCCTAGTCACTAAATAGTCATCCTTTGGTTGGGAGACTCAGGTGGTTATGGATTGGGGTGCACCTTTTCTAAATAGGCACCAATACAGGTGGTTCAGGGGAATGAGAGTCATAATCCAACCTTTAGTGCAGTTGCTTTTGACTGGGTCATGACTATTGGAATGAGAGCTAGGTGGTGATCTCAGAATCGGTCGTCACGAGTCGTTGAAAAGGAGCCACTAATTGAAGTTACCATGTTATGGTAATTAGCTCATGGTCCTAGCCATGTATTGATGGGATTTGTGTCTACATATCATGTCCATTGCATTCATGTTCAATATGGTATCTAAATAATGTTTTGGAAGCATATATATATATATACATATATGTATATGTGACCCTTGGTTATTGGGACATATGTCTAACCCCATGGCTAACTATCCCATGTGAAGGATCCAGTACTAGCAAGGAAAGAATCAAGGAGGGCTCAACTAAGGAGGATTGAGAGTTTTTTTGTGGGTGTTGGGGTTAAGTCCCCTCTGTCGATGTCATTTTTGTTGTTCCATTCAGTAAAGTGCTAATTGTAGTTTTGTGTTGTACTATGTATAACATGTTGTATAGTCATGGTGTATGTGGGCTAGATTGATGTATAACTCTTCTAAACCGTCTTACACATCATAGTTGATTGTTTGTGTGGTTTTGGACTCATGACCGATCATATGGCTTGATGTATGGCAAGTATGTTTAATGGATGGTGTATGATGTCCCAAGTGTTGTTGCCTTGTTGCTTTGGACTAAGAACTTGTGGTTTCATTTCCTTTTCTGATGTGTATGTTGGGTTGTGAATTGGTTTGATTGATGGGTCCTTATTGTGTAAATTGGATATAGAGCTCATTGGTGTAAAATGGGATTCAAGGAGGTCAAACCCAGTGGAGTGGTTCTATTAGGGTGGTAACCTCTTGAATAATCATTTGGGTTGATTGTGAATTGTCAGAAATGTTTTTGTAGAAGATTGGTTGGTGGATTGAGGTTTACAATCATTTGTGGTTTGTTTTGGTCCAAAAGTGACCATTTTGGTTTCGAAAATTCAAAATCTCCATGAAGAGATGTTTCGAGTCATGGTTGCTGTCAGTAATTAGCTCAGGAGTAGAGTGACTTGTAGGCTTTAAAATTAGGCGAATTGGAGGTTGGAGTAAATAGTTATGTGCATTGAAAGTTAGTCAATTAGATAAGCAAACAATTGATGTTGTTGCTATCAGTGGCATCGCGATGCCAGAATCGTGGCCGTGGTGCCGTGCCTCGCTATTTCAGACCTAGTGGAGTGGTTTGTTTTGGTCCAAAAGTGACCATTATATGTTGTCTTTTTAAAAAAAACAAATTAAAAATGATTAGAATCATTAAATTTGTTACAAATAAATTTTTTTTCTAGAAATACCCCATTTAATGCCTGACACATTATACCCTATGTAATTAATGATTTCTCTCATGTGTAAAGTAAATTTTCAACATTAATAATGAGTATTATTGGAAGAAAAGACTTTAAATGCATTAGACAACTCTTATTTATTTATTTATTTATTATATTTTGGACTAAAGAAAATCCCTCCAACATCTCTTATATTTTAGACCGGTGGAAGTATTTTCTAAGATTACTTGTATTTTAATTCATTACATTTAGTAAAATTAGTTTATTTATCTTTATGAATCTACTTCATAAATTTTAAAATTTGAAAATAAAGTCAATAGACCAATTTTCAATACAAGGGTATTTGTGAAAAACATTTAATGCTCTAGACATTTTATAATGTGACTTATATTTTTTACTACAAAAACCTTCTATAACGTGACTTATAATAATAATTGAGGTAATAATATATAGAATAAAATCTCATGACCTCCCTTCCGTTTTGCCATAATTACAAAGACTTATTCTCTATTTTGAAAACCTACTATTTAATCGAATCCGTTAACATTGTTAAGAATATTTCTAAAAGATTCTAAAATACTAATTATTAATTAAAAATCATATTAATATAAACCATATTTTCTAGTTTATCCGTCATTATATTAAATCATAGTATTAATAGAAGTTATTCTTTTTGTTATATAAATTGATTTTGATTAACTTTCCTATCCATTAAAAAATTACTAATTAAATAAGTTTAAATCAACATAATTAAAAATTTCAAAATTATAAAATTAATAAACTTTATAATATAATAAAAAAGTCCAAACATATATATTAAAAATATTTTTAGCTAACATAAATATTTCAATGATTCTTAAATATTATTTATGTTAAATAACGGTATTTCAATCCAATAAAAGTTTAGTAATCTAATTTAATGGTTAATTAACAATTGAGTAAATAGAAATATAATCTTTAAAATAGGGGAAAAGTTTACGTAATATAACTTTTAATTTCAGGATAGATCAATATAGATTTTCAAAATAAAAATAAGGTCCTTATAATTAAAGTAAAATAAAATGGAGGTCATGGTATTTTACTCTAATATATATATATATACACACACATGAGATTTTAGTCTTTACGTATGGAGAGTTAATTAAATAGTTATGTCTGTTAGAATTTAATTAGATGTGTTTGCTAATATCAATGTCAATGTCAATCTTTGGATACAAGACTCCCTATACTAATGGAAGGGGAAGATTGTCACTTCAACTTTGGATCTTTGGCAAAGAGCTAGAAAAATAGATCCAGCCAAAAAGTTCGACTATTGAAATGAGTTCAGCTTTATAAGCATGAGCCTAGCCTGTGGATCTATGTTTTTTTAAAATATTTTTTTTATGTTTTTATATAATTATTTAAATTAACACAACTAATTATTATAATTATTTACAAAAAATAAATATAATATTTAAATTTTATAATTTATATATCAATAATTATTAAAATAATATGTGTTTTTTAATATTTAAAACAAAAAAAGGCCTAAACGGGCCAACCCATTGCCTACTTGGGTTAGCCTATCTAGGCCATGGGTGTGATTGGCTCGAGTCCAAAAACTTATTTTTTATTTGGGTTCCCATTTTTTAATGTCTAGTTTGCTCATTTTATCTAGTTAAACGGGTTGGTCCATTGATCTTACCCATATTGTTAGCTTTACTTCCACAAATGCATCACCATCACATCATTCAAACCGAGAGAGATTGCTATCTGTCTGAATTCTAATTGGGCGATGAGGATACCACTTATCCATATCCCACAATCTCTCCTTTTCAATGAGTAAGAAAGTTGGACTACCCATTGAATTTGACAACACATCGATTTAAAGTTTAATGGTCTAATCAGAATCTAATTGAGATCCATTTCTAATTTAATTAATATATTTCAATTATATATTGATTGTTATTTAAAATAAAACACATAAAAATATGAACAAAAAATAAATATCAAATAAACTAACAATAGTGGGAAAAAAGAACTAATAATAATAGAATAAATAAGAAAAGAATTTGAAAGATTAAAAACAAAAAACAAAAATATAATTACATACTATCTTATAGTGAATTTGGTCCTTTTTCTAAGAGCCATTTAACGAAAATCATGCGAATTAAGGTAGGCAGTTAACATTAGTTAAAAGTATTGAATTTGTAAAAAATTATTACTCTCTCTGATTTAAAATATAAAATATTTTATCTTGATCTTAAATATAAGATCTTTTCAGAATATGAGGTAGTATTTATTTCATATTTCCAAAAAATATCAATATTTGATTCATTCCAAACAAAAAAGAGAAACAGATTAAATATGGATGGTTTTGAAAAAGTGCCTTGATTTTTGAAAAAATTAAGGGAGTTAACTAACTTTATCTCATATCTTTAATCCATGTGATTCGGATAAAATGATCTTATATTAAAAATCGGAGAGAAGTCTCCCTTTGATCCATATTATAAAGTATTTTGTATGACAAATTTTTAGTTCAAAGTATCGGGTATTGAATTTTTTTTTTCCTGTTTTACCCTATCTTTAATTCTTCCTTACTCCTAATTTATAACACTATAATAATAATAGAATAAAGTATTTAATGAGGGTAAAATGGAAAATATTGATACTTTTTACATTAATTTTATGTGAAAAATAATTTTCTTAATATGCGTATAATTGATACAAAATATTTTATAATATAGATTAGAGGAAGTATAACATTTCTAAAATACATTTAATAAAAGCAATTAACTTCTATCTCATATTAATTTTTGGAGAGAGAGTTAAAATTATGAATTACATTTTTTTTAAATCACACATTAATACTTCATTAAATTATGAAAAGACTATTATATTAAAACCAAAAAAAATCTTCCTCAAAAGCTACTTCATCCAACCCTAAATATAAGAATTTTTTATTCTGATATTAAATATAAGATCTTTTACAATGTATAAAATAATAATTATTATGTATTTCCAAAAAATGCTTATATTTAATGTGTTATAAAGAAAGAGAAAGTGATTAAATAAAGATAATTTTAGAAAAATGTAATTTTCAGAGAAATCAATGTAGTTAACTAAGTTTAATTTTCATTCTTAATTTGCATGATTTTGTTAAAATGGTCGTATATTAATGATCAGAAGAAGTATTATACTCTCTCTGATCCTATTTATAAGGAAAAATACTAATTTACTAGTATTAATGAAAGGAGTTAAATTTAGTTAAAAATAATTAATTTGTCTTATATTTTTAATTTTTTCTTAAATTACCTTAACTTAATTAATCTCTCATTTTCAATTTCTTCCAATAATACACCTAATGACTCTCAATAATATTAATAAAGAATAATAATTTAAATAAAAATAAATTAATACAATATTAACTTTATTTCTTTTCTTATAAATAGAATCATTAAAAAAATTCCCCTTTATAAATAGCGAAAGGCGTATTAAGATTAAAGATGATGGAGTGACCTTGATTGCTTGGCTGATGAAAAAACGTGCATATAGGGTTGACGTTTAAAAATTTCCAATTCTTGGGAAATGTGTTCACAAAGGGAAACATGTAATCGATTTCAAAAGTTATAAATCATATTTAATAATTATATTTCATCTTGCGTTTCATTACGTCACTCATCAGAGGAGGGAACTCTTGGCTCAAAAAAGTAAGGAGGGAAATTTAGAAGCGTTAAGATTTACTCCGTTGGACGGCCAGGGTCTATTCTTAAATGTCACTAGCAGATTTAATGGGTTGGACGGCCAGGGTCTATTCTTAAATGTCACTAGCAAGATCTTGCCCGTTGGTGAACCGTTGGATACATCTTACGGCTGTTATTGAAGGAAGCACATGAAGCCGAAGTCTGATGCTAATTAATCACTGAAGAAAATTATGTATGAAAAGAAAATATAGAAAGGAGTAAATAGTGAATACTACAATCACAGATTTTAAATTGTTTGAATGAATGGAACCGTGCGTGGTGGTGGTTGATGAAATAGCGAACGAATAGCAAACCATGCACGGCCTCTATCTCATTATAAAAGGCTTACACATACTACTCTTTATCATGTCAAACCAATAGCAAACCATGGCCTCTATCTCCTCATCGTCATTTCTATCCTTTATGTCCTCCAGCAATATTGTCTCTTCAACTTATTCCTTCTCTCCATTCTCTCATCGACCTTCCACAACTACCAAACCAAAACGACATCATGTTTCCAAAATCACATGCAAATCAATGCATAGTCAACCAGAAAACCCGAGATCAACTTCCCAAGAAGAACATGTAGCACACGATATTGTGGCAAACCGGAGGAATGTTGTCCTTGGCCTTGGAGGGCTTTGTGGTGCCGCTGTTAGCCCTTTTGCCTTTGCTGCTCCGGTGCCCCCACCGGACTTGACCACCTGCGGCCCAGGGGAATTACCTCCCGACGCGAAACCAACCAATTGTTGCCCACCAGTTTCCACAATCATAGACTTCAAATTTCCTTCCTCTACTCAACCCCCTAGGGTTAGACGACCTGCTCACTTGGTCACCAATGACTACGTAGCACAGTACGAAAGAGCCACTATGCTTATGAAAGACTTACCTCCCGATGACCCACGTAACTTCTTCCAACAAGCTAACGTCCACTGTGCTTATTGTGTCGGTGCGTATAACCCTGTAGGGTACCCTGAAGTCAAACTTAAAGTCCATTATTCTTGGCTCTTCTTTCCCTTCCACCGCTGGTATCTGTATTTCTACGAGAGAATCTTGAGCAGTTTGATAAAGGATCCTACTTTCTGTTTGCCGTTCTGGAATTGGGATACTCCTGCAGGAATGGAAATACCTGCCATTTTCACTAATCCTACTTCATCTCTTTATGATGCTCTTCGTAATGCTAATCACCAACCTCCCACAATTATTGACTTTAACTTTGAAAAAGATAGCTCTAGCTCCGGCTCCGGCTCCGGCTCCGGCTCCGACTTCATCTGCGAGAATCTCACTACCATGTACAAACAAATGATCCGCAACGCTACAAAGCCATCGCAAGTTTTGTTACGAAAAATTTAATTTATGTTTTATTGAAATTACACCAATCCTATCTTTAATTTTGAATTTTATATAAATGTGTAGGCTTTTGTCCGATGTTTTTTTTAATAAAATACGTTCAACAATTGAAAACATCTAAATTTTAAGAGTAAGAAAATTAAATAGAGCGTACGTATTCTGGTGAAAGCCTTTAGAATTAAACTCAAGTATATGATGATTTCTTCTTTTACGAGATACTGTGTATATTTCTAAATAGAAGAAACAAAATTCAAAAAGGAATATTTATAATTTATTTTTTATTTCTTTCTTTAATTATAATGAGCACCCAAAATTATAAAAATTAAATTGACATCTGATTTATTAGTTTCATAACAATAATTCATTATATATGACTAAATCAGGGTTGAAGATATGTAACATATCCTCTCTTTTCATAAAATCATGCGAAAAGTCGGTTCTTCTCTTCCTCATCTTAGGTTTTCTACCATGTTGGTCATATGCTTTTTTTTTTTTTCGGTAAGATGGTGAGATGTTGGTCTGTTGCTTTGAAATTATGGAGAGAGAATAGATTTAATGGACGTGGATTTATAAATAATTCATCATGTGGAGGTTGAAGTTGAAAATGTGTAAATGCCTCTGATCTTTTCTAGTGTGTTGGTATGATGCTTTTCTTTTCTTTTTTTTTCTGGTGAGATGTCGGTCTGCTGCTTTGAAATTATGGAGAGAGTAGAATGAAGGGACATAGATGTATAAATAATAAAAAGAAAAGAATTAATTCATGGACATAGATGAATCAGATTCTTGATTTTTAACCGATTGAGTATAGGACACATTACTGTAACTGTGGGTATGAATGAGGGTATGTAATTATAATTTCACAAAATTTATGTGCTACATGTTTCGTCATTAGACACACGGATCGATATCAACTTATTCCCACTTTTATAAACAGACAATTCTTCGGAAGAGCCTACTGTGCTGGCACAATCGAGCAACAACCTCACAATACAGTCCACGATTGGACCGGCGACCCAATCCATAGAGGGGAAGATATGGGGATATTGTACTCAGCTGCTAGAGACCCCATTTTCTTCGCTCATCACTCCAACGTTGACAGAATGTGGAACATATGGAAAACACTAGGACGCGGAAGAGGAGACATCACCGACCCAGACTGGTTAGACTCGGAGTTCCTCTTCTACGACGAGAACAAGAACTTGGTACGCGTCAAAGTCAGGGACTGCGTCGACACAGAAAGACTGGGGTATGTCTATCAAGAAGTTGACATTCCATGGCGGGATTTTAAGCCCACATCACGCAGGCGATTGAAAGTTCGAGCCCTTGAGACTTTAAAAGCAAGAAAAGCAATCAAGTTCCCTGTAGTTCTGGAGAATAAAGTGAGCACAGTCGTGGAGCGGCCGAAGAAGGGAAGGACCAAGAAGGAGAAGGAAGAGGAGGAGGAGGTGTTGGTGATTGAAGGGATTGAGTTTGAGAGAGATGACTCAGTGAAGTTTGATGTGTTTATTAATGGTGATGATGAGAAAGTTATTAGAGCCGATGCGACACAGTTTGCGGGAAGTTTTGTGAGTCTTCCTCATACGCGTGAGCTCAAAGACATGAAAATGAGTACAAGTTTGACGTTGGGGTTGACTGATTTGTTGGAGGAATTGGGAGCTGATAACGATGATAATGTTGTGGTGACTTTAGTTCCGAGTTATGGGAAGGGGCCGATCACAATAAGAGGTATAAAGATTGAGTTTATTGCAGACTGAGATTTTTCAGAGGCATGCATAACGATGCATGATTCATGGTGGCTCTAATTAGTTATCGCCAGTTTATTTCCGTTACATTTTAGCATCTAAAATCAATAAACTTCTCCATGTAATTTCTAATGTCCACAAAAAAAAAAATGGCACATGGGACTTCATGGCCAAGGCCGTAGGAACCTTTAGACAAATGACGCAGTTGCCTAAAGGCCCTAATCACTACTACACATAAAACTTTCAAGGACGGTTAAAAATGATTTTCAAGGATGGCTTTTGTAAAAGTTACAGTGATAGAAAGTAAAACTTTCCTGCACGGTTGTTTAACCATCCTGAAAAGTGAATATTAAGGATGGTTATAATAAGATTTGTCCTTAAAAAATAAAAATAAAAATTAAATATATATTTTAATTGACTTTCAAGGTTAGTTATATGTAATAACCGTCCTTAAAAGTGACATTTAAGGACGGTTATTTACATAACTGTCATGGAAAATCTATCAATTTTTTTTATAGTATACAAATTTCATTATATATATACTTGTAAATATATTTACCCAAAATATCAGAATATATAGACAATCAATTTACATCCACTCAGTACCTATATTACTTTACATAACCATTAACTCCCTAAAAACTATCTTTAATAGTTACATATATCTAACAAAAATTCACGAACATTTGGAACACAAGGGATAAAACGCAGCTTCAAAATTTACTAAACTACAACTCAAAAATTAATGGCAAGTCCCAAGAGTTAACGATCCACGTGTGCAATACCAAATCAGATCAACATGAAATCAATCACCAACCATAATTATATCATAGACCAAGAAAGAATAATTTGAAGAAGAAGGACTCACTTCAAGATTCAACCCCACGATCCAACACCATAAATAAAATTATTTGCATAGTTATTTACTATATACATATGGGATGTGCAAAGAGTATGGATAGATCTGAGCATTAGTTTTAAAAAGCTCAATTTCATTAGGTTCGTGGAATTCCCAATAAGCAATTCATAATTGAATCAGCTCATCATCTTCTCAAATCTTTATACTCTGAATCACAACCACAACTAGAAATCAAGCATAAAACATAAATGAAACATCATGGAAGAATACATGCAAGGGAAAAATGAAGTACCCTATCTCCATGAAGGAGAATTCTCTCACTTTTCTAGCTAATTCAAATTTAGTTCCTATAGCTCCCTACAGCTCCAGGTACAATACAGCTGTCTTGGCACATAGCATGACAAAAAATCACACATATAAAAGCACTTAACAGAATCATTAGGCTACCCTAAAATCATTGGATAAAAAAAGATTGACATCATCACTAAGACAACAAAAAGTAATGCATCCTGATTCTAAGTTCTAGCATTAATAGATGTATAAGCCAGAGAATAACAATTGACAATTTCCACTTAGAGAAAACATATTTTTTGGCCAATAAGAGAGAACATTTAAAAAGACTAAGAAATTAATAATATTGTACAGCTATCTAGACAGATAGGTGGCAATGACCTACCAACTTGCTCTATGGCAGGAAAATCTTTGTTGTCCAAGGAAACTTCAAGGAATGATATCAAGCTCGTCCAAAAACACATCATCATCAATGAAATTCATCCTCTTGACTCAACTCTTAATGTAATTAGAACTCTCTTTGAATCTGCTATAGAAGATAAAAGACATATTTCCAAAAGACCAACATAAGTAGTTTCAAAAAGGCAAGAAGGAACTTTCTTATAATTTAGCATCAAACAAAAGCAAAAGGAAATTAAATGAAATTAAAGAAAAGGCTATTAGATATATATTTGAAATGGATTCCAGGCAAATATCTTATGATCAACTCAAAACACGTCTATGTATTGAAACAAAATCCTAAAATCTTCAACAGAAACAATTGAAAGGTTCCTCTTTTTCTCTATTCCAAGAAGTTAATTGCTCACGAAATGGAAGATTTTCCCCATTTAGATGATGCCACTCTCATTTGCAAGACTCACATGTTCTTGGCTGAAGAGTTCACACATGTTTTTGGTCTTGAGTGCCCTTACGAAACAATTTCATTTTGCTGGTAAATCAAAATAAGTGAAACTTCAATTTAATAGGAAACACACAACAAAACATATCTCTAATGGGGACTAAAGGCCAATAAGAGATGACCACACTTGTCCAAATATTTCTCAAATGCAAATTAAACAGCACATCCAATTAAAAAAAGAAAGAGAGGCTTCAACCAAAATTGTTAAAGATATATTCTATATGAATGAATTTTCATCTACAGCATGTTGACAAGCTTAGGAACAGAATAAAAGAAAGCATTTTATCATAAAAATAAATTAAAAATATCTTAGTCCAAAAAAAAGAAGTAGCTAGTAAAGGACTAACCATAGAAAAAGAGAAGGCTCTTCAACTATGGTTAAATAAACCTGCAAATGAACCAATTTGGATTGTTTAACAAACCTTAGCAACCTCAGATTATATATATATATATATATATATCTATACTTTTTCATTATACACACAACTCTTCTTTGCCCTCACAAATTTCACCCAACGCCTGGACTCTCATGCCTCTATGAAACCACACAGCCATATATCAATGTGGATGAATATAATGGAAGCATATATTGCAATAAGTTTATGAAAAACGTGGATGAATATAATCCTGGAAACTATATCATATATCAACTTTGATGTTTTTCTAATAAGCAAGTTATACATGAAAGATACAATCTGATTATCAAATTCGACCCCAAAATTTAGAACATATGACGAATCCTGTGCCATCTACCTTGATAAAATTCTAGTAAAAAACAGCCTCCACTCCAAAATCTGGTGCTTTTTTTCCAACCAGTGGAAGTTAACTCTGTAAAATGAGAATTGAAAAAAATCTGATGCATTCACAAACACATAACTTCATATATATATATATATATATACTCAAAGCAGACAAGAAAAATAATTGAATGAAATCTAGAAGAAAGGCTTTAAATAAAGAACAATGCATGTTTGAAGCAGAAAAGGCCAATTGAACCATATCTAGGAAAACGATATGAAGCGGATTTGAAGCTAAAAATCTTTAAAAAAAAAAAAGAAAGAACATAATGAAAGGAAAAACCTGGAGACGGCGGTGAGACCTAGAGGCTGCTAGAGATTCATGGGATAAGGTCGACTGCAAGCACTGGTGGCAACGATGTCAACGAGCTGTGGAGATGCTAGAGCTGGAGTTAGACAAGACTGATGAAGTGGAAGCTTCAACGGTGGAGGAGGAACGTCGTGATTTGATGGCTGGACCATTGGAGGAATAAGCAGCGTTAGGTTGTGTAGGTCACCGATTAGGAAAGAAAGCTTTAGGTTGCCGAATAGAAATTGGAGCATCGACTGTGAAGAAAAGAGGGAAGAATGAGCCAAACTTGCAGACTTGAAAGAAAAGAGCTGCTGATGAAGATGTTTGTATAGGAAAGTAGGGGAGCCGCCAAGCTTGAAGTAATAGAGCACTAATGAAGGGAGTTCCGACGTCGACTGGGAAGAGAAGAGGGAAGATAGAGCTCAAAGATAGAGCAAAGAAGAATTGGATAGTGGGTTTAAGTTAAAAGTATTGAAGAGAAATTTACAATTTTGACAAAGGTATACAAACAAACAAAAATAAATAAATAAATACACTTACGCTTGTTTCTTGAGAGTTTTTTTGTTAAGACTGTTCTTGAGAAACAAACGCAATTGCATTTGTTTAGTTTAGATAATTTCCTTTTACATTGGCCAAAACAAAATATAAAAAGGATATAATATAGCTGTATATATAAAAGAGAAAGGATATATGTATATATATGCTTAAAAATCATATTTAAAAAAATGAATAATTAAAATTTGAACATTTAAAATTATTATAAAATTTAGAGATCTTTATTTTTTTTAAAAAAATTAATTTTTACATTTATTTATTATTTCAAAATAGACATAAATAATAGAATTGTAAAAAGTTTAGAGATTGTCAAAACCTAATTAATTATAACAAAAATAAAAAAACAGAAATTTTATGTTTGTTTTAAAATGAAATATAATATATTAAAATGTAATTATAAAATTATATAATACTTAAGAAGATGGTTCCTATTGAAACCGTTCTCTTATGGTTTATGTAGCAACTGTCCTCTTTAAGTCCAAATCATTGGAACTTATTTACAAAAATACCACCAGTCATATTTTAGAGGACGATTCCTATACAACCGTTCTCGTATGTTGTCATAGAATAGCTTTTTTGTAGTAGTGTTAATGTAATTATCTTTACGTTATTTATTATAATGAATTTATAAAAATTAAGAAGAAAGGATCACGTTTCATGGACATTAGATTAATTTATTCATTTGAATAATTTTTAGAATATGAAGCCATTTTTTATTTTTTGTTTGAATCTTGAAAATTTAAAACTTTAAATGGGTATGTATGAATTGAAAAAAATTATATTAATCTTGAAAAGTTTTTAAGTCTTAGTAAATATATGGTTTTCATTTATTTTCATAATTGACAGCATTGGGAGAAATGTTAATTGAAAAAATTAAGTTAATACTCTATAGTTAAAATGTTAAATTATATCAAAAGACTATATTTTTTTCAAATGCATGTATTGCTTATAAAATATTATTAATAATACATGTATTAGTTGCTACTACCAAAAATTGAAAGTACTTAAATTTTTTTTTTTACCAATGAAAGTATTTAAATTCTTTCTAAAATCAATTATAATTACTAAGTTCACCCAAACACCGTTGATCACCATGTTTAGGTGACATTAGTTCCGAGGTATGGCCGTGACCTTAGTTCCGAGGTATGGCAGTGGGGTGTCACAATCAAAGGGATAAAGATTGATCTTGCAGACTGAGACTTTTCAAAAACATGGTGATAATTCATGGTGGCTTGGATTGGTTTTTCACTAGCTTATTTTCGCTCATTTTTTTCATCCTATCTTTTATATTTTGCACTCTCAACCCTTATATATCTTTTCTGCTTGACTAAATCCACGTATACCTCAGTTCAAAAATATTATAGATATATGTTTAAACCCAATGAAAACTTGTTTAAGCCCAATAAACTTTAACCAAAATTTTAAATTCAATAACCAACACTAATATTTCTATTGTTTAAAAAAATCATTATTTACTTTTCAATAAACATAAATACAAACTCATTTAACGTTATTTTTCTAACCTTTTTTTAACCATGTGATTGTTTTTAGTTTTCTACTTTATGATTACTTATTTAGCTAGCAAACGTGTATCTTTTTATTTAAAAAACTAAAAAGAAGATGTTATTTTTATAGTTTTTATGGATACATCTACTTTGTTTAATTTATAGATTTTTTTGTGAAGATCTTAAAATTATTGAAAAATATTTTTTTATTTTTGTGTTTTATTCTCTAAAATATTTATAATTTATAATAATTGCAAATTTTGAAGATTTTGAATTAATTAAAATGAAAATATTTTTAAAGATATATTATAGGCAACAATTCTCTTCAAAATCTTCTACAATAACAAATATATTATTTGTTAATAAAATTAAATTATAATTATCAATTATAACTTGTAATTATTTTGGTATGGTAAAAGAAAATTGTCCATTATTAATTTTTTGGCTAATTTTTTTATAATTTCTTTGCACCCTAACATAGGGTTCTAGCTCCACCACTGGTGATAAATATTAGGGAAAATGACAATTGATGACCAAAACTTTGAATTAAATACAGTAAAGGACCTTGCAGGTTTTTCAGTAGTAAATACAGAACAAGCCAGTAGTAAATTCGCAATGTTCAGTAGTAAAAAAAATTAAAATGTCCTTTACTGTATTTAATTCAAAGTTTTGGTCCTCAACTGTAATTCCCCCTAAATATTATTTAGAGTATTCAAAACTGAATAAAATCAATTAGAAGTGAGATTAATGTTATGATATAATTAAAAAAATTAATATATATTATCTTTGTGTATAAGTTTATATTACTCATCTATCTACCTATATTGTGGCAAAAAAAAAAAAAATCAGTCCCTGTGTGCCTGTGTGTTTGGGGGAAGCGGGATATAAAGTTCACAAGTCAACGTTAATCCCTATATATTTAAGCCATAACTTTTATCCGCAAATTTACATTGGTTACTTTCTTAAAGTTTCGTGCAAAATCTGCTAGTAATATTGGTTTTCACTAAAAACTATGATTTTTGAAATCATTTCAACTTAATTGTTTAAAAATATGAGCCATTAATTAGATTGTAATTTTCTAAAAAAAATTTTGTCATCTTTCGGCCTCATCTCATGTTATCAGTTGCTTTGAAGCGTTTTACATAAACTACTAAAATAATTAAATAATCTAAATTATAATAAAATTTAATGATATTTTTTAAAAATATTTTTAAATTAAATACTAAAAAATAACTTATACCTTACCAATTATTATTTTTAATAAAGGATAAAATAATAAAAAATTAACATTTTATTAATAATAGAAATGTCAATTGCATGTATTCAATATTAGAATCAAAATCTTAGAAAATAATAAAATTACAACATTTTTTTTTTCACTAAATCTTCGCGCGCACATCGGGGAGGAAATTCTAGTTTTTTAAAATGAGAGATTAGATGAGACAGAGAAAGTACTACTCGCGCAGCGAAATTTTGAAACGTTGAAAAGACAATGTCTGAAAGAAATGCACATTAATAAAGTCCTATGCGCAAGAAGGTTTGCAATGTGGAGAGATTAATACAAACAGGACTGTCTGCATCAAATTGAAAAAAATCTGTAGTGCTTTAAAATTTGTGGTGGAGAACAAATTAATGCTGATTTAGTTAGTGTGTGCGCTTTGAAAGAAAACCATGGTGTCTTCAAGAAAATTTTATGAGGAGGAAACATTTTCGCATCGTACTGGAAAAGCAAATTAGTTGCTTAATTAGAGAAGGGAAAACAAACATGATATGGGAAACTGATATTAGGTTTTGAAGGAGGAAAGAAGGAATTTCAGAATTTGCCGTGTATGACATTACTGAAAAGGTTTACAATATATACACCAAATAATCAATCTTCCTAATAATAACAAATCTTCCTAATAAAGACTATTAAATACAAAAGATAATATTTACATAAATATAGAGAATTCTAGAATGTGACATACCCCCTCAAACTTAAGACGGTTTAATAGGAAGCAATTTGAGTTTGTCTACTAGAAACTGGAAGCAGCCTGGATTGAAGGACTTAGTGAATAAGTCAGCCGGCTGGTGCTTGGTTCCAATAGGAACAAGTCGGATAGTTCCACAAACAACATGTTGCTGAGTAAAATGACAATCAATCTCAAAATGTTTGGTTCGTTCATGGAACACGTCATTGTGGGCAATCCTAATGGTAGCTTGACTGTCACAATAAATATATGTGGATGATGTCTGTGATGCCCCCATCTCATCAAGTAACCAACGAAGCCAGAGAATCTCAGAGGTCGTGTCAGCTATTGAACAATATTCTGATTTAGCACTAGAACGAGAGGCTAATGTTTGCTTCTTATTACTTCTCCAAGAGATAAGGGAAGTACCAAGAAAAATACAGAAGCCAGTGGTAGACCGTCGATCAGCATGATCATCGGCTTAATCAGCATCAAAGTAGGCCTGAAGAGCAAGAGAAGAGCCAGGAGAGAAGTGAAGGCCATGATACAATGTGCCTTTGACATATCGAATAATCCTAAGAACAGCTGCATAGTGGATAGTCCAAGGTGCAGACATAAACTGACTGACAATGTGAACAGCATAGGCAATACCTGGATGAGTCATTGTAAGATAGATGAGTCCCCCAACTAGTTGGCAATAACTAGGGGTATTCTCTAATAGAGTGCCATCAGTGGGTTTAAAGTGAACATTTGACTCAATAGTAGTATTTTCAACCTTCTCATCAAAGAGATGTGCTCAAGATATCAAATCAGTAGCATATTTAACTTAGGAAAGAGAAATGCCATCCTACCTATGATGTACCACAAGACCAAGAAAGTAGCTTAGTCAGCCAAGATCATTCATTTCAAACTACCTTCCCAAGTAAGTCTTGAGTTCCTGAACACCCGTGACATTACTACTTATGATAATCATGTCATCAACATACAAGAGGAGTAGAACAAGACCCTGAGCTGCAATCCGAACAAATAGGGCAGAATCATGAGAGCTACAAGTGAGGTCCAATTGACTTATAGTTGTGCTAAACTTAGCAAACCAGGCACGGGGCACCTACTTAAGGCCATACAAAGCTCGATGGAGATGGCAAATCTTACCATTTGGATACGATACCCAGGAGGAGGCTTCATGTAAACTTCTTCCTCTAAATCTCCATTCAGAAAGGCATTTTTAACATTCATCTAATGAAGAGACTAATGCTTAACAGCAGCAATAGCAAGAAGACTGCGGATAGAGGTAATTCGAGCAACAGGAGTAAATATCTCTTCATAATTAATACCATACTCCTGTGTGAGACCTTGGGCCACC
Organism: Adenanthera pavonina; assembly: GCA_026686845.1. Taxonomy (NCBI): domain Eukaryota; kingdom Viridiplantae; phylum Streptophyta; class Magnoliopsida; order Fabales; family Fabaceae; genus Adenanthera; species Adenanthera pavonina. Next base: position 14,175,923 of record JAIVEN010000017.1, read on the forward strand.
AAACGGGCCTTGCATTATTTCAGAAAACCATTTGAATTAGTCTTGTTCTTATAGATCCAGTTACATCCAACCAAAGTCTTTCCAGGAGGCAGATCAACAAGATCTCAAGTGTGCATTTTTTCCAAGGCTTGCAATTCATCATTCATAGCTTGCTGCCAGAGGGGATCACGAGAGGCTTCTTTAAAGGATTGGGGTTCATGAAACTGAAGGATGATCAACAAGATCTCAAGTGTGCATTTTTTCCAAGGCCTGCAATTCATCATTCATAGCTTGCCCCCAGAGGGGATCACGAGGGGCTTCTTTAAAGGATTGGGGTTCCTGAAACTGAAGGATGGTGAAAAAACAATGATAATCACTAAGGTAAGGAGGAGGACGTCTTACACGGGTGGATCTAGGATCGTCGGATGATTTGGGCTCAGTATCTTGTGCTGGTAGTTCAGAGATAAGAGGATCATCTGAAGAGGGTGCTGAGTTAGACGTAGAGTTAAGCTTAGTGGAAGAAGCAGTATCTGAGTCACTAGGAAAAAGATCAACAGAAATATCTGTAAAAATAGAAGGTGAAGGAGGAGAAACAGAGGAAAGGTTAGTCAAAGATGAAAACGGAATATGTTCCCCAAAAACAACATGACGAGAAATACAGATAAAATGAGAGAGCGGGTCCCAATAATGATAACCCTCATGCTCAGAATCATAACCAAGGAGACAACAGATATGGGCACGAGTTTGTAGTTTAGTAGTCTTATAAGAAGGAAGAAGAACAAAACAGACACAAGCAAAAACTTTGAGAAGAATGTAATTAGGAGGGATACAATGAAGACGTTCAAAAGGAGAAATGTTACCCAGAATAGGAGTAGGGACTCTATTGATACAATATATAGCAGTCAAAGCTACTCTTCCTAGAAACGTTCAGGACATGAGGATGAAATAAGCAAGGCTTTGATAGTATTTAGAATGTGATGGTATTTTTGTTTAGCCCGACCATTTTGCTGAGAGGTATAGGGACAGGAGTACAAAGAAATGGTGCCCTGAGTGTCAAGAAAACTGATTAATTTAGAATCACGATATTTCAAAACATTATCACGATGAAAAACTTTGATAACTTTTGAGAATTGTGTATGAATCATAGTGGCAAATTTAATATAGCTAGCAGGCAGCTCAGATCAATTTTTCATCATATAAAGCCAAGTAAAACGTGAGAAATCATCAACCAAAATCACAAAATATCGTGATCCTCCTATAGAAGGAGTAGGTGTTGGGCCCCAAATGTCAGAATGAACTAAATCAAAAGGCGAACTTGCAATAGAGCCATTTTTATTAAATGATAAAGCAGGCTATTTAATAGTTTGACAAGAGATATAATCCAAAGACTGAACATCAACATGACCTAAAAGACCACTAGAAAGTAAAGGACATAAAGCCGTTAAGGAAGAATGAGCAAGACGACGATGCCATAATTCAAAAGATGAGGTTGTAGAAGTAGCACACAATTTAGAAGAAGTGACTTCAGGAACATGCATTGAGTTGAGCTTAAACATATGCCCAATCTTGATAATCTGTCCTGTCTGAAAATCAAACACAATACAACCACGTTTGTTAAATAATACGTCAGAGCCCATATCAACAAGTTGTCTAATAGAAATAAGGTTAAAGCTAATGGTAGGGACAAAGTAAGTGTCATTAAGGGATAAAGATGACAAGGAAACAGTACCAATATCACTAACTGGCATTTGAGAGTTATCAGCAGTATGTATAGATTGAGCAGTGGTATTTGGTGACAAAGAAGAGAAATGATTTTTTTGACCAGTCATATGGTTGCAACAAGCAGAATCAAAGAACCAAGAAGATGTATCTGAGGGAGTAGCTAAAGCGGTAGGTGGGCTAGTGGTACCGGAGAGAAGTTTGTGAAGGAGGGCCTCAATGTCAACAGTAAAGGATCCTAGATTAGATGCAGCAGTAGATGTATCATTGGTAGCAGATAAAGCAAGCTTAGAGAAAGAAGAACCAGATCTAGTTGATTTCCCCTGGTCAGATCTAGGAGGATAAGTAGGACACTGATCAATAAGTTACTCAGTCTTCTTGCAGTATTGGTAGAACAAAGTTGGACAATGTGCAGCAATATGACCCTTCTTTTGGCAAGTTCGATACTCAGTAAATAGGTACTGATTGAAGGCATGAGTAGATTGAGGGTAGTGATGACAACCCTTAGAATTTCTCCTAGAAGTAGTAAAGGCCATCTCAGGGGTCCGCTGGAGCAGGCCCAAACGGGTTTCCTCTGTTCGAAGATGAGGAAGAGCATCTTCAAGTGTGGGTAGAGGGCTTTGGTGTAGCAAAGAAGTCTGAACAGGCTCAAAGTCATCAGTAAGAGCCATTAAGAACTGAATGAGATGAAGCTGATCTCTGTACTTAAAGAAAGCTTGAGCGTCTTCCTCATACTTGAATATAGGCTCAGAGTAGGCCAATTGATCCTAGATGGATTCAATCTTGGCAAGAAACTCAAACAATGGTTGACCTTTTTCCTATTTAAGAACACTAAGATTCTTCTATAATTGAAATTAGTTAGATAAATCAAAAGAAGTGTAGCGACCAACAAGGTGGTCCCATACCTCATTGGCGGTGTAAAAACGACCAATTGTTGATAAATACTGGGAGTAGAGGCATTCTGAAACCAAGTAATAATCTGATTGTTTTTGCTATCCCATTCATCTAGTCACTTAGTATATTTTAAATCAGATTCAGCAACTTTGCAAATAGGAAAATTAATGTCACCTATAACGTATCGCCATAGTTTTCTTCCCTTAAAAAAACCACACATACTCTCCAACTATAACGATAGTTTGACCCATTGAGAAGAACAGAGATAGGCTGAGCAACATCTAATTTCTCCATATATGGCTCTGGTACCATGAAAGAGGAAAGAAGGAATTTGAGAATTTGTCGTGTATGACATTACTGAAAGGGTTTACAATATATACACCAAAGAATCAATCTTCCTAATAATAACAAATCTTCCTAATAAAGACTATTAATTACAAAAGATAATATTTACATAAATATAGAGGATTCTAGGATGTGACAGGTTTAGAGAATTTAGATAAATTGATACTAAACAATAGAAGTAGTTTGATAACCAAAGAAAATATTGTAGTGGGAGGCAAGAATTAAAGTTAAAGAGTGCAATTTTCCTCAATTAAAATAATGCTTACAAAAAGCCACTCATTGCTAGCTCAGGTGATAAGGGTAGGGTGGGATCTGGGTAGAAGTCAATGATTCAAACCCTCCTAATATATAAAAAAAATAATGCTTACAAAAGGAAGATGATATAGTTTATAATCTTCAACTTACAAAGATTTTGACTATAAATTTATTACATTTAAGTGAAAATAAAAGAAAAATATTACTCATTCTAGTCATTTTTTTAGTTACATTCTAAAAGACTTTTGTGATTTTTTATAAGTTTTGGGAATATTAATTATTTTCTCTCATCAAAATACCCTTATTTATCAACTTTTAATAAATGTATAGATTATTTGAATTTGTGGTATTTATTGAAGATAAAGATGAAAACCACATCAATTTTAAGACAATTTTAGTGGTGTAAAAAATTTTCTTGGTTCTAGCCAGTGAGGTAGTTAAAAATAACTTAATTATATTAAACATTAAAGATGGATGTCTAATTCTGATATATACTTTTTTAATATTTTTGAGTCACTTTCTTATCATACTATAGTATTATTGTAGAGAATTCAAAGTTTTAAGAATGACTTGGCTTCCCTAAACTCTTTAACAACAGCCTTGTAACACCCTAAAGACTAAAGATCCAAAAACACACTGAAAAGGAGACAAAATAGTACCAATGACAGAAACAGGACGGCGTCGTAGCCTGCTACTGTGCCGCCATTGTATAGAAGCTCTCAGGCTGAAAAGGAAAAGAAACAGCGAAGTGTGGTGCTGCGATCTATCTGATATGATATCAACAATTGCTGATATCTTGGTTGAACTTCCAACGAATATAACTTCTTCCTCTGATCTTTGATTGACCTAATTCCACTTCCTACATGTCACTTTACTCTTAATCTAGCTATGAACACTAACATGTAACATCCCAAAAAGCTAGAACATCTAAATATCTTTAAGGAATTCGTGAAAATAGGCAAATGTTGTTTTGCCTGAAAAAAGGCATAGTAGTCATTTTTTCCGATCGGATGAAAAAATAAGAAATTATGTTTTTATCCCTAAAAGTTATGATAATTGCACTCTAGCCCCAAAAAAATCACGTGGCATATGCAAGTAAAGATAACTTTGAGGAAAATTAAAGCTAATGACCTGAAAATTTCAGAAAATATACGGGTCAAAGGTAATATTGTAAATATGCAAAATTACTGTCAGAACGAAGCCCTCGATGAGACGAGCTAATATATGGCACTGAGGGTTAATATTTAAGGATACAGAAATAATCAGTGCCGAATATCCAAAAGTAACTTAATACTGATAAAGTAAATTGTGGGCCTCATAGATGGTTAAAAGGTGATCAGGACAAGATTTAGGCCTTACATAGATAATGTTTGGGACAGGATAATTAAGAAAATATAGATATAAATTTGGAATATTCCTGTATCCCTAAAATACTAAATTAATGTAAAAAGTGACTTTATCGGTACTGGTAAAAAGTATCCGACACCGAGTATATTTGGACCAAGAAAAATTTGCGGTATTTGGACAATTTTTCCCTCTCTCCTAGGCATCTAGACAGCTCACATTTTGGCCAAAACTTCTCAAGGAAGGTATGAAATTTTTGGTCAAAAGTAACTCTGGTCCCTTTGGAATGGAATGATAAAAGAGATCTTATATAAATATATATAAATGTATAAAGCCGAAGAACAATGATGACTGCAAACTTTGAGTGTATCATAAGTAGTCACAAGTAGGAAGTATAATGAAATGATAATGTAATGAGATCATAAGAACATATGTACAAAAGATTATTGAAAAGTTATAGCAAACCTTAGACACTCAGAGATAGCCCCAGGAAACCATAGTTGAAATTTCATCCTTGAGGTAATATTAGCAGTAGATACCCCAGGCCGTATTAATGAACTTGGTAGCGGGAACAAAAATTAATCATGCTAAACCGCAGAATGTAATAGCTCAGTTCTGCAGATAATGTCCTCCCTCATTTAACAAAAGGTTTAATGGACAAATAGTTGAGGACTAGATACTGAGTTTAGAAAAGATTTTTCTAGGTAATGGAATATTCCTCTGAAACAAAAGTCTTGTTGGCTATCTATTTATGCACTTAAGAAAAAGGCAGATAGGTGGTGATATAACACTGAGTTGATCCTGCATGCTCAGAACATACCCTTGATGTGGAAACTATTTTGTAATATTTTATGATAAATATTTCTTGCAGTTAGCAGAGATAAGAAAGAAGATGAGATCATTATATTCCGACAAGTGATGGATTAATTAGTAGGTAAATACAAAGCCACATTCATACAGTTAGTGCAGAACTCCACCTAGTTACCATAGTATGATGATGATAGGTGGAAAAATGGAGAAGTTAGAAAGAGTTTTAAAGCCAACCAATAGGGAAAGGAAATCCCCAATATGAAGTAAGTGATGTGGCATACTAGTAGGGGTTAGCATAATTACAGGAAATTGTTTGAATAATCAAAGCATTATGTTTGCTACCACATAAATGTTAGAGAAGTTGATGCTGATAAAAATGAGAAAAAGTAGAAAGAGAACAAAGCTATGAAGTAATAGCAGCTTGAAAGAAAGATACCATTGTCAATTATAGTTTCCCCTTCAAATATAAAGTATTATGAGAATATGGCCTAGGAATATTTTAGTAGTATAAGAGAATAAGTCTTGAGGACAATAGTTGCTAGCTTAGATGAGGATATTTCATAGGTCATGAAACTGTTAAGAGTTAGATTCGGATGAATCCTATCAATTGAGTAATGATGTAGGGTCATAGAGGACCCTAGTAAGGTTCTGAGATTGCAGTAGATTTCATGGTAGCAGTAGACCTTTAAAGAGAATGAGAGGATGATAAAGATTGATGTGCCCTAAAGTTTTGATAGTTCTCTAAAAGAGAATGACCTAGGATAATTGATTTAAAAGGATACAAAACCTCATTAATCAGCAGTAGGAACGAATGTTTTATATCTGACCTTTCTCTAATACCAAGCCATGGACCAGAATGTAGTAAAGAAATGTGATGGTGGGTGATGATAATGAATATGAGAAGTAAGTGCACCACCTACAACTAAGTTTAGTGGTGAGATGTTTTCAATAATAAATGAAATAGGCTAGTAAAGAATGAATGATAGAAATAAAGAAAAGTAGTTATGAAAGAAGCAGTGGGGAGAAACTAATGTATAAAGGAAGATAAGTTTGAAAAAGAAGTAGTCATGAGAAAGGAAATAAGAAGACTGATGTATGATTCAAGAAACATGTTAATTGGCCCATGAACTATAATAATTTTAATGAGTCTGGGCCAGATGAATTTTTTAATGAGGATAGTAGCTTCTTCCAATTAAACCAAGGACTTCAAATCCAAATAAATGTTAAAAGTATCTATGATGAATGTCGTGTGGGATTTGGAAGATACGTTTCAGCCTTGCATTCCCTAAATATTGGATTAGAAGCAAAGAAATTTTTAGAAGGGTATCATGATCGTAGATCGTAGGCTCCCTAAGAGTTAATGGGTTGAGCAAACACTTGATGCCATAACTGGATTACAAGCTCTAAAACTATATCAAGAATTGTTCAAAATTAAATATACCATATTTTGGGAAATTGCTTTAGTGCGTATATGTTCTAGGTAGTATGTTACTGTGGAAAGAAGAAGTTGAAGTGTTAAAAGTCTCAGAAAAGGAACTACAAAAGGATCCAGAAGGAGATCCCATGGCGATAATAGATGACAATAATAAGTTTGCCATTAGTACTGAAACCCCATAAGTTTAGTGTAACAAGGGATTATGCATGTATAAAGTGATGCAAGTGTAGATGTAAGTTAAAGGAAGAATATGTATGTTTGTTGTGCAAGATATAAATTATAAAGCAAGAAAGGAGAAAATAGTAGCAGGCAATTTAGGGAATTACGAAACCTTGAGATAGTAGATTCTAGTTTTGGTATGAAATCTAGTTATAAAAGAAATATGTTAGGTTAACTGGTCACCGAAGAGGGGGGTGAATTGGGTGATGCAAGATTTTTGCCCTTTTTGGATTACAACCCAAATTCACCAGATGTGCAGCAAAATAGGGATGAATAGTGAAAGTTAAGTGCAGGAATTGAATAGAGAAGATGAAGAGCAATACACAATAATTTATACTGGTTCAGCCCAACCACTTGGCCTACGTCCAGTCCCCAAGTCACCACTTGGGATTTTCCACTATATCCCATGGATTCGATCCGAGTACCTGTGAAGCCTCAGTACATCCCACAAGTTTCAGTAGACACTTGTGAAGCCACTCTTCCTACACCCTTACAAGATGTGTAATCTCCTTTAGTGATATCCCACATTAAGTATCTACCCAGAATTTGTAGAAAGAAATGTTTACAAAATGAAAACTCTTTTGAAGAGTAGATAATATATTGAAAGGTCACTCTATTAAGGTAGGTTTTTCAGAGAATGCTGACCTAAAAAGATTTTATGTATATGAACAGCATTTTCGCATAGATTCTCGTAAGGTTGTTACCTATAAGTTTAAATGATGTTCTATTTATAGATTTATGGTGTAATTAGACGTTAGACACAAAATCTATCCGTTAGAGAAAAGTTCTAGCCGTTATTCTCAGAAAAATAGCCTTTCACCTAGTTCATTAAATACGTCTGATAGAGGTTATGCGGATAACCTCCTCGAATAACGGGTGACCATTGGCTCTTAGTTTCAATGTTAGATTTTCATTATGTTGATAACCTACCTAGGTTATGTGGATAACGTTCATTCCAAAATGACTAAGTTTTAACTCAAAAACATTTTCATGAAAATCTACATAGTTGTTCAAATAATCTTCTCACAAACTTGGATACTTTTGAGAATTATTAGAATAACCTCTTAGGATGTTATTCCTGGTTCGAATAACGTTTGATCAGTACAAACTAATTTCTGAAAAACAATCAGTACAAACTAAGTTTCTGTAAAACATAGGTTATTAAGATAACCTCTCAAGATTATGCTGATAACGTAGGTTATCAAGATAACCTCTCTAGGTTATGCTGATAACGAATTTTAACAGAGGAAGGTCCAAGAGTACTATAACATAGTTATCAAGATAACCTCCCCAGGTTATGCGGATAACCTACACGTTATGGGGATAACCTTCCTAGGTTATCCTAATAACAGGCATCATAGAATAAGTGACCTTTATTGTTAGACCCCTTATGCTAATAAGGAAAGCACCTTATCAGGAAATTGAGCTAGACAGAAGTAGAGACATGGTGCAGACCTTAGTTATGTGGACAACCTCATCACTTTTCATGAAAACTATAACACCTTACATTTAGACTCATTTCCCATGAATTATACTCCTTTTAAGTCTGATTATACTTGATCCTAAGCTTGAATCACATAAGAATGAAAACCAGAATTTTCAAAATTTTTGGTCACTGTTCATATGGTAGTTTCCAATTTACCGACTGAACTTTGAAAATTCATAACTAATTCTAGAAAAATCATTTGATAGTGATTGAAGTTTCTGAAAATAGATAAAATTATTATATAATGGGAAAAATATGAAACAGAGAATTCTCTTGACCAATTTATATAGTTTATTTTTCAAACATTTACTATATATTTGATCATTTTCTCTTCCTGGGGATTTTGGTCTTATGTTTAAAAATTCATATCTCATTATATGTTGAGCCAAATCATACATTCTTTATGTCATATGAAAGCCCTATGAGTCTACTTTCTAGAAATATTTTTTTTGTATATTTATTCAACTTGTACAGGGCATAACATTAACTTAACTATTATGGGTCCAAACACTACCTCTACTCGAACAGTTTTAGGAGAAATTACATAACTCCTTTATAGCTCCAAATGGTTTCAAACTAGTAGCATTATTTTCCTAAGACTTGAAACTTTCCATAAATGCAAATCACTAAATTTTTGGAGCTATACACGATTTTATAATGCCTTTTGAAAAATCCAGTGTAAACAGTATAAGTTCCAGTTTTTTCCAATACTGTCCAGTTTTAAATCCTAAATTCAAAAATTCATTATAATCCATATATTTATCCAATTTAGGTGTTCTTTAGCTTTATGAAAAGCTTATTCTATCTATTTTAATAGCATATATAACACTTATATAGGATGCTCTATTTTGAATAGAGTTCCGCTGCTCAAATCCATACTAGTCATCTTGTTCATAATTATGCCATAACTCATATAATAAACTTCATAAACCTCATGCATCAACATTTATTATTCCAAATCCACACATATCATCATAAGAGGACTTTAAGAAACATAATCATATATAATTACAGAATTTCATCTCATACATACATGATACATATTTTCTCAACTTAACATTATAACTTGCAAAATCAAGTAATTCTCCATCGTCTTCTTCATTTCCCTTGCATTTGTTTGAATACTTCTATGTCCTTACCCTAACATAATTAATATTTGGAAAGGAATGAAATTCAAAGAGTCTCAAAAGTTACACCCAATTATGCATTCACATCATTATATCATTTCATAAAATCATCCATGAAAATCATAACTTCATATTATGCCATACAATTCCATAAAAATCTTGGCATGGTAACACTTTGTAAAATGGACTAACTAGGGTCATAAAACCCTTCAAACATTCAACTAACAATGAAAATACATCATAAAGCATTCAAACAACTATATGGCATAGTCATATTACATGGAAACAAAGTATGACAACATTAAACCTAATAGGGAAAATAACTACCTTCTTGCTTTCCAATGATCTCTAAACTTTGTGGACACTTCCATTGATCTAAAACAATGTCTTAAGTCATTGATTGCATGACGTCCTTCATAAAGAGCTCACTTTAACTCTAATTTTTCACTTTGCTTTCCTTTTACATTTTCATGTACAACATAATTGTTCTAACCTATTTTGGACCCAAGGAATCCATTTTTAGGGTCAAAATCATGAAATTTCCTTTCCTTTCCAAACACTAAATAGGCAGAAAATTTCAAAAAATTGTAGAAAAATATCTACTCGATTAATTTGCAATCTAATGGTATATCCTTAATCCTTGAAGCCTATGCATCCTTTTTCATGGATTGATTTCTTCATGACACAACTTTCTCTCTCTAATCTCTCTCTAGGTCAAAATTTCAATGAGAAAAATGAGAGAGAATAGCCCACTAAACTCTTTAAAAGCTCAAGAGATCACAAGATAATGGTTAAAAGAAATTACCTTGAGTTTTTGGGACCAAACTTGTGATTTTTCCTTCTCCCTTTTGCTCTCTCTCTTTCACGCCTTCTTGGTCTCTTTCTCCACTAGTTCAGTGTGAGGGAGGTTGAAGATGAAGGTAAAAATGACTTAACATAGATATTTATCTATTATAATCATTCAATTAACCTTTCCTTTTGACTTTATTCACTGTTCTTTTAAAAAGCATTGTAAAAAATTCCACCTATGTCCCAATCAGCACATTTAGATGTGTATGCCCTCATTTTTGGCCAAAAATTGCTTTAATAATTTTTATGGACCAAAATACCCTTTACCAATTAAATTTACCTGTACCGATTAAGTATTTTCGCCGAAATTGTCATTGCATTGGTATAGGATTATCCAAAAATAAATTTTGGACTAAAATCATTATCTTGGTCTAAAATATATTTTAACAAGGTCCAATCATTGTCATTGAATCAATACTGCCTTTTCCTGCAGTCTAAATTGACTTTTATCGGGTAAAATATTAATATTAAACCATAATTACCCAATAAATACTATTTTGATCTTAATAGATCCCTTGCTATATTCCATTGGGCTTAGTTCATTGAAAAATTCATTTTGACTATAATTTTTCATATTTCTAAAAATATCCTTGACCCGAGGTAAATTTATAATTTTTGAAACTTTCGGGTCTTAGGTGTAATTTCTTCAAACTTCTTTCTCTTTTTCCTCTCACGTGGAAGGCATTCTTAAGGGATTAACTTGCACACATTCTTTTTTTTGGGGCTAAAATGTAATTTTCTCATTTTTCTATTCAACAAAAAAAATGACCTCTTTACCCTTCTTTACGCTTAACGGTGTCTCACCGTTTTTCCTAATTCTTTTTACATTTTATGATATTAACTTTTTCATTTTTAGACCTTAAATGCATTATTCACATTTTACTTCTAATTTGAGAAATGACCGTTTTGCCCTTAAGCCGAGTCAAAAACATAATTATCCATTCTTTTAATTTTACCCAAAGACCAACTTTCTTTTAAAGACCGTTTACTTTCTTGTAATTTTACCTAAAGACCAACTTTTTTTTTATTATTTCTTTATCACTATTCACATTAACTTAAAATTGGTCTATCTCTTAGCCTGGACCTCCCGGCTATGCAATACTTATACTGTTGTGCTTAGTTTGGAGCGGGCTTTCAATCAAGTGGTATATTACATATTTTCCGGGGTAAGTTTTAGAATTAATTTATGTTAAGAATCTTATGGAAAATTAATTCCAATTAAGGATCAAACATAACTTCTTCTGAAAATTAAATGAGAAATTAATTCCTTTTAAAGTCTGATTATATACAGTCTTTTCATCTCACTTCATTTCTCATCTTTTATTCATTTTATAATATCCCATAAAAATATGAATATTACAAAAACAAATAGAGAACACTTAGAAACAACATTGAGATTGGGACTTTATCCCCATAACTTTTGAATGTTATGCGTATAAGGTAAAATTTTTCTTAAAAACCATTTTAAAAACATGAGCCAAATACAAAACCAATTTGTTAGCCACTATTTTTCAATTCTAACTTATGTTAATATCGTATTTACTTAATCTAACTCATTTAAAACATATGGTAATAAGATTAAGTAAATTTTCAAAGATTAATCCCACCTCAAGACCTAAGTGAAAATAAAATATACCTAGTGATTAGGTCTTCAAATGATAAGTTTCACTTCCACTTGGTCATTTCCTTCTTAGCATGCTCCCTTATGATCTTTAGTTCTTTGACACTTGAATTCTTCACATCTTGGAGCATCCCTTTTCTTCTTCTTTGAGTGAGTCATGATGTTGATTTTCTTTTTTTTATTCTAATGCTCACTCTTCTTTCTTGGATAATCCTACATTAAATGTATTACACTTACAAGCTAAGTAGTTAGTCCAATTTATATATCCATCTTGTATTATACAATATAAGAGCATAGTGGATATATTAGTACATAGCATGATATATGCAAACCAAACCATAATTAAATACATGCTAATGCATATTTTACTTCTATAAGGAACATTATATATGTTAGACACATATGATACTTTTTTTCTTTATTTCTCTATATTTGTCATAATCAAAACTTATATTACATTAAACTTAACAAAATGTTCTTGGCTGGAAGACCTCACAATGAATGAAATCTTTCGTCAGCTGCCAAGGTCGGAAAAATGGAGGTAGCTCTTGAGGAAAAGCCTAATTTGAGCCAAGATAATAGCTCTTGGGGAGAAGTCCAATTAAGTTAAGAAAGATGAAATCCTCCATATTTTAAAGGCCACCAAGGTGAGGTAGATGAAAGGTAGCTGCTAGGGTGATACCCAAATGAGCCCAAAATGGTGAGAGACCGAAAGCTAGATTCTAACTAAGTTAGCAAGAAACAAATCAACTTCTTGTTCTCTTTTTTGTCCCTACAACAACTCAGAGATTGATCTATCCAGATTACTAGAAAAACAGAGCATTAGAAAAACAAGCACTACATTAGCTACAAATTTTACCAATACTTCTCCTCTTGGTTGAAAGACGAGAACTTTGCACCCTTGAACTTTTCTTCATATTCTAAATGTTTTAAAATCTGAACCATTAGATGTAATTTTCTTTAGAAATTTTATCATTTTCACCCAAATAAGTTAATTTATATAACTTTGAATAAGCCACCAAGAATATTTTAAAAACTGAAAAGACAATGTCATAAAGAAATATGAATCAAGGTTTACATGCAATAAGAAGGATTTCATTTTGGAGAATTAATACAAACAGAAATGTCTACTTCAAGTTGAACAAAACTGAAGTCTTTTAGAATGCTGTTGAGAACAAATTAATTCACATTTAATTGTTGTGTGTGCTTTACAAGAAAACCAGGCGGTTAAAGAAAATTTAGAGAAGATAAGGAAATTAACATTTTCGCATATTTTACTAGAAAAACTAATTAGTTAGCCTAGAGAAGAGAAAACAAATATGATAAACAGAAATTGATATACAAGTTTATGGAATTTAGATAAAGTAATACTCCACATAATGTTAGATAAGCTGGCTTCCCAAGAGGGGGGTGGATTGGGAAGATTAAAATTTTTTGCAAAAGTCAAGCGTATAGTGAAGACAAACAACACTGTAAAACAGAGTATAATATAATAGCAATGTAAGAGCAGTAAAGGAGAAGGATTGACACAGATGTTTATCCTGGTTTGGTTTCTCTATCTTGATCTACGTCCAGTCCTTAAGCAACCACTTGAGATTTTCAACTATCTTGCAGGAATTCAGTGGGCTTTTTGCAATTACCTCAATACAACTTTGATGCTTTGTTCTTAGAGCTTACAAGTTCTCTTTCTGCACTCTAGCCAAGTGCTTCCCAAATCTCTTGTGATATTCCCTAACAAGAAAATCTTTCTTCCAGATGAAGATAAGATTGATTACAAGGAATGAACTCTCTAATTTAGAGTGTATATGAAAGTTTAAGTGTAGAAGACTGAAGTATGAGAGTAAAAGCCTTTGAGTTGAGAATTTGACAGAGTTTCAGTATATACAATGTTAAAATCGTTACCCACAACTTTAAATGATGTTATATTTATAGATTTAGGTCTTAACTATACGTTAGAGACAAAATCTATCCGTTGAAGAAGTTACCCAACATTACTCTAAAAAACTATCTGTTTACCAACTGCATTTAATGCTTTTGACATTCAAAGTTCAAATTTTGGTTGGTCAACAGACAAATTTCATAGAGACCAAAAGCTAAAGACTTTAACATTAATTTTCAAAGTTCGTCTGTTATAAAGCAAAGTTCGAATTTTCATCATTGAGAAATTTTTCCGTGTTGGAACATACGAATTTTTGAGTTAGGTTCTTTTTAAAAGTGTGAACAGTAGTCCCAAATTGCTACAGTGCCTTTGAAGTTCGAATTTTGGTGCCCAAAATTTGTCTGTCAGTGGGCAGCTCAATAAGGCACAAAATTTCATCTTTTCGAAATTCAAATTTTCAAGTTTCAAAGTTCGTCTGTCAGAGAGAACTCTTATCAGACTCAGTTCAAAATTCAAATTTTTAAATACCAATATTCGTATGACAATAGACTGTCATAATAGACTTGCAAGCTTTGTTTTTGAAATTTAAATTTTCAATATCAAAGTTCATTTGTCAGTGGGCTATCTTGGAACTCTTTTTAAACTATGTTTTCAGATGAACTTTGACATAACTTCAGACGAATTTTTCATTTTTCATGAATTGTATTTTATCAGAAATTCGAATTTTCAAAAGCTGAAGTTCGTCTATCAGAGAAGGCTCTTATCAGACTTGTTTTAAAGTTCAAATTTTTGCAGTCAAAGTTCATCTGTTAAAGAATGCTCTTTTCATACTTGTTCATTTTCAATTCATTCGAATTTCCAAAGCCAAAGTTCAAATTTTTAAAACAACATATCTGTATTAACCTTTCAAACTTCGTCTGTTGATGAGTGTTTTTCAAATATTCCATGAATTAACATAGAATAATAGTTTTAAAACATCTGTTTGCCAATTTAAAGTCTTTTACTCAATTTAAACACTATTAGAGATTCTACATCTATTCTTGTGCTGATTTTTCTTGAATTTCTCCACTTGAGATCTTTTGTGCACCTTTGATATCTTCTCTCCAAGCTCCTGAAGGTTGGTTTGGAATCATCAAAACACTTGATTCAACATTCCCCCCCTTTTTGATGATGACAAAACCACTTACAAACTGGATTAGTACTTGGGTTTGCTTTAATAAGCTCCCCCTCAACATATGCATTATAATTCAAAAGATATCATGTATAGTGGATTAAGTAAAGAGATTCATTAATTCATTTAAAGTTCAACACAAGGATAGTACATGACAATCATAGAATTCAGAACAAGGAATTTTCATTTCATTCAAAAGCCACATTACAAGATATTACAAAGCAACAAAAAAAACAACATTACAAAATACTACAAGAAGAACCAAGCTTCCGTAAGTTCTAATCACTTTTTCTTGGACTTGGACTTCTTGCTGTAAGTCTTGTGTGAAGACTTTCTAGTTTGCTCGAATATCTTCTCCCCCTTTTTTGCGTTATCAGGAAGGTGTGCAAAATCAGTAAGAGAAGGTATCTAAGACACTGTAATAGCTTGAAGAGGCATAGAGATAAAATGCAGTTCTGGATTGAGATTTGGCAAAGACTTAGAAACTTCAGAACTTTTGTCTTCATTATTAGAGATTTCAAGAAGTTCATGAATTTGTTTCCTTGTAACAAACGATTAAGCCCTTCGTGCCTCCGAGAAACCATAAGTAGAAATAGGTGAGGGAGCAGGAGGACGAAACATTTCTTCAAGTCTTAACCTCTGAGCTTATAAAAGAGCATTATGTGTAATAGCTTGCAAATTAACATAGGGTACAATGCTCATTTCTTCATTTAGGGCAGCTTGCATGAATGGTGAAGAGGAGATAGCTGCCACTAGTCTCTCAACTTGCTCAGATTCTTGAGATGAAAGAATTGAGTTCTGAGCATCTTCTGGAATGGGCTCATGGGAGCTTGGTTCCTGAGGACCTTCTTCCTCTGTGCCATAGTCCAAGGAAGGACCAGGACTTGCCTCATTGGTTCCTGAGCAACCTCAGTATCATGTACAGCATCATCAAGAATAGGAGAGGCTAGCACAAAAGTACTTGAAGGCTTGGGAGTTGGACCCATCCTTTGTAACTCTTCTTCCTTGAAGATCTTAGTAGGCTTCCCTTTCCCTTTCTCAAGATGTTGGATTCGGGCATACTGAAGGATCTTGGAGATGATTGCTGCATAAGAAAGTGTGGATTTTTTCCTCTGATCTCTAGCCTTGATCATATGATGGAGAATGATATTTCCCATGTTGATAAGCTTCCCACGCATGATTGCTGCCATCACATGTGCTTCTGCCCTTGTGATCAGATTGAAGCTACCTCCTTTATTGAAGATGATCCTAGACACAATGTAGTGTAGGATTCTCACTTAAGCACTGAGGTCAGTAGGCTTCAGCAAACTTATGGATGGCTTGTTCTCATTTCTTCTGAATAAGGTATTCAGGATTGTGCTCTCTTTGTAGTTCAAGAAAGGTCCACCTTCTTCATCTGCAGTTTCTGCCTCATCCATATACCCAGAAGTAGTAATGTTAATCTTCAAGCCATCTTGCCCTGGAATTTCTAAAACCTCATTACAGGTTTCATCTGTTAGTCAGATGGTCTTTGATCTCAGATTGATTTCCTACTTCTTCTTCTTACTGTTGTATTTTAGAGAGGCATACTGTAACATCCCTAAAATGTTATATAACTGAAAATACGTAGGAATTTGTAAAAATGGGCAGACACTGTTTTGCATGAAATAGGGCAAAGATATCATTTTTTCCTATTGGACGAAAAAATAAGAAATTACATTTTTTCCCCCTAAGAATTATAGGAATGACAATTTTATCCCTAAGCATAAGAATTCACATGGGGAAGAGATGTCAAATATTTTGCAAAAATTACACCTAATGACCCGAAAGTTTTAAAAATTATAAACTTGTCTTGAGTCAAGGGCATTTTTATAAATATGAAAAATTATAGTCAAAATGAAGCTCTCAATTAGTTAAGACCAATAGAATATAGTATGGAATTTATTAAGATCAAAATAATATTTATTGGGTAATTATGATTTAATATTAATGTCTTACCAGATAAAGGTCAATCTGGACTGCAGGAAGAGGCATTATTCATTCAAGAAAAATGTGTGGGTCTTATATTTGGACCAATTGGGATAAGTATATTATGGTAATTTTATACTAATGTAAGATTTAAAGAAAGATAAGTTAGAAAAGAAAGATGGTTAGTAACTCAGATACAACAATTTGGCCTGAGTCTAATCAAGATCCTATAAGGGAAGACATAGGATCCATAAGAAGATCCAATTGAGAAGCTAAATGACAAAAGTAAACCTGATGTTAGTATGGAAGCCCCACAAGCTCAAGGTAATGTGTGTATACAGGGAACATGTATATAGAAATAAGATGTATAGCTGCAATCTTTGACTAAATATATATGCAACCAGATGCTGATTAAAGATTAGTAAAGTAAAAGACCAGGGGTTGAGATACGATGATAAGTTCTTATTAGTGATGGTATAATGAAGTAGTAGTTAATGTAATTATGGAGTTGAAGTTGTTATTAAGAGTCGTTAACATACAAAGAGGTGCTCAACAAAGGCTAACAGTATAAATACACACCTCTCAAATGACTGTAGTAACAGTAAATGAATGTACTCCCAGTTAAGATCCCTTGCAAGTAATCCTTAATCTTCTGGATTAGTAGCAGAAAACTATTGAGCAACTGTAAGAGATAGTTAATGCTCAAGGACAGCAAGGGAAAAGCTAGAGCCCTTATGGTTTCCGGTTATACTGCAGCAACCTCAGGTAAATTAGTAGGTTTTGTAGGATTTTCCCCAAGGCAATTAGATGTGTTCGCCAACCACTGATATATGATTGCCTGATGAGAAAGTATTAGCTTCCATTCCTTGATGATAAATTTGATGTGCAAGTTTTTGAAAAGTAGATTGTAAGCCTAAAAATATATATATATATATTTCAAAGATGATAGGATGCATGTCGGAAATGGAAGTTTGATAGTAAAGGAGGCGGCCCAATGATGGCAGAACACGGAATGAGCTAATCAGGTAAAGGGCACTCTATTGACTTGGGAAGTATTATAAGGATAGTTTTATGAAAGTTATTTTCCCTAGTCTATAAGAGATGAAAAGAAAGTGGAATTATAAGGATTAGCTAAGATGTGAATGAGTCAGTCATTAAATATGTCACAAGGTATAAGCAACTGACTCGATACCTAATCTTCCTTCAACAGTTTGTTGATAAGTAATGGTAAGTAACCTTGGAATACCAGGGGATTCAAGAAGTAAGGCAATAAGCACAGAGGAGATAGTTGAGTAAGCCAACTCCTATTTTTAAGAATGCGGAAAGGGTCATAATAGAAGGCTATGCTTAGCAATGAAGAATATGTGCTTTAAGTATAAAGCGTCGGGACACTATACTTGTGACAGTACTATGGAGATGGCCAACCCCAGACCATAAGCACGGGAAAAAGTCTTTATGCTAATTTCAGTATAAGGCCTGTAAGTCACGTGACCTTAGTAAAGGTATGATTCAGGTGCAAGCTGAATCCTGTAGCTATGCTAAGAAGTTGAGTCTGGAAGTTACTGTTATATAAGTTATATGAGAATATCTTGATGAGAAACTGGGCTATAATCTCCATTGTTTGTCTAAATAAGCATCGTAGCAATACAAAGATTTGTATGTCTTTCCCTAGTAGTGATGTGAGTATTGGCATGAATCAACTTTTACAAATAATCTTCTTCTAGATTGTATGAGCAAGATGATGATTTTTCCTACCCCCTGAAGGTATTCTAGGTATTGAGCTTAAGTTAAATGTTATGTTGATAGCTCAAGCTAAGGAATGCTTGAAAAATGTTGTTAAGAATAGACTAGAAAGTTGATGTAAGATTCAAACGAGAAAGTTTGATATGATGCGATGTCTCTGTAAGAAAAGTTAGTATACTTATGAGGTATAAGGTACAAAGTATGAGCCTAAGGTATTTGATTAGTGGTAAGCAGTTAGGGAACTAAGAAACCTTGAGATAGTCGATTGCTGAGTTTAGTATGAAATCTAGTTAAAAGAAAGTTCTTGGCCAAAAGATCTCACAATGAAATCCTCCGAAGGCTGCCAAAGCGAGATAAGAGGAGGTAGCTCTTGGGAAGAAGCCCAATTGAGCAAAGAGATGAAATCCTCCATAACATAAAAGTCACCGAGGCAAGAAAAGGAAGGTGGCTCTTGGGGTGATGCCTGATAGAGCAAGAATGAGTAATGGTGAGAGGCCGAGGGCTAGATTTTAACTGAGCTAGCAAGAAACTTTTGAAAGGTTAAGAAGTTTCCCTTAAATTGCCAAACCACTAATTGACCATGGCTAAATAAATAAGTTATGTATAAGAACAGATAAAGCAGATATGTCATAAGAGTAAAAAGTTAGAGACTACTGCCTTAATATTATTTAGACCCTGAGTCACAAAGAGTCAAAAGATTTTAAAGGTATGATAAGATGAGCAGAGTACAAGGTTCGTGTTTATACGTAAAGGCATAGTGATAAGATGAATCTCCAAGCTAGCAAAGGCTAGAGTAAAAAGAAGCAGTATGAGTATAAGGGATGAACTCCCTAAAATTAAGAGCAATAAGTGATCCAGAAGTCACACAGATGAGTTATAGTTTAAAATGAAGCACAATGCCGCATTCTCTAAGTCCAAAGAATGACAAGAGTGCAGCAGAACCTCTCAGTACTTTACAATTAAGCGTGCTCAAGTGAGGAAAATTTCGTGATGAGTGACCTACTAGGAAGTATGAAAAAGATGTAAAAGGTAAGAAAAATGTGCCAATAGTTAAATTTGGACACCGAGAATTTATGATAGTCTTACTAAAAGCACCTGTTACGTTACATGAATAAAGGATGAATAGTTTATTGTGACCTCAAACATTTAGATAAGCATGAAAAGAAACTGAGAATTTTTGAAATGTGATTAAAGAAAAAGCTTGCTGAACTTAGTAGATGGGAGCTGAGCTCCAAGAAGTATGGTTAGTAGGTTACAGAATCTCCCATATGGATCATAGTAGATCCTAGTAAAGCAAGTAAGTTATGAAATGGGAGAGACCGAACACTGTAATAGAGATGAGAGGTCTCCAAGTTTAGCAAGATGTTATAAAAAATTTCTCTCAAGTTGTCTTACTGCTTACTTACAAGAGAAACTGATGTGAGAAAGAGATTAAGAAATAAGTTCTTATAAGCTAAAAAGGCTAAACCTTCTTCCCTGAGATGATTAATCCTAATCCAATAATGACCATAGGGGTCTATAATTATTAAAGTAAGCATGGATCAGGATACGAGTAATGTAATATGATTGAGTGATAGGTAATAGCCAAAGTTTTATATAATAATTTTACGAAAAACATGTTCCCACTTATAGTAGCGGTAAATAATGCTCTTAAGAAGGGTTACTAAGAGTTGTTATAGCTACTATGAGTTGCTATATCTATGGTATTACTATAAAAGTGTTTGAGATCATGATAGCCTCAAGGGATTATGAGATAAAAGAAGAGTTAGACTTGAGGTAAAGAAAAGAAAAGAAGTGAAAAGCAAATATGAGATAACTTGTAAATGTTATATAGGCAAAACTAATGTGACGAGTTTATGTCTTGGTAGAAAGAATATTCATGTGAATAGCCTAAAGTAATGAAAGTAGAGAAAGAGATAATATTAGATGCCAATAATGGAAATATAGTATGAACAAGATAAGGGAAAGTTATGAAAGTAATGATGAGAATTAAGATTGAGTATGTAATATGAAAATTCTCAATACCCCTAAAGTAAAACTAGTTTATGATGTCCTCACAATTCCTAGTTCAAAGAGGATGAACCAGACTTTTTAAATATTATAAATGACTAAATGATACCAGAGTAAAATATTGTCTGAAAAGTCAAGTAAGTGAGAAATAGGAGTATTTCTCTAGTAAAAATAGTCTAGAAAATTGGGAAATAAAAAGAAAGGAAATAAGAGGTGCTAGTATATATCTAAACTTCGAGGACGAAATTTATTTTAAGGGGAAGAGAATTGTAACATCCCTAAAATGTTATATAAATGAAAATGCGTAGGGAATTTGTAAAAACGGGCAAACACCATTTTGCGTGAAATAGGGCAAAGTGGTCATTTTTCCTGATTGGACGGAAAAGTAAGAAATTACATTTTTGCCCCTAAGAATTATGAAAATGGCAATTTTGTCCCTAAGCAAGAATTCACGTGGGGAAGTAAAGTCAAATATTTTGGCAAAAATTATACCTAATGACTCAAAAGTTTTAAAAATTATAAATTTATCCCAGGTCAAGGGCATTTTTGTAAATAAGAAAAATTATAGTCAAAATGAAACTCTCAATGAGCTAAGACCAATGGAATATAGTATGGAATTTATTAAGATCAAAATAATATTTATTGGGTAATTATGATTTAATATTAATGTCTTACCCGATAAAGGTCAAGCTGGACTGCAGGAAGAGGCATTATTCATTCAAGAAAAATGTGTGGGTCTTACATTTAGACCAATTGGGATAAGTATATTATGGTAATTTTATATCCTAATATAATTATAATTAGTATCTCAATAATATTAGAATATACTACTAAAGTAGCTTTATTTGTCCAGATCGGTTCAAGATATATCTGGATAAATAAAAGTACAATATTTTTGAAGCAAAATACTCCCTATTTCGTGCTCCACAAGCTACACATGACAAAATAGCATTAATTTATTATTTTCATGAATTTGCAAGAAAAATCAAGAAGCTTTGGTGTCATAATTTCATTGGTTGGCTTGTTTTATTTATACTCCCTCAAGTTGGACATTTTGGACACTTAGAAAGAGGGAAGAGAAGGTGCAACAAAGGTGAAAGAAAAGGAGGCTACGTGGGGTGAAGGAGGAAAGAAAAAGAGAAGAAAAATAAGGAAGAAAAGCAAGGAAAATTGGTAAGCAAACCTCTTGTGTTCTTTAAGTGTTTTAGCATAGTTCCTAAGCTCTATGAGTTAGTTCCCTTGAAATTTTCTCTCCTTCATCCACTGTTCCAATCTAGCCAAGCATGATTAATGGGAAGAAAAGTTGTTTTTAAACCATAAAATCAAGAGAAAGCTTGAGATTTTTCTAAAGGAAACAAGTATGGTATGTTTTAAGCAAGTTTGTAAAGAACCATTCTTTTTCCTTTTGGAGCAGATTTTTGGCCAGATCATTTGAGTGTCTTAAGATTGGAATTTCATTAATTTGATAGTAAAAATGAATTCCCTATGATAAAAAACCTTAAGGACAAGGGTTAGCTCAAAGATAGAACTTAAGATAAAGAGTTTGGAAATTTAAGGATTTCAAGAGTATTATGAGAGCTTTTTGTGATTAGCCATGAAATCAGTGGCTTGAGTATGTGCTTAATGATGTTTAGGGACTTGAGGAAGCTTGGGAAAACTAGAGGAAGCTTTGATTTAAAGAGGAAAGCCAAGTGCAAGCACCAAAGGTAGCTAAGTTTCATATTCTTGCTTTATGTCCTTTTATTGTCTTCCTATGATTAAATTGTGTTGCCATATTGAAATTGTGATTTCTTTGAATGATCTTGGCTGTAAAATGAGAGGCTTTACTCTCCAGGATGTCTGTTTTCTAAGCTGTTATGCTGCTGAATTTTTTATGACCAATGTGGTAATTTATTGTTTAAATATGATTGATGAGATTAAATGTGATCAAATGTGATTTATTTGACATGGTTGACATAATTGCATGAAATGTAACTTGCTATTGAGATTGCTCCCAATCTCATCCCCTCAAGTATCCCAAATGACTAGGCACAAGCTATGGCAAAGGAGTCCAAAAAGCTAAGGAGAATGAAGACGAGGAAGATGCTTAATGATGTCTTCAAGTTATGATTGTATATTTTGAAATTATGCATAAAACCATGTGTATGCTTTTAGATCTGTGTCATTGTTCTATTATGTCCTTAGGATCATTATGAAATGTTTGGCATAGATTTGAAACATGGAATGATCATGTGAACTTGTTATGAAGTCTACTTTACCATTTTATATTGCTAGAAGTTCATTTTGTAGCAATGAAAGTAAAGTTAATACTATTTGATTGAAACAGGGAAAGTAAGTCAAGTGTAATATGTTATTTGAAACTAGAGAGAACAAGCTTTCCAATGAGATAAAGAACACGTAATTTGAATGTATGTACGATTTATGGTGTAATTTTAAATTTCAGGATCAAAACTGGACAATGATGTGAAGGCTGCGAATTTTACTGAATATATTACTTCTCTTTGAAAAGTGATATAAAATTGTACATAGCTCCAAAAATTTAGTGGCATACATTTATGCAAATATTTATCTTGAGGTTAATATACCACTAGTTTGAGTTCAATTGGAGCTATACAGTGAGAGATATACAAGTTTTCTCAAGACTGTTCCAAAAAAGTGATGTTTTGATCCCTAGTGATTCAAATTGATCCTGTGCCCTGTCTAGACTAAATAAATGTATAATAAAAATACAAAAGTAAGTAGACATATATATATTTCCAATGGCATATAGAATACATGATTTGGCTCAATATAGAGTTAGATATGAATTTTTAAAGTTACGGCCAAAATCCTGAAAAAGAGAGAAATGACCATTTAGATAGTGTAAGTTTGAGCAATAAACTGGATGAATTTTTTTGCTTAAAGGAAATTTTCATATTTTTATCTTGTATATCATGTTTCTAGCTTCAATTAGACACTTGAACCACATTGATACAATTTTTTTGGATTAAGTTATGATTTTTCAAAATTTGTCCAGAAAACTTGAGAACCAAATGAATAGTACCACATTTTTTTATTTAAATATTTTGGTTCTATTAATAGTTCAAGCTCTTAATATGAGCTAATTGGACATTGTACATATTATAATATATGGGAAAATATAGATAAAAGTAAGGTGTTACACATACCAAGTCTTGACTACCTTATCATCATATCTCTCCAATTTTTCTAACAAACTTTTATATCTCATCATCTAAAACCCGACATCAAAGTTATTAGAAATTAAAAATTCCTCCATATTCACATAGTGAGGCTTTATTACCTTCTTTCTCAAAAATTTGGTCGTGTATTCCTCTTGAATGTGAGCATTGCTCTATAATGGCAATGTGGTCAGCTGGTATTCTCTAGAATCAGTACTGGAGGACGAAGGAGGAGCAACAACAGCAAGAGTAATAGGAACCGTAGGCTCTGTTTTCTTTAGAGAGGACAGTCCAGATTTCTTTGAATCAGTCTTTGGAGTAGTTTTCTGCCATTTGGAGGGAGGTGTTTTGATGGAATCGCCTTTTCTTTTCTGTTTCTCATTCTCCTTGGAGGCGTATTGGGATTTCACCATTTTTTTTGGCCGAGACTCTCCCTTTCCAACCTCTGGATTTTTTACTCTTATCATTTTTGTGGAGGAATGATTCAGAAAGATGCTAAGAATGGGTTTATAGGGTGTGAAAAGAAGTTTAATCGGTGGAAAATAAAGATTTACAGACAGAATTAATGGTTATTGAACAGAGAATCTGAACAGACTCGAGAAAGAGATGAATAGGGTTACGCCTGTTCAAAGGAAGACCTTTAGTTTTAACGTGTGTAACAGCAGGATAAAAGAATTTTAAGGGGTCAAAATTCAAAATTCAGGCAGTTACAAGTTAACCTATTCAGCAAAGCTTACTGACAGATGAAGTTTTAACTGGAAGTTTGTCTGACAGAGGCTTGGTTCATTAAACAAGAGATGAACAGATGAACTTTGTTTCAACAAAGTTTGAACTTCGAAGAACCAAGCAGTAAGCAGTTATCAATAAACCAATCAACAGACGAATTTTACTTACGAAAATTCATCTTTCAGAGAAACAACAATGTGTGCATGTTTCAATATACGAATTTTAAATCAGAAATTCGAATTTCAAAATTTTGTAAAGAGTTTCCAACATGCGTATTCTGAGAAATGGAAATTAGTACAATCATCATGTTGGACAAAGATAACATTGGCACTTTATTTTTGAAAATTTGAATTTTCATAGTTCAACAGACGAATTTCGAAGGATACCGAGAATCGTTACAATGTATAGCAAGCTGAAATTCATCTAATGGGTATCTAAATTTGAATGTTGAGCATGCTGACTTGTTCAAAAACACAATTTATTAAGGAAATTCATCTAATACACAACTAAAAATGTGAATTTTAACTTTATAAACTTACAGAATAGATCTAGATGCTCAAATTTCTGGCTTTCTTTTTTATCTTTTCACTGTGTCATCCAGATCAGCTTCGTTATATGGTTCTGATATCATTTGAACTTGTGAGGGGCACCTACAACTTATATAAAACACACTCCGATGCCAAAGTTAGGATTGATTGATTCAATGTTAGAAACTTTAATTAAGAAAAGTATTAGTATATACTTACAATTCATTGGGATTTACCATACCCAATTCTCTTCTGATTTTACAATGCTTATCTTCTGAAAGGGGCTTTGTCAGAATGTCAGTAACTTGATTCTCGGTAGGGATGTATTCTAATATGATTTCTCCTTTGAGAACATGATCCCTTATAAAGTGATGCCTAACTTCTATATTCTTTGTCCTTGAGTGCATGATAGGATTCTTTGTGATGTTAATAGCACTTTGGTTGTCACACATTATTGGTATTTCTTTCATCTCAATCTCAAGATCTTCAAGTTGCTGCTTCATCCATATAACTTGGGCACAACAGCTACCGGCTGCAACATATTCAGCTTCTGCAGTGGATAAAGCCACACTGTTTTGGTTCTTGCTGAACTATGACACTAGTGATCCTCCAAAGAACTGACACGTTCCACTTGTGCTTTTTTTATCAGTTTTGGATCCAGCAAAGTCAGCATCAGTGTATCCAATGAGATCTTCACCATTGCCCTTTGGTTGCCAAAGTCCTATTTGTGAAGTTCCAATTAAATATCGAAAGATGCGTTTCACAGCAGTTGCATGGATTTTATTGGGATATGATTGGAACCTTGCACACATACAAACACTGAATATGATATCAGGTCTACTAGCAATTAGATATAGCAGAGATCCAATCATTCTTCTGTATTGGGTTATGTCAAAGGTTTTTCCTCCTTTATCCATGTCAAGCTTAGTTGTAGTAGCCATAGGAGTTCCCACCGGCTTGGCTTTTTCCAAGCCAAACCTTTTCAGTAGCTCTTTCAGATAGTTTGATTGGTTGAGGAAGATATCATCATCACATTGCTTAATTTGCAGTTCAAGGAAGAGGTTAAGCTCACCCATCATTGACATTTCGAACTCACCTTGCATTAGCTTAGAGAAACTCTTGCAAAGAGATTCATTAGTAGCACCAAATATAATATCATCAACATAAATTTGAACAATAAGTAAATCTTTGTTTTCTTTCTTAGTGAACAAAGTAGTATCTACTTTTCCTCTATTGAATCCTTTTTCAGTTAGAAAGTTACTTAGTCTTTCATACCATGTTCTAGGAGCTTGTTTTAAACTGTAAATAGCTTTCTTTAGTTTATAAACATGATTTGTTTTTGTAGAATCCTCAAAGCCTGGAGGTTGATCTACATAAACTTCTTCCATGATATATCCATTCAGAAAAGCACTTTTCACATCCATTTGATATAATATTATGTTTTTTCATGCATGCATAGGCTAACAGGATTCTAATTGCTTCTAATCTAGCAACTGGAGCAAAGGTTTCTTCAAAATCAATGCCTTCTTCTTGATTATATCCTTTGGTAACCAGTCTTGTTTTATTTCTTATTATTGTTTTAGATTCATCAAGTTTATTTGTGAAGACCCATTTAGTGCTAATGATAGGGTGAGTTTTAGATCTAGGCACTAAATCCCAAACTTGATTTCTTTCAAATTGATTTAATTCATCTTGTATGGCCAAAATCCAATATTCATCAGTTAAGGCTTCTTCAGTACACTTAGGTTCAATTTGAGAAATGAAAGCACAGTTGATCATCTAGTCTCTTTGTTGTTTTCTAGTTTTAACTTTCTCTTGAACATTCCTAATCACTTGATCAACAGGATGATTCCTTTGTTATCTTCGAGCTCTGAAAAGTTCTTGAGATATATCTTTATTATTCTCATCCTCAGAGTCTATCTTCTGAATATCTTCCTCTATGTTAATAGATTCAGATATTTTTGGAGGTTCAATTTTATCTTCTTTAGAAATATCTAAGTTTTTAAAATTCGTAATAAGATCATCTTCATCAGTAACATGCTTGGAAACTATTTCATTTTCAATCAACACAACATGCACAGATTCCTCTACAGATTTAGTCTTCTAATTAAAAATTCTATATGCTTTACTCCTACTAGAATTGCCTAGAAATATACCTTCATCAGATTTGGCGTCAAACCTACCCAGATTTTTCTTTCCATTATTATGGATGAAACATTTACAACCGAACACATGTAGATGTGAAAGGTTTGGCTTCCTTCCTTTGTACAGCTCATAAGGAGTCTTCCCCAGAACTGGTCTGATGTAGGCTCTGTTTATGATATAACTTACTGTGTTTATTGAATCAGCCCAGAATATTTGAGAGAGTTCCTTTTCATTTAACATTGCTCTCGCCATCTCTCCAATTGTTCGGTTCTTCCTTTCCACCACTCCATTCTGCTGAGGAGTTCTTGGGGCTGAGAAGTTATGATTAATTCCATGTTCATCACAGTACTCCAAAAAGCATGAATTTTCAAACTCTCCTCCATGTTCAGACCTGATAGACACAATAGAAATACCCTTCTCATTTTACACTCTCTTAGCTAAGGTTACAAATGCATCAAAAGTTTCACTCTTGGAGGAAAGAAACAAAGTCTAGGTAAATCTAGAGTAATCATCCACAATCACAAGAACATATAAATTTCCACCAATGCTTTTTACTCTAAATGGACCAATCAGATCCATATGCAATAGTTACAGTGGTCTAGAAGTGGTGACTACATTTTTAGTTTTAAAAGATGATTTAGTTTATTTTCCTTTAAGACATGCATCACATGTTGAATCAAGTGTTTTGATGATTCCAAACCAACCTTCAAGAGCTTGGAGTAAAGATATCAAAGGTGCACAAAAGGTTTCAAGGGAAGGAATTTTGGAGAAATCAGTACAAGAATAGATGTAGAATATTTAGTAATATTTTAATTTGAGTAAAAGACTTTGATTTGGTGAAAAGATGTTTTAAAACCTTAATTCTATGCTAATTCATGGAATATTTGAAAAACACCCACCAACAGACAAACTTTGAAAGGTTTATACAGATCTGCTGTTTCGAAAATTCAAACCTTGGCTTTGGAAATTCGAATTTCGTATTCAAATGAATAAGCCTGAAAAGAGACTTCACTGACAGATGAATTTTATATTCTGAAATTCGAACTTTGACCTATGTCTGAAAAGAGCCCTTCTCTGACAGACAGACTTTGATATTGAAAATTTGAATTTCAGACAAAATGCAACTTATGAAAATTGAAAAATTAATTTGAGAATGTGTCAAAGTTCATTTGAAACAAGTTTAAAAGAGCTTTAAAATTGCCCACTGACAGACGAACTTTGAACATGAAAATTTGAATTTCAGGAACAAAGCTTGTGAATCTGTTGTGTTGATATGTTGACATACGAATGACAATATTGAGAAATTCAAATTTTAAAGTAAGTCTGAAAAGAGGTCTCTCTGACAGATAAACTTTGCCGTTTGAAAATTCGAATTTCAAATTTATGAACTATTGTGCCTCATTGAACCAGCTTCTGACAGACGAATTTTGGGGTTCCAAAATTCGAATTTCGAAGGCACTGTAGCAAATTGAATTTACTGTTCACACTTGACAGAACAACTTTAAACATGGAAATTTATATGTTCCAACATAGAATCATTTTCTAAAGATGAAAATTTGAATTTTGATTCATAACAGATGAACTTCGAATGTTCAACGTTAAAGGCTGTAAATTTCAATTTCTGTGAAATTCATTTGTTAACTAAATGAAATTCAAACTTTGAGTGTCAGAAGCATTAAATGTGGTTAGTAAACAGATAGTTTCTCAGAGTAACCGTTGGGTAACATCTCTAACGGCTAGATCTTGTCTTTAATGTATAGTTGAGGCATAAATTTATAAATAGAACTTCATTTTAAGGTGTGGGTAGTAAAATTTCTTTGTATATACTGAAACTCTGCCAAATCATCTACTCAAAGTCTCCTACTCTCACATACTTCAATATTTGTACTCTAACTTTCATATGCACTCTGATTAAGAGAGTTTATTCATTGTAAACAATCTTATCTTTATTTGGAAGAAAGATTTTCTTGTGAGGGGATATCACAAGGGATTGAGGAAGCATTTAGTGAGAGTGCAAAAAGTGAAAGTGTGAGCTCTAGAAACAGAGCATCAACGCTATACTGTGGCATTTGCAAGAAGCCCACTGAATTTTTGTTGAATAGTGGAAAATCTCAAGTGGTGACTTAGGGACTGGACGTAGGTCAAATTGAGAGACCGAACCAGGAAAATATCTGAGTCTTCTCTTCCATACTATTACTTTTACTGTTTATTCATTTATACTCCATTTTGCCATCACCCTTTGCTTTTTTCAGTTTCTTGACGTTTTGCAGAAAATTTTTAATCTTCCCAATTCACCCCCCTCTTGGGAAGCCAGCTTATCTAACAAGTGGTATCAGAGTCCGGATTCCCAATCAAAGGATTTTAGAGTCCGAGAATTAAAATGGCTGGCATTGGAGAAAGCATACTACTAGAAGGAAACAACACAAATAGACCACTTGGCTTCAGTGGAGAACACTATGGTTACTGGAAGATGAGGATGCAAATCTATCTCTAGTCCATTGATCTGGACATCTGGTCTGTCATCTAGAAGGGACATTTTTTCCCAATGGCATTGGAGGATGATGGGAAATACAGAGAGAAGCCAGAAGCTGAATGGAACGAGGAAGATAGAAGAAGAGTCTTGCTAAACTTCAAGGCAAAACACTGCTTGGTCAGTGCATTGAATCAAGACGAATTCTATAGGGTCTCACAGTGCTCCACTACCAAGGAAATATGGGACACCTTGCAAATTGCTCACGAAGGAACAACTAGAGTAAGAGAAAACAAATTGAACACCTGCATAGGTGAATATGAAAGCTTCAAGATGGTAGAAGGAGAAAGCGTAAAAGAGCTATAGCAGAGATTCACCCTCATTCTGAATCAACTGAAGAGTCTAGGCAAAGAGTACACTCAGTTAGAAAAATTCAGAAAGATCCTCAAAGCTCTTCCTCTGGAGTGGCAACCCAAAGTAACAGCAATAGAGGAAGCCAGAGGAGAATCAATGGCATCCGTCACAGCTCTCTTTGGTAGCCTCGAGGAATACGAAGGAAAGATAAAGGCTCTCAAAGAGGCTGGACAAGAAAGAAAGAAAAAGGGTCTTGCTCTGAAAGCTGCTGAGGAGAAAGAAGAAGAGTCTGATGATGGAGATGAGTTAGATGAAGAAACTCTGGCTGTGATGGTCAAAAAATTTGGAAGATTTTACAACAGGAAAAGAAGCAAGAAATTCTTCAAGAAAGGAGCAGCTGGAGATAGTAAGAGAGAAGGAAAAGAACCAGTAACCTGCTATGAGTGCAAGAAGCAGGGACACATTAAATGAGATTGCCCATAATTCCTCAAGAAGCAGGAAAAAGAAAAGAAAGCTGCAGACAAAGTCAAGAAGAAAAGAGCTTACATCTCATCAATCTCGGGCAACAGCTCAAATGATGATGAAGAGATTACCAACATCTATCTGATGGCTCTTACATCTGAAGGAGCTAAAACTCCATCCAACAGTGATCAAGAGGATGAGGTATATGAATCTAAACCTTCTTATTCTGAATTACTGGATGTATTTCATGAATTGCATGATGAATTTATCAAGACTGCCAAAGAACTTAAGCAAGCCAAGAAAAAGATTAACAAACTAGAATCTCAATGCAACATCTTTGAAACTACTTCTCTGTATACTAAATCTGCTTGCTGTAAATCATGCATTGTGTTGAAACAAACTAATGACTATCTGGTAAAAAGCATGTCTAGACTCACTAAAGGAAAAGACATGTTTGCTTTAATGGGAAGTCAAAGAATATCACAGGGAAAGGCTGGACTTGGCTATGATCCTTGTGCTGTAAAAGAAAAGATTAGGAAGAAAAATCAGAATGTGTACATGAGACATTTTATGCATGCTAGTGGCAATGGAAAGAAAGATCATATGTCACATCACATTAAATCATATAATCAACTAAGGCATGCAAAACAAAAATATTATTTGCATTTTTTTCTTCCTACTTCTCAATCCAGCAGTCCCTTTACCACTTGTCACTTCTGCAACAAGAAGGGACATATTTCAAATTCATGTGCTTTTAAAGAAAAATGGCCTTGACGGGAAGGTTAAATGGGTTCCCAAAGTTATATCTGTATCTAGGGAAAAGACTACTAACAGAAAAGGACCCAAGCAAATTTAAGTACCTAAAAGGAAAATATGAACTTTGTCTTGCAGGTTTATCTTAAAGCTAGAAAGAGCAACAAATAGTATATGGACAGTGCCTACTCAAGTCATATGATTGGTGATAAGGAGAAGTTCACCATCCTTAGAGACAAGAAAGGAGGAAAGGTGACCTTTGGAGGTGATCAGCATGGCAAAATAGTTAGCATTGGCATTGCGGGGAAGAATCCTGAAACATCCATTGAAGAGGTGCTGTTTGTAATTGGTCTCAACCACAATCTGCTAAGCGTGTGTGAGTCAGACATCTGACAAAGGAAACTGGATACTATTTGACTCAAGGTTCTACCTGGTCATCAGAAAAAGTGATCACAAAATAATCCTCAAAGCTCAAAGGGATGGTAACTGTTATACTATTGATCTTGATGAACTTCCTCTCTTAGATTCTGTTTGCTTGATTTGTTAGGATAATGATAGTTGGTTCTGGCATAGAAGATTAGCTCATGTTAATATGAATAAACTATCAAAACTGGTTAAAAATGAGTTAGTCACTGGCCTATGAAAAATCACTTTTGAAAAAGACAAAGAATGTGATGCATGCCTAAAAGGAAAACAAATCAAATCTTCATTCAAATCTAAAAATATAGTTACCACAACTATGTTAGCAAGGCTGACTTCCCAAGAGGGGAGTGTGAATTGGGAAGAATGAAATTTTTCTGCACAAAGTGAAGTGGGTGAAGATAGCACAGTGTAATGAAAGTAACGTATAAAATAGAGCAAGCTGAAAAATAAAGATAAGGAGAAGAAGGCTCAGTAATTTATCCTGGTTCGGTCTATCCACTTGACCTACATCCAGTCCCCAAGACAACTCTTGAGATTTTTCCATTATACAGCAAGAATTCAACGAGCTTCTTGCTAATGCCACAGTACAACAAGTATGCTCTGTTTCTGGAGCTTTCTCAATCTCTCTAAGCACTTCTACAATGTGCTTCCCAATACCCTTGTGATTTCCCCTCACAAGTAAATCTATCTTCCAGATGAAGATTAGATTGTATACAAAGATATAACTCTCTTGAATAGAGTAAATATGAAAGTTAAGCTACAGATATTGAAGTTGAGAGGATAAAAGCTTTTGAGAAGAAGATTTGGCAGAAATTCGATATATACTAGTTTGATTCTTCTTCCACAACTTCAAATGATATTGTATTTATAGATTTTTGGTCCTAACTATCCGTTAGAGACTAAATCTATCCATTGGAGAAGTTATCCAACGGTTACTTTGAAAAACTATCCGTTTACCAACCGTATTCAATGTTTCTGACATACTGAAATTTGAATTTTGGTTGGTCAACAGACGAATTTTGAAGGAACCGAAGGTTAAAGCTTCCAACGTTATAGCACGAAGTTCGTCTGTTCATGAAGTGAAATTCGAATTTTGAAACTTGCCAAATGTTTTCACAATGTGACATACGAATTTTCAAGAAGAAAGTTTTTCGGTTAAGTGTGAACAGTGTTTTCAATTTTCTACAGTGCATTCGAAATTCGAATTTTGGAAGCCCAAAATTCGTCTGTCTGTAGAACGTTCAAAGAGGCACAGTAGATCACTTTCCTCGAAATTCAAATTTTGAAAGAGTGAAGTTTGTCTGTCAGAGTGACTCTTTTCAGACTAAATTTAATATTCGAATGTTACAGGACTTTGTCATTCGTATGTCAATGTTTCATTTCAACTGTCTCAAAAACATAGCTTCTGAAATTCGAATTTTAATGTTAAAAGTTCGTCCGTCAGAGAGCAATTTTGAAACTCAATATAATCTTGCTTTCAGATGAACTTTAACATTGTTTCAGACGAATTTCTTTGGTTTTCACAAATTGCATTTTGTCTGAAATTCGAATTTTGAAGACTTAAAGTTCGTTTGTTTCAAAGAAGCTCTTTTTAGACTTATATGAAAATTCGAATGTTGGAAAGCCAAAGTTCGTCTGTCAGAGAGCAATTTTCAAACTCAATTTCTTCTTGATTTCAGATGAACTTCAACATTATTTCAGACGAATTTCTTTGGTTTTCACAAACTGCATTTTATCTGAAATTCGAATTTTGAAGATGTGAAGTTCGTCTGTCACTAAAAGGCTTCTTTCAGACTTGGATGAAAATTTGAATTTTGGAAAACCAAAATTCGTCTGATAGAGAGACATCTCTTCAGACTTATTCAGTTTTAGCTCGAAATTCGAATTTCCAAAGGCAAAGTTCGAATTTAAATTGTGACAGTTCAGTTTAAACTTTCAAACTTCGTCTGTTTGTGGGTATTTTTCAAATAAGTCAAGATTTAACATAAAATCAAGGTTCAAAAACATCTTTTCTTAAAATCAAAATCTTTTACCCTCATTTAATCGTAACAAAAGATCCTACAGAAGATCTAGTAGCTATTACTTAGAAATTCTTCACTTGAATTACTTTGATCTCCTTTGATATCTTCAATCCTAGCTCTTGGATGTTAGTTTGGAATCATCAAAACTCTTGATTCAACATTCTCCCCCTTTTTGATGATGATAAAACAACTCACAAACTAAATTAGTACTTGGGTTTGCTTTAACAAACTTCCCCTCAACATATGCATGATTTTTCAAAAGACATCATACACAGTAGATTAAGTGAAGATATTCAAAGGGTAATAAGCTCTCAACATTGCAACCAAGAAATGCATTCATTTAATCAATTGTTTCAATACATACACCAATCAAAGAACAGTTTACAAAACATAAATAAACAACTATAGTCAAACAATTAAAACACAACAGGAAGATTCAGCCTACGATCTAATCAATCAATCACTACTTCTTTGGCTTAGTCTTCTTGCTGTAAGTCTTCCCTTTCCCGGATGACTCAGTAGATTTTCCAACTTGCTTAGTCCCAGTTTGCTTTATATTCTCCCCCTTTTTGGCATCATCAGGAAGGCCAACAAAGTCCATTAGAGGAGAAATCTGAGAGATAGGAACAGCTCGAAGAGGGACAGGAGCAAAAGGAATCTCTGGCTGAACTGGTGCATGAGGCTCAGCAGGCTCAGGGCTAGGTTCTTCATCATCAGAAACCTCATGTACCTCTTGTATTTCCTTCCTAGAAAGAGCCAGTTGAGCTCTCTATTCCTCTGAAAGCCCATACGCAGCAAGAGAAGGAGAAGCTGGTTCAGCAGCAGGAAACATTTCTTCAAGCCTTCTTCTTTGAGCTTGCAGTAGAGCATTATGAGCAATAACTTCAAAATCAACAACAGGCACAATGCTCCTTTCCTCATTGAGGGCAGTCTGCAGAAAAGGTGAAGCAGAAATGGCTGCCACTAGCTTCTCAACTTGCTCAGTCTCTTGAGTGGAAAGGATAGAATCCTGAGCTTCTGCTTCAGTAGGCTCATGAGGGCTTGCTTCCTGAAGACCCTCTTCCTCTATGCCATAGTCCAAAGGAGGACCAGGACTTGCCTCATTGCTAGAGGCCTTTAGAGTGCTTTCTGCGCCAGCTGGTTCAGTTTCTTGTGCCTTAATACCAGGAACAGGAGAAGCCATCTCAAACGGACTAGGAGGCTCAGGAGTGGGAGACAGAGTAGGCTCAGGGACACCAGGCTGAGGTGGAACTGATGTAGCAGGGATTGCACTTCTGATCTCTTCATAAGCATCAGCCACCACTTTCATGTTCATAGCCAACTGAAGGATCTGATCTTGCAGATGAGTAAATTTGGCATTTTGCTCATCCCGAATGCTGAGAATGAGTATAGACAAATTGTCATACAACTCAGTGATCTTGGTTGGCTTGGCCCTTGAGGAGGGAGTGGAAGGAGGGTGAGTATGCCTGGAGGGAGAAGGAATTGGCTGAGAAGGCTGAGGTACAGATCTGCCAGGAGCCTCAGAGGTGCCTTCTTGTTGTAAGGAGGTATCAGCAACAAAGAACAAATCTTCAGATCTCCCTGCTCCCTTTCCAACCCATCTTCCTTCATCTCTTTCAATGCCCATCCTCTGCAGTTCCTCTTCTTTGAATGCCTCTGTGAGCTTTCCTATCCCCTTCTCAATGTGTTGAATCCTAGCATACTGTAGGATTCTTGAAATAATTGCTGCATAGGGCAGTGTGGAATCCTTCCTCTGATCCCTTGCCTTAATCATACGTTGGAGGATGATATGGCCCATATTGATGAGCTTCCCACGTATGATAGCTGTTATTACATGAGCCTCTGCCCTTGTTATCAAATTGAAGCTGCCTCCTCTGTTGAATATGATCCTGGACACTATGTAGTACAGGATCCTTACTTGTACACTGAGCTCTGTGGGCTTCAACAGATTTATTGTTAGCCTATTCTCCCTTCTTCTGAACAAAGAGTCCAAGATGGTGCTCTCTTTGTAGTTCAGAAAGGGGCCACCCTCTTCATCAGCAGTGTTTGCCTCATCCATGTAACCAGAGGCTGTGATGTCAATTTTGAGCCCATCTTGTCCTAGAATTTCTAGCACCTCATTGAACATTTCATCAGCAAGCCAAATGGTCCTTGATCTCAAGTTGACCTCCCATTTCATCTTTTTGCTATTGTATTGAAGAGAGGCATACCATGTCTTCACTACCTCAACGTCATATTTTTCAGCAATTTCCAATAGATTCTTACATCTTAATAACCATATTCAAGCATCAAAGTTGTTAGATATAAAAAATTCTTCCATGTTCACACAGTGAAGCTTGATTACCTTTTTGCTGGCAAACTTGGTTGAATATTCTTCTTGAATCTGAGGAGTGCTCCAGAGTGGTAGTGTAGTCAGTTGGTACTCTCCAGATTCTGTACTGAAGGAAGCAGAGAAAGCAACAGCAGCACCAGCAGGAACAGGGACCGAAGGTTCTGCAGTTTTCGGTGATGAGGGTCCTGCTTTATGTGAATCTGCTTTAGATGATGATTTTTGGCGTTTGGACGGCATTGCCTTACTGGATTCGGCCTTTCTCTTTGATTTTTCTCCTTCCTTCAAGGCATATTATGATTTCACCACTCTCTTTGGCCGAGCTCCAGCTTTCCCAGCTTCAGGATTTTAACTCTCACTATTTTTCGAATGAATGTTGCAGAATGTGGCTTAGAGTGGGTTTTAAATTAAGCGAACGGAAGTTTAATCAGTGGGAAATGACAGTTTTTGGACAAGATTAAAGAGAATTGATGAGAGGATCAGAACAGACTCAGAGGAGTTAAGAATAGGGTTGCATCTGTTCAAGTGAAAACCGTCAGTTTTAACGTATGTAACCGTCTGACAGACAAATTTTGAGAGGTCAAAATTCAAACTTCAGGCAGTTACAAGTTAAACCGTTCAACAAAGCTTACTGACAGATGAATTTTCTTATGAAAGTTCATCTGACAGTGGCTTGGGTCAAGCAAAGCAAGCACAACAGACAAATTTTGTTCCAATAAAGTTCAAATGTTGAAGAGAAAACAACAGGCAACAAACAAGACATCAACCAATAGATGAATTAAGCATGCAGAACTTCATCTTTCAAGTATTCAACATGAAGAACATAATTCAACAGACGAATTTTGAACTGAAAATTTGAATTTTTCAACTTTTGTAAAGGTTGTCTAACATTCGTATATTAAGAAGTGATAATTCATATAACAGTGATGGACAAACATAACTTTGAAATTTTTGTTCTTGAAAATTCAAATTTCCATTATTCAACAGATGAATTTCAAGGCATCACCGAGAACTGTTCCAAAGCATAACAGGTCAAAGTTCGTCTGTTGGTCAACTAAAATTCGAATGTTGACCAGGTTGACCAGTTCAAAAACACAGTTTATGAAGCAAAATACATCTAACACACATTTAAAATTCGAATATCATCTTTAATAACTTACAGAATGGATCCATAACTTAGGATTTTCGTCATTTACTTCACTTTCTGGTTGTTCCATTCTGGTGTGCTCCAATATTCAAGTTTATTGCTATTGAGTCTTGTGAGGAGCACCTGTAACTTAAATGAAACATACTCTGATGCTAAAGTTAGAATTAATCTTAAAGATGAAACCTTTGAAAACAAGATTGCACAAGAATAACTTACAATTCACTGGGATTTACCATACCCAATTCTCTCCTTATTGTGGAATGCCTGTCTTCTGATAGAGGCTTTATGAGTATATCAGTAACTTGATCCTTTGTTGGGATGTACTCCAATCTGACTTCTCCTTTCAGAATGTGATCCCTTATGAAGTGGTGCCTAAATTCAATATGTTTTGTTCTTGAGTGCATGACGGGATTCTTAGTGATATTTATGGCACTTTGGTTGTCACACATGATTGGTATCTCTTTCATTTTAACCTGAAGATCTTCAAGCTGCTGCTTCATCCAGATGACTTGGGCACAACAGCTTCCAGCTACAACATACTCAGCTTCTGCAGTGGATAGAGCCACACTGTTTTTCTTTTTGCTAAACCATGAAACCAGGGATCCTCCAAGAAACTGACAAGTTCCACTTGTGCTTTTTCTGTCAGTTTTGGATCCTACAAAATCAATATCAGTGTATCCTTTGATATCTTCTCCATTGCCCTTTGGATACTAGAGACCTAACTGTGATGTTCCAATAAGATATCTGAATATTCTTTTCACAGCTGTTACATGAGTTTCTTTGGGACATGATTGGAACCTGGCACACATACAGACACAGAACATAATGTCAGGTCTGCTGGTAGTCAAGTACAGCAGGGATCCAATCATTCTTCTGTACTGAGTAATATCAAACATCTTCCCATTCTCAT
This sequence comes from Adenanthera pavonina, assembly GCA_026686845.1. Taxonomy (NCBI): domain Eukaryota; kingdom Viridiplantae; phylum Streptophyta; class Magnoliopsida; order Fabales; family Fabaceae; genus Adenanthera; species Adenanthera pavonina. Next base: position 14,214,202 of record JAIVEN010000017.1, read on the forward strand.
CCATGTCCAGTTTGGTTGCAGTAGCCATTGGTGTTCCCATTGGCTTGGTATTCTCCATTTCAAACTTCTTTAGCAGCTCCTTTAGATACTTGGATTGACTGAGAAAGATACCATCATCTCGCTGTCTGATTTGCAGTCCAAGGAAGAAGTTGAGTTCACCCATCATAGACATCTTGAATTCTCCCTGCATTAACTTAGAAAATTTCTTGCAAAGAGCTTCATTAGTAGCACCGGAAATAGTATCATCAACATAGATTTGAACAATTAGTATATCTTTCTTTTCTTTCTTAGTGAATAAAGTTGTGTCAACTTTGCCTCTATTGAACCCCTTTTTAGTTAGAAAATTGCTCAGTCTCTCATACCAAGCTCTAGGGGCTTGTTTTAAACCATAAAGAGCTTTCTTCGGTTTATAAACATGGTTTGGTTTTGTAGAATCCTCAAAACTTGGAGGTTGATCTACGTAAACCTCTTCCATGATATATCCATTTAGAAAGGCACTCTTTACATCCATTTGATACAGTAAAATATTTTTCATGCATGCATATGCTAGCAGTATTCTTATAGCTTCTAATCTAGCTATTGGTTCAAAGGTTTCTTCAAAATCAATACCTTCTTCCTGATTATACCCTTTAGCAACCAATCTAGCTTTATTTTTTATTATTGTTCCAGATTCTTCAAGTTTATTTCTAAAAACCCATTTGGTACCAATAACAGGATGATTTTTGGGTCTAGGCACTAAATCCCAAACTTGATTTCTTTCAAATTGATTTAATTCATCTTGCATAGCCAAAATTCAGTATTCATCAGTTAAGGCTTCTTCAGCACATTTGGGTTCAATTTGAGAAATGAAAGTGCAGTTGAGCATTTGATCCCTTAACTGTTTTCTGGTTTTGACTCTCTCTTGAACATTCCCTATTACTTGATCAACAGGATGATTCCTTTGATATCTCTAAGCTTTAGGGAGTTCTTGAGATGTTTCATCATTATTTTCTTCATCAAACTCTTGCTCCTAGATATCTTCCTCTATGTTAACAAATTCAGATATCTTTGGAGGTTCAGTTTTACTTTTATCAGAAATGCCCAGTTTTTCAAAGTTGAAAGTAAGATCATCCTCATTGGTAACATGTTTTGAAACAGTTTCATTTTCAATGAAAACCATATGCACAGATTCTTCTACCACATTTGATCTTTTATTATAAACTCTATATGCCTTACTCCTACTAGAATAGCCCAGAAATATACCTTCATTGGATTTGGCATCAAACTTACCAAGATTTTCTTTCCCATTGTTGTGAACGAAGCATTTGCACCTGAACACATGGAGATGTGACAGATTTGGCTTTCTTCCCTTGTACAACTCATATGGAGTCTTCCCAAGGATTGGTCTGATGTAGGCTCTGTTTATGATGTAGCTTGCTGTATTCACTGCATCAGTCCAAAACACTTGAGGGAGTTTCTTCTCATTCAGCATAGCTCTAGCCATCTCTCCAATAGTTCTGTTCTTCCTTTCTGCCACTCCATTTTGTTGAGGAGTTCTTGGTGCTGAGAAGTTATGGTCAATCCCATGCTCATTACAGTACTCCAGGAAGTATGCATTTTCAAATTCTCCTCCATGGCCTGACCTGATAGACACAATAGAAATACCTTTCTCATTTTGCACTTTCTTAGCTAAGGTTACATCAAAGGTATCACTTTTAGAGGAAAGAAGTAATGTCCAAGTGAATCTAAAATAATCATCTACAATTACAAGCACATAAAGATTACCACCAAGACTTTTCACCCTAGATGGTCCAATTAAGTCCAAATGCAGCAATTCAACTGGTCTAGTTGTGGTAACTACATTTTAGATCTAAAAGATGATTTAGTTTGTTTTCCTCTTAAGCATGCATCACATTCTTTATCCTTTTCAAAAGATATTTTTGGGAGACCAGTTACTAGCTCATTTTTAACTAGCTTAGACAGTTGATTCATGTTTACATGAGCTAATCTTCTATGCCATAACCAGCTATCATTATCCTGACTAATTAAGCATATAGAATCTAAGGGAGGAAGTTCATCAAGATCAATAGTGTAGCAGTTACCATCCCTTTGAGCTTTGAGGATTACTTTGTGATCACTTTTTCTGATGACCAGGCAAAACTTTGAGTCAAACAGCACCCAGTTTCCTTTATCACAGGTCTGACTCACACTTAGCAAGTTGTGGTTGAGGCCAATCACTAACAGCACCTCTTCAATAGATGTTTCCAGATTTTTGCCCACAATGTCAATACCAACAATTTTGCCATATTGATCACCTCTAAAGGTCACCTTTCCTCCTTTCTTGTCTCTAAGGGTGATGAACTTCTCCTTATCACCAGTCATGTGACTTAAGCAGGCACTGTCCATATATCATTTGTTACTCTTCTTAGCTTTGAGACAGACCTACAAAACAATTTTTATGTTTTCCTTTTAGGTACCCAAATTTGCTTGGGTCCTTTTCGGTCAGTAGATTTTTCCCTAGATGCAGATGCAACTTTGGGAACCCATTCAACTTTCTTGCCAAGTCCATTTATCTTCAAAGCACAAGAGCTGGAAATATGTCCCCTTTTGTTACAGAAATGACTGGTAGTGAAGGGACTGCTAGATTGAGAAGCAGGGAGAAAACAAAGCAGATAATACTTTTGTCCTGCATGCTTTGGTTGATTATATGTTTCAATGCGAGATGACATGTGATCTTTCTTTCTGTTGCTCTCAGCATGCACAAAATGTCTCATGTATGCATTCTGGTTTTTCTTCCTAATCTTTTCCTTGACATCACATGGATTTCTTGCCAAGACCAACTTTTTCTTCTGATATTCTTTGGCTCCTATCAAGGCAAACAACATATCTTTATCTCTAGTGAGCCTAGACATACTTTTTACTAAATAATCATTAGTTTTCTTAAGTTTAATGCATGAAGTACAGCAAACAGATTCAGCAGTAGGTAGAGAGGTGATTTCAGAAATGTTACTTTGAGATTCCAGTTTATTAATCTTTCTCTTTGCTAGTTTTAGTTCTTTAATAACTTTAATAAACTCATCATGAACCTCATGAAATGCATCAAGTAATTCAGAATAGGAAGGTTCAAATTCATATACCTCTTCTTCCTGATCCCTGCTGCATGAGGGTTCGGCTTCTTCAGAAGCAAGTGCCATCAGGCAGATGTTGGCAATCTCATCCTCATCCTCTTCCTCCTTATTTGAGTTGTTGCCCCATATTGATGAGATGTAGGCTTTCTTCTTCTTCCCTTTGTCAGCAGCTTTCTTATCCTTTTCTTGCTTTTTGAGGAATTAAGGACAATCCCATTTTATGTGTCCCTGCTTCTTGCATTCATAGCAAGTCACAAGCTCTTTTGCCTCTCTCTTACTTTCACCAGCTGCTCCCTTCTTGAAGAATTTCTTGTTCTTCTTCTTATTGTAGAATCTTCCAATTTTTCTGACCATCATAGCCAGAGTTTCTTCATCCAGCTCATCTCCTTATTCAGATTCTTCTTCCTTTTCATCAGCAGCTTTGAGGGCAAGGCCTTTCCTTTTTCCGTCCAGCCCAGCTTCCTTGAGAGCTTTGATTTTTCCTTCATACTCCTCAAGGCTACCGAAGAAAGCTGTGACAGAGGCGATTGATTCTCCTCTGGCTTCCTCTATTGCGCTCACCTTGGGCTGCCATTCCAAAGGGAGAGCTCTGAGTATCTTTCTTACTTTTTCAGACTGAGTGTATTCCTTTCCCAGGCTCTTCAATTGATTCACAATGAGAGTGAATCTCTTTTGGAGCTCCTTTACAGTTTCTCCTTCAGCCATTCTGAAGCTTTCATACTCTCCAATGCATGTGTTCACTCTGTTTTCCCTGACCCCAGTTGTTCCTTCATCTGCAATTTGCAGAGTGTCCCACATTCCTTTTGCAATGCAGCATTGTGAGACTCTGTAGAATTTGTCCTGATTCAGGGCACTGACTAAACAATGCTTTGCTTTGAAATTTAGCAGGACTCTCCTTCTGTCTTCCTCATTCCACTCTGCTTTTAGCTTCTCTTTGTGTCTTCCATCATCAGTTAGAGTCATTGGGATGAAATCTCCTTTCTTAATGACTAACTAGATATCAAGATCAATTGATTAGAGGTAAATCTGCATCCTCATCTTCCAGTACCCATAATGTTCTCCACTGAAGCCTGGTGGTCTATTAGTGTTGTTCCCTTCAGGAAGTATGCTTTCTCCAAAGCCAGCCATCTTAATTCCCGGACTGTGAGATCCTTTGAATGGGAATCCGGGCTCTGATACCACTTGTTAGCAAGGATGACTTCCCAAGAGGGGGGTGAATTGGGAAGATTGAAATTTCTCTGCACAAAATGAAATGGGTGAAGACAGCACAGTATAAGGGAAGCAACATATAAAATAGAGCAAGCTGAAAAGTAAAGATAAGGAGAAGAAGACTCATTGATTTATCCTGGTTCAGTCTATCCACTTGACCTACGTCCAGTCCCCAAGACAACTCTTGAGATTTTTCCACTATACAGCAAGAATTCAACGAGCTTCTTGCTAATGCCACAGTACAACAAGTATGCTCTGTTTCTGGAGCTTTCTCAATCTCTCTAAGCACTTCTACAATGTGCTTCCCAATCCCCTTGTGATTTCCCCTCACAAGTAAATCTATCTTCCAGATGAAGATTAGATTGTATACAAAGATATAACTCTCTTGAATAGAGTAAATATGAAAGTTAAGCTACAGATATTGAAGTTGAGAGGATAAAAGCTTTTGAGAAGAAGATTTGGCAGAAATTCGATATATACTTGTTTGATTCTTCTTCCACAACTTCAAATGATATTGTATTTATAGATTTTTGGTCCTAACTATCCGTTAGAGACTAAATCTATCCGTTGGAGAAGTTATCCAACGGTTACTTTGAAAAACTATCCGTTTACCAACCGTATTCAATGTTTCTGACATACTGAAATTCAAATTTTGTTTGGTCAACAGACGAATTTTGAAGGAACCGAAGGTGAAAGCTTCCAACGTTATAGCACGAAGTTCGTCTGTTCATGAAGTGAAATTTGAATTTTGAAACTTGCCAAATGTTTTCACAATGTGACATACGAATTTTCAAGAAGAAAGTTTTTCGGTTAAGTGTGAACAGTGTTTTCAATTTTCTACAGTGCATTCGAAATTTGAATTTTGGAAGCCCAAAATTCGTCTGTCTGTAGAACGTTCAAAGAGGCACAGTAGATCACTTTCCTCGAAATTCAAATTTTGAAAGAGTGAAGTTCGTCTGTCAGAGTGACTCTTTTCAGACTAAATTTAATATTCGAATGTTACAGGACTTTGTCATTCGTATGTCAATGTTTCATTTCAACTGTCTCAAAAACATAGCTTCTGAAATTCGAATTTTAATGTTAAAAGTTCGTCCGTCAGAGAGCAATTTTGAAACTCAATATAATCTTGCTTTCAGATGAACTTTAACATTGTTTCAGACGAATTTCTTTGGTTTTCACAAATTGCATTTTGTCTGAAATTCGAATTTTGAAGACTTAAAGTTCGTTTGTTTCAAAGAAGCTCTTTTTAGACTTATATGAAAATTCGAATGTTGGAAAGCCAAAGTTCGTCTGTCAGAGAGCAATTTTCAAACTCAATTTCTTCTTGATTTCAGATGAACTTCAACATTATTTCAGACGAATTTCTTTGGTTTTCACAAACTGCATTTTATCTGAAATTCGAATTTTGAAGATATGAAGTTCGTCTGTCACTAAAAGGCTTCTTTCAGACTTGGATGAAAATTTGAATTTTGGAAAACCAAAATTCGTCTGATAGAGAGACATCTCTTCAGACTTATTCAGTTTTAGCTCGAAATTCGAATTTCCAAAGGCAAAGTTCGAATTTAAATTGTGACAGTTCAGTTTAAACTTTCAAACTTCGTCTGTTTGTGGGTATTTTTCAAATAAGTCAAGATTTAACATAAAATCAAGGTTCAAAAACATCTTTTCTTAAAATCAAAATCTTTTACCCTCATTTAATCGTAACAAAAGATCCTACAGAAGATCTAGCAGCTATTACTCAGAAATTCTTCACTTGAATTACTTTGATCTCCTTTGATATCTTCAATCCAAGCTCTTGGATGTTAGTTTGAAATCATCAAAACTCTTGATTCAACAAACTAGACCACTAGAACTACTGCATATGGATCTGATTGGTCCATCTAGGGTAAAAAGCATTGGTGAAAATTTGTATGTACTTGTAATTGTGGATGATTACTCTAGATTTGCATGGATACTATTTCTTTCCTCTAAGAGTGATACATTTGATACATTTGTAACCTTAGCTAAGAAAGTACAAAATGAGAAAGGTATTTCTATTGTGTCTATCAGGTCAGATCATGGAGGAGAATTTGAGAATTCATACTTCCTGGAGTACTATAATGAGCATGGAATTGATCATAACTTCTCAGCTCCAGGAACTCCTCAACAAAATGGAGTAGTGGAAAGGTAGAATAGAATAATTAGAGAGATGGCTAGAGCAATGCTGAATGAAAAGGAACTCTCTCAAGTATTCTGGGCTGATGCAGTAAACACAGCAAGCTACATCATAAATAGAGCCTACATCAAACCAATCCTTGGGAAGACTCCATATAAGCTGTACATAGGAAGAAAGCCAAATCTCTCACATCTACATGTGTTCGGTTGCAAGTGCTTCATCCACAATAATGAAAAAGAGAATCTGGGTAAGTTTGATGCCAAATCTAATGAAGGTATATTTCTGGGCTATTCTAGTAGAAGTAAGGCATATAGAGTTTTTAATAAAAAGTCTAAATTAGTACAAGAATCTTTGCATGTAGTATTCATTGAAAATGAAACTGTTTCCAAACATGTTACTGATGAGGATGATCTTATTTCAAACTTTAAAAATTTAGATCTTTCTGATGAAGGTAAAATTGAACCTCCAAAAATATCTGAATTTATTAACATAGAGGTTCAAGAGAAAGACTTTGAGAATGAATATAATGAAGACATGTCTCAAGAACTCCCTAGAGCTTGGAGATATCAAAGAAATCATCCTATTGATCAAGGGATATGGGATGTTTAAGAGAAAGTTAAAACTAGAAAATAGTGAAGGGATCAAATGATAAACTGTGCTTTTATTTCTCAAATTGAACCTAAATGTACTGAAGAAGCCTTAACTGATGAATACTGGATTTTAGCTATGCAAGATGAGTTAAATCAATTTGAAAGAAATCAAGTTTGGAATTTAGTGTCCAGACCCAAAGATCATCCTGTCATTGGCACTAAATGGGTTTTTAGAAATAAGCTTGATGAATCTGGATTAATAATCAGAAATAAAGCTAGCTTGGTTGCCAAAGGATACAATCAAGAAGAAGGAATTGATTTTGAAGAAACCTTTGCTCCAGTGATTAGATTAAAAGCAATTAGAATTATGTTAGCATATGCATACATGAAAAATATTATGTTATATTAAATGGATGTGAAGAGTGCTTTTCTTAATGGATATATCATGGAAGAAGTTTATGTAGACCAACCTCCAGGCTTTGAGGACTCTACAAAACCAAAGCATGTCTATAAACTAAAGAAAGCCCTTTACAGTTTCAAGCAAGCTCCTAGAGCGTGGTATGAAATATTACGTAATTTTCTCACTAAAAAGGGGTTCAACAGAGGAAAAGTAGATACAACTTTATCACTAAGAAAGAAAATAAAGATTTACTTATTGTTCAAATCTATGTTGATGATATTATATTTGGTGCTACTAATGATTCTCTTTGCAAGAATTTCTCTAAGCTAATGTAGGGAGAATTTGAAATGTCCATGATGGGTGAGCTCAACTTCTTCCTTGGATTACAAATCAAGCAGTGTGATGATGTCATCTTTCTCAATCAATCCAAGTATCTGAAAGAATTGCTAAAAAAGTTTGGAATGGAAAATGCTAAGCCAATGGGAACACCTATGGCTACTGTAACCAAACTAGATATGGATAAAGAGGGTAAAATGTTTGACATAACCCAATATAGAAGAATAATTGGATCTCTGCTATACCTAACTACCAGCAGACCTAACATTACGTTCAGTGTCTGCATGTGAGCAAGATTCCAATCATAACCCAAAGAAACCCATGCAATTGCTGTGAAATATATTTTCAGATATCTAATTGGGACATCACAGATGGGTCTTTGGTATCCTAGAGGCAATGGAGAATATTTGAAAGGATACATTGATGTTGACCTTGCAGGATCCAAAACTGACAGAAAAAGTATGAGTGGAACATGCCAGTTTCTTGGAGGATCCTTGGTTTCATGGTTTAGCAGGAAGCAAAACAGTGTGGCCTTATCCATAGCAGAAGCTGAATATGTTGCAGCTGGAAGCTGTTGTGCCCAAGTCATCTGGATGAAGCAGCAGCTTAAAGATCTTGAGATTGAGATAAAAGAAATACCTATAATGTGTGACAACCAAAGTGCCATTAACATCACAAAGAATCCAGTCATGCATTCAAGGACAAAGCATATTGAAGTTAGGCACCACTTCATAAGAGATCATGTTTTGAAAGGAGAAATTAAATTAGAATACATCCCTACAGAAGATCAAGTTGCTGACATCTTGACAAAGCCTCTTTCAGAAGATAGGCATTGTAAAATCAGGAGAGAATTGGGTATGGTAAATCCCAATGAACTGTGAGTAAACTTCTGTATCAATCTGTTTTAGAATTTCTGACATTGATTTAATTCTAACTTTAGCATCAGAGAAAGTTTAATGTAAGTTGCAAGTGCTTCTCATGAGTTCAAATGACAGTAGATCTGAAAAATGGAGCAAATCAGAATGAAACAGTCAAAAGGAGAAAGAGACAGCAAGAAATCTAAGTTCTGGATCCATTCTGTAAGTTTTTAAAATTGAAATTCGCATTTTAGTTGTGTATTAGATGAATTTCCTTGATAAATTGTGTTTTTGAACAAGTTAGCATACTCAACATTCGAATTTAGATGCCCATCAGACGAACTTCAGCTTGGTTTACATTGTAACAGTTCTCGGTGGTCCCTCGAAATTCTTTTATTGGTCTTCGAAAGTTCAAATTTTCAAAAATAAAAAACTGAAGAGAAAAGCCGAATCAAGCAAGGCAACTCCCTCCAAATGACAGAAAACAACTCCAAAGGCTAAATCAAAGAAAGCTGGACCTTCTTCACAGAAGAAAACAGAGCCTTCAGTTCCTATTCCTGCTGCTGCTGCTGTTGCTTCCACTTCTTCCTCCAGTACTAAATCTAGAGAATACCAACTCACAACAATGCCATCATGGAGCACTCCTCAAATTCAGGAGGAATACTCTACCAAATTTGTGAGTAAAAAGGTAATGATGCCTCATTGTGTGAACATGGAAGATTTCCTATTCTCTAACAATTTTGATGCTGGACTATAGATGCTGAGATATAAGAATCTGTTAGAGATACTGGAGAGGTATGATGATGAAGTGGTTAAGACATGGTATGCCCCTTTGAAGTATAACAGCAAGAAGAAGAAGTGAGAGGTCAATCTGAGATCAAGGACCATCTGGCTCACAGATGAAATTTTTAATGAAGTATTGGAAATTCCGGGGCAAGGCGGCCTTAAGATTGACATCACTGCCTCAGGATATATGGATGAGGCAAAGACTGCTGATGAAGAAAGTGGCCCCTTTCTAAACTACAAGGAGAGCACAATCCTGAACACATTGCTCAGAAGAAAGGAGAATAGGCCATCAATAAACTTGCTGAAGCCCACTGACCTCAGTGCTCAAATGAGGATCCTATACTACATTGTGTCTAGGATTATCTTCAACAAAGGAGGTAGCTTCAATTTGATCACAAGGGTAGAGGCACATGTAATGGCAGCAATCATGCGTGGGAAGCTTATCAACATGGGACATATCATACTCCAACACATGATCAAGGAAAGGGATCAGAGGAAAGACTCTACACTCCCCTACGCAGCTATCATTTCCAAGATTCTACAATATGCTAGAATTCAGCACCTTGAGAAGGGGAAAGGGAAGCCCACTGAGATTTTCAAGGAAGATGAGCTACAAAGAATGGGGATTGAAAGAAAAGATGGAAGATAGATTGGGAAGGGAGCAGGAAAATCTGAAGATCTCTTCTTTGATGAAGATGCCTCCCTACAGCAAGAAGGTACCTCTGAGGCTCCTGCAAGACCTATACCTCAGATTCCCTAACCTGTCCTATCTCCATCTCTACCTGCTCACATTCCATCCACTCCCTCCTCTCGTGCCAAGCCAACCAAGATCACTGAGTTGTATGACAGATTATCTACACTCATACTAAGCATCAGGGATGAACAAAATGCTAAGTTTGCTCATCTGCAAGATCAGATCCACCAGTTAGCCAAGAACATGAAAGTGGTTACTAATGCATATGAAGACATTCACAATGCAATTCCTGCCACATCAGCTCCACCTCAGCCAGGATTCTCTGAGCCTGCTAAATCTCCAACTCCTGAGCCTCCAAGCCCTTTTGAGCTAGCCTCTTCTGAGCATGATGATGTTGTAGATGATACTGAGGTTGCTGGTACATTGAATACACCTAGTCCTGGTACTCCCTTGGACTATGGTATGGAAGAAGAAGGCCCTCATGATTCAACCTCTCATGACCCCATTCCAGCAGATGCTCAAGAGTCAATCCTATCCCAGCAAGAATCTGAGCAAGTAGAAAGATTAGTGGCATTCATCTCCACTTCACTATTCATGCAGACTGCCCTAAATGAAGAAAGAAGCATTGTGCCTTTTGTTGATTTGGAAGCCATTGCACACAATGCTCTCTTGCAAGCTCAGAGAAGAAGGCTTGAAGAAATGTTTCCTCCTCCTGCTCCCTCATCTCTTACATATTATGGTTTCTCGGAGGAAAGAAGGGTACAATTGGCAGTTATAAGGCAAGAAATTTCTAAACTTCTTGAGATTTCTGATGATGAAGATGAAGACACAAGTTCTGAGGTTTCTGGGTCCTTGCTAAAGGTCAATACAAAAATGCCATTTGTCCCTGTGCCTTTTCAAGCTATTCCAGTGTCTCAGATCCCTCCTCCTACTGATTTTGTTCACCTTCCCGATGATGTCAAAAAGGGGAAGAACAGTAAGCAAACTGGAATTGGAAAGTCTGCTGCAGAGCATTCAGGAAAATCCTATAGCAAGAAGACCAAGTGAAAGAAAAAGTGATTAGAACTTATGCTTGGGTCCTCTTGTAATGTTGTATTGTGTTTCTGTTAATTGTGTATTGTGTATTGTGTGTCTATATTTTGTAATGTTTTGCATTGTTGTTTCTTATAAAGTGACATTTGATGAAATGAAAGAATTCCTTGATTGCAATGAACTATTCTTGTTGGATTTTAAATGAGCTAATAAATCTCTTTACTTGATCTACTATACATGATATCTTTTGAATAAGAATGCATATGTTGAGGGGGAGCTTGTGAAAGCAAACCCTAGTACTAATCCAGTTTGTAAGTTATTTTGTTATCATCAAAAAGGGGGGAATGTTGAATTAAGTATTTTGATGATTCCAAACCAATCTTCAAGAGCATGGAGTAAAGATATCAAGGGTGCACAAAAGGTTTCAAGTGAAGGAATTTTGGAGAAATCAGTGCAAGAATAGATGTAGAATGTTTAGTAATGTTTTAATTTGAGTAAAAGACTTTGATTTGATGAAAAGATGTTTTAAAACCTTAATTCTATGTTAATTCATGGAATATTTGAAAAACACCTACCAAAAGATGAACTTTGAAAGGTTTATACAGATCTGCCATTTTGAAAATTTGAACTTTGACTTTGGAAATTCGAATTTCGTATTAAAAATGAATAAGTCTGAAAAGAGGCTTCACTAATAGATGAATTTTATATTCCAAAATTTGAACTTTGACCTATGTTTGAAAAGAGTCTGAAAAGAGCCCTTCTCTAACAGACAAACTTTGATGTTAAAAATTCGAATTTCAGACAAAATGCAACTTATGAAAATTGAAAAAATTCGTTTGAGAATATGTCAAAGTTCATTTGAAACAAGTTTAAAAAGAGCTTTAAAAGTGGCCACTAACAGATAAACTTTGAACATTAAAATTCGAATTTCAAAAACAAAGCTTGTGAATCTGTTATGTTGATATGTTGACATACGAATGACAATATTCAGAAATTCAAATTTTAAAGTAAGTCTGAAAAGAGGACTCTCTGACAGACAAACTTTGCCATTTCAAAATTCAAATTTCAAATTTATGAACTATTGTGCCTCATTGAACCAGCTTCTGACAGATGAATTTTGGCTTTTCCCAAAATTCAAATTTTGAAGGCATTGTAGCAAATTGAATTTACTGTTCACACTTGACAGAACAACTTTAAACATGGAAATTCATATGTTCCAACATAGAATCATTTTCTAAAGATGAAAATTTGAATTTTGATTCATAACAGACGAACTTTGGATGTTCAACGTTAAAGGCTGTAACTTTCGGTTTCTGCGAAATTCGTCTGTTAACTAAATGAAATTCAAACTTTGAGTGTCAAAAGCATTAAATGTGGTTGGCAAACGGATAGTTTCTCAGAGTAACCATTGGGTAACTTCTCTAACGGCTAGATCTTGTCTCTAACGTATAGTTGAGGCAGAAATCTATTAATAGAACTTCATTTGAAGGTATGGGTAACAAAATTTCTTTGTATATACTGAAACTCTACCAAATCATCTACTCAAAGTCTCCTACTCTCACATACTTCAATATTTGTACTCTAACTTTCATATACACTCTAATTAAGAGAGCTTATTTATTGTAAACAATCTTATCTTCATTTAGAAGAAAGATTTTCTTGTGAGGAGATATCACAAGGGATTGGGGAAGAACTTAGTGAGAGTGCAAAGAGTGAAAGTGTGGGCTCTAGAAATAGAGCATCAATGCTGTACTGTGGCATTTGCAAGAAGCCCACTGAATTCTTGCAGAATAGTGGAAAATCTCAAGTGGTGACTTGGGGACTGGATGTCGGTCAAGTTGAGAGACCGAACCAGAATAAATATCAGAGTCTTCTCTTCCCTACTATTACTTTTACTATTTATTCATTTATACTCAGTTTTACCATCACCCTTTGCTTTCTTCACTTTCTTGACGTTTTACAGAAAATTTTTAATCTTCTTAATTCCCCTCCTCTTGGGAAGCCAGCTTATCTAACATCACACTCTTTGTCTTTTTTGAAAGAGAGTTTTGGTAATCCAGTGACTAACTCATTCTTAACCAGTTTTGACAGTTGGTTCATGTTCACATGTGCTAATCTTCTATGCCACAGCCAACTATCATTATTCTGTCTAATCAAACAAACAGAATCTAAGGAAGGAAGTTCATCAAGATCAATAGTATATCAATTACCATTCCTTTGAACCTTGAGGATTACTTTGTGATCACTTTTTCAGATGACCAGGAAAAATTTTAAGTTAAACAGTACCCAGTTACCTTTATCACATGTCTGACTTACACTTAGCAAATTGTGATTGAGAACAATTGCAAACAATACTTCTTCAATAGATGTATCTGGATTCTTGCCCACAATTCCAATTCCAACTATTTTTTTGTATTGATCACCTCCAAAGGTCACCTTTCCTCCCTTTTTGTCTCTGAGGGTGATGAACTTTTCCTTGTCACTAGTCATGTGACTTGAGTAGGCACTGTCCATATACTATTTGTTGCTCTTTTTTGCTTTAAGACATATCTGCAAAATAAAGTTCAAAGTTTCTTTTTAGGCACCCAAATTTGCTTGGATCCTTTTCTGTCAATGGCATTTTCCCTAGATACAAATATATATTTGGGAACCCATTTTACCTTCTTGTCAAGTCCATTTTTCTTCAATGCACATGAACTGAAGATATGTCCCTTCTTGTTACAGAAGTGACAGGTGGTAAAAGGGCTGATAAATTGTGATGCAGGAAGAAAACAATGCAAATAATATTTTTGTTTCACATATTTTGGTTGATCATAGGATTCAATGCGATTTAAAGTATGATTTTTCTTTTTATGCCCATTAGCATGCATAAAATGCCTCAAATACAGATTTTGATTTTTGTTTTTAATCCTTTCTTTTACTGTGCAAGGATCATCGCCAAGTCCAGTCTTTCCTTGTGTGATTCTCTAGCTTCCCATTAAAGCAAATAACATATCTTTGCCCTTAGTAAGTCTAGCCATTCCTTTTAGTAGATATTCATTCTATTACTTTAATTCAATACATAATGTACAGCAAGCAGATTCAGATTTATGCATAGATGTAATGTCAGGGCTACTACACTAAGATTCTACCTTATTAATCCTTTTCTTTGCACGTTTCAGTTCTTTAGCAATCTTAATAAATTCATCATGTAGTTCATGAAATACATCAAGTAATTCAGAATGGGAAGGTACAGATTCATATACCTCATCCTTATGATCACTGATGGATAGATCTTGAGTTTCTTTAGATGCAAGTGCCATCAAGCAGATATTGGCAATTTCCTCTTCATCATCTTCTTCTTCATTTGAGTTTTTGCCTCAGATTGATGAGATGTATGCCTTCTTCTTCTTGCTCTTGTCAGCAGCTTTCTTTTCCTTTTCTTGCTTCTTTAGGAATAGTGGACAATCCCGTTTGATGTGCCCTTATTTTTTGCATTCGTAGCAGGTGATAGATTATTTTCCATCTTTCTTGTTATCTGATGTTGCTCCTTTCATGAAGAATCTTTTGTTTCTTTTCTTGTTGTAGAATCTTCCAAATTTTCTAACCATCATAGCCAGAGTTTCTTCATCTAGTTCATCTCTATCATCATATTCTTCTTCCTTTTCTTCAGCACCTTTCAGAGCAAAACCTTTCTTTTTCCTATCATGTCCTGCTTCCTTGAGAGCCTTTATATTTTCCTTATATTCTTCAAGACTACCGAAGAAGGCTGTGACTGAAGCCATTGATTCTCCTTTAGCTTCCTTTATTGCTGTTACTTTGGGTTGCCATTCAAGAAGAAGAGCTCTAAGGATTTTTCTCACCTTCTCTGGCTAGGTGTATTCTTTACCAAGACTCTTCAATTGATTCATAATAAGGGTGAATCTCTTTTACAGCTCTTTGATGCTTTCTCCTTCTATCATTCTAAAACTTTTGTATTCACCAATGTAGGAGTTCAGGTTATTTTCTCTTACTCCACTGGTTCCTTCATCAGCGATTTCTAAAGTGTCCCATATACCCTTGGCTATGGAATATTGTGACACTCTATAGAATTCGTCTTGGTTTAATGCACTGACTAGGCAGTGTTTTACCTTAAAGTTCAATAAGACTCTTCTCCTGTCTTCCTCATTCCATTCATCCTCTGGCTTCTCCTTGTATTTTTCATCATCCTGCGGCTTCATTGGGACAAAGTCTCCTTTCTGGATGATAGACCAAATGTCTAGATCACTAGACTGGAGATAGATCTGTATTCTCATCTTCCAGTATCTATAGTGTTCTCCATTAAAGCCAGGTGGTCTATTTGTGTTGTTTCCCTCAGGTAGTATACTTTTGTGTTGTTTCCCTCAGGTAGTATACTTTCTCTAAAGCCAGCCATTGAATTTCCCGAACTGTTAGATCCTTTGTTTGGGAATCCGAGCTCTGATGCCACTTGTTAGATAAGCTGGCTTCCCAAGAGGGAGGGGTGAATTAGGAAGATCAAAATTTTCTACAAAAGTTATGCGTATAGTGAAGACAAACAAGACTATAAAACAGAGGATAATATAATAGCAATGTAAGAGCAGTAAAGGAGAAGGATTGACACATATGTTTATCCTGGTTTGGTCTCTCTATCTTGACCTACATCTAGTCCCCAAGCAACCACTTGAGATCTTCAACTATCCTGCAAGAATTCAGTGGGCTTCTTGCAATTACCTAAGTACAGCTTTGATGCTCTGTTCTTAAAGCTTACAAGTTCTCTTTCTGCACTCTAGCCAAGTGCTTCCCAAATCCCTTGTGATATTCCCTCACAAGAAAATCTTTCTTCAAGATGAAGATAAGATTGATTACAGAGATTGAACTCTCTAATTTAGAGTGTATATGAAAGTCTAAGTGTAGAAGAATGAAGTATTAAGAGTAAAAGACTTTGAGTTGAGAATTTGACAGAGTTTCAGTACATACAATGTTAAAATCGTTACCCACAACTTCAAATGATGTTATATTTATAGATTTAGGTCTTAACTATACGTTAGAAACAAAATCTATCCGTTGGAGAAGTTACCCAATAGTTACTCTAAAAAACTATTCGTTCACCAACCGCATTTAATGCTTCTGATATTTAAAGTTTGAATTTTGGTTAGTCAGTAGACAAATTTCACAGAGACCAAAAGTTAAAGACTTCAACGTTAATTTTCAAAGTTCATCTGTTGTAAAGCAAAGTTCAAATTTTCATCATTGAGAAGTTTTACTGTGTTGGAATATACGAATTTTCGAGTTAAAAAGTTCTTCTTAAAAGTGTGAACAGTAGTCCCAAATTGTTACAGTGCCTTCGAAGTTCAAATTTTGGTGCCCAAAATTCGTCTATCAGTGGGCAGCTTAATGAGTCACAATAGTTCATCTTTTCGAAATTCAAATTTTCAAGTTTCAAAGTTCGTTTGTCAAAGAGAACTCATATCAGACTCAGTTCAAAATTTAAATTTCTAAATACCAATATTCATATAACAACAGACTGTCGTAACAGACTTGCAAGCTTTGTTTCTGAAATTTCAATTTTCAATATCAAAGTTCGTCTATTAGTGGGCTATCTTGGAACTCTTTTTAAACTATGTTTTCAAATGAACTTTGACATATCTTCAGACGAATTTTTCATTTTTCATGAATTGTGTTTTGTCAGAAATTCAAATTTTCAAAAGCTAAAGTTCGTCTGTCAGAGAAGGCTCTTATCAAACTTATTTCAAAGTTTGAAATTTTGCAGTCAAAGTTTGTCTGTCAGAGAAGGCTCTTTTCAGACTTGTTCATTTTCAATTCGAAATTTGAATTTCCAAAGCCAAAGTTCGAATTTTTAAAACAACAGATCAGTATTAACATTTCAAACTTCGTCTGTTGATGGGTGTTTTTCAAATATTCCATGAATTAACATAGAATAATAGTTTTAAAACATATTTTTGCCAATTCAAAGTCTTTTACTTAATTTAAACACTGTTAGAGATTTTACATCTATTCTTGTGCTGGTTTTTCTTGAATTTCTTCATTTGAGATCTTTTGTGCACCTTTGATATCTTCTCTCTAAGCTCTTGAAGGTTAGTTTGGAATCATCAAAACACTTGATTCAATACATAATACGAAGAGTTTTATAACCTAAGAAAATATTAAAGTGGGAGGCAAAAATTAGAGTGAAGGAGTGCAATTTTCCATGGTTAAAACCATGGCCTCTATCTCATCATCATCTCTATCCTTTATGTTCTCTATCATTGCCTCCTCTACTTCATCCTTGTCTCCTTTCTCTCATCAACCCTCCAGAACTACTAAACCAAAGCACTATAATGTTTCCAAAATCACATGCAAACCCATGTTTTGTGACTCAAAAAAACCTAACAGCACTTCTCAAGAAGAACAAGCACCACATAGTCTAGCCAAATGAAGGAATTTTGTTCTGGGCCTTGAAGGGCTTTGTGGTACTGTTAGAATGTTGCCTTTGCTACTCCTATGTCCCATCTGGAACTGACCACATGTGGCCTATAGGACCTTTAAACTAACACTACACTATCCAATTGCTACCTACCAGTTTTTGTAAACACCATAAAGTTTGAATTCCCTCACTCTAATCAACCCCTTAGGGTTAGACCAGCTCCTCACTTGGTGAACAACGACCACCTAGCAAAGTAAAAAAAAGCCATTGAGCTCATGAGAGCCCTGCCTTCTGATGACCTACGTAACTTCACCCAACAAGCTAACTTCCTTTGTGCTTACTGTGATGATGCATATCACCAAGTAAGGTTCCCTAACCTTGCTGGCCAAATCCATAATTCTTGGCTTTTCCTTCCCTTTCATCATTGGTATTTGTATTTCTTTGAGAAAATCTTGTGTTGTTTGATTGATGATCCTAGTTTTTCTATGCCGTTCTGGAATTGGGATTCTCCCGTAGGCATGTAAATCCAGGCTATTTACACAGATTTTGGATTACTTCTTTATGACAGTCTAAGAAATACAAATCACTAACCTCCCATGGTTATTGACCAAGACTTTAATGGCAATGATACTAATAACGCTGGTAATATCACCAGTAATCTCATTATCATGGACAAACAAATGGTCTCCACACTAAGACTCCAATGTAAATTTTGCTATGTAAATTTTAATTTTTCAAATGTATGAATATATATATGTGCATAGAAAATTTGAGAAAATTTTCAAAGTTATTTACCTACTTTGATTTTTAAGTTGTAATGACCTTAAATACTAATCCTAAAATGTTTATTGATAATTAGTACAGTACCTAAGGGAACTAGGACTAGAGGAAGGTTCAAAATTAAGATAAAGGAGAAACGAGATAGCATCTTGTGGCATGCAGCAAGGAACAGTGGCATCGAAGCCATCGAGAGATAGAAGGCATTAGCGCCACGACGAACTTAAGTGGCATCGTGGCAAGCAATGCTGAATCAGTTTAAATCAAAAGTCGAACCAATAGCCCGAAGAAGGAGAAAATGGAGGATAAACAACATGCTCTGTTAGGGTTCGACTTTTCCAAACTTAGGGGTTCCATTTTTGGTATTTGAAAGCTCAAATCTTGTTAATAAGTTATCCCTTAACTCTTTTTTGCATTTCTCTTCAAGTTTTACCAAAGATTTTTCATGGATTTGGTTAGGGTTTTGGTTTGGGTTGAATTTCATTGATTAATTTTTGCTTAAATGTGTTCTAGAGGTGTTGTTGGAAATTTCTATGGATTGAATGTTGGTTTTATGATGTTTAAGTGGTATATCTTCCAAACCCTAACCCTCAAATGTCGACACATTTGGGAATCCGAACTTGGGGAAGTATAATTATTATTCTAAGAGTTCTCTAGAGCATTTTGATGCTTAGGTTTACTTGATAAAGCCTTGTTTCCGTTCGGTTTATGCTCAAGTTGGTAAATATGTATGCTAATGGTTGAGGATTTGTGATGCTAATGAGGAATTGATGTTATGTAGGTTGTTTGTTGACATAATTATGATCTCTTGGCTCTGGTTTATGTTTGGGAAGACATCAGATTGTTTGTGGTTGCTTCATTAGCCTAACAAGGTGTTGAGTGGGTTGGACGGTTGAGGTAATCGAGGTTTTCTTTCTATGTTTGTGATATATGTTCTGTCATTTTCAAATCATGATATGCACGCTTTATGTATATATATGTTTTATCTTTTCATATCATGATATATCTTATAACTCAGTTATAGTTGATCATATTCATATCATGATATGTGCAGCTACATGGCTAGTAAGTTATCTATCCCTATCTCACTGTACGATGGAAATGGTAATATGATGTTAGTGATTATGATATATGTGAACTGTGATGATTATTGGTGTGAAATGATGATTATGCACCCCATGATGTGTTGTATACATTCATATAGCATGCTAGTACATTAGAAAGTAATATATGTTGACATGCTAGCATGCGTTGGGCATTGTCACATTGTATACATTGTTAGGATATACGATCTTGGTGATGATGCTCTATATACCATGTTGTATGTCAATATGCTAAATAGCACATGAGGTCTTGTGTTTACACAGTGCAGTTTATGTATATTTTAGTCACTATATAGTCAACCTATGGTCAAAAGACTCAAGTGACTATGAATTTAGGGTACAACATCTCTAAATAGCCACCAATTCATGTGGTTCAGGGGAAAGAGAGCCATGATCCAACATTTGGTGTAATGGCCTTTGGTCGAGTCATGACCATTGAGAGGAGAGTTGGGTGGTGACCCTGGAATCGGCTGTCCTGGGTTGTTGGAAGGAGGCTACTGGTTAAGGTTACCTTGTCATGGTCACTAGGTCATGGTTCTAGCCATGTATTGATGGGATTAGTGTCTGCATATCATGCATACTGCATTGGTGATGAATTATATATGTTATTAACATGAAAGTATAATTATGTGTATGTATGTGTCTAGCCCTGGTTATTAGGAAGTATGTCTCACCGCGTGGCTAACAATTATAGGTGAAGGATTTAATTCTAGCAAGGATAAGGAAGGATTGAGGGTATCCTTGTGAGTGCCACGGACTATGTTTCCCATATCTCTATTATTCATTTATATCCAGTAAAGTGCTACTATTTGTGTAGAGATTTATGAACCGATGTGATTTGAGGTATGACTATTGTATGCCCATTGTTGAATGTTGATTATATCCCATATGCTACGAAATGTGTCTTTCCTAAATGGTTTGCAGTGTTTGATTTGATATTAATGTCTTTAGGTCCCTATAGGTTGGTATGCCTAGAGTGTGAGCCTAGTATGGGTTTTGGGTCTTTGATGTGTAAAAAGGGCATATAGCCTATTAGCTCAAATTGGGATTCAAGGGGGTCGAAACTTGGAGCAGTGGTTTTCTAGGGTGAAAACCTTCTTGGACATGTCCCTTGTGTCCCTTATAACCTATTGGAATGGTCTCTGGATGTCAATTGCTCATGGGTGGCTATTATTGGTATCAAGTTCTTGTGTATGGTCAAAAAGTGACCATTTAGGTGTTGGATATCCAAAATCTCCATATGGAGATGGATTGAAATGAAACCAGTATCTATAGATAGATTGGGATGAGATTGACCTATAGGAGTTGGAATCAAGTTAATTAGAGGTCGGAGCATAAAGTTATTCACGTTAGAAATTAGCCAAAAAATCAGCAAATTGCTTATATAAGATCTGATATGGGTGTCACGACGCCAGAAGGTAGGCCACATCGCTAGTGCCCTCTATTTAAAAATTTTTCAACCCGAGACCACTCACGCCGTGGCAGTAGTGGCCATGGTGTAGACCTAATCTGTGTCTCCCAGGCTGTGGCTGCTCTGTAACTCATCGGGACTTTGCCTTGTTCTGGTCCAGTTCAGAGTTTTTCAGCATTTTTTATGTTTTAAGAGTTATTTTCAAGGCTTTTGGAAGTAGGTTGTTATATTTTGGTATCAGAGCAATGGTTTTGGGTTGTTCTTTTCTCGTAATATGTTAGTTAGCACTTTACTTGTGTTGTGTCTTGTACTCTCACCTCTCATTGGTTCCTTGCTAGACTGACACCTTAATATCTAAATTATATTGATATTATGTATAGGTTACCTATAACTCGAAGTAGTAGGCCTAACAATAATGAACTCCTAAGGGAGATGCATACAATGATCACTGGGTTGAGTGATCACATCCGGAGTCAGGAGGAAGCAATGACCAAGACATAGGAAAGAATGGAGCAACAGAAGTATGTGGAACCTTAGGGGAGCTTCAGGAAGATACTGAAATATATGTAGACCTAAATGCTACAAGGGGAGAAGGTTTATAGAATCAGAATCAGGCCCTACAAAGGGAATGGGGCATATCTGAGCAGTTAAAAGATTTCAGAAAGTTCAACCCTCCTTCTTTTGAAGGAAAGATGGACCCTACTATTGTTGAAGAGTAGATTGAACAACTGAAGACTATTTTTGAAGTGACAAATCATAGCTTAGAGCATATGGTTCATTTGTCTACCTTCAAACTAGAAAAGAAGGCAAAACAATAGTGGAGAAGTATGAAGCATGAATTAGAAGCTTTGGGAAACAAGTTAACTTGGGACTACTTTAAGGAAAGGTTCTTTGCCCATTATTTTCCACCCACACTGATGATGCAAAAAAGAAGTAGAGTTTTTGGCCTTCCAATAGAGGAACCTGTTAGAGGATAACTATATTATTAAGTTCCTCAATTTGGCAAAATACTCCACCTATCTCAAGAGCCATCCAAATGACATGTGGAAAGCGTAGCAACTACTTGAAGGTGATCGGCTTAAGTTAAAGGAGCAGTTATTTGTTGTTGACTTCTCATCATTTGAGAATCTTTGTGCCAAGATGAGAATAGTAGCAAGGAGAATGAGGAAGTCTAAATAAGTGAGGAGAAACTCCATGGTTAAGGCCTTTTCTTATTTAGGCCCTACTGGTAAGGTAAGCAAGAAAGGCAGTCATAGTGGAAGTAGTAGTAGAGACAATGGTGGCTCTTGGAGGTTGAGGGGTTCTTTTAACAGAGGTGGTCATAATAGGGATGACTTTAACAGAGGTGCTCGTAATAGAGAAGGTTCTAATTTCATTGGGCCGATTAGAGGAGATATGGTGTCATTACAGTCTAGTTCTACTAGCACCCCTGCATCATGTGAGAAGTGTGGAATGTGCCGTGGAGCATACCCTTGTTTGATTTGTTACAACTGTGGGAAGCTAAGGCATGTTTCTCATGGCTGTACTATTGAATCAAGAGTTTTGATGATTCCAAACTAACATCCAAGAGCTTGGATTGAAGATATCAAAGGAGATCAAAGTGTTTCAAGTGAATAATCTCTGAGTAATTACTGCTAGATCTACTGTAGGATCTTTTGTTATGTTTAAATGAGGGTAAAAGATTTTGATTTTAAGAAAAGATGTTTTTAGACCTTGTTTTTATGTTAAATCTTGACTTATTTGAAAAAATACCCACAAACAGACGAAGTTTGAAAATTTAAACTGAACTGTCATATTGGAAATTCGAACTTTGCCTTTGAAAATTCGAATTTCAAGCTAAAACTGAATAAGTCTGAAGAGATGTCTCTCTGTCAGACGAATTTTGATTCTCCAAAATTCGAATTTTCATCCAAGTCTGAAAGAAGCCTTTTAGTGACAGACGAACTTCTCATCTTGAAAATTCGAATTTCAGATAAAATGTAGTTTAAGAAAATCGAAGAAATTCTTCTGAAATAATGTTGATATTCATCTAAAATCAAGATGAAATTGAGCTTCAAAAATACTATCTGACAGACGAACTTTGACTTTCCAACATTCGAATTTTCATATAAGTCTGAAAGAAGCTTCTTTGAAACAGACGAACTTTGACTCTTCAAAATTCGAATTTCAAACAAAACACAACTTATGAAAATGGAAGAAATTCGTCTGAAACATTGTTAAAGTTCATCTGAGATCAAGAATAATTTATGTTTCAAAATTGTTTTCTATCAGATGAACTTCAAACATTAAAATTCGAATTTCAGAAGCTAAGGTTGTGAGTCTGTTGAAATGAAAAATTGACATACGAATGATAAAGTTTTGTAACTTTGAATGTTGAAGTTAGTCTGAAAAGAGTCACTTTGACAGATGAACTTCACTCATTCAAAGTTCGAATTTTGAGGAAAGTGATCTACTGTGCCTCTTTGAACGTTCTACAGACAGACGAATTTTGGGCTTCCAAAATTCAAATTTTGAAGGCACTGTAGAAAATTGAAAACACTGTTCACACTTAACCGAAAAACTTTCTTCTTGAAAATTCATATGTCACATTGTGAAAATGTTCTGTAAGTTTCAAAATTCGAATTTCACTTCATGAACAGATGAACTTCGTGCTATAACGTTGGAAGCTTTAACCTTCGATTCCTTCGAATTTAGTCTGTTGACCAACCAAAATTCGAATTTTAGTATGTTAGAAACATTAAATGCGGTTGGTAAATGGATAGTTTTTCAGAGTAACCATTGGATAACTTCCCCAACGGGTAGATTTAGTCTCTAACGAATAGTTAGGACCAAAAATCTATAAATACAACATCATTTGAAGTTGTGATACAAGAATCAAATTTATATATACCAAATTTCTGCAAAATCTTCTTCTCAAAGCTTTTACCCTCTCAACTTCAATATTTGTACTCTAACCTTCATATCTACTCTATTCAAGAGAGTTATATCTTTGTAAACAATCTACTCTTCATCTGGAAGATAGATTTACTTGTGAGGGGAAATCACAAGGGGATTGAGAAGCACATTGTATAAGTGCTTAGAGAGATTGAGAAAGCTCCAGAAACAGAGCATACTCGTTGTACTGTGGCATTAGTAAGAAGCCCGTTGAATTCTTGCTATATAGTGAAAAATCTCAAGCATTGTCTTGGGGACTGGATATAGGTTAAGTGTATAGACTGAACCAGGATAAATTACTGAGTTTTCTACTCCCTATCTTTACTTTTCAGCTTACTCTGTTTTATACGTTGCTTCCATTACACTATGCTATCTTCACCTATTTCACTTTGTGCAGAAAAATTTCAATCTTCCCAATTCACCCCCCTCTTGGGAAGTCAGCCTTGCTAACAAGTGGTATCAAAGCCCAAATTCCCATTCAAAGGATCTCACAATCCAGGAATTAAGATGGCTGGCTTTAGAGAAAGCATACTTCCTGAAGGGAACAACACTAATAGACCACCAGGCTTCAGTGGAGAACATTATGGGTACTAGAAGATGAGGATGCAGATTTACCTCCAATCAATTGATCTTCATATAGGGTCTGTCATTGAGAAAGGGGATTTCGTCCCAATGACTCTAACTGAAGATGGAAGACACAAAGAGAAGCTAGAAGCAGAGTGGAATAAGGAATACAGAAGGAGAGTCCTGCTAAATTTCAAAGCAAAGCATTGTTTAGTCAGTGCCCTAAACCAGGACGAATTCTACAGAGTCTCACAGTGCTCCACTGCAAAAGGGATGTAGGATACTCTGCAGATTGCACATGAAGGAATAACTGGGGTCTGGGAAAATAGACTGAACACATGCATTGGAGAGTATGAAAGCTTCAGAATGGCTAAAGGAGAAACTGTAAAGGAGCTCCAAAAGAGATTCACTCTCATTGTGAATTAATTGAAGAGCCTGGGAAAGGAATACACTCAGTCTGAAAAAGTAAGAAAGATACTCAGAGCTCTCCCTCTGGAATGGCAGCCCAAGGTGACAGCAATAGAGGAAGCCAGAGGAGAATCAATGGCCTCTGTCACAGCTCTCTTCGGCAGCCTTGAGGAGTATGAAGGAAAAATCAAAACTCTCAAGGAAGCTGGGCTGGACAGAAAGAAGAAAGGCCTTGCCCTCAAAGCTGCTGATGAAAAGGAAGAAGAATCTAACGAAGGAGATGAGCTGGATGAAGAAACTCTAGCTATAATGGTCAGAAAATTTAGAAGATTCTACAGCAAGAAGAGAAACAAGAGAATCTTCAAGAAGGGAGCAGCTGGAGAGAGCAAGAGAGAGGCAAAAGAACCTGTGACTTGCTATGAGTGCAAGAAGCAGGGACACATCAAATGGGATTGTCCTCAATTCCTAAAGAAGCAAGAGAAAGAAAAGAAAGCTGCTGACAAAGGGAAGAAGAAGAAAGCCTACATCTCATCAATCTGGGGCAACAGCTCAGATGAGGAAGAAGAGGATGGGGATGAGATTGCCAACATCTGTCTGATGGCACTTGCTTCTGAAGAAGCCGATCCCTCATGCAGCAGTGATCAAGAAGAAGAGGTATATGAATCTGAACCTTCCCACTCTGAGTTACTTGATGCATTTCATGAGCTTCATGATGAGTTTATTAAAGTTGCTAAAGAACTAAAATGAGCAAAGAGAAAGATTAATAAACAAGAATCTCAAAGCAACATTTCTGAAATTACCTCTCTACCTACTGCTGAATCTGTTTGCTGTACTTCATGCATTAAACTAAAGCAAACTAATGATTACTTAGTAAAAAGCATGTCTAGGCTCACTAGAGGTAAAGATATGTTATTTGCCTTAGTAGGGAGTCAAAAGATATCACAAGGAAAAGCTGGTCTTGGCTATGATTCATGTGCTGTCAAGGAAAAGATATGCATGCTGAGAGCAATAGAAAGAAAGATCACATGTCATCTCACATTGAAACATATAATCAACCAAAGCATGCAAGACAAAAGTATTATCTGCATTGTTTTCTTCCTGCTTCTCAATCTAGCAGTCCCTTCACTACCTGTCATTTCTGTAACAAAAAGGGACATACTTCTAGTTCCTGTGCTTTGAAGAAAAATGGACCTGGCAGGAAAGTTGAATGGGTTCCCAAAGTTGCATCTGCATCTAGGGAAAAATCTACTGACCAAAAAGGACCCAAGCAAATTTGGGTACCTAAAAGAAAAACATAAACATTGTTTTGCAGGTCTGTCTCAAAGCTAAGAAGAGCAACAAATGGTATATGGACAGTGCCTGCTCAAGTCACATGACTGGTGAAAAGGAGAATTTCATCACCCTTAGAGACAAGAAAGGAGGAAAGGTGACCTTTGGAGGTGATCAATACGGCAAAATTGTTGGTATTGGCATTGTGGGCAAAAATTTGCTGAGCGTGAGTCAGACCTGTGATAAAGGAAATTGGGTGCTGTTTGACTCAAAGTTTTGCCTGGTCATCAGAAAAAACGATCACAAAGTAATCCTCAAAGCTCAAAGGGATGGTAATTTTTATACTATTGATCTTGATGAACTTCATCCCTTGGAATCTGTATGTTTAATTAGTTAGGATAATGATAGTTGGTTATGGCATAGGAGTTTAGCTCATGTTAACATGAATCATTTGTCTAAAATAATTAAAAATGAGCTAGTAACTGGCCTGCCAAAAATATCTTTTGAAAAGGAGAAAGAATGTGATGCATGCAGAAGAGGGAAACAAACTAAATCATCTTTTAAATCTAAAAATGTAGTTACCATAACTAGACCACTTGAATTGCTGCATATGGACTTAATTGGATCATCTAGGATGAAAAGTCTTGGTGGTAACCTGTATGTGCTTGTAATTGTAGATGAATATTCTAGATTCACTTGGACATTATTTCTTTCCTCTAAAAGTGATTCCTTTGATGCATTTGTAACCTTAGCTAAGAAAGTGCAAAATGAGAAAGGTATTTCTATTGTGTCAATCAGGTCAGATCATGGAGGAGAGTTTGAAAATGCATACTTCCTGGAGTACTGCAATGAGCATGGGATTGACCACAACTTCTTAGCTCCAAGGATCCCTCAACAGAATGGGGTAGTAGAAAGGAAGAACAGAACTATTGGAGAGATGGCCAGAGCTATGCTGAATGAGAAGCAACTCTCTCAAGTGTTTTGGGCTGATGCAGTGAATACAGCAGGCTAAATCATAAACAGAGCCTACATCAGACCAATCCTTGGGAAGACTCCATACGAGCTATACAAGGGAAGAAAGCCAAATTTGTCCTATCTCCATGTGTTCGGATGCAAATTCTTCATCCACAACAATGGGAAAGAAAGTCTGGGTAAGTTTGATGCCAAATCCGATGAAGGTATATTTCTGGGCTATTCAAGTAGGAGTAAGGCATATAGAGTTTATAATAAAAGATCAAATGTGGTAGAAGAATCTGTGCATGTGGTTTTCATTGAAAATGAAACTGTCTCAAGACATATTACCAATGAGGATGATCTTGCTTTCAATTTTGAAAAACTGAGCATTTCTGATAAAAGCAAAACTGAACCTCCAAAGATATCTGAATCTGTTAACATAGAGGAAGATATCCAGGAGAAAGAGTTTGATGAAGAAATTAATGAAGAAACATCTCAAGAACTCCCTAGAGCTTGGAGATATCAAAGGAATCATCCTGTTGATTAAGTGATAGGGAATGTTCAAGAGAGAGTCAAAACCAGAAAACAGTTAAGGGATCAAATGCTCAACTGCGCTTTCATTTCTCAAATTGAACCCAAATGTGCTGAAGAAGTCTTAACTGATGAATACTGGATTTTAGCTATGCAAGATGAAGTAAATCAGTTTGAAAGAAATCATGTTTGGGATTTAGTGCCTAGGCCCAAAAATCATCCTATCATTGGTACCAAATGGGTTTTCAGAAATAAACTTGATGAATCTAGAACAATAATCAGAAATAAAGCTAGATTGGTTGCTAAAGGGTATAATCAGGAAGAAGGTATTGATTTTGAAGAAACCTTTGCACTAGTAGCTAGATTAGAAGCTATAAGAATTCTACTAGCATATGCATGCATGAAAATATTTTACTGTATCAATTGGATGTAAAGAGTGCCTTTCTAAATGGATATATCATGGAAGAGGTTTATGTAGATCAACCTCCTAGTTTTGAGGATTCTACAAAACCAAACCATGTTTATAAACTAAAGAAAGCTCTTTATGGTTTAAAACAAGCCCCTAGAGCATGGTATGAGAGACTGAGCAATTTTCTAACAGAAAAGGGGTTCAATAGAGGCAAAGTTGACACAACTCTACTCACCAAGAAAGAAAATAAAGATTTACTAATTGTTCAAATCTATGTTGATGATATTATTTTCGGTGCTACTAATGAAGCTCTTTGCAAGAAATTCTCTGAGTTAATGCAGGGAGAATTCGAGATGTCCACGATGGGTGAACTCAACTTCTTCCTTGGACTGCAAATCAGAAAGCTTGATGATGGTATCTTTCTCAGTCAATCCAAGTATCTAAAGGAGCTGCTAAAGAAGTTTGGAATGGAGAATGCCAAGCCCATGGGAACACCAATGGCTACTACAACCAAACTGGACATGGATGAGAACGGGAAGATGTTTGATATTACTCAGTACAGAAGAATGATTGGATCCCTGCTGTACTTGACTGCCAGCAGACCTGACATTATGTTCAGTGTCTGTATGTGTGCCAGGTTCCAATCATGTCCCAAAGAAACTCATGTAACAGCTGTGAAAAGAATATTCAGATATCTTATTGGAACATCACAGTTAGGTCTCTAGTATCCAAAGGGCAATGGAGAAGATATCAAAGGATACACTGATGTTGATTTTGCAGGATCCAAAACTAACAGAAAAAGCACAAGTGGAACTTGTCAGTTTCTTAGAGGATCCCTGGTTTCATGGCTCAGTAAAAAGCAAAACAGTGTGGCCCTATCCACTACAGAAGCTGAGTATGTTGCAGCTGGAAGCTGTTGTGCCCAAGTCATCTAGATGAAGCAGCAGCTTGAAGATCTTGAGGTTAAAATGAAAGAGATACCAATCATGTGTGACAACCAAAGTGCCATAAATATTACCAAGAATCCTATCATGCATTCAAGGATGAAACATATTGAAGTTAGGCACCATTTCATAAGGGATCACGTTCTGAAAGGAGAAGTTAAGTTAGAGTACATCCCAATAGAGAATCAAGTTGCTGATATACTCACAAAGCCTCTATCAGAAGACAAGCATTGCAAAATAAGAAGAGAATTGGGTATGGTAAATCCCAGTGAACTATAAGTTATTCTCGTGCAATCTTGTTTTCAAAGGTTTCATCTTTAAGATTAATTCTAACTTTAGCATCGGAGTATGTTTAATTTAAGTTGCAGGTGCTCCCCACAAGATTCAATGGCAATAAACTTGAAGATTGGAGCACACCAGAATGGAACAACCAGAAAGTGAAGTAAATGATGAAAATTCTAAGTTCTGGATCCATTCTGTAAGTTTTTAAAGATGAAATCCATATTTTAATGTGTGTTAGACGTATTTTGCTTCATAAACTGTGCTTTTGAAATGGTCAACGTGGTCAACATTCGAATTTCGGTTGACTAACAGATGAACTTCGGCCTGTTATGCCTTGGAACAGTTCTCGGTGATGCCTCGAAATTCATCTGTTGAATCTTGGAAGTTCAAATTTTCAAAAACAAAAATTTCACAGTTATGATTGTCCATCACTGTTATACTAATTTTCACTTCTTAACATACGAATGTTGGACAACCTTTACAAAAGTTGAAAAATTTGAATTTTCAGCTCAAAATTTGTCTGTTGAATCATGTTCTTCTTGTTGAATGCTTGAAAGATGAAGTTCTGCATGCTTAATTTGTCTATTGGTTGATGCTTTGTTGGTTGCCTGCTGTTTACTCATCAACATTCGAACTTTGTTTGAACAAAATTCATCTGTTGTGCTTGTATTGCTCTTTCCAAGCCACTGATAGACGAACTTTCAGAAGAAAATTCGTCTGTCAGTAAAGCTTTGCTGAATGGTTTAACTTGTAACTGCCCGAAGTTTGAATTTTGACCCCTCAAAATTTGTCTGTCAGACGGTTACATACGTTAAATCCAACAGTTTTCCAAAGAACAGACGTAACCCTATTTATAACTCCTCTGAGTCTGTTCTGATCCTCTCTTCAATCCCCTTAAATCCTGTCCAAAAACCATCACTTCCCACCGATTAAACTTCATTTCGCACCCTATAAACCTATTCTAAGCCACATTCAGCATCATTCATCCAAGAAATGGCGAGAGTCAAGAATCCTGAAGCAGGGAAAGCTAGAGCTCGGCCAAAAAGAGCAGTAAAATCTCAATATGCTACCAAGGAAGGAGAGAAATCCAAGAGAAAGGCCGAACCCAGTAAAGCAACACCTTCCAAACGCCAGAAATTATCATCCAAGGCAGATTCACAGAAAGCAGGACCCTCCTCACCGAAAACTGCAGAACCTTTGGTTCCTGTTTCTGCTGATACTGCTGCTGTTGCTTCCTCCTCTTCTACAGAATTTGGAGAGTACCAACTAACTACACTACTACTCTGGAGCACTCCTGAGATTCAAGAAGAATATTCTACCAAGTTTGCCAGCAAAAAGGTAATCAAGCCTCACTGTGTGAATATGGAACAATTCTTAATATCTAACAACTTTGATACTGGAATATGGTTGTTAAGATACAAGAATCTGTTGGAAATTGCTGAAAAATATGACGATGAGGTAGTAAAGACTTGGTATGCCTCTCTTCAATACAACAGCAAGAAAATGAAATGGGAGATCAACTTGAGATCAAGGACCATTTGGCTTGCTGATGAAACATTTAATGAAGTGCTGGAAATTCCAGGACAAGATGGGCTGAAAATTGACATCATAGCCTCTGGGTATATGGACGAGGCAAGCACAGCTGATGAAGAAGGTGGCTCCATTCTGAATTACAAAGAGAGCACCATCTTGAACACCTTATTCAGAAGAAGGGAGAATAGGCCAACAATAAATCTGTTGAAGCCCACAGACCTCAGTGTTCAATTGAGGATCCTACACTACATAGTGTCTAGGATCATATTCAACAAAGGTGGAAGCTTCAATCTAATAACCAAGGCAGAGGCTCATGTAATGACAACTATCATATGTGGGAAGCTAATCAATGTGGGTCATATCATCCTCCAGCGTATGATAAAGGCTAGGGATCAGAGGAAGGATTCCACACTCCCCTATGCAGCAATTATTTCAAGAATTCTGCAGTATGCTAGGATTCAACACATTGAAAAGGGGAAAGGGAAACTCACAGAGGCATTCAAAGAAGAGGAACTGCAAAGGATGGGTATTGAAAGAGATGAAGGAAGATGGGTTGGAAAGGGAGCAGGGAAATCTGAAGATTTGTTCTTCGCTGCTGATACTTCCCTCCAACAAGAAGGCACTTTTGAGGCCCCTGGCAGATCTGTACCTCAGCCTTCTCAGCCAATTCCATCTCCCTCCAAGCCTACTCACCCTCCTTCTACTCCCTCCTCACGAGCCAAGCCAACCAAGATCACTGAGTTGTTTGACAGTTTGTCAACACTCATTCTCAGCATTCGGGATGAGCAAAATGTCAAATTTGCTCACCTGCAAGATCAGATCCATCAGTTGGCTGTGAATATGAAAGTGGTGGCTGATGCTTATGAAGAAATAAGAAATGCAATTCCTACCACTTCAGCTCCACCTCAGCCTGGTATCCTTGGGCCTACTCTGTCTTCATCCCCTGTGCCTCCAAGTCTATTTGAAATGGCTTCTCCTGTTACTGGTGTTGAGGCACAAGAATCTGAACCAGCTGGTGCAGAAAGCACTCCAAAGGCCTCCAGCAATGAGGCAAGTCCTGGTCCTCCCCTGGACTATGGCATAGAGGAAGAAGGTCTGGAGGAGTCAAGCCCTCTTGAGCCTAGTGAAGCAGTTGCTCAAGACTCTATCCTTTCCACCCAAGAAACTGAGCAAGTTGAGCAACTAGTGGCATCCATATCTGCTTCACCATTTCTGCAAGCTGCACTCAATGAGGAAAGGAGCATTGTGCCTGTTATTGATTTTGAAGCTATTGCTCACAATGCTCTACTGCAAGCTCAAAGGAGAAGGCTTGAAGAAATATTTCCTCCTGCTGAACCAGCCTCTCATTCTCTTGCTGCTTATGGGCTTTCAAAGGAACAGAGAACTCGACTAGCTCTTTCCAGGCAGGAAATGCAAGAGCTGCTTGAGGTCTCTGATGATGATGGTGATGAAGAACCTAGCCCTGAGCCTGCTGAGCAGCCTGCACCAGTTCAGCCAGAGATTCCTTTTGCTCCTGTCCCTCTTCGTGCTATTCCTATCTCTCAGATTCCTCCTCCAATGGACTTTGTTAGGCTTTCTGATGATGCCAAAAAGGGGGAGAAGATAAAGCAAACTGGGACCAAGCAAGCTGGAAAATCTGCTGAGTCATCCGGGAAAGGAAAGTCATACAACAAGAAGACTAAGCCAAAGAAGAAGTGATTGATTAGGACTTAGGCTGAGTCTTCCTGTTGTATTTTGTTA
Organism: Adenanthera pavonina; assembly: GCA_026686845.1. Taxonomy (NCBI): domain Eukaryota; kingdom Viridiplantae; phylum Streptophyta; class Magnoliopsida; order Fabales; family Fabaceae; genus Adenanthera; species Adenanthera pavonina. The sequence goes on from JAIVEN010000017.1 coordinate 14,246,630, forward strand.
TGATTGCTTGCATCTTGTTTTTGTTTTGATGATTATTCTTTATGTTTTGAGAACTGATCTTCGATTGAAGTATGTATTGCAACCATTGATTAAATGAATGAACTTCTTAGTTGCAATGTTTTGTGCCTTGAATCTCTTCACTTAATCTGTTGGATATGATATCTTATGCATATGTTGAGGTGGAGCTTGTGAAAGCAAACCCAAGTACTAATCTAGTTTGTGAGTTGTTTTGTCATCATCAAAAAGGGGGAGAATATTGAATCAAGAGTTTTGATGATTCCAAACCAACATCCAAGAGCTTGGATTGAAGATATCAAAGGAGATCAAAGTGCTTCAAACCTTGATTTTATGTTAAATCTTGACTTATTTGAAAAATATCCACAAACAGACGAAGTTTGAAAGTTTAAACTGAACTGTCATGTTGGAAATTCGAACTTTGCCTTTGGAAATTCGAATTATGAGCTAAAACTGAATAAGTCTGAAGAGATGTCTCTCTGTCAGATGAATTTTGATTCTCCAAAATTTGAATTTTCATCCAAGATTGAAAGAAACCTTTTTGTGACAGACGAACTTCAAACATTCAAAATTTGAATTTCAGATAAAATGCAGTTTGCGAAAACCAAAGAAATTCGTCTGAAACTATGTTAAGGTTCATATGAAATCAAGAAAAAATTGAGTTTGAAAAATGCTCTCTGACAGACGAACTTTGGCTTTCCAATATTCGAATTTTCATATAAGTCTGAAAGGAGCTTCTCTGAGACAGACGAACTTTGAGTTTTCAAAATTTGAATTTCAAACAAAACACAACTTGAGAAAATAGAAGAAATTCGTCTGAAACAATGTTAAAGTTCATCTGAAATCAAGAATAAATTAAAGTTTCAAAACTGCTCTCTGACAAACGAACTTTGAATACTAAAATTCAAATTTCAGAAGCTATGTTTTTGAGTCTGTTGAAATGAAATATTGACATACGAATGACAAGTCTTGTAACATTTGAATGTTGAAGTTAGTCTAAAAAGAGTCTCTCTGACAGACGAATTTCACCCTTTCAAAATTTGAATTTTTTAGAAAGTGATCTACTGTGCCTCTTTGAAAGTTCAATGGACAGATGAATTTTTGGCTTCCAAAATTCAAATTTCGAGGGCACTATAGAAAATTGAAAACACTGTTCATTCTTAACAGAAAAACTTTCTTCTTGAAAATTCGTATGTCACAACGTGAAAACATTTTACAAGTTTCAAAATTCGAATTTCACTTCTCGAACAGATGAACTTTGTTTTTCTACGTTGGAAGCTTTAACCTTCGGTTCCTTCAAAATTCGTCTGTTGACCAATCAAAATTCGAATTTCAGTATGTCAGAAGCATTAAATGCGGTTGGTTAACGGATAGTTTTTCAGAGTAACCATTGGATAACTTCCCCAACGGATAGATTTTATCTCTAACGTACATTTGAGAGCTAAAACTATAAATATAACATCATTTGAAGTTGTGGGTAACGAATCAAACTTGTATATACCGAATTTCTGCTGAATCTTCTTCTCAAAAGCTTTTACCCTCTCAACTTCAATATCTGTACTTTAACCTTCATATCTACTCTATTCAAGAGAGTTATATCTTTGTAAACAATCTACTCTTCATCTGGAAGATAGATTTACTTGTGAGGGGAAATCACAAGGGGATTGGGAAGCACATTGTAGAAGTGCTTAGAGAGATTGAGAAAGCTCCAGAATTAGAGCATACTCGTTGTACTGTGGTATTAGCAAGAAGCCCGTTGAATTCTTGTTGTATATTGGAAAAATCTCAAGAGTTGTCTTGGGGACTGGAGTAGGTCAAGTGGATAGACCGAACCAGGATAAATCACTGAGTCTTCTTTTCCTTATCTTTACTTTTCAGCTTGCTCTGTTTTATACGTTGCTTCCCTTATACTGTGCTGTCTTCACCCATTTCATTTTGTGCAGAGAAATTTCAATCTTCCCAATTCACCCCCCTCTTGGGAAGTCAGCCTTGCTAACACATTAAATAGAATTCTAGAGTAGTTAAGTCAGCAAGGACAAGGTAGTATGAATGAGGAAGTTGGAGTGTATAGAGATTTGAATGATGGAGAAGATGAGAATGTGATAGAGTCAAAGAGGGTCCCAAGGGTTGAAAGAAGAGGTATCTTCTTTCAATTGAAAGATTTCGAGAGTTTAATCCACTAACTTTAGAAGGCAAAATGGATCCTATGGCGGCTAAAGAATGGGTGGATCAATTAGAAACTATCTTCGGTGCCATAGAATGCACCTCTAAACAAAAGATACAATTGGCAATGTTCAAGTTAGAAAAGGAGGCTGAACAATGGAGGAGATTAGTCTTACGAAGTACTGAGGCTATGGGAGCTCACTTAGAAATTAAGAAGTAGTTATCAATTGTGAAGTATACATTTTTTGGAGTACTAGTGTATGAAGGTCCATGTGTTAGGAATTTTGGTATACATGCAGTGGAATAAAACAATCGAATCCCTTCTATAGGTCCATCAATGTTGCTTAAATCGAGATGTAGAAGAAAATTTTATCTTTGATTCTTCTTCTATAGTTAGACCGTAGAAATTGACGCTACTGATAAGCTCTCTCTACCGATATCCACACAAATGATGAGTCTAACTCGAATAACATGCCAGCACCACTGTTCACGAATTTCCGTACGCTTGAAGAGTGAAGACTCTCTTCTCTCTATATGCATCCATACACTTTCTCTCTCTAAGTGTGTGGCCCCTATCTCTTTATGATATGAGGAGACTCTCTTTCGATATATTATTCAGTCTTACTCATTAAGCACGACCATGCATTTCTCAGTCTTACTCATTAAGGGCCCCAGATATATCTCTCCATTAATCAAAGGGAAAAATTTCATCTTAACCATTCATCTTCCTTTACATGAATTCTACTATGTCCAATCATAACCTTTATAATCACCTGATTAACTATGGCTTTTGACTATGACAAAGCATAGTGTTCCTCATGTAGGAACCTATGGTGATCTCAGGTCTGACGGCTCAGTGACACGGTTATATAAATGAGATTTGCTTGTGACCTAATCCATGCAGCTATCTCATGACGGGTCAATCCAATACCTATTTCATAACAGTTGCTTATGATTTTGATTTGTATCTTCATACATAATTAACACATAATCATCAATCAAAATCATACCAACCTTAGTTCATTATTGTTCCTACAAAGATAATTGACTAGGGAAGTTTAAGATAAAATGATTTATCTAAGGATATTATTATAGAAAAAAAACATGCAAACAATATATAATGTAAAAGAAAAAAAACTCCTTCTTTTTCATAATGAAGTATAATATTCATAATACAATAATTGGCCTAGGGTACAATTTCCAACACCATGTTCCATCCTAGCAAATGTGGGAAACTAAAAAGGAAAAGAGAAGCTTAGTGATCCGTGCTTTTTCCCATCTGTGTTCTATAGGAGGAATTAATAAAGGAAGTGGAATAACCCTAATTATGGGAGATAGATGTAAGCTATTGTGTACGAGGCTGGGAGTATTGCAAGGATTGAGTGTGGAAATGGCAACCGAGTCTTGGAGGTGGAATGTTGGGATGTTTCAGAATAGTGGAAGGATAGTGAAAGAATTCAATCCATTATTTTGAATACAAATTTGGATACAACGATGTCGAAGAAAGGTTTAACTAACTAGAGTTCATACTTGGAGAAAAGAATATATGTCCAGGAACCATGATAGGATCAAATAATAGAGGCCTTGGCAGTGATAATGATGGTGATTTCAGTCCTATCAAGGATGACAGTGAAATGGCGCTGATTGTTATTTGGAATATCATATTTGTAGATCGTGAAGGCAATAGTTGGATATCTTTCAAATGAAAAAGAAGGCTAGGCTGTGTTGGAAGAATATGGGATATGGTTAAGAGGTCACCAGTGTCTTTTAAGTTAAACTTAAATTAGGAAAGAAATTCTTGTTTTCTTTCCTGTTAAGAGGAGTTCATAAGGAGGTGGAGTTGAACTCTGTGGTAGGAGGTCTGCTTAGAAGTAAATGTATTGTTAAGTTTTGTAATTTGGAGGATGGCTAGTATGGGTTTGGATGGGGACTATTATGATATCCCATGAGAAGCAGTAAGTAGCAAATGAGTTAGAATTGAGTTGAAAGAGGTCGAATGAGGATTTTACAAGTAGAAATTAATTGCAGAAGATACTTTGAGCTATGAGAATTTTGGGAAGAAAATATTATGTAAGGATTCTGAAGTTGGTGGGAGTGTTTTGTGACTCTCTCTGACTTAAAATAAGGTCTGTAGGGGAATATGTTGTCGACTTCTTAAGGGTTAGAAGTTGGCCTAATTGGTGACAGTGATCTATGGTAGTGATTTAAGTGTTGAAATATCAAGAGTATGGACTAAAGGAAGTCTTTTCTTGGTAATCCCCTGGCCATAAGAACATGAATGATGGAGCAGTATATTACAAGTATAATGTGCTGGCTACCCTTAAGATGTCTACAAGTAGAAGTTGTTAAGCTAAACCTTTTTTCATATGCCATTGTCTCATGGTTTTCCCAGTAGCATCTTTGGAGAATACATAGGAAATCATTGTTATTAGGAAGTATGAGAAAACCCTCTTTGGTATTGAATCACGAGTTAACTAGTTGAGGCTGAATACCAGCTAGTTACGCATTTGATGCACCAGTTACTTAAGGTGTGAGGCACTAATGGGCTGAGAGTAAAAGACTTGGTGATGATACCAACGAGAACCAAATTCCACTTAAATTCATTGTCAATTGGATGTTTATCTTCTAAAAGATTGATTGGGTACAGCTGACTAATTGATCCATACATTACAGCAATTCACTAGCCATGAGATGAGTGGTTATTCATCTAATAGAAAGAATTTTCAAATCTTTCATTGACGATGAGAAGGAAAAAGGGATTAAAGACCTAAAAGTAGAGCTCGTATGGATTCATAAAGATTAAGGTAGGTAGTTGTATTATAACAATTAAATTGAATTGGCAGAAAAAATTTTGAGTCCTAAGGAGGAACCCCAACAATGTCTGTAAAAGATAAGAAAGTTATGACTATAGTGCAACAATAAGTGGTACATGGTGGCTTGTAACCTCTCACTATAAGCATGAGGACTGCATGGTCCATAGTTGGAATGATGTTAGAACAGTAGGATGAAAGTTGGATGGTGATGTTCATGGGTGATGCGAGTATACCATATGGCCCTATGTGTAAGAATGGAGGAATCAAAGTGCATAGCGGAAGCAAACTTAAGGAGCACACGAATAAGATACTGGAAAGGCTATAAGCCCTCAAAATTATGGAGGTTTATCCACAAGCAAGATTATCGGAGTGTAAATCAGAAGCATGTAGAAAATAAAGGTGTAAAATCAAAATAATATGTTCAAGTAGAAACAAGAATATTATGCTAAAGGTGAAAAGAAAAAGAGAAGGACTCTTTTAGATGTGTAAGTAGTTAATGATTGGTTTGTTGGTGCGGAGGTCTTGTGAGATCATGAGATAATTTGGAAAAGTGGACCTACCATAAAGAAACATAGTTTGGTCACTGGTAAAGTTGTTTTAATGATAATGAGGCTGTGGGAATTTGTATGGACTTAAAAGATGTGATGGTTTTGCCTATGCCTTTAGTAGTTCTATTTGGTTGAGAAGTAGAGGATAAAGAGCTTTTATATAGTATGGGTAAATGTATAGTGCAATAGGAATAACCTTTGAAATGCCTAGCGATGGCTTTAAATTAGTTAAAATCCAAAGGTGTAGTGAATGGATTCCATGAGATGCAGTAAATATGGTTAATACAGTGTATATTAGTAAGTTAAGGAAGGACTCAGTATCGACATACAAATCAATACCAAAGAGAGATAGTGATATGAAGATCAAGAAATGATGATGTAAAATTTAGAACAATAATTTGTGTGAAAGAAATGGTGACAAAAAGCCTGACTGAGTGAATTGTTAATCAAGATAATAATCTGCTTGACAAATCTCAGCTTCAGTGGTATGAAGAGAAAGAGAGCTGACAGTTGAAGAGGAATGTGTAAATGAAGCAGTAATCCATATAGTAGAAGAAGTGGTAGTGAGAAGTTAGATTAGTTGAATTGTTACTCGTAGTGGTTCTTGCTTTAGAAAATCTCAAGGTTAATGATTTGGAAGGAGAAGGTTGTCAACCAAAAAGGGACATGTGAATAGAGCAATGAAGAGGTTTAGTTAACAAGAATCACCAAAGAGGATTGATGTACACAAAGTGTATATATGGAAAGATTATATCTTACGATGAGACTTGGACAAGTATTTAGTATGGCAAAGAGGTCATAAGAAAATGAGGTTTTCCTCTAAATATAATAATAATGAGTGAATTTTGGATGTTATGAAGTTATCAAAACAAATTATGGAAATCGGTGGTATTTGATTAATGGAGTTTCATCAAGTGTAGATGTGGCAGTTGATGCAATTTAAATCTTAAGAGAAGCGATTAGTCATTGTTTAGACAAGCAATTACATAGACAAGTAAGGGAAAAGTTAAAAGTTGAGGAGAATGATTGTATACTCTAGAAGTTTTGTTTGAACAATTGTGTGAAAAGTCTATTGTGGGACAAAGGAATTTCCGTCAAAATATTATACAACACATCTTACGTCTAGGAATGTAAGGAAAATTCGACACTAAGAATGATTTTTCGATATAAGTTGCATAAATTTGTGAAGATAGAGGTAGGAGAGAGCAGCTTGTTCACAAGAGGCATTATAGAAAGTAGAAATCGAGAAGAATTACTTAGAAGAGGAAGGATTAATGTGGAAGAAGTATGTTTGTTCATGGTCGCGATTAGTGTAATATCCTGAAAATTCTTTTAAATGTTTAAAGCTCAATATTTCAAAATCTATAAGGAATTTGTAAAAATAGATATATGTCGTTTTGCATGATATAAAGTAAAGAGGCCAATTATCCCGATCAGAAATAAAGATAAAAAAATGACCATTTTACCTTAAAAAAAAAGGAAGGAAAGGAAAAAAAAAAAGAAGAAGAAGAAGAATGGGAGAAAGGCAGTGGACTCTACGCGTAGAATGAAGGAAATTTTATGAATTTTGGGAAAAATTACACCTAATGATCCGAAAGTTTTAAAAATTATAGATTTATCTCGGGTTAAGGGTATTTTTGTAAATATGAAAAATTATAGTCAAAATGAAGCTCTCAATAAGCTAAGACCAATGGAATATAGTATGGAATTTATTAAGATCAAAATAATATTTATTGGGCAATTATGATTCAATATTAATGTCTTACCCGATAAATGTCAGTCTGGACTGCAGGAAGAAGCAGTATTCATTCAAGAAAAATGTGTGGGTCTTATATTTGGACCAAGTGAGATAATTATATTATGGTAATTTTATAATTATAATTAGTATCCCAATAATAGTAACATATACTGCTAAAGTAACTTTATTTGTCCAAACCGGTCCAGGATATATCTGGATAAGTAAATATTTAAAATTTTTGGACCAAAATACCCTCCATTTCGTGCTGATGCACATGACAAAATTATATTATTCAATTAATTATGTCATTTTCAAGAAAAATCAAGAAGCTTAAGTGGCATAAATTGATTGGTTGACAAAGTTTATAAATACTCCCTCCTTGGCTCATGTGTGCGTCATATTTGGGCAAGAAAAGAAGGGGAGAAGCTGCAGCAAAGTGATAAAGAAAGGAAGCCATGTGATGAAGGAAAAAAAAAAAGAGGAGAAAAAGGAAAGGAAAATCCTAAATAAATTGGTAAGCAAGTTCCTTTCAATTTGTAAGTGTTCTAGCCTAGTTTCTAAGTAATTTGAGTTGATTTTCTTGGATTTTCTCCTTCTCCCTTTGCTGTTCTAATCTTGGCCTAAGCATGATAAGAAGAGGGAAGGAGTTTTTAAGCCATAATTTACAACAAAGCATGAGATTTTTCAAGAAAAGTAAACTAGGTGTGTTTTAAAGCAAGTTTTTGTGAAAAACCAATTTCTTCCTCTTAAGAGCAGATTTTGGTCAGACCAATAAGGTGGGAAGGAGCTGGATTTTCATGCATTTGATGGCAAAAATGAGTTCCCCATGATGAAAAACCTTAAAGACAAGTATTGGCTCAAAGATTAGGCTTTAGATAAAGAAATTGAGTTTTTAGGGTTTTAAATGAGACTTTATGAAGTAACTACTTATTCTAGCTGATTGAGCAAGTGTTTAATGATGTTGAGGAACTTGGGGAAGCCTAAGGAGGCTAATGGAAGCATTAGATTCAAGAGGAAGAGCCAAAGGAATGCTTCAAGGTAGCTAAGTTCATATTCTTGCTTTATGTTCTTTCATTGTCTTTCTATGATTAAATTGTGTTGCCATATTGCAATTGTGATTTCTTTGATTCGTCTTGACTGTAAAATGAGGGGTTTTATTCCCTGTGATGTCCATTTTCTAAGCCGTTATGCTGCTGAATTTTTTATGACTAATATGGCAATTTATTGTTTAAAGGTGATTGTGTGATTATATGTGATCAAATGTGAGTTTATTTGACATGATTGACATAATTGCATGGAATGTAACTTGCTACTGAGATTGCCCCCAATCTCATCCCCTCAAGTATCCCAATGATAGGCACAAGCTATGGCAAAGGAGTGCAAAGAAAATGCAAGGAGAATGAAGAAGAGAATGATGCTTGATGATGTTTTCAAGCTATAAGTGTATAATTTGAAATAATGTATGAAACCATGTATATGCTTTTAGATCTGTTCCCTTGTACTATTATGTTCTTATGAGCATTATAAAATGTTTGGCATAGATTTGAAACATGGAATGATCATGTGAGCTTGTTATGAAGTCTTCTTTGCCATGTTATATTGCTAGAAGTTCATTTTGTAACCATGATAGTAAAGTCAACAATGTTTGACTGAAACAGAGAAAGTAAGTCAAGTGTTATATATTATCTGAAACTAGAGAGAACAAGCTTTCGAATGAGCTAAAGAACACTCAATTTGGATATGTGTACAGTTTATAGTATATTTTTGAAGTTAAGGGTCAAAACTGGACAGTAAAGTAAAAGCTGCGAATTTCACTGTGAGTATCACTTATTTTGAAAAGTGATATAAAATTGTACAGAGCTCCGAAAATTTAGTGATTTACATGTTTGAAACGATCTGTGTTTTGAGTTCAACATGCCACTGGTTTGAATTCAATTGGAGCTGTACAATGAGGGATATACAAGTTTTCCCAAGACTACTCTAATAAGAGTGAGGTTCTGACCCTTAGTAATTTAAGTTAAAATCATGCCCTGTCTAGACTAAATAAATGTATAAGAAAAATATGAAGGCAAGTAGACATATATATCTTTCCAAGGGCATAGAATACATGATTTGGCTCAGTATAGAGTTAGATATGAATTTTTAAATTTATGGCCAAAATCCTGGAAAAGAGAGAAATGATCATTTGTACAGTGTAAGTTTGAGTAATAAACTGTACTAATTGGTCAGGTTAAAGGAGGTTTTCATATTTTTATCTTGTATATTAGGTTTCTATCTTCATTTAGAGACTTGAACTACAATGATACGATTTTTATGGATTAAGTTATGATTTTTCAAAGTTCGTCCAGAAAACTTGAGAACCAAATAAATAGTACCACGTTTTTTTTTATTTAAATATTTTGGTTCTATTAATGGTTCAAGCTCTTAATATGAGCTAATTGGATGCTGTCCATACTATAATATATGAGAAAATATAGATAGAAGTAAGGTGTTACAATTAGTGTTTCCAAATTTCAAGGACGAAATTTCTTTTATGGAGGGGAGAATGTAACAACTTTCATTACACTAGAACTTAGTCTCGAGCTTACAAGAAGTAAACTTAACACTATGTGTAGGACCAGAGGAATCAAGATGGAGGAAGAGTAAGAGGAGATGGAACCCTCTCATGCTGCGGCTTGAACTAGGGGTGCTGCAGCAAACAAGATGCAACTTGGATAAATTTTTTAGACAAAAAGCTCCACACCGCAATGAATAGTGAACTTATCTCCCGCCACAGTACCAAAAACTAGATCTTGATAAAATGGAAGCATTTCAATTGATAAAACAGAAAGAATCAAAAGGAGAAACAGAGAAGATGCATTAAGGTTCGAAAAATCTGACCTTGAGGAGTGATTTTCGGACCTTGGGAGCTTGTATCTCGGTTGGTAAGTTACCTTTCCTCTTCTCACTTTTCTCCTCACTTTTCAGGTGGATTTTCCGATATATGCTTGGGTTTCCAGTTTGGGTCGAATTCCACCAATTGAAATGAGTATAAATAGATCAAACAGGTGTTTTTTAGTATTAATGATGCGTGGGTATGAGTTTTAGAGGGAGTATGTATGATTTGTGCCAAACCCTAGCTTTGGATTGTCTATGGAAGCTTAAATATGAATTGTATGTGATGTGTTATGGTTTGAATGGTTGTTTAGGGCTTAATGTTTTGCAACTATGTGGTTGGAACTATGGGTTAAGCTTGAAAGGCTAGATTGTGGATTTGAGTTGCTATAGGTATTATGTTAATTAAAGGTATTATGATGTTGTAGTAATTGCTTGGCTAATTAGAAGCATATGGTTTGTGATGGGTGCTTCGGAGGCTTACCTAATCCCTTGTGTGTGTGATGTCGATAATTCAAGGTAACCGAGTGTTTGTGATATATGTATGTTATGTTGATATATATATATATATGCATGTCTTCGTTCATACCATGATATCCTTATGTGCATGTGTATGGTTTTTCTAAATATCGTGTTATGCATACGGCTAGACGAGGTACTTATATATGATGATGATGATGAGTGTGATATTGTATATTGGCATATGTGATTATGGCATCCACGTATGATTGTATGCTAGCATGACCATGATGATGACTATAATGATGATTATATATATTGTTAGAATGGCATATACATTACTACCCTATGAGTAAAGTGAGATATGGTGGATTGGGAGGTGGTGATGAGATGAGATATGATGTTTTACAATATGATGATATGATGAAAGATCCTTGCCACTAAATCCTTTCCTATAGCCAAGAGAGCCAGGTGGTAGTGGACTATATGATATGATGATAGGTTGGAACATCCTTGCCGCTAAATCCTCTATTATGGCCAGGAGAGCCAGATGGTAGTGGATTGTACCTTCCCTAAATCACTACTAATTCGGGTGGTCCATGGGAAGGAGAGCCACGATCCAAGCATTAGTATGACCTTTGGCCAAGTGCATTAGTATGAGGTGAGCTTAGTGATATCCCAGAATTAGTCTTCACCGGCTATTGGAAGGGAATCAGCTATTCAAAATGTCCTGTGATGACATTATCTCATAGTTCTAGCCGTGTTAAGGGAGACATACATTCCATGACATTTGACATTGCATGACATCATTTACATATATGTGTGGTATTGATGATATTATCATATGTGTGTGTTTGTCTTGGTTATTGAGGCTTTGCCTCACACACCTTTCATGACTAACATTTTAGGTGAAGGCTTTGGTACTAGTCTGAAGAAGACCAAGGATTCGTAGGCCTCTCTGCATTCAGGAATTTCAAATATAACTGATGGCTCATAATTTAGTTTATGTAGTATTTTGCCAAGTAGCTTGTTATGGTTTGATGTCTATATGAGCCTCTTCGGAGTATTACCTGTATACTACGAGATGATAGGATGATTGTGATGATGATATTTAGATGACATAGATGATTATGTGATGATATTGATTATGAGAGATGATATGTGATAGGTGTAGACATATGCTAGGTAGGGTTTATATAAGTGTAATAATGATATGGACCCCGATATGGGTCATTGTTGTTGGAGCATGTGTCTGTGAACCAGATTGGCTGTATGCGTAAGCCCAAATGGGGTTTTTGGGCTTGGTATGTGTGTTTTGGACGAGTAGCCCATTGTATGGAATTAGGGTTTAAGGGGTAAATTCTCGGAGGAATTGTTTTTCTTGGGTGAAGCCTCCTTGGACAAGTTGATTGAGCCATATAAGACTTATGTAAATGATCCTTAAGTCCCAAATTACCTTTGATGGTAATTGGATGAGATAGGCTATGAGTTTTGGTCAAAAAGTAGCTAAAAAGGTGATGGGTGTCCAAAATATCTATACGAAAATGGGTTCATGTGAAATTGGCATCTATAGTTAGATTGGGACAAGATTAACTTGTAGGAGTTGGAATTCGGTCAATCAAATGTCAGAGCACGAAGTTGTGCACATCAGAAGCTTACCTAAAAACTCAGCAACTTGCTAGTATCATATCAGAAGGGGGCGTCGCAGCGCCAAAAGCTTAGCCACGGCACCAAGTGATTATGCCTCTCCCAAGCTGCAGTTACACTGTAGCTCGCCACGGCCCAACTTTGTTTGGTGTTGTTTGGAGTTTTTCTTAGATTTTGATGTTCAAAGAATTGTTTTCAGAGCTTATGGATGTAGGTTGTTACAAGGAGCATGAGCAGCATCTTCATACAGGGTTACAGGTGTTAAAAGACTACTAGTTGTGTGCCAAGTTGAGCAAGTACGAATTCTGGTTGAAGGAAGTGAAGTTTTGGGGCATATAATTTCGACCAATGGTATAACAGTGGATCCCATAAGGTGGATGCAGTTTTGAAATGGGAAAGGCCATAGTGAGTGACAAAAATTTGAAGCTTTTTGGTCTTGGCTAGTTATTATCAAAAGTTCATTAAGGGGTTTTCTCAACTTGCTATGCTTTTGACAAGATTAACATGGAAGGACCGACCATTCATTTGAGCTGATAAATGTGAGAGGGCTTTTTAGGAGTTGAAGATTTGTTTGACATCAACTCCTATGTTAATCATTGTAACACCTCTATTTAGGACTGTTTTTCCATGTATTAGACCTCATTAGAGTCTAATTATACTTAATTAGAAGTTTGAATCACATAAAATGTTATAATAAAATTTTCCAATTTTGGGTACTATTCATTTAACCAATTTCCTTTTCCCCGACCGAACTTCAGAAAATCATGACTAATTCAATAAAAATATTTACATGGCCATATTGCATCTTCATATCATACCACACTTTCACTAAGACCTAAAGCAATATAAAAGCTTGAAGAAACATATTTAACATCACATTTAAAAATTTACATAAAAGATCAAAACACATGGCCAACACAATCACCATCAAATTAAATACCAAGTACTTTCTCCTTTCCCTTCTCTTCCTTGGAGGTCTTGCCATTGTTGCTACCTAAGCATAGTTAATATGTGGGAGGGTGAGATTCAAAGAATCTCAGTAGCTAATTCCCAAACATGCCATCATATTATCACCTTTTTCATAAAAACATCACATAAACTTTAATTTATCACATAGGGACATTGAGACATATACATTTCACAAAAATTTCGGTAGAGTTTTGTTTTGAAAAATGGACATCCTGGAACTCAAAACCCCTCATACAACTCAGCCAACATCATAGAAATATCATAAACCAATATTTCATACATATGTCATAGTGTCAAATATCAAAAAAATAATAATGACAATGTGATGCTAGTAAGGTAAATTAATAACCTTTGAGTGTTCCAAAGGTTCCCACACTTGGTCCACTACTTTTTAAGCTTTCCACAACTTCCTTGAACCTATCCATATTAACATTTAACTACCTTAACCATTGATTTCCAGAATTACACAATACTATACATATTAAACCCTAAAATTTTCATGTTGGTTTCTTTTGGATTTTTCTAGAATCCAACACTTGTACTTAACTAATATGGACCTAAGGATTCCATTTTTGAGATCCAAAACATGAAATTACAACTCTAAATAGGAACCACATTCTTGTTAGATATACTGGCTTCCCAAGAGGGGGGTGAATTGGGAAGATTAAAATTTTCTGTAAAAGTGTAAGGGAGTAGTGAAAGCAAGAGTGACAATAAAAGAAGAGTATAAAGCATAACCAAGTGAAAAACAAGATAAGGGAAGAGAAGACACAAATATTTATCCTGATTTGGTCTCTTTCTCTTGACCTACTTCTAGTCCTCAAGCTACCACTTGAGATTTTCCACTATCTTGCAAGAATTCGGTGGGCTTCTTGCAATGCCTCAGCACAACTTGATGCTCTGTTCCAAGAGCTTATAATCTCACTCTTTGCACTCTAGCTAAGTGCTTCCCAAATCCCTTGTGAAGTCTCCTCACAAGAAAATCTTTCTTCCAAATGAAGATATGATTGATTATAGTAAATGAACTCTCTATTTTAGAGTGTATATGAAAGTTGAAGTACAAGATATGAAGTATGTGAGAGTAGAAGACTTTGACTCAAGAATTTTGCAGTGTTTCTGTATATACAATGTAAAATCATTTTCCACATCTTCAAATGAAGTTCTATTTATAGATTTATGTCTTAACTATACGTTAGAGACAAGATCTAGCCGTTAGAGACGTTGCCCAATAGTTACTCTGAAAAATTATTCGTTCACCAACAGCATTTAATGCATCTAATATTCAAAGTTCTAATTTTAGTGTGTCAACAGATGAATTTCGCAGAGACCGTAAGCTAAAGACTTTAACGTTGAACCTCGAAGTTTGTCTGTTCTAAAGCAAAGTTCGAATTTTCATCTTTGGCAAATGTTTCTATATTAAAACATACGAATTTTTAAGTTTAAATTTCTTCTAGTAAGTGTGAAAAATTGTTCCATATTGCTATAGTGCTTTCAAAGTTTGAATTTTGGTGCTCAAAATTCGTCTGTCAGTAGGCAGCTCAATGTGATACAATAGTTCTTCTTTTCAAAATTCAAATTTTTAAATGCCAAAGTTCGTCTATCAGAGAGATCTCTTATCGGACCTAATTCAAAGTTTGAATTTCTAAATACTAAAATTCGTATGTCAAAAGACTATGATAACAAACTTACAGACTATCTTTCCAAAGTTTGAATTTTCAAAATTAAAGTTCGTCTGTCAAAGAACTAACTTAGAACTCTTTTTAAACTTTATTTTCAGATGAACTTTGACATATCTTTAGACGAATTTTTCATTTTTCATATTTTTTGTTTTACCCGAAATTTGAATTTTCAAAGATGAAATTTGTCTGTCAGAGAATCCTCTTTTCTTGCTAACATATTTTCACTCCAAAGTTCGAATTTCAGATACCAAAATTTGAATTTTCAAAGTAACAAATCAAGTTTAACACTTCAAAATTCGTTTGATAGTGGGTATTTTTCAAATACTTTATGAGTTATCATAAAAACACATTTTTAATACATTGTCTTGCAAGATCAAAGTCTTTTACTCATTTGAATTCAATAAGAAATCCTATATCTAATCATATAGTTGTTTTTCTTGGATTTCTTCACTTGAGATCTTGTATGCATCTTTGATATCTTCCTTCCAAGTTCTAGTTGGTTTGGAATCATCAAAACACTTGATTTAACAATTCCAGCCGAAAATCATGAAAATAGGAGAAAGTTGCTATACTTCATTATACAATAAACTACTTCCATATTCATGATTTAAGTGAGTATTCTAGCATTTCCCTTATGTTTCATGGTTTGTAAACTCATTTCCTTACTTAATCATGACATGGCTGAAACCCTAAGATAAGGAAGAGGGAAATATAATCCATGGATCATGCTTCAAAGACCATGGACTACAAGCTTGAAGTGATGGAAAGTAACTTACCAACTTAAGCTTTCAACTTCCACTTGAGTTCCCTCTTCTTCTTTCTCTCTTTCTCTCTTCTTTCTTGAGTTTTTTCTCCTCTGCTTGCTGCTGGATATTTTGTATGGAATGGTTAAGAAAGAGGGTGATTAAGTGGTTAATGATATAGCTTAATCATGGTTAAACACTTAACCAAACTAGAGTTACTTTTTGGCCAAAAATAAACTACTTCTTAAGGAAGTCCTCTCCAAACAATTATACTGCCCAAGCTGCCCCAAAATCATGCAGGAAGTGAGTATTTTAAGTGTCCACAGTTGCTCAATTTTTTCCGGTCTAGATATATCCTGAATCGGGTAATTTTTAACCATACCGATAAACTGCTTTTTCTAGTAAATTAGTATTTTTAGGCTACAAGACTATTTCAATTTTATTTTTATATTTTTTTAATTACCATGTCCCAAATGATATCTATGTATGGTCCATATCCTGTCCCAATTACCTTTTAATCATCGATTGGGCCCATAATTTACTTTACTCGTTTTAAGTTACTTTTGAATACTCGACACTGATTATTTCCTTATTCTTCAACATTAACCCTCTATGCTATATACCGTTAGACTTCTCTCGTCAAGGGCTTCATTCTAACAATAATTTTACATATTTATAAAATTTCCCCTAATCTAGGGTTAAATTATAATTTCTAAAACTTTCGGGTAATTAGGTGTAATTTTTTCTAAGAATTTTTCTATTTCTTCCCCCGTTATATTTAATAAATTTGGGACATGGATATCATCTTTATAATTTTTAGGGGTAAAAATATAATTTTCTTATTTTTCCATCCAACAAGGAAAATGATCATTTTGCCATTTTTTACGCAAAATGGTGTTTGTCTATTTTTGCGAATTCCTTGTACATTTTACATTATCATTGACTATGTCCTCTTTCATTACTTAGTATCCAGTGAAATTTTGAGATATTATAATCATTCCTAACCCACATGAAATATTCACAGTTTATACATATGCTTCTAAGAATGGTTTAGGATGTGTCTTGATTCAATAAGGGAGAGTGCTAGCATATGCCTCAAGACAGTTGAAGCCTTATAAAGAATATTACCCCACGCAAGACTTGGAGTTGGCATCAGTAGTTTTTTCTTTGAAAATATGGAGACATCACCTTTATGGCACACGGTTTAAAGTGTTTAGCGATCACAAGAGTTTGAAGGATCTCCTTGATCAGAAATAGTTGAATATGATGCAATGTCGTTAGATAGAGTTCTTGAAGGATTATGACTATGCTCTGAAGTACCATCTTGGAAAGGTGAATATGGTGGTAGATGCCTTGAGCAGGAAGTCCATTCATGTGGCAACTATGATGATGCAGGAACAACATTTGATTGAAAGCTTACGGGATTTAAGTTTGTCCATTCTTGTGAAATTAGGTGCTTTGGTGTTGGGATCAATTAATGTTCTGATTGAAGATTCATTTTGCACAAATGAAAGATGAGTATCTTTTGGGTGTTTGAGAACAAGTTGAAATGGGAGAAATGAAGGATATCGATGTTCATGAAGATGGGATCATTCGGTATCATGGAAGAATTTGTGTACCCAATGTTGAGAGCCTGCATACAACTATCCTTGAGGAAGCTCATAAAATTCGGTACACCATTTACCCAGTGCCACCAAGATGTATTATGATTTGAAGTGTGGATATTAGTGGCCAGGGATGAAAAGAGATATTATGGAGTTTGTATCAAAGTGTCTAATTTAGCAGCATGTAAAAGTGGAACATCAGCATCTTGCAAGGTTTTTGCAACCATTGGAAATTCCAAAGTAGAAATAGGATGGCATCTCCATGGACTTTATAATAGGCTTGCCCAGGACTTTTGCTGGGCATGATGCAATATGGGTGATTGTGAACATGTTGACTAAATCGACTCATTTCTTACCTATCAGGAAGACTATTACCATGGAGAAGTTGGCACAACTATATGTGGATGAAATTGTCAGATTGCTGGAGTTTTGAAGAGTATCGTTTCTAATCGAGACCCACAGTTTAAGTCAAAATTTAGCCTCAAATTGGGAATCAAGGGGGTCAAAACTTAAAAGAGTGGTTTCCTTGGGTTAAAACCTTCTTGGACATATCCCTTGTGTCTCTTATGACATGTTGAAATGGTCTCCGGATGCCAATTGCTCATGGGTGGCTATTGGTGGTGTCAAGTTCTTAGTTATGGTCAAAAAGTGACCATTTAGGTGTCGGATATCCAAAATCTCCATATAGAGTTAGATTGAGATGGAACCAATGTCTATAGATAGATTGGGGCAAGATTGATCTATAGGAGTTGGAATCAGATCAATCGGAGGTCGGAACACAAAGTTGTATGCATCGGAAGTTCACCTAAAAATCAGCAAATTGTTGATATAAGATCTGATATGGGCGTCGTGGAGCCAGAAGCCAAGTCATAGCGCCAATCCCCTCTATTTTGAAACATTTTTCAGCCAAGAGCACACACGCCACGGCAGTATTGTAGTGGTTGTGGTGCCAACCCATTCTGTGTCTCCCAAACCACAATTGCACTGTAACTCGCTGTAGCTCTGCCCTTTTTTGGTCCGGTTCATAATTTTTTGGTGTTTTTTATGTTTTAAGAGTTATTTTGGTAGCTTTTGGAAGTAGGTTGTTACATAAGTCAATTAAATAAACACTCTTGATTAAAATTACACAATTCTAGTTTATAAAAAAATTACACGATTCTTAATTTTAGTTTTTAAATTTATACATCTCACCGGTAGACTTTTGTCCAATTTCTTTTTTTTTTTTTGGTTAAAATACTCCTAATCACGCTAAGTCATGCTTTTTAGAAATAAAAAATAAATAAATGGCATTTTGTTGAAAACATTCAAAATTAGATTAAAGGATATGATAATTTCTTGTTTTAAGAGATAATAATGTATAATTTTTATCATTAATTATAATTTGCAACCAAATTTGTACAATAATCAGAATTGATTTCTAATTTATTAGTTTCTTGGCCAAAAAAATAGATATATGATATATTAGTTTCCAATAATTCGTAGTGTCTAAATCAATAATTAGAATTGACATCTGATTCATTATTTGCTTCTCATTTCATATCTCTCAGTCTCTTTTTTATAAACAGACAATTCTTTGGAAATGCCTACCGAGCCGGAGATGACCCGGACCCCGGTGCTGGCTCCATCGAGAACGCTCCACACAATACGGTCCACAATTGGACCGGCGACAACAACCAACCTAACTTCGAAGACATGGGAACCTTTTACGCGGCGGCCAGATACCCCATTTTCTTTACTCATCATTCCAACATGGACAGAATGTGGACCGTATGGAAAACCCTAGAAGGCAAAAGAAGAGACATCACTGACCCAGACTAGTTAAATTCAGGGTTCCTCTTCTACGACGAGAACAAGAACCTCATACGTGTGAAAGTCAAGGATTGCCTCGACACAAGAAAACTAGGGTACGCTTATCAAGACGTTGATATTCCATGGCTTAAATCTAAGCCTACGCCACGTCGGTCATCAAAGGTTCCAAAGGTAGCACTAGCTCCGGATCATCTTGGTGTTGGATCAGCACAAGCAGCTGAGACTTCAAGAGAAAGCAAGTTTCCTCTGGTTCTGAGATTTTTCACAACCATGTCATGATTGGTTCAATGTACGCACATGTTGGCACTCGACCCTTTAAATAAAAAGGGCGTGAGAATTAAAGAAAATTGGCTGGTATATATATTTAGAAAGGTGAATATTGGTTCTATGTTTTATAGTGAGAATTATAAATTATTTCGTTGAATAAAATTAGAGAATTATTTTTTTGGCCTAAAATAAAATCAAAGAATTCAAGGATTGATAACGAAGCTTATCCAATAAAAGTAAGTTACAACTAGAATTCAAAACCTGTGCATAGAAAGCTCTAGGCATATTTAATTAAATTATATAAATTAATATAATTGAATGAATATAAATAGAATATGTTTTTGACATTTTATAATTATATGATTATCATAATAGAAAAATTATTATCACTGTAACGTTAATTCCCTCAACATTCATGATATAAAAAAATAACAAATTACAAATATTATAGTATATATGATGTACAATAGAAATATTATCATATCAAGTTATTGAAAATTTCTCTTTATATTATCATACCAATTTTAAAATTAAACAAATAAATTAAAATAATAATTAATATATATTGATTCAAATTAGTAATACAATAATTAATTTTAATACAAAGATATATATTACACCTTGGTGATACTCAAGATATATTTCATTAAATGCTAGATAAAAAATTTGAAATTCATTTTGTTATTTTAAAATTAATGATATTAATATCATAACTTTTAATGCCATGAAATTTTACTTTTAAAGGTGCATTTAGAACTAAAAACAATTTCACAGTGGTGTAAAAAGACTTGCATAATATGGATTTTTATAAATTTTACCGAATAATAACCGATATAGACTTATACAATTAAATTGTAATTTTTCATAAATATATACGTATATAATTTTTATTTCCATATTTATCATCAAATTTATAAAAAAATAAAAATATATATAAAGAAATAAATATTATTCAAAATATGTGGATCAAGTTTTTTTTATAGTCAACATGATGATATAGATGATTGAAACCTCAACTTGACATACTTTCGACCTCTGCCTCGAGTAATATGGATTTATATAGATCTCATTGAATAATCATTGATGTAAGTATAGATAATCAAATCCTGATTTTTTCACAAATATATATATAATTTTTATTTCTATATTTATCATAAAATTTAAAAGAAGAAAACATTTATAAGAAAATAAATATTATTTAAAATATGTGCGGCCAAATTTTTTATAGTCAATATGATGATATGGAGACATAAAATTGCAACATATCATTTTTTCAACTCTCACTTTATAATATATAATAGATTTTTGCTAGGTTTTCCATTTCTTTCTTGGTAATATTTGGAACTTCTTGGGAACGAATTTGAATGGAGAGGGCATAGTCATGGACATCTTGTCCAGTTGTCTGATTAAATTAAAGCAAACTCAAAATCAAATGCTAGACACAAAATTAAATGTTAAACACAAGACAAATTCCCAATAGTCCTAAAATCATTCTGAAGCTACTAATCCCTTAATTGTTTCCTAGTGACTTGGCTCACCCAATTAATTGTATTCAATTTCAATCTTGCTAATCTAGAGGTTAATGCAACTATAGATGTCTTTTGACTCACCTATAGATCTATCCCAATTTAATTATATAATGTCTTATATAATTAATCAAGATGTCATAACCTATGCTCAACTCTAATTTGATTATGTAGGACTTCCAGGTATATTTCTTCTTAGACGCAAATCAAACCGCAATCCAATCTTACACTATCCAATCTATGGTCAATTTAAGATTCATCTTTCAAGGCTAGTAAAAAACCCCATATCTCAACTTAATGGTGGCCAATCATTAAGGGAGTAAAAAAGCTCAATATTGGATCAACAAGATTGAAATTAAGCACAACCAATAGGCAAAACAAGCACTAAATCACGATCAAGTTCATACGTACTCACCCTAGGATAAAGAAGTTTAGCCACACATGGCTAGGTTCAAAACCAAATCACAAATGAAATACATCAAACCAAAGAAAAATGAGAGGAGAAGAGATTAATCGATGCAATTTTGGCTTCAATCCTTGATACCTCAAAAACCTCCCAAAACTGTCCAGAACTCGTCTTCTATCCAATGAGAATGAAAACCCTTTTTCTCCCCTAAAAAATCACGTGGTAAGTGAAGCTATGCATTTTTTAATTTGCTCTCTAGAAAGTCTCTTAATTTCTGATATCAGACTTTTGCGGCCATGAAATTAACTTTTGCTAGTGTAAAATACTTGAAATCACATTTTCACAATGAAACTCGAAATTCTAGATCAATAAAACAAACATAGTTGTCCTCCCAGCCCCTCATCACATAAAATTAATCAAATTACCATATAATATGCATTAAAACCGCCCTAATGACTTCCAATTATACCCAAATTCATATCAAATACTAAGAAATATTGGGAGTCATCAATAGCCAATGATTTACTTTCCTCCCCTATCTTCCTCATATTTAAGTGACCGCTTAATAGTTACTATCCCCGTCTCCTCACCATAAAATGTTTATTAATTATTTAATAAAAAATGATGGCATGATTTTTTTAATCTAGTTAAATACATTTGTTCATACATTATATTGAAATTAGCCACAATATCAAAATTTATAAATAGTGTGATTTGTTATAAATTTTATGTTTTATTGGGATGAATTGATCGTGTATATATATTAATTTACTATTTTCATTATTTATTCACTATCTTTATATTCACATAATCCAATGCTAGCCATAAAGGGCCTGTTTGGTTCTGTTTCTGAAAATAATTTTTCTGTTTTCGGAAACAGAAAATTCAGAAAACTTGTTTGGTAAACCTGTTTTTTATAAACTATTCTGGAAAACAAAAAAAATAAAAGAACAGAAAACTCAAAACACCTTTATGGTGTTTTGGAGTTTTTGTTCTGAAAAATATAAGGAAAAGTGAAAAACGTTCTGAAAAACATAAGGAAAAGTGAAAAACATCCATCTCATTAATGGTAAAGTTATAAATTTTAAATAACTCATCTATCACTCACTAGTTATGATTTTGAGAACAATTATTCAAACAAATTTTTTTATTTTCTTGTTTTCAAAATTTATTCTCGAAAACAGTTTTATAAAACTGTTTTCAGAACAATAAAATAGAAAATACTGTCAACAATCCTAACTTTACCCCATGCCCTTAGCATCTCAAAACACAGGTGCCCCATTCCATAAGACAGAAAAAACCAACCCTTGGTTTAATTTTTGATAATGGGCCGGGGCGAGATGCCTTGCTTTACTACATTAATTTTTGTTTAAGGAGGAAAGGCCTATGCCGATATGTCCATTTTACAATAATGGCAGAGAGAGACAAGTGTATTCTCTAATCCAACCCTTGGTTTGGCACCAAAGTTGCAGCGTTACAGAGGAGAAACATAGATTTCATAGCAAAATGCGAGTTATATTCGGGTGCGTCTCAGACTAATTCCTGCCTAAAAGGACGTGGAAGAGGAAAATAATGATTTACACTAATCAATTTGTTCTCATTTTTTATATAATGTTTATGATTGAACTAAACCAATACACATCAATTCTTAATACTCCAATCACAATCTTAAAACAAAGAATACGCAATTCCAAAATTCCGTTTAAACTCAGAAAAAAAAAAAAGAAAGAAAAGTGAAGGCTATGGGCCGTTTGATTCATTCACTGGATTAGGGTACGTTAAGTAATGGAGATTACATTATCATGTTAAGGCTATTTGGTTGCCCATGGCTTGATTACTTAGGTAATGAAGATTACCTCAATTAAGGTGATCCTCCTCTCCCTCATTTTTCTATTTGAGCGGCATCACTAATCTTCACTTGACCCATTTTTCCAATATTATCCTCATCCTCCCCCTTTCACCTTCCACTGCTGAGGTCGTCTGCCCCTACTATCAACTTCCTCATTCCTCCTCAACAGTGACTCCCCACGGGCACCTTTATAGTTCTTCTGATGGCGACCCCCCACCAGTACCTTCCTTGTTTCTTTCGACGGTGACCCCCCACTGACACCTTCCTTGTTTGATCTATGTCATCCGTGGACAACGTCCTTTGATCTTCGGCCTCCGTGGACAATATCCTTCGATTTACGACCTCCGTGGATGGTGTCCTTTGATCTACAACCTCCACACCACAATCGTGAAGATCTCCATATCTCGATCTCTAGATATCTACCGTGAAGACCTTCGTCCACCACAGTCATTTTGAGTTTTGACAATGAGGACGTGTCTTCTCTCCCTCCACGCTCTATATTGCATCCTTGTCATCTTTCCTCCCTTGGCCTCGATTTTGTGCCTTCTGCATCTTTGTCATCTTTGCGTGCTTGCAGATTTGGCCATGATGCTTTGATTTTGTTAGTTTATTGATGATGATGATGAATGTGTTGTGTTCTGATCTGTGCCCAGAAAAATAATAATTGGTGATTGTGATGATGTTGTGAAAGGGAGAAGAATGACATAGGAAGATTTTGTTTATGGACCAAGGGCAAAAGGATCATTCTATATTATTTATATTTTCTTTTATAGAAAATAAGCATCATTTCCTTATTTTTATAAATTATACCAAATAAACACATATATAATTATCATTTAATCATATCTCTCCACACTTTTTTATATTATATTACTTAATCTCTTGCAATTGAACAAAACGAGCACTATATATAGTGGAAGAGCCTTGGAATAATTAGATAAAGGGCCAAAAAGAACCTCAAGCTACTAGCTAGCCCACTAATTTGACGGGCTAAGTGCCCCAATCGAAAATTGGCCCTCTTTATATGGGTTTTCTGGATTAATCAAATGGGCTAGATCCATATTTCCTACCCTAGTTTTATTCTTTCATGTAATTTAAAATTAGAACATCTAAATATTTTTTATGCCCCATGGAAAAAGACGTGTCAAAATTATTTTAATTTTTCTGGTAGGTAGTTTGTGGAGTTGTTTGTTATTTTCCTTCGTATAAAGGAAATAAACGAGCCAAAATGGATCTATCTACTCAGTCAAAATTTCAAAATTACACGGTTTTATAGGAGT
Organism: Adenanthera pavonina; assembly: GCA_026686845.1. Lineage (NCBI taxonomy): Eukaryota > Viridiplantae > Streptophyta > Magnoliopsida > Fabales > Fabaceae > Adenanthera > Adenanthera pavonina. The sequence goes on from JAIVEN010000017.1 coordinate 14,271,019, forward strand.
TTTGATTTCCCGAGTCTCTCTCATTTTAATATCTTTATTGTCGCTTTCAAACTGGAAGTTACCCGTACAACCACCTCAGTTTTTCTAACCACGTTCTACATGAGGAATAAATATTATCAAAAGTGTTTCAATCATCAATATAAAATATAAAATATAAAATATGATGAAACTATATTATTTATAAGATAAATAATGTCATTTCAACTTGAGCTCTGTGTTCTTCTTTTCTTTACTTTTGTCTATTTGGTGAATCCCACTTTTTAGGGATTGGGAAATTAGTGATGAGATTTTTATTTAATTTTATTTTTTATAACTAAATAAAGCATCCCTGCATCATCTTGCATGGATGTGCAAAAAGAAAAATCTAATTAAAAACTAAAAAATAATTGAATAAAATCAAACAAAATCTACTAGAAACAAATAAAACAAAACTCACAGTAAGTGAGACTTGTTTCACATGCTGAAATTAATTGGTTTGATTCAATTTTTAGTGTACCTTTTTCTAAGAAAATTTCAATCTATTTTAATTTTGGTTGGTTTGAACCAATTTTCAAACTAGAAATTAATCATATGACCACGTTATCTTTTTGAATCACACTCTACATATGATTTGAGTAATAGTAAATATGTTCAACTATATCCTCCTCTCATTTAATTTATTCTCTATTTAGATCAGGAAAAAATAAGGAGATATAAACATTAAGAAAGAAAATAAGAAAAAACTTAGACACTCGATTATCTTTGTTCCTTCTTATTTTTCCTCATAATATTTCTGTCCTTCTATTTTTTCCTCATTCTAAACAAAACCTTATTGTAGTATTTCATTAGTCCTCTAGTACTTAATATAGAACTATTTTAACCAAATCACATAGGTTAATAATAAAAGTTAAAATTAATTATCTACCTTAATTCTTTAAAAAATCACAATATTATTCTAAAATTACTCTTATTTAATTTTTTTTCTCTCTTTTTTATCTTCATTGAATAGGGGTATTTTTTGGTAATATATAATAAATATTACCTTATTTTCTATAAAGGGTCTTACATTTAGAACCAAGAAAAATGCCTTATATTTATAACTAAAAGTATTTTTTAATCAAATTATTAAATAAGCATATTTTTGTCAAATTCCCTAATTTATGTGAACAAACCTATGGGATAGAGGGAGTATATTAGAGCCGACAATCTGTTCATCCCCAAAAAATCAATGAGTTGGACTTGAAAATTTAAAGTCATATTAAAATCGATCTTTTTGGGTTGACCCGTTAAGCCAGAAAGAAAAATGGGGTTTGGCCCTTTTTTATGCAAACAAAAAATTGAAAAAAAATCCCACCCTCCTAAAGTCATGTACTTTTTTAAAAAAATATACTTCTTTTAAAAAAAATTTTCATGATCCTAAGAATAATTTTATAACAATTAGTAAAACTGAGTTAACAACCAAAATATAACAGAATCAGTTACATTGATCAATTTAGTTTAGTTGAACTTAGTACTATACTTTTTTAAAAAAAATTCATAAATGTTCATTTAAAAATTTTATTTCTTTTAGAGTTCATAAAGTAGTAAAAACTTAAATAAATTGTAGAATTTAAAACTTTATTTTGGTTTTGAAGGTGATAACTAATAATGAATGATGATGATAATTAGTATTTAGTTAGTTATGATTTTAGTTGTATTAATTTAAAAAATTATGTATATGAAAAAAAAATCATTAGACATTGATTTTTGATATTTTATGGAAAAATAATTTAAAAGAAAAAAACTGCAAGGCTATGGGGTGGCTCACAAGTCTATTGAGTATGTACAGGTTGGGCCTAAGAATTGACCATTTCAAAAACAAATTTTTTGGGCCCAATCCATATTAGGCCCATTCCGCCTTAGATATACCATAAAACTATTTCAAAAGGTGACTTATAAAAAGCATTGATAGGACTATTCAATTGTGTCATTTATGCTTATTTACTGACTGGCCATTAGACTCGAGTCTATACTGTGAGACTCCTCTTGCCACAATAGCGCCGTATTATTTTAATTTTTTTTTAATTTAAAATATGTAGATTAAAAATATACCCTCCAGAAACCATATAGCAATGTATTTGTATAAATTAAAATTTTTCCTTTAAAAAAAATACTATACAATAAAAATTGGATCTTTGTAGTGATGCAATTATTCATTAAGAAAGACATTAAAAATTTTAAAACTGTACAAATATATAACTATATAATCTTTGAAGATATATTTTTCACCAACAAATTTTAATTTAAAAAATAAAAAAAAGAAAAAAATCCTATCACAATAGCAATGTGAGAAAGGAGTGGTCTCACAACAGTGACCTGAGTATCGGGCCGTTAATTTGGACTGACAGATCAAAAAGTGTTGCGTTTTGATAAATAGTGTGGCATCACGTACGACTTCAAATTTTGGTGCACGCGGAGCTGTTCCCTACTATTAGTGTGCTGCAACCCGAATATACAAAGTTGCACAACAATCTGCTTCCATTTACAGTAGAGAATGGTTAGTTTATGTATTGGCCCTTGATTGTTGTTATAGGATTGTTATGTTTTGTTATTTTTTTCATTTTCAAGGTTGTTTTGCATCTAGGCCTATATATAGATAGGTTTGATAACTGTTTTTTATTGAATTATTCATTTAGAAATAATATTCATTTTTAGTTTAACATTTTGTTTCAAGATGGTACCAGAGCTGGGTATCCATCAGGTTATCTTAAGGTTCATTAAAAAAAAAGATTGGGGTTCTATTTCTTTTGCTTCCATTCAAAACTCTAAATCACCTTCGATTGAATGCTTCCAGTCATCTCCTTTGATTAATTGCAATCAATTGCTTCTAATAATCTTTGTCTCCTTCGATAATCAATCCTCTCACCGGTGGTTCTTGAGGTTTTCGACGTGTTCTTCTTCTTCTTTGGCTATCTTCTTCGTCACATCTTCTAGCTGGAGAAATCTTGAAGTCTTCTTTCTAGTTTTTGTTTCTAATGCTGAACAAGAAATCATGACCAAGTCCAACGAGAGCAAGTCCAATCAAAGTTCTACAAGTGATAAGGTTATTGCACCATTAGATTTCAACCATCACTGTATTTGCACCCATCTGACACTTAAGCGATGAGTCTAGTGACGAAAGTTCTCACTGGAGCAAATAATTACCCAGTTTGGAGTTGTGCCATGAAAATTGCCCATCTAGCCAAGAAGAAGGTTAGGATAATTGATGGAACGTGTGTCCGTACAAATCAAGAACTTGGATATTAGGGTCAATGGGATTGGTGTAATGATGTTGTCTTGTCTTGGTTAATTAATTTAGTGGACAAAGAAATTGCTAGAGGTATTACTTTTTCTAGCAATGCTCATAAGGGTGTGGTTAGATCTTAAGGAAAGATTTGATAAAGTAGATGGGGCTAAGATTTTTAGCCTTCACAAAGTGATTAACACACTTTCACAAGGGTCTATAAGTGTATCATCTTACTATACGAAGCTCAAGAATTTGTGGGATGAATATTCAACACTGGTCATGATTACAACCTATTAATGTCATACCTAGGTAGCCTATGCTCAGGTTGTTCAGCAACAAAAGGTCTTTCAGTTTCTTATGGGATTGAATGACACTTTCCAATGCACAAGAAGTCAGATCTTGTTGATGTTACTGTTAATCATACCAAATTACATCTTTTTACTGCATTTTCCCTAAGTTATGCTCACATTGAACACATATTTGTACGTATTAGATACTCAAGATAGAAAAATGTGCAATCTAACTCTAATAATGCATGATAGCATATTTTTGCCCTATCATGCATTATTTTACTCTTAATTGGATCCCATGGTAGATTATGAATTCTCATCTTTGTTGTAGGCCTTATGTGAAAAATATTGAAGCTACTCAAGCTTCTTTTTAGAGCTAAAAGATCGAGGAAAGACTAAGACCTTACACTTGGATCATAATCTGAGAAGAAGAAAGCCAAGAACGAAGCTGGCTTCAGAAGTAGTCGAAGCCATAACGTGCCTCTATGGAGCCGTGGCATAGAAGCAAAAATTTGCAGACAATGTCGATTGATGCCACGGCATGATATTGTAGAGTACCGGCATGGATCACACAGAATCAATTGAAGTGGTGGCATAAATCAAGTCGTCGCAATGCAAGCCCTTCAAAAGCAAAACGCTTAGTTTCATTTTCACGAACAGCTTGAGGGTTTTTGAGACATATCCAAGTTCCTTTGTCTTTTCTCCTATTCTGGACAATCGAGAGGCATTTGGAAGGCTTTATTACATTAGGGTTTGCATTTGAGAGTGAAAAATCAAGCTTGGGTTGAAGAAGCTTCAAGAGATTGAGCTCCGCCTTCCCATCCATTCATTTTCTTGTATTTTGCCATGGATCCGATTATTTTGTATATTTATGACTTAATGGTAGATATGTGAAGCTAAACAAGTGTTCCTAGGGTTAGTTTAATCTCTTGTGTGGATTAGATACTATTTCTCCTTTATATTTGTGATTAATGAAATGATTATATTGGTTTAACTCTATGCTTAATGCTTCTTGTTGTTTGACTACCAATAAGATTGTTGGATTAACTTAATTAAGGTTTAAGAAAGTTAGATTAAGTGTAGAACTTTAGTTAAATCGTGTGAGAACTTGTAACTTACTTTGTTGAGTAAACGTTTGTATTGGTAAGGTAGAGATACACTTGCCAATCTCACATAATCACACTAGGATTTGAATTGAAATTGAGGGTTTACTTAATTAATTAAGAGATTAATTGGTAATTAGGCTATACACCTAATTTGAGTCTTGAGAGAGCACTTTTAGGTATTGTAGAATCCTTGGTTAGCATGGTCAATCATTAAAAACATATATAAAAGGAGTTAATTGAGTATTTAAGAAATACAAGAAAAAGAAACAACCCTAGTCTTAATTGCATCTTAATTGTCCATAATCAATCCTCTAATTAAGTAGTTTTCTTTAGTGTTGATATTTTCTTTAAATGGTGATCAATTTGCTGTTTGTTCAAATAAATTGAAAATGCGAAGTCTAATACTTGACCCCTTTTGATCCAAGTCCTTGAGGGACGATACCTTACTCATCATTTTACTATTACCCTAACCCATACATTTATGATAAAAGTCTAGTGGCTAACAAGTTCTTAGCGCCATTGTTGGGGATTTGGCATCAAAAGCCCTTTGGTCAACCTTAAACTAGTGTTGGGAGATTAATTTTCAGTTTATAGATAGAAAAATAGATACTTTGCATGGTTATAGGTTCATATACTTTTTGTTTTTGTTATTAGTTTGATACTTGTTTGTTGTTTTTGGTTTGTAGGTATCTATCTCTTGTGCATGCAAGGTTTGGATCATGTCAGATTTGAAGTGGTTCTTGAGGGTGAAAACATCTTTGAAGGAGATAATTCAAATATTTTTGAACCTAGAGAAACTCCAACCATGGATGAGGTGGATGAAAATGACATCCGTACTCTTGATGATTTTATGAGTACAGAAAATGATGGCTACTACTCTAGTATTTACATGCCGAAGATCCAAGCTCGGAACTTTGAAGTAAAGCAAACCATGCTCCAGTTGCTACAAATGAATGGGCAATTTGGAGGAACCTACTTGGAGGATCCCAATGCTCATTTGACTACCTTTGTGTATGTTTGTGACTCATTCAAGCATAATGGTGTTTTTAAGGATGCTTTGAGGTTGAGGTTTTTCCGTTGTCATTAAAAGATAAAGCTAAGGCATGGCTCAATTCTTTTCCAAAGCAATCTATTGATACTTAGGATGAGTTAGCAATACGATTCAGAACAAGATTTTTTCCTCACGACCATAAGGCATCGCTATGAGGTTAACTTCTATCCTTTGAGCAAGAACCGGGAGAACTCTTTTGTGAAACTTGGGAGTGATTTAAAGATATGTTGAAGTAATGCCCTAGTCATGTACAGCAGAAAATGGGTGTTACTTGAAAGTTTTTGGAATGGGCTTGATGATGATTCCTTAAATATGCTAGATTCGACATCTAATGGGACTATTAGAGGTATATATGTTAATGAGCTCTACAAATTGTATGAGAATATTGCAATAAACACAATGCAAAAGGTCAATATCTCACAAGCCATAAGCTCCTCTAATGACATTCTAGCCCACTTAAATGCTTTGAATCATAGATCTGACAACTTAGAGATGCAAGTCAAAAGAGGAAATGCTATGGGTGTATATGCCATTCAATCTGCTATGGGTTGTGATCAATGCGGGGAAGGACATATCATTGAACAATACCCTTATGCTTTGGAGAATGTTAGCTATTTGAGCGACTTTCAGGGAGGGCAAAACAATCTGTAAAATAATCCTTTCTCCCAGACTTATAATCTGAAATAGCAAAATCACCCTAACTTCTCTTTGAGTCAAGGACAAAAATTGAATCAACCCTCTTCATCCAATGTAAGACCTAACCATCCTGCTAGCTTCCAATCTTATTAAGAAGGAGGAATCCAAAATGGAGAAAATGTTGTCACAAATTCTAGCCAATCAAGAAACAGAAAGAGCAGAGACTAAAGCTACTTTTTCTATTCATGAGATGGCAGTCAAGAATCTTGAAGTGCAAATGGGTACTATGGCCTCTCAATAGAATGCTTTGCAAAAAGGTGGTTTGCCAAGTAATATAATTCCTAATCCAAGGAGAAATGGCAAAGAAGAGTGCAAAGTTGTCACCTTGAGGAGTGGTAAGTAATTGCCTGAAGTCACTGATCCTAGGGTAAATCATTAAGGTGATGAAGAAGTGGCTGCTCAAGATGATGATGAAAGTGAAAAAGAAGAAGAGTTAGTGGAAGAAGTTGTGAAAAAGAGTGAGAAAAAGAATGAGAATGAAGGAGAAAAAAGAGAGGCAAAGATAAAAGATGAGAAATAAGGTGAAAAAATGAGTAGGGAGAAAAGAAAGCAAGAAGAGATCAATCAAAAAGTGACCCTTCCTCTACCTTTTCCCCGAAAATTCAAGAAGCAAAAAGAAGATAAGTAGTTGAAGAAATTCTTAAATATCGTCAAGCAACTGCATATCAATCTTCCTTTAACTGACGCATTGGAGCAAATGCCTGCATATGTGAAATTCTTGAAGGATATGTCCAAGAAGAGAAGGTTTAACGAGTTTGAAATGGTAGCTTTGATGAAAAGTTGCACTGATATCATCAAGAATCTGCCATAGAAGTTAAGTGATCTAGGTAGCTTCATGGTTCCATGTGAGATGGGTAAAATGACCATTAGGAAGGCTTTGTGTGATTTGGGCTATAGTGTAAATTGTTAGCAAGGCTGACTTCCCAAGAGGGGGGGTGAATTGGGAAGATTGAAATTTTTCTGCACAAAGTGAAGTAAAAAAGATATCACAATATAATGAAAACAATGCGTAAAACAGAGCAAGCTGAAAAGTAAAGATAGGGAGAAGAAGACTCAGTAATTTATCCTGGTTCGGTCTTTCCACTTGACCTACGTCCAGTCCCCAAGACACCTCTTGAGATTTATCCACTATACAGCAAGAATTTCAATGGGCTTCTTGCTAGGGCCACAGTACACGAGTATGCTCTGTTTCTGAGCTCTCTCAAACTCTCCAAGCACTTTCACTATGTGCTTCCCAATCCCCTTGTGAATACCCCTCACAAGTAAATCTATCTCCAAGATGAAGAGTAGATTGATTACAATGAAATAACTCTCTTGAAAAGAGTAGATATGAAAGTTTAAGTACAAGTATAGAAGTTGAGAGGGTAAAAGCTTTTGAGAAGAAGATTTAGCAGAAATTCGGTATATACACGTTTGATTCGTTACCCACAACTTCAAATGATGTTATATTTATAGATTTAGGTCTCAAATATCCGTTAGAGACTAAATCTATCCGTTGGGGAAGTTATCCAACAGTTACTCTGAAAAACTATCCGTTTACCAACCGCATTTAATGTTTCTGACATACTGAAATTCGAATTTTGGTTGGTCAACAGACGAATTTCGAAGGAACCGAAGATTAAAGCTTCCAACGTTACAGCACGAAGTTCGTTTGTTCATGAATTGAAATTCGAATTTTGAAACTTACAAAACATTTTCACAATGTGACATACGAATTTCCAAGAAGAAAGTTTTTTGGTTAAGTGTGAACAGTGTTTTCAATTTTCTACAGTGCCTTCGAAATTCGAATTTTGGTATCCCAAAATTCGTCTGTCCACTGAATGTTTAAGAGACACAGTAGATTACTTTCTTCGAAATTCGAATTTTGGAAGGGTGAAATTCGTCTGTCAGAGAGACTCTTTCCAGACTAATTTCATCATTCGAATGTTGCAAGTTCTTATCATTCGTATGTCAATATTTCACTTTAACAGACTCAAGAACTTAGCTTCTGAAATTCGAATTTTAATGTTCAAAGTTCGTCTGTCAGAGAGCAGTTTTGAAACTTAAATCATTCTTGATCTCAGATGAACTTTAACATAGTTTCAGACGAATTTCTTCTATTTTCTCAATTTTTGTTTTGTTTGAAATTCGAATTTTGAAGACTCAAAGTTCGTCTGTTGCAAAGAGGCATCTTTCAGACTTATATGAAAATTCGAATGTTGGAAGTTCAAAATTCGTCTGTCAGAGAGCATTTATCAAACTCAATTTCATTTTGATTTCAGATGCACTTTATCATAATTTCAGACAAATTTCTTTGGTTTTTACAAACTTCATTTTACTTAAAATTCAAATTTTGAAAGTGTGAAGTTCGTCTGTTTACCAAAAGGCCTCTTTCAGACTAGATGAAAATTTGAATTTTGAACAGCCAAAATTCGTCTGACAGAGAGCCATCTCTTCAGACTTATTCAGTTTTAGCTCGAAATTCGAATTTCCAAAGGCAAAGTTTGAATTTCCAACTTGACAGTTTAGCTTAAACTTTCAACCTTCGTCTGTTTGTGGGTGTTTTTCAAATATTTAAAGATTTAACATAAAATCAAAGTTTGAAAGCATCTTTTCTTCAAATCAAAATCTTTTACCCAGTTATAACAGAAACTAAGGATCCTACAAAAGATCTAACAGCAAGAACTCAGAAAATCTTCACTTGAGACAGCTTTGATCTCCTTTGATATCTTCAATCCAAGCTCTTGAATGTTGGTTTGGAATCATCAAAACTCTTGATTCAACATAAATATCTTGCCTCTTTCTATTTTTAAGAAAATATAATTGGGTGAGGCATGGCCAACCACTGTGACATTGCAATTGGCGGATAGGAGTTTGGTTTATCCTAAGGGGATCATTGAATATATGCTTGTGCAAGTAGGTAACTTCATCTTCCCCGTTGATTTCTTTATTCTAAACTGTAAAGTAGATTGGGAGAAGCCTCTCATTCTAGGGCACCCTTTCTTAACCACTGGTAGAGCTCTCATTGATGAAGAAGAAGGTGAAATTACATGGAGAGTTGGTGTAACAACCCTCATTACACTACTTTGAATATAGTCCCGAACTAACATGAAGTAACCTTGTGATGTGCGCAAGACTGGAGGAAACAGGACTAGAGAAAGAAGCAAAACAAGAGAAATTCAATATTTGAGGTAAAGAAAGAGTCATGTCGTGGTGAGATGCAGGGTCACCGCGGTGAGACACGTGTGTCAATTTGGAAAATCACGGGACTGAAAGCACTCATGCCGCAACAAGCCTGTTGGCACCACGGTGAAGTTGAAAATTCTGTTTAAATCAGAAATATTTCAGTTAGATAGACGGAGGAAGAATAGGGGGAGCGATGGAGAAGCTCTGTTAGGGCACGCGAAATCTAACCTGAGGGGATGTTTTCTAGACCTAGGGAGCTTGATTAATGGTTGGTAAGTTGATCTTGCTTCCTCTCTTTTCTTTTCTCTTCGATTTTGGTTTAGAAATCGGTGAGAGTCTGTGGGTTTTTGAGTTGGGGAACAATCCACTGATTAAAGTGTTTGTTTTGGTGTTATGTAGTGTTACGAAGCTTTAGGTCTGAGTTTTGGATGGATTGTGATGGGTTGAGTTAAACCCTAGGTTGAAAATTTGGGAAAGGAAGTGGAAATTTTAAGTTGCATATGTTGGTGTATGTTTGAATGATAGTTCAAGGTTTATTGGTATGTGTGTATGTTGTTAGAACTCCTGGTTAAGTTTGGACAGCTAGATTATGGATTTTAGTGTTATTGGAGTTATGTTAGTTAAAGGTATTATGTATGTGTAGTAGTTGATTGGCTAATTAGAGGCATATAGTTCATGATTAGGTGCTTTGAAGGTTTGCCTAAGCCCTTGTGCATGGTATCGGTAATCCGAGGTAATCGGGTGTTTGTATACTTATGTTATATGTTGTTATATATATATGCATGTCTCTGTTCATACCACAATATCATTATGTCTATGTGTATGGTTTTCTATATATATCGTGGTATACACACGGCTAGATGAAATAGTATACGATGATTATGTGTATATGTGTTAATATGAATATCTGATAATAATGAGTATGATTTTTTGTATATGTGCATACGTGACTGTGGCACCCTAATATCATTGCATGCTAGCATGGCCATGACAGTGATTGTGATGATGATTAGATATGTGCATTTTGAGGTATGTTAGCATGGCATATACATCACCACCCATGAGCATAATGAGATATAGTTAATTGGAGGTGGTGATGAGATGAGATATGATAGTATATGATATGATGATGTGATAAAAGATCCCTGTCACTAAATCCTCTCCTTGGGAGAACCAGGTGGCAGTGGACTATAATATGATATGATGATGATATGATTTGGTGATAGGATGAGATCCCTATCGTTAAATCCTCTCTTATGGCCATAGGAGAGCTAGGTGGCAATGAATTGCACCTTCCCTAAACCACCACCAATTTGCAGTGGTCCAGGGGAAGGAGAGCCATGATCCAATCACTAGTATGACCTTTGGCCGGGTACACTAGTGTAAGGTGAGCTTGGTGATGTCCCGGAATTAGTCTTCACTGACTGTTTGAAGTGATTCACCTATTGAAATGTCTTGTGATGACGTCAGCTCGTAGTTTTAGCCGTGTTGAGAGAGACATGCATTGAAATATGCATTGAGACATGCATTGAGGCATGCATTACACGACATCGATCCCATATGTGTGTGATATTGATGATATATATGTGTCTGTGTGTATTTGTTCCTGATTACTGAGAAATTGTCTCACACCCCCTGTATGACTAACCTTTCAAGTGATGACTCTGGTGCTAGTTTAGAGATGACTAAGGAGCAACAGGCCTCTCCATCTTCGGGAATCCCAAGTATAATTATTGTTATAATTTAGTTTATGTAATATTGTACCAAGTGGGTGGTAATCTAGTGTATTTCCTGTTTTGAGTATTCCTGGGAAGTATTCTTGGAATGTAGCATGTGAGGTCTGTATAAGTGTCCTACGAGTATTGGTTGTATATTATGTGATCATAGAATGACTATGCAATGATAGTGATATTGATGGATGTTATGCGTGATGTGGATAAGTGTCATTCATGGGTTAGATGTGAGTGATGATGATAGTAGACCCCGATATGGGTCTTTAATGTAGGAGCAGGTGTCTGTATGTTAGAATGGCTGTATGTGGGAGCCCAAAGGTGGTTTTGGGTCATGTATGTGAGTTTTGGGCACATAGCCCATTTTGTGGTTTTGGGGTTCAAAAGGGTCAATTCTCGAAGGAGAGGTTTCTTCGGAGAAAAACCTCATTGGACAAGTTGGTTAAGCCAAATAAGACCTGAGTGAATGATCCTTGAGTGTACATTTGCCTTTGGTGGCAAATGAAAGGTGATAGGTCGTGGGTTTTGATCAAAAAGTGGCCAAAATAGTGTTGAGCATCCAGAATCTCCAAATGGAATTGGATTCAAGTGAAATTGGTGCCCATGGTTAGATAATGTTGAGAGTGACCTGTAGGAGTTAGAATCAGGTCAATTGGAGGTCGGAGCACGAAGTTATACGCAATGGAAGTTGGTCCAAAAAATTAGTAGTTTGTTGATATGGATCTTGATGCTGGGGCCATGGTGCCAGCATCTTGGCAGCGACACCAAGCCTTACTGCCCGGCTGAAGCCGCAGCAATACTATAGTAGGCCACGACCTCATCCTATTTTGGTGACTTTCAAATGTTTTTCCGCTGTTCTAATATTTTGGGAAGTGAATTTGGGCTGTGCTTGGTTAGTAGTTAAAGAAATTGGTCAAGAAGGGAGGTTTGTTTTTATAAGGTGTTATAGTTAGTGAAGAAAGGTTGACATTTAATATGTTCAAGGCTATCAAAGCGCCTAATGAGCTGGAAGATTATTGCTTTACTGATATCATTGATCAAGTGGTGCATGAGGAATTCCACAAGTCAATCACTTAAGACCCTTTGGAGGCTCTGTTAATGGGGTGTGAAATGGAAGGGAAGGAATTTGAAGAATACTTAGCTTTAATGAATGCTTTATCAATCATCCCTAGAAATCGCATTGCATTTGAATCAATAGATGTAACTTCTCTTGATAGACCTTCCTTGAAGCCATCTCTTGTTGAGCAGCTAAATCTTGAGTTGAAGGCCCTCTTTACTCACTTGAAATCGATTTATTTGGAAGGAGAACACATTATCAGCTACCATTGCTTCTGATTTGAATGAGGATCATTGCAGACATCAAGGGGATTAGTCCATCAATATGTGTGCACAAAATTTTCTTGGAGGATAACCACAAAACCTCCATCGAGCATCAACAAAGGTTAAATCTTATCATGAACGATGTCGTGAAAAAGGAAATCTTGAAATGATTAGATGCAGGGATTGTGTATCCTATCTCAGATAGTTCTTGTGTGAGCCCAGTCCAATATGTCCCTAAAAATGGGGGCATGGCTGTAGTGGTTAACACCCATAATGAATTTATTCCTACTTGCACTGTTACTAGTTGGAGAGTATGCATGGATTATCGCAAGCTAAATGCTGCCACGTGGAAAGATCATTTTCCACTACCTTTCATTAATCAAATGCTTAATAGACTAACTGGTAAGGAATTCTTTTTCTTTTTGGATGGATCTTCTGGTTACAACCAAATTGCCATTACTCTAGAGGATTAAGAAAAGACTAACTTTACTTGTCCCTATGGCACCTTTATATTTCAAAGGATACCCTTTGGTTTGTACAATATACCGGTGACTTTTCAAAGGTGTATGATGTCCATTTTCTCTTATAGGATTGAAAAGACCATGGAGGGGTTTATGGATGACTTCTCAGTGTTCGGGGAATCTTTTGAGGGATGTCTTTATAATCTTGCCAATGTCTTGAAGCGATGTAAAGAAACTAATATTGTGCTTAATTGGGAGAAATGTCACTTCATGGTGCAAGAAGGCATTATCTTAGGCCATAAACTAATCTTGTGCTTATTTTAATCTCTTGTATGGATTAGATAATGTTTCTCCTTTATATTTGTGATTAATGAAATTATTATGTTGGTTTAACTCTATGCTTAATGCTTCTTGTTGTTTGGCCACCAATGTGATTATTGGATTAACTTAATTAATGTTTAAGAAAGCTAGATTAAGTGTAGAACTTTAGTTAAATCGTGTGAGAACTTGTAACTTACTTTGTTGAGTAAAGGTTTGTATTGGTAAGGTAGAGATACACTTGCTAACCTCACATAATCACACTAGGATTTGCATTGAAATTGAGGGTTTACTTAATTAATTAAGAGATTAATTGGTAATTAGGCTATACACCTAATTTGAGTCTTGAGAGAACACTTTTAGGTATTGTAGAATCCTTGGTTAGCATGGTCAATCATTAAAAACATATATAAAAGGAGTTAATTGAGTATTTAAAAAATACAAGAGAGATAAATGACCCTAGGTCTTAATTGCATCTTAGTTGTCCCTAATTAATCACCTAATTAAGCAGTTTTCTTTAGTGTTGATATTTCCTTTAAATAGTGATCAATTTGCTATTTGCTCAAATTAATCGAAAATGTGAAGTCTAATACTTGACCCCTTTTGACCAAGTCCTTAAAGGATGATACATTACTTATCACTTTACTATTACCTTGGCCCGTATGCTTGTGGTAAAAGTCCAGTGGTGAACAGTCACCCCTTCCCACTATAAATCAAGCCTACTCGATGATAGTTCAAGATGAGGCTCAAATATTTATTTCTTCCTCTTCTCCTGTTTCACCTATGGAGAATACAATTATCACTACAAGGGATGGAAGTATGGGGTAGAGGAAGAGGGCATGGAAATTCATAGGAAAAGTGCACTCATTGTCATAAGAAAGGTCACAAACGGGAAAGTTGTTATAGGTTGATTGGATTTCCTCCAAATTTCAAGTTTGGTAGAGGAAGGGGCCAGCAAGAAAATTTTGTTCAATCAACAATTCAAGCTATTGCAAAACTAGATACCCAAGGTTAACCTATGGATGCAAGAGCTGCAATGCCTTCGATGTTCACACAGGAACAATATTAGCAAATTTTAGGGCTCTTGAGGAAAGATTCAAATGAGGAAACGGTAACTACATTGGCTCTACTCCAGGTATGAATTTAGCTCAATCTGTTAATGTACATAGGTCTAGATGGGTTCTAGATTCTAGGGTTACAAATCATATTGTGAGTAGTTTGAATTTGTTGGAGAATTGTAGACCATACACAGGACCAACTAAAATTGTCAAGATAGCTAATGGGAATAAAGTTTTAATGACCTATGTTGGAAGTGTTAGGATAACTGATGATATTTATCTTGAAAGTGTCTTGTATTCTCTAAAATTGTGCTTTAATTTAATATCTATTTCTAGACTAACTAGAGAAAGAAGCTATATTGTTGCATTTTTTTTTCTGATTTTGTGACATTGCAGGACTTGAGGACTGGCAGAATCACATGGATTGATAGATTAGATCATGGACTTTATGTTGTCTTACAAGATAGAAGAGTTGATTAGCTCTTACTACTATGAAAACTATTCATTCTATAATTTTGAATGATAATGTTTGGCACTATAGATTAGGCCATGCTTCTTTGAATGTTCTTAGACATTTAAATGTTTTTGTCAAAGGATGTTGTTCTTACGGAAAATATTCGATGCGATATGTGTTTTCAAGCAAAGCAAACTCTATTGCCTTTTAGTTCAAGTGATTCGAAGTCTTTTCATATTTTTGAATTAATTCATATGGATGTCTAGGGGCCTTATAAACATCCAACATATCAAGGGCATAGATATTTTCTTATTGTGGTTGATGATTTCTCTTGTGGTACATGGATTTTCCTTATAAATAATAAATATGAAACTATGAGTTATATAAAATCATTTATTGCTTATGTGATTAATCAATTTTCTGTTTGTGTAAAAAGGATAAGAAGTGATAATGGAACTAAATTTGTCAATCATATGGTAAGAGAATTTCTAAATAACAAGGGAATTATGTATGAAACTTCTTGTCCATATATTCCTCAACAGAATGGGATAGTAGAGAGAAAGTATAGGCACATTTAGAAGTAGCTAGGAGCCTTATTTTTCAATCAGGGGTTCCTTTGAAATTCTGGGGAGAGAGTATAAAAGATAAATTTTGCAACAAATTTGCAAAATAAAGGTAAATTCCAAGCCAAATCTGAACCTTGTGTTTTCTTAGGATATCCTGCTACTCAAAAGGGTTATATTTTGTATAATTTGAGAACTAAAGTGATAATAGTATTTAGGCATGTAACCTTTGTTGAGGAAAAATTTCCTTTTAAGGATAGTAAGTATATTGATCAAGGGGGAGTTGAAAAACCTCTAAATGGTCCCTTCATTTATGATAATGATGTTCAACCAATAAATAATAATCAGGAGAAAGAAGTGGTGAGCAGTGAAGAAAATCAGCAAAGAAATGATAATCTGGTACAAAGTGTTATAAACCCATTTGGCCTATAAGAGAAAGGAGACCACCCATCTAGTTGAAAGATTATGTGCCTGTTTGGTTTGCATTTTTGCAAATCAAACCATGGTTTCTAACCATCATTTTTTCCTTTTTTATCCAAATAGGTTTATAGTAAATTTCTTTACTTTTATCCAAACTTCATTTTTATAAACTGTAGTTATTTTATAAGACCTTTTACAAAAAGGTAATCCAAATGAGTACATATGATTGTTCAACAACACAAAATATTGAAATTGTTACAGAACATGAAAATGATATGAATACTATTAATGGAATTAATGACCAGAATTCTGTACATGATTTTGTAAATTCTTTTGCTATATCTGACATATGCAATTGTTATTTGTCTTATATTAATGCTATTGTTGAACCTAGATCTTATGAAGAAGCAATTAAAGATGATAAATCAGTAAGAGCAATGAAAGAAAAAAATACAAGTATCGGAGGAAAATCATACCTAGGACTTGGTAGATTTACCTCCAGAAAAGGTTCCTATAGGTTGTAAATGGGTTTATAAGGTGAAATATAAGGTTGATGGGAGTGTGGAAAGATTTTGGTTGGTTCCTAAAGGGTACAATCAAAAGGAAGGGATACATTACTTTGAAACCTTTTCTCCTGTTGTTAAGATGGTTATTGTTAGATTAGTTCTTAGTTTAGCAGCTATAAATAAATGGGAATTATTTCAAATAGATGTCTATAATGCTTTTCTTCAAGGAGATTTAAATGAAGAGGTGTATATAATTGTTCCACAGGGATTAGAAAGCAAGGGGGAGAGAAAAGTTTGTTAACTGGTCAAATCTTTGCGTGGACTTAAACAAGCATCCAGACAATGGAATGCTAAACTTACTGAGGCATTGATTGCAGGAGAATTTAATCGAAGTAAATATGATTATTCTTTATTTGTAAAGAAACAAACAGATGAAATTATTATTGTGCTGGCATATGTAGATGATTTGGTTATAACTGGGAATAATTTGGATGGAATAAAGAAAGTCAAGAGATATTTGCAAAGTAAATTTAAAATCAAAGATCTTGGTACATTAAAATATTTTCTTGGGTTAGAAGTGGCAAAATCAAACAGAGGAATAATATTAAGTCAAAGGAAGTATGCACATGATCTTATTGCAGATATGGGCCTAGAGAAAGCAAGATCAGTTGTTGTTCCAACAGAACAAAATCTAAGATTAACTAATCGAGAAGAATCAGATAGAGTGGATCAACCTTTACAAGAACCTGAAGTCTATAGGAGGCTTATTAGTAGGCTGTTATATCTTACTTTAACTCGGCCTTATATCTGTTTTGTTGTGCAGGTGCTAAGTCAATTCATGCGCAAGCTGAAAAAGTCACATATGGAGGTTGCAGTTCAAGTGGTTAGATACATAAAGGACAATGTAAGGTTAGGAATATTCTTGTCATCCTCAAACAAGATAGAGCTCGAGTATTATCGTGATTCAGATCGGGCTACTTGCCTAGATACAAGGAGATCAGTAACTGGCTACTTAGTGAAGTATGTTGGTTCGTTAGTCTCCTAGAAATCAAAGAAGCAAAGCACTATATCAAGATCCTCGGCTGAAGTTACGAAAATAACATTAATAGTTGGTTTGCTAAAACAATTAGATATAGTGGGATTGGAGCCTATTGTAATTTGTTGTCATAGTAACCCAATTATAAACATAGCTAATAATCCTATATTCCATCACTACAACAAAACAAGGATTTTCTCACGAATGAAATTCTTCAAAAAATCCAAAAAATCCCTAAGAAAATCATTTCTCAGAGACATTTCTTAGGGAAAATGCACTGTGAGAATATTGCTCATGAGAAAGTAAAATTTCTCAAGGAAATTTTCCCTGAGAACTATTTTTTAGGGAAAATTTCCCTGAGAAATATTTTCTCATGGACGTTTCTCAAGGAAACTTCCCAAAGAATTTTTCTCATGAGAAGTTTCTTGAGAAAATTTTCTCAGGGAACTATACTTGAGAAACTTTTATCAGGGAACACAAAATTAGTTGAACTAAAAAAACATAGCCAAGTAAAGCTTTTCCTTTACTTGCAGCTATAGAAACTCTAGCGTAAAATTATAAAGGGTGAACTTATTCTTGCACAATTTTATGGGGCAAACCTCATGTATCAGATTTGCAAGTTTCAATTCTTGTTGCAAGCCATATCCAAAATCTTGCAATGAAAGCAATGATATCATCAACAAAAAATTTATGATCCTGTCTAAAGAGAAAAATAACAATAATGCCATTTAAAAAGTAATAATGGATTACCCAGGCAGAAAAGAACTCTTTTCTACTCACACAAGAAAAAAGAGCAATAATAATAACTTGCATATAATGATAAAATTTCACCATGACAATAGCAAAAATGTACTCTTCTCTCTAACCCAAGCTAACCCCTCTCTCTAACTATAAAACTAGCTCCTAGTTTCATAGATATAACAAGAACCTATTTAAAATTACAACCCATAAAGCTCAAGATATGTACAAGCATCTGATAAATGACATATGACAAGTAATAATGATATACTTATCAAAGTTAACATTGAATCATTTAATTTCTCTGGCAACCATGGAGGGTAAAAGTCCATTGTTCTCTACACTCAGAAAAATTCATACTGGCACTTGCAAGAACAAATTCTAATCACCAACATATCCATAAGAAGATACTGTGAAATACTTTGATGATTTAGTTTATGAGTTTCAAAAATAGATAAAGTATATATATTTCTTCCCCTTTCTTTCTTCCTCTCATATTCCCTTCATCTCTGCTTTCTTCTACCCATCTTCCCTCCTCTCTCTTTATTGTCCTATTGTTCTCCCTCTGCCTTTTTTCTCTTCATGTACAATCCTCCCATTCACACCACCTTGATTGCCTTTCTTAAGCTCCTAGTATATCATCCATCACCCTTTCTTAAGCTTTTACTTGGGATATAAAAGATACAATCATTTTTTATATTTCTTGTCACAAAAAGTTTATAAAACCAACAAAACACTAGGTGAGAAGAGGCACAACATGGCTTTTCCTTATTTTTATTCAAACCCACAACAAATTTGATAAGCAAGAATAAAATCCAAATTCTCCAGATAACATTAGTCCACAATTTTTTATTCTTTTATTTTTTTAAAGAAATGGGCAACTATATATGAAAAAAGAACTTCCAAATGCATTTTATTGTTTGATAAGCAACATGTTTGTTGAATTAGTATGGCTAATAAATTTTGTCAAAGATGATAGGAAAATATAGAAATGTAACTGAAGATAAGCCCGTGTTTTTGTTTGTAAGCATAATTTTTATAGATAGCATTCTTAACATATATATATATTATAGTTGTCCTTTATGCCATCTCCCTATCCATGCAAACAACATTTTGCAACTTTATATCTTAAGATGAGAATAAAAATTTACTAATTTAAAATCAAGCAAGATCACCTTTGTCACAGACATCATATTGGTGATCAAAGTTCTAGTTTTGTGACTACAAATTATAGTAGTGCAACCCAATGTCTCTACAGATGGCAAGGACCTGACAATAGCATTCAACCTAGCCATTTGCTTTGTTTCAAGAGCCAAACACCTATTATAACATAAAAAATTATTAAATCAAGAAAAAGAGGGAGAGAATTTCCAGAAAATAAACCCAAAAGCTAAACACTAAGACAAGTCATCCTTTTTTGGGATTAATGAACTGGAATATCCAATCTTTGAAGGGCCTATGAACAAAATCAGCAAGGTAATGTCTCTTTAAAGGACAAGGACTAGTATTATCATTAGTTTAAGCATTAGGATTAGGTAACACATCCATACTCTTAAAGGACAAGCAAATCAAGTCCAAGACTTATTAATGTTAGCAAGTTATGAAAATAAAAACCAACCTTAAACTCATCCAACACTAATGCTAAGTGACTAACAAACTCATCTAACAATTTTAATTTCAGCATACATGCATAATTTTACATCAGTCATCGAACTGAAATCCAAAATAATTTTACATCAGTCAATTTTCATCATTCTTAAACTTAGATCTAAAATACAAAATTGCAGAGTTAATTTTCATCAGTCATTAAGCCCAAAAAAAAAAGAAGGAAAAGAATGGCAAACTTGCAACAAGAAAGAAAAGAATTTAGAAGTCATAGTTAGAAGAGCAAAGTTGTAGTGACAATAAAATTAAAAAAAAAGGAAGAGACTTTTAGACTTGTAATGATAAAGAAG
Organism: Adenanthera pavonina; assembly: GCA_026686845.1. Taxonomy (NCBI): domain Eukaryota; kingdom Viridiplantae; phylum Streptophyta; class Magnoliopsida; order Fabales; family Fabaceae; genus Adenanthera; species Adenanthera pavonina. The sequence continues at coordinate 14,291,130 of JAIVEN010000017.1, forward strand.
AGAATTTAGAAGTAAGAGGCAGCGATACAGAATAAGTAAGAGGCAGAGTCACAAACAAACTATCTTTACAAGTAAAGTCACAGACACAAAAAGAACATAGTCCCAATAAAATTGACTTTTAGTCACAGCCAAAAGATAAGAATAGAGTTGCAAGCTGCAACAATATAAGAAAAAAATCAATACTAACAAGCTAGAAATGGAGAAGAGGAGAACTCACCTAAGGACCATGGTGGATGGCTTCAGTGATGGTGGATTAGGGAGATCTAGAGAGTTTCCGCAAGCTACCAAGAAACAAAGAGGAGCCATGAAACCTCAATGATAAGGACAAGAACAATGAAATAGAAGAAGGAAGAAGAGAAAAATGGTGAAGGACAACTCACCAGGTCGATTAGGATGGAGGATGACACCGATGGAGCGCTACCTATAACAAAGAAAGGTGACGAGAGGATTAGGTGCATTCTAAGTTGTGCGATGTGCAACTGAAAATTGTGAGGCATGTTACCGTATTTAGGAAAATATTATCTTTATATTTATGATAATATATCTTTTGTATTTATTTATTATTATTAGGATTGATTTGTTATTCTTTGTATATATTGTAACCTTTCTCAGTAATGATGCTACAGCAATTTTCCAATCCTTTTTCTCTCTTTCATTTACTTGCTTTCATGGTACCAGAGCCAGAAATTTTTTCCAGCAAAAACAGAAAAAAAAAATTAACCTAGAAAGTTCTTCGTCGTCATTGTTAATCATCATCACTGTTAATGAGATTTAGATCTACACCACTGTCATCCTCCATTTCAAACACGCACTGCCCCTCTGTGTTTGCCGCCCCCTATTCGGCCAGATCACCAAATCCGGCAGTCTTCCAATCACGCATGTGCCCCCACGCGCCATGCACATTTTTCTGCACCAGTATCTTCTACCAGCACGTGAGAGCGCCGTTCCGACCTCTGTTTCACTTGCCATGCTCCTCTCTCTATGCTCTTCTTATTCTTAGGGTCCGTTGGTTGTTTTGGTGCTTTCTTGAATTTTCAGATTTTCCAAAATTTGCTGTTTATTATGGAAAAGTCTGATATTGCTCAGCCTATCTCTGTTATCCTTAATGGCTCCAACTATCGCTTATGGTTGGAAAGTATGCGTAGTTTTTTGAAGGGTAGAAAGCTCTAGCGATATATTATCGGTGACATTACTTTTCCTACTTGCGAGATTGCTAAATCTGATTTGAAATATACTAAGCACCTAGATGAATGGGATAGCAAAAATAATCAGATTATTACTTGGTTCTGGAATACTTCTACTCCTAGTATTCACCAACAATTTGGGCGTTTTAACACTGCCAAAGAGGTATGGGACCACCTGGCTAGTCACTACACCTCTTCTGATTTGTCTAATCAATTTCAATTGTAGAAGAATCTTAGTGTTCTTAAATAGGAGAAAGGTTAACCACTGTTTGAATTTCTTGCTAAAATTGAATCCATCTGGGATCAGTTAGCCTACTCTGAATCCACATTCAAGTGTGAGGAAGATACTCAAGCCTTCTTTAAGTATAAAGATCAGCTTCACCTCATTCAATTCTTGATGGCTCTTATGGATGACTTTGAGCCTATTCGGGCTTTTTTGCCACACCAAAGCCCACTGCCTACTCTAGAAGATGCTCTTTCTCATCTCCGATCTGAGGAAACCCGTTTGGGCCTGCTTTAGCAGACCCTTGAGATGGCCTTTGCTGCGTCTGGAAGAAATTCTAAGGCTTATTGTCGCTGCCCTTAATCCACTCACACCTTTGATCAGTGCCCATTTATTGAATGCCAAACCTACCTAAAGAAGGGTCATATTGCTGCTCACTATCCAACTTTGTTCTACTATTACTACAAGAACACCGAGCATCTCATTGATTAGTGCCCTACTTGTCCTCCTAGATCTGACCAAGGGAAATCAACTCGATCTGGTTCCTCCTCCTCCAAGCCTGCCTTATCTCCCACCGATGAGGCACCTAGTGCTACTACTATTTTGGGATCCTCCACAGCAGACATTGAGGCCTTACTTCGTAAACTTATCTCTGGTATGTCTAGCCCACCTGCTGCCTTAGCCACTTCCTCAAGTACACCTTCTTGGTTCTTTGATTCTGCTTGTTGCAACCATATGACTAGTCATGAAAGCTATTTTTCTTTTATGTTACCTAATACCACTGCTCACCCTATACATATTACTGATAACTTCAAATGCCTGTTAGCCATGTTGGTACTATTTCCTTGTCCTCTTTGTCCATTCATGACACTTATTTCGTCCCAACTAATAGCTTTAACCTTCTTTCTGTCGGACAACTTGTTGATATAAGTTATTGTTAAATATGTTGGCTTCCTAAGAAGAGGGGTGAATTGGGAAGAATAAAATTTTCTGCAAAAGTCAAGAAAGTGATGAAAGCAAAAGTAATAGTAAGAAACAAAGTGTAAAAGAATAGCAAGGTAATAGCAGTAAAGAGAAGGGAAGACACAGATGTTTATCTTAGTTCGGTCTTTTTATCTTGACCTACGTCCAATCTCCAAGTTACCACTTGAGATTTTTCACTATCTTGCAAGAATTCAGTGGGCTTCTTGCAATTACCTCAGTACAACTTGATGCTATGTTCTTAGAGCTTACACTCTCACTCTTTGCACTCTAACTAAGTGTTTCCCAAATCTCTTGTGATATATCCCTTATAAGAAAATTTTTCTTCCAGATAAAGATAAGATTGATTACAATGAATAAACTCTCTAATTCTAAGTGTATATGAAAGTTGAAGTACAGAAAATGAAGTATGTAGGAGTAAGAGACTTTGACTTAAGAATTTGACAAAGTTTCAGTATATACAATGTAAAATCGTTACCCACAACTTCAAATGAAATTTTGTTTATAGATTTTTGTCTTAACTATACTTTTGAGACAAGATCTAGCCGTTAGAGACGTTACCTAATGGTTACTCTGAAAAACTATCCATTCACCAACCATATTTAATGTGTTTGACACTCAAAGTTCAAATTTTGGTTGGTCAACAGACGAATTTCACAGATACTGAAAGCTAAAGACTTCAAAATTGAACATCAAAGTCCATCTATTATAAAGCAAAGTTCAAATTTTCATCTTTGAAAAATGTTTCTATGTTGGAACATACGAATTTTCAAGTTCAAAGTACTTCTGTAAAGTGTGAACAGTTGTTCCATATTGCTACAGTGCTTTCGAAGTTTGAATTTTGGTGCCCAAAATTTGTCTGTCAATGGGCAGCTCAATAAGGAACAATAGTTCATCTTTTTGAAATTTAAATTTTCAAAATCCAAAGTTCGTCTGTCAGAGAGAGCTCTTATCAGACTTAGTTCAAAGTTTGAATTTTTGAATGCTAACATTCGTATGTCAACAGATTATCATAACAGACTTGCAAGTTTTGTTTCTAAAATTCAAATTTTTAAAATCAAAGTTTGTCTGTCAGTGAACTAACTTAGAACTCTTTTGAAACTTTACTTTTAGATGAACTTTGACATATCTTTAGATAAATTTTTTATTTTTCATGAATTATGTTTTATCATAAATTTGAATTTTCAAAGCTCAAAGTTCATTTGTCAAAGAAGGCTTTTATCAGATTTAATCCAAAGTTCAAATTTATGCACTCAATGTTCATCTGTCAGAGGAATCTCTTTTTTTGCTAACTTACTTTCAATTCGAAATTCGAATTTCAGAAGCCAAAGTTTGAATTTTTAAAGCAATGGATCAGTTTTAACACTTTAAAGTTCGTCTGTTAGTGAGTTTTTTTCACATATTCCATGAATTATCATATAATCATATTTCTAAATCATTCTTTTGCAAGTTTAAAGTATTTTACTCAATTTAAACATAGTAAGAAATCCTATATCTAATCTTGTGCTGATTTTACTTGGATTTCTCCATTTGGGATCTTCTATGCACCTTTGATATCTTCTTTTCAAGCTCTAGAAGGTTGGTTTGGAATCATTAAAATACTTGATTCACCAAGTAAAAGACTTAAAGTCACAGACTTTAAGTCATGTCACGGACAGAAAGAAAAGTCTGTCCGTGACAATATATTTTTTCTTCATTTATAAATCATAATTATAACTCACGTTTTTCGCAAGTCGTAATACTCGATTACATTTTCTTATTTGACTACTCCAGTGCAAAATGAAATTCTATACTATGATATCTCAAAAGTCAAATGTATTATATATTGATAAAAATTTTTGAGTTTATTATATATTGATAAATTTTCTTTTATTGTTATATTTTGATGAAAGAGTCTCTATTCTTATCTTAGAGATGAACCCTACTCCTAACCCCTCCTCTCGGGCTGCCCCCCTTTAGGGGGGGAGGGGAAGATGATGATGAAAGGGTAATTTAAAAAGAGAGAAAGAAAGAAAGAAAGGGAGGATTTAATTTTTAAACATTTCAGTCTAACGTCCTGGTTTCAAGCAGTAGGACGATACCATGTTTTGAGCCATCACATTCATCCAACGGTCTGTAATCCTAGATGGAAGGGCGCCCATCCCCTATTAAATCCAAATCCCCGGGACCTACAAATCCCTCTATCACACTAGGTTTTAGGGTTTAGAAGCATTCTTCGGCGTTCTGGCCGCGCGCACAAAAAAAAAAAAAAGAAGCATTCTTCGCCGTCGCTGCGTCTTAATCTGTGACTAGTACTTGTTCTTACTTCTTTCATTCTGAGTTGTTTAATACGTAGATGCTGTGATGAAGAAAACCATGGATTGCTTGGTGGTCTGATCGATCATCAGGCAAGATGATTCTTTCCATTTGGTTCGTATTCACTGAGCATACACCGTAGCTCTCTTGCTGCAAATTTCTGATCTGATTATTCTTTTTCTGGGAATCGAAGGACCTATGGAGGAAGTGCTAGATATCAGTGCGCTTTGATCCAAGTTTGCCTTCGGAAATAGTATCGAAGTCTGATCGCTCACCAAGTGCCTTATTCATTGGTGAGGTTAATGTTCATATTTGATTTTCGGACATTTGTATGTCATGTTCATCAATCTTGATAAAGAACGCGAAGGTCCCAGCAGGGGAGCGAGATTCTCTTGAGGTTCCTCTAACGATTGATTTCAAAACCTTTCGCAGATCTATTTGCCGAATCGTAGGATGCCCGAAATGTTCTGATGCATCTAGAACTCTCGGCTAAATGTCAAGAACATTGTACTTTCACCAGGTTCTCTTAAAAAAAATTTCCCCAAACTCGTTTTTCGGCCAATGTCCCCAAATCTTTTATGGTTTAGATGTTTTGCGAGCATCAGTGATGAATACTTTCAGCTGTTATCCTTGCACTTTGATTGCCAGTGAAGAAACCTACGGGGAATAAGATTATTCTGAATAATATGTGAAATGTTTTTCCAAGAAGCTTAAGCTTTTGTAAATTCTTTGCGAAAAGATTATTCTTATTTCTATTCTTGATAGGTTTATGGATTAGCGAAGTTCATCTCCTTCTTTACGTCTGTAAACCAAAACATGTATTTGACACTTACATTTAAGCGGATATTGATATTTAATTATTTTAGTTTAACTTATTCGTTTGCTCTTGATCTTTCTCCGTTTGGGTTTATGTTAAGATCTGTGATGCTATTTTGAAACTGCGTTGTCTATCTGAGTTCCGAAAAGGAATTGAAGATAATTATCATATGCTGAGATCTTACTAGCAATAAGGAGTGATGTAATTACTCTCAATTACTAGTAATTAGTGTTAAGTCATTTGTTGGAATTTCACTTTTCAGTCCAATGCGAGCCATCTTAATTTTTTTTTTATTTTTTTCAATGTATTTTTACAAAACAGTCGTAGAAATAATTATATTTTTTCATTTACTATTAAATATTAGGATAAAACTTAATTACTTGATAAGTACATAGTATTAAGTGAATCTATAATATAATAACATAATCACATTTATAATTTGGAGCTTTCATCTTTTGTTTTGGTTTTTGTTATCTTTAGGAAGGGATCACAGTGATGACTCCATAATATTCAAGCTCAACAGACCGGAATGCAGGGTTCTCTCTATCTTGGGATGATACTTTGCGTGTCGACCACCCCGCTGACCTGAGTGATCTCTACCGTTCTTTTTTTTTTTTCCTCATCTTTTGTGATGTTATTTTTAGGTTTCATTTAAAATTAATCCTCTTTTTCTCTTTTTGTATTTTGGGGAAAGAGAATTCACAATGAGGATGCAAAAGCTCCCTCTTCTGAATAATTCAAGTTGAGGAAGATTGCTGGCAGAATCGAACCTTTTACTCCATAGCCACCACTGAGTGATCTCTTTCCCTCTCTATTTCCTCGATCCTCCCCCACCTTTCATTGTCTCTTCTTTTTTTCTTTTTGACCATGCTTACATTGCCTCTTCATAACTCTTAACTGTTAATCTATACGTTTTTGTTTCAGGGTGCTTTAATGGAAATAATACCTTGATTAGATTCAATGAAATAATGCTTTTGATTAGATTCAATGGGTGAGGTCAATGATGAATTTAATTGCCTACATTGGCTGATGATCTTCATTTAGATAATGATGTCTCCAATAGTCTGAGACCTCTTGAGATGTTTAGATCTATTCTAAACAGATATTTATATCTAAATGATGTGGCCTTCGGAAATTTTAAATAAATAGTTGCTCTTGTCCAGAAATGCGCAGCTGCAGAGGCAGTAGAATTTATTCTCTATAGTATACTTCCTTCGGTCTCAAATATAAAGAAAAATAAATAACTACTTTACACATTTGCGTATGTTTGAGACTTGAGAGAGTATATAGATAGAGAGATAGACACTGATAGCGTGGCTTCTGAACGATGATTACTGGTGGATTTTAGTTTTTAAGTATTATGACTTGTGGATGTGATTTCTGTTTTGCTACAGATGGTTTTGGAGGCAAGGTTTACCTGGTTTTTTTTTTTTCCTTCAAAATTTTCTTTTCACCATCCTGCCTCACAATATCATCCCTGTCAGGCCAGTAAAATAATCTCTGACCCCAAATTTACAATGCAGGTCTTAAATATCCTCAGGATTGGTGTTTGGGCTAATCGTATTTTGAATTATGATTTGCCTGTCGGCACTGGGGAGTAAAATCATAAATTTGGCTCTTTTTATGTCATTTTCGTTTGTTCTTCCCAAAATTATGATCTAGAAACTAGGAATCTGATGTCTTAACTCTCTTCAGAACAGGGTTTGAGATTGTTACATATTGCACCTATAGAAATTTTGGCTGTTTCATTTGTAATTGATATTGATTGGGATGAGGTAAATATGATGTTTAGATCGTGTATTATTACTGTTTCTTACCATCAAATAAATCGCAGCAAACATACGTATATCATTAGCAGCAACTCAATCAAGTTTCAATGCCAAAGTGAGGACTAATCCGCAAACAAGAATTGCATCAAAATGAGAAGTCTTGGAATTTTTGTAAAATCAAAAAATGGGAAGCTGAGTACTGAGAAGACATTCTTAATTCCTGGCGCAAGCATTTGAGAGCCTCCACATGCATTTTCCTGTATTATATATTGCAGAAAAAAAACCCTATTTTACGGGAGGAAGACGGGGAAAAAAGCTAAGATACCACTCGGCATTTGCGCTAGGAATCTACAGTAAGTCTCCGACGCTTGCAAATATCCACATTGTCAATAACTCCTTTGGATATGCCTTTTCCTCTCCGTCTTCTTGAGCTCCTTTCTTCTTCTTACTGCTCACTAGTTTTGTTTCGTGAATTGAAACGGTGCATTTATATTATTAAAAAGAAAAATAATGATATTTTCTTCGAGATTGATTACCTGTGACAATTTATGAGATCCTCACAGGGTAGATCCATTGTATAGAATGCAAGGATTCTTTTCCAGTTTAAAAATTAGATATGTTGATAACTGAAAAAATTATTTGTAGAGGTAAAAATTTAAATTTAAATATTAATTTTTATTATTTGACTAAATTGTCAACGAGTTTAATGGGTTTTATGTATACAACTAGAAAATATCCCAGGCCAATAAATTTTATTTGATGATAAAATTGGACAAAATTTATATATTATATGTAAAACCATTCAATTAATCCTTGCTTAATAACTTGATAACATTATATAAACTTTGCATGCTTTAGGAAACCTAAACTCTGTCATTTTGGAAACCCACATTTATAATGAATCTTTTGACCTTTCTTAGCTATTTGGTATGTCAGGAGTCAATTGAAAAAGTATTAATTTCATCAAAAACTCACTCCCTCTATCACTTCTCTCTTTGGTCGAAAATTGGCTCATAAAACCCCAAATGAGAAACTCCTTCCTTTGGCTAATCTCTTCGGCATTTTTGTCATCATTTAAGTATACAAACTCATAGCAATAATTAGCTAGCAAGATACACAAACTCTCCCCTATTTTAACGCCTTGGCCGAAACATAGGGAGGGACGAGAGGGAGGAAGAAATGCTCAAACTCTAACATTTCTCATGCCTAATGAGAGAGGAAAGAAGCTAGAAGAGATTGGGAGAAGAAAGGGAGAAGAAACCTACCTTGAAGACCTTTGCCCTAGCCTTCTTTTCCTTCCTCTTCCTTTCTTCTTTTTCTCCTTCTCGGCTCCCTCTCTTCTCTCATCTACTCTCACGCCAACCTCCCTTATTCATTGGTGTGTGTGTGTGAATGAGCAATTGGGAGGGGAATTGAGAGGGTATTTATAAGTGAAAGGGAGTGTTTGTGGCCATTATATCTCAATTTGATCCAAGAGCCTATAATTTTTCTTGATTAGTTTATGTGTTCCCCCTCTCATGTCTTTGGTTACTTTTAGAAATGTGAGAAGATTGTTATGGGCAAAATTGTCGAACTTTTTTCTACCAAATTTCATATTACAGGGCCAAGTGAAGGAAAATGTACTTTTCACTTTTATATATCCATTTAACTCTGAATTTAATATTTTTTTATCTAGATTTTCTTTTATACTATATATCTTTTCTATTTACTTTATCTATGGAATTTATTACCTTTTTCTCTTTAATTTTTTTTATGTGGGGTCTACTTGTCTTGGTTACTTTTTACTATTCATCTCACTCAGTTGATATTTACTAATCATGTGGGGCCTACATTTATCTGACTTGTACTTTTTTCTCTCCAAGCCCACATCTCCAATATTACTTATAATTTTAGCTTGCATCAGAGTATTATAATACTATTTTCTCTGTTTTCTCTTGCAAAATAATCATTTTGCCCTTATCTTCTAGAAAAATGATCATTTTACCATTTTAAGCCTCTTTTTGATATTTTTATGTTATTTTAGATCTTAAAGTAATTTAATTAAATATCCAGACTTTACAAAAGATCGTAATTTAATCTAGAATAATTCAATGTCATTCATAATATTATTTGGTCATAAAATATATACATAAAAAATGGGAATGTTACACACATCATGCTTCAAATGTTGTTATTAATGATTGATGATAAATTATGATTATAATTGGCGATGTGGTTTTGGAACTTTTGCCTTTTGGTAGTAAATTTAGTGATGACTAGTACAAATGAAGTAATTACTAATGATAGTAATTTAGTATTTTGTTATTTTGGACTTATTACCTATGATTTTAATTGTATTAATTTAAAGAATTATGTATGGAAAAAAAAGTTTGTATTATTTTTATATTAGAAATTTGAATTTTCGAACCTTAGATGTGAAAAACTTAAATAGGTGTAAAAATGTTGCAGACCTGCAGGCTGAGTTTACAAAATTAAGCCAATTTTGTATTGAGCTTTTCGACCCAACATGTGGTGGGTCGACCCGTATGGATCGGGTTGACTTGTTTTGCCCACTCTATAATTGGTAGGCAATGCCATTAACTCAATTATGGTTGGATAAAATTGCAACGATTTTGAATAATGAAAAATAATATTGTGCCAAAAAAATGTTTAGAATATCAGCAACAATTTTGAGAATACTTTGATGGTAGATTTACACTTTAACCCTATATTAAATGACACATCACATAATTTGGTTATCATTTTAGCTCACATGGTGGAAGCTTCATTTTGTAACTCAAAAGGTCGGTGGTTCAAAAGTAAAGCAGTGGCATTTGAGTTTCTACAAAAAGGTGAGGGGTATTATAAAGATAAAAATGAAAGTGAAGGATAAATCAGTCAGTCAAGCCATTCAGTCATTATTTCGGGAAATACTCATTCCTCATTTTGGGCATTGTTTGGTTGGAGTAAAAATGAGAAAAAGAAAGGGAGGGAGAGGAATTTGTTCCCCCTTGTTTGATGACAAAAAAATTAGGGTAAAAGAGGAAAATGCTGTTAAAATTTTTCCTCCATCTCCTTTATATATTTTCCCCCAAATTAAGATAATTTAAGAAAAAAATATAATATTGCGTCTAATTCTTGCCAAATTACTTTTCCCATTTTCAAAAATCTCAAACCACCTAATCGTTTCTCTTCTCTCTCGTGTCTCCCTTTTATTTTTATTTTTTCTAAAATCTTCTTCAACGTACAGTTCTTGTTTGCTTTTCTTGTTTTGTATTGTCTCCATTTTCGTTTGTTATTTTTAAACTGTCTTGATTATCAGTTCTAGTTTGGATTTTGTTGATGACCACTTTCAAAATCTGGACTTTTTTGTTTATGATACTAATATCAATGAGATTAACTATTGACCTTACTTACAATTTTTGAACTTTCTTATAATTAAAAAATATAAATATAATTAAAAGATATCCACTTTATCATTTTATCCTAATTTTTGAATTATTTATATTGCCAATTTAATTTTTTTATTCTTCATTTTTGTGTTAATTAGTGATATTAAGTACCAATTTTTTTCTAATTAAAAGCTCTCTTTTTAATATTTAAGCAAAAAAAAACTATTGTTAATATTAACTTAAATATATCTATAGTTAATTTATAATTATTTTTTATTCTTTTTTCTCCATTAAATTTCTTTATTTTCCCTCTAGATAAATTAAAATTAAAATTCCTAATTTGTCTTCCCCTTTCTTTCTTTTCATTTCTAAAAACACTTTTAATACTCTTCACACATAATGAGAGGAGTATCGTGTGCATATCATGTGTCTAAAATATCTCAATCAAATTCGAATTATTTAGATTTAATTATATTTTTAATATATTTTTATTTTATTAGATAAAGAATAAAATAAATATAATTTTATAACTATTATTTTTTTAAAATAATATTATTATTATATAAAAAAATAAAAATTTTACGCCGTTGGTGATGAGCATTGGTGCTATTCCTCTTCCCTACTTGGACGATCAGCATGTTTTGAGAGTAATATAAGATATGAACCATCAGATTCATCCGACAGCCAGGCGTTACAGATCTCTATCGCTCTAGGTTTTAGGGTTTAGAAGTATTCGCCGCCGTCACTGTGGGTCTGTGACAACTACTTGTTCTTACTTTTTTTTTTTTTTTTTTACCAAGGAACTACTTGTTCTTACTGGGTTGTTAAATTAGTAGATGCGATGATGAAGAAAACCATGGATTGCTTGGTGGTCTGATAGATTATCAGGCAAGGTGATTCTTTCCTTATGGTTCGTATTCACTGAGCATACAACTTAACTCTCTTCCTGCAAATTTCTGTTGTGATTATTCTTTTTCTGGTAATCGAAGGACCTATGGAGGGAGTGCTAGATATATCAGTGTGCTTTTATCCAAGTTTGCCTTCGGAAATAGTATCGAAGTCTGATCGCTCACCAAGTGCCTTATTAATTGGTGAGTTTAATTAATGTTCATACTTGATTTTCGCACATTTGTATGTCATGTTCGTCGATCTTGATAAAGAGCGATTGATTTCAAAACCCTTCGCAGATCTATTTGCCGAATCGTAGGATGCCCGAAATGTTCTGATGCATCTAGAACCCTCGGCTAAATGTCAAGAACATTGTACTTTCACTAGGTTCACGTAAAAAAATATTTCCCTCAACTTGTTTTCGGCCAATGTCCCCAGATCTTTTATGATTTAGATGTTTGTTTCGCGAGCATCAGTGATGAATACTTTCAGTTGTTATCCTTGCACTTTGATTGCCAGTGAAGAAATCTACGGGGAATAAGATTATTCTGAATAATATGTGAAATGTTTTTCCAAGAAGCTTAAGCTTTTGTAAATGTTTGCGAAAAGATTATTCTTATTTTTATTCTTGATAGCTTTATGGTTTAGCGATGGTATTGGTAAATTTTGTTCATCTCCTATTTTTTTTTTATTACATCTGTAAACCTAAACATGTATCTTACAATATTAGATTTAAGCGGATATTGATATTTTAGTTATTTTAGTTTAGCTTATTCGTTTGCTCTTGATCTTTCTCCGTTTGGGTTTATGTTAAGATCTGTGATGCTATTTTGAAACTGCGTTATCTATCTGAGTTCCGAAAAGGAATTGAAGATAATTATCATATGCTGAGATCTTACTAGCAATAAGGAGTGATGTAATTACTCTCAATTACTAGCAATTAGTGTTAAGTCATTTGTTGGAATTTCACTTTTCAGTCCAATGCGAGCCATCTTAATTTTTTTTTTCAATGTATTTTTACAAAACAGTCGTAGAAATAATTATATTTTTTCATTTATTATTAAATATTAGGATAAAACTTAATTACTTGATAAGTACATAGTATTAAGTGAATCTATAATATAATAACATAATCACATTTATAATTTGGAGCTTTCATCTTTTGTTTTGGTTTTCGTTATCTTAAGGAAGAGATCACAGTGATGACTCCATAATATTCAAGCTCAACAGACCGGAATGCAGGGTTCTCTCTATCTTGGGAAGATACTTTGCGTGTCGACCAACCCGCTGACCTGAGTGATCTCTACCATTCTTTTTTTTTTCTTCTTTTGTGATGTTATTTTTAGGTTTCATTTCAAATTAATCCTCTTTTTCTCTTTTTGTATTTTGGGGAAAGAGAATTCACAATGAGGATGCAAAAGCTCCCTCTTCTGAATAATTCAGGTTGAGGAAGATTGCTGGCAGAATCGAACCTTTTACACCATAGCCACCACTGAGTGATCTCTTTCCCTCTCTATATCCTCGATCCTTCCCAACCTTTCCTTGTCTCTTCTTTTTTTCTTTTTGATCATCCATACATGGTCTCTTCATTACTGAAAATGTTAATCTTTTGGACATTTTTGTTTTTGGGTTCTTTAATGGAAATAATACCTTGATTAGATTCAATGAAATAATACCTTTGATTAGATTCAATGGGTGAGGTCAGTGATGAATTTAATTGCCTACATTGGCTGATGATCTTCTTTTAGATAATGATGCCTCCAATAATCTGAGACCTCTTGAGATGTTTAGATCTATTCTAAACAGATATTTATATCTAAATGATGTAGCCTTTGAAAATTTTAAATAAATAGTTGCTCTTGTTCAGAAATGCGCAGCTGCAGAGGCATTAGAATTTATTCTCTATAATATACTTCCTTCGGTCTCAAATATGACAAAAGAAAAAAAAAAACAACTATTTTACACATTTGCTTATGTTTGAGACTTGAGAGAGTATATAGATTGAGAGATAGACACTGATAGCCTGGCTTCTGAACGATGATTACTGGTGGATTTTAGTTTTTAAGTATTATGACTTGTGGATGTGATTTCTGTTTTGCTACAGATGGTTTTGGAGGCGAGGGTTACCTGGTTTTTTTTCTTTCAAAACTTTATTTTCACCATCCTGCCTCACTATGTCATCCCTGTTAGGCCAGTAAAATAATCTCTGACCCCAAATTTACAATGCAGGTCTTAAATATCCGCAGGATTAGTGTTTGGGCTAATCGTATCTTGAATTATGATTTGCTTGTCGTCATCAGGGAGAAAAATCATAAATTTGGCTCTTTTTATGTCATTTTCGTTTTTGTTCTTCCCAGAATTACGATCTAGAAACTAGGAATCTGATGTCTTAACTCTCTTTCTTCAGAACAGGGTTGGAGATTGTTACATATTGCACCAATAGAAATTTTGGCTGTTTCATTTGTAATTGATATTGATTGGGATGAGGTAAATATGATGTTTAGATCTTGTGTTATTGCTGTTTCTTACCATCAAATAAATCGCAGCAAACATACGTATATCATTAACAGCAACTCAATCAAGTTTCAATGCCAAAGTGAGGACTAATCCGCAAACAAGAATTGCATCAAAATGAGAAGTCTTGGAATTTTTGTAAAAAAAAAAAATGGGAAGCTGAGTACTGAGAAGACATTCTTTAATTCCTGACGCAAGCATTTGAGAGCCTCCACATGCATTTTCCTGTATTATATATTGCAGAAAAAAAACCCTATTTTTATAGGAGGAGGACGGGAAAAAAGCTACCATACCACTTGACATTTGCGCTAGGAATCTTTAATAAGTCTCCGACGCTTGCAAATATCCACATTGTCAGTAACTTCTATGGATATGCCATTTCCTCTCCGTCTTCTTGAGCTCGTTTCTTCTTCTTACTGCTCACTAGTTTTGTTTCGTGCATTTTATATTGTTAAAAAGAAAAGTAATATGATATTTTCTTCCGAGTTTGATTACCTGTGACAATTTTTGAGATTCTCACAGGGTAATTCCATTGCATATAGAATGCAGGTATTCTTTTCCAGTTTAAAAATTAGATATGTTGATGACTGAAAATTATTTGTAGAGGTACAAATTTAAATTTAAATATTAATTTTTATTATTTGACTAAATTGTCAACATGTTTAATGGGTTTTATGTATACAACTAGAAAATATTCCAGGCTAATAAATTTTATTTGATGATATATAATTAGAAAAGTGGACAATTTATATATTATATGTGAAACCATTCAATTAATCCTTGCTTAATAACTTAATAACATTATATAAACTTTGCATGCTTTAGGAAACCTAAACTTTGTCAGTTTGGAAACCTACATTTGTAATGAATCTCGTCACCTTTCTTAGCTATTTGGTACGTTAGGAGTCAATTGAAAGTATTAATTTCATCAAAAATTCACTCCCTCTAACACTTCTTTCTTTGGTCGAAAATTGGCTCATAAAACCCCAAATGAGAAACTCACTCCTTTGGCTAATCTCTGAGGCATTTTGGTCATCATTTAAGTATACAAACTCATAGCAATCATTATCATTAGCTAACAAGATACACAAACTCTCCCGGGAGGGACTAGAGGGAGGAAGAAATGCTCAAACTCTAACCTTTCTCATGCCTAATGAGAGAGGAAAGAAGCTAGAACAAACTGGGAGAAGAAACCTACCATGAAGACTTTTGCCCTAGCCTTCCTTTCCTTCCTCTTCCTTTCTTCTTCCTTTCCTTCCTCTTCCTTTCTTCTTTTTCTCCTTCTCAGCTCCCTCTCTTCTCTCATTTACTCTCACGCCAACCTCCCTTATTCATTGGTGTGGGTGTGAATGAGCAATAAGGCAGGGGAATTGAGAGGGTATTTATAAGGGAAAGGGAGTGTTTGTGGCCATTAGATCTCAATTTGATCCAAGAGCCTATAATTTTTCTTGATTAGTTTATGTGTTCCCCCCCCTTGTGTCCTTGGTTACTTTCAGAAATATGAGAAGATTGTTATGGGCAAAATTGTCCAACTTTTTCCTCCCAAATTTCATATCACAAGCCAAGAGAAGGAAAATGTACTTTTCACTTTTACATATCCATTTAGCTTTGAGTTTAATATTTTTTATCTGAATTTTCTTTTATACTTTATATTTTTTCTATTTACTTTATCTGTATAATTTATTACTTTTTTCTCTTTACTTTTTCATGTGGGGTCTACTTGTCTTGGTTACTTTTTACTATTCATCTCACTTAGTTGATATTTACTAATCATGTGGGGCCTACATTTATCTGACTTGTACTTTTTTCTCTCCAAGCCCACATCTCCAATATTACTTATAATTTTAGCTTGCATCAGAGTATTATAATACTATTTTCTCTGTTTTCTCTTGCAAAATAAACATTTTGCCCTTATCTTCTAGAAAAATGATCATTTTACCATTTTAAGCCTCTTTTTGATATTTTTATGTTATTTTAGGTCTTTAACTAATTTAATTAAATATTCAGACTTTACAAAACATTGTAATTTAATCTAGAATAATTCAATATCATTCATAATATTATTTGGTCATAAAATATATACATAAAAAATGGAGATGTTACACACATTTTGCTTCATA
Organism: Adenanthera pavonina; assembly: GCA_026686845.1. NCBI lineage: Eukaryota > Viridiplantae > Streptophyta > Magnoliopsida > Fabales > Fabaceae > Adenanthera > Adenanthera pavonina. The sequence continues at coordinate 14,307,292 of JAIVEN010000017.1, forward strand.
TACTGTTATTAATGATTGATGATAAATTATGATTATAATTGGTGATGTGGTTTTAGAACTTTTACCTTTTGGTGATGTGTTTTTGGAACTTTTGCCTTTTGATAGTGAATTTAGTGATAACTAGTACAAATGATATAATTACTGATGATAGTAATTTAGTATTTTGTTATTTTGGACTTATTACCTATGGTTTTAGTTGTATTAATTTAAAGAATTATGTATGAAAAATTTTTTTTTTATTATTTTTATATTAGAAATTTGAATTTTGGGATCTTGGACATGAAAAACTTAAATAGGTGTATAAATGTTGCAGACCCGTGGGTTGAGCTTACAAAATTAAGCCCATTTTGTATAATGGGCTTTTTGACTTAATCTATTTTGTCTACTCTAGAATTGGCAGATATCAGGCAATGCTATTAACTCAATTATGGTTGGATAAAATTGTTATAATTTTGAATAATGAAAAATAATATTGTGCCAAAAAATGTTTAGAATATCAGCAACATTTTTTAGAATACTTTGATGATAGATTTGCACTTTAATCCTATATTAAATGACACATCACATAATTTGGTTATCATTTTAGCTCACATGGTGGAAGCTTCATTTTGTAACTCAAAAGGTCGGTGGTTCAAGACTAAAGCAGTGGCATTTGGGTTTCTACAAAAAAAGGGAGGGGTATGATGAAGAAAAAAAGAAAAAAATGAAAGTGAAGAATAAATCAGTCAAGCCATTCACTCATTATTTAGGGAAATACTCATCTCTCACTTTTGGGCATTGTTTGGTTGGAGAAAAAATGGTAAAAAGAAAGGAGAGGGGAGGAATTTGCTCCCCTTCTCTTGTTTGATGGCAAAAAAATTAGAGTAGAGAAGAGAAAATGATGTTAAAATTTTTCCTCCATCTCCTTTATATATTTTCCCCCAAATTGGGTAATTTAAGAAAAAAAATATAGTATTATGTCTAGTTCTTACCAAATTATTTTTCAACATTTTCAAAAATCTCAAACCAGTCCTCTCTCTTCTCTCTCGTGTCTCCCTTTTATTTTCATTTTTTCTAAAATCTTCTTCTACGTACAGTTCTTGTTTGCTTTTCTTGTTTTGTAATATCTCCATTTTCGTTTGTTATTTTTAAACTGTCTTGATTATCAGTTCTAGTTTGAATTTTGTTGATGACCACTTTCAAAATCTGGACTTTTTTGTTTATGATACTAATATCAATGAGATTAACTATTGACCTTGCTTACAATTTTTGAACTTTCGTATAATTAAAAAATATAAATATAATTAAAATATATCCACTTTATCACTTTATCCTAAATTTTGAATTATTTATATTGCCAATTTAATTTTTTTATTCTTCATTTATGTGATAATTAGTGATATTAAGTAACAATTTCTTTCTACTCTCTTTTTAATATTTAAGTCAAAAGAAAAACTATTATTAATATCGACTTAAATATATCAATGGTAAAATAGTTAATTTATAATTATTTTCTATTCTCTTTTTTTTTTATTAAAGTCTCTTATTTTTCTTCTAAATAAATTAAATTTAAAATTCCTGATTTTTCTCTCTTTTCTTTCCTTTAATTAAAATTCTCTTCTCGAAAACACTTTCAATACTCATCACACATAATGAGATGAATACTGCGTGCACATCATGTTTCTAAAATGTCCCAATCAAATCGGAAGATTTAATTAGATTTTCTTATTATATTTTTAATATATTTTTATTTTATTAAATAAAAAATAAAATAGATATAATTCTATAACTGTAACTTTTTTTAAAATAATACTTTTATTATATAAAAAAATAAAAATTTTACGCCGTTAGTGATTAGCATTGGTGCTATTCCTCTTCCCTACTTGGACGATCAGCATGTGTTGAGAGTAATATAAGATATGAACCATCAGATTCATCCGACAGCCAGGCGCTACAGATCTCTATCGCTCTAGGTTTTAGGGTTTAGAAGTATTCGCCGCCGTCACTGCGGGTCTGTGACTACTACTTGTTCTTACTGGGTTGTTAAATTAGTAGATGCGATGATGAAGAAAACCATGGATTGCTTGGTGGTCTGATAGATCATCAGGCATGATGATTCTTTCCTTATGGTTCGTATTCACTGAGCATACATCTTAACTCTCTTTCTGCAAATTTCTGTTGTGATTATTCTTTTTCTGGTAATCGAAGGACCTATGGAGGGAGTGCTAGATATATCAGTGTGCTTTTATCCAAGTTTGCTTTCGGAAATAGTATTGAAATCTGATCGCTCACCAAGTGCCTTATTCATTGGTGAGGTTAATGTTCATACTTGATTTTCGCACATTTGTATGCCATGTTCATCGATCTTGATACAGAGCGATTGATTTCAAAACCCTTCGCAGATCTATTTGCCGAATCGTAGGATGCCCGAAATGTTCTGATGCATCTAGAACCCTCGGCTAAATGTCAAGAACATTGTACTTTCACTAGGTTCACGTAAAAAAATATTTCCCTCAACTTGTTTTCGGCCAATGTCCCCAGATCTTTTATGATTTAGATGTTTGTTTTTCGAGCATCAGTGATGAATACTTTCAATTGTTATCCTTGCACTTTGATTGCCAGTGAAGAAATCTACGGGGAATAAGGTTATTCTGAGATGCCTTCTAATATGTGAAATGTTTTTCCAAAAAGCTTAAGCTTTTGTAAATTGTTTGTGAAAAGATTATTCTTATTTTTATTCTTGATAGCTTTATGGATTAGCGATGTTATTGGTAAATTTTGTTCATCTCCTTTTTTTTTATTACATCTGTAAACCTAAACATGTATCTTACACCGTTAGATTTAAGCGGATATTGATATTTTAGTTATTTTAGTTTAGCTTATTCGTTTGCTCTTGATCTTTCTCCGTTTGGGTTTATGTTAAGATCTGTGATGCTATTTTGAAACTGCGTTATCTATCTGAGTTCCGAAAAAGGAATTGAAGATAATTATCATATGCTGAGATCTTACTAGCAATAAGGAGTGATGTAATTACTCTCAATTACTAGCAATTAGTGTTAAATCATTTGTTGGAATTTCACTTTTCAGTCCAATGCGAGCCATCTTAATTTTTTTTTTCATTTTTTTCTATGTATTTTTACAAAACAGTCTTAGAAATAATTATATTTTTAATTTATTATTAAATATTAGGATAAAACTTAATTACTTTATAAGTACATAGTATTAACTGAATGTATAATGTAATAATATAATCACATTTACAATTTGGAGCTTTCATCTTTTGTTTTGGTTTTTGTTATCTTAAGGAAGAGACCACAGTGATGACTCCATAATATTCAAGCTCAACAGACTGGAATGCAGGGTTCTCTCTATCTCAGGATGATACTTTGTGTGTAGACCACCCCGCTGACCTGAGTGATCTCTACCATTCTTATTTTTGTTTTCTCATCTTTTGTGATGTTATTTTTAGGTTTCATTTCAAATTAATCCTCTTCTTCTCTTTTTATTTTTTGGGGAAAGAGAATTCACAATGAGGATGCAAAAGCTCCCTCTTCTGAATAATTCAGGTTGAGGAAGATTGCTGGCAGAATCGAACCTTATACTCCATGGCCACCACTGAGTGATCTCTTTCCCTCTCTATATCTTCGATCCTTTCCCACCTTTCGTTGTCTCTTCTTTTTTTCCTTTTGACCATCCATACATAGCCTCTTCATAACCCTTAAACTGTTAATCTATACGTTTTTGTTTCAGGGTGCTTTAATGGAAATGATACCTTGATTAGATTCAATGAAATAATACCTTTGATTAGATTCAATGGGTGAGGTCAGTGATGAATTTAATTGCCGACATTGGCTGATGATGTTCTTTTAGATTATGATGTCTCCAGTAATCTGAGACCTCTTGAGATGTTTAGATCTATTCTAAACAGATATTTATATCTAAATGATGTGGCCTTCGAAAATCTTAAATAAATAGTTGCTCTTGTCTAGAAATCGCAGTTGCTGAGGCAGTAGAATTTATTCTCTATAATACACTCTATTGGGTCTCAAATATAAGAAAAAATTATTTTATACATTCAACTGAAGTTAGTAAAATATGCATTTTTTTCCTAAGAGTGTCCCCAATTAATGATCTTTCCTTATATTCTACATTTATTGCTATAAAAATTCACTTTTTTTTCTTTATAGTTTGTTCTAACCTCTCCTCCAAAATTTGTATTTGAGACCTGAGGGAGTACGTAGATAGATAGACAGATAGATACTTGTAGCCTGGCTTCTGTGAACGATGGCTACTGGTGTATTTTAGTTTTTATGACTTGTGGATGTGATTTCTGTTTTGTTACATATGGTTTTGGAGGCAAGGGTTACCTGGTTTTTATTTTCCAAAATTTTCTTCTCACCATCCTGCCTCACAATATCATCCCTGTTAGGCCAGTAAAATAATCTCTGACCCCAAATTTACAATGCAGGTCTTAAATATCCGCAGGATTGGTGTTTGGGCTAATCGAATTTTGAATAATGATTTGCTCTTCGGCATCAGGGAGTAAAATCATAAATTTGGCTCTTTTTATGTCATTTTTGTTTGTTCTTCCCAGAATTATGATCTAGTAACTAGGAATCTGATGGCTCAACTCTCTTCAGAACAGGGTTTGAGATTGTTACATATTGCAGCTATGGAAAATTTGACTGTTTCTTTTGTAATTGATATTGATTCAGAAAGGGCAAATATGATTTTTAGATCTTGTATTATTGCAGTTTCTTACCAGCTAACAAATCGCAGCAAACATACGTATCTCATTAACAGCAACTCAATCAAGTTACAATGCCAAAGTAAGGATTAATCAGCAAACAAGAATTGCATCAAAATGATCAAGTCTTGGATTTTTTTTGTAAGAGAAAGAAAAAAAAAGGAAAACGGAGTATTGAGAAGATTTTTTCACTGTTATCAGAATGGGATTGATCAATTTGACCGATTCAACTAGGAATTGACATCAGGTCTACTTCGGATGAAGGAAGAAATTGCAGAGCATAGAGACTAGTGGAAAATTGATGAATTCAGTCTTTAAACTTCTAAAAACCTGTAAAACTGGCCGTTAAATTGGGCCAGACGGTCCAATCAATTTTCAATGATGAAGTGACGAATAGAAGAGAACAAGAGAAGAGGAGAACAAAAAGAAAATCCCACGACCCAGTAATAGAAAAGGAGAGGGCGGTGAGGACTAGAGAAGGCCAATGAGGAGAGAGAGAGAGATATTGGGATGAGAGGATAGAGAGGACCAACTTTATATTTTTTATTCAGGGTCGTTAATGGATAATTACATAGCTTTAAAAATCGGAGACGCAGGTCGAGAACAGTCGGGTTTTTCCAAGCAAAAGAAGAGAGGATAATGTTTGTCAGGTATTTTGGTTTACCAAGTTTCTATTTCTAATCGACACATTTTTCATTAAAAAAATTAAAAGCTCACATTCCCTCAAGTAATAAAAAGCAGACTCACATCCTCCTATAAAGTTTACTCATTCTCTAACGATTAGAAAATTGATTCAAACTCAATCCCTCCAAATTTTGAGTCATTTCCCTCTTTTTTGTTTCTTGATATCATTGTTCAAAAAATCAGACCGAACCGGCCGGTCTGACCGGTTTGACCGGAAACCGGCCCCTGGTTCGGTCCAGTAATAGTTGGCAACTGGAGGGTTTTGAAACCGGTGGGAACTGGTTAAAAATCGGTACAAAACCAATATAAAACCGGTTTGAATCGGTTTCCCCCCTCTTTTTTTTAAATTTTTTTAATTTTTGAAAAATATTTTTTAAAATAAAATAATATTATTTTTAGTACTAAGTAGCATTATTTTTAATATAAATTTTTTTATTTCTATATTATAATATATTATAAATATTATTATAGTACATAATTATTAATAATGATAAATTTACTTAACAAATAAGATAAAAATAGAATATCAATTGATTATTTTGAATTCAAAATATAATTATAGATAAATATTAACTTGTTTAGATTTTAATATTAGATTGTAAAACTTATTAATAATATTTTTAATTTTTCATATATTATTAAATTTATTTTTTATTCTAGAATAAATGTTAATTTTATAATCATGGATAAATATTTTTTATCTATATTATTAAAAATATATTAATTTATTCACAACCGATCCAACTCCGATCCGACCACTGAATCTTGAACCGTTGTCTCATCCGATTCAATGGTCGATTTTGAACCTTGTTTGATATTAAATTGCTATACGGTGGAAAATTGTAAATGGAGAGGAGAACATAATCTAACAGAGAAAAAGTTAAGGGCCTAATAAAAGTCTTTCCAATTTTAATAAATAATAATTAATAAATTGTCACAAAAAATAATTAATAAATGTCATATGAGCAATAAAAAATATTATTCTTATTATTAGTTACGCATTCCTTAATTAAAAATAAAACCCTCCTTCAATGATTTGAATTGAAAAATCCCACAAATTTCAGCTTTTCATGACTAATAAATCATTAGATAAAAAATATCATAAATTCATTTTTATTATTACTTTATTATGATTTTTTAAAATGTCTCTTCCATATATTTTTAAATAATAGTATATACTACTCTTTTGAATAATAATATCATAATTTTTTTTGTTGATGATATTGTGCTTGAATAATTTGCTTAAACAATTGTAATTAATATGTTGTGGATATGTTTAGTTTCAATTTCTTTTATTTTTTCTCATTATTTTTAATATATAGTTTTATTTCATTTTATACTCACATTAAGAACTTTGATGGTGGAAAGTATGGAATCTTTAAGGTGAGAAGTCGAAATTCTTTTATTTTTCTTATGTATTATTTAAAATATATTATTTTAATCATTATCAGTCCAGTTTTGGTTAGATCACAGTTGAACCATTGAATTTTAAACCAACATCTCGTCTGATTCAAGGTCCCCAATTTTGACAACATTGGATATTCTATAATTCCTGACCCAAGCATTTGAAAGCCTTCACATACATATTCCTTTATTATATTTTGCAGGAAAAAAAAACCTTATTTTATAAGAGGAACTGGGGAAAAAAGCTAATGTATCACTTGGTATAACAACCTACTTCCAAACATCCCAATTACAACTCTCAAAACATCAAAAACTCATAAGCACTCAAAACAACACCAAACCAGGCTGGGGCCGTTGCCAGCTACAGTAATGTCGAGGCCTTAGTGAGGCAGTAGCGCTTGGCGTCGTAGCCAAACTTTTGGCACCATGGTGCCAGCATCATATTTTGTATTAGCAAATTGCTAATTTTTCGGTGAACTTCCAACATATACAACTTTATGCTTTGACCTTTGATTGACCTGATTCCAACTCTAATAAGTTAATCTTATCCCAATTTATCCATAGACACCAATTTAACCTCAATCCATCTCTGTATGGAGATTTTGGACACCAAACACTATTTTAGTCACTTTTTGACCAAAACTCATAACAAACCTCTTCCAATTGCACCAAAAACAATTTGGCACTCAGGGACCATTCACACAAGTCCTATTTGATAAAAACAACTTGTCCAAGGAGGTTTCACCCTGGAGAAACCTCCTCCAAGATTTGACTCCCTTGAAACCCAAATTCACATAATGGGCTATATAGCCAAAACTCACATAAAAGGCCTAAAATCCCTGTTAGGCTTACACATACGGTCATTCTGGCTCATAGACCTATGTACCAACAACCACGACTCAAATCGGAGTCCAAATCATCATCGTACATACACACTAATGCATGCATACATCCATATCACATCATCATCAACATTCATCCATGTCATTACATAATATATACGATATCACTTCTAGCATAACCAGACCATACATAAACATTCAACTCTACTTGGCACAATACATAACATAGACCACACACACACAAACACACACACACACACACACACACACACTACTATTGACTTGAATATTCTCACGTCAGAGAGACTATGACTTATTTGTCTTTTCCGGACTAATGCCAGAGTCTTCACCTGAAATGTTAGTCATGGAAGGGGGTGTGAGACAAAGTCTCAGTAGCTGGGAATACACATAGGCAGCCTATATAATAAGTCATAAAATAATACACATAGTGCAATGAATGCAAAATTACATGGTATGTGCAATGAATGTAAAATGACATGGTATGCATGTCTCCCTCGTACACGACGAGAACCATGAGCTAGCATCATAACATGACATTTCCAATAGGTGACTCCCTTCCAACAGTCGATGAAGACTGATTCTGAGACATCACCAAACTCACCTTACACTAGTGCACTCAACTAAAGGTAACACTAATGCTTGGACTATGGCTTTCATTCCCCTGTACCACTATGAATTGATGATGATTTAAGGAAGGTGCAGTCCACTGCCGCCTTGCTCTCTTGGCCATAGAAGAAGGTTTAGCAAGAGGGATCCATTCCTTATTTTACCATATCATATTTCGCCATCACCAACCAATCCACCATTCTTATAATGCTCATATGGTGATAATGCTCAAGCTATGCTAACATGCCTCTAACATGTATATCATCATCCTAATCATCATCATGGTCATGCTAGCATGCAATGGTATAGGGATGCTACAAAATAACACATACAGATCATATACAAATAGTCATGTACATACCACGATATATAAAAAACCATATATATACAAAAATAATATTGTGGTATGAATAGGGACATGCATATATATACACATATATATACCAACATATAATACACACAACACAAACCCTCGGTTACTTTAAGTTGCCAATACCACACACACATATCCCACAAGCTTCTCGGATTGCCAACCATGACTTGCACTTCTTTGATCAACCAAATAACCACTACAATATCATAATATCTCAATTAACATAATATACAACTTGACCAAAATCCATAATTCAACCAATTATGCTTAACCCAACATTCTAACCACACAATTACAACCTAATAGGCTCTAATTAACCATCCATAACATAATTATCCTTATACTTTCTAGATTCCCAACTCCCTCAACCAAAAATATCCTAGAGTTAAGCTTAAATCACATATACTCTCTCTAAAACAATTACCTAAGCATTATTAACACTAAATAACACCTCATTTATCCCCTTACATCCATTTTAATCTATAGATTTCAGCCAAATCGGAAAACCCAAACATATACCCGAAAATCCACTTCAAAAACCGAAGAAAATGGAAAGGGAGAAGAAAGAATCACTTATCAACTGAAATCAAAGCCTCGAGAGTCCATATATCACTCCCAAATGCTGAATTTTTGAAGCCCTAACAGAGTTCTTCGTCTCTCCCTACGATTCTTCCTTGCTCGGCTGATTGAAATGCTTCTGATTTATAAAAATCCGGAGTCTAGCGTTACAATAGTTTTGTCATGATGTAAGACCCTTCTGTCCAAAAAATTTATCAAATTTCCAACTTGTTTGCCATGGTACCACTGTTTCTCGCTGCAGCGTGGAGTGCTTCGTCTCCAGTTTGCTTTTCCTCCATCCAAGTTCCTCCGGTCCTACACATATCACCAAATACACTTTCCATTAGCTCGAGACTAAATTTAAAATAGTGTAGCGAGGGCTGTTACATTTGGCACTTGCACTAGGTATCTTCAAGAAAGTGTTTGACGCTTGCAAATATCCACATAGCTTTGGATTTGCCACTTCATCACCGTCTTCTTGAGCTCCTTCTTTTTACTCCTTCACTAGTTTTGTTTTGTAAATTGAAGCGGTGCAGTTTAAATTATCAAAAAGAAAAATAATATAATATTTTCTTCCAACAGGATGATCACCTATGACTATTTATGAGATCCTCAGTGGGTGTATCCATTGTATAGAATGCAAGTATTCTTTTAATTTTTCCAATTTAAAAATTAGATATGTTGATAACTAAAAAAATTATTTGTAGATGTAAAAATTTAAATTTAAATATTAATTTTTGTTATTTGACTCAATTGTCAACAAGTTAAAAAGAGAAAATACCCCGGGCTAATAAAATTTATTTGATGATATATAATTAGAGAATTGGACAAAATTTATATATTATATGTAAAACCATTCAATTAAATAAATTATATATTGAATGGAATGACATTCCATCAATATATCAATTAGAAGGATTATACAAACGTGGATCAAACTGTTTTTTGTCATACACATTAGACAAACTTTTAAACTATCAATATTTAGTAAAATAACAAAGTAAAACTTCTTTTCTCCTTCAAGGAAGGAAATGTAGTAGTGGATTGGTTTTCCAACAACACCCTTGAGCTTCAAAGGAGAGTTTGGTTTTTCGATGATCCTCCTAGTGTTAGCTTCTCCTAGTTTGTAGCTACTTAGATCATTTGTACCTCCCTGCTTTTCTAAAAAATATAAAACTTCTTATCTAATTAACACATCAAACAAACAAAATTTATGTAAAAAAGAAGCTGCTTCTCAGTATAAATGTAGCATACAAAGCCAAATGTCCTCAACTCTCCAATTGATATGAACCTCTATGTATCATAATCAAACTACATCCTTCATAAAAAAGAGGTTAAGACAACTTTATTAGCATGATAATATGATCTGAAAAAATGATCATACAATTCACAATATATATATTGTGATGATAAATTAGTAAAAAGGATTTATAAGCATAGCATATATTAACAAAAACTAACATCAGGAACCTAATATCTGGCAATAATGCATGTTCAAACAGTTGAAGCACCAATTCTCTTTAAAAAAGAATCTAAGAAGCACAAGTGAGAAAAGGACCATGATTGACAATATCAGCTAGAGAATATCAATATTCAAGTATAAGAAACTTTATTATGTGACTTCTAAATCCCACCATCAATAGCTTGCACCCTTTCTTTAAATTTTCCAGCTAGAGAATGGAAAGTTAAGCCGCATTTGTTTTCTAGAACATATCTTGAAGAAGAAGAAGAAGAAGAAGAAGAAGAAGAACAATTTTATTGTAGACCTAAAATAATTTGTTGTGTGTAAGATAAAATAGAAAGTAGGAGAAAATATCATATTCAACAGCTTGAAAGCTACATACCATTCTTCAGAATCTTCCATAGCTTCAAATCAAATGAGGAAGAGTGGATGTGGATTTGATGTCCAAAAATGAAAAGAGAGTAAAGTTGGTAAAAGTGTCATGCCATATATAAACAAACCAATAAGATTGTACAACCAGTTTGATTTTCTTAATTTAAATAGAAGCAATAAAATCAAGAGCTAAAAGCTAACAATTTAGCATCAAAGTTTTGGAACTTCTTGTTTTATGAGAATGTCCTTTTCTTCAATTTAGCTTTTGAATTGTTGTTCCCCCTGAACTCACAAGTCTTTCAACATCTTTGTAAAAAGTAGAAAAGAAACTCATAAAAGTCTGCTTATCTTCCAAAATAATATGCAATTCATGCCAATTCAAAAGAATTGGTTCCCATACATGTAAATCTGGCCTCCTTTTCTTTCACATATCATCATCCACCCAACAAACTCACAAATTGTTCTTAGAAGTATCATTAAGGAGACTATTTTTTAAGATCCCAATTTTAATCATTAACACAAAGGATATAATCCAGCAACAAATTTATTAAAGTAACAATAAGCTCTACAATAGAAATAATGCAACATCCACATGATTAGAAGCTTGATCAACAAATAATTAAGTACTAATATGGATTAAAAAATTAATTTGAATGGTTTAGTGAAATTCAAAATTTGGAATTCAAGGGGCTAAAATTTGATTCAAAAAGGTGTAGTGTAAGGTTGAGTGAATTCCAATTACCTCTTATATATTAAACTTTGCTAGAAAACATTTGGTAGTATTTTGAAATGATTTAATCAAGCGTTGATCATGGCAAGCCATTTGACTTCTTCACTTTAGAAAAGTGACTTCACAAAAGTCCCTTTTTGGCATTGCAAGCATATGCCGGACCACATGTCTGCATGCAACATCTAATCTGGTTAAGAATTTTGACAAAATTTTTGATCAATCAATTAACCCTACCATGAGTCTGCATGCAACATCTAATCTGGTTAGGAATCCTGACTAGATTCTTGGTCAATTCAATTGACCCAGTGAAAGAATTTTTTTAATAATTTTTGAAGGAAGTTGAATATGCTACTTCCTTCAATTTTTTTTTGAATAAAAGCATGTGTCAAATCTTTGTCCAAATCTAGATTTCCCCATTGCCCATACTTACTATATACGCGCCTATTTAAACATTCAGGTTCCAGCTCCTTCGGTTGGTTTCCAGCTTCCTCTCTTCAAATTGTTGTTGTGTTTTGTTGCCACAATTGTGATCTTCATTGTCTCATGTTTCTTAACCTCTTGCTTGTGCAAGGTTTTGTGGACATAGCTTCCTTCATTTGACCTTGGTGCTTTTCATTCTCTCATCTTCTTTAATGTTATCGTTAGTAATTTTTTTTTGTTTCCATTTAATGTTTTAGGTTGCACTTGTAATTTAGTATAATATTTTTTGTTAGTATAAAGTGAGTTATTTATCTGATACAACATAATAGTGGCGCACACAAGAACATAAAATATTATCAATATATTAAAATGTTTATCTTATTTGTTGATATTAAATATTCTTTTTTTAATACTTGTATGGTAGATGTCAAACATATAATTTTTTTTAGAATTTATATTTAGCATATATATGAGTGTGTGCATATTGTTTTGTTTTTTTAGTAAGGCTGGACCTCTCTATCCTAATTTTTTGTATACAATGTCATACATCTAAATGTAAAAACTCTATACCCTCATCATCCATCTGAACTGTTAAAAATATAAACATTATTTTCTCGTTAACTTTTGTTGAAATTTTTATAAAATTAATTTATTAGTTAAATTTTTTCATTTATAAGTATTATTTTTAAAAATATTTTTTTGTTATATTGTAAAGCTATTTTTTTAAAAAATTATTGAACAACATTTAAAAATAATTATTTAAAAAAAAATTTAGGCCCCCAAGATTGAAGGGGTAGTCCACCCTTGCAACCTATGATGTACAGATATAGGTACATACATTGGGTATGACATGATACAATACATGTACAAGAAATATTTATATAAATTTTATATATGTATTCAATAGGTTAATGTATCAAAAATAAAAAATATAAACATATTTTAAATTTTAAATAAATGTTTTTAAATTACTATAAAGATGTCTAAAATAAGAAACTAAAAATTGAGTTTTTTTTTAATAAAATTTAAGTCATATTAGAACTTTATGAAGATAAAAAACTAATGATACATATATGGTATGTATCATGAAGTACGATACGAACATTATATTCAATATGTATATGATATTGGTACATCTTTCTTTTTCAAATATTGATATAATTGAGCCTACAACATAATGTCTTATATTAGTTTAATATTTTAGTTTAATTAAGCTACTAAGGTGTGAGACTGTCGCAGCATTGGCTTAATATGCTCAATGTATGAGTTGATATTTAACTCTTTCTTGGATATTTATCTAATGGATATTTGATAAATAAAAATTATTAAGAATAAAAATAAAAAAAACTCAAATAAACTTTACATTTTTAATGAAAACAAACTTTTTTTATGTTTCATATTTAATGAAAATAAACTTATATTTTTAATGTCTCAAATTTTTCTTTGCAAGTATTCATTAGTTTTCCCTCGATGAAAAGGCATATGTTTCCATTACACCAAAAATAAATATTCAACCATAAAATTTTTTTATTCAACAAATATCATCAAATAATTAGTAATTCAACATATCATGGTTCAAGAGGTGCTCTTACTAGATACAAAGTATATTTTAATTTAAAAAAATACATAATTTCATCTATTAATAATTAGAATTCTTTTGATATATTTGTTTACGTGGAATTCATGTAAAATTTTAATTTAATGTCATTCTCTATGTAACACCTAAATCTGTAGGTTCATTTCCCATGCATTCTATTATAATTTTGTCCATTAAAGTCCATTGGGTAGCTTGAATCACATGAAAATATTATAATAAATTTTTCCAAAAATATGAACTATTCATTTGGTAAGTTGTGTTTTATCGGGTGAATTTCGGAAAATAATAACTAATTCTATAAAAATAATATGTGAGTGATTCAAGTATCTAAAAATAGCTAAAAACATTGTCTACATGAAAAAAATATAAACTAGGGCATTGACTTTGACTAATTGCTACAATAAATTTTAAAATTAATTACTATTCATTTGGTTATTTTCTGAAATTCCTGATTTCTGCACCAACTTTGAAAATTCATATAAAATCATACAAACATCCAATTTTAGTGTTCCTTTTACCAGATTAAAGCTTTTTGTGTCTAGTTTCTAATATAGCACTCATATATTCAAAACAAGAATGCCCAAACAATGTTGGGTTTACTAATAAGAGGACATAAGGTCAATTTACATCCTTCAACTCTGCAAAATAAAAACCATACATCCTTCATACAGTTATAACTTGGTCTCATTACATTAAACCTAAAGTGACATAATTATATGAAGGTACAAACCTAGCACCATACACATTAATTTACATAAATATTCCAAACACATGATTAAGGAAAGTATATTTATCTTAATTAATAACTTGCTTTTCCTTGGCTTGGTCTTCTTGGGTAATCTTGCCATGACTTATACCTAAACATAATAAACATTTGGAAAGAAATGATATTCAAAGAATCTCAATAATTATATACAGTTATGCATTCACATTATCATCACATTCCATAAAATCATCAATAAAAAGTATAAGAATATATTATGCCATAACATTTTCATAAAAATTTTGGCTTAGTAACACCTTGTAAAATGGACATTCTATAGTCACAAGAACCTTCAATCAACTAGCCATCAATATAATAACATCACAAAACATTCAAGCAAACATATGACATAGTCACAAATTCATGAAAAACAATTATGATAACATAAAGCATTAAAGGGGAAATAACTACTTTTAGGCTTTTCCTTTGCTTTCAAACTTTGTACACCTTTCCTTTGGTCTTCTTTCACTTCCTTGAACCCTATTGCATCATAAAATAAGGTCATGATTCATTGATTCTATGACCTTGCTCACAAAGTGCATTCTTGAACCTTAAATTTTCACTTTGTTTTCCTATAGTTTTCTCTCATACAACACACTTGTTTTTACCTATTTTGGATCCAAGAAATCCATTTTTGAGGTCAAAATTTTGAAACTCCATTCCTAGAGTAAACTCTAGTTTGGTTGAAATTATGAAGAAAATGGGAGAAAAATATTTGCTTCATAAAACTTGTTCCAACTCATAGAATCATGCTTCTAGTCATCTATTCCAAGCTTTTCCTATGTTTATTTGTCCAAACTCCAACTTTCTCTCTCTATAATACATGGCCAAATTTTTCAAGGGTGAGGGGAGAAGAAAATACTCCATAAAAGCTTCTCTAAAGACATGAGAACTCAAAATAAGAAGTTTGGGAAGTTACCCTTGCAACTTGAGCTTTGAACTTGTCTTCTTGCCTTTCTTTTTCTCCTTCTTGATTTTCGGATTTCAAGCTCTCTCTCCCTCTCTCCCTTAGGCTTCTGTTTTACCCGACCAAATGAAGGAGGAAGAAGTGTTTTAGAAGACTTAACCTAAGGTAGAAAGAAGAGATATCAAATGAGTGAATAGTAAAGTCAAGTAAATTAATGAAAAATCCACTTAAAAATGAAATAAATCAATTCCCTCCATATTCTACAGCTTCAAATCGCGCCACTTATGAGAGTTTTGGGCCAAAAATTGCTTCATAGCTTTTAACAGTCCAAATAACTCTTACTAATAAAATTTACCCATATCGATTAAATACTTTCACCATAATTTTCATTTAATTGGTACATGATTGTTCTAAATTTACTTTTGGACTAAATTCATTATTTTGATTCCTAAATATATTTGTGAGGATCCATATCATGTTCTATTCACCCATATAATTTTATGGAGCTCATAAACCTCTTTTTTCAGATTAAAAATCGCTTTTGATCTTAAATTGGAATTATAAATTCATATGAACTCAATTAACTTTTAAATTATATTCAATTAAGTTCAGTTTGTTGAGAGCTCCGTTTTGTCAGGATTTTCAAAAATTTCAAAATTGCCCTTGACTTAAGGTAAATTATAATTTTTAATTTTTTCAAGTCCTAACTCGTAATTTTCTCCAAGGTCTAAATTAAATAAAACTCTTTCTTTTAAGGACCATATTGTATAAAATCTTATTTCTTGGGGAAAAACTATAATTTTTTCTTTTCTGTTTGAATATGGAAAAATGATCTTTTTGTTCTTTTTCATCTTTTTCTGTGTATTTCTATTTTCTATAATTCTATATGGATTTTAGAATATCCTCTGTTTTTACTTTTTATATTATTTAATATCCAGTAAAAATTCAAAATATCACATTATCCATGAAAATAAAATTAGGAAGTGGAATGGATAATAGATTCTGTGTATCAATGTAAAAGGACAATTTTTTTATGGTCAAGATGGTGAAACATTTGAGTCAGATGAGATGAAAATAATAAGTGTTGATGTAGATATCACTTTGGTTAGACTAAAACAAGTTGCCTAACAAAATCTCAATCTTCCTCCGAATCAAATTGTGACACATTTTGTATATAAATTTTCAATATCCATAAATCCACTATGGTACCAGGCATGGAAACTACTAGACGATTATGATTTACAAAGAATAATGAAACTACATTCTCAATTCTCTATTCAATTTATGTATGTGAACATTTCTAACATCGAATTTGATCATCATCTAGAATCACACTCAATGGAAAACTATGATGAATATACACTTCCAACGGAACAAGGACTCATAATTATCATGTAAATAGAAAATTTCCATCAATTTGACCCTTCTCCAACCATTAGAGATGCTAGACCATCATCTCCAGTGCCTCTGTAACATTCTAAGAAAGCTAAAATATCTAGAAATATATAGAGATTTTACAAAAATGAACAGACACCATTTTGCATGAAAAAGGGCAAAGAGGTCATTTTTTCCAGTTAGATAGAAAAATGAGAAAATTATATTTTTGCCTCCAAAGAATTATAAAAAGGACATCCATATCCCTAAACTCATAAAAATTACGTGGGGAAGAAAGAGAAAAGCCCTTAGGAAAAATTATACCTAATAACTCAAAAGTTTCAGGAACTATAATTTAACCTCAGGTTAGGGATAATTTTGTAAATATGTAAAATTATTGTCAAAATGAAGCCTTTGACGAGAGAAGTCTAATGGTATATGGCACTGAGAGTTAATGTTCAAAATAAAGAAATAATCAGTGCCGAGTGTTTAAAAGTAATAGTAAACCGATAAAATAAACTGTGGGCCCTATCGATGGTTAAAAAGAACCCGGGTCAGGATATGGGCCATACACAGATACAATTTGGAACAGGATAATTATGGAATATAAAAATAAAATTAGAATAGTCTTATATCCCAAAAATACTAAATTAATATAAAGACAGTTTTATTGGTACGGTTAAAAAGTACCCAGATTGGGGTATATCTGGATTAGGAAAATTGGGCAATTTTTGGACACATTTCTCTCTCCCATGTGTGATTGTTCTGTAGCATATGAGGCCAAAGGATATTTTATTATTTCTTGGGAACACTTCTTTAAGAAGTATGCAATAAAGTAATTAAGTATTAGCAAAAAAGTAATCATGTTTAAGTTACTTAATTAAGTCCATTAACCACTCACTTTTACACCATGTCACACGTGAATTAGCATATGAAATAGAGCAAGAAAATGCATGAAAGAAAGAAAGAAAGAAAAGAGAGAAAGAAGAAGAAAAAGAGAAGACAAAGTTGATGATCCAAGAACTCAAGGATTTGGTAAGTGATTCCTACTACCCTGAGCTTATAATTTTAAGTAGTTAACCTTGGTTTGTTGGAGTCTTCCTCTTCCCCTTTCCATGTTAATATTTCGGCCAAATCCTAGAGGAAGCAAGGAATGGATTTTGATGTAATAAACTTAGGAGAAATCATCAACTAGTCAAGAGAACATGATTTCATGGAGTAGTTGTTGTATTGCAAAGTAAATAATTTTTCCTTCTTTCTCCAAAATTTCAGTCTGAACAGAGCATCAATTTAGAGTTGGAATTTCATGTTTTTGATGCCAAAAGTAGATTCTTCATGGTCCAAAACCTTAAGAACAAGTGTGTTGTGCAAAGAAAGATCAAAGGAAAACTAAGTGAAAAAGTTAGGGTTTAGTGTGTATGGTATTGTATAATTCCGAAAATCAGTTGCTAAGGATTAAATGATGATATGTATAGGTTCAAAGAGGCTTAAGTAAGTCAAAGAATAGGTGTACAAAGTTTGGAAAGGAAGGGAATACATAAAGGTAGCATTTTTTTCCATTATATGCATTATATTGTCTTATGAATGTTCATGAACTCTATGACTTGTTTAATGCCATGATTAATATTTTGTGATGTTCATTGATTGTTGGCTGAGTAATTTAAAGGGGCTTGAAGCTCCGGAATGCCCAATTTACAAAACGAAACTTTGCCGAAATTTTTATAAAATTATTATGGCATTATATGAATTGATGAGTTTGCTTGAAGTTCTATGTGAAATGTGATGATATATGTTTATAACTGGATAATGCTACTGAGATTCTTTGAATCTCACCCCTCCTTCAATGACAAACCATGCTAGGGAGAACCAATGCAAAAGAGTTAAGAAAGGAGCAAAAGGCATGAAGAAGGAATTGATGTTGCTAAACATTGAATTATAATGTGAATGATTATTTGTGCCTTGTTTTGTATGAAATTGTAAAATTGTGCATATTATGTTAATGTTGTAGAAAATGTATGAGAACTTCCAGTTCTGGATATTGTGATATTAAGTTATGTTCTACCAAGTTTCATCCCAAAACGAGTTCATTTACAAGGGTTTTGGCAAGCAAATTGTAATGTAGACTGAAACAGGGCATTTTCCAGACGTGTCTGCTTCATTCACTCTTGTTCTGCACTTATTGTGAGGTTAGTTTATGATATTTTTATAGCCGATAGAGGGAATCTAAAGCTTTAATATGACACCTAATTCACCTCATTTGGAGTTGTGTACATTAAATAGTGAATTTTCAAAGTTAGAGTTCAGAATAGGACAATATTGAGAAAACAGGAAACTGAAAGTTAAGTACTAGAAATTTCAAAAGATAATATAAAATCGTATAGAGCTCCAAAAATTCATTGGTTTATATGTATAAAAATATCCATGTCTTAAGATCCATATTCCACTGATTTGGAAGTGATTGGGGTTATAGAACAAGAGATATGTAAGTTTTCCAAAAACTGTTCCAGTAAGAGTTGAATTCTGACCCTTCGTGATTTAAATTAAAGTTATGCCCTGTATAAGTGAAATAAATGTATAAGAAAAATATGTCTATAAGTAGACATGTATAGATTTTGAATGACATAGAGTATGCATAATTTGGGATAGAATAGAATGAAATATGATTTTTCAAATTTAGACCAGAAAACTAGAAGATAGAAACATGACCAAATGAACAGTAAAATGTCCATGAAATTACTATACGAATTGGCCCAATGAAGTTACTGTTTATATTTTTTCCATGTAGATCTGAATTCAATAAAATTTTAAAGACTGAATCACCTTAAGATAATTTTTCTAGATTTAGTGATGAATTTTCAAAGTTCATTGGGTAAAAGGGAAAATGCCAAATGAACAGTACCCCAAAATTTGAAAAACTCTGATTTTGTTATGTTATGATTTAGTCTCTAAACCATGATGAATAACATCTAAAATGATCTAATACATGGGAAATGGGTCCTAATATAAGGTGTTACAGCCTCCAAATGAAAATATCCACTAGTTTGAACAGTCTATATATGTTGGCAATGATGGAACATTATCTTCTCCTCTTCCAACAAAAAACATCATGGATGACTATACGGGCGAGGATGAATATGATTCTCAAGTCAATGCTGATGATAGATGTCACACCCTATATTTTTAACGTTGGTTTAAACAAGAATTAATAAAACAATTTCATTTTTTTAGTAATTAAATCAAGAATTTCCAAGAAAATTTGAACTAAAATTTAAACCAGGTACAACCAACTAATCAAAAGTTTAGTTATAACTTAAAAGCTCCTATAACAAGATAAATTCCAAAGTTTAAAAGTGATTTCATAAGAATCCAAAATAGTAGCCCATTTGCCTTTCAAAAAAATTTCAGCAGCATGATGATTGCATTATGGGGTTTCCAAAAATATAAAACTTGTCAATAAAATTATAATACAACACAGCCTAGCAATATTCATTATTCCAACCACAAATGAGTCAACATTATAATCATATCTAATCCTTATTTATATATATTACTTGCTTTCCTTAATAAAATATTATGCTAATAAAAAAAACATTTGTGAATATCCAAATAATTCAAATTGTTCCATATACACTTCAAATCAAAGAGTACCATCTGACAAATTTCATAACATCAAAATCCGTGTAATGAGTAAATATATATATTGCAAACCATGCTATGGTCTAAGTCCCAAAAGAAATAATCTTATACTCATACTTGTAACTCAACTTTAATCTAATAATAATTTGAACCACAATCCACCCACTGCAAACAATCATACTTACACCATAAGTATAATTTCATCTATCCTGTGCCTTAAACAAAGCATCACAATTAACACAACTAGTGCCAACAACACATGTATACTATTATTAAATATCTCACCTCTATTACAATCAATTAAAACAAATTAAAGAAAATAAAGCAAGTAACAAGATCTATTTCCTCCTTCCATGATCCCTTCCAAGCTATAGTTTAGATAAAATCATTTCACCTTCTTTAGTCCTCCAAGACTTTAGTTTAGTGAAATGGATCATGGTTGACACTCCACCTTCCACTTCATGGTTTAGAGAATGCCTAAACCTTTCCACCTTCTACCTCCAAGCCAAAGGATGATAGTTTAGGAATTGGCTAACATTGTCTCATCACATCCTACACAAAAGGCCTTATGTGTGGATAAGTAGCCTTTTGGCAATTATCACATGGTAATAAATGACCAAGATACCCAATTCCAAGATAAGCATAACCAATAACAACATCATGTCCAACATCACATATTTAACATGTATAGCTCATTATCATCATTCATCATGTATTCCCATTAAACAAGATAGTATACATACCATTAGTATCATTCTTTCAACAATTGCTAAGTATTACTACCATGGGGATTATGTCATGCTATAGTCATATTTAAGCTAAAGTCAACTTCTCAATGTTTGTGTGAGAAAATCATGTGAGTTAATTCAATTTAATATATTATGCATCATGTTAATGAAAAGAAGTTAACCCGATTACCTCTTAAGTAGAAAATTAATCACCCAACCACTAAGAGCAACCCACCAAGATATAAAATTCATGCCTAAGAACCAACCACCTTGAATCACTTTCAAATGCCAAAACAAACTTCAAGAATTGCTTCTTACCATGGAATTCTTCTTTGGAAATTTGCTTGTAGACCTTATTAGTCTCTCTAGCCTTAGAAATACTTGGGTGTTAGTGAAGGATCAAAACCCTAACATTTTGTGAGATAAGAGAGTTCCAAACACTTAAAAATCAACTTTGGGACCAAATGGTGATTTCACATAAAGAAAATCATGATTTTTGTTTAAAATTTTAAGCAAAACACAGCATTGAGCTCGGATCACAATATGGAGAGGTTGAAAATACAATCTCACACCTGCATATGAGCTCCTACTTCAAAACCCCATATCTTGAGCTATAGACCTCAAAAAATTGAAAATATGGACTCTATGGAAAGCTTGAAATGTCTATTTTCTAATGAAAAAAAATCTAAATTAAAAATAATATAATTTTTCTCTAAAATATATCAATTTCCAAAGTTTCTCAAATAAGCTTAGTGAATGATGAAGGACAACCATTTAGACCTATCCATCACTCTGAGCATAATTAATTAAACATGTTTAGATGACTATTAATCTTTCGAAACAAGTATTAATGATGTTGGATGTTACAATGGGAATGACAATGATGATAAGATCAATAAGGGTGGCGATAATTTGGTTAAATACAAAGAACCTGCCTTGCTTTCTTATCTTAGGTTAATGTAAACTCTGCTATGACTCCTAATTTTAGTAGATTAAGGGATATTATACCTCTAAATGATAACCAAGACTTATTTGTTGGATAGATGTTTACAATGTTTGTGTTCTAAAACATGTAGTCAAGCTATATAATGTTTGAGTACATCACATATTCAAGGTGTACATTTTAAGTACAAAATCTCAAGAATTTTGGTGTATTAACTATGGAAACAATTGCAAATGGAGAGTGGAACCTTTTGGACCATTACAAAATACGAGGGGCCTGTTACACATTTGTCTACATCATTAGCTCATGATCATCTTAAGTTAGATGCAGATCTCATCTCTTCTTATATTGTGGCCATGGTAACTGACTGACTAGATGTTAAAGTTTTGCAAATCATTAAGCAAATGCAATCCATGTTTAGGTCATCATATCATATCGGAAAGCTTGGAGCACAAAACAATTGGCAATCACTATTGCTTGGGGTAATTGGGAGACATCATACACTTTTATTGCCAAGGTGTTTAGCTGTAATTCAACATTTTATGCTAGGGTCAATCATCAAATACACATATAAATAAACTTCTAATTTTAATAATGATAGGTTGTCTGTTAAGATGTTTTGTCTTGCATTTTGGGTGTTCAAGCTATGCATGGACACATCTGAGCATTTGAAGCCAATAGTATGGGTTGATGGAACTTTCTTATATGGGAAATATAGGGTCACATCTCTCATGGTAATATCTCAATATGGTGATCGAACTGTTGTGCCACTTGCCTTTATTGTGGTTAAGGGAAGACTAGATTAGCTTGGTCATGGTTCTTATACAATGTGCATGTCCAAGTTGTAAAGAGAAGACAAGGAATCTACTTGATCTCAGATAGACACCCATCAATTATGGAAGTTGTTGCAAATTGTTGTGTTGGATAGCAACCATCATATGGACATCATGTTTTTTTGTTCAAGGCATATGACTTTAAACCTCCACAAAGCACACGTAACAAATTGGTGAAAAAAAAAAGTTCATAAAGATTGGTGAGATTCACAAACCTTGTCAAATTATAAACTTTTAATTTAAAATCTTTGCCATTAATTTGATAATTATTTACAAGGTATGCATATGACTATGCTGTTGTTGATCAACAATTCCAAGAACTCACATTACTGCATTCATATGCTACTAGATGGATTGGAGCCATTCTAAAAGAGAAATGGTGTCAAGCATATGACATTAAAGGTAGAAGCTATACTCACATGACAAGAAACCTTCCAGAGTGCATGAATGGTATATTTAAGGGTGTGCAAAGTTTGTCGATTACAGGTTTGGTGAAGGCAACCTTTTATAGGTTAAGTAGTTATTTTGTTATTCGTGCCTAACAAGTTTACGCACAAATAACAATAGAGCAAATATTTTCTGAGACATTAAAGAAGTTCATGCACATTAGAGTACATGTACTGGTATTGGAGATGTACTCAACAGTGGATCCATTATTCTAGTAGTACAATTGGTTATGTGGTAACTTCTTTATCACTTTTCACTATCATTGTATTTTTTCTTGATATAGACAATGTCATAACCCAATGCTTCATTATTAATTTCAGGATGATATAGTAGAAGATTTATATAGGCTTGCCATTAATTTTTCTAAAAAAATATCAACTAATTTTCATGAGTGTAACATATATTGATTGCAATGAGAGAGCAACATTTCAACATGGAACTTGAGCCTGCTCTACTTGCACAAGAGCTACCACATCCACAAATTCCTCAATGTAGAAGACCAAGTAAGTGATGTGATGACTATTTATCAACTAGGCCACTAATTGCTCCTCAAGAAGAAGATGAAGAGGAATGAGGTCACGCCACTACTTGGGCATCATCTAGTACATTTGTAAGAGCCATTTTTTCTTCTTTCATTTAGCTCTCCTCATTGCTTACATTTAGCTCTCCCATTCCTGGATAGTTTGGATCATTCATATCTTTGCTAGAAGACCCAACATTATTTGGTGTCGAGTACAACTTATTTCAACATAGTGAGCTATCAAATCAAGCATTTAATGCTCCCACTAGTTAATTTCTCTAGTTAACCCCACTGGGTTTGCTTTGAATATTGCACAAACACCATCAAGAACTGAGCCACCTAAATCGCATCACACAAAAAATGACATACAACTAGAACAACGAAAATATAATAAAAAAAGAGCAAAATCTGGCACTAGTAGTCACTATGTATGAGGTGATGAGATTTTCATACTTATTAGCTAATTATTACTAATTAATCATCTTTTTCATTTTACAATCGATCATTTTTATCAATTAATTATTAAATTTACATTTGCATAATTAGTACATATTTGCTACTTAATTATAGTGTTAAATTATGTATAATCATTATTATTTGCTTATTATCAATTAATAAATATTATTTGGGACTTCTAAATTAAATTTTTTCCTTTTTAATGATTATTCAACAATAATAATGATAAAATATATTCTTTATTTAATATTTTTTAAAATTTATTTACTAATAATTATTTTTTTACAATATACTCTCTCTGATCCTTTTTAGAAGATACTTTTAAACAACTTCACACATATTATAAAATCTAGTTAAAGGCGGTTAACTTTATTAAATTTATTTAAAATTTCAATTATTTTCCAAAATTAATCTCATTCGATGAAATTCATTAATAACACTTTGTCCCCTCTTCAAGAGAGTGATATTTAATATATCATTAACTATTAGTGTAATTATCCTTATTAATATCAATTGTTAACTTCAAGCAAAGAGCATTTTGGGTAAAAAAATATTTAATGATTGAGACAATTCCAAAAATATCTTATATTAAGGACAAAAAAAATTAAAAATGTATCTTATAAAAAGAATCAAAGGGAATACAAATTATTAGTAATTTATATTATAAACTAGTATGAGTTATTAGTAATTTATATTATAAATTATCATTCTTTCTATCATTTTACAAATCATTCTTTCTAATTATTATACAAATCATAAATTAATTTGATCAATCATTATACATTTATTGTCCTTATAGTCAAATATGGCCAAAACTTAAAAAAATATATATAGTAAAGTCCCATGCAACTTTTCTTTTTATTAAAAAAATAATGATAATAATAACTTTGAGTATTATATTTTGGTAAATAATCTCTGAGTTGTCACATTTTGGTAAATGTTTATTTTTTTATTATATTTGGCACGAAAAACCCCACTTGGTTATCTTGATCAAGACATGTAAAGCCCTAAATCAACATCCAATTTCAATTCCCAACTATCAACTATGAATCATACATCTAATCATCATTAACAATGCATGAAATATAATCTTAATTCAATCCTTAACAACATGAACTTCAATAATATTTTAGAAGAAACTACAGCAATATATTACAGTTTTATACTCATTTTTCAATGCAAATATTGCAAAAGTTTACTTACCTTTGACTCCATATTCTTCCAAGTTTTCTTAGTTGTTTGATAAGCCTTTCTCCTTTTACTCATTGTCATCATCTTCTCTTCACATTATGAATAATCACACAAAATATTTAAACTATACAAAAAGGAGTAAAGAGAAAAATCAAATTTATATGTAATTTACATCAATTGAAGCCCAAATTAGGGCTGTGCAAAAATGGGGTGGGACCAAGTTGGCAATTAACCCAAGGTCTAGTCTTAGAAAAAGCGAACCACAAAAGCTGAGCCTGAGGACCGGTTTAACCCGAGATTGAAACAAGATTGGGTTACAAGACTAAGCAAAGATCGAGTAAGGAGACTGTCACACCTCTTACAGTCTTGCTGTCCTTGCTTGTTCTTTTTTTTTTTTTTAAGTTTGGGCTAAACATAATGGAACAAAACAATAATGTGGGCTAAAAATTGAGTATATACAAAATTACAAACAAACTACAAAGAAACAAAATAAAGAATCCAAAAAAAGGGAACTACCAACCAAGCTAATATATTCAACGTGGACAATAATAAAAAGTTTAGGATGAACCTGGACAATAATCAATATATAACTTCATATTTTGCCATATTAGACCTATACAAATAATTACTGAATGAAAATTGAGAGCACCAAATTTCCAAATATATATCAAAGATTGAAAGCTGATACTACCAAACTACCAAGTAGTTCCACTAAATTGAAATCTATCATGTATGTATATTAAGCAAGTGATTTACACATCATTGATCCACAAATGCTATAAGCAACATGATTCATACATAACCATTATACATACTACACAAAATATTTTGTCATTCCATATCATAATTCATATCCATAATTTCCATATGAGAATATTAACAAAAGATTATTCTAGCCTAAATCTTTTCATTTATAGGAAAAGGGTCATTTCATAATTACAATGAAGTGCATTTCTATCTAACATTGTCATTTTCAACCTAAATATCTGTCTAACTAGCCACAACAAAAGGTTCATTCTATATTCATCTAACCATCTAACTAGCCACAACATAAATGTAATTCAATATTCATTTAACCATCTATCCAACCATAGCAAAAAGGGTCATCCCATATCACAAAAACAGCCATGCAAACATCTGGAAAATGATGATGTTGTTGAAAAATCTGAAATGAGAGGGCCATTCAAAGTCAATCAATATCATCAAATCACCCTCTCTACTTTCTTTTACATCGAAAATATCTGAAAAAATATATAAAGTATATCAATTCAACAACCAAATAAAAATATAAAGTACAATCAATATAAAGTATAATCAATCACAAATATGTCAATAATGAAAAAGTTTACCAACTTGAACAACGTTGTCAATTTCTTCAAAGTTATCAAAGTCATACAAATTAGAGATAAGCTCTGAAAGAGATAGTCCCAGAAGAAGCAAATTTTGAATGCATATAAGTGCTTTAGTCATCCTTGCAAAAAGTGAACTCTTATAGGAGTCAACAACACGCCCTTTAGTGCTAAAAGCTAATTTAGAAGCCACAATAGACATAGGCACGACAAAGATATCATGTGCATTCAAGGAGAGCACTTTATATTTAGTAGCATTTGCTTTCCACCATGCTAAGATATTAAATTCCAAACCACCAGGATTATCATCACATGAGTTAATTGCATAATACTTATTTAGTTCTATCTGTGGATTTGCTGAGCTTCTTTCTTTCAAAGTTGCCAACCTTTTGTCTTCAGGATCCTCATCATCATCAAATAGCTCTGTGTTTATTGGCCTTGTGGTATGAGATGGAGTATTTGTTTGAGTACTAACTCCCTTAGAATATTCTTCAAATAACTAATATAAGGTATCTATGGCCTTCTTAATTAGTGCTGTACACAGGTCAGGATTTGGAAAATGTTGTTCAAAAATACCTTCATCATATGCAAGCTTATATCAAGGATCCAAGATAACCGTAGCAATCAACAACAGATTCATTTTCTCTATTGCACCCCAATACATGTCATATTTGCCTTACATGTTCATTGATATATCCATGAGAACAAGATCCACATTAGTTATATTCTTGGTCAGTAGCCTTTGAATGTGAAAAATTTGATGGAAGCATATACTTGACATAACTTCAAGGAAGCTTGAGAATTTCAAAGTTATTTCATAAAAAATCTTCAAAAATTTGATGAAGACTCGTGCATTACTCTAGTCATATGCACCAAGAGGGCTCTCACGGCTTCCTTCTCCAACAAAATAACCATGGTATCACCATCTTCATCTAGCATTCTTCAAATAGCTTTTGAAATTTCAAAGCAGCTTCTAACATTAAGTATCTTGAATTCCACCTTGTAGTCACATCTAGGCACACAAGACCTTTTGTGTCCAATTTTTAAGACCCAACAAAGCTCTTGAACTTTTGGAAACTACCTGGGGAAGACCGAACATATTCAATAGCATTTCGGATTGCATCAAAGCTTCCTTTCAATTCCCTTAACCCTTCATTAACCACTAGATTGAGGATCTGTGTAGCACACCTAAGTTGTAGATAATCACCATCACATACTAAACCCTTCCAATTCCTTAACTGACTTTTTAAATATGCCAAACAAGTGTCATTGGCTAATGCATTATCCATGGTTATGGTGAATACTTTTTCTATTCCCCAATCTAACAAACATTTTTCTATTGTCCTGCCAATTGTTTCACCTCTATGATTTTCAACTTGGCAAAACTTTAGAATCCCTTTGTGTAATTTCCACTCAAGGTCAGTGAAATGAGCAATCAAGCAAAGGTAATAATAATTTTGACTAGAAGTCCAATTGTCTATGGTCAAGCAAACATGATTAGTGTATTTCTTCAGCACCTTCTTTAGTGACTTCTGTTCTCCCAAGTACAAGTTCCAACAATCTCGAGCAACAATTGTTCTACAAGGGATCTTAAATTGTGGTTCCAATTCATACACAAATTTCTTGAATCCTTTCTTCTCAACTATTCAAAAGGGAAGCTCATCACAAATTACAAACTCAGCCAAAGCTCTCCGATATCACTTTTGATCAAATACATGAGGAACTAAGCTTCTACCTCCCCTAATAACCCCACTAGATGACACGTTATTCAGCATTGATTATTTTGGAATTGTTGTTGCCATGTGAGGGTTTTTCCTACACTTCTTTATATGCCTTCTCAAGGATGTAGTACTGTGTTTGTCAAGGTCACACGCATATGTTTGACCACAATACTTGCAAGCAGCTTGGGTTTCTCCATTAGTATCCTCGGTAGGGAGTTTGACAAAATATTCCCAAACCTCTTATTGTTGTTTTGGGGCTTTAGGTGGCTTCTTTTCCATTTCTTTTTTTCCCCCTCTCTCCCATTGAGTTGTAGCTTGAGCTTCCATGGATTCGTTGGGACCAATAGGTGTAACAGGGGTCGGTGTTGCATTCTCACCGCCCATTTTTAAATTAGTGATTGGTTGATTTACTTCAGCTAAAGAAACTTGGTCTATCATTTAAGATTGCAAATATACATGTAAAGAGCAATTTGCAATAAGGTCACAATCATTGAGCTTACTATATAATAGAGATAATTTATGAATAGATCAAACTTTTATAGGTAATTAAAGTCATTGACCAAAAGATAACTTCAGTTTGCACTAACCAATCTAGAATTAGAAGTAACATGACTAGATGAAATGCTTGTATAGAATGAATTGACTTAAAGAATTGTTTCTCATTTAAAAATGCCAATATTAACTCTTAAGAAATATTACTAAAATGCATATACAATTGAGAAGTTTTATAAATGCCTCCTTTCTTCTAGGATATAATTGATTATGTCAAGGTTTAAATTAGATAAAGTATCAGACACGAACGCAGCTTGAACTCTTGAAATTTGAACACAATTCTTACCAAGGTTAAACAAAAGTTTGGGAAAAGGAGTTTGAATTGAATTTGTTTTGGGTTGATAATTATGTATAGAAATTGTAATTAATAGCGTCATAATCTTAATTTAATATAAAAGCATTGAATAAAAAGTCTGTGAAGACAAGATATATTTTTGGACCAATATGTGAAGGATGCATTGATATCTTAGGGACCCATTCTACCTTATTACTTGCCACATACACCAAAAAAAAAGAGATATAGCCACTTAATAAAAAAGCATTCTTTCATGAAATAAATGTAAATATCAAATCAGGCTGTAGCCACCTAATAGCTCAACTATAACAACATTTTGCTTCGAGATATATGAAATAAAGGTAAATGATAAATTAGACTAAAGCCAATGAAAATAAAAATAAGAAAACTAGAATGGAATAGTTCCATTCTAGTAACAAAACCAAAACCATAACAAAATTTGAACCTTTGAAAGCAACAAAAATAAGAAATAAAGTTCAAACATTTGAAAGCTACTTTAAGAATCCTTTCACAACTGAAATCTTTAGCAATTATAGCAACAAAACCAAAACAAAATTCCTTAAGCCCCAAATGAATCTTCAGAAATTACAACAACAACCAAAAATATTCAGCAAAAACATCATGAATAGTAATCTTGGGTTCAAATGAGTTAAAAAGATAGAAACTTCAGATATATAAGGATGAAGAACTTACCTCCAACAACACAGGAAGCACAAAGATAGACAAAGGAGCAGAGAGAAATATCACAAAGAGCATGTTGATAAGGGAGGAGTTGATGAGCACCAAGCACGTTTGATGGAAAGTTGAGATTTATTGCACAAGGGAGAGAGCCAATGAGTATGATGGTGAGGTAGAATTTGAGGAGCACAGTGATGGAGAAGCTAAGATTTGTTGCATGAGGGAGAAGCTAATGAGCATATTGGCGAACACGATGGCCATGAGAGGGCTAAGGCTTTTGTCTAAAGTGAGATACTAAGATGGAGACTGAGAAGAAAAAAGCAATTTTTAGAATGAGGTAGGGAGTTTTGGGCTTTTGGCAGATAACAGAGAGTAGGATGACATTGTTTAATTGAAGGAAAATATAAAAATATATATATATATACACATGTATACCCTGGGTCAATTCGGGCTAATCAGTCATGACATATAACTCGCCTCCTAGTCCTACCCGATGTAGTAACTCGGTCCTGTTGGTCTTGTCTTTGATAGTGACACTTTTTATCGGGTTTAACCCAGCCCGATTTGATCGGGTAGGACTGGGTTGATTGGTTTAGTGGGCCACTTGCACAGCCTTAACCCAAATATACAAAGTAACCTTGTTATGATACTTTGAAATGGAGTCAAAAGAAATAAACTATGAAAATGAATTTACTAATTATAAACAACAATAGTACTTGATAATACAAATTAAAGAATATTTGTTTAATATACCACGGAAAGGGGCAATAATAATCAATTCAAGTATTGTCCATTTTGCCTTTCACTATACTATTAAGCACATGATTTTAAACTTTGCACTTTTGATCAATTGGTCTCATTGTTTGTCACACCTTGCTTTAGGAACCATTTTCCATCTATTTTATATATCTTAGGTTTTATTGGAATGCATTTGGAAGCCAAAATGTGTTATATCCCAATTTTTATGGAATGTCATAAAATGCATAAAAAATGAGAAAGTGAGTAATTGGAATTAATTCTCCATAAGATCTCAGAACAAAAATTAATTCCAAAATTTACCCCGGAAGATATGCAATATACCACTTAAATGGAAGCTATCATGAGCTGAACGTAATGGTATAAGTATTGCGCAGCTGGGAGGTCTAGGCTGAGAGATAGACCAATTTGAAAGTTAATGTGAATAGTAAAAAAGAAATGATAAAAATTGGTATTTGGGAAAAATTACAAGAAAGTACCCAAAAAAATTGATAATTATGTTGTTTACCCGATTCAAGGGTAAAAAAGTCATTTCCCAGGTTCAAAATAAAATGTGAAATTTTCATTTAAGCCCCAAGGGAAAAATATTGATATCATAAAATGTATAGGGAAACAACATAAACGGAAAGACAGAAAGAAACGAAAAAGGGCAAACTAATCATTTTTCAAGTTAGTCTAGAAAATGGGAAACATCATAATTTTGCCCATAGAAATGAAAATACTTTGCAAGTTGATCCCCAAGAATGAATTTTATTGTCAATTAGTCCTTGGTGAAAATTACAAAAAAGTACCTAAAAGTTTCAAAAATTATAAATTAGCTCTAGGTCAAGGGTATTTTGTAAATGTGAAAAATTATAGTAAGAATGAACCTCTTGATGAGCTAAACCCAATGAAATGCTGATTGGTATTTTATAAAGACAGTAAAAATTTATTATGGGTAATTGGAATAAAAGTTGATATTTTATTCGATAAAGGTTATTTTAAACTATAAAAAAGCAATACCGAGTCAAGGACATTAAATGAACCTTACCCAAATATAGTTTGGGGTAAGATGATATTTTAATCCAAAAGTAATTTTTGGACAATCTTGTACCAATTTAATAACAATTACGGCAAAAGTATTTAATTGGCACATATAAAAGTTATTGGTAAAGGGTATTTTAATCCATTAAAATTTATGAAACATTTTTGGACAGTTTTTCCCTCAATATGACATGACCAAGGCTACATGGGATATGGAGGGAATTTATTGAATTGATTTTTGTCCAATACTTCTCAAAGAAGGTAAAGCTTTTTGAAAAAAAAAAGGTAAAAAGGTAATCATGATTAGCAAGGTAATTAGCCAAGTTAATTATCCAATTCTCCTCATGTTGGGACGTCCAGCAGCTACAGCCCACATGTGAAAAATAGTTTTATATTATTTCTTGAAGACTTGTTCAAGAAGGATTGAGAGAAAAAAATAAATTACTATGGTTAAGGTGATGTGGCAAGGTTAATGACTTCATTTCCTCTCTTTCCTTGGCATTACACGAGCTACACAAAGGAGTACGAGAAAGAGAGGTTCTGAACTAGAAAAGAAGAGGAAAGGCGTGAGAGAAGTGAAGAGCAAAGGGAGAAAGAAAAGCTTGGAGATTGAAGTTCAAAAGCAAGGAAAACTTCCATGCCTTCAAGTTAGTTGTTCTAAGAAATGTGAAGTAGTTTCATTGTGTATTCCTTTTCTTCTCTCTCTCCAAAGATTTCAGCCTTAACCTAGACTAAGTAAGAGATGAGTTTTTGCCAAATAAACTTAGGGAAAAGCTTAGAATAACCACTTGAAGCATGATTTTGGAAGTGGTTTGATGTATTTTGAAAGAAATCAATTTCTCCTCTTCCTCCATGATTTTTAGTCAGAACATGGGGAGTATTTAGAGAAGGAATTTCATAATTTTGACCTCAAAAATGGATTCTTCATGGTCCAAAAACTTAGGAACAAGTGTTGGATCAAAGGAAGACTAAATAGATAGTAAGATAGAAAATTAGGGTTTTAGTGAGCACTTTGTAGTTGAGCTCCTTAAATTAGTAGCTTATGACCTTGGTTAATGTTGTGATTAGGCTCAAGAAAGTTGTCAAAGACCAAGGAAAGTGTGCACAAAGTTTGGAAATCAAAGGAAGGCCACAAGGTAGTAATATGCCTACTTATGCTCTTCATTATTAAACTTGAATTTCATGAATTGTTTTATATGCCATATGTTTACTATGATGGTTTTTGGTGATTTGTGTTGATTAGATGAGTTGTTTGATGTAACACCTTATAAGTCTATTTCCCATGTATTAGACTCCAATTATATTTATTATTACATGATTAGAGACTTGATTGTATAAAAATATCAAAACAGATTTTTCTTTATTTCAGGTACTGTTTATTTTGCATTTTGCATTTCACATGATGAAATTTAAAAATTCATGACTAATTTTATAAAAATCATATCAAAGTAATTTAAGTTTCTAAAAATAGATAAAAAGATTTTCTACATGAAAAAAATAAGAAACATAGCATTATCTTGACTAATTTATACTGTTTATTTCTAAAATATTTACTATACATTTGGTCATTTGAAACTTTCCAGGTTTTGGCCTTATTTTTAAAAATTCATATCTCATGATATCCTGAGCCAAATAACTCATTCTTTATGTCATTGGAAAACTCTATATCTCTACTTCCTAGTATATTTTTCTTGTACATTTATTCTATTGAAATAATGCAAAGCATTAACTTAAATTATTATGAGTCAGAACTTTACTTTTACTAAAGCAGTTTTAAAAATACATGCATATCTCTTATTGTATAGCTCCAATTACTTCTAAATTAGTGGCATATTAATCTTAGGACATAGAGATTTCCACAAATATAAACCACAGAATTTTTAGAGCTTTACACAATTTTATATTACCCTTAAAAATATCAGTACTTACAATAAAATTCGTAGCATTCTTGCTTACTGTCCAGATTTCAACCCTAAATTCAAAATTTCACTATAAATCATACACTTGTCCAATTTAAGTGATCTTTATTTGTTTGGAAAGCTTATTAAGTCTACCTTTAGAGTATGCATAACTCTTAAAAGGAATGCTCTGTTTAGATAGAGTTCCCTTATGCAAATTCTACTGACTATTGATCATTTTGTTCATAATTATGCCAT
Source organism: Adenanthera pavonina (assembly GCA_026686845.1). Taxonomy (NCBI): domain Eukaryota; kingdom Viridiplantae; phylum Streptophyta; class Magnoliopsida; order Fabales; family Fabaceae; genus Adenanthera; species Adenanthera pavonina. The sequence continues at coordinate 14,341,415 of JAIVEN010000017.1, forward strand.
AACTCATATAATAAACTTCATAAACCTCATACATCAATATTTATTGTTCCAAATCCACACATAACATCATGAGGGGACTAGAAGGAATATAAATATACATCATTATATAATCTACCTTCTATACATTTATTGATATTCATTTTCACAATAAAGCATATTAACTTGCATGATCAAATTATTAATCACAATCTTCTTCACTCCTCTTGCTTCTTCCTTGCCTCTTCCATGTCATGGCCCCTAACATATTAATCATTTGGAAGGAATGAGATTTAAATAATCTCAGTAGTTATGCCCAATTATGCATTCACATCATCATATTATTTTATAAAATCATCAATGAAAATTATAACTTCATATTATGCCATATAATTTCATAAAAATTTTGGCATGGTAATCATTTGTAAAATGGACATCCTAGGGTCATAAAACCTTTCAAACAACCAGCCAACAATGCAAATACATCACAAAGCATTCAAACAATGATATGGCATAGTCATATTATCATGAAAACACAATATGACAACATTAAGCATAATAGGGAAAATAACTATCTTCTTGACTTCCTTTGATTTCCTTCCTTTGTACACTTTTCCTTCAATCTTCAAACACTTCTTTGGATTTTATAGTATCAAAAAATAATGCCATGAGTCACTCATTACACAACCTCCCTCACAAAGTGGCAATTTTAACTCTAAAATTCTATATTGTCAATCTTTGAAAATTTCTTGTACAACATACTTGACTTAACCTATTTTGGACACTATGAATCCATTTTTGGGGTCAAATCATGGGCTTCTTGGCCCATCTTGTTGCTTCTTAAACAATTGGGCTTGTTGGAAGAAAATGGCCCAATTAGATGTTTGTGGCAATCAAGACTTAGGTAGTTTTGGTTCAATAAAATTTCATTTTACTAAATTCTTGCTAAAATAAAATTTAAAAATCTTACCATTAAGAACCCATATATTTACACTTTAGCACTAAAATTTTCTATTTATTACCAGATAGGACCCAGTTTGTGTAACATCATCATGACATTTTTATGTTCTAAAAATCAAGTGTCATCTCATATAATTCTCATTCATTCTCTTAATCAACAACAAAAAAATTTATCAGATATAAATAGAAAAATTTGGGACATTACATTGTTCTTTAATGGCACAAAAGGAAAGGAAAAAAAAATCGTTACAAGTCCATGTCTTCTTTTTAATGAATCCATTTGTCATACATTCTTGAAATCTAACGATGCTTTAAATTTTTCTATTACATACTATGCGTTTTATTACTGTAATATAATCACTGATTAAAGAAAGAAGTGCCTATAATTGCAAGAAAAGATGGTTATATCATACTTTTGATTTAAAGATTAGAAGTTCTAAGCCTTGCTGTTCCTGTACTTAATGGATTTAAAGTACCAAAAAGAAAATGTTACAAACCATGGTTTGCAATTATTGCATGACTTACAAGCCGTAACTTTCAATGAAACTTCCTGCCTTGTAGATTCCTTGTCAATCTTGTGTTAGTTTGTGCTTTCTTTGAAGGCTCCAAGATGAGGAGATGACAACGTCTGGGTTTGGAGAAAGAGAAAGGAAAACAAATCCATGAAAAAAAAATTAGAAACAAAAAAAGAAAGAAACACAAACCACCAACAATATGATAGCAAAAAATTTGCAAAGCTGCCCTTGAAAATGCTTTTGATTTGAGATCAAGATATGGAAAAAAGAAAGAGGGAGGATGCACTTTGGTTTTGAGAATGGCCAAGGAAAAAATGTTTTAAGGAGCCATCTATTGAATCTACTGAAGCTAGAAATGTGGGTTGATTGGTTTCAGGATAGTGGAGGAAAATAAGAGAGTTACACAAGTGAGGTGGTCATGGACAAAATAAGAACAAATACAATAGTTACATTGAGAGAAAGGGAGATGATGGTTTAAAAAATAATTTTGGAAAATAAAATTACAAAACACCATTCATTAATCTCCTTGAGAAATATTAGTATAATAGGGTTTCTTACATATTAAAAACTGTTTATATTTTATCAAGTTTCATCAATATAACTAATAGTGATAGAGTAATGGCTAAGCATGGCTTGGAAAATTTTGGAAAGGAGTATAGAGAGCTTGAAAGACTTTATCAAGGTGCAGAACATAAAGCCTAAGCTTAAATGAGATCATCTACTCTAAAATACAAGTTTCAGATCTAAATTTAAGAGGAGATTACTTAAAAGATCATGTGCTTCACTAAAAGTGCATGTGACTCAGATATTAGTGGGTTTAATTTATTTTAATTTCATTTTTATTAATTATGGGCTAAACTTAAGTAATTAATAAAGCTCAATTGGTTAATTAGTAATTTTTTTATGGCTCATCTTGTAAATAAACATGTCATGTGCTAAACATGTGATTTCATAAATGTGTTGACAATTTTATAAGGGCTTATACATTATTTTTATTATTTTCTTTGAATTTTTTTCATTTAGTTTTAGAATTTTATTTTATTAGTTTCTTAGGTCCATTAAGAGTGTTACTTGAGTTCAAAAACTCCTAATCTCATTAGGATTACTTGAGCCCAAAATAATTAGGTTTTTTAGGCTCACCAGGTTAGTTTTTCTATTGCCTATTTAAGGCCACATATTGTAAACATTTTTCAGTATGATGAATGAACATGAATTTTACAGAACTTATGTTCTTTTTTTGTGATGCTTCTCTTGTTCCCTTACATGCTTGAGAAACTCTTTGACTTGTCAAAGGCAGTAGTTTCCCTTTGTGACGTCCTGTAACAATTTTATTTAGGGTCCATTTCCCATGTATTAGACCTCATTAAAGTCCAATTATACTTAACTAGAAGTTTGAATCACATAAAATGTTATAATAAAATTTTTCAATTTCAGGTACTATTCATTTAACCAAATTCCTTTTCCCGACCAAATTTCGTAAAATTATAAAGAATGCAATAAAAATCATATGGAAGTGATTCAAGTGTTTAAAGATAGCTTAAAAGATTGTCTACATGGAAAAAATATCAAACAGAGAAATGACTTGGCCAATTAGTACAGTAAAATTCATGAAGTTTCACTATTTATATGGTCAATTTCTGAAAATCCAGTTTTCTGGGGTAACTTTGAAAATTCACTATAATTCGTACACTCATCCAAATTGAGTTCTCTTTACCATGTTAACGAAATTTCTGTCTAGTTTTTAAAAATATATAACATTCATACTTTACATTACAAACTGTCCAAACAGTGGTAATTTCACTCTGTAGAGGTTAGAATGACCATTTGTATCCTAATACCTTGCCAAACAAAAACTATAAAATATTTGCATGGCCATATTTCATCTTCATATCATATCATACTTTCACTAAGACTTAAAGCAACATAAAAACTTGAAGAAACAGATTTAATATCACATTTACAAATTTACACAAAAGCTCTTAATTCATGGCCATTGAGAGTAATATTTAGTTAATGACCACATTCTTTCTCCTTTCATTTCTCTTCCTTGGAGGTCTTGCCATTGTTGCTACCTAATCATGGTTAATATGTGGGAGGGAAAAATTCAAAGAATCTCAGTAGCTAATATCCAAACATGCCAATCATATTATCACATTTTCATAAAAACATCACATAAACTTTAATTCATCACATAGACACATTGAGACAAATATATTTCACAAAAATTTTGACAGAGTTTCATTTTGAAAAATGGACATCTCAGGCTCAAAACTCCTCATACAACTCAGCCAACATCATAGAAATATTACAAATTAACATTACATACATATGCCATAGTGTCAAGTATAAAAAAAACAATAATGACAATGTGATGTTAGTAAAGAGAATTAACTACCTTTGAGTATTCCAAAGGTTCCCACACTTGGTACTCTACTTCTTGGGCCTTCCAACACTTCCTTGAACCTAATCATATCAATATTTAACTACCTTACCTTTGATTTCCAGAATTACACAATGCTATACACATTAAAGCCTAACTTTTTCACTTAACTTTCCTTTGAATTTTTCTTGAATCCAATACTTGTACTTAACTAATTTGGACCCAAGGAATCCATTTTTGGGGTTAAAAACTTGAAATTCCAACTCTAAATAGGAACCCCATTCTAGCTGAAAATCACGAAAATTGAAGAAAAATTGCTTTACTTCATTATACATGAAACTACTTCCATATTCATGCTTTAATTGAGTATTCTAGCATTTCCCCTAAGTTTGATGGTTTGTAAATTTATTTCCTTACTTAATCTTAATTTAGAAGAAATTCTAAGAGAGTGGAGAAGAAATTTTACTCCATGATTCAGGCTTTAAAGACCATAAATAGCAAGCTTAGAGTGATAGAAGACAAACTTACCACTTGAGCTTTCAATTTCCCTTGGATTTCTTCTTCTTCTTTCTCTCTTCTTTCTTTACATTTTCTCTTCTGTTTCTTGCTGCTGGAACTTGTGCAGAATGAAGTGGATAATGAATGATTAAGTGGTTAATTAGGTGGCTTAATCATGGTTAGACATTTAACCTAACCAAAGTTACCTTTTGGACAAAAATTATCAACTTCTTATTGAAGTCTTCTCCAAACACTTATGCTGCCCAAGCTACCCCAAAATCATGCAGGAAGTGAGTGTTTTAAGTGTCCAAAGTTGATCAATTTTCCCTTGTCTAGATATATCCTGAATCGAATAATTTTTAATTGTATCGATAAAACTGCTTTTTACAGTAAATTAGCATTTTTAGGCTATAGGACTATTCCAATTTTATTTTTATATTTTCTTAATTATCCTGTCATAAATGATATTTATGTATGACTCATATTTTGTCCCAATTACCTTTTAATTATCGGTGGGACCCATAATTTACTTTATTGATTTTAAGTTACTTTTGGACACTTAGCACTAATTTTTCCTTATCCTTGGACATGAACCATCCATGCTATATACTGTTAGACTTCTCTCATCAAGGGTTTTGTTCTGACAGTAATTTTACATATTTATAAAATTGCCCCTGACCCAGGTTTAAATTATAATTTCTAAAACTTTTAGGTCATTAAGTATAATTTTTCCCAAAGACTTTTTAACTTCTTCTCCACGGAAATTTTATAATTTTGGCATGGATCTCATTTTTATAATTCTTTAGAGGTAAAAATATAATTTTCTCATTTTTCCATCCAACTGAGAAAAATAACTTCTTTGCCCTATTGTACGCAAAATAGTGTCTATCCATTTTCATAAATTCCTTATATATTTTACATTATTATTGATTATATCATTTTTCATTACTTAATATCCAGTAAAATTTTAGAATATTGCATGTCTCGTGACTAAGGTTCTAAGAGACGGGTTCTCTTAGGATTTCATCCCATTGATCAACAATTATCCCTTTTATTTTTATCTATTTTTCTTCATTGTTATTGTCCGGACATGCTTGATTTTCAACCCCTTTTTGTGTGATTTTTTGGATGATTTATGAGTCAATCTTATAGCTTAGAATCTCAGCTGTCTTCTCACTTTGGAAGCACTTAAATCCAAGCTTTCATTTGTGAGATACATCAAATTCAATAAAGTTGTGCATTCTAGAATTTCCAATTCGTGTTCTTGAATCTTCTTGCTTTGTGCTTGATTCTAGTTGATCTTAGGGTGACATCGAGATTGTAAAAGGTTCCTTGCAGGGGTTCCAAGTGGGTCTTTCAACATTTGGTACTAGGGCTTTGGTTGCTAGTCTCAAAGATGTGTGTTTTCCTTTCTTTCTTCTTCAAATTCATCCATCTTCTTTGCTACTTAGAATTATTGTTGTGCTTGTTCTTTGTTTCCTTCGTCGTAAGTGCCGTTACCATCATCTTCTTGTCTTGCCATCCATACATAGTTCCTTCTCCCTTTTTATGATTTACGGTGTTTCTACCTAGATTTAAAAAAAATTGAAATTATTGTTGCTATTTGAGTGATTGTGTGTTGTTCAGTTTTGCTTTTCTAGAATATTCAGAAAGCAAAAAAAAAATTGTGGAAAAAAAAAGAGTAGTGATTGGCTACTTCAACAAGAAAAGAAGTTACAAGATAAAATTTGAAATTAGAAAAAAAAAAGTGAGACTTACTACTAGAAGAGAGAGAGAGAGAGAGAGAGACATAGAGCAGAACAGTAGGGAAAAAAAGGAAAAATTTAAAAAAAAAAGAAGTTTGGTGGCTGAAAAATTCTAGATTTGATCTTAAGACTAATTAGGAACAATTGCCTTAATTGGTTTTTCCTATTTTGTAGTTGAGTGATTTGCAAATAGAGTATAGTTGCCTAATTTTATTGTTCTTGTAATACAAGTCACATTGGGTTTCCTAAATTCAACAACTTGGGTGGTAAGCATCAAGAACTTGAATGGTAATTGCTACTTTTCTATTTTGCTACCTCCTTTGTTTCCTAGTTTCTATTCTCTTTATGCTAAACCATTAGTTTCCTATTTTTTTTCCTTCCTTGATTCTATTTCCTATTTCCTTCTCTTCTTAGTTTTCTAATTTTGTTTTGTGTCTTTCTTATGAAATAATATTGTTTCTATCCATATCTTTGTTTCTTCCTTTCTTCCATAATATCACATCACCTTTCCTAATTTTATCTCCCTATATTTCATTCTTTGCTGCACATTTTCCTGTGTCTCATTTGGTGCACATTTTTTCTCCCTTGAAATCCTTATTTGTCCACATTATTCTTACTGTTTGTTAGTCCCTTTTGATTCTTGGAGAATTTGAATTTTGGGACTTTAGCTTTGTGATTGCCACTTATCATACATACTTCTCCTTTTGATTTGTTGGAATTGATTAAGAACACTATAGGGAGAAAGTGAGTGGTAAAAGGCAAGAATATTCGACATCATTGAAAAAGCCAATCTTTTTGTGTGAAACACGAGTGCTACTAAACTTTTCGAGTGGAAGCACAAGAGAAAAGTATATGAGGTCCTTATTTCTTTTATCTTTATTTTATACTAACATTTCAGATTATAAACATGGCTATTGGAGAATTCGATCTTAAGGCCTTCTTAAGAACTTTCAATGATCAAATCAAGGACGTGAATGCAAAATTGAATGACCTGAAGTTTCCTTCTAGAACTAAAGCAACACATAATTCAAAGGTTCCCGCTCACACGGATGTTTATAGTAACATCAAACCAAAGATCCTACTATTTCATGATGAGAAAGATCCTAATGTTTACTTGGATTGGGAAAGAAAAGTTGAACTTGCATTTGCGTGTTGCAACTATTTTGAAATAGAGAAGGTACAATGTGCTTACCTTTAATTGGGTAAAAAGGTTGCTGCTTGGTAGAAACAGATAGAAACTAGGTGAGCTATGAATAGAGAACCTTCCATTATAGCATGGAATGAAATGAGAGCAGTCATGAGGCAAAAATACATGCCATCCAAAGCTAAGAGTGTGGTTATTCTAAGGAGATGCAAATGCCCGTGGTTCAAGATTTATGTGATTCCCACTTAGAGAAAGTAGATCAAGTGAATGATGAAGTTACTGTTACTTCAACATTGATTGTTGAGATAAGAAAGTTGTCTATGCTTAAATGTATGCTTAATTCTCAAATCTCTTGTAATGATATATGATATTTCTTGTGCTAAAGTAGAAAACTTAGGATATGTTAGTCCTAGTAAGTTGAATCATGTTGATGATATTTCTTGTGTTGAATTAATTGAATTGGAAATTAAATCTCAACATGTAGAACTTAAGAATCCCAATGAGTTTAATGTTATTAATTGTGATAATGGAATTGAACATGATAACTTGTTGAATCTTGAAGAGAAAATTGATCTAGATGTAAGCTTTGATGATTCTAGTTGTGCTTCTAGTATATAAAATGAAAATAATGTTGTAACGCAATTGGAAAGTGAATTTCATGAAGTTGCTTGTGCTTATGAGCAAAATTATCATTGTTTTCATCCTTTAATTGAAAATCATGATTCATATGTTGTTAATGATTTGATGGAAAATTCTTTGGATAGTAGTATGCTAATTTCTAGTAGTGGTAATGGTATGATTCCTTTAGAAATTAGATCTTATGATTCCATTGATGAGATTGAGCATATTGACATGGTGATTGGAGATTTAGACTGTGATGTTAGCTTGAATAGGTATGATAGAAACTGTTCTCATGTTTTGGAAAAAGTTCATGAACTATTGCCATGTATTAATTTGTGTGAAAATAATGAGAACTTGAAAGTGAGCTAGAGTGGAAAAATAAGGGAGGCAGAAATGAGAGAAGAAAAGAGAGAAATAAGAGAGTAAAAGTCCAAAAAAATGCAAAAAAGTGCAAGAGGAGTAAGTGAGAAGAAAAGTGAGAAAAGAAAGAAAAAGAGGAAGAAAAAGAGAAATGGGAGAGAGCAAAAGGATAAGAGTGGAAAGATAATTGAGAGTTGTTTAAGAGAGAGTGAGGATAAGGTTAGTTTCACTAAACTTCTTCTCTCTTCTTATGTTCCTTCAATTCATCTTCTTTGTCCTTCTTACTTAGTTTCTGAATTTTGTAGTTTATTTCGTCCCTCTGTGTTATGAAACCTTAGTTCCTCTTGAGTCCAATGTGATAATAAGAGATAATTTAGTGTTTTCTTTCTCTAGTTCATCCATCTTTGTCTTTCCATTTCATCCTTATTATGTTTTGTTTCCTCGTTTCTTGTATCCCTCCAATTCGTTTCATATTTTATGTGTTATGTGAGTCTCAAGAGATATGTGTTTTTTTCTTTACTGCTTGTGTGTTTCATAAGTCATGTGCTTTCATGCTCCATTGTTGGCATTGTGTCCCATCTCATCCACATAAATCTATTATGTTCCATTCTCTTTCTAGTTCATTCCCTTCTTTTGGTTTTGTGTTAATATGTGCTCCTTTAGTCATTACTTCTCTATCTTTATCTTATCATTATACATCATCATCTAATGTTAAATCTATCCAGATTTTGAGTTTATTGCATTATGTCTAAACCTATCAAGATTTCATCCCGTTCGATCTTTTTCACACCTTGGTTTCAATTAAGTCCTTTTGTGTTAAGTTTTGTCCCCATATCATTCCCCATGAATCCACTAAGACCTTGGTTCCATTTAAATTTTGTTGTTTTGAATTGGTGTTGAGCTATTTATTACAGGTTTTCAGTGAGATTGATGCAAGCTCTTGTTTTCCAATCAATGAAAATGAGTTGTATGTGATTCAAACAAATAGAATGCATAGTAAGGTTTTTTATCCTGGAGATTAGTTACAAAAGCTTAGGAAAACATTTAAAACAAATTTGTAACCAAGGGAGAATATTGTCTTCCAAGTTTATGTGAAGATCAAAGCCACAAAGCATCAATTAAGTTTGAAAAGTAAGTGTACTTCTTATTATCTATTTGATGCTTTAATTGTTCCCTTTCTTTCCAAGTAACTTATGGAGATTCGAGAATGAATCCTTTTAAGCAGGGAGGTAATGATAGAGTAAGGGCTAGGCACGACTTATAAGAATTTGGAAAGAAGTATGGAGATCTTGAAAGACTTTATCAAGGTGTTGAACATAAAGCTTAAACTTAAGTGAAATCATCTACTCCAAAATACAATTTCAGATCCAAGTCTAAGAGGAGCCCATTGAAGGAGATTACTTAAAAGGTCATATGCTTCACTAAAAGAGCATGTGATTTAGGTATTAATGAGCTTAATTTTTTTTAATTTCATTTTTATTAATTATGGGCTAAACTTAAGTGATTAATAAAGCTCAATTGGTTAATTAGTAATTTTTTTATGGCTCATCTTGTAAATAAACATGTCATGTGTTAAAATGTGATTTCATAAATATGTTGACATTTTTATAAGGGCTTATACATTATTTTTGTTATTTTCTTTGAATTTTCATCATTTATTTTTAGAATTTTATTTTATTAGTTTCTTAGATCCATTAAAAGTGTTATTTGATCTCAAAGACTCCTAATCTTATTAGGATTACTTGAGCCCAAAATAATTAGGTTTTTTAGGCTCATTAGGTTAGTTTTTCTATTGCCTATTTAAGGCCACATGTTGTAAACATTTTTCAGTATAATGAATGAGAATAAATTTCACAGAACTTATGTTCTTCTTTTGTAAAGCTTCGCTTGTTCTCTTGTGTGCTTGAGACACTCTTTGACTTATCAAAGGGAGAAGTTTTCCTTTGTGACGTTCCGTGGCTAAGGTTCTAAGAGACGGTTTCTCTTAGGGTCTCATCCCATTGACCAACAATTATCCCTTTTATCTTTATATATTTTCCTTTGTTATTATTGTCTAGATGTGCTTGATTTTTAACCCCTTTTTGTGTGAGTTTTTGGATGATTTATGAGTCATTCTTATAGCTTAGAATCTTAGCTTTTATCTCATTTTGGAATCACTCAGATCCGAGCTTTTGTTTGTGAGATACATCGAATTCAATAAAGTCGCGCATTCTATATATTTCGGTTCGTGTTTTTCAATCTTCTTGTTGTCAACGGTTTTGTGCTTGATTCTGACAGATCTCGGGATGACATCGAGATTGTAGAAAGTTCCTTGGATAAGTTCTAAGTGGGTCATTCATCAAATAGTCTAATAATGTATTACTTTGAAATTTTAAATTTAAATTTTAAATAAATATAAATTATGTCAATAAAAAAATAAGACAAAAATTATCAAATAAAATAAATTCATATATGTATTAAAATATTAATAAAAAATATCATGATGGAGCCGAAAATGAAAACTACTTAAATAATAAAAATTAAATTATGGATTTTTAATATATTAAGTAAATTATTTTTTTTACTTGAAATTAATACAAAAAATAACAATATTTCTTATTTTACTGTTATTAAATATCTCATTCTATTATTATTATAGGGATATAAATAAGAAATAAAGAAGGATTACAATAGCGATAAAATAAAAAAAAATTTAATATTTTATATTTTAAATCAAAATTTAATCATAAAAAACACGCTATAATGCTGACGGGAGAAAGTGTTAATTAAGGAATAAAACCATACAAAGGAGGCCGACAGGATTATAGCCCACTAAGGGTACTTCTGTCATTGCAGGTCCAATTGCCGTTATTATTATCAGCGGCTCAGTGAAGTACGTCTAACTACCCAGCCAGCGCACACAATAAATGTTGTCATTTTCTGACACTAAACTCCAAAATCCCACTCATTCTTTCAAGTTTCACCTTCCTTCTATTCTATTGTGTATTGCTTCAATTGTACCTCTCCCTTTCTCTCTCTAACTCTGCTTACCAGATTGATTATTACCTCTCTCCCTCCGTCCCTCCCAACAAAAGCCTAACCCAACTAACCAATTCCCATTCATTATACTAATCATTGAGTATTATGCATTTTTAGTTCTTGGGGTTCAACTACTTCTTCGGTTCGTGCTTCGGGTTTTCTGCGTTTCTTTGCTGGTTATTCATGGAATTAATGGAGCAGTCGAGGCCGGTCAATCCCGCCATGACGTTCGACGAGGTCTCCATGGAGCGAAGCAAGAGCTTCGTCAATGCCTTGCAGGTTCTAGCTTCTTATCCTTTCCCCGGGTTTGTTTGTGTGCAAATGTTGATTTCGGTTTTGGGTGTGGCTTATTTAGACCAGATCTGTATTTGTTTTTGCTCTTTTTTTTATTGAATTTAGCTGTTGCATTTGCCGTGTTTCCATTTTCCAAGTGGCATTTGCGGTCTGGATTTTTTTTTGCTCGAGTAATTTTTGGGCTTGTGGGGTCTTTATTTTATTACTATGTCGTTGTATCCCATTTTGCTGGGAGAGAATTTGGGTAAATACGAATTAAGAGTTTATTTTATTTTTATTTTTTGTGGCGGATGCCCTGTTAATGTGAGACTGCTAGTGTTCGTGAGAAATTGCAGATACATACCCTTTTTTGAGAAAGGGATGAAACTCCCTTGACTTGTGTATGGAGCTCATCAAATTGTTTGTCTCTGCCTTCAAGCCTCCACCTACAATCGAACATATACCACAAAGAAAGGGAAGCAGTAGGGTTCTCCTCACTTTGGGCCGTGCACGTGATATTGGGCGATTTGTAACAATATTTCCCCCTTCAAAACAACCATGTCCTCAAAGTTGAAGTAGGTAACAGAAAATAAAAAGAGAAATTATTTCATTAATGCATTATTCTTCCTTGCTCCCAATGCACACAAAGTCTGAATACCCGAACCAAAAGCAAGAGTGGCTACCATGACTTGCAGTTCTTCTCTAACAAATAATCTGAGATTCCTCACGAGCTCTTTTTATTTATTTACCATGGTACATTCCAGCTGTGATACCTGCTTCCAAAAGTGACTTGGAAATCTGTTCTACATCATTAAAAACATGACTCCCTCTCTAATCTGCAATGTGCTTCTTCAACAGCAAAAAGACAAATGGCTGCCTCAAGCAAGTTTAACCTGAAACTGGTAGGAATTAACAGCTGAAGATGATGATATACCCATCTTCATAGGTTCTCTGAAAGAAGACCCAACTGGAAGATTCATAAATTCCTCCATAGCCAACTTGTTGCCAGCATGTGAGCCTCCACAAGTAACATTGGATGAAGGTACAGGAAGTGCCAAAGTTTTGTTTCCACCAGATTTGCAATGTGCTGGTAGACAGTATTCTTCCTCACCAAAGCACCTGCCGTACAAACAGCAAGTGACACTTCCAAAGTGGCATTGGCTCCAAGCTTCTGCTTTCACCATCCCCACTCATTAAGTTGTTGTACCATATAATTGTCAATTCTATCATGTAGTGCATTTGGCATATTTTTCTGTTCGTCTATATCAAGTAATGATGTCAAAATGGGTAAACAAATTTCAGAAAATGCACTCAAGCCTTCATAGATATTGATATATCCTCTTAGTTTCAATAACTGCAGCAAATACGCTAGCCCTGAAATTATCAGAAGAGAAGAGTGAGAGGAGTCCTCGAGCATGTCTATTATCTTTAAGAAATTGGGAGGGCTAATCTCATCTACCTTCTCTCTCATATGTAGAGAGCTCTCAATGAAGGCGCCATTGTTAGGATTCATGATCAGGAAGCATAAGTAATTACAGCTAGATACCCTTTTTCTCAGAAAAGGGATAAACTCCCTTGAGTATGAAACTAACCAATTTTTTCTTCTCTGGCTTCAAGCCTTTACTTACATTTGAACATATAGCACACGAAGGGAAACAATAAGGTTATCCTCATTTTGGACGTTGCACTGATATTGGGGCATCTCCATAACTAATTTGGCCATTTTTAACAGCAAGTCTTCAGTTATATTAGTGTTTAGTTCTATGGGTGATGACAAAATATTTCTCTTGTGAGTGATGCTGAGATGTTTGTTATCACTTTATGGAACTCCGATTTGTGAGAAAAAAATGACCCTAGCATATTTTGGGGCTGCACTCCAGTTTAATTATGGTAAATGCCCAGGTAGTCCAATCTGGTACTCTAATTGGTGTTAAATATTGGAAAAAGTGAGACAGTAAAGGGAGGCTCATAGACATTTACTTATCGAGATGAACCACCATGGAGCTAGACCTAATAGCTTAGGCAGTGATTGGTTCCTTGGTAGTTACAGACATAAATAAAGAGTTTATGGCAGATTGGAAGAGAGAGTACAGAAGTGCTTCTCTTCAAGACATTTTATGTGGCAAATTTTATGGAATGCATTTTACACATAATGCTCCTCTTTAGATAGTTTTTTCTCATTCAGTGGTTCTCTATCCTAGCACAAGTCTAATCATATTGTAAGGTGCAAGTAATGCATTGAGATATGTGCTCATTTGTAAAGTTCAGGTGCAGGCAAGTATGTGTGCTATTGCCAATAACACTCTGTTTGTACCAGATACATGCTCTTTGATCGAATAATTGCAATTATTTAGTGTAATTGGGAATTTGGGGTTACTAAAAAGCAGATCATGTGTTGCTAAAATAATCCCAATGACCAAGATTGTTGATTGCACTTCACATAAAGGTTGCTGCTATTGTAACATTTTGAACTGTAATTTTAACTTTTTACAGAGGAATCTCATTGTAAGATCATAAGGACTATGCATTGGTCAGTTATAACTGACCAATGTAGCTATGTATCTTCTCATGGTATTGCTTTGAATAATTTCCTCATACTGGATGCGGAGCATGCTTGGACAGTCATTTGATTCACCTATGATCCTAATTTCAGGAACTCAAGAACTTGAGGCCTCAACTCTATTCTGCTGCAGAATACTGTGAAAAATCATATCTTCATAGCGAACAGAAACAAATGTAAGAATATTTGTTTTCTTAGGCTAGTTTTTTGTGTTGTCATTATGTTCTTGATGGTAGTTTGACTCCCTTTGTTTGAGCTTCTTCTCTATTTGCTAGTTGTTGAAACTTCAGCAACAATGCCTAGCAGTTAGTGATTTCATTGCAGTATAGTTTTAGTTTGTTCTAATTAGTGATACAATTCTTCTAAATTTTTCTATGTAACATTGTTTAATGGCCATTTTGAGAAATTCAATTGTTTATAGAAAAGCTTTCTGAGATTAGAATGGTCAAATATTGCAATATTTTCGCTTCATGTGGACTGAAAAATAAATACAAATATAGACGTGTATGGCAGAAGTTAGAACTATATTATTAGATACAGTTTGTTTTTTGAATGAAAAAGAAAAAAGAACTTTATTTGGTCTGGGAACATCACAAAACATAGATTAAAAATTTGACAAGGTTAGTGTGACTTACTTTGCCCCCTATATGTAAGTGGATCACTTACAAAACTGATTCTTAAAAGCATGTATGGTTGCATCATAATTACGATATTGCTGAGAGTGGGTGGTTATGGCATATGGTCATCATACATAGAATCCCATATTTAAGTCCTCCCATGCAGAATAGGTCACTTGAGTATATTTATTATTAGAGAAAGCTTTTTGTCTAATTAGTATAACTACATCTAAAGACAGCGGCAGGCAGGGCACCCTATGTTTTTTCGGAAATAAGAATGACTTGTTTCAATTTTATGCTTGAAGGTGTGCAGCAGAGGTGAGCTCTTTCATCAAGTCGTCGCTGTAATATGTTAATTGATATAATTTAAGTACCAACAACAATTTGAGTATATCTGTTCATTCATGTTTAAACTACATGGTTATTTCCTTTTTTTTAATGCTCTTTTATGTATTAGGGTTCTTGACAACCTGAAAGATTATGCTGTAAGAGCCTTAGTGAATGCTGTTGATCATCTCGGAACTGTTGCATACAAGTTAGCTGACCTTCTTGCGCAGCAAACTTTGGATGTCTCAACCATGGATTTGAAAGCCTCTACCTTGAATCAGGTATACAAGTTTACGATATCATGTTAATATAGACATATATCAAATGCAGTTAGAGTAACTTATTTTCTTTTTAAGCAGCAACTTCTTACATGCCAAATTTACACGGATAAAGAAGGTCTTAGGCAACAGCAATTATTGGCTATAATTCCGAGATATCATAAGCACTACATATTGCCAAGTACGCTCTACTGCTTTTACCAGGAAATAATTTATTAGTGATATATAGGTTTGTTCCCTTTGTTCTTATGGATTTCTGTTCTTCTGTTTATTTAACTGTGCAAGCTAGACACTGTCAATAAGAAGGTGCATTTTAGTCCACGCATACAGACTGATGCAAGGAAAAATCTTTTTCAAGCTAGAAGCCGATCTTATCTTTCAGGTAAGTGGCTTAGCATTGTACCTTCTGGATATTCGGGCATCACTTTTGCTATATTTTCCCAATTTGGCAGTAGTTGAACATGTTATTTATCTTGATGTATGATATGTAGGTACCCCTGCGTCAAAAACACTTTCTTGGCATTTAGCTTCGGAAACCAAGTCTACCTTGAAAGGGACTTCATATTCTTCAACTAAGTGAGTTCCATAGAAAGTCAATAGTTTAGCTATATAAGAAGAGTCCTTTTTCTTTTGTGAATTATAGGGTGAAATGCTTTCTTTTTAGCATTTTAACGCATCCAATTGTGCAGCCCCGAGGACACAAAAATTTCTTCGATGACTACAGGAGTTTTCCAACTTTTAGGTAGGTGGGATAGAAGTATCACATTCATTATATAATCCACCTTCAATTGGCCTAGCTATGGTGGCTTCGTCCTAAAGAAGTGATAGCTTCTTACAAATTGAAGTTACATGTTTGTAGATAATGAAGAGAGTGCTCGGGTGAAATCTTCGGCAGCACAAATTCAATTTCCCAATGGTGGTCACACATCTAGTACGGATGTGCAAACAATGGGTATGGCACGCAAGGTAAGGTCCTTCCTATTCATCAGTAAGCATATGCCTATCAGTGTGCTTGATAATCATATCAAGTATTATTGTTACTTGATGTTTTCTTTCCTTTTCTTTTTTTTTCTAAAAGAAAAAAAATGTGTCTGTTGTTCTCTGATCAATTTGCTTTAGCAAGTGTTAGCAAGACTGACTTCCCAAGAGGGGGGGTGAATTGGGAAGATTGAAATTTTTCTGCACAAAGTGAAGTAAGTGAAGATATCACATTATAATGAAAACAATGCGTAAAACAGAGCAAGATGAAAAGTAAAGATAGGAAGAAGAAAACTCAGTGATTTATCCTGGTTCGGTCTTTCCACTTGACCTACATCCAGTCCCCAAGACACCTCTTGAGATTTATCCACTATACAGCAAGAATTTCAATGGGCTTCTTGCTGGGGCCACAGTACACGAGTATGCTCTGTTTCTGAGCTCTCTCACACTCTCCAAGCACTTTCACTATGTGCTTCCCAATCCCCTTGTAAATACCCATCACAAGTAAATCTATCTCCAAGATGAAGAGTAGATTGATTACAATGAAATAACTCTCTTGAAAAGAGTAGATATGAAAGTTTGAGTACAAGTATAGAAGTTGAGAGGGTAAAAGCTTTTGAGAAGAAGATTCAGCAGAAATTCGTTATACACCCGTTTGATTTGTTACCCACAACTTCAAATGTTATTGTGTTTATAGATTTAGGTCTCAAATGTCCGTTAGAGACTTTAATCTATCAGTTGGAGAAGTTATCCAACGGTTACTCTGAAAAACTATCCGTTTACCAACCGCATTTAATGTTTCTGACATACTGAAATTCGAATTTTGGCTGGTCAACAGACGAATTTCGAAAGGACCGTAGGTTAAAGCTTCCAACATTACAGCACGAAGTTCGTCTGTTCATGAGGTGAAATTCGAATGTTGAAACTTACAAAATATTTTCACAATGTGACATACGAATTTTCAAGAAGAAAGTTTTTTTGTTAAGTGTGAACAGTGTTTTCAATTTGCTACAGTGCCCTCGAAATTCGAATTTTGGAACCCCAAAATTCGTCTGTCTATTGATTGTTTAAAGAGGCACAGCAGATTACTTTATTCGAAATTCGAATTTTGAAAGGGTGAAATTCGTCTGTCAGAGAGACTCTTTTCAGACTAATTTCATCATTCGAATGTTGCAAGTTCTTATCATTCGTATGTCAATTTTTCACTTCAACAGACTCAAGAACTCAGCTTCTGAAATTCGAATTTTAATGTTCAAAGTTCGTCTGTCAGAGAGCAGTTATCAAACTCAATTTCATTTTGATTTCAGATGAATTTTATCATAGTCTCAGACGAATTTCTTTGGTTTTCACAAACTTCATTTTTCTTGAAATTCGAATTTTGAAAGTGTGAAGTTCGTCTGTTACCAGAAAGGCTTCTTTCATATTAGATGAAAATTCGAATTTTGAACAATCAAAATTCGTCTGACAGAGAGCCATCTCTTCAGACTTATTCAGTTTCAGCTCGAAATTCGAATTTCCAGAGGCAAAGTTTGAATTTCCAACTTGACAGTTCAGCTTAATCTTTCAACCTTCGTCTGTTTGTGGGTGTTTTTCAAATAGGTAAAGATTTAACACAAAATCAAGGTTTGAAAACATCTTTTTCTCAAATCAAAAACTTTTACCCAATCATAACAAAAACTAAAGATCCTACAAGAGATCTAACAGCAAATACTCAGAAAATCTTCACTTGAAACAACTTTGATCTCCTTTGATATCTTCAATTCAAGCTCTTGAGTGTTGGTTTACAATCATCAAAACTCTTGATTCAACATTCTCCCCCTTTTTGATGATGACAAAACAACTCACAAACTGGGTTAGTACTTGGGTTTGCTTTCACAAGCTCCCCCTCAACATATGCATAAGATATCAAAACAACAGATTAAGTGAAGAGTATTTAAGGCACAAAACATTGCAACAAAGAGATCCATTCATTTAATCAAAAGTTGCTTGAACAGAAGCAACTTAATCAAAGTTTAAAACAACAAGACCAAAACACAAATACACAGAGTACAAAGTACAACAAGAGGACTTAAGCCTAATCTTCAATCATCTCCAATCATTTCTTCTTGGACTTGGTCTTCTTGCTGTAGGTTTTCCCTTTCCCTTTCCCAGATTGCTCAGCAGCAGACTTTCCAGTTTGCCCAGACTTCTCCCCCTTTTTGACATCATCAGGAAGTCCAACAAAATCAGCCGGAGGAGGGATCTGAGAGATAGGAATAGCACGGAGTGGCACAGGAGCAAAAGGGATTCCAGGTTCAGCTGGGGGATCAGCAGGCTCTTCATCATCAGAGACCTCAAGCAGCACTTGCATTTCCTGCCTAGAAAGAGCTAGTTGAGCTCTCTGTTCCTCTGAAAGCCCATAAGCAGCAAGAGAAGAAGAAGCTGGTTTAGCAGGAGGAAACATTTCCTCTAGCCTTCTCCTCTGATCTAGCAGCAGAGCATTGTGAGCAATGGCAAGATAATCAATAACAGGTACAATGCTCCTTTCCTTATTGCTAGCTCCTTCTGACATAGAAGAGGTTGAAATGGCTGCAACCAGTCTTTCAACTTGCTCAGATTCTTGAATGGACAGAATTGAATCCGGAGCATCTTCTTGCATGTGCTCATGAGGGCCTGTGTCTTGGAGACCTTCTTCTTCCAATCCATAGTCCAAGGGTGGACCAGGACTTGGTGTTCTCATAGCACCAGCACCATCTATATCATCATCATGGTCAGAGGAGGCAATCTCGAAGGGACTTGGAGGCACAGGGGTTGGAGACAGAGTAGGCTCAGGGACACCAGTCTGAGGTGGAGCTGAAGTGGTAGGAATTGCATTTCTTATCTCTTCATAGGCATCAGCCACCACCTTCATATTTACAGCCAATTGATGGATCTGATCTTGTAGATGAGCAAATTTGGCATTTTGCTCATCTCTAATGCTAAGAATGAGTGTTGACAGACTGTCAAACAACTCAGTGATCTTTGTTGGCTTGGCTCGCGAGGAGGAAGTGGAAGGAGGGTGAGTAGGCCTGGAGGGAGATGGGATTGGCTGAGAAAGCTGAGGTACAGATTTGCCAGGGGCCTCAGAAGTTCCTTCTTGTTGGAGGGATGCATCAGCAACAAAGAACAAATCTTCAGATTTCCCTGCTCCTTTTCCAACCCATCGTCCTTCATCTCTTTCAATGCCCATCCTTTGCAGTTCCTCCTCTTTGAATGCCTCAGTGATTTTCCCTTTCCCCTTTTCAATGTGTTGAATCCTAGCATGCTGCAAGATTCTTGAAATAATTGCTGCATAGGGGAGTGTGGAGTCCTTCCTCTGATCCCTTGCCTTTATCATTCTCTGGAGGATGATGTGACCCATGTTAATCAGCTTCCCACGAATGATAGCAGTCATCACATGAGCCTCTGCCCTTGTTATCAAATTGAAACTGCCACCCTTGTTGAATATGATCCTGGACACTATGTAGTGCAGGATCCTGACTTGTACACTTAGGTCTGTGGGCTTCAACAGATTTATCGTTGGCCTGTTTTCCCTTCTCCTGAATAGGGTGTCCAAAATGGTGCTCTCTTTGTAGTTCAGAAAGGATCCACCTTCTTCATCAGCCGTGCTTGCCTCATCCATATACCCAGAGGCTGTGATGTCAATTTTCAGCCCATCTTGCCCTGGGATTTCCAGCACTTCATTGATTGTTTCATCAGCAAGCCAGATGGTCCTTGATCTCAAAGTGACCTCCCATTTCTTTTTCCTGCTGTTGTATTGAAGAGAGGCATACCAAGTCTTCACTACTTCATCATCATATTTTTCAGCAATTTCCAACAGGTTTTTGTATCTCATTAACCATAATGCAGCATCAAAGTTATTGGATATCAAAAATTGCTCCATATTTACACAGTGAGGCTTGATTACCTTTTTGCTGGAAAACTTGGCAGAAAACTCTTCTTGAATTTCGGGAGTGCTCCAAAGTGGCAGTGTAGTAAGCTCAAATTCTCCAGATTGTGTAGAAGAGGAGGAAGCCACAGTAGCAGTATCAGCCGAAGGGATCGCAGTTTTTGATGAGGAAGGTCCAGTTTTCTGTGAATCTGCCTTGGATGATGATTTCTGGCGTTTAGAAGGGGTAGCTTTACTGGGTTCAGCCTTTCTCTTGGATTTCTCTCCTCCCTTTGTAGCATATTGAGATTTGACCGTTCTTTTTGGCCGAGTTCCAGCTTGTCCTGCTCCAGGGATCTTGACTCTCGCCATTTTTCAGTGGAATGATGCAGAATGTGGTTAACGAAAGGTTTATGGGATGCGAAAGGAAGTTTAAATGGTGAAGAATGACAGTTTTTGGACAGGAATTAAGAGGATTAAAGAGAGAATCAGAACAGACTTAGAGAGGTTACAAATAGGGTTGCGTCTGTTCTGAGGAAAACCGTTGCATTTAATGTGTGTAACCGTCTGACAGACGAATTTTGAGGGGTCAAAATTCGAACTTCGGGCAGTTACAAGTTAAACCGTTCAGCATAGCTTACTGACAGACGAATTTTCATCCTGAAAGTTTGTCTGACAGTGGCTTGAAACAAGCAATACAAGCACAACAGACGAATTTTGTTCCACCAAAGTTCGAATGTTGAAAAGAAAAAGGCAGGCATCAATCAAACTATCAATCAACAGACGAATTAAGCATGCAGAACTGCAACTTTCAATAATTTCAACATGATGGACATGATTCAACAGACGAATTTTGAACTAAAAATTCGAATTTTTCAACCTTTTTAAAGACTGTCTAACATTCGTATGTTAAGAAGTAATAATTTGTGTAGCAGTGATGGACAATCATAACTTTGAAATTTCTGATTTTGAAAATTCGAACTTTCAAGCTTCAACAGATGAATTTCGAGGCATTATAGAGAACTGTTCCAAGGCGTAACAGGCCGAAGTTCGTCTGTTGGTCAACTAAAATTCGAATGTTGACCATATTGATCAGTTTAAAAACACATATTATCAATGAAATTCATCTAGCAATCAAACAACATACAAATTTTAACTTTAAAAACTTACAGAATGGATCCAGAACTTAGAATAATTATCATTCACTTCATTTTCTGGTTGTTCCAATCTGGAGTGCTCCAATCTTTCAAACTTTTAGCCATTGTTTTTCACAAGAAGAACCTGCAACTACACTAAAATATACTCCGATGCTCAAGTTAGAGTTTATTCTTATATTAAAAATTCTAAAGACAGAATTGCACAGAAATGACTTACAATTCATTGGGATTTACCATTCCCAATTCTCTCCTTATTTTGCAGTGTCTGTCTTCTGATAGAGGTTTTGTGAGTATATCAGCAACTTGATCTTCTGTTGGAATGTACTCCAGTCTAACTTCTCCTTTCAGAACGTGATCTCTTATGAAGTAGTGCCTAACTTCAATATGTTTTGTCCTTGAATGCATGACAGGGTTCTTGGTGATATTTATAGCACTTTGGTTGTCACACATGATTGGTATCTCTTTTATATTAATCTCAAGATCTTCAAGCTGCTGTTTCATCCAGATGACTTGGGCACAACAGCTTCCAGCTGCAACATACTCAGCTTCTGCAGTAGATAAGGCCACACTGTTTTGCTTTTTGCTGAACCATGAAACCAGGGATCCTCCAAGGAACTGACAGGTTCCACTTGTGCTTTTTCTGTCAGTTTTGGATCCTGCAAAATCAGCATCAGTGTATCCTTTGAGATCTTCTCCATTGCCTTTTGGATACCAAAGACCCATCTGTGATGTTCCAATAAGATATCTGAAAATTCTTTTCACAGCTGTTGCATGGGTTTCTTTGGGGCATGATTGGAACCTTGCACACATGCAGACACTGAACATAATGTCAGGTCTGCTAGCAGTTAGGTACAGCAGGGATCCAATCATTCTTCTGTACTGAGTAATGTCAAACATCTTCCCATTCTCATCCATGTCCAGTTTGGTTGCAGTAGCCATAGGTGTTCCCATTGGCTTGGCATTCTCCATTCCAAACTTATTTAACAGCTCCTTTAGATACTTGGATTGATTGAGAAAGATACCATCATTAAGCTGTCTGATTTGCAATCCAAGGAAGAAATTGAGTTCACCCATCATAGACATCTCGAATTCTCCCTGCATTAACTCAGAGAATTTCTTGCAAAGAGTTTCATTAGTAGCACCAAAAATAATATCATCAACATAGATTTGAACAATTAGTAAATCTTTATTTTCTTTCTTAGTAAATAAGGTTGTGTCAATTTTGCCTCTGTTAAACCCCTTTTCAGTCAGAAAATTGCTCAGTCTCTCATACCATGCTCTAGGGGCCTGTTTTAAACCATAGAGAGCTTTCTTCAGTTTATAAACATGGTTTGGTTTTGTAGAGTCCTCAAAACCTGGAGATTAATCAACATAAACCTCTTCCATGATATATCCATTCAGAAAAGCACTCTTTACATCCATTTGATATAATAAAATATTTTTCATGCATGCATATGCTAGCAGTATTCTTATAGCCTCTAATCTAGCTACTGGTGCAAAGGTTTCTTCAAAATCAATACCTTCTTCTTGATTATACCCTTTAGCAACTAATCTAGCTTTATTTCTGATTATTGTTCCAGATTCATCAAGTTTATTTCTGAAAACCCATTTGGTACCAATAACAGGATGATTTTTGGGTCTAGATACTAAATTCCAAACTTGATTTCTTTCAAATTGATTTAATTCATCTTGCATAGCCATAATCCAGTATTCATCAGTTAGGGCTTCTTCAGTACATTTGGGTTCAATTTGAGAAATGAAAGCACAGTTGAGCATCTGATCCCTTAACTGTTTTCTGGTTTTGACTTTCTCTTGAACATTCCCTATTACTTGATCAACAGGGTGATTCCTTTGATATCTCCAAGCTCTAGGGAGTTCTTGAGCTGTTTCTTCATTATTTTCTTTATCAAACTCTTGCTCTTGGATATCTTCTTCTGTGTCAGCAGATTCAGATATCTTTGGAGGTTCAGTTTTACTTTTGTCAGAGATTCCCAGTTTTTCAAAATTGAAAGTAAGATCATCCTTATTGGTAACATGTTTTGAAACAGTTTCATTTACAATGAAAACCACATGCACTGATTCTTCTACTACATTTGATCTTTTATTATAAACCCTATAAGCCTTACTCCTACTTGAATAGCCCAAAAATATACCTTCATCGGATTTGGCATCAAACTTACTCAGATTTTCTTTCCCATTGTTGTGAATGAAGCATTTGCACCCGAACACATGGAGGTGTGACAGATTTGGCTTTCTTCCCTTGTACAGTTCATATGGAGTCTTCCCAAGGATTGGTCTGATGTAGGCTTTGTTTATGATGTAGCTTGCTGTATTCACTGCATCAGCCCAGAACACTTGAGAGAGTTCCTTCTCATTTAGCATAGCTCTAGCCATCTCTCCAATGGTTCTGTTCTTCCTTTCCACCACTCCATTTTGTTGAGGAGTTCTTGGTGCTGAGAAGTTGTGGTCAATCCCATGCTCATTGCAGTACTCCAGGAAGTATGCATTTTCAAATTCTCCTCCATGGTCTGACCTGATAGACACAATAGAAATACCTTTCTCATTTTGCACTTTCTTAGCTAAGGTTACAAATGCATCAAAGGTATCACTTTTAGAGGGAAGAAACAATGTCCAAGTGAATCTAGAATAATCATCTACAATTACAAGCACATACAGATTACCACCAAGACTTTTCACCCTGGATGGTCCAATTAAGTCCATATGCAACAATTCAAGTGGTCTTGTTGTGGTAACTACATTTTTAGATTTGAAGGATGATCTAGTTTGTTTTCCTCTTAGGCATGCATCACATTCTTTATCATTTTCAAAAGATATTGTAGGTAGTCCAGTTACTAGCTCATTTTTAATCAGTTTAGACAATTGATTCATGTTAACATGAGCTAATCTCCTATGCCATAGCCAATTGTCATTATCCTGGCTTATTAAACATACAGAGTCCAGGGGAGGAAGTTCATCAAGGTCAATAGTATAACAGTTACCATCCCTTTGAGCCTTGAGGATTACTTTGTGATCACTTTTTCGGATGACTAGGCAGAACTTTGAGTCAAACAGTACCCAGTTTCCTTTGTCACATGTCTAACTCACGCTCAGCAAATTGTGGTTGAGGCCAATTACAAACAACACTTCTTCAATGGATGTTTCTGGATTTTTGCCCACAATGCCAATACCAACAATTTTGCCGTATTGATCACCTCCAAAGGTCACCTTTCCTCCCTTCTTGTCTCTAAGGGTGATGAACTTCTCCTTATCACCAGTCATGTGACTTGAGCAGGCACTGTCCATATACCATTTGTTGCTTTTCTTAGCCTTGAGACAGACCTGCAAAACAAGGTTTATGTTTTCCTTTTAGGTACCCAAATTTGCTTGGGTCCTTTTCTGTCAGTAGTTATTTCCTTAGATGCAGATGCACTTTTGGGAACCCATTTAACTTTCCTGTCAAGTCCATTTTTCTTCAAAGCACAGGAACTGGAAGTATGTCCCTTTTTGTTACAGAAATGACAGGTGGTGAAAGGACTGCTAGATTGAGAAGCAGGAAGAAAACAATGCAGATAATATTTTTGTCTAGTATGCCTTGGTTGATCATATGTTTCAATGTGAGGTGATACATCATTTTTCTTTTTATTGCTCTCAGCATGCACAAAGTGTCTCATATATGCATTTTGATTTTTCTTCCTAATCTTTTCTTTGACAGCACATGGATCATAGCCAAGACCAGCTTTTCCTTGTGATATTCTTTGGCTCCCCATTAATGCAAACAACATATCCTTACCTCTAGTGAGCCTAGACATGCTTTTAATTAAATAATCATTAGTTTGCTTAAGTTCAGTGCATGAAGTGCAGCAGACAGATTCAGAAGTAGGTAAAGTGGCAGTTTTAGAGACTATGCTTTGAGACTCCAGCTTGCTTACCTTTTTCTTTGCCAATTTCAGTTCTTTAGCAATTTTAATAAATTCATCATGAAGCTCATGAAATGCATCCAGTAATTCAGAATAGGAAGGTTCAGATTCATATACCTCTTCTTCTTGATCACTGCTGCATGAGGGTGTGACTTCTTCAGAAGCAAGTGCCATTAGACAAATGTTGGCAATCTCATCCTCATCTTCTTCTTCCTCATCTGAGCTGTTGCCCCATATGGATGAGATGTAGGCTTTCTTCTTCTTCCCTTTGTCAGCAGCTTTCTTTTCTTTTTCTTGTTTCTTAATGAATTGGGGGCAGTCCCACTTTATGTGTCCTTGCTTCTTGCACTCATAGCAAGTCACAGGTTCTTTTGTATCTTTCTTATTTTCTCCAGCCACTCCTTTCTTGAAGAATCTCTTGTTCTTCTTCTTGCTGTAGAATCTTCCAAATTTTCTGACCATCATGGCCAGAGTTTCCTCATCCAGCTCATCTCCTTCGTCAGATTCTTCTTCCTTTTCATCAGCAGCTTTGAGGGCAAGACCTTTCTTCTTTCTGTCTAGCCCAGCTTCCTTGAGTGCTTTGATTTTTCCTTCATACTCCTCAAGGCTGCCGAAGAGAGCTGTGACAGAAGCCATTGATTATCCTCTGGCTTCTTCTATAGCTGTCACCTTGGGCTGCCATTCCAGAGGGAGAGCTCTGAGTATCTTTCTTACTTTCTCAGACTGTGTGTATTCTTTTCCAGGCTCTTCAGTTGATTCACAATGAGAGTGAATCTTTTTTGGAGCTCCTTTACAGTTTCTCCTTCAGCCATTCTGAAGCTTTCATACTCTCCAATGCATGTGTTCAGTCTGTTCTCCCTAACTCCAGTTGTTCCTTCATGTGCAATCTGTAGAGTATCCCACATTCCTTTTGCAGTGGTGCATTGTGAGACTCTGTAGAATTTATCCTGGTTCAGGGCACTGACCAAACAATGCTTTGCTTTGAAGTTCAGTAGGACTCTCCTTCTGTCTTCATCATTCCACTCTGCTTCTAGCTTCTCTTTGTGTCTTCCATCTTCAGTTAGAGCCATTGGGACGAAGTCTCCTTTTTCAATGACTGACCAGATGTCAAGATCAATTGATTGGAGGTAGATCTGCATCCTCATCTTCCAATATCCATAATGCTCTCCACTGAAGCCTGGTGGTCTGTGAGTGTTGTTTCCTTCAGGAAGTATACTCTCTCCAAAGCCAGCCATCTTAATTCTCGGACTGTGAGTTCCTTTGAATGGGAATCCGGGCTCTGATACCACTTGTTAGCAAGGCTGACTTCCCAAGAGGGGGGTGAATTGGGAAGATTGAAATTTTTCTGCACAAAGTGAAGTAAGTAAAGATATCACAATATAATGAAAACAATGTGTAAAACAGAGCAAGATGAAAAGTAAAGATAAGAAGAAGAAAACTCAGTGATTTATCCTGGTTCGGTCTTTTCACTTGACCTACATCCAATCCCCAAGACACCTCTTGAGATTTATCCACTATACAGCAAGAATTTCAATGGGCTTCTTGCTGGGGCCACAGTACACGAGTATGCTCTGTTTCTGAGCTCTCTCACACTCTCCAAGCACTTTTACTATGTGCTTCCCAATCCCCTTGTGAATACCCCTCACAAGTAAATCTATCTCCAAGATGAAGAGTAGATTGATTACAATGAAATAACTCTCTTGAAAAGAGTAGATATGAAAGTTTGAGTATAAGTATAGAAGTTGAGAGGGTAAAATCTTTTGAGAAGAAGATTCAGCAGAAATTCGTTATACACCCGTTTGATTTGTTACCCACAACTTCAAATGTTGTTGTATTTATAGATTTAGGTCTCAAATGTCCGTTAGAGACTTTAATCTATCCATTGGAGAAGTTATCCAACGGTTACTCTGAAAAACTATCCGTTTACCAACCGCATTTAATGTTTCTGACATACTGAAATTCGAATTTTGGCTGATCAACAGACGAATTTCGAAAGGACCGTAGGTTAAAGCTTCCAACGTTACAGCACGAAGTTCGTCTGTTCATGAGGTGAAATTCGAATGTTGAAACTTACAAAATATTTTCACAATGTGACATACGAATTTTCAAGAAGAAAGTTTTTTTGTTAAGTGTGAACAGTGTTTTCAATTTGCTACAGTGCCCTCGAAATTCGAATTTTGGAACCCCAAAATTCGTCTGTCTATTGATTGTTTAAAGAGGCACAGCAGATTACTTTCTTCGATATTCGAATTTTGAAAGGGTGAAATTCGTCTGTCAGAGAGACTCTTTTCAGACTAATTTCATCATTCGAATGTTGCAAGTTCTTATCATTCGTATGTCAATTTTTCACTTCAACAGACTCAAGAACTCAGCTTCTGAAATTCGAATTTTAATGTTCAAAGTTCGTCTGTCAGAGAGCAGTTATCAAACTCAATTTCATTTTGATTTCAGATGAATTTTATCATAGTCTCAGACGAATTTCTTTGGTTTTCACAAACTTCATTTTTCTTGAAATTCGAATTTTGAAAGTATGAAGTTCGTCTGTTACCAGAAAGGCTTCTTTCATATTAGATGAAAATTCGAATTTTGAACAATCAAAATTCGTCTGACAGAGAGCCATCTCTTCAGACTTATTCAGTTTCAGCTCGAAATTCGAATTTCCAGAGGCAAAGTTCGAATTTCCAACTTGACAGTTCAGCTTAATCTTTCAACCTTCGTCTGTTTGTGGGTGTTTTTCAAATAGGTAAAGATTTAACACAAAATCAAGGTTTGAAAACATCTTTTTCTCAAATCAAAAACTTTTACCCAATCATAACAAAAACTAAAGATCCTACAAGAGATCTAACAGCAAATACTCAGAAAATCTTCACTTGAAACAGCTTTGATCTCCTTTGATATCTTCAATTCAAGCTCTTGAGTGTTGGTTTACAATCATCAAAACTCTTGATTCAACAGCAAGCTCTAGGTGAAAACACAGATGGGACTAAATTGTTGCTCTTACCAAGTAACAAGATATCTTCTGTGAAATATTTCAATTACTTGGATGAATACAATGGTTCATATGGGATCAGCAATATGAATGATATTCAACCAATTATGGGTGTTCTCTTAAAAATTTAAGATTTTGAGTTGATATGGTTTCAAAGCCTTTAAAGATGTTAAACATCGGAGTTGAAATCATCCTTGACGTTAGTAATGTGGAATAGGACAAAGAATTAGTTTTCAATTTCTAGTTTTCTATGATTTCTAGTGGCATGTATGACTGCTTCAGTTGAGAAATGTTGCATATGTATGTGGAATTAATGCTGTTACATATGCTTTATCATACTATGAATTTAATGCTCTAGTATCTATAATAAATCTTGAGTTGTACTTTGCGGCTCACTGTCTCTTTTACTCTTATGGCCCATTTGCTACTGTATAAGGTAAGACCTCATAAAATGATTCTTGAAACAAAAAAAAAATGTAAAAGGATTTTACCCTGAAAATAATTTAATATAAATCACGGTACAATTTTTTTAAAATTAATAGGATTGGGCCAAACTAGCTAAAATGGCGCCTCCAATAATGATGATGTTGCTTGGTGGCCTGGCTAGGACAATCACATTAGGTCGGGTGGGTTGGCCCAAAACCAAAGAGATGGGCATACAAGGATTGGCTACCAGATCAGGCCAAGCCCAAAAACCAATGGTTGAGGACCAAAATGGAATTTATGGGTGCTATGAAGTGAAAAGAGTTTCTGCAAACATGGATTTGGTGGTCCAGTAGATCCTCAGGCAAATCCAGGAAAGATTAACCCAAGTTTTTAAAATAAGAATAAGTTACAACATCTGATCAAGAAAGAAGAATGGACAGTGTCAGCTTTAAACAATGTCTGGGCTTGAAATTGCATTGACCACAAAAACACGAATTGTGTCAGCTTTGAATGAAGCATTATACCCATATAAATATTCTCAAGTGACCTATGAGATATTACAGGATTTCACGTGTTATTAAACCCATAAGTATGGCCCAAACATTACTATAAGAACCTGTCATAGAAAAGCTAGTCATTTCCCATGAACATGAAGCATTTATTAATTTTCCTTGTAGTTTTTTAATAACTCATTAATGATTAATGTTTTTGTTTAGATAACTATGTGAAAGTTGCTCATAATACTTCATTTGCAGGATGCATCGGAGGGTTCCAAACCAATGACACCATTCAGGTCATTTGACAACCCAAATCGGCGCGAGATTTCCTATGTCCCTGCCCGGAGCAAGAGTGTGCTATCAGCTTTCTTTGCGAAGCCAAAAACTCCCAAGACCAGCTATGTCTCTTGATTACTTCTGAAAAGCAAGCTTCTCCATATTGTGGATGGAGATGCCATCATAATATAGGTCAAAAATTAAAGCCTAACTCGGTTGCTGTAAAGTTCTTCAACAGAATTATAACATGTGACGTTTTTATTCTTAAGAGGTTAACAATAAATGCAATTCCACATTGCAAAATAAAGTTCACATGTTATGTTTCTATTGAAGAGTTTGATGGCACATACTGAAAGGACGGTACCTAACCTCCGATACAGTGAGATGTTCCTCTTTACTTAGGCCATGCGTCCAGTAAAAGCCTGGAATAGAGTTTTATAAGCCAATCCTTTGAATAATGACACTATATATGTATAGTAGGCGACTAGCTAACGAATAATCATGGTATGGATCTTCTACTTGTTTAGTCTTTGCTGTTTCCTAAAATGTGTGTAAGTTTGAGATTTTTACTAGTTGTGTTCAGGAACTTGCAGATGTACCAACGATTTTTTTCTTTTGTCTCCAATTCTGATTGCTGCTAGTTGGAATTGGGCCATTTATGGTAATACCAGATATTCATATACAAATACTATATAGAGACACACAAATACTATTTTTTGATTGGCCATTTTCTTTCTACCGAAAAATACATAATAATAATAAACAAATATTAAACATCATGGTTAAGTATTCACAAAATAATATTTTGAGGATGCAAGTGAACATCGGCTTTTAATCCAAAGAGATGGTTCGTTTGTTTGAATAACCGAAGTTTTCATGATCCTTGTCACCAAGAGAAAAAAAAATATACTTTTCATTATCCTGAGATGAAAATTTCAAATTTACATATGACGTAATGGCCGAACGAATTTATATACGACGTTTCTAAAGCTAAAAAATATGAAGGACACTGCGTTTCCGCGAGTCGAACCCGGGTCTATTGCTTGGAAGGCAATTATCCTAACCGTTCGACTACAAACGCTAGCATTCTTTGCAATGATATAACTAGCTATCAAAAGCAAAACTTCTTTTTGTTTGCTTTTCTGCTACAATGAAACGCAAAACTTTTGTTGCCGCAACTGGTTAACATGTATGGCTGTTATATAATTTTCTTTTCTATATTTTCATATGGGGCTCTCCTTAATCAAAAGAGAACTAATACAGATATAATATTTTGAAAGGAGACTATAACTAGAGGACATTATTCTATAATAGAGCAAGAGGCATGATATAACAAAGTTTTGAAACGAAAGTAAGTAAAGGCATATAAGTAGTATCAGGCAAAGACATCAGAGATAGAAGGGAGCTTGATCTCTCCTTTGTGAGAGAGAGGAATGGTGAAGTTGCCAATGACAGGAAGATCAATGGTGAGTCCCAGATCAAGTTGATAGTCAATGTCCCAATCAGCTCCTATGTCTCTTGCTAAGCTCATCAATATGCTGTATGCCACCTTCATTGGCACTTCCAATACTGTTGTCTCATTTCCCTTCAATGACCCTGGATCTGGCATTGTCCCTTTTGCTATCTCCCTTCACAATTTCAACTCCAATTATCACTAATCACCTCTCTCTAATCCCACCTTACTAAAATTAATTAAAACAATAGGATGTCCAAGTTGCCCTCAAATTTTAGGATGATAGAAAAGAAAAATACAAGGGATGAATGGATCCCACATGAAAAATGGGACCCATCTCACCCTGTGTCATTCTTTCTCCATATAATAATATGCTCATGATGATACTATCTATGCATATAAGAATTTAATTTCATCCATGAAAATGGAAAAGGAGAAAGAATTCAAATTAATTATATATAAAGCCTTCAAAAACTTTATTATGATTTTCAGTAATCACATATTTCTAATCTAATTTATTCAAAACTTCTAAAAGATATGTATGTGTCTTCAAATTAAAAAGATTTTTTCTTTTTATGAAGAGGATGGATAAATTTGAAGAGTACCTTTCAGCGCTCTTGAGAGAGTAGGAGATCTCACAAATAGGGATATGGGTGCTGTAAGGGTTGTTAACGGAGACCTTGGCCAGGTACTCCACGTTCTCTCGGCTCACGCGCTTGAAATCGACGTCGTCCACACTCGCCTTAGGCTTCTTCACATTTGCTACCTTATCTGCCACGAAGTCCTTGGCCTTATTCACCAACTGCGACATTTTCAGTTTTTCAGCTTCAAACAGAACACGACGTCGGAATCTGCAGATAGAAAGCCTCTTTCCCTCACATTCTCATTTATAGCAATCTCAGAGCCACGCGTCGCGGACGAGTCGTGGACGCGTGCACGTCATCGTCGGGTCACACCCTCTTGACACGTCATGAGTACGTGTCTGGTTTTTTCGCTTTCACTGATGGATGAGTGTTTGCTGTGACACGTGTACATTCTCATTTCCTTTTCTTTTTAAAAAAAAATCTTTCAATCAGAACTAGAAAGAACTCCTCATCGTGCATGGAATGATTTGTTATTACATGCAAATAATAAGTTTAAATATCTGTAAAAATTTTAATTTACAATTAATATTTTCATAGGTGTATAATTCTTATACAATAAATTTTGCATTGTAATATATTATATATCAATCATTATATTGGATACTAAAAATTGCTCTCACCAAACCACCTGAGATTAATTTAATTTAAGTGCTAAGAGTGGAGGTGGGGTGTTGATAAATTCTCATTATTTATGGTACAACATAAAAACACATTCAAAATAACGTAAAAGATCCACCGATAGTATGTACTATTAAAATATCACTATATTTATGAACATTAATTGGAATGAGTTAGAGTAAAGTCTCAAATTTGAGTATTGTTAATAGAAAAAAATATATTGAGAGAGCTACTCATATTTATGCCTGACAATATTCAAATTTGACCAATTACATAATTATATATAAAAAATATCATTATATTATGTTATAAAAAATAAATCATTAAATTAATTAAGTTGTCAAGAACTTCTCTATGTAGTAGTACACTGAAAGTTGTATATTGCTTTCTATTGATTATGGGGCTTACTCGTATCCACCAAGTGCGCATGATGAATACATCAATCATATGGCTGTTGAGTCGGTAATGTTGGTTGACGCTGACTTACCAAGAAATAAAATTGATCAAATTTCATTGAATCATTGATGAAATTCATATATTATGATTTAAGGAATTGTTGAAGCAATTATGGTATTCATATATATGCATTTTCTTTTTATTTTTTTTTCCTTTTTTCTTATTCTGTTTGTATTTAAGCTACAATATTATTTTATATCATAGATAATTTGCTAAACTATTTGGATTTTCTCTCCCTCTA
Source organism: Adenanthera pavonina (assembly GCA_026686845.1). Taxonomy (NCBI): domain Eukaryota; kingdom Viridiplantae; phylum Streptophyta; class Magnoliopsida; order Fabales; family Fabaceae; genus Adenanthera; species Adenanthera pavonina. Next base: position 14,374,225 of record JAIVEN010000017.1, read on the forward strand.
TTTTTAAACTGAGACTTCCTCATTATTTTTAAAATATACACGTTAGTTCAATTTTTAATTCTGTAAAAAATATTTTATCAAGGATTCTAAAATTCATGTTTTGTCAACTAAAATTTATATTAAAATAACTTAAAATTATTTATTTATCCTTACAATATAAAATATCTAATTTCTATCTCAATCAAAACTAAATAAAGTTAAAATATTTATATTAAAAATTCATGATAAAATTTCCAATTGATTTCACATTAAAAATATAAAATATTTATTAAAAAATTTTAAATAATTAATTATCATAATATTTAAATAAATGTCTTTCAAAAAACTAAATTAAAAATTAATAAAATTTATAATAAAATAAAAATCTGTAAAATTAATCAATATAAAACATTAAAAAAATGAAAGAAGCATGTGAATAGTGTAGCTCATCTCAAGCTCTATGCAAATGAAAAGAACTCATTATGGTTGAAAGGTAAAAAGTTTAAAAAAAATGTGTTTAAAATATTATTAAATAAACATTTATGTTAGTGAGTGATATTTTGGTCTAAAAAGAAGTTAAATTTGATTAGTTAATGTTTATTCATGAATGAGTAGATGAAAATAAAATCTTGAAAATAGATGGGAGATATTTGTAAATAAGATAAAATAAAAAGGACGATAAAGTATTTACTCTAATCTTAAGGCAAAAATATTTTTTATGTCCTATTATAAGTTTCCCATCTATTCCTCTAACTTTATAAATTTCCTTTTTAACCGTTAACTTTTCAAATATGACCCAAATTTTCTCAAAATTTTAACACTATTAATTATTTTACAAAGTAGCTAACATATCATTTTTCTTTTCTTTTTTTTATTTTTTGCCAACTAATTGTCTATTACTCGCTTTGATTTTTAATATAAGGGAATTTAAAGAATTGTTTTTTGTCTAAATTATAAGGCACAAATAACCTATATCTATACATTAAACAATTTATGCTAGTTATGTCCTTCAATAAATAACCTATTTCTTTGACTTTTGCATGCATAAATTAGTTAAGATTAATTGCTAAAAAAATATTGACTTTCAAGAACAACAAAAGTCATCACTAAAAGTTAAAAAGTCATTACTAAAAGTTTTCAGTGGCGACAATTTGTCTTCACCAAGTGTAACATCCTCAATTTCCCAGGTCAAGACCACTATATGTATAGAGATATGGAAATAAGATGTGAAATGCATAAAAGATGGAAAAAGAAGTAAAAATAGCAATTTCACGTTCCAGGGAATTATTAAAAATGAATTTACAATCTAGTTCCTACAAAAAGAATTATTTAAAGTTTGGACACTGGGACCAATTACAAGAAAGTGGTCGAAAGAATAAATATTTGCCTTTTTGCCCCAATCCAGGGGTGATTTCATAAATATCAAAATTTATGTCTAAAGCTTATGATATATTGAACCCAATAGAATAGTGCATTGGGCTTAAAAGAATCAATTTCGGAAAAAAAAAATTGCCAAGAGAACAGTACAATTCTATATAAAAGATAAAAAAAAACTGTGGGCCCCACAATAAGAAGAAATGTGAAAGAAAAAGTATATAGACCCCACATATACTTTGTGTAGGATAGAATATTAAATTAAACACAAATTCAATTCTATTCTAATCTTATATCCATAAAGTGACAAAATACTACAAAAGTAATTTTATTAGTCCCGATAAAAAGTAACCAACACATGATATATTTGGACTAGAAAAAATATGCAGTATTTTAGATAATTTCTCCCCTACTAAAGTAGTGTGACTTTTCAGCAGCACATGGGGGAAAGATTATTTAATTAATATCTTGGAAACTTAATGAAGAAGGCTTAGTTAACTAAGGTTAAAGTGATTTTACCATGGTTAATTGATCAAGTTGAGATATTTAATTTTGCTTCTTGTCTTGGCCGACCATATTGCTGCTCAAAGAGAGAGAAAGAGACCCAAAATTAGCACAAAGAAGAAAGAAAGTGGCGTAGAAAGGAGAGAGCAAAATGAGAGGCCAAAGCTTAAAGTATACAACTACAAGTTCAAGGTGAGTATTCTATACCTTCAAGTTAGCTTTCTAAGTGGCTTATGAAGTTCTCTCTTCCTCCCTCTCTAGTCTATATTTCGGTCATGATCAAGGAAGTGAAAGGAAGAGTTTTTGTAAGTAAAATTTGAACGAAGGCATGAGAAATAGTAAAAAAAAGGTAAGTTTAAGTAAGTTTGGAAGCAAATAAATGAAAACCATTTCTTCCCTCTTACTCCCCTATTTCAGCCAATCTAGTAGGTTGTCTTAGAGTGGAAATTTCATAATTTTTATGCAAAAAATGAGTTATTCATGGTGGAAAACCATAGAAACAAGTGTTAGTTTCATAAAAAAGACAAAAGATAATTATATGAATTTCTAGGGTTAGTATGAGACTTTATGAAGGAATCACTTGAATCAGTAGCTTAAGTGGTTATTTAATGTTGTATTTAGGTTCAAGAAAGCTTGTGAAAGTGCTAGAAAGAAGTGACACCAAGGGAAAAGGCAAAAAGGTTCACCAAGGTAGCAATTTACCATTTATTGCATTATGTTATCTTATGATGTTTCCATGAACTTTATGACTTGCCATATTGCTATTATGATGTTTTGTGATTATTTTTGCTGAATAAATGTAAGGGTTTTAACCCTAGGATATGCATTTTCTAAGGAGAAACTTTGCTGAAATTTTTATAAACTAATATGACATATTATGTTTCAAAGTGTCTGTTGAATGATTTCATGATATATGTGATATTACGCAGGCACAAGCTATGGCAAAGGTGTCAAGAAGGCTAAGGAGAAAGAAGAGGAGAATGATGCCTGATGTTACTTTTAAGTTATGATTTTATATTTTGAAATGATACGTAAAATTATGTATATGTTTTTAGATTTGTACCTCTATGCTATTTGGTCCCTTTAAGCACTATGAAATGTATGGTATGGATTTGGAATATGGAATGAGCATGTAAACATGTTATAAAGTTTATTTTGGCATGTTACATTGCAAAAAGTTTATTCTGTAACATTGAAAGTAAAGTCAACATTATTTGACCGAAACAGGGCAATTAAAATAAGTATTATATATGTTTTGAAAGTAGAAAGAACATACTTTCCAAATAACTAGAGAACATCTAAATTAGATAAATGTACAATTTATGGTAAATTTTTAAAAAATAAGGGTCAAAACTATATAGAGTTGGAAAACTGTAAGTTTTTACCTTAAATACTGCTCATTTTAAAAGGTAGTATAAAATCACAATGTACTCCAAAAATTTAGTGGTTTGTATGTATGAAAAGATCTATATTTTATGTTTAATATGCCGCTAGTTTGAATGTAATTAGAGTTATATAATGAAAGTTACGTGATTTTTCCTAAAACTATTCTAGTAAAAGTAATGTACTAACTTTTAATAGTTTAAGTTGATGTTATGCTTTATTTAAATTGAATAAATATACAAGATAAGTATAAATAAAAAGTAAACATCCAGAGCTATCCGAGGGTATAAATTTTGCATGAATTGGTTTAGAATATAATGAGAAATAAATTTTTAAAATTAAGGTTAAAATCCTAGAGAAGTGAAAAATGACTAAATAAACAGTATTTTTGTGCTAAATACTATAAAAATTGGTACATTAAAAATACTATTTCATATTTTTTCCATATAAAAAATCTTTTAATCTATTTTAAAAACTTGAGTCTACTCTATACGCATTTTTAGAATTAGTTATGACTTTTCAAAGTTTAACCTAGAAAATGAGGTGACCAAATAAACAATAACTAAAGTCTTAAAATTTTCTATTTTGGTCCTTCATATGATTCAAGCTTTTAAAATGATACAAATAGACTTAATTAAGGTCTAATAAATGGGAAATATGGTATAAGATTAAAGTGTTACACCAAGTTACTGTTGCAAGTCTCATCATTGAAAGCTTTCGATGGCTACAAAAGAGTCATCGTTGAAAGTGTGCATTTAGTGATGACATAATTTGTCGCTGAAAATGTGAAAAGTTGTCACTAAAAATGTGTTGCTGCTAAAAGTATATATTTAGTGGCAACAAATCATCACCGCTGAAAATTTTAATCAGCATGTTTATCTCCATTCACGTGTTGAGAATTACATCCATTCGAGAAATTTAGGTTGTAAAATCCTACAAAATTATATATAATAATTGGACTTCAATTTAAGTGGAAAAAGGAAAAAATATATATTCAGAAGATAGAAGACAAAGTAGAGCTTCCAAATTATCTAAATATGTAACAAAATAAAAAAAATAAAAATTAGTGAAAAGAAGGCACATAAGTTATTAAAGCCTAAAAAATAAATAAATCAGTAAATAATATGACTGTGGCTAAACTCTTAAAAAAATACCAATCACCATCATTATGCTCATTAATTATACCTTGCATGCATTGAACCAAAAAGTCCATGAATTTTTTTTCTAGTGATCTAGATTACTGCAACTCATACATTAATTTTCAACATAGCATTTTGGATAGAAACGCAACCACAAGTATTTTACTTTTTCACTAAAAAAAGGGCCTGAAAATGTGTAAGAAAAAAAAAATGAAAGAATCTATGCAGCATTGATTTTCACTTGAAGCCCAAATTTAAATGACAAGTTATGCATCAACTTAAATACAAAACATTAGTACCATGTAGCACTTTTAGGAGCAGCGTAATGTAGATGATTGTGCAAAATAATGGATGTCTTCATATCTTTTAAAGCCAAAATAGAACTAGCAAATATACAACAATTTGTATTTTCTTGGAGTCAAAATTATTAGTTAGATTTAAATTAAGATAAATAAAATATATTAAATAAGCTTGATTATTAGGTTTATGAGATTTTTTATATTTAAGGAGATCATCTAATAGTATTAGAATTAATATATTAATTTTTTTTAATTTTCATTTTATTATTAGATTTTTTTTTTGAAAATGTTGTAGTCGAAAGTGAGATTTTTGGTGGCAACATTGATTTGTCATTGTTAAAATATACATTTTCAGTGATGATTTTTATGTTGCCACTAAAAGTGTAAGTTTCAGCGATAACTTTGAATGTCGTCGCTGAAAAAATGACTTTCAGTAATAATTATTTTAGTTATCGCTAATAATATGACTTTTAGCGATGACTTATTTTGGTTATTGCTAAAAGTTATCACCGAAAGTCTTTTTTTTTAATATAGGAGTAGTAATTAAGTATTATTTAATTTAAAGTAGAAACCAAGGTATTAAAAACTGGACCGGTCATTGAACTGGATGAGGCAACGGTTCAAGGTTCAATGGTCGGACCGGTTGTGAATAAATTAATATATTTTTAATAATATAGTCAATTGATATTCTATTTTCATATTATTTGTTAGGTAAATTTATCATTATTAATCATTATGTATCATAATAATACTTATAACATATTATAATATAGAAAGAAAAAAAATTACACTAAAAATAATACTATTTAATACTAAAAATAATGTTATTTTATTTTTAAAAAATAGTTTTAAAAAATTTAAAAAAATTAAAAAAAAAAAGAAAATCGGACCGGTTCAACCCGGTTTTGTACCGGTTTTATACCGGTTTTTGACCGGTTTGACCGGTTCTTCACCGGTTCCCACCGGTTCCAATTTCTCCCGGTTTTCAGCTATTTCTGGATCGGACCAGGGGCCGGTTCCCGGTCGGACCGGTCGAACCGGCCGGTCCGGTCCGGTTTTTAATACAATGGTAGAAACTTAAACATTAAATTGGGGGCATTTGTGTAAAATACTTTTAATTTGTGACAAATTTAAGATAGTTAACTACTTTCAACCATTTTTCTCAATATTAATAAGGTAATTATTTGTACTTTGTATTTAAAATCAAATGTAATATTCTTTTTCTAGTGCCTTTTTGGTTGGCTTTCTCCATTGCTCACTCATTGTTTGTTCGAAAGCAAACTTTTCTTCTCCAGGCCCCTCAACTTCAAGCTTGCTGTGGCTCATGATGCTTGTGATGTTCATTTTCATACCTAATTAGGTTTAACATGGTATTTTGAAAGGGCTTTCACTCAAAATCAAAGTTGGGAAATCAATACTATCAACAACAAAGGCATACATGATGCAATCCATAAAGCTACCGTCTTGATAGAGGAATGAGGTTGGCAAAGAGGAGGATGATGCCTCGATTGCCATCAATGAAACCTTGGTGAGTATGTTAGCCGTTTAATTGGAGAGTTGTTCTTTGACAGTGTGGGTTCCTACCCAAGTTTTTGTGTCTTTATAAATTATTGGTCTAAAATGTGTAGGACAGGGTCTAATTTTCTGCCACCCTTACCCTTTCCCTGTTATGAACAAATTATAGGAGACATGATGAATTTGATTTGTGATTTTTTGGCATTGTGAAAATAGAAAATACATTGTTTTTTAAATTTCCTTTACTTTACTGAAGTATCGTACAATGTCATTGTAGCTCTAATATATGCTATAAATGGCATCTTCTATTATTTGTTATTTATTTATTTTGAATAGTTTAAATAGTTTAATATTTTGAGACTTAAAAGAATATTACAAATATAGTAAATAAATTTACAAGGAGTTCTTCTTGTTGTAGTTGGTGGTGTCTTGGTAAACAAATATACAAGAATATCACATAAACAAATTTGTAGAACATCTATATCACCACTCTTCAAAAGATTATGAGTGAAAAAGAATTTTTGTGAAATATGCTTCGTTCTATTTCCTTTTATATATTCTCCTTTTACTTGAGTTATGCATGTTGTATTATCTTTATATATTATTGTTGGAAATTTTTTCTCCAAAAGTAGGCCACACGTTTTCAGAATGTGCTAGATTATTGACCTTAGGCAAACAAATTCTCGACTTGCTTCATACACTACAATTATTTCTACATGATTTGATGAGGTAGCAACCAAAATTTATTTTGTTGAGCATCAAGATATAGTTGTGCCACCACATGTAAATAAGTATCCTGTTTGAGACCGAATTTTGTGTGAATCAAATAGATACCCTACATCTACATAGTCAAACAATTGTGATCCAAATTCAATTGAATAAAATAATCCCATATCAATAGTCCCTTTGAGATATCAAAATATATACTTAACTTCATTCAAATGTCTTTTGTTGAAGAAGAACTAAATCTTACTAATAAATTTACAGCAAATGTGAAATTAGATCGCGTTGAATTAGCAAGATACATTAATGCACCTATAGTACTAAGATATGGTACTTCGGGACCAATGAGTTCTTCTTCATTTTCCTGAGGACAAAAAGTGTTTTTATTTACATCAGGCGATATTACAACTATTGGGGCAATTAATTAATGTGCTTTATCCATGTAAAATTGTTTTAAAAATTTTTTCAATATAAGATAATTGATGAAAAAAAACATTCCATTTGTCAAATGTTTAATTTGTAAACCAAGACACAATTTTGTTGCTCCAAGATCTTTCATTTCAAATTTCTTCTTTAAACAATTAACTGCTTTTTTAAGCTCTTTAGGAGTTCTAATGATATTTAAATCCTCAACATATATATCAATTCAATTATAGCAAATTTTGATCCAATTCTTTTGATGAAGACACAAGGAAAAATTGCATAATTTTTATAACCTTCTTTAAGCAAATATTCACTAAGATGATTATACCATATTCGTACAATTTGTTTCAACCCATATAAGAATTTATTGTTAGATAAGCTGGTTTCCCCAAGAGGGGGGTGAATTGGGAAGCTTGAAAATTTTCTGCAAAAAGTCAAGAAGGTGAAGAAAGCAAAGCATGATGGTAAAACAGAGTATAAATGAATAAACTGTAAAAGTAGCAGTATGGAAGAGAAGACTCAGATATTTATCCTGGTTCAGTCTCTCCACTTAACCTACGTCCAGTTCTCAAGTCACCACTTGGGATTTTCCACTATTCTGCAAGAATTCAGTGGACTTCTTACAAATGTCTCAGTACAAAGATGATGCTCTATTTCTAGAGCTCACTCTTTCACTCTATGCACTCTTACTAAGTGCTTTCCCAATCCCTTGTGATATCCCCTCACAAGAAAATCTTTCTTCTAGATGAAGATAAGATTGTTTACAATGAATAAGCTCTCTTAATCAGAGTGTATATGAAAGTTAAAGTACAAATATTGAAAGTAAGTGAGAGTAGGAGACTTTGAGTAGATGATTTGGCAGAGTTTCAGTATATACAAAGTTAAAATCATTACCCACAACTTCAAATGATGTTATATTTATCGATTTAGGTCTCAACTATACATTAGAGACAAAATCTATCCGTTAGAGAAGTTATCTAACGGTTATTCTGAAAAACTATCCGTTAACCAACCGCATTTAATGCTTCTGACATTCTGAAATTCAAATTTCAGTTGGTCGACAGACGAATTTCACAGAAACCGAAGGCTAAAGACTTCAACGTTGAATATTCGGAGTTCGTCTATCATGAAGCAAAGTTTGAATTTTGATCTTTGGAAAATGTTTCTATGTTGTGACATACGAATTTCCATGTTTGAAGACGTTCTGTTAAGTGTGAATAGTATTTTCAATTTGCTATAGTGCCTTCGAAATTCAAATTTTGGAACCCCAAAATTTGTCTGTCCATAGTTGGTTTATTAGGCACAGTAGTTCATCTAATTCGAAATTCGAATTTTCAAAGGGCAAAGTTCGTCTGTCAGAGAGACCTCTTTTCAGACTTACTTCAAAATTTGAATTTACAAATACTGTCATTCGTATGTCAACATATGAATATATCAGACTCACAAGTTTTGTTTCTGAAATTTGAATTTTCATGTTCAAAGTTCATCTATCAGTGAGCGATTTTGAAGCCCAATCTAAACTTGCTTTCAGATGAACTTTGACATAATTTCAGATGAATTTCTTTAGTTTTCATAAGTTACATTTTGTCTGAAATTCAAATTTTCAAAACCCAAAGTTCGTCTGTTACTGAAGGCTCCTTTCAAATACTTATCAAAATTCAAATTTTCTCAAGTCAAAATTCGTCTGTTAGAGAATCCTCTTTTCAGACTTGTTCATTTTCAACACGAAATTCGAATTTCCAAGGCCAAAGTTCAAATTTCCAAGATAACAGATCAGTATAAACCTTTCAAACTTCGTCTGTTGGTGGGTTTTTTTCAAATATTCCATGATTTAACATAGAATCAAAATTTTAAAACATCTTTTTACCAAATCAAAGTCTTTTACTCAAATCAAAACATTACTAAAGATCCTACATCTATTCTTGCACCTATTTCTCCAGAATTTCTTCACTTGAAACCTTTTGTGCACATTTGATATCTTTATTCCAAGCTCTTGAAGGTTGGTTTGGAATCATCAAAACTCTTGATTCAACATTCTCCCCCTTTTTGATGATGACAAAACAACTTACAAACTGGATTAGTACTTGGGTTTGCTTTAACAAGCCCCCCTCAACATATGCATAATATTTCAAAAGATATCATGTATAGTAGATCAAGTACAGAGATTCAAAGATTAACAGGAACAGATCATTGAAATCAAGGAATTCTTTCATTTCATCAAACATTGCTTTACAGGAAACAATCAATGCAAAATAGTTCGAAATACATAAACACAAAACACAAACTACAGAAACATTACATAACACTACAAGAGGACCCAAGCCTAAGTTCTAATCACTTTTCCTTTGACTTGGTTTTAGTCTTCTTGCTATAAGTCTTTCCAGAAGGCTCAGCAGTAGATTTTCCAGACTTTCCAGTTTGCTCACTCTTCTCCCCCTTTTTGGCATCATCAGGAAGGTGAACAAAATCAGCAGGAGGAGGGATCTGAGACACTGGAATGGTTTGAAGAGGCACAGGAACAAATGGCATTTTTGGATTGAGCTTTGGCAAGGACCCAGAAACTTCAGAACTTGTGTCTTCATCTTCATCATCAGAAATCTTAAGAAGTTCAGAAATTTCTTGCCTTGTAATTGCCAATTATGCCCTTCTTTCCTCCGAGAAACCAAGGTATGTAACAGGTGAGGAAGCAGGAGGAGGAAACATTTCTTCAAGCCTTCTTCTCTGAGCTTGCAAGAGAGCATTGTATGCAATGGCTTCCAAATTAACAAAGGGCACAATGCTTCTTTCTTCATTTAGGGCAGCCTGCATGAATGGTGAAGTGGAGATGGCTGCCACTAATTTTTCTACTTGCTCAGATTCTTGCTGGGACAGGATTGACTCTGGAGCATCTGCTTGAATGGGGTCATGAGAGCTTGAATCCTGAGGGCTTTCTTCAGGACTTGGTGTGTTCAGTGTACCAGCAACCTCAGTATCATCCACAGCATAATCATGCTCAGAAGAGGCTAGCTCATAGGAACTTGGTGGCTCAGGGATTGGAGATTTAGCAGGCTCAGAGAATCCTGGCTGAGGTGGAGTTGATGTGGCAGGAATGGCATTCCGAATGTCTTTATATGCATTAGCAACCACCTTTATGTTCTTGGCCAATTGGTGGATCTGATCTTATAGATTAGCAAACTTGGCATTTTGCTCATCCCTGATGCTTAATATGAGTGTAGACAGACTGTCATACAACTAAGTGATCTTGGTTAGCTTGGCACGAGAGGAGGGATTAGATAGAATGTGAGTAGGCAGAGATGGAGACGGGACAGGCTGGGAAGGCTAAGGTGTAGGTCTTGTAGGAGCCTCAGAGGTACTTTCTTGCTGTAGGGAGGCATCTTCAACAAAGAAGAGATCTTCATATTTTCCTGCTCCCTTTCCAATCCATCTTCCTTTATTTCTCTCAGTCCCTATTCTTTGTAGCTCCTCTTCCTTGAAAATCTCAGTGGGCTTCCCTTTTCCCTTTTCAAGGTGCTGAATTCTAGTATATTGTAGTATTCTGGAAATGATTGCTGTATAGGGGAGTGTAGAGTCTTTTCCTTTGATCCCTTGCCTTGATCATGTGTTGGAGAATGATATGACCCACGTTGATAAGCTTCCCATGCATGATTGCTGCCATTACATGTGCCTTTGCCCTTGTGATCAAATTGAAACTGCCTCCTTTATTGTAAATAATCCTAGACACTCTATTGTGTAGGATCCTCACTTGAGCACTGAGGTCAGTGGGCTTTAACAAGTTTATGGTTGGCCTATTTTCCCTTCTTCTGAACAATGTGTTCATAATTATGCTCTCTTTGTAGTTCAGAAAGGGGCCACTTTCTTCATAAGCAATCTCTGCCTCATCCATATATCCAGAAGCAGTGATGTCAATCTTAAGGCCATCTTGCCCCAGGATTTCCAACACTTCATTAAGAGTTTCATCTGTGAGCCAGATGGTCCTTGATCTCAGATTGACCTCCAACTTTTTCTTCTTACTGTTGTATTTCAGGGAGGCATACCATGTCTTAATCACTTCATCATCATACCTCTCCAGTATCTCTAACAGATTCTTATACCTCATCATCCATATCTTAGCATCAAAATTGTTAGAAACTAAGAAATCTTCCATGTTCATACAATGAGGCTTGATTACCTTTTTACTGGCAAATTTGGTCGAGTATTCCTCTTGAATCTGAGGAGTGCTCCATAATGGCATTGTTGTGAGTTAGTATTCTCCAGACTCAGTACTGGAGGAGGAAGTGGAAGCAACAATAGCAGCAGTAGGAACAGGGACCGAAGGCTCTGTTTTCTTTAAAGAAAAGGGTCCAGCTTTCTTTGATTCTGCCTTTGGGGTTGTTTTCTGTCATTTAGAGGGGGTTGCCTTGCTTGATTCGGCTTTTCTTATTCTCTTTGGTTGTGCCTCTACTTTTCTAACTTCTGGATTCTTTACTCTTGCCATTTTTGTGGATGAATGTTTTAGAAAGAAGCTGAGAATGGGTTTACAGGATGCGAAAAAGGAGTTTAAACGGTGGGAAATGAAGATTTACGGTCAAAATTGAAGAGCATTTAAGAGAGAATTTGAACAGACTTGGAGAAGAGATGAATAGGGTTGCGTCTGTTCAGAAGAAAACTGTTGGTTTTAACGTGTGTAACCGTAGGACAGACGAATTTTGAGAGGTCAAAAGTCAAACTTCGGACAGTGACAAGTTAAACCATCCAGCAAAGCTTACTGACAGAAAAATTTTCTTCTGAAAGTTCGCCTGATAGAGGCTTAGTCCAAGCAGCATAAGATGAACAGACGAACTTTGTTTCAGCAAAGTTTGAATTTTGAAGAGCAGGCATCAAGCAATAATCAATGCAACAAACAATAGATGGATTATGCACATGAAAATTCATCTTTCAAAGGTTCAACAATATGAGCATGTTCCAACAGACAAATTTTGAATCATAAATTGAATTTCTGCACTTTGTAAAAGTTCTCCAACATGCGTATGTTGTGAAATAGACATTTGTATAAACATCATTTTGGTCAAAGATAACATTGAATCTTTTATTTTTGAAAATTTGAACTTTCAAGGAACAACAGACGAATTTCGAGGGATCACCAAGAACTGTTTCAAGCTGAAGTTCATTCATTGGGCATCTAAATTCGAATGTTGAGCATGGTCCCTCATTCAAAAACATAATTTATTGAGGAAATTCATCTAACACACAACCAAAATATGAATTTCAACTTTAAAAACTTACAGAATGGATCCAGAACTTCAGATTTCTTGCTGTTTCTTTCTGCTTTTGACTGTTCCATTCTGATTTGCTCCATTTTTCAGATCTACTGTCATTTAAACTCATGAGGAGCACCTGCAACTTACATTGAACTCTCTCCGATGCTTAAGTTAGAATTAATTTACTGTTAGAAAATCTAAAAATAGAAATTCACTAGGATTTACTTACAATTCATTTAGATTTACCATACCCAATTCTCTCTTTATTTTGCAGTGTCTATCTTTTGATAGAGGCTTTGTCAAGATATCAGCAACTTGATCTTCTGTAGGGATGTATTCTAATATGATTTCTCCTTTGAGAACATGATCCCTTATGAAGTGGTGCCTAACTTCAATATGTTTTGTCCTTGAATGCATGACTGGATTCTTTGTGATGTTAATGGCACTTTGGTTGTCACAAATTATTGGTATTTCCTTCATCTCAACCTCAAGATCTTCAAGCTGCTATTTCATCCAGATGATTTGGGCACAACAGCTTCCAGCTACAACATATTCAGCTTCTGCCGTGGATAAGGCCACATTGTTTTGCTTTTTGCTAAACCATAAAACTAAGGATACACCAAGAAACTGACATGTTCCACTTGTACTTTTTCTGTCAGTTTTGGATCCTGCAAAGTCAGCATCAGTGCATCCTTTGAGATCTTCTCCATTGCCCTTTGGATAACAAAGACCCATCTGCGATGTTCCAATAAGATATATGAAGATATGCTTTACAGCAGTTGCATGGGTTTCCTTGGGACATGACTGGAACCTTGCACACATACAGATACTAAACATGATGTCAGGTCTGCTGTCAGTTAGGTACAGTAGAGATCCAATCATTCTTCTATACTGGGTTATGTCAAACATTTTCCCTTTTTCATCTATATCTAGCTTGGTTGTTGTAGCCATAGGTGTTCCCATTGGCTTGGCATTCTCCATCCCAAACTTCTTTAGCAATTCTTTCAGATACTTGGATTGATTGAGAAAGATACCATCGTCACCTGCTTGATTTGCAGTCCAAGGAAGAAGTTGAGTTCACCCATCATGGACATTTCGAATTCTTCCTGCATTAGCTTAGAAAAATTTTTGCAAAGAGATTCATTAGTAGCACCAAATATAATATCATCAACATAGATTTGAACAATAAGTAAATCTTTATTTTCTTTCTTAGTGAATAAAGTTGTATCAACTTTTCCTCTGTTGAACCCTTTTTCAATTAGAAAATTACTTAATCTTTCATACCATGCTCTAGGGCTTACTTTAAACCGTAAAGGGCTTTCTTTAGTTTATAAACATGGTTTCGTCTTATAGAGTCCTCAAAGCCTGGAGGTTGGTCTACATAAACTTCTTCCATGATATATCCATTTAGAAAATCACTCTTCACATCCATTTGATACAACAAAATATTTTTCATGCATGCATATGCTAACAGAATTCTAATTGCTTCTAATCTAGACACTGGATCAAAGGTTTCTTCAAAATCAATACCTTCTTCTTGATTATATCCTTTTGCAACCCGTCTAGCTTTATTTCTGATTATTGATCCTGATTCATCAAGTTTATTTCTAAAAACCCATTTAGTGCCAATGACAGGATGATTTTTAGGTCTGGGCACTAAATCCCAAACTTGATTTCTTTCAAACTGATTCAACTCATCTTGCATAGCTAAAATCCAGTATTCATCAGTTAAGGCTTCTTCAGTACATTTAGGTTCAATTTGTGAAATGAAAGCACAATTTATCATTTGATCTCTTAACTGTTTTCTAGTTTTAACTCTCTCTTGAACATCTCCTATCACTTGATCAACAGGATGATTCCTTTGATATCTCCAAGCTCTAGGGAGTTCTTGAGACATTTCTTCATTGTATTCATCCTTACAGTCTTTCTCTTGAATATCTTCCTCTATGTTAATAGATTCATATATTACTGGAGGTTCAGTTTTACCTTCATCAGAAAGATCTAAATTTTTAAAATTTGAAAGAAGATCATCCTCATCAGTGACATGTTTAGAAACAGTTTCATTTTCAATGAATACTACATGAACATATTCTTCTACTAAATTAGACTTTTTATTAAAAACTCTATATGTCTTACTTCTACTAGAATAGCCCAGAAATATACCTTCATCTGATTTGGCATCAAACTTACCCAGATTCTCCTTTCCATTGTTGTGGGTGAAGCACTTACAGCTGAACACATGTAAATGTGAGAGATTTGGCTTTCTTCCTTTGTACAACTCATAAGGAGTCTTCCCAAGGATTAGTCTGATGTAGGCTCTATTTATGATGTAGCTGTGTTTACTGCATCAACCCAAAATACTTGAGAGAGTTCCTTTTCATCCAGCATAGCTCTAGCCATCTCTCAAATTGTTCTGTTCTTCCTCTCTACTACTCCATTCTGTTGAGGAGTTCTTGGAGCTGAGAAGTTGTGATCAATTCCATGCTCATTACAATACTCCAGGAAATATGAGTTCTCAAACTCTCCTCCATAATCTGACCTGATAGACACAATGGAAATACCCTTCTCATTTTGCACTTTCTTGGCTAAGGTTACAAATTCATCAAAGGTATGACTTTTAGAGGAAAGAAACAATATCCATGTAAATCTAGAGTAATCATCTACAATTACACGCACATACAGATTTCCACCAATGCTTTTTACCCTAGATGGACCAATTAGATCCATATACAATAGTTCTAGTGATCTAGATGTGGTGACTATGTTTTTAGATTTAAAAGAAGATTTAGTTTTTTTCCTCTTAGGAATGCATGACATTCTTTGTCTTTTTCAAAAGTGATTTTTAGTAGGCCAGTGACTAACTCATTTTTAACTAGTTTTGATAGTTGATTCATATTAACATGAGCTAACCTTCTATGCCATAACCAACTATCATTATCCTGACTAATCAAACAGACAGAATCTAAGGGAGTAAGTTCATCAAAATCAATAGTATAACAGTTACCATCCCTTTGAGCCTTGAGGATTATTTTGTGATCACTTTTTCGGATGACCAGGCAGAACTTTGAGTCAAACAGTACCCAGTTTCCTTTGTCACATGTCTAACTCACGCTTAGTAGATTGTGGTTGAGGCTAATTACAAACAGCACCTCTTCAATGGATGTTTCAGGATTCTTGCCCACAATGCCAATGCCAATTATTTTGTCATATTGATCACCTCCAAAGATCACCTTTCCTCCTTTCTTGTCTCTAAGGGTGATGAACTTATCCTTATCACCAGTCATATGAATTAAGCAGGCACTGTCTATATACCATTTATTGCTCTTTCTAGCTTTAAGACAAACTTGCAAAACAAGGTTCATATTTTCTTTTTAGGTACCCAAATTTGCTTGGGTCCTTTTCTGTCAGTAGTCTTTTCCTTATATATAGATGTATCTTTGGGAACCCATTTAACCTTCCTATCAAGTCCATTTTTCTTTAAAGCACATGAACTGGAAATATGTCCCTTCTTGTTACAGGAGTAACAGGTGGTAAAGGGACTACTGGATTGAGAAGTAGGAAGAAAACAATACAGATAATATTTTTGTTTTGCATGCCTTGGTTGATTATATGATTCAATGTGATGTGACATATGATCTTTCTTTCTATTGCCACTAGCATGCACAATCTCATGTACACATTCTGATATTTCTTCCTAATCTTTTCTTTTACAGCACAAGGATCATAGCCAAGTTCAGCCTTTCCCTGTGATATTCATTGGCTTCCCATTAAAGCAAACATTATATCATTACCTTTAGTAAGCCTAGACATGCTTTTCACTAGATATTCATTGGTTTGCTATAGTTCAATGCATGATTTACAGTAAGCAGATTCAGCAATAGGTAGAGAAGCAATTTTAGAGATGTTACATTGAGATTCTAGTTTGTTAATCTTTTTCTTAGCTTGCTTCAATTCTTTAGCAACTTTAACAAACTCATCATGCAGCTCATGAAATGCATCCAGTAATTCAGAATAAGAAGGTTCAGATTCATATACCTCATCTTCTTGATCACTGTTGGATGGGATTTTAGCTTCTTCAGAGGCAAGAGCCATCAGACAGATGTTGGCAATTTCATCTTCATCATCTTCTTCTTCATCTGAGCTGTTTCCCCATACTGATGAGATGTAAGCTCTTTTCTTCTTGTCTTTGTCTGTAGATTTCTTTTCTTTCTCTTGCTTCTTGAGGAATTGTGGACAATCCCATTTGATATGTCCCTACTTTTTACACTCATAGCAAGTGACAGGTTCTTTTGCTTCTCTCTTGCTATATCCAACTGCTCCTTTCTTGAAGATTTTCTTGTTTCTCTTCCTGCTGTAGAATCTTCCAAATTTTCTAACCATCATAGCCAAAGTTTCTTCATCTAGCTCATCCCCATCGTTAGATTCTTCTTCTTTCTCCTCAGCAGCTTTCAGAGCAAGACCTTTCTTCTTTTCGTCTTGTCCAGCCTCTTTGAGAGCCTTCATTTTTCCTTCATACTCCTCGAGGTTGCTAAAAAGAGCTGTGACAGAGGCCATTGATTCTCCTCTGGCTTCCTTTATTGCTATTACTTTGGGTTGCCATTCCAGAGGGAGAGCCCTGAGGATCTTTCTGACCTATTCTGTTTGAGTGTACTCATTTCCCAGACTCTTCAGTTGATTCACAATGAGGGTGAATCTCTTCTATAGCTCTTTTACACTCTCCCCTTCAGCCATTCGGAAGCTTTCGTATTCACCTATGCATGTATTCAGTTTATTTTCCCTGACTCTAGTTGTTCCTTCGTGAGCAATTTGCAAGGTATCCAACATTTCCTTGGCAGTGGAGCATTGTGAGACTTTGTAGAATTCATCTTGATTGAAAGCACTGACCAAGCAGTGTTTTGCCTTGAAGTTCAGCAAGACTCTTCTTCTATCTTCCTCATTCCATTTGGCTTCTGGCTTCTCTCAGTACTTCCCGTCATCTTCCAAAGCCATTGGGACAAAATCTCCCTTCTGAATGATTGACCAGATGTCCAGCTCAATTGACTGGAGATAGATTTGTATCCTCATCTTCTAGTAACCATAGTGTTCTCCACTGAAGCCAGGTGGTCTATTTGTGTTGTTTCCCTCTGGTAGTATGCTTTCTCCAAAGCTAGCCATTTTAATTCTCGGACTGTGAAATCCTTTGATTGGAAAACCGGGCTCTGATACCACATGTTAGATAAGCTGACTTCCCCAAGAGGGGGGATGAACTGGGAAGCTTGAAAATTTTCTGTAAAATGTTAAGAAGGTGAAGAAAGCAAAGTATGATGGTAAAACAAAGTGTAAATGAATAAACTGTAAAAGTAGCAGTATAGAAGAGAAGACTCAGATATTTATCCTGGTTCGGTCTCTACACTTGACCTATGTCCAGTCCTCAAGTCACCACTTGAGATTTTCCACTATTCTGCAAGAATTCAGTGAGCTTTTTGTAAATGCCTTAGTACAAAGATGATGCTCTGTTTCTAGAGCTCACTCTTTCACTCTATGCACTCTTACTAAGTACTTCCCCAATCCCTTGTGATATCCCCTCATAAGAAAATCTTTCTTCCAGATGAAGATAAGATTGTTTACAATGAACAAACTCTCTTAAACAGAGTGAATATGAAAGTTGGAGTACAAATATTGAAGTGAGAGAGTAAGAGACTTTTAATAAATGATTTGGTAGAGTTTTAGTATATACAAAGTTAAAATTGTTACCCACAACTTCAAATGATGTTATATTTATCGATTTAGATCTCAACTATACGTTAGAGACAAAATCTATCCGTTAGAGAAGTTATCCAATGGTTATTTTGAAAAACTATTGATTAACCAACCATATTTAATGCTTCTGACATTCTGAAATTTGAATTTCAGTTGGTCAACAGACGAATTATATAGAAACCGAAGGCTAAAGACTTCAACGTTGAATATCCGAAGTTCGTTTGTCATGAAGCAAAGTTCAAATTTTGATCTTTAGAAAATGTTTCTATGTTGTGACATACGAATCTTCATGTTTGAAGACATTCTGTTAAGTGTGAACAGTGAACAGTGAACAATGTTTTCAATTCGCTACAGTGCCTTCGAAATTTGAATTTTGGAACCCCAAAATTCATCCGTTCGCAGCTGGTTTATAAGGCACAATAGTTCATCTAATTCAAAATTCAAATTTTCAAAGGGCAAAGTTCGTCTGTTAGAGAGACATCTTTTCAGACTTACTTCAAAATTTGAATTTACAAATACTGTCATTCATATGTCCACATATCAATATATCAGACGCACAAGCTTTGTTTCTGAAATTCGAATTTTCATGTTCAAAGTTCGTTTATCAGTGAGCGATTTTGAAGTCCAATCTAAACTTGCTTTCAGATGAACTTTGACATAATTTCAGACGAATTTCTTTAGTTTTCATAAGTTACATTTTGTCTGAAATTCAAATTTTGAAAACCCAAAGTTCATCTGTTACTGAAGGCTCCTTTTAGATACTTATCAAAATTCAAATTTTCTCAAGTCAAAATTCATCTTTCAGAGAATCCTCTTTTCAGACTTGTTCATTTTCAACACGAAATTCGAATTTCCAAGGCCAAAGTTTGAATTTCCAAGATGACAGATCAGTATAAACCTTTCAAACTTCATCTGTTGGTGGGTGTTTTTCAAATATTCCATGATTGAACATAGAATCAAAGTTTTAAAACATCTTTTCACCAAATCAAAATCTTTTACTCAAATCAAAACATTACTAAACATCCTACATCTATTCTTGCAACTATTTCTCTAGAATTTCTTCACTTGAAACCTTTTGTGCACCTTTGATATCTTTATTCCAAGCTCTTGAAGGTTGGTTTGGAATCATCAAAACCCTTGATTCAACATTTATGTAAATGAATTGCATCATTTTTTCAAGAATCCTTACATGCTTTTGGCATATTAAATTTTTCAGCAATTTTTATATAAATTTCAATATCTGAAGAACTATATAGATTGATAATAACAACATCCATTAGACACGTATCTTGTTTTTATATACTACTAGATTAATTAGATATTGTAAAGTGATTGGATCTAGCATAGGAGAATAGGTCTCTTCATAATCAATACAAGTCTTCATGAAAATCCTTGTTCTACAAGTCATACTTTATAGCCAATGATGTCATTTTTCTCATTTTGTTTTTGCACAAATACCCATCTATATCCAATTGGCTCTATGAGTCTGAAAGCTTGACTCTTTGAAAGTAAATTTAATTCGGCTTGAATTACATCTTTTCATTTTGGCCAATCATTTTTGTGTTTGCATTCTTCAACAAATTTAGGTTCAAGATCCTTATTTTGATTTATTATTTCAACAGTCACATTGTATGAAAATATGTTGCCAATAACTATATCTTTTCGGTTCCATCTCTTTCCCATTGAGACATAACTTATCGAGATCTCTTTATTGCTTTTAAAAACCTAAACCTCTTTTGTAGTCATTTGATCAGTTATGTCTTAGTCTTCTATTAGAGTACCACCCTCTTCAATTAGACCATCTTGATTATTTGCTTCTTTTCTCTATTTAGGATTTTTTTCTTTGGAACCAACTAGTCTATCACACTTCAAGCATGGTTTCATTTCATTGCACTATATAATTGTTTGAATTGAACATCAATTCAAATTGAAGCATTTTTAGGTGGAATTTGAGATTTAGTAATTCTCTTTAGGTCTGTAAATGCATTTGGAAAGTGATTTGCAATAGTCTGCAAATGAATTATTTTCTACACTTCTAATTCATATTGTTTTGTTCTAGGATTTAGACGCAATAATGATTATGCATTCCAAGTAATTTCTTTTTCCAGTTATTGGTTATCTCTCCCGATATTGGGAAAATTGTTTCATCAAAACGACAATTGGTAAATCATGTCATAAATAAATTTTCAGTTAATGTTTCAAGATACTTGATTATGGAAGGAGACTCATAACCAACATATATTCCTAACCTTCTTTGAAAGCTCATCTTTGAGAACATGCAGCACATGAAAAATCTTTAAACTAAAGAATCTTTTGCTTCTTCGATGGATGCCCATGTGAATTTTCAATAATTTTTCACATTATAATTAATCTGAGATAACCTAACCAATCATGTCAAATGAGTAAAGCATTTCTATAAGTAAACTTCTTGTTTACTGTGGTATTTGTTTCAATTGTACTAATAAATGTATAGTACAAACTAGATGATAAAGCAGGTAATTTTTTCAAAACATGCTTCTTTCCAGATACAATAATTTTTGGGGTAATTACATTTAAGGACCAAAGGAGGAAATTTATTCTAATAAAAGACCAAATAATTACAAAATAACACTTGCCAATAATTTGGAAATTGAATTACTGAAACATCCTCCCCAATGGACTTGCTTTAATTCTTCCTTCCATTGTCGGACCCATCCCTTTTTTGGAAGAATGATACTTAGGAATCAAAACTTTGAATTAATGTCACTAACAAACCCAAAGAATTTGAAATGACACAAAAACCAATGATCTTAAACTTAATGAAATGAGAAAATGACACTTAAGGACCAAAACTTTGAATTAATGCCATTTAGAGACCTAAAAATTTTGAAATGACAAAAAATGACCATAGTCCTAAAATGAACAAAATTTTGATTATTAAATTACCTAAATATCTTTCTTGGAAAGGTAGTGTCAAATGATTGAAGAAAAGTGTTAAAATCTAGATATAAAAGTGTCAAATTTCCGAAGTTGAGTATCAAATACTATGGGCTGACAGTTGTAATTGGTGAGTAAAATTTTATTCCCTAGTATAAAATGGGGAAATAGAAGTGTCAAATCTTAAAATGATAAATGGTAGATGAGAAGTGTTAAAAACTAGGAATGAGACTTTTAATTTTAGTAAGCATAGTGAAACAATTAAAAATTAGTGTCAAATCTTAAAATAAGTGTCAAATTGTTGAAAATAAATATCAAATATTTGACATTTGATACTACAGACTTCTAAAATTAGAAGTTTTACTCCCAATTTTTAATATTTCTCATCAGCTATTTGATATTAGCATTCCAGGATTTGATACTAATTTTCCCCATTTTACACCCAGGAATAAAATTTTACTCAACAATTATAATCATCAATCCATTTTATTTGTCACTCAACTACAGAAATTTGACACTCTTGGGCTCAATTCTTGATACTCTTCTTCAATCATGTGACACTAATATTCTAAGAAGGGCATTTAGATAATTTAATAATCAAAATTTTGTTCAATTTAGGACCATGGTCCTTTTTTGTCATTTCAAAATCTTTAGGTTTTTAAGAGGTATTAATTCAAATTTTTGGTCCTTAAGTGTCATTTTTCCTAACAAAATTTGATTATTAAATTTCTTAAATACCATTCTTGGAATGGTAGTGTCAAATGGTTAAAGAAGAGTGTCAATATTTGGGCACAAGAGTGTCAAATTCTTGAAATTGAGTGTCAAATAACTTGGGCAGATAGTTATAATTGACCAGTGAAATTTTACTCCTTAGTGTAAAACAAGGAAAGAATAGTGTCAAATCCTGGAATAACAGTGTCAAATAGCTAATAAGGAGTGTCAAAAACTAAGAGTGAGACTTCTAATTTTTGTGTGAAAAAACTATTCAATGTAAAACGGTTAGAGATTAGTGTCAAATTTTGGAATTAAAGTGTCAAATTATTGCGGACGAGTGTCAAACATTTTATATTTGACACTTCAGACTTCTAAAATTAAAAGTCTCACTCCCAATTTTTGACACTCCTCATCAGCCATTTGACAGTATCATTTCAGGATTTGACACTAATCTTCCCTTGTTTTACTATGAGGGATGAAATTTTACTCACTAGTTACAACTGTCAGCTCATGTTATTTGACACTCAACTTAACAAAATTTGACATTCTTCTTCAACTATTTAACACAAACATTCCAGGAAGAGTTTTTAGGTAATTTAATAATCAAATTTTATTAAGTTTAAGACCATCATTATTTTTGTCATTTTAGAATATTTGTGTCTATTAGTAACATTAATTCAAAGTTTTGGTCATTAAGTATTATTTTCCCTTTTGTAGAAGCCTCCACCATGGGTTACTATCCATGTGTGGGTTTGTCATCTGTTTGTGGGTTTGCCGTGGATGTACATTCACCATTTGTCCATGGTTTGATTGTTAACTTTGCAGTAGCCCTTCGCCGTTGCTTTCTTAGTTTCAAGCCATAACTCATTTGCAATTTGTCGATGAGGTTTTTTTGAGTATGTAATCCTTCACTATCGCTGATTTATCCTACTTTAACCCAACTTTCTCTTGATCATACCTTTGTTGTGTGTAGTGCTTTGATACAGCTTTGTGTTAGACCATTACCTCCTATTTATTCAAGCAATAGCTCAGTCAAATTAGGAAGCTCCTCTCCAAGCTTTATCCGTGTTAGTACGAGATAACAATCTCTATTTGGATATATATAGATTTAATATGTATATTGATGTGTTATATAATCATGATGAGCCTTATTGCTATAATTCTCCTTTTGTGTAAGTGGCAACAACTTTGGATATAAATATATTTATGCTTTTAAATCTATTTATACATACATACATACATACATATATATATATATAAGGTCTTGTTGCTTCATCTATATTAAGCAAAATATGTGCTTATAACGATACATGGGAGACTTGGAATGGTCTCGATGTAGCCTTTTTGATGGGTTTATATATTTTCATGTTAGGTTCTAGATAAGTCTAAAACTACATAATTAATGTATAGTGGATTCCATCTAATGCTATATGATTTTGACTAATTCTTCTACACCTATTTGCTGTTTGGTAAGCTTCTTATTTTATGTGTCCCATAATTTGGAAACTTTTTCATTTATTTACTAGTTTCCACTTTCTTCATGAGCTTTTTTATCATTTAGAATATTTGGTAGGGCTTATTATCAATATATTATCAAGTTAATCATCATAGCAATAAGGTTTGCGATAAAGTTAATGATATTTTTACATCTAAAAAAGAGGAAAGCAACCAAGGAATGTAATGTAATATCCTGAAATTTTTTTCTGGATGTTCAAAACTCAATATTTTAAAATTTATAAGAAATTTGTAAAAAAAGGTATACACTATTTGACATGAAATAGGATAAAGAGATTAATTATCTCGGTTGAAAGAAAAAGAAGAAAATGATGATTTTGCCCTTGAAAAAAAGGAAAAAAGGAAAGAAAAGAAAAAGAAAAATAAAAATAAAAAGAAAAGAAAAAAAAAGGAAGCTGGTGGATGCGGGAGATTAAGAAAAGTTTATGAATTTTGAAAAAAATTATACCTAAGACCTGAAAGTTTTAAGAATTATAAATTAATCCGCATCAAGGGTATTTTTGTAAGTATAAAAAATTATAGCCAAAATGAAGTCCTCGATGATTTAAACTCAATGGAATATAGTATGGAATTTATTAAGGTCAAAATAATATTTATTTGATAATTAGAATTTAATATTAATATTTTATCTGATAAAAGTCAATTTGAATTGCAGAAAGAGGTAATATTAATTCAAAAAAAATTAGTGGGCCTTGCTAAAATATATTTTGGATCAAAATAATGATTTTGGATTAAAAGTAATTATTGGATAATATTGTACCAATTTAATGACAATTTTGGTAAAAACATCTAATCGATATGGATAAATTTAATCAGTAAATGGTATTTTGGTCCATTCAACTTTATGAAGCAAGTTTTGGCCAAAAACGAAGGTGCTGCACGTTAGAATTCAGGTTGGGGACACCAAGAGAATTATGTTAATTGCTTTAATAAAATAAGGCATAAAAGTAACTAAAATAGTTAGTTAACCAAGTTACACTATTCTTTCATTTCATATCTCTCCTCTTGGCCTTGAGTTAAGCATTCTTCCCCATTTTGTGTGTTTGAACTAGTAGCTCCAAGTGTGAGAGAGCAAAAAATTCCAATGAAAAGAGCAAGAATAAGAAGCAAAGTTTGGTTCTCAAACTTGCAAAGTAACATCTTGTTTTTATTCTCTTGTATATTCTAGTATTTGTGAAGAGTTTTATGGGCTATTTTCTCTCATTTTCACCTCTAAAAGTTTCATCCTAGAGAGAGAGTATAGAGAGAAAATGAAGCTATAAGGAAACTAAACCATGAAAAGTGTTGTATATACTTAAAGCTACAAGAGTGTGCCATTAGATTTCAAATTTTTGAGTTATGATTTTTCTATAATTTTTGCTGATTTTTAGTTTATTTAAGGTTCATGATAGGAAGGGAATTTTATAATTTTGACCCAAAAAAGGAATTTCTTTGGTCCAAAATATGTTAGAATAAGTGTATTGTACAAGAAATTCCTAAAGAATAATTATATACATTTTTAGGGTTAAAGTGGCACTTTGAGAAGCAAGTCATGTAATTCTTGGATTGAAACTTGTTTTGATAATACTATAGGGTTCCAAGAGGTAATAGAAGATCAAGGGAAAGGTGTGCAAAGTTTGGTTGAACTTGGAAAGCCTAAAAGCAGTTATTTTACCAATTATGTCAAAGTTGTTAAAATTATTTGCAATGATGTTTTGAACATGCTATGCTATAACATTGATGTTTTGTATTGTACTTAATGTGTTTTCTATTGAATGAGAGTTTTTATGACTCTTGGATGTCCAATTTTTAAAATGTTATCATGCTGAAATTTCTATGAAAATGTATGGCATAAATTGGCTGATTGCCTTCAAATGATACTTCTATGAATTGTATGATAAAATGTGCACATATTTGGTTATAACTATTGAGATTCTTTGAATCTCATTCTCTTTCCAAATGTTTCACTTCATAGATCTAAGTCATGGCAAGATTGCCCAAGAAGAAAAGGGGAAGGAAAAGCAAGCTCTTAATTAAAATGAATTTGCTTCCATTAGTGTTTTGCTTGGAATATCTTGCAAAAATGATGTGTATAATTTTAGGACTTTACATGAATATAATTATGTTTAACTAGGTCTAACATGATGTAATATGCTAAGTGAAAAGAAGAGATGGCCATGTATGTAAATATTAAGATGTATTTTGTCAAGATGTAGGATGAAAATGGCCTTTGTGACACTGCTGAAAATTTTGTGTACTGTTCAGAAATTTTTTCAGTTTATTGTATAAGTAATTTATATGGTTGTAAACTAGACATAAAGGGATTTTCATAGACACCAAGATCACTCAATTTGGAGTTGTGTGTGAATTATGGTGAATTTCCAAAATTATGGTCAGAATCAAGAATTTTAAGAAATGATCATTGCTACAGTAAATTTTGTACGAATTTACTGTATAAATTGGTCAAGCATTTTCCCTTTTCAATATTTTTTTCATGTAGGGAATCTTTTAATCTATTTTTGAAGACTTGAATTACCTCAATATGATTTTTTTATATAGTTATGAATTTTCAAAATTTATCGGGTAAAATGAGATAAACCAAAGGGATATTACCCAAAAATGAAATAAATTGGTTTAAGTTGTTTTATGTAATCAAGTCTCTAATTAAGCATTAATGGACTTAAATATAGTTTAATACATGGGAAATGATTCTAAGTACAATGTGTGATAAGGAAAACATAAATGTTTTTTCTAATGGATGCTGATGTAACTTTGTGTACCAAGTGGCGTCAAGAGCCATATGATTGTTTGATGTATAGTGTAACTTTTTTTTTTTATCAAAGCATCAATCTATTGATAAGTAGAATGATAGAGTACATCAATGCAAAACCTAAAGGAGTTAGAAGTAGATGATCTAAAGAACGAACAAGAAAATGGAATAACAAATAGCAAAATAGAGCTAACCATACGGAAAAAGGAATTAATGTCTCAGAAGAGAACATTGCTACCCAAGTGGATAGTGTGGAGGAATTTGGTCTAGCCACGTGAGGGGACCAAAATCTCCAAATTTTCCATACTGAATGAGATGATATCATTTTGATGAAGCCACCATGGAATTTTTCGAAATTCCCATAATGCTAAGTGACGTTTGTTACCCCTTGCCTTTGGATTTAAATCTCTTAAAAAATGTACCTCCTTTGCAAAGAGCAACATCAACTTCAAAGCTTTTACTGTCCTTATTTGAGCATACAAAGAAACTTCAACTTAATTGTGAAGACACAGATCCTTCATATAACCTCTGTGAAGATGTATAGTGTAACTTGTGTGAATGAAATTTGAATATTTCATGAATTTCAATGTCTTGTGTGACTTATGTGAATGAAATATAAATATTTTTATAATATTTATGGTGAATTTTTTAGTTTCATCCTAAAATCTTTAATGCAATTAACTTTTCAGGAAATTGACACTCATATTCCACAATTTGACTTTAAGATAGGAATGTTTTACACTTG
The DNA here is from genome assembly GCA_026686845.1 of Adenanthera pavonina. Classification (NCBI taxonomy): domain Eukaryota; kingdom Viridiplantae; phylum Streptophyta; class Magnoliopsida; order Fabales; family Fabaceae; genus Adenanthera; species Adenanthera pavonina. The sequence continues at coordinate 14,401,179 of JAIVEN010000017.1, forward strand.
AGCTTTTAGGGAGTTGACACTGAGTCTCCGCAATGTGACATTGAAATGTTTGTTAGATATGCTGGCTTGCCAAGAGGCGGGGTGAATTGGGAAGATTAAAATTTTCTGTAAAATGTCAATAAAGTGAAGAAAGCAAAGGTGACAGTAAAACATAGTATAAGTGAATAACAAGTAAAAATAGTAATAGAGAAGGGAAGACACAGATGTTTATCCTAGTTCAGTCTCTCAATCTTGACCTACATCCAGTCCTCAAGCCACTACTTGAGATTTTTCACTATCTTGCAAGAATTCAGTGGGCTTCTTGCAAATGCCACAGTACAGCTATGATACTTTGTTTTTAGAGCTCACACTTTCTCTCTTTGCACTCTAGCTAAGTGCTTCCCCAATCCCTTGTGAAATCTCCTAACAAGAAAATCTTTCTTCCAGATGAAGATAAGATTATTTACAATGGATAAACTCTCTTAATCAGAGTGGATATGAAAGTTGGAGTATAAAGAATGGAGTATGTGAGAGTAAGAGACTTTGAGTTGATAATTTGGTAGAGTTTCAGTATATACAAAGTTAAAATTATTTTCCACAACTTCAAATGATGTTATATTTATAGATTTAGGTCTTAACTATACGTTATAAACAAAATCTATCCGTTGGAAAAGTTACCTAACGGTTACTCTGAAAAACTATCCGTTCACCAGCCGCATTTAATGCTTCTGACACTTAAAGTTTGAATTTTGGTTGGTCAATAGACGAATTTCACAGAAACTGAAAGTTAAAGACTTTAACGTTGAACATTTGAAGTTCGTCTGTCATGAAGCAAAGTTCGAATTTGATCTTTGAAAAATGTTTCTATGTTGGAACATACAAATTTTCAAGTTTAAGGTTCTTCTGGAAAGTATAAATAGTTGTTCCATTTTACTACAGTGCCTTCGAAATTCGAATTTTGATACCCAAAATTCATCTATCAGTGGGCAGTTCAATATTCAAAATTCAAATTTTCAAAATGCAAATTTCGTCTATCAGAGAGGCCTCTTTTTAGACTTAATTCAAAGTTCGAATTTCTGAATATTATCATTCGTATGTCAACATATCATCATAACAAACTTACAAGCTTTGTTTCTGAAATTCAAATTTTCATGTTCAAAGTTCATCTATCAGTGAGCCATTTTGATATTCTTTCCAAACTCAGTTTTCAGATGAACTTTGACATATCCTCAGGCGAATTTTTCATTTTTCATAAGTTGTATTTTGTCTGAAATTCGAATTTTCAAAAGCTAAAGTCCGTTTGTTAGAGAAGGCTCTTTTCAGACAAGATTCAAAACTTAAATTTTTGCAGTCAAAGTTCGTCTGTCAGAGAAGGCTCTTTTCAGACTTGTTCATTTTCAATATGAAATTCGAATTTTCAAAGCCAAAGTTCAAATTTTTAAAACAACATATCAGTATAAACGTTTCAAACTTCATTTGTTAGTGGGTGTTTTTCAAATATTCCATGGATTAACATAGAATCATAGTTTTAAAACATCTTTTTACCAATTCAAAGTATTTTACTCAATTTAAATATGACTGTAGATTCTATATCTATTCTTGTGCTAGTTTTTCTTGAATTTCTCCACTTGAAATCATTTGTGCACCTTTGATATCTTCTCTCCAAGCTCTAGAAAGTTAGTTTGGAATCATCAAAACACTTGATTCAACATTCTCCCCCTTTTTGATAATGACAAAACAACTTACAAACTGTATTAGTACTTGGGTTTGCTTTAGCAAGCTCCCCCTTAACATCTGCATTATAATTCAAAAGATATCATGTACAATAGATCAAGTAAAGAGATTCATTAATTCATTCAAAGTTCAACACAAGGATGCAATCATAGAGTTCATAACAAAGAGATTTTCATTTCATCAAAAATTCACTTTACAAGATATTACAAGAGACAACAAGAACACAATACAAAAAAAAAACAATACAGCACTACAAGAAGAACCAAGCAACCATAAGTACTAAACACTATTTCTTGGACTTAGACTTCTTGCTGTAACTCTTGCCAGCAGACTTCCCAGTTTGCTCGGATATCTTCTCCCCCTTTTTGGCATCATTAGGAAGGTGTACAAAATCAGCAGGAGGAGGGATCTGAGACATTGGAATAGCTTGAAGAGGCACAGAGACAAAAGGCAGTTCTGGATTGAGCTTTGGCAAAGACTCAGAAACTTCAGAACTTGTGTCCTCATTATCAGAGATTTCAAGAAGTTCATGAATTTCTTGCCTTGTAACAGCCAACTAAGCCCTTCGTGCCTCCGAGAAATCTTAAGAAGAAACAAGTGAGGGAGCAGGAGGACGAAATATTTCTTCAAGTCATTTTCTTTGAGCTTGCAAGAGAGCATTGTGTGCAATGGCCTCTAGATCAACATAAGGCACAATGCTTCTTTCTTCATTCAAGGCAGCTTGCATGAATGGTGAAGTGGTGATTGCTGCCACTAGTCTTTTAACTTGCTCAGATTCTTGAGATGAAAGAATTGAGTCTTGAGCATCTTTTGGAATGGGCTCATGGGAGCTTGGTTCCTGAGAATCTTCTTCCTCCATGCCATAATCCAAGGGAGGACCAGGATTTGCCTCATTACTAGAGGCCTGTGGTGTGCTCAATGTGCCAGCAACCTCAGTGTCATGTACAGCAATATCAGGATCAGGAGAGGCTAGCACAAATGGACTTGGAGGCTCAGGAGTTGGAGACGTAGCAGGCTCAGAGAATTTTGGCTGAGGTGGAGCTGATATGGCTGGAATGGCACTCCTTTTGTCTTCATATGCATCAGCAACCACTTTCATGTTCTTGGCCAACTGGTGAATCTGATCTTGCAGATGAGCAAACTTGACATTTTGCTCATCCCTGATGCTGAGTATGAGTGTAGACAAACTGTCATACAACTTAGTGATCTTAGTTAGCTTGGCACGAGAGGAGGGAGTAGATGGAATTGGAGCTTGAGCAGGCTGAGTTGGAGATAGGATAGGCTGAGAAGGCTGAGGTGTGGGTCTTGGAGGAGCCTTAGAGATACCTTCTTGCTGCAGGGAGGCATCTTCATCAAAGAAGAGATTTTCAGATTTTCCAGCTCACTTTCCAATCTATCTTCCATCTTTCTACTCTATACCCATCCTTTACAGCTCTTCTTCCTTGAAGATCTCAGTAGGCTTCCCTTTCCCTTTCTCAAGATGCTGAATTCTGGCATACTGAAGGATCTTAGAGATGATTGCTGCATAAGGAAGTGTGGAGTCTTTCCTCTGTTCCCTAGCCTTGATCATGCGTTGGGGAATGATATGTCCCATGTTGATAAGCTTCTCACCCATTATTGCTGCCATCATATATGCTTTTGCCCTTGTTATCAAATTGGAGCTACCTCCTTTGTTAAAGATAATCCTAGACACTATGTAGTGTAGGATTCTCACTTAAGCACTGAAGTCAGTGGGCTTCAGTAAGCTTATGGGTGGCCTATTCTCCTTCCTTCTGAACAAGGTATTTAGGATTGTGCTCTCTTTATAGTTCAAGAAAGGTCCACCTTTTTCATCTGCAGTTTCTGCCTCATCCATATACCCAGACGCAGTAATGTCAATCTTCAGGCCATCTTGCCCTGGAATTTCTAAAACGTCATTAAAGGTTTGATTTGTTAGCCAGATGGTCCTTGATCTCAGATTGACTTCCCTCTTCCTCTTCTTGCTATTGAATTTCAGATAGGCATACCAAGCCTTGACTACTTCATCATCATATCTCTCTAATATTTCTAACAAATTCTTGTATTTAATCATCCACAGCCTGAAATCAAAATTGTTAGAAATTAAAAATTCTTCCATATTGACACAGTGAGGCTTGATTACCTTCTTGCTCACAAACTTCGTCATCCTAAATATGGGCATTGCTCCATAATGGCAATGTGGTCAACTTGTATTCTCTAGATTCAGTACTGGATGAGAAAGTGGAAGCAACAGTACCAGGAGTAGTAGGAACGGTAGACTTTGTTTTCTTTGGAGAGGACGGTCCAGATTTCTTTGAATTAGCCTTTGGAGTAGTTTTCTGCCTTTTGGAGGGAGTTGCTTTGCTAGATTTGCCTTTTCTTTTCTGTTTCTTACTCTCCTTGGAGGCATATTGGGATTTCACCGTCCTTTTTGGCCAAGACTCTCCCTTTCTAACCACTGGATTTTTCACTCTTGCCATTTTCATGGAGGAATGATTCAGAAAGATGCTAAGAATAAGTTTATAGAGTGTGAAAAGAAGTTTAATTGGTGGAAAATGAAGATTTATAGACAGAATTAATGGGGATTGATGAGAGAATCTGAACAGACTCGAGAAAGAGACGAATAGGGTTGTGTCTGTTCAGAGGATGACGGTTGGTTTTAATGCATGTAACCGTAAGAGAGACAAATTTTGAGGGGTCAAAATTCGAACTTCGAGTAGTTACATGTTAACACATTCAGAAAAGTTTACTGACAGATGAATTTTCTCCTAGAACTTCGTCTTTCAGAGGCTTGGTTCAAACAGCAAAAGATGAACAGACAAACTTTGTTTCAACAAAGTTTGAATTTCGAAGAACAGGCAGCAAGCAATTATCAATACAACAAACAACAGATAAATTTTAATTATGAAAATTCATCTTTCAGAGATTCAATAATGTGAGCATGTTTCAACAGACGAATTTTGAATCAGAAATTCAAATTTGAACATTTTGTAAAGAGTTTCCAACGTGCGTATTTTGAGAAATGGAAATTCGTACAATCTTCATGTTGGACAAAGATAATATTGGAACTTTATTTTTGAAAATTCGAATTTTCATAGACCAACAGACGAATTTCGAAGGACTACTGAGAACTGTTACAATGTAAAGCAAGCTAAAATTTGTCTAATGGGCATCTAAATTCGAATGTTGATCATGCTGACTTGTTCAAAAACACAATTTAATAAGGAAATTCATCTACTACACATCCAAAATGCGAATTTTAACTTTATAAACTTATCGAATGGATCCAAAAAATTAGATTTCTTGCTTTCTTTTTCACCTTTTGACTGTTTCATTCTGGTGTGCTCCATTTTTCAAATTTATTGCCATTGAAACTTATGAGGAGCACCTGCAACTTAAATTAAACTTACTCCAATGCTAAAGTTAGAATTAAATCAATGTCAGAAATTCTAAAACAGATTTGTACAAGGATTTACTTACAGTTCATTGGGACTTACCATACCTAATTCTCTTCTGATTTTGCAATGCCTATCTTCTGAAAGAGGCTTTGTCAAAATGTCAACAACTTGATCTTCTGTAGGGATATATTCTAATCTGATTTCTCCTTTCAGAACATGATCCCTTATGAAGTGGTACCTAACTTCAATATGCTTTGTCCTTGAATGCATGACAGGATTCTTTGTGATGTTAATGACACTTTGGTTGTCACACATTATTGGTATTTCCTTTATCTCAATCTCAAGATCTTCAAGCTACTGTTTCATCTAGATGACTTGGGCACAATAGCTTCCAGCAGTAACATATTCAGCTTCTGCCATGGATAAGGCCACACTGTTTGGCTTCTTGCTAAACCATGAGGCCAATGATCCTCCAAGAAATTGACATGTTCCACTTGTGCTTTTTCTGTCAGTTTTGGATCCTGTAAAGTCAGCATTAGTGTATCCTTTGAGATCTTCTCCATTGCCCTTTGGATACCAAAGACCCATATGAGATGTTCCAATAAGATATATGAAGATACGCTTCATAGCAGTTGCATGGGTTTCTTTGGGACATGACTGGAACCTTACACACATACAGACACTGAACATGATATCAGGTCTGCTGGCAGTTAGGTATAGCAGAGATCCAATCATTCTTCTATACTGAGTTATGTCAAACATTTTTCCTCCTTCATCCATATCAAGCTTGGTTGCAATAGCCATAGGTGTTCCCATTAGCTTAGCGTTTTTCATGCCAAACTTTTTCAGCAATTCCTTCAGATACTTGGATTGATTAAGAAAGATATCATCATCACATTGCTTAATTTGCAATCCAAGGAAGAAGTTGAGCTCACCCATCATTGACATTTCGAATTCACCTTGCATTAGCTTAGAGAAATTCTTGCAAAGAGATTTATTAGTAGCACCAAATATAATATCACCAACATAAATTTAAACAATAAGTAAATCTTTATTTTCTTTCTTTGTGAACAAAGTAGTATCTACTTTTCCTCTGTTAAAGCCCGTTTCAGTTAGAAAATTACTTAACCTTTCATACCATGCTCTAGGGGCTTGCTTTAAATAGTAAAGGGCTTTCTTCAGTATATAAACATGGTTTGGTTTTGTAGAGTCCTCAAAGCCTAGAGGTTAGTCTACATAAACTTCTTCCATGATATATCCATTAAGAAAAGCAGTCTTTACATCCATTTGATATAACATTATATTCTTCATGCATGCATATGCTAATAGAATTCTAATTGCTTCTAATCCAGCCACTGGAGCAAAGGTTTCTTCAAAATCAATACCTTCTTCTTGATTATATCCTTTAGCAACCAGTCTAGCTTTATTTCTGATTGTTAATCCAGATTCATCAAGTTTATTTCTAAAAGCCCATTTAGTGCCAATGATAGGATGATTTTTGGGTCCGGGCACTAAATCCCAAACTTGATTTCTTTCAAATTGATTCAACTCATCTTACATTGCTAAAATCCAGTATTCATCAGTTATGGCTTCTTCAGTACATTTAGATTCAATTTGAGAAATGAAAGCACAATTTATCATCTGATCTCTTAACTGTTTTCTAGTTTTAACTTTCTCTTGAACATCCCCAATTACTTGATCAATGGGATGATTCCTTTGATATCTCCAAGCTCTAGGGAGTTCTTGAGATATTTCCTCATTATTCTCATCCTCAAAATCTTTCTCCTGAATATCTTCCTTTATGTTAATAGATTCAGATATTTTTGGAGGTTCAATTTTATCTTCTTCAGAAAGATCTAAGTTCTTAAAATTTGAAATGAGATCATTTTCATTAATGACATGCTTAGAAACAGTTTCGTTTTCAATAAACTTTACATGCACAGATTCTTCTACTAATTTAGACTTTTTATTAAAAACTCAATATGCTTTACTCCTACTAGAGTAGCCCAGAAATATACTTTCATCAGATTTGACATCAAACTTACCCAAATTCTCATTTCCATTGTTGTGGATAAAGCATTTACAGCCAAATACATGTAGATGTGAGAGGTTTGGCCTTCTTCCTTTGTACATCTCATAAGGAGTATTCCCAAGAATTGGTCTGATGTAGGCTCTATTTATGATGTAGCTAGCTGTGTTTACTGCATCAGCCCAGAATACTTGAGAGAGTTCCTTTTTATTCAGTATTGCTCTTGCCATCTCTCCAATTATTCTATTCATCCTTTCCACCACTCCATTTTGTTGAGGAGTTCTTAGAGCTAAGAAGTTGTGATCAATTCCATGCTCATCACAATACTCCAAGAAGTATGAATTTTCAAACTCTCCTCCATGATCAGACCTGATAGACACAATAGAAATGTCTTTCTCATTTTGCACTTTCATAGCTAAGGTTACAAATGCATCAAACGTATCACTTTTAGAAGAAAGAAACAATGTCCAGGTAAATCTAGAGTAATTATCCACAATTACAAGAACATATAGATTTCCACTAATGCTCTTAACTATATGGTCCTATCAGATCCATATGTAATAGTTACAGAGGTCTAGATGTGGTGACTATATTTTTAGATTTAAATGATGATTTGGTTTATTTTCCTTTTAGGCATGTATCACATTCTGTATTTTTCAAAAGAAATTTTTTGTAGGCCAGTGACTAACTCATTTTTAACTAGTTTTGATAGTGGATTCATGTTAATGTGTTAACCTTCTATGTCATAACCAACTATCATTATCCTGACTAATCAAACAGACAGAATCTAAGGGAGGAAGTTCATCAAAATCAATAGTATAACAGTTACCATCCCTTTGAGCCTTGAGGATTACTTTGTGATCACTTTTTCAGATGACCAGGCAGAACTTTGAGTCAAACTGTAACATCCTACCTTTACTTACTTCCAAAAATAACCACATACACTCGAAACTCAAACAATCACAACCCAAACCGACACCATAATACTCCAAAACAGCGGAAACGAACCTATAACAAAAAAATTGGGGCTGGGGCCGCAGCTGCTACAGTACCACCGCGGCTCCTGCTTCCACTGAAACATGCCTCGCTACTGGACGGCTGGCACCGCGGCCTGGACTTCTGGCGCCGCGGCGCCCCCTTGCTGATGTCCCACATCAGCATTTCAACACTTTGGGGCGAACTTCCGATGCACATAACTTTATGCTCCGACCTCCGATTGACTTGATTCAAACTCTTACAAATCAATCTAGTCCCACTCTAACCACAAACACCACTTTCACCTCAATCCAGTTCCGTATGGAGATTCTAGACCCCCGACACTGTTTTGGCCACTTATTGACCAAAACTCACTACTAACCAACCCCAATTGTCACCAAAGACAACTGGTCACTCAGAGACCATTCATACAGGTCTTAAATCTCTAAACCAACCTGTCCAAAGAGGTTTTACCTCAATGGAACCACTCCTCTGAGTTTTGACCCCCTTGAATCTCAACCTGACAAGATGGGCTACAAGCCCTAAAACACTCAGGACTCACAAATACTACCATATCAATTTCCAAATACATAACGCTCTCAAAACACCAGCATAACACATTCCACATAAACATAACCAAGCATACATTCACCCATAACAATCCTGTCAATCTCATACATTCAATACACAAGTTCTATCCTACTTGGCACGTAATACATAATCTAGCAGCACAAACACTACATAGACTTCCCACGTACACAGCTACTCTCTCGGCTTCACCGGACTAGAGCCAGAACCTTCACCTGAAAGGGTTAGTCATTGGAGAGGGTGGGGTGAGACAATGTCTCAGTAACCGGGATCAACAACACATAAACATTATACACAGATATGAATCATATAACATATAAATGCAATGTAAAATGCATGGTATGCATGTCGTCCTCTCCGGGACTTCCATCCTTATTCTCCCTAACACCCATATACAATATAACCCGTCCTTATTCTCCCTAACACACATATACAATCCACCCTTATCCTCCCTAACATATACATACATCACATACTCCAACCTTATTCTCCCTAACAATTTCATTTATCATACATCATCACATCATCGCCACTTTATCCATCATATATCTAGATGTAACAATAACAGGTGGTGATGCTAAGGCATCATCATCATCATCATGATCATCATAACGTCTATACCTCATATCGTATCACATCTACGATACGCATACCACGATATATAAAAACAACACACACACATATCACTATCGTGGTATGAAAAAGACATGCATATATACATAACTATACATACTATCGTATAAAACCACATAAACAAACACTCAGTTACCTCAGGTTGTCAATACCACGCTCAGGCAAGTTCCACACACTTTCTTGAACACCAACAAGCTTGAGCCCCACTTGGTTAACCAATTGACCGTCATAACACATAATTCTCCCATTAACACAATATATCCATAATCACAATATCACAATTTGACCACTTTGGGCCTAATCCAAGGTTCCAACACTCCAACCATATATCAATAAGCTCCCAGGAACCGATTAAACACTACTCAAACACATACACATCGGATTCCCTAGAGCTCTTACCGAAAACAACATAGGGTTAAGCTCAAATTGCACATAACCCTTCCAAACACACATCCCAACATCAAGACCACCAAAACACACATTATTAACCTCATTTAAACCATTTCAATCGGTGGATTTCACCCTAAACCGGACACCCAACCTAAACACCGAAAAATCCATATTTCCACCGATTAAAAACGAAGAGGGAGGTATAAAAGTGACTTACCAACTTAAATCCAAGCTCCCTCGGTCTGAAATCACCCCTGGACGCTGAAGATTCAAACCCTAGCTCAGCTCTCTAGCGATCTCCCTCGGTTTCCTTTTGTTCTTTTTCTGTCCGAGCGTCCGAAATGATCCGGTTTTAAGCAAAAATCTCGACTCTCGCCATGGCCTCAGATATCTCACTGCAGCTCCATAGCATTCAGTCCAAACATCGCTACTAGAAGGCCTCTCACCGCGGCAGTTCTGCTCCTCGCCGCGGCGTGGAGCCTTTCCTGGTTCCTCTTGAACCTATCTCTATTCTACTTCCTTCGGTCCTGAACACAAAACCAATAAAGATATCATGAGGGGCATTACACAAACAGTACACAGTTTTCTTTGTCACATGTCTAACTCACGCTTAGTAGATTGTGGTTGAGGCTAATTACAAACAGCACCTCTTCAATGGATGTTTCAGGATTCTTGCCCATAATGCCAATGCCAACTATTTTGTCATATTGATCACCTCCAAAGATCACCTTTCCTCCTTTCTTGTCTCTAAGGGTGATGAACTTATCCTTATCACCAGTCATATGAATTGAGCAGGCACTATCCATATACCATTTATTGCTCTTTCTAGCTTTAAGACAAACCTGCAAGACAAAGTTCATATTTTCTTTTTAGGTACCCAAATTTGCTTGGGTCCTTTTCTGTCAGTAGTCTTTTCCTTATATATAGATGTATCTTTGGGAACCCATTTAACCTTCCTATCAAGTCCATTTTTCTTTAAAGCACATGAACTGGAAATATGTCCCTTCTTGTTAAAGGAGTGACATGTGGTAAAGGGACTGCTTGATTGAGAAGCAGGAAGAAAACAATGCAGATAATATTTTTGTTTTGCATGCCTTGGTTGATTATATGATTCAATGTGATGTGACATATGATCTTTCTTTCTATTGCCACTAGCATGCACAAAATGTCTCATATACATATTTTGATTTTTCTTCCTAATCTTTTCTTTTCCTACACAAGGGTCATAACCAAGTTCAGCCTTTCCCTATGTTATTCTCTGACTTCCCATTAAACCAAATAGCATATCTTTTTCTTTAGTAAGTCTAGACATGCTTTTCACCAGATAGTCATTGGTTTGCTTTAATTCAATGCATGATTTACAGTAAGCAGATTCAGCAATATGTAGATAAGCAGTTTTAGAGATGTTATGCTGAGATTCTAACTTGTTATTCTTTCTCTTAGCTTATTTGAGTTCTCTGGCAGTCTTAATGAACTCATCATGCAATTCATGAAATGCATCCAGTAATTCAGAATAGGAAGGTTCAGATTCATATACCTCATCTTCTTGATCACTGTTGGATGGGATTTCAGCTTCTTCAGATGCAAGTGGCATCAGACAGATGTTGGCAATCTCATCTTCATCATCTGAGCTGTTGCCCCAGATTGATGAGAAGTACGTTCTTTTCTTCTTGCCTTTGTCTGCAGCTTTCTTTTCTTTCTCTTGCTTCTTGAGGTATTGTGGACAATCCTATTTGATATGTCCCTGCTTCTTGTACTCATAGCAAGTAACAGGTTCTTTTCCTTCTCTCTTACTACTCCAGCTACTCCTTTCTTGAAGAATTTCTTGTTCTTTTCTTGTTGTAAAATCTTCCAAATTTTCTGACCATCATAGCAAGAGTTTCTTCATCTAGCTCATCTCCATCGTCAGATTCTTCTTCTTTCTCCTTACTAACTTTCAGAGCAAGACCCTTCTTCTTTGTGTCTTGTCCTGCCTCCTTGAGAGCCTTCATCTTTCCTTCATATTCTTCGAGGCAACCGAAGAGGGCTGTGACAGAAGCCATTGATTCTCCTTTAGCTTCCTCTATTGCTGTTACTTTGGGTTGCCATTCCAGAGGAAGAGCTCTAAGGATCTTTCTGACCTTTTCTGTCTAAGTGTACTCCTTGCCAAGACTTTTCAATTGATTCACACTGAGGGTGAATCTCTTTTGCAGTTCTTTGACACTCTCTCCTTCAACCATTCTGAAGCTCTCGTATTCTCCTATGTAGGAGTTCAATTTGTTTTCTCTAACTCCTGTGGTTCCTTCATGAGCGATTTCAAGGGTGTCTCACATATCCTTGGCTATGGAGCATTATGAGACCCTGTAGAATTCGTCTTGATTCAATGCACTGACGAGGCAGTGTTTTGCTTTGAAATTCAGCAAGACTCTTCTCCTATCTTCCTCATTCCATTCTGCCTCTGGCTTCTCTCTATACTTCCTATCATCCTACATTGTCCTTGGGACAAAATCTCCCTTCTAGATGACAGACCTTATGTCTAGATCAATGGACTAGAGATAGATTTGCATTCTCATCTTCCAGTATCCATAGTGCTCTCCACTGAAGCCAGGTGTTCTATTTGTATTATTTCCCTCTGGTAGTATACTCTCTCCAAAGCCATCCATTGTTCTTCCCGGACTGTTAAATCCTTGGTTTGGGAATCTGGGCTCTGATACCACTTGTTAGATATGCTGGCTTCCCAAGAGGGAGGGTGAATTGGGAAGATTAAAATTGTCTGCAAAATGTCATTAAAGTGAAGAAAGCAAAGGTGACAGTAAAACAGAGTATAAGTGAATAACAAGTAGAAGTAGTAATAGAGAAGGGAAGACACATATGTTTATCTTGGTTCAGTCTCTCAATCTTGACCTACGTCCAGTCCTCAAGCCACCACTTGAGATTTTCCACTATTTTGCAAGAATTCAGTGGGCTTCTTGCAATTGCCACAGTACAGCTATGATACTCTATTTTTAGAGCTCACACTTTCTCTCTTTATACTCTAGCTAAGTGCTTCCCCAATCCCTTCTGATATCCTCTCACAAGAAAATCTTTCTTTCAAATGAAGATAAGATTATATATAATGGATAAACTCTCTTAATCAGAGTGTATATGAAAGTTAGAGTACAAAGAATAATGTATGTGAGAGTAAGAGACTTTGAGTTGATGATTTGGCAAAGTTTCATTATATACAAAGTTAAAATTATTTTTCACAACTTCAAATGATGTTATATTTATAGATTTAGGTCTTAACTATACGTTAGAGACAAAATCTATCTGTTGGAGAAGTTACATAATGGTTACTCTGAAAAACTATCCATTCACCAACCGCATTTAATGCTTCTGACACTCAAAGTTTGAATTTTGGTTAGTCAACAGACGAATTTCACAGAAATCAAAAGCTAAAGACTTTAACGTTGAACATTCGAAGTTCGTCTATCACAAAGCAAAGTTCAAATTTTGATCTTTGAAAAATGTTTCTATGTTGGAACATACAAATTTTCAAGTTTAAGGTTCTTCTGGAAAGTATAAACTGTTGTTCCATTTTGCTACAGTACCTTCAAAATTTGAATTTTGATACCCAAAATTCGTCTGTCAGTGGGCAGTTCAATAAGGCACAATAGTTCATCTATTCGAAATTCAAATTTTCAAAATATAAGGTTCATCTATCAAAGAGACCTCTTTTCAGACTTAATTCAAAGTTCGAATTTCTGAATACTATCATTCTTATGTCAACATATCATCATAACAGACTTACAAGTTTTGTTTCTGAAATTTGAATTTTCATGTTCAAAGTTCGTCTGTCAGTGAGCCATTTTGATGCTCTTTCTAAACTTAGTTTTCAGATGAACTTTGCGTATCCTCAAACGAATTTTTCATTTTTCATAAGTTGTATTTTGTTTAAAATTCAAATTTTCAAAAGCCAAAGTACGTTTGTCAGAGAAGGCTCTTTTCAGACTTGTTCATTTTCAATACGAAATTCGAATTTCCAAAGCCAAAGTTGAATTTTCAAAACAACATATTAGTATAAACGTTTCAAACTTTGTCTGTTAGTGGGTGTTTTTCAAATATTCTATGGATTAATATAGAATCATAGTTTTAAAATATCTTTTTGCTAATTCAAAGTCTTTTACTCAATTTAAATATGGTTGTAGATTCTGCATCTATTCTTGTGCTAGTTTTTCTTGAATTTCTCCACTTGAGATCATTTGTGCACATTTGATATCTTCTCTCCAAGCTCTAGAAAGTTGATTTGGATTCATCAAAACACTTGATTCAACAATGTTCACCTTTTACTACTTTTCTTCTCAATTTTTACAGGAAACATGCAAAGTTAATTTGAAAATACACTTACAAATTGAATTTGAACACATTTGATATGGATTTGAAAAGAAACCTATACCAACTACAAATCCCAATCCATCTTGATCTAGTTTGAATTTATGAACCATATCAAAATGGATTTGGAGAATACATCTAACTCCACAAATTGCATTAATTGGGAGTTTACATATTTTTATGTGTTTCTTGTGTTTGGAATTTACTAGGGTTTCCATTTTTTATCATTGGAGCTTCCATTATTTACTACTTAAAATACCAAAATTCATAACTTAAAATTTACTACTTAGACTTCCATTATTTACCTTAAAATGCAAAAATTCATATCTTAGAATTTATTACTCGGGTCTTCATTATTTACCTCTAAAGATTTCACTATTTACCACTTAAAAAGAAAAAAATTAATGACTTAGAATTTACTATTCAATTTCCATTATTTATCACTAGAGCTTCCATTATTTACTACTTAAAATGCAAAATTCTGTAATTTAAAATTTACTACTCAAACCTCCATTATATACCACTCATGATTCCATTATTTACTACTTAAAATGAAAAGTTCATAGCTTAGAATTTACTACTCAAGCCTTCATTATTTACTTCTACAACTTTCAATATTTAGCACTAAAAATGCAAACATTCATAACTTAAAATTTACTACTCAAATTTTCATTATTCACCACTCAAACTTCCACCATTTTCCACTTAAAATGCAAGAAATCATAACTTTGAATTTACTACTCAATTTTTCATTATTTACCACTGGAACTTCCATTATTTGCTACTTAAAAAACAAAAATCTATAACTTAAAATTTACTACTTAGACTTTCATTATCTACCACTCGAGCTGCCATTGTTTACCACTTAAAATACAAGAAATTCATAACTTTGAATTTACTACTTGGGTTTCCATTAGTTATATTTGGACCTTTCACTGTTTGCGACTTAAAAAGTAAATATTTATAACTTAAAATTTATTACTCTTAAAATTTACTGCTCAAACTTCCATTATTTATCATTCGAGCATTCACTATTTATCACTGAAAACACAAAAATCCATAATTTAAGATTTACTACTCAGGCTTCAATATTTGGCACTAGAACTTTCATTATTTACCACTTAAAATGCCAAATTTCATAAATTAAAATGTACTACTCAAATTTCCATCATTTATAAATTGAACCTCCACTATTCATCAATTAAAATGTAAAAATCCCTAATTTAAAATTTATTACTCAAGTTTCCATTATTTACCATTGAAAATTCTACTATATATCACTTAAAATTGAAAAATCCATAACTTAAAATTTATTATTTAAACTTGCATTATTTAGCACCAGAGCTTTCACTATTTATCACTTAAAATATAAAAATCCATAACTTAAAAATTACTCCCTTTGTTTCCTATTATAAATCATATTTACCTATCTCACATATACTTAGAAAATTAGTTGAAAGTCTAGATATTTTTAAAAATTACCCTAACTTCCCAAAATTACCCTTATTAAATTATAACTCATTTTGAATATATCTTTCTTAATCTCTCTCCACTAAAGCTCTTTTGGGTATTCCCAAGAAGGATAAAAATACAAAACAAATATTAAATAATGCATAGATTTCATAAAATGACTTATATTTTAAAACTTTAATCTTCCAAAAATATGTCTTATAATAGGGAACATAGGGAGTATTATTTCGATTTCTATTATGTTGACAATGGAATTAAATAATAGAAACTACTAAACCCATAATGATAGCAACCGATATAGATATCCAATGAAGAGAAGCACTGATCTCTTCAAGCAATCGCTATTCTTAGTTTGGTCAGTCATAAAACACAGGAGAAATTGTTTGAATAGCTAACTTTGCAAGAGGGGGTGAATTGAAAATTTTAAAATTTTTGTACAAAAATGTAAGTTTACAGTGAAAGCAAAAATTTGCAGAAAAATAGAGTACAATGAGAATGAAAGTAATTACAAGGTAAGGGAAGAAAGAACTCAGAAATTTATCCTGATTTGGTTTGATCCACTTGATCTATGTTCAGTCATCAAGCCAACACTTAAGATTTTCACTATTTGCAAGAATTCAACAAGCTCCTTGCAATGCCTCAATATAGACTTGTGCTCTGTTCTTAGAACACTCAAAATCTACACTTCATACTCTTACAAAGTGTTTCTCAATTTCATTTGTGATTCCTCTCACAAAGAATCTTCTTCCAAATGAAGAAAATATTTTTAAACAAAAAAAATACTCTCTTAAATAGAGTGGATATGAAAGTTGAAGTACAATGGAGATAGTATAAGGGTGAAAAAGCTTTGTTTGATAAATTAATTCAGTAGAGTTTCAGTAAAAACAAATTTAATTTCATTATTCACAACATCAAATGAAGTTCTATTTATAGATTTGTAGCCTAACTAGTCGTTAGACACAAGATCTAGCCCGTTAGAAACTTTAATCAACAATTACTCTGTAAAAATAGTCATTCACCAATAGCATTTAATGCGTCTAACATACCAAAATTTGAATTTTGGGGAAAAACATATGAGTTTTGCAAAGATAGAAGGTTAAGGATTTCAACGTTAAACTTCAACAACCATCTGTTCAAGAGTGAAATTCAAATTTTGAGTTTGTTAAAGATATTCCAAGTTAGAACATACGAATTTTCATATCAGAAGTACATATATTGAGTTTAAACAGTTGTCTTATGTTTTTACAATACACTCGAAATTTGAATTTCATAAGCTGAAATTTGTCTGTCAGTGGCTTATTTAATATGGCACAAATGTTATTTTCTATGAAATTTGAATATTAAACTATGAAATTCATTTATCAGAGGCATGTTCTAACAAGACTTGCAAGTTCTTATTTCGAAATTCAAATTTTGATGTCCAAAGTTTGTCTGTTATAGAGGGTGACTTAGAACTTTCTTTGAACTTCACTAACATTCAAATTTTGACTAAGTTTCATATGAAATTTGCACATATTCACTAACAATGCTTAGCTCAAAATTCAAATTTCAAGATTGAAATTCATCTGTCAGAGATGAAACCTCTGTATATTGAAATTTGACCAAGCAAAGTTTGAATTTTGCACAAAATACACATAAGTCAAGAGGAAAAATTTATCTGTTAGTCAGTATTTTTCAAAACTAACATATGTTAATATAGGATAACTTTCAACCAACATATTCAAATGTTGTGGTAACTTAAAAACAATAAAGATCAAAGCTTTTTACCCGGATTACAAAAAGAGAAATCTTAACAACTAAGTCTTCGCATGTTCTTCTTTGGATTTTTTCACTTGATCCTTTCACATTCCTTTGATATTCTTCTTTCCAAGATCTTGTTATTTGAAATCATCAAAACTTCTAATTCAACATTCTCTACCTTTTTTATGATGACAAAACAACTTGCAAACTGAATTACTACTTGGGTTTGCTTCTAAGAGCTCCCCTTCAACATATGAATTAAAATTTGAATATAAACATGGCACATATATCAGAGTTGAGATTGAAGGAGAATAGAAAAGGAAATATGGAAACATATTATATTCATTCATTGGAGTTCAGTACAAATAGTTAATCAAATCACAAAACAAGTACAAAACAGGTACACACAAAAGCATAAAATCAACAAATTCAAGGTGCAACAGATACAGAATCACAAAAGCCTAATATCTAAGCCTTAAGGTTCTCTAGCTTGTTACTCCTTCCTAGCCTTGAACTTGATCTTCTTCTTGCCATATGTCTTTCCTGATTGCCCAGCTTCAGATTGTCCAATTGCAGCTTCTCCAGTTTACCCATCCTTCTTCTCCCCTTTTTTAGCATCATTAGTTATGGGAGCTTGTACAAAGGAAGGAGGTATATGAGATATGGGAATGTCTTGAAGAGGAACTGGAATAAATGGCATAGAAGGAGGTATTTTCATAAGATCATCATTTGAATCTAAAGTTAATTCTTGAACCTCCTTTCGAATGTTGGCTAGCCTAGCCCTTTGCTCTATTGAGAGGCTATATCTAGATGATAGAGGTTGATGAGTAGGTAGAGGAAACTTTTCATCAAGCCTTTGTTTCTGTGCTTGTACTACTGCATTATGTGCCATAGCAGCAAAGTCCATATAAGGTACAATCCCCTTTTTCTCATTAAGAGCAGCTTGAATGATTGGTGCAGTGGTTAGGTTAGCAATAAGCTTCTCCACTTGCTCAGTCTCTTGTGATGACATAATTGACTCCTGAATAATGTCTTCCATCATTGGTTCATGAGAGCTTTCCTCATGAGTGGCTTCTTCCTTCATTACATAGTCGAGAGATAGACCAGGGCTGGTTTTATTACTTGAAGCTTGTAGAGTAGTAGTAGTGATGGTAGCATTAGTAGCAGCAACCTTAGGCGAATCTTTCTCAAAAGGGCTTGGGACTTCAAGAGAGACAAATTTGGTTGGTTCTGAGGGAGCAGGTTGAGGATGTGCTAATGTGGTTGGGATGTAAGTGTGGATTTCTTCATAAGCATAAGCAATTATCTTGACATTCTTGGCCAGGTCAATGATTTGTGTTTACAGGTGCCCAAACTTGGCATTCTGTTCCTCACTAATACTGAGCATCATCTCTGATAGCCAATCAAATACTTCAGTTATAGCATTAGGAGTAGCCATTAAAGGTTTTAGTTGCTAGGTAGGTAGTGGTTGGGTTGGTTGTGGTTCTAGTTGTATGGTAGGTGTAGCCTCAGATGTAGCCTCTTGCTGTTGAGACTCTCCCCTTCGTAAAACAAATCCTCTGATTTGCGAGCTTCTTTCCCAATTTATCTTCCCTCTTTCCTTTCAATCCCTATTCTTATAAGCTCTTCTTCCTTAAATTCCTCAGTTGGCTTCCCTTTGCCTTTTTCCAGATGCTGTATTTTGGCAAATTTAAGCAATTTGGTGATGATGAAGGCATAGGGTAAGCTTGAATCTTTTCTTTGATCTCTTGCCTTAATCATCCTCTGAAAGATTATGTGACCAAGGTTGAGCTCTTTTTTGGGAATCAAGACTATCATTATACGTGCCTCAGCCCTGGTGATTAGATTGAAGCTTCCTTCTTTGTTGAAGATAATCCTAGACACTATGTGGTACAAGACTCTTACTTGTACGCTGAGGTCAAAGGGCTTCACAAGTTTCAAAGGAGACCTATTCTCACGCCTTCTAAAAAGAGCATTCAAGATTGTGCTTTTCTTATAATTCAGAAACTCCCTACCTTCTTCTTTTGCACCATCATCTTCATTCATGTATTTGGAGGTGGAGATATTAATCTTGAATACTTTTATCTAGGAATTTCTAACACAATATTAATATTTTCATTTGATAACCACAACTTCCTAGGCCTAAGTGTTACTTGGTACTTTCTCTTCTTATCATTGTATTTCAATGCAACATACCTAGTCTTAATCACCTCATCATCATATCTTTCTTTAATTATTTTTATATTTGCTCATCTAATACCCAGCATCAAAGTTGTTAGAGACTACAAATTTCTCCAAGTTGGTGCAGTAAGGAGTTATTACTTTCTTTGCAGCAAACTTCATGGTAAAGTCCTTCAATATTTGCTTAGAGCTGCAAAGGGGTTTTGTAGTCAATTTTAATTCTTCTGACTTAGTACTGGACGTAGGGGCAGTAGAGATTGGCCTTTTTGATTTAGCCTTTAGAGTTGTTTTCTGTTTCTTAGATGGAATCCCTTTGCTAGATTCAACCTTCCTTTTATAGGTTTCTCCCTCATTTGAAGTATACTGAGATTTGGTTGCACGTTTAGGCCTAGCTTGCTCCTTCCCGACGTTGTCATTTTTAACTCTAGCTATTTTTGTGAGAGATTTGAGTTGAAAGATGCTCTACAGATGTTTTATGAGGCTTGGGGTGAAGTTTAATTAGTGAGAAATGGAGTTTAACTGAAGGAATTTAAGAATGGTTAAGAGAGGAGATGAATAGCTTTGGTTGAAAGATGAATAGGGTTGTGTCTATTCAGAGTGTGATCCTTTGAATTAACTTATGTAACTACTCAACAGATGAATTTTGACAGTCAAAATTTGAATTTCGCTCAGTTACGTTGCCTATAAACAAAGAGATATTGTCATGACAAATGAATTTTCAATCTTAAAGTTTGTCTGTTAGAGACTTAACATATGAGGGATAACTTCAATAGTCAAATTTTAGTCTTGAAATTCAATTGTTAGAGACTCAATATCAATAGATGTCTCAACAGACAAATTTTGTGCTCTCCAAGTTCAAATGTTGAAGCCTTTCACTAAGGCAAGTACTTAAAAGAGTTTTAACAGATGAATGTTGGGATTCAAAGTTTGTATTTTGAGACTTTGGAAAGGATTATCTAAAATGCGAATATTGAACCATCAAAATTCAAATGTTGTCCATATAAACAAAGTAAACACATATACAAAGATTCAAAATTTGAATTTTAGTTTATCGATAGACGAATTTCGAGAGGACTAAAACACTGGTACAACATGTAAAACACTGAAATTTGTCTATTTAAGCTTAAAGTTTGAATTTTAACTATGCAAAGTCATTCAATAGATTGGATAGAGTATGGAAATTAGTCTTTTAGCAGCCAAAACACAAACTTTACAGGATTGAACTTATAGAGAGATGCTGAACATTCGAATTTTCATATTTCTTCAGCAAATATTGACTAAGCAAGTCTAAGATAGTCCATTATATTGATTTCTCTATCACTTAAATTCATGAGGAGTACCTACAAAACATCTTAAACATACTTCAAAGCTTAAGTTAGTGTAAGCCTTAACAAATTAACTTCAGAAAGTAAACAAATTTGATTAGAAGCTTGCTTACAGTACATTGGGATTTACCATTCTCAATTCTCTTTTGATTTTACAATATCTATCCTTTAGAAGTAACTTAGTCAGGATGTCTGCAAGCTAATCTTTTATAGGGAAAATTCCAATACAATATCTCTTTTCAGAATATGGTCCCTTAAGAAATCATATATGACCTCAATGTGCTTTGAATGTATCACTGGATTCTTTGTGATGTTGATGACACTTTGATCATCACATCTCATAGCTACTTACTTTATCTCAATTTCAAAAACTTCAAGCTGTTGTTTCATCCAAAGAATTTGAGTACAACAACTTCTAGCAGCTATATATTCAACTTCTACTGTGGAGAGGGCTATACTATTTTGCTTTTTGCTGAACCATGAAACTAAAGATCCTCCAAGAAATTAGCATGTGCCTCTTGTACTTTTTTTGTCAGGCTTGAATCCAGCAAAGTCAACATCAGTATATCTAACAAGCTCTTCTCCATTGCCCTTTGGATAACAAAGTCTCATACGTGATGTTCCAATTAGATATCAAAATATTCTTTTCGTAGCTATTGCATGGGACTCTTTGTGACATTATTGGAATCTAGCACACATGCAAACACTAAACATGATGCTAGGTCTATTAGCTGTTAGGTATAATAAGAAACTAATCATTCTCCTGTATTGAGTTATATAGAATGATTTTCCTCCTTCATCCATATCAAGCTTTGTGACAGTGGTCATTAGAGTTCCCATTGATTTAGCATTTTCCATTCCAAACTTTTTTAACAACTCTTTTAAGTACTTTAATTGATTCAGGAAGATGTCATCATCACATTGTTCGATTAGTAATCCAAGGAAAAAGTCGAGTTCTCCCATCATTAATATCTTAAATTCACTCTGCATTAACTTAAAGAGAAATTCTTACACAAAGATGTTGAATCAAGAGTTTTGATGATTCCAAACCAACACTCAAGAGCTCGGATTGAAGATATCAAAGGAGATCAAAGTTGTTTCAAGTGAAGATTTTCTGAGTATTTGCTGATAGATCCTGTGTAGGATCTTTAGTTTTAGTTGTGATTGGGTAAAAGATTTTGATTTGAGAAAAAGATGTTTTCAAACCTTCATTTTGTGTTAAATCTTGACTTATTTGAAAAACACCCACAAACAGACGAAGTTTGAAAGTTTAAACTTAACTGTCAAGTTGGAAATTCGAACTTTGCCTTAGGAAATTCGAATTTCGAGCTAAAACTGAATAAGTCTGAAGAGATGGCTCTCTGTCAGACGAATTTTGATTGTTCAACATTCAAATTTTCATCTAAGTCTGAGAGAAGTTTCCTTAAAACAGACGAACTTTGGTTCTTCAAAATTCGAATTTCAGACAAAACAAAATTTGAGAAAATAGAAGAAATTCGTCTGAAACTGTGTTAAAGTTCATCTGAGATCAAGAATGATTTAAGTTTCAAAACTGCTCTCTGACAGACGAACTTTGAACATTAAAATTTGAATTTTAGAAGCTAAGTTCTTGAGTCTGTTGAAGTGAAACATTGACATACGAATGATGTGAACTTGCAACATTCGAATGATAAAGTTAGTCTGAAAAGAGTCTCTCTGACAGACGAACTTCACTCTTCAACATTCGAATTTCGAAGAAAATGAACTACTGTGCCTCCTTTTCACGTACTGGGAACAGATGAATTTTGGGCTTCCAAAATTTGAATTTTGAGGGCACTGTAGCAAATTGAAAACACTGTTCACACTTAACCGAAAAACTTTCTTCTTGAAAATTCGTATGTCACATTGTGAAAATGTTCTACAAGTTTCAAAATTTGAATTTCACTTCATGAACAGATAAACTTCATGCTGTAACGTTGAAAGCTCTAACCTTCGGTTCCTTCGAAATTCGTCTGTTGACCAACCAAAATTCGAATTTCAGTATGTCAGAAGTATTAAATGCGGTTGGTTAACGGATAGTTTTTCAGAGTAACCGTTGGATAACTTCTCCAACGGATAGATTAAAGTCTCTAACGGACATTTGAGACCTAAATCTATAAATACAACAACATTTGAAGTTGTGGGAATGAATCTAACTTGTATATAACGAATTTCTGTCAAAACTTCTCAAGAGCTTTTACCCTCTCAACTTCAATATTTGTACTTTAACCTTCAAATCTACTCTATTCAAGAGAGTTATTTCTTTGTAAACAATCTACTCTTCATCTGTAAAATAGATTTACTTGTGAGGGGAAATCATAAGGGCATTGGGAAGCACATTGTGAGAGTGCTTAGAGTGTTTGAGAGAGCTCCAGAAACAGAGCATACTCATGTACTGTGGCATTAGCAAGAAGCCCATTGAATTCTTGTTGTATAGTGGATAAATCTCAAGAGTTATCTTGGGGACTGGAAGTAGGTCAAGTGGATAGACCGAACCAGAATAAATCACTGAGTTTTCTTCTCCTTATCTTTACTTTTCAGCTTGCTCTGTTTTATAAGTTGCCTTCATTACACTGTGCTATCTTCACTCATTTCAGTTTGTGCAGAAAAATTTCAATCTTCCCATTTCACCCCCCCTCTTGGGAAGTCAGCCTTGCTAACAAAAGATTCATTAGTGGCACCAAATATGATATCAACAACATATATTTAAACAATAAGTAAATCTTTATTTTTCTTTTTAGTAAACAACGTTGTATCAACTTTGGCTTTATTGAATCCATTTTCAATTAGAAAGTTACTTAGTTTTTTGTACCATGCTCTAGGTGCTTGTTTTAAACCATAAAGAGCTTTCTTCAATTTATATACATGATTTGGTTTAGCTGAGTCCTCAAACTCTGGAGGTTGGTTAACATAAACTTCTTCCATGATACAATCATTCAGAAAGGCATTGTTTACATCCATTTGATACAACATTATGTCTTTTATACAAGTATAGGCTAGGAGAATCCTTACTGCTTCTAATCTTACAACTGGAGCAAAAGTTCCTTAATCATCTATGCCTTCTTCTTGATTATATCCTTTGGCTATCAACCTAGCTTTGTTTCTAATTATTATATTAGATTCATCATGTTTATTTCTAAATACCCATTTGGTTCCAATGATTGGGTGATCATTGGGCCTAGGCACTAAGTCCTAAACTTGATTCCTTTCAAACTGATTTAGTTCTTCTTGTATATCTATTGTCCAATACTTATTTGTTAATGCTTTTTCAGTACACTTAGGTTCAATTTAAGAAATGAATGCACAATTATTTATTCGATCCCTTAGTTGTCTTCTGGTTTTAACATTCTCTTGAACATCCCTAATCACTTGATCAATAGGATGACTCCTTTGATATCTCCAAGCTCCAAGTAGTTCTTGAGAGATCTCTTCATAATTTTCAAATTTCAGATCTTTCTCCTAAATATCTTCCTCTATAGTAGTAGATTCTGATATTTTTGGAGGTTTAATTTTATTTTTCTTAGAGAGGTTAATGTTTTTAAAACTACAAAATCAGTTTATCCTCATCTAAGTCAGGTTTATGAACAATTTCATTTTCAATGAATACTACATGTATAGATTCCTCTATAGTCCTAAACCTTTTATTAAATACTACATGTAGCTTTCTCATTTTATACTTTCTTAGCTAAAGTTACAAATGCATCAAATGTCTCATCTTTGGAGGAAAGAAATAAAGTCCAAGTAAATCTAAAATAGTCATCCACAATCACTAACACATACAAATTTCCACCAATACTTTTTACTCTAAATGGACCTATAAAATCCATATGCAGCAGCTGTAGTGGTCTAGATGTAGAGATGATATTTTTAGAATTGAAATAGGACTTAGTTGTTTTCCCTTTAAGACATGTATTACATTCTCTGTCCTTTTCAAAAGAAATTTTAGGCAAACTAGTAACTAACTCATTTTTAATTAACTTGTTTAGTTGGTTCATGTTAGCATGTGCTAGTCATCTATGCCATAATCAACTTTCATTATCTTTACTAATTAAGCAAATAGAATCTAGGTTAAGAAGTTCTTCTAAATCAATAATATAGCAGTTACCATCCCTTTGAGCTTTGATGATAACCTTATGATCACTTTTTCTGATGATCAAGCAAAATTTTAAGTCAAACAGTACCTAATTTCCTTTGTCACAGGTCTGACTCACACTTAGCAAGTTGTAGTTGGGGCCAATTATGAATAGCACACCTTCTATGGATGTTTCTGGATTTCTACCCACAATACCAATGCCAACCACCTTGCTATATTGGTCACCTCCAAATGTCACTTTTTCTCTTTTCTTGTCTCTAAGGGTGATGGACTTCTCCTTACCACCAATCATATGTCTGAAGCATGTACTGCCTATGTACCATTTGTTGCTCTTGCTAGCTCTAAGATATAACTACAAAACAAAATTTAGTCTTTCTTCTTTGGTACCCAAATCTGTTTGGGTCATTTTTTCTTTTAGTAGCATTCTCCCTAAGTATAGATGTACTTTTGGGAACCCATTCTGCCTTCCTGCCAAGTCCCTTTTTCCTTAAAGAGTATGAACTAGAAATATGTCTATTCTTGTTACAGAAGTGGCAAGTGATAAAGGGACTACTCGATTGTGATACAGGAAGAAAGCAATGTAAATAATATTTTTTTTTTACATGTTTGGATTAGGTATAAGTCTCAACAGTTTTTAAAGATTCACATTTCTTGTTATACCCATCTGCACGCACAAAATGTCTCATATATAGATTTTGGTTTTTCTTCTTAATTCTTTCTTTGACTGCACAAGGGTTATAACTAAGACTAGCTTTATCTTGTGCAATCCTCTGACTACCTAGTAATGCATACTACATGTCTTTACCTTTTATAAGATTAGCTAGACTTTTGAGAAGATAATCATTGTTCTTCTTAAGCTAAATGCATGATCCACATCAAGTAGATTCAACTTTATGCTGTGATGTAATGTTAGACATTTTGCATTCTAATTCTAGCTTGCTAATCTTCTTTTTAGCTAGTTTCAGTTCTTTTGCAATCTTGATGAATTCATCATACAGGTCATGAAATGCATCAAGTAATTCAAAATAAGAAGGGTTAGGATCATTTACCTCATATTCATTGTTAGATAGATTATGTGCTCCTTCTTTAGCATGTGCCATCAAGCATATATTGGCAATCTCTTCCTCATCTTCATCTTTTTTATCTGAGATGTTGCCCCAGATTGAGGAGATGCATGCCTTTTTTTTTTTTGCCTTTATAAGCAACTTTCTTTTCATTTTCTTGCCTTTTTAGGAACTGTGGATATTCCTATTTGATGTGTCCTTACTTCTAGCACTCAAAGCAAGCTATGGGTTCTTTGTTTTCCTTTTTGCTGCTTGTTCCTACTCTTTTCTTAAAGAACTTCTTGCTTCTCTTTTTGCCATAAAATTTTCCAAATTTTCTGACCAACATTGCAAGAGTTTCTTCATCTAGCCCTTTTTCATCATTAGAGTTTTCTTCTTCTTCTTTAGCGGCTTTTAGTGCTAAACTTTTCTTCTTCTTTTCTTGACTTGCATCTTTGAAAGCCTTCATCTTGCCTTCATATTCTTCAAGGCTGCCAAAGAGAGCTATGACAAAAGCCATTGATTCTCCTTTAGCTTCTTCTATGGCTGCCACTCTATGGGTAAGGATCTGAGAATTTTCCTGACCATTTTAGGTTGAGTGTATTACTTCACAAGAATTTTCAGCTGGTTCACAATGGGAGTGAACCTTCTCTATAGATCCTTGATACTTTCTTCTTTCTTCATTCTGAAGCTTTCATACTCACCAATGCAAGAGTTTAACTAATTTTCTCTTATTCTAGTGGTTCCTTCATGAGTAATCTTTAGAGTGTCCTACATTTCTTTAGCTTTGAAACTTTGGGAAACTCTTTAGAATTCGTCCTGATTGAGAGCACTAACCAAGCAATGTTTTGTTTTGAAGTTAAGCAAAACTCTTCTCTTATCTTCATCATTCCACTTCTTCTCAGGCTTCTCTTTATAGGTGCCATCATCTTGTAGCTTTATTGGCACAAAGTCACCTTTCAGGATGATTGACCGGATCTCCAAGTCTATTGACAGAAGATATATTTGCATCCTTATCCTCCAGCATCCATAATACTCTCTACTGAAGCCTAGAGGTCTATTAGTGTTGTTGCCTTCTAGTAATATGCTTTTACCAAAACCATCCATTTGTTCTCCCAAATGCTTAAATCCTTTAGCTGGAAGTCCAAACTCTGGTACCACTTATTAGAATAGTTGGCTTTCTGAGAGGGAGGTGAATTGGAAAGTTCAAAATTTTTCTGCAAAAATGTAAGTTTATAGTGAAAGCAAAAGTTTGCAGAAAAATAGAGTACAGTGAGAATGAAAGTAATTGCAAGGTAAGGGAAGAAAGGACTCAAAAATTTATCCTGGTTCAGTTTGATCCACTTAACCTACATCCAGTCCCCAAGCCACCACTTGAGGTTTTCATTATCTGCAAGAATTTAACAGGCTCCTTATAATGCCTTAGTACAGACTTATGTTTTGTTCTTAGAATACTCAAAATCTACACTTAACACTCTTATAGTGTTTCCCAATTCCATTTGTGATTCTCCAGACAAAGAATCTTTCTTCCAAATAAAGAAAAAACTTTTACACAGAACAAATACTCTCTTAAATAGAGTGGATATGAAAGTTGAAGTACAATGATTGTAATACAAGGATGAAAAAGCTTTGTCAGATAAATTCAACAAAGTTTCAGTAAAAATAGACTTAATTTTGTTATTCACAACTTCAAATGAAGTTTTATTTATAGATTTGTGGCTTAACTAATTGCTAGACACAAGATCTAGCGTTTAGAAACTTTAACCAATGGTTACTTTGCAAATATAGCCATTCACCAACAACATTTAATGCTTCTAACATACCAAAATTTGAATTTTGGAGTATAACAGATGAATTTCGCAAAGACAGAAGGTTAAGAATTTCAATGTTAAACTTTAACAGTTATCTGTTCAAGAGTGAAATTTGAATTTTGAGTTTGTTAAAGATATCTCAAGTTAGAACATACGAATTTCATATAAGAAGTGCATCTGTTGAGTTTGAACAGTTATCTTATATTTTTACAGTGCACTAGAAATTTGAATTTCATAAGCTGAAATTCGTCTGTCAAAGGCTTGTTCAACATGGCATAAAAGTTCTCCTCTGTGAAATTTGAATATTAAACCATGAAATTCATCTATCAGAGGCATGCTTTAACCATGAAATTCGAATTTTGATGTCCAAAGTTTGTCTATCAGAGAAGGTGACTCAGAACTTTCTTTGAACTTCACCAACATTCAAATTTTGACTAAACTTCATATGAATTTTTCACATATTCACTAACAATACTTAGCTCGAAATCTTGAAATTCATCTGTCAAAGATGAAACCTCTATATAGTTGAATTTCATCAAGCAAAGTTTTAATTTTGCATAAAATAAACTTAAGTCAAAAGGTAAAATTTGTCTATTAGTCATTATTTTTCAAAACTAACATATGCTAACATAGGATAACTTTCAAACAACATAGTCAAACATTGTGGTAATTTTAAAGCAGTAAAGATCAAAGCTTTTTACCCAGATTATCAAAAGAAGAAATCCTAACAATTAATTCTTCTCATGTTCTTCCTTGGATTTCTTCACTTGATTCTTTACATTCCTTTGATATTCTCTTTTCCAAGCTCTAGTTGTTTAGAAGAATCAAAACTTCTGATTCAACGGAAATGAAGAATGATACTCCCATCTTAAAAAGCAGAGATAGAACTTAATCTAATGAAAGAATTTTGAAAAGAATGAAAAACATAGTTTGGAATGCTCATCATTTATTGAAAATCAAGTACGAGGAAATAATGTCATACCAAGTGTAAAGCCATTACGTATTACAAAAAATTAGCAAGAAAATCTGTGTGCAATTGCTTAATTAGACCAATTAAAGAAAGAAAGAAAAAACTAGGAAGAAAAACTTATAAATGAAAGATTACAACATTTTACATAAAAATTTAGCATATCAAAAAGATGATGAAGAATAGGGAGTGGAAAGCAATTGAGTTAGCAAGCATAGAGACTAGTTGAGAAAGAAGACAAAGATAAGGTCCCTCCATTTGTCATTATGGCTCATCATGATTCTGTAAGCTAAATTAGTGATGGAGAAGGATTACATACCTAAAAGGGGATCCTCAAAGCTTTGAAGCAAAACCTCATTAACGGAGTGCAAACCAAGAAAGTAACAGTGAAGGGCTATGGCAAGGTTAATAGTAAGGCCATGGATAAATGGTGTGTGTGCCTCAACAAACCCACAAATAGATGATGAACCCACAGCGGAGGCTTCTATAACTGCTAAGAAGCTCAAAATGTGTTCTAGGGGGTTCAAAATGTTGGGGGAAGGAAGAATTGGGGCAAGTCATTGGGAGGGTATTTTAGTAATTCAGCTCCCAAGTAATTGACACTTAAGCACCTTTGGTCCTTAAATGTTTTACAATTATTTGGTCTTTTATTAGAATAAATTTCCACCTTTGGTCCTCAATTGTGATTGCCCCTAATTCTAATATATAGATATTCAACATTTTTCTCACCAACAGTCTCAATGTAATATCCATTTTGATAGATATCCTTAAAACTTAATAAATTTCTTCGAGACTTGCTAGAAAACAATAGATTATCTATAACAAACGTTATCCTTTAGTAATATTATAATTGTTCTCCCAAAGCATTCAATTAATTTTGAATTACCCGTTATAATATTAACACTTGCATCACTTATTATTAAATGAGAAAAATATTTTTTATCTTTGAGTATTGTATACATTGTAGCACGATTCGCAAGGCATATATCTTTATTATTGTATCCAGCGAGATAATAAGAACTATCCATTTTCTTCATTAAAGGAAAGAAAATTCATCATAAGACATAATTAAAAAGAAATAAAATGCATGACAAAATAAGCAAAGTACGTGATGAGCAATATAGCTCTTATTATAAGGAAAATACAAAAAGAAATATAAAAGACAAACCACAGACACTTTTATTATTTTTATTTCCAACTTCTCTAATCATGATATTCGAAGAAGTTGGCTACTTCAAAATGAGTCGTATTAATGCCATTAATATTATCCTTGTATGCAAAATTTGCCTCAACAACATCATTTTGATAAGTCAAATTTGTTTCCACATTTTCCCCTTCTTTTTTATGGAGGCTTGATAAAGCTTTATTAGATGGTCAAGCGTACAACAGGTACACGGCCAATGCCCTTTCATACCACATCTAAAACATTGATTCTATGTGGCTTTTAGAGGGTTACTTGGATAACTTTTGTTCTTTTTTTGTCCTTCATTATTTTTTTTGTAACATCCTACCTCCACTTTATAACCAAAACTCACGAAATGCAACCAAACACAATCCAAACCGCTTAAAACAACATCTCACATCCTCAAACCAGCGGAAACGAACCCCAAATTACCAAACTTTCGGCTAGGGCCGCTGCCGCTATAGGACCGCCGCGGCTCCGACCTGCTCTGTTTCTCCCTCGTTACTGCCATCACTAGCGCCGCGGCTTAGATACTGGCGTCGCGGCGCCCCCTTGCTGATATCCCATATCACCACTTCAATGTTTTGGGGCGAACTTTCGATGCGTATAACTTTATGCTCCGACCTCCAATTGACTTGATTCCAACTCCTACAAGCCACTCTAGTCCCAATCTAACCACAGGCAACACTTTCACCTCATTCCAACTCCGTATGGAGATTCTGGACCCCTGACACCGTTTTGGCCACTTATTGACCCAAACTCACCACTAACCAACCATAATTGTTACCAAAGACAATTGGTCATTCAGAGACCATTCATACAGGTCCAAAACTCTCCAAACTAACATATCCAAGGAGGTTGCACCTCAAAGGAACCACTCCTCTGAGTTCTGACCCTTTTGAACCCCAACATGACAAAACGGCCTATCGTCTCTAAAACACAACCATCCGGCCCAAACCACTCTGGGCTCATAAATACTACCATACCAATTTCCAATTACTTAACACTCTCAAAACACCAGCATAACACATTCCACATAAACATAACCAAGCATACATTCATCCATAATAATCCTGTCAATCTCATACATTCAATACACAACTGTCTTCCCTACTTGGCACATAATACATTATCCAAAAATACAAACATTACATAGACTTCCCACGTACACCGCTACTCTCTAGGCTTCACTGGACTAGAGCCAGAACCTTCACCTAAAAGGGTTAGTCATGGGAGAGGGTGGGGTGAGACAATGTCTCAGTAAGCGGGATCAACAACACATAAACATATATATATACAAATATGAATCATATAATATATGAATGCAATGTAAAATGCATGATATGCATGTCGTCCCCTCTGGGACTCCCATCCTTATCCTCCCTAACACACGTATACATATACCCCATCCTTATCCTCCCTAACACACATATACAAATAACCTATACTTATCCTCCCTAACACACACAATCCACCCTTATCCTCCCAAACATATACAATATCACATACTCCAACCTTATTCTCCCTAACAATTTCATTTATCATCATATATCATACGTCATCACATCATCACCACTTCATCCGTCATACATCTCAATGTAACAATAACATGTGGTGATGCTAATGTATCATCATAATCATCATGATCATCATATCATATCACATCAATGTTCTCATCACATATCCCATCACAATACTCATAAACATCATCTACTATACACATACCACGATATATAATAATCACACTCAAGCATATCACTATCGTGGTATGAAAGAGACAAGCATATATATATATACCACTATACATACTATCGTTAAAAACCACATAAACAAACACCAGGTTACCTCAGGTTGTCAATACCACGCTCAGGCAAGTTCCACACTCTTTCTTGAACACCAACACGCTTGAGCCCCACACAGTTAACCAATTAACCTTCATAACACATAATTCTCCCATTAACACAATATATTCATAATCACAATATCACAATTTACTCACTTTAGGCCTAACTCAAGGCTCCAACACCACAATCATACATCAATAAGCTACCAGGGATCGTTTAAACACTACACGAACACATAATCTTCGGATTCCCAAGAGCCCTAACAGGAAACAACCTAGGGTTAAGCTCAAATCGCACATAAATCCTTCCAAACACACATCCAAACAACAAGAATACCAAAACACACTCCATTAACCTCAAATCATCCATTTCAATTGGTGGATTTCACCGCAAACCGGACACCCAACCTAAAAACTGAAAAATCCACATTTCCACCGATTAAAAATGAAGACGGAGGTGTAGAAGTAACTTACCAACTTAAATCCAAGCTCCCTCAGTCTGAAATCACCCCTGGACACCGGAGATTCAAACCCTAGCTCAGCTCTCTCGCGATCTCCCTCGGTTTCCTTTTGTTTCTTTTCTGTCCGAGCATCCGAAATAATCCAGTTTTAAGCAAAAATCTCGACTTTCGCTGCGGCGCGGAGCCTTTTCTGATTCCTCTTGAACCATATCCATCCTACTTCCTTCGATCCTGAACACAAGACCAATAAAGATATCATGAGGGGCATTACATTTCTTATTTTAGTGGTCATTGTAATTATGATTGTTGCCACTATCACCATGATAATGGTAATTATTAAAGCTAATAAAACAAGCTGACCCACCATAGGTTGAGCCCAAAACAAACCAAATCAAAAGGCTCGGATGCTAAAATAGGCTCAATTTTATAAGCCCGAGCCTATATGGCCGGCCCGCGGGCTAGTATTTTTTAAATATATTTTTATGTTTTTATTTTAATTTTTTCATATAATTGTTTAAATTAATACAAATAATCATTGCTATCATTCACCAAACATTAACATAATATTTAAATTTTACAATTTATATATTATTTATTATTAAAATAGTATGTTTTTTAATATTTTAAACAAAAATGGGCCAAGTGGGTTAGCTCGATCAGGCTAGCTCATCTAGGCCATATACTTGAGAGACTTAGACCCAAAAGTCCATTTTTTATTCAGGCCCTCATTTTTAAAGTCCAACACACTCATTTTATTAAACAAGCTAGCATGTTGGGCTTAGCCTATACTGTTGACTCTAGTAATTATTGTGTCCTTTATCGCAATCATAACCGTGACCATGGTAATTATAACGTATTGTCACATTCACTTCAATGAATGGGACAAATCCCATTGGATGAATCTCATGATTTTTCATTAGACATGAGATTAATTCAAAATATTTTTTAAAACCTTTTTGATGATATTGCTATTGCAAAATCACATTCGAGGCATGAAAAGTTGAAAAGATTTTTTCTAATAAACCCTCATCAGTTATTTTTTCTTCACACAATTTCAATTATAATCACTTACAGTTTAAACCTTATAACAATTGTAAATGTATCCATTCATGACAAGCTTTGGGCAAAATTACTATTTTATGATGGTCATATCTTTTTTCCTGATTATTCAATAATTCAAGCAAATCTTTTAGTGTTGAATATTTTGCTTTCAATTCTTCATGCAAATGATGACAAAGGAAAATTATTGTCTTTGCTTTATCTTGATTGGTCACTTCATTTTGTAGTAAAATTGCGTCTCCTAGGCCTTGGCATATGAGTGGATTTCAGCATCCAACACCCAAGATAAATAGTTTTTTTCCATTATATCAAGGGTCATGAACTCAAGTTTGATAAGATTTGCCATGGATCAAACTAAAACAATAATAAGAATTAGAAATTTAATAAACAAGAAAACAAATTAAAAATTTAAATTACCATACAATAACAAAATTGAATCTACATATTAAATTATATCTACAAACAACTCAATAACATTCATGCATGGATGGATGTAACATAAAATAATTAAGTAATATTCATGATGCTTTTCACTAAGCTAAAGTGATATAATGATAATACATGCTTTTGAAACTAAAGAAAATTAACATTATATATATATATTCAAATGAGATGATTATAACATATTAATAAAATCAAATCCAAAACAAGATCAATTCAAAAGAAGAAGGAGAGGTGGAAAAGAAGAAAAACTTGATAATATAAACTCTAACTAACAAGGTAAACCAAATTAGATAAAGAAAACAACAGCATAGTTTATTTCACAAATAGGGCCAATTGTAATAATATAATATCATCACCTGAAAATGCCAACTAAGGATGAATCATATCATGGTACATGGCCATATACTATTTGGGATCCTATTGACCCCTCCAGAAAGGTGCACAACTCATAAGAAATACTAGATGTAGTTCCAACACTTACACCCTGACAAAATAGCCAACACACACTTGCAAGATACACATGCTACCACACACATTTGCAAGATACACATGCTACCACACACATGACATACCTTGATAACACACACCGGTGAGGTACGCAATCCAAGGAGGTCTGACCATAACAATTCTTAGTTTACAATCAAGTTCAACAATAGTAAGATATTGTATTTATCAATACATTGAACTAATTAATCAAGTGAATGTAAATTCATAGTTAGCTCTCAAATAGAAACTAATCACACATATACTAAAAGTCATCCACTGTGATATAATGTTCATTCCTAAGAGCTACAACATGCAAAAAAACAAAGGTTTCATTATTTAGCCACAATGATAAAACTCAATTCACTAAGAGTCCAAGTTGTGCATTAAATTTACCCAAAACTTAAATCACTCCAAAAGGTCAAAGCAAGTATCCAGAATTTCTTCTCATAAGAAAATTTCTTTCTGAAACAAACACAATCCAAAGAGAACATAATAAGTAAAAATTCCATGGAAGGCTCTCACAATGTAAATATGTTGAATCAAGTGTTTTAATGATTCCAAACTAACTAGAGCTTGGAAGGAAGATATCAAAGGTGTACAAAAGATTTCAAGTGAAGAAATCCAAGAAAAATAAGTATAAGATTAGATGTAGGATTTCTTATTGTGTTCACATGAGTAAAAGGCTTTGATCTTGCACACAAATATTTTAAAAATGTGTTTTTATGATAACTCATAAAGTATTTGAAAAATACTCACTATCAGATGAATTTTGATGTGTTAAACTTGATATGTTAGTTTGAAAATTTAAATTTTGATATCTGAAATTCAAACTTCAGATTGAAAATATGTTAGTCTGAAAAGAGATCCCTCTGATAGATGAATTTCATCTCTGAAAATTCAAATTTCGGGTAAAACACAAACTGTGAAAAATGAAAAATTCATCTGAAGATATGTCAAAGTTCACTTAAAAGTGAAGTTTAAAAAGAGTTCCAAGTCAGTCCTTTGATAGATGAACTTTAATTTTGAAAATTTGAACTTTGGAAAGATAGTTTGAAAGTTTGCTTAAATGCCCTTATGACAGACGAAATTTAGTATTCAGAAATTTAAACTTTGAATTTGATCTGATAAGAGATCTCTCTAATAGATGAACTTTGGTATTTGAAAATTTGAATTTCAAAAAGAAGAACTTTTGAATCATATCGAGCTGCTCACTGACAGACGAATTTTGGGCACAAAAATTCAAACTTCGAAGGTACTGTAGCAATGTGGAACAACTATTCACACTTGCCAGAAGAATTTTAAACTTGAAAATTCATATGTTCCAACATTTGTCAAAGATGAAAATTTGAATTTTTCTTTAGAACAGACAAACTTCGAGGTTTAACGTTAAAGTCTTTAGCTTACGGTCTCTGTGAAATTCGTCTGTTGACATACCAAAATTCAAACTTTGAATGTCAGACGCATTAAATGCGGTTGTGAACCGATAGTTTTTCAGAGTAACCATTAGGTAACATCTCTAACGGCTAGATCTTGTCTCTAACATATAGTTAAAACATAAATATATACATAGAACTTCATTGGAAGATGTGGGTAACAATTTTACATTGTATATACTGAAACTCTGCAAAATTCTTGAGTCAAAGTCTTCTGCTCTCACACACTTCATATCTTGTATTTCAACTTTCATATACACTCTAAATTAGAGAGTTCATTTCCTGTAATCAATCTTATCTTCATCTGAAAGAAAGATTTTCTTGTGAGGGGATTTCATAAGGGATTTGAGAAGCATTTAGCTAGAGTATAGAAAGTGAGAGTATAAGCTCTTGGAACAGAGCATCAAGTTGTACTGAGGCATTGCAAGAAACCCACCGAATTCTTGCAAGGTAGTGGAAAATCTCAAATGATAGCTTGAGAACTAGACGTAGGTCAAGAGAAAGAGACTGAACCAAGATAAATATTTGTGTCTTCTCCTCCCTTATCTTGATTTTCACTTAGTTATATTTTATACTCTGTTTTTACTGTCACTCTTACTTTCACTGCTCTCTTACACTTTTATAGAAAATTTTAATCTTCCCAATTCATTTCCTCTTGGGAAGCCAGCATATCTAACAAAATCATCTCCAATAATCATGAAACTTTGTATACTTCATCATTTAGCATTCCAAAGATTAAATAAAAGGTTTCAAAGCCCTACCACAAGGATTACTACTTTCTTCGAAGTTATTATATTATTGATAACATTTTAGAGCTACATTTTCGAGCAAGTTGTTTATATTGGAAGTCAAATTCAAATCATACCAAACTTGATATACACAATCTCAATAGTTGAATGAAGCTTATGATATAAATTTCATGGCCTAAGGACTTTCACTTTTAGACTCTACCATACACAAAACTAGGGTTCATGTAAAAGTTCTAAATCTCAACTTAAACTCATAAATCCAAAATTAGACAGTTAACCATCATCATAAAAAACTTCTATCATGTTTATCTACAAAAAACCCTTAATTTCCAAGCAAGAAACCAATAGCCACACAGCAAAATTGAGCATCAAACCAACAACTAGTCATGAACAATGAAGAATGAAGGAAAGAGATGAAAATTTATGCCACATACCTCAAAAATCGACAAGAGAATGACTCTAGGCACCTTAAAGTAGCCTCTCTTCAAAACCCAAATAGAGGAAAACCGAAAACCATCAACTAAATTGAAGCTATGATCTCCACACATAAATCAGATTGTGGGGACTTAATTGAAAACATTTTTCCAGGTTGTGGCCAAAATGATAGTTTTTGTAGGACCTTGCTGAGAACCTTTTCCAAATTGCTCCCCTAAATTATAATTTTCTCAAGAATCTCAATTTTTACCTTAATGACCCATATTTCCAAAAATCCCATTAATTAAGAGCTAAATGATGATCATTAACCTTTAATCTATTTAATTAAAGTGTGGGACATTACACTTGTTTAATTAAGTTCTTAGAACTTGTAAGGTTTGGCTGGTCACTCAAAAGGAGAGTAAATTGGGTAATGCAAGATTTTCGCCTCTTTTCAAAATATAGCCCAATTTCATCAAATGTGCAATAAAATAGGGATAAATAGAGTATGATAAGGGATATAGATGAAATGACAAGATGAAAAGCAAGACACAAGAATTTATACTGGTTCGACCTAAACCACTTGGCCTACATCTAGTTCTCAAGTCACCACTTGAGATTTTTACTCTATTCCACAAGTTTAATCCGGGCATTTGTGAAGTCTCTGTATATTCCATGAGTTTTAGTAGGCATTTATGAAACCAGCTTCTCCACACCCTTATAATAATGTGTAATTCTCTTAGTGTTTTCTGATATTAAAATTCTACACAGAAATAGTAGGAAAGAATGAATATAGAATTGAAACTCTCTTTTAGAATAGATAATACATTGAAAGCTCACTTTATTAAGGTGGATTTAACTTTGAATGCTATAGAATGATTTTATGCATTTGAGCAGCATTTGAGCACTAACTCATTTAAATTTGTTACCCATAAGTTCAAATAAGATTCTATTTATAGATTTGTAGTTTAACTAGACATTAAATACAATATCTATCCATTAGACATAAGTTATACTCATTATTCTGCAAAAAAAGTTGTTAGCCAACCACATTAAATGCATCTAACATACCAAAACTTGAATTTTGAGGCTCAATAGACGAATTTCGTAGAGTCAGCATAGTTATATGTTTAACATTGAGTCTTGAAATTCATCTGTTACAAAGTAAGATTCGAATTTCAAATTTTGCAAAAGATAACTCATGTTAGTTTCATGCGAATTTTCATATTGGAAGTGCGTCTGTTGAGTTTGAACAATTGTCTCAAGTTTTCATAGTGTCCTTTAA
The DNA here is from genome assembly GCA_026686845.1 of Adenanthera pavonina. NCBI lineage: Eukaryota > Viridiplantae > Streptophyta > Magnoliopsida > Fabales > Fabaceae > Adenanthera > Adenanthera pavonina. Next base: position 14,439,257 of record JAIVEN010000017.1, read on the forward strand.
AATTCTAATTTCTGAAGCTGAAATTTGATTATAAAAAGCATGCTCAACATGGTACAAAAGTTCTCTATTGAAAGTATGAATGTTGAACTATGAAGTTTCTCTGTCAAATACATGCTCTAACGAGACTTATAAGTTCTCACTTTGAAATTCGCACTTTTAAGTCCAAAGTTCATCTGTTAAAGGAAGTGACTTTGAACTTCACGAACAGTCAAATTTCAACTAAACTTCATACAAATTTTGAACACTTTCACTAACAATGCTAAGTTCGAAATTTGAAGTTCACAATCGAAATGCATCTATTAGAGATAAAAGCTCTGTAACTTCGAATTTCACCAAGCAAAGTTAATTTTGCACAAAATAAACATGAATCATAAGCAAAATTCATCTATTAGCCAATATTTCTTAATTCTAACATATGTTAACATTAGATTTACATAATCTAACTCATTTAAAACATATGGTAACAAGATTATGTAAATTTCAAAGATTTAAAATCATCTCAAGACCTAAGTGAAAACAAAATATACCTAATAGCTAGGTCTTCAAAGATTAAGCTCCACTTTCATTTGGTCATCCCCTTTTTTGCATGCTCCCTTCTGATCTTCAATTTTTTAAGCATCCTTTCTCTTTTTCTTCTTTGAGTGAGATATAATATTGATTTTCATTTCTTTATTCCAATGCTTACTCTTCCTTTTTGGACAATCCCACATTTAATGTACATACACTTACAAACCAAGTAGTTAGTCCAATTTATATCTAACTTGTAATATACAATACAAAGGCATAGTAGATATATATGTACATGGCATGATATATGCATTATAAACACACTTAAACACATGCTAATACATATTTTACTTCTTTTAGGAACAATATATATGTTGGACAAATATGGTGCATTTGTTCCTTATTACTCTATATTTGTTATCATCAAAACTTATATTATATCAAACTTAACAGAACCATAGTTCTATTTATCAAGTGATTTCCTCTTTAAATCACCAGTGAACAGTAGGGATGATATGACAATAATTGGTTGAAATGTTAACATTTGGTCATGTGTGTTGAATCAAGAGTTTTGATGATTCCAAACTAACATCCAAGAGCTTGGATTGAAGATATCAAAGGAGATCAAAGTGTTTCAAGTTAAGAATTTCTGAGTAATAGCTACTAGATCTTCTGTAGGATCTTTTGTTATGTTTAAATGAGGGTAAAAGATTTTGATTTTAAGAAAAGATGCTTTTCAACCTTGATTTTATGTTAAATCTTGATTTATTTGAAAAATACCCACAAACAGACGAAGTTTGAAAGTTTAAACTGAACTGTCATATTGGAAATTCGAACTTTGCCTTTGGAAATTCGAATTTCAAGCTAAAACTGAATAAGTCTGAAGAGATGTCTCTCTGTCAGACGTATTAATTCTCCAATATTCAAATTTTCATCAAAGTCTGAAAGAAGCTTTTTAGTGACAGACGAACTTCACATCTCCAAAATTTGAATTTCAGATAAAATACAGTTTGTGAAAACTAAAGAAATTCGTCTGAAGTAATGTTGAAGTTCATCTGAAATCAAGAAGAAATTGAGTTTGAAAAATGCTCTATGACAGACGAACTTTGGCTTTTCAACATTCAAATTTTCATATAAGTCTGAAAGGAGCTTCTTTGAAACAGACGAACTTTAAGTCTTCAAAATTCGAATTTCAGACAAAACACAACTTATGAAAATGGAAGAAATTCGTCTGAAACAATGTTAAAGTTCATCTGAGATCAAGAATAATTTAAGTTTCAAAACTGCTTTCAGTCAGATGAACTTTGAACATTAAAATTCAAATTTCAGAAGCTCAGGTTGTGAGTCTGTTGAAATGTAATATTGACATACGAATGACAGAGCTTTGTAACATCGAATGTTGAAGTTAGTCTGAAAAAAAATCTCTCTGACAGACCAACTTCAGTCCTTCAACATTCGAATTTCGAAGAAAGTGAACTATTGTGCCTCCTTGAACATTCTAAAGACAGACGAATTTTGGGGTTCCAAAATTCGAATTTTGAGGGCACTGTAGAAAATTGAAAAACACTGTTCACAATTAACAGAAAAACTTTCTTCTTGAAAATTCGTATGTCACATTGTGAAAATATTTTGTAAGTTTCAAAATTCGAATTTCACTTCATGAACAGATGAACTCCGTGCTGTAACGTTGGAAGCTTTAACCTTCGGTTCCTTTGAAATTTGTCTGTTGACCAACCAAAATTCGAATTTCAGTATGTCAGAAGCATTAAATGCGGTTGGTTAACGGATAGTTTTTTAGAGTAACCGTTGGGTAACTTCCCCAATGGATAGATTTTGTCTCTAACGGACATTTGAGACCTAAATCTATAAATATAACTTCATTTAAAGTTGTGGGATACGAATCAAACTTGTATATACCGAATTTCTGTCAAACCTTCTTCTCAAAAGCTTTTATCCTCTCAACTTCAATATCTGTACTTTAACCTTCATATCTACTCTATTCAAGAGAGTTATATCTTTGTAAACAATCTACTCTTTATCTGGAAGATAGATTTACTTGTGAGGGGAAATCACAAGGGGATTGGGAAGCACATTGTAGAAGTGCTTAGAGAGATTGAGAGAGCTCCAGAAACAGAGCATACTCGTTGTATTGTGGCATTAGCAAGAAGCCCATTGAATTCTTGCCGTATAATGAAAAATCTCAAGAGTTGTCTTGGGGACTGGACGTAGGTCAAGTGGATAGACCGAACCAGGATAAATTACTGAGTCTTCTTCTCCTTACCTTTACTTTTCTGGTTGCTCTGTTTTACACGTTGCTTCCATTGCACTGTGCTATCTTCACCCATTTCACTTTGTGCAGAAAAATTTCAATCTTCGCAATTCACCCCCCTCTTGGGAAGTCAGCCTTGCTAACAAGTGATATCAGAGCCCGGATTCCCATTCAAAGGATCTCACAGTCCGGGAATTAAGATGGCTGGCTTTGGAGAAAGCATACTTCCTGAAGGGAACAACACTAATAGACCACCAGGCTTCAGTGGAGAACATTATGGGTACTGGAAGATGAGGATGCAAATTTACCTCCAATCAATTGATCTTGATATCTGGTCAGTCATTGAGAAAGGAGATTTCATCCCAATGACTCTAACTGAAGATGGAAGACACAAAGAGAAGCTAGAAGCAGAGTGGAATGAGGAAGACAGAAGGAGAGTCCTGCTAAACTTCAAAGCAAAGCATTATTTAGTCAGTGTCCTGAACCAGGACGAATTCTACAGAGTCTCACAATGCTCCACTGCAAAAGGGATGTGGGACACTCTGTAGATTGCACATGAAGGAATAACCGGGGTCAGAGAGAACAGACTAAACACATGCATTGGAGAGTATGAAAGCTTCAAAATGACTGAAGGAGAAACTGTAAAGGAGCTGCAAAAGAGATTCACCCTCATTCTGAATCAACAGAAGAGCCTGGGAAAGGAATACACTCAATCTAAAAAAGTAAGAAAGATACTCAGAGCTCTCCCTCTGGAATGGCAGCCCAAAGTGATAGCAATAGAGGAAGCCAGAGGAGAATCAATGGCCTCTGTCACAGCTCTTTTCGGCAGCCTTGAGGAGTATGAAGGAAAAATGAAAGCTTTTAAAGAAGCTGGACTGGACAGAAAGAAGAAAGGCCTTGCCCTTAAAACTGCTAAAGAAAAGGAAGAAGAATCTGCTGAAGGAGATGAGCTGGATGAAGAAACTCTGGCTATGATGGTAAGAAAATTCGAAAGATTTTACAGCAAGAAGAAGAACAAGAGATTCTTCAAGAAGGGAGCAGCTGGTGAAAGCAAGAAAGAGGCAAAAGAGCCTGTGACTTGCTATTAATGCAAGAAGCAGGGACACATCAAATGGGATTATCCTTAATTCCTCAAAAAGCAAGAAAAAGATAAGAGAGTTGCTGACAAAGGGAAGAAGAAGAAAGCCTACATCTCATCAATATGGGGCAACAGCTCAGATGAGGAGGATGAGGATGAGGATGAGATTGCCAACATCTGCCTTATGGCACTTGCTTCTGAAGAAGCTGAACCCTCATGCAGCTGTGATCAGGAAGAAGAGGTATATGAATCTGAACCTTCCTATTCTGAGTTACTTGATACATTTCATGAGCTTCATGATGAGTTTATTAAAATTGCTAAAGAACTAAAACTGGTAAAGAGAACGATTAATAAACTGAAATCTCAAAGCAACATTTCTGAAATTACCTCTCTACCTACTGCTGAATCTGTTTGCTGCATTTCATGCATTGAACTAAAGCAAACTAATGATTACTTAGTAAAAAGCATGTCTAGGCTCACTAGAGGTAAAGATATGTTGTTTACCTTGATGGGGAGCCAAAGAATATCACAAGGAAAAGCTGGTCTTGGCTATGATCCTTATGCTCTCAAGGAAACGATTAGGAAGAAAAACCAGAATGCATACATGAGACATTTTGTGTATGCTGAGAGCAATAGAAAGAAATATCACATGTCATCTCGCATTGAAACATATAATCAACCAAATCATGCAAGACAAAAGTATTATCTGCATTGTTTTCTTCCTACTTCTCAATCTAGCAGTCCCTTCACTACCTATCATTTTTGTAACAAAAAGGGACATATTTCCAGTTCTTGTGCTTTGAAGAAAAATGGACTTGGCAGGAAAATTGAATGGGTTCCCAAAATTGCATCTGCATCTAGGGAAAAATCTACTGACCAAAAAGGACCCAAGCAAATTTGGGTACCTAAAAGGAAAACATAAACATTGTTTTGCAGGTCTGTCTCAAAGCTAAGAAGAGCAACAAATGGTATATGGACAGTGCCTGCTCAAGTCACATAACTGGTGATAAAGAGAAGTTCATCACCCTTTGAGACAAGAAAGGAGGAAAGGTGACCTTTGGAGGTGATCAATATAGCAAAGTTGTTGGTATTGGCGTTGTGGGCAAAAATCCGGAAACATCCATTGAAGAGGTGCTGTTTGTGATTGGCCTCAACCGTAATTTGCTGAGTGTGAGTCAGACCTGTGATAAAGGAAATTGAGTGCTGTTTGACTCAAAATTTTCCTGGTCATCAGAAAAAGTGATCACAAAGTAATCCTCAAAGCTCAAAGGGATGGTAACTGTTATACTATTGATCTTGATGAACTTCCTCCCTTGGATTCTGTATGTTTAATTAGTCAAGATAATGATAGCTGGTTATGGCATAGGAGATTAGCTCATGTGAACATGAATCAACTGTCTAAGCTAGTTAAAAATGAGCTAGTAACTGGTCTGCCAAAGATATCTTTTGAAAAGGATAAAGAATGTGATGCATGCTTAAGAGGAAAACAAACTAAATCATCTTTTAAATCTAAAAATGTAGTTACCACAACAAGACCACTTGAATTGCTGCATATGGACTTAATTGGACCATCTAGGGTGAAAAGTCTTGGTGGTAATTTGTATGTGCTTGTAATTGTAGATGATTACTCTAGATTCACTTGGACATTATTTCTATCCTCTAAAAGTGATACCTTTGATGCATTTGTAACCTTAGCTAAGAAAGTGCAAAATGAGAAAGGTATTTCCATTGTGTCTATCAGATCAGACCATGGAGGAGAGTTTGAAAATGCATACTTCCTGGAGTACTGCAATGAGCATGGGATTGACCACAACTTCTCAGCTCCAAGGACCCCTCAACAGAATGGGGTAGTAGAAAGGAAGAATAGAACTATTGGAGAGATGGCCAGAGCTATGCTGAATGAAAAGGAACTCTCTCAAGTGTTTTGGGCTGATGCAGTGAATACAGCAAGCTACATCATAAACAGAGCCTACATCAGACCAATCCTTGGGAAGACTCCATACGAGCTGTACAAGGGAAGAAAACCAAATCTGTCCCATCTCCATATGTTCGGATGCAAATGCTTCATTCACAACAATGGGAAAGAAAATCTGGGTAAGTTTGATGCCAAATCCGATGAAGGTATATTTATGGGCTATTCTAGTAGGAGTAAGGCATATAGAGTTTACAATAAAAGATCAAATGTGGTAAAAGAATCTGTGCATGTGATTTTCATTGAAAATGAAACTGTTTCAAAACATGTTACCAATGAGGATGATCTTGCTTTCAACTTTGAAAAAATGGGCATTTCTGATAAAAGTAAAACTGAACCTCCAAAAATACCTGAATCTGTTAACACAGAGGAAGATATTCAGGAGCAAGAGTTTGATGAAGAAAACAATGAAGAAACTTCTCAAGAACTCCCTAGAGCTTGGAGATATCAAAGGAATCATCCTGTTGATCAAGTAATAGGGAATGTTCAAGAGAGAGTCAAAACCAGAAAACAGTTAAGGGATCAAATGCTCAACTACGCTTTCATTTCTCAAATTGAACCCAAATGTGCTGTAGAAGCCTTAACTGATGAATAATGGATTCTAGCTATGCAAGATGAACTAAATCAGTTTGAAAGAAATCAAGTTTAGGATTTAGTGCCTAGACCCAAAAATCATCCTGTTATTGGTACCAAATGGGTATTCAGAAATAAACTTGATGAATCTGGAACAATAATCAGAAATAAAGCTAGATTGGTTGCAAAAGGGTATAATCAGGAAGAAGGTATCAATTTTGAAGAAACCTTTGCACCAGTAGCTAGATTAGAAGCTATTAGAATTCTATTAGTATATGTATGCATGAAAAATATTTTACTGTATCAAATGGATGTAATGAGTGCTTTTCTAAATGGATATATCATGGAAGAAATTTATGTAGATCAACCTCCAGGTTTTGAGGATTCTAAAAAACCAAACCATGTTTATAAACTGAAGAAAGCTCTTTATGGTTTAAAACAAGCCCCTAGAGCATGGTATGAAAGACTGAGCAATTTTCTAACTGAAAAGAGGTTCAATAAGGGCAAAGTTGACACAAATTTATTCACTAAGAAAGAAAATAAAGATTTATTAATTGTTCAAATCTATGTTGATGATATTATTTTCGGTGCTACTAATGAAACTTTTTGCAAGAAATTCTCTGAGTTAATGCAGGGAGAATTCGAGATGTCCATGATGGATGAACTCAACTTCTTCCTTGGACTGCAAATTTGACAGCTTGATGATGGTATCTTTCTCAGTCAATCCAAGTATCTAAAGGAGCTGCTAAAGAAGTTTGGAATGAAGAATGCCAAACCAATGGGAACACCTATGGCTACTGCAACCAAACTGGACATGGATGAGAATAGAAAGATGTTTAACATTACTCAGTATAGAAGAATGATTGGATCCCTACTGTACTTAACTGCCAGCAGACCTGACATTATGTTCAGTGTCTGTATATGTGCAAGGTTCCAATCATGCCTCAAAGAAACCCATGCAACAGCTGTGAAAAGAATTTTCAGATATCTTATTGGAACATCACAGATGGGTCTTTAGTATCCAAAAAGCAATGGAGAAGATCTCAAAGGATACACTGATGCTGATTTTGCAATATCCAAAACTGACAGAAAAAGCACAAGTGGAACATGTCAGTTTCTTGGAGGATCCCTGGTTTCATGGTTCAGCAAAAAGCAAAATAGTATGGCCCTATCCACTGCAGAAGCTGAGTATGTTGCAGCTGGAAGCTGTTGTGCCCAAGTCATCTGGATGAAGCAGCAGCTTGAAGATCTTCAGGTTAAAATGAAAGAGATACCAATCATGTGTGACAACCAAAGTGCCATAAATATCACCAAAAATCCTGTCATGCACTCAAGGATGAAACATATTGAAGTTAGGCACCACTTCATAAGGGATCACGTTCTGAAAGGAGAAGTCAGATTGGAGTACATCCCAACAGAGGATCAAGTTGCTGATATACTCACAAAGCCTCTATCAGAAGACAGGCATTGCAAAATAAGGAGAGAATTGGGTATGGTAAATCCCAGTGAACTGTAAGTTATTCTCGTGCAATCTTGCTTTCCAAGGTTTCATCTTTAAGATTAATTCTAACTTTAGCATCGGAGAATGTTTAATTTAAGTTGCAGGTGCTCCTCACAAGATTCAATGGCAATAAACTTGAAGATTGGAGCACACCAGAATGGAACAACCAGAAAGTGAAGTAAATGATGAAAATTCTAAGTTCTGGATCCATTCTGTAAGTTTTTAAAGATGAAATTCATATTTTAATGTGTGTTACACGTATTTTGCTTCATAAACTGTGTTTTTGAACTAGTTAACGTGGTCAACATTCGAATCTTAGTTGACCAACAGATGAACTTCGGCCTGTTATGCCTTGGAACAGTTCTCGGTGATGACTAGAAATTCGTCTGTTGAATCTTGGAAATTCGAATTTTCAAAAGCAAAATTTCAAAGTTATGTGTGTCCATCACTGTTATATGAATTATCACTTCTTTACCTACAAATTTTGGACAAACTTCACAAAAGTTGAAAAATTCAAATTTTCAGTTCAAAATTCGTCTGTTGAATCATGTTCTTAATGTTGAATGCTTGAAAGATGAAGTTCTGCATGCTTAATTCATCTATTGGTTGATGCTTTGTTTGTTGCCTAATGTTCTCTCTTCAACATTCGAACTTTGTTAGAACAAAATTCGTCTATTGTGCTTGTATTGCTTAATCCCAGCCACTGTCAGACGAACTTTCAGAAGAAAATTCATCTGTCAGTAAGCTTTACTAAACTGTTTAACTTGTAACTGCCCGAAGTTTGAATTTTGACCACTCAAAATTCGTCTGTCAGACGGTTACATACGTTAAATCCGACAATTTTCCAAAGAACAAACGCAACCTTATTCTTAACTCCTCTGAGTCTGTTCTAATTCTCTCTTCAATTCCCTTCAATTCTGACCAAAAACTACCACTTCCCACTGATTAAACTTCCTTTCACTTCATTTAAATCTATTCTAAGCCTCATTCTGCAACGTTCATCCGAAAAGTGGTAAGAGTTAAAAATCCTAAAGCTGGGAAAGCTGGAGCCTGACCAAAGAGGAATGTTAAATCACAATATGCCTCGAAGAAAGGAGAGAAATCAAAGAGAAAAGCCGAATCCAGTAAGGTAACTCCCACCAAACGCCAAAAGACTGCATCCAAAGCAGATTCTCAGAAAGTTGGACCCTCCTCACCGAAAAGTGCAGAACCTTCGGTTCCAGTTCCTTCAGAAGCTGCTGCTGTTGCTTCCACTTCATCCTTCAGTACTCAATCTGGAGAGTATGAGCTTACCACACTGCCATTATGGAGCATACCATAGATTCAAGAAGAATACTCCACCAAGTTTACCAACAAAAAGGTAATTAAGCCATATTATGTAAATTTGAAAGATTTCTTGGTCTCCAATAATTTTGATGCTGGTATATGGACAATGAGATACAAGAATCCATTGGAGGTATTAGAGAGATATGATGATAAGGTGGTGAAATCATGGTACGCCTCTTTAAAATACAACAACAAAAAGAAGAAGTGGGCAGTCAATCTAAGGTCTAGGACCATTTGGCTTACTGATGAGACATTCAATGAGGTGCTGGAGATCCCTGGGCAAGATGGACTCAAGATTGATATCAATGCCTCTAGGTATATGGATAAGGCAGATATGGCTGATGAAGAAGGTGGTCCCTCTCTGAACTACAAGGAGAGTACTATTCTGAGCACACTATTCAGAAGGAGGGAAAATTGGCCATCAATAAACCTGTTGAAGCCCACAGACCTCAGTGTTCAAGTGAGGATCCTGTATTACATAGTGTCCAGGATTATATTCAACAAAGGAGGCAGCTTCAACTTGATAACAAGGGCAGAGGCACATGTCATGGCTGCAATCACGCGTGGGAAACTGGTTAATATGGGACACCTCATTCTCCAATGCATGATCAAGGCTAGAGATCAGAGGAAGGACTCCACACTCCCCTATGCTGCTATCATCTCCAGAATTCTGCAGTATGCCAGAATTCAGCATATTGAGAAAGGGAAGGGAAAGCCTACTGAAATCTTCAAGGAAGAAGAACTACAAAAAATGGGCATTGAAAAGGATGAAGGAAGATGGGTTGGAGAGGGAGCAAGAAGAACTGAAGATCTCTTCTTTGTTGAAGGTGTCTCCCTACAGCAAGAGGGTACTTCTGAGGCTCTTGCCAGACCTACCACTCAGCCCTCTGTGCCTATCTCATCTCCCTCAAAGCCCACTCACATTCCTTCCACTCCCTCCTCACGGGCCAAGCCAACCAAGATCACTGAGTTGTATGACAGCCTGTCTACACTCATTCTTAGCATCAGAGATGAGCAAAATGCCAAATTTGCTCATCTGCAAGATCATATCTATCAATTGGCTGTGAACATGAAGGTAGTGGCTGATGCTTATGAAGTGATCAGAAGTGCAATTCTTCCCACTTCAACTCCACCTCAGCCAGGGTCTTCTGTGCCTGTCCAATCTCCAACTCCTGAGCCTCCAAGCCCATTCGAGATTGCCTCCCCTGACCATGGTGATGATATAGATGGTGCTGGTGCAATGAGGACACCAAGTCCTGGTCCACCCTTGGACTATGGTTTGGAAGAAGAAGGACTTCACGAAACAAGCCTTCCTGAGCCTATGCAAGAAGATGCTCAGAATTCAATTCTGTCCATTCAAGAATCAGAGCAAGTTGAAAGACTGGTTGCAGCCATTTCAACCTCTTCTATGCAGGAAGGTGCAAGCAATGAAGAAAGGAGCATTGTACCTATTGTTGATTATATTGCCATTGCTCACAATGCTCTGCTACAAGCTCAGAGGAGAAGGCTGGAAGAAATGTTTCCTCCTGCTGAACCAGCTTCTCCTTCTCTTGCTGTGTATGGGCTTTCAGAAGAACAGAGAGCTCATCTGGCTCTTTCCAGGAAGGAAATACAAGAGCTACTTGAGGTTTCTGATGATGAAGAACCTAGTCCTGAGCCTGCTTAGCCTCCTGCACCAGTTCAGCTAGAGATTCCTTTTGCTCCTGTCCCTCTTCGAGCTGTTCCTATCTCTCAGATTCCTCCTCCAATGGACTTTGTTGGCCTTCCTGATGATGCAAAAAAGGGGGAGAAGATAAAGCAAACTGGGACTAAGCAAGTTGGAAAATCTGCTGAGTCATCCGGGAAAGGGAAGACATACAGCAAGAAGACCAAGCCAAAGAAGCAGTGATTGATTGATTAGATCATAGGCTGAATCTTCCTGTTGTATTTTAATTGTTTAACTCTAGTTGTTTATTTATGTTTTGTAAATTGTTCTTTGATTGGTGTATGTATTGCAACAATTGATTAAATGAATGCATTTCTTGGTTGCAATGTTGAGAGCTTATTACCCTTTGAATATCTTCACTTAATCTACTGTGTATGATGTCTTTTGAAAAATAATGCATATGTTGAGGGGGAGCTTGTTAAAGCAAACTCAAGTACTAATCCAGTTTGTAAGTTGTTTTCTCATCATCAAAAAGGGGGAGAATGTTGAATCAAAAGTTTTGATGATTCCAAACTAACATCCAAGAGCTTGGATTGAAGATATCAAAGGAGATCAAAGTGTTTCAAGTGAAGAATTTCTGAGTAATAGCTGCTAGATCTTCTGTAGGATCTTTTGTTGTTTAAATGAGGGTAAAAGATTTTGATTTTAAGAAAAGATGTTTTTCAACCTTTATTTTATGTTAAATCTTGACTTATTTGAAAAATACCCACAAACAGACGAAGTTTGAAAGTTTAAACTGAACTGTCAAATTGGAAATTCGAACTTTGCCGTTGGAAATTCGAATTTCAAGCTAAAACTGAATAAGTCTGAAGAGATGTCTCTCTGTCAGATGTATTTTGATTCTCCAATATTCGAATTTTCATCAAAGTCTGAAAGAAGCTTTTTAGTGACAGACAAACTTCACATCTCCAAAATTCGAATTTCAAATACAATGCAGTTTGTGAAAACTAAAGAAATTCGTCTGAAATAATGTTGAAGTTCATCTAAAATCAAGAAGAAATTGAGTTTGAAAAATGCTCTATGACAGACGAACTTTGGCTTTTCAACATTCGAATTTTCATATAAGTCTGAAAGGAGCTTCTTTGAAACAGACGAACTTTAAGTCTTCAAAATTCAAAGTTCAGACAAAACACAACTTTTGAAAATGGAAGAAATTCGTCTGAAACAATGTTAAAGTTCATCTGAGATCAAGAATAATTTAAGTTTCAAAACTGCTTTCAGTCAGACGAACTTTGAACATTAAAATTCAAATTTCAGAAGCTCAGGTTGTGAGTCTGTTGAGATGAAATATTGACATACGAATGACAGAGCTTTGTAACTTCGAATGTTGAAGTTAGTCTGAAAAAAATCTCTCTGACAGACCAACTTCAGTCCTTCAACATTTGAATTTCGAAGAAAGTGAACTACTGCACCTCCTTGAACGTTCTAAAGACAGACGAATTTTGGGGTTTCAAAATTCAAATTTCGAAGGCACTGTAGAAAATTGAAAACACTATTCACACTTAACAGAAAAACTTTCTTCTTGAAAATTCGTATGTCACATTGTGAAAATATTTTGTAAGTTTCAAATTTTGAATTTCACTTCATGAACAGAAGAACTCTGTGCTGTAACGTTGGAAGCTTTAACCTTCGGTTCCTTCGAAATTCGTCTGTTGACCAACCAAAATTTAAATTTTAGTATGTCAGAAGCATTAAATGCTGTTGGTTAATGGATAGTTTTTCAGAGTAACCATTGGGTAACTTCCCCAATGGATAGATTTTGTCTCTAACGGACATTTGAGAATTGGGAATTTGAAAGAGGTTTTGTCATGCAATCTACTATCTGGCTTGATGAAGGAACATATCTCACATTGAGCTCCTTGGTAAGAATCTGGTCATGAATGAAATGAATGTCAATTTCTATTTGTTTGGTTCTAGCATGCTGGTAGGATTTGAAGCCAAAGCATTTGCACTAATATTATCACACCAAATGATGGGTGTTTAGTTTGTTTCCATGCCAGTTTCTCTCAAGAAAGAGGATATCCAACTTATTTCTATCACAAGATCTGCTAATGCTTGGTATTCTAACTTTGTACTGGATTTGGACACAAATCTTTGTTTTCTAGAACTCCAAGGCACAAGATTTCCTTCAAAAAATACAAAAAATCCTACAGATGATATTCAATCATCAACACCAATAGCTTAATTCGCATCATGAAACACAATTATGTCAAGTCTATGAGAAGGTTTGATTAGAAGACTGTAATTGATTGATCCCTTGAGATATTGGAGTATACTTTTGGATGCCTGAAAATGAACATCTCATGGATTGCTCAACAATTGACTCAATTTGTTCACTAAGTAGCATATGTTAGGGTGAGTTATAGTGAGATACTGTAATGCTCCTATAATCTTTCTATACAAAGTTTGATCTTTAAATGGCTGTCCATATGAAATAGAGAAATTTTTCCTAGTTGCCATAGGAGTTTCACAAGGTGCAGCATTCAACATGTTAAATCTCCTCAAAATATCAATTATGTATATGCTTTGGCTAAGATAAAAACCCATGTCATCTCTGTAGACCTCAGTTCCAAGAAAGTAATGCAACTGACCTAAGTCCTTTAATGCAAACATTTTGTTCAAATTTCAATAAATCACATCAGATAATTTGAGTTGTTACCAATCACTATGATATCATCAACATACACCAATATAAATAAAAGAATTTGGCCTTGTCTGAAAATAAACACTGCGTTATCACTTTTCAAGTTTTAGAATCCCCACTGTAGTAAGACGGACCTCAAGCTATCCAACCAAGCTCTTGGAGCTTGTTTAAAGCCATATAAAGCTTTGGAAAGTTTGCATACATAATCAGGTTTGTTGACATCTACAAAACCCAGTGGTCATTTCATCAACATAGGTTTGTCTAAAACACCATTCAAGAATGCATTATTTATGTCCAGCTGCCTGATATCCCAATTATATGGCTACAATTAAGATGATTCTAATTGATGAAGCTCTAACAATAGGACAATAAGTTTCATTGAAGTCTAGGATAGGGTCTTGTTGAAACCCCTTTGCCACAAGGCGACCTTTATGCCTATTGATTATGTCGTCTGAGTTGTACTTATTCTTAAAAATCCACTTGCAATCAATTATATTTAACTTACCATTATAACTTACTAGCTCCCATTTGTTGCTTTTCTTTAGTGCATCAAACTCATGCTACATTGCTTTCCTCCAATAAGAAATTTTGAGTGCTTCTTCTACATTTCTTGGTTCTAATTGTTCTTCTAGTTCAACTGTTATTAACCCTACAAAGGGGTATTAAGGCTTGTGAAAGCCACTTTTGCTTCTTGTGATCCTAGAGGTTGTCCTGGCTGTTCTACCTCAATTGCAGTAACTTGATCTCTTGAATTATCACTTGCCTCTTCCTGATGTCCTGCTGGTTGTTGATCAATGATTTCAGCTTGCTAGTGACATTCCTCACTTAATGCATCTAATGATGTTTGAGAATTTTCATTGGTACTTAAGTTCTCTTCCTTTTCAATAGCAGACTGAGATATTTGCATGGATTTCTCTCATCCCTTGCCAATATATTGATGTCCTTCATGTGCAAATTTAACTCCCAGGTTTAATCTGTCCAAAATATTGCAATGTAACATCGTCAATAGATATAATTACATCAAGTAGTTGTTCTTTCTTGTCCAAGAAACCACTAGCAAAAGGATAATCAAGTTCATTAAAGATAACATGTCTTGTGGTATAAACTCTTCCAATTGAGCTAAGACATTTGAAGCCTTTATGAACATCACTGTAATCCAAGAACACACATTTCTAGCTGTGGAATTAAAGTTTGTGGGTATTATAAGGTTTCAGATAGGGGTAGCATGCATAGCCAAAGGGCTTTAGAGATTTGTAATCAAGGTCTTTGTTGTAAATATGGTTGAAAGGTGCTTCACCATTTAGAACATATGTAAGAAGCATGTTTATAAGAAATACAACAGTCTTAAATGCCTCAACCCAATAGTGTAATGGCCTTTTTGCTTGAGCAAGCAATGTGAGACTCATTTTTACTATGGATCATGTTTTCTTTCAGCTCTCCCATTTTGAGTTGAAGTGTAAGGACATGACTGCCTAAAAATTATTCCACTAGCCTGAGTGTTGAAGTGTAAGGACATGACTGCCTAAAAATTATTCCACTAGCCTGAGCGATTCCCAGGAAGGCTTTGAATTCACCTCCCGAGTCACTTGTATCATCTTTATTTTTCTATCAAAGTAGTTCTCAACTTGACTTTTAAAATCAACAAATGCATTTACAGCTTCTCCTTTGTTTTTCAAAGGGTATAACCATGAATATTTGCTTTAGTCATCTATGAAAACTATGTAATATTTGCATCCAGCAGTAGAATTGATAGGGGAAAGTCCCCACAAGTCCGTGTGAATTAAATCTAAAGGATTGGAAGCATGAGATTTGGATTATTTGAATGGAAGCATATTTGACTTGCCTAATTGGCAAGCCTTAGAAAAATTTTCTTTCATTACTATTCTTGATTAGCATATTATAATGATTTAGATCTTGAAACAAAATCCTATTTAAAGGGTGTCCTAATTTCCTATGCCAAGCTTCCAATTTATTTTCTGCCGCAGTACTAAGTTTTTCATATTCATAACTAAAAGATTTCATATTTTGTTGATACAACAAACCATCAATAGATTTCTTTTAACTACTACCAAGCTTCGGAGTCTGTTGAAATAGTGAAACATCAACAGTTTTCTCTTCTCTTTCTTGATTAATTGGGTATAACCCCTCCTTGACCTTGGCCACCAATAGCAACTCCCCTATTTTCTTGTCCTTCACCAAACAACCAAAGAAATGAATTTCAACAATAACACGATTATCTACAACTAATCCTGACATGCTTAATGGATTTTCAGGAGCTACTGGAACAAGTAGAACATCATTTAGGTATAATGGTTGTTTATTACAAATTATTTTAGATTTACTGATTGCTTCTATCACTGCTTTAGTCCCATTAGCAACTGTAAGAACATGCTTACTAGAAATGTTCCCAGAAGTCTCAAGATTCTTGGCATTGTTTGTTATGTGGGCATTTGTTCCATTGTCTAGATACTAGTTTGGATCAACTATAACACTTAGTCTAGTAAAATAGGCATCGTAATTGGCATTCTCATTAGTATTGGATTGTCCCCTGTTCTAAGTCTTTTCATGGCTTCAATCAAAACTAAAGAAACAATTTAGTACAATATGTCTAGCTTTGTTGCAAACTTGACAAATAGGCATGCTATTGCTTCTAGTATTTTTGCCTCTTCTGAATACTTTGCCTCCTCTAATGTTTCTAAAATTTTCACGCCAACCACCTCTCATTGATTCAGTGTTTTGAACCATAAATTAATTTCCACTTCTATCTTGTTTTTGGAACATCACACTCGCAGCATTGGCAATTGGTTGAAGGCTTAGATTACTCAGTTACTCCATCTGAGTCTTTTAAGTTAGGAGTGTTGACTATACCTTATCCAGGACAGATCAATTTTGTCTGCAAGTTAAACAATGATTGGATTGTATTCCACATCTAATCCTGCCAAGGTCTGAGTTATAAGATTGTCATTTGACATAGAACTTCCAGCCATCTCTAAATTATCAGCTTAAGAAGGTACTCTTTCATCTTCATATTCCTCTTTCGAGTCCTCTAAAATTTACTCATGTGGAGTGTTACCTTTGACTAACAGTGAGCTCCAACTAGGTTGTTTGCTAATTTCCAGAGGTCCTTTGTAGTCATACACTAAATCATTTGGGACGCTAGTTCTGTAGTCATTGTACTGAGAATCTCTCCTAGCAATAATTGATCAATCTTGTTCCATTCCACAAATTCTGGGTTGATTTTGACTTGTGTGCCATCTATGATGAATTCTGGTGGCATATCAGTTGTTTCTGAGATGTGTCCATCAAGGTTGTTTCCTTTGATGATTGGGAGAAGCATAAAACTCTAAAACAAGTGGTTACTGACCCCACTTGATCGAGTACACTTGTCCCATCGTGCTGAAGATAGACGATAGCTTTTGGAGATTAATAATGAAATTAGCTCTAGGATTTGGACTCATGGCTTTAGCTTCATTGGTCAACTTCTACAATTGATTCATTTCTTGGCTTCAAATATTTTCTTCAAGGTTATTGTTGTTTCTCTCCAGCAACGGTGGTGTTAGGTTACGTAATGGCTGCGAATCCTTCATGAGCGCTCTGATACCAACTTGGGTTTTGAGGGAAAATATGTGAGAAAATTTTGTGATTGAATTGTTTACTATACACCTTACAAGGATGGGGTTATATAGAACCCAAATATTTACAAGGGATGCAAATAGAAAATAATAAAAAAGTACAAGTATAGAGTAAGTGGTGGTATGTCCACTACCATATTTCCAACTCATAATATGTACGATACTGATAATGGATAAGCATAAGGGGTAAATGGTAAATAGCCTTGAAAGACTAACAATGAACCTTAGTTAATATAAATGACCACTATGCCTTGACAATCACAAACCAATTTGAACTTTAATAAAGAATTGTTCAAAATCAATGGCACATTAGTCCATCTCGATAAAGAAATGGTCCATAAGATGCAAAATGAGAGAATAGAAAAAAAAGGGGAGGAAGTAAAATGTCTAAAATGTAAAATTAAATTTGTTGGGAAAGAAGAAAATTAAGAGGAAGAAATAAAGGGGCAAACCAATGTGCACTGCAAGGGAAGAAGAAAAATACAGGTGACAGCTACTTACCAACGATGAAGCTCAATGTTGTGCTCTCCGACAATTGTGAAAACACCATTCACAAGTGGGAAGATATGTGGAAAATTTGGCTTTGGGGTTGTGAACAATGGAGACTAAGGGAACACCATATTCAACTAGCCTACGAAACATTGTCTCTTTCTTTCTCTCATCGTCAAAATGCTCTACTCATCAACGCCCCGCCATAAATGGTCATTAATGGAATGGAATAAAATAAAATAGAACATTTTATTGTTTGGAAGTTTATAGGAAAGAGATGGTTTTATTTGACTATTAGTTGAAAATTATTATAAAATGAATAGTATATAATGGATTATAATATTGTTTCTCCAATATTACCCTTATAAGTTAATTTAGATGAAAAAAGCATAGTGACTATTAGCTTGGGAAAAAATAAATTTGTTTTTAAGAAATAATCAAATATATTTATCCCAATGAAAGAAAAATCATATATCAATTGAATTGGTGAACAAACATTAATTAAGAAATCAAGCAAACTTGGATTGAAGAGAGAAATGGGATTGTGTATATGATATATATGAGTAAGAAAATCATGGCTCGAATGTAGTGGAGAGAATAGGTGGCAATTTTGACACAATTGAGAAGCATTAAGAGAGATATTAATATAATGGAAAGATGAAATGAGTACTAAAAGAGCTACACATGTTTTCAATTTTAATACATGAATTTTTTTTATTTTCAATTATATGTATCTTCCTTATGTGTTGTGCAAGTTTTGTAAGTGACCATCATCAAATTTAGACCATTGTTTTGTTGGTGAAGAATGAGCCTATACCTAAAATGATAGACTCAAGTAACTAGACCAACAAACAATGCTTCAAGAATTTAGAGAGTAAGACTAAATTTGGTACATAGATATAAAAAGAATTTCATGAAAAGAAGAAAGAGAGAAAAATTTTTATTTAATATATTTGATATACATCATTCAAATTTCTTAGAGAAAAAAATAGTCTTCTCATCGAAACCCTTCTCTCCTTCTTTCTCCATTTTCTATTTCCCTTAAAAATATCTATTCCTACCAAATATCACATTAGAATTGGCAGCTAGCCCAGGCAAAGACCATTGGAGTCGCAGCTGAGAATCTCAAAGCCCTGATCATCAAAGGCAAGGCCACAATGTTGCTGCAAAGAGTTAGTGAAAGATTAAGGTTTAACCTATACTTGTCACATGCAACTATGGCACATGAAGCTGTGGCACCAACCCAAGAAGCATAGACATCGAAAACTAATGAGCCGTAGCTATTGTCGATTTCTGATAAATAATTAGATATTGAGGCAAACAATTCAAATTCAACCTGGTTTTTCTCACTTTTGAGAATACACTGAAGAGAGTTTTGGGAGTTGGAGTGAGGAGATATAATTACAAGAAGATTGAGAACTAGAATAGCAACTAAGATTAGTCAAAAAACATCACTCTCTAGCCAATTAAGTTAAGTGTTCTTCTTCTTCTTTCTTTATTATTTCTTCTTATGGGATTAGTAGAACCTTGGACATTGTTGATGTGTATATCTCATTTGTTACTATATGTAGCCAATCAACTAGTTGGGGTAGTTTAGTTTCAATTTCAAGCTTT
The DNA here is from genome assembly GCA_026686845.1 of Adenanthera pavonina. Classification (NCBI taxonomy): domain Eukaryota; kingdom Viridiplantae; phylum Streptophyta; class Magnoliopsida; order Fabales; family Fabaceae; genus Adenanthera; species Adenanthera pavonina. Next base: position 14,458,567 of record JAIVEN010000017.1, read on the forward strand.
TGATTTGTGTTTTGAATTCATTATATGAATATGTTTTTATTTGGGAATTCTATTTCATGTTTACTTTCTTTATGCAAGATGATTATGTGTTCGGCCAACATGTAGCCAAACTTTAGGTGATTATGAAGTATTGAAAGGAGAAGCATGAACTCAACCACCTCAAAGGTTGGCCAATATGTCTTGGAAAAATAAGGTTAGGAATGGAATATATTTCTTATTTGGCTTTAATAATTAGGATTTCTAGAAGCCCAAATGGTGGTTAAGTTTGGTTATAGACAACCCAACGAGACTCAGAGCTTCCCTTGTACTCATTCTTCTTTGGATCTCTCAAATTAGACCTAATGAACAACTCCAGATCTTTTGTTTCAAGAAGCATTCCATCATGCATTGCCCAAGATCTCATACAAGATAACTCTTCTGATGTGATTAAAAGAGATCTAAATACTATTTCACTACTATAGAAAACACCCTTTTACGTCTGTTATTTTGGGCATTTTATGGCTATTCTTGAAGTGACGTAGAAGCTATAGACATAAAAAGTATAGCATTTAATTTCTGTTAGGAAATAGTCATAGAAAAGGTCACCTTTCTACGACTGTTATTCAAATAACAGCCGTAGAAAGGTGACCTTTTCTATGGCTGTTATTCAGATAACAACCATAGAAAGGTGGTGAGAGGCAACCTATCTATGGTTGTTTTTTTAAAAACAGTCGTAGAAAGGTCACCTATCTATGGCAGTCGTAGAAAGGTCACCTTTCTATGGCTGTTTTTAAAAAAACAGCCATGAAAACTTTGCCTACGTGCAGCTTTCTATGGCTCTTTTCTAAAACAGCCGTAGAAAATAACCCTTTCACGTCTGTTTTTCAAAAAATAGCCATAAATTGAAACCTTTTTTTTATATTAATGCTTTGTAGCTATCCATGCCCAAACTTGTATTTACAGCCAAAATGTGCAAAATAACAAAGCAATTTTTACAGCAAAAGAAAGTTACTAACTTTTTTACATCATAATAGCTATATACAACAGTTTCTAACATATTGTTCTAAACTATCCTGATCAATCAAAACTAATCTACAAGATAACAAAATATATTCAAATGAATAGAAAAAGAAATTCTGACCACATGTTCCGAATGTGGTCAATTTCTTGCTAGAGATAAGGACGGTCATCATTGAAGTACTGCAAGTTTAAAACTTATATCAACACAACTCATATAGTAAGAAGTCATAAAGAGACAAAAAACTAAGTTATGATAATATAATTACCTTATCCAATGAGTCAACAACATTACCAGTAATTATGTCATACATTTCTCTCATAACATAGTAGCCACATTCTGTTCCCCTAGACTGGCGGCGAGGCTAAAAATCAACAAAGAAAATGAGAAAAATCAAAATACTTGGATTAATTTCCTTTAAGTTTAGAATAAAACTACATACGTACATTTGGGTATTTCCATTCTATTTTTTTGGCTTCTTGTGTGTGTTTTCCACCCCTTATTTGGTATGTCTTCATAGCCCTATAATCAAATACATAGAAGAAAGTAAATTATAGACTACAATTTATTTGATATGTTACATGTAATCACAAACTAAAGTTTTACACAATTTAAAACTTACAGATGAAATACATCACAAAAATCTTTGGGGGCTTTTCCATCCTTCTTTTCTTTAGGTGCTTTTCCACCATTCTTTACTTTGGCCACTTTTCCATCCTTTTTACTAGAGTTATTTGTCTTCTTTTTCTGGGAGTCATCTTCCTTGTCTCTATAAGAATCAAACTAGTAGATGGTGCACCGCTCTGGGCATAACACCCACAACGTCCAATGATTACTACAATATAATAATTAATGTTAATATCATATCAATTATAGAAATTCCAATCACAACTATTTATTTGTATATGATTTTCAAACTTATTACCCATAATGGACTGGCGCTAACCAACATGTCTTAGGGCTCTCTACAATTGTATTTCCAATGTAGTTTCCCCTGTCACCCTCTCTAAGCCCCACATTTTGGATACGATATGGACAAAGGAATCCATATTTCTCATTTCTTCTTAACTAGATGCAGTACTGGTCAAGAACCCTATCAACAAAATAAAATAAAAATAAATGCATAGACATGTAACTGCTTAGAAATGCATAAGCGGAGAGATGCATTAGTAGTGAAAATAAACTTACATGATCCAAAGGGATAAAATGGATATATCCAGGTACTGCATGTTTAGGAAATCTAAGACATCATTCTTTTCAAGATAGATGGTATATGCGATAGATCCCACAATTCCAGGAGTCATTTCAATTTGAATAGGAACCTCATCACTAAATTGTGAAATTTTTGTTTTTAATCGTGTTAATGATCCCATTTCTGTAGCATCATGTGAGTCATGGGATAGAGATTAAAGCATTGAATCTAACAAATCCTTCCCCTTGCTCCTTCCCTGATTTAAGTAAATAACAATGAATTTTAATCTCAAACTATATGTATATAATTAAATATAAGAGAATTATAAAGTTTTTGATACCTGAGGCATGGTTATTGAAACAAGCCTTTTAGGGCCACAAAATAAAATTTCCTGGAACTTGGGCTACTGTCATAACCTCATCAACAGGAAATGGCACATGTGCATAAGGCTCAATGACATTTTCAACCGACACCTTGACTTGATCCTTTGGTATTTGCTGATGGTGGAGGGTTGACGCTGTGGTATAAACTCTCCCTTGAGCTACAATGCGCCTCGTGGGAACATCCAAAAGTAGATCACATGCTACTCGCTCATTAGAACTATCTTTCATGCTATGGACCACATGAGAAGGTGTTGTCTCGATAGGCAGTTCCTGCAAAGGTGGCTGTATACCAACAGTAGAGAACATGGACAATATCTCTTGTCTCATCGCTTCTATCTTTGAATCCATTATCTGATGCATTCGAGCTCCTATTTCCTCCATATTCTTATCCAACATTTACTGAAACTTATGCTCGGATACAACTTGCTTCCTAGATCCAAAATACTCCTTTATACCTACCCCTCGTCCTATGCCTCTAACATTGCTTGGGTGCTCATCCTTACCTAAAGCAGTTGTCAAGATATCTTGTCTCCCACTTGGAGTGAATAATCCTTGAGAGGCTTGCTCCTCAAGAGAATCCTATACCATGCAAGTAACATATATAATTAGCAATCTTACCATTAAAGTTACATAATTACTTTGATTATAATATACTTACAATCATTTCGCCAACGACTTGAGCCTCAAGGGTGAAATATTGTCCATGCTTATTTCTTCTCACCTTCTTCCATTTCTAAGCACGAGTTACAGGAGATAGAGGAGAATTAAGAATAGATGGGTCTGAAATTATAGCTTCTTGCCTTTCCATCAACTTCTCTTGCATCATATTATGCTCTAGTAACTCATATCCTCCACGAGACAAGTTGTGAGGATAGACATTTAGCTTTTGCTTCGCTTGAGCAGCTGCTCTTCGTTTCTGGTACAAATGAAACCAATATATTGTTAGTTACTACTCAATACTGCAATTTAAATACTAAAAATTACTAATTGAATTACTTTAGCCTTAGGTGTTAACCGACTCTCAACAAACTTCTCCCATGTCTCTTCATCTAGGTACTCATACGTGGTACATGGATTCTTGTGCTTCAATGCACCATATATGTATCTGCTAGTAAGGTTTGATTTAAAGCCCTTCCATTGCTTCCCTACTCTCTTTAATAATTTCTTCCTCATCTCCTTTATAGCAGGAATGTCATAAGTAATCGACAAGGTAGCATACTCATACAATGAAAATGATTGATATTATAATAACATTGGAACAAAAATATATCAACATAAAGTATTATACCAAGATAACATTCCAAATCTGCTTTGTGACATCTTTTGGTACTTTTTTCCAATCAAGGAATAAGATGTTGACTTTACTATTAGCCAAATCACCTAAAAAACTTGCAAATTGAGTCCTTCCATTATGCCCTTCATAATCTAACTTGATAAGGTCAACATGTAATTTCTGTCCACCAACTCGAGCTTTGGTCAAGGAACTCATCCTCGTGATACCTCTTGTTTTGGTCCCTCCACTAGTTGTACTTGTGCTAGCAATCATGGTAGGCTGCTCATAATCACTAGAGGAATTGCTTGAGGAATCGCTAGAGGTATCCATGTGCCTATCTAGACAATAAACAAGATAATGTAAGTAAATTGAAATGAATTCAAAACAAAAATGAAATTAAAATAATAAATGAAATTACACTGTGTGTGGGGGGGGCCAAAATAACCTTATCTAGAGATATTTTCCCAAATCCCTTCATGATGATCATGTCTTCCAGCATGTACATCATGTACTTCATTTTCTTTATTCAACGGAGGTAGCCTTGTAGAGAAAGGAGGGGTCTCATCAATATCATAAGTTGGTTCATCATTCTCAGCATTAATATCCTGTCTTTTCCCTTGGAGAACAATAGACCACTTTTTATCAGCTGGATCAATGACATAAAAAATTTGTTTCACTTGGTTTGCCAAGATAAAAGGCTCTTCCTTGTAATCTACCCTATCAAGATCCACAAAGGTAAACCCTAACTCATCTGTTCGAGCACCGGTGTTACTATCAACCCACTTACATTTGAAAACAAGAACTTTAAATTCTATCTAGTCAACCTCCCATATCTCTTCAATAATCCCAAATATGATGTGGTTGCCAAAATAGGGTTTTTATCTTTTGCACTAGAAAAATGCATTACTTCTACTACTACCATAACACCACTATTCTGCAAAGTGCTATTGTCATCTTCGGCTTTTGTGCAAAATGAATACCCATTGATGTCATAACCGCTCCAACATATGACCTCAAAGCGTGGCCCATCGACTAACCATTTTATTGTATCAGAAACGTTGTCATCGTTCATAACTTGTTCTTTGAACCACAATTTGAAAGTCCTATTGTGTTCATTTGCCAACCATTTATTGCTCTTTTGAGGGTTTTTTTCTGTGATAATGTTTTTATGCTTGGCTAAGTAAGGCTGAACTTCATCAGTATTATTTAAGATGTATAGATGTGCTTGTAGCACTTCTTTACGACCCATGTTCTTCACTCTAAGCCCTCGTGTACCCTTTCCTACACTTCTTCCTTCATGGCAGGAATTTGTAAGTCCAATGGCTTTTGTTGCTGACAAGTATTCACTACAAAAGTCAATTGCCTCTTCAGTAACATATCTTTCAACAATAGATGCTTCAGGCCGATGTGGATTCTTCACATATCCTTTCAAGATTTTCATGTATCATTCAAATGGGTACATCTACCTCAAATAAACAAGACCGCAAAGCCTTATCTCTCTCACCAAATAAACAATTAAATGAACCATAATGTCAAAAAATGATGGTAGAAAGTACATTTCAAGTTGGCACTAGGTAACAACAACATTATTTTCTAATTCATCCAATTTATGGGGGTCAATCACCTTGCTACATATGGCATTGAAGAAGAAACACAATTTGGTTATAGTATGTCTCACCTTTTTTAGCAATATGTCCCGAATAGCTATTGGTAACAACTGCTGCATCAAGACATGGCAATCCTGAGACTTCAAGCCTACTAGTTTCAAATCATTCATTGCCACGAGCCTCTTGATGTTTGAAGAATACCCTTGTGGTACTTTGATGCCATGTAAACACTCACAAAAACTTATTCTCTCTTTTTTGGACAATGTATAACAAGCTGAAGGCAAATAAGTCCTCTCTCCCACTAGTTGTGGTGCTAAGTCTTCTCATATTCCCATTTCAACTAAGTCTTTTCTTGCATTCACAACATCCTTAATCTTCCCCTTTATGTTCAAAAGTGTTCCGATAAGACTATCACACACATTTTTCTCAACATGTATCACATCAAGACTGTGTGTAACCTTAAGACTCCGCCAATATGGAAGGTCAAAGAAGATAGACCTCTTTTTCCATAAATTCTTCTCTGTTGCAACCTTTTGGTTCTTACTAAAGATCACATTAATGTCTCTCACTTGTTGATAAACTTGCTCTGTAGTTATTGCCTTCAGAGCATTTTCATACTCTTGTAGGCCATTGAAAGATTTTTTTAATCTGCAATAAGGGTGGTGCCTTTTGAGAAATCTTCGATGACCGAGGTAGACTTTTTCTTTCCATGTTCAAGTTGTTTGTGGCATGTGCCATGTTCACAAATAGGTCATGCTTTATGGCCTTTAACACTGTATCCAGACAAGTTTCCATATGCAGGGAAGTCATTTATCGTGCAAAAGATCATGGCATGAAGCTTAAAGGACTCCTTGTGATATGCATCAAACACATCCACACCTTCTTCCCATAACACCTTTAAGTCCCCAATCAAAGGTCCCAAGTAGACATCTATGTTGTTTCCTGGCTGTTTTGGGCCCGAAATCATCATAGACAACATGATGTACTTGCATTTCATACACAACTGAGAAGGCAGGTTGTAAACCACCAAAAGAGCAGGCCATGAGCTATGTATACTACTAAGGTTGCTATAAGGATTTATTCCATCTGTACAGAGTCCAAGCCTCAAATTTCTTGGTTCACAGCCAAAATCTGGAAACAGTTTATCAATTGTTTTCCATTTAAGAGAATCAGCTAGATGTCGAAGCATTCCGTCAGATTTCCTCTGCATTAGCAAACAAGCGCTTGAACCTTGGTATTATTGGAAGATACCATAACACCTTTGAAGGACAATCCTTGACTTTATAGCGTGATGACCCACATTTTGGACACACATGTAGCTCTTCATATTCATTTCTGTACAATATGTAGTCATTAGGGCAAGCATGTATCCTTTTATACTTCATACCCATTAGGCAAAGAATTTTTCTCACCTTATAGTTATGGTCCGGAAGTTCATTATTGTCTGGAAGCATATCTTTCAACAACTCAAGCAAACCAGTAAAACTATTATTGCTCTACCCATTTCTAGCTTTCAAGTTGACCAATCTCAACGCCACTGACATCTGTGTATATTTACTGCAACCTGAGCATAAAGGCATCTCTGCAGCATTACACAAGGTATCATATGCATGTGCTTGCTCAAAATACTCTACTCCTACATCACGGATCATGTCCTCTATTCGATCATTCAAATCAACATCAACTTTCTCCTTTTCAATTACATTTGGTAGTGCTATTTCTCCATGCCATAGCCATTGTGTATAGTTTTTTATGAACCTGAAACAAATTAGATGGTCTCTTATTTCTGCAATACTCAATCCCTTCCCATTCAAACATTTTACACCAGGACAATAAAACCTCCCATTATTATTAGGAACATTTCTTTTAGCAAATTCTAGAAATTGCTCAACGCCATTCTCATATTCATCACTAGTCCTTCTGGCGTTTATCCAACTATGATCCATCATTACCTAACTAAACATCCATGAACGAACAAATCAAATTTGAAGTATAAATAATCCAAATGCATATATGACCAATTATATAAGGCAAATGGATAATCAAATCTCTAATCAATATAAATATTTAATTGAGCAGCAAACAGATTCATTTCTGTTTTAGAAGTTTTACTCACATCATGTTTTTCAAGGTCCTCATTTTCATTCAAGATAGGGGAGAAAGAACCAAATTCTCACAACCCGCAATCCCAATTATTTAAGACTAGTCAACAATCCAAGTAATGTACAAAGATAATTTGGTTATTGAAGTAGACCCTATATCAAGGTTTGATAACTATATATAATATATTGTAGTCTACTTTTAATATTATTTATAAATTTTTTATCTTAATTTTTCTTGACAAATATGAGAATACAATTACTAATGTAGTTGATATAAGTATTTTCAAGCTAGAAGAGGAATGTACCTTTTGAGTCCTTTGTGGAGATTCAAATATATTTGGCTTTCAACTTCAAGTACTCTTAGTAGCTAGTACAAAATCACAAAACTTTAAAGAGAAAATGATATCCAAAGATCTTCAAGCTAAACACACCTTGTTTCATTTAGTCTCCAATTCAGTTATCCTAGAAAATAAAAAAAAATAAACCACTATTAAAATATATAATCCATCCTTAAGAAAAAATTACCTCTGAGAAAGTAAAATGACTAGATGAGCTTTTTGGTTCTACCCATGTGACAATTGGGGTATTACCATATGGCTTAAAACTTGCGCTTTTAAATCCTTTGCCGAGAATAATTAGCATGACATCATTATAGTAGAAAAACAAAAGCAAATCCATGATTTCTTCTTGGATTGAGGATCCTATTAAAAACATAATGGAATGGAACTCAACAAGTAGGTCCTGAAACATTTTAATATAAGCTAATGAAGTACCTTTATAAGCTCTATGTTTTGTTTCAAATAGTTCCAGGACAAAATGTTACTTTCTAATTCAGTGTTACAAGGGGAAAAATAGAAAAATAAAAAAACTCTTTTTAGACAGCACCTTAAATACCTTAAATGGGTATGTATAAATGGATCAAAACTAAGAGAATTGAATTTATATTTTCAATTTTAAAAAACAAAAAAAATCATAAAACAATATATAATTTAAAAAGAAATCACGTTATTATAAGTCATAACTTTTATTTTTGCCAGATATTATAAATTATAACTTATAAATAATGCGAGATAACTTATATATATATATATTTCTTTTGTGAGCAACTTTATATATATTATGTTTGTCCAATTTTAAAATGATGACTACAATGGGTTGGTTGGCCCACAAAAGCCCGAATGGGCTCATTTGTGATATAAGCCTTCATAATCTCATTAATCTTATTGGGCATTTAATTATTTGGTATAGGTTCAGTCCATGGGCCTCACACCTCAGTCACCCATTTGAGTTTCAAACAAACACAAATGCAACAATCATGTGGGACCATGTTTTTCTTTCCCTATCAATCAAACTGTAAACTAAAACAATCATAACCAAGTCAATGTGATTACTTTTGATGAGCATAACTATTTCAATAATTATTGGAGGAATGTTGCAACTAGCAAGTACGTAATGGAAGTAGGAATTACAGAAGGAAAATGAGGAAACTTTGGAAAATTCAAGAATGGAAGAATCTAAAAATTTCTCCAATACAAATAATATCATTAAGGACTTTGAAAGAAGTATGGATCATAAAAACTATTAAGTCAAAGGACAACTAAAAATATTTGTCAAATAGATGATCAAATAAAAGCCCAACCAATTATTGATGAAAATTTTCACTTACGAAAAAAAAAAAGCCCTTACACAAGTTCTTCTGAAGCTCAGCTGCAATTATATTTATTCAAATAATGTTAGAACATAAACAAAGAAACATCATTTCATACAGCTGGCACTTACGTCATTAGTGAAGGATGAGTACTTGCCATCCACATGCACTCCTCCTTTAATTTTCAATTTCTTTTGGTCAGAAAACCTGCAACCTCATGATTTTTGGAGAAATAGTCTCCTATCATAAACATTCACACAACAAATTTCAAGAAAGCAAGATGCCAAAAAACGAGTAGAAGAAGCAGGCCAAAAATAGGTAGAAGCAAGGAAAAACTTTTAACTTGTGAGATTTTGCACTAGTTGAGCAGAACAGCTGGCCACCCACAATACAAGAAGCAAGCCATGAGTTAAGTGAAAAAAGCACAGCAAGAGAGCTCGATATCTTCATAACACAGAGTTGAGTGGAGGAGCGAGCAAACTATAGATGCAGAGGAATGAGAGAAAGGATTGAGAGGGGAAATTGCCAACAAACTCGATTAGGGATTGTGATAATGGAGGAGAATGATTAGAGGAAGCAACAAACCTGAATAACCCAACAACCCAAGGAAAAATTGAACTTGCAGCTGAGCTTGAAGAAAATGGGGAGGAGCTCCATCGACACCTTTCTTCTACCTTGAGACCGAGCTTCAACATTGTAGATGAAGGAACAATTTGACAAGTAAGCTAGAGGGAGGAAGAAATACAAAGAAAAGGGTTTGGGGCGGCAAAGAATGAGGCAAAAAATTGTGGAGGGAAGTGTGAAATTGGGGAAGGAGGGATATATAGTGTGAAATAATTTAGTCTGACTAATTAGTTTTGAAAATTAATATAATTAATTTCCATAAATTAAAATAATTTATTTGATAAAAATATTTTAGAGCTGAATTATTTACAAAAAAATTTAATTGATTGAAATTAAAATTTAAGGTATATTATAATGAAAATAATAACAAATGACATTCTGCAATGTAAAATAGTGTTCTATTTGTAGATTTGTGGTGTAACTAGACGTTAGACACAAGCTCTAGCGGTTAGAGATGTTACCCAATGGTTACTCTGCAAAACTAGCGTTCACCAACCACATTTAATACGTTGACACTCTGAAATTTGAATTTTTGGGTGTCAACAGACAAATTTCACAGAGACCATAAGTTAAAGACTTTAACATTGAACTTTGAAGTTCGTCTATTCTAAAGCAAAATTTGAATTTTCATCTTTGAAAAATGTTTCTATGTTAGAACATATGAATTTTCAAGTTTAAAGTTCTTCTGGTAAGTGTGAACAGTTGTCCCATATTGCTACAGTTCCTTCGAAGTTCAAATTTTGATGCCCAAAATTCATCTGTCAGTGAGCAACTCAATATAGCACAAGTTCTTTCTTTCGAAATTCGAATTTTGGATGTGGAAATTCGTCTGTTGGCTGTTCTAGAAGTATTTCCACATTTTGGAGATTCGAAATTCAAATTTTTAAAGCCAAAATTCATCTGTTAGACTTGAAGATCAAATTTTAGATGTGGAAATACATCTATTGGCTATTCTAGAAGCATTTTCACATTCTGGAGTTTCGAAATTAAAATTTTAAAAATCAAAATTCATTTGTTAGACTTGAAGTTCAAATTTTATAAGCCAAATTCATCTATCAGTGGCAAGCTCAACATGACACAAAAGTTCTCTTCGAAATTTGAATTTTGCAGGCTCGAAATTTGTCTATCGGAGGTGGAACCTTTATAACTTCGAACTTTGCACTGTAGATAATTTTACAAAAGCTGTAACTCTCTTATTTTAACTCCAAATTAAACAAATCACCTATGGTTGAAAAGCTCTTAATGTTTACTTTCAAATGCAAGAATTTTCACTTCAAAAACAAACGTATTCTGTGAGATACTATCAAAATAATGATAGGAGGTCAAAACTGAAAATCCATATCTCACTACTCAACTTTAAATGACCATAACTTTTTCATATGACTTTTATTTTGAGTGAAATAACTTTCTTTGAAAAGCTTACTAAGTCTAGTTCGTATGAAATAAGTTTTACATCAAAACCATATGTATTTTGAGAGATGTATTAAAAAAACTAATTAATGGTCAAACTCTAGATTCTTGAAAACCAAATTTTACTATGTTTAAAAGCAAGAATGTATTACTTTGACAACCAAATCTTCTTGAGCTAATCAAATGAAATTGTAAATCATTGAGTTTTATTTTAAAGTTTGAATTTTGAAATCTAAAATTCATCTATCAGAGGAATTGACTTTGAACTCTTTTTATATTTTAATTTCAAACGAACTTTGACATGATTTTAGATGAATTTTGCACTTTCCACTAACTATGCTTAACTCAAAATTCGAATTTCAACACTTGAAATTCATCTATCAGATGTGATATCTCTGGAACTTCGAATTTCAGTCAACAAAGTTTGAATTTTCAACAAAATACTCAAGCATTAACTTCAAAATTCGTCTGTTAGTCAGTGTTTTTCAACTTTAACGTATGCTAACATCATATTTACTTGATATAACTCATTTAAAACATATGGTAACAAGATTAAGTAATTTTCAAAGATTAATCCCACCTCAAGACCTAAGTGGAAACTAAATATATTTAGTGACTAGGTCTTCAAATGTTAAGTTCCACTTCCACTTGGTCATTTCCTTCTTGGCATGCTTCCTTCTAATCTTTAATTTTTGGAGCATCCTTTCTCTTCTTTTTTCTTGAGTGAGGCATGATATTAATTTCTATTTCTGTATTTCAATGCTTACTTTTTTTACTTAGATCATCCTACATTTAATATATTACATTTACAAACCAAGTAGTTAGTCCAGTTTATATATCCAACTTATATTATTAATTGTAAAAGTACAGTGAATATATTTACACATGGCATGATACATACATGATAACCATAATTAAATACATGCTAATGCACATTTTACTTCTTTAAGGAACATTATATATGTTAGATACATATGATGCATTTGTTCCTTATTACTCTATATTTGTCATCATTAAAACTTATGTTATACTAAACCTTACATCCTCTTCGATTTCATGAAAAGGGTTGAGGTTATCTACATAACATAGGTGTCCACCATGTCCTCAGCTCTATCTAGCAGGTTATCCTGATAAAGTGGTTACCTTATTCGCATAAGGGAGTAAACAGTAAATGTCAAGTGTATTGTGCAGCTCGTTATTAGCATAACCTAGAGAGGTTATCCGCATAACATATGTTACAGAACTCTTGGACCTCCTTTTGTTAAATTCATTATCAGCATAACCTTAAGAGGTTATCCTAATAAACTATGTTTTTCATAAACTTAGTTTTTGCTAATTAAACATTATCTGAACAACGAATAACATCCTAAGGGTTATTCTAATAATCTTCAAAGGTATCTAAGTTTCTGAGACGTTATTCGAACAATTAAGTAGGTTTTCATGAAAATGTTCTTGAACTAAAACTTAGTCATTTTGGAATGAACGTTATTTGTATAACCTAAATAGGTTATCCGCATAACAAAAGATGAACATTGAAACTAAGAGCCAATGGTCATCCATTTTTCATATAACCTGAGGAGGTTATCCACATAACCTCTGTTAGACGCATTTAATACGGTAGTTGAACGACTCTTTTTGTAGAAGTAATGACTAGAACTTGTGTTTAACGGAAAGATCTTGTGTCTAACGTCTAGTTACACAACAAATCTATAAATAGATCATCATTTGAACTTATGGGTAACAATCTTAAGAAAGTTTATTGTATTCATTCTTTTCTATAATTTTTGGGTAGAATCTTAGTGTGAGGAAATACTAAGGGAATTACACATCATTGTAAGGGTGTGGAAAGAGTGACTTCACAAGTGCCTAATGAAACTTGTGGAATGTACTGAGGCTTCATAGGTACCTGGATCAAACCTGTGGAATATAGTGGAAAATCCCAAGTAGTGGCTTGGGGATTTGATGTAGGCCAAGTGGTTGGGTTGAACCATGATAAATTCGTATATCTTATTCTTCATCTATTCATTTCATCCACTAACTTCTTCACACTCTATTCATCCTTATTTTGCTGCACATCTAGTGAACTGGGGCTATGATCCAAAAAAGGCAAAAATTTTGCATCACCCAATTCACTTTCTCTCTCGGGTGACTAGTCAACCTAACAATTGGTATCAGAGCTTAGACTCCCAACAAAGGATCTAATCATACGGGGGCAAGATGGCTGGCTTTGGAGAGAACATACTGCCATAAGGGAATAATGTCAATAGACCTCCAGGCTTCAATGGTGAACACTATGGATACTAGAAGATGAGGATGCAGATATTCCTTCATTCCATAAATCTAGAGATCTGGTTTGTTATATAGAAGGGTAACTTTGTGCCAAAGAAGATGCAGAATGATGGCACATACAAAGAGAAGCCAAAAGAAGAATGGGATGATGAAGATAAGAGAATAGTCCTGCTAAACTTTAAGGAAAAGTATTCCTTGGTCAGTGCTCTTTCACAAGGTGAATTCTTCAGAGTGTCAGATTGCAACACAATAAAGAAAATATGGGATGCTCTGGAGATTACTCATGAAGGAAGCAATAGAGTCAAGGAAAACAGGTTCAGCTTTCTCACAGCTGAATATGAAGCCTTCAAGATGATTAATGGTCAGTCTATTAAAGATTTCCAAATTTATTTTACTCACATTATTAATCATCTAGAAACTTTGGGAAAGAGCTATACACAAAAAGAACAAGTGTTCAAAGTACTCAGAGTTCTACCCAAAGAATGGCAACCAAAAGTAACAGTTATTAAAGAAACAAGAGAAGCATCATATCAGTCTATCACTGCACTATTTGGGAGCCTTGCTGAACATGAAGGAAAACTAGATCTTCTATGGGAGCAGCAGAACAAAGAAAAAACATTGATGTTTAAAGCTACTACATCACATAGCTAAGAAAATGATGATACTGATGATGAAAGTGATGATAGCAGCAGTGGTGATAAGGAGGATGAGTTGAAACAATTGATCACCAAATTTAGCAAATTCCTTAACATCAAGAAGAAGGAGCTTCATAAACAAAAGCACTCCTGCCATGCAAGTAAGCTGAAGTACCACTCAAAGAGGCAAGGAGGAAGATATGCAGAGAAGAAAAATAAGAAAGCTAAAATGACATACACCTCTACAATCTAGGGTAACACATTTTTGTTGATGTCAAATAGGGGGAGAAGTTGTGTGAAAAATATGCAATGTGCTTAATTTGGAAATAACCGAATTGAACTACATTATATGTGTTAAGCATTCATTAAGCATATTTTTCACTAGTGATTTGTTATCATAAAAAAGGGGGAGATTGTTAGGTTTAATGTAATATAAGTTTTGATGATGACAAATATAGAGAAATAAGGAACAAAAGTATCATATGTGTCTAACATATATAATGTTCCTTAAAGAAGTAAAATCTGCATTAGAATGAATTTAATTAGGGCTATAATGCATATATCATGCTATGTGCAAATATATCTACTGTGCTCTTATATTGTATACTACAAGATGAGTATATAAATTGGACTAACTACTTAACCTATAAGTGTAATACATTAAATGTAGGATTATCCAAGAAGGGAGAGTGGGCATTGGAATAAAAAAAAGAAAATCAACATCATAACTCACTCAAAGCAGAAGAAGGAAAAAGATGATCCAAGATGTGAAGAATTCAAGTGTCAAAGAATTGAAGACAGAAGGGAACATGCCAAGAAGACAATGACTAAGTGAAAGTGGAACTCATCATTTGAAGACCTAGTCACTAGGTATATTTTGTTTTCACTTAGGTCTTAAGGTGAGATTAATCTTTGAAAATTTACTTAATCTTGTTATTATATATTTTAAATGAGTTAGATTAAGTGAATATGATGTTAGCATATGGTAGAATTGAGAAATAATGGCTAACAAATGAATTTGGTGTTTGGCTCATGTTTTCAAAATGGTTTTTATGAAAAGTTTCACCTTATGCGCATAATTTATGAAGGTTATGAGGATAAAGTCTCAATCTCAAAACTTTTCTAAGTGTTCCCTGTTCGTTTTTATGAAAAGAGTTACCTTATGCGCATAACTTATGAAGGTTATGAGGATAAAGTCTCAATCTCAAAGTTTTTCTAAGTGTTTCCTCTTCGATTTCATGAAAAAGGGTTGAAGTTATCCGCATAACATAGGTGTCCACCATGTCCTCAGCTTTGTCCAGTAGGTTATCCTGATATGGTGGCTACCTTAATCGTATAAGGGAGTAAACAGTAAAGGTCAAGTGTACTGTGCAGCCCGTTATTAGCATAACCTAAGGAGGTTATCCGCATAACGTATGTTACAAAACTCTTGGACCTCCTTCTGTTAAATTCATTATCAGCATAACCTTGGGAGGTTATCCTAATAACCTATGTTTTTCATAAACTTAGTTTGTGCTGATTAAACGTTATCTGAACAAGGAATAATATCCTAAGAGGTTATTCTAATAATCCTCAAAGGTATCCAAGTTTGTGAGACGTTATTCGAACAACTAAGTAGGTGTTCATGAAAATGTCCTTGAACTAAAACTTAGTCACTCTGGAATAAACGTTATCTGCATAACCTAACTAGGTTATTCGCATAATGAAATACTAACATTGAAACAAAGAGCCAATGATCACCCGTTATTCGCATAATCTAAGGAGGTTATCCACATAACCTCTATTAGACGCATTTAATGCGGTAGTTGAACGACTCTTTTTGCATAAGTAACAGCTAGAACTTGTGTTTAACGGAAAGATCTTGTGTCTAACATCTAGTTATACAACAAATTTATAAATAGAATATCATTTGAACTTATGGGTAACAATCTTAAGAAAGTTTATGCGAAAATGATGTCAATATACATAAAATCTTTCTGTGTCAGCATTATTTGAAAAACCCACCTCAATAAAGTGACCTTTCAATGTATCATTTACTTTAAAAGAGAGTTTCATTATTGTATTCATTCTTTTCTATAATTTTTGGGTAGAATCTTAATGTGGGGAAACACTAAGGGAACTACACATCATTGTAAGGGTGTGGGAAGAGTGACTTTACAAGTGTCTAATGAAACTTGTGGGATGTACTGAGACTTCATAGGTGCCCGGATCAAACCTGTGGTATATAGTGGAAAACCCCAAGTGGCGGTTTGGGGATTGGATGTAGGCCAAGTAGTTGGGTTGAACCAAGATAAATCCGTGTCTTATTCTTCATCTATTCATTTCATCCACTAACTTCTTCATACTTTGTTCATCCCTGTTTTGCTGTATATCCAGTGAACTTTGGCTGTGATCCAAAAAGGGCAAGAATCTTGCATCACCCAATTTACCCCACCTCTTGGGTGACCAGCCAACCTAACAGTATGTCCACTATCATATGTCCAACTCACAATATGTACAATACTGACAATGGATAAGCACAAGGGGTAAATAGTATCTAAGTGCAATCACCTTTTTTTGGATAAGGATGAAAATCCAGAGGAAGCATTGTTGTGTCCTTTTTAGATAGCATCTAACCAAGAACCACTATTACAACACATTTTGATGACAGAAGTAAAGTGAGCACTTGATATACGAGGGAGATGTTAATTTTGATTCTAAATGATCCATCCTTGAAATTTGCCATCAAAATGAATTTTTAATAGTACTAAAATCGTGAAAGTTAACTTGGAGCAGATCATATCAAATATATCACATTAAGCAAATGTTTTAATAAATGTTTTTCCTTTATGAATGCATTGATAAATGTGCTATTTGGAAAAAGAGATTTGTAAAGTGATGAGGAAGAAAAAGAAAAGAAAGAAGGATGGAAATATCTATAAAAATGTATTTTTATTGAAAAAATGAGGTACAATGGCAATAGTCAAAATATCATGTCAGAATAAAAAGACATAGTATGAATAGTCTTCCTTTGGCATGTCCTTTGTAGGTGGTTTTGTGTATGTCCTCTAAAGACTTTGTCATGTTGCCAAAGATATGCATTTCATGAGTGTTAAATGAGTCTTTTCTGAATGGAGCTTCTAACTCCACCTGTGTAGTGTCATAGCCGGTAGCAAGTCCGGATAAAGAAGGAGGGTTATGTTAGGCCCTCAACAGCCAATGTAAAATTTTGTCAAATCTCTATAACATGGATCAAGGATATTTTTGTGCTAAGACTAGATCATTACCTAGAAGTAATGTAAGGTAGCATTATATGGATTTGGGAATCTCGAAGCTGAAAAACAAAGGAGAAGTTGTACATGGATTTGTTGATTTTAAAAGTCAAGTTGAGAACTACTTTAATAGAAAAATAAAGATGATACAAAGTGACTAGGGAGGTGAATTTAGAGCCTTCCTGGGAATCGTTCAGGCTAGTGGAATAATTTTTAGGCAGTCATGTCCTTACACTTCAACTCAAAATAGGAGAGCTGAAAGAAAACATCATCACATAGTAAAAATGGGTCTCACATTGCTTGCTCAAGCAAAAAGGCCATTACACTACTGGGTTGAGGCATTTAAGACAGTTGTATTTCTTATAAACATGCTTCTTACATATGTTCTAAATGGTGAAACACCTTTCAACCATATTTACAACAAAGAGCTTGATTATAAGGCTCTAAAACCCTTTGGCTACGCATGCTACCCCTATCTGAAACCTTATAATACCCACAAACATCAATTCCACAACCAGAAATGTGTGTTCTTGGATTATAGTGATGTTCATAAAAACTTCAAATGTCTTAGCTCGATTGGAATTGTTTATACCTTAATACATGTTATCTTTAACAAACTTGATTATCCTTTTGCTAGTGGTTTCTTGAACAAGAAAGAACAACTAGTTGATGTAATTATATCTAATGATAATGTTATGTTGCAATATTTTGGATAGATTGAACATGGGAGTTGAATTTGCACCTGTAGAACATCAATATATTGGCAAGGGACAGGAGAAATCCATGCAAACATCTCAATCTGCTATTGAAAAGGAAGAGAACTTAAGTATCAATGAAAATTCTTAAACATCATTAGATGCATCAAGTGAGGGATGTCACCAACAAGGTGAAATCATTGATCAACAACCAGCAGCACATTAGGAAGAGGCAAGTGATAATCCAAGAAATCAACTTACTACAATTGAGGTAGAACAGCCTAGACAACCTCCAGGATCACAAGAAACAAAAGTGGCTTTCACAAGCCTTAATACCCTTTTGTTGGGTTAATAGTAGTTGAACTAGAAGAACAATCAAAACCAAGAAATGTAGAAGAAGTACTCAAAATTTCTCATTGGAGGAAAGCAATGTGGTTTGAGTTTGATGCACTAAAGAAAAGCAACACATGGGAGCTGGTACCTTATAATGGTAAGTCAAATATAATTGATTGCAAGTGGGTTTTTAAGAATAAGTACAACTCAGACGATATAATCAATAGGCATAAAGCTTGCCCTGTGGCAAAGGGGTTTCAATAAAACCCTATCCTGAACTTCAATGAAACTTATTGTCCTATTGTTAGAGCTTCATCAGTTAGAATCATCTTAATTGTAGCCACACAATTGGGATATTAGGCAACTAGACATAAATAATGCATTCTTGAATGGGGATTTAGACAAACTTATGTTGATGAAATAACCACTGGGTTTTGTAGATGTCAACAAACCTGATTATCTATGCAAACTTTCCAAAGCTTTGTATGGCTTGAAACAAGCTCCAAGAGCTTGGTTGGACAAGTTGAGGTCAGTCTTACTACAATGGGGATTCAAAAACCTGTAAAGTGATAACTCATTGTTTATTTTCAGATAAGGGCAGATTCTTTTATTTATATTGGTGTATGTTGATGACATCATAGTGATCGGTAACAACTCAAATTATCTTATGCGATTTATTGAAAATCTGAACAAAATGTTTGCATTAAAGGACTTAGGTCAGTTGCATTACTTTCATGGAATTGAGGTCTATAGAGATGACACGGGTTTTTATCTTAGCCAAAGCAAATACATAATTGATATTTTGAAGAGATTTAACATGTTAAATGCTGCACCTTATGAAACTCCTATGGCAACTGGGAAAAATTTCTCTATTTCACATGGACAACCATTTAAAGATCAAACTTTGTATAGAAAGATTATAGGAGCATTACAGTATCTCACTATAACTCGCCTCGACATATGCTACTCAGTGAACAAATTGAGTTAATTGTTGAGTAATCCACGAGATGTTCATTTTCAGGTAGCCAAAAGTATACTCCGATATCTCAAGGGATCAATAAATTATAATCTTCTAATCAAACCTGCACCTAGACTTGACATAATTGTGTTTAGTGATGCGGATTAAGCTATTGATATTGATGATCGAATATCAGTTATAGGATTTTGTGTATTTTTTGAAGGAAATATTGTGTCATGGAGTTCTAGAAAACAAAGAGTTGTGTCCAAATCCAGTACAGAGTTAGAATACCAAGCATTAGCAGATCTTATGATAGAAGTAAGTTGGATATCCTCTTTCTTGAGAGAAATTGGCATGGAAACAAACTTAACACCCATCATCGAGTGTGATAATATCAGTGCAAATGCTTTGGCTTCAACTCATGTCAGCATTCTAGAACCAAACTTATAGAAATTGACATTCATTTCATTCATGACCAGATTCTTACCAAGGAGCTCAACGCGAGATATGTTCCTTCATCAAGCCAGATAGTAGATTGCATGACAAAACCTCTTTCAAATTCCTAGTTCTCAAAACTTTGAAGCAAACTCCAGGTGTTCATCAGACCCTCTTGTTTGAGAGGGGCGTTAAGATATAGTATATTAAATGCGGTTAATTTCAAGGTTATTTACCATTTACCCCTTGTGCTTATCCATTGTCAGTATTGTACATATTGTGAGCTGAACATATGGTAGTGGACATATCACCACTCACTCTATACAAATCATTTATATTTTTCTATTATTTTCTACTTGCATCCCTTGTAAATATATTTGGGTTCTATATAACCCTAGCCATGTAAGGTGTACATCAAGCAATTCAATCAAAAACATTTCCTCATATTTTCCCTCAAAATCCAAGTGTGATGTTCTTACTTTTCTTTAGTTGAAGTTGCCCCTTTTGGTTTCGCTTATGATTAGGCTAGAATTGGATATGGTTATGCCATAATTGAGAATTTGCATTGTGAATTTAGGACAATTCTTAGTGATGTTTGGATTAGTGTCTGCTTATTCCTAGTTACTAATGGCAATAGTTATGCTAGTTATGCTTGAAATGTTAATTTGAATTTTGAATTGTTCTATTGAAGCTTACTGAAATGCAATAATTTAGTTCATGCTTATCAAAGGCAAATATGGATGCAAATTTGGCAAGTCGGAAAACAAATAAAACAGAGATGTGGAACCCTCAGTTGATAATAATGAGAAAAAAAAAACTGCCACCTGCAACGAATGTACATAGATAATTGGTTAGTTTGGATATAAAATACACAATTATGTAGAAGCCAAAGTTGACATCACCATTTTAAGGGCACTTTAGTCTTTTAACATTATATATATATCAAATAAAAATTATATGAGGATTATACATACCAAATGTACTTTTAAAACTCATTTCCAATTTAATTCCTATTTCCATTCCAATTCTAATTCCTTCAAAACGCCTTCTATCATACCAAATGTTACAGTAAAATGAAGCAAGTGAAATATATCACTTATGCTATGTTTGTGAGTTTGGGATGGAAAAGAATGTAATGATCGTTAATAGAACATAACTGAATAGAATGAAACAAAATGGAGTGAAGTGTATCATTGTTTAGGAGTTTTATAGAGGTAAGGAGTAGCATTATTTAACCATTGTTTGAGAGTTATTATAAAATAGATGGAATAGACTATAAATTTTATTCACTAATATTACCCTTATAAGTAAATTTAGATGAAAAAATATGTGAATAAATTATTATTGATTTTACTTTATAATAATAATAATAATAATAATCTTGTGTTAATTTCTCATTTCAGAAAATTAGTTGCATTTTTCTTCTATAGAAAAAGCTTTGTAGATTAATTTCCCAACCAATCTCACGATATCCTTTTAAAAATTAATGAAACTAAAATAAATGGTATCTATCTATTTTATATAGCAATTCACCTATTATATAATAATGCTATTTCACCAATTATTATATAGATGTTAAACACCAATTTTATGTTATCAAATGAAGGTGTACATACATACTGCAAACTTAGATGTGATGGAGAAAACGTAAGAGAGTGAGGGAGCATAATGGTGGGAATAGCTTTGGTGGCAATTTGCGAATAGAAAATTGTGTTTTGATAGGGTTAAGGATAATTTTGTAATTGAAAAACTTTTCTTCTATATATATTTTTTAATATTTTCCATTTCATTTTTTAATATTAAATAAGAAAGGACATTCTATTCTTGATTTCTCAAATTAAGGATGAAGGAAAAAAGGACGTGTCAAGAAACATATTCTAAGCAAAGGAGTATGGGACCCAAATCCATACATAAATTTGGCAAGAGGGTGCATTGATGATATTGTAAGTCCTATGTTCGAGTGTTTCAGCATCCATTCCCAACCATTCCATTGATGACAATGTATACTGATACACAAATCTAGGTCTTGATTTTATTGCAAAACTTAGCGACATTCAATTGATGTTATATTGATTTATTAAAATATTTATCTTATTGATCAATTAATGAATGTTTGATTGAACACACTTTTTTTTTATAAATTTGTTTGTTAAAATTTTTGGTATGGTTACTATATTAACTATATTTTTTCTTCTGTATATATTTGTTAATATTTTAAAGTTTTAAAAGACTATACTTTTTGGCCAATAATATGTATGCTCTATTATGAGTTGATGACTTCGTGTTAAAAATAAATAAATAATTGATATAATTTATATCTATATATGTATATTAAATATATATATATTTTTCCTTTCTCTGTTTAATTTATATGCTCTATTATCTGAGTTGGATGACTTCTTGTTAAAAATGAATATAATTTATATCCATATATATTAAATATATATATATTTTGCCTTTCTCTGTTACACTTGGTATTTAGCTCTTTTTTTTGTTGAAAATTTAGCATTATTTAATATCTAAAAAATGTTATGTTGGATCAATTTTAGAATTGCTTGTTCTTTTTTTTGACGAAAGGATCCATTTAGAGTTAAGATAATGGAATCTCTGGCATACTGCGTGCGGGCTTATGGCCCAGTTTTTGCAGGCCCAAAACTGATAAAAAGGACCATAGTGTATGTCTTACTGGAGTAATACAGACATTTTGTATTTGTTAGTAATTCCAACCTCTAATTGTCCTTATTTTGGTGTTCCAACATATTTTTTATTTCAGTGCAACTTTGGATTTGTGCAAAAAAAATTATTAAATGATATATAAGTGATTATATGTTAAAATTGTGAAATGAAAATAGTTTTTCAATAAACATTTATATGTTAAATAAATGTTTATAGAAGAAATTAATTTTTTCTACTTAACATAATTACTTATTTCATTTTTTCTTTTTTTTATTCAATCTATAATTACTTAAATCCTAATATCCAAATACTTTTTTTTTTATCAAAATTACTTATAAAATAAAAATATTTAAATATAAATATTTTAAAAATATTAACTTATTCTTATAATCACATGTAAATAATCACTTATCCAAACTCACCTATCCATAATCTACGCTACTTAAATACCACCAACCGACATTTAAGTGGGTGTTTGGTTCAAGGTTAACTTAACTGAACGTAAGTTACAAAACATCATTTTTTACTCTGACATGTTTGGCTTGTACTAAACGTAATTTTTAAAAAATGAAACGGGTTGCAAACGAGCTTTTATTAAACACACTGCCTCACTTCCTTTTCAGTTTACAAAACAATCGTTTAAATGTGTTATATTTTTTAATTAAAATAAAATAATCTGACAAAGAGCAATAATCATACTGAATTAGCCGTTATATCCTTCTCTTTTCTTCTTTGGCCAGCAAAACACGGTCCATTTCTTTTGCTTTTTCTCTCGGCTCTGTACACAGTTGCCGATATCGTAGCACACACCGGCTCACAGTGATGCCTCGCTCAGTCTGACCTTGGGCACGCTCGGGTTCCTTCATCGGCATCTTCTGCTCCTTCTAACCACCGGCGTTGAGTGTTTCCTTCCCGGCTTTCTCAGTTAGTCTCCCCTGTTCTTCGTGGACATCACAGGAAGGTTTCGAAACATCCACCATCAACGCCTTTGATCATGATTCCGGTGAACCAGTGATCTGTTTAGATCTGTCATCCTTTACCTTGATCCATGAGGCCGACGAGCACGCCGATCTGCTCCTCTGTAATTTTAGATCTGACCGTGTAGGACGTCGCGTGACCGGAGCTTGTCGAATTCCCAAATTTGCAGGGTGAAAGCTGCATCCAACGAACGGAAAAAGGCATTCCACCGCCGGCGAACCCACTGTGAGTATATATTTCAGTTTTCATAAAGGTAGTATATCCTTGTCTTTGTTTTTGTTGCATCGGAGGTGATGCAATTTCTGCCGCAACTGGTAAATTGGAAGAGTGAAAAAAAAATACAAGATGTGTTCATTTCCTCTTTGTTCTACATATATATTTGATTGTTACAGCTATTGTAGGTGTCTCTATTTTGCCTTTCCTTACTTAAATATTGAAATTTCAGGATTTTTCAATAACAGATTAACTTCATAATTTCTGCCTTTCTACCAATTTAGCTTGATTTCGTGGCATTCATCACAAAATTTGAAGCTACGCCCTTCCTATTGCATTAACAGAACTACAATGACTACTACCTCATTTTTTTCCAGTGTATTCAGTTTTTGTTCCCATCTTATTAGATTGTCATTTTAAATTAATGTTGGTAACGTTTATGACCTCTATTGTAGGGCTTCAGTGATTTTGATTTATTGCAATAACCTTTCATTACCTAACATGATTATTTATGAATTATAAAATAATATTTCTTTGGTTGGGAAATTATTGTATCGCTATGCCTAATTATATTTTGATTATTTTTGTTTAGCAAAACTGAGTGTTATTTGATGACATATCTTCTGGTTTTTTCTTTGTTCATTTCAGTTTTCCAATATATTGATTACCCATCTTATTATATGCTTCAACTTCCCTATAGGCCTTTGAATTTGTTTATATGGAAGTCAGTTTTGCATTGCGATTTTATAGGTCTAGAAAAAAATTCTGGTTCTTGTTATAGACAATAACCCCACATGTGAACTTAGTGCATACATTATTTTGGTAATAAGGTGATATTTATAACGATGAGCACTGGAGAAAAGAAAAAGATTACATGGGATAACATTGCAACTGAGCTATTCATCAAATTATGCTTAGAACAATTTGGTAAGAACGAACGCATTGGAGGAAACCTGTCAAAGAATGGCTGGAAAGCTGTTATGGCCGCTTTCAATGAAAAAACAGGCAGAAATTTCACCAAGATGCAATTTAGAAACAAATGGGATAACCTTAAAAAAGAATGGTCTGCATGGTACAAGTTATTTGCTAATGAAACAGGTTTAGGATGGAGTCCAAAGTACAATACTTTTACGGCTCCAGATGATTGGTGGGTGAAGAAAGAAATGGTATGAAATAATAGTGTAATGACAATTTCTATACATATGTATATTTTTTCGGATGGATATTAATTTAACTTCATTGCTTACATGCATGCAGGAAAATCCACTATATAAGAGATACAGGTATAGTGGCCTTCCTTTTTCCAAGGAGTTGACCGCATTGTTCAAGGATTCCGCAGCATCTGGCATACATGCATGGTCACCTAATTCAGGTATTATACCAACTGCCATGGAAGAAGAGGATGATGTCTACCGTCCTACCGTGGATGGTATTGATCTTGAGGAAGGATCAGGTGATAGTGATGAAATCCTTGGTGGAGGGGGTGCAGGAGAAAGTGGGGGACTTAGTTCAGATATGCAAAACATCAATTTAACTAGTTCTCGCAGCACTGATCAAAGCTTAGGCAAGAGGAAGAGGGAAGGATGTTATCGTGGTCAGCAGAAGAGGAAAGGTGCACCCACACAGGAGATAGCTTCTGCAGTTAGTAGGATTGCAAGTGCGTCTGAGAAGCGTACAAATATTCTTGCACCACCCGGCACATCAATTGCAGAAGTAGTAGCTGAAATTAAAAGAATCCCAGCTATTAGAAATGATAAAAATTGGCTTCCTCGATGTGTTGAGCTGATGTCATCATCTGATAGAGCCAGAGAAACATATGTTGCAATGAAAGATGATGAGGAAGCATTGCTTTGTTGGCTAAGATATAAAGTTTATGAGACATAGGCTATTATGGCATCACTGTACCGGATGACTATCATAGAGTGCTTATTGTATATATGTAGCTTGGATGTTTCTATGGTTGCTTTTGTGTTGTGACTGCTATAGATGACTATCATGTTGTACATGTTGTAGTTATGTACCTTAGATGTATCTATGGTTGCTTTTATGTTGTGACTGCTGTAGATGACTCAGGTACTAGTTGTTGTAGTTATGTACCTTGGAGGTTTCTATGGAAAACTCTTGTGTTGTGATTGGTGTAAATGACTCATGTACTGGTTGGTGTAGTTATATAGCTTGGAGGTTTGTATGGATTACTTTTGTGGTGTGACTATTGTATTATATTATCATGACCTTTGTGTTATGACTGCCATTTACTGACTATTATCATAAAATATGACTTTTTTCTATGGAAGGATATCATTAATATGATGATTATATTTAAACTTACAGGTTTGTAGCATGGACGATGCACGCCGACGAGCTATTTTACATGATGATTTAACAGAGGATGAACAAGTAGCTGCATTAATTGGCCAGTATACGGTAATGTATTTGTGTAAAGAGCCGTGTAGAACTAATGAACAAACAGGCCATTCCTGGGTACAAGACGTTTTGCATGGTCATCCAGCTCGATGTTATGAGATGTTTAGAATGGAAAATCAAGTATTTCATCAATTTTGCTTGGAATTGCGAAATTATGGGTTAAGAGAGACCACATGTATGACCATTGAAGAAATGGTTGCAATGTTCTTATATACTGTTGGACATGGGGTAGGAAATAGGGTCATTCAAGAAAGGTTTCAACATTCGGGGGAAACAGTGAGTAGAAATTTTCACAAAGTGTTGAAAGCGTGCATTCGTTTGTCACTAGAATACATCAAGCCACGAGATCCTACGTTTCGTGAGGTTCATAGAAAAATTCAAAATCGTTACCCATTTTTCATTGATGCCATAGGAGCAATTGATGGTACTCATATCCCGTGTGTGGTGCCTTCCCGGGATCAAATCAAATTTATTGGAAGAAAAGGAATTGCAACACAAAATGTGATGGCTGTGTGTGATTGGGATATGTGTTTTATTTTTGTCTTGGCCGGATGGGAGGGTACTGCACATGATGCGCGTATATTCACTCACACTCTAACATCTCCCAGCCTAAATTTCCCACATCCACCTCCAGGTTGGTTATTTCTACCCTTGTATATTTTAGTCTTATTACTTCTTGTTCGTTGACATCACAAATATATGACATTTTTTTTATTGTTCATTAGGTAAATATTATTTGGTAGATTCTGGCTATCCAACGCCAACTGGATATCTTGGTCCATATAGACGTGAACGTTATCACCTTCCAGATTTTCGACGTTCATCTCGTTTTGTAAACCCTAATGAAGTGTTTAATTATCATCATTCAAGTTTAAGGTGCACAATAGAAAGGACCTTTGGAGTTTGGAAGAATCGATTCGCGAGTTTAGGCAAAATGCCAAACTATCGTTTTGATACACAAGTCCAGATTGTTTGTGCAACAATGGCTATACATAACTTCATTAGAAGGAAATCTATTACTGATTCTGATTTCTTGCTTTATGAAGATGGCAACATAAGTATTGACAACGATGATCACAATCATGCAGGTGAGGGTCCAAGCACACTTTCAGCTATAGCCTCTTCAATAACGATGGATAGCATTCGTGACTCACTCAGAGGTCAAATAGTACAATACTTGCAACAGAACTAGTCACGCCTACTGTTTAAATATGTTTGACTAAATTATGAATATTATTGTGGTTAGACAATTTGTAATTAAGGTAGTATATTTATTATATTACACCGTTTAGTTATTTCATAAATTATTATTTGTCACTTATATTTATTTCTGATAATTGAAATTAACTATATTATTATTGTAAACTATACATCATTAAATTAGTTATATAATACTCCTCAGTCCTATATATAGGACTTTTTGTCCTAATTCTAAATATCAGACCCTTTATAATGTACGAGGTTTTTTTTTATTATACATTTTTTAAAAAATACCTCTATTTAATATATTCAAGGAGAAAGAGAGAGAAATTAAATAAGTAGTTTTGGAAAATTTTTTTAATTTTCGAACAAATCGAGATAGTTATTTAGTTTTAATTATAATTTTTATTTCGCGTAATTCAGTTAAAAGAGTCTTATATTAGAATCAGAGGAAGTAACTTCATTTTATAAAACTTATATCCTTTTTCGTAATTATACATCTAAAAGTACTTTTACTTTTTATTATCCAAACATATATCAATTTACCAAACATACTTTTTCAAAAATAATATCCAAATATACTTCATTTTTACAAACTTACTTTTATCAAAACTTTATTTTTATAAACTTTATTTTTCTTAACTTCATTTTACAAAACTGCTAACCAAACGAACCCTAATTGTTTCACGCACACATACGTTCACCCATAGGGGAAGGCGTGGTGCAGACCGCGGAGAGAGAATCAGTTTGCAACCTCTCCATGTTTGCTTCACTCTCCGACAGCGGCATTCTGATTTCACGGTACTGCTGTCTTCTGCTTCCACGAATCTCTTCCATTTCTCCTACGCCTATAATCAATCCTTCCGTCTTAGCTCCTATGGAGAATTATGCGGTGAAGAACTCCAATTCCAAGAACCCTTCGTTCTCGTCTTACGCTCATGCTAGTCCAAGGTTGTTCACTTTCCCCAATTTGTGAAATCATCCAGGAAAACATGAACTGTATTTATTTATTTTATTATTACTGAAGATATAATTCTCTCTGGGAAATCTTGCGGACACTTGAAATCGCTATGTCTGCTAATTTTTCTTCCTTAAATTTGGGAAAATTTCTGGGAAATTACAGAAAGGTTTCCGAATATTCTCTATCATATATTTTATAGTGCTTATGGTTTTTGTAATAATTGTATTTCGTGTGCAGTGGTGGCAGGGCAAGAGCCTTCGAGATGAAAAACGAGAGAGATAAAACAAGAGGGCGGGGCGGTGGAGGGGTTGGCGCTGGAAAAGATAAAATTGACGCCCTTGGGAGGCTCCTGTAAGCACTTGTAGGCCCTGTATTCATTTTATCTTGTTAACTACTTTCGTTTGCTTTTAATTGTTGAAGTTGTTTATTAAATTATTAATGATAATTTCTTTATTTTTCACTGTAGAATGGATATTTTCCCCCCTTCAATTACTGGAAGAAATTTTTGCAAATTATAATATGTTATGATATATAAGTGTGAAAGTATGTGTGTGTGAAACAATTAAATGTAGGTTGGTGGTTGTAGCCGTTGGAGGGGCAACGATTATAAAGGGAGTGTAAGTACAACTTGGAGGGATTATTCATTCTTTTAATTGGTAACTACTGAATAGAATCTCATTTCTCTCAGCTCTCTCTCTTTTCTCTCTTCTTCTTCTTTCTCTTTTCTTTTCCCTTTTCCTTTCTCTCTCTATAATTCTCTTCTACCCTATCATAATATCGGTTGGTTTTCAAGTCATGGTTTGCTTTGCTTTAATTCAGGGACCTTTTATATTTTGAGTTTGGCCAACCCAAGTAAGAGGATAATAGAGGACAACAAAATATCTGATTGGAAAGTATAATATGCAATAAAAACATCTGGATTTTCAATTTACCCTGCATTTTTCCTTAGCAACACAAAATGATTTGTAATTTCATACTCACCTGGCTGTTTTGAGGAACAGAGTAACCTTGGGATTCAATGTGGTTAATGTCCTTGGCTCCTTGCTTATTATACAATGTGAGGACATTTTTATAAATATCAAGTTTTTGCAGGAAGATAATGTAACTCTTATGTCTTGATGTAGTTTATGACGCTTTGAAGCCTCTTGCTCTATACTTATGTTGTAAAATTTGCAGGACACGAATTTTACGCCATATGGCATCTGAATTGAATTTGAATCTGC
The DNA here is from genome assembly GCA_026686845.1 of Adenanthera pavonina. Taxonomy (NCBI): domain Eukaryota; kingdom Viridiplantae; phylum Streptophyta; class Magnoliopsida; order Fabales; family Fabaceae; genus Adenanthera; species Adenanthera pavonina. Next base: position 14,488,074 of record JAIVEN010000017.1, read on the forward strand.
GGAGTGATGGTTTTGTGAGTGTTAATGATCTACTGAAGCTGAATATGAAGACATTCGCCAATATTCCGTTAAAATCACACACTATCGATGACATCAAGGAGGTCAGTAAATTTTTTTTGGTTCTTGAGTGCTTGTTTGTTTTCACTTGTAATCAATTTATCTTTTATATTGTCACTTGCTATCATTTCTTTGGAAATCAAATTTGTGTTTGCATTTTGGGAGAATAATACGAGTCACATTGTTAATGCTTAAATGTCATTTATTCACTTAATTATGTTTTACATTTCATATTTTAAAATATAGTGAGGAAACAAAATTAAGTCTGAGTTGGAATAGTAGGAGTTTCAATGCAGTTTGAAATGTTGTTGTCCCACATTTTTTTCTTTTGGGTGGAATAAGGAGCATCATAAGGTCTACAATTAAGCAAGAACCTTCCTATGGAAACTAATGAACCTAATTTCCTCCATAAAAAGTTAGCATTGTTGCACGGATAAGGAACTTGTCATGGTAGTTGGTGTGTTTTGGCATTATCTATGAGACATCACCTATCTCTTTCACTTTGCGATTTGTGGCTCTCATCATTCATGTCATACTTAAGAATTTGTTGCTCTAGTTGACCCTGAGACATCACCTATCTCTTATATTGTAAAAATAGTAGTTAGGTTTCAAATTATCTGATTCAATCTTTCAATACTTCATTTTGCCATGGGTTGAGGAGGATATAGAACACTAGATTTTGGTATGGATACTAGATAAGTTTAATTAGTAGTGCCTGATAGTTGTTTTGGTTATGGTGTTTATGATGTTTATTACTCATAGCATCTTTTTCTGTGTTCTGTTAATTTTAATTGATTACTGTTTCTGTTTACATATATTTAATGATTTTAAGACTGATTGCTCATGAATCTTTTTGTGAGTTAATGTCTATTTCATGTGAACTTCCTGAAAAACTTTTATTCTTCATTATCTTATGGATATCCTCAGGCTGTCAGAAAGGATAACAAGCAGCGCTTTAGCCTTATAGAAGAAAAGGGGGAACTGTTAATACGAGCTAATCAAGGCCACACAATTACGGTAAAATAATCTTTGCAAGAACATTAGCACACCTTTACTTGTTATTTGAGTTTTGAAGAAATAACTGAAATTTATTGGGTTGGCACCCTGTGTGTTTGTAATTATTCACTCTGGGTGATTATTCTAGTTCTCTATTGAAATTGCATTTGCTAGATTCATGATGAGATGTCATTGAAGGAAAAGTAAATATAATACTTGGTGTCTCATTTTCTTCTGTGTATTTTTTTGGTTCATCAAAATCAAATGTGAGTTGCAACTTTGCAGAATAATATAACACAGAAATCTGGATTTTGTGAATTCCTTTATCTTTTTGCATATTTTTATGTTATGAAAAAATATGAAATAGAGAAAGATAGGAAGAGAGAGAGAAGGGAAGAGAGAGAGAGAGAGAGGAAGAGAGAACAGAAACAAATTAGCATTCCACTGATGCTGAAGCCTACTCAAACTAACAGCCTCCTTGCCTTTCATAGACACAAGGCAACCAAGAATCACTAACAACCGTCACCCATAACTACCCTAACTAATTTCCTATTCATTTTATTATTATGTATCAATACTCCCTCCCCCAAAGACCCTGGACCTCAAGGGTCAGTTACAGATATGCAGAATACAATTTCCTGGAAACCAAACAGAGAAACCCAGACATAAAATTTGAAGTTGCTGCTGAATATTGAGACTTAGACGCTGTGCATTTGGTGATAGCTTTAGGATTGGGCCCATAAGACTGGTCCATTGAGAAATTATTCTTGGGCCCTTTTCTTTGCTGCCAGCATTATTCTTTCCCCTTTTTCTCATCATCAGAAGCTGACACCACGTCAGGAAAGAACAGAACAAGTTGGCCCGCTGTGTAGTTGACTTTTCAACAAAAGCAATAGCTAGAACAGTCACTCACGTCAAGGACTTTGAAGGATGACACACATACCATTTACTCTTCATTCCTGATACTTGATTCTGCATTCTAGTTCTCAAAGCCTTACAGGCAAGCATAGAAGACAACCTAGGCAACACCTTTAAAGCTCGTCCAACCCTATCAACTTATGCAACCCCATGGCCACAGATAACAGACAACAGTGGTGACCTTTGCCCTTCATCCCAAAGTAGTGGAAGCTTTGAAACTCTTTGGATAGCCATACCCAAGTTGCGATTAGCAAAACTGAAGTCACAGGGTGTAAAGTCAGTTATTGCAGAGTGATTTGCAAGAAGGGTTAGCATAGGCCTCCATTGCCTCCAACTACCCCACTCGTAGCCCAACATCTCTTGGTTCCCCTCTTGAAGATGCCATTGTCTTGCAGTGAATGTTCTTGAGTCCCACCATGCACTTCTTGATTTTCCTGCACGAACATTTGTGCCTTGCTTTCTTCTTTAATTCCCATTACAAGAGGCTCGTCTGAATGCTCACCCACAGCTTCTTGCATAACCTCCCTAATGGCCAAGAATTCTTCCCTTAAACAGGTGCGGAACTCCTATATAGATACCTCCACCTTCTGAAGCTTTCTTGCTAGAACACGAAGCTGCTTTAGGTCCATTCCCCTCCTCCTAGGAAAGGTCAGCTTTGATACCACCGTTATGAAAAAATATGAAATAGAGAGAGACAGATAGGATGAGAGAGAGAAGGGGAGAGAGAGAGAGAGAGAGAGAGAGAGAGAGAGAGAGGAAGAGAGAACATAAACAAATTCACATTCTACTGATGCTGAAGCCTACTCAAACTAACAACCCCCTTGCCTTTTATGGACACAAGGCAACCAAGAATAACAGCCATCGCCCATAACTACCCTAACTAATTTCCTATTCATTTTATTATTATGTATCATTTTATTTGTGGATGTCCTGATTCTTTTCTTTCTCTCTCTTTTTTTGGTTTTGTTTGGGAGTTTATCGGAAATAACATCACTCTTATGGGTACAATTCTAAATTCCATTTAGGCTGATAAATAGTGGTGCCCACTCTTTGTAAGTTTGTGCAAAAGTGTTCATTCATAATTGAATACATTTCTCTGCTCTTTCTCTGCCTTTCTTCATTAATTTCTTCTTGAGAACTAGTAATATAAATTTATATTTATTTTTACAAATTTTGGTTCTAGTGACTTTAACATATATTCATTAGTGAGGTGGTAGAATATGGATTTCCTGCTTTCACGTTTTCATTCTTGACAAAAGCCTAAAGTACTTAGATATGAATCTCTTGTAGCAGCAAAGATTGCTTTTATCGATTACCGAGCATATTTGTTTGTTACAAACAGTAAAGAACTGAGAAAAAAGGATGGGCTTAGGGCTTGATGGTTAGGGTGTTTGGTACATAACTATTAGCACACCAGTTTGATCCACCCTATGGTTCAAAAGAACTGAGAAAAAAGGATCAAATAAACATGAACCTACCACATTATAGCACACACATAACCTTATCTATGGGTTCCATGGATATTTGACCACATTTCAAGCATTTGAATAATGTCATGTCCAAGAACTTTGATCATCCTTTAACTTGTCAAGGCTGCCTAACCTTTAGATGTATGTCCAATGTTTCCACAATTCTAATACAATCCCGAGCATGATTTTGTTGAAGGTCATTGCTAATGTTAATACTGCAGCATCTTAGAACATTCCTGAGTCGATCACACAGTTTTGTAATAATCCCATTACTCTGATCATGATATCATCTTTATAAATCACTATAAAATTGTTTATTCTGGTGATATGCTTTCTCTTAAACATTGCAGCCTATGTCCAACCAGTACAATCAACTTCTCTTTTAAAGCTCGATAAATTATTCCTCACATTTGTCCTCTGTTGTGACTTATTATCATCATTCCAAGTCTGACAGCACTCATTCCAAAATGGGAAAATCAATGTAAAACCAATACTGACGTCACCAAAAAAGAAAAAAGTGAATAGTGATGAAACTTGTTCATTTTTTAAACATTGCCTGATTCCTGAAAGCCAGATGTTTCGAAGAATGACTCATTAGAATAGTTTCTTTATGCAGAATATATGAAGTGTCAGCCAAATTTTCAAACCATATATCCAGCTAGTCTTTGTGGATAAACCATCTATGTTCTGATAGAAATTGGAGAGCCAAACAGCATAGATCATGAAGTGACACTGTAAAAATAGATTATTCGTAGTTTCTCTGTTTTGATGATTTAGATAACACTTGTTACCAATTGACCATTGAAATATGTTAGTCCTGCTAATTTTGAGCAAGTTGATAGCTTTTCTTCTTAACATTGAAAATAGGATTAGTCAATGATGCCTTTTAACTTTCCATGCAATGCTCCAATCAAAACTTGCTATCTCATGAGACCTATTATCTTTTTGGCCAATATGAGACCTACTATCAAATCTTGTATCCTCTTCATAAAGGATTGATTTTCTTTTGTTACAGTATGAGCTATTCAAATCAACTGATCTCGTTGATCTGTTCAGAAATTGGGTGTACTAATCTGTTTTGCGGTGTCTATCATAGTGCATATCCAATTTAGACTCATCCTGGCGTTGTTGATTGTCATGAAATAGATCCTTTACTACATGAAACTGATATGAAATATTCTGTTTTTGTTTGCACCTAAACTTAGTATGCAAGGAGTTATCACAAAAATTTCCAACCTTCCACTTAATACATTCCGCAATATAATTTGATTTTTGAGTTCCTTTCAAGTAGCAGAAGCCTGGTAGATTAGTTCTCTTCAAATGCCTAGATATTAACACCGTGATTATATAGCAGTAGGTCTATCCTCTCAGTACTTGCTAATAAGTCTTTAACCAAAAGATGAAATTGTTGAAATCCCAAACCCTAACATTGTGGTTGGCTTAAGAATAATTCTAATGGACACTCAAGTGGGATGGGAAATTTTCTTCCAAAAGCTAACTATTGAAATGGAAGAATTAACTTACCATGTGTTGGAATCTTCTACAGGTAGCTGGCCATAACTACCAGCTTTAATATCAATTGATGGACCCTCAAATTAGGTGGGAAATTGATGGGAACTTTGGTAGTATGAGATGCCTAAGTCTCATATTGAGTAGTATGAGATGCTCAATAGAGTATTTAAGTAGATTGGTTCTCTCACCTCAATAGCTAGCTTTTGGCGGAGGTTTCCTTGTCTTACTTAGGTACCCATCAATGGTATCAATGCTTGGGCATCGACTATTCTAGAGAGGGCTACTTATAGAGGGTTTTGACCAATGGAGGGTTCTAATTGATCGGGGAGTTGAGTGAAGTGTTACCAAGTGAAGTGTTGTAGTATGTAGCCGCCGGATCGTCGGCTCTTAAGGGAGGCCAATTGATTGGGATTTGGGTAGTATGGGATGGCCAAGTCTCATATTGAATAGTATGAGATACTCAATAGGGTATTTAAGTGGGTTGGTTCTCCCACCTCAATAACTAGCTTTTGGAGGAGAGTTCCTCATCCCACTTGGGTACCCATTAGAAACCCCTTAAAAGCTAGTTATTGAGGTCGGGGAATTAACCGGCTTTAGTACTCCATAAAATAGGCCATACTACTCAATGTGGAACTGGGCACCCCGTATTATCTTGCTTTCCATCAAGTACTCACTTATTTTTTGGGCAGACTATTGGATTTAGAATTCTTAGTTTACTTTGTCTGCTCTGCAGTATGACTAATGACATTTAATCTGCAGGCTGTTGAAACTGAAAGCTTATTGAAACCAATCCTTTCAGCTGAAGAAATTCCAGGTAAATTGTCTGATCGTATTTTTTATTTAATTTCACATGCTCCCAATTTTTATTCTGTCATACACTTTTGTTTCAAATTGATACGTTTCATTGCTTAATTTTGCCATTATATGCAGTTTGTGTGCATGGGACCTACAGAAAAAACTTGAATTCAATTTTAGAATCTGGTTTGAAGCGCATGAAGAGATTGCACGTGCATTTTTCATGTGGTTTGCCAACAGATGGAGAAGTAATAAGTGGTAATATCACGTTTCTTGAAAATGCCCTATTTATGTATTTCATTCAGATTCTTCCCCAGCATATTTGTTGTGCTGTGTGAAAGCTGGCCTTTATCGTTTTTACATTGTGACCTATCAGATTTGGGCCAAATGTGGGGTCCAAATGAGAAATTCTGGCATGAGATGCCTTCGCCCTTTGCATTTGTATGCTTCATTGTGCAATATAGTGGAAATTTCAAACATTCAGTGATTTGGGATGTTGGAGGGTGAAGGCCTGTGGGTTTGAAGTCTTCTTTCGGCGGTTTGTTAATTGAAAATTGTGGATTTGGATCTTCTATGTTCCTAGAGAAGTTGAGTGTCAAAGACATAATGTTTGTGAAACTCAATTAATAAACAAGTAGGGTCCACTAATTAAGTGTTAGGTCCTAAACTTTATGCTGTTCTCTCTGAAAATGTTGTCAATTTCTTAAATAAATGCAAAGGATAATTGTAAAAGATCTGCATGCTTGGGCTATTTGCTCAATTATTGAATAAGATCTTCCTTATCAATAACTGTAAGTACTGTGTTCTTAATTATTTTCAGTTCTTACTGTAGATTCAGTGTATTGAAATTGGATTGGCTTGTTTATCTCTATCATTGTGCATGATCTATTATCTTTCTCTTGTTTTCTTCTTCCAGGTATGAGACGAGATGTCAATGTCTTAATCTTTCTAGATGTTCGAAAAGCTTTGGAGGGTATGATGATGGACTTGTCTCGTTTCCTAAGTTGTGCTATAAATGTGATTAAGTTCAACTTTTTCCTTGTTTCTAGGATACCAGAGTATTGAGTATTGACTGCTTTTATTTCGTTTTTGGTATTATTTTCAGAAGGTATGAAGCTTTACGTTTCTGATAATAAGGTGATATTGACAGAAGGTTTTAATGGGGTTGTGCCAGTTGAGTATTTCGAGAAGATAGAATCATGGCCAAGCAGACAACCAATTCCATTCTAAATTTACTGCATGGTTTCGAATGTTTTGTTTTTGGCCAGAATTATGTACTGTCTTATCACTAAATGTAAATTCGTGGTAGATGGAAAGACTCAGCTAAGGCTGAGCACGTAGCTCCCTTTATGTGGGAGCTTTTTTTTTTTTTAATTAAATTATGGACATTTCTTGTTTTTTTTTTCGATTGAGTTTTGTTAAAATTATAGACTTATGATGGATTGTAACTGAGTCATGGGTGGGTTGGTGGGTAGCTGTGTGTGAGAGAGAGGAGGTGGGGCGTGGGGAGGAAATATGGCATCAAAGAGTGTACAATGCATTGTAGGGTTAGAATGGGGCTAGCAATCAATGTTTGTGTCGAGAGATTAGCCTCTCAAATGCTATTTTGTGTGTATATGTTTTTTTAAAAAAGTACTTATTGTTTTATTAAAATCCTAAAACGATAAACATTTTAAAAAATCACAAAATGACTAAAATGATAATAATTTTGAAATTGACACTATTTGCTTAGGTTTTGAATATACTTGCTCTAGTTTAAAAAAAAAATGCCCCTTCCAAATTTTCACATATATCAAGAAAATTTAAATAATTAAAGTTATAATATAATTTAATTATATTTTAATTATTTTATTATAATATCATTATCTTAAATGAAAAGTAAAGTAATAAAAAAATAATTAACATTTTATTACAATTGTAAAATGTCAAATATTTTAAAAATTAAAAGAAAAACTAAAGTGACATTTTTTAACCGGATGAGGAAGAAATTAAGGAAGTTTATGTAATTAATATTTATTTCTATTCATAAAAACTGTTGTTTTAGGATTTATAAGATTTTTCATAATATTTGTTGTATTAAAATATCATTGATGTACTAATTATATTTTTCACAATTTTATTCATTATCAGTACTTTTAATTCTCTCTTGATCTGTGTGAAACAAGTTTAAGATTAGTATATTTTAGTAAAATATTCTTAAAATTTACAACAATATTGATCATTTAATATTTTATTTCTATGTGAAAAAACTTAAAATGAAATTTTTTATGAATTGGAGGAAGTATTTTTGTGACACTCATACTTTTAAATTATAATTTTGAATTTCACCAATTAAAATGAGGTTTATCAGGATATTAGGTGCACATGCAAAAAAAAAAATTTTGTAGTATGATTATGTGAGTTTTTTATGGATCGGATGGAGAATGATTTTTGGCATTTTGTGTTGCAAACTTTAGCATTTTAGGAATGATAGAATCTTTTCTAATGTTAATTTTTCTATTTAGAGAATTGTTCATGATGTTCATGCCCATGTTAATCATACCATACAAGTATCATCGAATATCCTTAGAATTTTTTATCTTGGACAACCAACATGATTCAATGGCTCTTTTTTGTTGTAGATACTTTGTAATTTTTTTATTCTATTTTGAATGAATACTTCTTTCGCTGAAAAAAAAAACGGAAAGTATAATAACCCTCATATTTAAAGTGTAATTTGGAAGATAATTAATTTCTTTGTGGTAAATTAATAATCAAAGATTAATGTAATAATAAAATAATCATTGTTTGTGAAAATTATAATTTCGGAGGTAAATATCGAAAAGTCCTACAGAAAAATTCTGAGAACATTATAATTTAACCACAAATCCAAAAATACAATTGCATAGAAGTCCCTTTGTGAGTTTTAAACATAAATGATGCCAAACTCGCATTTTCCATATTTTTCTCATGCTCTAGCTATTCTCCTCCTAGGCTTTGGCCAAAATTTGGGTCTCAAGATGTCTTAGGGTCGATTTCAAGTGGTTTTTTTGGTAAATATTTGAGGTAATTGCTTCTTTTGTCTTCTCCTCCCTCTCTTATGTAATTTTGTTCATTGTTCTTGATGGTAGAAGTGTTTTCTTCGATTTTTCAGAACTAAAGCCAACCTAGGGTTTTTAGTAATGCTTAGAAATAATGAGTATGTGCTTGGTTATGCTATTGGTATCATTGTATTGAAAGATTTTACAAGTTATACGTTGAAATTTTGAATTTGAGTATGAACCCTAAGTGGATATTTTGGGGGAAATGAAAATGCTTTAACATATGGCTATAAAATTGCCATTGGAAGATATATAAGACCATGGATGTGGATTTATGGAGAGATTTACATTATTTGAACTTCAAATTTTCGAGTTAAACCCTAGGTGGTGAAAATGAGATTTTTTAAATACTTATTGTTTGACCAAGAAATTTATTTTATTTAGCTTCTTTGAGATTCCAAGAATGAGTAGGAAAGGTTTGGTAGAATTTGGACTTGAATTACTATATGAAAATTTTACTCAAAGATGTAACTTTATTGAGTTATCAATTATTTGTGAATTATGAAATAATTGGAAATTCTTGTTGTGTAGAATTTTCATCCATGCATTTTTGAAATTGGAGAATATGTGTGCAAAGTTTTGTGAAATTTGGATTTAATTTGCTATATAAACAACTTGCTAAAAAATATAACTCGGAAAGGTTGTCGAATATGTAAAAATAACTAGAGATGGAAATTATTGTCATCGAGCTATGAAACTTCATATTTAGCATTTAGCATGATAAATAGAATTCATGGTTTCCTTCATAAGGGACTTACTGAAACTATGATTTGATATGAATTTTTTGGTATATTTTAAGTGAGTGAAAGTTATGTGGATATTTGGGTAACTCTTTGGAGAATGTTAAGTTGTGTGATTGTGTTGAAATAATTGAGTAAATAGAATTCATGGTTTTTGGCTCTTGATGATTGGTTATGTAATATTGTAGCCTTAAGTGTAAAGTAATCATTTTCTTGAATAGTTTAGATCTTCAGCTCAAGTAGTCTACTCTAATGGGTGGCTCTGTCTCGGTGTATATTGTTATTTATCTTCATACTTCTAAGGAAACCGCAATTACTAGCAACCTTGCTATAGGATAATCAAATTAACTTGGTTTTAGTATAATATAGTGGTGTAATTGAGGTCGAATTCAAGGAGTTAGCGATTAGAATTGACCAAGAGAGTGTGATTAAGTGCATGAATAGAGGAGAGAATAAGAGAAATTGAGGGGCTTTGAACAAAATTAAAGTGCAATTAAAAGAACAAATCACTAACTAAAACTAGGCAATTAAACTAACAACTAAGAAAGAAAGTAACTAACAACCAATTAATAAAAGTGTAGTAATCATGAAGTTAACTACGGATTAAGGGCTTTCATTATTCATTAATGATTAATTAGGATTAAGGAAATCATGCTTAATTAATGGGACTAATTGAAATTAATGACCTAATTACCATTAGATACAATCAACATGTAATTAGCTTAGTCAATTACTATTACCCTAAGTTAATAAACGTGTCATTGTTAATGATGATTAGCCTCACTAATTAAGACTGATTAGACTTAATTAATTACTATTATTAGGTCTTAATTACTTAATTAATCAATCAAGTAATTAACAATCCAATTAATTTATTAAGCACAAATACTAATTTTAATCTTGCAATTACCATTAACATAATTAAACCTAGCATGCTTGGACATAAGAGGACCAAAATTACAGAAGCCATTAATATGAAAATCACATCTAATCAACATTTAAACCATGTTCAAAACATCATCTAACCATATATTCATTAATTCCATAAATCATGCTCGTAACAACCCCAATTAAATTGTTTCGGATATGTATGAGGAATAATGGAAGAGTATTCTTGGAATTTTTCAGGATCGGAGGGGCCAAGACTGGAGAGGGAGAGTTAAAACGAAGCAAAAGAAAAAAAAATATATATATATATAACATTGGCACCATAGCGCCAAGCTTGTGTTTTCATTATATAACCCAAGCTCCTTTGCATTGTAACAATATTTTCGAGTTCCTAGGTGGTTGGGCTTGTAACATCCCTAGAATATTAGATAACTAAAAATGCATAGAGAATTTACAAAAATGGACAGACACCGTTTTACGTGAAATATGACAAAGAGATCATTTTTCCTCATTGGAAGGAAAAATGAGAAAATGACCATTTTACCCCTGAAAAAAAAAGAAAAGGAGGAGATGGGAAAAAAAAAGAAAGAAGGAAAAGATGAGAAGACGAAAGGCGGGGGGGGGGGGGAGGTACGTGCCTATTGCAGCAAATTTTATGAATTTTGGCAAACATTACACCTAATGACCTGAAAGTATTAAAAATTATAAATTTATCCCGAGTTAAGGGTAATTTTTTTAATATGCAATGTTACTGTCAAAATGAAGCTGTTGATGAGAGAAGTCCAATGGTATATGACATTGGGTGTTAATATTCAAGGATAAAGAAATAATCAGTGCCAAAGGTTAAAAAGTAACTTTATACTGATAAAGTTATTTTTTGATTTGCAAAAGCCAAAAAGTAAAAAAGAAAGGCTATTGGACATCACAAAATGAGTTTTTTTAAAGGTAGTATATTAAAGTAATACCATATACAAATTCACTTTAACTTTGTATCAATAAAGTGAATTTACACTATAAAAAGGTAACTTTACAGGTCCAAGTATAAAGTAACCAACACAGGGTATTACTGGACTGGAAAAATTATGCAGTGTTTTGGGACAAGTGTACCCTCATTCAGGATGCCACATGGCAGTTCATGGGTTGAAGATGGAATGCTTGATGGCTAAGAAAAAGTATGACTTAATTATTAAGTTTTCTTAATTAATTAAGGATTAGAAAAAGTAATCTTAATTAATTGCCTTTATATATACTCTCTCCTCCATCACTTGTACGAGACACACATTTAGAAAAGAGGGGAAGAGTGGTCTGAGCAATGGAGGAAAAGAAGGCTACGTAGGAGGAAAGAAAAAGAGAAGAAAAAATAGGGAAGAAATGCAAGGAAAATTGTTCTTTAAGTGTTCTAGTATAGTTTGTAAGCTCTATGAGTTAGTTCCCTTGAAATTTTCTCTCATTCATCCACTGTTCTAATCTGGCCAAGCATGATTAATGGGAAGAAAAGTTGTTTTTAAACCATAAAATCAAGAGAAAGCATGATATTTTACTAAAGGAAACAAGTATGGTATGTTTTAAGCAAGTTTGTGAAAGAACCATTCTTTTTCCTTTGGAGTAGATTTTTGGCCAGATCATTTGAGTGTCTTAAGGTTGGAATTTCATCAATTTGATGGCAAAAATGAGTTCCCCACGGTGAAAAACCTTAAAAACAAGCATTGGCTCAAAGATAGAGCTTAAGATAAAGAGTTTGGGAATTTAAAGGTTCCAAGAGTTTTATGAGAGCTTTTTGTGATTAGCCATGAAATCAATGGCTTGAGCATGTGTTGAATGATGTTTAGGGACTTGAGGAAGCTTGGTAAAACTAGAGGAAGCTTTGGTTTAAAGAGGAAAGCCAAGTGCAAGCACCAAAGGTAGCTAAGTTTCATATTCTTGCTTTATGTTCTTTCATTGTCTTTCTATGATTAAATTGTGTTGCCATATTGCAATTATGATTTCTTTGATTGGTCTTGGCTATAAAATGAGGGGTTTTATTCCCCGGGATATCCATTTTCTAAGCTGTTATGCTGCCAAATTTTTTATGATCAATGTGACAATTTATTGTTTAAATATGATTAATGTGATTAAATGTGATCAAATGTAATTTATTTGACATGATTGACATAATTACATGAAATGTAACTTGCTACTGAGATTTCCCCCAATCTCATCCCCTCAAGTATCCCAAATGACTAGGCACAAGCTATAGCAAAGGAGTCCAAAGAAAAGGCAAGGAGAATGAAGAAGAGAATGATGCTTGATGGTGTTTTCAAGCTATAAGTGTATATTTTGAAATTATGTATAAAACCATGTATATGCTTTTAGATCTGTGCCATTGTGCTATTATGTCCTTATGAGCATTATGAAATGTTTGGCATGGATTTTAAACATGGAATGATCATGTGAGCTTGTTATGAAGTCTACTTTGCCATGTTATATTGTTAGAAGTTCATTTTGTAGTAATGAAAGTAAAGTTAATACTGTTTGACCAAGACAGGGAAAGTAAGTCAAGTGTTATATATTATTTGAAACTAGAGAGAACAAGCTTTCCAATGAGCTAAAGAACACTCAAATTGGATATGTGTACAATTTATAGTATATTTTTGAAGTTAAGGGTCAAAACTGGACAGTGATGTGAAGGGTGCCAATTTTACTGAATATATTACTTCTCTTTGAAAAGTGATATAAAATCATACAGAGTCCCAAAAATTCAGTGGCTTACATTTATGAAAATATTTATCTTTTGAGTTCAATATGCCAGTAGTTTGAATTCAATTGGAGCTGTACAATGAGAGATATACAAGTTTTCCCAAGACTGTTCCAATAAGAGTGAGGCTCTGACCCTTAGTAATTTAAGTTGAAATCATGCATTTTCTAGACTAAATAAATGTATAAGAAAAATATGAAGGCAAGTAGACATATATATATATATATATTTCCAAGGGCATATAGAATACATGATTTGGCTTAGTATAGAGTTAAATATGAATTTTTAAAGTTACGACCAAAATCCTGGAAAAGATAGAAATGACCATTTGTACAGTGTAAGTTTGAGCAATAAACTATACTAATTGGTCAGATTAAAGTAAAGTTTCATATTTTTATCTTGTACATCATGTTTCTAGCTTCATTTAGAGACTTGAACCATATTGATATGATTTTTCTGGATTAAGTTATGATTTTTCAAAGTTCATCTAGAAAACTTGAGAACCAAATAAATAGTACCACATTTTTTTAATTTAAATATTTTGATTCTATTAATGGTTCAAGCTCTTAATATGAGCTAATTGGATATTGTACATACTATAATATCTGGAAAAATATAGATAAAAGTAAGGTGTTACATGACTCTACTAGGGTTTTGTTTCTGAGCTTTAGGATGTGGATTCTTGGCCTTTGAGACTTGATTCTTGAAGGTATTGTGATTTTTTCATCCATTTCCTTCCTCTTCTCTAGTTTTTTCATTTCAATTCAAAGCTGGGGTTGTGATCTCGTTTTGGTTTAGGTTTCTACCCATTAAAATGTGTTAGAATGCTTCATTTTAGTGGTGAGAAGCTCCCTTAAGCATTTGGTGTGAGTTTTTGAGGATTTATGGCTTGTAAGTATTGAACCCTAGCCTCTACCATGTTGAGCTTCGTAGAGGATGAATTTTCTGAGTGATTGGCTATTTTGGGAAGCTAATTTGGGGTTAATGAAGATGGGTATGGTGTTGGTTACATGGGTTTGGGAGTAAAGCTTGAAATTTCAATTTGGTAGTTGGTTAGAGGCTATGTCTCAACTTAACTCTTGTGTATATCGATTTTTTTAGGTGTGAGCTTGCTTAATTGAAGTTTTTGCACTCTAAGATGGTTTTGGAAGTAGTGAATTCATTGGTAAGTGGCCACTTTGTTGTACTGAGAAATTGAGCCTTGTAGGCATTAAGTGACTTTGGATAGTTTGATTGGTTTATGAGGGCTTGATGCTTGTGCCTGTATGTATGTAAGTATGCTTATGAGAAAGCATATGGCATGTAGCTTGATATATGATTTATTGTGCATTCCCATACTTAGATTCATATGTTGACACAATGCTAGCATAATGATAAATGAATGTATATATGTGTAATGAAAGGATATGTTAGAATGACATATGGGCATCATCACTAATTATGCATGTTTGAGCACATGTTAGTTGGGTGACGATGTCGTTGAGATACTTTGTGATATGTCGAACCACTAAATGGCACACAAGGTCTTGTGTTTAGGTGCTAAGGTTTGTGTTATCCCTGTCACTAAATAGTTATTCTTTAGCAGGGAGACTCAGGTGACTGTGGATTGGGGATGGACCTTCTTTATATGGCCATCAATTTGGAAGAGGGCTACTTATTGGGGTTACCTTGTGATGGTAACTAGCCCATGGTTCTAGTCATGATTGTTAGGACTTCCTTGCGTATCATGAGCATTATGATTGCATGTAACTAGTTGCTTGTATATGTAGAGTTACATGTTTTGTATCTTTTGTTTTGGTTGCCCCTTAGTTACTAGGACCTTGTCTCACCCTGTGGTAAACAATTTCAGATGAGGGATCTAGCTCTAGCAGAGAGAAGGCTAAGGAGACTTAGTTCTTCCTTGGTGGCTTGAGGATATTAGAGTGACACTATAGTGTTTCGGTATTGAACCCCTTTGAGGTCACATGATTTGTTTTCATTTAGTATTATGAGATGTGTAGGATATCAATGTGATGCCGTATGTAATCTTGTCTTGTGATCTTCCTTGAAGAGTCTTTATATCTTTCTTTTCTAGTACTTTACGTGAACTTGATGTATGAGGACTTGGTTGCCATTGTAGTGCGATTATATGTTGTTGTGACTAAACTTACATGTGAATATTGCTTTTGGGTGAAGTTGACACCTTTGGGAATTTTTATGCTTGTTGGAACCTTGTTTGAACATCTTTGTTGAATCAAGAGTTTTGATGATTCCAAACCAACATTCAAGAGCTTGGATTGAAGATATCAAAGGAGATCAAAACTGTCTCAAGTGAAGATTTTCTGAGTTCTTGCTGTTAGATCTTTTGTAGGATCCTTAGTTTTTGTTATGACTGGGTAAAAGATTTTGATTTGAAGAAAAGATGTTTTCAAACTTTGCTTTTATGTTAAATCTTTAAATATTTGAAAAACACCCACAAACAGACGAAGGTTGAAAGTTCAAGCTAAACTGTCAAGTTGGAAATTCGAACTTTGCCTTTGGAAAATCGAATTTCGAGCTAAAACTGAATAAGTCTGAAGAGATGGCTCTCTGTCAGACGAATTTTGGCTGTTCAAAATTCAAATTTTCATCTAGTCTGAAAGAGGCCTTTTGGTAAACAGACGAACTTCACACTTTCAAAATTCGAATTTCAAGTAAAATGAAGTTTATAAAAACCAAAGAAATTCGTCTGAAATTATGATAAAGTGCATCTGAAATCAAAATGAAATTGAGTTTGATAAATGCTCTTTGACAGACGAATTTTGAACTTCCAACATTCGAATTTTCATATAAGTCTGAAAGATGCTTCTTTGCAACAGACGAACTTTGAGTCTTCAAAATTCGAATTTCAAACAAAACAAAAATTGAGAAAATAGAAGAAATTCATCTGAAACTATGTTAAAGTTCATTTGAGATCAAGAATGATTTAAGTTTCAAAACTGCTCTCTGACAGACGAATTTTGAACATTAAAATTCGAATTTCAGAAGCTAAGTTCTTGAGTCTGTTGAAGTGAAACATTGACATACGAATGATAAGAACTTACAACATTCGAATGATGAAATCAGTCTGGAAAGAGTCTCTCTGACAGACGAATTTCATCCTTTCAAAATTCGAATTTCGAAGAAAGTAATCTACTGTGTCTCTTAAACAGTCAGTGGACAGACGAATTTCGGGATACCAAAATTCGAATTTCGAAGGCACTGTAGAAAATTGAAAACACTGTTCATACTTAACCGAAAAACTTTCTTCTTGGAAATTCGTATGTCACATTGTGAAAATGTTTTTTAAGTTTCAAAATTTGAATTTCAATTCATGAATAGACGAACTTCATGCTGTAATGTTGGAAGCTTTAATCTTCGGTTCCTTCAAAATTTGTTTGTTGACCAACCAAAATTCGAATTTCAGTATGTCAGAAACATTAAATGCGGTTAGTAAACGGATAGTTTTTTAGAGTAACCGTTGGATAACTTCCCCAACGGATAGATTTAGTCTCTAACGAATATTTGAGACCTAAATCTATAAATACAACATGATTTGAAGTTGTGGGTAACAAATCAAACTTGTATATACCGAATTTCTGCTAAATCTTCTTCTCAAAAGCTTTTACCCTCTCAATTTCTCTACTTGTACTTAAACTTTCATATTTACTCTTTTCAAGAGAGTTAATTCATTGTAATCAATCTACTCTTCATCTGGAAGATAGATTTACTTGTGAGGAGTATTCACAAGGGGATTGGGAAGCACATAGTGAAAGTGTTTGGAGAGTTTGAGAGAGCTCAAAAACAGAGCATACTCGTGTACTGTGGCCTTAGCAAGAAGCCCATTGAAATTCTTGCTGTATAGTGGATAAATCTCAAGAGGTGTCTTGGGGACTAGATGTAGGTCAAGTGGAAAGACCGAACCAGGATAAATTACTGAGTCTTCTTCTCCCTATCTTTACTTTTCAGCTTGCTCTATTTTACGCATTGTTTTCATTATATTGTGATATCTTCACTTACTTC
This sequence comes from Adenanthera pavonina, assembly GCA_026686845.1. NCBI lineage: Eukaryota > Viridiplantae > Streptophyta > Magnoliopsida > Fabales > Fabaceae > Adenanthera > Adenanthera pavonina. The sequence continues at coordinate 14,505,283 of JAIVEN010000017.1, forward strand.
ACTTTGTGCAGAAAAATTTCAATCTTCCCAATTCACCCCCCCTCTTGGGAAGTCAGCCTTGCTAACAATCTTAAGGTGTGTGACTCAAAATGTGGATAAGCCTTGTTCTAGGCTTGGGGTTCGATTGCCTCACGTGTATTTTTATGTGTTTAGTTAAGTTACAAGCTTAGTTTGGTTTATTGGTTGATGATGTCAAAAATGGGTATGTGACTTTTGGGTTTAATGTGGGGTTTAGGGGGGGTCAAATCTTAAAGGAGCAATTTCTTGGAGTATAACCTCCTTAGACTAAGTCATTGTGTCATTTGTGAGTTTAGGAACAGGTTTGGTGAGCATAGGAATTATGGTTTGGTTTTGGGAAGTGTTATTGTAAAACTTTTGCTTAAAAGTGACAATTTTCAATCATAAGTGTCAAAAATCTCTATGCGGAGGAATTTTGAGGTGAGGTTTGTGCCCATAGTCATAAGGGTTTTTATGTGACTTGTAGGCTTTGGAATGACATTAATCGAAGGTCTGAGTAGGAACATATGCGCATTCAAATTTCATAAAAAAAAAACTAGAAAAATGCCGATACAATTTCAGTTCACAAAGCCTAGGTGCCACATTGCACCACATTTGAAATTTTTACCCCTTATGATTTCTCGCATTCTCAGTGTGGTCAGCCTTATTTCCAAGCCCTTTCCTTCATGTTCCTCATCCGTAAGTGTCAAATTTGAAGTGTAATAGCTATGTCTTGGTTCCTAACTCTTAGGATGTTACAATGCTAACATTAATTACAATCCAAGTATCAAATTCATCTTAGCCAAGGATAAATATTGAGAATAAGCAACATTAACATGTTCAAAATTACAATCAAGAACTTAATGTAACCCTAAACTATAGCATATTTACATTTTCCCATGTAAAGAAAATCTAGACTCCCCATGTAACACCTTACTTTAACTTACATTTTCCCATGTTACTATAGCATATTTACTATCCAAATAACTCATGTTAGAGGCTTGAATCATCATAGGAACCATATTGAATAAAATAGAGAAAATAATATTACTATTCATTTGGTTCCAAAGTTTTTTGGATAAAATTTGAAAAATCATAATTAATTTTAGAAAATCTTATCATTATGATTCAAGTGTCTAAATGAGGCTGGAACTTGTATACTATTTCACATTTTTAAATCAACAGTAACCGTGAATCCATCAGCCGAACAAATTGGCCAGCACATGCTATTACATTGCAAAAGTATATATTTACATATCATTCATTCTCTAAACCAGTCCATTCTTGATCATAACATATTCATAAAATTATAAGAGACCTAAATTAGCATAATGGCAGCAAGGCACAACTTTACAAATTCACATATAATTTTACATATAATTATCAAAACACAAAGGGCAATAGCAATTATGATATTAACAATCCAAAGTCTTCTCTCCTTGCCCTTTGCCTTTGTGGAGATCTTGCCATGCTTTGAACCTAAAATATGGGATACATGAGGGGATGAGATTAGGGATAAACTCAGTAGTAAGTCACATTCAATGGATTATGACATTAATTTCACAAAATAGATCACAATAAATCACATTTGAACATCAAAATACTACATTGGTCAAAAAAATTTCGTTAGCATAACGACTTAGAAAATGGACATCCCAGGGATTAAAACCCCTCATATTATAGCCAAACCAATCAAAGAAAACACAATATACAATGTGACAGCTCAAATTCATCATAATATATCATATAAACATCATATGAACATAGTGAAAGAACATAAAGCAATAAATGGACTTAACTACCTCTTGAAGTACCACTTGATCTTTCACTTGAAACCAAAGGTTCCACTTGCTTTCCTAAGCTTCCTCGAGTCCCTAGACAACATTGAACAATGGCTCAAACCATTGATTTCATAACATAGTAAATAAATCTCAATTGAAACCCATAAAACCCGTAATTGTCCAAGTTGTCTATCTTAGCCTATACTATGAAGTATATACTTGTTCCTAAGGTTTTTGACCATGGAGAATCTATGTTTGACATCAAAACTATGAAATTCCCACTCTAAGAATCATTTTTGGTCTGACCAAAATCTACTTCCCATGAGAAAACTTGGGTTTTACATTTACTTGCTTCAAAACTTACCAACCTTGCTTCCTTTCATAAAAAACTCATGCTTTCTCATGATTTTATAGTTTTAAAACAAATTTCCACACCTAAACACACTTAAAATGAAACTAGACAGTAGTTGGAAGAGAAGAATTTTCATCCCAACCATCTCAAAACACTTAGAAATTAACTAGAATACTTGGAAATTGCAAGAGGATTACATACCAAATTGTTTCCTTAATCTTTCTTCCTTTCCTGCTTCCTTCACGTGGTTGGCCTCTCCCTCTCAATATTTCAAACTTTTCTCTCACTTTCTCTTGCTATATGGTCTGCCAAATGAAACTAAAAGGGGGTATATATAATATCACTAATGACACTTACTGTTTGGCTAATTACTTGGTTAAGGTTAATAAAGTCTTAACCATTAAGTTTCCTTAATCATTAAGGCTTCCTTTTTGTCACATGAAAGTTGCCAAATGGCTTCCTAAATGAGGGGTACACTTGTTAAAGACACTGCATAATTTTTCCAATCCAGTATTACCTTGTGTTAGTTACTTTATATTTGGACAGATAAAGTTACTTTTTGTAATGTAAATTTACTTTATTGATACAAGGTTAAAGTGAATTTGTATCTGGTATTACTTTATTATACTATCTTTAAAAAAGTTTTTTTTGTGATGTTCAATAGCTTTTCTTTTTAACTTTTTTATCTTTTACAAATCAAAAAGTAGTTTTATCGGTATAAAGTTACTTTTTAATCTTCGGCATTGATTATTTCTTCATCCTTGAACATTAACCCTTAGTGTTATATATCATTGGACTAGGCTGGTTGAGGACTTCACTTTGACAGTAATTTTGCATATTTATAAAATTACCCCTGATTTGGGATAAAGTTATAATTTTTAAAATTTTCTTGTTATTAGGTGTAATTTTCCCTAAGGACGTTTGCACTCTCTTCTCACAAATTTTTTTAGGTTTAGGGACATAAATAACATTTTCATATTTTTTCAGGGGAAAAAATGTAATTTCTCATTTTTCCGTCCAATCAGGAAAAATGACCTCTTTATCCTATTTCACACAAAATAGTATATATCCATTTTTGCAAATTTCGTATGCATCTCTAAATATTTTAGTTTTCTAGAGATATTATACCCCATACCCATCAGAACTTTGCCTAAGAACTCTAGCCTATGGCATGTAGCTTGCTCCATAATCTCCATAAGGCTCCTCATGCTCCATCAAAGCTTGAGCTCCTCAACAACCATGGAAGCAGCTTTCAGCCATGACTTGAACAAGAAGGAGAAGATGTGATGGAAAATGGGTGGTAGAAATGGAAGGAAAAGCTTGTGAAGAGGTAGAATATGGTGGAGGAATGGAGATTTAATTGAGAAAATGGAAGGGATAAGAGAGGAGATGGAATGGATGAAGAAGGGTTGAGCACGTTGGAATGAGGAGAGGATTGAATGAGAGGCTAGGGTTTTGGCTCTTACTACCAAGACTTAGGTTAAGTGAGTGGGTGGTAAGAATGAGGGTTATGATAACTGCTTGGAGAGGAAGTCATGAGATGGATGGCCAAGATTAAATGGCCTAACCAACTAGAGTTAGGAGCTAACTAGGGTAAATAAATGACCATGATAAAGTCAACAAACCATAGTAAAAAAAATTGATGGTGTAGATCAGATGTTAGAATGGAGGCTAAGATCAAGAGAGAGGAAAAATAGTTTTTGTCTAATAAGAAGCAAAGATCGTAAGAGGAAGCCAACCAAAAATTAGATTAATACAAAAGTAGGAAATTGGTGTGATTTTCCATAACTTGAACTACCATTATTGTCCTCTAGCTTGACCACCAAGTCTTTAAGGATGATCACTATGAAATAGAATTAAAAATATTAATTGCCATAAAAATTAAAGAAGCGTGCGTGAGATAATCTAGGTCCTTAAATCAAGATAAGAATGTAATTCAAGAGCAAAAAATGGCTAAGATATTTCATGCAATATGAGAAGAAAGAAAGTGGGAAAAATAAAATGTGTGGATGGTAAGAAAGTGGAGAAATAAAATAAATATAAATGGAAAATATAAATGACATTCTTCCATAAGTGTCCATGGGGTCAAAATATAAAAACCAAGGTCCATTTCATTAAAGGTAGGGGCAGAAAAGTCAAGATGGAATAAAAAAGAAAATGAAAAAAAGAAGATGGTAGTGGAAGAGGAGAGAGACTGAATGGAATAGAATTTTTAATTTTATTTACTTAGAAAGACCTCTAATTAGTACACCAACACCAATCACATTAGCATTTCCCATAGAGTGAGGCCAGTTACATAGATCATCTGGCACCACTAGATTGCATCAAAATTTATCTCTTTAGATAAATTATTTATCAAGAAATCCCATCTTACAACCTCTTTCAGTATCTTTCTTGGTCTCTTTCTATGCCTTTCTATAGGATTAAAAGTTTTTTTATCAACTCTTCTCACTAGATCATCCACTCATTTTCTTTGTACATGCTTAAACCACCTTAAATGATTTTCCACCATTTTTCCTTAATAGGTGCCACTCTAACTTTTCCTAGTATACCATTGAAGATCTATGCTATTCTAGTCGTACAATTTAGAAATAAGCTAAGTGCAAAAGACAAGTGTATAGTGATGAGTGTAACCTACATCGTGTCTCTCGAGGAGGAACAAGTAAAAGAATTGATGTATGAGTATGTAATTTCAAGTTAAAATTATGTACTTAAATGATTTTTTAAAAAATGCAAAAATTAAAATTAGAACTAAATTGAAATACAATAATAATAAAAAATACAAAAATTTTAAGAAAGCAAAACTAATTCCTAAATAAAATGAAATACATGACCAAACTACCTAAATGCAATTAATCTAATTAAATAACTAAATGCAACCTAAAATGCAATTAACTACTAATTAACTAAATAAAATGCTAAAAACAAAATTAATGCAAATGCCACTATATATGTATATTTATCAAATGAGATGCAATGCAAACTACTTCTATATGTAAATATCAATTACAACTATGATTTTGGAGAAGGGATTTTGCTTTGCAAGCAATTAAAGTCAAAACAAAAACAAAAATTGAAAGTAAATTTAAATTAAAGAAAATTAAAATAAACAATTAATAAAGGAAAACTATACACTAATTAAGATTTAAAAAGAAAACTAGAAATTAATTATGGAAAGGTGTGTCATTTGTGAGCTTGACATATTACTTGAGTCTATCATACCTTTAGTCCAATTAAATTAATAATGGGGATATAATTAATTAAGTCAATTAAATAGTCAAGACACTTAACTACCATAACTTTAGTTTAAGTAACCAATTAAACACAGAAACCTCTAGTTATTAATCAATCACTTTAAACTTATCTTATCAAATTAATTAGCTTAATTTTAATGTTAATTTGGCTTCTAAATAAATTTGGAAAAAATTGGCAAAATTATCTAATTATACCAAATTAGATAATTAATTTCTTAATTAATCATGATTGCACTTAGCATTAACTAGATTACTTTATAAACTAATGAATTAATAAAGATAACACCAATATTGGGCAAAACATTCCACTTTTCAGATCTGGACATAACAATAAACTAAGCTCAAATTAACATAAATAATCCAAAATCATGTATACAACTCAACCCAATCAAATCTAATCTCTAAACTAATCTCTAAACATCAATATTACCACAAATTTTCATTAATTCTAACTCTAAGTAATCAATAAAATACATAAATAACAAGATGAAAAGAGAAAAAGAAGCATCCCTATTTTTCCTTGAAATTCATCAAACTCAAGACCCCTTCCACAAATGAACCACCAAAGCTGTCTACCATTGCATTGTCACGAGTTGAGCTTCAAGAACCACCCAAGTAGTTTCGGTCATGAAGAATCGGTGGAGGAGATGAAGTTTGAACAACTTGAAGATGATGAAAATGGTTGACCCAAACTTCACGACTAAGCCTATGTTGTCTTCTTTGAAAAGTACCCTATGGCAAAGTAATATCCAGGAGAAGAAGTGATGCAAAGTGAGTGAAAGGAAGGTGGAGGAAGGATGGAAAATGAAGTGGGTGAGGAGGAACCTGCCGGAAAATGGAAGAAGATAGTGGAGAGATAGGTTGAAGGAGGGAGCTCGAAAACCGCATGGAAATGGAAGGAAGGAGCCGAGAATGGAGGAATGTTGGGAGGAAAATGGAGTGAATGAAGATTGAAGGTGAAAAATGAGAGGGGAAGTAAGAATGGAAGGAAAGGAGGCGGTTGCCGATATTCTGAACATAGGGTTTTTGGATAAGAAAGGAAAGAAATGGCAAGGGTCATGTTTGGATGAGTGAAAATGAAGTAAGAAAGTGCTATATAAACCAATTAAAATAAAGACAGATATACATGGACAATTAAAGATAAGGAAAAATGGGAAAGCTAGAAAATAAAATTTTCATAAAATTTCACAATTCTAATGGCCAAAATGCCCCTCCAAAACTTCAACCTCCATTGACCTGCAAGAAAATATTACATCAGATAGATTATATTCCTAATAAATTAAAATAAAACATCTATCATATTAAATTTTTGTCCAATGAAGTTAAATTAATTATGAGATAAAGTTTAAGCTCAATTTGAAGAAAAATTATGAGTCAGAATGATAAAAATAAAGGAAATAAAATACTAAAAAGAAATTTCCAAAGCTCTTTGACAATTTTTCCATTAAATAGATTAATTTTGAATCATTTCTTTAATCACAATTAAACCACAAATGACCGATAATCACATTGAGAATTATTAAATAAAATAAAATGGAAAAATTAAATTCTTGGAATAATTTGGAAAGTAAAAATAATCAAAATTAAAATTTAATTTTCAAAAATTATCCAAAAATTCTCATTTATTACAAATTAAGACTAATTACCTAAATACCATCTAAATCACATAAAATTAGCTAAAATTCAATATTAAAAATGCTTAAATAAGGGGAATAAAAGTAATAAAAATTTATGATTATCACTCATCATTTTGTATCTTTTCAATTCTTGTATGACCATATATTTATCTTAATATTTTCATTTCTGCTACTCACATCTTATACTCTTATTATCCTTTCGAAATTCAACATTCACTGCCATATAGTATCACTAGTCTTATAACAATTAAAAAAAACTCCCTTTAAACTTAGCAAGCACCATGCGGTCACAAATAACTTATGAAGCTTTTCTTCACTTTAACTACTCGACTTGTATTTTACGCATAACTTCTCCATCAATTTTATAGTCACTTTGTAAAATCTAACCAAAATATCTAAACTTTGACACTTGTTATATAGTTTGCTCTCCAATTTTTTCCTCCAAATTATTTCTGGCTTGTATCTTACTAAATTTGTAATGCATATTTTTTGTTTTACTCCTACATAAGTGGAAACATTTTAATTTCAAAGTGTATATCCATAACTCAAGTTTAGAGTTGATCTCTTCTCTTAAGTCCTTAATTAAAACTATATCATCTGCAAAGAGCATACACTTAAGAGTTTCCTCTTGTATATATTTTGTCAAAATATCCAAAAACAGATCAAACAAATATGGATTTAAGGATGATCAATGATGTAAACATATTCTTATAGGGAAGTACTTTGTCTCACCTCTAGAAGTTTTCACACTTGTTATTGCCCTGTTATATATATCTTTTATTGCTCTAATATAAGTCATACAAACACCTTTCTTTTTCAAGGCTTTCCACAGTATATCTCTTGGTACTCTATCTTAGGTTTTTTTATATTAATGAAAACCATATGCAAATATCTTTTCTTTTTGCGGTATCTTTCCATCAAACCCCTTAATTGATAAAAAGCTTTTGTTGTAGACTATCCGGGCATAAATCCAAATTGGTTTTATGAAATACAAGTCTTATTTTTTAATATATGCTCAATCACTCTTTCTCACAATTTCATAGTGTGATTCATAAGTTCTAACCTTAATAATTTGCACAGTTTTAAATATCCTCTTTATATTTGTATATAGACACCAAAATGCTCTTTTTTCATTCCTCTAGTGTAACATCCTCATATTTCTTTATATAATTGCATCATTAGATGATGATATGAAATTGTCTTGGATTGATGTGTGATGATTAGGCATACTTAGAAATATAATTAATTAGATTAAAGGTCCAAAATAGCATAAAAAGATAAAAAGTGGGCCTAAAAAGGTAAAACAGTCATTTTGCTACAAGGTAATGGCAAAATGGTCATTTTACAAAAGTAGAGAAAAAATAATATTATCATATTCCGGTGAAGGGTAAAAGTATAAGTGATATAGAATATGTATACCTGGAGATGAAAAAGTAAAGGTATAGTAAAAGATGGGTCCCACATAAATAGTAAATACTGACCAAGTAAAATGAATAGTAAAAAGTAAGCAAGACAAGTGAACCTTACATGAAAAAGTATACAAACCAGAGCCAAATGGATATGCAAAATGGCAGGATGGCAATTTCTCTCTCCTCTCTCAATATGACTGAAATTCTGGGGAGAAATTAAAGACCAAAATACCCTCCCACACCTCTTTCTTAAGGGATAAAATATCTATAAGCAAAATGATAAAGCTGCATCAATTAATAGTGATTAATCTCAAGCCATTAGATAAAAAAATAATCTAAGGGCCAATAATCACTCCTTGTGCCTATAAATAGAGGCCAACGTCCGCTCATTTTCCTTGCTCATTCATAATACCAAGAGGGTGTAGGAGGTAGTGATTCACAACACTAAGAGGGGGTAGGAGGGAGTATGTTGGCATGAAGAGAGAGGGAGAGAGAAAAAGGAAGAGGAAGAAGGAAGGAAGGGAGGGAGGCAAGTTCCAACCTCCAAAGGTAAGGATCCTTCTTCCTATTCTCTTTTTGTCTCTTTTTCCATTCATTTGGCATGAGTTAGCTGGGGTTTCAAGAAGTTTTCTTCCTCCCTCAAAGCTTTTTCTAGTCTCAACTAAAGCAAGGTTAGGAGGCAAAGTGTTGTTTTCCATTTACATGATGATTGCAACGGGTTTGTGAGGTTGCATATGGTCTAGAATACATCAAAAATTGGCTAAAAGATTGAACTTTTCCATTGGGTTTCCATAAGGCCATGTCTCAGCCAAGAAAGGTTTGGGACCTTGGGATTGGATTTTTATGAAGCTAATGTTTCCAATGAGTTCCTAGCATGCAAAATAATTAAGAAAGGTTAGGGAATTCTTTATAGAAGTTGGTTTGCGCAATGTCAAAATTTAGGGTGATCTATGCATCCTTAATTCCTCATCATGTAAGCAAGTTATTTAACAAGGCTTATTAATGATGATAGGCTCTAAACAAGTTGGAGAAGCAAGCTAAAGCTAATAAAAGGCAAGGTTGAATTACAAAGGTTAAAACACCAAGGTAGTCTTTGGCCATTATCTCTATGTTACTGTTTAATGATGTTTTACATGTTAGTTGTTATGAAAATGTTGCCATGTTGTCGCCATGACTGTTTTTGTGATTGGTTGGTTGTTTTTATGATAAGGGCTAAGCCTAGGATGTCCTATTTTTAAGCCGTTATATTGTCAAAATTTTGTTAAACAACATGGATGTTTTATATAGTATATGAAAGTATGCAAAGTTTTCAGTCTTCAATTGTGTTGTGATGACGTATTGGCATATACAAGTTAACTACTAAGAATTCCCAATCTCACCCCCATGGTTTCCCATATGTTGGGAAAGCATGTTGGCCATGAAAGATGACAATGCTTGAACAATTACTGGAAATTGTTTATATATGTAAGTTACTATCTACTTTGGACTGTTGTATAAATTTGAATATGAATCCAAAAATTCATTTGTCTATATGTATAGTAGAGCCATGTCTTATGAACAATATGGCATTAGTTTGGAGATATGCCTATTTTCTCAAAACTGTTCTTGTGAAAGATATTTGACCCCTAAAGGTTTAGGTTAGTATTTTGACCAGCAAGTATAAATATAAATTTATTAGAAAGTAGACGTACAAAGCTTTCTAATGATGTTAAGAATACATGAATTGGCTTTGTATATTATAAGATATGAATGTCCAAAATTATGACCTAGAATCTAGATAGAAACTGGAAGCAGAAAATAAATAGTAAATTTTACAGAATAAATTGTATAAATTTGAGTGATAACTTTTTTGTTGAATCAATATTTTTGATGATTCCAAATCAGCATGCAAGAGCTTGAATTGAAGATATCAAAGGAGCTCAAAGTGTTTCAAGTGAAGGATTTCTAAGTAATTGCTGCTAGATCTACTGTAGGATCTTTAGCTTAAGTTATGAATGGGTAAAAGCTTTTGATTTAAGGAAAAGATGTTTTTAAATCTTGATTTTATGTTAAATCTTGACTTATTTGAAAGATACCCACAAACAGACGAAGTTTGAAAGTTTAAACTGAACTGGCATGTTAGAAATTTGAACTTTGCCTTAGGAAATTCGAATTTCGGGCTAAAACTGAACAAGTCTGAAGAGATGTCTCTCTGTCAGACGAATTTTCTTCTCCAAAATTTGAACTTTCATCTAAGTCTGAAAGAAGCCTTTTAGTGGCAGACGAACTTCAGATCTTCAAACTTCGAATTTCAGATAAAATGAAGTTTGAGAAAACCAAAGAAATTCATCTGAAATAATCTAAAATCAAGATGTAATTGAGTTTCAAAAAATGCTATCTGATAGACGAACTTTGGCTTTCTAACATTCGAATTTTCATATAAGTCTGAAAGAAGCTTCTTTGAAACAGACGAACTTTGAGTCTTCAAAATTCAAATTTCAGACAAAACACAACTTATGAAAATAGAAGAAATTCGTCTTAAACAATGTTAAAGTTCATCTGAGATCAATAATAATTTAAGTTTCAAAACTGCTTTTTGTCAGACGAACTTTGAACAATAAAATTTGAATTTGAGTAGCTAAGGTTGTGAGTCTGTTGGAATGAAATGTTGATATACGAATGACAGAGATTTGTAACTTCGAATGTTGAAGTTAGTCTGAAAAGAATCTCTCTGACAGACGAACTTCACTCCTTCAAAGTTCGAATTTCGAAGAAAGTGAACTACTGTGCCTCCTTGAACGTTCTACAGACAGACGAATTTTGGGGTTCCAAAATTCGAATTTTGAAGGCACTGTAGAAAATTGAAAACACTGTTCCCACTTAACCAAAAAACTTTCTTCTTGAAAATTCGTATGTCACATTGTGAAAATATTTTGTAAGCTTCAAAATTTGAATTTCACTTCATGAACAAACGAACTTCGTGCTGTAACATTGGAAGCTTTAACCTTCGTTTCCTTCAAAATTCGTCTGTTGACCAACCAAAATTCGAATTTCAGTATGTTAGAAATATTAAATGCGGTTGGTAAATGGATAGTTTTTTAGAGCAACCGTTGGATAACTTTCCCAACGGATAGATTTAGTCTCTAACGGATAGTTAAGGCCAAAATCTATAAATACAACATCATTTGAAGTTGTGGGAAACTAATCAAACTTAAATATACCGAATTTCTGCCAAATCTTCTTCTCAAAATCTTTTAACCTCTCAACTTCAATATCTGTACCTTAACCTTCATATTTACTCTATTCAAGAGAGTTGTATCTTTGTAAACAATCTACTCTTCATCTGGAAGATAGATTTACTTGTGAGGGGAAATCACAAGGGGATTGGGAAGCACATTGTAGAAGTGCTTAGAGAGGTTGAGAGAGCTCCAAAAACAGAGCATACTAGTTGTACTGTGGCATTAGCAAGAAGCCCGTTGAATTCTTGCTGTATAGTGAAAAATCTCAAGAGTTATCTTGGGGACTGGACGTAGGTCAAGTGGATAGACTGAACCAGGATAAATTACTGAGTCTTCCTCTCCTTATCTTTACTTTTCAACTTGCTCTATTTTATGCGTTGCTTCTATTACACTGTGCTATCTTCACCCATTTCACTTTGTGCAAAAAAATTTCAATCTTCCCAATTCACCCCCCTCTTGGGAAGTTAGCCTTGCTAACATTTTTAGTTCTATTTTTTCCATGAAGTTCAAAATGTGAACAATTTTTAGAGACTTAAACCACTGAGAAATAATTTTTTCACATTTAATTATATTTTTATGAAAGTTTGCTTCCCAATTTGCTATAAAGCCTGTGAAAATAGTTTTTTATAGTTTTTAGTTTTAAATTGGTTTAGGTTTTTGAAAGGCTTTTTAATGATTTAAAACCAGGTAGTTTACATGGGGAAGATATTGAATTTTAAGATGTAACATCTGGCATTTTCTTTGGTATCAAAATCTCATTAAATAGCTTAGTAAGCCACAAAATACTCTTATCTCCTAAGTACTTCTAAACTTCAATAGAAATACCATCGATACTAATAGTTTTACATTATCCATTCTCTTAAGGGCTTCTTTCACTTCTCCAACTCGAATCATTCAATCAAGGGTCAAATTCAATTCGTCCTCATGGGTTGTTAATCCCTCCATATTACTAGTCATATCCAATCCATAATTTAAAAGTTTATAAAAGTAATTCTCTCATCTTTATTTAATATCATCATCTGTAAGAAAAATTTTTCCTTCTCCATCCTTGATGCATCTTACTTGGTATAAATCTCTTGATTTTTGTTCTCTATTCTTGGCCATTTTGTAAATCTTAGTAGAATTCCTCAAAAACATTAGATTGAGCCTCGCTCATTGCCGGTAATGACGCCTAGGGATAATTAATTAGTACAAACCATAATTTTCTAAATTAAATGTGATTATTCCCACCAAATGAAGTTTAATTATGACAATTCAAAATAAAGATAATTAATCTAAAATTTAGATATTTAAAACAATTATAAATATATAATTTTCATTTAACGACATCTAGGGATCAAAAAAATAATTACACAAAAGGACTAAAATCCCAAATTAATGTCATTTTAGGACCAAGTATGAAATTATCCATTAAATTCAAATATTGTTCAATTAAATCCAATTTGGCTACATTTCTTTATTAAAAATACTAAATATGAGGGAATAAAAGAGTAAAAATTGATGTTATCAGTTACCACCCCAAGTCCTTTTCTTAATTTCTTGTTTAATTTTCATTTATTGCTTGCACACACTTATTGATTAATGATTGTGAACTGTAAAGACACTAGTTTTATTTGGTTGTTGACTACTTTGGATTGTGTACCTCACAGATGCATATTACTAAGATGTGTCACGTGTGTGGTAACATGTGTACCTCGTAGATATGTGCTTGCTACAATATATGAGTGAGATTCATATAGCATATGTACCTCAGAAATATGTGCTAACTATATGATGACTTTGACCTAATGGCATTGTACCTCATAGGTGTGTACTGCCCATATTGGGAATTGTGGTTAGTGATTGCCTTGGATTATGTATCAGACGCCTATATGGTAGCATGAATACCTCGCGAGTGTGTGCTAGTTATACGTAAACTTTGCCTTAGTGGCATATATACCTCATGGGTGTGTGCTAGCCATCTTGTTAAGCTATGATTATGGGACCTACAATCAACGTTTCTTGGGAGTTTGTGCACCTTGTAACCCAAAGAATATATGTTTATATTCTATCCTATTATTGATGATTTTGATTACACATTGACGTTTTAGTGTACATGCAGAAATTTCATAGGTGCACCTCTCATGAGAGTGCTGACTATGGTATTGAGATGATTGGCCTAGGTAGGTCTAACTTATCAGCATGGCTATGTTAGTCGGTTGCCAATGTTAATGTAGAACTGGAGATTTTAGCATATAGAAGACTTTAAGACCAAAATTTACAATTATGTTTTATATTTAGATGCATTGGTAGTTATTTTATTACTATTGCCCTTGGTTGTTGAGATTATTATTTCACCCAATGATCTTACATTTTCTAGGTAATGACTCTAGCTTCAATAAGCAAAAGCAATGAGAGGAATGTACTCATACCTATCTCAAGTATAGATAGGTATGGTGTCATACCTCATATTTAGACTTATTTCCCATGTATTAGACTCCATTTTTGTCCATAAATTCATGATTGGAGACTTGATTGCATAAAATAACTTAAACCATTTTTTTTTCAATTTCCAGGTACTATTCCTTTGGTTAATTTCATTGTACCTGATGAACTTTGAAAATTTATAACTAAATAAAAAAAATTATATTGAAGTGATTCAAGCCTCCAAAAATAGCTTCAAATATTCTCTACTTGGAAAAAATATTGAACAAGGAAAATACTTGATGAATTTGTACAGTAAATTCATATAATCTTCACTATAGCAATGACCATTTTTTAAAATTCTTGATTCTAACTGTAACTTTGGAAGTTTACCATAATTTACAAACAACTCCAAATTGAGTGATCTTGGTGCCCATGAAAAGCCCTTCATGTCTAGTTTACAACATATAAAGTACCTACACATTAAACTAAAAAAATTCTTCACAGTACATGAAAATTCTCAGCAGTGTCATAATGGCCATTTTCGTCATACAACTTGACAAAATACACCTTAATATTTACATAGGCCATCTCTTGTCTCCACTTTGCACATTACATTATGTTAGGTCTAGATAGAGATAATTGCATTTATATAAAGTCCTAAAATCATACACATCATTTTTGCAAGATAATCCAAACAAAACACTAAAGATAGCAAGTTCATCTTAATTAGTAACTTGTTTCTCCTTCCCCTTCTCCTCTTGGGAAGTCTTGCCATAATGTGAACCTATAATGTTGGACATTTAGAAAGAGATGAGATTTAAATCTCAGTAATTACATCCATTTATACACATAAAACATTATAGCATGTTATGAAACATCAAGGAGGAAAATATTCTATCATAATATGCCATACATTTTTATAAAAACTTTAGCATTGTAACACCTTAAAAATTGGACATCTAAGAGTCATAAACTCTTCATAACAGCAGTCAACAACACAATTTCAATGCAAAACATCAAATACATAGCATAACATAGTCAAAGAATCAATGAAATCAAAATTGTACATAATAGGTATAAATGGTAACATAACTACCTTAAGGCTTTCCAAGTCTTTCCAAACTTTCCACACTCTTTTTTTGATCTTCAATTTCCTCTTGGAACCTTATTGCATCATCAAAACAAGTCTCAATCTAAGAATTACATGACTTGCTTTTCAAAGCACCACTTTAACTTTAAAAATCTATATAGCTATCCTTTGGGAATTTCTTGTATAATATGCTTGTTCTAACTTATTTTGCACCCAAGAAATCCATTTTTGGGGTCAAAATCATGAAATTTCCTTTCCTTTTCAAACCTTAAATAGGCAGAAAATTTCAGAAAAATGTAGAAAAATAACTACCCAATCAATTTGCAGTCTAATAGCATATTCTTGCATCTTATGGCCTATACATCTCTTTTGATGGTTTGGTTTCTTTATAACACCATTTTCTCTCTCTATTCTCTCTCTAGGAAGAAATTTTCAGAGGTGATTTCGTGGAAAATACTCCGTGACACATTACAATACTCAAGTAGATGCAAGCTAGCAACCAAAAATACCTACCTTGATAATTTGGTGGCCAAACTTTGTCTTTCTCTTCTCCTTTTTACTCTTGGAATTTTTCGCTCTCTCTCACACTTTCTTCTCGGGTCCAGACATGCTTGTGGCTGAAGAAGATGAAGTGTGAAGTTAATTAAGGTGACTAAGGGATATTAGGTCATAAAGTAGCTTTTTCCTTTGACTTTTTTTGCTTTTTTCCTCTTTAAAAAGTTTTTGAAAAATTTCACTTGTGTCCCAATCAGTATTCAGATATGCTCCACCTCATTTTTTGGCCAAAAATTGCTTTAATAATTTTTGTGGACTAATATATATGTTACCAGTTAAATTTACCAATACCGATTAAGTATTTTTGCCGAAATTGTCATTAAATTAGTACAGAACTATCCAATAATTACTTTTAGTCCAAAATCATTATCTTGACCTAAAATATATTTTAGCAAGGCCTATTAATTTTTCTTGAATTAATAATGCCACTTCTTGCAACCTAAACTGACTTATATCAGGTAAAATATTAATATTAGCCCTAATTATTTAATAAATATTATTTTGATCTTAATAAATTCCATACTATATTTCATTAGGCTTAACTTATTGAGACCTTCATTTTGACTATAATGTTTCCTATTTACAAAAATACCCTTAGTTCAGGATAAATTTATATTTTTAAAACTTTCGAGTCATTAGGTATAATTTGTCCCAAAATTCTTAAAATTTCCTTACCTTGTCCACCACACCATTCTTTTCTTTTCTTCTTCTTTTTATTTTTCTTCCTTTTTTTTCTGGGGCAAAATCATCATTTTCTCCTATTTCCATCCAATCAAGATAATTAACCTTTTTGCCATATTTCATACAAAATAGTGTATACCCATTTTTACAAATTTCTTATAAATTTAAAATATCGAACCTTGAATATCCAATAAAAATTTCAGGATATTACATATGGAAGTTGCTTAATGCATTTTCTCTTACCTTAAACTTATGGATTATGTTTATGAAATAACCAAGTCTAGAATGGGCATCATGGAAATATTTTGTTGACTACTTTGATGATTGAAAATGGATTATACTTAAAATGAAATTATATTAGAATTTTCTTGTTAAAAGCAAAATGAATTCTAAGTTGTTTTTATATTTGTCTTTCATTGTTTGGTCTTTCAAGTGAATTTAAGCAAGTGGACTTAGAAAAGTTCAGTTTCCTAATTGCATTCAATGAGCCTGAGTATTGTTTTATGGATACCTTTATGGTTTATGATACTCCCTCCAGTCCTTTATATAGGCCACCTTCGATAAGGGTTCTATGGTCTTAAATATAAGTCACTTTACAAAAGTTTGTAAAGTATTAATTAATTTATTCCAAAAATACCCTTCTTGAAAATTATTTTATGAAACATTAATTGCTTTAGAAAGTTTAAATATATGGTATTAATTCGGGATAAGGATGGAAATCAAAGTAAATATTAGACAATTTTATTAATGTAACTAATCTTTCTTGGTTCCTGTGAGATAATTGAAATGACTTACATTAAGGATCGGAGGGAGTAAATCATCTTATTTATTGGGAAATGTTATAATTTAAAGGCTTTAGCTTGTTTAATTTGGGAACCCTTGGGTTATATCCATTATGCTTTTGAATTTTCATCATATATATATATTTAAAAAAAGATGGATTTTGAAGTCCTGGGTTTGGACTTATTTTTGGATTCAAAATCTTTTGTTGAAATTCATAGTAAGGATATACTAATTTTGTTATTTTGAATAAGTTTTCAACTAAATCTTTATTTTGAATTTAAGGTGTTACAACTCTTTTATGCTTGCCTTTTTTTCTTTTGAAAAGAATTTATGCATGCTTTTTTGTTAGGTTTGCTAGCTTCCTAAGAGGGGGTGAATTGTGAAATTCAAAATTTTTCTGAAAAAATGCGATAAAACGTAATAGTAGAAGTTTGCAGAAAACAAAATACAAAAGAGATAAAGCAATTACAAGGTAAAAGAGGAGAGGACACAAAGAATTTATCTTGGTTTTATCTTATCTACTTTATCTATGTCCAGTCCTCAAGCCACCAATTGATATTTTCCATTATCTCGCAAGAATTCAGTGGAGTTCTTGCAATGTTACAGTATAAGTTTATGCTTTGTTTCATGAACTCTCAAATCTACACTCTGTACCCTTACAAAGTGTATTTAAACTCTCTTGTGAAAACCCCTCACAAGAAAATCCTTCTTCCAAATGAAGAAAATATTTTATACAGAAAGAAAACTCTTTAATTCAGAATAAATGTGACAATTGAAGTGTAATAAATGAAGTGTGAGAGAGTAAAAGACTTTGACTAGAGATTTTAGCAGACTTTCAATATTTACAGCATAAATTCGTTACCCACAACTTCAAATGAAGTTCTATTTATTGATTTATGACTAAACTAGTCGTTAGACACAATATTTAGCTATTAGAGACGTTATCTAATGATTATTCTGCAAAACTAACAATTCACCAACCGCATTTAATGTATCTGACACTCTGAAATTCAAATTTTGGGTGCCAACAAACAAATTTTGTAAAGACCATAGGCTAAAGACTTTAACGTTGAACTTCCAAAATTTGACTGTTCAAGAGTGAAATTTGAATTTGAATTTTATCAAATATATCCCATGTTAAAATATACAAATTTTCACATTTAAAGTGCATCTATTGAGTATAAACAATTGTCTCATATTTTTGCAATGCACTTGAAATTCGAATTTTGTAGGCCAAAATTCGTTTATCAATAGTAAGCTTAACATGATACAAAAGTTCTACTCATTGAAATTCAGATTTTGTATTTCAAAATTCATTTATTAGAGACAAGCTCTAACTAAACTCACAAGTTTTTGTTTCAAAATTCAAATTTTGTAATCTAAAATTCGTTTGTCAGAGGGACTGACTTTGAATTCTTTTTACACTTTAATATCATTTGAATTTTGATAAGACTTTAGACGAATGTTGTACATTTTGCCAACTATGCTTTGCTCGAAATTCGAATTTCAGAACTTGAAATTTATCTGTCAGAGATGATAACTCTGAAACTTCGAATTTTAGCAAAATAAAGTTCGAATTTTACACAAAATATATCAGAATTAGAAGCAAAGTTTGTTTGTTAGTTAATGTTTTCAAAATCTAACATTTGTTAACATAGGATAATCATGAGAACAATTATTTAAATGCAATGAGAATATAAATTAGTAAAAATCAAAGCATTTTACCCTGTGTACATTATAAGAAATCATAATAACTAAATCTTCACATATTTCTTCTTGGATATTTTCACTTGTATGCTCTTATACTCTTTTGATATTCTTCTTCCAAACTTTAATTATTTGGAATCATTAAAATACTTAATTCAACATTTTTAACTTTATCTAATGCAGGATGCAGGTAAACAACACATTAAACAAATCAAACCCATTCAGTTAGTATGTATAATCAGGATTCTTGGAGATGCGTGTATGATATTCAATTTCCTTATATTAATGCATTGGGTAACTTCTAAGTTTTGAAAAATTAAAAAAGTTTATATGATTAATCAATTAATCAAACAATTATATTATAATAAATTTGAATAAGCCTACATTGTGCATTAGCTGTAAAATGCCCGCTCTTGCTAAGGCTTTGTGTTGTCCCCAACTTTTTAATTAATTGTTTGCTGTTTTTGAGTTTTTCAATTTGTTTTTTAAAAAAACATTTTATATTATTAATCTACAGCATCGGTGAGGGCCGCTCTTTCCAAAGCAATAGCCCTAATATCTGGTCCCATAAGTCAATCAATTCCATAGCCCTTCTTTTCCTCTCTCTCCCCATTACTTTTAAAATTTTTGAACGTTTGAAGTTGTTGGTTGGAGCAAGTTTTTTTCGCATTTCTTTTTTTTTTTTACCAAACTTCTTCGTCATTCCACTTTTCCCGATTTTTTCCCTTATGTTTTGTTAATTTTATCAATTTATTGTTAGCCAAATTTCATTTCCAATATATTAATTTCTGGATTTAAATTTATTCACAATTTTCACACATTGCTTGACATATATAAATCATTAGTTTTTTTCCCTTGTTTAGTATGTCCAATTAGAACAGTATAAAAATATTTTATAATATAGATTAGAAAGGTTTATAAATAAAATCCTTTAGAAGATTCATATATATAATAATAGTAATAAATATCAGATAATACCAACTTATAAATATAGCGCTCATTACAATTACTCTCTTTGCTCTAAAACATAAGTTATTTTGAAAAATATGTTGCATTAATTAATTTCTTTTATAAAATATCTTTAGTCTACAATTAAGAGGAGAGAAATAAATGGTATAGGAGATGTAATTGATAAAGGTAATGGTAGAAAGAATAAGAATTTTTTTTGACAAATTTAATAATTAAACAAACTTTTAACTTATTTTTTTAATATGTATAAGGTAGTTAAAAATAACTTATATTTTATTTCAGAGAAGTATCACTTATAGTTTCTTTTTTGTCAACTTATAATATAAAATAATTATTTAAGCCATCATAATCATAAATAATATTTTCAAATTGTAGTATAAACGTTGGGTAAAAATTATAATATAAACTAATTATTTCAATAAAAAAATCATTATCAATATAAAAAAGATAACTTGTTCAAACGAAATTGTGATATTAATTTTTAGTTTTATCTATTACTACAAAAATGAGTTTTCTTGACACATAAATGTAAACGTTTATTTAAAAAATACAAAGAAAAGTGAAGCTAAAAGATTTGAAGACGGTTATTTAGGGTTTATTTGATTGTATTTCTGAAAACAGTTTTTCTGTTTTCGGAAACAGAAAACTTAGAAAACTTGTTTGGTAAACCTGTTTTTTATAAACTGTTCTGGAAAACAGAAAAATAAAAGAATAGAAAACTTAGAACACCTTTAATGTATTTTGTAGTTTTTATTATGGAAAACAAAAGGAAAGGTGAGAAATATCCATTCCATTAATGGTAAAGTTATAAATTTTGAATAATTCATCTATCACTCACTGGTTATGATTTTGAGAACAATTCTTCAAACATATTTTTTTGTTTTCTTATTTTCAAAACTTATTCTTGTAAACAGTTTTACAAAACTATTCTCAGAATAATAAAACAGAAAATACCGTCAAACAAGCCCTTATATATTTGCAAATAAAAACATCCTTCAGAAATGCAAAAAAAAAAGAAAAGAAAAGAAAAGTACGTGGTTTTAAATATAACCGCCTACTTTTCTTAAGTCAAAAGAGGAAAATAAGACGATTTGTAGATTTAACCGCCTTATTTGAAAAAAATATTAACATTTTAAATCTTCTTTCTATTCAAAATCGCATGAAGTTGTCTCAGTCTCTCAGAATATCTTGTGTGTCCTCTGAAACTATTCCTCTCCATTGTCTCTTTGTTTCCATTCTCGCTCTGACCAAGTTTGGGTCGTCGCCTCCAAGCCCTTGTTCGCGTTTTTGGTTCAATGAGCTCCACCGTGCTCCATTCGTTAATGTTGTGGCTCTCTCTTTGTGTTCTCCCTCCTTCCTCGCTCACTTCTGGGTGCTCATCCTCCATTGTTCTCCATTTCATACTTCTATCTTCGGCTACCAGGTAACCTAACTCTAGTTCTCCATTTTAATTTCTACTAGCACCCCACCTCCCTTTTTCTCTTTCCCATCAATTCTCCTTCCATCCCCATTTATAAGCATGTTTGGTTTAACAAGCAGTAAGTGTTGCCTCCTAATCTATTGCACTGCTTGCTATTTTGCTTCTTTGGTTCTCATTAGATCAAGTGCATACACTTTTACCTACTTGACTATACAGCTGAAGCTCACAAATTTCTATTGGGCATCCAAAAGGAATCAACATTAAATTTTGGTCCTTTGAGAATTTCTTCTGAGTAATCACTCAAATCTGTATTCTCACTTATTGTGTACGTTAATATTAGGTGATACACCATTTTGGTGTTTGTTCTGCTCTTGCTGCCCTGGCACTGAAATTTATCTTTGTTGTTGGTTTATATTCAACCCCATTTGGAAGTATGTCGTCACCCTTTGAAGGACAGAGTTCTCCATTTGGTGAGTTTAAAATTTCTTAGAATTATGATTAGTTCAATACTGAAAACTTTATGATATGTATTTTTAAGTTAGAAGGGAATTTTATTATTTTCATATCCTTTTGTATCTTGTGGGTTAAAATTTTGACATCTTTTTTTGTCTTGTGCTATAATCGAAAGTCACCTTTGCATATGTTCTCATTCAAGAGCTTAGACTACAGCATCAACTTTTGGAAGGATTGGTATTGGGCAATTTGGTTTTAGAGGTCAACATGGTGGGAATGGAGTTGCTAATTACACACCAACAACTGAAGTAGATGGTGGTACCTCTGGACAAACTGCTAAATTGGAGTCTATATTGGCCATGCCTATTTACAAAGATACAAGCCATGAGGAGATGAGATAGGAAGACTATCAAATTGGAGATAAGGGTAATTGCCATGTTTATTAATAATTAATTATCTTATAAATTTTGCTAGTTTTCATTGCAGTAAATATTGGGCTTGATTATTCTATCATACTTAATACAAATTTAGGTGGGCCTATTAGTTATGCTCAATCCACTAGTTTAGCTGGCTTTAATTCAAACTACCAGCCAGACAAAAACTTTTACCCCTTCTCTAGCATTTGGCCAATCGTTTGCTAATCCTTTCTCTACCTCAACCCCTTCTAATCCATTTGCACAAAAGAGTTTAGCATTTAGTGCTAGCTTTGGGACTTTAACCACTCCTGCCTTCAGTTCATCAGCCTTTGGTACTTCGACATTAGCAGCAAGACCTTCTATTTTCAGCTCATCAACATCTACATTTGGAGCTACCTCTCTATCACCTCTATTCAATTCTTCTTTTGCTTTGGGTTCATCTTCGCCATTTGGTTCAAGCATAAATTTTGGCAACACTCAATCATCAAATTTATTCGGTTCTGGACCTACAATTAGACAACCAAGTTATGCTTTTGCTCAAACTAGCTCCCCCTTTGGACAGAACTCATATGCTTTTAGTCAATCAAGCTTGTTTAATTCCCCTTCTTCGGGGCTTGGTGGAAGCATTTTCTCAAGTAGTGCATTACTCACTTCCAGTAATCTTGCTAGTTGCAGTTAATCAACTATGAGTAGTTTTTAATTTAGTAAATGTTTCAAAGTGTTTGTCTTTGGATTTTCATTTTGGTGCACTGTTATCTTTGGATTTTTAATGAAATGAATGTCAGTTAAGTTTGATTCTTGCTCATGTTTATGAATTGCTGCTTAAGGAGTTGTATTTCTGCTTTAAGCTTAGCTCAACATGCTCATTTTGCTTTATGCAAAAGCTATTATATAAAAATTGCATATAAATAATTTTTAGTGATATACAATATTATAACATTAGCGTTATTCCACTATGTGGGGTCGACTACATGGATCATATGACACCAATGTGCTCTATCAAACACTATCTCCTTAGATAAATCATTTGTCAAAAGATCATTTCTTATAACTTCCCTTAGTGTCCTTTTTGGTCTTCCTCTACTCCTTTTAATAGGGCTCCAAGCCATTTGATCAACTCTCATTATTGGCTCTTCTTGCTCTCTTCTTTGTACATGCCCAAATCACCTTAAACCATTTTCCACTATTTTCTCCTCAATAGGTGCTACTTCAACTTTCCTTTGTATACAGTCATTTTGTATCTTATCTAATTTTGCATGACCACACATCCATCTCAACATTCTTATCTCTGCTACTCCCATTTTATGCTCTTGTTATCCTTTCAAAGCCCAACATTCACTACCATATAGCATTGTTGGCCTTATAGCTATTCGGTAAAATTTTTCTTTAATCTTAGTAGGTACCTTGTGGTCACCGACAATTCCTGATGCTTTCCTCCACTTTAACCACCTAGCTTGTATTTTATGCATAATATCCCCATCAATTTCACCGTCACTTTGTAAAATCGACCCAAAATATCTAAACTTTGACACTTCTGGAATAATTTGCTCTTCAATTTTTACCTCTGAATTATTTCTAATTGGCCTCTTATTAAATTGGTAATGCATATATTCCGTCTTACTTCTACTCAGGCGGAAACTTTTTGATTCCAAAGTGTGTCTCCATAACTGAAATTTAGAATTGACCTCTTCTCTTAAGTCCTCAATTAAAATTATATCATTCGCGAAGAGCATATACTTTGGAATTTCTTCCTGTGTAGGATTTGTTAGAACATCCAAAATTAGATCAAACAGGTATGGACTCAAAGAAGATCCTTGATGTAAGCCTACCATTATAGGAAAGTCCTTTGTCACACCTCCAGGGGTTCTCACACTTGTTGTTGCCCCCTAATACATATCCTTTATGGCTCGAATATAAGCTACACGGATACCTTTCTTCTCCATTGCTTTTCATAATATATTTCTTGGTACTCTATCATAGACTTTTTCCAAATCAATGAAAACTATATGCAGGTCTCTCTCTTTACTTCAGTATCTTTCAATCAAATCTCTTAATAAATAAATAGCCTCTGTTATAGACCGTCCTGGCATAAATCCAAATTGATTTTTCAAAATACAAGACTCTTTTCTAAGTCTATGCTTAATCACTCTTTCCCAAAGTTTCATGTATGACTCATGAGTTTTATCCCCCAATAATTAGCACAATTCTGAATATCCCTCTTATTCTTATATATAGGAATTAGAATGCTCTTTCTCCATTCCTCTAGCATTTTCTTGAACCTTAAAGTTTTGTTAAATAACTTAATGAGCCACAAAACTCCCTTCTCTCCTAAGCACTTCCAAACTTTAATAGAAATACCATCAGGACCAATATCTTTACCATTATCTATTCTTTTAAGAGCTTCTTTTACCTCTTCAACCTGAATCGTATGATAGAAGTTCAAATTGAGAACAGCTTCATGAGTTGTTAATCCTTTGGTATCAATAGTCATATCCAATCCACTATTGAAAAGCTTATAAAAGTAACTCTCCCATCTTTCTTTGATATCATCATCTGTAAACAAAATTTTTCCTTCCTCATCCTTAATGCATCTTACTTGGTCTAAATCTCTTGACTGTCTTTCTCTTCTCTTGATAATTTTATAAATATTACGTTCACCATTCTTCATTCCTAAATCCTGGTAGAATTCCTCAAAAGCTTTAGATCTAGCCTCGCTTACTGCTTTGTTAGTCTCCTTTTTAGCCAACTGATAACATTTCCAATTTTCATCGTTATTGCCCAAATGCAAGGCTTTGAAACACTCTTTCTTATGTTTGACCTTCTCTTGTACACTCTCATTCCACCACCAAGATTCTTTCATCTTTAGGTCCAAAAAGTTTTGGATTCACCCAATACTGCTTTAGCGATATCCCTGATTCTTTTAGTCATCTCATCCCATAATATGTTAACACTTCATTGCGAGTCCCAATTACCTTCCTCCATAACTTTTCTCGTAAATGTCACTTGTTTCTCACCTTTTAGTTGTCACCACTTAATCCTAGGATTTAAGGCTTTTCGACTTTTTAGTTTATGATTTTTAACTAGCACATCAAGGACCAAGACTCTATGTTATGAAGTTAAGCTCTCACCAGGGATTACTTTGCACTTTTCACAAGCTCTTCTATTTGAGTTCCTTACCAAAAGGAAGTCAATCTGCAACCTTTGGACTCCACTCTTATATGTGATTAAATACTCCTCCCGCTTCTTGAAACAGGTGTTTACAATCATGAGGTTGTAAGCCATTGAAAAATCAAGAATCGAATGTCCCTCCTCATTTACTTCTCCAAAACCATAACCACCATGAGCTCTCATATATTGCCCGGTCTCTTTTCCCACATAACCATTAAGGTCCCCCCCAATGAGGATCTTTTTCTCTTGTGGGATATCTCAGACCAAACCCTCCAAATCTTCCCAAAACTTTTCCTTAATATGTGTTTCCAACCCTACTTGAGGTACATAAGCACTAATAACATTGAGAGTATCATGTCCAATAATCAATTTTAAGGATAAAATCTTACCCCCAATCCTTCTGACTCCTACCACATTCTTTTTCCAACTTTATTCACAATAATACCAACTTCATTCCTTGCTCTAACCTTCCCTACGTACCAAAGTTTAAAACTAGAAGTGTTTAACTCCTTAGTCTTTTCTCCCACCCATTTGGTTTCTTGAAGGCATAAGATATTAATTCTTCTCTGAATCATAGTATCCATCACCTCTATAGATTTACTTGTTAACATTCCAATATTCCAAGAACCAAATCTGATCTTACTTTCCTGGGCTAACTTCTTTACCCACATCCGTACAAAATAATGTGGGAACTCTTGCTCATTTAACATTACACCCGGGCGCCGATGTAGCGGCTCTAGCTCATTTGACACTGTATTTGAGCCATGCAGCGCGTTACTTCTGGGCAACAACCTAGCTTTAGTATATATATGTCTTTGATTCATGTCATAAAGATTTGACAGATTTTTACGTTGGCTGTCGAAGGCCTAACACAACTCTCCTCATTTACTCGGGCTTGGGACTGGCTTTGACAATACATAGGCGGAGATAAATAATTTTCAGTGATATATACAATCATATTATTCAGTTATCAAATAAGAAATAAATTACATAGGCAAGCCTTAGTCAGTGCTGGACATGCGTGAACCCTTTGCTCTGTTTGATATGACAGTAAATATCTTGTCTAGAGGTAGCAGGGTAAGTTAACTGCATTAGTTGGCAATGTGAACATGCAGATCAGGGTAGAGAAATTTGTTAGTGTATCATTATATTTAAAGATTTAAATGTGAACAATGAACACTCACATAAAAGTTACCATCTATATGTGATTTTTTACCTTAAAGGAATCTTTTCATATCCTGTTGCACTCTTAATTTTAAAAGCTTAAATTTATGTCACATATTGATTTTGTTTGTGTGACAAAATTAATTTTGGTTCTTGTCCATTTTGACTTAGTAATTGGTTTGATTTGACTATCCTTGCAGCCTTCCCTTTCAACACCGTTCCAAACCGGACAAGTAGCTCAAACAAGTGGTACTTTTGCTTTCAGTAATTGTGGTCAGACGCAACCTGGTCAGTTCAATCTATTCTCTATCTCTATAATATTTGTTTGGGTTGGAATGACCGAAGTATTAATTTTTTATGGTCCATTTTGCTCTGGTTCCTTGTGCAGTAGTTGCAAGTAGCTATAGTGGCAACCCAGGAATATTTGGTCACAGTAACCTTGGACTTTCGTAAGTTACAAATACTTTGTCTGTCAAAGTCATACACCAGATTTATATTATTTATATTTTATACCTTTTTGCTTTTTCTGGCTGTTGTCAAGGGATGGATGTCATAGAGTTTAACAGCATGTTTGGTTTTGAATTGAAAAATTCTACTGGTGTCCAAAAAATACTGCAGACTTCAAAATCTACCTTACGGTTTTAGTGCTCTCAAATTCATTTTTTTTCTGTACTTATCTTACTTTGGTAATATTTAATTGAACAATAATTTATGTTTTTCTTATTTTATATATTCAGTTATAGGATAAATTATACTTTAGGAAAACAATAACATTTTATCCCTCGAATTGCCTTCCTAATTATAATTTAGTAAATTAATTTTAGCACTTCCCCAATGATGGATGAGTGATTGTATATAAATAATTCCCCAAGGAAAAATCACAAATTGAAACTTGAACGTGAGCAATTGATGTTAAGTAAGTGTCGTGGAAAATTCTTTTGTAGTCATAATCCAACTTTGTAAAGTCTTTAACAATTGACGTGTTATTATTATGCGCGTTAAGAACGGCAAAGTTATTATCAAAATTCCCTAATAGTCATAATCCAGCTTTTTAAAGTCTTTAACCATTGACTTGATGTTAAAAAAAAAAAACTTATTACTCCTGTACCTGTCAACCATGGTAAACGCATACTCCCTTTAGTATCAAATATAAGTAAATATTGGATGATAGAATTGGTCCAAAATATAAAAGAAAATGTATATATATATATATATATTTCTGTAGCAATAAATATGGTATTTCTAAAATCATCCCATATCAAATCAATGAGTATTAATTAATCTAATGTAAAGAAAAAGGCTAATAATTGAGGGTAATTTTTGAAAAAAAATGTTTCAATGCAAATTAAATTATCTTCATTGGTATGTGTTTTTTTTTCACTTATATTTTTTAGACAGGATAAAGTACATACATTCATATTAAATTCCAAGTGTCTTGTTATTGGCCAAAAAAGGAAAAAAAATATGTGTCATACAATGAGGTTATTCTTGTTCACTCATAACACATTTAAAATTGTTCACACTTTCTTCTTGGTGCTTGTGGCCTTGAGAATTTGTGTATATTTAGGTGTGCTTAAACTATTTAATTATTTTATGTTTCAACCATGCATCAAGTTCAAGGAGCCATTTTTATCTTCCCGAGGAGATTACTAAAGAGTTATTGAATAACAAAATACCACTTGGCAACACTATTTCTAAGATCACTAAGATAAATTACAATATTTAATTTCTGTATGGCTGAAAAACTTTAATATAGTCTATGACATGAATTTTGTTTGGAATCAATTTGAAACATTACTTATTTAGTTGTGGGTTATCTTAGTTTGTTTAAATTTATGACTTTTAGGTAATTTTATATTTAATAGCATGAATCGTTATTAGTTTATTAATTAGAAGTAATTTGATGATTGGAAATGATTTAGGACATAAATGCTACTGTGATTGGTTTAATCTTGTTGTTATTTGCTACTTTTTGTATGAAGAGAGGGCTTAAAGCTCGGGAAACTCTTATTTTTAAGATCTTATGCTACCAATTTTTCTTTAAAAATTAGATTGTGATTGCTAGAAAATCTGTGGTTGAATCCTGTATTGCTTTTAAATAGTGATATTCATTATGTTTAAAGATATATAGCTTAGGTTATCTAGGATTGGCTGGAAAATAGTAGTACTTATAATTAAGAAGTCTAACTTTCTTGTGAGATGTTGTAGAATTATTGCACTCTCAACTTCTTGGGGAGGCTCTGCCAAAATTGATACACATCTCAGGAGTATGGATCAGTCATGGATGTCTATGAATCATTTGACTAAGGAGTATAAGGATGGAGTGAAAGAGTTCATTAGTTTTGCAGTTGAACATGTGGACGACCTTAATAAAAGTTTATGTCCTTGCTTAAAGTGTTATTATGGAAAGCTAGTTAGTGTAGATGACTTGAAATTTAGTGTGTCATGGAATTGACAGATGTTACAGACGTTGGATGAAGCATGGTGAGACAAATGATGGGTATAGTAGTTTGGCTTATAGTAAATCAAATGATTTTGACACAAGCTCATTTGAGACTGACTATCTTGAAGAGATGGTGAATGTGATTGAGAATGAACTTCAAGATTGACCTAAGATGTTTGAGAGATCGAAAAGTGATGCAGAAAAGCCATTGTACTATGGTTGTACTAAATTCACGATATTGTCAGTTGTGTTGAAGTTGTACAACTTGAAAATGGGTAATAGATGAGGTGATAAAAGCTTCATAGGATTGCTTGCACTTTTGAAGGATATGCTATCAGAGGATAATGAACTTCCTAGCAAAAAATATGAGGCTAAATGGATGCTATGCTCTATTGGGATGAGCTATGAGAGAATACATGCATGTCCTAATGACTGTGCTATTCTAGAATGAACATGCATCGTTAGACAGGTGTCCTAAATACAACACCCCATGATATGAGAAGAAAAAATCGAGTTTGATTAAGGTAGTATGGTATTTTCCTATCACACCTAGATTTAGACACTTGTACAAAAGTCCCAAAATTGTGAAGCATTTGACATGGCATGCAAATGAAAGAATTGAAGATGGAAAGTTTCGACATCCTGCAGATTCTTCACAATGGAAAAAAATTGATAGTCAATATGAAGATTTCGAGATAGAAGATAGAAACCTATCCCTTGCATTATCTACAGATGAAATGAACCTACATGGTATACAAAGTAGTACTCATAGTACGTGGCCTATGATTTTGGTGATTTATAACCTACCACTATGGCTATGTATAAAGCGAAAGTTTATAATGTTGTCTATATTAATCTCTAGACCCAAATAACCTTGAAATGGTATAGATGTGTATTTGGCTCCACTAATTGAAGATTTGAAGCTATTGTGGGAGAGGGGTGTGGAGGTGTATGACAGATATAGGGAAGAGACATTTAAGTTGAGAGCTATGTTATTTAGTATAATCAATGATTTTCCGGCGTATGGTAATTTGTCAGGCTACATATCAAAGGAGAGTTTGGATGCCCTATATGCGAAGAAGGCACACATTCCATATGGTTGGTGCAATACCTTACTTTATTATACATTTTCTCAAGAAGTATAGCATACTTAATATCCAAATAACTCACGTTAGAGGCTTGAATCATCAAAGGGTCCAAAATAATTAAAATAAAAAAAGCATGTTACTTTTTATTTGGTACCCAAGTTTTCTAGACAAATTTTAAAAAATCATAACTGATTCCATAAAAATCCTATTGATGTGATTCAAGTTTCTAAATGAAGCTTGAAACATGGTCCACAAGGGAAAAATATAAAACTTGCATTTGTCTAGACCAATTAGTACAATGTATTATTCAAACTTTCCCTATTCAAGTGGTTATTTTTCTCTTTTCTAAGATTTTGACCATAATTTTAAAAATTCATATATAATATTATATTGAGCTAAATCATACAATCTCTATGCCAATGGAAAGGTATATATGTATGCTTACAACCATATTTTTTTTATACATTTATTTAACTTGTCCAGGGCATGATTTCAACTTAAATCACAAAGGGTTAGAACCTCACTTTTACTGGAATAATCTTGGGAAAACTTACATAACTCTTATTTTATAGATCCAATTACTCTCAAACCAGTGGTATAATAAACTTAAAACATAGATATTTTTATACATATAAACCACTGAATTTTGGAACTCAGTACAATTTTATATCACTGTTTAAAAAGAAAGTAATACTTATAGTAAAATTTATAGCTTTCACTTCACTGTCTAGTTTTGATCTTCAACTTTGAAATTACACTATAAATCATACATATATATTCAAATTAAGTGTTTTTTCGCTCATTGGAAAGCTTGTTCCCTTTACTTTCAGAGCATATATAACACTTGACTTACTTGCCCTGTTTCGGTCAAACAGTATTGACTTTACTTTCATTGCTACAAAATGAGCTATTTGCAAGATAATCATGGAAAATAGGCTTTATAACATGTTCATATGATCAATCCATATATCAAATCCATGCCAAACATTTCATAATGCTCATAAGGACATAATAGCACAATGGCATAGATCTAAAAGCATATAAATGGTTTTATACATAATTTCAAAATATATAATCATAACTTGAAGATATCATTAAGCATCTTTCTCTTCTTCATTCTCTTTGGCTTTTTGGACTCCTTTGCCATAGCTTGTGCCTAGTCATTTGGGATACTTGAGGGGGTGAGATTGAAACAATCTCAGTAGTAAGTTACATTTCATGCAATGATGTCAATCATTTCAAATAACTCACATTTAATCACATTAATCACATTTAAATAATAAATTGCCACATTGGTCATAAAAATTTTGACAGCATAATGGTTTAGAAAATGGATATCCTGGAAAATAAAACCCCTCATTTTACAACCAAAACCAATCTAAGAAATCACAATTGCAACATGGTAACATAATTTAATCATAGAAAGACAATGAAAGAACATAAAATTAGAATGTAAAACTTAGCTATCTTGATGCATTTCTTTGGCTCTTCCTCTTGAATCCAATGCTTCCACTAACCTCCTTAGGCTTCCTCAAGACCTATATCAACATTGGACACTAGCTCAAGCTACTAATTTCATGGCATAATGCATATGGTTCCTATGAAACCCTAGAAACCCTTAGAAATTCAACTTGTCTATCTTAAACTCTATCTTGAAGCATATATACTTGTCTTTAAGGTTTTTGATCATGGGAAATCTATTTTTAGCATCTCACATTACTTTATTATTCTGTCTCTAAAAAGCTACTTTTGTAGTGTCCAATAGCTTTTCTTTTTGACATTTTAACTTTTGTAGATCAAAAAGCTACTTTATCGGTAAAAAGTCACCACTAAAACCTCAGCATTAATTATTTTTTTATCCTTAAACATTAACCCTCAGTGCCATATATCATTAGACTCATCTCATCAAGAGCTTTGATCTGACAGTAGTTTTGTATATTTACAAAATTACCCATGACCTAGGCCAAATTTATAATTTTAAAAACTTTCAGGTTATCAGCTGTAATTTTCCCAAAATCTTTTCTACTTTCCTCCCACGTGATGTTTTATGCTTGGGGACCAAATTGGAATTTTCATAATTTCTAAGGACAAAAATATAATTTCTCATGTTTTCATTTAACCAGAAAAAATAATCTCTTTGCCCTATTTCACGTAAAACGATGTCTATCTGTTTTCATAAATTCCTTATGTATTTTTAGTTATCTATCTTCTTAGGAATGTTATAGTTGAAGTATGGTTTGAAATTTGCCTTCCTCAGAGATCGTAAATTTTTGCCCCAGGGAGATCATTATAGGTGGTGGAGACAAGCCTTCAATGAGAATATAGAAGAAGGGAAAGAACCTTTGCCATTACGTGGTGAGTAATTGTTTGACAAGGTAAAGGATTTGAATGACAACTTCGGGAAGCCTTTTGCGAGACGCCTTGGGACTAGTGGGTAGGAGAAAAGGTTAATTTTCTTTGAATTGTTGTATTAGAAGTTTTTGTATGTGAAACACTTCCTTGATGTCATGCATCTAGAAAAAAAAATGTATGTGAAAGTATCATTGATACATTACTGAATATGCCAAGAAAAAACTAAAGATGGCATGAAGGCAAGTTTCAAAATTCGAATTTCACTTAATGAACAGACGAACTTCGTGTTGTAACATTGGAAGCTTTAACCTTCGGTTCCTTCGAAATTCGTCTGTTGACCAGCCAAAATTTGAATTTCAGTATGTCAGAAACATTAAATGCGGTTGGTAAACGGATAGTTTTTCAGAGTAACCGTTGGATAACTTCTCCAACGGATAGATTAAAGAGTCTAACGGATATTTGAGACCTAAATCTATAAATACAACAACATTTGAAGTTGTGGGTAACAAATAAAACAAGTGTGTACCGAATTTCTGCTAAATCTTTTCTCAAAAGCTTTTACCCTCTCAACTTCTATACTTGTACTGAAACTTTCATATCTACTCTTTTCAAGAGAGTTATTTTATTGTAATCAATCTACTCTTCATCTGGAAGATAGATTTACTTGTGAGGGGTATTCACAAGGGAATTGGGAAGCACATAGTGAAAGTGCTTGGAGAGTTTGAGAGAGCTCAGAAACAGAGCATACTCCTGTACTGTGGCCTTAGCAAGAAGCCCATTGAAATTCTTGTTGTATAGTGGATAAATCTCAAGAGGTGTCTTGAGGACTGGATGTAGGTCAAGTGGAAAGACCGAACCAGGATAAATTACTGAGTTTTCTTCTCCCTATCTTTACTTTTCTGCTTGCTCTGTTTTATGCATTGTTTTCATTATACTGTGATATCTTCACTTACTTCACTCTGTGCAGAAAAAATTCAATCTTCCCAATTCACCCCCCCTCTTGGGAAGTCAGCCTTGCTAACAAGTGGTATCAGAGCCCGGATTCCCATTCAAAGGAACTCACAGTCCGGGAATTAAGATGGCTGGCTTTGGAGAGAGTATACTTCCTGAAGGAAACAACACTAATAGACCACCAGGCTTCAGTGGAGAGCATTATGGATACTGGAAGATGAGGATGCAGATCTACCTTCAATCAATTGATCTTGACGTCTGGTCAGTGATTGAAAAAGGAGATTTCATTCCAATGGCTCTAACTGAAGATGGAGGACACAAAGAGAAGCTGGAAGCAGAATGGAATGATGAGGACAGAAGGAGAGTCCTACTGAATTTCAAAGCAAAGCATTGTTTAGTCAGTGCCCTGAACCAGGACGAATTCTATAGAGTCTCACAATGCACCACTGCAAAAGGAATGTGGGATACTCTGCAGATTGCACATGAAGGAACATCTGGAGTCAAGGAGAACAGGCTGAACACGTGCATTGGGGAGTATGAAAGCTTCAGAATGGGTGAAGGGGAAACTGTAAAGGAGCTGCAAAAGAGATTCACCCTCATTGTGAATCAACTAAAAAGCCTGGGAAAAGAATACACACAGTCTGAGAAAGTGAGAAAAATACTCAGAGCTCTACCTCTGGAGTGGCAGCCCAAGGTGACAGCAATAGAAGAAGCCAGAGGAGAATCAATGGCTTCTGTCACAGCTCTCTTCGGCAGCCTTGAGGAGTATGAAGGAAAGATCAAAGTACTCAAGGAAGCTGGGCTGGACAGAAAGAAGAAAGGCCTTGCCCTCAAAGCTGCTGAAAAGGAAGAAGAATCTGATGAAGGAGATGAGCTGGATGAGGAAACTCTGGCTGTGATGGTCAGAAAATTCAGAAGATTCTACAGCAAGAAGAAGAGCAAGAGATTCTTCAAGAAAGGAGTAACTGGAGAAAACAAGAAAGAGGCAAAAGAACCTGTGACTTGCTATAAGTGCAAGAAGCAGGGACACATTAAGTGGGATTGTCCCCAATTCATTAAGAAGCAAGAAAAAGAAAAGAAAGCTGCAGACAAAGGGAAGAAGAAGAAAGCCTATATCTCATCCATCTGGGGCAACAGCTCAGATGAGGAAGAAGAAGATGAGGATGAGATTGCCAACATTTGTTTAATGGCACTTGCCTCAGAAGAAGTCTTACCCTCATGCAGCAGTGATCAGGAAGAAGGGGTATATGAATCTGAACCTTCCTATTCTGAATTACAAGATG
Organism: Adenanthera pavonina; assembly: GCA_026686845.1. NCBI lineage: Eukaryota > Viridiplantae > Streptophyta > Magnoliopsida > Fabales > Fabaceae > Adenanthera > Adenanthera pavonina. Next base: position 14,539,860 of record JAIVEN010000017.1, read on the forward strand.
CATTTCATGAGCTTCATGATGAATTCATTAAAGTTGCTAAAGAACTGAAATTGGCAAAGAAAAAGATAAATAAGCTGGAATCCCAAAGCATAGTTTCTGAAATTACCTCCTTGCCTACTACTGAATCTGTTTATTGCACTTCATGCATTGAACTCAAGCAAACTAATGATTATTTAGTTAAAAGTATGTCTAGGCTCACTAGAGGCAAAGATATGTTATTTGCATTAATGGGGAGCTAAAGAATATCACAAGGAAGAGCTGGTCTTGGCTATGATCCATGTGCTGTCAAGGAAAAGATTAGGAAGAAAAATCAGAATGCTTATATGAGACATTTTGTGCATGCTGAGAACATTAAAACGAAAACTAATGCATTACATCACATTGAAACATATGATCAACCAAGGCATGCTAGACAAAAGTATTATCTGCACTGTTTTCTTCCTGCATCTCAATCTAGCAGTCCTTTCACCACCTGTCATTTCTGTAACAAAAAGGGACATATTTCCAGTTCTTGTGTTTTGAAGAAAAATGGACTTGGCAGGAAAGCTGAATGGGTTCCCAAAGTTGCATCTGCATCTAGGAAAAGATATACTGACCAAAAAGGACCCAAGCAAATTTGGGTACCTAAAAGGAAAACGTAAACATTGTTTTGCAGGTCTGTCTCAAAGCTAAGAAAAGCAACAAATGGTATATGGACAGTGCCTGCTCAAGTCACATGACTGGTGATAAGGAGAAGTTCATCACCTTGAGAGACAAGAAAGGAGGAAAGGTGACCTTTGGAGGTGACCAATATGGCAAAATCGTTGGTATTGGAATTGTGGGCAAAAATCCAGAAACATCCATTGAAGAGGTGCTGTTTGTGATTGGCCTCAACCACAACCTGCTAAGCGTGAGTCAGACCTGTGACAAAGGAAACTGGGTGCTGTTTGACTCAAAGTTTTGCCTGGTCATCAGAAAAAGTGATCACAAAGTAATCCTCATAGCTCAAAGGGATGGTAACTGCTATACTATTGATCTTGATGAACTTCCTCCCTTAGATTCTGTATGCTTAATCAGTCAGGGGAGTGATAGTTGGCTATGGCATAGAAGATTAGCTCATGTGAACAAGAATCAACTGTCTAAACTAATTAAAAATGAGCTAGTAACTGGTCTACCAAAAATATCTTTTGAAAAGCATAAAGAATGTGATGCATGCCTAAGAGGAAAACAAACTAAATCATCATTTAAATCCAAAAATGTAGTCACCACAACTATACCACTTGAACTGCTGCATATGGATTTGATTGGACCTTCTAGGGTAAAAAGTCTTGGTGGTAACATGTATGTGCTTGTAATTGTTGATGACTATTGTAGATTTACTTGGACATTATTTCTTTCTTCTAAAAGTGATACCTTTGATGCATTTGTAACCTTAGCTAAGAAAGTGCAGAATGAGAAAGGTATTTCTATTGTGTCTATCAGGTCAGACCATGGAGGAGAATTTGAAAATGCATACTTCCTGGAGTTCTGCAATGAGCATGGGATTGACCACAACTTCTCAGCACCAAGAACTCCTCAACAAAATGGAGTGGTAGAAAGGAAGAACAGAACCATTGGAGAGATGGCTAGAGCTATGCTGAATGAGAAGGAACTCTCTCAAGTGTTCTGGGCTGATGCAGTGAATACAGCAAGCTACATCATAAACAGAGCCTACATCAGACCAATCCTTGGGAAGACTCCATATGAGCTGTACAAGGGAAGAAAGCCAAATCTGTCACACCTCCATGTGTTTGGGTGCAAATGCTTCATTCACAATAATGGTAAAGAAAATCTAGGTAAATTTGATGCCAAATCCGATGAAGGTATATTTCTGGGCTATTCTAGTAGGAGTAAGGCTTATAGGGTCTATAATAAAAGATCAAATATAGTAGAAGAATCAGTGCATGTGGTCTTCATTGAAAATGAAACTGTTTCAAAACATGTTACCAATAAGGATGATCTTACTTTCAATTTTGAAAAACTGGAAATTTCTGACAGAAGTAAAACTAAACCTCCAAAGATATCTGAATCTGTTGACACAGAGGAAGATATCCAGGAGCAAGAGTTTGATGAAGAAAATAATGAAGAAACAACTCAAGAACTCCCTAGAGCTTGGAGATATCAAAGGAATCACCCTATTGATCAAGTAATAGGGAATGTTCAAGAGAAAGTCAAAACCAGAAAACAATTAAGGGATCAAATGCTCAACTGTGCCTTTATTTCTAAAATTGAACCCAAATGTGCTGAAGAAGCCTTAACTGATGAATACTGGATTATGGCTATGCAAGATGAATTAAATCAATTTGAAAGAAATCAAGTTTGGGATTTAGTACCTAGACCCAAAAATCATCCTGTTATTGGTACCAAATGGGTTTTCAGAAATAAACTTGATGAATCTGGAACAATAATCAGAAATAAAGCTAGATTGGTTGCTAAAGGGTATAATCAGGAAGAAGGTATTGATTTTGAAGAAACCTTTGCACCAGTAGCTAGGCTAGAAGCTATAAGAATACTGCTGGCATATGCATGCATGAAAAATATTTTATTATATCAAATGGATGTAAAAAGTGCCTTTCTGAATGGATATATCATGGAAGAAGTATATGTAGATCAACCTCCAGGTTTTGAGGATCATACAAAACTAAACCATGTTTATAAACTGAAGAAAGCTCTCTATGGTTTAAAACAGGCCCCTAGAGCATGGTATGAGAGACTGAGCAATTTTCTAACTGATAAGGGGTTTAACAGAGGCAAAGTTGACACAACCTTATTTACTAAGAAAGAAAATAAAGATTTGCTAATTGTTCAAATCTATGTTGATGATATTATTTTTGGTGCTACTAATGAAACTCTTTGCAAGAAATTCTCTGAGTTAATGCAGGGAGAATTTGAGATGTCTATGATGGGTGAACTCAACTTCTTCCTTGGACTGCAAATAAGACAACAAAATGATGGTATCTTTCTCAGTCAATCCAAGTATCTAAAGGAACTGCTAAAGAAGTTTGGTTTGGAGAATGCCAAACCAATGGGAACACCTATGGCCACTGCAACCAAACTGGACATGGATGAAAATGGGAAGATATTTGACATTACTCAGTACAGAAGAATGATTGGATCCCTGCTATACCTAACTGCCAGCAGACCTGACATTATGTTCAGTGTTTGCATGTGTGCAAGGTTCCAATCATGCCCCAAAGAATCCCATGCAACAGCTGTGAAAAGAATTTTTAGATATCTTATTGGAACATCACAAATGGGTCTTTGGTATCCAAAAGGCAATGGAGAAGATCTCAAAGGATACACTGATGCTGATTTTGCAGGATCCAAAACTGACAGAAAAAGCACAAGTGGAACTTGTCAGTTTCTTGGAGGATCCCTGGTCTCATGGTTCAACAAAAAGCAAAACAGTGTAGCCTTATCCACTGCAGAAGCTGAGTATGTTGCAGCTGGAAGCTGTTGTGCCCAAGTCATCTGGATGAAACAGCAGCTTGAAGATCTTAAGGTTAAAATGAAAGAGATACCAATCATGTGTGACAACCAAAGTGCTATAAATATCACCAAGAATCCTGTCATGCATTCAAGGACGAAACATATTGAAGTAAGGTACCACTTCATAAGAGATCACGTTCTGAAAGGAGAAGTTAGACTGGAATACATCCCAACAGAGGATCAAGTTGCTGATATACTCATAAAACCTCTATCAGAAGACAGACACTGCAAAATAAGGAGAGAATTGGGAATGGTAAATCCCAGTGAATTGTAAGTTATTTCTGTGCAATTCTGTCTTTAAAGTTTTTAATATTAGAATAAATTCTAACTTGAGCATTGGAGTTTGTCTTAGTGTAGTTGCAGGTGCTCCTTGTGAAAATCAATGGCTAAAAGTTTGAAAGATTGGAGCACTCCAGATTGCAGCAACCAGAAAATGAAGTGAATAATAATTATCCTAAGTTCTGGATCCATTCTGTAAGTCTTTAAAGTTGAAATTTGTATGTTGTTTGAATAATAGAAGAATTTCATTAATAATCTGTGTCTTTGAACTGGTCAACATGGTCAACATTCGAATTTTGGTTGACCAACAGACGAACTTTGGCCTGTTATGCCTTGGAACAGTTCTCGGTTATGCCTCGAAATTCATCTGTTGAAGCTTGAAAGTTCGAATTTCCAAAATCAAAAATTTCAAAGTAATGATTGTCCATCATTGTTATACGAATTATTACTTCTTAACATACGAATGTTGGACAATCTTTGCAAAAATTGAAAAATTCGAATTGTCAAGTTCAAAATTCGTCTGTTGAAACATGTTCTTGATGAATGAATGCTTGAAAGATAAAGATCTGCATGCTTAATTCGTCTGTTGATTGATGGTTTGTGTAATGCTGTCTTTTTCTTTCCAACATTCTAATTTTGTTAAAACAAAATTCGTCTAATATGCTTGTATTGCTTGTTTCAAGCCACTGTTAGACGAACTTTCAAGATGAAAATTCGTCTGTCAGTAAGCTGTGCTGAACGGTTTAACTTGTAACTGCCCGAAGTTCAAATTTTGACCCCTCAAAATTCGTCTGTCAGACGGTTACACACGTTAAATGCGACGATTTTCCACAGAACAGACGCAACCCTATTTGTAACCTCCCTGAGTCTGTTCTGATTCTCTCTTCAATCCTCTTAACTCCTGTCCAAAAACCATCATTCTTCACCGTTTGAACTTCCATTCGCATCCTATAAACCTATTCTCAGCCACATTCTGCTTCATTCAACCGAGAAATAGCAAGAGTTAAAATTCCTGGAACAGGAAAAGCTGTGGCTCGTCCTAAAAGGAATGTTAAATCTCAATACGCTACCAAAGAAGGAGAAAAATCAAAGAGAAAAGCCGAACCCAGCAAAGCTACTCCCTCTAAACGCCAGAAATCTTCATCCAAAGCAGAATCTCAGAAAACTGGACCCTCTTCTTCAAAAAGTGCAGAACCGTCTATTCCTGCTGCTGCCTCTTCTGCTTCTTCCAGTACTGAATCTGGAGAGTTCGAATTGACTACACTGCCACTGTGGAGCACTCCTGAGATTCAAGAAGAGTACACTACCAAGTTTTCCACCAAAAAGGTAATCAAGCCTCATTGTGTAAATATGGAACAATTTCTGATATCCAACAATTTTGATGCTGCTGTATGGTTGTTAAGATATAAAAATCTGGCACGCCCGGTGGGACTTGGTATGCCTCTCTTCAATATAACAGCAAGAAAAAGAAATGGGAGGTCACTTTGAGATCAAGGACCATCTGGCTTGCTGATGAAACAATCAATGAAGTGCTGGAAATCCCAGGTCAAGATGGGCTAAAAATTGACATAACAGCCTCTGGGTATATGGATGAGGCAAGCACAGCTGATGAAGAAGGTGGACCCTTTCTGAACTACAAAGAAAGCACCATCTTGGACACCTTATTCAGGAGAAGGGAGAACAGGCCAACAATAAATCTGTTGAAGCCCACAGACCTAAGTGTACAAGTCAGAATCCTGTACTACATAGTGTCAAGGATCATTTTCAACAAGGGTGGTAGCTTCAATCTGATAACAAGGGCAGAGGCTCATGTGATGACTGCTATCATTCGAGGGAAGCTGATTAACATGGGTCATATCATCCTCCAAAGAATGATAAAGGCAAGAGATCAAAGGAAGGATTCCACACTCCCCTATGCTGCAATTATTTCAAGAATCCTGCAGCATGCTAGGATTCAGCACATTGAGAAGGGGAAAGGGAAACTCACTGAGGCTTTCAAAGAGGAGGAACTGCAAAGGATGGGCATTGAGAGAGATGAAGGACGATGGGTTGGAAAGGGAGCAGGGAAAACTGAAGACTTGTTCTTTGTTACTGATGCATCCCTCCAACAAGAAGGCACTTCTGAGGCCCCTGACAGATCCTTACCTCAGCCTTCCCAGACAATTCCATCTCCCTCCAGGCCTACACACCCTCCTTCCACTCCCTCCTCACGAGCCAAGCCAACAAAGATCACTGAGTTGTTTGACAGTTTGTCAACACTCATTCTCAGCATCAGAGATGAGCAAAATGCCAAATTTACTCATCTACAAGATCAGATCCATCAGTTGGCTGTGAATATGAAGGTGGTGGCTGATGCTTATGAAGAGATAAGAAATGCAATTCCTACCACTTCAGCTCCACCTCAGCCTGGTGTCCCTGAGCCTACTCTGTCTCCATCCCCTGTGCCTCCAAGTCCCTTTGAGATTGCCTCCTCTGACCATAATTCGGATATTGATGGTGCTGATGCTATGAGAACACCAAGTCCTGGTCCACCCTTGGACTATGGACTAGAAGGAGAAGGTCTTCAAGAATCAAGCCCTCTTAAGCCTATGCAAGAAGATGCTCCGGATTCAATTATGTCTATTCAAGAATCAAAGCAAGTTGAAAGACTGGTTGCAGCCATTTCAACCTCTTCTGTGCCGGAAGGAGCAAGCAATGAGGAAAGGAGCATTGTACCTGTTATTGATTATCTTGCCGTTGCTCACAATGCTCTACTAATAGCTCAGAGGAGAAGGCTAGAAGAAATGTTTCCTCCTGCTAGACCAGCTTCTTCTTCTCTTGCTGTGTATGGGCTTTCAGAGGAACAGAGAGCTCAACTAGCTCTTTCTAGGCAGGAAATGCAAGTGCTGCTTGAGGTCTCTGATGATGATGCTGAAGAACCTGCTGAGCCCCCTGCACCAGTTCAGCCAGAAATTCCTTTTGCTCCTGTCCCCCTTCGTGCTGTTCCTATCACTCAGATACCTCCTCTAATGGACTTTGTTGGGCTTCCTGATGATGCCAAAAAGGGGGAGAAGATAAAGCAAACTGGGACTAAGCAAGCTGGAAAATCTGCTGAGTCATCTGGAAAAGGAAAGACTTACAGCAAGAAGTCTAAGCCAAAGAAGAAGTGATATTTTTAGATCTTAGGCTGAATCTTCTTGTTGTATCTTGTTTTAATTGGTTGATTGTAATTGGTTGTTTGTTTTTTTTTTTGAAGAACTACTCTTTAATTGGAATTTGTATTACAGCAGTTTGGTGATACATAGTATGTTCATGGTTGCAATGTTTTGGGCTTTGAATCTCTTCACTTAATCTGTTGCTTTGATATCTTATGCATATGTTGAGGGGGAGCTTATGAAAGCAAACCCAAGTACTAATCCAGTTTGTGAGTTGTTTTGTCATCATCAAAAAGGGGGAGAATGTTGAATCAAGAGTTTTGATGATTGTAAACCAACACTCAAGAGCTTGAATTGAAGATATCAAAGGAGATCAAAGCTGTGTCAAGTGAAGACTTTATGAGTATTTGCTGTTAGATCTCTTGTAGGATCTTTAGTTTTTGTTATGATTGGGTAAAAGATTTTGATTTGAGAAAAAGATGTTTTCAAACCTTGATTTTGTGTTAAATCTTTACCTATTTGAAAAACACCCACAAACAGACGAAGGTTGAAAGATTAAGCTAAACTGTCAAGTTGGAAATTCGAACTTTGCCTTTGGAAGTTCGAACTTCGAGCTGAAACTGAATGAGTCTGAAGAGATGGCTCTCTGTCAGACGAATTTTGGCTGCTCAAAATTCGAATTTTTATCTAGTCTGAAAGAAGCCTTTCTGGTAACAGACGAACTTCACACTTTCAAAATTTGAATTTCAAGAAAAAATGAAGTTTGTGAAAACCAAAGAAATTCGTCTGAGACTATGATAAAATGCATCTGAAATCAAAATGAAATTGAGTTTGATAAATGCTCTCTGACAGACGAATTTTGAACTGCCAACATTCGAATTTTCATATAAGTCTGAAAGAAGCTTCTTTGTAACAGACGAACTTTAAGTCTCCAAAATTCGAATTTCAGACAAAACAAAATTTGAGAGAATAGAAGAAATACGTCTGATACTATGTTAAAGTTCATCTGAGATCAAGAATGATTTAAGTTTCAAAACTTCTCTCTGACAGACGAACTTTGAACATTGAAATTCGAATTTCAGAAGCAAAAATCTTAAGTCTGTTTAAGTGAAACATCAACATTCGAATGATGAAATTAGTCTGGAAAGAGTCTCTCTGACAGACGAATTTCACCCTTTCAAAATTCGAATTTCGAGGGCACTGTAGCAAATTGAAAACACTGTTCACACTTAACCGAAAAAGTTTTCTTCTTGGAAATTCGTATGTCACATTGTGAAAATGTTTTGTAAGTTTCAAAATTCGAATTTCACTTAATGAACAGACGAACTTCGTGTTGTAACGTTGGAAGCTTTAACCTTCGGTTCCTTCGAAATTCGTCTGTTGACCAGCCAAAATTTGAATTTCAGTATGTCAGAAACATTAAATGCGGTTGGTAAACGGATAGTTTTTCAGAGTAACCGTTGGATAACTTCTCCAACGGATAGATTAAAGAGTCTAACGGATATTTGAGACCTAAATCTATAAATACAATAACATTTGAAGTTGTGGGTAACAAATAAAACAAGTGTGTACCGAATTTCTGCTAAATCTTTTCTCAAAAGCTTTTACCCTCTCAACTTCTATACTTGTACTGAAACTTTCATATCTACTCTTTTCAAGAGAGTTATTTTATTGTAATCAATCTACTCTTCATCTGGAAGATAGATTTACTTGTGAGGGGTATTCACAAGGGAATTGGGAAGCACATAGTGAAAGTGCTTGGAGAGTTTGAGAGAGCTCAGAAACAGAGCATACTCCTGTACTGTGGCCTTAGCAAGAAGCCCATTGAAATTCTTGTTGTATAGTGGATAAATCTCAAGAGGTGTCTTGAGGACTGGATGTAGGTCAAGTGGAAAGACCGAACCAGGATAAATTACTGAGTTTTCTTCTCCCTATCTTTACTTTTCTGCTTGCTCTGTTTTACGCATTATTTTCATTATACTGTGATATCTTCACTTACTTCACTCTGTGCAGAAAAAATTCAATCTTCCCAATTCACCCCCCTCTTGGGAAGTCAGCCTTGCTAACAGTTTTAACTATTGAGTTTTGGATATTTAATTTTGCATATTGATAGTGAAACAAGTTGGTGAGATTGTAAAAAAATTTTAAAAAAATTAATACATATATTGGCAGTTATTTAGTATAACTGCCAACATAAGAATATTTCTTGGCAGTTAATTATAATAAATAACATTCAAGGAATAGAAAAATTACAATTAAATTTAAAAAAAAAAATAAACTTCAGTTGGTGGTTATTTATTATAATTGCCAACAAATATTAAAATGGCAAATTAAATTTAAAAAAATATATAAACTTTCGTTGGTGGTTATTTAGTATAACCGCCAAGGAAAGTTATTAAAAAAATTATTTTAAATGAAAAATAGCTTTTTTGCAATGTTATTATGTAACTACCAACAAAAATGGACATTCGTTGGCAATTACAAACCATCAATGAAAACCTCAATTTTGCTCGGCGTTAAGATCCTTGGCAGGTCATAACTGTCAAGAAAGGCTAAAATAACAACGAAAAAGGGTATATTTTTGTGTAGTGACATCTGTATTAAACATGCACAAATATAATAATTCTTCACATTCAAAAACTAGCCCTTGCATCGCATGAGGAAAAAATTCTAGTTAATTTTAAAAATCAATGAGAGATTTTTATTTTGTTATAATTCAAAATATATTTGTGTAATTTATTTGATTTTTTTGAAGGATTTATGCAAATCATTTTCGTGGACTCCAACCAAATTGTTGACAAATTATCATTCCAGCCAATAACTGATATCACATTCTGCATTATATATCAATATTTCAGTTTTGTTAGGGTTTAAGATGACCTTGCTCTATTCAGCTTTCACTGGATTAAAACTAATGAAATTATAGAAGTGTAAACAATAATCTATATATCATAAAAAGACTAGCTCTAACACAGTGTATTGCTTTCATGAGCTTTGAACATCGTAATTCATTTCTCTAATTTTTTGTAGTGTACAGAACCCATACTAATTATTAGGAAAAAAAAGATATCACTATTGTTTTCCCCTTAAAAAAGGCATATAATTGAGTTTTCAATATGTGTTTATTTGTTTTTTCATTCAAGTCTATTGATTCCTCATAGCATCAATATGATTGAAAATCAAAATTTTGGAAGTTATTATATATTTGTTTATTTTAAGATTATATCACTACAAAAAAAGGACTTTTAGCGACAACTTTCGGCGGCGACATAAAGATGTCGCCATCGAAAGTACCGCTTTCAGCGACGACTACTGTGTCGTCGCTGAAAGTTACACTTTTGGCTGCGACAAAAACTGTCGCAGCTGAAAGCCACACTTTTGGCGGCGACACACAGTAGTCGTCGCTGAAAGTTGTACTTTCAGTGACTACACAGTGCTGTCGTCGCTGAAAGTACCACTTTCAGCGACGACTACTGTGTGTTGTCGCCAAAAGTGTAGCTTTCAGCGACGATAGTTTTTGTCGTCGCTGAAAGTGTAGCTTTCAGCGGCCACATGTGTCGCCGCTGAAAGTATTTTTTTTTAAGTTTTATTCATTTCATTTTAGAAACCAATATTTAACATGTTGAAATGATAAATATATTAAATTAATATAATTTTGTGATAAATAAATTTAAATAATTCAACATATGGCATGAATTTTGAAAATTATTCTAAATTTCTTAATTAAAGTCAAAGTATTTTGTCATTTCCTTTTGTCTTAAATAATCTAATGAATATTTTGATAGCACCTTTTGTGTTGAATCGTAGCATGGTAATTTTTTTTTCTTGGTTTTTTGTACTAATTGATCTATGTGCATTCCATCTATCACCAAAACAATTTCAAATGATGATTCATAATGGTTATCCATTTTTCCTTTTACATACCCTTTTTTGTGTTGTTGCTAATATTGACAGTATATTGTTGAGAAAGATAGTGTGTTTATCATGTCAGTGAATGACCTGTGAATCATTTTCTTATTATGAGTTTTTTTTTGTAATTTATACATACCAAAACAATAAATAACATCTTCACATATGCAAGAGATGAATTGAATTGGTTACACACAATTGTCTATTGTGTCTTAAGTATATTCCTATTTAAGGTATAAGCATTATTCATTAAAGATAGCATAGTGTTCCAACAAGATTCCCCCTTCATTTTATTTCCGTGCTTCTCTACCATTTTTTTTTGTTCAAATGCTCAATAAGCATATTTTCTAATAAACTATCAAGATGCTCGAGTTTGCTCATCCCGTGCAAAATTTATGTACAATATTAAAGATACTAACATAACTATTTGATTCGCATTACATATACTTTGGTTTACCTTTGTACTATTTTTAGACCTTGATAGACTAGATTGATTCTCAAGACATTGTATTTACTTTTGATTATTAGAAACCAAGTAAATAATACATGTTTTATTGAATTAACTTTTTCCCATAAATATGACATTGTCTTTTGTTTAAGCATAATTTCCTAATTAGAATATTGGGATTAAGTTTTTCTACTCTTTTTCATTACTATCAAGTCAAGGGATACCGCACTATAGTCAGTCAATTTAAATTTGACCTATTTAGTAAAACTATTATTAATAAAACCTTGAGATGCTAATATGAACATACCCACAATTAATAACCATATTATATGTACTATTCTAACATCATGTAAAATTCAACCAAAAGCGTCAAGTTAGATACTTAATCCAAATGGTTTCAAAAGAGGATGATTTGGGAAGACATCATTATTTGTTGATGGCATTCTAGGTGAAGCTTTGAAGGATGAGAAAAAGAAAGAGTCACTATAAGAAATCATTAGTTTTGTCGTGAAATTTTCTCATTGAAAAAAAATTAGTGAGAAATTCTCACAACTTTTCTCTCAGATTTGCATTTTAGGTACGTTTCTCACCACATTTTCTCACAAAATGAGGGAGAGAGAAAAAGTGCATGAGAATATTGTGAGAAACATTAAGAGAAATATGTTGTTCTTTGGGGGAAGTGTAGCGCCAAATGTTCTCATAGATAAAGTCCGTGAGAAACCTTGAGAGAAATTGTCATTTTCTCATGGTTTATTATATCTGTGAAAAGATTTCTCACAGTTTATTATGATCATAAGAAATTATATGGTATTGCATGCCATATTGGCTCTTTTGCTATTAGTTTCTTGCGGATTCCTTAATTTGTGAGAACTTTTCTCACAGATTGAGTATATCTGAGAGAAAAGTTCTCACGGATTTGTAGATCTATGAGACCAATTTAGACACGGAATTAAGTCGTCTTAAACAAATCTGTCTCTATTTCCGTATCTAAAAGCACAATTGAAATAAATCCAACAACAACATCTTTTTGAATCACTAATAATAAATAGCTTTGTCTCCAAATCCGTAGCTGAAGTCATCCAAATTTTTTCAAATTTCTTTTAAACTTTTAGAGACAACTTTAGCGACAACATTTTTTATATGTAGTACTAGAATATCATCTGTCACATAACACGTCTTCACCTTTTTTTTAAATGGACTTGGGATAAATCATTTAACTATTGGAGATAGAAATAGTGATGTCTCTAAAAGTTTCTCTTTTATGATTTAGAGATAGATGCAAAGACGGATTTGTATCAATGGTAGAGATAGAAATCAATTCTTTTGTATTATGAAAAATAATATTCTTTAAAAAACTAGCTTAGACCATCCATTTGATGTAAATTATTTCACTTTCCAATGCTACACATAGATCAGTGGACTGTACATTCACGTGTTTTGACAAAGAAGCAATTATCCAAATTCCCAAACTCAAATATCCAATAATTAACAACCGTTGTTCTCCCTTTCTGATGCAAGTTAATTTATACACTTGTACGCTTTTTCAACCAATCCTTTCACTCAAGGGACAAAAAAAAAAGTTGGTCCCTTATGTAAAAAAGAAAAATAATAACAATGAAAAAGTTTAACAGTGGGAATAAGAAAAGCAAAGAGTCAAAAATGACGACTATAAGCAAACAAACCAAAAAAAAGACATTGATGTGAAGGTGAATACTGACCATTATTATTTGGGAAAATTAGGGTTGAAAAAAATATCAAATTAAAAAAATATTTTTTAAGAAATTAAAATCATGATGAAATTGTATGAGATTTAGTATAACTTTTCTTAAGAAGTTACCAAATTTAAAAAATTATAATTCTAAGTAATTTTTAATTTTTTTGGAAAATTAATAATAATGTTTTTTAAAAAATTGATAGTAAATTTTGTCAGACTTGACGGTAGTTTTAACATTTAATTGAGAATAATTATGATTGTTAAAAATTTTAAATTTTAAATTTTAAGGTATAAATGCTTTAATACAATTTTCTAAAATTATTTTCAATTTTTTTTGGTAATGGAAGAAAATGCAATGCGTCCACAAAGGGACACAATGAAAGAAGTGGAATGAAGTCTCAAACTCTCAATTTTTGTTAACATTGATAATTAAAAAAATTATTAATTATTAATGTTATTACTATTTTATTAATTTATTAATTGTAAAATTCTAAAAGGCCAAAATTATTCTGAAGTCTGAACCCGCGAAATGAAATCCCAAAACCCGCGAAGCTTTTGTGCCAAAAATCCCTAGTTAGTCTGTTCCCTCTCAGTCTTCAATCACTCACCTTGTCCGCTCCATCGCTCGTCCTTCTCTTCTTCTCTTTAGTTCGCATGGTCTTGTTGCTCAGCCCCACCATCTCTTTGATTCATGCGGTATGATTGCTTGCTTTTGTCATTTTTTTGGTTCTCTTAGTTTGTTTCGGAAGTCTCCTTACACTAATTTGCATCTTCTTCTTTCTTCCTTGTAGGAGCTTCATTCACTAATACGCTAGTATCTTTCCGTTTGTCAGTATCTTGCTTCTTTGTCGCAGGAAGTTGTGCTTACAACAAGGTAAATTTTGTCTTATTTTCTTCAATCTCAATCCCTAATTTCCAGCCACGTTCTCCTTTTGTCTTATTCAATTATTTTAATTGTTGCTTGCTTATTGTGTTGTCTGATTGTGTTTTGTGGTCCCCTTTTCATCTTATATAAATGAGTGTGCGTGTGTGTATATATATATATTGATTCACTAATATGACAACATATATGGGATTATGCATTGTGGGTCCATTTTCTTTTGCTATGTCAACGTGTATTGTGTTGTTGGGTTGTCATTGGAGTCCTTAGCTTCCTTATGCATCGTGGGTCCCTCTTTATCATGTGCATCCCTGTTCTTCTTTGAGACTTTGACATAGACTTTTTTTTAGCTTATTTTTCAATTATGTTCTGTAAAACAATTGAGACTTCTTTAAAGCAAAGATTAGAAAAAAAAGCCTTCGCCACATAACAGATTTTTATGCCAGCACTTAGTAAGACCTGTCACTAGTTACCACTTAGACATTTAATTGTTGATATGAGACAAAAGTATACAAATCTAGTACATGGATCAACTGCTCCTTTAAACTTTCCTATCATGGTTTCATAATCGGTTCGCACATCAATCACCACCTACATATTTAATTGTTGATAAGAGACAAAATTATACAGATCTAGTAAATTCAGTACTTATACAGATTTGATGAGGAGCGAGCAAGGATAGAAGCAGATCATGCAGCAGAACGTGCACAACTTAAGCATAAGATTGAACAAATGCAGCAGAAGGTGGAACTTATATTGGCTTCCTACCAATAGGTATCTACAAACTTATCACATATTTTATTTTACATTGTTTCTATGTTATAAAGATTGTCAAAACATGTTTGGTTGGTTAGAATGTTTTTATTTTTCATAGGTCTAGAAATGATTAATTTATTTCAAAATGGATGGAATCATGATATTCCAAAAAAAAAACTATTACAAAGTCCAAAACATCCCTACCAAATAATACAATGGTAATTTAAGAACAAGAGAATATGGGACAAGTAACTTCCTCATTCCACCCACCCCATATCCATGTCAAAGTCCCTGGTAGCACTTCAAGTTTGTACTGTTAATTCTACTCATCTAAAGCTAACATTCTTGGATTCTTCTCTTCATTACATTTACTCCTTCGCTCCTTGTATGCGGATTGTACATATGAACATCAATAATTATGGTGGTTGATGAGGGAATAGAAAATGAGAATCAGATTCTTTTAGGCACCCAATGTAGAAATCATGGGGGGAAAATGACAAAAAGAGTAGCAAGGTCAACCATGGATGAATATTCAATTGGAAAAGTTGAACAAAATGATAGTAAGGCCAAGGGTCATTACCTATGTAATTACTCCAAATCCAAATCCAAATCCAATCCTTGTCTCTTCACATTGGTCCAAATGCTTCACTGTATCTTCCTTTTTTCTGCCTTCAAAATTTTCACTCTATCAACTTCCCTCTCTAAAATTTGTTTATATCAAACATATAAAGATAAATGTGCAACTGTGTGATGTATGTAGGAAACATAGTGGCTAGTTCTTGTTCTTTTTTGGTAGACAGTTGTACAGTTCAAAAGGATTAAAAGGATCATTAATGAATTCTTAAATCTAATGATTACTTTGAATAGCTTTTTCTAACACTAATCTTCGAATTAATGATTAATTCTAAATTATTTACGCTTTAAATCTTCATAATTTAAAGTATAAACCTTTGTCTAATAAAAATCCCTCACATGCATTTAGACGAAATTGAATGTGTTAAGTGATTTATGAGTGATAATATGGTCCATCAAGGTGCTGTGAATTTAATTTGTTTTATATTTAAACCCTAGTAGTAATGATAATAATTATTGTCATCATAGTTTATGATTATAATTTATTTCTGTCAATGTCTTTATGTTATAATCTTTGAGAAATTCTAAATTTGGTCTTTTGAATTGTAACCTTTGTTGATTTTTTATGTTTTTCATTGTCTTTAAGCTATAATATCAGGAAATTCTGAATTGGATGTTTTGAATTCATTGTAACATGTGTTGGTTTGTAGTCCAAGAGTCTAAATTGTACATAGGTAATACTTTATTGAATATGTAAGAGTCTAAATTCTGATTTAATCTTTATGCTCTTTATTTTGTCTCTAAGTGATCTTTAGAATATGTAATGCCCTATCTGATGCTTGAATTTGTTAATTTTTCAGGGTCAATCTCATAATCTTGCCCCCACACCTAATCCTACTCCAAGTACTGAAGCAAGGGATAGGCAATCCTAGATAATATAGCTATATGGGATATTTATATTTCCCATGAATGTTCATATTTTGTTGATACAGAAACTTTAGATAGTTTGGTTATATTTTGTTGATATAGACTAGATATTTTAGCATATATACTAAATTGTTTAGCTAATTTATCTGTGAAAATATTATTTTCATTATGTGTTACAAGTTTCAATTTTAATTATTTCTTTTTTTTTTCACTTAATTAATTCAGGAATAAACAAAATATAAGCAATTTCCTTGACAAGAAGTTGTATAAAAAAAATTCCCACTTTTCAGCGATGACTTTGTCGCCACTGAAAAGTGTGTTAGACGTAAATGGCTCCAGCAATTCTACAGACTTTTGGCGGCGACAATTTGTGTCCCTACTGAAAGAACATCTTTAGCGACGACAAAAGTCGTGGTTAAAAAGTAGATCTTCAGCGGCAACACACTTTTGGCGGCGACCTTTTCATTCTTTGGCGATGACTATTGTCGCTGCCAAATGTGACCTTTTGGCGACGACAATTTTGTCCCCGCCATATACATTCGGCGACAAGACTTGCACCCGCGACTCGACGGCGACAAAATGTCGCCACCAAAAATCTTTGGCGACGACTTTTGTCCTCGCCGAAAGTTAATTTTTTTGTAGTGTATATATAATCTAACTAGATCTTATCTATGATAAGCTTTCTTCAATTTTGTGTAACTACATCTTAGTGTGGTTTGGGAGTTTTTTTTTTAAATGAAATGGAATGAAAAGCCATTATTTAAAAGATTTAATTTTTAGGCGAGAGAGGGATGGCAAAGAAAGACTTAATAACACAACTACAAAATTGCCCCCAACCTTATGAAAACGTTATATGCCTCTCGCTCTCCTCTCATTCTTTCTATTGTGTCAACCTCTGTTCTCTCTCTTTCCACTACATTGAGCTTGCATCTCTTTCTATCTACTGCATCAAGGAATGATTTTTTCTCATATATGTTTTTTGCACAATTTCGCTTGTCTCCCCTAGCCCAAGTTGTATCATCTCTAAATCAATGCCTATTCACCAATTCAATCAATAATTGAATTTTACTTAATTATGATAAAAATTTCATTATAATTTAAAAATGAATTTCTCAAATTAATAATAACAACTAGTTCTTTTATTTAAATAAATTCATAAAGGTAATATTAAGAAAAATGTTATAATTAATTATATTACATCTATTTTATAATAACTCAAAAACAATCATTAGATAAAATTGTTCATTTACATCGTAAAACTCTCACTGGAATGTTTTGTTTCATTTCACTCCACTCAATTTCATACCATGTACCTCATTCTATTAATGACTCTTTTATTCCATTTCATCATAAACTCCCAAATATTGTCTTAATAACACAATTAACATGTAACAAGATGCTTACCTCAAGCTTTGTGCCAATTATCTCTCTCTTTTGTCCAATCATTTTTTATATCAATGCCACCCAAGCTTTTCTCTATTGAAAATCTTAGCCAAAATTTAGAGAGGGGGTTAAGTCCCTCGATAATCTAGCAAGGAAATAACACATCCCTCATTAAATTTTAGTGTCACAAGTTTTAGCTACAAAATTAGTGAGGGTCCCTCGCTAATTTTGATTTAGCAACGAAAAAAACCATTTAGCGAGGGGCTTGGTTGTTTTCTAGTAGTGATAGATGCAATACACTTGGAAGTTGACTTATGCCTTAGGAAAGTTGACTTCCATACACAACAACCATGGAAGTCAACTCTGCCATAGTGGAAGTCAACTTTCGTACCCTATTCACATAGAAACTAGTCTTTCATACTAGGAAGTCACTATAACATAAGGAAGCCAACCTTCCCATGTCTTCTACACCAAAATGCCCCAAAACATGCCTTTTACGATTTGGGTTGTTACAACCCAAATCATTTGAAATGTGTTATTAGCCTTTGCTTTGAATGAGGGGAAAATAGAGGGAGGAGAAAATTAGGAAAGAAATAATGAATAAGTATAGATGGAATATAGTCTATAGGCATCTCTGTTTTACCATTTAGTTTTCTTCTGCTTCTATTTTCCCCTTATTCCAAGAAAGCAAAGTTTGTAAATCATGTTTGAATCATGTTATGGTGATTGAGATGATATTTGAGTTGACTTATGAAATTGTTAGTTATGGATATAGGGTTAAGGGAGGTCATTTATTTATTGACTACAAAAAAAAATTGTTTTAGTGGTTTTTTTTTTTCGCTTTTGTTGCGGTTTGAACCCATGCCAAAGGCTTTACCAGTAGATTTGTAAAACTCCCATGAAAGCATCTGTCAAAAAATTTTAATGACCATTTTAGCAAACTATTAGTAAAGCATAAAAGCCACCATGATTTTGTGGCAATTTAGATGCTATATAAAAGCATAAAAATATTTTTTTATGTTATATAAATTAATATTTATAAAATATTCTTTTAGTAAATTATAAAAAGCACCACGAATTTCAATATTTATAAAAATTGAAAAAATATATCAAAATAAAATAATTTATTGGGTTTAATATTTCAAATAGTAATTAATTTAAAAAATAAATTTAATCAAAGGAATAAATGCTTAATTTAGAATTGACCAATGAAAAGAATAAAATTAAGAATAAGAGAACAGGAGAATGAGAAGAAGAATGTTACAGAAAGTAAATAAGAAGAGGTTATGATCCATGTATATAATTTGGTAGTATTAACTATTTAGCTTGGAGTGTAGAACGTTACAGAAAGTAAAGAATAGAATAATTAAGACGAGAAAGAGAAATGTAATGTTGTCATAACAAATAGGGGAAATATGGTAATTTATAATAAAACATGGACAATGGCAGTGATTTTCTTTTCTTTTTTGCTTTTGCACCGGTTTAAAATGGTCACCAAACATTAAAATATTTGAAAAAGGTGCCAAGAAAATTGACATACGTGATTACTTTAGCAGTAGTTTTTAAGCAAAATTTTCATTGCCACTAGAGCTTGCATGATATAGTGGCAGCTCATACAACTAATATGAAAGAACGCTTTAGTAGCAATTGGTAATTCAAATAACCGCCATCAATGCACGCTTAAGTGGCAGTTCGTACAACATGATTTAGTTACGGTTCACCTAAACTACTAGCATTGCTATAGTTATAATTTTCCCATCAAAATCGTCAATAATGTGATTTTAATAAAACCACTACTAAAAGTATAAAACTTGTATTAGTGGCAATTTTAAAAATTGTGACCAAAATACCGCCACTAAAACACTTTTTTCAGTGATTTTTGTGATTTGGACTTGGTTTTTGACATTCTCCAAACCAATTGGGTTATTGAAATTTGAGTGTAATGCTTCAATTAGCTGATTGTGCTTTTGGGTTAAGGTGTTAGAACATTGGTGGTGATCACTTTGACTGCCATTATGTGACAATAGTTTTTTACCATTTGCTAGCATTTCACTTGAATCATCACCACCAAAATGTATGTTTTGTAGTGATTGAATGTCCAAACACATGAATTTTTATTTATTGTAATCCTAATTTTATTTGAGTTATTGCAGCCCTTAAACCTAGTCAATTCAGTTCAAGAATTTTGTTTGCTTAGATTTGCATGCTATTTGAGATTTTATTGTATTACAGTTAAACTTGTTGGATTGAATGGGTCAACCTATTTAACTTGTGAGTTGACCCATTTAATTTTACATTATTATTATTATTATTATTATTATTATTATTATTATTATTATTATTATTATTATTATTATTATTATTATTGTGCACCTAAAAACTTAAAATGATAAAATGAAAATGTGAAAGAGTGATCATCTTTGTTGAAATTTTGTCTAGGTTCACTAGCTCATTCTTAGGTCTAGCCCAATGCTTCGATAATTTAGGTTTAAACTTTGAAAGCTTTTGCTAGTGCAACTACCTAATTCTCCATACACCAATTGTTTTTCTCTTTGTCACTTCAGATCTACCATTGAGACTCATATGGATTTCGGAAATCGAACAAAAAGAGGCATTAGAGAAGAGAAAGCCAAAATTGATACAATAATTTGGTATTACGAGGAGAGGAAAGGATGCAGAAAATGTTAGCTATGGAGAACAAAGAAAAACTTACATGACTCTTCACTTGATTTCATTTCTTACATAGTTTCGTTTGACTAAAACTTCAAGCGCTTCTTTTAATTTTATGGGATATTCTCATTGCTCAGTATTGTTATTTTTCACTCTAGTTCATAAATGGGAATTTAGACAAATTTCGATGTAGTGTTGTAGTTTTAAGTTAGGAATTAAGAATCGAGTAATGTCATTTCTCTAATTGTTGATTTTCTTCATTTAATCCTAACTATAGTGTGTGTTGAACTTTTGATTAAAATGCAATCTGTTATAAAGATATTTAGTTGTCTATTTAAAATATTATTTACCTTAGGACTGAGTCATACTTTCTACTTATCTAGTTTAATTAATTAAATTATTATTATCCTTTATGGGGTTATGACTTCACCTATCTTGTAATACCTTTACATTCTAGACACATTTTACTATTGGACAATTATATAGAAAATTGGGTACTCATAGAAGTATGAAGAATTCAAAACATTTACCATAATTATAAATTAGATAGTTTTAATGAATCATTTGAAATATAAACTTTATGTGAATTAAAATGTTACATTTTATTTGGGAGCCAACCCATTTGTTTCTATTAGCGAGGAATGACAAGATGTAAGATTTGCTTGGAAAGAATTACAATGAACATTCATGACATTCTCAATGAACTATCATACTTGCAATACAATGAACATTCATGAGATTCTCAATGAACGATCATGCAAACTACACCATGAATGTTCATAGAGGTCTTAATGAACAATTATCGACTCACATTGAACCATAGTAACATGCAAGACAAGCAACGCATGATCATGGAATACTCAATGAACATTTAAGAGCTTACCTAGAAGAAATCCCAACATACTACAGACATGATGAATGATTTAGAAGAAGTAACTTGAAGGATTAAAACTTGTGGCATGAAGACTCCTACATGCAAAACACACTATAAACATTCAAGAAGATACTTCTCGATCAGTTAAACTACACATACATATCATGCATCAACATTTAAAGAGAGCATGAACATACAAGACCCAAAATTAGCACTAACTTGTAGGACAAACAATGAACCACACTAACATGCAGGATAGACAATGAACAATCATGGGATACTCAATGAATGTTTAAGAGCTTACCCAAAAGAAATCCCAACATACTACCTAAACGATGAATGATTAAGAAGTAACTTGAACGATTAAAACATGTGGCATGAAGACTCTTATATGCAAAACACACTATGAATGTTCAAGAAGATACTTCTTGATCAATTAAGCTACACATATATGATATGCATCCACATTTAAAAAGTGCATGAACATACAAGACCCAAAATCAACCATAGGAGTAAGATGCTATAGAATAATTCTTTAAATCAAACCTTATATGGACCATACACACATAATAAGCATAAGGTACTCATAATAAACATTCACATCTCTCGGACTATGGGTGTTACAAGTTCAATACTACCACACACATAGGTACTTGGCAACTAATCTACTACATGTCATACATAAATCAAGAGTTCAACCAACAACAGAAACTCAATTCACAGCTTAAGCTTAACAGGAAAAAGCCTACTTCTTCAATTCATTGCCCTTATGTGTACTGGAGCCCTCTCTTGAAATGTTCAATACACATGGGTAAGATAAATATCTCAGTAACCAAGATAACTTCTAATCACACATTCACTAAAGCAAGAGGTATCATGCAATGTCATATTACAAGAAGATATTAACATGCTCCATAATTAAACAATTTAAACTTTATGCAATCACACTAGCAACGCCATCTATAACATCTTGAATTTTTCTGGAAATTAAATAATATAGAATGATAAAATGGAGGATATCTAAAAATGTGTCTAAAATCCTAGAAAACGGAGTGACACAAAAATGGACATGAAATGGCAAAAAGGTCATTTTTTGAGATTATAATTGAAAAAGAGAAAATTACAATTTTGCCTCTAAAAGTATAATATTTTCCAATTTGGGCCTTTAAAGAAGGAAATCACGAGGAAAGGTTGTGTGAATAAGTTTTGGGGAAATTATAGCTAATGACGTGAAAGTTTTAAAAATTATAAATTTGTCTCGGGTCAATTATACTTTTGTAAATATGAAAAATTATAGTTAAAATAAAGTTCTTGATGAGCTTAACCCAATGTAGTACTGTATGGAAGTTTGTTAAATCAAAATGATTTTATATTGGGCATTAAAGCTATTAGATCAATTTATATCGATTAAAGGTTATTTTAGACCGCAGAAAAAGCAGTGGAGTGTCAAGGATAGTGAATAGACCCTACCTGAATACATTTTGGGATAAGAAAATAATTTTAGTTCAAAAGTAATTTTTAGATAATCCTGTACTAATTTAATAATGATTACGGCAAAAATAATTAATCGGTATGGGTAAATTTTATCGGTAAAGAATATAATGGTCCGTTAAAATGTTTTAAGCAATTTTTAGACACTTTTTCCCTCAAAATGGTAACAAAACTGCAGATGGGATACATGAGAAATTTTTGGAAAAGCTTTATTAAAGTTAACCAAATTTAGTTAATTTAACCAATTATACTATCCATTCGTTACATACCTTTTCTAAACACCTTGAGTTAAGCTATTCTCTTCATTTCAGTCAGAAACAGAGGCAAGAAGAGGGAGAGAGAGCATGAAAATCTCAAGAGAAAAGGAAGAGTAAGAAGACAAAGTCGAAAGCCAAGAACACCAAGGTAAGTTATTATGACCACTAGCTTGTGTTCATGAGAGTTTAGGAGTGTTTTCACGGAGTTTTTTTCTTCCTATTTGCTTCTGAACATTTCAGCCATAAGACAAATTAAAGAGAGAAAGTTGAGCCATGGCCAAAAGAATGTAAGAAAATGCAAGGAAAGTTGTTGGGAAGCATAAATATGCCACTAGTTTTTTGCAAGTTGGAGTAAATAATTTTCTATGACTTTTCAATATTTTTGGCTAGACCTAGGGTTAGTTATAAGAAGGGAATTTCATGATTTTGACTCCAAAAATTAATTTCTTGGATCCAAAATAGGTTAGAGCAAGTATATTGTACAAGAAATTATAAAAGGATAGCTAAATGGAAAATTTAGGCCAAGTATGCATACTTTGTGAATAAGGTTGTGTAACCAATGGCTAGTGGCCTCATTTTATGATGTGATAGGGTTCAAGAAAGTGTTGAAAGGTCATAGGAAGGGTTTAAAAAGTTTGGAGAACATTGAAAAGCCTCAAGGTTGTTAATTACCCACTTATGTCTAATGTTATCATACTTTGTTTCTATGATTGTATAACTATGCCATATACTTGTTTAAATATTTTATGATCAATTTTCATTGTTGGATGATTATTTGAAGGGTTTTATAATCCTAGGATGTTCATTTACAAAGTGTTACCATGCCAAAATTTTTATGAAATAAAATGTCATTATTGTTCTATGGACTTTTAACTGATATTTTTGTGAATTGTTGATGATAATGTATGCATACTTGGGTGTAACTACTGAGATTCTTTGAATCTCATCCCTCTCCTTATGCTAACATGTTTAGGTCCAAGTTATGGCAAGATTACCCAAGAAAGCAAAGGCAAGGAGAGACAAGTTAATGGTCAAGATAATGATGCTTAGATTAGTGTTAATTTATGAGATATTATGTAAAATCATATGGTAAATGTTGATGCTATTTCTTCATGCCAACATATTTCCTTAGGTCTTGTGTAAAGTATTTCAAAGTTTGAAACCAAGTTATGATAATGTAGATGATGTATGAACCTTGTTTTGCCAAGTTTGTGAATGGAAAAGGTCACTTTGACCTCTGTTGAGTATTTTGTATACTATTTAGGCATTTTATGATTAAACATATAATTACTTTATATTTTAAAAACTAGATAGAAATAGCTTTTCATAGACTCAAAGATCACTCAATTTGGAGTTGTGTTCGAATTACTATGATTTTTCAAAGTCAATGTTAGAATCAGGATTTCAGAAAAATGACCATTGCTACAATACTTTTTGGAAAAATTAACTGTATGAATTGGCATAATAAATACTTAGTTTATTATGTTTTTCATGAAGATAATTATTTTAGGTACTTTTAGATACTTGAATCATTTAAAGATGATTTTTGTAAAAATTAGTTATGAATTTTTAAAGTTCAACGGGTAAAATAGAATATGCAATGCGAATAGTATCAAAAATAAAGAAAATTCTATTTTGTTATAAATTGATTCAAGCTTCTCTTTAAGTATAAATGGACTCTACAATGGTCTAATTCATGAGAAAATGGGCCTAATTTGAGGTGTGACACCATCCATGGATTTAGTCTACCTTTCTACCACCTTTATTTAAGGTGTAGTTTAGATAAATTATTCCTATTTCTATGACCTTTACAAGCCACAGTTTAGGGAATACCATTCCACCTTCTTTAGCCTTACCTACACCTTAGTTTGGTGAAACAAACCATGCTTGGTATTTCACCTTCCATCCCATGGTTTAGAGAATGCCTAAGTCTTTCCACCTTTTACCTTCTAACCAAATGATGGTAGTTTAGGGATTGGCCATACAATGCCTTATGTGTGGACAAGCGGACTTTTGGCAATTACCACGTGATAATAAAGAACTAAACTACCCAATTCCAACTTATGCATGATCAATTGCAATCACATAACTAATATCATGTGCACATAACATAACTATCAATAGTTCATCATCAATCTTATCATCAACTTCATTATACATTCATGAACATACATCTAGTAATGGGCTGTAATACATACCATTTGTGGCTTTCTTCCATCATTGCCAAATATTAAATCAAGGGGTTATATCATGCTTGTACTTAATCGAGATATAATAAGCATATCAATGTTAGAGTGAGTAAAATATAAAACTAAGCAAGAGGATTCTTATCAAAATCAGAGACCTAAAGACTTTATGCAGCTCCCACAAGCGCCATTTCACTTCCTAATACAAGTTTAAACCTCTATCACAAAAGATTCAATAAGTCATTACACATCTATAGGGTTGGAGGCCTAGGGTTTGTCACATACCATGAAGATCTTTGGTTTAAGGTCTAAAAACTTATCATTCCTAACTCAATTGTCATCTTTGATGGTATTTTTGGCATCCATACGTTGGGTATATAAACAATTACAAACCCTAAGCTCAATTTTTGGTGAAACCACAAAATCAACCCATGAATTGAAGAAAAAGATGATGACAAAGTGTTTTTAGGTCATTATCTTGAGTTTAATCAATGCCAAATCACCCTTCAACATCCCAAGGTTGGAACCCTAGCAGAGCCTCCCCAACACACTTTAAAACACAAAGCTTCTAATTTGGGCTCACCATGGTTGTTAGATTAGCTGACTTCTCAACAGGGGATGAATTAGGAAGATAAAAAATTTTCTGCAAAATATCCAGAAGGTGAAGAAAGCAATATATGATGGTAAAACAGAATATAAACAAATAACTATAAAGGTGGCAGTAAAGAGAAAAAGACTCAATAATTTATCCTAGTTCGGTCTCTCCACTTGACCTACGTCCAGTCCCCAAGTCACCACTTGAGATTTTCAACTATTCTGCAAGAATTCCGTGGGCTTCTTGCAAATGTTTCAGTACAAAGATGTTGCTCTGTTTCTAAAGCTCACTCTATCTCTCTGTGTACTCTCACAAAGTGCTCCCCAATCCCTTGTGATGTCCCCTCACAAGAAAATCTATCTTCCAGTGAAGATAAGATTGATTACAAAGATTAAACTCTCTTAAATAGAGTGAATATGAAAGTTGAAGTACAAAATATTGAAGTGAGAGAGTAAGAAACTTTGAGTAAATAATTTGGCAGAGTTTCAGTATATGCAATGTTAAAATCGTTACCCACAACTTCAAATGATGTTATATTTATAGATTTAGGTCTCAAATATCGTTAGAGACAAAATCTATCCATTGGAGTAGTTATCCAATGGTTATTCTGAAAAATTATCTGTTAACCAACCGTATTTAATCTTCTGACATACTGAAATTTGAATTTTGGTTGGTTAACAGACGAATTTTTCAGAAACCAAAGGTTAACAGCTTCAACATTGAATGCTTGAAGTTCATTTGTCATGAAGTGAAATTCGAATTTTGATATTTGGGAAATGTTTCTGTGTTGTGACATATGAATTTTCAAGTAGAAAATTTTTCTGTTAAGAGTGAACAGTATTTTTAATTTGCTATAGTGCCTTCAAAATTTGAATTTTGGAACCCCAAAATTCGTCTGTCCGTAGCTGGTTTGTAAGGCATTGTAGTTCATGTGATTCAAAGTTTGAATTTTCAAATGTCAAAGTTCGTCTATCAGAGAGACCTCTTTTCAGACTAACTTCAAAATTTGAATTTATAAATACTGTCATTCGTATATCAACATATCACTTTAACAGACTCACAAGCTCAGTTTCTGAAATTCAAATTTTCATGTTCAAAGTTCATCTGTTAGTGAGCAATTTTGAAATTCATTCTAAACTTGGTTTGAGATGAATTTTGACATAATTTCAAACGAATTTCTTTAGTTTTCATAAGTTTCATTTTGTCTGAAATTTCAATTTTCAAAACCCAAAGTTCGTCTGTTGCTTAAAACTCCTTTCAGACACTTATCAAAATTCAAATTTTCTCAAGCCAAAATTCATCTGTCAAAGAGGCATCTCTTCAGACTTGTTCAGTTTCAGTACAAAATTCGAATTTCCAAAACCAAAGTTCAAACTTTCACTATGACAGATTGGTATTAACCTTTCAAACTTCATCTGTTGGTGGGTGTATTTCAAATATTCCATGATTTAACATAGAATCAAGGTTTTAAAACATCTTTTCACCAAATCAAAGTCTTTTGCTCAAACTAAAACATAACTAAACATCCTATATCTATTCCTGCACAGATTTTTCCCGAATTTCTTCACTTGAATTCATTTGAGCACCTTTGATATCTTTATTCCAAGCTCTTGAGGGTTGGTTTGGAATCATCAAAACTTTGGATTCAACATCCTCCCCCTTTTTGATGATGACAAAATAACTTACAAACTGGATTAGTACTTGGGTTTGCTTTAACAAGCTCCCCCTCAACATATGCATTATATTTCAATAGATATCATATATAGTAGATCATGTGAAGAGATTCAAAGAATAATAAGAATAGATCATTGCAACCAAGGAATTCTTTCATTTAATCAAATGTTGCTTTACAGAGACAAATTCAAGCAAAGTTCTTCTAAATAACCAAATCAAATACAAAACACAAATAATCATAACAAACATTTGAGACATAATGCAGCACTACAAGAGGACTCAAGCCTAAATTCTAATCACTTCTTCTTTGGCTTGGTCTTCTTGCTGTAAGTCTTTCCAGATGGCTCAGCAGCAGTCTTGCCAGTTTGCTTACTCTTCTCCCCCTTTTTGGCATCATCAGGAAGGTGAACAAAATCAGTCGGAGGAGGGATATGAGAAACTAGAATAGATTGGAGGGGCACAAGATTAAAAGGATGATGAGGCTCAGAAGGTTCAGAGTCCTCATCATCAGAGACCTCAAGCAGCTCTTGCATCTCTTGTCTGGAAAGAGCCAATTGAGCTCTTTGTTCTTCTGAAAGACCATATGTAGTGAGAGATGAAAGAGCAGGGTCTTTAGAATGAAACATTTCCTCAAGCCTTCTTCTCTGAGCTTGCAAGAGAGCATTGCAAGCAATAGCTTTAAAATCAACAACAGGCACAATGCTTCTTTCTTCATTGCTAGCAACCTCCAACATTGATGAAGTGGAAATGACTGCCACTAGTCATTCAACTTGCTCAGATTCTTGGGTGGAAAGAATTAAATCCTGAGCATCTTCTGGAATGGGCTCATGAGGGCCTGTTTCCTGAGGTCCTTCTTCTTCCAAACCATAGTCTAAGGGTGGACCAGGACTTGGTGTCCTCATTATACCAGCAGGCTTAGTACCATTTACATCATCATCATGCTCAAAAGAGGCTAGCTCAAAGGGGCTTAGAGGCTCAGGGGTTGGAGACTAAATGGGCACAGAGGACCCTGGCTGAGGTGGAGTTGACGTGGCAGGAATTGCACTCTGAATTTCTTCATAGGCATCAGTAACCACTTTCATGTTCTTTGCTAACTGATGAATCTGATCTTACAGATAAGCAAATTTGGCATTTTGCTCATCCCTGATGCTAAGTATGAGTGTAGACAGATTGTCATACAACTCAGTGATATTGGTTGGCTTGGCATGAGAGGAGGGAGTGGATGGAATGTGAGTAGGCTTGCATGGAGATGGGACAGGTCGAGAAGGCTGTGGTGTAGGTCTAGCAGGAGCCTCAGAGGTACCTTCTTGCTATTGGGAGGCACTTTCTACAAAGAAAAGATCTTCAGATTTTCCTGCTCTCTTTCCAATCCATCTTCCTTCACTTCTTTCAATTCCGATCCTTTGAAGTTCCTCCTCCTTGAAGATCTCAGTGTGTTTCCCTTTCCCCTTCTCAAGATGCTGAATTCTAGCATATTGCAGAATTCTAGAAATGATAGCTGTATAGGAGAGTGTGGAGTCTTTCATCTGATCCCTTACCTTGATCATGCGTTGGAGTATGATATGTCCCATGTTAATGAGCTTTCCACGTATGATTGTTGCCATGACATGTGCCTCTGTCATTGTTATCAGATTGAAGCTGCCTTCTTTGTTGAATATGATCCTAGACACTATGTAATGTAGGATCATCACTTGAGCACTGAGGTCTGTGGGCTTCAGCAGGTTTATGGTTGGCCAGTTTTCCTTTCTTCTGAACAATGTGCTCAGAATTGTGCTCTCCTTGTAGTTCAGAAAGGGGCTAGCTTCTTCATCAGCAGCCTCTACCTCATCCATATATCCAGAGGCAGTGATATCAATCTTGAGGCCATCTTGCCCTGGGATTTCCAGCACTTCATTAAAGGTCTCATCTATAAGCCAGATGGTCCTTGATCTCAGATTGACCTCCCACTTCTTCTTCTTGCTGTTGTACTTCAAGGAGGCATACCATGTCTTTATTACTTCATCATCATACCTCTCTAGTATTTCCAACAGAATTTTATATCTCAACATCCATATTCCAGCATCGAAATTGTTTGAGACCAAGAAATCTTCTAAGTTTACACAATGAGGCTTGATTACCTTTTTATTGGCAAACTTGGTTGAGTATTCTTCCTGAATCTGTGGAGTGCTCCATAATGGCAGTGTAGTAAGTTGATATTCTCCAGATTCAATACTAGAGGAGGAAGTGGAAGCAACAGTCTCAGCAGCAACAGGAACAGGGACCGAAGGCTCTGCTTTCTTTGAAAAAGAGGGATCTACTTTCTTTGATTCAGCCTTTGGTGTAGTTTTCTAACGTTTGGAAGGAGTTCTCTTGCTTGATTCGGCCTTTTTTTTCGGGTTTTCTCCTTCCTTTGAAACATATTGTGATTTGACCGATCTCTTTGGGTGAGACTTTCCTTTTCCAGCTTCAGGATTTTTTACTCTTGCCATTTTTGTTGATGAATGATTCAGAATGAAGCAGAGATTGGGTTTATAGGGTCCGAAAATCAGTTTAATCGGTGGGAGAAGAAGATTTTCGGTCAGAATTTAAGAGCATTGATGAGAGGATTTAAACAGACCCAGAGAGGAAGAGAGTAGGGTTGTGTCTATTCAATTAAAAACCGTCAGTTTTAACGTAAGTAACGACCTAACAGATGAATTTTGAGGGGTCAAAATTCGAACTTCGAGCAGTTAAAAGTTAAACCGTTCAGTAAAGCTTACTGACAGATGAATTTTGCTTCTGAAAGTTCATCTGACAGAGGCTTGGTTCAAGCCATACAAGATGAATAGACGAACTTTGTTCCAACAAAGTTCGAATTTTGAAGTGTAAACATCAAACAACAATCAAATCACCAAACAACAGACGAATTATGCATATGAAAATTCATCTTTCAAAGATTCAACATTGAGGAGCATGTTTCAACAGACGAATTTTAAATCAAAAATTCGAATTTCTTTACTTTGTGAAAGTTTTCCAATATTCGTATGTTAAGAGATAAACATTAGTATAATCATCATGTTGGACAAACATAACTTTGAAATTTTTGTTCTTGAAAATTCAAACTTTCAAGGTCCAACAGACGAATTTCGAGGCATCACCGAGAACTGTTCCAACTTATAACAGGCTGAAGTTCGTCTATTGGGCATCCAAATTCAAATGTTGACCATGCTGACTTTCTCAGAAACTTAGTTTTTCACGGAAATTCATCTAACACACAATTAACTTACGAATTTCAACTTTAAAAACTTACAGAATGGATCTAGAAACTCAGAATTTCTGCTATTTTCTTCACTTTTTGATTGTTCCATTCTCATGTGCTCCATTTTTTCAGATTTATTCCCATTGAATCTCATGAGGAGCTCCTGCAACTTAAATTAAATATACTCCGATGCTAAAGTTAGAATTAATTTAATGTTGGAAAACATAAAAATAGAATTACACACGATTTACTTACAGTTCATTAGGATTTACCATACTCAATTCTCTTCAGATTTTGCAATGTCTATCTTCTGATAGAGGCTTTGTCAAGATATCTGCAACTTGATCCTCAGTTGGGATGTACTCTAGTCTGATTTCTCCTTTCAAAACATGATCCTTTATGAAGTGGTGCCTAACTTCAATATGTTTTATCCTTGAATGCATGACATGATTCTTTGTGATATTAATGGTACTTTGGTTGTCACACATGATTGAAATTTCCTTCATTTCAACCTTAAGATCTTCAAGCTGTTATTTCATCCAGATTATTTGGGCACAACAACTTCCAGCTGCAACATACTCAACCTTTACTGTGGATAAGGCCACACTGTTTTGCTTCTTACTAAACCATGAAACCAAGGATCCTACAAGAAACTGATATGTTCCGCTTGTGCTTTTTCTATTAGTTTTGGATCCTGCAAAGTCAGTATCAGTGTATCCTTTGAGATCTTCTCCATTGCCCTTTGGATACCAAAGTCCCATATGTGAAGTTCCAATAAGATATTTGAAGATACGTTTCACAGCAGTTGCATGGGTTTCCTTGGGACATGATTAGAATCTTGCACATTTACAGACATTAAACATAATGTCAGGTCTGCTGGCAGTTAAGTACAGTAGGGATCCAATCATTCTTCTGTACTGAGTTATGTCAAATATTTTCCCTTTTTCATCCATATCCAGTTTGGTTGTAGTAGCCATAGGTGTTCCTGTTGGCTTGGCATTCTCCATTCCAAACTTCTTTAGCAGTTCCTTCAGATACTTGGATTGGTTGAGGAAGATACCATCATCACACTGCCAGATTTGCAGTCCAAGGAAGAAGTTGAGTTCACCCATCATGAACATTTCGAATTCTCCCTGCATTAACTTAGAAAAATTATTGCAAAGAGATTTATTAGTAGCACCAAATATAATGTCATCAACATAGATTTGAACAATAAGTAAATCTTTATTTTCTTTCTTTGTAAATAAAGTCGTATATACTTTTCCTCTATTAAACCCTTTATCAGTTAGAAAATTACTCAATCTTTCATGCTATGCTCTAGGGGCTTGCTTCAAACCGTAAAGGGCTTTCTTCAATTTATACATATGGTTTGGTTTTGTAGAGTCCCCAAAACCTGGAGGTTGGTCTACATAAACCTCTTCCATGATATATCCATTTAGAAAAGAACTCTTTACATCCATTTGATACAATAAAATATTTTTCATACATGCATATGCTAATAGAATTCTAATTGTTTCTAATCTAGCTACTGGAGCAAAGGTTTCCTCAAAATCAATGCCTTCTTCTTGATTATATTCTTTAGCAACCAGTCTAGCTTTATTTCTGATGATTGATCCTGATTCATCAAGTTTATTTCTAAAAACCCATTTGGTACCAATGACAGGATGATTTTAGGGTCTAGGCACCAAATCCCAAATTTAATTTCTTTCAAACTTATTTAATTCATCTTGCATAGCCAAAATCCAGTATTCATCAGTTAAGGCTTCCTTAGTACATTTAGGTTCAATTTGTGAGATGAAAGCACAATTAATCAATTGATCCCTTAACTGTTTTCTGGTTCTAACTCTCTCTTGAACATTCCCTATCACTTGATCAACATGATGATTCATTTGATATCTCCAAGCTCTAGGGAGTTCTTGAGACATTTCTTCATTATTTTCTTCTTCAAAATCTCTCTCCTGAATATCTTCCTCTATATTAATAGATTCAGATATTTTTGGAGGTTCAATTATACCTTCATCAGAGATATCTAACTTTTTAAAGTTTGAAACAAGATCATCCTCATCAGTAACATGTTTAGAAGCAGTTTCATTTTCGATAAATACTACATGCACAAATTCTTCTACCAATTTAGACTTTCTATTGAAAACTCTATATGCCTTACTTCTACTAGAATAGCCCAGAAATATACCCTTATCAGATTTGGCATCAAACTTACCCAGATTCTCCTTTCCATTGTTGTGAATGAAGCATTTGCAGCCGAACACATGAAGATGTGACAGATTTGGCTTTCTTCCCTTGTACAGCTCAATAAGGAGTCTCCCCACGGATTGGTTTGATGTAAGCTCTATTTATGATGTAGCTTGCTGTATTCACTGCATCAGCCCAAAATACTTGAGAAAGTTACTTTTCATTTAGCATAGCTCTAGCCATATCTCCAATTATTATGTTCTTCCATTCTACTACTCCATTCTGTTGTGGAGTTCTTGGGGCTGAGAAGTTGTGGTCAATTTCATGCTCATTACAATACTCCAGAAAGTATGAGTTCTCAAATTCTCCTCCATGATCTGACCTGATAGACATAATGGAAATATCTTTCTCATTTTGCACTTTCTTGGAAGGTTACAAATGGATCAAAGGTGTCACTTTTAGAGGAAAGAAACAATGTCCATGTAAATCTTGAGTAATCATCCACAATTACAAGCACATACAAATTTCCACCATGCTTTTTACCCTAGATGGACCAATTAAATCCATATGCAATAGTTCTATTGGTCTAGTTGTGGTGACTACATTTTTGGGTTTAAAATAAGATTTAGTTTGTTTTCCTCTTAGACATGCATCACATTCTTTGTCTTTTTCAAAAGCAATTTTGGGCAGGTCAGTGACTAACTCGTTTTTAACCAATGGATGTTTCAGGATTCTTGCCCATAATGCTAATGCCAACTATTCTGCCAAACTGATCACCTCCAAAGGTCACCTTTCCTCCTTTCTTGTCTCTAAGGGTGATGAACTTCTCCTTATCACCGGTCATGTGACTTGAGCAGGCACTGTCTATGTACCATTTATTGTTCTTTCTAGCTTTTAGACAAACCTGCAAAACAAAGTTTAAGTTTTCTTCTTAGGTACCCAAATTTGTTTGGGTCCTCTTCTGTCAGTGGTCTTTTCCCTAGATACAGATGACCTTTGGGAATCCATTTAACCTTTCTGTCAAGTCCATTTTTGTTTAAAGCACATGAGCTAGAAATATGCCCCTTTTTGTTACAGAAGTAACAGGTGGTAAATTGACTACTAGATTAAGAAGTAGAAAGAAAACAACGCAGATAATATTTTTGTTTAGCATGCCTTGGTTGATTATATGATTCAATGTGATGTGACATATGATCTTTCTTTCGAATTCCATCAGCATGCATAAAATGTCTCATGTACACATTCTGATTTTTCTTCTTAATCTTTTCTTTTACAGCACAAAGATCATAGCCAAGTTCAGCTTTACCTTGTGATATTCTTTGACTTCCCATTAAAGCAAACAACATATCTTTACCTCTAGTAAGCCTAGACATGCTTTTCACTTGATATTCGTTGGTTTGCTTTAGTTCAATACATGATTTACAGCAAACAAATTCAGTAATAGGTAGAGGAGCAATTTTAGAAATGTTGCATTGAGATTCCCCTAGACATGCTTTTCACTAGATATTCATTGGTTTGCTTTAGTTCAATACATGATTTACAGCAAACAGATTCAGTAATAGGTAGAGGAGCAATTTTAGAAATGTTGCATTGAGATTCTAGTTTGTTAATCTTTTTCTTAGCTTGCTTCAATTCTTTAGCGATCTTAACAAACTCATCATGCAGCTCATGAAATGCATCCAGTAATTCAGAATAGGAAGGTTTAGATTCATATACCTCATCTTCTTGATCACTGCTGCATGAGATTTCAGCTTCTTCAGAGGCAAGTGCCATGAGACAGATGTTGGCAACTTTATCTTCATCATTTTCTTCTTCATCTGAGCTGTTACCCCATATTGAAGAGATGTAAGCTCTTTTCTTCTTGCCTTTGTCTGCAGCTTTCTCTTCTTTTTCTTGCTTCTTGAGAAATTATGGATAGTCCCATTTGATATGTCCCTGCTTTTTGTATTCATAGTAAGTGATAGGTTCTTTTGTTTCCCTCTTGTTATATCTAGCTGTTCCTTTCTTGAAGATTTTATTGTTTCTCTTTTTGCTATAGAATCTTCCAAATTTTCTGACCATCATAGCCAGAGTTTCTTCATCAAGTTTCTCTCCTTTGTCAGATTCTTCTTCCTTTTCTTTAGCAACTTTGAGAGTAAGGCCTTTCTTCTTTCTGTCTTGTCCAGCTTCCTTGAGAGCTTTCATTTTTCCTTCATACTCCTCGAGGCTGCCAAAGAGAGCTGTAACAGATGCCATTGATTCTCCTTTGGCTTCCTCTATTGCTATTACTGTAGGTTGCCATTTCATAGGGAGAGCTCTGAGGATCTTTCTGACTTTCTCTGTTTGAGTGTACTCCTTTCCCAGCCTCTTTAGTTGATTCACAATGAGCGTGAATCTTTTTTGTAACTCTTTTACATTCTCTCCTTCAGCCAATCTAAAGCTTTCATATTCTCCTATGCATGTATTGAGTTTGTTTTCCCTGACTCCAATTGTTCCTTTATGAGAAATTTGCAAGGTGTCCCACATTTCCTTAGCAATGGAGCATTGGGAAACTCTGTAGAATTCGTCTTGATTCAAAGCACTGACCAAATAGTGTTTTGCCTTAAAATTCAGCAAGACTCTTCTATTGAATCAAGAAGTTTTGATGATTCCAAATCAACTCTCAAGAGCCTGGAATGAAGATATCAAAGATGATCAAAAGACTCAAGTGAGGAAATTCTAGAGAAATCTGTGCAAGATTCATTGTAGGATGTTTAATTATGTTTAAATATGGGTAAAAGACTTTGATTTGAGGAAAAGATGTTTTAAAAACTTAATTTTATGAAATATTTGAAAAATACCCACCAACAGACAAAGTTTGAAAAGTTTACATTGAACTGTCATATTGGAAATTCGAACTTTGGCTTTGGAAATTCGAATTTCAAGCTAAAACTGAGTAAGTCTGAAGAGATGGCTCTGACAGACGAATTTTGGTTGTTCAAAATTTGAATTTTCATAAGTGTCTGAAAGAAGCAGTTGAGCAACAGACGAACTTTGCGTTTTCAAAATTTGAACTTCAGACAAAATGAAACTTATGAAAACTGAAGAAATTCGTCTGAAACAATGTTTAAGTTCATCTGAAATCAAGATTATATTGAGTTTCAAAATTGCTTACTAACAGACGAACTTTGAACATGGACATTCAAATTTCAGAAGCTAAGGTTGTGAGTCTGTTGCAATAATATGTTGACATACGAATGACAGTGTTTATAAATTTGAATATTAAAGTAAGTCTGAAAAGAGGTCTCTCTGACAGATGAATTTCACTCATTAAAAATTTGAATTTCGAAGTAAATGAACTGCTATGCTTTTTAAGCCTACTGAGAACAAATGAATTTTAGGGCACCAAAATTCAAATTTTGAGGGCACTGTAGCAAATTGAAAACACTGTTCATACTTAACAGAAAAACTTTTCACTTGGAAATTCGTATGTCACAACATGGAAACATTTTCTAAGTTTCAAAATTCGAATTTCACTTCATGAACAGACGAACTTCAGTATTTCAACGTTGGAAGCTTTAACCTTCGGTTCCTTCGAAATTTGTCTGTTGACCAACCAAAATTCAAATTTCAGTATGTCAGAAGCATTAAATGCAGTTGGTTAACGGATAGTTTTTCAGAGTAACCATTGGATAACTTCTCCAACGGATAGATTTTATCTCTAACGGATATTTGAGACCTAAATCTGTAAATATAACATCATTTGAAGTTGTGGGTAACGAATCAAACTTTGTATATACCGAAACTCTGCCAAATCTTCTTCTCAAAAACTTTTACCCTCTTACTTCAATACTTGTACTTCAACTTTTATATTCACTCTATTCAAGAGAGTTTCATCTTTGTAAACAATCTAATCTTCATCTAGAAGATAGATTTTCTTGTGAGGAGTTATCACAAGAGATTGTAAAGCACTTTGTGAAAGTGCAGAAAAAGATTGAGTGAGCTCTAGAAAACAGAGCACTGACGTTGTACTGTGGCACTTGCAAGAAGCCCGTTGAATTCTTACTGAATAGTGGAAAATCTAAGTGGTGACTTGGGGACTGGACGTAGGTCAAGTCGAGAGACCAAACCAGGATAAATTTCTAAGTCTTCTTCTCTTTTCTGCTACTTTTACTGTTATTTATTTATACTCTGTTTTGCCTCCATATATTGCATTCTTCACCTCTTTGACATTTTTTCAGAAAAGTTTAAACTTCCCAATTCACCCCCCTCTTGGGAAGCCAGCCTAACTAACAAGTAGTATCAAAGCCCGGATTCCCAATCAAAAGATCTCACAGTCCGGGAATTACAATGGCTGGCTTTGGAGAGAGTATCTTACCAGAAGGCAACAACACAAATAGACCACCTGGCCTCAGTAGAGAACACTATGGGTACTGGAAGATGAGAATGTAAATTTTTCTCCAGTCAATTGATCTGGACATCTGGTCAGTCATTCAGAAGGGAGACTTTGTCCCAATGGCATTTGAAGAAGATGGAAAGCACACAGAAAAGCCAGAAGCTGAATGGAATGAGGAGGACAGAAGAAGAGTCTTGCTGAATTTCAAAGCAAAACATTGTTTGGTCAGTGCCTTAAATCAGGATGAATTCTACAGAGTCTCCCAATACTCCACTGCCAAGGAAATGTGGGGCACCCTGCAAATTGCTCATGAAGGGACAACTGGAGTCAAGGAAAACAAATTGAATACTTGCATTGGAGAATATGAGAGCTTTAGAATGGCAGAAGGAGAAACTGTAAAAGAGCTACAAAAGAGATTCACTCTCATTATGAATAAACTAAAGAGCCTGGGAAAGGAGTACACTCAAACAGAGAAAGTAAGGAAAATTCTCAGAGCTCTCCCTCTGAAATGGCAACCCAAAGTAATAGCAATAGAGGAAGCCAGAGGAGAATCAATGGCCTTTGTCACAGCTCTATTCGGCAGCCTTGAGGAATATGAGGGAAAAATGAAAGTTCTCAAGGAAGCTGGACAAGACAGAAAGAAGAAAGGCCTTGCTCTCAAAGGTGCTGAAGAAAAGGAGGAAGAATCTGACGATGGAGAAGAGCTAGATGAAGAAACTCTGGCTATGATGGTCAAAAAATTTGAAAGATTCTACAGCAAAAAGAGAAACAAGAAAATCTTCAGGAAAGGAGTTGCTGGAGATAGCAAGAGGGAACAAAAAGAGCCTGTGACTTGCTATGAGTGCAAAAGGCAGGGACACATCAAATGGGATTGTCCACAATTCCTCAAGAAGCAAGAGAAAGAAAAGAAAGCTGTTGACAAAGGCAAGAAGAAGAAAGCCTACATCTCATCAATATGGGGCAACAGCTCAGATGAGGAAGAAGATGAAATTGCCAACATATGTCTCATGGCACTTGCCTTAGAAGAAGCTGAAATTCCATGCAGCAGTGACCAAGAGGATGAGGTATATGAATCTGAACCTTCTTATTCTGAATTACTGGATGCATTTCATGAGCTGCATGATGAGTTTGTTAAAGTTGCTAAAGAACTGAAACTAGCTAAGAAAAGGATCAACAAACTAGAATCCCAACAAAATATCTCTGAAACTATTTCTCTACCTATTACTGAATCTGTCTGCTGTAAATCATGCACTGATCTAAAGCAAACCAATGAATATTTACTGAAAAGCATGTCTAGGCTTAATAGAGGAAACATATGTTGTTTGCTTTAATGGGGAGCCAAAGAATATCACAAGGAAAAGTTGGACTTGGCTATGATCCATGTGCTGTTAAAGAAAAGATTAGGAAGAAGAATCAGAATGTATACATGAGACATTTTGTGCATGCTAATGGAAATAAAAGTAAAGATCATATGTCACCTCACATTGAATCATATAATCAACCAAGGCATGCAAAACAAAAATATTATCTGCATTGTTTTCTTACTGCCTCTCAATCTAGCAGTCCCTTTACCACCTGTAACTTCTGTAACAAAAAGGGGCATATCTCTAGCTCTTGTGCTTTGAAGAAAAATGCACTAAACAGAACTGATAAATGGGTTCTCAAAGGTACATCTGTATCTAGGGAAAAGACTACTGACAGAAAAGGACCCAAGCAGATTTGGGAACCTAAAAGGAAAACTTGAACCTTATGTTGCAGGTCTGTCTCAAAGCTAAAAAGGGCAACAAATGGTATATGGACAGTGCCTTCTCAAGCCACATGACTGGTGACAAGGAGAAGTTCATCACCCTTAGAGACAAGAAAGAAGGAAAGGTGACCTTTGGAGGTGATTAATATGGCAAAATAGTCGGCATTGGCATTGTGGGCAAGAATCCTGAAACATCCATTGAAGAGGTACTATTTGTGATAGGCCTCAACCACAATCTGCTGAGTGTGAGCCAAACATGTGACAAAGGAAATTGGGTGCTGTTTGACTCAAAGTTTTGCTCGGTCATCAGAAAAAGTAATCACAATGTAATCCTCAAAGCTCAAAGGGATGGTAACTGCTATACTATTGATCTTGATGAACTTCCTCCCTTAGATTCTATTTGTTTGATTAGTCAGGATAATGATAGTTGGTTGTGGCACAGAAGATTAGCTCATGTTAACATTAACCAACTTTCTAAACTGGTTAAAAATGAGTTAGTCACTGGCCTACCTAAAATCTCTTTTGAAAAAGACAAAGAATGTGATGCATGCTTAAGAGGAAAGCAAACTAAATCCTCTTTTAAACCTAAAAACATATTCACAACAACTAG
Source organism: Adenanthera pavonina (assembly GCA_026686845.1). NCBI lineage: Eukaryota > Viridiplantae > Streptophyta > Magnoliopsida > Fabales > Fabaceae > Adenanthera > Adenanthera pavonina. The sequence goes on from JAIVEN010000017.1 coordinate 14,579,235, forward strand.
ACCACTAGAACTACTACATATGGACTTAATTGGTCCATCTAGAGTAAAAAGCATTGGTGGAAATCTGTATGTGCTTGTCATTGTAGATGATTATTCTAGATTTACATGGACATTATTTCTTTCCTCTAAAAGTGATACATTTGATGCATTTGTAACCTTAGCTAAGAAAGTACAAAATGAGAAAGGTATTTCTATTGTGTCAATCAGGTCATATCATGGAGGAGAGTTTGAAAACTCATACTTTCTGGAGTACTGCAATGAGCATGGAATTGATCACAACTTCTCAGCTCCAAGAACTCCTCAACAAAATGGAGTAGTAGGAAGGAAGAACAGAACCATTAGAGAGATGGCTAGAGCTATGCTGAATGAAAAGGAGCTATCTCAAGTGTTTTGGACTGATGCAGTAAATACAACAAGCTACATCATAAATAGAGCCTACAACAGACCAACCCTTGGAAAGACTCCTTATGAGCTGTACAAGGGAAGAAAGTCAAAGCTGTCACATCTCCATGTGTTCAGGTGCAAATGCTTCATTCACAATAATGGGAAAGAAAATCTGGGTAAGTTTGATCCCAAATCCGACGAAGGTATATTTCTGGGCTATTCTAGTCGAAGTAAGGCTTTTAGAGTTTTTAATAAAAGGTCTAATTTAGTAGAGGAATCTGTGCATGTAGTGTTTATTGAAAATGAAACTGCTTCTAAACATGTTTCTGATGAAGATGATCTTGTTTCAAACTTTAAAAAGTTAGATATTTCTGAAGAAGGTGAAATTGAATTTCCAAAAATATCTGAATCTATTAACATAGAAGAAGATATTCAGGAGAGGAATTTTGAAGGTGAAAATATTGAAGAAATGTCTCAAGAACTCCCTAGAGCTTGGAGGTATCAAAGGAATCATCCTGTTGATCAAGTGATAAGGAATGTTCAAGAGAGAGTTAAAACCAGAAAACAGTTAAGGGATCAAATGCTCAACTACGCTTTCATTTCTCAAATTGAACCCAAATGTGCTGTAGAAGCCTTAACTGATGAATAATGGATTCTAGCTATGCAAGATGAACTAAATCAGTTTGAAAGAAATCAAGTCCGGGATTTAGTGCCTAGACCCAAAAATCATCCTGTCATAGGTACCAAATGGGTTTTTAGAAATAAACTTGATGAATCAGGATCAATCATCAGAAACAAAGCTAGACTGGTTGCTAAAGGATATAATCAAGAAGAGGCTATCGATTTTGAGGAAACGATTGCTCCAGTAGTTAGATTAGAAGCAATAAGAATTTTATTAGCATATGCATGCATGAAAAATATCTTGTTATATCAAATGGATGTTAAGAGTGCTTTTCTAAATGGATATATAATGGAAGAGGTTTATGTAGATCAACCTCCAGGTTTTGAGGATTCTACAAAACCAAACCATGTGTATAAACTGAAGAAAGCTCTTTACGGCTTAAAATAAGCCCCTAGAGCATGGTAAGAAAGATTGAGTAATTTTCTAACTAAAAAGGGGTTCAACAGAGGAAAAGTATATACAACTTTATTTACTAAGAAAGAAAATAAGGATTTACTTATTGTTCAAATCTATGTTGATGATATCATATTTGGTGCCACTGATGAATCTCTTTGCAAGAATTTTTCTACGATAATGCAGGGGGAATTCGAAATGTCCATGATGGGTGAACTCAACTTCTTCCTTGGATTGCAAATCAGACAGAGCAATGATGGTATCTTCCTCAATCAATCCAAGTATCTGAAGGAATTACTGAAAAAGTTTGGAATGGAAAATGCCAAGCCAATGGGGATACTTATGGCTACTGCAACCAAACTAGATATGGATGAAAAAGGGAAACTGTTTGACATAACTCAGTACAAAAGAATGATTGGATCCCTGCTGTACTTAACAGCCAGCAGACCTGACATTATGTTTAGTGTCTGTATGTGTGCAAGGTTCCAATCATGTCCCAACGAAACCTATGCAACTGCTGTGAAAAGAATCTTCAGATATCATATTGGAACATCACATATGGGTCTTTGGTATCCAAAAGGCAATGGAGAAGATCTCAAAGGATACACTGATGCTGACTTTGTAGGATCCAAAATTGACAGAAAAAGCACAAGGGGAACTTGTCAGTTTCTTGGAGGATCCTTGGTTTCTTGGTTTAGCAAAAAGCAGAACAGTATAGTGTTATCCACAGCAGAGGCTGAGTATGTTGTAGCTGGAAGCTGTTGTGCCCAAATCATCTGGATGAAACAGCAACTGGAAGATCTTGAGGTTGAGTTGAAAGAAATACCAATAATGTGTGATTACCAAAGTGCCATCAATATCACAAAGAATCTTGTCATGCATTCAAGGACAAAATATATTGAAGTTAGGCACCACTTCATAAGGGATCACGTTCTGAAAGGAGTAATTAGATTGGAATACATCCCCACAGAAGATCAAGTTGCTGACATCCTCATAAATCCTCTATCAGAAGATAGATATTGCAAAATCAGAAGAGAATTGGGTATTGTAAATCCCAATAAACTGTAAGTAAATCTCTGTGCAACTCTGTTTTTAAATATTTCAACATTAAATTAATTCTAACTTCAGCATCGGAGTATGCTTAATTTAAGTTGCAGGTGCTCCTCATGAGATTCATAGGCAATAAATCCGAAAAATGGAGCACATTGGAATGGAACAATCAAAAAGTGAAGAAAAGGACAAAAATTCTGAGTTTTTGGATCTAATCTGTAAGTCTTTAAAGTTAAAATTTGTATATTGATTATGTGTTAGATGAATTTTCGTGAAAAACTAAGTTTCTGAGGAAGTCAGCATGGTCAACATTTGAATTTTGGATACTCAACAGATGAACTTCGGCCTGTTATTAGAAGGAACAGTTCTCAGTGATGCCTCGAAATTCATCTGTTGATCCTTCAAAATTCGAATTTTAAAGAACAAAATTTCAAAGTTATGACTGTCCAACATGATAATTGTACTAATATTTGTCTCTTAACATACGAATGTTGGATAACTTTCACAAAGTATAGAAATTTGAATTGCTAACTTAAAATTCGTCTGTTGAAGCATGATCCTCAATGTTGAATCTTTGAAAGATGAAGTTTTGTATGGTTAATTCGTCTGTTGTTTGGTGGTTTGTCTGCTGCTTGATGTTTATTCTTCAAAATTCAAACTTTGTTGAGACAAAGTTCGTCTGTTCATCTTGTGTTGCTTGAACCAAGCCACTGTCAGATGAACTTTCTGAAGAAAATTCGTCTGTCAGTAAGCTTTACTGAATGGTTTAACTTGTAACTGCCCGAAGTTCAAATTTTGACCCTTCAAAATTCGTCTGTCAGACGGTTACATACATTAAAACCGACGGTTTTCATTTGAACAGACGCAACCCTATTCCCATTCTCTCTTAGTCTGTTCTAATCCTTCATTAAATACTCTTCAATTCTGACCAAAAACTATTATTTCCCACGATTAAACTTCCTTTCGCATTCTTTAAATCTATTCTTTGCTCCATTCTTCAATATTCATCTGCGAAAATAGCAAGAGTCAGGAATCCAGGAGCTGGCAAAGGAGAAGCTCGCCCAAAACATTCAGTTAAATCTTAATATGCCATGAAGGAAGGAGAAAAACTGAAGAGAAAGGCAGAATCCAGCAAAGAAACTCCTTCTAAATGACAGAAAACCACACCCAAGGGAGAATCAAAGAAGGCTGAACACTCTTTGTTAAAGACAGCAGAACCTTTGATCCCTGTTCCTGTTGCTGCTGAACCTGTTGCTCCCACTTCATCCTCAAGCACTAAATCTGGAGAATATGAGCTTACCACACTGCCATTATGGAGCACTCTACAAATTCAAGAGGAATACTCCACCAAGTTTGCCAACAAAAAGGTAATCAAGCCACATTGTGTAAACATGGAGGATTTCTTGGTCTCTAATAGTTTTAATGCTAGTATATGGATAATGAAATACAAGAATCTGTTGGAAGTATTGGAGAGATATGATGATGAGGTAGTGAAGTCTTGGTATGCGTCTTTAAAATACAACAGCAAGAAAAAGAAGTGGGCAATCAATCTGAGATCAAGGACCATCTGACTCACTGATGAGATGTTTAATGAGGTATTAGAGATTCTAGGGCAGGATGGACTCAAGATTGACATCACTGCATCTAGATACATGGATGAGGCAGAAACTGCTGATGAAGAAGGTGGCCCCTTTCTGAACTAAAGGAGAGCACAATTCTAAGGACCTTGTTCAGAAGAAAGGAAAACTGGCCATCCATAAATGTATTGAAGCCCACAGACCTCAGTGTTCAAGTAAGTATCCTACACTACATAGTGTCCAGGATCATATTCAACAAAGGAGGCAGCTTCAATCTGATAACAAGGGCAGAGACACATGTCATGGCAGCAATCATGCGTGGAAAGCTAATCAACATGGGTCATATCATACTCCAACGCATGATCAAGGCAAGGGATCAGAGGAAGGACTCCACACTCCCCTATGCATCTATCATCTCCAGAATTCTGCAATATGCTAGAATTCAGCATCTTGAAAAAGGGAAGGGAAAGCCCACTGAGATCTTTAAGGAGGAAGAACTGCAAAGAATGGGAATTGAGAAGGATGAAGGAAGATGGGTTGGAAAGGGAGCAGGAAGAACTGGGGATCTATTCTTCATCATAAATGCCTCCCTACAGCAAGAAGGCACCTCTGAGGACCCTACAAGATCTGTACCTTAGCCTTCTCAGCCAGTTCCATCCCCATCCAAGCCTACTCATATTCCAGCCACTCCTTCCTCTCGTGACAAGCCAACCAAGGTCACTGAGTTGTATGATAGCCTGTCAACACTCATTCTTAGCATCAGAGATGAGCAAAATGCCAAGTTTGCTCATCTACAAGATCAGATATATCAGTTGGCAAAGAACATGAAAGTGGTGGCTGATACTTATGAAGATATCAGAAATGCAATATCTGCCACATTAGCTCTACCTCAGCCAGGGTTTTCTGTGCCTATCCAATCTCCAACCCCTGAGCCTCCAAGCCCATTCGAGCTAGTCTCCTCTGAGCATGATGATGTAGATGGTGCTAAGCCTATGATACAATAAGGACACCAAGTCCTGGTCCACCCTTGGACTATGGTTTGGAAGAAGAAGGACTTCAAGAAACAACCCCTCATGAGCCTATGCAAGAAGATACTCACGATTCAATTCTTTCCACTCAAGAATTCGAGCAAGTTGAAAGACTGGTGGCAACCATTTCCACCTCTTCTATGCAGAAGGGTACAAGCAATGAAGAGAGAAGCATTGTACCTATTGTTAATTATGAAGCTATTGCTCACAATGCTCTCCTGCAAGTTCAAAGAAGAAGGCTTGAGGAAATGTTTCGTCCTGATGAACCAGCTCCTCCCTCTCTTGCTGCTTATAGGCTTTCAGAGGAATAGAGAGCTCAGTTAGCTCTTTCCATGCAGGCAATGCAAGAGCTGCTTGAAATCTCTGATGGGGAACCAAGCACTGTGCCCCAGTTGAACCAGAATTCCCTTTTGCTCCTGTGCTACTTCAATTCATCCTAGTTTCTCAGATCCCTCCTCCGGTTGATTTTGTTGGCCTTCCTGATGATGCCAAAAAGGCGGAGAAGAAGAAGCAAACTGGAAAATCTGCTGCTGAGCCATCTGGAAAGAGGTACAGTAAGAAGACCAAGCCAAAGAAGAAGTGATTGAAGAATTGTTTAGATTTTAGGCTTAAGTCCTCTTGTAGTGTTGTTTAATGCTTCAATTGTTTGTGTTTCTGTTGTCTGTTTCGACTGCTTGCATTTTGTCCTTATTATGTGTATTTAGAAGAACTTTGATTAATCTCTGTAAAGCAACAAGTGTTGAAATGAATGAATTCCTTGGTTGCAATGATTTGTACTTATCACTTCCTGGATCTCTTCACTTGGTTTATTATATATGATATCTTTTGAAATATAATGCATATGTTGAGGGGGAGCTTGTTAAAGCAAACCCAAGTACTAATCTAGTTTGTAAGTTGTCTTGACATCATAAAAAAGGGGGAGAATGTTGAATTAAGAAGTTTTGATGATTCCAAATTAACTCTCAAGAGCCTGTAATGAAGATATCAAAGATGACTAAAAGACTCAAGTGAGGAAATTCTAGAGAAATCTGTGCAAGATTCATTGTAGGATGTTTAATTATGTTTAAATATGGGTAAAAGACTTTGATTTGAGGGAAAGATATTTCAAAAACTTAATTTTATGAAATATTTGAAAAATACCCACCAACAGACAAAGTTTGAAAAGTTTACATTGAACTGTCATATTGGAAATTCGAACTTTGGCTTTGGAAATTCGAATTTCAAGCTAAAACTGAGTAAGTTTGAAGAGATGCCTCTCTGACAGACGAATTTTGGTTGTTCAAAATTTGAATTTTCATAAGTTTCTGAAAGAAGCAGTTGAGCAACAAACGAACTTTGAGTTTTCAAAATTTGAACTTCAGACAAAATGAAACTTATGAAAACTGAATAAATTCGTCTGAAACAATGTTTAAGTTCATCTGAAATCAAGATTATATTAAGTTTTAAAATTGCTCACTGACAGACGAACTTTGAACATGGACATTCGAATTTCAGAAGCTAAGGTTGTGAGTCTGTTGCAATAATATGTTAACATACGAATGACAGTGTTTATAAATTCGAATATTAAAGTAAGTCTGAAAAGAGGTCTCTCTGACAGACGAATTTCACTCATTGAAAATTTGAATTTCTAAGTAAATGAACTGCTATACTTTTTGAGCCTGCTGAGAACAGACGAATTTTGGGGCACCAAAATTTGAATTTCAAGGGCACTGTAGCAAAATGAAAACACGTTCACACTTACCAGAAAAACTTTTCACTTGGAAATTCGTATGTCACAACATGGAAACATTTTCTAAGTTTCAAAATTCGAATTTCACTTCATGAACAGACGAACTTTAGTATTTCAATGTTGGAAGTTTTAACCTTCGGTTCCTTCGAAATTCGTATGTTGACCAACCAAAATTCGAATTTCAGTATGACAGAAGCATTAAATGCGGTTGGTTAACGGATAGTTTTTCAGAGTAACCGTTGGATAACTTCTCCAACGGATAGATTTTGTCTCTAACGGACATTTGAGACCTAAATCTGTAAATATAACATCATTTGAAGTTGTGGGTAACGAATCAAACTTTGTATATACCGAAACTCTGCCAAATCTTCTTCTCAAAGACTTTTACCCTCTTACTTCAATACTTGTACTTCAACTTTTATATTCACTCTATTCAAGAGAGTTTCATCTTTGTAAACAATCTAATCTTCATCTGGAAGATAGATTTTCTTGTGAGGAGTTATCACAAGAGATTGTAAAGAACTTTGTGAAAGTGCAGAAAAAGATTGAGTGAGCTCTAGAAAACATAGCACTGACGTTGTACTGTGGCACTTGCAAGAAGCCCGTTGAATTCTTACTGAATAGTGGAAAATCTCAAGTGGTGACTTGGGGACTGGACGTAGGTCAAGTCGAGAGACCGAACCAGGATAGATTTCTGAGTCTTCTTCTCTTTTCTGCTACTTTTACTGTTATTTATTTATACTCTATTTTGCCTCCATATATTGCATTCTTCACCTCTTTGACATTTTCCAGAAAAGTTTAAACTTCCCAATTCACCCCCCTCTTAGGAAGCTAACCTAACTAACATTTCTTCTATCTTCCTCATTCCATTCATCTTCTGGATTCTCTCTGTATTTTCCATCATCTTCCAAAGCCATTGGGACAAAATCTCCCTTCTGAATGACTAACCAGATGTCCAGATCAATTGACTGGAGATAGATTTACATCCTCATCTTCCAGTACCCATAGTGTTCTCCACTTAAGCCAAGTGGTCTATTTGTGTTGTTGCCTTCTGGTAATATACTTTCTCTAAAGCCAGCCATTTTAATTCCCGGACTGTGAGATCCTTTGATTAGAAATCCAGGCTCTGATACCACTTATTAGATTAGCTGGCTTCCCAAGAAGGGGGTGAATTGGGAAGATTAAAAATTTTCTACAAAATATCAAGAAGGTGAAGAAAGCAATATATGATGGTAAAACAGAGTATAAACAAATAACTATAAAGGTGGCAGTAAAGGGAAGAAGACTCAGTAATTTATCCTAGTTCGGTCTCTCCACTTGACTTACTTCCAGTCCCCAAGTCACAACTTGAGATTTTCAACTATTCTGCAATAATTCCATGGGCTTATTGCAAATGCCTCAGTGCAAAGATGTTGCTCTGTTTCTAGAGCTCACTCTATCTCTCTGTGCACTCTCACAAAGTGCTCCCTAATCCCTTGTGATGTCCCCTCATAAAAAAATCTATCTTCCAAATGAAGATAAGATTAATTACAAAGATTAAACTCTCTTAAATAAAGTGAATATGAAAGTTGAAGTACAAAATATTGAAGTGAGAGAGTAAGAAACTTTGAGTGGATGATTTGGCAGAGTTTCAGTATATACAATGTTAAAATTGTTACCCACAACTTCAAATGATGTTATATTTATAGATTTAGGTCTCAAATATCGTTAGAGACAAAATCTATCCATTGGAGAAGTTATCCAACGGTTACTTTGAAAAACTATACGTTAACCAACCGTATTTAATGCTTCTGACATACTGAAAGTTGAATTTTGGTTGGTTAACAGACGAAATTCACAGAAACCGAAGGTTAACAGCTTCAACATTGAATGCCTGAAGTTCGTCTGTCATGAAGTGAAATTCGAATTTTGATATTTGGAAAATGTTTCTGTGTTGTGACATATGAATTTTCAAGTAGAAAATTTTTCTGTTAAGAGTGAACAGTATTTTCAATTTGCTATAGTGCCTTCGAAATTCGAATTTTGGAACCCCAAAATTCGTCTGTCCGTAGTTGGTTTGTAAGGCATTGTAGTTCATGTGATTCAAAGTTCAAATTTTCAAATGTCAAAGTTTGTTTATCAGAGAGACCTCTTTTCAGACTAACTTCAAAATTTGAATTTATAAATACTGTCATTCGTATATCAACATATCACTTTAACAGACTCACAAGCTCAGTTTCTGAAATTTGAATTTTCATGTTCAAAGTTCATCTGTCAGTGAGCAATTTTGAAATTCATTCTAAACTTGGTTTCAGATGAATTTTGACATAATTTCAGACGAATTTCTTTAGTTTTCATAAGTTTCATTTTGTCTGAAATTTGAATTTTCAAAACCCAAAGTTCGTCTGTTGCTTAAAGCTCCTTTCAGACACTTATCAAAATTCGAATTTTCTCAAGCTAAAATTCTTCTGTCAGAGAGGCATCTCTTCAGACTTGTTCAGTTTCAGTACAAAATTCGAATTTCCAAAACCAAAGTTCAAACTTTCACTATGACAGATTGGTATTAACCTTTCAAACTTCATCTATTGGTGGGTGTATTTCAAATATTCCATGATTTAACATAGAATCAAGGTTTTAAAACATCTTTTCACCAAATCAAAGTCTTTTGCTCAAACTAAAACATAACTAAATATCTTATATCTATTCCTGCACAGATTTTTCCCGAATTTCTTCACTTGAATTCATGTGAGCACCTTTGATATCTTTATTCCAAGTTCTTGAGAGTTGGTTTGGAATCATCAAAACTCTGGATTCAACAATTGTCACTATTTATAGATGCTGGAATGAATGTTAAAGAGTTTCTAAATGAACATTCAAGTTGGCATGACCATGAATGTTCAAAAGTTTCTCAATAAATGTTCATTGGGCTTCCCAGAACTGATTTCATCACTACTAGCACAATAAACGATTAAGCACTTCTCTATGAACATTCATTGCATTCTAAGCCATCCAACTCTTCATTCCTAGAAGCTTGTTCGATCATGCTAAAACTCTTGAATGATCATTGACTTTTCAATACAATAAAACCCCTTGAAAATCATTTCCACACATACCTTAATGATCATTAACACTTCCAACCATCATCTTGGATAAATACCAACTTAGTGGATGAATAAAATACCCTTCCTTTTGACTTTTCATATTTTCTCCTCTCTCAAATCTCTTTATTCTCTACTTTATTTTAAAATAAGTTTTCAACATGATTTTGCCTAAAGATTTAATATATATTCTCTATCACTTGCTAATATGATTTATCCTATTAAGTTCCTAAACATCTTATTCTTCATGTGAATCATTTGTTTTTAGTGAGTTTGAGTTAACTCTTGAATAAGAAAAAAGGTTATGTCACTTCTCAAAGTATGAGGCAGTTTAAATGAGATGCCACATTTAGAAGTATGGGGCACAATTTAATTTCTCTATTAATTGGATCTTGAAGTTATCCACAATTTATTCTTTACCTATTCATTACTTTTACTTCTTTAGTATGTGTGTTTGAATTTTTTATGTAACTAAGTTTGGGGATCTTTCTAAAACTATCACCTTTTGTTTTTTGTATAAAGTCCGGACTATTTGCTTGCTTTCTAGTGTATGTGTCTTTAAAAAAAAATATGATTTATTTGTTGAAATCTATTTGATGCTACACGATATTGGTTTATGAAATCTATTTGATGATATGCTTGTTTCTAAATGCACTAATATCTGCTCTTATACTTTCTGGAACTTGTTTATTTTTTAAAATCAAAGTTTCGGTGGCATAGTTGGAAATATTAATGTAATAATTTTATTTTAAATAAAAAAGGAAAAAATATAGACACTGACAAGAGTCTATTTTGTTTTAATTACACTTATGGCATCATTTAATCCCATAATTGAAATTTAGACCCTAGAGTTTCAATTATTATAATTCGATCTCATAATTTTTATGCAATTAGTTTTTTACCTTGATCTATATTTGTGACCCACACTGATTGATATTCTTAAATTTCAAATGATGGAATTAAATAAGATAAGGTTTATTGAAAGAGTTTTCTTTGTATATATTATTTAGATTATTTTAATTATTTTTTAACTATTATTTTTCTTAAATGGAAATTTTTGGTAAATGGTGAAATGAAGGCTAAAGTAATTTTCAATTTGAGTGTCTCTTAAAAGCACATATGTAATTTTATATGTAGTAATATGGCACAATTATTCTATTGCTAGGGTTGCACTTTAGCTTATTATAAATGATGATAATTGAGCTAGTTATAAGATGTTATAAATGCATCAATTCCAAAGACAATGGGAACTTAGTCTTGAGAGTATAAAATGTAGCAATTGGATGAGTTATAAGAAGTATACTTTTCTTTTGGTGTTATATTAATGGAAGCTTTCTTGGGACCTTTTATGAGTGATCATGATGAATTTATATAGTGCAATTGAAACAATTGAATACATGGTTTGGGTTATTTCGCAAGTAAAATTGACTAGTGATTGTTTTCCCAATTTTATGCAATAATGAGTTGAGCTTTTGAATTAAAAATAAAGATTAGTGTGTATGTCTATATAACCATTTATAGCTATTTACTTTCATCAACACCACAAAGTTTGTTTCCATTTAAATTGTGAAATTATTTTAATAATTAGAGCACATAAAAGTAAGGTCTTGAAAATATTTGAAATTGTCTAAAAGGCATTTTAATGCACTAACATTAATATTTTTCTCATGATTATTTATAATGCTTTTGAAGAATAAATATTCCTTTAGGTGGCATCAACATTAATTATGAGGATATGTGCTTTGCGGATTGTGCTACAACCAAAACAATTATCAAGAACATGAAATGTTTTTTAAACTTAGTGATACAAGAAGCTGATGTTAGTACTATATCCGATAGTAAAAATATAATTGAAAGCTCCAAAAAAACCAATATAATATTATCAAGAGGAATAAAATTGCAAATTGATAATACATTATATCCATCTAAGTCTTATAAAAACTTATTATGTATATCAAGACAACAAATTAAGAAAATGTTGAGAGTCTTTATGTTACAAGAATTATCTCCAATGAAAAATGTATATTAGAAAAGTTACCTTTTCCCCCTGTTTGTACTATACATATATTAATACAATTAAATCATATGTCATTATAAACTAGAATTTTACAAATCATAATATGGTTCTTATTTGGCATGATCAATTAGACCATCCCAAATCAATTATGATACTGAAAATAATTGAAAATTTTTCAATCTAATAGTTTTTCATGTGTTACTTGTTCCCAAGAGAAATTAATTATTTAACCATCACCAAAAAATATTGGGAACGAATCAATTACCTATTTGAAATGTATACAAGGTGATATTTGTGGGTCAATCTATCCATCATACAGACCATTTAGATACTTTATGATTTTAATCAATGCATTGACTAAATAGTCATATGTTTGTTTATTGTTAACTTGTAACCAAACATTGGCGAGATTACTTGGTCAATTAATTTCAACTAAGAGAACATTTTTTTGGCTATTCAATTAACAAAATATGCTTTGACAATGCTGTGAATTTACGTCTTAGGCTTTCAATGATTATTATATATCCATTGGAATTGAGGTTGAACATCATGTAACACACGTTCATCACAAAATAGACTTGCAAAATCATTTATCAAACATTTAAGACTATTTCAAGATCATTGATTATTATTATTATTATTATTATTATTATGCAGCTAAAAACTTAAAATGATAAAATGAAAATGTGAAAGAGTGATTGTCTTTGTTGAAATTTTGAAGTTAAGTTCACTGGCCTACTCTTAGGCAGAGCTCAATATTTCAATAATTTAGGTAAAAACTTTAAAAGCTTTCATTAGCGCAGTTGTATAATTCTTCATACACCAATTGTTTTTTCTCCTTGCTTCACTTTAGATCTACCACTGAGGCTCATTTGGATTTTGGAAATTGAGCAAAAAGAGGCATTAGAGAAGAGAAAGATAAATTTGATACAATACTTCAATATTATGAGTGGAGGAAAAGATATAAAAAAAAAACATTAGCTATGGAGAACAAGGTAAAGGTACATGACTCTTTACTTAATTTCATTTCTTACATAGTTTAATTTGACTAAAACTTTAGGTGCTTCTTTTAGTTTTATGGGAGATTCTTATTGCCTATTATTTTGTTTTCACTTTAGTTGATAAACGGGAATTTAGATGAAGTTGAAGCTTGTTTTCTTTCTGATTATGTAGTGTTGTAGTTTTAAGTTAGGAATTAAGAACCAAGTAATGTCATTTCTCTAATTGTTGATTTTGTGCATTTAATCCTATCTATAGTATGTGTTGGACCTTTGATTAACATGCTTAATCTTTCTTTTTTATTTGTTTAGATTTTTTCCAAGATTAAATGAGTTAACTAGTGTAAACTCGAATAACCTATAAACCTTGATTGGCTGATTCACAAAAATTGGGTTGATCTTTTAGACTATAGTATTTAGAACTAGATTAGACTAGTCAACTTTGATCGAAAATTTGATCAATTAGTTCTTCAAGTCTGGTTAGCTCAAAAAATCAAATAGAAAAAGAATGAATCAAAATTGATCAATTGAATTGATGAGGATTGGTTTTGAATTTTTTTTCCTTGAAAAAAATTGAAATTGTGAGAGTTCATAAGTTTTATACCACTTGATCATTTTGTGCTTATAATTTTAACTATGTACCTTAATTAATGAGGATTTTTATCTCTATCACAGAGTACGTATGCTCCAGACTTTGATTCTAGGTCAAGTCCACCCCTGTAAATAGATAAATATTTTCTAATTTGATTTTCCTAATTTCTTTTCTTTATTTTATTTTTTTCAAATTTCCTTAATTTCTTTCCTTTCTACCCTTATACTGCATGTGAATAATTAAAGGATAACCAAAATACTTTTAAAGCCATATTAATTTACACAGTCAGTTTAAGGTAATTATTTTTAGGAACAAGTGTCATGGTGTGCCTAACACTTTCACCACGCACAGTCGACTCTCGAACACAACTCTAACTATGCAAACAATCATTTTCCTTCTTAATCAATTTTCCAAAATTTCCCCTAAAATTTTGGTGGCAACTTCTCACAAGTTGATTTTCGTTTAAAAAGACGATTTGTCTCTTCTTTCCTTTTCCGCGTCACATTTCCAAGTGCAACAATTTGTCGACTCTACTGGGGGGACTTGAGAGTCAAGCCTATGTATGTTGATTGTGTTTTATAATATGACTTTATATTTATTAGGGTTTCCCTTGTAATTGTTGTTTGCCTTGCATGGTAACATTGTTTTGGCCTTTGCTTATTCACAAGCTTCTTTATTAGTTTTTGTTTAAATAACATGACAAAGGTTGGATAATATGCTTTACATCTTTTCACATGCTTCGCTGTTTATTCAATGTTTGAATACCATGTCTTAGGGTAGACAACATGTGGATTGAACTTTAGGGTAGATGATTTTATTTGCCTTGTTTCTTTTCTGCAATTGTGATTTGTTGCACAGGTGGGGATTGGGGAGTGCATAAGTATAGGTTCACGGGTTTGTATGCTCTCCTCACATACTGTATGCAAACACGTCCCTCCTCACTCACATTTTGGACCCTATACCTAGGTCTATGAGTACCCTAGGTTAGTGGAAGTTTGTGATGATTTCCTCATGGGTGTTTTTGGGCACATGATGGTTACTATGAAGACTTCACTCAGGTTGTGTCTTATGCTCAAGTTTAGTTCTTATGGAGCTTTTGAAGCCTTTAGAGGATTGAATTTGTTAAATAAAATTTTCACCATATGGTGAGGGCATCTTGAGGACCTTTATAGAATGATAGAACCACCCTAAAACCATACACATTAGTAGACAAATTTAGCGGCTAACCCAATTAATTAGTGCTTACCTCTTTAGGGCAAAAGAGATACAACCAAGGATTCACCTTGAATAAGACACAGGAGAGCATATTCCTATCTTATCTTGCATCATGACATATCATCATTACATCTCGTCTTAAGAAAATGGTGACAAACCCTCACCCTCACTAGAGCAAATATTAAGCATCATAAATAAATTGATATGATGTGATGACAGTGACGACACTAAAAACCCAACCCTGGGCTATGGGTTTCCGACCCTAGATAATCCTGAATTCATGCATCTTCTTAAAAGAATCATGAATATTAACTCTAAGACATGAATTAATTAGATGAATAAATGGACTAATAGTAGTAAAATTGATCTCAATTAACGACATTGTCATTAAGCTTAAATTATCAACAAAATATATACAAAAATTTCTTCAAATTAGCTACATAGAATTTTAGGTTTTATGTAGGCCAACAATTGTTAAATTTCCCCATAGGCATCAAGTTGCTAGAGGAAAATTAATACATAATAAAACAAGTGATTTGATGAGTTATTCGTCTTCTTCCTTACGGACAAGTAATATATTTGGTATGTACAATTCCAGAGTTCTTTTGTTTATGAGTCTTCGATGCTAACAGATCTTGAATCCATGGCATGCATCATGCTATAAATAAATAAACCGATCCTTTTGTTATAAGAGGTGAAATAAAATGGTGTTTCCTACATAAATGAATTCACCCCATCCCCCACCACTTGAGTTTGAGTTTGACCATGGTTGGTAATAAAATTGCATACATGCATTGTCATGATGCATTCAAACATTTAATAAATCAGAAATTTATAAAACGAGGGATTATTGGTCCTTTGCACGGAATAAGTCAAGTCAAACCAACATTCGAGTCAAAATTTTTTTAGGGAAATCCAATAAAGCAAGAGAAAAGACCAAAATGAAAAAGTTGCCAAAAGATTTTATATTCTTGCCTCTATCCTTTCACTTTTCATACCACCGTACCCTTCATATTCATATTGCTTACCCATTATCATGTTCCCTCACATGCAAAGCTTATCAACATTTATCAAACATGACTCCTATACCCTTGTCTTTCGTAAAGTATAAAAAGGTCATGACAATTGGTTTAAACACCTAGTATCCTTGGAAATGGTGAGAAAGAAAATTAAGAATAAAGAACCCAGGCCAAAGTGAATAGTTACTCATGGGAATCATTCACCATTGAGGATGTAAGGAGAATTCTATCTTCATCTGACAATGCTTCCAAAGCCAAGATTTACCACTGAAATTTTCTTTCTTTAACTTTGCCAATATTAGGGTCATGCATTTCTTTCTGATCCTTACCTATTCATTCATTGCATTCATCATTTGAACATCCCCCACATATCTCTCCCAATATTGCAAAAAACCAAAAAAGTTGTGATGAAAATACTTTAGTTTATATGAGTAGAGGGTGAAGCTTGAGGCAAATTATGTCTCTTTGCTTGCAAAATAAAGAGAAAGGAAAAAGCATAAAGAAGAAAGAAAAAGAAAAGGATGTAAAACAAAAAATGAAAAGCAAAAAAAATTATATGAAAGCTACATTTGCATGTCTGACAAATAAGTTAAGTCAAGGATATAAGGCATTCTTGCTCTTCCTATTTTGAAGGAGTTACCTTGATTGAACCAGGAGTAGTAGTGTTCACTTCATTCTCCCAAAATCAATTAATACCTGGGGTGGGCAATTTTAACATTTTTTTATGCTGGAAATTCAAATACTAAGAGAGGATCAAACTTTTCGTTCACGAACTTAACATGATCTTATCCCTAGCCTATTGATCGGTATCCTGCAAGTATACAGGGTCGATCGCAGTAATAAAAGAAAATCTCTGTAGTATTCCAGAGGTCGAACCCTAGAAAAATTGTGATTTACTTAATTAAATAATTTTAGTCAAGACAAACAATTTGTGCAATGTTAATCAAAGATTAAGCTAAGAGAAAAATAATAATAAAAGCAACTATTTGGGTTTAATTCAATCACTGAGAGTGTTAGGGAGTTGGGTTTCATCTTCTTAGGACAACTAAAGTTACTCATAACTTGACTCTTTCTATAATTATAGTCACAGTTATTTCTAAATTATCCTAATTACTTTTCAATCAATTAATATGTATTTAATTAGGTTTTAATTCACTCTCATATAACTAAAATTCCTAATTAAGCCTTGAAGTTATAACTAAAGCCACCATAAACACCTAATTCTATCTCTAGAATTGTTGTTTATATCTATCTCTCTAGGTTTAGGCTTGCTCTTCACCTTTCAGTCTATCAATCTTACCCATAGAATGAATTTCATGGTGGCCAATCACAAAATCCCCAATGAAGTACAAAAGAGAAAGATATAATCAAACATAATAAATTGGAAGAATTCAATCAGAAACAAGAGTCATAATTCAGAGTAAACTCTAATCAATCCCAGTTAGACTATATCCCTATCCCTAACTGGGAAAATTATTTATGCATAAACATTGTTCTTAAAATCAAAATAAGAATAAATTTCCAAATCATCCGAACAAAATCTAAAGAAAGGAAAGTAATAGATGAATAGAGTGATTCAGCTTCACTACGCCTTCAATCCTCTAAGATTTTCCTTCAAAGCGCTCATTCTAAGCTCCAGAGAATTGGGAATAAGTCTTCTAGGGCTCAGAATAGTGATTCCTTCCTTTTATTCATTCTAAAAACCCATATATATATATATATCTCGTACGACCCTCATGTAAAATTATTCAAAATTCATTTAACAATCCTTCACCCAGCACCGTATGATGTTATTTTTCCCAGCCGGTGCTAGGTGACCAATTTTAAAGTGCTTCTTCGTGCTTTACCCGGCGTCGAGTGATGTAATGCTTTGGTTGACCTGGTGCTGGGTCAACTTGCAATCTTGGTAGCCTCACTCCTCCTCACCCGGCCGTGGGTGAGGATAATAAATAGGGAGCGGATGGATTTTCCTTTGTACTTTCTTGTCTTCTTCTTATGCTCTAAAATCCTCAGTTGTCCTTCAAGTTTTCCTAAGATGCAATTATATCTTAAATTAAATAGAATCTTGCAAATTGTATATCAAAACTCAATATTTTTCAAGAAAAACACTAACAAATATGGGTATTTTATAGGTATAAAATAAACACACCAAATCCCCCTATACCTGAACTTTTGCTTGTCCTCAAGCAAACACTAAGCATGAGATTAAAGAATTTTTCTACATAAAATTCACATCCACCTATTTCCAAAATTTAAGAACATGCTACCTATCCAGTAAAAGAGTACAATGTATATTTAGAATACTAAGCTCAATATCCAGCCAATAGGTTTTTACTCATATTCACTAACCCAATGGTGTGTGTGTGCCGACCAACCTATAATTAGTGTCAATAACCAGCCAGACAA
This sequence comes from Adenanthera pavonina, assembly GCA_026686845.1. Classification (NCBI taxonomy): domain Eukaryota; kingdom Viridiplantae; phylum Streptophyta; class Magnoliopsida; order Fabales; family Fabaceae; genus Adenanthera; species Adenanthera pavonina. The sequence continues at coordinate 14,597,402 of JAIVEN010000017.1, forward strand.
GTGGATTGAAAATTATGATACTTATTTAGAAACTTGCAACATCTCAATTTAAAATCATATGAGTGCCAATTCAATAACAGGAGATCCTCAGGTTTCATTTCATGCCCCAAGGCATTTTCTAATGGTATTTTTCCCCATACATTTTGTGCTTTAATTTTATCTAGGGATTGTTGCTTTCCTTTGACCGTCATGTGCCCTTTTGATGCAAAGGTCTCGTATTTGTGATGCATACCCCCAGTTACTCAGCACAGGTCGAACCAGTGGAGTGGATAATTTTTCATTTTTTTTTCGCTTCCTGAGTCATGTCTCATAAATGATAATACTCACAAATTCTATTTGAAATTATGCAAGTTCAGAAATAAATATATAATTCACTATCCTACTTATTCAACTACTTATTTTCACTTCTCATAAGCTAGCTATTAATGCTCAATTTTAGGTTACATGATTCATTTCTTATTATAATTGGCTGTCTATCTCACTTAGTTAATAATGAAGCTTAGACTCACGACTTTCAAGATAGCAATTGTACTTAAATAGTAGGAAATAGATGATTGTCAATTAAAAAAAAGAAATAAATGCAAAGAATAAATTAGAAAAAAAAATTTAATTAATCACTAAATTATTTTTCTAATTTATGCTTCCCCCCCCCCCACACTTAGCATGAACACTGTCCCCAGTGTTAAAAATGGTAAACAAGACAAGTGAAAAAGAAAACTAATACTTCCCTGGCATATTGTGGTGGTGGTTCAGTTTTCTATAATTGTTCTGCAATTGCATCTCAGGTATTATTCTGATTATACAAAAACTCAGAGGGAAAGGGTGAAGCTGAATAATAAAAAAATAAAAATAAAAATAGAAAATTAATGAAAATAAAAAGGATAAAATAACAAAAAATCTACTTAATTAACTAAAAAAACTGAAAAAGAAAGGGAAAGTTTCTAGGATAGAGAAAAACTAAATGATCGAAATCATGGTGGTGGAGGCTGTTTGGCCTGGATCAGCTGATGTAGCAGTGCCTCAGTACGTTGCCGATGCTCCTAATCTCTCCTATCACGTTCAACTTGTTCACATCATATTTCATCAATTGTCTTCTCTATGCTGGTGATCTTCTTTAGTAGGCACTTCAGTAGGCTGCACTTAGGTAGTGGTTGCTGAACCTGGACAGCTGGTTGTGATGGTTCAGGGTCCTTTACTGGTTGTCCTAGGGTAACCTCAGCCTCAGCCATATCGTGTGCTTCGGGAACTGGCTATGGGGGTCGTTCACTTTTTTTTCTCCACACCTCATCCACTTTTAGATATCCCAAGGAGCCAAGTGTCTTCTCAGATAGTACATCGTTATCAATTGGCGTTCTGGCGACCTCCCCACTCACATCAACTCCTGTAGCCTCCATCAAAACATTAATCAGAACAGGGAATAAGAAGGTCATCTTTTTGCATTTGGCCTGGACTACTTCCCTGATAGAGCGGGTGATGATATGAGCTAATGGTATCCCTAAGATATTCCCTATACCATGTGTCATCTTGTGGAGGAAGTACAGATCAGTGAATCATACTTCATTTAGGCTACTTGAACGTGGTATGATGTTGAAACTCATGAGATAAACGAGTAACGGATAAGGAATAGCCAATGACTTGGGGAGAAAGGCTTGCCTTTGAGTACCCTTGGTGGATGCCCACTGGATCTGAAGATCATTCATGGCTTGGAAAATCATCCAAATGGGGTCTGAAGAAATTCAGTCTCCAGTAGAGTTGAAAATAGGACCCTGTTGTGGGAGTCCTAAGAGCTGAGATAACCCATCAGGTATGATGATTACTGGAGTCCCCTTGACTGATGAAACTATGCTCTATTCAATTTTCGAGTCCTTATGTTCAATGTTGGCATAGAATTGTTTAACCAAGTCGGGGTAGTGAGGTCCATACAATATAAGAATACCGCCCCATCCAAGTCGTTGATATAATTGGCTCAGATGAAATTGGTCTTCAATTGCTGGATGTATAGTCTTCTCATAAATGAATGGGTTGTCCTTCCTTGCATTGTACCAGGCTTCATTATTTGTGCTTGTAAATGGGTGTGAGTGAGGTGAAGGTGGATCAGTGGCGAAGTGAGATGAACTGGCCCTAGATGGGCTACCACGGGAAGAGCTTCCTCTTGCCATATGTGTACCTACAAAACAAAGGGGAGGCTCTCTTTAAGTGCATTTCTTATCAAGAAAGCAATCAGGAATCAAACTCATGCATTATTTGGAGAAATAAGTAATTACATAACTAATGCGAGAGTGAAATTCATAATCAGTAGTTACCCATTATATGTCAAAAGAAATAAATTGCAACCTTAGATGTGATCATATCCATAAAGATAATAGACATAATGAAACAAAAAGAATGGACCACACCAGCATGCATGGAAATATGCATATTAGTACCATCTACTAGGGTCCACAATAGAGTAGAAAACAATCAAGTTAGTATCCATGCAAATGTCATTTATCTGTATCCAAGTTTAGCAGGACCCCTAGGACAAGCAAGTCAAAGGACATAGGATAGAAACTTTCACCTCAGCAAGCAATAGGAACTAGGAGTGTACACATGCACAAATAGGATGCAGCAACTATATGAAAGATATATCAGAAACAACATATCCATTATCACGTATCATGAGGTTTCTATTACAGTGAAACATGTAAAGCAGGAAAGACCACAAATGTACATAAAAGCAATTCTCAGAATGTCCAAGAACACTACTTCAGCCATTTGCTAATTCTAATCAATCAACTCAGAAGATTATTTGATATAAAGCACAAAACAAATGGATTTGAAGTTCCTTAATTAATATCCCGTATTAGCAATGGTGGCAGCAGTGAAAGAAACCAAGGGAAATAAACATACCTTAAGCCAAGAATCAAACCCTGAGTAAATAAACCACTAACCCCAGACCACAAAACAATACAAAATTGATGACCCATGTGTGAAGCTAAAGATTTGTTATACCCATGGTTCAGAATGCGTTAAGGCAAAAATCAATCAGTGGATCTTGCAGAGGGTGTGATTTAATTGGTGAAAAAGTATGGAAATGTGTGAAAATTGACTATGGAAGGTCGAAAACCACCTTTGGTTGGTGGAGGGAGGCTGCCGGTGAGAGAGGAAGGAGGAATGGCCGAAAAGAACTGAGGAAGAAAAAGACGGTGGTTGCTTTTAATGAGTACACCCGGCACCAGGTGAGTCCAATTTAATGGACTCAGTGCCAGGTGATAAATTTTTTTTTCAACCCAGCACCTGTTGGATCCAATTTAATGGATCCAGCGCCAGGTATACTTCTTCTTACCTGTGTCTCTCTTTATCTTTTTTTTTCAAAAATTTGCTGAAACTTGCCTTTTACCACTTGAAAAAGTTTTTGAAGAGATGACACTTTCCCCCACACTTAAAATTAAACACTACAACAATTTGAAAAAATAAAAAAACAAATAGAATAAAATAATTTTTTCAAGGATTAGAAACTTCCCTAAATTGTTACTAAACCTTGTATCTAGCTTGAAGAAGAGTTCCACCCAAGTGACTTAGAACCTAAAAATCAATATGAAACAAATTGAAAGAAAAGAGAAAAATAAAGACAAGAAGAAAGATTAGGTTGCCTCCCAACAAGCACTAAATTTAACATATATAGCTAGACGAAGCCATGGCAAAGATGTCAAACTTCATTTAGAGGAACTGATTGTGGTGCATCAACTGATTCCCCTTCATAATAGATCTTGAGCCTCTGACAATTAACCACAAAGTGATTTCCATCGGGCCCTTGAACTTCCACAACTCCATAAGAACACACATCAGTGACTTCGAATGGTCCCGACCATCTAGATTTCAATTTTCCTGGAAAAAATCTAAGGCATGAATTGAATAATAACACTCTCTGTCCAACCTTAAATTCTCTCTTTATTATTCTTTTGTCATGCCAAGCCTTTGTTCGCTCCTTATAAATGCGAGCATTCTCAAAAGATTCCTATATAATTTCATCTAGCTTAGTCAATTGGAGTAACCTTCACTCACCTACAGCATTCAAGTCATAGTTAAGAGTACGAATAGCCCAATATGCCCGGTGCTCTAACTCTACAGGGAGGTGGCAAGACTTTCCATAAACTAATCTATAGGGAGACATTCCTAGAGGTGTTTTAAATGTAGTCCTATATGCCCATAATGCATCATCTAATTTTTGTAACCAATCTTTCCAAGATGCATTTACAGTCTTCTCTAGAATGCTATTGAGTTCCCTATTAAAAACTTTAACCTGTCAACTAGTTTGAGGATGGTAAGTAGTGCTAGTTTTAAGGTGACACCCATATTTTTCTAATAGGGATTTAAATTGATAATTCTGAAAATGCACCCCATTATCACAGATAAAGGCTCGAGGGACACCAAATCTAGCAAACAACTGTTTAACAAACTTAACCACACTAGTGGCAGTATTATTAGACAGTGCAATTGCTTTTACCTATTTAGTGACATAACCAACACCAACTAAAATGTACAAGTTACCGTTAGAAGGAGGAAAGGGACCCATAAAGTCAAGCCACAAAACATCAAAGGGCTCAACTTCCAAAATTCTAATATGTGGTATCTCATAATGCTTACTAATGGAACCCGTCCTCTGGCACCTGTCACATTTTGTCACAAAGGTTTGTGCATCCTTGAAAAGGGTAGGCCAATAAAATCCACTTTGTAATACCTTTGGAGCTGTCTTGTCAAGACCATGATGTCCACCATATGGAGAGGAATGGCAATGTTCTAAGATAGGAGTCATCTCCACCTCTGGTACACATCTTATAATACCATCGGTGCATTGCCTGAAAACTAATGGATCATCCTAAAGATAGTGTTTGACCTCTACTAAAAATCTCTTCCTCTAATGAAAATTCAGATCCTCTAGAATAATGTCTGCAACTAGAAAATTAACAATGTCAACAAAACAAGGCAAAAATAACGGATCTATCATCTATAATTTTTCATCAGGAAATTCTACCTTAATAGGAATATTAGATTTAGGCACATGCTCTAATCTAGACAAATGGTCAGCAACCAAGTTTTTAGAGCCCTTTTTATCTTTAATTTCCCAGTCAAATTCTTGCAAAAGTAAAATCCATCTGATCAGATGAGACTTGGCTTCCTTTTTCTGCATCAAATATCTAATAGCTGCATGATCAATGCAAATAATGACCTTTGAAAGAGCAAGATAGGATCTAAACTTATCTAGAGCACACACCACAGCCAAAAATTCTTTTTCAGTGGTAGCATAATTGAACTGTGTATCATCTAAGACCCTACTTGCATAATAAATCACATGCAACTTCTTGTCTTTTCTTTGTCCTAACACTGCTCCAATAGCATAATCACTAGCGTCACACATCAGTTCAAAAGGAATGCTATAGTCAGGGGACACAACAATAGAAGCAGAAATTAAAACCTTTTTCAAATAATTGAAAGCATTCAAACAATTGTAATCAAAGATAAAAGGCACATCTTGGACAAGTAGATTGGTTAAAGGCTTAGCAATTTTAGCAAAATCCTTAATGAAACGCCTATAAAAACCTGCATGTCCAAGGAAACTCCTAACAGCTTTTACCATTGTGGGAGAAGGTAAGTTTTCTATAACCTCAACTTTAGCATGATCTACCTCAATCCCTTTTGCAGAAATTTTATGCCCTAAAACTATACCTTCAGTCACGATGAAGTGGCATTTTTCCCAATTGAGCACTGGATTTTTCTCTTTGCATCTCTGCAAAACTCTTGCAAGATTAGACAAACAGACATCATAAGAGTGGCCAAACATAGAGAAATCATCCATGAAAACTTCAATTATATCCTCAATCATGTCAGAAAAAATAGCCATCATGTACCATTGAAAGGTAGCAGGTGCATTACAAAGGCCAAAAGGCATCCTCCTATAGGCAAAGATGTCATAGGGACAAGTAAATATGGTCTTTTCTTGATCTTCAAGGGCAATGGGGATCTGAAAGTATCCTGAATAACCATCAACGAAGTAGTAATAGTCATGCCCAGCCAGTCTCTCGAGTATATTATCAACAAATGGCAAAGGAAAGTGGTCTTTGCACATTGCCTTATTTAATTTCCTCTAATCAATACAGACACACCAGCTAGTAACTGTTCTTGTAGGAATGAGTTCATTCTTTTCATTTGGGACCACTGTTATGCCATCCTTCTTTGGAACAACCTAGACAGGACTCACCCAAGAACTGTTAGAAATTGGATAAATTATACCTGTATCAATGAGCTTGAGAACCTCAGCACGTACAACTTCTTTCATATTAGGATTCAATCACCGTTGATGCTGAACTTTTGGTGTAAAATTTTCCTCCATTAAAATCATGTGCACACAAAGTGAACGGCTAATACCCTTTATGTCAGAGATGCTCCAGTCAATAGCAGTTCTATGCTCCCTTAGAATTCTCAATAATTTTTCTTCTTGCTCAGAATTTAGATTAGCAGAGACAATGACAGGAAAACTACTAGAGTTGCCCAAAAATGCATATTTCAAATGAGATGGAAGTTATTTTAACTCAACTTGAGGAGGTGATTGCTCAGAAGGTGGTGGGAGTGACTTCCCTTGTCTTAATGCCTCAAATTTTCTAAATTGTGATGTCTATATAGGACCTGAACCTTCTAATTTCTTCACATAATCAATAAAATTAACCTCTTCCACCTATTCATTAAGGTTCAATGCAATGCATGCTTCTAAAGGATCATTATATAAATGTTTAACAGCATGCTCTTCAACTAGCTTATCGATTATATCAACACTAAAGCAAGATACTTCAGTTTCATGAAATTTCATAGCCCTTGAAAATTGAAATTCTTCCCGCTCATCACCTACTCTCAAAATTAATTTCCCAACAGGAACATCAATCAAGGCCCCAACAGTTAACAAAAATGGCCTCCCAAGAATTAAAGACACATCTAAATCATCATCAGTATCTAATACTACGAAATCAGCCGAAATAAAAAGATTACCGATTTTTACGAGCACATCCTCCATGATTCCCATTGGATATCATACTGATCTGTCAGCTAGTTGTAGGGTCATACCTGTGGGCTTCAGTTCTGTAACCTCTATTAGATAAGCTGGCTTCCCAAGAGGAGGGTGAATTAGGAAGATTAAAATTTTCTGCAAAATGTCAAGAAGGTGAAGAAAGCAAAGTATGATAGTAAAACAGAGTATAAATGAATAAACTGTAAAAGTAGCAGTAAAGAGAAGAAAACTCAGATATTTATCCTGGTTCGGTCTCTCCACCTGACCTACGTCTAGTCCTAAAGTCACCACTTGAGATTTTCCACTATTCTGCAAGAATTCAATGGGCTTCTTGCAAATGCCTCAGTACAAAGCTGATGCTCTGTTTCTAGAGCTCACTCTTTCACTCTATGCACTCTTACTAAGTGCTTCCCCAATCCCATGTGATATCCCCTCACAAGAAAATCTTTCTTCCAGATAAAGATAAGATTGTTTACAATGATTAAACTCTCTTAGATAGAGTGAATATGAAAGTTGAAGTACAAATATTGAAGTGAGAGAGTAAGAGACTTTGAGTAGATGATTTGACAGAGTTTCAATATATACAAAGTTAAAATTGTTATCCACAACTTCAAATGATGTTATATTTATAGATTTAGGTCTCAACTATACATTAGAGACACAATCTATTCATTGGAAAAGTTATCTAACGGTTACTCTAAAAAACTATCCATTAACCAACTGCATTTAATGCTTCTAACACTCTGAAATTTGAATTTCAGTTAGTTAACAGACGAATTTCACGGAACCTGAAGATTAAAGACTTCAACATTGGATATCCGAAGTTCGTCTGTCACGAAGAAAACTTTGAATTTTGATCTTTGGAAAATGTTTCTATGTTATGAGATACGAATTTTCATGTTTGAAGACGTTTTGTTAAATGTGAACAGTATTTTCAATTTGCTACAGTGCCTTCGAAATCCAAATTTTAGAACCCCAAAATTCGTCTATCCATAGTTGGCTTATAAGGCACAGTAGTTCATCTAATTCAAAATTCAAATTCTCAAAGGGCAAAGTTCATCTGTCAGAGAGACCTCTTTTCAGACTTACTTCAAAATTCGAATTTACAAATAATGTCATTCGTATATCAACATATCACTTTAACAGACTCATAAGCTTAGTTTCTGATATTTGAATTTTCATGTTCAAAGTACATCTGTCAGTTAGCAATTTTGAAATCCAATCTAAACTTGATTTCAGATGAACTTTGACATAATTTCAGACGAATTTCTTTAGTTTTCATAAGTTACATTTTGTCTGAAATTCAAATTTTCAAAACCCAAAGTTCCTCTGTTACTGAATGCTTCTTTTAGACACTTATCAAAATTCGAATTTTCTCAAGTCAAAATTCGTCTGTCAGAGAGACCTCTTTTTCAGACTTGTTCATTTTCAGTATGAAATTCGAATTTCCAAAGCCAAAGTTCGAATTTCCAAGATGACAAATCAGTATTAACCTTTCAAACTTCGTATGTTGGTGGGTGTTTTTCAAATATTCTATGTTTTAACATAGAATTAAGGTTTTAAAACATCTTTTCACCAAATCAAAGTCTTTTACTCAAATTAAAACATTACTAAACATCCTACATGAATCCTTGCTCTGATTTCTCCATAATTCCATCACTTGAACCTTTTGTGCACCTTTGATATCTTTATTCCAGGTTCTTAAAGGTTGGTTTGGAATCATCAAAACACTTGATTCAACATTCTCCCCCTTTTTAATGATGACAAAACAACTTACAAACTGGATTAGTACTTGGATTTGCTTCAACAAGCTCCCCCTCAACACATGCATTATATTTCAAAAGATATCATATATAGTCGATCAAGTAAAGAGATTCAAAGATTAATAGGTACAGATCATTACAAGCAAGGAATTCTTTCATTTCAACAATCATTACTTTTACAGAAAACAATTTATGCAAAATAGTTCAGAATGCATAAACACAAAACACAGAAACATAACATAACACTACAAGAGGACCCAAGCCTAAGTTCTAATCACTTCTTCTTTAACTTGGTCTTCTTGCTGTAAGTCTTTCTAGAAGGCTCAGCAGTAGACTTTCTAGTCCCAGTTTGCTCACTTTACTGCCCCTTTTTGACATCATCAAAAGGGTGAACAAAATCTACAGGAGGAAGGATTTGAGACACTGGAATAGCTTGAAGAGGCACAGAAACAAATGGCAAGGACCCAGAAACTTCAGAACTTGTGTCTTCATCTTCATCATCAGAAATCTCAAGAAGTTCAGAAATTTCCCGCCTTGTGACTACTAGTTGTGCCCTTCTTTCCTCCGAGAAACCATAATATGTAACAGGTGAGGGAGTAAAAGGATGAAACATTTCTTCAAGCCTGCTTCTCTGAGCTTGTAAGAGAGCATTGTGTGCAATGGCTTCCAGATCAACAAAAAGGCACAATACTTTTTTCTTCATTTATGGCAGCTAGCATGAATGGTGAAGTGGAGATAGCTGCCACTAATCTCTCTACTTGCTTAGATTCTTGCTGGCACAGGATTGACTCTTGAGCATCTGCTGGAATAGGATCATGAGAGCTTGAATCTCAAGGGCCTTCTTCTTTCATACCATAGTCCAAGGGAGGACCAGGACTTGGTGTGCTCAGTGTACCAGCAGCCTCAGTATCATCTACAGCATCACCATGCTCTGAAGAGGCTATCTCAAAGGGGCTTGGAGGTTCAGGAGTTAGAGACTTAGCAGGCTTAGAGAACCCTGGCCGAGGTGGATCTGATGTGGCTGGAATTGCCCTTCGAATGTCTTCATATGCATCAACAACCACTTTCATGTTCTTAGCCAACTGATGAATCTGATCTTGCAGATGAGCAAATTTAGCATTTTGCTCATCCCTGATGCTAAGTATGAGTATAGACAAACTGTCATACAACTCAGTGATTTTGGTTGGCTTGGCACAAGAGGAGGGAGTAGATGAAATGTGAGTAGGCTTAGATGGAGATGGGACAGGCAGAGAAGGCTGAGGTATAGGTCTTGCAGGAACCTCAGAGGTACCTTCTTGTTGTAGGGAGGCATCTTCAGCAAAGAAGAGATCTTCAGATTTTCCTGCTCCCTTCCCAATCCATCTCCCTTCATTTCTCTCAATTCTCATTCTTTGCAGTTCCTCTTCCTTGAAAATCTCAGCAGGCTACCCTTTCCCTTTCTCAAGGTGCTGAATTCTAGCATATTGTAGAATTCTGGAAATGATTACTGCATAGAGGAGTGTGGATTCTTTTCTCTGATCCCTTGCCTTGATCATGGGCTGGAGTATGATATGTCCCATGTTGATGAACTTTCCACGCATGATGGCTGCCATCACATGTGCCTCTGCCCTTGTGATCAGATTGAAGCTACCTCCTTTGTTGAAGATGATCCTAGACACTATGTAGTGTAGGATCCTCACTTGAGCACTGAGGTCTATGGGCTTTAGCAAGTTTATGGTTGGCCTATTCTCCTTTCTTCTAAACAAAGTATTCAGGATTATGCTCTCTTTGTAGTTCAGAAAGGGGCCAGCTTCTTCGTCAGCAATCTCTGCCTCATCCATATATCCAGAAGCAGTGATGTCAATCTTAAGGCCATCTTGCCCTGGTATTTCCAATACTTCATTAAGAGTCTCATCTATAAGCTAGATGGTCCTTGATCTCAGATTAACCTCCCACTTCTTCTTTTTGCTATTGTACTTCAAGGAGGCATACCATGTCTTAACCATTTCATCATCATACCTCTCCAGTATCTCTAATAGATTCTTATATCTTAGCATCCATATTCCAACATCAAAACTGTTAGAGACCAAGAAATCTTCCAAGTTCACACAGTAAGGCTTGATTACCTTTTTACTTGCAAACTTGGTTGAGTATTCTTCCTAAATCTGAGGAGTGCTCCATAATGGCATTGTTGTGACTTGGTATTCTCCAGATTCAGTACTGGAGGAGGAAGTGGAAGCAACTGTATCAGTAGTAAGAATAGGGACCGAAGGCTCTGCTTTCTTCAAAGAAGAGGGTCCAGCTTTCTTTGATTCTGCCTTTGGGATTGACTTTTGTCATTTGGAGGGAGTTGCCTTGCTTGATTCGGATTTTCTCTTCCGTTTTTCATCCTCCTTTTAGGCATATTGGGATTTGACCGATCTCTTTGGACATGCCTCTCCTTTTCTAGCTTCAGGATTCTTTACTCTTACCATTTTCGAAGATGAATGTTTTAGAATGAAGCTGGGAATGGTTTTATAGGATGCTAAAGGGAGTTTAAATGGTGGAAAATGAAGATTTTTTGTCATACTTTAAGAGCATTGAAGAAAGAATTTGAACAAACTCAGAGAAGGAATGAATAGGGTTGCATCTGTTCAGAGGAAAATCGTCAGTTTTAACGTAAGTAACCTCTTGACAGACGAATTTTGAGGGGTCAAAATTTGAACTTTGACTAGTTAAAAGTTAAACTGTTCAGCAAAGCTTACTGACAGACAAATTTTCTTATGAAAGTTTGTCTGACAGAGGCTTGGTTCAATTAGCACAGGATGAATAGACAAAATTTGATTCAACAAAGTTTAAATTTTGAAGAGCAAGCATCAAGTAACAATCAATGCAACAATCAACAGACGAATTATGCATATGAACATTCATCTTTAAGAGATTCAACATTATGAGTAAGTTTCAACAAACGAATTTTGAATCAAAAATTCAAATTTCTTTACTTTGTAAAGGTTCTCCAACATTCGTATGCTAAGAAACAATCATTTTGTATAATCATCATGTTGGACAAACATAATTTTGAAATTTTTATTTTTGAAAATTCTAACTTTCAAGGACCAACAGACGAATTTCGAGGGACCACTGAGAGCTATTCCAATGTATATCAAGCTGAAGTTCATCTGTTGGGCATCTAAATTTGAATGTTAACCATGCTGACTTGTTCAAAAACACAATTTATCAATGAAATTCTTCTAACACACAACTAAGATACAAATTTCAACTTTAAAAACTTACAAAATGGATCCAGAACTCAGATTTCTTGCTGTCTCTTTCTCCTTTTGACTGTTCCATTCTGATTTGCTCCATTTTTCAGATCTAGTGTCATTCAAACTCATGAGGAGCACCTGCAACTTACATTAAACATTCTCTGATGCTTAAGTTAGAATTAATTTAATGTTAGAAAATTTAAAACACAATTGCACAAAGATTTACTTACAATTCATTGGGATTTACCATACCTAATTCTCTCTTGATTTTGCAATCTCTATCTTCTAATAGAGGCTTTGTCAAGATGTCAGTAACTTGATCCTCTGTTGGGATGTATTCTAATATGATTTCTCCCTTCAGAACATGATCCCTTATGAAATGGTGTCTAACTTCAATATGTTTTGTCCTTGAATGCATGATAGGATTCTTTGTGATGTTAATGGCACTTTGATTGTCACACATGATTGGTATTTCCTTCAACTCAACCTCAAGATCCTCAAGCTGCTGTCTCATCCAGATGATTTGGACACAACAGCTTCCAGCTGCAACATATTTAGCTTCTGCCATGGATAAGGTCACACTGTTTTGCTTTTTACTAAACCATGAAAACAAGGATCCTCCAAGAAACTGACAAGTTCCACTTGTACTTTTTCTGTTAGTTTTGGATCCTGCAAAATCAGCATCAGTGTATCCTCTGAGATCTTCTCCATTGCCCTTTGGATACCAAAGACCCATCTGTGATGTTCCAATAAGATATCTGAAGATACGCTTCACAGCAGTTGCATGGGTTTCCTTGGGGACATGACTGGAATCTTGCACACATACAGACACTAAACATGATGTCAGGTCTGCTGGTAGTTAGGTACAGTAGGGATCCAATCATTCTTCTATACTGGGTTATGTCAAACATTTTCCCTTTTTCATCTATATCCAGTTTGGTTGTTGTAGCCATAGGTATTCCCATTCGCCTGGTATTCTCCATCCCAAACTTCTTTAGCAATTCCTTCAGATACTTGGATTGGTTGAGAAAGATACCATCATCACACTGCCTGATTTGCAATCCAAGGAAGAAGTTGAGTTCACCCATCATGGACATTTTGAATTCTCCTTGCATTAGCTTAGAAAAATTCTTGCAAAGAGATTCATTAGTAGCACCAAATATAATATCATTAACATAAATTTGAACAATAAGTAAATCTTTATTTTCTTTCTTAGTGAATAAGGTTGTATCTACTTTTTCCCTGTTGAACCCCTTTTCAGTGAGAAAATTACTTAATCTTTCATACCATGCTCCAGGGGCTTACTTTAAACCGTAAAGGGCTTTTTTCAGTTTATAAACATGGTTTGGTTTTGTAGAATCCCTAAAGCCTGGAGGTTAATCTACATAGACCTCTTCCATGATATATCCATTTAAAAAGGCACTCTTCACATCCATTTGATACAACAAAATATTTTTCATGCACGCATATGCTAACAGAATTCTAATTGCTTCTAGTCTAGCAACTAGAGCAAAGGTTTCTTTAAAATCAATTCCTTCTTCTTGATTATATACTTTTGCAACCAATCTAGCTTTATTTCTGATTATTGACCTTGATTCATCAAGTTTATTTCTAAAAACCCATTTAGTGCCAATGACAGGATGATTTTTAGGTCTGAGCACTAAGTCTTAAACTTGATTTCTTTCAAACTGGTTTAACTCTTTTTGCATTGCCAAAATCCAGTATTCATCAGTTAAGGCTTCCTCAATGCATTCAGGTTCAATTTGTGAGATGAAAGCACAATTAATCATTTGATCCCTTAACTGTCTTCTGCTTTTAACTCTCTCTTGAACATTCCCTATCACTTGATCAACAGGATGATTCTTTTGATATCTCCAAGCTCTCGGGAGTTCTTGAGACATTTCATCATTATTTTCATCCTCAAAGTCTCTTTCCTGAATATCTTCCTCTATGTTAGTAGATTCAGATATTTTTGGAGGTTCAATTTTACCTTCATCAGAAATATCTGACTTTTTAAAGTTTGAGACAAGATCATCCTCAGCAGTAACATGTTGGGAAGCAGTTTCATTTTCAATAAATACTACATGCACAGATTCTTCTACTAATTTAGATTTTTTATTAAAAACTCTATATGCCTTACTTCTACTAGAATAGCCCAGAAATATACCTTCATCAGATTTGGCATCAAACTTACCCAGATTCTCCTTTCCATTGTTGTGAATGAAGCATTTACAGCCGAACATATGGAGATATGAGAGATTTGGCTTTCTTCGTTTGTACAGCTCATAAGGAGTCTTCCTAAGAATTGGTCTAATGTAGGCTCTATTTATGATATAGCTTGCTGTGTTTACAACATCAGCCCAGAATACTTGAGAGAGTTCCTTTTCATTCAGCATAACTCTATCCATCTCTCCAATTGTTTTGTTCTTCCTCTCTACTACTCCATTTTGTTAAGGAGTTCTTGGAGCTGAGAAGTCGTGATCAATTCCATGCTCATTGCAATACTCCAGGAAATATGAGTTCTCAAATTCTCCGCCATGATCTGACCTGATAAACACAATGGAAATACCCTTTTCATTCTGCACTTTCTTGGCTAAGGTTACAAATGCATCAAAGGTATCACTTTTAGAGGAGAGAAACAATGTCCATGTAAATCTAGAGTAATCATCTACAATTACAAGCACATACAGATTTTCACCAATTCTTTTTACCCTAGATGGACCAATTAAATCCATATGCAATAGTTCTAGTGGTCTAATTGTGGTGACTACATTTTTAGATTTAAAAGAAGATTTAGTCTGTTTTCCTCTTAGGCATGCATCATATTCTTTGTCTTTTTCAAAAGTAATTTTTGGTAGGCCAGTGACTAACTCATTTTTAACCAGTCATAATAGTTGATTCATGCTAACATGAGCTAATCTTCTATGCCACAATCAACTATCATTATCCTGGCTAATCAAGCAGACAGAATCTAAGGGAGGAAGTTTATCAAGATTAATAGTATAGCAATTACCATCCCTTTGAGCTTTGAGAATTACTTTGTGATCACTTTTTCTAATGACCAGGCAGAACTTTAAGTCAAACAGCACCCAGTTTCCTTTGTCACATGTCTGGCTCACACTTAGCAGATTGTGGTTGAGGCCAATCACAAACAGCACCTCTTCAATGGATGTTTCAGGATTCTTGCCCACAATGCCAATGCCAACTATTTTGCCATATTGATCACCTCCAAAGGTCACCTTTCCTCCTTTCTTGTCTCTAAGGGTGATAAACTTCTCCTTGTCACTAGTCATGTAACTTGAGCAGGCACTGTCCATATATCATTTATTACTCTTTCTAGCCTTGAGAAAGACCTGCAAAACAAAGTTTATATTTTCTTTTTAGGTACCCAAATTTGCTTGGGTCCTTTCCTGTCAGTAGTCTTTTCCCAAGATACAGATGTACCTTTGGGAACCCATTTAACCTTCCTGTCAAGTCCATTTTTCTTTAACGCACATGAGCTAGAAATATGCCCCTTCTTGTTACAGAAGTAACAGGTGGTAAAGGGGCTGCAAGATTGAGATGTAGAAAGAAAACAATACAGATAATATTTTTGTTTTGCATGCCTTGGTTGATCATAAGATTCAATATGCTAAGAAATATGTTCTTTCTTTCTAGTGCCACTAGCATGCACAAAGTGCCTTATGTACATATTCTGATTTTTCTTCCTAATCTTTTCTTTTACAGCACAAGGATCATAGCCAAGTCCAACCTTTCCTTGTGATATTCTTTGGCTTCCCATCAAAGCAAACAACATATCTTTACCTTTAGTAAGCCTAGACATGCTTTTCACTAGATATTCATTGGTTTGCTTTAGTTTAATGCATGATTTACAGCAAGCAGATTCAGCAACAGGTAGAGAAGCAATTTCAGAGGTGTTGCATTGAGATTCTAGTTTGTTAATCTTTTTCTTAGCTTGCTTCAATTCTTTTTCAACTTTAACAAATTCATCATGCAGCTCATGAAATGCATTCAGTAATTCAAAATAGAAAGGTTCAGATTCATATACCTCATCTTCTTGATTACTGCTGCATGGGATTTCAGCTTCTTAAGAGGCAAGAGCCATCAGATAGATGTTAGCAATTTCATCTTCATCTTCTTCTTCTTCATCTGAGTTGTTGTCCCATATTGATGATATGTAATCTCTTTTCTTCTTACCTTTGTCTGTAGACTTCTTTTCTTTCTCTTGCTTCTTGAGGAATTGTGGACATTCCAATTTGATATGTCCCTGCTTTTACACTCATAGCAAGTGACAGGTTCTTTTGCTTCTCTCTTGCTCTTTCCAGCTGCTCCTTTCTTAAAGAATTTCTTGTTTCTCTTCTTGCTGTAGAATCTTCCAAATTTTCTGACTATCATAGCCAGAGTTTCTTCATCAAGTTCCTCTCCATCATCAGATTCTTCTTCCTTTTCTTCAATAACTTTGAGAGGAAGGCCTTTCTTCTTTCTGTCTTGTCCAGCTTCCTTAAGAGCTTTCATTTTTCCTTCATACTCCCTGAGGCTGCCAAAGAGAGCTGTGACAGAGGCTATTGATTCTCCTCTAGCTTCCTCTATTGCTGTTACTTTGGGTTGTTATTCCAGAGGGAGAGCTCTGAGGATCTTTCTGACTTTTTCTATTTGAGTGTACTCCTTTCCCAAACTCTTTAGGTGATTCACAATGAGGGTGAATCTCTTCTTTAGCTCTTTCAAATTTTCTCCTTCATCCATTCGAAAGCTTTCGTATTCACCTATGCATGTATTCAGTTTATTTTCCCTGACTCCAGTTGTTCCTTCATGAGCAATTTGCAAGGTGTCCCATATTTCTTTGGCAGTGGAGCATTGTGAGACCCTGTAGAATTCGTCTTGATTCAAAGCACTGACCAAATAGTGTTTTGCTTTGAAGTTCAGCAAGACTCTCTTCTTATATCTTTCTCATTCAATTCAGCTTCTGGCTTCTCTCTGTACTTCCCATCATCTTCCAAAGCCATTGAGACAAAATCTCCCTTCTGAATGACTGATCAGATGTCCAGATCAATTGACTTGAGATAGATTTACATCCTCATCTTCTAGTAACCATAGTGTTCTCCACTGAAGCTAGGTGGTCTATTTGTGTTGTTGCCCTCTGGTAGTATGCTTTCTCCAAAACCAGCCATTTTAATTCCCAAACTGTGAAATCCTTTGACTGGGAATCCAGGATCTGATACCACTTGTTAGATAAGCTGGCTTCCCAAGAGGGAGGGTGAATTGGGAAGATTAAAATTTTCTGCAAAATGTCAAGAAGGTGAAGAAAGCAAAGTATGATAGTAAAACAGAGTATAAATGAATAAACTATAAAAGTAGCAGTAAAGAGAAGAAAACTCATATATTTATCCTGGTTCGGTCTTTCCACCTGACCTACGTCAAGTCCCTAAGTCACCATTGAGATTTTCCACTATTCTGCAAGAATTCAATGGGCTTCTTGCAAATGCCTCAGTACAAAGATGATGTTTTGTTTCTAGAGCTCACTCTTTCACTCTATACACTCTTACTAAGTGCTTCCCCAATCCCTTGTGATATCCCTTCACAAGAAAATCTATCTTCTAGATGAAGATAAGATTGTTTACAATGATTAAACTCTCTTAGATAGAGTGAACATAAAAGTTGAAGTACAAATATTGAAGTGAGAGAGTAAGAGACTTTGAGTAGATGATTTGGCAGAGTTTCAGTATATACAAAGTTAAAATTGTTACCTACAACTTAAAATGATGTTATATTTATAGATTTAGGTCTCAACTATACGTTAGAGACACAATCTATCCGTTGGAGAAGTTATCTAATAGTTACTCTGAAAAACTATCCATTAACCAACCGCATTTAATGCTTCTGACACTCTGAAATTCTAATTTCAGTTGGTTAATAGACGAATTTTGCAAAACCTGAAGACTAAAGACTTCAACATTGGATATCCGAAGTTCATTTGTCATGAAGCAAAGTTAGAATTTTGATCTTCGAAAAATGTTTCTATATTGTGACATACGAATTTTCATGTTTGAAGACATTCTGTTAAATGTGAAGAGTATTTTCAATTTGCTACAGTGCCTTCGAAATTCGAATTTTGGAACCCCAAAATTCGCCTGTCCGTAGTCGGCTTATAAGGAACAGTAGTTCATCTAATTCAAAATTCAAATTTTCAAATGGCAAAGTTTGTCTGTCAGAGAGACCTCTTTTCAGACTCTCTTCAAAATTCGAATTTACAAATACTGTCATTCGTATGTCACCATATCATTGTAACAGACTCACAAGCTTAGTTTCTAAAATTTGAATTTTCATATTCAAAGTTCATCTGTCAGTGAGCAATTTTGAAATTCAATCTAAACATGGTTTCAGATGAACTTTGACATAATTTTAGACAAAATTTCTTTAGTTTTCATAAGTTACATTTTGTCTAAAATTCAAATTTTCAAAACCCAAAGTTCATCTGTTACTGAATGCTCCTTTCAGATACTTATCAAAATTCGAATTTTCTCAAGTCAAAATTCGTCTGTCAGAGAGACCTCTTTTCAGAATTGTTCATTTTCAGTATGAAATTTGAATTTCCAAAGAGAATTTCCAAGATGACAAATCAGTATTAACCTTTCAAACTTCATATGTTGGTGGGTGTTTTTCAAATATTCTATGTTTTAACATAGAATTAAGGTTTTAAAAGATCTTTTCACCAAATCAAAGTCTTTTACTCAAATTAAAATATTACTAAACATCCTACATGAATCCTTGCTCTGATTTCTCCAGAATTCCCTCACTTGAACCTTTTGTACACCTTTGATATCTTTATTCCAAGCTCTTGAAGGTTGGTTTGGAATCATCAAAACACTTGATTCAACAACCTCGCGTTTCTTACATAACGAATAGGGAAATAAATTTATACCAGCTCCAAGATCACAAAAACAATGTTTAACAAGTTGAGAGCCTATAACACAAGGAATAGAAAAGCTCCCTGGATCCTTTAGCTTTTGTGGCAACTTCTTTTGCAGAATGGCACTGCATTCTTCATTCAAAGGGACTAGAGCATAACCTTCTAGACTCTGCTTGTTAGAAACTAGCTCCTTAAAAAATTTGACATAAGATGGCATATTTACTAGTACTTCAGCAAAGGTGATGTTGATGCGAAGCTTCTTGAACATATCCAGGAACTTCTTAAACTTGACATCCCGCATCTTCTTTTGAAGGCATTGTGGAAAAGGAATAGGAGGAATGTATGATTTAACTTCAGGAGGTGTAGGATGATCCTGAGCAACATCTTTGGAATTAAGTTCCTCATTGTCCTTCTCATGTGCGCCCTTTTTCAAACTCTCAGCTTTTTCCTTTGAATTTTGTTTTTCTCTCACAGCTTCTTGTAACTCCTTTCCATTCCTTAGTGTGATTGTCATAGATTCTTCTTTTGGGTTCACCTCTGTGCTGCTAGGAAATTACCCTGGATTCCTTTCAGCCACTAATTTAGCCAGGTCATTCATCTGAACTTCCATATTTCGAATTGCAGCTTGAGTGGCGTTATTTGTAGTGAATTGGCTCGTCATGAATTGATCAAAATTCTTGTTTACTACTGCTTGACTAACTATGAATTGATCCAGATTTTTATTAGTGGATACTTGACTAGCTAAGATCTGGGAGAACATTTCCTCTAACTGCAGAGTCTTCCCTATGGATGATGCAAGAAACTGAGGGAGTGCCTAAGTCTTATGTTGCTGAAATCCTGGTGGGGCTGATGGATTTTTCCAAGAGAAGTTTGGATGATTTCGCCACTAGGATTATAGGTGTTTGAATATGGATCATTGTTCCTTAGCATTAGTTGTGGACATTCTGTATTGGGACCCATATAATTGACTTCTGCATTACCTTCAATCATATGCACACATGTGTCCGTAGTATGGCCTGAACCCCCGCATGCAGAGCATGACTCTTTAGGAAGATTAGGATTATTGCTCTGTTATTGGAAAAGAAGATCCATGCGTTAATTTAGCTTCTCTAGCTGTGCAAACACATCAGAGCGAGAGTTAAATTCATTGACAGGTACTCTCCTGCCTCGTACTCCCTTTTGTCTGGTCTTAGTTGCCACTTGATCATAGATATTCGTCATCTCTTCGGCATCAAATTACCATCCCTGGTAGCAATGTCCACTAGAGACTGGGAGGTAGGGCTCAGAGCATTATAGAACAGTTTAGCAAGCATAATATCTTGAAATCCATGGTAGGGACACTCATATAAGTAATCCTTGAATCGATCCCAAGCTTCATAGAAAGGCTCGCCCTCCAGTTGTGGAAAGAGATATATTTTATCCCTCAGGTCTACAGTCCTCTGAGCAGATTAACACTTGGTAATGAACACATCGTAGATCTCCCTCCATGATGTTGAGGAGCTTTTCGGCAAATTAAGAATCCATCGTTGAGTACTATCCTTCATGCAAAAGTTGAAGCATCTCATTTTAAGTTCCTCCGAAGTCAGACCATTAGGAGGAAGTTGATCAATCCGATTGTAAAAGTCCTTCAGGAAACCCAATGCATCTTCACCCATTCAACCATGAAAGTTTGGCTATGAGTTTAAGTGAGTGGTCTTAAACTCATAGTTTTTTGCATCGTCAGATAGCATAATACAAGATGGACTGTCATACACTATAGGCTTGTCTGCATCTCTCTAAAATAGATGATTTGAATTTTGAACAATTAGATTTCTATGAGGGATTATTTGATCATCTTCAAGTAGGTTATTGATGTCATCAAGATCATCATTATTCGCACGACCATTTTGAGCCATCTTTCTTCTTCTAGCTAGATTTTCCCTGCAAGCACGTTCAATTTCGAAACTAATAGGAGTAAAATCAAAAGTACTATTAAGAGTTTTGGATCTCAATAACATGGAAGAGAAAAGTAAATTCAAGAAAATCAATGAGAGAAAAAGAAAGACTAAAATTAATAATTCAGCAAATTGGTAGCCTCCCCGGCAACGGCGCCAACAACTTGATCAGTATCTTGCAAGTATAAAGGATCGATTGCAGTAATAAAAAAAATTTCTGGAGTATTCCAGAGGTCAAACCCAAGGGAGGTTGTGATTTACTCAATTAAATAATTTCAGTCAAGACAAACAATTTGTGCAACATTAATCAAAGATTAAGCTAAGCGAAAAACAATAATAAAAGCAACTATTTGGGTTTAATTCAATCATTGAGAGCGTTAGGGAGTTGGGTTTCATCTTCCTGGGATGACTAAAGTTACTCATAACTTGACACCTTCTATAATTATAGTGACAGTTATTTCTAAATTATCCTAATTACCTTTCAATCAATTAATATGTATTTAATTAATTTTTAATTCACTCTCATGCAACTAAAATTCCTAATTAAGCCTTGAAGTTATAAATAAAGCCACCATAAACACCTAATTCTATCTTTAGAATTGTTGTTTATGTCTATCTCTCTAGGTTTAGGCTTGCTCTTCACCTTTCAGTCTATCAATCTTACCCACAGAATGAATTTCACGGTGGCCAATCACAAAATCCCCAATGAAGTACAAAAGAGATAGATATAATCAAACATAAATAAATTGGAAGAATTCAATCAGAAAAAAGAGTCATAATTCAGAGTAAACTCTAATTAACCCCAGTTAGACTATATCCCTATCCCTAACTGGGAAAATTATTTACGCATAAACATTGTTCTTAAAATCAAAATAAGAATAAATTCTCAAATCATCCGAACAAAATCTAAAGAAAGGAAAGTAATAGATGACTAGAGTGATTTAGCTTCACTACGCCTTCAATCCTCTAAGATTTGCCTTCAAAACACTCCCTCTAAGCTCCAGAGAATTTGGAATAAGTCTTCTAGGGCTCCGAATAGTGATTCCTTCCTTTCATTCATTCTAAAAACCCATATATATATATATCTCATACGACCCTCATGTAAAATTATTCAAAATTCATTTAACAATCCTTCACCGAGCACCATATGATGTTATTTTGTACAGCCGGTACCAGGTGACCAATTTTAAAGTGCTTCTTCGTGCTTCACCCGGCGCCGGGTGGTGTAATGCTTTGGTTGACTTGGTGCCTGGTCAACTTGCAATCCTAGTAGCCTCACGCCTCCTCACCCAGCCAAGGGTGAGGAAAATAAATAGGTAGCGGATGGATTTTCCTTTGTGCTTTCTTGTCCTCTTCTTTCACTCTAAAATCCTCAGTTGTCCTTCAAGTTTTCCTAAGATGCAATTATATCTTGAATTAAATAGAATCATGTAAATTGTATATCAAAACTCAATATTTTTCAAGAAAAACACTATTAAATATGCGTATTTTGTAGGTATAAAATAGACAAATCACCTGTTCTTACCTTATGGAAATTCTTTCCATCCCAACATAGTTTAAACTTGAGAAGCAATGAGAATCAATATTGTAGAGTGGTTTTGACATGAAAGGGAGCAAAAGAAGTAAACAGAAGAAACGTTAAAGAAAGGAAACTCAACAATATAGTAGAGTTCTCATGCTATGGAGAAAGAAAAAGGATAATTCCGTATAAAGGAGGCTCTCATGCTATGGAGAAAGAAAAAGAAAATTTTGTTAGAGAATATCTAAATTCTCCAACTCCAAAAAAAAAAAAAGAGGCAACAAGGCTTTCCAAGTTTACATGGTTATAAAAGCAAAATTCTCATTGTGAACCCATATGAATCTTTAGACTTTATATCCATTCTTTCTTAACCCATTATTGTGCCCTCCATCTCTATCCATATCCTTACCTTTCATGACCACAATGCAACACCAAAAAATCCTCTCTTGTTAGGTGAATTTCAACATAAAAACAAGTTTAAAAGGTCAAGGAAGATAAATGGAAGAAGTAATATAGGGTGGGGTATTTTGGGCCTAATATACTTTTCACTTCATAAACCCATTTAACCAAGCCACATTACAAATCCCAAAAGTCCTCATTGAGATTTTGATTTGTTTGAAAATAATTGGGGTAATTGTTTTGTAGAAGAAAGTTTCAAGACCAAGATAACTCACATTGGGGCAAGGTTTGTAGCTCAAAATGAAATCTTTTGCTCATATCAATGGCGTTATTTTCAAAAGGACCATGTGAAACTAAAAAAGGTCATTCACTTATTCCCATCTCCATTTCATAGCATTCCATATCCGTTGTGTTTGAGAATGCCCCTAGAGTATATGTATTATCCGCTTTATCACTTCATCACCTTCTTACTTCACTCCCCTAAAAAAAATTTGAGCATTGTATTATTCTCCATTCATTCTTTGGCCTTTTCTTACACCTAAATAGTCCTATGTTTTAGCATTCCTAACATTCGACTCACCTCAATCCTCCTTTCTCTTTCTCCAAATATAGCTTTATATCCATAATGTCTGACTGCATTGACAATGTTGAATAAAGTAAGTGCAAGTTTTATTCATTGGCTTTTCAAACATTATTGCTAAAGATAGACAAAAGAAACAGTTATATCAAGCCTATATTAAAATTTGGGGCCGATAAATTTCTCTTAAAAAAAAAAAAGAAATCTCAAAATATAGGCTAAAGAGAGTCTTGGATTGTTCAAATGTGTTGGTATTCTCCCTTAGAATTCATATGGTGAAAGGGCTATAAAGTCATTTTTGGTTTGAGTGAGATTTCCCATTGGGGCAGGTATAGACTGTATTTACCAAGAAACCCAACATGTATAAATTTTAAGCATTTTGCATCAAACATTACATGCACAATGAAAAAAAAAAAGTTTCCATTGCAAGTACATTGAACATCTCATTTGTGTACATATCCCCTTATTAAATCAAAAGTTTGGCATCCATAACCTCAGCATTAGCCTCTGTTTAAATTGGAATGGATGAAAATCAAGCTACAAAAATAAGCGTAAGGAAAAGTCTTGCATCATAACTTTATTTTCCATTACATCAGAATAGCTCACTACTTAGGGCTGGGCAAGTGAAAATTACTCTTCAAAAGTAAAGGCAAAATCTTTCACTCATATTATACGCATTATATCAAATTAGCTTCCATTCAAATTGGGTCAAACATGAAAAATGCACTCTACATATATCTATTTTAGATACATCACATCAAAATAAGCTTTCATTCATATTAGGACAAACATAACAAATCATGCCTTTCACATGCATTTTCTTTGCATACATTATATCAAAGTAAATCCCCACTCAAATTGGTGCATACATGAAAAATCTTGCATTTAACATGCATTTTCTTTACACACATTGCATCATTCTTACTCAGATTAGGGCATACAGGAATAATTTTTCACATTTCATGCATCTTATTTTCACTCCAATTGGGACAAAACATGAAGAATTTCACATTTCACATGCATATTCTCTGCGTACATTGCATTCAAATTAGCCCCCGTTTAGATTGGGACAAACATGAAAAATGAGTTCTACATATACCTACTTTACATACTTTGCATCAAAATAAGCTTTTATTCAAATTGAGGCATACATGACAAATCATGCATTTCACATGCATTTTCTTTGCATACATTGCATCAAACTTAGCTCCTATCTAGAGTGAAAAAAAAACAAACAAACAACAAAAAGAACAAGAAACAAAAAAAAATGTATCTTCCACTGCATCTATTTTGTGTGAGGCAAACAAGAAATCCACATGCAAAAAAAAGAAAGAAAGAAAGAAAGAAAGAAATTAAATTAAATTAAAAAAGGAAAATAATTCAATAAAAAATTAATTAAATTAAATTAAATTAAATCAAAACAATATATGTATACATAGATAGGGTAAAATACATGAATAGTAGACACATAAAATTTTGATAGTTGAAGTTCTAAAATAAAAAATGATAGCAAAATAAACTCCTTTTGTAAATGAGGCATCAAGAACATCAATTAACTGCATAAATCATGCATGTCACATGAATATATTGCATTGAAACAATTTCCATTTAGATTGGGATATATGCATACCTTGCATCACAATAAGTTCCCAATCAAATTGGGGCATAGAAAAAAGGGGGAAAAAAAAGAAATTCACATTGCACATGTATTTTCCTTGCATGCATTATAAATTCCCCATCCAGGTTGGAGCAAATATGAGAAGTCTTACGTTTCACATGCATTTTCTTTGCACATGGCATCGAAATAAATTCTCATTAAGATTTAGGAAAAAATTTTACATCCTGCATACGTACATTGCATCACAAAACCCAAATCCTACATCATGCCAGGTATTATCTCGAGTCTCACATTGTGACAAGCATCTCAAAATTCCTACATCGTGATAGGTGCAACACCCAAATCATGCATCATGACAAGTATTCTCTCAAGTCTCACATTGTGACGAGCATCTCAAAATCCTGCCTCGTGACAGGTGCAACACCCAGATCCTATATCATAACAGGTATTCTCTCAAGTATTGCATCATGACGAGCATCCCAAAAGTCTTGCATCTTGACAAGTGCAAAATCCAAATCCTGCATCATGATAGGTATTCTCTCAAGTGTCGCAATGCGACGGCCACTAAATCTTGCAAAGTGACAGATATTCTCTCAAGTCTCGCATCATGATGAGTATCCAAAAGTCCCGCAATGTGATTTGAACCTCAAATCCTGTATCTTAACAGGTACCCAAACAAAGCCCTGTTTTGGCAGGCACTTACCAAAGTCCTATGATATAGGCACATCACCACCACTAAAGTCCAGTTTCAATCGGCATTTAAAATCTTGCACAAGCCGAGGTACCCAAACAAAGCCTTGTTTTGGTAGGCACTCACTTCCACAGGGCCCTGACTTAGATAGGCCCCCCTATGTTCTAGGTTATTAACTTTGTTGTTTATGGGTCTTGCCCCAAACAAAATTCATGTTTCCTTCTTCATTTTTTTTCTAAAGTAAGAATATCATTTCATGATCTTCCCACTTAGAAAACAAATGAAGAAGGGCAGCCCATCAACATGTTATTTTGTTTGGAACTTGCTGTTACATTTGTTTCAGTCACATCATAGCATACTGCATCAGTCATAGTCCAGTCGACTTAATCATTTATTGGTGTCATAGCATTGCATATTGCATTAGTTCATCTCTAATTAGGTTGGTTGTTCATTTGTGCATCTGTTAGAGTCTAGTTAAATTTATTAGTCGTATCTCAAATCATCTTTGCATTGCATCTTGCATAAAAATATCTATTCAACATAATCTTTTTGAATTAAGTCATTTATGTCCAAAATCGAGTCTTGCAAGCTCTATATTCATGTCATATTGCATTTAGTTGTGTCTAGGGCAAGTGTGTTTTATGTGTTTCTTACACGGACAAAATATGTATTCTAATCTTTACTTGTTCCTTACGTGATAAATCCAAAATTTTGCATTTTCCTCATTCTCACATAAGAAACTAGTAAAGAGGGGCAACTATGAATACCTTATTTTGTCATGATATTAAATAAATTAAACTCTAAAATGAAAAATAAAAAATATTATTAATTAATTAATTAATTACTCATAAATCAAATTAACTAAAATAATAGGAAGCTTTTTAAACTAGTTAAAATTTTGGTTGACTTCAAACCTTTTAAGAAGGAAGTTGCTTCTAAAATAATAAATAAAATATATAATAAATATAAGAAAAATTAAATAAAAAATAATACATCCTAATCACTAACCAAATCAAAAAATAAAGAGAGAAAATAGGATTTGGATTGGGTATTGGTAGCTTAATCCTTTAACCCAAATTAAAAAAAATGTATACATAATAAAAATAAACAAATAAAAAAATAATAATGAAAAATAAACAAATAATAAAATAATAATAAAATAAAATAAAAAGAGATTGAAATGCAGAAACTCAGTGGCTCAGCCCAAATCTCCTTGAGCCCTAATTGAGGGCTTAGGTACGAAAATAAAGGTAGCCGTGTGTGAGATGAGAGAAGAAGACCAAGGGAGTCTAGTTCAAGGGAAATGGGAGGCAGAGGGCCATGGTTGGGTCTGAATCGAGTGAGAACGCGAGATAGAGAGGGAGCTTAGTTACAAAAAAATGACAACCAATTTCCCTCCCTTACTCCGTACCTAGTACGATGAGGTAGTAAAGGTGAGGGAGCATCTAGGTGAACTCATATGAATTTTGCGATTGAAGTAGGATAGAGGAGATGCATGAAATCAGAATGAGCATGACTAAAAGAACGAAGAAAGTAGCCACACACTTGGTTTTTTGGATGGGAAGCCACTCGCTGAAGCCTTATAAAAGAGAACAAGCAAGGTGCAAATCAAAGGGGGAAGGGGCAGAGGAATTGGGGCCCAAAAAAAACCTAGAAGAGAAGGAGAGCCACTGAAAAAATCTAATCAAAAGGGAGGAAAGCAAAGTGTGAAATAGGAGCAAGAGGCGGTGCGAGTGATTGCAGAACAAATTTGTGCGAAGAGGAGGTCTGAGGGTTGACTTCGAGTTCTTGATTTCTCTCTGCAGCTGTGACCACTGAGGATGCAGTAGGTACTTGAAAGCAAGTAACGGAGTCTTTGGATTGGTAAAAATTTCTTCCCAATCTTGAATCTTGCCATCCCTTCCAAACACTGTCTTGTTCTCTTAATGTCTATAATTTTGGCCCATGGTTAATAGAGTCATGGGTTTGTTTTCTCTGTGATCTATTTCTAAATGCTTATACCATAGATTTTAGCAATAATGATCAAGTCAAGGTTTTTGGAAGAGGCGTTTACTGAAATCCCTTGAGATGTTCTGGTTTGATTGTTGAGATTTTTAGCTTCACACAATTCTTTAGATTGTGTATTTATCTAGTTTTAAGAAAATTCATGCTTAGTTCGTTCATTACTAAAACTCATTGTTGTGTTGTTGTTGATTAGAAAGTTAATAAGGTATGTCTAGCGTGTGTGTATTTGAATGGTGGATTGTTTCTAGTTACGAACTTGTTTCATCCTGATACTAATGGCTCCTGGAAGGAATCTTAGTAGTAGGTTTGGTTGGAAGGAAAGATTAGTTCAACAACAACAACAATAGCCTTATCCCACTATGTGGGGTCGGCTACATGAATCAAACGACACCAATGAGCTCTATCAAACACCATCTCCTCAGATAGATTATTTCTCAAAAGGTCATTCCTTATAACTTCTCTTAATGTCCTTTTTGGTCTTCCTCTACACCTTTTGATCGGGCTCCAGACCATTTGATCAACTCTCTTCACTGGCTCCTCTTGCCCTCTTCTTTGTATATGCCCAAACCACCTTAAACGATTTTCCACCATTTTCTCTTTGATAGGTGCTACCCCAACTTTCCTTCGTATACAATCATTTCGTATCGTATCCAACTTTGTATGACCACACATCCATCTCAACATTCTCATCTCTGCTACTCCCATCTTATGCTCTTGTTGTCCTTTCAAAGCCCAACATTCACTACCGTATAGTATTGCTGGCCTTATAACTGTTCTGTAAAATTTTCCTTTAAGCTTAGTAGGCACCTTGCGGTCACAAATAACTCATGTTGCTTTCCTCCACTTTAACCACCCAGCTTGTATCCTATGCATAACATCCCCATCAATCTCACCATTATTCTGTAAAATTGATCCCAAATATTTAAACTTTGACATCTCAGGGATGATTTGCTCTCCAATTTTTACCTCTGAATCATTTCTAATTGGCCTCTTATTAAATTTGCAATGTATATATTCTGTTTTACTTCTACTCAGACGGAAACCATTTGATTCCAAAGTATGTCTCCATAATTCAAATTTAGAGTTGACCTATTCTCTTGAGTCCTCAATTAAAACTATATCATCCACGAAGAGCATACACTTTGGAATTTCTTCTTGTATATGTTCTGTAAGAACATCCAAAACTAGATCAAACAGGTATGGACTCAAAGAAGATCCTTGATGTAAGCCTATTGTTACAGATAAGTCCTTTGTCACACCTCCAAGGGTTCTCACACTTGTTGTTGCCCCCTCATACATATTCTTTATGGCTCGAATATAAGCCACACGGACACCTTTCTTCTCTATTGCTTTTCACAATACATCTCTTGATACTCTATCATAAACTTTTTCCAAATCAATGAAAACTATATGCAAGTCCCTCTCTTTACTCCGGTATCTTTCAATCAAACCCCTTAATAAATAAATAGCCTCTGTTGTAGATCGTCCTGGCATAAATCCAAATTGATTTTCTGAAATACGAGACTCCTTTCTGAGTCTATACTTAATCACTTTTTCCTGAAGTTTCATGGTGCGCCTCATGAGTTTTAT
Organism: Adenanthera pavonina; assembly: GCA_026686845.1. Taxonomy (NCBI): domain Eukaryota; kingdom Viridiplantae; phylum Streptophyta; class Magnoliopsida; order Fabales; family Fabaceae; genus Adenanthera; species Adenanthera pavonina. The sequence goes on from JAIVEN010000017.1 coordinate 14,626,667, forward strand.
CCCCTGATAATTAGCACAATTTTGAATATCCCACTTGTTCTTGTATATGGGCACTAGAGTGCTCTTTCTCCATTTCTCTGGCATTTTTTTAGACCTTAAAATCTCGTTAAATAACTTAGTGAGCCACCAAAACCCCTTCTCTCCTAAGCACTTCCAAACTTCGATAGAAATACCATCGGGACCAATGGCTTTATCATTATCTATTCTCTTAAGAGCTTCTTTAACTTCTCTAACCCGAATCCTATGATAGAAATTCAAATTGAGATCATTTTTATGATTTGTTAGTCCTTCAGTATCAATAGTCATATCCAATCCATTATTGAAAAGCTTATAAAAGTAGCTCCCCCATCTTTTTTTGATGTCATCATCTGCAACTAAAATTTTTCCTTCTTCGTCCTTAATGCATCTTACTTGGTCCAAATCTCTTGACTTTCTTTCCCCTCTCTTGGCAATTTTGTAAATCTTATCTTCACCATTCTTTGTTCCTAAATCCTGGTAGAATTCCTCAAAATTTTTAGATCTAGCCTCGCTCACTGCTTTCTTAGTCTCCTTTTTAGCCAATCGATAACATTTCCAATTTTCATCGTTATTGCATAGATGCAAGGCTTTGAAACACTCTTTCTTATATTTGACCTTCTCCTGCACACTTGCATTCCACCACCAAGATTCTTTATCCTTAGATCCAAAACCTTTGGATTCACCCAATACTACTTTAGCGATATCCCTGATCCTTTTAGCCATCTCATCCCACAAGATGTTAGCACTTCCTTGCAAGTCCCAATTACTCATAAAAAATTATTTTTATGAGTAATATTTTTGTTGTCATGGATCTTGGATCATTGTAGAAAATATGGCTTAGTGTATTCATAAGTTGAAAGCATATGAGTCTGATGTGCTGAGATCGCTCTGAATATTTCATCCTCTTGAATTTGATTTGCCAAAATTCATCTGGCATGAAGTAGGATTTTGTGGTTTGAGTTGTGAAGAGCTATGGTTGTTTGTTTGTTAATACTGCAATTGTCACAATGAAGTTTATTGTCTCCATTCACATCTTAAGCACCTGAGGAAAATTTTGGAAACTCTGATGGCAACCAGTTTAGAAACCCATTGCATATTGAGTTTCATTCCTTTGTTGATTTCTTTTATTTTATCTTATTTTACTTTATCCTCTCAATTATATAAAAATAAATTAAAGAAAAAGAAGAATACAATGGTTAATTTGAAGATAAAAGACCTTTTATAATTTGTCACTAAGGCTTTGGAGCTTTCACAATCTCTTAAAACAATTACATTGTATGAACTTATCAGGTTGTACAAGTGTATTAACAAGGTCCATTCATACTAATAGGCCCCAATGACTTTTCTATTTTGTTTTCATATGAAAATAACAAAATAAATATATAAATAACAATAATCGTAAATAATAGTAATAATAAACAAAAAATAATAATAACAACGTTATAAAAAATAATAATATTATTTAAAAAAATATTTAATCGGTTAAATAATTTCACCACATGAGTTTTTGAAACCCACACAGATATTTGAGTTCACCATGTTATCACGTGAGGTTGTGAATTCACGTAGATGTATTGGCTAAATGACATTTCTTTTTTTAAAAATAATAATAAATAAATAAATAATAAGAATAATAATAATAATTGTATTTCATTATAATATACAATACATAATAAGATCTTTATATATAAAAAAAAAGTAAGTAATAATGAAGTTTTTTTTCAAATTTTATAAAATCCAATTATCTTTGGGGTTTTTAGAGCTACTATAAGTACTTGAGGAATCGGTCAATCAAGCATAACTGTAAGTCTACAACAGTTAGAACGGTTTTCTTTTTTAAAAGATAAATCCCCAAAAGTACAAATATATATATATTGTTTCAAAAACAAAAAAAAATATTTTCAAAATTAAAAAATAAGGGTAAATAAGTAGAATTAAATTATCTTTTGCAAATTGAAATACTTCAACCCAAATTTCAGAAAATCATTTTTTTTGCAAAATGGAAAATTATTTTTAATTAGCTTTCTCTTATTAAAAAAATTACAATTAAAAAATATCAACTCACATACTTGCATTTTTAGCTCGAATTACGTGGATTTTGATTCCTATCGCAAGGTGCATAGGCTCCAGACTTTAATTCTGGATAAAGTCCGTCCTTATAAATAAATAAATAAATATTTTTAAATTTGATTTTCCTAATTTCTTTTCTTTATTTTTTTTTTCAGATTTCCTTAATTTCTTTCCTTTCTATTCTTATGCTCGCATGTAAATAATTAAAAGATAACTAAAATAATTTTAAAGTCATATTAATTTGCATAATTAACTTAAGGTAACAGTTATTAAGAATGGGTGTCGTGGGGTATCTAACACTTTTCCTACGTACAATCGGCTCTTGAACTCAACTCTAACTACGTAGACCATTCTTTTCCTTCTTAAATCAAATTTCCAAAATTTTTCTTAAAATTTTGGTGGCAACTCCTCACAAGTCAATTTTTGTTCGAAAAAACAATGTCTCTTCTTTCTTTTTCCACGTGCTGTCCACATCACATTTCCGGGTGCGACGCCCCTATTTACGTTTGATAATACTTAAATATGGCCCAAATCATTATATAAAAAAAGCTACATAATGAGTAAAATTGGCATTAAATGAGAAGATTTTTTTATTAAAATCCAATGTATTAAAATTGGCATTAATTAAATGAGAAGATTGTAATTAATGCATTGGATTTTCAAAAATCTTTTCATTCAATGTGTCAACTTTACCTACTCTACTCCCTCCAATTCATAAAAAGTGTCATTTCAAGGTTTTTTACATATATTAAGGAAGTCATTAAATAATTTATATTATGTATTTGATAAAGAGTAAAATAGTAAAAAGAGCAATCAATAATTAATTGATATTTTAAAGTGATAAATATTATGAAATGGAGAGAGTATATGTGTTGTTGCTTGATAGAATTGCAACATATATTGATTGATTGAGAATAATTTGGATTGGATCAAAACCTACCAAGTCTAGATTGATTTTAAAAACATTAATTTTGACACCTTTAAGAGTTATTAATATTAATGGCAAATCAATATGAATAAGCATATTGTTTTTTTTAAATCAAATCACCTAATATCTAAAAGTCACATTGGACTATAACTAATCCAAATTAAATTGAGTAGGATCATAAGGGTGCAAAGTTCTCCTGACGAGTTTGCATACTCAAGGTTTGGACTTGAAACCATTGGTTAAACTAACAATTCCCTACTAGTTAAACTACATGCTTATTCATATAAATACATGTTTTATTAATCTTTTTTCTTTTTGTTTTAACAAAAATTCCTTCATCTTTCTTCTAAAAAATATCCACCCTTTATGAATTCTTTATTTAAAATGTTGTACTTTTAAATGGGAGTTATCAACTAGCAATGGCAAATTATTGTGAAAAAAATCTACTAAATCTGAAATATTTATTTTACATGCAATCAAAGCAATTAAACACTGATGGAAAAAATAAGATTTACAATAAATTTATTATACCAAATTGTATAAAATCATTATGAGACTTAATATCATTCCATAAGTGAGATTTGGGCTTGAATGCAAAGGATTTTTAATAATCCAAAGCATTAATTACCATTGTGTATATATATATATAGGCAGTGTTGCTTGTGAATTCACAACATAGATGGATTGGAAATAAATTTTGACAGATTCAATAATTACCAAACATAGCTTAAGAATCATTACTTTTCTTAAACCATTTGGTAAATTATTGAGTCTATTAAAATTCTATCATCCAAAATGAAATGTCATGAATCCAAGAAGAAAGCATAAATTTCATCTTCTCCATCAATCTCTAGACAAAATAACAAAGCTTTAAAGTTGCTATGGCTTTAAAGAGGATGTCTCCTAGCTAAATGGTGAGTCCTTTTTCAACCACATTTTCTTGCAAATGTTTTGGTGTAGGATGCCATGGAGGCTAGTTGCTTTAGGTAGAGGAATGACAGTATTGGGTAGGGTTCTAAAATGTGGCAGCTTAGAATGACTAGGTGATACCGTCAGTAGTTGGGTTCAGTGGAATGGAACTCCATATTCCCTAAACAAATCTCTAGGGTTCAAATATTATAAATAAAAAAAATAAAATAAAATAAAATAAACATTTGGAGATTTTTTGTTTAATGAAGTTTACCATTCATTTGACCAAAAAAAAAGTCTCATAACTTAATATTAATAGAAATGTTTGTTGTTATTTTATAGTCTGATTTTCTTTTTTTTTTCTATATAATTTTGGGATCTAGTATTTGCAGCATCTTTATGCCAATTCCATACAAGATCCAAAATTCACCAAGAAGGAAAAAGAAAATAGACTGCACAATCAAAAAGACAGAATAAGTTTACAATAACGTGAAGATACAAGTTTTTTATGGCTTCTCGTTGGAATATAGAAATTTAATTGACCCAATGATCTACCAAATAATTTAAGAAAATAGATTATTCTTAAACTGAACTTGGTAAATAATGAGTCAATCAAAATTTATCTCCAATTTCTATGATCTCACAAGTAACACTGCCTATACACACACACACACACACACATGATTAAGGTTAATGTTTTGGAATATTTTCAAAGTCCTTCTGATTCGATTTCAAATACATCCACTTATATATGGAAATAAATTAAGTCTCGTAATGACACACTTAGGTCTCATAAGCTCCTGGTGGATTTTTTTTTTTTTTCACTAGTCAAACCCTTTAATTGATTTGATTGTAAAATAAAGAATTCAAATCTAGTATAATTTATCCATAATAATTTGTCATTTTCCTGTTAATAACTCCCATTTAAAAGACAAAGATTATAAATAAAGAATTCATAGTTGACATTTTTTTTTTGGAACAAACAATAAAGGAATTTCTTTTTTTTTCTCAAAAAGGAATTTCTATTAAAACAAGCTAGAAATGTGTAAAAGAATGGATTAATAAAAACATTGGATCTATTCATAGTAAATTGTAATCAATATTTTAGACAAATCAAACTAACTTTTCAGTCAATAAAGTACTAGTTTACCATTCGTTCATTTGATCATGGTTGAATCAATGATTAATAAATATATGTTTTAATTTTATATCTTCAAAATCTCATATAATAATTTAAAAATATAGTGATTAGAATTTTTTTGAAAAAAAGGTTTAGTACTCATTTTACAATCTTAGTAGAAATTTATAAATATATTTTATAAAGGAAAAAACTTAAATACTTTTTCTTCTATACTTTTTATACTGGCTTCCAATTAAAAATTTGACATTTAGACTTTCTCTAACACATCATATATCTAGTCATTAACGTTGAACTAACGAGTTCAGCTTATTCAAAATTAATAAAAAAATCCTAATTACTAGCCCTCACCCTCATTTTCTTCAACTGGAAGTGTCGAACTCTGATCTCTTATCGCGGACTCTTATCTATATCCCCATTCTGCATAGACTGAATGGCTGAGTTAAATTTCTGAGAACGTATTTTGTTAAATCCAAATCATTCTGTGATACATCAGTTGTTAAATTCTCTTCCATTTGTTTAATTCAACGATTGACGTAATTCTATAAAGCCACGCTAAGTTTTCATTTTGCACACTAGGAATTTTTTAATACATAACGGAAAATTGCTTTATAAAATTCGTATTCAGATTTTTGTTATCAAAGTTATGATTTGATTATTAATAAAATCTCTTATTTATAGGATGATTTGATTATTCATGTTCAAAAATTGCTTTATAAAATTCGTATAAATATTTTTGCGACAAAAATTATGATTTGATTATTAATATAATCCCTTAATTATAGGATGATGTTCGATTATGAATTTTTGGATTTTAAGTAGATTTTATAATTTCCATTAAATTCTGTATTTCATAAGGTTTAATTAGAAAATAAAATTTGATGCATCCACTAAATTTTTGTTTATATTTTATTACATAACAAATTTTGAAATTATATAGTTGACTAATAGTGTAATTATTCCTTGAATTAGTGATATTCTAATTAATTTCATATCATATAATTTATAAGCTTTTTGGGCTTTGGCAATTCCTTTTCTACTCACCAATCACACTTATAAATATATATATATATATATGTATGTATGTATGATTGCCCTTTGCCATATTGCTGTGAACGCTTAATGATTTGGAAGTGAGATTGCAGATATTGGTATGACCCTTTTTCATTCAATTGATGCTGTCCTATTTTTTCACCGATCGATGTGCTTCGATATTCAATTGATTAATTTCAGCGTATGGAATAATATACCTGCTGCCTGGCCCAATTATCTATTGCTTTCTTGATGCCTTCGATTAGTGGATATATTGATATCAAGTTTTGTAATTATCATATTATTTGTTAGATCTATTTTAATTATTAGATCTAATGGTTTCTTGTGTATGTGATTTTTTTCTTTTGCTACGAACAAACATTTTCTTTGTTTAAGTCTTAATTTTTGAAATTTTACATTATTTGTTGCCATTGTTTTTGTTTATTTTTCTCAAGGCTAATTAGATATTCATCTTTGGGGGTATTGATCTAGGTGGAGGTAATTATTTTGATTCTCCTCAATTGATATGCTTGTGGTGTGAAATTGAACTGAAACTTTGTTACTGTTATAGGTTCATGGTTAATCAACATTGTAGAGTTTAAAGTTTGGGTCATTCAGATTCCAGATTAATGATTGTACATTGTTCTTTCATTCTTCTTAATTACTCAAACAACTGGATCATAATCATGTAATTTTATTCTTTTCCCAGTTTACATCTTAACCCTCAGTTTGGTTCGAGGGATTTGGAGGAGAGGGGAAGGGAGGAGAGGGAAAAATTTGCAATCATATTTTTCTCTCACTACTAGAAAAATGCAATTTAGCGAGGGAATTTAGCGAGGGATCACTCATCCCTCGCTAAATGATCAAAAGAATAAGAAATTAGCGACGAATTAAATTTAGCGAGGGAATTAGCGAGGAATATCCTTTCCCTCGCTAATTTAGCGAGGGATTAGCGAGGAATGTTTTATTCCTCACTAAATTATTATGAATAGCGAGGAATCTAGCGAGGGATTTGTCCCTCGCTAAATTTTTTAAAATTAATTTTAATATATTAAAATTATTTTATTAAAAATTTAATTTTAATGAACTAAAATTTTTTTAATAATTATGTTATAAAATTATTTTTATCAATTAATTATTTTAAATTAATAAAAATAGTGAGATTAATTTTTATAACTTGTTGGCAAAAAATGAAAATGAAAATTCATTTATTACAAAATTCAAAATATAAAATATTTTATGATATTAATAACTAAAATTATAATATATTTTTATTTTTTAACAATATATTAATTTATAAATATATGTGTGTATTAGTGTGTAAATAAATAATATATATTTAATATTTCATATAAAGACTGCAAATACATTACAGTTCAACTGGCAAAAGTCTGAATATAAAGGCACTAAGAGCAGGAGGTCATGGGTTCGAACCTAAGTATATGCATATTTGAAATCATTATATGACATGGCAGTGACGTGCCGCAATCACGGTGATGTGGCATGGGTGGTAGGGTGATGTGGCGGTAGCGTGGCGGTGATGTGGCATGGGTGGCTAGTGACATGGCAATAATGTGACGTGGCGTGGTCTTTGTGGTGACATGGCAATTTTGAATTTTTTTGTAATTTAGCGAGGAAATAGCGAGGAATGAGTTCCTCGCTAAATTTAGAGAGGGATTAAATCCCTCGCTAATTCCCTCGCTAATTTAGCGAGGGAATCAACTCTTTCCTCGCTAAAATTAGCGACGCCATTTTTAGCGACGAAATTAGCGAGGGGTAAAATCCCTCGCTATTTTCAGTTTAGCGAGGGATAAATGACATTTAGCGAGGGATTTGTCCCTCGCTAAATGCCATTTTTCTAGTAGTGTCTCTAACTAAATAAAGGAAGGGAATACGAATACTTTTCCTCCCCTCTTTAGATAAGAGAGAAAGAGAGGAGGGGATGAGATAGAAAATACTCTCCTCCCTTTGTTTGGTTTGGGAAAGAAAAATAGTATGAAAAATTTTTCCTCCCCTCCTCTTCAGATCTCTTGGAACAAGTAGGGGGTAAGTATCCGTTGATGAATGTGCAAAAGGAGAGAGTGGGAAAGATGAAACGGAGTGAAAGAAGCAGAAAATTAAGTGAATTTATGTCCTAGAAGAAAATATGCCGTAAAGAAGTCTTTGTAATCCTCCTCTTAAGCCATGTCCGGTAGGAATGAGCCATTTTGAGAGAAATGGAAAGTGAAAAGGAAATAGAGAGAAAGATTCTATAAAAATATTATATTTTATCTGTAGAAAGTTTGAATAATATGTACTAAACAAATTTCACATAAATTTCTCTCTTATTCTTCCTTTCAAGAAACACATTTCATTTATACCAAATCTAGCCTTAGTTTTTGGTTACTATATAAATGATGAAATCCTAAGAATGTGTGACTTGTAATATTGATTTATGCAAATAAAAAGCATAGTGAGGAACATAAGCATATTGAGAGGGGCTTTAAACTCAGAATATGAAATCCTGGGAATGTGATATTTTCTTTTTTTATTTTTTAAAATTTGATATGATTATATATATGGAAATAGAAATCAGTCATATATTTATGAAAAAATTACTATTTGTTTGTCTAGGTATACATCAATGTTTTCTTTTGAAATTAGTTAGGATTCAATAATAGAATAATATTTTTGTGATAAAATAATTGGATAGTTAACTTAATTATCTATTTAATTTAAAATATGTCAAATTCACACTATAATCCGATCTAAATAATTCATTGAAAATTGAAATTATTTATATTATTACTATAGATGGGAAGATTAAATCTTTTATATTCGTTTCTAATTATCAGTTAATGATTTAGGACATTAAATTTTTTTTTCACGGATTACGGATTGTTATTATTAAATTTTAATTTAATTGTCATAAGACTATAGCAGAAAATCATTTGGACGATGAATATATAAATTATGTTGAGTTAAATAATATACAGATTAGATGGTCTTATAATTAGTATTAACAGACCGATCTATCTATTATATATATATATATATTAAAGCAATTAAACTATATATATATATATATATATTAAAGGAATGATAGTAAGCCCAATCATAAGCTTGATGTATTGCCCATTGTTATTTTTTTTTTCTATTTTATTCGCAATAGTGGATGGTATTAATGCATGATATATAATTTTTTAGTATCATGTCTAATTTCTTTCCATTTGATTTGAAATTTAAAAATATCATAATTATTTAAATAATTTTAAATTATTAATTTAGATGGATTTCAAATTATTAATTATTAAATTATTTGAAAAATATGTTATATTAATATATGCTTTGTTTACTAGCCACCTCCTCTGCTCTATTACGAGCAAATGACCTCCTCTATTGCAAAACTTGCTTCTTGGCTAGCCACCTCCTCCATAAGCACACTTCCATCCATTCCAACCATGGTATTCTTTATACATACATACATATATATATATAACAAGTCCAACTCAAGCGCTACTCTATATATATATAAGTACATTGGTTCGACATGATGAATTATTATATATTCATATTATTCTAATGACATTGATGGCAATGGATCGAGATTTTTTTTAATCCTAATGGCAATCGAACAAACATAAAATTAAATGTGGATTGTATTCTTATTTGCTATAATGAATTCCCTTGAGAATGATTTTTTATGGTAGTTTTACAATATCCATTTTCCTTGTATGTTTTCACATTTATATATTTTAACTCTTTAAGTAATATTTGAAATTTCCGGTGCATCACACCGGTGCGAATTCTAATTTTTTTTTTACTAAAGGAAGTTAATATTATAACAGACCCAGTGACCCACCATCATTTATTGATATTTTTCTGATGGCACATAATTAAATTAAATTTTTAATTTTTCAATAAACGAATTTTATAATCTATCTGAATGATTGAATGTGTATGTCAAATTCTACGAAATAATATTAACCCAATTAATGTTAAAAATTTCCAATTACCAAATTGTTAAATTAAAACGAATTAATAACATATTTGCTCAATGATTTTTGAACCCATCAAATAATGATAGTTGAATATTAATTCATATAAAAAAATTTTTTGAATTATTTTTTAATATTACCAATACTGTAGTCTAAATATTGATTTTAACGAAACGTTGATTGATTTTAAAGTTATTGTCAAACTCAATTTTCTTACCAGAAACTCAATTTGAACATCACCATTTCAAAAGTTATTTATTCTTATAAATTTATTATGATGTTTACATTTTAATTAAAATTTAAATTTAATGTGAAATCTCATCATGTTTCTGCAGATGAATCGAAATCTCACAATATTTAATATAGAGATATTAGGATAAGTTAAAATGAATAAAAAAGATACTGTTCCTTTCTTATATTGTTCCTTTTATGTCAACTATAATATATATATATATAAATTCTATAATAAACAATTCTCAAATATATATATTTTATGGGATCACTTGGTAATACTATATTTTTTAACATTGTCATAAATATTTTATGGTTTATTTTAACATTTATACTATATTTTTTAGAATATTTAATACTAATTTTTATCTTAATATGTAAATTTATTAATTATAGATATAAATAATATTATATATATAGAAATATCTCTTGTACCGATATTCAAAAATTTTAAAAATTGTTGTATCTTTCGTATCATACTATATTTAATCTAATACACTTACTCGTATTGGTATTACATAGCTTGGTATGAGAGAAGTATAAGAGAAAAATAGAAATTCCCTAGAAGGCTTGTGCTTGGTTTCAGAAAATTATCAAACTTACTTAGAAATTGGGTTTAACTTGAAATCTCAGGCAAAACCTTGAATTATACTTAAGAGTGATTTATGATTTCTTTTTTAATATTCATAAAATTGCTTTTCTGTATTATTCAAACGCATTATGACGAACAGGTAAACAAATATGCTGAGCCTTCTTTTGGTTTTTGCTGTCACTGATATATAGATGGAATGATAATATAACGACGAAGGTTGCGCAAGTGCCGAGTAGGTTCTACGAGTAAAGAATGTTGAGTTAGGGAATGTAGTTCTGCGAATCAGGGATTTCAATACTACGAGACGTCGTCATGCAAGATTTATGATTTTTAGGAGGAAAAAAAATTTAAACTCTTATTTAACATCGTTAGTTTAAGGTCAATAACTAAGGTGGATCACATGTTAAAAAAGTCATTGAAGAATCAGTAAATACAGCTCCGGCCAAAAAAAAAAAAATCAGTACATACAGCACATGAGAAATGTATATAAGCTTTTTTCTCTCTTAAATTATAGTCTATCAGTTTGTATAAATTGTTATTTTAAAATTTTTTATATAGATAAAAAAGACATTTAATAATCTATAATACTATAAAATATAATAATATTTTACTAAAATAATTTTAATTTCAATACCCTATTAAATGATTAATGAATACCACACAGATTAAAAATATAAATTAAAATTAATTAATTATATTAATTTTTTAAAAAATCCAAACATTTTTTTAAAATTATCCTAATTTAATTTTTTTTAAATGAATTAAATAAAAATATACTTACAAAATATATAATTAATACTACCTCATATAAAAATAAAAATATTATATTTAGAATTATGATAAAATAAGTAAAATAAATAATGTTCCATTGAAATTTTAAAGTAACAAAATCTTAAAAAACCTGAAGTACCTGGAGGAAACTGGAGGGAGTAGTCAGATAATTAAGCCATCAGGAAATGAAGGTAGGGGCAAAAAGGACATTTCCTTAAAGGATCCCGATACCAAATAGGAATTTGCAGAGTTACAGGGGCGTAATTGGAATAAATTTTCCTCCGTGATGCCTATATGCAATTTTCCCATTCCTATTCTTTCATTCTATCACAAACGTGCGCTAACTATTCGATGGATTTATTTTAAATCACCGATGCAAAGATCTTAAATTAACTAATAATCAATATTTTCAATAGCTCTAAGTTCTCATCAATATAGAAGTAAACTAAACACTAAGCGTATAATTGTTTCTATATGGCTTCCCTTCCAAAAGAGAAGTTTAACTCAGTCCTCAATTAGCTACCGAACTTTGAAATATAATGCAAGGACACAAAATGCATACAACTAATGAAACCAAACAAAACCAATTATCAAAAATTACCGAATGAAAAGGAGTGGATTTCCATCCTATAAATTTCATCAGTTCCAAAGTCGAAGGTAAAATATGCTTAAGTACCAAGAACTAAGTTTATCTTCAAAATTGGCAGAAATCAAATCCTACACCAAACATTCATAATCAAGGCTGGCAATCAATACTATCACCAATCATCTCACTTTAAGCAACGAGTGTGCTGGCAGTTGTGGACTCACTGCAAAAAGTTTGAACTGCATAAGAATACCAACAATATAAACAGACTAAAAATGCTTCTACAGTGGTACCATTCAAATGGGAAAAAAAATCAGAGCCCAGAAATAAGAGAATCAAGATTGCAATGAGCAAAAGCCACAAGGCTGCTTAGTTATTAAAGAGACAAAATATAACAAATTGACATGGATAATATAGTGCTGCAAAATATAACTCTTAACAACTCTACTGGAGGAAAAGAGAAGCAGAAATTCAAAGTAACACAACAGTGCACGTTTATAAGCCATCATTTGTGAACTAACACCAAAAATTATATTTGTGGGGATGGGAGATCATAAAAAGGATCTTCTCTGCTGGAGAGTCATTAACAACAATGGGAAGATAATTAAAGATTTTTTACTAATTTCCTAGAATCTATCAAAGTTCTCCCAATTTGAAAAATTCTGAAGAGGAAGTTTTCTTCAGTATAGAGAAAAGAAAGTTCCGTTGTAACATCTCCCACTCTCCTCTTTCTCCTTTGGATTCTTTAATTTACCTTCCCTTTTCCTCTTAACTCTCAAACATGTCACTGCATTTGTTATATGAGTATCCCAATTTCATAAATATTTTCTTAAGATATACAGAAAATATAATCCCTATATTATTCACAACATCTATCAGAAATAGATTTCAATTATTTTCATATTCATTGTATACTAATAAACATCTTATAGATGAGTTTCAACATACTTGGGAAATAAAACTTCCCATCTGCCAAAATATTGTCTTAGAAATCAAACATTCTATAAATTTTGTTATGGTGAAAAGATTACCTAAATTTAGTATAATAACTAGATGTCTAAACAGTTCAATACCCTCAAATCACGTAAGGTTTTAGCATAACTAATCATTTAAAGTGAATGAGGATAACAGTTGAGCTCATTGACAGACAATGGATATCAAAGAAGCAGGTTAAGGATGTTTGCACTAGCCTATGAACAATGCAAGCAATCAGTATCAGTTTATTTATGTCATGACTTAAATAAATTAATCAATCCATTAAGCATTTTGAATAAGTAAGATATTGATGTTCTGCATTACATAAAGCCTCAGTACTTACTATTTCCATACGGGAGGAAGCTTCTTTGTTTTCTTATAGTAACGGGCAAGGCGATGAATCCTGCTCTCTACCAAAATTAACCTAAACTTGGAGTCTTTATCCTTCCTATTCCTCTCCAAATGTTTTCGAATTGAGACAGCCTTCTTGATGAGGTGGTAGAGGTCCTCTGGAATTTCAGGAGCAAGACCTAAAATAGTGGGAGAAAAAGTTATATTTGATGTTAGAAATGAATAAAGATAAATCCATATTAACGAGCAGCAAGAGGTAAAGCATACCATGGGCCTTCAGAATACGCAAAATCTTGTTACCAGTTACACTCTTCACCTGAGCAATACCGTGAGAATCACGAAGAATAACACCAATTTGGGATGGTGTTAAGCCCTTCTTGGCAAACTTGCAGATATTCTCTTCAACCTATCAAAAGTAATCAGAACAGTAGGGGAAAAAAGTCCAGAGTTACAGACAATAGGATTTAAATCAGTGCATAAAACCCCTCACACAGACATAAAACGGAACCAAAAGGAGCCTTAAAAAACAAAAATTCATTTCCCTGAGTTACATTCCATCACACGACATTGACAGACATAAAGAACAGCTAAAGATAGAAAATGTTAACATAAAAAATTTCCCTGAAAATGAGGTGCAACTCTAAAATACTAAATGAGAATTACTAACAAAATGTATGTATTATTCCAAAAAAATATATAGTGGATAGTTTAAATAAATTTGAACTATAGAAAAAAAGACTCGAATTTCTCACATCTTGAGCAGAGATCTTCAGCCAGCTTGGTGGTGTTCTCTTGTAAGGAAGAGCTGAAGCAGAAATACCCTTACTGACAAAAAAGCAAAAAAAAAAAAAACAGATTAAACGAAATAAGATCAAATGGATTCAGACTAATCAAAATCCTCAGTAAATGTTCATAACTCATAACATAGAATAAAAATACTCAGTCGAAGTTCATAAACACCAACATAAAATCAAAATACTCGAACAAAGTTTGACAAAATCTAAAGTAGAAAAGAAAACAAACCCACGACTGTGCATACGACCCATTGTTGCAAGCTTGACGAAGGAAGATGTCTTCTCACTCTAGCTTCTTCTCTCCCCGCGGCCTCTGGCACGAGAAAATACACCTGCGATTCTGCGAAGATGAAAGAGAGGAGAAGCTAGGGTTAGCACGGAGCCTTTTATCAGTTTTGGGCCTGCGAAAAATGGGCCATAAGCCCGCACTCAGTATGCAAGCGATTCCATTAGCTTAACTCTAAATGGATCCTTTCGTCAAAAAAAAAAAGAACAGGAGCTCTAAAATAGATCCAACATAATATTTTTTAGATATTAAATAGAGCTAAATTTTCAACCAAAAAAAGAGCTAAATACCAAGTGTGACAGAGAAAGGAAAAATATATATATTTAATATGTATAGATATAAATTATATCTATTATTTATTTATTTTTAACAAGAAGTCATCCAATTAAGAAAATAGAATATACAAATTAAACAATGTCTTTAAGATGTATTTCTTGACTATTCATACTAGGAACACAATAAAAGCATTAGTTTTATGAAAAACATCTTCCCTCCTTTATTTCTCCTCTTGGCCAAAACATGGCCATCAAAAACCCATGATGGAAAATTCCAAACTTTAGCCATGCAAGCATGCATTCTATACATTATGCAACACCTCAAACTCATCCTTACCATTAGCTAAATGAAACATAAACCTTTGCCTCCCTTCCTCTCCTTGCCCGTGGGACATTTCAAGCATATGAGAGAGAAAACCTAGCTTTCCTACAATAAATGATCACTAGGAAATTGGAAAGGAAAGAACTTACCTTAAGTTTAAGGAACTTGGCTTCCATTCTTCATCTTCCTCTTTCTCTTCCTCTCTTCCTCCCTTTACTTTTAGCCTTGCCTCTCTCTTTCTTCTCTACACTCCCTCTTCCTTTCTCTAACCTTAGCAAGATCTCTTGCTGTTGATTTGGTTAGTCACCCAAAACGGGGTAAATTGGGTAATACAAATTTTTCACCATTTTGTAGAACAACTCAATGTCACAGAAAAGCATGAAGAATAGAGGCGAATAGAGCACTTAATGCGATATTGAGAGAGACAAAGGATGAAGAGCAATATACAAAAATTTATCCTGATTCGGCTCAACTACTTAACTTACATCCAGTCTCCAAGCTATAAATTTTAAAGATCTAAAATAACAATCGGATCTATGTATGTGTATGAATATGAATATAATAAACAAATATATAAATAAATACACATTTTTTTGACAACATTTTGAAAATAACACGTCTAGATCTTCCTTTCTAGATCCCTAAGGTTTTTTAGCAGCTTTTAGTGAAAAAGCTCACTAGAATAGAGTTAGAGAGGGGACCTAACTTTCTTTAAATAAATAGCTTTGCCAGGCCTATTCACTAAGGGCTTTAGTAAAACATAATGCCCCACACATTTTACCACAAACCAGACTTTATAATTAAATTGTGTGTATCTAACCCATTAATCCTTGTGATCACAAAATAATATTGGGTTTTTAACATCTTAATGGACCATTGTTAACCCGTTTTATACAACACAAAATAATTAATATAAGCCCACAAATAAAATATTACAAAATTTTATAACATTCTCCCACTCGAGTCACATTAATTTTAATTTTGAAAATTGATTTTATTTTGTAAAATGACAATCGGGTTAACAACGAAAACTTTTATGTGTGCACACTTTTCAAATAAAACAGTCCATAGGACAATATACGAAATCAATCCAGTCCAACAAGATCATCAATATGGGATTATGGTAATTGTATATCATCTATAAACATACTTTTAACCATAGTCACACGTATTGGTATTAATGTCAACATGGATCATAAGTCTAGAAGTGTGATAAGAAATAATACCCTATTGTGATCAAATATAATATATGTACTATTTCTTATTGATCCTTCGATTTCTCAAAATCCCTAATGCAAAATCGTAGTTTGAGAAATCATTGAATCTAAATAAGTCTGTATGTCTCAAATAACTTTATCTTGAGATAGGACCTTCATATACACAGACAAACAATGTCAAATACAACGGTCATCTTAAGACAGTCATTACCTCTTAAGATACATGTTGTATTCATTCTTTGCATATGCAAAGAAATTAAATTTTAGCACGCAGAGTGTAACACCCCTCATGATATCTTTCTTGGCATTGTGTTCAGAACTGAAGGAAAACAGGATGGAGGAAGATTCAACTGGAGTATGAAAGAGCTCCACGCCACGGCGAGAAGCAGGGCCGCCACGGGGAGAGCGTGTTCAATGGCATTGTTTCAGCTGAAACTGGAGGAGCCGCGGTGATAATTAGGAATTTTGTTTAAATCTGGATTATTTTGGATGATCAGAAAGGAAAGAAAACGGAGGAGAACTGAGGGAGCTCTGCTAGGGCTTGCTGGATTCGGCCATTAGGAGTGATTTTCAGACCTCAAGAGCTTGGATTCAAGTGGGTAAGTGATTTCTACTCCTCCCTCTCCATTTTCTTCAGTTGAAATTTGAGGTTTTTCGGTGTTGAGTTAGGATCTTCAGTTTTGGCCGAATCCACTGACTAAAATTGATGAAATATGGTTAAGGAAGTGTGTTTTAGTATTCTTGTTGCTTGGATGTGAGTTTTGAAGGCTTTATGCATGATTTGAGCTTAACCCTAAGTTGTTTTTGGTTAGAGCTCTTGGGAATCCGAAGTGTATATGGTTGAGTAGTGTTTGAATGGTCCCTAAGAGCTTAATAATGCATGAAAGGGGTGTTAGAATCTTGGGTTAGGCTTAAAGTGGTTGAATTGTGATGTTTGGTTTAATGGTATACTGTGTTATTGTGAAGGTTGTTTGGTTATCTGAGAGGGGTTCAAGCGTTTTGGATAATTCGAGAAGTTTGGGGAATCCACGTGTGTGTGATATTAACAATCTAAGGTAACCAGGTGTATGTTTGTATTGTATTGTTTGTATGGTATAACAATACATATATTTGTATATATATGCATGTTCCTTTTCATACCACGATATTGATTGTATATGTGTATGGTTTTCTTACATATCATGGTATGCACGGCTAGTTGATATGTGATGATAGTATATGTAGTATATGTATGATGTGTAGCATCCCCATACCATTGCATGCTAGCATGTCCATATGATGCTTGTGATGATAATGATATATATGTGTGTGTGTAGAGGCATGTTGGCATGACATTGGCATCATCATCATATGATTGCATAGTGAAAAATTGATGATGAGGTGATGAGATGATGATATGATAAAGATCCTTATCGCTAAATCCTCTCTATGGGAGAGCTAAGCGGCAGAGGACAATATGATATAATGAAATATCCCTATCACTAAATCTTCTCCTTGGGAGAGCCAGGTGATAGTGGATTTGGGGATGCACCTTTCCTAAATCACCATTAAGTCGTGATGGTCTAGGGGAAGGAAAGCCACAGTCCAAGCTCTAGTGTAACCATTGGCCGGGTTGCATTAGGGTAAGGTGAACTTGGTGATATCTCAGAATCATTTTTCACTGACTATTAGAAGGGAATCATCTATTGAAATGTTTTGTGATGACGACAGCTCGTGGTTCTAGCTGTGTATGAGGGAAAACATGCATACCATTCATTGACATTGCATTGCACGATTGTGTGGGTCAGTATATATGTATATATTGTATATGGTTATTCCCGGTTATTGAGACTTTGTCTCACACCCCTTTCCCATGAACTAACTTTTTAGGTGACAGTTCTGGCACTAGTCTAGAGAAGACTCGGGAGTAACTATGTACGTGGGAATAGTCTATGTAGTAATTGTAAATTGGATATTGTATCTTGTGCCAAGTAAGATAGAATGATTTGTAATAAATGGATGTCATTGTAAGGATTGTTATGGATGGATGTATGTATGTATGGTTATGTATGTTGTGTGTATGTGTATTGCTTGATGGAAGTTGGTATTGGACTTGATTGGTGTATTTTTGGGCCTGTAGCCCGTTTGTTAAGTAAAGGGTCCAAGGGATCAAATCTCATATGAGTGGTTCCTTTGAAGTGAAACCTCTTTAAACAAGTTGGTTTGGGGGATTTGGACTTGTATGAATGGTCTTCGAGTGACCATTTGCCTTTAGTGGCAATTGGAGATTGTTAGTGGAAAGTTTTGATCAACAAGTGGCTAAAACAGTGTCAAGGGTCCAGAATCTCCATACGGACTTGGATTGAGGTGAAAGTGGTGTCTATAAATAGATTGAGACTAGATTGACTTGTAGGAGTCGAAATCGGGTCAATCGGAGGTCGAAGTATAAAGTTATGCACGTCAGAAGTCCGCCCCAGGTGTTGAGTTTTGTTGATGTGGAAATTAGTATGGGGCGTCGTGGCTCCAGGGTCCAGGCTGCCGCGCTAGAGGAGGCAAAGTGTATGCAAAACAGGGGAGGTGGGAGCCCAGTTTTTGGTGTTTTGGGGTTTGTTTCCATTGTTCTGAAGTTTTGGAGAGTTGTTTTAAGATATCAGAGTTGTGTTTGGTTGAATTTTAAAGTTTTTGGTCAAGTCTGAAGGTGTCAAGAGGTAGGGTGTTACACAGAGTGCAATAAAATAATAATTAATAATAATCAAAGAACATACTTTATTGATAGTACAATAAATAACATGTCATAGGAAAAGAAGTTCAAAATGTAATTAAGAAGTCAAAAGAAAAATTGCACTAAACTCCCACTTGCCCAAAAGATCAAAAGACCCCAAAATACCTATGTTTTCAACGTGTTTCTAGAACTAAATGGGTCTAAGTCCTTTGGTTAGAGGATCAGCTAGCATGGATTCCATATCCAGGTACTTTATGATAATATCACCTTTCTTGAACAGATCCCTGACTGTAAGATACTTTACTTCTAGATGCTCAACCCCACTGCTTATCTTATTATTCTTAGAATAAAATACAGTTGCACTATTATCACAGAAAATAGTAAGTGATCTAGAAATAGAATCAATGATATAAAGCTCTGATATGAAATTTTGGAGCCGCACAGCTTGCTGGGCTGTGCCATAACAAGCAACAAATTCCACATATATAGTCGAAGATATAGTTAAAGCTTTGTTTTACAGTCTTCTGGGAAATGGCACCATTGGCTAGCATAAACACATAACTCGAAGTAGATTTTAGATGATCTGGGCAACCAGCATAATCAGAGTTTGAAATTGCCACCAGTTTTATATTGTTAACCCTCATGTAAACAAGCATGAAATCTTTTGTTCTTTGCAAATATCTTATAACTTTCTTGGCTACAACCCAATGATCATGCCTAGGATTTGAAAGATATCAACCAAGAAAGTTCATAACAAATGCATTGTCAGGTCGAGTGCATACCTGAGCATACATCAAGTTGCCAATTGCTCTAGCATATGGTATATCTTTCATCGATTGTTTCTCTAACACATTCTTTGGGGATTGTTCTTTACTAAGTTTATTACCCTTTATTACCAGTACATCCCCATACTTGCAATTCCCCATACTTGCAATTATGCATATTGAATCTCTTCAACACACGTTCAATATATGCTCTCTGAGATAATCTTAGAAGACCATGAGATCTATCATGATGAATTTCAATACCAAGAACAAAAGAAGCTTCTCCAAGGTCTTTCATATCAAAAGCACTTGATAGGAAGGACTTTGTTTCATGAAGTAGACTCAAATCATTGCTTGCAAGCAAAATATGATCCACATAAAATACCATGAAAATAAATTTACTCTTACTAGTCTTTATGTATATACATTTATCAAACTTATTTTCAACAAACCCAAAAGATTTTACTACCTCATCAAACTTCAAATACTATTGTTGAGAGGCTTGTTTAAGACCATATATTGACTTTTTTAACTTGCATACCTTGTGTCACACCTCGTATTTAGACTCATTTCCCATGTATTAACTATATTTAAGCCCATTAATGCTTGATTAGCGACTTGATTACATAAAACAACTTAAACCAATTTATTTCATTTGGGGTATTATTCCTTTGATTAACTTCTTTTCACCCGGTGAACTTTGAAAATTCATAAATAAATCAACAAAAATCATATTGATATGGTTCAAGTCTCTAAATATAGCTTAAAAGATTATATACATGGAAAAAATGTTGAACAGGAAAATTACTTGGCCAATTCATATAGTAAATTGGTATTATCTTTACTGTAGCAATGGTTATTTTTGAAAATTTCTGATTCTGACCATAACTTTGAAAAATCACCATAAATCATTCACAACTCCAAATTGAGTGATCTTTATGTCTATGAAAAGCTACACATGTCTTAAACACTCATATATTTAACATATCAAGTCTGTATAGTACTACGAATTCTCAACAGTGCTTAGAAAGGTCTCTTGCATTTTTCCTACTTTCCAAAATACACATTAATATATACATACAAAGCCATAACTTGCCTTTATCTTACATGATACTCCATAACAACCTATAAGAACATATTAACATGAAAACACAGCATGATCATGTCCCATAAGATTTTACATAACATCTCATGTAATAGTATCAACCTAAGCATCATTATCTTGAACATTAACTTGCTTCTCCTTGCCTTTCTTTTCTTAGGTAATCTTGCCATAACTTGAACCTAAAATTTTTTAGACATTTGGAAAGGGGTGAGATTCAAAGAATCTCAGTAGTAACTATCATACATGCTTATATATCATCATATATTGCAAACTTTCATGAAACATACATTAAACTTTCATTTAAAGTCATTTGTGCACAAACATTTTCTAAAAAAAATTGGGCAGCACCTCCCCTTAAATTGTAAACATTGCTAAGGTCAAATACCCTTTAAAAAACATAGCCAATCAATTCAATCTATCACAAAACATCAATACAATCAAGAATTACATCCAGTAAGCATATTGGCAACAATAACAATATATAGGCACAATGTGGTTAGTTAACTACCTTGTGGATTTTCAATGACTTTCAAACCTTATACACCTCTTCTTTGGTCTTGCAACCCTTCTTTGAATCCTAATGCATCACAAAATATGGTCATTAATCACTGATTATACAATTTCCTTTACAAAGTGCTCACTTGAACTAAAATTTGCACTTTGTATCCATAAAGCATTCCTTGTACAACATACTTGTTCCTACCTAATTTGGAACCAAGAAATCCATTTTTGGAGTCAAAAACTTGAAATTCCCTTCCTATATTGAACCCTAATTAGGCAAAAAATTACTATAAATTATAGAAAAATAACTACCCGATTAATTTATAATCTAATGGCATATTCTTGCACTTTATGGCCTATATAACACTTTTCATGATTTAGTTTCTCCATACCTTTATTTTCTCTCTCTAATCTCTCTCTAGACAGAAACTTTCAGTGAAAAAATAGGAGAGAATAAGCCATAAAACTCTTCCAAACTAAAGGGTACGTAAGATTATGGCCATAAGATATATTTCCTTGAGCTTGTGAGCACCAAACTTTACCTTTTATCTTCTCCTTTTTGTCTTCAAAATTCATGAGCTCTCTCACCCTTTTCCTTTCTGCTTTACATGTGAAAGTGTGCTAAAGAAGATGGATTAAGTGGTTAACAAGAGTGGTTAAGGAATTAAGTAATAAAACCTAACCTTAGTTACTTTATTATTTAACTTTAGTTACTAAAATTTTAAAAAAGCTTTTCCAACAATTCCCTTCATGTACCACTCAGCAATAAGATGTTTTTATCCCCTTTTTAGCCAAAAATTGATTAAATAATCTTTATGGATCAAAATACCTTTTACCAATTAAATTTATCTGTACTGATTAGGTATTTTTGCCAAAATTGTCATTAAATTGATACAAAACTATCCAACAATTAGTTTTAGTCCAAGATCATTATTTCGATCCAAAATATATTTTATTAAGGCTCACTAATTTTTTTTCAATTACTACTGCCTCTTCTTGCAGTTCAAACTAACTTTTATCCGGTAAAATATTAATATTAAATCCAATTATCTAATAAATATTACTTTATTGGACTTAACTCATTGAGAGTTTCATTTTGACTATAATTTTTCATATTTATAAAAATGCCCTTGACCCGGAGTCAATTTATAATTTTTAAATTTTTCGGTTTATTATGGGTAACTTTCCCCAAAATTTATAAACTTTCCTTAATCTCCCCCACATCTGCAGCCTTCCTTTTTTTTTTTCCTTTCTTTTTTTTCTTTTATTTCTTCTTTTTTTTTTGGGATAAAATTGTCATTTTTTCCTTTTTTCCTTCCAATTGAGATAATTGACCTCTTTGTCCTATTTTATGCCAAACGGTATATACTTATTTTTGCAAATTCTTTATAGACTTTAAAATGTTGAGCATTGAATATCCAGAAAAAAGTTATGGATATTACACCTTGTGCTCTTTATCATTTCTTGTAAAACCTTCTGGTTGTAGCATATAAACTTTTTCATCAAGATCCTTATTTAAGAAAGTTGTCTTCACATCCATCTGGTGAAGTTCTAAGTCAAAATGAGCTATTAATGCCATAATGATTCTGAAAGAATCTTTCATAGATAATGGCAAGAAAGTTTCGATAAAATCAATTCCTTCTCTCTATGAATAACCTTTTGCTATTAGCCTGGCTTTGAATCTTTCAATTTGATCCTTAAAGTCTTTCTTCATTTTGAACACCCATTTGCAACCAATTGGTTTACATCCATTAGGTAGTTCAACAAGCTCCCAAACTTTGTTATTTGCCATAGACACTATCTCATCTCTCATTGCTTCCTTCCACTTATCTGATTAAGGACTATTAACAGTTTTAGTATAAGTCAAAGGGTCTACAAGTTGGCTAACATCAAATTCTGCCTCTCATAAATAGACATAATAATTATTAGAAATTGCTGGTCTTCTTTCTCTTTGAGATCTCCTTAGAGGAACTTTTGGTACCACTAGTTCATGTTTTTCCAGAATCAATTCAATTGTTTGAGGAGTCTCATGTGTATTTGGGCCTGATTTAATTGTCAAATCATTCATCACACATGCCTATACCTGAGAAGATAAATCCGTATTATCTAATATAGTCAAATCTTCTAATTGGAGCAAAGGGACATCCACTGTGTTTGTTGGCTCATGTATTTCAAGAGTTTGAGAAAATTTTCCTTCAGCAATATCAAATTCTAGAAATTTTGTCGTCATTGATTCAATAATTCTAGCACCACGCGTGGGACGGTAGAATAAGCATAGACAACTCTTTTGTCTCAACAACTAATGTTGAAGTAGTAACAACTTCATGATTCACTTGATTAACTTTCTCCAAGTGGGAATTACATGCTCTAGAAGTTGGATTATCTTTAACAACAACTTACACCACCACAAGGTATTCACTAACACTTCTAGCTTTGGATGACATGTATTTTTGCCTCAAGACAGCTCTCATTTCATTCCATGTTTTAATGAAAGGTTCTCCATTCAAAGATTGTCTGCTTTCTATCTGTTTCCACCAAGAAGTAGCCTTTTTACCCAATTGAAGTTAAGCACATTATACCTTCTTTATTTCGGGGTAGTTGCACCATGCAAATGCAAGTTCAAATTTTCTTTCTCAATCCAAGTAAACATCAGGATCTTTCTCACCATGAAATAGTAGGATGTTTGGTTTGATGTTGCTATAAACATTCGTGTGAGCAAGAACCTTTAGATTACGCCTTGCTTTAGTTTTAGAAGGAAACTCTGGGCTATCTAATTTTGGTTTCATTCCCTTGATTTGATCATTGAATGTTCTTAATAAGACCTTAAGATAAAATTCTCTAACAGCCATGTTTATAATCTAAAATGTTAGTATAAAACAAAGAGAAATGAAAGACGGACCTCACACACTCTTCTATAATGTTTCCACTAAAAAAACAAAGTTAGTAGTACTCGTGTTTCACACAAAAAGATTGGCTTTTTCAATTATGTCAAACACTCTTGCCGTTTACTACTCACTTGCTCCCTATAGTGTTCTTAATCAATTCCAACAAATCAAAAGGAGAAGTATGTATGATAAGTGGCAATCGCAAGGCTAAAGTCCCAAAATTAAAATTCTCCAAGAATCAAAAAGGGACCAACAAATAGCAAGAATAATGTGGACAAATAAGTATTTCAAGGGAGAAAAATGTGCACGAAATGAGACACAGGAAAATGTGTAGCAAAGGATGAAATATAGGGAAATGAAATTAGGAAAGTTGATATGATATTATGGAAGAAAGGAAGAAACAAAAATCTAGACAGAAACAATATTATTTCATAAGAAAGACACAAAACAAAATTAGGAAACTAAGAAGAGAATGAAAAAGGAAATAGAATAAAGGGAAACTAAAGATTAAGCACAAAGAGAATAAAAACTAGGAAACAAAGGACGTAGCAAAATAGTAAAGTAGTAATTACTAATCAAGCTGTTAATGCTTATTACCCAAGTTGTTGAATTTAGGAAACCTAATGTGACTTGTATTGCAAGAACAATAAAATTAGGCAATTATGCTCTATTTGCAAATCACTCAACCACAAAATAAAAAACACCAATCAAGGCAATTGTTCCCAAATAGTCTAAGCTCAAATCGGAACTTTCAGCCACCAAACTTTTTTTTTTTAAATTCTTTCTCCTTTTTTACTACTGATTTGATCTCTCTCTCTCTCTCTCTCTGTTTTTTTAGCAATAAGTCTCACTTTTTTTTAATTTCCATTTTTTTTAACTTCTTTTCTTGTTGAAGCAGCCAATCACTACTCTTTTTTTTTTAATTTTGCACGAATTTTTTTTCTTTCTAAATATTCTAGAAAAACAAAATTGAACAACACACAATCACTTAAACAGTAACAATAATTTCAATTTTTTTAAAAAAAATTTGCACAAAAACACCATAAATCACAGAAAGGGAGAAGGAACTATAGATGACAAGACAAGAATATGATTGTAATGTCCCTTATGATGGAGGAAACAAAGAACAAGTGTAACACCCCTCATAACTTTGTTTTGGCATTATGTGTAGAACTGGAGGAAAACAGGACGAAGGAAGGTTCAAGTGAAGGAAAATTAAGCTCCACACTATGGCTTGAAGCAAAATCACTGTGGTGAGAAGAGCTCCAAAATGAGGCTTCTGGCTAGAAGCACCAGCGCTGCGGCAAACTTACTCGGAGTCGCGACAAGAATCAAGATTTTTGTTTAAATCCAGATCATTTTAGTCAGACGCACGAAGGAGAAATGGAGGAGAAACAAGGGAGCTCTGCTAGGTTTTGAAGATTTCGGCCATTGGGATTTCCAGCGTCCAAGAGCTTGGATTCAAGTTGGTAAGTAATTTCTACTCCTCCTCCTCCATTTTCTTCGGTTGAAACTTAGAGGGTTTTTCGGTTATAAGTTTGGATCTACGATTCTAGCTGAAATCTACCAATTGAAATGGATGAAATGAGACTAAAGAAGTGTGTTTTGGTATTCTTGTTGCTTGGATGTGAGTTTTGAAAGGTTTAGGTATAATTGGAACTTAACCCTAGGTTGTTTTTAGTTAGGGCTCTTGGGAATCCAAAGAGCATGGGATTGTTTGGTGTTTGAATGGTTCCTAGGAGCTTAATGATGCATGAAAGAGGTGTTGGAATCTTGGGTTAGCAAAGTAATTGAATTGTGATGTTTGCTTATTGATATATTGTGTTAATTGAGGAATTGTGGTATTGTGAAGGTTATTTGGTAGCTTGAGAGGGGTTCAAGCATGTCGGACAACTCAAGAAATTTATGGAATACGCGTGTGTGGTATTGACACTTGAGATAACCAGGTGTTTGTTTGTACTATATTGCTTGTATTATATGATAGTACGTATATTCTTGTATATTTGCATGTTTCTTTCATACCATGATATAGATGTGTTTGTGTGTGTATTGTTTTCTATATATCGTGGTATGCACACAGCTAGATGATGATTAGAGATGATGATATTGACATGACATTATGATATGATGATGACGATTATATGATGATACATGAGCATCACCATATGGCATTGTGGATTGCATTCTATGGCGGATCGGGTGGTGATAACAATATGATATATGATGATATATGTTAGGAAGGATAAGGATGGAATGTATATATGTTAGGGAGGATAAGGATGGGATCCCTACGGCAAAATTGCCTCCTATGGCCAAGAGGGGAAAGGTGCGCAGTGGATTGCACCTTCCCTAAATCATTGCCAATTTGTGGTTGGAAAGGGGAAGGAGAGCCACGGTCCGAACATTAGTGTTACCTTTGGCGGGGTGTATTAATGGGAGGTGAGCTTGGTGATGTCCCGGAATCAGTCTTCATCGACTGTTGGAAGGGAATTATCTATACGAAATGTCCTGTTATGACGATAGCTCATAGTTCTAGCTGTGTGCGAGAGAGACATGCATTCCATTCATTTCACATTGTATTCATGGATTGTATGAGATATATGTATATATGTGTGTGTGTGTGTGTGTGTGGTTGTCCCTGGTTACTGAGACAATGTCTCACACCCCTCTTCCATGAACTAACCTTTCAGGTGATGGTTCTGGTATTAGTCCGAAGAAGACGCGCGAGTAGCATTGGACGTGGGGATATTAGGTCTATGTAACCTGTGTGTAATTTAGATCTGCTTCTTGTGCCAAGTAGGATAGAATGTTTTGTAATGGATGTATGACATGGATAAGGATTGTTATAGATGGATGTATGTATGGTTATATATGTGGAAATATATTGTATGTGTTATGTATGATGAAAGATGGAATTGGGCTTGGTTGGTGTATTTAAGGGCCTGTAGCCCGTTTTGTCAAGTTGGGGTTCAAAGGGGTCAAATCTTAAAGGAGTGGTTCCTTTGAAGTAAAACCTCTTTGGATAAGTTAGTTTTGGGGTTTTAGACCTGTATGAATGGTCTTTGAGTGACCATTTTCCTTTGGTGGCAATTGGAGGTTGTTAGTGGCGAGTTTTGGTCAACTAGTGGCCAAAATGGTATTAGGGATCCAGAATCTTCATATAGAGTTGGATTGAGGTGAAGTTGGTGTCTATGGATAGATTGGGACTAGATTGACTTGTAGGAGTTGGAATCAAGTCAATTCGAGGTCGGAGCATAAAGTTATATGCGTTGAAAGTTTGCCCCGGTGAATGAAGTTTGCTAGTATAAAAAACCAACATGGGGCGCTGCAGCGCCAGGAAGTAGGCCGAGGCGCCACACAGTCCAATAGCGAGTGAAAAATAGGGGAGGTCTAGAGCCGCAGTGGTACCGTAGCAGCCACGGCCCTAGCCCAGATTTTGATATTGTTTGGTTCGTTTTCACTGTTCTGAAGTTTTGGAAAGTTGTTTTGAGATGTTTGTGTTATGTTTGGTTGGTTTTTGAAGGTTTTGGTCTACTCTAAAGGTGTTTGGAGGTAGGGTGTTACAACAAGCACAACAATAATTCTGGACAGTAAAGAAGATGGATGAATTTGAAAAAGAAATAAAGGAAAATACACACCTTTGAGATTAGCAACCAAAGCTCTGGTACCAAATGATGAGAGACCCGCTTAGAATTTCTCTAACGAACCTTCAACAACCCGGAACCAGTATGGATCGTGCTAGAATCAAGAATGACGCAACAAGATAGCAAATAAAACACAAAGAAAGAAGAACTTCAGAACAGAAAATTCAAGTCACGGTTCAACCAGAAGGCTTGGACAAATTCAAGAACATGACAATGAGGATTTATCACTTGGAAATATTGTTATACATGTTGTAGCCAATTATTTGAGCAAGTTTGTAGCCCAACTAAAGTTAGAGAGCATGAAGAGCATTTCAAGTTTACAAGTTTCAGATCCAAGCACAAGAGGAGCCAATTGGAGAAGATTACTTAAAAGATCTTGTGCTTCACAAAAAGAGCATGTGACTTAGGCATTAGTAGGCTTAACTTATTTTAATTTTATTTTTTATTAATTATAAGCTAAACTTAAGTGATTAATAAAGCCCAATTAGTTAATTAGTAGTCTTTTAATGGCCCAACTTGTAAATAAACATGCCATGTGCCAAACATGTGATTTCATTAATGTGTTGGCATGTTTAAAAGGGCTTAGGCTTTATTTTTTATTATTTTCTTTGAATTTTCGTCATTTATTTTTGGGGCCTTATTTTTACTAGTATTTTAGGTCCAATAAGAGTATTATTTTAGCTCAAAGTCTCCTAATCCCATTAGGATTACTTAAGCTCAAATTAATTAGGTTTTTTAGATTCATTAGGTTAGATTTTACCTTGCCTATTTAAAGTTATTTTTTATGTACGTTTTTCATACCTAGATGAATGAAAATTTCAGTTTTGTGAGTTTTTCTCTTGTGTTTCTTTGAGTACTAAAGAGAATATTATGACTTATCAAGGAATTGGTCAATCCTCGTGGCATCACCGAAATTAGGGTTCAAGAGACTGGTTCTTTTGGGTTCTACTTCTTAAGACCAACATCTGTCATTCTTATCTTCTCTATTTTTGCTTTCTTTTGCTGCTTCTTTTATCCATTTTTGTTTATTTTATTGTTGTCTAGTTTTTGTGTTCCTTGTTTTGCAAAGATCCGAGTGTCATTTGCTTCAAATGAGTTCTTTAGATCGATTCCATAAAGGTTCACTTATTATTTGGTATCAAAGTTTAGGTTTGCAAATCAAGGGTGTGTTTTTTGTTTTGCTTCCTTTCTCTATTTCATTTCATTTTTCGTTGCTTCTAGAAAATTAGCATCATTGTTCACTGTCACTGTTCCGTTTATTGTTCACCATTATTATTCTATTCACTGTTCATCATACTATTTCATTCATTGTTGATCGTCATTGTTTGTTTATCACTGTTCAGCATACTATTTTTCATCACTATTCATCATCCAGAGTATATTTTAAAAAAACAAAGATTGATTGCTGCCAAGAAAAAAAATATAGCTGCAAAAAAAAAAAAGAATGCAACAGAAAAAAAAAAGAATAGTAAAAAAACAAAAAAACATTTGATTCGATTTGATTTGAGACTTGATTGACTTAATTTATCAACTTTGGTGTTCCTTAATTCACTTAAGTTCTTTCCTTGTCTTTTTAATTTTTCGTTGTTCCTTTTTTTTGTATTTTCCAGCTTCTTTTCATTTGCTTCCTTGCTGGAAATTTTGGTTCCTTTGTGCTCATTTTGTGTTGGTCTTAATTAAATTAGGATCTTTGAGAACTCTAATTTTGGACCTTTTATTTTCTGTGATTGCCACTTCTTTAAAAAACTAATTTCTTTCTTATTGAAGTAGTGGTTTTAATTTAGCACTCTCATAAGAAAGCAAGTTGAGTGGAAAAAGGTAAGAGAGAAATTGCATTATATTTGAAAAAGCCTTGATTTAGTGTGAAACACGTGAGGGAGTGGTGAGGTCCATTCTTCTTTATACTTTTGTTGCAATTAACCATGTCAAGATTGGGAAACTTGGCATATCACGAGAAGTCTTTGTTTCCAACTATGACCAAAAGTTAAGAAAGCCAAAGTTCAAGATTCCTTCTTTCGAAGGAAAAAATGATCCTAATCTTTATTGGGAATGGGAAAGAAGAATTGAACAAGTGTTTGATCATTACCATTTCATTGAGGACAAAGTTGATCATGCCATCACTAGTTTTACTGACCATGCAGAAGTTAGGTGGGAAAGGTTCTACAAAACATGGATTGAATATGGATTTGAACATATCACTTCGTGGGAGGATATGAAAAATCTTTTGAGAAGAAAGTTTGGCTCTTTTTATAACCAACCTATGCCTAAGAGTGAAGATGAATATCCCAAAGAGATACACGTGTCTATGGAAGAGAATCCAACTCCTAATGTGTGTGATTCCCACATGGAGAAAGATGATCAAGTAGATGATGATGTTGCTACCACTTCAATAACTGATGATAGAACAATAGAATCCACTACAAGTATGCCTAATCCTTAAAACTCTTATATTAATATCTCTTGTGATTTAAGATGTGATAATTCTAGTGAGATAAATGATATTGCTTGCATTGGTGATATCCCTTGTGATGAAACAATTGAATTGGAATCTAAATTAGGATGTGCTGAACTTGAGAATCCCAATGAGTTTAATATTATTAATTGTGATAATGGGATTGAACATGATATCTTGCTAAATCTTGAAGAGAGAATTGGTCTAAATGTTGATAGTATTGTGGTAGAAAGCTTAGATGATTCTAGTTGTGCTTCTAGTGTGCAAATTGAAAATAATGTTATAGCACAATTGGAAGATGAATTTCATGATGTTGCTTGTGCTTGTGAGCATAATTATCATTGTTTGCATCCTTTAGAGAAAAATCATGCTTTACATGTTGCTAATCAATTAGTTGAAAATTTTGTGGATAATAGCATGCTAGTTTCTAGTAGTGCTAATAGTGTGATTCCTTTGGAAATTAGCTTTTATAGTTGCATTGATGTTGAGCATATTGACATGGTAACTGGAGATTATGTTTGTGATGCTAACTTGAATAGGCATGTTAGTCTTTGTTCTTTTGTATTGGAAAAGACCCATGAATCATTGTCATTTAATTTAGGCAAAACTTGTGAGAAAATACAGAGTGAGCTTAAGTAGAAAAATACCAGCGAAAAAAATAAGAGAGAAAGAGAAGTCCACAAAAATGCAAAAAGTGCAAAAAAAGTAAGTGAGAAAAAGATTGAGAGAAGATTGAAAAAGAGAAAGAAAAAAAGAGAAAAGAGAAAAGAAAAAGAGAGTTTGAGGAAGAATGAAAGTGAAAGTAAGCTTAAAGTAATTTGTACAAAACTCCTTCCTTCTTCATCTCATCTTTTTTATGTGTCTTCATTGTATTTTCTTTACCCTTCTAATTTTATTTCTAATTTCTTTGAATTATGTCATTTATCAATGTTGCATGAATCCACAATTTCTTTTGAGTCCAAATTGCATATGTCCATAGTGGGTCCATTAGTTAATTTAGTGTCTTCTTTCTCTTGTTCATCCTTTTATGCCATTTCATCTCATCTTCATCATAGTATTTTGCATTCCTATTCATTTGTGACATAGTTCATATTCG
Organism: Adenanthera pavonina; assembly: GCA_026686845.1. Taxonomy (NCBI): domain Eukaryota; kingdom Viridiplantae; phylum Streptophyta; class Magnoliopsida; order Fabales; family Fabaceae; genus Adenanthera; species Adenanthera pavonina. The sequence goes on from JAIVEN010000017.1 coordinate 14,658,287, forward strand.
TTTCATATTTTATGTTTCTTGTGTGTTTCATAAGTCATGTGTTTTTTTGGTTTTTTGTTAGTTTGTTCCATCTCACCTTCATGAGTCTTTTGTATTCCATTTTCTATCTAACTTATTCTCTTCTTCTTCTATGTTAGTGTGTGTCCCTTTAGTTAATATATCTCCATCTTTGTTCTATCCTTATGCATCATCAATTTTGATCAAATTTGTCCAGGTTTTAAATTTATTGCATTATGTTCAAACCTGTCCAAATTTTGTCTTCCATAGTTCTTCTAATGTTTTGGTTCTAATTGAGTCTTCTTGTATCATATTTTATCCCTATTTTGTACTTCGTGTGTTTCCTAACATCTTGATTTTGTTTAAGTCTTGTTGTGTGGAGTTTGTGTCGAGTTATTTTATGCAGGTTATTGATGAGATTAATGTAAAGGAAAATCCAAGTTCTTTTTCACCAATACTAGAAAGCAAGACAAGTGCACTTCAAACTAGTGGGTTGCATAAGACTTTTGATTCTTGAGATTGGTTGCAAAAACTTGAAGAAAAATCTAAGATAAAAACCAAATTGCAGCCATGGGAGAATAATGTCATTCAAGTTCATGAGAGGATCAAAGGCATAATACATCAATTAAGTTTGACAGGTAAGTATCCTCTATATGATTTATTTGATGCGTTTAATTGTTCCCTTTCTTTCCATGTAGATATTATGGAGATTCAAAACACAAATCTTTTTGAAGAAGGAGGGAATGATAAAGGATGCCTTAGTCACGGTTCAAACAGAAGGCTTGGACAAATTCAATAAGATGACAATGATGTTTTAACAATTGGAAATATTGTTATACATGTTGAAGCCCAATTATTTGAGCAAGTTTGTAGCCCAACTAAAATTAGAGAGCATGAAGAGCATTTCAAGTTTACAAGTTTCAGATCCAAGCACAAGAGGAGCCAATTGGAGAAGATTACTTAAAAGATCTTGTGCTTCACAAAAAGAGCATGTGACTTAGGCATTAGTGGACTTAATTTATTTTAATTTTGTTTTTATTAATTATGGGTTAAACTTAAGTGATTAATAAAGTCCAATTAGTTAATTAGTAGTTTTTTAATGGCCCAACTTGTAAATAAATATGCCATGTACCAAACATGTGATTTCATTAATGTGTTGACATGTTTATAAGGGCTTATGTTTTATTTTTATTATTTTCTTTGAATTTTCATCATTTAGTTTTGGGGCCTTATTTTTACTAGTATTCTAGGTCCAATAAGAGAATTATTTGAGCCTAAAGTCTCCTAATCCCATTAAGATTACTTGAGCCCAGATTAATTAGGTTTTCAAGACTCATTAGGTGAGATTTTACTTTACCTATTTAAGGCCATCTTTTATGTGCGTTTTTCCGATTTAGATGAATGAAAATTTCAGTTTTGTGAGTTTTTCTCTTACATTTCTTTGAGTGTTAGAGAGAACACTATGACTTATTAAGAAATTGGTCATTTCTTGTGGCATCACCGAAACTAGGGTTCAAGAGATCGATTCTCTTAGGTTCTACTTCTCAAGACCAACATATGTCATTCTTATCTTCTCTATTTTTGTTTTCTTTTGCTACTGTTTTTGTCCGTTGTATTCATTTTCTTTACTGTCTAGTCTTTGTGTTTCTTGTTTCTCAAAGATCCAAGTGTCATACGCATCAAAGTGGGTTCTTTGGATCAATTCCATAAGGGTTTACTTATCAGAATATATATCCCTTTGAATGCTCTTGGTATCCAATAAAGAAACAACTCGAAGTTTTAGGATCTATCTTCTTTTGAAAAGGATTATAAATTTTTATTTCAGCAAGGCATCCTGAGACACAAAAATGATTAAGACTTGGCTTTCAACTAATCCATAATTGGATCTATGTATGTGTATGAATATGAATATAATAAATAAATAGATAAATAAATGTGTACTTTTTTACGACATTTTGAAAATAACACTTCTAGGTCTTCATCTCTAAATCTCTAAGGTTTTTTAGTAGCTTTTAGTAGGGAAGCTCACTAGGATAGAGTTAAAGAGGAGACCTAACCTTCTTTAAATAAATAGCCTTACCAGGCGCACCCACTATGGGCTTTATTAAAATATAATGCCCCACACATTTTGCCCCCAACCAGACTTATAATTAAATTGTATGTGTCTAGCCCGTTAATCTTTATGATCACAAAATAATGTTGGGCTTTTAACATCTTAATGGACCATTGTTAACCCATTTTAGAAAATACAAAATATTTAATGTGAGCCAATAAATAAAATATTATAAAATTTTCTAACACAAGCAACCTGCTTGAAATTTTTTACTATATTCCACAAGTTCGATCCATGCACTTATAAAGTCATAGTACAACCAAGACTTCTTCCCTGAGTTTGTTTCTCTCCCACACCTTTCCTAGTGTGATTACAAATTCCATTCAAGAAAATCTTTCCTTGAGTAACCTCTTTAGATCACCTAGAAAATTCAATATAAAGAAATGTTCTCTCAAAGAGTAGATAAATTACAATGAAACTTACGTAATGTAGTTGAGAGTGGTTTTATTGAGAAATAAATCTATTGATTCAACAAAATAGTTTCAAAACATTATTTTCTCTACTCTCAACTTAAATGAAGCTCTATTGATAGATTGAAGTAGTTAATTATCCGTTAGGCACAATTAGCTAGTTGTTACTCTGAAGAATTAGCCGTTACAAGTACTTTACCCAAATAATCGATTATAATATGAAAGTCTAACCAATTATGTTGTTATTTAAGGCTATTCTTGGTAACACATCCACAATAATAAATAGAACTTATCTTAAGTCAATTAATTGAGTTTAATAACAAAGAAAAAAGTAAGTTCATCAATCAATTTAGTTAAGAATAATCAGTTAAAAAGGAATTTGGAACGTTAGGAAACATAATTGATTGTATTTAGGAATATAACAGATTATCGAATGATGAAAAGAGCTTGAGAAGCAAGATTTATTTTAGACAAGGTAACAAATTACTCTTGGAATATAACAAGTTACTTTTGAAATATAATCAATTATAATGTGAAGATAATCAATTAGAGTGCAAAACTGAAGCACACTTAGAAAGGAACAAGACACGATAATCAATTATTTAAAGGGAAGTTATCGATTATATCATAAGAGGAAACATTTTAACTGACAAAAGTACTTATGTAATCAGTTATATCGAGATATAATCAATTAGAGCATGACAAAAAAAAAGAAACAAAGACATGCTGACTTTGCAAAGGGAACGATAATTGATTGGTATCCTAAACTAATTGATTATAAGATGCAAGACAGAGAGAAACAGCTAGTATAACAGGTTATGGGTCAAGGTGTAATCAGTGACTTTTTCTGACATTTTAAAACACAAGAATGAAGGAATTAAGATTCAATTTGATTTTTGGATTTAACATCTTCAAAAATATTAAAAGAAATGTTCTAAAATTGTTTGAAAAGCCTTTTAAACTAAAACATTCTCAACTAGTTACATCTAAACTCAAAGATTAAGAATTTGAACCTTAATATTCCAATATAAGCTCCCAAGTTCTTCTTCTCCAAAACTCTCTACTTCTTCTTGAAAGTCTTTGCTCTATAGTTTTACTACATAATTATATTTTTCTTCTTAACTTAGTTAGATAAGAAGTTTATATTAAGTCGAGTAGTTAGCCCAAATTTTCTCAAATAATAAGCATGATATATAACATATAAATAACATTAAATAACCATATTATGCAAACTTTTTACTTTACTATTTGACATCATCAAAATTAATCATGTTGGTTACTAGACCTAACACTTACAAATGAGCCAAGAGGGTGGAAAGTCATGGGATATTTATAGGGAACTTAGGTGAACTTGGGCCCTTGGAGTTGCTTTTGATCTAATGGCCAATAATTTTTCTTGAATTGTTTGTTACTTTACCCTTATACAGATATTTTGATCCTCATGAGACAGTGGTGGGAGGGCCTTTTTATCCATCTTTCCCTCCTAATTTCGATCACATCATAGGGGAGGGAGGGTAATTACAACTTAGGATATTATTAATTGAATTGACTTTGGTCTATATACTTTTGTATGGTTTTCTCTAATATCCTGTATTCTTTTTTATTTACTTTATCTGTAGAACCCACTAAATTTTTCTCTTTACTTTTGTTAGGATTGACTGGCCATCCAAGAGGGGAGTGAATTGGGTGATGCAAAATTTTTCCCTTCTTTTAAGTGTAGCCCAATTTCACTAACCAATGCAACAAATTAGGGATGAACAGAAGATGATAAAGTAGACAGATGAAATGGAAAGATGAAGGATCAAACACAAGAATTTATACTGGTTTGGCTCAAATCACTTGGATTACGTCCTGTCCCCAAGCACCATTTTGGATTTTTCACTATATCCCATAGGTTTGATCCGGGTACCAGTGAAGTCTCAGTACATCCCACAAGTTTCAGTAGGTACTTGTGAAACTACTCTCCCCACACCCTTACAAGATGTGTCAATCCCTTAGTGTTATTCTCACACTAAGATTCTACCTAGAATTTGTAGAAGGAATGTTTACAGAATATAAATTCTCTTAAAAAGTAGATAATACATTGAAAGCTCATTCTATTGAGATGGGTTTAGCTTTGAAAGCTTATACAAAAGGATTTTATAAATTGTACAACATTTTGGCACAAACTCACTTAAATTCATTAACCATAAATTTAAATGAGGTTCTATTTATAGATTTAAGGCTTAACTATTCATTAGCCACAAGATATATCCGTTAGACACAAGTTCTAGCTGTTATTATGCAAAAAGAATCATTCACCAATAGCATTAAATGTGTCTGTCATTCCAAAATTCAAATTTTAAGACTCAATAGATGAATTTCGCAGAGTCAGCACAGTTATATGTTTAATGTTGAACCTTGAAATTTGTCTGTTACAAAGTGACATTCAAATTTCAAGTTTGCAAAAGATATCTCGTGCTAGTTTTTGTAAATTTTCATATAGGGAGTGCGTCTGAAAAGATTTGAATAGTTATCTCAAATTTTCACATAGCCTTTCCAAATCAGAATTTTAGAAACCAAAATTAGAATTTCAGAAATAGAAATTAGAATTTTAGAGACTAAAATTCATCTGTCAAATGCCGAAATTCGAATTTCAGAGATTGAAATTTATTTATCAGAGGCATGTTCAAACCTCCACGACTTTTGCATACTTTCACTAACTATGCTTAGCCTGAAATTTGAATTTCAGATTTAAAGTTCATCTATCAGAGATAAGACCTCTGTAACTTCAAATTGCACTAAGCAAAGTTTGAATTTTGCCTAAAATGAACATGAATATTAAGCAAAAATTCATCTGTTAGCCAATATTTCTAAATTCTAACACATGCTAATATCAGATTTACTTAATCTAACTCATCTAAAACATATGATAATAAGATTAAATAAATTTTAAAGATTAAACCACCTCAAGACCTAAAGGAAAACAAAATATATCTAAAAATTAGGTCTTCAATGTTTGAGCATCACTTTCACTTAGTCATTCTCTTCTTGGCGTGCTCCCTTCTGATCTTCAATTCTTGGAGCATCCTATCTCTTCTTCTTTTTTGAATGAGACATGATGTTGATTTCTATTTATTTATTCTAATGCTCACTCTTCCTATTTTGACAACCCTACACTTAATGTATTATACTTATAAATCAAGTAGTTTGTCTAATTTATATATATTCAACTTGTATTACACATTGTAAAGCATAATGGATATATTAGTGGATAACATGATATATGTATTATAAACATAATTAAATATATGCTAATATATATTTTACTTCTTTAAGGAACATTATATATGTTATACAAATATGATATATTTGTTTCTTATTGATCTATATTTGTTATTATCAAAACTAATATTATATAAAACCTAACAACTTTTCATGTGGGGTCTAGTTGTCATACTTACTTTTTACTATTTATTTTCCTTGACATTTACTATTCATGTGAGACCCGCCTTTTATTGTACTTATACTTTTTCCTCTCCGGACTCATATTCCAATATCACTTGTACTTTTGGTCTGCATGGAAGTATTATAATATCATTTTCTCTCTCTTTTGTAGAATGACAATTTTACCCTTACCTTTTGATAAAATGACCGATTTGCCTTTTTATGCCCCTTTTTTATTATTTTTATGTTATTTTAAATCTTAAACCTATTTAATTATATTTCTAGGCTTTCTTAAACATCATAAATTAATCCAGAATAATTGATCTTTGTGTCATGAAATAATAAAATATCATTTCTTATCATAATTTGGTCATGAAATACATACAGAAAAATGGGGATATATAAGATCTTGAAAGCAATGATATAAGATTGTGTTTTGGTAAAGTTGCTTGTAACATGAGTAAGAGAGGAGATCAAGTTGAAACTAGAATTCTAATTTCCAGACTAGTTAAAAATCTTAAAACCTAAGAAAATCAACTAATTAATATACACAAATGAACAAATAAATAGGAAAAATTATGTGGAGATTCATGGAAAAGAAGGATATGATGGAATGACTTCATTGTGATCAATAGGGAAATTTAGAAACTCAATGTCCTTTTATATTTTTGGAGCTATTAATTTGAGATTTCTGTTGAGCATTTTTCGAAACTTTGTGAATGACTTCATTGTGATCAACAAGGAAATTTAGAAGCTAAAGAAAATTCCCCTAATTACCAAAAGATAGTGACTCATCATTTCCATGAAAAGCTAACCCTTGGAATAGTAAAAATTGGATACACTTAGCTGTTAATCAAACGAATTCGGTACAGTATTCTTCTTTAATTTGATTAGACTATTATCATATAGTAACTTCAATATGTCACTTTTGTTTCATTAGGGCTTCACAGTTCTCAAGGTTTCACAATTGAAACCTGTCACATTTTTTCCAATTTGTAAAACCTTATGTTATAAAAACATCACCGCTACCTTTATATTCTCCAACATTTGATCTCATAAAATAACAACATAAGTAAAATACAACATCTTTATTTTGACTTTATTCTAATTAATTGCCATATTTCAAATACCAATATAAATTAAATTTACAAGAGGTATCTCCAAATTGCCTTTGTGGAAAACTAATCTCTTTTGGGTTGACAAGAACCATTTTTATAAATGATATCTTCTAATTTCATCTCTATCATTTGTTGAAATATAATAATATAAAAGGCATTTTCAAAAGGTTTTTAGTCTTTAATTTTCCCATTTTGTAACCTCTCCCTCATTAATATAGTAACATTTGTAACCTCATGATATTATTCAATCATCAATGACCAACGTACAATGATTATGACTAGTGGTTTTCATCATTAATGGCACCCATATTTAATCACTAATGTTATTTGCATTAATCTTCAAACGTTCTACTCATTAAATCATAATGGGTTTCTTCTTTCAACATTCAGCTTCTCATTACTATAAATAGAGGATGGTTCACTCTTTAGCAATAGACAATTTTCATCTAATTGTTCCAATGTGGATTTTCTTTTGAGAAAATAAATATAATCACAATTAATTTCATAACTAAGAAATAAGAATATAATCAAATTTTATTATGAATGAAGAATTATATTAAAGAAACAAATCAAAAGAAATTAAAAAATTGTGGTCCCTAATCCTAAAATAACAATGGATATATTCATTCAATATCATATAAAGAAAAGTAAGAGGAATAAATTGTGTGGCCCCAAGATTAGCAAACAGCAATGAAATGTGTGATTCAATTGCATGGTGCTAGGTCCATTGTGATTTAGGTTGAAGGGGTAAGGATTGGATGAAAGAAGATGAAGAAAGGGAAAGTGGAAGGTTGAGGTAGCAAAACAATGTGATCAATTATAAATTTGGTTTTTATTTTTCAAAGAAAAGAATAGCCAATTAGCCTACAAAAAAATAGACTTTCAGTGACGATTTATGACTTTTGATGGCAACCAAAAAAGAGTTGTCGTTGAAAGCATCCCTTTTGGCGATGACAATAAAAGTTGTCGCTGACAATAGAAGTTGCCGCTGAAAGTAGACTTTCAGCAATAACTTTTATTATAGTCTCTAAAAGGGATACTTTCGGCGACGCACCGAAAGGTATACTTTCAGTGACAACATTTTCTTGTTGTTGCTAAAAAGCATACTTTCAACGACTTTTATTGTTGTCGTCAAAAGTTATATTTTTAGCGATGACATTTTTTTATCACTGTCGAAAGTTTTACTTTTAGTGACGACATTCTTTTTGTCAATGTTGAAAGTCTTACTTTTAGTTGCAACAATAAAAACGTTGTTGTTGAAAGTAAGGCTCTCAGCAATAACTTTTCAATATCACTGTCAAAGCTAATTTTTGGAATTTTTGTTCTATTTGTATAATTTTTTCATAAAGAAATAAGATATTAAATATATATTTTGTATTGTAAAGATTATCTAATATCTTTGGTCAAAGTTAAAGTATTTTACTATTTCTTTTCATTTGAAATATTCTAAATGTTTTGAAAACACTTTTTCTCTACTTGAGATTAAAGACTTGAAAGGTCAAACCATTGAATCCAATTTACATTTATCTTTACTTTTCCTTCATCTTAATTAATGAAATATATTATTTTTATTAGGATTATTTTTTTAATTAATATAGGGATTAGTAACTCCAATAAAAGAGAATCAGGAAGACAAGCTAATCCCTAATTATCTAATACAATCAACCTTATATTTGGAGAAATTCTTATTAGGCTAAGTTAATTAGTAATATATTTAACATATAAATTAATATTAATGTTGTTTATTACTAATAATAATTAATGAAACAATAATGTACTAAGACAATGATCAATAGTTATTCTAAGAGAATAATCAGCCATGCTAGGATTGATTCTCTCAACCCAAACTCCTATGGGTGTTGGTAGTATGAATATTTTCATATATTGTAAAAGTCTAATGGAGTAATGCCATGCATGGGATGAATGCTTATGGGTTGTTAATATATTTTCCTGAAGAATAAGTAATGACAATATTTAGAGAATAAGTATCGGCTAATACCCTCTCTCAGACTCTCACTTTTTTTTAATATTCTTTATTCTTCCAAACATAACAGATTGAGCTGATTGTATTTTCTTTTAAATCCTATGATGGTCAAAATTACAATATTTGTTTAATGATTTTTTATCAAATTTCTATTATATTATATATATATATATTAAGCATGCATATGTAATATAATTTATTAAATATTATAATATATGATATATATTATATATTATATGATATGACATAACGACAAATAATATAAAATAATATAATATTAATACATATGGATAATAAACATTATATGCATAATTATTGTTATTTAAAAATAAAAATCAAATTTGAAAGTTGGTTGGGAAAACATTTATTTTTCCAAAGAAAAAACATATTTATAGAAAAATTATTTCAGATTTAAAAATAAAAAAAATTATAACATATATATTCATATAAATATAAATATATAAATAAAATATTTTATGATATTAACAATTAAAAATAAAATATATATGTATTTTTTAATAATATATTGATTTTTAAATATATATATATAGGTGTGTGTGTCACACTAGTAATATATATTCCTTTTTTTTTAAAAAATTTTATTATTTTGTATATATTAATTGATTTTATAATATGTTTATTTCTATATATCTTATGTAATAAATTTATTATATAACTACCATGAAAAACTTTTTAAGATTTTGATATTTTAATTTTATTTAAAATTTAAATTGATTTCTTAAGTTAATAGTATGGGAAAATAATTTATAGTTGTAAATATTCATAATTTATTAAAAACCAATTTTTATCCTAACATTATTTTTCAAGAAAATCAATTTTTATATAAATAATTATATTTTTTCTTAAAAAATAAAGTTAATTTTTATTTTATCTTTTAATGTTTTAAAAAATTATTTGGTACCGAGTTAGCTTGACCCTAGACCAGTTTGCTCGAGCAATCTTCAGGCCAAGCAATGGGTAGGGTTAGAACCCGACCTAACCCGACCTGTGCACGCCCTTATATGTGTGTGTATCAGTGTATAGATAAACAATATATATTTAATATCCCATATAAAGACTGTAGATACATTTCAGTTCAACTGAAAAAAAAAAGGTGAATGCAAAGGCATGGGACCCAAGAGATTATGGGTACAAACCTAGGTGAAGTCACAATTGAAATAATTATATCATGTGGTGCTATTAATGTGTGGTAGTGATGTGGCACGTGGTGGGTGATGTGGTGCAGATGGTGATGTGTTGGATAGTGTCCAACAGACTTTCAGCGGTGACAAAAAATTCATCACTAAAAGTATGCCTTATGGCAACAACAATAAAAGTCATTGCTGAAATTGAAGTATTTTTTGCGGCGACTAAAATGTTGTCGCCAATTGACGAACTTTTAGCAGCGATAATTTATGTTGTCAGTGACAACACTTTTTATCACTAAATGTCTACTTTTGATGATGACATTTTTTGTCATCGCCAAACTTTCGGCAATGAGACTTGTGGTGATAATAGGGAAAGCAACAAAATGTCATCCCTGAAAACTTTTGTCAATGGCATTTCATCTTTCAGCAACGAAAATGTCATTGCCTAACTTTCAGCGATGAGGCTTGTGGTGATGAGAGGGGTGACGACAAAATATCATTACTGAAACTTTTGGCAATGACATCTTGTCTTTCAGCAACAACTTTTGTCCTCACCAAAAGTCGAATTTTTTGTAGTGTAGGAAGTGACAACACAATTACACAAAGTGGCAAAAAAGATCAATGGCATGGTAGTAAGGTAATAAACTTGAACAATGCATGGGTGCATTTAATAAGCATTCCATATTATATATACATATATTAAGTAACATTTTCAAAAAGTTTGTGATGGTGGCAGTCGTGCCACACCTCATAACGCTGCTCTGCCCTTGGGTTTGATCCAGCTCAATTTGGTATGAGACCAAATTGACCATAGCTGTCTAGGTCCACTGAACAGCCCCAAAACTTTTTTGTGGTTTCTTTGTTTTGAAATTTGGTTGAAATTTTCTTGGGAAAATTAGATTAAATGACTATTAAATGAAACTATTTTATTAATTTTTTACCTAAACTAATATTAAATATTTAAGTTGTGACAAAGGGTTGGGCCCATCCACCAGTACCACCACCATCACGTGTCCACCCGTGACTATTTATTTTTTGTATATAAGTTACTATCTATTTTAATTAAATAGTCCAAGTTATTCTCATGGTCCTTTTTACTAAATTTCTATTAACTCTCTACCATATTATTATGCACAACTAGATTTTTTTTTACTATGCATCGGTTATATAATAATTTTTTTCAAAATCTTCTTGGTGGTGGTTGAATCTACTAAAAATAAGCAATGAGTTCATGATTCAGTTCCTTGAACCCGAGATGACGAGATTATTGATGAGACATAAAGGGCAAAGAATACAAATGGTGTACTCCTGCTTTAATTCTTCCTACCTTCCTGTCTCATAAGTGCATTGTCTGTAATGATTATTCTCTTCCAAAAATGTCATTCAATGCTTGGCTCACTTTTTATAGCACATTATCCACCAAAGATAGATTGGTAAAAATGAAGATGCTTCAAAATGACTATTGTGTGTTCTACAATATTTATTCTAAAACCAGGGATCATCTCTTCTTTGAACGCAATTTCTCTTCTGGGATACTAAGGAACCTGATGTATGGGCATATTTTGATATAGGTTCTTCTAGATTTGAGACATGGTACCATGTTTTCATCCATTCTAGACACAAATCTTGGCTTATTTTCAAGTTAAGAGTGGTTTTGTTTTGTGCAACTATTTATGAGATATGGCAAGTGAGGAATGATATTATTTTCAAGCAAGAAAATCCCAATGTTGATACTATATGTTTTAGGGCATGATAAATGACCTCAAGTTAAGATAGAAACATCTTTTGATATATAAGAATATGCATATGAATGCTATAGGTTTGAGACTTAATGTTTTTTGAGATATCTAGGTGTTCCCCTTTTGGTTGTAAATACTTTTTATTTTTTTTAATACAATTTCTTCACTTTTCTTTAAAAAAAAACTAATTTTTTTATGATCAAGACTTAATTATTCACCTAAAATGTTTCTAAATTCTTAATTATTTATTCAATAATTTTAATTAAAAACTTAAATTATTGGATATTACACTATTTTGGCATAATTGACACCCACTTGCTTCAAATAATTCTTTTTTTCTTTTTGGCCAATAAAAATTGAAGTTCATTGTAACAAAGTTAAAGTTTACATGACAAGTTTAGTAGTGCTAGAAATAAAATTAGCATTTAACAAATATGAAATGGGGGATGGAGGAGCTAAATTCCAAATAATAGGGTACATCCTCATGCATGTGAATAAACTTGGCGAACCAATTAGCTACCTTGTTAGTTGAGTGGAGCATCCATTTGAAACTCCAATGAGGCACTACACCAGAAAAAGGCTTTCTTGGTGGTTAAAACTGTTGATCCCTTGCTGTTTGCAACCACAAAGGAATTAAATGCTAAGGAAAATTCCTTTATTGTTGCGGTTTTGTGCTACAACCACAAAAGAAAGTCATTCTTTTTAAAAAAAAAAAAAAAACCCTTGTTGGTAGTTATTATGTAGAACCGCCAACAAAAGATAATTTTTTATTAAAAAAGAGATTGAAGAACCACACCATAGTAAAAAAGTTGATTCCGAAAGAACCATGAAGAAGAAGAAAATTTGCTTGTTGCCACTAAATCAGTATCTATATACTTAAAAGAAAATTCGTCTCATCATTATTCTTCCTTCTAGATAGTCGCTAGCCATCATAGATTAGACATAGCAAATAAAAAAAAGAAACAAAAAGGGGTAGAGGTTAGGTCACGGATCCACACTATTGTTCCCAAACCATCGTGCTTCTCACAGATCCACACCATCATTCTTCAATTTGTAGGAGACATCATTTTTTGCAGATCTTCACCTCACTTCATCACCCTTTTCGTCATGTTCGTCGCCCCTCCCATTCTTATGGCATCGTTGTCATCATAGATCTGTGTCCTCTTAGCTGTTGCGTAGTCTCCAACTTCATCTCCCAAGGTGGTAACTCCTCCGACATCATAGTCCACGATAAGTCCACCAATTATAGATCTAGTATGTTGTTGTTCAAGGAAGATGAGGAAGATGTGTGAGTGAGGAAAATGATGGTGGGGTAAAGGTTTGGACTACTGGAGAAGAGAAGAAGAAAAAAGAGGGAGGGAATTAGAGACATGTGAGGGAGAGAGCATGAGTTATAAAGTGAGAGAGTTAGTAGTCGTACATGAACATGTGAGAGAGAGAAAGATGATGAAGTATGGGATGTATTTAGAAAACCATGGTAGTCCTTGATCTTTTCTTCATTAATGGTTAGGAATGGTGATCCATGTAATATGCTTCCTTATAAAATAAAATATTAAAGTTTCCTTTGAGGTTATTAGAAGAACCGCAAAGGAAAGTCCATCCTTTACTTCCTTTACAATTGCAGTTCTTCTAATAACCGCAAAGAAAATATTGCTCAAAACACTACCTCACTTTTCTCAACATTTGCTTATATAACCACCAACGTTTATGCGCTAAGGAAAGCCATTTCTGGCTTCATTTGAACAACATCATTTGTGATACCTGGACAAAGCCAATTTGGACCGGCATGTTTATCAATAATAGCTTGAATTAACTCTTGACAATTAGATTCAAAGATAACATGCCTCCATCCCCTTTGTGTGGCCATATGGATAGCCTTTTGCAAAGAATTCAATATAAAAGAAAACAAAATAATTTTTCTAAATGACATATAACCTTAAGATTTTAGTTTATGTGATATCAAAGTATAGTTGACTTTCTTATTCCATAAAGGAAAAACACTAGAGTCGTGCCATCAACAAGAATGAGAAAATAATTATGCTGGACATGTTATTCGAATTGGAATTTACTAAATATGAAATTTACTCAGTTTTTATATAGTGACATTTTTTAGAAAAACATGACACGTGAAAGACTCTATGTTAGATAAAAATATACTCTCTCCGTATCTTAATATAAAGGACAATTGGGATAGTTCTTATATTTCAAAATATAAAAGATGCAGGGATTTGTCTAGTGTATTCAATAACTTTTTTTTAAATATGCCCCTAATTAAGATGACATTTTTCCAATACAATTCATATTTATTAATTGCATAATGTAAAAATTATTAATATTAAATAAGAGTACTTTTTAAAACTATTTTATATTCCACATAAATTTATTGTTTTCCTTAATCTATGTGATTTTGTCTTTTGTTCCATATATTAAGAAACAGAAGGAGTACTATTCTTTTCCATAAAAGGAAAACATCATAGTTGTGCTCCCAAAGGAATAAGCCAGGAATTCACTCACTAGATGATTTGAAATAGAATTCATTCCTGCTCCAATTTTTTTACAAAAATTTCTGTATGCTTTTTTTTGGAAATATGAACATTTTATATGAGTAATAAAATTATTCTCTTCCAACCTTTTAATTGGGTTTTGTATGTGGTGTATTAGATTTTCTATATATATATATTGGCATTATGGTGATTTATACTTTGTTACTAATAATAAAAAGGGTTAGATTAAATTCTTATTAGTTAAAACTTCATTGTTGAACACATTGATTAATTGATAATAGATTCATTTTAGACCCCATCATCCGTGGGTTTTACTTCTTACATTTAGTTGCTTTTAATGTTTACTACTTCATTATTTGAAATTTTACTAATATATCATAAAACTGAAAGTTTCTTGAAAGAAAAAAGATATAATATGTTATAAAAAGAAAGACATGCATCATGATTCAAAAAATTAAAACATATATTAGGAAACGCCAAATGTAAAAAATTCAAACAATATTATTAACTTAAGATCAATCAAACAGTCATAAGTTTGGAAGTAAATATGGGAAGAAATTAAGTATTGAGCACTTAATTTTTTAACAAAAAAATATAGAAAAGGAAATTTTATTAAGCCTTTGAGAAAAATTCAAACCTATTAGCTAGTTTGAATAGGCTATTATAGATCAAATATCAAATAATACTCACACTCTTCAAATAAGTTAAAATTGATTAGATCACACTTAACAACGTGATTAAAGTTGATTTATATGATATTGATCTAACTTGATATATAGTATTTATTAAATCATAATTTTATTGATGTAATCTATGTCAAATTATGTTATGAATCGTAAAACTAAACTATTTTAAAAGTAAATTTTGTCACAAACAATCAAGCAAATAGAAGTTAAAAGTTACAACAACTATTTCAATTAGCATACAATAAAGTTAGTAGTGCTCTTCACTTGATGACTAAATCTGCTCTACGAATAAGAACACACATATATCTTATAGTCTAAAAAATTAAACTTTTGACAACAAACTAATGATAAACTTAAAATCCATCCATGTGATGCACAAGAAAACATTTTTGTAATAAAATCATTGACACTACTATAGAAATGAGCTTTGTAGGCGGTTATTTTTATCTTTTTTTGGCCGTTATGAACCGCCTACTATTAAAGCGCCATAAAAAGGAATGGTTTTTGTAGGCAGTTATTAACTGCCTATAAAAATCTCCTTTTATTGGCGGTTATACAAATAACCGTCTACAAAAGTCCTAGAAAGGAGGACTTTTATAGGCGGTTATATGGATAACCGCCTACAAAAGATAGTTATGTTTTTTAAAAAAATATTTTGATACTGAATTAATCGAGTATCAAAATATATGCAACTTGTTGAACCCATTGACAAAAAATAAAATTTATTACATTAAAAAGCACTTACAAATTAATATCAACTTACATATCATAAATAAACAATATATTGACACTACAAAATGATAAAATCAGAAAAAAAGTTTCTAAACAATATCTCAAACACTATAAATAATCTATAAACATGTTAACATCTATTGAATATGGCCAATCTTTCTCGAACCTTGTATTGACATAACCAATCTTCTCTTCATAACCTTCAAAGTTAAAGAAAGAGCTTTCAACCAATGAACCCAACTGACTGTATGAAAAATAGTTAAAAGGACAAATCATTAAAATGTATAATAGAATTTTGCAAGATAGATAACCTTGAAAATCTTAGCCTTAGGGGGTAAAAATAGATAAAATAAAAATCATTACATATCTTCAAAGGTCTAAGCTTTTGGTTAGTTCAAATTTTATAATAAAAAATGAGATACTCCTTAGTATGCCTAGATTTCTCATTCTACGTTTCTAAGACTCCAATACTCCATGGTTTAAGGTTAACTCAATTAGGCAAAGACCAACGAATAAGTTTGAGCAAAGTCCTAATGGTTTATGCAACACATGATTCTTTTATGAGGAATTCAAACCTTATCAATAAGTACTGCTTGTTCAAAAATTATGGTTGATATTTGACTAAAAGTCTTGCCATCTTAGTCCTAAGACTATGATTTCTGGCTGAAATTTAAAAGAAAAATTATGGTTGATAGTAAATAAACTTTTAGCTACTTGTGAATGGTTGAGAAGAAAAGGACGTTATTGATCTTGCTTGATCAAAGGCCCTATTGTATAGGTTCTGCAGATTAACTTCACAAGTTGAAAATGTCAGAATTTGTTGCAGTCCACATCGACCATGTATAAACTGAAAAGAAAAAATAAAATAAATCTTCCATGTATAATGAATTCAGCTAGGGAAAATTAGTTCATGAAAGACTATACTAAATCACCAAAGAATTAGCATCCTAATTCACAAATTTAAGAAAAAAGCACTTGTGAGAAAACAATTATAACCAACTTTATAACAATGGCCACTATTTGTGACTTCAAGAAAAGCTGGATATAAGAACAGTAGAAGGAAAAAGGATACAATGCCATAAAGAGGAAAATTATAAGAGATAAATTATTATTGATCAAATTAACATCCTTCATGAAAGGACAATGGAAACAACATTCAAGTTGAAGGGTTCTAAATTCCTAAATATGCCAATGAGACCAATATGAAATAAACTTTAGGTCAAGCAAGTTACAACAAAAGAAAGAAAAAAGGAATAAACGATAAACATGTAGTACTAACTTGAAGTTAAACACTATTAATAAACCTCAGTTATAAAATGCCAGACTCCATATAATGCAATGCATAAATTCTAGTGTTTCAGAAATAGAGTAGACTGAGATAAAACAAACAAGAGTTTAATGGTGTTCCATCCTTATGACCAATATCCTTTTCCAACTACCATTATCTAACTTTATCATTATAAGCAATCAAGCCTCTGTCTTATTCTTACCCACTTTGAGGACTTGATTGGATCTTTCAATGCTTGCTTAAACCAATACGGTAAACCATCAATAACACCATTAAGCTATATCAGCCACATATCCACACAAAAATGCTTGATTGAAAATCAAAATGACAATAAGAACGATATCTAGAGGCCAGTGACAATTACAAATAGTATACACCATCAATACAATATAATAACTATAGATACAGGAAGAAAGGACTTGAACTTTTACCAAAACAAGAAAACACAGTTTGAAGAAAAAATGGGAGCATGAAGTAAAGCATTTATTTTTTATTTTTCATTTTTCATTTATATCAACCAAGTGCAAGCATATCATGTCATAAAGGAAAATTAAAGATCTTGGATACATACTGCAATTATATGAACAAAACTGACAAATTTCAACCATTGAAATATATATCTTGAATATATAGCCAAGTGGAAACAAGAATAGTGAAAACATTATGTAAAACAATGAAAATAAGGTGGACAGCCTTGCCAACTCTTGTGAAAAAGTCCTAGTTTACTCCAAAAAAAGGCATCGAATGAAAGTTTGACAATAGCTAACATAATAGCCAAAAAAAAAGCTATTATTCATAACTTATAATTAAATAGTGCAACTTTTATATAAATATATAAAAATAGATATTATTGATACTCAGAAATTAGTAATCACAAAATAAATTAAATTAATATTTTAACAGCTATTAATTATTAAGCTATACAATTTAAACAAAAGCTTATAAGAAAAAAGAAAGAATAGAATTATAGTAGAAGTGGAAGGTAAAGAACCCTTATCTTCCTCCAATTACAATAGGATTCGTGGTCATGGTTCTCCTCCGATAGTAAAGTTCTGCTACTGAGAACCAAAAGAGAAAATCAGAAGAGAAGAAACTCACAATTCATACTAATTAACTAATGCAAATTTTCTAACTAGAAGCTAGACTTTACCCTTCTCACTATAGGATTTCAAAATGTTAAGGATAACAAAAGAAGTAAAGTCAAGAGAATATCCAAATACAGTTCCTATTACAAAAGGTAGTCAAAGGCACAAGGCAGCCTTTTCTAGTATGGTAAGAAACCATAAAAGGTAATGAGATGAGAATTAGAGAAGATCCCATAGTTTAAACAACATTCTTCTCCAGCTCTGCATGGTCTTGATAGAGGAAATTTTAATGTATTTGTTGCAGGATCTACTTAGCCATAGTGCATTATGTGTGGGCAAAGCTATAGTCAGGAACCAGAAAATGAATCAAATAACATTCAATAAGGATTCCAAAACAAGGATAGAAATAGTATTATTAATATCATTAACATCATTGTTAATATGAAATCTATCTTAATATCTCTAAACAGTAATCAAAGCAGATATACTTCAACCAAAAAATGGTAGAGCTCCCTAAGTATGAGAAATAATCTAAATTGGCAAAAAGGGAGGCATGGAGGAATAAGATGCTAAATTCTATTCCAGAAGAATATGCATATCTTATAAGATAAGTGGCAGTCGTTGTAATATGAATTTTAACTACCATTGTTTCCTCACTGAATCACAATATTAGGAAAACATTAAATCTTAGAATTCTAGAAACAGGGGAGGCGATAAACCAAGAACAAAAGGAAAGTGGGAGGAGACTCAATAAAGAGAAAGAGTATACATACTGAATGATTAAGAAATCCAGCAATAGGAATTAAGCACGTACTTATCATTCCAATAGAGAACTTTATCTTCATACTATTATTTGAGTACCAAAGTTCACAAGCCCATAGAAATTGCTCCCATGTGTACAAATTTGGAGGAAATATATCAGGAAAATCATTGCTCAAAGTAGGGAACAATTCATCATACTGAGCATGTAGGTGTTGCCACAAAATAAAGTAAAATTATAAACACCATACTTTTAGTAGTGGGCAACAAGTAACTATATATACTGTATAAATAGAATAAAATCATACCTAACCGACTACAAATAATAGTACACAAAGAATAGATAAATATTATTGCCTAGAAGTTGAAAGGTAATATAACTATGAGAATAAGAGTTTAGTCATACAATAGCAATTATCCAAAAGAAAACACATCAAATCTTAGTCTTTTATACAACATGGTCTAGTTTTGAAAATGACTACTGCCTTGGGTAATAAGGTTATAATTCACCTTTTCTATTTTGTTTAAACACATTTCAAGTTATTAGTAGTTTAAGAACATGTTTTCATAAAAAAAAGGGTTTAAGAACAGAATAGAAACAAATACCACATGTTTTCATATTTATCTGGTATACCACATGTTGAATAGAAACAAACTGGCCAAAAGTATTAAAATAGATTTTTTTTACTTGGAAAGCTTTTTCTTCTCTGGCTAAGAACTTCCCAGAAAAGTTGAAGTCAAACCATTAGAAAGCTAAAATGGACTGACCAATAGCCATAGTGTACCAAGCAGTAGTGGTAGGGCTCTCTTTGGGGGTAAACTTAGGGTTCCTAGATCGGACTTGCGGAACCCACGAAGAAGCCACAGACTTGGGGAGACAGATTCAGCGGGACGAAGAAGCCACGGACTTGAGGGACCCACAGAGACATCGAACAGACTTGGCTAACGGGAGAGAACTCGGACAAGACAAACTAATATGTGAGGTAGCGAGAGTGAAAGTGTGCCTATGGCTTTAAATTGGGGCTGAAATTAAACATAAACATTCATAATTAATAATTTTTTTAAAGAAAGAAAGAAACATAGACGATTAATAATCATAACTGCATATGTTGGTGATTTTTTTAAAAAAAAAATAACAATCATATATGGTTATTTTAAATAACCACCTCCGTTAGTTTTTTTAATTTTTCTTTTAAATAATTATACTTTTGTAAGTGGTTGTTTAAATAACTGCCTACAGAAGTATATTTTTGTATATGGTTGTTCTTACAACCACCTACAAATCCGTCCGCCTAACTTTTTTTGCGTTTTTTTATATAACCGCCTACAACTATGCACCAAAAAAACTCATTTTTGTGGTAATATGAGTAGGACTCTCTAATTTTGAAATAAAAAAAAAATTCGAACATTATATAACAAAATAGCAAAATATATAGTCTAAGATAAGTCAATTAGTCAAAGCTCCACATTCTATCATTAGGTTCTCTAATGCCAAAGCTCTATCCTCTGAAAAGCATTACCATTAGCTGTTGAAACATGTTCATCCTTTGTCATTGTTGTTCAAACCCTAAGGGCCCATTTGGTTCAATTACAAAGGAAATAATGTAATGTAATGTGATATAATGAAATGATGATTACATGTGTATTTGTTTGGTATGATATTGGAGATATATGGAACAAATTGTTTTATATATTTAATTAAATGAAAATAAAAAAAAGAGAAAAATATCCTTAATCCTTCCCAACAGTGTTTGACCTTCCCACCATTGGCAATATCTCACCTCCCACAACAACCATTGCTAAAAAAACAATCCTTTTCACTTTTTCTTTCATCCTTACAGGCATACAAATCTTAGCACAAAATTTCAAGATCTCAGCAATATGCAAATGCTCTAAATCAAAGAAGAAAAAGAACAAGAAGAAAGAAAACATAGATCTAGTAAGGCATTGGAGATGAGATGCCAAGAAGGAGAGGGAAGGCGTCAAAGATGAAAGATAAGGATGATGCAAGATCTAGGAATGACATGAGATCTGTAAACAATGATGCAAGATGGAGGATGAAGCTTTGAAACATGCGATGGTGACAAAGAAAGCCCCAAGACAATGAATAACATAGTAGAACTCCAGATTTGCTAGAGAAGCACTAGGATATGCTAGATTTGGAAATGACGATAGGATAATTGGAATTGGTAGTGGAGGATGTTTTGGAGATAGTGGATAATCGGTTGAAGTCTGAGATAGAGGATATAAGTCTAGAGATGGAGAGTGATAGTAAAGAAAAAGAATAAGAGGGACTGGGATGAGATGGTATTGGTGAAACTCCAAATCTATGTCTTTTTCTCATTTGTGAATGGTAGAAAAGTCATTTCCATTTCATTTACATTGTTGTAATCCCCTTCACTTGGAAAAATGGGAGGCATCCTCTTTACTTTAATTTAGGTGATCCCTATTATTCATGTATTCTTCATGCCTTGAATCTTGCACAACCAAACACACCTTGTCAGGTAAGGCAATAAGAATTACCATCAGATAACCCCCACTATGAGCAAAAAAAATGGATAGTAATTGACCAATCCTCATTTACCCATTTTAAATTTCGGCCATAACTTCCTCTCAACTCTATCATGCTCTATGTAGCCATGTCTATCTTGTACTCTTGCATATTGTTTTATGAAGCTTGTAGCCTTTTCTCTATCTTTGTGTGTTTAGTTACTTGCCATAGTTTCTCAATGGTTATTCCTTTTTTTTCTTCTTCTTCTCCTTCTTTGTTGCTTATTTTTTCATTTTCTATTACCGGGGCTGTATAAAATATGTATACAAGATGATCCAATGATGATCAAATACAATTGTAATATGTGATTCCTTAAATTTTTAACTATTAGGTTTAGTATAATATAAGTTTTGATTATGACAAATATAGGGTAATAAGAAACAAATGCATCATATGTGTCTAACATATATAATGTTCCTTAAAGAAATAAAAGTGCATTAGAATGTGTTTAATTGAGTTTATAATGTATACATTATGCTATGCATTAATATATTCACTATGTTTTTACAATGTATAATAGAAGTTGGATATATAAATTGAATTAACTACTTAGTTTGTAAGTAAAATATATTAAATGTAGGATTGTCCAAGTAGGAAGAGTGAGCATTGGAATAGAAAAAGGGAAATCAACATCATGTCTCACTCAAAAAAGGAGAAGAGAAAGGATGCTCTAAGAATGGAATATCAGAAAGAGCATGCCAAGAAGGAAATGACCAGGTGAAAATGGAGTTTAAGCATTGAAGACCTAGTTACTAGGTATATTTTGTTTTCACTTAGGTTTTGAGGTGGTTTTAATCTTTGAAAATTACTTAATCTTGTTACCATATGTTTTAAACAAGTTAGATTAAGTAAATCCTATTTTAGCATATGTTAGATTTGAAAATACTGACTAATAGATGAATTTTGCTGTTAATCCTTATATATTTTGTGCAAAATTTGAACTTTGCTTTCTGAAATTTGAAGTTTCAGAGTTATCATCTCTGATAGATGAATTTCCGGTTCTAAAATTCGAATTCCAGGTTAAGCATAGTTTGTGAAATATGTAAGATTCATCTAAAATTTGATCAAAATTTGAATGATATTCAAGTGCATATAAAGTTCAGAGTTACTCTCTCTAACAGACAAATTTTGGATTTCAAAATTCGAATTTCAAAATGAGAACTTCCGAGTCTAATTAGAGCTGGTCTCTGAGAGACGAATTTTGAAATGCAAAATTCGAATTTCACAGAGCACAACTTTTGTGCCATGTTGAGCTAGCCACTGATAGACGAATTTTGACTTCTAAAATTCAAGTTTTGAGTGCGTTGTAAAAACATGAGACAACTATTCATATTCAACAGATGCACTTTGAATATGAAAATTCATATGTTCTAACATGGGATGTATTTGACAAATTCAAAATTTGAATTTCACTTTTGAACAAATGAATTTTGGAAGTTTAATGTTAAAGTCTTCAACTTATGATCTCTATGAAATTCGTCTGTTGACACCCAAAATTTGAATTTTAGTGTGTCAAACACATTGAATACGTTTGGTGAACGGCAAGTTTTGTAGAGTAACCATTGGTTAACATTTCTAACGGATAGGTCTTATGTTTAACATCTAGTTATGTCATGAATCTGTAAATATAATCTCATTTAAACTTATGGAAAACAATCTTAAGTGAGTTTGTGCCAAAATGTTGTCCTAATACAAAAAAATCTTTTTATATTAGCATTATTAGTTAAACCTACCTCAATATTGTGAGCTTTCAACGTATTATCCACTTTTTAAGAAAGTTTCTATTATGTAATCATTCTTTTCTACAAATTTTTTTGGTAGAATCTTAGTGTAGAGAAACACTAAGGGATATTACATATCTTGTAAGGGTATGGGGAGAGTGGCTTCACAAGTGCCTACTAAAACTTGTGGGATATATTGAGGCTTCACAAGTGCCCAAATCAAACTTATGAGATATAGTGAAAAATCTCAAGTCATGGCTTGGGGACTAGACGTAGACCAAATGGTTTGAGCTGAACTAATATAAATTCTTGTGTTTTGCTCTTCATCTTCTCTCCTTAATTGCTGCACTCAACTCTCTTTGTTCATCACTGTTTTGTTGCAATGCTTGGTGAAATTAGGCTGTATTTTAAAAGGGCCAAAATCTTACATCACCCAATTCATCTCCCCTCTTGGGTGACTCTTGGATGACTAGCCAACCCAACATTAACAACTCTTTAGGTTAGATTGTTTTAATGGATGGGATTATCTCTTATATTATTATTTTAATGCATAGTTTAGCTTTAAATTTGGATGTGCATTTATTTTTATTTCTCTTTATATATGGAGTCCTACAAACCTAGTCTCAACCTAGTGAGCCAAACTAGTCTTATCTAGTCCCAAGTTAGTCTGGACAAGATTGGTCCTTTGTCTCACAAAGTGAAACCTAGTCTCTTTAGGACTAGGCATTGAGTTGCTATTAACCCGATCTTATTTGTACACCTATAATGTGCATGCTAAAATATAGCAAAATACTTAACATTCATAACATGAATGTGCTAAAATAAAAAGTACAAGTATTTCCACCTACTAATAGATTCAAGAGTGATGAGTAATGTAAGAACTTTCTTTGGGCATTTACTTGTCATAGTGATGTTAGTTTATAACTTATTCTTTTTATTTTTTTCTTTGGCTAGATGGTTTATAGTGTAACACCTTAACTTTATACCATATTTCCCATATATTAGATCTTATTATGGCTCATTGATCATGTTTAAAAGCTTGAATTACTTGAGAGACTAAAATAGAAAAATTTAAAATCTTGAGTTACTATTCATTTGGTAAGTCCATTTTACTAATTAAACTTTGAAAAATTATAACTAATTCTAGAAAAATCATATGAAGATAATTTACTCTCTAAAAATAGCTTAAAACATTATCTACATAGAAAAAAATGAAACAGTAGTTTTAATGTGCCAATGAATACATTATTTAGCATAAAAATCACTATTCATTTGTTTATTTTTCACTTTCACAGAATTTTGGCCTTAATTTCAAAATTTCATAACGTATCCTATTTTGAGCAAAGTCATGCATACTTTATGTCATTTGAAAGCTCTATATGTCTACTTTTTAGGCATTTTTTATACATTTATTCTACTAGAGTAGGGCATGATGTAATGCCCCTCATGATATCTTTATTGGCTTGTGTTCAGGACCGGAGGAAACAGGGCGGAGTTAGGTTCAAGAGAAGCCAAAAAGGGCTTCAAGCCGCGGCGAGAAGCAGAGCCGCCGAGGCAAGATGCTTTCCAATAGTGTTGTCCGGTAAATTTATGGTGGTGCTGCGGCTCCAGATATCTGGAAAAGCCACGGTGAGAGTCGAGATTTTTGTTTAAATCCGGATCATTTCGGATGTTTAGAAAGAAAGAAAGAAATCGGAGAGAGCGACGAGAGAGGTGATGATGGTTCAACATTTCCGGTGTCCAGGAGTGATTTTCGAACAGAGGGAGCTTGGATTTAAGTTGGTAAGTGTTCTCTACTCCTCCCTCTTCATTTTTCTTCTGTGGAAATTTGGGGTTTTCAGTTTTAAGGTTGGATTTCCGGTTTGTGATGAAATCCACAGATTGAAATAGTTAAAAAGAGGTTAATGATGTGTATTTTGGTGTTCTTGTTGCTTGGATGTGAGTTTTGAAGGGTTTATATGTGATTTGATCTTAACCCTAGGTTGATTCCAGTTAAGGCTCTTGGGAATCTGAGTTGTATGATATTGTTTGGTGTGTAAATGTTTCCCAAGAGCTTATTGATGCATGAAAGGGGTGTTGGAACCTTGGATTAGGCCTAAAGTGGTTGAATTGTGATGTTTTGATTATTGGTATATCGTGTTAATGAAAGAATTGTGTTATTATGAAGGTTGTTTGGTTAGCTGAGAGGGGTTCAAGCATGTTGGGGTTCAAGAAAGCGTGTGGAACTTGTGTGAGTGCGGTATTGACAACCTAAGGTAATCGGGTGTTTGTTTATGTGGTATTGTATAGTTGTGTATATATATGTATGTCTCTTTCATACCACAATATTGATGTGTTGCGTGTATTGTTTTCTATACATATATCGTGGTATGCGTACGGTTAGATGATGATGATGATTGTGATGATGATATATATATGATGTTGACATTGATATGATATGAGATGGTGCATACATGATGATATGACATGATGATATATGTGTTAGGGAGGATAAGGATGGGATATGTGTACAAGTATATGTGTTAGGGGAGGACAAGGGTGGATTATATGTGTGTAGAGAGGATAATGATGGACCGTATATGTTAGGGAGGATAAGGATGGATTGTATATATTAGGGAGGATAAGGATAAGACCCTTGAGAGGGCGACATGCATACCATTCATTTTACATTGCATTAATGTGTTATATGAGTTATGTATAAGAATATATATATGTTTATGTGTGTGGTTATCCTCGGTTACTGAGACATTGTCTCAACCCACCCTCTCCCACGACTAACCCTTTCAGGTGAAGGTTCTGGCGCTAGTCTTGAGAAGCCCAGAAAGTAGCCGCGGATGTGGGAATAGTCTATGTACTATTTGTTTTTGGATAATGTATTATATGCCAAGTAGGATAGAAGGTTTTGTATTAAGCATATGGTGTTGTAAGAATGGTTGTAAATGTATATTGTGATGTATGGGTAGTTGCATATTTTGGTTGTGTATGGAATGTGTTATTTGTGGTGTTTGAAGAGTGTTAGATGTTAGGAAGTCGGTATTGTGGTATTTGTGAGCCCAGGGTGGTTTTGGGCCTAGTTGTTGTGTTTAGGGCCTGTAGCTCGTCTTGTCATGTTGAGGTTAAAGGGGATCAAAACTCAAAGGAGTGGTTCCTTTGAGGTGAAACCTCTTTGGACAGGTCAGTTTGAGGGTTTTGGACCTGTATGAACGACCTGAGTGACCATTTGTCTTTGGTGACAATTAGAAGTGGTTAGTGGTGAGTTTTGGTCAATAAGCGGCCAAAATGGTGTTATGGGTCCAGAATCTCTATATAGAGTTGGTTTGAGGCAAAAAGGGTGTCTATGGATAGCTTGGGACTAGATTGACTTGTAGGAGTTGGAATCAAGTCAATCGAAGGTTGGAGCATAAAGTTATGCGCATTGAAAATTTGCCCAGATTGTAGAAGTTGCTGATATGGGATATCAGTAGGGGGCACCGTAGCTTCAGAGTCTAGGCCGCGATGCCAGTGAGGCCAGAAGTGAGGGAGTTTCAAGGGAGGCCGGAGCCGCGGTGATAGTGTAGCGGTCATGACCCTAGCCCAGTTTTTGGTGTTGTTGTTCTATTTTTGCTGTTTTTGAAGGATGATGTGAGTATCGGTTATTGATTTTAGTAGTTTTGGGTTAAGTCTGGAGGGTTTTGGAGGTAGGTTGTTACACATGACATCATCTTAAATCATTAAGGGTTAGAACTCTGCTGTTACTGCAATAGTTTTAGGAAAACTTATATTCTCTCATTATATAGCTCCAATTAGTTCCAAATTAGTAGCACATTAAGCTTAAGACATAGAACTTTCTATTATACTAACTGCTAAATTTTTAGATCTCTACACGATCTTTATACAGCCTATTGAAATATCTAGTATTCTCAGTGAAAGCTCTAGTTTTTCCTACATTGTCCATTTCTAAACTCTAAATTTAAAAATTCATTATAAATCATTCACTTATCCAATTTTAGTGTTCCTTGACTCTTTGGAAAGCCTATCCTGTCTACTTTTAGAGCATGTATAGCTTGCTACATTCATCTATATTTCATTTGAACAATAACTTGTTTACTAACAATGAGTTGGAATAAGCCTTCTCATTCATGAGCCTTATATATATATACATCATCATACTTAGCACCAAATCCATACATACATCATAAGGGGAGTACAAGGAGCATCAATATGCATCAATACATAATTAACATTCCACAAATATATTGATACAAATTTCCATAACATATCATTATAACTTGCAAAATCAAGTTATTCATCACTATCTTCTTCATTCCTCTTGCTCTCTCCTTGGCCTCTTCCATGTCTTGGCCCTAACATATTAGTTATTTGGAAGGGTGAGATTCAAATAATCTCAATAGCAATTACTATTCAAGCAATCATATCATACATTGAACTTGAGAATGTCAAAGAATCATTAATAAAAACATTGACACATTTACGTCATATGATTTCACAAAAATTCTGGTAGAGTTTTATTTTATAAATTAGACATTCTGGGGTCACAAAACCCCCCATGAAACTCAACCATTAGACTCATTAAATCACAATGATTGTAACACCCCTCATGACTTTGTTTTGGCATTGTGTGTAGAACTGGAGGAAAACAAGACCGAGGAAGGTTCAAGTGGAATCTGAAAGAGCTCCACGCCACAGTAAGAAGCAGGGCCGTCGTGGCTAGAGCTTGTCCAGTGGCTCTTTCTGGCTGAAAACTGGTGGAGTCATGGTGAGATGTGTTGAGGCTACGGCGAGAGTCGGGTTTCTGGTTTAAATCAGAAACATTTTAGACGAATAGAAAGAAAGAAAGAAGAGAACGATGAAGGAGAAATGAGGGAGCTCTACTAGGGTTTGAGATTTCAGGCATCTAGTAGTGATTTTCAGATCTTCGAAGCTTAGATTC
The DNA here is from genome assembly GCA_026686845.1 of Adenanthera pavonina. Classification (NCBI taxonomy): domain Eukaryota; kingdom Viridiplantae; phylum Streptophyta; class Magnoliopsida; order Fabales; family Fabaceae; genus Adenanthera; species Adenanthera pavonina. The sequence goes on from JAIVEN010000017.1 coordinate 14,686,478, forward strand.
AAGTTGATAAGTGATTTCTACTCCTCCCTCTTCATTTTCTTTGATTGGAACTTGGGGTTTTTTAGTTATAAGTTTGGATCTTCGATTCTGGCAGGAATCCATCAATTGAAATGGATGAAATGGGGTTAAGGGAGTATATTTTAATGTTCTTGTTGCTTAGATGTGAGTTTTTATGCATGATTTGAACTTAACCCTAGGTTGTTTTCGGTTAGGGCTCTTGGGAATCCGAAATGTATGGGATTGTTTGGTGTTTGAATGGTTCCTAGGAGCTTAATGATGCATGAAAAGAGTGTTGGAACTTTGGGTTAGACTAAAGTGGTTGAATTATGATGTTTGGTTTATTGGTATATTGTGGTAATTGAAGAATTGTGATATTGTGAAGGTTGTTTGGTAACTTGAGAGGGGTTCATGAGTGTAAAACAACTCAAGAAGTTCGTGGAATCTGCGTGTGTGGTATTGACACTTGAGATAACCAGGTGTTTGTTTGTATTGTATTGTTTATATTGTATATATGCATGTTTGTGTGTACTATTTTCTATATATCGTGGTATGCACACAACTAGATGATGACTATGATGATTAGAGATGATGATATTGACACGACATGACATGATGCATACATTACATTGTGATATGATGATGATGATTATATGATGATGCATAAGCATCACCACACGACATTGTGAGATTATGATATATGGTGGATTGGGTGGTGATGATGATATATGCTAGGGAGGATAAGGATGGAATATATATATATGTTAGGGAGGATAAAAATGGGATCCCTACGGCTAAATCACTTCCTTTGGCCAAAAGGGTAAGTGGGCGCAGTGGATTACATCTTCCCTAAATCACTACTAATTCGTGGTGGGAAAGGGAAAGGAGAGCCATGGTCCAAACATTAGTGTTACCTTTGGCTGGGTGCACTAATGGGAGGTGAGCTGGGTGATGTCTCGGAATCAGTCTTTACTGACTATTGAAAGGGAATTACCTATACGAAATGTCATGTTATGACGATAACCCGTGGTTCTAGCTATGTGTGAAGGAGACATGCATTACATTCATTTCACAGTGCATTCATGAGTTACATGAGATATATGTATATATGTGTGTGTGTGGTTGTTCCCAATTACTGAAACATTATCTCACACCCCTCTCCCATGAACTAACTTTTCAGGTGACAGTTCTGGCACTAGTCCTGAGAAGTCGAGGGAGTAGTAGCGGATGTGGGAATACTAGGTCTACGTAGTCTGTGTGTAATTTGGATAATGTAACTTGTGCCAAGTAGGATAGAAGGTTTTGTAATAAATATATGATATGGTTATGGATTATATGGATGTATGTTGTATGTATGGTTATATATGTGATGTGTATGTTATATTGTGGTGTTTACATGGTTTTGGATGTTGGTAAGTCAATATGGTGGTGTTTGTGGGCCTAGAGTGGATTTGGGCCTAGTTGGTGTATTTTAGGGCCTATAGTTCGTTTTGTCAAATGGGGTCCAAATGGGTCAAATCTCAGAGGAAGAGTTCATTTTAGGTAAAACCTCTTTGAACAAGTTGGTTAAGGGGTTTTGGACCTGTATGAATGGTCTTTGAGTGACCATTTGCCTTTGGCGGCTATTGTAGGTTATTAGTGGTGAGTTTTGGTCAATAAGTGGCCAACATGGTGTCAGAGGTCCAGAATCTCCATACGGAGTTTGATTGAGGTGAAAGTGGTGTCTATGGATAGATTGGGACTAGATTGACTTGTAGGAGTTGGAATCAGGTCAATCAGAGGTCGGAACATAAAGTTGTGCACATCGAAAGCTCACCCTGGTGGTTGAAGTTTGCTGGTATAGAAAACTAGTAGTGGGATCTGTGGTGCCAGGCAGTAGGCCGTGATGCCATGTGGTCCAGTAGCGTGGTGAGTTAGGGGAGGTTTAGAGCCGCAGCAGTACTGTAGTAGCCATGGCCCCAACCTAGTTTTTGATGTTATTTGCTTCGTTTCCACTGTTTTAAAGTTTTGGGATGCTGTTTTTAGAAGTTTGGGTTGCGTTTGGTTGGTTTTTGATGGTCTTGGTCAAGTCTAGAGGTGTTTGGAGGTAGAGTGTTACAATGATCATATGACAAAACTTCAAGTTCAAAACAATTAAGTATGACAACATAATGCAGGAAATGGTAAATAACTACCTCGATGAACCTCCTTGCTCTTTCTCTTGGTTCCATATCTTTAAAGAAATTGCTTAGGCTTCCTTGAACTGAGATACACCATTAAACAACTACTTAAGTAACTGGTTCATGGTGCTATTTCACAAAATTTCAACAAAACCCTAAAAATCTATTTTCTTCATCTTAAACTTCTTCTTGAACCTATTACTTGTCCTTAAGGTCTTCCATCATGGGGAATCCATTTTTTATCCTCAAAATAATGAAATTCTCACTCTAAAGCACTCTACTAAACTGGCCAAAATAGGGGAGTGAAAGGGAAGAGATAACTTTCCATTTATTTGCTTCCAAACTCTTGAATTCCTTTCTTTCTCATATAGTTTAATTTTTCTCTCAAGTTTACTATGCAAAAACTCATATCTTATACATACTACGGTTAGGCTGAAATTCTTGGTGGAAGAGAGGAAGAAGATGACTCAACTAGCTTAAAGCACTTGGAAACACAAGGTAAAGATCATGAGAGCTTGCCTTTGCACTTGATCTTCCAACTTTTGTTTCTAGCTTGCACGTCCTTCTTTCTTTTTCTTTCTTGTGTTTCACAAAGATGGCTCTCTTTGTTTTGCAAAATGAGAGCTCTTAACTCACTTAAAGCCATTTAACTCATGTCTTGGAGGAGAGAGATCAAATGGATGAATAGTGACTTTGGTTACTTGCCAACTAGAGTTAGTTTGTGAAATATCCTTCATTAATCAATTAAACAAATTCATTCCATGTCCTAGCAACTGTATGTCAAGCCACATTAAGGGTAATTTTGTCCAAAATTGCTTCATAATTTTTATTAGTTTAAAATAATCTTTACCGATAAATTTTACCCATACGGATTAATTACTTTTCTCATAATTTGTCATTTTATTGGTACCGAGTTATTCTAAATTTGGTTTTGGACTAAACTCATTATCTTATCCCAAAATATATTTGGGTGGGGTTCTCATATTATTCCTATCTCTGTACTACCTTTTGTGAGGCCTACAATTTCTCTTTCAGTACAATAATTACCTTTTGACTTTCAATGACAATTATAAATTCATACTAACTTAATTAATTTTAAAGTAGTATTCATTTTGGTCTGGCTTCTCGAGCTCCGAATTGACAGTAACTCTTAAAAATTACAAAATTGCCCTTGACCTGGTGAAATTATAATTTATAATTCTTTCGGGTCATTTCTTGTAATTTTTTCAGAGACTTTTTCTAACTAATTCTTCCATTTAAGGAATAAATTGCAAATGATTCTTCTCCCTTGAGGCTAGAATAAAATTTTCACATTTTATTTTTTAACATAAGAAATGACCTTTTTCCTTTGAGCTAGGTTAAAAAAGTACATACTGATTCTTTCGGGTACTTTCTCATAATTTTCACCAGAGACCATTTTTTCAATAATTCTTCTCTGTATACCTTCAAATTGGTTTATCTTTCAACATCAACCTCTTAGCTACATAATACTTATACTATTGTATTCAGGTCGAGATGGCTTCCATTCAACTAGTACATTATATAATTCTTAGTTTTAGAATTAATTCTTACTAGGGATTTAAAGAAAAATTGATTCCAATTAAGGATTAAACATAATTTCTTCTAAGGACTGCATGTGAAATTAATTCCAATAAAGAATCAAACATATGCAATTACCGTCTCACTTCATTTTCCACTTTTTCATGCTTCCCATGCCACTTTCCCCATATCTTTATATATGTTGTGGCATCCTTTATGCAATTTGGAATGTTACATATAACTTATTTAAAAGAAACTATTTTTGCTATCCTTTTTATATTATTTAAAAGAAAAATAAAGATTGCATGTATACTTAGTTTTGTTAAATATAAAATTGCCATGAGCTAGAACAAACCTCCCCTTCTAATGCAAAGGGGTTTGAAAATTGTTAATTTCTTTTTAATTACAAAAAATAACAGTATTATAAATTTAACTTCTATAATATATATTGAATATTAATTCTTGCATTAAAAGTATATACTCGTATATACAACCATACAGTAGACACATACACATGGACACCCACAGACAGAAAAATTCAAATCTATTTAGCTAGTTTGAATAGGCGATGATAAATCGAATATCAAATAACATTCATACTCTCTAAAGAAGTTAGAGTTGATTAGATCATACTTAATAATTCCGTAGAAATTTATTTATATGTTAAGTTGTATTGATCTAACTTAATTAGTAATTTATTGGGTAGATATATTTCTATTGATGTATTATATATATGTGATACAATTTTTTTGTCACTTTATTATTCATTTTGAAATTTGTTTTAAGCAAAAAAAGTTTTAAATTGTTTATGCGCATGTAAATGGGAGACTCCTAATTTTCTTAAAATATCTAAAAATTAAATCTTTTAAAAAGTAAATTTTGTCACAAACCAGGCACAAAATAGAAATTAAAGTTACAACTATGTTAATTAACATACGTAAAAATATTTACAAATTATTTCACCATTTTTTTTTTGGTAAAAGTAGGAACATGTATAATTTATCGTTTAAAAATTAAGCATATGATAACAAAGAAAGATGTGAAAAGTTAATGTTTCACAAATAGTTATAACTATTAATACATCTAGATTTTTTCTAGTAAATGAACCTTGCAAAAATGAGGAGAGAGTGATGAGTGTTGCTTGTCAAGTGGCTTCTCCTTCAAGGAACCAATGCAACTTTAGAAATGAAAATTTCATTAACCAAGGACAATTATTCTATCTTTTCAAGCCCTGTTAATTAGAAAATGGATTTTTTGAAAAGCAGAAACTAGCAAAGGAAATGTGGGGATTAACCGTCGTATCCTTTGCAGTAAATGAACCTTCTAGCAAAATGAAAGAGAGAAGAGATTAATCTTGTAGCTTGTTAAGTGGCTGCTTTAAACAACTGATGCAACTATAAAAATGAAAATCTCATGAATCAGGGGCAATTATGTCTTTTCAAGCATTGCTTATCAGAAAAGGGATTTTTTTAAAAGAAGAAAAAAACAAACAAAGCAATGTGGGAATTGTGAGGAAGAGTTGTAAAACTGCATAAGATGCCTTTAACTGATAGTTGCATGTGCAGTCTAGCTACCCATCTTGCCTTTTTCCACACTTTCTATGTTTCATTTCACCATTCTCCCATTTTCATAGCCTCTGTTCGTGTTCCACATAGTGACAATAGAAATAAGGAGAGACAATGTGACATTTATACAAAATTTTCCAATTTCCAATATTTTATTGTCTTTTTAAATTATTGAAATGGATGCAAATCCAATTGTTTACTCTTTTCCTCTAAAATGCCCACAGTTTCTATTTATTACAGCTTCATTTTAAGCAACATTTAATTGCAAATAAATGAATTATAAATTAAAATATAAATACTTCCATTTTATCCAAAAATATCTTGAATGGGTTCACATATTTTTTAGAATTAAATTTGTTTATTTATTTCAGTAAGCTAAATCTATTTTTTCAGTTCATAAAAAAAAAATCTTTCAATATATGTGAATCTTCACTTTAAATATGTTATTACTATAATTTTACGTATTTTGATCTCTTTTACTGTCCTATGAGTGCCCTTTTTACTTACTATTTAGTTTTTTGACATCTTTTTATTTAATATGGATATTCAATAATTACTTTGTTAAAGTGAGGAGAGAGATAGACATAAAATGACACTCCCTATAGTTTAAAATATAAGTCATTGAAAAAAGAGTTTTTATGATTCAAATATAATTCATGTCTAGATTAATAAATAAGTTTTTTTCATAAATACATCTCATTAAGTTGGTTGAACAAAAATAATGTAATTTATGATTGAAAGGATATAATATTTAAATAGGGGTAAATCTAGAAAATAAATATAATGAGTTTAACAACTTTTCTTTATATATATATATATAAAAGATAGTCAAAAATTACTTATATTTGAGACCGGAAAAAATAGGTTTCACTTCTTCACATAAATCGAAACCCGTTATGTTGTATCTATCCCTTTCCACACTACACCTAAAATTACTTAATTTAAAATTATCCATATTTTGGTTCCTTATTCATTCCCCTCTAAAACTTATTTCTCCTTTTACTCTCTCTCTCTCAAACTTCTTTCTTCTACTCTGTCTCTCTAACTTCTCCTTTTCTCACTTACTTCTACTTTTCTCCCCATATATCTATACCCTTTGAGCATAGAGAAAGACAGATCAATCAAATCCCAAAAATCCCAGTTGCACTTTCACTCCAGTCTAAATCAAAACTCCTAAGCTCCTCTCTTTCCCTCTCCAACTCAACAAAAAAAAAAACCATGGCTTTATGAAGCAAAAGATGAAACCTCTATAAAATCCCAAACAGACAAATTTTGATATTTTGTTAAAAGGGGAAAAATTAAATTCCCTTCTCAAGCCATTATCTCATCTCTCACCAAAATGGAATTATCAGAATTGCAAAACAATACTCCCAAGTCTAGTCACCCCTACCACGTCCAACAACAACAACAACATCATCAGCAACATCAATATCGACATCAACATCATCATCAACGACAACAACAACAAAAGCAATTACAGTTATCTTCGTCACAGGCTGTGGCCCCTTTTGGTAGAGAGGGAAGCAATTCATCTTTCATCAATATGGGCTCCATCTCTATCCAAACTGGCCAATCTCTTGCTGCAATTACTCCTTCTTCATCACCGTCTTCTTCCTCAAATTCAACTTCACCTTCGTCATCTACAGATCCGGCTCACCTCATTGATGCATCCCTTTCCATCACCTCTAGATCTAAGCCACAACAATCTACTAGATCCAGATCTGCCCTAGATTCAATCAAAAGAAAACAAATTCAACAAGCTCAACAACAATTACCAATCTCTACAACGAAGACAGCTACAAGAGATGTAGCTTCAAACCCACCAAAAGCCAAGGACAGACACATCAAGGTGGATGGTCGAGGCCGGAGAATTCGATTGCCAGTAGCGTGTGCTGCTAGGGTTTTTCAATTAACAAGACAGCTCGGTCTTAAGTCAGATGGAGAGACGATCGAATGGCTTCTGCAACAGGCAGAGCCGGCAATCATAGCAGCCACTGGCACTGGCACAATCTCAACAAACTTCTCAACTCTTAATATATCACATTGGAGTAGCGGGTCCACTATCTCAGCTCCACCATCAAAGTCTTCTCCTCGTATATTTCATCAAGCTCAAGCTCCCTCTACTCATCATCAACCCAACCAAGAGGCGTCGCCGCATTCTACTTTGTTAGGGTTGCAGCATCAACCTCAGCAGCAAGAGTATCAGCCTTATTTATTGACTATCAATCAAATTACAGAAGAGCCTCCTAATGCCGTTGGTGGGAGATATGACTTTGCTGAATCATCTGAGAATTACATGAGAAAACGCTTCCGAGGAGATTTATTCAAAGACGACATCAATCAAGAACAAAGACATTGCATAGATGGTGAGAATTCTTCCCAGACATTCACAACTGACTTGCTATTACAGAGGCAATCACAACAACTGCAAAAAGCAGGACCTTTAAATTCCCTGCGTCCTCCTCCTAACTTACTTCCCACCACCTCAATGTGGGCGGTCGTACCATCTGCGCCTGTTGGTGGTAATGGTTCTATAACCGTTGCACACCGTGGAACTTTTGGGACATTTTCAAGTGCACAGACTAGGGGTGATGGAGGCTTTCAAGGTCTGCAATTAATGCCCAAGTTAAATTTTCCCCATGGTAGTTTGCAAGTCCAAGGTGGTCATGATAAGGGAGGTTTGGAAATGGGATCGACGATGTCATTTTTGCAGCCTCGTCATCAAATGCCACATCAATCCAGCCTAGAAATGCTTAATCCATTGAATGCTTATCCTAGACCTGTTGTGAATGTGAATTCAAACCTTCATCATTTTCAAGCAAGTGAAAGTGGAAAAAAAGGTCCTAATAGTTCTGAATGAATATCAAGTACCTGTAGGAGCTCAGATTTAGCGAAAGGAAAAAAGGATTTTCATCTATTTAGTTGCGTTTGATCCTTATATGCCCAAATGAAGTTTTTTGGTTTTCTTTGGTTTAATGCTTGGGAATTGAATTTGGATGCTATGAGAAATCCATAGGTCAAACAATGAGTTTCTTATGATTTTCTTTTTCTTTTTGGAAGTTGATCTCCATTTCTATAGTTTAATTTGGAGGACTTTGCTCTATGATTTATCTATTTAATTTAGGTCCAAACAGGATTGAAGGTGAGCTGGTAGAGAGTTTGCTTGATATATGAGGAAATTTGTGTTGGTATTGGTGTTTAATTTTTGCTTTCTTTGTATGGCAATATGTGGGGGAAAAAAAAGAAAATAAAAAGCATTTAATGTGAAATTGAACGGCTTCCTTGTGATAATCATATCCGATTTCATCCCTTTGATCTCAATCGTCCTTTTTTAAAGTATTATTTTTTTCATTGTTACTGGGGATACATAAAAGAATTTCAAGTTTTTCTCGTCATTTCATAATTACTTTTAGATTAAGGAAAGAATATGACAAGGATTACATTGGACAAAACAAAACCATGTTTGATTTTTCTATTTGCTGCAGATTTGCAATAATACACTAATATTAAATGTTATTCTTGCAATAACACTTTTTTTCTCTCAGGAATCTTTTAAATTTAAAAAAAACAAATTAGACTTTATATATTTTTTATCTTTAATTATTAATTTTAAAAAATGTATAATTATAGAATTGTTTGTTTTCCTTGAATTTATATATAAAATTATTTTTGTAATTTTTTGAAATTTATAAAATTATTTTTTCTTCTTAAATACAAAATATTATAATTTAATATATATAAATATGTATTTACAATGATAACTGATAAATGACCTAACTTTAGTGGGTTGCAACAATATTATTGTATTGTTTATATTAAGTAGCAAACCAACAAAATATGGTAAAATGTGATCCTGTTTTGGATAGGCACTTTGAATGTCATATTAGTACATTTTGTTTTATAAATTTCATTCACAAAATAAGTTTCTTCCACAAAATCTAGAAGGGTTCTTTCTTTCAATCATAATTGTAATTTCTTAGTCTATAATTAGACAAAACTAAACTTCCATTAACTACATAAGGAAAATCATTTTTACCTTAAAAATTAATTCAAAGCACATTCTCATACTTATCTTTGTCCTTTCGCGTTGTTTCGGGAATTTGCTTTCCTTGTACCCAACCAAAAAATTTGCTAGCAAAATCTAGAATATTGGATTAGGATATTATTAAACACTACTTAACTTATAATGCTTCCTTTTAAAAAGAAAATATATTGACTTTTGCGTAACAATAGAAAATAATTGTGCCATTTCTAAAGCTGCATTCTTTACATGGTTCTTGAAAGAAGTATATATTTTCCTATGGAGAGTAGTTGTTTTTGCATAACCAATCAATCTTTCCAAATATTATTTTAAGAAACCTCAAGTGAGCTAATACATTATTTTAGTTATGAAAGGGTTCTTAGTGTTTTCAGTAGTGTCATCAAATAATTAAAAAATGATCATATAAGATGAAATTCAGATATAGAAAGCATGTAGATGTATATAGTTGGCCAAAAAAAGAAATGTATTTTACTATTTTAGGATTGTTTGTTCCAAATAAAAAATAATCTCAGGTAAAATAGTTGAAAGAAGCAAGTTGAATATAGTGTTTTCAGACATGTTTCATGTAATTCCAATTTTTCAATAAATATTATTTCTAACTATGCATTTAGCTATTCATGTTCGTTAAACAAAATAAAAAATTTTCAGAACACTTGAATTTACTAATGTCAGTCAGTATTTTCATTTTTATTTATCATAAAAAAGCTTATGTGAATGGTGAGGATAATATAATTATGAATGGTTGGATTTCGTTGCACCAAAAGTTTATGAAATCCTTTTATAATTATAAGAGAGAGGTAATGAGAAAAAGGAGTAAGTGAAAAAGGATGTAATGATGGTCTATGTGCTCACTAGTCACTCTTACTCCTTAAGTCACACTTTATTCTCAGGAACACCTTAATTTTTGAAGATCTAAATTAGTTTTCAAGCATATATAATGCATATTAATTTGCGTAACAACTTGGAGATTACTTGCATGGAACGAAAATGAAGAAAATGAAAGTGAATCAGTCCAGATCCTCTACATTCTGTAGAAGTGAATATAAATGGTGCATTAATTCAGAGAGAGAGAATAATGGATGAGCGTAATTACGATATGAATTTCGTACATAGGTACATTCTCTTATGCTACCCTCTTTTTAAATAAATGAATGGGGATATCCAATCTATATATATTTTTGATTTTCATCCAATGCCGGTGATCTCAAAGTTGACAAAAAGAGAAAAAGCGAGCAAAAAAAAGTTGTGGCCTAAATACACATTTTTACTCCTTATGATGTTACATCCTATAAGAGAAATTCTTGGATACTCCTAGATTACCACGTCATTTATACTCTACCCAATAAAATCCTACCAATTCAGACCCATTTAATCATTGAATGCAGCATGTCCTCCTCTCTTTCAATTTTATTTTCTTATTAACGATAATTTATTAAGAAAAAAATCTCTTCCTCTTCTCTCCTTTCTCGTTCTCTCTCTCAAGTTCCCAGACAGTTAGTTTTCATATTCTCTCTCTTTCTCTCATCCTTGACAGTTTGATTTACACAATTTTTTTCTTAACGAAAAAGCTAACAAAATAACACTCGTTGAGATCACAGAGAGGAAGCTTGATCTTCTGAGTTCTGACTTTCAAGCTTGATCTCATTCAAGCACTGGGATGAATCACGATTCCTGACCAGCAAATTCAAAAATAACTTCCACACATTTTCATCCTCTTCCTTCTATGTTACTGAAATCGGTGACAACCCATTCTCCAGCTTCTACGACCATCTCCTTCAAGCCACCATTGGTGGAATGCTTTCAATATTCGGTGCTCCAGTATCCATCTTCAACCTTCGATGTTTCTCAACTTTCTGTTCCTTTGGTTTCCATTCTCAAATATTTGATTTCTGTTCACATCACGTATACCAAGTTTACAATTTCATTTACATCTCCAATTTCCTACTTCAAATTTTCGTTCGTGTCATTGTCTCCTATTTAGTTTGGGTTCTTAAAATTATATATTTAAATATATATATATATGTATGTATATATATATTGTGGGAAGAGAAAATAAACTTAAATGATTTCTTTTTAATCACTGGAGAAAGGATGACAGAAAGAAAGAGAATCTTGGTAAATTGATTGTGGCATGGGAACTGGAAAGGACAAAGGGCCTATTTGGTTAACAGAAAGGATGATAATGGAATGGAATGAACTGGACCATTGGTGTAATGCTTACAATATTCTGTGCTCCAGTATCCATCTTCAACCTTCGATGTTTCTCAACTTTCTGTTCCTTTGGTTTCCATTCTCACATATTTGATTTCTGTTCACATCACGTATACCAAGTTTACAATTTCATTTACATCTCCAATTTCCTACTTCAAATTTTCGTTCGTGTCATTGTCTCCTATTTAGTTTGGGTTCTTAAAATTATATATTTAAATATATATATATATGTATGTATATATATATTGTGGGAAGAGAAAATAAACTTAAATGATTTCTTTTTAATCACTGGAGAAAGGATGTGAGAAAGAAAGAGAATCTTGGTAAATTGATTGTGGCATGGGAACTGGAAAGGACAAAGGGCCTATTTGGTTGATAGAAAGTATGATAATGGAATGGAATGAACTGGAATGGAATAGATAGAAATAGAATGATTTGGTTGACAGAAAGTATGATAATGGAATGGAATGAACTGGAATGGAATAGATAGAAATAGAATGATGATCACCATGAATATGTTTGGTCATTAAAAATGTTGGAATCAAATTTATTTTCAAAATAAATTAAATACAAATGAAAAATAAAAAGATAAAAATGCCCTTATAATAAAAAATTTCTCACCTCTCCTCCTTCGACCACGGCATCCCCATCCTTCATCAACATTCCACACCTGGTAGCATCTTCACTTTTCCTCCTCCCTTCAACCCCAATCTTCTACACCACTATCACAGATCCAAATCTACTACTAGATGAAAAGAAATAGATAAAAAAGGAAAATAAACCAACCCCCACCAACCCATAAGCAAATCAATCCTGATATAGATCTATGGCAAAGAGGGTAGTCGATGATGATGAGTTGTGTGACGAAGATGAAGATGAAAGGGTTAGTGGAGGACAAAGACAGACTATGAGATGGAGGTAGGTTGTGACAAAGGTAGTTGATATAGATCTATAGCAAGGTGGGTTATGTGACGGCAACAAGATGTGTGCCAAAGATGAAGATGGCAAAACTAGCGGAGGATGAAGATGAAGAAGGTATAGTTGGTTGAGGATGAAGATGGATTGTACGATGAGGAAGACGCAAAAGATAGAGCACCGGCTAGGTCAATTAGGAAGACATGATCATTGGTGAGAGGCTTGGCGAGGACAGAGTTAAGGAAGGAGAAAGCTATGTGCGTGATAGCTAAAGGTGAAGGGCATTTCTAGAAGCTGCGTCAAGGATTGCTTGGGTGTTCAGATTCTTTCAATTTTGTGGAAGAATGAGGATGGCTACATTTGTGGCATTAATTATTTTGTAGGAATGAAGATGACAATAACCAAATGTGCTACCTGATGGAATTTCATACAAAATTCCATTCCTTTCCCACTGAATGCTAGTAACCAAATGGGACCAAAGAGAGAGAAGAGGAAGAGGTACTTAAAAGAAAATTAAAATAAATTATCATTAGTTAAATAAAATAAAGATGGAAATAGGGGATGGCATGTTGGATTAAATGAATGTGAACTAGCATGATTTTATTGGGTAGAGCATAAATGATATGATACTCTGGGAGCACTCACGAATTTCTCCACCAAGACCTTTTCCATGCAAATTGTTGAGTTTTAAAGCATTCAAAAGCATTATGAGACTTTAAACCAGTTAAAAGCCTAAATATATTTTTCATATTGTTATAGTATATTGTGCAGAAAAATTTCAAAAATTATAATTAAATGTATTAAAAAAGCTTTCTTGGTGACTCATGGAAAAAATATGACAATGGAAAACCATCACTCAGATTCATACAGTTTATTCTTTGAACTTTACTGTTCATTTTCTAGTTCTAGTTTCCTATTTGAATCTTGAGCTATAACTTTGAAAATTCATATCTCATAAAATATAAAACCAATTTGTGCATTCTTAGCACCCTTAGAATGCTCTATATGTTCACTATATAACCATATATACATTGTACATTTATTAAATTATCTACTATATAGAATGTCAATCTAAACCTTCAGGGTTCAAAAATAACTTAAACTGAAACAACTTTGGGAAAACAATGCAAAACTTCTATTATATAACTTCATATTCATCCAAAATAATGGAAAATTGTCCATAAGACATAGCTTTAATCATACATATAAAAAATTGAATTTTTGACATATTGTACAATTTTACACAGCCATTCAAAACATACAGTATTTACAAATAAATAGTTTCCAATATCCTCAATCTTCGTTGCCAATAAACTTTCCTTTACCATTGGTTGGCCCTAATATTTGAGAAATTATAGAGGTGTGATTGGGGAATCTCAATATTTAACTTGTACATGCCAATATATCATCACAATGCATTTGAAACATTGAAAACATAGCATAGTTTCATAAAATATATAAAATATGCATGTTGCCCAATAAAATTTCGGCAACATAGTAACTTAAAAACAAGGCATCTTGGGCGTAGCCCTTATCATAAAAACAACCAAACAGTCTCAAATACAGTAGTAGCAACAACATGGTAACATTTTCATTACATATGATTATGTAAAACTTCATTAACAATAACATAAAGACAAGGGCAAGAAACTACCTTGGAGATTTACTACATTTGTCTTTAACTTGCCTTTCACTTACTTGGACTTGCTTCCTCAACTTGTTTAGAGCCTATTAACATCAATAAACTTTACCAAATAACTTGTTAACATCATTTAAATCCCTATATGCATAGTTTCCTCTATACTTTGACATTATGCAAACCAAGTTCTATAATGCATTCCTTGATCTTTCGTAACTATTTTGCATTCTAGGAACCTATTGGAACCATTAGTTTCATCAAAATCTCCTTCCCTCATGCACTATTCGTCTTGGCCAAAACATAGCCCTTGAAAACCCATCATGAAAAACCAAGTCTTTGGACCAATCTCTCATGCATTCCAAACATCATTTAACATCACAAACTCATTGCAATGGGTGTCTACATGAAAAGCAAGACTTGACCTCCCAAACCCTTCCTTGGCCGAAACCTAAAGGGATCATGGATGAAGAAGAAAATGCTTTAAACTTTAAGCTATCTCATGCTAAATGCTTAAGAGAATGGAAAGAGGAAGTTTACCTTGGATCCTTGCTTTTCTCTTCTTATTCTTCCTTTCCCTTTCTTTCTCCTTCCTTCTCTTTCCCTCACTCTCCCTCTTAGCCTCCCTCTTTCTCTATCTTCTCTCACACAGTCTCTCTCTTTCCTACACCCCTTGGTGTTATAAACAAATGATTAAGGAGAATGGGAGCATTGGACCCTATTTACAAATAGTTGAGGTGAATTTTGGCCATTAGATTGCATTTTAATCCAATGGCTTGTGTTTATCATTCATAATTTTATGCCATTTTACCTCCTTACCCTTAGATATTTTATCTATTATGAGAGGAAGAGGGAAGGGCATTTTGTCCATATTTCCCCTCCAATCTTCAGTCATAATTAGAGAGAAGAGAGAAATTACCTTTTTGTCATTTTACAGATCCAATTGGCTCCTGTTTGTATACTTTTATCTAGGTTTTCTATTATATCTTGTATTCTTTCTATTTAATTTATCTATGAAGCCTACTACCTGTCTCTCTTTACTTTTTCATATGGGATCGACTTATTTTACTTACTTTTTACTATTCATCTTACTCGGTCAGTATTTACTATTCACATGGGACTCGACTTTTACTATACCTATACTTTTCCTTTTCTAGGCCCACATAACCAATGACACATGTACTTTTATTCTGTATCGGAGTATTTTAATATTATTTTCTCTCTCTACTTTTCTAAAATGACCATTATGTCCTTACCTTTTAGCAAAATGACTATTTTGCCCTTTTAAACCCCTTTTTAACCTTTTTATGCTATTTTGAACCTTTAGTCTGTCCAATAACATTTCTAAGCATCCTTAATCATCACATATGAATCTTGAACATTTTCATATAATTTCATATCATCATCTAATCATGCAATTACATAAAGAAAATGGGGATGTTATATATGACAGTCTCTTATATTCTGAAAACATTTTAACTTTAAAATCTAAATTAGTTATGAGGGATATGGACAATCATATTAATTTGTATGTCAACTTTTGAAACCCTTTTGTTGAATAACATCCAATGAAGAAGCTAGATCTCTAGGTGGAAAAATTGTGATGCCCAAAAAGACCTTGAGTCACCCTATATACTTGTAAATTGCAAAATATCAATTGTAAATTCTGTGAAATTAAGTGTTAATTTCCAAAGAGAAGTTGTAAATGGAAAGAAACATGCAATGAACTTATAAATCACAAAAGATCATTACACATCTTGTGAAATTAAATTGTAAATTCCAAAAAGAAAAGTTGTAAATGAAAGAAAGCACACATGTTGAGGAAACATGCAAATGGGTTTCCTTCCAATTATAACTCCTCTTTAGGAATTTACAACTCAGTTTCATAGAATTTAAGCTAATATTTTACAAGTCTGTTAAGTGAGGATGTGAACTTATTTCCATTTTCCACTTCTTTTTGGGAATTTACAACTCAGTTTTACAAAATTTACCACTTATGTTTTACAATTTTCAAGTCTATTGGTGAATTAGAGGCATTTTTGGCATATGAATTTACATCTTTCTTAGGGACCTTGATCCTTCTATATTTTTCCAAATTCTGGGTCCATCAATTCATTTTTCTTTTCTAGAGAGTCCTTCAATGACATTTTCCCTTTTTAAGTGTGTATGAATGGAAGACAATATAGGATCTGGGCATAAAATTAGGAGACAAAGATTCTTCTCAATTCAAGTAGTATTTTTACCTTATTTATCATGAAAAAGTTTATGTAAACAATGAGGATGATATGATGGTTGAAATGTGAAAAGGTTGTCAAGTGGAGTTGGATTTCTTGAACTTAGCTACTTATGAAATGCCTCTATAAAGTAAGATAAGAAGAAAAAGAGAGAGTGAAAAAAGATGTAGTGGCCATGTGCAAGCTCTCACTCTACCATCTCTCCTATTTTAGAAAATTTCTTAACCCTAGAAGATCTAAATTAGTAATAAAGTGTTGAATCAAGAAGTTTTAATGATTCCAAATCAACTCTCAAGAGCCTGGAATGAAGATATCAAAGATGACCAAAAGACTCAAGTCAGGAAATTCTGGAGAAATCTGTGCAAGATTCGTTGTGGGATGTTTAATTATGTTTAAATATGGGTAAAAGACTTTGATTTGAGGAAAAGATGTTTTAAAAACTTAATTTTAAGAAATATTTGAAAAATACCCACCAACAGACGAAGTTTGAAAAGTTTACATTGAACTATCATATTAGAAATTCAAACTTTGGCTTTGGAAATTCGAATTTCGAGCTAAAACTGAGTAAGTCTGAAGAGATGCCTCTCTGACAGATGAATTTTGGTTGTTCAAAATTCGAATTTTCATAAGTGTCTGAAAGAAGTAGTTGAGCAATAGACGAACTTTGATTTTCAAAATTCAAACTTTAGACAAAATGAAACTTATGAAAACTGAAGAAATTCGTCTGAAAACAATGTTTAAGTTCATTTGAAATCAAGATTATATTGAGTTTCAAAATTGCTCACTGATAGACGAACTTTGAACATGGACATTCAAATTTTAGAAGCTAAGGTTGTGAGTCTATTGCAATAATATGTTGACATACAAATGACAGTGTTTATAAATTCGAACATTAAAGTAAGTCTGAAAAGAGATCTCTCTGACAGACGAATTTCACTAATTGAAAATTTGAATTTCGAAGTAAATGAACTACTACGCTCTTTGAGCCTGCTAAGAACAGATGAATTTTGGGGCACCAAAATTTGAATTTCAAGGGCACTGTAGCAAATTGAAAACATTGTTCACACTTAACAGAAAAAATTTTCACTTGGAAATTCGTATGTCACAACATGGAAACATTTTCTAAGTTTCAAAATTCGAATTTCACTTCATGAACAGATGAACTTCAGTATTTCAATGTTGGAAGCTTTAACCTTTGGTTCTTTCAAAATTCGTCTATTGACCAACCAAAATTCGAATTTCAGTATGTCAGAAGCATTAAATACGGTTGATTAACGGATAGTTTTTCAGAGTAATCGTTGGATAACTTCTCCAATGGATAGATTTTGTCTCTAACGGACATTTGAGACCTAAAACTATAAATATAATATCATTTGAAGTTGTGGGTAACGAATCAAACTTTGTATATACTGAAACTCTGCCAAATCTTCTTCTCAAAGACTTTTACCCTCTTACTTCAATATTTGTACTTCAACTTTTATATTCACTCTATTCAAGAGAGTTTCATCTTTGTAAACAATCTAATCTTCATCTGGAAGATAGATTTTCTTGTGAGGAGTTATCAAAAGGGATTGTAAAGCACTTTGTGAAAGTGCAGAAAGAGATTGAGTGAGCTCTAGAAAACAGAGCACTGACGTTGTATTGTGGCACTTGCAAGAAGCCCGTTGAATTCTTGCTGAATAGTGGAAAATCTCAAGTGGTGACTTGGGGACTGGACGTAGGTCAAGTGGAGAGACCGAACCAGGATAAATTTCTGAGTCTTTTTCTCTTTTCTGCTACTTTTAATTTTATTTATTTATACTCAGTTTTGCCTCCATATATTGCATTCTTCACCTCTTTGACATTTTGTAGAAAAGTTTAAACTTCCCAATTCACCCCCTCTTGGGAAGCCAGCCTAACTAACATAAAGGATATATTAATTTGAGTGTCAACTTTTGAGATCACTTGCAATGAATAAAAAAGGAAAAAAACTTGAAAGTAATTATATCACAACCTCCACATGCTTCAATCATATGCCCATTGACTACAAGGTTTGGTTTTTGTGAGTGAACCAAAGGATGATAATATAGCATGTGGGCATAAATTAGGAGATATATTCTTCCCTGTTCAAGTAGCATTTTTAATTTTTCTTATTGTGAAGAAACTTATGTGAATGGTGAGAATATGACTATGAATTGTTGAAATTCGGATATGTGGTCATGTGGAGTTGATTTTCCAGAAGTTAAAAGTTTATGAAATGTTTATGTAGTATAAAAGAAATAAAAAACAAGAAAGTGAAAGAAGATGTAGTGGGCCATATAAACACTTTTACACCATATGTCTAATTCTCTTATATTTCAATAACACATTAACATTAAAAGACTTAAATTAGAGATCAAGGTTGAATAATGCATATTAATTTGTGTATGAACTTTTTAGATCACTTGCATTGAGTGAAAATGAAAAATTCAAAAAAAGCATAAAAGTAAAATCCACGCTCTTTGTATACTCTAATAAACATACATTACATATGTGGCTTGGATTTTGTGAGTGTACAATGACAACATGGCATATATGAATGTGAATGTGAGGGTGATGATAAAATTGGCCATCCAAGAGGGGGTATGAATTAGGTATCTTGAAATTTTTTGCCCACCTACAAAAATCAATAGAATAGTGAAAGCAACACAAAATAGGGGCAAACAAAGCATGTTGAGAAATGTAGGATAAGAATGGTAAAAGAAGAAAGGGCATAGAGAAATTTATCCTATTCAGCCTAAACCACTTGACCTACAATGAGTCTCAAAGCTACTACTTGAGATTTTCTACAATCTTTCATAAATTTAGAATGGACAATTGAAAGTTTCAATACAACACATTGTTTCTTCATGAGCTACCTCTCTCCTTTCAAGGAGCAAATCAAAATCAACTCAAAAGAAAATAGCTATTGGTGAAGCATTTAATACTCACCTACCTTATAAATCAATTTTGTCATCAAAGATAGTATCAATTGAACTGAGTGATATGTTTAATCTTTGTAACATGTTTCATTTAGAGATAAAGCAATCATAAAAGCTTATAGACACAATTTTAATAGAACAAAAATATTTCATTTCAACTATTTGATTATAATATGACTAATTTTTGAAGGATAAGATCAATGAGAGTATAATCAGTCATAGAGAGAATATGAGCTAACAAGATCAATTGCCAAATAAGAGAACAAAGTTAAGTACATGATAATTGAGTTGGGTAGAAAAGGAATTATTGTGAATGGAGATAAGAGTGAAATAATTAACAATTGATTTTAAGAAGGCTTTCAAATTGAGTCTTTAGTTACATTGAGAGCTATGTTTAAGAGTTGAAACTTGGATCGATTCCAGCAAGTTTCACATGAATGATTTTGAATGGTTTAGGGAGGAGTTTTGAAATGAAGTACAACAATTGATTGTACTAAGAATGTGACAATCAATTTTGATGCCAAGCTAAGAGATAAATATCTAGAGTTTTAGTAGGATTGATCTTGATATGAAAGGATAGGGTCGATTGTATCAATAAAATTGAGACTTAATGTTCAGAACATTGATGCAATCAATTTGGAAAAGAGAGATAGGATTGATTGAATTTTCTATCAGCTGAAAAACACAAATCCTAAGAAATTATGCTCATAATTGTTAATTTGAAATTGAGTTCTTCTAAATTAAAACCTTTTGGTTTCATAAAAAATTTTAAAACTGATCTAATTTCAAATTTGCTCATTTTTCTCAAATCTGCTTACACAATTACTGGAGACCTAAAACCTAAGCAATTTTGATGTGACTTTGATTCCATTAAGCTTATCTTCTTGCAAAACAAATCATCTCTAGTTTTGTTATCATCAAAACATAGGGATTTTGATGGTAGTGCAAAGTTAGGTTTCTCGATTTGAGAAATTTGTGAAATATTTTCAAAACAAGAGAGAAGTGCAAAGAAAAAGAGTGAGGGAAAAAATATTTAGTAAACTATATATATGTTTTCTTTCCTTTTGTAAATCTATCTCCTATTTTAGAAACATTTAAGAAGACATAGGTTAGTTATATTGATTTGTTCATTAACTTTTGGGACCACTTGCATTGATTAAAAATGCAGAAAAAACATGAAAGGAAAGACCGCAATCTTCATGTGCTCCAATCATATGCTCCTTGTGGTATGATTTTTGTGAGTGCATAAATGGATGATGATATAACATATAGGCATAAAATTGAAAAACATATTCTTCCTTGTTGAAATAGTAACAACTTATTATGGGCACACTAAATTTAAAACACGATTGCAAAAAAAGAAATGTAGTTAAGCGGTGCAACCACGGTTGTATTCACAAGAAAGCAACCCCATTAAATCATACTTAGGAGAGTAAATTAAACAATTAAGAAAGCAAAATGCAGCCTAATTTAGAACTAGAATGCAAGAAAAGTATGCAACTATGTATGAAAATGTTTGGAAATATAGACAATTTTCTGTATGGAAGATATATGATATGTACATGAAAACTATGGTCTATGTATGTAAATGATATATGATTATGACATAATTTTTTTTATGTGTATGTATGCAAAGGCTAGACTAAAATGAAAATGAAGAAAAAACATGAAGGGAAACACTGCAATCTTCATGTGCTCTAATCATATGCATATTGTGGTATGATTTCTGTGAGCATATAAATGGATGATGATATAACATATAGGCATAAAATTGAAAGACATATTCTTCCTTGTTAAAATAGTAATGGCTTGTCATGAGCACACTCAATTTAAAACTTGATTGCAAAAAAAAAATGTTGTAAAGTGGTGCAACCAAGGTTATATTCACAAGGGATCAACTCAATTTAATCGTATTTAGGAGAGTAAATTAAGCAATTAAGAATGCAAAATGTAGCCTAATTAAGAACTAAAATACAAGAAAGGTATGCAACTATGAATGGAAATGTGTGGAAATATAGACAATTGTGTGTTTGGAAGATGTATGATATGTACATGAAAGTTGTGGTTATATATGTAAATGATGTAAATTTTTTTTATGTATGTGGATACAAAGGCTAGACTAAATGAAAATGAAGGCAAAAATGAAGGGAAAGACCAAATCTTCATATGCTCCAATCATATGCACATTGTGGTATGATTTTTGTGAGTGTATAAATGGATGACAATAAAACATATGGGTATTGTAACAACCCTTAACATGTTGTCTTGAATTTAGTCTTAAACTAATGGAAAGTATACCCCTTTATATTATGCAATATTGGAGGAAATAAGACGGAGGAGCAACCAAAATTAGACTGAATTCAAGAAAGGATACATAATCACTCCATGCCATGGCCTAAAATAAGTACGCCATGGCAAAGGAAATAGGACTTCAAAGTTTTTTTAGGCAGAATAATCTCATGCCACAGTGAACTTATCATCTGTTGTAGTGCCAGACGTCAGATATGTTTAAATTAGAGCTCAACCAGTCAATGAAAATAAAGAAATCAAAGAAGAAGAAGTGGAGCTCTGCTAAGGCAATGAATTTTCGGCCTTAGGGGATAATTTTTGGACCTTAGAAGCTCAAATCTTGGTTGGTAAGTGGATTTCCCACCTTCTTCCTCTCTTTTCTAGTTGTTCTATCATGAAATCCATGGGAATATGTATGAGTTCAGTTTATATGAGATTTCCACTGATCAACATGCTTGCTTTGATGTTATTGAGGTGTTAATTGGTGTTTCTAAGGCTTGGGTTTGGATTTTAGAGTAATTATGAAGGGTTTTACTTCAAACCTTAGCCTTGAAACCTAGGGCTAGTTAGGGAATCCAAATTTGTAAAGATTGTTTATGTTTTGGATGACTATTTGAGGCTTATTAGTTTGTGTTTATGCCTTTGGAATCATGGGTCAATCTTGAATGGTTAATTATGGATTTTGGATTATTTATGTATTATGTTAATTGAGGGTATTATGGCATTGTAGTGTGTAATCGATTGATTGAAAGTGTTTGACTCATGGTTGGTGCTCCAAAAGCTTGCCAAATCCCCCATGTGTGCATTGTGTAAGCAATTTGAGGTACTTGGGGTGTATGTTGTATGTGTGTTTATTTTTATATATATTTGTTCCTTTTCATACCATGATATTATTTGTGTATATGTTTGTTCTTTTCATATCATGGTATATGCACGACTAACAAAAGTATGGTTAGATTTAACTTCATTCTGTGTTTCAAATATATGATTATGTTAATATTATATATGTACATGATTAGTGAACATCCGCACATGATAGAATGCTAGTATGATAATGATGACGATTATGAGTATGATTATGATTATGCATGGCATAGACATGCTAGCATAGCATTAAGCATCATCACTAAATTATGCATATGGGAAAATGATTGATTGGGTGATGATGATATGAGATATGATGATACCACATGATATATCGAATCACTAGTGGTCAAGTGGTGAGATGGATATAATTGTATATCCTTGCCACTAAATCCTCTTCCTATGACCAGGAAGAGCTAAGTGGCAATGGATTGGAGATGTATATTCCTTAAATCACCACCACTTCAAGTAGTCCAGGGGAAGGAGAACCATAGTCCAATCATTAGTGTGGACTCGAGCTGGGTCATACTAGTGTACGGTGAGCTTAGTGATGTCCTAGAATTAGTCTTTACCGATTCTTGAAAGGGAATCATCTATCAAGTATGTCTTGTGATGGTAATTAGCTATAAGTTCTAGCCGTGTATGATGCAAGAAAGATTCATTCATGACATTGCATTTTGCATTGCATTACATTAGATGTATACACATGTATATATATGGTTTGATAGTTAACTATTGTCTACTGTGTGTTTTTACAGTTACCGAGACTCTGTCTCACACCCCCTCCATGACTAACATTTTAGGCAAAAATTCTAGCATTAGTCCAGAGAAGACCAAGGAATCATAACTCTCTCCATAACCTGGAATATCCAAGTTAGTTGGTAACTTATTAGTTTATGTAATGCATTGTGCCAAGTAGGTTAGTGATATATGTATTGCTTGTGGTTTATATCCTAGGAGTATTGTACTGTATGTGGTAATTGTATAATTGGTAGAATGATGATGAATGTTGTGGATATGATTGAATGCCAAGTTTATGCTTCTAATGATATGCATGTTGATGCTGGACTTTGGTATGGGTTAATGTGTACTGATGTATGTGTGAGTACTTAAGTAAGATCCTGTATGTTAGGTTCTGAGCCCTGTTGAATCTAGAGTTTTGATGATTCCAAACCAACCATCAAGAGCTTGGAATAAAGATATCAAAGGTGCCCAAAAGAATTCAAGTGAAGAAATTCTAAAGAATCCGTAAAAGAATAGATGTAGGTTGTTTGGTAGTGTTTTATTTGAGTAAAAGACTTTGATTTGGTGAAAAGATATTTTAAAACCTTGATTTTATGTTAAATCATGGAATATTTGAAAAACACCCACCAATAGACGAAGTTTGAAAGGTTAATACAAATCTATCATAGTGAAAGTTCAAACTTTGGCTTTGGAAATTCGAATTTCGTATTGAAACTGAACAAGTCTGAAGAGATGCCTTTCTGACAGACGAATTTTGATAAGTGTCTGAAAGGAGTTTTAAGCAACAGACAACTTTAGGTTTTGGAAATTCAAATTTCAGACAAAATGAAACTTATGAAAACTAAAGAAATTCTTCTGAAATTATGTCAAAGTTCATCTGAAACTAAGTATAGATTGGATTTCAAAATTACTCACTGACAGACGAACTTTGAACATGAAAATTCAAATTTCAGAAACTAAGCTTATGAGTCTGTTAAAGTGATATGTTGACATACGAATGATAGTATTTATAAATTCGAATTTTGAAGTTAGTCTGAAAAGAGGTCTCTCTGACAGACGAACTTCGACATTTGGAAATTCAAACTTTGAATCACATGAACTACAATGCCTTACAGACCAACTACGGACAGACAAATTTTGAGGTTCCAAAATTCAAATTTTGAAGGCACTGTAGCAAATTGAAAATACTGTTCACACTTAACAGAAAAACTTTCCACTTGAAAATTCGTATGTCACAACACAGAAACATTTTCCAAATATAAAAATTTGAATTTCACTTCTTGACAGACGAACTTCGGGCTTTCAATGTTGGAATCTTTAACCTTCGGTTCCTTTGAAATTCGTCTGTTGACCAACCGAAATTCAAATTTCAGTATGTCAGAAGCATTAAATGCGGTTGGTTAACGGATAGTTTTTCAGAGTAACCGTTGGATAACTTCTCCAACGGATAGATTTTGTCTCTAACGGATATTTGAGACCTAAATCTATAAATATAACATCATTTGAAGTTGTGGGTAACGATTTTAACATTGTATAAACTGAAACTCTGCCAAATCATTTACTCAAAGCTTCATACTCTCACACTTCAATATTTGTACTTTAACTTTCATATTCACTTTGATTAAGAGAGTTTAGTCTTTGCAAACAATCTAATCTTCATCTGGAAGATAGATTTTCTTGTGAGGGGATATCACAAGGGATTGGGAACCACTTTGTGATAGTGCAGAGAGTGAATGAGTGAGCTCTAGAAAACAGAGCATAAACTTTGTATTGTGACATTTGCAAGAAGCCCACGGAATTCTTGCTGAATAGTGAAAACTCTCAAGTGGTAACTTGAGGACTGGACGTAGGTCAAGTGGAGAGACCAAACCAGGATAAATTACTGAGTCTTCTTCCCTTTACTGCCTCCTTTACAGTTATTTGTTTATACTCTGTTTTACCATCATATATTACTTTCTTCACCTTCTTGATATTTTGCAGAAAATTTTTAATCTTCCCAATTCACCCCCCTCTTGGGAAGCCAGCTAATTTAACAAGCCCAATATGGTTTCGGACCTTGTGTATATGTAATTTGGGTATATAGCCCATTGTGTGGTTTTAGGGTTCAAGGGGGTCAAAACTCGGAGGAGTGGTTTCTCTAAGGTGTATTCGCCTTGGACAAGTTGGCTGTGTCATATATAACCGGTGCAAATGGTCTTGGGTTGCCAGTTGGTTATTGGTGGCAATTGGTTGTGCTAAGTTATTAGTTTTGGTCAAAATGTGACCAAAACTGTGTTGGGTATAAAAAATCTCCATATAAAGATATTTTGAGGTAAGGTTAGAGTCTAAAGTTAGATTGGGTTGAGAATGACCTGTAGAAGTTGAGATCAGGTCAATCAGAAGCTAGAGCACGAAGTTGTGTGTGTCAAAAGTTCGCTCGAAAAATCAGCAATTTACTGATATGGTATCAGTTGATGGCACTATGGCGCCAGGGGTTTGGCCGTGGTGCCACCCTATTCTGTTTCTTTGAGGCCACAAAGGCACTTTAGCAAGCCGTGGTTCCAACACAATTCTGTCTTTTTTCTGTGGTTTTGAGTGTTTCGATGGTGGATTTTTGGGTTACAGAGTTGAGGGTGTTACAAGCACAAAATTGAAACATATATTCTTCCTTGTTGAAATAGTGATGACTTGTCATGGGCACAGTCAATTTAAAACTTAATTGCAAAAAAAGAAATGTAGTAAAGTGATGGAACCAAGATCATATTCACAAAGGAGGAACTCAATTAAATCATACTTAAGAGAGTAAATTAAGAAATTAAGAATGCAAAATACAACATAATTTAGAACTAAAATGCAAGAAAAAGTATGCAACTATGTATGAAAATGTGTGGAAATATGGACAATTGTGTGTATGGAAGATGTACGATATATACATGAAAAGTGTGGTTTCTAGTGTAAAAAGGTATATAATTATGATTAAACTTTTTTTTATGTGTGTGTATGCAAAGGCTACACTAAAATGGGAGCTAATGCAACTAAATACAAGATAAACATATAAAAATTAAACTAGCTAAGAGAAACCAAAACTAGTGTGGAAAGAGGTGTGGATGATATGATATGAACTAGTCTAATTCTAAAACTACCTAGATATGTACTCATTAAAATGCAAACTATAATGCAACATTAAAATGAAAAATATGAGTATTCACAATTATACAAGTGGAAGAGTGATATAAAAACTATGTACTAAGCTAGATTATTCGCTATATGAAAGACAAATATTGGGCTACTAAAAGCAAAAGAAAACTATGTAGTAAATGTAGGAAAAAAAGAATATGAGTGAATGGGTAAATATGTGTAACTAATTTAAACTAAGATTAACTACAACTACTGATGGAGATGAAAAAGGTGTCTAAAAGATTCTTAAGTGATATCCATATGATTTCTTACAATGAATTTTTAAATTCTTTTTTATTAGATAATTTTGTTTATTTATTTTTGTTAGTTTCCAATTTGTATTTCCTTGGAACCAAAATTATTAGTAAGATTTAAATTAAAATAAATAAAATCTATTAGATATCCTTTAAAAGATTTCCTAGATTTAAATTAAAGAGATTATTTAATAGTATTAGGACTAGAATATCAATTTTATTATTTTTCTTTGAATTTTAATTTTAATTTTAGGGATTTTTTATAATTAGATATATCTTTTAGATTTCCCAGATCTAATAGTATTATTTGAGTATTAAATATTCTTAGTTCCTGTAGGAGTGGATTTTTCATATTTTACCTATTTAAAGGATCCTATGTAATGCATATTCTTTAGAGATGAATTGAATAATATTGAGTATTCAGAGTTCTCTCCTCTTAAGTTCTCTATTCTATTTTCTCTCTCTTTTGTTTCTCTTCCCTTCTTTCTGTCCCTTCCCTCCTTCGTTCTATATCTTTCTCCCTTAAGCTCTTTCTTTCCTCTCTTTTTATTTATCCTCTCTCTCTCAAATTTTTCTACTCCTCCTTCTACTTTCTCCGTTCTCTATCTGTTTGTTCTCACCCTTCTCTCCCCTACTCATATCAAATTGCTGACAGAATAGTGCAATTCTAAGAAAAAGACAAAAATAGGAACTTGGGCCCACAAAAAGAAGAAAAAATAAAAAAGAAAAGTATGTGGGTCCCACATTTACACTTTTTGGGACAGGATATTAAAATTAAAGAAGATTCAAATATAGTTATATCTTGTATGCATAAAGTAAAAAAATACTACAAAAGTAATTTCATCTGTCCATGCATAAAATAAACCAGTATATGATATATTTGGACTAAGAAAAATATGCAACATTTTGGAAAACATCTCCCCTAAAGTGGCGTCTCAATTTGCTGCACATGAGGAAGTTGTATTATTTTATTATTTCTTCATTTTTCATGGAAGTTCAAGAATAACACATAGCAACTTTTGGTGATTTTGGTTTTTCTACATATACTCCGTACTTTAGTCAACTTGGTGCATAAGAAAAGGAGAGAGAAGTAGCTGCATACAACAAGAGAAAGAGAGGAGCAAGTAGGAGAAGAAGAGGAAGAAAGGAGAAGAGCAAAATTCCAAGGAAAAGATAAGTTATTCCCTACTTGCTTCTAGTGATTATGCTTCAAGTTTTAGGTAGTTTCTAATAGTTTGGTGACTTTTTCTTCTCTTCTCTTGGGTTGTAATTTTAGTCAAGGCATGGGTATGAAAGAGATACTATTTTCTTGCATGAAAATGAAGAGAAAGTATAAGAAAATGCAAGAAGGCAAGTTTAAGTGAGTTTTGGAACAAGTTTTGGAAAAGTCATTTCTTTCTCTTCTTACGTTGATTTTGGCCAGTGTATAAGGATAGGAAAGAGTGGGATTTTCATGGATTTGATGCCGAAAAGGGATTCCTCATGGTGAAAAACCTTAAGAGCAAGTGATGAAATCTTGAAAAAGGCAAAGATAAACTATATTAATTTTTAGGGTTCAAATGAGACTTTATGAGGAAACCCTTTGATTTTGTTGATTAAGTTAGTATTTAATATTGTCTTAGGACTTGGGGAAGTCTAAGGAAGTGAGTGGAATCATTGGAAGCAAAGGATATAGCCAAAGGATTTCCAAAAGATAGCAAAGTTTCATTTCTTGCTTTATGTTCTTTTTATGATATTTTTATGATGAAATCTTGTTGCCATATTGTTGTTGTGATCTTTTGTGACTGGTTTTAGCTATAAAATGAAGGGGTTTGTTCCTCGAGATATCTATTTTGTAAGAGAAAACTCTACCAAAAATTTTATTTGATAATATAATATTTTGATATTTATGTGATTATGTGTGAATTCTATGATATTTTAATGACATAATTGCATGAAATAAACTTGCTACTATCTAAATGCTAGGTCCAAGTGATGACAAAACCACCAAGAAGGCAAAATGCAAGGAGAAGATTATTGATGACTAGAATTTTAGTGGCTATTGTATTATGTTTCCTTGCTATTTTATATAAAATCACATGTGCTTTTATGAGGCCGTGTTTTGCTGTCATCATGTTCTTTTAGGTCTTTTGTAATGTTACGAACACTTTTTGGACAAGTTTGAACCATGTACATATTGTATAAAAATGGTTTTGTTGTTTAATAAGTAAAACTATCCATTTTGAGTAGTCTTGATTAAGATAGAGTTATGCTATTTTAAACAGAGTATTCCATATAAGTGTTACATATACTCAAAAACTACACATGTAGCGCTTTCCAGATCACTTAATTTGGACATGTATATTAAGAGATATGAATTTTTTAAAAATGGGTAAAAAAACCTGGAAAATACATTTTGACCATTTGATGAAAATACTGTATCAATTGGTGTGATGAAGTTCAAGTTGTATAATTTTTCCATGTAGAGAATATTTTTAGCTATTTTTAAGAATTGAATCATATTCATACAATTTTTCTGAAATTAGTTATAATTTTTTAAAATTCAGTCAGAAAAATGGGATACCAAATGAACAGTAACATGCGAAATTTTTATTCTTCTAATTTGGTCCCTTTAATGATTCAAGCTTCTAAAATAACTCATTTAGATATTAGATATACTATAATGCATGGGAAATAATATAAGAAAGTGTAGTGTTACAAAGGCTATGGTATCCTTTAATCTTCCTGCCCATTTCATGTTCTTCCATCATTTCCTCCACTCTACTCCACCTAGAGCATCCAACATCCATTTTCTAGTTCATTCTTGCACTTGGCCATGGCTCTCTTGAAGGCTTGGGTGAAGATTTTCATGGTGGTGATTTAGCAAGCTTGGAGAGGCAACACAACAACTATAGACTTCGATTTGGAGCTTGGGCTAATTACCTTATTCTCTTTCACTTTTTTATTTCAATTTTTAAGCTATTTTATGATAGATTTATTGAATAAATTAACCTGTGATTGGTGTTTATAATGGTTAATTGTTGATGGATTTTATGGATTATATTATGACCATTTGGAATTATGGATTGGAAGTCTGTATGAATTGTTTATTTTTTAATGCAAGAATATATGAATTTTTGCCTATGCATCTTTATTTCCTATGCTTTAATTTTTGAATTTTTGGCTCCTTAATTTTGTTAGCAAGGCCGACTTCCCAAGAGGGGGGTGAATTGGGAAGATTGTAATTTTTCTGTACAAAGTGTGATGTAAGTGAAGATATCACAATATAATGAAAATAATGCGTAAAACAGAGCAGGCTGAAAAATAAAGATAGGGAGAAGAAGACTCAGTAATTTATCCCGGTTCGGTCTTTCCACTTGACCTACATCCAGTCCCCAAGACACCTCTTGGGATTTATCCACTATACAGCAAGGATTTCAATGGACTTCTTGCTAAGGCCACAGTACACGAGTATGCTCTGTTTCTGAGCTCTCTCAAACTCTCCAAGCACTTTCACTATGTGCTTCTCAATCCCCTTGTGAATACCTCTCACAAGTAAATCTATCTTTCAGATGAAGAGTAGATTGATTACAATGAAATAACTCTCTTAAAAAGAGTAGATATGAAAGTTTCAGTACAAGTATAGAAGTTGAGAGGGTAAAAGCTTTTGAGAAAAGATTTAGCAGAAATTAGGTACACACACGTTTGATTTTTTACCCACAACTTCAAATGTTGTTGTATTTATAGATTTAGGTCTCAGATGTCCGTTAGAGACTTTAATCTATCCGTTGGAGAAGTTATCCAACGGTTACTCTGAAAAACTATCCGTTTACCAACCGCATTTAATGTTTCTGACATACTAAAATTCGAATTTTGGCTTGTCAACAGACGAATTTCGAAGGAACCGAAGGTTAAAGCTTCCAACGTTACAACACGAAATTCGTTTGTTCATTAAGTGAAATTCAAATTTTGAAACTTACAAAACATTTTTACAATGTGACATACGAATTTTCAAGAAGAAAGTTTTTCGGTTAAGTGTGAACAGTGTTTTCAATTTGCTACAGTGCCCTCGAAATTCGAATTTTGGTTTCCCAAAATTCGTCTGTCCACTGGATGTTTAAAGAGACACAGTAGTTTACTTTCTTCAAAATTTGAATTTTGAAAGGGTGAAATTCGTCTGTCAGAGAGACTCTTTCCAGACTAATTTCATCATTCAAATGTTGCAAGTCCTTATCATTCGTATGTCAATGTTTCACTTAAACAGACTTAAGATTTTTGCTTCTGAAATTCGAATTTTAATGTTCAAAGTTCGTCTGTCAGAGAGCAGTTTTGAAACTTAAATCATTCTTGATCTCAGATGAACTTTAACATAGTTTCAGATGAATTTCTTCTATTTTCTCAAATTTTGTTTTGTCTGAAATTCAAATTTTGAAGACTTAAAGTTCGTCTGTTGCAAAGAAGCTTCTCTCAGACTTTTATGAAAATTCGAATGTTGGAAGTTCAAAATTCGTCTGTTAGAGAGCATTTATCAAACTCAATTTCATTTTGATTTCAGATGCATTGTATCATAGTCTCAGACGAATTTCTTTGGTTTTCATAAACTTTATTTTTCTTGAAATTCGAATTTTAAAAGTGTGAAGTTCGTCTGTTACCAGAAAGGCTTCTTTCAGATTAGATGAAAATTTGAATTTTGAACAATCAAAATTCGTCTGACAGAGAGCCATCTCTTCAGACTTATTCAGTTTCAGCTCGAAATTCGAATTTCCAAAGGCAAAGTTCGAATTTCCAACTTGACAGTTCAGCTTAATCTTTCAACCTTCGTCTGTTTGTGGGTGTTTTTCAAATAGGTAAAGATTTAACACAAAATCAAGGTTTGAAAACATCTTTTGCTCAAATCAAAATCTTTTACCCAATCATAACAAAAACTAAAGATCCTACTAGAGATCTAACAGCAAATACTCAGAAAATCTTCACTTGAAACAGCTTTGATCTCCTTTGATATCTTCAATCCAAGCTCTTGAATGTTAGTTTGGA
Source organism: Adenanthera pavonina (assembly GCA_026686845.1). NCBI lineage: Eukaryota > Viridiplantae > Streptophyta > Magnoliopsida > Fabales > Fabaceae > Adenanthera > Adenanthera pavonina. The sequence goes on from JAIVEN010000017.1 coordinate 14,718,035, forward strand.
ATCATCAAAACTCTTGATTCAACAAATTTAGCATTATAGGTATTAATTGAGTTGCTTGATTCCACTCTCTTTACTAGTTTTGGCCATTTAAATTAGTCGTACATACATAGTTTCAATTCATCTCTTATATATATATATTGTAGTTGCATTTAGTTTTACATAGCAGTTGATATATATGAGTAGTGGAGATAGGGGTAAGGGTAGAGATATATAGAACAGAGAAAGTAGAAGGAGGAGTAGAAGAATCTGAGAGAGAGAGAGGATAGATAGAAAGAGGGAGAAAAGAAAGAGTTTAAGAGAGAAAGATATAGAGCAAGGGAAGAGATAGAAAGAAGGAGCAGATAACTCAAGGGAGAGGGAGAAAATAGAAAAGTTTAAAGGAAGGACTCAAAAATATTCAATATTATTCAATTCATCTATGAAGAATATGCATTACATAGGAGCTTTTAAATAGGCAAAATATAAAAAATCTAATTCTAAAGAAACTAAGAATATTTGATACTCAAATAATCCTATTAGATTTAGGAAATCTAAAAGATATATCTAATTATAAAAAAACCCTAAAAATAAAACAAAAATTCAAAGAAAAATAAAAAAATTGATATTCTAGTCCAATATTATTAGATAATCTCTTTAATTTAAATCTAGGAAATTTCTTAAAGGATATCTAACAGATTTTATTTATTCTAATTTAAAATAACTAATAATTTTGGTTCTAAGGAAATACAAATTAGAAACCAACAAAAATAAATAAATGAAATTATTTAATAAAAAAGAATTTAAAAATTCATTATAAGGAATCATATGAATATCACCTAAGAATCTTTTAGACATATGTTTTATCTCCATCATAATTTCTCCCAAAATTGATTCATTTGAACTCAATACATTATTTCATTAGGTCTAGCATGTCCAAAAAGTCCATTTTGACATAAATTTTCAAAAATTTTGAAATTACCCCTGGGAGGAGTCAAAATGCAAATAGTTTTTCTTTTGGGTCATTTGTGGTAATTTCCCTAGGGACCAAGCTGCAAATAATTTTCTTGTAGGGACCATTTTGAAATCATGGTGAAAGAGAGGTAGGAATGAGGGAAAATGATGGTGGTTGGAGGAGAAAATGGCAAGAAAGTAGAAGAAAATGGATGGGAATGGTGGCAAACCAAGAGAAAATGAGAGAGTAGAAGAGATGAGTTTGAAGGTGTGATTGGACATGAATGGGAGAGACTAAGGATTCCCATAGGTTTTCAAAAATAAGAGGAAGGAGTGCTGAGAATGAAAAGGGTCTTAGATTTTAAGGGTTGAGATAGGTGATGTGGTGAGTGGTTATTGACATGAACCAATAAGAGGCAAATTTAGATGAAGTGGACAAATTAGAGTTTGAGAAAATGATGAAGTGGAATAATGATGTCTGTAACAACCTACTCCCAATTACCTCCAAACGTGACCAAAACCTTCACAATACCAACCAAACACAACTCAAACATCTCAAAACAACTTCCCAAAACTTTAGAACAGTGGAAACAAATCAAACAGTACTGCGGTGGCTCCAGACCTCCCCTGTCTCACCACATTACTGGACTTTGTGGCGCCGCGGCGCCCCCTACTAGTTTTCTATACCAGCAAAATTCAACCATCGGGGTGAACTTCCGATGCGCATAACTTTATGCTCCGACCTCCAATTGACTTGATTCCAACTTCTACAAGTCAATCTAGTCTCACTCTATCCATAAATACCAACTTCACCTCAACCTAACTCAGTATAGAGATTATAGACCCCTGACACTATTTTGACCACTTATTGACCAAAACTCACCACTAACCACCTCCAATTGCCACCAAAGGCAAATGGTCACTCAAAGACCATTCATACAGGTCCAAAACCCCCAAACCAACTTGTCTAAAGACGTTTCACCTCAAAGGAACCACTATTCTGAGATTTGACCCCCTTGAACCCTAACTTGCCAAAATGGGCTACAAGCCCTAAAACACACCAATGAGGCCCAAATCCACTCTGGACTCACAAACACCACCGTACTGACTTCTTAACATACAAAACCATGTAACCACCATAACACAACATACACATCACATTTCTTTCTTTCTATTCATCTGAAATATTTCTGATTTAAACCAAATTCTCAACTCTCACCACGGCTTCAGGGTAGCTCGCCACGGCTCCACCATGTTTTAGCCAGAAAACACCATTAGACTTACTCTTGCCGCTGCAGCCCTGCTTCTCACCACGGCGTGGAGCTCTTTTAGACTCCACTTGAACCTTCCTCTGTCCTATTTTCTCCAATTCTGCACATAATGCCAAAACAAAGTCATGAAGGGTGTTAAACTCTATCCTCCTTATAAAAATTTCTTCCTCGAAATTTCAACTCTTACCTCAAGCAAAAATCTTTGGATACTTTCTTCACATGGATTCTTCTATCTCCCTCGTGATATCATTGGATGTCAAGCCGCTGCATAGGACCTTTATCAACTTTATGGTCTTATTCCTCAACTGTTTCTCCTTCACATCAAGAATTTGTAGTGGCATGACCTAAAAAGTTAGATCTTCTCACACTTGAACTACCTCATCATCAATTATATGAGATGGATCCGGATGATACTTCTTGAGTTGAGACACATGGAAAACATCATGCAATCCTGCAAGATTAGGTAGTAGCGCCACTTGATACGCTACTGGCCCAATTCATTCCAGAAATTGGTATGGACCTATATACCGCAGAGTGAAATTTTTTCACTCGAATCGATCTTCCAACACCAGTAGTAGGAGTGATCTTCAAAAACACATGATCTCCTGCATCAAACTCCAATGGTCTCTTCCTCCTATTAGCATAGCTTTTCTGTCGACTTTGAGCTGTAAGAAGCTTTTAAGGAATACTCTCTATTTGTCGAGAGGTTTGATCCACAATATCTGGGCCCAAAAGACTCCTTTCACTGAGTTCAACCCAACACAATGGTGATCTACATTTCCTGCCATACAACACTTCATACGGAGCCATTTGCAAACTCGAGTGGAATCTGTTGTTGTAGGTAAATTCAACAAATGGCAGAAACTGATCCCAATTGCCTTTGTTTTCCAAAACACACGCCCGCAGCATGTCCTCTAGAGTTTGAATTGTCCTTTCAGCTTGCCCATCAGATTGAGGGTGATAAGCAATACTAAAACTCAATTTCATACCCATAACCTTCTGAAGAGATTTCCAAAACCTGGATGTAAACCTAGGATCTCTGTCTGACACAATATTCATCAAGACTCCATGCAACCTCACAATCTCATTCACATACAACTGGGCCAACTTCTCCATCGAAATAGTTTCCCGAATTGGAAGGAAATTGGCCGACTTCGTCAACCTGTCCACAATACCCCATATTCCATTATGTCCTGAAGAGGTCCTCGGTAATCCTATCACAAAATCTATGAAAACACTATCCTATTTCCACTTCGGGATCTCCAAAGATTGCAACATACCAACAGGCAATTGGTGCTCAATCTTTACCTTCTGACAGATTAGACATCTTGCTACATACTCGCGATGTCATTTTTCATACCTGGCCACCAATAACCACGCTTCATATCTTGGTACATCTTGGTGGTACCTGGGTGAATACTATACCTGCTCTTATGAGCTTCTTCCAAAATAATTTCTTGTAACCTTGCAACATTTGGCACACAAATCGAACCACTGTACTAGATGATACCATCCTCCAAAATATCAAAGTCTTGGATCTCCGCCATTTCAATCTATTCTCGAATGCCCAAAAGCTAGTCATCCTCCAACTGAGCATAGTAAATGTTTCTCAACAAATCACTTGATACACTGATGGAACACATTACTAGTACCCCATGATGGACATTAATGGATAACTTCATATCTCTCAGGCTTTCCAACAATTGTTGTTCCCTTATCATTGTTGTGGCCATATGGATCAACTTTCTACTCAACACATCCACCATAACGTTGGCTTTCCCAAGACGATGCTTCAAAGCAAACTCATAGTGTACTAGGAACTCAACCCAATGCCTTTGCCTCATGTTCAATTCCTTCTTATCAAACAAATATTTCAATGCCTTTGCCTCATGTTCAATTCCTTCTTATCAAACAAATATTTCAAACTTTTGTGATCACTGAACACCTCGAACTGAGCACCATAGAGATAATGCCTCCACAATTTCAAAGCAAACACTATAGCAGCTAGCTCAAGGTTGTGAGTAGGATAGTTCTCCTCATGAGGCCTCAACTGCCTTGAAACATATGCCATGACTCTATCTTACTACATCAAAACACACCCTAGACCATTTTTAGAGGCGTCCGTGTAAACTGTGAACAGCTCTACTGGGTTAAGGATAATGAGTACTAGGGTGGATGTCAAACAAACCTTCAGCTCTTGGAATGTTCTCTCACACCTGTCATCCCAAATGAAAGATCGATCTTTACGGGTGAGTATAATCAATGGCATAACAAGCTCAGAGAATCCCTTAATGAACCTTCAGTAATATTCAGCCAATCCCAGAAAACTCTGAATTTCGGTCACCAATCATGGTCTCTCCCAATTCAATATCGCTTCAACCTTACCAGGGTCTACTATTACTCTTTTTGCAGAAATCACATGACCCAGAAATTTCACGTCCCGTAGCCAAAACTCACACTTACTTAGTTTGGCGTACAAATGGTGATCCCGCAATACTTGCAACACAATCTGAAGATGGAGTGCATGCTCTTCCTCACTCTTTGAGTAGATCAAAATGTCATTAATAAACACCACCACAAATTTATCCAAATACATCAGAAACACCCTATTCATATAATCCATGAAAATTGTCAGGGTATTACTCAGCCTAAATGGTATCAAAAGAAACTCATAATGACCATATCGAGTTCAAAATGTCGTTTCAGGCATATCTTCAGCACGCACTTGCAATTGATGGTATCTTGACCTTAAATCAATTTCAGAGAAAATGGAGGCACCCACCAACTGATCAATTAAGTCTTCAATCCTAGGCAAAGGATATTTATTCTTAATCATCACTCAGTTTAGTTGCCTATAATCAATACATAATCTGAGGCTACCATCCTTCTTATTGACAAACAACACTGGAGCTCCCCAAGGTGAGACACTAGGTCTGATAAAATCCCTTTTTAATAAATTCTCAATCTACTTCTTGAGTTCCTTCAATTTAGATAGTGCCATTTGATATGGAGCCTTCAAAATAGGACTTGTCCCGGGCACCAATTCGATGAAAAACTCCAATTCTCGTGGTGGTGGCAAACCAATAATCTCCTCTGGAAACACATCAGGGTATTCATTCACAACCGAGTATCTTTCGACACCACCTTCCATATCCATGTTCACAGAGAAGAAAACCAGAAACTCTTGACATTCTTTCTTCAGATACCTGTCAGCTAGGGCAAAGGACAAACAAATATTCTCATCCCCTTCAATACTAGGGATATTTATCGGCAAAGACATAGTCTTCTGAGCATAGTCGAGAATGACATTATTCACCTCCAACCAATCCATCCCAATTATCACATTAATCTCTTGCAATGGCAAACATATTAGATCCAGAGTAGTGCTTCGATGTTCAAAACAAATCACACAATTCAAACATGCTTGAGCAGTTCTTAATGAAACTCCCGTGGGTGTGGATACCGACAACTCAAAAGGCAACTCCATTGCCACAATATGCAATCTTCGAGCACAATCAAAAGAAATAGGAATGTGATGCACCTGAGTCTAATAAAGCATTAATAGAGTAACCATTGAGTTTAAGTTTACCTCTAATCAGATTAGGTGCTGCATCCACTTCCTGTTGCGTGATGGTAAAGACTCGTCTAGGCATCGTGGGTCTCATCATAGCATCTCACTCCTTAGCTCATGACAACTTCATGCAGTATGTCCCAATCTTCATAATTAAAACAAATCAAGCATGGACGGTCACCATGGCTAAACCCACATTTTGTGCACGGATTTGATGCACTACTTGAACCATACTGGGATAGAGTTGAATCTCTCCCTGCATACTCACTCTGACTGGAACTTCCCTATTCAAAGCCTCCTCGATAAAAGGGTCCTTTGCCAAACTGACCTCTATTGGACTGATCTCTGCCAAACCTGCCTCTTCCTCTACCATAGCGGCCTCTATTATGGCAACCTCTTCCTCCACTAGAACCTGTACTGCCACCACTGCTACCACTACCTGAACCACTTTCTTTACTGATTCCTCTTGTAGGTCATAGGTGAGAAAAGGCCCGAATCATGGAATTCCTTCTATGCTCCTTGGCCTCCTTCATCCGTATGTATAGAGCACGTATCTTAGCACACAAGTCCTCAAATGATACAAACTCCACCACAGATAGCCGCTCTTTAATCTTTAGATGGGCTCCCTCAAACAACTTTTGAGCCATCCACCTATCATCAGGGTAATTATTTAGATAAGTGGAATACTTAGCTAAGTTCAAAAATTGATCAATGTAGTCCTCCGCCGATAGATTTCCTTGCTAAAAAACTAGGAACTCGGCCTCCTTCTGCATCATTAGGGCTGGAGGGACTTAGTATGCAAAGAACTATTCCTTAAACTGATCCCAATTCATAGGAGGATTCATCACTTCAACACTCGGGAGAACACTCCTTCACCAATGCTTAGCCTTCTTCTCAAGCTTAAATGCCTCCAGTTGCACCCTTTGCTACGAGGTGCAATCCATTACACTGAAGATGTTTTCCAATTATTCTATCCAATTCTCAGCCTGTGAAACATCCATGGTATCTTTGAAAGCTGGGCATTGAACTTCCGAAAGTCCTTTAATTGTAAAGAGATACACCTTCTTCTAACTTTTAGGGTTCTCTCAGGCTTCACCACATTGTCATTCTCATCCTCTCCTGCTTTCAGATCCACAATCATGCTAGCCTCTTTATTCACATCACCCTGTTCCTACCTCTTCATCTGCTCATGCAACCTGTTCAATGTCTCTCCCTGAGTATTTACTTGATTACTGAGGCCAGCTAACTTCTCATGCATCTACCTCATGAGATCACTATTACTTGGTCTTCCTCTACGAGACATTCTTCCTACATACAAGCAATAATACATTCAATTATGTGGTTCTGGACTAGCATTGCAATGAGAATATAGTCTATATATTTAAAATTGTGCTAAGTAGTACTTCAAGTAGAAACAATGGCCCAAAACCATTGCTCTGATACCTAATTGTAACAACTTACTCCCAATTACCTCTTGACATGACCAAAACCTACACAATACCAACCAAACACAACCCAAACATCTCAAAACAACTTTCCAAAACTTCAGAAAAGCGGAAAGGAACTAAACAACAACAAAAACTGGGCTGGAGCCGCGGCCGCGACTGCAGCTACTACAATACCACCGCGGCTCCAGACATCCCCTATCTTACCACACTACTGGACTTTGTGGTACCGCAGCCTGCTACCTGGCGCCACAGCGCCTCCTACTGGTTTTCTATACTAGCAAACTTCAACTACCAGGGCGAACTTCCGACGCGCATAACTTTATGCTCAGACCTCTAATTAACTTGATTCCAACTCTTACAAGTCAATCTAGTCTCACTCTATCCATAGATACCAACTTCACCTCAACCTAACTCCATATGGAGATTATGGACTCCTGATACCGTTTTGGCCACTTATTGACCAAAACTCATCACTAACCACCTCCAATTGCCACCAAAGGCAAATGGTCACTCAAAAACCATTCATACAGGTACAAAACCCCCAAACCAACTTGTCTAAAGATGTTTCACCTCAAAGGAACCACTCCTCTGAGATTTGACCCCCTTGAACCCTAACTTGCCAAAATGGGCTACAAGCCCTAAAACACACCAATGAGGTCTAAATCCACTCTGGACTCACAAACACCACCGTACTGACTTCCTAACATCCAAAACCATGTAACCACTACAACACAACATACACATCACATACAACACAATTCCACATACATAACCATATGCACATCCATCCATAACAATCCTTATCCATGTTGTATATTCATTACAAAACCTTCTATCCTACTTGGCACAAGATACATATCCAAACACATATATTCTACATAGACCTAGTATTCCCATGTCTGATGCTACTCCCTTAGCTTCTCAGGACTAGTGCCAAAAAAGTCACCTGAAAAGTTAGCTCATGGGAGAGGGGTGTGAGACAATGTCTCAGTAACCAGGGACATCCACACACACACACACATATATACATCTATCTCATAGAACTCATGAATGCAATGTGAAATGAATGGAATGCATGTCTCCCTCGCACACAGCTAGAACCACGAGCTGTCATCCTAACATAACATTTCATATAGGTAATTCCCTTCTAACAGTTGGTGAAGACTGATTCCGGGACATTACCAAGCTTACCTTATACTAATGCAACCCAGCCAAAGGTTACACTAGTGCTCAGACTGTGGCTCTCCTTCTCCTGGACCACCTCGAATTAGTGGTGATTTAGGGAAGGTGCAGTCCATTACAGCCTAGCTCCCCTGGCCATAGGGGAGGATTTGGCTATAGGGATCCCATCCTTATCCTCCCTAATCATATCTCATATCATCATATTTCACATCATCATATATCATATCGTATCATCATCATCACCCAATCCACCATATATCACAATCTCACAATGACATGTGGTGGTGCTCATATCATCATATGTCACAATGTCATGCATGCATCATGTCATGTCACATCAATATCATCATCTCTAATCATCATCATAATCATCATAGTTATCATAATCATCATCTAACTGTGTGTATACCACGATATATAGAAAGTAGTACACGCAAACACATCTATATCGTAGTATGAAAGAAACATGCATATATATACAAATATATGTAACATCATACAATACAAACAATATGATACAAACAAATACCCGGTTACCTCAAATGTCAATACCATACACGTGGATTCCATGAACTTCTCGAGTTGTCCAACAAGCTTGAACCCTTCTCGGTTAACCAAACAACCTTCACAATATCATAATTCTTCAATTGACACAATATACCGTTAAACCAAACATCACAATTCAACCAATTTAGCCTAACCCAAGGTTCGAATACCCCCTTCATGCATCAATAAGCTCTTGAGAACCATTCAAACACTACTCAACCACATACACTTCGGATTCCCAAGAGCCCCAACTGAAAATAACCTAGGGTTAAGTTTAAATCATGCATAAACCCTTCAAGACTTATATCCAAGCAACAAGAACACTAAAACATGCTTCCTTATTCCCATATCATCCATTTCAATCTATAGATTCCGTCCCAAATCGGAAATCCCAACATACAACTAAAAAACCCTAAGTTCAACTGAAGAAATAGAGATGGAGGAGTAGAGATCACTTACCCAAGTGAATCCAAGCTCTTGAGGTCAGAAAATTACTTCCAAAGCCCGAAAATCTCAAACCCTAGCACAGCTCTTACATTCTTCTCCATCGATCCCTTTCGTTTCTTTTTTTCTATTCGTTCGAAATGTTTCTGATTTAAACCAGATTCTCAACTCCTGTCGCGGCTTCAGGATAGCTCGCCGCGGCTCCACCATGTTTCAGCTAGAAAATGCCACTAGACTTGCTCTCGCTGCAGCAGCCCTACTTCTTACCGCAGCGTGAAGCTCTTTCAGACTTCACTTGAACCTTCCTTCATCCTATTTTCTCCAATTCTAAACACAATGTCAAATCAAAGTTATGAGGGGTGTTACAATGTCCAAGTGGAGCACATGCGGTAAGGGTTTGATGAGGTGGATCCTAGGTGGATGGCGTATATGTAGACCAATAGGAGAAGAGAGATGATGGCATGGATAAGTAGGCACCACTTGAAATGTGATTTTTGCCTTCCTTTTTGCAATGACCAAATGCCCTCTAAGAGTCTTCCAATCTGCAAAAATATGGAATCCAAATAGATTATGTAGTAAAATTAATTAATTGCAATGAGGCTCCAATAATTTTAATTAACAAAAATAAATCAATTAAGCTCTAATTAAGACTAATAAAGGCATGAAAATTAAGCATAAATGGAGGGAATCATTGGGCTCAATTATTGAAAAGTAAAGGAACAAAAAACTATAAGAAAATGATTTTTCTACATGATTAATGATTTTGCTCCTTTATGGATCAACATTAATTCTATTTCTAATCACATCCTTAATCAATTTGACTCATTTTGAAAACATTAATTGCATTAGATTAAATGCCTACCAATCATATGAGGTGATCTAATCCAAAATCGTTTGTGAAAAATCCAAGTAGGTTTCTATATAGGGGTATTTTGGGAAAGTGAAAAAATAGGAGAATTAGTTCACTATGATTAACTTTAAAATCATCTAATTAAGCATTTGGTAAAACTCAGTTAAGCATAGAATCACAGTATTAAACATGTGTAAGACAAAATAGGAAGTATTAAGCCATGGAATTTTTAGGAGCACTTAATAAACACAAAATGAACATATTTGCAAAGAACTAGCTTCAAAATCCATCAAATCCAAAATTTGGCTAAAATCATGAAAATCATCTAAAAATCCAAAATTATCCAAAATTGACTATTAAAATTCCTAAGTATGAGGAATGAAAATAGTGAAATATATTGAAAAAATTATGTGAATGGTAAGGGTGATATGATTATGAATGGTTATAATGTAAACATGTGGTCATGAGGATCTAGATCCCTTGAAGTTAGATGTTTATGAAATTCTTCTACAACATGTGCTCCCTTAATACATACATTAAGTACATAGTTTGACTTCCGTGAAAACACAAATGGATAATTATATATAATTAGGCTTAAAATTAGAAGATCTTAGTGAGGATAGTTACCAAGGGGGTGAATTAAGTAATATGCAAAATTTTTCCACAAGAGAAAGAAGGAACCAATGAAACAATGATGAAATGAAATAGAGTAGAGATTAAGTATGAAATTTGATCAACAAAAGAAGAACACAACACAAGAAATTCATCTTGGTTTGGCTCAAATCACTTAGCCAATATCTAGATCTCGAGAACCTCTTAAGATTTTCTAACATATGAGTAAGATTAAACAAGGTTCTTGCTAGACTACAATATAACATCTTAGCTCAAAATCAAAGTAAACACTCTGACATACCCTTACAAGACGTGAATACAATATACCCCTCAAAGTTTCTGCACTCTAAGCAATCTGTCCAAAATAAAGAAGCATTTACAACTATTAAACTCTCACAAGAGTGGATAAGAGTAATGAAGTTTACAAAAGTAAGCTAAGTGTGGTAGGTAAAGCTTAATTTTTTTCCACCCATGTTAATTAGTTTTATCCAATCCCATAAATCTAATTAGCAAAAAAAAAAAGCTTAATTTGAATGAACAAATATAATGAGAAATTAATGGAACAACATAACATCACTTCATTCTCTATCAACTAGCCTTATATATGGTTTTATACATAGATCTCTAAAGATTATAACTATTAAGAAAGAGTTCTAGTCATTAGTTTGCTCAATTAGTCATTCACCTATTGTATTTAATATGCTTGTTAGACTGAGATGTATAAGATGGCCAAGTTAGACATATATCGCAAATAACTGTTAGAAAATATCTCTACCATGAACCACATTATACAAATAAGTGTCGAGCTTTATTTGTATATCAAGCAATTTTAATGTTTCCAAAAGCTAGCTCTTAAGTGATAAACAAATAAAACCTCTCAACTATATTTCTAAGTGTTCATTCCCAAAAAAATATATTTGTTGACTATGGGTGAGAATAGGGCATTTAGCTTCCAAGTTGTCTCTTATGGATAATAGGTCACTTACACATATAGACTAGATCACCAAATTTTGAACTTAGTCTATTTTCACACTAGATAACACCACACATACACTCGCAAAGAGTTTAGAGAAGAGAGAGAGTACATAGAGACAGTATAACTGCATGGGCTTGATGTCTCCATTTGATGATCTTGCATTAGAAATCTCATTATAGGACCAACACAAGAGTACATCTTATCATATATACACATTATAGTTTTATTGATTGCCTTAAATGCCCATACAATGTCACACCTTACTTTAGGAACCATTTTCCATTTATTTTGTATGTCTTGGGCTCTATTGAAATTCTTTTGGAAGCAAAACTGAGCCTAAATCAAAAGACCAAAAATCCATACATGTTACTGTTCACTTGATAACCCAAGATTTTTTACCCAATTTTAAAAATTCATAAATAATTTTAGAAAAATTGGTTTTAGTGCTTCAAATTTCTACTTGAAGCTCTTGAAGTCTTCCATAAGAGAAAAATTTTCAATTGAAAATCCATTAGACCAATTGATATAGTTTATTCCTCAAAATTTACTGTTCATATGGTCTATAAAATTTCCAGATTTTATCCCTTTTTTCTTGAAAATTTCATATCTTATGCTATACTTGACCAATTGAAGTGATCTTGGTCTCATTTTGAAGTTTAAAGACTTCTCTACATGTTGTCACCAATTGTCTTTCATTTTTCATTATTTTTCCCCAAGTCATCACCTTGCTATGTCTAGGTACATTATTAGTAAAATGGACAATATAATGTCATAAACATTCGTAAAAATCATTCCAGAACATAATATCATATATCCATAATTATATCAAATATTTATTACACCGTGTCATGTCTCATATCTCAAGGTACATAATTTCTAACGTAACTCAAGATAACTACATTATAAATAAAGTCTTCATAGCTCCTTCTCTTTTCCTTTCTCCATGATCATGCTTTGACCTATGCATGGTTAAAGTTTAATGGGAGTGAGATTTGGGAAAATTTCAATGGCATAATTATCTCATTCCAACGTAATATTATTCAAGTAATTGATATAAAAACAAGATTTCAAAAAGTTACCGTAACAATTTATGATCAAAGCATGTTTATACATGTTCTTCAACATTCAAACATATTCATGTTTATTCATATCATGTTCTAAGAAAAATCATGACTTTGATCTAAACATAAACACTTTCAAATTACTAAAAACTTGTTTTTCATAATCATAACAACATAAACTAAATCAAACCAACTACTTAAAAATAAAATGCAAGAATAAAGAAAGATACTACCTAGGAGATTACTCTAAAACCTTGTTACCCTTCTCTTCCTTCTCCTTCCTCACACTCTCTTCCTCTCTTCTATAGGCTTGGGATGTCACTTTTGGTGTGTGGAATGAGGGAGGGAGAGCCTGGCTATTTATAGGCAAAGGGAATGAATTCTAGCCATTGATCTTCTTTTCAATCTATGAGTCCACATTTTTTACTATTTTCTTTTTCTTTATTTTCCATGGTGTTAAATTGTATGCCATACGCATAATCCCTTCTTCTCTCTTCCATGTTATTTTTGCCATGGTGTTCACTTATCTTTCAAACACATACTCCTTTCTTTTTTCCTTCTTTCCTTTTCTTTACATGTTATTCACTTTCTATCCACATAATCCTCCCTTCTCTTCGATCGATACCATTATGGTGATTTGGAGGCCTATCTTTTGCTTTTTTAAATATTTGGGCTTAAATGGTAAGAATATGCCCAGTTAAGTATTCTTAACATTTTTTGTCTTAGGTTACGTAATTTTTGTCTAATAAAGTTTTCTACATATATACTATTAGGTCTACGTAGCACTTAGCCTAAGATCATATTTCCCATGATTAGACATTATTAGAGTCCAATTGTATCGTTTTACATGCTTGAATCACTTGAGGGACTAACATAAAAAAATTTAATTTTCTATGTTACTATTTATTTGGTATGTCCCATTTTCTTGGCGAATTTAAAAAATCATAACTAAATTTAGAAAAATTGTATGAGGGTAATTCAAATCTCTAAAAATAGATTAAAACATTATCTACAAGGAAAAATATGGAACAAAGCATTGATCATGCTAATCAGTATAGTTTATTCCATGAAAATTACTATACATTTGGTCATTTTCACCTTCCCAGGATTTGACTTTAATTTTAAAAATTTATATCTCTTTCTATCCTAAGCCAAATCATGCATATTTTAGGTTATGTAAAAGCCCTACATGTCTACTTTCTAGACTGTTTTGTACATTTACTCAACTTGTACAAGACATGGCAGTAATTTAAACCATCAAGGATCATAATTCAACTTCTACTGAGAGAGTTTTAAGAAAACTTGCATTTTTCTCATTATATAATTATGACATCCATAGAAAGTTAAAATATCTAGAAATGCATAAGAAACTTGCAAAAACAGACAGATACTGTATTGCATGAAATAAGGCAAAAAGATAATTTTTCCTAGTTAGATAAAAATTGAGAAATTATATTTTTACCCCTAAGAATTATGAAAATTATATTTATATCCCAAGCATAAAAATTTTCACGTGGGGAAGAAAGGAATAAAGTTTTTCGAGAAAATTACATCTAATGACCCCAAAGTTTTAAAAAGTTTAAATTGCCCCAAGTCAAGGGTAATTTTGTAAATATGTAAAATTACTATCAAAACAAAGCTCTTAACGAGACAAGCCCAATGGTATATGGCACTGAGGGTTAATATTCAAGGATAAATAAATAATCAATGACAAAGGTTAAAAAGTAACTTTATACTGATAAAGCTGTTTTTTAATCTACAAAAGCTAAAAAGCTGAAAAAGAAAAGTTATTGGACACTGCAAAAGGATTTTTTTAGAGACAAGATAATATACTAATTATAGATACAAGTTTACTTTAATCCTATACCATAAAGTGATTTAATACTGCAAAAAGTAGCTTGACTAGTTCAGGTATAAAGTAACCAATACACGGTATTGCTTGACTAAAAAAAATATGCAGTATTTTGCACAAATGTACCCCTTATTAGGATTCACCTCAGCTACAACATGTGGCTAAATGAAGACTTAATGGGTAAGAAAAGAAAACTTAATGGCTAAGCTTGCTTAATTAACCATGATTAGCAAAAAGTAAGCATAGTTAAGTGGCCTTAAGTGTACTCCCTCTTACTTGCACGACTTGTTCACTTAGAAAGGAAGGGGGAGTGGTCTAAAACACAAGGAAAGGAAGGAAGTAACATGAGGAAAGAGTGGGAGAAAGAGGAAGAAGAAAAGGGAAGGCCAACCTTAAGGATTTGAAGTACAAGTGCAAGGTAAGATGCTTCAACACTTTAAGCTATTTTTTAAGTAGTTTGGATTAGTTTCTTTGAGTTCTCCTCCTCTCCTCTTGCTGCTCTAATTTCGAACTAGGCCTACAAAGGAAAGGAAAGTTGTTTTTATGCCATAAATCCAAGAGAAAGCATGAGGTTTTTGTGAAAGGAAGCAAACTAGATATGTTTTGAAGTAAGTGGTTGAAAAATCAATGCTTTCCCTAAGAAGACAGATTTTGGCCAGTCCACATGAATGTCTCTTAAGGTGGGAATTTAATTAATTTGATGCCAAAAATGGATTTCCCATGGCCAAAAACCTTAAAGACAAGTATTGGCTCAAAGATAGAGCTTAAGATAAAGAAAATGGATTTTCTAGGGTTTCAATGAAACTTTATGATTTAGCTATCTATTTTAGTTAATTGAGTGAATGTTTAATGATACCTAGGGATTTGAAGAAGCCTAAGAAAACAAGTGGAATGATTGGTTTCAAGAGAGAAGTCAAGTGATACTCCACAGAGGTAGCTAAGTTTCATATTCTAACTTTATGTTCTTTCATTGTCTTTCTATGATTAAATTGTGTTTCCATATTGCAATTGTGATTTCTTTGATTGGTTTTAACTATAAAATAAGGGGTTTCCTCGGGATGTCCATTTTCTAAGCCGTTTTACTGCCGAAATTTTTATGACCAATGTGGCAATTTATTGTTTAAATGCGATTGATATGATTAAATGTGATTGAATGTGAATTATTTGATATGATTGACATAATTGCATGAAATGTAACTTGCTACTAAGATTGTCTCAATCTCATCCCCTCAAGTATCACAAATTCTAGGTTCCAAGGATGGCAAGGCCAGCAAGAAAAAGACTATGTGCTTTTGTGAAGCTAAGCTTTGCTACTATTATGCTCTTTTGAGTCCCTTAAGATGTTATGAGAATGACATGAACTAAGATGAACAAGTTTGAGTGAGGTATATTGTGTACATATGCATTTTTGTAAATCATGGCATAATTTGGATAATATGCAGCCCTAAGATTCATATAGTTGCTTTTCATTTAAAAGGTGATGTAACATATAAGTGTTATATATTTTCAAAAACTAGACAAATTTAGGGTTTTTCAACAAGCCAAAAAGCATCTAAATTGGGAATGTATACAATTTATAGTATAATTTTGAAATTGAGTGTCAAAACTAGATAGTAAGTAAAAGCTGTGAATTTCACTGTAAGTATCACTTACTTTGAAAGGTAATATAAAATTGTACTAACCTCTAAAAATTCAATGTTTATATGTGCAAAAAGATCCGCTGGTTTGAGTTCAATTGAGGCTATACAATGAGAGATATACATGTTTCCCTAAAACTGTTCCAATAAGAGTGAGGTTTTGACTCTTAGTAATTTAAATTGAAATCATGCCCAACAACACAAGTTAAATAAACCTATAAGAAAAATATGGCTATAAGTAGACATATAGAGCTTTTCAATGGAATATAGAATACATAATTTGACTCAGTATAATGTTTGATATGAATTTTTAAATTTATAGCAAAAATCCTAAAAAAGAGAAAAATGATCATTTGAATAATGAAAGTTTGAGCAATATACTGTAAGAGTTGATGCAGACAAATGCAAGTTTTATATTTTTTCCTTGTAGATCATGTTTCAAGCTTCATTTAGAGACTTGAATCATATCAATAGAATTTTTTTGGAATTAGTTATGATTTTTCAAAATTTATCCAGAAAACTTGGGTACCTAATAAACAGTAACACATTTTTTTATTTAATTATTTTGGACCCTTTAATAATTTAAGCTTCTAACATGAGTTATTTGGATATTAAATATACTATACTACTTTGAAAAATGCATGATAAAGTAAGGTGTTACATCAATTACTTCCAAATTAGTGGTATATTAAACTTAAGATATAGAACTTTCTATACATATGAATCATTGAATTTTTGGAGCTCTACATAATTTTATACTACCTTTTGAATCTACCAATAGTTAAAATGGAAGTTTCAGTTTTTCAAATATTGTCCAATTATGACCCTTAATTTTAAAAATTCATTATAAATTACTCACTTATCCAATTTAAGTATTCTTTAACTCTATGAAAAGCTTATTTCATCTAATTTTAAAGCATATAAGTCATTTAAACTAATTGTCCTATTTAAATAGTACCTACATTCAATTAGAGTATTCAGAATGAGTCTTTCCATTCATAACTTAGCAAGATAAGCTTCATAACTTTTTCACATAATCATTCATTGATCTAACTTCATGCATAACATCATGTAAGACTCAGAAATATAACCATGCTAAAATACAGGTCCATAACATATTACATGATTTTATGCAAATTTTCAAATTAATACATCATAATTACTATAAATTGCTCAACAAAATGCTCCTCCTCAATCCCCTTAGCCTTGTTTGGATCTTTGACATGTCTTTACCCTATCAAGGTTAGTCATTTGGAAAAGTAAGATCCAAAGAATCTCGGTAGTAACTACCTTCCATACAAGTATATCATCATATAATGCAAGAGATTGTCATAGGAACATCATATATTCAATCAAAATCATTTATATACAAATATTTTGTAGAAAATTTGGGCAGCATTTTTCCTTGCATTTTGAACATTCCTGGGGTCAAAAATCCCTCAAACAATATAGTCAACAATACCATTTCATCACAAATCATCATTTCAATCAATAGGCAAGTCATTAAAACAATTCAATTATCATGGCAACACATAAGTAAGAATAAGTGAGCTAACTGAGTTTGGGCTTTCCAAACTTCTTACACACTTCCTTTGGTCTTCTACCACTTCTTGGAGTCCTATAGCATCATAAAATAGGTCATAAACCATTGCTTGCATGACCTTAATCACAAAGTGTTCACTTTAACTCTAATTTATCACTTTGCTTTCCATTTGCATTTTCTTATTCAACATACTTGTTCTAACCTATTTTGAACCCAAGAAATCTATTTTTAGAGTCAAAATTATGAAATTCCCACTCTATGGCAAACCCTAGGTAGGCCAAAAATTTAGGGAAATTTGAAGAAAATAATTTCCTTCACAATACTTGCAACCAATTGCATATTCTTACTTTACTTGTCCATTCTAAGCCTTTACCTAAGTTAATTTGACTTGTGCTTACTTTCTCTCTCTAAAACCTTTCATGGCTGAAACTTTAAGTGAGAGAGGAGAGAAAATAACTCCATGAAACTGGCTTAAATCATAAAATATCACAAGTTTAAGACCTTAGATCATTACCTTGCAACTTGAGCTTGTTTCTTTGTCACCTTGCCCTTCCTTTTTCCTTCGAAAATCTTGCTCTCTCTCACACACCTTGACTTTTGTTTCAGATGTGAAATGGGGGTGAAGAAGGGGCTTTGAAGACTTAATTCATGGCTTTAAGGAAAGAGAACTAATAAGGGAATAGTACCTTTGGTCTAATTAACCTTTTTAATTAACTTTGATAAAGCAATTTAGCAAATTCCTCTTGTGGCCCTAGTCAGCCCCATTTTCATGCCACTTTTTAAGCCTTTTTGCGAAAAATTGCTTCATAATTATCTTATGGACTAAATTACCCTTTACCGATTAATTTTTCACCATATTGATTAATTACTTTTGCCGTAATTGTCATTAAATTGGTATTGTATTATCTAAAAATTACTTTAGGACTAACATCCTTTTCTTATCCCATAATATATTTGGGCGAGGTCCATTTACTATTCCTAACACTGTACTGCTTTTTCTACGGTCTAACATAACCTTTATTCAGTTAAATTTTAATTTTAGAACTTAACGTCTAATATTAAATCATTCTGATTTAACTAGTTTTTAAACAGTATTTCATTAGGTTTAGTTCGTTAAGAACTTTATTTTGACTCTAATTTTTATATTTATAAAAATATCCTTAATTTAGGGTAAATTTATAATTTTTGAAACTTTTAGGTCATTGGCTTTAATTTTCTCCCAAGCCTAATTACATTCAATTCCAGCATGTCTTTCTTCTTCAAGGGACTAAATTACAAAAACTTTTATTTCTTGGGACTAAAGTAAAATTTTCACATTTTAGTTTCCAGCCTAGAAAATCACCATTTTGCCTTAAACTGGATAAAATGCAAATACTGATTCTTTCAGATACTTTCTTATAATTTTCCCCAAAAACCAATTTTCAATAATTCTTTTTCATTAAACTTCAAATTAGTCAATCCTTCAACCTAGACCTCCCAGCTATGCAATATCTATACTGTTGCACTCAATTTGATATGGGCTTCCATTCAACTGGTATATTGCATACCATTCGGTTCAGTTTTAGAATTAATTCCTCCTATGGATCTTATAGAGACTTAATTCCAGCTTGAGATCAAATATAATCATTTCAAAAGATCGCATGGGAAATTAATTCCTTTTAAGGATCAAGCATGTAACATCACCGTCTCACTTCATTTCCCATATTTTCATGCATTTTATGTCATCTCATAATAGTAGGGATATTACAATCTAAAAAAATAATTTAAGTCAACTAAAAGTTGTACTAACATTTTTGGGCTCATAAATAGTGATTTGACCCAATATAATGGAGTTTTATGCTTATCAGGCGTAAATAATCCAATTTGACCCAATAACATTTTGACCTTTTTGATCAATTTTCTATACTTGCCAAAAAAATGTCTGATTATTCTATTTTCTTCCTTTTTGGACTTGGGATTTTCTATTCTTGATCATGGATGGCCCACAATCCTTAATTTTGCATTAATTAATTAATTAATTATGATATTTAATTCTAATAAGTCTTTTCTTGGCCCAATTTCTTTTCCCTTTTAATTTTTCTATTTACCCAAGGTCCAATAATATTAATTAATATCCTATAAAAATTCTAGGGTCCATTTTATTAAATTATTGCTTAAATAAAACTTAAAAATATTTTCAAGCCTATCCTATTTTTTGTTATTCTTTGCTATTGGAAACCAATGGGTTGACTTCGAAATGAAATGTCACGTCCTAATTTACATAAAATGACTCCTACAAGCTTATATTTCAAATGATTCATCAAGAATGCCTACTTTATAGCCATTGTAAAGGTTTTAAATTCCTCCTATTTCTCCAAGTATGCATAGTAAAATGTGTTTAAAGTGTAAGGGTGTTACATTAAAACTCAAGAGGGATTATATTTTCCATGGGAGAAGTGAATATAGGTGGATCTAAGGCATCTGATGTAATATCCCTATTTTTATGGGATGTTATAAAATAAATAAAAGATGAGAAACAAGGCGAGATGAAAAGACTATATATAGTTGGACTTTAGAAGGAATTAGTTTCTTATTTAATTTTCTAAAGAAGTTATGTTCGGTCCTTAATTGAAATTAATTTTTCATAAGGTCTTTAGTAGAAATTAATTCCAGAACTTATCCTGGAAAATATGCAATATATAACTTGAATGAAAGCTCGCTCCAAGCTGAGCACAACGGTATAAGTATTACACTCCCAGGAGGTCCATGTTAAGAGATAGACTAATTTGAAGTTAATTTGAATAGTGAAAAAGAAATAATAAAAAAATTGGTCTTTGGGTAAAATTACAAGAAAGTGTCCAAAAGAATGAATAATTACATTTTAACCCAATTCAAGGGCAAAATAGTCATTTTCCACATTAGAAGTAAAATGTGAATAATGAATTGAACGCCTAAAAATGAAAAAGCTTATATCGTAAAATGCAAAAGGAATTGGGAAAAATGGAGAGATACCATTAAGTGTGAAGAAAAGCAAAGAGGTTATTTTTCCTAGTTAAACGGAAAAATGAGAAAATTATATTTGGGCCCCAAGAATCAAGAATCTTTATAATTTAGCCCCTTAGGAAATTTTTTCACCTTGGAAGGGGAAGGATAAATAAGTTTGGCGAAAATTACGAAAAATGACTCGAAAGTTTCAAGAATTATAAATTAGCCTCGGGTCAAGGGCATTTTTGTAAATATGAGAAATTATAGTCAAAATGAAGCTTTTAATGAGTTATACCCAATGAAATATTGTATGAAATTTATTAAGGTTAAAATAATATTATTAGGTAATTAGGGTTTAATATTAATATTTTACCCGATAAAGGTCATTTAGACTACAGGAAAAGGCAGTACTGATTCAAGGACAATGATTGGACCTTAATAAAATATATTTTGGGTCTAGATAATGATTTTGAACTAAAAGTAATTGTTGGATAATCTTGTACCAATTTAAGGATAATTTTAGCAAAAATACTTAATCGGTACGGGTAAATTTAATCGGTAAAGAATATTTTGGTCCATTAAAGCTTATGATACAATTTTTGACCAAAAAAGGGGGTGAGCCACGTATGAATGAGCAGATGGGATACAAATGGAATATGTGAAAAGCTTTTTAAAAGAAAAAGTCAATAAAGGTAGATAGAAAAGTTAATTAGATAATTAGAGGACATAATTATCATTTAAAATATAACACTTCATCTCCCTCACGTATAAAGCACACTGAACAAGTGGAGAATGAACAAAGAAGCCGTGGAACACCTAGGGAGAAAAGGAAGAAGAAAAAGCCAAGTTTGGTCCTCAAACTCTCAAGGTAGATTTCTATGGTTATCCTTTTGTATATATACTTGAGTATTATGATGTTTCATGAGGTATTTCTTTCCATTTTCTCACTGAAAGTTTCAGCTTAGAGAGAGAGAAGAGAGAGAAAATGGAGTCATGAAGAAACTAAACCATAGAAATGCTTCAAGATGCAAGAATATGGCATTTGATTGTAAATTAATTGAGTAGTTGTTTTTCTACAAATTTCTCAAATTTTATGCCTATTTAGGGTTTGAAAAGGAAAGGCAATTTCATGTTTGTGATGCCAAAAATGAGTTCCTCATGGTGGAAAACCTTAGGAATAAGTGATGGTTTCATGAAAAAGCTTAAGATCAAGAAAGTGAAATTTTTAGGTTTTTGAAGCTTAATTCGGAATGAACATTAACCGAGTTAGAAATTGAATTTGGTAATTCTGATGCCATATTTGGATTCCTCATGAAAAATTACATGGAATAGAGGTATAATTCATCATTTTTGAGTTAGAAATGAATTTTTGGTGAATTTTTGAAGAATTAGGGTTTCATGAACACTTTTTGGAGAAAGTCATGGAACCATTAGCTTGAATAGTTGTTTGATGGTACATTAGGACTTGAAGAAGCCCAAGGAAGCTAGTGGAAGCATTGGTATCAAGTTGAAGAGTAAGAGAAAGCATGAAGGTAGCAGTTTACCTATTCTTGCCTTATATTGTCATGTGAATTTCAATGAGTTTGATGACTTGCTATTGTTTACTATGATCAATTGTGATGCTTTGAGAATGTTGGCTAAGTTAATTGAGGGTTTTGAGACCCTGGGATGTCCAAAATATAAAATGAAACTCTGCCAAAATTTTTGTAAAATGTTATGGCATAAATGTTTAAAAGTATTCAGATGATGTTTTATGATGATTATATGCTTAATGTGATAATATGATTGCATGAATGGTGATTGCTACTGAGATTCTTTGAATCTCACCCCTCTTCCATGACTAACCATGCTAGGGAGAACTAATGCAAAAGAGCTAAGGAAGAAGCAAAAGGCATGAAGAAGGAAATGATGTTGCAAGCCATTGTGTTATAATGTGAATGGTTATTTGTGCCTTGTTTTATATGAAATTGTAAAATAGTGATTATTATGTTAATGTTGTAGAAAATGCATGATAATTTCCAGTTCTGGATATTGTGATTAAGTTATGTTCTACCAAGTTTCATGCCAAAATGAGTTCATTTACAAGGGTTTTAGTAAGCACATGGCAATATAGACTGAAACAAGGCATTTTCCATATGTG
This sequence comes from Adenanthera pavonina, assembly GCA_026686845.1. Lineage (NCBI taxonomy): Eukaryota > Viridiplantae > Streptophyta > Magnoliopsida > Fabales > Fabaceae > Adenanthera > Adenanthera pavonina. The sequence continues at coordinate 14,741,062 of JAIVEN010000017.1, forward strand.
TCTGTTTCATTTGCCCTTGTTCTATACTTAATGTGAGATTAGGTTTATGGTATTTTTATACCGGATAGAGGGCATCTCAACCTTTAATATGACTGCTAATTCACCCAATTTGGAGTTGGGTACAATTAATGGTGAATTTTCTAATTCAGGGTTCAGAACAGGGCAAGAATGGGAAAACTGAAAACTGAAAAGTAAGTACTGGAAAATTCAATAGCTAATATAAAATTGTAAAAAACTCCAAATATTTATTGGTTTATATGTATAAAATATTCTATGTTTTAAGTTTCATATGCCACTGATTTGAAGTTAATTGGAGCTATATAATAGGAGATATGAAGTTTTTCCCAAAACTGTTCTAGTAAGAGTTGGATTCTGACCCTTTATGATTTAAGTTATCACCATGCCCTGTACAAGTAAAATACGATTACAAAAAAATATATATATAGAAATAGGACATACAGCGCTTTCCAATGACATATAAAATGCATAAATTGGCTCAAGGTAGAGTGAGATATGAATTTTTAAATATAACGCCTAAATCCTGGGGAAGAGAAAATGACCAAATATACAGTAAATATTTGAGAAATAAACTATATAAATTGGCCAATTAAATGCTCATTTTCATATTTTTTCCATGTATATAAGGTTTTTATCTATTGTTAGAGACTTTAATCACTATGAAATGATTTTACTAGAATTAGTTATGAATTTTCAAAGTTTAGTTGGCAAAATGGAAACTACCATATGAACAATAACCGAAAATTTTGGAAATTTAAATTTTCATTCTTGTGTGATTCAAGCTTAGGATAAAGTATAATTAGACTTAAAAGGAGTCCAATACATGGAAAATGAGTCTAAAAGTAAGGTATTACATCTAAGGCACTTATTCATGTACAAGATACACATGTAAGGGTAGTCATCTTGTGCTAGTCCTATCATAGGATTCCTAGTATAAGAACTGCTAAAAGGAAATGTCATGCACACGCAATTATGATAGGTGTCACATCCTATCTTTGGACAATTTTCCATAAATATTGCCCCATTTGGATGTTGCATAATGACTTATGAGAACTTGAACCAATGAAAATCTCAAACTATAAAAACTATTTTCTATGTATTATTTCTGTAATTACACAGTAAAATTTGAAAATTCATAACTAAATACATAAAAATTATTTCATTATGATTCAGCCTTTCAAAATCATGAACATCCTGAATTTTATGAGAAAAATATGAAACTGGAATTTGATCGTACCAATTTGTACAATTTATTTATTCAAATTTACTATTGATTTCAACTTCCAGTTTCTATTTGAATTCTAACCCTTAAATTTAAAAATTAATTCATCGTAATCTACAAAGTTGTTTCATGTAATCTTTGTATCATTTAAAAGCTATGTATGTCTACTTTCTAACATATTTATTTTGTACATGTGTTTCCTATATCCAAAACAGGGAATACTCATAAACCTTCAAGGATTAGAATAATTCTCTACTAGAACAGTATTAGAAAAACATGGATAATTCTCATTATATAGCTCTATATACATTCAAACTAGTGGCATACCAAACTTAAAACAGATATTTCCATGCATACAAACCACTAAATTTTTGGAGCATTACACGATTTTATTTATCCTATCAAATTAGACAGTATTCATAGTAAATTTGCAGTTTTCTAGAGTAACTGTCCAATTTTTAATGATTAAATTTGATGAGCCCTAACTCATGCTATTTTTGGCCAATTTTTACAAAATTTGTCTTATCATAAAGTTTATCATATCTTCTAACTGGAGGAATCAAATTTTGGCACATGTCTTCACCATGTCATGCTAAATATTTCTTGAACTTCAACATATCATTATTTATCATTATGGGAATCAAATATACTTTAACACTTGTAACATTATTTAACTTTATTGAATACATATTCCCATACATGATCCGACATGAAATTATATTAATTGTACACAACAACTCATTCATATATCATATCATCATTTGCATGACACGCTTTCTTAATCATCACTTCATGGGTAAATTATAAACCTTGCCTTTGCTCCCATCAATTCTACTTTCCTTAAGCCATCATTCATTGCATTGCTTTACACCTAGCATGATTAATAACTTGGGAGGATGAGATTGGGTATCTCAATAGTAATTTTACACATGCTAATACGTCATTACAAAACACGAAAACATTTGATAACATTGCACAAGTTCATAAAGCATGCAAAAATACTATGTTTGCTAATAAAATTTTAGCAGCATAACGACTTAAAAATAGAATATTTCGGGCAAAGCCCTCATTAGATAAACAGCTAGTTGGTCTAGTAAACAATCAAAGCAACAATATGGCAACATTATTGTAACATAAAATATGCATAAACATTGTGCAATAACATAAAAGCAAGGCAAGAATGCTACCTGGAAACTTTAACTTTTTCTCTTTAATCTTGAATCCACTTGCTTGGATCCTTTCTCAATTACTTCCTTGCACATTCCCAAGCCTAATAACATCAACACAATCATGCTAGTTATCCTATTCTTAATAAACTCATTTAAGGTTCACTTGAACCCTAACTTTTCTTCATCTTTCATACTAGCTTTTCTTCTTAAACCCTTGACCTTTCTTGACTAATTTGGACCCTAGGAACTCATTGGAATCATTAGAATCATCAAATTCTAACCCTAAGGTCACATTTCCTCTTGGCCAAATCATGTAGCTTAAAAATTCATATTTCCTGTTTTTGGTTTAAACTTAAAACCACAACCTCTCCTTTACTAATCCCAACTCCTCATGCCTTTCTCTCTTGGCTGAAACCATCCCTTAGGTAAGCAAGAGAAGAATTTTAATTGCAAACTTGCATAAACTCATGAAATCCTTCTTCCTTTGTACCTAGGGCATGCTTCCTCTTGGATTGATTTCATAAAACACTACCCTTGCCTTTTGAACTATACTTGGCCGAAACTCATAAGCCGTGGAGAGAGGAAGAAAACTTCTTAAAACTTTAAGTAAACTCATGCTAAATAGAAAGAAACTAGAAGAGAATAGAAAGAAGAATCCTTTACCTTGATACCTTGGATTCTTGCCTTCACTTCCTTCTTCTTCCTTTCTTACTTCTCTCCTTCTCTCTTGAAATTTTCAACATCTGCTCTCTCTCTTCCTTATGCTTGTTTCATCCAAGGCAAGAGGGGTGGGAAGATATTTATAAACATCAATTTTGTATCTCAACAATTCATGCTTACTTTAATCCAACGGTTCATATGAAGTCCTTCTTAAGGAATGCTTCAAAAATAATAAAATAATGCTTTATAACACATGCATAAATATTGACCAATAGGAGCAGAGCATGTGTTTCCCGTTTAGAGGATATTTTTCTCAATGGAGATCAATCCTATATCATTTACTTTATATCCTGTATCTTTTTCTTCCAAGTGTCCCTTGATATTTTTACCAAAAATATTAAAATAATCCTTTCCACCATGTGAGGATTTTTTTGGCTAATAAAAGGGGATTATGCGTCATCCATACAATATATTTTTCCTAGTGCAGAACTGCAGATATATCTTGTATTGATTACTTTTTATCTAAACTGTTAAAGGCACTTTTACAGTAATTTATAATACCGTATATTTATTTAAGTACATAGAAAAAATTTAGTTTGGGATCTGCATTTAACTTAATATTCTATCCTAAATTGTATTTATATGGGATCTACATACTTTTCTTTTTACTTTTTCCTTATTTGTGAGACCCACAATACTTTTTCTTTTTCCTGCATAATTTCTACTACATTCTGCAGTCTATTTCTTTTCAGTCTGATTCCTTTGAGCTCAATATATTATTCCATTGGGTCTAACATGTCATAAGCTCCATTTTGACATTAAAATTATAAATTTCAAGATTTCTGGAAATTACCAAACGGGACCTGAAATTTTGGATAATTACACTTAAAGACCCAATATTTTGAATTAATTACAATTGAGAGCCAATGTGTAAAATGTCCATTTTTCCCCTTGTGGCATTCATTTAGTACATTAATATCACATCTTTTCCAATCATAATTTTCTCACATTCATCCGAAGTACATCATGATCACCTTTTTACATGGCCTTGAAAATTGGGATATTACAACAGAGCACCTAGTATGAAATTGAAGGGAGAGATAAGAGGTTCTACGATAGTCATCCCATCATATGCGAGTTGAAGATGTTGGAAATCATTGTTAGGCCATCCATTTATATGGGCTAACACATTACTATGGGCCCAAAATTTTTATATAAAAGGAGATGAAAAGTTACAACGAGAGGGACACTTAGAGTTTAGTGAGTTAGTTTTCCCATCTCATCTATGACTCCCTTTTCCTACTCTCTCTCCTCTGATTCTCTGCTCCTTTGGTGCATCTACAATGAACAATTGGAGTCTACTCGTGATTTTGATTAAAGCTGCATGGAACTAAAGATTGAGAAGATCTGAAGTATAGGAAATAAACCAGTAGATTAATTTGGGTACGTAATCTCTTCTTCCTCTTTATTTTCCTTTATTAAACATGAGAATGATAATATTTAACAAATGTATTATTACCATCATATTTTTATCATCACATGCATTAGTCATTTTTAGTTTATATTAAGCCATGAATATGTAAAAAACGAAAGTGTATTGGAGGAATAGAATTAACACGTGTTATAAATTTGTAGGAAGAAGAAAAGGCAATAAAGAAAAAAAGGAATTTGAGAAGGAGGACCATATATAAAAGAAAACAAAAGGAGTCGTTGAGAAGCTAACATAGTAATTAAGGTTTTCTTGCTAAGTTTTACACTTTCAAAAATTATTACTGTACTTACTCTGTCATGCAACAACGAAAGAGTCATAATAATGTGCAATAATAAGTGTATATCATACTAGAATCTCATTTTGTATTATTTAGTTTATAAGTGTGCGCTCGTTCACACACACACCACATAAAGATAACTTTTAGGAAAAATGATATTTGAGGACCAAAACTTTCAATTAATTCTATTTTAGGACCAAAAAATTTGAAAATATCAGAAAAGGACCATGGTCTCAAAATAATTTAAAATGTAAATATGAAACGACCTAAATACCCTTGTAAAAAGTTTTTACACTCAACATTTGTTTTTTACTACTCTTTTTCATAAATTTGACACTGAACATCTCTAATTTTATACTGAACACATTGTGAAATATTAGTGTAAAATTGAGAAAATTTAGTGTTAAATTTATGAAAAAAGGTAGTAAAAAACAGATGTTGAGTAGTAAAAAATGGAACAGATGTTGAGTAGTAAAAAATAGAAGTTGAGTATAAAATTCTTATACTTATCCAGTGTAAAATTGGAGGTCTTCAGTGTCAAATCATGGAACATGAATAGTAAAACATAGAAGATGAGTGTAAAATTCTGAGAGTTGAATTCTTTATTGTGTCCAGTGTAAAATCGGGGAAGTTCAGTGTTAAATTTCATCAGAAGAGTAGTAAAAAGTAGATGTTGAGTGTAAAACATTTTAACAAGGGCATTTAGGTCATTTCCTATTTAGAATTTTGATCAATTTAAGATCATGGTCCTTTTCTGATATTTTTGAATTTTTTAGTCCTAAAATAGGATTAATTGAAAATTTTGGTCCTCAAGTGTTATTTCCCCTAACTTTTATCTTGTTCACACGCATGACACAATAAGAGTAGCCATATCTATATCTTGTTTATATAATATAAAAAGGGATTTATGAGCCAAGTACCCCATCCATTCCTCAATATAAATGGTAAATAAATAATCACACAAATCAAGAAAAGTAGATAGAATCTTAAAAAAAATTCTCATTTAATGTTAATAACTTTTATCATGTAACTAATGAGAATAAATTGTAATTAGAGGCATTTTTGAAAAAAAAAATTAAATGTACCAAATAACTCTTATTTATCCCTTATATTTTGGAATAAAATTATTAAGTTTAATATAATATAAGTTTTAATAATAACAAATGTAGGATAATAAGAAACAAATGTATCATATGTATTTAACATATATATATAATGTTCCATAAAAAAGTAAAATATGCATTAACATGTACTTAATTGAGTTTATAATGTATATATTACGCTATATACCAAATAATTTGATAATTTATTTGATTGATTGCATTTTAATATATTCTTTAATATAATTTTAATTTTTTTATCTTATGTTAAAATTTTATTTCAAAATTATTTTCTAAATTTAATCAAATCCCTTATTAATTTAAATTTAAAGTTTAAGATTAAATTCGAATATTATTAATTAAAATTTGGTCTCAACACCAATCGTCAATATAGTCAATCTATTACAGCTTTTAAGCTAATTTCGAGAACTATTTTTAAAATTTTATTTACACACTAATTTTTGAATTTATTACAAAATTTATAAAAATTTATTAGACAATCTAAACCAAACCTTTATTATTTACATTAGACAATTGATTGATGAAAAATTTTTAATTGATTGGCAGCAATTTAATACACATTAAAAATTTAATTCAAAGAATGTTTATTAAGATTTCATGTACGCATCAGTTTTTTAAAAAAATATTTATAAAAAAAGCTAATATTATAATCAAATTCATTTTATAGTTTCACTGTTTAGTACATATTTAAATAAGTAAAAATATTAAAAGTTAGGACATGGAATGGGAAAATGCAAAAAAGCATATGGCAATAGGGAAGAGAAACAAATCAGTCTGATCTCTTAATCCTATCAACAATTACCAGTCAATTGGGAAAAGTGCGTGAGTGTACGCATCCTATCCTCTGGTTTTCTTTGCTTGAGCCAAAACATTGTTTTATTAAAATTCATTATCTAGCTACAATAACAGAGACCTTTATTCTTGTAAGTAGTACAGTAACCTTGTCAATAATTAAGTAATACTACAATCAAGTTCTCTCTAGTTACGTTCCACCCATTTAAAATTAGCACAAGGAGGCTCAAACATGGAGAATGATCTGTAAGCTGAAATCACTACTATGGTCAAGAAGCAACAAAGAATTAAACAAGAAATCAATGGTTACTGCCAACTTCACCTTATCCCCATTGTAAGCTAAGTAATATATATATCTTCATTGTAAGCTAAGTAATATATCTCCATTGCTGCTGCAACCATGTAACCATCACATACACCACAAGAAAACTAGAAATTTGTGATAGAATTAGCAAAATTTGTGGTAGATTTTGGCTTTGCGATGAATTTTGTGATGGACCATATCCGTTTCATTTTGGCTTATCATAAATTTTTTGAGATGGATTTTGTGAAGGACTTGACATAGATTTCTAAATTTGCCGCTGCAAAATCTATCATAAAATTTTTTGCGATAGAACTTGGGATGGATTTGTGACAAATTTTGCAACAAAATTGTATCCGTCTCAAAATCTATCCCAAATTTTCAATTTTTTTGTAGCGATATATTATAATATGTGAGAATAATCACAGTTAGATACTAAGGATTACTTATATTCTATTAGTTTCGAGAATAAGCATCCCAGATAAACATGAAACCTTATCAGAGAGGAAGAAAATCCGAGCTTTAATTTGGATACATTAAGTTTGATCCAAGAGGAAACTGCAACGAGAAGAGCATAAATAGTAAGAAAAAAATAGTAAAGCGGATATAGTTATAAATGGACCAACTTGTTGAGGTGACCATGTGACATCCGAGTGCTGACAAGGGTGGAGAGTGATCGTCGGTGCAAGAAAAGTAGGGGTCAAATAAAGTCATAGAACATGGACAATGAGCGGCTCCTGGCAGGCTTCTAAGTTGGAGGGGCATATGAATGAATCTAATACATACCGAAATGAGAGGGATCCAGAAACTATATAGGTATGGGACTATACGGTTAATGATAGCTTAAAGGAATTGATAGGTACTACCTATACCAACTGTCGCACCCGGAAAAATGTGACGGAAGGAAAAAAGAGAGCAAATCTGGTTTTCGAGTGAAAACCGACTTGCGAGGAGTCGCCACCAAAATTTTGAGGAAAATCTTGGGAAACCGTATTAAAGAGGAAAAGGATGGTCTGCTTATCCAGAGTTGGATTCGGGAGTCGATTGTGCGTGGGGAAGGTGTTAGGCACCCCACAACACCCGTTCCTATGAACGGTTACCTTACATTGATTGTGTAAATTAATATGGCTTAAAAATATATTTTGGTTTTCCTTTTATAAATCACATGCAAGAAAATGGGTAGAGAAAAAAAGAAATTAAGAAAGTTTGGAAAACAAAATAAAGAAAATGAATTAAATTAAAATTAAGGATATTTAGGCAAAATAAGGAAAAGGAATTGAGAAAATAAATTGGGAAAACATTTATTAAATTAAGAGAAAAAACACCAAATAAATCAGGAAATATTTATTTATTTACAAAGGCGGACTTGACCCAGGATCAGAGCCTGGGGCCTACGTACCCTGCGATGGGGATCTAAGTCGACGTAGTTCGGAACTAAAAATGCGTGTCAGTTGGTTGATATTTTTTAATTATTGAAACAAGAGGAAGTTAATGGAAAATAATTTAACTTTTTGCAAACAAAAACAATTTTCTGAGATTGAGTTGGTGTGTTTTAATTGGCAAAAGATAATTTAATTCCGCTTACTTACTCTTATTTTATTTTGTCTTGAAAACATTTCTTTTATTTTTAAAATGATCTTATTTGATTTTTGACTTTTGATATAACATATTTTTGTACTTTTGAAAATTTTTCTTTTAAAAAGAGAACCAATCCATCTATTGCAGACTCGCAGTCATGCCCGATAGATCGACTCCTTAATTACCTGCAAAAGTTCTGAACCTCGCGGTATAAAGGTTTTATTATGCTTTTAAAATAAGGTTAGGAAAAAGACTGTTATATCATTATAATTTATTTTTTTATGAAATTTTCAAAAAGAGGAAAAAAAAAAGAGAAATTATCTAACTGACCTATCTACGTTAATTCGCGATCTCACGCGATAGCTCAGCGAACCCAAATACCTGCGTGGGTTCCGAAAACCTCACGTGGTGCGGTTATAAAATCCATTATTCTCATTTTATTTTATTTTGTTCTTTTTCCTTCAGTAAAATTGCCAAATATTCCGGAATCTTTAAAAGTTTGGATGACAAGATATTATTCATTCATTCACAATAGTATCATCATTTATTTCCTCTTAAAATGAGCAATTAGGAAAAAGTTTTTGATCATATCATGTATTTAAAACACCATTATTTTTTTTGCTTTCAAACTATATTTCCTCTTCGAAAGGTTGAGTTTACCTCAAAAATTAGTAAATCAAAATATTTGCTAGAATCTTAAAATTTTCGGGCAGAGAGACAATAATGAACTTTTGTAAGAGAACTTCACCAGAAAGGCTTATAAGATATGGGGGGTATTTTTATGGGCTTGCAATTTCGTGTATCAGGGCCTAAGAGAAAAGAGGAAGAAAAAAAAAATTCGTAGATTGTTTTGTAGGGCCGTTAAACTCATTAGCCCAATGCTTCCCTTCCCTGATTCCTCTTCAACGAGATCGGGCACTATTGACAAAATAAAGAATCCATGTTGGAATGCAAACAAAAGTTTGTTGAACAGAGAGTCCAGGATTGAAATGAATATTTCCTCACATGATCAAGTTCACAGGGTGGCCCGAAAAACACAGAGCAACTAAAATTCCAGAACTAGATTCCTAGACTTAGCATTATCTCAAAGCAAATACGTGCATGCCAACGAAGGTGGGAGCAACATCTCCCCAAACAGAAGCAACGAATGGATGCATATGAGGAAAGAAAGAGAATTGAAAGAAAAAAAAAATTTACGACCTAATCACAAGATTCAGCACCCATTACCGACAAACATATGCTCATCCCTGTGTTCCTCCCGAGTAGCGAACAGACCCCATACATGGACTCAAATCCGTATTCTCAGCCAACCGATTGAAAGTTTAAACTTAAAATACAGATTACCAGTTGAAGTCTCTTTGATCTCTTCCCTCTTCGAAGGTTCCATCCTCGGTCCGCGGCCCTCGAATTTGGTCTCCACTCCTTTCTGCAATTCCTCTCAGCTTTTCCTTCCTCTCCTCGGTTTTTCTTGGCTCCGTGTTCTCCTCTTTCCTAGAAAAGTCAAGCTTTGCACACTCGGTTCTCGGTTACGGGTTCACGATTCTCTCTCCAGTACTCTGTCTCCCGGCTCTGGTTTCTCGGTGATTCCTCTGCCCAGAAAAGGTCCCCCCCCCCTCCGGTTGGCTCACTCCTTCCTTTTATAGAGCTCCCGCGGCTGGAAGGAGTGGGGTTCCCGAGTGAATGGTCCTCGGTTTGCCCTTTCGTGCACGTCTCCTCGGCTCTCTCTGATTTTTGCGGCCGCTTTTCCTCTCCTCGCGGTTGCTCCACTGCTTTTTCTTCCTCAGCCCGCTTTCCTGTCAATTTCTTTCCTCGGTCTTTTCGAACTCCGGCCTCCTGCAGCTTTTCTTTCTTTGGTTGCCTCTGCCTCGATGTCTTTTCTCCCTCTGCTTCACGCTTCCCTGCCAATTTGTTCAGTTTGCTGCTCCCTCGGCATGGCTCTCTCTGCTTTCCAGACTACTTCTCTGTTTTTCCTCTCGCGGTCCCCCTTCTTTTTCGGTCTCCTATCCAGCTACGCTCCCTCTGCCCTGCTCCTCTTCCAGTGGTCTATGCCCTAGTTGCTTAGGGAGTGGACCTTCAGGGGCCCAAGTCCACGAGCCCTTTCATTGGGCTCGTGGCATCTCGGGCCCAAATGGTTCCCCCCCCCCATTTTTTTTGACGTTGCAGTTTTTTTTTTTTTTGCTGAGAATTCTTAGCCCAAGTCATAAGCCCAAAATCCTCTTTTTCTTCTTTTCTCTTTTTTTCTTATTTTCAATTTTATCAATTAATTGCTTTTGTTTTGTGCTTTTTCCATTTTCTTTCTTCTTCATTATTTTTATTTATTATTATTATTATTTATTTATTTATTTACTTATTATTAGTTTTTATTTTATTTTTTTTGTCATTTTACTATTTTTTGTTTTGTTTTTTTTTGTTGTTTTTTTGGTGTATAAAAACCAGACAAAATGGGGTGTTCACACCAACGAGGTAGATCTATCTTTTTGGTAGCCTATCCCTTAAGAACTCCTCAGTTAAGCATACTTGACTTAGAGCAATTCTAGGATGGGTGACCTCCTGGGAATGAGGTGTGTGAGTGAGGACAAAGTACACCGAAAGGGTTTGTGTTGGTTTGTGGGGACAGTCGTCAATCCCGAATAGCGGCTGGACGTTACAGTTGGTATCAGAGCCCAGCCTCTCTCAGTATGGTATGATTCGAGGATGAACCAAGCAGAAGCTGGTGGGCATGTGACATCCGGGCACTGACGAAGGCGGAGAGTGATTGCCGGTGCAAGAAAAGTAGGGGTTAGATAAAGTGATAAGGCACGGACAATGAGAGGCTCCTGGCAGGCTTCTTAGCGAGAGGGACATATGAATGAATTGAATACATACCGTAACGAGAGGGATCCAGAAACTGTATAGGTATGGAACTATACGGTTAAAAATAGTTTAATGGAATTGATAGGTACTACCTATACCAACAAGATGCACCTACCTTTTCGATAGTCTATCCCTTAAGAACTCATCAGTTAAGCGTGCTTAACTTGAAGCAATTCTAGGATGGGTGGCCTCCTGGAAAGGAGGTACGTGAGTGAGGCCAAAGCAAACCGAAAGAGCTTGTGTTGGTTTGTGGGGACAGTCATCAATCCCGAATAACGGCCGGACGTTACAGACCAGGTGAGTGCTTCGCACTACAATTCCTCATACAACTTAATTATATATATTAAAATAATTCAAAAGACAACCTAACATTTGGATGGATTTTTTAGGCGTTATAATGCTTACATATACATGCATCGTGATAAGAAAATTTTCATTTTAATTTGTGACTCATCCTTCACAGCCATTGGTAAGTCACTTAATATTATCCTCCATGGATGGAAAAGAACCTGATGCACAAAAGAAGTTTAATATTGAAACCAACATCACAATATATGATGAGGGAATGGATACAGTACAGGAAATATACGATAAAATATTACCTGATAAAAAACAAAATTGTAAACAGCTCAGGGAGATGATCTGCAACGAACTTCCTCTGACTGAAATACAAAATTAAAATTATTGCCATATTCCATGGGGATGGGGATATTTATAGTCTCGGGGGTATATACAAAATGAAGGTAATTACGATATATTACGTAGCCAAGATTGCATATCTGAAATAATAATAGAGCATAGCATCACATATTTAATTTGTTCTCACTTTCTTGCCTAAAGTTTTGTTTGGAACAAGGAAAAAATAAGGAGAAAGAAATATTAGGAAAGAAAATAAGGAGAAACTTAGATAAAAGAATGTCTAGATTTCTTATTGTATTACCTTCAAATTTTCCTCTCCCTCTCGTTTTTCAATCATCCAATAGGAGGATAAGGGTGCTTATCTTTGTATGGTCATTGTATTCTTTCTGCAGTTAATGAATTCCTCTCCTTTCCATTCACAATTCCACCGCCTTCCCCCCACTAGCTATATATCTCCAACAACACCACCGTCCACCACGAAATAACAAAAGCATTGTAGATACAAAAAAGAAAAAGGAAAAAGAAGAAAGGAAATTCCTTTAAGTTTTGAGATGCATGCTAACATTTTCAACTTCTAAAAGCTGCTAGAAATATTCTCAATATAACTTTTGCATTGGATCCTTTTTGATATCACAAATAAATTGTTTATGAAATCAAATTAAACATTGGACAACAAGATATCTCAGTTATCCCGGATGAATCCAATTGATCTCTTTTGTTATGAAATAACCATATTAAATATTGGGTCCTTTTTAATTAAAAAAAAACCTCCCAAGGAAAAATAGTTTCATTCCTCTGTCCCAGTGGGCAAGTTGTAGTATTGATCATAGAACTTTAAACTTTTCACCATATTTTTCAAATCTTCAATTGATAGCAATTTCCAAAAGTTTGATATTGTCATTAAGTACAAAACCAATTAATCAATACAGACATAACACATATTATCAATAAGTAGAAAAAATGAAAGAATATGAGCACATTTAAAAAAAAGATAAAATCAGAATACTTTACCATTGTACAATACCAGGAAGGTTTGTCCTTTATATTCAATACAAGGAGCTTCAGTCACCACAATTACCCAACCTAATAATTTCATGGGAATTATGCTTCCATATGTTACTGCTGTTTGAGAAAGAAAATGATATCCTCAACTTTAAACAAATTTTTAAGGAACATTCACTATCTTAAACCTCGTTTTAGGTCAATAAAAAAAGCATAATAGTTGAATTAACAATTCAATAACAATGAAGGAAAAATGATTAAAGCCTTACTTGAGATCTTTAATATCAAATTCAATATAAAAAAATATTATTAAACAGTATCTATCAATTGTCAAAGAGACCTTTTAGATTGGAGCACAAGCATTATAGGATTAATTAGGAACATTAAATGAGAGTGAAGTCAATTTAATTATGGAAACATTTCATAATCTTTTCTTTTCTTTTGGCCAAAATGGAAACATATCATAATCAATTAGAAAAAAAAAATTTAAATCATTATATCAAATTTTAAAAATTAAAAAAATATATAAAGAAATAATATCATTTGGAATATGTAAGACCAAATTTTTTTCATAATCAATTTGATGATATGGAGGCATGAAATCGCAATATGTCATATTAATCTCTACATTATAATATATAATAGATGTGATGGTAATAAAACATGACAATCTCAATCTGCAAATTCGTTGCATTCATTATTAATTTAATAAACAGTTTTAAATTAAAATTGAAACTCAATAATTGTCAGCTTTTTAAAAAAAAAAATCCATTATTTGGTTAACTGTTCACTAGAGATTTTTAACCAAAGAAAGGCTAGCATACATAGGGATTAGTATAAACGAAAACACTTGTGTATTATGTGAACAAGCTGCAAAATCAGTTTAGCATTTGCTCTTTAATGGCTTATATTTGCTAGTCTTTTAGACGCAATTTGTCGCAGGTTGGAAATCTGTAGCTATCCTAAACAAATCCTCATATGGCAAATGGCAACACTGGTTGCTGCATTTAGAATGTTGTTTGTGCTGGTTTGGCTGTAATTGTATATAGCATATGAATGAAATTTTCAGGTTGCTCTAGAGGGAGGTGCTGACTGAGATTGAACTTTGCCGTTAAAAGAGAAGGTCCTTCAGAGATTAATAATCATATTTAACCAACCATTTCACCCTTTTGTAAAGATAATAAGATTTTAATACGTAAGCAAGACTTGATAGTTGACCTGATTTGAAGAACCTTTTCTAAAGGGTGACTCCAAATATTCCTTTTCTTTTTTGTTATTTTTTAAAGAAATTTTGTTGTTGATTAATGAAAGTTACATTTTTATCAGGACAAAATTATGGAAGTTTTAAAACTTTTGACAATGACAAAGGAAATTTTTCAATATGTTAAGATCCTTTCATTTATAATTTCAGTATCAACATACGTGTTTTGATATAGAATGTTAATATACCCTGTTGTATTTATTAGTAGTTCTTTCTCAATCAAATTTCCGTGTTAGTTCCTATTTCATAATAATCCCTTAACAATAAATCGATAATGAACATGCAAAAATAATTTCCAACGTCTTATCATCTGAAAAAGAAACCTTTATATATATATATATATATTGATTGATATGCACAGAATGTCTCGTTCAGATCAATTAAATTAACGGACAGGGTCAATCCCCAAATTCTATTACTCCAATAATAACAAACTTGAAAATCCTCCAACTCATTCTTTTTCCACCGTAAACATGTAATTGTCACTGTACAAATAATATCTTAAATACAATTTTCAATATGCCCAGAGCTGAAGAAGAAATCCTGGTGAAGCTGCCTCTATTGACACATTGCCTGCATAGTCCCATATCTAGTGCATTAAGCACAACAGTTTGATACTAGATGAATAAAGTGAGAAGTATGCTTTTTCTACTTCTGAATCGGAACATTTGACCATAAAAAATGTGTACAATCTCTTCCTCTTTTTCTGATAAATAAAAGTTTAGATGAGTTGGATTTCAATAGCTCATCAAGGCTACGACTGACCTCACATCTTAAAGAGCACCTGAGAGGTACTTACAGATTATTTACTAATGAGGTTCTCACATTAGCAACGGAATTTGAGCACATACCTTTGTGCGGTATGTGTCACATCCTTACCAACTGTAATACCCCTGGAAAGGTGAAATTGCAATGAAATTGTACTTTTAGATAATACTAAAATATGGTTTTTGCCTATAATAACCAAGTATATACCATATTGTAAACAAAGTAACAATAGAAAGCATGGCACAAAGTAGAGTAAAAATAAGTCAATGTGTTCCTACCGGTGATCATCGGTCAAGCCAGACAATAAACATCTTATTGTGCTTTGTTGTCTTTTGCTCGGCTTTCAATCTTCAAGTGGAGTTGAGATAATATCCACATCCTACCAAAGGGCCAATCAAGGGATGAGCAAAATTGAGTCAGAATGATGATAATAAAATTCAGATGGCAGTAATTCTATGACATTCAGCATACAATCATAAGCATAATTGTTTTGGGATAGAAAATGATATATTATTACAGTCATAGCAGGGGAAATGACATTTAAAGTTCAAAGTTTTTAAAAGTTGGATTCATAACTACTATGGCATAAGTATGAATAACATGAAAGGTGTCATGTTATATGTTTTAAGTGTGGATATAGCAGATTTCATAAATCTATCTCAGCCTGAAAAAAACTAAATTACTTAAGGTACCTTAGTAGAACGAATGCAAAAAAAAATCTTAATTACCATCCTTCCATTAAACCCCTCAACAGCATCCAAACCTTACAAGAAAACGAGGATGACAAATGTAAAGAGATGAACGGAACTCTTAAAATATAGCTCACAAAAAAAAAAACCAAACAAACAAACAAGAGATCTTTCAACTAAGGCTTGAAATCATTTCTTATTAACTGATCTTTTACTTGAAAGTCAGCATTGGAGTATAGTAATAGTTGATAAACACTTATTCAATTCTTAGGGTTACTTGAAAATGGACCAAAAAAAATAACCAACTGAGCCAATTAGTGAACAGTTGTAATTGTTACAAATGATCCAAGGGCCTAAACAATTGTCAGCCATCTCATAGAGACTAAACCCCTGTTAATTTCACTTTTTTCATTAAATATAGTATAAGTTACAATACTAATAATATAATAAATGAGAAACAAAAATAATATACCACTACATAACATCTTATATTATTTATCAAGAAAAACCCCTCAAGACATCTTATAATAAGGATCAGAGGGAGTATACAACTTTAAAAAGAAAAAGATTGTATCTTAGTTATACCAAACTGTCCTAGAAAGAAAATTTGCTACATCTTTATCAAATAAACCAGTAATCATAAGAATTTTTAAGTGTGTACTCAGAGGCAGTATATAAGGGGAGGGAAAGGTGAAGGAAGAGACTGCTAAACAACGATATGAGTACCTCAAACTTTACGAATAACCATTGATTCAATGCATTTTGCATCATTATTGCATTAACTCACAATTATTATAGTGATTATTAAACTTAATTAATCACCAGATTGACACCTATTTAAGTCATTTGTCAAGCAGAGCACGACATTGCCATGTCTCTAGAGCAAAAGGATGAGTAATGGAGAGCTTACGACAATTTGTCTGCAATATAAAATATTGGAAGCCGTCCCAATCTTGCACCTCTCCATTTGGATTTTTCAAGTGATACTTCTTGGTCATCCTTTGACCCAGTTGCAGTTAAGACAAACTGAAAAATAAATTTCATTAGAATTGATTCATAATAATATAAAATCGAGACAGGAAAACTAAAAATGCAAGGAAAAAATTCAATGTGTGAAGAAAGAAATTTTTTTTTTCCTTTTGCTTTTACAAGGGGGTATAGTCAAACATACCAGTGGGTAAAGAATAGCCATAATCCCATAACCGACAAGAGGTGAGAAAAAGAATATAGCCAAAACACAGGGGCTTCCTGGAGGGCCATAGAGAACTCATTAATATTATAAATAAAAAGAAACAGAAGGAAATTTTGCTCCATATCTCGATGTTATTTTATAATAAAGCAGAAAACCGTTATTAGTATTATGAGGAAAGTTTTAAGCTTTGATGCCACCAAGGTCACTAGTTAAATGGAATTCCATTGCATTCTACCCAACATTCTTTGCCATTTCCAGAGTGAAAATCCCCAATCTTTGCCCCAGGTTTCCTTCTCAACCTGTCCAACCCCCTCCCCACCACACACATTATCTCCTTTCAAAAACAGCCCAACAGTGTTACTAATTACTATAAATTCTTCAAAGATATTTGAAACCTTAGTAAAAAGTAAGCACAATATAGGTATTCAAGACTTTAAAAAAAATTTCATTTCACGATGTACATTACTATATGCATGAAGTACATTTAGTTGCTATCTGGTTCATTCAATGGATATTCCCTACTGTTTCAATTGATAATCCAAAACTTTAAAAATATAAACTATTTAATGTATAGGTTGCACAAAAGGAAAACATGCACAAACTGCTAATAACTTAGGGGGATTTCCACAACTAACACTGTGGATGTCAGTACCATTTTAAATAGTAGTTGTGACAAGTGGAAACTGACATCAACATCTCTACCTTGTCTCTCACAGTACCAGCATGTTGTAAAGACTGACTCCACTTTTACCTCTTATAGTGAAATAGTGAATATAAAGAAAATTAGAGACGTGCTTTCCTAATGTCATAATTATGAGTTGGCCCACCTCTGACGAACCAAATCAAATAGTGAAAGAAAGCCAACGGATGTAAACCAATTGATTTTTCTCCTAGCTACACAAACAGATATACCTAACAAAGAGAAAATGTAAATAACTTGAAGATAAATTATCTAGTGAAAATTATATTACCAAAACCCAAAAAAAATGCCCACGAGGACTGAAAGTAATCCAGCCTTTTGTCCAAAGCCACTTCATTAAAATTCCATTTGTACCTAATTAAAAAGAAAATTTTATTTAGCAAAAAATAAAAAAAGAACATTTTAAATCTTATGCACAACAATAGAAGGAAGAAATCAAGCAAAGATATATATGAAGCACATACTCAAAGCAGTAATATGCATACATCCAGGAAAGAAGCAAAAAATTGAGCACCTTCCCTGTGAAAGGTATGAATCCCGTAGCAAAGACCTGCATATAATATAAGAAATTGCCAATTATCTACACAGCAAAAACATAACAAGGTGACACTGTGTTGAATGCATACAGCATATAACATTGTTACTAATATTCAAACAAGAATTACAAAATCAACTTCTTTGAAGATATGCAATAGATTTGCAAAATCAAATGCAAAAATATGCATACAGTGTGTGTCAGTGTGTGTGTGTGTCAATAATTATATCACCTCGAGGAAGAATATGAACAAAAGGAGTATTGAGTAAGCCTGCTCCCCAAATCCAATCACAACCCTGGATTAAGAAAGAACAGTAGAGCCGAACCATTTAATGCATGATATACACATATAGGATTGCCAGCAATTGTAAATAAAAAGTAAAAACACAGTTCAATACAGTATTACTCTTAAATATCCAGGATTCAAAACTTACCCTCCCAAGCCAGAAAGTCTTTTTGTGTTAGAAGCATTTGGTTTCTCTGATGATTTAATTTTGTGTGATCTTTCCTCAACATTAGACTTGGATCTACCCATTGCATCATATCCATACTTGGCAATATCATTGTACCTGAAAGTGAAGCATTCTTTAAATATCTATCCTTTTTTTGGGGGGTATTACAAATGAAGTACAAAGCCAAAATAAGGAAAGGGGAAAAGGTAGGATAGAGACCAAATCCACATACATCAAGACCCCCAGGTACTCAAGTCCAAGAAAGGTCCCACTCAGTTAGACAATAAAAGAAGATAACAGGGTCATTTCTGTCCATATACTTTATTATTCTGTTATTCATTCTGTTGATAATTTATATTATTGTTTTATTCTTAATTCTTTGCCTTACATGTGGCTGTATAGAACCCTCTTGACTATTGTGTAGTAGCCACTTATATACCAACACAAATACCTTTCTTTCCCGGAATCAGAGCACAGAATTGTTTGCAAACATGGCTCCAACTACACCCACCACTATTTCTTCCAATAACTCACCCTCTTTCAATCAAACCTCTGCCTTACCATCGATAGAGCCGACATCCCAACTATTGCACTCCGCAACACTTCACTTGGTGATAATTTACTTGACTTCCTTGTTAGTCAGAACATTCCACCAATCAAAATCCTCCATAGATAGCTCTTTCTAGAACCATCAACCACCAGCTCTAATAACAATTGATGGATACTCAAGTGGGATGGAGAACTCTCCCCTTAAAGCTAGCTATTAACATAAGAAAACCAACCCACTTAAACATTCCATAGAGCATTCCCTACTACTCAACATGGGACTTAGGCTTCCCATACCACCTAAGTCCCCATCATAGTCACTTTAGATATATTTGAATTGCTTTAATGGATGAAATTTATTATTTTTGTAACCTATGACTTGTAATGTTTATGTTGATGCGATTTTGATAATATTATGTTTATTTAAGAATTTCATATGAGTGTAAGGATCTTACCATCCTAGATCTAGTGATTCAATTATTTTAGACCATAAGGCAATCCCATGTAAGATATCAAATTTGACAGCCTTGATAGTAGTTACTCTAGAGTTGACCTGATCATGAACTTGTCAATAGGAATGTTGGAGAATTTGTGACCCTGTTCCAGCCATCATTGTAACATTGAAACATTTATGCTTGCTATTTCACTCTTCCAAGTACCTGGAATGATCTCTGACAAAAGATCTACTTCTCAAATGGTAATCTATCTTCTCTGTTTATATCTTCTTCTTAATTGCACTTCTCTACCCAATTTATTAAAATTCCATTTCTTATGTAGAAACACACAAATACCAAATAACTTGACAATTAGCAACACCAAACCTAAATGATAAATGAAAGAGGAAATAAGATTCACCGGAGAATATTACCAGATAGCACTTAAAACCATGCTGAACACATATAATGGGTAAAACCAAAACACCTACAGGAAGCAATCACAAGCAGGTTAACATGAGATCTAATAGTCAGAGAGTCACAGTATCTTATAGATATAGACAGGAATCTTAAATTTCATGAATTAAACTCAAGGAGCCTCAGGGTGAGCATACAGCAGCTAGCTTGAAATGATCAATAAATTTCAAATATATATATATACACTCATTAGCAATAAAGAAAATCCTTGCCAATTCTAAAGGAAAAACTTTAGTTAGATAATGAAAAAAAAATCCTGAAAAGATCCAACAAGGCTCGTATTTTTCATAGAAGTGGGCACATCAATATTAGAAGATTGTAAATGCATACTTACATAAAAGAAATAAATGAGTCCAAGACGTAAGAAAGAATAAAATTTCAAAGTGCCACCAAAGTTGCACAATTTATGAGAATCGAACCGTGAGCATCGATCAGGTAAAATCCACTGCAATGTTGGGATGACAACTGAGTTCAGGACGAATAAACTGTACAGAGATTTGAAGATGTTCAAATTACTCAATGAAATGTGTATACATGACTGAATAATCCACTGCATCTGAAGTATGAAGGCCTTAATCAACAAGTGATAACCAGGAAAAAATAGCATAACAGAAGATCAATAAAAGTGAAAAATTAACTTCTAAAGAGTATCAGTAATAACAATTCCTCAGATTAAAAATGTAATCTCAACAACACAATCTAGGCTACCCCTTAGTGACCAATTACACATCACTTAGTTATCCAACGAATACAATCATCTAAACCGATTTCTTCCAAGCTCCAGCAATCATCAAACTGTCATAAAGTATGTACATAATTAGTTGTTGCAAATTAAATTTTCAGCTAATTTAATGGAAGCCAACCCCTCCACCTTGTTCTAATGGGACAGGGGAATAACCTCAATACCTTAACTATCCTAACTAAAATGGACAAACCCATCCGCCCCCCCGCACCAACACCCCCCCCCCCCCCAAAAAAAAAGATTCCTAGAATGCGCAGAACGACAACTAATTCAATTTAATACATATTTGTTCCACAAAAAGAAAAAATACGATTTTCACCCTGAATGACAGTAGTTTTTCATATATAAAGTAAAAGCTCAATTCTAGATGGTTAAATTACGAAGACTTTCCAGTATCACCAAAATAAATAGTAAGATTGGAAGTCCATCAAGTTTATCACTAATGAGTTAACTGGAACTAAATTTGAATATAAATCGTGAAAACTGAACATAAGCATTTATTCAACTTCTTGGTGAAGGCAAAGAGAAACTACCTTCCTAAGAAAATAAAGCCATTTAAGAGAAAACACTGCCCGGTCCGCACCAAAAGCATTCTAGACCTGTGTCAGAGATTAAGAAGAAACCGCAGAAATCAGATAAACCGGATTCAATCAGAGCTCTGTTTGACTATATAGAAAGCAAAGGAAAGAAAGAACCCAATTTGAGAGCCCCAACATCATAAACGAATTCTTAATTTTATAATGACATAAGTATTAGAGCAAAAATCAAATTGAAAAGATCACAAAAATTCACAACTGACAAAGCAAATTTACCAACGTAGAAGAATATAAAATATAAAGATATGAAAATTTTTTCACAAATTTTTTCTATGAATATCTGGTAAACCAAACCCAAAGTAGAGGAAAGCCGACGCAAAAGCGCGCCCAAGGAGAAAGATGGGAAAGAGAAGGACCTGAAGCAGAGAATTACAGCGCGATGAAGACAACAAGCCTCCTTGAAACCCTCGAGCCATAGAAGAGCTGCTAGCTTGAGTTTCGTGGTCGTTGTGTTTACTAGCGGCTTTGCGGCTTCCATGGTCAATTACAAGAGTGAGCTGTTTCGCAAAAATTCTTTTTTCCGATTTTGCGTATCAGGTTGCGAACTCATGATGAACATGTTTCAGTTTCAGATAAAAGCCTCGAAGAAAAAAAAGGTTAACTTCATGACTGATGGGACAACAACCTTTGACATCTTCAATGGAAATTATAATTTTTTATTAAAAAAATTTCAGTTTAATTCATTATTCGCTCTTCCTATCTTTTTTTTTTATTTTCAATATAAATATAAATTAGTCTTTTTTTCGGCTCCTTGTTGATTTCAGTTAAAGTAATATTGTACACACACCAAATACTATACATTGTAAAAAAAAAAACTTCAATGTTATCAATGTTTTTTTTTAAATTGAACCAAACATAATTAATTATCATATTTTAATTTTACATATTAAATAAAATATAATAAACAAAAAATAATACTAATAAATTTTATAGCGTATAATATTTAAATTCAAACAGGTTAATTTACAACATAACTTTATTAAACATAAAATAAGTTATCATCATAGTATCCATTAATTCAATTATTAAATAAGTTCATAATTGAAGAGTTTGTAATATTCATATCATTATCACTCAATTAGATATTTAATGAAATTTTTTCAATATATATGTGCAAGAATAATGTTAATATAATATTAGAATATATGAATAAAAAATTTTAACAACCAAAACATCTTATACCAACAACCCAAAAAGAAATTAAAAAAAAAAAGCCTAAGTCGGTAAAATCAGTAACCCAGTTTGGTTTTATTTCTTCATTGTTTTCTTTTTAATTTTTGATAGATTTCACTCGTTTTTTTATTAATTCACAAGATTACATTTTTTAGGGGTACAGAACTAGTTCAAGTACTAGTTCATCGGTTTTTGGATGAGACATGTGTCTTTGTAATGATGACAAACTTTGATATGGTCTAGTCGAATAATTTAAGTTGGTCTGCTTAAAAAGATTGTGTCAGTCCAATTAAAGATGAAAGTTTGGTACACCAAAGAAAAGTTTCAATCTTTAAATTCAAATGATCAAGTTAATTTTGTTATGATAATTTTATTAATAACAATTTAATTTTCATACTTTAAAATATCATAATGTTCTTACAATTTTGAAAATTTTAATTTAAATATTATAATTAAATCTTGATCAAGGGATTGTCATAACTTAATAAGTTATTACCTATTCCCTACCCTCCCAGAACACAAACAAAATGGGAGTCCACAAAGAGAACAGGTATTATTGAAAGAAACAAAAGGAAGAGGAGGCTAGGGTCATGTGATTTTGACATTGAAAAAAGGAAATTTCAAAAGATTTAGCCTATGTTATTTGAATTTTTTTTTCTGATGAGGTATTGAGGTATTTTAGAGAAATTTTATCTCTTTTTATTTCTTTTTTTTTTTTGTGTTCTCGGTTGAGAAAAAGAAAAAGTAGTAGCACAAAGGGCCCTACTTGTCTGCTGCACAGGCACAACACAACATGGTATTGCACAACAGATAAACACACAGGATGGGATAGTAGACCTCATAGTGTTGTGATGTGTATGTACAGTAGACAAGTGTGGACCCAAGAATGAATTGGTTTAATGAGCACTTTCCTTGGTTTCTTTTTTATCAAAATATAACAATGAAAAAAAATTTACCAATATACAATAAATTTAAAAATATTTATCAATATATAATGCTTTTTGAGAAATCATAGTATAGAATTCCATTTTACGTTAAAGCAGCTAAATAAAAAAACATAATCAAATATCACAATTTACGAAAAATGTGAATTATAATTATGATTTATAAATTTAAAAAAATATATATATTGTCACGGACAAACTTTTCTTTCTATACGTGACATGACTTAAAGTCTATGACTTTAAGTCAGACTTTAAGTCTTTTACTTAAAGTCACAGAATTTAAGTAAAAGACTGCAGCTGACTAGCGCTGCAGCATTAAGCTATGTTCCATGGCAGTGTTATTTTTTTAAACTGAAAAAAATATATATATTTGCTGCATGCAGCAGCATTTGGTCATTTAACGCTGCTACATGCAGCGTTGATTGATGCAATGCTGTGTCTATAGCATTACATCAATCAGTGTAGGCAACCCTAAAAATTAGAGAGTGCTCGCGTTATCCTAGAGGAGTAATTAGTTTTGATTATATAAGAAGTCTCAGTTTCAATAGATTATGAATTTTTCTTAACTCTTGAATCTCGACTCCAGTTACTCCTCTTGAGACGTCTTCACTTGCCAAAACTAATTTTCTTTGTTTGAAGCAGAATAATTTGCTAGATCATTAGCCGAGAGCTAGTTTCTTGATCTTTCACTCAATAACATCTATCTTGATCTTCACTCATTTTTCTATAAATTTTATATCAGAATACAAATAAGTATATTTTGTTATACATTACAAATATCTAATTTTATAATCTAATTATCTAGTTTATTTTGATTTTATGGCATAATATTATGTTGTTAGATTTTTAAGATTGTTAGATTTTATTGCATACATTTGTCATTTATTTAGGAAACCACTATTAATTTTCATTTTCTGAAATAATTTATTTTTTATATTTATTAATTATTATGAGTTTATAATTTTGTAGAATTTTTTATTTATTAAATGTACTATTTATTTATCTTAAAACATGATTTAAGATATATGAATTACAATTTTTTTATTTAAAAAAGTTAGAAAAAAGTTCAATAGTAAGTTCAATGGAAAAATATTATAGAAAACATTTATAAAATATACAATTTATTTAAATATATATAAATATATATTAAATTTTATATAATTTTAACATTTATATATATAATATCTAGTTGATAATAAGTAATGAATTTTTTTTAAATATACCACCCCCTTATTATCTTAGAGTCCTAAATTCATCAATAGATTAGAAAGAGGAGAACTGTAAAGAATTTTTTTTTTTTGCTAGTTGAAATGAATATTTTTTTCATTGTTTCATTTATAATATGTTTATTTTTATTTGGTTCATTTATGATGTTAAAATGTTTAGTTTTTAAATCCTTTATTTTTGTATACTTTCATGATGTTCTAAGCTTTTTTTATTTACAAATTGTACTTTTTATTTATATTAATACTAAATGATTTAGGGTTAATAGAATGCAAATTTTTCAAATTTTGAATAAAGAGAAATTTTTTTTGGACAAATATTATCATTATAAGAGTATCAATTTCCATTAATCAAACTTTTAATAATGAATTAAGAAAAATTCAAAAAAATTTGCCATCAAGTATAAAAAAAATTTTTATTTTTAAAAGTTTAGCATAATTTTAATATTTTTATACCTAACTTTATATGATATTTAGCTTTAACTTTTATAAAAAATAATTTTGGCCCGACATAGCCACTTTCTTAATTCTTTATATATATGCATGTATATTTTATATAACCTAATAAACTTACATTTTAAAAAATAATAAATTAACTTTATTTATGAACAAAAATATAGGTACATTTATCTAAAATGTATTTTTAAAAAAATAAAATTATCATAAAAAATAACATTTTATAAAATTAGAAGCACTAAGTAATCATACATAATTTTTATATAAAAAAATTAAGAAATTGATCCTTAATTTTAAACAAAAATAAAAATATTGAAAGCTTAAAAATATTTATGAAATAATAAATTCAATTTATTGTATATAACTTATTAAAAAATCATATAAACAAATTATATATATGAACAATTTATAAAAAAATCTTTAAAATTTAATTAATATATGAACAATTTATATATCTACACTTTGTATTAAATATATTCATATATGTTTATGTTAAAATAAAAATTATAATTTATAAAAATAGGTGGCATGTAAAAAAATGATATATACTTTGTTATATATTAAATTTTGTCATGCATATATGAATTTATATAATAAATTTAGTCGTTAATTTAAGAGTGGAACAAATAATTATAGTTTTTAAAAATAATAAATAAATTGTATAATTGCATAAATAAATTGTAGTTAGGAATAATAACATGTTATATGAATTATAATAAATAATAATATGTTATATGAAGTATAATTTTGTTAACAAAGAATTTTATATTTAATATCTTCACAGCAAAAAGGTTATTAGCCTATAAATTTTTATTGTGTAGTTATCAATTTTTTTATGCATTCATTTTTATTTCTTATTTATGAATAGATAATAAATGATTCTATAAATAGGAATAAGAATGAACAGTAGAGGAGAGTGGGTGTACATATATACAAATAGATGAATATATACTAGTCCACATGGTGTAACATTTGAATCAGAAAATATGAGAATGATATGTGTTGATTCAAATATTAGTTTAGTTCAATTGAAGCAAGTTGTTGAGCAAAACCTTCAACTTCCTCCCAATCAAATTGTGTCAGAGTTAGTATATAGATATCCGGTATACATAAATCCACTATGGCACCAGTCATCTATTCTCGTAGATTATCATGGTATACAAAGGATGTGATAAATGAATTAACAATATTCAAATCGGCTAACTGGAGCAGAGTTATATGCACACATTTTGAATGTAGAGAATGACAGCCATTTCGAATTACAACCACGACAGGTCCATGTGCCATATACAATCCCATCAAGTAGCAATCAGATGGATGCAGAAAAACAAGGATTAAGGCTTAGTATGCACTTGAGAAATTTTCATCCATTTGATTCTTGTCCAAATGTTGACAATACTATACCATCATCTTCACTTCATCCAACTAAGGATATTATGGATGACTTCAAGAATGAGGATAAGTATGATTTTTTAATAAATGCCCATAGTCAAAATAATGACAATGAGAACAAACATGAAGCCCATGAGGAGAATTGTGAGGGTAGTGATAATGTCCCAGACCCAACACTGCGTATAAATGAACATGAAGAGCCTGTAGTTAATTTCTTTTCACGTGTTAATGTAGAGTCAGCTGTAGCTCCTGAGTTTAGTGGAATGGGAGATATTCTATCTGTTAATAATAGTCAGGAGTTTGAAATTGGCCAGACTTTTAATAATGTCCATGCGCTAAGACTTGCAGCAAAACTGTACTCTGTCCGAGTTCATCATATGTTCAAGGTGTATTTGTCAAGTAATAAATATGAAGAATATCGATGTATAAACTATGGATCTAGTTGCAATTGGAGACTACGAGCTTGCAGAAACCGAAATGGAATGGTTTGGAAAGTGACCAAATATATGGGGTCCCATACATGTTTAGCCATATCATTAAGTCAAGATGACCCTATGTTGGATGCTGATATCATCTCATCTTCTATAGTAGTAATGGTGACTAATTAATCGAACATTAAAGTTTCTCAAATAATTGAGCGAATGCATTCAATGTTCGGGTACACCGTGTCATATAGGAAAGCATAGAAAGCAAAGCAATTAGCACTTGCTATTGCTTTTGGTAATTAAGAGAGCTCATACTCATTACTACATAGGTGGTGGTTAGTTGCTATTCAACACTTCATGCTTGGGTCATATATTAAAATTTCAAGCAAGTCATGTTCACAAACCAATTCTAAAGGGCAGTCAGTTGACATGTTTAAGCGTGTTTTTTGGATATTCAAATCATGTATCGATGCATTTGGTCATGTAAAGCTCATCATCCAAGTTGATAGAACTTTCCTATATGGAAAATATAAAGGCACACTTCTTATGGTCGTAACACAAGATGGTGACTATAATGTTGTACCACTTACATTCGCTATTGTTGAAGGGGAGACAAAAGTTGCTTGGACGTGGTTCTTATATCACGTGCGCCAATGTATTGTTAAGAGTAGAACCGGGATATGTTTAATTTCTGAAAGACATCCTTCAATCATATCTGCAGTTGCAAGTGAACGTGTTGGATGGCAAGGAGCATAGGGATATCATGTTTTTTGCCTACGACATGTGGCCGCTAACCTCCACAAAGCACATAGAACAAATTGGTTGAAGGAAAAGTTCATAAATATCGGTGAGTGTTGATCGCTTTGTTCACATGAATTAACATGTGATAATGAAATTAGTAACTATAAATTTCTAATTATTTGCAGGCTATGCATATCAGCGCCATTATGTTAACCAACAATTGGAAGAGATTGCATTGACTCATCCACCTGCAGCTGCTTGGATTGCTAACATCCCAATAGAAAAATGGTCTTGTGCATATGACAGTGGATACCGGCGTTACAGTCACATGACAACAAACCTTGCTGAATGTATGAATGGTGTCTTTAAAGGTGTTCAGAGTTTGCCAATTACTGATATTGTGAAGGCTACCATGTATAAGTTCAACAACTATTTTGTCAAACGTGCCCAACAAATGCATTCACAAATAAGCCTTGCTCATAGAAACGAGTTCCATCCAATAGGTAATGAGGTTCATTGGCTAGAAACTGATATTCCAAGTTTGATCCGGGACCCTGCAATGATTAGAGAAAAAGGTCGTCCTCGTTCAACTCAAATATGTAATGAAATGGATTGGACTATGACCGGACAAACTAATAAGTGTGAACTATGCAGGTAAATAGGTCATAATCGTTCCACTTGTCAATAACGTCAAGGCTCTAGATGTTAATTTGTATACTTCCCCATGTATTTAAGATTTTTCAAATACATGGATATGACATTTTTTAAATATTACAAAAGACATGAAAATTGTTAATTGTAAGTGCTTGTATGATTTTATTATAGTGACTATATTAGATTGTACTTTATTTTTAATTAACTAAAAACATTGCAGAGACAATTCTCAAATGGCATAACCACAGCACATCATTAACCCAAGGCCAGAGGACAATTCACTATTATATTTACAACCACAACATATTTCCGAGGCTGTGTGGACTCAAAATATACGTAACTTTTTTTCACATCTAATTATCAATTGTTCATAATTATTAGATATTTTATTTTGACTTTTTTAGGTCAATTAGATTCTTCAAACTCGAAGAGTCATGCATAAAGACCGACTAATTGAGTCATCAATCCAAATTATGCCTTACCTTATGCATACTGGATTTTATGGAGTTGTTAAAATAAGCCAGTTTGAGTATAATCTAGCTTTAATTTTAGCACTTGTTGAGAGGTGGCATCCGGAGACCCATACTTTCCATATGTCTCGTGGAGAATGCACAATTACTTTATAGTATGTGGCAATTCAATTGTGTCTTCCTTGTGAAGGACTACTTGTGAGTAGTAATACAAACTTAAATTGGGCTAATGTTTGTCATATGAGACTTAGCATTATACCACCTGCATAGTATACGTATGGATAGAGAATACCAATTACTTGGCTAGCAGAACACTTTCTTAACCTTGATGATGATGCAGATGAATTACAAATACAAAGATTCACTCGTTCATACATACTCCGATTGATTGGTGGGCTTTTAATGCCAGGCAGGTCAAACCATAAGGTTTATTTAATGTACCTCCCATTGCTTTGAGATCTCTCAGGTGCTGGCCAATATTCTTGGGGTTCTGCAATATTAGCATACTTATTTAGAGAATTATACAATGCTACAGACCAAACAGAGAAGGGGATAAGTGGATGTATGACATTACTCCATCTCTTGGCATGGGATCGTTTCCCGATGTTAGCACTAGACCCAAGTATGTAATTCCAAAATACCATTTCAAGACAGTAATATTACAAATTGTAGCACAAGGGAAGGCAAAAATGATAGTCGCATTACATTATACATTATCCTCATCAGGTTTGAAGTGAAGAAATTTGTGGCTTCCGAATATGCCAAGAACTCCCACGAAAAGAATAAATCTATACCACCTGAACTAGGGTGGAGATATTGAGTAAAGAATCTCAAGATCAATAATCTACCGAAGGGTCCGCTTATAACATTCTCCTAAGCCGCCAGAACTGCCTTAGTTTACCAAAAATAAGGGTAATGGTACAAGAGCAGCAGTGGCAGCAATTAAGCTGTACTCAATTGTGAGACATTAGCGAGGCATATCTCAAGATGCCAGCACAATATCCAGTTCAAGTAATTCCCTACTGAACTTCAAAAATCATACTTTGTCCTTCCACTTGCCAGAATGAGGCATAACATGTCTTCAATGATGGGAGAAGATTTATAGAAGTTCCAAGACTCAAGCATTAGGCGTTTTCTAGATCCTTTAAAATGTACAACCTGCATAGCAAAAATAAATTCGAGACAAGAATTTTAGTTAAATAAGGCTTACTTGTACTTTTAGTCCCTTTGGTTTCAGTAAAAGTGCTTCCAATTCAATCCTCGTAGCTTTAAGCAGTGCATTTACGGACAAGTTTTACAAAAGATGCAATCACAATATAACCACGAAGACTAAGCTGAGTATGTTGATGTGTCTGGTACTTTTGATGACATGGCCAACAAATTGTCAACTTTTGGAAAACTAAGCATTTTTCATACCAAAGGATGTAAATGCACCACTTTAATTAAACAAAGGGAGTAATTGCAACTTTTATTTTTTATTCGAACTGAACTGCACCTTGAATATAACCAAAGAGACTGAAAATGCAATTAAAGAAAAAAAATTCTGGCCTCAAGTTAAAGATCTACTGCAGGTTGTAAGTTATATTATACCTTAACATCCAATGACATGCCATGAAATTGACCAGCACCCTCGGGTGGTGTCCAGTTGTATATGGCACAAGGTAAGAACAGTACCGAGGTACCACCAATGTCTTCAGAGAAAGGCAGCGCCTTTGAAAACCTGCTGGCATCAAAAGAAGGATGGGACTTCACAACCCAAGCAAGAGCTAATTGATCACCCAGCATCCGTGAAGCATTTATGTATTTCGAACTGTAAATTTTCAAAACCTCTTGTAGGAAAAGCTTTGCCCTGCGTTTTTCCCAAATGAATGAAGTCAAGGATTATATAAAAATAAGAACAAAGAGGAGAGGAAAAGACAATGAGATCCATTGATTATAGAGAGATGTTCTTTAAGAAATAGAATCATAATCCAAAGGTAATAACTCTGCAAAACTAAAGAAACATTTCAAAACTATTTGCAGGCAAAGTATGTTGACATGCAATTTGCAGTAGTTATACATAACATCAAGATTCATTTTTGTTATTTTTGTCTAGCGAAAATATCTGAACGGTGACATAAAAATATATATATTTTGGGTTTCTTTCAGCACTGCAGACAAGAGCAAGTCTCATTGCTAGTCATGAATGTAGTATAGAAGACAGAAGTCCATATGCAGGATGCTAGTAAACAAAGTTACAAATCTAGCAACTACTCAGACAACAAAACCATTTATTTTTTCCCCAATAATTTGAGGCCCAACATGAAATAAATGCACTTGAAATAAAAATCCAGGTGGATCAATTTATGCACCTTAAAATTGCATCAGCAGTACCCCTCACTGCTATGAATCCTGAATTCAAAGGTTGATCCTTGTTGTTCCTGAAGGTCAGGGCTAGATGAAAATTTTTGTGGTCACGGAAAACATGTCCAAAATCATCAACCACTGCTATATCAGAATCAGTGAAGATGTAGTGTGTAATATTCCCCGGCCTCTGAGAAAGCTCCTGAAGCCTTGTTTCTAAGAAGGTCTGCAAAAAAAATGAAGTTATTTATTTTTCAAAAAAATGAACATAGGCATTCTTCTAATAATAACATAAAAGTATAAAACAACTACACGAGTGCAAGCCCTAAAAAAAGAGAATACATATCTGGTGAAACTGAAAGAAAGAGAAAACTATCATTAATATCGAAGTGAAAGAATGAGAAACCAAAAGACTACCAATTGAACCATTAAAATTATCATCACAAAACTAATGATTGGGCCATTAAAATTAAAATTATCTTAAAAATTGGTGGGCAAATAGAAAGATGGAAAGATATTGACCAGTGTGAAAAGAAACAATTTGACCTCCAAAAATGCTCAATCTACCATGAATGCAATGTGATCTTACAATGTAAGACCTGATCCTTTGAAGCATCAACTTGTCTCGTGAATATTCACCTTGAATAGGATAAAGAAAGACCCTATGTTTGTGTAAAGAAAGGTCAGATGCCGGGTCAGTTAGAACAATCACACTGCTCTGTGGCATTGTCACCTGAAAATTTCACACATTAAACATTAAATAAAGTCTATAAAGTATCATTAACATTTATACAAATTCAAAGCCAAATCATCAATATCAATATATAATATGAAATCTCATGAAAGCCACATTGTTCATTAGCACTGTTCATAATAGGAATAGTAGTGGCTTGGCTTATTTTGGGGCTCCATGCAGTGACTTAAACGGATTTAAATTCAAATATCTCAGCTTATGTTGGGTCTTGTGCAAAAAAAGGTGGCTTATGTGGCTTTATGATGAGATTTATTTAACTTATTTATTGGGTTTTATGTATTAGCTCCATCATGTTATTTATCTTTATTTTTTCAAAATTTAAGTTCGAATTTCAAATGCATATTAATCCCACTATTATTTAAATTTTCTTGAGATGTGAATTTTTTTTAAGTTTTTTCTTAGTCTTGTGCATTGCACAGGATATTTTCTAGTTATCAAATGAAAATGGCTAATACATAATGAATATACAATATATTTGGGCCTGTTAGATTATTTACCGTTTGATTTGAGTAAAAAAAAAAAAAAAGGTTATCATGCCCCGAATGAAGTTATTTAATTGATACGCAGACACAATTGAAGGATGTTGCAAACATCATTTATCCAAGACTGTTGTTAGAACCTTGGGAACCAATGTAAAAGTCTTGGTAACTGCTTGGGAACTATGGTAAAATGGTTGGGAACTGAGAGAAAATGGAAGGGAAAGAAGAGAATCTTTGTCAAAGTATGAGCCAGAATCTGAAACTCATAAACTAATAAAGCTGGGAGAATCTCCAAGGAACTTACTGAAGAATCTTGTCATCACTGCATTCATCATATGCCGATATATAGGTAAACAACTGCTTGTCATAACTGACTACATAGGTGGCACATGGAAAATAAAAGACACTTACAGACTTGACATATGGACTTCACAAACTAACACAAACACGACACCTGGATGACAAAGGCCAGATAAGAGACACCTAAGTTTATATGCAACAACTACTTAGACAGAATACTACTAACACAAAGAGGAAGTTGTTAAAGGCCCTTAAATACCCTGTTTTCCCTGGAACTGAACCTAAGTCAGTGTTTAAAGATAGCCTCGCCTCTTGGAGCACCCGCTTTAAATGAGCAGGGGAGGGAGAATCCTATCAAATACAAAAGAAAATGGATCCCAAAAACTGAATGAAAAGATCACGATAGAATATCCCCATAGATGCAGACACACAAGACTGAACCCCAAAAGCACTGGTATTATTCACTTAGTCCTGAAATACAAAAATTAGAGATATTGAAAAACAAATGAATTAAAAGACCAAGCTGAAAACTCTTTTATTATCTGTGTATAAGCTACTCGACCTTCTCTAGTAAAAATAATGGAAAGGTAAAGGACAAATGATGTACAGTCACATCGATAGTAACTTCAAAATGCCCAACCAAAAAGAAAATTAGCTATGGGACTCCAGCCTTTTGAGAGGCCAGGTGCCCTCCTACTTTTCAAAACCTTGCTGATTTCTTCCCCCGCTCCCTTCAGTCTTTGCCTAAATCCCACATGGCAAGACCCACATTCTCTCTCCTCTACTCACACACCTCATGCAGCATCTGATTAGGTTAGTTATTTTAATGTAATTTCCTCTTTGGCCCCTCCCCCAGCCTCACTGTTCAGGGCTTCATTTCTTCTCTTCGTCAAATAAGCATTCCCTCCTCAGTAAGGGCCCATCAAATTTACTGCATACTCCTTGGTAAGAGTGAAAAGAATAAGCACCCAATGGTCTGTCCTCTCTTTACTAATGGGGAAAGCTACTAACTTATTTTGAATGAAGAAATGCATGGGATAATTTTTTGTGTATTATTCCATCAGAGTCGACACACATAGAGGGATGATGAGCAACAATTCTGCTATTCAATCCCTATTATTCAGGTGATAACTACGAGAAAAAAATACAAACAATAGATCAAATAATTATCCCTAAAAATCAGGAATGTATCTAGTAACAATAAAATGACATCAGATTATAATAGAATTAACTAGGAGCATATTATTGATGGATCCATAACTTTTGGGATCATTAAAACCTAGTTCTCAAGCTTGGAAACTTGGTTCCCTAGCATAATAACCACAAATTCCAACAGAACATTTATCAAAAGCAATCTGTATGCTACCAAAGGTGAGTTTACTTTGAACTCCCAAGCCAGGCCGCATTATCAATTAAATATTTGTTAGTAGCCAACAAGTGACAAGGTAGTAGAGTATAAGAGCGCACATGGCACAATAAGGCATATGAAAGAATTACTTTGTAAGACAATAGCATATTACTAATTCCAGTTAGTAAACACTGAAAGAATAAAACATTAAGCATTAACTGTTCCATAAAGCACCAAAGTTGCCACATAACTCATTACAGAAACAATATACAGCAGATAAAGACAATAGGCTTCTGGTAATATAGCAACAACTTCTACAACTTAATAAATACCTGAATGAAGTTAATGAAGACATTCAACACGGCCATTGACCTCTCCACCTTATCATATGAAGCATCCCCAACAACTGTTTTTGACGATCTATCATCTATGTTGCCGCCAGAAGAATTATAAATGGTAAAGACAGTGACAAATGCAATGTTGTCCTCTACAAGTGACAAGTTATAAGAAGAATGAGTCTTGTTAAGCGCTTTTGTTCCTGTGAATTGTTTTCCAAGAAAAAAAAAAAAAAAGAGCAAGTGTTAGAAAAGGTGAATACATTATAAGAATCATCATATTATATATATATACATAAAATAAAAACAACTAAAACTGTAGTTTTACTATTCTCATGGGATTATGAGCAATTTTTTGATAATTTTGTATCTCCTGCAGTATCCCATGGGCCAATGCTAGCTAATTTAAATATTGAAATGACTACACAAATGTCAAAGAAAAAAATCTTGGAAAGAGAATAATTGTAAAATTGAGACCTTTCACGTTTAAAACAGAACACAACAATTAATGGATATAATCATAAACAGAAATTGTTCACCAAAAAAAAATAATCAGAAATTTACTTAGATTATGAAAATTAAGGGTAACTGTGAAATTAAAGGTTTAAAAATCCTCTAAAATTATTGAATATCAAACACTAGCCTGCTTCATCCTGCATCCATGGCAATGACCAATGACTAGAATTCATGGAAATTGGTCCATGTCCTCCTATGCCATTTGGGGCAAACAAGGTTAGGAACCAGCAGCTTAGGCTGCTTTTTGCACAATGTGACCAAGAGGAAAGTAGCCATCAATGAGGAAGTAAAAGCCCTTGAGAAAAATAGAACTCGGGATATGATAGGCCTAGGACAAATGGACCTAAAATGCTGAAATTGTATGAGAAAAGAAATAAGAAGAGTAACTAGGGAGTGTTCAAGGCTGCTATAATAGTTGATGAGGTGTCTGCAAGGATAAAAAGGGAAAAAACAGTGTCAACAACCTCACACGGGTTGTGAGGGGTGTGTGTGTGTAACCTGGGGAGTTAGAAGTCAGTGAGGGTTTATGGAAGAATTGGCTTTTGGTGCAGAGTCTTGCACCTCTCAAAAGCTAGAGGGTGTCCATTTCATTTCTTCCTGCATTTATTTTTCATAATGTAAACCTATAATCTGTCAATTCCTATCTCTTTCAGTGTTTTGGGAAAGAAATTACAGGTTCATCACTTCATATATATAAAAATAACATCCGCTATGAATGACAGCCCATGCACTGATCATTCCAACTGCACACACTTCTTCGAGATTGTTAACTTCCACTGATTAGCTACAATGATATTTACTCCCTCAACCTCCCGTAGCTTGGGCTTTGATTTCTTAGTTATTGTAGCATCAAAGAAATTATGACACCTCCCTTAATCTAACAGCATAACCACTACCTGTTTTGTAGCTTCACTAAGCTCCCTTATATCAAATAATGTATAATAAATTGAAAAAAGTTATATAGGTTTTTAGTTTGTATAGTTCAGTTCAAATATCAGAAGGAAATTCTGAAATTTAGGATGCGTATTAGAATAATGAACAAAAACATAATTCTACAAAATGCTACGCCAGCAAAACAGAGATAGACTCTGATGATCTATTCCAGACAGCTACGACTACATATATCCAGGATTGACAGCAACAGTCATGCTATTTAAATCCCAGTTATTAAATGAAAATAAGGAAAAATTAAATGAAAATCGAATCTGACATTATTACTACAAATCAGCAAATAATAAAATAAGATACTAATAAGAATAAAAATTCCCTAACACTATGAGATTTGACTAATAAATTATAACACTAGAAATAATGCTACTTACACAAACGACAACTTAAACAAGCAGTCAATATGTTTCAGTGTCAGTTATTAACATTTGCAAACTAATATTGATGTTTGTGCAAGGGAATTGAGTATGATATTTCAAATGAGCGCAATTACAAAGAATACCAACAAGTTTGGAAAAGTTACAATCATAATAAAGTACTAGGAAAGTAGCCTTATTCAATAGGACATAAATGTTACAAGATAACCTAATAATCATATGGTTTTGATTAAGAGGTACTAAAGCACAAGGTCCAGAATTTAAATTACTGCTATATTTTTGTGACTAATAAACAACTGCACATAGATTAAAACCTTTTCTCCATCATACATTAACAAAATTACAATTTTATAAAGAGAATTGAAGAACCTTGGCATTGTAAACGATTAGACAAGCCTTGACCAGCAGCAGAACCAAGAACCAGATGATCAAATTTCTTTTGAAGTTTCTTCTGGGTTTCCTGCACACTTGAATTTTGGTGCAACTCCATGACTAATACAATGGGAATGAAGTTCACTCATAAGGCTCCCATTATACATCAGACAACAAGACGTTTTTGACAAAATATAAGTGAAGAAGGAATTACCCACCAGATAACAGATGGGGAAGAAAGAATATTAGAGGGAAACCAAACAGAAAACGACGCCATCCACTGCATATTTTCATTTTCATGTCTGCTAAGTTCTCATCTGCAGCTGAATGACAATACAACTGAGAAGAAGTAACAAATAACTGAATCTTGCACTTCCACTCAATTGACTAAAAGTAAATTGGGAAAATTCATTAACTAGCAACTCTGAAATCATACTCAAATGAAAAACAAGTAAATTGCATGTAGCTTATCCCTTAAACTTCACAAATTTTCTCATGAGCCTCAATCTGTCACGTTATTTATGGACAACATTCATAAACAAATTAAAGTAAATAACAAAAAATCTAAATTTAATATAACATATTTTCTCCCAATATGTGCAAACACTGATTGATAGACCTATATAGATGGAATTTACAGAACAGAAGAATGCCTCTTTCCGAAATTTCCTTTCATTATATCATGTATGGTAGAGGTAATTACTCTTCTGAAAAAGACTTCAGACTTCCATTAGTTTGTTGTTCTATCTTCTATGTAGCATATCAAAAATAGGGGGAAAACAATAATTTAGTTTTTTATGACCATAAAAAAGATAGAAAAGCATTGTGGAAATAGACAGGAAAATAAAAGCATATAAAACATAAGTATATAAGTTCCACAGTAACTTTTTTATTTTGGACTGACCACAGTAAAGTTTCAAACTATAATATTTCAAACAGAAGACAGAACCAACACAGTATCATAGGTTCATAACTACATTACAGATCGCTCTTAATAGGGTAGAGGAAATCGTTATTTTGGAATAGGCCAAGAAGTATCCAAAGTAAAATAACAAATGAACCAATAAAGAGGTCCTGTTCCTTCTGTGGCACAAGAGAAGCACTGGCATCTGTTTCCCAGCACTCAAATTTGGAAGCCTTAACCTAGCATGTTACAACTTGCCATAGAATATCAAGTGCAAGTCTTTATCAAATGCGCTTTTCCAAAGGATCAAGAAATCAATTGTAAATGAAGATGCAACAGCAATTGATAATAGAAGTGCTAAAAATTTTTCTTCTATTGCAGTGAAGCAGTATATAGGTCAGCTTACCGCACTTCAACTAATCCACCTCCTTGGTTCATACAAAAGCAAGCCATCCACTCCAAGACTAAAGGGATTCGCAAGGAAATTCATTGTGGCCTGGTCTCCAGAAATTTGCAAAGCTAGAATTCAAACCCATAATAATCCACCTCACCATGTATTGCATGCCAAAACAAAGTCAATCACTTAGGAATATGGAATTGGAAAGAAACTTGAAGGGAGTAACCCTCCAGTTCTAACAGCTGGAAATTACTACATTGTTACCTTGGAAAATTATCCGTCAACATCTAGTAATATGGTAAGAAGTTCATAAATCCTAGAAATCAGAACAAAATCACATATATTACCAGAAAGAACCCGTCTTAAATCTTTGTTTTGAGAATCATACCAGATTCTCAGTTTGACCAGTAGAACTAGAAACTTGTCCAGGTTCCATCCCTAAGCTTTAACTTCTTGACTATCCTTCAACTTAGCAGGTTTAAGGTGATTCTGAACTTTAGTCATGAGGTGAATGTACCAATATCTCGTACCCATTAATGGATGCTTTTCAACCAAAAAATCCCTTCTATAAGCCTCCCTAAGCACCACAGTCTGAGTCTTAATCTTATTAGAAATGTAAAATATTCCTGGGTGATGAGCCAAAGCCTTCCTAAACCGTGTCTCCAACCCCAAACACCCTCCTAAGCACAGTAAATTTCCTCTCTCAGTCTTCTTAGACACAAGAAGCCAAAGTAATTCATGCAAAATTGCCACAACCCACTTCTCAGCCTGGTCGCTATTTGGCTCAAGATGAAATGAATCTTCATAAGGAGAAATGTAAGGCAATGTTTGCCACACCTCAACCCAAGTCTTCACCCTCTTCACCAAATCAAAACCTTTTGGCAAACACATGGGGAATGCAATATCATGCCTTCTTTTTGCTCCACTGTAACATGAGTTCATTGCCCTCTTCTCCAACTCAGACACAGCAAGCTCCTTTCTCCATGAAACAATTTCTAAAGCAAGCACCTTTTTCCCTGTCAATGGATCTTCCACTTCACAAATGTCAAAGTAATCAGGGTAATCAGCTAAAAGTGCTGTTACATAGTCATGAGGAAGACCTAGATCCCATTTGAACTTGTCAATTACATAGATAGGCAATCTTGATATTCCAGCAAGCATTAGAAACCTTGTGAGCCTCATAACAATGTCTTGACGGATGGTTAAAGAGCTCTGAATGGCCAATTCTTCTTTGTGGAGGGCTATGGCTGGAGGAGTAAGCTTAACATGAGGAAGTAGTCCAGGCCTAAGTTGGAATTGCATGAAGACTGAATGGTATTTGTCAATGAATTTGGTTGTTGTGGTGGGAAGGTTGAGAGGGGATTTGAGCAGAGAAATAGTGGAGAGGGGGAGAGATTTGGAAGGAGATGAAATAATTTGGTTCATGAGGAAAATCGCCTGTTTAAGATTCTTCTCTTTCTCCACTACAGAGTCAAGATATGGGTCTCGGACCCATTTGACTTTCGCATTCACAAAAGTTCGGAAGAGGTTGAGCTGGTACGGAAGTTTAGAGGACAAAGCCATGAATCACTAGCTCACTGCCATGGAATAGAATGAAATGAACATATTTTATAAGGAAAAATTTTTCATTAATCAAAATAAGACTTTTGGACACAAAAAGATTGTAGAAAGTATCATAATACACAACATCCCCTCATCTTCCCACTCCCTGTGATGGGGGACAATTTTGCCACGTCTGCATTCCTTGCAATGATGAGGGAATTCAAATGCAAGGCAATATAATTATATAAATGAAGTAAATTTTTGTAAAAAAATGATAAAGGTAAAATACTAATTCAAGAACACAAATTTATATTTAAAATAAAAATTGAAATTAGAAGCCTTCATAAATTTCCTCAATAAATAATATAAACAAAAAGACCAAAATAAATGCAGCCACAAATTCCTGTACAAGGCAATGTAGACATCTCTGAAAATCAAAAATTAGCTTAAAAATGCCAAAACAAAGGAAAATAGTCTAATCGAGACCAATCTTAGTAGAACCCAACCTAAAAGAAAGAGAATTTCGAGAGAGCAGAAATACATGTCAACCAATCTTCATAATCTTCTTGACGCTTGGCAATAAAAATATCTCATTCCAATCAAGATTCTTCAGAGCAAATCTCTCTTATCACTCAAGTCTTCATAA
The DNA here is from genome assembly GCA_026686845.1 of Adenanthera pavonina. Lineage (NCBI taxonomy): Eukaryota > Viridiplantae > Streptophyta > Magnoliopsida > Fabales > Fabaceae > Adenanthera > Adenanthera pavonina. Next base: position 14,781,317 of record JAIVEN010000017.1, read on the forward strand.
AGAATCAAAACATGAAATTCATCTTGGATGAACCGCATAGCAGACAAACCAAACACGCCCAAAACCCAAACCCACAGAATGGCACAGAAAATTGTAAAAGGAGAAGAGGGGAAGAGGGGGTTCAGACAAAACCGCGGAGGAAATTGAAGAAACAAGCACATACTACTATTTGGCTTTTAGCTACTGAATTGCGATAGGATTTTGCTAATTACTTTCAGTTATATTATTTCTATTGCAGTGAAACTGTGAGCATATCAGGAGCATACCAATAGCATATACAGAATGTGAAAGACTAGCAACTCAGCAAACGAAATAAAATAATATAATTAAGTCCTGCGTGCGTCTGTATGTAAAATTGCATCAGAATAAATCCCCTCTCAGTTGATGTACAAACGTGACTTGGTGTTCAAATGAAACTGATTCACTTCACAGAATTGTCAGTAAGCAATTTCTGATATGCAACACAGTAAAGCACAATTCATAACATCCAATTAAAGAACAATCTTTTTTATATTCAACCACTAGATATGGCGGATTTAAAGCATTCTACTTTCCTCACTTTAACCAACCAGTCGGATACTATTATCAGTAAAATCAATTTCTTCATCCGATTACCGTAGAAAGAAATCACCGAATCAAAAAGGGCAGTGAAACCAACCTCAACTTTGGAGATCGGAGCGCCGATGAAGACGAACACGGGTGGAAGTTTAGAGATTTGCTTCTTCCCCACCTAAATGCAGACGAAAGTTCGGAGATCTTGCGTTCTACTTCGAAGCACATGTGAGTGGATGGAGGGAGGGAAGAGTGACGGAAGAAGGGAGCGAAGAGTTTTTCTTTTCTCTCTTTCTTTTTTATCCCAAATGGCTTCGGCCCAAAAGTTGACATTTTTCATAGCAATAAATAATTGATATAAGACGTACTAGGGTTTAGGATTCGTGGAACATTAATTATCTTTTTTATTTATGCGTTTTATCTATAACAAGTATTGTAACGGTGCATTGCACAAAGATGCACAGGCCTATAAATATTGTAGATGAAGTCTATACTCAATGAAATGATATGTGTGCGTGAATGGAAATCAAAGTAGAATCACCACACATACAAAATTAAAGTAATAAGTAAGGAAATATGAAATAGTAATTAAGAGAGTATTAGTTGAAATTATTAAATATTTCTCTATATATAACATTTGAAATGTTATCACTTACATTTCCATCATCATCTATAATTAATATCTTCAATTCATTCCTAGATTGCACGCGAGATAAAGCAGCATAAAGTTGTTCATATATAAATATAGGTCTTAACAAGTACAATCCCACATTATATAGACTTTGTCCTTAACTCTTATTTATAGTCACAGCAAAACCTAATAGAATAGGGAATTCTCATCTCTTTATAGTAAATAGCAATTTAGAATCCGATAGAATCATTTATAATTTATGAATACAAATTTTCAACTCTTCATTTGATCTGTGCATCACTCTAGCTTCAATGACATACTTGCCAATTTGTGTTACAATGAGACGTGTGCCATTCATTAGGTCCAATGACTTATCAATATTTTTCATTAGTATTATATGTGCTTCAACTTTTAACCTAATCTTGTGATTAGGAAGACTTGACAGAGTAATTGAATTCAAGAATTCATATGAATAAAGATCATCAATGGAATCCACGCTGGCATTGCCTTTTAACACACTATTAGAACTATAGTAAACTACTTTTTCGCCTGGTAATAAAGATAACATGTATTTGTTAACATCATCAGCAACAAATAAAGTAGGCTCTAATATAGCTCTATCTCTAAAGTAAGATAACAAATTTAAATTCTCATGAATGTTAGGATATGTGGATGCTACAATTGACCTTTTGAGATCATCTGAATCATCCAATAGCAAATCATTAGGAATTTTAACATTAACATTGCTATCATTAACCTCAGTGATTGTACCATCAATAACAAATTGATATGGTATAATTTTTTCTTTTAATAATTAATTTATGATTATTTCACTAAATCTCCCCATATCATATGAAATATAAAAAATGTTTTCATAATTTTACAATACACAGAAAAATAAATATAATCATTTGATTAAATCTATATGTTGATTTGGCTATGTATATCTCTAAGAAAAATTATTTTAAAAAAAAAAGACAAATGGAAATAAATTACGAATAAGTATTGGCATAATAAGTACCTTCAAGAATCTTCAAATACAAAAAAACCATATTGTAGTTTGTTGGAAAAGGCAAAAAATAATAATAGATGGAAAAACAAAGATGCTAGTATACAGGAAAACAACAACTAAAAAATAACACAATATACATAAAAAGCTGAACTCAGAGATTAAAAATAACATACAACCATATTGAAGCAAACTTAGACAAACTTCCTAGACACAAACCCAAACTAAAAGGCTATTGAACATGAAGTCAAAATGGCATATAGTTGAGGATGATATGAATTTGTGCATTTCTTGCTCCTCGACATGGCTATGAACGCAAAGCTTAAAAAGTACCATGACATGAGACACGGCTGAAAACATGGCTATGAATGAAAAGCTGAAAAAGTACCATGACATGAGACATGGATTTTTCAGCCAGTCAATTGTTGGGATTTAATTGAATAAATAATCACTAAAATATTAATTGTGATATTTTTCTATACTTACCTATGTGCAGTCTCATACTTACTGATTAACATCTTAGACTTTATCAAGAGTAGCCATGGACTTCCTTGTGAGGAGCCTCATATTTGCTCGCAAGCATCCTTAACTTACCCAAGTGCAACCCTCGACTTGCTCAAAAGCATCTTTAAACCTATTTGTATGCAGCTTTATACTTACTCATATGCATCCTCAGACTTAATCGTAGTGTAGCCTAGAGTTGCTTGTAAGTACCTTTTGACTTATCCTAGTGTAGCCATAAAGTTACCCATAAGTAGCATTTGACTTACTACTGTAGTTCTAGACTTCATTGTGTATGGAGAATAGGACTTGCCCACTTGCAACTTCAAACTTAACTAAGTGTATCGACTTACTTTGGAGCAGTTGTGGACTTGTTCATGAGCAATTGAGCATCTATATGTTGAATCCAGAGTTTTGATGATTCCAAACCAACCCACAAGAGCTTGGAATAAAGATATCAAAGGTGCCTAAAAGAATTCAAGTGAAGAAATTCTGAAGAATCCGTAAAAGAATAGATGTAGATTGTTTGGTAGTGTTTTATTTGAGTAAAAGACTTTGATTTAGTGAAAAGATGTTTTAAAACCTTGATTCTATGTTAAATCATGGAATATTTGAAAAGCACCCACCAACAGACGAAGTTTGAAAGGTTAATACTAATCTGTCATAGTGAAAGTTCGAACTTTGGCCTTAAAAATTCGAATTTCGTATTGAAACTGAACAAGTCTGAAGAGATGCCTCTCTGACAGACGAATTTTAACTTGGGAAAATTCGAATTTTGATAAATGTCTGAAAGGAGCTTTAAGCAACAAACGAACTTTAGTGTTGGAAATTCAAATTTTAGACAAAATAAAACTTATGAAAACTAAAGAAATTCATCTGAAATTATGTCAAAGTTCATCTGAAACTAAGTATAGATTGAATTTCAAAATTGCTCACTGACAGACAAACTTTGAACATGAAAATTCAAATTTCAGAAACTAAGCTTGTGAATCTATTAAAGTGTTATGTTGACATACGAATGACAGTATTTATAAATTCGAATTTTGAAGTTAGTCTGAAAAAAGGTCTCTCTAACAGACAAACTTTGACATTTGGAAATTCGAACTTTGAATCACATGAACTACAATGCCTTACAGACCAGCTACGGACAGACGAATTTTGAGGTTCCAAAATTCGAATTTCGAAGTCACTGTAGCAAATTGAAAATAATGTTCACACTTAACAAAAAAACTTTCCACTTGAAAATTCGTATGTCACAACACAGAAACACTTTCCAAATATCAAAATTCGAATTTCACTTCTTGACAGATGAACTTCGGGCTTTCAACGTTGAAGCTGTTAACCTTCGGTGTCTGTGAAAATCGTCTATTGACTAACTGAAATTCGAATTTCAGTATGTCATAAGCATTAAATGCGGTTGGTTAACGGATAGTTTTTTAGAGTAATCGTTGAATAACTTCTTCAACGGATAGATTTTGTCTCTAACGGATATTTGAGACCTAAATCAATAAATATAACATCATTTGAAGTTGTGGGTAACGATTTTAACATTGAATATACTGAAACTCTGCCAAATCATTTACTCAAAGTTTCTTACTCTCTCACTTCAATATTCTGCACTTCAACTTTCATATTCACTCTATTTAAGAGAGTTTAATCTTTATAATCAATCTTATCTTCATCTGGAAAATAGATTTTCTTGTGAGGGGACATCACAAGGGATTGAGGAGCACTTTGTAAGAGTGCACAGAGAGATAGAGTGAGCTCTAGAAACAGAGCAACATCTTTGTACTGAGGCATTTGCAAGAAGCCCACTGAATTCTTGCAGAATAGTGGAAAAATCTCAAGTGGTGACTTAGGGACTGAACGTAGGTTAAGTGGAGAGACCGAACCAGGATAAATTTTCTGAGTTTTCTTCTCTTTACTGTCACCTTTACACTTATTTGTTTATACTCTGTTTTATCATTATATATTGCTTTCTTCACCTTCTTGATAATGTGCAGAAAATTTTTAATCTTCCCAATTTACCCCCCTCTTGGGAAGCCAGTTAATCTAACACTATAGACTTATCTAAGCAACCTCGAGTACGCCTATAAGTAAATTCAAATTGCAAATTGAAGAGAGAATTATTATTGATTAATTATAATGTACTACAAATTAAAAATTTATTTCAAAACTATTTTATTGCCATATGAATCTATGATATTAAATTACTTTTGTAATTGTTAGTTATTTGCAATGCATGGATTACTTTTTAATTATTTAAAAATATTTAATGTGTTTTTATTGTTATAATTAATTGCATTGTATTAAATATTTGAAAAGTAATTTAGAAATTATTTTTTCACTTCTTTAAATTGAAAGTTGAAACCTTTCATTTTAGCCGATCGTTCTTTAATTTAAAATTAAGGTATAAAGTACCTATAATTTCATTTAAAGTTTCTAAAATTACAGGTATTGAAATTAATTTTCAAAATAGGAGTGAAATCTAATTTTATTACACAATTTAAAATTACTTTAATTTTAAATTTATCAATTATATATTGAAAGTTTAATTAAAATCTTTTTTCTTTAAAATCTATTTCAAGCCATTATTATAATTAAAATTAATTAGCAAATTTACTTTATAAATTAACTTGACAACATTAATTTAATACATATTTAAAATTATTTAATCATTAATAATTTGAAGTTTTCTCACATCATTTTAGTTTGGTAAGTCATCAAATTCTATTAAAACTTTTATGTAAGGTTAAGGTTGAAATCAAATTTCAAACAATCAAATAACTCTTAAATGAAATCACTAATTTGAAATTTTTAAAAATTAATTAATTTTTAATCATAACAAATTTATATAGTATCAATTATATCAATTAACTATAATTTATTTTAAGCAATCCAGCTAAAGTTTTTAAATTAAAATATTTAACATTAAATAAAAATAAATTTTTAATTTCAAAATATAATTTTTGTTTGATTTGAAAATCCATAACAAAATTGAGATATTCACACCCATTGGTACCTAATCTTTTCGATGATCTTTGTTTTGCCTTCCACACTCAAATATCCATAATATCGCCCGTGCTCGCCTTTTTCTTTTATCATTCATATTTCATACCATTTAATTTTTTTTAAAACAAAAAGTAAATTAAATTAACCTTTACTCAACTTTTTCTTATTTGACCTATAAACACCTTTTGTTTTTGAAAAATACGAGTCTCATTTACTTCAAAATCACTGTCCAGCCCTCTAATTTGGGATGATATTCAAATTTTGTTACAATCAAAAAAAGGCATTCTTTAAGAAAGTGAATTATATATACTCCCTATGATTTAAAATATAAGATCTATTTAACTAATTATATAGAAATCAAGAAGATACTCTTACTCATTAAATTTATCAAAAAAATATATTATTTTCCAATAGTACCCTTATTTAATCTATTACATTTAAAGTTTGATATCTCTCTCATATTTAATTGTAGAAAAGAGTAAAATAGAAAAAAAGAATATTTAATTTCCTAAAAATTACTAAATGAGACTTATATTTTGGACAAAAAAAAATTTGAAAGAGGATTTATAATTTGGATAAAAGAGAGTAAATGAGAATTAATTACTAAAATTTTAATTTTTTCTCTTAATATTTGTTTGTATGACATAGATAATTGAGCACATGAATTTAAAATAATATAACTTAAAGATATATCATAAATCAGCGCTCAATCTGATTGGTAATCAAATGAACATTGATAAAATTTAAAACTTAGTCAAACTTTTAAATGTTCAATTAACAATTTGGATTTTTATTTTTTTATTCAACAATTTAAATTTAATTTTGAAATTAACCTACCAAATCATATTTTTTTAATATAATTTTGACGAAGCATGATTGATGGGAGAACATGATGATGCATCTCATATTGCTCCGAATTTCAATACATTTATTCCATTAATCACATAGATTGATGACACATTGCCGTCCATGGCAGTAACATATATAAATTTTTTAAGTAGTAAATATATAAAAGTTAATGACGTATCACCGTTAAAAACAATGATTATTGTAATGTTTGCTATATATAGTGCTAGATATATAAAGTCATATACAAAGTGACATCATTAGGTGATAGCCATCACACACGATCATCCATGCACAAAGTGATAGGTGGTGTTTGAGATTTTGATCACATCATCTCCTATCACAATATGGATAATAAATCTAACCCTCCGTTCGTGCTTGATGGACTTCATGATAAATATTGAAAATACAAAATTTTACTCAATCTACTAGGAATATAGATAAGGATAATGAAACATGTCTAAATGTTGGTGTAGATATAAAATTAAACAAATAGAGGTGCAATTAGGAAACATTGATAGAGCATGAAAGAAAAAAAAACATAACATGGAGATATGCATGAAACATCGACCTCTGAACCTAGTCATCTATTTAGATTTCCGTGCGGCTTTTAGACATATGCAAAAAAAAAAACTGAAGCAACCTCTCTGGCAAGAGAGGAAAAAAATCAAATAACATATTAAATCATAATTAAAAATTGGAGTAGATATAGAAATAAATGAAAATTGCATCTGACAAGAAATGTCTATAAAGCATAATAGAAGAAAAGTACATAACTTTGAACTTGATAATTGGTTCAGATCTTCACATTAATTTCTAGACATGACATAAAAACTGAAGCAAGAACCTTCTTCATCATATAAAAAAAAGGGAACACAAAAACTATTACAATATGAAACTAAACTAAGTTGAAAGTAATGTGATGGAGGACAAATACGATAATGTATTTATAGCTAAGAATTCATCAATTAATTAATGTAATTAAATATTGATTTAAATCATATATAGTATTACCTCCGTTTCTTTTTATGTGTTGTTTAAGATTTTTACACACAGATTAAGAAATACAATTAATGTATTAAAATTTATTTTAAATTTTCTAATATGTCCTTCAATAAATAAAAAGATAAGAAAGGACAATTAATATTATTTTTGACTTTTAAAATGATGGATAAAGATATAAATGGAAAAACAGCAATTAATGTTATCTTGGAATTTGAAAGTGAGATAAATAAAAATAAATTTTTTTTTAAAAAGTGACAGATAAAAAAAAATAGATGAAGTAATTTTTTTCAAATTGGTAAAATGCATAATTGCTTAAATGATAATGGCTGTGAGACTTAATACAAATTTGACTTTCTACCATCATTAAAAAATAATAAATGACCGGTTACTAATAACTAATATAAAAGTATATTATAGTGTATTATATTCTATTAATATATAATAATATCACTAAATGCGTAATTCACCCAATTATACATTAAATTATATTACATTATATACTATATTATATTATATACTAAAAACTGATATAACAAAATTATAAAACTTAGCACGATAGAAACTTATTATAAACCTTTATTAAATTTTTGTAGAATAATTATATTTCAATAAATATAATAATAGAATAATAATATAATAATTAGATTTAAAGAAATATGAACCTTTCTTATATTTTTTTCCCACAAAACTAATGTATTAGATATATTATTTTGCAGTTTTGGTAAAATATATATATATATATATTATTTCACTTTGAACATTCTAAAACTTGTACAAAAGCAATCACAATAAATTAGATAGCTGCCATCATTATAGTCATTTATAATATTTGTCAAAAAAATGTCAAAGATTTCATTAAGTTCCATTCTTAAATTAGAAAGACAATGTAAAAAAAAAAACTATGCACAAGGAAAATCATATATTTCCTTCTGTCCAAAATATAAGGAGTTTTCTAGAATCTATTTTTAATCCATAATATAAGGTATTATGTAATATTTAGTAGTAGTTTACCTTTTCTGTTCCTATTCATTGATGACTAGTTTTGTAACTTGTAATAGAAAAGAGTGGAAACAATTTTAATTATTGGTAATTAATAAGGGTAAAAATTGGATGTTGAGTTTTTTTTTTAGAAGTTTAAGAGTGTAACCAACTTTCCTTAATATGCATGAAGTAGTTAGAAACTCCTTATATTTTAGACCGAAGGGAGTGTTAAAGTGTCAGATTTATCACCATTAAAATGCATTAATCATCCACTTATAAATTAAATTTAGCAACTTAATATATGGGAGATAGAGAGTTGAACACAATAGTAATTACATCAATATCCCACACCAAAATTTCCGTTTTTTTTAAGATGCTGAGGTGGTGCAATAGGAATTCAGCTTTGAATCCTACTTTTATATATATAATATATATAATAGATAGATTAATATGTGTGAAATAAATGTTATAGAAAATATAAAAATAATATAATTAATAAAGATAAATAGTAATAAATATTAAAATTTCTTAACAAATTTCATAATCTAACTTTTTTTTAAGAAGTATGAAATAGTTAAAAATATCTTATACTCTCCATATCTCATATTATAAAATATTGAGATAAATTTCACACATATTGAAAAAAATTATTATATCCTTGAACTTTTAAATAAAAAACTAAAATATTCAATTTTACCTGATTAATTCCACTATTTTCATTAAATAGAACACATGTTATAATATTAATAATATAAAAATGAGGGGCAAAATGACAAATCACTATATGTCACTTTATATTATGAAACAAGAAAAATACATTATATTGTCTTATAATATGAGACAGAAGGGGTATAGTTTTGAGCTTCGGGCTCCTACCACCCAAGAAAATCTTCCTCCCTCCAATATGGACAAGTCTCAAATAGAAGTCACTCTTAACTATTTTATAAATATTAAGAAAAGTTGTTAAACTCTATAAATTCATCGCAAACTTAATTCATTTCTCAAATTTGCTCTTGTTGAAATACTGTGACTTTTCTATCACCATTTTTCTTTAACATAATTAATGAGGAATATAATAAAAAAATTTAATAAATTGGACATGACTTGTATAGTTATATTTGAAATAATAGAACATCACGCAAATTTGAGAACAGATGGAACATGAGTTATTTTGGAACTCTTTTTGGACCCAGAGATTGAATGACAAAAATAGGTTATCGTCCAAGGAAGATCACCAGGCCTGCGGATGCGCTCACAGGACTTGGGGTAGAAACGAAGATGGCGCTCACAAGACTTTGGGGCAGCCACGAAGATGGATGTACTTGGGATGCCAACTCCCGAATGTACTGTCATGTTGTAATTCGTTTGGACCTGATTAGCCCTCTCTCGTTTTATGAAAAAAAAAGGTTACAAACTGAATTTTTTGTTAAATTTTTAAAATTTTTTTATATCATTATACATTTGACTATGGTATGACTTTTATCTCATGGTATAAAAATCAATATATCAATATGAGACAAAAAACCATAGGAAGCCTATTAGTAACGGGCTCTCCTTATTCTTATTCACTGTGACTTGGCTTATGGCTTAGCTTATCTTTTTCAATAAATAAAATATTTATAATACTTTTCTACCCATTATTTGAAACTTTTTTTTCTACGGTTCTCTATAACTGCCTTCTTTTTCTTTTCTTTTTTTGGTAATGAAATTGGAAAGGAGGGAAGACGTTTCCAATTCCCAACAAGACTCAGAATTTCAGCAGCAGGGTTTGTCTTATACTTTCAGTCACCACTAAAGGCCTAGACATATTAGGTTTTGGGATCGAGCCAAGTTCATAATCCACTAAGGTGAGAATTTTCCCATGATCGAATGCCACCAAATCAGATTTTAGCAATAAAAGAGGAATTCAAACTCACAACTTGAAGGTTACAGAATCGGCCATCTTGCCACTTGTACCAACCTATATTGGCAATTGCCGTTATTTTATCTCAAATGTTTCTTCCTTTCACTCAACAATAGAACAACTCATGTTTGAGAAGAGAAGATTTTGATGGAGATCCAAAGCAATAGAACAACTCATTACTTTTAAATAGGCAATGACATGGCTATTAGATGTGCATTAACTTCCTTTTTTTAACTTTGTGTTGTAACTACCTTATTTTTACATTTCTGAATTTAAAATCTCATTTTTTTTATCTTTACTTCCAAATTTTTATGCTAACTCCCTACTAAAGTTTGTAACTTCTTGATTGATGTAACTGTCTTATTACTTGATTCTCATGGTAAAACCCATTACTCAACTCCACGATTGCTTTATTGTGCCAAATAAAACTCCACAACTTAATTCCAAATTAAAATTTCGTTGAAATTGCTTTTGAATTTTGGGAATATGAATGACTGATTTTCGCAAGATCTCAAACTTTAATTTCTCATGGGTATGTTTTAATGTTTTTGTGTTATTCTTCTACTCTTGTCTTCTTTATAATCTTGCTTTTATTTTGATCATTTTGATGTTGTAATTTGGGATTCTTTATTCTTGATGTTTCTCCTTTATTATTATTTTTTTAACTTCTCTTCCAATAATATAATGAACGTAAGTAATGAACCAGCAAGCTTTTTTTATTTTGTATTTTGTATTTTTTATTTTTTTTTACCTTCAGGAAAACTATCGTTAAACATAACACAAACATGAGAGTTTCGCAAAATATCAAACCAAACTGAGACATTCTAGGACTATGTGAAAGACTCAGACACAAGACACTAAACGAAAAACCAACTATGAAATCAAAATAAGAAGACACTACACTAAAAGCACAACCAACATCTAACAGTAGACTAGCCACAGGGATAACATCTTCAACCAATGCCTTCCCGTTCCTGCACTTGGCAATCTGATAAAGATGGAATCTCTTCCAAATTCTGTGGGTCACTGTGAAGAATAGTTAAAAGAGGTAGTGGTGGTGTATTAACCCACCCTTTCGGGCCCACTCCCTTTGATGGAAGACCTGCCAAGCAATTAGCAGCACAATTACCTTCCTTTTTAACTAACGAGAAAGTAATAGACATACGTGAACTCACATCCTCCAGAATATCTTCTAGCAGCCATTTCCATTGCCAGTCACAACCTTGAGATGTTTTCTGATTCAAAAATCCATTATGGCAGCACAATTCAACTCTCTTATGGCAGATGGAAAACTATTAGCAAAACCCACAGTTTTTGGTAAGGCTTATAGCTCTGCAGCAAAGCTGGAAGGTACCATAATTTGCTCCATCCAGCCATCGATAAAATTTCCAGCGTGATCACGACACACAAGACCGTTGCCACCTACTGTAGAATCAAGCTCATAAGATCCATCACAGTCAACTTTTACCACTCCAGGGATGGATGGGGCTTGCTTTGCCGGTTGAGTAGATTGGACTTCAGCATGTTCCTCCAATTGCACCAGCTTGTTTTGCCACCCAAAATTCAGACATATACACCGAAGCCATTGACAGAACTTGAGTAGAATCCACCAGTACGGCATCGAATACTGCATCACATCGTACTTTCCAAATGTACCAGCACAAAACTGAGAAATAAGCTTGTCCTTCCTCATCCAACTGATTTGGTCCTGCAAACAAATAAACACAATACATCAAAGCTAGAAATATTATAAGCATGAGGCTTCATGGTGAGTGGACTACCAAACAAGGTAGCCATAGCCCATGGACACAGAAATAAAAGGTGTTCAATTATTTCACTCTCTCTCACACACATAGGGCATCTAGGATCAACTTTACGATGCCTGTAAAAAAGTGCTTCATTAGTTGCGAACACACCATTCAATGCCTACCATAAAAAATGTTTCACTTTTGGTTGGACTTTTAGCTTCCACGCAACCTACCATAATTGAGATGAAATACACCTTGAACTACTAGGCCCAACTCTTCACTCCTCCTCCTAGTAGCCACTTTAATCCGATACCCTAACTTAACATGATAATAACCATCGTTTGCCCGGCGCCATATGATTCTATCTGATTTCGGTTGTCCAGGAAAATGAATTGCACTGATAGCCTCAAGAGCCTCTGCCATCACCAAATCCTCAAGGTTCTAATCTCCACTTACTATTTTGAATTAAGTCCGCCACATGTAAATTCAGAGGCGGATTCACACTGAAGGTGGGAGGGGCTGCCTCACCAACTTCTATCCCTTCCTTGATGTGTGTGTGTATATATATATATATATATATATGTATAATACACACACATAAACTACAATTCAATAATATGTTTAAACATTCAGCCCCTCCCACCTACTCGATATATACGCACACTACACACACAATAAATTAATACATAAATATAATATATATATATATGCATTATATATTATTGATATATTTAAATAGAAATAAAATATAATGTTCATATGTAAATGTATTGAAAATATAAAATTTACATATATTTTTTATAATTTTTCTTAAAATTAATATATTAGATATATGGTTTCATTTTATATATATTTAAATTTTTAAAATAGTATATAATTATACATAATTTTTCATTTCATATTTTTTAAGTTATAAAATTATTTTGATAAATATTAAAAATTAAATTAATAATATATATATTAGTTTTCATAAATTTGGCCCCTCCAAAATGGTTAGACTGTGTCCGCACCTATGCAAATTAGGTTGTTGCTGAAAGTTTTCTCCTGCATAGATTACCCGAGTATTCAGCCCAACGAACCATTTATCTTCCCATACTTGCAAAGTACCATTCCCTATTTGCCACATTAAATCTTGCATTAAAGTTGAATCACCTTCAAGCAAACAACTCCAATCCCAAAAGGCTTTCCCACCTTTACCAACATCAAGAAAGGAGCAATTTGGAAAGTATAAGCCCTTTAGTACCCTTACCTACAATGCATTCGGGTTCTATAAAATTCGCCAAGCGTTCTTTGTAAGCAGAGCCTCATTAAAGCCCGTCCCAAAATCCCATCCCACCATCGTCCTTAGATTTAGAAAGCACCCTCCATGACTTCCAATGAACCTTACCACCCACCTCCTCCTGAACCCAAAAGAAATTAGCCACTAAACTATCAAGCTCCATGCATGTGTTTTCTTTGGAAATTTAAAACAAGACATAGGAAATATAGGAATTGCATTATTCACAGCTTTCCCATTACTTCCTTACCAGCAAAAGAGAGCAATTTCCTCTTCCAACTTTGGATCTTCTTGCCTATTTTATCTCTCACCTGTGTCAGTGGTGCCACTTTTGAACACCCCCCACAAAACTAGTAAGCCTAAATATGTGCTCGGGTCATTGACAACCTGTATTTCTAATACTTGATTAATTTGAGTCTTCACATCTAGGGGGTGTTAGCAAAATAAAAAACACCTAATTTCTCCAAATTAATTTTTTGTCCTGAAGCTACACGATAAGCATGCAGTATCTCCTTCAAACATTGACAATTACTCTCATCTGCTCTTAAAAATAGAATGGTATCATTAGCATATAAACAATCGGTTAAAATAGGACATCGCCTAGCAAGCTTAATACCCCTCAATCTCTCATGCTCCGCATGCCATGTAATCATATAGGAACGCACCTTTGAAGCCAATATAAATAAAAAGGGAGAGAGAGGATCACCTTGGAATACACCTCAGTCACCACAGAACCCATTGTTCTCCCTGACAAGTAGACATTAAAGCGCACAGATGTAATACTACAACCCATAACCTACTTAATCCATCTATCATCAAAACCCATATATCGCATGATTCCTTCAAGGAAGTCCCACTCCAGACGATCATAAGCCTTAGTCATGTCCATTTTGAGAGTCAATTCAAAGACACTACCAGTTTTCTTTTGACTCAAATAGTGAAATGTTTCATGGACAATTATGATATTATCCTGAATAAGCCGACCAAAACAAAAGCCCGTCGCTATTCCAACACACAACAATCCGAAACCAATTTGATCTGGTTAGTTAAAATTTTTAAATGATCTTATAGGCAAAGTTACACAAACTAATAGGCCTAAAATGATTTATGGATTCCATCCATCAATCTTAGTGATCAAGATCAAATTTGTCTCATTAACATCCCAAGGGAGCATTTGTGTCAAAAAATTCCAGTACCATATCAAAAACCAATTGACTTACCTCTTCCCGTGAATGTTGTTGAAAATGACTAGAGAACCCATCAGGTCTCGGAGCCTTCGAAGCACCAAGCTGAAACACAGCTTCCCTGATCTCCGCCCTTGTAAGCCTCTAACATAGTAATGCATTTTGTTTTGCAGAGATTTTCTTCTATGCAAAGTTAAGCAACATATCCAGATTTCCACTACACCAAAATAACATATTTCTCATGGATCAAATCTGTGAGAAAACATGAAGAAATTTCGTGAGATAGATATTTCTCACAGAATTTCTTATGCATAAAGAACCATGAGAAATATGCATGTGCAAAAAAAAATTTTCTCACAGATTATGGCTGTGAGAACTATTTCTCATGTAATGTCTCATGGAACACGCATGTGAGAAAAGGTTCTCATGGAAGACATGCTGTGAGAATTTCTCTCGGATTTGTTTGCATGAGAATTTCTCATGGAACCTATGCCATGAGAAATTTTCACAAGCAACAAATATGTGAAAAATTCTCATGGACTAATTCTGTGAAAAATTCATGAGAAATGAGATTATCGTGCCAAGTTTTTCACAGAATTTTTTGTAATAATTATGTGAGAAACGGTTAAACTTTTGCCACAATCAATTTGGTTCTTTTGCATATTGATCTATGTTCAAAATTTACAACAAACACCATGAACAACAAATATTTTAATATCCAATGAATGTTAACAATAATAATTCTTCATCATCAAAATCAAAGTTTAAAATCAACCAAAATCAATAGTTTTAGTTACTTTGACAACTAGCAATTTCTAAAACAATTCATTACAAGTATCATAATTGTTTAATAACTATCCTACTCTTCATCATCCCTATCTATATCACCATCATCGCTTCCCTCATCATCATCATCATCATCATCTCCCTCACTATTTTCTTCTCCAACATCATCATCATCATGTGAAGGTTGAGAAAGACCAACCTGGTTGATACCTTCTAAGTCTATACATACCATAATTTTTTTCATGAAATCCTTAGACTTTGAATTTTTCTTCCCACATCTGTTCTCGTACTTTGTGTTCCTCATTCAATTTGTTAACCGTTACAGTCAAACTCTCTTTGTGTTCCTCGTTTAATTTGTTAACCACTACAACCAAGCTCTCCTCATAAACGTTTACTTGTTCAGCGAGTTTGTCTTGTAAGTACTTCTTTTCAAAAGATTCTCTAAGTTGTGCAAGCTCGCCAAAGTTATGGCTTGGCATCCCATGAGAATCAATAAAGCTAGTAAGTGATCCAAATCCGTACACATGCCCTTTCTTATTTTTTCCTCCAACAACTTTAAGCCATGTAGCATTGTCAGAGAGATTTGAGTCTTCACCTTGACTTTGTTTTAGTTGCTCAAATTGCTTCTATATCAACAATAAACAAAATTGTGAATCATATATTCATAATATGAATAAATAAGTTGTGAATTATAAATAATAAAATCTTAATTTACATAAGTGTTAGCAGCTTTGATTGGAGCCAACCTCCTTTCTACTCATTATGTTGTGCCTTCTTAAATACTTTAGGCATGGTCATTTCTCATCCCAACTTCACTTCCTAAAACATTAGGGCAAAATTCATGTAACTTAAGATATTAAAACTTTAATAATATAACAAATTTAAATAAGGCTTACCATCTTTCTTTTGTATTTTGATAATGACACCACCCCTATGTACGCATGCATCAGCATTAGCAGCCCTATTAGCTTTATTATGTTCTAATTTTGCCTTGAACTTAGGAGTCCCTTGTTGCAATTGCAAGTTATCTTGGATTGTTTTGGGCATCCAGGTAGCATTTGTTTTTCCATATCGAATATCCCTCATGGTGGAATGTACTATTCCACTACATTTTTTATGCCAAAGCTTGTATATCTGTCCTTCCAAAGAAGGATCTCGTGCACATTTCAACTACAATAAAAACAACCAAACACTAGGTAAATAAAAATATAACTATGTTTTTATACTTTCAAATTATTAGAATATTAGCTCACCTTAAATTGTCCATACCATGCATATGTAACATCATCAGGGATACTAGTAAAATTAGGCCATGCATAAATGAAAATGTTGCACATAATGCTAGATAATATTGATACAGGCTCATCAGTAGGAAAAAACCTGTGAAATGCATAATATTTAGCAAAATAAAATGTAGCATGGTGATTTGTGAATTAATAATTGAAATGAATATAGAATACACTTACTCTTCAGTAACATTAGGTCGAATTACTAATCAACCATCACTTAACATGGATCTAGCATCATATGTATTTTCACTTGAGGAAGAAAAGACATTTGTGCCCATCCCACGTCGGGAAGATCTCTCTGAACTAATATTAGCAGAAATTCCAAGGCTAGACTGAATGGGTGGGGATGGTAGAGAACATGATTTAGGCCCGGATCCATGTGCTATCGGTGATGGTTGTGTCGATGATGGCTGGATAGGTGGCAACTGGGACAATGATGGTGTAGCTGCTTGTGGCAAAATGGGTGATGTCATAACCTTGTTTTTGCCCTTCTTGTCTTTCTTCTTTTTATTGTTGGATCCCCCATCCTTGTTCAGTTGAGAAGATGACATCTAAAATTTTAAAAAAAGAGTTATGAACATGCATATTTAATAAATAATAAATAATAGATTTCATTATAAACACACATGCAAATAGTTTAAATGAAAAGAAGTTAAAAAGCACACTAAATTACCCACATCAATCACTTGCTAAATAGTAATCACTAGGAAAATCTTCTTCAGCTTCAGATGATTCAGTATGTAGTAGCTCATCATCTAATTGTTCATCGCTTGAACTAGTTGATTGAACAAGGTCATCTACAACTAACCTAATATGTGCATTATCCACTTTTTCACTTGGAACTGTACTATATTATAGATAATGTTCACCAAGGTCATCATCAAGAGCATCAATTAACTGAGGTTGAGGATTTGCCTAATCTTGGAATGGTGCAGCTTCATTATCATCATCAGGAGCATCAATCCTATTCCTTGCTTTTATTATAATAACAACAAGCCAATTCTTTTTACAAGGGATTGATTTTGGATATGGGATAAAATAGACTTACTCAGCTTATTGTGCAAAGATAAATGGATTATTCCCCTTGTATGTTCTTTCTTCATTGACTTCCACGAATCCGTATTTAGGACAAATTCTAGTCCCCCAATTAGTGTGATCATACCACTTGCAATTGAAACCATCAAATGCTTATGTAGACTACCAATGAATTTTAATTGTATTATGTCCTTCAACACACCATAATAAGATAATTCAACTTGACTATGGCCAAATCCCTTAACACTTACTCCACTATTTTTGGTCTTCCTCCCTTTCACCCAAGTATCTATGTGAAACTTATAGCCATTCACAGACCATTGATCAAACCTTTACACATCTCTCATAGGACCACAAGCCAAAGAAATTAACAACTCATCCGTTATCCCATTTTGAGGGTTTTGAACCTGGTAAAAGTAAAAAATCAGCATTGATACAAAATATGTATAAGTGTAGAAAGTAAGATAAACTTATATAACTTTTAAACCACTTAGGAAATTCAGAAGAAATTCACTTTTCCACCACCTTATTTGACAAATTTGGGAGAAGTTCCTCAAAATGCTTAAGAAAAGGCTTAACTTAAGGGCAATTGAGAAAAACATACAATGTTATCACACTTTGCTCATTCTTTATAAGATAAGAAGTTTTTTGAGATATCTTCCATGAGGCTACCCAGGATAGTTGAAGATAGAAATAGGAGGATAAGTATCATGCCCCCCACCATCATCATTCTGAGAAACTCTCTTGGTTTTTGATTAAACATGAGTTTCAAAATAATAAGAGCAGAAAGTTGAAGTTTCTTCAAGTATGTATGCTTCGCAAACTGAACCTTCAACATGGGCTTTATTTCTTGCCTTTCTCTTTACTGTGTACAAAAGCCTTTCAAATGGATACATCCACCTATATTGTACAAGTCCATCCACTATAGCTTCATACACCAAATGAACAGGTAAATCTACATAAAGTCCATGTTGAAGGCAATATTAGAAGGTCAATAGTATTAGGGATTTTGAAGTTCTTTATTCTGAAGATGGGATTCCTTTTTTTTATTTCTTCTGCCAATATTAAAAATTATAAAAAAAAAGCTTCTAAATAAAATTTTTTTTAATTATAAGTGGTTTTTATAAACAAAAAAATTTATTACAAACTAAAAAAATAGTGATGAAGGCCTTAATATAAAAAAAATTATAGGTTTCATTATTAAAAAAATAGTGATGAAGGCTTTAATATAAAAAAAATTATTGGTTTCATTATTAACAATTATAGATTTTAGGTTTTTTTGCTAGTATAAAAAATTTTAATAGTAAGTTCATCATTAACAATAGGAAATAAAGGGTGGAAGAAAACTGGGAAAGGGGTAAGAGAGGCTTGGAAGAAAAATAGAGGAACATGAAGTAATAGAGGCATAAATTTTAATGAATTAGAGATTAAGAATAAGGAGTCAAAAATTACAAAACTTAAAAAATAAGTTTTATACTTCTCATAGAACAATAGAGCTTACCAACTGTGAGAAACATATATTGAACAAATGCCAAGACAAAGTGAACACAAAGGACATCTTCTCATAGAAAAGGTACCTGTGAGAAGTTCTCATGGCCCTTACCCATGAGAAAACTTATATCAAAACAAAATATTAGATAAAGTTAAAAGCTCATATACTTCTCATGGGCCAACCTTCCGCGAGCAATTCGCATAGCCATGTTGCCATGAGAAGTTCTCACATCTACATTTCCATGAGAAAATTAATATGAAAGCAAAATAGAAAGTATGTAATGTTGAAATGATTCTCATGGCCGGAGCAGCGTGAGAATTTCTCCTGGCATGAAATCCGTGAGAATTTCTCATGGCATGTAATCCATGAGAATTTCTATACAAAGAGATAAGAAGATGGGGTTTCTTTCTAGGTTTTTCACGGAGTATGTCTATGAGAAGATTCTACCTACGTTTCTTGCGAAATGATCTGTGAGAATTGTTCGCACCTACTTCCCGCCATAATGCGCACAAAGTAATTATAGAATTTCTCACTCTATTCTCATGGATTCTTCTCTCTACCCCTAGTCCATGAGAATTATCTATGAGAAGTGTATCTGAAATGAATTTCCATGAGAAAGTCTCAACAATATTTTAATTGTGAGAAGTTTTCATGAGAAAATGACCGATTTGGCGTGGGCACACGATGTTTGAATAAATCTACATAAAACTTCACCATAGTGTTTGCAATAGCTTGTTCTTCTTCCACCCATTTATTATTTGCATCCTCTAATCGCACAATAAGGTTTCTGCAACATCTCAAGATCATGCACGAATGAAAGAATTTGGTGTTGCAATCACCCGCCTGCAACCATTTCACTTGTGACCGTTGCCACCAGTACACCTCCTCCCTATGCCATGCTTACTCAATAGCTGCCAAACGCATACTGTACATGTCCTCTGTATAAACCCCTTGTCGAACCACCTCCAGTTGTGACATTAAATCCCCTATAAGACGCTGAGTATTAGGAAAAACATCATGGCTCCATACTCACTTGCACAATGGGAGTGAGAGAGACTTGAGTATGCAGCATCATTTGACGAAGAGGTTCCAAATTGGTAATGGCAAATGATTAGAAAGATAACAATTATTTTTAATTTGAACTACTATAATTTTTCAATTGAGGTTGACCATTTTATTATTTTTATTTTTTTAAAGTTTCATTTCATCATGCACATGTTCCTTCAATTAAAAAACCATGGGTTCTATGCTCTATTGAAGCTAAGTTTCTTATAAAGCTAATAATTATGAATTCTATTGTAAGTTTCATTTCATTTATTGGTTAGCTTACAACATATAACCGTATATTTTGTTAATTAATTTTGTACAAAATAGAAATATCTTTTTTTCTTTTTCAAAATGGAATTTTTTGGCCAACACTGAAAATATTATTAAAACAAAACACAAATATCTAATATAATGATAACTTCAAACAACATCAATTCTTAGCAATTTAATCGTAGTCAATTGGTAGTTCTGCGGGTACATGGTATTGCTGTATATACTTCCTCCTATTCATATTTAAGTAGTTTTCAACTAATTCATGTTTCTTAAGAAAAAAGTTAATTAGTTGCAAATCTTAAACTTCTAAAAAAATCCAACATCTCATTTTTACCTATATTAATTATCAAGTTTCACTTCTTTCTTTTTTTCAAGTTATGAGACAGGCAATAAAACAATAGAGGTAAAAAAAAGTAAATTACTATTAAAAATTAACACAAAATCTTATATTTTAGATCAACTAAAAATTCTAGAAGACTTCTTATAATATGAATTGGGGGGAGTATATGTTAAATTTTAGTGTGCTTTTGATAATTCTTTTAGCATTACTTAATTATAAATTATAATTAAATTAAATATATATAATATTTTTAGCAACAAAATCTCCCTCCGTGCAATGCATGAGTAGAAAATCTAGTTTAATTTAAAACTAGATTATCAAGCACTAGGCATTTCACATGATATATTCCCACCATTTCAAAATGACAAGTCAATTTTAACTATTTTATATAAACCAGTGTAGTCGGTTAAAATTAGTTGGAATCATTGATTTTTTTTTAAATTAACATAAGTTTTCAAAATTACACTTATTAAAATGGAACTCATCATAATTGTATCACTTTTAATTTTTCCCAACTTTTTCGTTTGATTATTCACCAAAAAGGGTAAGAGTTGAAAAATATTAAATGGTATATAGATTTTGTAAAGTAACTTAAATTCTGAATATGTTAATCTTAAAAAAATGACTTATATTTTAAAATAGATAAAGCATTAAAATTTAAAGAAATATAATACTATGACGTAGATGTAAAATTTAAATTTGAATTTAAAAACTAAAATTGCATAGCACTGTTCTTTCAAAATATGTTGAACAGTTCTCATCCCTCTAAAAATATTAATAATTAATAATTTCAAAATATGTTGCTGAAAATATTATTTCTAAAAAATAAAATAGTAAATACGTAAAAATAAGTAAAAATTTTTATAAAATTAGAAAAGATAGTGAGACAATTTTTATAGTTGAAAAGGAGTTTAAATAATAAGTAAACTAAAAAAACAATGAAAGAAAATCTATTTAGAACAAAAAGGAAGTTAAAGAAACAGAGTAGAACCGGTGTATAAACTAATTTTCTGTCATGCGTATGAAAAGTAACATAGTTTTACATTATTTGTAAGCATGTCAACCCCTATAGAAAAAGGATGAAAATCAAGAATAAAAATATCCAAAAATTTCATACAACTAAAATTTAAAACTTCCTAGGAAAAAATAGCTAACATGATTTGTAAGCATGTCAGCCCCTATAGAAAAAGATTGAAAATTAAGAACAAATTAAAAAATATTAAAAAATTTCGTACAACTAAAATTTAAACCTTTCCAATAATGCAATTTCAGAGCTTCAACACAACTATTGACTAAGCTGAAACAAACTTCTACCGGCTCAACTATACATTAATTTGAATATTTTTCTTATAATCTTTGAACAAATAATTAAAATTCAACATTGAATGGAACATTTAATACCATACCAACACTTTGTCCGTGTCCAAAAACTATAAAAAAAAGTACAAGGGTTTTATTCTATACTAATATGATACATGGGATGTTTCTTTTTTCTTTTTTTCATATAAATTAAAGGGGAAATGACAGTTGGGGACCAAAACTTTCAATTAAATATAGTAAGGGATCTTGTAGTTTTGTCAGTAGTAAATACAAAACAAAACAGTAGTAAATTCATGATATTCAGTAGTAAAAAAATTGTAAGATCCTTTACTGTATTTAATTTAAAGTTTTGGTCCCTAAGTGCCATTTCCCCTAAATTAAAACTAATAAAAATTTATACAATTAGATGTGCACATCTAGTATGGTACTATAATAAATGGATAATAATATTTTATTACATAACATGTAATCCATATAATACGATAATATAATGTCATTCATTCAAACTATTTTTTTCCATATACATGAATCAAGTAGTAACAACAACAATATTAGTCTTATCATATTAATGTGATGTTGCTTACATGAATCATACGATACCAATAGACTCTATCAAATACCATCTCCTCAGATAAATCATTTATCAATAGGTCATTCCTTATAACTTCCTATAGTATCATTTTTTATCTTCTTCTATGCCTTTTGATAGGGTTCCAAGCCATTTGATCAACTTTCCTCATTGATTCCTCATATCCTTTTTTTTATACATACTCAAACCACTTAGCCATACTATTAGCTTCTGAATTGGTATCCTTTGGGTTATATTGAACCTCAATGGCCCACTTCTTCTCCTTAAATTGTTTGATCTCCATCATTACTGTACTAGGGGCATAAAGTATGCCTATCCATCTAGTTAATGCGATCAACAAGAAACTTTACATCACAGGAAATGATATCTTCCTTAAACCAAGTTCCCAAGCAATGCAAAGTGTCACATTTTACCTTTGCTCTCTTTTTTCATGTATTAAACTTCATTTAAAGTCTGTTTGAATAGGCATAGAGGTTTGAATCACTTAAAACATCAAACCTGAAAATTTCTCAAGTTTGGTTATTGTTCATTTGGTCATTCAATTTGTTGAATTTTAAAAAATCATAACTAATTTTAGAAAAATCGTATGATATTGATTCAAATATTTAAAAATAGCTTAAATTATGCTCTACATGGAAAAAATATGGAGCAAAACATTCATTGTGCCACTTTATATAGTATTTCTCGTTAATATTACTGTTCATTTGACACCTCCAAAACTGTACAGATTTTTAACTATAACTTCGAAAATTCATAACTTATTTCATACTCAACCAATTTGAGTGATCTTAAGCTTCTTAGAAAGTTTATTATGTCTACTTTTAATTCATACCAACCATTTGGTCATTATACCCTGTTCTTGACAAGATTACCCTTCCTAATGTTTCAGCATACCGAATGGACAATTTGTACAATACATTGGATAACTAACTTAACTAACTTCATAACTTCACTATAATACCAAAACGTGTTCATTATTCATTCCAAACATCAAAAGAGTGTTTCAAGGGACATAACCATCTAGAGTTATAGATTTAAGACTTCATACATAAATCTATACATAATTTCAAATAACACATCATAATTCTCATAAATAACTCATTCATCATTTTTCTCCTCATTCCTCTTAGCCTTTCCTTGTTCCTTGGCATGGCTTGGTTCTAGCATAGTTAGTGGTTTGGGAGGGTGAGATTATAGTCTTAGTAGCAACAACATTTCATGCATTCATATCATTATGCAAATATTAAAACATCATTCAAAACATCTTGAAGCATAAAATACCATATTATTAAATAAAAATTTTGACAGAGTTTTTCCTTAGAAAATGGACATTTCGGGCATTGCCCTCAAGTCAAAAATAGCCAATACTAGTCACAGAATACAATAACAACAATATGATAATTCCATAATCATCATAAAACAATTGAAAAAAATATATAAGTAAGAAATGTAAATTGCTACCCCAAGTGTTTCCTTTGCTTTTACCACTTTATTCCAACTTGTCCACTTGCTTCATTGGCCTTTCCCAAACCTAAAGCTATCACAATACCCTTACTAAATTGGCTAGTTTCATAAGCCAACTTCTTAAAGAACTTTAAACCCTAAAATTTTATATTTCACATCCTTGGTTTAATCTTGAAAACTTAACATCTCCTTTACTAATTCATGTGTGAGGATTCCATGTTTACCATTGGTTTCACAAAATTCCAACCCTTAGTACCTTATCCCATTTGGCCGAACCTTCCCTCTTTAGGAGCAAGTGAAGGAGTTTCATGATTTCATCATAAAAACTCATGCAAACTTACTTTCTTACATCTATTGCATGTTCCTTCTAGCTTTACTTTCAAAAGAATACCTTCCCTTACATCCCAACCTATCTTGGCTGAAACTTACCCTTAGAATTAGGAGAAAGAGAACTCATCTAATCAAACCTAAACTCATGCAAAATCAACTTAGAATTGAAGGTGATACTTACCTCAAGCTTGCTGTCTTGATCCCTTGCCTTGTACCAAGCCTTTTCTCCTTCTTCTTCCTTTTTCCTCCTCTTTTTCTCTCACTAATTTTCAGCATTCTTTTCTCTTTCTTCCTTATGCAAATTTCAGCCAAATGGAGGGAGTATGCAAGGGTATATATAGTCCTCAAGAATGCATCCAAACCATCCAAGTGTTTCATGATCCAAGGGCCAAAATTGTTTCCTTGCTAGGGTTGGCTTCGAATTGCATCATCCATAACATCATAAATGGAAAATATCTTCCCAAAAAAGACTCAATTTTTGGCCAATAGGAAAACAACAATTGCTCTATTATCCAGTATATTTTCTCTGGTCTAGATCAATTTTGTATCATTTACTTTAAGTTTGGATATTCTCTTGGTATTTTATGGTATTTACTAATACTATTTATCCATTAATATATATAGGAAATATACAGATTTGACATCTATATTTATCTTACTAATTGTCCCAAACAGTATTTTATGTGGGTCCATATGCTTTACTTTTTCTTTTTACTATTTTTGTGGGCCCACATATCTATCTGTTCTCCTACATTTTGTAGTCTGTATCATTTCCAGAATGTACCTTCTGAGCTCAATTCATACTTCTAATAAGATCTAATGTGTCATTTCCATATATATACAATTTTCTAAATATTTAAAAAATAATTACCATGGAGGACCATTTTTGCAATTTATTCCAGTTAAGAAGCAAACTTAATTTCCTTTAAGGACCATAGGGAAACTTATTCTAACTAAGGACCAAGTATGTGAAATTATCATTTTGCCTCTCATAGTTTTCAAACAATATATTGAATACCACATCTTTTCCAAGCATGCTTTTGAAATAAAATTTCTATATACATCACAAAATAATATTTAAGAAATCTAGGGATGATGTTACACAAAGCCCATTGAGGACAACCCATTCTTTAGCTTCATGTGGAGAGCAGTTCCCAAGAAAGTGAACAAATGCACCCATTCATTTGCCAAATTTGTTTCTAATCACTCTACCACATCTCGCCTCCATATTCTCTTAACAAAAGGTATTCGAACCAATGTTTTAAAAATCAGATTAGACAAGCCAGTTTGATTGGGAATCGATCCCTTGGTCTGGTTTGGAATACCATGCCAATCGCGCCTTTTGAGAATCAGCCAAAAACCAGCTGAATTGGTATTGAACCAGCATGAATCAGTAAAAGAGGCAGTTCAATTGGGGTGGCCGATTTTGCCTTTTTTTTTTTATTCCCTTTCTTATGGCCAAAACAGCATTATTTTGTTGTGTCTACTTTTTTTAGGGCCATCAATCTTTTGTTTTGGCCAATAGGCCATTAGTCTATCATTAACTATTTTAGTTTTTACTGCACCTTGTACCAAAAAAAAATTTACCACACCACTGTCCACTTTAACATAAAACATAAAAAATTAAAAAGTTAAAAAAAATTAAAATTAAAATAATTAAAGAAACAAAATTAAAACATACAAAATTATATTCCAATGTATCGTTAAATATTAATATATTATAAAACATAAAAATTAAAAAAAGAAAAATTAATCATTAACTTTTAATTTTTTAACATAAAAAGTTAAAACTTAAAAACTCAAATCAAAATCATTGTTTAGACTTTAGAAACAAAAAACTTCATTCCAGATTTGTGAGTTTGTGAGTAGCTGATACTAAACCCAAAAATCCCCAAATTTCATCCCTTCTCCATCATTGTTCAGAATCATCACCAGAAATCATCATCAATACTTAACTTGAAGCTCGTATTCCTCCCTTCCTTTGCATCCTGTATTGAAGCTTGTAGATCCTCTGTTAGTGCTCAAGTTGAGTTCATTCTCCTCCATGACTCCATCATTGCCGGCGGTGCTCCTTTGTCATTCTCTTTGTTTTTCGGTGATCATCTCCCTTCCTCCTCCTTGTGCTGTAATTTGTTCAGGTTTGAATTTGATGCTTCCCATTTTATGATTATCCCCCCTTCCTATTTTGTAACTTGGAACTATGAAGCATTGGAGATACATTTTTTGGCCTCAAGTCACTTTCTTTTATCTTGTTTGTTAATTACCTTATGATAGTAGGATGCTCTGAATGAAAATATTTTGGCAATCACTATGTGTGCGTTCTGTTAAATTAAGCAATGGGTGGGGAACAAGAATGAGTTAAGGAAATGATAGATTATGAAGAAAGTGCATTGTTGAGTAACTTGAAACAAGCACGAGCATGTATTTTACTATATTTCATAGAAGAACAATAATTGTTGAATATTTGTCTTGCATTGGATTATCTTTTGGTGCTACCACAAAATTGTGTCATCAACTATTAACTAAAAAATGGAACTAAACTCATGGATAGTTGAGTTCAATAAAAAAATGAAAACATGTTTTTGGTAACTTATAAAATTAGCTTTGGATTGATAAAAAAAAGGTACTTAAATTAGTTGCAAATATTTTTAACATTCCCTTATAAAGGCTTTTTCTTTTGGTCCAATTTATAAAAGAGCATAATTTATCTTTGATTTTTATATGAAAGTTGAATACAAAAATAATTAGATAGCATTCCTTGATACAAGGTGTAATATCCCTATTTTTATAAGATGGAATAAAATATATGAAAAGATGGGAAATGAAGTAAGACGAAAATATTATGTACTCGGGCTTTAGAAGAAATTAATTTCTCATCTAATATTTAGAAGAAATTATATTTGGTCCTGAATTGAAATTAATTTTTCTTAAGGTTCTTAGCAGAAATTAATTTCAGAACTTACTTTGAAATGTATGTAATATACCACTTGAATGGAAGCTTGTTTCGAGTTGAGTGCAATGGTTTAAGTATTGCATCGCTAGGAGGTCTATATTGAGAGATATACCTATTTGAAAATTAAAGTAAATAGTGTAAAAAGAAATAATAAAAAATTGGTTTTTGGGTAAAAGTACAAGAAAGTGCTTAAAAGAATGAATAATTACTTTTTTGACTCGGTTCAAGGGCAAAACAATCATTTCCCAGATTAGAGGAAAAATGTGAATATTGCATTTAAGCCCCAAGGAAAAAATGTTAATATCATAAAATGTATAAGGAATTAGAAAAAATGGAGAGATATTGTTAAGCATGAAAAGGACAAAGAAGTCATTTTTTCCAGTTAAATGGAAAAATGAGAAAAATGATTTTTGGCCTCAAGAATTAAAAATATTTACATTTTAGTCCCCTAAGAGAGTTCCACGTTATGAGGAAAAGAGAAAGAAATTTGCGGACAATTACAGCTAATGACATAAAAATTTCAGAAGTTATAAATATGCCCAAGATTAAGGGTATTTATGTAAATATGAAAAATTATACTTAAAATGAAGCTTTTAATGAGCTAAACCCAATGGAATATAATATATAATTTATTAAGATTAAAATAATATTTATTAGGTAATTAGGGTTTAATATTAATATTGTATTCGATAAAAGTCAATTTAAACTGCAGATAAAAGTAGTACCAATTCAAGGACACTGAATGGACCTTGATAAAATATATTTAGTACCAAGATAATGATTTTAGATTAAAAGTAATTTTTGGATAATTCTGTACCAATTTAGTGATACTTTCGATAAAAATATTTAATTAGTACATATAAATTTAATTGGTAAATGGTATTTTGATCCATAAAAATTATTGGAGCAATTTTTGGCTAAAAAAGAAGGTGAGACACGTTTGAAACTGATCATGGGACACAAGTAGAATTACATGAAAAACTTTACTAAAAAGTAACCAAAGGTTAAATAAATTAACCATGATTTAAATGTTATTTGATCTATTTCCTTTAAGACCTTGGTTAAGCATTTGGGTCTTCATTTTTCTTGCACTTAAGCACGTTTGGACAGCAGCTTGAGAAGAGGAAGAACTCGTGAATGTTGAAGCAAAAAGGGAAGAGCAAAAAGCAAAGTTTGGACTTGAAACTTCTAAGGTAAAATCTTATGATTATTTTTTTATATATCTTTGCGATTGGAAGAGTTTCATGGATTATTTTCTCTCTTTTTCCCTCTGAAAATTTCTTCTTAGAGAGAGAGTAGAGAGAGAAAATGAAGTTATGAAGAAATCAATCCATGGAAAGTGATGCATAGGCCATAAGATACAAGGATATGATATTGGTTTGAAAGCTAGTTAAGTTATTGTTTTTCTACAATTTTTTCAATTTTTATGCCTATTTAGGGTTTGAAAGGGAAAGAGAATTTCATAATTTTGACCCCAAAAATGGACTTCTTGGGCCCAAATTATGTAAGAATAAGTATGTTGTACATGAAAAGTCAAGTAGAAATCAAGTTGGAAATTTAAGGTTTCAATGTGAGATTTTGTGAAGGGAGTTATGTAATCAGTGGCTAATGGCCTTAATTTGTGGTGCAATAGGGTGCAAGGAAGTGTTGGAAGATGAAAGGAAAGGTTTACCAAGTTTGGAAAGTCAAGGAAAAACTTGAGATAGTTATTTTCCCTTTCAATGCTTTATGTTATCATTGTTGTTTTTCATGATTTAATGAATATGCCATATGTTTGTTTGAATGATTTGTGATGGTGTTGAATTGTTGGCTGGTTGATTGAAGGGTTTTGTGACCTTAGGATGTCTATTTTATAAGGTGTTACTATGCCAAAATTTTTATGAAATTATTACGGCATAATATGTTTTTATGACTTTAATGAATGATTTTATGAAATGTGATGATAATGTGAATGATTGAATGGGTATAACTACTAATATTCTTTGAATCTCATTCCTAAAAAATGATCATTATGCTAGGCCAAAGCTGTAACATCCCAAGAAAGCTAAAATATGTAAAAGTGTATAGAGATTTTGCAAAAACGGACATATGCCGTTTTACGTAAAAAAGGGCAAAGAGGTCATTTTTCCTAGTTGAATGGAAAAATGAGAAAATGATATTTTTACCCCTAAATAATTATGGAAAGAACATTCATGTCATAAAAGCTTTAAAATTTACGTGGAGAATGAAATAGAAAAGTCTTGGGAAAAATTACACCTAATGACCCGAAAGTTTCAGAATTATAATTTAATCCCGGGTCAGGGGTAATTTTGTAAATATGCAAAATTACTGTCAAAATGAAGCTCTCGACGAGAGAAGTCTAATGGTATATGGCACTAAGGGTTAATGTTCAAGAATAAAGAAATAATCAGTGCCGAGTGTCCAAAAGTAATAGTAAACCGATAAAGTAAATTGTGGGCCCTACCGATAGTTGAAAAGAAATCGGGTCTGGATATGGGCCATACACAGACACCATTGGGGACAGGATAATTATGAAAATATAAAAATAAAATTAGAATAGTCCTGTATCCCAAAAATGTTAAATTACTGTAAAGACGATTTTATCGGTACGATTAAAAAGTATCCGGATTGAGGTGTATCTGGATCAGGAAAATTGAACAAATTTTTGGACACATTTTTATCTCTCTCATGCGTGAGTTGCTGCAGCCAATTGTCCAAATAATTTAATGATTTTTGAAGGCAAACTTGTTGAAGAAGGAGACCAAAAAGTAATCATGATTACTTTTGCTAATTAACCATGATTAGCTATATTAGTAATCACCCAATTAAGTCATTTAATTGTCTTATTTCTTCATCATTTTCACGCGTGAAGCAGTGGCTGAAACAGAGGAAGAAAACGCAAGAAAAGGAAGGAGAAAAAGAGGAAGAAAAGGAAGAGGAGTCAAAGCAAAATTGAAAAACCAATCGGTAAGCTTTTATGTTACTACCCTAAGCTTACTGTCCATGGTTTTTAAAGCATGATTTATGGTTTAGTTTTCTTCCTTTACACCTTAGGGTTTCATCCAAATTGGGTTTTAGCATAGGAATGAGTTTTGGACCATGAAACTTAAGGGAAATCATAGACTAGACATTAGAAGCATGAATCCATGGAAGGTTTGAAGTGATTTGAAGGAAATTTTTTTTAATCACTATGAGAGGATTTCGGCCAGAACAGGGGAGGTATTTAGAGTTGGAATTTCTTGATTTTGACCTCAAAAATGGATTCCCCATGGTCCAAAACCTTAGAAACAAGTATGTTGTACAAAGAAAAAGTAAAGGAAAACAAAGTGAAAAATTTGGGTTTTAGTGTATAAGGTATTGTGTAATTCCAAAAAACCAATGGATAAATTGGTTCAATGATGATGTGGATAGGTTTAAGAAGGTTGTGGAAAGCTCAAAAAGTGGTGGACCAAGTTTGGAAAGCAAGGGAGCATCATAAGGTAGTTAATTTCCCATACTAGCATTATGTTATCATGTTTGTCTAAATGTGTTTTATGCCTTGTCATATGATTGCAATGATGTTTTGAGATGATTTATGTGTATTGGCTGAGTTGTTGGAGGGGCATTGAGACCCCGGGATGTCCATTTGTCATAACGAAACTCTGCCGAAATTTTTATGAATTCATATGACACAAATGTGATAATGCATTCAAAGTGTGTTAAGGTATGCAAAATGTGTTATCTTGATATTTTTATGTTTAATGTGATGATGTGATGGCATGTTGGGTGTTAACTACTGAGATTCTTTGAATCTCACCCTCCCAAATATTAACCATGAATAGGTAGCAACAATGGCAAGTCCACCAAGGAAGAGAAAGGAAAGGAGAAAGACTTTGGCCATTAATGTGATATATAAGGCATCGGCCATGAGTTTTGATCTATTGCATAAATTGGTAAATGTGAGAATAAATGAGTTTCTTCAAGATTTTAATATTCCTTTTAGTTCTAGCTAAGGTGTGGCATGATATGAAGTTGAATTATGGTCATGTAAATATCTTACAATTTTTGTATTGTAAGTATAAGGATACAAATGGTCATTCTGACCACTACCAAATGAATGTGCTACAGTATGGGATTTTTGATGTATAAAATATGAATGCTATATATGCTTAAAATCTAGACAGAAAGAGCTTTTATGTGGTCCAAAGATCACTCAAATAGGATGAGTGTAAGATTTATAGTGAATTTTCAAAATTAGCCCAGAAACTTGGAATTTCTAAAATTGACCATATGAATGGTAGAAATTCACGAAATTTACTGTACAAATTGGCCAAGTAATTGCTCTGATTGATATTTTTCCCATGTAAATAATGTTTTAAGCTACACATGGAGACTTGAATCACATGTATTCGATTTTTATTGATTTAGTTATGAATTTCCAAATTTTAATTGGAATAAATGAACTAGATTAAATGAATAGTGCCAAAGTTGAAAAAAATTTGTTATGACATTTATTGTGATTCAAGATCCTACTATGATATAAATAGACTTTAGCATGGTTAAATACATGGGAAATGGGCCTATAAAGGAGGTGTTACATTTTTGGTATCAGAGCTAAAGGTTTTGGGCCTCAAAGCCGAAGGTTTAGGCTCTCAGAGCAATAGTAGTGGGCCAGTACAGTTTAAGTTAGCAAGAAGGAATAGTGATAAATAAATTATTCTTTAGTATTATTCTACTAACTAGTTGTTATTGTGATTGAAGGATAGTAAAGATGTCTTCAATAAATAATAGCTCAGTTGTAGATGATCATGAAGAGCCTGAGATGGTACCAGAGGTACACTATCAAGAGGAAAGTATAGGTTTCAACGAGGTTCCTGTTGAAAATGTAGAAGAAAGACAGTATGAAGTTGGAATTCCCCAACCAATACAGGAGGCTATTCCAGCAGTACCTATACGGGTAGTTCCTCCTGTAGATGCCTTACCACAGGAAAGGGCGGTTGAGGTATATGAAGATATGGACTACAGAGCAGGATTTCTGTTGGATCCTAAGAATATCCCGGATGATAGACCGGCAGATGTAGAACTTATAGTGTACCAGATCATACGTAAGTACTCAAAGTATTATGGTGTTTACTCAGAGGGACCAGAGCAAGTAATGGCATTCATGAGTAAAGTGTCAAAGGTTAAGACATTTCTAGAAGGAACAGGAACAGAATACCCTGAGCCGATCTGGATCACCACCCTCCTCAACGAAATACCAGATGATGAGTTTTGGACACCCATTAAAGCAAAGTTAGAAGGAAGGGAATACCAAAACTTAGCTCACTGTGTTAAGAATTATATGATAGAGGGGAAAGTTAAGAAGGCTAAGAAGGAGAAGATACAGAAGGGTGATTCAGGGAAGCAGCCAATTGTAGAAGTTCCTGAAGTTCCCACTGATGAAGCTCAGAGTATGGGAGATTGTGGCTAGATTTTATAATGAAAGTCTCCGAAGTTATTGGGACTCCCCAATGACTACTTTCTTTGATATGTTAGGTGATGCAAAAGAATTTATGGAATCTCGAGGCCAACCATTCTTTGAGCCAGCATGGATAGATATGGTCCTCACTATATTGCCTGATGATGATGACTATTGGGCAATAGTAAAGGATGAGATGAGAAGAGAATGGCCAGTAAGTTTTCAGGAATGTCTTCGAGAATTGAGGCATCGTGAAAAGCTGAGGATGGAACTAGTGAATGCCGAACGGGCTGAGACTGACCCTATAGAGTTCCGAAACCATGAGAACCCAATAGAGGGACAATATGAGGAACAATCAGAACTAGAAGAGGACCTGCGAGAGGACTCGGTGTCAGTCTATGTTCATGACAGTCCTGTTGAATCAAGAGTTTTGATGATGTTAAAACCAACACCCAAGAGCTTGGATTGAAGATATCAAAGAAGAACAAAGCTGGTTCAAGTGAAGATTAACTGAGTATATGTTGTTAGATCTTTTGTAGGATCTTTAGTTTTTGATATAATTGGGTAAAAGATTTTGATTTGAAGAAAAGATGTTGTCAAACTTTGATTTTATGTTAAATCTTTGAATATTTGAAAAATACCTTCAAACAGACGAAGGTTGAAAGTTTAAACTGAACTGTCAAGTTAGAAATTCGAACTTTGCCTTTGGAAATTCGAATTTCAAGCTAAAACTGAATAAGTCTGAAGAGACTGCTCTCTGTCAGACGAATTTTGGTTGTTCAAAATTCGAATTTTCATCTAGTCTGAAAAGAGGCCTTTGTAACAGACGAACTTCACACTTTCAAAATTCGAATTTCAAGTAAAATGAAGTTTGTAAAAATCAAAGAAATTCGTCTGAAACTATGATAAAGTGCATCTGAAATCAAAACGAAATTCAGTTTGAAAAATGCTCTCTGACAGACGAATTTTGAAGTTGCAACATTCGAATTTTCATATAAGTCTGAAAGATGCTTCTTTACAACAGACGAACTTTGGGTTCTCAAAATTCGAATTTCAAGCAAAACAAAATTTGAGAAAACTGAAGAAATTCGTCTGTAACTATGTTAAAGTTCATCTGAGATCAAAAGTGATTTAAGTTTCAAAACTGCTCTCTGACAGACAAACTTTGAACACTGAAATTCGAATTTCAGAAGCTAAGTTCTTAAGTCTATTTAAATGAAACATTGACATACGAATGATAAGAACTTGCAACATTCGAATGACAAGATGAGTCTGAAAAGAGTTTCTCTGACAGACGAATTTTGCCTTTCCAAAATTCGAATTTCAAAGAAAGTTATCTACTGTGGCCCTTTTTAGTTCAATGAACAGACGAATTTTGGGGATCCAAAATTCGAATTTCGAAGGCACTGTAGAAAATTGAAAACACTGTTCATACTTAACCGAAAAACTTTCTTCTTGAAAATTCGTATGTCACATTGTGAAAATGTTTTGTAAGTTTCAAAATTCGAATTTCACTTTATGAACAGACGAACTTCGTGCTGTAACGTTGGAAGCTTTAATCTACGATTCCTTCGAAATTCGTCTGTTGGCCAACCGAAATTCGAATTTCAGTATGTCAGAAACATTAAATGCGGTTGGTAAACGGATAGTTTTTTCAGAGTAACCGTTGAATAACTTCTCCAACGGATAGATTTAGTCTCTAACGGATATTTGAGACCTAAATCTATAAATACAACATCACTTGAAGTTATGGGTAACGAATCAAACTTGTATATACTGAATCTCTGCTGAATTTTCTTCTCAAAAGCTTTTACCCTCTTAACTTCCAGACTTGCACCAAAACTTTCATATCTACTCCTTTCAAGAGAGTTATTTCATTGTAATCAATCTACTATTCATCTGGAAGATAGATTTACTTGTGAGGGATATTCACAAGGGGATTGGGAAGCACACAGTGTAAGTGCTTGGAGAGTTTGAGAGAGCTCAGAAACAGAGCAAACTCGTGTACTGTGGCCTTTGTAAGAAGCCCATTGAAATTCTTGCTGTATAGTGGATAAATCCCAAGAGGTGTCTTGGGGACTGGATGTAGGTCAAGTGGAAGGACCGAACCAGGATAAATTACTGAGTCTTCTTCTCCCTATCTTTACTTTTCAGCTTGCTCTGTTTTACGCATTGTTTTCATTATACTGTGATATCTTCACTTACTTCACTTTGTGCAGAAAAAAAATTTCAATCTTCCCAATTCACCCCCCTCTTGGGAAGTCAGCCTTGCTAACAAGTGGTATCAGAGCCCGGATTCCCATACAAAGGAACTCACAGCCCGGGAATTAAGATGGCTGGCTTTGGAGAGAGTATACTCCCTGAAGGGAACAATACTAACAGACCACCAGGCTTCAGTGGAGAGCATTATGGGTACTGAAAAATGAGAATGCAGATCTACCTCCAATCAATTGATCTTGACATCTGGTCAGTCATTGAAAAAGGGGATTTCATTCCAATGGCTCTAACTGAAGATGGAGGACACAAAGAGAAGCTGGAAGCAGAATGGAATGATGAGGACAGAAGGAGAGTCCTACTGAATTTCAAAGCAAAACACTGTTTAGTCAGTGCCCTGAATCAAGATGAATTTTACAGAGTCTCGCAATGCACCACTGCAAAAGAAATGTGGGATACTCTGCAGATTGCTCATGAAGGAACATCTGGAGTCAGGGAGAACAGACTGAACACGTGCATTGGGGAATATGAGAGCTTTAGAATGGCTGAAGGAGAAACTGTAAAGGAGCTACAAAAGAGATTCACCCTCATTGTGAATCAACTCAAAAGCCTGGGAAAGGAATACACTCAGTCTGAGAAAGTAAGAAAAATACTCAGAGCTCTCCCTCTGGAATGGCAGCCCAAGGTAACAGCTATAGAAGAAGCCAGAGGAGAATCTATGACTTCTGTCACAGCTCTCTTTGGCAGCCTTGAGGAATATGAAGGAAAAATCAAAGCACTCAAGGAAGCTGGGATGGATAGGAAGAAGAAAGGCCTTGCCCTCAAAGCTGCTGATGAAAAGGAAGAAGAATCTGATGAAGGAGATGATCTGGATGAAGAAACTCTGGCAATGATGGTTAGAAAATTCGGAAGATTCTACAGCAAGAAGAAAAACAAGAGATTCTTCAAGAAAGGAGCAGCTGGAGAAAGCAAGAAAGAGACAAAAGAACCTGTGACTTGCTATGAATGCAAGAAGCAGGGACACATAAAGTGGGACTGCCCCCAATTCCTCAAGAAACAAGAAAAGGAAAAGAAAGCTGCTGATAAGGGAAAGAAGAAGAAGGCTTACATCTCATCTATATGGGGCAACAGCTCAGATGAGGAAGAAGAAGATGAGGATGAGATTGCCAACATTTGTCTGATGGCACTTGCTTCTGAAGAAGGCACACCCTCACACAGCAGTGATCAGGAAGAAGAGGTATATGAATCTGAACCTTCCTATTCTGAATTACTAGATGCATTTCATGAGCTTCATGATGAATTTATCAAAGTTGCTAAAGAAATAAAACTAGCAAAGAAAAGGATAATTAAGCTGGAGTCTCAAAGCATAGTTTCTGAAATTGCCTCTTTACCTCCGACTGAATCTGTCTGCTGCACCTCATGCACTGAACTCAAGCAAACTAATGATTATCTAGTTAAAAGCATGTCTAGGCTCACTAGAGGTAAAGATATGTTGTTTGCCTTGATGGGGAGCCAAAGAATATCACAAGGAAAAGCTGGTCTTGGCTATGATCCATGTGCAGTCAAGGAAAAGATCAGGAAGAAAAATCAGAATATGTATATGAGACATTTTGTGCATGCTAACAATAATAAAAAGGAAAATGATGCATCACCTCACATTGAAACATATGATCAACCCAGGCATGCTAAACAGAAGTATTATTTGCATTGTTTTCTTCCTACCACTCAATCTAGCAGTCCATTCATTACCTGTCATTTCTGTAACAAAAAGGGACATATTTCCAGTTCTTGTGCATTGAAGAAAAATGGGCTAGGCAGGAAAACTGAATGGGTTCCCAAAGTTGCCTCTGCATCTAGGGAATTACTCACTGACCGAAAAGGACCCAAGCAAATTTGGGTACCTAAAAGAAAAACATAAACTTTGTTTTGCAGGTCTGTCTCAAAGCTAAGAAAAGCAACAAATGGTATATAGACAGTGCCTGCTCAAGTCACATGACTGGTGATAAGGAGAAGTTCATCACCCTTAGAGACAAGAAAGGAGGAAAGGTGACCTTTGGAGGTGACCAATATGGCGAAATCACTGGTATTGGAATTGTGGGCGAAAATCCAGAAACATCCATTGAAGAGGTGCTGTTTGTGATTGGCCTCAACCACAACTTGCTAAGCATGAGTCAGACTTGTGACAAAGGAAACTGGGTGCTGTTTGACTCAAAGTTTTGCCTGGTCATCAGAAAAAGTGATCACAAAGTAATTCTCAAAGCTCAAAGGGATGGTAACTGTTACACTATTGACCTTGATGAACTTCCTCCCTTGGATTCTGTATGTTTGATTAGTCAGAATAATGACAGTTGGCTATGGCATAGGAGATTAGCTCATGTCAACATGAATCAATTGTCTAAACTGATTAAAAATGAGCTAGTAACTGGTCTTCCTAAAATATCTTTTGAAAAGGATAAAGAATGTGATGCATGCCTAAGAGGAAAACAAACCAAAGCATCCTTCAAATCTAAAAATGTAATAACAACAACAAGACCACTTGAATTGTTGCATATGGACTTAATTGGACCATCTAGAGTGAAAAGTCTTGGTGGTAATCTGTATGTGCTTGTAATTATAGATGATTACTCTAGATTCACTTGGACATTGTTTCTTTCCTCTAAAAGTGATACCTTTGATGCATTTGTAACCTTAGCTAAGAAAGTGCAAAATGAGAAAGGTATTTCTATTGTGTCTATCAGGTCAGACCATGGAGGAGAATTTGAAAATGCATACTTCCTGGAGTACTGCAATGAGCATGGAATTGACCACAACTTCTCAGCACCAAGAACTCCTCAACAAAATGGAGTGGTGGAAAGGAAGAACAGAACCATTGGAGAAATGGCAAGAGCGATGCTAAATGAGAAGGAACTCTCTCAAGTGTTCTGGGCTGATGCAGTGAATACAGCTAGTTACATCATAAACAGAGCCTACATCAGACCAATCCTTGGGAAGACCCCTTATGAGCTGTACAAAGGAAGAAAGCCAAATTTGTCACACCTCCATGTGTTTGGGTGCAAATGCTTCATTCACAACAATGGGAAAGAAAATCTGGGTAAGTTTGATGCCAAATCCGATGAAGGTATATTCTTGGGCTATTCAAGTAGGAGTAAGGCTTATAGAGTTTATAATAAAAGATCAAATATAGTAGAAGAATCAGTGCATGTAGTTTTCATTGAAAATGAAGCTGTGTCAAAACATGAAGATGATCTAACTATCAATTTTGAAAAACTGGGAATTTCTGACAAAAGTAAAACTGAACCTCCAAAGATATCTGAATCTATTGATATAGAGGAAGATATCCAGGAGCAAGAGTTTAATGAAGAAAATATTGAAGAAACAACTCAAGAACTCCCTAGAGCTTGGAGATATCAAAGGAATCACCCTGTTGATCAAGTAATAGGGAATGTTCAAGAGAAAGTTAAAACCAGAAAACAGTTAAGGAATCAAATGCTCAACTGCGCTTTTATTTCTCAAATTGAACCTAAATGTGCTGAGGAAGCCTTAACTGATGATTACTGGATTCTAGCTATGCAAGATGAATTAAATCAGTTTGAAAGAAATCATGTTTGGAATTTAGTTCCCAGGCCCAAAAATCATCCTGTTATAGGTACCAAATGGGTTTTCAGAAATAAACTGGATGAATCTGGAACAATAATAAGAAATAAGGCTAGACTGGTTGCTAAAGGGTATAATCAGGAAGAAGGTATTGATTTTGAAGAAACCTTTGCACCAGTAGCTAGGCTAGAGGCTATAAGAATACTGCTAGCATATGCATGCATGAAAAATATTTTACTATATCAAATGGATGTAAAGAGTGCCTTTTTAAATGGATATATCATGGAAGAAGTTTATGTAGATCAACCTCCTGGTTTTGAAGATTCTACTAAACCAAACCATGTTTACAAGCTGAAGAAGGCTCTTTATGGTTTAAAACAAGCCCCTAGAGCATGGTATGAGAGGTTGAGCAATTTTCTAACTGAACAAGGGCTTAATAGAGGCAAAGTTGACACAACTTTATTCACTAAGAAAGAGAATAAAGATTTACTGATTGTTCAAATCTATGTTGATGATATTATTTTCGGTGCTACTAATGAAACTCTCTGCAAGAAATTTTCTGAGTTAATGCAGGGAGAATTCGAGATGTCCATGATGGGTGAACTCAACTTCTTCCTTGGACTGCAAATCAGACAGCTTGATGATGGCATCTTTCTCAGTCAATCCAAGTATCTGAAGGAGCTGCTGAAGAAGTTTGGGATGGAGAATGCCAAGCCAATGGGAACACCTATGGCTACTGCAACCAAACTAGACATGGATGAGAATGGAAAGATGTTTGACATTACTCAGTACAGGAGAATGATTGGATCTCTGCTGTACCTAACTGCCAGCAGACCTGACATTATGTTCAGTGTCTGCATGTGTGCAAGGTTCCAATCATGCCCCAAAGAATCCCATGCAACAGCTGTGAAAAGAATTTTTAGATATCTTATTGGAACATCACAAATGGGTCTTTGGTATCCAAAAGGCAATGGAGAAGACCTCAAAGGATACACTGATGCTGATTTTGCAGGATCTAAAACTGACAGAAAAAGTACAAGTGGAACCTGTCAGTTCCTTGGAGGATCCCTAGTTTCATGGTTCAGCAAAAAGCAAAATAGTGTAGCCTTATCTACTGCAGAAGCTGAGTATGTTGCAGCTGGAAGCTGTTGTGCCCAAGTCATCTGGATGAAACAGCAGCTTGAAGATCTTGAGATCAAAATAAAAGAGATACCAATCATGTGTGACAACCAGAGTGCCATAAATATCACCAAGAATCCTGTCATGCACTCAAGAACAAAGCATATTGAAGTCAGGCATCACTTCATAAGAGATCATGTTCTGAAAGGAGAAGTCAGATTGGAGTACATCCCAACAGAGGATCAATTTGCTGATATACTCACAAAACCTCTGCCAGAAGACAGACTTTGTAAAATAAGGAGAGAATTGGGGATGGTAAACCCCAATGAACTGTAAGATGTTTT
Source organism: Adenanthera pavonina (assembly GCA_026686845.1). NCBI lineage: Eukaryota > Viridiplantae > Streptophyta > Magnoliopsida > Fabales > Fabaceae > Adenanthera > Adenanthera pavonina. The sequence continues at coordinate 14,821,591 of JAIVEN010000017.1, forward strand.
CATGCAATTCTGTCATTAAAATTTTCAATATCAGAATTAATTCTAACTTGAGCTTCGGAGTATGTTTAATCTAAGCTGCAGGTGCTCCCTGTGAAAATCAATGGCAATAAACTTGAAGAGTGGAGCACGTCAGAATGGAACAACCAAAAAGTGGAATGAATGATGTAAATCCTAAGTTTTGGATCCATTCTGTAAGTTTTTAAAGATGAAATTCGCATTTTACATGTATGTTAAACGGATTTTGCTTAATAAAATGTGCTTTTGACATGGTCAATATGGTCAACATTCGAATTTCAGTTCACTAACAGACGAACTTCGGCATGTTATGCCCTGGAACAGTTCTCTGTAATGCCTCGAAATTCGTCTGTTGACACTTGAAAGTTCGAATTTTCAAAATCAGAAATTTCAATATTATGGTTGTCCATCATTGCTGCACAATTTTTTATCTCCTAACATGCGAATGTTGGACAATCTTTATATAGTTAGAAAATTCGAATTTTCAGTTCAATATTCGTCTGTTGAAACATGTCCTACATGCTGAATTGTTAAAAGATGCAGCTCTGCCTGTTTAATTCGTCTGATTGATTGATTGTTTGATTGTTAACTGCCTTTCTCTATTCAACATTCGAACTTTGTTGGAACAAAATTCGTCTGTTGTCCTTGTATTGCTTGTTTCAAGCCACTGTCAGACGAACTTTCAAGATGAAGATTCGTCTGGTAGTAAGCTATGCTGAACGGTTTAATTTGTAACTGCCCGAAGTTCAAATTTTGAGGGTCAAAATTCGTCTGTCAGACGGTTACACACGTTAAATGCTACGGTTTTCCTCAGAACAGACGCAGCCCTATCTGTAACCTCTCTGAATCCGTTCTGATTCTTTCTTAAATTCTCTTAACTCCTGTCCAAAAACCGTCATTCTTCACCAATTAAACCTCCATTCGCATCCTATAAACCCTTCCTTGTCAACATTTTGCTTCATTCCATTGAAAAATGGCGAGAGTAAAGATCCCTGGAGCAGGACAAGCTGGAACTCGGCCAAAAAGAACTGCTAAATCCCAATATGCTACAAAAGAAGGAGAAAAATCCAAGAGAAAGGCCGAACCCAGTAAAGCTACCCCTTCTAAATGCCAGAAATCTTCTTCCAAGGCAGATTCTCAGAAAACTGGGCCTTCCTTTTCAAAATCTGCAGTCCCTTCGGGTGAAACTGCTGCTGTGGCTTCCTCATCTTCTACACAATCTGGAGAATTTGAACTTACCACATTACCACTTTGGAGCACTCCTGAGATTCAAGAAGAGTTTTCTGCCAAGTTTTCAAGCAAAAAGGTAATCAAGCCTCACTGTGTAAATTTGGAGCAATTTTTGATATCCAACAACTTTGATGCTGCATTATGGTTGATAAGATACAAAAACCTGTTAGAAATTGCTGAAAAATATGATGATGAAGTAGTGAAGACTTGGTATGCCTCTCTTCAATATAACAGCAAGAAAAGGAAATGGGAGGTCACTTTAAGATCTAGGACCATCTGGCTTGCTGATGAGACAATCAATGAAGTTCTGGAAATCCCAGGACAAGATGGGCTGAAAATTGATATTACAGCCTCTGGATACATGGATGAGGCAAGCACAGAGGATGAAGAAGGAGGATCCTTCCTGAACTACAAAGAGAGCACTATCTTGGACACCTTGTTCAGAAGAAGGGAAAACAGGCCAACTATAAATCTATTGAAGCCCACAGACCTAAGTGTACAAGTCAGAATCCTGCACTATATAGTGTCCAGGATCATATTCAACAAGGGTGGCAGCTTCAACTTGATAACAAGGGCAGAGGCTCATGTGATGACTGCTATCATTCGTGGGAAGCTGATTAACATGGGTCATATCATCCTCCAGAGAATGATAAAAGCAAGGGATCAGAGGAAGGATTCCACACTCCCCTATGCTGCAATTATTTCAAGAATCCTGCAGCATGCTAGAATTCAACACATTGAAAAGGGGAAAGGGAAACTCACTGAGGCATTCAAAGAAGAGGAACTGCAAAGGATGGGTATTGAACGAGATGAAGGCAGATGGGTTGGAAAGGGAGCAGGGAAATCTTAAGATCTGTTCTTTGCTGCTGATGACTCCCTCCAACAAGAAGGCACCTCTGAGGCCCCTAGCAAATCTGTACCTCAGCCTTCTCAGCCAATCCCATCTCCCTCCAGGCCTACTCACCCTCCTGCCACTCCCTCCTCACGGGCCAAGTCAACAAAGGTCACTGAGTTGTTTGACAGTCTGTCAACACTCATTCTCAGCATAAGAGATGAGCAAAATGCCAAATTTGCTCATCTACAAGATCAGATCCATCAGTTGGCTGTGAACATGAAGGTGGTGGCTGATGCTTATGAAGATATAAGGAATGCTATTCCTACCACTTCAGCTCCACCTTAGCCTGGTGTCCCTGAGCCTACTCTATCTCCAACTCCTGAGCCTCCAAGCCCCTTCGAGTTTGCCTCCTCTGACCATGATGGTGCTGGTGCAATGAGAACACCAAGTCCTGGTCCACCCTTGGACTATGGATTGGAAGAAGAAGAAGGACTTCAGCAGACAAGTCCTCATGAGCCCATGCAAGAAGTTGCTCAGGAATCAATTCTGTCCACTCAAGAATCTGAGCAAGTTGAAAAACTGGTGGCAGCCATTTCAAGCTCCTCCATGCAAGAAGAGGTGAGCACTGAAGAAAGAAGCATTGTACCTGTTGATGACTATGTTGCCATTGCTCACAATGCTTTACTGGAAGCTCAGAGGAAAAGGCTGGAAGAAATGTTTCCTCCTGCTAAACCAGCCTCCTCTTCTCTTGCTGCTTATGGGCTATCAGAAGAACAAAGGGCTCAACTAGCTCTTTCCAGACAGGCAATGCAGGAGCTGCTGGAAGTCTCTGACGAGGAACCAAGCACTGATCCCCCAGCTGAAATTCCTTTTGGTCCTGTGCCCCTTCGTGCTATTCCTGTCTCTCAGATCCCTCCTCCGGCTGACTTTGTTGGCCTTCCTGATGATGCCAAAAAGGGGGGGAAGTCTGGGCAAACTGGAAAGACTGGGCAAACTGGAAAGACTGCTGCTGAGCAATCTGGAAAAGGAAAAAGGAAATCCTACAGCAAGAAGATCAAGACAAAGAAGAATTGATTGAAATTTCTTGTTGTACTTTGTATTAGTTTTGTTGTTTGGAATTTGTTGATTGGACTGTCTCTGTTGTTTGAACTTTGCCTTATTTAGCTCTGTATAAGTAACTTTTGTTTAAATGGATGAATTCCTTGTTGCAAAGTTTTGTGTCTTAATTCTGTTGATATCTTATGCATATGTTGAGGGGGAGCTTGTAAAAGCAAACCCAAGTACTAATCCAGTTTGTAAGTTGTTTTGTCATCATCAAAAAGGGGGAGAATGTTGAATCAAGAGTTTTGATGATGTTAAAACCAACACCCAAGAGCTTGGATTGAAGATATCAAAGAAGAACAAAGCTGGTTCAAGTGAAGATTAACTGAGTATATGTTGTTAGATCTTTTGTAGGATCTTTAGTTTTTGATATAATTGGGTAAAAGATTTTGATTTGAAGAAAAGATGTTTTCAAACTTTGATTTTATGTTAAATCTTTGAATATTTGAAAAATACCTTCAAACAGACGAAGGTTGAAAGTTTAAACTGAACTGTCAAGTTAGAAATTCGAACTTTGCCTTTGGAAATTTGAATTTCAAACTAAAACTGAATAAGTCTGAAGAGACTGCTCTCTGTCAGACGAATTTTGGTTGTTCAAAATTCGAATTTTCATCTAGTCTGAAAAGAGGCCTTTGTAACAGACGAACTTCACACTTTCAAAATTCGAATTTCAAGTAAAATGAAGTTTGTAAAAATCAAAGAAATTCGTCTGAAACTATGATAAAGTGCATCTGAAATCAAAACGAAATTCAGTTTGAAAAATGCTCTCTGACAGACGAATTTTGAAGTTGCAACATTCGAATTTTCATATAAGTCTGAAAGATGCTTCTTTACAACAGACGAACTTTGGGTTCTCAAAATTCAAATTTCAAGCAAAACAAAATTTGAGAAAACTGAAGAAATTCGTCTGTAACTATGTTAAAGTTCATCTGAGATCAAAAGTGATTTAAGTTTCAAAACTGCTCTCTGACAGACAAACTTTGAACACTGAAATTCGAATTTCAGAAGCTAAGTTCTTAAGTCTATTTAAATGAAACATTGACATACGAATGATAAGAACTTGCAACATTCGAATGACAAGATGAGTCTGAAAAGAGTTTCTCTGACAGACGAATTTTGCCTTTCCAAAATTCGAATTTCAAAGAAAGTTATCTACTGTGGCCCTTTTTAGTTCAATGAACAGACGAATTTTGGGGATCCAAAATTCGAATTTCGAAGGCACTGTAGAAAATTGAAAACACTGTTCATACTTAACCGAAAAACTTTCTTCTTGAAAATTCGTATGTCACATTGTGAAAATGTTTTGTAAGTTTCAAAATTCGAATTTCACTTTATGAACAGACGAACTTCGTGCTGTAACGTTGGAAGCTTTAATCTACGATTCCTTCGAAATTCGTCTGTTGGCCAACCGAAATTCGAATTTCAGTATGTCAGAAACATTAAATGCGGTTGGTAAACGGATAGTTTTTTCAGAGTAACCGTTGAATAACTTCTCCAACGGATAGATTTAGTCTCTAACGGATATTTGAGACCTAAATCTATAAATACAACATCACTTGAAGTTATGGGTAACGAATCAAACTTGTATATACTGAATCTCTGCTGAATTTTCTTCTCAAAAGCTTTTACCCTCTTAACTTCCAGACTTGCACCAAAACTTTCATATCTACTCCTTTCAAGAGAGTTATTTCATTGTAATCAATCTACTCTTCATCTGGAAGATAGATTTACTTGTGAGGGATATTCACAAGGGGATTGGGAAGCACACAGTGTAAGTGCTTGGAGAGTTTGAGAGAGCTCAGAAACAGAGCAAACTCGTGTACTGTGGCCTTTGCAAGAAGCCCATTGAAATTCTTGCTGTATAGTGGATAAATCCCAAGAGGTGTCTTGGGGACTGGATGTAGGTCAAGTGGAAGGACCGAACCAGGATAAATTACTGAGTCTTCTTCTCCCTATCTTTACTTTTCAGCTTGCTCTGTTTTACGCATTGTTTTCATTATACTGTGATATCTTCACTTACTTTACTTTGTGCAGAAAAAAAATTTCAATCTTCCCAATTCACCCCCCCTCTTGGGAAGTCAGCCTTGCTAACAAGTCCTAGTTCCTCATAGATGATAGTTGGTTATATGCATATGTGAATATGTATATATGTAAAGAATACTGATTGACTGCTAATTTTGATAGGTAATATATAAGCAGTCATAAAAAAAAAAAGTATAAGAGGTAGAATAGAAAGACTGATGTGTGATGATGTAGAAAGGGCTATGAAGGAAAGCATGCATATATTGACTATGTGAATAAAATAATATGTTTATGTACATTCTCTAAGTATGATTAATATATGAATGTAAAGAACAATGATGACTGCAAGTTTTGAGTGTATCATAAGCAGTCATAAAGAGGAAGTATAATAAAATGATAATGTAATGAGATCATATGAATTTATGTATGAAGTTTACTCATGTAAATAAATGTATTATGTTATATGAGTAGAGTGATCATACATTGTGAATTTATTATTATAAGAATGGAATGAAGAGGAATAAAAAGGTTCGCATTAGGAGACGAATAAGAGTAGAGACTCCTGAGTAAGGAAAGACACCCCAGGGTGACCCTTTGCAAGTTATTATGAATAAAGGAAATTAGCAGCAAAGGATTATTGAAAAATTACAGCGAACCTTAGACACTCATAAACAACTTCAAGAAACTATAGTTGAAATTTCATCTTTGAGGTAATATCAGCCACAGGTACCCCAGGTTGTATTAATGAACCTGGCAGTGAGAATAAAAATTGATCATGTTAACTTGCAGTATGTAATAGCTCAGTTTTAGAAATGATGTCCTCTCTCATTTTCAGGTTAATGAGCTATTCCTCTGAAATGGAAGCCCTATAGCTATCTATTTACGCACTTGAGAAAAAGGCAGATAGATAGTGGCATAATACTGAGTTGATCCTGTAAGCTCGGAACATACCATGTACGCGGGGATTATTTTGTAATCTTTTATAATAAGTATTTCCTGCGATTAGTTAGAGATAAGGATGAAGATGAGATCATTATGTTCCGACAAGCGATGGATTAGTCAGTAAATAAGTACGAAGCCACATTTATATAGTTAGTGCGGAACTCCACCTAGTTATAATAGTATGATGACTAGAGGTGGAAGACAGAAAAGCTAAGAAGAGGAATAAAGCCAGCCATCAGAAAAAGGAAGGCCTAATATGAAGTAGGCAATTGAGTATGCTAGTAGACGTTAGCAGAATTACGAGGAATAGTTTGAATAATCAAAATTTTATGTTTGCTACCTAATAAATGTAAGAAAAGCAGAAAGAGAATGAAGCTATGAAATAATCGTAGCAAGAAAAGAAAGATACTCTTCTTGATTATAGTTTTCCCTACAAGTATGAAGTATCGTTTCATGAAAATCTGGCCTAAGAATATTCTAGGGGCATAAGGGATTAGTCTTAAGGATAGCTAATTGTAGTTGCTGGATTAGTTAAGGATGTTTTATATATTGTTTATTTACCTTAGGTCTTGAATTCTTTCAAAGTTAGATCGCAGTTAGATCCTATCAGTAAAAAGATGATGTAGGATCACAGAGGATCCTAGTAGGGCTTAGAGATCGCAGTAGATCTCATGGTCGTAGTAGACCAATAATGAGGTTGCAGTAGACCTCCATAGAGAATGAGATGATGAGCCCTACAGTACTGATAGTTCTCTGAAAAAGGATGACCTAGGATGATTTTAGAAAGATATGAAACCTCATTAATCAGCAGCTAGTATGAATGTTCACCTAAGGCTTTTCTCGAATGTCCAGCCACTGACTCAAAAGTAGCAAAGAAATGTGATGGTGGGTAATGATAAGTTGAAAGGTAAATACCCCACATATGAAATGAAAGTGGCATCAGTGGCAAAATGTTTTCAATGATGAATGAAAGAGGCCAGTAGGAAATGAATGATAGAAAAAAAAAGAAGAAGAAGAAAAAGTAATTACGAAGAGAAATAGTCATGAGAAAGGACATAAGAAGACTAATGTATGATCAAGGTAAGAGGTTAATCAGCCCATAAACTATGATTATTCAATGAGTTTGGGATAGATAAATTCTTTAACGAAGATAATAGCTTCTTCCAACCAAATCAAGGACTCCAAATCCAAATAGATGTTAGAGGTATTTATGATGAATGTCATGTGGGATTTGGAGGATATGTTTTAGCTATGTATTCCCTGAGTGTTGGACTAGAAGCGAAGAAATTTTTAGAAGGACATCATGATTATAGGCTCCCTTAAAGTTAATGGGTTGAGCAAGTACTTGATGCCATAAGCAGATTACAAGTTTTAGAATTAAATATGACAATAATAGGTTTGTGAGTAGTACTGAAACTCCATAAGTTCAGTATAGCAAGATATGATGCAAGTATAAAGTAATGCAAATGTAGATATGAGTTACAAGAAGAATATGTATGTATAATGTTCAAGGTATAAATTATGAAGTAAGAAAAGAGAAAATAGTGGCAGGCAGTTTAGGGAATTATGAAACCTTGAGATGGTAGATTGCTAGTCTGGGTATGAAATCTAGCTATGGAAAGAATGTTTTTGGCTGGAAGATCTCACAATGAATGAAATCTTTCGTCAGCTTCCAAGGTGGGAAAAGGGAGGTAGCTCTTGGGTTTAGGCCCAATTGAGCAAGCTCTTGGGAAGAAGCCCAATTGAGCCAAGAAAGATGAAATCCTCCATATGATAAAGGCCACCGAGGCGAGGCAGATGAAAGGTAGCTCCTGGGGTGATGCCCAAATGAGCCAAAAATGGTGAGAGGCCGAAGGCTAGATTCTAACTGAGTTAGTAAGAAACTGTTGAAAGGTTGAGAAATCTCCCTCAAGATGCCAAACCACTAATTAATCTTGACTAAGCAGCTAAGGGAGTTATGGATAAAAACAATAAAGTAGAAGTATGAGAAGTGATAAAGAGTAATGACCACTGCATTAATATCATTAAGACCCTAACCCATAAAAGCGAAGATAATCGAAAGGCTATGCTAAGATAAGTAAAAGTATTGGGTTTGGGAATATGTTTATACATGAAGGCAGAAAGGTAAGTTGAGACTCTAAGTTGACAAAAACTAGAGTGAAGAGCAAAGAAGTAGCATGAGCAATGAATGAAAATGAAAATGGTGATAAGATACCATTATTGGATAGTAAACAATTGATAGAAGAAAGATGGAAATAGTAGTTGAATGGCCTAGAAATTAAAGTAGTAAAATATTTAAAGGTTAGGTAGATAAGTTATGGCTTGAAATGAAGCACATTGACAATATTATATAAGACTAATTTTGGCATGAGTACACACAGAGCCCTGAGCATTCAATAGTTAAGTGAGCTCAAATGAAGAAAATGTAAAGAGTAAGAAAGAAAAGATGTGCCAATTTTTAAATAACAGCACTATAAAGTTATGATAAAGTCAGATAGTCAGGATAAGGCACCTGCTAAGACTACATGAATAAAAGTACAAGTAGTGTAATGGTGGTTCTAAAAAATGAGGTGCTAAGATACTCTGAATCTGTAACAAGCATAAAGGATGACTGAGAATTTTTAAAAATATTTTAAATAAAATTATTGACTTGCTAAACTCAGTGAATGTAGCTCATGAAAGTACGGTCAGTAGGTTATAGAATCTCCTAAGGGTCGCAGTAGATCCTAATAAAGTAAGTAAAGTTATGAGTGGGAGAGATCGAAAACCGGAATAAGATGAGAGATTTACTAAGTCTAGTAAGATGTTATAAAAATTTTATTGTGAAAAATTTTTCTCAGACTGTCTTACCGCTTGATTAAGAAGAAAAGTTTGTGGGAAAAGAGGTAAGAAATGAGTTTCTATGAATTGAAAGAGGCTAAACCTCCTCCCCTGAGATAATTAGTCCGGATCCAATGATGACCCAAGGGGTCTATAATAATGAAAGAAAATATGGATCAAGGTATGAGTAATAAAGCAGGGCTGAGTTGATGATAGTAGCCTATGTTTTATATAATAAATTTTTATGAAAAATATATTCCCACAAATAGCAGCGGTGAGTAATGCTTTCAAGATACGGAGTTGTGATAAGTTCAAATGAGTTATAATCTCTATGATTATAACATAGAAGTATTATGAGAACACCAAGAACCTCGAGTGATAATGAAATAAAAGGTGAGTGGACTCGAGGTAAGGAAAAAGAAAAGAAGGAAATGATAGTCTTGTAAGTACCATATAAGCAAAGCTAAGGTAGTCAGCTTATGCTTAACAAAAAAATTATTCAAGTAAATAGCATAAAGTTATGAAAAATAAAGGAAAGGAATGATGTTAGGTGCCAAAGAAGAGACTATAGTATGAATAAGAAAAGAAAGTTATGAAAGCAATGATGATGAATAAGAATGGGTATGTTACATGGAATTTTCAATACCCCGAAGGTAAAATAAGTTTATGATGTCCTCAACATTTCCTAACATAAAAGGTATGCCAGATCTTTCAGATACTATGAATGGAGGAATAAGACTAAAGTGAAAAGTGACTTTTAAGTCATATAATTAAGATATGAAAGTATTCCTCGAGTAAAAATGGTCTGGAAATTGAGAAATAAATAGAAGGAAAGTATGTGATACAAGTATGTATCCAAATTTTGAGGATGAAATTTATTTTAAGGGGGAGAGAATTGTAACATACCAAGAAAGCTAAAATATGTAGAAGTGTATAGAGATTTTGCAAAAACGGACATATGCCGTTTTGCGTAAAAAAGGGCAAAGAGGTTATTTTTCCTAGTTGAATGGAAAAATGAGAAAATGATATTTTTGCCCCTAAAGAATTATGGAAAGGACATCTATGTCCTAAAAGCTTTAAAATTTACGTGGAGAATGAAATAGAAAAGTCTTGGGAAAAATTACACCTAAAGACCCGAAAGTTTCAGAAATTATAATTTAATCCTGGGTCAGGGGTAATTTTGTAAATATGCAAAATTACTGTCAAAATGAAGCTCTCGACGAGAGAAGTCTAATGGTATATGGCACTGAGGGTTGATGTTCAAGAATAAAGAAATAATCAGTACCGAGTGTCCAAAAGTAATAGTAAACCGATAAAGTAAACTGTGGGCCCTACCGATAGTTGAAAAGAAATCGGGTCTGGATATGGGCCATACACAGATACCATTGGGGACAGGATAATTATGAAAATATAAAAATAAAATTAGAATAGTCCTGTATCCCAAAAATGTTAAATTACTGTAAAGACGATTTTATCGGTACGATTAAAAAGTATCCGGATTGAGGTGTATCTGGATCAGGAAAATTGGACAAATTTTTGGACACATTTTTCTCTCTCTCATGCGTGAGTTGCTGCAGCCAATTGTCCAAATAATTTAATGATTTTTGAAAGCAAACTTGTTGAAGAAGGAGACCAAAAAGTAATCATGGTTACTTTTGCTAATTAACCATGATTAGCTATATTAGTAATCACCCAATTAAGTCATTTAATTGTCTTCTTTCTTCATCATTTTCACGCGTGAAGTAGTGGCTGAAACAGAGGAAGAAAACGCAAGAAAAGGAAGGAGAAAAAGAGGAAGAAAAGGAAGAGGAGTCAAAGCAAAATTGAAAAACCAATCGGTAAGCTTTTATGTTACTACCCTAAGCTTACTATCAATGGTTTTTAAAGCATGATTTATGGTTTAGTTTTCTTCCTTTACACCTTAGGGTTTCATCCAAATTGGGTTTTAGCATAGGAATGAGTTTTGGACCATGAAACTTAAGGGAAAGCATAGACTAGACACTAGAAGCATGAATCCATGGAAGGTTTGAAGTGATTTGAAGGAAATTTTTTTTTAATCACTATGAGAGGATTTCGGCCAGAACAGGGGAGGTATTTAGAGTTGGAATTTCCTGATTTTGACCTCAAAAATGGATTCCCTATGGTCCAAAACCTTAGAAACAAGTATGTTGTACAAAGAAAAAGTAAAGGAAAACAAAGTGAAAAATTTGGGTTTTAGTGTATAAGGTATTGTGTAATTCCAAAAAACCAATGGATAAATTGGTTCAATGATGATGTGGATAGGTTTAAGAAGGTTGTGGAAAGCTCAAAAAGTGGTGGACCAAGTTTGGAAAGCAAGGGAGCATCATAAGGTAGTTAATTTCCCATACTAGCATTATGTTATCATGTTTGTCTAAATGTGTTTTATGCCTTGTCATATGATTGCAATGATGTTTTGAGATGATTTATGTGTATTGGCTGAGTTGTTGGAGGGGCATTGAGACCCCGGGATGTCCATTTGTCAAAACAAAACTCTGCCGAAATTTTTATGAATTCATATGACACAAATGTGATAATGCATTCAAAGTGTGTTAAGGTATGCAAAATGTGTTATCTTGATATTTTTATGTTTAATGTGATGATGTGATGGCATGTTGGGTGTTAACTACTGATATTCTTTGAATCTCACCCTCCCAAATATTAACCATGAATAGGTAGCAACAATGGCAAGTCCACCAAGGAAGAGAAAGGAAAGGAGAAAGACTTTGGCCATTAATGTGATATATAAGGCATCGGCCATGAGTTTTGATCTATTGCATAAATTGGTAAATGTGAGAATAAATGAGTTTCTTCAAGATTTTAATATTCCTTTTAGTTCTAGCTAAGGTGTGGCATGATATGAAGTTGAATTATGGTCATGTAAATATCTTACAATTTTTGTATTGTAAGTATAAGGATACAAATGGTCATTCTGACCACTACCAAATGAATGTGCTACAGTATGGGATTTTTGATGTATAAAATATGAATGCTATATATGCTTAAAATCTAGACAGAAAGAGCTTTTATGTGGTCCAAAGATCACTCAAATAGGATGAGTGTAAGATTTATAGTGAATTTTCAAAATTAGCCCAGAAACTTGGAATTTCTAAAATTGACCATATGAATGGTAGAAATTCACGAAATTTACTGTACAAATTGGCCAAGTAATTGCTCTGATTGATATTTTTCCCATGTAAATAATGTTTTAAGCTACACATGGAGACTTGAATCACATGTATTCGATTTTTATTGATTTAGTTATGAATTTCCAAATTTTAATTGGAATAAATGAACTAGATTAAATGAATAGTGCCAAAGTTGAAAAAAATTTGTTATGACATTTATTATGATTCAAGATCCTACTATGATATAAATAGACTTTAGCATGGTTAAATACGTGGGAAATGGGCCTATAAAGGAGGTGTTACAAAAGCATTGTAAGGAGTCCAAGAAGAGCTAAAGGAGGGAAGAAAGACATATATGATTAATTTGTATGTTCAAGCTTGATGTTAAGTTTTGATAGCATGTATGAATTCATGTGTAATGGCTAAACCCTGTTTGATGCCATGGATATGCTCCTTTAAGTTCCCTATAATGTTATGTATGGATTTTAATGATGAATGTTAATGTATTATGTTTATGAAGTTGCTTATGTAAGATATGACATGATTTTGTCTAGGATGACCAATATTGAGTGGAGTAGAAGAACACTATTTGAAGCATAGAATCCCATATAGGTGTTGTATATGCCCTTAGCATAGACAAAACAAGCTTTCCATAGAACTAAAGAACACCTAAATTGGATAAGTGTACAATTTATGGTGAATTTTCAAAGTTAGGGTTCAAAAACATGGCAAGATTGGGAAACTGGAACCTTGAACCTAGATATTGGAAATTTCAAAAGATATTTTAAAATTGTACTTAGCTCCAAAAATTTATTGGTTTACATGTATGGAAAGGTCTATGTCTTGGCTTTAATAGGCCACTAGATTGAATGCAATTAGAGCTATATAACAAGAGTTATACATATTTTCCTAAGATTGTTTTAGTTAAAGTTGAACTCTTACCCCTATTGGTTTAAGTTAATGCCCTGCCCTATTTTAGTAGAATAAATGTACAAAAAAAATATTTCTAAAAATTATACACACATGACTTTCCAAAAACATAGAGAATGAAATATTTGGTTCAGAATATTAGGAGATACAATTTTTTAAAAATAAGGCCAAGATCTAGGAAGTTTTAGAATGATCAAATATACAGTAAATGTTTGAAAAATAAACTGTATGAATTGATATGGAAAATGCTCTATTTCATATTTTTTCCATGAAGAAAATATTTTTAACTATTTTTAGATATTTGAATTGTAACATCTCTATTTAGGACCATTTCCCATGTATTAGGTCTCATTAGAGATCAACTATACTTAATTAGAAGTTTGAATAACATAAAATGTTATAATAAAATTTTCCACATTCCAGGTACTATTCATTTAATCAAATTTCTTTTTCCCGACTAAATTTTGAAAAATGATAACTCATTCAATAAAAATCATATGGAAGTGATTCAAGTCTCTATGGATAGCTTAAAGAATACCTACATGGGAAAAATATCAATCAGAGCAATTACTTGGCCAATTTGCACAGTAAATTTTGTGAATTTCTACTGTTCATATGGTCAATTTCAGCAATTCCAGTTTTCTAGGCTAATTTTGAAAATTCGCTATAAATCGTACACTCATCCAAATTAAGTGATATTTAGACCATATAAAATATCTTTCTGTCTAGTTTTTAAGCATAAATAACATTCATACTTTATACATAAAAAAACCCAAATACTAGCACATGCATTTGGTAAATCGGTAGTGGTCAGAATGGCCATTTGTCTCCTAATACTTACAATACAAAAATTGTAAGATATCCACATGAACATATTTCATCTTCATATCATGCCATACATTAGTTAGGACTTAAAGAAACATAAAAACATGGAGAAACATATTTAATATCATCTTTACAAATTTACATAGGAAGTCAAAACACATCACCAATGCAATCACCATCAAATTAAATACCAAATTCTCTCTCCTTTCCTTTCTCTTCCTTGGTGGCCTTGCCATTGTTGTTTCTTAATCATGGTTAATATGTAGGAGGGTGTGAGATTCAAAGAATCTCAGTAGATAAATCCCATACATTCTATCATATCATCACATTGAGCATGAAAACATCAAGAAAACATAGTTCATCACATTGGCACATTGGAAACATATACATTTTATAAAAATTTTGGCAGGGTTTCATTTTGTAAAATCGACATTCTGGGGCTCCAAACCCCTCATACAACTCAGCCAACCACATAGAAACATCACAAATCAACATTTCATATTTATGTCATAGTGTCAAATATCAAAGAAACAATAATGATAATGTGATGTTAGTAAAGAGGATTATCTACTTTATATAATTTCCTTCCTTCCCACACTTTGTCCAACACTTCTTGGACCTTCCAACACTTCTCCAAGATTTCTTGGGCTTCCTCAAACCTAAACATATCATCAAACAATTACTTAAGCTAATGGTTCCATGACTTTCTTCAAAAAGTGTTCATGAAACCCTAATTCTTCAAAAATTCACCAAAAATTCATTCTTAGCTCAAAAATGATGAATTATACCTCTATTCCATGTAATTTTTCATGAGGAATCCAAATATATCCTCAGAATTACTAAATTCCATATATATATATGGTTATGGTTCCTTCTAAATTAAGCTTTAAAACCTAAAAAATTTCACTTTCTTAATCTTAAGTTTTTTCCTGAAATCAACACTTGTTCCTAAGGTTTAGGATCATGGGGAATCCATTTTTGAGGTCAACAACTTGAAATTCCAACTATAAAACTCCCCCTATTCTGACCGAAACTAAGAGAAAATGAAAGAAAATGGCTATGCTTCATTATACAACAAACTACTTTAATATTCAAGCTTTAGATGAGTATTCTATCATTTTCCCTATGTTCTATGGTTTATAAACTCATTTCCTTGCTTAATCATGCCATGGCTGAAACCCTAAGGGAGTGGGTAAGGAAAACTAAATCATAAACTATGCTCTGAAGACCATGAACTACAAGCTTGAAGTAGTACAATATAACTTACCAACTTGAGCTCTTGAATTTTGCCTTGAACTTCCTCTTCTCCTTTCTCTCTTTCTCTCTTCTTTCTTTGCATTTTCAGCCCCTATTTTGCTGCTGGAAATGGTCATGCAACATGTTGAAAAAGTGAGTGATTAAAGGACTTAATTATATAGCTTAATCATGGTTAACTTGTAATTAAGCTTAGGTTACTTTTTGGTCAAAAAGTGACAACTTGGAGAAGTTTTACCAAAAATTCAAGCTGCCCCAAAATTTCATCCAATGAGAGGTCTTTGAGTGTCTAGTATACTCAATTTTTCTTGATCCAAATATATTTTGAACTGGGTAATTTTTAACCATACCGATAAAACTGCTTTTTATAGTAATTTAGCATTTTTGGGCTATAGTACTATTCTAATTTTATTTTATTATTTCCATAATTATCCTATATCAAATGATATCTATGTATAGTCCATATCCTATCCTGGTTATCATTTAACGGTCTGTAGGGTCCATAGTTTATTTTATCGGTTTACTGTTACTTTTGGACAATTGGCACTAATTGTTTACTTATTCTTAAATATTAACCCTCAGTGCCATATACCATTGAACTTCTCTCACTGAGGGCTTTGTTCTGACAGTAATTTTACATATTTACAAAATTACGCTTAACTCAAGGTTAAATTATAATTTATGAAACTTTCGGTCATTAGGTGTAATTGTCCCCAAAGATTTTTGCACTTTGACTCTAGGGACATCGGATGTCATTTTGATAATTTAGGAAAAAAATATAATTTCTCATTTTTTTGTTAGACTAAAAAAAATTGACCCTTTTGCCATTTTTTATGCAAAATGGTGTCTGTCCGTTTTCGTAAATTTCTTGTACATTTCATGTTATTGTTTATTCTTCTTCTTTCATTATTTTATATCTAGTAAAATTTTGGGATATTACATGAATCACTATGATATAATTTTTTTATAATTAGTTATAAATTTTCAAAATTTATCGGGTAAAATAGAAAATGCATAATGAACAGTACTCGAAATAAAGAAAAATTTGTTTTGATATTTTTATGCAATCAAGTCTCTAATCATGCAATAATGGATATAATTGGAGTCTAATATATGGAAAATGGACTTAGGTTTGTTAGTTCAGCTGGCTTCTTAAGAGGGGGTGAACTGGGAAGTTTGGATTTTTCTGTGAAAATGAGATATAGTAGTGATAGTAAAAAGTTACTGAAAAACAGAGTATAAGAAAAAAAAAAAGCAATTGCAAAGTAAATGAAAAGAAGGCATAGTGATTTACCCTGCTTCGGTCTACTCCACTTGACCTATGTTTAGTCCTCAGGCCACCACTTAAGATTTCTCTACTATTTTTTACAATATTTGAATGGGTTCTTGCAAAAACTACAGTATACCCCAGCTCGGACTTTGAGCTGAACAAGACTCTTACTCTTCTCACTCAAGAGTATGAATAACTCTCTTAGTGTATTCTCACACTAAGTACTATCTACAGATGTGTATGAATATATAGATCACAGTATGAAAACTCTCTCTCCAAAGAGTAGATATGAAAATTTAAATACAATGAATGAGCTAAACAGAGGGTAGGTAAGCTTTGAATGAATTAGTAATCAATTCTGCAGAGTTTTGGTATTTATATGTTTTTCTTCATTACCCAACAAATTAAATAAAGTTCTATTTATAGTTTTAGAGCAAAACTATCCATTGGAAACAAGGATTAGCTATCACTCTCAGAAAAATAACCATTCACCTACCACATTAAATGCATTTGACAGAGGTTATGCGAATAACCTCCTTAGTTTATGTGAATAACGAGTGACCGTTGGCTCTTAGTTTCAACATACAACTTTTGTTATGTGGATAGCCTAGCTAGATTATGCGGATAACATTCATTCCAAAATGATTTAGTTTTAACTCAAGAACATTTTCATGAAAACCTACTCAGTTGTTCAGATAACGTTAAATTTTTCTCAAACTGAGTTTTTGGAAAACATAGGTTATTAGGATAATCTCCCAAGGTTATGGGATAACCAATTTAGTTAAAAAAGGACCATGAGTTCTGTAGCATAGGTTATGCGGATAACCTATTTAACCGAGGAAAGTCCAAGGGTACTGAAGCATAGATTATGTGGATAACCTATTTAACAGAGAAGAGTCCAAGTGCTCTCTAACACACATTATGTGGATAACCTCCGTAGGTTATGCGAATAACAGAATGCACAGTACAAGTGGCCTTCACTGTTCACTCCCTTACACAAATAAGGTAACCACCTTATCAGGATAATCACCTGGACAGACCTGAGAACATGGTGCACATCTACGTTATGCGGATAACCTTAACCCTTTTCATGAAATCAAAGAGGGAACACTTAGAAAAGTTTTGAGATTGAGACTTTATCCTCATAACCTTTATTAGTTATGCCCATAAGGTAATCCTTTTCATAAAAACAAGGTGAGAACACTTAGAAACAGCTTTGAAATTGAGACTTTATCCTCATAACCTTTAAATGTTATGCACATAAGGTAACTCTTTTCATGAAAACCATTTTGAAAATATGAGCTAATCATTAATCATGTGAATAAATGCCTCATTTAATATTGGAATAAGCAGAATTGAAAGCCTAACTACCTTCTTTTATAAATAGATTCCTAAAGTACATGAAACAACTCTTCAACCTCAAGAATCTCCAACTTTATTCTTCATATGACTTGTGTTCCTTTGATATTGGATTTCCAAGCTCAATGTTATTTAGAATCATCAAAACCATCTGGATTAACAAAGTTTAAGGTGTCACACAGGGTGTTTATTTGACCTTTTAGTGTTTATTTTTTATCTAATATGAAAGACAATATTTGACCTTTTAGTGTTTATTATTGAAAAATATTTTTTCAGTAATATTTTTCATATATATGAAAGGTGTTTAGCTATAGTTATTTGTTGTTTGTTTTTTTTTTACTATTTGGTTTTTAATGTAACTATCACTTGAACTTGAACCATGCACTCATTTTATTTAATATTGTCTTTCTCTTCATCTTAGTTAAGACTTAAGAGCATGGATGTTTCAACTGATGCCAATACACAAGATAATGTGTCTCCTCCTAATCCTACTAATCTTGGCCAAAATACTATTGGTATTGGTAGTAGTAATGATCCCTCATCTGATAAATAATCAATAATTGGGAGCTCCTCCATGCAAGGGAAGATTGATCTTGCATGGGAATATTTTGCCTTCACAAAAGAGGGAAGACTAATGTGTATACATTCCTTTTTTGTTCATCAGTTTATAAAGGAGATGGAATAAATAGAATGAAGCAACATCCTTTTACTGTCATTGGTAATATATCTTCTTGCAAAAAAGTTCCTTATGATGTACGGCATAGAATGAAAGAGTCTTTAAAAGAAGTGTAGGTTAAAAAGAAACTTGATGATATTTGTGAAGAGTATGGTGAGGAAGAAGGATGTGAAGCTCCAATTCTAATTTCAATGGTCCCTAATTCTCGTGGCAAGAGAAAAGCTACAGGGATAATTGACAAATATTTTGCCTCAAGAATCTCTTCCGGCTCCCAACCAAGCATAAAAAGTGTATTGTCAAATAAAAAAGCCCAACACAATGCTTGAATGACCATTGCTCAATGGGCTCTTATCAATTGCATTCCATTTAATATAATGAATTGTCCTTTCTTTCAAAAAGTTTTGGATGCAATTGCTACCATAAGGCCTAGATTTAAAGCTCCTACCGCTTATGACATGAGAGTCAATTTGTTGGAAGATTGGAAGAAGGAATGCCAATTACTCATTGAGAGTCATCGAGCTAAATGGTAGAGTAATGACTGTACGCTTATAGTGTAATGCCCCTCATGATATTTTTCTTGACATTGAGTTTAGGACCGAGGAAACAAGACGGAGGAAGGCTCAAGTGGAGTCTGAAGGAGCTCCACGCCGCGGCGAGGAGCAGGGCCGCTGCGGCGAGAAGCTTTCCAGTGGCGTTGTTTTGGAAATTTTGGTGGAGCCGCGGCGAGGAGTGTTGGAGCCGCGGCGAGAGTCGGAAAAAATTGTTTAAATCCGGATCAGTCGGACGCGACAGAAAGAAAGAAAACGAAAGGAGCGACGCAGAGAGACGAGGAGCAGTGCTAGGGTTCGGCATTTTCGGTGTCCCAGAGTGATTCTCGTCCATCGGGAGCTTGGATTCAAGTTGGTAAACGTTCCCTACTCCTCTCTCTCCAGTTTCTTCGGTTGAAATTTGGGATTTTCGGTTGTATGGTTGGATTTCCGAGTTGGGGTGAAATCCACCGATTGAAATGGGTGATTTGAGGTTAATGGAATGTGTTTTGGTATTCTTGTTGCTTGAATGTGAGTTTTGAAGGGTTTATGTGTGTTTAGAGCTTAACCCTAGGTTGTCTTCGGTAACGGCTCCTAGGAATTCGAGGTATTTGAGGTTGTGTAGTGTTTGAGTAATCCCTAAGAGCTTATTGATGCGTGTAAAGGGTGTTGGAACCTTGGGTTAGGTTAATGTGGTTGAATTGTGATGTTTGATTTGTTGGTATATTGTGTTAATGGAAGATTTGTGACATGATAAAGGTTGTTGGCTAATCAAGAGGGGTTCACGCGTACTGGACAGTTCAAGGAAGCTTGTGGAAATCGTGTGTGTGTGGTAACGACAATTAAGGTAACCGGATGTTTGTTTTATGTGATGATATGTTGATATGTATATGTACGTATATGCATGTTCCTTTTCATACCACGATATTGATTGTGTATGTGTGTACGGTTTTCTACATATCGTGGTATGCACGGCTTGATGATTGTATATGTTATGATGTGTAGCATCCCCATACTATTGCATGCTAGCATGTCCATATGATATATGATATGATAGTATACGAATATATGTATGTAGAGGCATGTTGGCATGACATTGATATCATCACCACATGATTGCATAGTGAGAAATGGATGACGAGGTGATGATGATGAGATATGATGTGATAAAGATCCCTATCGCTAAATCCTCTCCATGGGAGAGCCAGGCGGTAGAGGACATGATATGATATGATATGATATCCCTGTCACTAAATCCTCTCCTAGGGAGAGCCAGGTGACTGTGGATTTGGGGATGCACCTTCTCTAAATCACCATCAATTCGTGATGGTCCAGGGGAAGGAGAGCCACGGTCCGAACTCTAGTGTAACCATTGGCCTGGTTGCATTAGGGTAAGGTGAGCTTGGTGATGTCCTGGAATCGGTCTTCACCGACTGTTGGAAGGGAATCATCTATTGAATGTCTTATGATGACGATAGCTCGTGGTTCTAGCCGTGTATGAGGGAGAACATGTATACCATTCATTAGCATTGCATTGCACGACTGTGTGGATCAGTATATATATATATGTGTGTGGTTGTTGTTCCCGGTTACTGAGACATTGTCTCACCCCCTCTCCCATAAACTAACCTTTCAGGTGACGGTTCTGGCACTAGTCCGGAGAAGATGCGGGAGTAGCTGTGTATGTGGGAATAGTCTATGTAGCGTGTGTATGTTGTATTAGTATCTTATGCCAAGTAGGATAGCATGGTTTGTAATGGATAATGTTATGATTGAGATTGGCTATGTATGGATGTTTATGTATGTGGTATGTATGGTTGAGTGTTGTTGAGCCTTGTTGGTTTGCGTAAGGGCCTGTAACCCTTTTGATCAGGTCGGGTTCCAAGGGGTCAAATCTCATAGGGGTGGTTCCTCTGAGGTAAAACCTCTTTGGACAGGTCAGTTTGGGGGTTTTTGGACCTGTATGAATGGTCTTTGAGCGACCAGTTGCCTTTGGTGGCAATTGGAGGTAGCTAGTGATAAGTTTTGGACAATTAGTGGTCAAAACGGTGTCAAGGGTCCAGAATCTCCATACGGAGTTGGATTGAGGTAAAAGTGGTGTCCTTGGATAGATGGGGACTAGATTGACTTGTAGGAGTTGGATTCGAGTCTATCGGAGGTCGGAGCATAAAGTTATGCGCGTCAGAAGGTGGCCCCGGAGTGTTGAAATTGCTGATATGGTATATCAGCAGGGGGCGCCGCGGCGAGGGAAGGCAGGCCGCGGCGCCAGAGGAGACAGAAGCGATGTTGAGATAGGTGAGGCCGAAGCCGCGGCGGTACTGTAGCGGCCGCGGCCGCGGCCCCAGCCCAATTTTTGGTGCTTTTGTGTCGTTTTCGCTGTGTTTATGAATATGAAGAGTTGTTTTGAGATGTCAGGGTGTGTAGGGTCAGATTTTGAAGTTTTTGGTTAAGTGCGGAGGTGTCAGGAGGTAGGATGTTACAGCTGACAGTTGGATTGATGTGAGGCAAAGAACATTGATTAACTTTTTAGTCTATTATACTGAAGGTATAGCTTTTGTGAAATCTGTTGATGCTTCTAATCAAGTGAAAGATGCAAAGACTTTGCTTTCATTGTTTTGTGACGTTATTGAATGGGTTGGTCCTGCAAATATTTTCCATGTGGTGACTGATAATATAGCTAATTATGTGGCATGTGGTAGATTAATTAAAGAGAAATATAAACACATTTATTGGTCTTCTTGTGTTGCACACTGCTTGAATCTTATTTTGAAGGATATTGCAAGCATGCCTCATATATTTGATCTTCAATCAAAGGCATCGAAGATAAACTGTATTTGTATGCAATCACACAATCTTCTTGTCATGGCTTGGGAAAAGAGAAGCGTGGAAAGAAATCGTACATCTAGGAGTGACTAGGTTTGCCATTACCTTCATTACAAGCGACTAGGTTTGCCACTACCTTCATTACATTGCATAGTATACATGAACACAAACATCACTTACAAGCCTTGGTTTTTGATAAGCATTTTGCTAATCATAAACTGTCCAAGACTACTGCAGATAGACAATTTAATATCATTGTATTAGAAAAAAAGTTTTGGGATGCTAGTTATGAAATTGTTAAGATTGCAGGTCCCCTTATTCGATTGCTGAGACTTGTACATTCAAATGAAAAAACTTCTATGGGTTATGTCTATGAAGGGATGTTTGTAACACCTTATAACAGGGCCAATTTCCCACGTATTAGATCATTATAGATTCCTTTCATCATGGTTTAGAAACTAGAATCAAAATATGTTAAAAACTGAATTTTCAATTTTCTCAGGTAATGTTTACTTGGCAAATTCCAGTTTTCCTAATAAACTTTGAAAATTCATAACTAAATATGAAAAAAATTATCTTGGGGGTGATTCAAGTCTCTAAAAATAGATAAAAAGATTATATACGTGGCAAAAATAAGAAACCGAGAAAACACTGGACCAATCAATGCAGTTTATTCCTTCAAAAAGTAATGTAGATTTGGTCATTTCTGAAAATTTCTGATTTTGACAATAAATTTGAAAAATCATATTTCCTTCTATCTGGACCAAATAATGCTTACTCTATGTCATTTGAAAGCTCTATATGTACACTTTCTAGAAATATTTTTTTTATACATTTATTTCACTCGAACAAAGTATGACACTAACTTAAATCTTGAAGGGTCAGGATTTAACTTTTACTAGAACAGTTTGGGGAAAACCTTCATATCTTCTATTATATAGCTCCAATTACCTCGAAATTAGTGGCATATGAATCTTAAAACATAGAAATTTCTATAAATATAAATCAATAAATTTTTGGAGCTCTGTACAATTTTATATTATCTTTTGAAATTTTCAGTACCTAACTTTCAGTTTCTAGTTTTCCCATTCTTGTCCTGTTCTGAATCCTAAATTTGAAAAATCACTATAATTCATACACAAATCCAAATGTGGTGCTCTTGGACCATGTTAAAGCTATATTTGTGTACTTTAAGTGAATATATATTAGTTAAGCTAGTTGCACTATCTTACATGAACAGTACCTATGTTTCTGTTAGGGTGTCCAGATTGTACATTTCCATTCATGTTTAGGCAAAATGAGCTTCATATCATATTTACATCATCATTCATTGTACCACATTCATGCATAACATAATGATAAACTTAGAAATACATAAGAACAAATAATGGCAGCTTCACTTATCTGCACATATATTGATACAATGATCACATTATAAAATAATGACTTTGCATAATCAACCATTTGTTATTATCTTCATGCATCTAGCTCCTCCCTTAGCTCTTTTTCATTGTTTTTCCCTAGCATGGTTATTCATTGAGGGGGGTGAGATTCAAAGAATCGCAATAGCAATTACCCATACATGAAATCATATTATCACATTTACATAAAAACACTAAAGAATAATTGATCCAACACACTTGTACATTTAAGTCATATGATTTCACAAAAATTTTGGCAGAGTTTCATTTTGAAAAATGGATATCCCAGGGTCTCAACTCCTCATTCAACTTAGCCAACATCATAAAAATATCACAAGGCAACAATAAAATCATATGACAAAGCATCAAACATATTGAAAGCAAATATGATAACATAGTGCAAGTAGGAAAGTAATGCTACCTTTGTGAATCCTCTTACCTTTTCCTTCGGTTCCACCTCTTTCTAACACTTCCACAAGCTTTGTTAGGATTCCTCAAACCTAAATACATCATTAATTAACTACTTAAGCCAATGGTTTCATGACTTTCGTCATAAAGCCTTCATGAAACCCTAACATTTCATTTTTCTTTTCCTTTGGCCTTTCATGAAATCAACACTTGTTCCTAAGGTTTTCCACCATGAAGAACTCATTTTTGACATAAAAAAAAAATTAAAATCCCACTCTAAACTAACCTTCTATTATGGGCGAAAATAACAAGAAAAGGAGAAAAAATGATTTGTTTTAAAAATCATCCAACTGCTTCCACAATCTTGTTCTAGGTTATTAGTTTAGTATTTCTCCTAAGTTTATTGCATCAAAATTCATTCCTTACTTCCTCTAGGGTTTGGCTGAAATCTTAGCATGATGACAGGAAGCAGAAAACTCCATGAAATCATACCATACAACTTAAGAAACTAGCTTGAAGGGATGGCACAGCTTACCTTGTACTTTGGTCTTCAAGCCTTCGAGTTTGCTTTCCCTTTTCTCTTCTCCTTTTTCTCTCTTTCTTTCTTGCATTGTCTTCTTCTATTTTTGCTGCTACATGTGTCATTCAAAATAGATAGGAAAGAGAGGGATTATGTAGCCTAATCACTCACTAATTACTTAGTCTTAATCACTTTTTTGGTCCAAAAGTCCAGACTTCCTCAAGAAGTTGTTTCGCCAAAAAATTAAATCCTTCTTTAAGAAGTTTTGGCCAAAAAAAGTGATTTGTCTAGACGCCTAGGAGAGGGGAAAAATCATCCAAATACTACATATTTTTCTTGGTCCAGATATATCCTATGTCAGATACTTTTTACCAGTACCGAGAAAGTCGCTTTTACTGTAATTTACTATTTTAGGGATATATGACTATTTCAAATTTATATCTATGTTTTCATAATTATCCTGTCCTAGACAATATCTGTGTAAGACTCAAATCTTGTCCTAGTCACCTTTTAACCGTCTGTAGGGCTCACAATCTACTTTATTGGTACCAAGTTACTTTTGGACATTCGGCACTAATAGTTTCTTTATCTTTAAACATTAACCCTTAGTACCATATACCATTAGGCTCGTCTCATCGAGAGCTTGATTCTGATAGAAAATTTTCATATTTACAAAATTACCCCTGACCCGGGATTAAATTATAATTTTTAAAACTTTCATGTCATTATGTGTAATTTTCCCCAAGGTCTTTTCTATTCTCATTCTGAATTTAAGGACGTAAATGTTATTTTTATAATTTTTTAGGGGTAAAAATATAATTTTTCATTTTTTATCTAAACAGGAAAAATGACATTTTTATCATTTTTTCACGCAAAATGGTGTTTACCCATTTTTACTAATTCCTTACAAATATTTAGATATTTTGGCTCTTAGGGATGTTAAATGTTGAGGGAAAAAAAGTTAATAAAGAATATGTTTCATAATAAGAAGGAAAAATATAAGCCTTACACAAATATTATTCAAGCTTGATGGGATGAGCACTTGAAGAATGATCTACATGCAGCTGCATATTCATTGAATCCTACTTTCTTGTATGATAAAGAGTTTTGTAACAAAAGAAAAATTATGGATGCAATGCTTGATTTATTTGAAGTAAACGGCTCTTCTACCTATATTGAGATGATAACTCAATTGACAATATATCGTGAGCGTGAAGGCTCTTTTAGTCAAGACCAAATTATTGCAGCAGCCAATAGAAGAGAACCTTGTATGAATCAATTTGTTACTAATTAATTATTATTTGCCATATTAGTTTATAATATAACTAGCAATGCACCTGTGTGATGCACGGGATGTTTTAGTCAATCAACTTTGTAAGATAGATTTGATCCAAAAAAGAAGAAAAAAGTTAATGACATGTTATATGTTCTTATTAGATATGTAAATACTAGCTTATGTAATTTGAAAACATTAATCAAGAAGTACAAAACAAAATTTATTTTTTATAGCAGTTTCATCTTATATAAAAGCATAAACTAATAATTTAGCTAGATGAGTACCTATCTAATATTTAGAGGTAGAGCTAGAATAAAAAGTTAGGAGGGACCAAGCTTTGAATTTAACTTGAGTGTGTGTGTATATTATGTGGATGTGTGTATATATAGCACATAAATATACAAACTTGGGAGGATCATGGCTCCTACCAGTCCCCTCCTTCTATCCTTGCTAATATTGTATATTGAATTTTTACTTATTATCGTGAACATGAAAAATTGAAAATGCGTTTTTTTCCCAATGAGTGAAAATAAGCATATACTACTAAACACAACTTTTATAACAATTTAAGGATTAAGATTGATAAAAATTGAAAAGTATTTTAAAAATTATTTTTCTGTTCTTAAAAAAATAATTAAATAATATATTTTTTAATACAAATAAATAATACATTTTTCTAAATCACTATTTTTTATATTAGATTGACTTACTTAACCTGTAACTAATGATGAATTTTCTTATAATAAGTTGGCTTGTTTAATTCGAAACCTTATTTAACCTATAATTCATAAAAGGTTAACTTGTTATTCATAAAAGGTTAACTTATTCAACCATTATAATGGTGGTCCTAATAAAAAAAACCAATTATAACTATGATTAATCCCTCAATATGTTAGCTACAACAAATTTTAATGCTTGATATTTAAATATGATCTTTAAATTATTTGATTTGACAACTTTTAGTCAATTACTATTACTAATAACTAATAAAATTGTATAATTCTACCGCTATTAAAAGAGAATCATAAATGACAAATTACTAATAACTACTATAAAAAATACATTATATTTACATAATATAAGAATTAAACTGATAGATTAATTATGTGCTAAATTTCATAACCGAATTTTTTTATGGTGGTCATAATAAAAAAGAATATGAATTTGAAATCTAATAATAAATGTATTATGTTACTTTCTTTTATATTTATACCATAAATTAATATTAACAACATTGGTCAATTATGGAAATTAATTAATTAATTAATTACACCAACAATGATTGAGGGAGAATTAATACAAATCTGACCCTTCTTTTTTTTTTTTCCAAGAATTCAAATTTGACTTTAAACCCAAAATAGTATCAAATCATACTTTATCAAGATCTAATTAGAAAATGCAATAAAATACATTAATATTCAACCAAATAATATGTATTTATGTGTGAACTTGATTTTCAAGAAAAAACTTTTAACAGAATATATCATATTTCAACACAATTAAGTTATCTAATTACTCAAAATATATCCATAAATTAAGATTGATTTAAATTAGTATAAATTCTTTTAAAATAATTTGATAATGACACAAAATGTTAAATCATATTATACATTATGATGATTAGGATAAATACAATTTAACACAATATATCCTTTAGACACAAATTTATTAATGGTGTGATAAAAAAATTTAAAATTATCCAAAAAATTTATTAAAATTATATTAATTTTTCAAATAAACATATAATATTGTATTTTAATAATTGATTAAATGTGGGTACAACATGTATTTATAGAGAAAAACATATAAATATTGATTATGATCCATCATTTAAGGGAAATCAAGTTGGTACAAATTAGCCACCTAAATGCAAATTAAATTAATATAACAAATTGGTTTGATGATTTAGGATGACACATGGCTAGCCTCAACGGTTTTTCCTATTTTGGTGTTAATGTTGAGGTGGCACGCTGTGATTCCTACTTTGAGCCTTACTTTTATATATATAATAGAAGATTGAATGTTTTTGTCTTTTTGATGTAGATATGTGGTGGGACATTTTTGGAGGTAGTGTTCTAGAGTTGTAAAAACTTGCCATTCATATTCTTAGCCAAACTTCTTCTTTTTCTTCTAGATGTGAGCGAAATTGGAGTTTGTTTAAATGCATTCATATAAAAAGAAGAAATAGATTGGAGCATCAATGATTAAATGACTTGGTTTTTGTTAATTACAACTTGAGACTACAATATAGGTAATAAGTTTCAATTATAATCCTATTGACAATAAATAATTCACATTTGATTTTTTTTTTGGCTTCATTGAATCTATATTTCAATACTTTGATTTGTTTTCATCAAAAGTCACAATTGAAGAATAGGAGCTATGATCCTATTGATTATGAATCAATTGACAAAGTTGATTTTTGGGTTACTGAAGAAGATACAACTCCTAAGTTTGATGATGTAGAACTTCAAATTGAGACTTTCATTCCATCACTACCTCTAAGAGAGAATGAAAGTTTATATTTTCAATTTCATTAAAGTTTCTAATATTAGATGCTTGGTTTTTATATGTAATCATTAATATTACTTTGTGCCAATTATATAATAGGTAATGAAAATGTGACCATTCTAAATCCCCTACCTCTAGCTTCATTAGATGCTGATAGAATTCAACATGATGCTACTGGTGGTTTTGACTCTCTTAACTTGGCTGTTGATGAGTCACCATCTGAAGAATTTAATTTGAATGACTTTTATGGTGGTTATTGATTCAATGTTTTTGCTGGATGAATATTGATACGATTATGTATAGTGTTTAATTATTTATTGTGGATGAATTTTGTTGTTTGTGGGAACAATAGTTGATGAATATTGTAGCAGACTATTTTTAATTTTCATCCTAAATTGAATATTAATTTTATAATCTTGAATAAATATCTTCTACATTTTTCATTTACATCATTTAAAATATATCATTTTATTCACAACCAGTTTAACCTCAGTTTGACTATTAAACCTTGAATCGGTATTTCGACCGTTTCAATGGACGGTTTAGTTTTTAATACTTTGTTTAAAAGGTAGAATGTTGAATAAGAAGTCATTATTTAAGGGTCTCTGTAATAGTTTTAAATACCTTTATTTTATCTTTATTTCATTTCTTGTTATTTCATTTTATTTATTTATTTATTTTTGGCTCCACTTACGCCAAGAGTGTAATTATTAAAAAATAATCACATATCATATATAGTAATGGAAACTATAGCTAATGTATGACTATTTTTTATTACAGGCCTATTTGCGTAAAAAAAAAACTCTTGTAGCATCCAATCCCAAGAATCTGATGTAGCTAATTGAATTACTTGGAAATAAGCAATGGACTCAATTGCCTTAAATAAATGGGCTTGAAAATTAATTTATTGTCTATAATTTTATTTATTATTATTATTGTTATTATTACTACTACTACGACGAACAAACACTGAATTTAATTTGCATTTTTGATGAAATTAATAGATAGATGATCTATTTTATTTTTAACTATTTAATATAAAAATATTTATTTTTCTACTAATTTTCATTTTCCTATTATGTATTAATCAATAATGTAATAAAGTAAACTGCACATTTATACAACAAACAAACACCACAACAAATTAGTCATAAATACTAATACAATTACAATAATAGTTACGCAAAATAAAAGTACTACTGGACACAAAGAACAACAAATCTCACAGAGTATGTTTTACACGAAATGTGAAGGAAATGGCTTCATATAAGCAAGACTTTCATGGTATTGAATGCTTCACCACCATAGAACATTGTAACTTGCGAAGGTAGAAAATGTGGGTTGAAGTCAATTAGGGGCCTTGCAATATGATCAGCAAAATATGAGTGGATTATTCTGTGGTTCATAAAAAGGACAACCCTAGAACAGAGAGGAGGACTACTGATATGAAGTATAGCAAAAGGAAGCACTCCACCTTCCTAGTCATATACCAGCTCAGGAAAATCACTTCCAAGTGAAAATTAATCAATACAACAAATAAGATTCTATCCCGAATGATCATCCATAAATTTGTAAAGCTTTAAATACAAGTTTTTTCGTGTTCCTTTAACACCATATGGCAGTATTCACCACATTCTCCAAAATAACCAAGAATGCTATTTTCGATCTCTATAAGCGTCGGCCATACATCCAAATGATAGCTCTCAACTTCAAAGTAAACCGATAATGCTCCATTCCAATATCAATGAATTATCTCATTAAAATATGTTGGACAATTAAAAAATATTTGAGAAGGATAAGCAAATGAGAGACAAGACTCACTCCATACACACGATTTAGATGAATAAACATCCACTACAACATTTTTTCCATTATTGATTTCTACTTTCCTCATGCAGATCACTTTGTAATGTGGAGACCTCAATGGATTATAAGCAATATTCATTCCAAGAATGTTTTTTTTACATTCTTCCCTGATAAAAGCAACTCGTGCAACCTGGGTAGTAGTTGGATTCACAATGTAATAATAAAAAATAGTCTCCCCATAATTGATAATAGGATAAGAAGAAGAATTATGTATACCTTCAACAATTTGAGTAGAAGTATTAACTGTTGAATAAAGTAAAAAAAAGCCCATTGCAAGATTGCATTATTTCCACATGAGAAAGATGTAAGTAACTCCGATCAAGAATCGTCAAATCTACCAAATCTTCTTCAGAATCAAAGAAAGGAACAACCTCAAAATCTATACTTAGTGGTAGAGTTGGCTTCAACAAAAGTCCACACAGAATAAGAAATGGATCACACCAATGGTGCGTGTGCATGTGACAGAACTCTAGATTAGCAATTAAGAGTGACCATGCTTTATTGATGCTCATAAACATTCACAGGAAGGTGAATGAAAATTTGGATCATGATAACTTTAGAAAAATAACTTTATTCATTCAAGAGGGTAGGTCATACTACATTTCGCATTTCCATGTCACGAAAAATGCTTTATTCAACAAACCCACTACCTTTCCCTTCATGATAAAAATCAACTTGCTCACTAATATTACACCCACTGAAACTGATCTCCCTTACGATGTGGCTGATATCATCCCTTTCAATCAAATCTTCAGCCTCCTTCAACTAAGTAATCAACTAATAGGTAATAGCTGAACCTTTATACTTTTATTGCATGTATCTTAAAAAAATTGAATTCATCAAAGCTTATAAACGTTACAAAGCATTTGCATTTGCAGATATCACCGACTCACTCACTCCATTGGGCTATGAAGTGCTCAATGCTCCATCGAAATATCACAAGCCTCTGATAAATTTTCAGCTCACATAACCAGGGTAGATTTATCATTTCATTTACTTTCAGTTTTTCTAAATCCTTTTGGTAATCTTCTCAATAGTTAAAATAGTGTTTCTGTTATAGGTATCCAGTGATAGATTGCTTCTTGTTCAGAAAAGTAGCACAAAGAGTAATAAGAAAATGGCCTTCTAATGTCCAACCAGGTGAAAATGTTCAATGCCACCTTTTTCATGTTTGGGTTCTCAACTTACACGGTAAGATTTTTGTATCTATCCCTATCAATATTTTAATAAAAAAAACTATTCTCTTTTTTTAAGTTTTCTTTTCTTTCCTTGATTAACAAAATTGATCCTATTAACATAACATGATTGATCTACCAAGAAATTTCAGAATACATTATAGTTAGAAATCTCTCTAACATTACCAAAGTTATCTTTATCCCCAACATGTAGCAATATAAGAAAAAGAAACAACGAAGTGCTAGATCAGGGCTCTTAGCAACTACTATTTTGACACTGATAGTTAGATCAATGAACTTTACAACTACAAATCTTTTTTTCTCTCTATTAATGTAGTTAATGTTAATATCGCTCTCGATAGCTAAGTTAAGAAAACTTATGTCAATTACTATCTTTTTGTGTGAACATATATAAACACTATTAATACTATATGCTATATCAGTTTATAATCTTATTATTGTTCTAAATCTAAATGATTATAATAAACAAACCACAACAAAGACCTAAAAGAAAAAAGCAAAGGAGAAAAATAAATCTACAATATCTCCATGTTAATAACAAGTGATGCAAATGAGCAAAGAAAATGAAGAAGAGAAGAACAATGAGAGGCTCTCTGTAGTTAAGTTAAGAAAACTTATGTCAATTACTATCTTTTTGTGTGAACATATATAAACGCTATTAATACTATATGCTATATCAGTTTATAATCCTATTACTGTTCTAAATCTAAATGATTATAATAAACAAACCACAACAAGGACCTAAAAGAAAAAAAAAACAAAAGAGAAAATTAAATCTACAATATCTCCATGTTAATAACGAGCGATGCAAATGAGCAAAGAAAATGAAGCAAAGAAGAATGAGAGAGAGAGAGAGAGAGGGAGATTTCGGTTAAGATTCTTGGGCATATACATTCAAATTCTAGCTGCACAATTTATATCCAACTCCAAACAAAAATATCTAGGTTGGAATTGAACTCTCGCTAAAATAATCATGGGTAGCATTACATTTGAAAATATTAAATATTGCAAAATTTAGAATTAAAAAAAATTAAATGTCAATTAAGATCACATCTTAAATAATGTAAAATCTTTGCCATCTAAATTTCTCGTAATTAAAAGAAAGCAAGATTATTCAAAGTATGTTATCATTTAGATTTATTTTTAGTTAGAATAAATTTTTAAGATTATTACTGAGCTTTAAGTTTTTTATCACACTCCTACTTTCTGTGGGTGTTTCATTTTTGTCCGAACTCATCTCTCTCTTATGTACATTCACATCCAAGCTGCACAATTGTACATACAAATCTAGGCATTAATATTTGAGTTAGAATTGAACTCTTGCTAAAATAATCATAGGAAAAAATGGCGTCTCAAGATCTATGATGTATCTATTTTATGCCTATAAAATATCCTCATTTTCTATCTATTTTTAGCTCTAAATATTGTAATTTGATAACTTTTGGCATGATTCTGCATAACTCGAAATATATTTGCATCACAAGAATATTTATGAGGATTTTGAGCTACATAAAGCCAAAAAGAAGGAAAAAAATGTTGAATTACAAAGCCACCTGATCCCTACTAATTCCCTCACCCGTGGATGGGTGAGAAGAATAAGAGAAGCAATTCTCTCGAGAGGACCCGACACGGGGTCAACTATGAAGGCACCCAGCCGGCACCGGCTGGTCTCGTGACTTAGGAAAGAAGACACGTCTAGCGGGCACTGGGTGAAGGAAAATTATATGGACTCGGCATCGGCTCGTTTCAAGAAGCAGATTTAATTTTTACACATTTTCATGATATATTGAGTTTTTACGGGCTTCTAGACTTCTTTATAAAAGGAAAAATGATAGAAACATAAAGGGAAGTTCAGTCAAGCATCTGGAGGCTAGAGAATAGGATTATGAAGCTTTTGGAGCAATTAGAAGAGATCAAAAGGCAAGGAAAGCAAGAGATTTTGGGAGTTTTAAAGCAATCTTCGAGTTCCTTCTTTTCTACCTTCATCTTTTGTATTGTTTGTTTTATGATTTGGGATTTGAACTTTGTTAAGATGACTAAATTTATGGATTGCTAAATTCCCAGCTAGGGATAGAGATATAGCCTGATTGAGATTCACTCAATTTTATGATTTGATTATGATTATGGAGTTTGAACTTTAATTATAGATATATATTAGATTTTTACAATTATATTTGTCTTCCTTATTTTAACATTGAATTTTGTGACTACCCACCATAAATTCTAATTTATGGACAAACTTCAAGAGCTGAAAGGAGAAGAGTAAGCCTAGACTTAGGAAGACAGACGTAGATAATTAGACTAGAGATAGATCTAAGAATTTGTGGTGACTTAGTTGTAGTTCTATGGTTTGGTTAGATGAGTGGGTTGCGTGAGAGCGAATTCAACTCTATTTAAACACGAACTAATGTGCTGAGAGATGATTATGATACAATAGGAACAATTGTCATTATAATTGCACAAATCCAGAAAATAATTTGAGTTATCCCAATCGGTGAACTCTGATTTCTTGACACTTCTACTGACTGAATTAACTTATAGATCGAATTATTTGCTTCTTTTTAATTTCCAATTTTCTCATTCAAATTGTTAATTGTTTTTGGATTAAAAATTGTGGAGTATAGATTTCACAACCTCCCTTGAGTTCAACTCTGGAATACTCAGGACTTTTTATTACTATGATTGACCTTGTATACTTACAGGATCTTGATCAATCTAAATCTTACAAAATTTAGAATTAAAAAAATTAAACATCAATTAAGATCACATTTTAAATAATTTAAAATGAGATTATTTATATTAGATAATTTAAATAATTTAAAATCATTATTTTAGTTTAGGGTTTAATAATTTAGTCATAAAGCTCCCTAACATAATCAAGGACTACAGCTCGAAAGAATCATCTAGCATTACTATACAATTAATAAAGATAATATTAACCTACATGAGTACATTTCAAAGCATCTAATAGTAAATATTATGTGTGCTAAAGCATTTGAAAGATATTTATCCAAGCCATTTTATCTCTTAAAACATTAATTTGTACTGATCAAGTAGTGTAACTTCAGTTACTACATGCAAAACTACTCAATTGTACATATTATATAACTACAAAAAATAATAATCTAACTAATAATGCTTATTAAAAGAAAAGAAAAATCACAACTAGCCTCCCACATTTGATAGTTGAATTGAGGGTAGCCTTTTTTTTTAATGATAATACATAAATTTTCATTTCTCCCAAAGCACTAACTTTACAACAGATATCTATACATTCAAAAGAGATATAGTTACGAGCCACCTTCTAGGAAGGGTTCTCCTAATTACTACCCTAATACAGAAACTAGTTAGTAACAACACCAATCTTTATAAAAAAATCCTTCTCATAACTTCTTTATTTATGCCCTGCATAATAGTTGCATCTGATTCTTAATTCAATCTTTATTGCTCTTGAGATAGTTTGGATTGTGGAGTTTTTGTTATCATGTATTCGTGTATTCCTTTCCTTCCACACATGATAAATCACTATTGCAAATCCTGTATATAACATATTCCTAAAGCAAGATTGTCTTCTAAATTGCATTGTTAACCATCCCCTCCACCTATTAAATTGATTTGGAATACATGTGAGTCCCAACTATTTACAAACATCTACTAACAAATCTCTTGCCCATGGGCATTAAAAATAAAGGTGCTCCACATTTTAACCTCAGTATCACATAGAACGTCATTTAAGTCGGCCACAGGGATATGGAGATCTAATAATCTACTCTTAGTGATTAATCTTTTCTGGATTGACAGCCACATAATAAAAGCATGTTTGGGAACATTATATCTACTCCAAGTAATTTCATCATACTTGAATTTCTCATGTTCACCTCAAAGCCACTTGTATCCTTCACTTATAGTATATTTTAGTGCATGTGATACATTCCATTGTCCATTTTCATACCCTTGTGTAAGTTTGATTTTAACCTTGTTGAGTTTTTTCCAATACCATCCAACATCAAGGGGGCTGGTGTAATTCCAGAAATCTGTGCCTTTTAAGTATACTCCATCTATCCATTTCACCCATAGGTTGTCCACTTTAGATGTCATGTCCCAAATTTGCTTGGCAATTGCTGCCTCATTCCAAACATCACATTTTTTTATTCCAATGCCTCCATACTTTTTAGGTAAGTAGATTCATTCCCAATTAACATGTGTCATAATCCTGCCATTAACTTCTTGTCCTTACAAGAATGCTTTACATATGGCTTCAATACCTTTTATGATACTGCTAGGAAGAATAAAAATATTCACCCAGTAGGTTTGCATAGAGAACAGCACTGAGTTAATTAATTGACATCTACCAGCAAAGGAGAGGTCCCTTGTTGCCTAGTTTCGAATTCTCAAAGTAATCTTTTCTATAATAAGTTGACACTCTTTTATTCCACTTAGTTGGAGATAGAGGCATACCCAAATATTTTACTAGGAAGTCCCCTATAGGGAATCCTGTCATATTAAGGATTTGTTCCTTAACTTCCTCCTTGAATCCATTTATAAATAAACCAGATTTGCTAGGACTAGCATTAAGGCCAGTGGCTTGAGAAAAAGTCTTCAATCCATTCATCATAATTTCAATAGATTGTGAGGTAGCTTTACAAAATATCATGAGGTCATCAGCGAAGCAAAGATTAACCAAACCAAGTTTTTTGCATAGTGGATGGTATTCAAAGTCTGGAAGTTTAGCATTTACCTTTAAGATTCTAGTAAGGTACTCCATCACTAAGACAAACAAAAGAGGTGAGATTGGGTCTCCTTATCTTAGTCCTTGAGCACCCTGGAAGTAGCCATGGATTTAACTATTGATAGCCACAGAGAAACTTGTGGTTTTGATACAACTTGTAACCCATTTATTGAACTTTGAGGGGAAGCAAAGTCCAGCTAATAGTTCTTGGATAAAGTCCCATTCAACCATATCATATGCCTTCCCCATACCTACCTTCATTAAGCATCTAGGGGACACATTTTTTGTTACATCCCTAAAATATTAGATAAATAAAAATGTATAGAGAACTTATAAAAACGGACAGACACCATTTTGCGTGAAATAGGGCAAAGATATCATTTTTCTTGATTGGATGGGAAATGAGAAATTATATTTTCGCCCCTAAGAATTATGAAAATGACAATTTTGCCCTTAGGAGGAGAAAAAAAAATTAAGGCGGTGGACGTAGAAAGAGAATTGAAGAAAAGTTTATAAATTTTGGGGCAAATTACACATAATGACCCAAAAGTTTTAAAAATTATAAATTTATCCTTGGTCAAGGGCATTTTTATAAATATGAAAAATTAAAGTCAAAATGAAGCTCTCAATGAGCTTAGACCATTGGAATATAGTATGAAATTTATTAAGATCAAAATAATATTTATTGGGTAATTATGATTTAATATTAATGTCTTACCCGATAAATGTTAGTCTGGTATGCAGGAAGAAGTAGTATTCATTCAAGAAAAATGTGTGAGTCTTATATTTGGACCAATTGGGATAAGTATATTATGGTAATTTTATATCCCAATATAATTATAATTAGTATCCCAATAATAGTAAAATATACTGCTAAAGTAGCTTTAATTATCCAGACCGGTTCAGGATATATCTAGATAAGTAAATATTTAAAATTTTTAGACCAAAATACCCTCCATTTCGTGTTGACCAAGCTGCACATGGGAAATTCCAATTATTTAATATTTATGCCATTTTTACATGAATTTTCAAGAACCTTCAAGTACATAAGTTGGCATAATTTAATTGGTTCAATTTCTCTATATTAACTCCCACTTCTTGGACGTGAAAGACGTATGAAAAAGTGAGAGGAGCAGCTGCATACACAAGGAAAGAAAGAAGAGAACGTGAGGAAGGAGAAGAAAAAGGGAAAAGATAAAATTCAAGAAAAATAGGTAAATTCCTATTTGTGATTTTTATGGTTCCTAGCTTAGTTTTCAAGTGGTTTAGGCTAAGCTTTGAAGCTTCTCCTCTTCTCCTCTTCCTTTTTAGTTTCAGTTTGGATATGGATTTAAGAAAGGAAGTGGTTTTATGCAATAAAGTTTGGAGAAAGCATGAGATTTTTCAAGAAAAGCAAACTAGGTGTGTTTTAAAGCAAGTTTTTATGAAAAATCAATTTCTTCCCCTTAAGAGAAGATTTTGGTCAGACTAATAAGGTGGGAAGGAGCTGGATTTTCATGTATTTGATGGCAAAAATGAGTTCCCCATGATGAAAAACCTTAAAGACAAGCATTGGCTCAAAGATTAGGCTTTAGATAAAGAGATTGAGTGTTTAGGGTTTTAAATAAGACTTTATAAAGTAGCTACTTATTCTAGTTGATTGAGTAAGTGTTTAATGATGTTAAGGGACATGAGGAAGCCTAAGGAGGCTAGTGGAAGCATTAGATTTAAGAGGAAGAGCCAAAGGAATGCTTCAAGGTAGTTAAGTTTCATATTCTTGCTTTATGTTCTTTCATTGTCTTTCTATGATTAAATTGTGTTACCATATTGCAATTGTGATTTCTTTGATTGGTATTGGCTGTAAAATGAGGGGTTTTATTCCCCGGGATGTCCATTTTCTAAGCCGTTATGCTGCCAAATTTTTTTATGACCAATGTGGCAATTTATTGTTTAAATATGATTGATGTGATTAAATGTGATCAAATGTGAGTTATTTGACATGATTGACATAATTGCATGAAATGTAACTTGCTACTGAGATTGCCCCCAATCTCATCCCCTCAAGTATCCCAAATGACTAGGCACAAGCTATGGCAAAGGAGTCCAAATAAAAGGCAAGGAGAATGAAGAAGAGAATGATGCTTGATGGTGTTTTCAAGCTATACGTGTATATTTTGAAATTATGTATAAAACCATGTGTATGCTTTTAGATCTGTGCCATTGTGCTATTATGTCCTTATGAGCATTATGAAATGTTGGGCATGGATTTGAAACATGGAATGATCCTATGAGCTTATTTTGAAGTCTACTTTGCCATGTTATATTGTTAGAAGTTCATTTTGTAGCAATGAAAGTAAAGTTAACACTATTTGACTGATGCATGGCAAGTAAGTCAAGTGTTATACATTATCTGAAACTAGAGAGAACAAGGTTTCTAATGAGTTAAAGAACACTCAATTTGGATATGTGTACAATTTATAGTATATTTTTAAAGTTAAGGGTCAAAACTGGATAGAGATGTGAAGGCTGCGAATTTTACTGAATTTATTACTTCTCTTTGAAAAGTGATATAAAATCGTACAAAGCTCCAAAAATTCAGTGGCTTACATTTATGAAAATATTTATCTTTTGAGGTTAATATACCACTTGTTTTAGTTCAATTGGAGCTGTACAATGAGAGATATGCAAGTTTTCCCAAGATTGTTCTAGTAAAAGTGATGTTTTGATCCCTAGTGATTCAAATTGATGTTGTGCCCTGTCTAGACTAAATAAATATATAATAAAAATATGAAGGTAAGTAGACATATATGTCTTTACAAGGGCATATAGAATATATGATTTGGCTTAGTATAGAGTTAGATATGAATTTTTAAATTTACGGCCAAAATCCTGGAAAAGAGAGAAATGACCATTTATACAGTGTAAGTTTGAGTAATAAACTGTACTAATTGGTCAGATTAAAGAAAATTTTCATATTTTTATCTTGTACATCATGTTTCTAGCTTCATTTAGAGACCTGAACCACATTGATACAATTTTTCTAGATTAAGTTATGATTTTTCAAAATTCGTCCAGAAAACTTGAGAACCAAATAAATAGTACTATGTTTTTTTTTAATTTAAATATTTTGGTTCTATTAATGGTTCAAGCTCTTAATATGAGCTAATTGGATATTGTACATACTATAATATACGAAAAAATATAGATAAAAGTAAGGTGTTATATTTTTCTTCTTATACAATCTCAATATTTCTTGGCTGATCATAATATTATGGATAATGGATCTACCCTTAACAAAGGCACCTTGATTCTCACTTACCAGGTCAGGGAGGACTCTCATCAATTTGTTGCACAACACTTTTGATATGCATTTGTAAATAGTGTTCCAACATGCAATGGGTCTAAACTCACTCGCCAATCTCAGATTTTCTATCTTTGGGACCATGCAAAGAGTAGTTGCATTAATTTGTTTGAGCATTTTGCTATTATTGAAGAATTCCTGAATAGCATTAGTGATGTCTTTCCCTACAACATCCCAATCATCCTTAAAGAATCCACTTCCAAAGCTATCAGGTCCAGGACTTTTTGAGGGGTGAATACTAAATAGTGCCTTTTTGATTTCCTCCTCCATGACTGGATGAATCAATGAGATTTGTTGTTCTACATTGAGGACTGTCCCTTCCTTAATGATATTCCTATCAATAGGTCTTCTATTATGCATCTTCCCTCCATGGATAGATTGATGATATCTTTCTATATAATCAATCACTTTATTATAATCAGTCAGGGTTTCTCCTTCCTTTGTGGTGATACTAGTGACTTTGTTCCTGTAGTTTCGAATCTTCAAAATCTAGAAAAAATACGCTGAATTTTGATCCCTTTGTTGAATCCATCTCTCTTTGGCTTTTTGAGCTAAGAAACTCTCAGCAGCCTTCTCTAATATCAAGTAAATTTCATGAGACTCCCTTTCTTCAGATTGAAGTGTTGGATTTGTAGGGTAAGTGTGCAGGGCTTCCTGTGCTCTTGTCAACTTTTCTTTTGCTTCTCTAGCACCATTCACAATATCACAAAATTCTTCTCTATTTAGTTTCTTCAATTTACACTTAACAGCTTTCAATTTAGAGGTCATTTGGTAGAGTTTAGACCCTAGATGATAAGTTCTCCAAGCTTCAGTCACCATAATCTTGAAGGAAGGATGCATAGCCCACATATTGAAGTATTTAAAGGCTTTTCCTCTCCTGGTACCTTGTTGTATATTCTTAATAACCATAGGACAATGGACAAAGATGCCTTCAGGCATGAATATAGCAACTTGGTTAGGGAATTAATTGAGCCAGTGTTCATTGATGAGTACCCTGTCTAGTTTACTAAAGATTCATTGCTCATCCATATATTTGTTGTTCCATGTGTATTTGTATCCTTGCCATTTCATGTCCATAAACCATAAGTTTCCACACAGTTCACAAAGTCTTTAATTTCGTGATGTTGTATTGGTGGGCCCCCTATTCTTTCATCATAATTAATCATGCAATTGAAATCACCTAAAACCACCTAAGGATCCTGCATGGTTTCAACTATGTATATTAGACTATCCTAGAGAGGAGTTTGATTAGCAGCCAAGTTGTGGGCACACATAGCAGTGAGAAAGTAAGTCTTTTGTGCTATCAGATCATTAACAAAATAGTGTATTAGCTGCTCATTTTTCCCAATCACTTGAACATCAAAAGCATCATTTTTCCACATAATCCACAACTTACCTCTAGAGCAATGTTCCATGTTCGTGAGACACTTCCATTCAGGTCCAAAAACAACAAAAACTTTAGCAAAGTTAATGGCAAGTTAATGGCATTAACTTTAGTTTTAACTATACCAAAAAGAGCTATATTTTCTTTACAACAAAGGTATTTGATTTCCCTTTGTTTGCTAGGGCTATTAAGCCCTCTAATATTCCACATAGTGAAATTAGCCATTAGGTCTAGCCTGGTTTGGATGGCCAGATATAGTGTCTTCCAAGTTTCTAACATTAACTATCCACTCTCTATTGAGCTCTGCATTTTCCTTTACTTAGTGTTTTGATTTATAACTTGGCACACTTCTCTTACTTATTATTTTCCTTACCAGTTGCCATTGTTGTTCAGTTTGATTGGTTGTCATGGTTGTATGTATACCATGCTGGGCGGCATTTGATTTATGCATTTGCTATGATTCATCCTTCTCCATGTTTATTGGCTGCCTTGGGACCCAGACTTTCCTTTCTTCTTTTTTTCCAACAAATATTGCTGCTGTGGCCAAACCCATTACATGTTTCACATAAAACAGGTTTCCACTCAAACAGAACATTTTGTTTGATTACTTCCCTCAGTTTATTCTCCAAAAAAAATAGAGTTAGGGAAATCCCTATTTACTTCAACCTCAACAAGTATACGCAGAAAGCTACCCCTTTCTCTATTCATGGTTTGTCTATCAGTCATGATAGGCACCCCAATTATACTAGCTATTTTCCCCAATGTGCTTTGTACCCAATATTTTAAATGAAGGGCAGGAATTTGTATCCAAACTAGTACTCTAGTTACTCTGCCTTTAGTTAAATTAGTGTTGCCATCCCACGATGTAACAATCATCAGTTTGTTGCCAAAATGAATCACCCTTGCTTGAAGAACTTCCTCTTTAGTAGTTTCAGATGTAAATCTAATAATGACAATTTCATTTTTCACTAACAGCAGCTTATCTATTCCGAACTTCCCCTAAGTTCCTCTAAAGAACCCACTAACAACATGATATGGGGGGTTAGCTCCCAAAATATAGCATATTACAACATTTTTCTAGTAATCTAGTTCAGGCTTAACTTCTTCAAGTTCAATTTTAAAAACCAGCTTACTAGAAATTATTTGAGGATCAACGTATTGGAGTTTGCCTCCTGCACCATGAAGCTTTGAGAAGTCAAATTTCTGCCAAACAGAGATCGTGTCTTCAGGTGTCTTCGAGTTGCTCTGCATCTGAGGTTGAACTTCATGATCTTTGTTTTGTTTCAGGAGTTTCCCCACACCTAGCAGTTTTTCCTTTACAATGGAGTCGTCATTTTCATCTGGTCTCACCGTAATCGCGTTCGCATTCTTGTCTTCATCAAAAGCTGTTGAGTCTTGTTGCATAAGATCAAGCCTCATTTGAGAGTCCGGACAGTTACTCTAGTTAGATTTGGCTACCTTCTTCTTCTTAACCATGGCTGTAATGCATGTTAGCTGGAGCTCTTATCATGCACTGAGAGAGAAGTCAAAGCCTGGCCGCCTACTTCAACTTACTGAGGTTAGCCTTAGTACTTTAGCAACTTTAGGCACAATGACAACCTTGCCTTGCCTATGATGTTCCGTAGTTCATGCTTTCCATCTATGATTAATTGAGATTCAAATTATTAGTCTAGTTCATAATTTTGAGAGAATTAATTTCACTAAAATTAAAACATCTATTCATGCATGCTAATATAGACAAATATCAATTTCTCTCAAGTTCGACCCTTCACACATAAACATTATAAATAGCAATATTTGTGACATGATGAACAAAATTGTCCAAAACACTATCTATTTTGCATGCTACTTCATCATAAAATTTGTAGATAACCCTATTCATCTTGTAACAAACATTATAGATATAAAATTCTTCCATTCATATCTTTTAGTTTACATTAAATGGAAATCTCACTCATAATTCCAAATCAATGCATACACTTCATCCTTTATCTCCACTTGTATGTAAATTGAATGATCTCTTCCATTCATGTAATCCAACAATGGGCTCATATTGTCAACGTAACTGTAAACATTAGCAAATCGCATATAAAACTTCATAAGAAATAATTCGATCATTAATATACATATAATTACAGTAAACACTATATATATTCACCAATGGGATTTAGGTGACTAACAGATAGATCATGAGTCTCTTCCATAGAGTCAGATCAAAAAGTATTGCAAAAGCTTCTTATCAAACTCGACCACTTCATTTCTACTATTAATGTGTAACAATAATGGTAATTCCTTTCCTCATATCGCAACCCCAGACTACGTCACCGAGATGTTTCTTATCTTCTAACAACAACCTTCCACAAGTTTCTCTTTATACTTTTTGTTATAATCTCCTTGTCATACATAACATTCAACCTTCATCACCTACAATATATATATGGATAATGAAGTTATTTTATAATGATTATAGGATTGCAAATATTCACAACACCAAACTAAATACCTCTTCATCAATAAAGATCATACAATGATCTTGCCTTTCTAGTGGAATTGAAGGATGTGCTAGCCACTATGAGTGGATCACCCTCACGCATATGTCCCAGAAACATAGATTAGTATCTAATTTAGACAACAAAAAGTAATCTCTCAGTACCATTTGAATTGCAAATAGCAATATGGAGTTCTCCAAGAAACAAGCAATCCAATTGCAACCAAATAGACAAGTGATAAACAAAAAAGGTATATAAAAAGATTGAAACTTTAAATACACTATCAACATAGTCAATTCTTGGTTACTTCGATCGGTACCAATCATAAAAGTGGTTATTAATACCTTTTTTTTTTTTTAAATTGACAGATCAAACTCAACTGGTACCACAACTATTCATTATTTGATAGGAAATTATCACAACCTTTTTTTTATCATTGTAACATACATGAAGTGACAAGTTATATGTCTTTGTTTTATGTGGCTTATAGTGCAAGCCTAATCACATGACTTGCTTCATAAATATTTCTTTCACACTGTATGCAATACAATTTTGATCATCTTATAGTTTCATATTTTAATAATAACATAAAAATAATTATATAAATATCCTCCAAAAAAACCACATTAGTAATAACTCAAACAGCTATATTAAAACAAAAAAATATTAAAATTTAAATTTAACATTAATGATAAAGCTTAAACAATATAAGGTTAAATAAAAAAGAAAAGTAAAATTATAATAAAATTTAATATTAGAAAATTTTATTATTATTATTATTTTCCTTTTTTTGGTGAGTACTTGGCATTATTTCTAATAAAATTTGGATACCAATGGATTGATAACAAAAGTTGGCCATGAACATAAAATGGGCTATTATACAAATACATCAAAACTTGAAACTGCAAGTACAAGCCCAATCTTAAATAAAAGGAAACATCATGCCTCAAACAAATTGCCTATTTTTTGCATAGCAAAACATCTCTATAGAATATAAATAACTTGCATAACATTAAAGTCAATTATAAATTTACACAAATATGTCAAAACTTGAATAAAAACATCACATGCATTAGCATGGGCTCCACACTAGTTATATATATTTTGGATTATCAAGTTTGTTTAGATCTCATTATTTTTTTAAACAACAACAACAACAATAATAAGGTTTGAGCTTTTTTTTTTCATTTTCATTTCCCTCTACTTTTTTATTTATGAAAAGTTAGATATCATTTTCATTTCCCTCTAAAGGTGCTATATAAGTTTTTCCCAACATGTTTTGTTCTATTATATTGTTATTCCCCATACATTGAGGTTAAGCTACATATGTTGAACATAATTGCTCCTTTTTATTTCTTATATTTGAGCTTCTTAGGGTGAGTTGTTCCTCACAGATTTTCTTTCCTATATCATCATGATTCTTACTCTTTATTGGTTTATGTTTTTGTTGCATAGGGTTGCCAACTATAATGAAACTCTGATTAAATGAGCAAGTGAATCTTATAACTAATGCATATAAATTATTTCTTATAACATTGTTTAGGATTGTTAATAGAATCTTTCATATATGCTCACTATATATATGTTTAAAATGAAAAAGACAATCTTTGTAACTAGATCTAGTAAGCAAGTATTCCTTTGGCTCAGTGACAATCTATGGTTACATAGTGTTAATGAATTCTTTCTTTCTTGGACCTAGATATGGTAATGGCTGTGATACTTTCTTAGTTTATTTGTGATCAGTTTATGATTGGACCATATTCCTTATTGGTGAGAGAACTACTTTTGTTTTAGCCTAGGATCTTTTTCTCATGTTGCAATAGTAGTTATATCAAATCCATCAATTTCTTCATATTGGCGTGACAACAATATAGTTGTATTTTAGGGGATGTTGTTACCTACTAGTGAT
Source organism: Adenanthera pavonina (assembly GCA_026686845.1). NCBI lineage: Eukaryota > Viridiplantae > Streptophyta > Magnoliopsida > Fabales > Fabaceae > Adenanthera > Adenanthera pavonina. The sequence goes on from JAIVEN010000017.1 coordinate 14,866,415, forward strand.
TTGAACTATATTCTAAGATGAGCCCATCTTTTTGTTTCATCCATTCTATTGTTTTATAGTTATATTTGTATTGGTTGGATATCATGCAATTATGTGTTTTGATTACTTTTGCATTTCAATTGTAAAATTTATTATTATGCCAATAAAAACCAAGGAAGAGTATGAGAGCTTGTGTTATTTATTTATTTACGTCACTTGATCAATTATGGTGGTTAAGATTTATAAAATTCAACTTTTGATTTTTCTATATTCATTGTGCATTTTTCTTTTGGTTTCATAATAACTAGATGCTTCAAATGAATGTTTGCAATCTTGACAAAGGAAGACTAGAGGGGATTATTTGCAATTGCAAGAAAATTCATTTTTTAATGGAGATGATGTATACTTATTTTATATATATAGTATTTTTCTTGTGGTTCAAATGAATCCTATGTTTTATTAATGATTTTATATGTTTTTGTGCTTTTTTTATTTTTCATTTGCTAGGAAGCATTTCCATCCAATAAACATTGAATAAACATTTGCCAACTTGACAAAGGAAGAGTTGTAGGGCTTGTGTTATTGAGGCAATGGTAGAAGATTTGCCTTTGCACAGACGTAAGTGTTGAATTGATATGTCACATTTAATATATTTATATTGAATCTATTTCTTATGTTTATATGATTAGCATGGTTTTTTTTTTAATTCTAGAAGCAATGTTGCCCTCAAATGAATGCCAACAAACTTAATCATTGGAGGTTTTGAGTAACAATGATTCTTTACTTCAACAACTTGTGAAGAGAAGAAAAGTTTTGGGTAATATTTGGAATGTTGTGGTCAATTTAGATTCAAGATTTGATGATGAGATGCAAATTGGTAATTATTCTTTTTAACTTATATTAATAACTTATGTTAATTTGATACTATAAATTGTATGCATCATTTTTTCTATTTATCCAAACTTATCTGAATTTGATGTAATTTATTTTATTGTTCTTTTGATGGTGAGCAAAACTTTAGAGACCTAGAAGGAGAAGAGGATGAGGAAAGAAATTGCTTAGGTGAATTGAATCATGTTTTAAATAACAAAAGCATCAATATCTTTTTGGGGTCTATTGATGTTGCATTTTTATATTCTTTGCTTTAAATTTTGGGTGGTCTTTTGTATGGTTTTCAATCATGCATTTTTTGAGTTCCTTAAAGTCTATACTTCTTATATTATTTCAGATGATGATGAATATCTTCATCCAATTCATTATTCTTCTAACCAAACTCTTCATCATGAATATCGTAATTACACATTTTATTTGTTAAATTCACAAACTAAATTTTAAAACATCAATTTAATGTTTTTCTCACATTTTCCTTCAATTTGTGTTCCAAAAGAATATCTTGATGAAAGTGATGCCAACTTTATTTGGGAATTTTGTGGTGCGAAATTGTGGTTCAATGAATGAGTCAAGCAAGATGGTGATACTCTAAAGTTTGGGATGTATTGCAGCATAGGAAAAATTCAAATACCTATTGTTGTTATGCATGCTTCACCACCATTTTTGAAAACACTCTTTTTCAACACTATTTCTATGGAGTCAAATAATTTCTCATCCAACTTCAAAGCTTACAACATGTTCTCATTCATATTCAAGGGAGGCAAAATCCAACATTTGATAAATTCAAGCATTGGTCTTTATACTTTTGTACTTGGAGGACAAAATTATCATAAAATTGGTAGCCTACTTCCAAATCAAGGATCTAAACTAATTTATTCACAACTCTATATATATGACTCAGAATGAAATGGCAAATAGGATATATGTTGTTAGGTAATTTATATATTCTTATGGTCATATTTTTCTTATTTTGTTTTTTTATTAGATGGGCTTATTAACATATGATTGGTAGCCAATTTGGGTTCTTGAGATTTGTTTGATTTGCTTAGGGAAACTAATGGTAAAATATGCTCCCAAGCTTGTCTATGATGATGAATATTTAGTATGAAGATTATTCAGATTTAATAATGAAGTTACATTGGGTTTGGCAATATTATTGGTGTCATGTTGGAATTAGTGATGAATTAGTCATTTGTTCCCCATAGTTATTGATTTACTTGCCACCATGGTCTACTTCATTGTTGATGTTGTCTCTCATACTTATTGCTTGAGCCTTCAAAACATTTTTTCTCATGATGTTGGTTATGATTTTCTGAAGATAAGAGATGCACCAAGCCTTTACTTACTATTTTGCTTTTTGGTGAATTAGTAAGTATACAATTAGATTTATTCTGTTTACTTTTAGAAAACCTCATGAGTATTAATTATAATACTTTCATTTGATATATTTCTCTTCTCCCAATCTGCAGCTCACATAATTGCACATCTAAAATCGATCCAGTCATTGTGGAAAAGATACTTATTTAGTTGAATGGTTTTAATCCTCTTATGTATTTTTTTTATTATGGCATCATTTATTTTGAAGTTAAACAATTCTTAACATGTTAGATTAGTATTGTTAAGCAAAAGAAATAATGATAGGAGAATGTATAACTTGCCAGCTTTCTTAGAGGTTGAGGCATTAGTTGTTGGTGATTTTGATTAATCTTTAGGTGAAAAGGACATATTCTAGAAGAACAATTTAGTGTTCTACAATGAATAAATGAGCTTCATCCATCTTATCTTCTTTTGCATTATCCCTTGCTTTTTCCATGGGGGAGAAGATGGTTATATAGATGATAATTTGCACCATGAATTGTCTATTCACCAAACCAAAAAGAAGAAGAAACTCATTATTCATGAGTATCTGGTGTATAGGTTAATGGATTAGGATAATGAAACCTTGTTCTTGCTCCATTCAGGATGATTGCTACAACAATTTATTGTGGATGGCTATACAATGATAGAGTCACAAATATTACAGTGAATTAGAACTCATAAAAAGTTTTGTGAGTTGATCTATATAAAGGACTATTTGATGCTATGAATCATGGGGAGACTAATGCATGTTCTGTTGAATCAAGAGTTTTGATGATTCCAAACCAACATTCAAGAGCTTGGATTGAAGATATCAAAGGAGATCAAAGCTGTTTCAAGTGAAGATTTTCTGAGTATTTGCTGTTAGATCTCTAGTAGGATCTTTAGTTTTTGTTATGATTGGGTAAAAGATTTTGATTTGAGCAAAAGATGTTTTCAAACCTTGATTTTGTGTTAAATCTTTACCTATTTGAAAAACACCCACAAACAGACGAAGGTTGAAAGATTAAGCTGAACTGTCAAGTTGGAAATTCGAACTTTGCCTTTGGAAATTCGAATTTCGAGCTGAAACTGAATAAGTCTGAAGAGATGGCTCTCTGTCAGATGAATTTTGATTGTTCAAAATTTGAATTTTCATCTAATCTGAAAGAAGCCTTTCTGGTAACAGACGAACTTCACACTTTCAAAATTCGAATTTCAAGAAAAATGAAGTTTGTGAAAACCAAAGAAATTCGTCTGAGACTATGATACAATGCATCTAAAATCAAAATGAAATTGAGTTTGATAAATGCTCTCTGACAGACGAATTTTGAACTTCCAACATTCGAATTTTCATAAAAGTCTGAGAGAAGCTTCTTTGCAACAGACGAACTTTAAGTCTTCAAAATTCGAATTTCAGACAAAACAAAATTTGAGAAAATAGAAGAAATTCGTCTGAAACTATGTTAAAGTTCATCTAAGATCAAGAATGATTTAAGTTTCAAAACTGCTCTCTGACAGACGAACTTTGAACATTAAAATTCGAATTTCAGAAGCAAAAATCTTAAGTCTGTTTAAGTGAAACATTGACATACGAATGATAAGAACTTGCAACATTCGAATGATGAAATTAGTCTGGAAAGAGTCTCTCTGACAGATGAATTTCACCCTTTCAAAATTTGAATTTCGAAGAAAGTAAACTACTGTGTCTCTTTAAACATCCAGTGGACAGACGAATTTTGGGAAACCAAAATTCGAATTTCGAGGACACTGTAGCAAATTGAAAACACTATTCACACTTAACCGAAAAACTTTCTTCTTGAAAATTCGTATGTCACATTGTGAAAATGTTCTGTAAGTTTCAAAATTCGAATTTCACTTAATGAACAGACGAACTTCGTGTTGTAACGTTGGAAGCTTTAACCTTCGGTTCCTTCGAAATTTGTCTGTTGACCAGCCAAAATTCGAATTTCAGTATGTCAGAAACATTAAATGCGGTTGGTAAACAGATAGTTTTTCAGAGTAACTGTTGGATAACTTCTCCAACGGATAGATTAAAGTCTCTAACGGACATCTGAGACCTAAATCTATAAATACAACAACATTTGAAGTTGTGGGTAACAAATAAAACGTGTGTGTACCTAATTTCTGCTAAATCTTTTCTCAAAAGCTTTTACCCTCTCAACTTCTATACTTGTACTGAAACTTTCATATCTACTCTTTTTAAGAGAGTTATTTCATTATAATCAATCTACTCTTCATCCGAAAGATAGATTTACTTGTGAGAGGTATTCACAAGAGGATTAAGAAGCACATAGTGAAAGTGCTTGGAGAGTTTGAGAGAGCTCAGAAACAGAGCATACTCGTGTACTGTGGCCTTAGCAAGAAGCCCATTGAAATCCTTGCTGTATAGTGGATAAATCCTAAGAGGTGTCTTGGGGACTGGATGTAGGTCAAGTGGAAAGACCGAACCAGGATAAATTACTGAGTCTTCTTCTCCCTATCTTTATGTTTCAGCCTGCTCTGTTTTACGCATTATTTTCATTATATTGTGATATCTTCACTTACATCACACTTTGTGCAGAAAAATTGCAATCTTCCCAATTCACCCCCCCTCTTGGGAAGTCAGCCTAGCTAACAAGTGGTATCAGAGCCCGGTTTCCCACTCAAAGGATCTTACAGTCCGGGAATAAAGACGGCTGGCTTTGGAGAAAGCATACTTCCTGAGGAAAATAACACTAACAGACCACCAGGCTTCAGTGGAGAGCATTGTGGGTACTGGAAGATGAGGATGCAGATCTACCTTCAATCAATTGACCTTGACATCTGGTCAGTCATTGAAAAAGGAGATTTCATTCCAATGGCTCTAACTGAAGATGGAGGACACAAAGAGAAGCTGGAAGCAGAATGGAATGATGAGGACAGAAGGAGAGTCCTACTAAATTTCAAAGCAAAGCATTGTTTAGTCAGTGCCCTGAACCAGGATGAATTCTACAGAGTCTCACAATGCACCACTGCAAAAGGAATGTGGGATACTCTGCAGATTGCACATGAAGGAACATCTGGAGTCAGGGAGAACAGGCTGAACACGTGCATTGGGGAGTATGAAAGCTTCAGAATGGGTGAAGGGGAAACTGTAAAGGAGCTACAAAAGAGATTCACCCTCATTGTGAATCAACTAAAAAGCCTGGGAAAGGAATACACTCAGTCTGAGAAAGTAAGAAAAATACTCAGAGCTCTCCCTCTGGAATGGCAGCCTAAGGTGACAGCAATAGAAGAAGCCAGAGGAGAATTAATGGCCTCTGTCACAGCTCTCTTTGGCAGCCTTGAGTAGTATGAAGGAAAAATCAAAGCACTTAAGGAAGCTGGACTGGACAGAAAGAAGAAAGGCCTTGCCCTCAAAGCTGCTGATGAAAAAGAAGAAGAATCTGATGAAGGAGATGAGCTGGATGAGGAAACTCTGGCTATGATGGTCAGGAAATTTGGAAGATTCTATAGCAAGAAGAAGAACAAGAAGTTCTTCAAAAGGGGAGTTGCTGGAGAAAGCAAGAAAGAGATGAAAGAACCTGTGACTTGCTATGAGTGCAAGAATCAGGGTCACATTAAGTGGGACTGCCCCCAATTCATCAAGAAGCAAGAAAAAGAAAAGAAAGCTGCAGACAAAGGGAAGAAGAAGAAAGCCTATATCTCATCCATATGGGGCAACAGCTCAGATGAGGAAGAAGAAGATGAAGATGAGATTGCCAACATCTGTCTGATGGCACTTGCCTCTGAAGAAGCCACACCCTCATGCAGCAGTGATCAGGAAGAAGAGGTCTATCTAACAGCTAAGAAAAGCAATAAATGGTATATGGACAGTGCCTAGTCAAGCGCATGACTGGTGATAAGGAGAAGTTCATCACCCTTAGAGACAAGAAAGGAGGAAAAGTGACCTTTGGAGGTGACCAACATGGCAAAATCGTTGGTATTGGAATTGTAGGCAAGAATCCAGAAACATCCATTGAAGAAGTGCTGTTTGTGATTGACCTCAACCACAACTTGCTGAGCGTGAGTCAAACTTGTGACAAAGGAAACTGGGTGCTGTTTGACTCAAAGTTTTGCCTGGTCATCAGAAAAAGTGATCACAAAGTAATCCTCAAAGCTCAAAGGGATGGTAACTGCTATACTATTGATCTTGATGAACTTCCTCCCTTAGATTCTGTATGCTTAATCAGTCAGAGTAATGATAGTTGGCTATGGCATAGAAGATTAGCTCATGTGAACATAAATCAACTGTCTAAACTAATTAAAAATGAGCTAGTAACTGGTCTACCAAAAATATCTTTTGAAAAGGATAAAGAATGTGATGCATGTCTAAAAGGAAAACAAACTAAATCATCATTTAAATCCAAAAATGTAGTCACCACAACTAGACCACTTGAACTGCTGCATATGGATTTGATTAGACCTTCTAGGGTAAAAAGTCTTGGTGGTAATATGTATGTGCTTGTAATTGTTGATGACTATTCTAGATTTGCTTGGACATTATTTCTTTCTTCTAAAAGTGATACCTTTGATGCATTTGTAACCTTAGCTAAGAAAGTGCAGAATGAGAAAGGTATTTCTATTGTGCCTATCAGGTCAGACCATGGAGGAGAATTTGAAAATGCATAATTCCTGGAGTTCTGCAATGAGCATGGGATTGACCACAACTTCTCAGCACCAAGAACTCCTCAACAAAATGGAGTGGTAGAAAGGAAGAACAGAACCATTGGAGAGATGGCTAGAGCTATGCTGAATGAGAAGGAACTCTCTCAAGTGTTCTGGGCTAATGCAGTGAATACAGCAAGCTACATCATAAACAGAGCCTACATCAGACCAATCCTTGGGAAGACTCCATATGAGCTGTACAAGGGGAGAAAGCCAAATCTGTCACACCTCCATGTGTTTGGGTGCAAATGCTTCATTCACAACAATGGTAAAGAAAATCTAGGTAAATTTGATGCCAAATCCGATGAAGGTATATTTCTGGGCTATTCTAGTAGGAGTAAGGCTTATAGGGTTTATAATAAAAGATCAAATATAGTAGAAGAATCAGTGCATGTGGTCTTCATTGAAAATGAAACTGTTTCAAAACATGTTACCAATAAGGATGATCTTACTTTCAATTTTGAAAAACTGGAAATTTCTGACAGAAGTAAAACTGAATCTCCAAAGATATCTGAATCTGTTGACACAGAGGAAGATATCCAGGAGCAAGAGTTTGATGAAGAAAATAATGAAGAAACAACTCAAGAACTCCCTAGAGCTTGGAGATATCAAAGGAATCACCCTGTTGATCAAGTAATAGGGAATGTTCAAGAGAAAGTCAAAACCAGAAAACAGTTAAGGGATCAAATGCTCAACTGTGCCTTTATTTCTGAAATTGCACCCAAATGTGCTGAAGAAGCCTTAACTGATGAATACTGGATTATGGCTATGCAAGATGAATTAAATCAATTTGAAAGAAATCAAGTTTGGGATTTAGTACCTAGACCCAAAAATCATCCTGTTATTGGTACCAAATGGGTTTTCAGAAATAAACTTGATGAATCTGGAACAATAATCAGAAATAAAGCTAGATTGGTTGCTAAAGGGTATAATCAGGAAGAGGGTATTGATTTTAAAGAAACCTTTGCACCAGTAGCTAGGCTAGAAGCTATAAGAATACTGCTGGCATATGCTTGCATGAAAAATATTTTATTATATCAAATGGATGTAAAAAGTGCCTTTCTGAATGGATATATCATGGAAGAAGTATATGTAGATCAACCTCCAGGTTTTGAGGATCCTACAAAACTAAACCATGTTTATAAACTGAAGAAAGCTCTCTATGGTTTAAAACAGGCCCCTAGAGCATGGTACGAGAGACTGAGCAATTTTCTAACTGAAAAGGGGTTTAACAGAGGCAAAGTTGACACAACCTTATTTACTAAGAAAGAAAATAAAGATTTACTAATTGTTCAAATCTATGTTGATGATATTATTTTTGGTGCTACTAATGAAACTCTTTGCAAGAAATTCTCTGAGTTAATGCAGGGAGAATTCGAGATGTCTATGATGGGTGAACTCAACTTCTTCCTTGGACTGCGAATAAGACAGCAAAATGATGGTATCTTTCTCAGTCAATCCAAGTATCTAAAGGAACTGCTAAAGAAGTTTGGTTTGGAGAATGCCAAACCAATGGGAACACCTATGGCCACTGCAACCAAACTGGACATGGATGAAAACAGGAAGATATTTGACATTACTCAGTACAGAAGAATGATTGGATCCCTGCTGTACCTAACTGCCAGCAGACCTAACATTATGTTCAGTGTTTGCATGTGTGCAAGGTTCCAATCATGCCCCAAAGAATCCCATGCAACAGCTGTGAAAAGAATTTTTAGATATCTTATTGGAACATCACAGATAGGTCTTTGGTATCCAAAAGGCAATGGAGAAGATCTCAAAGGATACACTGATGCTGATTTTGCAGGATCCAAAACTGACAGAAAAAGCACAAGTGGAACTTGTCAGTTTCTTGGAGGATCCCTGGTTTCATGGTTCAGCAAAAAGCAAAACTGTGTGGCCTTATCCACTGCAGAAGCTGAGTATGTTGCAGCTGGAAGCTGTTGTGCCCAAGTCATCTGGATGAAACAACAGCTTGAAGATCTTGAGGTTAAAATGAAAGAGATACCAATCATGTGTGACAACCAAAGTGCTATAAACATCACCAAGAATCCTGTCATGCATTCAAGAACGAAACATATTGAAGTTAGGCATCACTTCATAAGAGATCACGTTCTGAAAGGAGAAGTTAGACTAGAGTACATCCCAACAGATGATCAAGTTGCTGATATACTCACAAAACCTCTATCAGAAGACAGACATTGCAAAATAAGGAGAGAATTGGGAATGGTAAATCCCAATGAACTGTAAGTTATTTCTATGCAATTCTGTCTTTAGAATTTTCAATATTAGAATCAATTCTAACTTGAGCATCGGAGTATGTTTAATTTCAGTCGCAGGTGCTCCTTGTGACAATCAATGGCTAAAAGTTTGAAAGATTGGAGCACTCCAGATTGGAACAACCAGAAAATGAAGTGAATGATAAATATTCTAAGTTCTGGATCCATTCTGTAAGTTGTTAAAGTTGAAATTTGTATATTGTTTGATTACTAGATGAATTTCATTGATAAACTGTGCTTTTGAACTGGTCAACGTGGTCAACATTTGAATTTTGGTTGACCAACAAACGAACTTTAGCCTGTTATGCCTTAGAACAGTTCTCGGTCATACCTCGAAATTCGTCTGTTGAAGCTTGAAAGTTCAAATTTTCAAAAACAGAAATTTCAAAGTTATGATTGTCCATCACAGTTGTACGAATTATTACTTCTTAGCATACGAATGTTGGGCAATCTTTACGAAAGTTGAAAAATTCGAATTTTCAGTTCAAAATTCGTCTGTTGAATCATATCCTTCATATTGAATTCTTGAAAGATGCAGTTCTACATGCTTAATTCGTCTGTTAATTGATAGTTTGATTGATGCCTGCCTTTTTCTTTTCAACATTCGAACTTTGGTGGAACAAAATTCGTCTATTGTGTTTGTATAGCTTATTTCTAGCCACTATCAGACGAACTTTTAGGATGAAAATTCGTCTGTCAGTAAGCTGTGCTGAACGGTTTAACTTGTAACTGCCCGAAGTTCGAATTTTGACCCCTCAAAATTCGTCTGTTAGACGGTTACACACGTTAAATGCGACGGTTTTTCACAGGACAGACGCAACCCTATTTGTAACCTCCCTGAGTCTGTTCTGATTCTCTCTTCAATCCTCTTAACTCCTGTCCAAAAACCATCATTCTTCACCGATTAAACTTCCATTCGCATCCTATAAACCTATTCTAAGCCACATTCTGCATCATTCCACTGAGAAATGGCAAGAGTTAAAATTCCTGGAACAGGAAAAGCTGTGGCCCGTCCAAAGAGGAATGTTAAATCTCAATTTGCTGCCAAAGAAGGAGAGAGATCCAAGAGAAAGGCCGAACCCAGTAAAGCTGCCCCTTCTAAACGACAAAAATCTTCATCCAAAACAAAATCTCAGAAAACTAGACCCTTCTCTTCAAAAAGTGCAGAACCTTCTATCCCTACTGCTGCCTCTTCTGCTTCTTCCAGCACTGAATCTGGAGAGTTTGAATTGACTACACTGCCACTGTGGAGCACTCCTGAGATTCAAGAAGAGTACACTACCAAGTTTTCCAACAAAAAGGTAATCAAGCCTCACTGTGTAAATGTGGAACAATTTCGAATATCCAACAATTTTGATGCTGCAATATGGTTGTTAAGATATAAAAATCTGTTGGAAATAGCTGAAAAGCATGATGATGAGGTAGTGAAGACTTGGTATGCCTCTCTTCAATATAACAGCAAGAAAAAGAAATGAGAGGTCACTTTAAGATCAAGGACCATCTGGCTTGCTGATGAAACAATCAATGAAGTGCTGGAAATCCCAGGTCAAGATGGGCTAAAAGTTGACATAACAGCCTCTGGGTATATGGATGAGGCAAGCACAGCTGATGAAGAAGGTGGATCCTTTCTGAACTACAAAGAGAGCACCATCTTGGACACCTTATTCGTGAGAAGAGAGAACAGGCCAACAATAAATCTGTTGAAGCCCACAGACCTTATTGTACAAGTCAGAATCCTACACTACATAGTGTCCACGATCATTTTCAACAAGGGTGGCAGCTTCAATCTGATAACAAGGGCAGAGGCTCATGTGATGACTGCTATCATTCTTGGGAAACTGATTAACATGGGTCATATCATCCTCCAGAGAATGATAAAGGCAAGGGATCAGAGGAAGGATTCCACACTCCCTTATGCAACAATTATTTCAAGAATCTTGCAGCATGCTAGGATTCAACACATTGAAAACGGGAAAGGGAAACTCACTGAGGCATTCAAAGAGGAGGAACTGCAAAGGATGGGCATTGAAAGAGATGAAGGACGATGGGTTGGAAAAGGAGCAGGGAAATCTGAAGACTTGTTCTTTGTTGCTGATGCATCCCTCCAACAAGAAGGAACTTCTGAGGCCCCTGGCAGATTTGTACCTCAGCCTTCTTAGCCAATCCCATCTCCCTCCAAGCCTACTCACCCTCCTTCCACTCCCTCCTCACGAGCCAAGCCAACAAAGATCACTGAGTTGTTTGACAATCTGTCAACACTCATTCTCAGCATTAGAAATGAGCAAAATGCCAAATTTGCTCATCTACAAGATCAGATCCATCAGTTGGCTGTAAATATGAAAGTGGTGGCTGATGCCTATGAAGAGATAAGAAATGCTATTCCTACCACTTCAGCTCCACCTCAGCCTGGTGTCCCTGAGCCTACTCTGTCTCCATCCCCTGTGCCTCCAAGTCCCTTTGAGATTGCCTCCTCTGACCATGATGATGATATAGATGGTGCTGGTGCAATGAGAACACCAAGTCCTGGTCCACCCTTGGACTATGGATTGGAAGAAGAAGGTCTCCAAGATACAAGCCCTCATGAGCCCATGCAAGAAGATGCTCAGGATTCAATTCTGTCCATTCAAGAATCTGAGCAAGTTGAAAGACTGGTTGCAGCCATTTCAACCTCTTCTGTGTCAGAAGGTGCTAGCAATGAGGAAAGGAGCATTGTACCTGTTGTTGATTATCTTGCCATTGCTTACAATGCTCTGCTAATAGCTCAAAGGAGAAGGCTAGAAGAAATGTTTCCTCCTGCTAGACCAGCTTCTTCTTCTCTTGCTGCTTATGGGCTTTCAGAGGAACAGAGAGCTCAACTAGCTCTTTCTAGGCAGGAAATGCAAGTGCTGCTTGAGGTCTCTGATGATGATGATGAAGAACCTGCTGAGCCCCCTGCACCAGTTCAGCCAGAGATTCCTTTTGCTCCTGTCCCTCTTCGTGCTGTTCCTATCACTCAGATACCTCCTCCAATGGACTTTGTTGGGCTTCCTGATGATGCCAAAAAGGGGGAGAAGATAAAGCAAACTGGGACTAAGCAAGCTGGAAAATCTGCTGAGTCATCTGGAAAAGGAAAGACTTACAGCAAGAAGTCTAAGCCAAAGAAGAAGTGATGTTTTTTTTAGATCTTAATCTGAATCTTCTTGTTGTATCTTGTTTTAATTGATTGATTGTAATTGGTTGTTTGTTTTTAAGAACTACTCTTTAATTGGAATATGTATTACAACAGTTTGGTGATATATAGTATGTTCATGGTTGCAATTTTTTTGGGCTTTGAATCTCTTCACTTAATCTGTTGTTTTGATATCTTATGCATATGTTGAGGGGGAGCTTATGAAAGCAAACCCAAGTACTAATCCAGTTTGTAAGTTGTTTTGTCATCATCAAAAAGGGGGAGAATGTTGAATCAAGAGTTTTGATGATTCCAAACCAACATTCAAGAGCTTGGATTGAAGATATCAAATGAGATCAAAGCTGTTTCAAGTGAAGATTTTCTGAGTATTTGCTGTTAGATCTCTAGTAGGATCTTTAGTTTTTGTTATGATTGGGTAAAAGATTTTGATTTGAGCAAAAGATGTTTTCAAACCTTGATTTTGTGTTAAATCTTTACCTATTTGAAAAACACCCACAAACAGACGAAGGTTGAAAGATTAAGCTGAACTGTCAAGTTGGAAATTCGAACTTTGCCTTTGGAAATTCGAATTTCGAGCTGAAACTGAATAAGTCTGAAGAGATGGCTCTCTGTCAGACGAATTTTGATTGTTCAAAATTCGAATTTTCATCTAATCTGAAAGAAGCCTTTCTGGTAACAGACGAACTTCACACTTTCAAAATTCGAATTTCAAGAAAAATGAAGTTTGTGAAAACCAAAGAAATTCGTCTGAGACTATGATACAATGCATCTAAAATCAAAATGAAATTGAGTTTGATAAATGCTCTCTGACAGACGAATTTTGAACTTCCAACATTCGAATTTTCATAAAAGTCTGAGAGAAGCTTCTTTGCAACACACGAACTTTAAGTCTTCAAAATTCGAATTTCAGACAAAACAAAATTTGAGAAAATAGAAGAAATTCGTCTGAAACTATGTTAAAGTTCATCTAAGATCAAGAATGATTTAAGTTTCAAAACTGCTCTCTGACAGACGAACTTTGAACATTAAAATTTGAATTTCAGAAGCAAAAATCTTAAGTCTGTTTAAGTGAAACATTGACATACGAATGATAAGAACTTGCAACATTCGAATGATGAAATTAGTCTGGAAAGAGTCTCTCTGACAGACGAATTTCACCCTTTCAAAATTCGAATTTCGAAGAAAGTAAACTACTGTGTCTCTTTAAACATCTAGTGGACAGACGAATTTTGGGAAACCAAAATTCGAATTTCGAGGACACTGTAGCAAATTGAAAACACTGTTCACACTTAACCGAAAAACTTTCTTCTTGAAAATTCGTATGTCACATTGTGAAAATGTTCTGTAAGTTTCAAAATTCGAATTTCACTTAATGAACAGACGAACTTCGTGTTGTAACGTTGGAAGCTTTAACCTTCGGTTCCTTCGAAATTCGTCTGTTGACCAGCCAAAATTCGAATTTCAGTATGTCAGAAACATTAAATGCGGTTGGTAAACGGATAGTTTTTCAGAGTAACTGTTGGATAACTTCTCCAACGGATAGATTAAAGTCTCTAACGGACATCTGAGACCTAAATCTATAAATACAACAACATTTGAAGTTGTGGGTAACAAATAAAACGTGTGTGTACCTAATTTCTGCTAAATCTTTTCTCAAAAGCTTTTACCCTCTCAACTTCTATACTTGTACTGAAACTTTCATATCTACTCTTTTTAAGAGAGTTATTTCATTGTAATCAATCTACTCTTCATCCGAAAGATAGATTTACTTGTGAGAGGTATTCACAAGAGGATTAAGAAGCACATAGTGAAAGTGCTTGGAGAGTTTGAGAGAGCTCAGAAACAGAGCATACTCGTGTACTGTGGCCTTAGCAAGAAGCCCATTGAAATCCTTGCTGTATAGTGGATAAATCCCAAGAGGTGTCTTGGGGACTGGATGTAGGTCAAGTGGAAAGACCGAACCAGGATAAATTACTGAGTCTTCTTCTCCCTATCTTTATTTTTCATCCTGCTCTGTTTTACGCATTATTTTCATTATATTGTGATATCTTCACTTACATCACACTTTGTGCAGAAAAATTGCAATCTTCCCAATTCACCCCCCCTCTTGGGAAGTCAGCCTTGCTAACATGTTCAACTAGGAAGCATATTATACTTCCTTCATCTTTTATTGGTGGTGCAAAGTATTTGATTTAGATCTACCAAAATGCATTGTTTATTTGTAGATGGATTAGGCACCTAGTTATTTTCATCACTTTTACATGTAATCTAGCTAAGCCAGAAATTAAGAGGCATTGTGAAAATGAAAAGTGCAATCTTCCTAGACATTTTGACACATTAACAAAAATCTTTGAATAAAATGACTCATGAAAGTGATCAAGAAGATGAAGATTTTTGGAACTATTCATGCAAGTATATTTAAACTCATTCATTTATTATATAGAATCAATTCAATTGATATGTTGATTACTTTATTATTTGGTAGTTTTACTTTTTGTAATATGTTAGTTTAATTTGTTGCTTTCACATAGAATTGCCACATGCTCATATATTACTATGGGTTGACAAAGCTAACAAGTTAGTTATTCTTGCTGATATAGACAACATTATTTGTGCTGAGATTCCTAATAATACTAGAGATTCATTATTATGAGTTAGTCTAACCATATATGGTGCATGGTCCTTGTGGTGATGCCAATATATCAAATCTCCATGTATGTCTAGAAACAAATAAACCAAATTTTTTCCAAAAAGTCTATTGATCATATAACTATTGACAAAGAAGGATATCCATCATATAGAAGGAGCGATGATGGAAGAACTAGTGAGAAAAAGGGAATTCAGCTTGACCATCAATTTGTGGTTCCTTATAACCCATACCTTGTATATCTTTACCAAGGACATATTAATGTTAAAAAGTGCAATCAATCAAATGCTATCAAATATCTATTCAAGTACATCAATAAGGGAAGTGACAAAGTGATTGCCAACTTATATTATGATTCATCAATAATGAAGCAAGGCACTATTAATGAAATTTAACAATACTTGGATTGTTGGTATATATCTCCATGTGAAGATGCTTGGAGAATTTTTACTTTTGACATTAATCACATGTGGCCTCCTGTTGAAAAATTAAGTTTCCACTTGCTTGGTGAATAACCAATTGTGTATGATGATGATAATGATGTGCCTACTATCTAGGGAAAAACTATAGTTAAGCAGACAATACCTATTACTTGAATAGAATATAACAAGCATTATACTCATGGAAGGAATTTAACTTATGTTGAGTTTCCTACACAATTTGTTTTTTATCGTAGATAGTGGGAGTGGAAACTAAGGAAACAAGGTGCAATAAGAAGGATGCACTTGTTCCTCTGAGTGAAGGGGAAGTACATTTCTTGAGATTATTATTAAATAAAGTTAAAAGTGCAAAATCTTTGGATGACATCAAAACGGTTACAATATTGTTCATCCTACTTTCAGGTCTGCATGCTAGGCGCTAGGTCTTTTAGATGATGATTGTGAATTTATTGATGCTATTGAGGAAGTTGCTTCTTGGGGCCTTGGAAACATGCTAAGGATGCTATTTTTTTCTATGTTGTTATCTCATACATTTTCAAGGCCTAATATTATTTGGAAGGAAACAAAACACCTTTTTTCTAAAGATATATTATATATGAGCAGAAATGACGTGTTTTGAAAGTATGTGCAAATTTGAAACCTATCTGTGTTATATAAATTATATGTATTGTGATTTTGATGTTTTATATGATTTAGTTTCATGAAACCATGGAGTGACATGATTTTATTAAGAATCTTTTATATATTGCCTTTAATTATCTTTCTTATATTATCATGAAGTTGTTTGCATTACTCAAGATGATAAAGAAGAAGCAACACTTCATGAAATTCAGTTGTTGTTGCATGACTTCCCTAGTTTTCCTTTTTCCCTCCAGTTTTGATCAATTCAATCATTTAAATCATCTTATTCTTGAGGAGCTGAATGCTGACAGAAATGCCTTGTAAAGAGAGGTTGAAAAATAATCAACTCAATGACATTTGAACAAAGAGTCATTTCTGACAAAATCATGACCTTAATATATAGGTTTTTTTTTCTTTGTTTATGGATTTGGAGGTGCAAGTAAGATGTTCCTATGGAATGCTATTATTTCACCATTATGATCAATGGGTGAGATTGTTCTAACTGGGCTTCAAGTAGTATTATTGCAACATTATTATCAACTGGCCAAACTGCTCACTTTGGGCTATGTATTCCCATTCAAATAAATGAAGATTCTACTTGTAATATCAAGCATTATTCTCTAACTCCATAATTGATTAGGAGGACCACATTAATTATTTGAGATGAAGCTCATATGATTCATCATCATTGCATCGAAACCTTGGATAGATCTCTTAGAGATGTGCAATTAAGCACACCTCACAGTCATTATATTCCATTTGGAGAATATGTATGGTTGTGGGAGGTGCTTTCCAATGGATTTTACCTATAGTCCCTGAAGGCACTAGGGCTAAAGTTGTTTATGCTTCTATTAATTCTTCATACTTGTGAAAACATTGCCAAGTTCTAAAGTTAACTAAAGATATGTAGCTGGAATATTCTACATCATTCTTGTATCATGATGAATTAAAGAAATTCTCCCAATGGCTTATTGATGTTGGTAATGGTAGATTAAACCAACCACATGATGGACATGTTGAGATTGAAATTCCATTTGATATTTTAATAACTAATTTCTCTAATCCTTATAATGCTAGTGTTGATTCAACTTATCCTAATATAGGGCATAACCTTTCAAATCCATCTTACTTCACTGATAGAGCAATTCTTGCACCAACTATTGAAGATGTTGATGAACTTCATTATTACATTTGTTTATTAATACCAGGTTGAAGTGTTGAGTATTTTAGTGCTGATTCAATTTGTATTACATCTTATAATTCAACATTTTCCCATGAAAATTGCTTACTTTTAAAGCATAAAAAGAGGTCTTTGAAAGCTTAAGTCAATTAAAAACTTAAAACTGTATAAAATTGTTTTTCATAGTTTTACAGCTTATCATGTAGTGGAGTTTCAAAATTCATAATTAAATGTAAAAAAATCATTTCTCAATGGTTTAGTCTCTAAAAATCATTTATATATTAAATTTCATTGAAAAATAAGAACATGGAAAATAGACACTTAGATTCATACAGTTTGTTGTATAAACTATACTATTCATTTTCGCATTTCTGTTTTTGTCTAAAGTCTGAGCATTAACTTTAAAAATTTATTTCTCATAAAATGTAGAGCTATTTCATGCATATTTAAATTATTGGAAAGCTTTACATGTCTACCTTATAAACATATTTCTACTAGTTAGAGCATCAGCATAAACCTTCAAGGGTTAGAAATAACATTCACTAGAGTAGTTCTAGAAAAACATACATATCTGTAACTGTATAAATCCAAATACAGACAAACTAGTGTCATTTTATCCTTGAGACATAGCTCTATCCATACATATAAACCATTGGATGTTTGGAAACATATTTAAATTTATACAATAGATTGAAACAAATAGCCAAAAACAGAGCAAAACAATTTCTAATACATCAATTTTCTTCTTCCATACTCTTTGCTAAATTATTTCTCTTCGCATTATTTGGCCCTATAATTACAAATACTTGGGGTGAGATCTATAGGAAATGTCTCAATAGTAACATAGCTCAAGCATATCACATCATCACATTAGCTTAAACTTTGCAAAAACATTATACAATCATCATAGTTTCATAGCATACTTTAGAAAACAATCAAAATAATATGTTGCAATAAAAATTTCAATAGCATAACAATTTAGTAAATGAGCAACTCAGGGCATATCCTTTATCATGAAAATAGCCAAACTAGTCATAAAACACAGCCAAACATCATAGCAACATAGTTTGGAACATAAAGCACAATGTATTAATGTAAAAGCTTAGAGTAAAAGTTGCTACCTCAAGGCTTTACTTTCTTAGCTTTCAAGTTGTATTCTTACTTCTTTAGACCACTTGACTTGATTAAAGCCTATTAGCATCATTGAAACTTGCTTACAAGTTAGTAACATCATAAGAAACTATGCATGCATAAGTGGCCCTAAAACTTGACATTATGCAAACCTCTTCCTTTAATGAATACCTTGACTTATCTACCTCGACTTAGGTAATTTGTATACTAGAAACTCATTAGAAGCATTTGTTTCGTGAGAAACCAACCCTAAGCCTCACTTCTGTTTTTGGTCGAGACTTGGCCTTCAAAAACTCATCATGGAAAACTTGATTTCAAAACCACTCTTTCATGCATAATGGTCATTATCCAAGCACACAAACACATTGCAACTATGATTTAAGTGAGGCACTTTGGCTAAAACCTTTAGGACCATGAAGGGAGTGGAATAGTAGTTCAAAACCTAACCTAAGGCATGCTAAATGAATGAAGAAAGATATTAGAAGAGGTTAGGAGGAGAGACTTACCCTTGAAGACCTTAGCTTTGTGTAAAATCCCCAATTTTCTATATGTATCATATGACTAGATGATACTATGAATGATATGAAATGGTTCTAGATTAATTTATGATGATTTGGGAAGTCAGGATATTTAATTAAATAGGTTTAAGACCCAAAATATTATAAAAATATCAAAAAGGAGCTTAAAAGGACAAAATAGTTATTTTGTCAAAAGGTAAGGGCAAAATAGTCATTTTACGAAAAGAAGATAGAGAAAATAATATTATAATACTCTGGTGTAGGCTAAAAGTATAATAAGTACAATAAAAGGTCAGGTAAAAAAGTAAAAGATAACTACTTAAAAATTTAGTGGACTGGATAAAAATAAAAGGTAAAAGGTAATAGTAAAATCTATTACCCCCCCTAATTGGACAAAAATGCCCTTTTCCACTTTTTCTCATTCTCCAAAATATCTTGGGACAAAATGGTAAAGTAACAGAAATAATTCAAGAATAATCTTGAACTCTTGAATCAAGATTCAATCTATTAGCTCATATTCTCCCATCTTTTCTATACATAGAGGCCACCCCCTCCCATTTTCTTTGTTCATTTGACAACACTAAGAGGGTGTGAGAGAGGCTATGTTGGAGTGAGGAGAGGGAGAGGAAGAGAAGGAGAAGGAAAGGAGGATGGAAGAGAAAGGGAGCAATGTCTTGATAGGTCTTTGGTTAAAGTTTTGTGCTTTTCTTTCTCCTCCATGGTCCCATGATGTAATATCCCAAAATTTAGTGGATATCAAGTAATGAAAGAGGAAATAATAAATAATACTGTAAAATATATAAGGAATTCACAAAAATAGATAGACACTATTTTGCACGAAATAGGGCAAGCAGGTCTTTTTCTCGATCAGACGGAAAATGGGAAACTCTCATTTTTGTCCCTAGAAGTTATGATAATTGTATTTTAGCCCCTTAAATGAAAAGTCACGTGGAATAGGCATGTGATTATATATTTTGGAAAAAATTACATCTAATGACCCAAAAATTTCAAAAATTATAATTATCCATGTTAGGGTAATTTTGTAAATATGTAAAATTATTGTCAAAACAAAGCTTTCAACGAGAGAAATCCAATGGTATATGGTACTAAGAGTTAATGTTCAAGGATGAAGAAATAATTAGTGTCGAGTGTCCAAAAGTAACTTTATACCGATAAAGTAAATTGTGGGCCCCACAGACAGTTAAAAGATGACTGAGACAGGATATGGGCTTCACACAAATACCATTTGAGACAAGATAATTAAGAAAATATAAATATAAATTTGGAATAGCCTTGTAGCCTAAAAATGCTAAATTACTATTGAAAACAGTTTTATCGGTACAGTTAAAAATTACCCAGTTCAGAATAGATCTGGACCAGAAAAAATTGAGCAATTTTAGGACACTCAAACCTCTCTCCTAGGTGTCAAATTTGGGCAGCTTGGGCGGAAAATTTTTGTCCAAAACTTCTCTTAGAAGGTTTGATTTTTTGCACCAAAAAGTAACCTTAGTTAAATTAAGTAACTAACCATGATTAGCAAGGTAATTAAGCCCTTAATCCTTCTCTTTCCTCTCCATTCTGCATGTTATTTCTAGCAGCAAAAGCAAAGGGGGAAAACGCAAGAAACAAAGGGAGAAAAGAGAGAAAGAAAAAGAGGAATCTTGAGGAAACTTCAAGGATCAAGTTTTGGTAAGTTGATCTACCACATTAAGCTTGTTGTTTGAAGTGTTTGGTGGTTGGTTCATGGTGTAGTTTCTCTTCTTCTCTCCCTTAGGGTTTTGGCCAAACCTTGATTAATGAAGGAAATAAATTTTCCAACCACTAAACTTGGGGAAAATACTAAATTAGTCTCCTAAAGCATGAATATAGAAGTAGTTTAAGGTATTATGAAGTATATTAATTTTCCTTCATTTCCCTTGATTTTTGGCCAACTAGGGTTTATATTTAGAGTTGGAATTTCATGTTTTTTACCCCAAAAATGGATTCCTTGGGTCCAAATTAGTCAAGTATTGGTTTCAAGAAAATCTCAAAGAAAAGCAAAATGAGAATTTTAGGTTTTATGTGTATTGTATAGTGTTACTCTTGAAACCAATGGCTAAGATACTTAAATGGTGATATGGCTAGGTTCAAGAAAGTTGTGGAAGGCTCAAAAAGTGGTGTACCAAGTGTGGGAAGCTAGGGAATACTCAAAGGTAGTTAAATTCCCTTACTTGCATCACATTGTCATAATTGTTTCTTTTACATTTGACACTATGGCATATGAATGAAATGTTATCTTGTGATGTTTCTATGTTGTTGGCTGAGTTATATGTGGGCTTTTGAGCTCTTGAATGTCCATTTTCCAAAATAAAACTCTGCCAAAATTTTTGTCAAATTTATATGTCTTAATGGGCCTATGTGATGGAATAAAATTTATATGATGTTTCCATGCAAATTGTGATGATATGGTTGCATGTTTGAAATTTATCTACTGAGATTCTTTGAATCTCACCCTCCCACATACTAACCATGTTTAGGAAGCAATTATGGCAAAGCCACCAAGGAAGAGAAAGGAAAGGAGAAAGAACTTGGTGATTAATTTGATATTACTTGCAATGGTCATGAGTTTTGAACTATTGTGTAAATTTGTAAAAATGATTTTAAATCTATTTGTTCAAGATTTTATGTTCTTCTAAGTCTTGAGTAATATATGTCATGATATAAGGTTAAGTTGTGGACATATGAGTAGGTTTTGATCTATACTTTGTAAAACTAGAGAATGGATATAGTCACTCAGACCTTTTCATGGTAAACCAGCCACTATTTGGACATTCTATGGTAGAAAGTATGAATGTTATAAATGATAGAAAGTAGACAGAAAGAGTTTTCAAATGGTCTAAAGAGAACTCAATTTGGATGTGTGTACAAATTATAGTGATTTTTGAAAGTTAGCTCTAGAAAACTGAATTTCCTGAAATTGACCATATGAACAGTAGAATTTCATGAAATATATTATATACATTGGCCCAGTCATTGCTCTGTTTTATATTTTTTCCATGTAGACAATATTTTAAGCTATTTTTAGAGACATGAATTACTTACATATAATTTTTATGGAATTAGTTATGATTTTCCGAAGTTCAGCCGTAAAAGGATTTGGTTCACGTGAACAGTCCCAACAATTTTTAAAAAGTCTGTTTTAGTATTTTCTTTGATTCAAGCTTCTAATAAATTATAAATGGACCCTATAATAATCTAATATATGGGGAAAAGGGCTAAAATCAAGGCATTACACATATTGCCTCGGCCAAAACTAGGAAAGGAGGCTAAGGTTTGTGTCTCTTGAAGTTAGTGTTAGGGATGTGTTTATGGTGTGGTGGAACACCTAGAATGCATACTTGAGTGGCTAAAGTTTCAAGCTTTCCATCATGGGTTTTCAAAGGCCATGTTTTGGCCAAGAAAAGAAGAATAGGAGGGAAGAGGTTTTTCATGAAACTAATGCTTCCATTGTGTTCCTAGCATGCAAAATAGTAAAGTGAGGTCAAGGAGTTCGAGGTTAAAAGTGATTTTCATAAGGTCAAAGTTTAGGTCTATTATGCATAAAGAAATTCAAATGATGTTAGCAAGTTGTTTTAGTAAGATTTATTGATGTTGCTAGGCTCTAAACAAGTTTGGAAAGCAAACCTAAGTCAGTAGAAGACAAGTTAAGGACAAATGAAGTAAAGCTTCAAGGTAGTCTCTTGCCCTTACTTAATGTTATTACTTATGAATGTTTTATATGTTATTATGATTTGTAAATGATGTCATATTTCTATTATAAATGTTTTTCTATGATTGATGGTTATTTTATGTTAAGGGCTAAGCCTTGAGATGTCCATTTACTAAGCTATTATGTAACAACCTACTCCCAATTATCTCCAGACTTGAGCAAAACCTTCACAATACCAACCAAACGTAACCCAAACATCTCAAAACAACTTTTCAAAACTTCAGAACAACAAAAACGAACCAAACAACATCAAAAACTAGGCTGGGGCCATGGCCGCTATAATATCGCCGCGGCTCTAGACCTCCCCTATCTCACCATGCTACTAGACTTTGTGGTGCTGCGGCTTGCTACCTGGAGCCGCAGTGTCCCTTGCTAGTTTTCTATACTAGTAAACTTTCACCACCGGGGCAAATTTTTTACGTGTATAACTTTATGCTCCGACCTCTGATTAACTTGATTTCAACTCTTACAAATCAATTTAGTCTCAATCTATCCATAGATACTAACTTCACCTCAATCCAACTCCATATGGAGATTCTTGACCCCTGACACCGTTTTGGCCACTGATTGACCAAAACTCACCACTAACCACCTCCAATTGCCACCAAAGGCAAATGGTCACTCAAAGACCATTCATATAGGTCCGAAACCCCCAACCCAACTTGTCCAAAGAGGTTTCACCTCAAAGGAACCACTCCTCTGAGATTTGACCCTCTTAAACTCTAACTTGACAAAACAGGCTAAAAGCCCTAAAATACACCAATGAGGCCCAAATCCACTCTGGGCTCACAAACACCACCATACTGTCTTCTTAACATCTAAACCCATATAACCACCATAATATAACATGCACATCACATACAACACAATTCCACATACATAAAAATACATACATTCATCCATAACAATCCTTATCCATGTCATACATTCATTACAAAACCTTCTATCCTACTTGGCATAAGATACATATCCAAAACACATATATACTACATAGACCTAGTATTTCCATGTCCAATGGTACTCCCTTGGCTTCTCAGAACTAGTGCTAAACCGTTACCTAAAAGGTTAGTTCATAGGAGAGGGGTGTGAGACAATGTCTCAGCAATCGGGGACAACCACACACACATATATATACATATATCTCATACAACTCATGAATGCAATGTGAAATGAATGGAATGCATGTTTCTCTCGCACATAGCTAGAAACACGGGCTATTGTCATATCAGGACATTTCATATAGGTAATTCCCTTCCAACAGTCGGTGAAGATTGATTCCAGGACATCACCAAACTCACCTTACACTAATGCAACCCAGCCAAAGGTTACACTAGTGCTCGAACCGTGGCTCTCCTTCTCCTGGACCACCTCAAATTGGTGGTGATTTAGGGAAAGTGCAATCCATTGCCGCCTAGCTCCCCTGGCCATAAGGGAGCATTTAGCGACAGGGATCCCATCCTTATCCCCCATAATCATATCTCACATCACCTTATTTCATATCATCATATATCATCTCGTATCATCATCACCATATATCACAATCTAACAATGCCATGTGGTGATACTCATATCATCATATGTCACAATGTCATGCATGCATCATGTCATGTCAAATCAACATCATCATCTCTAATCATCATCATAATCATCATAGTCATCATAATCATCATCTAGCTGTGTGTATATAACAATATATAGAAAATAGTACATGCAAACACATCTATATCATGGTATGAAAGAAACATGCATATATATACAAATATACGTAACACCATACAATACAAACAATATGATACAAACAAACACCTGGTTACCTCAAGTGTCAATACCACACACACGGATTTCATGAACTTCTCCAATTGTCCAACATGCTTGAATCCCTCTTAGGCTACCAAACAACCTTTACAATATCACAATTCTTCAATTAACATAATATACCATTAAACCAAACATCACAATTCAAAAAATTTAGCCTAACCCAAGGTTCTAATACCCCTTTCATGCATCAATAAGCTCTTGAGAACCATTCAAACACTACTCAACCACATACACTTCGGATTCCTAAGAGCCCTAACTGAAAACAACATAGGATTAAGGTCAAATCATGCATAAACTCTTCAAAACTCACATCCAAGCAACAACAACACCAAAACACACTTCCTTAACCCCATATCATCCATTTCAATCGGTGGATTCCATCCTAAGCTGAAAATCTCAACTCATAACCCAAAAACCCCAAATTTAAACCGAAGAAAATGGAGAGGGAGGAGTAGAGATCACTTACCCATGTGAATCCAAGTTTTTGAGGTCTAAAAATCACTTTCAAAGCCCAAAAATCTTGAACCCTAGCACAGCTCTCACGTTCTTCTCCATCGCTCCCTTTCATTTCTTTATTTCTATTCGTCCAAAATGTTTCTAATTTAAACCAAATTCTCGACTCCTGTCGTGGCTTCAAGGCAACTCGCCATAGCTCCACCATGTTTCAACCAGAAAACACAATTGGACTTGCTCTCGCCACGGTGTAGAGCTCTTTCAGACTCCACTTGAACCTTCCTTCATCCTACTTTCCTCCGGTTCTCCACATAATGTCAAAACAAAGTTATAAGGGGTGTTACACATTATACTGCCAAATTTTTGTTAGATAACATGGAAGTTTTGACATCTTAATCAAAGTATATTATGTTTTATATGCTTTCAAACATTTTTGTAATAACATGATGGCATGTACAAGTTAGCTACTGAGATTCTCAAATCTCACCTTATAGTTAACCAATAACAGGGCCAAGCCATGACAAAGAGAAGCATGTGAAGCATGAGAAATAATGATGATGGAACCTTCCTAAAAGTTGTTAATGTTTTTTTTGTACTGCCTATTTGAATAATTGTATAAATTTGAATATGCCTCCAAAAATTCAGTGTTTTATATGTATGAATAGAACTATGTCTCAGGAACAAAATTCCACTAGTTTGACTATGTTTGAATCAATACAATTATAGATATTCATGTTTTGCTAAAATTGCTCCAGTGAACGTCTTTTCTGACCCCTGAAGATTTATGCTAATGCTCTGACTAGTAAAAGTAAAATAAATATACAAGATAAATATGGTTAGAAAGTAGACATGTAAGGATTTCCAAAAATTCTAAGTATGCACCAAATGGATCTGTATATTAAGAAAAACAAATTTTCAAATTTAAGGCTACGATTTCAGATAGAATTAGTGACAGAAAAATGAACAGTAAAGTTTACACAAAAAATTGTATGAATCTATGTGTCTATTTTCTGGTTTATTATTTTTCTCATAATATTCAAGATGTGCATGTTTTTTAGACTCTTGAACACTAAGAAATTCTTTTTGCACATTTAATTACGATTTTTGAAAGATCACTGTACGATGAGCTGAAAAGCTGTGAGAAACAGCTTTAAGAAGTTTAAAAGTTTCAGTTGGTTCAAGTTTTTTAAGACTATTTTTATACATTAAAACTGAACAGTTTTCTTAGAAAAAGCTTTAAAATGTAAGACATAACACTTTGGCTTCCCATTCTTCCTCCTTTCTTTCCTTCCTTCTCCTTCTCTTCCCTCTTTCTCTCTTCCTCTATGCAACTTCCTCTCTTCTCTCCCTTCTCTCTTCATGTCAACAAAGCCTTGGTCACACCCTCTTGGTGTTTTCAAATGAGCAAAGAAAATGGGAGGGGTCTTGGAGTATTTATAAGAGATGTGGTTCTTGGCCTTTGGATTAAATTTCAATCTAATGGCTCAACTTATTTTCCAATTATTTATGCCACTTTACTTTTTTACCCCAAGATATTTTTGGCATTGTGAGAGAGTGTGTGATAGCAAAATTATCCAACTTTTCCCTCCTAAATTTCAGTTTTCAAAACCAAGAGAGGAAAAGTGTACTTTTGACTTTTACAAATTAATTTAGCTTTGATTTACGTACTTTTTAAATCATGGTTTTCTATTATACCTTATTTCTTTTCTATTTACTTTATCTGTGAGATCTATTACATTTTCCTCTTTACTATTTCTTGTGGGGTTCACTTGTCTTACTTATTTTTTACTATTTATCTCTCCTGACATTTACTATTTTTGTGGGATCCGCCTTTACCAAACTTGTACGTATTCCTCTCTGAACCCACATAACCAATATTACTCATACTTTTAGCCTGCACTGAAGTATTGTAATATTATTTTCTCTCTCTTCTTTTGTAAAATAATCATTTTCTCTTACCTTTTAATAAAATGATCATTTTGCCTTTTTAAACCCCTTTTTTATATTTTTATGATATTTTAAGCCTTAAACCTACTTAATTTAATTCCTAGACTTCCTCAAACATCATAAATTAATCCATGACAATTTCATTTCATTTCTTGTCATCATTTGGTCATAAAATATATACAAAAAAATACGGATGTTACAATTGCAAGGGAGAAGAAGGGCATGATTTAGATAAAGAAGCATCCTATTAAATTCTTGAATCCTCTTAATTATTCTAGACTTCTTCTCCTTAAACTATCTTTGAAGGTTGGGATATCTATCATGCTTTTAAGAAACATTGATCAATCATTAACATTATGTAATGGTACCAAATTAACAGTCACTAAACTTGGGAAGGATGTCATTCAAGCAAAAACTATTAGTAGATCAAATATTGGGCATATTGTTTTGATTCATTAAATGAATTTGAATCCTTCTGATAGTAAATGGCCATTCAAATTATAAAGGAGACAATTTCCTATTAGACAAAACTTATATACAGTTCTTTATATACTTTTTATATGGTTCTCCAATTAAGTTATGACATATGTAATTATTTTAACACATCATCATCGTAGTCACTAACAGAGTTAACTCTATAAACCCTTTAACCTTCCATTCCTTGATCATTCACATTCTCCCCATGGTGGCAGTATTCTTCTTAGCCGTAAGCCCTTAACCTTTTAACCCATTAGCTTCTTCCACACAAATAACCCGTTCTCCATCAAGGCCACCCCACCATTGCTTTTCAAATTGTTTAACTTTTCTCTTGTTGGTGCCCCATGAATTCTCTCCTTCACTAACATCTGTGTCTGCATGAAGGATCTAAAACACAATATCCAGATTGAAGCCAACAAAGCAATGGGCTCTACTAATTGATTTCATTCCAAAACTATATGCATTATTTGAGGGTTGTAGGGATGATTGATGAATATACATAAGAGTGTGATATGGTGATAGTACACTGGTGTTGAAGAGAAAGGAGGAGAGAAGGTGTAGCCGATGCATATATGGGGGGAGATTGTTGGGAGTATAAACAAAAGTTACAGAGAAAAAGTGATAGAGCTAAGGTCATTCTGGGTTGGGTTCTTGAGTAGCACTACTACAGAAATTGCTTTTAGGTATGCTTATTTTTTACCTTTTGGTACGCTTTTGAAGCATATTCTATGTGACTGCTCCAAAAGCCTTTAGGTACCTTTTCAAAAAGCGTACCAAAATTATATTATTTGGGTATACTTAAGAAGAAGCATACCCTAAGGCCTTAATTTTTTCCAAAAATATACATCTATATATATATAATTCTCATTTTTTTGCACACCCACTACAGGATTTTGGCCAAAAAAAGAAATTTTATTAATATCAAAAAATGTTTACACATTTAAACAAGAAAATAAAAATCCTATCATACAACCTACAAAAGAACAAAATAAAATACACAAATCACCTCACATACAACCTATAACAAAAAAATCAACAAGAATGCAGCAAAACCAATTGTCCAACATCACTTCTAGCACGAACCTCTTCATCCTCATGATGCCTCACAATTAACAACTATTCCTCCACTATTCTTATATAAATTGGATTAATCCTGCATTTTACCAAAAGTTCACACAATTAATCCAATTAAAAAATGTCGTATATACATCTTAGAACTAGTAGTTAGGCCTCTACAAATATGGCACAATTATTGAAATGAGCAAAGCCAAAATTAAGTTTAAAATAGAACCACCAATATCCATTCTCATATTCAAGCAATTGTTTAATATTGCCTACAATTCCAAAGAAACTGGCCAAAATTAAGCTAAATTTAGATGAAGCAATATAACAGTCCATTATTAATACAAGTAGAATACCCACTAGTTCTAGATATTCTTTAGCCAAAAAAAATTGAATTCAGGTTTTTTTCAAGGAATATGTTTTAATTGATTGTATCATCAGCTTGAAACTAGCACAATAGTTTAATCATGCTAGTAGAATGCTCTTAATTTACAACTTGACTATGTAAATTTGATCCCTTCCAGAGTATACAAACCTGAAAATCTAGGCAAAAAGCAATTCTCCAAAAACAAAACACAAAGGAATGTACACATGATTTTAGACGCGGTTCCAAAATTAAGTGAAGCCAAAATTAATTGAATACTTGACTTGAGTAGGAATCAGAAGGAAAAGCAGAGACCATGATGATGAATAATGATGGTAAGGTGAGATACGCCTTACTCCAAACCAAAAGGATGTGTTGATGAGATAGTAATATAAAATGGTAGCCTATTTTGCTTGGGTGTTAGAATAACCTATGTTCCCCTTGAGTCTGGACAGCACTTAAATAGTAATATCTTCTACTTACATAAAATTTAGAACAATGACTCAATCTTGAACTAGTTTTCCGTTGAAGCAAAAAGATATGTGTTAGCAATAGAAGCGATATAACAAACTTTATGGCTATAGGTTAAAATTTTTAGTAAATATATATTAACTGGAAAGATCATATGGCATGGCCTGCATGCCAATGAAGCCACTAAAGTGACACCTGTAGTGCACTTGCAAAGAGACACAACTTAAATGGAAGCTTTCAGTCATCAAAGATAAAGATCTTATTCACTAGCAAATAGCCATTCATAAAAAAGATTTCAACAAGTATAAAGACAGAAGGGAGGCACCAACCAATTTGCCATAGAAGTAAACTTCAAATGCCCCAGAACTTTGTAAGAACACCTGTAGGGCATTCCCAAGAAGCCAGGTATGAGCCATGGTTTCAAACTCATTAGCACACAAGTTATAATACCAAGGAGGGGGTGCCATGAAACCTAACATTGGAAAAATCTATTCTCCTACCACTACAATTGTTATAATGCCAATTTGTACAACTGGAACAACTTTGCTTAGCAGACATTTTCAAAGTGGTGGAGGATAATTTGCAAGGAAAACATATAATCCTGGAAATGCAATCTATAGCATATTCTTCATTGTTACTGTTGTTCCACTACAACAACAAATATTTCACTCTTAATACAAAATTATGTGTTATAGTGCAAATATTAAAGAGAGAGAGAGAAGCAATTTTCTTGAACTAACCTTCTAGTTGACTACTAAGCTATGAAGAACCTTAATTCAAAAAATAGGGCTGTTTCCCAAAGGTTACATATCCAATACTTGAATCAAACAAGACAGTTCAAGTTGTATTTAAACACTATGTATGTGGTTCTGACACGGTTTCTACATGTCCAGTATCAATATTGGTGGTTCTTGGCATGAATTCAAAGCAGAGCCAGAGGATGCCAACCGCATAAGACCTTGCGTTCTTTACACAAAATCTTGTATGGCAATGCAGGTAATGAACTAATTTGAGAAACATCAATAACAACTAAGAGAAGCACTTCTCTCGAACATTGAATTTCTAGTAATTGATTTCCAAATTACTCCATAATAATACAATAGCTTCACTTAATTTTGGAACCTTGTCTAAAATCATGATTCCTATTACTTGTATAGCAGGGGTTGGAAAAATGGGATGAAGAGGGAAAATCTACATTATTGTCATTGTTAACGCAAGATGCAGAAGGCTGAACATACTGGCAAAACTGTAGTACTAAAGTAATATTATTGCTGCTGAGAAACAAGATGTATCTTACAGCTAATAAATTAATTTGAAAGACCTTAACCAGGCATAGAGAAAGAACAACAAGGAATTTTACATATGGCAATGGCCAAGCTCTCAAAATCAATTTACTATATGAAATAATAAATAGCATAATGTTCCCACCCCCTTCTCTGCTTGTGTGTAGAAGTGACCCTTATTCATTATTGATATAATGCAAATAAAAATATAGACCAAACATGGATAACTAGAACAGCAAAGATCAGTTCTCCTTTAAGTACTATGACATCAAATTTCCAAATGTTCAATTGAGAAGGAGGATACTCACAGTTATTAGGTCTCCTCTTTGCCAGAAAAAGATCACTGACAGCTTCCAAACTTCAATGAAGTACACAAAAAATAGCACTGTGGATTCCGAAGGCAGCCAATGGTTCTAAGAAATAGAAGCAAGACATGAAGTCAATAATAAAAGGACTTATACAGTACTTCAGTGGCATTTATCAAGATTTATTAATGGAATTCTCTTAATATGTCCTTGCTTTAAGAAGAGAATGAGTACAAATAAATGATACAAAGAGATCATGTATAATATTTTTCTACTGACGAAATAAAACATAGCGTTAAGCTCAAATTCTGCAATTTATAAAATCCTCACTGCCAAAAGTTAAGAAAACCTAATGGGAATGCAAACATTGGACATCGATTAAATCAACATTTCTTTCTTTAGAAGCACTCAGATGAACTGATGAAGATTGAAGTAGGGAAATTTGTCATTTTTTTAGAAATCAAGGCACATTTTCTAGGTAAGCTGGGTTTAATGGGGAGTTTTAAACAATGACGATGTAAAGCCAAAAGCTACAAGTTCAATTTGCAAACAATTGGAAACTGCACCAAGTATTATGAATGAGAGTTTCTAAATCAGTTCCAACAACTGAAATCTCGTGAGAGAGAGACAATATGTCAATAAATAAAACAACATACCACAAAGCATAAGAGAGACCCACGAAGCTTCGGTGACCTACATGCACAACCCACGGCTGAGTTTCGCTAGATCTAGCCACCAAGACCCTCATGCAGAACAAGGCATATGGAGAAGAAAGAGACCCATGAAGCTCCGATAACCCAAGCACGACACAACATATCTTCGGCAACCACATGAAGATAGATGAAGCATATCGCGCTAGAACAGAGACACATAACCACACATGACACAATGATCCGATGACCCATCCACAACTTGAAAAGAAGAAGAGTTAGAGAATGCTGAGATTTGGAGGAAGAGAGAGTGGGCAGCACGGCCAAACGAAGAGGCAACTGGGCAAAATGCAAACGAAGACTAAAGAGAGTTTCACGCGATAGACAGAAGAGGGCGGGAGGGGTTTTTTTGTTCCAAGGAAGTGAGTAAAGTTTTGATGAGCTGTAGTCAAGTTTGAAGAATTAGAAGTATTGTAGCATTTTAATTAGATTTTGGGTATGTTTTTAAAAATAGCGTGTGCAAAACACCCCCTATTTAGGTGTGCTTTTAAATAAAATGTACCTATACACATTTGAGCAAACATATTTTGGTACGCTTTTAGTAGGAAGCATACCAAAAGATGAATGTTTACGTATGCTTATGAGTAAAAGCATACCCAAAAATATTTTTTGGTACGCTTTTTTAAAAAACGTACCTATATGTGTGTCCCAAAATCTCAAATCTGTAGTAGTATAGATGGTACTAAGAGATAAGACAAAGGTTAGGGGTGAGTTAACAGTGTTAATTATTGGATTAAATATGTGTTTAAATGATACAAATGTCACAAAGTTATTGGAGAACCACACAAAAAGCATATAAGGAATTGTATATAAGTTTTGTCCTTTCCTATTATAGTCTTATTTGCAATGACAATTAACAAAAGTCAAGAGCAGTCACTTAAGAACTATTGGTTCATTTCTTCCAAAGCCTATTTTTACAGATGGATAGCTATATGTTACTTTATCAAGAGTCAAAAGTAAGTCGGGTTGAAAATTCTAATACGTGATTCTAGCAAGCAACCTTTATTGGAGACCTTAAATGTTGTATATGAAGAAGTACTCCAAAATCTTCAACCTTCACTTTAGAATCAACTATATATTGATTTGGACCCTTCATTTTGTTTATGTTAGTTTTATTTTCTTTGGCTTTCTTTTTTTAAATTTTATCCAATGCTTTATATTCTTTTGAAATTTCAGTTGTTATAATAACACTAGATTTTTACATTTTCAATCCCTCATATTTAGCACTTTTAATAAGAAAATTTAGCCAAAACGGAATTAATTGGACAATATTTTGAATTAATGGGCAATTTTGAACTTGGGCAAAAAATGGAATTAATTTGGAATTTTAGGTCTCTTTGTAATTATCTTTTGAGTCCTTAGTAGTCATTTTGAAAAATTACATAATTATACTCATTTTAATTGTCTTGAATTTAAACTAATTATCCCTATTTTTTAATGTCATAAATAAGCTTAATTAAGTGGGATTAATTGGATTTAAAGTGAAAAAATTAAGGTTGTTTTAATTAAAGGTTTTTTATTTAAATGAAATATTGTAAATCAAATCCATTTATTCTTTATTTTCCACTCGCTATTTTCTTTTCCTTTTTATTTTCTTTTTATTTCATTCGACATTTCTACCCATGCCTTTAATTAATTGGACCTTGGTTTTTGTATTTTGAGCCATGGGCATTTTTGGAATAGTGCAATTTATATCATCCACTTTTATTTTCTTTATTTTATCACTTTCTTACCACTTATCTACTTAAATTTCTTTTATCATTTCCCCTCATTATTAGCATGAAATTCTTGCTCATTTTCCACCCTGAATTGCATTTTTATTATCCTTGAATGACCTAGATTAATTTCCATATAATTCTTTTATTGTGACAAAATAATTTAATTATTTTATTTTTATTTTGTAGAGACAATCTTTAAGACTACTTGGAGGTTAAGCCAAGGGACAATTGTGGAAGATCAAGTCTTGATAAATCACTCCACTTTAGCATTTTCTTATTGGCTCCCTAATTCATTCTTGCATCCTATTGACTCTCAATTATTTTACCATTCCTTTCATCTTCACCATCCATTCTCTCTTTTAATCTTGACCCTCCACCATGGTCATTAAACTTCCTCTCTCTCTTACCCTAATTTACCCTTAATACAATTGATCTTAGCCTTCCATTTTTTTTCTTGCCTATCAAGAACGCATCTTTACCCTCCATCTTAATCCTAACTCTAGTTTCTTTCTACCCCTAGTTAAGCTTTTAACTCTAGTTAGTTAACTTTTCTAATCCTAACCCTTCATTCCTTCTCTTGATCACCAAGCACACATCCTCACCATTCACTCTTACCATACTTTAATCCTAGCCACTCACTTGTCTCACTATATATACCCCCTCTCAGTCATTCATTTTGCACATTCCAACACTATCTCTCATTCTCATCTCTCCAATTTCATCCAACCGTTCCCTCTCTCCTTTCTATTCCATTTTTTCTCTTTTTCCCACCTTTTCCTTCTCCCATACATATGCTTATACCATATACACTTCATTTCCACCATTCTCCACCACCAATGCTTCATAAAATCTCGATTTTCAACCTTCTCCATCATGATCGTGGCTTGTTTAAGGGTTCTTGGAAGAGCTCATAGTTTGATGGAGGGGTAGAAGGCTTGTGGTGACCATGAAAGGGTGCTAAAGATGATGGCTTGAGCTCAACTATATGGATTTGGGGAGTCCTCTTGTTTTATGCTATTGTTCTTTGTTCTAATCTTTTATCTAGCTTCAATTATAGGTTGGGTTGTTGCTGGATTTTGGATTGGGTTGATGTTGTTAATGTTTGTCACAATTATGCATGGATAATTCATTCTAGGTTCAATGAATTTTCTATGCAAAGTTGTGATGAATGTTGATAACAAACACTTGCTATGTATTGACTTACCTTTTGCTATGAATTCGAGCATGAAATCAAGTTGTTTGAGTGTGTTTATTGGGCTGTTTAGTTGCTGGAAATTTTTTCTTCCATCCCTTATACATGTTAGGTCAATGTTATGTTAACCATCTTGCATAATTTTGCTTAATATGTTGTGCTTAATGATTAATTTGGGGATTAAATTACTAAGATGGCCAATTAGTAATTAGGACTTAATTTCCAGAAGTTAATCAACCCAATCAACCTCCCAATAAATGAATCTAATTAGTATTAAACAAGTTATCATGCATTGGTATAGTATAGCGGTCTGAGCTAAGTCATTGTATGGAAACTTGCACTAGAGGGGTCCAAGGTGGTTAAGACTAATTGGAGGCATTAATTAATTAATATCCCTAATCCAAACTAATTATAATTGAGCTATGAAGGTCAGATTCTGTAACACCTTAACTTATCCTTATCTTTTCCATGTATTATACAATATTTGGGAGCAATTAGAAAGGATTTAGAAGCTTGAATCACCAAGAAATTCAATTTCGCATTGATACATCCATTTGCACCCTCATTTTCAAAAATTCATAACTAAATATAGAAAAATCATATAAAAGTAACTCAAGTCTCTAAATGTAGCTTAAACATTACTCTTCATGGGGAAAATATGTTACAGGACTCTCAACAGTTCATTTTATACGGAGAATCTCACAAATTTAACAGAACATAAAAATTCCAGTTTTTGACCAGATTTTTTTTACTAATTTGATACTTCATAACTTCCTCAATACTTAACCAATTTGCATGCTCTTTGGTTCCTTAGAAAATTCATTATGTCTAGTTTAAATACATATAGACCTGCTTCATATAAATTCGTTCTGGTCAAATTTAATCTTCCTAAACATATCTTCCTCAAACCAGACTATTCATGACTGCTACATTGTAACTAATATCAAAGCTACTATACCTCATCAAGAATTTATCATAATTGATTTCTAAATCATTAGCTAACCCAAGAGGGAATTATAACACATATCATGGGTTCTATATCATAGTTGAACATAGTTACACATTTTGACTAACAAAACAGCATCATAATATTTAAGATCAAATCTTCAACTCAAAACAACTTCATTCTTCTTTCTCTTTTGCCTTCTCCTTTGCATAGCTCGTACCTAGCATGGATTAGTAAATTGGGGAATGAGATTGGGTAATCTCAGTAGCAAAACACATCTCAATCGATTATATCATCACATAAGCTTTAAAACATCATTTGAAACATTTTAAAACATATTATAACATAATATACCATATCATCAAATAGAAATTTCGACAGAGTTTCCGTTTAATGAAAGGACATCCCAGGCATTACTCTCAATTCAAAAACAGCCAATAGCAATCATAAAACATAATAACAACAATATGGCTCATCAAAAAACATCATAGAATTATTTTAGACAATATAAATGCAAGAAATATAAATTTGCTACCTATCAATTATAACTTGCTTTCTAATTGAGCTTTCCTTTTCCAATCACATTCTCACAACTTCCAAAGCCTATAATCAATAATATAATTGTGCTAAATTATTTCATTCTTCATAAGCCATTTAAAGTTTTGTTTATGCCTTAGAATTTCATATTTTTAATTCTAAGCTTAATCCTCCAATTATACTCCATCCTAGCTAATTTTGGCATGAGAAATTCATTTTTAACCTTAACTTTATGAAATTTCAACTCCTAGTCTTAATTTTCTTCTTGGCCGAAAATGAACAATTTACAACATAAAAGGAGTTTTACTTGATTTTCATAAATTCTCATGCAATCTCATCTCTACCTTACTAATTTATAATTCTACTTCATTGTTTGGATAAAATTTCCATTTCCTTTTCTTTTTTAGGCTTGACCAGAATTATTAAAGACTAAAGAGGGAAGGAAATTTTATTCTTTCTTTCTAAAAGTTCTAATTCCTATTTCATAAATTAAAAGAATTAAAGAAGAGTTTTACCTTAATTTTCCTTGGTTTTTCCTTCCTTTTCTTTCCTATTTTCTTCCTTCAATTTTTCCACCTCTTTCTCTCTCTAAGTTCAGCTTGCTCTCTCTCTCTCTCTCTCTCTCTCCCCCTCTCCCTCTCTTATTTCTAGCTGAAGTGTGCAGCAAAGAGGAAGGGGTATTCCCTTATTTGCAATGATAATGGAAAACCCTTCATTGCATGACACTTCAATGGTCTAAGATTGATCCAATTAAATCACCCATGACATCATCTAATAATTTTATTATTTTTTCTGAATATTATTCCTCAAAATTTCCTTGCTGCAGCACGTGGAAGAAGAGAGTAGAATTCTGTCCCGAATGCATGCTTAACCCGTGAGGAAGAGAAGAGAGAAAGAGAGTGAAAATTACTTGGTGAAATCCGACGTAATATTACCAAAAAGAGGGGAGAACGAGAAAATAACTTTTCTATTTTCAAATAAATTTTTCACTTGTCTAGATGGATTATACACTTATTTTTACATAAGGTAGGGTTTTTTTGCATCAATTGGAACTATTTTCATCTCTATATGCAGTACAAATTATACCGAGTTTAATGTTTCTAACTATCTATTTTATCTATTAAAAGATATTTATTTAAAAGACCAAAAAACTTTCACTATTCACTTTTGACTCCCATGGGCCCCACCTATCTCTTTATTTTCAAATTGATTTATCTTCCAATCTGGATCTCCCAGTGAACCAAAACTTAACCCATTGGAATCAACTTGTCAAAGGCTTCTATATGACAAGTACTTTGCATATTTTTTTACTAGACAGAATTAGTTGCAATTAAGGACCAAACTTGTAGAATGACCATTTTATCCTTTTATAGCATTTAAATAGTATATCAATTGCAATTTCCAATCATACTTTTTAGCATTATAATGAAAAAACACATCATATTATCATGCTTAAAACACAGCCCTAAAATTTTGGATGTTACAGATTCTCTAGTGAAGGTCCATGGTTACCACTATCTCGTTGTGTTGGGTGCTAGTTTCCTCTCTTGCATTCTTAATGTAATTGTTTAGTTTAATTGTTTGCTTGTTTAATTTCAATTAATTTTGTCAAACACCCCCCTCCCCAAAAAAAAATTTAAGTTCTTGTCTCTACTCTTCACTTAATTACATTAACTTGATCAATTTTAATCGCCAATTCTTTGGATTCAACCTCGGTTGCACCACCATACTATATTAAAACCAAGTTAATTTGGTTATCCTATGGCAAGGTTACCAAATACTCATCAATGGTTAGTCTCTTTTTCAGGTATAACTATAGTCTTTGAATATTCTGTGTTTAGATTGAGTTGGCACATTCTTTTTGTTGTTTGGTGGTTGGTCTCTATGCTTTTTATCTATTTTCTCCAGCTTAATTATATCCTTGCATTCATTATTTATCTCATAATAAAGTGGGCTTTCATTTCTCAATTTTATTGGTTGAGAAAATCCTTAATTTATTAATGTTTTTTTTTACAGTTTTGATTATAGTGCTTAATGATGGAAATATCGAGTCTTTTGAATTAAAAGCAATAGGTTCGATACATAGTAGGTAAGTCCATACTTGTATCTTGAGGTATTTATGATTATATTATGTACTATATTAGGGACTTTGTGACCTTTTTCTTCTAGAAAATATTGTCTTCCTAAAGTTTGATTTCTTATCCTCTCCTAGTCAATGATGTAGTTTGTGAAATCTACGTTGAGGCTCAAACCAAGTGGGGAATCGCACAAATTGGTTTGCTTCTTAATTAAAGCATAATTTTGATGATCCGCAAATTATCATATCAGGGAAGAATCCAGTGGATCTTAATTCCATCTCACCACGTGTTTGTGCAAACCTAAAGCCATTGGTTTCATTGTTTTAATTCTTGTATTCATGATTATAAGAATTATTCATCATATATCACGATCTAACAATGTGCTTTGATTTGGTTTTTCAATGGCAAAAATTTGGCATTAGTTTCAAAATTTTATTAAGCAATTATAGTTTGGAAATAAATCTAATTATATTTATATATAATCAAATATTGGATTATCCCCATGCAACGTACGGAATATTTTCTACTTTATAATACATAGTCTAAACATATTAGTTGATCATATAGTTCTCAAACTTATAAAAAGGCGTAAAAAGATATAGAAAGAAGACTAAGAAAGACATTTAAGGAGTTACAAATAGGATCTCTTGATAAATAATTTATATAAAAAGATATATTTTTTATAGAGCCTAATAGTGCTGTATGGTCCACATAGACAACTTCACTTAAATTGATAAAACTAATGTTATTGTTCTTGTACATAAACATATATTAGTTGACAGATAGAAAATACACAATATCTATTATGTACAATAAAGGCCAAAAAAAAAATCTTGCGGATATATATTGGTGGTTTGAAGTCAAGTGGTGTAATAATAATTTTCAAAATAGAAACCTTGATTAAGACATCAATTTTGCTTATAGTAATTGCTTATTAGTCTAAACAACAATATGGCGCATACCAATATTCCATGAACTCAGTGATTTATCAATAATTCTTGTTAAATGCTCCAAATATAAGCTTATTACATGATTTGTGTTGTCACAATGGTTTAATATTATATCAGTCAATGACTGAACCTTGTACTCTAAATTTATATATTACAATTAAAATTTAAATATAACAATTTGTCTTTCATAAATCAGTCATCTTCAAGACTAATAGAATAGTGTTAGGATCAACTACAAATTAATAAGGTATATGAATGGTACAAATATATATATATATATATATAGATAATAGGTCAAAATATGCTTAACATCCCTGAAATCTGAGTCTGTTTCAAATAACCCTCTCGTCTTTTAAAATTTAAAATTAACCTCCTTGAGTTTTCATTTATCGACTCAAAACCCCTTAACATTGTTAACGTATCTTTTTGATAGATATTATCATATCATATTAGTAAAATCCACATACCATTTTATATAGAATAAAAATATTTTAATAATTTTCTCCCCTCAACCTAAATGAAAGGTCAAAACACAATTTTCTCATTCAGTAAAATGCACCCATACAATAGGCTATCTGAACAATGTTATTGCCATGCTACCCTCACTCGGTCCTTAATGTTTCCCTTTTTTTTTTTCTTTTAACATGGAGAAAGATCAATTCATAACAAAACAAACTAAAACCCTCAGCATAGTCTCAAAAATAGGACTCTAGTAGCCACAAAATAGCTCCTAATGCAGTAGGAGATGGTCCTTGAACCTTAGTGTTTTAGACTTCACATGTTCAGGTGGAGTGCTTCCATTGATTGAAAATTTTTATTTTTGAAGATTTTGAATGAAAAAGAAATTGGAATCCCTTAAACTTGATATTTGTTCCTTTATCAATCTTTTTGGACAAAAACGTTCCTTTATCAATCAAAATATAGCCCCTTTCTTATCGCGAAAATTTGGCTGCAACATATTGTGCATCATCAACCATAACATCCCTACGCCGTCAATATTGTTCCTACTCAAAATCTCTACTACGATGACTAAAAATCCCCAAGAAATGGCAAAACAGATACATGACTCAAGAACAAAATTGTTACTTTTTATTTCCATTTTAGGAATGTAATGGTCTCAACATATACAAAATTCATCCAAAATTTTATTATAAATTTAAGAAAGAAAAGAATATGAGAAAATTGAATAAGTTATTTAGAATAATTACCTTAAATTTCTAGGATCAAATATTGGTTTTAGTGAATGTTTTTGAAAAGTCATCAAGTTTTCATTGTTAGTAGGTTATAAGATATCATAAAAAAAATTCAAACAAATTTTTTGTGAAAAAAAAAGTGGATGATATCATATATGCATTAAATGATTTTAAAATATTAAATGATTTCATAATCATTAAATGCAAGAAAAGGATAAAACTACATGTTGACCAAGATGTATTGAGCAGAAATTATAGCAAAGTCATGACTTTTACAAGATTTTATAGATATGTAGATTTTTTTTAAATACATTTAAAAATCACTAAATCAATATTTTCTTGCTAAAAAAATAAAGAATAAAAACTTTAATCAGCTACTTCAATTGATAATTAACATGCCATCTCTGTATATGTGTGTATATATATATATATATGTAAGTGCCACAACATACTAATTCATGCAATTCCAAATTCAAAAACTTTCAAATATTAATTGTTGATTTGATATTTTAATTGATAATTAACTTATAATTTAAAAAATTATTGGGCAATAATTACAACAATTACTTCCATTTCAATGAACATCATTAATAACTTTAAAGGTATATTTTTCAAAATGCTTCAATTTAATTTAAAAATATATAAATAATATTAAAAGCTCTTATTGTTCCACATGACATACTCTCCTTATTTTTTTGAATCCCAAGTGGCTCAATAAAATTGTGGCAATTGTGTTTTTGGCTCCTAATAATATGTATATATATCCTCCCTCTAATCTCAAATACAAGAAAGAAATAACTAACTTACAAAACCTAAGAAAAATGGTTGAAGTCAGTTTGCTTTCTTAAATATGTCATAAATGAAATTCATTTTCCTCAAATACCCTCCATTTAATACTTTGGATTACAAACATAGAAACTGTACTATTATTCTTTAATGATAGGCAGAAGTGGAAAAAAAATATTGACTTCACTAGACATAACATATTTGTTTCTTATATTCCTTACAAAACTACCATCTCATTTATCCCTTGTATTCAAGACTGGAGGGAGTAGATTCCTAGTGGCTTCCCCACAAAACAAGTGTATTAATTCTCCTTCATTAGCCGCCTCATTTTATGGGCTGCAGCTTCTTCACCACTTTTCTGGGGGTCATTATGGGTTTCAAGCTGTATCTTGGGCTTCCAATTGTGGAGCAGAAGGGGTTATATTTTGGGCTTCCAAGTGTGGTTCAAAAGGGATTACATCTTGGGATCAATAGGGGCTGCATCATGGGCTTCCAGGTTGCATCAAAGTGGGCTACATCGTGGGCTTCCAATTGTGAACGGATGAATTGGCAAACATCGCCGTAGGGACAAACTTCACCATTGAGAACATTTTTGTACCATTTCAAACATAATCTTGCAACTCAATAGGCAAAAGAGCAAGACACCCCATAAGCGCATATACCTGAATTCATCCAATTTCTACAAAGCTTACACTTACAGGTCAAAGACTTTTGAGGAACATGATCCTTTGCCTGAACAAAATTGTAAGCATAAAGATCCATTAATTCTAGTAAAACATACTCGTGTAAGTAAAGAATGAGCTTCATATAACCGTTGGCATAAAATGTAAAAAGCTCCTTCATTTTTTTCTTCTCCTTCACATAGCCATTGGATCATTTATGGTGAATTTCTAAAAGTCAATGGTTATTAACTTTTACAATTATTCTATAAATGAACTTATGCATTAAAGTTTGCCGCCAAACAATATATTTTATCTTGTTAATTGACAAGAAAATATCTTGTATATACCATGGTGTGTGATGGTATTCTTTGTATGACTTTCTAATCTCTTATTAATGAACTTACGAATTTACAATATAACATCTTAATTGACAAGAAAATATCTTGTATATATGATAGTGTTAGTGATGTTAATATTTGCATGTCTTTTAAACCCTGTGCTAACGCAAGGGTAGAGATTCTACTTATTAATAATAAATATTAAAAATGTTTTCTAAAAAAGTTATATGTTATGTTAAATTTTTTCTAAGAAATTTTAGCCCCCTCCCAAAAAAAATAATTCCTTTTGGCTTCACCCCTAGCAATGATTAAACCAAAAAATAGATGAGGGATTCGATCAAACAGCTTTGCTCCGTCAAAGACTTGTCATTGAGTCATTGTCATCACACCTCAGTTCTCCCTCCTTGCCATTCCAAGACGTATGTGCCTAGGATTGCTTTTGTTCTTATTTAGCATTGTGCTCTTCCCCCCCCCCCCCCCCCC
This sequence comes from Adenanthera pavonina, assembly GCA_026686845.1. Taxonomy (NCBI): domain Eukaryota; kingdom Viridiplantae; phylum Streptophyta; class Magnoliopsida; order Fabales; family Fabaceae; genus Adenanthera; species Adenanthera pavonina. The sequence continues at coordinate 14,908,815 of JAIVEN010000017.1, forward strand.
CTCTTAAATGATGCTTCTAAAAAAAATGATGCTTGCGTGGATGCCTATGTGGCATCACTCACAAACCACAGATAATTTTTCTCCCTGTCAACCCTATTTAACATGATAGTGCCATTTGGCTAGATGTAAGAATAAATGAGTGTCAGGGACTGATATAGTATGGACAAAAATTTGACTATTTCTTTTTTTTTTTTTACTTAGAACATTCAGTATCCTAAATCTACACTTTAACTGGATGAAAACCTCTCATTAAGTTGGTATAACCTTTTACCAATTAAACCAAGTGCTTAGTGGTATTCCACTATTTCTTTATATATATAGTCTAACATTATTTAAAGAGAACTAGAAGAATAAGTGGATTTGTATGAAGGCTGAGGAAGTGCTTTAGAAGCAACAAAAAGGTAGTTTATTGAGAACAAATAAATTAGTCATTAGTTGTGGATTTAGTTGTCATGAACCAAATCAAATAAAGTGAGCTCACAAAGTGCAACGATTTTCATTTAGTCTTTCAAGATAATCATCATGACATTATTTCAGCCGTTAAGAGTCAAATTCTCTCTATAAAAGAGAGGACTTGCTACGTCTTACAAATTAATATCTTTCCCATAAAAACTACTTACTTTTAAAGCATAAAAATATTCTTTAAAGCTTGAACCAATTTAAATATTAAAACTACTCAAAATTGTTTTTGTAAGATTTATAGCTCATTGTATAGTGAAATTTCAAGTGTATAAAAATCATTTCATAGTTATTGAAATCTCCAAAAATCATGTACATCTTGAATTTCATGCAAAAAATAAGAAACTGGAAAATGATAGCTTTGATTCATACAGTTTATTACTTGAACTTTACTATTTGTCTTCTGGTACTAGTTTCTGTTCAAATCCTGAGCCATAAAAAAGTCATTTCTCATGAGCTATTTTATGCATACTTAGCATCATTAGATAGCTTTATGTGTGTACCTTCTAGGCATATTTTTTTTGTACATTTATTTTGCTCCTACTAGTCAGCTTACTGATTCAAACTTTCAAGGGTAAAAAACGTTATTGGAGTAGTTCTAGAAAAACAGGCATAACTACCATTATATAAATCCAAATACAATCAAACTAGTATCATATTGTTCTTGAGACATGCATCTATCTAGACATACAGAAACCATAATTTTTTGAGACATATTTGATTTTATACAATAGTTTGAATCAAATGGTATATAAAAGTACAAAACAGTTTTCTAGCAAGGTTCTACCATCATTATTCTTCATGCTTCACATGTTTTTCCCAACCATAACTTGACCCTATAATTAGGGAACTACGGAGGTGAAATTAGGAAATCTCAGTTGTCAAGTGTCATCATGTTATCACAATACATTTAAAAATAAAGAAAACATAACGTACTTTCGTGAAACATTAAAAATATCCATATTGTCTAATAAAATTTCAGTAGTATAATGACTTGAAAACATGACATCTCGAGCTTAATCCTCAACATAAAACAGCCACATAATCATGAAAAACAGTCATAACAACAATATGACATCATTTGCATAACATAAAAACTTATAAAATATCATTAAGCAATAATATCAAGTAAGAGCAAGAGACTACTTTGGAGCTTTAATTCTTTTTACTTGGCTTAGGATCACTTTTGTAATATCTCTATTTTTATGGGATATTATAAAATGAATAAAGATGAAAAACAAGATGAAAAGACTATATATAATCAGGTTTTAGAATGAATTAATTTCTCATTTAATTTTCAAAAAATGTTGTATTTGATTCTTAATTGAAATTAATTTTTCATAATATTTTTAGCAGAAATTAATTCCAAAACTTACTTCAAAAGGTATTCAATGGACCACTTGAATGGAAGCATGTCCTGAGCTGAGCACAACGATATAAGTATTACATAGTCAGGAAATCTAGATTGAGATATACACCAATATGAAAGTTGAAGTGAATAGTAAAAAAGAAATAATAAAAAATTAGTATTTAGGTAAAATTACAAAAATGTACCCAGAACAATGGATAATTACTTTTTAATTTGACTCAGGGACAAGACGGTCATTTTCTGAATTAGAAGTAAAATATAATATCTTGAATTTTTTACTGAATGTTTAAGGCTCAATATTTTAAAATTTATAAGAAATTTGTAAAAATAAGTATATACTGATTTGCATAAAATATGACAAAGAAGTCAATTATTTCGGTTGGAAGGATAAAAGAGAAAATGATGATTTTGTCCTAGATGAAAGTCAAAATAAAGCTCTCAATGAGTTAGGACCAATGGAATATCGTAAGGAATTTATTAAGATCAAAATAATATTTATTGGATAATTATGATTTAATATTAATATTTTACTACAGGAAGATACAGTATTAATTCAAGAACAAATTATGACCCTCATATTTGAACCAATTGGGATAAGGATATTATGTTAATTTTATATTCTAATATAATTATAACCAGTATCTTAATAATAGTAAAATATACTGCTAAAGTAACTTTCTTTATTCAGACCGTTCATGATATATCTAGATAAAGAAGTATGCAGTATTTTTGGACAAAAATGCCCCTTAATTTCGTGACCAATAAGCTGCACATGGGATAATATAATATTTTATTATTTTTCATGAGAAATCCTGAAATTTCGTGGAGGACACTTGTCATAAAGTAAGAAATTGTGTAGCAAAAATATCTACTCCTTATTTTTCTTTATGACCAACCTATTCAAGCATACAAGAGGGAGAAAGGAGTCTGTAAAATAGAAAAGAAAGAGGGAGTGAGACGTATGAGGAGAGGAAGAAAGCATGAAGATTTTGAAGGCATAAATCAAGGTAAGTTCCCTTGTGTCTTCAAACTAGTTTTTCTTGTAGTTTAGCATATTTTTTAAGTGTTTTCCTCCTCCTCCTTACGTCTCAACTTTGGCCAAGCAAGGGGTTTGAGGAAGGAAGTGTTTCTTTGCAAGAAAATCATGAGAAAGCATGAGAAAGTTCAAGTAAAGTAAGATTTCATAAGTTTTGTGAAAAGTTGCAAAGAAATTCCTCCATCCCCTTTAGCTATGAATTTTGGTCAATTTATTAGGGTAGGAAGGAGTTGTATTTTCAAGATTTTGATGTTAAAAATGAATTTCTTGGGTCAAAATTAGTAAAGAACAAGTATTGAACACAAGAAAAATCCAAAGATAAACTAAATGAGTTTTTAGGGTTTAAAAATGAACTTTATGAGAGCCATGAAGAATTAGATGACTTAGCATGGTTATATGATTATTTCTAGGCTTAGGAAGATGTAAAGAAGTGATTGGGAAAGGATCCAAGAAAGAAAATTTAAGTTTAAAGAGAAAATGATAAAGCTCCAAGGTAGTATTCTTGTCTTACTTTTATATTTTGCACAATTATGTTTTATCCATGTTTTATAAAATAATTGTGTTACCATGTTATTGCTTTGATTTTTTATTGGATTGACTGGGTGTTTATGTAATGAGGGCTTTGCCCAGGATGTCTTGTTTTTAAGCTGTTATGCTGCTGAAATTTTTATAGCTAACATAGTATTTTCATGTATTTTTAATAAAATTGTGCAATGTTATGAATGCTTTTATGAAATGTAATGCTATTTAAGCATGTGCAAGTTTACTACTGAGATGTCCAATCTCATTCCCCAAAATTACTAACAATACTAGGTAATGGAAAGGCTATGAAGGAAAGCAAAAGGAAGGAGAAAAATATGAAGCAGCAGTTTAAAGTTTAAAGTTATTAATAATGTTTGACTATGATGTATGTTTTATGTATTATATTATGATTTTCTATAAATGATGTATTATGATCCTATGTGATGTATTAGTAGGCATGCTAGATGTTATTGAAATATGAAATGATATTAAAGATTTATGAAAGTATATATAATTCCCTTATATATCGTTATGCTATGTTAATATTTGGGAATGTACAAAAATGTTATGATAAGAGAATTAAGCCAAATTATGTTTCCTCTAGTTAGAGGATATGATGTGTTTTATGAGGAAGCATGTTTTATTTCATTTAGTCATATATAAATTAAGTTATGGTGTTAAAGAAGTATAAGGACTAAAACTGAACAGTTTTTGGAAAGTGTAAATTTACTATGAATAATGTTTGAGATTTAAGGGATATATAAAATTTGTATAGTACTCCAAAAATTCAGTGTTTATACATATGGAAATAACTATGTCTTGACTTTAATATGCCACTGGTCCAGATGTTTTTGGAGTTATATAAATAAAGTTATGTATATTTCTCCAAAACTATTCCAGTAGAGAATTATCCTGACCCTAGAGAATTTAAAAAGATGCTCTGCTATGTACACATTGAATAAATGTACAAAGTATATATTTATAGAAAGTGGATATACAACGCTTTCAGATGATATAAAGATAGCATGAAATAGCTTTGTGTATATCGAGAAATGAATTTTTAAACTTAAGGGTAAGAAACAGGACAGAAATTGGAAATAGGGGAATGAATAGTAAATTAAAGGAATAAACTATACGAAATGGCTTGATGAATCTCCAGTTTCATATTTTTCCCATACAATTCATGATGTGCTCTATTTTTAAAGACTTGAACCATAGTGAAATAATTTTTGTACATTTAGTTATGAATTTCCAAAATTTTCTGCGCAATAATGTGAATAGTGATGAAAATGAAATTCTCAATTTTGAGTTTGTTAGTTCAAGTTCTCAAAAACCTTTTTAATAATTTTAAATGAGATAATATTCATGGAAAAAGTGTCTAAAGATGAGGTGTGATAACTTCCTTAGTTTGCTTAGAGTCTATTAGCATCATAAAACATACTACATTATTTACTTGCACAAACAAAGCTCAATGAATATGTGTGACCGTAAAACTTTCATATCTTACAAACTAACTTTCTATTTGAATCATTTGACTTTCCTTTACAATTTTGGATATGAAAAGTTCAATTAAAGCATTAGCTTCATGAGAACTCGTTTCCTTCCCATATAAAGCCATGAGGCCGGGGCCCTCTTTTATGCAAACCAAAGAAGGAGTTTGATTCCAATCAATCCAAATTCTCATCAAGCATCATTCCTAGTCTTTGCCATAAACTAATCTAGCATCAACCTAATGATCAAAGCTTGATTCCCTCTCATAAGCAAGAAGGCTGAAACTTAAAACCCTCAAAACAGTAACTTGACTATTGATTGGATACTAAAATCATGCAAGCATTTGATCATTAGGCCAGGGCATACTTCAAATCAAAGAAATCACAATCTTGTTCTTGATTCTTTGCTTTGGCTGAAACATAGTAGCCACCAAAAGGAAAAGAAGAGGTCAACCATACTACCATAACTTTAGATTAGAAGATTGAAGAATGAAAGGAAGAACTTATGTTAACTCTTTTCTTGAGATCCCCCTCGGTTACCTTTCCCTTTTCCTCTCCTACTTTCTTACTTCCTCTCTTCCTTTATTTCTCTCTTTCTTTCCTCTCCTCTTGGCCTTCTCTTCTTGCAGCTCTATCTCTCACGAACTCTCTTCTCTCATGACTTGGTGCAGCAAAAGGGGAGGAGGAATGAGCATATTTATAGGCATTAAAGTTTGATAATAGCCATTAGATGAAAACTTGATCCAATGGTTGAGAATCAAACTTGTTCACCAAGTAATGAGTTGACTTCTAGGAGAAGCTTGGTTAATGGTAGAATTTCATCATTTACCATGGTAATTTTTGGCCATGAGAGAGAGAGGTGAAATTTTTTACTGTTTACCATTTATTTGACTTTTACCTCATCTAATAACTTTTTAAGCAATTACCTTTTTACTAAACTTTTATAGCACTTAGTAAATGACTTTTACTGTACTTATTAATCTTTTTACTGTGGTAAAAATACACTAATTTTTAAGTTTTACTTGGTAAAGTGACTTCTACTATGGGGTCTATTTGTCCTACTTTCACTATTTATTCTACTCAATATTTACTATTTATATAGGACCCATTTTTTACGAAATTTATAATATTTTCTTTTTAGGTTTACATAACTAATATCACTTATACTCTTAATTTACACTAGAGTATTATAATATTTTTTTACTTCTTTTAAAAAATAACTATTTTGTCCTTACCTATTAGCAAAATGACCATTTTACTTTTTTAAACCCCTTTTGATATTTTTATGTTATTTTAGGCCTCAAATTTATCTAATTAAATTCCCAAGCTTCCCCAAATATCATAAATTAATGCAAAACAATTTTATATAATTTCTTATCATTATCTAGTCATGAAATACATATAGAAAATAGGGATGTTACAGGACTTATTGGTCATCAAGTCACGACTCAGTTTTTCTTCATTTTCATGGATTGTAATCTTCATTCATCAATAAAATTCTTTCCCAATATTCCACCCAAAAAAAAAATCTTTCCCAATATTTCTATCAATGTGCTCTGACTCTCAATCCAAGCCATTGCACTCATGCCATAGGTTCTTACATTCTTAGAGAGTCCGAAAATTACGTTGTTTGGAACGAGGCAATAAGAATTACTTTTGTCCATTGGTACTATTGCATTCACATTTGTGTTATTTCAACAACAATCTGACTTCTTTAGTCTTCTTTCTTATACTCATTCATTAACTAGTAAATATGTATCTTTTTTATTAAGAAAAACAAAAAAGGAATTCATTTTTATAATTTTTTATGGATATATCCGCTTGATTTAATTTATAGATTTTTTTATCTTCTTAAAATTATTGAGAAATATTGTTTCTTATTTATGTTTTTTTTGTGATTCTTTGAAATACTTTATAATTGATAATAATTGCAAATTCTCTAGATTTTGAATTAAAAATGAAAAAAAAATTAAGAGAACATTACCATTAAATGGGCAACAATTTTCATGAAAAATTTTACGAATCAAAATCTTCAACAATAATAAGCATATATTATCTGTAAATAAAATTAAATTATAATTATCAATTATAACTTGTAATTATTTGTAATGTATAAGCTAATTGTAGATCATTAATTATTTAAATTGATTAAAAAAAGTTGCATCCTAACATAGGATCCTCATTTTGCCTCGGGTTGCAATTAAAGTTGTATAGTACTTGAATAACCAACCAGGACTTGGGGTCTTACTTTGAATGACATGTAGCTGAGATGATATTGTGATTCAAACTAGGCATTTTGTTAGTCAATAAGGAAAACCAAATACAATGTTGATCAAGCTTAGGCAAAATACAAGGCATTAGCAATAGCAAGTTCACAAATAGTTTGGATACAAGGATTGCTTAAGGATCTAGACATAACATAAGTCAGGATGGCATGTGTGTACTATGACAATAAAGTAGGCATGCACATAGCACCTAACTCAATGTTTCACAAACGGACTAATTACATTGAAATAGACTACCATTTTGTGAGAGAAAAATCTCAAAAGTATAAAGAGATCAAACTTGAGCATGTAGGATCTAAGGACCACTTACCCGATTTCCTAATGAAAGCGGTAGGAATTCAACATCATGAATGGCTAATAAGCAACTTGGGAACACTAGATGTTTTTGCTCCCAACATGAGGGGAAATATTGAGGATGAATAAATTAGTTGTTACTTGTCATGAAGGAGATCAAATAAAGTGAGTTAGTAAAGTGCAATGGTTTCCATTTAGTCATTCAAGATAATCATCAAGATGTTGTCTTAGCCATTAAGAGTCAAATTCTCTCCATAAAAGGGAAGTCTCATTTCTCATCAAGTCACTACTTTATTTTTCTTCACTATTGATTGTAATCTTCATTCATCAATAAAATTTGTTCCCAGTTTTTCTTTCAATTTTGCTCTAACTTTCAACATAGTTGGCTCTTTTATTTGCCTCATAAATATGTACTTATTGATTGTGGAAATGCATGTATATATGCTCTATACTGATCATAATTGGTTGTTCATATTTACTCAATGCACATGACAAATACCTTAGTCATCTAACTATAGAGTCGATAATGTTGGCTGATGCTGAACTCTTGGTTAATTGGTGTCGGCTTCTCAAAATTATTGATGAGATTCATTGTTAAAGAATCTTTTATGATATTCTAGCATGTATCAGCATTTTCCTTTTTTCTTTCATTAATTATGTTTAATCATTACTGCGAATAATGGGATAATCAAACAAAATTCTAGGCTTTCGGGGATTTAATTGGCTTAAGTATAGAGTCCTATGTTGAATCAAATGTTTTGATAATTCCAAACCAATCTTCAAGAGCTTGGAGTAAAGATATCAAAGGTGCACAAAAAGTTTCAAGTGAAGGAATTATGGAGAAATTAGTGCAAGAATAGATGTAGAATGTTTAGTAATATTTTAATTTGAGTAAAAGACTTTGATTTGATGAAAAGATGTTTTAAAACCTTAATTCTATGTTAAATCATGGACTATTTAAAAAACACCCACTAACAGACGAAGTTTGAAAGGTTTATACAGATCTGCCGTTTTGAAAATTCAAACTTTGGTTTTGGAAATTCAAATTTCATATTGAAAATGAATAAGTCTGAAAAGAGGCTTCTCTGACAAACGAATTTTGTATTCCGAAATTTGAACTTTGACCTATGTCTGAAAAGAGCCATTCTCTGACAGATGAACTTTGATGTTGAAAATTGAAATTTCAGACAAAATACAACTTATGAAAATTGAAAAATTCATCTGAGAATATGTTAAAGTTCATCTGAAAACAAGTTTAAAAAGAGCTTTAAAATTGCCCACTGACAGACGAACTTTGAACATGAAAATTCGAATTTAAGAAACAAAGCTTGTGAGTCTGTTGTGTTGATATGTTGACATACGAATGACAATATTCAGAAATTCAAATTTTAAAGCAAGCCTGAAAAGAGGTCTCTCTGACAGACGAACTTTGCCCTTTGAAAACTCAAATTTCGAATTTATGAACTATTGTGCCTCATTGAACCAGCTTTTGATAGATGAATTTTGGGATTCCAAAATTCGAATTTCGAAGGCACTGTAGCAAATTGAATTTACTATTCACACTTAACAGAACAACTTTAAACATGAAAATTCGTATGTTCCAATATAGAATCATTTTCTAAAGATGAAAATTTGAATTTGATTTATAATAGACGTACTTTGAAAGTTCAACGTTAAAAGCTGTAACTTTTGATTTCTGTGAAATTCGTCTGTTAACCAACTGAAATTCGAACTTTGAGTGTCAAAAGCATTAAATGCGGTTGGTGAACGGATAGTTTCTCAGTATAACTGTTGGGTAACGTCTCTAATGGCTAGATCTTGTCTCTAACATATAGTTAAGGCAGAAATCTATAAATAAAACTTCATTTGAAGATGTGGGTAACGAAATTACTTTGTAAATACTGAAACTCTACCAAATCATTTACTCAAAGTCTCTTACTCTCACATACTTCAATATTTGTACTCCAACTTTCATATTCACTCTGATTAAGAGAGTTTATTCATTGTAAATAATCTTATCTTCATCTTGAAGAAAGATTTTCTTGTGAGGGGGTATCACAAGGGATTGGGGAAGCACTTAGTGAGAGTGCAAAGAGTGAAAGTGTGAGTTCTAGAAACATAGCATCAACTTTGTACTGTGGCATTTGCAAGAAGCCCACTGAATTCTTGCAGAATAGTGAAAAATCTCAAGTGGTGACTTGAGAACTGGACGTAGGTCAAGTTGAGAGACCGAACCAAGATAAATATCTGAGTCTTCTCTTCCCTACTATTACTTTTACTGTTTATTCATTTATACTCTATTTTACCATCACCCTTTGCTTTCTTCACTTTCTTGACGTTTTGCAGAAAATTTTAATCTTCCCAATTCACCCCCTTGGGAAACCGGCTTATCTAACATCCTATACATAAAATATAGAACTTATACATCACCTTAAAGTAAATGAAGTGAATTAACAAGGTGATTGTGAAAAATTTTACTAGGAGTCAGGTAGGGTTCTTTAATTAGAGCCATGTCCATCAGCAAAAGAGAGTATTGAAGGCTTGTAGAGTTTAGTTAAATGGTTCTACAAGATTAAATTAGATGTGTTATTAATGAAATAAAAGTTTAATTTTTTTTCCTAAAATAAGTTCTAGACGAAAAAAAATTACTCTATACAAAACTATATGATGTTAGAATTCCAAATTTATACATAACTATTGAAGACATACTCTTAGATGAGAAAAAAAATAAGTGCGGCAATTGAATCTCTAAAGATTAAAGGACTAGGGCTTCCTCTTCCTGTTCACACTCCCAATTACACCTCCTAATGGGGCAAAGTATGATAGAATAATTGATATGATAGTAGATAGGATCTAACTAAGTATAAATAAACCTAGTATCCTCCCATTATAAGTCTATGAGTTAAGCCTATACTATTAACCCATACTAATCAACCTAACAGATATCCAACTCAAAAATAGGATCATTTGACTTATCTAGTGAGCTCAACTTGCATTCTTGATTGGATCATAAAAAATAAAATTAACCTGTTTTTCACAAAACAAAAATCATAATTGATTAAAACCCATATAAAAAATTCTAATATTCTACCACTTGGGCAAAATCAATTGTACAATTTTAATAAAAATATTTTGTTTTGAAAATGACTCTCAAGCTAACAATTAATAGTGCAATGTGGCATCATTTTAAAACACATGATTCAAGATCTGACATCTGAAATATAACTCTATCCAACTAAAACCAGTCAATATTGAATCATAGCGTTTTTAATGTCTTTTATTGATATATGTCTTTCCATGGCTACAAATATTTACTAACTCCAACAAATAGTTATTAGTGTAAAGTGTAGCAAGAAAATATTATGTCATGTGATCCGACAACCAAACTACTATTTTCTTTGTTGGTCTTCACAATTTCTCTCAAATGACTTACAGCCAGAGAAATTCCGTGGTTTGTCACAATCATCATGCCTCAACTCTGATATGGAGTCAACCACCGGCATAATAGTCCCCAACAAAGTCGAGTTTCAATTGTGATTGATAATATCATTATGCCTCAATTCCAATATGGTGTTAACCACTGGCATAGTGGTCCCATCTAACATCGAGTTCAAAACTTTGTAATATGCATATGCATATGCACGCATACAAGTATAATAATGACAAAATTCAATGCATTATCAATTGCTTAAAAATATATATATAATACATGTTATCTATACATTAAGCATACTCAAAATGAAGGCTTAAGATGGAAAAATAACACAAAGCTCAAACTCCCACTAATCAAATATATCAAAAAAACTCACAATGCTCAAGTTCTAAACATACTTTTCAAATATAATGAGTCTACGTTCTTAGTTAAGGAATAAACATCATATTATTATCTCTAATTTTAAATCCTTTATAAACGATATTTATATGTTTAAAATGAAGGGACATCATCAATAAAATAAAGACAATTTATATAAACCATCAATCAAATATCCATCAACCAATAATTTAGGAGTTCAATATTGAATTTATTTTCCATAACCAAAATAAACTAAAAATTAAATTTGTTCAAATAAGAAATTAATCAAATTCTTTCTAAAGATGGTTAAAAAAAATGTCCTTCTGAATAAATTCATAACTAGTTGAAATTAAATTAGTTATATCTCTCTCACTAATCTAAAAGTTTTTACAATTTAATTGTATTCATCTCATTAACCTCAAGTTTCTTTTACACAACACTAGATCAAGGTCAACAATTCCTAAGGACAATTTTGTCTTGCAGCCAATTATTATTGTTAGATCCAATAAGAATCTCTATTGAAACAAAACATTTATTTACAGAAAACATGACTATAAAAAAAACTAAGATTGCATTAAACCAAACAACAAGGGCAATATACATAACTTCAATCAAAATTAACTATTATAATGAGACCTCCAAAATAGTATATTCCACTTTGAGCATTATGCACAAATCATGATGGCAACCATGATCAGAACCTCATATGAGTTAATCAAATGAGAATACATTAGGTTCAAATGCCTATCCCCTTTAAGCAAATAGATATTCTGAACCAATACATTCCAAATAACTTTATCTCATACTAACTTCCAATTACAACACACAATAACCTGCTTTGGGCAGGTAACTGCATGAAATAATCAGAAGTATTCCTCAAACTACAAGGGAAATTCCATAAATTAATACAAGCAATCTCACTTTGGCAGTAATCACTCATAGCAATTCATGAAAGATCTTGCATATGAATTAATTTTATCTTGCCCAAGTTCATGCTACAATTTATGAGATAGTGTAACAAATACAACACCCCACTGATCATAAGTAACATATAGTAGCATTTCTAAATAAATATTGCACTCATATAGCTCAAACAAAAACATGCAATTTATCAAATAAATATCATGAGTTATAAGTATACAAATATAAGTCATTATACAGGGAGAGAGAATATCATTACATGATCCAAAATATATCAATTTATCACCACATTTCTTCCCAAATATTATTCAAAATATCATGATATATTGTACAAATTATTCTTTATACAAAATTATTTATAGTCATCAAAATCACCAACATATAGTCCAAAACCACAAAGGAAAAATAGATCACAATATCAAACCGGCACCTCACAATAATTCCAATGAGTTTATAAATTTCACAAATGATTTTGGCATATATATGTGGGAAATATAAACTCCATATTGTCTACAATTCATTCGTTATATACATCTATTATCAAGAAAAATATATATAATTCACAACCTTGTATATAAAGATTATATACAAAATTTCATGCCAAATTTTTTTCGTGAAGCAATTAAATATTTTAGCTAAACATATATACTTATCTTTCAGAGATACCAAAATGCATCATTATGAACTCCTTTTTCAGCAGAGAACACAACATGCAATTAATCCCACACATATGAAGTTAACCAAAATAATTTGAACAATTTATCTCTTTTATCAAATTGTATAATACATGATTTTCAAGGAGCCATCTCCTTTGGGTAAATGGACCTTCTCAATCATGTACCCCATCCATATATTTCATGTAACCTTAGAATTTATACATCCAATTATCCTCTTGTTTGACCACGTACTTTAGCAATAGTAATAAACTACACATCATAAGTCATGCATATAACCATTGATTAATGATATTTTGCATCATTGTTAACCACAGAACAATTCTTTCATTATTATTCCATATAATGATGACCAAGAGTTCATAAATTTATACAAAGAATTTTGGTATATACATGGAAAACATGAATCTTGCAAATGCTCAAAATTTACTACTCATGCTCATACACATTGTCCATGAACAAGCCTCTCATAACAAGTTCAAAAACTCCCACTAAAATATTATTACAAAATTTCTAATATATTGATTTTTTTTAAATAGATTTTCCTTAATTTAAATGAAACAAACAAATTTCTTCGTAAAATATGAACTCAAATTCAATTTTTTAGTAAAGAAAAATAGGCCCGTTCGATAATTTAAACATAATTGAAATTAAAATATGACATAGAGATTAAGGGCCTATTTGACAATGTTTTGTATTTTCTTGTTCTCAAAACAATTTTCAAGAATAAGTTTTGAAAACAAAAAAAAAATCTGTTTGAATAGTTGTTCTCAAAATCATAACTAGTGAGTGATAGATAAATTATTCAAAATTTATAATTTTACTATTAATAAGGTGGGTGTTTTTCACTTTTTTTTTGTTTTCCAAAACAAAAATTACAAAACACCTTAAAGGTGTTCTAATTTTTCTGTTATTTTATTTTTCTGTCTTTCAGAATAGTTTATAAAAAATAAATTTACCAAACAAGTTTTTTTATTTTTCTATTTTTGAAAACAAAAAAACTGTTTTTAAAAATTGCACCAAACAAGCCCTAAGTTCTCAATGCTAGAAAATTAAAACTGGCCAAGGTGCATGAAGGCCCAAAATAGATTTTGCTTTATTTAAAATGTAAGTTATGGAATACTATGGTAAGCACAACAAACAAAATTAATCCCTTAAATTCAACTTCTCAAGTAATGAACATATCATTCTAGACACTTTCGCAGGCTGGAAAACTATAAAAATTATAAATATATTTAGGTTAAAACATAATAAAAATAACTTATAAAAAAATAATGAAAACAAGGGTAAAAGTATAATTTTGAAATATTGCTGGAATAAGGATGCAATTAATATAAGATGCCTTGTCATTCTCACATCAGCTCTACCATACAAATTTCCTTTCCCTTATACAAATCTCTTAATTTTTCTTCTTTAATTAGTTTATCAAAATTTGTTAAAACTACCACAAAGAATCCTAAATAAAGAATAATTTTCCTATCCACAGTAATGGCATAAGACATACCGGAATAATTATAGCAAAATACCCTAAAATAACCTTCAAGAAAATTAAATTTGACTATACCAGGAGCAATGTAACCTAAAAAATTTCGGTAAAATTATAAAAAAAAAAAAAAAGGAACCCCATAGCAATACTGTAGGGCAAAGGAGATCATATTAGTTTAAAAAAACAAAAATTAGTGAAAACTGCAATTAAAAGCCCCTAAATTAAACCTCTAGAAAACTAGTAAAAATTGTTAAAATTGCAATAAAAATAAAATCCCCTAATATTTGGTTAAATTTGCCATAAAGAGCCCTGATAAGTACGGAGTGTCAAGTAGTAAAGCTTAGGTGAAAACTAGGGTTAAGGATCCTAATCAAAACCATGAAAACTGCCGCTAGAAGCAAATCTGCAAACATAGAATCATATCCTTCAATGATCAAATGGTTTTAAATCATATAATCCCAATGATCAAATGGTATTAAATCATATAATCAAGGCTCTAATGTCAAATGTATAAAAATTACTCTATAAAAACTATATGTTAGAATACTAAATTTATAAGTGCATATTGAAGACATTGCTCTTAGATGAGAAAGAGACAAGCGTGGGAGTTGAATATGTAAGGATTAAAGGATTAGGGCTTCCTCCGCCTATTCAGACTCCTAATCACATTTATTAATAGAGTAAGGTATAACAGAGTAATTGACGTGACAGCAAAGAGGACCTAGCTAAGTACTCCCTCCATTTCAGTTTATAGTGTACTTTTAACTACCGTGCACAAACTAAGACAATAATTAGTAACTAAAAAATTTCTCACCTTTTCTCAAATTATCCTTATTAAATTCAATAGGAATGAAACATTTTAATAATAAACAAATATTTAAGCCTACATTAGTCAGGGGTAATCTTGAAAAGAAAAAAAAAAAGTATACTACGTAATCTATAAAGTGCACTATATTATGAAACATAAATTTCTCATGAAAGTGTACTCTATCACGAAACGAAGGGAGTATGAAAAAACCCTAGTAACTTTCCATCATGGGCGTATGAGTTAGGCTTACACTATTAATCCACACTAATCAACCTCACAAATATCCAACTCAAAATATAATAAGATCACTTAACTTATCTATGAGCTCAACTTGCATCCCTAATTGGATCATAAAAAATAAAATAAGCCAATTTTTCACAAAACCAAAATCTCAAAAGCCCACAAAATTCTAACACTAGCTTCCACATAATTAGTATAACTGAATTGATTAAATAATATCTTAGGTTAGGAAAAAGTTAGGTGTCACAAAAGTCATCCTTGGTAATCATTTATCATTGATTTGGTACCCTTACCAATTAGCAATCAAATTAGTACAACGACATAATCTAGAGCAAAGCTAATTAGAAGGCTCAAACTTTATGTGCAAAATTTGGTAACAAATTGTTAAGCAAAATGAAGATTAAAAGAGATTACCAAGAAAAAAAAAAGCTTGCAAGAATCAAGTAGATAAGCATCACAAGCCTGCAATTTTTTAACCTTGAAACATGGATTGGATTCATCTGAGAAATTAAAGACTCCATTGTAGGAAACCTAAGCTTATGCCAAAATTAGATAATTTCTTAAGGCTCTTTCAAGGGCCAATAATAATGCTTACAAGGTGGCATTATTAGGTGACTACCGTGTTTCCAAAGGCAACTAACATTCAACACACCTAAAAAAGAAAGACACATCACAAATAAATACCCTTCCAACGAGGGATTAACTTTTCACTAGGACTTGGTTATCTCCTCCTCTTGTGCCTCTTCTTTGGGCTTCTCAAGCTCTTATTGGGCCTCTTTTGTAGGTTCATCAGATTCTTTGGGCTTCTGTGGAGGTTGTATAGGTAGAACTACTTCAGTCTGCTTAACCTCACCTAAGATCTTGTGGAATTTGGGCTCAGTGACCAAGGCCCAAAAGTATCTCTCAACATGAGGAAACTCTGAGGTGAAGCTCCTAGTCATGAGCCGTGTGAAACCTCGATACAAATTGCATGTCATAATAATATCAGCTAGGGTCACAGATTGCGCAACCAGGTAAGTATTAGAAGCAAGGTGAGTGTTCAATGCAGTCAAGGCTCTCTTCAGTGCAAAAATTGTAGCTTTCTCAACCTTCATCAAGACAAAAATTTTAGACCAAACTAATGATAGCATTAGGATATTAATGGAAATTAGACAAATTACAAAAATTTTGAGCAGAACTCAACAATTGTTGTTTCTAACTAATTTGAATTATCTCCATTCATATATATGTGCACTCGAAAAGAAAGTGACACAAGAGAATGTGGTTGTATAGAAAAGTCATATCTCGTAATTACACTAATTCACTCTTCTCCCCCCCCCCCTCATTTTGAGTGCATTCTTTACATTCACTTTTGTAAACACAGAAGATCCGAACTTGTTTTAGTTACAAAGTACCCAAATAATTAAGTTTTAATAGGCCTTTCATTACCCATAAGGTGTTTCCATGACATAAATGTTGTCTTGAAAGTAGATTGGAATTGCCAGCATCAGTTCCCCCACAATGCAAATATCATATCAATTTCACATGCAAATAAAAAAAATGGAAAATTCTTGGAACATCTTACAGGAGGATGGTAAGGGGCTTGTCCCATTCTTGGTCTGTACCAAGAATTAATATTAGCATCAATCTCCAATGTCGAAAAGTCAATCCACTGTTCAATGTGAGCCTAAAAAACATAGGTGAGTTGCAGACCAAAAGAAATTAGTAAAACAAGCTATACAATATATGTATCATATTTAATATATATTTGATATGGGTATGTCTATTTTTTTAAAGTATCGGTACAACGTTAGTGTCATTACTTTCTACAAGTCACGTCTACAGTAAGTGAATATAAAGCAGAGATGAGAAGGGGAAAGAACCACAGGTCAAAGACCTACATAATCAATTGAAGAAGATCCATGCAGTGCATTGCCACCTTCCAACCGAGCAACTATACCAACCCATAAAAAAAAAACCTTAAACATACTCCCTTACACATAAAATGCAAAAACAATATTTTATGAGTGATATTACCATAGCGAGCAATAGCGTTACTCTCAAAAATTGGGCCATCTGGTGTTTCCAACACAGGAACCTGAAAAGACAATGTATCTCTATCAGTTCAAAGTAAAACCAACTTTTCCTGAACATAGAATAAGAAGAACATAGCATGCCTTGCCAATAGGGTTCATCTTGAGATATTCAAGTGTTTTATTAGAAACACCCATCTCAAAATTTGGGGCCAATTTAACTTCCACACCACTATACTCTGCAGCAATAAATATCTTGTAGGTATTTTTGTTTGTTTTGCGTGCATGCAGGATCTACACACACAACAGTAAACGGATCAACGAGAGATATTCAATCAAAAGCAAAGCAGTATAAGAAATAGATGTCGTGTCAAGCCACCTAGGTTAGGTTAGCTTTAGATAATAAGAGTAAGGTGGGGTGTGAGTAACAATCAGATGTAATCATAGAAAAAAAAATGTTGTATCTTAATATATCCCCCCAAGTATTCCTGCTACTACCTGGTGTTTTTGAACTTAATGACCTGACTGCAATCAAATAACAATACATTTCCATTGAAACTTTTATAATAAGACTAGTTGATTGAAATCAAGCATCCATGAAACTTTTACACACATCTCAACTTTTTTATCTCTTTCTTACAGTATTTGATGGGAGACACGTTAGGAACCTGTCCTAAGAGCCTTCTTTGATATAAGGATCGTGCAACTCAAGTAAAGATAAATTGAACACAAGAATAATGAAGAACAAAACTAAAGAAAATAGACACGATGAAATAAGAAGACTGAACAAAATGTTGGTCGAAGGAAGTAGACTCCAAGAGAACTCGTCTCTTGAATCCTAACTCCGGGACGCCACAAGGATCACCACTCCTTGATAAGTCCTCATTCTTTCTGGCACTCAAGGATAAGCAAGAAAGAACTCACTGAACAACAACAAAGTTGTTTAAAAGAAATTCATTCATTCATATTGTGTTTGTAAGAGTACAAGAGGTGCCTATTTATAGGCAAATATTAACCCACAAACTAACTCTAGTTCAGCCCACAAACCTAACCTTATTAAAGCTCATTAATACAAAAAGGAAACCCTAAGTCAAAAGGAGCATTTAATTCTAATTTTGAATTTTGAAAAAGTTGGCTCCTCTTTAATGCATAAAGTAAAGCAAATCAGATCATTATTTGCCTTTTATTGAAAAGGAAACAAATTAACTAAAATAATCCTAATAAAACTTATTAAAAACGTCACTTTTAGTGAGCACATGAGAAGCACATGGATTTTAAGTGAATCCTCCTTTTTGGGCTTTCTCCAAGTTGGGTTCTTTGACTATAATTTGGCTCCAGATTTTCAGCTTGCCTCTTTCTTTGTTTTGCGCCTCAAAATCATTGAAATGCAATGGTTCCATGTTAATAATGTCTTGAATTACCCCATTCATGGCTTTTGTTATAGCTCTAGTCATTGGTCCTCCAATGCCTTGAAGTGGGCCTTGAATTTGTCCATGGTCCATTGTTGCTCTTAGCTTGCCCTTATCATCATATGCTTCATGCCTCGATTGTACTCTATCATTCCTTCCCTCTTCGAAAAGATTCGTCCTCGAATCTCCATAATCTATATGGAAAGAAAGGGAACGATTAAAAATATCAAATAAAAAAATAAGGAGTATACTTACTTTTCAAGCCTGATTGGTACATCTTCTTTTCAACCCTTGTTTGAATGTGTGGTGTAATAATGACTCTTGGTTGCAAATTCATCCCTTTTAAAGTTTCATCTTTACATTCTTGCATTCCAAACCAATCTCCAGGATAAAAAAAATCTTGTAATGACCATTAGTTTGAATTGCATAGGATTTGTGGTCGTGCATTAGTACATAAGAACTTGATTTCCCTTCCATAACATCCATACTAATAACCTGCAACAAAGAACTAGAGAAAGAAGGAACATATGGAAAATATGAAGGAAAGAGTTAAAAAGAAACTACCTTAAGCTCTCCTTTACTCAAACAACTCACAATTGCTTTTACCTCATTATTCTCGTCTTTTCTCAAACTCTCTTTTTCTTTTCTCTTTTCCCTCTTTTTCTTTCTCTTTTTCGTTCTTCTCTCAAGTTTCTTTTCACTCAGTTGTTTTCCTCTTTTTTCATTTTTTTGCACTCTTTCTTTTCTCATTTGTTTTTCACTCTTGTTTTTACCACCCATATTCCTCTCACTTTTATTTTTCCTTTCACACTCACTTTTGATTTTCTCGTGATTTTCATAGAATTGAATACAATGCTTGTCATGGGCTGTCTTTACTTCAAAAGAACAACTATCATCAAATAACCATGGATGCCCAAACACCATATCAACATGTTCAACTTCATCACACCCATGAAAACTAATTTCTAATGGTATAACAATGTGAGTATCACTAGAAACAAGCACACCACTATTAACAAAGTTCTCTATCTCCTCACCAGTAACATCTAGAGCAGTTGTCTCCACTAACGGTGGTAAATGGTCATGACCAATCCCATCAACAATATCATTACCATTTTCCTCCTTGGGATTCTCAAGAATATCATATTCTAATTCATAAGAAAAATCATCAACACAAGGATTTTGAGAATTAGAGGTACCTTCAAGAGTAGTTGATTCTCTTGGTTCATCAACCATTGTAGATGTTGAGGAAGATAACTCCTCCATTTGATCTTTTTGCTCCAAATGAGAATCACTAGAACTTGGAACTGAAATTTGTACCTTAGAAGCTTGCTCCTTTCCACGGGTTGGAAGATACTCATAGAAGTAGTGGTATGGCGCGTACTTTTGCTTCAAAATGAGCTTCATGTTACTCCAAGTATAACACTGTTTCTCTTCACAAAGGTGCTTTCTTTCAAATCGTTCCCACCAAACTTTGGCTTTTCCTTCTAAGTGAAGAGTAGCTAATTTCACTTTCTCAGACTCGGAGTACTGGCAGTCTTCAAACCATTGTTCAATTCTTCCTTCCCAGTTCAAGTACATGTCAGGATCATTCTCTCCATAGAATTTTGGGATGTTCAATGTAACATCCTTTTTGCATGAAGGAACTTGCATGCCATCCAATTTGGCGTTCAACTTGTTGATTTGGTCATTGAAAGCTCTCATTAAAGCTTTAAGATCAAGTTCATCACCAGCCATGCTTAAAACCTAAAATGTTAGTGAATAGAAGATGAAGAAAGGACCTTGCACACTATCTCACGTGTTTCACTCAACAATGATGCAAATTCACTCGTGTTTTGCACACTTTAAAGGCTTTTTTTTTTCAGAAATGATATAATTGCACTCTTGCCTTTTACCACTCAATCTTGCTTCCTATGAGAGTGCAAAATTGAATCTGAACTTAAATCAAGAAGCAATGTTTTAAGTGGCAATCTCAAAGTCAAAGATCCAAAATTCAAATTCTCAAAAGAGTTTAAAACAATGTTGACCAACAAACAAAGACGGATTTTCTGTTGTCAAGAAAAGAAACCGAATTTTCCAGTCAAGAAAAGAAAAGAAAATGCTGGAAATTAAGATAATGAAGCGCACCAAAAGGAAGGAACTGATTTTAGAGATTTGAACAGAATAAAAGGACAATAACAAATTAGGAAAAATAAGATAGGAAGGGATTTGGATAGAATTTACTAGAAGAGTAAAATTCTAAAAAGTAATATGAAAGCAACTTACCACCCAAGTGAAATGAATATAGACTCCTTTTGTGACTTGGGAACAAAAACTTCAAATTTGGTAATTCAGAAACAAACAACCCACAAATCAAGAGATGCAATTCCAGCAATTAATGCAAATCAATCCAAAGGAAATTCAAACTTCAAAGGTGCTCAATTCTAGAAAGTTTTTTTTTTGTTTTTTTTTTTCAACCATCAAATTTTTTTGTACGATTTTTTTTTTCACTATTGTTTTTTTTTTTGCAGCACCCACAATTTCTCCTTCTTCTTTTTTTTTTCGAATTTCATTTTTTTTTTCTTTTGAATACTCTGAACTAATACACAATGGATAGAAGCTAACAAATTGCAGCAACAATATTTTTTTTTTCTTTTGAAAGACTCAAATCTGGAAATCACAAATTCTAGATAACAAAATAAAAATGGAGAAAGATAACCAAGTCACCAAGAGAAAGAAGATCAATAATGATGGTAAGATGGAAGATTGAGATGAAAATCAAGCCACAATATCAGAAGCAATGAACAAACTCAGATCTGACTAGAAAAGAGAAGAACATAAAAGAAAAATCTGGACAGCAAGCATGAACAGTACGTATGAACAGTGCTACGATTTCCTAGATAGCAAGGAAAAAATGGAATGAAACAACAGAAACACACCTTGATTTGCAAGCCGAAGCTCTGATACCAAATGATGGGAGACACGTTAGGAACCTGTCCTAAGAGCCTTCTTTGATATAAGGATCGTGCAACTCAAGTAAAGATAAATTGAACACAAGAATAATGAAGAACAAAACTAAAGAAAATAGACACGATGAAATAAGAAGACTGAACAAAATGTTGGTCGAAGGAAGTAGACTCCAAGAGAACTCGTCTCTTGAATCCTAACTCCGGGACGCCACAAGGATCACCACTCCTTGATAAGTCCTCATTCTTTCTGGCACTCAAGGATAAGCAAGAAAGAACTCACTGAACAACAACAAAGTTGTTTAAAAGAAATTCATTCATTCATATTGTGTTTGTAAGAGTACAAGAGGTGCCTATTTATAGGCAAATATTAACCCACAAACTAACTCTAGTTCAGCCCACAAACCTAACCTTATTAAAGCTCATTAATACAAAAAGGAAACCCTAAGTCAAAAGGAGCATTTAATTCTAATTTTGAATTTTGAAAAAGTTGGCTCCTCTTTAATGCATAAAGTAAAGCAAATCAGATCATTATTTGCCTTTTATTGAAAAGGAAACAAATTAACTAAAATAATCCTAATAAAACTTATTAAAAACGTCACTTTTAGTGAGCACATGAGAAGCACATGGATTTTAAGTGAATCCTCCTTTTTGGGCTTTCTCCAAGTTGGGTTCTTTGACTATAATTTGGCTCCAGATTTTCAGCTTGCCTCTTTCTTTATTTTGCGCCTCAAAATCATTGAAATGCAATGGTTCCATGTTAATAATGTCTTGAATTACCCCATTCATGGCTTTTGTTATAGCTCTAGTCATTGGTCCTCCAATGCCTTGAAGTGGGCCTTGAATTTGTCCATGGTCCATTGTTGCTCTTAGCTTGCCCTCATCATCATATGCTTCATGCCTCGATTGTACTCTATCAGTATTACATGCAATAAATTATTTATTGGAGATTATATAAATTCCCTGGAATGACCTACGCAAAGCTCCCTCTTCTTTCAGCAGCAAAGACCAAAAAATCACATGAATAATGTTTAACAGCTAGAGTGAGATGCACCAGATTCAAACCTCATCTTCCCACCATTACTTTTTCCCCCTCATACTACATATCTCACACTAATTCGAACTGCAAAGAAGAAAAGCAAACACAAGCAGATTGGTAAATTGGTTTACATGCATGTATTGTACTTTTATGAATATCAGTAACCAGATCAGCACCAATTCAATCAAGGGGATCAAGATTTTTATATTTAAGTTATTCCAGAAAATTATTGAGAAGCCAACTATAACTCACCAGGGTCATGGCTTCCTAGGAAAATGTGTTGCTATTATTCAATATCTGATAACAAAAACAAAGACCAGCCAATAAGCAAATACACAGAATAAATAAAAAAAATGAGTCCCAAAAGAAAAGATGCACATGTATAAGGAAAATCAGTTCGTATTCATCAAAATCCAGCCCAGTTTTCAGAAGTATAAAGGGAGATAGAGGATGGAAAGTGGGACAGGCCTTAGTGAGAACTGAGACTTACGGAGAGTTCAGAAGTGAGAACTGAAAGTCCACAAGGCTATGGTTTTATAGACAACTTTTAGAATCAAGGGGAAACCTTAAACAAAACGAAGGACTAAGAGATTGAATTATGAAATCAGATCTGATGTAATTATCTCATTAATGATCTGTCTACTTGATTTTTTTTTTTTAATTTGACACAAAATATGCTATCTTGTTCTCATGAAGTTTGCCAATACTTTGAATCTTAAACTGTCTACGTGAGAGATGACAACTACTAAGTGGATCATGTGGGTTACAACACCTATGGCTTTAATTACTTGATTAAATAAACAACCAAATAGAGTTATAATGAAGACACCGTGGATCAGGTGTGTTTCAACACCGTTGACTTTAATTACATGAATAAACAAACAATCAAGTAGTTATATTAAATGACACCTTGTTGCGATGTCTTGTGCGTGAAAACTTGTCCTTCCTTTCCTTTAACAATAAAATTTCAGAGTTAGTTCAAATTTATTAAAACTAGATAGGTCTGTACATTGTATAAAGTATTCCCTACAATCCTAAATATAAAACTTTTTATTTTAGTCCTAAATATAGGACATATTTTAAAATGCGAGGTAATATTTATTATACATTATCAAAAAATATTCATATTTAATGAATGAGAGAAAGAACGAGAAAGGAATTCAATAAGAATAATTTTAGAAAAATAATGTAATTTTTTAAAAGATCAAGATAGTTAACTAATTTTAACTCTTATTCTTAATTCACATAATTCAGTTAAAAAAGTTTTATATTAAAAACTGAAAAGAGTATAAAAAATGAGTGGTAATAGTTACAACTACGCAAGCTTGATATAAATTGGATATTTTATATTACTTATGACAATGGTTTTTCTTTCATTTTAAGAATCAATGCATCGCTTTCTTCAACTTATTAAAACCACACATATTTTTTTTTATTTCAAAATTTACACAAACATTCATTAAATTTTGTTAAAAATATGCCGACCTTCCCTTCATTTTCAAAATTAATATAAACTTTTTCTTAAATTGTATTAAAATTATATGGACATTTCAAAAAAATCTACAGAAAGCCCCTTAAAACAATGATTAAGTTACACAAACTTCTGATATTTTCAAAAGCAAAACATATCTCCCATCAAACAAATAAATGACAAAATCCTTCCTTGAATTTTGTTAAAATTAGTTAAATATTTTTATTATTTTTAAAACATACACAAATGTTTCTTAATTTATTCTGTTTTTAGGAGAAACTGTGTTTCGAAAATAGAAGAGAAATTTCTTTAATTTAACAAAATTCCAAGGATGTGTGTTATATTTTGTTTGTTTTTAAGTGATATATATATAGCCTATACATATAATTTTAACAAAACTCAAAGAAAGTTCGTGTAATTTACTCTTTTTTCCATTAGCCTCATTCTTAGTTATTGGATTGTGCTCAAAATATTACTGCTGACATTTTATGGATTCACAAAGTTTAATATTTATATTCACAGATAATATATATTGCATGATTATGTAAATTAATTTTTTATTTATATCATTGTAATTTTATAATTTAGATTTATCTCGACAGATGAATTTTGGTCTACATTATAACTCACAAGCAACAGTGCTTTGGGCAAAGTTTATAATGGATGTTATTACCAAAAAAAAAGTTTATAATAGATGTTGACATGCGCTCTCAAATGAGCAAGGTGATTTTTTTTATGAAGAAAAAGAAAAAAAAAACGTTGAGGAATTACATAAGGGGATTTAGAATTTGATATTCTTCTCCTCAATCCGTCTCTTAGATCCCCCTACAATCTATAGGAGGTTCACTAAAAATAACAATTCTTATTGGATGAGTATGCATTATGAGCCAACCAATTGGCACATTTATTGACTTTTCTCAAAACGTGATCAATGGTGAACATTCATTCCTAGCAAGGTAATTTTATGAATGTGAATATGATGTTCTCCTCAAATTGCAAGTAATACAGAAGATAAAGGTGAATATTTCTAGCTCTGTTATGAGGGAAATGGATTTGATCCCCTGCATTGCCTATTTCTCTCAATTGCTCAAGTGCAGTGTTAAAGTTAAAACATTTATTTTATTTTTATATTTTTATTTTATGTATAATAAATTTATCTTCATTCAATATACTTTACTTGAACAATTGAGAGAGGTTGGCATTGCAGGGGATCCAAGTCCAAAGGAAGTGGTTAAGGAATTTTGTTATATATATCTCCATTCATCCTTTCACTTAATCACACTGAAATTAAAAAAAAACAGAGAGAGAGAACTCAAATTTCATACTTTTGTGCTTTAAGTGTTCTAGAATTTGGCTCGACTGATTTCAATTTTATCAAGGGATGATAGATAACCTTTTGCTTGTATTGATGCATTCGTTATAAATTCCCCAAAATCACTTTAAATCGGACATTTATGGTAAACATTTAGTTTGGCATATCCATAATCAACGTTCAGCGCTCACCTGATCCTCTTTGGTCATTAATGAGGCCCAAAAAGTTAAAAAAAAAATAAAGAGAATTGGGAATAGGAAAGAAATTTATTAATTCATTAAATTAATTAATTTAATGTTATTATAAATCAATTAGGAAAGATAAAGAATGAATTAGGAGGAATTCAATTTAGATCCAGTAATAAGATTAATTCATAAAAAAAAAAGAATTGGGATTAGGAAAGAAATTTATTAATTCATTAAATTGATTAATTTAATGTTATTATAAATCAATTAGGAAAGATAAAGAATGAATTAGGAGGAATTCAATTTAGATCCAGTAATAAGATTAATTCATAAAAAAAAAAGAATTGGGATTAGGAAAGAAATTTATAAATTCATTAAATTAATTAATTTAATGTTATTATAAATTAATTAGGAAAGATAAAAGAATGAATTAGGAGGAATTCAATTTAGATCCAATAATAAGATTAATTCATTATTTTGACCTTTAAAACTAGACCATCAAGCACTTGGTTCCACTAGCAAGAGGTTGTATCAATTCCTAAAAATGCAATAATATTAAATACTCGGTAGTAAAACTTTCTGTCCAAAAGGACCTAGCTCAACTTGATTCAAATTAATTTAAACCCCAATAAAACTTCTAATTGAAATAATATAAATCCCAAACAAGGGTTACATATAAAAAAAAAAAAGAGTACATATCACTTCCTTATTACGTGAATTTAATTAACTTACTCCTACTCCTACTAAAGAAAATAGTTAAAATTAACTTCATACCTAAATTTTTTTTCAAATATTACCAAAACTTTCCAAAACTAGCCCCATTAAATTATTCATCTTTATTACTATTATCTCTTTTAATGTCAAATACCCACTTTAATTGAGGCCCATCATAAATAGAGGTAAAAATAGGAAAATAACATTAAATAATTGCCTACTTTTTCAAATCAACTTATATTTTAAAAAACGAGGAAGTATTAACCAAACAGAAAGTGGTATCACCTCCATCCTAAGTTCATGACAGGTAAGAACTACAGTCAATGATCCCATGTCCCAAATAAAGGAGAAAAACAACCATCGGAATTTCAATTTCATCCACTTCTAATCCCCGAAAACAAGGACAACTAAGGACAACTTCATACAAATTTATATCCAAAATGGGACCACGAACACACTTGCATAGTAGTCTTGCCACGCTCAAAATTAAGATAAAATCAATACCTCTTCGGTTTCAATGTTTCTCAAATCGCATACAGGTAAGACTTCTATATAAATTAAACAAGAAAGAAACCAAATTCTACCCAAAAAAAAAAAGGACACGTCACAAATAAATACCCTTCCAACAAGGGATTAACTTCTCACTTAAAGCACTTGGCATCCAAGAGAGCCTCACCCTCAAAAGGCTCGGCATCTTCAATCATCTGATTGACCCGCTCTTTTTGGGCTTCATCTGAGATATCAACTTTGGTCCATTCGTAGAGTTCCATGTCATAGCATTCGTCAATCACAAATTGTGGGATTTCTTGCCCGCGGAATAGCCACAATCCCTTCACCTTAAATGGTGGCTCAGATCCAATCACAAGCACTTTTCCAAAAGCATACTTGCGAGCCAGATCCATCCTCTGAAGAAATCCACTAACCTTGTTCAGAGTCACAAAGGAAACAGTATTCTCATCGTTGTATTTGTAGTCACAGAACCACAGAGAGTATCCTTCAGGATCATACATGTCCCAAAATCCTACAAGAAAGGAAGAAAGAAAATAAAACATGTAGAAATGGCATCTCTGAAACTCAGACATGTTTGTATAGTTGTAAAATAATATAAGCTGCATTCCTAATTATACAAAATATGAAATAAAGAAACCATCTAAACAAGTGGTGAAATTGAGAAATACCTTTGATTGCAACTTCACGGAAGTTGGTCTTGGTATTTGAGTAGAGTCTTTTCCACTCATCCAATATCATCTTACTTGGAGGAAGAAGATCGAGAGGATTCTTGGGTTTGGGCTTGGGTGCCTCCTCTTCAGCCACTTCTTTGGGCTTTTCAGGCTCTTGTTGGGCCTCTTTCTTAGCCCCTTTCTTTGGTTGGGCCTCCTTCTTAGGTTTAGGTTCTTTGGGCTTCTGTGCAGATTGTATAGGCAGAACAGTTTCAGCCTGCTTAACCTCACCTAAGATCTTATGGAATTTGGGTTGATTGACCATGGTCCAGAAGTATCTCTCAACATGAGGAAACTCTGAGGTGAAGCTCTTAGTCATGAGCTGAGTAAAACCCAGAAACAAATTGCATGTCATGATAATGTCCGCTAGGGTTACAGAATGCCCAACCAGATATGTATTAGAAGCAAGGTGAGTGTTCAATGCACCCAACGCTCTCTTCAATGCAGAAATTGCAGCTTCCTCAACCTTCATTCAGGCAAAATTTTCAGACCAAACTAGAGAAATGTCAAGGAATCAGAATATCAATGGAAATTAGACAAATTACAAAAATCTTGAACCAAAGCCAACAATTGTAGTTTTAAACCTAGAAAGAGTACTTTTTTTGGGGGCCAATGAAAGAGTACTTTAACCTAACAAATAAGTTCTAGCGAAGCTTTCATTACCCATAAGGTGTTCTCATGACAAATAACTAAAATGAAATATTGCATGGTAAGTGAACAGGAATTGACAGATTCAGCTCTCCATAATACAAATATCATAGCAATTTCGCAGGCAAATTAACAAAAAAGGAAATTTCTTTAAACAACTTACAGGAGGAAGGTAAGTTGCTCGTCCCATTCTTGGACTGTACCAGGTGATAATATTAGCATCAATCTCTAATGATGAAAAATCAATCCACTGTTCGATGTGAGCCTAAAACATCAGAAAGTAGATGAGGTTAAGAAAAAAAGAAATTAACAAAAGTTGCCACCTCTTTCTAGAAGTCATAAGGTTGGATAAGTAAAGAAACCATGAAGAGCACAATAGAAAACAGAGATGAGAACAGGGAAGGACAGCTGATAAAAAAAACTTACATAGTCAATTAGAGAAGATCCATATAAAGCATTGTCACCATTCAACCGAGTAACTGCACCAACTCAACAAAGAGAATCACTTAAGCATACTACCTTAAATGTGCAACACAAACATTTTTGCATAAATGATCTTACCATGGCGAGCAATGGCATTGCTCTCAAAAATTGGACCATCTGGCGTTTCCAACACAGGAACCTGAAAGAACAACATATCACTATAATTCATATTAAAATCAGCTTTTCCTAAATATAGAATAAGAACATAGCATACCTTGCCAAGAGGGTTCATCTTAAGAAATTCAGGAGTTTTATTAGAAACACCCATCTCAAAATTTGGTGCCAATTTAACTTGCACACCACTGTACTCAGCAGCAATGAGTGTCTTGTAAGCATTTTTATTTGTTTTCCCAGCATGAAGGATCTAGACACATAACAAGTAGGCAGATCAATGAGAGTGATAACTCGATAGCAGGACTAGAGACTAATGATGAAATCAAATGCAAAATAGAACAAGAAGTATACTGATATGATAGAAATCCTGTAAACTAAAGTGCATTCAAGGCAGTATTCACTGATGTAATGTTCATTTAAAATTGGGTACATTAATTTTATAATCAGACACTCAGAAATAAGAACAAAACCCAAATGTAAAGAGGAATAAGTTTAAACAAAGATTGCTGAGTTCACATTCTACTTTTCAACAGCATTCTCAATATGACTATATGAATATCAGTTGAAACTCCACAGTTAACATTTTGGTGTAGACTCCAGCTTCCCTCTAGAGGACTGTAACATAGAAAACTCATGTGAGCTATTAGTTGAAGGAATGAACGTCTAGTCTGAATATATCATGAGGTATTCCTAAAACTACCTTCAGCTTCGAATTCAATGATCTGACCAAAAAATAATAATAATACATTTATGCTTTAACTTCTATGATGAGGCTAACTGATTGAAATCAAGGATCCACTATACAGCACTCAATTCATACGACCTGGAACCTGAACAAATGCTCCCAAGAAACAAAACCACGTGACTAACGTTTAAGTAACAGAGTGAGATGTACCAGATTCGAACTTCATCTCCCCACCATTATAATTATTATTTTTTTTCTCAGACTACATATCTCACACTAGGCCAAACTTCAGAGAAGAAAAGCAAGCACAAGCAAATTGGTAAATCATTTTGTCCTACGTGCATAATTGTACTCTTACGAATTGATGGGAACCAGATCAGCATCAATTCAATCAAGGGAAGCAAGATTTTTATATTCAAGTTGATCGAGAAAATTACTGAGAAACACAAAATAACTCACCAGCGCCATGGCTTCAGAGAAGAACGTGCCGCACTTATTCAAGATCTGATAAGGAGAAACAACACCAGACGATAAGGCAAAAACCAGAATGAAAAAGAAAAACGGAAAAGAATTGAATCCTAAAAGAAAAGAGGCACCTATATGAAAATTAAGCATGTATGAGTACGTAAGTTCTCTTTGAAATGCAAATCAGCTTTCCGAAGTAGGAAGAGAGATAGAGGATGGAAAGTGAAACGACTTACAGTGCTGGCGTTATTCCGAAGCTCCGGTGCTGCGCAGAGTTGAGGGGACTGAAGCAGACTAGGGTTTTGTAGTGTCCGAACTGAAAACCCAACACCAGCCAGCGAATCGGACCTAGCACCCGACCCCAACCATTTTTTTTTAATCAGATTTTTTTTCCCAAAATTCGGCGGCATTACGTCCGGTTCAATGAAATAGAAATAATAATAATAATAATATATCCAATTTAAAATAAAACAAAAAATAGAATTTTCCAATATGCATAAATTGCAGAGATACTCATGGGTAGGATTAAGTGGAGTTTGACTCATGAACGTTGCCCAGCTCGATAAACACTCAGTCCAATATCGAGTCAAATTGGCCCGATAATAAATATTTTTTAAAAAAATTTAAAAATAAAAAATAAATTTATTTAATAACAAAAAAATATACTTATTTATATCTACAAAATAGATTTTTTAAAAAATAATATTAGAAAAAAATAATATTTTTAAAATTTATGAATATTTAATCATTATACATTATTTTTATATAATATTAAGTTAAAATATTAATTCAAAATTTTAAAAAATTGAAACATCAAAATTTTAAAAATTTTCATAATATTTACATAATAAATATATTATATTAAATAAAAAAGGAACAAAAATTCTACAAAATTAATATATATATAATAATTGAAAAAATAAAAAAAATACATATAGGTTGGCTCGTGTAGAGCTAGCAATATTTGGTCATAACCCTAGCCTGATCGAAAAATTGGTCCGACCTGGCCGATTGGCCCAATGTAATTGGATTGGATCAGATCAATAGGATTTTGAGCATTGTTGTTCAGCCTTAATAAGTTGGTTGTTTCAATTTTTAAAAAATAAAAATTATCAAATACTAAAGGTAGAGGATTTAGCTACACTGAATGACTTGATTCATCAATAGTATTTTTTTATTTGTACATTTGTATTTAAATATTTAAGTAATTGAATGATTTATTTGATGTTAAATCATATAACATTTGTATATTTTTTGATAAAATAACATTGTTGTATTTTAAATTTAAATATTTCTTTTCATGAGAAAACACAAGTTGTTCATTCTAGTTAAAAGAATATAATAGATGAGCCACCTGAAGCTAATTAGGATGGTAAAAGTTAAGTGATAGGATAGGATGTAAATAAAACTTCAAGGTTCAAATGCTTATGATGAAACTAAAAATATGATAAATACTATTATAACTTTTTAAAGAATTTTTTTTAATAAAGACTCTCTCAATAGAGTTAATTTAATAGGTAAACACTGCCAAAATGATTAGTGTATTTCAATTTTTCAATTTAAAAAAGCATTTTAACATAAAATTTTCAATTCAAAATAAAAAATTATTGCATTCATGAGCGTGATAGGTTTTATATTGTAAAAGTTATGTTATGCAAACGGTCATAATTTCCAAATAAATGATTTTTAAAATTTTTTATGTTTGATTAGATGGGATCTTATACATTGTACAGAATTTATTAAATTAATTATATTATTTAAGGATTATGCATAATGTGACGTATTATAAATTTTATGTTTTATATTGATATTAATATTTACAATTCAAATAATTTATATTACAAAGTTTTATGCTATAGGTGTTTAGTTAGTTTAGTAGGTTCCATTCTACCTAACATATTAGGCAGGCCTAGATTACTAGGTCAACTCAAACATTAAGTTAAAGTATTATCAAGTCTCGTATTTGTATATTATTTTATTTTATATTTTTTGTCCAACTTTTTATGAATATTGATTAAATTGTATGATTATTTTTCTTAAAATATCTTCTATAGTAATAAATTAACTTTATGATTATTATAAAGATTTTTTAAGATTTTAATTTTTTAATTCTATTTAAAATTTTAAATTGATCACTTAACTTAATATTATGAAAAAATAATGTCTAATTATTAAGTATTCATAATTCACAATTTTAAAAAATTTTACTTATGATCCTAATGTTATTTTTAGAGAAGAATATATGTTAAATGAAGGTAATTATATTTTTATTGATAAATGTAATTATTTTTCAATTTTTAACTTTTTATTGTTTCCATTATTGTCTTAGGTACCATATCAAACTTGGCCCGCGTATTCAAGGTCAAAACCCACATCCATGTACACCTTTACATATATATATATATATATATATATTAATTCTTTTAGTTATATTATTATAGCTAACGAAAGTATTACTACTCAAGTGACTGTGTCCTCGGTTAAGAATATGATAGGGTTTGGACATGGGCTTTCAAACAAGCAAAGTAATTTTTATTTAACATTACCAAAATACGAATTCTAAATATTACTTGTATCCCACTCTACTATTTCTATCGAGTTAGGTCAAGTGAAAGAGTGATTTTATAAATCTAAACGAGTTTGTCAATATAGAAGATAAAGTGAGGGAGAGTAGATAATTAAGATTTTAAATAAAGATATTTTATTAGATATTTAGATTATTTTTAGATTTAATTTAGGATTTATATTTTATGTTTTATTTATTTTCTATTTTATAATTTTTTTAAGTTTAGAATAAAATATTCTAGAATATCTTAGTATTTAAGAAATTTTTAAATAAACGAAATTATTGTAATCTTCCTAGATTTAGTATTTAGGTTAAATAATTTCCTCTTTTATTAAATTATGTCAATCTTCAAGAATATTCTATTGAATCATGTAAATAGTTATCATTGTAAAATATTACATTGAGCAAATTTGAGTTTTCTATATATATATATATATATATTGTCCCATCTTGAATTTTCTTTTCTTTGAGTTCTTCTAAATTTTTCATTTTCTCCCTCATTTCTGTCCATTCTCTCCATTTAATTATTCTATTTCTCCTTCATCCCTTCCCCTTCTCACATCATAAGGAGAATTTAGAGAGAGAGAGAGAGAGAGAGAGAGAGAATGGCTCAAATATGAAGGAAGGGGTTTAAAGTTTCGGTTCAATACCACATCAATAGCTCCTTGTCCAACAAATAGCTATCAAGGGTCTGTTTGGTATCCACTAAAATATTTATTTCCAGGATGTGTAATATCCATTTATTTCCTTATATTACTATTTGATAACAATTATTTCTTTCAATAATTTCATTAATTTTTATTTAGGAATAAATATGACAAAAAAAAATATGCATAGTTATTTGTTTTTCATTTCACATGAAAATGTGATGCCCTTATTCAAGATCTGATAGCA
This sequence comes from Adenanthera pavonina, assembly GCA_026686845.1. Classification (NCBI taxonomy): domain Eukaryota; kingdom Viridiplantae; phylum Streptophyta; class Magnoliopsida; order Fabales; family Fabaceae; genus Adenanthera; species Adenanthera pavonina. Next base: position 14,942,354 of record JAIVEN010000017.1, read on the forward strand.
GAAAATAAAGACCAGACAATAAGAAAATATCCAAAATTTAAAAAAAAAACACTGAATCCCAAAAAAAGATGCACATATATTGAAATTAAGCTTGTATGAGGATGCAAGTTCTCTTCAAAATGCAAATTAGTTTTCAGAAGTAAATAGAGATTGAGAATGGAGGATGAAACAGGACTCATTGTGTTGCGTTCATTTGAAGCTCAAGCACTACAGTGAGAATTGAAAGTGATGCAAGTTAGGGTTTGTAGTATATGAATACAATGATATGAAATGAAATGGAAAAATTAACAAAATATAATAAAGATAATACGTCTTGTATGTTGTATCTCAATTTTTTTAAAAATTATCAAATACTAATAAATATTTTACTATTACGCTAATTTATAAATTTTTAAATTTTTTAACGCATAAGTTATATGGCTTTGGCTCATGATAGTATTTTTTGGACTGCGCGATTTCACTGATTCGGCTGTCTATATTTAATTATTTGGGTGATTGAAGTATTTGACTTTGAATTATTTGAAGTTAAATGGCATAACATTTATCCATTTCAAATGTTTCTTTACGCATAAGCATTTTAATACAACAATTCAATTAATGTTATGTAAATGGCCATAATTTATAAGCAAATGATTTTTTGAGATCTTTCTATTATGTTTTATTAGATGGCATCTTGTAAATTGAACATAATTTAATAAATGAATTCTTATTTCTTGATTTAAGAAATAAACTAGAATTCTATCCCATGCGATGCACTGTTAGTTTCTATTATTTATAATTAAATTGTACAATATACATTATAATATACCAAAAGAATTGTAAAATATTTCAAAGTAAGTTACTAAAAATTTTCCTACGTATTGTATTGCTTGTTGTGTCTGTTATATTTTCTTCACAATTAAGAATAATAATTTTCATACCTATTCTACTCTATACGCGAGATACAAGTACATATAATTGACTTGGCATGGATATTGGTTTTAGAAGATAGAGCCTAATGCTATACATAATATGTATAACGGGTGAAAAGGTAATCCATGCCTTCCACGCAAAAGAAAGTTACTAAAAATTTTCCTTTATTTTGTATTGATTATTGTGTTCGTTGTATTTCCTTCACAATTAAGAATACGAATTTTCATACATATCCTATTCTATACGTGAGATACAAGTATATATAATTGAGCACGGATATTGGATTTAGAATATAGAGTTCAATGCTATACATAATATGTATAATGGGTAAAAAGGTGATCTATACCTTCCGCGCAAGAGAAAACCTGAGCCTCTGGGCAAGAGAAGAAGAATGATTATTATAAAAAGATGGTTAAATTATAAAATAAAATATAAAATAATAGAAAAATCACCAATACAACAAAGAGAACCTTCTTTCTTTCTAAATAGAATAGAATTGCATGATCGAGATATGGACTTAATGATGCGATTATATAGTGGAGAGATGTCAATTTATTTCTAATTATATAATAGATTTTCTTAAATTTCTTTCGATATCTATTATATATATATATTTTAAAAAAATTTATAGTCAATTTAAATGAGCTGTGCAAGCATGAAATCACGATACGTCGTGCTTTCAACCTCTGCTTGCCATTATATAGTGGAGAGATATCAATTTATTTCTAATTATATAATAGATTTCCTTAAATTTCTATAAATATAATTGTTTCCCTTATTCTCATTATTATAGTGGAGCGATGGATAATGATTTAAAATTATATTTGAAAAGGAATTTTTATATATATAATAGATTTCCTTAGCTTCATTATTATATAAATCGGGATGGATGAATAATGATTTGAAATTATATTCAAAATCTATTATATATATAAATTTTTAAAAATTCATATTTAATTTAATTGAGCTGTGGAGTTATGAAGTCACGACATCTCATGCCAATTATATAATGAAGAGATGTTAATTTATTTCTAATCATATAATAGGTTTTCTTAAATTTCTTTCGATATCTTATATATATATGTAGATTTTTAAAAATTCATATTCAATTTAAATGAGCCATGCAAGCTTGAAATCACAATACTTCGTATTTTCGACCTCTGCTTACCATTATATAGTGGAGAAATGTCAATTTATTTCTAATTATATAATAGATTTCCTTAAATTTCTATATATATAATTAATTCCCTTATTCTCATTATTATAGTGGAGTGATGGATAATAATTTAAAATTATATTCGAAAGGGAATTTCTATATATATAATAGATTTCCTTAGCTTCATTATTATATGAATCGGAATGGATGGATAATGATTTGAAATTATATTCAAAATTTATTATATATATAAATTTTTAAAAATTCATATTTAATTTAATTGAGCTGTTGAGACCTGAAGTCACAACATGTCATGCCATTATATAGTGGAGAGATGTTAATTTATTTCTAATCATATAATAGGTTTTCTTATATTTCTTTCGATATCTATTATATATATATATATGTAGATTTTTAAAAATTCATATTCAATTTAAATGAGCCGTGCAAGCTTGAAATCACAATACTTCATGTTTTCGACCTCTGCTTGCCATTATATAGTGGAGAAATGTCAATTTATTTCTAATTATATAATAGATTTCCTTAAATTTCTATATATATAATTGATTCTCTTATTCTCATTATTATAGTGGAGTGATGGATAATAATTTAAAATTATATTCGAAAGGGAATTTCTATGTATATAATAGATTTCCTTAGCCTCATTATTATATGAATCGGGATGGATGGATACTCATTTGAAATTATATTCAAACTCTATTATATATATAAATTTTTAAAAATTCATATTTAATTTAATTGAGTTATGGAGGCCTGAAATCACGACACGTCGTGCCATTATATAGTGGAGAAATGTCAATTTATTTCTAACCATATAATAGATTTTCTTAAATTTCTTTTGAAATCTACTATATATATAGATTTTTAAAAATTCATATTCAATTTAAATAAGCCGTTGAGGCCTGAAATCATGACACATCATGCTTTCGACCTCTACTTGCCATTATTTAGTAGAAAGATGTCAATTTATTTCTAATTATATAATAGATTTCCTTAAATTTCTATATATATAATTGATTTCCTTATCCTCATTATTATAGTGAAGCGGTGGATAATGATTTGAAATTATATTTGAAAGGGAATTTCTATATATATAATATATTCCCTTCGCCTTATTATTATATGAATCAGAATGGATGGATAATGATTTGAAATTATATTCAAAATCTATTATATATAATCAATTTCCTTATCCTCATTATTATAGTAGAGCGATGGATAATGATTTGAAATTATATTTAAAAGGAAATTTCAATATATATATATATATAGTAGATTCCCTTAGCCTCATTATTATATGAATCGGGATAGATGGATAATGATTTGAAGTTATATTCAAAATCTATTATATATATACATTTTTAAAAACTCATTTAATTTAACTGAGCTGTGGAGGCTTAAAATCACGATATGTCGTCCTTTTGACCTCAATTTTATAATATATAAGATTTTACTATTTAAAGATAATGAATAATACAACTTGTTATAAATTATTTACAATTAAAATATTCAAATAATTTATATTATATAGCTATATATTGTCCCCACTCAGTAACACCAAGCTCAAGTTACCAATTCAACAATTTCACAAAGCTCAAGTTACCAATTCAACAATTTCACATGATAAACCAATTTTCTCCCGAGTATAAACAGCCTCTCCTAGGCATTAAGAACTCAAGGGACACCTTAGGATTAGCATATAAAATTTGATAAACCTGGCTTCCTGGGTTTTAAGTTATAGAGAAGTTATTGAGGTGGATCATGATCATATTTTTTCTAATACACAGGTTCCTCGAGTGAGGCAAGTGTAGAGCATACTATAATCTAAGTAGACAGATCTAGGATATGGTTATTTCATAGTTTAGGGAAAGAAGATAGAGGTTTTTAGAAAGTAGTCATTATATTTCACAAAAGGAAGGCCAATGGATTTCTCCGTTTGCCTTCTTCTTACAAACTTAGCTCCTTAAATAGACTCGGAGTCATACTCTAGACTTGTTATATTATTGAAAATAGACAACAGTTAGTGGAAGACAAGTAGCAGACAAGCTTTATGTCTTAATCAACTTTGTCAGTCTACTTACAAGACTAATGACAATTATCTTTATAGCACACTAATTATCATACTGAGAGAGAAGACTTAAAGAACTGTTGGCAAGCTACTTTTTTCATGAGGACAAACGACTTTAGATTGTCGACAAAAAAGGACAAAAGACTTTTAGAAATTTTTACATATGGGCTTGTGATCATCTGACAGATTCATGATGGCTTTGAGAGCCTTTTTCTGCCCTTTCTTGGCTGCTTCCATCTGTATCTTTTCCAACTCTGCTTCGATGTCTTTGTCATTAGGAGGAGTAGGCTGAGTAGTTGTTTGAGAGAGAAAGTTGTGTAAGAACTGAGGGTCTATCTCATACGGGTCCTGTGACTCAAAAAGATATTGAATATGGTCTCGGTCTTCTAAGAGGTCTGTGACTGGTAAGTCCTGGCTAGATGAGACTTGAGTGAGTGATGGTCCCAAAGTAAGATCGGGCCAATCAAAAGGGACAGCTTGTCCTATGGTAAACATTTCTTCAGGAATGAAGAATTCTTCTGGCAGAGATCCAATGGATATGCATGTTTGTTTTGTACCATTTCTTGTAAAGTTATTAAGACTTAAAAGAAAATCTTTTAATTCAGAAATAACTTGTTTCTCTTGAAATGGCCAATAAAGAGAGGTGTTCCATAGATGAGTTTGGACTGGTGTGAAAAGATTTGCTTCATGATCTGCACTATAAGAGTGATGGACAATGAAGAAGGAATATGTTTTCTGTTTCTGTAATGGAATATTCCACAGATTATTTTCCTCAATAACTTTATAAAGTCGTCCTCTCCATACTGATAATGGTGTGTACCAACTGAGGAAAGTAGACAGGTTGGAGTCAGTATATTGCTTATCAATCAGATATTGATAAGTTTGTCTTGATGGTAAGACAAAAGCACAGGCGTACAAGGTGGATAAAGACTACATGTACCACATGAACTCAGTAGTAATGGGTCCTTTGATGAAGAGTATAACCAGATATGGAAGAAGAGAATCAAAGAACTCTGGTTTGGGCGAGATTCCTATAACTTGCAGGAATAAGTGTAAGTAATAAAAAATATTTTTTTCTAGCAACATAGTTTATCTCTGAGATAGTGGATGGATTCCATTTTTGAGGGAAAACAAGTTAACGGCTGAGATGAGATTTTGGCATTTTTGAGATGGTGAGGATGTATAAGGGTGAGGATTTATAGATGGTATTTAGCTAGGTGTTTTTTGAAAATGGTCTTGAGAGAAAGTCTGCTAAAACATTGTGCTTTCTTGTAATGTGTTTCACTGTGAATTTATAGTGGGCGATCCAGTTCTTCCAGCGATGCAATTGTTTTTCCGGAAGTAACTTTTTCTTCTGATCCAAAATGGCTAGGAAGGAAGTGTTATCCATTTCTACAGTGAACTGGTTAAAGCTAAGATAAAAGCTAAAATTTTCAATTCCTCTTTTGACAGTGAGAATCTCTTTGTAGATGGCATAATAGTGTTTTTTAGCTTCTTTGAATTAACCACTGGCATGTGCACAATAGTACCTTTTCTCTTTGTCTTCTTCAATAAGAATAGCTCCCCAAAAGTCTTCGCTAGCATTTATCTGAAGGATAAGATTTCTTTTGTCAGGAATCTTTAAAGGTGGTGGATGCTGAATAATCAGTTTCAGTTTTTTTACTGCTTGTGTCTGCTTGTCAGACCATAGTAGGGAATTCTTTTTCAAAAGTTGGGACAGTTGGCTGGTGTACTTAGTGACATGTGGAATGAAATCTCAAATATAATTTACAATACCCAAGAATTGTTGAATTTGCTTGGTGGTCAATTTCTAGTCAAGGGAATCCAATAATTGTTGTGCAATATGTGGGTCAGGTTGGAAATGGCCCTGAGAGAAAGTCATACCCAAAAATTGAATTTGGGCTAGTCCTATCTGGTTTTTGGTAGCTGAGAGCATAATACCATATTTTTGAGTAATCTGCTCAAACTGGGTTAATAGGACTTTGTGGGGTTCTTCAGTTTCTGAATACAGGAGGATATCATCTATGTAGATAAGGGCAGAATGAAGAATGAGCTAAAAAATTTTGACCATGGCTTTTTGAAACAAAGATGGGATAGGTTTAAGCCCAAAAGGCATAACTGTCCATTGATATTGAGCATTTGGAATGTAGAAAGCAGTTTTATACCTGTCATTAGGATGAATTCCTAATTGCCAGAATCCTGCTTTAAGATTGAATTTGGAAAAGACCTTTGCATGTTTTAAATAAATAGCTTGAGTATTGATCTTAGGTAGAGAAAATTTGTCGTCTTGCAAAAATTGATTAAGCGGCTTATAATCAACAACAAACCTCTTTTTTCCTTGTCTTTTCTCAGCATCTTTTTCAACATACATGCTGAATTGGTGGCTTAATTAATCCTTGTCGTAAAAGATTTGCACATTCTTCTCGAGCAAGGGATAATTCTTCAGGAGACATTCCTGAATGAGAAGTCTTAGTAGGATTAACGTCTTCATTCTTTTTGAAGGGGAGGAGAATGAAGAACTCCATTTTTCCAGAGAGGAGAAGGATGAGCAAACTGCTCATGATTTTCTGGACAAAGAGGTAATAGTTTGTCTCTGATGATTTCATGACGAGATGGTACCTTCTGTATTTCAAAAAGATTACGGGTTGTCTCCCATGGAGAAAAGGAAGACTTATACTGTATTCGTTTAGGAATGATCTGTAATCCTTTTGCCAGATGATAGATATTCATGCCAATTAGCAAGTCTTTATTGGGTAATGTGCTTCCAAGTACCCTAGTCCAAATCTTGCAATTTGGAAAGAATTGAATTCTGACCTTTCTTCTGGAAATCATATTGATTAGGAAAGGATTACCATTAGCAATGGTGAAGTATTCATCATGCGGAATCCATACTTCTTCTGACAAAACATGGGGTTTCATGACACTGCAACAAGAACCTGTGTCTATAAAACCAATAGCTTGTGTGGGCTTGTCATATTTGTCTTCAAGGACTTTAATCTTTACATTGGGAAGTGGCACCGTGGACTGTTGTCTGGTAGTCAAATTGATGTTACAAATTTGATGATTTGAACAAGGATGTTGTTCCTTTGAGCAGGGAAAGATACTAAGAATTTTTTCATCTTCAGAGAAATCCGATTCTGTCTCTTATTTAATCACAAATTTAGTATCTTCATCCTGAGAGTCCTGTTCTTCAAGGATTGATACGACATCATCATCATCAGATAAAGATAATGTCTTTTGAATTGTATAAAGCATTTTGATATCTCTTTTTGACTTGTAAGGGCATTTCTATGCATAATACCCCTTTTGACCAAAAATGTAACATCTGTCTGACTTTTTTGAAGTTGAAGCTCTGTTTGTGAAAAACCGAAAGGGCTTTCGTCGTCTTTTGGAAAAACCTTTCTTTCTGTGGGGAAACTTGAAGAAATGAGATTTCTTCTTTGAAGAACATGAGCAAACAGTTTTGTCTTTGCACTTAATCTGTAAATCAGGCCTTTTACAGACTTTTTACAAATGAGCTTTATTTTTTAGAACAATTTTAACAAACTTCTGTTGCTCACAGAGTTTATCAAGAAAGGCTAAAGTAAGTTAATAAATCTCACCCAGAGTAATTTGTGACATTTCTCTATTGAGATAATTGAGAGCTTTCTGTAATTCTGGTTAAAGTTCATCAAGAAGAGAGACAATGAAAACATGCCTAAGATTGACATTATTAGCTCTCCCAAGCATGTAGTATTTTTTAGACATTCTTTTGAAATGTTTCTGCAAATCATTGTGCTCCAAAGAACAACACTTCATTTCAAAGTGTTAACAATATCTCATTTATTGTGATAGATTTATATATATCTTTGATTGGTTTGTATATCTTTGTATTCATTATAAAATATTTTGTATTTATTAGACATGTTTTGTATTTATTAGACGCGTTATTTCTTTTGTCTATATTGTAAGTTCTTCAGATTAATACATATAGCAATTTTTTATTCTTTTTCTCTCTTTCATTTACTTGTTTTCATGGTACTAGAGCCTAAAATTTTTCCAGTTAAAATAGAAAAAATAACCCAAAAAGTTCTTCACTGTCAATGTTCATCACCGTCACTGTTCATGGGCTTTTGATCTACGTAACTGTCATCCTCCGTTTCAAACACACGCTGCCCCTCCGTGTTCGCTGTCCTCCATTTGGCTAGATCACCAAATCCGGCAGCTTTCTGATCACGCATGCGCCCCCATGCACCGTGCACATTTTTCTGCACCAGTATCTTCTAACGGCGCATGACGGCATGTGAAAGCTCTGTTCTGGCCTCTATTTTGCTTGCCATGCTCTTCTCTCTGTGCTCTCCTTATTCCTAGGGTGGTTAGTTAGGTACTTTCTTACATTTTCATATTTTCCAGAATTTGCTATTTATTATGGAAAAGTTCGATATTGCTTAGCCTATCTTTGTTATCCTCAATGGCTCCAACTATCGCTTATAGTTGGAAAGTATGCATGGTTTTTTGAAAGGTAGAAATCTCTGGTGATATGTTACCGGTGACATTACTTTTCCTACTCACGAGATTGTTGAATCTGATTTGAAATATACTGAGCGCCTAGATGAATGGGATAACAAAAATAATTAGATTATTACTTGGTTCCAGAATTCTTCTACTCCCAGTATTCACCAACAATTTGAGCGTTTTGACACTGCCAAAGAGGTATGGGATTACCTGGCTAGTCGCTACACCTCTTCTGACTTGTCTAATCAATTTCAATTGCAGAATAATCTTATTGTTCTTAAACAGGAGAAAGATCAACCACTGTTTGAATTTCTTGCCAAAATTGAATCTATTTGAGATTAGTTGGCCTACTTCAAACCTACATTCAAGTGTAAGGAAGATGCTTAAGCCTTCTTTAAGTACAGAGATTAGCTTCACCTTATTCAGTTATTGATGGCTCTTACAGATGACTTTGAGCCTATTCGGGCTTCATTGCTACACCAAAGCCTACTGCGTACTTTAGAAGATGCTCTTCCTCGTCTTCGATATGAGGAAACCCGTTTGGGCCTGCTTCAGCAGACCCCTGAGATGGCCTTTGCTGCATCTAGAAGGAATTCTAAGGCTTGTCGTCGCTACCCTCAATCCACTCATGCCTTCGATCAGTGCCCCTTTATTGAGTGTCAAACTTGCCAAAAGAAGGTTCATTGCACACTGTCCAACTTTGTTCCGCCGATACTGTAAGAAGACTGGGCATCTTATTGATCAGTGTCCTACTCGTCCTTCTAGATCTAACCAAGGGAAATCAACTAGATCTGGTTCTTCTTTCTCTAAGCCTACTTTATCTGCTACCAATGATACCGTTGCATCTGATCCAGGATCCTCTACTACTGACATTAAGGCCTTCCTTTGCAAACTTCTCTCTGGTATCGCTAGCCCACCTACCGCTTTAGCTACTCCTCAGGTACATCTTCTTGGTTCTTTTATTCTGCTTGTTGCAACCATATGACTGGTCAGAAAAATCATTTCTCTTCTCTATTACCAAATACCACTGCTCAATCTATACACACTGCTGATAACTCTCAAATGCCAGTTAGTGATATTGGTACTGTTTCCTCGTCCTCTTTATCCCTTAATGACACTTACTTTGTCCTTGCCATTAACTTTAACCTTATTTTTGTTAGACAACTTGTTGATATGGGCTATGACGTATTATTTAACAAATGTGGTTGTACTGTGTTTGATTCTCAGACAGGACAGATTGTCGGGACTGGGCATAAGGTTGGGCGTATGTTTGAGCTCAACTCAATGCATCTTCCTGAAGTCACTTCTTCTAGATTGTGTGCTGCTTCTACAACCTCATATTTCAAATTATGGCATCGTCGTCTTGCTCATTCTTCCTTAACTGCTTTACGTCCTTTACTTTCTAGTGGTCTTTTAGGTCATGTTGATTTTCAGTCTTTGGATTGTATCTCTTGTCAAACTGCTAAATAGCCTGCTTTATCATTTAATAAAAATGACGCCGTTTCAAGTTTGCCTTTTGATTTAGTTCATTTTGGACATTTGGGGCCCAACACCTACTCCTTCTATGGGAGGATCACGATATTTGTGATTTTTGTTAATGATTTCTTGCGTTTTACTTGGCTTTATATGATGAAAAATCGATCTGAGATTCCTGCTATCTATATTAAATTTACCACTATAATTCATACACAATTCTCAAAAGTTATCAAAGTTTTTCATTGTGATAATGCTTTGAAATATTGTGATTCTAAATTAATCAGTTTTCTTGATACTCAGGGCACCATTTCTCAGTACTCATGTCCCTATACCTCTTAGCAAAATGGTTGAGCTGAACGAAAACACTGTCACATTCTAAATACTGTCAGAGCCCTGCTTATTTCATCTTCTTGTCCTAAACATTTCTGGGGAGAAGCAGCTTCGACTGTTATATATTGTATCAACAGAGTCCCTACTCCTATTCTGGGTAACATTTCTACTTTTGAACGTTTTCATGGCATCCCTCCTAATTATAGTCTTCTCAAAGTTTTGCTTGTGTCTGTTTTGTTCTTCTTCCTTCTCATGAGACTACTAAACTACAAGCTCGTGCCCGTGTTTGTTGTTTCCTTGGTTATTATTCTAAGCATAAGGGTTATCATTGTTAGGACCCCCTCTCTCAACATATCCGTATTTCTCGTCATGTTATTTTTTGGGAACATATTCCTTTTTCATCTTTGACTAACCTTTCCTCTGTTTCTCCTCATTCACCTTCTATTTTTATATATACTTCTATTGATCTTTTTCCCAATGACTAAGGTACTGCTTCTTCCACTAAGCTCAATTCTATGTTTGACTTTGCGCCCACTTCAGATGATCCTCCTATCTCTGAACTACCAGCACAAGATACTAAGCCAGAATCATCCGACGACCTTTGATCCAATACTGAGCCCGAATGATTCGACGACCTTCAATCCACCCGCATAAGATATCCTCCTCTTTACCTTAGTGATTATCATTGTTTTTCCACCATCCTTCAGTTTCAGGAACCCTAATCCTTTAAAGAAGCCTCCCATGATCCACTCTAGCAGCAAGCTATGAATGATGAATTGCAAGCCTTGGAGAAAATGCACACTTGGGATCTTGTTGATCTTCATCCTAGAAAGACTTTGGTTGCATGTAGATGGATCTAAAAGAACAAGACTAATTCAGATGGTTCTCTGAAACAACGCAAGGCTCGCTTGGTGGCCTAAGGTTTCACACAAGAGTATGGTATTGATTATGAAGAGACATTTGCTCCTGTTGCTTGAATTACCTATATTCCCAGTCTTCTTACTATTGCTATTGTTAAAACATTGGTCTCTTCATCAGATGGATGTTAAAAATGCCTTTCTAAATGGAGATTTAGAAGAAGAAGTTTACATGAAGCCTCCTCCTGGGTATCAGCAGCCAAATGGCAAGGTTTGCCATCTCCGTTGAGCTTTGTATGGACTTAAGCAGGCACCCCGTGCCTAGTTTACTAAGTTTAGCACAACTATGAGTCAATTAGGTTTTACTTGTAGCTCTCATGATTCTTAACTATTTTTTTGAAGTACAACTCAGGGTCTTGTTCTACTCCTCTTGTATGTTAATGACATGATTATCACAGGTAGTGATGTCATGGGTGTTCAGAACCTCAAGACTTACTTGAGAAGGCAGTTTGAAATGAAGGATCTTGGCTAACTAAGCTACTTTCTTAGGCTTGAGGTAAATCATGGGCAGGACGGCATTTCTCTTTCTTAGGTTAAATATGCAACTGATTTGATATCTCGAGCATATCTCTCTAATGAAGAGGTTGAAAATACTCTTATTGAGCCAAATGTTCACTTTACACCCATTGATGGCACTCTATTGGAGAATCCCACTTGTTATCGCCAACTAGTTGGGGGACTCATCTATCTTACAGTGAGTCGTCTGGATATTGCCTATGCAATTCATATTGTCAGTCAGTTTATGTCTGCACCTCGGACTATCCACTATGCAGCTATTCTTAGGATTATTCAATATGTCAAAGGCACATTGTATCATGGCCTTCACTTCTCTACTGGCTCTTCTCTTGCTCTTCGAGCCTACTCTGATGCTGATTGGGCTAGTGATCATGCTGATCGATGGTCTACCACTGTCTTCTGTATTTTCGTTGGTACTTCTCTTATCTCTTGGAGAAGTGAGAAGCAAACATTAGCCTCTCGTTCTAGTGCTGAATCAGAATATCGTGCAATAGCCGACACGACTTCTAAGGTTCTTTGGCTTCGTTGGTTACTTGATGAGATGGGGGTATCACAGACATTATCCATAGATATTTATTGTGATAGTCAAGCTGCCATTAAGATTGCCCACAATGACGTGTTCCATGAGCAAACCAAACATATTGAGATTGACTATCATTTTACTCAACAACATGTTGTTCGTGGCACTATTCAACTTGTTCCTATTCAAACCAAGTACCAGCCGGCTGACTTGTTCACTAAGTCTTTCAATCTCAGTCGCTTTTAGTTTCTAATAGACAAACTCAAGTTGCTTCCTGTTAAGCCATCTTGAGTTTGAGCGGGGATGTTAATAATATCTCATTTATTGTGCTAGATTTGTTTATCTTTGTATTCATTAGGAAATATTCTGTATTTTTTTGACTTGTTTTGTATTTATTAAATGTGCTATTTCTTTTGTCTATATATTGTAAGTTCTTTAGATTAATACATAGGGCAATTTTCCTATTCTTTTTCTCTCTTTCATTTACTTGTTTTCACAAAGAACTCTTGTCGAGCTCTTCTATTAATAATACTAAAATCACTAATGAATTCACAATGTAGAGCTCCCAGAAATGTTGTAATATCTTACTGAGCCATTTGTAGCTTTTGATATTCACTAAAACTAGTAAACTATTCTTTGAAATTACCAGTCATTATTGAAAGAGAGTTGCTCAGAACATCATGAAGATTAGCTTTTGGCTCATTCATTTGAAAACCAATCTATGCACCAAACTCATGCATCTTTTCTCTCCATCTATGAGGAGGAAGATAATCAAAAGTAAAATAGGTGTAATATTCTAATTCTTACTAACTATAGAACTCATAACATAACTTGAATTTCACATGCTTTGTATCTATGTTTCTAGTTGGATTTTGGTTGAACTATGAAAATGCATTATATGACATTAGAAATCATATGGAACCTTTAACAAGAACTAAATAAGTTAGATATGCTATTTAGAAACTACAAACATTTAAAATTTCATATGCCGTTATATACAAATCTAGATAAAATTTGACTTAGTAGTCAACTGTGAATGTATACTGTATGACATCAAAAATCCTGTGAAACTATAGATTGAGATTCTATACCTTAGGAAACATGGTAGTAGTAGTACTTAGGGATCATCTTGCAAAGAAAGTTAAATCATAAGGTCAAAGTAAAAATTGATGAAGTAGGCACTAAAAGACAAAATAATGGGACATAGATGTCATTTTTCCAAACAAATTATCTGCTCAGTATTTGATAGTACCGGTTGTAGGAATAGAGTCAAAAAAATAATCACTAGAAATTATCCTCTAATAAGCAGAACCAGAAAATGCATATATTAGACAAAAAAAAGGACCGAAGTTCTATAATTTAGAAATTTCTAAAAAATAGAAAATAAGTCTGTATTAGAAAATTCAGATATGTTATGACGCAGAATAAGACACTGAATTTTTCTGCGAAGTTTAAATAGCCATAAGATCAATCTATAAATAATTGGATTAATCGGCAAATTAAAAAACATATAAAGCTTAATGTCAAGTCTAAATTCATCAGAGATTGAATATGACTCAGTAACATGTCTAGATTCATTTTACACAACTAGAATATTTTTAGTAATAGATAACTGATATGACTCTAGTTTTGACAATAATATACAAATGAACGTAGAAACTGACATTATGATCTAATTAACTCTGTATGAGGAAATTAGTCACTAATCAGGATATATTGAAATTCCAAAACAATGTTCTAAGTCCCAAAATATATAATTGCATTGCTAAATTAATTTTAGATCCTAAAAACCCAAAATAAGGAAGAATTGGACCAGAAATCAGTAGAAGGAGCTCAAAACCCATATACCTTGAACTAAGGCCCAGAATGAGATATGTAAAGCCCAAATTACATAAAAGTATATTCCTTGGGCTGATTAGACAAGAAAGTGATGAAAATTAAGAGGAAAAAGAAGCAAAAATCAAATTGAACTCCAACATACACATGGCACCATTTGAAGAAGACACATGATAGAACCAAATGAAATATATTTTTTGAGTTAGAAATATCAACTAAAAACTTCTAGAATAAGGCAAGATGGCAGCCTCATTGATTCCTCACATGTTGAATTAAATAAATTAATGTGAAATAATTAAGAGCCATTGGATCAAGATCTAATCTAAGGGCCATTATGTCTTTAACTCACCTATAAATAGATGCTTCTCCTTCCCCCATTTATCCATCAAATTTCATTCAAGGTAGAGAGAGGTTAGAGTGAGAAGCTCTAGGAAAGAAGGTGTGATCTGAGGTTCTGAAGTTCTGAAAAATATTTCTAGGTAATATGCTTTTCCTTTTCTTCCATTTATATTTTAGTTCAACTATTTGATTTATTAACAGTAGTCATTATGCTAGTAGAAACATATTTTTGGGATTTGCCATGATGAAATATTGGATCAAAGTTGAGGTTTTTGCTACAATAATGCTTTGAATGTCATGAAGGTTGTTTGAACATGCATGATCATATAGAACATGATTTTAAGTTCGATTCTTAGTAATTATGGTTGTACTGTTATGCTGCTGAAATTAAGTGTGGGAAAATGAATTGTCATATTATTGAGATTTTATCCGAATCTCACCCAAATATCTAACTAACGAGGAAATGCTGTCCAATATTTTTAGGCCTCGGTTCTGCCCAAGGAAATGAAATGACAAACTGATGAGGAAATGTTGTCCAAGTCATTTTAGAATCATATTACGTTTTGTATTACCTTACATAGGATTAGATGATATATTACATTATACAATATAAATTACAACATTTTGATAAAGAAATATTATGTCCCAATACTTTGGTGTTGAGATTTTCCCTATTCTTTGTTTATGCTTCATTATTAACAGGATAGACTCTATAAAATTTGAAAATTACTGTAGCATTAAAAGTGTGAATAAACATTTTTACTTTAAAATAGACAACATAAGATTTTTATAGAACTTGGAATCACCTCAATATGATTTTTGTAGAATTAGTTATGAATTTTCAAAGTTCAGCAAAATTTTACAACTTAAGTTTAGTCTATGTGAAATTAAGGGCTCATTTGCTTTCAAATCACTTTATTTTGAACCTTAATCATGAAATCATGCATGTTTAATAGTTGCAAAGTAAGGTGTTACAATGGGGACCATTAATGGTTTATGATGCGTATTTGCTCCATGTAAGGAATCAATAGAATCTTCAACTGTCACACCCGGAGATGCGACGCGGATGGCGCGGAAAAAGGAAAAGAGGTGAAACCGGCCCGCACGACGGAAGGCCGGTTTCGAGGGGGAGTCGCCACCAAAATTTTAAGGGAAATTTTGGAAAACCGGGATATGAAAACAAAAAAGGGGACAAGGGCTGGTCTGCGAATCAGAGTTGGGTTCGGGAGTACGATTGTGAGTGGGGAAGGTGTTAGGCACCCCCACAACACCCGTTCCTATGAACGGTTACCTTAGGTTGATCATGCAATTTTTATGGCTTTTTACAAATTTATTCTGGTTGCCCTTTTACCATTCACATGCAAAAATAAATAAATGTAAAAATAAGAAAAATGTAAAAATGAAAATTAAAAAATGAAAATATGAAAAGTCCTTGAAAAATAAAATAAGAGGAAAATGTTATTTATATACAAAAGTGGACTTGAAAAAAATAAATTGGTAAATATTTATTAAATGAAGAGAAAAAAAACACCAAATGAATAAGAAAATATTTATTTATTTACAAAGGTGGACTTGACCCAGAATGAGAGTCTGGGGTCTACGTACCCTGTGATAGGGATCAAAGTCGACGTAGTTCGGACTAAAAATGCGTGTCACTGAGTTGGTACTTTTTATTATATATTCTTTGAAAAGAGAGGTTTCTAGAAAATAATTTGTCTTTCCACAAAGAAAACAATTTTTAGAATTGGTAGGTGTGTTTTAATTTGTAAAAGACAGATTAATTCCCCTTATTAGCTCTTTTCATTTAAGAATATGTTTTTTCTTTTGTTTAATTAATTCTTAAAAGAGAACATATGTTTTTTTTTTCAATTTAGAAAATATGATTAATAATTTGTGATTTTGAATATCTTGTTTTGATTTGAAAAAGAAATATTTGAAAATAATTTATTTTCACAAAATAAAATCAATTGGCTCATGTGGTGACTTTATCACTCACATCTACCCATTGATACCTAAGTGTCCATGGTGGTATCACTCGAGACAAAAAGGCGTAAAAAAAAAAATCGAAAGAAGACAATTTGTTAATTTCAATTTTTTGTACAAATTATTTTTTTCTTTTATTATAAAAATCATTTTAACACCTATTTATTTATTAAAAAAAATGAAATTAAATTAAAAAAAATGTGATCATTACGTGTTGAAAAAAAATAATAATCAGTATATGTGGTGACTTTATCACTCACAAGTTACTGATCTATGCTTAAAATACCTACGGTGTTACCACTCGAGGTAAATAAATGGGAGAATAAAAGCTTGAAGGGAATCAATACTTTTTGCTTCAATCATTTTATTTATCATTATTTTCTTTTTACGTGAAAAGGTGATAAAAAAAAATAACATAAATAAGAAAAATAATGCTGGAGAAAAATAGATAATATTGGCCTTAATTATTATTATTTACAAAGATAGAAATGGATAAAATTCCCTTAACACATTTATATGAAAAAAAAAACATTAAGGAAAATTTAAAATGTCAATATTATGTATATTTACTTATTATTTTTTTTTTAGAATAGTAATCAGCATAGGTGGTGACTTTATCACTCACAAGTTACTGATCTTTCGCTTGTATGCTCACTGTGATGCCACTCGTGACCAATGGCATAGATAAAATTGAAATAAATGGAATCATTTTTGCATTAAATTATAAAAATGAATATTAATATGGTTATTTTAAAAAAGGCGATACAAGAAATTCACAAATATGACATTTACATATATATTCAAATATTTTTTTTATTTGTTTATTTGTTTTATTTATATATTTTTAGAACAAGGATCAATCAGGATTTGTGGCGACTTTATCACTCACAGCTCACTAATTGACACCTAAATACCCACGGTGTTACCACTCGGAACATAAAGGTAAAAATAAAAATTTGAAATAAAAAACTCTTATTGAATCATTTATTTTCACTTTTAATATAAAAAAACCATTGATACTTGTAAATATTAAAATAAATAAATAAATAAGATTTAGCCGTTTAATACCATGGCAACTCCTCACTCATGATATAATTGACTGACGCTCTACATGCACACGGAGAATTGGTCCCTCGTGGCAAACTCTAAAAGCGAGAATAAGAAAAATACATGATCAAATAAAAACCCAAAATCAGAAATAAAAAAAAAAACAAAAGTCAACTACGATTTATCAATGTGTGTGTTAGTTGTGCAAATTCAAGTAATTTAAACACAGTTATAAGGTGAAAAGATGCAAACTCTAGTATCCTTCTTTCCTCCTCCTTTGCTTCAAAGTTGATTACTCAATTTTAAGCTTGATCCATGATCTCGTGGCACTTCAAGAGATATTCTTATTTATTCCCCATACTTCCTTAGTTTGATAAGGAGGACCTTGACCTCTACTTATCTTGATCCATGCTCCCAGGAAGCTCGCAAGGAAATAAAAGGGGTAGGGATCAGTAGTCACCTTAAAATATAACTAAAACATCAAGAACAATATTTTTTATTACAGACAGAAACCATTATCACTCAAGAAATCCAAATCATTATTCCATCATACAGAGATTGCCACGGATTGCATTTTCAAGCCAAAACCAGAGCAAGCAAGCTTATAACCACCAAAACGCATAATTTCAAGCCTAAACATATAGCAACCAAAACACTGTTCAGACATAAAAAAAAAAAACCTACAGCTATAAGCTCATTTTCAAAGCCTGAGCTTATGACTGAACATAGATGTACAATGAGGAAAAGAAGGCTTCCCCATGGAATACCATAGTCACATGATCACCTTAAATGCTTAAAACCAAATGGATGCGTGCCATAACCATAATGACGCCTGGACCACACCTAAATAATTAACTAAGCTCGCATAAATTCTGCGTCCAAAACACTCCACAGAGGCCAACACTAAGGCTAACAGATTTCATACATTTTAACAGAAAAGCAACCTTTGATTGAAAAGACAAAAATTAGATGATTATTATCTTGGGCCAAAGCCAAAGCAATTTTTCAACTAAAAATAGGAGCTGCTAATACAGATAAACAAAGAGGTATTTACAAACCTAACTAATCAATTCCAACACCCCCACGTCCAACCCATCATTGCACAGACGAGAAGCAACCACGAGCTTAGTTTGGTTTGGAAATTCATAAACTATAGCAACCAGATAATGCCAGACAAATCAACTGACGCAAAAAATCATGGACAAAAGGTAAGGAGATCATGACCAAAGTCTCGTATCAAGGCAATACTATCTCCTAATCACATAAATCTCTCATAAGCATTTCATCGAACACATGGCTAGCAAACTTTAAAGAAATAAAGAACAGGATCATCAAACCACCATAGCACCCGAAACACATATGGCACAGGCTACAACACTTGATGACTAGCCTCAGGAGAGTGTGAGAACCATCGTTACCTGTGTGAGTACCGAAATGTTGATCCATTCAAATGCTCATGGCCTCCTCTGTTCTCCCGTGCTTTCTCGGTTTCTGGAGCTCCTCTGTTTCTTTCTTCTTGGCCGGCTCTGTTCTTTTCCTCCTCGTGGTTCTCTGCTTCACGGCCATCCCTCACCCAAGCTCCCCTATTCTTTTCCCTCGGCTTTCGCGGCTCCTCGGTGGCCCTGCCCGAGCTCACTGCTCCCCTCCATGGTTTCCTTCAGCTGCTCCCTCCTCTGCCTAAGCTCGCGGCTCCCTCTAATTTGAGCTCTGCCTCCCCGCGGCTTTTCTGCTCTGAGCTCCCTTTGTCATCTCTTTCCCTTCTCTGCCGGCGGCTCCCCTCTCGGTCTCCTCCGCAGCTCCTCGGTGGTTCAGCCTTCGTCGGTCTCTCCTCTCGGCCTCCTCTCTCGGTCACCTCCCTCTGCTCCTCTCTCCTCTCTTCTCCTTTTGACCGAGCTCCCTCTTCGTGTCTTCCTCACGCGGCTCCACCACGGCTCCCTCGGTGGTTCTCTTCGGCCGCTCTCTCCTCCGGAACTGCCTCCCCGAGCCCTCAGGCTCCCTCTTCTCTCCTTCCTTTTCTCTCCGCCTCGCTCCCCCTTTCTTTTTCTTTCTCGGCTCCTTCTCTCTCCCCTCCCCTCTCTGCAGCCGTCTTTCCTTTTTCCACCATTTATGCGGCCTCTCCCCCCTTTTCAGACTCGGCATACCTAAGCCCTAAAGGGCTCAGGTAATTTTTGTTGGGCCTGAGCCCTCACATGGGCTCAGGTCCACTTTTCAGCCTAAAGAAAATTTTTTTTATTATTATTATTTTCTTTTGTTTTTCTCTTCTTTTTTTTTTATGTTTTCAATTATTTATTTATCTATTTATTATTATATTATTTTTTTATTTGTTATCATTATATTTATATATATATATATCTTTTTTTTTTAAATTACCCGGACAAAATACGGTGTTCACAGTTGCCCCTCTTTACTAGTTTCTTATGTGAGAATGAGAAAAATGTAGTTTTTTGAGTTCTCTCATAAGGAATGAGTAAAGATTAGAACACGAATTTTGTCCGAGCAAAACACACAAAGACTCACTCGCTCCTGACACCAAAAGATGCAATATGACATGAACTTAAAACATGAGACTCTATCCTAGGCATGAATGATATAATTTTGGGAATAAAAGGGTAAAAGAATTTTCAATTTATGCAATGCAAATGTAAATTGGGACTCGACTCTAATAGATACACAAATGACCAACTAATTCGAGCTAAAGTCAAACTAATGCAACATGCAATGATGTGACACAAATGAGTAACTATGTCAACTAGACTGGAACTGATGCAGTATGCAAATGAGGTGACTCAAACGAATGCTCCAAAAACAAGATACGATAACAAGATCCAAACAAAATAACATGTTGATGAGCTGCCCCTCTTCATTTGTTTTCTAAGGAAGAAGATCATAAAATGATATTCGTACTTAGAAATAAATGAAGAAGGAAACATGTATTTTGTTTGGGGGGCAAGGTGCATGAACAATAAAGACAATAAAGACAGAGATTAAATGAGAGAAATTTAGAGGGTGCCTGCCGCCAAGTTAGGGCTTTGACAGAAATTTAAAGGGTGCCTGCCGCCAAGTCAGGGCTTTGACAGAAATTTAAAGGGTGCCTGCCGCCAAGTCAGGGCTTTGACAGAAATTTAAATAACAAAAATTTAAAGGGTGCCTGCTGCCAAGTCAGGGCTTTAACAGAAATCTAAATGACAGAAATTTAAAGGGTGCCTGCCGCCAAGTCAGGGCTTTGACAGAAATTTAAATAACAGAAATTTAAAGGGTGCCTGCCGCCAAGTCAGGGCTTTAACAGAAATCTAAATGACAGAAATTTAAAGGGCGCCTGCCGCCAAGTCAGGGCTTTGACAGAAATTTAAATGACAGAAATTTAAAGGGTGCCTGCCGCCAAGTCAGGGCTTTGACAGAAATTTAAAGGGTGCCTGCCGCCAAGTCAGGGCTTTAACAGAAATTTAAATGACAGAAATTTAAAGGGTGCCTGCCGCCAAGTCAAGGCTTTGACAGAAATTTAAAGGACAGAAATTTAAAGGGTGCCTGCCGCCAAGTCAGGGCTTTGACAGAAATTAAATGACAGAAATTTAAAGGGTGCTTGCCGCCAAGTCAGGGCTTTGACAGAATTTAAAGGGTGCCTGCAGCTAAGTCAGGACTTTGACAGAATTTAAATGACAGAAATTTAAAGGGTGCCTGCCGCCAAGTCAGGGCTTTGACAGAAATTTAAAGGACAGAAATTTAAAGGGTGCCTGCCGCCAAGTCAGGGCTTTGACAGAAATTAAATGACAGAAATTTAAAGGGTGCCTGCCGCCAAGTCAGGGCTTTGACAGAATTTAAAGGGTGCCTGCAGCTAGGTCAGGGCTTTGACAGAATTTAAATGACAGAAATTTAAAGGGTGCCTGCCGCCAAGTCAGGGCTTTGACATAAATTTAAAGGACAGAAATTTAAAGGGTGCCTGCCGCCAAGTCAGGGCTTTGACAGAAATTAAATGACAGAAATTTAAAGGGTGCCTGCCGCCAAGTCAGGGCTTTGACAGAATTTAAAGGGTGCCTGCAGCTAAGTCAGGACTTTGACAGAATTTAAATGACAGAAATTTAAAGGGTGCCTGCAGCTAAGTCAGGGCTTTGACAGAAATTTAAAGGGTGCCTGCAGCTAAGTCAGGGCTTTGACAGAATTTAAATGACAGAAATTTAAAGGGTGCCTGCAGCTAAGTCAGGGCTTTGACAGAATTTAAAGGGTGCCTGCAGCTAAGTCAGGGCTTTGACAGAATTTAAATGACAGAAATTTAAAAGGTGCCTGCAGCTAAGTCAGGACTTTGACAGAATTTAAATGACAGAAATTTAAAGGGTGCCTGCAGCTAAGTCAGGGCTTTGACAGAATTTAAAGGGTGCCTGCAGCTAAGTCAAGGCTTTGACAGAAATTTAAAGGGTTTTGAAATGCAATTTTGTCTCTTCTTTTTTGTTCTTGTTTTGTTTTGTTTTGTTTTTTTTTTGGTATAAGGATTCCCTTTGATACATGTGAAATGGAAACTTCCTTTTTCTTTTTTCTCCTTTTTTTTCTTTTAATTTGTTGTAATGCTATGCATGCAGTGATAAATATTGGTGGAATGTAATTTCTTTTCTTCTTCTTTTCTCCCTTTTTTTTTTATTTGTTTTGCCCCAACTTGAAAGGAAGCTTACCATAATGCAATGTATGTAACGGAAGATGCATGTAGAATGCCAAAGTTCTTGCCCCAAATGTCAATGGCAATTTTATCTTGATGTTATGTGCAAAAAAAACGCACATGAAATGTGAGATTTCTCATTTTTGCCCCGAGATAAATGAGAATTTATTTATGCAATGCCTGTAAAGAGAATGCATGTGAAACATGAATTTTTTTTTTTGCCTTAATCCTAGAGTGAATTTTTCTTTACTACAATTTTCTTTTTTCCCTTTTTTCTCTTTTTTTTTTTAATTAATTTTTTTTTATTTTTTTGAAAGATGCAAGACTTTCCTTGTTTGATTTTTGTTTTTTTGTTCTTTTCTTTTTCTTTTTTTTTTTCAACTTGTTTTGCCCCCAATTTGAAAGGAGTTCATAGTGATGTAATGCATGCAACGGAAGGAAGATGCATGTAAAATGCCAAAATTTTTGTCTCAATCTCAATGGGAATTTTATTTTGATGTTATATGCAAAGAAAATGCATATGAAATGTGAGATTTCTCATATTTGTCCTAACACAAATGAGAATTTATTCATGTAAGGCCTGTAATGCAAGTGCATGTGAAACATGAAATATTTTTTTTATCTTAATCCTAGAGTGAATTTTTTCTACTACAATTTTCTTCCTTTTTTTTTCTTCTTTTTCAAATGGATTATGCAAGGTTTTTCTTGTTTTTTTTTTCTTGGTTTTTTGTTTTTTTTTTGTTTTTTTTTTATTTATTTTGCCCAACCTGGAAGGAAGTTTATGATGAGGTAATGTATGCAATGGAAAATGCATGTCAAAATGCAAGTTTTTTTTTTAGAGGCTTATTTTGATGTGATGTATGTAAAAGGATGCATGAAAAATGCACGATTTATCACGTATGCTCCAATTTAAATAAGGATGTATATATGTAATGTATGTGAAGAAAAATGTATGTGAGACATGAAAATTTTTCCTCTTAATTTGAATGAGAATTTATTTGTAATGCATGCAAGGAATATATGTGAGATGTGATGATTTTTTTTTTATATGCCCCAATATGAGAGTGAAAAATTTTTCATGCCATAATTGATGTAAAATTTTTTCTTTTCTTTTCTTTTTTCCTAAATGGAAATGCAAGAGATTTTTTTTTTTGTCTTTGTTTTTTTTTTTGTTTTTTGTTGTTTCCCAATCTGAGTGGGAGTTAATTTTGATGTAGTGTATGCAATGAAAAATGAATGAATGGAACGAACTTATGATTTAAAAGCTTGATTATGCATTTACTAAGCGAAAGGGGAATATTATGGTGGTCTCAATCCAAGCAGAAGTTTATATGATGCAATGCATGAGATATGAGTGTTATAAGTGTGATCTCACGTTGACACCAATCTGAGTGAAACCAAATCTTGATGCAATGGATGCAAGATTCTTGTTTTGATTTCACTTCACATTGAACGGTTGATTTTTCAATTGCCCCAATCTCATTGGAAATTTATTTTAATGTAATGCATGCAATGAATGATGTAAAGCGATGTTTTTTGTTTTTTTTTTTGCTTTTTTTTTTCTTGACATTTTTCATGATCTTTTTCTCTTTTTTCTTTTTGGTATTGTTTTTATGCTCTTTTTTTTTTAGAGGCTTATGTTAATGTGACGGATGCAAAACTTTGCTTTAATTTCCCAATGTACTTGAAAGGAAAGATGTGTTTACAATGTTTGATGCAAGAAATCAGTAATGTAAAAATACCTAAATTTACAAAATATAGGATTAGTTTGGTCTTTGCAATTCAGAAGACTTTATTTGCCCCAAGAGAAACTTCACTCAAAGATTACACGAATGTGTTCTATTAGGAGCTAGACATACTCTTAGACATCAATATTTGGAAATTTCTCTTTGTTCTTTTTTTAGGAATTTAATTGCCCCAATTTCGATGCTTGCCTGGTATGACTATCTTCCCCTTTTGTCTCGATCTATCTTCATTTTTAATGCTTGACTAGCTGATGAGTAAAATTCACAATTACTTTATTTAAAAATGTCTATGCAGTCAGACATAATGGAGACAAAACTGGGTATAGAAAAGAAATGAAGCTCCAATATTAATGGAATGTTGGGGATATGAAGGCAAGAAACTATTTGGCAAGAAATGCTTAAAGAAAGGGATGTAGGGTAGTGCAATGCTAGAATTTTTTGTGAAAGTAAAGTGAGGAAGTAAAATTTGAGAGCAGCTCAAATTTTACTCTAGAAATGTTGCCAGGTAACGTGAAAAACGGAATGACAGGAGATAAAGATGAGGGTAGGGAAGAATTCCCCTTCTTGGCTATGCATGCTCAATATGAAAATAACAAAATTGATGTGAGTTTGGAATTTCATTTAGAGCCATGATTTTCTTTTCCCTTTTCTTTTTCTCTCTTTTTTCTTTCTTTTGGTTTTTTTTTGTTTGAGGTTTTTTTTTTTTTGAGATATCTCAATCTTGATGACTTTCTCTATAAGATTATTGTCCCAATTATATTCAAACAAGTCAGGCCTCCATGAGGACTTTAGGGGTTTGTAATGTGGCCTAGGTGAATAAGTTTATGAAATGAAAGGATATAAGGCTCAAAAATACCCTGCCCCTATTATTTCTTCCACCTACCTTCCTCTATCACCTATTTTAACATGATTTTATATTGAAATTCACATACCAAAGAGAATCTTTGAGGTTGTAGTGTGGTCATGAAGGGCAATATTGTGGGTCAAGCAAAAAGGCACAATGATGGGTTAAGAAGAAATGGATTATAATGTCCATACCTTCAAGTAAGGAGTACAACTTTAAGGATTATTGTATGGACAAAAGGGCGACAATGGGGGGTTAGGTGGAAAGTGATAATGCAATGAGAACTTTGCTTTGATAGCCATGTTATCTTGGAAAAACCTGTAGTCTCTTAGAGCTTCTCTTGGAGAATCTGGATCTTTTCAGCATGGTTCCCTTCTTTTTTTTTTTTTTTTTAGGGAGGGCCTATCCTTTTTCTCTCTTTTTTCTTTCTCAATTATTTTCACGCGTGAGTCTTCCCTTGAGAATTCTATATTGATAACTTTCCTTTCTTCTATTTTTCTTCCTGTTTACTCATTTTGCTCTTTTCTTTTCTTTTTTTTTTGTTTTTTTTCTGTCTGTTTTCTTTCTTTTTTCTCTCTTTTTTTTGTTTTGGAGACTACTCTCTTATGTTAATTCACATGTGCCAATTCTCATTGCCTCTTGTTGGAGGGAGGGAAAATTTTCCATAGGCTATGAAATGGTAGATGCTTAGACCAAATTTAGGCATGATCCTCTCTTGATATTTGGCTTTTCAGCACAAAAACATGTTAAAACTACCCGCCCCTGGTATTATTCAATTTTGAGTTAATGAAACGAATATCATTACTTCAGGCTCAATCAGGGCGACTAGGGTAACTCCTTTAGAATGGGAAGAGAAAGAATGCCTCATTTCCTTAACCCAACTTGCTTGTGGAACATATAATTGTATCTCTCTTTCACTTTTCACCTTCTCTCTTTTTTTTCTTCTCTCTTCTTTTCTTCTTTTTTCTTCTCTCTATTTATTACATTTTTTTATTTATTTTATCTTGGTAACATAATTTGCTCAAGCTTTCATCCAATACTCACATCAATTGAAGTATTTTCATTGGGGGAAATGCACATTTTGATTTTCTCTCTTTTTTTTTTAAGGGACAATATATGAAGTCAGAGGTATGTTCAAATGATTGAGAAGAAGAATGGACAAAGCAAGATAAGATATGAATGCATGACTTACAACATTGACAGGGTTAAATAAAGTCAATTTTAACTTCAGATTAGACAAGCATTGACAAATGGAGAAAAAGATCTTATGACGAATGTAATACTAGGAATTGGGCTTTTATTCTTCCTCTTCTTTTTTTTCTTTCTTTCCTTTTTTCTTTTCTTTTCTTTTTTTTGTTTTGTTTTTTTTTTGACTATGCACTTAAGACAAGTCTTGTAACCCTTATCTAACCTATGCAAATGTCCTCTTATGGTCAAGGCAAAGGCATGAAATTACGCTTCATAAATGCTTATGGGTTTTCCATGGATGGGAAAATAACAATGGGCAAGCAATAAGGTGAAAGAGGCAATAATGTGAAAGGTTGAAGGATAGAACCCTTGACATATTCATGGAACATAGGCATAATTTCACTCTTTATCATTTGACTCCTAAAAAAAAAACTTCATCCCTAGCAATGCTTAAGTTGACTTCTTTATTGCAAAGGACCAATAATCCTGTATTCTATAAATTTTGGTTTTTTTATTTAGAAATGCAACATGGATGCAATTTATTGTGTTGCTTCACTTATGGTGTATTGACTTTGGTACAAAGGTCCATCATCATAAAAGAATGGAGAGTCACAAGCCTTTGCTCGAGGGTGTATAAGGGAATAAACAAACTCTTAACTAACTGTCAGGTAGGGATATAGGGTACACGAATAAGTCACAAAGTATATAAAACAAAATTGACAATGCAAACATACAACTCATGCCTCCTGATCAATCAATATTGAGGACCCATAGAGAGGAGTGAACTTCTAATGCAAACCATCATCATGGCAAATATATCACCATCAATTGATGTAATGATATTAAATAGCCATTCCAGTACGGAGTAACTTACTACTCTTTTCTAAAGGTTTAATGGAAGATGTGAAGGATGCACGAATGAATGATGTGCTCCCTTTGTGTCCTATGTTAGGTACACCCTAGGTTAGGCTATCTACCTTATAGAAGTCAAGCTCCACCTAATTAGGTTGGCTTCTGAGCTTCACCTAATAGTGTGCATTGGCTTTTGGGTGGTTCTAATTTTCCTAAAGGTCCTCAAGTTGCTCCCACCATTGAGATGGAAATCCTATTTTAATAAATTTAATCCTTTGAGGGCTTACGAGCCCTTCCTAGACTAAACTTAGCAAATAGGTAACAGCTCGAGTGAAGTCTTCACAGTGATCTTTGGGGACTTAATAGCCCCTCAAAGAAACCATTGCAAACTTAAACTATCCTTGGATGCCCTCAGACCCGGGTACAGGGCCCATTATATGTGTGAGGTTAAATGTGGAAGTGCTCAGTGTGTGAAGGGAGCATACAGACCTTATGACCTAGACACTGCCCCAAATTTCCCACCTGCAAACAAAGCAATACATAAATAGGTAATAGTCGTCCATCCTAAGGTTCATTCCGCATGTTATCTATCCTATCACATGTTATTTAACTCAACAAAAAAAAATGATAAGGTGAGATAAAAGAAACTATGAATTTGATTAGTTAAAATATTATTAGGTCCCCGTTTAATTGTCATAAAAGCTTCTCTCCTTAAAGATCCTTATTGAATTCTCAAGGAGACAGAAACGAGTCCTGTATCATGAAGGACAAGGTCTCTCCATGAATAAGGTATGAAAATAACTGAGGACCTATTAATATGATAACCATTCCATTAATGCAATTTAAACCATATGAAAAGAGAATGTATGAGACAGGATATGCTCCCCCATGTCCTACATTAGGTGTATCCTAGGGTAGGATTCTTGGCTTTAACTGGCTGGCTTAACATCTAAGCTCCATCTACTATTACGTGCAGGATTCAAGACGGTTCTATTTTCCAAAAAAAGTTCCCAAGTTGCCCCCGTCATCAAGATAGGAACCCTATCCAGTAAACTTAATCCTTTGAGAGCTTTAATAGCCCTTCCCAGACTAAACTTAGCAAATAGGTAACAACTGGGTGAAGTCTTCGCAATGGTCTCTGGGAGCTTAATAGCCCCTCAAAGGCATTGTTACAAACTCCAACTATCCTAGGATACTCTCAGACCTGGGTATAGGGCCCATTATGTGTGTGAGGTTGGACGTGAAAGTGCCCAGTGTGTGAAGGGAGCATACAAACCTCATGACCCAAACATTTCCCAAATTCCCCACCTGCAGATAAAACAGCAGATAAAACAATATGCAAAGAGATAACAGTCATCTATCCTAGGGTTTATTCCACATGTTATCTATCTTAGCACATTTTATTCAACTCACAAATACATTTAAAAGCATGTAAACAGATAAAACTACCAAGCATGTTATCTACCCTAATCATGTAAGGCAAACAACATTAAAAGGGCAACCAAATGAACAGACAAAATTATCAAACATATTACCTAACCTAGTCATGTGAGGCAAACAAAATTAAAAGGACAACCAAATCAAAACAAAGCCATAAAAATTTGCATAGTCAACCCATACAGGCTTGACTCTCAAAAAGTCCCCAGTGGAGTCGCCAAACTGTCACACCCGGAGATGCGACGCGGATGGCGCGGAAAAAGGAAAAGAGGTGAAACCGGCCCGCACGACGGAAGGCCGGTTTCGAGGGGGAGTCGCCACCAAAATTTTAAGGGAAATTTTGGAAAACCGGGATATAACAACAAAAAAGGGGACAAGGGCTGGTCTGCGAATCAGAGTTGGGTTCGGGAGTACGATTGTGAGTGGGGAAGGTGTTAGGCACCCCCACAACACCCGTTCCTAGGAACGGTTACCTTAGGTTGATCATGCAATTTTTATGGCTTTTTACAAATTTATTTTGGTTGCCCTTTTACCATTCACATGCAAAAATAAATAAATGTAAAAATAAGAAAAATGTAAAAATGAAAATTAAAAAATGAAAATATGAAAAGTCCTTGAAAAATAAAATAAGAGGAAAATGTTATTTATATACAAAAGTGGACTTGAAAAAAATAAATTGGTAAATATTTATTAAATGAAGAGAAAAAAAACACCAAATGAATAAGAAAATATTTATTTATTTACAAAGATGGACTTGACCCAGAATGAGAGTCTGGGGCCTACGTACCCTGTGATAGGGATCAAAGTCGACGTAGTTCGGACTAAAAATGCGTGTCACTGAGTTGGTACTTTTTATTATATATTCTTTGAAAAGAGAGGTTTCTAGAAAATAATTTGTCTTTCCACAAAGAAAACAATTTTTAGAATTGGTAGGTGTGTTTTAATTTGTAAAAGACAGATTAATTCCCCTTATTAGCTCTTTTCATTTAAGAATATGTTTTTTCTTTTGTTTAATTAATTCTTAAAAGAGAACATATGTTTTTTTTTCAATTTAGAAAATATGATTAATAATTTGTGATTTTGAATATCTTGTTTTGATTTGAAAAAGAAATATTTGAAAATAATTTATTTTCACAAAATAAAATCAATTGGCTCATGTGGTGACTTTATCACTCACATCTACCCATTGATACCTAAGTGTCCATGGTGGTATCACTCGAGACAAAAAGGCGTAAAAAAAAAATCGAAAGAAGACAATTTGTTAATTTCAATTTTTTGTACAAATTATTTTTTTCTTTTATTATAAAAATCATTTTAACACCTATTTATTTATTAAAAAAAATGAAATTAAATTAAAAAAAATGTGATCATTACGTGTTGAAAAAAAATAATAATCAGCATATGTGGTGACTTTATCACTCACAAGTTACTGATCTATGCTTAAAATACCTACGGTGTTACCACTCGAGGTAAATAAATGGGAGAATAAAAGCTTGAAGGGAATCAATACTTTTTGCTTCAATCATTTTATTTATCATTATTTTCTTTTTACGTGAAAAGGCGATAAAAAAAAATAACATAAATAAGAAAAATAATGCTGGAGAAAAATAGATAATATTGTCCTGAATTATTATTATTTACAAAGATAGAAATGGATAAAATTCCCTTAACACATTTATATGAAAAAAAAAACATTAAGGAAAATTTAAAATGTCAATATTATGTATATTTACTTATTATTTGTTTTTTAGAATAGTAATCAGCATAGGTGGTGACTTTATCACTCACAAGTTACTGATCTTTCGCTTGTATGCTCACTGTGATGCCACTCGTGACCAATGGCATAGATAAAATTGAAATAAATGGAATCATTTTTGCATTAAATTATAAAAATGAATATTAATATGGTTATTTTAAAAAAGGCGATACAAGAAATTCACAAATATGACATTTACATATATATTCAAATATTTTTTTTTATTTGTTTATTTGTTTTATTTATATATTTTTAGAACAAGGATCAATCAGGATTTGTGGCGACTTTATCACTCACAGCTCACTAATTGACACCTAAATGCCCACGGTGTTACCACTCGGAACATAAAGGTAAAAATAAAAATTTGAAATAAAAAACTCTTATTGAATCATTTATTTTCACTTTTAATATAAAAAAACCATTGATACTTGTAAATATTAAAATAAATAAATAAATAAATAAGATATAGCCGTTTAATACCATGGCAACTCCTCACTCATGATATAATTGACTGACGCTCTACATGCACATGGAGAATTGGTCCCTCGTGGCAAACTCTAAAAGCGAGAATAAGAAAAATACATGATCAAATAAAAACCCAAAATCAGAAATAAAAAACAAAAAAAAACAAAAGTCAACTACGATTTATCAATGTGTGTGTTAGTTGTGCAAATTCAAGTAATTTAAACACAGTTATAAGGTGAAAAGATGCAAACTCTAGTATCCTTCTTTCCTCCTCCTTTGCTTCAAAGTTGATTACTCAATTTTAAGCTTGATCCATGATCTCGTGGCACTTCAAGAGATATTCTTATTTATTCCCCATACTTCCTTAGTTTGATAAGGAGGACCTTGACCTCTACTTATCTTGATCCATGCTCCCAGGAAGCTCGCAAGGAAATAAAAGGGGTAGGGATCAGTAGTCACCTTAAAATATAACTAAAACATCAAGAACAATATTTTTTATTACAGACAGAAACCATTATCACTCAAGAAATCCAAATCATTATTCCATCATACAGAGATTGCCACGGATTGCATTTTCAAGCCAAAACCAGAGCAAGCAAGCTTATAACCACCAAAACGCATAATTTCAAGCCTAAACATATAGCAACCAAAACACTGTTCAGACATAAGAAAAAAAAAACCTACAGCTATAAGCTCATTTTCAAAGCCTGAGCTTATGACTGAACATAGATGTACAATGAGGAAAAGAAGGCTTCCCCATGGAATACCATAGTCACATGATCACCTTAAATGCTTAAAACCAAATGGATGCGTGCCATAACCATAATGACGCCTGGACCACACCTAAATAATTAACTAAGCTCGCATAAATTCTGCGTCCAAAACACTCCACAGAGGCCAAAACTAAGGCTAACAGATTTCATACATTTTAACAGAAAAAGCAACCTTTGATTGAAAAGACAAAAATTAGATGATTATTATCTTGGGCCAAAGCCAAAGCAATTTTTCAACTAAAAACAGGAACTGCTAATACAGATAAACAAAGAGGTATTTACAAACCTAACTAATCAATTCCAACACCCCCACGTCCAACCCATCATTGCACAGACGAGAAGCAACCACGAGCTTAGTTTGGTTTGGAAATTCATAAACTATAGCAACCAGATAATGCCAGACAAATCAACTGACGCAAAAAATCATGGACAAAAGGTAAGGAGATCATGACCAAAGTCTCGTATCAAGGCAATACTATCTCCTAATCACATAAATCTCTCATAAGCATTTCATCGAACACATGGCTAGCAAACTTTAAAGAAATAAAGAACAGGATCATCAAACCACCAGAGCACCCGAAACACATATGGCACAGGCTACAACACTTGATGACTAGCCTCAGGAGAGTGTGAGAACCATCGTTACCTGTGTGAGTACCGAAATGTTGATCCATTCAAATGCTCATGGCCTCCTCTGTTCTCCCGTGCTTTCTCGGTTTCTGGAGCTCCTCTGTTTCTTTCTTCTTGGCCGGCTCTGTTCTTTTCCTCCTCGTGGTTCTCTGCTTCACGGGCATCCCTCACCCAAGCTCCCCTGTTCTTTTCCCTCGGCTTTCGCGGCTCCTCGGTGGCCCTGCCCGAGCTCACTGCTCCCCTCCATGGTTTCCTTCAGCTGCTCCCTCCTCTGCCTAAGCTCGCAGCTCCCTCTAATTTGAGCTCTGCCTCCCCGCGGCTTTTCTGCTCTGAGCTCCCTTTGTCATCTCTTTCCCTTCTCTGCCGGCGGCTCCCCTCTCGGTCTCCTCCGCAGCTCCTCGGTGGTTCAGCCTTCGTCGGTCTCTCCTCTTGGCCTCCTCTCTCGGTCACCTCCCTCTGCTCCTCTCTCCTCTCTTCTCCTTTTGACCGAGCTCCCTCTTCGTGTCTTCCTCACGCGGCTCCACCACGGCTCTCTCGGTGGTTCTCTTCGGCCGCTCTCTCCTCCGGAACTGCCTCCCCGAGCCCTCAGGCTCCCTCTTCTCTCCTTCCTTTTCTCTCCGCCTCGCTCCCCCTTTCTTTTTCTTTCTCGGCTCCTTCTCTCTCCCCTCCCCTCTCTGCAGCCGTCTTTCCTTTTTCCACCTTTTCTGCGGCCTCTCCCCCCTTTTCAGACTCGGCATACCTGAGCCCTAAAGGGCTCAGGTAATTTTTGTTGGGCCTGAGCCCTCACATGGGCTCAGGTCCACTTTTCAGCCTAAAGAAATTTTTTTTTATTATTATTATTTTTTTTTGTTTTTCTCTTCTTTTTTTTTTATGTTTTCAATTATTTATTTATCTATTTATTATTATATTATTTTTTTTATTTGTTATCATTATATTTATATATATATATATCTTTTTTTTTTAAATTACCCGGACAAAATACGGTGTTCACATCAACAATTGGTGTAGAAGGTTTATGTTGATTTGATGTCTGTGGATCTCATGGATTCGGATTTACTATAAACATGGTTGGAACATGATGAGACAGAGAAGATGAATTTGATAAATAGAACTCGAGTTGTACTCATCATTAGAATTATTGAATTCAGCAGATGATTCAGACATTTGTTGAATGGTAGCTATGGATTTATCTTTTGAGAAAGACAAAGGCGATTGTTGCTGCTTTAGGTGAGGATGGAGGAGTTTTAATTTGTAAGGGTTTTACAGGAGGAATAGGATCTAGAGTATAGGATGTGGACGAATAGGTGGTTTATGTCTTCTAGATGTAGGTTGATTGAGCTGGTTGAATTTTCTTGGAATATTTTTGTCTAGCTTGTCGAAGAATAGGGCAAGTCATTTGAAAGAGTTCCCTTGTGGTGAGTTGATATAAAGGGAAAGAGGTTATAGTGGAAGGTAAATATAAAGGTGTCTGGTAAAATGGATCATTGGAGTAGGTTGGTGAGGGTTTGGGAATATCTGCTTCAATTCTCTTCAATTCTTCTTTGATCTGCCTTAATTCTTGTTCCTTTTTGATGAATTGCGGACCCCTATAATGAATATCAATATATTCTTTGAGCTCTTTGTCAAGTTGCTTAGCTCTGTTGGAATAATTGATATATAACATCTTCACCTGTTCATCAAGGGCATCCAGACGGATAGAAAAACCATCTGTTTTGTCATGGAGTTGATCTAGTCGTGCATTGATCCTATGAAGGACCTTGTTTTGACTGACTGCATTTTCTGATTGCCAATTCAGGACTTCTTCTAACTGGGAGATAATCTTAGGACCTTGAGGAGTCATTTGATCAATTTGAACAAATGGTCTAGAAGAGTATCTCGACAACTCATTGACTCTCCTTTCAAGAGGAGAAAAATCTTCCTCATAGGTTGGTCTAAGCATGGCAATACATGGCAAAGATTGTGAAGAGTTTTCTAGAATGAATTTTATGACTGGTTCATGATGAGATATGAGATGGGATCTATCTGAGAATTGGGTATTACTTTACTGGGAAAAAGACAAGAGGCTAGATCCGAATGACCTAATTTTTTTAACATGTCATAAAAGGCAGCTGGTTTTGGAGGAGGTGATTTGTGGAAAGCAATCCACTTTTTTCTTTGGGAACATGCTTGTTTTGGATCATGATCTATATCATCATCCTGGTTTGGCTTTTTGTAATTGCAGGAGGGCTTTTGCAATAAATCTCAGTTCCAAGGAAGAAGGTTTTCTTCTGTGTCTGTCCAGTTGTTCCAATTGTAGCAACCACAATCAGGATCACATTCTTCTAGTGCATAGTCCCAAATGAAATGACCATGAATTTTGTTGACAAAGCATGGCTTAGCTCGGGCATCCACCGAATACACAGGGAATTTCTCCTTATGTTTGTAAATTGGATTAATTGTCAGAATTTGTCCTTGAAGGGAAGAAGGACCTTGGCCTGGCCTTTTCAACATGGATTTGACTGTCCCATCTGAGAGTTTTTCTAAAACAGGAGGTTCAGTTGTATGGACATCTCTTCTAGAGGAGTGAAACTCCCTCTCATAATTGTTGGGTTTTGTACTCTAATCCTAAATATAGAATATTGTACAATATATGAAATAATATTTATTATATATTTCTAAAAAATGCATTTATTTAATGTATCTTAAAAAGAAAGAGAAAAAAATTAAATAAGGATAATTTTGAAAAAAAATTATAATTTTTGTAAGAATCAATATAGTTAACTAATTTTAACTTTTATTCTTAATTCGCATGATTCAATTAAAAATGTTTTATATTAAAGAACATTGAGAGTAAATTCTACCGTATTATGATTATTACCTGAGCTAATTTTCATTTGACATAATGATTTTACGGACATAAATGAGTTCCCAAATTGCAATCAATATAGTCAATTAGGAGGGAGAGAGAGTTGCTTGCTTTGATACAAAGGAAGTGGTTAAAGTTTCAGTTCAAGCATCATAGCTCCCCATCTGACAAATATTAAATGAGCCACCCCAACAACAAACCATGTAAAGGAAACTGAATGTTCCTTTCAGTTCTAAATATGGAGTCTTTTACTTTAATCCTAAATATAAATTTTTTTTATAATATATGATGTAATATTTATTATACATTTCTAAACAATATTCATATTTAATATATCTTAGAGAGAGAGAGATTAAATAAGGGTAGTTTTGGAAAAATATGATTTTCAGAGAAATCGAGATAGTTAATTAACTTTAACTCTCATCCTTAGTCTGTGTAATTTAATTAAAAAGATTTTATATTAAGAATTGGAATGAGTACATTACAAAGCTATAAGATTTTGCAATAGGGTTTCGAAAAGCTTCTCTTCTCTGCAGGGAAAAAGAAAACCTGTAATGTGGCCATAATCATCAGTATAAAATATCAAATTAAATAATTAATAACAAATTACACTATTAATTTTGAACTATACAATTCATTCCTCAAAATCCATGTGATGTAGAGGAACTTGGTTGAATTCTCCATATTGTTAAGGGATTGACAAAACCAAGGTATTTCAATATTCAACAATACTATTTTTTTTACCAACCAACAACACTATTTGTTAATTATGCACTATGAAGTACCGAGACTTCAAAATAGTAAACACACCCCTATCTAATATACAATACGATATGATATGTGTACTGTATTTGTACATATATATCTATCTATATTACTTTATGCCCATATATATTACTATAAATTTTAACAATAAAATAAAAATATTTGAAGTTGTTATAAATGTTTTATGATTTATTTTAACATTTATACTATAATTTCTAAAATATTTAGTACTCATTTTTTAATGTGTAAATTTATTAATTATACATATAAATAATTACATAAATAATATTATCTATATATAAATATCCTATGTCCCTGTATCCTAAAATTTTAAAAATTACCATATTTTTTGTATCATGCTGTATCACATCCGATATACATACTCATGTCAGTGCTGTATAGATTATGCATATCCTCATAACTTTCTATTTTTTCAATGGAAAACGTGCTCTATAGATGTAATTGTTGGAAGATTTCATTTTTTTGGTACCATGGTTTTTGGAATCAATCCTTTTTTTTTTGGGTATAAGGTGATCACTATTATTGCCGGTACTTGTTTGAAGTTGTGTTTGGATTTGGTATTCATTGCAATCATGAGCACCTCGTGTTTATCGCTGATAAAAGATATGGACTATTTAAATTTAATTTGGATGTTATCTATTTATAATTTATAATTTTAATTTTTTTAATCTTCATTTTTTAAAATGGTTAGAAAATTAATTTTTTTTTGAATTCTGTATATATTAGAATGAAAATATTAAAAATATACAAATAAAATAAAATATGGACCATCCAATTCTAATTGAAGGATTCAAATGAATAATGAACACCCATGCTCAAATAATCCATTTTCATACTAGCTACATGATCAAGTGACTGGCTCAAGGTCATTGCTTCGTTTTGGCTTTTATATAAAACTAGGTTTTTCTCCCTCATGTGAGGACACGAAAATATTTTATATAATTTTAAAATATATTAAATTTAAAAAGAATCTCATCATTAATTTCCCATATAAAAAAAATGATATCAAATAATATTAATTGAAATTAATATAGATTGAAATAGAAAAAAATAAATCTTACTTATAAAAGAAAAAATAAACGAATAAAGAAAAAATTAGACTCACTAAAAAAAAGAATAGAAAAAATGAAAACAAAAAAAAAAGAGGGGCACGGAGCCCAATGAATGGAGCCATATTGTGTATGGCTAATGCATAATATGACTCAATTCTACTTTTAATTATATATAGATACTCAAGTTAATATATTTACATATTCATGGAAGCATAACATATTAATATATTCTTTAAAAAAAAGAGAGAATATATTAATATATTATTATACTAAAATAGAATGAGAACATATGGTTCAAACTTATAATGTAAATAGAGCTTGGAATGACCAGATTTAGGAATTTTATGTTTATCAATTGGTTTCCAAATTATCTAAGCATTGGAATGATAATATTAAAAAGGATTAAAGTGAAAATTTACCCAAAAGTATTTCTAAAGGAGTCATGGGCATCCCAAAACAAACTTTTGAAGTAATGTTATTTATATATTTCAAAATTGGAGCAATATCACCCTATATTAACAAGTTCATAACGTTAATCATAAGTCAGAGGAAGACAAATGAGAGCCATTATAGGGTTTGTTAATGTAGAGCAACATTGTTTTGATTTTGAAACATAGTGAACAATATTATTATAAAAGTTTGTTTAGGATGCCTATAACTCCTTGGAAAATACTTTTGGGGTAGATTTGCCCTTTAATCCTATTAAAAATTTAGTTAATTAGGCACCGGTGAAAAATCAGTTGAAAATCCAACACACTTTGCCGTTTTAAGACCGAATGTAACAAGAGTGTGAAAGACTGAAAAAAGTTAAAACCTTGATCTAATTATAAGGAATAGCTATGGCCACATAAGGCAAGATAGAGAGTATTTATTCCTAGTAACCGCACTATCATGCGTGTATGAGTGTAGATAAGTATGATATTCCACAAATATCATCCACATTACGTAGTTTTCTATTTGGTGTTAGTCCCCAAAAAATATTAACAATGGAGCTCATTATTCAATAATTCAATAATTAAATTAAAAATAGCGATCTCATCAATTCAGGTTATCGTAATAAATAAAGATTCTTGTTCTTTAACAAAGTAACTAGGGGTTTAATTTCCACCTTCTGTGTATGAAGTAAATGTAGTTATAATGTGTTTACTTTTTGCCCCCAATACCATGAGGGGCGTTAATTTTTGCTACATGAGAGGATACACTTGATCTTCACTAAAAAAAAAAAAACCTCAATCCTATGTTGATAAGGAAATAATCTCTTTAAGTTGGGAGTTTTTTCTCCCATATTTTTTATTAGCCCTATCACAAGATTTATCTAACTATATATAGACAGGGGGTTGGCTAATATAATTTCCGATAATTTGATGTGAACTTACCAGGTGACCTGCCTTAGGAACCCTAAAATTATAGAAAGCATTAACTTTGAAACCCTAGAAACACAAGAAGAAAAGTTGATCACTTCTTTGATAAATTAGAATGTATTCTTAAAACTCTAAGACAATAATGCTTCTTAAAACTCTAACCATAAGACATCACAAAGGTGATCACTTACTTGATAAGTTAGAATGTATTTTTAGAAGAACACAAAGAACTCATCAATTTCTCATTGAAGAACTCAAAATATTATTCATCAAAATATGTGTTAGGTGTACGTAATGAAGTCTTTGAATAGGCAAAATAAAAGAATTCTAGTTACCCTAGGAATCCTAGTTACTTTGGACTTAAGTTTCCTAATGGGTTTTGGTAAACTAAAAGAACAAAATAATGATTAAGTCTCTGGCCCCAAGAAACACTAATTGGACCTTATTAAAGCATAATTAAAAAAATACTCCCATATGTTCTTAATATAAGGAACTTTTAATCGAATTGCATAGATTAAGGAGAAGAGTTAAAATTAATTAACTATCTCGATTTTTCTGAAAATTACAATAATTTTTCAAAATTATCATTCTTTAATTTCTTTCTCCCTCTCTTTGGAATATATTAAATATGAGCATTTTTTGGAAATAGATAATAAATATTTTCTCATATATTGTAAAGAGTCCTATATTTAGAATTAGGGTAAAAAGCCAATCGGAGGAAGTAACTAAAAAGACTAACCGACTAACTAGCTTTTATTAATAATTAAACAAAGTTCAACCCATTATAAAAAAAAAAAAAAATCAAAACGAAGCGTTCAAGCCCAGCAGACGTCATTTAAATTAAGGTGTTCACACCTTAAAGTCACACCACTAGCAAAGTCTTCAGGTAGAGTCTTCCACGCCACATGGCATGTGATCCAAGCCCATAACACCTCAACAAAGCCTTCACCGCATATCTTCATGAACTTTGTTTACTAAAAGTGATGTTATTAGCCCCTTCTTCATATCATTCTCCGCTTTTTAAAAAGGAATCGTGAATGACTCTTCAAGGTTCTTAGTTCATATCATTTTCCCTCTTTTAAAAAGGAGTCGTCTACGGCTCTTCAAAGTCCCGCGAGTAAAATTCGCTTGCATTATTAATCAGTCTTGCAGTAACTTGATATGGGTTGTCTCCTCTTAGATGCAACTTTATTCTCCTTTGAAATCTTTTTTTGAATGCTTGTACAGCAAAGGCCAATTTCCCTGGTTAAAAATCTTCCTTTTCAGCAACCAATTAGCTTGACTCACTTTTAATGGTGGAAAACAACTTAAACCTCCTTCATAAAGACATCATTAAATTCTTGCAAACGTGGAACAACACAACTAGGAAGATAATAGTTAAAATCGTTAGTGCTCAAACTTCTCTCCCTCCCATGTAAGATTCTTTCAAATGCACCTTTCTCATCCTTTTTCAAGCTCTCTTTTTCACCCTTACTCACTTTCTTTGGATCTTGATTATTACCATTGTCCAGCACAATCATAGGTCTCCTATTTGGGCATTGAGAAGCATTATGCCCATATCCGTGACACTTAAAATGTTTACCTTTGGATTTAAAAGAAAAAGTTCTAGTGTCAAATTTACCTTTGGAATTAGAATTCTTTTTGGCTTTATCTCCTTTTTTAGGCGTGGATTTTGAGTCTTCTCTAGATTTGGAGTCTTTCCACTTGGAGATTGATTTGAAGTCTCTTCAATTGGAATTCCAATTAGATCTTTTTGATTTCAATTGCCTCCCAACTTTAATTGCTTTATGTAGTAGCTTCCATATCAACACAATGCTGCAATTTCACTGCATCTCTAATTTCCGATTTTAGGCCATTGATGAATTAGCCATTGTTGCCTTACAACCTTCTATGTTTGCTCAAATCATGGCTATTTTATCTTTTGGTAGTGATCTTGCACACACATGGAGCCTTGAACCAAAAACTAGGCCCTGCAATTTCAAGTGCAGGTCATGAAAATAATGGCTTAAAATAAATCTCTTGCGCATTATGGCACTTTCATCTCTTGCCATGTTCAGATTGGCCTCTTACCATTCCTCCTTCTATTGATTAGCAATTGATCCCACCAAATACTAGCATAATCAACAAATCTCACAGCTAGTAGTGTTATTATGTTGTGTGTTGTGGTAGTTTTTGTTGTGGTTGTCATGGATTTGGTTTCTAATTCAATATAAACAATCTAGTTATGATGTTGAAATAGCAGCACAATGATGCTGCAGCAACAAAA
The DNA here is from genome assembly GCA_026686845.1 of Adenanthera pavonina. Classification (NCBI taxonomy): domain Eukaryota; kingdom Viridiplantae; phylum Streptophyta; class Magnoliopsida; order Fabales; family Fabaceae; genus Adenanthera; species Adenanthera pavonina. The sequence continues at coordinate 14,982,614 of JAIVEN010000017.1, forward strand.
AAATCCATGCGTAGTGGTTGTGTTGTACGTTGTCATATGTAATAAAATGAAATTTTTGTTGGCCATAACAATAAGAAGAATTTATCATTTAATGTAAAATGAACTTACGAGACTAAGCAAAACCACCTAACATAGGTGGCATGCCAAAAGCCCATACATCTTAGCCTATATACACATTCCCACACTCAAAATCAAAGTTCATCATCAATATAACTGATAAATTTAGCTTTCCATGTACATAATTTTCTTTCTCAACTCAAATACATAAATTCAAGGGTTCAAAATGATAGAGAATTTTTAAGGATATGCTTGGGGTTTTGAGGTGAGACAAAGGATATGTACAAAGGATATGTATGAGAGAACAACATCAAGTGTGAGAACTCTTGGAGGTGAAATAAAGAATTTTTCTGTAAGGATAAGTTTACATCAACGATCTTCCTTGAATTTCTACTTGTTTGATTTAATTTTAGATGTTCTAACAGAATATATAAATGAGAAAATTTCTAAGTGTATGCTTTTCACGAATAATATAGTCTTAATTGAGGACTCAAAAGAAAAAATCAACTTTAAACTTGAGTTATGAAGATATACTTTTGAATCAAAATGTTTCTGCTTAAGTAGAAGTAAAATGGAATATATGCATTTCAAATTTAACACGAAGTCAGTTAGAAATGATTCAGAGGTAAAAATTGGAGAGCAAACTATTCTAGAAATGTCAAAGTTTAAAGTATTTGGGGTCAATTTTATAGAGTGATGGTGAAATTAATAGAAATGTTATACATAAAATACAAGCTATGTGGTTAAAGTGGAAAAAAATTTTGGGAGTTATTTGTAACCGTAAGGTACCTATTAAGTTTAACGAGAACTTTTATCGAACTGCTATAAGGTCAGCAATGCTAAATGACTGTGAATATTGAGCTTTGAAAAGACAACAAAAGCATAAAATGAGAGTAACAGAGATGAGAATATTGAGATAGATGTGTGATCACACAAGAATAGATAAGATACGAAATAATTGTATACGAGAAAAAATTAGAGCAAAACTTATCGAGGAGAAAATGGAAAAAAATCGTTTAAATTGGTTTGAGCATGTATAAAAAAAGGACAAGAAAAGCCAGTAAGGAGAGTTGATTAAATGACTTGGAGCCCTATTAAAAAACGTAGAGGAAAACCAAGAATAACACCAAGAGAAGTTATAAGTCGTGACCTCTTGATAAATAATTTATTTGAAGAGATGATATTTAATAAAATTCATTAGTATTGTTTAATCCATGTAACCAACCTCATTTAGTGGAATAAAACTAATATTGTTATTTTTGTATGCTTGGAGTTTTGACCCACTAAACTTCTTTGATGTGCAAGTTCAAAATATTATAGCCATTCTAAAGTTTAACAAGAGTATTCATTAATTTTGACATCAATCGATCAAAACACTTTTATTCTTATCAAAAGTGAAAGCTCTTAAATATTATATTGGTGAGAAATGAAAGTGCGGGCATGTATATAGGTTAGAAGGCATAGACTTTGGACTTTGGCCTGTCACTTACATTAGGTGAATGTGTTCAGTTCTATAAATCCACTTAGCAAAAAGAATAAAAAAGTTCAATCATTCTGGCCGAACAGATTATTTTGGTCCAGCTTTCACATTCCAGAACGATTTTTGAAATCGCTAATTTTTTCTTTTTTTTTTCCGATGTTTTTTTGGGAAAAACGTTCAATTATTGTACCAATGATGAGAGTAATGTATCTTAATATGATACATTTGTGGCCCATGCCTCTTGAAAATCAAATCTATCATACCAGTAAGAAATAGTTAAGCTTTCATTCTAAACTTAGAATCCATTAGACTTACAATTTCCAGGGATTTAAGTAAATATTTGTAGAGCATTCCACCTATGAGTAACAGCCATGTTAGGTGGTTTTCCCACTTGGTATTGATTCCAAATTATTAAAAAAAAAAAGTAGGCAATATTTAAATTTAACAGCTTCTGAAAAGTTAAACATCATAACAGAGTCAAGGAACAGAGTGTCTTGCTATATTAATAACAGTAGAGAAAAAAAGAAAAAACACTGAAATTGATACCTAACCACAGCAGTTGCTCTTCTGCTGGATTGGTTGCCCCTTCATTTGAACAGTTCCTGTTGACTTGCTAACACTTGGCTGGCTTCCCATCCTTCACACAAGTTCAAATCATAAGTTCAAAGCATATCAAGCCAAACTTGTTTTAAAATGGAATCCTAAACCGGTTTAGATCCTCTCTCATGATAGGAGAAGATCGGTACAAGAGAGAAAAGAAGAAAAAAGTGGGACCAAAGTAGGGATTGAAAAATTAGACAGTCTAATGAGTAGTTTTGAAGTAATCTATCTCGACCACCATTCTCCATTATTCATTATTGAAAAATTAGAAAGAACTCAAGATTGTTGGGAGAGTAATGGAAGTAAACTGAACAGAATCAGAACATCAACAATCCATACGTTACACAGCATTGTCACAAATCTAAAACTTGCAAGATGCTAACATCACCACAAGTTACCTAAAATAACTTGTACAAAATTTACATGAAAGTTTAATTTCAAGTGTAATAATAAAGAGCCACCCTAAAGTTTCATGACAAAAATTGATATATTTTTTTCACAACATAGTTTGCATTAATATCTTACAATTCAACACATCTCTCATATAGGTCATATATAAAATAATTATCCATAACTTTCTGGTTGTGAAATGAGATTGTAGACACTAAAACTGCCATTAAGGAATCCATTATAGTTAATGCTTTAACTTTAAACTAGTAGTTGAAGTGTAAAACCCACACCATAACATTGATTAGCATTTGAAAATTCATTTAGTCCCCATATGTGACAAGAAGGGGTGAAGAGGGAAATTTATACATACTTGTTCTTAATCTCAGCCGCCATAGTTAAGAAAGCCTGCTCAACATTGATTGAGTCTTTAGCGCTTGTCTCGAGGAAAGGAATACCAAGCTCATCAGCAAATGTCTGTGATTTGTAATCACGAGATAAGGAAAAATCAGGTTAGACACGCGAAAATGTGATTCCATTGTCACTTTCAGTACCCTACAGAACTATTACTGATGTTCCATTTGATGATTAGGTATCTGCTTCTGCTGCTAATATTTCACATTTAAAAAGCAAATCCATCACGAAGAACATGACAACTTTTGACACCCGCTATTATATAGCAAATCTTACAAATTCATTATTATGCGTCACAATGCAGCCAAGATCAAACTTACCATTTCCATGTAAAAAATCTTATTAAGGTCCAATTTATGCATAAAACCATCTAGAAGTCACTTACACCAAACAGAGAGGAGTAGTTCAAGTGAAAACTTAACTTCTCCTTACCTCCATCTTTTAAATTTCTTTGAAGACAAAGGAAATTAGTCTGAATCATTTAATTTCTGTTGTCCTTTTCTTTTTCCAGTGGCCAAGAATAAAAAAGCAGAATGCAAGTAAAAATTTTGTTGATTTCATTAAGCTCTCAAGGTCATAAGAGACTGTGTGAAGGTTATGATGCGAATAAGAAACTGAAGAACAAAATCAAAGACATATTGTATGGTTGAAACAAAACATAAGATGTAAATTTCCTGTTAAACAATAAGCATCCAGAAAGCGTGCACATCTGAGCAGAAAATTGGTTTCAGCTTATTAATTTTTTAGTAGACTGAACTCGAATAAGAATATAAACAGAATTATTATATATTTTACAAAGAAAGGAGAACTCAAAAAGTGACACTTACCTTTGCTGCTTGTGTGTCAACAACCTTGTTATCAATTAGATCAGATTTGTTCCCAACAAGAAGCTTGCATACACTGTCATTTGCATATCTATCAATTTCATTTAACCATTGCTTGACATTGTTGAAGCTTTCCTGCTCAGTCACATCATATACAATCTGGTGCAAAATATAAAATTTCAAAATTTTGCTATTAGATTTTATTGTGATGAGATGATTTATATTTGTCATATAAGAAAAACTCACAATTATTCCATGTGCTCCTCTATAGTAACTGCTCGTTACCGTCCTGAATCGCTCCTGTCCGGCAGTATCCCACTGAACAGACAGAAAAAAAAAAAAATTATACTCTACTGTTTGAAAATAAAAAAGCCAATGCCTTCACTGGATTCAATGAACCATATATATGGTGATTGGCAATTCAAGATGTGTATTTAATATTTGGCTTTTAGTTAAAATATTACTGTCTGAAACATGCATTAAAATAGATCTGCAAGCTCATGTATACTTTGTAAGACAAAAAGAAAGGGCCATGCACCAAATCTAGAAGCATATTTTAACATTGTTGTATGAAAAGGCTAAGTTATTCCTTACAGCAAAATTGTTTCTAGAAAACCATGAAAAGAAAGAGCAAGGAGACATCTGGCTAGAGAGAGACAGAGAGAAAGGATACATCAAACAAAACATGAATGCCCCATCATTCTGAAATCTCAAACATACATTTAAACTACCTTTTGGAGAATAGCAGTCCAAATTAAGAATTGTTTTAAAACAGAAATGTTGTAACAAACAAACATAAACTTAAACCACCTTTTCAACTTATACATGAAAGGACCAAAAAAGGAGATGTCATACACATTTAGCATATTACCAAATAGGATAATACCCTGAGATACCAGAATATATATATTTATGTATAAGCAACAAATCAAATTACTTATACGTGTTCCATGTAATTGAAGAGCACGTGTAGCTTTTTACTCACAATTTGCAATTTGATTGTTTTCCCCTCCAGCTCTACAGTTCTGATTTTCTGGGAAAATCCAGAAATTTGTACTTCAGAACATACGTAAGTATAACTAAATACAAATATTAAAAAAATTAAAATTTTCATAAGCCAGACTGAAAAATATTCATATCTAGAGAAAAGAGGGAACCAACAAAATCAACTCCAATGGTACTGATATAGCTGTCCACATACGAGTCATCCTGAAACAAAAATAATCAAATAACCGACCACGAACGTTAACCATTAAACCTTATTTTCACATATCCTAAAAATAACCAAAACCAAGCAAAAGCTAAACAGACAAACACCAATGGTCCAATAGAGTCAACTCACAGCAAATCTGAGAAGCAGGCAAGACTTTCCAACCGAGGAGTCCCCAATTAATAACAGCTTGAACAGATAATCGCTGAAATCAACACGAAAACAGAGTCATTCACCTGAACAGCGTTTTTGAGAGAAAATGGAGGAAAATCCAATAGAGTGTAAGAGACAAAGGAATCTCTAGAGCGAGGAAAAGCGAACTTACTATTCGTTGCTCATTATGGCGGCGTTTGAATCCAAATGGAAATGAGTAATGTGTACGGTGGTTTACTCTGCCATGGAAAGGAAGAAGGTAAGAAGATAAAAAGAAGACAAACAAGCACAATGACAATAATGATAGTGTTCCATCGTCGTCGATTAATAAATAAGGAATAATTCTAGATGGAGTTATTAGTTGCTTGTTCTTTTTTCTGGGACAAAAAGCAACAGGTACTTTTATTGCCTAGTTTTTGTAAAAATTACAGGCAATGGCCCCTATTAAAAATTATAATTACTTTAAAAAATTAAAATTGTTATCTAATTTTAAGGCTTAATATAAAATTTATTACTCAGTTTTTTAAAATTAAATTTTAATGTGATGTTTAGAATAAATAATAATCTCATGAAAGCTTTAATAATTTAAATAAAAGTTTTAAGAGTTCACTTAACAAAGTTCTAACATTTTAATCTTTTTAGGAAATATATTTTTAGGAAGTTGAAGAATGATATGCTTGTGTTACTTTTCATTTTTCAGGAAGCTTAAATTATTTTTAAATAAATATATTATATTTTAATTCTAAAGGTTAGTCAAAAAAGTATATTTTAATTCTAAAGACATAAATGTCCTTGTATTTTTTTTTTTGAAATCCATTTAACTGTTGTGGTTTTGAAGATATTAATGTTTTGAAGGGTCAATTTGCAGATGTTAGAATAGCTGTATTGTGGACAGAGTGAAAGTTTGGGTGAATCAATTTCGTAAAATTATGATTATAATTATAATAATCATAATTTAGAATACCATATTTGTTCATAACACACACTTCCAGAACTTAATTTAAATGTATTTGAATTTTATAAAAAAATTAACTATTGTTGTTGGGTTCGTCTTGTTGATGGCTAGCACTTGCTTGATGCTTTTCTTGGCCTTCTTCAGCTTTCTCAAGAAATACTAGAACTTGGATTTGGCATTGAACTTATTGATGGCCCAAAGCTTCATGCTCATCTGTTTCAGTGGGAGGGGCAATCATTGGTGGTTTAAATATACTCATTCTCTAATCATTTTCTTGTTAGAAAATGAACATTTTGCTTATGACTTGTTTAAATTCTGAATTTTTCACTTGTGTATTTTTAAATATTGTCAAAGGCAAAATGTTCTTTGAGGTTTGGGAAGGGACAAATCAAATTTTGAATATTGAATCAAAAAGCAACGGATTGATTCATCACCTTGAGATATACCTCTTCCAATCCTTTAGAAAAGGTCTTTTTTAACTAAATCACACAAATTAAAAATAAGAGTTAATTAACTTAATTTTTTTAAATTAATGTATTTTTTCAAAACGATTGCTATTAAATTTCTTTCTCTATCTTATTGGGATGAATTAAATAGTATAAGTTTTTTTCTAAATATGTAATAAATATTACCTCGTATTTTAAAAAATGTTTTATATTTAAAATTAAGATAAAATGTCTTATATTTAGAATTAGACAGAGTAATATTTTGGCCAATAAGATGATAGAGCAAGTATGTATATCTCTATGAATATGAATTCCCTTATGTTAGAGACGGACATAGATTTGGTTTTTTGAGTAAAATATAATAAATAAATAAATTATTTATCAATATATGTTGTGTCAGAAACAATTTACCGATCTATAATAATAAAAATCGATGATAAAAAAATCAAGGAACACACTGTGAATAAATCGATGAATGGATATGCGACTTAATTTTCTTTCTCAAATAAAGAATCAAGTCGATTGCCTACCAATGGACTTGCTTATCTACTGGACAATAAAGTAGTCTCAAGCAAGTCGATTGGTAATCAATCGACTTACTTTTGTTTTTTGTTTTTAATTTTCTTTCACCAGACTTATTTTTTTTTATTTTTACACATATATATACTCTTGTGTCCCGTTACGATAAGATGTGTTTTTTTATATATATAATAATATAGTGATGTTATTTTTGCTTTTATTGTATTATTAATATCATAACTTGTATTATAACTTGTAGAATAGTTAACAAAAGAAGTTAAATTAAGAGGGTAAACTTAGAATTTTATTTAAAAAAATTAAAAATATAATAAATTATTTTTAATATGTGGTAAAAATCCTTCAATTACCTTATAATATAATATAAGACGAATGAAGCAACAACAATATAATAATTTAATGTGTATAATGATTAGAATTAATGATTTTATAATTATGAAAAAAATAATAGTTTAAACAATAAAAAAATTGGGACTCATTAGTAAATCAATTTTTTTAAATAAAAAAAGCAAGTCTATTGTGTAGGCCATTGACTTACTAATGGGTAATTTTTTAAAAGAAAAAAAGACATTTCAAGACATATAATAAAAAATATTTCCAAATCATTAGTTTGAGTTGAAGAGTTAATTTATCTTAGTTTTGAAATTCAATTTATATGAGATGAAAATTTTTAAATTGGGTTCTAATTGGGAAATATTATACCCAATCGACTTGCTTTTATTTTTTTTTAATAAATGAATTTTATTTTAATTGACTTTTTTTATTTTTTTTAAATTTTTTCAGACATGCTTTTTCTATCTCAAATAACAAGAGATTTTCCTTTCTCATAATATAACATAATATGTAGTAATTTCTTATTTTTATCCCTTATTTATTTGTATTATTAATGTTGTAAATTATGTTATATTTAATGAAATAAGTAAAATTAATAGAGGTAAAATTTGAAATTTTTATTTTTTTAATTTAAAAATGTAATAAATGTTTCTTAATATAAGTAAAATCTTTTTTATTATCTTATAATATGGGACAAAGAGAGTAATAAAAATATAATGATTTTGTTTGTATAATTATTAGAATGAATTATTTTTATAATAAATAGAAAAAAATAGCTTATAATAAAAATTATAACTAGTTTATTATTAGGAGATAATTTTTGATAAATAAATCTATTAAATATCAAATAATATGTTTTTATGTTTTGAAAAAATAAAGTAGAAAATTTCCCCTTCATTTTACTATTATTATTTTTGAATTTTTTAATTGATGGAGTCAAGTACACTATCTCTTCAAAATGAAGCATGTTACATATTCACGGGTTTGTATACATTATATAATTTGGTCACGATTCCAATCCTGACCAGATTCTTGAATAATGTTTTTTTGACCAGATTTTTTTACGGTCTGCAAATTTTGTTAATTCATATTCCCCTTTCTCATGCTTATATTTTACACACATGCTTTTGAGTGAAAGACGTTTCAAGTTTTTTTTTTTTAACTTTTTGTTCCTCATAATAGATATTGCGTTAAAGACATTTGAAGTTTTCTTTTTTTAGCTTTTGGTATCTTCTGAACAACACTTGAAAGACATTTCAACTTTTTTTTTAATTTTTGATACCTTATGATAGACGTTGCATGCAGAGAGGCAGAGAATCTCTGCATGCAACATCTAATATGTGCTTCATTAATTATTTGAAAAATAATACTCCCTTCGTGATTCTACAGAAATAATAGTTATCTACTTAAATATTCATGTTACATCTTCTTCATTTTATCGTTTTGGCTCTCATTCCAACTCCTCTTAGTTTTCATCTTCTTTTGGAATATTTGCTGCGTTTTCTTGCCATAATTGTCATCTTCATTCTCTCATCAATTCTAACTTCTTGTAAGTGTTTGAAGTTTTATCTACAGAACTTCATCTCATATTGGTATTTTTCTCTCTCATCTTCTTTAACATTATTGTTAGTAAATTTTTTGTGTGTTTTAATTTAAAATTTGCACTTTTTTGTTTTGTATAACATTTTTGTTAGTAAATGAGTTGTTTATTTGATACAATATAATGTCTTAGTGTAATGCTTTAGTTATATTAAATTATTAAAGTATGGGAGTATGAGACTTTGACATCATTTGTCTTAATATTTATTTGATATTTATGTAATGAATATTTGATACATATTTAAGAATAAAAATAAAAAAAACTGAAATAAACTTTATATTTTACATGAAAATAAACGTATATTTTTTTGTATTTTATTTTTTATGAAACTAATAATTTTTAATGAAGATAAATTTATATTTAGGTTTCATTTTTTAATAGCCTAATCAGTTTCAAAGAAAATAAACAATCATTTTTTATATTTCATTTTTATGAAAATATTCAATTTTTAATTGGAATAAATTTATATTTTTTATGGCTCATAAAATTTTAAAGTAGATTTAAAAAAAAGTTAAAAAAATCATTTATATTCCTCACTTATTCTTCACTTGTACTAAAGTTTGTAATAAATTTCATATATTCAACACCATTAAATAATTGTTGTTTGTTCATTTTTTAAAAAAAATGACATCGCATGCAAATAAAAACCATGGAGATGTTATTGTTAAATAACTATTACTTTACATGTTGGTTAAGAGGGTTTTATCTGAGTCACCGCGGTATCATTTTATTTTTGCTACAACACTTAAAAATATGACTTGGACATGTAGCAATACATGAGCATGTTCTGCTTGTTAGTTTTTATGTTTTTCATTATTTTCTCTTCCATTATATAAAATAAAAAACTATTTTACATGGGATGAAAAAAAAATTCATTTTATTGTTAAATTTTTTAAAAATAATATCATGGTTCAAGAGGTACTTTTATTGCTAAGCTTTAGATATAAAGTAGATTTTAGTTAAAAAAAATACATAATTTCGGCCATTCATAATTAGAATTCTTTTGAAATACTTGTTTATGTGAAATTAATGTAATTTTTTTTATTTAATGCCACTCTATCCATGAAAATAAACGTATATTTTTTTATATTTTATTTTTTATGAAACTAATAATTTTTAATGAAGATAAATTTATATTTAGGTTTCATTTTTCAACCGCATGATCAGATTCAAAGAAAATAAACAATCATTTTTTATATTTCATTTTTATGAAAATATTCAATTTTTACTCAAAATAAACTTATATTTTTTATGGCTCATAAAATTTTGAAGTAGATTTAAAAAGAGTTAAAAAAATCATTTATATTTCTCACTTATTCTTCACTTGTACTGAAGTTTGTAATAAATTTCATATATTCAACACCATTAAATAATTATTGTTCGTTTATTAAGAAAAAAACGACATGCAAATAAAAACTGTGAAGATGTTATTATTAAATAACTATTATTTTACATGTTGGTTAAGAGGGTTTTATCTGAGTCACCTGGGTATCACTTTGTTTATGCTACAACACTTGAAAATATGACTTGGGCATGCAACAATATGTGAGCATGGTCTGCTTGTTAGTTTTTATGTTTTTCATTTTTTCCTCTTCCATTGTATAAAATAAAAGACTATTTTACATGGGACGAAAAAAAATTTCATTTTATTGTTAAATTTTTAAAAATACTATCATTGTTCAAGAGGTACTCTTATTGCTAAACTTTAGATATAAAGTAGATTTTAGTTAAAAAAAAATACATCATTTCGGCCATTCATAATTAGAATTCTTTTAAAATATTTGTTTATGTGGAATTAATGTAATTTTTTTATTTAATGTCACTCTATCCATAAAAATAAATTTAGGAAGTGGAATAGACAATAGATCAATGCTTCTGTGTATATATGCAAATGGACAAATTTTTGATGGCCCAGATGGTTTGACATTTGAGTCAAATGACATGAGAATAATAAGTGTTGATCCTGACATTACTTTGGTCAGTCTAAAGTAAGTTGACGGCCAAAATCTCAATCTTCTTCCGAATCAAATTGTGATAGATCTTTTATATAGATTTCCAATTTCCATAAATCCACTTTGGTACAGGGAATGGAAAATACTAGGTGATTATGATTTACAAAGAATATGGCAACTGCATTCTTGATTCTCTGCTCACTTGACGTGTGTAGAGATGTATGCAAATATTTCTAATGTGGAATTTGATCATCATCTAGAATCACACCCAACGGAGAACTATAGTGGATACACAATTCCAGCGCAACAAGGAGTCATGATTAGCACGTATATGGAAAATTTTCACCCATTTGATCCTTCTCCAACCATTGGAGATGCTTGACCATCATCCCCAGTACATCCAACTAAGAACATATGCCAATTTGAACAATTTGTGTATATTGGCAATGATCGATCATCATTTTCTCCTCTTCCAACAAAAGACATAATGGATGACTTTGAGAATGACAATGAATATGATTCTCATGTTAGTGTTGATAATGGGAATGACAATGATGATGATGATGAGATCAACGAGGACATCAATGAGGATAATGGTGATATGAATCACAACAAAGAGCCTGCCCTTGCTTTCTTATCTCAGGTTAATATAGAATCTGCTATGGCTCCTAATTTTAGTGAACTTGGGGATATTCTACCTCTCAATGATAACCATGAGCTATTTCCTAGTCAAATGTTTAACAATGCTCGTGTTTTCAAACGTGTAGTCAAGTTATATAATGTTCGAGTGCATCACACATTCAAGGTGTATCTTTCAAGTAGAAAATCTCAAGAATTTCGATGTATTAACTATGGAAACGGTTGCAAATGGAGAGTGAGGGCTTCCAAGAAAGGAAGTGATAGTTTTTGGACTATTACAAAATATGAAGGGCCTCATACATGTTTGTCTACATCATTAACTCAAAATCATCCTAAGTTGGATGCTAATCTTATCTCTTCTTGTATTGTGGCCATGGTGATTGACAAACCAGATGTGAAAGTTTCACAAATCATTGAGCGAATGCAATCCATGTTTAGGTACATAGTATCATATCGAAAAGCATGGAAGGCAAAACAATTGGCGATCACCACTATTTGGGGTAATTGGGAGACACCATATGCTTTATTACCAAGGTGGTTAGCTGCAGTTAAGCATTTTATACCTAGGTCGATTGTCAAATATACATACAAGCAAACTTTGAATGTCAATGATGATGAGCAACATGTGGAGATGTTTCATTGCATATTTTGGGCGTTTAAGCCATGCATTGATGCCTTTGAGCATCTGAAGCTTATAGTACAAGTAGATGGAACATTCTTATATGGGAAATATAAGGGCACATTTCTCATGGCAATATCTGAAGATGTTAATCGAAATGTCATGCCACTTGCCTTTGTTGTGGTTAAAGGGGAGACAAAATCAGCTTGGTCATGGTTTTTATACAATGTGCATATCTATGTTGTAAAGAGAAGGAAAGGAATATGCTTGATATCAGATAAACATCCATCAATTATGGAAGCTGTTGCAGATCATCGTGTTAGATGGCAACCACCATATGGATATCAAGTTTTTTGTCTAAGGTATGTGGCTTCAAACCTACACAAAGCATACAAAACAAATTGATTGAAGCAGAAGTTTATAAAGATTAGTGAGATTCATGAACCTTAACGATTTATAAACATATGATTTATATTCTTCGCCATTAACTTCATAAATATGGACAGGGTATGTATATGAGTAGGTAGTTGTTGACAAACAATTGGAAGAACTCACATTGTTGCATCAGGACGCTGCTGGATGGATTGGAGCAATTAAGAAAGAGCAATGGTGTTGTGCACATGACATTGAGGGTCGGCGCTATGGTCATATGACAACAAACCTTACAGAGTGCATAAACGGTGTATTTAAAGTTGTCCAAAGTTTGCCTATTGCAGGTTTGGTGAAGGCAACCTTCTATAGGGTGAATGGTTATTTTGTTGAATGTGCCCAACAAGTTCACACACAGATAGTAGTAAGGCAAATGTTTTTTGAAACATTAAACAAGAAATTAGATACAGCTACACAAGCTGCATCTGCATGTATTGTTCACCAATACGATAGAATAGCAACATCATTTAAGGTCGATGAACCATATAATATTGCAGCTCATCAATTTGGTCGTCGTTGCAGGATGAACCTAAGCAAAAAAAATGTGATTGTGGAGAGTTCCAGGCTGAGAAATATCGATGTATGCATGTGATAGCCGCATGTGCTCTAGTAGGCATTGACTATGTACAATTCGTGGATCCTATATTCAAGTTGGAATCCATGCAATCAACCTATAGTAATGAGTTTATACCAATAGGAGATGAGGTTCATTGGCCAGAATTTGATGGCACTTGATTCCTGACCCATCAATGATTCGAGCAAAAGGTCACCCTCGCTCAACTCGCATTCATAATGAGATGGATTGGACCACACCAGGACAACCTAACAAATGTGGATTGTGTAGGCAAATAGGTCACAATTGATTGAATTGTCCACAGACTCTACCATTTAGGCAGTAATTTGTATGAAACTATGTGTGTTTGACTTTTGTAAAATGTAATGAAATTTGTATTATTAATCTAAAGCATGGGTTGCATTATTATAATTTTTTTTTAATATTGGACACTGTTTACTCCATCCAATGCAATGAATTTTAGCATAGGTTGCATTATTATAATTTTTTTTTAATATTGGACACTGTTCACTCCATCTAATGCAGAGACTTTTAATAAATGGAGCAGCCATATCAGGTCATTCAACCAAGCCCAGTGGATGGCTCATTATTATACCTGCAAGAGCGACATATTTCACAGGCAGTGTGGGATAATAATGTAAGTTAAAATCTTCACATATTACTAATTGTTATGCTTTTCTATCAACTTTATTTCCATTTATTTTGTAGGTTGATAGAATCCTTAATACTCGACGATTCATACAATTGGGTGAGCCTCCAATCCAAATAATTAAGTATCAAGTTGGATTCTACGGTGTTTCTCGACTAGGCCAATTTGAGTATGATCAAAGTTTGATCTCCGCAATTACTGAGAGGTGGCGTCCTAAGATTCATACCTTTCACACTACACGTGGAGAATGCACCATAACTTTAGAGGATGTAGCTATATAATTAGGCCTTCCTTGTGTAGGACTTCCTGTAATTTGTCAAACAACAAATAATTGGCCAGAGGCGTGTGGATGCTACCTCGAAATTCGTCCAGCTTCTGAGAACATATATGGATAAAGGCTATTTTTGAATTGGTGAGAAGATCATTTCAGTCAGTTGGATGGTAATGCATCAAATATGGAAAAATGATATTTTGCACGTGCATACATCCTTAAATTAATCGGTGGATACTTGATTCCAGATAGGTCTAGTCATAGGGTTTATTTAATGTACCTTCCTTTATTATCAAATTTTAAGGAAGCTGGAAAATATAGTTAGGGTTCAATAATGTTAACTCACCTATACAAAGAAATGTGCAATGCCACTAATCCTTCTGAGGTGAATATTGGTGGCTGCTTAGCATTACTGCATTTATGGGCATGAGATTGCTTTCCTGTACTAGCACCAGAGCGACCACCGTCATTGAGTCCAAATAATGATGTTTATCCTCTTTTACCACCATTGGGATTTCGGTATACTAAAAATGCACTATAAATATTTCATATTAACTTATTAAAATCATACTTATTTTAACATGTTCTTTGTTATAATCATAGGTGGAGGAACATACGATTAGCCCCTCATTCTAATCACTCGGCCTTACGACGTTATAGGAGTTTACTTGATGCAATGGCTGATAATGAGATCATTTGGCAGCCCTATGAATCTCCTAGGAATCTTGGCCTGATTCCAGATTGTTGCTTGGAAACAAGTGACATTTGGCATGCTTATGTCCCCCTTATATGCTTTCATGTAATAGAATGGCATCACTCTGATCGTGTTCTAAGGCAATTTGGTTTCCAGCAGCCAATTCCTATGCCTCCAACTAACTTGGACGATTTCACACAATATAGTTGTGAGGGAAAACCTCGGAAAATTGGATTGAAGTTCACAAAATTTTCCTTGAAGCATGGTTTAATTGGCTTTATGCTATTATTGATGCTCCTCAAGCAAATGAGGTATTTCATCGTACATCTGAGTACATGCAGTGGTATTGGAGATGTACGCAATGTTGGATCCATTCCACTAGTAGTGCAACTGGTTATATGGTAACTTTTTTATCTCTTTTCACCGTCATTGCATTTTTTTCTAAACATAGACAACATCATAATCTAATGTTTTATTATTAATTTCAGGCTAATATAGCTGAAGATTTGTATAGGCTTGCCATTACTTACCCTCCAGAAATGTCAACTCATTTTTATACAAGGGTAGCTCAAGACCAACGTAATATATTGATTGCAATGAGAGAGCAATGCTTCAACATGGAACTTGAGCCAGCTCCACCTGCACAAGAGCCACCACATCCACAGATTCCTCAGCGTAGAAGACCAAGTAAATGACGTGATGACTATTTATCAACCAGGCCACCAATTGCTTCTCAAGAAGAAAATACAATGCAACGAGATCATGCTACTACTTCGACCACATCCAGTACATTTGTAGGAGCCACATCTTCTTCTTTTATGCCGCCATCCTCATTGCTCCCATTTAACTCTCCTATTCCTTGTCAGTATGGATCATTTATGTCTTTATAGGGTGACTCAACATTATTCAATCCCGAGTACAACATGTCTTCATTTCAACATGGTGAACCATCAAATCAAACATTTGAGACTCCACGCCAGTTAATTTCTTTGGCTGACTCTACTTGATTTGAATACTACACAAACACCATCAAGAATTGATTTACTTGAATCGCACTATACAGAAGAGAATATACAACCAAAACGACCACAACGTAATAGAAGAAGAGCAAGATGTGGTACTGGTAGTCATTATGTATGAGATGAACAAATTTTCGTACATAATAGCTAATTATTACTAATCAATCATCCTTTTTCATTTTATAATCAATTATTTTTATCAACTAATTATTAAATTTACATTAGCATTTTTACATATTTACTACTTAGTTATAGTGTTATTTTATCATTATTAGTTGCTTATTATTAGTTATTTATTATTTAACTTTTTCAACTCTTAATTAATTTTTTATCTTTTTTATGATTATCAAAAAATAATAATGATCTAATTTTTTTATTTGATATTTGTTAGGATTTATTTATTAATAATATTTTCTTAATAATAAAATAATTATAATTTTTATTATAAACTATTATTTTTCTATTTATTATAAAAATAATTCATTCTAATCATTATACAAATCAAATCATTGTATTTTTATTACTCCCTCAATCCCATATTATTATAAGATAATGAAAGAGGTTTTACATATATTTAAAAACATTTATTATATTTTTAAATTTAAAAAATAAAAATTTCAAATGTTACCCTTATTAATTTTACTTCTTTCATTAAATATAAGATAATTTATAATACTAATAATTCAATAAATAAGAAATAACAGTAACAAATCACTAGATATTATCTAATATTATAAAAAAAAATCCCATGTTATCTTAATAATATAGGATAGAGGAAACATATCTAAAAAATAATAATAAAAAAGTCATTAAAATAAAAGGTTTATTAAAAAAATAAAAGAAAACAAAAAAAGTCAATTGGTTATCCAATTAACTTCTTTTGAATGTTTAAAAAGAGAAGAGGGAAGAAAAACAGTTAAAGACCCAAAAATAAAATTATTTTTCAATTAGAACCCAATTTGAAGATCCTTGAGTTATATATACTGAATTTTCAACTGAGATAAACTAAATTTCTAACTGAAATTATTTATTTAGAAATATTTTTTATTATAGATCTTTTATCTTTTTTTCTTTTAAAAAAATATTAACTAGCAAGTCGATGGGTTACTCAATCCACATGTTCTCTTTATTTAAAAGTAATTGATTAAGCAATGAATCCCAATTTTTTTCATTTTCTAAACTATTAATTTTTTATATTAAAATTAAAAAATTATTAATTCTAAATTTATAAGATAATGGAAGGAATTTCACATTTATTAAAAATTATTTATTATATTCTTAAATTAAAAAAAAAATTCTAAGTTTACTCTTTTTAATTTCACTCCTTTCATTAAGTTTAATATTAGTTACAATATTAATAATATAATAATAAATAATAAATAAATGATAAAAATGAAATCACTGTATAATAAAAAGAACATATTTTGTCTTGATAATGTAATGTAACAATACATATAATAAAATTAGAGGAAAAGAAAAGAAGTTGGTAAAAAAAATTTATTTGTTTAAAAAAAATAAAACAAAAGTTAAGTCGATTGATTAACAATCGACTTACTTCTTTATTCAAAAAAAAAATTTAAGTCACATTTTCATTCATCAATTTATTCGCAACTTGTTTATCAATTTTTTTATCATCGATTTTTATTATTATAGATCAGTAAATTATTTCTAATATAACATATATTGGTAAATAATTTATTTATTTATTATATTTGGCTCAAAAAACCCATAGATTTGCTGATTTTGGGGTAACTGGCAACTGCCCCTAGATATTCATGAAATATTTTTCTTACATATATTTGTGAATAAAATTATTTTGTAAGTAATTTTTTATTTTTTTATTGCACCAATACTTAAAAAAGACATATTAGTATCTAACTTATATTAGATGCAACACACATATCATACTTCATAATATGTATCATTATTTTTTTTTAAGAAAAAGTTTTAAAATGACTTGAAAGTTTAGAGGAAAATTTATAATACTTCATAGTAATAGTTATGTTTGGAATAAGCAGCTTGAGAACCTGACTGGGGAGAGCTGTATTTTGTCTATCAAAATGAAAAAAATTATTTTTTGGTCTCTTATTTTATATATATTTATATTGCTAATAAACAACTTGTTCAAAAATTAAACCTTTTATAATTTTATTTGTGATGGGATAATTTGTTAAATATATATATATATATATATAATTTTTTATTTATGTTGCTCATGCTTTTATCTTAAAATTTTAAAAATTATCATATCCAATGTATCATTTTATATTGTACTAAATACCCTTACTATATTTGTGCATAATAGATTTTCATTTAGTCACCTCAAAAAAATTTTTTTTTCTTGAACGAGTTCCCCTCAAAAATTTAATAACATAAATATCTTTTATATTGATCTACGTATAGTTCATAAATAAATAAATAGAATAAAATTTTTTAAGAGATTTGATATGGAAAAAAAAGAGGTTTTTTATCTTTAGTCTTAAAAACTTAATAGTATTGAATCATAAGTTTTGATAATTTTAAACAATTAGAGTTTTGAAGAAAAATATCAAAAGAGTTTGAAAGGATAAAATAAAGAAATCTAGTGAAAATCAAATGAAGATTTAGGTTTTATGATTTCTCACTATATACTCTAGGTAAAAAGTTTTAAATTTTACTTAATTATGTTACCATAATGTTTAAACTAGTTATTTTAAAGTTATTTGATGTTAGTATTTGTTAGAATTGAGATATATTAGCTGATAGACGAATTTCGCCAATTGACTTATATTTATTTTGTGCAAAATTAGCGCATTACTTAGTAAAATTTGAAATTACAAAGATTTTATCTCTAATAGATGAATTTTGGTTATGCAATTTGAATTTCAGGCTAAGTATAGTTAGTGAAAGTGTGCAAAATTTGTATGTTGGTGAAATTCAAAGTCACCGTCTTTAACAAATAAACTTTGGGTTTCAAAGTGCGAACTTCAAAGTGAGAAGTTATATGTCTTGTTAAAGGATGTCTCTAACAAATGAACTTGACAGTTCAAAGTTCATACTTTGTAATGAAGAACTTTTGTGTCATATTAAACTTGCATTTAATAGATGAATTTCAGTTTTTGAAATTCAAATTTCGAAGTGTTATGTAAAAACTTGAGACAACTGTTCAATCTGTTCAAATGCACTTCTAATATGAAAATTTGCATAAACTAACATGTGATATCTTTTGGAAACTTGAAATTTGAATGTCACCTTGTAACAGATAAATTTTGAAGTTTAACGTTAAAGTACTTAGCCTTCTGTCTTTGCAAAATTCATCCGTTGAGCTACAAAATTTAAATTTTGGTGTGTTAGATGCATTTAACGCGGTTGATGAATAGCTCTTTTTGCAGAGTAACTATTGGTTAATGTC
Organism: Adenanthera pavonina; assembly: GCA_026686845.1. Taxonomy (NCBI): domain Eukaryota; kingdom Viridiplantae; phylum Streptophyta; class Magnoliopsida; order Fabales; family Fabaceae; genus Adenanthera; species Adenanthera pavonina. Next base: position 15,001,847 of record JAIVEN010000017.1, read on the forward strand.
CTTAACGGTTAGATCTTGTATCTAACGATTAGGTAAGCGACAAATTTATAAATAGAACTTTATTTAAAATTGTGAGTAATGAATTTAAGTTTGACATTGCAAAAACTTTGTTAAATTTATGAGTCAAAACTTTTTTGCCTATACATCTCATTTATTGTTATGTAACTTTTATATCTACTTTATTTAAAAGAGTATTCACTTTTGTATTAAAATATTTTCTTCATTTGGAATAAAAATTCTTTGTGAGGAAATTCACAAAGGGATTGAAAGAAAGACTAGTATGAGTGTTGACAGATTCTTAGTGTTCTTATAATAGAGCACAAGTGGTGTATTGTGCTATTGCAAAAAATCCATTAAATTCCTTCTAATAGTAAAAAATCTCAAGTAGTGATTTGAGAACTAAATGTAGGTCAAGTGGATTGAACCAAATTAAAATAAACTACTAAGTTTTCTCTTCCCTAATCTCTTCTTTATTTAGTCTTCATCAAACTTTGATTCTCTACAAAGTCTTGATTTCACTGCTATATTGTAATTTTGCAGAAAAATTTCATATTTCCCAATTCAGTCATCTCTTAGGAACTCTACATTCCTAATAAATAGTAATATACTATTCACTTTCTCATAATTTTTTACAATATTCTTTGTTTTTTAACCATATTTTTTACACACTATAAAAACATAAATCAATGATAAAATAGAATATAATTTTTTTGTTAATAATTGGATTAGTATATATGGAGAAGTAAGCTATAAGTAATTTATCCATAAAAGAAATTACAAATAATTTTTTAGTGTATTAATAATTATAACATTTAATTTTTCAACATTGAATAACTATATTAATTTTAATCTATTTTTATTATTTTATTAATTTAATAAATAATTATAATTATAATTTAATTATTAATACTAATACACTTGTGCGTCCCTTAGCCATTTCTTTTTAGTTCCGTCCCTGCCTAAGTAAGGGGATCCTAAAGTTTCTTATAATAAAGGTGTGGCTTACCATACTTTTTGGGAAAATATACGGAACTAATTTCATGGGATAGAATTTTATATACAATTTCATGGGAAAATATAAGTATGTTTCATTTTCTATTGTTCCAAAAGTTCAAATTATTTTTTAATAAAGATGTTGTGTTTCAATATTAAAGATGTAAATATCCAAGGGATTAAGAAACTAAATATATTGTTTGAAAAAAATATTATAAACTACTTTAAAAGTAAAACTTATCGAGTTAAGTCTAAATTTTCAAAATCTTATTTCTTTCTTTTTTTAAAACCAAACAACAATGGTTGATATACTTCTTAGAAAGCTTGAGTTTTCCTGATTACTTCCCTTGTACCACGCAATTCCAAAGAGAGATAGACAAATAGTACTAATAGTGTGTCCCTCTTATAACATGTGAGTTCTATAAAATTAGACATTATTATGTGTTTATTTCTTTTTTCACTCTAAGAAATCTAATTTAGTACTCCCTCTGTTTTATAACTTTTTTTATTTTAGACTTTATATTTTGTTTCACAGCTTATGGTCTTCTATAATTTCAAGATAGTCAATTGTTTCTCTAACCATATCCGCATTTACTACTACTTTCATTAATATACAATAAAATTTTACATTAATTAATGAGTTTTTAATCTATAGTCCTTTTGATCCATATTATAAAGTGTTTTGTAGAACATTTTCTTGGTCTATAATATAAGATACCATATATTGATTTGCCTTTTTTACCTCTCATTCACTTAATAACTAGTATTGTAACTTGTATTGAAATAATGGAAAGAAACCTTATAACTTAATTACTTCTTCTAATTAATATGGGTAAATATTGGATATTTTGTTCTTTTTTAAAATTTAAAAATATAACAAAATTTTTTTAAGATGTTTAAAATTATTAAAAACACTGATCGGGACAGAATATCATAACCTTAAACAAAATTGTTGGACTGGAGGTTTAGTGCCTATTTAATGTTCATGTTGATGCTCGCATGATAATTTGAAGGAGGACGGGTTAGCTATATTCAGATCAAGGCAGTCTTGCCCTGACTTACCCGAGACAAGACAAAATTACTCATTTTGTTCTTGAATTCCTCATTCTGTTGCTCTTCAATAATGTGTTACATGATAGATGCAAATTTAGGAAATTGACAAGTAATTGTAGCACTGTTAATACCAATGGAGGCCCAAGTTTGCATGCATGACAAGCATTTTGCAAATGCGGCCAAACTCGCAATAAAATTTTACGAGGGCATGAATGTCTGGAAAATAGAAATTTTTGTTTCTTGAAACTCAATCCAATTCCTTACCTATACTTACCTATACTCAGGGAGAAGCATACTTTATTGCATCATCTTTTTGTAAAAATATCTATTAGAATAATCACAACTTACAAAAATAAAATTTAAATAAAAATAGAAAAATTTATTATAAACTTATTAGAATAAAAAAGAAAAAAATAATTGTTTAAAACCATTATTTAATTTACAAAAATATAAACCAAATAAATCCTACATTCATCATGATTCCTTGGGAACAAGATTCATTTCTACCAAACAAGACTCTATTAGGAATCATTTTCCAATTCCCTTTCCATTCTCAAGATTTCTTCAAACCGAACACAAAATCTGAGAAAAATTTAGTGCTAAGAACTACTAAATACATTCTACAGCAAAGTTAAATGCATCTCCAGCTTATATATATCCAAAGAATAATCGAACAAACATCACCCCAATCAAACCACCCCAACTCTTCTTTCTCCAATTTATATATGGGCATAAGTTTCAACGTGCAACATGATGTTTACCAAGGCTTTAGCCCCAGCAAGGTTCAACATAAATTAAAAAAAAAAAAAACCGATCCTCAAAAATTGACTAGAAAATGATTTCAGATTGAATTATATATAGCAACATCATACTTTCATACTTTCTCATTAGGGCAAAGGAAATTGTATAGGTAATGATTAAAAATAGTTGCACGGAGAGAGGCTTTCATCAAGTTCTATGATATCACTTATATTTTTGTAATCATAACCACGAAAGCATTAGGAGACTAAATATACATCGATAAACAGAGAACGTGCAGAAAAATTAGTTAATGTGCCCAACTAAAATGGGCACCAATGCCTCAAAAAGTAGCAAGCTAGCCCATCTTAAGCTTTGTCTTACAGCACAAACTAAATTAACCTCTTCCTCGCCCAGCACCTATAAAACAGAGAAACTGGATTAGATTTATTCACAATGTTCAAGCTTCCATTAAAATAGCACATGTACTGAACTAATGAGCAGTTCTCAAAGTTGAAGTGCATATGTAGCCAAGTATAAAGATATCTACCAACTATAAATTCCAATACAGAAACCAATAAAAGCAATAAACATGTATTTGATTTCATTTATTTATACTTCAAATTAATTAATACTTTAGAAGAAACTTCTTGTCCATCAGCAGCTAGTCTAGGTGAAAATATCAGTGATCAGTACTAATGCAGAAAGCAGTAGGAACTGTACTATAGCAAATTTAAGGGAGATGACATATAAACATTTAAAGAGGAAGATAATGTAAGGGGCAATTTACCTCTTCCACCAGGCTTTCCACCTGAACCACCCCTGCCTCGACCTCCACCTGCTCCTTTTGTACTTCCATCATCGAGGACACGCCCAATTCCCTTTGTTTGACGTCCCCCAGAACCATCCTCCCTACCTCTTCCTCTTCCTCGACCCACCCCAGGTGGTTTGCGATCTGAAAAAGGCTACAATAATTAGATAGCTCCAATTTTCAATAACTTTAATGAACAGCAATTCATACAAAATGGGTAAAATTAACTCATTCTCAGAGGTAATATAACAGTCCTAACTCAGTCATAGTGGTAATATGACAGTCTTCTGCTTATCAAGGAAAGAACCAAGTCTGACACTATAAGGATCCGCGGGGAAAAACAACAAGCATCTTAATTATGATGAGCACAATAGATGCTTTCTACAAATCATCAGGTTTTATGAATATTGATTATCAGGATGAACAGCCAACTAGATGTGCAAAACAGTTCACCTGTTCGGCTCTTGGTTTCTTCTTGAACTTTGTCAATAACCTGAAGTAAGAAGTAACATTAGTAAATCAAAGAATAAATGTATTAGGGATTAGACAGAGCAAGAAATTTAACTCCATAAAGAGGGAAAAAAACTCGACCACACACCTCATCAGGAACTCTTAGGTACTTAATTGTATTTCCTCGTATGTAGCATTCAGGCATTCGCCAAAATCTATCACCATCCTACAGTAACAATTTCAACCAAATTTTGTTAATAGAATTATAAATAACCAAGTAGATAGAATATTACAAGATGAAAAGGAACAAAACCAACAAGGGCCAATGAAAGATTATTACTTTAGAGGTACAGATGACTTCACGGAGATGGATATTCATCCATGTATCACAGTTAACCAAATGTCCGTTATAGGTTTCCCCATTTTTCAGTTCTACCAACTGTTACAATATATTAAATGACCACAATTTACAAATCCTGCAGAACAACACCAGTTATAAAGGAAAGGTAAAACACTACGTTTCAGAAAGATTCTGAAACCATTCATACACATTACTTACCATAGGGTGCCCTTGGGCAGTCTTGAGTAAGGAAAGAGGAAGCTGCACAAATGAGCAAATAGTCAAAGAAGTAAGAGATAGGTTAACAACAGGGAAAAAATTGGCATTGATTGTAGCACAGACACAAGTGCTCCAATTTCATAAAAACTTCGACAGGAAAAATACAAAAACCCCAGGGTTTACGACAACAAAATCTCAAGCTCAGGAGGGACGAGTTAAACCCACTTAGGTTTTGACCTAACGTAATAGAAAGAATGAAGATGGAGAAAAAGGGTGTGGATACCCCATGAGATCTAGGTATCTATTATGTCAAGCTGGAAGAATGCTAGGGTTTTGAAAAAAATATGAATAAGTCCAAACAAAGAGAGAAATAAAATCATACCATGATGGCAAAGGGATAGTCTCTTCAAGATGTAGATTGGTTGTGGATGTCTTGTTTCAGAGTCTGTGTTATCGATTCTGTTCAAAGAAACAAGAATGATGAGAAGCAGGAACATGTCTGAGTATGAATTCTAATTCTAAATTCTAAATTATATTCATTGCCAAATTACCATTTAGAGCTATCTTTACGCTCTTGGGCAGGTGCCATATAATAAAACCAATTATTATTCTGTGACTATTCTAAATCAAACATTTGTTAAGTCCATTGGCCCAAAATTTGTTGTTGGTTTCTTTTCTTTTCTTTTTTAAACGCAACTTTTTTAATTTTATTTTTTGATAAATTTACTCAATTATTTTCATTTCTCTCTTGGCCAATGTATTTGTCAAAAAATTGGGAAAGACTCACAGCTCAATTTATTTTGGGCCAAACACTGGACCAAAAAATATATAAACCTGGACTCAAAATATATATAACTAGGATATATATATATATATATATAAACATGGACTCAAAGACATTGCAAAAGCTAGTCTACAATGAAGAAACAATATAACTCAACCTAATATGCAACAAGAATTTGACGCATATAAAATCTAGATCCAGCTTCCATGTCAAAAAGTTCCAGGTTCAGGTTTACAAACCTGACTTGCAACCAAAAAAAAAAAAAATTTCAAGGTTCAAGATTCATACACGTTTTTCTCAAGGTTCAGGTTTATATATAAACCAAAGAAATTCAATATATGTAAACCTGAATTGCAAGTTGCAACAAAAAATAAACTTTCTTATTTCACATAAACCTGAATAAGAGGAAAAGATATATAAATATGAAATGCAACAAGAATAAGGCTGTTGTTTTTGATAAATGGTATATCTGGAGAGGCATATCTAGAGAAATGGTTTTGATAGAGTTCAATGACATTAAGTGATCCAAGTAACTAATCTCACTTAGTAGGATAAGGCTGTTGTTATTATTGTTGTATGAAATGCAACAAGAATCTTGAACCATAATCACAAGAAATGCAATATATAAACCTGAAACCTTGTTTGTATGGATCTAGGAAAAAACTGTGGGTGGGCCAATTTTTTTGGTTACCAGAATTAACATATATATTGATAGTTTAAGTTTTTATAGTTAATATTTATCATAATTTTTTTAAAAATAATTTATTTTTAACATATTAATGCCCATAATTAAATAAACACTTAATTCATAAAAAATAAATCAATTTGTATATAGTTTGAACAAAAAATTATGGATATTCACATTTTATTAAAATATATATATATATATATAAGATATAAAAATCTGAAAAAGAAAAACCTATATGTTTAACATACTTAAAACATGAGCCAGCACATTATATGAAGTATGAGCCAAGTAGGTAGCTACAACCTGTTTTCCGGCTTTGGTTTTATGAACCCCATAGAACGTACTTATTGATTTTGTTTCATTACTTGTGTAAAATGGAATTTGTTTCATTACTTGTGCAAAATATGTATTGATCTTCTCTTTTATTTTCTGTTATGTATCTTTCTTCTTCTAGATAACCCAATCCAATCCTAATTTCTATACTTCTTTTTTCTCACAAGACTAGATAATATCTTTGAATTAATGAAACAGCCATTTCTTACAAATCTGTGAGTTTATATGCATGACTTGAAAATATTTGAAATACAAGTGAATCAAACTTCACAACGATTATCTTGCATACAGAACAAGTTAATTAATTACTCAATTTATTGTGGATATTTAATTTAGCTTGCATCCCAAGTCGGTAATTCACATTGAATGTAATTATAATATAGGCTACTTAACTCCAACAAAACATGGAACAGTATTAACTCTAACAAGTTTCAAATTGACAATTGGAAGCTGGAAAATTCTAATCTGCAGTGGTGAAGTCTCATAAACAACACAGATGTCTGTATGAGGTAGTGTTTGTGGGATATTTTGGAGGGGTGTTTTTTTGGGTTTTTTTTTTTTTGGGCCGGGGGGGGGGGGGGTTGACCTTTGACCTTAATCCTACAAAGTACATTTATGGGTCCATCCCACAACAGAGTGTCTTTTACAGCTAAAGGGTCATTCCACAATTTCCTAAACAAATGAGTGATTATAAATGAAGTCAAAGAGTTCAAAAAGAAAGTTCTTGCAGGTGAAAATTTTCTATTTAAGTTCACAATTCTACCATTTTGAGCATAATATTCAATCACCCAAAGATTTATTCCGACACTATAACATCAATAGTTAAAAACATCATATCATCACAGAATTCCTCAAATGAAAAGCACAAATTTTGGGAATCATAACATCAACAATTTCAAACAAGAGATAGCCGGTTAAAACCAAAAAGAACAATAGTAAACATCATCAACAGATTAATCCAAAATTTTACCACAAATTTCTGCACAGCACTTAACACAATTCAAAGTTTAACAAATTTTAGTAGAAAAATAGAATGCCGTGTTCCTCAAACAGAACACATAACACATTTCTACCCATGATCAGAGCAACCTCAATCACACTCCCATGTTCCTCAAACAAAGGTCGAATCTGACAGAAAATAATTGAAGTAAGATAAATTTTAGTCACAAACATCTGATAAAAGGTGCAAAATGAGAACAGGTGACGATGATAACATACAAACATTCTTTAGAACCCATAAAAAGACAGGACAGAAGCAATACTCAAACAAAGATTAGAGTGCTTCTTTGTTTTTTTTTTTTTTTGAATAAGCAGAATGCCATATCACTCGAACAAATATCAGATCCGACCATTGTTCCTCAAACAAAGGTTGAATCCCATAGAAAGACAGAACAAAATGCCATATTACATAGAAGCGAACGACGACGAAGGAAGAGTGTGGAGAGACGACAGACGAGCTCCAAGCAGATGAACCACGAACTCGAAGCACAGGACGACAGACACAGCTACGTGGACAAACGCCGCAACGGAAGGACGGAGTAGAGAGCGACGGCCAGACGCTAGACAAGCCGATGAGGGCTCGAGAAAGAGAGTGCTCTTGAGGTCTGCCGTCTGCCCATGTGAGGGCTATGGTGAGAGATGAACGACGTCGTTTCATCTCATGATTAGAGAACAATAAATAAATATACATATCCTAGGTCAGACAGAGGTAAAACGACCCTACTAAAAATTGAAATGAAACAATTTGAATTTGGTATATATAGGTTTGGTTTTTTTTTGGGTTCAGTTAATTTTTTATGTTATTTTAGTTTACTTGATTTGGTATAATTTTGAGTATGAAAAACCTAAATTAACCAATCCGAAATTGAAATAAGAATACCTTTATTTGATTAACCAAAGAAATTGATTAACCAAAGAATATATTTAAAGAATAACCCACCATGTATAATTTTTTTTGTTAACTTAAATACTAGGAATATTTTTCAAGCCAAAAAAAAAACTTGAATGCTAGGAATGAAAAATTATTAATATTTTTTTACCAAAAAAATTATTCATATTGAATTTAGAAAATCGATGGTAAAATTTTTTTTGAAAAAATAATAAATAGCTAAATGATATATAATATAGTTGATAAGAATTAAATTTATTAGTAGTTAGAGTCCAATAATCAAATAAGAACTAAATGCTTAGTCTAATTGTTTACAACCAAACAAAGCGAACTGAGAACTAATTCGATTCGGTTATTTATTGTACCCTATTTGGTTATTTCAGATGCTATTACTCTTCTACGAAGTGAACCGAACCAATACTTGCTCACCCCTACCTGTAGGGTGTGCATTTGGTTCTTCATTTTGGTCCAATAAAAAAACTAGACAAATCTAAATGATGATAAACTAACACCGAATTGAACCATAATGTTTGGAAAAACCGAATTAAACTATTTCAGTTCGGTTTGACTTCTCCGAATTTGGCCTTTTTTATGGGCCTTTGATAAAAACAACCAATTTGGTGAATAATAAATGTGTCGGCGGGTGGGAGATGGGAGGGGCCAAATGTTAATAGCTATGAGAACAAAAGACTTTAACTGCTTATCATATTACATAAAATAAACCATACTCATTCTCATTAAAAAAAAAACATAACAATTTCAATTTGGTCTATTTAGATTTTAAAAACCTAAGACCAAATTGAACCAATTGCATCAGGTAAATTAAATAGTTGATTTTATATAATGAGATAAAATTAATGTTGTTTTCATCCTCTTATTTCCCAAACTTGTTTTGAAAAACAATTTCATACAACAACTTTAAGAACACAAAAATAGAAAACAAAAACAAACATTAGCACATTTTATGGAATTCTAGACAAAATAATAAAAGTACAGTGTGCACATGCATTTTTTGGCTGGTAAGGTCCTCCTTCTATAACAAGGACAAAAGATAACTAAACACAAACAAGACAAGTGTTTTAGTATTCATTTGGTTTTCAGTTAGTTAAAAATAAGTTTTGGTAGAATTGGTTTTGTAACATAGTTATAATAAAAATTAGTTTTGGACTAACATGTTTATATTTAGATGATTTATTTGAAAATTGATTTTGACAAAACTCATAATTTTTTTTCAAATTGAGCTCAAACTTTATCCCATGATTAATTTAATTTACTTGAACTAAAATTTAATATGTATTTATTTAATTGAAAACATAATATATCTTATGTAATATTTTCTTACAGGTTGTAATCTATGGAGAATAAAATTTTGAAGGGACATTTTAGTTATTAGATAAGAAGAATTTTACAGAAATTTTATTTTTTTAATTTTTTAATTTTTTCTTATTTTTATTGGTCCATTTTTATCTAAATTTATTTTCATTGATACATAATTAATACTTAACCACGTTCTATTAATGAAAAAGTGCCCTCCAAGTTGCTTCAGTGAATACTCCGTTTCCAACCCCAACTGCTTTTCAAACATGAAACGAAATGATTACCAAATAAGTTACTAAAGTGCAAAACTAATTTTTGGACCCCAAACCCAGTTGTCAACTAAAATCCAAACAGATGCTTAATTGCCAGGTCCTCTGGTGAGGTGCTCTTTAGCAACTTCCTAAATCAAAATGGTTAGTCTTTTCAATGACTGGTCTATGTAATGCAACCCTAGTGGTAGATTATAAAAATACCATCATACCCTTGATGGTATTTTTATATATCAGCAAAATAGAAAGTTGCAATATGAACTAGAAATGCACAACCTTAAGCTATGACAGTGTAATAATATTTCATCACATGTGCTATTTTAATGGAAGCTTGAACATTGGGAATAAATCTAATCCAGTTTCTTTGTTTTTGTTATAGGTGCCGAGCGAGGAAGAGGTCAATTTAGTTTGTGCTGTAAGATATATAGAGCTAATTAAGATGGAATAGTTTCCTAGGAAAAGTATTTTTGTTGAGAACTCAATCTGATTCCTTAACTACACCCATGGAAACGCATCCTCCCTTTTTGCCAGATTCCTTGAGGACATTATTCGTTTGTATCAAACAAGATTTTTAGGAATTCTTTTCCAATTCCCTTTCCATTCTCAAGATACCAGATGAAGGGGAGTGACCCCGAAGGAGGAGGAAGAGAGGGAGAAGTATAGAGAATGTGAAGGAGAGGAGTAGATGGACTACTTAGCACATATATAAATTATGCATTGCACAAAATTAAATATGAAGAGGGGGTTTCAGGGACTATAGTTTGATGAAGTTGGAGTTGAGACATTTTTTCTTTGATTTGGTCAACTATCTTTACTTTAGCTTTTGCTTGTAAATCAAGTTTTTGTTGAGGTGTATACTCAAAAGGTTTAAATAAAGGTTTTTGGATCAAAGGAGTTTCAAATTCAGTTTTGGGCTGGATTGTTGTTGTTTGGATTTCTGATTGTTGAATTAGACAATCACCTATCCTTTGTAAATAAAGGTTAGTATAATTGTTCTGCTCAACAATATTTTTTATATCAGAAGGATTTACTTCTTCAGAAGTATGTTTGTATTTGTAAGGAGAGGCCCAAATAAGCTGGTTTTTGCTATCAACCTTTCCTGGAATTTGGACTGTTCCTGGAGGGAATTTAGAAGAAACAGTTTGATCAAAAGTTTTCCATTCTTGTTTTATAACATCAATTTCAGTAAAATATGGATAATCCAAATTTTCACCTTCGGCGTAAGCCTCAAACCAGTCAAAAAATGGAAGGTTTGCTTGAACAACTTCAAGAAATAGATAAAAATGTTCTTGAATTTGTTTTCTTTTGATTCCCTAAAAATGTTCAAAAAACCATTTTCTTTTCAAGGTATTTTTTGAAGAGTAAAATTCCTTTTGTAAGGAAGGTTTATCAATTTTGAAATCTTTTTGCAAAACATTTATGTCCCTTAGTTCTCCTAACGCAGAATAGTCAGGAGACTCAATTAACCTTAAATCATCTTGCATTTCATAGTTTATATGAGGAATGTTTGTGGAGTTGTTTATTCTTGAAACAGAGGTATTTCGAAGTTTGGGTTCAGGATTGTTAGGAGAAGGCATATATATGACAGAAGGAGGTTATGGTAATGAAGAGCAAGAGAACCTTGCTAATTCACTTACTGTAGACCTGCAATCCTCATATATAGAGGGTTTATATGTTTGAGACATTGATTTTCTGGGTCTGTCAAATGATAACCTAACAGTCCCATCTTGGGCTTGAGTAACCCTACTGATTTGTGGCATCATTTTAGGAATTGGCTGGGTAGCCTTTTCCATGATCCATTCCTCAGGTAGTTTTACTTCTTTCCATATGATGGTTTTTGAGATTGAAACATTGACATTGTTATAATCAGTTAAGAAAATTGTTGTTTGACCATTGTCTGGGAGAATTTGGGCATTGGTAGAGTTTGTGTTTAAGACTTTGTGGCTTATCCTATAGATTAGGGTAGCTGGTATTGATCCTGGTTTCATGTTTAAACCATGAAGCTGTATCCTAAGTTTAAAGGCATCTAGGACATGCTCATCGTTTAGATCTAGGGTTCGATCCGGAAAACAGTTGAAGTAAACGGGTCCATTATTAAGGCCCATTTCCGCAGCTGCTAACAGTGAATCGACGTATGTATAATGTCTAGTATCTTGAAGACATACTAAACATGATACATTCAACCCTTTTCTTATTAGGGGTTTAATTGCCACTTGGACGCATCATATGTGTAGGTAGTTAAATTCTTTTTTATATTTTGCAATTGATTTTTTCAAAAGAAGGAAAAAATCTTCATTTTCTGGTTTGATAGGAACTGATTCTTCAACTGTCCTGATTATATAATCATATTTTGAGAACCATTTCTTATCTTTTTCTGAAATTTCATAAAGATAGTTTGGTGTGATAGTTGGTAAAGTCCAATTATCAAAAGTTTGATTTAAGTTTGAGAAAGAAATTTCTTGTTGAAAAATCTTTTTGTTTGGTGATTTTATTTCCTCATTTGAAGGAGGGTTTGAAGAGGAAGCGGAAGAAGATGATCTCCTAGAATAAAAAGACAAAGAACGCAATAAAGACATAATGAAGAAAGTAAGGAAAATGAAAGTAGTAGATGAGCAGAAATTAACGTCAGAGAATAATATGTAGAGCAAAATATAAAGGCACGAAAGAGATAAATATGTGAATCTCCCTTATCTTAGTATCATTACTATCTGTATCCATAAAGGTATAAGAATTAAAAATTTACTTGACTCTAAGGTTCAGAATAATTTATTGAAACACTAGTTGAATTATCTTAGAACTTACTCTAGCCAGATCCGAACATAATATCTCATATATCATACACTACTGTAGGGACCAATCGCTTGCCTCTCCTGGGACTTACAGCCTTACCATCCCTAGAAGGACTCATGCATGATACACAAGAATCATATTCATTAGGACAAAGTCCTATCGCTATCGAGCTTAGTTCTTCAAATTCGTACTAGAATTCTAACAAGACTTCTGAAGTCATAGAGACAGATCCAGATCTAATTAATACATCTCTACTTCACATTCAGGCTCTGATACCAGATAGAGGGGAGTAACCCCGAAGGAGGAGGAAGAGAGGGAGAAGTATAGAGAATGTGAAGGAGAGGAGTAAACAGACTACTTAGCACATAAATAAATTATGCATTGCACAAAATTAAATATGAAGAGGGGGTGGTTCAAGATGCACTTAAGGCGGTAGAACCAGCCAACTCAGCTCATCTGAACAAGGTAAGGATATGATGCAAGAGTAAAACAGGAATTGAAAGAGAATTTTATTGAAAATAAGAACATACAAAGAGTAGGAAAGGAGAAGAAGGAGGATGGAAGAAGGCTGCTTTCTCTTTCTGATGGTAGAAGAGTGGTGTAAACAAGTGATGCCCGAAGAATGAGGCAACTCTTGCTTATATAGGCAAGCTAAGCCTTATTTAAACCAGGAAACTGTTAATGACTTGCACTGTTTGAACAGTTCCGGTTAGTACTTTTGAACAGTATTTGCCAACACTACAGTGTTTATTAGTGACTTGCAAATACGACGTCCTTTAATAAAAGGATTGTTGACATCACATCATTTATTGATGACTAGCAATGTTTTAATCTTCTCCTAAATCTATAAGGTCTTCATTGTTTTCATCTTGACTTTCAGAAGATGATGAAGAAATTTGTTAATTAGAGGAAGATGCCTGTTCTTGAGTTTGAAGCAGTAGTAAGATAGAATTGAGTTGATTAATTAAGCTGACTTTGTCTGTGATAGAAGCCAGCATTGACTGAATCCGTGTCCTTTGATTTAGGAACTTTCTTTGTTCAGTTACACAAAGGTATTTGGGATTCTCTTTGAACCATTTTTCAATGGCCTTGTCATCAACTCTTTTAATGTCAAATTTAGCCCACCATCTTACTGAGGGCATCCTTTGGAGTATGGGCAAGGTGTTTGATCCTGGAGTTGTTGATGAAAACCTGTATTTCCAAGTGAAAATCCAGGATACTGATAGTTTTGAAAAATAATGAAGATCAATAGGAAAAGGATCTCCATTCTGATTGAACTTCTGTTTAAATAGTTCATAGGCTTGTTCAATTTTGGGAGGCATAATCTGAGGAACAGGTCCAAAGAAATTCCACTATTGAATAAACTACTGAGGAAAATCATACTGGGTTTTTGTTTTAAAATATATGAACCAAGTATGGGACCATGATTCATTTTGGAAATAGAATACATGATACCAAGCATCCACATCATCCCAGTAATTATATCCTTCAGGATCATATGGTATCCCAAAAGTTTTGAATTTTTCAAGAGATTGTCCCCACTGGGAAGGGGTGAGGACTTTTAAAATTTGAAGGGTGCTATGTGTTATCATTGGTCCACTTCTTTTATCATTTTTCTATTCGATGTTAATCGACTCAGAATGAACCAATATTAGCTCATAGTACTCTCGAGTTTTCTTTAAATTAGTTGGTCTATAATAAAATCCTAAAGGGAAAACATTAAGAGCAACTTGGTTTGGATTTTGCTGATAAAACTCAGGTTCTGTTTGAACCAAATTCCTTACTTGATTTTCTTTATGGCAGTAAGGAGTGGTTAAGTTTGGCTGATTGGGGAGTATAATTGCTTTGGAAGAAGAGGAAGCAATTATTTGTTTCTGAGGATTGTTTCTGGTTATAAGTGGGTTTTGGGACAAACTATCATACTCTTATTTTGAGATGATAGCCTGATTGCTAACAATCTGCTGCCAGGTGTTATTAGGTAACTGTTTGTTGGCAAAGGATTGTGCATAAGAGGCAAGGGTCTTTTTGGAAGAGGGTTTGGTTTGAGCCGAAGGCCCAGTTTGAGTTTGTTGGGCTGAAGGCCCAGTTTGGGTTAGCTGGATTGCTGATCCAGATGGAGTAGATGACTCCTGTTTAATCTCTAGGTTGGATCCTTGAGTTTGGGACCCAATTTGCTGAAGTATGTTTTTCACTACGGTTTCAAGCTTAGCACTTGAGACCGTTGGTTGAGCATCTTGAAAGATACTCAGTTCCTTTTGTTTTTCTTCTTTTGGTTCCTTTTTCTTTTTCGGAGGTATTTCTCTAGTTTTTTCCCTGTAAAAAATCTCAAGTGAGAAAGCCTGGGAGTGAGTTTGAAGATCCTTTGATAAATTCAATTTCAAAATAAAAAATACTTAAAATTGCTTGCCATCTGGCAAAGATTTGTTTTGATGCAATGTTTTTGACATCCTTTTGTAAAAACATCTTTGGTTGATTTACAATCAATTCGAAGTAAAAATTTTTGATTTAATAAATCAGATTGAAATTTCGTAATGCATAAAACTATTGCAAGAATTTCTTTTTTAATGGTGGAATAATTCTGTTGAGTATTATTCCAATGTTTTGATGTAAAGGAAACAATTTTCTCTTTATCATCAATTCTTTGTTTAAGAATGCCACCATAACCAATGTCAGAGGCATCAGTTTGTACTATTTTGAAAGCAGAGGGATCTGAAAGGTTAAGACAAGGAAGTTGTTTAATCTAAGATTTAATTTGTCTAACAATGTTTGTATGAATATCAGTCCAAGGAGGAGGACTTGATTTAAGGCATTCATGCAAAGGTTTCATAAAGTTGTTCAAATGAGGAATAAAATCAGAAATATAATTTAAACAATCAAGAAACCTTTGAAGTTGAATTTTGTCAATAATTTGATCTGGGAATTTGTTAGCAAATTCTATAGACTTTTCAATTGGTACAATAGATCCTTGAGATATCCAGTGTCCCAAAAATCTAATTTTTGTTTGGAAAAGACTTATCTTTGTTTTAGAAACTACTAAACCATTTGACTTAGCAATTATAATAAATTTATAAATATGTTTAAAATGCTGATCTATTGAGTGAGAATAAATCAATACATCATCGATATATACAATAATGAATTGATCATTATCACTAAATATCTCATTCATTATTCTCTGAAATTCAGAGGGGACATTTTTCAAACCGAATGGCATAACATTCCACTCATACTGACCAAATGGAACCGTAAAAGTGGTTTTATACCTATCCTTTTCTGCGATTTGAATTTGCCAAAACCCTGATTTCATATCAAATTTTGAAAATATTTTCACAAAATAAAGTCTTTTCAACAAATTAGATTTATTTGGTATAGGATATCTGATCCATTGTAACACTTTGTTTAAAGGTTTATAGTTTATAACTAATCTGGGTACTCCTCTTTCTTGCTCTGCGCTATTATTAACATAAAATGCAGCACAAGACCAATGACTTCTGGATTTCCTGATCAAATTCTTTTTTAACAAATCCTTAATTTCTTTTCGACAAATTTGAAGATGCTCTGAACTCATTTGAATGGGTCGAGCTTTTGTTGGTATTTGTTTTTTAGAAAAATCTTTTTCATAAGGTAGATCTACTATATGCTTTTTTCTATTCCAAAAAGCATTTGGTAAATCTGAGTAAATAGTTTCGAGGATTTCTTTTAAACATTTTTGAATTCGGTTTTGTATATCTTTTAAATTCAATTGTTCTTCAACTTGTTTGAAAGAAATTTTTTGTTTAAGAAAATTAATTTGTTTCTGTTTGGCAGAAATGAGATTTAACTCTTTTATTTTAGGACTATAAGTGCAAGGGAATAAAATTGTTTTTCCCAAGTATTGTTTTGAAATTCCATTTTCATCCGTTAAATAGGGTTTAAGTAAATGGGCAAAAGGTGCTCCAAGAATAATCTTAGATCCCATTCCTTTAACCATAATAAACGGAGTTTTAACTTGAAACATTGGTTTTCAATAACAACATTTGAAACTTTGTATTGAACTTGAAGAAGAGTTCTTTCAACTCCTCTATATCGTTCAGTTATTTTTTCAAAATACTTTGTTGGGATGATCCTTTCTCTGAAACAGTTAGCTTCAGCCCCTATATCAAATAAGACATCTTCTTCCAAAATAAATTCGTTATTTATAATTATTTTGGCTTTGATGTAAAACTTTTGTGTTAAAACTTTTGTAACCAAGTTTAAAAATGGTTCTGGAAGATTTGGTTCGTTGGAAACACTATCTTCATCTGTTTGAGGTAGTTGAGTTTGATGATTTTGGATTAGTTGTATATCTTGGATTTGAGATATAGCTTCACCATGAACTTGCTGCTGTTCTTTAATAAGGTGAATTTCTATTTTAATATTTTGAATTTCAGACCGGAGATCCGAAAGGGTAGCTAGTTTAGGTTCTTGTTTAAACTTAGCTAGGGTTTGTGTAAGATCATATCTATTTGATTTAACTAGGGGTTTGCTGTTTGAGGAGCTTGGTGTGTTTGAAAGGATATCTCTAAATTTTAAAAGATATTCTCCCTTTTCAGAATCTGGTAGTTTGCTAATGATATCAATAAGGAGGTCATGTTCCTTATTAATAACATTTATCTCAGAAGATGAATTTTCTTGAAGATCATCGTTTTGAAGGGATTTAAGATCTTCAGAAGATTCCTTTTCTGATTCTGATGCTGATTCTTCAAGAAGAATGTTGTTTATTTTTTTCCAAAACATCTTTTTTGAAATCAATGTTTCTTAACTTTCGGGTGACCCTACAATATTTTGAGATATGACCGGGCCGACCACATTTGAAGCAGACAATATTTTTCTTTGGTTTAGATTCAAAGTTTGGTTTGGGCTCAACTTTGGGTCTAAACTCTGGCTTTGAATAGTATTGGACTCTTTTGTTTTTGAAAAAAGGTTTTTTGTGTTTTTTGTGAGATTTGGTTTGTTTGCAAGGAGGGAATCCAAATTGCTCACAAAAAGTACCTAATTCTCGTCTATTATAGGCCTTTTCTTTTTCATACTGAGTTTGTAATTTATTATCTTGGCAAATTTTTAAGGCAGTTTTTTGGACATAAGATACTAATTGACCATATGTTAAGTTTTCATAAGGGATCTTACCATCCTTTTCATTTCTTAATTTATCTCTAACTTTATTACCAAGAGATGTTGATAATCCAGCTAGAAATTTTTCTTTCCAGAATGGTTGGTTTGAATCGTCCCTTGTGAGAACTCGACTTATGAAGGTATCTTTGTACCAACGAAAATCTGACAAAGTTTTGCATTTAAGATTTGACAGAAGTTCTGCTGACCTATCTAACCAAAAAGATGGATCACCAATAAAATGTTTAATTATAGTAAAAATGAGATGGTTTGTGGAGTCAGGAATGACTTGGTCATTAAACAGTATGGGTGTTCCATCTGCTTGAGTTTTAATGGAAGAATAAATTGTATCTTTATCTTCAGTGGTAAGATAAAAATCCCACCAACCCTTTAATTGTCCAGTAAAACCAGAAACTAAAAGATCGGTTATTTGTTCTTCTGAATAATCATTTTGGGTTTGATAAGCATTGCTTACCATGGTCATATGTTGAAGGGTTTGAAGGATGGCCCTTTTACTCAATCCATCTATATTCCATTCATAGAGATTGCTTGAATTGAAGGCTTTAAAGTTTTGGTGTAGTTTTTCTTCTAGGAGGACATCTGGAGGTGTTGCCTTGCTGTAATATAGTTTGGAGGGTTTTTTCCATTTTTGCTAATTGATTTGTAAAGAGGAGGTTTGACTAAATTCTCCTTCAGATTCTACAGAAGAATCTTTCTTGAGAACAGAAAGGGAATTGGAAAAGAATTCCTAATAAATATACATTCTACAGCAAAACTAAATGCAGATAATCTCAAACTTATATATCCTAAGAATAATCAAGCAAACATCACCTAATCAAACCACCCCCCACTCTTTTTTCCCCCATTTATATCTAGGCTTAAGTTTCAACGTGCAACATGATATGTTTACCAGGGCTTCAACCCAAGTAAGGTTCAACATAAAGTATAAAAAAATGATCCTTCAAAATTGAATAGAAAATGATTTCAGGTTGAATCTAATATAAACATGGTAAATGAAAATGATATCACTATTGGACAACCGAGCTGAGTTGCTTTTGCACTATTGGGCTTTGTGCTATTAGCTTTATTTTCTTCTCTTCCGGATTCAATTTCTTTTTCCATTGATAGTTTTCTGAGCAAGTGGTTTTCCTTCCCAAGCCATTTGTACCCTCGCTACTATCAATTGCCAGCAGTAGTGTACGAATCCAAAATGATCATCTGGAGTAGATTAGATTGAGTGGGAATTAAGCCTTCAATCCTTCTTCATTTGATTTTTGAATTTTTGCCTGTTTTTCACTCATACCATTTTGCTTTTGTAAATCTTTATTTGACGCCAAATTTCTCCCTCCCTTTTTTAACTGCTTCTGGAATTTTCAAATTGATTGTATTCCTCTTTTTATTGCTGTGCCTATTTAACATTCACATGGACTTATACTTTTTCTTTCTTATTTGCTTCTCTCTTCGGAACATTTATATGAAGTATGTGTTACCTTTATTCATTTATGCTATTTTAGTCAGGTTCTACTTGTCTCTTTTACTTATTGTGCCTTCGAAATCTTCTATTCTAGGTCTTCAACAGTTCAGCCACATGATTTACTTGAAGAGGTTAACTATCAGAAAGAAACTTGGAAGATAGTCATTAGAGTTATGCGAAGGTGGACTATGAAAAGCCAAATACCAGGTCAACTTGCATAAGGAATTACTATGGTGTTAGTTGATTAGGAGGTCAGATTGTTTTGGTTTTCTTATCCGTGTTTGCTTGTCCATTTTCCTTTTATTCATGTATGGTTACTATCAAAACAGGAATGATGTACAATGTTAATATTGAGTTTGTTATAGGGATCTAAGATCCAAGCAAGTGTTATGCACCCATCTCATCTTGACAAATACCAAAGAGAACTGGAGGAGGGCAAGTGCTATTTCATTGAGTATTCTTTGTCTCTAACAGTAACCTTCCTTTTCGAGTGACCTCTCATCCTTGCAAAATTACTTTACATGGTCACACTTTGTTCAAGGAGATTAAGACTCCATTAGCAATTCTAGTTTACTCCTTTAGCTTTGTTCCTATTGCTGATATTGTCAATAGGAGTCCCCAGACAGATCACCTTATTGGTTAGCATGCATTGCTTCATATTTTGTTTCCTGCTCGCTATTGTTCATTCCTTATTCATTACATTGCTATTTCTAATTGCATATCCTTTTATCATTTTGCAGATGTTATTGGGTCTCTGAAGACATTTGGAACTCTTAATGAGTATAAAAAAAACAATGAAAGCCATCATAAGTTGTCATTCAGTCTTGCAGATCATGAGTAAACACGTTGACTTTTTTCTCCATTCAAGTTTGTCATTGCATGTTTATGATCAGCCTCACATTGTTTTTTTTTTTTGCCTGCTTAGGAACAATGTTGTAAATGTTGTTTTATTTGGTGAGATTGCTGCACATACTTTCTATTCCAAAGAAGAGGATATGGAACCTCATATTGTGGTGGTTATGCATCTTGCACGCCTCAAGTTGAACCAAGGTCTCTTTTATTTTTGTCAAGTTCCTATAGCTTATCTTCCATTATGTATTTACCTGGTGCTAATGGTGAATTATTTAATGAGATGTTTAGGTGTCCTAAAGCTTTGCAATTCTTGGTTGACTACCAGGATATGGTTTAACCCCAACTTTCTTGAGGTCAATGACATGCTTGCTAGGTAATACTGTTTACCATCTCTTTGTGATTTTTATTTTAACACAAACAATATTTTGTTCACCATAATAATGTGTGGCATCTACTTTTTTAACATTCTTAATTTAAGGTTGCCACCAACCATATCATCTAAGTCTCAAAGTTTCACCCAAGTCATTGGTTCCCACATATCAACTCCTGGAGTTAAACAAGATCTATGTTCCTTTCACACTAGGATCACAATATCCATGTTGATTAGCAAGACAAAAGTAATTCGTGTCACTCAGTGTGTATATCTTTGCATGACTAACAGCTGTCTCTAGTTTTTATAACTTAGTTTTCCTGTTGTATATTGCTCATGGTTATTATTTTTCAGAGTGTTACTTGTGTTATCTGTGCCACTATTCAAAAGCTAGAGACTGCTAATGGCTGGTATTATAATGGATATAGTACTTGCTATACTAAGCCCAAGCCTAGGAATAATGTCCTTCATTGCTATTCTTGAAGAAAAGATCAGCCTTCCACTGAGACTAAGTTTGCAACCCATATTCCTTAACTTTTTTTCACTCTTATCCTATTTTTGTTCATTTTGAAAGGCTTTCTTATCAATGCTATATATGTTTGATAGGTTTAAAATCCACTACACTGTGCAAGATGAATCTGGTACATTGTCCATTGTTATTTTTTATCGACTTGCAACACAGATCTTGAACCAATCTGCTAAGTCTTTGAAGGTGAAGCTGCAACAGGTTTGCCAATTGGGTTGTTGCTGATTTTGTTTTGCTAATTATAGTTTATCGGTTATGGTAATTAATGTTACTATCTAACTAGCATAACAATTTATACACTGCTTACCTCAGTAAGAACGGCCTCATGCTTTCCCGTCAGAACTTGAGGATATTGTTAGGAAATGCTTGCTTTTCAAGCTCAAATGTGATAATGCAGGTGCTAACAAGAACTTCACTAATTACTCTGTCCTGGACTGCTATGCAGATCAGTATCATATTAATCAGTTTACTCTGACTGAAAATGATGTATGTTTATTTTAATGGTTGTTTCTTTTGTAACACCTCTCTTATGGGCCCATTTCCCATGTATTTAATCATTCTAAAGTCCATTTATATCTTAGTAAGATCTTGAATCATAATAAAAGCCATAATAAATTTTTCTTAACTTTAGGCACTATTCATTTAATCGAATTTATTTATTCCGATTAAACATTGGAAAAATCATAACTAAATAAATAAAAATCGTATGCATGTGATTCAAGTCTTTATGGATAGCTTATAACTTTGTCAACATGAGAAAAACATAAGTCAGAGCAATGATAGTACTGATATATACAGGAAACTCCGTGAATTTTCACAATTTATACAAAAACTGCAAAATAATCATCTTAATTGGGATTAAATGTAAAAATCCGCCAAATATTGCTCACACATCCAATTTGAGTGATCTTTGGACCATTAGAGAGCTCTTCTTGTTTACTTTTAAACTCTATACATCATTCATACTTTATACAACAAAAAGGTCCAAACAGTGGCATGCTTACTCTATATAGGTCAAGATGACCATTTATATCTTACTACTTTGCCACATAAAAGCCATAAAATATTTACATGACCATACATCATTTCCATGCTATGCCATTCTTTAGGTAAGACCTAACGCATCATAAAAACTTGAAGAAACATACTTAACATCACATTTACAAAATTACACAAAAGATCAAAGCCCATGGCCATTTCTAGGATTATCAAGTTAATGACCAAATTCTTTCTCCTTTCCTTTCTCTTCCTTGATGGTCTTGCCATTGTTGCTACCTATTCATAGTTAATATTTGGGAGGGTGAGATTCCAAGGATCTCAGTAGTTAACACCTAACATTCCATCACATCATCACATTAAGCATGAAAATATCAAGATAACACATTTTGAATACATCAACACATTTGCGTCATATGAATTCATAAATTTTCAGCAAAGTTTCATTTTGAAAAATGGACATCCCGAAGTCTCAATGCCCCTCAATCAACTTGGCCAATGCACATAAACCATCTCAAAATATCATTGCAATCATATGACAAGGCATAAAGTACATTCAAAATAAACATGATAACATAATGCTAGTATGGGAAATTAACTACCTTATGATGCTCCCTTGCTCTCCAAACTTGGTATGCCACTTCTTGAGCCTCTTAACACTTCCTTGAATCTAATCATATCATCATTGAACCAATTTAGCTATTGATTTTTCAGAATTATACAATGCCATAACACTAAAACCCAAATTTTTCACTTTGTTTTCCTTTGCTTTTTCTTTGTACAACATACTTGTTCTTAAGGTTTTGGACCATGGGGAATCCATTTTTGAGGTCAAAATCATAAAATTCCAACTCTAAATACTTCCCCTTTTCTGGCCAAAATTATCTCAAAATGATTAAAAAAAATTTCCTTCAAATCACTTCAAACCATCCATGGATTCATGCTTCTAGTGGTTAATCTAAGTTTTTTCCTAAGTTTCATGGTCCAAAACTCATTCCTATGCTAAAAACCCAATTTGGTTGAAACCCTAAGGTATAAAGGAAGCAAACTAAATGAGAAATCATGCTTTGGAAACCATAGATAGTAAGCTTAAGGTAGTAGTATTAAAGCTTACAAACTTGTGCTTTGAATTTCCTTGGATTTTCCCTCTTTCTTTCTCTCCTTCTTTCCTCCTTCTCTTGAGTTTTCTTTCTGGTCTTTTGCTGTTGGAAGAGCTCGTGAAGTGAAGTGGGAGATGAGTGGTTAAGTGGTTTAATTAAGTGGCTAATCACTTAATTAATTAAAGTCACTTTTTGCTAATCATGGTTACTTTTTCACATACTTCTTCAAGAAGTATTACAAAATATAATATAATATTACTTTAGTCATATGGCTATAGCAAAATTCACACATGGGAGAGAGAGGTGTCCAAAAATTGCCCAATTTTTCTGATCCAAATATAACTCAATTTGGGTACTTTTTAACCATATTGATAAAATCGTCTTTATACTAATTTACCATTTTTGGGTTACAGGACTATTCTAATTTTATTTTTACATTTCCATAATTATCCTGTCCCAAATGGTATCTGTGTATGGCTTATATCCTGACCCGATTACTTTTTAACCAACGGTAGGGCCCATGGTTTACTTTATTAGTTTAATATTACTTTTGGATACTCGACACTGATTATTTCTTTATTCTTGAATATTAACCCTGTTAGATATGTTAGCTTCCCAAGAGGGGGGTGAATTAGAAAGATTAAAATTTTCTGCAAAATATCAATAAGGTGAAGAAAGCAAAGGTGATAGTAAAAAAGAGTATAAGTGAATAACAAGTAAAAGTAGTAATAGAGAAGGGAAGACACAGATGGTTATCCTGATTTGGTATCTCAATCTTGACCTACGTCCGGTCCTCAAGTCACCACTTGAGATTTTATACTATCTTGAAAGAATTTAGTGGGCTTCTTGCAAATGCCACAGTACAGCTATGATACTCTATTTTTAGAGCTCATACTTTCTCTCTTTGTACTATAGCTAAGTGCTTCCCCAATCCCTTGTGATATCCCCTCACAAGAAAATCTTTCTTCCAGATGAAGATAAGATTGTTTACAATGGATAAACTCTCTTAATCAGAGTGTATATGAAAGTTGGAGTACAAAGAATGAAGTATGTAAGAGTAAGAGACTTTGAGTTGATGATTTGGCAGAGTTTCAGTATATACAATGTTAAATTCGTTACCCACAACTTCAAATGATGTTGTATTTATAGATTTAGATCTTAACTATACGTTAGAGACAAAATCTATCAGTTGGAGAAGTTACTCAATGGTTACTCTGAAAAACTATCCATTCACCAACCGCATTTAATGCTCCTGACACTCAAAGTTCGAATTTTGGTTAGTCAACAGATGAATTTCACAGAGATTGAAAGCTAAAGACTTCAACATTGAACATTCAAAGTTCGTCTGTCATGAAGCAAAGTTCAAATTTTGATCTTTGAAAAATGTTTCTATGTTGGAACATATGAATTTTCAAGTTTAAAGTTCTTCTGGAAAGTATAAACAGTTATTCTATTTTGCTATAGTGCCTTTGAAATTCAAATTTTGATACCCAAAATTCGTTTGTTAGTGGGCAGTTCAATAAGGCACAATAGTTCATCTATTCGAAATTTGAATTTTCAAAATGCAAAGTTCGTCTGTCAGAGAGGCCTTTTTTTAGACTTACTTAAAAGTTTGAATTTCTAAATATTATCATTCGTATGTCGATATATCATCATAACAGACTCACAAGTTTTGTTTCTGAAATTCAAATTTTCATGTTCAAAGTTCATTTGTCAGTGAGCCATTTTGATGCTCTTTCAAAACTTAGTTTTCAGATGAACTTTGACATATCCTTAGACGAATTTTTCATTTTTCATAAGTTATATTTTGTCTGAAATTTGAATTTTCAAAAGTCAAAGTTCGTTTGTCAGAGAAGGCTCTTTTTAGGCAAGTTTCAAAATTTGAATTTCTGCAATCAAAGTTCGTCTGTCAGAGAAGACTCTCTTCAGACTTGTTCATTTTTAATACGAAATTCGAATTTCTAAAGTCAAAGTTTGAATTTTCAAAACAATAAATTAGTATAAACGTTTCAAACTTCGTCTGTTAGTAGGTGTTTTTCAAATATTCCATGGATCATAATTTTAAAACATCTTTTTGCCAACTCAAAGTCTTTTACTCAATTTAAACATGGCTATAGATTCTACATCTATTCTTGTGCTAATTTTTCTTGAATTTCTCCACTTGAGATCATTTGTGCACATTTGATATCTTCTCTCCAAGCTCTAGAAAGTTAGTTTGGAATCATCAAAACACTTGATTCAACATTCTCCCCCTTTTTGATGATGACAAAATAACTTACAAACTGGATTAGTACTTGGGTTTGCTTTAACAAGCTCCCCCTCAACATATGCATTATATTTCAAAAGATATCATGTATAATAGATCAAGTAAAGAGATTCATTAATTCATTCAAAGTTCAACACAAGGATGCAATCATAGAGTTCAGCACAAAGAAATTTTCATTTCATTTAAAAGCCATATTACAAAGCAACAGAAAAACAACATTACAAAATACTACAAGAAGAACCAAGCATCCATAAGTTCTAAACACTATTTCTTGGACTTGAACTTCTTGCTATAGCTCTTGCCAGCAGACTTCCCAGTTTGCTCGGATATCTTCTCCCCCTTTTTGGCATCATCAGGAAGGTGGACAAAATCAGCAGGAGGAGGAATCTGAGATACTGAAACAGCTTGGAGAGGCATAGAGATAAATGACAGGTCTGAATTGAGCTTTGGCATGGATCTAGAAACTTCAGAACTTGTGTCCTTATCCTCATAAGAGATTTCAAGAAGTACAGAAATTGCTTGCCTTGTGACTGCCAATTAAGCCCTTTGTGCCTCCGAGAACCCATAAGATGAAACAGGTGAGGGAGTAGAAGGACGAAACATTTCTTCAAGCCTTCTTCTCTGAGCTTGCAAGAGAGCATTGTGGGCAATGGCCTCTAGATCAACATAAGGCACAATGCTTCTTTCTTCATTCAAGGTAGCTTGCATGAATGGTGAAGTAGTGATTGCTGCCACTAGTCTCTCAACTTGCTCAGATTCTTGATGTGAAAGGATTGAATCATGAGCATCTGCTGGAATGGGCTCATGGGAGCTTGGTTCTTGAGAACCTTCTTCCTCCATACCATAGTCTAAGGTAGGACTAGGAATTACCTCATTGTTGGAGGACTGTGGTGTATTCAATGTGCCAGTAGCCTTAGTGTCATGTACAACAACATTAGGATCAGGAGAGGCTAGCACAAATGGACTTGGAGGCTTAGGAGTTAGAGACATAATAGGCTCAGAGAATCCTGGCTGAGGTGGAGCTAATGTGGCAGGAATGACACTCCTTATGTCTTCATATGCATTAGCAACCACTTTCATGTTCTTGGCCAACTGGTGGATTTGATCTTGCAGATGAGCAAACTTGGCATTTTACTCATCCCTGATACTGAGTATGAGTGTAGACAAGCTGTTATACAACTCAGTGATCTTGGTTAGCTTGGCTCGAGAGGAGGAAGTAGATGGAATCTGAGCTTGAGCAAGCCGAGATGGAGATGAGACAGGTTGAGAAGGCTGAGGTGTGGGTCTTGGAGGAGCCTTAGCGGTAACTTCTTGCTACAGGGAGGCATCTTCATCAAAGAAGAGATCTTCAGATTTTCCAGCTCCCTTTCCAATCCATCTTCCATCTTTCTTCTCTATCCTTATTCTTTGCAGCTCTTCTTCCTTGAAGATCTCAGTAGGCTTCCCTTTCCCTTTCTCAAGATGCTGAATTCTAGCATACTAAAGGATCTTAGAGATGATTGCTGCATAAGGAAGGGTGGAGTCTTTCCTCTAATCTCTAGCCTTGATCATGCGTTGGAGAATGATATATCCCATGTTGATAAGCTTTCCACGCATGATTGTTGCCATCACATGTGCTTCTACCCTTGTAATCAGATTGAAGCTACCTCATTTGTTGAAGATAATCCTAGACACTATGTAGTGTAGATTCTTACTTAAGCACTGAGGTCAGTGGGCTTGAGTAAGCTTATGGGTGGCATGTTCTCCTTTCTTCTGAACAAAGTATTCAGGATTGTGTTCTCCTTGTAGTTTAAGAAAGGTCCATCTTCTTCATTAGCAGTCTCTGCCTCATCCATATACCCAGAAGCAATAATGTCAATCTTCAAGCTATCTTGCCCTGGAATTTCTAACACGTTGTTAAGGGTTTCATCTGTTAGCTAGATGGTCCTTAATCTCAAATTGACTTCCTACTTCCTCTTCTTGCTGTTGTATTTCAAAGAGGCATACAATTCTTGACTACCTCATCATCATACCTCTCCAATATCTCTAACAAATTCTTATATTTATTCATCCACAGCCCGGCATCAAAGTTATTAGAGATTAAAAATTCTTCCATATTGACACAGTGAGGCTTGATCACCTTCTTGCTCACAAACTTGGTCGTGTACTCCTGAATTTGGGCATTGCTCCATAATGGCAATGTGGTCAGCTCGTATTCTCTAGATTCAGTACTGGAGGAGGTGGAAGCAACAACAGCAGCAGTAGGAGTAGCAGGAACCGAAGGCTCTGTTTTCTTTAAATCAGCCTTAGGTTTTATTTTCTGCCTTTTAGAGGGGGTTGCTTTGCTGGATTCACCTTTTCTTTTCAGTTTCTCACTTTCTTTTGAGGAATATTGGGATTTCACGGTTCTCTTTGGCCGAGACTCTCCCTTTCCCACTTCTGGATTTTTCACTCTTGCCATTTTTGTGGATAAATGATTCAGAATGATGCTTCGAATAAGTTTATAGGATGTGAAAAGAAGTTTAATCAGTGGAAGATGAAGATTTACGATTAGAATTAAAGGGTATTGAAGAGAGAATTTGAACAAACTCACAAAAGAGATGAATAAGGTTGCGTCTGTTCAGAGGATGACCTTTGGTTTTAACGTGTATAACTGCATGACAGACGAATTTTGAGGGGTCAAAATTTGAACTTCAAGCAGTTACAGGTTAACCCATTCAGCAAAGCTTACTAACAGATGAATTTTCTCCTAGAAGTTTGTCTGACAGAGGCTTGGTTCAAACATCAAAAGATGAACAGATGAACTTTGTTTCAACAAAGTTCGAATTTCGAAGAGCAGGCAACAAGCAATTATCAATACACAAACAACAGACGAATTTTAATTATTAAAATTCGTCTTTTAGAGATTCAATAATGTGAGCATGTTTCAACAGACGAATTTTGAATTAGAAATTCGAATTTCAATATTTTGTAAAGAGTTTCCAACATGCGTATTTTGAGAAATGGAAATTCATACAATCTTCATGTTGAACAAAGATAATATTGGAATTTTATTTTTGAAAATTTGAATTTTCATAGACTAACAGACAAATTTCGAAGGACCACCGAGAACTGTTACAATGTAAAGTAAGCTGAAGTTCGTCTGATGGGCATCTAAATTCGAATGTTAAGCATGCTAACTTGTTCAAAAACACAATTTATTAAGGAAATATGTCTAATACACATCTAAAATGAAAATTTTAACTTTATAAACTTACAGAATAGATCCAGAAGCTCAGATTTCATGCTTCCTTTTTCACCTTTTGACTGTTCCATTCAAGTGTGCTCCATTTTTCAGATTTATTGTCATTGAAACTTATGAGGAGCACCTGCAACTTAAATTAAACTAACTCCGATGCTAAAGTTAGAACTAAATCAATGTCAGAAATTCTTAAAACAGATTTGCACAAGGATTTACTTGCAGTTCATTGGGATTTACCATACCCAATTCTCTTCTGATTTTGCAATGCTTATCTTCTAAAAGCGGCTTTGTCAAAATGTCAGCAACTTGATCTTCTGTAGGGATGTATTCTAATCTGATTTCTTCTTTCAGAACATGATCCCTTATGAAGTGGTGCCTAACTTCAATATGCTTTGTCCTTGAATGCATGACAAGATTCTTTGTGATGTTAATGGCACTTTTGTTGTCACACATAATTGGTATTTCCTTCATCTCAATCTCAAGATCTTCAAGCTACTATTTCATCCAGATGACTTGGGCACAACAGCTTCCAGTAGGAATATATTCAGCTTCTGCCATGGATAAGGCCACACTGTTTGCCTTCTTGCTAAACTATGAGACCAAGGATCCTCCAAGAAACTAACATGTTCCACTTGTGCTTTTGCTGTCAGTTTTGGATCCTGCAAAGTCAGCATCAGTGTATCCTTTGAGATCTTCTCTATTGCCCTTTGGATACCAAAGACCAATCTGTGATATTCCAATAAGATATCTGAAGATACGCTTCACTGCAGTTGCATGGGTTTCTTTGGGACATGACTGGAACCTTGCACACATACAGACACTGACATGATGTCAGCTGCTGGCAGTTAGGTATAGCAGAGATCCAATCATTCTTTTATACTGAGTTATGTCAAACATTTTCCTTCTTCATCCATATCAATCTTGGTTTCAGTAGCCATAGGTGTTCCCATTGGCTTAGCGTTTTCCATGCCAAACTTTTTCAGTAATTCCTTCAGATATTTGGATTGATTAAGAAAGATACCATCATCACATTGCTTAATTTGTAATCCAAGGAAGATGTTAAGCTCACTCATCATTGACATTTCGAACTCTCCCTACATTAACTTGGAAAAATTTTTGCAAAGAGATTCATTACTAGGACCGAATATAATATCGTCAACATAAATTTGAACAATAAGTAAGTCTTTATTTTCTTTCTTAGTGAACAGAGTAGTATCTACTTTTCCTCTGTTAAACCCCTTTTCAGTTAGAAAATTACTTAACTTTTCATACCACGCTCTAGGGGCTTGTTTTAAACCGTAAAGGACCTTCTTCAGTTTATAGACATGGTTTGATTTTGTAGAGTTCTCAAAGCCTGGAGGTTGGTCTACATAAACTTCTTCCATGATATATCCATTAAGAAAAGCACTCTTTACATCCATTTGATATAACATTATATTCTTCATGCATGCATATGCTAACAGAATTCTAATTGCTTCTAATATAGCCACTGGAGCAAAGGTTTCTTCAAAATCAATACCTTCTTGATTATATCCTTTAGCAACCAGTCTAGCTTTATTTCTTATTATTAATCCAGATTCATCAAGTTTGTTTCTAAAAACCCATTTAGTGCCAATGATAGGATGATTTTTGGGTTTAGGCACTAAATCTCAAACCTGATTTCTTTCAAATTGATTCAATTCATCTTGCATAACTAAAATCCAGTATTCATCAGTTAAGGCTTCTTCAATACATTTAGATTCAATTTGAGAAATGAAAGCACATTTTATCATTTGATCTCTTAACTGTTTTTTGGTTTTAACTTTCTCTTGAACATCAATAATTACTTGATCAACAGGATGATTCCTTTGATATCTCCAAGCTCTAAGGAGTTCTTGAGATATTTCTTCATTATTCTCATCCTCAAAATCTTTCTCCTGAATATCTTCCTCAATGTTAATAGATTCGGATATTTTTGGAGGTTCAATTTTATCTTCTTCAGAAAGATCTAAGTTCTTAAAATTTGAAATAAGATCATCTTCATCTGTGACATGTTTAGAGACAGTTTCATTTTCAACAAACATTACATGCACAGATTCTTCTACTAATTTAGATTTTTATTAAAAACTTTATATGCTTTACTCCTACTAGAGTGGCCCAGAAATATACCTTCATCAAAGTTGGCATCAAACTTACCCAAATTCTCCTTTCCATTATTATGGATGAAGCACTTGTAGCCGAATACATGTAGGTGTGAGATGTTTGACTTTCTTCCTTTGTGCTGTTCATAAGGAGTCTTCCCTAGAATTGGTCTGATGTAGGCTCTGTTTATGATGTAACTTGCTATGTTTACTATATCAGCCTAGAATACTTGAGAGAGTTCCTTTTAATTCAGCATAACTCTTGCCATCTCTCCAATTGTTCTATTCTTCCTTTCCACAACTCCATTTTGTTGAGGAGTTCTTGGAGCTGAGAAGTTGTGATCAATTCCATGCTCATCACAATAGAAATACCTTTCTCATTGTGCACTTTCTTAGCTAAGGTTACAAATACATCAAACGTATCACTTTTAGAAGAAAGAAACAATGCCCAGGTAAATCTAGAGTAATCATCCATAATTACAAGAACATACAGATTTCCACCAATGCTCTTAACTCTAGATGGTCCTATTAAATCCATATGTAATAGTTGCAAAGGCCTAGATGTGGTGACTATGTTTTTAGATTTAAATGATGATTCAGTTTGTTTTCCTCTTAGGCATGCATCACACTGTTTGTCTTTTTCAAAAGAGATTTTTGATAGGCCAGTGACTAACTTATTTTTAACCAGTTTTGATAGTTGATTCATGTTAACATGTGCTAACCTTTTATGCCACAACCAACTATCATTTTTCTGACTAATCAAACAGACAAAATCTAAGGGAGGAAGTTCATCAAGATCAATAGTATAATAGTTACCATCCCTTTAAGCCCTGAGGATTACTTTGTGATCACTTTTTCAGATGACTAGGCAGAACTTTGAGTCAAACAATACCCAGTTTCCTTTGTCACATGTCTGACTCACGCTTAGCAGATTGTGGTTGAGGCCAATTACAAACAACACCTGTTCAATGGATGTTTCAGGATTCTTGCCCACAATGACAATGCCAACTATTTTGCCATATTGATCACCTCCAAAGGTCATGTTTCCTCCTTTCTTGTCTCTAAGGGTGATGAACTTCTCCTTATCACTAGTTATATGACTTGAGCATGCACTATCCATATACCATTTATTATTCTTTCTAGCTTTAAGACAAATCTGCAAAAAAAAGTTCATATTTTCTTTTTAGGTACCCAAATTTGCTTGGGTCCTTTTCTGTCAGTAGTATTTTCCCTAGATATAGATGTACCTTTGGGAATCCATTTAACCTTCATGTCAAGTCTATTTTTCTTTAAAGCACATGAACTGGAAATATGTCCCTTCTTGTTACAGAAGTGACATGTGGTAAAGGAACTGCTGGATTGAGATGCAGGAAGAAAGCAATACAGATAATACTTTTGTTTTACATGCTTTAGTTGATCATAGGATTCAATATGTCATGAAATATGATCTTTCTTTTTACTGCCACTAGCATGCACAAAATGTCTCATATACACATTTTGATCTTTCTTCCTAATCTTTGCTTTTACTGCACAAGGGTCATAGCAAAGTCCAGCCTTTCCCTGTGTTATTCTTTGACTTCCCATTAAAGCAAATAACATATCTTTTCCTTTAGTAAGTCTTGACATGCTTTTCACCAGATAGTCATTTGTTTGCTTTAATTCAATGCATGATTTACAACAAGCAGATTCAACAATATGCAGATAAGCAGTTTTAGAGATGTTATGCTGAGATTCTAACATGTTAATCTTTCTCTTAGCTTTGGCAGTCCTAATGAACTCATCATGCAATTCATGAAATGCATCCAGTAATTCAGAATAAGAAGGTTCAGATTCATAAACCTCATCTTCCTGATCACTGTTGGATGGGATTTTAGTTTCTTCAGATGCAAGTGCCATCAGACAGATGTTGGCAATTTCATCATCATCATCTTCTTCTTCATCTGAGTTGTTGCCCTAGATTGATGAGACGTACGCTCTTTTCTTCTTGCCTTTGTCTGCAGCTTTCTTTTCTTTCTCTTGCTTCTTGAGGAATTATAGACAATCCCATTTGATATGTCCCTGCTTCTTGCACTCGTAGCAAGTGACAGGTTCTTTTCCTTCTCTCTTGCTATCTCCAGTTGCTCCTTTCTTAAAGAATTTCTTGTTTCTTTTCTTGTTGTAAAATCTTCCAAATTTTCTGACCATCATAGCCAAAGTTTCTTCATCTAGTTCATCTCCATCATCAGATTCTTCTTCTTTATCCTCACCAAGTTTTAGAGCAAGGCCTTTCTTCTTTCTGTCTTGTCTTGCCTCCTTGAGAGCCTTCATCTTTCCTTCATATTCTTCGAGGCTACCGAAGAGGGCTGTGACAGATGCCATTGATTATGCTCTGGCTTCCTCTATTGCTATTACTTTGGGCTGCCATTCTAGAGGAAGAGCTCTAAGGAACTTTCTGACATTTTCTATCTGAGTGTACTTCTTGCCAAGACTTTTCAATTGATTCACAATGAGGGTGAATCTCTTTTGCAGTTCTTTGACACTCTCTCCTTCAACCATTCTGAAGCTCTCGTATTCTCCTATGCAGGAGTTTAATTTGTTTTCTTTAACTCCCGTGGTTCCTTCATGAGTGATTTCAAGGGTGTCCCACATATCCTTGGCTGTGGAGCATTGTGAGACCCTGTAGAATTCTTCTTGATTCAATGCACTAACCAGGCAGTATTTTGCTTTGAAATTCAGCAAGACTCTTCTCCTATCTTCCAAGTTCCATTCGGTCTCTGGCTTCTCTCTGTACTTCCCATCATCCTGCAATGTCATTAGGACAAAATCTCCCTTCTGGATGACAGACCATATATCTAGATCAATGGACTGAAGATAGATTTGTATTCTCATTTTTTAGTATCCATAGTGCTCTCCACTGAAGCCAGGTGGTCTATTTGTATTGTTTCCCTCTAGTAGTATACTTTCTCCAAAGCCAGCCATTGTTCTTCCTGGACTGTTAAATCCTTTATTTGGAAATCCGGGCTCCGATACCACTTGTTAGATATGCTGACTTCCCAAGAGGGGGTGAATTGGGAAGATTAAAATTTTCTGCAAAATGTCAATAAGGTGAAGAAAGCAAATGTGACAATAAAACAGAGTATAAGTGAATAACAAGTAAAAGTAGTAATAGAGAAGGGAAGACATATATGTTTATCCTGATTTGGTCTCTCAATCTTGACCTACGTTCGGTCCTCAAGTCACCACTTGAGATTTTATACTATCTTGAAAGAATTCAGTGGGCTTCTTGCAAATGCCACAGTACAGCTATGATACTCTATTTTTAGAGCTCATACTTTCTCTCTTTTTACTATAGCTAAGTGCTTCCCCAATCCCTTGTGATATCCCTTCACAAGAAAATCTTTCTTCCAGATGAAGATAAGATTGTTTACAATGGATAAACTCTCTTAATCAGAGTGTATATGAAAGTTGGAGTACAAAGAATGAAGTATGTGAGAGTAAGAGACTTTGAGTTGCTGATTTGGCAGAGTTTCAGTATATACAATATTAAAATCGTTACCCACAACTTCAAATGATGTTGTATTTATAGATTTAGATCTTAACTATACGTTAGAGACAAAATCTATCCGTTGAAGAAGTTACCTAATGGTGACTCTGAAAAACTATCTATTCACCAACCGCATTTAATGCTCCTGACACTCAAAGTTCGAATTTTGGTTAGTCAACAGACGAATTTCACAAAAATCGAAAGTTAAAGACTTTAACGTTGAACATTCGAAGTTCATTTGTTATAAAGCAAAGTTCAAATTTTGATCTTTGAAAAATATTTCTATGTTAGAATATATGAATTTTCAAGTTTAAAGTTCTTCTGAAAAGTATGAACAGTTGTTCCATTTTGCTATAGTGCCTTCGAATTTCGAATTTTGATACTCAAAATTCGTTTGTTAGTGGGCAGTTCAATAAGGCACAATAGTTTATCTATTTGAAATTTGAATTTTCAAACTGCAAAGTTCATTTGTTAGAGAGGCCTCTTTTTCAGACTTAATACAAAGTTTGAATTTCTGAATACTATCATTCGTATGTCAACATATCATCATAATAGACTCACAAGTTTTGTTTCTGAAATTTGAATTTTCATGTTCAAAGTTCGTCTGTCAGTGAGCCATTTTGATGCTCTTTCAAAACTTAGTTTTTAGATGAACTTTGACATATCCTCAGACGAATTTTTCATTTTTCATAAGTTATATTTTGTCTGAAATTCGAATTTTGCAAAAGCTAAAGTTCGTCTGTCAGAGAAGGCTCTTTTCAGACAAGTTTCAAAATTTGAATTTCTACAATCAAAGTTCGTTTATCAGAGAAGGCTCTTTTCAAACTTGCTCATTTTCGATACAAAATTTGAATTTCTAAAGCCAAAGTTCAAATTTTCAAAACAACAAATCAGTATAATCGTTTCAAACTTCGTCTATTAGTGGATGTTTTTTAAATATTCCATGGATCATAATTTTAAAACATCTTTTTGCCAACTCAAAGTCTTTTACTCAATTTAAACATGGTTGTAGATTCTACACCTATTCTTATCTAGTTTTTCTTGAATTTCTTCACTTGAGATCATTTGTGCACCTTTGATATCTTCTTTCCAAGCTCTAGAAAGTTGGTTTGGAATAATCAAAACACTTGATTCAATAAACCCTCAGTGCAATATACCATTGGACTTCTCTCATCGAGGGCTTCGTTTTGACAGTAATTTTGCATATTTATAAAATTGCTCTTAACCTGGGATTAAATTATAATTTCTAAAACTTTCAGGTCATTAGGTGTAATTTTCTCCAAGACTTTTCTATTCCTTTCCCACGTAAATTTTAATACTTTTGGGACATGAATATCATTTTTATAGTTCTTTAAGGGCAAAAATATAGTTTTTACATTTTTTCTATCCAATCGGAAAAAATGATCTCTTTGTCATATTTCACGCAAAACGATGTCTGTTCATTTTCGTGAGTTCCTTGTAAATTTTACGTTATCATCAATTATGTCCTCTTTTATTACCTAGTATCCAGTGAAAATTTGGGATATTACATCTTTTGGAGCCCTTTTTTATCTACTTTATCTCTAATATGTGTATTGTTTTTTATTGCCCAAGAATCATAGCTTACTATGAGTGATGCTAATAATGTGAGTCCTTTATTCTTTCTGCTGTTTCCTCTTTTTTTGGAAGTTATAGTAACCATTGTTAAGAAGTCTACCTCCTATTTGTATAGGGAATCCAATCTGTGATAGATGATTTTGATGATTGCCACAGCACACCATTGACTCCATGTACTTCAAACACGATAATGCTGGTGATAGTGTTGTTCATCTTGATGAAATGACAATATCACAATTCATTACTCCTGCACAAACAGCAAAGCATAACAAAGGGAATGGCAAGAGAGGAACAAAGGAGATACAAGTTAGTGTGATGGGGGACAGAATTCCTGCAAACTTCTCAGCCACCAAACCATGGAAGATAATCAAACAGGAGAAGAGTGATTAGTGAGCTCTACTAGATTGACTTTATATTTAGTAGTGATCAATTAGGCTAGATGTTTGCTGATATATCAAGCTTTTGATGTCCCATGTTTATGCTGATACAAAATCTTATGAATAGATTGTAACTTTTTGTACAAAGAGTTGGTCCTATGGACAACTAGATTAAGACCTCTAGACAAATATGAAATTGACCATGGACTGAGATGATTCTGTAACAAACCTAGCCATAAATTATACGACCTTGTATGAATCATCATTCGATTAAACAAGGCCTCTTATCCATTGATCCTAGTGTTCTTTATATTAATATAAGAAGCCTCTGTGGATTTGTTTCCAGAATAGTAATTGCTATACAAATTGAATCAAAATAAAAGAGCTACAGCTATATTAGTTTTGGAATGTAATTTAGGCAAACTAATTAGCACTATAAGTTATATAGATATCAGATAGATACTAAAATCTTAGATTAGTTAATTAAATAATCAATTATTAAATAACTTAAAGGAATATTTAATTATTGAATATTCACTTACACTAACGAACAAATAAAATGATGGCACCATCAAGGCTTAGAGAGAAGCAAACAACACATTCGACAAAGTGCAATATATACATGTATATATATACACACACAATTGAATAGTGGAATCTTTGTAACTATCACAGCAATCAGTAATCTAGATCAATGATCCTGCTATTTACAAATGTCATTGATTATATGTTTACCAGTCTTGCAATATAGACATCTGTACATAAAACAAAATTGGAGGGAAAATATTCATTAGGCAAAATTTTATCACTCATCACAAATGTATGACTAATACATATGGCCTAGTGACACGTACTAAAGAAAGGCACATATACTATGGCAAAATATATAATACTAGGATGGATCTATTCTCCATGAAGGTGCCAGAAAAAAAATATAGCAGGTAGTTTTGTTTGACATGTTCCACTATTAACTAAGCCTATGAAGTACATCAACTCTACAAATATGCCTAGCAGCATTTAAGGCATTTACTCTTGGGTCAGATTGTAAGATAAAAGTACTCAAAAATAATCATGCCTTATCTGTTCAACCTCTATTTCCCAAGTAAATTATAGCCATATTATATATGCTTTAGATAAAAAAATCCAATTGACCATCAATGTATTTCTTGCACCAATCAGACATCTTTTTTTTATGAGCATAACCAGAAATCTTTTTTGATTAACTTCGCACTGAATTATAATAAAAAAATTCCAGCTTTACTTGTCCATTTTTTCTTCCTCAAAAAACATCGATATCAAAGAATGCATTTCTTATTCATCTCTCCTCCTCATCTATTTCTTCATCTAATGACTACAACATAGAAAGAAGATGCCAAGCACAAGAAGAACCAGGAGGGAATACATGATGGACTACTTATATATTGATGGAAAAGAGAATCAAAGTAAGATTAAGTTAGCCTTAGTTATTTTTTTCCTCCTCTATTAATCTTATGTTTGTCTTTAAAATCATTAAATTTTGACTTTGTGTTTTCTTTAAATAGCTAGCATTAACTCCGAAACTACCTCAATAATGACAGTAAATGATGTGGATATTCCTAAATCACCTCATACATCAGCTATATTTAAACGAAGCAGTGAAAGCCATCAGTCTCCTCATTTGCAACATGTTAGAAACATGTTGTCAAGTAGCATAGGGGCTGTTCCAAACGATTGCCAACACACTCAACGTTCTACAACATTCATGAAGTTTGTACATGAAAAAGGCTCTACTTCAAGAATTGCACTAGAAGATATCACAAACATAGCAGTGGACTTGGCAACTAAGTTCAATGCAACAGAAAACTATGGTAAGTCAATATTTAATAATGTTCAAAAGATAAAGTAGATATAAAATCTTTGGTACTAATTTCAGTTATTGATGATTAAATTATATCTACAACCAGAAAAGGAAGAAATAAACATACCTTACACCTGCCAAAATGATAATGGAAACATACCTGATAGCTGGGAGTGTGATATAGATGATGAAGGTAACTATCAAAGGTCAACAAAGTTAATATGCCTCATTAACTAATGTGTCATATCCATTTTGATATGTACACCTTTTATTCGTTGAAGTAAACTTCCATTTGTAGATCTTTTTAATTATGAAGCATCTCATGTAGATGACATTGTCAACTACATAAACAACTTAGAAATAGGTATGATGTTTGAAATTTTCTGTGTGCATATCTAATATACTACTACTAATGGATAATTACATGATACATAACTTATATATGTACAGAGAATTATCAACATGATGGGGCGACTGAGATTGAAGAAGATGGAATATTTGGTTTCTCACCTTCAGCAGGAATAGGTACAACATATACAAATTAATTTTTCTTGCATCTTAGAAATCAATATATGGTCAACTTACTCTAGGTAATAATATTTTAGGACCACATTACTTGGATGAAGGGGATCTAATACATCAATGTAAGTTCTGTGGTGCACTATTATGGTTTAATGAAAGAATCAAAGCAAAGGGTCAAGAATCCTTGGCCTTTTCAATATGTTACGGTGATGGGAAAGTAGAACTTCAAAAAATGCATCATCCACCACCTTATTTTTATGGCCTTTACATCAACAAAGAGTCATCAAATTCAAAAGATTTCCTTGAAAACATTAGGTCTTATAACAATATGTTCTCTTTTACCTCAGTGGGTGGACGTATTGACTATACTGTGAACACCGGTAGATGACTGTATAGTTTCGTTCTCTTAGGTCAAAACTACCATCGAATTGGAAGCCTCTTACTACCAAAAGGATGAAAACCCATATATTCCCAGCTCTACATACATGACACTGATAATGAACTTCAAAACAGAATCTCGGCTGTCATGTATCAAACACACAGTAAACCATTTAACTTGTTGTGAAGTTATTCTGATCATATTATGATAGTTCTTTCTTCATAATGTAGTGCTAATGAGACATTAAATCCAATAAATCCCGTAATTGCTGAAAATATAATGACTAAGCTCAATGAGGTCAATATATATATGTTTAGAAATATAGGGTGGCTTCAAAATTGTTACAAGTCAACTATCAGTTGGATATCAAATTATGTTTGCTACACCAAAGAGAAAAAGATGGTGGAACATACAATTTACCTACTGCATCTGAAGTAGCTGCACTAATAGTAGGTGACTCTGAATCACCATACCATCCAAGAGACATCATTGTTGAGAGAAGATATGGACAATTAAAAAGGATCAGTGAAACACATGCATCATATCTCCCTCTATAGTATCCATTACTATTTCCATTTGGGGAAGATGGATATAGAACTAATATCAAACATAGAGAATCAACCTTGGACCAACGAAGAAAGAAAAATAAGGTCACAGTTTGGGAATTTCTTTCTTATAAACTCATGAATAGGATTAATGAGGTTTTTGTCTTACTCAGTGCAGGGAAATTGTTACAATTCATTATTGATGGTTACACAATGGTTGAGGCAGAGAGATTGAAATATATTCAAACTAGTCAGAAAGAATTGCGAGTTGACATGTATGAGGGTGTTAGAGAAGGTATCCTTAGAGGAGATGCAACTGCTTCAGCTATCGGTAAAAAAGTTATCCTTCCATCATCATTTATTGGTGGTCCAAGATATCTTATACAAAACTACCATGATGTTATGGCAATATGTAGATAGGCTGGATATCCTGATTTGTTTCTCACTTTCACATGCAATCGCGCCTAACCTGAAGTTAAAGATATTGCAGGAAGTACAATGTCAAACCAAATGATTAGTCTCAAGTTATAAGTAGAATATTTCAAATGAAGCTTCATCAATTGATGAAAGTAATAAAGGAAAAAAAGATATTTGGAACTGTACGTGCATGTAAAAATTGCCTACTTTTTTAGCTTCAATTCCAATACATTCTGCTCTTAATATATATGCACACTTCTATTCGAAAAAATATATTTTCTCACAAATATCATGATATAAGCAATAAACTATTTGTCAAAGTTTAATAAGCTCAAGGAAAATATCTGATTGATCAAGTTTGAAAAAGAATCAAAATGTTTGTTTATTGTATATATACTTAGAATCTATATATATGTTTGTTTGACTTATATATATATATAGCTCTATATAATTTGTTGTCTAAAATGAACAAACATACCTATATATAAGTTTCTTTGTATATATATATATATAGAATTATATACATATCATGGAACCATCTATATGGATTTAAATTCATAATGCATTCATAATTTGCATATCCATAGGATCATCCCTTAACACAAATATATGTATTTCTACACTTTTAACCTTTATTCAGAACTCATTGTGCTACAACATGTTCCCACTAATGCAATCACCATGTTTGGTCATATATGCCATTATCCAAATCATCAACAGTAATATCATGCTATGATTTAGTCTAAAAAATAATCACAAACAAGTCTATTTCTCTATGTACATTGTATTTGTATCTCTGATACATTTATTTAATCTAACTATGAAATTTCCATTTTGCAGAAATATATACAATTGAATTTCAAAAAAGGGGACTACCTCACGCACATATACTTCTATTCTTGAGTGAACAAGACAAGATCAAAACACCTGATCAAATTGACATAATAATCTTTACAGAAATTCCAGACAAAGGTTCTTCACCATTACCCCATCACCTTGTCAAAAATTATATGATGCATGGACCATGTGGATCTAGCAATCCCAAGTTTCCTTGTATGAAGAAGAATAAGTGCAGCAAATACTTTCCTAAAAACTTTAACAATGACACTGTCTTTGATGAAGAGGGATATCCAACATATCAAAGAAGAGAAAATGCAGAGGTAATTGAAAAGAATGGAACTCTTCTTGATAATAGGTTTGTTATTCCTTACAACCCTCACTTTGTATTAATGTTCCAAGCATATATGAACATTGAAAAAACTAATCAATCACGTGCAATCAAGTATTTATTCAGGTACATTAGTAAAGGACATGATAGAGTGATTGCATGGTTTTATCATGGCGACTCTGATGATTAGAACTCACATCTGCTTGATGAAATGCAACAGTATTATGATTGTAGGTATATTTCATCGTGTGAAGCTGCATGGAGAATTTTTGGCTATGATACTCACCATAGGTATCCTCCAACGCAGAGACTCAATTTTCACTTGTTGGATCAACAATTTGTGGTCTACACATCCTTGGATCCACTTGAACAAGTTCTTGAGTCAGCAACAATCAAGCAATCCATGTTCCTAGATTGGCTGAAATATAATGCAAATGATATACAAGCAGACAATATACCTACATTGAGTTCTCATTACATTATGTTTATGTGCAAAAATCTAGATGATGGAAGCCACATCATAAAGGTTTCTCCATAGGTCGATTGCATCATACATCCCCATCATTAAGAGAGTTGTACTATATTCGAGTATTGCTAAACAAGGTTAGGGATGCTAGATCATTTGAAGAAATTAGAACAGTTAACAATGTTGTCCACCCTACATTTGGATCAACTTGCTATGCACTTAGGTTACTTGATGATGATCAAGAGTACATTGATGCTATCAAAGAAGCTGCAAATTGGGCATCTGGACCATTCCTACAAAAACTTTTTATTAGTATGTTATTGTCCAACTGTCTGACAAGGCCCCATCATGTCTGGAACAATACTTCTCAAAACCTCTCTGAAGACTTATTACATATCCCCGAGAATCATCCAAGTTCATCAGGTCAATTCATATCATTAGGTTAACTTCATCAAAAGTAATGTAGATTAATATTCAATTTTGATAAATCAAAATATTAGAATATTCTTAATGCACACATAGACATTTTTATCATTTCTTTTCCAGTGATGTCCATAACACAAGAACAAAAAGAACAGGCAGCTCTTATTGAAATTTAAAAGTGCTTACAGAAGAATGGGAAAAGGTTAGACTAATTCCCTCACTTACCAACTCCTCCAAACTTGCAAATGTTAAACACATTAAATCACTTGATCCTTGAGGAGTTGAATATTGATAGACTAGCCTTGGCAGTTGAAGCTAAAAAGCTTATTTCATCCCTAACATCTGAGTAGTATAGTATCTTCAAAGAATCATCAATTCAATCAACAATGCAGCTCACTTTTTTTCTTTGTCTATGGTTTTGGAGGAACAGGTAAAACGTTCCTTTGGAATGCCATTTCATTAGCTATCCTTGCAAAAGGTCAAATTGTGCTAATAGTTGCTTCTAGCGGAATAGCAGCTATACTTTTGCCAAATGGAAGAACTGCATACTCTAATTTTGCATACTAATTGAAATCCATAAGGATTCCATCTACAACATTACAATTAATTCTTATTTGGAAGACTTGCTAAGAGAAACAAAACTAATTATTTGGGATGAAGCTCTAATGGTTCGACAACATTGCATTAAAGCTTTTGATAGATCAATGAGGGATATCATACAACCTATTTTTTCAAACAGCCAAGATTTTCCATTCAAAGGTAAATGTGTTGTGATGGGAGTTGATTTTAGACAAATCCTTCCCATTGTCCCAAAGGATTCTAGGGCTGAAATTGTAAATTCATCCATCAACTCCTCTTACCTTTGAAACTACTGCCAAGTTTTCCAACTAATAGTTAATATGAGACTTTCTTCCATTGCATCAGTGCAAGACCAATTTGCAATTCAGAAGTTCTCAAAGTGGCTACTTCAGATCGGTGATGGAAAAATTGGGACAACAAAGGATGGACATGTTGAAAATGAAATCCCAAATGATATCCTCGTCACAACTTACTCAGATCCCATTGAAGGCATTGTTTCTTCCACTTATCCACATCTGTTGGATAACTTGTCAAGGGAAGAATACTGTGAACACCCCATTTTGTCCGAGCATTCTTATAAAATATTAAGTTAAAATTAAGAGAATTCTTTTTTTTAGAAAATAAAAATAAAAAATAAAATAAAATAATAAACAGAAAAATATAAATAGGCAAATAGTAAATAATAAATAAAATAATATATATATATATTTAAAACCAAAAGCCTTTAGTAAAAAAAAAAGTTTTTGGCTGAGATTCGGCCCAAAATCTGAAATATTAAAAAAAAAAAAAAGAGAAGTTTTGGGCCAAATTTCAGCCTGAAACTAAAAAAAAAGAAAATTAAAAAAAACGAGGCCTGAAAAAA
This sequence comes from Adenanthera pavonina, assembly GCA_026686845.1. Classification (NCBI taxonomy): domain Eukaryota; kingdom Viridiplantae; phylum Streptophyta; class Magnoliopsida; order Fabales; family Fabaceae; genus Adenanthera; species Adenanthera pavonina. The sequence goes on from JAIVEN010000017.1 coordinate 15,045,265, forward strand.
AAAAGTCTGAAGACCACATTCGGCTGAAATCATTTCAGCCCAATGTGTCACGAGCCCTAATTGACGGCTCGTGAACTGGACCCAAGGGCGTTGCCCTAAGGTCCGCAGGGAAAGAGCCTTAGGGCTCAGGAAGGAGGCTGAAAGAAAGGGACTCAGCCGCAGAGAAAAAGGGAGGGGCTCCGAGGAAAAGAAAAGGAAGAGGGGCTAGGGCTGGAAAAACGAAGGCGGCCGCGGGTGAGGGATGGCCGCGAGGGAGAAAAAGAAGGGTGGAGAGAGAGCTGGTGTCCGAGAGCCTTAGGGCTCGATGGGTGGCCGGACCGAGGAGAGGTTGAGAGTCTCAACCAAATGGTGAAACGAGCGGAGGGGCAACTGTTGAATCAAGAGTTTTGATGATTGTAAACCAACATTCAAGAGCTTGAATTGAAGATATCAAAGGAGATCAAAGCTGTGTCAAGTGAAGACTTTATGAGTATTTGCTGTTAAATCTCTTGTAGGATCTTTAGTTTTTGTTATGATTGGGTAAAAGATTTTGATTTGAGAAAAAGATGTTTTCAAACCTCGATTTTGTGTTAAATCTTTACCTATTTGAAAAACACCCACAAACAGACGAAGGTTGAAAGATTAAGCTAAACTGTCAAGTTGGAAATTCAAACTTTGCCTTTGGAAGTTCGAACTTCGAGCTGAAACTGAATGAGTCTGAAGAGATGGCTCTCTGTCAGACGAATTTTGGCTGCTCAAAATTCAAATTTTCATCTAGTCTGAAAGAAGCCTTTCTGGTAACAGACGAACTTCACACTTTCAAAATTCGAATTTCAAGAAAAAATGAAGTTTGAGAAAACCAAAGAAATTCGTCTGAGACTATGATAAAATGCATCTGAAATCAAAATGAAATTGAGTTTGATAAATGCTCTCTGACAGACGAATTTTGAACTGCCAACATTCGAATTTTCATATAAGTCTGAAAGAAGCTTCTTTGTAACAGACGAACTTTAAGTCTCCAAAATTCGAATTTCAGACAAAACAAAATTTGAGAGAATAGAAGAAATACGTCTGATACTATGTTAAAGTTCATCTGAGATCAAGAATGATTTAAGTTTCAAAACTGCTCTCTGACAGACGAACTTTGAACATTGAAATTCAAATTTCAGAAGCAAAAATCTTGAGTCTGTTTAAGTGAAACATCAACATTCGAATGATGAAATTAGTCTGGAAAGAGTCTCTCTGACAGACGAATTTCACCCTTTCAAAATTCGAATTTCGAGGGCACTGTAGCAAATTGAAAACACTGTTCACACTTAACCGAAAAACTTTCTTCTTGAAAATTCGTATGTCACATTGTGAAAATGTTTTGTATGTTTCAAAATTCGAATTTCACTTAATGAACAGACAAACTTCGTGTTGTAACGTTGGAAGCTTTAACCTTCGGTTCCTTTGAAATTCGTCTGTTGACCAGCCAAAATTCGAATTTCAGTATGTCAGAAACATTAAATGCGGTTGGTAAACGGATAGTTTTTCAGAGTAACCGTTGGATAACTTCTCCAACGGATAGATTAAAGTCTCTAACGGATATTTGAGACCTAAATCTATAAATACAACAACATTTGAAGTTGTGGGTAACAAATCAAATAAGTGTGTACCGAATTTCTGCTAAATCTTTTCTCAAAAGCTTTTACCCTCTCAACTTCTATACTTGTACTGAAACTTTCATATCTACTCTTTTCAAGAGAGTTATTTTATTGTAATTAATCTACTCTTCATCTTGGAGATAGATTTACTTGTGAGGGGTATTCACAAGGGGATTGGGAAGAACATAGTGAAAGTTCTTGGAGAGTGTGAGAGAGCTCAGAAACAGAGCATACTCGTGTACTGTGGCCCCAGCAAGAAGCCCATTGAAATTCTTGCTGTATAGTGGATAAATCTCAAGAGGTGTCTTGGGGACTGGATGTAGGTCAAGTGGAAAGACCGAACCAGGATAAATCACTGAGTTTTCTTCTTCCTATCTTTACTTTTCATCTTGCTCTGTTTTACGCATTGTTTTCATTATATTGTGATATCTTCACTTACTTCACTTTGTGCAGAAAAATTTCAATCTTCCCAATTCACCCCCCTCTTGGGAAGTCAGCCTTGCTAACAAGTGGTATCAGAGCCCGGATTCCCATTCAAAGGAACTCACAGTCCGGGAATTAAGATGGCTGGCTTTGGAGAGAGTATACTTCCTGAAGGAAACAACACTCACAGACCACCAGGCTTCAGTGGAGAGCATTATGGATATTGGAAGATGAGGATGCAGATCTACCTCCAATCAATTGATCTTGACATCTGGTCAGTCATTGAAAAAGGAGACTTCGTCCCAATGGTTCTAACTGAAGATGGAAGACTCAAAGAGAAGCTAGAAGCAGAGTGGAATGATGAAGACAGAAGGAGAGTCCTACTGAACTTCAAAGCAAAGCATTGTTTGGTCAGTGCCCTAAACCAGGATGAATTCTACAGAGTCTCACAATGCACCACTGCAAAAGGAATGTGGGATACTCTACAGATTGCACATGAAGGAACATCTGGAGTTAGGGAGAACAGACTGAACACATGCATTGGGGAGTATGAAAGCTTCAGAATGGCTGAAGGAGAAACTGTAAAGGAGCTCCAAAAGAGATTCACTCTCATTGTGAATCAGCTGAAGAGCCTGGGAAAAGAATACACACAGTCTGAGAAAGTAAGAAAGATACTCAGAGCTCTCCCTCTGGAATGGTAGCCCAAGGTGACAGCTATAGAAGAAGCCAGAGGAGAATCAATGGCTTCTGTCACAGCTCTCTTCGGCAGCCTTGAGGAGTATGAAGGAAAAATCAAAGCACTCAAGGAAGCTGGGCTGGACAGAAAGAAGAAAGGTCTTGCCCTCAAAGCTGCTGATGAAAAGGAAGAAGAATCTGATGAAGGAGATGAGCTGGATGAGGAAACTCTGGCTATGATGGTCAGGAAATTCGGAAGATTCTATAGCAAGAAGAAGAGCAAGAGATTCTTTAAGAAAGGAGTAACTGGAGAAAACAAGAAAGAGGCAAAAGAACCTGTGACTTGCTATGAGTGCAAGAAGCAGGGACACATTAAGTGGGATTGTCCCCAATTCATTAAGAAGCAAGAAAAAGAAAAGAAAGCTGCAGACAAAGGGAAGAAGAAGAAAGCCTATATCTCATCCATCTGGGGCAACAGCTCAGATGAGGAAGAAGAAGATGAGGATGAGATTGCCAACATTTGTTTAATGGCACTTGCCTCAGAAGAAGTCTTACCCTCATGCAGCAGTGATCAGGAAGAAGAGGTATATGAATCTGAACCTTCCTATTCTGAATTACAAGATGCATTTCATGAGCTTCATGATGAATTCATTAAAGTTGCTAAAGAACTGAAATTGGCAAAGAAAAAGATAAATAAGCTGGAATCCCAAAGCATAGTTTCTGAAATTACCTCCTTGCCTACTACTGAATCTGTTTATTGCACTTCATGCATTGAACTCAAGCAAACTAATGATTATTTAGTTAAAAGTATGTCTAGGCTCACTAGAGGCAAAGATATGTTGTTTGCATTAATGGGGAGCCAAAGAATATCACAAGGAAGAGCTGGTCTTGGCTATGATCCATGTGCTGTCAAGGAAAAGATTAAGAAGAAAAATCAGAATGCTTATATGAGACATTTTGTTCATGCTGAGAACATTAAAACGAAAACTAATGCATTACATCACATTGAAACATATGATCAACCAAGGCATGCTAGACAAAAGTATTATCTGCACTGTTTTCTTCCTGCATCTCAATCTAGCAGTCCTTTCACCACCTGTCATTTCTGTAACAAAAAGGGACATATTTCCAGTTCTTGTGTTTTGAAGAAAAATGGACTTGGCAGGAAAGCTGAATGGGTTCCCAAAGTTGCATCTGCATCTAGGAAAAGATATACTGACCAAAAAGGACCCAAGCAAATTTGGGTACCTAAAAGGAAAACGTAAACACTGTTTTACAGGTCTGTCTCAAAGCTAAGAAAAGCAACAAATGGTATATGGACAGTGCCTGCTCAAGTCACATGACTGGTGATAAGGAGAAGTTCATCACCTTGAGAGACAAGAAAGGAGGAAAGGTGACCTTTGGAGGTGACCAATATGGCAAAATCGTTGGTATTGGAATTGTGGGCAAAAATCCAGAAACATCCATTGAAGAGGTGCTGTTTGTGATTGGCCTCAACCACAACCTGCTAAGCGTGAGTCAAACCTGTGACAAAGGAAACTGGGTGCTGTTTGACTCAAAGTTTTGCCTGGTCATCAGAAAAAGTGATCACAAAGTAATCCTCAAAGCTCAAAGGGATGGTAACTGCTATACTATTGATCTTGATGAACTTCCTCCCTTAGATTCTGTATGCTTAATCAGTCAGAATAATGATAGTTGGCTATGGCATAGAAGATTAGCTCATGTGAACATGAATCAACTGTCTAAACTGATTAAAAATGAGCTAGTAACTGGTCTACCAAAAATATCTTTTGAAAAGGATAAAGAATGTGATGCATGCCTAAGAGGAAAACAAACTAAATCATCATTTAAATCTAAAAATATAGTCACCACAACTAGACCACTTGAACTGCTGCATATGGATTTGATTGGACCTTCTAGGGTAAAAAGTCTTGGTGGTAATATGTATGTGCTTGAAATTGTTGATGACTATTCTAGATTTACTTGGACATTATTTCTTTCTTCTAAAAGTGATACCTTTGATGCATTTGTAACCTTAGCTAAGAAAGTGCAGAATGAGAAAGGTATTTCTATTGTGTCTATCAGGTCAGACCATGGAGGAGAATTTGAAAATGCATACTTCCTGGAGTTCTACAATGAGCATGGGATTGACCACAACTTCTCAGCACCAAGAACTCCTCAACAAAATGGAGTGGTAGAAAGGAAGAACAGAACCATTGGAGAGATGGCTAGAGCTATGCTGAATGAGAAGGAACTCTCTCAAGTGTTCTGGGCTGATGCAGTGAATACAGCAAGCTACATCATAAACAGAGCCTACATCAGACCAATCCTTGGGAAGACTCCATATGAGCTGTACAAGGGAAGAAAGCCAAATCTGTCACACCTCCATGTGTTTGGGTGCAAATGTTTCATTCACAACAATGGTAAAGAAAATCTAGGTAAATTTGATGCCAAATCCGATGAAGGTATATTTCTGGGCTATTCTAGTAGGAGTAAGGCTTATAGGGTCTATAATAAAAGATCAAATATAGTAGAAGAATCAGTGCATGTGGTCTTCATTGAAAATGAAACTGTTTCAAAACATGTTACCAATAAGGATGATCTTACTTTCAATTTTGAAAAACTGGAAATTTCTGACAGAAGTAAAACTAAACCTCCAAAGATATCTGAATCTGTTGACACAGAGGAAGATATCCAGGAGCAAGAGTTTGATGAAGAAAATAATGAAGAAACAACTCAAGAACTCCCTAGAGCTTGGAGATATCAAAGGAATCACCCTGTTGATCAAGTAATAGGGAATGTTCAAGAGAAAGTTAAAACCAGAAAACAGTTAAGGGATCAAATGCTCAATTGTGCCTTTATTTCTGAAATTGAACCCAAATGTGCTGAAGAAGCCTTAACTGATGAATATTGGATTATGGCTATGCAAGATGAATTAAATCAATTTGAAAGAAATCAAGTTTGGGATTTAGTACCTAGACCCAAAAATCATCCTGTTATTGGTACCAAATGGGTTTTCAGAAATAAACTTGATGAATCTAGAACAATAATCAGAAATAAAGCTAGATTGGTTGCTAAAGGGTATAATCAGGAAGAAGGTATTGATTTTGAAGAAACCTTTGCACCAGTAGCTAGGCTAGAAGCTATAAGAATACTGCTGGCATATGCATGCATGAAAAATATTTTATTATATCAAATGGATGTAAAAAGTGCCTTTCTGAATGGATATATCATGGAAGAAGTATATGTAGATCAACCTCCAGGCTTTGAGGATCCTACAAAACTAAACCATGTTTATAAACTGAAGAAAGCTCTCTATGGTTTAAAACAGGCCCCTAGAGCATGGTATGAGAGACTGAGCAATTTCCTAACTGATAAGGGGTTTAACAGAGGCAAAGTTGACACAACCTTATTTACTAAGAAAGAAAATAAAGATTTGCTAATTGTTCAAATCTATGTTGATGATATTATTTTTGGTGCTACTAATGAAACTCTTTGCAACAAATTCTCTGAGTTAATGCAGGGAGAATTCGAGATGTCTATGATGGGTGAACTCAACTTCTTCCTTGGACTGCAAATAAGACAGCAAAATGATGGTATCTTTCTCAGTCAATCCAAGTATCTAAAGGAACTGCTAAAGAAGTTTGGTTTAGAGAATGCCAAACCAATGGGAACACCTATGGCCACTGCAACCAAACTGGACATGGATGAAAACGGGAAGATATTTAACATTACTCAGTACAGAAGAATGATTGGATCCCTGCTATACCTAACTGCCAGCAGACCTGACATAATGTTCAGTGTTTGCATGTGTGCAAGGTTCCAATCATGCCCCAAAGAAACCCATGCAACAGCTGTGAAAAGAATTTTCAGATATCTTATTGGAACATCACAGATGGGTCTTTGGTATCCAAAAGGCAATGGAGAAGATCTCAAAGGATACACTGATGCTGATTTTGCAGGATCCAAAACTGACAGAAAAAGTACAAGTGGAACCTGTCAGTTCCTTGGAGGATCCCTGGTTTCATGGTTCAGAAAAAAGCAAAACAGTGTGGCCTTATCTACTGCAGAAGCTGAGTATGTTGCAGCTGGAAGCTATTGTGCCCAAGTCATCTGGATGAAACAGCAGCTTAAAGATCTTGAGATTAATATAAAAGAGATACCAATCATGTGTGACAACCAAAGTGCTATAAATATCACCAAGAATCCTGTCATGCATTCAAGGACGAAACATATTGAAGTAAGGCACCACTTCATAAGAGATCACGTTCTGAAAGGAGAAGTTAGACTGGAATACATCCCAACAGAGGATCAAGTAGCTGATATACTCACAAAACCTCTATCAGAAGACAGACACTGCAAAATAAGGAGAGAATTGGGAATGGTAAATCCCAGTGAATTGTAAGTTATTTCTGTGCAATTCTGTCTTTAAAGCTTTTAATATTAGAATAAATTCTAACTTGAGCATCGGAGTTTGTCTTAGTGTAGTTGCAGGTGCTCCTTGTGAAAATCAATGGCTAAAAGTTTGAAAGATTGGAGCACTCCAGATTGGAGCAACCAGAAAATGAAGTGAATAATAATTATCCTAAGTTCTGGATCCATTCTGTAAGTCTTTAAAGTTGAAATTTGTATGTTAGAAGAATTTCATTGATAATCTGTGTCTTTGAACTGGTCAACATGGTCAACATTCGAATTTTGGTTGACCAACAGACGAACTTTGGCCTGTTATGCCTTGGAACAGTTCTCGGTTATGCCTCGAAATTCGTCTGTTGAAGCTTGAAAGTTCGAATTTCCAAAATCAAAATTTCAAAGTAATGATTGTCCATCACTGTTATACAAATTATTACTTCTTAACATACGAATGTTGGACAATCTTTGCAAAAATTGAAAAATTTGAATTGTCAAGTTCAAAATTCGTCTGTTGAAACATGTTCTTGATGAATGAATGCTTGAAAGATAAAGATCTGCATGCTTAATTCATCTGTTGATTGATGGTTTGTGTAATGCTGTCTTTTTCTTTCCAACATTCGAATTTTGTTAAAACAAAATTCATCTGATGTGCTTGTATTGCTTGTTTCAAGCCACTGTCAGACGAACTTTCAAGATGAAAATTTGTCTGTCAGTAAGCTATGCTGAACAGTTTAACTTGTGACTGCCCGAAGTTCGAATTTTGACCCCTCAAAATTCGTCTGTCAGACGGTTACACACGTTAAATGCGACGGTTTTCCACAGAACAGACGCAACCCTATTTGTAACCTCCCTGAGTCTGTTCTGATTCTCTCTTCAATCCTCTTAACTCCTGTCCAAAAACCGTCATTCTTCACCGTTTGAACTTCCATTCGCATCCTATAAACCTATTCTCAGCCACATTCTGCTTCATTCAACCGAGAAATGGCAAGAGTTAAAATTCCTGGAACAGGAAAAGCTGTGGCTCGTCCTAAAAGGAATGTTAAATCTCAATACGCTACCAAAGAAGGAGAAAAATCAAAGAGAAAAGCTGAACCCAGCAAAGCTACTCCCTCTAAACGCCAGAAATCTTCATCCAAAGCAGAATCTCAGAAAACTGGACCCTCTTCTTCAAAAAGTCCAGAACCGTCTATTCCTGCTACTACCTCTTCTGCTTCTTCCAGTACTGAATCTGGAGAGTTTGAATTGACTACAGTGCCACTGTGGAGCACTCCTGAGATTCAAGAAGAGTACACTACCAAGTTTTCCACCAAAAAGGTAATCAAGCCTCATTGTGTAAATATGGAACAATTTCTGATATCCAACAATTTTGATGCTGCTGTATGGTTGTTAAGATATAAAAATCTGTTGGAAATTGCTGAAAAATATGATGATGAGGTAGTGAAGACTTGGTATGCCTCTCTTCAATATAACAGCAAGAAAAAGAAATGGGAGGTCACTTTGAGATCAAGGACCATCTGGCTTACTGATGAAACATTCAATGAAGTACTGGAAATCCCAGGTCAAGATGGGCTAAAAATTGACATAACAGCCTCTGGGTATATGGATGAGGCAAGCACAGCTGATGAAGAAGGTGGACCCTTTCTGAACTACAAAGAAAGCACCATCTTGGATACCTTATTCAGGAGAAGGGAGAACAGGCCAACAATAAATCTGTTGAAGCCCACAGACCTAAGTGTACAAGTCAGAATCCTGCACTACATAGTGTCAAGGATCATTTTCAACAAGGGTGGTAGCTTCAATCTGATAACAAGGGCAGAGGCTCATGTGATGACTGCTATCATTCGGGGGAAGCTGATTAACATGGGTCATATCATCCTCCAAAGAATGATAAAGGCAAGAGATCAAAGGAAGGATTCCACACTCCCCTATGCTGCAATTATTTCAAGAATCCTGCAGCATGCTAGGATTCAGCACATTGAGAAGGGGAAAGGTAAACTCACTGAGGCTTTCAAAGAGGAGGAACTGCAAAGGATGGGCATTGAGAGAGATGAAGGACGATGGGTTGGAAAGGGAGCAGGGAAAACTGAAGACTTGTTCTTTGTTACTGATGCATCCCTCCAATAAGAAGGCACTTCTGAGGCCCCTGACAGATCCTTACCTCAGCCTTCCCAGACAATTCCATCTCCCTCCAGGCCTACACACCCTCCTTCCACTCCCTCCTCACGAGCCAAGCCAACAAAGATCACTGAGTTGTTTGACAGTCTGTCAACACTCATTCTCAGCATCAGAGATGAGCAAAATGCCAAATTTGCTCATCTACAAGATCAGATCCATCAGTTGGCTGTGAATATGAAGGTGGTGGCTGATGCTTATGAAGTGATAAGAAATGCAATTCCTACCACTTCAGCTCCACCTCAGCCTGGTGTCCCTGAGCCTACTCTGTCTCCATCCCCTGTGCCTCCAAGTCCCTTTGAGATTGCCTCCTCTGACCATAATTCGGATATTGATGGTGCTGATGCTATGAGAACACCAAGTCCTGGTCCACCCTTGGACTATGGACTAGAAGGAGAAGGTCTTCAAGAATCAAGCCCTCTTAAGCCTATGCAAGAAGATGCTCCGGATTCAATTCTGTCTATTCAAGAATCAGAGCAAGTTGAAAGACTGGTTGCAGCCATTTCAACCTCTTCTGTGCCGGAAGAAGCAAGCAATGAGGAAAGGAGCATTGTACCTGTTATTGATTATCTTGCCGTTGCTCACAATGCTCTGCTAATAGCTCAGAGGAGAAGGCTAGAAGAAATGTTTCCTCCTGCTAGATCAGCTTCTTCTTCTCTTGCTGTGTATGGGCTTTCAGAGGAACAGAGAGCTCAACTAGCTCTTTCTAGGCAGAAAATGCAAGTGCTGCTTGAGGTCTCTGATGATGATGCTGAAGAACCTACTGAGCCCCCTGCACCAGTTCAGCCAGAAATTCCTTTTGCTCCTGTCCCCCTTCGTGCTGTTCCTATCACTCAGATACCTCCTCCAATGGACTTTGTTGGGCTTCCTGATGATGCCAAAAAGGGGGAGAAGATAAAGCAAACTGGGACTAAGCAAGCTGGAAAATTTGCTGAGTCATCTGGAAAAGGAAAGACTTACAGCAAGAAGTCTAAGCCAAAGAAGAAGTGATTTTTTTTAGATCTTAGGCTGAATCTTCTTGTTGTATCTTGTTTTAATTGGTTGATTGTAATTGGTTGTTTGTTTTTTTAAGAACTACTCTTTAATTGGAATTTGTATTACAACAGTTTGGTGATACATAGTATGTTCATGGTTGCAATGTTTTGGGCTTTGAATCTCTTCACTTAATCTGTTGCTTTGATATCTTATGCATATGTTGAGGGGGAGCTTATGAAAGCAAACCCAAGTACTAATCCAGTTTGTAAGTTGTTTTGTCATCATCAAAAAGGGGGAGAATGTTGAATCAAGAGTTTTGATGATTGTAAACCAACATTCAAGAGCTTGAATTGAAGATATCAAAGGAGATCAAAGCTGTGTCAAGTGAAGACTTTATGAGTATTTGCTGTTAAATCTCTTGTAGGATCTTTAGTTTTTGTTATGATTGGGTAAAAGATTTTGATTTGAGAAAAAGATGTTTTCAAACCTTGATTTTGTGTTAAATCTTTACCTATTTGAAAAACACCCACAAACAGACGAAGGTTGAAAGATTAAGCTAAACTGTCAAGTTGGAAATTCAAACTTTGCCTTTGGAAGTTCGAACTTCGAGCTGAAACTGAATGAGTCTGAAGAGATGGCTCTCTGTCAGACGAATTTTGGCTGCTCAAAATTCAAATTTTCATCTAGTCTGAAAGAAGCCTTTCTGGTAACAGACGAACTTCACACTTTCAAAATTCGAATTTCAAGAAAAAATGAAGTTTGAGAAAACCAAAGAAATTCGTCTGAGACTATGATAAAATGCATCTGAAATCAAAATGAAATTGAGTTTGATAAATGCTCTCTGACAGACGAATTTTGAACTGCCAACATTCGAATTTTCATATAAGTCTGAAAGAAGCTTCTTTGTAACAGACGAACTTTAAGTCTCCAAAATTCGAATTTCAGACAAAACAAAATTTGAGAGAATAGAAGAAATACGTCTGATACTATGTTAAAGTTCATCTGAGATCAAGAATGATTTAAGTTTCAAAACTGCTCTCTGACAGACGAACTTTGAACATTGAAATTCGAATTTCAGAAGCAAAAATCTTGAGTCTGTTTAAGTGAAACATCAACATTCGAATGATGAAATTAGTCTGGAAAGAGTCTCTCTGACAGACGAATTTCACCCTTTCAAAATTCGAATTTCGAGGGCACTGTAGCAAATTGAAAACACTGTTCACACTTAACCGAAAAACTTTCTTCTTGAAAATTCGTATGTCACATTGTGAAAATGTTTTGTATGTTTCAAAATTCGAATTTCACTTAATGAACAGACGAACTTCGTGTTGTAACGTTGGAAGCTTTAACCTTCGGTTCCTTCGAAATTCGTCTGTTGACCAGCCAAAATTCGAATTTCAGTATGTCAGAAACATTAAATGCGGTTGGTAAACGGATAGTTTTTCAGAGTAACCGTTGGATAACTTCTCCAACGGATAGATTAAAGTCTCTAACGGATATTTGAGACCTAAATCTATAAATACAACAACATTTGAAGTTGTGGGTAACAAATCAAATAAGTGTGTACCGAATTTCTGCTAAATCTTTTCTCAAAAGCTTTTACCCTCTCAACTTCTATACTTGTACTGAAACTTTCATATCTACTCTTTTCAAGAGAGTTATTTTATTGTAATCAATCTACTCTTCATCTTGGAGATAGATTTACTTGTGAGGGGTATTCACAAGGGGATTGGGAAGAACATAGTGAAAGTTCTTGGAGAGTGTGAGAGAGCTCAGAAACAGAGCATACTCGTGTACTGTGGCCCCAGCAAGAAGCCCATTGAAATTCTTGCTGTATAGTGGATAAATCTCAAGAGGTGTCTTGGGGACTGGATGTAGGTCAAGTGGAAAGACCGAACCAGGATAAATCACTGAGTTTTCTTCTTCCTATCTTTACTTTTCATCTTGCTCTGTTTTACGCATTGTTTTCATTATATTGTGATATCTTCACTTACTTCACTTTGTGCAGAAAAATTTCAATCTTCCCAATTCACCCCCCCTCTTGGGAAGTCAGCCTTGCTAACAGCACCACAATGACCCCGTACGGTGTCAGAGAATGAGAGGGACCGCGGGAGACAGATGGGAGCAGAGGGAGCGGCCTAAGGCAATGAAAATTTCTCCACTACTTTGTACCACGTACGGCAGAGTGGAGATGGGGGAGCCCTCGGATTGACACGAAGAGAAGCAGGGCCACAACATGACAAAGGGACGCCTCCACTACTCGATACCGGGTACGGTAACACAATGACGAGAATGGGCGCAGCAGAGAAATTGGGGACGAGAGAGAGGGCAAAGGGGTGAGCCACGCGATTAGGGTGGGGTTCTGATTCACTCGCTGCAGCCCTATAAAAAGAGGAAGGGAATTTTCTCTGGGGGGGTCTTTCTGAGATTTCTGGAGCTCGAAAGAAAAAAAATAGAGTCTGAAAAACTGAGAGGAGAGACAGAGAGAGTGGAGAAAGGAACACCGAAGAGAGATCCTCAAGACCGACACAGAGGAAGCCGAAGGTGCAAAGCTAGAAGACGGAGGGGGAGCTGTGGAAGGACGAATTGAAGATCCAAAAGAGTACTCCGACTGGTAATGCTTAGGCTTAGTTTCGGACAATAGGTTGAGGATTTTTAATATTGGGTCAGGAAGTGATTCGGATACTGATTGTTGTTGCCATTAGATACAGTGATGTGTTTTGTTTGCCTGATTGGTAGGAGCAGGGTACAGGGTAATGCTGTTATTTTGGTGTTGAGGTGTTTCCTTAGTCTATTGCATGAGTTTTGAAGTTGGTTTGTTGTCTTTTTCTATGATGATGCACAGTTTTGGGAATGAATTTGATGTGATTTTGATAGTTGATAGGGTCGACATTTAGTTAGTCACTGTGTTTGAGATTTGTTTTGCTTCGTAATGTTCCATTGCTTGGAATTTGATCTAGGGGTTATAGGACATCTAACATCTGGTTCTATTGAGGGGTGCTGGAAAATTTTGTATTCAGAAAATCTCTGTGCATTTTGTTGAAGGCTCTGTTTCAACTTCTAATATTATGGAGATTACGCTTGTTTATAGCAGAAGTCAGCAGTTTTTTTTACACACTGGATATGTATAGTGTCTATGTTTGATAAAGTGAAATGCTGAGGAAAGAAAGTCCTGGGCCAGAGAGTTTTGTACATTTCTTTATTCCCTGATTTGTTGCAGCATGCTTGAAATATTTGGAAAAAAAAATATAAAAAATAAAAATAAAAACCAAGGTTTTCACGAGCTTAGAATTTTGTTCTGTGATCTATATGGATTTGGTAATGGGTTTTGTGTCAAAAGGCTAGACTACCTTATTTTGTTACAAAGTGGAGTAGGAAAACCAAATGCTCACTGGCATTTAAGCCCAAATATGTGGGGCTAAAGATTGTTTTTCTTCACTTCGTTCATGAAGGGTTTGAGTTTCAAATGAATCTCTCAAATATGTAGTTACAGCATTTCACCTTCACGGTTTGGGATAAGTTCCTAAGAGCCAATTAGGAATGGTGTTACTGGCTCCAGGGTTATGCATTCTACTTTCCATGGCATATTCACCAAATGCAGTGTTGTTATTTTCAATTTTCTTGAGGGATATCTGACTATTCTGTTGTGGTAACATTTGCCCTTATGTTTTGTCTGTTGTTTAAGACATTAAGTGGTGGTTATTGCATTAAGTTTGAAAGATTAACAGGATAAGTATCATCGCTATAATAGTAAAAGGTGATAATGATAAAAAGAGGGAGAGAAGTAAATGTAATGTCATGAAAAAGAGAGTTTTAGAGTTTACTCCGAGGGCCTAAGTCTCCGTGGGTAAGTAAGGTGTTAGTCAAAGGGTGCCATGAGCAAGGAGTTGCCATGCTGCCTATATTGGTTAACCTTCAAATGTTTAGAGTTCCAATGATTCCTTATTTTTACTAATAATAATAATAATGACAATAGATAAGTAAAATAAATAATAAATAATATAAATAAGTAAAAATCGCGTTTGCAAATTTTCTTTATCTTTATGCCTTGAATAGTAATATTTTGAGTGTTTGGATACCAATCAGTAAATTATGAGTGACCAAATCACCATATATGCTGTTTGGTTTTGTTTGGAAATTGGCTTTTGAAAATAAAAAACATAGATAAAAGTGTTACCTTAATTATTTTATTTTATTTTCCAAGTCTTTGAGAATGGTCTTTAATTATTTATTTTATTAAGAAAATGCAAATAATTTATAAATAAAGAGTAATATAAATAATTTTAAAATAAATAGATAAATAATATATCTTGGATGTATTAACTTTATCTTAAATCTCTTTTTCAATAAAAAGAGGTTTTCTAGGTGCATCTCTTTAAATAAGTAATTAAAGAAAAAAGATTTTCTAATTGCACTTTTCATTGTATAATTTGAAATAAAGAAATAAAATAATTTGGTCCTTCCAATTTTTTACTTTTCCTACTTATTTACCACAAGTAATAGTACCGTGGAGGTTTAGGTGTTAATCAGTAATTTATGAGTGACAAAATCACCACATATGTTGATTGTTTCTAGATACTTTCCTCTTAATGATCTCATAAAAATTATTCATATCAAAATTATTTATTTTCTTTCAATTTTTATTTAATTGTCTTTTTATTGCATAAAAATAAAAATTATTATTAGTTTTTGTTTTCATTGTTTGCCACGAGTGCCATCACCGTGACTATGTAAGCGTAAATCAGTAACTTGTAAGTGATGAAGTCACCACATATGCTGATTATTATTTTTCAAAGCATTAATAATGATCACATTTATTAATTTCTTTTTTAAAAAAAAATATAGGTGTCAAAATGATTTTTATAATAAAAATAATAAATAAAAATAAAAAATATTTGTACAACGAAAAAAAGTTTATTTGTTTTCTTTTGAACTTTTTTTGTTTTTTTTGTCTCGAGTAACACTACCATGGACACTTAGGTATCAATGGGTAAATGTGAGTGATAAAATCACCACATGAGCCAATTGGTTTTATTTTGCGAAAATAAAATTGTTTTCAAATATTTCCTTTTCGAATCAAAATAAAATGTTTAAAATCACACATAATTTTAATCCTATCTTTTTAAATTGAGAAAAAAAACATATATTCTTTCTTTTTAGGAATTGATTTTGTAGAACAAAAAAAAATAATCAATAAATGAAAATAAATGAAAAGAGTAAATAATGGGAATTAATCTGTCTTTTACAAATTAAAACACACTAACCAATTCTAAAAATTGTTTCCTTTGTGGAAAGACAAATTATTTTCTATAAACTTCTCTTTTCAAAGAATATATATAATAAAAAATACCAACCCAGTGACATGTTTTTTTTAGTCCGAGTTACGTCGACTTTGATCCCTATCGCAGGATACGTAGGCCCCAGAATCTAATTCTGGGTCAAGTCCACCTTTGTAAATAAATAAATATTTTCTTATTTATTTGGTGTTTTTTCTCTTCATTTAATAAACATTTACCAATTTTTCAAGTCCACTTTTGTAAACAAATAATATTTTTCTCTTATTTTGTTTTTCTCAACTTTTCATTTTATTCTTTATTCTCATTTTTACATTTTTCTTATTTTTATATTTATTCATTTTTGCATGTGAATGGTAAAAGGGCAATCAAAATAATTTTTTAAAAGCCATAAAAATTGCATGATCAACCTAAGGTAACCGTTCCTAGGAACGGGTGTTGTGGGGGTGCCTAACACCTTCCCCACTCACAATCATACTCCCGAACTCAACTCTAATTCGCAGACCATCCTTGTCCTTTTGTTTTTATCTCGGTTTTCCAAAATTTCCCTTAAAATTTTGGTGGCGACTCCCTCCGAAATTTTTCTTTTTTTTCTCATTCCGCGCCATCCGCGTCGCATCTCCAGGTGTGACAAATACTTTACAGACAAGACTATTCTCGCACCAACTATTAATGTTGTTGCAGATATCAATAATTACATCTGTGCATTGTTACCCTGAGATTGTGTTGAATATCTTAGCTCTGACTTGATTTGTAAATCAAGTCAAGATTCAGATTCCTTCCAAGAACTATACCCTCCTGAGTTTCTGAATACAATTAACTCTTCAGGTCTTCCCCCACACAACCTATCTTTAAAGGTAGGAGCACCAATGATGTTACTTCGAAACATAGATCAATCATTAGGGCTTTATAATGGGACAAGATTAAGAATCACCAAGCTTGTTGCACATATTGTTGAGGCAGAAACTTTGAATGGTACTCATCCTAATCAAAAGGTTCTAATACATAGGATGGACATGAATCCCTCAGAATCAAGATGGCCATTCAAATTGCAAAGGAGGCAATTTCCCATTACATTATCATTTGCAATGACTATAAACAAAAGCCAAGGACAATCATTGAAATATGTAAGGCTGTACTTGCCAAAGCCTATTTTCATCCTTGGACAACTATATGTAGCTCTATCAAGAACAAAGTCAATCTCTAGTATGAAAATATTGATACATGATGCACAAAAGCAACCACAAAATAGAACAACAAATGTAGTCTACAGAGAGGTCTTTCAGAGCATTCAAACAACAATGTAAACTTCCACTTAAACTTATTTCATTTGACATATGTTTCATATTTTTGTAACCACAATTTCATATATGTTCTTCTATATATAGCATATCTGATATGAGTCAAATTATATATTCAGACTTTAATTCAAATGAAGGACTCTACCATTTTGGAATTAAGGCATGCGTCCAAAATTTCACATGTATGTCTACTGCTTTTTCTTTATCAATTTACAAATAATAGAATAGTATATATTGTTCATGTAAAAAATTTATGGATTCAGCTCATATTATTCATGCAGGACTTTTTCAGATCACATATTATACCATTTTGCACTACTAACACTCTTAATTTCTTATAATTTATTCAAATATTACTGGCTCAGTTGCTCCTCCTGGCCTTGTCCACCTACACCTTGCTAATGATATGTAGAACCCAACAATTACACTTGATCTTATTGGCCAAAGGTAACTCTAACTATATACAACTTGCTTACTACTTAACCATTACCTGTAAGTAAATATCAAGAAATTATTTTAATTCATATTTATTCTTTTCTTCTATATTTCCAAATATCAAGGGATTGCTACTGCCACAAACTACCAAGATCTAACAAAAGTCTTCTACTCATGGTGATCCAGAATAGCAATCTAATATGTAGCAAAAGAAATAGCACACTAACTTTGTTGTACTTTTTTGCTTAGTAGAAATAGCTATCCGCTTTTTGCTTTTTTCCAGTATATATGTACAAAAATATAAGAGGAAGGTACTTACGTAGACTTCTACTTTTTTTTCACCATTACAAACAAGTGATCAACTGTTTAGTATATGCCTGTTTCTACATTTTAGGTTCTATTGTATTTATCTCCAATGCATAGGTATACTGCTTCAGACTTCTACAGAGTAGTGTCAATGCTTATATCAGTCCTGCTTTTAGTGTCCATCTCCACTTACTATTACTTACGTTCACATTTTCCTTGCAACTTCTTTATTGGAATTAATTATTACATTCCAACTTGCAATGCAATCAACTTCCTCATAAAGTCTTCTTCATATGCTTCTCAAGTTATAACATACTACATTTTTCATAGTGCAACATATTTACTCAAGCTACATCTTACTTTCCACTTTTTTATTGTTACATTGATTAAATATCAATTTCAACCTAAGATACAATATATACCACGTCCGATAAAATAAATTCCCCCGTGCATCACACAAGGAGGATATTCTAGTTATATATAAATTAATTAAATGCTAAGCAAGTTGAGTTGTCATACTTTCTTATTAGGGGCAAAGGAAATCGCATAGGTATAGATTGAAATAAAATGCACGGAAAAGATAAATATTATAGTTTTTAACAAAAATGCCCTTTACATATTTTTTTAAAACACTAAGGGTATTCTTCATCCAATAGTTGAAAACTAATCCTTTTGAGGCATATAGATCATTGAAGTGAGTTTTGCCTCTTCTAATAAAATTTTTTCTATACACACGACCACAGATCGAATGCAGGATAGCATATTTAAAAGAACCAATCATCTACCAACTGTGTTAGGACCTTATTGGTGATTTACATTTTTATTAAACCATTAAATTAATTTATGAAATAAGATCTTTGTGATGTCAAACTGAAGCCCAGGCCTTTGGCCAAAAACGAAAATCCATTTTTTGTGGGACCAAAGTTAAGAAGGTGAATGAGGAGGAAGCTGTGAGACAGCAGTGAAACAAAGCTTTTAACGCCTAATTAAGAACGTGGATATGAATCAACCTTTCTAATGCCAATTTGTAATTGAAGAAAAAGAAGAAGATCAAGTTTAAAAAGATGGTGGTGACCTTACCTTGTCCGAGTAGAGAGCTATGGAAAAGGTGTTATAACTTTCTTTTGTTTTTGAACCATGGTGCACGTATAGTCGTTGACACCTGGATATTTTGAATGAAATGAAACAATACCATCTTTCCCATATTTTTTTATTGATTTAAGATGTCCTTGATGGAATAATATTGATATTCACTACGCCAGATTTGAGAATAATAGACGCCTAATAGTAGGCGGTTATATAAAAAATCGCTAACAAAAATAAGATGAGAAGGATTTGTAGGCGGTTATATAAATAACCGCATACAAAAATTGATATTTGTAGGTGGTTCATTAAAGAACCGCTTACTAATATATTATTTAATAAAAAAATAAAAAACATAATCAAATAGTAGGCGGTTATTAAAATAACCACCTACTTTTATTTTAATTTTAATAATAAAAATTAAATAAATAAAATGAAAAGTATGCGGTTATTTTAATAACCGCCTACTTTGGTTTTAATTTTAGCCCTAAAACGTGCTTTTGAGCAATTCCCATTGCCTCCGCGTACACTACTCTATGCAAGCTCCCTACTGACTCCTTCCAAGCTCTCCTCCTTTGGCATTCTGCGGCTTGTTCGAGTTCATGTCCGAGTTCTGTGGCTTGTCTGATTTCGTGTTCATATTCAATCTCTCTCCTTCAACCTCCATCTT
This sequence comes from Adenanthera pavonina, assembly GCA_026686845.1. NCBI lineage: Eukaryota > Viridiplantae > Streptophyta > Magnoliopsida > Fabales > Fabaceae > Adenanthera > Adenanthera pavonina. The sequence goes on from JAIVEN010000017.1 coordinate 15,064,634, forward strand.
CAGGTTCTATGGCTTGCTTGCTCATTGCGTTGGTGGCTTGTCCAAGTTCGTGTTCGTGCTTACAGTCTTTAGCCTCCATCTTCGTGTTCGTGTTCATTTTCATGTCCGTGTCCATGTCCGTTTCCGTGTTCGAGATCTGTGGCTTGCATGCTCGCTATGTTGGTGGCTAGTCCAAGTTCATGTTCGTGCTTGCAGTCTCGCGTTACCAGATAACCTAGCTCTTTTGAATTCCTACAGGTTGGCAATTCACCTCCACTTTTCTGTTTCCCACCAATTTCTCCTCCCATTCCCCACCCCCACTCATGATTCGAGGTGTGCCTTCCAAGTGTTTGCTAAAATGCCTATATGAGATGTGTTCCTAAATTTCTTGTAATTTGGAGTATGAGGGAATTATATGGGATAGTGGACTGGTCAAAGGAAACTTCATCGGATGCTGTCGTGTGTTTGTCTTTAGCAATAATCTCTCATCTTTATTTGCTTGTATTATTCCGCTGCCATGACCATAAATTTTAATGATTTTGAAGTCACTTTAAGGAAAGTTCTGTGTTGCAGGTTCAGTATTCATGCTGCACATTAGTGTGATAGTCGAGGCAAAAGATGACAAGTAGAAACATATGTATGTATATATATAATATTTTGCATATTACAACCAATAGTAGCTTAAAATTAAATGTATGCAACGTATATATATTCTTCTTATTAATATTTATTATCAATCTTCATCCATACCTTCGCAGATTCAGTAATATATATATGCCCATCAGTTTACCTGCTCCTTGTGATTATTTTCGATTTAGTAAAAAGTTATGATTTTTATTATGGTTTTTTTTTGGTATAAGTGTAGCCTTTGAGTCTCGAGTTTCTAGTTTAGGATTTATGCTCTCTCCTCCGTTTGATTTGGGATAAGTCTGTGGCTGTTATATTTTCTCCTCTGTTTGTTACTATGTTTTTTGTTTTGGTTCATATCGATTACCTAATTGTTTGATTTGCTGTTAGTCCATGACTGTTATGCTTTAAAATTTTCAAAAGTCCTTTTTTGTGATATAGAAAGCCCCTTTTCCCCATGGATGGCTGCATAAATTTGACATTATGTTTGAGGATGATTTTTCACAAGTCATTTTTTTTTTCCAGATTCATTATGCTACATTGCCTTTAAACCAGAATTTATTTGGAATGAGGGAAAATAGGAAAGGAAAATATTGGAAGGAAAAATAAATAAGAATCTAAATATCCTATCTTATTATTTTTTTTAATTTTTCTCTCGTATTTTTTTTCAACTATGCAACTGAAGGTTAAGTTGATTCATTATCTATATATTTTTTTTAACTACCACTCACTCTGCTGCTGCTATTCCTACTCTGCTACTGTTCTTTAATGTTCTATTATGATGACTGAACAAATGAATAATTCATTTTTGCGGGTTTGGTTTGAATGGACTTAGTTATGTAGACAAGGAAAAACTTTGATTTGGTCTAATAAATGAGTTTTAACGTTTGCTTTTAAAAAATAAATAATTTAACGTATATATGCCCATTAGTTCTTATCCAAACATACACCCTACTAGGAGATATACTAATAGTTTCTTTGTTTATTTGCAGGCACTGTATTTGCATATGGTATTACTAGCATTGAAAAGGCACATACTATGCATGTAAGTTAAAAACCATTTTTGTATTTGGGGATACTTGTTAAAAAACTACAAGTAGATACTTGTTAAACTCCTTTTCTACAGCCTTGTTGTTTGAGGATTCCAAACATTGTTTTATGGCACACTATTGTGGCCTGGCCTAATGATTGTAGCATTTAGTGTTTCTCGTTTCATATAACATATCTATGACTTCATCAAGGTCTCTTTGGAGTTTAAGCATCTATTTAACTGCTATAGAGATTTTAATTCTCACGCCTATAGATTTAAGAATTGGGTTTTAATAAAAAGTCTATTTTGCTGAGATGCTAGACATATTGTTCATAAGGTGTTTTATAAATGGAAATTCCTTTAGAACTCATATCATTTTACCTAAATATGGTAAATGGATTGGGGGCAGTTTCATATACTGTTTCAAAGGGGGTCATGTTAGTTGTTGAGTCAAATGTGGTGTTATACTATAATTAAGCGGATGGGAGCCATTTATTCCACTGCTTAGGATGATCTGTTGTCATACATCTCAGATAACACTCTAGGTAGCAATTTTCTATTTGGCCATCAGTTTGGAAGCAGTGCTATGCTGAAATGTGTAGCTCACTTTTGAAATGTCTTGGATATGAATATAATCTTGAAATCATGCAGGTTCCTGACCTCCTAAAAGATAAGACATATTGGGCAGACTACGCTGGGAAGTGAAGCTGCATTTGGTTTGTTCCTTGGTGCTGGTAGCTTGATACACTGTGGACAATAGTCATGGTTTTTGATCAAGAATTGATCTCTCAGCCCTGGTACACGCGCTTCTTTTTTTTTTTTGTTTCTCTTCCCACTTGATTAGTGTATGTTCTGCTACTTGTTTTGACCTCGTAGGATAGAATACTATTTCTCCAAACTAACTTAACAATTGCTGGATTGTTGCTTAGAGAAGCTGTGGTTGCTATATTTTTATTTTATTTTTCTCTCCTAAGAGCATCAAAATTTATCATGCTAGAGTGATGCTTGATTGTGTATATATCTATGGCAACTTATTTCATGATTGAATTTCTTATCCTAATAACATTAAAAGCATATCAGTACTGCGTGTATGGCATTTTATAAGCAACTAGGTAGGTTAAAAAACAATGATTGGTTAAAGATTGGAAGGATTAGTGTGTTCAAATCTACGTAGGAACTCATAGAGTCAACTTCATTTGAAAACAATTTGAAACAAGCATAACTTGAGTTGTAACTATGACATTTTGAACAAGCATAACTTGAGTTGTTGTTTTTCAAATTATAAAAATTAGGACATTTTGGGAAGCTCTACTCATGTTCTAACTACTGTCAAAATTTCAAACTTATTGGAGTCCATTTGGTATAGGAAAACACTGAAATATCAGATCTGGTGCAGAGTTGCAGAACCGGTTTATGACAGCTTTTCTAGACCAAATTCAAAAATTTATAGAATATTCTTTACAGCTCCAAAAATTACCATGTTCATCTCAAATAAAACCTCTACTTTCCCTCTAAAAATAGGCCAAATTTCAGACTTAATTTCGACCTCCAAGGCCCTCAAGGACAGACATACACTTTACTGTTCATTTATGTCATGTCTTAAATTCTTTAGTACCCAAACTTGCATTTCATTGAGATTTCTCATCACAGACATATTTCTTATTATTCATATAGCATAGAGACCTAGTTTAACAAATATAATCTGGTTTAAATCTTAAATTGGCTTCTCCACTTGTTTAAATCGACATGGGTTCCCTTGGCCATTTTAGGTTTCAATTTACTACTTTACTATATAACTTGAGTTCTTACATTCTCATCATCTTAACGTCATTTCTAAGACACCATCAAGCATTTAGAACCATTATTAACTCATTGAATTCATCATATTCATGTCATGATCTAAACTTGAGTTGTAACTATGACACTTTGAAACATGCATAACTTGAGTTGTAACTATGACAATTTGAACAAGCATAACTTGAGTTGTTGATTTTCAAATTAGGAAAATTAGGACATTTTGGGAAGCTCTACTCATTTGCTAACTCCTTTCAAAATTTCAGACTTATTGGAGTCCATTTGGTATAGGAAAACATTAAAATATCAGATCTAGTGCAGGGCTGCAGAACTGGTTTATGACAACTTTTCTGGACCAAATTCAAAAATTTATAGAATATTATGTACAGCTCCAAAAATTATCATCCTCATCTCAAATAAAACCTCTACTTGCCCTCTAAATATAGGCCAAATTTCAGACTTAATTTCGACCTCCAAGGCCCTCAAGGACAGACATACACTTTACTGTTCATTTATGTCATGTTTTAAATTCTTTAGTGCCCAAACTTGCATTTCATTGAGATTTCTCATCACGGACATATTTCTTATTATTCATATAGCATATAGACCTAGTTTAACAAATATAATCTGGTTTAAATCTTAAATTGGCTTCTCCACTTATTTACATCGACATGGGTTCCCTTGGCCATTTTAGGTTTCAATTTACTACTTTACTATATAACTTGAGTTCTTACATTCTCATCATCTTAACGTCATTTCTAAGCCACTATCAAGCATTTAGAACCATTATTAACTCATTGAATTCATCATATTCATGTCATGATCTAAACTTCCCTTAGCCCCTTAAATCTTTGTTGAGTCAAATTTTAACACTTTCATATATTAAACTAGTTTAGAAATTTTTCTTAGCCTTATACTCTTATGTAATGCAGGTTGAACATGTCATTGTGTTTGTTATATATTAGCTATTTAATTGAGAAGCTTTGAAGCAGCAAAATAAGGTGCTAAACTAAAGGGGATAGTATAGTACAAGGTTATAAGATATGTTAATCTTGCTTTCAAAGTTGTTGAAAATGGTGGTGTTGAATGATTGTTGTACCCATTGACTGATGTTTGATTTGCATGTTTGATTTCCAAGTTGTTATGTTGCTGATTTCCTTTAGACCTCTATCATTATTATGCCATGTATTAATATCTAATGGCATGCAATATAATTACTTTATTAATTAGAAGTAATTTGATGATTGGAAATGATTAGGTACATGGTTGCTGCTATGATTGGTTGACATTTGCTAGTTTTTGTATGAACATAGGGTTTAAGGCCTGAGAAACTCTCATTTTTATGTCGTTATGCTACTAAATTTTATTTAAAAATTAGTTTATGGTTGCTAGAAATAGTCTATGGTTGAATCATGTATTACTTTAATCTCCTAGAATAAAAATAGTCCTTATGTTCAAAAAATATTTTCTACAGTAAAGTAACAGGAGTTCAAGAATTTGGTTTTAATATATACATTGATGATAACTTCCTTTATCTAAAAAAAAAGGCTCAAATTTCTGCTTCTATATATATATATTATATGTTCTGTTAATTCTTAATTTCCTTGTAATTTATTTCTTGAGGAATGTGATTTACTTTTCAGCTAATGCAGTTATTAAGCAAAGCAATCAAACTAATATATGCCATTTATATTTGCATAAAGTATGGTTGTTAATGCTTTCAATATCCTAGAGTTCTTTTGATTTTTCCATTTATGTTAGGTGTATGGAGCAATCTTGGCAAGCCTGACATATCTACATATGAAGAAGATCAAATATTATGGATTCAGTTTGGTTAATCCTAGCTATTTGCTGCATTTGATTTATTTTTGTCATGGTATTGTTAGATTGTATGTTAGATTTTTTTTTCATTGTTTAAGTTGTATCCGAGCTTTTATTTTTTTCTTCTTCTGTTTTTTGCTTTTATGGATTAATGTGTGTAATTTCTTTGATTTATTAATAAAGTTGATATTAATTTGTAGATATTTTTATTATAATAATTTCTTTTTTGTCAATGGGTTTAATAGGTCAATATTTTGATATTGGATTAATCCAGTATCAAAATATTTTAAAAAAAAAATGGATACCTTTTGTAGGCGGTTATCCATATAACCGTCTACAAAAGTTTACTTTTTGTAGGCGGTTATAGAGATAACCGCCTACAAAACCGCCTACAAAATTCAACTTTTGTAGGCGGTTATCACTATAACCGCCTACAAAAGTCATTTTTGTAGGCGGTTAAGAACCGCCTACGAATGTCACTATTTTTTATGGCGCTCCAATAGAAGGCGGTTCTTAACCGCTAATAAAACCAAAAAATAACCGCCTAAAAAGCCCATTTTTGTAGTAGTGATTTGATGATGGTTATCATTGAAGTTACTTGACAGATGTATTTTTTGACATATTATGGACTATTTTTTTTTTTGACAAACAAAAGTTTAGGTAAGTTGAGTCTTGAAGGCTTATCAGGGTTAGAGCATGCCTCAGAACTCAAAAAGTGCTTACAGATATATTTACATATTATTCACCAATAAAGTCCTCACATCGACAATGAGATTTGAACTTACATTCTTGTGGGATATGAGTCACATCCTTACAGATTAGACCAACTTTCGTTGGTGAATTATTATGGACTATTGAGATTGGTTATAATACTAGGTTGGGTAATCATGTTTTTTTTTTTTTTATGGCTTAATGGTTGTGCAATAATGTTATGATCTTGTTGGTCGTGCGAGAATGTTGAAATGGTAATTTGGGAGTAGTTTTAGGCTCTGATTTATCAATGGATTATGAATTGGGTTGATGTTGACTTAAGTCTTATTTGTTATTTATGGATCCATTGAGTCTTGTGCTATTTTTTCTTCTTCTTTTTTTTCATTTTGCCGCAACTAAGTCTTGTGCTTGGGTTAAAGCATTTAAGTTTAAAATCATTCAATTTCATGTTTAAATTGGTTCACATCTGTGATGAATTTTCGTTGAATCGCCGGTGAATAACTTATATAATCCCTGAATTTTGGTTCAAATCTTGCTTTTAAATATAAGGTGTTACAACTAGGATAACATATAAATTTCCACAAAAACTAAACGATTTTTTTTAACAATATCATTCAAACTTATGTGAGTTTTTAAATCATAATAATATAATTGAACATACTCTTTAAAGCAATTATTATAATTTATTTTGCTGACCCATTCTTCAAAATATATATATATATATACTTTAGCTAATTATAAATATACATATGAATGCCAGTGGAGAATAGTGCTTTTATTCATAATAATAGGTATATTTAATCTAGAAGCTCTAGGTAATTTCAAATCCTATTAAGGGCTGAATAAGAACATACACAATACCGATAAATGGTTTTATAGATATACATGTAACCAAGGACTAAGAGAATTGATTAAAAAGTTCAAGTAAGAAGATGTAAAATTTATCCACTTTATTTTAATGCACAATAGAACAAGGAAGAAGAGGTCTTAAAAAGAATCATAAATTTTTCTATGGCAAATGAATGTTAAGAAAATAAAGAAAGAAAAATCCATTTGAATCCTCTCAGGTAAAGATCTGTTAGACAGATAAGAAAAGAGAAGTAGAGCCCAAAAAATCTCACTTGTTTAGACCTTGCCTCTCTCCTTTCTGAACAAACAAGAGGACCCAAGAAAAGGGAATGGATAAAATGAAAGCAAATTTAGAGAGGACAGAAAGGCCTATCCAAGTCATCGATGTGAGAAGGAATAATGAAGTGCCTCAATCTCCCTTCTTGCTTCCTCATGTACTTCTCACATAGGAATTCCTTTGAGAACCTGTCTTCCACCTCCCTATTGACATCATGCACAAACACATGAGTCTCTCCTCTGTCCCTATTCCTAGCCATAAGCCCAGCAGTGTATATAGCAGTCATCCTCCCTGGTGCATCCTCATGGTACCCTGTCGGTGCATCCACCATTATCAAATCCCACTTTGTCTCATAAACCTCACTTGGCAACCCTTTCAGTGAAATTTGGCACTTGGAGTCTCTTGGATCCACAACTTCTTTACACTCTCTTCCTCTTCCAATCTCCATTAGGTTATCTGCTTCATTCACCTTGCTCTCATAGGTGACATGGTAGGACTCTAACATGGGGAACCTGCAATGGCAAATTCAGAATTTTTGTCAGATGAGAGCAATTCTAATAGGATCAAGTGTAAGTAAAAAGTGGAGAAAAAATCTCAAATTAGGTAGAATTGCACTAAAATAGAGATACATAAGTAAAAAAGATCAATGCATATGATATCTTGAGTTTTGGGTTAAGATATAGTGACATTTCTCCAAATGTGTGTGTATTAATTTAGATTTTTTACAATTATACATTTTGTATGATTAGAAAAAGATAGATATAGTGGTGGGTCTCATTTGACAAGTGGAATTCACTATTATATCTATCTCTCTTCAATCGCACGAACTATATTTTTAAAGAGACTTTAGGTATAATAAAAAAATTATTAGATTTTTTATTCTCCCAAATCCTAACAAATTCTTCTATCATTTTGGAAGAGAAGGGTATTAGATCAAGTGGGGCCCAACCTGTGTTTGATTTGCTCAATCCATGCTTCATCTTCTTCAAGGAAAAGTGTTTTGCCACCATGGTTGAGAGAACTCCACATGAGGCTGTCATGGCCTAAGCCAAAGACTAAGAAATTGCACGGTGATTTCTTCTCCAATACTCTTGCTGTCACTGATATCTCTTTCAGTGTTTGTTGTGGAGTTATGGTTGAGGTTGTGTAGTGGATTAGAGCTTGCGCTAGAGAAGCTGGTATCTTGTTGCAGACAACTGAACAATCTCTTGTCTCACTCTTCTCTTTCTCATCACTTGAAGAAGCCTTGGCTACTGCTGTATGTGAACTCGGATTAGACAGGTCTGAGTTTGAAGAAGAAAAATCTGATCTCAGCACAAAGATAAGCAAAAGAGCAACCAAAACCCCCAGAATGATGAGCTTCAAGTTCAGGGTTTGACTAGGTTTAGGCCTCATAGTTGAGTTAGAAATTGCAGAAGTATCAACAATGGTGGTTTTATTTGGTGTCAAGTTTGTTTGGGAAGAAGAAGAACAAGAAGAAGGTGAGTTTCTGGAGGAAGAGAGGTGAATGAACGAAGGTATAGAGAATGATTGATGTTTGATGCTTGAAGATGAAGGGAATATATTTGATGAGGACAAAAGAGCTGAAAGAATTCTCAATGAAGCAAAAACAAAAGTGCTTGTTTGTTGGATCTGCAAGTTTGGTGGGATTTCTCTTTTCTTAATTATACTATAACTTGAGTTCTGGCTAAGCCAAAATAACAACCTTGTCATCTAATCTATGCTACATGAGTTCAAGCTAATTTAATAAAATAAGAATAATTTTTGAATTGGATCAATACTCCCAATTTTTTGAGTATGAGTAAAGGATCCATGGAAAAGATATAGAAAGTTTTTTTTATAGTAACTAAATCTTCCATTTTTTTATTTGTATAGGAGAGATTGAAGCAAAATAGCTATTAAACGATTACTTTAGTTTACTAGAGACATTGACATATTTATTTTAGCTCGATGGAAATCAAATGCTTTTCCTAAGGATTCTCTTAAATAGAAATAGAGAACGAAGTATTACAAGGGTCATCAAAGAGGCTTCTTTTTTAGAAATCTTTATTCGCTTTTGATAGGCATTAGCCCATGAAGCTTCACTTTATTTTCTTGTTTTCGCTCAAACTTCGAGAGGTTTAACCTTACATTGACCCAATTGGTTTTTCTTTTTTATTTTCTTTCTTCTTTTTATCATTTTTCCTGATTCCAGCAAGAGAATAAATACTTCCACGGCACATATTTTGTTTTGCCTCATTTTATTTTACTCACTTCAGCCTTTTCTTAATACAAGGAAAACATTTAATAAATGATTAACGACTACCAAACTTAGATATTTTGTATTTAAAACTATGATATTTTGTGTTTAGTAAGAAAGTGCAACATATCCATTTGAAAACAGATAGAAGGAAAAAGAAAAATAGATTAAAAAAAGAGGAAGTAGATAAAAAAAAAAAACAGGGAGAATAAATTATATAGACATTCTCTACAACTCCGATACACAGTACAGTATTGTAGAAGATTCCAAGACAACACATAACATCTCAGTTAGCAGTTTCATTACGTATCACTTACAAAAAAAACAATTATATCAAATTGTTAAAAGATTTAATAAATTCGTTAATATTTTCAGAAGGTCTGCATATTGTACACTAAATATATGCAAATCATTCTAACCAGAAAACGCTGTACAAATTTGATCTTTAGCCTGGAGACAATCGCATGCATTGTAAATTGATAATAGATATGTTGCTAGCTTTCTTTCTAACATGTTCATGAGAATACTATCTCTATAAAAGCAAGCCTTTCCACAGCAATTCATATTCTTATGGTGCCCTTTGGCAGCACAGATTAACATGGAAAACATATTATACTTTGCATTTCGATTAAGTGTAATCTGTTTCAGCAAAATCAACTTCACCTGTACAAGTTAAATATTGAGCAACAGAAAAATTCTCAGGAGAAAAACCCACCATCTGTAAACAAAACAATTTTCTGGTGAGTCAATTTAAATAACTATCAATTCTTATACAGTCCAAACTCTGATTCGCCATTGACGTCATTTGCTCTACCCGCTATCTGCCTTCTTGAAACAACTACAGTTTGTTGGTTAGAACTGTGCACAATTACTTACTCAGTAGCCATAATCATCGGTGTTTGGAAGAACCTCAATAAGGTTCCATGATTCCTCAAGTCAGTATTGAGGTTTGTCAAATTTCCAGAAAAAATATACAAGCATCTTCATCCCAAGTCAAAGCATCAAAGGCATCCTCTTGGAAGTCTCACTTTCGATTTCTCACATGGTGAAGTAGTGACTCGGTTTGGCCATTGTCTTTGTCACATTTACTTATCTTGACCTTATCCGAGCGTGCCTTGCGCACAGCTTGTTGGATTTGTCTTTCATGCTCCTTGAGCATTTCATCGAGATTTTCCCCTACTCGGACCAATGGTCCTGAATAGTAAATGTGACCATTTTTAGGAGCATAGGCCTGCTATCATAAAAAGAAAATTAAGCATTACTTGATAGCTCCAATACTGCTTAAAAATAATTAATTACTCCGTGATCAATTTGCATTCCTCTTTTTATTTCCCTCATGGGCCAGTCTTCTCATATGCGTTAACTCTGGTGGTACTTAATTTATAAAGACAGAAAAATTTACAGGGTGATCCAAAAAAGAAAGATCAATTGCACAAATAAATGTGAGTAATTTATTTACCTTGGAAGGCTCCTTTGTGCCAGGATGGATGTCCTTCTTGTGTAGAGACTGGAGCAATTGGTTGGATTCACCATCAGCAAGATGTTCATATCGAGTACCAAAGTAATCAACAGGCCACTGTGAATTCACACTAGCATCTCCACTCATATCAAGCTTTAAACCCCCTCCAGTGGCAACTGAATTAGAAAATTTTGACAATTGGGCAGCGTTCCCCTGCATGAAAGACCTCTGTTTTCTCAACTCAGCACGATTTCCTGAATTATAGACACGGGCAGGGCCAGCAATAGCATCTTCCTTGTTCAAATTCATATTGCGTGAAGATCCATAGGCACTAGGATGCACTGACTGTCCAGAATGAGAGAAGGCATTAAGTGGTCTTGTCCTAGAAGCTTCAATAGGGAAGCCAGAACCACCATCCTCATCAGGATTGTATTTCTCACTGATGCATTTGGTGTTATCCTGCCCTTGTCTCTTCTGAAGGAAGTGGGAGTGGCAGACATGGAAAAAGGTGTATTAGACAATTATCATACAGTTCTTGTGAACATGAGATCCATTAACATTTAGTCTACGAAGAGAGGTACCTCAATTGATGCCTGCAATTCAGCATTAGCTTGAGGTGCTGGAACAGCTTTAGATTCTCTGGAACCCTTGTTAACTGATTCCTCCGCATTTCCTTTATTACTTGCAGCTCTTCGTCTGTATTAGAATGAACAAATGGGTAACATAAGTAGCATGCATGGAGAAAGAGAAGGAGGGGAAAATGGTGTGTCTTTACAATAGCAAATCATGCCCAAATCATTACGTTAAAAGGAGGAGGGAAAAACTTTCCAACTGAATTACATAGATTTGGCAGAGGAATTGGAGGTTGATATCTCCAAAAGAAGGCCAAGTAAAAGAGCCATTCTATCATTATTCTGAAGCAAGTACATATATTATAGAACCATGGTATCAGTCAATTTTTAGCTTCCCAGATTTTTTTTTTCAATCACCACAAAACATATAGTAGCAGCACTTTTTGTTTTTGCAATTATTCAAGACTAAGCTAAAATCAGATATTATCAAATTATTAGAGAATTTTAAATTTAAATACTAAGGACCTGTTTGGTATGTTGGAAAGATTTTTTAAGAAATTGAAATGGGAAAGGCTAGAGGAATTGGCCTTAATGCAATGGAACTTTTGGGCCCCAAATCATGTTTGGTATGTTAAAAATGGTAAATGGAATCCTATTGTAGAATTTGTTTGGTACATATATTAAAATAATGGAAAGGAATAATTGAGAAGTAAAAAGACAAGAATACCTTTGAAAATAAAAATTATTGAAAAGTAAATAAGAGGAGATAGAGGAAGACGAGAGAGGAGAGGGGGAATACCTTCTGGCTTCTTCTTGTCGAAACTTGACCTCAAACTCCTTACTTGGAGGGTACTTTGGCAAAGTGGAAGGATCACAAGGAAGGGGCTTTGTTGTGAAGAACTGGACAAAGAAAACTCTCAGTAAGAAAAAAGAAAAAGTTCAAAAAATATATAATAACAATGTCATGAGGTAGCGGCATGAAAAATAAATGGTAGAATATGACACAATAATTCCACTCCAAGAGAACTTATGCTTAAACTAAAATAGAACTCATAATCACCTCGCTCTGAAGTGCTAAAGAAGCAGTTCCTCGATCCTCAGGTTCTATAGCAAGAAGGACTTCCAAAAGACTTAGCACCGATGGAGGAAAATCCTTAAATGTCTCAGTAACAACACGTTTATAGGGATGTTGAGGTTTGAAAATTGTTGCATGTGGTAGCTTTGACTTCTTCCAGTATTCTTCAGATGGCGATCCACAGAGTTTGAAGATTTTATGAAGTTGCTCTACCTAGAAAATAGATAGCAAGATCTTATTGCCCAGTTAAGTCCTAAAAAGTTTCACATTTAAAATATCAATGACAGAGTTGAAGATCTTGTAATAATGGCCCTAAGTATTATGGCATATTTTATTTGGGACCCCTCTGAAACTAAGTATTTGACAAAAATTTTTCTAGCAATCCTTCGTGCTTCTACAGTTTCCAATAGAGTGGCTTTTTCAGTCACTAATGAATGCAGATAAAACAAGCAGATGCTATGGTAAGCCGCTGAATTTTAGGCTAGAAACATGACAATTTCATTAAGAGTTAAATTATACTTCCATTCTACTTCTATATATGTGAATTCATCTTCCAACACTCATGTCATGATGCTAAGATGAAAGAAGAGAAATTTATCTGCTTCAGACTTATTTCCCCCAAAGAAGCTGCTCACAATGATGGGTGGTAAGCTTTCAGTATGTCTAATTAAATATAGAATGCAAGAAGAAACTACCTCTGTTCGTCCAGGCATTATAGGCTTTCCAGCAAACAACTCTGCAAGAATGCAACCAGCACTCCACAAGTCCACGGCAACTCCATAATTTGTGGCCCCCAGTAGAAGTTCCGGTGGTTGGTACCACAAGGTTACCACGCGGCTTGTCAAACCCTGCCCTTTAGAAGGCTCAAATAAAGTCGCTAGCCCAAAATCACCAATCTTTAGATTGCCGTTCTTGTCAATCAGAAGATTTGAGCCCTTGATGTCTCGATGCAGAACACCATGACTGTGGCAATGCTCAATACCACGAAGCAGCTGTTGCATATAGCATTTGATCTGCAGCATCACACAAAACATGAGCCCCTTGTGCAAACAGAAGAAACAGAAGACAAGAATGAGGATAACTCGTTAAAATAGTTAACATATGACTTGGCATGTGCTGAGGTGTAAATAGCATGCTGTAAACAATAACTTTTACATGAATCCTATTTTCGTAAGTGTTTTAAATTTTAATTTTTAATCTTGTAATTAATAAATCCACTGGCTACATGATATGGCAACAATTTGCAACATTCAAGACAAAGAAAAGAAGAATTTTTAGCTTGGCAACTCATACAGAAAACAGCAGTTGATGGCATTCTAAGTTCCGGGAAGCATTTAATATGAGCATTATATCATCAACAAGACTCATCTACATATTGCACTAGTTTACTAACATGAAATATTTGAAGATTCTAGAAATTCTTCATAGATTGACAAAGAAAATTCAGAAAACCGACAGTCATTGCAGAAAATATATTGATATCAATATATCTCACTATCAATAAACCATTGTCGTCATAAAACTAATCTTCAATTAAACAATGCAGGAAAGTTGTCTATACAAAACATTTGACTTATCATATTCAAGATAGATGGACAGATAGATAGAGAGAGAGAGAGAGAGAGAGAGAGAGACGGAAGCTTAGCTCAACATTCTATTGTAGCTTGATAGTTTTGTCTTGTATCAGAGAAATCTGTTTTAGTTATACAAATGCAATTCCTAAACCTTAGAAGGTCCATAATGCTTACAATTAACTGTCCTGGCTCATTATGCAAATTTCTAAAGGAAGCTCACATTAAATGAATTTAAAATACGTCCATCAAATTGACTTAATCAAAAGGAAGACGTTAGACTTAAAGCAACATAAGACGGAAGAAAAAAGGGTTTTTGTCTGAACAATGGACACATAATATGAAGGAAAAATCAACTACCTGCCCTTCAGTGAACTTGATATCAGGTGTCGCTAAAAGCCCCGCAAGATCATGTTCCATATATTCAAAAACAAGATACAAGCTACCCGAGACCCTTGACGTAATGATGCCTTCAAGCTTCATGACATTTGGATGATCGAGCCTTCGCAGTACAATAATTTCTCTTGACATAAAACGAACACTTTCTGGATCCATATTAGCAAATCGGACCTTCTTCAATGCAACAATTTTATTTGTTTCTAGATCACGGGCTCTGTAAACACTGCTGTAAGTTCCTTGTCCAATCTGTAGTACGACAGGAAGAGTTTTTTGCTTATTTTAAGGGGAAAAAAAAGGATAAAATTCTCCTTGAATTAAAGGAAAATTTTGGCGAAGGAGGAACTATAAATAGATATCAAAGCTATACTCAAACAAAAGGTATTCTTTATTGGCGAGGGAGGGCTAAAATTAAAAACCTTATGAACTGAAACAAAAAAGAATACTATACTTTAAGTACGGAAGAAAATAAATTGCTTTTCAACAATTACCACTTACAAGCATACAAAAACCTTCCAAGCCTATATATTGCCTAAATAAATTAATTGAAAAAGAAAAACAGAAAAAATACTTTTCAACACACTCCTAAATTTTTAGCTGAATCTTTTCAATCAAGAGGCATGTCTTTGAACAATATATGATCATCGGACAAAAGATGCTTCCGCATTTGAGTGCTGATAATATGATTTCAAATATAAATCAAAGCTTCAAAGGATGGCTGGTCTATTTATACAACAAAGAGATAATTACATAATCAAATTAACAATAAATATATCAAGGTATTCAACTTACCTTCTCCAACTTCTCATATGAATCTGCTCTGCGAGGTATCCATCCATTAATGGCTTCCCCTGCAACTGCAGTAAGCCAAGAAGGCCAGCCAGCAAGAACTTGAGCGCCTCTTTCCCCTTTAGGTACACTAATTATCGTAGTCATCGTAGGTTGTCCTTGCCCTCCACTCCCAATTCCCATATTTGAGGCCACATGAACCAGTTCTTTTGCAGGCTTTGCAGGAGTCTCTCCATTCTTCTCCCCCTCATCTGATGAAACGGGTGTGGACCCTGAAGTTCCATCCCGAGACGGATTAGATATCAACCGTGCAGTCGCATCATTACCACTACCATCAGCCTCTATTGTGACCTTCTCTCCCGTACTCAAATGTTTTGAGGTTCTATTTGCCTTCGTATCTTTGCCTTTGGCATGGTTCTCAGCAACGTAATCATTTGAAGATGTACCTTTCGAGCATATACAGCCCATAACAACAGTTTACAGCCCTAAAATATATCAAATAACACTCCAATCAATTAATTCGTCACTTTCACATAAATGAATTCAGAATGTTGTGCGCTGGAATTGATGCTTTGGTCCTCCTCGGCATTATATATCTCCAAGTTATGCTCAAGAAAATGAATTAAACTCAGTGTTTCTCTGTCACTGCAGACAAATGAGAGATGGTCAGATCCCCAAATTACCAATATGCTCATTCTGAGAAATAAGCAAGAATTCGGATTTGGGTTGACCCCTTTGGAGAATAAAATCAAGGAAAAAGTGCACCCAAATCAAAATACCTTACGTCAGCGAGAATCCAAATCACAAGCACCCAGTTTGAAAGAAGAAAGTTAAAAGGAGAAAACTAGAGCCGTACAAGTTGTGACTTGTGAGCAGTTGCGAAACCAAACCGCAATTGGTAAATGTGGATCAAGGAAATCTTGCCTCCATGGTCTGGGACGCGCTTAAATGGTTGCTCTCAAATTCTTTTCTGATATAAACGTGTCAATGCCACCAACGAAGCGGGTGCCCCAACTAAGCAAAACAACTATCTGAACTGAAAAGACAAGAATTGCACTTTTTACCTTTCTGGATTTGGAATGTGAGCTGTCAAACAAAAGAACGGATAAGGAAGTAGAGATCCCACGGAGAAAATATTCCAGAAATAGGAAGGAAGAGAGAGAGCAAGAAATTTTCGGATCTCGCTTACGCGGAAAAAACGAGTAGCCTATGAATAATGAACGTGTGGGATAAGAAACGGTTCAAAAATCTTAATACCATATGAGAGAGAGAGTGATCGACTGGCCCGATTATGCTTCGTTGGAGTACCGGAAGAAGAAATCAAGTGAAGTAAGCAGAAATGTGAAGAAGAAGAAGAAGTAGTAGAAAGGAAGAGCATAGCGTTGATGTGAAACAAGTTTTGGAGAGAATGGTGAGGAGTGAAGGACGAAGAGTACGTGGGCTTCTTGTCGAGGGGTGAACTGAAGAAGAAGGAACGAAAGCGAAAACGAAACCGAATACGAAAATCGAAAAACAAAAAGGAAAAATTAAAATTAATTTTTTTTAACAAAAAGTTTTGAATGAGGTCGATAGATCCAATGAACGGCGAAGGATTTTACTTACTTGGAGGGGTGGAAAGCAGATGTTTTGCCACGTGTAAGAGTGTGGGACCCATGAATGTGAGATTCCCATGTCAGTTTTAATATATTATAATAATAATTAAAAAATAATTAAAATTAACATCAATTATAAATTTATTATTCATTTGAATTTTTTAATTTCATTATTAGTCAAACATTTAATCTTAATTAACAAAGTATACATATATATATATATATATATCAAATTTTAATCTTAGGTAGATTATTATTTTTAAAATTTGAATTTTCTATATTTATTGAATACATATCTCGGGTAAAAAATTAAAATATATATATTATTTATTCTCTTTTCTATCTATTTGTTAAAATCCTCTAAGCAATAATATTAATTACAATCAATTTGAATATCAAGATAAAATCAAATCATTTAATGTTATTGTCCCTTCGAAATTGGAAATTATTTAATATTATTTATTCCATATTTATTATTTTTTTAAATGATACGGTATTTTTTAGATTTTTTGTTTCTTTTTTTAATAGTACTACTATAATATTAATTTAATATTGATTGATTAATCACGTTAATGGAATCAATCTCACTAAATTTGACATGCTTTTATTTCGGTGAAGTTTGACATCCTTAATAGTATCTAATATTAATTAAAAAATATTGAAGCAATCAAGTTTTGTGTATCCAATTTCAAGTTAATCTGCAAATTAAATCAATCAACGGATATTTAACTTTGATTTTTTTTAAGTATCCAATCAATACTTTAATATTAATTCATTTGCCTAATTTATTAGATCAATCACATTTATTTGAGATCAAAGTAATTCATTATTTATTTAATCATTTGAACATTTTTAGAACATTAACCTCTTAATCTAATTCTTGTGCGGGTTGGCGCAAAAAGAAAAGTCCAATTCTTGTGTGGACATCCCTTCGAGTAGTCTTGATCTTGCTTTGGGCCCCCATTACAGGCCCAACTTACTTCCTTGTGTTAGCCTGGCCTTCCCAGCAGATACCATGGGTCGTAGTATCCATGAAGTTTCTTTTCTTTCTTTGGGCCTTGAGCCTCGTCATGTACTTGAAAAAATACGTTGATAAAAATTTAAATACAAAATTATTTATTAGGATTTTATCAAAATTGAAATATTCAAACTAATTATTTTATTAAATAAATAATAATTAGTAATTACTAATTGTCAATTAAATATTTATTTGTTATCAACCGAATATTCAAATGCCAATATGCTATTATCCTCCAATTCCTCAAGCTTCGTGTTAGAGATTTTTTTAAACTTGTTTTTACCAAAGAATCTCCTTGTCTCTCGTCGATCTCCCGTGCGCTGATTCTTAGATTGATCTTTATCATAGATTTCTTACGAACGCCTTCTATATCTTATATGATGCTTGATTACTCTGATTTTTCATTTCAACAAGTTCCAAGAAAACGAAGAACAAGTTTGATTAAATTAATGCTAGGTTTCGTATAAGGAAAATGAATTTAAAGATAAGAAAAATGTGAGGAGAGTATAAAAGTTGAGTTTGGTGGATGATAAATTAACTTCATACGACATAAAACTTCTCATAATTATGAGAGAGGGCTTTTACATTCTCATTTTTTTTCTCATTTTCATTTTATATCAAATAGAGTCCTAAATGTTAATACACACCTTATTACTTAACTATGCACCCTATTTAAAAGAAAATATTTTTTGGACAAAATTTTATGAGAAAATTATCGAATTGCACGATCCCTATGATGAATGTAAATGTTTAATCATTATTATAGACTATCACAACACTCTTCAATTATAATTTTTCCATGTAATTCTGAAAAAAAAATTTGCAAGAATGCTAGGGATACAACTATTGAAGTGAGGTGGTATAATTCAAATGGCAAGGAACATGTGTTAGAATGTAGATTCGCCAAAAATCTATGATAGAACCTAGAGACCTGAATGAAGAAAGATATCAATTGATTATGAAGTATATGAAAAAATATTTCACTTCAAAACTCCATAATCCTATTTCACGAATTGGGTCCTATTTGGTAATAAATAAAACATCTTGATACTTAAGCGTAAATATATGGTTCCTTAATGAGAAATATTTTTAAGTTTTATTTTAGCAAAAATTTAGTAAAATAGACCTAGGATACTTTTATAGGACATTAATTTATGTCATTGGACCTTGTTTAGATAGAAAAACTCAAAAGGAAAAAAGAGTTAGCTCAAGAAATGATTTATTAGAATTAAATTGCATAATTAAGAAAATTAGGTGATCTATGATCAAGAATAGAAAAGTCCAACTCCAAAAAAGAAGATAATAAAATAATTACATATTTTTGGCAAGCTTAGAAAATTGATAAACAAGGCCTAAATGTTATTAGGCTAAGGTGGACTATTAAGACTCAATAATCATAAAAGTTCATTTTATTTGACCAAATCACTATTCATGAGCCCAACAATGTTAGGACAATTGTTAATGAATTTGAATTGTTTTTCTAGGTTCAAAAGTATGTAGAAAGTTTTAGTAGACAAAAATTACATCATTTAAGTCCAAAAATATTAAGGGGATTTAATTTGGCCTATTCTTACAATTGAAGCCCAATTGTTGAAAATCTACAAGATGGTTGCAAGAGGAACACCATGGCAGGGAAGAAAAAGAAAAGGAGAGAAGGAGTATGTGTTTGATAGCTAAGTGTACACCATGGTAAGAATGGAAAGGAAGGAAAGAGAACAGGGTATGTGTATGGCATATCATTAAACATCATGAAAAATAAGGAAAAAGAAAATAGTGAAAAATGTGAACCCTTGGGTTAAAAAGAATATCAATGGTTAGAATTCATCTACTTTACCTATAAATAGTCAAGCTCTCCCTCCCTAGTTCAACACACCAAAAGTTACACCCACAGCATAGAAAGAGAGCAAGAGAGAGTGTGAGAAGGGAGAAGAAAGGAAACTAGGCAAGAAAAGAAGGTAGAAGGCTGAGGGATATCTCCAAGATAGCATTTTTACTTATTCTTGCATTTTATTTTTAGATAGTTGGTTTGATTTTATTTTCTGTTATTATGATTATGAAAAACATGTTTTAATGGTATGAAAGTGTTTATGTTAGGATCAAAGTTATGATTTTGCTTAAAACATGATATGAATATGCATGAATATGCTTGAATGTTGAAGAATATGTATAAACATGGCAAGAACTTGCTTTGATCTTAAAATGTCATGATAATTTTGTAAATCTTGTTTTTATGTCAATTACTTAAATAATATTATGTTAGAATGAGATAATGATGCTCTTGAGATTTTTCCAAATCTCATCACCTATAATCTCTAACCATGAATAGGTCCAAACTACATAATGGAGAAGGGAAAAGAGGTGGAGTAGTGAGGGTGCAAAGTTATTAGAATGTTATTTTGAATTTATATTAGAAATTATGCAGTAAAAGCTATGGATAATGACATGATGTGTAATGTACTTGACATCACTAAGAATATATAAAAGTATGCATTGGTTTAATACTTTATGGCATTTATTTAATTATTAGTAAGTGTTGGAAAGAAAGAAACAATTGTTATACCCTTATGTTTAGTGAGGAAATATCTTAGGACAAATTATGAAATATGATAAATAATTGATGATATTATGAAGAGAAAGTTCTTAGCTTTAATTTAAGACTAATTTGACCATATTTATATTTGGTTAAGTATAACTTAAGTGATGGAATTTTCAAGAGAAATGGTCAAAATTTCATATAATAAACTGTACTATTTGGTTTGATAAATTTCTAGTTGAATATTTTTTCCTTGTAGAAGACTTTAAGAGATGTAAGTAGGAATTTGAAGCATCCAAAAACAATTTTTGTAAAATTAGTTGTGAATTTTCAAAATTCGATAAAAAAAATCAAGGATTACCAAATGATTAGTAATTCGTAGAGTTTTTTTTGTCAAATATTGATTTCAGTCTATTTTTGTTTTCAAATACATTCCAATGAAATCTAAATCATTTAAAATGGATAGTAAATGGTACATAAAGTAAGGTTTAACTTAGACATAGAGCATGTTCTAAAATCCACTATGCAAAGAGCAACGGACTAAGACATAAAGGGGGGATTATCACTGTTCACCTTGGTAAACCTAATCTTGCTTGGTCAATTCAGGTCAAGTCAGACCAAAGCTGAAATGAAGAAAAGCATAAAAGAGCCGATTTGGGCTAGACTCACATACTGGATGGGGTTGAGCTAGCAAAGTATTTCCCGATCCCAGCCCAGCCTAGCCCAATATATTATTATTTTTATTTTATTTTTATGTTTTCTTTATTTTTTAACAAATATTACATAATTTTATAATATTATTTTTCTTAACTATATCACAAGTAATAAATTAATTTTATAATTATGATTAAAAATTTTTATTACTCCAATCTTTTAATTTTACTTCAAATTTTAAATTAATTTCTTAACTTATTATTATATAACATTAATATATAATTGTTCAATATTTATAATTTTAATAAATGTTACTTTTTATCCTAATATTATTTTCTATACAACTATATTTTGGATGAAAATAATTATATCTTTTTAATAAATTAAATCAATTTATTATTGATTTGATTTTTTTAATGTTTTAAATTTTGTACATGGCCAAAAATTGACCTAGTATTGGCCCAGTCCTAACCTAGTCAAGCACTAGGTCATCCTAGGCTGGATTAGGCCACTAGCATTTTTTTAAGCCCCAAGAGCATCCCAGATTAAATAACAAATCAAGGAAATACTCGGCCCAGTCCATGAAAATCCCTAGGGAGACTAATTTAAAGAATGAGTGCTATTTGATAAATGTGGATGGTTATTGTAATAAAGATGGTGCAGTGGCGACTTGTGGTGGAGTCTTTCTTGATTCTTGAAGTAGTAGATTAGTTGGTTTTTACATTTTAGTCTTTGTCTCCTTATTTTACTAGAAAAAAAATATAACCTCTAACAAAATCAATGGCTCATCTAATACATAAACTTCTGTAATATTTTGAATCCGAAACAAGAATTATCCAAAATCATCTCTAACAACATTTATATTTCACACATTATTATGAAATCGGATCAAACTAATCAAGAATCAATCAAACTGATCAAATAATAATTGAGTTACTATTTGGATCGGTTCAAATTTTTCTTTTTCTTTTTATAATTAATTGGTTGTTAATAAAAAATAGCATCATTTTTTGGAATAAATTTTCTTTCTATATCATAATATTAAATAAGCATTATTCTTGTACATAATTTTTAATAATTATATATTTACTTAATAAGCACTGTGATGATAAATTATTAGTTGACTAACTTGAGTATAAAATTAATAGTTTCTTTAATTTTCTATATGATATTTTAATATATAAAATAAAAATATATTAATTTAATTACCATTAGTTAAACCATGGTTAAGCTAATGAACATTGAGATAAACTTAATGAGTTCAATTTTTGAGACATTGATTTTATTTTTATGAAGCTAATTCAAGTTGGCATTAGTGGTTGGGTTTTCACCATTTAAACAAGTGATTAGGGTTCAATTCCAAACCTTTGTATATGTAGCGAAGTTAGTTGAGAAATGTTTACCTTTTGCCAAAAATTATGTTCACATCTTTGGCTTGATTTATTGTTTGGTCTTATTTATTGTATATGTATGATAGCTTTATTTAATTTTAAGAGAAACCAAAATAATAGTTTGGTTTGCTGTATTTATTTTTAAGTAATTAGTTATGCACCCGTGCAATACGTAAGATATTTTTTCATAATTTTGCACAAATAGGATTGAAAACCTATTTGGTATATGCACACTAATGTAATGTAATACAAAAGCTTTTAAATTACATTAGTTTGTACATTTTACTACTTTACCATCCATCATCTAGGCAAAACCCATTACTAATCATGTAATTTCTATTATCTCCTAAAGCCTGATGAATCCATATTACATTGTTGTAATATAGGTCAAATGCTACAAATATCTTCATCTGCTTCATCCAATTTCCAAGACCACCATCCCTCATTCTTCTCCATCTGCACCATTTTGGAAATATGTGTAAAAACTAAAAATTGATTAGGACATTTCAATCATTTTAGTATTATTTTATTTAATTAGCTAAGTGTTTGCAATGAGGTCTTCCAAAAACCCAGTTAAATCTTGTAGAGATAGTGGATGAATTTCAAGTGATGACATGAGATATAGGTCAAATGGTTTGACTGAATTAGGATAAATATTTGATGTTATTTCTCTCAACTCTCACTATTTTCTTTGTTAAGCTTTATTTCAGTTTTATGATTGCTCTGGCCTTGTGCTATTTTATTATTTTCTTGCATTCGAGGCAAAAATTTTTTAGAGATCCAAGTCATCCCCTCTTGGATCATTAGTCTATCCAACAAAACAGTATCCTTTACAACTTCCTATATTATCTTGAAATTTTCTTGTCCCACAATTGATACAATGGTTGATATCAATGCTATAATAGGAAACATTGCATGTATGTTATTTCTTACCATCTTATTACAATGTAATTACAAAGGAAAAGGTTGAGGATCTACGTGCAACCTGAAATTGTCTAAATTACCAATTGGATAAAGACTTGACTCAAGATGGCAATAATCACCTTGTTGGTCCAAATGCAATGTTATTTAAATCACGATGGATGTTGTTGGTTAGGGATGTACACAATGCACCACTAAATATTAATGACTAAGCTAGCATTCTTGTAGCATCCCTATTTTTCTATGCATAAAATGAATAAAATTACTAAAGAATTTCTTTGAATTGTTTCGAATTAGAAAGGACAAACGTCAAAATGAAGCATAAAAAGGCTGGAAAGGAAAAATAGTAATTCTTCAATTTTGCTAAAATAAAAGGGAAATTTTGAAAATTTGTATATAATATTATTTTATTATACTGGTCCCTAATAACAAGGTATACTGTGTGTAAGAAATTTGGGCCCAGAATAAAGTACAATTGCAGTAGTATGTGGACCTCACAAAAAACTAAAAGTAGAAAGACAAGTAGACTTCATATAAAAAAAATAAAAGAAAAATGTGGTGGATCCCACAGAAAAAGTAAATAGAAAAGATACATGATAGAGAAAATATGCAGATATAAACCAGATTGTGTAGAGTTATTTTGAACCGGTTAGGAAGCTAGAAATTTTTCTCTCTCTCCTCCCCCTCTCTTAACCAAATTTTTATGTAATTTTGGGAAAAATAATTATTTATTATTTATGATGTCATAAAGGAATTAAATCAAGCCTAGATGATGTCATAATTAGCAAGGTTTATTCAAGAAGCATCAAGGAGGGCAAATGTTTTAATCTTGGCCCTTGATTTTTAAGGGGAAAATCAATGGTTAGGATTTGATAAGAGGATTAATTGGCCTCCAAGTCACTTATTCTTAAAGAAGGAATGAATGATGAGGATTAAAACCTAAACTTTATAAATAGCACTCCTCCCCCTCTCATTTTCTCACTTGGCCAAATTGAAGAAAGAGAGAAAGGAAGAGAGAGTGGCGTGAAGAGAGGCGGGGAAGGAGAGGAGAAGGAAGAGGAAAGAAAGAAGGTGATTTTGGAAGAAGAAGCTTGGAGGCAAGGCAAGCAAGGATTAAGATATGCTTTCTCCTTAGAGTTCAAGTTTAATCACATAGGTTTTACTAGATTTATTGAAGTTTTCCTCTTCCCTCATGGCCATAATGATGTTAACCAAGACTTCTTGAAGGATTCAGAGTGAATGAATCATAGGAACAAAGATAGGAAATCATATAAAGTTAGGATTAAAGCTTAAATTGCATAAGTTTAGCAATGCTACATGAAATTTCCTTCCTTTTGTCAAAAAGCATGGTTTCGACCTCAATGAGAAATGGACCAAGGAGCTGGAATTTCATGATAACAATGTTAGAAATGAGTTTCTTATGCATAAAATAGTAAAGACAAGTCAAGGTTTCAAGTGTTAGGCATCAAATGCAAAAAGGGAATTTCTAGAGCTAATGAACCATTAGAAAATTATCTTATGTTATTAGTCCAGTTAGTAAGTTTTCCATGATGATTCTAGGTTCCAGAAGAGTCAAGGAAATGATTCATAAAGAAGGATCAAGTTGGAAAGACAAAGGGTAAAGTTTTGAGGTAATAACTTTTGTTGCTACTTATATGTTGTTACACATGTTTTATATATGATGTTGTTACCATGTTATTGTTATATGTTTTCTTGATTGATTTGGCTGAAAATATAATGAGGGCTTTGCTCAAGATATCCTTTTTTTAAGGTAAAATTCTGCCAAATTTTCTATTGACAACATGGTACATTATTTGATTTTAAAGCATATAAATGTTTTATGATATTTTCAAGTTGTTGTGATGATGTAATGGCATGTAACAATCGTTGCTACTGAGATTCCCAAATTTTACCCCTTAAGTTACCCAAATACTAGGGCCAAGCTATTCCAAGGAAAAGAATAAGAGCATTGAGGATTGAAGATGAAGGAATTATGTTACTAGCATTTGCTAGTTTTGATGAATATTTTGATGTTTTGTATAAAATTAAGTATATGTTCTAAAAATTGTATGGCTATTTGGATATGTACCTTTAGACTTATTTGATGGTTAGAATATGGTTGTAACCAATTTAAGTTTGTTTAATGAAAGAACCAAAGTAGTTATGTTCCAAAATGGCCGAATTTGGCATACTAAAGGTTTAGCATAGTAAACCTGGATAGTATGTGATTGTTATGCATGGAAAGTAGATATGCAGAACTTTCCAACAAGACCAAGAACATGAAAATGGCTTAGTGTAGTGTGAGTTATGATTTTCCAAATTTGAGGTTTAAAATCTAGATAGTTTCAGGACTAGAAAATGAACAATGAACTTCAACAAATAAACAGTACGAAGTTGTGTAAGGAAAGTCTAGTTTCATATTTTTCCCATGTCGGGCAATGTTTAAACTATTTTTAGTGACTTGAGTCACTATCATATGATTTTTACACATTTAATTATGAATTTTTAAAATTTGGTCTGCAAGCAAGTGAATAGTACCTGCGAAACAATTTTTACAGTTTTGAGTTTTGATGAGGTTTAAGTTTCTAAAGGTCTTCCAAATGCTTCCAAAGTATGCTTAATATATGGGAAAGATGATAATAAATTAGGATGTGACAATTTCCATGTAGATGACCATATTGTTTGATCAAGTTTTTGTTGTTACTTTGATGATACAAAATTTTCAATTTATTTTATTTTAAACATTCATGCTTGATTTTGACTTATATATTGTGATTTATGGACATTAAGGTACATTTGAAAGTTGAGGATTGTTAAACACTTGTATGGGCACAAATGAGTTAGTCATACAAGAACCATCGTCATGTATTATAGAATAAGTATTATGATTGTTTTAAAGACCCTAAAGAGCCTCCTATTAGGGTAACTAGATATTACTGAGGAAGATTGGCCATATTTTGTAGGGTTGTGAAATTTACCTACTTGGAAGGTTAGTACTACAAATATTATTTTATTTTAATATGGTAAACAATAACAATTAAATCATTACTAGAAAAATGTGATTTAGCAAGGCAAAATTTATTCCTCGCTAAAAGACCTAATTAGCAAGAAAAATTTGCAAGGTCGTATTTATTTCTCACTAATTAGAAGTAGTTAATGAGGAAATTATTGAGGCATATTTATTTCTTACTAAATAGTAGTTAGTGAGAAAGTTAGTGAGGGATATCCCTTGCTATTTTTTTTATAAATTCTTTCGGGTATGACAGCTAAATTCTTTCTCACTACAGCGAAAGTTAAATTTCTTGGTGCTTTGCGGGTGCCAAGAAAATATCAAAATATCTGCCTTTCTTGTTCTCTTACCATCGCTAATCTTTCTCTCATTGCCTCTTATTCCCTAATTAAAAATTTCAACTATTCTCGCATGAAAGGCATTTTCCCCTCTCAATCCCTAATCATTCTCTCTTTCCTCACATCTTTGGTTTGAATCTCATGGCTTGCTCTGTTTTTCATTCATGGCTCTCCTCCGCTTAACGTGGTCATCTAATTGTGGCTTGCTTATACTAATTTATGGCTTGCTTATGCTCAACTCACAAGAAGTCCCACGAGGTAAAATTCTTTCCCTGCACCTTAGAAGTCCTTGCTTCTCTTTTTTGCTATGAAATGGAATCCCCTCTTCTACCACTATCTCTTCATTCAATTCATGGTCAGTTAAGCACATTGATGATACCCTTACTTTCATTTTCTTTATGGCCTATGGTTGTCATTAAACATAGAATACTGCAATACTTACAGTTTCTAGTCCACCTGAGAACAATATGGAGGCTTTCTACTGGGGTACTAGATACTCAATATCTTTAGTGCAAAGATATATCAAAATGAAACAAAATATCAAATGAGTGAAGTCATTTTGTAAATTATGTTACAAAAAGAATAACACAATTGGTCTTTGGTATTAAAAACAGAAAAATAAAGGAATGAATTATTAAAAGAATAACATTTTGTTGATTTCATAAAAAAGCTATCCTATCCCCTATGTGTGTTTATATATATAAAATGTCGTACATCATTATTTTTTTTTCAATGAATGCTTGTTTTATGGAATGAAGGTTAACTTTTGATATTCCCTATCATACATATAAGCAAAAACAATGTAGCATCTTTGTCCAAAAAAAAAATCTTTCATTGATTGAGATTGGGAGAGGTGTAATTGGGAGAGAAAGTGAGGGAAAGAGAACCACAAGACTGAGAAAGAATTGAAGAAGGAATATCGAGAAAGTACCAAATATTGGTGTCATTGCCATTTTATTTCTATTATGTTTTCCAAGATTAATTAAATTTTCCATGTGTGCACTTTTATATTTTTCAATCTTACACTATCTAAACCAAATAGGCATTATGCACTAGGACTCAACCTGGTTTGTATTCTTTTCCAGTAGGGATATTTCAATAACATTTAAGAATATATCAAGAATTGGACCACCTTTGTATTTGTTGTAAAGAACTATAACTACAAGTATTTTGAAATTAATTTGATAAGCTTCTTATTATGCTAGCATGTTATTGAATGGATCTTAAACTCTATGCCTAGAGGAAGAGGTCAAAGAACACAAGGGGTAGAGGGAGTAGCAATAGTGGAAGAGGTGACACTGTTAGCAAGGCTGACTTCCCGAGAGGGGGGTGAATTGGGAAGATTGAAATTTTTCTGCACAAAGTGAGATAAGTGAAGATAGCACAGTTTAAAGGAAGCAACGTATAAAACAGAGTAAGCTGAAAAGTAAAGATAGGGAGTAGAAGACTCAGTAATTTATCCTAGTTCGGTCTAACCACTTGACCTACGTCCAGTCCCCAAGACCACTCTTGAGATTTTTCACTATACAGCAAGAATTCAACGGGCTTCTTGCTAATGCCACAGTACAATGAGTATGCTCTGTTTTCTGGAGCTTTCTCACTCTCTCTAAGCACTTCTACAATGTGCTTCCCAATCCCTTTGTGATTTCCCCTCACAAGTAAATCAATCTTCCAGATGAAGAGTAGATTGTTTACAATGATATAACTCTCTTGAATAGAGTAGATATGAAGGTTAAAGTACAGATATTGAAGCTAGAGGGTAAAAGCTCTTGAGAAGAAGTTTTGACAGAAATTCGGTATATACAAGTTTGATTCATTACCCACAGCTTCAAATGATGTTGTATTTATAGATTTAGGTCTCAAATGTCCGTTAGAGACTTAATCTATCCGTTGGGGAAGTTATCCAACGGTTACTCTGAAAAACTATCCGTTAACCAACCGCATTTAATGCTTCTGACATACTGAAATTCGAATTTTGGTTGGTCAACGGACGAATTTTGAAGGAACCGAAGGTTAAAGCTTCCAACGTTACAATACGAAGTTCGTCTGTCCATGAAGTGAAATTCAAATTTTGAAACTTATAGAACATTTTCACAATGTGACATACAAATTTTCAAGAAGAAACTTTTTCGGTTAAGTGTGAACAGTGTTTTCAATTTGCTACAGTGCCCTCGATATTCAAATTTTGGAAGCCCAAAATTCGTCTGTTCCCAGTACGTTAAAAGGAGGCACAGTAGTTTACTTTCTTCAAAATTCGAATGTTGAAGAGTGAAGTTCGTCTGTTAGAGAGACTCTTTTCAGACTAACTTCATCATTTGAATGTTGCAAGTTCTTATCATTCGTATGTCAATGTTTCACTTCAACAGACTCAAGAACTTAGCTTCTAAAATTTGAATTTCAATGTTCAAAGTTCGTCTGTCAGAGAGCAGTTTTGAAACTTAAATCATTCTTGATCTCAGATGAACTTTAACATAGTTTCAGACGAATTTCTTCTATTTTCTCAAGTTTTGTTTTGTCTGAAATTTGAATTTTGAAGATTCAAAGTTCGTCTGTTTCAAAGAAACTTCTTTCAGACTTAAATGAAAATTTGAATGTTGGAAAGCCAAAATTCGTCTGTCAGAGAGCATTTATCAAACTCAATTTCTTTTGATTTCAGATGCACTTTATCATAGTTTCAGACGAATTTCTTTGGTTTTCACAAACTTCATTTTACTTGAAATTCGAATTTTGAAAGTGTGAAGTTCGTCCGTTACCAAAAAGACTTCTTTCAGATTTGTATGAAAATTCAAATTTTGAACAACCAAAATTCATCTAACAGAGAGCCATCTCTTCAGACTTATTCAGTTTTAGCTCGAAATTCGAATTTCCTAAGTCAAAGTTCGAATTTCCAACTTGACAGCTCAGTTTAAACTTTCAAACTTCGTCTATTTGTGGGTGTTTTTCAAATAAGTAAAGATTTAATTTCAAATCAAGGTTTGAAAACATCTTTTTCTCAAATCAAAATCTTTTACCCAATCACAACTAAAACTAAAGATCCTACAAAAGATCTAATAGCAAATACTCAGAAAATCTTCACTTGAAACAACTTTGATCTCCTTTGATATCTTCAATCCAAGCTCTTGAGTGTTGGTTTGGAATCATCAAAACTCTTGATTCAACATTCTCCCCCTTTTTGATGATGACAAAACAACTCACACACTGGATTAGTACTTGGGTTTGCT
This sequence comes from Adenanthera pavonina, assembly GCA_026686845.1. Lineage (NCBI taxonomy): Eukaryota > Viridiplantae > Streptophyta > Magnoliopsida > Fabales > Fabaceae > Adenanthera > Adenanthera pavonina. Next base: position 15,094,501 of record JAIVEN010000017.1, read on the forward strand.
TTCACAAGCTCCCCCTCAACATATGCATTACAGTTCATAAGATATCATTTCCAACAGATTAAGTGAAGAGATTCAAAGCCCAAAACATTGCAACCAAGAACATAATACATTTAATCAAATTGTTGCAATACATATTTCAATTTAAGATCAGTTCTCAAAACACCAAACAAGCAAATACAATCAAACAACTAAAACAAGATACAATAGGAAGATTCAGCCTAAGATCTAAAACCATCACTTCTTCTTTGGCTTAGTCTTCTTGCTGCATGTCTTTCCTTTCCCGGATGACTCAGCAGATTTTCCAGCTTGCTTGGTCCCAGTTTGCTTCGTCTTCTCCCCCTTTTTGGCATCATCAGAAAGCCCAACAAAGTCCATAGGAGGAGGAATCTGAGAGATAGGAACAACACGAAGAGGGACAGGAGCAAAAGGAATCTCTGGCTGAACTGATGTAGAAGGCTCAGCAGGCTCAGGGCTAGGTTCTTCATCACCATCATCATCAGAGACCTCAAGCAGCTCTTGCATTTCCTGCCTGGAAAGAGCTAGTTGAGCTCTCTGTTCCTCTGAAAGCCCATAAGCAGCAAGAGAATGAGAAGCTGGTTCAGCAGAAGGAAACATTTCTTCCAGCCTTCTCCTTTGAGCTTGCAGCAGAGCATTGTGAGCAATGGCACGATAATCAATAACAGGTATAATGCTCCTTTCCTCATTGCTTGCTCCTCCTGGCATAGAAGAGGTTGAAATGGCTGCAACCAGTCTTTCAACTTGCTCTGATTCTTGAATGGACATAATTGAATCCGGAGCATCTTCTTGCATAGGCTCAAGAGGGCTTGTTTCTTGAAGTCCTTCTTCTTCCAATCCATAGTCCAGGGGTGGACCAGGACTTGGTGTCCTCATTGCACCAGCACCATCTGTATCATCATCATGGTCAGAGGAGGAAATCTCGAAGGGGCTTGGAGGCTCAGGAGTTGGAGAATGAACAGGCATAGATGACCTAGGCTGAGGTAGAGCTGAAGTGGTAGGAATTGCACTCTTGATCTCTTCATAAGCATCAGCCACAACCTTCATGTTCACAGCCAACTGCTGGATCTGATCTTATAGATGAGCAAACTTGGCATTTTGCTCATCTCGGATGCTGAGAATGAGTGTAGATAGGCTGTCATACAACTCAGTGATCTTGGTTAGCTTGGAAGGAATGTGAGAGGGCTTTGAGGGAGATGGGATAGGCATAGAGGGTTGAGTAGAAGGTCTGACAGGGGCTTCAGAAGTACCCTCTTGTTGGAGGGATACATCAGCAACAAAGAACAAGTCTTCAGATTTCCCTGCTCCCTTTCCAACCCATCGTCCTTCATCTCTTTCAATGCCCATCCTTTGCAGTTCCTCTTCTTTGAATGCCTCAGTGAGTTTCCCTTTCCCCTTTTCAATGTGTTGAATCCTAGCATGCTGCAGGATTCTTGAAATAATTGCTGCATAGGGGAGTGTGGAATCCTTCCTCTGATCCCTTGCCTTTATCATTTGGTGGAGGATGATATGACCCATATTAATCAGCTTACCACGTATGATAGCAGTCATCACATGAGCCTCTGCCCTTGTTATCAAATTGAAGCTACCACCCTTGTTGAATATGATCCTGGACACTATGTAGTGCAGGATCCTTACTTGTACACTTAGGTCTGTGGGCTTCAACAGATTTATCGTTGGCCTGTTCTCCCTTCTCCTGAATAAGGTGTCCAAGATGGTGCTCTCCTTGTAGTTTAGGAAGGGTCCTCCTTCTTTATCAGCTGTACTTGCCTCATCCATATATCCAGAGGCTGTGATGTCAACTTTCAGCCCATCTTGTCCTGGGATTTCCAGCACCTCATTGAAGGTTTCATCAGCAAGCCAAATGGTCCTTGATCTCAAGGTGACCTCCCATTTCATCTTCTTGCTGTTATATTGAAGAGGGCATACCAAGTCTTCACTACCTCATCATCATATTTTTCAGCAATTTCCAACAGATTTTTATATCTTATCAACCATATTGCAGCATCAAAGTTGTTGGATATCAAAAATTGTTCCACATTTACACAATGAGGCTTGATTACCTTTTTGTTGGAAAACTTGGTAGAGTACTCTTCTTGAATCTCAGGAGTGCTCCACAGTGGCAGTGTAGTAAGCTCATATTCTCCAGATTGTGTAGAAGAGGAGGAAGCAACAGCAGCAGTATCAGCCGAAGGAACCGCAGTTTTTGGTGAGGAGGGTCCAGCTTTCTGCGAATCTGCCTTGGATGATGATTTCTGGCATTTGGAAGGGGTAGCTTTACTGGGTTCGGCCTTTCTCTTGGATTTCTCTCCTTTCTTTGTAGCATATTGAGATTTGACAGTTCTTTTTGACCGAGTTCTAGCTTGTCCAGCTCCAGGATTCTTCACTCTCGCCATTTCCCAGTTGAATGATGCAGAATGTGGCTAAGAATAGGTTTATGGGATGCTAATGGAAGTTTAAATTGTGAAGAATGACGGTTTTTTGGACAGGAGTTAAGAGGATTGAAGAGAGAATCAGAATAAACTTAGAGGAGTTACAAATAGGGTTGCGTCTGTTCTTTGGAAAACCGTCGGATTTAACGTATGTAACCGTCTAACAGGCAAATTTTGAGGGGTCAAAATTCAAACTTCAGGCAGTTACAAGCTAAACCGTTCAGCACAGCTTACTGATAGACAAATTTTCATCAGAAAGTTTGTCTGACAGAGGCTTGGTCCAAGCAATACAAGCACAACAGACGAATTTTGTTCCAACAAAGTTCGAATGTTGATGAGCAAATAGCAAGCAACAAACAAAATAACAACCAATAGACGAATTAAGCATGCAGAACTTCATCTTTCAAGTATTCAACATGAAGAACAAGATTCAACAGACGAATTTTGAAGTGAAAATTCGAAGTTTTCAACTTTTGTAAAGGTTGTCCAACATTCGTATGTTAAGAAGTGATAATTCGTATAACAGTGATGGACAAACATAACTTTGAAGTTTTTGTTCATGAAAATTTGAACTTTCAGGATTCTACAGACGAATTTCGAGGTATCACTGAGAACTGTTCCAAGGCATATCAGGCTGAAGTTCATCTGTTGGTCAGCAAAAATTCAAATGTTGACCATGTTGACCAGTTCAAAAGCACAGTTTATGAAGCAAAATACGTCTAACACATATTTAAAACACGAATTTCATCTTTAAACACTTACAGAGTGGATCCAGAACTTAGGATTTTCGTCATTTACTTTACTTTCTGGTTGTTCCACTCTGGTGTGCTCCAATCTTCAAGTTTATTGCTACTGAATCTTGTGGGGAGCACCTGCAACTTAAATTAAACATACTCCGATGCTAAAATTAGAGTTTATTTTAAAGATGAAACCTTTGAAAACAAGATTGCAAGAGAATAACTTACAGTTCACTGGGATTTACCATACCCAGTTCTCTTCTTATTTTGCAATGCCTGTCTTCTGATAGAGGCTTTGTGAGTATGTCAGCAACTTGATCCTCTATTGGGATGTATTCCAATCTGACTTCTCCTTTCAGAACGTGATCCCTTATGAAGTGGTGCCTAACTTCAATGTGTTTTGTCCTTAAATGCATGACAGGATTCTTAGTGATATTTATGGCACTTTGGTTGTCACACATGATTGGTATCTCTTTCATTTTAACCTCAAGGTCTTCAAACCACTGCTTCATCCAGATGACTTGGGCACAACAGCTTCCAGCTGCAACATACTCAGCTTCTGCAGTGAATAAGGCCACACTGTTTTGCTTTTTGCTGAACCATGAAACCAGGGATCCTCCAAGAAACTGACAAGTTCCACTTGTGCTTTTTCTGTCAGTTTTGGATCTGGCAAAATCAGCATCAGTGTATCCTTTGAGATCTTCTCCATTGCCTTTTGGATACCAAAGACCCATCTGTGATGTTCCAATAAGATATCTAAGTATTCTTTTCACAGCTGTTGCATGGGTTTCTTTGGGACATGATTGAAACCTGGCACACATACAGACACAGAACATGATGTCAGGCCTACTGGCAGTCAAGTACAGTAGGGATCCAATCATTCTTCTGTACTGAGTAGTGTCAAATATCTTCCCACTCTCATCCATGTCCAGCTTGGTTGCAGTTGCCATAGGTGTTCCCATTGGTTTGGCATTCTCCATTCCAAACTTCTTTAGCTGCTCCTTTAGATACTTGGATTGACTGAGAAAGATACCATCATGAAGCTGTCTGATTTGCAGTCCAAGGAAGAAGTTGAGTTCACCCATCATAGACATCTCGAATTCTCCCTGCATTAACTCAGAAAATTTCTTACAAAGAGCTTCATTAGTAGCACCGAAAATGATATCATCAACATAGATTTGAAAAATTAGTAAATCTTTATTTTCTTTCTTAGTAAATAAAGTTGTGTCAACTTTGCCTCTATTGAACCCCTTTTTAGTTAGAAAATTGCTCAGTCTCTCATACCATGCTCTAAGGGCTTGTTTTAAACCATAAAGAGCCTTCTTTAGTTTATAAACATGGTTTGGTTTAGTAGAATCCTCAAAACCTGGAGGTTGATCTACATAAACCTCTTCCATGATATATCCATTTAGAAAGGCACTCTTTAAATCCATTTGATACAGTAAAATATTCTTCATGCATGCATATGCTAGAAGTATTCTTATAGCTTCTAATCTAGCTACTGGTGCAAAGGTTTCTTCAAAATCAATACCTTCTTCCTGATTATACCCTTTAGCAACCAGTCTAGCTTTATTTCTGATTATTGTTCCAGATTCATCAAGTTTATTTCTGAAAACCCATTTGGTACCAATAACAGGATGATTTTTGGGTCTAGGCACTAAATCCCAAACTTGATTTCTTTCAAACTGATTTAGTTCATCTTGCATAGCTAAAATCCAGTAATCATCAGTTAAGGCTTCTTCAGCACATTTGGGTTCAATTTGAGAAATGAAAGCGCAGTTGAGCATTTGATCCCTTAACTGTTTTCTGGTTTTGACTCTCTCTTGAACATTCCCTATCACTTGATCAACAGGATGATTCCTTTGATATCTCAAAGCTCTAGGGAGTTCTTGAGATGTTTCCTCATTAATTTCTTCATCAAAGTCTTTCTCCTGGATATCTTCCTCTGTGTTAACAGATTCAGATATCTTTGGAGGTTCAGTTTTACTTTTATCAGAAATGCACAGTTTTTCAAAGTTGAGAGCAAGATCATCCTTATTGGTAACATGTTTTGAGACAGTTTCATTTTCAATAAAAACCACATGCACAGATTCTTCTACCACATTTGATCTTTTATTATAAACTCTATATGCCTTACTCCTACTAGAATAGCCCAGAAATATACCTTCATCGGATTTGGCATCAAACTTACCCAGATTTTCTTTCCCATTGTTGTGAACGAAGCATTTGCATCCGAACATATGGAGATGGGACAGATTTGGCTTTCTCCCTTGTACAGCTCGTATGGAGTCTTTCCAAGGATGGGTCTGATGTAGGCTCTGTTGATGATGTAGCTTGCTGTGTTTACTGCATCGGCCCAAAACACTTGAGAAAGTTCCTTCTCATTTAGCATAGCTCTGGCCATCTCCCCAATAGTTCTGTTCTTCCTTTCCACTACTCCATTCTGTTGAGGAGTCCTTGGAGCTAAGAAGTTATGGTCAATCTCATGCTTATTGCAGTACTCCAGGAAGTATGCATTTTCAAACTCTCCTCCATGGTCTGACTTGATTGACACAATAGAAATACTTTCTCATTTTGCACTTTCTTAGCTAAGGTTACAAATGCATCAAAGGTATCACTTTTAGAAGAGAGAAATAATGTCCAAGTAAATCTAGAATAATCATCTACAATTACAAGCACATACAAATTACCACCAAGACTTTTCACCCTAGATGGTCCAATTAAATCCATATGCAGCAATTCAAGTGGTCTAGTTGTGGTAACTATATTTTTAGATTTAAAAGATGATTTAGTCTGTTTCCCTCTTAAGCATGCATCACATTCTTTGTCTTTCTCAAAAGATATTTTTGGCAGGCCAGTTACTAGCTCATTTTTAACCAGTTTAGATAATTGATTCATGTTAACATGAGCTAATCTCCTATGCCATAACCAACTATCATTATCCTGACTAATTAAACATACAGAATCCAAGGGAGGAAGTTCATCAAGATCAATAGTATAACAGTTACCATCCCTTTGAGCTTTGAGGATTATTTTGTGATCACTTTTTCTGATGACCAAGCAAAATTTTGAGTCAAACAGCACCTAATTTCCTTAATCACAGGTCTGACTCACACTCAGCAAATTGTGATTGAGGCCAATCACAAACAGCACCTCTTCAATGGATGTTTCTGGATTTTTGCCCACAATGCCAATACCAACGACTTTGCCGTATTGATCACCTCTAAAGGTCACCTTTCCTCCTTTCTTGTCTCTAAGGGTGATGAACTTCTCCTTATCACCAGTCATGTGACTTGAGCAGGCACTGTCCATATACCATTTGTTGCTTTTCTTAGCTTTGAGACAGACCTGCAAAACAATGTTTATGTTTTCCTTTTAGGTACCCAGATTTGCTTGGGTCCTTTTTGGTCAGTAGATTTTTCCCTAGATGCAGATGCATCTTTGGGAACCCATTCAACTTTCCTGCCAAGTCCATTTTTCTTCAATGCACAAGAACTGGAAATATGTCCCTTTTTGTTACAGAAATGACAGGTAATGAAGGGACTGCTAGATTGAGAAGCAAGAAGAAAATAATGCAGATAATACTTTTGTCTTGCATGCTTTGGTTGATTATATGTTTCAATGCTAGATGACATATGATCTTTCTTTTTGTTGTTCTCGGCATGCACAAAATGTCTCATGTATGCATTCTGGTTTTTCTTCCTAATCTTTTCCTTGACACCACATGGATCATAGCCAAGACCAGCTTTTCCTTGTGATATCTTTTGGCTCCCCATCAAGGCAAACAACATATCTTTACCTCTAATGAGTCTAGACATGCCTTTTACTAAGTAGTCATTAGTTTGCTTTAGTTCAATGCATGAAGTGCAGCAAACAGATTCAGCAGTAGGTAGAGAGGTGATTTCAGAAATGTTGCTTTGTGATTCCAGTTTGTTAATCTTCCTCTTTGCCAGTTTTAGTCCTTTAGCAACTTTAATAAACTCATCATGAAGCTCATGAAATGCATCAAGTAACTCAGAATAGGAAGGTTCAGATTCATATACCTCTTCTTCCTGATCACTGCTGCATGAGGGATCGGCTTCTTCAGAAGCAAGTGCCATCAGGCAGATGTTGGCAATCTCATCCTCATCCTCTTCTTCCTCATCTGAGCTGTTGCCCCATATTGAAGAGATATAGGCTTTCTTCTTCTTCCCTTTGTCAGCAACTTTCTTTTCTCTTTCTTGCTTTTTGAGGAATTAAGGACAATCCCATTTGACGTGTCCTTGCTTCTTGCATTCATAGCAAGTCACAGGCTCTTTTGCCTATTTTTTGCTTTCACTAGCTGCTCCTTTCTTGAAGAATCTCTTGTTCTTCTTCTTGCTGTAGAATCTTTCGAATTTTCTGACCATCATAGCCAGAGTTTCCTCATCCAGCCCATCTCCTTCGTCAGATTCCTCTTCCTTTTCATCAGCAGCTTTAAGGGCAAGGCCTTTCTTCTTTCTGTCCAGCACAGCTTCCTTGAGAGCTTTGATTTTCCCTTCATATTCTTCAAGGCTGCCGAAGAGAGCTGTGACAGAGGTCATTGATTCTCCTCTGGCTTCTTCTATTGCTGTCACCTTGGGCTGCCATTCCAGAGGAAGAGCTCTGAGTATCTTTCTTACTTTTTCAGATTGAGTGTACTCCTTTCCCAGGCTCTTCAATTGATTCACAATGAGAGTGAATCTCTTTTGCAGCTCCTTTACAGTTTCTCCTTCAGTCATTCTGAAGCTTTCATACTCTCGAATGCATGTGTTTAGTTTGTTCTCTCTGACCCCACTTGTTCCTTCATGTGCAATCTACAGAGTGTCCCACATCTCCTTGGCAGTGGAGCATTGTGAGACTCTATAGAATTCGTCCTAGTTCAGGGCACTGACTAAACAATGCTTTGCTTTGCAATTTAGCAGGACTCTCCTTCTGTCTTCCTCATTCCACTCTGCTTCTTGCTTCTCTTTGTGTCTTCCATCTTCAGTTAGAGTCATTGGGACGAAATCTCCTTTCTCAATGAATGACCATATATCAAGATCAATTGATTGTAGGTAAATCTGCATCCTCATCTTCCAGTACCCATAATGTTCTCCACTGAAGCCTGGTGGTCTGTTAGTGTTATTCCCCTCAGGAAGTATTCTCTCTCCAAAGCCAGCCATCTTAATTCCCGGACTGTGAGATCCTTTGAATGGGAATCCGGGCTCTGATACCACTTGTTAGCAAGGCTGACTTCCCGAGAGGGGGGGTGAATTGGGAAGATTGAAATTTTTCTGCACAAAGTGAGATAAGTGAAGGTAGCACAGTTTAAAGGAAGCAACGTATAAAATAGAGTAAGCTGAAAAGTAAAGATAGGGAGTAAAAGACTCAGTAATTTATCCTGGTTCGGTCTAACCACTTGACCTACATCCAGTCCCCAAGACCACTCTTGAGATTTTTCACTATACAGCAAGAATTCAACGGGCTTCTTGCTAATGCCACAGTACAATGAGTATGCTCTGTTTTCTGGAACTTTCTCACTCTCTCTAAGCACTTCTACAATGTGCTTCCCAATCCCTTTGTGATTTTCCCTCATAAGTAAATCAATCTTCCAGATGAAGAGTAGATTGTTTACAATGATATAACTCTCTTGAATAGAGTAGATATGAAGGTTAAAGTACAGATATTGAAGCTAGAGGGTAAAAGCTCTTGAGAAGAAGTTTTGACAGAAATTCGGTATATACAAGTTTGATTCATTACCCACAGCTTCAAATGATGTTGTATTTATAGATTTAGGTCTCAAATGTTCGTTAGAGACTTAATCTATCCGTTGGGGAAGTTATCCAACGGTTACTCTGAAAAACTATCCGTTAACCAACCGCATTTAATGCTTCTGACATACTGAAATTCGAATTTTGGTTGGTCAACGGACGAATTTTGAAGGAACCGAAGGTTAACGCTTCCAACGTTACAATACGAAGTTCGTCTGTCCATGAAGTGAAATTCAAATTTTGAAACTTATAGAACATTTTCACAATGTGACATACAAATTTTCAAGAAGAAACTTTTTCGGTTAAGTGTGAACAGTGTTTTCAATTTGCTACAGTGCCCTCGATATTCAAATTTTGGAAGCCCAAAATTCGTCTGTTCCCAGTACGTTAAAAGGAGGCACAGTAGTTTACTTTCTTCAAAATTCGAATGTTGAAGAGTGAAGTTCGTCTGTTAGAGAGACTCTTTTCAGACTAACTTCATCATTTGAATGTTGCAAGTTCTTATCATTCGTATGTCAATGTTTCACTTCAACAGACTCAAGAACTTAGCTTCTAAAATTCGAATTTCAATGTTCAAAGTTCGTCTGTCAGAGAGCAGTTTTGAAACTTAAATCATTCTTGATCTCAGATGAACTTTAACATAGTTTCAGATGAATTTCTTCTATTTTCTCAAATTTTGTTTTGTCTGAAATTTGAATTTTGAAGATTCAAAGTTCGCCTGTTTCAAAGAAACTTCTTTCAGACTTAGATGAAAATTCGAATGTTGGAAAGCCAAAATTCATCTGTCAGAGATCATTTATCAAACTCAATTTCTTTTGATTTCAGATGCACTTTATCATAGTTTTAGACGAATTTCTTTGGTTTTCACAAACTTCATTTTACTTGAAATTCGAATTTTGAAAGTGTGAAGTTCGTCCGTTACCAAAAAGACTTCTTTCAGATTTGTATGAAAATTCAAATTTTGAACAATCCAAATTCGTCTGACAGAGAGCCATCTCTTCAGACTTATTCAGTTTTAGCTCGAAATTCGAATTTCCTAAGGCAAAGTTCGAATTTCCAACTTGACAGTTCAGTTTAAACTTTCAAACTTCGTCTGTTTGTGGGTGTTTTTCAAATAAGTAAAGATTTAATTTCAAATCAAGGTTTGAAAACATCTTTTTCTCAAATCAAAATCTTTTACCCAATCACAACTAAAACTAAAGATCCTACAAAAGATCTAACAGCAAATACTCAGAAAATCTTCACTTGAAACAACTTTGATCTCCTTTGATATCTTCAATCCAAGCTCTTGAGTGTTGGTTTGGAATCATCAAAACTCTTGATTCAACAGACACAACTTCTAGCCCATCATAGTGTTCAGATCCTTTGGAAAAAGCTACCTATACACATGCTAGATGTGTTTGACCACACTTATGTGTATTTGGAATGGGGATTTGTATGTTTATATAAATTTCAAACTCTAGTTTTGATTTGTTTCTTAAATTTTAAACTTGAAACACATTTGTCTTGCAAGTTCACCCCACGTGCATAGTGAAAATTGTGATGTCACCAAAATATTCAAGAAGTCATTCTTAGGCACATGACCCACTTGGGCTTCAATCTTATTTAGAGACCAATGGTTTAAACAACTAAATATATGTTAAGATAAACACTATCTTTTATTCTTAGATATTTTTTTTGAAGTTAAAGAGTACTTACCAAGTTGATTGATTGTGTTACTTGTGACCATATTGACAAGACAAGGCTAACAATCTTTTGTGATTGACAAGACTTTGGTGTGTATTGACCTTCTAAGATTTGAATTTTGAAAAGAATTTTTTTTTTGGTGGGGAGAGTGATAATATTAGGCTGATTTTAATTTATTGTATTTTCTTCTTTTTTTGTTATGTTGGAATTGCAAGTGTATGTAGTTAAATTATATATAGATCATAACCTATAATAATATGTTGCGAAGTAAACTATATAGCCTTCCAAAAATGAACCTGTTAATATATAGAGAATCAAAATTGAGAAGGGAAACTTTGATTGATGTACTAATCAAAAGGTTCATTTAAGGTTAATGAATTTGTTATCATGAGGAGTGACTAGACATGACATTTTATATGCATAAGCATTGTCATGTCCTCATTTTAAATTTTGCTACATTTTTGTTATCTATGTTGTATAATGTCTCTTGCCTCATGTCCATGCCTATGCTTCATACTTAATTTCAGTCATAATTGATTGTTGGATTACACTTTTTTTAAGTACTATTTGGATATAATTTCTTTCCATGTTTTTATATCTTATGTATTGATATAAGTCATGATTGTCCATTTTGTTTTGGTTAGGAAAAAATTCATTTTTATTCAATTTGATTTTGTGTTGTTCTCTATTATGTTAAAATAAAAGTGTCTTATTGCCTATTGGAGTAGGATAGTTAAAGCTCTGATGGGATAATTTTAACTAATCAATCAAGGAAATGTGAAACTAAAATCAATGATTTTCTAACTAGCTAGCTATCTTGTTTACTGCTAATCACACTAGTTTTCAAATAGAATTGTTGTATGACAGCAACCTGATTTCATTAATTAAATTACATTTTCTCCACAAGTTAATTGGCATTTAGTGTTGTTCTGGACTATAGAATTTTCCAAACAGGGTGCATACACTTGCATACTATGATAGGTCATGATTTAAATGAAAGTGAATAGTGAATGATGAATGATTAGAATTGACTTGCTCATTAAAGAGAATTATATATGTCACCATTTATGGGATTACCATTTTCTCTATGATAGTTATTGAGATTTGTATAGCTATGATTGTGGTTATACTCCTTCTATTTCTTTTAATGTGTTGTTTAATGTTTTGGTATACAGATTAAGAAATGTAATTAATATGTTAGAATTTATTGTAAATTTCTTAGCTTTCCCTTTAAGAAATAGCAATTAACTCCATCTTTGACTTTTAAAAGGATTGATAAGGGTATAATTGGAAAAATAATAATTAATGATGTCTTGAAATTTAAAAATGACAAATAAATAGAAATAAAAATTTTCTTGAAATGTGACAGATAAAAAGAAATGGAGGGAGTACTATTTTTGAATTATAACTTAAAGTTTGTAGACTAGAATACTAACTCGATAGAGTTTTATGGGCCATCACCAAGATGAATGAACCTCACCATTATTATTAAATAGTACGTAGATAATTTTTTATAGTTTATATAATTTTCATGACCTCATCAAAGTTTTGCAACTCTTTTTGATAGCTTTGTTTTATATGATGCTAACTCTCTGCTTTCTAATGTACAATGTGTTTTTATTGTAATGTATTTGTTGAAGGTCTAATGAAACTACAGTGCTTCTTTGCTAAGCCAATAAACCTATACTAAGGGAAGGGTGTTGATTCTTGTTTATTAGTGCTTAATTAAAAAACCAATAATGCCTCTTTCTTAGCCATCTCTAAGTTTATGATGAAGGAGTTATTTTTTAAAATTTAATTGGGCTTGTTTTCTTATAATACTCAAGGCATGTCATTTGCAAGTTGCATGTTCTTGTCTCATCTAAATTTCTATTATGGTATATGATCTAAACTTGGATTTGATGCATTTTTCAGTTTAATCTAAAAATATAATGAAGTTGCTTCCTCATGAGGCTTTGTAGATGTCCCATCATAGATTTATCACAAAGTGTCTCTAGTATGCTTGATATTTGGAATCTCTATACTAAGTGCATTTGGTCACCCAAAAGTGATACATTTGAATCCTAATGCATTTGCTATTAGTGCTATTTCTATTTTGCCAATATTTATTTTGATATCATTTTTATATAGTTACTTTCTCTATTCCTTATTATAAGTCAGATTTTAGAAGGTTTTTGTGTTCATATATAAGTCACTTTGCAGAGTGGTTGGTTTGTTTGTTTGCATTTAACTAAGATCGGTTATAAATAACTATTGCATTTAATTAAGGGTAATTTAGAAAAATATAGGCAACTTTGGAGAAATTTAATGACAAAACTTACTTTTAACTAATTTTTTTAATCCATGTGAAGTAGTTGAATGTAACTCATAATATGGAATAAATGGAATATGTTGTTCCATACAGTATCTTAATATTAATGTGATAACTTCAAATTATTCATCTTTGTTGTAGAAATTATACCATTGGGAGGAAAATGAAAGAGAGATAATTAGAGATTCCTTTGAAGTGATTGACTTTAGACGACTATGTGACATGCTTAGTAAAAAAAAAACAAAATTGATCGAGAAAGATGATTATGTTTCCAATTAGATCAGTGCTATCCATTGGGAATAACTTGTAACACATTGGAAGAGCCCAAAGTTCCAAGAGATGTTAGCATAACATGTTAGTAGTTCACATTCCTTGAAGCGACCAAATTTAAATGATTGTAGGAAGTAACTTGATATTTCATGCTTTTAGCCACTTTTTATTTTGTATTTATAGATCAATCCTATGAATTTTATGTTTATAACTAATGGAATATTGAATTAATTTTTCCAAATCTATGTGATTATAGATTGTGATTTGACTTTTGAATTGTTGGTTTGATTGTGTGACCATATAGGAATAATTTTGAACTAAAATGTTGAATTTTATACTTTAGTGAGGGGTTCATTGAATTTAGTTGAGAATTTAGCAATGGATTAGTGAGGGATGTATTAAATTTGATTAGAAATTAGTGAGGAATCAGTGAGAAATATAAACCCCACTAAATAACGGAAGATAATAATAAATTAGCGAGGAAATGGCGAGAAGTAAATCCCTCATTAAATTTAGCAAGGAAAACAAGACATCACTAAGTCTTCACTAATGAGACTATTTTCTACTAGTATTAACGACGGAATAATAAGGAATAAGTCCCTTACTAATTTAGAGATGGATTAGATCCCATGCTAATTTAGCAAGAGAATAAGTTAATCCCTCATAAAATCACATGATAAACTTGTAAGTTATGTCAAATCAAATATATTTAAGCAAAGGAATAAGTTAATCCCTTGCAAAATCACATGATAAACTTGTAATTTATGTCAATTCAAATATATTTAAGCATATGATACAAAGTGATATTGATTTTTAAGTCTTACATACGAACACCATATCAAGTAATTATTGGAACACCTTAGAAGCATCTATCTAAGAAAGAGAAAGAATCTTTGAACATAAATGAAAATGAAATATTTGTAGAAGTTTTTGGGCCAAAGCAACATGGAAGAATTAGTGGCCAAGCAACTAGTATTAGCTTCACTTGTATGTTTGCACCTCCATTCTCTCAAGTGACTTCAAAGGAAATTTCAAGTTTGATGCTTAGTATTATTAATAGGACTCAAACTACTGAATAAAATAATACGATTTCTCCTGCTAATTTGGTAAGATTTTTATAATCATTTTCATTTTCTGCTTTAGCATGTCAAAATGTAATTCTTCTTATAATAAAATATCTTATTCAAATACAAGAATTGAAATTGAAAGACTAAACCTTACGTAATGTTAATTGTTTGCCTATTGAGTGAATAAACACATGCTTGCCAATGAAACATTTGGTTAATCAATTTATTAGTGAGGTTTTTTCACTATGGATCTCTGAGTTGGATTCTAGCCTTGGTTAGCATGTTTGTCATATGCCAAGTCTATTTGTTTAGAAATTTTATGCTTTCCTATTGCATTTTGCATGTCCAATTATACTATTTGGTGGTTACATTTCCTTGAACTAGTTGTGTTATGCCTAGACTTAGCCTTAGCATTTTGTTTGCCCTTTTATTGTACATACTTATTTAAAGTTAAGCCAGTGCCTTGTGAAATTTTGCTAAACTATCATATAATCTTGATTATGCGGGGTTCTTCTACCAGATTACTATAATTCATTCAATTTTGGTGATATTTTTCTCAAAAACACTATATTACATAGGCTCAATATTATTAATATTCAATTTGGTGAAGTTTAATATATCTTTGACATTGGCCCAATTGCTCATCATATGTTTGCATATTTAATGATTAGTAATTAGTTGTTATGAGTAAGGGTAGGGGTGTGTATGGGTTGGACTAGGTTCAGGTTTGCCCCAGCCCATGAATTAGCTCAGAGATAATCAAGTCATGATGGGGTTTGGCCAGGCTTATTCTCGTGTTAGCTCAAGATTTACACCAAAATAGGAAGGTAAGGTAGGTGGAAGGAAATCTAATTGAATCAAAAAGAAAGAGATGAAGATGAGAAAAAAATGAATAAGCAAAATCATTCAATAACTAAAAAAAATCAAAACACATCAAGAGAATCACAACGAATTTGTGAAATCATGAGAAATTGAGGGGAAAATCAAAATAAATTAAAGGCAAAAATCAACACTAAACACAACTGGGGCATACACAACATTATCTATAACACTTAGCTAAGGCAAATGGAAGTGAGACCTAAAGGAAGCAACCAGGAAAGATATTGAAACCCAGTATCACGATGATGATAAAGCAACCACCCTTGACGAAGCTCAACAAATATGAAGGATGCAACCATATTTAAGGATGGCAACATTGATCTAGTTCATTGAGTATGTCAGATCTAGAGACGAATCAAATATGATTTGTTCAAACATATCCACAATAGAGCAATTGATCAAGGAACTTGAGCATTGAAGATCACTATAATTGCCAACAGAAGTGGCCATCAATGAGAAGAATGGGAGTAAAGGAGGCAACTAAGAGAGAAAGAAAGAGATATGAATGACGAAATAAGGAAGAAGAAATTGTTGATGGGATATGAAAGTGATCTAATTTTATTTATACATATGAATTATTAATGAGGCATAGGTTGGGCTAGGTTAATTGAACCTAGTGGTTCAACTCGCAACCCAAACCGACTCGATTATTATTAGCCCAATTGACACTGGGCCAAACTTGTTTGATCAAGTAGGCGAGTTCATGCTTAGCTTTAATGATGGGCATGATTGACTTTGTTAGCAACAATAAATGACTAATAGTTACGATCTTAATGCCTTTGGCTTGTAATCATTACTTTGAGATACATTTATATTGTATTATAGTTAAGATATTATTGTTATTATCTTCTCTATTCTGTTGGAAGCTGATGGGAATGATGGCATAGCGAATATGCAATTGTTTTATTGTGTTTTATTTTATCTTTCAGGTTGTGCTTGCCTTTCTCAGTCAAAAAAAGAAAAAAGCTTGCCTATTGCATCAATTGCTCATGGAAAAACTGAAATTGAAGAACCGAACTAGAGCTTTAGCTATAGAATATATGAATGTGTTTTATTGGTTGATTAGTATTTATAAATTATGCTTGAAATATATGACATTTAATTTCAATGCAATGCATTACTTGTAATATCTTATAGTGTTTTTTTTTTTATATTTCTCTCATTATATACTTTAATAACACGACCTTCTTGTAGTTTAATTAAATTATTATTATTCTTTCTTTTTTCTAGATAGAAAGTGAATGAGCTCTTAACAACTGACTTTGTTGATTTCGTAGATAGTTGAATCAATATGATATTTTGAGTTTTTGTGATAATACATTCCTCTCTTGTAGATTTGAAATCTTATTTCTAATATATATTTATACAGGTTTGTTGAAATATTTACAATGCTTATATTTACTGACAGTTTTATTAATTAAAAACCTATTTACCTATGCAAAGAAATGAAGAATGATATTTAATATAAATATTATTATTTATGTTTTTTGATTGTCATGATTGTAAAAAAAATTTAATCATAAATGTTCAAAATAAGTTATAATAGTCATTTTTATCCATGGTCATCAATAATAGTTTTTTTGACAACATACTTTTGAAAATTTATGGATGATCAAATAAATGTTGACAAAATAAAATTGATGGTGAGAGACATATATTTTGACATTTTGGCCCTAAAAAAAAAAGACTTTTTTTAGTAGTTATTACATTTATAAGTAACCAAATGGATCCTAAATAAATGTACTCCTCCCATTTAAGTCAGATAATACTCAAATATGAATTAGTTTATAATATTATTTATCAGATAATTATGCCTAAAAAAATCACAAGAGGGCAAAGTGGGGTGAAAAATGAAATTTGGGCTCATTTTTGCTTCATAATGGTGATGATCGATTCTTGCTATGACTTAGCAATGGACCATGGTGACTTGCAAGGATACAGCTTAGAAAGCCTTAGCCTACCAAACCATTAGGGGCCAATCTCACTATCTTTGTGTAATTAAAAAAAAATACAATTGCAGTTTGTAAATGTAATACCTTTTGTTTTTAAGGATTTTTATTATATTTTTTTTTGCCATATTAGACTACAAAAATTTCTATTCAAAACAATTGAATGCTGATTCTTTTATTCAAGACAATTGAAGAATAGTTAAAGAAAAATTGAGAAGAGAATTCATGTTTTGATTGTAATTGGACTTGTATAAAATAGGGTTTGCAAATCGAAAAAGCAATCAATTTTTGCCCAAGTCTTAATGAGAATTTATTTTGTTGCCATGTGAAAAGAAATTTTTATGCCCTAGTTTGAGTGGGAACTTTTTCTTATGCGATGCATGTAATGGAAGATGTATGTAGAATGCATGTGAAACATAAGGTTTCTCATATTTGCCCTAGCTTGACTAGGAATTTATTTATGTAACGAATGTAAGGAAAATGCATGTGAAATGAGAATCTTCTTATGCCCAATTTAAATGGCAACTTTTTTTGTGATGCATTGCATGTAATGTACGATGTATGTATAATGCATGTAACACATAAGGTTTCTCATATGGGCCCCAAGTTAAATGAGAATTTATTTATGCTATGCATGCAAGGAAAATACATGTGAAATGAGAATTTTTCTACCCCGATTTGAGTGGGAGCTTTTTGTGATGATACAATTTATGCAAAATTTTATTTATTATTTTGTCCACGTAGGACATGCAAGATTTTTCTTGTTTTTTTTGTTGTTGCCCAATCTACGTGGGAGCTAATTTTGATACAATATATGCAAAGTGGATATATGTAGAATGCAATTTTCATGTTTGCCCCAATCTGATTGGGAAGCTAATTTGAATGCAATGTATGCAGAGAAGATACTCTTCATATTTTGTCCCAATTGGAGTGGGAATTTTTCATGACGTTGTGTGTGCAAATATGATGCATGAAATGTGAGAGATTATTCATGTATGTTCCAATCTGAGTGGGAATGATGCAATGAAAATGCATGTTAAATGTAAGATTTTTTATATATGCTCTAATTTGAATGGGGATTTATTTTGATATAATGTATGCAAAGAAAATACATGTGAAATGCATGATTTGTCACGTATGTTCCAATTTGAATGGAAGCTTATTTTTTAATGCAATATATATATAAATATATATAAATATAAAGTAGATACGTATATTGAATGCATTTTTCATGTTTATCCCAATCTGAGTGGAGTTAATTTTGATGTAATGTATGCAAAGTGGATGCATGTGAAATTTAAATTTTTTTGTGTTCTGCCCTAAGTTGAGGGGAAACTTATTGTGATGCACTTAATGCAAGTAAAAATTTAAGAAAAAAATGCAAGATTTTTTTCTTTAACCAAAACATTAGTGATCAATCTCACTATCTCGTCAATTACAATATATACACTAGTGTAAGGCAAAAAAAAACAATTGCAGTTTGTAAATGTAATACCTTTTATTTTTAAGGATTTTGATTATTTTTTTGCCATATTAGACTGCAAAAATTTCTATTCAAAACAATTGAAAGATGAATCTTCTATTCAAAACAATTGAATGATGAATCTTTTATTCAAGACAATTGAAGAATAGTTAAAGAAAAGTTGAGAAGAGAATTCATGTTTTGATTTTAATTGAACTTGTATAAAATATGGTTTGCAAATCGGAAAAGCAATCAATTTATTAAGCTTCTCTTTAACCAAATTTTTTCCACTTTCAATATCAGTTTAGCAAATTATATTTGTAACTTAAATTGCAATCAATTTATTCAAGTTCTTCCTGTTGTTCTTTTAAATCATTATCATTATTAAAAATTGAAATTAGATAGCTTAGATTTTATTTTTTAATATTAATTATTATTTTCAAGTTTAAAATTAAGATAAGATATATTAAAAATAAATGGTTAAAAATTTTTTGAATTCTGTGCAAATGATTCAAAATGGTTAAATCGCATAAAACTTCTACAAATTTTGAGTTAAGTGAAAATCACTCTTTTAACTTTTAAAATTTGACCATGAACTCTCCAAATATTCAAATGTGTACCTGTTACCTCCTATCATTAGTTAGCTATTTATTTAACCAACGGATAATAAGATTTTAGTGAAAATATATTTATTTAAATTTTATTATTTTACAAATAACTTTTTTAGTTTTGGATTTTTTTTAAAGTTTTGGATTGAGTGCAAGTAATTCTTATAAACTCTAAGTCATGTATAATATTCAAAAATAAAAAATCCTGCGAATTATGTTTGATTGGTGGAAAAATTGACTAATTAATGACAATGAGTTGTTTATACAAATTTAAATACATGTAGAAACTTATTGTCAATTTCTTAAAGATTCATAACTTATATATAAGTAATTCAAAACTTAGAGAATTATGTAAAACCAGAAGTTTGTTTTGTGCGTAGCATAGGAAGTCATATTTATGATAAAATCATCTACTGGATCCATTAATTTCAAAATTAAGAAAACATTCAAACATTATGCCACAAAACCAAAAATATATACCTTAACATAAGTCAAATAAATCATATCATTAAACTATTCATAAACCATTTTCCCTAAATGACTTCCTATGGAAATTATCTAATAATAATAATAAATTTAGTAAAAAAAAGTAATTAGTAATAAAATTTGCTGACCACTTTTTGACCAATTAAATTTACCAAATTGATTTGAGTAGTAAAATACTGATATGTAGACAACAGCCATTACCAGAAGAATAATGTTTAAAACTAATTATAATATTTTATTCCTCCTATTACTTCCTCAATTAATAATGATTATATTTTAAAAATATTAATTATAATATTTTATTCCTCCTATTACTTCCTCAATTAATAATGATTATATTTTAAAAATGAACAAGAATTAATTAAATTAATAAGCATGAGCTGTCATAAAAGAATATTTGACTTTGAATTTTACAGATGATTCTTTGTTGGCATGCATTCAGCAATTGCATAGCCTGAGTTGGACATATGGCTGCATACATAAAAAAAAATGATAATTTTTTTGTTTACCGAAAAAATAAGTTGATAATTTTTCTTTATGTGACACTGTTATCTGTTGGTTTAAAACTAGAAATATGTATTTAGGATAAAATTAATTTGTGACACTATTAATGAGGCCTATGAATTTTAAAATTAAGAAATCAGTTATTATGTCATAAAAAAAATGAAACGTAGCTCAATACAAGTCAAATATATCGCATCATAATACTATTTATAAATCAAATATATCAAATTAACTTACCACACAAATCATAGAATTTATATAGATAGATTCTATAGATTTACTTGAAAATAGGTTATTTAGAGTAAAATTATATAGTTACCAAGATTCCCGTGATAAGGCGAAAAAATATGAGTAGTGCTTTAGGATTTTTTTTACCCGTGTGATTTAGGATTCAATTCATTCTAATATAAATAAACATTACAAATTCAAAACTTAAAATATTTATATTGAAAAACTTTAAATGTTAATATATCAATTAAAAACTCCAATGAATATAGAAAAAATTCTAAATAAATACCAATAAAATAAAATATCTTAAAAAAGCAACTCTAAGTTGACCTAATTCCTTAAAACTATCAAAATTTATAATTAGAATGAAAATTCAAAGATAAAAGATAAAAATATCCTTCATGTCCAGATAATTTATTTACAAGGATAATAGTATATTTGTGATTAATAGATATTTATTTGCAAGTGACACATATTCATTTATAAATAAATATGTATCACTTATCAATATATTATTATTACTCATAAATAATTACATGTCACTTCAAATTAAGGACATTTTTATTTTTTTAGTTATAATTTCAATTACAGACATTGATAGCTTTAGAGAATTAATTAAATTAGAGTTACTTTTTTGAAATATTTTATTTTCTTGATATTTATGAATTTTTCCATGAATATATTAATTAAAATTTTAATGTAATTTCTTTCATAGATATTTTATTTTTTTTGGGCTAAACGGCTACGCCAGCCTGATCTCTCAGTAAAAATAGATAAAAAAAAAATTATATAAACTATATTAAAATTTAAAAATAACTGTCTCAGTCGCAAGAATACGACAAAAAAAAACTGTCACTAAAATTTGGGTTTGTTGGTGGAAAGAAAACGAAGACAAATACATACATACAAGTAAACAGACCGGAAACAGAAAGAATAGAAAAACCCACCGTAAACGCCGCCACTCTGTTTCCACGTAGATTTGGACAATACCCGAACCAAACTCCTGAACTGATAAACCTAAAGGTTCGGGAAACACAGCTGTAGACAGCCTGTCACCAACCAAGTCCCACTCATCTATTCCCCCTAACAACGATCGCTCTATCTTTCTTTCTTCCTCCTCCTTTCTCTCCACTTCTTTTTCTTCTTCCTGTCTTCGTTTCTCTGTGTGCTAATTAGGGTTTCGGCTCCTTTGTTTGTCGATTCCATTCAGTGCTTATAGGATTTGCTCGTCAACTTCGCTAGATCAAGATTCTCTACACTGTAAGTTTTGTCTTGATTCGTCTTTCCCTTTGTATTCTCCGTTTTGCTGCTGTTTTTTGGCCCTCTTGTTAGGGTTTTTCTTCCCTGCGTTGTGTTGCTTTTTTCCCTCATTTCGCATTGTAACTTCGCGTTTTGTCTTTGGTTTGATATTGTCTGTTTACGCGGCTTGACGGTAATGGTTATTCATGAATGTTTGGATTATTGCCGATTTGCTGTCTATTTTGGTTTTTCTTGTTTATTTGTTTGTTAGATTTTGATATGTAAATTTACGGGTGGTTTATGTGGTTGTTGAGAATGAGTTGGAGCGAAAATGGAACCTAATTTTGGATTTTTGTTATTATGTTTCAGTTAATGTGCGTTATTTAACTACTTTCTAGCTGGGATCGTGCAGAAGAAGTCTATATATTTCAAATTTGCTTGGGAAATTTTTGCTAGTTAGCTGTTCATTTATTTTTCTAGGCATTAAACTTGTGTTCGGAGGTCATTAAAAGTTTAAAAAGAACCAGGGATAATGTTTTCAGTATAATTAATTAGAACCTGTTACTGGTAAGCAGATTTCATCCCCCAACCCCCTTTTGTTCTTTTGTCTCTTGTTTTGTTTTATTTTTCACTTTTTGTGGTTCCAAGGAGCCTCTTTACAGTTGTAGGTTAATGCTCAGATGCTGAGGACAAAGCCAGCTAGAAGTCTACCCTCTTTTCTTTTTAAAGTGGTGATTTATAATTATCTTATTACTTGGTTAGGGTCATAAGGTTGTTTCTAGATTCACTTCCTTTTGTATGTGACCCATGTAATGCTTATTCTCAATTGATATATACTGATGCTGCTGTAATCTATTTTTCCTGCTCTCTTTGTTGTCTTCATTGTTATCAACATTACCATCTTTGTATTGTCTAAAATCATTTTAACTGTAAAAATTAAGTATCAGATTTGAGACTGCATCAACTTTATAGTATGTTTACATTCAAGTATTTAAATTCCATTGTGGCTTATGTTTTCTCCCCCAATTGCAGGAGCTTAAATTGGATTCATAGCACACTTATGCCGTGTGGCTGATGTATTTCTGGCATTGACATAGCCTTTGTGTGTTTTTGAAAGAATGCAAATTGATTGATGAGTGTTGTGGAGTCATCTTCAACCTTGAGTTGTGATGTATTTCTGAATTGAGTTATCCTGTTCTATTATTATAGTGGAACTGTGTCACATATCATAATTCTGGAACAGAGGGGAAAAATCCTGAGGATCTCTCGTATCCATGCTGTCAGATAGCATGTGTGGAATCTGTACTGTGGGTAATGCCCCTGACAAGACTTGCTGCCGATGCATTCGGTGTGGTGACAATTTGTCTAGTAGCTATCCTGGTTATTCTTGGTTTGCTGTGCATTGTTTACACATTTTACTTCCGCTCTCATAGTCGTCATCAAGGTTATCGCCAACTAAATTATTTTAGTGGTCCTTGGATCATCAGAATCGCAATCGTTGTATTTGCTATTTGGTGGGGCCTTGGTGAGATTATTCGGTTGAGTTTGATAGGACGTGCCCTTCACTTAAAATGGCCGGAACCTGTTTGCAAAACCTACGTTGTGTCAAATTTGGGGTTGGCAGAACCGTGCCTCTTTCTAACCATTTTGTTTCTCCTTCGGGCACCCCTGCAGAAAGTGGAAACTGGAATTACGAGCCAAAACTGGAACCCGAGAACAGTGGGAAGGATTCTTCTTTACTGCTTCCCAATGTTTGTGCTCCAGCTATTTGTTATTTTGATTGGACCTCAGTTAGACAAGAAAAAAAATTCTGGGAAACATTTGCCTCATTATTTTACAAGTACAGCTGCTATCTCTACAATAGGGGAGAATGAGGTTTCGGTTTGTACTTACCCTTTACTCAGTACTATTCTCCTTGGCTTTTTCGCCATTGTCCTGACTTTCTACTTACTTTGGCTTGGAAGGCGGATTTTAAAATTGGTTATCAATAAGGGTTTGCAGAAGAGGGTTTACATGTTAATACTCTCAATTTCAAGTTTAGTTCCATTGAGGGTTCTTTTCCTTGGATTATCTGTTTTATATAGACCTGAGCAATTTATGTTTGAAGCCTTTGCTTTCTTGGCATTTCTTGCCCTCATATGCTGTGCTGGGGTGTGTATATGTGTGCTCGTGTATCTCCCGGTTGCCGATTCTTTAGCACTGGGAAATTTACAAGACTTAGAACCTAGAAGTAATGTTGATCACAATGACACCGTGTCTCTTATTGCTAACCAGAGTCCTTTGGAAGATGTTGAAGAAAATGTCAGGTCCAGTCCGGATTCTGATGCATCAACAAAGTGCGGGTCAATTTCATTTCGGACAGTGGAAAAAGATGGAACTTCAACTGGGACATTTGTTGAACTGAGCCTTTTCTCTCCCAGCCGAGATGCTACCCCTTCAGGATTGTCTCCACCTCTTGGTTGGCCTATGCGATCCCCCACACAAGTTCTTGGACCGTGAAATCAGGCTAGAAATTGATTACTTTGAGTGAATACCAATTTTTGTGGAGAAGGAAAACTGATTGTGAAGGATTTAGCTTTAATAAGGCTTTATTCTTGTTCTGTTTTCTAAAGTTAGGTCTAATGGTCTTGCTCTGAAATTTGTTGAGTACTTTTCTCTTATTTTCCTATACCATCGCCACCTTTTCTTTCCTGCTTCTAAATTCATATTTCAAATGTTTGAAGACTATTGTACATGGCAATATACCTCAATAGCGTCGATGGCTGCTCTGCGCATTGGTGCATAATTCTCAATTTATTAGTTTAATCGGTGGAAAATATCTTTACTGACAGTCTTGGGTTTATTGACCCAAAAAACAAAGTCTTGCGTTTTAATTTATATCGCTGATATCTTAGAAGTTTTTATTATGGTATCTTTTATGCTCCGCTTCGAAATTTTGTATTTTGGAGTAGTTAAAAAGTACCATGATAGTTCTGATTCTGAAGGTTTATTTTGTTCTTGGTTTGTGAAGATACATACTTCGTCAAGTGTTCCTTTATTTTATTTTATTTTTTTTCAATGAGGTTGAACCTAAAAAGGTGTTCAAGAAACATATGTCCCTTATACAGATGAGGAATGTATGAACTCTTGTAGAGAGAGGAGCTGTGGTGGTCCTTTTTGGATTGCTCAGATTCTGCATGGGAATCGAAAGTTGGATTCTGGTAAAAAAAAAAAAAGAATCCAAAGTTAGATCTATGTTGAATCTCACCTGAATCGCCCCATCTATTTTCTTTATAAGTTTCCTCCGTGTGTTTGGGGGCAAGAGAAGAGATATAACTTGGTGGAGAATAATTTTGACGTGGAGTTTTCCTATTTTGTCTTGCTACTATGTCATAGTCAATTGAGAATTGACAAGCGGCTCTTGGCAATGACGGAGAGGCAGGGAAATTAATAAACTCAATTAAATTTATTAAGAAGTATACTATTTACAAATCATGAATAGCTAAGATTGCACCAGATATTTTGATAAACTAATTTTTATATATACATGTGATAAATCTTCATGTCCATATAATTTTTTGGTATCTATATATAGTCCAAATAGGTTAATTTTTATTATTTTTATTGATCATAATGTTGTCTGTTTTAAAAAAATGATACAAAATAATAAGATAATGATACTATGCTTATAATTATTATAAATAATAAATGAAAGATGAAACACAATAAAATGTTTGTTACATTAGAAGTAATGTTGTTAGAACTAAAATGGATATTGAACTGAATAAGACACTATTCAAGGTTCAATAATTTAACCAATTAAACTGGTAGTGATTAAATTAATATATTCTAAACAAATTTTATCATTCAATTAAAGCTTTAAATCAAATAATACTGAATTATCAATCTATTATCTACTACAAACAAATTATTAATAATTTTCATAACTCAATATTTAAATCTAAATAAATTATGAATATAATCATATTTTAAGTTTAAAATGTCAACAAATAATTCATTATTATATTATTGTTAAGTAAATTTATAATTTTCAATAATTATACTAATAATAATGTCTATATAATATTATAATATAAAAAGAAAACTATTTTGTTCTAGAAATGATCTTATTTTACCTTAAAAACTAAATTTAAAAAAATTTAAAAAAATAGGACTGATTTTGAATTAATTCACAACTGGTTTGACTGATTCAAATTCGGTTCTACTAGTTCTTGATTTGTTTGCACAGGTTTCTAAGCCAGTTTGTCATACCCTTCATCCAAATCGGACCTAACACTAGTTCTTGATCGAACCAGTCAAATTGGCTAGTTTAGTTCGGTTCTTACAACAATGATTAGGAGAATTTGAACCATTGACTACTATTCAAATTGATTCAAATTTTTATACTAACTAATTTTCTAAGTTGATTGAATTAAATTGAGGAACTTTTTATTAAATTAAATATTGGTATATAAGTTTAAAAATAATGCTTAAAATCCAAATGGATAAAAACATGGCCAAACAACACAGCTTCATGTGAAGAGAAGGGGACCATTTACAATACTCTTCCTCCCTTAGGCTGAGCCTGCGTTTTAATCTATGCTTTGAAAACGTTAAAAATATTTATTTGTGATACTGTGAATCATAGTTGATTCCCACTTGCTGGGAAAATCATGTTGAACTGAGATTTGCAAGCATCCATTTAATTAATGGTTTAGTGGAACACACGTAGTTTGGTGTTTTTGTTTTGACTATACTTATTTTTCAGTGCCAAGTTAACAACCACACATAACAAAGATGGAGACTTTTTTTTTTTTTACCACTGGAAATACATTCTTTCCATAAAATAGAGACCACAATTCAAAGTTCTAATAGTGAGCAATAAAAACCACCAGATAAGCAGCAAAATGAACTTGCTAATCATAAGGCTAAGGAGAAACAAAGAAGGAGAAGAAAAAACAGAGCTTCTACTCTAAAATAGGAAAGCAAACACAAGACTCTAGCTAATACCCTCTCTACCTTAGCATTGCGACATTTTAAAACACCGGCAACAAAATAATGAAAAACTAGCTAGGAGTCACAAATAATAATTCTTTCAGTAAATTGTAGGCGTCCTATGCTTATTGGGGCTTCCACCAAAATGATGCTGTGGGTTTGGACTCAAAAGAATCTTTATTAACTCTAAAATCGCATAATTTTCACCATACTTGCTGCTTGATGATCCTCCATCGCCGTTGGGTTAGACTAAAATGTAGAGGGAGGCAAGGAGTGGTGCTTGTCCCCTATACTTTAGAATGTCTTTGGAGAAACAATTATATTATGTTTGTAAAAATTTTTAAATTAGATTTTAGTCCCCACTTCATATTTTGCTTTCAATTTAGTCCTCAACTTTTTTTTCAATATTTCTTTATATATTTTATTAAGTTTTGTGTAATTTTGCTCTTATTCATTTAATATTTGTTTACAAAGGAACTACTCATCCTTTGGCTGAGCCTGTGTTTTAATCCATGCTTTGAAAATCTTAAAAATATTTATTTGTGATACTGTCATTTAGTTATTTTTTCCATCTAAATTTTATATTTAAAAAAGTGATTCATGTAAAAAGGGATTTGATATTTTTTACTTTTTAACTTTCTTATTTATTTTTTTAGATTTATTTAAAGAGTTACTAGAAGAAAAAACCGACTTTTCATTTGATTTTTTAAAAAAGTTTTTCAGCTTTGTTTTTTTTTAAAAATAAAATTGTGTTCCTACGTTAAATTACACCAAGTCTTATTGGTTTAAAATCCTAGAAAATGAGTATAAAAAAATTCATTAGTAAGTATAAAATCATAGAGTAAAACTATAAAACATTGATATATGATTTTATACTAATGGGACTTGGATATAATTTTTTAGGATTTTGGGAATTATTTTTGTGTTTTGGGATTTTTCTGTGATTTTTTCTGATTTTTTATATCAAAATTAATATATTAATTATGTTTTAGCATTATATAAGAAAATTATATCTCCATTTAAATAAATTAATAGATCAAATAATATAATTTTTCGATATAATAAATAATAATGAACAAATGAAAAGACAAAATGCTTCTTAATAGGAAAATATGGAAAAATATTTTTTATTTTTATAGTAGATAAAGTAAAATATAAGAAAGCTTATAATATTTTAAAAAGGAAAGAAAATCATACTCATCACTCACACATCTGTCTTTTTTGGTGTTAGGCAACCAAGAATACCATAAACACATCTTCTTCCCATCCTGGCTACAGGTAAGCTTTGAGCTCCCCATTTTTTCCCCCAATTTCTTGCTAAGCTTTTTTTTTCAATCAAAATTTTCTTACTATAAGCTAAAGAATCAATGAATGATAATGAGAAAGTGGAATCATGATTTTCTTCTGATTTTGCTTTTGGTTCTAGTTACGGGTGTGGCATTAACAGATTAACTAGAATAATAATTTGTATTAAAAAAACTAATTAAAATACTTTTATATTAATAAGAAATTTTATAATACGGGAGAATTTTTTTTTATTTTTTAAAAAAACTGTACGAAAGAAATGTGTCCTTTTTATATATTGATTTAAAACCACGTATATTGTAATTACGTGTTAATAGTTAATTATTTTGATTTAGGCTATTCATTTATTTCAGGAACCTAATAAACTTTTGTGATATTGTTATGTAAGTCTTTTAGGGATCGCTTTGTGACAAGTCTTTTTCCAGCAATCTTAGGCTTAGTATTGATTGAATCATTTATTTATGTGAGCAAATATTGATTGAATCATTTATAGTAAAATTGCGAGTTGTGACATGTTGTGAACTCTCGATCAAAAGTGTGGAAGAGAATTATTTTGCAGCTGTGTTTTATATTTTTGTCTTCAAGTCTTTAAATTAAAATGTGGTAAGTGCATGAGTCTATAATTACAACATAATGAATGTATAACTTTTTCACTTGTAATTCTATGGTTTTTCATCTAAATCATACACTTATTATATTATTATTGACAAATTATTTGGAAATTTTTAATTGAAGAATTTAATAATAAAAATATAAATAATTGCATTTTGTTTGTTTATTTTTTTTTAGCATCAAGTGTATTTTCCAACTGACAGTTGAAGACTAATTCCTTCAAGACGTAGAGATTATTGAAGTAGATTTTACCTCTTCCAAGACCTTTTCATACTCATGGCCAGGAAACATATAATAGCATGCTTAAGAGACATAATTATTTATTAACTGTGGTTACAAGTCTTGCTTTTTAAACAAATCACTCTTTACTTCCATAAAAGAATGAGTTGATAGGCCCAATTATGCTGCTTACTGTATTGAATTGGATCCATGATTGATTTTTCAATTTGATTAGTTGATTCAGTATGGTTTTTTTTTTTAATTATAATACTTGGTCATCGCTTTGAGAATTTTAGGCATTGCTAGGTCTTCATGGCACTTGTTGGCATTGTAAATCATAGTTGATTGCCACTTGCTGGGAAAATCATGCATAGTAATTAATATGGCTGCTACATGTTGAACTAAGATTTGCAAGCATCCATTTAGTTGATGGTTTAGTGGAATACATATTTTAGTATTTTTGTTTTGACTATTTTAACACCTTAAATTCAAAATGAAGATTTATTGATAATAACGAAATTGGTATACCATTTAGCTTGAATTTCAAGATGGGATTTGGGCTTAATGAATACAACTAGGAAACCAAACTTTCTAAATCCGCTTGCTCATATTCTTTAAAAAGACAAAATATGAAAATACAAGTGAAAAGACAATTTAGAATTCATTTCTTTTTGACAAGAAAATTCTAATATAATTTCATTTCAAATAAAATTCATTTTCAATCATTAAAGCAATCAGGAAACATTTCTAGGTTGCTGATTCTATATTTGGCAATTTCATAAATATGATGCAAAATTCTAAGGTGAGAAAAAATGTACTAGGCAACTATTACAACTATCTATACTCGAGATAAGTAAGTACATTTTTCTTATTGCTTTCACTTATTAAAGATAGAGCCATTACATGGAAAACGTAAGATCACAAGGTAGCATAACAATCTCAGTAACCAAGGGCAATGGTAATAAATTAAACTATCAATACATCTAAATGTAAATCATAATTTTTAATTTTGGTACTAGAGTCTTCTATTTGTTAAAATCCCTCTATTAACACTGCCATAGACTAATACATAGCCATACTAGTGAGTTGGGCCTACTCGAGCCAATTATCTTAGTACCATAGTTAACACTTTCATAAGAGGTGCACCTACTAAATATTTGCATGTACACAGAAAGGTCAATATGCATTTGAAATCATCAATAATTGGCTAGAATATAAATGCGTACTCTCTGGGTTACGACCAATCCCTCTAGATAGGTGCACAAACTCCCAAGAAATGCCGATTATAGGTCCCATAATCACACCTTGGCAAGATGGCTAGTATACACTTGTGAGGTACACATGCTATCGAGTCAAAGTCTTTGTATGGCTTGCACACATCCGCAAGGTCCTCATGCTATATGGATTACAATCATACATGGTAGCCAGCATACACTCGTGAGGTATACTTGCTACTATGCATGTGACACACCTTGGAAGCACACACATGTGAGGTACATAATCCAAGGCAGTTAATAATCACAATTCTGAAGAGGGCCAACACACACCTATGAGGTATATATGCTATACAGTTTATCATTACATAGTAGCTAACATACACCCATAAGGTACACATGCTACTATGGGCTAGACACACCTTGGCAGCACACACTCGTGAGTTTCACAATCTAAGGTAGTCAAACCACAATCAAACTATTCATGTTCATAGTTTACAATGATGAGGAAATAAATGAAAATCAAACAAGAAATTTAGTAAAGGACTTGCGGTGATAAACCCTAGTTACCTTAGAAGTATGAAGACAATAACAATGTACACCGAGTAAGAGCCACCCATTGGAGTAGATTACTTGTGCCCAAGAGCAACAATAATATTCAAGAGAATGATTACTTTACACTTAAGCCACAAGAGTATATAACCAATCTTCAAGAGCCCAAAGCCATGAATTCTATTTATCCAACTATTTTAACATAATTACACAACTTAACATGCTTCAAAAAGTTACCTAAATATCTACATAACTTTCACTTACTTAAAATTAAGGTTCAAAAAACTAGACTAGATATTGAATCGGTCAAGGTATTAGTTCAAAATTTAATGGTTCAACCAAAATTAAACTGGTGGTAATAAATTTAATAATTTTTTAATTTTGTATGTTTTATAGAAAAAAATACTATTAATAAGTTTTACAACTTAATATTAAAATATAAACAAGTTAATATTTATCTATAATCATATTTTGAATTCAAAATAGTCAATTAATATTATATTTTTATATTATTTGTTAAGTAAATTTATCATTATTAATAATTATGTATCATAATAATGTTTATACAATATTATGATATAGAAAGAAAAAAAAAATTTATAAAAAAAGTAATGCTACTTAGTTCTAAAAATAATGTTATTTTATCTTAAAAATTAAAAAAGCTAAAAATAAAAAAAATTGACTAGCACAACCGTTTTTATACCGGTTCAATACTAATTCATGACCGGTTTGATCATGTTTCCACCGATTCTGAGAATGGCTGGTCCCCATTTATATTCAGATCGGATATGGCACTGATTCTTAATCGAATTGGTCGGTTTGATCTAGTCCGGCCCCCTTTTTTTAACCTTGCTTAAAATATACCAAAGAAGTTATATCAAACCATGGTTCTAAGCAAGTCCCTTATGAAGGAAACCAAACATCACAAAATATTTCATACTTCATTATTATTCATGCCAAAGGTTAAATATAACATTTCATAGCTCAATGACAATAATTTTTGTGCCTAGCTAATTTTACATATCGACAACCTTTCTAAGTTATATTAGTGAGCAAATTGTTTATATTGCAAATCAAATCCAAATTTCACAAAACTTTGCACACATATTCTTTATGTTCCAAAGATGCATATGATAAGATTTTTTTATGGCCCAACAACATGAATTTCCAATTATTTCCTAATTCACAAATAATCGATAGTTTAATAAAATTACATCTCTAAGTAAAGTTTTCATATAATAATTCAAATCCAAATTCCACCAAACTTTTCCTACTCATTCTTGAAATCTCAAAGAAGCTAAATAAAATTAATTTCTTGGATAAACAACAAATATTTGAAAAATCCCATTTTCACCACCTAGGGTTCAACTACATTTGAAGGTTTGGAGTTTAATTCATATAAATCTTTCCATAATGTTAGATATACTGGCTTCCCAAGAGGGGGGTGAATTGGGAAACTTAAAATTTTCTGCAAAAGTCATAAGGATGATGAAGACAAGAATGACAGTAAAATAGAGTATAAGATACAGTAAGGTAAAAGTAGTAGAAGAGAAGGGAAGACACATATGTTTATCCTGGTTCGGTCTCTTTATCTTGACCTACGTCTAGTCCCCAAGCAACTACTTGAGATTATCCACTATCTTGCAAGAATTCAATGGGCTTCTTGTAATTGTCTCAGTACAGCTTTGATACTCTGTTCTTAGAGCTTACAACCTCTCTCTTTGTACTTTAGCTAAGTGCTTCCCAAATCCCTTATGATATCTCCTCATAAGAAAATCTTTCTTCCAGATGAAGATAAGATTGATTACAAAGAATAAACTCTCTAATTTAGAGTGTATATGAAAGTTGAAGTTCAGAAGAATGAAGTATGAGAGTAAGAGACTTTGAGTTGAGAATTTGACAGAATTTCAGTATTTACAATGTAAATTCATTTCCCACAACTTCAAATGAAGTTCTATTTATATATTTATGTCTTAACTATTAGTTAGAGACAAGATCTAGCTGTTAGAGAAGTTATTCAATGGTTACTTTGAAAAACTATCCGTTCGCCAACAGCATTTAATGCTTCTGACACTCAAAGTTTGAATTTTAGTTGGTTAACAGATGAATTTCATAGATACCGAAAGTTAAAGATTTTAACGTTGAACTTCAAAGTTCTTCTGTTTATGAAGCAAAATTCGAATTTTGATCTTTAAAAAATATTTCTATATTGGATCATACGAATTTTCAAGTTAAAGTTCTTCTTATAAGTGTGAACAGTTATCCCATATTGCTACAATGCCTTCGAAGTTTGAATTTTGGTACCAAAAATTCGTCTGTCAGTGGGTAGCTCAATAAGGCACAATAGTTCATCTTTTCGAAATTTGAATTTTCAAGATTCAAAGTTCGTCTGTCAGAGGGAGCTCTTATCTTATTTCAAAGTTCGAATTTCTGAAAACCAACATTCGTATGTCAACAGCTAGTCATAACAGACTTGCAAGCTTTGTTTCTAAAATTTGAATTTTCAAAATCAAAGTTCGTCTATCAATGAGCTAATTTTAGATTCTTTTTGGTCTTCACTTTCAGATGAGCTTTGAAGTATCCTCAGATGAATTTTCAATTTTTATGACTTGTAGTTTATCATAAATTTGAATTTTCAAAACTCTAAGTTCGTCTGTCAGAGAATGCTCTCATCAAACTCATGTCAAAGTTTGAATTTCTGTATTTAAAGTTTATCTGTCAGATGAATCTCTTTTCTAACTAACTCATTTTCAATTCGAAATTCGAATTTCAAAAGCCAAAGTTCGAATTTTCAAAGCAATAATTCAGCATTAGCACTTCAAAGTTCGTCTATTAGTGAGTGATTTTCAAATATTCCATGGATTAACATGGGATTAGATTTCTAAAAATATTCTTTGGCCAATTCAAAGCCTTTTACTTAAATTAAACAAGGTAAGAGGTCCTATATCTAATCTTGTATTAATTTCACTTGGATTTCTACATTTGAGATCTTCCATGCCTATTTGATATCTTCTTTCCAAGCTCTGGAAGGTTGATTTAGAATCATTAAAACACTTGATTCAACACAAAAATCCACATCCATGATTTAAATGGCTTCCTATGACAATTTTATAGCCATATCTCAAAGTATTTTCATTTTCCCCAAAATACCCAGTGAGGGTTCATACTCAAATTCAAAATTTCAACATATAACTTGTAAAATCTTACAATACAATGACACCCATAGCATAATCAAGCACCTGCTCATTATTTCTAAACATTTCTAACAATCTTAGGTTGGCTCAAGTGCTGAAAAATCAAAGAAGACACTCCTACCATCAAGAAGAATGAACAAAATCGCATAAGAGGGGAAGAGATGATGGAAAAAGTAATTACTTCAAAGATTTATATTAAAACAACTTGAAGTCCACCATAGAACACTTCAAAACCGAATTTTAAGCGAAAACCTAGGAGAAGAGTGTCTGGAACTTGAGTAAAATAAAAATGAGAGTTTGATGTCATTGGTATATAAAACTCAGAGGGACTTACTTACAAAGTGATTTTCATATTTGGGGAAAAAGTACAATTCTTACGGGACCTAATTGCATAACTTTTTCAAATCTGCTCCCCTAAATTATAAGTTGACCAAATATGAATTATTTTATTTTTTATTTTTATTATTTTTCCTTTTTTTTTTGCACCACAAATCATGATGAATTAACTTAAAAAATACACTTTAAATATGTGGGCTATTACATTTTTCCTAAACATAAATTATCATTCAATTATTCAAAATAAAACTCATTTAATCAAGCCCCAAAATTATAATTTAATAGTACGAATGTTACAACTATACTCATTATTCGATGTCAAGTTAACAATCATGGTAGGTAACAAAGATGGGGACCTTTTTTTTTGGACCATCGAACATACGTTCATTCCGTAAAATAGAAACCACAATATAAAATTCTAATAGTGAGCAATAAAAAACACGAGATAAGCAATAAAACAAGTTAAGGAGAAACAAAGAAGGAGAAGAAGAAAAAAAGCTTTGACACTAAAATAGGAAAACAAACACAAGACTCTAGCCAATACCCTTTCTACCTCAGCTTTGAGGCATTTTAAAACATCGACAACAAAGTAAATAAAAACCTAGCTAGGAGCCACAGAGAACAATTTCTTCAGTAAGTTTGAGGGGTCTTATGCTTATTGGGGCTTCCACCAAAATGATACGGTGGGTTTGGATCCAAAGGAACCTTCCTTGACTCTAAGGTCGCATAATTTTCACCATACTTGCTGCTCAATGTTCCTCCATGGCCGCTAAGCCAGACATGAATGCAAGGGGGACAAGGAGGGGACTTGTCCCCCATACTTTATTATGTTTTTGGAAAAAAATTATATTTTTTTTGCAAAAATTTTTTAATTAGATTTTAGCCCCCTACTTCATATTTTTCTTTCAATTTACCCCGTCCTGGCACTTTTTTTTCCTTCAATATTTCTTTATATATTTTATTAAGGGTGGGGGGAAACTAGGTTTAATATTAGCCTACGATTTAGTCTTGTTGGGGTCTGGTTTGGTCTGGGAACCCATAGTTTGGTCTGGTCTGGTTGAGTTGGTTGGCCAGACCAGTCTAGCTAGGGTTGGACCGGGTTCTTGGGTTGCCTTTTTTTCTTTTAATGTTTGGTCTTCTTTTTTCTAACAACCAATGTTTGGGCTTTTGCTATTTTTAAACAAAATGACCAAACCAGACCCAAAATGACTGACCAACATTTGGACTTTTCATCAAAATGAACATTCAAGTAATCAAGCCCAAAATGACCATTCTTAAAGAAAAAAGATGAGGGACATGGATATATAAAATTACCAACCAACATAACAATAAATTCAAAACGAACATTCAATCCCAAAATGACCATTCAAAGCGTATTCCTACACACACATTTTTTGTTTCCTTTTTGTAGAGTGCAGACTTACCAAGATGTAGATTTAATGAAATCTGAAATAACATTAAAGACTAATATACTTCTTGTGTAATACAAAAATTGAAGAAAAGGACTCAGGGTTTGTATGCATATAAGTCATCTTGTGTAATACGATGTCGTTTCATTATAATATAAAAAAAAGCCCTTGAGTTGGGTCAGACCAATTGATTTGAGAAAGTAGACCAAAACTCAATTTGACTTGGTCAACTAGCCTGACCTCAAACATTGGGTTTTGGTTATGGGTTGAAAAGACCAGGTTTATCTTAGATTGGGTTGGTTTGGGTTGTCTGGGTTTTTTTTCCCCACCCCTAATTTTTTTAAGTTTTGTGTAATTGTGCTAATATTCATTTAGTATTTCTTTACATATTTCAGTAAGATTTAATTGTTAGAAAGATATGTATAATTTTTCAAGAAATTTTTAACTTATGATCTCTTGTATGTATCATATGGAAAAAAAAACACATTTAATCTGTTATTGACCGAAGAAGCTGATTGATGACAAAAAAAAACATTGAAAGAAGGAAAAATCAGTTTTTATATGGGAAAAAGAGAAAAAAAAAAAACTCTTTTAACTATAGGAACTACTCATATATCCTTGTATAACATGTATGAAACACTAACTACTCGGAGTCTTGACTGGTTTTGAATCTTTAATTTTTTTAATGAGAATATGAATATCTTTTTAAATAAAATTTAATTTTTTTTGTCAATCTTGATAGTTGAATTTGTTAATAATAATTTATTATTTTACTAAAAATAATTTAAACTATGATTATTTTAATATATCAAGATATTATATATAAAGGCAGAATGAGTGATTATTATTATTATTATTATTGAATCACAGGACTCTTTATTGTTATTTCACTATTTATTTATTTTTCGCTATAATTATTTTACTATTGATTAACAATAGGATGTTCAACTAACCCGGTAATCTAGAAAACCAAATCCTATCCAACATGTTGGATTGGCCTAGATATTTCTATCTTTTGATTTTATTTGAAATTTGAAATTGATTTTTTAACATTATGTAAAAGTAATATTATTTTAGGGGTTGCTTGGTATACTTATGAGAAAGTTAACTTTTGGGAAGTTTATGTATAGCTTGCTTATTTCATTTTTTATTTCCCTCAATGTTGAAATTATTTTTTAAATAAATATATTGTTTTTTAATGTTAACGACAAAAATACTCTTTTTATTAAATAAAAGAATTAAGAAGATAAGGGTATTTTCGAATAAATGTTAAAAACAACTCGAGAAGTCGAACTTCTAGACTTTTGCTCAGGAAGTTCTACTTCCTTAGTTAAGTTTAACTTTATGGGAACTTGTATTTTTCTTAAACCTAGCAAAAGCAATTGAGTTACTTCTCGAAAAATTTAACTTTCCCTTCTTAGTTTCTCTATACTAAATGATCTTATTTTTAAGGATATATATTTTGGATGAAAGTAATTTTTTTTAAAAAATTTTTTAGGATTCGGCTAAATCTAGTCTCATAAATTGGGCCAGCCCGTATGACCTGGCCTCACAAACATTGGGCATTGAGTGACTATCCGCATGGTCCTACTCATCTTTTTGTGTACACTGACTTGTTAGGAATACTAGCTTCCCAAGAGATGGGTAAATTGAGAAGTATGAAATTGTTTTGCAAAAATACAATATAGTAGTGAAAGCAAAAGTTTGCAGAAAATGGAGTATAATGAAAAATTGATTATAAGAGATAAGGGAAGAGAAAATTCAGTAATTTATTTTGGTTCAGTCCAATCCACTTGACCTATGTCCAGTTCTCAAACCATCACTTGAGATTTTCCACTATCAACAAGAATTCAATGGGCTTCTTGCAATACCACAGTACAATACTTGTGTTTTGTTCTAACAATATAGAAAATCTCTCAATCAATCCCACTAGTGATTTCCATGATCCTTTTATGAATTTGTTGAATCAGAAGTTTTGATGATTTTAAACAACTAGAGCTTGGAAAGGAGAATATCAAAGGAGTATGAAATGACAAAGTTCTAAAATCCAATGAAAAACATGTGAAGATTTAGTTGTTTGGATTTCTCATTATATACACCGAGTAAAAAGCTTCGATTCTTACTTATTCATGTTACCACAGCACTTAAACGAGTAATTTCACAATTATCTTATATTAGCATATGTTATATTTGAAAAATATTGACTAACTTACAAATTTTGTTATTGATTCATGAGTATTTTGTGCAAAATTGAACTTGGTGAAATTCGAATATACAGAAATTTCATCTTTGACAGATGAATTTTAGTTATGAATTTCAAATTTCGAGCCAAGCATTGTTAATGAATGTGTACAAAATTTCGTATGAAACTTAGTGAAAATTTGAATGTTTGTAAAGTTCAAAGAGAGTTCAGAGTCATCTTCTTTAATAGACGAACTTTGGACTTCAAAATATGAATTTTGAAATGAGAACTTATGAGTCTCACTAGAGCATGGTTATGATAGACGAACTTTGTAGTCAACATTCAAATTTCACAGAGGAGAACTTTTGAGCGATGTTGAATAAGCCTCTAACAGGTGAATTTCAGTTTTTGAAATTCGAATTTTTAGTACATTGTGAAAACATGAGACAATTGTTTAAACTTAATAGATGTACTTTTGATATGAAAATTCGTATGTTCTAACATGAGATATCTTTGACAAAATCAAAATTCAAATTTCACATTTGAACAGATAACTGTTGAAGTTAAACATTGAAATCCTTAACCTTCTGTTTCTACAAAATTCATCTGTTAAACCCTAAAATTCAAGTTTTTGCATGTCAGACACATTAAATGCGATTGGTGAATAGTCATTTCTGCAGAGGAACCATTGGTTAGAGTTTCTAACAGCTAGTTCTTGTGTCTAATGATTAGTTAAGTCACAATTATATAAATAGAACTTCATTTGAAGTTGTGAACAATAATTTTGAGCTTGTCTTTGCAATAACTGCTAAATTTCTATGTCAAAAATTTTTTACCCACATACAGCATTTATTATTCCTTAACTCTCATATCCACTCTATTCTGGAGAGTATTCAGTCTATATAAATTTTTTTTTTCCATTTGGAAGAAAGATTCTTTGTGAGAGGAATCATAAAGGGTATTGGAAATACTTGTGAGAGTGTTAAGTGTAAAGTTTGAGTATTCTTAGAACATAGCACGAGTCTGTATTGAGGCATTGTAAGGAGCCTATTAAATTCTTGCTAATAGTGAAAATATCAAGTGGTAGCTTGAGGATTGGGTGTATGTCAAGTGAATCAGACCAAACCAGGATAAATTTCTAAGTTTTCTCTTCCCTTATCTTGCATTTCCATTTATTTTCACTGCACTATATTTTTTTTTGTAAGCTTTTGTTTTCATGGTGAACTTACATTTTTGCAGAAAAATTTTAAACTTCCCAACAATAATCCTAACAAGTGGTATCAGAGCTTGGACTCCTAGCTAAAAGATTTCACCATTAGGAGAACAAATGGTTGGTGTTGGGGAAAGCATATTACCATAGGGTAACAATACTAACAGACCTCCAGGCTTCAGTGGAGAACATTATAAATAGGGAGAAAGACATTTAAGGACCCCCATATGAAGATATTCCCTTCCAAGGACCCAGATTAAAAATTCAGTACTCCTATAAACTGAACTCCCAATTCGAATCAACTGAATTTAGCACTTGTACTGTTCATTTGGCAATATTTTTGTATGGAGGTCCTTAGATGTCTTTCTCCCTTATAAATATTGGAAGATGAGGGTGCAAATATATCTTCTGAAAAGAAATGGAATGATGAAGACAAAAGAAAAGTTTTGCTTAACTTCAAAGCAAAATACTGCTTAGTCAGTGCTTCAAACTAGGACGAATTCTACAGAGTTTCCCATTATTCCATAGCCAAAGGAATGTAGGACACTCTAGAGATTGTACATGAAGGAACTACTGGAGTGAGAGAGAATAAGTTAAATTCATGCATTTGTGAGTATGAAAGCTTCAGAATGAGGGAAGGAGAGAGTATCAAGGATCTACAAAAGAGGTTCACTCTCATTGTGAACCAACTGAAAAGTCTTGGGAAGGAATACTCTCAACCTGAAAAAGGTCAGAAAAATTCTCATAGCCTTACCCATTCAATGGCAACCAAATGTGACAGCCATAGAAGAAGCCAGAGGAGAATCAATAACTTCTGTCATAACTCTCTTTGGAAGCTTTGAAGAATATGAAGGAAAGCTAAAGGCTCTAAAGGAATCCTCTCATACAATGAACTTCATGATGCATTCAATGATTTAATGTATGAATTTGTCAAAGTGTCTAAGTAGTTGCATCTAGCTAAAAAGAAATACAGAAACTTGAAAATGAATCTCATACATCCTTGACTTCATTATAACCTTCTCCTTCTACCACTTCTATTTACACCTCATGTAATGAGTTAAGAGATAAGAATGCTTTTTTCCTTAAGACTCTAACCAGATTCACTAAAGGGCAAGATATGCTGAAAATGGTACTGGGAACACAAATAGTGAGTCAAAGTAAAACTGGTCCAAGATATGACCCATGTGCTATCATAGAGAAACTGAAACACAAGAAACAAAATCTTTATCTAAGAAATTTTGTGCTTGCTAATATCATTAAATCAACTCAAAACAGAGTCATTTCTTGCATCTAGAAGTTACAAGGATAGATATTATCTACACTATGTCAGATCTGCATCTATTTCTTCTAGCCCCTTTGTCATTTGCCACTTCTGCAACAAGAA
This sequence comes from Adenanthera pavonina, assembly GCA_026686845.1. Classification (NCBI taxonomy): domain Eukaryota; kingdom Viridiplantae; phylum Streptophyta; class Magnoliopsida; order Fabales; family Fabaceae; genus Adenanthera; species Adenanthera pavonina. The sequence continues at coordinate 15,134,715 of JAIVEN010000017.1, forward strand.
AGGTCACATATCCTCCTCTTGTGTATACAAGAAGGAAGGAACTGATAATGGAATGAAATGGGTTCCCAAAGGCACTTCAGTGCCCAAGGGAGGAACTAACAAGAAAGGACCCAAGAAAATATAGGTACCTAAAAGAAAGAACTAAAAGCTATTTTGCAGGTCTATCTCAAGGCCAAGAAAAGCAACAAATGATATATGAATAGTGTTTGCTCGAGACATATGATTGGAGATGGAGAAAAATTTATTGTGCTAAGAGACAAGAAAGGAGAAAAGGTTACTTTTGGTGGTAACCAGTCTGACAAGGTGGTTCGCATTGGAATTGTGGGAAAAAACCCAGAAATATCAATTGAAGATGTGTTATTTGTAATTGGCCTCAACCACAACCTGTTAAGTGTGAGACAAACCTGTGACAAAGGCAACTTTTTTCTGTTCGATTCAAAATACTACTTAGTCATTAGAAAAAGTGACCACAAGGTCATTCTCAAGGCACAAAGAGACGATAATTGTTATACAGTTGATTTAGATGAATTACTTAGTCTAGATTTAATATGCTTAATTAGAAAAAATGATGAGAGTTGGCTGTGGCATAGGAGATTAGCTCATGTTAGTATACATCAATTAAACAAGCTTATTAAAAATGAACTCGTTCTTCGATTACCTAATATCTCTTTTGAAAAGGACAGAGAATATAATGCTTCTCTTAAAGGGAAATAAACTAAGTCCTCTTTTAAATCTAAAAATGTTGTCTCTACAACTAGACCACTATAATTGCTTCACAAGGATTTGATAAATCCTAGTCATGTTAAGAGTATTGGTGGCAACTTGTATATGCTTGTTGTAGTAGATGACTATTCTAGATTTACTTGAACTTTATTTTCTTCCTCTAAAGATGAGACATTCGAAGCTTTTCTGATCTTAGCTAAGAAAGTCTAAAATGAGAAAGGTTACTCTATTGTGTGTATTAGAACAGATCATGGTGGTGAGTTTGAAAATGCTCAATTTGTTGACTACTGTGAAAAAAATAGAATAGAGCACAACTTCTCTGCTCCAAGAACATCTCAACAAAATGAGTTGTTGAGAGGAAAAATAGAGTGCTAGAAGGAGTGGCTCATGTAATGCTCAATGAAAAAGGACTGCCAAAGTACTTCTAGGCTGATGCAGTGAGCACAACATGCTACCTAAGGAATAAAGCCTATATCATGCCCATTCTTGGCAAAACCCCATATGAGCTGTACAAGGGAAAGAAGCTCAACCTCTCTTCTTTTCATATTTTTGGATGCACCTGCTACATACATAATAACAACAAAGACAACTTGGGTAAGTTGGATACCAAATCAGATGGGGGAAAATTTTTTGGCTACTTATATAGAAGTAAAGCATATAGAGTATTTAATAAAAAAGTCTAAGATCATAGAAGAATCTGTGCATGTAGTATTCATTGAAAATGAAACTATTTCTAAAGCTGACTTAGATGAAGATGAGCTGATTTCCAGTTTTAAAAACATGACCCTCTCTAAGGAAGATAAAACTGAACCTCTAAAAATATCAGAATCTACTATTGTAGAGGAAGATATTCAGGAGAAAGGTCCAAAATTTGAAGATAATGAAGTAATTTCTCAAGGACTACCTAGAGTTTGGAGATATCAAAGGATTCATCCTATTCATCAAGGGATTAAGGATGTTCAGGAGAATGTTAAAACAAGAAGACAACTTAGGGATCAAATAAATAACTATGTATTTATTTCTCAAGTTAAACCTAAGTGTATTAAAGAATCATTAAAAGATGAGTACTGAATAATAGATATGCAATATGAACTAAATCAGTTTAAGAGGAATAAAGTTTGAGACTTAGTGCCTAGATCTAATGATCATCCAATTATTGGAACCAAATAGGTGTTTAGAAACAAACTCGATGAATTTAGAATAATAATCAGAAATAAAGCCAGGTTGGTGGCTAAAGGATATAATCAAGAAGAATGTATAGATTATAAGGAAACTTTTGCTCCAGTTACAAAACTGGAAGCAATAAGGATCCTTCTAACCTATACTTGTATAAAAGACATTGTGTTGTATCAAATGGATGTAAAAAGGGCCTTTTTGAATGGTTATATCATGAAAGAAGTTTATGTTGACCAACCTCCAGGCTTTTAAGGACTCAGCTAAACCAAATCATATATATAAACTGAAAAAAGCTCTCTATGGTTTAAAACAGACACCTAGAGCATGGTATGAAAGATCAAATAACTTCCTAATTGAAAAGGGATTCAATAGAGGTAAAGTTGATACAACTCTATTTACTAAAAAGAAAGACAAAGATTTACTTATTGTTCAAATTTACGTTGATGATATTATATTTAGTGCTACTAATGAATTTTTGTGCAAGGACTTCTCTAAGCTAATGTAGAGTGAATTTGAGATGTAAATGATAGGAGAACTCAATTTTTTCCTTGGACTACAAATCAAACAATGTGATGATGACATCTTCTTGAATCAATCAAAATATCTAAAAGAGTTGCCAAAAAAATTTGGGATGAAAAATGTTAAATCAATGGAAACTCCAATGGCTACTACCTCAAAGCTTGATATGGATGAAGGAGGAAAACCATTAGACATAACTCAATACAGAAGAATGATTGGTTTCTTACTGTACCTAACAGCTAGTAGACCTAACATCATGCTTAATGTCTATATGTGTGCAAGGTTCCAATCATGTCCCAAAGAGTCTCATGTAATAGCTATAAAAAGATTATTCTGATATCTAATTGAAACATCACAGATGAGACTTTGGTATCCAAAGGGCAATGGGGAAGAGCTTGTTGGGTATAATGATGCTGACTTTGCCGGATCCAAGACTGACAGAAAAAGCACAAGTGGTACATGCCAATTTCTTGAAGGATCTCTAGTCTCATGGTTTAGCAAGAAGTAAAATAGTGTGGCTCTCCCCATAGTAGAAACTAAATACATAGCTGCTGAAAGCTGCTGTGCTCAAATCTTTTGGGTGAAGTAGCAACTGGAAGATCTTGAAATTGAGATGAAAGAAATACCTATCATATATGATAATTAAAGTGTCATCAACATCACAAAGCATCTAGTGATGCATTCAAGGATAAAGCTTATTGAGGTCAGATACTATTTCATAAGGGATCATATTTTGAAAAGAGATATTATATTGGAATTTGTCCTTACAAAAGATTAGCCTATAGACTGTCGCACTCGATTTTTAATTTTCCAAAAGTGAAAAATTAAAATAAAAGTAGAGTCGCCACCAAAATTTTTAAAAGAAGAATTTTGGAAAACCTTTTAGAAAAATAAAATAAAAAATAGTCTGCAAAACATAAAGGGTTTGGAAGTCGATTGTATCATAGAAAAGGTGTTAAACACCCTATAACACTCATTCATAAAAACAGTTACCTTAAGTTGGTTATATAAAATCAGTGTGGCCTTATAATTATTTTAATTACCTTTATAAAACATGTATAGAGAAACAAGAAAAATAAAATAAATAAATAAAATAGATTTATTTATAAAAATAGACTTGACCTAGAATAAGAGTCTAGGGTTTATATAACTTAATATAGGGATCAAAGTCCACGCAATTCAGAGGATAAAAATTCATGTTCTTTGGTTGGTATTTTTTTAGGACACAAATTATATTTAAAATATATAGTTTTTGCAATATATTTATATTTTTTAATTTTTGAAAAAGTGAATTATATTTATTTAATAAAATTATTTATTTTTTATTATTTTTATTGGTAATCCTATGGAGATTCTAAAATCTCACTCAGTAACCACTCAACTTATATATCTATGATAGTTCACAAAACCTTATACAGGATGACTAAAAAATATATTAAAAATAAATACAAAACTTTATCAAATTTGAGAAAATCATTATTATTTTGTTTTCAACAAATATTTTCCAAACATAAAATGCATAATTTGATTAGTATACCCTCGGAGGCACATCATAACACGTGGTAAATTTATTAATCTAAATACCCACAAAAGTTCCGAAAATGCCACAGGGCAAAAATTTAAAAAATATATATAATGAGAAAATATCATATTATCGAAATTGCATGAGAGAATAAGAATAATGTAATCAATTACCTAACTATCATTATTGAAAAACACATAAAAGTTACCTCCTTTAAAGCTATATGTGCCTTCTGCCATAACTTTGAAGGATAGTTATTTCAACTAAATTCCATGGTCTTGAAAGAGAAGTTGTAATTATCTAATATCATAATTTTTGGAGAAAAGAAAAAAAAAAGAAAGAAAGGAAATAAAGAAAAAAAAGAAAATAAAACAAACAAACAAAAAAAAGAAAAAAGAAAATGAGAAGAAAGAAAATGAAAAAAAAAGAAAAAGAAAAGAAAAGATGAAGAAAAAAAGAAAGAAAGAAAGAAAAAACGAGAAGAAAGAAATTAAAAAAAAAACTCATTACAATGGTTGTGTTAGAAAGAATATCACAGAGTGTTATTCCATTAATTTAGCTAACATGTTTGACAAGTATTGTCATAATCATGTAGTTATACACCTTAATTTATGGAACACAAATCATGATAAAATAAAATAAATCTATCCATCATTAACGAGAATACACTTCTTTCCTTATTAAGGATATTCATGGATATGAGTAATTTGTCTCTAATACCTCACCAAAATATTATACTTTAGGGTTCATAGAAACAAATTGAAGAGAAGAAAACAAAATACATCACAAGCATACCTCCATCTATTATGAAGTGTACATCAGTGTGAATAAATTCTTCCATGGACCTCTTAAAATATCAAATTTGTGATCCATGGAAATATTCAAGAAAAGAAGAAGGTAGTAGATCGCATTCTAAAAAAAATATTCTATCCTTTAGAAAACCCCAACTATGTAATGAGATGAAATGAAGAAGAAGAGAAGAAATTTCCTATCTTAAGTCTTATTGAAAAAACCAACACCCATTCTCAACTTTTCCTTCACTCTCATAGCACTCTTTTGTACCCTCTCTTTCTCTCAATTTCTTCTTTTTCTTTTCCTTGTTGATCCCTCTCTTCTCATCTTGTCTCTATTTATAATACCAAAAAGCAAATCCTTCAATTAATGCTCCAAAATCACAAAAATCTCTTTTATTATTTTTCTTTGATATTCACATTAAGATTGATTGATTTGCTTTCTTTTTTCATTATTAATTTGATATCAAATCTCAATCCTAGATTTTTATTTTTTATTTTTATTACTTTTTTAGTTTTATGAAAGTCTCAAAAAGAACAAAATCATAACTCCATAAGATATGCCAATCTTTGGGAAATATTGTTATTTTTTATGATTTTATCTTAAGAAAATTTTTTTCTTTTAATATTTAAAAAAAAAGAACCCAGACAAAATATGGTGTTCACACAGACATCTTGACCAAACCACTTCCAGAGGATAGATATTGTAAAATTAGAAAAGAATTGAGAATGGTAAATCCCAATAAACTGTAAGCAAGCTTATATCTAAATCTGTTTATTTTCTAGAGTTATCTGTTAAATCTTACTATAACTTAAGCATCAAAGTATGTTTAAAGTGTTCTGCAGTCACTCCTCATGAGCTTATGTAATAAAGAAATCAATATAATGGAGTATCTCATACTTACTTAACCAACATCTGCTGAAGAAATATGGAAATTCAAATGTTCAGCATTTGTCTGTAAGTTTAATCCTACAAAATTTGCATTTTGACTGCTAATAGATGAATTTTCATCATTTATCCAGCTTATTAAATGACTTTGCATGGTTAAAATTTGAACTTCAAGCTTTAATAGTCGTATTTAAGTGCTTCAAATGCTGCACCAGTGTTTCAGTCTACTTGAAATTCATCTGTTGATTAATTGAAATTCAAAGTTTGAATATTAGTATATGTGTTTGCTTTGTCTGTGTGCATAGTATTCGAATTTTGATGATTCAATATTCGCATTTTAGGCAATTTTTCTTAAAGTCTCAAAATATGAACCTTGAATCCCAACATTCATCTGTTGGATCTCTTGTGTTTATATCTTTGCTAGAAGACTTCGAAATTCAAACTTTGAGAGCACAAAAGTTTGTCTGTTGACATATCTACTGATAATATGTCTCTGACAATTGAATTTCAAGACTGACATTCGAATGTTGAAGATATCCTTTGTATGTTGCGTCTCTGACAAATGAACTTCAAGGTTGAAAATTCATTTGTCAAGACAGTTTCTGTGTTATATAGGCAACGTAACTGACCGAAATTCAAATTTTGACCACTAAAATTTGTCTGTCGAATGGTTACATAATAAAATTCTAATATGCATCAAATCTCTCATGAAAATGGTCAGAGTAAAGAATGCTAACATTGGAAAAGAGCAGTCTAGGCCCAAATGATCTGCCAAATCCCAATATGCATAAAAAAAGGTGATACCTAGAAAAAGAAGGCCGAATCTAGTAAGAGAACACCATCAAAGAAACATAAAACAACTTCAAAGACAGAATCAAAGAAACCAATCCTTACTGCTCCTGCATCAAGTATTAAGTCTAAGGAACTCCTGATGACCACGGAGCCTCTTTGCAGCTTTGAACAAATCTTGAAAGAATTTACCACAAAGCTTGCTGCAAATAAGGTAATAACTCTTCATTGCACTAATTTAGAGGAATTTCTGATTTCAAACAATTTTGATGTTGGAATATGGATGGGAAAGTATAAAAATCTTTTGAAAATTAAAGAAAGATATGATGATGAAGTGATCAAGACTTGGTATGTTGTATTAAAAAAGAATGACAAGAGAAAGTATCAAGTAACTCTTAGGTCTAGGAATCTGTGACTATCAAATGAAAATATCAATGATGTTTTAGAGATTCCTGGACAAAAGGGATTTAAGATTGATATTTCCATCTCCAAATATATGAGGATGATGATGCAGATGAGGAAGGTGGAGAATATCTGAACTATAAAGAGAGCACCATTTTGGATGTACTCTTCAGAAGATGTGTGAATAGGCCTCCTCTGAAAATCATGAAGCCTTCTGAATTTAGCGTACAAGTGAGAGTCCTATACTATATAGTGTCATGGATTATTTTCAACAAGAGAGGAAGCTTCAATTTGATTGTTAGGGTTAAAGCTCATGTAATGACAGCGTTAATTCAGAGAAAGGACCTCAACCTGGGTGACATAATCTTTTAGAGAATGATTAAGGCAAGAGACTAGCGAAAAGACTCCACTTTGCCCTATGCCTCCATCACCACCAAGCTCCTCAAATTTACTAAGATACAACATCTGGAGAAAGGCAAAGGAAAGCCTACAAAAGAATTTAAAGAAGAAGAACTAATGAGGATGGGGATAGAAAAGAGAGAGGGTTAATGGATTAGGAAGGTGGCTGGTAAATCTGAGGATCTATTCTATGATGGGGGAGAGTCCCAATAGCAAGAGGTTACATCTGAGGCTACCCTAACCATTCAACCTGCACTATAGCCAGCCCAACCTACCCAGTAACCTGAACCCTCTATTCCAACCACTATGGTCACCCCTAATACCATACATGAACTCTATGATTGCTTATAAGAGATGATGCTCAGTATTAAGGAGGAATATAATGCTAAATTTGCACACCTATAAACCCAAATAACAGACCTAGCCTAGAATCTCAAGGTAATTGTTGATACCTATAAAGATATCCAAAATTCTCTTCCTACCACATCAGCACCTCCTCAGACTGGTATCTCAAAGCCCCTCAAATGTCTTTCTCCTCAAATGCCAAGTCCTTTTTAAACAAGCTCTCTTGATGCTACTGCTACCATTGCTGCTGCTGCTACTCCTCAGGCCGCTAGCAATGAAACTTGTCTTGGTTCATCTTTGGACTATGCTATGGAGGAAAAAGCCACTCGAGCAGAAGGCTCTCATGAGTCAATGATGGAAGATATTGCTCAAGACTCAATCCTGTCATCATAAGAGACTGAGCAAATGGAGAAGCTTGTTACAGATTTTACTACTGCATCAATTATTCAACTTGACCTCAATGAGGAAAGGGGCATTATGCCTTATATTGACTTTGCTTCTATTGCGCATGATGCTGTAGTGCAAGCACAAAAGCAAATGCTCGATGAAATGTTTCCTCCACCTGCTCCTCAACCCTCATCCTTTAGATATGGCCTCTCAATGGAACAATGGGCTAGGCTAGCCAACATTCGAAGGGAGATTCAAGAATTAACTTTAGTGTCAGATGATAAACTTCCTCAAATCCCTCCCTTAGTGCCATTCATACCAATGCATCTTCAGGCCATTCCTATAGATCATATACCTCTTTCCTTTGTCATTGCTCCTGCTCCTGATGATGTTAAAAAGGGGGAGAAGAAAACTGAGCAAACTAGAGAAGCTACAGCTGAACAAACCAAAACTGGACAATCTGAAGCTGCTAGGCAATCAGGAAAGACATCTGGCAAGAAGAAGATTAAGCTCAAGGCCAAAAAAGAATGACAAGCTACAGAACCTTAGGGCTTAAATCTTAGGATTTTGTGATTTTGCCTATGTTGAACCTTGAATCTGTGTTATATGATCACATGTACTTGTTTTGAATTTGGTTGAATATCTGTACTGAACTTATAAGCATTAATAAATGAATGCAACTTCCTTTCACATTTCTTTTTCTATTCTCCTACATTTTCAACTCTGACACATGTGCTATATTGATATTCGAATTTTAATGTACATGTTAAAGGGGAGCTCTTAGAAGTAAACCTAAGTACTAATCCAGTTTGTAAGTTGCTTTTTCATCATCAAAAATTAGGAGAATGTTGAATCAGAAGTTTTGATGATTTCAAACAACTATAGCTTGGAAAGGAGAATATCAAAGGAGTATAAAATGACAAAATGTAGAAATCCAATGAAGAACATGTAAAGATTTAATTGTTAGGATTTTTTACTATGTACACTGGGAAAAAGTCTTTGATTCTTACTTATTTATGTTACCACAGCACTTAAATGAGTAATTTCACAGTTATCCTATGTTAGCATATGTTAAATTTGAAAGGTACTAACTAGCAGACGAATTTTATTATTGACTCATGTGTATTTTGTACAAAATTTGAACTTTGCTTAGTGAAATTTGAATATATAAAGGTTTCATCTCTGACAGATGAATTTCAATTATGAAATTCGAATTTCAAGCCAATTATTGTTAGTAAATGTGTGCAAAATTTGCATGAAACTTAGTCAAAATTTAAATGTTAGTGAAATTCAAAGAAAGTTCAGAGTCACCTCCTTTGACAGACGAATTTTGGACTTCAAAATATGAATTTTGAAATAAGAACTTGTGAGTCTCATTAGAGCATGATTATGACAGATGAACTTTGTAGTTCAACATTCAAATTTCACAGAAGAGAACTTTCGTGCCATGTTGAACAAGCCTCTGATAGACGAATTTTAGCTTCTGAAATTTGAATTTCGAATGTACTGTGAAAACATGAGACAACTCTTCAAACTTAATAGATGCACTTTTGATATGAAAATTCATATGTTCTAACATGGGATATCTTTGACAAACTCAATTCGAATGTCACATTTGAACAACCGACTGTTGAAGTTCAACATTGAAATCCTCAACCTTTTGTCTCTGCGAAATTCATCTATTGAACCCTAAGATTCAAATTTTGTCATGTTAGATATATTAAATGTGGTTGATGAACGGATATTTTTGTAGAGTAACCGTTGGTTAAAGTTTCTAACGACTGGATCTTGTGTCTTAAAACTAGTTAAATCACAAATCTATAAATAAAACTTCATTTGAAGCTGTGAACAATGATTTTGAGCCTATCTTCGCAATAACTCTTCTAAACTTCTGTGTCAAAGCTTTTTCACCCATATACGGCATTTTTTGTTCCTTAAATTTCATATCCACTATATTCTAAAGAGCATTCAATCTATATAAATTTTTTTCTTCATCTGGAAGAAAAATTCTTTGTGAGTGGAATCACAAAGGGTATTGGGAAACACTTGTAAGAGTGTTGAGTGTAAAATTTGAGTGTTTTTAAAACAAAGCACGAGTTTGTACTGAGGCATTGCATGGAGCTTGTTGAATTCTTGATGATAGTGAAAATCTCAAATGGTGATTTGAGAACTGAACGTTGGTCAAGTGAATCAGACTAAACCAAGATAAATTTCTGAGTCCTCTCTTCCCTTATCTTTCATTTACACTCATTTTTATTGCACTCTATTTTTCTACAAGCTTTTGCTTTCACGGTAAACTTATGTTTTTACAGAAAAATTTTAAACTTCTCAATTCACCCCCATCTTGGAAAGCCAGCAATCCTAACAGAGGTTAACTAATTAAGAACAAAGAAAAAATTAGTGCCAAATGTTAAAAAGTAACTTTGTACTAGAAAAGTTACTTTTAGCTCTGCAAAAAATAAAAAGGCAGATAATAAAGTTGATAGACACCACAAAAAGAACTTTTAGGAAATATGATAATAAAGTAATCCCAAATACAAATTTACTTCAATTCTATACTCATAAAGTGATTTAATACTACAAAAGAGTAATCTTACTAGTTCAGGTATAAAGTAATCAACACAAGGCAGTATTGGACTAAGAAAATATGCAATATTTTGAACAAAAATACCCCTCAAAAGTAGGAGTGAGCATTCGGTTTATTAGGTTCAGTTCGGTCGATAACCAAAATAACTGAAAATCGAAATAACATGAATTTGGAAACCGAACCTAACCAACTTGGCTAAAAAAACCGAACCGAACTGAACTGAAATATTTCGGTTCAGTTCGTTTCAGCTTATTCGGTTTGGGCTCTTAGTGGGCCTTTAATGGACATTTACTGAAAAAAGAATGCCTACTTAGTTTAATCCACTATTTTTTCAATGAAAGAAGGAAATTCATTCATGAGCAAGACATCTAGAATATTTACAGTGCAAAACAATAAGAAAAGATTAATCAATAGCAACAAAGTTACCCACTATCAAGAAAATGAGCAGCTCTAGCCTCTAGTACCTCTAGCAGTTGAAAAAAATAAAATACAACCTTTGCTCTGTTTGATGTAATGGGATCCTATAAATTACTTGGATCTATATATATCAACATCTATATATCAAATATAAAAATTATATCAAGACATGCTATTACTATAAGTTTTGAACAATAGTACAATGCAATTTAAACTTACACAGGCACACAACACACAAAACATATGAAATCTGTTAGGATGATATGAAAAAATAACCCACATACTTGAAAGTTGAAAGGGCAAGCAGTGGAGACAAATGCTGGAGTAGCAATCTAAGCAAAAGACCTTCTTTTTGTTCTTCTTTTTAGATCATGAACTGAACAAGGAGTGTAGAACTTGTCTTTTGTCAAAATCTGAAGCTATAATGGAGTTTGTGAAGTTAAAGCCAACCTGAGAATCAAGGAGAGAGGGAACACAAAGCAAAGCATAATGACTTAACAATTTAGAACAATGCGATTCATAATCCAGCAAGATAAGATCAGAAAAGATAACCATACTTTGTGTTTTTGGTCACCACAACTATTTAATATGTTGAACCATTGAAAAAATAGCAACAAGAACATCAAGAAGTTGTAGATTCATTCAATCAACCATTTAAATATATCTACTAAAACTCTTAGCATTCAAATCTAAAAAGAACACATAAAATACATTTCACACCACAATTAACATTAAGTCCAATCCACCAAATTAAAACAAATAAATCAAAGTCCTTTTCTCCAACAACAAAGCTTGACTCTGCTAACATTGTAACAATGTGCCAAAGGATTTTGCCACCCTCCAAAGTCCAACCTACATTAAAAAAAAATCAAATAATAAACCACATGTACTGATCAATAATAAAATTATATAGAGAGGAAAAAATCAATTTACCTCAACAACAACAGTCTATGATATGTCAACAGTTGATTCCAAAGCAATCTTTTGCAAATCTACAAGTAAATAAAAGTAAAATTATATTGATAACTTATAACAAAATCAATTTTTAACAATAAAATTAATGTATGTCAAGATAAAAAAGTAAAATTACCTTTTTCTATCCATTGAACATCATCCAAATCTTCTTCTACTTTAGGTGGAAGGCAATGCCGAAGCCAATCTTGAGCAGAAATAAGAGATTGCACAACTTTAGGAGTTAGAGAACTCCTAAATGCATCAAGAACCCATCCTCCAGTACTAAATGTAGACTCAGAGGCAACTGCGGAAATTGGGATAGCCAAAACATCCTTTGCTAAGCATGAAAGAATAGGGAATCTAGGGCTATTCAACTTCCACCAAGTCAAAATGTTAAAATCATCCCTATCCATCTCAATTTCTTCATTTAAGTATCTTTCAACTTCAGTTCTACTAGTTCTTCCACCAAGGCGCTCACTCATGAATTTCTTCTTTTCCGATTCAAGCAATTTTCTCACCTTCACAGCAGGGTCATCAACATCAACATCAACATCATCTTCTAATTCAGCCAAAAGTTGCTCCTTTTCAGTTTTGGAAGGAGAAATCATTTCTTTGTATTCATTATACAAAGAAAATAACACATTCTTCACTTGTATCCCCAATTGTTCACCAACTTCACCAACATACATTTTGCAAAGTGCATATTGCACCTACTCCAATTTATATCGAGGATCAAGAATAGTAGCAACATAAATAAGTTGGTTCATCTTTGAAGGATCTCCCTAATATTTGTCATATTTTTCTTTCATTTTAGAAGCCATTAAAACTAACTCCCAATCGTCACTCTTTTTCCACTCATCCAACATGCGATATAACATATAAATTTCATGGAAAAAGCTATTGGATGTCACAAATAAAGAACCAGAAATACGCAAGGTTAACTCATAAAAATGGCTCAAAAGCATAATCATCTTCCTAACATTGACCCCATCATCAGTAGTAGGTACCCCATTCTCACTTTCAAGATTAATTCAAAAGTAAGGATCTTTATCTTCGAACCTCTTAAAAGCAGCCTCAAATTTTTGGGTTGTCTCCAACATCAAATAGATGGAGTACCACCTAGTAGAGACATCCAAACTCAATAATTGTTTACTTTGAATCTTTTCATCATCACAGCTCTCTTTAAACTTTCTCATCCTAAGGGGGGACTGCCTAACAAAACGAACAGCTTCCTTAACCTTTTTTATTGAACTTCCTACTTCTTTCAGCCCGTCAATGACAATCAAATTGATTATATGAGCAACACACCTCATGTGTAAGAACATACATTTCATGACAGAACAACCCCAATTGTTAATTTTTTCTTTCAAATACATAACGGTGACATCATTAGAACTTGCATTGTCCATTGTGATAGTGAATACCCTATCAATTCCCCACTCAAGCAAATATTTTTCAACTTCTATTCCAATCTCTCTCCCTTTATGACTAGAAATTGGAATGAAATTTAAAATTTTCTTGTTCAATTTCCAATTATCATCTATAAAATGAGCTGTAATGCACATGTAATTGATCCTTTGAATTGAAGTCCAAGTATCTGTTGTGAGGCAAACCATTTGTTTCTTGCTCATTAGATAATCCTTTAATTTAATCTTTTCATCTATGTAAATTCCAAAATAATCACGGGACACAGTCCATCTAGAAGGAATCTTAAATTTAGGTTGAGCAACAGACATTAACCATTTAAACCCCACCCTCTCAACAAATTTGAAAGGTAACTCATCAGTAATGATCATGCATGCTAAGGCTTTCCTAGTGGCCTCTTGATCAAATTTCCAACTAGTAAGCACTACATCATCATGTGCAGTAAAATGCAAGTGTGATTGTCTAGGTTCCTCAGGAGGAGACCGTTTCTTACAGACAACCATATGGTTTTTTAGTGCAATAGTACCATTCTTTTTTGAATCACAGTGAAATTCTCTTGCACAATAATTGCACTTACCTTTAACATCATTGTTCTCATTGACAAATTTTGTGAAATGATCCCAAACTTCAGATCTTGGCTTCATGAGTTTTCTTTTTCCTTTTTGAATTGAAGCCTCACTAGATGCTTGAACTTGAGGTTGAGTACTGATGGCATCTCCAGTTGCTCCATCAGTGGCACCCCCAGTTTCACCATGGCATGACATCTAATACCATAAAATAAATATAAATATGTTAACATATTACATAAAAAAACTACATAAATGTTAGCATTCAGATTTATTATTTTAATAAATAAATAAATTTAAACTTTCAGTCACTCTTGAATGAATGATACTGTATAAATGTTAACATTCAGAATTAATATTTTAATAAATAAATAAATTTAAACTTTCAGTCACTCTTGAATGAATGATGCTACACAATTCAATACCTTACGTTGTGGACGAGAAGATCCGAGAGTTGTGTTTTTTGCCAAGTCAACGTCCTTCACCACCGGTACCTCCTTTAGTACCTCGTTCTCTACTCTCGTCACCAGAATATGAGCAATTCATCCTTTGAAAAAAGCAACCTAGGAGTCGACCGGTGCCATGGTAATGGTACACATCAGATGGGGGTTTTGCTATCTCCAGGGAGATGATTACGCCGATCAGTATCGCTGAGAAGAGCACGAGGAAGGCAAGGGATGAAAGAGAGTGGAAATAGAGCAGAGAACTGGATAGAAAACAGAGCAGAGGACGGACATGATGCCACAATGGGATGGGGGATTAAACATTAACTTGCTGCCATTGCTGGAGCCTCTTAGACTTTCAAAAATCAGAGTATAAGGGAGAGAGTGAGAGATGCGATTGGAAAGGAGATTTAGGGTTTCAACTTGCTTTACCAATTAGGGACATTGGAGAGTGGACTCACACAGACTGATCATGCACGGAGCCACGGACACAATGCCACGATGGGATGGGCCGATAGGAGATTAAACATTAACTTGCCGTTGCTAAAGCCTCTCTAACTTTCAGAAATCGGAGTGGGAGGGAAAGAATGAGAGACGCGACTGGAAACTGGAAAGGGGATTTAGGTTTCAACTGGCTTTGCCAATTGGGGACAGACGAACAGTGGACTCACTCACATCACATGGACTAATCTTCACGCACGGAGCAGCCACGATCCACGGACATGATGCCACGATGGGATGGGTCATGGGGAATTAAACATTAACTTGTAAATGGATATTAGGCTTAAGACTTGGGCCAAATTTGGGTAGCTAATGGATTGGGCTAGGATGCATGCATGAAAGAGGAGGGAGGCTTAAACTATAAATGCTTAAAAAAAACCAAAAAAAAAAATAGATATATTTGGTCTATTCGGTCTATTTGGTTTTTCGCACCTAAAACCAAACCAAACCGAACCGATATTACCAAATTTAACTACAAAAATAACAGATAACAAATAGAAAACCAAAAAAACCGATTTTAATTTTATTTGGTTTGATTTTCGGTTTCTGTTTGGTTTTGCTCACCCCTACTCTAAAGTGGTGTCACCTCACTCACTAAAGAAGGAATGAGATTGCTTAATGGTTAAGTGAAGAAAACTTAAGGGTTAAGTTTGCAAAAGTAATCAAACCAAGTCATAATCCAAGTTAGCTCACCTAAATGCTCTCTCCCTCCATTGGTACGCCACTCTCACTCAAGAAAGAAGGGGGAAGAGTTGCTGGACATGGAGAGAAAGGAGAGCACAAGAGAAAGGAGGAGGAAAAGAGAAAGAAGGAAAAGAGAAGAAAAAGGTAAGTAACAATCCATTCTTAACCTCTAATTATTTCTCTTCAAGTTGGGGATGGTTTGCTTTAGTTTTCTTGTGATCTCTCCCTCTCCCCTTGCTGTCCAGATTTTGGCCAAGCTTAGTGTAAGGGAGGGAAAGTGTTTTTGTTTCGTTAAGTTAAGAGAAAGCATGAGATTTCACAAGAGAAACAAGTTTTGGTGAGACTAAAGCAAGTAGGTGAAAAACCAAGTTTCCCCTTTTCTTTGTGGGTTTTGGCCTATATAGTAGGGGTAGAAAGATTTATAATTTCATTAATTTGATGCCAAAAATGGTTTTCCTTTGGTGGAAAAACTTAGAGACAAGTTATGGTTCAAAGATTAAGCTTAAGATAACTAATATTGAAATTTAGGGTTTCATTGAGACTTTGTGATCAAAGCCATGAAATTAATGGTTAAAGCTAGTGTTTGTTGATGTATTAGGACTAGGAAAAGTCTAAAAAGGCTAATGGAAGTATTGGAATCAAGTTGGAAAGTAAAGAAAAGCAACAAAGGTAGCATAATTATATTTTCTTACATTTTATTATCTTTCTATATTTTATTGTGAATAATGATTTGCCATATTGTTTTATGATGTTTGAGACTGGTTTTTGGCTATTTTTATGAGAGGGCTATTACCTGGAATGTTCATTTTCTAAGATGTTATGTTGCCAAAATTTTTATGAACAATATGGTTATGTCTTGATATGATTTTTATGATGTTTGTGAGAATTTATATAATGCATGATAATGTAAATGTGTAAGATGTGACTAGCTACTAAGATTCCAAAATCTCATCACCCAAATGGTAACATTGATAGGCCTAGGAGATGGCAATGATGCAAGAGAGACCAAGAGCAAGGAGATGGACTATAAAAATTAAAAGTTTATTATGCTATATCTCTTACAATTTTATGTAAAAATTTTTAAGAATTTATGAGACTATGTTTGCATGTTAACATGTGCCTCTAAGTCTTCTAAGATGTTATGAACATATTTTTGTCAAGTTGACATCATACTTATATTGTATGATAATGTTATCGAAGTTTATTTTGCCATGTTATTGCAAAATGGTTCATTCTATAGCAATAAAGGTAAAGTCAACACTATTTGACCAAAACAAGACATTTAAGTTGGGTGTTATATGCTTTGAAAGATGATAGAACAAGCTTTCTATAGAGCCAAAGAACACTAATTGGGCATGCATATGATTTATAGTGAATTTTTTAAGTTATGGTTCAAAACTAGACAAAATTGGAATAAAATCATACATAGCTCCAAAAATCCAATGGTCTATTTAAAAGACCTATGTTTCAAGTTTAATTTACCACTATTTGAAAATAATTGGAGCCATAGATTAAAAGATATGAAAGTTCTCCTAAAACTATTCCAATAAGAGTCATGTTCTAGTCCTTAAAGATTTAAGATGATGTTGTGTACTTTCATGTTAAATAAATGTACAAAAAAAATATGGTTGAAAAGTAGACATATAGAGCTTTCAAATGACATAGAAAAAGCTCAAATTGGCCCAAGATAGAATGAGATATGAATTTTGGACTCTTTCTAAACTTTATTTTTCAGATGAACTTTGACATATCCTCAGACGAATTTTTCATTTTCATAAATTGTGTTATATCAGAAATTCAAATTTTCAAAACTTGAAGTTCGTCTATCAAGAAGGGATCTTATCATATTCATCTCAAAGTTCAAATTTATGTACTCAAAGTTTGTCTGTCAGAGGAGTCTCTTTTCTGACTAACTAATTTTCAATTTGAAATTTGAATTTCAGAAGACAAAGTTTGAATTTTCAAAGCAATAGATCAACTTTATAACTTTAAACTTCATCTGCTACTGGGTGTTTTTCAAGTATTCCATCAATCAACATGCTGAGAAGTCTGAGGTATAGATTTTACAGCAGCCTCAGATGTTCCTTCTTACTGTTGGTAGGCTTCCTTATCAAAGAAAATTTCTTCAGTCTTTCCATCTCCCTTTCCAATCCATCTTCCATCTTTCTTCTCTATTCCTATCTTTTGTAGCTCTTCTTCTTTGAAGATTTCAGTAGGCTTCCTTTTTCCTTTCTAAAGATATTGGATTCAGGCATACTGAAGTATTCTAGAGATGATTGCTGCATAGAGAAGGGTGGATTCTTTTCTCTGATCTCTTGCCTTGATCATACGTTGGAGGATAATGTGTCCCATGTTGATGAGCTTTCCACTCATAATAGCTGCCATCACATGTGCTTCAGCTCTTGTAATCATATTAAAACTGCCTCATTTGTTGAAGATAATCCTGGAAACAATATAGTGCAGGATTCTGACTTAAGCACTGAGATCAGTAGGCTTCAGTAAGCTTAGAGGTGGCATGTTCTCTTTTCTTCTAAACAGAGTGTTCAGAATTGTGCTTTCCTTGTAGTTCAGAAAAGGCCCTCCTTCTTCATCAGTGTTTTCAGCCTCAACCATGTACTTTGAGGCTGTGATGTCTATCTTCAAACATCTTGCCCTGGAATTTCTAAAACCTCATTAAAGGTTTCATCTGTTAACCAGATGATCCTAGACCTCAAATTCACTTCCCATTTCTTCTTTTTGTTATTGAATTTCAGAGAGGCATACCAGGTTTTTACTACCTCATCATCATATCTTTCTAGTATTTCCAACAGATTTTTGTATCTTGTCATCCATAGCCCATTATCAAAATTGTTGGAAACCAAGAATTCTTTCAAATTTACGCAGTGAGGCTTGATTACCTTTTTGCTGAAGAATTTGGAAGTATATTCTCCAAGAATATGATCATTGCTCCATAATGGCAGTGAGGTTAGTTGATATTCTCCAGATTCAGTGCTGGAAGAGAAAGAAGATGCAGCAGTTATAGGAGTAGCAGGAACAGTAAGCTCTTCTTTCGTCGAAGGAGAGGGTGCAGATTTCTTCGAGTCTACCTTTTAAGTAGTTTTCTGCCTTTTGGAGGGTGTTGTCTTGCTGGATTCACCCTTTCTTTTCTGAGTTTCACTCTCCTTTGAGGCATATTAGGATTTTATAGACCTCTTTGGCCGTGACTCTCCTTTTCCAACTTCTGGATTCTTCACTCTTGCCATTTTCATTGAGGAATAATTCAGAAAGATGCAAAGAGTGGGTTTATAGGGTGCAAAAAGGAGTTTAATTGGTGAGAAATGACAGTTTTTGAACAAAGTTAATGGGAATTAAGGAAAGAATTAGAACAGACTTGAGAGAGATATGCATATGGTTGCTTCTGTTCAGAGGATGACCTTTGATTTTAATGTATGTAACTGCTGAATAGACAAATTTTGAGAGGTCAAAATTCGAACTTCGAGCAGTTACAAGTTAATCCATGCAGTTACGCTTATTGACAGATGAATTTTCTTCTGGAAGTCCATCTGACAGAGACTTGGTTCAAGAGACCACGCAAGAACAGACGAACTTAGCTTCAACAAAGTTCAAACTTTGAAAGAACAGATAATAAGTAATCATGAACAAAACAAGCAACAGATGAATTTTACTTATGAAAATTTGTCTTTCAGTGAATCAATAAAGAGAACATGCTACAACAGACAAATTTTGAATCAAAAATTCAAATTTTAACATTTTGTAAAGAGTCTTCAACATGCGTATGTTGAGAAATGAAGATTCGTATATTAGCCATGTTGAACAGAGACAACATTTGTATTTCATTTTTGAAAATTCAAATTTCTGTTGTTCAAAAAATGAATTTTGAAGGACAGAAGAGTACTGTTACAGTGAGCAGCCAACTGAAGTTCGTCTAATGGGCATCCAAATTTGAATGTTAGGCATACTATATTCATGAAAACGCAGTTTAATCATGGAAATTCGTCTAACAAACATCTAATAATGAGAATTTCAATTACCTGAACTTACAGAACAGATCCAAATGCTCAAATTTATGGCTTTCTTTTTCATCTTTTCATTGTGTCATCCAGATCATCTCCATTATATGGTTCTGTCATCATTTAAACTTGTGAGGAGCACCTGCACTTTATATTAAACATACTCCGATGCCAAAGTTAGGATTGATTCAATGTCAGAAACTTTAATTAAGATAAGTATTAGGACATACTTACAGTTCATTGGGATTTACCAAATCTAATTCTCTTCTGATTTTATAATGTTTATCCTCTGGAAGGGGCTTTGTCAGAATGTCAACAACTTGATACTCAGTAGGGATATATTCTAATCTGATTTCTCCTTTAAGAACGTGATCCCTTATAAAGTAATGCCTAACTTCAATATGCTTTGTCCTTGAATGCATGACAGGATTTTTTGTGATGTTAATAGCACTTTGGTTATCGCACATTATTGGTATCTCCTTCATCTCAATCTCAAGATCTTCAAGTTGTTGCTTCATCCAAATAACTTGGGCACAACAGCTACCAGCTACTACATATTCAGCTTCCGCAGTGGATAGAGCTACACTATTTTGCTTCTTGTTGAACCATGATACCAGTGATCCTCCAAGGAACTAACATGTTCCGCTTGTGCTTTTTCTATCAATTTTGGATCCAGCAAAGTCAGCATCAGTGTATCCAATGAGATCTTCGCCATTGCCCTTTGGGTACCAAAGTCCCATTTGTGATGTTCCAATTAAATATCTGAAGATGCATTTTACAGTAGTTGCATGGGATTCTTTGGGACATGATTGAAATCTTGCACACATACAAACACTGAACATGATGTCAGGTCTGCTAGCCGTTAGATATAGCAGACATCCAATCATTCTTCTATATTGGGTTATATCAAAAGTTTTTCCTCCTTTATCCATATCAAGCTTAGTTGCAGTAGCCATAGGAGTTCCCATTGGCTTTACTTTTTCCATACTGAACTTTTTCAGCAGCTCTTTCAGATATTTTGATTGGTTGAGGAAGATACCATCAGCACCTTGCTTAATTTGTGGTCCAAGGAAGAAGTTAAGCTCACCTATTATTGACATTTCGAACTCACATTGCATTAACTTAGAGAAATTTTTGCAAAGAGATTCATTAGTAGCACCAAATATAATATCATCAACCTAAATTTGAACAATAAGTAAATCTTTGTTTTCTTTCTTAGTGAACAAAGTAGTATCTACTTTTCCTCTACTGAATCCCTTTTCAGTTAGAAAGTTGCTTAGTCTTTCATACCATGCTCTAGGAGCTTGTTTTAAACCGTAAAGAGCTTTCTTTAATTTATAAACATGGTTTGATTTTGTAGAGTCCTCAAAGCCTGGAGGTTGGTCTACATAAACTTCTTCCATGATATATCCATTCAGAAAAGAACTTTTCACATCCATTTGATATAACATTATGTTTTTCATACATGCATATGCTAACAGAATTCTAATTGCTTCTAATCTTGCAACTGGAGCAAAGGTCTACTCAAAATCAATACCTTCTTCTTGATTATATCCTTTGGCAACCAGTCTTACTTTATTTCTGATTATTGTTCCTGATTCATTAAGTTTATTTCTAAAAACCCATTTAGTGCCAATGATAGGGTGATTTTTAGGTTGGGCACTAAATCTCAAACTTGATTTCTTTCAAACTGATTTAATTCATCTTGCATAGCCAGAATCTAGTATTCATCAATTAAGACTTCTTCAGTACACTTAGGTTCAATTTGAGAAATGAAAGCACAGTTGATCATGTAATCTCTTAGCTGTTTTCTAGTTTTACCTTTCTCTTGAACATTCCTAATCACTTGATCAACAGGATGATTCCTTTGATATCTCCAAGCTCTAGGAAGTTCTTGAGATATATCTTCATTATTCTTTTCCTCAAAGTCTTTCTCCTGAATATCTTCCTCCGTGTTAATAGATTCAGATATTTTTGGAGGTTCAGTTTTACCTTCTTCAAAAATATCTAAGTTCTTAAAATTTAAAATAAGATCATCTTCATCAGTAACATGCTTGGAAACTGTTTCATTTTCAACAAACACAACATGCACAGATTCCTCTACAGATTTAGTGTTCTTATTGAAATTCTATATGCTTTACTTCTACTAGAATAGCTCAGAAATATACCTTCATCAGATTTGGCATCAAACTTACCCAGATTTTCCTTTCCATTGTTATGGACGAAACATTTACAACTGAACACATGCAGGTGTAAAAGGTTTGGCTTCCTTTCTTTGTACAGCTTATAAGGAGTCTTCCCCAGAATTGGTTTGATGGAGGCTCTGTTTTGTTGAATCAAGAGTTTTGATAATTCCAAACTAACATCCAAGAGCTTGGATTGAAGATATCAAAGGAGATCAAAGTGTTTCAAGTGAAGAATTTCTGAGTAATAGCTGCTAGATCTTTTGTAAGATCTTTTGTTATGTTTAAATGAGGGTAAAAGATTTTGATTTTAAGAAAAGATGTTTTTAAACCTTGATTTTATGTTAAATCTTGACTTATTTGAAAAATACCCATAAACAGACGAAGTTTGAAAGTTTAAACTGAACTGTCATATTGGAAATTCGAACTTTGCCTTTGGAAATTCGAATTTTGAGCTAAAACTGAATAAGTCTGAAGAGATGTCTCTCTGTCAGACGTATTTTGATTCTCCAATATTCAAATTTTCATCAAAGTCTGAAAGAAGCTTTTTAGTGACAGACAAACTTCACATCTCCAAAATTCAAATTTCAGATAAAATGCAGTTTGTGAAAACTAAAGAAATTCCTCTGAAATAATGTTGAAGTTCATCTGAAATCAAGAAGAAATTGAGTTTGAAAAATGCTCTCTGACAGATGAACTTTGGCTTTTCAACATTCGAATTTTCATATAAGTCTGAAAGGAGCTTCTTTGAAACAGACGAACTTTAAGTCTTCAAATTTTGAATTTCAGACAAAACACAACTTATGAAAATGGAAGAAATTTGTCTGAAACAATATTAAAGTTCATCTGAGATCAAGAATAATTTAAGTTTCAAAACTGCTTTCAATCAGATGAACTTTGAACATTAAAATTTGAATTTCAGAAGCTCAGGTTGTGAGTCTGTTGAAATGAAATATTGACATACGAATGACAGAGCTTTGTAACTTCGAATGTTGAAGTTAGTCTGAAAAGAGTCTCTCTGATAGACGAACTTCAGTCCTTCAACATTCGAATTTCAAAGAAAGTGAACTACTGTGCCTCCTTGAACGTTCTAAAGACAAACGAATTTTGGGGTTCCAAAATTCGAATTTCGAAGGCACTGTAGAAAATTGAAAACACTGTTCACACTTAACCGAAAAACTTTCTTCTTGAAAATTCGTATGTCACATTGTGAAAATATTTTGTAAGTTTTAAAATTCGAATTTCACTTCATGAACAAGACAAACTTCGTGTTGTAACGTTGAAAGCATTAACCTTCGGTCCTTTCGAAATTCGTCTGTTGACCAACCAAAATTCGAATTTCAGTATGTCAGAAGCATTAAATGCGGTTGGTTAACGGATAGTTTTTCAAAGTAATCGTTGGATAACTTCCCCAACGGATAGATTTTGTCTCTAACGGACATTTGAGACCTAAATCTATAAATATAACTTCATTTAAAGTTGTGGGATGAGAATAAAACTTGTGTATACCGAATTTCTGCCAAATCTTCTTCTCAAAAGCTTTTATCCTCTCAACTTCAATATCTGTACTTTAACCTTCATATCTACTCTATTCAGGAGAGTTATATCTTTGTAAATAATCTACTCTTCATCTGGAAGATAGATTTACTTGTGAGGGGAAATCACAAGGGGATTGGGAAGCACATTGTAGAAGTGCTTAGAGAGATTGAGAAAGCTCCAGAAACAGAGCATACTCGTTGTACTGTGGCATTAGCAAGAAGCCAGTTGAATTCTTGCTGTATAGTGAAAAATCTCAAGAGTTGTCTTAGGGACTGGACGTAGGTCAAGTGGATAGACCGAACCAGGATAAATTACTGAGTCTTCTTCTCCTTATCTTTACTTTTCTGCTTGCTCTGTTTTATACGTTGCTTCCATTACACTGTGCTATCTTTACCCATTTCACTTTGTGCAGAAAAATTTCAATCTTCCCAATTCACCCCCTCTTGGGAAGTCAGCCTTGCTAACATGTTTATGATGTAACTTGCTGTGTTTACTATATCAGCCCAGAATACTTGAGAGACTTTCTTTTCATTTAGCATTGTCTTGCCATTTCTCCTATTGTTCTGTTCTTCCTTTCCACCACACCATTCTGCTGGGGAGTTCTTGGAGCTGAGAAGTTGTGATCAATTCCATGTTCATCACAGTACTCGAAAAAGCACGAATTCTCAAACTCTCCTCTATGGTCAGACATGATAGACACAATAGAAATACCCTTCTCATTTTACACTTTCTTAGCTAAGGTCACAAATGCACCAAATGTTTCACTTTTGGAAGAAAGAAACAAAGTCCAGGTACATCTAGAGTAATCATCCACAATCACAAGAACATACAAATTTCCACCAATTCGTTTTACTCTAGATGGACCAATTAGATCCATATGCAATAGTTGCAGTGGTCTAGAAGTGGTGACTAAATTTTTAGATTTAAAAGATGATTTGGTTTGTTTTCCTTTAAGGCATGCATCACATTCTTTATCCTTTTCAAAAGAGATTTTTGGTAAGCCAGTGACTAACTCATTCTTAACTAATTTTGACAATTGATTCATGTTAACATGTGCTAATCTTCTATGTCACAACCAACTATCATTATTCTGAGTAATCAAATAGACAGAATCTAGGGAAGAAAGTTCATCAAGATCAATAGTATAACAGTTACCATCCCTTTAAGCCTTGAGGATTGCCTTGTGATCACTTTTTCGGATGACCAGGAAAAATTTTGAGTCACACAGTACCCAGTTACCTTTGTCACATGTTTGACTCACACTTAAGCAGATTGTGATTGAGGCCAATTACAAACAGCACCTCTTCAATAGATGTTTCTAGATTCTTACCTACAATGCCAATTCCAACAATTTTGCCATATTGATTACCTCCAAAGGTCACATTTCCTCCCTTTTTGTCTCTAAGGGTGATAAACTTCTCCTTATCACCAGTCATGTGGCTTGAGCAAGCACTGTCCATATACCATTTGTTGCTCTTTCTTGCTTTAAGATAGATCTGCAAAACAAATTTCAGAGTTTCTTTTTAGGTACCCAAATTTGCTTGGGTCCTTTTCTGCCAGTGGCATTTTCCCTAATTACAAGTGTATCTTTGGGAACCCATTTTACCTTCCTGTCAAGTCCATTTTTCTTCAATGCACATGAACTGGAAATATGTCCCTTCTTGTTACAGAAGTGATAGGTGGTGAAAGGACTGCTAAATTGTGATGCAGAAAGAAAATAATGTAAATAATATTTTTGTTTTACATATTTTGGTTGATCATATGATTCAATGCGATTTAAGGTATGGTCTTTCTTTTTATGCCCATTAGCATGCACAAAATGCCTCATATACAGATTTTGATTTTTCTTTTTAATCCTTTCTCTTACTACACAAGGATCATAGCCAAGTCCAGCCTTTCCTTGTGTGATTCTCTGACTTCCCATTAAAGCAAACAACATATATTTACCTTTAGTAAGTCTAGCCATTCCTTTCAGTAGATAGTCATTACTTTGCTTTAATTCGATACATAATGTACAACAAGTAGATTCAGATTTATGCAGAGATGTAATTTCAGAACTATTGCACTGAGATTCTAGCTTATTAATCCTTTTCTTAGCCTGTCTCAGTTCTTTAGCTGTCTTAATAAATTCATCATGCAGTTCATGAAATGCATCAAGTAATTCAGAATAGAAAGGTTCAGATTCATATACCTCATCCTCATGATCATTGATGGATGGATCTTGAGTTTCTTCTGATGTAAGTGCCATTAAGCATATATTAGCAATTTCATCTTCATCATCTTCTTCTTCATCTGAGTTGTTGCCCCAAATTGATGAGATGTATGCCCTCTTCTTCTTTCTCTTGTCAGCAGCTTTCTTTTCCTTCTCTTGCTTCTTTAGGAATTTTGGACAATCCCATTTGATGTGTCCTTGTTTTTTGCATTTCTAGCAGGTAACATGTTCTTTTCCATCTTTCTTGTTGTCTGATGCTGCTCCTTTCTTGAAGAATCTTTTGTTTCTTTTCTTGTTGTAGAATCTTTCAAATTTTATGACTATCATAGCCAGAGTTTCTTCATCTAATTCATCTCTATCATCTAATTCTTCTTCCTTTTCTTCAGCAGCTTTCAGAGCAAGACCTTTCTTTTTCCTGCCTTGTCCTGCTTCCTTGAGAGCCTTTATCTTTCCCTCATACTCTTCAAGACTACCGAAGAGGGCTATGACTAAGGCCATTGATTCTCCTCTGGCTTCCTCTATTGCTGTTACTTTGAGTTGCCATTCCAGAGGAAGAGCTCTAAGGATTTTTCTCACCTTTTCTGGCTGGGTGTACTCCTTGCCAAGACTCTTCAATTGATTCACAATAAGGGTGAATCTCTTTTGTAGCTCTTTGATGCTCTCTCCTTCCACCGTTTTGAAGCTTTCATATTCACCAATGCAGGAGTTCAATTTGTTTTCTCTTACTCCACTGGTTTCTTCATAAGCAATTTCTAAAGTGTCCCACATACCCTTGGCTATGAAATATTGTGACACTCTTGAGAATTCATCTTGGTTTAGTGCACTAACTAGGCAGTGTTTTGCCTTAAAGTTCAGCAAGACTCTTCTTCTATATTCCTCATTCTATTCATCCTCTGGCTTCTCCTTGTATTTTCCATCATCCTCCAGCTTCATTGGGACAAAGTCTCCCTTCTGGATGACAGACCAGATGTCTAGATTAATGGACTGAAGGTAGATCTGCATTCTCATCTTCCAGTATCCATAGTGTTCTCCATTAAAGCCAGGTGATCTGTTTGTGTTGTTTCCCTCAGGTAGTATACTTTCTCCAAAGCCAGCCATTGAATTTCCCAAACTGTTAGATCCTTTGTTTGGGAAACCAGGTTCTGATGCCACTTATTAGATATGCTGGCTTCCCAAGAGGGGGGTGAATTGGGAAGATTAAAATTTTCTGCAAAAGTCAAGAGTATAGTGAAGATAGAAGAGACAGTAAAATAGAGTATAAAAGAATAGCAATATAAAAGTAGTAAATAAGAAGGGTAGACACAGAAGTTTATCCTGGTTCAGTCTCTTTATCTTGACATACGTCTAGTCCCCAAGCAACTACTTGAGATTTTCAACTATCCTGCAAGAATTCAATAGGCTTCTTGCAATTGTCTCAGTATAGCATTGATGCTCTGTTCTTAGAGCTTACAACTTCTCTCTTTGCACTCTAGCTAAGTACTTCCCAAATCTCTTGTGATATCCCCTCACAAGAAAATCTTTCTTCCAGATGAAGATAAGATTGATTACAAAGAATGAACTCTCTAATTTAGAGTGTATATGAAATTTGAAGTACAGAAGTATGAAGTATGAGAGCAAAAGACTTTGAGTTGAGAATCTGACAGAGTTTCAATAAATACTTTGTTAAAATCATTACCCACAACTTCAAATGAGGTTTTATTTATAGATTTAGGTCTTAACTATACATTAAAAACAAAATCTATCCATTAGAGAAGTTATCTAACGGTTATTCTGAAAAACTATCCGTTCACCAATCGCATTTAATGCTTTTAACACTCAAAGTTCGAATTTTGATTGATCAACAGATGAATTTCGAAGATACAGAAAGTTAAAGACTTCACATTGAGCTTTAAAGTTTATCTGTTATAAATCAAAGTTCAAATTTCCATTATTGAAAAACATTTCTGTGTTAGAATATATGAATTTTTAAGTTAAAGTTCTTCTTATTAGTGTGAACAGTAGTCCCACATTGTTACAGTGCCTTCGAAGTTTGAATTTTGGTGATTCGTTTGTCAGTGGGCAGCCCAATAAGGCACAATAGTTCATCTTTTCAAAATTCAAATTTTTAAGATTCAATGTTTGTCTGTCAGAGAGAGAGCTCTTATCAAACTTAGTTCAAAGTTCAAATTTCTAAATTCCAATATTCGTATGTCAACAGATTGTCATAACAGACTTGCAAGCTTTGTTTCTAAAATTTAAATTTTCATAAGCAAAGTTCATCTGTCAATGAGCTCATTTTGGACTCTTTCTAAACTTTATTTTTTAGATGAACTTCGATATATCCTCAGACGAATTTTTCATTTTCATAAATTGTGTTATATTAGAAATTCAAATTTTCAAAACTCGAAGTTCATTTGTCAAGAAAGGCTCTTGTCAAATTCATCTCAAAGTTTGAATTTATGTACTTAAAGTTTGTCTATCAGAAGAGTCTCTTTTTTGACTAACTAATTTTCAATTTGAAATTCCAATTTCAGAAGCCAAAGTTCGAATTTTCAAAACAATAGATTAACTTTAAAACTTTAAACTTCATCTGTTACTAGGTATTTTTCAAGTATTCCATCAATCAACATGGAATCATATTTCTAAAAACTTTCTTTTGCCAATTCAAAGTCTTTTACTCAACTCAAACACAATAATAAATCCTATATCTAATCTTATGCTGATTTTACTTGGATTTCTTCATTTGAGATCTTCCATGCACCTTTGATATCTTTTTTCCAAGCTGTAGAAGGTTGGCTTGAAATCATCAAAACACTTGATTCAACAGTAAGTGGTCTAAACTTTCACCCCTTAAGCAAGTGGTTATCAGTTGATTTCCAGTTTTTGCTTATAGAGCAAAACCTAGTTGGAAAGGTTTACCCTTTGCACTTTTAATACCCCCAGGAAGATTAGTCATTGCTACCGATGAGGGATATTCTTAGTGTACGATATACATATTCATGTATGAACATCATAAATTTAGGCCTATGTTAGATATGTATGTATGAATGTGTATTTCAAAAGGAAAATATTGATTATATTTAATTAAATATTGTGTCATTTAGAATGTTATAAATCAGAATTTTGGGAAATGCATGTATGTGTTTAGTTCATGAAATTGAAATTATGAATAGTGTGATGCTAAAATTAAAACCAATATAGTGGGACCTAGGCATACGTAGAATGAACAATCTATACTTGCTACAAGAAAAACCACGAAGTGGAAGATTCAACAACCTACGTGAACACCTTGAGAGAAAAAGGAAAGGGAGAGCAATGACTAAAGAAGTTATGCTTACATAAATGACCCTTAGTTATATATAATTAGCCATTTTATAGTAAATGACAGATTGCTCCTAGTCAACTTAAATAGAACTCCTTATTCTAAAATTGGTCTGTGGGTTGGGGTATCGCTCAAGATGGTTAAATCAAATATTCTAGCCTATTATAGTCTATTCAATTAAAATGACCCAATCCATTTTAATAAAGTGGTAAATATAATTACTTGATATTAATAATTTTAACTTGGTAATTAATTTGACTATTGATTAATCATAATCTACACATAAAAAATTATTCCAACAATCTCCCACTTGGATAGCATTGATCAATTGTCAAATTCATTAGAAAACCAATACAACCATAAGAGTCAATAAACCACTTTATACAAAATTCAACAATGAAATCTCAAATCAAGAACATTGAGTCCGATAGGGACAACAATAATATAAATGTTAATATAGATTGACCATTGAATAAAATGGAATATAAATTGACACATAGTATCAAGATATGTCAAAATGTTGCACATGAGTATAATATATATACACAATTTGTCTTTAACCAACAATTCAGATATGAAACAATCACAAGATCATTGAACCCAATAGGAAAAAAATTTATGTGAGTGCATCAACAAGTTTTCAATATTTGAATATAAAGGAATATGCAAAATGCTCCTTAAGGACACAACTTAGACTCTTACTAGATAAAGGAGTCATAAAAAATTCAGCATGGTCCATGAGTTACATAATTACAAAATACTCAAAAAATAGGCCTTTGGCCAATAGATCCACAAGTAAATGTCCATTAGGGATGTAAATCATGAGTCTAAGAACATAAAATTTATTTTTTCAACCATAGTTTAGAAATGAAATACCATAAAATCACTAAATTCAATACCAAACAAGTGATATAAAACACATTTACACAAAATCATTAAATTCGATGTTATAAAAAAAACATTGAATCTAACAAGAAATAAATAATGTATTGTGTATATAGAACCACAAAATGGTCTAAAACCATAAAATATCCCAAAAGGATATAACTCATACTTCCACTTAACCAAGGCTATAACAAAGTTTAACAACAGCCATAAGGGTTAGCCCTTGATCAAATGAATTCATAAATACACATACACTACAAATGTGAATCATATGAGTCTAAGCTTACCTAAACTTCTCTCTAATAGATAGGATTGTGAGCAAAAAATGTTTGAATACAATGAGAATTTTAAGTATTTTGAGAGAAGCAAATAGCAGATAAACTATCACAATAAAGGTTTGAGGGTCAACAGGATACGTGACAAATATTAATTTCCTCAACCATATGGCTTCACAAATGGCTTCAAAATAAGCTATATATTCTACTTCAAAAATTGAGGCAACTATGAGTGTATGTAGTATACTCGTCACAAAACAACTCCTTCAAATATCATAAAGATGTATCTAGAAGTGGATTGTAATAACCATCCACATGAGATGTATGATATGAATCCGAATAACTAACAATATTAAGTGAATCGGATTTTATACAAGTCAACACATAATTTTTAGTATCCTCAAGATATTTCATGACCTTTTTAGCACCTTTTCAATAAGTATGGCTAGACTGCTCAACTATATACTAGGCGCACTAAAAGTGAAAACTATGTTTAGATAGGTGCACACTTGAGCATGTATCAAGTCTTCAACAGCAGAAGCATAAAGATATTTAGCTACTTCAATCCTCTCTAATTCATTTTGTTGATACTTCGATTTAGATAATCTCCCACATTTTCTAATAGAAGTACTATAAGATATACAAAAGTGCATCCCAAATTGCATGTGCACTTACTCATTGCAAGTAGCCTAAGACAAAACAAGAACGCCACAACACCTATCAAAATGGATTTAAATCCCAAAAATAAAGATGTCTCATTAATGCCTTTCTTATCCAAGTAGCATAATGATAAACATTTTGTCTCACTTAGAAATTTTATATAATTATCGGTTTAAAGTAAATCATCAACATAGAGCATGAGAATATCAAAATTACTCTTCTTAAAATTTTTAAAAAGATACATTGATGTGAAGTATTCTCCATGAACCCAAAAATAGGTAATGACCTTTGCAAACTTCAAATATCACTACTTGAAGACTTGTTTCAACGCATAGATAGACTTACACAATTTGCACACTATGTGCTTTTCACCTAGTTCAATAAAATCATCTGGCTAAGTCATAGAGACTCCTTCAGACAAGTCTCCATTCAAAGGGGTATGTTTTTATTTTATTATTATTTCCTTTTTTTAATTCATACAGTGAAATTCAATATTAAATTATTTTACAAGAGCCATGACTATCTAGAAATTGTTCTTTGTAGACTTTATAATGAAGGTTTCTAAACAATTAATACCCTTTTTTTAATTGTAGTCTTTAGCTACAAATCTGGCTTTATAACTTGCATTTCACTATTAACTTGTTATCTAGTCTTATAGACCCATTAACAATCAATGGGTTGAACCCATCTCGAACTTTAACTAGTTCCCGCATATGATTGTAATATATAGAGGCAATCTCATTATTCATAGCCTCCAACCACTTAAAAAAAATGAAAGTTTAGTATTTCTTGCTAAAGGATAATTAATTAATGTAAATCAATAGTCAAATTTAAATTACTATAAGCACGTTAGGCAACCACTCAATATTTGCACAGATGCGGACTCATAGAGACCATCTCAACTTAATAATTGACTCCTCAACATTTATCATAGCTGGTTCTACACCATCTGAAACCTGGATTCATACAAACATCACTTCTATCAACTATAAGAAACGATACAACATGAGGAGGTAAAATGGTGATCTCATTAGCCGAATCAATGTCCTTAAACACATGACTTCGACTATCCAAGTCATTCTCAAAATAAGATGTTTAACCAAATTTAATGACTCTAATAGTGTGAGTAGGAGAAAGAAATATGAACCTTCTTAATCCTATACAATACCCATGAGGAATCCATTGACGACTCTAGATTTAAGTTTCTATAATTGAGGACTATGCTATCTTACTTTTTGTAACATCCCAAACTTTTTGGATATTATAAGATATATAAAAATATGATAAAATATGAGATACATAATTTGATTAAAAAGGGAGTAAAATGAAAAATTATATGTTAAGACCTTAAAAGAATATTTTTAGTAATTTGGTCCCTGATAAAAAAATTATTTACAGTGTGGTTCTTGAAAAATATTTCCAAATAGGTCTCTAAAAAATTTATTTGCATTTTAATCCCTCCAAGGGTGATTTCATAATTTTGTAAAATTTATGTTAAAATGGATCTCATGACATGCAGACCTAATGGAATAGTGTATGGGGCCCAAAGGGATTAGTTTAAAGAAAAATATACTACAAAATACAGTACAATTATACAGAAAAAGACAAAAGTACTATAAGCCCCCACAAAAATAGAAAAAGTCAAAAAGTAAAGTATGTGAGTCCCACATAAAAACTATTTGAAATAAGATATTAAGATAAATGTAGATCACAATCTACTTTATTTCATGTATGGAATAAAGTAGAAATAGTAATAAAATATTGCAAAAAGTAACTTTAACCGTCCAGGTAAAAAATAACCAATACATGATATATCTGAACAAGGAAAATATGCAGTATAAGAGGGCACATGCTCCCTCCTCATTGGCCGAAATTCTACATGTGTGGAAAAGGGAATATTTTTTTTTTGTTGCAAACCCTAACAAGGAGTCAATATTAGTCGTAACTTTAATTGGACACTTGGACTAATTTTGTGGAATGGAATTCTCTACAAATACTCCCTCTTCGCCGACCTAAGGAGAGAACAAAGGAGAGAAGTGATTTGCAAAACTTAGCCAAGAAAGAGGAAGAAGGCATGAGAGAAGAAAAGGAAAAGAGAGAAGAAAATCCAAGGGAAAAAGGTAAGCTTTCCTCTTCCAACTTCTAGTGATTTCTACTTCAAGTTTTGAGTTGTATATTGGGAATAGCTAAGCTTTTCTCTCTTCCTCTTAGTGATATATTTTCGGCCAAGATAAGAGAAAAGGAAAGAGAAAGGTTTTCATGCTATAAACTTAGGGCAAAGCATGAACCCATAAAGAAAAGCATTATTTCATGAACTTGAAGTAAGATTTTGAAGAAAATTCCTCTTTCCATTCTTAGAGTCATTTTCATCCAGTACACAAGGACTAGAAAGAATGAGAATTTCATGAAAATGATGCCAAAAATGGATTCCTTATGGTGGAATTCAATCCTTAGATATAAGTGTTAGAATCAAGAAAAAGCAAAAGATAAAAAAAAATGGAATTTTTAGGGTTTTATGGTTCTTTATGAAGTAACTCATAAAACCAGTGAATAAAATTAGTATTTGGAGATATATTAGGGATTGGAGCATCTCAAGGAGGCCTTTGTAAGGGTTGAAAGCAAGAGGAAAAATCAAAGGACTCCACTAAGGTAGCAAGGTTTACATTTCTTGTCTTTTATTATCTTGATATGCCTTATGATATCTTATGATGAACATATTGTTATTATGATGTTTGATGACTATTTTTGGCTATTTTTATGAGAGGGCTATTGCCCAAAATGTTCATTTTATAAGTCATTATACTGTCAAAATTTTTATAAACAATATGGTATTATATGATTTAATATGATGTTTTATGACTTGATTGATAATATAAATGTGTGAAATGTTACTTGCTACTGAGATTCTTAAATCTCACCATCCCAATTCCCTAACGATGTTAGGCACAAGCTATGACAACGATAAAAAAAAGGCACAAGAAAGGGAAGAAGAAGTTAATGATTAAGTTGATACTTTTAGCCATGATATATTATTTTGAACTATTATGTAAAATTATGTATGTACTTTTAGATCTGTACTTTAAAGTTATTATGCTCCTTTGAGCTTGTTGAAATGTTAAGTATGGATGAAGAACAAGTTATGGTATTGCAAACATGTTGTGGAATTTATTTTGACAAGTTATGTACAAATATATCTAGTTTGGATAATGTATTGTTAAACAGATTCTATTTGACTCAAACAGGGCATAACTTAGAAGTGATGTATATACCTTGAAAATAGACCGAATAAACTTTCCAACAAGTTAAATAACACTTGATTGTAAATATAGGATTTATAGGGAACTTTTAAATTTAGGGCCAGAAATCTGGAACACTGGAAAATAACTAAATGAACAATAACTTTTTGGAAATTACTGTACTAATTGGCACAACCAAATCTCAGTTTCATATTTTTTTTCACTTAGAGAATATTTTAATATATTTTTAGAAACTTGAACCATTTTCATACGATCTTTCTAAAATTAATTATAAATTTTCAAAGTTTAGTTGGGAAAATAGTCTTACCAAATAAACAGTACCACCAAAAATATTTTCTTTTTGTTTTAGTTCTTTATATGATTCAAACATCTAAACATAATCAGATGAACTTTAAAAAATGTCTAATATATGGAAAACAAGGTATAAAGTTAATGTGTTACACTTTTACTCAACAATCCCATACATGAAGATGGTTCCCATTAGGTTTCTTTCAAGAATAAGGTCTATATCTTGCCTTTTTGCATTGACTTATAGGGCACTTGCTTCAAAATTTAGACCATAGTGTAAACATCACTCACAGGAAGTTATAGGGACAAATAAGCAATCAGACGACAAGCTTTATTGGTAGCACATGGTCCAATAGTTTAGAACTATAGCTTGAAATCTCTTTGAACCAAATATTTTACAAAGTGGTTGGAAACATTCTTCGGACTCTTATTATAATTTGTCCTAATAAGATTTTTCACCTAAGGAGTTTGTTAAAACACTGAAATTAAGTAAATCAGGATAGGAAATATTATTATGTAATACACATAAATTTTAAACCAAAATTTCCTATGCAAGCTCAATTTATGCAACTACTAAAGTTATGTCATGAAAATTGAGTAAACAAAATTGGAAAATATTAATTATGGATGCATAATATAAATACTAAATAGAATTTCCCATTAAAAAAACTCAGTTATGCAACTACATCTTGAGATTGCTTATTATAATCCCACCTACAGATCCTAGACTATAATCAACAAAGAAAACTCATTATACACCACAAAGATTTAGCCTTTAGATGGATCAACACAAAATGTACTCAATATCACCATAGTGATAGGGTACAAGAAACATTGAGACATTGAAATAAAAAATTTGCTACCAACTAGTCCAAAAATGCCCCTTTACAAAATTATATTGACAATGTCATATCGATAGGGTATGTCCATTCCTAATATAACATACCTATAGATAATTTTAACCAAACATACCATCATGATTGTACCACAATAGGTAAGTATGCAACCACTAGGTGTAAATTTGGCTCACAATGATCACAAAAGATTTACAAGTTTTCATGAATAATTTTGGTATATAGAGGTGAAATACAAAATCTGTATAAAGAAAAGAATATTTATCTTTCCCATCAAAATTCATTACAAGTGACAGAACATCAAATACTTAGTCCCCAACAACATAAAATTCCATGCCAAAATTTTGATGAGTGCAATATAAATTTGCATTATATAAATTCATGGAGGGGTAGTATTTTCCAATGCTTAAAGTTCCAATATCCTTCGAACTAAAAACAAAATGAAGGTCATAAAGCTAAAACACAAGATTGGGAAAACAATTTTAAATTTCTTGAACAATTCTCTCATATATCCAAGGTCAAGAACTCCCACTCAAATGAGCCTTCAATAAATGCACCAAATATGAAGGTATAATATTACAAGAAGTTTTCTAAAATATTAATTCATGATCCGAAAATTTAAATTAGACAACATCAAAGCATGTTTGCAAAGCCTCATATATCTCATAATTGTTTAAAACAATTACTCAATGATTTATATGAATTAAATGGTGCATAATAAATAATTGCCAAGATTTATTTTATCAAAAATTACATATATATGGGTCAAAAACTGAATTTGTAAATATCCATGGATCAAAGTAAGAAACTTAGAAATTTTTAGGATCTAAAAGGAGTTTACAAAGACTTATGGGTCAAAACAAATATTTTAAAAATTTTCCGGGCCAAAACAAAATTTCCAAAATTCAAGAGACCATATTGAAACTAAAATTATATGGATCAAAATAAAATTTCAATAAATCCCATGAGCCTAAATCAAATTTCCGTAAATACATATATGGCAAAGTAGAATTCAAAAGCCTTTATAGGTCCACAACATAATTTGCCAATTTAAGGGCCAAGATTAAGTATTTAAATAATGTGGGTTACAAACAAAATCACATTAGCCCATGGACCAAAATAAGATTTGAGAAGAGTCCAAAATTAAACTCAAATTTCCATTCGAAATGGGCCAAAATATCATCAAGTTAAAAGCTCTAAAAAAAAAAAGCCTAACAAACATTATCTTACAAATGGACTTTCTTTTTTTCTAACACAAAAATTAAATATCCAAATACCAGCTCCAATAAATTCAAATAAAAAATGAGATCCAAAATAGCTCATTATAATACCAATAACATCCATAAGGCCCAAATGTTATTCTTTGGCTAATAATATGAAAAAAAATGTGTATATATATATGTTATAAGTGTTTTAGAATTTATTAATAGACTTGCGCATACAACCAAGGAGAATGACTCATCATCAAAGTTAACAATATTGTGTAGGATATGCACAAAATTCAAAACCCAAAAATTTGAATATTATATATAAGTTTACACTGTATAAACTTTAAAAATCCAATAATAAATATTTAGGAGGCTCAAAAAAGTCTGAAAATTCACCATTAGATCCAAAATGAAAATTTATATAGGAAAGCATCAAGAACTGAACCAATTGGCATCAAAATCGAGGACCACACGTTGCAATCTCCCCAAGGTGACAGTAGGATTAGGTTCAACCTCCCACATGAACCACCATTGTCGAACTACCATTGTAGAAACTTCCCAAGCTTTAGACAACACGATTTTATACCATTATAACATTGGAAAAATGTTCCTAATCACCTGCCATGTATGAAACACAAATGCAATCAAAGAAACTCAGCCAAAAAAGCTTAAACTAAAAAGCTTGAATATTTCGAAATTCAGGTGATCTGTAAAAATATATGGGCTTTCAACTTGATTGAGCTTTACAGAAATGGTCTACTATAACATCCTAAGAAAGCTAAAATATCTAGAAATAGATGAAAAATTCACAAAAACGGACAGACACCGTTTTGGTGAAAAAAAGTAAAGACATTATTTTTTCTGATTGGATGGAAAAATGAGAAAATTATATTTTTATCCCTAAAGAATTATAAAATAATATCCATATCCCTAAATTCATTACAAACAATGGGAATGAGTATTAGAAATGTCTTGGAAAAAATTAAACCTAATTGTTGAATCAAGAGTTTTGATGATTCCAAACCAACATTCAAGAGCTTGGATTGAAGATATCAAAGGAGATCAAAGCTGTCTCAAGTGAAGATTTTCTGAGTTCTTGCTGTTAGATCTTTTGTAGGATCCTTAGTTTTTGTTATGACTGGGTAAAAGATTTTGATTTGAAGAAAAGATGTTTTCAAACTTTGATTTTATGTTAAATCTTTAAATATTTGAAAAACACCCACAAACAGACGAAGGTTGAAAGTTTAAGCTAAACTGTCAAGTTGGAAATTCGAACTTTGCCTTTGGAAATTCGAATTTCGAGCTAAAACTGAATAAGTCTGAAGAGATGGCTCTCTGTCAGACAAATTTTGGCTGTTCAAAATTCGAATGTTCATCTAGTCTGAAAGAGGCCTTTTGGTAAACAGACGAACTTCACACTTTCAAAATTCGAATTTCAAGTAAAATGAAGTTTGTAAAAACCAAAGAAATTCGTCTGAAATTA
The DNA here is from genome assembly GCA_026686845.1 of Adenanthera pavonina. NCBI lineage: Eukaryota > Viridiplantae > Streptophyta > Magnoliopsida > Fabales > Fabaceae > Adenanthera > Adenanthera pavonina. The sequence goes on from JAIVEN010000017.1 coordinate 15,172,389, forward strand.
TGATAAAGTGCATCTGAAATCAAAATGAAATTGAGTTTGATAAATGCTCTCTGACAGACGAATTTTGAACTTCCAACATTCGAATTTTCATATAAGTCTGAAAGATGCCTCTTTGCAATAGACGAACTTTGAGTCTTCAAAATTCGAATTTCAAACAAAACAAAAATTGAGAAAATAGAAGAAATTCGTCTGAAACTATGTTAAAGTTCATCTGAGATCAAGAATGATTTAAGTTTCAAAACTGCTCTCTGACAGACGAACTTTGAACATTAAAATTCGAATTTCAGAAGCTAAGTTCTTGAGTCTGTTAAAGTGGAACATTGACATACGAATGATAAGAACTTGCAACATTCGAATGATGAAATTAGTCTGGAAAGAGTCTCTCTGACAGACGAATTTCACCCTTCCAAAATTTGAATTTCGAAGAAAGTAATCTACTGTGTCTCTTAAACATTCAGTGGACAGACGAATTTTGGGATACCAAAATTCGAATTTCGGGATACCAAAATTCGAATTTCGAAGGCACTGTAGAAAATTGAAAACACTGTTCACACTTAACCAAAAAAACTTTCTTCTTGGAAATTCGTATGTCACATTGTGAAAATGTTTTGTAAGTTTCAAAATTCGAATTTCAATTCATGAACAGACGAACTTCGTGCTGTAACGTTGGAAGCTTTAATCTTCGGTTCCTTCAAAATTCGTCTGTTGACCAACCAAAATTTGAATTTCAGTATGTCAGAAACATTAAATGCGGTTGGTAAACGGATAGTTTTTCAGAGTAATCGTTGGATAACTTCCCCAACGGATAGATTTAGTCTCTAACGGATATTTGAGACCTAAATCTATAAATACAACATCATTTGAAGTTGTGGGTAACGAATCAAACTTGTGTATACCGAATTTCTGCTAAATCTTCTTCTCAAAAGCTTTTACCCTCTCAACTTCTATACTTATACTTAAACTTTCATATCTACTCTTTTCAAGAGAGTTATTTCATTGTAATCAATCTACTCTTCATCTTGGAGATAGATTTACTTGTGAGGGGTATTCACAAGGGGATTGGGAAGCACATAGTGAAAGTGCTTGGAGAGTTTGAGAGAGCTCAGAAATAGAGCATACTCGTGTACTGTGGCCCTAGCAAGAAGCCCATTGAAATTCTTGCTGTATAGTGGATAAATCTCAAGAGGTGTCTTGGGGACTGGATGTAGGTCAAGTGGAAAGACCGAACCAGGATAAATTACTGAGTCTTCTTCTCCCTATCTTTACTTTTCAGCTTGCTCTGTTTTACGCATTATTTTCATTATATTGTGATATCTTCACTTACTTCACTTTGTGCAGAAAAATTTCAATCTTCCCAATTCACCCCCCTCTTAGGAAGTCAGCCTTGCTAACAAGTGGTATCAGAGCCCGGATTCCCATTCAAAGGAACTCACAGTCCGGGAATTAAAATGGCTGGCTTTGGAGAGAGTATACTTCCTGAAGGAAACAACACTAACAGACCATCAGGCTTCAGTGGAGAGCATTATGGATATTGGAAGATGAGGATGCAGATCTACCTCCAATCAATTGATCTTGACATCTGGTCAGTCATTGAAAAAGGAGATTTCGTCCCAATGGCTCTAACTGAAGATGGAAGACACAAAGAGAAGCTGGAAGCAGAGTGGAATGATGAAGACAGAAGGAGAGTCCTACTGAACTTCAAAGCAAAGCATTGTTTGGTCAGTGCCCTGAACCAGGATGAATTCTACAGAGTCTCACAATGCACCACTGCAAAAGGAATGTGGGATACTCTACAGATTGCACATGAAGGAACATCTGGAGTTAGGGAGAACAGACTGAACACATGCATTGGGGAGTATGAAAGCTTCAGAATGGCTGAAGGAGAAACTGTAAAGGAGCTCCAAAAGATATTCACTCTTATTGTGAATCAACTGAAGAGCCTGGGAAAAGAATACACACAGTCTGAGAAAGTAAGAAAGATACTCAGAGCTCTCCCTCTGGAATGGCAGCCCAAGGTGACAGCTATAGAAGAAGCCAGAGGAGAATCAATGGCTTCTGTCACAGCTCTCTTCGGCAGCCTTGAGGAGTATGAAGGAAAAATCAAAGCACTCAAGGAAGCTGGGCTAGACAGAAAGAAGAAAGGCCTTGCCTTCAAAGCTGCTAATGAAAAGGAAGAAGAATCTGACGAAGGAGATAAGCTGGATGAGGAAACTCTGGCCATGATGGTCAGAAAATTTGGAAGATTCTACAGCAAGAAGAAGAACAAGAGATTCTTCAAGAAAGGAGTGGCTGGAGAAAATAAGAAAGACACAAAAGAACCTGTGACTTGCTATGAGTGCAAGAAGCAGGGACACATAAAGTGGGACTGCCCCCAATTCATCAAGAAACAAGAAAAAGAAAAGAAAGCTGCTGACAAAGGGAAGAAGAAGAAAGCCTACATCTCATCCATATGGGGCAACAGCTCAGATGAGGAAGAAGAAGATGAGGATGAGATTGCCAACATTTGTCTAATGGCACTTGCTTCTGAAGAAGTCACACCCTCATGCAGCAGTGATCAAGAAGAAGAGGTATATGAATCTGAACCTTCCTATTCTGAATTACTGGATGCATTTCATGAGCTTCATGATGAATTTATTAAAATTGCTAAAGAACTGAAATTGGCAAAGAAAAAGATAAGCAAGCTGGAGTCTCAAAGCATAGTTTCTAAAACTGCCACTTTACCTACTTCTGAATCTGTTTGCTGTACTTCATGCACTGAACTTAAGCGAACTAATGATTATTTAGTTAAAAGCATGTCTAGGCTCACTAGAGGTAAGGATATGTTGTTTGCATTGATGGGGAGCCAAAGAATATCACAAGGAAAATCTGGTCTTGGCTATGATCCATGTGCTGTCAAAGAAAAGATTAGGAAGAAAAATCAAAATGCATATATGAGACATTTTGTGCATGCTGAGAACAATAAAAAGAAAAATGATGTATCACCTCACATTGAAACATATGATCAACCAAGGCATACTAGACAAAAATATTATCTGCATTGTTTTCTTCCTGCTTCTCAATCTAGCAGTCCTTTCACTACCTGTCATTTCTGTAACAAAAAGGGACATACTTCCAGTTCTTGTGCTTTGAAGAAAAATGGACTTGGCAGGAAAGTCAAATGGGTTCCCAAAGGTGCATCTGCATCTAGGGAAATAACTACAAACAGAAAAGGACCCAAGCAAATTTGGGTACCTAAAAGGAAAACATAAACCTTGTTTTGCAGGTCTGTCTCAAAGCTAAGAAAAGCAACAAATGGTATATGGACAGTGCCTACTCAAGTCACATGACTGGTGACAAGGAGAAGTTCATCACTCTTAGAGACAAGAAGGGAGGAAAGGTGACCTTTGGAGGTGATCAATACGGCAAAATTGTTGGTATTGGCATTGTGGGCAAAAATCCAGAAACATTCATTGAAGAAGTGTTGTTTGTAATTGGCCTCAACCACAATTTGCTGAGCGTAAGTCAGACCTGTGACAGAGGAAACTGGGTGCTGTTTGACTCAAAGTTTTGCCTGGTCATCAGAAAAAGTGATCACAAAGTAATCCTCAAAGCTCAAAGGGATGGTAACTGTTATACTATTGACCTTGATGAACTTCCTCCCTTGGACTCTGTATGTTTAATAAGCCAGGATAATGATAGTTGGCTATGGTATAGGAGATTAGCTCATGTTAACATGAATCAATTGTCTAAACTGATTAAAAATGAGCTAGTAACTGGTCTACCCAAAATATCTTTTGAAAAGGATAAAGAATGTGATGCATGCCTAAGAGGAAAACAAACTAAATCATCCTTCAAATCTAAAAATGTAGTTACCACAACAAGACCACTTGAATTGTTGCATATGGACTTAATTGGACCATCCAGGGTGAAAAGTCTTGGTGGTAATCTGTATGTGCTTGTAATTGTAGATGATTATTCTAGATTCACTTGGACATTGTTTCTTTCCTCTAAAAGTGATACCTTTGATGCATTTATAACCTTAGCTAAGAAAGTGCAAAATGAGAAAGGTATTTCTATTGTGTCTATCAGGTCAGACCATGGAGGAGAATTTGAAAATGCATACTTCCTGGAGTACTGCAATGAGCATAGGATTGACCACAACTTCTCAGCACCAAGAACTCCTCAACAAAATGGAGTGGTGGAAAGGAAGAACAGAACCATTGGAGAGATGGCTAGAGCTATGCTAAATGAGAAGGAACTCTCTCAAGTGTTCTGGGCTGATGCAGTGAATACAGCAAGCTACATCATAAACAAAGCCTACATCAGACCAATCCTTGGGAAGACTCCATATGAACTGTACAAGGGAAGAAAGCCAAATCTGTCACACCTCCATGTGTTTGGGTGCAAATGCTTCATTCACAACAATGGGAAAGAAAATCTGGATAAGTTTGATGCCAAATCCGATGAAGGTATATTTTTAGGCTATTCAAGTAGGAGTAAGGCTTATAGGGTTTATAATAAAAGATCAAATGTAGTAGAAGAATCAGTGCATGTGGTTTTCATTGAAAATGAAACTGTTTCAAAACATGTTACCAATAAGGATGATCTTACTTTCAATTTTGAAAAACTGGGAATTTCTGACAAAAGTAAAACTGAACCTCCAAAGATATCTGAATCTGTTGGCACAGAGGAAGATATCCAGGAGCAAGAGTTTGATAAAGAAAATAATGAAGAAACAGCTCAAGAACTCCCTAGAGCTTGGAGATATCAAAGGAATCACCATGTTGATCAAGTAATAGGGAATGTTCAAGAGAAAGTCAAAACCAGAAAACAGTTAAGGGATCAGATGCTCAACTGTGCTTTTATTTCTCAAATTGAACCCAAATGTACTGAAGAAGCCTTAACTGATGAATACTGGATTATGGCTATGCAAGATGAATTAAATCAATTTGAAAGAAATCAAGTTTGGAATTTAGTATCTAGACCCAAAAATCATCCTGTTATTGGTACCAAATGGGTTTTCAGAAATAAACTTGATGAATCTGGAACAATAATCAGAAATAAAGCTAGATTAGTTGCTAAAGGGTATAATCAAGAAGAAGGTATTGATTTTGAAGAAACCTTTGCACCAGTAGCTAGATTAGAGGCTATAAGAATACTGCTAGCATATACATGCATGAAAAATATTTTATTATATCAAATGGATGTAAAGAGTGCTTTTCTGAATGGATATATCATGGAAGAGGTTTATGTTGATCAACCTCCAGGTTTTGAAGACTCTACAAAACCAAACCATGTTTATAAACTGAAGAAAGCTCTCTATGGTTTAAAACAGGCCCCTAGAGCATGGTATGAGAGACTGAGCAATTTTCTAACTGAAAAGGGGTTTAACAAAGGCAAAATTGACACAATCTTATTTACTAAGAAAGAAAATAAAGATTTACTAATTGTTCAAATCTATGTTGATGATATTATTTTTGGTGCTACTAATGAAACTCTTTGCAACAAATTCTCTGAGTTAATGCAGGGAGAATTCGAGATGTCTATGATGGGTGAACTCAATTTCTTCCTTGGATTGCAAATCAGACAGCTTAATGATGGTATCTTTCTCAGTCAATCCAAGTATCTAAAGGAGCTGTTAAAGAAGTTTGGAATGGAGAATGCCAAGCCAATGGGAACACCTATGGCTACTGCAACCAAACTGGACATGGATGAGAATGGGAAGATGTTTGACATTACTCAGCACAGAAGAATGATTGGATCCCTGCTGCACCTAACTGCCAGCAGACCTGACATTATGTTCAGTGTCTGCATGTGTGCAAGGTTCCAATCATGCCCCAAAGAAACCCATGCAACAGCTGTGAAAAGAATTTTTAGATATCTTATTGGAACATCACAGATGGGTCTTTGGTATCCAAAAGGCAATGGAGAAGATCTCAAAGGATACACTGATGCTAATTTTGCAGGATCCAAAACTGACAGAAAAAGCACAAGTGGAACCTGTCAGTTCCTTGGAGGATCCCTGGTTTCATGGTTCAGCAAAAAGCAAAACAGTGTGGCCTTATCTACTGCAGAAGCTGAGTATGTTGCAGCTGGAAGCTGTTGTGCCCAAGTCATCTGGATGAAACAGCAGCTTGAAGATCTTGAGATTAAAATAAAAGAGATACCAATCATGTGTGACAACCAAAGTGCTATAAATATCACCAAGAATCCTATCATGCATTCAAGGACGAAACATATTGAAGTTAGGCACCACTTCATAAGAGATCACGTTCTGAAAGGAGAAGTTAGACTGGAGTACATTCCAACAGAGGATCAAGTTGCTGATATACTCACAAAACCTCTATCAGAAGACAGACACTGCAAAATAAAGAGAGAATTGGGAATGGTAAATCCCAATGAATTGTAAGTCATTTCTGTGCAATTCTGTCTTTAGAATTTTTAATATAAGAATAAACTCTAACTTGAGCATCAGAGTATATTTTAGTGTAGTTGCAGGTGCTTCTTGTGAAAATCAATGGCTAAAAGTTTGAAAGATTGGAGCACTCCAGATTGGAACAACCAGAAAATGAAGTGAATGATAATTATTCTAAGTTCTGGATCCATTCTGTAAGTTTTTAAAGTTGAAATTTGTATGTTGTTTGATTGCTAGATGAATTTCATTGATAATATGTGTTTTTAAACTAATGAACATGGTCAACATTCAAATTTTAGTTGACCAACAGATGAACTTCGGCCTGTTATGCCTTGGAACAGTTCTCAGTAATACCTCGAAATTCGTCTGTTGAAGCTTGAAAGTTCGAATTTTCAAAATCAGAAATTTCAAAGTTATGATTGTCCATCACTGCTACACAAATTATTACTTCTTAACATACAAATGTTGGACAATCTTTACAAAAGTTGAAAAATTTGAATTTTCAGTTCAAAATTCGTCTGTTGAATCATGTCCATCATGTTGAATTATTGAAAGATACAGTTCTGCATGTTTAAATTCGTCTGTTGATTGATAGTTTGATTGATGCCTGCCTTTTTCTTTTCAATATTCGAACTTTGGTGGAACAAAATTCGTCTGTTGTGCTTGTATTGCTTGTCTCAAGCCACTGTCAGACAAACTTTCAGGATGAAAATTTGTCTGTCAGTAAGCTATGCTGAACGGTTTAACTTGTAACTGCCCGAAGTTCGAATTTTGACCCCTCAAAATTCGTCTGTCAGACGGTTACACACGTTAAATGCAACGGTTTTCCTCAGAACAGACGCAACCCTATTTGTAACCTCTCTAAGTCTGTTCTGATTCTCTCTTTAATCCTCTTAATTCCTGTCCAAAAACCGTCATTCTTCACCATTTAAACTTCCATTCGCATCCTATAAACCTTTCCTTAACCACATTCTGCATCATTCCACTGAAAAATGGCGAGAGTAAAGATCCCTGGAGCAGGACAAGCTGGAACTCGGTCAAAAAGAATGGTCAAATCTCAATATGCTACAAAGGAAGGGGAGAAATCCAAGAGAAAGGCCGAACCCAGTAAAGCTACCCCTTCTAAACGCCAGAAATCATCATCTAAGGCAGATTCACAGAAAACTGGACCTTCCTCATCAAAAACTGCGGTCCCTTCGGCTGATACTGCTACTGTGGCTTCCTCCTCTTCTACACAATCTGGAGAATTTGAGCTTACTACACTGCCACTTTGGAGCACTCCTGATATTCAAGAAGAGTTTTCTGCCAAGTTTTCCAGCAAAAAGGTAATCAAGCCTCATTGTGTAAATATGGAGCAATTTTTGATATCCAACAACTTTGATGCTGCATTATGGTTGATAAGATACAAAAACCTGTTGGAAATTGCTGAAAAATATGATGATGAAGTAGTGAAGACTTGGTATGCCTCTCTTCAATATAACAGCAAGAAAAAGAAATGGGAGGTCACTTTGAGATCAAGGACCATCTGGATTGCTGATGAAACAATCAATGAAGTGCTGGAAATCCCAGGGCAAGATGGGCTGAAAATTGACATCACAGCCTCTGGATATATGGATGAGGCAAGCACAGCTGATGAAGAAGGTGGATCCTTTCTGAACTACAAAGAGAGCACCATTTTGGACACCTTATTCAGGAAAAGGGAGAATAGGCCAACGATAAATCTGTTGAAGCCCACAGACCTAAGTGTACAAGTCAGGATCCTACACTACATAGTGTCCAGGATCATATTCAATAAGGGTGGCAGCTTCAACTTGATAACAAGGGCAGAGGCTCATGTGATGACTGCTATCATACGTGGGAAGCTCATTAACATGGGTCATATCATCCTCCAGAGAATGATAAAGGCAAGGGATCAAAGGAAGGATTCCACACTCCCCTATGCTGCAATTATTTCAAGAATCCTGCAGTATGCTAGGATTCAACACATTGAAAAGGGAAAAGGGAAACTTACTGAGGCATTCAAAAAGGAGGAACTGCAAAGGATGGGCATTGAAAGAGATGAAGGACGATGGGTTGGAAAGGGAGCAGGGAAATCTGAAGACTTGTTCTTTGTTGCTGATGCATCCCTCCAACAAGAAGGAACTTCCGAGGCCCCTGGCAGATCTGTACCTCAGCCTTCTCAGCCAATCCCATCTCCCTCCAGGCCTACTCACCCTCCTTCCACTCCCTCCTCACGGGCCAAGCCAACAAAGGTCACTGAGTTGTTTGACAGTCTGTCAACACTCATTCTCAGCATTAGAGATGAGCAAAATGCCAAATTTGCTCATCTACAAGATCAGATCCATCAGTTGGCTGTAAATATGAAGGTGGTGGCTGATGCCTATGAAGAGATAAGAAATGCTATTCCTACCACTTTAGCTCCACCTCAGCCTGGTGTCCCTGAGCCTACTCTGTCTCCATCCCCTGTGCCTCCAAGTCCCTTCGAGATTGCCTCCTCTGACCATGATGATGATGATATAGATGATGCTGGTGCAATGAGAACACCAAGTCCTGGTCCACCCTTGGACTATGGATTGGAAGAAGAAGGTCTCCAAGATACAAGCCCTCATGAGCCCATGCAAGAAGATGCTCAGGAATCAATTCTGTCAATTCAAGAATCTGAGCAAGTTGAAAGACTGGTTGCAGCCATTTCAACCTCCTCTATGCAAGAAGCAGTGAGCACTGAAGAAAGGAGCCTTGTACCTGTTGTTGACTATGTTGCCATTGCTCACAATGCTCTACTAGAAGCTCAGAGGAGAAGGCTGGAAGAAATGTTTCCTCCTGCTAAACCAGCTTCTTCCTCTCTTGCTGCCTATGGACTTACAGAGGAACAAAGAGCTCAACTAGCTCTTTCCAGACAAGCAATGCAGCAGCTGCTGGAAATCTCTAACGAGGAGACAAGCACTGAGCCACTAGCTGATCCTGAAATCCCTTTTGCTCCTGTTCCCCTTCGTGCTATTCCTGTCTCTCAGATCCCTCCTCCGGCTGATTTTGTTGGCCTTCCTGATGATGTCAAAAAGGGGGAGAAGTCTGGGCAAACTGGAAAGCCTGCTACTGAGCAATCTGGGAAAGGGAAAGGGAAATCCTACAGCAAGAAGGCCAAGTCCAAGAAGAAATGATTGGAGATTAGGCTTAAGTCCTCTTGCTGTATTTTGTACTTTGTTGTTTTTGTGTTTTGGATTTGATGTTTTGTACTTTGTTGTTTTTGTGTTTTGGATTTGATGTTTTGTACTTTGTTGTTTTTGTGTTTTGGATTTGATGTTTGAACTTTGATTAATTTGTTTCTGTACAAGTAACTCTTGATTAAATGAATGGATCCCTTTGTTGCAATGTTTTGTGCCTTAAATCTCTTCACTTAATCTGTTGATTTGATATCTTATGCATATGTTGAGGGGGAGCTTGTGAAAGCAAACCTAAGTACTAATCCAGTTTGTAAGTTGTTTTGTCATCATCAAAAAGGGGGAGAATGTTGAATCAAGAGTTTTGATGATTCCAAACCAACATTCAAGAGCTTGGATTGAAGATATCAAAGGAGATCAAAGCTGTCTCAAGTGAAGATTTTCTGAGTTCTTGCTGTTAGATCTTTTATAGGATCCTTAGTTTTTGTTATGACTGGGTAAAAGATTTTGATTTGAAGAAAAGATGTTTTCAAACTTTGATTTTATGTTAAATCTTTAAATATTTGAAAAACACCCACAAACAGACGAAGGTTGAAAGTTTAAGCTAAACTGTCAAGTTGGAAATTCGAACTTTGCCTTTGGAAATTCGAATTTCGAGCTAAAACTGAATAAGTCTGAAGAGATGGCTCTCTGTCAGACGAATTTTGGCTGTTCAAAATTCGAATGTTCATCTAGTCTGAAAGAGGCCTTTTGGTAAACAGACGAACTTCACACTTTCAAAATTCGAATTTCAAGTAAAATGAAGTTTGTAAAAACCAAAGAAATTCGTCTGAAATTATGATAAAGTGCATCTGAAATCAAAATGAAATTGAGTTTGATAAATGCTCTCTGACAGACGAATTTTGAACTTCCAACATTCGAATTTTCATATAAGTCTGAAAGATGCCTCTTTGCAATAGACGAACTTTGAGTCTTCAAAATTCGAATTTCAAACAAAACAAAAATTGAGAAAATAGAAGAAATTCGTCTGAAACTATGTTAAAGTTCATCTGAGATCAAGAATGATTTAAGTTTCAAAACTGCTCTCTGACAGACGAACTTTGAACATTAAAATTCGAATTTCAGAAGCTAAGTTCTTGAGTCTGTTAAAGTGGAACATTGACATACGAATGATAAGAACTTGCAACATTCGAATGATGAAATTAGTCTGGAAAGAGTCTCTCTGACAGACGAATTTCACCCTTCCAAAATTCGAATTTCGAAGAAAGTAATCTACTGTGTCTCTTAAACATTCAGTGGACAGACGAATTTTGGGATACCAAAATTCGAATTTCGAAGGCACTGTAGAAAATTGAAAACACTGTTCACACTTAACCAAAAAAACTTTCTTCTTGGAAATTCGTATGTCACATTGTGAAAATGTTTTGTAAGTTTCAAAATTCGAATTTCAATTCATGAACAGACGAACTTCGTGCTGTAACGTTGGAAGCTTTAATCTTCAGTTCCTTCAAAATTCGTCTGTTGACCAACCAAAATTCGAATTTCAGTATGTCAGAAACATTAAATGCGGTTGGTAAACGGATAGTTTTTCAGAGTAACCGTTGGATAACTTCCCCAACGGATAGATTTAGTCTCTAACGGATATTTGAGACCTAAATCTATAAATACAACATCATTTGAAGTTGTGGGTAACGAATCAAACTTGTGTATACCGAATTTCTGCTAAATCTTCTTCTCAAAAGCTTTTACCCTCTCAACTTCTATACTTGTACTTAAACTTTCATATCTACTCTTTTCAAGAGAGTTATTTCATTGTAATCAATCTACTCTTCATCTTGGAGATAGATTTACTTGTGAGGGGTATTCACAAGGGGATTGGGAAGCACATAGTGAAAGTGCTTGGAGAGTTTGAGAGAGCTCAAAAACAGAGCATACTCGTGTACTGTGGCCCTAGCAAGAAGCCCATTGAAATTCTTGCTGTATAGTGGATAAATCTCAAGAGGTGTCTTGGGGACTGGATGTAGGTCAATTGGAAAGACCGAACCAGGATAAATTACTGAGTCTTCTTCTCCCTATCTTTACTTTTCAGCTTGCTCTGTTTTACGCATTGTTTTCATTATATTGTGATATCTTCACTTACTTCACTTTGTGCAGAAAAATTTCAATCTTCCCAATTCACCCCCCTCTTAGGAAGTCATCCTTGCTAACACTAATGACCCAAAAGTTTTAAAAATTATAATTTAATTTCATATCAGGGGTAACTTTGTAAATATATAAAATTACTGTCAAAACGAAGCCCTCAATGAGAGAAGTCCAATGGTATATGGCACCAAGGGTTAATGTTTAAGAATGAAGAAATAATTAGTATCGAGTGTCTAAAAGTAACAGTAAACTGATAAAGTAAATTATGGGCCTCACCAATAATTAAAAGATAAATGAAACAGGATATAGGTCATACATAGATATCATTTGGGATAGGATAATTAAAAAAATATAAATATAAATATGGAATAATCCTATAGCCCAAAAATGCTAATTTACTATAAAAAGTAATTTTATCGGTATAGTTAAAAATTACCCTACTTAAGATATATCTGGATCAAAAAAAATTGCGCAGTATAGGGACACTCAAATACTTCTCTTAGGCGCGTGTGCAGCCTACATTTTTGTCCCCAAACTTCTCAAGGAAGGCATGAGATTTTTGGCCAAATACTTGTTGAAGAAGGCTTGACTTTTGAACTAAAAATGATTAAGGCTTAGGTAAGGTAATTAGTGAGTTAATTAGGACAATTAGAAAATCTCTTTCCTCCTCATTAGGCATGACTTCCAGCACCAAAATAAAGCAAGAAACAAGAAAGAATAAGGAAAAACGTGAGGAAGAAAGAGAAGGAAAAAGAAGAGGAAGATCAAGGCCAAAGGTAAGATTTCTTCCTCCAACTTCTAATGATCTTTGTTTTGAGTTCTTGGTAGTTTGGGATGAATAAGATTTCTTCTTTCTACTCTAAGCTATATGTCGGCCAAATTATGAGAAGGGAAAGGGGAAAGGTTGTCATGTAATAAATTTGGGAAAAGGCATGAACTACTTGAGAAAAGCATGATTTCATGAGATTAAAGTAAATTACAAGGAAAATCCTCTTTCTCCTCTATCAACCTTGATTTCGGTCAGAACATGGCATCATTTTAGAGTTGGAATTTCATATTTTTGATGCCAAAAATGAATTCCTCATGGTGGAAAATCTTAGGAACAAGTATTGATTTCAAGTAAAAGCTTAAGATTAAGAAAGTGAAATTTTTAGGGTTTTGAAGTTCTTTATAAGCAACCCTTAGCTCAAGTTGATTTATTTGATATTTGGTGATGCATTAGGGTTTGAGAAAGCTTAAGAAAGTCCTTGGAAAGGTTGAATCAAAGAGGAAAGGCATAAAGTTCCATGAGGTAGCATAGTTACATTTTCTTGCATTATATTGTCTTGCTATATTCTATTGTGAATGATGACTTGCCATATTATTTTTATGATGCTTGAGAATGGTTTTGGCTATTTTTATGAAAGGGCTAGTACTCGGGATGTCTATTTTCTAAGCCGTTATAATACCGAAATTTTTATAAACAATATGGTGATTTATGCCTTGAAATGATTGTTATGATGTTTATGAGGTTTTATAGCATGCATGATAATGTAAATGTTTGAGATGTGAGTAGCTACTGGGATTTCTAAAATCTCATCACCCAAATAATAACATGATAGGTCCAAGTTGTGGAAGAAATCCAAGGGAGGCAAAGAGCAAGGAGAAGGATTTTAATAATTTACTTTTTATTTACTATGATGTATTGTTTCTTTGTTAAATCATGTAAATTTTTATATGAAATTTTGAGGCTGTGCTTGTATTCAATCAAATGCCTCTAAGTCTTTTAAGATAATTAGTATAAGTTTGGAACATGACTTTACTATGTGAAAATGTATGGAAAATTATTTTGGTAAGGTTAAGGGATATAAATGCTCATTCTGACCTTTGTCCAGTTATGCTATTATTGTTTGCACAAAATTTCAAAGAATATATAAACATTATATATTCTCTTAAAGTACACAAATATATATTTAAAAAGGGCTAAAGAACACCCCATTTGGAGTTCTTTTGAAATTATAATGATTTTTTAAAATTAGGGTTCAGAACAGGGCAAGATTGGAAAAATTGGAATCTGGAAGGTTGGTACTGGAAACTTTAAAAGATAATATAAAATCATATAAAGCTTCAAAAATTCATTGGTTTGTATTTATATAAAGCTCTATGTCTTAAGTTTCATATACCACTGATTTGAAGGTAATTTGAGCTATATAATATAAAATATGGAAGTTTTTCCAAAACTATTCTAGTAAGAGTTGAATTCTGACCCTTTGTTATTTAAGTTAATTTTATACCCTATATAAGTGGAATAAATGTATAAGAAAAATATAACTATAAGTAAACATACAGGGCTTTCAAATGATATAGAGTATGCATAATTTGGTACATAATAGAATGAAATATTATTTTTCAAAATTGAGATTAGAAAATTGGAAGATAGAAAAATGACCAAATGAACAGTAAAAGTCCACAAAATTTACTGTACGAATTGGCCCAATGAAGTTGCTGTTTCATTTTTTTTTTTTTCATGTAGATCTGAATTTAAGATAATTTTAGAGACTTGAATCACCTCAAGATGATTTTTCTAGATTTGGTTATGAATTTTTAAAATTTATCGAGTAAAATGGAAATTGCCAAATGAACAGCACCCAAATTTTGAAAAATTCTGTTTTTATTATATTATGATTCTAGTTTCTAAATTATGATAAAATGTATCTAATATGATCTAATACATGGGAAATGAACCCTAGTATAAGGTGTTATATCTATACTCTCAACAAAACAAAACCCATAAACCAACGGAAGCCAACAATCATTGAAAATCAAAATTTGAAGTTCAAAAATTTCAAGAATAAATGCACTTCAGCTCAACAAATCCAAGGTTTTTAGATGCGATTAAGCCACCATATAACATATAAGAAGCATCTAAAACACACACAAAATCAAACTTAAAAGCCTGATTTGAACATGAAATAAAAAAATCCTCAATTTAGGGTTTATACTCTATTTGAAACTTACATATCCGATTACTCCCATTTTAAATCGATTTAACTAGGATGTAATATACCAAAATGAAAGCTTAAATCATGAGGAACAAAACCCCTAACTCAAATCACACCAATCAAGCTCAATTTGGTCAACAAAATTGCACGCTATAGGAAGCTCTGATCCCATTTGCTAAAATTAAAACTAGTATAGTTGGATCTAGGCATACTTGGAATGATGAGCAATACATGCTTACTACAAGAAAAATCATGAAGTGGAAGATTCAACAACCCACATGAGCAACTTAAGGGAAAAAAAAAAGACAAGGAGAGTAATGGCTAAAGAAGCTAGGGTTACAAAATTGACCGTTAGTTATATATAACAAGTCATTTTATGGTAAATGACAAGATTCCCCCCCCCCAAAGAGCTTAAATAGGATCACTAACTCAAAAATTAGTCTGTGGATTAGGGTTCTGATAGAATAAGGGTTAGGCATGACTTGTAAGAGTTTAGAGCAAAGCATGGAGAGCTTGGAAGACTTGATTAAGGTGCTAAATATAAAGCCCAAGTTTAAGTGAGATCATCAACTCCAAAACACAAGTTTCAGATCCAAGCCCAAGAGTAGCCCATTAAAGGAGGTTACTTAAAATATCATGTGCTTCATTAAAAGAGCATGTGACTTAGACATTAATGGGCTTAATTAGTGTTAATTTCATTTTTATTAATTATGGGCCAAACTTTGTTAATTAATAAAGCTCAATTAGTTAAATAGTAGTTTTTTTTATAGCCCACCTTGTAAATAAATATGTCATATGCCAAACATGTGATTTCATTGATGTATTGGCATATTTATAAGGGTTTAGGTATTATTTTATTATTTTTTATGAATTTTTGTTATTTTATTTTATGGCTTTATTTTATTAGTTTTCTAGGTCCAATAAGAGTGTTATTTGAGTCCAAAATCTCTTAATCCTATTAGGATTACTTGAGCCCAAATTAATTAGGTTTTCGAGACTTATTAGGTTAGAATTTACTTTGCCTATTTAAGACTAACTTTTATGTGCATTTTTTAGATTTAGATGAATGAAAATTTCAGTTTTGTGAGTTTCCTCTTATGATTCTTTGAGTGCTAAAGAGAATATTATGACTTATTAAGGAATTAGTCAATCCTTGTGGCCACACCAGAACTAGGGTTCAAGAGACCAGTTCTCTTGGACTCTAATTCACCTCGACCAACATATTTTTTGTGTCTTCTTCTTGTTTCTTTTTTTTCAATTTTCATATTCTTTGTAATTGCAACGATCCAAGTGTCATTCGCTTCAAGTGGGTTCTTTGGATTGATTTCATAAGGGTTCACTTATCATTTGGCATCAAAGCTTAGGTTTGCAGATAAAGGTGTAGTTTTCTATTTTGCTTCTTTCTCTTTGTTTCATTCTATTTTCATTGCGTCCAGTAAATTTGTGTCACTGTTTATCTGTACGGCTTTCACTATTCACCAGCACTATTTTGTACTGTTCCGATAACTGTTTTACTGGCACTGTTTCGAACTGTTCATCATACTGTTACGATAATTGTTCACGGCACTATTTCGTTCATTGTTCATCATCTTAATTTTAAAAAAAAATAAAGATTCATCCTATATTCTAGTGTGAGTTGTCCAAATTTAAAAAATAATAATAATAATAGCAGCAAAAAAATATATATTAAGAAAATCTGGAAAAAAAAAAGATTTGGTTGGGTTAAATTCAGAATTTTGTGATTTGATTGAGGATTATACTTTACGAAAGTATAATTCTAAGTAGCTTTTCCTTGCTTAAGCTCAATCTTGTTAAAAAAAATCATATATCTGATCATTTGGGATTGTTTCCTATTTGTTGAGCATAAATCTCTACAATTTGTCATTCCTTTAGATTTCTTTCCTTATCAATTTTCTATCAATTTTCATCCTTCTTTGTTCTATTTCCTTTAGATTTCTCCTGTTGGAAATTCTAGTTCTTTTGTACTCATTTTGTGTTAGTTATTGTTTAATTAAATTAGGATCTTTGAGAACTTTAATTTTGAACTTTTATTTTTTGTGATTGCCACTTCTTTAAAAACTGATTTCTTTTTAATTAAAGTTGTAGTTTTAATTTATCACTCTCATAAAAAAGCAAGTTTTGAGTGGAAAAAGGCAAGAGAGAAATTACATCATATTTGAAAAAGTCTTGACTTAGTGTGAAATATGAGTGCATTTGCATTATTTGAGTAAAACACATGAGAGAGTGTGTAAGGTCCTTATTTCTTTCTCTTTGTTTTACACTAACATTTCAAATTATAAACATGGCTGCTGGAGAAGTTGATTTTAAGGCCTTATTAAGGACTTTCAATGATCAAATTAAGGAAGTGAATGCAAAATTGGATCGCCTAGAGTTTCCTTCTAAAACTAAAGCAAGGCGTAATCCAAAGGTTCCTGCTCACACGAACATTCTTAGCAAGATCAAACTGAAGATCCCAATATTTCATGATGAGAAAAATCCTGATGGTTACTTGCATTGAGAAAGAAAAGTTGAACAAGCATTCGCATATTGCAACTACTCCGAAATAGAGAAGGCATAATGTGCTTACCTTCGATTGGGTAAAAAGATTGCTGCTTAGTGGAAACGGAAGGAAATTAGATGAACTATGAATGGAGAACCTTCCATTATAACATGGAATGAAATGAGAGCAGTCTTGAAGCAAAAATACATGTCATCCAAAGCTAAAAGTGTGGTTGAACATTCCAAGGAGATGCAAATGTCCGTGGTCCAAGATTCATGTGATTCCTACATGGAGAAAGATGATCAAGTGGATGATGACATTGCTACCACTTCAACAACTGATGATGTAATGAGAGAATCGACTACAAGTATGCTTAATCCTCAAAACTCTGATATTATCTCCTGTGATTTAAGATGTGATAATTCTAGTGAGAAGAATGATATTGTTTGCATTGATGATATTTCTTATGTTGGATCAATTGAATTGGAAATTAAATCTGAATGTGTTGATCATAAGAATTCCATTGAATTGATTGAACATGGTGTCTTGCTAGATTTTGAAGAGAAAATTGTGCTAGATGTTGTTAGTGATGATAGCTTTGTTGAATCTAATTGTGCTATAGATATAATACAATTAGAAAGTGATTTTCATGATGTTGAGATTAACCCTGGTTTTGAGTAACTTTTATATGAAAATCATGATTTACACATTGCTAATGATTTGATGGAAAATTCCTTGGATAGTAGCATGCTAGTTCCTAGTAGTGCTAATGATAAAATTTCATTAAAAATTGGTTCTTATAATTACAATGGTGAGATTGAGCATGTTAACATGGTGATTGGAGATTTTGATCGTGTTGATTTTAATGGACATGTTAAAAACTGGTCTTGTGTTTCCAATAAAGCCTATAAACCATTGACATGTATTCATTTGTATGAAAATCATGAGAACTTGAAGATTGAGCTAGAGTAGAAAAATAAGAGTGGTAGAAATGAGAGTAATAAGAGAGGAAATGTCTAAAAAATTACTATAAGTGGAAAAAAGAGTGCGTGAAAAGAAGATTGAGAGAAGAGTGAAAAAGAGAAAGAAAAAGAGAGAAAAGAGAAATAAAAATAGGAGTGAGCAAAAAGTTGAGAGTAATGAGGTGAAAAGCATTGCGAGTTGCTCTTTGGGTAAAAATGAGATAAATGTGAGTTTCTCTAATCTTTTTCATCTCCCATATTTTCCTTCATTTCATCTTCTTTGCCCATCATACTTCATTTTAAATTTTCATAATTTATTTAATCCATCTTCATTGCATGAGTCTTTGGTTCATCGAGAGTCCATTGTGAAATTGAACCAAATTCATAATTTGGCATCTTTCTTTAGTCCATGCATTCATGTCTTTTCCCCTCATTCTCATATTGTATTCTTATCTCATGCTTCTTGTGTGTTTCATCTTCATCTAGTAAGTTATTTTCATATGTTCAGATTTGTGATACCTTGTTCATTGTGGTAATATGTGTTCATCTAGTTCATTATTCTCCCTCTTTGTTCTACCATCTACTTGTGTTTTGCTCATCTCCTTTTGTTGCCATCAATTCATTTCCTTCATGTTTGTTTTTATCTATTGTGTTTAACCAAGTGCATCAAGACATTTCTTCTCCATCATTATTTTTTCAATATGTATCATCAAGAAGTGTCAAATCTGCCCAAATTTCAAATTTAATTAATATTGTTCAAATCTGTCCAGATTGTGTTCCTTGGGTTTTCTAATGCTTTGGTTTTGATTGAGTCTTATTGTGTGCCATTTTGTCCCCATTTCTTTTTCTATGTGTCCCTTAACATCTTGGTTGCATTTGAGTTTTGTTGGGTCAAGTTTGTTCCTAGTTATTTGCTGCAAGAAATTGGAGAGATTGATTTAAAGGGGAGTTCAAAATTTTCTTCAACAATGCTTGAGAATAAAATTTTTGATCCCGAAGTAATGTTATGGTTGCAAAGGCTTAGACGAATGTTTAAAACAAATTTGCAGGCAAAGGAGAATGATGTCCTTCAAGTTTATGGATGGATTAAAGCAAAGATGCATCAATCAAGTTTGAAAGGTAAGTATATTCCTTATAATCTATTTGATGCTTGTAATCTTTCTCTTTCTTTTCATGTAAATTATGAAGATTCAAGGATGAATCCTTTCGAGGAGGGAGGGAATGATAGAATAAGGGCTAGGCATGATTTATAAGAGTTTGGAGCGAAGCATGGAGAGCTTGGAAGGCTTGATCAAAGTACTAAATATAAAGCTTAAACTTAAGTGAGATCATCAACTCCAAAATACAAGTTTCAGATCCAAGCCAAGAGCAACCCATTGAAGGATGTTACTTAAAATATCATATACTTCATTAAAAGAGCATGTGACTTAGACATTAATGGGCTTAATTAGTGTTAATTTTATTTTTATTAATTATGGGCTAAACTTTGTTAATTAATAAAGTCCAATTAGTTAAATAGTAGTCTTTTTGATAGCCCACATTGTAAATAAATGTCATATGCCAAATATGTGATTTCATTAATGTGTTAACATGTTTATAAGGGCTTAGATATTATTTTATTATTTTTATGAATTTTCGTTATTTTATTTTATGGTTTTATTTTATTAGTTTTCTAGGTCCAATAAAAGTGTTATTTGAGTCCAAAGTTTCTTAATCCTATTAGGATTACTTGAACCCAAATTAATTAGGTTTTTTAGACTTATTAGGTTAGAATTTACCTTACCTATTTAAGGCTAACTTTTATATGCGTTTTTTAGATTTAAATGAATAAAAATTTCAGTTTTGTGAGTTTCCTCTTGCGATTCTTGGAGTGCTAGAGAGAATACTGACTTATCAAGGAATTGGTCAATCCTTGTGGCGTCACCAGAACTAGAGTTCAAGAGATCAGTTCTCTTGGGTTCTAATTCACCTCGACCAACATATCTTTTGTGTCATCTTCTTGCTGTTTCTATTTTTTGTGTCTTCTCCTTAATTGCAGTGGTCCGAGTATCATTCGCTTCAAGTGGGTTCTTCGGATTAATTCCATAAGAATTCACTTATCATGTTCCTTCCAAGATGATCAAATTGAATATTCTAACCTATTATGGTTTATTCAATTAAAGTGACCCAATCCAGATTAATAAAGCGCTAAACTTATTAATATTAATAGTTGTAACTTGGTAATTAATTTGACTATAATTCATGCTAATCCACACATAAAATAAAAAATTATTCCAACATATGATTCATGTATGGGAATTTATGATTCATGTATAAGGATATTAAGTATGGTTCATGTAACTAGAGTTGAAGGGTTGTTTGAGTTAGTATAAATAGACTTAAATTTTAATTAAAGATTGTGTCTTTTATAGAGTGTTGTAAGTCTTAAAATTTTGGGAAAGCATGTACCTATATGGTTCCTGAAATTAAAATTATGAAGTGAGTGATCAAATATGGGAATACGTGATTCATGTATGGGATATTAAATATGGTTCATGTAACTAGAGTTAAAGGGTTGTTTGAGTTGGTATAAATAGACTTGATTGTCTGAAGAGGGACAACCCTTTTTTTTTTCAAAATAATATTCTCCTCTCTTTGTTCATTCTCTGTGTTATTATATTTTTATTCCTGTAGTTCTGCCCCTTGATTAGTTTAGGAAGGATTTGTTTTATTCTGGGAATGTCATAATATATCTTATTTGGTGTGGCAGAATAATCTTCAGGACAACAACATCTTTTAACGTCAATCAAACTACCTACCTAGAGTCCACCTACAGTCTTCAAGAATATAAGCCTAGTGAGAATAGACACATCTTCAAGGATCCAAGATTCCAAGGTATGCAATTATTAAATTCAAAATTTCTATACTGAATTATAATTCAGAAAGTTTAAAAGAAAGCATATTTTCTTATAAATTGCATTCACGCTTAAAATTATTATTTCTTTTATGACTAGCATGGTACCATGATTGCCAAGAGAGATCCTACCTCCCTCCTGCCTCTTCCCCTTTTTTAAATTTTTAATTTTTTATTATTTAAGTTTAGAAATGAAAAATAATTTTTCTTACAATTATATAATTATAAAATTGCACTGTTTTCATTTTTTTAAATTTATATATTATACAATAAAAATAGCATTTTTATAGTTATATGGTTATTCAATATGAGCAAAAAAGATATATAAAATAGGATAAAACTACACAAATATATGATTGCATGATTCTTAGAGAACATAGTAAACCATTTATAATTTTTAAAATTCAAAAAAATAAAAAATAAATTTTCTGCCATGGCCACCCCCTCCATAACGCACAGTTCAGGGTTCAAGATTCCTGAATATATATATATAATTGTAATTTTTGAATGGCCAAATTAATTGTGTTTTCAACATCTTCAATTTATGAAAAACTTCATCATAATTGAGCTGGGTTCATCTATTATATTAAACCTCATGATATATTTGAAGAATTTGTTTCTTGTGGTTGTTGAATTCATTAGGAATTGTAATATATAAAGCTGGCAATATATCGCTTTAAATATTATATTAATAAAAGAAACATATCGGCAAATGTCACATATCACAATAATACCCATTGGTAGCTTGGCGAATATTTGTTGGTTCTAAAAGTGAATGAGAATTGTGTGGATGCCTATCACGATTTTTTTAAAAATTCTGGAGTTACATTATCAATTAATTCAATTATAAATTAGGTAGTCACACAGTTTCAAAATTTTGGGCAATGGTGTTTATAATTAAATCTGTGAGTTATCTTCCATATAGATTTGTGTTGAAAGATTTTTGAATGGAAGATGTGAAAAAAAATGGTGTTAGCATTATAATTTCTTTTTTCTTTATCAGAAGTATTATAATATTCTATATGAGTTATTTGCCACTTAATACATGCATGATGACACTTATAAAGTGATATGAAATAAATATTTATATCTATTGGAAAAGAGAACCGTATATTATCTGAAAAAAATTAGGGTATTGAAATCTCATAATTTCAATAAATTTATTGTATAACCATTTTTAAGTGGTTGGTCTGAGAAAATTAGGCATGTTTTAGATTCAAATGATGGATTATGTACTTGTTGAATTGGTAATTATAAGAAATTGTAATTAATTAAGAGTGAGTGATAATATATGAGAAATTTTAATTCAAATTAGAATGGGAAGAAATTGTATGAAATAAAAATGTAACATGTTTGAGTTGTATGTTATATGAATATATTTTAATTAAATATTGTGTCTTTTCGAATTAATGTTATAAGTCTTAGTATTTTGGAAAATGCATATGTTTAGTTCATGAAATTAAAATTATGAAATGTGTGATTCATTTATGGGGATATTAAGTATCGTACATGTAATTAGAGTTGAAGGGTTATTTGAGTTGGTATAAATAGACTCGAGCGTATGAGAAGGGGGTCGGGGTCTCTCCAGGGCAGTTTTCCCCATTTATTTTAAATTATAGATAAAAAATAAATTTTGTAAGGTTCATATACATATATATTTTATGCAGTTTTAAATTTTTTAGTATTTTTTCTTAATTACTAAAAACTACATAAAACTCAAAGATCCAATTTTTACTCGATAGTATTATTTTAATAAATAAAAAATTTTAAATTATATAAAATATATATCTACATGTCTTGAAAAATCTAATTTTTATTTCTAATTAAAAAAAAGAAAACCTGTTGCGGCAGGATTGTGGCAGGAGGGAGTCTCACAGGAGAGGTAGTCCCTAAAGGGATAACCCATTTTTTCAAAATAATCTTCTCTCTTTGCTTCATTCTTTTGGTAACTAGAGTTGAAGAGTTTTTTTGAGTTTGTATAAATTGACTGGTGCTTATGAGGAGGGATAGCCCATTTTTTTTCAAAACAATCTTCTCCTCTCTTTGCTTCATTCTATTAATTATTATTCCATCACATTCTAAATATAGAGTTATTTATCTTGGTTCTAAATACAAAATTTTTCAGAATACGAAGTAATATTTAATATACATGACCAAAAATGTCCCTATTCAATTGATGAAAGAGAAAAAAATTTAATAAAGATAATTTTAAAAAAATAATATATTTTTTAAAAAATTAAGATAATTAATTAATTTTAACTTATATTCTTAATTTACATGATTTAATGAAAAGGGTTTTATATAAAAAACTCAAAAGAGTATAATTTTATTCATGCAGTTATGCTACTCCCTGACTAAAAGGGTCAATTTTATCCTGTGGATACAGCAATATACATAATTTGGTGTGGTGGAATAATTCTTAAATTATAATTAGGTAGGTACATGTACTTATAATTCAACAATCGGCATTTAAAAAATTGATGTATAATTTTGGTCACAAAAAAAAAAGCTTGCATTCGGCCACATAATATACTTATAATTCAACAATCAGCGTTTGAAAAATGTGCGTGTAATTTAGTCCATAACCATGAGACGTGTACGGATTTTGAACTTACTATTTAAACCAAATATAATAAAAGCTATAATTTTCTTTTTAATTGAAACATAGGCCAATTCAACAAATGGGGAGGAAAATTGAAATGCATTTGTTACAAGAAAGGAAAAATGTTTTGTCAATTTTTTTTTGTTATATTACATTACTCAAAATGTTGGTAAAAAAAAACATTACTCAAAATAAATATTAAATAATTTATTTTTATTAAAGATAAGAATAGTATATTTTTCTCATAAGACAAAAATTTAAACAAGTTGGGTCCTAGGATTTATTGAAGTCAAAATAGATTTCATAATTCAAAGTATTGTTGAATTATAGAAGTACTTATTTCACATGTGAATGAATGCTTTTATAGGGCATTGATTGAATAAACTAAGTAAAGAAATAAGAAAGATATAGTTTAAACATTTTCTACTTTGTTTCAAAATAAAAATAGAGTCCACAAGGTGTCTGAACAGAACATAAATCTTTTCATTTTTTCCCTTTCCAATTTTTTGAAAAAATCGCCGTCAAGTATATTTTAACTGAATCTTTTTTTGGCCAACATATTTTAACTGAAATGAAAAGGAAAAAAGGGATAAACTTTTTTTGGCCAATAAAAAATAGGGATTAACTTCACCTTTGGGTGGATGACGTAGCCAAATTTTGGGATCTATCGTTCTCCATCTTTTTCTCTCATAACTAAAGTACATTTCAAAAAATTCACTTTGATACACATGAAGAAATTCCTTAATATCTTTTCTTAAATAAAATTTGACAAGGCATTACGGTTAAGAATTAAGATTAAACTTCACATTTTAGTCATAAATGTGTAGCAATCTCATGCGAATTAAATAACTCAATAAATGCAATTGCAAATTCCATTTGGGAAAAAACTTAACAAAGACGATGCCGGCACGCAATATTAGTATATATTTTCTTAGTTTGAATGAGCCTGAAAAGTAAAAACGAAAAGAAATTAGATGGCTGTTGAAATGTCAAATCACTGAAATAAATACAATTTCTCTAGTTTTTAAAATTGGAGTCAACTTAATGTTACCATCAATAAATTAATTGGATTTGAGTTATTAAAACATCAATTTAACCAAAACAACAACAGCAAAAAAAGCAAAAAAAAACTTGCCTTGAAAATTTTTGTAATTAATAATTTGCATTATATTTTTATTAAATTTTATTTTAATCAATAATCATCTTTCTTTTTTTTAATTATGAAAAAGTTAATAATTAATAAATCTATATCTTTATTTATTTATATATAATATAAAAATGCTAACAAGCTTTACTATTGATGATTTTACACCATACAATGCGAGGCATAGGACCACACTAACAATGATAAAAAAAGTGCATTTATTGTCAATAAATCTTACCTGAGTAAAATTGAATGGCAATGGATGTAGTCATATCTGACATGGGGCCCCCCATATATAACTTACTAAATCTGGCCCGCTAGAATTGAGTAAGATTCAATGGTCTCAAATAAAAATGGGTGAGAAAAGGGATTTCATGATTTAAAATATAAGAAAAGCTTGAATTAGTAGGTAATTTTTTTTCAAATATCCCTCATTAAGTAGTATTGAACAAAAGCAATGTGATTTATGATGGAAACATATAATATTTAATTATGAACAAATCTAAACAAAATAAAATTTGAGATAAATTTAATAAATTTAACAACTTTTCTTAGTGTATGTGAGGTAGTTAAAAGTGATTTATATTTAAGATCGGATAAAGTAAATTTATAAAAATTTTATATGATCTTTATTATAAGATTATATTATCTTCAATTGTTAATATAAGTCATTTTAACTATATTATATATATATTAAGAGAAAAAATCCATTACTTTACAAGATTAGCCCTAATTAAATTGATTTAGTTGTTACTTCATATTATTTGTAGAGTGTAATTAGTAAAGGTATTTGTAGGTAAAAAAATTAGATGGCCTAACCCTTTAACATTATGGCTTATATTTAGAATTATGAAAACTTTCAACTTTTAAGAAAATAACTTATAATAAGAATGAGAGGAAGTATACATAAAAAAAAAAAAAGAAAGATAGAATGTGAGGGAATACATACTTCATAGGGCACATTAATTTCTTTTCTCCCTAAATGCCCTTTATTTAATACTTACACGTCTAATATATTGAACATTCTCTTATAAATATATAAAGAGTTAATTAGAGGTAAATTGAGAAAATTTTTGAAATTTTTTGACAAATTATTAACCATAGCTAATTTTAACTAATCTTCTTGCTCTCAATAATTTAGTTAAGTATAATGTCAATTACAATAAGTATAGGAGGAAGAATATTGTATCAATCATTATAGTCATTCATTAATAAATAATGTGGCTTTATATATATATATATATTGAATTATATATATTATATTAAATACATTGAATCGATATTTATTTCTGCATTAGATCCTTTTTCTATTTGGTGTTGGTAAAAATTTTTTTGGCAAGGCGTGCGTGGTCTCATGTTAAACTAGTGTCGGAGCATTTGTTACATGACTAGGCCCTCCTTCACCCAATAATTCCCATATCAATAAGATGTGTGTAAATACGGTTTTTATTTTTTGTGTTGTTATGTTATTAAAAAATTGATATATACCGATCTAAAATATAAATTATATTTCGGTAATATATGATGTATTAATAATTTTTTTTTGTTTAGCACTTGCTTTCAATTAAGATGTGAGAGATTAAAATGAGAATCTAATACATTCATAAAAATGACTATAATTTTTTTGATAAATTTAATAAATTAATTAACTTTTAATTCTTTCCTTTAATATGTATAAAGCTTCTGAATTAAAAGTTGTATTTTAGACGTCAGAGAGTATTAAAAGTGAGACTTTCATTTAAACAGAGTATAAGTATTAAAAAAATAAAAAAATCCTTATCCTTGTTCATCGTTGTGTCGTCTCTGAGTTAGGTTAATAATGTAATTTAGAAAAGAAAGCCAAGAAAAGTAAAATCTTTCTTACAGTGAATGTTGAGAAAACTTCACTTTCATTGGCTTAGCTATATGTGTAGGATAATAATGTAAAATGGATTACTTCATGCTTATTTATTTCGTCCATTATGCCGTCGATTGTTTGTTATTTTGGACACTCTGAAATTTTTTTGGCATGGAATAGTGCAATCAACCAACGAGATTTGACTTTTTGTGTCGGATTTTTCACTATATGTACCGAATCAATACAGGGCAACTTGCCATTGCTGCTGCTTGCTGGCCTGCGCTCTTCTTCAACCGTCGGTCCCCAAGCATTCTAAGGTTTGACCGTTTCCTTTTTTCATCTCTGAATCGTGCTTCTCTCTCTTACTCTGCATTATTGGATCGTCTAAGAACTTGGGATGATGCTCGTGTTTATGTTTCCATGTCGTTTTTTCGATTACTATTCGTTTTTATTGCAATGCTGCCAAATGCATGGGCTCTCTGTTTTCTTTTCTTTTAATCACACCAATCACAGGTGTATTTAGGCGTTTCGTTTTCTGTTAGTGTTTATCGGGTGATTAATCCTTAAGGTAAGGGCACGTTTGATTCGGATTAGTGATAGAGTACTTATGTTTTCAACGGTGAGAATTTGTTTGATGATTAATGGGCTTATCATTTATGTAGTTTCATGGTTTCACTAGATGATTTTGCATTAGTTATGCAACGGTATCAGAATTGAGTATTCCATCGTTAACTCTTTGCTTGGTACAGGGAAGATGGTACAAAATGATTCTGTTGAAGAATATCAGGAAACTTACGAGTCTTCAAGCATCAAGGTAGAGTTTTTGGTTTATGCTTCAGATAACATAAAGTTAGTGGGCAATTTATTTCCCCAAAAAAGGGAAAAAAACTTGGGTGATGTTACTACTTGTTTTATATAAGGTTCATAATCTTGATGCTTTTTTGTGAGCACAAAATAAATTGCCTGAAGAACTTTACCCTAGTCTTGTTCTTTGTAACTTTTACTTTATGAAGTTTGACTCCTTTCATGAAATATCCATGAAACTTGTACCTGTTATATATCTGCCTTCTACGCTGTGCCTCTACTTTTGTATTACTTTTTTCCAAATCAAGCAGAAACAGGAAATTCTTGAGGCTATCCTCTTACGCAACTCTCAGGATTTTGAGATTGAGGATACAATCATGACTACTACAATATAGGTCTGCTAATGTGTTAATTAAATGCATTTTCCTGGTGATTGGTCTATTAAAACTGTGAATAATTTGTTCTTCTGCCAGTGGTAAATATAATTCTATATCCCAACCTTCTGAGAGTGAAGTTTTTCATTTTAAAACTTTTAGCATTTAATAAGTGGAATATCCTATCTGAAAGTTTCTAATACTTTTTCCCTGAAGTGACTAAACACTCGAAAGGCCTACACTGATGGATGATTCACACGATTCAAAGTGTATAGCCATATTTTACTGTTAGGTTTGAATTTAGGCATTAAGAAGCAGATGTGTTATTTTTGCAAGCACAATTCCATGTATAAAATTGAAACTGGTAAAAGTGGCACTTCTGGCAATTTATAATATATCTGCAAACCAGTTGATTCTGTTATATAATTACGGGTATTTCTTCCAAAGATTCAGCTAACTGACTGTGCAAACTTTCTCAAGTTTGATGACCAAAGCCGTAACAAAGATTCTATTCTAAACACCTTTTGTATGCGTGATTAAGGTTGAACCAGGGAAACCTGCTGCTCTTACCTGGCAGCGGAAATTAGATTCTGAAGGAAATGCTCCATTGCAGTTTAACATGACTTTGAAAGAGACCATTCAACTGGTAAGTAGTTTGCAAGTGAGATAATGTTTTTATCCTCCTTTGATTTTTTTTTAAAATTTTATAAGTCCCTTTAAGTTTGTGCTTACCTGTATAATCAGAGCACAGTCTGTATGTTTGTATAATGAACGAATCCCACTTGATCACCTCATCTAGAAAACTTTAGGCATGGGACTAACAGTCAAGCAAGCTCAACATGTCAAGAATATCTGGAAAATATGCTGGCATTCTGTATCCTGCAGTATCCTGACAAGCTGTCCAAATACGTTGTCATCTTTCACATCGAACCCTTAAAAAATCATAAATGTGTATCTTTACTTTTTGGTATATGCATTAGTGTAAAGGCAACGAACTTTGATAGTCATTAGTCACCCCTTTATATTTTGCTGCTTTGTTATATAATATGCGTTGATTAAAGAAATATAAACTCTAACCTTGAATTTCTCCACTTATAGTATATTATGAATGTTAGAAACATTTGCGGATTTGATTTGAATTTGTCCAATCATAGATATAGTATATCTATGAATTTTAGAAATCATTAGATCGTTATTTGTTCATCAGCTTCCAATTGGTTTTCGGCTATGGAGCCATGTTCGAGAAGAAGCTGCCAGAGGAAGGGTAATCTGCTTTTACCAAGAAATATCCATCTTCTATTTATTTTTCGTTGTGACGTTTACATCTTAATACCTTTCTTTAACCCTTTTACATTTTTGTGTCTCTATTCTTCTCACAGGAAGGGCTCATTGATCCTTTTGCTAAGCGTCATGTAACATCTTGTCATGGTGTTCCATTAGGTGGTATTGGGTAGGTTTCAAATTTTTTGTAAACTATAATTAATTTTTGCTGTTGCTTAAGCCAAGAGATAAACACAGGATCATCAAGATCAACCAGTCTTATGATACATGGGCCTTTCACTGGTATCTTTAACCAACTAGGTTATGAATTCAAATTATGCATTCATTTATGTGTGATTAAAAAAAGGAAATGTGCCTTTCATTCCTAGAATTGACTTTTCTTACTTCCTTTGTTTCTAATTACTCACTAATATGATGCTTGTGTCCTGCATTTAAGAATAGAATGTTGGCGGGGAAAGTAGCTGTTCACATATAATTATAGCTAATCTTATAATTGATGTCATAATCACATGCTTTAACTCAGATGTAAACCAAATCATGAAAATCATTCAGGGTTCTAATTTAGTTTAATGTATTCAGAATTTCAAATTTAAGGCCAACAGCATCTTCAGCATTGAATTTAGAAGGAAAGGACTTATTAACATTGTTACTGCCATCTATATTATTTTCCTGTTTTGAGTCTATCCCTTAAGATCATTTAATCATATTTTTACTTGATGTTATGTGTACTTTTTGTTGTTGACAAACTGATTACAGTGGAGGAAGCATTGGAAGAAGTTATAAGGGTGAATTTCAGCGTTGGCAGCTGTTCCCTAGAGTGTGTGAAGAGAAGCCAATTTTAGCTAATCAATTTTCTGTAAGTTTCATCGGTCCATACTGTCCAAAGGGCTATACTTTACAAATTTTGGACATTGAAATTTCTGATGCTTTAGCTTTGTCCAACGTGTCTGGAAAAGTCCATGATATGTATGTTGGAAATACAAAGAAAGAATTAGTCCACCTTTCTTTTTCTAAAGTCTCATTTCAGGATTAATCTTTCTTTGGAGTTAAAGTATCTAAACATTTTATTATAGGTTGATAACAGTTTGTCTCATAATAAAAGGTATTCATGATGAGCATGTTTCTGTAACTTCCTATTGCTAATGATATTCCATCTTTTGATATGACTAAGAAGATTACTGTATCAGGTTTTTGTTTCACGTTCAAATGGTGAAAAATATTCAAGTGTACTATATCCAGGAAAGCCAGATATTTTGAAGTAAGCCTTTACCATTTCCATTTTGATCTTTCAGTTTATAGTTTTTGTTATCTGCATTGATTTAATGATTTGGATCTCTTATGAATGAGTCTTGAACTTCATTTGGAGAGAAACATAGGGAATGAGGGAACTATACCAATTTACTAAATTTTATGTGCCTAAGCAGAGAAAATCCAGTTTCAGGAGTTGGACTGTGGGACTGGAATCTGAAAGGATGCGGTTCTACATATCATGCTTTGTATCCGAGGGCTTGGACAGTATATGAGGGTAAGCTAGAAAACATCGCATAAGTCCAAGTCCATCATGTTTTTGCCATGAATAATGAATCTGACTTTGATCAATTCATATGTTCAAATACAGAACCAGATCCATCGTTAAGAATAGTTTGTCGTCAGATTTCACCTATTATACCTCACAATTATAAGGAGAGCAGCTATCCTGTATCAGTTTTTACTTTCACGGTTGGCAATTATCTCCTTAAAATCTTCTTTTGATTAGAATATTATACATGCAGATTTAATAATAGGCAGTTGTTTTTGTTCCATGCAGCTGAATAATTTTGGTAAAACATCAGCAGATATCACCTTGCTTTTCACATGGGCTGTAAGTGATACTTTTTGTCTGCTATTACTGTTAGAGTCAGTAACTTTTCGATGGTTATCCTTATCTTGAGGCACTGAATGCAAATAATAAGTTGGATTTAAAGAATAAAATGAATGTAAGAGAAGGAGTAAATGCTCATATAATTTATTTTTTGCGTTCATTCAGAATTCTGTTGGGGGACTTTCTGAATCTACTGGTTATCACTCAAATTCAAAGATGATGTGAGAGAATTGTCACTATGCCTACCTTTTTTATGCATATGTTCCCATTTAATTCCTTATTTTTCTCATTTGCTTGCCTAGAGATTATTCTAACATGCAAGATATTCTATTCTACTAGGATGAATGATGGGGTGCATGGTGTGCTTCTACATCATAGGTAAGACTAAATTGTTACTGTGTTTTTATGTGAAGGAGGAAAGGGAAAACAAATCTGGAATTTTTCAGGGAATTTAATTAGCATGGTGTAAATATAGGACTGCGAGCGGTCGGCCTCCAGTAACATTTGCAATCGCGGCAGAAGAGACTGAACATGTTCATATCTCAGAATGCCCTGTCTTTGTTATATCTGGTGCTTATGATGGGATCTCAGCTAAGGATATGTGGCAAGAAATTAAACAGGTTAAGGACATATTATATACCATTGAAAAATCTTCGTTCAATATCTTTATTATATACCGTTGAAAAATCTTTGTTCAATATCTCGGTTATTTCACTAGTCATGTAAACCAGCTGCCTTTTCACAGCCAAACTAATTGTTATCACTTGTAAATAAATTGATTTCTACATTCTTTTTCCATGAACAACTTGATTTTTATCACTCTTTCTTTGCCTTTCTATGGATTTTTTTAAACTGGAATCAAGTACCATAGTATCATCATTAGTTACGATACTTGATAATCTCATAACAATAGTTATTTTAAGAAGTCTTTTCTCATTAGTATTAAATTTGATTCATTTCAATGTTGAGAATCAAGCAACTAGTTTTTCAGCTACAGCTAATGACTTCCTTGAAAAATTCTGTTGGGTCTGTAATAGTGCAATTTTCTTTAAAAAATATATGTAATGACGTTTATCAGAGAAGGTAATAAGCTTGTAGGCATTTATATGTTTGCTTTGTAATATTTCTAAATGACTGAATTATGGTACTTTTCATTCTTTTAGCAAGGGTCCTTTGATCATCTGAGTTTTCCTGAAACACCTGTACCTTCAGAACCAGGATCATCTATTGGAGCAGCAATTGCGGCCACGTTAACAATTCCACCTGATATGCAGCGCACTGTCACATTTTCATTGGCATGGAACTGCCCTGAAGTGAAGTTTCCCAGCGGAAGGACTTATAACCGGTTGGTTACAGGACACTTGTTTGGAAGAATTTTAATGTGAAAATTATGCACACTGATAAAGTTTATTTAACAGGCGTTACACTAAATTCTATGGTACTAATAGAGATTCTGCAGCCGATATTGCACATGATGCTATTCTTGGTACATTTCTTTCCTGAAGTACTTTGAACTGCTTTGTTGATATCTATGCCCACGTGTATGTGTGCATATATGGACTTAATAGTCTGAGGCAATAATATAGATAGTTTTTCTAGAATTCAAATTAGATGTAATTCCCAGTTAACTTGCAGAAATAAGTTATTTAATGAATTGGTGGCACAGGGCATAGCCAATGGGAAGCCGAGATAGAAGCATGGCAAAGACCAATTCTTGAAGACAAGAGACTTCCTGAATGGTAAGCTTGAATACAATATTTAGCATCTGCACCTACAGACAAACCCTAAAGTTTTCAAAGAATTCCCTGCAGGTATCCAATCACCCTTTTTAACGAGCTGTACTATCTAAATTCTGGGGGGACAATTTGGACAGGTACTCTCAGCACATAAAATGTTTGATTCATTCTACCCGCCAAGTAGCTTAAGTTATTTTTCCTTAACAATCGTGCAAGCATTATATACGACATATATAATCCTTATCATTGTCACCGGTCTTTATTATTTCGTCTCTTTTGCAGATGGTTCACCTCCAGTGCATAGCCTTATTAGCATAGGAGAAAGAAAATTTTCCCTGGATCGATACAGATCAAATTCAAGGGAAAATAATCATATATCAAATCAAAATGATACTGCTATTAACATTCTCGAAAGGTTTAGTTCAGTGGCTGAGCAAATACACACGCTTCCTGCATCAAATTCTGCATCAGGGGTAAATCTGCTCCAAGAAGGAGAAGAAAACATTGGTCAATTCCTTTATCTCGAAGGCATTGAATATCAGATGTGGAATACCTATGATGTTCATTTCTATTCATCTTTTGCACTAATCATGCTCTTTCCTAAACTTGAACTCAGCATCCAAAGAGACTTCGCTGCAGCAGTAATGATGCATGATCCTGGAAAGATGAAACTTCTAGAAAATGGCCTGTGGGTTCCAAGAAAGGTTCTTGGCGCTGTTCCTCACGATCTTGGACTCAACGACCCATGGTTCGAAGTGAATGGCTACAATCTTTATAACACAGATAGGTGGAAAGACTTGAATCCAAAATTCGTTCTCCAGATTTATAGGGATGTGGTTGCGACTGGAGACAAGAAGTTTGCACAAGCTGTTTGGCCATCTGTTTATGTTGCAATGGCTTATATGGACCAGTTTGACAAGGATGGTGATGGAATGATTGAAAATGAAGGTTTCCCCGACCAAACTTATGACACATGGTCTGTGTCTGGTGTAAGTGCATATAGTGGTGGATTGTGGCTGGCAGCACTACTGGCCGCATCAGCCCTGGCACGTGAGATTGGTGACAAGGGTTCTGAAGATTATTTCTGGTTTAAGTTTTGGAAAGCAAAAGTTGCATATGAAAAATTATGGAATGGCTCTTACTTCAATTATGATAGTAGTGGTGGATCTTCAAGTTCATCGATTCAAGCTGATCAATTAGCAGGACAATGGTCTGTATTTTGACTTTTGAAAACTATATCCTTTTGCATTAGCCTCATCTGCTTCAATAGCACTTATAAACTACTTTTTATGGTTTCATTTTGAATTTAAGTTCAAATCTAAGTTATCTTCATATTTTAAAGTATGAGTTTGTATAACATAAATTAAAAAAAGGTGTTGAAGAATAGGATCATTATGAGATGTTCTGAGGATTTGGCTGTATGATGGTGGGGAAGAATTCACAAGGTAGATTTTACCTAGTTTCAAGCAAAAAATGTTGTTGAAGAAGTCTAGCTGTTGGCCCAAAAAAAGAAGTGTAGCTGTTTGATTCAAAACTCTGTATATTGGACTAAGTATTTTGCATATGTTGCTACTACGTATGATTCTGAAACTGAACATTTAGCAGAAGAAGAAACTGAAAGCATCTGAAAAATGTTGATATAACGACTTCTAAATGATTTGAATTTGAACCCTGGATATATCTTCAGGTGTTGTGTATGTAGTTATTATTCCTTGACAGAATTCAAGATGAAGTCAGAACTTATTCTTTGATTTTTTTGCAGGTATGCTAGAGCATGTGGTCTTCCACCAATTGTTGATTCAAAGAAAGCTAAAAGTGCACTTCAAATGGTTTTTAATTACAATGTTATGAGAGTAAAGGATGGGAAACGGGGTGCTGTAAATGGGATGTTGCCTGATGGAAAAGTTGACATGTCATCGATGCAATCCAGAGAAATATGGTCTGGGGTCACCTATGCCGTAGCTGCAACAATGATCCAGGAAGATATGATTGATATGGCATTTCAAACTGCAAGTGGAGTATACGAAGCTGCATGGTCTGACAATGGACTTGGGTAAGTATTATTTTTTTCTGTCATCTGAACGGTGGTTTTCTTCTCTCCGTATATGACGGAGTGCAAGTTTGAACCAAAGACTTTTTACTTTCTAAACCTCTCTCTGTCAAAACCACAGTTGGAAGCTTCCTGATGGGGTATTACCTAGTACAAATTATTGTCTTCTGAATGTTACCTTATCATGCTTTAGCTACTGAACCCTAAGTTGTTAAAGTTGGTTTGTTTGGATAGTTAGGAGTTTCCCTTCTCTTCCATTTATTTCATTTTTCAACAAACATGGGCTCTTCATTTGAAGAATCTTAACCATGTGTTGACAGAATTAATTGGTATGATTGTCGGTCATAGGATATGCAACAACTTGAGCCTGAAACTTTGTTAATTTGGTATAACCATGAAAGACAAACTATTATGATGACTGATCAAATCTTTTGTGGTTTAGGTAATCATAGGCTTTACATCAAATTATTACTTCGAAATGAAGCCTAGCCATTTTTTCTCCCAACTGGGTAGGATGTAGGATTCTGCAAGTTAGAATTGTCTGTGCACGAGCAGTGTATATGACAATCTCATTGACTTGTTGGGTTTTGGTTTTAGATTTTTATTACCTGGGTAAATTATAGTTGACCCTTGTGATTTGTCCAATAATTCATTTGTCCCCATTATGGTTTTTAGTCTATAATTAACACAAATTTGACTTGTCAAGTTAGTAAAATTTTCTATACAAATTTTAACAGAAATAAACGAGTTTAATGTCGAAGTCTTTTCTACTTTTATTGTTCAAATGCTATTGCCGGGTTTAATTAGATGGTTTCAATTTTCAAGTGTGAACTTAATCATTTAATATTTTTTTTGCCTTAATCATTTAATATATTTATGTGTGCACAATCATTTAATATATTTAAAAATGCTATGAAACAGTTATAATATAATTCCGACAATGAAATTCTTCTTATATTATTGACTTGATTTTTTCTGTTAAAATTAAAACCATACATATCACTAGGTGGTTAAACGGGAATGGGACAAACTATGAAGATGTGCTCTGTTTCTTGTAATTTTTTTCATATCTCATTGAGGTCCTTCCGTTTGATCAATTGTAGCTATTCTTTTCAAACTCCTGAAGCATGGACCACTAAAGATGAATACAGATCTCTATGTTACATGCGCCCTCTAGCCATATGGGCAATGCAGTGGGCCTTGTGCAGAGAAAAGCAAATGCAAGATGAGAGTGAATCTGATGAGAAGGATGGTGCACTGTTTAGATACCATGATGGTTTCACAAGAGTTGCTCACCTCTTAAAGGCAAAGGAGGAGGCAGGCTCTAGGAGTCTATTTCAGGTTATATTTGATTACACTTGCAAGAGGATGCTATAAGCATAGCCTCATTGGCTTGTTTTGTGCCATGTGTGTAGATTGTTTACGGTCCTGTCATGTCCTGGTGGGAAATGATCATCATTTTGAGTAAAATTTGACCTTTCAATTAATTTGGATGGTTCAGATTTATTTAGAACACTTTTATTTTTGATGAAAAAAGTATATTTTTACAGCCCAAATTAATTAGACGGTCAAAAATGGACTCAACATGAGTCATTTTTCTGCTAAGAAAGAGGAAAAATCCCATCACTATGTTTTTCATATAGTTATATCCTTATTGGGCCCTTTTATTGGAGTTATCCCATTTGTTTGATAGCCTGTACCATGTAGTACATTATTGGGGTAATAATGCAATTTTAAGCCTAATGGGTTTGGTTTATATATAAATTAGTTTTAAATTATAGTACAATTTATTTATTTACTTATTTATACTGCATAAAGAAAGCAAAAAATTTAGAGTTACTCTTATTTAACAAGATGAAAATAAAAATTAATTTTCAAGACTAACATCGTAACTCAATAAAAAATATAAATACTTTCTCTAGTTATTTTTATAAAAAAATTTAAGAGTATTCTTTTAGTCATATTTATAATTATAAAAAACAAAGGTCCTTTATCTTGAATTATTTCTTTATACCTTTTATGCATAAAGAAAATTGTCTTTGCAAGGAAGTTATTGTTTTCCAAGCAAGAGGAGGAAGTATAGGTTATTTAATATAAGTATTTCTGAAAAGAAATTTCAATTTGCAATATATTAATGACACTCAACTAATTTCAATTGTTTTTCTTAATTTTGATGAAGTTTTTATTTATTTTTAATAAAAGGACCAATGACAGTATTATTCAACCTCGTTCATTTCATTTTTCTAGATTTCCTTCTTTTTTGGATGCATAGGATGACTAATATGTTGAGAAAAATATGAAGCATAAAATTACTAATATTGGCCCTGTTTAGTTACTAGAAAGGATAGTGATAGAATTAAGAAGCTCCTAAAATAGTTGATAAATAGTTGTGTCTCTTAAATATATGGTTTTGAGTTTGATCTTTGGCCGTTTATATAGAAAAAATCTTATTGGAAAGGTAAAATCTATTTCAATTATTTCTATATTTAAAAGGAATTAATCTTTAACTATTAGTTAGAAAATACTATTTATGCTTATTAAATAAGGAAGAATAGTATGGAATGGAAAAATTTGTTTGTGGTGACATAAAAAATGTTGAAATCAGAATTATATTTTATATTTTATCAAATAAAAATAAATATAAAAACACCAAACAGCCCTTCAACAAATTTTCCATAGCCTTCCTCTTCACACCACCCATAGTTCTTCCTTTCCTCTTCCTCTTCACTGGGACCATTGTTGGTAATAATATAAGAGACTAGAAGAGATATTGGAAATGAATAATACACTTTACTCAATAAACAAAGCCTTTATATAGGCAATTACATAAAAATGACTTCCTAATAAAATGCCACGGCTTGCAAATTAAAATGATTAAAATAATAAAATTATGTAATGTGCAAATAATGCAATGGAAAATTAACATAAACATAATCCTTCAAATCAGAACTCCTCCGCCAAAATAGTGCATCAACTAGAAAGTGGGATATTGGCATCGAGATTCATAGCAACTTACACGTAGTGATAATGGGCTTAAGGTAATGGTAGAGTGGCCAATAAGTAAGGGACATGTGGCAAGCTATCAAAATAGCTGCACTTTTCTATTCTTTTTATTAGTCACGTTATAAAAATTTTATGTGATTCTAAATATAGGTCATGTTTCATAAGTTTTTGAAATATTAATTATATTATTTTAAAAATACTCTTATTTATGAATAAGAGAGAGTGTATATATTATTTAAATTTGTAGTATTTATTATGGGTAAAAATATAAATCATATTAATTTTAAGACAATTTTAATTTTATAACCAATTTTTCTTAATTTTAGTGAGTTAATTAAAAGTTATGAACTAATGGGAGTAATAATTGTGACATAACCAAAACCCTAGAACCACCAACAATCACCACACCATTGCACAAAACCACCAACAAAATCAACCAGTCGCAGACCCTCACCAGTACATCTTTTTTGTTACATTGCCTTCCTCTACTCCTCCAACATTGAAGATCCAAAGAGTTTAAGAAAACTTAAACCCACATTCAGGTGAGTTGCAAAGACGTTAGGGAGTTCCAGTCGCCGGTGACGACACTTAGTAAATCTATGACTTGGCATGAATTTCAAGCAAATCTAAACTCTCTCACAATTGAACAATGGAGAAGCAAAGATAGATGCTAGGTGCCATTGTATGACGGCAACCGTCACTGGGCTGGGCTCTCATGATATGTGGCAAGGAGGGTTGTGGAATGGTGGAGGGTTGTGTGATAATGACGAAGATGGCAAAGTAAATGGCAAAAGTTGTGTGGTGAAGGTTATTTCGCTATTCTAGAAGCTATGCGAAGAAATGCTAAGGAGCATGATTCAAAAAATCGGACCGGACCGACTGGTTTGACCGAGAACTGGCCCCTGGTCCTGTCCGGTAATAGATAAAAACCGGTGAAAATCAGTCAAGAACCAGTCAAATCTGTCAAAAACTGGTTTGCCCTTTTTTTTAAATATTTTTTAAAATAAAATAATATTATTTTTAGTACTAAGTAGCATTATTTTTAATATAAATTTTTTTTTATATTATAATATGTTATAAGTATTATTATAATACATAATTATTAATAATAGTAAATTTACTTAACAAATAAGATAAAAATAGAATATCAATTGATTATTTTGAATTCAAAATATAATTATAGATAAATATTAACTTGTTTAGATTTTTATATTAGATTGTAAAACTTATTAATAATATTTTTAATTTTTCATATATTATTAAATTTACTTTTTATTCTAGAACAAATGTTAATTTTTTTATCATGAATAAATATCTTTTATATTTTTTATCTATATTATTAAAAATATATTAATTTATTCACAATCGATCCGATCCCGGTCTGACCACTGAATCTTGAACCGTTACCTCATCCGGTTCAATGACCGGTCTGATTTTTTGAACCTTGCTAAGGAGTCTTGATTCTTTTAATTTTGGAGATGAATGAGGATGGCTACACTTGTGACAGTCATGATTTACTAAGGAATCAAGATGCCTGCAACCAAATGCGTTACCCTATGGAATCTGTATAGGATTCCATTCCTTTCCCACTGAATGCCAACAACCAAACAAGACCATTGTTTATTGAAAATCTCATAAAAAGAATTTGCGGGCATGCGTTGTCCATTTTTCCAGATTTCAAAAGAGGAGAAAATGGCACGAAAACATGTCCACTAAATAAAGTTAAATGCAGAGTGCTAATACTATATTGATATTTTAGGGCCTGTTTGGTTCGTAGAATTATTGGGAATTGATTGGAATTGAATAGTTGGGAATGGAATGGGATGAAATCTTGTAAGCCAAAATTTTGTTTGGTTCACCATAGAAAAGATATAGGTAACAACTTGAATTTATTTAGTTGGACATAAGAAAATGAAGGAATGAGATATAAATAATATGCAAAAAGTCAGAATTACACCTAAGTAAAAATTTAGCCCAATATCAATTGCTCCAATATTGTGTTCGTAACGTAACTTTTATTTATTTATTTTTTAGTTACAAACGGGTAACATCTTTTTTTTTGTTCAGACAATAACCTTATATTTTAAGTTTTTACATATTTTTATTTTTATTAAATAAAAAATATCTAAGTATAAAATACAATATAAAAAATAAAAGAAAAACTTAAGTATATTTCAATTCTTATTATTTTTTTATTTTAAATTTTTTAAATTAAATATTTTTAGAGAAAAAAATCATATAGAAAAATTACACTAAATAACTTGTATGAATTAATAAAAAAATTTTAAGAAAAAATGGGATACATTATCTGTGAAGGGTATTTTAAGAATGATATTTCATAATTAATGTCATTTCTGTCATTTGGTCTTCATTCCTAGTGGTAGGAATAAACAAAATCAGGGTCCAAGGTAGAAAAGTTAACTCTCAAATCTTTGGTCATCTTCATTCCCATGGGAGTCCATATACCTATTCCCATGTCCAACCAAATAGTTCAAGTGTAGGAATAAAATCTGGATTCTCACTCCATGAACACCTAGGAAATGAACCAAACGGACCCATACGTCTAACTCAGCCAACATTCACAAATCTTCAATTAGAAGATTAAACTTCCACACAACAAATATTGTTTGAAATTCAATTAAAGGCCTGTTTGGTTAAATTACGGGTGGTAGGCAATGGTAATGGAATTACATTCCCATGTTGGAACTATTTGGTTGCACAAAGTTTCTATATTTATGATTACATTTGTAATCAAAATGCACCCAAATTAGGTAATCTTCGTGCCTCTTAAAAATTTCTGCAATCCCAATTCCGAACCCCCTTTCAAAAATACCCTCCCTCTTTCATTAATGTTTACCGACTTTTTTGATGAGATTTTCTAATCTTTTGATTTTCCGTTATGTTAATGGCAAAGATATATTTTTTGGGATCTGTTGATTATATTTTCATTTTGAATCTATTTTTCCCTTTTACTAGTCTATTTTTCTGACGGAGGAAGCAGGAATGACTGGCAGTGATGGTGGTGTGATGTCATTGGTGTGGATAATAGTGGTGGCAGTAGATGTAGGGACGGTGGTGTGATCTCGAACAAGGGAGGAGCTAGGAAGTTTATCATGGGGGCCAAATTTTTAGAATATATATGGTTAGTTTAAGTCTTTTTTTGTATTTATCATATATATATATATGTTCATTTAATTTTTTAAATATAGATATATTTACCATATATCTTCATATATTCATTTTAATAAAAAATATAAAAATTATATTTCTGGATGTGTTATTGGTATTATGATGATTTGAAAAAAATATTAGGATTTATCTTTAAATTTTATAAAAAAAATAAATCAATATATATATAGGATAAGAAACTCTGAAAGTTATAGGTTTGACATGCTAAAACTAATCTTAATTAATATTATATGCAATTTAATTAACAAAATACCTATATTAATACAACTGGTCAATTGTTTTGGCTCTTTATATGTTTTCTTACAAAAAATTTAATACAAGCAAGAAGACTAAGGTATAATATAAATATTAAGTATTATTATTTTTATTGATGGACTTAATATTATTAATAATAAATATATTTTAATAAACTAAGAAAATATATGTTTTACATTTTATTTAATCATATCAATAATATATATATATATATATATATGTACGAGGGTGTATAAGGAAGAAATGTTTGAGAGGATAAGGCGGTGTGGGGACCAAACCCCTCACTCCTTTCTATATTGTAATGATATATTGTGAGAGGGGAAAGGGTTGGGGGGACCACGGCTCCCCAGTCTCCACTTTCCTCCATCATCCTTGAACTCGGAGAAATTACAAGCGAGGAAGGAGGGAGAAAGGAGGAGGAAGTGAAAAGATTAAAGGGCATTTTAGTTTTTTAGTTATTATTTTTATTTAATTAAATATAAAAATAAATTTGTTCTCAGTTCCACAATATTATATCAGATAAACACAAATATAATCATCATTTTATTATATTTTATTCTATTACATTCCATTTACCCAATGTAATTAATTGGCCCTAGTAGTCTTAACAATTTTG
Source organism: Adenanthera pavonina (assembly GCA_026686845.1). NCBI lineage: Eukaryota > Viridiplantae > Streptophyta > Magnoliopsida > Fabales > Fabaceae > Adenanthera > Adenanthera pavonina. The sequence continues at coordinate 15,214,171 of JAIVEN010000017.1, forward strand.
CACAAAACCATTGGCAAGTCATACACTAAAACTCCATTTGGTTCGATGGATTTTGGAAGGAAAAAAAGGGGGGGAATTTTTTCATCATATTTTTTAAATCAAATAAGAGGATGAAACATTTTTCCTTCATTTTAATATAGGAAGGAGAGGAAGGGATATAAGAGAAAATACTCACTTTTTCTTATTTAGTTTTAAAAAAAAATAAAAATTTTTCCTCCCCTCCCCTCTCATCCAAATCCCCCCGTACCAAACAGAGGATAAGCAAAAAATATCGAGTCAATAACTATAAATTTTTAAATGCACATATAGATAAATTGTTAAATTATATTCTTGTTATATTAGAAGGGTTTAAACTTTTCCACTTTCCACACTCCATTTGATTAAATTGTTAAATTTTATTTTTGTTGTATTATAAGGGTTTAAACTTTTTCACTTGCCACACTCTATCTCATTCTTACTATTTAAGTTAGCCTCATATAAAAATGTTACATTAGTAATAGGCAAAAATTTACTTTTAATATTTTAATTTTAAATCAAAATTTAATTTGATCTTTTAATTTTTATTATTTTTATGGATAAGATACAAAATAATTGTATATAAGAAATACTGGAGTAATACCTATCAAGGAGAAAATGGTGAAAAATCGTTTAAGGTGGTTTAGGTATGTACAAAAAATAGGATAAGAGTAGCTAATAAGGAGAGTTGATCAAATAACTTAAAATCCTATTAAAAGACGTAGAAGAAGACCAAGAAGGACACTAAAAGAAATTATAAGGTGTAATCCCTTGATAAATAATTTATTTGAAGAGATGATACTTGATAGAATTCATTGGTGTCATATGATCCATGTAACCGATCCCATTTAGTGGGATAAAACTAATATTGTTGTTTAAATTCTTTAACTCTTAAAATGTGTTAAAAAGCTTTCTTTTATCTTATCCTTATATGTTTTCGGTTGTTACTTGAGGGATATCCTTGGTACTAATAAAAAAAGATAAAAGCTTTCTAAAATGCTTTCTCTTATAATCCTTATATTTAGGGCCACATTATAACCCCATAGTTGACTTAACCAAAGAAAAATTAATTTAAGATTTAAGCCAACCCACTTGTATCACTATTCACTATCCTTTCGTTAATCTTACCTTCAAAATACTTTTCTAAACCTTAAAATAATTTATTAACCGCTATTCCACATTTTTCAGAGAAGAATTGATGGATTTCCATCATTTACAGAAAAAATGTTTGTTAAAAGCAATGTTAAAAAAATCAGATCAGACATTGAACCGGACAAGATAGCGGTTTAATATTCAATGGTGTCAGACCAGTTGTAATTAATATGTATCATAAAGATTAAAATAATGTAAATAAATAAAAGAAAAAGCAAAGATTGAAGAAAAAATTTAGATAAGAAAAATGATATAAACCTTTATTATCAAATACTTTTAAAAGCCATATAAAGTTAAATTAAAATGATAAATTTTAAAATTAAAATATAGAGAAATAACGGATATAACAAATATTATAATGATGTTATCACATAAAGAAAAAAATTCAAGAAATAAACACAAAAAATGAGCAAAACTTAAAGAAAAAGAAAAAAGTTAGAAGAGAAATTTATGAACCTTTGTTATCAAGTACTTTTAAGAGTCATGTTAAAGTTAAATTAAAATAATTAAGTTTAAAATAAAGTATAGATAAATAATATATATTACAAATATCAGAATAATGTTATTGCATAGAGAAAAAAATTCAAGAAATAAAAAAAAGTGAGTGAATATTGAAGAAAACAAGGAAAAGCAAAAACCATTTGACACTTGAAAGTCTTACATTGCTCAAGTTTTAATAAAGTGGGTGTGTTGAGGCCTATATAAAGATAGTTTTGTTAGTCATATTAGAAGCAATATATTAGGTATCTTTGAGATATCTTAATGGGCTTGGAAATCTTTTTTTTTTAGGTCCAGAGTTGTAAATTTTTTAAGTTCTTTTTAAAATCAGAACGGGACTGGTTTTCACCAGGTCAACCAATTTTTGATCGATTTTCCTAGTTGTTGACCGGTTCTTGGGGAGGTTGGTTTTGGGAAGAGTTCTGGAGTGGACCAGACCAGGGACCGATTTCTGGTTAAACCGGTTGAACCGACCGATCCGGTTTGATTTTCTGAGCCATGGTTAAAAGTGAATCACACATCACTAACCCAACAATAGAAAGTGAATCACAAATCTCATGGTGGATTTCCATTATATCCCCATTTTCTTTCCCCTTTGTCCAAATATTACTGAGCTACAACAATTAAGGATAGCCACTCAACATTTATTTTTTTACTAACTTCCCCCTGTCTCTTTAGATCATGGAGAGATGAATTTAGATCCATGCAACTATATATTTGTAAGAGATGTACACAACCTAATTTTCAAAATATGGGTAGAAGATCTCTAAGGTAAGAAATATATATGATCTAAATCACTCGAATTTGATACAAATAGTTCAAATATAATTTTTTGACATTTTTTATTTTAAAAATATCAGAAGCTTCTAAAAGGTGATTATTTTATGGGATAAATGAGCTTTTGGTCATTGAAGTTTTTTCAAATTTCATATTGGTACTATATTTTTATTTTGATTAAATAATTTCTTATAATTTAAAAAAATTATCTATTAGAAAAATAAATTTTAAAAAATTATAATGGCAGAGATGAGATTTATTGATGAGATTTTCTAACATGTTGACTTTCCAATATGTTAATGGCAGAGATGTATTTTTTGGGAATTTGTTGATTATATTTTCATTCTGAATCTATTTTTCCCTTTCACTAATCTATTTTTCTGATGGAGGGAGGAGGAATGACTGGCCGTGACGGTGGTGTGATGTCATTGGTGTGGATAATAGTGGTGGCAATAGATGTAGCGTCGAACAAGGGCGAAGCTAGGAAGTTTATCATTGGGGGGGCCAAATATTTAGAATATATATGGTTAGTTTAAGTTTTTTTTAGTATTTATCATATATATATATATTAATTTAATTTTTTAAATATAGACATATTTACCAAATATTTTCATATATTAATTTTAATAAAAAATATAAAAATTACATTTTTAGATATGTTATTGTACTATGATGATTTGAAAAAATATTAGAATTTATCTTTAAATTTCATAAAAAATAAATCAATATATGTAGGATATGAAACTCTAAAAGTTATAAGTTTGGCATACTAAAACTTATCTTAATTAATATTACATGCAAATTAATTAACAAAAAACCTATATTAATACAACTGGTCAATTGTTTAGCCTCGTGATATGTTTTCTTACAAAAAATTTAATAAAAACAAGAAGACTAACATATAATATAAATATTAAGTATTATTATTTTTATTAATAAACTTAATATCATCAATAATAAATATATTTTAATAAACTAAGAAAATATATATTTTACATTTTACTTAATTATGCCAATAATATATATATTTATATACTCTCTTCGGTCTATATTATAAGAAATTTTAGTTTTTTATCTAAAATATAGAGTATTAGATATTTTTCTTTTCATTTTACTCATATCTTTAATGCTTACATACTTTTTATCTATAATCTTATAATGATAACAGAATGAAGTATTTAAAAAGGGTACAATAGAAAATGTGAGTGGTTTTTGCATTGATTTTAGGTGAAAAAATGATTTTCTTAAAATACATGCAATTGATACAAAATACCTTATAATATGGATCGGAGAAAGTATATGTCAGTGTGTATGAGGAAGGAATGTTTCGGAGAGTGAGGCAGTGTAGGGGACCACGACTCCTGAGTCCCCTCTCTCCAGGAAAATCTCATTTTAGAATCTCCCAATAAAAATATTTTTGAAAAGAATTTATAATAATTGAAATCCTAAAACAAGACCTAGATTCTTATAGGTAAAAACAAAATATAGTTGTTTGACCAAAATATCTCTTCTTCTTTCACCTTTTCCTTCTTACCTCATAGGTGCTGATGATGTCGTTAGAGGTTTGGTTGTCGGCAATGTCACCTGTGACCGGTGATGTCGTTGCCAAAGCTTCAGCAATTAGCACTGGTGCCAGAATAGTGAAATATTCTCACTTGCAAAAACAGTTATTACCACTTGGAAAAATAGTTATCGTCATTTAGGAAATTAGTTATCTTCACTTGAAAAATTAATTATTCCCATTTGGAAAATTAGTTATTTCCGCTTGGAAAATTAGTTATTTCCACTTAAGAAATTAATTATCTTCACTTAGAAATTTAGTTATCCTTACTAGGAAATTAATTATCATTACTTGAAAAATTAGTTATCTTCACTTGGAAAATTAGTTATCTCTACCTAGAAAATTAGTTATCCACACTTGGAAAAACAGTTATCTTCACTTAGGGAATTAATTATTTCCACTTGGGGAATTAGTTATCTCTAATTGAAAATTTAATTATTCCCACTTGAAAAATTAGTTATTTCTATCATTGCCAGCAACTGGCACCGGTGCCGGAAAAGAAAAATATCCTCACTTGGGAAAATAGTTATCCCTATTAGGGAAAACAGTTATCGCCACTTGAGAAATCAGTTATCTCCACTTGGGAAATCAGTTATTTTTACTTGGAAAATTAGTTATCTTTACTTAAAAAATTAGTTTTTTCGATTTGGGAAATTAATTTTCATTTAAAAAATTAGTTATTCCCACTTGAGAAATTAGTATATTTTTTTTGGATAATTAATTTATTGTACCTAGAAAATTTGTTATCTCCATATAATTAATTTTCTAAATAGGTAACTAATTTTCCAAGTGAAGATAACTAATTTTTCAGGTGGAAATAACTAATTTTCTAAGTGGAGATATTACACTATTCTAACACCGATGTTGGTTGCTGGATCCCCGACAAAGTCATCGATGATTGAAGCTCTAGTGACATTACCATCAATCAAACCTTCAGCAATGTCACTGCCATTAGGGAGGTAACAAAAAAAAGAGGAAAGGAGAAGGAGTATTTTGGTCAAAAAACTATATTTTTTAACTATAAGGACTTAGGTCTTTTTTAAGGATTTCAATTATTATAGATTATCTCTAGAAAACATTTTTGTTGGGAGGTCTTGATATGGGATTTTCCTTTCTGCCACCCTTGATCTCAGGAAAATGACTGGCAATAAAGGAAGGAATGAGTGAAAAGACTAGCTCCGTTTGTTTTGATGGATTTTGGAGGGGAGGGGAGGGGAGAGAAAATTTTTCATTTTATTTTTTTTTCAAACTAAATAATGAGAGTGAGTACTTTTCCTCCTATTCTTAGACATGAAGGAGAAGAAGGGATAAAAGTGAAAATACTTATTTTTCTTTATTTAGTTTGAAAAAAAAAGATAAAAAATTTTTCCTCCTCTTCAAAATTCCTAAGAGCATTTAAGTTTTTATTGTTATGATTTTTGTTTAATTAAATATAAAAAATAAATTTGTTCCCATATCCTTAATATTATACTAGATAAACTCATATATAATAATTATTTTATTATATTTTATTCTATTATATTCCATTTACCCAATCTAATTGAACTAAACATATCCTAACATTCCTAACAATTTTGCACAAAACCATGGGCAAGTCATACACTAAGAAAACAATACCAAGTCAATGACTCACTATAAATTTTTTAAATGTATATATAGATAAATTGTTAAATTTTATTTTGTTATATTAGAAGGATTTAACCTTTTCCACCTTCCACACTCTATCTCGTTCCTATTATTTAAACTAGCCTCATATAAAAATATTACATTAGTAATAGGTAAAAATTTTCTTTTAATCTTTTAATTTTAAGTCCAAATTCAATTTGATCTTTTATTTTTTATTTTTTTAATTCTTTAACTTTTACAATGTGTTAAAAAGCTTTATTTTATTTCAAAATAATTAGTTTTTAATTGTCAATTGAGGGATATCATTATCCTCACTAAAAAATGGCTTTCTCTTGTGGCCCTTATATTTAGGGCAACATTATAACCCCTTGACCTAACAAAAAAAAATTAATTTAAGATTTAAGTCAACCCACTAGTATCACTATGTTAATCTTAACCTTAAAATACTTTTTAAAACCTTAAAATAATTTATTAACCACTATTCCACATTTTTCAAAGAAGAGTTTATGGATTTATATCATTTACAGAAAAAATGTTGGTAAAAAGTGAATCGCATATCACTAACTCAAAAATAGAAAGTAAATTACAAATCTCGTGGTGGATTTCCATTGTATCCTTATTTTCTCTTCCCTTTGTCCAAACATTACTGAGTTCCAATGAGTAAGGATAGCCCCTCAACGTTTGGTTTTTACTAACTTTCCCTTGTCTTTTAGATCGTGGAGACATGAATTTGGATCCTTCTAACTCTAACATATGTGTAAGAGATGTACACAACCTAATTTTCAAAATATGGGTAGAAGGTCTCTAAGATAAGAAATATATATTATGATATCTAAATCACTCGAATTTGATATAAATAGTTCAAATATAATTTTTTGATACTTTTTATTTTAAAAATAATCAGAAGCTTGTGAAAGGTGATTATTTTATGGGATAAATGAGCTTTTAGTCCTTGAAATTTTTCCTGATTTTCATATTGATCCTATATACTTATTTTGATTAAATAATTTCTTATAATTTTATATCATTAAAAATTAACCCTTAATATTTCAAAAGAATCAGTAATTTAATCTCTCTATCCTCTAATATGGCATTAATACTCTTAAAATTGAGAATACATGGCTAATAGTTAGTTAAATTGAATTGCCATATAAATTATTAAGTCTAATTGTACTGTAATTTTTTTTTTAAAATGGAAAAATGCACTGATAATTCAAATTTTTATTTTTATGGTCTTTGCATTTTTGGGAAAAAATACAATTTAGTTAGCCTAAATAATCTATATGTTAATCTAAGTTAGCTAACTGCTAACCACATTATCTCAATTTTAAATACATTAATGCTATTTTGAAAGATAAAATGGTTAAATTACTGAATTTTTGAAGTATTAAGGACTAACTCTTTAATAATATAAAATTATAAAGAGTTATTTAATTAAAATAAAAATATATGAACCAATATCAAAATTTTGGAAAACTTTGAGAATAAAAAGATCCTTTATCCCTTATTTTATAGAACAAATATTTTAATTAAATTAATTTAATAATGTTAAAATCAAGTAAAATTAAAGGATAAAGTGAAAAATAAAATAAAATAAAATTATCAAATTCAAATAAAATAAAGCTAAGGGCCACAAATAAAGTTCAGGGAACAAGAATATATGTGCCTAAAATTTAAACCATTCAAACTTTAACGGTTTATACCAAAGCTCCCTGGCCCACCCCAATAACTATATATAGTTTCAAATTCTCTCATTTTTGGGCTTTCTTCGCCAAGAAACTTGAGTAAGATTCACTTGTGAAACTGGGGCTTCTCTCTCGTAGAGGGCGGTTCTCGCTATTCGTGGGAGACCGCTCGCCCTTTTGGATTGGCATCATTTTCAAGGTTTCCATCGCTGTACAATAATCTTCATTGGAGTTTGTTTCCTTTTGTATTTTCTGTAATTTCCGAAATTTTCATGGGGTTGCAAGTGACGAATCATCGCTTGTTTGTGTTTGTGATGTGTGAATCTTTGATCAATTCGTTCTATCTTCTCTAGTGTGTGCTCTTCTAAAGTCTCTGCACAAGAATGCTCTTTGGATTTGTGTTTGTTTACGAAAATTTTGGCAAATTGTATGAATTTTGAATTACCCCAAGTCTTGTATTTCGAATTGAGGATTTCTCAATTCGAGACTGATTTGATATTTCGTAAAAGAAAGGGACGTTGCTATGGTTGGAGTTTCCCAATCTGGATCTCCCAGACCTGGGGGATGGGTGAAGGGGAAATTGGTGGGATCAGGATCTTTTGGAATGATTCATTTAGCCATGAGCAAATCCGCAGGAGGGCTCTTTGTTGTTAAATCCGCACATACAAAGACTAAATTTGGGGCTTTAGGGAATGAGGTCAAAATTCTCAAGACTCTAGAACCTTCTCTTTATATAGTCCAATATCTAGGGTCAGAAAGAGATGGAGGTAATCTCAATGTTCTAATGGAGTACATGGCTGGGGGTAGTTTGGCTGATGTTGCAGAGAAATTTGGTGGGTCATTACAAGAAGATGTGGTTCGTCTGTACACTAGAGAGATACTTAAAGGCCTCAAGTTTCTTCATGGTAATGGGATTGTGCACTGTGACCTCAAGTGCAAGAATGTGCTTCTGGGGTCTTCTGGGGACAACAAATTGGCAGATTTTGGATGTGCAAGGAGGGTGGATGACTTGGAAAATGAGGGCTTGACGAAGAATAACAACTCCTTGGAAAATGTAAGTGGGACCCCTCTATGGATGGCTCCTGAAGTTTTGAGGAAGGAGAAGCTTGATTTTGCTGCTGATATATGGTCTCCGGGATGTACTGTGATTGAAATGGCCACTGGTAGGCCTCCTTGGGGTGCTTCAAACTATGATTCAAACCCAATGGTTGTTCTTTTGAAGATTGCCTGTGGTGATGAGAGACCCCAACTCCCATCCCATTTTTCAAAGGAGGGTCTGGATTTCCTGAGGAGGTGTTTGGAGAGAGACTCAAGGAAAAGGTGGACATGTGAGGAACTGCTTGGGCATCCATTTGTGTCAAGGGATTCATCCATAACAGCACCAACTTCACCAGAAGAAGCCTCTGCTCAGTCACCATCCAGTGTGCTGGGGATTATGAGGTTTGAGGATGCTTATGAAAATTTGGAGGAATCAGAAAGTCCAGAGGGAAATAATGATGATTCTCAGGAAGAAACCCATTTGCATGGTGCAAAGATGAAGACTGTGAAGTGTGTTCATCAAAGAGTTGGATTACTGTCAGATCAGACTGAAAATTTCAAAACTATGAGAATGAGGATTTGGATCCCTTCTAGCGATGACATGGAGTAACGAAGAGAAAGAAAGAAGAAAGAGGTATAGGATCATTTTCTCTCTCTCTCTCTTGCTCTCTTTCTTAACGTCTCCCATTACAAGAAGGAATCCATATCTGTTGAGAATGGAACAGTTATAATGTACAGTCAATGAGTAGGAGAGAGATTTTTCTTTTTGGCTCTCTTCTCATTAATTAGTCACATTGTTTGTATTTTTGTTACAGAAGAAATAGCTTTGTTCTTCTAATCCCTCATTGGTAATTTGTAATTATAGAAATAGAAACTGTTGAATGTAATATTATACTATACATACAAATCCGAGTTCCTGAGTTTTTTTCCCCCTTTTTTCAATGAGTCATGAATCATGATTGTTAGAAAGAATAAATTGGAGTCTTGTAGAAAAATAATAGTTTTAATTTAGTTTATTGTTTTCTGGTTAGGATATTGTTTAGATTTGATTTAGATTTTCTTGATTGATTCTTGAATTGTATATTTTTGTCTGCGTTCTATACATTGGCCTATGTATATTGGGTCTGGACATTGTATGTAATGAGAGTCTCCTAATAAAATAAAACAAAGTATTATTCAAAAAGTCCATGTTTCTACGTGGCATCAGAGCAGGTTGGATCTACCACAACCCAACCTGGATCCAAGAACATGTTCTAGCCTTTCCTCTTTGAGTCATCAACGAGCAAGCCCTAGTTTCCTATTTTCACCACCACCACCATCTCCTTCCCTCGGTACCACCGTCGCCTCATCGCCAAACAAAAATCCTACCACCATCATCTCCTCTCCTTTTCAAGCACACCATTAATTCTTGCCTCGTCTCTAATGTCGTTTCCTCTTCAAGTAGAAATCTTCATTCACCAATCATTTTTTTTGAAGATATTGGTTAAAGAAAGCATCAATCCATGGGGGAAGATAAGACCACAGAACGTGCCACTACTCCTGCCATTGCTGCATTTGATTTCAATCACCTGTTATTCCTCTATCCATCGGATACACAGGTGATCGCACTTGTAGCCCAAGTTCTCAAAGGAACAGAGAACTATGCCATTTGGAGTCGCGCAATGCAGAACGCGCCCTTGGCCAAAAACAATATCCTAACCAGAAGCTTAAGATCCCAATCTCCAATCATAGTGGGATCGGTGCAACACAATAATGGTAACGTGGCTTAGTAATTCAATTGACAAGGAAATATCGAGTTATCTGGCATTTTGTACAAGCGCACACCTTGTCTGGGTTGATTTGAAGGAAAGATTCAATAAAACTGATGGCACCAAGATCTTCAGTCTTCATCAGACAATCAACCCCTTGACCCAAGGTTCAATGTCTGTCAATACTTATTTATACAAGACTAAAGGAGCTGTGGGATGAATATGCAACCCTAGCTCCTATGCCTTCATGCTAGTGTCATTCAGCCAAAGAATATGCTAAAATTGTTCAACAACAGAAATTGTTCCAATTCCTTATAAGGCTCAACGAAGTCTACAATCAGGCAAGGAGCCAAATTCTCTTGATGTCACCTTTGCCTTTTGTGAACCAGGCTTATAACATGATTATGCAAGATGAGTCTTAGAGGCAAATAACATCTAGATCTGTAAGTTCTCCCTTGGATAGTTTTGTCATGATTACGAGGACACCAAGGGGAGGAAGAGGCAAATGGTGTCATAGTTCTTTAGAAGAATGTACAAATTGCAAGTAAAAGGGTCATCGCAAGGAGAATTGCTATTGGCTCATCAGGTTTCCTCTAGGATTCAGAGCTAATAGAGGAAGGGGGAGAATGCAAGAATCGCAGGCTAGTCAGGCTGTGGATGAACCAACCACAAGTTTGGGTTTTTCCTCCTCGATTGAAGTAATAGCAGTTGTTTCTCCAAGCTTCACAGTCCAACAATATGAGCAGATTCTTGAGCTGCTTAAGAAAGACACTAAGGAAGTAGATGTCAATGTAATGATAGCCACGTCAAGTTTGGATAAAACTCTCTCTATTAAATTGTATAGGACTGATTGGATTCTTAACTCTGGTGCTAGTTGTCACATAGTCTGTAGTCTAGAGTTATATGATAAATATGAAATCTACACTAGTCCACCTAAACTATAAAATTGTCAAATGGATCAAGGGTTCGTGTGACGCATATAGGGAGTGTGACTATTCTTAATAATATTGGTCCTTAAGGGTGTTTTATATGCACCGGGATTATATTTCAATTTAGTTTTTATACACAAGCTAACTAAAGCACGTATATGTATAGTGTCCTTCTTTCATGATTTTGTCACTTTGCAGGATATGACAACTGGGAAGCTCAAAGGAATTGTAGAATAGACAATGAGTTTTATATAGCTCATGAAGAGAAAGCTCTGCATACTGTGTTCTCTATTCAATAAGGTATTAAAAATTGGAGCTATCATTGAACCAAATGAGGCAACGGTTCAAGATTCAGTGGTCAGACCGGGATCGGATCGGTTGTGAATAAATTAATATATTTTTAATAATATAATCAATTGATATTCTATTTTCCTATTATTTGTTAAGTAAATTTATCATTATTAATCATTATGTATCATAATAATATTTATAACATATTATAATATAGAAAGAACAAAAATTAGAGAAAAATAAGCTTTTGGTCTTTGAGATTTTGTTGGGTAGAGAAATCAGTCCCTAAGGTTTTGATTGTTTTAAATATGTCCCTGAAGTTTGCTCCGTGTAATCTGTCTGTCCCTAACCTTTCAGAAAGTGGTGTAAGGTTGTCCACATGCCATTAATAGTGTCAAAAGCACTGAGTTGGCTAATGAAACATCACATGGCAGCTGAATTATAGAGTTAGAGATAAATATTAGTGGAGCTGGAGATCAATATGCTGACACCATTTGACACATCAGGCCACACAAGACACATTAGAGGGGTTATTCAAATTGAAGACACAAAACGCAAAGCAGAAAGAAGGCGGCCTTTCTTGCGCGGGAATAAGTGCTCTGTTTCTCCACTCATATGCAAATCACGTCACTAGGTTTAGAGTCCTTTGCAGCAACCTTCTTTGCTTCGTGAAATTGGTGATAGAGAACTTGCGTGGGAGAAAGGCAGATATGTTTTTGAGAAAGGCCGACTATTGGGTGGAAGCTAGCCAAGGAAAAAGAGTAGTAAGGTTGATGTATACTTTTAGCTTATGTAGCTTGCTTTGTCTTTAGAGATTTGTAGTTGTACTAGGCTTTTTTTATTCTGTAAGCTTTTACATCACTTTCAAAAAATAAAGTAGAAATTGATTATCTTTATGGGTATAGTTATTGAAGTAAAGAAGTTAGCTTATACATCGCATTCGAAAAATAAAGAAGCTTGCTTTTGGAGATTTTGTGTATTGATATGTTTGGTAGCTTTATGAGTAGACCTCTTGAACAATGAATTTTTTATTTTGAGGTTTTGTATTCTGAATACAAAGAAGCTTGCTTTTTGAGATTTTGTATTTTGTATTCTTTCCTACCGTGACCTTTTGTTTTGTATTTTTTTAGGTATGAGATACTTGTGCATCATACAAAATGAACTTTGTAAAGTACAAGTCCCCTTTGCATTTATTCTTTCCATCACTAACAAAGTCAAAGTAACATATTGAGTATGTATATAATAACAAATTGGAGCGCATGTAGAGTTTTGTTTTAAGTATTTTATCGTCAAACAAATGCATAGTAGTATTTAAGTATTTTCAATTATTTGATAACATATTGTGAATTTTCTAATTGGGGATTTAAATACCAAAAGGCATAAAATAGAACAATAAGGGAATTGCTCTCACTATTGCTACCCACGTGATCATATGTCTAATATAAATGACTAATTTAAGCTAACAGGAGAATTCCAATAGTAAATGCTACCCACATGCACATGTGACATCCGAATGACATACACCTTGACTTTTGAATCAATGTTTGTCTTTACATGAATTTAATGCTTGTCTTTTTTATGTATGACATAAAGTAATATAATAAGAGTAATGTTTTAATTGCTTGTGTAGGTACATCTACTTCACATGGAACCAGACAAAGACAAAGACATAGTTATAGAGAGTGAGAGTGAAAGTGAAAGTGAATATGTTAATGGCATTGACGAGATTGCTGAGGATTGTGATGAAGCAAATGTTGATGATGATTACTTTAATTATTATGTTGATAATGATGTAATTGAGTTTATTGATGAAGACAATGGTTATTGTGCAAATGGGACACATAATCAATTGACATCTTCTACTGTCCTTGAGTTAGTTTCAGCACTTGCTATGTATGATGAAGGCAATCTAATAATGCAATCTGATGATAAAGATGAGGAGCTGTATTCTATTCATGGATCTGATGAGGATGAGGATACAAGCACCAAATATTGCAACTACAATCCTGCAGAGATGGGTAAAGACTTTCAATTCCAGTTGGGGATGGAGTTTACGTCAATTAGTCAGTTTAAGGATGTAGTGAGAGAGTATGCATTAATTCATGGTTATGATGTACACTTTGTAAAGAATGATAAGATGCGATGTAGAGTTGTATGCAAAAGTGGATGTCCTTGGTTAATGTTTGTGAGCAAAGTGGGAGAGTCACTAACATATCGATTGAAGACTTTTAAATTTGAGCATTCCTGTGGCGTCACATTCAATGGCAAGATGACAACTTCAAAATGGATTGTAGGGAAGATAGTGGCTCCTATGAGGTCAAATAAGAACATGAAGTTAGCTGATGTCATTTCATTTGTGCAAGAGAACTAAATGGATAATGTTTCAGTTAATAAGGCATTGTGGGCTAGGAGAAGGGAGAAGGCTATCCTTAATGGTGATTATGTAGCGGAATATCACAAGTTGCCTGACTATTGCAGTGAGGTCCGAACTAGAAACCCCAGCACCAGTTTCCAGTTAGTAACTAATAGGGTACAAATAGAGCAACCACCTATTTTCAAGAGAATTTATGAGTGTTTAGAACCCGTTGAAAGGGGTTTCTTGGTAGCATGTCGGCCAATCATTGGATTAGATGGATATTTTTTAAAGGGACCATTTGGAGGAATATTACTTGCAGCTGTAGCTCGGGACCCAAACAACCAATACTTTCCATTAGCTTGGGTTATGGTTGAGAGTGAAAATAGGGATTCTTTGACTTGGTTCTTGAAAAACCTCTTTGATGACATTGGGCACGTGTATGAACATAGATGGGTCTTTATTTCCGACCAACAGAAGGTATAAAATATGATTATTGAAAAATCTATCTGCTTAACTCATTTTCATTGTCACTTAGATCCATGAGTTGACTTCATTTCACTTACAGGGGTTACAACAAGCATTTGGAGAGTTGCTTAAGGGGTATGAGCATCGTTATTGTGTGCGACATCTATATGCTAATATCAAGTCAAGGTATGAAGGAGGTACTGTTATTAGAGACTTAGTGGTCCGTGCGGCGAAGGCCACTTATGTTCGAGATTGGGAAGAGAAGATGAATGAGCTGAAAGCCATGTCAAATGAGGCGTATGATAATTTAATGACTTTTCCTCCATCTTGTTGGACTAGGTCACACTTTGGAGAATATGCAAAATGTGATATGATCATGAATAACGTAACAGAGTCATTCAATGGAAGATTGTTGGAAGCACAAGAATTTCCCATTGTCCAATTGCTTGAATGGATCAAGACATATCTAATGACAAGATTTGCAGATAATCGGATTAGAATTGCAAACTATATGGGAAGATGTGCCCAAGACCTCGAAGAAGGTTGGACAAAGAGGTGGTAAAGTCTCGTAATTGGATGGCTAGGTAGGCTGGTGGAAATAGATTTGAAGTATCATATGTCGGACAGTTGACAGAGAAGTTTGTTGTTAATCTTGACCAAAGAACATGTTCATGTCGATTATGGCAACTGAGTGGCATACCATGCAGGTAAATAACTTAATATGCTATTGAGTTATTTTGCACAATTATAATAGTACTTAATAGTTCGTTTGCATTTTGCAGGCATGCGGTTAGTGCCATAAGAAATAAAAGAGAAGATCCACAGGATTATGTGCATTTCAGTTTGACCAAAGTTGCATATGTGGGTTGCTATACCCCAATTATTGAGCTAATAAATGGTGAAAAGATGTGGATTGAAACAGGATTGGATCCCGTGGAGCCCCCAAAATACCACAAGCATCCAGGAAGACCAAAGAAGCTACGGAGAAGGTAAGTAGACGAGCGACGAAGGCCACACCATGTGAGAAGAAGCACCGGATGTGTTCGGTGTGCTATATGCGGTACTTATGGACACAACAAGAGAATGTGCAAGAATCGAGGAAGTTCTTCTGGCACACAAGAAAGTGTGAATGTTACACCTCCACCACCAAGTCACCCGTAGTTGGATGCTAGTTACTATGGATTTAGCTTTTTGGTTCATGTTAGTTGGATACTAGTTAATGTGGAAGTAGCTTTTTGGTTTATGTTAGTTGGATGCTAGTTAATATGGAAGTAGCTTTTTGGTTTATGTTAGTTGAATGCTAGTTAATGTGGATTTAGCTTTTTGGTTCATCATTGTAAGGACAATTTTTTTTTCTTTTGACTAACTTGAAATGCTGACTATTGATGCACTTCTGAGTTCAAATTGGTTATTAATAGAGTTCTACACAATTGTGATTTTGGATGTAGATCTTATTTATCCTTTCTGTCTATGGGGAGTAAGACTTTGTTCATTAGTGTTAATTGTTGTTTGGTCTCTCTTAGGGTACAACAACTACAAAGGTCAAAATGGTTTAGAAAGAGGTTCAGGGGATCGTTGAGAATATCTTTTAAGTTCATGAACTTCCCCTTTGTCTCTTCTTGGTGTTAATTGTTCGGTCTCTCTTAGGGGATTGAAACTTTGTTCATTGGTTTTTTATATAGTTCATGAACTTCCCCTTCATCTCTTCTTGCTCTAATAAGCAGGCTGTGTGCGTGCTGTCACCTATTTGAGCTGACATTCTTGGTTGCAAATGCTTGTAAATTATTTCAAGAGATTTTAGTATGGAAATAATTGGGTGCTGTCACCTAGTTATGTCTTTTGTTTAAATAAAAATCTTTTCAATTCCAAAGATTCAGATTAAAATATAGAATTTGGCAGTATTATATCATTATCAGCACTTTAATGGTTACCTTTGACCAAAAGAAAATAATAATGGTCACCTAAAGTATACACCTGTTAGCACTTTAATAACTTCAGTTAAATCAACTGGTAGTCCTTACTAAAGATAAATAATGGTTACACAAGACACAGTTTTGTGGTCCCTTGTGTACACCACATGCTTATCCTTTTGTGGTCCCTTATAGCTAACAGACAAGCAACATAATAATAGATGACACAATCAAATTCATATTAATATCGCATCGAAAGATTACATCTAGACTTTGTGGTCCATATCCAAAATACAAAAAAGACAACCTAGCCTAATATAATACAGCATAGCTAACTTACAAAACAGTCAAATGTGTCCAAACTAGAACCTAGCATCAGTTAATGGCATCAAGCCAATTTTACATAACTAGCACTATTTCAGCAACATAGACCCTAAAAACCTAACACCACAACTTATTCATACAGACCCAAATTAAAACACCATTCAAAGCCATCATGACAATCAGTGCATGAATAATCAGCTTCATCTGCTTCTTCCCTTTTGCAATTACTTCATCCTACTTCTTTATCTTCTCAACTATTTGCCTTGGAACTGGACCATCAAACCACTCAAAGAAATTGCAAGTCCAAGTCTCCTGCAATAATATTTTTTTCTCAGAACAAAAACATAGAACCATAATATTTTAGACGACTATTCAATCAGAGCATCACATTTTACCTTAAAATTTGGGCATCTCAGAAACCTACGCCCCAGGTTTTTCTCTGTTGATGCAGTGAGAACCAACACAGGATCACCACATCTACATTGTTCAGTCACCCTCCTTCCAATTGAAGTTGCCAATGACGTTCCAGATTCCATTTTTTACCAGGCTTATAGGCAAAACAAAAATCTATCAGAAGATGAAATTGGACCCAATTTTTCATAACATTTCGGAGGCAAAGAAATGATAATGACAATGAACAAGACAATATTCATAACAACAAGATTCTGCAACAGTGAAAACCGCACAAGAAATTATAACGACGACCAATAGAAATAAGAAGGAATATGAGTAGCACCAATCAGAGAGCTACAAGCTATGGAAACAGCAGAACAATGGAAACAACCGTGTCAAAGCACAATCTGCATAAGGGATGTGCTGAAAAATGATCACGCCAAAAAGATTGATTACACCAGAAGAGGGATGAGAGAGTAAGCTACACAAGCACCTGAGTTCGATTCTGTGAGCTGCGAGTGACGCCAAAGAGAGAGCTAAGACTGGCCATGAACTCAGAGAGAGTGATGAAGGCCAACGAACTCTGAGTTGCTCACAATAGATTCAACAAATCCTAGCAGAGACAGAGACCTCTGAGCTTGAAATAGGAATCAGTTATGAAGCCCCAAATGCTACGAGCTATATAACACAAACTCACAAAATCAATTACGAAGGAAGAAGAATTAGGCAATACTCCAATCACACTCACCATATCATGCTGCACGACGTAATACTAAGCACGAAGTTGGAGATGATGGCTACTGGCATAGAGAACTTGAGCAAGCCGAAAACCCTAGCAAAGAAAGAGGGATGTGCTTCATTAATCGAGTTGTGTGTCTTCTTTTCTATACGCACCGTTTTGAAAAAAAAATTAAAAATGCCTTTTACCATGTCATTTCCAAGCAGTCACCTACAATTTAACAATTTAGCTGCCATGTGATGTTTCATTAGCCAACTTAGCGCTTTTGACACCATTAATGGCACATGGACAACCTTTCACCACTTTCTGAAAGGTTAGGGACTGACAGATTATACGGAGCAAGCTTCAGGGACATATTTAAAACAATCAAAACCTTAGGGACTGATTTCTATACCCAACAAAATCTCAGGGACCAAAAGCTTATTTGTCCCAAAAAATTATACTAAAAATAATGCTACTTAGTACTAAAAATAATGTTATTTTATTTTAAAAAATATTTTTAAAAAAATTTAAAAAATTAACAAAAAAAGTCGGGACCGGTTCAACTTGGTTTTTAACTGATTTTTGACCTGGTCTGATTGGTCGAATCGACTGATCCGGTCCGGTTTTTATTGTTATGCTATTCAAAATTGCAGTTTTGCTACTATAGATCATAATGTTTGGCATTGTAGATTAGGACATGCCCTATTATGTGTTTTGAGACATTTAAATATTGTTAGAAGATCTTATGGACCAAATACATTTTGTGATATTTGTATGAAGTCAAAATAGACTTAGTTGCCCTTTCCTAATAGTATTAATAAAACAAAATATTCTTTTGAATTGTTACATATGGATGTATGGGGACCTTTTCCTACACATCAAGGTTATAGATAATATTTTTTTTACTATTGTGGATGATTTCTCTAGTGGAACCTGGGTCCTCTTGATGACAAACAAATCTGAAACTATTGGACATGTTAAATCTTTTATTGCATATGTTTTAACTCAATTTTCTACAAAAATAAAAGGGGTTAGGAGTGACAATGGTACATAATTTGTCAATACTAAGATGAAAAGTTATTTGATTGATAAAGGCATTGTTCATGAAACTAGTTGTCCATATACATCTCAACAAAACGGGGTAGTAGAAAGGAAGAATAAGCATTTGTTAGAAGTGGCTAGATGTCTTATTTTTCAATCCGGGGTTCCTTTGCAGTTTTGGGGGGAAAGTATTAAAGCTGCATTATATCTAATAAATAGGACTCCCTCAAAGTTTTTAGGAAACAAAACCCCATCTAAAATTGTTTATGGTAATATGCCTGATATTAATCATCTAATGGTTTTTGGGCGTCTTTCCTTTTTTACTAACCTAAATAACAAAGATAAATTTGAGCTAAAGGCTGATCCATGTGTTTTTATGGGATATCCAACATCTCAAAAGGGATTTATTCTTTATAATATAAAAACTAAAAGTACGTTGGTTAGTAGACATGTTAAGTTTGTTGAAGATAAATTTCCTTTTAAAGACATAGAGAGCAATAATCAAAGGGGAGTTAGTACACAATTAAATGAACCATTTCTGTTTGATTATGAAGAATCTGTTGTTGTTAATCTTGATATACAAGTGAATTTAGATTTAGAAAATATAGAACAAAGTGATGCAATCAATGAGGAGCCGAGACAAGTTGTTCGGGAGAGCAAGAGACCTATAAGGGATAGAAGCCCCCCAGTTGGCTCTGAGATTATGAGTTTTCTGTGCATACTGAAAGTTTATTAAATTCCTCTAGTAATAAAGTTTTTGGTTTTAATATTGGGAAGTATGTTAGATATCATATGCATGATTATATGTGTTATAATAAAATTAATTCTATGCATAAAGGATATATGTTTATCATAGATTCTAATATTGAACCAAGAACTTATGATGAAGTGGAAAGGGATGAAAAATGGGTTAAAGCAATGAATGAAGAAATTAAAGCTCAAGAAGATAATCATACCTGGGAGATTGTGAGCTTGCCTCTTAATAAGAAACCAATAGGTTTTAAATGGGTATATAAAATAAAATACAAAGTTGATGGTAGTATAGAGAGATATAAAGCTAGATTAGTCACCAAGGGATTTAATTAAAGGGAAGATATATATTACTATGAAACATTTCCTCCTGTGGTTAAAATGGTGACTGTTAGATTTATTATTTCTCTTGCTGCTATACTTAATTGGAATCTAAATAAAATGGATGTGCATAATGCATTTTTGCAAGGAGACTTGAATGAGGAAGTTTACATGCATATACCTCAAGGAATTAATGTTGATGTAATAAACAAAGTATGCAAATTAACTAAATCATCATATGGGCTAAAACAAACTTCTAGACAATGGAATGCCAAGTTAACTCAGGCTTTAGTAGAAGGAGGATTCTGACAAAGTAAATATGATTACTCTCTTTTCTTTAAGGAAAAAGAAGATGGTTTAGTTATTGTTTAGCCTATGTAGATGATTTAGTTATTGCTAGAAGGAATTGATAATGTTAACGCATACTTGAATAGTTAGTTTAAAATGAAAGACTTAGGAGTACTTAAGTACTTCTTAGGACTGATTTAAGCAAAGTTGAAAGTGGCATTGTGCTAAATCAAAGGAAGTATGCCCTTGACTTAATAAGGGGGATGGGAATGAGTGGAGCTAGGCCTTTAGGGGTGCCAATGGAATAGAATCTTAAGTTGGATGAGGAGGAGAGTGATAAGGATAAATATCTTAATGATCTGGGAGCATGTAGGAGACTGATTGGGAGATTACTATATCTAACAATACTCGAGTTGATATATGCTTTCTTGTGCAGGTATTGAGCCAATTTATGGCTAGACTGAAGGATTCACACGTGGCTGCCGTAGTGAAGATAGTTAGATACCTTAAAGGGACTCCATCCCTTGGTATATTACTATCCTCTTCAAGTAAACTAGAGGTAAACTGCTTTTGTGATTCAGATTAGGCAGCATGTCCGATGTTTAGGAAATTAGTTACAGGCTATTTCGTGAAACTAGGAGATTCAATTGGCTCTTGGAAATCAAAGAAACAAAGTAATGTTTCAAGGTCTTCTGTAGAAGTTGAATATAGGACCTTAGGATTAGTTGATCTGAAATTATATGGGTTTAAGGATTATTAAAAGATCTGGGCATCCTAGTGACAAGTCAAGCTGTGGTCTATTGTGATAGTAGGGCAGCAATACATATAACTACAAATCCTATTTTTCATGAGAGGACAAAGCATATAGAAATTGATTGTCATTTTATTAGAGAAAAATTGCAACAGAAACTAATTTCTTTGATTCATATAAGATCAACAAATCAAGAAGCGGATGTGCTTACTAAAGCTATAGGAAAGAAAGATCATGAGCAAGTTAAGGGACCTTGAATTTATTAGGTCCTAACTTGAGGGGGAGTGTAGAAAAATAATAGTTTTATTTTAGTTTATTATTTTGTAGTTAGGATATCGTTTAGATTTTCTTGATTGATTCTTGTATTGTATATTTTTGTTTGCGTCCTGTACATTGGCTTATATATATTGGGCTTCGACATTGTTTGTAATGAGACTCTCCTAATGGAATAAAAACAAAGAGTGTTATTCAGAAAGCCCACGTTTCTACAAGTCTCCGACTCTGCTTATTACTATTTTTCATTTTTCCTTTATTTAATTTTTGTTCTTATTAAATTGAAAGAACAATAAAAATGCTGCTTTAATCCTTCTAATTACTATTTTCGTGTAATGCTTCTTCTTTCTTCAAAATAGATTTTTTAACCATATAAAAAATAGATATTAGTGGTCACCAATAAAAAGATATAAGTCAAAATAAAATTCTCGTGTAAGTGTTGAATTTGTATAATGCATAAAAAAAGTGTTATCTTGTGAGTGGTTAAAGTCTTTCACAGTTCCACTGTTAAAATTGGTTTCAGATATGTCGAAAACAATTTTTTATTACAATTTATGACACCTCTGTTTTATCAAGAAAAAAAAATCTATGCATATCTCATAATAAAGGAAGAGTTGTGTAAATAAATCATCTTTTAAAATTGACTGAAAAAGTTTCAAGACGATATTTTACTCTCCAAGGACCTCTTTTTAGATTTAAGTGAAAGCTAACTTCCTTTTCACAAATTTACTTTCAGAAACTCATTTTGGAGGAAAAAAAATTAAAATAATACCAATGCAATTAGTTTAAGTGGTTCAATCGCTTGTTTTTTTTAAGGTATTCAAATTGTGTATGAAAACAAATTGTTACTGAGAGAGTTTCACAACAATGTGATCCGACCTAATTATATTGGTCCAATATCACTTTTCAGAGATCAATTGATAATACAAAAAACAATAAATAAATATTTGAATTACAACCAAACAGGTTATAAATGTCTTAAATGGCACCATCTTCAATGATTTTGGTAGGCTCGCCAAACACATTGTGTTCACCCAAAAAAAGAAAAATGTAGCCAAACACATTTTAAGCTCATTTGATAGGCAAAATAAGATCAAATAGAAATAAATTAAAGCAAAAATAATTTTTATAAATGAAAAATATATCTCTTACGCCACCGAATCAAAATAACTTTATAAATGAACAAAAAATTCGCCAGAATTAAAAAAAATTAATGTTTTTCACTTTTTGTATAAGGAAAATAAAATTCATAGAAGTTGCAAGGAAAGAAATGAAAAGGTTTATCAAAATGAACTCCCTAATGCCCTTACTAATTATTATAGTAAAGAAAGTTAAAAGCATATAAAACCCAGTGTCAACCTGGGATATATATATATATATATATATATATATATAAGCCACAAATGCAGAATCATAAGCCACCATTCAACTTCCTCACCAACTACCAGGTTGGAATTAAAAAAAAAAAGGAATGGAACTGGAACTTAAGAATATGTTTGATGACTTGATCCATTAAAAAATAAATTGAATGATGGTATAATTTTTGTTTGGTATGTGTTTAAAATTGATGGAAGTAAAGTTAAATAATCTATAATGACAGTACTACCCTTATTTAAAAATTTCCAGACCCCAAAATCCAAATTGAATCTCGCTCAACAATCCCTCATCAAATCCATTCTTCACCACCAACTTGAACTACGCTCAACTAAGTGAACCACACCAGCAACTGCAACCTCTAAGAGGGCGTTCTCAAAAACCTAAGTTCTACATACACTCAAAGCTAAGTTCTACAAACACCCACTCCGATGCAAGCAATGCAACTACCCACCAAACCCGATGTTAACGATGAATTCGTGCCTGTTCAATTTTCAGTTTGGCTTTCAAACCCATATTTTAGTTAAATTGTTGTTTGGACCTTCTATGAATTTCATTTTGCAAATTTACTTGTCTCTAAGCCAAAGTTTGATCAATAAATTTCTTATTTTAACAATCAACGTGTTGAGCCTACTTTTAAGTTTACAAGCTTACTTTTATTTTATAATTAATTGTAAGTTTGATAAAATAATTATGAAATAAAAATACATTTATAAAATTGAAAAGTAATGTTTTCAATCCATTGGTTAAAAGTACATTCAGGGAGCAAACTTCAGTTTGTGAAATGATGTTTAAAAAGTAGCAAACACAAGATTTGCAAAACTAATGTTTGTAAATCAACGTTTGCCAGCCATTGCAAAAGATTCTCCAAACAGGCTTTTAAAAGTACTTTAGCAAAAGATCCAAATATAAATCATGTTAAAACAAAATTATCACCAAGTTTACTAGTTAATTTTCTTCTTGTTTGTTGTGTTGAGTTCGTAGTGGGTCTTAGTTGCTAGTCGTGTTTGCTGTCTAATGATCTTTAGTCGAGGGAGGTTGAGAGGTTTTGGTTGTTGGAACTTCCTAATTGCTGGTCGGAGGTCACCGTTTGCTGGAGAGCTTTGTCAACAACTTCAGTTGAGTGAGGGTCAAAGTTGTCTGAAAATTTGTTGAATAAGGCCAAAAATGTCACAAAAGGGGAGTTTCCTAGAAGTCTAGACACTTATTTGGTCAAAAGAGAGGAAGCCACTTCTCCCCATTTTGATGGAAGCGACTTCAAAACTGAGTTGTTCAAAAATACCAAATGGGGTATAAATTTTGCCAATAAGAAGGATTTCCATGCTTTAAACTCCCCCTAAACATGGTGATACAAATATACAAATCATATGGAAAGATGTGAGGCAAAATAAGCGTTTAGTTCTTGAATTTCTCTCACGGTGTCCTACCCGGTGTATATAAACAGACGGTGGTGGGTAGGTGTATATAAACAAACTGGTGGGTTAAGCATAAGTTGCTACTTTATAATCGTACAAATTATGTACTTCATAATCTTACAAATTATGTCACTGATGACTATATCTCTGCTTCAAGAAAGTTACGCTATCAAAAGGAGAGAGGGAAAGAAAAAAGAAGTCATAAATTTTGAACCATATGGTGCTTTCCACCTCAGAAACAATCAGAAAAAACCAATGACATAAACTAAGTTCAAAGCTTGACTTGTACTCCTATCAGTGCAATACCCTATGATTCTTTGTCCCTACCTTCATACTCATGGTATAACTGAAACAATCTTTACCAAAACAAAATGTTGTTCATAATGAAACTACTTTGTTTGAGTATTACCCTAAGTATTGATTTCTCAGGTCATTATTCCAACTCTGTACATGTTTGAACAGGCTTTCAGAAGCCAACTTTAGGAGCTACATCTTCCACCTACACGGCCAGAAAATCACCCAAATCAGTATGCAGAGATCTGGCTTGCCCAGCTTCCAGAACATGGAGAATGAATCCTCTGGAGTAAGATTCTGAAATTTGCTTAATTTAGTTCCTTTTAATGAAATCTCATCTCTCCTTGATTAGGCAAACCTCAGTGAAATTCACAGATCTTCACTTCGGAGGATCTGTGCTACCAGAATGGTGGTATCAACAATACCATTCCATGGCTAATAACAAAAATGTTACACAAGCTGAAATGATAGCTTCCTGTAGGATCGAGTTTGTATCATTTTTGTGACTTGATAGAATACATCATTATTCTTAAACAAATATGATCCAACCCAGCTAACAATAATATTTAATTTGAGCATGCTAGTATGCAGTATGTGTATGTGTGCACACGCACGTGTAATTTCAAGCAAGTCATACTATTTACAAGATGTGAATAGTATAGCTTAGTCTTTAGCCTTCATACAAAGCAAGAGACCTAATTTAGTCTTCCCTTAAAATGAATATGACATAATATCAATTTGATACACTTGACTTATAAACAGCCCACAACTGTACATTTAATGTCCTGTCTATGTTAATCACTTGACAGAAGCTTATTACAGGATTTTTCAAATCCAGGAGATCCCTCCTCCGTTAGAAAAGATAACTATCTTATCATGTATAACTACTTCATAAACTTCATCAAGCATTATGGAATGATCAAGCAGTTAAGTTAGGCAACTATAAAGGCACAACCACATGGCCCGGAAAAGATGAAGCTCAAATTTAGGAGACTAAACCTAATATGCGTTGAACGATTCAAATTAAATGTCCAGTACCACCAATAAGAGGCCTCACAGATACTTTGAATGGGTCTTTCAATCACATTATATATCCAGAAGCCACAAGTAGAAAGCAACCAAGTTTTTCATTTAAATAGATAAAGATATTTTTTCTTTTTAACATTAGTAGGGCTTGAATCTTGGTCACTACTTGTAGATAAAATTTTTTAATGTAACCTGCGAGTACCTGTTGAAGATAATTTAAATTTATACCTTTCACGTTCCCTTAATTCATTGAAAATTAAGCAGTAACAGTGCTCACATTTAGCATTTCTCCCATCCAAAAGGTCTACCTAGCATTTTGAAAATTGGACTGGTCATTGAATTGATCAAGGTACTAATTCAAGATTTATCAATTCAATAGTGATTAAACCAATAAAAACAAAATTAATATATTTTTAATTTTATATGTTATACATTGTATAAAAATAAAAAAAAACTATTACCAACAAGTTCCATAAATTAATATTTAAATCTAAAAAAGTTAATATTCATTTATATTCACCTATTGAATTCAAAATAGTCAACTATTGATCCATCTTCATCATCATATTATTTGTTAAGTAAATTTATAATTATTAATAATTATGTACCAAAGTAATGTGTATATAATATTATAATATAAAAATAAATCTAAAGAATAAAGTTATTTTGTACTACAAATAACGTTATTTTATCCTAAAACTAAAATTTTTAAGAAAAAAACTTGTAAATTATCTGAACCGATCAAACCAGTAACTGACAAATTTCTAGGTTTTTACTTTTCCCAGTTTTTACTGATTTGGTTAATTCTTAATCAGTTCTCTTTTTGGATAGTTCTATAAAGTTTTAGACTAGTACTTGCACAGGTTCACTAATCTTGACCAATTTGGTCCCATTCTAACCACAATGGGTCTTCCCTTTAATAAAATAAATAGTTTCCTATTGCATATCACTAAAACTAGTCCATCTTTTATTAATAAAAGAAATCTATATATATTCAATTCCAAACAAAGACCTGCACCCCTTTGTTCTGCCAAAACCTTTGGTCCATATAAGGAGAAAATGCTCTAAATCCTGTGGATAAATTGAATTCTAATTATCTAATTCTAATCAGAGACAAATTTTTCCCATAAGAAAGTGGTCCCTTCAACAATGTAGTTATAACTGTACTCCAACCTCTGCACTGTTCGTGCACATAATATATTGGGAGAAGACAATGCTTTGTCAAAGTTAAAATTTGCAGCATGTCAGTTGTGTAAATTCTATTGGGTATTATTTCTTAACTAAATGGGTTTCCCTTTGAGGGAAACTTTTGTATTTGAGATGACATCAAGGTTAAGGTGCTAAGGCAAGGCACCAAACACCCTTAGTGCCTCTCGAATGAAGAGAGGCACTGGTTGGGCTCAGTCCTTTTCTAGGTAGAAGACAAGTACCTTTGGCACCTGGAAGAACAGGAGGAAGGGTAATGCTGGCTGAAGGAGTTTTCTTTTTTAGAGCAAAAACACTGAAGGTGTTCTAAACAAATATTATAGAAGTTACTCCCTCCAGTCCTTTTTATAAAAGGCTTCCAATTACTTCACATAGATTAAAGAAGTTAGTTATTTTCTTAAAATTCTAAAAAAAAAAAAAACCAAACATCCTTTTTTACCCCTATTTATTATAATAATGCAATCCACATTAAATGAGACTTTCAATCATTTTTAAGTTGAAAAGTGTGAAACCATTTGAAAGAAGGCTAAATATTATCAATTGACCAATTGAAAATGTCTCTTTTATCCAAAAAATCCAATAACAATGTACGAGAAGAAATAAATAATGAGGGGTAAAATAGGAAGAATCTTACTAAACATTACAAGGTCCCTTATAAAAAGGATCAGAAAAAACTTTTAGAAGGTTCCTTATAAAAAGGACTAGAGGGAGTATATAAAATAGGAAAGGTTTAAATTTAAAATATTACATTAGATCTTAGTTTGTTATATAAGTTATTAGTATATAAGGGTTTTGTAAACATATTTAAATAATCAAAGGGACCAGATGCAGCAAGTCAACGACGCATAACACAACAACATTCTGGAAATCAGCAATCAGCAATGCAAAGCACAAGAAAGTCAATAATGCACAAGAAGTTAAGAACAACAAACAACCAGATGCACAAGAAAGTTCAGTAAGTCAGCCATGTACAACAACAAACCAGACGCAATGAGTCAGTAAATTCTGTAAGTTAGCAGTACACAAAAGCAGTAGAACGTTCTGTAAGTTCTTTTAGCCATTCTCCTTGGCTTCTCTCTTTCAAAGCTCCTATTCTCACCCTTCTTCTGTCTATAACTCTATCATTCAGTTGATAACTCTCTTTTTACCCCCTAAAAAAATAGTTGTATTTTACATTTTTTCAGGTTTCAGTTTATATACATAACGTTCAGAACACACAGAACACTAAGGATATATTTGGTATGCATAATCTTTGAAATGAAAAGGGAAAGGAAATGAGAATGCAATATAAAATGATCCTCATGCCATTGTGTAAAATAAGTAGTAAAAAAAAAGGACACTGTTGAATAATGATAACAGAAATATAATAGACATTGCACAAAAAAATCATCTCGCTTTGTCTGCACTTTTCTCCATTTCCCAGAAACAACTGAATATAACCTTAAGAGAATTCAAAAGACTTGCCCTTTCCTATTCTAGAAAGAGAACAATATCATTTGCAAACTAAAGATGGGATGCTACAATATCCTCAAAACCTACCTTATTGTCCACAACAAAGATCTCTACCAAGTATCAACGGCCCTCACAATCATTGTACATAGCACATCCACCACTAGAAAAAAGAAGACAAAGAGATAGAGTCCCTTCTCAAACTCCTCCTTCCCCATGAATCCATAATCTAAGTATGCTTCCTTAAGCATTTTGCAATACACAAACAGCAATTATCCCTGTCATGCAACTTGTAGCCTAAAGTATCTTGAATTAGTTTGTCCAACCAATGTAAGATTTCAGCATATAATATCCATTTCAATGTAGAGTGAAAAAAAGAGTCTATACTTACAACAACAAAAAAAAGAAAGAAAGCATACAAACACCATAGACTATATAAATATCTTCATTCTGCAAAGTTATCAATTTTAAGGACGGGCTTTGGCAATAAAATATTATCAATTTTTATTTTAGGTGAAAAAATATATGATTAAGTTAATTGGCGTTCTCAGAGTCATGAGCATTTATTAGACATATCTTTTAAGTTCAATGCATCCATATTAGCAGTTTAAAAAGTAGTTAACTGATCATGGATCCTTAGATTTGACTAGTTGATTTTATCACCAAGGAACTTATTTACAAATACCAATGCCATGAAAAAAATATTAAGACAATAGATAACTCAAACTTGATACCTTATAAATTCACCAAAACCAGACATTTAACCTCTCCTGTTTTCTTCCTTGGCGCTTCTGTCACAAAAGCACAAATTGTAAGTGAAGCCAAATTTGCCATTGCACTTTCTTATCAGATTTACAAAAAGCTCTTCAGCACTTAAAATGTACTAGAACTCTGCTTAGTTGGTATCTACCAACAGGTAGAAAAATTTGGACATCCTCGTGAAATGGTCACTGCCAACTAAGCAGGGTACTGGTGCATTATTTCATTGTACTTTCCTACATGAAATTATGTGGATGCAATATACCAAAAAACATATTTACCCAAGTGGAGATAGTAAATAACTCCAACTGAGTTAGATAAGTTATTGGTAGTTAGCATCATTTATAAACCATTTCTGCTTCTTATGTAACATTTGATATAATAACAAATGTCAAATTAAAACAGATTACAGAATGCCAACGTATGAAGAATGAAGCCAACGGTGAAAAATGTTCAATGAGACAGTTTTACTATTGCACAAATACTCTTCAATATGTTTATACCGATAAAGACAAAACTGTGGTTCAACAGATACCTCAATGTATTCCACCTGGAAATCTTTAGCTGGAGATCCACTAAACAAGAAGGTTATGACCTCGACAGGGATGGTGAAGGAGCTGGGTCCATGTGGCACTTTAACTTTTAAAACTTTCATCCTACTAAAAGGAGAAGGACAATGTAGAACATCAGGAAACTTGGAAAGCATCTGCACAACCAGAGAGGAAGAATTCCGCCATAGAACAACAATGCTTAGTCCATTAAAACAAAAAAAGGAACTACACAAAGTCCAAAAGAACGTAAGCAAAGTAGATTACACTCACACTTATAGTTTCAAAAGATAATATCACAATCTCTGCACCACCAACTGCTCGCAACATTTCAATCAAATGAGAAATGAACTTTCTTTTTGCCATTCGTACGGTACCAAATAGATAATCAGCTAGAACAGCATCAATATCTAGGCTCTCAATGAAGGGAAGGGCAGGAATGGAGAACTCGAGAATATGGGAGTCAACAAATTTGAAAGATGTTATATTTGTTGAAGAAAAAACAATCTTACAGTTTGGATTAAGATTTCGAACATGTTCCATCCTTGATATTGTCAAGTTTGTGAGCTGAGGTGCAGAAATTTCAAAAACTGTAACTCTAGACGGAATTCGACAATCACTTATCAGTAAATGTTTCAAATTGAAACAACATTGAAAAGGATCTAAGGTACCTTCCCCATCCAGTATAAATGAGCATTTCACAAGATGTAAAGTGGTCAAGGTAAGAAAATCCAAGTTTTTGTTGGGCAGAATAATAATTTCAAGCAATTCAAGGGTTTTCAAGGATTGGCAATAGAAAAGGTGGGGCAATTCATCCACAATGCGAGGAAAATGCAGACTCAAATGTTGAACCCCATGATCGACAACATGATCGATGACCCTCTTCACAAGAGGCTCAAATAAATCATGGCTATCTATGCACATTTGAATGGAAGAGTAAATGGGGTTAGATATATCGAACCAGAACTTGCAAATGCTGATGGAGGCGTCTTTGCGAGAAAGAACAGAGACAACGAAATTCGAGAAGGAAGAGTAATAACGGAAGGATTCACTGTCGATGCTGAGGACAGGAAGGGAAATCCAAAGGTACCTCAATCTCTTGCAGACAACACTGGTTTGGACTGCCATCTTCGTCTCGAGAAATGAGAGAATGTATTGAAGAATTTCATCGGGAAGACTAGTGAGCTTGTCCTCCACCATCTCTGCCTCGCCGGTTTCCGGTGTCTCAACTGACACCGTCGTAGCCATCCCCATCCCCAGGTTTGATTCTTCATCATGCGAGGGTTTAAATATGACGGGAAAATATAATTTTATTAAACTCACTTAAACTCCCCAAAATCCAACTGTCCATTTCTTCTATGGATCAGATCTTGCCACATCATACAATAAAATGAAAGCGAATGCAAACCGTTGACTTTGAGAGGTCCGAGTTGTTGAATTTCCTTTTTACTTTTCCTTCCTATACATCACCATCATTTTCATTTATGTGAGGACCCGTTTGTTACACATCAATCTAGTATATGAGGAAAGGAAGAGGGAGAGGAAATGTAAAAATTACTAGGTTTAATATGCTTGAATTAATGTTCCTAAGAAAAAGTCATTCCTATACATAAATGAAGGAGCATTCATGTGTAGGTCTAAAGGAAAATCCAAATTTTCCAGGGAATTCTATTTTTTCTTACCAAAATAACCCTACTCATGAAGTAAATTTTCATCATAAACCCATCCCTCACAGTCTCTTCCTTGGTGTTGGCAACACAGATCTATCAACCCATCATTGTTGTTCCCTTGTCCTTCATCCTTTGTCGTTCTCTCCCTCATCCTACCTCATTCTCTCCCTTCCTCTTTTTACACCAAGCTAATCTAACATGTTTTGCCTCATTCTGGCCGTGCTCCATCATTGTGCTCCACCGTCAATGCCTTCATAAGTCTGGCCGTGCTCCATCATCGCAAACTTGTGGAGGTTGCAGACTGAACATCCAAGATCAGTCACCTCTGTCGTCAATCTCGCCACCGTCACCTCCGTTTCATAGTTCAAACGACCATTGTCTCCCTCACCTTTGTTGCATCATCTCCATTGAACAATATTTTCATTTGTTTTTTTTAAAAGCAATTTTTCATTATTATTTTATCAAGGTATTTTGATCTTTTATTATCTTGTAACTTCCATTCTATCATTAAAATATGCATATCAAACAAAGTTTAGATTAAAATTCCATTGATTTTTTCTGACATACTAAATGTATTTTTAAAACTCATTCCCATTCCCTTTCCTATTCCCATTCTCTCAAAAAATTTTATGCATACTAAATATGCTTGTAGACTATCTCGATTGGTTCACTTGGCGGGAAAATTGTGCTTTCATTGTCTATAATGGAGGTGAGTTTTGTGGAGTCTTTTCTAATCCTAATAATTTGAAATGACTGATTGGAGGGGTTAAAAAATGAAAGTTTTAAGGGGATGTATGACATTTTCTTCTTTGTCCAACTATATTCCATCTTGTTCATCATTTTTTGTCTCTGTTTGCTCTGTTGTCTTTGTCTTTGTTTGTCCTATCTTCATTGCTATTCTGATTTTTCTTTTTTGCAAAAATATGGTTGCTTATTTAAACAACATAAACTTGAAATAAAAGTTGATTGAAGGGGTTATTTGTAAGGAAGAGTTTAAAATATATTTTATGACAGAAAGGGGTCAACAATACTTGGTGGGCAAACAAGATTATAGTGAATTAGAGCTTTAGTGAGTAACATATTGCTAGCTCCTAACTATTATTTATAAGGAGTATGATTACAATGGATTACATAATCTTAACTATGTTTGGTAATCATAACAAAATATTCTATCCTAATTTTAAGGAGAATATCATTAAATATATCTACAGCATCTATATTTAAACAATATTATAAAATAAACACTAATATTTTATTTGATAGCTGTAACAGCTCCTCTCAAGCTAGAGGATGTTTCACAGACTCCAAGCTTGTCTTGTAGTAATCCAAAACTCATGTGGGTGAGCGACTTTGTCAAACAATCTACTGTTTAGTCAGCTATAGGAATATATATGATCTCAAGTTGTTTGGCCAGTACTCTCTAATAAAATGAACATCAAGTTCAATATGCTTGCTTCTAGCATGATACCAAGTGGAAAAACTCATTCTCTTGGCCAATCATTCATGCTTTCTAGACTAGTTTCATCCTCACAAACTCATTGCAATAATGTTCAAATGAAACACAAACTTCCTATGCCTTTCTTGCTTGAGGCTGAGGCATGAAGGGAACAAGGAAAGAGGAGAAAATGCATCCAAACCCTAACCCAAAACATGCTAAACAAGATGTTGAATCAAATATTTTTTTTATGATTTCAAACAACTTGAGCTTGGAAGGAAAATATCAAAGGAGTACAAGAGATCTTAAGTGAAGAAATCTAGGAAGAAATGAGCACAAGATTAGTTTGTAGGATTTCTCATTGTATTCACAAAAGTAAAAGGCTTTGATCTTTCACTCAATATTTTTAAAATGTGTTTTTAAATAAATCCTATTTTAACTTATGATATTTTTGAAAAATACTCACTAAAAGACAAATTTTGAACTGTTACAATTCATGTGATACCTTGAAAATTCGAACTTTGATAGCTGAAATTCGAACTTACAAAGTTGTTGCTTCTGATTGATGAATTTCAGCCTGTGAAAATTTGAATTTTGAGTCAAGCATAATTTGTGAAAAATGAAAAATTTGTCTAAAGCCTTAACAAAGTTCATCTAAAATTAGAGTACAAAAAGAGTTTTAAGTCAGTCCCTCTGACAGATGAATTTTAGTTTTAAAAATTTGAATTTTGGAATGAAAACGTATAAGCTTGATAAGAGGCCTCTCTAATAGATGATCTTTGAAGGCTCAAATTCAAATTTCAAAATGAAGAACTTTTGTACCATATTGAGTTA
This sequence comes from Adenanthera pavonina, assembly GCA_026686845.1. NCBI lineage: Eukaryota > Viridiplantae > Streptophyta > Magnoliopsida > Fabales > Fabaceae > Adenanthera > Adenanthera pavonina. The sequence continues at coordinate 15,247,094 of JAIVEN010000017.1, forward strand.
GTCACTGACAGACAAATTTTGGGACATCAAAATTTGAATTTTGAATGCACGGTAGCAATATGGAATAACTGTTCACACTTTTCAGAAGAACTTTAAACTTGAAAATTCATATGTTCTAATATGGGAAATATTTGTCAAGATGAAAATTTGAATTTTATCTTTGAACAAATGAACTTCGAAGTTCAATGTTAAAGTCTTTAACTCATGGTCTCTATGAAATTCATCTGTTGACACCCTAAATTCGAACTTTGGATGTCAAACGCATTAAATGTAGTTGGTGAATAGATAGTTTTGCAGAGTAACCATTGGATAACATCTCTAACGATTAGATCTTGTTTCTAACATATAGTTAAGACATAAATCTATAAATAGAAGTTCATTTGAAGGTGTGAAAACAATTTTTACGTTGTATATACTAAAACTCTATCAAATTTTTTAGTCAAAACCTTCTACTCTCACACACCTCATTTATTACTCTTCAACTATCAAACATACTCTATATTAGAAAGTTTCTCTTATTATAAATAATCTTATCTTCATCTGGAAGAAAGATTTTCTTATGAGGGGACTTCACAAGGAATTTGGGAAGCACTTAGTTAGAGTGCAGAGAGTGAAACTGTAAGCTCTTGGAACAGAGCATAAAATTGTACTGTGGCATTACAAGGAGCCCACTAAATTCTTGCAAGATAGTGGAAAATTTCAAGTGATAGCTTGAGGACTGGACATAGGTCAAGAGGAAGAGACCAAACCAGGATAAATTCTTGTGTCCTTCTTCTTATACCTTGCTTATTGCCTTATTATATTTTGCACTCTTTTTTTCTACAACTTTTGCTTTCATTGCTTTCTTATAATTTTGCAGAAAATTTTCAAACTTCCCAATTCATCCTCCTCTTGGGAAGCCAGCATAACTAACAATAAAAGGAAAGGAACACTAGAGAGGTTGAAAAGAGGAAACTTACCTTTGGAGACCTTGCTTCCTTGTGTTCCCTCTCCCTTTCCTCCTCTCCTTCTTTCTCTCTTCCTTTCGCTCTCTCTTGGCCTCACTCTTTCTTTCATTCTCTAGCATGCCTTCCTCCCCCTCTCTCTAACTTTCTCGAGCCTTCAACTTAATGAGCAAAAAGGGAAGGGAGCTTGGGGGTATTTATAGGGATCATGAATGAATTTTGGCCATTGGATTTTCTTTTGATCCAAGGGCCATTAATTATCCTTGAATTAATTAAATCACTTTACCATTTTACCCCAAGATATTTTGGCATTGTGAGAGGAGTAGGGAATGGCATTTTTGTCTAACTTTTCCCTCCAATTTTTGGTTTGCAGGAGCAAGAGAGGGAAAGTGTACTTTTTAACTTTTTCATATCAATTTGGTTTTGGTTTGACTACTTTTTTATCTAAGTTTTCTATTATATTCTGCATCTTTTCTATTTATTTTATTTGTGGGACCTATTATTTTTTTTTCTTTACTTTTTCATGTGGGGTTCACCTGTCTCACTTACTTTTACTATTCATCTTATTCGGTCAATATTTACTATTCACATGGGACAAGTCTTTTACTGGACTTGTACTTTTTCTTCTCCAAACCCACATATCTAAATTACTTGTACTTTTAACATGTATCAGAGTATTATGATATTATTTTCTCTCTATTTTGTAAAATGATTAATTTGCTCTTACCCTTCAAGAAAATAACCATTTTGCCCTTTTAAGCCCTTTTTTTTTATATTTTTATAATATTTTGGACCTTAAACCTATTTAATCTTTTTTCTAATCTTTCTCAAGCATCATAAATTAATTCAGCACAAATTCATATCATTATTTGGTCATGAAATACATACAGAAAAATAGGGATGTTACATCTAGTACTCTTGTCCTTCACATAACAACTACCAATGTCAAATATTACTAATGCATCATTATCATAAACAAGTCTAGGAACACTTAATATATTTTTGGCAATACGAGGCGCATAAAAAATGTCCTTAAGTTTAAGAGAATAACCCTTCGAGTTAGTAATTTTTCCAAACCCTATTTTTTCAACAAGGACTCTTTTACTATTACCAACAATGATAAAGATCTTACCATTTGTGGGCCTAAGGTGTTCTGAATGATTAATATTGGAAGTGACATGGCTAGTGGCACCACTATCTACATACCATGAATCATCTGCTAAAATTTGAGGTGTAGCAAGAAGAGCCATGCGATTTTCATTCACTCCACCTCCTTTAGAAGCTTCACTAGACTGAAAACTTTTGTCAAACTTGTAGTAGTAAACATTTGAGAACTAACTCAATTGCTCAAGCTTGTTCTCAAATGTGAGAAGATAGGCTTGTAACTCTACCCAAGACAACTCTATTTTGTCTAACACTTGAACTAATATGGCATTATACTTTGCATCAAGACAAGAAAGAGTTTGTAAGACCAAATCATTTAATGGAATGGGGCTACCTGTCACTCCTAAGCTGTTAGCAAGAGTCTTCACCTTGTTCAAATATTCTTCCATTGGCAAAATATTCTTTCTTGTGCACTGAAATTCTGATTGAAGCATAGTATTTCATGCTCATAACTGAGCACCAAAAAGATCCTTTACATTTTTCCATAACTCAGTAGAATTTATGTAGTAAATTAGTTGAATGGAAACTTCAACAGTCATGGAATTATGGAGCCACTCTCACAAGGGTTAATCAGTGATGACCCGTTCTTTATATGCAGGATTAGCTCTAGTTGTCTCATCTTCACTGATAAATGGAGTAGGGCATACTTTTGCACCATCAAGGAAGCCATCAAGTTTGTTTCCTTTGATCACAAGAAACACCAATGAATGCTACAACATGTTATTTGATATGTCCAACCTGATAGATATAGCATGAGACATAAAAGAATTGAACAAAGTAGCCTTTGAAGCAACACTGGTGACTTCAATTGTAGTAAAATCTCGTAGAAGGCATCTCTATGATCACAGCCATGGGAGAGAAATTGTGAAAATCAAGAAAAGCCTAAAGAAAATGACGATAAAGACTGATAGGATGAAGAAGAGTGGTGGTGAGAGCTACAAAAAGGAATGAAGGTGAAGAAGGTCGGATTCAAATATGCAGAAGCATTTGCATAGAAGAAATAATGAAGAAAAGGCTTGGTGTGAGTCACAAATGAAAGTGAGTGTGTATAGTGGAGGACAACTAAACATCGAGGTGGAAGTAACAAGACTAGGATCATGTATCTGGGTTGGGTAGTTAGCCATGAAGGATCTAATACCAAGTAAACAATACTTGGTAGGCAAATAAGGTTATAATGAATTAGGGCTTTAGAGAGTAATGTACTACTAGCCCCTAACTATTATTTTGTAATGAGTAAGATTATAACATATTACATAATCTTAACTAGGTTTAGTAAATCATAACAAAATATTCTATCCTAATTTTGAGGAGAATAATACCATTAAATATATCTACAATATCTATATCTAAACAATATCATAATATAAACACTAATATCTTATCTAATAGTCATAACCAAAAGGTAAAATTTTTTATATTGCTTTAAACACTACCTTATTTATATATTGTTTTTTTACAAAGAGTATTTACATATATTTTATTAAGTGCTCTATATTTACTTATTTAACACAACCAATAGGTTAATGAATTAACTCTTAAAATAAGAATGGAATTTGATAATATAGATGAAGTATAAAAGTATTAGATTTGAGGTTGTCAAACTCATAAGTTTAGGTGAAATCATAATAAGGGGATATAAACTCATAAAGTCAACTTGTAAGAGTTTATCTTTATTAATAAATATTATTAAAATATGTAATTACATAATTAAAACATAATCCAAAGCATACTAATTTAAAATAAAGTCATCTATATTCCATAATTTGTAGTATTTTATATAAAAATTTCAATTAAATCCACAGATAAAGTCATAGAACATAATCAAATATGAAATATATAAATAAAAATTCAATAAAGATCTTCAAATGTTTCATTATCATTGTCTCCATCATCTTCCAATTCTTTAGTGTAACACCCCTTATGACATCTTTCTTGGCATAGTGTGCAGGACTGGAAAAAACAGGACTGAAAAAGGCTCAAGTGGAGGAAAATTGAGCTCCACGTCACGGTTTGAAGCAGGGCCACCGTGACAAGAGCAAGTCCAGTGGCGTTTTTTGGTTGAAACATGGTGAAGCTACGGTAAGCTGCCCTGAAGCCATGACGAGAGTCAGGTATCTGGTTTAAATCAAAAACATTTCAGTCAGTTGGACATGAAGGAAAAGAAGGAAAACAGAGGGAGAATGCAAGAGCTTTGTTAGGGTTCGAGATTTCCAGCATTTGGGAGTGATTTTCGGACCTTGGAAGCTTGGATTCACATTGGTAAGTGATCCCTACTCCTCCCTCTCCATTTTCTTCGATTTAAATTTGGAATTTTTCAGTTATATGTTGGGATTTTTGGTTTGGTATGGAATCCACCAATTGAAATGGATGATATGGGGCTAAGAAAGTGTGTTTTGATATTCTTGTTGCTTGGATGTGAGTTTTGAAGGGTTTATGCATGATTTGAGCTTAATCCTAGGTTGATTTTAGTTAGGGTTCTTGGGAATCCAAAGAGTATGGGATTGTTTGGTGTTTGAATGGTTCCTAGGTCTTTGGAAAAAAAAAATGGTTCCTAGGAGCTTATTGATGCATGAAAGGGGTGTTAGAACCTTGGGTTAGACTAAATTGGTTGAATTGTGATATTTGGTTTATTAGTATATATGGTAAATTGAGGATTGTGATATTGTGAAGGTTGTTTGGTTAAACGAGAGGGGTTCAAGTGTGTTGGACGACTCAAGAAGTTCATGGAATCCATGTGTGTGGTATTGACACTTGAGGTAATCGGGTGTTTGTTTTATGTGATTATATGTTAATGTATATATACATGTTCCTTTTCATACCATGATATTGATTGTGTACGTGTATGGTTTTCCTATATATCATGGTATGCACAGCTAGTTGATATATCTGGATTGTATATGTTGTGTAGATATGATGTGTAGCATCCCCATACCATTGCATGCTAGCATGTCCATATGATGCTTGTGATGATAATGATATATATGTGTAGAGGCATGTTGGCATGACATTGGTATCATCACCATATGATTGCATAGTGAGAGATTGATGATGAGGTGATGATGATATGATAAAGATCCCTATCACTAAATCCTCTCCGTGGGAGAGCTAGGTGGCAGAGGACAATATGATATGATGAAATATCCCTGTCACTAAATCCTATCCTTGGAAGAGTCAGGTGGTAGTGGATTTAGGGATGCACCTTCCCTAAATCACCATTAATTCGTGATGGTCCAGTGGAAGAAGAGCCACAGTCTGAGCTTTAGTGTAATCATCAGCCAGGTTGCATTAGGGTAAGGTGAGCTTGGTGATGTCTCGAAATCAGTATTCACCAATTGTTGGAAGGAAATCATTTATTGAAATGTCTTGTGATGATAACAACTTGTGGTTCTAGCCATGTATGAAGGAGAACATGCATACCATTTATTAGCATTATATTCATGAGTTGTATGAGATATATGTATATATATATATCTGTGTGGTTATTCCCGATTACTGAGAAATTGTCTCATACTCCTCTCCCATGAACTACCCTTTTAGGTGATGATTCTAGCACTAGTTTGGAGAAGACGCGTGAGTAGCATCAGACGTGGGGATACTAGGTCTATGTGGTTTTGTATAATTTAGATTTGCAACTTGTGCTAAGTAGGATAGAATATTTTGTAATGAATGTATGGCATGGATATGGATTGTATGGATGGATGTTGTATGTATGGTTATGTATGTGGAATTGTGTATATTGTATTGTGGTGTTTATATAGTTTTGGATGTTGAGAAGTCAGTATGGTGGTGTTTGTGAGCCCATAGTGGATTTGGGTCTAGTTGGTGTGTTTTAGGGCCTGTAGTCCATTTTGTCAAGTTGGGGTTTAAGGCGGTCAACTCTCAGAGGAGTGGTTCCTTTGAGGTGAAACCTTTTTGGATAAGTTGGTTTAGGGGTTTTGGACCTGTATGAATGGTCTTTGAGTGACCATTTGCCTTTGGTGGCAATTGGAAGTGGTTAGTAGTGAGTTTTGCTCCATAAATAACCAAAACGGTATTAGGGGTCCAGAATCTCCATACGGAGTTGGATTGAGGTGAAGTTGGTGTCTATAGATAGATTGAGACTAGATTGACTTGTAGGAGTTAGAATCAAGCCAATCGGAGGTTGGAATATTAAGTTATGTACGTTGAAAGTTCGCCCTGATGGTTAAAGTTTGCTAGTATAGAAAACCAGCAGGGGGTGCCGCGGTGCCAGGTAGTAGGCCACAGCGCCAGACCCAGTAGTGGGTGAAAAAAAGGGGAGGTCTAGAGCCATGGCCGTACTGTAGCGGCCATGGTCCCAACTCAATTTTTGATGGTTTGGTTTATTTCTGCTATTCTGAAGTTTTGAGAAGTTGTTTTGAGATGTTTGGATTGCATTTGATTGGTTTTTAAAGGTTTTGGTCAAGTCTAGAGGTAATTGGGAGTAGGTTGTCACATTTAGCATCACCAAGCATAAGCTCCACTTGCATAATCACCATCAGGTCATATTCAAATTATCATAATCTAAATATTAAGATTTAAATTAACCTCAAAATGACCATTAAGCTCTATCTCTTGCTCAAGAGTAGAATTATCAATATTTTCAGTAATTTGAATAGTCTCATCATATTCTTCCTCTAATGTTCATTTATTCTCCCTTCAATCATTCATTAATGAATACCATTAAAGTCATAAACATAAGACCTACTATTTTCCTTTCTCATTAATTTCAAATTGCTCATTATAAATGCCAAGTCATTTATCTTCTTTTGGTGCAAATGATTCCTTTTCTTAATATAAATCTAAACAAAATGAAAAAAAATAAAATCATCATTATTCTAATATTCAAACAAAATGAAAGTGAATATAATAAAATAAAAGTATTTCAAAATTTTTACTTACCATCTCAAAGGCTCTCTAACTACATTCATAACTAGAAGAGCTACAATATCAGCTAAGAATGCATATTGAGATTTATTTTTACATTTTGAGTATCCATCTCCATAAGAATCTCACCATTCTATTGGAGGCATTTTTGTTCTTAATGCTTATGCAGTATCACGTCCAAACATAACTCTTATATAGTGGAAGTCAATTAATTGATACTCAATTTTATTTCTTTCGTCTTGATCTTCAACCATTCTTGTCAATTTTAATCCCACAATCAAGTATGAAATCAATATTGTAGTGAAAAATGAGGATTAAGGTAGTATGCAGCTATATGTGAAGGCATATGTAATTGAGCTTCCTACTTTCATCAATTGTTTTTAATATTTGTTCATAACACAATAAATAATAAAAATCAAAATCAAAATACAAATGATAAAAATAAATCAAAGTCAAAAAATAAAATTAAACATGAAAACTAAATTTACTATTTACATTTTTTTTATTATTGAAATTGTTTTAATCTTTTACTTTGCACTTTTCATTACTTCATATATGAATCATATTGATGGTTTTCATTTGAATATACCATGTGAAGAACTTTAATGAGAGGAGGAGCAACCTTAAGGCATATTATAATATTCTTCTACAAATTATTATCCAAAACACTTCTCGGCACTTCCCTTCTTCCATCTTATATTAGATGAAAACTTATTATCTTTTTATTCCTTATAACCAAGCAAAATTTTCAATGCTACCTTATGCTCACCATGATATGTTATCATAAAATATGAAGTGGTAAATTGTGTTGCAACAAGTCTAATTAAATCTTACCTAGTTGTGAATTTCTTTGAAAAACTAATGAATATCCTACTCTTACTTTTGGTTTCTTGGTGCAACATGATTTTCTTTCAAAGTCCTTGGACATCAAATCAATACAATAGACTGTACATGGCGTCCAATATAAATGTTTTCTCTTTTTCATTGATTTTTGTCTAGTTGCTTTATAATTTGCAGCATTATTCGCTATTATTTGTACTATATTTCTCTCCCACTTTCTCTACAACTTCATCAAGCAATTCATAAACTTTGTTAGTAGTCTTACAGATATTAGAAGTATTCAATGAATATAAAATAATGTTCCTTTAGGATTGTTTACTATGAAATTGCAAATTGAACACATTTTGCTTATTAGTCCACCCATCTGACATGATAGAACAACTTATTATTATCTATTCGTTGCTAAATTTCTCCAACATAGTTTCTATGTTTTTTACTTCTAAAATTGAGTACTTCTCTCTAATCTTATGACAAGAAAGAGGCTTAAATTAAAGACTATATTTTCCTTGGAGGTCCCAATTTTTTTTTATGTCTTTTTGCAATGTCTTCGAATGATACAAATTCAAAAGGTTAGAATGAAAAAACAACTTATACTTTGCGGATGAGTTGGATGAAATCTAACTTCTTCAACATGAAAAAACCTCCTAGTTTTCAAGTTTCTTTTCAGTTTCAATACATTTTTATCAATTGTTTGTATAACATTATTCTGCCCAAGAAGCATACGAGTGGAATCAAGATAATAATTTCCTAAAGGAATGCACTATATATGCATTCGAATAATCTATTGTGGAAGCCAACAATCATAAATTCTTCTAATTGGTATTAGAGCCAAAGTATATGTGTTATGCAAACTTATAAATTTTTATGGCCCATTTGATTTGTAGAAAATCAATTGAGAGAAACAAAAGGAACAAAGAGGAACGAAATAGAAAGGAAATAAAATGAAAGATGTAATTGAAAAAATGTTTGATATGCTAAGAAAATCATATATGTTTGATGGGAAAATTTGTTTCGCTTGCATATCGATAGAAATAAAAAAGGAAATAAAAATATGAAATGCTTAAAATATCTCACATTTAAAAAAATAAAATATGATGATTATTAATTTTTAATAATAAGTATATTGAAATTATTATAATCAATTATTATTAATAGAATATAATTAAATAATTAATTTTATTTATCAATAATAAAAATAAAATATTTTTTATTTGAAAAATTCCACATTTTGTTTTTAATTATTCTAATATCATCTCAAATTTACTTCAGCAACCTATACACTGCATTATCCTAATTTTGCTCTCAAGAGCTTACTCACAAGGCCCGTATCAAAATATGATAATGCAAACTTGATCCACTACAAGTTACAACTCCTTTTAAAGGAAAAAATTGAATAGCAATTCATTTATATATAATCCCAAAAAGATAATCAAAATACAGAAAAATGTTATCCTCACTTCTCCATTCTTGTGAATGGAATTGTCACAAGTGAATCATCTCATATACATGGAACTGTCTCTTGCATAATAACTAAATGGAATAAAATAATTGTCATAAAAAATTATTGTTAGGGTAAAGACAGCCATTATCTTCTAAAGCTCCCTTAGTATTACTCCCTTAAGTTCCTTTTGAAATGATGAAAATTCATATGGAAAGAGATTAGGAAGAAACCTTGTATTCACACTGCAAAATAATATACAATGAAGACCACTAATCATAATTTATTTCAACCAGTATTAGGTCTACAATGGATGTGTTTTTAATCTTTTATAGAATTTTAGATTTTTATTATGCATTTGATTTTAAAATCTTATTTTTTTCTAAATATTTTCACTTGGAATCAGAAAAAGGTAATATATGTTTTTGCTCTTCATTTATATTTTATTTTATGCAAAATCCCTCATCTTTCATAGAAGTGATTTTTGAAAATGTTATTTCATATTTAATAACTCTTGCATAATTACAAAATTTAAATTTCAAAATATGAAAATTTAAATTTCAAAATATGAATTATCTGCTCCACTGTCAATTGCTTTAATCAGAGTAATAGCATGTAATCTTTTATAGAATTATCTGCATGCTTGGAATCCATGTAATATATTGTTGCAGTTAAAGGATTCATAACAACTAATAACCAGTGCTCCCTAAAAAATTTAAATCTTGCATTAACAAATTCTAAACATATTTCACATTGAAAGTATTCATAATTGGAAATTCAATAAATGACTTACCCAACATTACATGGTACCAAGAATAACATATCATCTGCTGCTCTAGCTTCAAACAAATCTGATACAACACGTACTTGTTCCATATACTTACATCCTTTATGTGCTCCAATTTCATGGGGATTGATGAAAGAGAACCTTCTCATTAACCCATTTGGCACCAAGAGATGATGATACAAGTATCTTAAATAAAAATACATTATTAATATCATTCACAAAAATGAAAAAAGGAAAGTAAAGGATTTCATTCACAAGTTATGGTACAAGTACCTGATGTATAGGTTAATGGCAATGGCACCTATCCATTCATGATTAAGGATTTCAATAATTTGTTCTTTAGAAATATGATCAACTATATTCTTATAGTAAATTTGAAAATCAAAGTTTATGGATTTTGATTCTTCCTCCTCAAGAGCATTCACAACAATTCTAAGAGCATTGCAATATGGTGATGCTTTTTTGTTAACTTTAGGGGCGGGCCTTTGCTTCACGGGAGAAATGATCATCCCTTGGATTTGTTTTCCCTTCCTTTTGGACTGTGTAGGTAACTGTGTAGGCAATAAAAATCATGAGATGAAGTGACATATCATTTCAACAATGATTATAGGTATAACACATTATAATGATATGCTAATGACATACCATCTCAACTAGCTCGATGAGGCTACTAGGCCACACAACAAAATAACCTATTGCCTCACCAACTATTGTTACTTCATCAACTGGCATCGGCAGCTCAGCTCCATGCTCCTCAGCTTTTTCAATCTAACTCTTAGGTAACCGTTAGGTAGTGGTGAATTGTGCAGAAGTGTATTATTATTATTATACACACTACCTATTTGTCCTTGTAAGGCGTGAACGCCACTTTCTATGACGATAAGCAGCTGCATGAAGCACATATCTCCTTCAACTAATATAAATATTAAAAGAAGCCTGCAAGTAATATAACCAAAATATAGTTAGAACTAGTGGGATGATATAGATACATAATAAACAACATAATGAAAACAAATACAGTAGTGAGTTACTGCTATTTCATCCCAAATGCCATCCTTGATTTTGCTTGGGACATCTTTCCATTTAGTATAAATAATCGGCACTATTCTTCGTGTGACAACCCCAATATAATTAGAAAATGTAGATGCGTTGGGGTTAACGGGTTGATTCTTCTTATTCCATCCAACATCTAATTTACGACCGGTGCTTCTTGCATGAGTCACCTCTTTCAACATGGTCCTCCCTCTCTTTTTCACTTTCTTAGTACTATGTGAAGGAACATTGCCATCATTTGGTGGAGAAGCCATTTACCTACAAGAAAATCAAAACATATAAGTAAGACATCAATATAGAATATGAAAACAAAAATATACAAGCTAAAGAGTGTTAAGAAAAAAGGAAACAAAATTTACATGTTTAAGTCAATCTTTTATGTTTTCTTGTTGGATTTATACTTGTGTTTTCCCTCCTAGCACGAATTAATGGATTAACCCCAATCCCTTCTTTATGATCATCTCTTAAATACAATGCATCATCATTGGTGAAGTCACTAGTAGGTGATTGTGATGTTCCAAAAAAAGGATTATCCTCTAAATCGATATCTTGATGGTCAGGAGCATCATCCTTGATCTTGTCATTTATTTTGTTAGTTAAAAGAATAATGGACCACTTCTTATTAGTAGGATCAGTGACATAGAACACTTGTTGCACTTGTAAAGCTAAAATAAAAGGCTCATCTTTATACCCCACTTTATTAAAGTCCACTTGTATGAAACCTAACTCATCGATCTTAAGGCCATTCTTATTGTCAACCCACCTACAACCGAAGACTGGAACACGAAACATGATGTAATCCAACTCCCATATGCACTCAATGACCCTAAAGTGTGACATATTAGCATATATTGGGTTCCTATCTTTGGCACTAGAGATATGCATAGATTGAGCTATAAGTGTTACACCACTATTTTGCATTGTACTTCGATCATCTTGCTCTTTTGTATAGAATGTGTAGCCATTGATTAGATAACCAGTGTAAGAAAAGACATCTACACTTGGACCTTTTTTTAACCATCTTAATCTTTTTGAAACTGAAGTGGGACTGTCACCTGAGTCTGAAAAAATGTGATCTTTTAGCCAACCTATAAATAGTCGATTGTGTTCTTTTGTTATCCAACTTTCACTCCTATTTGGGTTTAAGCTCCTAAGTATGTCCTTGTGTTTTTCAACATAAGGCTCAACCTCATCACTATTGTGTAGAACATATAGGTGTGCTTGTTCCCATTCTATCATTGATATGCTAATTATTGACTTTCCAATAATTCCTTCCCCTATTGTTCTTCCTGCGTGACGTGACTTTGGAAGCCCTATGCTAGCAATATTGGAGATATATTCAGTACATAATTCAACTGCTTCTTCCACTATGTATCGTTCAACAATACGACCCTCTGGCTGACTTTGATTTTTCACATACCCTTTCAATATCTTCATATAACTTTCAATTGGGTACATCCATCTTAAATAAGCCAGGCCACACATTAGTGTCTCTCGAACCAAGTGTATAGTTAGGTGAACCATTATGTCAAAAAATGAAGGTGGAAAATACATCTCAAGCTCACACAGAGTAACAACAATTTCTCTTTGCAATGCCGGCAACTTTGTTGGGTCAATAACTTTGCTGCAAATTGATTTAAAGAAAAAACATAGTTTAGTGATGGTACCTCACACCTTTTTGGGCAAAATGGAGCATATACCAATGGGCATCAAATGCTCCATGAGAACATGACAGTTATGAGACTTAAGACCTTTTAGCTTCAGGTCTTTCATTGACACAAGATTTTTGATATTTGATGAGTACCCCTCTGGAACTTTAACTCCATGAAGAAACTCACAAAAGACAATTTTCTCCTTCCTAGATAGTGTATAAGCTGCCAGAGGCAAGTAAGTACGACATCCTTTCTTCACCGGTGCCAACTCATCTCTTATTCCCATAGTAACCATGTCCAACCTCGCATTAATGCCATCTTTACTCTTTCCTGGGACATTGAGTAATGTACCAATCATACTATCACAAACATTTTTTTCAACATGCATCACATCAAGGAAATGTCTTATATATAATGACTTCCAATATGGCAGTTCATAAAATATTGACTTTTTCTTCCATCCATTAGTCACAAGGTCTCTTGCGAAAAGTTTGCCAAAGTTATTAGTTAAATTCTTCACCTTTTCAAACAATTGATCACTAGTTAAGGGCTTTGAAGCTATATCTGAATTCCCATTAAAAGCTTTTCTGTACCACCGATAATGATGTGTTAGAGACAAAAATCTACGATGACCGAGGTAGACATTTTTCCTACAATGTTCCAACCACATTGAATTCATGCCCTCTTCACAAATAGGGCATCCACATTGTCCTTTGACACTGTATCCTGACAGATTACCATATGCTGGAAAATCATTGATCGTACTAAATAATATTGCTCTCAAATTGAAACTTTCTTCCCTATACCCATCATACACCTCCACACCCGTCTCCCACATTAACTTCAAATCTTCAATTAAGAGAGTCAAGTATATATCTATATCATTTCCAGGTTGTTTGGGCCCAGAAATTAACATAGACAACATCATAAACTTGCACTTCATGCATAACCATGGAGGAAGGTTATAAATTACCAAAATCATGGGCCATGTGCTGTGGGTACTACTTTGCATGCCATGTGGATTAATTCCATCAGTAGACAATGCAAGGTGTAGATTTCGCTCTTCTTCCCTAAAGTCAAGGAAATCATCATCAATTTTTTTCCACTGAGGAGAATCTACAGGGTGCCGAAGCTTGCCATCCTTAATCCTTCCATCTGCATGCCATGTCAATTATTTAGCAACTTCTACGCTACTATACATACGCCTAAATCTTGGAATGATTGGAAAATACCATACCACCTTTGATGGAGCTGATTCTTTCTTCTTATATCGTGAGGCATTACACTTAGGACGCTCTTTAATGATGCATATTCATTTCGAAATAGAATGCAATCATTAGGACATGTATGTATTCTCTCATGGCTTATGCCAATGGAGCATAAAATTTGCTTAGCCTCATATGTTCGACTAGGAAGCTCATTATCCCCTGGTAACATTTCTTTGACAAGTTCAAGTAATTCTGTGAAACTCTTATCACTCCAACCATTACCTACTTTCAAGTTGTACAATTTCAAAATCGCAGATAATCTTGTGAATTTAGTACAACCAGTATACAATGGCTTCTTTACATCATTTTTCAACCTCTCAAACATTTTTGGACAATCTCGAAGATCCTCCTCAACCATATTTACCATCTCTTCAAGATGGTCGACCTCATATGTGCTTGTGTCGAATTCATTTGATGCATAACTCACACTATAACCCCAATCATCAGACACATCCTTGGTCTCACCATGCTTTGTCCAACATGTATAACTTTGATCAATTCTATTACACACTAAATGATCTAGCAACTCATCAGCACTAATTCACCTTTCATAGCAACATTGTAAGCAAGGGCATATAATTCTACAAGGGTCTTCTGCACGTTTAGTAGCAAAATTAATGAACTCTCTCACTCCATCCTCATATTCATTTGACAATCTATTGGCAAACATCTACTTTCGATCCCTGTCCATTTGTTCTGGAAAAAATTCTGCAGAGTTTCCCCTTAAAATTGGAGCTCCCGGTAATTCTACAGTATGAAAAGTAAACTTATTCAGTCAATCACAGCAACAACAAGAATATACAACATCATTTTCATCAAGTTTGAATGTAAGATTAACATACCTTGTGAGATTCTACTACCCAATATCACAAACAATTCCTTTTAAATTTGCTGCCTCAAATCTTCTCAAATCTAGACATAAATGAACAATTGAGAATATCTATATTAAAAAATGTTAATTAACAAAAAATTGGCGTGCATCTATTTTTTTAATATATATATACATATAAATTGGCATAAATCTTAAATTGCAATGTTTATCAAAAATTCGCAATGTTGAATCTTTAGAATTGAGGATGAACAAGAGGACAACTTGTTCAACATCAACACGATAAGGATCCATTTATCCTTTCATAATTGCCCATACAATGTCTTTCCACCTTTTGTGACAGACATATATATTCTATGGCCGGTAGACAGAAACAAATTCATTTTATACCCCCCAAAAAAATATTAAGCAACATATATAGAATATCCAAGTTCTGGAGACTTAATTTATAATTATTTTTTATCTAATTTTAAATACTTTATAAGAATGCCTGTAACACGAGTTGGTGAGAGAATACTTTATAACTAATTAATTATATATTACACGAATTGTCCAGGTAGAGAATGAAAAGTTAACTTTATTAACATGCACTGTAATACACACACATGTATAAGCTACTATGCAATTGAAATCTAAGTCTACAATAACTATTTATTTGATTTAGAAAATTCTAACCATTCTCCCTTTATATCTGTTAGTAGGTTTGGCCAGACCAAAAAAAAGGAGCTTTTAAGTTCTAATAAGTGATCAAAACCCAATTAACATAAACTTTATGTTAAAAAATTTTAGTTACAGACATATAGCTATCCAGTTGTTTACTGTATATGTGGCTAGAGATTAACGAAATCCAAGAATTCAAACTTATTCATCACAACAAACTTTGTCTTATATCATTATAGTGGATAGCTCTATAAAAGCCACACGCATTGAACCTTGTTGAGTAATTGTAATGAAAACTAAAGTACAACTATATACATATATATATATACCTAGTTGGAGTCTCACATATGCGTGTGTGTGTGTGTGAAACTTTCACACACATATAGAATGATGCATCATGCGTATCAATGATATTAATGATAAAGGAGAGACAAATCTTATAGGGCATTCATTAAACTATTTTTTCGAAGTTGGTAGGTGGGTTACCTCAAGAGTGTAGATCTGAGGAAAGCGATTTTCTGTAGAGGAAAGTGATTTTCTGCAGATCTGGGTTACCTCAAGAGTGCATAGAAGAAGAAGAGGGGGAGGGCCGGAGGGGAAAACAGTAATTTGCTAAAGGAAGCAGTTGTGGTCGCGGATAGAAGGGAGGGCCAGAGCGGACCGAGCTTGTGGATGGAAGGAAAGATCCGTGGAGGAAACGATTGCTCACACAGCACAAACTCACGAAGCTACAGTTGTAAAGATGGAGCTGAAGTAACAGAGTTGCAGTCGTGTACAGAACAACAGGTGTGGTGCATGGATGGAGGAAGGCGGAGACGGTGGCAAACGTACGATGGAGCGAGGCTGAGTAGCTGTGAATGTGAGTGTGATACGAATGGCTTGTGACTTGTGTAGTGAATTGAGTCAGAGCACGAAATCGAAAAGAAATTAGGGATTTTGGAATTTGGGGCTTTTTTTACACAATGTTCTGCAATCTTTTGGAACGTTTTAATTTAAAAACGTTCTCGAAGATCAAAATTTTGGTACGTTTGTTAGAAAAGCGTTCCCGAAATTATTTCGCAGCACAATAAACGTTCCAAAATCAGCGTTCCTAATGGCCAATTCTATAGTAGTGTAAATAGTGAAAATCTACTTTTTAATAACAAGTGTATTGGAATTACTATATATTTAATTACTATTATTGATTGAATATAAGAAAATAAGTAATTTTATTGATCAATAATAAAAAAATTGATATTTCAAAAAAATCCATGTGTTTTAATTATTCTAGTGTCATCTCAATTTTCTTTCACCAATTGTATGTCGCATTACCCTAAGTTGACTCTCGAGAAAAATCATGCTCACTAGGTCCATCTCTAGATATGATAATGAAATCTCAGCCTAACACAAAATAGTCATCGGATACACGAAAGTAAATTGCATAGAATGCTCAAACCTTTCAATTGGATGTGGATCAAATTGATCCACCAAAAGTTATAACTCTACTTGAAGAAAACACTAAATGGTGATTTATCTATATATAGTCCCAGAAAGAGAAGCAAAATGTGGAAATATGTTATCCTCATATCTTAACTCTTATAAATGTAATCACCGCAAACAGATCATCTCATACGTGAGAAATGTTAGCACTGCTAATCTTAAAACTCTCTTACTTAATATTGGTGGAGAATATTCATAATATTGAAAGATTTTTAATATCATACCTAACTAGAATTGGACAATTGCCATAAAAATATTGTTTGGATAATATTCTCCAAACAATATTATCCATTGTTTTCTTAAGATCCCTTGGTATTTTTTCCTCAAGCACCTTTTGCAACTCATTTTGAAGTGATAAAAATTGGTACGAAAAATGATTAGGGAGAAACTTTGTATGCACACTATAAAATAATCTACTATGAGAATCAACAAAAATAATTTCTTTCAATAGGTATCAAACAGTAGATGTGATTTTTGGTTTTATAGATTTCTAGAGTTTTATGATATATTTTAGTTTATTTTTTTTTTAAGTTTTGGGTTGGTATCATAACAAGAAAATATATATGTTTTCTTTCTCCATTTATATTTTCTTTTACACAAAGTCTCTCATATTTTACTGTATTGATTTATTGAAGTGTTATTTCATATTCAATAACTCTTCAATAATTACAAATCTTAAATTTCAAAATATGAACCATATGCTGATTTACTATAGCCTCAATTACAATAACAACATATAAACTATAAGAATTCATTTTGCCTATGGAAGGAAAGGAGGGGCACCGCATACATCACCTTGTCTAGACATGAGGGAAGCAAAGGTACTAGAGATGGATGTGAGGGAAGCGGAGTTATTAGAAAATTCCAATGAGGAAAAGAAACCATATGGGTTTTTGTGGCTCAAAGGAGCACATTGAAAGACCTTTAGAACATGATGGTTATGTGAGAGTAAATCTCAAAGAAAAAAGAAGAAAGCAAAGAGAATGACTGAGTATGGAGCAAGAATACAATAATACTTAGCTTGGCCTATATATAGAGAGAGAGAGGGTGGAATGAATTCCTCTCTCCCTCTCAC
Organism: Adenanthera pavonina; assembly: GCA_026686845.1. NCBI lineage: Eukaryota > Viridiplantae > Streptophyta > Magnoliopsida > Fabales > Fabaceae > Adenanthera > Adenanthera pavonina. The sequence continues at coordinate 15,265,167 of JAIVEN010000017.1, forward strand.
CATCTGTCTCACATTGCTCTTTGGCTGTATAAGTATGAGTTAGGAATGAGGCTTTGAAAGGCCACTCTCAAGCTGCGTGTAGTATGGAATAGCTTTCTTTGCACCGAGTTTTAGTTTGTTTATTGTGTTACTAGGCTTCAGTTTCTTAGATCGTTCTTTGAAATTCAACTAATATATATAGGGCCCAGTATTTAGTTTTCTAGTTAAGCTTGTATAAAAGATATAGTTGTATTCTCCATTTAGAAAATTTAAAAAAATGATATGAGAAATATAAAAGTATATATGATTTTATATATTTAAAAATATAAAAAAAAATTTATAAAAGATCTATATTTTTCTTTTATAGTAAGAAGTATATTTTAAATAAATATAATATTATCAACCAACATAATAAATAAGAAGGTTTATTGTTTAAATCACAAACAATGTGATTCATCTTCATCTTTTTTTCATTTTGAACTAACTCATCCTCATCCTTGAAATTTCATATAATCAACAAGAAAAATTGATCATTTTTATACTGAAGATGATCGGCTGATTCTCAATAATAAAAAAGTTGATTTGTTTTGTTTTATTGAGGTACTTGAAAAAGAAAAGATGATATGGGTAAGAATATCGTATCATCCTGTCTTTCATGGGATGGTACTCTTACTTGTCTGTCATTGCTTAATGGGAGTAACTCCCATTTGCTCTCTCTCTCTCTCTCTCTCCCCCTCTCATATCACTTGCTCTCTCAATGGGAGTCACTCTCAATCCTAGATGCTTTGTGGCTTTTTGAAGGGCAAAGCATTAAGGATGTTATCTTATTTTTATCTAGAATTGAAGTTACCTTTTTTATAAACAAATTATGCTTTTTATTATTGCATTGGACCAATAAATGCAGTTCAAATCCACAAAGTCATAAATGTGATCAAAAAGTCCTATTTTTGGCTGCACATTTAGGATGAGTGATACTATCAATTATATAACATAAGAATCTGGATCAATTGATACTGCTCATAAGTTTAGCTTATCTGGCTTAACTTCCTTTTGACTCTATGCTCTATCAATGAATGCTATTTGTAATTTCTTAATTTTTAATTTATTAATTCCTAAACTAATATATATATATATTAGTATATATGTAGACACATGTACTTTCTTCTTGTTTTTTTTAAACTGATTAATATAGTTTGTCTTGGTCATTGTGAGCTATGTCAATTGTTGGGTGGCACATTAAGACTGGTGTCAATTTCCCATGTTGAAAAAGTATTACATGAGCATCCACCTACCAAAAGGATGAAATTCTTTGATCATTATAAGGGCTTCAGATCTCAATGTTATTTCCCAAATTCCCAATGCAGCTGGCTTCATTTCTTAGAGGGGAATTTCAAATTTGAAACTTTCATTTTTCTTCTATCTATATTGATCGGAGATTACCAATTTTCTTTCACTTTTTCATTTGTCTTCTTGTACTCTTCCTCTGTTTGCTCAGTATAATTGTTTTGATCAATAATGTATGCCAATGAAATTCATCTACTTAAAGATGTGGATTCTAGATGAGAAACCTGGTCCATTGTTGTTTGAATACTACAGAGGTGGACTTTGAAGAACCAGAGCTCACCTCAAACTATGTCTAGGATTTCCATGCTACTAGTTGATCAAGATGTTTCCATCTTCTCCATTTTTCCCTTTCATTTTCTTTATTTTTTATGCTCTTGCATTTCCTTATATGTTCTGTGTTTTTTACTATAAGGTACAAAGATACAAGCAAACATTTTCAAAAAGGAATTGTAGCAAGTCTCCGGTAGAAGGGAAGTGCTGCTTAATTGAGAATTTGATGTGTCTGATAATAATGTTACTTTTCGTGCTGCATCACACTCCCACATATTCACTTTCCATTTTTTTCACAATTATAGAGGAATGTCAAGAATATGTTTCTACTCTTCCAACTCAATGTTTTAACTTTGTAGCACTTGGTGACATTGTCAATGGTTCAGCACGAATGGATATGCTCATAGGTTGTTTTCAATTCTATCTGTATAAATTCTATTTATTTTTCATACAAGGTGAACTTTGACTCAAATGTTGTTGTTTGTGCTCCTTCCATACAAATGTCATTGCATGTGTTAAAACATTGGTCCACTTGAGGAATTTGGAAGGGGTAACCAAACGAATCATAGACTTTACTTCAATCTATCAGACCATGAGTTATTATCATCACCATGTTTCATATGCTTTGTTCTTTATATTTTTTTTTATATACTTCTTGGATTCTTGGATTTTTGGGTGTGAACGATTATGATGCATTTGAATTTTTTGGGGGGTAGGAATAACACTGTCAATGTGACTCTTTTTGGTGAATGTGCTACATCTACTTTCTCCTCAAAATAAGATGACATTGACACTCCTATTGTTGTGGTCATGCAGCTTACACGGTTGAAGCCAAATAATGGTATTCTAAAAAATATTGATTTTATGTCAAAAGATTTTTTTATGTAAGTTTATGCTTACATCCATTAATAATATGATCAGGACTTCTTGAAATATTTAATTCTTAGTATGCTACTAAGATTTGGTTCAATCCTAATTTGCCTAAGGTTGAAGAAGTTTGAAAGAAACGTGATTGATTTATTTTCTTTTGATTGCCCTTTTATTTCCATTTTCTTATGTTCAGTATAACATGATTGGTTAATATGATAGGATGTTTCTAGTGACACAATTTTCTTAAACTAATACATGCATTCAAGTCTAAGCAAAACTCTGTAGGTTATGAGCATATCATCATTTACTTCATCACGGATGTAGAAGTCTAAATGAAACTTGATCCAAAATTGCATTTGGTCTGTATCTAATATTACATTAATATGTAGAAATTTTTTTTTCTACATTTATTACCTAAGCAAGAACATTTATCTTAGATTAAGGTTTATAAGAAGAAGCTATACAATAGACAAAAGGAATTTCAATATATAACCAATTAATAATTCAATGGAACATAGTCAAAAGTTTATTAGTTTTAGAAAGATGGAAAAATTTTTAAAGGGAATGTTATTTGTTAGTAGCATGTGTAACACCCCTCATGACTTTGTTTTGACATTGTGTGTAGAACCGGAGAAACACAGAAAGGAGTAAGGCTCAAGTGGAGAAAAATTGAGCTCCACGCCATAGCTTGGAGTAGGGCCGCCATAGTGAGAAAAGCTCTAGAATGAGATTTCCAGCCGGAAACACTGGTGTCGCGGTGAACTTACTCAGAGTTGCGGTGAGAATTGAGATTTTTGTTTAAATCTGGATCATTTCAGTCAGACAAACGAAAGAGAAATAGAACAAGGGAGCTTTGCTAGGGTTTGAAGATTTCGGCCATTGGAAGTGTTTTTCAGCGTCCAAGAGCTTGGATTCAAGTAGGTAAGTGATTTCTACTCCTCCTTCTCTATTTTCTTTGGTTGAAATTTGGGATTTTTTTATTATGAGTTGGGATTTCCGGTTTGGGACAGAATCCACCAATTGAAATGGATTATATGGGGTTAAGGAAGTGTGTTTTGGTATTCTTGTTGCTTTGATGTGAGTTTTGAGGGTTTATGCATGATATGAGCTTAACCCTAGGTTGTTTTTGGTTAGGGCTCTTGGAAATCCGAAATGTATGTGGTTGAGTAGTGTTTGAATGGTTCTCAAGAGCTTATTGATGCATAAAAGGGGTGTTGGAACTTTGGGTTAGACTAAATTGGTTGAATTGTGATGTTTGGTTATTGGTATATTGTGTTAATTAAGGAATTGTGATATTGTGAAGGTTGTTTGGTAGCCTGAGAGGGGTTCAAGTGTATTGGACAACTTGAGAAGCTCATGGAATTCGTGTTAGTGGTATTGACACTTGAGATAACCAGGTGTTTGTTTGTATTGTATTGTTTATATTGTATAAAAGTACATATATTTGTGTATATATGTATGTTTCTTTTATACCATGATATTGATATGTTTGTGTGTACTGTTTTACACATATCATGGTATACACACAGCTAGATGATGATTGTGATGACTATGATGATGATTAGAGATGATGATATTGACATGACATGACATGATGCATACATGACATTGTGATATGATAATGATGATTATATGATAATATATGAGCATCACCATATGGCATTGTAAGATTGTGATATATGGTGGATCGGATGGTGATGACGATATGATATATGATGATATATGTTAGGGAGGATAAAGATAGAATATATATATATATATTAGGGAGGACAAGGATGAGATCCCTACAGCTAAATCGACTCCTATGGCCAGAAAGGAAAAGACACGTAGTGGACTGCACCTTTCCTAAATATCTGCCAATTCGTGGTGGGAAAGGGGAAGGAGAGCCACGGTCGGAACATTAGTGTTACCTTTGGCCGGGTGCACTAATGGGAGGTGAGCTTAGTGATGTTTCGGAATTAGTCTTCACTGACTGTTAGAAGGGAATTACCTATGTAAAATATCCTGTTATGACAATAACCCATGGCTTTAGTTGTGTGCGAGGGAGACATGTATTTCATTCATTTCACATTGTATTCATGGATTGTATAAGTTATATATGTATATAAATATATATGTATGTGGTTGTCCATGGTTATTGAGACACTATCTCACACCCCTCTTTCGTGAACTAATCTTTTAGGTGACGGTTCTGGCACTAGTCTGGAGAAGACGCGTGAGTAGCATCGGATGTAAGGATATTAGGTCTATGTAGCCTGTGTGTAATTTGGATATGTAACTTGTGCCAAGTAGGATAGAATGTTTTGTTATGAATGTATGACATTGTAAGGGTTGTTATGGATGGATGTATGTATGGTTATATATGTGGAAATGTGTTGTATTGTGGTGTTTACATGGTTTTGGATGTTGAGAAGTTAGTATGGTGGTGCTTGTGAGCTTAGAGTAGATTTGGGCCTCGTTGTTGTGTTTTAGGGCCTGTAGCCCATTTTGTCAAGTTGGGGTTCAAGGGGGTCGAATCTTAGAGGAGTGGTTCCTTTGAGATAAAACTTTTTTGGACAAGTTGGTTTGGGGGTTTTGGACCTGTATGAATGGTCTTTAAGTGATCATTTGCCTTTGGTGGCAATTGGAGGTTTTTAGTGGTAAATTTTGGTTAACCAGAGGTCAAAACGGTATTAGGGGTCCATAATCTTCATAAGAAGTTGGATTGAGGTGAAGTTGGTGTCTATGGATAGATTGGGACTAGATTGACTTGTAGGAGTTGGAATCAAGTCAATCGGAGGTCAGAATATTAAGTTATATGCGTTTGAAATTCGCTCCAGTGGTAAAAGTTTGCTGGTATAGAAAACTAGCAGGGGGCGCCGCGGTCCCAGATAGCAGGCTGTGGTGCCATGAAGTCCAGTAGCATGGTGAGACAGGGGACATTTGGCGCCATGATGGCACTGTAGCGGCTGCGGCCCCAGCTCAGTTTTTGGTGTTGTTTGGTATGTTGTTGCTGTTTTGAAGTTTTGGAAAGTTATTTTGAGACATTTGGGTTGCATTTGGTTGGTATTGTGAAGGTTTTGGTCAAGTCTGGAGATAATTGGGAGTAGGTTGTTACAGCATGCATATCATTCTGAGACACTTTAATTGTTGTTCAGGTAATAAAGGTAAAAAAAATATTACAAAGGGGAATTCTATTACATATCTAAAAGTAGGGTTCAAAGTTGGAACCACAACATGCCACTTCAGCATGGTCGACAAAATAGGAATATTTGTTGTGTCATCCTTTATGAATGCTGATTTGTCTTCTTTCATGATCAAACTAAATTATTATTTGAATTCAATTTATATTGAGGTGATTAATGATTATAAACCCTATTTCCCTTAAATGACAGATTCATATTAAATATTGTTTTTAATTATAGGTGAAGCATTTGAATTCAAATTTGTAATATGGAATTCAAATTTGTAATGGTCAACTTTTTATTATTACTTCCTCAATCATTGTTCATATGATATAAAAGCATTAGCATGCAATTAGTATGTATCATTTGATTTCTTTTGCCAATTACATTAATGGCATTGATCCATATCACATCAAATATTATATATTTTATTATCTAATTTGTATGTGCATTGATCTTTTTTCCCTATAAATAGCCTATTGTTATTGACATCCATCATCTCAAATTCAAATGTGGACATCATTGCTTGTGGTAAACATTTTGAAGCATCTAATGTTTGTTTCTTCATTTTATGTGCTATCTCAGTAATGCTTTTTTTTTTGTATTAACTAATGTAGAATTAATATTTGCAGGATGGAGTTATTTGAGAATGGTAGGGGTTTGCCTGAAAATATAATGGTGCAGATTCTTTCATGCTTAACTCCTAGAGTTAAAGCAGAATTGTTTAGTGTGCAAAATTGGTCTATTAGTGTACTTGATCCATTTTTCATGAAGCATTTATTTATTAATTTAAACAAATTGTTTGAGGCTCCTCAAGTATGTAATTATCTTCTTATAATTAATTTCACTTATTTAATTTTTTGTGATTTGAGTCAATTGTTTACCATTTTACAGGGTATGTATACAATGATAGCCACAGTAGAAGGGATTAATGTGCAGCATAAGTGGTTTTGTAAGTCATGCCATAGATTTTTAATGCAAATTTTTCACAACAAAAATGGTTTTTATAGTCCGAGTTGTGACGAATTCGTTAAATCAACCATTCCTAGGTATATAGTTTATGTTTTGTAACTAATGATGTTGGAATTGGAAATAATACATGTAAATAAATAGCATAATTCAATTTATTTATTCTTATGTTCAACCTGATTTATTTAATTGTCCCACAGATACAATATTTATCTCCAAGTAACTGATGAGTCTAGATCAACTAATTTCATTGCCTTTCACTGTGAGATTTCACGTTTCATGAATTGCACATCAACTAAGCTCATGAATTCTTTGTACAACCTAATTTGGATTTTTGGTTAAGAAATAATTTATAAAAGTATGTTGATTTGTTGTTATACCAAAATAAATAAATAAATACACATAAACTATACAGCTATTATTCAATTATTAACTCCCAATGTTTGTTATTTTAATTATATTATTTTTCTATTGTTTTATTAATTTAGGATAATGGTGCTGTTAATGATGTTACACAACGTATTGGAAATAGACTCATCTTTGAGGTTCATACTAGGAATATCAATGTATTCAGCAAAACCAGAAACATGCATGCAGTGGTTTAAATGGTAGAATTCAACAAGCTATTCAAATCTCGTGATCAGAATATTAATGTTTAGGAGCATGTTTAATGCTTTTTATACCTTTTAAAAATAAGTCATATTATAATGACATATTTCTTTGTCAACATATATATGTTGTCCTTTTTATTGCTAATTGATTTTGTCAAATTTTATTTTTATTTCAATAAACAATTTAATATCAATAGTCTCTTTTTTTTCCAATGAACATTAGCCATCTCTTACAGTAAAAAATTCAATACAATGATTCAATAAACATTAATATATGTATGTTTTTGACATAATCATTTTATCACAATAGATAGATCAAAATAAAATTTTGATGATCGAAATCTATTTAGAATTATAATACATTAATGATAATTTTAATACACTACATTAAGTATTTTGCTTTTTATTATTGTTTAGGAAACCGGACCGAACTAGTCGGCTCGATTGGTTTGACCGGGAACTGGCCACTTGTCCAGTCTAGAATACAAGGGGTAACCGGAGGGTGTGTAAACTTACCAAAACTAGTCAACCCGATCTTAAACCAGTAAAACCAATGGGTTGACGAGTTCAGCCCGTTGAAGTAAAAAGAAAAAAGAAAAAACCATACTTGCATGCTGAGAAGAAGAATTGCAGATGATGAAGAAAAGCAAATGAGTAGAAGAAGAAAAAAAAAGAATAAAGAAGATGAAAATGAAGAAGAAAGAAAGAGGAAAGAAAAGAAAGAAGAAAGAAAATATGTAGTGAAGATGAAAAAGAAGAAAGAGGTAAGAAGAGGATGAAGATGAAGAAGGAAAAAATGAAAGAAGGATGAAGGAAAAGAAAAGATGCAGGGGATTGGGGAAAAAGAAGAGGGAAGAGAGAGAGGATGAAAGACGTTGGGGATGGAAGAAAGAGGAAGAATGGATGAAATGTATGAAAAAATATGTCCAAACCTTCTAAAATTTGAAGTGTCTTAGTCAGAGGAGTACAGGCTAAAAGCAGCATTTACAATCTGTCAACATCTAAGGTTATCCCTATATTTAAAAGAAAAAAAAAACTCTCACCTTTCTCTCCATTTAATGTTAGTGTTAGAGTCTCGGTCTAAAGCAAAAATATTAATATTGGACAGTTGGAGTCATTTGCACTTGCAGACTATCTAATACATGTATCAATGCATAATTTTAGAAAGCCACAGACTTTTTTTTTTGGGCCAAAGAAGCCACAGACTTTATTTATTGTCTCATCTTTCTTCCATTTCTTGCATAAAAAGGTGATTCATATTGTAAAAAAAAAAACTTCCCCCTTTTTTCAAACCACGTGCCATTCCATTTGTTATTATTTATTATTATTATTTTCTCTTCACTATTATTTATTTTTTTTAATTAGCATAAAGTATAAAAGAAACTAGTATATTAATTCTTTTTTTGTTTTTTATTTTTGGATTTTCTTGTCTTTTATTTATTGTATTATTATTAATTTTTTGCAATATTATATGTTTATTTGAAATTTACTTTTTATTTCAAATAACAATTAATATATAATTAAAATATATTAATTTAATTACAACCAGTCTAATCCGATTAGATCTCTGATCAAACAATTGAACCTTTGAACCGGTACCTTGTCCGGTTCAATGGTCGGTCCGATTTTCTTAATATTGCTTTTTATAATCAACACATTTATTAATTGTGTGTTGAAAGTTCATAATGTGTTATTGTTAAAAAATGAAATTAAATCCCTATATTTATTTTGTTACTTTATGAAATTGTCAAATTAGATTTAAAAAATTTATATTACTATTAATGAAACTTATATTTAATGATATATAGATAATTAGGGTGATTATGTAAATTAGTTATGGTGAATTACAAGTTGCTAAAATGTGTTAAAAGGATTTCATATTATTTATGATTTAAATTCATAATTGTAATCTTGAAATAAAAGAGGAGTGAGGTTTGCATTAAAGATCTGCAAAAGTAACTACTACTTGCAGCCTACATATACAACCCTAAGCTCTCAACTGACGAACTTCTTCAATATTAGGATCAAGAAATAACTTTGTCTTCCCAATGTAGTTGTTGGTTAGCATCACACGATTGTTTGTTATAGGAAGAATAGAAATATAAGTTTTTTGGGCAAGACAAGGAAGATATGATAAACTTTAATCATATCTGCATAGTAGATTGCAACATCATAAAAAAAAAAAAGATAAGATAATTACCTTCATCATTTGTAATAGCTGCATAGTAGATTGCAACATCATCAAAAAATTCACAGCTTACAACTCCCCCTCCGTCATGTACTCATGCAGAAACATATCAAATAAACTTTTATGGGAAAATAATGCAATTTATTTTATTAAAAAAATCATTTTACCTTGAATCAGAGATCTATAACTTAATGTGAACATCCCAAGGTCCACGGTATGTGCAAGGCATCAATCCACTGATGTTGCTTACAATACCATAAGCATCTAAAGTAATGGGAAAATAATGAATAATATTAAATGGTGGATAATTATATAAATTTCAACAACAAAAAGAATTAATCAATCAGTCATATAAAGATAACCGTCATATTGTTGAATTAAGTGTTTTGATGAATTTAAATAACTAGAGCTTGGAAGAAAAATATCAAAGCAGTATAAGAGCATTCAAGTGAAGAAATCTAAGAAGAAATGCGTGAAAAATTAGTTGATAGGATTTCTCACTTTGTACACAAGGTGAAAGACATTGATTTTACTTAAACTCTCACTGCATTTAAATGTCTGTTTTTCACGTTATCCTATGTTAACATATGTAAAATTTAAAAAACACTAACTAACAAACAAATTTTAAGTTATTAAACTTTATTGAAAATTCAAACTTTGCTGGCTGAAATTCAAAGTTCCAGAGGTATCAGCTATGATAGACGAATTTCAAGTGTTGAAATTCAAATTTCAGGTCAAGCATAGTTAGTGGAATGTGCAAAATTTATTTGAAGTCATGTCAAAGTTTGTTTGATATTAAAATGCAAAAAGAGTTTAAAAATAGTCTCACTGACAGACGATTTTTGATTTTCAAAATTCAAATTTTGGAATGAAGACTTGTGAGTCTGATTAGAGGTGTCTCTGATAAATAAATCTTGAAAGTATAAAATTTGAATTTTTCAAACTAGAACTTATGAGCTGTGTTGAGCTTGTCACTGACAGACGGATTTTAGCCTTCCAAAATTCAAATTTTGAGTGTACTGTAAAAACATGAGACAACTGTTCACACTCAACAGATACATTTTGAATATGAAAATTTGCATGTTTTAACATACGATATATTTGACAAAATTAAAATTCGAATTTCACTATTAAATAGACGAATTTTGGAAGTTCAACATTAAAGCCTTTAGCCTATGGTCTCCGCGAAATTCGTTTGTTGGCACCCAAAATTCAAATTCTAGTGTGTTAGATGCATTAAATGCAGTTGGTGAACGACTAGTTTTGTAGAATAACCATTGGACAAAGTCTCTAACAGCTAGATCTTGTGTCTAATGTATAGTTAAGTTACAAATCTATAAATAGAACTTTATTTGAAGTTGTGGGTAATGAATTTATGCTATAAATATTGAAAGTCTGCTGAAATTCTTAATTAAATCCTTTTATCTACTCACACTTCATTTATTGTACTTCAACTATCATAAACACTCTATATTAGAGAGTTTTTCATTCTGTATAAAACCTTTTCTTCATCTGGAATAAGTATTTTTTTGTGAGGGGTTTTCACAAGGGATTTGAGAAACACTTTGTGAAAGTGCAGAGTATATATTTGAGAGCTCTTAGTGTTGAATCAAGCGTTTTGATGATTCCAAACCAACCTTCAAGAGCTTGGAGTAAAGATATCAAAGGTGCACAAAAGGTTTCAAGTGAAGCAATTCTGGAGAAATTAGTGCAAGAATAGATGTAGAATGTTTAGTAATATTTTAATTTGAGTAAAAGACTTTGATTCGGTGAAAAGATGTTTTAAAACCTTAATTCTATGTTAATTCATGGAATATTTGAAAAACACCCACCAACATGTTAGATTAGCTGGCTTCCCAAGAAGGGGTTAATTGGGAAGATTAAAATTTTTTCTGCAAAATATCAAGAAGGTGAAGAAACCAATATATGATGGTAAAACAGAGTATAAACAAATAACTATAAAGGTGGTAGTAAAGAGAAGAAGACTCAGTAATTTATCCTGGTTCGGTCTCTCCACTTGACCTACGTCCAGTCCCCAAGTCACCACTTGAGATTTTCAACTATTCTGTAAGAATTCCGCGGGCTTCTTGCAAATGCCTCAGTACAAAGATGTTGCTCTGTTTCTAGAGCTCACTCTATCTCTCTGTACACTCTCACAGTGCTCCGTAATCCCTTGTGATGTCCCCTCACAAGAAAATCTATCTTTCAGATGAAGATAAGATTGATTACAAAGATTAAACTCTCTTAAATAGAGTGAATATGAAAGTTGAAGTACAAAATATTGAAGTGAGAGAGTAAGAAACTTTGAGTGGATGATTTAACAGAGTTTCAGTATATACAATGTTTAAAATCATTACCCACAACTTCAAATGATATTATATTTATAGATTTAGGTCTCAAATATCCGTTAGAGACAAAATCTATCCATTGGAGAAGTTATCCAACGGTTAGTCTGAAAAACTATCCATTAACCAACCGCATTCAATGCTTCTGACATACCAAAATTTGAATTTCGGTTGGTCAACAGACAAATTTCATAGAAATTGAAAGTTAACAGCTTCAACGTTGAATGCCCGAAGTTCGTCTGTCATGAAGTGAAATTCGAATTTTGATATTTGGAAAATGTTTCTATGTTGTGACATACGAATTTTCAAGTAGAAAGTTTTTCTGTTAAGAGTGAACAGTATTTACAATTTGCTACAGTACCTTCAAAATTCGAATTTTAAAACCCCAAAATTTATCTTTCTGTAGCTGGTTTGTAAGGCATTGTAATTCATGTGATTCAAAGTTTGAATTTTCAAATGTCAAAGTTCTTCTGTCAGAGAGACCTCTTTTCAGACTAACTTGAAAATTCGAATTTATAAATACTGTCATTCGTATATCAACATATCACTTTAACAGACTCAAAGGCTCAGTTTCTGAAATTCTAATTTTCATGTTCAAAGTTCGTCTGTCAGTGAGCAATTTTGAAATTCATTCTAAACTTGGTTTCAGATAAACTTTAACATAATTTCAGATGAATTTCTTTAGTTTTCATAAGTTTCATTTTGTCTGAAATTCGAATTTTCAAAACCCAAAGTTCGTCTGTTGCTTAAAGCTCCTTTCAGACACTTATCAAAATTTGAATTTTCTCAAGCCAAAATTCGTCTGTCAGAGAGGCATCTCTTCAGACTTGTTCAGTTTCAGTACGAAATTCGAATTTCCAAAGCCAAAGTTCGAACTTTCACTATAACAGATTGTTATTAACCTTTCACACTTCGTCTGTTGGTGGGTGTTTTTCAAATATTCCATGATTTAACATAGAATCAAGGTTTTAAAATATCTTTTCACCAAATCAAAGTCTTTTACTCAAACTAAAATACAACTAAACATCCTACATCTATTTCTGCACAGATTTTTCCCGAATTTCTTCACTTGAATTCATTTGAGCACCTTTAATATCTTTATTCCAAGCTCTTGAGGGTTAGTTTGAAATCATCAAAACTCTAGATTCAACATCCTTCCCCTTTTTGATGATGACAAAACAACTTAAAAACTGGATTAGTACTTGGGTTTGCTTCAACAAGCTCCCCCTCAATATATGCATTATATTTCAAAAGATATCATATATAGTAGATTATGTGAAGAGATTCAAAGAATAATAAGAACAGATCATTGCAACCAAGGAATTCTTTCATTTAATCAAATGTTGTTTTACATAGACAAATTCAAGCAAAGTTCTTCTAAATAACCAAATCAAATACAAAACACAAACAATCATAACAAACATCTGAGACATAATGCAGCACTACAAGAGGACTCAAGCCTAAATTCTAATCACTTCTTCTTTGGCTTGGTCTTCTTGCTGTAAGACTTTCTAGATGGCTCAGCAGCAGTTTCGCCAGTTTGCTTACTCTTCTCCCCCTTTTTGGCATCATCAGGAAGGTGAACAAAATCAACCGGAGGAGGGATCTGAGAAACTTGAATAGCTTAGAGGGGCACATGATTAATAGGCAGATGAGGCTCAGAAGGCTTAGAGTCCTCATCATCAAAGACCTCAAGCAGCTCTTGCATCTCTTGCCTCGAAAGAGCCAATTGAGCTCTTTGTCCTTCTGAAAGACCATATGCAGTGAGAGATGAAGGAGCAGGGTCTTCAGAACGAAACATTTCCTCAAGCCTTCTTCTTTGAGCTTGCAAGAGAGCATTACGAGCAATAGCTTCAAAATTAACAATAGGCACAATGCTTCTTTCTTCATTGCTAGCAACCTCAAACATTGATGAAGTGGAAATGGCTGCCACTAGTCTTTCAACTTGCTCAGATTCTTGGGTGGAAAGAATTGAATCCTAAGCATCTTCTGGAATGGGCTCATGACGGCCTGATTCCTGAGGTCCTTCTTCTTCCAAACCATAGTCCAAGGGTGGACCAGGACTTGGTGTCCTCATTGTACCAGCAGGCTCAGTACCTTTTACATCATCATTATGCTCAGAAGAGGCTAGCTCGAAGGGGCTTGGAGGCTCAGGGGTTGGAGACTGAATAGGCACAGAGGACCTTGGCTGAGGTGGAGCTGATGTGGCAGGAATTGCACTTCGAATTTCTTCATAGGCATCAGCAACCACTTTCATGTTCTTTGCCAACTGATGAATCTGATCTTGCAGATGAGCAAATTTGGCATTTTGCTCATCCCTAATGCTAAGTATGAGTGTAGACAGGTTGTCATACAACTCAGTGATCTTGGTTGGCTTGGCACGAGAGGAGGGAGTGGATGGAATATGAGTAGGCTTGGATGGAGATGGGACAGGCAGAGAAGGCTATGGTGTAGGTCTAGCAGGAGCCTCAAAGGTACCTTCTTGCTGTTGGGAGGCACTTTCTACAAAGAAAAGATCTTCAAATTTTCCTGCTCCCTTCCCAATCCATCTTCCTTCACTTCCTTCAATTCCTATCCTTTGAAGTTCCTCCTCCTTAAAGATCTCATTGGGTTTCCCTTTCTCCTTCTCAAGATGCTGAATTCTAGCATATTGTAGAATTCTGGAAATGATAGCTGCATAGGAGAGTGTGGAGTCTTTCCTCTGATCCCCTGCCTTGATCATGCGTTGGAGTATGATATGTCCCATGTTAATGAGCTTTCCACGCATGATTGCTGCCATGACATGTGCCTCTGCCCTTGTTATCAGATTGAAGCTACCTCCTTTGTTGAATATGATCCTAGACACTATGTAGTGTAGGATCCTCACTTGAGCACTGAGGTCTGTAGGCTTCAGCAGGTTTATGGTTAGCCAGTTTTCCTTTCTTCTGAACAATGTGCTTAGAATTGTGCTCTTCATCAGTAGTCTCTGCCTCATCCATATATCCAGAGGTAGTGATGTCAATCTTGAGACCATCTTGCCTTGGGATTTCCAGCACTTCATTAAAGGTCTCATCTGTGAGCCAGATAGTCCTTGATCTCAGATTGACCTCCCACTTCTTCTTCTTGCTATTGTACTTCAAGGAGGCATACTATGTCTTTACTACTTCATCATCATACCTCTCCAGTATTTCCAACATATTCTTATATCTCAACATCCATATTCCAGCATCAAAATTGTTTGAGACCAAGAAATCTTCCATGTTCACACAATGAGGCTTGATTACCTTTTTATTGGCAAACTTGGTCGAGTATTCTTCCTGAATCTGTGGAGTGCTCCATAATGGCAATTTAGTAAGTTGATATTCTCCAGATTCAGTACTGGAGGAGGAAGTGGAAGCAACAGTCTCAGCAGCAACAGGAACAGGGATCGAATGCTCTACTTTCTTCGAAGAAGAGGGATCTGCTTTCTTTGATTTAGCCTTTGGTGTAGTTTTCTGACGTTTGGAAGGAGTTCCCTTACTTGATTTGGCCTTTCTTTTCGGTTTTTCTCCTTCCTTTGAAGCATATTGTGATTTGACCGATCTCTTTGGGCGAGACTCTCCTTTTCCAGCTTCAGGATTCTTTACTCTTGCCATTTTCTTTGATGAATGATTCAGAATGAAACAGAGATTGGGTTTATAGGGTGTGAAAATCAGTTTAATCGGTGGGAGAAGAAGATTTTTGATCAGAATTTAAGGGCATTGATGAGAGGATTTGAACAAACCCAGACAGGAAGAGAGTAGGGTTGCGTCTGTTCAGTTGAAAACCGTCAGTTTTAACGTAAGTAACCGCCTGACGGACAAATTTTGAGGGGTCAAAATTTGAACTTCGAGCAGTTAAAAGTTAAACCGTTCAGCAAAGCTTACTAACAGATGAATTTTGCTTCTGAAAGTTTGTCCGACAGAGGCTTGGTTCAAGCAACACAAGATGAATCGATGAACTTTGTTCTAACAAAGTTCGAATTTTTAAGTGTAAACATCAAACAGCTATCAAATCACCAAACAACAGACAAATTATGCATATGAAACTTCATCTTTCAAAGATTCAACATTGAGGAGCATGTTTCAATAGACGAATTTTAAATCAGAAATTCAAATTTCATTACTTTGTGAAAGTTTTCAAATATTCATATGTTAAGAGATAAACATTAGTACAATCATCATGTTGGACAAACATGACTTTGAAATTTTTGTTCTTGAAAATTCAAACTTTCAAGGTCCAACAGACGAATTTCGAGGCATCACCGAGAACTGTTCCAACTTATAACAGGCCGAAGTCCATTTGTTGGGCATCCAAATTCGAATGTTGACCATGCTGACTTCCTCAGAAACTTAGTTTTTCACGAAAATTTATCTAACACACAATTACTATACAAATTTCAACTTTAAAAACTTATAGAATAGATCCAGAAACTCAGAATTTTTGCCATTTTCTTCACTTTTTGATTGTTCCATTCTCATGTGCTCCATTTTTCAGATTTATTCCCATTGAATCTCATGAGGAGCTCCTGCAACTTAAATTAAACTAACTCCGATGCTAAAGTTAGAATTAATTTAATGTTGGAAAACCTAAAAACAGAATTGCACACGGATTTACTTACAGTTCATTGGGATTTACCGTACTCGATTCTCTTCTGATTTTGTAATGTCTATCTTCTGATAGAGGCTTTGTCAAGATATCTGCAACTTGATCCTCAGTTGGGATGTACTCTAGTCTGATTTCTCCTTTCAAAACATGATCCCTTATGAAGTGGTGCCTAACTTTAATATGTTCTGTCCTTGAATGCATGACAGGATTCTTTGTGATATTAATGGCACTTTGGTTGTCACACATGATTGGAATTTCCTTCATTTCAACCTCAAGATTTTCAAGCTGCTATTTCATCCAGATTATTTGGGCACAATAGCTTCCAGCTGCAACATACACAACCTCTACTATGGATAAGGCCAGACTATTTTGCTTCTTGCTAAACCATGAAACCAAGGATCCTCCAAGAAACTGACATGTTCCACTTGTGCTTTTTCTGTCAGTTTTGGATCCTGCAAAGTCAGCGTCAGTGTATCCTTTGAGATCTTCTCCATTGCCCTTTGGATACCAAAGTCCCATTTATGAAGTTCCAATAAGATATCTGAAAATACATTTCACAGCAGTTGCATGGGTTTCTTTGGGGCATGATTGGAATCTTGCACAAATGCAGATACTGAACATAATGTCAAGTCTGCTGGCAGTTAGGTATAGTAGAGATCCAATCATTCTTCTATACTGGGTTATGTCAAACATTTTACCCTCTTCATCCATATCTAGTTTGGATACAGTAGACATAGGTGTTCCCATTAGCTTAGCATTCTCCATTCTAAACTTTTTCAGCAATTCTTTCAGATACTTGGATTGATTGAGAAAGATACCATCATCATACTGCTTGATTTGCAATCCAAGGAAGAAGTTGAGCTCACCCATCATGGACATTTCGAATTCTCCCTGCATTAGCTTAGAAAAATTCTTGCAAAGAGATTCTTTAGTAGCACCAAAAATCATCAACATAGATTTGAATAATAAGTAAATCTTTATTTTCTTTCTTAGTGAATAAAGTTGTGTCTACTTTTCCTCTATTGAACCCCTTTTTAGTTAGAAAATTACTTACTCTTTCATACTTGCTCTAGGAGCTTGCTTTAAACCGTAAAGTGTTTTCTTTAGTTTGTAGACATGGTTTGATTTTGTAGAGTCCTCAAAGCCTGGAGGTTGGTCTACATAAACTTCTTCCATGATATATCCTTTAAGAAAAGCACTCTTCACATCCATTTGATATAACATAATATTTTTCATGCATGCATATGCCAACAGAATTCTAATTGCTTCTAATCTAGCCACTGGAGCAAAGGTTTCTTCAAAATCAATTCATTCTTCTTGATTATATCCTTTGGCAACCAGTCTAGTTTTATTTATGATTATTAATCCAAATTCATCAAGCATATTTCTAAAAACCCATTTGGTGCCAATGACAGGATGATCTTTGGGTCTGAGCACTAAATCCCAAACTTGATTTCTTTCAAATTGATTTAACTCATCTTGCATAGCTAAAATCCACTATTCATTAGTTAAGGCTTTTTCAGTACATTTAGGTTCAATTTGAGAAATAAAAGCACAGTTTATCAATTAATCCCTTAACTATTTTCTAGTTTTAACTTTCTCTTGAACATTCCCTATCACTTGATCAACAGGATGATTCCTTTGATATCTCCAAGCTCTAGGGAGTTCTTGAGACATGTCTTCATTATATTCATCCTCAAAGTCTTTCTCTTGAATATCTTCCTCTATGTTAATAGATTCAGATATTTTTGGAGGTTCAATTTTACCTTCATCAGAAAGATCTAAACTTTTATACTTTGAAATAAGATCATCCTCATTAGTAACATGTTTAGAAGCAGTTTCATTTTCGATAAATACTACATGCACAGATTCTTCTACCAATTTAGACTTTTTATTGAAAACTCTATATGCCTTACTTCTACTAGAATAGCCCAGAAATATACCTTTATCAGATTTGGCATCAAACTTACCCAGATTCTCCTTTCCATTATTGTGAATGAAGCATTTGCAGCCAAACACATGAAGATGTGACAGATTTGGCTTTCTTCCCTTATACAGCTTATAAGGAGTCTTCCCAAGGATTAGTTTGATGTAGGCTCTATTTATGATGTAGCTTTCTGTATTCACTGCATCAACCTAAAATACTTTAAAAAGTTCCTTTTCATTTAGCATAGCTCTAGCCATCTCTGCAATTGTTCTGTTCTTCCTTTCTACTACTCCATTCTATTGTGGAGTTCTTGGGGCTGAGAAGTTGTGGTCAATTCCATGCTCATTGCAATACTCCAGAAAGTATGAGTTCTCAAATTCTCCTCCATGATCTGACCTGATAGATACAATGGAAATACCTTTCTCATTTTGTACTTTCTTGGCTAAGGTTACAAATGCATCAAAGGTATCACTTTTAGAGGAAAGAAACAATGTCCATATAAATCTTGAGTAATCATCCACAATTACAAGCACATACAGATTTCCACCAATGCTTTTTACTCTAGATGGACCAATTAAATCCATATGCAGTAGTTCTAGTGGTCTAGTTGTGGTGACTACGTTTTTGGGTTTAAAAGAAGATTTAGTTTGTTTTCCTCTTAGACATGCATCACATTCTTTGTCTTTTTCAAAAGCAATTTTTGGCAGTCCAGTGACTAACTCGTTTTTAAGCAGTTTTAAAAGTTGATTCATGTTAACATGAGCTAATCTTCTATGTCATAGCCAACTATCATTATCCTGACTAATCAAGCAAATAGAATCTAAGGGAGGAAGTTCATCAAGATCAATAGTATAGCAGTTACCATCCCTTTGAGCTTTGAGGATTACTTTGTGATCACTTTTTCTGATGACTAGGCAGAATTTTTAGTCAAACAGTAACCAGTTTCGTTTGTCACATGTTTAGCTCACACTCAGCAGATTGTGGTTGAGGCCTATTACAAACAGCACCTCTTCAATGGATGTTTTAGGATTCTTGCCCACAATGCCAATGCCAACTATTCTGCCATACTGATCACCTCCAAAGGTCACCTTTCCTCATTTCTTGTCTCTAAGGGTAATGAACTTTTCCTTATCACCAGTCATGTGACTTGAGCAGGCACTGTCCATGTACCATTTGTTGTTCTTTCTAGCTTTTAGACAGACCTACAAAACAAAGTTCAAGTTTTCTTCTTAGGTACCCAAATTTGCTTGGGTCGTCTTCTGTCAGTGGTCTTTTCCCTAGATACAGATGTACCTTTGGGAATCCATTTAACCTTCCTGTTAAGTCCATTTTTTTTTAAAGCACATGAGCTAGAAATATGCCCCTTTTTGTTACAGAAGTGACAGGTGGTAAAGGGACTATTAGATTGAGAAGCAAGAAGAAAAGAATACAGATAATATTTTTGTTTTGCATGCCTTGGTTGATTATATGATTCAATGTGATGTGACATATGATCTTTCTTTCTAATTCCATCAGCATGCACAAAATGTCTCATGTACACATTCTGATTTTTCTTCCTAATCTTTTCTTTTGCAGCACAAGGATCATAGCCAAGTACATCTTTTCCTTGTGATATTCTTTGACTTCCCATTAAAGCAAACAACATATCTTTACCTCTAGTAAGCGTAGACATGCTTTTCACTAGATATTCATTGGTTTGCTTTAGTTTAATGCATGATTTACAGCAAACAGATTCAGTAATAGGTAGAGGAGTAATTTCAGAAATGTTGCATTGAGATTCTAGTTTGTTAATCTTTTTCTTAGCTTGCTTCAATTCTTTAGCGATCTTAACAAACTCATCATGCAGCTCATGAAATGCATCCAGTAATTCAGAATATGAAGGTTCAGATTCATATACCTCATCTTCTTGATCACTGCTACATGGGATTTCAGCTTCTTTAGAGGCAAGTGCCATGAGACAGATGTTCGCAGCTTCATCTTCATCATCTTCTTCTTCATCTGAGTTGTTTCCCCATATTGAAGAGATATAAGCTCTTTTCTTCTTGCCTTTGTCTGCAGCTTTCTTTTCTTTTTCTTGCTTCTTGAGAAATTATGGATAGTCCCATTTGATATGTCCCTGCTTTTTGCATTCATAGCAAGTGATAGGTTCTTTTGTTTCCCTCTTGCTATCTCCAGTTGCTGCTTTCTTAAAGATTTTCTTGTTTCTCTTTTTGCTGTAGAATCTTCCAAATTTTCTAACCATCATAGCCAGAGTTTCTTCATCAAGTTCCTCTCCATCATCAGATTCTTCTTCCGTTTCTTCAGTAACTTTGAGAGCAAGGCCTTTCTTCTTTCTGTCTTGTCCAACTTCTTTGAGAGCTTTCATTTTTCCTTCATACTCCTCGAGGCTGCCAAAGAGAGCTATGACAGAGGCCATTGATTCTCCTCTGGCTTTCTTTATTGCTGTTACTTTGGGTTGCCATTCCAAAGGGAGAGCTCTGAGGATCTTTCTGACTTTCTCGATTTGAGTATACTCCTTTCCCAGGCTCTTTAGTTGATTCATAATGAGGGTGAATCTTTTTTGTAGCTCTTTTACATTCTCTCCTTCAGCCATTCTAAAGCTTTTATATTCTCCAATGCATGTATTGAGTTTGTTTTCCCTGACTCCAGTTGTTCCTTCATGAGCAATTTGCAAGGTGTCCCACATTTCCTTGGCAGTGGAGCATTAGAAGACTCTGTAGAATTCATCTTGATTCAAAGCACTGACCAGACAGTGTTTTGCCTTGAAATTCAGCAAGACACTTCTTCTATCTTTCTCATTCCATTCAGCTTTTGGCTTCTCTCTGTACTTTCCATCATCTTCCAAAGCCATTGGGATAAAATCTCCCTTCTGAATGACTGACCAGATGTCCAGATCAATTAACTAGAGATAGATTTGCATCCTTATCTTCTAGTACCCATAGTGTTCTCTACTGAAGCCAGGTGGTCTATTTGTGTCGTTGCCTTCTGGTAATATACTTTATCCAAAACCAGCCATTTTAATTCCCGGACTGTGAGATCCTTTGATTGGGAATCCAGGCTCTGATATCACTTGCTAGATTAGCTGGCTTCCCAAGAGGAGGGTGAATTGGGAAGATTAAAAATTTTCTGCAAAATATCAAGAAGGTGAAGAAAGCAATATATGATGGTAAAATATAGTATAAATAGATAACTATAAAGGTGGTAGTAAAGAGAAGAAGACTCAGTAATTTATCCTGGTTCGGTCTCTCCACTTGAGATTTTCAACTATTCTGTAAGAATTCCATGGGCTTCTTGCAAATGCCTCAGTACAAAGATGTTGCTCTGTTTCTAGAGCTCACTCTATCTCTCTGTACACTCTCACAAAGTGCTCCCCAATCTCTTGTGATGTTCCCTCATAAGAAAATCTATCTTTTAGATGAAGATAAGATTGATTACAAAGATTAAATTCTCTTAAATAGAGTGAATATGAATGTTGAAGTACAAAATATTGAAGTGAGAGAGTAAGAAACTTTGAGTGGATGATTTGGCAGAGTTTCAGTATATACAATGTTTAAAATCGTTACCCAAAACATCAAATGATGTTATATTTATAGATTTAGGTCTCAAATATCCGTTAGAGACAAATTCTATCCATTGGAGAAGTTATCCAACGGTTACTCTGAAAAGCTATCCGTCAACCAACCGCATTTAATGCTTCTGACATACTGAAATTTAAATTTCGGTTGGTCAACAGACGAATTTTACAGAAATTGAAAGTTAACAGCTTCAACGTTGAATGCCCGAAGTTCATCTGTCATGAAGTGAAATTCAAACTTTAATATTTGGAGTGCAAGAAGCAGGGACACATTAAATGAGATTGCCCACAATTCCTCAAGAAGCAGGAAAAAGAAAAGAAAGCTACAGACAAAGTCAAGAACAAAAGAGCTTACATCTCATCAATCTGGGACAACAGCTCAGATGAGGAAGAAGATAATGAAGAAGAGATTGCCAACATCTGTCTGATGGCTCTTGCATCTGAAGAAGCTTAAACTCCATCCAACAGTGATCAAGAGGATGAGGTATATGAATCTGAACCTTTCTATTCTAAATTACTGGATGCATTTCATGAATTATATCATGAATTTGTTAAGACTGCCAAAGAAGTTAAGCAAGCTAAGAAAAAGATTAACAAACTAGAATCTCAATGCAACATTTCTGAAATTACTCCTCTACCTATTACTGAATCTGTTTGCTGTAAATCATGCATTGAGTTGAAACAAACTAATGACTATCTAGTAAAAAGCATGTCTAGACTCACTAAAGGAAAAGACATGTTGTTTGCTTTAATGGGAAGTCAAAGAATATCACAGGGAAAGGCTGGACTTGGCTATGATCCTTGTGCTGTAAAATAAAAGATTAGGAAGAAAAATCAGAATGTGTACATGAGACATTTTGTGCATGCTAGTGGTAATGGAAAGAAAGATCATATGTCATATCACATTGAATCATATAATCAACCAAGGCATGCAAAACAAAAATATTATCAGCATTATTTTCTTCTTGCTTCTCAATCCAGTAGTCCCTTTACCACTTATCACTTCTGTAACAAGAAGGTGTTAGTAAGGCTGACTTCCCAAGAGGGGGGGTGAATTGGGAAGATTGAAATTTTTCTGCACAAAGTGAAGTAAGTCATGATATCACAGTATAATGAAAACAATGCGTAAAACAGAGCAAGCTGAAAAGTAAAGATAGGGAGAAGAAGACTCAGTAATTTATCCTAGTTCGGTCTTTCCACTTGACCTACATCCAGTCCCCAAGACACCTCTTGAGATTTATCCACTATACAGCAAGAATTTCAATGGGCTTCTTGCTAAGGCCACAGTACACGAGTATGCTCTGTTTCTGAGGTCTCTCAAACTCTCCAAGCACTTTCACTATGTGCTTCCCAATCCCCTTGTGAATACCCCTCACAAGTAAATCTATCTTCCAGATGAAGAGTAGATTGATTACAATGAAATAACTCTCTTGAAAAGAGTAGATATGAAAGTTTAAGTACAAGTATAGAAGTTGAGAGGGTAAAAGCTTTTGAGAAAAGATTCAGCAGAAATTCGGTGTATATTAGTTTGATTCGTTACCCACAACTTCAAATGATGTTGTATTTATAGATTTAGGTCTCAAAATATCCGTTAGAGACTAAATCTATCCGTTGGGGAAATTATCCAACGGTTACTCTGAAAAACTATCCGTTTACCAACCGCATTTAATGTTTCTGACATACTGAAATTTGAATTTTGGTTGGCTAACAGACGAATTTTGAAGGAACCGAAGATTAAAGCTTCCAACGTTACAGCACGAAGTTCGCCTGTTCATGAAGTGAAATTCGAATTTTGAAACTTACAAAACATTTTCACAATGTGACATACGAATTTTCAAGAAGAAAGTTTTTCGGTTAAGTGTGAACAGTGTTTTTAATTTTTTACAGTGCCCTTGAAATTCGAATTTTGGAAGCCCAAAATTCGTCTGTTCTCAGTACGTGAAAAGGAGGCACAGTAGTTCATTTTCTTTGAAATTCGAATGTTGAAGAGTAAAGTTCGTCTATCAGAGAGACTCTTTTCAGACTAACTTCATCATTCGAATGTTGCAAGTTCACATCATTCGTATGTCAATGTTTCATTTCAACAGACTCAAGAACTTAGCTTCTGAAATTCGAATTTTAATGTTCAAAGTTCGTCTGTCAGAGAGCAGTTTTGAAACTTAAATCATTCTTGATCTCAGATGAACTTTAACATAGTTTTAGACGAATTTCTTCTATTTTCTCAATTTTTGTTTTGTTCAAAATTCGAATTTTGAAGACTCAAAGTTCGTCTGTTGCAAAGAAGCATCTTTCAGACTTATATGAAAATTCGAATGTTGGAAGTTCAAAATTCGTCTGTCAGAGAGCATTTATCAAACTCAATTTCATTTTGATTTCAGATGCACTTTATCATAGTTTCAGACGAATTTCTTTGGTTTTTACAAACTTCATTTTACTTGAAATTCGAATTTTGAAAGTGTGAAGTTCGTCTGTTACCAAAAAGGCCTCTTTCAGACTAGATGAAAATTTGAATTTTGAACAACCAAAATTCATCTGACAGAGAGCCATCTATTCAGACTTATTCAGTTTTAGCTAGAAATTCGAATTTCCAAAGGCAAAGTTCGAATTTCCAACTTGACAGTTTAGCTTAAACTTTCAACCTTCGTCTGTTTGTAGGTGTTTTTCAGATATTTAAAGATTTAACATAAAATCAAAGTTTGAAAACATCTTTTCTTTAAATCAAAATCTTTTACCCAGTCATAACAAAAACTAAGGATCCTACAAAAGATCTAATATCAAGAACTCAGAAAATCTTCACTTGAGACAGCTTTGATCTCCTTTGATATCTTCAATCCAAGCTCTTGAATGTTGGTTTGGAATCATCAAAACTCTTGATTCAACAGAAGGGACATATTTCCAGTTCATGTGCTTTAAAGAAAAATGGACTTGACAGGAAGGTTAAATGGGTTCCCAAAGGTACATCTGTATCTAGGGAAAAGACTACTGACAGAAAAAGACCCAAGCAAATTTGGGTACCGAAAAGGAAAATATGAGCTTTATCTTGCAGGTTTGTCTTAAAGCTAGAAAGAGTAATAAATGGTATATGGATAGTGCCTGCTCAAGTCATATGACTGGTGATAAAGAGAAGTTCATCCTTAGAGACAAGAAAGGAGGAAAGGTGACCTTTGGAGGTGATCAATATGGCAAAATAATTGGTATTGGCATTGTGGGGAAGAATCTTGAAACATCCATTGAAGAGGTGCTGTTTGTAATTGGCCTCAACCACAATCTGCTAAGTGTGAGTCAGACATGTGACAAAGGAAACTGGGTACTGTTTGACTCAAAGTTCTGCCTGGTCGTCAGAAAAAGTGATCACAAAATAATTGTCAAAGCTCAAAGGAATGGTAACTGCTATACTATTGATCTTGATAAACTTCCTCCCTTAGATTCTGTCTGCTTGATTAGCTAGGATAATGATAGTTGGTTGTGCCATAGAAGATTAGCTCATGTTAACATGAATCACCTATCAAAACTAGTTAAAAATGAGTTAGTCACTGGCCTACCAAAAATCACTTTTGAAAAAGATAAAGAATGTGATGCATGCCTAAAAGGAAAACAAATCAAATCTTCTTTCAAATCTAAAAATGTAGTCACCATAACTAGACCACTAGAACTACTGCATATGGATCTGATTGATCCATCTAGGGTAAAAAGCATTAGTGGAAATCTGCATGTGCTTGTAATTGTGGATGATTACTCTAGATTTACCTGGACACTGTTTCTTTCCTCTAACAGTGATACGTTTGATGCATTTGTAACCTTAGCTAAGAAAGTAAAAAATGAGAAAGGTATTTCTATTGTGTCTATCAGGTCAGATCATGGAGGAGAGTTTCAGAATTCATACTTTCTGGAGTACTGTGATGAGCATGGAATTGATCACAACTTCTCAGCTCCAAGAACTCCTCAACAAAATGGAGTAGTAGAAAGGAAGAACAGAACAATTGGAGAGATGGCTAGAGCAATGCTGAATGAAAAGGAATTCTCTCAAGTATTCTAGGCTGATGCAGTAAACACAGCAAGGTAAATCATAAATAGAGCCTACATCAGACCTATCCTTAGGAAGACTCCTTATAAGCTGTGCAAAGGAAGAAAGCCAAATCTCTCACATCTACATGTGTTTGGCTGCAAGTGCTTCATCCACAATATATGGAAAGGAGAATCTGGGTAAGTTTGATGCCAAATCTGATAAAGGTATATTTCTGAGCTATTCTAGTAGAAGCAAGACATATATAGTTTTTAATAAAAAGTTTAAATTAGTAGAAAAATATGTGCATGTAGTATTCATTGAAAATGAAACGGTTTCCAAACATGTCACTGATAAGGATGATCTCATTTCAAAGTATAAAAGTTTAGATCTTTCTGATGAAGGTAAAATTGAACCTCCAAAAATATCTGAATCTATTAACATAGAGGAAGATATTCAAGAGAAAGACTTTGAGGATGAATATAATGAAGACATGTCTCAAGAACTCCCTAGAGCTTGGAGATATCAAAGGAATCATCCTGTTGATCAAGTGATAGGGAATGTTCAAGAGAAAGTTAAAACTAGAAAATAGTTAAGGGATTAATTGATAAACTGTGCTTTTATTTCTCAAATTGAACCTAAATGTACTGAAAAAGCCTTAACTAATGAATAGTGGATTTTAGCTATGCAAGATGAGTTAAATCAATTTGAAAGAAATCAAGTTTGGGATTTAGTGCTCAGACCCAAAGATCATCCTGTCATTGGCACCAAATGGGTTTTTAGAAATATGCTTGATGAATTTGGATTAATAATCATAAATAAAACTAGACTGGTTGCCAAAGGATATAATCAAGAAGAATGAATTGATTTTGAAGAAACCTTTGCTCCAGTGGCTAGATTAGAAGCAATTAGAATTCTGTTGGCATATGCATGCATGAAAAATATTATGTTATATCAAATGGATGTGAAGAGTGCTTTTCTTAACGGATATATCATGGAAGAAGTTTATGTAGACCAACCTCTAGGCTTTGAGGACTCTACAAAATCAAACCATGTCTACAAACTAAAGAAAACACTTTACGGTTTAAAGCAAGCTCCTAGAGCAAGTATGAAAGAGTAAGTAATTTTCTAACTAAAAAGGGGTTCAATAGAGGAAAAGTAGACACAACTTTATTCACTAAGAAAGAAAATAAAGATTTACTTATTATTCAAATCTATGTTGATGATTTTTGGTGCTACTAAAGAATCTCTTTGCAAGAATTTTTCTAAGCTAATGCAGGGAGAATTCGAAATGTCCATGATGGGTGAGCTCAACTTCTTCCTTGGATTGCAAATCAAGCAGTGTGATGATGGTATCTTTCTCAATCAATCCAAGTATCTGAAAGAATTGCTGAAAAAGTTTAGAATGGAGAATGCTAAGCTAATGGGAACACCTATGTCTACTGTATCCAAACTAGATATGGATGAAGAGGGTAAAATGTTTGACATAACCCAGTATAGAAGAATGATTGGATCTCTACTATACCTAACTGCCAGCAGACTTGACATTATGTTCAGTATCTGCATTTGTGCAAGATTCCAATCATGCCCCAAAGAAACCCATGCAACTGCTGTGAAATGTATTTTTAGATATCTTATTGGAACTTCATAAATGGGACTTTGGTATCCAAAGGGCAATGGAGAAGATCTCAAAGGATACACTGACGCTGACTTTGCAGGATCCAAAACTGACAGAAAAAGCACAAGTGGAACATGTCAGTTTCTTGGAGGATCCTTGGTTTCATGGTTTAGCAGGAAGCAAAATAGTGTCGCCTTATCCACAGCAGAAGCTGAATATATTGCAGCTGGAAGCTGTTGTGCCCAAGTCATCTGGATGAAGCAGCAGCTTGAAGATCTTGAGATTGAGATAAAAGAAATACCTATAATGTGTGACAACCAAAGTGTCATTAACATCACAAAGAATCCAGTCATGCATTCAAGGACGAAGCATATTGAAGTTAGGCACCACTTCATAAGAGATCATCTTCTGAAAGGAGAGATCAGATTAGAATACATCCCTACAGAAGATCAAGTTGCTGACATCTTGACAAAGCCTCTTTCAGAAGATAGGCATTGCAAAATTAGGAGGGAATTGGGTATGGTAAATCCCAATGAACTGTAAGTAAATTTCTATATCAATCTGTTTTAGAATTTTTGACATTGATTAATTCTAACTTTAGCATCGGAGAAAGTTTAATGTAAGTTGCAGGTGCTCCTCATGAGTTTAAATGATATTAGATCTAAAAAATGGAGAAAATCAGAATGGAACAGTCAAAAAGAGAAAGAGACAACAAGAAATCTGAGTTCTAGATCCATTCTGTAAGTTTTTAAAGTTGAAATTCGCATTTTAGTTGTGTTAGACGAATTTCCTTGATAAATTGTGTTTTTGAACAAGTCAGCATACTCAACATTCAAATTTAGATGCCCATCAGACGAACTTCAGCTTGGTTTACATTGTAACAGTTCTCGGTGGTCCCTCGAAATTCTTCTATTGGTCTTTGAAAGTTCAAATTTTCAAAAATAAAAGTTTCAATGTTATCTTTGTCCAATATGATTATTATAAAAATGTCTATTTCTTAAACATATGCATGTTGGAGAACCTTTACAAAGTGTAGAAATTTGAATTTCTGATTCAAAATTCATCTGTTGAAACATGCTCACAATATTGAATCTCTCAAAGATGAATTTTCATATGTATAATTCGTCTGTTGTTTATTGTATTGGTTGTTGCTTGTTGCCTACTCTTCAAAATATGAACTTTGCTGAAACAAAGTTCGTCTGTTGATCTTATGCTACTTGAACCAAGCCTCTGTCAGACGAAGTTTCAGAAGAAAATTCGTCTGTCAGTAAGCCTTGCTGAATGGCTAAACTTGTAACTGCTCGAAGTTCGAATTTTGACCCCTCAAAATTTGTCTATCATGCGGTTACACACGTTAAAACCGACAGTTTTCCTCTGAACAGACGCAACTCTATTCATCTATTCTCTGAGTCTATTCAAATTCTTTCTTCAATGCTCTTCAATTCTAACTATAAATCTTAATTTCCCATCGTTTAAACTCCTTCTCGCATCCTATAAACTCATTCTCATCTTCATGCTGAAACATTCATCCATGAAAATGGCACGAGTAAAGATTCCAGAAGTTGGAAAGGGAGAGGCACGACCGAAGAGAACGGTTAAATCCTAATATGCCTCAAATGAGGGTGAAAAACTGAAGAGAAAAGCCAAATCAAGCAAGGCAACTCCGTCCAAATGACAGAAAACAACTCCAAAGGCTGAATCAAAGAAAGCTAGACCTTATTCACCGAAGAAAACAGAGCCTTCGGTTCCTGCTCCTGCTGCTGCTGTTGCTTCCACTTCCTCCTCTAGTACTGAATCTGGAGAATACCAACTCACAACAATGCCATTATGGAGCACTCCTCAAATTTAGGAGGAATACTCGACCAAATTTGTGAGTAAAAAGGTAATCAAGCCTCATTGTGTGAACATGGAAGATTTCTCATTCTCTAACAATTTTGATGCTGGACTATGGATACTGAGATATAAGAATCTGCTAGAGATACTGGAGAGGTATGATGATGAAGTGGTTAAGACATGGTATGCCTCTCTGAAGTAAAACACAAGAAGAAGAAGAGGGAGGTCATTCTGAGATCAAGGACCATCTAGCTCACTACCTCAGGATATATGGATGAGGCAGAGACTGCTGATGAAAAAGGTAGCCCCTTTCTGAACTACAAGGAGAGCATAATCTTGAACACATTGTTCAAAAGAAAGGAGAATAGACCATCAATAAACTTGCTGAAGCCCACTGAACTCAATGCTCAAGTGAGGATCCTACACTACATAGTGTCTAGGATTATCTTTAACAAAGGAGGTAGCTTCAATTTGATCACAAGGGCAGAGGCACATGTAATGGCAGCAATCATGTGTGGGAAGCTTATCAACATGGGACATATCATACTCTAACGCATGATCAAGGCAAGGGATCAGAGGAAAGACTCTACACTCCCCTATGCAGCTATCATTTCCAAGATTCTACAATATGCTAGAATTCAACACCTTGAGAAAGGAAAAGGGAAGCCCACTGAGATTTTCAAGGAAGAAGAGCTACAAAGAATGGGGATTGAAAGAAAAGATGGAAGATGGATTGGGAAGGGAGCAAGA
This sequence comes from Adenanthera pavonina, assembly GCA_026686845.1. Classification (NCBI taxonomy): domain Eukaryota; kingdom Viridiplantae; phylum Streptophyta; class Magnoliopsida; order Fabales; family Fabaceae; genus Adenanthera; species Adenanthera pavonina. The sequence goes on from JAIVEN010000017.1 coordinate 15,295,217, forward strand.
AAATCAAAAGATCTCTTCTTTGATGAAGATGCCTCCCTACAGCAAGAAGGTACCTTTGAGGCTCCTGTAAAACCTACTCCTCAGCCTTCTCAGCCTGTCCTTTCTCCATCTCTACCTACTCACATTCCATCTACTCCCTTCTCTAGTGCCAAGCCAATCAAGATCACTGAGTTGTATGACAGTTTGTCTATAGGGATGAGCAAAATGCCAAGTTTGCTCATCTGCAAGATCAGATCCACCAGTTGGCCAAGAACATGAAAGTGGTTGCTGATGCATATGAAGACATTCGAAATACCATTCCTACAACATCAGCTCTACCTCAGCCAGGATTCTCTGAGCCTGCTAAGTCTCCAACTTCTGAGCCTCCAAGCCCCTTTGAGCTAGCCTCTTCTGAGCATGATGATGCTGTAGATGATACTGAGTTTGCTGGTACACTGAGCACACCAAGTCCTGGTCCTCCCTTGGACTATGGTATGGAAGAAGAAGGCCCTTAGGATTCAAGTGCTCATGACCCTATTCCAGCAGATGCTCAAGAGTCAATCCTGTCCCAGCAAGAATCTGAGTAAGTAGAAAGATTAGTGGCAGCCATCTCCACTTCACCATTCATGCAAGCTACCCTAAATGAAGAAAGAAGCATTGTGCCTTTTGTTGATTTGGAAGCCATTACACACAATGCTCTGTTGCAAGCTCAGAGAAGAAGGCTTGAAGAAATGTTTCCTCCTCCTACTCCCTCATCTGTTACATACTATGGTTTCTCAGAGGAAAGAAGGGCATAATTGGTGATTACAAGGCAAGATATTTCTAAACTTCTTGAGATTTCTGATGATGAAGATGAAGACATAAGTTCTGAAGTTTCTGGGTCCTTGCCAAAGCTCAATCCAAAAATGTCATTTGTCCCTGTGCCTCTTCAAGCTATTCTAATGTCTCATATCCCTCCTCCTGCTGATTTTGTTCACCTTCCCAATGATGTCAAAAAGGGGGAGAAGAGTGAGCAAACTGGAACTGGAAAGTCTGCTGCAGAGCATTCAGGAAAATCCTACAGCAAAAAGACCAAGTCAAAGAAAAAGTGATGAGAACTTATGCTTGGGTCCTCTTGTAATGTTGTATTGTGTTTTTGTTGTTTGTGTATTGTGTGTCTGTATTCTGTAATGTTTTGCATTGTTGTTTCTTGTAAAGTGACATTTCATGAAATGAAAGAATTCCTTGATTGCAATGAACTGTTCTTGTTGGATTTTAAATGAGCTAATAAATCTCTTTACTGGATCTATTATACATGATATCTTTTGAAATATAATGCATATGTTGAGGGGGAGCTTGTGAAAGCAAACCCAAGTACTAATCCAGTTTGTAAGTTGTTTTGTCATCATCAAAAAGAGGGAGAATGTTGAATCGAGTGTTTTGATAATTCCAAACTAACATTCAAGTGCTTGGAGTAAAGATATCAAAGGTGCACAAAAGGTTTCAAGTGAAGCAATTCTGGAGAAATCAGTGTAAAAATAGATGTAGAACATTTAGTAATGTTTTAATTTGACTAAAAGACTTTGATTTGGTGAAAAGATATTTTAAAACCTTAATTCTATGTTAATTCATGGAATATTTGAAAAATACCCACCACCAAACGAAGTTTGAAAGGTTTATACTGATATGCTATTTTGAACATTCGAACTTTGACTTTGGAAATTCGAATTTCATATTGAAAATGAATAAGTATGAAAAGAGGCTTCTCTAACAGACGAATTTTGTATTCCAAAATTTAAACTTTGACCTATATCTGAAAAGAGTCTAAAAAGAGCCCTTCTCTGACAGACGAACTTTGATGTTGAAAATTCGAATTTCAGACAAAATGCAACTTATGAAAATTGAAAAATTTGTCTGAGAATATGTCAAAGTTCATCTGAAAACAAGTTTAAAAAGAGCTTTAAAATTGCTCACTGACAGACGAACTTTGAACATGAAAATTCAAATTTGATAAACAAAACTTGTGAGTCTATTGTGTATATGTTGACATACGAATGACAATATTCAGAAATTTGAACTTTAAAGTAAGTCTGAAAAGAGGTCTCTCTGACAGACGAACTTTGCCTTGTGAAAATTTGAATTTTGAATTTATGAACTATTGTGCCTCATTGAACCAGCTTTTGACAGACGAATTTTGGGGTTCCAAAATTCAAATTTCGAAGAAACTATAGCAAATTGAATTTACTGTTCACACTTAACAGAACAACTTTAAACATGGAAATTCGTATGTTCCAACATAGAATCATTTTCTAAAGATGAAAATTTGAATTTTGACTCATAACAGACGAACTTTGGGAGTTCAACATTAAAGGTTGTAACTTTCAGTTTCTGTGAAATTCGTCTATTAACTAACTGAAATTCGAACTTTGAGTGTCAAAAGCATTAAATGCGGTTAGTAAACGGATAGTTTCTCAGAGTAACCATTAGGTAACGTCTCTAACGACTAGATCTTGTCTCTAACGTATAGTTGAGGTAGAAATCTATAAATAGAACTTCATTTGAAGGTGTGGGTAACAAAATTTTTTGTATATACTGAAACTCTGTCAAATCATCTACTCAAAGCCTCCTACTCTCACATAGTTCAATATTTGTATTCTAACTTTCATATACACTCTGATTAAGAGAGTTTATTCATTGTAAACAATCTTATCTTCATCTGGAAGAAAGATTTTCTTGTGAGGGGATATCACAAGGGATTGGGGAAGTACTTAGTGAGAGTGCAAAGAGTGAAAGTGTGAGCTCTAGAAACAGAGCATCAACACTGTACTGTGGCATTTGCAAGAAGCCCACTGAATTCTTGTAGAATAGTGGAAAATCTCAAGTGGTGACTTGGGGACTGGATGTAGGTCAAGTAGAGAGACCGAACCAGGATAAATATCTGAGTCTTCTCTTCCCTACTATTACTTTTACTGTTTATTCATTTATACTCTGTTTTACCATCACCCTTTGCTTTCTTCACTTTCTTGACGTTTTGCAGAAAATTTTTAATCTTCCTAATTCAACCCCCCTCTTGGGAAGCCAGCTTATCTAACACTTAGAACAGAGCATAAGCTTGTACTGTTGCATTGCAAGGAGCCCACTGAATTCTTGTAAGATAGTGAAAAATCTCAAGGTGGCTTGAGTACTGAACATAGGTCAAGTGGTCAAGACTGAATCAGGATAAATTTCAGTGTCCTTTCCTCTTTTACCTTGCATTTGCTTTATTCCTTTGTATTCTATTTTCTGCAAAACTTTTACTATCACTACTCTATCACTTTTTTGTAGAAAAATTTTGAACTTCCCAAGTCACCCCCCTCTTGGGAAGCCAGCAAACCTAATACATATTATCTACGATATGTTCTTGATATGCAGCCAATTGAAGAATGCCTGGTATAGATGTAAATTGAAACGAATATGAGGGAAGATCCTTAAAGCACTATTGAATGTTGATTGTACGGGCAAACAAAATTCTAATAGCAAGTTCCTTCCCAAAACTTTCAAACATGCTCATTCTAATAGTGAAATTGTTGATATAGTAGTAATGGTCCTCTTCAAGAAGTTGACTTACCAATTCACCTTCTTCCTGACCCATAGTGATAGCTTGTGCCTTCATGCCTTGGTTACAAATTCATTATTAAGTAAAACTCGAAGTTCCACTTAACAAAATGCAACAACAACAAAGAAAGGGACAAGACACAAACAAAAGGAATTTAAGCTTTCATTAATAAAAATCATGTCACAAAAATGGGTCATTGGTGACCAAGACACTCTTCTACAATAAACATGCATGATACGAACACAGATGGTCGTGTCTCCCTTTGATGGAATCAAGTTAGATAGTAGATCATATCCCCTATTTTTCATTTCCAACAACAACACAAGAGGAACAAAGAAGAGAATCAGGGGTAAGAACCAACAAAATGAATAAGTAGTAACAACGCCTTCATCTCAAGAAGAACCATATTGAACCAACCAAATAAAGTCATTAATATTCTAATAAATTACACACTATCAAGTAATTTGGAATGAGTGGTCCAGTTCCAAATATACTCTTTCTGTTAATTGAATTGAATTTGATACGGTAACTTGAAAGGAATCTAAAGAGTCAAAATTCCAAAGAGCCACTTTCTCTTAGTTTGCAATGTTTGTGGCTACCGATGGTGATTATTGATGGTTGAGTTCAATTCAATCAATTCAACTTCCTATATATATATATATATTAACTAAACACATTGTTGGTTCATAATATTATTTCTATAAGTTTACTATGTGTATATAATGTCTATATGATGACATTTAAGTCAAATATGATGACAGCAAATTTTTTGGTTGGCAACAAAAAAATAGTTAATCTTTATGCATGTTTACATAAACTCTATTGTCATTCTTGTTAGTTTAGCTGGCTTCCTAAGAGGGAAGTGAATTGGGAAGATTAAAATTTTTGTACAAAGATGAAATACAATAGTGATACTAAAAGATTACTGAAAATAGAGTATAAGAAATAAAGAGTAAATGGAAAAAGACTCAGTAGTTTATACTGGTTCGGTCTATTCCACTTGACCTACGTTCAGTTCTCAAGCCACCACTTAGGATTTCTCCACTATCTCTTGCAAGATTTGAATGGGTTCTTGCAATGACCGCAGTATAATACTAGCCCAAACTTTGGACTGAAACAAGTTCACTCACTCTTCTCACTCAAGAGTAAGACTATCTTTCTTAGTGTAATCTCACACTAAGTACTCTCTACAAGTGTTTAGATGTTTACATAATGAAAAAACTCTCAAAAAGATAGATATGAAAGTTAAGATACAATGAATAAGTAAAACAGAGGGTATGTAAGCTTTGAATGAATCAATAATTAAATCAGTAGAGTTTTGACGTATATATTGTTTTTCTCTTTTTTCAACTTAAATAATGTTCTATTTATAGTTTTGGGGCAAAACTATCATTTAGAAACAAAAATTAGTCGTTACTCTCAGTAAAATAGCCATTCACTTGCTGCATTAAATGCATCTGACAGAAATTATGTGGATAACCTCCTCAGGTTATGTGAATAACGGGTAACTGTTTGCCTTTGTTTTTAACTTAGAGCTTTAGTTATGTAGAAAACCTAGCTAAGTTATGCGGATAACATGCTACCCAGAATGACTAAGTTTTACTCAAAATCATTTTCATGAAAACTCACTCAGATATTAGGATAATGTTAAGTTTTTCTCAAACTGAGTTTTTGTTAAACTTAGGTTATCAGGATAACCTCCCAAGGTTATGCGGATAACCTGTTTACCCAAGGAAAGTTCAAGTATTATGAAATATAGATTATGCGGATAACCTCCCTAGGTTATGCAGATAACTTGTTTTCCCGAGGAAGGTTTAAGAACTCTGAAGGATAAGTTATGCGGATAACCTTTTAACAGAGAAGAGTCTAAGTGCTATGTAATATACGTTATGCTGACAACCTCCCTAGGTTATACGAATAACGGGCTATATAGTATCACTTGCCTTCACTGTTCACTTCCTTATGCGGATAAGTTGCCAGCCTTATCAAGATAACCATTTGGACAGACTTGAGAACTTGATCCCCAAGCTATGTTATGTGGATAACATCAATCCCTTTTCATGAAATTGAAGAATGGACTTTGGAAAACCTTTGAGATTGAGTCTTTATCCCCATAACCTTCAATGATTATACATATAAGGTAAAATATTTTCCTGAAAATAGGGTAAATACTTAGAAATATCTTTGAAATTGAGACCTTATCCCCATAAGCTAAAACATATTCATGAAAACCAATTGAACCCTTAGAATCATTTTGATATTGAAGCTTTATCCTCATAAGATAGCTATTTTCTTGAAAACCATTTTGAAATCGTGAGCTAATCATTAATCATTCAATTAGTTATCTCATTTAATATTGGGTTAATTGAAATTCAAAGTTCAACTACCTTCTTTTACAAATAATTTATTAAAGCATGTGAAACAGCTCTTCAATCTTCAGGAAACTCCAACTTTGTTCTTCATTTCTGTTGTGTTCCTTTGATATTGGATCTCCAAGCTCATTTGTTTTAAAATCATCAAAACATCTGAATTAACAATTCTAAATTTAATAATTAAGAAATTATAATTGTCAATGTATGAAGGTTTAAGTTATTAAATCTATGGTAAAAAAAGTTATCTATTATATATATAAAAGTAGAACAAAAAGCTGGAACCTTAGACATCCATGTCATCATTTTAGAAAAAATTAGTAAAATTTGAGTTATTATTTTTGAGATTTTATGTTAGTTATTTACTATTATATTTAAGAGCAATTAAGATATCGTGATTTAAACTTTTAGATATTATTATAAATCAATAGTTTATATTTATCCATAAATCAATTTGTGATATTATATTGTTAGTTATTTACTATTATATTTTAAGAGCAGTTAGGATATATGATTTAGAAATTGTTATGGCAATCTTTTTTTTACATACGTTTATTTATGAATATATTATATTTATTTTTTATATTTTATCCTATTGTTTGTTTTATTTATAATGCATAATGGTTAAACTATTTTTTAAGTTGTTTTTGTTTGTTGAGTAATATTTAGAAAATATTGTTATGATATAATTGCAATCAAAATTAATTTTTTTTAATATTGTGATGTGGTATTTTTTTTAATATAGTAAATATTGTTATTTACTAATATATATTAAGAGCAATTAAGATATTGGAATTTAGACTTTTAGATATTATTATAAATCAATAGTTTATATTTATCCATAACTCAATTTGTGAGATTATATTGTTAGTTATTCATTATTACATCTTAAGAGTAGTTAAGATATGAGATTTAGAAATTGTTGTGAGAATCTTTGTTTCTTTTAGTTGGCATACATTTATTTATGAACATATTATATTTATTTTTTGTGTCTTATCCTATTATTTGTTTTATTTATAATGTATAATAGTTAAACTATTTGTTTTTAAGTTGTTTTTATTTGTTGAGTGATATTTAGGAAATGTTGTTATGATATATATATATATATATTCATTATGCAAATCTATTATATATATAAAAGTAAAACCAAAAGTTAGAACCTCAAGCCTTCATATCATCATTTTCAAAAAAATTAGTAAAATTTGATTTATTATTTTTGATATTTTGTATTAGTTATTTACTATTATATTTTAAGAGTAATTAAGATATCAGGATTTAGACTTTTAGATATTATTATAAATCAATAGTTTCTATTTATCCATAAATCAATTTGTGAAATTATATTGTTAGTTATTTACTATTATATCTTAAGAGCAGTTAAAATATGAGATTTAGAAATTGTTATGACAATCATTTTTTTTTTGGACATATGTTTATTTATGAACATATTATATTTATTTTTTATGTTTTTTCCTATTGTTTGATTTATTTCTAATATATAATGGTTAAGCTATTTGTTTTTAAGTTTTTGTTTATTGAGTAATATTTAGAAAATGTTGTTATGATATAATTGCAATCAAAATTAATTTTTTTAATATTGTGATGTGGTATTTTTTTAATAAAGTAAATATTATTATTTACTAATATATCTTAAGAGCAATTAAGATATCGAGATTTAGACTTTTAGATATTACTAGTATGTAACCTGTGCAATGCACGGGGTATTCTTTAAAATAAAAAATGATCATATATAATAGTTAATAACATCAATCTTTATATTTAATTCTCATATTACATTAATCTTTCAAATTAACAATAGGTATACATAGTTAAAGTTAATAAAACTAATCATTACGTTAAATTATTATGTTACATGAAAATTTTAAAAGTTAATTGTTAAAATAAATTACTTAATCTAAATTAAACAAATAAGATTAAGTATCAAATTAAATCAACAATAACATACACAGGGAACACAATAAAATTTAATCAAATAAGTTGTTGAATATTTTTCTATACATAACATTAGAGGTTGTATCTTTTTCCTGTCTTTCTCATCAAAAAATAATATCTTCAAACATTCTCTGCTACACACACAAAATACTGCAATATACAATTGACCATGCATAAATACAAGCCTTGGCAAGTTACATGAAAATTTTAAAAAGTTTTAATTGTTAAAATAAGTTACTTAAATCCAAATTAAGTTTTATAGTTGTATGTATTAAATTTTTAGTTTGTTTGTTACTACAATGATCAAAAAGTCAAACTATTTAGTATATATTAAATAATATTTGGGAATTGAATATAAAATAGACAGCAATATCTAGGATACATGTAACAAACCTAATTACATAATTTGTGGAATATGTATCTAAATATAATATTAGAGGTATATCTTTTGTGTGATCATCCTCATTAATAATCAAAATTTCTATAACAATCAAAATTGCTATGATCCAATGTCTAACTTCCATTACATCATTGACGTATTTTTTATCATTGTCTAACAATTTAAGCACATGGCATGCTTTAAGAAAGCAAGGATATACATCATTAACCATTCTAATATCCTCATATATATGAAGTACAACATTTTCAATGCAGAATTTGTTTACCACTGCATTTTGATAATTTTGAATTTATATCTTACCTGTGGTGGATTAAATTATTTAACTAGTTTTACCTGTAATTTATAATTGGTTGACTTGGTTGATTAGTTGAATCATAGCCTCTAATGGATCAACTTATTTAACTCATTTAATATGTAATTTATAATATATTTTTCCGTTATTTTGTACAATTGGTTAACTCATAATCGGTTGACTCATTCAACCTATGACCTATGATGAATTAAATTATTTAACTCATTCGATCCTTAACTTATAAGTGCCTATTTGATTTTTTTTTTTGTAAAATGTCATTTACAATAACTACAGTTTACAAAAAAGAAGTTTGGATAAAAGTAGAGAAATTTACCACAAACATGTTTAGATAACTTTGAAAAATGATGTTTAGAAACCATGGTTTGGTTTACCAAAAGATAAACCAAAACAAACCCTAATATGTTCATCAATTTAATTAACATATTGATCCATTCAACAATTATGAAAACCCAACTATTAATCATTTTGCATGCTACAAAGACATATTTTAACCCTTGATATTTGAATAAAATATTTAGATTGTTTAATTTGATTGTTAAAGGTTGAAATTCTAATTCAAAATTTGAAAAAATGAATTGTATAGTCTACCCAAGCAAAAAATCCAATTATTCGTTTAAGAGAGCAAAATATATGCATTTAAATGTAACATAATCAAAGGTTAGTAAAAAAAAATAATAACATAATCAATTTGTAAGGTTTAGTATAACATAAGTTTTGATGATGACAAATATAGAGTAATAAAAAATAGATGCATCATATGTATCTAACATAAATAATATTCCTTAAAGAAGTAAAATGTGCATTAACATATATTTAATTATGGTTATAATGTATCTATCATACCATGTGCAAATATATCCACTGTATTTTTATAATGAATAATATAAGTTAGATATATAAATTGAACTAACTACTTGGTTTGTAAGTGTAATATATTAAATGTAGGTTGGTCCAAGTAAGAGGAGTGAGCATTAGAATACAGAAATAGAAATCAATATCATGCCTCACTCAATAAAGAAGAAAAGAAATGATGCTCCAAAAATGGAAGATCAAAAGGGAGCATGCCAAGAAAAAAAATAACTAAGTGGAAGTGAAACTCAACATTTGAAGACCTAGTCACCAGGTATATTTTGTTTTCACTTAAGTCTTGAGGTGGGATTAATCTTTGAAAATTACTTAATCTTATTACAATATATTTTAAATGAGTTAGATTAAGTAAATCTGATGTTAGCATATGTTATATTTGAAAAACTCTGACTGACAGATAAATTTTGAGAAGTTAAACTTCATATACTTTATGAAAATACGAACTGCTGACTGAAATCTGAAGCTCCAGAGATATCACCTCTGACAGATGAATTTCAAGTGTTGAAATTCAAATTTCAAGTCAAGCATAGTTAGTCAATGTGCAAAATTCGTCTGAAGTCATGACAAAGTTCGTCAAATAATTAAACACTAAAAGGGTTGAAAAACATTCCCTCTTATAGACAAATTTTGGATTTCAAAATTCAAACTTTAGAATAAAACTCAATGATTTACAATTGCATTTGATTAACTTAAGAAGTTTTGGGTATTAAAGTAATATATCATTACTTTTAAATATAGTGAAATCCGGTTTTCAAGAATCTAGAGTTTAACCTTTGATTAGTGTTTTTAATACATCTAATACGTATGGCTTTGATGTAAAACTTATTTCATATAAAACTAGACTTAATAAGCTTTTCAAAGAAGGTTATTTCACTTAAAATAAAGGTCATATGAAAAAGCTATGGTCATTTAAAGTTAAGTAGTGAGATATGGATTTTCAGTTTTAACCTCCTATCATTATTTTGATCATATCTCATATAATAAGTTTGTTTTTGAAGTGAAACTTATTGCATTTGAAAGTAGACATTGAGAGCTTTAAAACCATAGGTTATTCACTTAATTTGAAGTTAAAATTAGAAAGTTATAGCTTCTATAAAATTGTCTACAGTGTAAAGTTCGAAGTTACGGAGGTTCTGCCACTGATAGATGAATTTCGGGCCTTCAAAATTTGAATTTTGAAGAGAACCTTTGTGCCATGTTGAGCTTGCCACTGATAGACGAATTTTGGCTTCTGAAATTTGAACTTCGAGTCTAACAAACGAATTTTGGCTCTCAAAATTTGAATTTCAAAACTCCAGAATGTGAAAATACTTCAGGAATTGCCAACAAACAAATTTTCACATCCAAAATTTGAATTTTGAAAGGAAGAATTTGTGTCATATTGAGTTACTCACTAATAAACGAATTTTGGGCACCAAAATTTGAACTTCGAAGGTACTGTAACAATATGGAATAACTATTCACACTTACCATAAGAACTTTAAGTTTGAAAATTCGTATGTTCCAAGATAGAAACATTTGTCAAAGATGAAAATTTGAATTTTACTTTAGAACAGACAAACTTTGAAGTTCAACGTTAAAGTCTTTAACTTATGGTCTCTGCAAAATTCATCTGTTGACGCCTAAAATTCAAATTTCAGAGTGTCAATGAATTAAATGTGGTTGGTGAATGGTTAGTTTTACAGAGTAACCATTGTGTAACGTCTCTAACGGCTAGATCTTCTGTCTAATATCTAGTTACACTATAAATCTATAAATAGAATATCATTTGAACTTATAGGTAACAATCTTAAGAGAGTTTATGTGAAAATGCTGCAACAATTTGTAAAATCTTTCTATCTCAGTATTGTTTGAAAAATCCACCTCAATAGAGTGAACTTTCAATGTATTATCTACTCTTCAAGAGAGTTTTCATTCTGTAAACATTTTTTCTATATATTCTAGGTAGAATCTTAGTGTGGGGAAACACTAAGAAATTTACACATCTTGTAAGGGTGTGGGGAGAGTGGCTTCACAAATGCCTACTGAAACTTCTGGGATGTACTAAGGCTTCACAGGTGCCCGGATCAAACCTGTAGGATATAGTTGAAAATCTCAAGTGGTGGCTTGGGGATTGAATGTCGACCAAGTGGTTGGGCTGAACCAGTATAAATTGTTGTGTATTGTTCTTCATCTTCTCTATTCAGTTGCTGCACACAACGCTCTCTGTTTATCCTTGTTTTGCTACACTCTTAGTGAAATTGGGTTGTGATCCAAAAAGAATGAAAATCTTGCATTACCCAATTCACCTCCTCTCTTGAGTGATCAGCCAACCTAAAACAATTAATATTAAACTATCAACAAATACACCAATAATAATTTTGATAGAAAAATTGTTTCCTTATAACATATGACTATAAGTGAGAATAAATTTTCATACAATTTTTTTTTAAAATTTCATATAACTTTTATTTTACTTTAACATGCCTTAAACTTTCACCAAAGTATGAAAATTAATCAACATTTAATAATTATTAAAAAATTTTATATAGCAATTATATCAAAATATCAATTTAATTATAATAGATTTTAAGCATTCCAATTTTAGAGCTTCGAATGCCCACTGCAAGTCAAGAATAATGAGGGATATCATAGGCTAACCAACTTTCTAATAGATTGAAATTTTTATAGCCTAGTCTACCAAGTACAAGCTGATGGACTAAATGGGTTAGCTCACTTTCCATGTTTTTAATAAATAATTTTAAACATAATATTAATATTTAGACTTTTAACTATGGAAAATGATATTTCAATTTTTTTTCCAATTCTTCAATTTCTATTTAAAAAAAAACTTTAATTAGTCACCTAATATATAAAAGAAAAGTTTAATTATTGAAACATCATAAAAACACAAAAGATTATAAGAAAGAAGAAACACTAAAGTTATGTTATATCTTGCATCATCATCATTAGAAATATTTTGCTATGAAAATAAATTTGCTTCTTGTCCTTAATTAGATGTATACCCGTGCAATGAACATGTTCATTAGGTAAGCCTAAAAAAATGAATATTTGAAAAACATTTATATATAACAAGATACTAACAAATAACAATAACATTTTTATTGAAAATTAAGTAATTGTACTTGTGCCATGCATAGATATTATTTTATGTACTAAATACTTGATAATAAGAAGTAATTTTAGTAAAAGTTTTCATTATAATAATAAATGTGAGAATCATTGAATATGTCAAAGTTTACAATGTAACAAAATAAGTGAAGAAAATTATACATATTTAGACAACAAATAAATCAACAAATAGAAGTATAAGTGAAAAAATAACATTAATAGCCAATGAAGGTTTAGTTAATTAGTAAAAGTGTGACTCATACCTCATATAGGTGTGGGTTTGAATGTCAATGCTAATATGAGGATCTCATTGACATGTAATTTATAAGTTTCCTTTTGAGTACTCTTTAAACTTTAAGACTTGTCTTAACTCTAATAATCCTCAAGACCCTACTCATTTAAATTTTTAAATACCAAAGAACAAAAAATAATAATATTAGCAATATAATATACATCACATTCCTCTTCTAATATATTAATTCTTATGATATTTTAAGTAAATTATTGAAGAAAATTACATTCCTTGTCTTCTTTTTTTCCCTCGTATTCTATCAGCTCCTTTTATTCTCATTATGAAGTATTTAGTAAAGATGATAATAATAATATCTATGCATGGCACAACTACAGTTACTTAATTTTCAATAAAAATGTTATTGCTATTTCTCAGTGTTTTCATTATAATAATAAATATGAGAAGCATCGAATATGTCAAAGTTTACAATGCAACAAAAAAAGTGTGGAAAATTATACATATTTAGACAATAAATAAATCAATAAATAAGAGCAAAAGTGAAAAAATAACATTAATAGCTAATGAAGATTGACTTAGTTAGTAAAATTGTGACTCATACCTCATATATAAGTATGGGTTCGAATGTCGCTATCAATATGAGGGCCTCGTTGATAGGTAATTTATAAATTCCCCTGTAAGCACTCTTTAAATTTTAAAGCTTCATTTAATTCTAATAATCCTTAAGACCCAACTCATTTAAATTTCCAAATACCCAAAGAACAAAAAAAAAATAACAATATAATATACATTACATTTCTCTTCTAATATATTGATTCTTATGATATTTCAAGAAAATTATTAGAGAAGATTACATTCCTTGTCTTCTTTTTTTCCCTCGTATTCTACCAGCTCCTCTTCTTCTTCATTCTCCACTTTTTCATCCTCCTTCCTCCTCATCCTCTAATTCTTCCTCTTCCCCTTTTCCTTCTTCTTCTTCTTCTCCATCCTTATTTTGTTCTTACTCCTCCTCCTCTTTTTATTCCCTTCTTCCTCTTCATCTTTATTTTTGTCTTCTTTCTCCTCTTTTTTCTTCCTTTTCTTCTTCCCCTTCTTCTTATTTCTCTCCGTTTTCTTTTTCTTTCTCCTAAATTGAATTCTTAACGAATTCTTGAGATTGTGCAATCTCCTCCATCTATCACACCATATTTATCATTTTCTTTTGACATGCATTATGAGATGTTTTATCAAGTTTTTATTTATGATTTACTGTGATTTTGGATTGATGCTCGATGAAACTTGGAAAATCCTGATTCTATATTGGTTTTGAATATATAAGAAATTTCTTAGTTTCTTGGAAAACTTAAATATTTTTATTGATGGAAAATTTCAAGTTTGTATGATTGATTATGTATTTTAAGTTCTAAAATTTGAATTTGGAACATTCTGTTTTTATTTTATTCCTGTAAACCAAAATAAACCTTTTTTCCAAGTATAAATTTATGCCATCATGGGAAGGATTTGCTGTGTTTGGATTTGTGGTTGTATTGAGTTTATTGCTTACTACCAGTATAGAGATTGAGATTATATGAAATATCCCACAATTGGAGTTGCAAGTTAAAAGCATAGTGCATGTGTTGTTTATTTTTATTAGAATTATATATATATATATATATAAGTAGGTAACAACTATGGACATTTTTGGCATGATTATAGTGTTTTAATTGAGATTTGCCACAATTTTTTACTTCAGAGCTGGGACCTCTTATTTCATGTTATATTTTAAAATTTAAAACACCAAATTTAATAAAAAAATTTTAATTATAACCAATATTTATCATTTTTATAAATCTTATGTGTTCTAATTTTTTCAAGAAAAATATCCTAAAAATCTTATAAATTCAAATGTTATAAGAAGTATTATAATTTTTTATCATTAAAAATTATATTTTAAATATCTATCACAATTAATTATATCATTTATGTATGTGTTTTAATTTATTCAATAATTAATTATATCTATTCTTATATAATTTATTTGTGTGTTTTAATTTTTTTAGAAAAAATTTTTTAAAAATATTCTAAATTCAAATGTTCTAAGAACTACTATATTATATATATATATATATAAGTAGGTAATCTATATGGATATTTTTGGCGTGATTCTGATGCTTTAATTAAAGTTTGTCCCAGTTCCGCGTTTCAGAATCTCATCTCTACTTTAGAATTATGTTTGGGACTAAGACCTGTTATTTCATATTATATTTTAAATTTTAAAGCACTAAATCTAATTAGATTCTTTTAATTATAACTAATATTTATCTTTTTAATAAATCTTATGTGATTTAATTTTTCAAAAAAATATCCTTAAAAATCATATAAAGTCAAATGTTTCTAAGAACTATTATAACGTTTTATAATTAAAAATTATATTTTAAATATCTATCACAATTAATTATATCATTTATGTATGTATTTTAGTATTTACTTGATATAATTCTTGGAAAGTAGTTTTCGAGGAAGTGTACTTTCTGAGAAATTAAAAAAAATGGATATAAATTTATTCCAAAATTGTAAATAATTAAATGATAATAATCTAAATTTGGGTCAAACTATATTCATTTGAAAATTGTATATATTGTAGCATCTAAAATCAAAAAAGTAATTATAAATAAAAATGAGAAAATCAAATATAAATAGAGAGAAAGAGAAATTAGATCATATTGGAATTGGAATTATTAGTCAAATTTCAATAACTATATTTCAAATAACATATTTAGAATATATAGTTAAATGACAATTAATCAACTTCAATCTTTTTAGGACTCATTTTTTATATAAAAAAAGACAACACAAGAAATTGCCTATAGAGGGAAGAAGAGCCCTTGTTGACCATAGATGAATCAACTCAGGGGTGCATGAGATTGTGAGGGCAAGAGTGATTATATATATATATACTCCCTCCGGTCCATATTGTAGGATCTGAGACCTACTTTTACGTCCATTAAAAAAGTTAAAAAACATTCTTAAATATACCTAAAGTTCCAAATTTACCCCTATTGATTGAGAGAATATTAAAATGATTAAAGCAAACAATTTCCTGTGAGAAGTCAAATTTTTATAAGTGGTTATAGTTGTAGGAGAGAGAGAAATAACCAATCAAATATAGTACAGGTAAAATTGTCTATTTGAGTCACTACATCTTATATTGTGAACAAAAAAAAAATGGATCTCACATCTTATATTATAAATTGGAGGGAGTATATATATATATATATATGCACCTAGAGGCACGAACTAGTATTGTCAAGTACAATACAAATGCTTTTCATATTTATCGGCTTGCCGCACCATGTTGTTTGTTCCCACGAGGTTGCATTTTTTTATGTTCTTCTAAACTCCAAGCTCAGAAAGGAAAAGGGCAAGCTCCTAAAAAATAAATGAATTTAACACTATATCTAATTGCAACTGAATATTACAAAAATTGACTGAAAATTTTTAAAAATATATAAAATTAAACTAAACCGAGCAAAATCATTCAACCACGCCATGATAAATTGTCTCACTTGCCATCTACTACATCACCCTCATCATCATCTTTCTCTTGATCATGATCATCTCCAAAAGAGTCATATCCATCATTTCCTTGCCAATGAGTGCCAATGAGGAAAACTGACAATGGTTATTGCAATAGAATAGAGAAAGGGTTGAGATGATGAAATTGAATATTGCACTAACATTCAGCATGTGGATTTATATAGAGAATGAAAATCACATACAAGACAACATTATTTGAAATTTAAAAGTTATTTAATGAGAATAATTATCTTGATTTCAATGTTAAAACTAATATTGAGAAAAATAAAAGTGAAGAGAACATGTATGACAGATGGAGGAGATTGCACAAGTTTCTCGAAGGTTTCCTTCACTATTCATTTTTGCTTTAAAAGCCTCAAGTAACTATGATCAAAAGAAATCTAAAATAATTTTGCAATGAAAATATTGATCAAAAGAATTAAAATTTGAAATTATAGTTGAAATGGAAAAATATAAGCTTAAATGTAAAAAAATTTTCCTTCTAAAAGCTTCAAGTGCAGAAGTTGAATGAAATTTTGCAACAACATTTAAAAAAAGGAGGAACAAATTTTAAATTACAGGTGAAATGAAGCAAAAATATAAGCTTGAATGTCAAAAATTTACCTTTCAGAAACTTCAAATGCAGAAATTGAATTGCATAAAAAAGTACCTAAAATAAGAGGAACAAAGGATACATAAAATAAAATAATTGTAATGAAAACGAATTACAAAATGATTAATATGAGTAACCCATTATTGTTGAGTGAAGAATAAAATGTACCAAAAGCTAAGCTTTTAGTTTTACTATTATATATATAATATATTATAAATCAATAATTTATATTTATCTATAAATCAATTTGTGAGATGATATTGTCAATTATTTACTATTATATCTTACGAGCAATTAAGATATCGGATTGTTGTCGCAATCTTTTTTTCTTTTGGTTGGCATATGTTTATTTATTTTTTGTGTTTTATCATATTGTTTGTTTTATTTATAATGTATAATAGTTAAACTATTTGTTTTTAAGTTGTTTTTTGTTTGTTGAGTGATATTTGGAAAATGTTGTTATGATATGATTACAATCGAAATTGATTTTTTTTTTAAATTGTGATGTAGTATTTTTTTCTATAAAATCAGCATTCCTATTTGACCTCCATATCACAATTTTCATTGTACATCAATCATTTGTTACCATAATTTGTTTTTTTTTTATGTTTTTCACGGTTTCTTCATGTCTAGGAACATTGGTGAGATGTCTGATGATGCCATAAGGGCTATCAATCCTCTGAGATATAATTGGCAAATTAAAGTTAGGGTTATACAATTATGAAAGATGCCCTGACATCATTCACTAAATGATTATAACTCAATTTAATTAGTTCTGCGATATGCTTATTTAAGTTTTTAATGTATAATGTATACATTGTCTTATAGTGCTTATATTATTGTCTCTAACTTTTTTATTTTTTATGTTAAATTAGGGTGATTGTATTCATGGAGTGATTAAAAAAGTGTTCTTCTTCAAGTTTAAGGATATATTGAAGAAAGGCAAAGTATACATATATTATAAAGACATTTGGTGTTGAAAATAATACCGGTTCATACCGCATCACTAACCATGAATTCAAATTACATTTCCAGTATTCAATCTATGTGGAATTACAAGTTAATAATGAAGATATACATCCATATGATTTTTTATTTACTTCTTTTAATGAAATTCTATCAAAGAATTCAGATTATCGTTTCTTAGTTAGTATGAATAATTTTAATTATATTCTTTTTTATGTTTTAGTTTGTGATATATATAAATTCATTTATCACTAACCAATCTATTATAGATGTCATTGGCAAGTTAAGTGGCATTGGAGGGATTAAGTTGCCAGTGAAGGATGGTAAGCAACAAAAAAGGGTGGAGATAATGATTGAAAATAATGAGTATGTGTGTTTAAAGTTGTATTGAAATGTGCTCCCTCTGTTCCAGTTTATAGTGCACTTTTAACTACCACACACGTACTAAGACAATAATTAGTAACCGAAATATTTTTCCATTATTTCCCAAAATGCCTTTACTTAATACTACTTCCTACATTAATAAATTGCAGTCATTCTCTTCTTTATTATCTTTTCCGAGTCCCCATCGGTCATTGATAATTATGAAGAGTGAAACTTTTGGAAGAAATTCTCCTTCATTCATTTATGGGTTGACCAAACTATTAGAGAATTTTCATTAAATGCATTGCTAACTGTAGAATATATAAGTTTACTTATTAAGGGCAATACTTAAAAGACAATAAAAAAATACAATATAATCCATGCAATGCACTATATTTTGAAACATGAATTTCTCATAATAATGCACTATATAGCGTAACGGAGGAAATATCTTTTTATTTTATTATTAACAATTAACTATATATATAATTTCTTTTTATATATTCATTTGTTTTGCAAGCTAATCACGTGAACTAACTTGGCTTTTTTTTATTAATCTTTATATTTATGAGTAATCAATTGAGATGTAGCCTATGGGGTTCATTTGCTGATGATGTGATGAAGTATATGTCAAATACTTATGTCCCACCTGTGGGGTTATCTTGCAGTGATTTAAGATTAAAGAGTTTAATGGTATATATGTGTGTGTGTGTCAAGGAGTCTATACTTATTAGTAATTAACATTTTTTATTGATATTGGTTAACTTATATTAAGTATTTTATAGGTGTTTGTAAATTATCAAACTCTTTGCATTGTTCTCGAATGTTTGTTCATCCATCTACTCCTGAATGTTTCAATTAATAAACTTTTCTTACCAATAAGGATGCCAAAAGTCATATCTCACATCAATTAAAGTATAATTTATCATAATTTAGTTAAAAACCCATGATTTAGGAAATCTTTAGAAAATCTTGACTTTACAAACTAACATTTGCTATATATTAATATGAAAGATATCACAATTAAGGATATTTAAAAGGATATTTAAAAAAATTTGCTATAATTTAGTTAAACATTCCCTGGTATATTAGCCAATTGAGACACATTAATTGTTGAAAGCATATTTAAAAAAAATTCTTAGCAAATATAATTAAGTGTCAATTTATAGATTATGTGATATTTTTGACAAAAAAACATATATTAAAACATATATTCTGAATTGGATTGAGATATCTAATTATATAATTTTTTATGGACATGTTGACCCTTTCATAAGAAAAATTCTATAATAAAAAAAAGTACACATATTAAAAGAATCTCACATTATTAATATTTATGACTTCATATAATAGATAACGGTATATTAATTCTATAAATCTTTTTGAAAAATTCTTAACTAATATAATGTGACAACTAGATTGATTTAGGGAATCTTTGGATAATCTTGATTTTACAAACTAACATTCGCTATATCTTAATATAAAAGATATCACAATCAAGGATTGATAATACAATCGAGATTTTGATATTGAAAAAAATTAATTTGTAATCACCATAAAAAAAATCTTTTTTTTTTCAATTCATATTTTTTAATGTTAATCAATAACGATTAGTGAAACATGTGGTAAATGAATGTGGCTAATCCATTTATATTTCAAAAGTGAGAATGCATTAAATATATTCAATAACTCACATTAAATTCAATAATATAATATTTACCCTATTTTTTTACAATTGCCATTGCATGAATAACAAACACTTTATTGAAAATCTCCCATCAATCATGCAACTAACTAGGGATTTACATATTATAATTAATAAAACAAATAAAAACAATAAAATTTTTGTCACGCACACTCTCACACATATTTCCAAAATTCATATCTTCTTTGATTTTTTTTAAACAGTTTCCTAAATTATTGACATAATAATATGTCGGCTTCTATTATCTATTATAAAATATATAAATTATAGAATAAAAATCAAGGGTTTCTTTTCCACATTTTCACATCTGTGTCATTTGGCAACTATCACATCTCTTGGTGTTTTTAACAATGCACAAAATTATATTGTCATCTTCCCTATTGCGAGATTCATCATTCGTGATTGGCCTCTTTTATTTGCCTCTTGTACCTATTGGTAATAGTCGAAGGTTTTGACCAGTCAAATTTCCTCTTTCAACAAATATATTGAATATAATCGGATTTCCTTTTGGAGCACGCTACTAATTTATTCATACTTTTCTGCTTATAGTTTATTCGAGGTGTTAGTGATTATTCTATCGTATTCTTATATCTTTAGATCCAATCCTATAGCCATACGCTTTTTTTTTTGTGTGTTCAAAGTTAATTTAATTTGAGGACTAATTCCATGGAAATACATTTTATTATGCTTATTTTATTGTATTTTTTTTGGATTGTTATTTGATTTTTAGTCTTCTTATCGATCTCTTCAACATAGTTTTTTGTTGTTGCTCACTTTTTTGTTATTGCTCCAATAACTTTGAGGTAAGTTTCTGATTTTTATATAAAAGACACAGTTTTAAAACTTATATCATGAAATTTTGTGTGTTATTCTGATCTCAATATGAAAACTATAATTATTATCATCACACGTAAACTCCAAATCTAAAGTGTTATGCTATTTTGGTGCTTTAGAAAAGAATATTAGACTGTAGACTACTCTATAATGACAATGATGATAATTATTAACAATAACACAAGCTATTTTTTTTTCAAAATAAGGTATTATTGTTTTCCCAATTTCTATTTTATATTTTCAGTATGATTAACTATGGATGGATCAAATCAGAATACTTTTAAGTTGTTTATATCAACTGGAATACATACTCATCTAACACAAATGGAGACAACAAATGGTGAATAGTTTTCAAATGGTGAGTTCTGATGGGAATGGTGAATTAAGTTTGAATGTATTATTTGTATCATATTTATAGTCTAATTTCCTATAGTTGTATTTTTTGGTTTAATCAATTTAATTTAATTTTTTTGCATAATTTCTTCTAGAAAAATTGAATTACTAATATATAAAATTTTGCTAGATAAAATTCATTATAGGTTAGGATAGGTAGCTGTACGTTGGAATTGAATTGAAATCATGAGGAGAAAGAGTAAGTATTGCAATAAGTACTTTCTATTATTATAAATTATGGTTTTTATATTTAACACATGAAATATATCATGATATAAATTGGGTCACTCTTTTTAACAAAGCGTATGAATAGATCAGAGAAAAATGGTGATGTTTCTTCGTGCAATGATACATATATTGAACGTTCTCCATTGCCTGACATCACAAATATTGGAAATTCTGTCCAAAGACATGATATTATTTTCATTATATATATATATCGCTATATATACTAAATGAGTGTTTATATATATTATCTCTCATATATTAACATAATGAATCTTATAATTTCTAATTAAAGATGAACTCACATCAAGAAAGAAAACAAAACGCTAGCATCTTAGGAATATCAACATAGGAAATCTCCTCTTGAAACAACTGGACTATCACATGTTGATCAAGACTCCTTATCATCTCAAACTCAAGGTTACATTATAGTAAAATATATTAATGATTCTACAAAGAATATCCATTATGTATATGAAAAAGTTTATTATTTTATTCAAACATGATAGGTTATTACTTTAATAACTAATAGTAATACATTAGTGCATTATAGCTAGATTACTTTTTAGTTTGTGTTTGTACTTGATTGCTAATTTAAGCATTTAAATTTATTTTGGTAGATTCCATTGAGAGGATGGATAATAAAGCTCAAATTCATCATATGTTATTTACCATAATAATTCTGCCAATTCAACAGTTAGATATTCCATTCAAACTATTACAGAGAAAGCAGGTTTGATTCCTAATATTTTGCTATATTTTTTATTACGTTTTATCAAGATTATGAAATAAAAATTATAATTTAATTATTTAATAAATGCTCATTTACATTCTATATTTAATTATTATAACCAATATCTATCAGTCTTGTTTTGTTAAAATTGTAATATGTTTACAGTTATACAAGAAAATTTTGAGGACCAATTGTTTACCAATCCAATTATGTTTGAAGATGACACTGATGATGAAAGTAAGATATATTGATTGTGTTTATCATGGTATTATTTTACTTATGAAGATTATTTTTGCATTAATTCCATTTTTAATGTTGTAAATGTTGATAGATAACTATCCGGTAGATATATCATATGCTGATCTAGGTACAATATCCAATATTTTTTTGGTACAAGTAGTTATTTTAGTGTATGTTTTTATTTTAGTAATATGCAATTCAATAAACTATATACATATATATTTTTTGTAGAATATTGTGATCTCGGAGATCAAATTTATATATGTTAGTTTTGTAATGCAAAGTTTTGGTTCGATGAAAGGACAAGGAAAGATATTGCAAGAAGAAACTCATTATTCAATATGTGTTGTCTTAAAGGAAAGATTCAATTTCCTTCATCACAAGCTCCTCCATACATACTTGATAGGCTTTTTAATGGGAATGACGCCATAAACAAACATTTTCACGATAACATCAGGGTATATAATATGATGTTTGCATTTATTTCTATGGAAGGGAAAATTGACAAAGAAATCAATATTGGTCGTGGTCCATATGTATATAGAATAAGTGGACAGAATATCTATCTTATTGGAAGTATTCTTCCTATGGATGGAATGGTTCCAAGATTTGCACAACTTTACATTTATGACACAATCAATGAAATATCCAAGAGAATTCATTCATTTGGGTAATACATGGTACTTTATTTTACATATTATATATAATACTTCATTTTACATGTCATATAGAGCTTTTTACTTTTTATTTTTTATTCATTTGTTGTATTATTTATGTTTTTGTATGCAGGGGGAAAGATAAAGATAGTATACTTCAATTAGATATGGTTCAATATCTTAAAGATATGATGGATGAGCATAATGTTCTTGTGCAAACATTTCGCATGGCTTGAGACATGTTAGGCATAAATCAAACTGAGTATGTGAAAATTAGATTGATTCATAAATGTGGCAAAGATGGTAGGAGATATAATCTTCCTACTATTACAAATGAAATCGCAGCACTAATAGTTGGGGATATTGGATCTACAAAATCTAATAGAGATATTATTGTTCAATACAAGTCAAGGTTGCTAGAGCGGATACATGAAACTCATCCGCTATACTTGCCAATGCAATATCCATTGTTATATGTGTATGGTGAGGATGGTTATTGAGATGACATTTTGTATAATGATAATATGCTGAGCACACATGGCAAAAATAACAAACTGATATTGCGAGAATATCTTACATATAAGATTCAAAATCGTCATGGTGATACATCATTAATCCTTCATTCAGGAAAATTGTTCTAGCAATTTTTGGTTGACGGGTATGCAATGATTGAATCCCAAATGTTGTCATTTATAAGGAATAATCAATAGAAGTTGAGAGTTGAATTATACAAAGGCCTTGTAGATGCTGTGTTGAGAGATGAGAATACACCATTGTCTTCAGGAAAAAGAATAAGTTTCCCATCATCATTTATTGGTGGTGTTCGTTATATTGTCCAAAATTATCAAGATGCAATGACAATATGCAAGTGAACAGGATATCCAGATTTATTTATAACATTCACACGCAACCCTAAATGGCTTGAAATAACTAGACTTTTGGAAGATAAGAATTTGCATATTGAGGATCGTCCAAATGCTATAGTTAAAATTTTTAAGTTGAAGTTGGATATGATAGTAAAAGAAATAAGGAAAAATGAGATCTTTGGGAAGGTGAAGGCATGTACTATTCTTATAAATTATTTCTATGGTTATACTAATTTGTTTGTACAATATTAAACTTCATATTACTAATAATATTTTATTATCATTGCAGCTCTATATACAATAGAGTTTCAGAAGCATGGTTTACCACATGCTCATGTTCTGGTGTTCTTATGTAATAATGACAAGTTCCCTTCATCAAGTGATATAAACAAAATAATATCAATTGAAATTTCAGATAAAAATAAAAATCCTAGACTATTTGAAGCTATCAGCACTTTTATGATCCATGGACCTTGTGGCTCAATGAATCTAAATTCACTATGTATGGTTGATGAAAAATGCTCCAAGCATTATCCAAATGCATTCAATGGTAGCACAATAATTGATAAAGATGGATATCCCAGGCATAAAAGGTTAGATAATGGTGTAACCATAATAAAAAATGGTGTTGAGCTAGATAACAGATTTATTATCCCTTATAATCCATATTTGTTGCTAAAGTACAATGCTCACACAAACATTAAGCATTGCAATCATGCTCAATCAATTAAATATTTATTTAAGTATAAGAACAAAGGGCATGATAGGGTCACGATGGCTTTTTGTATAGATTCACAAGACAATAATAGTGGTAGAATACATGATGAGATAAAATTGTACTATGATTGTAGATATCTATCTCCCTGTGAGGCTGTTTGGAGAATATTTTCTTTTGATATCAATCATAGGAAATTGTTTGCGGAAAGATTATCTTTTCATTTGCTAGATCAACAAGCTGTTGTATTTTATGATGATGAGCCACTTGATTCAGCACTAGAAAGAAGTTCAAACAAGAACACCATGTTTTTTGCATGGTTTCAAACTAATATTAAGTATAAAGATTTAGTACAGCACTTGTGCTATCATGAATTCCCAACTAAATTTGTGTACAAGAAGAAAAACCATGAGTGAACTCTTTGGAAGAAAGGATTTTCGATTGGAAGATTATATTTTACTCCACTTAGCAATGATGAATTGTACTATTTGAAAACTTTATTAATTATAGTTAGAGGTTGTACATCTTATGAAAGCATTAGAACAATTGATGAAATTGTTTATCCTACTTTTAGAGATGCATGTTATGTTCTTTGGTTGTTAGAAGATGATAAAGAATACATAGATGGAATTATAGAAGAAAGTCATTAGGCTATTGCAGAGTTTCTTCAAAGGTTATACTGTATTTCTCTTTTGTCTAGCTTTATGTCAAGACCAGAGTTTGTATGGGATAAAACATGGCAATTCCTCTCAGACAACATATTGTATAAACAAAGATCTATAACAAGACATCAAGGTTTATTTCAAATATATACTCAATTATTTTTATATAAATAATCAATTTGATAATTCAATTACATTTATGATGTAAGTCATTTCAAAAGGTATTATATATTAATATGTATTTTTTTGCACAGGATTGCACCTATCAGAGATGAAGAAATTCAAAACTTTGCTCTTATAGAAATTGAGTATTTTACAATTGAATGGTATATAAGAGCCTTATTGATTTCCATTCTATGCCTGTTTCCAACACAACAAGCATAAATATAAGTATGAATAAGTTGATCAAAGCAGAATTAAACTATAATAGAGCTGCTCTTACTAATCAATTGCATGCATTGATTAAATCCTTAACTCCTAAACAATTGAGAATTTATGATGACATTGTTTTAGTCGTTGACTCTGGGAAAGGAGGAGTATTCTTTGTTTTTGGATATGGAGGAACTGGTAAATCATATGTATGGAATACTCTTTCAACCTCTTTAAAATCTCAGGGCAAAATTGTTTTAAATGTAGTATCAAGTGGTATTGCTTCTTTATTACTACCTGGTGGAAAAACTGCTCATTCTCAATTCTGTACACCTATTGATGTTCATGAAGATACTATATGTAATATAAAACAAGGTAGTCATCTTGCTGAGCTATTGGTTCATACTTCCTTAATTATATGAATGAAGCACGTATGGCTAATAAATTTTGCTTTGAGGCTCTTGACCATAACTTGAGAGATATCTTAAAACTATTCAATACATCAGCTGTGAATCTCCCTTTTGGAGGTAAGGTAGTTATATTTGGTGGGGATTTTAGACAAATTCTACTTGTAATACCAAGAGGGACTTGGGAGGATATAGTGTTTTCTATTATTAATTCATCTTACATTTTGGATCATTGTAACCTGTTTACTCTGACAAGAAATATGAGACTCCTTGTAACAAATTCATCTTATGCCAATAGAGAAATACAAGAGTTTTCTGATTAGATTCTTTCTATAAATGATGGAACAATTACTGATGCTAATGATGGGAACAGTTACATCAAAATTCCTGAAGATTTGTTATTGTATGTGTCAAACGATCCTATCAAATCAATAGTAGAAACCATTTATCTAAATCTCTATGAGAATTTAAACATATCATCTTACTTCAAAGATATAGCTATATTAGCCCTTACTTTGTCTGTTGTTAATAATGTTAATGAATATATGTTATCTTTATTACCAGTGGAAGATATGATGTACTATAATTCTGATAGTATAATTAAGAAAAATTGCAATATGGATTCTATTGATGATCTCCATTCCACTGAATTTTTTAATTCAATTTCCATATCAGGTCTTTTTAATCATGAAATTAAGTTAAAGGTTGGTGCACCTATTATTCTCATGATAAATATTGACAAATCATTAGGTCTTTGTAATGGCACCCATCTCATTGTTATACAATCTGACAAGCATGTACTTCAAGCTAAAGTCATGTCTAGATCAAATGAAGGAATGAAAGTTTGTATACCCAGAATATCTATGATTCCATCAAATTCAAGATTGCCATTTATTATGAAGCAACGTCAATTTCCTGTAATGTTAGCTTTTGCTATGACAATTAACAAAAGCCAAGGGCAAAGTCTATGCAATGTGGGTTTGTACTTACCAAGACCAGTATTCACCTATGAACAACTTTATGTTGCTTTATCACATGTACGATCTAAAAGTGGATTGAAAATATTGATTCTAGATCAAGATGGCAATTCAAATGATACAACTACAAATGTTATTTACAAAAGTAGTGTTTAATAATCTCACTTGATTATTTCATATTAATCTATAATTTATGGTCACTTAATATTATTTATGAATTAAATAATTTACAATGCTATTGTGTCCTCCATTTATATGTATAATTTTATCATTTATCATATTCAAAAAATTTAGTTAGTCTTATTGATCCTGTGCATTACACGGGTTGTATAATAGCTATTCTTAAATTTGAATAATCATTCTACATGTTTCAAAATAAATAACTTATAATGATTCCTGTAAAGCTTTTACAAAACTTCAAACATGCAATTTACTACTTGCATCATGTTTTTAATTATCTTCATATTTCTTGTCAAATAAAATATGGTTAATCTTCATACATGTTTATATAAATTGTAATATAAATATTGTTTCCAAGTGAACTATTTGCCGTCATTTGTCCCGTGCAACACGCAAGGAGAAATGGCTAGTTCTTTTCCTGCATTTTTATACTATTATATTTTAAACTAAATACTATTTTCCATTGTTTTCTTAAGCCCCCAACAGGAATTATATGATTGCCACAAAAAAATAGTTTGAATAATAATCTTTATTTTTTTGAAGCTCCCTTAGCATTATTGCCTCAAGCACCTTTTGCAACTCCTTTTGAAGCAATAAAAATCTGTACAAAAAAAGATAAGGGAGAAACCTTATATGCACACTATAAAATAATCTATTATAAGAACCGACAATCATAATTTCTTTCAATTGGTATTAGATGTGAAGTGGATGTATTTTTTGGATTTCTAGATTTCTAGAGTTTTATGATACATTTGATTTTAAAATCTTTTTAAATTTTTTTCCAGTGGTATTAGAACATGATAATATATGCTTTCTTTCTCCATTTATGTTTTCTTTTACACAAAATCTCTAATCTATTATAGTATTGATTTATTGAAGTGTTATTTCATATTCAATAACTCTTCCATAATTATAAAACTGAAATTTCAAAATATAAACAATATGCTTCCTTTGCTATATGTCCAATCACAATAGCAACATATAAATTGTGAAAAATTAATTTTTTAATAGTAAGTGTATTAAAATTATTATATTTAATTATTATTGATAGAATCTAGTAAAATAAGTAATTTTATTTGTCAATAATAAAAAATATTTTTTATTTGAAAAATTCCACATTTTTTTATTTTTTCTAATATTATCTGAAATTCCTTCTTCAATATGTATGTTGCATTATCTTGATTTGATAACAAGCTCAGCCATTAATCCAGGATTTGATAACAAGCTGCACAAAACTCTTTCTAACTCTCAGACCAACAAAAAGCTTAACAACCCTAAATTCAATAAAGGCTACTAAAAATTTACTAACAACACTTGAAATAGAAGAAAAAAAGAGACCAATTCTAGAAATCCAAATTAAAATTCCATATCCTCATCCCCTTTAACAAGACTTTCAGAACATAAATTTGCTATCAAGAGATGTTGTTAGAATTCCAAGCTTTGCATCTTCCCACTGGACCTGTTGGCTCTTTCTCCTCAATTCCTCTTCTTCTTTTCACACTCATTCTCAGCCTCTTTCAAACGCTCTCGTCTCTCTCTCTCTCTACACCTTTCTCCAAATTGCCTTCCCTTAGGGTTACATCTACCCTTTTATAAATGGGTTTGAGCATGGAAGAGAGGCTCTCATTCGTGCGTCACCCTCTCCATCCCAACATTCATCATCCTTATTCAAATCATCCTTGCGCTACCTGATTTCATTTTTCGTGCTACCACTATGTTGTATCAAATTGTACTGCATAGGACCATTAATTGCTCACTTTACTCTTTCTAGCTCAGCAAGGGACCAAGAGACAGAGATGAAGCAGACCATGTTGCTCTTTCCACCGCCACTTTTGTGAGAGTGACTTGGGGCGTTAGGGTTTGGGGTGAAATGCTAAAGTCTTGAGCAATTTAATGCCTATTTCTTTACCTTTTTCTGAATGTTTCATTTATTGCTTTTTGTTTATTCTTTCTTTTTTTTCAATCATTAACTATATATATAGATATACCACTAGATTTATATTGATATAAATATCTATATTGATTGATTTTCTTATTTTAGACTCAAGTTTTAATTCCAAAAGTTTCTCTTTTTAAAAAAAATTGAGATTTAAATGAAATAATATCTAAAAGTTAAAAGGAAATTTAAAAATGATTTAATTTTATAATTATTTTTTGGTCTTTTTTGTTTTTTCAAAACTTGCATGTCTCTTGAAACTTCATGATAATTATTAATTTACTTAAAATAAAAGGGAATTTATTTTATTGTTATATTTTTTTAACTTTTTTATTAAAATAATTTAAACAAAATACGGTATTCATAGCCTTCAAGAAGGAGTACGCTCACATGGTAGGCCTTTGGATTTGATAATGTGAACTTAGTCCACAACAAAATAGTCAATAGATATATGAAAGTATGTTGCACAGAATGCTTATGCCTTCCAATGGATTCCAACAAAAATGAACAGCGGTTCATCTATATATATATTTCCAAAAAGAGAAGCAAAACATAGAAATATATTATCTTTGTTAGATAAATGAAGAATTTGATGAGTTCCAAAACACCTAGAGCTGCAAATTAGACTATATCATACCAAGGGAGTACAAAGTTGAAAAAAAGAGATTATATAACACCTTAACTTTAGTCCTTACTCCCATATATTATGTTATAATAGAGTCCATTTATGCATAATTAGAAGTTTGAATCATATAAAATGATAAAACAAAATTTTCACAAAATTCGATATTGTTCATATGGTCATAATCCTTTTACTAACCGAATTTTGGAAATTCATAACTAATTCTATAAAAATCATATGGTAGTAATTCAAATCTTTTAAAGTAGCTTAAAACATTATCTACATGAAAAAAAAAAAGAGTTAGGATCATGCTAATCAATAAAGTAAATTATGTAAAAATTACTGTTCATTTAGTCATTTTTTCAACTTTTCAGTTTTTTGACACAAATTTAGAAAAATCATGATAAATTATACACACATCCAAATCAGGTGCTTTTTAGTTCAATGAAAAGCCCATCTTGTCTAGTTTCAACCATATATAACACTCATATATGCTATAACAATTCATCCAAACAGTGACTACATTATCAACAAGAGGTCAATATGACCATTTACATCCCATACTTTTGCAAAATAAAGTCATAACATACTTGTGTGGCCATAACTTGTTCTCATATCATGCCATAGATAATATAAGACCTAAAGGGACATGATCACCTCTAAGTACAAATTTAAGACCACACTCATAAATTTACATAGCTCAAAATAAAATATCATTGCAAGGATAGTCATCTTAATCATTAGCTTGTTCCTCCTTGCCTTTTTCCTCTTTGGAACCCTTGCCATAGCTAATCCCTAATCATGTTAAATATTTGGAAGAGTGAGATTCAAAGAATCTCAGTAGCATTTCCATTCATACAATCCTATTATCATATAATTCATGAAAATATCATTCATTCTTATAGAAATATAAACTGACATGATAATTCATAAAAATTTTGGTAGAGTTTCCCTTTGCAAATTGGATATCCTGAGGTCAATTACCCCTTCATATATATCCAACAATCACAAAATATTAACATGGCATCAAGACAAGTCATAGAGTTCATAAAATCAACATAGGACAATATAATGTATAAAAAGGTAAAATGCTACCTTTATGGCTTCCCTTGCTTTTCACCCTTGGTGCACCACTTTCTAAGTCTTCCACAACTTCCTTGAACCTAAATACAATATTACACGAGCTCATAAGCCACTAATTTCATGTCTTCCTTCATAAAGTTCTCACTAAACCCTAAATTTTCTATATTGCTTTCCTTTTGTTTTTTCTTGAAACGAACACTTGTCCTTAACTAATTTGGACTAAAGGATTCCATTTTTTACCTCAAAATCATGAAATTCCAACTCTAAATGGAAATCCTATTTGGTTAAAATCTATGAGAAAAATATCGAAAAAAGATTTGCATTGAAATACAATAAACTACTTCCAAAATCATGTTTCAAGTGGCTAGTTGAGTGTTTCTCCTAGGTTTATTGCATGAAAACTCATCTTCTATGTAACCTAAGGTTTGGCTGAAATCTAGCATGGAGAGAGGAAGAAAAATACTTCATGAAATTACTTGAGATAACAAGCTAGATAGCATAAAACTTACCTTTACACTTGATTCCTTGATTTTCTCAAGCTTTCTCGTCTTTTTCTCTTCTCTTTTCTCAAGTTTTCTTGGAGCATTTTCTCTCTAATTGCAGTTTAAGATGGCATGAAAAATGAGAGGAGAGAGAAATATTAATCAACTTAATTAACTTGCTAACCATGTTTTACTTTAATCTAACCTTAGTTAACTAATTATGTTTACTTTTATGCATATTTCTTAAAGAAGTATTGTCCAAAAATCATATGCATCACATGCTCAATTGTGGTGCCAATAAGGAGGAAAAGAGTGTCAAAATACTGCATATTTTTCTTGGTCCAAATATATTGTGTACCGATTAATTTTTACCATGACCGATAAAATTACTTTTTGCGGTATTTTATTATTTTATGGATGCATGACTATTCTAAATTTATATTTGAGTTCTTCTAATTATCTTGTCCCAAATAGTATTTGTGTAGGGCACATATACTATTTCTATCACCTTTTTGCTATCTGTGGGGACCACAAACTCCTTTCCGATATAAATTATTTTTTAACACTTAACATTAATTATTTCTTTATTTTGAATCAATTAACCTCTATGAAATATATCATTGGGTTCAGCTCATTGCGTATTTCATTTTGACAATAATTTTTAATATTTAAAAATTTCTCTTGATCCAAGTTAAATTATAATTTTTATTTCTTTTAGGTCATTTCTTGTAATTTTTCCTAAGGACTAAAATGCATAGAATTCTCCCATTTTTTTAAGGACTATAATGCATAAAAGTTTTCTTTCCTAAGACAAAATATAAATTCCTCATTTTCCATTCTAACTTGGAAAAATGACCTCTTTACCATTTATCATATATATCCATGTATCTCAAATTTTGTTATTTCTCTATGTATTTTATAATATTCAGTAAAATAGGAATATTATAGATTGACTAAGTGAAAGATGGAATTTAGCTTGAGAAGACTTTGCTCTTTATGTAATTTTATTTTTCACTTAGTTTGGTTGTAGTTAATGTTTTGAATTTACTTAGTTTTCTTACAACTAATCTTAGATAAGCGTATTGATAAAGTTTTAGTGGCTAGCTCATTGTTTTCAAACTTATCTTTATGCCAAAATTGTAAATCCCTACTGTAAATAATAATTTAAGTACCCAATTTTGCGTTAATTTATAATAAATTTGGAGAAAATCAAAATTGTGATAAATTTAAACTATTTATAGACAAAACAAGCACAATATTTCACTATGAGATACTGAAATTCCTATTTAACTACCAATAAGAAGCGTAAACCAAACGTTTATTAGGAGAAATTTTACATAGACTAGTCATGCCCAAATTCTATCAACTTATTTCTAAATAAAACCGAATCATTTACAACAAATATTATTTCCAAGAAACACATTATAACAATTTCAACTTAATTTGATAATTATAACTATCCAACAATAATATATTGGGGTTCATAACCCCTACACTTAGTCAATTCCTCTAACATGATGACACTATATATTAAATTGTACCATCAATTGTGAAAAACACTATCTTCTCACGGAGATAACGAGCGTCACACCTCTAGTTGCTTTCCCTTCTTGAGTTTGAGTCTCTTCCTAAAAGAAATGGAAATTCAAAGTGCGGTAACAATCACAATAACCAAGGAAACAAGAATTTAATTAAGTTAATTGAATGAATATAGTTAAAACTAAAAGGATAATTATTACATGTAACCTTGAGTTGATGATAAGTTCATAATTCAAGCATTCAACTTAACCATCTATTAAGCTTCTACTCAAAGTATACTCCCTTCGGTCCATATTATAAGACATTTTGTATAATAAATTTTTTATCCAAAATATAGGACATTGGATATTTTTCTTTTTATTTTACCCCTATCTTTAATGCTTCCTCTCTCCTCATTTATAGCCTTACAATAATAATAGAATGGAGTATTTATTGACGGTAAAATAGGAAATATGGATACGTTTTGCATTGATTTTAGTTGAAAAAATGATTTTCTTGATATGCATGTAATTGATACCAAATGCCTTATAATGTAGATCAGAATAAGTAATTAATAGTAGATCTTAGGACTCATCTTGAAACTAAAGATTTATAAATCATTAGAAGTTTATCACATGCAATTTTAGAATTCATAATAGGTAGAACACAACCACGAGATCCACATCCTATCAAGAGCTAGATACAACTATGAGATCCATCTACTTTTATAGTAGTTAGGACACAATCAAGAGATCAACATCCCATTAGGACCTAGGACACAACCACAAGGTCCACCTATTCTATACAATAACTAGGACATAATCAAGAGATCCATTACCCATTATATGTTCAATTACGTCTTGTCAACATACAGATTTACAAATCATAATGGACAAGACACAACTATGAGGTCCACATCCTACTAAAAGCTAAAGCATAACTGTGAGGTCCACATGCCCAATACAACGGTTAGGACACAACCACAAGGTCCACCTGAAACCATACCCACACCTTGCCAAATGCATCAACTATTCAATAACTAAAAAAATATATTTATTATTTATACAACTAGTCACATACATATCAATAGTCACTAAAGCAATTACAATTCACAACCAAAGTTTCACCTTTTTTAATTATAATGCTAACCGCAAGCATACCAAAAATATGTAAGCAATCACAATTTAATAACCAGAGATTCACATTTATTAATCATACAATTAGTTGTGTGTATCTCTACATAACCACCATTCACCAATTCTAACATCCCTAAATATATATATATATCGAATAGGTGCGTGTATACGGATTGTTGACGGTACCATGTGTATATTAAAGTATAAATTCATTTAAAATTTATTACGAAGTAAAAAATACCAAATAACCAAGGTTACCTTCCATCCATTAGCCCAATTGTTCAAGTGCCCAACACCACCAATTAAGCCTCAAACTTGTCTCCAAGCACTACAAAGTTGATGCACAAGTTAGCATTACCCATCAGTATTAGTCCATAACCATATTATAAACTTTTCTATCAAATCTTAACTTAGTTACTCATCTTAAATTAGTTCAAAGTAATTCTTCTAACCATATAAGGTTTTCATTTGATTTATTACAGTCCAAAACACTTATTTAAGTCATACTTTGAAGTAAACTGTTTATATAGAAATCAACTCCAAACTTAATGAGACTTTTCATACTCTCCAATGATTATCCCAAGATATATATATATATATTTCACAATTATTAAACAAGAAAATCCCAATTAAATTTTATAAACTATCACAATTTAATGATCCAAATATGTATCATCCTCGAGTAATTTGTTTATATAACAAATCAAATCTAAGTTCTACTAAACTTTGCTCACATATTATCCATTTTCAAAGACCAACTTATAGATAAACCACAGGTTCACAAATTCCCAATTTTCAAGTACCCAATAAAACTTAGAAAATTTTGAGTTAGAAAATATAACTCAAATCAACTCTGATCCCCATAACACTTGATATACACAATCCTAAGCATCCAATGAAGCTTATGATAACAATTTTATAGTTATACAACTAAGCATTTTCATTATTCCCTGAAGACCCATCTAGGGTTCATTACTCAAACCCCAAAGTTTCAACATATAACTTGTGAACTC
Source organism: Adenanthera pavonina (assembly GCA_026686845.1). Lineage (NCBI taxonomy): Eukaryota > Viridiplantae > Streptophyta > Magnoliopsida > Fabales > Fabaceae > Adenanthera > Adenanthera pavonina. The sequence continues at coordinate 15,330,282 of JAIVEN010000017.1, forward strand.
ATTCAATACCATGGTATCCAAAGCAAAGTGAAGATCAAAACATTATTCCTAAACTTTTCTAACAACCCCCAAGCAAGCCAAGTCTAAAAATGCAAAATCAAGCTTCTCCCCAACCATGAAGAGTGCTAGAAACAAAGGAGGGAAGAGGAAAGAAGTGGAAGAGATTATTACCTTATGATTTTAGTCTAAGATTTCATCAAAATTTTGAGCCCTAGCACAAGATTTCTTCCCCTCAATTGCTGCTCCTCAGACCCATTTCTTTCTTCCCCTTCCTTTCTTTTCAAATTGATCACCCCTCTGTGACCTTTCTTTCCCTTTAATATGAAGGCATTATGCCTTCTTTCATTCAAGGGAAATGCCTTTCCTCTCTCTCTTTTTTATTTTTTTATTACTAATATATATATATATATTTGTGTGTATGTACAACAATTTATTTATTTATTTGCTCCTCTTTTTTAGCTTTGGATTTCTAGGGTCTTTGCTTGGATTTCTTTGGGTTATGAAAGCCTCCATAATTCGTAAAAAATTTATATTTTTTTAAATATCCATTATCATTTCATTAATCTAAAAAACAAATAATAAAGCTTTAAAATTCTAATATTAAAAATATGGGTCCTACAAAAACTACCATATTCGACTAAGTTAGGGTGGATATTTCATTAACAACCTAGTCTTGTTCTTGCTCTTGACCCTAGTATTGAGATTAGTGGACTAAGACTAAGAGGTTAGTAAAATATCGTAAGTTGTTCCTTGGTGTTCTTTTATGAGTTAATACTTAGTAGAACATCCTACCCACCTTAATAAAATAAGCTACTGCAACAGGAAGTGAAACGTTTTTGTGTTTCCTTCATAGTCTGATGTTTTAAGGAAAATAGAGTTAGATATGCTGGCTTTCCAAGAGGAGGGATGAATTGGAAAGATTAAAATTTTTTGCAAAAGTCAAGAGAGTGGTGAAAGCAAGAGTGACTGTAAAACAAAGTATAAGAAAATAACCAAGTGAAAATAGTATAAGGGAAGAGAAGACACAGATGTTTATTCTGGTTCGGTCTCTTTATCTTGACCTACATCCAGTACTCAAGCTACCACTTGAGATTTTCTACTATCTTGCAAGAATTCAGTGGGCTTCTTGCAATGCCTCAGTACAGGCTGAGGTGGAGCATGTTTCAACAGACAAATTTTGATTCAAAAATTTGAATTTTAACATTTTGTAAGGAATTTCTAAAATGTGTATTTTGAAAAATGGAGATTTATACAACAGTCATTTTGAATAAAAACAATTTTGGCATTTTATTTTTGAAATTCGAATTTCTGCTATTCAACAGATGAATTTCGAAGGTCAAGAGAGAATTGTTACAGTGTGTAGCCAACTGAAATTCGTCTGATAGGCATCTAAGTTCGAATGTTGAGCATGCTGACTCTTCCAAAAACACAATTTAACATGGAAATTTGTCTAATAATTATCTAAAATGCGAATTTCAAATTTCTGAACTTACAAAACAGATCCAAGAGTTCAAATTTTTGCCTTCCTTTTCCATCTTTTGATTGTGCCATTCTGATTAGCTCCATTGCATAGATCTGTTGTCGTTTGAACTTATGAGGAGCACCTGCAACTCATATCAAACTCACTTTGATGCTAAAGTTAGGATTGATTCAATGTCAGAAATTTTAAATAGATGTATATAAGTACTTACTTACAATTCATTGGGATTTACCTTATCTTAACCTACATCCAGTCCTCAAGTTACCACTTGAGATTTTCCACTATCTTGCAATAATTCAGTGGGCTTCTTGCAATGCCTCAGTACAATTTGATGCTCTGTTCTAAGAACTTACAATCTCACTATTTGCACTCTAGCTAAGTGCTTCTCAAATCCCTTATGAAATCTCTTATAAGAAAATCTTTCTTCCAGATAAAGATAAGATTGATTACAGTGATTAAATTCTCTACTTTAGAGTGAATATAAAAGTTGAAGTACAGAATATGAAGTATATAAGAGTATAAGACTTTGACTTAAGAATTTAGCAGAGTTTATGTATATACAATGTAAAATCATTATCCACATCTTCAAATGAAGTTTTATTTATAGATTTATGTCTTAACTATATGTTAGAGACAAGATCTAGCCATTAGAGACGTTACCCAACGGTTACTCTAAAAAACTATCTGTTCATCAATATCATTTAATGCGTCTGACACTCAAAGTTTGAATTTTTGTGTGTCAACAGATAAATTTCACAGAGACCGAAAGCTAAAGACTTTAACGTTAAACCTCGAAGTTCATCTGTTATAAAGCAAAGTTCAAATTTTTATCTTTGGAAAATGTTTCTATATTGGACCATACGAATTTTCAAGTTTAAAATGCTTCTGATAAGTGTGAACTATTATTCCATATTGCTACAGTCCTTCAAAGTTCAAATTTTGGTGCCTAAAATTCATCTGTCAGTAGACAGCTCAATAAAGTACAATAATTCTTCTTTTCGAAATTCGAATTTTCAAAAGTTAAAGTTCGTCTGTCAGAGAGAGCTCTTATCAAACTTAATTCAAAGTTTAAATTTCTGAATACTAAAATTCGTATGTTAAAAGATTATCATAATAGACTTGCAAGTTGTATTTCCAAAGTTTGAATTTCCGAAATCAAAGTTTGTCTGTCAGAGGACTAACTTAGAACTCTTTTTAAACTTGACTTTTAGATCAACTTTGATATATCCTTAGACAAATTTTTCATTTTTCATAATTTGTATTTTACCTGAAATTCGAATTTTCAAGGATGAAATTCGTCTGTCAAAGGTACCTCTTTTTTTACTAACATATTTTCACTCCAAAGTTCGAATTTCAGATGCCAAAGTTCAAATTTCTAAAGCAACAAATCAATTTTAACACTTCAAAGTTCATCTGTTAGTGGGTATTTTTTAAATACTTCATGAATTATCGTAAAATCATATTTTTAAACTTTTGCATATTCAAAGTCTTTTACTCAATTTAAACACGGTAAGAAATCATATATCTAATCTTATGCTGATTTTTCTTATATTTCTCCACTTGAAATCTTTTGTACACCTTTGATATCTTTTTTCCAAGCTCTAATTAATTGGTTTGAAATCATCAAAATGTTTGATTCAATAGATAGTCTGATTTCCTGGTATTTTAGAGTATTTTTCATATCTGTAATAGTATGTTTAGTGGACTAAGTCCTAGTACTTAGTGGACTAAGAGTGCTTTTTCAAAAACATAGTTTTGATTACTTAAAACTTGTTAGAATAATGAGTAATATCCTAGATAGCTTGTTCTTCTAACCATGAACTTAGGCTTCTAGATTCCATGGAATAACAGCTTAGTCACTATCTTGGGTAGCTTTTCCCAATATCCAGCATGAGCTTAACCTCTGAAATTCAAATCACAACTCAATAGGCTACCAAGGGATATACTTATTCAACTAACTTGGTTCAATGTTAAGATATGTGTCTAATAGCTAGCTAGCTTATTTGACTAAGTTTTGGCACATATTTAATGCAGTAGATGAACATTATATTTAGCTTAGTAAATGCTAAGTCTTGTATCTAACAACTTTATTTCACTCTTATTTATAAATATATGACATTCCAAACTCATTTCTAAGTTGTTCTTAACATATGTGAGCTATAATGTGAATCATAAACTTCTTTTTTTATTCTTTCAAAGAGAGAAACATAATCCTTGAACCATATCTTACAAAATCTCTATTATTTGACTTTTTAGAGCTTTATTGTAATATTCTACTCTGTGAGAAATTTTGTCAGCTGCAAATTATTCTTTTTTACTTGGGTAGATTGTTTAGAGTGGAGGAACTTTGGGAGCATTATAATCATATATTGTTGGAGTGTGGGGAGAGATTTGAGAGTGTGGTATCCCTTGTGTTATATTGTGCTTTCACAATTACCTAGATCAAACTTATGGGAGATAGTGAAAAATTTCAAGTAAATTACTTAGAGACTGGATGTAGGCTATGTTATTAGGTCGAACTAGGATAAATATATTGTGTATTTCTCTTCTTTCATATCTTTATCTTTTTATCTGTTCATCTCTATTTTGGTGTTTCTTGTTGTATTAATTATTAGGTAGTTGATCATAAAGTAAAAAATTTATAACACCCAATTTATCTCCTTTTAGGTAACCAGTCAATCTAACAATTCTCACATCTTAATTCTTTTAAATGGAATTACTACAACCTGATTATCTAATATGTGAGAAATGTTGACACTGCTAATGTCAAAAGTTTCTTGCTTAATATTAGAGAACAATATTTACAATATTGAAAAATCTTTAGTGTAATACTCAACTGGAATAAGATGATTGGCAACAAAAAAATTTGTTTGATAATGCTCTACATTGTCTTCTCAAGCCCTCTTAGCATTTCCCCCTCAAGCTCCTTTTGCTACTCCTTTTGAAGCAATGAAAATTTTTATAGAAAAGGATTAGGGAGAAATCATGTATACACACTATAAAATAATCTACGATGAGGACCAACAATTATAATTTTTTCCAATTGGTATTAGATCTAAAGTAGATGTGTTTTTTGGCCTTTCAAATTTTTAGAGTTTCATGATTCATTTGATTTTAAAATCCCAATCTTTTATAAATTTTTTCAGTTGGTATCAAAACAAAGTAATATATATACTTTCGTTCTTCATTTATGTTTTCTTTTACACAAAATCTCTCATCTTTTATCGTATTGATTTATTGAAGTATTATTTCATATTTAATAACTCTTCCATAATTATAAAACTTCAATTTCAAAATAAGAACCGTCTTTTTCACTTTCTATCACCTCAATCGCAGTAGTAACATATAAACAGTGAGAATCCATTTTTTGATAATAAGTGTATTGAAATTATTAGGTTTAATTATTATTATTATTATTGATAGAATTTAGTAAAATAAGTAATTTTATTTGTCAATAATAAAAAAGAAAATAATATGTTACTTGAAACATTCCATAATTTTTTAATTAGTCCAATATCACTCAAATTCCCTTCTTCAATTTATATGTTATATTATCTTGATTTGGGCCCCAAGAAAGACTATGCTAACATGGTCCATCTTTGAATATGGTAATCCGAACTTAGCCAGCAACAAAATAGTCATTAAATAGATGAAAGTATATTAAGCAAAATGTTCAAACTATCTAATTAGTTGCCGACCACAAAATGGTGAAATGTGGAGTCAATGAAAGAGAATGATGAAAAGTTTGTGGGATTCATCTTTTTTAATGGTATAATTACCTGTTGCCCAAAATAATTACAAAAATCTTCCCAATATTTAAAAGGACATTCTAGTTTCTACAGTAACAATAGAGATGCAAATGAAATATATGTAGAAAGAATTTTTTTCTTTTAAAAAAAAAAAGAAAACTATAAACATGTTTCAACGAATATAGCCAATAATCCAATCCAGCACACTTCAACTTTGTATCATCCTCCTGAAACCCCAATGACTCAAAAGATAGGCAAGTACTACCAATTGGCAACAAAGCACAAAAATAGAAGACAATCATAGAATCAATTGTATAAGAGATCACATTTAAAAAAGAATTACTTGCCCTAGCTAGGTGTAGTCCAACAACTAAGGCTATACAAGTTCTAGCTATGCACCCGGTGTTTCTTAGTATTAGCAAAAGGTAAATGAGAAATTTTTTGCCCATATCTTGACAGTTGAATCTATTTCCAACACCTCTTCTCTGCTCATATCTAATACAATGACTTAACATTTCTATGCATAAGACAAATAAATAAGGAGAATTGGTCCCCCTTCGCCTCCTCTAACTTCTCTTGAAGATTTGAAGCTGTTAGTACATTTACCATCCCACAAAAACTTACATCTTGGTAGTGCTCACGTAGATCATAATATCTCCAATGAAATGATTTTCAAATCCTAGCAATCTCAACGTATGTCTAATAAGGCTCTATTCCGCTTCTCTAAATCCACTTTAATTGCCAAAAAAAATTCCCTCCTTTTTAGCATCTCATAGAATGAATTATTTCCTAGGAAATTATAATATTATATGCACAATATTTGCTTATCATAAAATTGCTCTAATAGGACAAAAGTCTTTTATACAAGTTAGGGCATCTACCTTCGGCTTGAGCACAATATGTGTATCATTTACTTATACGTGTGTAAGAACAAGAGCCTTTCTTCCAAGGCTTACAAAGCCAAAGCCATTCTTCATTTGAGACTTGACAAGTGGGTAAATTTCCATCAATTTCTTTAGCTCTTGTGTAGGCACAAAAGGTTTGTAGACAATATTCCTAGCATCGACATCATCATCCATATCACGATCATCATTATCAACCCCATTGAACCCTAATAGAGAATCTTTATAGGAAATACTTTTCTTCCTAATTAGTACCTGATTAGCTAACTCTTCTTGATTTAGAATATGATCATTACTTTTCTTCACACTTTGTTTCTTCAAATCTTCTTGCCCTTTGGAAGATATCTCCTTATTCTATTTTCTTCCTTTTTTTTTAAATAATCATTTTCCATCTGGTTGTTACATTGAGCTCTGACTAATCCGAATAGAACTATACAGTTAGACTCATTCAGTGGAGCTCTCCTAAAAGCATTTTCCACTAGAATTAATGTCTATTTGTAGTAATGTCATGATTTTGTTGCACCTAAGAAGATTCCAACGAGTGCCTTCCTTTTCTATTCACCTATCTTTTAACTAACAGGTTAACATTCCCGAATAATCATTTAAATACAAAAGTATGTGAGATCAAATTTTATTTTATTTTTCTCATAGACATGTGAGATCAAAGTTTGTAAAGGAAAAAAAAGTTAACTTAATTAGCCCATGATGCCAACCCAAACCCAAGCTTTGCTGAGCCATAGGCCCAACTTCTTTTACCTAAGATCAGATGGTGATGTGATCCTGTTTTCTCTTACATGTTATTATTATGTTAGGAGTTGGGTCAAACCACCTTTTAAAAAAAAACAATTTTATTGGAAAAAGGACTCTTTGGAAAAAAAAAAAAAAGACTCTTGAAATTGACGGCCATTGTATAATGTCTGAGAATATGGAGGAGGCAAGCAAAGTGAGAAACGGGAAGTAGACTAATACGGCACCATAGAAACATTATAAATGCCAGCTATATTGTCCATTGCTTAATAACTTCTTCTTCTTCTTCTTCTTCTTCTTTTTTTTTGTGATTATTAGGTCAAGACAGCTACATGCACTCAAATTATCACCATGCAACGTAAATGTGGATGTGACTTTGTTTTGTTTTTTCCTCTAATTTTATGGTTATTTCAAAGTCTACTTTTCCTCCTTCTTCTTTGTCCTTTTCATCTTTTTCTGTTTTGTCTTAACGTAGTGTACGGTATACATAATACATAAGTACACCTTGAGTTCAGTCCAATGCAAATTATCATTTTGAACTTGATTCCTTAATCATTGGACTTTTTCCCATGGTGCCTCATCGTCTTATTTTCATTTAGAATTGAATCGTAAACTTTGACAATTCGTTAGCTAAGATAAAAATAAAATTGAAAGAAAAATTACACACATTCTAATTATTAATTAATCAACTAAATTAAAAGATATATTTTTAAAGGGCTCGTTAGCTTATACAAACTATAGCTTCTGGGATGGCATACTGAGTCTTATGTTTGACATTTTTGGTGCCTATCTTGAACGAAATCCATGCGTTAACTCAACCCGTTTGGTTAATTACCAGATGGAAAGGGATTTTTTCATGATAAAAAAAAAAGCCTTTTACATTCCTATTACTTTATCCCTTTATTTTTTTAAGATATTTTTAATTGAATTATATAAATTAGGAAAAATAGTCAAAATTAATTAAGGGTTTTTTATTTTTTTCAAAATTTTACTAAACATTCAAAAACTAAACACATTAATCATCGCATTAAAAATAGATATGGATATTTGTAGAGCAGATTTATGGAGAGCATTAAAAAAAAACTCATAAATACTTCTTTATCTTTTATAAAGAGTTTTCATAAAAAATTCTATCTCATATAAAGGAATAAAATGTGTATTATTATTTAATAAGCATTACCTTTTTTATTTTTATTTAAAGGCATAAAACATATTTTATTTTTGTAAAATTTTTTAAATCATTTTTATTTTATTTCAGTTTTTACGTACCAAATTATGGGCTAAATCATTTTAGTGGGTTCCTCATTATCCTCCGAGGAGTGTGCGACCTAAAGTATATTCAATTTTTTCTTGCTTTCAAAATATTGAGTTATCCATTAATAATAGTTGAATTGAATGGTAAGAGAGTCATTATTTTTTAGATAAGATTTTGAATTTGACCTTTATAAATTAAAAAAAGACACATTAGAGAGTTTTATCCCATTTAGAGTTCAGTGTTTGATTGTCCATTTGGTAAAAAAAAAGTTTGATTTTCCAAAAACAGCATGTTTTATAAAACTATATTTATATTATTTGTCGGCCATCATTTATTTATATTTTTATTGGATGTAGAGGTTGGTCGATTATGGGTGGATAAGATTATTATGAGTGATAATAATTACATACGGCATTATGGATATCCATAGGTTGATCCTTGATTGATAGCAACCTCCCAAGTTTGATGGCCATAGTCTAAAGAGAAAAGGTGACAGTCTTGATCACTTAACCTTTTTCAAAATATCTCTTATGTTTTTTTTACCACCCTTACTAGTGTTAAATTTCAGATTACAACATAATAAAATTATTTTTCATAATCGACAATATAAAATGAAAAAAAATAAATAATTAAATTAATATATATTAAGAACCTGAATAAATTTCCTTTTATAACATTACATTAATACTCTTACTATGATTTAAATTATTTATATTTTTTCCGATAAAAATAGTCTAAATACAAAAATAAAAGTGAAAAAACATATTTTAATGGATAGAGTGAATAAATTATATAAAAAAATTATAAAAATCATTAATTTATTCAATAAATTATTTTTATCCTGCAAATATAAATGGCATAACACTTTGAGGAATATCTAATAATTTTTTTTTACCTTTGATTCTGACATTTTGTAGTCAAATTATTTAGGGCTTGTTTGGTTTGCATTTTTATAAACCAAACTATACTTTCTAACCATCATTTTCTCCTTTTTCATCCAATTAGTTTTTCAGTAAATTTCTTTATTTTTATCCAAACTTCATTTTTATAAATTATGATTATTTTAAAAGTACTTTTACAAGAAGGTAAACTAAATGGGCACTTAGTATCTCATGTTATGAACTAGAAAATATTTAATTATTTTATACTCATAAGACTTAAATTTATGATTCTATTTAAAAAAATGTTAAAATCTTTAACACCCAATAATCCATTTATCGCTGATTATTTTTACATCCATTTGGTGCCTAATTTTTTTTTTTTTATAAACCATTTGGTGCCTATTTTTCTTTGAATGTGTCCGCTCTGAGGACATTTCTTTGGGATTTTTTGTGATAGCGTGTAGTATATTCCACACGTAAAGAAAATAGTGGTTCATATAATTAATTGACAATAATTAATTAATTAATTGCTTGGTTCCTACTACCTAGTTCACACACTGAAATGAGTCCAATTTGTTGATTTGGGTGAGTCATGTGATGTGGACTTTATATGTTTGTGGTTGGGTCACATCGATGATTCCTTCAAGCATTAAATTTTTTGACAAATAGTCTCATACGTACAGGGGTGGTAATGGCCTAATGGGTAGAGCAAGACGTCCTTTGCGGTATTGGTTTTTGTTTTATTTTGTTACATATCTGTCCTGAAATTTTGTAGGTTTTTTCGAGGGTATCCAAATTTGTAAACTTTTTTCAGTAATATATAACTCTGTGTATTGGCTACCACCAATAATCAAAGTATTGTCCATTCTTAAATAGGAGATAATTCTTTCAATATTTTTTTTAAATGAGATTTTATTTAAGAGGTTGTGAGTTTTTTCTGCTTGGTCCTCCTATTGTTTATTTCTAAATATATTTTTTTATATTTATTTATATTTTGTCTCAAAATACATCAAGAAGATAAGGACTTTTGGTATTTTTCTAAATCAATCCATTTTTTAATATTATATATATATATATTAATATAATATACATAATTAGAATTATTGAACTAAAGGCAATTAATTTAAGTGATTCATTTGGTGCTTTTTTTTTAAGTAAGATTTTGAGTTCAAATTTTATAATAGAGAAAATTGCACTAAAAAAGTTTTATTAAAATATTACTCCATCTAATCCTTAATATAAGACACTTTTAATCGAATCATGCGGATTAAGAATTGAAATTAAAACTAATTAACTATCTCAATTTCTCCGAAAATCCCAACATTTTTTCAAAACTAACATTATTTAATCTATTTTTCTTTTTATTTTCAATACATTAAATAAGGGTATTTTTCTAAAAATGTATAATAAATACTACTTCATATATTATATAGAGTTTTTTATTTAGGATCAGGATAAAAGATCATATATATATATATATATATATATAAAACCGGAGGGAGCATTTAAATTATTGTTGGTGTATTTTTTTAAAATACGTGCTCCTTTTGAGGAATTTTACTTTCTTTGTATATTGTATTGAAATTGAGATTAATTATATCAAGAAAATCATATATAATCAATAAACTAACCTAAAAACAAATCTATATCTATATATCTAATTCATACATTTAATAATTTTGTAAGAAATCACGACTGCCGAAAATTTTTTTGATTTGATATATTTAACTTATATCAGACTCCATTTTAACTCCAATTTCCTCTTTTGTTCTATTACTTTAATTAAATATAATAATATGGAACTTATAATTTCTTAAATTTCCTTGTAAATTACATAAGATCACATCTGTTTACTTAATCGTAGGTATGGATTTTATCAAACATAATTTGTTTTTTAATTTGTACTCAATCCGGAAGACTGATTTGACATGAGATGATGTTGAGACTCCATTGTCTTGTTCTCACACAGACCAAAACTACAAAAATTGAAGTTTTTCTAAACTCAGTGTCAAAACTTTATAGGTGTAAATCCATTCTAAATTGTGTTCTCCATTAGTACAAGTGTTTTGGGGTTACCTCCTGTGCAAGTCATATATGTGAGGGACGAGTAAGACAAATTTTTCAAGAAGCATTTTTTTCTTGCCAGAACTTCTCGATATTTTTTTCTAGAAGCATTTATTGCATATAGACAGGTGTAAATTCAATTACCAAATTTCAATTTTTTTTGACATGAGGACGTGCATCAATATATCTTTATAAGTGTTTTTAAAGTTACGACATTTATTTTGGTCTTGATTAGCCCTAAAACCTAACTAACGTGATTTTTTTTTTCTCCTAAAAAACTTTCAATTTTTATAGTATGATTTGAAATAATGGTATTTAAAATTAATCCAAACTGATTAAACTGAATCAAGTCGACACAAATCGATTAAAATTGAGCTGAAATAAAGTTTATTTCGATTTTTGTTATTCTGGAAATGATTGAGTTTCAAATTTTCAAAATCTAAATTAAACCAAATTAAATCTACTATATTATTTACTTTTTAAAATTCAAATACTATATTTATTTATTACATTTTTTTATTTTTACTACTCATTAATACAAGTCTCTTAACTAAAAAAATTCATGAACAAGATTATAAGATATTTATTAGTTAGGGAGAAAAAATGTAGATAAGTATATTGTTATAATTAATTATATTAATCTATCAATAAATAAATAAAAATAAAAATTTTTTTTACATAAAATATTCATAATTTTGTAAAATATTTAGATATAATTTATACTCATAAAATATCTATATGGAACTTATTTAATTTATTAAAGAAAATGATAATTTTTTTTTAAAAAAATCAATTTAACATGATTCAAAGCAAACTAAACTGATTAAAAGTAAAACTGAAAAGATCCTAAGATGTGTCAAATTGATTGGTTTGATTCGGTTTAGATTTTTGTCCAAAATTAAATCAAACCGATTTTTTGAACACCCTTAATTTGAGTGCATGTTGAACCTCAAATTCAAATAATATTATTTATAATTAATAAGCAACTTTTTTAGTTTAATGTATAAATAAATATTGTCTTTGGAATAAAATTTTAATATTTGAAAGGTTGAGATTATCTTGATATAATTAGAAATTTTTAATTTTTAAATTAAAAATAAACTAGTTTATTTGTTATGATTAAGTAACAATGGTCTGTTGGCAAAAAACAAAAGTGACAATATTTTTTTTATTTTGTTTTTACCAAACAAGTGACAACTACCTTACTTCTTATACCAAAGGTAATTTTTAATTTTTATTTTTTATTTTGATTGGATTGATTTGTTTTTTCGGTGAGTATTAAGGTTATATTTAGCTAACAATTGAAGACTAAGACCTTTGATGCATAGAGATCCTTAAAGTGGGTTTGTCTTTTCCAACAAGAATTAAATTTTTATTTGATGCAATTTAACGGATGCAAATTTTCATATACATTATGAATATGAATTTTGGCTATTGTTAAAAAAAAACCTAAATCACAAGCAATTTTACCTTGGGGGAATGTTGATTGAGCACGGGTAGTTTTCGGAGGAACCAATTTACTAAACAATCTAAATTAACACACATATTACTTTTATATATATTTTTTAAAAAAATTTAGTTAAGTTGCGTCCTAAAAGTTTATTAGAACCAAGACAGAACTCAACTTAGCAATTTTATATATTTCGTTAAACTTTGTATTAGACTTTGTTAAACAAGCTTTAAGCTAACTCTCCATTGAAGTTCTTGTCTTGATGATGACCAAAATATTCCTGAAAAAACAAAAAAAGAGGTTCAATTTTTCTTTGGAGCAATAAAATTAGGAACCAAAAAAAAAACATAATGCAAAAAAAATAATTTTCACAAGTTTTTAGTTCTTTGTTTTAAAAAAAAAGACCTAAGTAATTAAAACATCTAATGTGAATTTTTAAAGGAAAGGAGTTGAAGTAGACTATGGAGAGAGAAAAAGAGAAAGAAATGAATTTTACTTTTATTCATGTGAGTTTCACAAAAATAAAGTCTCATCTTTCTTTTCTTTTATCTCATTTTCACAAAATTAGTGCGTTTTGTTTTAGATTCATATAGTTCAATAAATCCATCCATGAGTGCCGCAAAAGGATGAAATCCTCTTTCAAACACGAGCACGGCAAGTTGGAGAAAAAAAGCACGACATTTTCATTAAGGATGACAATTTTTTTTTAATACAAAAGCATGACTTTTTTTTTTTAAATGTACAAAAAGCATGACATTTCATTTTCAGTTGGTCTGTCCAAAACTTGTCGCGATGAGTCAACCACAAAAACAATATATATATATATATATATATAAAGATTGTTTTATCAAATTCCGAAAGTCATTTCAAAACACCTGTACTCGAAAGCAATAATTTTTTTTTTGGTATTTTGTCTCAAAAAAACAAAATTTAAAAATCATGAAAAATGATCTCAGGTGTTTATTTGAGAATAAAGATTTTGCAAGATAAACTCAAATAATAAACTTGAATTCCATAGACACTTTTGAAGCCTAAATTGAGTTAAGTCGGCAAATTTCTTCGTCTCGTCAAGGTGTACCTTGGATGACGGCGCGATCGTAATTTGGAGTCGCAAAAAAGGTAGATTTGAAGAAGAGAGAGAGCGAGAGAAAGAAGGAGGTAGCGAGATTTCGTGCTTTTTCACAGAAATATAGAGAGAAGAAGAATACGGATCAGAAAAGGAAGATATATTTATATAGATATATATATCGCATCGTTGCAGAAGGATCGAAGGAGGAGGGTATAAAAATCATGGGGTTGTAGCTGAGTATTCATCAAGCTTTTTGTGCTCAGTGAGACACCGAGAGAGAGAGAATCCAAATTCTTACCCTCTTCCTTTTTGGTTTTTTAATTTTCTTTTTTATCTCTCTCTCCTCTCACTGCGAGTGTGGTGTGCAATACATTTCCAAATCTAAGAACCTCTCACATCACAGCTGTATCATCCACCAAACTGCTCTGGCAAATTTTTTTCCTTCAGATTTTGGCTTCTGGAGCTGCTAATCCTGGTTTACTCCGGAGATCCACTCGGTCTATTGACCTTGTTGGAGTTCCCATTTGGGTTGGGTTGAGTACTAGGACATCCAAGCAAAATTCTGCATAGCTAGGGTTTGTTCGTTGCCATGACGGGCTGGCGTGAGGGGATGTCCTCTGATAATATCAAGGGCCTTTGTCTTGCTCTATCGTCTAGCATCTTTATCGGTGGCAGTTTCATTGTCAAGAAGAAGGGCTTGAAGAAGGCGGGTGCTAGTGGAATCAGGGCAGGTATGTTTTCTCAAATCTTCATTGATTCTGGACCTATGGGCATTCATTCTGTAATTTAGCGGATACTGGAGTAAATATGGGTATAACTGAGCAATAATGCGATGGCGTCTAGTGGGTCGGGGTTGAATTGGGCTGGCCAATTGAGATTTGTTCTGCTCTTAGGCCTCATCATGGATCGGAGGGAGGTAGGACAGGAATATTGTTATTGACTTGAAAAAGATTTCCTTCCTAAGAAGAGATCTTTCTCTTCGACAAGTCACAAGTGGGCTGTATTAGCATTTTTGTGATTGTTAGTAGTTTAGTGATTTGATATGCCTTTATATATTGTTTCTACCTGGTTGTTGTTGATCATGGTCGGATCATATGATTCATCTCTGACTCAGAAATTAGTTGCTGAAATTCCTTTAGTTGCTCCTTGTTTGCTGGCTGCTATTAGTTTAGATTGTTCATTTTGGAAATTTGGTTCTTTGGATGTGAGATCTGAACTGAAATAGTCTAACATCAAAATGCTTTCATTTCAATGTAATTTTGTGTAATGCGAGTTGGAAGTTTTAAGTGGATGCATTGTTTTATTAATTTTCATTTGTGTTTCTGCTTTTTGAATACCCAAAAGGCTTAAATCATGTGTATTTGGACGTATTACTGTTAAAACTTGTCACTTCATTAGCTGCGTAATGCACGCATATCTCTGGCTTTTACTTGCTGTTAGGATGCATATCATATGATTTGTATATGCTTTACCACTCTGCTTATGCTTTGTAATATTGGTTCAACATCAATGCGATGTATCGTGGGCATTAGTTATTGACTTTTTTTAGTAATCTTATTTGACAGGAAGTGGAGGCTATTCTTACTTATATGAACCACTTTGGTGGGTGGGCATGATAACAAGTGAGTTCGTACATGATTGTAGTTGGTCATGGATTGACTAAATTTGAATGATGGATTTTGAATTTTTATTGTTTTAATATCAATTGTTTACATGACTCCTATGATCTCTTGAAAATTAAATTATGTAAAGAAAATAGGGATAGTAAATAGGTGGAGAAAAATATAGGGGAGAGAGCAAAAAAATTACTAGGTCTCTGGATAGTTGCAGTATTCAATAGTGAGCAAAAAAACTTGGAGGAATCTTTGAAAAGTGTACATATTACTGATTCCTAATGGTGTGTTATGATTGCATGAAGAGTCCTATACTATTTACTTTGGGTGCACTACCAGCAGCCACTTTACTAATGGCACAACACTTATCTAATTACTTATGGCTATCCAACGTTCCTCAACATATGGTTGCATTTGGCTGCTTTATTTGCAAAAAGCTTTTATTTTGTACCTTAACAAAAATAATGGGAGCTGCAGCTCCTATATGAACTCATAAGAATGAGATGGTGGATTGATTCGTTGATTGGTTTGGAAGAATTGAAAATTATTGAACCTCAGAGAAGCTGAATCTATAATGGCTATGGGGTCTGCCATATTGAAGTTCTGAGAGAAGATGAGAAGGTAGACTGCTTTTAGATTTTCGTGGGAATGGAGGAAAATGATTTCAAAATCGAGTGATATTGCTACTTGCTAATTGTCTTAAGAGTGGAGATGACAATGCAGCTACTAGACTCGTTGAAATATTTTGAATTCCTTGAAGAACCTTTAAGAAACTCAAAGATGCTTCAAATTTTTCACTGATCAATTAGTTTTCTGAATTGGCTGTAGTTAATGATATTAGTTGAAATTTGTATTCTAACAGGCATTTGCAATTTCAACAGTGATTGTTGGAGAAATAGCTAATTTTGCGGCTTATGCATTTGCTCCAGCTATATTGGTGACCCCACTAGGTGCTCTCAGCATTATTATCAGGCATGACAAAAACTAGCTTCATATATGTCTCACATTTAGATGGTAAATGCTGATTGTGCTGTTGTATTGCAGTGCTGCACTTGCTCATGTTATTTTACGTGAAAAGCTACATGAATTTGGAGTTCTTGGTTGTGTTTTGTGTGTTGTGGGTTCTACAACAATTGTTCTCCATGCACCTCAAGAACAACAAATTACCTCAGTGATAGAAGTATGGGAGCTTGCTATGGAGCCTGGTAGCCAAATTCCTGCCTCAAATATTAATCTCCTTATCCAAAATATCTTATTTATTATTTCATGCTGAGAGATGATTATCTTTATTTTGGCAGCGTTTCTCATTTATGCAACCCTGGTTGTAATAGCTGTCTTAATTCTCATTTTCCACGTCGTTCCACTATATGGCCAGACACACATAATGGTTTATATTGGTGTTTGTTCCCTTATAGGTTCTATAACGGTATGTCTCATCATCTGATTGTCAATAAGTTTCCAGTATTCTTTTCTTTCCCCTTTTGATGTCCTTTCTTGGCATTTTTATTCTAAAGCTATTCTTTGCCAGGTCATGAGTGTAAAGGCGCTCGGGATTGCCATAAAATTAACTCTTTCAGGGATGAATCAACTACTTTTTCCCCAAACTTGGGCATTCACTCTAATTGTGACCATTTGTGTTCTTACCCAAATGAATTATTTAAACATGGTAATTTGATTGTTTTTGTTGTTAGTTTCCAGAATTCCTATATTAATTTTATGTATCATGAATGGTTAATTTGACTTTACACTTCCACAACAAACTGGATTTATCATTGTCATGTACCTGCCTATATTCATTTTTTTTTTAATTTTTGTTCAATGTTTTTTCACACTTTACATGTGTATCCTTTTCTTGCTTGGTTTGGTTAGAACAAAATCCTGTCAGTAGAAGTTAATTTTCCTCTCATCTGAATTGCACGTGTTTTGTTTCTTAAACCACAAGTTATATTATTGTGGCACGCATTTAAGTGAACTAAGATGGTCTGCAACCTTGAGATCTTTGAGTGAACTTCTGAGATTGATTTTGAAATTTATCTTTCTCAAATTAATCAGTGAAAGAACTAATTTGTACTACTGTCCAGTGTATAATAAAGAAATTGAATTTAAAGAACTGGACTGAGTGATTATTTGTTTCAAGATGATACGAGGAAACTAAAAAGTCTAACAATAAGTAGTGAGGTCAGTTATATGGACTACATGATACAGTTGAGCTTTGTCAATAGCTAACTCTTTAGATATACCATTCACCAAAAGATTCTGCTCTATAATTTCCTTACTATCCTTGCTAGTTTCTCTCTGCATATTTTTATAGGACTGAAGACCATCTATACTTTTATTGTATATGTCCAAGCCACCTTGATCGATTTTCTACCATTTTCTTATTAACAATAAAAAGGATTAATAGGCAGTAGGTTTTAAGACATGGGATAAGTCTAACTATTTTTTTTTCCTCACTTGGTTTGGAGTTCTTTCTTTTATTTATTTATTTCTTGTTTCTTCTACAGACCACTTAAGCAAATTTCATACTTCCACCCATGAACCATGCAACAGAATGTTAAAACTGCAAAGGATTTCAAAATCATCCTATATTTTGAAGTATGGCCAAATAGATGCAGATTGATTAGTTTTGGCTTAGTGCATAGAAAAGTGAGTCAGTGTGAGCCAGAATCTATTATGTGTCAAACTCTTAATAGAAAAGTAGGTGCTGAATGTTGTTTTTGTTGCTGCTATTAGCACTATTAAATAATGCAATTACTTCTACTTATTATCTTCTCTCTTTATGTTTTGATTGCTAGTGCTTTTTGTTTTATTTCTCATGTGATACCAAATTCATTTGTTGAATTCAGGCACTGGATACCTTTAATACGGCAGTGGTATCGCCCATATATTATGTTATGTTTACATCGTTTACCATTGTGGCTAGTGTCATTATGTTTAAGGTAAGTATTCTTTGCTAACTTTCTATTGTTAGGGCATGATAATTGGATTGACCACTTGTTTATTGAAGGGTGATGTTCAGTGATTATATTTAATCTCAAAGTATCTATTTCATTTGTGAAGTCATATATTGATCCTACTGAGAATTGAAGAACAGAGCGCCCCCCCCCCCCCCCCACCAAAAAAAAAGCAAACCCCCGGGAATAGATTTATCTAAAATGAACTTTGTGGAAAAATTGAGAGATAGATTGTTGGTGATTGAGAAGTCTTAAATTTGATAGGTTGTGAGACTTCTTCCCTTTTGTACCATGAATAAGCTTGCATTAATACGCAATCCCCCGGAACACAAACAATATGATACATTTTTTTTCCCTTTATTGTTTATTACTCTAATCACCTTTTTCTTGCTGTTCTGCTAATTCTTAGCCCGTGAAATTAGTAGTTTCTGCCTGTTGCTTGAATTTATTAATAATTGTATGTTATCAAGTTTGATTATTACAGTTTGGCCAAAAAAAAGTTTGACTATTACAATGTTCACTGTTCTTCATTTTAGAAGATTGATCCTAATCTGACTACTGAAATTGATATCAGGACTGGGATAGGCAAAGTCCAACACAAGTTGTCACTGAGATGTGTGGATTTGTGACGATACTTTCAGGAACTTTCCTTCTTCACAAAACTAAGGATTTGGCTGATGGTAGGCTCTATCAATCTTTTATCTTTAATCATCAAGAAAGTTGCCTATATGACTAACAGACTCGATGTGGATGTGGTTTACATTACACCCTTTTGTTTCTAGGTATAATCAAGCCAAGCTTAACTCAGCTTTAGAATGCTCAATTTTTTCCCCCTATTTAAAATAGACTGAGCTCAAATTTGAGCTTGAGCTTTTTAATCAAGTTAAAAATTATGATCAAGCTCAAACTCATTTAATAAATGAACCAAGTCAAACAATTCACAAGCACAATAGCATCCACATGAGTTAAATTAATTAAAAAGGGAAAAATATCGAGTCCCTTGCAAAGAATCCCCTTAAATTTAGGGATTTTTTAAGCATCATACATAAATTATGAATTATGCATGTAAAAAATCATGACTGCTTCATTATGAAATATGCAATGAATACCCACAAGGGCGTGGATTCGAATCTTTTTGACGATGTAAGAATATTGTTAGTAGATAATTTGTAAGTACTTTTATAAGTGGTTTTTGAGCTACAAGACTTGTCTTGAACCCACTGAGCCTCTGAAATTTAAATCATCTTAACTTTATGCTACCAAAAAGCAGTTATTTTTGAGTTTAACAAGTCAGAGCATCAATTAGGTTTGACTCAGTTAAATTAACCTGAATCAAAACAAATCTAGTTCATTTGCATCCTTGCACTGATTCATGTGCACATCCTTCCTCATACTGACATCTTTAGGCATGGATTATTAACATAATATAGTTTATTCAAGTGCAGGTTCGCAAACATCTTTGCCCATCAAACATTCCAAGCATTTAGAAGAGGATGACTTTGGTAATGGCGAAGGCATTCCCCTTAGACGGCAGGAATCCTTAAGAACACCATGCTAATATTCTTTGTGTCGTGCCATTGCATGCAATTCTCTCATACTTTTGTCTCTTGGGGAGGGACATCGTGAAGGCAATTGTGTATTTCACCAAGAATTTTCCACCCCCATATCATCATATTCATTTTCTTATACAGAGTTCGATATGGAAGGATGATGAGATTATCCTGTCATTGTTCTTTTGGCTTCCTGATGATTGATGTTGCCTTGTACACCTCTCTCTACGCTCCATACAGAAGACACAGTCCAATGTAATTTTCTGCTCCCTCATTATTATAAAGTGTATCTCAGTTGAATCCATGTAGTTCTGCTCTGCACCATGTTCCAGAAATGTTTATATATTATGTACACTCTGTGCAAATCATTTGCGAGGAGTCAATTGGCTCACAGAAATGGATTTATTAATTTAGTGAGTTTTTATTGGTTCCTTTTATCTCTCTGTGCATCTATTTTAACTATTTTTATTGGCATCAAACTCATTTGTCATTCTCTGTCCAACGCTGTCGGAGCTGATGGATGCCGGGCCGATCACAGTTCGCCCAGCCCTGCTCCTGTCCTGATACGTTGCTGCAATGAAAGACAAGGTTGTTATTGCAGAGAGATCAAGCAAGCACTAAGGGCAAGTGTTGGTTAATTTCCTTTTCAATGTGTTTATCTTTATTGAAGGGCAATTTTGTCTTTTCAATATTTTTTCCCCTCTTTTTATTTCAACTAAACATTTAAATGCCTTTTCATCATATTTCTTTCTTTTCTATTACCAAAAACACAATAGTAGCTTACAATTTTCCTTTTCATTTCTTTCTATTTCTTTTCATCAGTAATCATTTTATGAAAATCGATTCAATTGGTTTGATAAATTCCCATATTCGGTGCTCATGATGAGCACCAAATGATCATTATCAAAACTAAATAGTTCATATATGGAATTTTTATTTTAATTTTTTTAATGATAATAATATTTTTGTAAAAAGTGACAGTTATAAAATTAATTTTATTTTATATTTTATATCTAATAAAATAAAAATATATAAAAAATATAATATTAAAATAAAATTAAATCTGGATTGTCCAGTTTTAATTTGGACGATTTAGATGAGCATTCGGTCCTTATCAGTTGATAAGCACCCACCGAATGGAAATTCTTGGTTTGATAGGCTATGATTTCAGTTGTAGTATCTAAAAATTGAAAAAAATGAAAATCAGTAAAAGAAGGATATAAAAATTCATTTTTTCTAAACAAGGTTTTTATATATAAATTAAAATTTAAAAATAATTTAATAAAGATTATTTTGGCTATGACGCTATTACTCAAAATAATAATATTTAAACTTGTTGGGCTTTGAAAGGACAACAAGAGTATAAGATGAGAGTAGCAGAGATAAAAATATTGAGATGGATGTGTGGTCATATAAAATTGGATAAGATACGAAATGACTGTATACGAAGAAAAGTTGGGGTAGCACCTATCAAGGGGAAAATTGTGGTAAATCATTTTTAAGGTGGTTTGTGCATGTACAAAGAAGAGGGCAAGAGGAGTTAGTGAAGAGAGTTGATCAAATGGTGTGGAGCCCGATCAAAAGGTGTAGAGGAAGACCAAAAAGGATATTAAGGGAAGTTATAAGGAATGACCTTTTGAGAAATGATTTATCTGAAGAGATGGTGTTTGATAGAGCTCATTGGCATCATTTGATTTATGTAGTCGACCCCATATATTGGGATAAGGCTATTGTTGTTGATGTTGTTGTTGTTGTTGTTGTAATGATATTTAAACTAGTGGGCACAAAAAAACTTGTATCTTTACAGATGGTTTTAAAGGCATTAATTTTTTTTTGGGTTGATTTCTGGTATTTATTATTGGATCTTGTTTTTCACATTTTTTATGGCATGAGACATTTGCACCCGTTGTAGGTAGATTTTAATTCCAAATGAAAGTCAGATTGGTGGGCAAATCACATTATGATTTGGTTTGGAGTTTCGAAAAGTCAGATCTAATAAAAAAATAAGATAAAGATTTATTTTTATTTATTTAATGTTTATAACCAGTTTGATTGCAATTTCATCAAAGTTTGAGTAATAAATATTGAAACGTATGTCTAGCAATTTGATTTTAAAAAACATGAACTTTTATTGGTTTCATGTATAGTTTTTTAAGTGTTTCTATTGGCTTGAGCCATTTGCACTGAATATGTAGATTTATTCCAAATGAATTTCTTGAATCCATTATCCTTCATCTTAAAATGACAAATCAGTAGGAATTTATATATATATAGATTTGGTGACAATCAGAAAGAATATTTTATGGTCTTCTTAACTTGGTCCCTCATCCGCGATGAAGGATTTCAGATGTAAATTGCTTTCTATTCCTGGACTGATCTATAAGTATTTGTGCAAATTGTTTTCTTCATATTCGTGTAAGAGTGTTTTTTTTTTTTAAATAAAAAAGCTAGAATATTTATTTAATTTTTAAATAGAAAAATTAAAACAAAATCTCGGTGGTTTAAGGATAAAGAAATTGCTTTCAGTTTCAGAAAAATTGTCAAGAAAATAAGTAGAGCTGCTTGTGTTTGATTGAATTTTGATGGTTCCAAATCATGTTTTGTTTTTCTGTACTTGAATACACGTTTAAGATATGGTGTTTAGTTACTTATGAACAAATGTCCGTGTGAGGCTTTATCAATAAAAAAGAAAAAAATTACTGCACCCTTGATTTAACTGGTAAGAAAATTGTATATTTTTAATTAAAAATTTTAAGTTTGAGTTATGAAAATGTCATTATGTTAAATACTTAATGATAGAGAGTAGAATTTGCCACCTAAAAAGGATCGTACTTAACTTAATCTAAATTAGTCTAGATTATAATAAATTATTTAATTGAAAGAGGATAGCTCCAAAATACAGGCTGATCAAAAAGACGTGTTTAGCCTTTGATATTGAAACATTTTACAATTGGTTTTATTTTAGAGCAAGAGAAGATTCCACTCCTTTTTCTTATTTCCTGCTGGAATATCTCCTTTCTATCAAATCAATCAAACACTTGACTATGGGGTTGAGTTAACTTCCAACTCCGAGTTTCTGGATCATTTATAGAGAAAAAGATAATTTCATGCATCAGCAGAGAAAAGGACACACAACAAGGGTTGGAGGATAGTGGGGAATATTCAATAAAATGTTCTATATCAAATAATGTGTTTCATTAGCTAAAAATTTAAACTATTACGAGGAAATATTTCACCATGCAAAAATAATATGAATGATGTCCTTGTTGTCAAATAATACCTTTGGCAAATATATATATATATATATATAATTTATTCCATTGATGCCGTTCATTAAGGAAACGTCTTCATGAGGCAAATTTAAGAAGACTAATTTAAATATTAAATTAAAAATATTTTCAATTTATGATAAATTTGAGAAAGTTAACTGCTTTTAACTTATTTCCCTAATATTGATGCGGTGGGTAAATGTACATTATATTGAAGATTGGGGGGAGTATATAAATGTTCATAACCTCACAACTCTTAGCATTCATTACCTTCAATATCCCACCCTCTATAATCTCCCCAATAAATGGCTTTCGAGGAGTTCTATCATGGTTAATGTTATATAACCTCCAAATGTATCATATTGTATCATTAGATAAATATATAGACTAATGTTCTTAGTAATTTTTAAGTCTATTTTTAATAGTTAGAAGCCTATAAATAGAAGTTATGTATAAGGAATTAGACACATATAAGTAAATATGAAATACTCATTTTCTCTCCTTCAATTCTCTCGTCTCATTTATAATTTCTTTATTTTCATAACAGCATTGTTATTATCAATTTTTTAATAAAAAATTTAACACGGTATTATTTTCTACAATTTAATATCATATTATTTCTTCAATTCAAATGCATTCCTGTATGTCTCATCACAACTGACAATACATAAAAGTATGCGAAAGACGAGTCATTATGAGACATGCTTGGTCTGATTTACAGATATTTTGATGGTCACGATCTACTTAGAAGTCTTTCCAAAATGAAGGTACTCAATTTCATAACTCATTACTTACAAGTAATCTTAAAGTAGAACTTAGCTATCCTATCCTTTTGGCTTTTGCTTCAAAAGTCCTGAAAGGGAACCGCAATGTGTTGACTTATAATTGCATTTCTCACAACAAGACTCCAACTTTTCAATGACTTGAAGGCACCTGCACAGTGTGAAAGCAGTGACTAGAAGCTTTTAGGAACTAAGTTTATAAAGTTCAATACGCCAAGATAAAAAAAAAAAAAAGAATAAAAAAGGAAAGGATCCTTCCTTTAGTATAGATCATAATAGAGAACATGTCAAATTATCCAGTGGCTTTGAATGTCAAAAGGTCCAAATGACACAATAAATCCAAAAATATTCTCTAAGAAACCCTATCATTTTCACCGCAACAACTTCAACTACATGTAACCAATAAATAAATAGACATACAAACAACAATATGACATACACAAGTACTCCAATGTCTTCAGGATAATGTCAACTACCGGAGGTGTAAACCAAAAAACTACATATACAAAGACATGGGGTCAACATACTAAACGATTTCCTAGTCACTAGAACTGTCTTTCAATCAATATACAAGGATCATGTCCATCCATGATGCGGAAGATCTCAGGCTAAGCCCTTATTTTACACATTCATCAGGGAAGCCGGCCCTTAAATCCTGCACCAGATTGCATGATCTTTTTTCTCTTGGTCTTTAGCAACGTCTCCCTGTCTTATATGCATCACTGAATATATTTGGCTGCATTATTTTTAAGAGTTCTGAGATGTGCTTTTATTAGGACTTTTAATATTTATCTTAATATACTAAGGCTATGCCATTTCCCACTACCCCATCCCTCTTAAAATAAAAGGAGAAATTATAGTGGAGAGACTATCATGTTCCTTTGACATTTCTATCGATTCTTTTTTTTCCTTTTGGGCACCTAGAGAAGAGATATACAGTTCAAAGAAAGGGTTATGTTGCAGATTATATTATTGGAGAAACTTAGTGCATTTTTATATTGTGTGTGCAAGTTTCATGTTGCACACTACCTGATTTAATGCAAAAAAAAAAAAAATTTGCACCTTCAGATCTTTTTAACAGGATATGCAAATCGTGCAGCTAACTCATTATGAATAGGGAAAAATGAGGAAGTCACTGCTGTTCCACCACTTGTAAGTTGAGAAAGCTATGATGGGGACCAAGGTAGTAAAATATGTGAGTTTCACATTGAGTAGTCTGGATTGCTTAATGAGGTACTTAAATAGTGTGATCTTTTCACCTCAATAGCTAGCTTGTGAGGAACGATTCTTCAACTTACTTGGGAACTAATCAAGCTGCTAAAAAAATGTTGCAAAGCACGTGAAACTTCTATACCAGACTCAATTTCTTCAACAACACAAAGCAAAACTAAAAGGACTTGTGTCGGACAAGACTTGGGTAAAGTTCTTTAGGTGTTTGTCATCAGGTCCTTCAATAAAAACATAAAAAGGACATTTTTTTTACAGTTCGGTAACACATGATTGACTCTTAAGAGAAAATCTCTTCACATATCATAATTCTATTAGGAAAACCTCATATTACTGTTGGCCAAAAAGGAAAAAAAAAAAGAGAGACAACTACTGTAACTAAGTTCTCTCCTATAATTGATGCCTGGGCACATTAAAGCCTATCATTTTCAATACATCAATTAAATTTATGTAACCAAAAAAAAAAAGTAAACAAACAAATATATGAGTATAAACAAGAATACAAGGTATATGCATGGGAAAAATAAAAAGAAAAGAGTAAGCGGTCACATACAAAAGTGTCCCAATGCCTTCACGGTAATGTCAACAACTAATAGAGGACCAAAACCAAGAAAAATGCATAAGCCAAGATGCAAGTATCATTGTAAATGGGTAAGAAGCCAATAGGAACCCTTAATTTCAGTTATCAAAAACAAAATTGGCTTGCAAGTGACCAAGTCTCAACTAAATGACAACCTCAAGTAATCATCATAAAATCCATCATCCGTATGGGCCAAAATAAAACTCTAATAGGTCACACCAAACCTATCAATAATGTAATACAACATGGATTGGCCGAAATAAACTATGAGATGGGACAGTCTCAGCTGCAGCAAGAGTGAAGTTCAAGGACTGTGTGCCTTTTGCATATGGAAGCTTTGAGTTTCTAATGTTAAGACCGCCCAAAAGGCATGTAAATGATGAGTTTGAACTCACCAAAGTTTAATTCACTGGAAAATGAGTCTGCTGGTGTAGAAAGTGACAAAGGATAACTGGCAGAAATTGCAGAAAAATAGTAAGGAAAACACATGCAGGTCCTAGCTTTTGAGAGGTCAGTCTCTCCACAATCAGATTCTCACCCATGCCTCATTTTAATATTCTGTAAGATATTACATTCTGTAAGCAAGTTATTACATTTTAATATTCTGTCTGCAAGTTGTTTCATTTTCTGCATAACCTAGAGTCCAGACACAGACAGATGACGCAAGTAAACAGCATAACAGCTTGTTATTTTAGAAGAGAGAAAGAAATATAGTTAACCAAATAAAGAAAAAGAATTGAATAAAAATAATACAGGACAGATCATAATTCATCAGCTTCTCCCATGCATCATCAAGAGACAATGAATTTCTAGTCATAAAAGATCTACAGCGGAAGGATGTTGGCCTTCAGCAGATGCCTAACTAGAGTGAAGAGAAGAGAAAACAAGAACTAAAATCATTTAGTCCAAAAAACCTAAAATGTTTCATATTCCAAGCCAAAGAAAGCGAGAGTTTACACCTGATATAATGGGAATATAAGACACAATCTTGCTGAGAACTTGAAAATTATTCAAACAACATATTATCAACTACCAAAAGAGGTATACTAATAGAAGCCAACATTTCCAATGGCATTCATTGCTAATACTCAACAGAAGGAAATTACTATTCAAGCATAACTAAGAGACCTCCCAAACGAGGGGCATATAAAATGCATTGCCTCATCATAAATTCTCTCTAATCCATAATAATGACATGTATTAGTGGATTTCGCCAGTTGTTACTTTATAGAGGAACCATTGTATGAAGAATGTTCTTAAATAAATAGTCAAGCAAGCCCCTTAACTAAGCAAAACTCCGTAGTCAAATAGCCAGTAATGTCTCTAACTCCACCAAGATCACTGTGTTAACAACTCAAAATTCATTTGCTTCAGTGACACGACCAAACTTTGGCATCAGAAGCAAGAACAATACATCATCATCCAAGTGCAACAGCAAGAAAGTCATTAAAAATGTGACGGCTGCCTTGTCAAAAGTAGAAAAGTATTACCAATGTTAATATGTCAATTGCTTGATCATTTGGCTTTCGCATCAGAAGGCTAAACAGTAGAACAAGGAGTTCCACGTCAGCATACAAATCAATCATAGTTCATCAAATAAAGCCCCACAGAACATTGCCCATAGGCGTAAATCATCAGCATATGCAAATGCAACTAACAATGATAAAACGCTATAAAAAACACAAGCCACAAAACCTAGAATATTAAAATACGTCGATGAATCAAACAAAAATTTTCCATGTGGATGAAGGTCGATATTCAATGATATTGCAAAATTGAAACCAAACAAACGCTTAGCAGAGACCTTTGAGGGATAAAGTTGTTCTTGGAGAGACAAGCTTGAATGTCGCAAGCTTCTTTCTTGCAGGGCTCTTTGCTTGGTTGAGCCATTTTTCAGGAATGACTAACTTCAACGTAGAATAGCTAAGGAAGCATTCGCTAACCTCGATGATGTTGTGACAGTTGTGGATGGCGGTGGAAGCGCGGAAGGAAACGATGTCGTACAGTGGGGCACGTATAGGAGGGCAAGAAAAAGCTAATCAAACGTCGTTCTGGAAGTTGGAGACTTTTCCAAGCCATCTCTTGCGGTGGCAACGTTCTCTACGCTAATTCATTTGTAATTGGAAGTTGGAACGGTAGAGTAGTCCAGAAGACGTTCCCCTCGCCAAGTTGAGGAAGAAGGTTGAAGTGAGTTTTCAACGGTCCAATTAATGGGAAAAAATTGATGGTCAGGATGCAGTCTCATTTTATTTATGTTCCTGGCATTGCGTAACCGTCAGATTAATCTGGCGGCTCCGGACCTCTTGTAATGAAATGAGCAGCCTACCATTACAGGGGATCTCATATCTGTGTATCTCTATTCAATGACCAATTTCATTTTTAAAAATATCTTAATTATCAACACTAATATTTCCTTTTCCGTTTTGTTTTATTTGTTATTTTAAAGTTTTACGATAAATAAAACTATTAAATAATTTAAATTATAATAAAATTTAATAATATTTTATTAAAATTTTTTTAAATTAAATATTTAAAAATAACTTGTATTTCATTCCCATTATTTTTAGTGAAGATTAAAATATTAAAAGGATAATTAATACTTTATTTATAATAACCAATAATTCAAAATAAATAATCAATAAAATTGTGAGATCTATGGGGACATACTTTTCTACTTAATGGGACTATCTGATATTGCAAGTTTACACTCGAAATCTCTTGTCAAAAGGGGTAGAACTCTTGATCTGATTAAACTGAAATAATTCCTACTAGTTGAATCATTCACTTAGTTAAATAGGTAATGAATACTCATAAAAATTAACCCTCCTATGTTTCAAATCAAAAGTTTATTTCAAAAATATTCCCAACTCAATATTACAATGAAACTAGTAACACATAATTATACGCACCATTAATAATGAATAATAATTTGAAAAATGAATAACTAATAGTACAAATTCTAGCATTAGTCCTTACTATATTTGAGATCAAAACCAATCTTGATAAATTCCCGGAGTAATACGCTGTAGAATTTTTCAATTATAAATATAAATATATAGATAGTTGGCCCACTCTCTGCATGTCTCATTCATGTCCCATTCTGATTGGTGAGTTTATTGCCTTCGACGCCCTCTCTTATCTATCTCTTATCCAAATCGTGACAGCACAAAACAGGAATCCACGGGAAGAACAGAGAAGCAAAACTTTGAGACACAGCGCCGTGATTCATCCTCCTCCCTCTCCATCGTTGTTGAGCTTCGTCCTTCATCCTCGTGCTTCATAGAAAAAAAAGTTTCAAATTTTGTAGCTTCCTCATTGCCTCGTGGTAAATTAAGCAGGTCAGGTTCTTCTTTTGCTTCCTTATTGCTCTGCTTCATCCTCCTCTTCGTTCTTTTTCGTGATTCTCCCTGCCAAACGAAAGTCTTCAACAAGGGGAAAGAAGGAAAAAAAAATTATACTCTGGTGAAGTAACTGATGGGGAATTCTGTACACCCTTTTGCTTCAATTTTACCATAACTTGCTCTGTACTGAATCTCATCTTATTGAACTTGGGAAGGGAGATGCATGAGAGATAAAAATTGGTTTAGATGAAGAAGAAGCTGAAGAGGATTTTCTCCTACCCCACTTCATTATTTGCTGGTAAGATATGATTCTCTTGCGTTTTTGGATTGGAATTTGTTGCTTCCCTACTTGCCCTGTGTTGTTATTGTTGGAATGGGTTAAAAGGAGTTTCAGCTTGATGATTCTTATTTATGCTTCTTATGTCGTCGAATGATTCTCTCCTTGGTTAAGGTATTGTGATGAAGTTGGAGTTTTGCTATAGCTTATTTTGTATTGTGGTATGGGTATGCGATGTCGATCTGATTATTGGATGTTACTCATGAGTTGTGTGCTTATTTTGTACTCTAACTCACTGGATCTAATACTGATCCTTCTACTGGCAAAGTACTTCAGATTAAAGTTTGACTCGGTCTTAGAGATTCTTCGATTTCTGAAATTTCTTTTCATCTTTAATGGTTATCAACTTTGCACCATGCATTTATTAGACTCTTAAATCGTTCAATAGCACTGGTTTTTTCTGGAATTTAATCTCTCTTGAAATCTTATAGCTACAGTTGATGGAGCTTTCTCTCTGTGTGTGAGGAATTCCAATGCTGATGTTATGCATTTCTATAGTTTGACATACTATATTCTTTGATATTATAGTTACTATGCATTTGGACTTTACCTCAGTTTTAAAGATGCATTCTCCTATAGTGCATTTAGAATTAGAATTTAAATTCATGTGCTACTCCATAGGAATGAACTTTGCCTTTTACAAAGTAGGCTAACTCTCGTGGACTCTTCTGCGCAATATTGGATGTGTGG
Source organism: Adenanthera pavonina (assembly GCA_026686845.1). Lineage (NCBI taxonomy): Eukaryota > Viridiplantae > Streptophyta > Magnoliopsida > Fabales > Fabaceae > Adenanthera > Adenanthera pavonina. The sequence goes on from JAIVEN010000017.1 coordinate 15,360,222, forward strand.
TGTTGATAAATTTGGCAATGATTGTGGTCAAAATGCCAATGGTCAATGACACCACTAGCTCTCCAATTATAGCCAGACCATCTAATTATTTACTTTCCTGCAGATGTGACACACACTGTATCACAAGGAATGGGAGAGGTAGGCCCTAAGTGCTCTTTATATTACATCATGCCTAATTCTTATTTTATTTATTGAAATCCTGATCTGAAAAGGGGGAAAAACTATATCTATATTTTGACTGAATAAATGCTAAGTTAATTTGTAAACACAAGCTTATGTTAGCAAGTTTTTTTTTATTAGGTATTATTATTTCTTTATTTCTTAATTCTCAACAGAATTAATTTGTAAAATAAAATATATATACACACTGATTAAATTGCCAGGCCCATATTATCCACACTAAGCAAATGGGGTTCTAGTGCCATATGAATTTAAGAGTTCTGCAGAGGGAACCAATTTTTTTTGTTTCATTAGTCTTGTAGTTTAGCTCATATATTTTAAGTTAACAATATGCTCTGCTTTAACAGTATGCTATGATTAAGTAGGGGATGTAGTTTACTTAGAATATTCAAGTCCTTTTCTCAATATTATTTTGTATGTAGTTGGGTTACTTAGAATATTGAAATTTGAGTTCTTGTAGTGTATATTGACAAAGTTAAAAAATAGATTTGCTGGGTCAGTAATCATATATACTTGTCTTAATTCATGATCTAAAGAAGACTTTGACAAGCATTTCTAAGGAGTTTTGTCTTTTGAAGCTTTCCTTGATGGTTTAACTTTGTTGAAATTCATTGCAAGAATTACTGGTTTTGGATTTCCGATGAATTTTTGAAAACTTGTGTCTTAATTCATGATTTAAAATAGTGAGAAGTGTTGAAATAATTTTAATTATCTTCACAGCTTCTCATGGACAAAATCTATGGGAAGCATTAATTTTTTTTTTTTAAATAACATGTTACTTGTTGATTTTTGTTTCTGTGAGAAATGTTTCTCACAAAAAAAAAAAAAGAAATCCGTGAGAAACATGTAAAATATTAAGATGCCTTATGTTAGTATTTCTCTCTTTTTTTTTTCTTTTTCCGCTAGAAACATTTTTCACTGAATTTTATTTCTTGAAAAAATGTTTCTCTCAGAAAAAAGCCGTGAGAAATATTTTCTCAAGGATTTTCTCGGTGAGAATTTTTTTGTCCCTATGAAATTTGTTCTCTCTAAGAAGTATCTGTGAGAAGGTTTATGAGAAACACATTTCTCATGATTTTGGAGCTTTTTCTTGCGGATTAGTTCGTGAGAAAGTCATTGTTTTGATGTAGTGAAAGAACTTTATTTGACACATGCAAAACTATATTTGACACATGGAAAAAATAAATTTCTACATTTTTCTCACACTTGTCTGTTTTCCTTTTTGGAGAGATGTTCATCTGGATTTTTTTTCCTCATTCCAGTCTTTTACTAACTGAAAAACCTTTCCAAAATTGCGTGACGACCTTGTTGACTGAATGTATTATGAATATTGCGAAATATGGTGGATGAATATTGTGGCTTTTTGGTTTTAGATGAATATTGTATAATAAGTTATTGCTATGTCTATGGATGAATATGATGTTTTAAGATGAATATTGTATAATTTATTTGTATGATTATGGATGAATATCTTTTTATTTTTAATTATATTATTTAAAATATATTAATGTAATCACGACCGGTTCAACTATGGTTTGACTATTGAATCATGAACAAGTGTTTCGACCAGTTCAATAGTTGGTCCAGTTTTTAATACTTTGGTTATGGTTATGCAAATTCGATAAAACTAGTTAGAAGTGTTGGCTCACTCTCCACACGTCTCATTCTGATTTGTAAGTTTTTTTTCTTTGACACCCTATCTAATCTAAATAGTGACAACACAAGCAAAGAGAAGCAATGAATCTAGAGAAAGAAGAGAGAAGCAAAAGCCAAAAGGAAATGAAACGTGAGAGACAAAAGAAGAAGCAAAGTTGAGAGCTGCCGCTCAGACCACAAAGAGAGAGAGAGAGAGTAAAGACGCTCACTTTATCTCTGTTCTGCAATTTCAGATCAAAGCTCACTGTCAAGGTAGGAGAAATCCCATCCATCCCATTAACTACATTTCAATGGGCATTGAAGAGAAATTCCTTCTTGTCCAAATATATCCCGTTGATTTAAATTGATTTTAGTTTTTTTCCTTGCTATGAATTTGGATGATTACTATTCAGTTTTTGTATATATCATGTTTTAAATCAAGTTCACATCCTGGAACTTAAGTTGTTTATTCAATTTAAGGCCTATTGATGTGTGTGCATTTGGAGGAATTTCTGACTTGCTGTTAAAATTAAAATGAAAAGGAAACTGTTCATTGCTTCGATTAGTTTCTGATTTGTTTGTCCTAAGAATATTGTTGAGGACAGTTTTGTTTTTCATGATTTGAGGCATGTGGTATGTCTGTGCGTTGTGTGCATTAATCCTGTATATCAAATGGTCTTGTGTCTGGTATAACTTTCTATGTTGCCATATTTTGGTACATGATGGGTTTTAGTTGAGTTTTGTTCACCAGTTGATTTAGGTTGAGCTGGGAATTTATTTACATTGCCTTGTAGTTTTGGGTTTATGTCTGCTGCCTTTGTTTTTATGGGCTGCTATGATGAGACTGAATCTATGTTGGATCAACACTTCAAAAAAGTAGATGTATCTGTATTGAATATGCATTTGATATGATGTGTATATTGTACTTCATAATACATAATATATTCTAGTTTCTGTATCTTTGGCTTTTTTTGTTTGAAATGTTTCAAAATGACTAAAGAGCTTATATAAAACTCAATTTATATGTTTTTATCATTCATCCTTGTCCTAAAATTTAAAATGTATATCTATATCCTAAAATTTTAAAATTAGTTGTATCCAATGTATTGTATTGTATCGAACCTGATAGGTTGATATGCAAACCTATATTTGTGGAATATAGCTGAGTTATCACCTCTTGGTTTCCATTTGTATTGGATTTCTAGCCCTCATATTTGTGTTGTTATTTTAATTTGTAGTCTATGAATAGTAAATTTATTTTGTTCAAACAAATCCGCATTTGGCTAATGCCTTGGCTTTTTGTTTGGGCAGTATTGTGTTGACTTAGACAGCACAAAAATTTAGATTCTGCCATATAGATATTTCCTCAGCTTCTATTAGAAGAATTCTTAACTCATTGAAGAAACAAAGATGGAGATTCCTCATCTAAATCACCTCGCCCAGCATTCCTCTTGGACAAGAGTGTACACCAGTACGAGGTGATCTTTCTCTTATTTAGCATTGTCTCCATCTGTAAGCATCCATTAATATTATCTTATAGAGAGCTTGCTTCTGTATGTGTAATGTACTCCATTTCTGTATCTGTGATTAGCCTTCCAATAAAGAAATTTAACAATGGGAGAGATTATGGGTATAAATAGCTCGGGAATAGCTCTTTCTTCCTCTTGTTGGGGCCCAAGAGAGCCTTAGATACTAGGGAGATTCATGGGGTCTTCTAAGATTTATTGGTCTTTTTCACTTATAAACCTCTTTTTTAGTCCAATTCTATTCAATTAAGACTTCTTCTCATTCTTAACTCACACATGACCCAACATCTCTCCCTCTCTCTTCAGCTCAGAAGAAAAATAAACTAAATATTAAATATTCATATCGACAATGGTTTATGCTGCTATAACATTTGCCCCCGAAATTTATTTAGCATTTGAAAAACCAAAGCACTGAACTGGAATGTTTTAAAAGGATTAGAAGATCATTTAATTAGATGATGACTATGAGAAGATAACAAAACTAGAGTTATAGGAAAGATCAAGATGAACATACTAAGAGCCACCATTAGATGACACTCAGTTCATTTCAGGCACATTTACAGGTGATTAAGTTGCAATTGTACCTGTTACAGTGTCCTATAATCCATGGTCTTAACAAATTTGTTCATACCTTATGAAGCTTACATTATATGGCCAGAACAACATACATGAAATTGATACTTTCTAAAAGGAAGAAAATTAATGCAAGCCAAAGGCACCTAAATGATGGTTAAGATTCTGCTCCGCTGATACAGAATTTTGCTTTATGGAAAACAACTTCATTATTTGTCAGTGTGGAACCATTACCATGTCCTAAATACTCCACTCGTGGCATCTAAATAGTTTGACTGTACCATTATGTTTCAAATAACTACAATAAAAGGTGCATGGGCCCTCCTTTTGCTTCTATCCTTTATTAGTCTCCTATATGTCACATTATTAAAATTTAATTGTTGTTTCTGTTAATTCAAATCAGGATTCAACTTCATCCCTCAAAGGTTTTCTTTTGCCAAGCAAAAAATGGTGATTGTTTATTTTTTTTCCGACTTTAAATTTGTGAATGAGGTTTAGTTTTATTCTATAAAGCATAGTCCATTCATGTCAATGATTTCTGGCACAGATGGGTCATCAAAGTTGATGCCTCCAACCTTGTTAGCGGCAGAAAAGGAAGAAGCAAAGGCTGTATTGACCTTGTTTTTGAAGAAACAAGGCCTGAGTAATGCAGTTGCAGCAAGAACCATCAACAAGTCAGACATTTTCATTGACCACCTTGTATCAATGATTCACTCTAAACATAAATCTCGGTACCTAGTAGGTTCGATAGCAACAGAGTTTAGTCTTGACCTTTCATATATTTCATTTCCATTCAGTCTTGATAATCACAATCTCCTTGACATGAACAGGACGAGAACTTACAACTCTTGAGATTAGGGATGCTTTGATTCCCTACCTTGAATCTCTTTTTGAAGAGTATGGAGACATTTTGATAAACTTTGTGGAAAACTATCCAAACCCTCCTATGAAGGAAAAGCCTGTAGTGCCAATTTCTATCCCTAGTTCATTGGTGGAAGCGAAGAAGATGAAAGCCATGTCTCGAGTGAGTGAGATAGATCCAGCTGGCAAGCTTCGCCCTCATATTGTCTATCTCTTGGAGCTTGGCATGAATATTGAGCAGATCAGGAATATCATTCGTAGATTTCCATCCTTTGCTTACTATAGCTTAGAGGGGAAAATCAAACCAGTGGTTGAGTTTCTTCTTGAACTTGGAGTTCTGAAAGAAGACATTCCCATCATCATCACCAAAAGGCCTCAATTATGTGGTATCAGTCTCTCTGAGAATCTTAAACCCACCATGAAGTTCTTGGAAACTTTGGGTGTGGACAAGCAACAGTGGGCAAAGGTGATATACAGATTTCCAGCTCTTCTAACTTATAGCAAGCAAAAGGTGAACACAAGTGTAGATTTTCTCTATGAAATAGGTCTCTCAGAGGAGAACATAGGTAAGATCCTAACTCGCTTCCCGAATATTATTAGTTACAATGTGGAAGACAAGCTACGGCCAACAGCTAATTACTTCCGTTCCTTAGGAGTTGATGTTGGCATTCTTCTATTTCGATGCCCCCAAAATTTTGGTCTTAGCATTGATGCAAATTTAAAGCCTGTGACAGAATTTTTCTTGGAGAGAGGATACACAATACAGGAAGTTGGGACCATGATTTCAAGATATGGAGCATTGTATACCTTCAGCTTGGCAGATAATTTGATTCCAAAATGGGATTTCTTTGTGACCATGGATTACCCCAAATCCGAACTGGTTAAGTTCCCTCAGTTTTTTGGTTACAGTTTGGAAGACAGGATTAAACCAAGACATGCTCAAATGAAAGAGTGCGGAGTGAGGTTGCTGCTAAACCAGGTTCTGTCTCTTTCAAGTAGTGATTTTGAGGAGACCTTGAGAAAGAAAATGAAGAAAATGCTAGTTGACCAGGATTCTAGTTCTAGTGTCAAACATGGTCGATCACACAAGGCAAAATGAAATTTCGGATTGAATTGTAGCCTTTTAGAATAGCGGATGCCTAACCTTGTGTTTGTTTTACAACATTATGGTAGTGCAATAGTCAGTAGTAACACGTTTCATGGTCCTGAATTTGAGCAGCATTGATTGCAGTCTGTAAAATATATCTAATGGTTTCTACGTCTATACATTAAGTTGTTCTACTTGTTTTGATGAACTTTATTGTGCTCTAATTGGTTTGAGAGTGTTGGTTTTTTGGCTTAGATAGAAGATTCAGGCTTTATTTGATTCTCATGTTTACGCTTAGGTCAATCTTGTAACATGATATTTTTTTTGAGTATTGGTTTGATAACAGATCTGGGCTTTATCTGTGCACTTACTTTGTTGGATTTTCTTTAATTTTTGGTGCTAAGTTGTAACCTATGGTAACTGTAGGAATTGAATATGTTGAAGTCAAAGTGGTAAATGTATTTAAAGTTTGTTTATTATTTGTTAACAAATAGTAATGGTTTGAAGGCAAAAAAAAAAAAACAGGAAAAAGAAAATGGTTATGGTGATTTATTTTTAAACAAATTGTTCCTAAAATAGTTAGATCGTCAAAAAATTTTTCTAAATATAAATGTTTATTTTTTTAATATAAAAATTTTAAATAGATAAATTCACATGTAACATCCATAGTGACTTCAAAAATTGGCGCTTTTGGAAATATGAGAGGGACTTGATACTAGGCTGTGGGTTAGCATTTTGTAAATAAAAAAGAAATCATCCATAAAAAAACCATATTGGAAAAGCTATCACTAATTTGGTAAAATCAGTAAAAGAAATTAAATAAAATTGAGTTTTTGTATTTTTATACATAAAATTAAAAATAAATTGATTTAATGATGATTGATTTAACTACAACACTATTGCAGTCAAAATGATGATCTCTCTCTTCTTTTTTTTAGCAAATCACCCTAGAGCTATCCAAAGTCAATTGGAGGATTTATTAGGGTTTGGATCAATTTAAATCGAGTAGGTTTAGACCCCAAATAGATGTAACTCTCCTAAAGATATATTCCATATTTACATGGTTTTAAATCTGATAAATCATACTTAAATAAAAGTTGGCTTCTTCCATGAGGTCCAACTCCATTGTTACCAAAATAATGATATCTAAGCCTGTGTATGTAAAGATATGGCATTAAAAACATTAATTTTTGTTGGTTTCTTGTTTTTTATATTGGATCTAGTTTTTCAAATGTTTTTTACTGGCATAAGAAATTTGTACTTATGAGCTGGCATTCGAAATTTGTACTCGTGAATCACGTGTGCCTCTGTATGTGTGTGTGTGTTTTTTTTTTCTAAAGTGGTTGTAGGTCTTGATGCCAAATGAAAATCAGATAGGTCGGCAAATCAAATTATGATTTGGTTTGGAGTATCCAAAAATCAGATCTAATAATAAAAAACAAATAAAATTGATCTGAAACTGAAAAAAATTATTTCATTTTTAGTATAATACTTTAAAAAACATGAAATTTCAAAATGTATCTCCCTTAAGAACATGAACTTTCGTTGGTTTGTTGTATCGTTTTGGATTCAAATGTTTTAAATTAAAAAGAGAGAGGATAATTTCTGAAAAACCTAATAAAAATATAACATTGGAATATTTTCCACACATCAATGTCATATTATTATTGCTTCAAATACTTTCCTTCACATGTTGAACTTTTATATTAGCACTTTGATGACAAATTATCTGTCTCTTCATGATTGGAAATACATACAAGTATGAGAAAGATGAGTCCTATTGAAAGATGTAAGACATACTTGGTTTGATTTACACATATTTGGTGGACAAAATCTATCTCTAAAATGAAAGTAATTTATTTCATCACTTATCACGTATAAGTAATCTTAAAGTAGAACTTAGCTATCCTATCCTTTTGGCTTTTGCTTCAAAAGTCCTGAAAGAGAACCACAGTGTGTTGAATTATAATTGCATTTCTCACAACAAGACTCCAACTTTTCAATGACTTGAAGGCACCTGCATAGTGTGAATGCAGTGACTAGAAGCTTTTAGGAGCAAACTTTATGAAGTTCAATACGTCAAGCATACAAAAAGGAATAGAATTGCTGCTTTGATATATCATAATAAAGAACATGTCAAATTATAGCATGAAGTAACAAACACATGGCACATTCTTAATACAATGCCAACTTTTCTGCTTTTGAATGCCTAAATATTGGAGAATAAAAGTCCCACAGAATAAGAAAGATGAAGAGTATATAAACTTATGACAATCTTAATGAAGCAGCTTAGACTATTTTGGTAATATGGAAAAGCCTAAACACAAGCCCATATACAAAATATGGTATACAAGTTTAACAGCAACAAAATTCTGGAACCCCATTTTGAAAAAATGGACATGACCTCTTTGAGGTTCAAAATTACAAGCCTAGTTACCTAAGGTCTCTAAGACAACAGAAGTCCCACAGGCCACGTCTAAGGATAATAAGATAGACGATTGGTAAATAAGCTTGTGGCAACCCTAATCAAGCAGCTTAAAGGTCCAAATGATACAATAACACAATGAAGAGAACATCAATGAACCCCAAATTAACATTTAAACAATTAGCAGCGTTGCAATCAAGCTGATTCACAAATCCAGTTTCCAAAATTTGTACCACCTGGTTTGAAGTGACAAAACTGCACCATAGAGACTTTCATGTGACAGGCTATGCAAATCACGCAACTAACTCATGACTAGGGAAAAAAGAGAGAGAGAGAGAGAGACTTGCTATTACAAACTTCCACCACTAACAAGTTAAGAAAGCTGCTAAAGGAATGTTGCGCAGTAAAAGTTTTCAGGCCTTCCATAATCTATTGTACAGAAGATTCAACTTCAACATCACATATACAATTCTTAAGGATTTATTTGGAACAAGATTCAGTTAAAGTTCTTAAGGTATTTGCAGTCAGATTCTCTAATAAAAAAATATAACATTCGAACATTTTTTACAACTTAGCATTGCATGATTGATCTTTCAAAAGTTTACCGAATGTCAAAATTCTACTAAAAATCCCTGATAGCACACACATAAAAATTGCACTTAATTTTTGCCTTATTACATTAAACCCTATCATTTTCAATACAACAACTTCAATTACATGAAACCAATAAATAAGTAGATATACTAGCTTGAGTATCAACAAGAATCCATGTTACATTCACATGTAGATTAAAGAGGAAAGACAAAGTGGTGACATACACGAGTGCTCCAACACATTCAAGATAATGTCAATAACTAATGGAGGTCTAAACCAAAAAACTACATGAACCAAGTTATGCGGCAGCATATTTATTGAAATAAGAGGGTAATAGAATATTAAAAGGTAGGTATATAAAATTTATGTTGATTAGCCCTTATCATGCAAGATGATACATAATAAAACCCTTAATATCTTAAAGATTTTATTTTATTTTTTGGCCAGAACTTAATATCTTAAAGATAAAAGGCTTCCAAAATCCATAATGGATTACAACATAACCTCAGGAAGCCACCAGTGACTGCCCAGCATCTGTATGGGCCAAAATGCAACACTATATATAGAACACTGAAGACATTATAGCAACACCAGATAGGACAATTGCAGTTGCAGTAAGGGTGAAATGCTTGCAATGCACGCCTAGTGCATATAGAAACATTGTATTGTCAAACATGGAATCACTCAGAAGGCACATAAATATCTTTAGGTCTTCTCCAATCTCCTAGTCACTAGAACAGTAGAACCTTTTCTTCCAATCAGTATACAAGGATCATATCCATCCATCATAAAGAAGATCTCAGGCTTAGCTTTTATGTCCAAATTCAGGGAAGCCGGCCCTTAAATCCCACACCAGAATGCTTGTTCTTCTTTCTCTTGGTCTTCAGCAAGGTCCCTTTATATTCTATGTATCATTGCATATATTTAGGCTGCGTTATTCTTAATCCTACTAAGACTTCTAATATTTATCCTCAATATACTAGGGTTATACTATTCCCTCCTATCCCATCCCATTTTCAGTAAAAGGAGAAATTAAAACGAAGAGGCTATTATGAACTTTTGAACCCCCTTTTTGTTTGCACATAGAGAAGAGATACACAGCTCAAAGAAAAGGGTTATGTTGCAGATTAGATTCTGGGAGAAAGTTAATGCATTTTTCTATTCTGTGGGCAGGTTATTCATATTGTGCATTACCTGGTTTGATGCCAAAAAAATAAAAAATAAAAAACCACATTTACATCTTTTTGTGTAACTACGCAAATCATGCAACTAATTCAATATGACTAGGAAAAAATGAGAAAGTTACTGCTGTTCCAGCATTTGCAGAGTTGAGAAAGCTACAGTAGAACCAAGGCTGTATGGGGTGCATAAGTCTCCCATTAAGTAATAAAAGGTTACTTAAATAGGGTGGTTCTTTCACTTCAATAGCTAACTTTTGGAAAAAGGTTCTCCACCTTTGTGCCTATCAAACTGCTAAAAAGCGTTGCAAAGTAGGTGAAACTTATTACTTTCAGGCCATCTATAATTTATTCAGACTCAATTCCTTCAACAACATATGTACAACTCAGCTAAGAGGATTTATTTAGGACAACACTAGGGTAAAGTTCTGTAGGTGTTTGTTATTAGGTACTTCAACAAAAACATAATAAACGGACATATACATGATTGACTCTTAATAAAATGTGTTTTTCACATATCATAATTCTAGTAGGAAAACTTGATATACACATATAAGAACTGTATCTAAGTTTCCTCCATTTATTTATGCCTTGGCACAGTAAAGCCCATCATTTTGGTACGTCAATACAATTTCATGTAACCAAAATAAATCAACAAACAAATATATAAGAGGGTCAACAAAAATACAGGTTAAAAGGACAAGCAAAATAAAGAGAAAAGGCTAGGTGGTGGCATACAAAAGTGTCCCCAGTGCCCTAGTGATAATGCCAACAATAATAGAGGCAGATGTCCCAAATCAAGAAAGCTACATGAGCCAAGAGGCAATAATTAGTGTCAATGAAGTAAGATGCCAATAGGAACCCTCCATTTCAATTGTCATAAACAAAATATGCTTCTTGCTAAAATGACAACCTCAAACAATCATAACACTGTCTGTCATCTGTATGGGCCAAATTACAACTGTGATAGGCCACACCAGACATTATAGCACTAGCAATAGTGCGATATGAAATGGATTGGCCTAAAAATTATAAAGATGGTACACTCTCAGTTACAGCAAGAATGAAATGCAAGAACTTTGTGCCTTCTGCATATGAAAACATTGCATTGTTATCGTTAAGACCACCCAAGAGGCATGTAAATCTCTTCTGATGGCTTCCAGCTTCCCAATCATCAGAACCTTGTCTTCCAACCAAAATACAAGGATCATGCGGTCCATGGTACAGAAGATCTCAGGTTTAGCCCTTAAGTACTCTTTCAGGGATATAATTTTCACATGCAGAGATTTTAGTGAAGAGATGGTCATGCACATAGAAAACAGGTACACAGCTCAAAGGAAAGGATGATGTTACAGAACTACTATATTCTGCAAGCAAGTTATAACATTTTAACATTCTGTCTGCAAGTTGCTTCATTTTCTACACTACCCAGAGTCCAGACACAGACAGATGATGGTAGTGAACAATATAACAGCTAATTATTTTAGAAGAGAGAGAAATAAATTTAACCAAATGAAGAAAAAGAATTGAATAAAAATAATACAGGACAGGCCATAATTCATCAGCTGCTCCCATGCATCAGCAAGAGACAGAATTTCTAGTGACAAGATCTACAGACTACAGTAGATGGAAGTTGGCCCTAAGCAGAGGACTAACTAGAGTGAAATAAAGAGAACATAAACTAAAATCATTTAGTCCAAAACACCTAGAAATTGATATTCCAAGCCAAAGAAGGTGAAAGTTCACATATAGTAAACAGGGAATATAAGACACAACCTTAAATGTTGGCTGGGAAACCACGTCTTTAAATTCCCTTCAATTTGTCTAAACCAAACATTCAACATCTTATTAACTTTTGTATCTTTCACTAAAAGTATAATTCCCATATACTCCTACTGTTAACATGGCATAAAATAAAGAATATATTCATTTTCACACTCGAAAATTATTCAAACAACATATTATAGAGTACCAAAAGAGGTATAAAGGCCAACATTTCCAATGTTATGTATTCCTAATAGTCAACAGGAGAGGTTACTATTCAAGCACAGCTAGATGAGGGGCATAGAAAATGCATTGGCTCTTTATTAATTCTTTCTAATCCACAATAATGATGTGTATTGGTGGATTTTGCTAGTTACTGCTTATAGTGGAACCATTGTATGAAGAATGTTCTCAAGTAAAACCAAGCACAACTCCTAGTCAAATGGCCAGTCCTGATTCTAATTCCATCAAGAATAATTGTGTCCACAACTCAATCCATCTGTTCAACTAACCCGACCAAACTTTGGCATCACAAAAACGAACCATAGACCATCAGCCAAGTCCAACAGCAAGAAACTCATCAAAAACGTGTTGTATGACTTGGCAGCAAGGAACCAGGAACAATAATAGAAGTCATAACACTAAAGTGACAAAATAATCCAAAAAACACAACCAACACAACCTAGAAGATTATAATGCTAATCAACGAAGGCCAAAAGATGAACGACAATGCCATTCCCCATCTGAATCAAACATGTTGAAGCATGTTCTGAGGAATCAAACAAAATTTTTAAAGGTCGATGAAAGTCTAGATTCCAAAATTGAAATTAAACAAACGCGTGACGCAGGTACCTTTGAGCGATGAAATTGTTCTTGGAGAGACAAGCTTGAATGTCGCAGGCCTGTTTCTTGCAGGGCTCCTTGCTTGGCTGAGGCATGTTTCGGGAATTAGGAGCTTCAATGTAGAATAGCTATGGTAGTTGTTGCTGATAACTTCGATAATGCTGTGACAGTGGTCGATGGCGGCAGGAGCGCGGAAGCAAACGATGTTTTATGGCGTGTCATAAAGAGAAAGCCGAGGAATGGGCGTTCTGGGGGTTGGAAACTTTTTCGAGCCATTTCTTGCGGTGGCAAGGTTCTCTACGCTATTCATTCATGGTATCCGGTTCCGGAGGTGGATCCCACCGCGTATGGGTCCAAATACTCAACCCGGTAATTAAATTCGGTTTATTTGATTTAAATTATTTGATTTCATTTGATTAATTTTTTTAAAACTTTCATTTATATTGGTTCGATTTCCTCTTGACTTTGCAATACCTAAATAGATTGAACCATTTTCTATTTTTAATTTTATTGAGTGTTTAATATATAATGTTATGTTTTTTTGAGGTTTCTTATGCAAAATCAAAATGTGGTATTTTTAATTTTCTTTATAATTTTTTAGTGTTTTTTTTATAATGGATTTAGATTTAGATTTATAAATTTTATTTTTCAATTTAATGTTATGAATATTATTATAAATATTGAGGTTAATATTATTTTAGATTTTTGTATTTTTATGTAAGAATATTTTTTTTAATATTATTTAGATGGAGTATTGAAATGTATATAATTAAAAATTTGTTTGAATATTTTGGAGGCTTTTGTATTTTTATGAATGTTTTGGAAGTTTTTGAATTTTTCTTCAAGGATCATTTCATTTTGCTTTAATCAAAGTTCTAAACCAAATTGTAAAACCCAAATCTAACCACAATATCTCAGTTTAGTTCAGTTTGATTCTTCTAAACATTTTGATTTGATTTGATTATTATTTTTATCATCATTTTGGTTTTTGATTTTTAGACTGAACCAAAAAATTGAATACACACCCCCTAACCCATTCAAGGTGATTTGGACCTCTTTTTATGCATAAAACATTTAATAGTGCAAGTGATTATATAATTCTAATCTAACGTACAATCAAAAGTTTCAATGTGGCCAAAAAAAAAACTTCAAACATTTTACTTACATAAAAAAATTATATTTAAAAAATTTAAATTTTTTGAATCGTTAAACTTTGTAAAGTTCATTTTTACGGCCATGATTTTTTATTCTTATAATTACAATTGTTTACTATAAATTTTTTAATATTTACCTTTTTTTTAAAAAAAGAAGGTAGATATTATTAAAATAGATATGTTTTCCTTGTATATTAGATAGAATTTAATGAGTGATTTATATTAATATTGTTAGAACCGAATTAGGCATTGGATTCTACAAAATACTGGTGTAAGACTCAATAGTTTAATCATAATCTAATCAGGGTTGATTCTATAGTAATAAAATAATATATTTTAAATAAATAACACAAATTTAAACAAATTTATGGCTTAATTAAAACCTCAAGATAAATAATACTAAATTATCAATATATTATTCATTACAAATAAATTATTAGTAAGTTTCATAATTCAATATTTAAATCTAAATGAGTTAACATTTATTCATAATCACTTTTTTTTTTTGAGTATCAAGTATCCTTAACCTATCCACTTCAACTTAATCAAAAATAAATTAAAGTACTGACAATAATGTTCTGCATGGCCCCATTGACTGCATTGCTATCCTTATGCATAGAGGTTTGAATCTAGAGATCTCTAAATGGAACCTAGCCCTGCTATGTGCATGTCTGGAGCTACCTAAAATCTAGGTCGATGTGACGTCCTGACCCAACCCTCGAACCCTCCTTAGGTGTTCTAGCAGTCTAAAAGCTACCTGTAGGAGTTGTACACCATCCTTGACTACCCTAGAAACTGATCCTCATGACTTTATGATCTCCGCAGTCCATGCACGAATATTGTTCGGTTCAAATCAAAATGATTTGTTAAATGAAGATTATTAAAGTATTATGAATTTAATAAAAAATAAATTAAAGTACTTACAACAATGTTCTGCATGGCCCCATTAACTGCATTGCTATCCTTATGCGTACAAGTTTAAATCTAGAGATCTCCAAATGGAACCTAGCCCTGTTGTTATACCCCTTGTAGATATTTTACTATGAACATAAAATTTTATAAATTCTAATTTATAACAATTCATGCTAGGTTTATGCAAAGGTCTTTGAGTCGGTGATTTAAACAATAGTCTGTCTCACTCTATTCTCTCTATTTTGGGCCACCACCACCTATACATATTATTAACAAAAATAAGAAAAATGTAAGTTGTATGGTTTGCAAGCATATAAGTTTCAAAAATAATATAAATTAACATTAACAAATTTAGAGCATACCTGACACGACTCGGTTATCCTTAGAGTCACAAATCTCTCCCAATCAGCAGCATTTCTAACACTCTCTAGCACTCTCTGGCCTTACTGCAATAACCTCCTCCACGATCATGTTAGCAGTCCTATTTGCCTTGTGGTGTAGCTTGTTCCACGTATTCTTCCAAGACAAGCCCATCTTCATTAAACAATAGGACTTGTGTTGCTCAGTCACATTGAACTTGGATTACATATTAAAAAAATCAAAGTTAAAAATATTAATATAACATGAGTTGGAATAAAAATATAACAAAAATGAAAATATTTTAAATTAACTTCAATATTTGAATGACATTTGTGAAATGCAAATTCTTGCAGTCCATAGGCACATTTTTCTAATCATTATGATATATGTGGAAAACATCATAATTTCAGCCTAAGATGGCCAAAAACTGGTTAATAGTTTACCTCCTTCACCGACTAGTTGCATATTGTTCATCTTCTCACTCTAGTCCACAACAACTCCTTGGTCTATTGAGTGTTAGATAAGCTGGCTTCCCAAGAGGAGGGGTGAATTGAGAAAATTAAAAATTTTCTGCAAAATATCAAGAAAGTGAAGAAGCAAAGTATGAAGGTAAAACAGAGTATAAATGAATAAACTGTAAAAGTAGCAGTAAAGAGAAGAAAACTAAGATATTTATCCTGGTTCAATCTTTCCATTTGACCTATGTCCAGTCCCCAAGTCACCACTTGAGATTTTCCACTATTCTACAAGAATTCAGTGGGCTTCTTGCAAATGCCTTAGTACAAAGATGATGCTCTGTTTCTAGAGCTCACTCTTTCATTTTATGCACTCTTACTAAGTGTTTCCCCAATCCCTTGTGATATCCCCTCACAAGAAAATCTTTCTTCCAGATAAAGATAAGATTGTTTACAATGATTAAACTCTCTTAAACAGAGTGAATATAAAAGTTGAAGTACAAATATTGAAGTGAGAGAGTAAGAGACTTTGAGTAGATGATTTGGCAGAGTTTCAGTATATACAAAATTAAAATCGTTATCCACAACTTCAAATGATGTTATATTTATAGATTTAGGTCTCAACTATACGTTAGAGACAAAATCTATCCGTTGGAGAAGTTATCTAATGGTTACTTTGAGAAACTATCCGTTAACCAATCGCATTTAATGCTTCTGACATTCTGAAATTCGAATTTCAGTTGGTTAACAGATGAATTTCATAGAACCCGAAGACTAAAGACTTCAACGTTGAATATCCGAAGTTCGTTTGTCATGAAGCAAAGTTCGAATTTTGATCTTTGGAAAATGTTTCTATGTTGTGACATACGAATTTTCATGTTTGAAGATGTTCTGTTAAGTGTGAACAATATTTTCAATTTGCTACAGTGCCTTCGAAATTTGAATTTTGGAACCCCAAAATTTGTCTGTTCGTAGCTAGTTCATAGGGCACAATAGTTCATCTAATCCGAAATTTGAATTTTCAAAGGGCAAAGTTTGTCTGTCAGAGAGACCTCTTTTCAGACTCACTTCAAAATTCGAATTTATAAATACTGTCATTCGTATGTCAACATATCATTGTAACAGACTTACAAACTTAGTTTCTGAAATTTGAATTTTCATGTTCAAAGTTCGTCTGTCAGTGAGCAATTTTGAAATCCAATCTAATCTTGGTTTTAGATGAACTTTGACATAATTTCAGACGAATTTCTTTAGTTTTCATAAGTTACTTTTTGTCTGAAATTCGAATTTTCAAAACTCAAAGTTCGTCTGTTACTGAAAGCTCCTTTCAGACACTTATCAAAGTTCAAATTTTCTCAAGTCAAAATTCGTCTGTCAGAGAGACCTCTTTTCAGACTTGTTCATTTTCAGTACGAAATTTGAATTTTCAAAGCCAAAGTTTGAATTTCTAAGATGATAGATCAGTATAAACCTTTCAAACTTCATCTGTTAGTGGGTGTTTTTCAAATATTCCATGATTTAACATAGAATCAAAGTTTTAAAACATCTTTTCACCTAATCAAAGCCTTTTACTCTAATCAAAACATTACTAAACATCCTACATCTATTCTTGCACTTATTTCTCAAGAATTTCTTCACTTGAAACCTTTTGTGCACCTTTGATATCTTTATTCCAAGCTCTTGAAGGTTGGTTTGGAATCATCAAAACACTTGATTCAACATTGAGAGGTTCCAGATGTCTCGTTTCATCATCCTCCTAGTGGTGTGCTAGCAAGATGTATATGAAAAAAATAAAATTCTTAAAAGAATTCTAAACATTTAAAATAATAAGAAAGATAATTAAATATAAATTACAAAACTCATGATGCTCAATATCAATGTTCCACCCCCTTATTTGTTGTGCTGGAGAAGGATTAACGTTACCTTGCTCATGGGTAACATCCTCATCAAGAAAGTCTGTTGCATTCTGGAGGGGGATGTTAAGGAAAACATCATCCATCAATCCCTTATCATCAACCTCTTAGGAGGTAGGCTGCTGGAAGGTGTTGGGGAAGAAGGTGCTGGGCTGCTGGAAGGATGCAAATTGTTAGGAGTCATGAGGTTGCTGGCTATAACTTATCTTCAGGATATCTAAAATGTAACAAAATAAATTATATTTTTAAATTTCAATGCAAATAATGAAAAAATAGAAAAAAAATTTCAAAAAATCACAAATAAGGAAGTATAACCTCGCTAAGATTAAAGTTTCATCTTCTTCAAGAAATATTGATTCTAAGTTATTTGGTTTGATTGGTTCACACTCATAGGTTGTGTCAGTTTCATCCTTTATTTCATACAAGTCATGAGGCTTGATATGCACAACCATGTTCGAATCCTTATTTTTCTTATCTTCTATATAGTAAACTTATTATACCTTAGATGTGAGTTTATATGGCTCATTGTCTTCATGTTCAATAGTGTGAATCAATTGAGAGAAATTAACTAACGTGATGCTTATGTCATCATTAACAATGCCATGTGTAGTTGTTGTATTTGCCTAAATGCGTTTGAATAGAACCACTGTGAATTGACCACTGTAGTTTAGTTCAATTATATTTACAAGCCTCTCGTGATATGGCATACCTCCAAATTGTACATCACTGTCACTACTGCTTGCATAACTTCTCCCAAATGTGCCAAATACCCCACAATTTTGAGTTTGCAACCATTCGTCACGTCCTATGGCGCAGAATTTGAACCCATTGACATTATATGTAGTGAACCTTCTAGCATGATCAATTGGCCCTACAAAAAGCAATTTCAATTTAGTTGAGTGAGAATCAGTATGGTCATTCCCTATTCCTTTGGAAAACTACTACACAAACTCTTTATAGACTCTCTTATCCACTTCTGCAGATGATTTGTGACTTCGCAATTGACACTTCACAACACTTCCGAATTCCTCACATGAATGATACAATTTAAATTGAAAAATGTAACATCCTACACTATCACCCTTTCATACTTCACCAATTTCTTCGAAAACTAAGCAAACACCTCAACTTTAAGCTCTCACGACATCAGAGCAATAGAAAACACCCAAAACACCAAAAATGGGCTGGGGCTATGGCCTATTACAGTACTACCATGACCTGGAAGCTCTCATATTCCAATCCTTGTAAATAGAGGGGACTTGTGCCACGACACCCATATCAAATTTCATATAAGCAAAATGCTAATTTTCCGGGTGAACTTCCACAACACACAACTTCTTATTTTGATCTTTGATTGACCTGATTCTAACTCCTACAAGTCACTCTCATCTCAATCTAACCACAAACACCAATTTCACTCAAATCCAACTCCATATGGAGATTCTAGATGCCTAACACCGTTTTGGCCACTTTTTGGCCAAAACTCACAACTCAACACCTCCATTTTCCACCAAAGGCAATTTAACACTCAATAGCCATTTATACTAGTCCTATTTGGCTCAACCAACTGGTCCAAGAAGGTTTTGTCTTAGAGAAACCACTTCTTCGAGATTTAACCCCCTTAGAACCCCAATTTACAAAATGTGCTATATGCCCAAAACTCACATACACGGCCTAAAATCCTCTTTGGGCTCACTCATACGGCCCTTCAACATACAGATACTTGCTCCTACATTAATGACCTATACCAGGGTCCACAAACATACTATGTTGCATGCTCATCAACCACCAACTCGGCATATATCCATAACTACACCATTAATCATCCCTCAACATTACCTATACAACATTATCACTTTACCTATACATACATAACCACATACATTTCCATACTCCCAGGACTCTCATACAAGCAACCAGGCATAATAAGCTACTTGGCATAATATTACATAGACTAAGTTACAAACTACCAATTATATTTGGAATTTCTGAAACACAGAGAGGCCTATGACTCCATGGTCTTCCCCGAACTAGCACTAGAGTCTTCACCTGAAAGGTTAGTAATAGAGGGGGTGTGAGACAATGTTTTAGTAACCGAGACAAACACACATATATCATTAATATCACACCTTTATGCAAATGATGTCATGCAATGCATGTCTCTTTCAACATGGCTAGAACGAGCTAGCGTCATCATACAACATTTTGATAGGTGATTTCTTTCCAATAGTCGGTGAAGACTGATTTCGGGACATCATCAAGCTCACCTTATACTAGTGCACCCGGCCAAAGGTCACACTAGTGAACCATGGCTCTCCTTCCCTCGAATCACCGTGAATTGGTGGTGATTTAGGGAAGGTGCAACCTACTACAGCATGGCTCTCTTGGCCATAGGAGATGATTTAGCAACATGGATATTTCATCCTTATCCTCCTTTATTATATATCATATCATAGTCCACTGCCACCTAACTCTCCCAATGAGAGGATTTAGTGGCAGGGATCTTTTTCCATATCATCATATCTCATCTCATCACTACCTCCCATTACACCACATCTCACTATGCTCATGGGGTAGTAATGTACATGCCATGCTAACATACCTTGAAACGCACATATATAATCATCATCACAATCATCATCATGGTCATGCTAGCATGCAATGATATGAGAATGCCATAACATCATACATACATGTCATACTCTTCATCATCATATATTCACATCATGTCACATCAAGATGCATATATTCACATCATATGCTATCTTGTTTAGCTGTGTACATACCACGATATGTACAAAAACCATACACATACATATCATGATATCATGGTATGAACAGAGACATGCATATATATATTAACATGTAACAAAAATACAAATAACCGGTTACCTCAGATTACCGATGTAACACCTTAATTTTATCTATATTTTATCATATATTATAGTATGGACAGCATCCAATTAGCTCATATTAAGAGCTTGAACCATTAATAGAACCAAAATATTTAAATAAAAAAAACCTGGTACTATTTATTTGGTTCTCAAGTTTTCTGGACGAACTTTGAAAAATCATAACTTAATCCAGAAAAATTGTATCAATGTGGTTTTAGTCTCTAAATGAAGATAGAAACATGATATACAAGATAAAAATATGAAAATTTCCTTTAACCTGACCAATTAGTAGAGTTTATTACTCAAACTTACATTGTACAAATGGTCATTTTTTCTCTTTTCCAGGATTTTGGTTGTAACTTTAAAAATTCATATCTAACTCTATACTGAGCCAAATCATGTATTCTATATGCCATTGGAAACACATATATGTCTACTTACCTTCATATTTTTCTTATACATTTATTTAGTCTAGACAGGGCACAACATCAATTTGAATCACTAGGGATCAGAACATTACTTTTACTGGAACAGTCTTGGGAAAACTTGTATATCTCTCATTGTACAGCTCTAATTGAACTCAAACCAGTGGTATATAAACCTCAAAAGATAAATATTTTCATAAATGTAAGCCACTGAATTTTCAGAGCTCTGTACTATTTTATATCACTTTTCAAAGAAAAGTAATATATTCAGTAAAATTCGCAGCCTTCACATCACTGTCCAGTTTTGACCCTTAACTTCAAAAATATACTATAAATTGTACACATATCCAAATTGAGTGTTCTTTAGCTCATTGGAAAGGTTGTTCTCTATATTTTCAGAAACTATATAACACTTGACTTACTTTCCCTGTTTCAGTCAAAAAGTATTGACTTTACTTTCATGACTACAAAATGAACTTCTAGCAATATAACATGGCAAAGAAGACTTCATAATAAGCTCACATGATCATTCCATGTTTCAAATCCATGCCAAACATTTCATAATGCTCATAAGGACATAATAGCACAATGGCATAGATCTAAAAGTATATACATGGTTTATTACATAATTTCAAAATATACACTCATAGCTTGAAAACACCATCAAGCATCATTCTCTTCTTCATTCTCCTTGCCTTTTCTTTGGACTCATTTGCCATAGCTTGTGCCTAGTCATTTGGGATACTTGAGGGGATGAGATTGGGGGACAATCTCAGTAGCTAGTTACATTCCATGCAATTATGTCAATCATGTCAAATAAACTCACATTTGATCACATATAATCACATCAATCACCTTTATATAATAAATTGCCACATTGGTCATAAAAAAATTCAGCAGCATAACGGCTTAGAAAATGGACATCTCGGGGAATAAAACCCCTCATTTTACAGCCAAGACCAATCAAAGAAATCACAATTTCAATATGGCAACACAATTTAATCATAGAAAGACAATGAAAGAACATAAAGCAAGAATGTGAAACTTAGCTACCTTGAAGCATTCCTTTGGCTCTTCGTCTTGAATCTAATGCTTCCACTGGTCTCTTTAGGCTTCCTCAAGTCCCTTAACATCATTAAACACTTGCTCAATTAACTAGAACAAGTAGCTACTTCATAAAGTCTCATTTAAAACCCTAAAGACTTAATTTTTTTATCTAAAGCCTAATCTTTGAGCCAATGCTTGTCTTTAAGGTTTTTCATCATGGAGAACTCATTTTTGCCATCAAATACATGAAAATCCATCTTATTAGTCTGACCAAAATCTGCTCTTAAGAGGAAGAAATTGGTTTTTCACAAAAACTTGCTTTAAAACATACCTAGTTTACTTTTCTTGAAAAATCTCAGACTTTCTTGTAAATTTATGGCTTAAAAACTCCTTCCCTCTTATTATCATGCTTAGGCCAAGATTAGAACAACAAAGGGAGAAGGAGAAAATCCAAGAAAACCAACTCAAATTACTTATAAACTAGGCTAGAACATTTACAAATTAAAAGAAACTTGCTTACCAATTTATTTGGGATTTTTGTTAGATTAGCTGGCTTCCCAAGAGGGGGGTGAATTGGGAAGATTAAAACTTTTCTGCAAAATATCAAGAAGGTGAAGAAAGCAATATATGATGGTAAAACAGAGTATAAACAAATAACTGTAAAGGTGGCAGTAAAGAGAAGAAGACTCAGTAATTTATCCTGGTTCAGTCTCTCCACTTGATCTACGTCCAGTCCCCAAGTCACCACTTGAGATTTTCAACTATTCTGCAAGAATTCCGTGGGCTTCTTGCAAATGCCTCAGTACAAAGATGTTGCTTTGTTTCTAGAGCTCACTCTATCTCTCTGTGCACTCTTACAAAGTGCTCCCCAATCCCTTGTTATATCCCCTCACAAGAAAATCTATCTTCCAAATGAAGATAAGATTGATTACAAAGATTAAACTCTCTTAAATAGAGTGAATATGAAAGTTGAAGTACAGAATATTGAAGTGAGAGAGTAAGAAACTTTGAGTAGATGATTTGGTAGAGTTTCAGTATATACAAAGTTAAAATCGTTACCCACAACTTCAAATGATGTTATATTTATAGATTTAGGTCTCAAATATCCGTTAGAGATAAAATCTATCCATTAGAGAAATTATCCAACGGTTACTCTAAAAAACTATCCGTTAACCAACCGCATTTAATGCTTCTGACATTCTGAAATTTGAATTTCGGTTGGTCAATAGACAAATTCCGCAGAAATCAAAGGTTAACAACTTTAACGTTGAAAGCCCGAAGTTCGTCTGTCATGAAGTGAAATTCGAATTTTGATATTTGGAAAATGTTTCTGTGTTGTGACATACGAATTTTCAAGTAGAAAGTTTTTCTGTTAAGTGTGAACAGTATTTTCAATTTGCTACAGTGCCTTCGAAATTTGAATTTTGGAACCTCAAAATTCGTCTTTCCGTAGCTGGTTTGTAAGGCATTGTAGTTCATGTGATTCAAAGTTAGAATTTTCAAATATCAAAATTTGTCTGTCAGAGAGACCTCTTTTTAGATTAACTTCAAAATTAGAATTTATAAATATTGTCATTTATATGTGAACATATCACTTTAACAGACTCACAAGCTTAGTTTCTGAAATTTGAATTTTCATGTTCAAAGTTCGTCTGTTAGTGAGCAATTTTGAAATCCAATCTAAACTTAGTTTCAGATGAACTTTGACATAATTTCAGACGAATTTCTTTAGTTTTCATAATTTTAATTTTGTCTGAAATTCAAATTTTCAAAACCCAAAGTTTGTCTGTTGCTTAAAGCTCCTTTCAGACACTTATCAAAATTCAAATTTTCCCAAGTCAAAATTCGTCTGTCAGAGAGACATCTCTGCAGACTTGTTCAGTTTCAGTATGAAATTTGAATTTTCAAGGCCAAAGTTCACACTTTCACCATGACAGATTGGTATTAACCTTTCAAACTTCGTCTGTTGGTGGGTGTTTTTCAAATATTCCATGATTTAACATAGAATCAAGGTTTTAAAATATCTTTTCACCAAATCAAAGTCTTTTACTCAAATAAAACACTATTAAACATTCTACATTAAACTTTGCACAGATTTATCTAGAATTTCTTCACTTGAAACCTTTTGGGCACCTTTGATATCTTTATTCCAAGCTCTTGAAGGTTGATTTGGAATCATCAAAACTTCTTGATTCAACAATTTTCTTTTCCTTCTTCTCCTCTTTTTTTTCCTTCATCACGTGGCTTCCTTTCTCCATCACCTTGCTGCAGCTTCTCCCTTTCTTTTCTTATCCAAATATGACGCACAACATGAGCCAAGGAGGGAGTA
This sequence comes from Adenanthera pavonina, assembly GCA_026686845.1. NCBI lineage: Eukaryota > Viridiplantae > Streptophyta > Magnoliopsida > Fabales > Fabaceae > Adenanthera > Adenanthera pavonina. Next base: position 15,384,377 of record JAIVEN010000017.1, read on the forward strand.
TTTATAAACTTTATGACCAATCAATTTATGCCACCTAGTGTTCTTGAAATTTCTTGATAATCCATGAAAATTATTAAATTAATGTCATTCTATCATGTGCTGCTTGTTGGCTATGAAATAAGGAGTATTTTGGCCCAAAAATTTCAGATATTTACTTATCCAGATATATCCTGAACCGGTCTGGACAAATAAAGTTACTTTAGCAGTATATTTTACTATTATTGGGATACTAATTATAATTATGTTGGGATATAAAATTACCATAACATACTTATCCCAATTGGTCCAAATATAAGACCCACACATTTTTCTTGAATGAATACTGCTTCTTCCTGCAGTCCAAACTGACATTTATCGGGTAATACATTAATATTAAATTATAATTACCCAATAAATATTATTTTGATCTTAATAAATTCCATACTATATTCCAATGGTCTTAGCTCATTGAGAGCTTCATTTTGACTATAATTTTTCATATTTACAAAAATGCCCTTAACCCGGGACATATTTATAATTTTTTTTAACTTTCGGGTCATTAGGTGTAATTTTTTCCAAAATTCATGAAATTTGTTTCAATTCCTGCGTATGTCCACAGACTTTCTTCCCATTTTTTTTCCCTTTTCTTCCCTTTTTTTTCTTTTCTTTTTCTTTTTTTTTCAAGGGTAAAATGGTCATTTTCTCATTTTACCTTATGATCAAGATAATTGACCTCTTCGCCTTATATTATGCAAAACAATGTATATCCATTTTTACAAATTCCTTATAGATTTTAAAATATTGAGTCTTAAACATTTAAGAGAAATTTCAAGATATTATAATCGACACCACGCACACAAGGCTTAGGCAAGCTTTCCCAAGCACCCATTATGAACTGAATGCCTCCAATTAGCCAATCAACCACTATAACATTATAATGATTTTAATTAACATAACTCACATAACACTAAAATCCATAATTTAGCCTTCCAACACTAAAATCCATAATTTAGCCTTCCAAGCTTAACCCAGAGTTCTAACAACATACATACATGCCAATGAATCCTAAACAACCATTCAAACACATAGCAACACATGTAACTTTAGATTTCCACTTCTTTTCCCAAATTTCAACCTATGGTTTTACTTAAACCCCTCGTAATCCAACCAAAACTCAAACCCAAAGCTTCCTAATACTACATAACACTTCTACAACACCAAATCAAGCATTTTAGTCCTTACCAACCATTCAAGTTGAAGAGAAAAGAGAGGAGAGGAAGCGAGATCAACTTATCAACCATTCAAGCTCCTTGGGTCCAGAAATCATCTCCTAAGGCCTGAGAATTGAAGCCCTAGCAGAGCTCCTCTGTTCTTCTTCTATTTTCTTTCTTTACGGCCAATTGATTCACATTCTGATTTAAATAGATTTTGTGACTCTCACTGCAGCTCCAGTGTTCTCGGTCTAGATATTTTTCAAGTTGCCACACATGTCTCACTGCGGCAGCCTTGTATCTCATCGCGGCGTGGCCCCTTCTTTATCCCAAATATTGAATTTGTCCTATTTTAATCCTTCCTTTGGTCCTAGTTCCTCCGGTCCTACATATATCATCAAGGTTACTTCATGTTAGCTCGATACTATGTTTAGGGTAGTGCAATGAGGGTTGTTACAAAAAAAAAATATTCACACATATAACTAAACAGATTTTGCCAACTAATAGTACTCACTGAAGGAATAGATCAACTTGTCTACAATTTGTTAGCACATGTTGATGAGTTTGCAACTTCTCTTTTGTTGTCAGTGTAAAATACTTATAGCCTCTAACTACTTTGCCAACTAGAGGGATTAAAGAGGTTGATATAAAAGACCCCTCATCATGATAGTCATCAACATGTTGAGGATGATTGAACATGATCTCAACACCTTCAAAATATCTCAAACAAAATGTTAGGACTTCGTCACTTAAATACCTTTCAGTGATCATACCTTCTGGCCATGCCTTATTTCATACATGTGACTTTAATTTTGCTAAAATTTTGTCAATTAATGAGAATTGATCTCAATATTAAATTAGGCAATAATAAAAATGATTAATCAATTAACTTTCTACAGGGTACATCCATCGATATTGCATTGGACCGATAACCTTTCCTTCTCCAGTCAGATGTACAGTCAAATGAACCATGACTGTGAAGAACAATAGAGGAAATATCATTTCCAAATGACAAAGAGTGAGAATGACCTTGTTTTGTAGTGGGTTAAGCTCATCGATGCTCAATATTTTACTACACAGTTTCCTAAAGAATGAATACAGATCAACTACCATTTCAGCTACTTCTTTGGGCAAAGTATTCATCACAGCAAAAGGTAATAGCTGCTATATCAGAACATTTGAGTTATGACTATTAAGTCCTCCAATCTTTTGTGCTCTCAAGTTGATGCATCTAGCAATATTACAAAAATATCCATCTGAAACAATGATCTTCTTTAATGCTTTAAGAAATATTTCGTTGTTCTCTTTGCTCAGAGTGAATATTACCATGTAATACTTTTAATTCTTTCCATCCATAGTTCTTGACAAATGGCCATTGTTTGTAAATTCTTCTGAGCGAATGAGTGATCCTTAGATTTTCTTGCTTCATTTAGCATTGTGAAGAGTAGATTGTCACAAACATTCTTCTCAATGTGCATAAAATCAAGTGATAAGAGCATATTGTCACAAACATTCTTCTCAGAGTCCTTGTTATATAACTCTTTGATTGCCTTTTGTGCAACTTCTTCTATCATAAATGCAACAAAGCCTAACCTTTGCCTTGTCCAATGTCCCTATCATTCATTAATCTCACCTGTAAGGTAACAGAACAAACTTCGATTCTTACTGATAATCTCCCCATCCTATGGTCCCGTCCTAATAATAGACATAGTGTTTAGTATGATTTATGCAAGATTTCATTGTTCTTTTACCTCAAGAATATCAGCAATTGGCTCACACATCTCCCTCAAATCATTTTCACATGCATCTTGAGGAAGTCCATCAATGAAGGCTTCAAATTATGAGGAGGAAGAGCAAGAAGTTCATCATGTTTCATCTTTTCATCTTTATCAGTAAGAGGTCACTTTTTCTTTTCCTCTACAGATTCAAGCACATTGTCACCTCTATCTGCTCCATGCACTTGGTCTTTTACACTTGCCTTTGCTGCAAAAGCTTCATCTTCATGCTCTTTAGTACCATTACCTTCAACATTTTCATCACCACTTCCATCCATACATTCATTACCAATTTGTTCTTCAACATCATCATCTATCTCCTCCATGTAATTTTTCTCATCAAGGTCCACCCTCTCATTCATTTTTGTCTTAGAACCTGGGCTTTGTAATTAACACCTGTGGGTTCACACAATAATCAAGAATGCTGTATGGACCCCTTAGGTGTCTGCATGGTTGATACACCACACTAATTGACTAGAGCATTTTAAGGCCACTAGGTTTCAAGATGAAAATATACTTCATGCCGTTTCAAGTGAGAACTAATGATGCATAGGTACAATGTGAGTATCGGATATGATGCGTATCTGATACGTTGATACAACTAAATCTAAAAATATAAGATATGATACTTCTAATATACATATGTATAAAACATAAAATAATCCAAAAACATACGAAATATAATTATACTAAAAAATCCAAACTAATAACACACTTATAGTTTTTTATTAATATTGAATGCCAAAAGCAAAATATGAAAGTGAAAATAGCCAAGAAGGGAATTAATGTGAAGCAATGACATTAAATCCTATGGAAATACTTAGAGTAAAAGTAGATAAAAGATTAAAAAAAATCTACTTAGATTTTAGATAAAAATATATTTTTATGAATTAAGTGATATCAGAATGTTTTTCAATATTATTTATTGCAATGAATTAAGTGATATCAAAATTAATTTGCATACATGCTTCAATTAATTACTTTAACATAAAAATTAAACTAGAAAACACCACTTGATTGATAATCAAGTTTACTCAACCAGTGATTAAGTTTTAGAAAAACTAAGTTAATTGTTAGACAAAACAATTAAGTTATAATATTGAAAGTCACCAACTAATAACTCATTAACTATAATAGATTGATAGCTAATTTTTTTTTAGGGTTTCAAAACTCTCACTACAAAATGAATAATTTAACATTTTAAACTTATCTTGAATTTGAAATTGGCTCATATGACCAGGAGAAAAGTGTGCAATTGTGTCTAACTTATTAAGTTTTAATTTTCAAGTACTGTGAAAATTTATGAAATTTATTTTAAATTTTAAATTTAAAAGTGTAGCAATATCTATAAGGAGTTTATTTTTCAGTTTTTATAAGCAAAAACCTACATCTAAAAAATCACATTATAAAATGGCCCTTTGATTTGAAGCATCCTCCCATTAAAGATTCTCCTTCAAAAACTACGCTTCAAAATCACAAACCCTAGCTTCCTTATAAAATTCCCAGGGTTACAGTAATACTTTTGACTTGGTGCATAGTGAAGATCTTTTGAGCATATGCACAAACCTTCAAGAGTACACCCATCCTTCAATATTGTTACACCTTCTTTTATCCCTAGAACCTGATCTATCCACTCACTTGAGAAAATCCCTTATGGATCATACACGCTCTGATACTTCTCTGCATTTAGGTACTTCTTCGTCACTTTATGGAATGCTAAGTTCTTGTTCTTTCCCCGATGGGGTAACCTTCTATATTTGAACAACCCCATCTACTCAATGTCCTCAAGAATATCCTCAAAAAACTTGGGAATCAACGGGTCTTTGCTTTTGTAATATGTAAATTCAAAATCCACAACGTCTTATATTTTCCCTAGGTAAGCACTGGAAGCTTTGATATAGTGCATGATGATTCCATTGTTGAGGTCTAATCCATATAGGGCTTTTGGCTCCAATTCAACAAGCTTTTGCATATCTTCGATGAAGTTTGTAATGTTAGACAAGGAGATACTAATGGCTATTTTGAAAAAGAATAGAAGTTGGAGTCTGGAATCCCAAGAGCATATGGTCATCAGTGCATCATCTTTATTGTCTAGGCAAGTCCTAGATGTTTGCATGTGATTGTTTAGTCCAATTGTAACACATTAACATTAATCTTATTTTGCCTATTTTAGGCCTTATTTATAGCTCATTGCTCATGCTTAGAAGCTTGAATCACATAGAAATATAAAACAAAACATTCAAAATTTTGGTGGTACTATTCACTTTACAATATCATTTTACTGCCAAACTTTGAAAATACATAACTAATTATAGAAAAATCCTATAAAGGTGATTCAAGTCTTTAAATGTTGCTTATGTTAGCAAGGCTGACTTCCCAAGAGGGGGGTGAATTGGGAAGATTGAAATTTCTCTGCAAAAAATGAAATGGGTGAAGATAGCACAGTGTAAAGGAAGCAACGTATAAAATAGAGCAAGCTGAAAAGTAAAGATAAGGAGAAGAAGACTCAGTGATTTATCCTGGTTCGGTCTATCCACTTGACCTACGTCCAGTCCCAAAGATAACTCTTGAGATTTTTCCAATATACAGCAAGAATTCAATGGGCTTCTTGCTAATTCCACAGTACAACGAGTATGCTCTGTTTCTGGAGCTTTCTCAATCTCTCTAAGCACTTCTACAATGTGCTTCCCAATCCCCTTATGATTTTCCCTCACAAGTAAATCTATCTTCCAGATGAAGAGTAGATTGTTTACAAAGATATAACTCTCTTGAATAGAGTAGATATGAAGGTTAAAGTACAAATATTGAAGTTGAGAGGGTAAAAGCTTTTGAGAAGAAGATTTGGCAGAAATTCGGTATATACAAGTTTGATTCGTTACCCATAACTTCAAATATTGTTATATTTATAGATTTAGGTCTCAAATGTCTGTTAGAGACAAAATCTATCCGTTGGAGAAGTTATCCAACGGTTACTCTAAAAAACTATCCGTTTACCAACCGCATTTAATGTTTCTGACATACTAAAATTCGAATTTTGGTTGGTCAACAGACGAATTTCGAAGAGACCGAAGGTTAAAGCTTCCAACGTTACAGCACGAAGTTCGTCTTGTTCATGAAGTGAAATTCGAATTTTGAAACTTACAGAACATTTTCACAATGTGACATACGAATTTTCAAGAAGAAAGTTTTTCGGTTAAGTGTGAACAGTGTTTTCAATTTTCTACAGTGCCTTTGAAATTCGAATTTTGGAAGCCCAAAATTCGTCTGTCAGCAGAATGTTCAAAGAGGCATAGTAGATCACTTTCCTCAAAATTCAAACTTTGAATGAGTGAAGTTCGTCTGTCAGAGTGATTCTTTTCAAACTAACTCCAACATATGAAGTTACAAAACTCTGTCATTCATATGTCAATGTTTCATTCCAACAGACTCACAATCTTAGCTTCTGAAATTCAAATTTTAATGTTCAAAGTTCGTCTGACAGAAAGCAGTTTTGAAACTTAAATCATTCTTGATCTTAGATGAACTTTAACATTGTTTTAGACGAATTTCTTCCATTTTCATAAGTTGTGATTTGTCTGAAATTCGAATTTTGAAGACTCAAAGTTCGTCTGTTTCAAAGAAGCTCCTTTCAGACTTATATGAAAATTCAAATGTTGGAAAGCCAAAGTTCATCTGTCAGAGAGCATTTTTCAAACTCAATTTCTTCTTGATTTCAGATGAACTTCAACATTATTTCAGACGAATTTCTTTGGTTTTCACAAACTGCATTTTATCTGAAATTCGAATTTTGGAGATGTGAAGTTCGTCTGTCACTAAAAAGCTTCTTTTAGAGTTTGATGAAAATTCAAATTTTGGAGAATCAAAATTCATCTGACAGAGAAACATCTCTTCAGACTTATTCAGTTTTAGCTCGGAATTCGAATTTCCAAAGGAGAAATTCGGATTTCCAACATGACAATTCAGTTTAAACTTTCAAACTTCATCTGTTTGTGGGTATTTTTCAAATAAGTCAAGATTTAACATAAAATCAAGGTTTAAAAACATCTTTTCTTGAACTCAAAATCTTTTACCCTCTTTTAAACATAACAAAAGATCCTACAGAAGATCTAGCAGCTAATACTCAGAAATTCTTCACTTGAAGCACTTTGATCTCCTTTGATATCTTCAATCCAAGCTTTTGGATGTTAGTTTGGAATCATCAAAACTCTTGATTCAACAGCTTATAACATTGTCTATAAGGGAAAAAAAAAAGAAATAGAGCTTTCCTTCGGTCAAATCATATGGAAAATTTTGTGAATTTTTACTGTTCATTTCATCATTTTCTCGAAACCCAATTTTCTAACCTCAAATTTGAAAAATCATTATAATTCACACACAACTCCAATTAAGGTAATCCTTAGATCATTTAAAGCTCTATTTGTCTGCTTTATGAGAATATATAACATTCATATGTTCAACTTCAAAACGCCTAAATAGTGGCAGCCTTATTACACAGGGGTCAAAGTGATCATTTCTATCCCTTAACTTTCTAAAATGAATTCTTTAACATATATACGTGGACAGATTTTGTACCAAAATGGTACCATACATCATGGAAGACCTAAAGTGAAATAATGGTCTCAAGGTACAACATCATAATAATATACATAAATTTACATAACATTTCTAAAATAACATTCCAAGACAAGATTTTCATTTCTTTTCATCAATTCCTTCTTCCTTGACTTGCTACATTCATGGAGTTTAGTAAGTCATTACTTTCATTTAAAATATTTTAAAAATTCTCAGTTGTCTTTCATGCTCCTTACAAATTCGGAGTACCTTAGCTTGTCATTTTTTTAGAACCATAATTTAGCTACTAACACTTTTATTTATATAGTCTTAATAGGTGTCTTAGCAAGACTATTTAGCATGCTCATAATTCATAGCGTCCCTTAACACTGGCTCATCTTTTCTTTCTTACTTCTTACACTTTTCTTACTCTTTATTTCTTCCCAATATGTCACCTATCTTGAAATTTCCTTCACTTGAGCATGCTCAACTTTAAAGTGCTAAGGGGTTGTACTTGCTTTTTTGCCAGAACTGGTCTTATAGATTGCTGGCAATAGGCTTCATTTCAATACATAACACATTTGTGTGACCTCTAGATAATTTACTGCTTAACTTTAAGTGTATTCAATTCATGCTTCATCTTTCTTCTATCAATTGGCTTGGTATCTTATAATGGCATCTCATCACTATTTTCATTTTCATTCATTGCTTATACTTATACTACTTCTTTTTTCTTTACTCTAGTTTTTATTAACTTAGAGTCTCAACTTACCACGTTGCCTTCATGTATAAACATATTCCTAAACCCAATACTTTTGCTTATTATAACATAGCCTTTAGGATCTCTTGTCTTTTATAGGTTGGGATTTTAACGATATTAAGGCAGTGGTAATTAATTCTTTACTCTTTTTCACTTCTCATATTTCTACTTTATCATTTTCATACATAACTTCTTTAGCTGCTTAGTCAAGGTTAGTTAGTGGTTTTGCAACTTAAGAGAGATTTCTTAACCTTTAAAAGTCTCTTGCTAGCTTAGTTAGAATTTAACACCTGGACTCTCACCATTTTTTGCTCTTTTGGGCGTCATCCCAAGAGCTACCTTCACTACTACAAAAAATATCATTTTACATCTATTATTTTGGGCTTTTTATGGCTATTCTTGAAGTGATGTAGAAACTGTAGACATAAAAAGTTTAGCATTTTACGCCCGTTAGGAAACAGCCATAAAAAGAATGCCTTTTTACGACTGTTGTTTTGTTAATAGTCATAGAAAGATCACCCTTCTTCGGTTGTTATTTGGGTAACAACCATAGAAAGGTCACCCTTCTACAGCTGTTTTTTGGCTAATAGCTGTAAAAAGGACACCCATCTATGGCTATTATTTGGGTAACAACCGTAGAAAGTCACCTTTCTATAGCTGTTATTTAGGTAATAGCCATAGAAGGGTCTATGGCTGTTTTTTGGCTAACAACCATCGAAAGGTCACATTTTCATGGCTTTTATTTAGCTAACAGCCATATAAAGTTGACAAAGTGCAACTTTCTACGGCTGTGGCTGTTTTCAAAAGAAAACAGTTGTAGAAAACAATCATTTTCACATATGTTTTTCCGAAAATAGCCATAAATTGAAACTTTTTTTTGTATATTAATACCTTGTAACTATCCATAACCAAACTTGTATTTATAGCCAAAATGTACAAAATAACAAAGCAATTTTTTATAGCAAAAAAAGTAACTAGGTTTTTTACATCATAATATCTATATACAACATCTAAGATATTATTCTAAACTATTCCAATCAATTAAAACTAATCTATGTGATAACAAAATATATTCAAATGAATTGAAAAAGAAATTTTGACCACATATTCTGAATGCGGTCAATTTCTTGCTGGAGATAGGGACAATCATCATTGAAGTACTGTAAGTTTAAAACTTATATCAACACAACTCATATAGTAAGAAGTCATAAGGGAAAAACTAAGTTATAGATAATATAATTACCTTATCTAATGAGTTAACAACATCACCAGTAATTATGTCACACATTTCTCTTATAACATAGTAGCCACACCTTGTTCCCCCAGGTTGGTGGCGAGACTAAAAATCAACAAAGAAAATGAGCAAAATCAAAATACTTGGATTAATTTCCTTTAAGGTTAGGATAAAACTACATACGTACATTTAGGCATTTCCATTTTGTTTTTTTGGCTTCTTGTGTGTGTTTCCCACCCCTTATTTGGTATGTCTTCATAGCCTTATAATCAAATACATGGAAGAAAGTAAGTTATATACTAAAATCTATTTTATATGGTACACGTGATCACAAACCAAAGTTTTACACAAATATATACTTACAGATGAACTATATCGTGAAAATCTTTGGGTGCTTTTCTATCCTCCAAAGTAACCTTATGTAGAGATATTTTCCCAAATCCTTTCATGATGATCATGTCTTCTAGCATGTACATCATCTACTTCATCTTCTTCATTCAATTGAGGTAGCCTTGTAAAGAAAGGAGATGTCTCATCAATATCATAAGTTGATTCATCATTCTCAGCATTAATAGTCAGTCTTTTTCCTTGTAGAACAACATATTACTTTTTATCAGCCAGATCAATGACATAAAAAAATTATTTTGCTTGGTTTGCCAGGATAAAAGGCTCCTCTTTGTAACCTATTCTATTAAGATCCACTAAGGTAAATCGTAACTCATTTGTTTGGACACAAGTGTTACTATCAACCCACTTACATTTGAAAATAGGAATTCTAAATTCTATGTAGTCAACCTCCCATATCTCTTCAATAACCCCAAAATATGATGTGGTTGCCAAAATAGGATTTTTATCTTTTGCACTAGAAAAATGCATTGCTTCTGCTACTACCATAACACCACTATTTTACATAGTGCTATTGTCATCCTCAGCTTTTGTATAAAATGAATACATGTTGATGTCATAACGACTTCAACATATAACCTCAAAGCATGGCCCATTAGATAACCATTTTATTGTATCATAAACATTGTCATCATTCATAACCTATTCTTTGAACCACAATTTGAAAGTCCTATTGTGTTTATTTACCAACCATTTATTGCTCTTCCGAGGTTTTTTTTTGGTGATAATGTTTTATGCTTGGCTGAGTAAGGTTGAACTTCATCAGTGTTATGTAAGATGTATAGATGTGCTTGTAGTACTTCTTTATGAACCATGCTCTTCACTCTAAGCCCTCGTGTACCCTTACCTACACCTCTTCCTTCATGGCAAAAATTTGGAAGTCTAATGGATTTTATTGCTGACAAGTATTCACTACAAAACTTAATTGACTCTTCAGTAACATATCTTTCAACAATAGATGCTTCAGGTCGATGTGGATTCTTCACATATTCTTTCAAGATTTTCATGTATTGTTCAAATGGGTACATCTACTTCAAACAAACAGGACCGTAAAGCCTTATCTCTCTCACCAAATGAACAATTAAATGAACCATAATGTCAAAAAATGATGGTGGAAAGTATATTTCAAGTTGGCACAAGGTAATAACAACATCATTTTCCAATTCATCCAATTTATGGAGTCAATCAACTTGCTACATATAGCATTGAAGAAGAAACACAATCTGGTTATAGTATGTCTTGCATTTTTTGGCAATATGTCTCGAATAGCTACTGGTAACAACTATTGCATCAAGACATGGCAATCATGAGACTTTAACCCTACTAGTTTCTAATCATTCATTGCCACGAGCCTCTTGATATTTGAAGAATACCCTTGTAGTACTTTGATGCCATATAAACACTCACAAAAACTTCTTCTCTATTTTTTGGACAATGTATAACAAGCTGGAGGCAAATAAGTCCTCTCTCCTACTAGTTGTAGAGCTAAGTCTTCTTGTATTCCCATTTCAACTAAGTCTTTTCTTGCATTCACACCATCCTTACTCGTCTCCTTTATATTTAAAAGTGTTCTAATAAAACTATCACACACATTTTTCTTAATATGCATCACATCAAGACTGTGTCTAACCTTAAGACTCTACCAATATGGAAGGTGAAAGAAGATAGACCTCTTTTTCCATAAATTCTTCTCTATTGCAAGCTTCTAGTTCTTACTGAAGATCACATTGATGTCATTCACTTGTTGATAAACTTGCTTTGCAGTTATTGCCTTTGGAGCATTTTTATATTATTGTAGGCCATTGAAAGCTTTTTTTAATCTACGATAAGGGTGGTGCCTTTTGAGAAATCTTTGATGACCAATGTAGACATTTTTCTTTCCACGTTCAAGTTGTTTGTGGCACGTGCCATGTTCACAAATAGGGCATGCTTTGTGGCCTTTTACACTGTATTCGAACAAGTTTCCATATGCAGGGAAGTCACTTATCGTACAAAAGATCATGGCATGAAGCTTAAAGGACTCCTTTTGATATGCATCAAACACATTCACACCTTCCTCCCATAACACATTTAAGTCCTTAATCAAAGGTTCCAAATAGACAACTATGTCATTTCCTGGCTGTTTCGAGCCAAAATCATCATAAACGACATGATGTACTTGTGTTTCATACACAACTGAGGAGGTAGGTTGTAAACCGCTAGAAGAACAGGCCATGAGCTATGTGTACTGCTAAGGTTTCCATAAGGATTCATTCCATCTGTACAAAGTCCAAGACTCGAATTTCTTAGCTCACAGCCAAAATTAGGAAACAGTTTATCAATTGTTTTCCATTGAGGAGAATCAGCTAGATGTCGAAGCATTCCATCCGATTTCCTCTCATCTACATACCATCTCAAGTTCTTTGCATCCTTTGCATTAGCAAACAAGCGCTTGAACCTTGGTATTATTGGAAGATACCATAACACCTTTGAAGGATAGTCCTTGACTTTTAGCGTGATGACCCACATTTTGGACACAGATGTAGCTCTTCATATTCATTTCTGTACAATATGTAGTCATTAGGATAAGCATGTATCCTTTTATACTTCATATCCATTGGGCAAAGGATTTTCTTCGCCTTATAGCTATGGTTCGGAAGTTCATTACCTTCTAGGCATATCTTTCAACAACTCAAGCAAACCAATGAAACTATTGTCGCTCCACTTATTTCTCGCTTTCAAGTTCACCAATCTCAGCACCACTGGCATCTATGTATATTTACTGCACCCCAGGTATAAAGGCTTCTTTGCAGCATTGCACAAGCTATTATATGCATGTGTTCGCTCAAAATACTCTACTCCTACATCACGGATCATGTCCTCTATTCGATCATTCAAATTAACATCAAATTCCTCATTTTCAAACACATTTGGCATTTCTGTTTCTCTATACCATAGCCATTGTGTATAGTTCTTATTGAACCCGAAACAAATTAGATGGTCTCTTATTTCAACAATTCTCAATCCCTTCCCATTCAAACATTTTACAGAAGGATAGTAAAATCTCCCATTATTATTAGGAACATTTCTTTTAAAAATTTCTAGAAATTGCTCAACCTTATTCTCATATTCATCACTAGTCCTTCTGTATTTATCCAACTATGATCCATCACTACCTAACTAAACATCTATGAATGAACAAATCAAATTTGAAGTATAAATAATCCAAATGCATATCTAACCAATTGTATAAGGCAAATGGATAACCAAATCTCTAATCAATATAAATATTTAATTGAGCAGTAAACAGATTCATTTCTATTTTAGAAGTTTTGCTCATATCATGTTTTTCACAGGCCTCATTTTCATTCAAGATATGGGAGAAACAACCAGATTCTCATAGCCCTCAATCTCAATTATGTAAGACCAGTCAACAATCCAAGTGATGTAGGAAGATAATTTGGTTATTGAAGTAGACCCTATCTCAAGGTTTGATAACTATATATAATATATTGTAGTATACTTTTAATATTATTTATAAATTATTAATCTTAACTTTTTTTGACAAATATGAGAATACAATTACTAATGTAACTGATAGAAATATTTTCAAGCTAGAAGGGATATTCAAATATATATGGCTTTCAACTTCAAATACTCATACTAGCTATTATGCTACAATAGAACAGAAATGGCAAATGAAATATAACAAAACTGGTTGGTAATACAGAATCACAAAACTTTAAAGAGAAAATGATATCCAAAAACCTTCAAGCTAAACACACCTTGTTTCAATTAGTCTCCAGCTTCAGTTATCCTAGAAAAAAAGGTGTTACACTTCTTCTAACTTCCAAAGAAGCATTACATATATATATGTATATATATACACACATACATGTTGAGGATGGATGTGTAGTTAATTCAAGAATGTTAGTGGCAATGGCAAAATTTTTTGTGAGACCTGTTAGTGCATGCATGCACAAACATTTACACAATTTAATTATATCTTAATGAAAATGAGAAAAGGAAGTGAAAGATTAGAAGATCTTCAAGATAGGCATAGAGGATGAACTTGGTGTTGTCTACTAGAACATATAGCATAGCATAAAAAGTTCAGACCAGAGAAGCCAATGCATTAACAAAATTTACCATGACAACAACCATGAATTATAAGCTGTAACATGAAGGGGTAGTGTCTTACTTGTTGCCAATTGAACATTTTCTTCAGTAGTAGGCTCACTAGATCCAGCTTCCATGTCAAAAAGTTCAAGTTTCTTATTAGCAAGGGTATTCATATACCTGTCAACCACCCAAATAATAGTATAAATCCTTCAATTGCCAAATAATTTTGGGAAACAGATTATACCATCAATTTAATCTTGTAAACTCCATTCTCCAAACAGCATTTATTACAATTTTGAAACCCAAACATGCTGTGAGGGAAATTTGGTATTGACCATTTGAGCAGTTCCAATACCTTGAAATAAATTAATGTTATTTTGAAGAAGCAGTTTTTTTCAAGTTGAAGAAACGTGCGCATCTAGACTCGTGCATTATTTTATAGATGAGGTGACATCATTTATCATCTTACTTCATTTTTATTTAAACAAAAATGAGATAATAAAAGGATGCAAATTTTCTGACAACTACTTACTATCCACTATTGTTTTAACTAGACTATGGAGGTATTATGAATCTTCAAATAATTACCCACTGCCTATTACTAGTTATTTTTTTTGGACACCTTATTACTAGTTATTTACTTACCTTTATATCTATACTGATGTATATGTGGCTACAAAGTTTTAGTTTCTTAGGGGTCCTGGCTATATTTACTAAAAGACTACATATCTAATAACTAAACAATTATGATGATGACCATATTAACAACCACTAATCCTAATCATAACTAGTTTACAATTTCTCCACGTAAATATACTCTACCTATATGGACCACAACCATCCCTCTTGATTATTTAAAGTTGCTTATTTTTCCTATTTGGAAAATAACAAATGATGGCCTTTAAACTTCAAAAATAACTAAATTATTTGAATATTTCTGATGACAGTTATCCTAATTTGTTTACATGTAAACGGTAAACCAGTACAGGAATACTACTATAGTTTTGATGGCTAAACATTCTAGCATGGAAAATTGATATGAACCATATAAGTTGTTCCAATGCATTCAGAAGAATAAAATTTATTCAGCATTGTGTCTGAGTGGGTAAACTTACGTTTTTCTCAAACCCATATACGAGTTTAGCTCCTTGATCTACAAGGAAAATGAAAGAAAACACATGACTGGGCTGTTTGTGTACAAGCACATGCACACATATAGAAATATATCAACAAACACCCAACCTAAAGCCAATTAAATCAAAATCACTTCTATAAATCACAAGACAGAAATTGGCACGCCTTTCAAATGAGTGATAATAAATGACTGAAATATCTCGAGTGGCACACTACAAAGAAACCAAACAATCGACAAATAGAAACAGTAGAAACAAATAAATCACCAAGACAAATTGGCTACGACTATAGTTTTGGACATAGCTACTTCTAAAGTTCGCAAACAACCATAGCAAGGACTATGGAGAACCAAGCAAGACACAGAAAATAATCTTCTATATATTATGTTTATATATGAAAACAAGCTCAAGTCACTCTGAAGGAAATCTACTACATCAAACAATAGGGACATCTTCCTATCTTGAAAAAGTGATTTCATTAATAATAAGGACTGAGGAATTTCTTTTATTAGTATCAATCTCTAGTGCAAACACCTTACTTTTCAAACAAATGGACGACACAACCTTATTAAGATCATATCTTCAAAATACTTTACAGAAAATTGAAAAAAAAAAACTATTTTGTTAACTAAAGAATTAAACAAGAAGTATGCCAATGGTCAAGTAGTAGCTAGCTACACACTCAAACCAACTAGAACTCCTATGGAACAAAGCAATAGAAAGAATTGCATTGTCCTTTTTTGTTGCAGAGTAAAGTAGATGACAATATATACAATGGCTGGTATATATAGTACATAAACAAAATGAAGCATCTGAGAGAATTAGAAGGCAACTCTCATTTTGCCTCTACATAATTGGTAGTTCTAATTTGAGAATAAAAGATACGTATGGTTTAAAAAGACATCCCTATTTCATTGGAATGGGTTTATTAAAAGGCATGGCTTTGCTATCAGGTAATGGGTATTATATGTTAATGTAGACAAGATAGAAACATGAGTTTTATGGGAGTTAGGAGCAAACAATGAAATAGAAGCAATACCAAGCATTGTTCTGTGACAATGGGCCCAGGGAATATCAAAGCCCGAGAAAGCAAACCCATTGTTATGAGGAAGTGAAGACATTTAAAACCAGACAAGCGTAAGTTGTCACAAATTACCAGTAATCCAGGAACAGAGAAGCCATTTTGAAGTTTCAGCTATTGAAATGCGAGTGCATAGGTAAACATACATATCATGAACAGGGAGAAAAATAAAAATAGAGACATCCATCAAAAGCCATTAAGTGTTTAGAGAGCTAGCCTTCTATGATATTTGTCATAGGAATAAAATCAAACACCTAAAAACATATATATATCTAATCAGAGCTATGCACAGCAAATGGAAGCAAACCCAAAATGAAAATGCAAATGGAATGGAGCGAAATGGCAATCACCAGAGAATGCACAGCAACCACAAATATACTGAAATTTTTATCAATTATTGAAGTGTAGAAGAGAAGAAGATGGTTTACCTAGAAGAGCCTTGCCTTATTTGTTCACTTTGAAATGGAAATGAAGGCGCCAAAAAAAGAGAATGAGCTGAACCAGTGAACCTAGAAATGAAGGGAAAAAAATGAAGCACCCAAAATGAAAATGCAAGCGGAATGGAGAACGAGTGCAGCAAAACCCAAAATGAAAACGCAAAGCAAAGGGAAATGAAGTTATAGAGTAGGTAGGGAAGTGAACTAGTTAATGACCTAAGCACCACATGCAAATTGGAATGAGGACGCGACGTAGGTTTACTTGAGGGAGCTTTGAGCTTTGAGTGTCAAATTTTAGAGGAATACTTGAGTAGTTGAGCCAAAAAATGATGAACCCAAAAATGAAAAGTGCAAAGGCGCCTAATATTATTGAATGTGTTAATGGTTTTCTTTGTTTTCCAGAAAACAACCGTAGAAAACATAATTTTTTATTTAAAAATTAAAATGTTTTTTTTAATTTAAGAAATAGCAATTAAATATGTAATTTTAATTTGCAATATTTCTATAGCTATTTTATAAAAGACAACTATATAAAGCTTGATTAGTTATCTCCTTAAAGAACATATGGATTATATGAAAATAAGAACATTCTTTTTAATTGAAAAATTTTCAATAGCTCCTTTTACGAAAAATAACCATCAAAGCCTTCAAATTTTTTAATTTAAAAAAATAAAACATTCTTTTTTAATTTAAAAAATAAAATAAATATACAACATTTTTAATCTAAAACATCTTTTTTTAATTTAAAATAATTTTTAATTAAAAACCTTGAGGTTATTTTATTTTTAAAAAATAAAAATATTATTTTTATTTAATAAAGAAAATAAATATTATCTTTTTTTTTCTATTATTATTTAACAAATAGCCACAAAATGCTTCATTAGTTACAACTATTTTTTAAAAAACCGATTAGAAAACCTGAGTTTCTTTTTTTAATTTTAAAACAACTAAATGTTGACCTTTCTATGATTATTTTTTGAAAACAACCGTAGAAATGTAACTTTCTACCGCTGTTTTTTGAAAAACAGCCATAGAAAACTCTTCTACATCTTCCTTTAAAAACAAAAAAAAAAAAGCAAAAATAAAAAATTTCTTTTTAATTGAAATTTTTTTTATTGCTACTTCTCTAAAAACAACCACAAAAACTTTTAAATTTTTTAATTTAAAAAATAAATATTTCTTTTTTATTTTTTTTTTAAAAATAAATATACAACATTTTTTAGTCTAAAACATTGAATTTTTTAATTTAAAATATTATTCTTTTAATTTAAAATAATATTTTTTAATTCAAAACCTTGATTTCATTTTATTTTTAAGAAAATATTTTTATTTAAAAAAGCAATTAAGTATTTACTTTTTACCGTTATTATTTAATACATAACTACAAAATACTTCACAAATTATGACCATTTTATAAAAATCAGTTAGAAAACTTAATTTTGTTAAATCTTAAAATGAGCAAACATTAATCTTTCTACTGCAGTTTTTTGAAAAACAACCGTAAAAAGCTTGGGTTTTTTTTAATTAAAATGAGACCTTTCTATAGCTGTTTTTTAAAAGATAGTCGTAAAAAGCTTTTTATATACGGCTATTTTTTAAGAAACAACCATAGAAAGCTTCAGGAATTTTTTTTATTAAATTGAGTGACCGTTTTATGGCTATCTTTCAAACTTCAGGTATTTTTTTTTAATTAAATTGAGTGATCATTTTATGGCTGTTTTTAGAAAAACATCCATAAAAAGCTTTCCATATACGCTATTTTTAATGGCTATTTTTTAAAAAAATCTATAGAAAATTAATATTATCCACTTATTTACAAAATTGCTATCGATTAACTTTTTATGTTTGCTTTTGTTTCAACAGACATAAATAAGAGACGTAAAATGATTATTTTGTAGTAGTACTTTCTTTTGTTGAATCAAGTGTTTTGATAATTCCAAACAATTAGAGCTTGAAAGGAGAATATCAGAGGAGTATAAAAGTAAAAATGTGAAGAAATCCAAAGAAAAACATGTGAAGATTTAGTTGTTAGGATTTTTCATGATGTACACAGGGTAAAAGGGTTTTGTTTTTTCTTATTTATGTTCCCACAACATTTAAATAAGTGTTCTCATAGTTATCCTCTGTTAGCATATGTTAGATTTGGAAAACACTGACTAACAGATGAATTTTGCTATTGATTCATATATATTTTGTGCAAAATTCAAACTTTGGTTATTGAAATTCAAAGTTTCACAGTTATCATCTCTGAAATATGAATTTCAAGTTCTTAAATTTGAATTTCAGCCTAAGCATTGTTAGTGAAATGTGTAAAATTCGTCTAAGGCCTAGTCAAAATTTGAATGTTATTAAAGTGCATAAAAAGTTCAGAGTTACTCTTTCTGACAGACGAATTTTGAAAATTAAAATTTGAATTTTGAAATAAGAACTTGCGAGTCTCGTTAGAGCATGTCTCTGACAGACGAATTTTGAAGTGTAAAATTTGAATTTCACATAGCAGAATTTTTGTGCCATGTTGAGCAAGCCTCTGACGGACGAATTTCAGTTTCTAAAATTTGAATTTTAAGTGCATTATAAAAACATGAGACAGTTGTTCGTACTCAACAAATGCACTTTTGATATGAAAATTCGTTTGTTTTAACATGGAATATATTTGACAAATTCAAAATTTGAATTTCACTCATGAACAGATGAATTTTGGAAGTTTAACATTGAAGCCCTTAACTTATGGTCTCTGCGAAATTCGTCTGTTGACACCCAAAATTCAAATTTAAATGTATCAAATACATTAAATGTGGCTAGTAAATGGCTAGTTCTACAAAGTAACTATTAGTTAACATCTCTAATAGCTAGATCTTGTGCTAACGACTAGTTAAGTCACAAATCTATAAATAGAACTTCATTTGAAGTTGTAGATAACATTTTTAATGCCATATATACTGAAACTCTGTTGAATTCATTAGTCAAAACCTTTTCACTCTCACACTTAATTTATTGTACTTCAACTATTATATCTACTCTGATTTAAAGAGTATTCTTTTTGTGTAAAATATTTTCTTCATTTGAAAGAAGGATTTCATGTTATGGGATTCACAAGAGAATTGAGGAAACACTTTGTAAGAGTGCATAGTATAGAATCTTAGTGTTCTTAAAATAGAGTACAAGTTTGTATTGAGGCATTGCAAGGAGCCCATTGAATTCTTGCTGATAGTGAAAATCTTAAGCGGTGGCTTGAAGAGTCAAGTGGATCATATCGAACCAGGATAAATTTCTGAGTCATTTCCTTCTTTACCTTGCATTTACCTTATTCTTGTTGCACTCTATGTTTTTGTAAAATCTTGTTGTCACTATGAATTTGTCTTTTGTAGAAAAAGTTTGAACTTCCTAATTCACCCCCTTTGGAAGCTAGCAATCCTAACAAGTGGTATTAGAGTCTGAACTTCCAACAAAAGGAATTAACACTTCGGGAGAAGCTTGTTAGGTCTATTGGCTTCCTAAGAGGGGGGTAAATTGGGAAGTTTGAAATTTTCTGCAAAATATTAAAAGAGTGATGAAAGCAAAAATTGCAGAAAAATAGAGTACAAAATATAATAGAGCAATTAGCAAGGTAGAGGAAATGAAGACACAAAGATTTATTCTGGTTCGGTTTCTTCCTCTTGACCTACATCCAGTTCTCAAGCTACCACTTGAGATTTTTCATTATCTTGCAAGAATTCAGTGGGCTTCTTGCAATGCCACAATACAACCTTGTGCTCTGTCTTAAGAGCTTACAAACTCTTACTCTGCACTCTAGCAAAATGTTTCCCAAATTCCTTGTGAAATCCCCTCATAAGAAAATCTTTCTTTCAGATGAAGATAAGATTATTTATAACAAGATAAACTCTCTAATATAGAGTATGTATGACAGTTGAGGTGCAATAAATGAAGTGTGAGGGAGTAGAAAGCTTTGTCTAATGATTTTGATAGAGTTTCAGTATATACAATATAAAATTATTTTTCACAATTTCAAATAAAGTTTTGTTTATAGATTTATGTCTTAACTTTACATTGGAGATAAGATCTAGCCATTAGAAACGTTACCCAACGGTTACTCTGCAAGACTAGCTGTTCACCAACCGTATTTATTGCGTCTGACATCTAAAGTTTGCATTTTAGGATGTCAACAGATGAATTTTGCAGAGGACATAAGTTAAAGACTTTAACGTTGAACTTCAAAGTTTGTCTGTTCAAAGGTGAAATTTGAATTTTGATCTTGACAAATATTTTCCATGTTAGAACATACGAATTTTCAAGTTTAAAGTTCTTCTGTTAAGTGTGAACAGTTATCCTATGTTGCTACAGTAAACCCGAAATTCAAATTTTGGGGATCCAAAATTTGTCTGTCAGTTAGCAACTTAATACGACATAAAATTTCTTCTTTTCAAAATTCAAATTTTGAGTCTTCAAAGTTCATTTGTTAGAGAGACCTCTTATCAGACTTACATACATTTTCATTGCAAAATTAAAATTTTCAAAGTAGAAGTTCATCTGTCAGAGGGATATCTAATCGGACTTATACATTTTCATTCCAAAGTTCAAATTTTCAAAAACAAAGTTCATTTGTCAAAAGAATTGAGTTTAAACTCTTTTTGCACTCGAATTTGAGAAGAACTTTGACATAGCTTCAAATGAATTTTTCACTTTTCACAAATTATGCTTCACTCGAAATTCAAATTTCAACAGGTTGAAATTCTTTGGTCAAAAGTAACATCTCTGTAACTTTAAATTTTAGTTATCAAAGTTCAAATTTTCAAAGAAACATATGAAGTTTAACAGTTCAAAATTCATCTGTCAGTGAGTATTTTTCAAATTTATCATAAGTTAGTATAGGATAGTTGAAAAACACTTATTTAAAACCAGTGAGTGCAAGATCAAAGCCTTTTACTCTATGAACACTATGAGAAATCCTACAAACTAATCTTGTACTCATTTCTTCCTGGATTTCTTCACTTGAGTTCTCTTGTGCTCCTTTGATATCTTCCTTCCAAGCTTCGGTTGTTTGGAATCATCAAAACACTTGATTCA
Organism: Adenanthera pavonina; assembly: GCA_026686845.1. Classification (NCBI taxonomy): domain Eukaryota; kingdom Viridiplantae; phylum Streptophyta; class Magnoliopsida; order Fabales; family Fabaceae; genus Adenanthera; species Adenanthera pavonina. The sequence goes on from JAIVEN010000017.1 coordinate 15,406,108, forward strand.
ACATTCTCCCTCTTTTTGATGTTGACAAAACAACTTGCAAAATGGATTAGTACTTGAGTTTGCTTCTAAGAGCTCCCGCCTTAATATATGTGTGAAAGTTCAAAGATAAGTGTATCATATACAGCAGATCAGAAGAAAGATAGGGAATCTCATTGTATTAATTCTTTGAAGGTTTGGATCAATGATATGACATTGCAAACACAAAATTTTAAAGTAAAATTGTCATTTCATTACAAGAGATACAAAAAACATGAATAAGCAGTACAAGTAAATCGAAGCAACCCTAAGATCTAATCATATTTTTTTGGGGTTTGGATTTCTTGCTATAAGTTTTGCCAGAATGTCCTGCAATAGTCTTCCTAAGTTACTTAGATTTCTTCTCCCCTTTTTTGGCATCATCAGGGACTTGAACGTGCATAGTAAGAGGAGGAATCTGTGACACTAGAATTGCATGAAGAGGAACAGGAATGAGTGGCAAATGAGAAGGAATCAGAGGAAAAGGTACAGAGGCTTCCTTCTTCATCTTTAGACACATCAAGGAGCTCTTGCATTTCCTTTCTAGAAAGAGCCAGTTAAGCTCTTCGCTCCTTTGTGAGACCATATGCAGAAAGGGATGAAGTAGGAGCTGGAGAGGGAAACATCTCATTAAGCCTTTGTTTTTGAGCTTGCACAATGGCATCATATGCAATGGCTCCAATATCCATGTGAGGAACAAGGCTACTTTCTTCATTCAGAGCAGCTTGAATGATTGGTGCAAAATTGATGGCTGCTACAAGCTTCTCGATTTACTCAGATTCTTGAAGTAAAAGAATTGACTCCTGAGTATCTTTTACAATAGGCTCATGGGAACTTGCTTCCTGAGGAGCCTCTTCCTTTATGCCATAGTCCAAGGGTAGACTAGGACTTGTCTCATTGCTGGAAGCCTATGGGGTGGCCATAAATTCAGCAGCCTCAGTAGCAGCATGTTCATTAACATTAGGCTTAGAAGAGGTGAGCTCAAATGGGCTTGGAGGTTCAGGAGTGGGAGATTTGGTAGGCTCAAAGGGTACTAGTTGAGGTGGAGATGATGTAAAGGGGATAACACTTCTAATTTCCTCATACGCATTAACAACCACTTTTATGTTTTTGGCCAACTGAAATATTTGATCTTGTAAGTGAGCAAACTTGGCATTTTGCTCATCTCTGATGCTCAACATAAGTGCAGACAGGCTGTCATATAACTTAGTGATCTTGGTTGGCTTTGCCCAGGTAAAGAGAGTGGATAACTGAGGTGTCTGAGTGGGCTGTGGTGGAGAAACAGGTAGAGAAGGCTATGGTGAGAGTTGTGAGGGTGGAGCAGCCCTAGAAGTTCCTGCTTGCTATTGTGAATGACCTTCCTCAAAGAACACATCTTCTGACTTCCCAGCTCCTTTTCCAATCCACTTGCCATCTTTTCTCTCAATTCCCATCCTTTGCAATTCTTCCTCTTTGAAGACTTCAGTGGGCTTGCCTTTCCTTTTCTCCAAGTGTTGAATTCTAGCATACTGAAGTATTGTGGAGATGATGGAGGCAAAGGGCAAAGTGGAGTCTCTCTTCTGATCTCTTGCTTTGATCATGCATTGAAGGATAATATAGCCCATATTTAACATCTTACCATGCATGAGTGTAGTCATCACATGTGCTTTAGCCCTTGTGATTAGATAAAAACTTCCCCCTTTGTTGAATATGGTCCTAGACACAATGTAGTGTAGGACCCTGACTTGAGCACTCAGATTAGAAGGCTTTAGCAAACTCAGAGGAGGCCTATTCTCACGTCTCCTAAACAGGGTATTCAGTACAGTACTTTCTTTGTAATTTAAGAAAGGACCATCTTCCTCATCTGCAGTTTCATCCTCATCCATGTATCTTGAGGTGGTGATGTCAATCTTCAGTCCATCTTGTCTAGGGATTTCCAGTACTTCATTAAAGGTCTCATCAAACAACTAAATAGTTATAGACCTCAGATTTACCTCCCATTTCTCCTTCTTGCTATTGTACATCAGAGTAGCATACCATGTTTTGACAACCTCATCATCATATCTCTCCTTAATTTCCAACAAGTTCTTATATTTAATCATCTATAGCCCAGCATCAAAATTATTGGAAATAAGAAATTCTTCTATATTTGTACAGTGAGGTTTGATTACCTTCTTGCTGATAAACTTGGGGGTATACTCTTCTAGGATATGAGTATTGCTCCATAATGGCTTCGTAGTTAACTAGAATTCCTCTGACTCAGTATTGGAAGAAGAAGAAGCAGCAGAGGTAGCAGTGGTAGGGACAAGTTTCTTCGACATCAGCCTTAGAGAGGTTTTCTGCTTTTTAGATGGAGTTCCCTTGCTGGACTTGCTTTTCTTTTTCTGAGGCTCACCTCCTTTGGAGGCATATTGAGACTTAACTGCTCTCTTTGCTCTGGACTTTCCTTTACCCACATCAAGATTTTTAACCTTTACCATTCTCGTGAGTGATTGATATAGAAAGATGCAAGGAATAGGTTTACAAGGTGCAAAAAGAAGTTTAAACAGTGGGAAATGAAGATTCATGAACGAAATTGATGAGAAATTAATAGAGGAGGTGAATAGACTTGGGAGAAAGACAAATAGGGTTGTGTCTGTTCAGAGTGAGACCCTTCATTTTAACTTCTGTAACCGTCTAACAAACAAATAATAAGGGGTCAAAATTCAAATTTCGAGCAGTTATGAGTTAAGCAATAGATGAATTTCATTTTTGAAAGTTCATCTTACAAAGACTTGATATGAAAGCATGCTTTAACAGATGAATTTAGTGATTCAAAAATTCAAATTTCAAAGTTTTGTAAAAGTCTCTAAAATGCGTATTTTGGGGTATTGAAATTCGCACATAGAGCATTTTGAGCAAAGTCAACATTCACAATGTAATTCAAAAATTTGAATTTCTAGCAGTCAACATATGAATTTTGAGGGATATGAAAGTATTGTAACAACGTGAAAGCTATTGAAATTCATCTAATAAGTACCTAAGTTCAAATATTGAGCGTACCAGTTCATTCAAAAACACATTTTAACATGGAAATTCATCTAATAACATCGAAAATGTGAATTTCAGATTTCTGAACTTACAGATAGGGCTTGAAAGTTCAAATTTTTTGCTTTCCTTCAGTATCTTTTGATTATGCAGGTCTTATTAACTCCAGTAAATTGATTTGCTATCATCTAGACTCATGAGAAGTACCTGCAAAACATCTCAAGCATACTCTGATGCTAAAGTTAGTATCAATTTAATGTCAAAAACTTAAATAGATTTAGTTAGAGACTTGCTCACAATTCATTGGGATTTACCATTCCTAATTCTCTTCTGATTTTACAGTATCTATCTTCTGCAAGTGGCTTAGTCAGAATGTCTGCAATTTGATCTTCATTAAGGATGTATTCCAATTTGATGTCTCCTTTCAAAGCATGATCTTTTATGAAGTGATGTCTTACTTCAATGTGCTTTGTCCTTGAATGCATGACTGGATTTTTTGTGATGTTAATAGCACTTTGATTATCACATTTTATTAGTATCTCCTTCATCTCAATCTCAAGATCTTCAAGTTGCTACTTCATCCAAAGGACTTGAGCACAACAGCTGCCTACTGTAACATATTCAACTTCTGCTGTGGAGAGAGCTACACTATTTTGCTTCTTGCTAAACCATGAAACCAAGGATCCTCCAAGAAACTAGTACGTTCCACTTATGCTTTTTCTATCAGTTTTGGATCTAGCAAAGTTAGCATTAATATATCCCGTGAGCTCTTCTCTATTGCCTTTTGGATACCAAAGTCCTATTTATGATGTTCCAATTAGGTATCCGAAAATTCTTTTCACAGCTGTTGCATGGGACTCTTTGGGACATGATTGGAACCTTACACACATACAAACATTGAACATAATTTCAGGTTTACTAGCTGTTAGGTATAGCACGGAGTCAATCATTCTCCTATATTGAGTTATGTCAAAAGGTTTTCCTCCCTCATCCATATCAAGTTTTGTTGCAGTTGCCATAGGAGTTCCTATTGATTTGGCATTTTCCATTACAAACTTTTTCAGCAGCTCCTTAAGATATTTTGATTGATTGAGGAAGATGCCATCATCACATTGTTTAATTTGCAGTCCAACGAAGAAGTTGATCTCACCTATCATTGATATTTCAAATTCACTTTGCATTAGCTTAGAGAAATTCTTGCAAAGAGATTTATTAGAAGCACCAAATATAATATCAGTAAGATAAATTTGAACAATAAGTAAGTCTTTATTTTCTTTTTTAGTAAACAGTGTTGTATCTACTTTTCCTCTATTAAATCCTTTTTTAGTCAGAAAATTACTTAGCCTTTCATACCATGCTTTAGGAACTTGTTTTAGGCCATCAAGAGCTTTCTTCAGTTTATAAACATGGTTTGACTTTGTTGAGTCCTCAAAATCTGGAGGTTGATCAACATAAACTTCTTTCATGATATATCGATTCAGAAAAGCACTCTTTACATCTATTTGATACAGCATTATGTCTTTCATGCATGCATAAGCTAAAAGAATTCTTATTGCTTCAAATCTTACAACTGGAGCAAAAGTTTCCTCATAATCTATACCTTCTTCCTTATTATATCCTTTGGCCACTAATCTAGCTTTGTTTCTGATAATTGTTCTTGATTCATTAAGTTTGTTTCTAAATACCCATTTAGTTCCAATAGTTGGGTGATTCTTGGGTCTAGGCATTAAATCCCAAATTTAATTTCTTTCAAATTGATTGAATTCATCTTGTATAGCCTATGTCCAATATTCATTAGTTAAGGCTTCTTCAGCACACTTAAGTTCAATTTGAGAAATAAATGCACAATTGTTTATTTGATCCCTAAGTTGTCTTTTGGTTTTAACATTCTCTTGAACACTCCTAATCACTTGATCAACTAGATGACTCCTTTGATATCTCCAACCTCTACGGAGTTCTTAAGAATTTTTTTCATTGTTTTCACATTCAATATCTTTCTCCTTAATATCTTCCTCTACATTAGTAGATTCAGATATTTTGGGAGGTTTAATTTTATCTTCTCTAGAAAAACTCAAGTTCTTAAAGCTAGAAATAAGATTATCCTCATCAATGGCATGCTTGGAAACAGTTTCATTTTCAATAAAGACAACATGCACATATTCTTCTATAGCTCTAGTCTTTTTATTGAAAACACTATATGCTTTACTTCTATAGGAATAGCCAAGGAATATACTTTCATCTGATTTAGCATCACACTTACCCAGATTTTCTTTTCCATGGTTATGGATGAAGCATTTGCATCCAAACACATGCAAGTATGAGAGGTTTAGCTTTCTTCCTTTGTACAGCTCATAGGGTGTCTTCCCCAGAATTGGTTTGATGTAGGCTCGGTTAATGATATAGCTTGCTGTGTTTACTGCATAAGCCCAGAAAACTTGAGGAAGCTTCTTTTCGTTCAGCATTGCTCTGGCCATTTCTCCAATTGTTCTGTTCTTCCTTTCCAGCACTCCATCTTGCTGAGGGGTCCTTGGTGCTAAGAAGTTATGATCAATTCTATGCTCTTCACAGTACCCTAGAAAGCTTGAATTTTCAAATTTTTCTCAATGATCAGACCCGATAAACATAATGGAAATACCTTTCTCATTTTGTACTTTCTTAGCTAAGGTTACAAATGCATCAAATGTTTCATTCTTGGACGAAAGGAACAAAGTCCAGGTAAATCTAGAGTAATCATCTACAATCACAAGTGTATACAAGTTTTCACCAATGCTTTTTATGCTAGATGGACCTATCAAATCCATGTGTAATAATTGCAGTGGTTTAGATATGGTGATTACATTTTTAGGTTTGAATGATGATTTAGTTTATTTCCCTTTGAGGCATGCATCACATTCTTTATCCTTTTCAAAAGAAATTTTTTGTAATCCAGTGACTAAATCATTCTTAATCAATTTTGTTAATTGGTTCATGTTAACATGTGCTAGTCTTCTATGCTACAAGCAACTGTCAATATCTTTACTAATTAAACATGTAGAGTCTAAAGTGGGAAGTTCATCAAGATCAATAGTATAGCAGTTACCATCCCTTTGAGCTTTCAGAATTACTTTGCAATCACTTTTTTTGATGACTAGGCAGAATTTTGAGTTAAACAGTACCCGGTTCCATTTGTCACATGTCTGACTCACACTCAGCAGGTTTTGGTTAAGGCCAACTACAAATAACACCTCTTCTATAGATGTTTCAGGATTCTTCCCCACAATACCAATGCCAATTTTTTTGCCATATTGGTCACCTCCAAAGGTCATCTTTCCTCCTTTCTTGTCTCTAAGGGTGATGAACTTTTCCTTATCACCAGTCATATGTCTTGAGCAAGCACTGTTTATATACCATTTGTTACTTTTACTAGCTCTAAGACAAACCTGCAAAACAAAGTTCATTTTTTCTTTTTAGGTACCTAAATCTACTTTGGTACTTTTCTCTTAGTGGCATTATCCCTAGATACAAATGTACTTTTGGGAACCCATTCTACCTTCTTGCCAAGTCCATTTTTCCTTAACAAACATGAACTAGAAACATGTCCCTTCTTGTTACAGAAGTGGCAAGTGATAAATGGACTGCTAGATTGTATGTAGGGAGAAAGCAATGTAGATAATATTTTTGTTTTACACACTTTGGTTGGATATAAGATTAAATGGATTTTGAGTTGTAACTTTTCTTCTTATGTCTATCAGAATGCACAAAAAGTCTCATATATAAATGTTAATTCTTCTTTTCATTCTTTTCTTTGACTGCACAAGGATTATAGCTAAGTCCAGTTTTTTCTTGTACAATTTTTTGACTTCCTAATGAAGCGAACAACATATTTTTACCCTTGGTGAGTTTAGCCATGCTTTTCAAAAGATATTCATTATTTTTCTTCAGTTCAATATATGATGTACAACAAACATATTCAGTTCTATGTAGAGATGCAATGTCAGATATTTTGCAATCAGACTCTAACTTGCTAATCTTCTTCTTGGCCAATTTTAGTTCTTTTGTAGTTTTAATGAATTTATCATGCAGATCATGAAGTGCATCAAGCAGTTCATAATATGAGGGTTCAGAATCATTTACCTCATCCTCATGATCACTACCAAATAAGTTTGGAGTCTCTTCAGCTGGACATTTTATTAAACAGATGTTGGCAATTTCTTTCTCTTCTTTTCCTTCCTTATTTGAGCTATTACCTCAGATTGATGAGATGTATGCATTTTTCTTTTTGCCTTTGTCAGCAGCTTTCTTTTCTTTTTTCTGGTTTTTCAGGAATTATGGGCAATTCCATTTGATGTGCCCTTGCTTCTTGCATTCATGGCAAGTGACAGGCTTTTTGCCTTCTTTCTTGTTGTCTACAGCTGCTCCTTTCTTGAAGAATCTTTTATTTCTCTTCTTATTATAGAACCTTCCAAATTTTCTGACTAGCATAGCTAGTACCTCTTCATCCAGTTCTTCTTCATCATCGGATTCTTCTTCTCTTTCTTCTGTAGCTTTCAATACAAGACCCTTTTTCTTCTTATCTTGACCAACTTCCTTGAGAGCTTTCATCTTACCCTCAAACTCTTCACAACTGTCGAAGAGAGCTATGACAGAAGCCATTTACTCTCCTCTGGCCTCTTTTATGGCTGTTACTTTTGGTTGCCATTCCAGAGGGAGAGCTCTGAAAATCTTTCTATCTTTCTCTGGTTGAGTATACTTATTACCAAGGCTCTTTAGTTGATTCATAATAAGGGTGAATCTCTTTTGCAGTTCTTTGATGCTTTCTCCTTCCATCATTTTGAAGCTTTCATATTCACCAATATAAGAGTTTAGTTTGTTCTCCCTCACTCCAGTATTCTTTCGTGAGCAATTTCTAGAGTGTCCCACATTCTTTTGGCTGTGGTACATTGAGATACCCTATAGAATTTGTCCTGATTGAGTGCATTGACCAAGTAATATTTTGCTTTGTCGTTGAGAGAACTCTTCTCTTATCTTCCTCATTTTACTTCTCTTCTAGTTTTTCTTTGTATTTACCATCATTTTGTAGTTTCATTGGGACAAAATCTCCCTTCTGATGACTGACCAGATGTCTAAGTCAATGAACTGGAGATAGATTTGCATTCTTATCTTCTAGTATCCATAGTACTTTCCATTGAAGTTAGGAGGTTTATTGGTGTTATTTCCTTCATGAAGAATGCTTTCTCCAAAGCCAGTAATTAATTTTCCCCGATTGTTAAAACCTTCACTTGGGAGTCCGGGCTCTGATACCACTTGTTAGGTCTGCTGGCTTCCCAAGAGGTGGTGAATTGGGAAGTTTGAAATTTTCTGCAAAACATTAAAAGAGTGATGAAAGCAAAAATTGCAGAAAAATAGAGTACAGAATATAATAGAGAAATTAGCAAGGTAGAGGAAATGAAGACACAAAGATTTATTCTAGTTCGGTTTCTTCCTCTTGACCTACATCTAGTTCTCAAGCTACCACTTGAGATTTTCCATTATCTTGCAAGAATTCAGTGGGCTTCTTGCAATGCCACAATACAACCTTGTGCTCTGTCTTAAAAGCTTACAAACTCTTACTCTGCACTCTAGCAAAATGTTTCCCAAATTCCTTGTGAAATCCCCTCATAAGAAAATCTTTCTTTCAGATGAAGATAAGATTATTTATAACAAGATAAACTCTCTAATATAGAGTATGTATGACAGTTGAGGTGCAATAAATGAAGTGTGAGGGAGTAGAAAGCTTTGTCTAATGATTTTGATAGAGTTTCAGTATATACAATGTAAAATTATTTTTCACAACTTCAAATAAAGTTTTGTTTATAGATTTATGTCTTAACTTTACATTGGAGATAAGATCTAGCCATTAGAAACGTTACCCAACGGTTACTCTGCAAGACTAGCTGTTCACCAACCGTATTTATTGCGTCTGACATCTAAAGTTTGCATTTTAGGATGTCAACAGATGAATTTTGCAGAGGACATAAGTTAAAGACTTTAACGTTGAACTTCAAAGTTTGTCTGTTCAAAGGTGAAATTTGAATTTTGATCTTGACAAATATTTTCCATGTTAGAACATACGAATTTTCAAGTTTAAAGTTCTTCTGTTAAGTGTGAACAGTTATCCTATGTTGCTACAGTAAACCCGAAATTCAAATTTTGGGGATCCAAAATTCGCCTGTCAGTTAGCAACTTAATACGGCATAAAATTTCTTCTTTTTGAAATTCAAATTTTGAGTCTTCAAATTTCATTTGTTAGAGAGACCTCTTATCAGACTTACATACGTTTTCATTACAAAATTCTAATTTTCAAAGTAGAAGTTCATCTGTTAGAGGGATATCTAATCGGACTTATACATTTTCATTCCAAAGTTCAAATTTTCAAAAACAAAGTTCATTTGTCAAAAGAATTGAGTTTGAACTCTTTTTGCGCTCGAATTTTAGAAGAACTTTTAAACAAATTTTTCACTTTTCACAAATTATGCTTCACTCGAAATTCAAATTTCAACAGGTTGAAATTCTTCTGTCAAAAGTAACATCTCTATAACTTTAAATTTTAGTTATAAAGTTCAAATTTTCAAAGAAACATATGAAGTTTAATAGTTCAAAATTCATTTGTCAGTGAGTATTTTTCAAATTTATCATAAGTTAGCATAGGATAGTTTAAAAACACTTATTTAAAGCTAGTGGGTGCATGATCAAAGTTTTTTACTCTGTGAACACTGTGAGAAACCCTACAGACTAATCTTGTACTCATTTCTTCTTAGATTTCTTCACTTGAGTTCTCTTGTACTCCTTTAATATCTTCCTTCCAAGCTCTGGTTGTTTGGAATCATCAAAACACTTGATTCAACAAAGCTATGGCTGGCTTAGGGGAGAACCTACTTCCAGAAGGCACTAACATGAACATACTTCCAGGTTTTGCCGGTCAAAATTACACTTACTAGAAGATGAAGATGAAGTTATTTTTAAAAACTTTGGACCTTGACATGTGGTCCATAGTAGAAAAGGAAGATTTTTTCCCTATGAAGAAAAATGAGCAAAGAGCAGCTGGTAGAAAACCACAAGTAGAATGAGATGATGATGATAAAAAAAGAGTTCTATTCAACACCAAAGCTCAATTTGCTATACTGAGTGCTTTGTCCCAGGAGTACTTTAGAGCGTCTTCATGCACAACTACTAAAGAAATGTGGGACATTTTGGAGGTAGCCTATGAAAGAATCAGTAGAGTAAGGGATAATAGAATCAGCACCCTCATTGGAGAATGTGAAGGATTCAGAATGAAAGAGGGAGAAACTAAAAGAAATGGGAGTGAGATTCACCTTTATTATGAATCAACTCAAAGCTCTAGGCAAATACTAAGAGCTCTTTCCTTTGAGTAGCAACCTAAACTTACAGCAATAGAATAAACTGGAGGAGAATCTATGTCCTATGTTGCCTCCTTATTTGGCATCCTTGAAGAATATGAGGGTAAGATGAAAGCTCTTAAAGATGTGGGCTAAGAAAATTCTAGCTCTAGAAGCTGCAGAAGAAGAAGAAGAGGATTTTGATGATGAAGAACTGGATGAAGAAACTCTTGCTATGCTAGTAAAAAAATTTTGAAAGATTCTATAGCAAGAAGTAAAGCAACAAAGTTATTCAAGAAAGAAGCAGCAACAAACAACAAAAAAGAGACTAAAGAGTTTATAACCTACTATGAGTGCAAGAAGTAAGGGTACATCAAATGGGAATGCTCATAATTCTTAAAAAAGCAGGAAAAAGAAAAGAAAGTTGCTGAGAAGAACAAAAAGAAAAATCCATATATCTCCTTAATCTAGGGCAACAGCTGGAATGAAGAGGATAAAGATGAAGAAGAGATTACCAAGATATTCCTAGTGGCACGTGCTATAGAAGAAGCTCAGAATCCAACTGATAGTGAGCATAAAGATGAGGTAAATGATTCTAACTCTTCTTATTCTGAACAACTTAATGCATTTCATGATCTGCATGATGAATTCATTAAAATTGCAAAAGAATTAAAACTAGCTAAGGAAAAGATTAGAAAACTAGAATTAGAATGTAAAATGCTTGACACTACATCTCAGCAAAAAATTGAATCTGCCTATTGTGCATCATGGATTGAGCGAAAGAAGAAGAATTAATATCTTCTCAAAAGTCTAGCTAAACTTACCAAAGGTAAAGACATGTGGTATCCATTACTAGGTAGTTAGAGGATTGCACAAGGTAAAGCTGATCTTGGTTATGATCCTTATGCAGTTAAGGAAAAGAACAAGAAGAAAAATCAAAATTTATATATGAGACATTTTGTATTGTTAGATATACTGGCTTCCCAAAAGGGGGGTGAATTGGGAAGATTAAAATTTTCTGCAAAAGTTAAGAGAGTGATAAAAGCAAAGGTGATAGTAAAAATAGAGTATAAAAGAATACCAAAGTGAAAACAATATAAAGGAAGAGAAGACACAGATATTTATCCTGGTTTGGTCTCTTTATCTTGACCTACGTCTAGTCCTCAAGCTACCACTTGAGATTTTCCATTATCTTGCAATAATTCAGTGGGCTTCTTGCAATTACCTCAGTACAATTTGATGCTCTCTTCCAAGAGCTTACAATTTCACTCTTTGCACTCTAGTTAAGTGCTTCCCAAATCCATAGTGAAATTCCCTCACAAGAAAATCTTTCTTCCAGATGAAGATAAGATTGATTACAGTGATTGAACTCTCTAATTTAGAATATATATGAAAGTTGAAGTACAAAATATGAAGTATGTGAGAGTAAAAGACTTTGACTTAAGAATTTAGTAGAGTTTCTATATATACAATGTAAAATCGTTACCAACATCTTCAAATGAAATTTTATTTATAGATTTATGTCTTAACTATACGTTAGAGACAAGATCTAACCATTACAGACGTTACCCAATGGTTACTCTGAAAAACTATCCATTCACCAACCACATTTAATGTGTCTGACACTTAAAGTTTGAATTTAGGTGTGTCAACAGACGAATTTTGTAGAGACTGAAAGCTAAAGACTTTAACGTTGAACCTCAAAGTTCGTCTGTTATAAAGCAAAGTTCAAATTTTCATCTTTGGAAAATGTTTCTATGTTGGAACATACGAATTTTCAAGTTTAAAGTACTTTTAGTAAGTGTGAATAGTTGTTCCATATTACTACAGTGCCCTCAAAGTTTAAATTTTGGTGCCCAAAATTCGTCTGTCAGTGGCCAGCTCAATAAGGTACAATTGTTCTTCTTTTCAAAATTTAAATTTTCAAAAGCCAACGTTCGTCTATTAGAGAGAGCTCTTATCAGACTTAATTCAAAGTTTGAATTTCTAAATACTAAAATTCGTATGTTAAAAGATTATTATAACAGACTTGCAAGCTGTGTTTCCAAAGTTTGAATTTGCAAAATCAAAGTTTGTCTCTCAGAGGACTAACATAGAATTCTTTTTAAACTTTACTTTCAGATGAACTTTGCCATATCCTCAGACAAATTTTTCATTTTTCATAATTTGTGTTTTACCCAAAATTCAAATTTTCAAAAGCCAAAAAGTTCGTTTGTCAAAGAGAGCTCTTATCAGACTTAATTCAAAGTTTAAATTTCTGAAATCAAAGTTCATCTATCAGAGAAACCTCTTTTCTGACTAACATATTTTCACTCCGAAGTTGGAATTTCAGATGCCAAAGTTTGAATTTCCAAAGCAACAAATTAATTTTAATACTTCAAAGTTCATTTGTTAGTGGGTATTTTTCAAATATTTCATGAATTAACGTAAAATTATATTTTTAAAACATTCTTTTGCAAGTTCAAAGTCTTTTACTTAATTTAAACACAATAAGAAATCCTATATCTAATCTTATACTGGTTTTTCTTAGATTTCTCTACCTAAGATCTTTTGTACACCTTTGATATCTTCTTTCCAAGCTCTAGTTGGTTGGTTTGGATTCATCAAAACACTTGATTCAACATTCTCCCCCTTTTTGATGATGACAAAACAACTTGCAAACTAGATTAGTACTTGGATTTGCTTCAACGAGCTCCCCCTCAACATGTGGATTAAAATTCAAAAGATAAGTGCATCATGTATAGCAGATCAAATCGAGAAACTCATTCATTCATAGTTTCAATACAAGGATATGACATTGCAAACATATAATTCAAAAACAACATTTATTATTCATAAGACAACACTACAAGAAGGACCAAGCAATCCTAAGTTCTAATTACTTCTTCTTGGACTTGGACTTCTTGCTATAGGTCTTGCCAGAAGATCTGCAGTAGATTTTCTAATTTGCTCGGATAATTTCTCCCCCTTTTTGGCATCATCAGGAATGTGTACATGAACAGTAAGAGGAGGGATCTGAGATACTAGAATTGCTTGAAGAGGCATAGGAACAAAGGGCAGATTAGGATTAAACTTAGGTAAAGGTCCAAAAACTTTGGGGCTAGAGTCCTCAACATTAGAGACTTCAAGAAGTTCTTGCATTTCTTGCCTAGTAATACCTAATTGAGGCCTTCGTGCCTCCGAGAGACTAAAAACAGAAAGAGGTGAGGGAGCAGGAGCAAGAGGACGAAACATTTCTTCAAGCCTTAATCTTTGGGCTTGTAAGAGAGCATCATGAGCAATATCTTCTAGATCTACATAAGGCATAATACTTTTCTCTTCATTCAGGGCAGCTTGTATGAATGGTGTGGTAGTGATGTCTGCTAACAATTTCTCCAATTGTTCAGATTCTTGAAAAGAGAGAATTGAATCCTGAGCATCTTCAGTAATAGGCTCATGGGAGCTTGGTTCTTGAGGAGCCTTCTCCTCCATGCCATTATCCAGGGGAGGACCAGGACTTGCCTTATTACTGGAGGCTTATGGTGTGGTCAAGGTGCCAGCAGCCTCAATATCATTTACAAAATCGTTTAGTTCAAGAGAGGCTAGCACGAAAGGACTTGGAGGGTCAGGAGTAAGAGACGTGACAGGTTCAGAGAATCCTAGCTGAGGTGGAGCTGATGTGGAGGGAATGACACTCCTGATGTCTTCATATGCATTAGCAACCACTTTCATATTCTTTGCCAACTGATGAATTTGGTCTAACAGATGAGCAAATTTGGCATTTTGCTCATCCCTGATGCTCAGTATAAGTACAGACAGGCTGTCATACAGCTCAGTGATCTTGGTTGGCTTTGCCCGAGTTGAGTGAGTGGATGGTATTTGTGTTTGAGTAGGCTGAGATGGAGATGAGACAGGCTGAGAAGGCTGAGGCATGGATTTTAGAGCAGCCTCAGAGGTTCCTACTTGCTGTTGGGAGGCATCTTCATCAAAGAATAGGTCTTCTGTCTTTCCAGCTCCCTTTCCAATCCATCTTCCATCCTTCTTTTCTATTCCCATCCTTTGTAGTTCTTCTTCTTTAAAGATTTCAATAGGCTTCCCTTTTCCTTTTTCTAGATGTTAGATTCGGGCATACTGAAGTATCTTGGAGATGATTGATGCATATGGTAGGGTGGAATCTTTCCTCTGATCTCTTGCTTTGATCATGCGTTAGAGGATGATGTGGCTCTTGTTGATTAAATTGCCATGCATGATTGCTGCCATCACATGTGCTTCAGCCCTTGTGATCAGATTGAAACTACCTCCTTAGTTGAAAATAATCCTAGACACAATATAGGGCAGGATTCTTACTTGGGCACTGAGGTTAGTAGGTTTCAACAAACTTAGAGGTGGCCTGTTCTCTTTTCTTCTGAACAAAGTGTTTAGAATTATGCTTTCTTTGTAATTCAGGAAAGACCCACCTTCTTCCTCTACAGTTTCAGCTTCATCCATGTACCTAGAGGTAGTAATGTCAATTTTCAATCTATCTTGCCCTGGAATTTCTAGAACCTCATTGAAGGTCTCATCTATCAAGCAGATGGTCCTTGATCTTATATTTACTTCGCACTTCTTCTTCTTGCTATTGTATTGTAGGGAGGCATACTAGGTCTTAATCACCTCATCATCATATCTTTCCACTATTTCTAACAAATTCTTATATTTTATCATCCAAAGCCCGGCATCAAAGTTGTTAGAAATCAAGAAGTCTTCCAAATTTATGCAGTAAGGCTTGATTACCTTTTTGTTGACAAATTTGGTAGTATATTCTCCCAGAATATGAGCATTGCTCCACAATGGCAGCCTGGTTAACTGATATTCTCCTGATTTAGTGCTAGAGGAGGAAGAAGAGACATGAGAGATAAGAGCAATAGGAATAGCAGGGTCAGATTTCTTGGAGGGAGTGGGAGCAAATTTCTTCGAGTCTGATTTAGGAGTTGTTTTCTGCCTCTTGGAAGGAGTTGCCTTGCTAGATTCGCCCTTCCTTTTCAAAGTTTCACTCTCCTTGAAGGCCTATTAGGATTTCACAGTTCTCTTTGGTCGTGACTCTTCTTTCCTAACTTCAAGATTTTTAACTCTCACCATTCTCATAGAAGAATGATTTAGAAAGATGCTAAGAATAGGTTTATAAGGTGCGAAAAGAAGTTTAATCGGTGAGAAATAAAGATTCACGAATGGAGTTAATGAGAATTAAAGAGAGAATTTGAATAGACTTGAGAGAGAGACAAATAGGGTTGCATCTTTTTAAAGGAAGACCTTTAGTTTTAACATATGTAACCATTAAACAGACGAATTTTGAAATGTCAAAATTTGAATTTCGAGCAATTACAAGTTAATCCATACGGCAAGGCTTACTAACAGACCAATTTTTATCTGGAAGTTTGTCTGACAGAAGTTTAGTTCTGAGAACAATAAGTGAACAGACGAACTTTGGTGAAACAAAGTTCGAACTTAGAAAGATTAAGGCAATAAGCAATTATGAACAAAACAAGAACTAGACAAATTTTACTTATGAAAATTCGTCTTTTAGAGACCCACTTATGAGAGCATGTTTCAATAGATGAATTTTGATTCAAAAATTTGAATTTCAACATTTTCTAAAGAATTTCTAAAATGCGTATTTTGAGAAATGGAGATTTGTACAACAGCCATTTTGAACAAAGACAATATTGGCATTTCATTTTTGAAATTTGAATTTCGGTTGTTTAACAAACAAATTTCAATGGTCAAAAGAGAACTGTTACAGCATGTAGCCAATTGAAATTTGTCTGATGAGCATCTAAGTTCGAATGTTGAGCATGCTGACTCTTCCAAAAACACAATTCAACATGGAAATTTGTCTAATAATCATCTAAAATGCGAATTTTAAATTTCTGAACTTACAGGACAGATCCAGAAGTTCAAATTTTTGGCTTCCTTTTTCATCTTTTGATTGTGCCATTCTAATTAGTTCCATTGCATAGATCTATTGTCATTTGAACTTTATGAGGAGCACCTACAACTTATATCAAACTTACTCCAATGCTAAAGTTAGGATTGATTCAATGTCAAAAATTTTAAATAGATGTATATAAGGACTTACTTACAGTTCATTGGGATTTACTATATCTGATTCCTTTTTGATTTTACAATGTCTATCTTCTGTAAGAGGCCTTATCAGAATGTCAACAACTTGATCCTCGGTAGGGATGTATTCCAATCTGATCTCTCCTTTCAGAACATGATCCCTTATAAAGTGATGCATAACTTCAATGTGCCTTGTCCTTGAATGCATGACAGGATTCTTTGTGATATTGATAGCACTTTGATTGTCACACATTATTAGTATTTCCTTCATCTCAATCTCAAGATCTTCGAGCTGCTGTTTCATCCAAATGACTTGAGTACAACAGCTACCAGCAGCCACATATTCAGCTTTTACAGTAGAGAGAGCCACACTATTTTGCTTCTTGCTGAACCATGAAACCGAGGATCCTCCATGGAACTGACATGTTTGACTTGTGTTTTTTCTGTCAGTTTTGGATCCAGCCAAGTCAGCATCAGTGTATCCTATGAGTTCTTCTCCGTTACCCTTTGGGTACCAAAGTCCCATATGTGATGTTCCAATTAGATATCTAAAGATACGTTTCATAGCAGTTGCATGGAATTCTTTGGGACATGATTGGAACCTTGCACACATATAGACACTGAACATAATGTCAGGTCTACTAGCTATTAGGTATAACAAGGATCAAATCATTCTCCTATATTGAGTTATGTCAAAGGTTTTTCTCCTTCATCCATATTGAGTTTTGTTGCAGCAGCCATAGGAATTCCCATTGACTTGACTTTCTCCATGCCAAACTTTTTCAGCAACTCTTTCAGATATTTTAATTGATTGAGGAAGATAGCATCATCACATTGCTAAATTTGCAATCCAAGGAAAAAGTTGAGCTCACCCATCATTGACATTTCGAATTCACCCTGCATTAGCTTAGAGAAATTCTTGCAAAGAGATTTATTAGTAGCACCAAATATAATATCATCAACATAAATTTGAACAATAAGTAAGTCTTTGTTTTCTTTCTTGGTGAACAAAGTAGTATCTACTTTTCCTCTATTGAATTCTTTTTCAGTTGGAAAATTGCTTAGCCTTTCATAATATGCTCTAGGAGCTTGTTTTAAGCTGTAAAGAGTTTTCTTCAGTTTATAAACATGGTTTGGTTTTGTTGAGTTCTCAAAGCCTAGAAGTTGATCTACATAAACCTCCTCCATGATATATCCATTCAGAAAAGCACTTTTCACATCCATTTGATATAACATTATGTTTTTCATGCATGCATAGGCCAATAGGATTCTTATTGCTTCCAATCTTGCAACTGGAGCAAAAGTTTCCTCAAGATCAATACCTCCTTCTTGATTATATCCTTTGGCAACTAATTTTGCTTTATTTCTAATAATTGTTCTTGATTTATTAAGTTTATTTCTAAAGATCTATTTAGTGCTAATGATAGGGTGATTTCTAGGTCTAGGCACTAAATCCTAAACTTGATTTCTTTCAAACTGATTCGGTTCATCTTACATAGCCAGAATCCAGTACTCATCAGTTAAGGCTTCTTTAGCACACTTAGGTTCAATTTGGGAAATAAAAGCACAATTGATCATCTGATCCCTGAGTTGTTTTCTGGTATTAACTTTCTCCTGAACATTCTCAATCACTTGAGCAACATGATGATTCCTTTGATATCTCCAAGCTCTAGGGAGTTCTTGAGACATTTCCTCATTATTCTCATACTTAAGATCTTTCTCCTAAATATCTTCCTCTATGTTAGTAGAGTCAGATATTTTTGGAGGTTTAATTTTACCTTCTTCAAAAAGATCTAAGTTCTTAAAGTTAGAGATAAGATCATCTTCATCAATGACATGCTTGGAAACTGTTTCATTTTCAATAAACACAATATGCATAGATTCTTCTACTGATCTCTTTATTTTATTAAAAACTCTATATGCTTTACTCCTACTTGAATAGCTAAGAAATATGCCTTCATCAGATTTGACATCAAACTTACCCAAATTCTCCTTTCCATTGTTGTGAATGAAACATTTACAACTGAATACATGAAGATGTGAAAGGTTTGGCTTCCTCCCTTTGTACAGCTCATAAGGATCTTCCCCAGAATTGGTCTGGTGTAGACTCTATTAATAATATAACTTGCTCTATTTACTGCATCAGCCCAGAATACTTGAGAGAGTTCCTTTTCATTCAACATTGCTCTTGTCATTTCTCAAATTTTTTTGTTCTTCTTTTCCACCACTCTATTTTACTGAGGAGTCCGTGGTGCTAAGAAGTTGTGATCAATCCAATGTTCATTATAGTACTTTAGAAAACATGAAATTTCAAATCTTCCTCCATGATCAGACCTGATAGACACAATAGAAATACCTTTCTTATTTTGCACTTTCTTAGCTAAGGTTACAAATGCATCAAATGTTTCACTTTTGGAAGAAAGAAACAAAGTCTAAGTAAATCTAGAGTAATCATCCACAATCACAAGAACATACAGGTTTCCACCAATACTTTTTACTCTAGATGGTCCTCTCAGATCCATATGCAATAGTTGCAGTAGTCTAGATGTGGTGACTACATTTTTAGATTTGAAAGATGAGTTAGTTTATTTTCCTTTGAGGCATGCATCACATTCTTTGTCTTTTTCAAAAGAGATTTTTGGTAAGCCATTGACTAACTCATTCTTAATCAGTTTTGACAGCTGGTTCATGTTAACATGTGCCAATCTTCTATGCCATAACCAACTATTATTATCTTGACTAATTAAACAGACATAATCTAAGAAAGGAAGTTCATCAAGATCGATAGTATAGTAGTTACCATCCCTTTAACTAGGCAGAACTTTGAGTCAAACAATACCCAGTTCCCTTTGTCACATGTCTGACTTACACTTAGCAGATTATGGTTTAGGCCAATTACAAATAGCACCTCTTCTATAGATGTTTTAGGGTTCTTGCCCATAATGGCAATGCCAACTATTTTGCCATATTGGTCACCTCCAAAGGTCACCTTTCCTCATTTCTTGTCTCTAAGGGTAATGAACTTCTCCTTATCACTAGTCATATGGCGCTAGCAAGCACTGTCCATATACCATTTGCTGTTCTTTCTTGCTTTAAGACAAATATACAAAATAAGGTTCAGAATTTCTTTTTAGGTACCTAAATTTTCTTGGGTCCTTTTCTGTCAATGGCATTTTCCCTAGATACAAATATACCTTTGGGAACCCATTTTACCTTCCTATCAAGTCCATTTTTCTTCAATAAGCATGAACTGGAAATGTGTCCTTTCTTGTTACAGAAGTGATAGGTGGTAAAGGGACTACTGGATTGTGATGCAGGAAGAAAGCAATGCTGATAATACTTTTGTTTCACATATTTTGGTTGATCATTGGATTCAATGTGATTTGAAATGTGATCTTTCTTTTTATGTCCATTAGCATGCACAAAATGCCTCATATACAGATTTTGATTTTTCTTTCTAATCTTTTCTTTGACTGCACAAGGATCATAGCTAAGTCTAACTTTTCCTTGTGTGATTCTCTGACTTCCCATTAAAGCAAACAACATATCTTTGCCCATAGTAAGTCTAGCCATGCTTTGTAATAGATAATCATTAGTTTGATTTAATTCAATACATGATGTACAATAAGCAGATTCAGCTCGATGCAGAGATGCAGTGTCAGAAATGTTGCACTGAGATTCTAACTTGTTAATCATTTTCTTAGCCTATTTTAGTTCTTTAGCAGTCTAAATGAACTCATCATGTAGTTCATGAAATGCATCAAGTAATTAGAATAGGAAGGTTTAGATTCATATACCTCATCTTCATGATCACTATTGGATGAGATTGGAGTTTCTTCAGATGCAAGAGCCATCAAGTAGATATTGGTAATTTCATCTTCATCATCATCTTCTTCATCTGAGTTGTTGCCCTAGATTGATGAGATGTATGCCCTCTTCTTCTCACCCTTGTCAGCAGCTTTCTTTTCTTTCTCTTGCTTCTTTAGGAATTGTGGACAATCCCATTTGATGTGCCCTTACTTTTTTCATTCGTAGCATGTGACAGGCTCTTTTCCTTCTTTCTTGTTGTTTCTAGCTGCTCCTTTCTTGAAGAATCTTTTTTTCTTATTGTAAAACCTTCCGAATTTTTTGACTATTATAGACAGAGTTTCTTTATCTAATTCATCTCGATCATCAGATTCTTCTTCTTTCTCTTGAGTAGCTTTTAAAGCAAGAACCTTCTTTTTCCTGCCTTGACCTGCTTCCTTAAGAACCTTTATCTTTCCCTCATATTCTTCAAGGCTACTGAAGAGTGTTGTGACAGAGGCCATTTACTCTCCTCTGGCTTCCTCTATTGCTATTACCATAGGTTGCCAATCTAGAGGAAGAGCTCTAAGGATTTTTCTGACTTTTTCTGGCTAAGTGTACTCCTTGCCAAGACTCTTCAATTGATTCACAATGAGGGTGAATCTCTTTTGTAGCTATTTTGATATTTTCATCTTCCACCATTATGAAGCTTTCATACTCGACAATATAGGAGTTCAATTTGTTCTCTCTTACTCTAGTGGTTCCTTTATGAGTGATTTCTAAAGTATCCCACATATCCTTGGCTGTGGAACATTATGATACTTTATAGAATTCGTCTTGGTTTAATGCACTGACCAGACAGTGTTTTGCCTTAAAGTTCAGCAGGACTTTTCTCTTATCCACCTCATTCAACTTGTCTTTTGGCTTCTCCTTGTATTTCCCATCATCCTACAGCTTCACTGGGATAAAATCTCTCTTCTAGATGATAGACCAGATGTCCAGATCAATGGACTAGAGATAGATTTGTATTCTCATCTTCCAGTATCCATAGTGTTCTCCATTGAAGCCAGGTAGTCTATTTGTGTTATTTCCCTCAAGTAGTATGCTTTCTCCAAAGCCAGCCATTGAATTTCTGGGATTGTTAGATCTTTTGATTGGGGGTCCATGCTCTGATACCACTTGTTAGATATGCTGGCTTCCCAAGAGGGGGTAAATTAGGAAGATTAAAATTTTCTGTAAAAGTCAAGAGAGTGATAAAAGCAAAGGTGACAGTAAAAATAGAGTATAAAAGAATAATAAAGTGAAAATAGTATAAGGGAAGAGAAGACACAGATATTTATCCTGGTTTGGTCTCTTTATCTTGACCTACGTCTAGTCCTCAAGCTACCACTTGAGATTTTCCATTATCTTGCAATAATTCAGTGGGCTTCTTGCAATTACCTCAGTACAATTTGATGCTCTCTTCCAAGAGCTTACAATTTCACTCTTTGCACTCTAGTTAAGTGCTTCCCAAATCCATAGTGAAATTCCCTCACAAGAAAATCTTTCTTCCAGATGAAGATAAGATTGATTACAGTGATTGAACTCTCTAATTTAGAATATATATGAAAGTTGAAGTACAAAATATGAAGTATGTGAGAGTAAAAGACTTTGACTTAAGAATTTAGTAGAGTTTCTATATATACAATGTAAAATCGTTACCAACATCTTCAAATGAAATTTTATTTATAGATTTATGTCTTAACTATACGTTAGAGACAAGATCTAACCATTACAGACGTTACCCAATGGTTACTCTGAAAAACTATCCATTCACCAACCACATTTAATGTGTCTGACACTTAAAGTTTGAATTTAGGTGTGTCAACAGACGAATTTTGTAGAGACTGAAAGCTAAAGACTTTAACGTTGAACCTCAAAGTTCGTCTGTTATAAAGCAAAGTTCAAATTTTCATCTTTGGAAAATGTTTCTATGTTGGAACATACGAATTTTCAAGTTTAAAGTACTTCTAATAAGTCTGAACAGTTGTTCCATATTGCTACAGTGCTCTCGAAGTTCAAATTTTAGTGCCCAAAATTCATCTGTCAGTGGCCAGCTCAATAAGGTACAATAGTTTTTCTTTTCAAAATTCAAATTTTCAAAAGCCAAAGTTTGTCCATCAGAGAGAGCTCTTATCAGACTTAATTCAAAGTTTGAATTTTTGAAATCAAAGTTCGTCTATCAGAGAAAGCTCTTTTCTGACTAACATATTTTCAGTATGAAGTACGAATTTCAGATGCCAAAGTTCGAATTTCCAAAGCAGCAAATCAATTTGAACACTTCAAAGTTTATCTGTTAGTGTGTATTTTTCAAATATTTCATGAATTAACGTAAAATCACATTTTTAAAACATTTTTTTGCAAGTTCAAAGTCTTTTACTCAATTTTAACCCAGTAAGAAATCTTATATCTAATCTTATGCTGGTTTTTCTTAGATTTCTCCACCTGAGATCTTTTATACACCTTTGATATCTTCTTTCCAAGCTCTAGTTGGTTTATTTGTGTTGAATCAAGTGTTTTGATGATTCCAAACCAACCAACCAGAGCTTGAAAAGAAGATATCAAAGGTGTACAAAAGATCTCAGGTGGAGAAATCCAAGAAAAACCAGCATAAGATTAGATATAGGATTTCTTACTATGTTTAAATTGAGTAAAATACTTTGAACTTGTAAAAGAATGTTTTAAAAATATGATTCTATGATAATTCATGAAATATTTGAAAAATACCCACTAACAGATGAACTTTGAAGTGTTCAAATTGATTTGCTGCTTTGGAAATTCAAACTTTGGCATTTGAAATTTGTACTTCAGACTGAAAATATGTTAGTCAGAAAAGAGCTTTATCTGACAGACAAACTTTGATTTCAAAAATTCAAACTTTGAATTTAGTCTGATAAGAGCTCTCTCTGACAGACAAACTTTGGCTTTTGAAAATTTGAATTTTGGGTAAAACACAAATTATGAAAAATGAAAAATTCGTCTGAGGATATGGCAAAGTTAATTTGAAAGTAAAGTTTAAAAAGTGTTCTAAGTTAGTCCTCTGACAGACGAACTTTGATTTTGGAAATTCAAACTTTAGAAACACAGCTTGCAAGTCTATTATGATAATCTTTTAAGATACGAATTTTAGTATTCAGAAATTCAAACTTTGAATTAAGTCTGATAAGAGCTCTCTCTAATAGATGAACTTTGGCCTTTGAAAATTCAAATTTCAAAAAGAAGAACTATTATACCTTATTGAGCTGGCCACTGATAGACGAATTTTGGGCACCAAAATTCAAACTTTAAAGGTACTGTAGAAATATGGAACAACTATTCACACTTATCAGAAGTACTTTAAACTTGAAAATTTGTGTGTTCTAACATAGAAATATTTTTCAAAGATGAAAATTTGAACTTTGCATCATAACAGACGAACTTTGAGGTTTAACGTTAAAGTCTTTAGCTTTTAGTCTATGTGAAATTCGTCTATTGACACACAAAAATTCAAACTTTGAGTGTCAGACGTATTAAATGCAGTTGGTGAACAGATAGTTTTTCAGAGTAACCATTGGGTAACGTCTGTAATGGCTAGATCTTGTCTCTAACGTATAGTTAAGACATAAATCTATAAATAGAATTTTATTTGAAGACGTGGGTAATGATTTTAAATTGTATATACTGAAACTCTGCTAAATTCTTGAGTCAAAGTTTTCTACTCTCACATACTTCATATTCTGTATTTCAACTTTCATATATACTCTAAATTAGAGAGTTCAATCACTGTAATCAATCTTATCTTCATCTGGAAGAAAGATTTTCTTATGAGGAGATTTCATAAGAGATTTGGGAAGCACTTAACTAGAGTGCAAAGAGTGAAATTGTGAGCTCTTGGAATAAAGCATTAAATTGTACTGAGGCAATCGCAAGAAACCCACTGAATTCTTGCAAGATAGTGGAAAATCTCAAGTGGTAGCTTGAGGACTAGACATAGGTCAAGAAAAACAGACCGAATTAGGATAAACATCTATGTCTTCTTTTCCTTTATACTAATTTTACTTTGTTATTCTTTTGTACTCTGTTTTTACTGTCACTTTCGCTTTTATCACTCTCTTGACTTTTATAGAAAATTTTAATCTTCCTAATTCACCCCCATCTTGGGAAACCAGCATATCTAACAGTTTGGAATCATCAAAACACTTGATTCAATATGTACAAATAGATGGGCATAAGAAGAAAAGTGTGTTGAATCAAGAGTTTTGATGATTCCAAACCAACATTCAAGAGCTTGGATTGAAGATATCAAAGGAGATCAAAGCTGTCTCAAGTGAAGATTTTCTGGGTTCTTATTGTTAGATCTTTTGTAGGATCCTTAGTTTTTGTTATGACTAGGTAAAAGATTTTGATTTGAAGAAAAGATGTTTTCAAACTTTGATTTTATGTTAAATCTTTAAATATTTGAAAAACACCCACAAACAGACGAAGGTTGAAAGTTTAAGCTAAACTGTCAAGTTGGAAATTTGAACTTTACCTTTGGAAATTCGAATTTCGAGCTAAAACTGAATAAGTCTGAAGAGATGGCTCTCTGTCAGACGAATTTTGGTTGTTCAAAATTTGAATTTTCATCTAGTCTGAAAGAGGCCTTTTGGTAAACAGACGAACTTCACACTTTCAAAATTCGAATTTCAAGTAAAATGAAGTTTGTAAAAACCAAAGAAATTCGTCTGAAATTATGATAAAGTGCATCTGAAATCAAAATGAAATTGAATTTGATAAATGCTCTCTGACAGACGAATTTTGAACTTCCAACATTTGAATTTTCCTATAAGTCTGAAAGATGCCTCTTTGCAACAGACGAACTTTGAGTCTTCAAAATTCGAATTTCAAACAAAACAAAAATTGAGAAAATAGAAGAAATTCGTCTGAAACTATGTTAAAGTTCATCTGAGATCAAGAATGAGTTAAGTTTCAAAACTGCTCTCTGACAGACGAACTTTGAACATTAAAATTCGAATTTCAGAAGCTAAGTTCTTGAGTCTGTTAAAATGAAACATTGACATACGAATGATAAGAACTTGCAACATTCGATTGATGAAATTAGTCTGGAAAGAGTCTCTCTGACAGACGAATTTCACCCTTCCAAAATTCGAATTTCGAAGAAAGTAATCTACTGTGTCTCTTAAACATTCAGTGGACAGACAAATTTTGGGATACCAAAATTCGAATTTCGAAGGCACTGTAGAAAATTGAAAACACTGTTCACACTTAACCGAAAAACTTTCTTCTTGAAAATTCGTATGTCACATTGTGAAAATGTTCTGTAAGTTTCAAAATTTGAATTTCAAGTCATGGACAGACGAACTTTGTGCTGTAATGTTGGAAGCTTTAATCTTCGGTTCCTTCGAAATTCGTCTGTTGACCAACCAAAATTCGAATTTCAGTATGTCAGAAAATTTAAATGCGGTTGGTAAATGGATAGTTTTTCAGAGTAACCGTTGGATAACTTCCCCAACGGATAGATTTAGTCTCTAACGGATATTTGAGACCTAAATCTATAAATACAACATCATTTGAAGTTGTGGGTAACGAATCAAACTTGTATATACTGAATTTCTGCTAAATCTTCTTCTCAAAAGCTTTTACCCTCTCAACTTCCATACTTGTACTCAAACCTTCATATCTACTCTTTTCAAGAGAGTTATTTCATTGTAATCAATCTACTCTTCATCTTGGAGATAGATTTACTTGTGAGGGGTATTCATAAGGGGATTGGGAAGCACATAGTGAAAGTGCTTGGAGAGTTTGAGAGAGCTCAGAAACAGAGCATACTCGTGTACTGTGGCCCTAGCAAGAAGCCCATTGAAATTCTTGCTGTATACTGGATAAATCCCAAGAGGTGTCTTGGGGACTGGATGTAGGTCAAGTGGAAAGACCGAACCAGGATAAATTACTGAGTCTTCTTCTCCCTATCTTTACTTTTCAGCTTGCTCTGTTTTACGTATTGTTTTCATTATATTGTGATATCTTCACTTACTTCACTTTGTGCAGAAAAATTTCAATCTTCCCAATTCACCCCCCCTCTTGGGAAGTCAGCCTTGCTAACAAAGTGACACTTCAAAAACCATTGAATCTTATATCCAATCCAAACATGTAAAACAAAATATTATCTGCATTGCTTTTTTCCTACATCTTAATTCAGTATTCCCTTTATCACTTGTCACTTCTGTAACAAGAAGGGACACATTTTCTGTTCATGTTCTTTAAAAAAAATAGACTTGACAGGAAGGTAGAATGGGTTCCCAAAAGTACATCTGTACCTAGGGAAAATGCCATTGATAGAAAAGGACCAAAATAGATTTGGGTACCTAAAAAGAAAGACTGAATTTTGTCTTGCAAGTATGTCTTAGAGCTAGCAAGAGGAAGAAATGATACGTGGACAATGCATGCTTAAGACATATGACTGGTAATAAGGAGAAGTTCATCATCCTTAGAGATAAGAAAGGAGAAAAAATGACCTTTGTAGGTGACCAATATGGCAAAGTGGTTGGCATTGATATCATGGGTAGAAATCCAGAAACATCTATAGAAGAAGTGCTATTTGTAATTGGGCTCATCCACAAATTGTTGAGTGTGAGTCAAACTTGTGACAAAGGAAATTAGGTACTGTTTGACTCAAAATTCTGGTTGGTCATTAGAAAAAGTGATCGTCTAGTTATTCTCAAAGCTCAAAGGGATAGTAATTGTTACACTATTGACTTAGATGAGCTTCATAACTTAGACTTTATATGCTTAATTAGCAAAGATAATGAAAGTTGGTTGTGGCATAGAAGACTAGCACATGTTAAAATTGAACCAATTAAACAAGTTAATTAAAAATGAGTTAGTTACTGGATTGCCAAAATTTTCTTTTGAAAATGATAGAGAGTGTGAAGCATGTCTTTAAGGGAAACAAATCAAGTCATCTTTCAAATCTAAAAATGTCATCACTACATCTAGATTACTACAGTTGCTATATATGGATTTGATAGGTTTATCTAGAGTAAAAAAGTATTAGTGGAAATCTGTATGTGCTAGTAATAGTAGATGACTATTCTAGATTTACTTGCACCTTGTTTCTTTCCTCCAAAGATGAGACATTTGATGCATTCGTAACTTTAGCCAAGAAAGTACAAAATGAGAAGGGTATTTCTATTATGTTTATCAAGTTAGATCATGGAGGAGAATTTGAAAATTCAAGCTTCTTAGAGTACTGTGAAGAACATGGAATTGAGTACAACTTCTCAACTCTAAGAACACCCCAGCAAAATGGCGTGTTAGAGAGGAACAACAGAACCTTGAAAGAAATGGCAAGAGCAATATTGAATGAGAAATAACTTCCTCAATATTTCTAGGCTGATGCAGTAAATACAACAAGCTATATCATTAATAGAGCTTATATCAGACCAATTATGGGGAAGACACCCTATGAGCTCTACAAAGGAAGAAAACCAAATCTCTCATACCTTTACATGTTTAGATGCAAGTGCTTCATTCACAACAAAAAAGAATCTGGTTAAGTTTAATTGCAAATCAGACAAAAGTATATTCCTTGGATACTCTAGTAGGAGCAAAACATATAGAGTATTTAATAAGAAGTTTAGGACCATGGAAGAAACTATGCATGTAGTCTTCATTGAAAATGAAACTGTGTCTAAACCTGTCTTAGAGGAGGATGAACTAATTTCTAGTTTCAAAAACATGAACCTCTCTAAGGAAAATAAAACTGAACCTCCAAAAATATTAGAAACTACTATTGTAAAGGGAGATATTAAGGAGAAAGATCTGGAAATTGAAGGTAATGAGGAAATTTCTCAAGAACTCCTTAGAGCTTGTAGATATCAAAGGAGTCATCCTATTGATCAAGTAATTAGGGATGTTCAAGAGAATGTTAAAACCAGAAGACAACTTAAAGATCAAATAAATAACTGTGCATTCATATCTCAAATTGAACTGAAATGTGCTGAAGAAACTTTAACAGATGAATACTAGACATTGGCTATGCAAGAAGAATTAAATTAGTTTGAGAGCAATCGAGCTAGGGATTTAGTGTCTAGGCACAATGATCATCCAATTATTGGAACCAATGGGTGTTTAGAAACAAACTTGATGAATCTGGAGTGATAATTAGAAACAAAGCCAGGTTGGTAGCTCAAGGATACAATTAGGAGGAATGCATAGATTATGAGGAAACTTTTGCCCCAGTTGCAAGATTAGAAGCAATAAGAATTCTCCTAGCCTATGTTTGTATAAAAGATATAATATTATATCAAATAGATGTAAAAAGTACCTTCCCAAATAGGTATATCATGGAAGAAGTTTATGTTGACCAACCTCCAGGCTTTGAGGACTCAACAAAACCAAATCATGTATATAAACTAAAGAAAGCTGTATAAGGTTTAAAACAAGCACCTAGAGCATGGTATGAAAGACTTAGTAACTTTCTAATTGAAAAATGATTTAAAAAGGGTAAAGCTTATACAACCTTGTTCACTAAAAAGGAAAACAAAGACTTGTTTATTGTTCAAATTTATGTCGATGATATTATATTTGGTGCTACTAATGAATCTTTGTGCAAGAATTTTTCTAAGTTAATATAGAGTGAATTTGAGATGTTAATGATGGGAGAACTCAATTTTTTTCTTGGGTTGTAAATCAAACAATGTGATGATGACATATTTCTCAATCAATCAAAATATCTGAAAGAGTTGCTGAAGAAATTTGGAGTGGAAAATGCTAAATTATTGGGAGCTCCAATGGCCACTGCCACAAAGCTTGATGTAGATGAAGAGGAAAACCATTCGATACAATTTTATATAGAAGAATGATTGGTTCCTCATTATACTTAATAGCTAGTAGACCTGACATTATGTTTAGTGTCTGCATGTGTGCTAGGTTCCAAACATATCCCAAAGAGTCCCATGCAATAGTTGTGAAAAGAATATTCAGATATTTAATTGGAACACATCAGATGGGACTCTAGTATCCAAAGGGCAATGGAGAAGTGCTTGTTGTATATATTGATGCTAACTTCACTGGATCCAAAACTAACAGAAAAAGCACAAGTGGGATATGCCAATTTCTAGGATGATCTCTAGTCTCATGGTTTAGCAAGAAACAAAACAGTGTAGCTTTCTCCATAACAGAAGCAGGATACATAGCTGCTAGAAGCTGCTGTGCACAAATTCTTTGGATGATGCGGCAACTTGAAGATCTTAAAATTGAGAAGAAGGAAATACCTATAAGATATGATATTCAAAGTGCCCTCAACATCATAAAGAATCTAGTAATACATTCAAGGACAAATCATATTGAAGTCAGACATCACTTCATACGGGACCATGTTCTGAAAAGAGATATTATATTAGAGTTTGTCCTTACAAAAAATCAACTTGTAGATATCCTAACTAAGCCACTTCCAGAGGACAAATATTGTAAAATCAGAAGAGAATTGGGAATGGTAAATCCCAATGAATTGTAAGCAAGCTTCTAACTGAATATATTTACTTTTTGAAGTTAAGTTATTAAGATTTACACTAACTTAAGCTTGGAAGTATGTTTAAAGTATCTTGCAGGTACTCCTCACAAGCTTATATGAAAGAAAAATCAATATAATAGAGTATCTCATACTTACTCAGTCAATTTCTGCCATAGGAAGATGGAAATTTGAATTTTCAGCTATTATATGTAAGTTTAATCATACAAAATTCGCCTTTTGGATGTTGTTATATGAATTTCCATGCTCTACTATGTTTTTAAATGAGTTGGTATGCTTAAAATTTGAACTTAAGTGCTTAATAGATGTATTTCAGTGCTTCACATGTTGTTCTAATATTTTTAGTTCATTCAAAATTCATCTATTGCTTAATTGAAATTCAAATTTTGAATGCTGGTATGAGTGTTGGCTGTGTCCATGTGTTCAACATTTGAATTTTAACGATTCAAAATTTGCATCTCAAAATCTCTTCACAAAGTCTCAAAATTTGAATTTTGAATCCTAAAATTTGTTTGTTGAACATCATCTAATTGTTTTACATTATGATTGAAACCTCAAAACTTGAACTTTAATGGCTCCAGGTTTGTCAGTTGAAGAGTCTGTCAATACTAAGTCTTTGATAGACGAACTTCAAGGATGAAAATTCATCTGTCAGATAGCTTCTCTGTGTTGAGTAGGCAATGTAACTAACCAAAATTTGAATTTTTGCCACCCAAAATTCATTTGTTGAATGATTACATAAGCTAATCCAAACGGTTACGCTCTGAATAGACGCAACCTTATTCCTCTTTGTCCTAAAGCTATTCATATCCTCTCTTAATTTCTTATAAATTCCTTTGGTTAAACTTCATTTCCCACCGATTAAACTCATACCTGAACCTTATAAATCCATTTTGGGTATCTTTCAACTCAAATCTATCAAAAAAATGGCAAAAGTGAAAAATGCTAACATCGGGGAACGGCAAGCCAGGCCAAAACATGGAACCAAGTCTTAGTATGCTTCAAAAGAAGGAGAAACCAAGAAAAGGAAGGCCAAATCCAACAAAAGGACCCCATCTAAGAAGCAAAAATCAACTCCAAAAGCAGAACCCAAAAAGCCAATCCCTATTGCTATCTCTTTATCTTCCACTAAGTTAGAGGAATTACTGTTAACAATTGAGCCTCTTCGCAGTTCTGATCAAATCCTGAATGAGTACACCATGAAGTTTTCTGCAAAGAAGGTAGTAACCCTTATTGTACCAATTTGGAAGATTTTTTATTTTCCAACAATTTTGATATTGGGTTTTGGATGAGCAAATATAATTTTTTTTGGAAATTAAGGAAAGATATGAAGATAAGGTGATTAAAACTTGGTATGCTGCACTGAGATATAATGACAAAAAAAGAAATGGCAAGTAACTCTCAAGTCTATGACTCTATGGTTCTTAGATGAGAATTTTAATGAGGTAATAGAGATTCTTGGACAAGAGGGATACAAGATTGATATCACCACCTCCAAATATATGGATGAAGATGATGAAGCTGATGAGAAAGGTAGATAGTTCCTAAATTACAAGGAAAGCACAATCTTGAATGCTCTCTTCAGAAGGCATGAAAATAGGCCTCGTTTGAAGATTGTGAAGCCCTCAGATTTGAGTATACAATTGAGAATCCTATACTATATTATGTCTAAGATCATCTTTAATAAGAGAGGAAGCTTTAATTTGATTACACGGATTGAAGCTCACATTATGGCTGACTTGATAAGAGAAAAATTGATAAATGTAGGACACATAATCCTTCAGAGGATGATCAAAGAAAGAGACCAAAGAAGAGACTTCACTTTGGCCTATGCCTCTATAATCACCAAGCTTCTCAGATGTGCAAAGATTCAGCATGTGGCGAAAGGCAAAGGGAAGCCAATTGAAGTGTTTAAAGAGGAAGAGTTGATGAGGATGGGGATAGAAAGAAAAGAAGGAAGGTGGATTGGGAAAGGAGTAGGAAAATCAAAAGATTTGTTCTATGAAGAAGGAGAGTCATAGTAGCAAGAGGGTACTTCTGAGGCCATTCCAAACATTCAACCTGCAGTACAACCAACCTAACCTGTTTCTCCTTAACCACAACTTACTTAACTACCTTAACCCTCAACTCTATCCACTTAGGCCAAACCAAACATAATAATTGAACTATATGATAGCTTGTTTGTAGTAATGTTAAGTATCAAGGAAGAACAAAATACAAAATTTGAACATCTACAAGCATAAATCATTGATCTGGCCAGGAATCTGAAGGTGATTACTGATGCATATGAAGACATCAGAAACTCTATCCTTACCATATTAGAACCACCTGAACCTGGACCCATTAAATCTATGTCTCTTAAAGCTCTTAGTCCTTTTGAGATAGATTCCCTTACTGCCACTACTGCTGATGGCACTACCGCTACTCTATAGGTTTCAAGTAATGAAAGAAGCCCTGGTCTACCTTTAGACTATGCCATGGAGGAAGAACCACTCTAGAAGAAGGCTTTCATAAGCCAGTGATGGAGGACATTGCTCAAGAGTCAATTCTGTCATCTTAAGAGTCTGAGTAAATAGAGAAGTTGGTTGCAGATCTTACTACTACACCAATAATTCAAACTACCCTCAATAAGGAAAGAGGCGTTGTGCCTTATATGGATATTGTTGCTATTACACATGATGCAATAGTACAAGCTTAGAAGAAAAGGCTCGATGAAATGTTTGCACCACCAGCTTCCTTAACCATCACTTTTTCAATATGGCCTCTCAGAGGAGTAAAAAGCTAGATTGGCAAACTCAAGAAGGGAAATGTAGGAGCTCCTCTCTGTGTTTGATGATGACAATGAGGAATCAGTTCCTCTCTCTCAGATACCCTCCTCAAAGCCATTCATTCCTATCCTCTTCAAGCTATTCCCATATTACAGATACATCTTCCTTTTATGCATGCTCCAGCTCCTAATGATGCCAAAAAGGGGGAGAAGAAAGATGACCAAACTATGAAATTTGAAGCGGGGCAATCTGGCAAAACCTATGACAAAAGGTCAAAGCCCAATGCCAAGAAGAAGTGACAAGCTAGAGATCCTTAAGGCTTAAATCTTAGGGCTGTGTGATTCTGCATCTTTTATACCTAGTATGTGTTAATCTTGCAATTCTGTGTACTTGTTTGTGTATTGATTGACTATCTGTACTAAATTTTATATGAATCAATGCAATGTGTTGTTCATATTTCCCTTTTTATTAAGGCTTAAATCTTAGGGCTGTGTGATTCTGCATCTTTTATACCTAGCATATGTTAATCTTGTAATTCTGTGTACTTGTTTGTGTATTGAATGACTATCTGTATTGAATTTTATATGAATCAATGCAATGTGTTGTTCATATTTCCCTTTTTATTCTCCTACACTCTTAGCTCTAAAACATGTGCTATATTTATATTTAAATTTTAATACATATGTTGAGGGGGAGCTCTTGAAGCAAACCCAAGTACTAATCAGCTTGCAAGTTGTTTTGTCATCATCAAAAAAAGAGAGAATATTGAATCAAGTGTTTTGATGATTCCAAATAACTAGAGCTTGGAAGGAGAATATCAAAGAAGTATAAAAGTACAAATATGAAGAAATCCAAAGAAAAATGTGTAAAGATTTAGTTGTTAAGATTTCTCACGATGTACACAAGGTAAAAGGGTTTGATTTTTACTTATTTATGCTCCCACAGCATTTGAACAAGTGTTTTCACAGTTATCTTATGTTAGCAAATGTTAGATTTGGAAAATACTGACTAACAGATAAATTTTACTATTGATTCTTATATATTTTATGCAAAGTTTGAACTTTGCTTACTAAAATTTGAAGTTTTAGAGTTATTATCTCTGATAGATAAATTTCAAGTTCTTAAATTCAAATTTTAACCTAAGCATTATTAGTGAAATATACAAAATTCATTAGAGGCCTAGTCAAAATTTGAATGTTATTAAAGTGCATAAAAAATTTAGAGTTACTCCCTCTGACAGGCGAATTTTGGAAATCAAAATTCAAATTTTGAAATAATAACTTCTGAGTCTCGTTAGAGCATATCTCTGCTAATTTTGAAGTGTAAAATTTGAATGTCACATAGCAAAATTTTTGTGCCATGTTGAGCAAGCCTCTGACAGACGAATTTTAGCTTCTAAAATTCAAATTTTAAGTGCACTATAAAAATATGAGATAATTGTTCATACTCAACAGATGCACTTTTGATATGAAAATTCATATGTTTTAACATGGGATATATTTGACCAATTCAAAATTCAAATTTCACTCATGAATAGACAAATTTTGGAAGTTTAATGTTGAAGTTTTTAACTTATGGTCTCTGCGAAATTCGTCTTTGACACTGAAAAATTGAATTTCAATGTGTTAGACGCATTAAATGTAGTTGGTGAATGGCTAGTTTTGCAGAGTAACCATTGGTTAATGTTCTAATAGTTAGATCTTGTGTTTAACAACTGGTTATGTTACAAATCTATAAATAGAACTTCATTTGAAGTTGTAAGTAACATTTTTAATGCTATACATACTGAAACTCTACTAACTTCATTAGTTAAAGCCTTTTCACTTTCACACTTCATTTATTGTACTTCAACTATTATATCTACTCTAATTTAGAGAGTATTATTTCTGTATAAAATCTTTTCTTCATCTAAAAGAAGAATTTTGTAATACTCTACCTCCTGACACCTCAAGACTTGACCCAAAACTTAAAATCAAACCAAACACAACCCAAACCACTCAGAACAACTTTTCACAACTTCAGAACAGTGGAAATGAACCCCAAAATACCAAACACTGGGCTGGGGCCACGGCCACTATAGTACCGCCAAAGCTTCGACCTTCCCTGTGCTACACTCGCTTCTGGCCTCATTGGCACCGCTGCCTGGACTCTGGAGCCGCAGCGCCCCATGCTGATGTCTCATATCAGCAACTTTCATATTTTGGGGCGAACTTCCGACGTGCATAATTTTATGCTCCGACCTCCAATTGACTTGATTCAAACTCCTTCAAGTCAATCTAGTCTCATTCTAGCCATAAACACCACTTTCACCTCAATCCAACACTGTATGGTTAACCACATATACCAAATATCTAAATATCACAATTTAACCACTTTAGGCCTAAACCAAGGTTCCAATACACCTTTCATGCTTCATTAAGCTCTTAGGGACCATTCAAATGACTACTCAACCACATACACTTCGGATTCCCAAGAACCCAAACTGAAAACAACCTAGGGTTAAGATCAAATCATACATACACCCTTCAAAACTCACACCCAAGCAACAAGAACACCATAACACACTTCCTTAACCCTATTTTATCCATTTCAATCGATGGATTTTGGCCAAAACCGAAGATCCAACCTCAAAACCGAAAAACCCTAAATTCCAACAGAACAAAATGGAGAGAGAGGAGTAAGAATCACTAACCAACTTGAATCCAAGCTTCTAAAGGCTGAAAACAACTCCCAATGGCCGAATCCAGCAAACCCTAGTAGAGCTCCTTGGTTTCTCCTCGATTTCTTTTTTCCCGATCGTCCGAAATGAACCGAATCTAAACAAAAATCCCAAATCTCGCCGCTTCCTCAGCATACCTCACTGTGGCTCCACTGTGTTCAGCTGAAACTATGCCACTGGAATGGTTCTTGCCACGGTGGCCCTACTTCTCGCTACGGTGTAGAGTTCTTCCAGACCCCACTTGAGCCTTCCTTCATCCTGTTTTCTCTGGTCTTGAACACAATGCCAAGAAAGATAACATGAGGGTGTTACAAATTTCTTATGGGGGTATTCACAAGGCATTTTGAGAAACACTTTATAAGAGTAAAAAGTGTAGAATCTGAGTGTTCTTTGGACAGAGTACAAGTTTGTACTGAGGCATTGCACGAAGCCCATGGAATTCTTGCAAATAGTGATAATCTCAAGTGGTAGCTTAAGGACTAGATGTAGGTTAAGTGGATCAAACTGAACCAAGATAAATTTCTTAGTCCTTTCCTTCTTTACCTTGCATTTACCTTATTCTTATTATACTCTATTTTTCTGTAAACTCTTGCTGTCACTGTGAATTTATCTTTTTGCAGAAAAAGTTTGAACTTCCTAATTCACTCCCTTCTTGGGAAACCAGTAATCCTAACATCTTTGATTTGTCATGATGACTATTTTTGTTCATATGGAGGATTTCATCTCTATGCTTAGTTAGACTTCTTCCTAAGAACTGCCTCCTTTTCATTGTGGCTTGACAGCCTTTTGGAGGATTTCATTCATTGTGAGATCTTTAGGCAAGAACATTTCTTTTATAGCTAGATTTCATACCAAGATTAGCAATCCCCTAAACTATCTATCACTATTTTTACCTTCCTTGGTTCATGACTTATATCTTGTACATCATACATGCATATTCCTCCTTTACATTATCTTATATTTCTATTATCTTATACTAACACCATTCCACGTTATATGGAACTTATGAGGTTTCCATACTAATACTAGACTTAACATTGTTGTTTGTTATCTCCATTAGATCTCCTTCTCTAGTTCATTTTCTGAGACTTCTAATGCTTCAACTTGTTCTTTCTACAATAACATATTGCCAGGAACATATAGGTAATGAAACAATTTCCCAAAATATGGTATGCTTAATTCTGAATAATTCTTAATACAATTTTAGAGCTTGTAATCCGGTTATGTCATCAAGTATTTGCTTAATCCTTAACTCTTAGGAAGCCTATAATCATGATTCCCTTCTAAAAATTTCTTCACCTCTAGTCCAATACTTAGAGAATGTAAAACTGGAACATATCCTCCAAATCTCATATGACATTCATCGTAGACACTTCTAACATTTATTTGGATTTGGAGCCCTTGCTTTAGTTAGAGAAAGTGTCACACCTCATACTTAGACTCATTTTCTATGTTTTCTACTCCATTTAAGTTTATTAATATATGATTATAGACTTGATTACTTAAAAAACTCGAATAAACTTTTTCATTTTCGGATACTATTCTATTAGTTAATCTCATATTACATGACAAATTATGAAAATTCATAACTAAATCTAAAAAAATCATCTTGAGGTAATTCAAGTCTTCAAAAATATCTTAAAATATTCTATTCAAGGAAAAAATATTAAACAGGGCAAATACTTGACCAATTTGTATAGTAAATTTGTATAAACTTCATTGTAGTAATGGTCATTTTTTTAAATTCTTGATTCTGACCATAATTTTAGAAATTCACCATAATTCACATGTAACTCCAAATTAGTTGATCTTGGTGTCTATGGAAAGTCCTTCATGTCTAGTTTACAATAATATAAATTACTCATACATTAAACCACAAAATTACTGAACAATACATGAAATTCTCAACAGTATTATAATGGCCATTTTCATCCTATAGTCCCATGAAATAGGCTGAAAATTCCATTTTTGGACCAAAGGAATCCATTTTTGGGGTCAAAATTATGAGATTACCTTTCCTTTTCAAACCCTAAATAGGCAGAAAATTCCATAAAAATATAGAAAAATAACTACCCGATCAATTGACAATTTAATGGCATAATCTTGTTGCTTAAGACCTATACATCCTTTTTTATGGTTTGATTTTTCATGGATTCACTTTCTGTCTCTAGGTAGAAAATTTTAGAGGTAAAATAAAGAGAAATATTCCATGAAATCCTACCAAACTCAAATATGCACAAAATAATGACCATGAAAACCTACCTTGAAAGTTTGAAGTCTAAAGCTTGCTTCTTGCCCTTGAATTTGTTTTTATGTTTCTCCTCTCTCCTTGCTACAGTTTAGATGTGCTTGAGGAAGAAGATGAAGACTTAAAATGAGTTAATGGGATATTTATATCATAAATCAACTTTATTACTTCGTTTTTTTATTTTTTGGCCTTTCTTTTTATAAAAGATTTTTAATTAATTGCTTTGGTGTTCAATTCTGAGTTCCAGAATGCTTCACCTTCTTTTTTGGTCAAAAATTACTTCATAAACTTTAATGGACCAAAATACCCTTTACTAATTAAATTTGCCCATACTATTTAAGTATTTTTGCCAAAATTGTCATTAAATTGCTACAAGATTATTCAATAATGACTTTTAGTCCAAAATCATTATCTTAACCTAAAATATATTTTAACAAGGCCCACTAATTTTTCTTAAATTAATGTTGCCTCTTTTTGTAGTCCAAACTGAATTTTATAGGTAAAATACTAATATTAAACTTAATTACCCAAAAATTATTATTTTTATTTTAATATATTTCATACTATATACCATTAGGCTTAACTTACTGAGAGCTTCATTTTAACTATGATTTTTTATATTTACAAAAATGCCCTTGATTGGAGGTAATTTATAATTTTTTGAACTTTCAGATTATTGAGTGTAATTTTCCCCAAAATTCTTAAAATATCCTTCACCTCCAGCACAAACGCACAAGCATCCACTGCCTTTCTTTTTTCCGTTTTTTCTTTCCTTTTCCTTTTTCTTTTCTTTTTTCTTTTTCATGGGCAAAATCATTATTTTTTCTTTTTCCCTTCCAACTAAAATAATTGACCATTTTGTCTTATTTCACACAAAATGGTGTATACCTGTTTTTTTAAATTCCTTATAGATTTTAAAATATTAAGCCTTAAACATCAAGTAAAAATTCTAGGATATTACAGGAAGCCTCCATCCTTGTCACAAAATACAACTAGTCTAGACTTACTTGAATTGTCATCATTCATGGACTACTTAACCCCTTCCTTAGTCATATATTAGTTCTTCTCATTTCTTTTCTCATAACTACTTCTTTTCCTTTCTTGTCTTCCTTTAAACATTAGTTCTCTTACCGATTCTGTGAATAGCTACCTGTCTTTATCAATATCATTCATTCTTTACTAGCCTCTTTTATTCATCATTGAAAACATTTCGCCATTATACTTATTTGTAGGTGGAATACTTATGTCTCATTTTCATTGTCATCACCCACCATCACATTTCTTTACTACTTTCTGGTCCATGGCTTGGTATTAGAGAAAAGAATTAGGTAAAATTTCATATCAGTTGCTGATTAATGAGGTTCCGTATCTTCTAATATCATCCTAGGTTATCCTCTTTCAAAAAACTATCAAAGCTTTAGGACTCATCAATCTTTCTCATCATCTCATTCTTTTTAGAGGTCAACTACAACCTCCCAATTGGTCTATTGCGACCATGAGATATAATATGATCTCAGAGCCCTACTAGGATCCTCTATGACTCTACATCATTACTTAATTGATAGGGTCCATCAAGATCTAACTCTGAAAGGTTTCATGACTTGAAACATCCTCATCTAATCCAGCAACTACTATCATTAAGATTTATTCTCTTATGTTACTAAAATATTCATAGGCCATATTCTCCAAAAATAATACTTTATATTTGAAGGGGAAACTATAATCAGAAATGGTATCTTTCTTTCCTGTTACTATTACTTTATAACTTCATTCTCTTTATGCTTGGTACACCTTTATCAGCAACAACTTTTCTAATATTTACTAGGTAACAAACATAAAACTTTGATAATTCAAATTGCTTCCTGTCATTCTGCCAGCTTCTATTAGCATGCTAAATCGCCTACTTTGTAATGGGGCTTCCTTCTCCTTGATGGTTGGTTTTAAAACTCATTCTAGCTTCTCCGTCTTCCACCTAACATCATCATGCTATTGTAACTAGGTGGAATTCCACACTAGCTGTATGAATGTGGCTTTGTACATACCTACTAACTAATCCTCTACTTGTTGGAACATAATGATCTCATCTTCTTTGCCATCTCTAGCTAATCACAGGAAATATTTATGATAAAATATTACAAAATAGTTTCCGCATCAAGGGTATGTTCCAAGTTGGCAGGATCAATTTAGTATTAAGTCGCCACCTACCCACTTCTTCCTTGAACATACAGGTAGCCAATTGGGTTCTTACTTCAGAGGAGTAGCTCATTAACTTGGAAATCCTTTCTAAACTTAATATCCAGTCCTCAACCATTTGTACATCAAATCTTTTGTTAAATGAGGGAGGATATTGCCTTCGGAATAGAATTATTACATACTGCTAGTTAGCAAGATCAATCTTTGTTCTCGCTGCTAGGTTTATTAGTACAGCCTTAGATACTTTTGTTGATATTGTCTTAGAGATGAAATTTCAACTTTGGTTTCTTGAGGCTATCTTTGAGTGTCTAAGGTTCGCTATAACTTTTCAATAATCCTTTGCTACTAATCTTATCTATTCATAATACTTGCAAAAGATCACCCTGTGGTGCTTTCCTTATTCATGAGTCTCTATTCTTATTTGTCTCCTGATGCGAACCATTTTGGATTCATTATAATCTATTTATAAACATTTAACAACTATACATAGAGAACATATATAAACTTAATACTTTTAATCACATAAGTAAACTTTTTACATAAGCACTTACAGTTTACTTACATTATCATTTCTTTTTACTTTCAACTTGTGACTACTTATAATATGCTCAAAATTTGTAGTCATCATTGTTCTTTACTTTCACACATTTATACATATTTACACATAGTCTCATT
This sequence comes from Adenanthera pavonina, assembly GCA_026686845.1. NCBI lineage: Eukaryota > Viridiplantae > Streptophyta > Magnoliopsida > Fabales > Fabaceae > Adenanthera > Adenanthera pavonina. Next base: position 15,446,501 of record JAIVEN010000017.1, read on the forward strand.
CATCATTTCACTCATGAGAGACCAAAGCTGCTTTTGCCTTCACTAAAGACTTCATTGGAATCCTCCTTTAGATTCTCTTCAGAACCCTCCTCAGGATCATCTTCTTCTGGGTCTTCCTGTTCCAGCCAAATTACTTCTAGATATGCCAATTCTTGAACAAAACCTTGAAAAGTTTCTAGCACTTTTTCTTGGAATCTAACTTTATGCGGCATCCAATACTCATCATTTGGTAGCATATTTATCATTGCATCAATCTAGGCTGCCACCATATAGAAGTAGTTATAGGATTCCTAGGATTGCTTAACATCTCTAACTTTATCCTAGTAGGCCAAGATCCTAGATTCTATAAAATTCTCTTGGCTTTCCTAAAATAATTGTAGAATGATTCTTTTAGTCTCACGAGTGTTAGAATAGCTGGCTTATCAAGAGAGGGGTGAATTGGGAAGATTAAAAATTTTCTGCAAAATATCAAGAAGGTGAAGAAAGCAATATATGATGGTAAAATAGAGTATAAACAGATAACTGTAAAGGTGACAATAAAGAGAAGAAGACTCAGAAAATTTATCCTCGTTTGGTCTCTCCACTTGACCTACGTCCAGTCCCCAAGTCACCACTTGAGATTTTCCAATATTTTGCAAGAATTTCGTGGGCTTCTTGCAAATGCCTCAGTACAAGGATGTTGCTCTGTTTCTAGAGCTTTACTCAAATCACTCATGCACTCTTACAAAGTGCTTCCCAATCCCTTGTGATATCCCCTCACAAGAAAATCTATCTTCCAGATAAAGATAAGATTGTTTACAAAGAATAAACTCTCTTAGATAGAGTGAATATGACAGTTGAGGTACAAATATTGAAGTGAGAGAGAGTAACAAACTTTGAATAGATGATTTGGCAGAGTTTCAGTATATACAAAGTTAAAATCGTTACCCACAACTTCAAATGATATTATATTTATAGATTTAGGTCTCAATTATCCATCAGAGACAAAATCTATCCGTTGGAGAAGTTATCCAACGGTTACTCTGAAAAACTATCCATTAACCAACCGCATTTAATGCTTTTGACACACTGAAATTTGAATTTCGATTGATCAACAGATGAATTTTGAAGAAACCAAAGGTTAACAACTTCAACGTTGAATGCCCGAAGTTCGTCTATCATGAAGTGAAATTCGAATTTTGATATTTGGAAAATGTTTATGTGTTATGACATACGAATTTTCAAGTAAAAAGTTTTTCTTTTAAGTGTGAATAGTATTTTCAATTTGCTACAGTGCCTTCAAAATTGAAATTTTTGAACCCCAAAATTCATCTGTCCGTAGCTGGTTTACAAGGCTCAGTAGTTCACATAGTTCAAAATTCGAATTTTCAAAGGGCAAAGTTCGTCTGTCAGAGAGACCTCTTTTCAGACTAACTTCAAAATTCAAATTTATAAATACTGTCATTCGTATGTCAACATATCATTCTAACAGACTCACAAGCTTAGTTTCTGAAATTTGAATTTTCATGTTCAAAGTTTGTCTGTCATTGAGCAACTTTGAAACTCAATCTAAACTTGGTTTCAGATGAACTTTTACACAATTTTAGACGAATTTCTTTAGTTTTCATAAGTTTCATTTTGTCTGAAATTCAAATTTTCAAAACCCAAAGTTCGTCTATTGCTTAAAGCTCCTTTCAGACACTTATCAAAATTCGAATTTTCCTAAGCCAAAATTCATCTTTCAGAGAGGCATCTCTTCAGACTTGTTCAGTTTTAGTACGAAATTTAAATTTCCAAAGCCAAAGTTCGAATTTCCAAGATGACAGTTTATTATAAATCTTTCAAACTTCATCTGTTGGTGGGTGTTTTTCAAATATTCCATAATTTAACATAGAATCAAGGTTTTAAAACATTTTTTTACCAAATCAAAGTCTTTTACTCAAATAAAACACTACTAAACAACCTACATCTATCTTTGCACAGATTTGTCCAGAATTTCTTCACTTGAAACCTTTTGGGCACCTTTGATATCTTTATTCCAAGCTCTTGAGGGTTGGTTTGGAATCATCAAAACTCTGGATTAAACAACAAGCATCATCAAATAGGGGTATAGGGCCAAAGTCTTCTAGAGCATTACTTGATCATTAGCTCTTGCTGGCTAATGATTTAATCGAACATCCCTTTGTGTGCAATAGATTGTAACATATTCTTCTAGACTGCTGAAGTGTACACTCTCCTGCTTAGTCTTAATATAAGTCTAAAAGAAATTATTAGGGATTTCATTGACTAGTATATTGATCCATAATAGCATTGGGTAATGTACCCCTTTACCTGCTAGAAAGCTCTGACCATAGCATTTCATATAAGAAATCTAGCACATACTTAGGCCCTTTGAGATATGCCTCACTTTTCTTGAAACACTTATGAACAAACCGGTATACCTTATCTTTTGTTTTAATCAGATCGTCATAACCAGGCTATAACACATTCATACAGTAAATTTAGTGAAATTTATTATTCATTTATTCATTTTCTTGAAACTCAGTTTTCTAACCTCAACTTTGAAAAATCATAATAGTTCACACACAACTCCAATTGAAGTCTCCTTAGACTATTTTAAAAATTTATCTGTCCACTTTATGAACATATATAACATTCATATCTTTAACAACAAAATGCCCAAATAGTGGCAGACTTATTACATAGGGGTCAGAGTGATCATTTCTATCCCTTAACTTTGCAAAATCAATTTTTCAACATATATATATGGCCATATTTTGTACCAAAATGGTACCATACATCATGGGAGACCTAAAGTGACATAATGGTCTCAAGGTACAGCATCACAATAATATACATAAATTTACATAACATTTCTAAAATAATGTTCCAAGATAAGATTTTCATTTCTTTTCAATAATTCCTTCTTCATTGCCTTGCTCCTTGTTGGTAACCTTGCCAAAGCTTGTCCCTATTATGTTAGTCACTTGGAAGAGTGAGATTCAAAGAATCTTAGCAGTAACAACACCCATTTATGCATACATATTATCACAAAATTCATGAAAACATCAATCATTCTTATAAAAACATAAAATGTCATATTAATTCATAAAAATTTTGGTAGAGTTTCCTCTTCTAAAATGGACATCCCAGGATCAAAACCCCTTCATATACACAGCCAAAACAATCTCAAAACATCAAAATACAAATATGACAAGTCATAATGTTCATGAAAATATTACAAGATAACATAATGCAATAAAAGGAAAGTTGCTACGTTTGTGAATCTTGTAGCTTTTCCCTTTGATTTCACCTCTTCCAAACATTTCCACAAGCTTTCTTGAACCCTAAGACATAATCATTTAAGGGCATAAGTCACTGATTCATGGTTTAGGTTCATAAAGTCTTAATTAAACCCTAAAGTTTCATTTTCTTAATCTTGAGCTTTCCTTAATTTCATCACTTGCCTTAAGCTAATTCCACCATGAGGAATCCATTTTTGGCATTAATTTCATGAAAAACTCACTCCTTCCTCACCCTATATCTGGGCGAAATCAAGTTTGAGAGAGGAGAAAGAGGGTTTTCTTTGTAACTTACTTTAATCTCATGAAATCATGTTTTTCTCAAATAGTTCATACCTCTTCCCAAGTTTATTACATGAAAACCTTTCTCCTTCTTTTTCCTTTAGTTTGGCCAAAAAACTAGACTTAGGAAGGAGGACAAAAACACTTAAAGAAATCAAGCCAAACACATGAAAACTAGCTTGAAGACATAAAAAAACTTACCTTGATTCTTGCCTTTAAAATCTCCAAGCTTCCTTCTTTCTTTTTCTTCCTCTTCTCTCACGTCTCACTCTCCTTCTTTCTTAAAAATTTGTAGACTTCTCTCTCTCTCTCTCCTTGCATCTTGAAGTCATCTAAAATGGGAGAAACAAAAGGATATACGTGGAATTCAATTATATATCTTGATACTTTTGGCCAACGACAAATACTTCTTGAGGAAGTTTTTCCCAAAAAAATATTAAAATAATTCTCTATCCCTATGTGCTGCAGATCACGTATGAAAATGGAAGTGAAGAAAGTGATTATATGGCTTAATTACAATCACTAATTATAGTTACTTTAATTAAAAAAATTAGGTTACTTTTCAATACTTCCTCACGAAGTTTTCTCCAAAAATCCTTGCCTTCCTTGAGAAGTTTTAGGACAAAAATGTGAGCTGAATGGATGCCTAAGAGAGAGAAAATATTGTCCAAAATACTACATATTTTTCTTGGTTCAAATCTATCATGTGCCAGATGATTTTTACCGATATCAATAAAATTATTTTTTGTAGTATTTTATCATTCTAGGGATATAGGATTATTCTAAATTTACATTTATATTTTCTTAATTATTCTGTCCCAAATAGTAACCTTTTTGCCTTTTGTGTGGCCCACAAATATAGTTACTTTTTCACACTGAGCACATATTATTTCTTTATTTTTAACTAGTTAACTCTCATTCTATATATTATTGGGTTTGGCTCGTTGTGAGCATCGTTTTGGCATAAATTTTTCATATTTAAAAAATTACCCTTGATTGGGGCTAAATTATAATTTATAAATCTTTCGTCCTTAGTTATAGTTTTCCCCTCAAACTTTGTTACTATTTCTCCGTCTTAAGGACTAAATTGCAATGGAATTTTATTTCTTGAGTTAAAATATAATTTTCTCATTTTTCCATATAATCTGAATAATAACCTCTTTGCCCATTTTTACACATAATAGTATATACCCATTTTCTCAAATTTCTTATGCATTTTTAGATATTTAAGCTTTTAGGGATATTATACTAATCATGGGATGCCCAGTAAAAAATGTACCTATTTTTGCATAAGGAAACTAACAAGTTATGATTTTTAATGTTGTTTAGAGTAACTATGGATGAAGAAAACAATTGTTCATTAAGGTGTTTGTTAAAATGCATAAGTGGAAAACAAAGAAGAGAATGAACACCGTTGTTTGTCAAGCCATAAGCAGCAATCTCTAGTGTCCCTTTGACTTGGCAGTCTCGCATTTGCCATTTATGTCTCTTGTTGCTTCTTCAAGTTCCTCTGTCACACAAAGATTCAAGTTCTACTTAGCTTAGTTTCTAAAAAGACAAATTCCACTTACACATCTATACAAATATATAAAGAGAAACGACAAAAAAATAAACATGTGGCTCTATTAGCAACTAAGTCAGCAATGGGTGTGGAACGAAGTAGGATGAAATCATAGAGACCATTTCCAAACTGATTAATGGGGACTTGATCATCAAATCTGTGCACTGCCTTCTTTTGTGATGGATAGCAAGTTACATCTCCAAACTCGTGCCCTTTCCTAAAACTAACCAATTTCTCTACCAAATCTGAATCATTCTGTCACGTACGTAAGAGTTCGCTTAAACAAGGGCTCTAGTTGTAGGGTCACCTGCAAAAACAGCAATTGCATAAAGTCCAAACCACTCTATTCTATTTTAATTATTTTAACATCTTGTTTTGCCTTCACTTTCATAAAGAAAAAAAATGAAGCAAGGTCCATGTCACATTGACATAACTTTATGATAACAAGAAATTATACAAGTTGTGCATGTGTAATGTTTTCATGTTTGTTAAATTGATGCCATGAGAAAAGAATGTTTATATCTTCATGTCCATTGACCTTTCTATTTATTAAGCTTTCAACTATTCATTAAAAAGGAAGTCAACAATACAAAGGTTAGAATCATTCATCTCCCAAATATCGTAATACAATTAAAATAGGTTAAATTACTCCATTAGTTGTCATATGTTTATTTTTTTATTTATTTCTTATAATTTAAAAATTAATTAGTGTCAAACATATAGGCATCTTAGATGGATGACTCTTAAAATCAAGGAGACCATAATAAGGATGACTAATGGGGTCAGTTTCTCTGGTATCGATCTATCATATGTATTCCTCCAATTCATATAATTTAAGTACAACATCTCATACCTTACTTTCTTACATTATTTCCCATGTATAATAGCATGTATGATACTAAAATGATCAAATTTAGAAGCTTAAATCATTAAAAGATCAAATGCGAAAATTTCAAAATTTCAAAATACTATTCATGTGATAATTTGATTTTCTCGGTTAAATTTTGAAAAATTATAAATAATTCTAGAAAAATTGGATGAGGATGATTCAAGTCTTAAAAATAGCTAAAAATATTTCCTACATGGAAAAAATATACAACTAGAATTTAATTGAGCCAATTCATTTAGAAAATTCGTTCACTTCTACTGTTCATTTGGTCAAAACTACCTTTCCAGGTTTTCTAACCCATCTTCAAAAATTCATAACTCCTAGTACACACATCGAAATCAAGTTTTCTTTCACTCTTTGGAAAGCTCTCTCTATCTACTTTCCAAGCATATATAACACTCATGTAGAAAACTAAACTTCAAATGAACAGTATTTGTATAACTAATCAGTACTTAGAACTGGATAGTTTTGCATACAACTTTCAAGAACTAAATATATCACATACTTACATGATTCAAACTCTTACAAAATATGCCCCTAACATCACAAGAACTCTAAAGGAACATTATGGCAGCAAGACACAGCTTTATGAAAACACATAATTTTATACATGATTACAAGAAAACAAATAACCAAGGTGGCAACAATTCTAATCATCATTAATCTTCTCCTTGCCTCTTGTCTTCTTGGAGGTCTTGCCATCACTTGACCTTATCATGTTAGTGCTTGGGGAGTGAGATTTGAGAAAATCTCAGTAGTTAGTTTATTTCATGCAAATATATCATTCAAGTTTCACAAATATTTCACACATAATCACATAAATCATTAAATACCATATTGTCAAGTAAAAATTTCAGCAAAGTTTTTCCTTAAAAAATGGTCATCCTGGGGAAGCCCTCATTTTACAGCCAAAACCAGTCACAAATTAACATAAGAACAATATGGCAACAATATATAATCATAGAAATAATAAAGAATAACATATTGCAATAAAATAAACCAAGCTACCTCTTATGTATTTCTTTGCTTTTCCTCTTTGAATCAAAGCTTCCACAAGCTTTCTTGAACTCCCACAAGTCCTAAAACGTTATTCAATATTCGCTAAATCATTTGAATCAAAGGGTCTCCTCAAAAAGACTCACTTGGACCCTAAAATTTCATATAGTTTATCTTATACTTTTACTTGAGTCAAACACTTGTTCTTAGCTAATTTGGATCCAGGAAATCCATTTTTAACATCAAATTATTGAAAATCCAACTCTTTTTGTATCATAGGTCTTATTGAAATAGACATTTGAGGAGGAAAAAATTGGAAACTCTCAAAACTTGCTTCCAAACATACCGAACCTTGTTTCTTTCACTTAATCGCATGCTTTTTTTTTTTAATTTATGGCACAAAACCACTTCCTTTCATGAACCCATTCTAAGGGTAAAAATAAATGCCAAGAGAAGAAGGAGAAAACCTTGCTAACCTACTTCAAACTACTCAAAACTTCAAGGAAGATTACTTAGGATTCAAAGGAAAATTCTTACCTTTTCTTGATTTTTCTTCCTCTTTTTCTTTCCTTCTCCTTCTCCTTCTTCTTGGCTAGTTGCAGCTGTTGTCCCTCTCTCTTTCTTTACTCCTTTGGTCGGCCAAGACATGAACCAAAGGAAAGAATATATAAAATTTGCCAACCAATGGAAAATTGCCACCAAATCTTCTTGAAATTTCTTGAAAAATGACTTAAAATATTAAATAATGTTATTTTATCATGTGCGGCTTAGTTTGCACGAAATCAAGGGTATTTTAGTCCAAAAATTTTAGATATTTACTTATTTAGATATATTTTGGACTAGTATGAACAAATAAAGCTACTTTAACAGTATATTTTACTATTATTAGAACACTAGTTTTAACTATATTGGGATAGAAAATCACCATAATATCCTTATCTCAAGTGGTCCAAATATGGAGTCCACATATTTTTCTTAAATTAATACTGCCTCTTTCTGCATTTCAAACTGATTTTTATCCGGTAAAACATTAATATTAAATCCTAATTACCCAATAAATATTATTTTGAGTTTAATAAATTTTATACTATATTCCATTGGTCTTAGCTCATTGAGAGCTTCATTTTGATTATAATTTTTTATATTTACAAAAATGACCTTAGTCCGGGATAAATTTATAATTTTTAAAACTTTTAGGTAATTAAGTGTAAATTTTTCTAAAATTCCTTAATTCTTCTTCATTCCCCGCATACGTCCACCACCTCGTTGTTTTTTTTTTTCAGCGGTAAAATCATCATTTTTTAATTTTCTTCCTTGACCCTAAATTTGTCATTTTTGCCCTTTTTCATACAAAATGGTGTATATCCATTTTATAAATTTCTTATAGATTTTAAAATATTTAGTTTTAAATATCTAGAAAAAAATTCAAGATATTATATAGTGTCATTTATTTATCATCCTTTTGCCTAGTATATTTGCTAATTAGTTAATTTGTTGCTTTTGTTTGAACCTTTAATAATAAAAACAAAAAAGTTTACCATTATAAGAAATGTTCCAACTTCCAAGAAAAAACAAAATATAAAATTAGATAACATATATAGTTGTATCAATATAAAAATTTACACTTAATTTTATTTGAAATTTAATAAAATCAAATTACATGTTATTTCCTTTGTGCTTTTTAAAAAATGTTTCCTAATCAACTTTCTTGACATTTGATATAGGTTGTAAAAAGTCCTCAACTAGCTAGTTGCATTCTTTTAATTAATGAAGTCATAGTGTATATGATACAATATAATATGACAATCAAGTTGATGTATATAGAACTCTAATATAAGACTGTCATATGATTCATAATTAGTATGCCAATAAAAAATTTTAAATGATTTCTTCACAAAAGAACATAGTTATGCAAAAAAGTCAATTTCACTGATAATTGTAATAACAACAAAAAAAATTTTATAAGATACATCAAATATATATTATATCAACATATTTTAAATTTATTATATTCTTGGGATGAAGACCAAGCCATACCTGAGAAACAATCCCATGAACCCCAAGAGAAACCTTGGCCACATTAAGTTCTTTGTCAGACTCACTTAGGCTTCTAACCTTGGTGTAGCCTTTTTCTGATTTCACCGGTGTCATATCTTGCATTCCTCTATCTTCCCATGAATATAAGCTTAACTTAGTCTAAGAACTCAATCTTTAGAAAATTTGAACTTAACTTGAACCTAAAACTACAAAACTGTTTCATGCTGCTTTTGTCCACTTGCATAGCAAATTTCAAAAATTCATAATTAATTCCTCAAAAATCATTTCACAGTGGTTCAAATCTCTAAAAATAACTTACATTCTGAATTCATAGGAAAAATAAGAAACTAGACTTTTACTCTCTAAAACAGTACATTTTATTCTAAAAAGTTTACTCTTCCACATTTGCTCGAGTAAACAGTCCAGTTTCATAGCCTCAACTTTGATGTGTCATTTCTTTTTACATATAGAGCCAAAACATTCAAACTTTATATCATAAGAAAGCTATGTCTATCAAGTTTCAAGAAATTTTTCATGGTGATTTTATTGTTATTGAATTGGGGATTCTTTTAAAGCACTAGTATACCTGATTGATTCTAAATTTGCACCATTTTACAAAAATATCCATTTCTATTATTGTATAAATTCAATATATATTCATATAGTACCAAATGGAAGCTAGCACATAAAGGTACACAGAAACATAGCCCAATAAATTTTCAGGTAAAAGTATGAATTTATACATATCAATAAAGTATGAGCAGTTACATCATCACAGAAACTATTCCTAAATAATTATTTCTTAATTTAACAGCTTCAAAGCCAGCTTTTCCTCTATTATTCTTCTTGATTCACACTCTTGCTCTTGGGAAAGCTTGTTCGTAGCATTTGAATCTTAGGGGATTAAATTGTTCATCTCAGTAGCAACATTGTATATTCAGTTATATTATTACATCAACTTTGAAAACATTGAAATCATTTCATAATCTTTACAAAATAATCACATAATATCCATGTTGCTTTTCAAATTATTAGCACAACTTCATCATAACATAAACAAGATATCCATGTAAACATTTCAAAACTTTCCAATCATTCATAAACCTATATCATTCAATACGGAAATTTTTACAATAATATAAAAGTAGTACAAGTTATTGCCTCAAAGCTTTAACTTTTCCTTAGCCTTTGCTTAAATCTCTATCCCTTTGTCTAGCTTGCCTTGAATCCTTTCCGTCCTTCCTCTTCAAGCTTTTGCTTCCTTCTTTTTCCTTCTCTTCTCTTTTCTTCTTTCTTTCTTTCTTTCTTTTTCTCTATCTCTCTTCCCCCCTTTCTCTCATACCTTTACTCTCTCTCCCTTCCTCACATTGATTTGTGTAACACCTTATTTTATTATACTTTTTCCCAAGTATTATAGCATATTTAATGTCTAAATAACTTATGTTAGAGGCTTGAATTATTATAGGAACCAAATTGAAAAAAAAAGAAAAAAATGAAGTTACTGTACATTTGGTTTCAAAGTTTTCTAGATGAACTTTGAAAAATTATAATTAATTCCAGAAAAATCATATTAATGTGATTTAAGTATCTAAACAAAGCTAGAACATGCTATACAATGAAAAAATGAGTCAAATGTTTGACCATGCCAATTTATACAGTTTAATGCTTAAATATGTACTATAAAAATGGCATAGATGTCCAATTCATGTGTTCTTTTACTTGTTAAAAAGCCCTATCTGTCTAGTTTTCAGAAATATATAATACTTATATAATATTTCAAATTTCAAATGAAGAGTGACCATGAAATCATCAGGTGTGAAAATTGGCCAAAATATGCTATTATAATGCGAAAGTGTATATTTACATTACATTCATCCTCCAAACTTGTCCATTCTACATCATAAGAGACCTAAAATAGCATAATGGAAGCAAGGCAATTCATATATGATTTTACATAAAATCAGATAAACACATATAGCAAAGGTAATAACAATATTAATCATCAAGCTTTTTCTCCTTGTCCTTTGCCTTCTTAGAGGTCTTGCTATTCTTTGAACCTATAATTTAGGATACTTGAAGGGATGAGATTGGGGACAATCATGATAGCAAGTCACATTCAATGCATTATGACATTATTTCACAAAACAGATTACATTAAATCACATTGATAATCAAAATACCACATTGGTTATAAAAATTTTGGTAACATAACGGCTTAGAAAATGGACATCTTAAGGATTGAAACCCCTTATATTGTAGCCAAACCAGTCAAAAAAAGCACAATATACAATGTGACAACTCATTTATATCACATAAACATCATATGAACATAGTGAAAGAACATAAAGCAATAAATGGAATTTACTACCTTTAGTGATCCCTCATAGCTTTCCTCTTGAAGCCAATGGTTCCACTAGCTTCCATAGGCTTCCTCAAATTCCTAAACACCAATAAACAATGGCTCAAGTGTAACACCTTAACTATAGACTACATTACCCATGTATTGGACCTTATTATACTCCATAGAACATGTTTAGAAGTTTGAATCATATGATAGATTAAGATATAACATTTTCTTTCCCTAGATTACTATTTATTTGTTAAACCTTTTTTCTAGGGAAAAATTTGAAAATTTATAACTAATTGTAGAAAAATTGTATCAAAGTGATTAAAGTCTTTAAAAATATCCTGAAATCTCATCTACATGGAAAAAATATGAAGCAACATTTTAGTCATGCCAATTAGTACAGTTTATTGCACAAATTTTACTATTCAAACGGTCACTTTTCATTTCTCCAAGGTTTTAGCCATAAATTTAACAATTCATTTCTAACTCTGTACTAAGCCAAATCATGCATTCTATATGCCATTGAAAAGCTCTATATGTCTACTTATAGTCATATTTTTCTTGTACATTTATTTAATTTGCACAGGGCATGATTCCAACTTAAATCACTAAAAGTCAGAACCTCACTTTTACTGGAACAATTCTAGGAAAACCTGCATAACTCTTATTATATAACTCCAATACTCTCAAAGTAGTGGCATATTAAACTATAAACCACTAAATTTTTGGAGTTCTATACGATTTTATTCTACTTTCCAAATAAGCAATACTTATGATTAAAATATGCTGTTTTACCAACTATGTCTAGGTTTTAACCTTGAATTCAAAAATTCATGGCAATTTGTACAATGATCCAAATGAAGTGGTCTTTAGCTTCTTGGAAAGCCCTATTTGTTTAGTTTTTGAAAATATATAACACTCATATGTTACATCACATTTAAAATAAATAGTAACCATATAACCCTCAAGGGCACATATTAACCAGACTATGCCATGTTTTACAAAAGTGCATATATATACAATATACATCACTCAAACTTGTTCATCTTAGTTCATGCCATTCTCACAACATCTTAAGATACTCAAAATAATATAATGGCAGCTAAACACAGCCTTACAAGGCACATATGATTTTACACAAATGCCATTATGATACAATAAAATGTATACAAATTGCTTAATAGGCATGCTTCTTTTTTCTCTTCATTCTCTTGCCTTTCCTTGAATTCCTCCGATGCTAAATCTTGAACCTATTATTTGGGATGCTTGAGGGAAAAGATTGGGGTAATCTTATTAGCAAGTTATATTCATGCATCATGTTATTCATTTCACATAAAAATCACATTTGATCACATTAAATCACATAAATCACCAAATTGCCATATAGGTAATAAAAATTTTGACAATATAACGGCTTAGAAAATGGACATCCCGAGGAATAAAACCCCTCATAAAGTAGCCAAAACCTGTCAAGAAAATACAATTTACAATATGGCAGCCAATAAGCAACATTACAAAGCAATGAAATAACATAAGTAAGAATATGTATACTTAGTTACCTTTCGTGTTTGTACTTGGCTTTCCTCTTTAAACCAAAGCTTCCTCTAGCTTTTCCAAGCCTTCTCAAGTCTCTAAAAATCATTGAATACTTGCTCAAATCACTGATTTCATGCCTAATCATATAAAGCTTCCATGAAAACCTCAAAACTCAAATTTTCTATCTTAAGCTTAATCTTGAATCTCATACTTGTTCTTAAGGTTTTTTTCCATGGGGAATCCATTTTTGGCATCAAAATAATGAAATTACCACTCTAATATGGCCTAATGTGCTGACAAAAAATCTGTTCTCAGGAGGAAAGAATTGATTTTTCACAAAACTTGCTTCAATCTTTCCTATCTTGCTTTCTTTTGTAAATACTTATGCTTTCTCTACATTTTGTGGTATAAAAACAACTTTTCCTCTCTTAAACATGCTTAGGTCGAAAATGGACAGCAAAAGAGGAGGAGAAAATTCAAGAGAACTAGATTATACTACCCAAAAACCATGCTATAATACATGGAAACTGAGAGGCACTTGCTTACCAATTTCTTGGAATTTTTTGCCTTATTTTCCTTCTATTTTTCTTCCTCTTCACGGAGCCTTCTTTCTTCCTTCACCTTGACGCATCTTCTCTCTTCTTTCTTTGTGAATATCTCATGCAAATGGTGTGGAGGGAGTATATATAATGGCCTTTAATCACACTTGCTTTTTGCTAATCATGATTAATTAAGAAAACTTACTTATTATGTCTTCTCTTTTCTTAACCATTAAGACTTCAAAATTGAGTACATGGCTGCCACATGGTGTCCCAAACGAGGGGATAATATTTCCAAAATAATGTATAATTTTCCCAATCAAGTAATACCCTATATCGATTACTTTTTATTTGGATTGGTAAAGTTATCTTTTGCAATATAAAATTACTTTATTGCAATAGGAAAAAAGCAAACTTGTGTCTCATATTACTTTATTATCATATCTCTTAAAAGCTCCTTTTGCAATGTCTAATAGCTTTTTTTTTTCAACTTTTTAGTTTTTACAGATCAAAAAGTAGTTTTATCATTATAAAGTTACTTTTTAATCTTCGGCACAGATTATTTCTTTGTCCTTAATTATTAACTCTTAATATCATATATCATTGGACTCATCTCATCGAGAGCTATGATTTGACAGTAATTTTGCATATTTACAAAATTACTCTTGAACTAAGGTAAAGTTATAATTTTAAATTCTTTTCGGTCATTAGCTGTAAATTTTTCTAAAATATTTGATTTCTGGTGCCTGTGCGTGACTTTTAACTCATGGGGGCAAAATGTAAATATCTTAATCTATAAGGGTAAAATATAATTTCTCATTTTTTGTCTAACCGAAAAAAAAGACTTATTTATCTTATTTCACGTAAAATGATATCTGTCCATTTTCATAAATTTCTTATACAGTTTTAAATAATTAGTTTTTTGGGAATGTTACATCAAGTCACTGGTTTCATAATATCAAACATAAAGTTCTCACAAAACCCTAAGAACTCATTTTGCTTGTCTTAAATTCTATCTTGAAGCATATACTTGTCTTTAAGGTTTTTGGCCATAGGGAATCCATTTTTCGCATCATAACAATGAAATTCCCACTCTAAGATGGCCTTCTACATTGACCGAAATTCTGTTCCTATGAAGAAAATTGGATTTTCTACAACTTGCTTTGTTGTGCAAAACCTCAATTTTCTCATGCTTTTATAGTTTTAAAACATCATTCCTTGCCCAAACCATGTCTTGAACAAAATTTACAGAGGTTGGGGAAGGAAAGAATTTCATGAAAACTAGGCCATACAAGCATGAAACCATGGCAATACATTTAGAGATCTCAAGATAAGCACTTATCGATTTTCCTTGAATTTCTTCCTGTTTTCTTTGCTCTTCAAGTTGGCTGCTCCTTCTCTCACTACTTGGGCAAAGTTTTCTTTCTCTCTTCCTTGCCTTGGACATGCAAAATGAAGGGGAGTGAAGGGGTATATATAACCAACTTAATCAAACTTACTTTTTGCTAATTACCTTAATTAAACTTAATCAAAACTTAGTCTTTAAGTTGTCTTAGCCATTAAGACTTCCCAAATTTAGCATATGAGCTACCATGTGGTGCCATTTTAGTGGTATATTATCTCCAAGATACTGCATAATTTTTCCAGTTCAGTAATACATTGTATTGGTTAATTTATACACTACAAAAAAACTAGAAATTTGAGATGGAAATTTGGGATGGAATTAGCAAAATTTGTGGTGGATTTTGGCTTTGCGATAGATTTTGTGATTGACCATGTCTATTTCATTTTAGCTTGTCACAAATTTTTTGGATGGGTTTGGCGAAGGATTTGAGACAAATTCGTGAATTTTCCACCGTAAAATCTATCATAAAATTTTTGCGATGGAATTTGGGATGGTTTTGTGGCAGATTTTGTGATGGAATTGTATGTCTCAAAATTTGTCCCAAATTTTCAGTTTTCTTGTAGTAATGCTTAGACCGGTAAAGTTACCTTTTGCAATATAAATTTACTTTATTGATACAGGAATAAAGTAAACTTATGTCTGAAATTACTTTATTATCCTATTTCTAAAAAGCTCTTTTTATGGTGTCCATCCACTTTTCTTTATGTTTTTTTAACTTTTGTAGATCAAAAAGCAGCTTTGTTGGAATAAAGTTACTTTTTAATCTTTAGCACTAATTATTTCTTTATTCTTGAATGTTAGCCCTCAGTGCCATATACCATTGGACTTATCTCGTCAAGAGCTTCAATTTGACAATAATTTTACATAATTACAAAATTACCTCTGACTGAGGCAAAATTATAATTTTTAATTCTCTCATGGCATTAGCTGTAATTTTCTCCAAAATTTGTATATACTTGAGGGGTTAAAATGCAATCATTTTAATTTCTAGGAGTAAAAATGTAATTTTATTATTTTTATCTACTTGGGAAAATTGACATTTTTGTCATGTTTCACGCAAAATAGTATTATCCATTTTGACGAATTCCTTATGCATCTCTAGATATTCTAACTTTTAGGGATATTACAATTTGTGGGAATGAAGGGAGGGGAAATTGCCTTTATGTAGGCCTCTACAAGCTTAGCCTCCAAGTTATGTAACTTGCTCCCTAAGCTCTTCTCCTTCTTGCCCTAGTGATGACATCATCTCCATGACATCACCTTCATAATGTCATCTTCATGACATCATTCCTACTATTTATGACATCATGATTGGCATATTAAAATTCCATTTTGCCCTTATATTTTTGGCCAAGAGAGAACTAGAGAGAGACCCATTTTTCTTTCTTAAAACATCATTTAGACATGTTGAGAAATAATTTAGAGGGAAATTTTTCTGATTTTAAAAGCATCAAAGAAACTTAATGAAGAACCTAATCATTCATATGCCCTATTACATCCCTATGCATAATAATTAGGATGTTACAATCGGCATCACAATCCTCAGTGGCACCGTATACTCATGAATCATACCTCTCTTTCCCCACAGCAGGCTATCATGAGCCCCCATTGTAATATCCTGGAATTTTTCTTATATGTTTAAAGCTCAATATTTTAAAATCTATAAAAAATTTGCAAAAATGGATATATGCCGTTTTGTATGATATAAGGCAAAGAGGTCAATTATCTCGGTCAGAAAGAAAGATGAGAAAATAACCATTTTGCCCCTAAAAAAAGGGGGGGAAGGGAAAGAAAAAGAAAAGGAAGGAATGAGAAGAAAGGGGAGGACGTATGCATAACTTGAAACAAATTTTATGAATTTTGGTGAAATTACACCTAAGACCCGAAAGTCTTAAAAATTATAAATATATCACGGGTTAAGGGAATTTTTATAAATATGAAAAATTATAGTCAAAATGAGGCTCTCATTGAATTAAGACCAATGGAATATAGTATGAGATTTATTAAGATCAAAATAATATTTATTGGGTAATTAGGATTTAATATTAATATCTTACCTGATAAAGGTCAGTCTGGACTGTAGAAAGAGGCAGTATTCATTCAAGAAAATGTGTGGATTTTATATTGGGACCAATTGGGATAAGTATATTATGATAATTTTATATCCCAATATAATTATAATTAGTATTCCAATAATAGTAAAATATACTGCTAAAGTAGCTTTATTTGTCCAGACCGGTTGAGGATATACCTGGATAAGTAAATATCTGAAATTTTTGGACCAAAATACTCCCCATTTCGTGCTCCACAAGCTGCACATGTCAAAATAGCCTTAGTTTATTATTTTTCAAGAAAAAGCAAGAAAAATCAAGACATTAAGTGGCACATTTTCATTGGTTGGTGAAATTTGTATATAAACCCTTCTTTCCCATGTTTTGGCCGACCATTTAGCAAGGAAATGAGGAAGAGAAGTCTGAAATTGAAGAAAGGAGAGGCAACCATGTGAGGGAGGAAGAAAAATAGGAAAAAAAATTGGAGGAAAATCCAAGAAAATTTATAAGTGTTTCTCTTATGACTTACAAGTGTTCTAGTGTCTTTTCTTGGTTGTTTGGTTTAAGTTTCCATGAAATATTTTCTTTCCCATCTCTCTACAATTTTGGTCTAAGCTTGTTTGAGAATGGGGAGTTGTTTTAAAGTCATAAAATCATGATTTGATATGAGATTTTGCAAGAGGAATCATGTATAATGTGATTTAAGTAAGTTTTGAGAAAAACCAATTTCTCTTCCTATAAGTCAGATTTTGGTAAGCTTATTATGATGGGAAAGAGTTGGATTTTCATTGTTTTGATGCTAAAAATGGATTCCTTGGGTCCAAATTAGCTAAAAATAAGTATTGGATTCAAGGAAAACCAAGAGATAAAGAATTTAGATTTTTAGGGCTTTAGTGAGACTTTGTAAAGCAACCTTTATTTTGAGTTGATTAAGTTGATATTGAATGATGTTTTAGGACTTGTGGGAGTTCAAGAAAGCTAGTAGAAGTTTTGGTTCCAAGTACAAAAACAAAGGAAAACATAAAAGGTAGCTGGATTTATTTTATTGCAATATGTTATTCTTTGTTATTTCCATGGTTATAACTTGTTGCCATATTGTATTTGTGTTGTTTTGTGACTGGTTTTGGCTGTATAATGAGAGATTTTATTTCCCGAGATGTCCATTTTTTAAGGGGAAACTCTGCCGAAATTTTTACTTGACAATATGGTATTTTAATGATTTGAGTTTATATGTGAAATATTTGTGAAACTTGAATGATATATTTGCAAGAGATAAACTAGCTACTGAGATTTTCCCAAATCTCATCCCCAATCACTAACATGATAGGTTCAAGTGAAGGCAAGACCCCCAAGAAGACAAGAGGTAAGGAGAAGATTATTGATGATTAGATTTATAGCCACCTTGGTTGCTTGTTTTCTTGTAATTATATATGAAATCATATGTATTTTCATGAAGCTGTGTTTTGCTGCTATTATGTTCCTTTAAAGTTATTGTGATGTTAAGTATACATTTTGGAAGGGTTTGAATCATGTAAGTAGGTTATGTATTTAGTTTGTGGAAGTTGGTATGTAAATCTGTCCATTATGCGCACTGATCAGTTATGTAGTTACTGTTCATTCGAATTCAGTTTGGTATATGAGTGTTATATATTCTGGAAATTAGACATAGAGTTCTTTCCAAAGAGTCAAAGATCACTTGATTTGGATAAGTATACGAATTGTTATGAATTTTTGAAGATGGCTCAGAAAATCTAGAAAAGTAGTTTTGACCAAATGAATAGTATAGTTCAACGAATTTTATGAATGGATTAGCTCAATTAAGTTCCAGTTATATATTTTTCTCATGGAGGAAATGTTCTTGGCTATTTTTAAAGACTTGAATCATCCTCATATGATTTTCCTAGATTTAGTTATGATTTTTCAAAGTTTAACCGGAAAAATCAAATTATCAAATAAATAGTATTTTGTAAAATTAAATTTTTCTCGTTCAATCTTCTAATGATTCAAGCTTCTAAATTAGCTCATTTAACATTATATATGCTATCATACATGGGAAATAGTGTAAGAAAGTAAGATTTGACACCCATCACCATTAGCCTAGCAATTGTTATTCCCCACCAACATAGCAACGCCAACCCATTCTTCACTGCTTCATCGATCACTTCTCTCAGATGGACACCACTCTCTACCGTCATCCTTCTCCTTTCCGCATCAACCTCTATTATCCAGTTCAGCTTGTTCATGCTTATTAAGACCCTATTTTGGCCTTCTGGGCATGCAAGCTTGGGCATGCTATGGGAATATCTCGTGCTTGCCTTCACTTTTGTGTTGGATTTTGATGTAGAAGCAACCATTGATATAAGCTCTTACTCTGTGGTTGGGTATAGTACTTGGAACGCATGACAAGTCCTTCGATCAGGGAAGACTCCGTAAGAGTTTGTGATGATGCAATTTGTGCTGTTGGAAGTGCACTGGACGGGATCATCTGGAGGAGAACAAAAAACCCCATTCGTGAAAGTGAAAAAGAGGATGACAAGAATTGATTTGAGCATTTTCATGATTGAAACTTGGCATTTGTGGAAACTTGTTCGTTGGTGAAGTATTACCCCTGATATATATGTATGTGTGTGTATTCATATAGATTATGGAGATGGGATCAGCTTTTGAACTTAAGAGAAATTATAATTGTAAGGTGGTGAAATTTGACTTCTAACACATATGACCGTATGACCCACGCTATTTGAGAATAAAATTTTCATATCTATAGAATGGTCATTGGTTCTAGTGTAAGGGGTTAACTATATAGACACTTTAACATGATATCTTAGGCTGAAGTCCATGTGAATGTAGAAAACACAGTAGGGAGAATTTCCTTAAATGGGGCTAAACTATAACTCAATCTAAATTAGTCAAAGTTTAAACTAGCAATTGGACACCAAACAATTATTACCAAAAGAAAATTTCACACCTAAAAATAATAAGACGAATATATACACACACACTTAAAAGCATGTGGCAATTTCTTAAGTTATTTTGGTGATAGCAACATGCCCAAACACATGGCCGATATATATAATCTTTTTCAACATTAATAACCCCTAGTGGGAAGAATATATATAATCCTTTTTTCTTTGATCCCATGGAAGAACATATAACCAACGTACAAATAGAATAAAACTCCACATGATATCTCTCATTCCGTTAGTTAAGCTTCATATATACTTGTTTCATTGTCTTCAACCCTCATGCGTTATGTTCCGTTCAGCTAAACATTACTCAATTTAATTCTGTTATTTCTCCACACCCAAAATTAATTATATTATTTTGTTACAAATATCTTTTGCCCTTTGACTTGAATTAGTCTCAAGTCCGGTGACCCAATAAAAAAAAAAGAATTAGTCTCAAATCCCTGGATGAATTAGCCATTAATTCAGTCAAATTTGTGTTTTCTTTCTTCCGTAATATCGTTCGCATTGCTCAACTCACAAGGAATTTTGTGCTACTTATTATGAAAAACCTAGTTTAATTAGCCCAAAACAAGCACTCAAAATAGCTTTTTAATTTTCAGCAATACAAAAGAAATACAAGGATGCAATAACAAAATCTTAAGTCACCTACCAACGCATAACTTAGTAGGTTGAGGTCTGTATTAGCTAACTTAACTTAAACAAAGATTTTGAGTTCGAATCCTGGTACACAATTGTGTTAAATACTTGTTGAAAGAACTTTACTACTTTTGTGATTTTACTTGACTCAACCCGAATTAGTTGGAGTATAATGTTATTACGGGTGTTTAAGTTAAAAAAATCTTAACAATCAACATTCTATTTCGCTACCTCTGATACATTTTATCACTACGAATATATAATTTTGCGATTTCGCTTCTATAGGTTTCATCAATATATATGATATGGGATTATTTTAAAAAATCAGTAAAAATAGTAAACTATCTATCAATTTCTTCCACACAAGTTTGATGACAAGATCAAATCAACAAAGTCCAGTATTAATTCAATGATTTAAATGTAATAAAATAGTATATTCCTCACAACAATGTCAAATTACCTTTTTGCAATTTTTGACTCGTTACCTTAACAATCACAATTTTCAAAATCATTGCCAATAGTAATGTATCATCAATATAATTAATATTTTGTTTGTTGCTAATAATTTACTATTTCATACCTACTCATTCAAATAAGAGACATTTTTTTTATGAATTGTTTTTTGTTTTGCGATGAATACATTTATAAATATATATTAGTACTTTTTTTAGACTCAATTTGGATTTATGTTGGGACGGTCTACATAAGAGACTATCTATTTTTTGGAGGGTTGATGGAAAAATATTGGAATATGGAAAGATATTTTCATGTAGTTTTCATTGACATAGAGGCTTATGATTGAGTACCAAGATAATTATAATGAGAAGCCCGATAATAGAAGAGTGTGCATGTGCCATATGTTTGATCTAGAGTTATGAATGATATGTACAAGGTGACAATAACATCGTCCCTTGCTGCTTCATGAAGTTCCACTATTACACAGTGATTCAAGTTCTACTCAGCTTTTTCTCTTGAAAAGATTGCTTCTAGAAGATACTTATGAAGAGTGAATTATTCATATTTTTATGAATTTTCATTCATGAAGTTGTAATTGTTTACCTATGCGGTAAGTGACGCAGAATGTTAAGAACTGATAGAATCTCAAGTATAAAGATGTGATTATATGTATAGCTGTTCGTGGGCCGGGCTTTGAAGCTTATTCAAAGTCCCATAAACCTTTGTAGTTTAGGTCGAAGCCCACTTTAGCTTAGACTCTAAATCATACGTACCTTTTTTGAGCTTAAACTTGTATGAAGTCATCGGTAGATTTTAAGTCATTGATCAATTTAATTAAGCCCATTAAGTTACGCTTAGTTGCCTACTTGCCATATAAGTACAGCTAGTTTGCTTCAATTACAATAAGACAAAGGTATCCTTCAATTACTTCTTTTTTTGGGTAGAGTCAATTACTTTCTATTAGGTTGAGTACTAAATATTTGACTCTGCATAATTTTCAATTTCACTGCTATACTATTAGATCTCAAAAATCATATATCCATACATTATATTTTAACGGAAAACAAAAAAAAAAGAAATTTAAACTTAAATTTATTTAAAAACAGCCCATGAAATTTAAAAACCTAGAATTATATATCTTTTCAACATTGTTAATTCATTGTTACGAAAAACAACAATGTTAATATCTCTTCTCATGCCAAAACAAACATTGTTAATTCATTTAACCCATACAAACCCTGCACATTGTTAAGATGTGCAGAATATATTATTGATTTGAATTGTTTAAATTAGCATAAATCAATAGAAGATATAAATTACTCCCTCCAGTCTAAAATATAAGTTCTATTTTTGAATTTTTTTAGTTTAACATATAAATCTTATTTGGTAATTTATAAAACATTAAATTTTTTCTTCCTATTTTTCCCAATCAGTAATTAAATGTGACAGAGGTAGTAAATGATGTAGAAATTGTTTAGATTTTGAATGCAATGCATTAAATAAGGATAATATTCAAAATATTTTTTTTTGACAAATTTATTAACCAAATTAAATATAACAACCTACCAAAAAAAAAAAACCCAAACATAGCCAAAACTAAGACAAAAGAAAGATAGGGAAACAAATCCAGGGGCGACACCACGACAAGATCCCATAGCACGACAAGGGTGAAAATTTTTTGTACAATGAGAATAATAACAAAGATGCACGGCACCGCGACCAAGAGACTAGCACTGCAATGCCATATCAACAAATTTCTAGTTTTTTGCTATAACTTCCGACATGCACAAAATCTCACTCCGATCTCCAAATAACTCAATTCCAACTCCCACAAGTCACTTTATTCTTACTTTAACGACCCTTAAAGTATTGTCCTGGGCTTAGCAATGACCTAATGAGAAGTGTACACTTTGAATTGTGTAGTGCTAGAGGAGCCAGGACCGGAGGAAGGATAAAATGGGAGAAGAATTCAAGAAAATGAGATAGAAGCCTCCACACTACTGCGAAGGGCAAGGTCACCAAAGCAAAAAAGTAGAGGATCTAAATCCTTTTTTGATAGAAAGGTCTCATGCCGCAATGAGCTAATTGTCCATCATGGCATGAGTCACAGAATTTCTTTAAATGAGAACGCATTTCAGTTGGACAAAAGGAAGAAATTGAAGAAGAAGAAGAAGTAGTAGATCTCTGCTATGGTTTGTAATTTGTAGCCTTAAGGAGTGATTTTTTTGGACTTAAGAAGCTACAATCTTTATTGGTAACTAGATCTTTCTTCCTCTCCTATCTTTTCTATCCATTTTTGCAGGAAATCAATCGGAGTAGCTAGGTTTTGAGTTTAGGGATGATTCTACTAATTAAAATGCTTACTTTGGTGTTATTGAAGTGTTAGTGTTTTTATTGCATTGGTATCGATTTTGAGATTATTTAGAGGTGTATATGCCAAACCCAAGCTTTGAATTGGTTGGGGAAAATTGAAATCCAAAATTTTTGTGTTTGTTCATGGTTGGAATATATGTTTGGGGCTTATTGGTGTGTAGTTATGCTATTGAAGCAATGAGTCAAGCTTAAATGATTGAATTGTGGGTTTTGTATTATTTATGCATTATGTTAATTGGAGTTATTATGACATTGTAGTGTACTATCCAATGATTGAAAGTGTTTGACTCATGAATTGATGCTCAGACGGCTTGCTAAACTCCTATGTGCACTGTGTCGGCAATTTGAGCTAATTGGGGTGTATGTTGTATGTGTGTGTTAGTTTGTTGATTTTATATGTTTGTTCCTTTTCATCCCATGATATTGCCTGTAGTTATGTTTGTTCTTTTCATATCATGGTATGTGCACAACTAGCGAAAGTATGGTAAGCTTTATCTTTATCCCTTGCTTTAATGTATGAGAATTTTTTATTGTTATGCATGTATATGATTTGTAAGCTTCCTCATATGATAATATGCTAGCATGGTAATTATGATGATAATAATAATTGTTGATGGCATTGACATGTTAGTATATCATTGGACATCATCACCATATTATGTATATTGAGACATTGTTGATTGGGCAATAATGACTTGAGGTATGATGATACCATATGGTATATTGATTCACTCATGGAACACGTAAGGCCTCATATCCAAATGGTAAGGTTGATGATTGTATATTCCTACCACTAAATCTCCTTCTTTTGGCTAAGAAAGCTAGGTGGCAGTGGATTAGGGATGCACCTTCTATAAATCACCACCAATTTAGGTGGTCTAGGGGGAGGAGAACCATGGTCGAATCATTAGTGTAGCCTTTGGCTAGATCATACTAGTGAGCGGTGAGTGTAGTGATGTCCCAGAATCAATTTTCACCGATTGTTGGAAGAGAATCACTTATTGAGTTTACCATTGTTCTAGCCATGTATGAAAGAGAATTTTCATACCATTGCATTGCATTATACACATATATTAGTTATATTGTTTATATGTTGCTTGTTGTGTGTGTCCTCGATTAATGAGACTCTATCTCACACTCTCCATGGTTATTTTTTCAAGAAAAGATTCTAGCACTAGCCCAGTGAAGACTAAGGAGTCTTAGCTCTCCTTCGTACAAGAATATTCAAGTTTTAACTAGTAGCTTTAGGTTGTTGGTTTATGTAATGGATTGTGTCAAGTAGTTTAGTAATATATGTAGTGCCTGTTGTCTGTATCTTGGGGATGTTATAGTGTATATGGTGGTGTGTGTTTAGAAGAATGATGAGGATTTATGTTGATATGGTGAAATGCCAAGTTTATGGCTATGATGCTATATATATTGATTCTGGAGCCTGGTATGGGTCAATATGTGTTGGTGTGTGTGTGAGTGTCTTTGTTAGGCTGAGTATACCTCATTTGTAAGCCTAATATGGGTTTTGGGTCTTCTGTGTGTGAAATGAGCTTACAGCTCATTGGTTTGATTTAGGGTTCAAGAGAGTCAAAACTCAGATGAGTAGTTTCTTCAGGGTGAAACCTTCTTGGACAAGTCTCTCATGACAAATATGACTTATGGAAATAGTCCTAGCCAATTGGTCATTAGTGACATTTGGGATTATTAAGTTCTTGGTTTTGGTCAAAAAGTGGTCAAAATAGTCTCCAATGTCCAAAATCTCCATCAAAAAGAATTTTGAGATGTGGTTTGTGTCCATAGTTAGATTGGGAGTAAAGTGACCTGTATGAAGTGGAATCAGGCCAATCGGAGGTTAGACCCCGAAGTTATGCATGTCAGAAGTTCATCAGAAAAATTGGCATTTTACTGATATAGATACTGATGATATTGCCATGGCACCAGGTGCTACGACCTTCTTCCTTCTTTCATCTAGAGTAGTCTCACATCACCGAGACACTGTGCCCTACTTTTGTTTAGTTTGGACTATTTTGAGTGTTTTTGTGGTGGATTTTTGTGGTTTTGTTTGTAGGGTATTTAACTTACTCTAACCAGAGATGCAAACCATACATCAAAATACCTCCGTATGGAGATTTTAAGTATTCAAGATCGAAATGGTCAATTTTGGACCAAAACTTGGCATTTAGGTCTCCCAAATCCAAGCCATAACATCAACACATGAACCAACACCTAACCTAAGTCCCAAATACCCCAAAGACTCAGCTTAGGCTAATATTATCTTAAGGAAACCATTCTAGTAGAATTTAACCCTCTCGAATCTTAAAGGCAACTAGAGGGTTATATACCTACTTTTCCACATAGACACCCAAACAAACCACAGACATACCTTCTAACTCTAACATGTCAATTTATACTCTGTACAAACACATTCTAACCCAAACTAGGGTTTAAAGCATAACACAAATTATACCAACTAGCACAGGCTTCCTGTTGTATCAACTGATTTCCATACTATTGGAGATTGTGCCCTAGACCAATCATTGTATTATGAACATTGTACTTCATTATGAAAAAAGAAGGTGTTTTTTCTTACATTATTATGTTGTTTGCATGTTTTTCTTTATAATAATATCCTTGGATAAATTATTTTATCCTAAATATCCCTAGTCAATCATCTTTGTGGGAACAATGATAAATTAAGGCTAGTATGATTTTAATTGATAATTATGTGATAATTATGTATGAAGATACAAATCAAAATCATAAGTTCCTGTTAGAGAATAGGTGCCGGATCGACCCGTCATGAGATAGCTACATAGATCAAGTCATAAGCATATCTCATATATAACCGTATCACTAAGCTCTCTGACCTGAGATCACCATGGCTTCCTACATGGGGAATACTATACTTTGACATAGTCAAAAGTCACCTTTTATCGGGAGATCATAAAGGCTATGATCGGGCGTAGTGATACTTGTGTGGAGGAAGATGAATGATTAAGATGGAATTTGTCCCTCTAATTAATAGAGAGATATATCTGAGCTCTTCGATGAGTGAGACTGAGAAATACATGGCCGTGTTCGAATGAAAGAGTTTCCATTTGTTCTGTCAGTTTGCTCAGAGATCGAGAAAGCAATGGTCAAGTAAAATGAGGATGACGTTTTTATGCCTCATACTTAACCTATATATCATAAGACAAAAGGGATGTGTTCGGGTTATAAGATAGGTTACATCAGATCACTGATCTTATATGATTTGGGTAGTCACAATGTCTTGCTAGTTGCCACTTGTGACTTGTGGGTCCAATAGTATTATTAGCCACTGTTAACATTATATGGGCTTACAGGGTCGCACACAAGAACGGGTCAACTTGAGCTAGAATGTTTAGATTTATTGAATCTAAAATGTGTCTAGATTCAATGAATTTAATGTTCAATTTAGGGTAATTGAATTATATATATATTTGAAATATATATTATAAAATTCAAAATATATATGTTTGATATATTATATATTTGATATATATTATATTACTTCAATATATATATATTGTTCAAATTAATTTAAATGAATTAGTTTTAAATTTAATTCTATGTGATAGATTTAAATTTAAACTAATATCATAATCTAAATTTGATTTAGATTGGATTCTAAATTTTAATTTAAACTAATAATCTAAATTTGATTTATATGATAAATTAAATCTAGATTTAATTTTGGATATAAATTAGATAGTTAGTTTAAATTTAATCTATTAGATAGATTTAAATTCAAATTAATCTACTTAATTAAAATTTGATTTAGTTTAAATTATTGATTTAAATTAAACAAATACCAAATCATATTTATATATTGATATAGACTAGGATTATTTGATACAGAATTAACACAATTTTGGATCACCCTAAAGAGAGAGTGGCCATACACTCAGAGAGAGAGACTGTACGGACGAATGATGAACAGCGGCTATACGGATGAACAATGAGACCATACAGACGTACGGATATACACAAATAGAGGTGCTAGAACACCGTTCGAGTTGGACTCATCGTTTGTGTGGATACCGGTAGAGGGAGCTAACCAGTCGTGTTAATTCCTAGGGTCTGACGAAACGAAAAAGAACACCAAGGGACGTACTGGAGGTAAATTCTTTTTCTACATCTCAATCTGAACAACATTGACGGATCCATAGGAGGGAATTTCTTGATAGTTTTTTCATTGCATGTGTGTTGAAATTCCCAACACATACAATCCCATATAATACATAAACCACATATATGGTACCATACAACCTTGATCACTTGGAATGCAGTTACATAAGGTATTCCAAAAGAGTACATTACTTGGCACAATATAAGTACATGAACTAGCAATATCAACATTACCAGCTATAGCGCTCAAATATTCCTAGGCTAAGGAGATAGTTCAGACTCTTTAGTCTTCTCCTTACTAGAGCTAAAATTTTCACCTGAAATGTTAACCATAGAATGGTGTGAGATAGAGTCCCAATAATTGAAGGAAAACGACAACTAATCACATAACCAAAACAATGCATATATATATACATGTAATGTGATGCCATGCAAATGCAATGATATAAATGTTCTCCAACATATACGGCTAGAATCACGAGCTAGTTAGCCTCACAAGGTACATCCAATGAGTGATTCCCTTCCAATAACCAATGAAGACTAAATCTGAGACATCACTAAGCTCTCTGCTCACTGGTATGACCTAGCCAAAGGCCACACTATTTATTGAACTGTGGTTATCCTTCCCTTAGACCACAAAAATTTGTGGTGATTTAGGGAAGGTGTATTCCCAATCCACTGCCACCTGGATCTTTAGGCCATAGGAAGATTGTTGAATCAAAAGTTTTGATGATTCCAAACAACTAGAGGTTAGGAAGGAGAATATCAATGGAATGTGAAGGACCAAGTGAAGAAATCCAATGAAGAACATCAAAAGACTTACTTGTTAGGATTTCTCTATTTGTAATATGGGTAAAAAGCTTTGATCTTTACTTATTTAAGTTACCATAACATTTAAATATGTTATCAAATGTTAGCTTGTGTTAGAATTAAGAAATATTGGCTAACATACAAGCTTTGCTGTTGATTCATGCTTATTTTATGGAAAATTCAAACTTTGCTTAGTGAAATTCAAAGTTATAGAGTTTTTGCCTCTAATAGATGAATTTTAATTCTGAAATTTGAATTTTGAGCTATGCACTATTAATGAAAATGTGCAAAATTCATATGAAGCTCAGATAAAATTTGAGTACCAGTAAAGTTCAAAGTAAGTTCAATATCACTATCTCTGACAAATGAACTTTAGACTTCAAAGTGTAGTAATTGCAAAGTAAGAGTATGACTTTAACAAATAAATTTTAAAATTCAAAATTTGAATTTCAAAGAGGAGAACTTTTGTGCCAAGTTGAACAAGCCTCTGGTAGATGAATTTTAGCTTCTGAAATTTGAATTTCGAGTGCACTGTGGAAATATGATACAACTATTCAAACTTAATAGATGCACTTTGAATATGAAAATTTGTATGTTCTAACATAGGATAACTTTTGTCAGACTCAAAATTCAAATTTTACTATTGAACAGATGAAGTTTGAAAGTTCAACGTAAAAGATCTTAACTTTTGGTCTCTACGAAATTCATCTGTTATACTCTAAAATTTGAATTTTGGCATGTCAGACACATTAAATGTGGTTGGTGAATGACTGTTTCTGTAGAGTAACCATTGGTTAAAGTTTCTAACAGCTAGATCTTGTGTTTAATGATTGATTAAGCCACAAATCTATAAATAGAACTTCACTTGAAGTTGTGGGCAATGAATTTAAGTTTGTTTTTACTGAAACTCTGCTAAATTTGTTAGAAAAAGATTTTTCACTCTTATACTATATTTATTGTACTCCAACTTTCATATCTACTCTAATTTAAAGAGTACTTATTCTATGTAAAAATATTTTCTTCATCTGGAAGAATGATTTTTTTTTTAGGGGAGTCACAAAGGGAATTAGAAAACACTTGTAAGAGTGTTAAGTGTAGAATTTGAGTGTTCTAAGAACAGAGCATGAGTCTGTACTAAGGCATTGCAAAGAGCCCGTTGAATTCTTACAAATAGTGAAAACTCAAGTGGTAGCATGGGGACTGGGTGTAGGTCAAATAAAACAGATCGAACTAGGATAAATTTTTGACTCCTTTCTTCCTTTACTTTACTGTTACTTTCATTTTCACTGCATTTTGTTTTCTGCAAACTTTTGCTTTCCCTGTAAACTTACATTTTTGCAAAAAAAATTTAAACTTCCCAATTCATATCTCCTCTTGGGAAGCCAGCTATTCTAACAAGTGGTATCAAAGCTTTGACTACTAGCTGAAGGATTTTACCATCTTAGAGAACAAATGGCTAGCTTTGGAGAAAGCATATTGCCATATGGCAATAACACTAATAGACCTCTAAGCTTTAGTAGAGAGCATTATGGATATTGGAAGATAAGGATACAAATTTATCTTCAGTCCAAAAACCTGGAGATCTAGTTAGTTATCTAGAAAGGTGACTTTGTGCCAATGAAGCTGCAAGATGATGGCACTTGCCAAGAAAAGCCTGAAGAGGAGTAGAATGATAAAGACAAGAGAAGAGTTTTGCTTAACTTCATAGCAAAATACTGCTTGGTCAGTGCCCTCAACTAAGATGAATTCTACAAAGTTTTCCATTGCTCCACAGTCAAAAGAATGTGGGATACTCTGGAGATTGCACATGAAGGAACCATTGGTGTGAGAGTAAACAAACTAAACTCTTGCATTGGTGAGTATGAAAGCTTTAGAATAAAAATAAAAGATGGAGAAAGTATCAAGGATTTGCAGAAAAGGTTTACTCTCATTTGAACCTACTGAAAAGTCTTGGGAAGGAATACACTTAACCTGAAAAAGTCAGGAAAATTCTCAAAGCCCTACCCATAGAATGGCAACCGAAGGTGACAACTATGGAAGAAGCCAGAGGAGAATCAATGGCTTCTATCAGAACTCTCTTTGGTAGCTTTGAAGAATATAAGGGCAAGATGAAGGCTCTCAAAGATGCAAGCCAAGAAAAGAAGAAGAGTCTAGCACTAAAAGCTACTAAAGAAGAATAAGAAAACTCTGATGATGATGAAGATCTGGATGAAGAAACTCTTGCAATGCTGGATAGAAAATTTGGAAAATTCTATGGCAAAAAGAAATGCGAGAAGTTCTTCAAGAAAGAAGTAGGAACAAGAAGCAAAAGGGAAAACAAAGAACCCATAACTTGCTATGAGCGCAAGAAATAAGGACACATCAAATGGGAATGTCCATAGTTCTTAAAAAAGTAAGAAAATGAAAAGAAAGCTACTAATAAGAGTAAAAATAAAAAGGTATATATCTCCTCAATCTAAGGTAACAGCTTAAATGAAGAAGATGAAGATGGGGAAGAGAATGCCAATATATGCTTGATGACACATGCTGAAGAAAGAGCTTAGAATTCATTTGATAGTGAAAATGAAGATGAGGTAAATGATTCTGACCCTTCTTTTCTGAATTACTTGATGTATTTTGTGACTTGCAGGATGAGTTTATCAAGACTGCAAAAGAACTAAAACTGGCTAAGAAGAAAATTAACTAACTAGAATCAAAATGTGAAATGCTTGACATTGCATTATAGTATAAAGATAAAACTATGTGCTATACATCATACATAGAGCTTGAAAGGAAAATGAATATCTTTTTAAGAGTTTAGCTAATTTTACAAAAGGCAAAGACATGTTGTATGCTTTTCTATGTAGCTAGAGGATTGCCCAAGGTAAGACTGGTCTTGGTTATGACCCTTGTGCAGTCAAAGAAAAGATTAAGAAGAAAAATCAAAATCTATATTTGAGGTATTTTGTACATAAAGATGGGTATAAGAAGAAATGTGACTCTTTAAAAACTATTGAGACTTATACCCAATCTAAACATGTGAAGCAAAAATATTATTTGCAGTGTTTTTTTCCTACATTTCAATCTAGCAGTCCCTTTATCACCTGTCACTTCTATAATAAGAAGGGACATATTTCCAGTTCATGCTCCTTAAGGAAAAATAGACTTGGCAGGAAGGTAAAATGGGTTCCTAAAAGTACATCTGTACCTAGGGAGAATGCTACAAACAGAAAATGATTTAAATAAGTTTGGGTACCTAAGAAAAAAGATTAAATTTTGTTTTGTAGATATGTCTTAGAGCTAACAAAAGTAATAAATAGTACATAGATAGTGCATGCTCAAGACATATGACTAGTGATAAGGAGAAGTTCATCATGCTCAGACACAAGAAAGGAGGAAATGTAACGTCCAGCCACTTCTTTGGGATTGACGACTATCCCCACAAACCAACACAAGCCCTTTCAGTGTGTCTTGTCCTCACTCACACACCTTCTTTCCAAGAGGTCACCAATCCCAGAATTGCTCCAAGTCAAGCATGCTTAACTGAGGAGTTCTTAAGGGATAGGCTACCGAAAAGGTAGGTGCACCTTGTTTGTATAGGTAGTACCTATCAATTTCTTTAAGCTATCATTAACCATATAGTCCCATACTTATACAGTCTCTAGATCTCTCTCATTCCGGTATGTATTCGATTCATTCATATGGCCCTCCCGCTTAGAAGCTTGCCAAGAACTGCTCCTTGTCCGTGTCTTATCACTTTTATCTCACACCCCTTTTTTTTCTTGCACTGGTGATCACTCCCCACCCTCATCAGTGCCTGGATGTCATAGGAAAAGTGACATTTGGAGGTGTCCAATATGGTGAGGTGGTTGGAATTGGCATTATGGGTAGAAATCCAAAAACATTTATAGATGAGGTGCTATTTATGATTGGTCTCAATCACAACTTCCTAAGTTCGAGTTTGACTTGCGACAAATAAAATTGGGTGTTATTTGACTTAGAATTCTACTTGGTCATCAGAAAAAATGATCGCAATATTATTCTCAAAGCTCAAAGTGATGGTAACTATTACACTATTGATTTGGATGAACTTCCTAACCTAAATTCCTTATGTTTAATTAGTAAAGATAATGAAAGTTGGTTATGACATAGAAGGCTAGCACATGTTAACATGAACTAACTAAACAAGTTAATTAAAAATGGGTTAGTTACTGGTTTGCCTAAGATTTCTTTTGAAAGGGACAGAGAATGTGATGCTTGTCTTAAAGGGAAACAAACCAAGTTCTCTTTCAAATCTAAAAATATCATCTCTACATCTAGACTACTACAACTGCTACATATGGATTTGATAGGTCCATCTAGAGTAAAAAGTATTAGTAGAAATTTGTATGCATTAGTAATTATGGATTATTATTCTAGATTCACCTGGACTTTATTTCTTTCCTCTAAAGATGAGACATTTAATACATTTGTAACCTTAGCTAAGAAAGTGCAAAATGAGAAAGGTATTTCTATTATGTTTATCAGGTCTGATCATAAAGGAGAATTCAAAAACCTAAACATCTTGGAGTATTGTGAAGAACATGGAATTGAGCACAACTTCCCAGCTCCAAAAACACCTTAACAAAATGGCGTAGTGGAGAGGAAAAATAGAACCCTAGGAGAAATAGCAAAAGCAATGCTGAATAAGAAAGCTTCCTCAATACTTCTGGGCTGATGCAGTAAACACAACAAGCTACATCAGACTAATCTTGGGAAGATACCTTATGAGCTCTACAAAGGAAGTAAGCCAAATCTATCACACTTGCATGTATTTGGATGCGAGTGCTTCATTCACAATAATGGAAAAGTAACCATAGTTAGTTAAAGTCATTAACCATAATTATCATGTAATTAAGGCACTTAATCCTTCTCTTTCCTCACCATTCTGCATGAGTTTTTTCAGCAGCAAAACAGAGGAAGAAATGTAAGAAAAGAAGAGAGAAAAGAGAGAAAGAAGAAGAGAAAACTTAAGGAGAAATCAAAAGCTTAAACTTTGGTAAGTTGTTTTCTACCTTAAGCTTATTGTTTGCAAGATTTGGTGCATCGTTCATGGGGTAATTTCTCTTTCTCTCTCCCTTAGGGTTTTGGCCAAACCGTGATTTATGAAGGAAATGATTTTTCCAACCATTAAACATAGGAGAAATGCTAAACTAGTTACTTAAAGCATGAATATGAAAGTAGTTTAAAGTATTATGGAACATAGAAAATTTTTCTCATTTCCCCTAAATTTTGGCCAGCTAGGATTTATATTTAGAGTTGGAATTTCATGTTTTTGACCCCAAAAATGAATTCCGTGGGTCCAAATTAGTCAAGTATAAGTGTTGGTTTCAAGAAAATTTCAAAGGAAAGCTAAGTGAGAATTTTAGGTTTTATGTGTATTGTATAATGTTACCCTTGAAACCGCTAAGTGTAACACCTTGATTTAGGACCATTTTCCCATGTATTAGACCTCATTAGAGTCTAATTATACTTAATTAGAAGCTTAAATCACATACAATGTTATACAATTTTCCAAATTTTGGAAATTATTCATTTAATCAAATTCCTTTTTCCCGACCGAACTTCGGAAAATCATAACTAATTTTTAAAAAAAAATTTTGCAAGTGATTCAAGTCTCTAAAAATAGCTTAAAAGATTTTATAATGGAAAAAATATAAAAAAGAGCAGTAAATTGGCCAATTTGTACAGTAAATTTTGTGAATTTTCATTATTCATATGTTCAATTTCTGAAAATACAGTCTTCTGGGCTAATTTTGAAAATTCACTATAATTTGTACACTGATCCAAATTTAGTGCCATGTTAAACCCATTTCTGTCTACTTTCTAACCATATATAACATTAATACTTTACATGGCAAAATGTACAAATAGTGGCGTCAATCGGAAATGGTCATAATGACCATTTACATCTTAGTACCTTGCCAAACAAAAGATATAAAATATTTACATGGCCATATTTCATCTTCATATCATACCATACTTTCACTAAGAACTAAAACAACATAAAAACTTGAAGAAACATATTTAATATCACATTTACAAATTTACACAAAAGCCCTAAATTCATGGCCATTGTAAGCAATATCAAGTTAATGATCAAAATCTTTCGCCTTTTCTTTCTCTTCCTTAAAGGTTTTGCCATTGTTGCTACCTAATCATGGTTAGTAGGTAGGAGGGTGAGATTCAAAGAATCTCAGTAGCTAATACCTAAACATGTTATCATATTATCACATTTTCTATAAAAACGTCACATAAACTTCAATTCATCATATAGGCACATTGAGACATATAAATTTTACAAAAATTTTGGCAGATTTTTGTTTTGAAAAATGGACATCCTAGGACTCAAAACACATCATACAACTCAGCCATTATCATAGAAATATCACAAAAAAACTGTATACTCATGTGACAAAGCATTAAACACATTGAAAGCAAGTATGACAATGCATTGCAAGTAAGGGAAATTAACTACCTTTATGTGTTCCCTTGACTTCCACACTTGGTCCACCACTTTTTAAGCTTTCCACAGCTTTATTGAACCTAACCAAATATACATTTAACTACCTTAGCCACTGATTTCTAGAACTACACAATACTATACACCTTAAACCCTAACTATTGAATTAAGTGTTTTTTATGATTCCAAACAAACTAGAGTTTGGAAGGAAGATGTCAAAGGTGTACAAAAGATCTCAAGTAAAGAAATCCAAGAAAAAAGAATGCAATATTAGTTGTAAGATTTCTCACTATATTTACATGAGTAAAATGCTTTGATCTTTCACCCAAATGCTTTCAAAATATGTTTTTCAAACAATCTTATGTTAACTTACAACATATTTAAAAAATACCCACTAACAGACGAATTTTGAAGTGTTAAACTTCATATGTTACCTTGAAAATTCAAACTTTAAAGGCTAAAATTCGAACTTACAAAGTTGTTGATTCTGACAGACTAATTTCAGATTGTCAAAATTCAAATTTTGAGTAAAGCACAACTTGTGAAAAGTGAACAATTCATCTGAAGATATGTAAAAGTTCATCTGAAAGTGAAGTTCAAAAAGAGTGCCAAGTTAGTCTTCTGACAGACGAACTTTAGTTTTGAAAATTTGAACTTTGAAGGAACAATGTGTAAGTCTGTTCAAGCATCCCTCTGATAGATGAACTTCGGTCTTCTGAAATTTGAACTTTGGTATAAGTCTGATAAAAGTTACTATCTGACAGACAAACTTTGGTTTTTGAAAATTTAAATTTTGAAGAGAAGAACTTTTGTGTCATATTGAGTTACTCACTGATAGATGAATTTTAGGTACCAAAATTTGAATTTCAAATGCACTGTAGTAATATGGAACAACTGTTCACACTTCTCAGAAGAACTTTAACCTTGAAAATTCATATCCAACATGAAAATATTTGTCAAAGATGAAAATTTGAACTTTGCTTTTGAACAGACGAACTTCAAAGTTCAATGTTAAAGTCTTTAACTTATGGTCTCTACGAAATTCATCTGTTGATACCCAAAAATTCAAACTTTAGATGTCAGACGCATTAAATGCGGTTGGTAAACAGATAGTTTTGCAGAGTAACCATTGGGTAACATCTCTAACTACTAGATCTTGTCTCTAACATATAGTTAAGACATAAATCTATAAATAGAACTTAATTTGAATTTGTGGGTAATGATTTTATATTGTATATACTAAAACGCTGCCAAATTCTTTATTCAAAGCCTTATGCTCTCACACACTTCTTATTTTGTACTTGAACTGTCATATATACTCTAAATTAGAGAGTTCATTTGCTGTAAACATTCTTATCTTCATCTGGAAGATAGAAATTCTTGTGAGGGGATTTCATAAGAGATTTGGGAAGCACTAAGATAGAGTACAAAGAGAGAAACTATAAGCTCTTAGAAGAGAGCATAGAGTTGTACTGTGGCATTGAAAGGAGCCCACTGAATTCTTGCAAGATAGTGGAAAATCTCAAGTGGTAGCTTGAGGACTGGACGTAGGTCAAGAGAAAGAGACCAAATCAAGATAAACATTTATGTTTTCTCTTCCTTCACCTTGCTTTCTACTTTGTTATATTTGATACTCTATTTTTCTGTCACACTTGCTTTCACTACTCTCTTACACTTTGATAGAAAATTTTTAATCTTTCCAATTCATCCCCTCTTGGGGAGCCAGTAAACCTAACAAGTAATATCAGAGCGCAGTTTCCCATGCAAAGGATCTAACAATTCGGGAAAATCAATGGTTGGCTTTGGAGAAAGTATCCTTCTAGAGGGAAACAACACAAATATCCTAGCATTATGGATATTGGAAGATGAGAATATTGATCTGGACATCTGGTCAGTTATCTAAAAAGGGGATTTGGTCCCAATGAAGTTGTAGGATGATGGTAAATACAAAGAGAAGCCAAAAGATGAGTGGAATGAAGAAGATAAGAAAAGAGTCTTACGAAACTTTAAGACAAAATACTGTATGGTCAGTGCACTTAACCAGGACAAATTTTATAGAGTGTCACCATGTAACACAACTAAGGGTATGTGGGACACTCTAAAAATAGCTCACGAAGGAACTATTGGAGTAAGGGAGAACAAATTGAACTCCTGCATTGGTGAGTATGAAAGTTTCAGAATGGTGGAAGATGATAGCATCAAAGAGCTGCAAAAGAGATTCACCCTCATTGTGAATCAACTGAAGAGTCTTGGCAAGGAGTACACTCAGCCAGAGCAAGTCAAAAAAATCCTTAGAGCTCTTCCTCTGGAATGACAACCAAAAGTAACAGTAGTAGACGAAGTTAGAGGAGAGTCAATGGCTTCTATCACAGCACTTTTTGGCAGCCTTGAAGAGTATGAGGGGAAAATAAAGGTTCTCAAGGAAGCAGGCTAAGACAAGAAGAAGAAAGGCCTTGCTTTAAAAACTACAGAAGAAAAAGAAGAAGAGTCTGATGATGAAGAAGAACTAGATGAAGAGACTCTAGCTATAATGGTCAGAAAATTCGGAAGGTTCTACAACAAGAAGAGAAATAAAAGATTCTTCAAGAAATGAGCAGTTGGAGACAACAACAAAAAAAGGCAAAGAGCTTGTCACATGCTATGAATGCAAAAAGTAAGGGCACATCAAATGGGATTGTCCACAATTCCTAAAGAAAACAAGAGATAGAAAAGAAAGCTGCTGATAAGGGCAAAAAGAAAAGGCATACATCTCATTAATCTGGGGCAACAGTTTAGATGAAGAAGATAATGTTGAGGAAGAAATTGCCAATATCTGCTTAATAGTACTTGCATCTAAAGAGACTTCAAGCTCATCTAACAGTGATCATGAAGATGAGGTATAAGAATCTAAACCTTCCTATTCTGAATTGCTTGATGCATTTCATGATCTGCATGATGAGTTCATTAAAACAGTTAAAGAACTAAAATAGGCTAAGAAAAGGATTAGCAAGTTAGAATCTGATTGCCAAATCTCTAACACTGCTTCTCTGCATAAAACTGAATCTGCTTACTGTACATCATGTATTGAACTGAAGTAGACCAATGAATATCTTTTGAAAAGCATGGCTAGACTCACTAAGGGCAAAGATATATTGTTTGCTTTGTTGGGAAGTTTGACAATTGCATAAGGAAAAGTTGGACTTGGCTATGATCCTTGTGCAGTTAAGAAAAAGAATGAAAAGAAAAATCAAAATTTGTATATTTGACACTTTGTGCATGCAAATGGACATAAAAAGAAAAGTCACACCTCAAAGCGCATTGAATCTTATATCCAACCAAAATATGTGAAATAAAAGTATTATCTGCATTGCTTTCTTCCTGCATCACAATCGAGCAGTCCTTGACCAACTGCCACTTCTGTAACAAGAAGAGACATGTTTCCAGTTCATGTTTATTAAAGAAAAATGGACTTGGCAGGAATGTACAATGGGTTCCCAAAGGTACATCTGTATCTAGGGAAAAAGCCGCTGACAGAAAAAGACCTAAGCAGATTTGGGTACCTAAAAAGAAAAACTGAACCTTGTCTTGCAGTGTTATCTTACAGCAAGAAAAACCAACAAATGATATATGGACAGTGCTTGCTCAAGTCATATGACTAGTGATAAGGAGAAGTTCATCACCCTTAGAAACAAGAAAGGAGGAAAGGTGACCTTTGGAGGTGACCAATATGGTAGAATAGTTAGCATTGGCATTATGGGCAAGAATCCTGAAACATCTATGAAAGAGGTACTGTTTGTAATTGGACTCAACCACAATCTGCTGAGTGTAAGTCAGACATGTGACAAAGGGAATTGGGTACTATTTGACTCAAAATTCTACTTGGTCATCCGAAAAAATGATCTTAAAATAATCCTTAAAGCTCAAAGGGATGGTAATTGCTACACCATTGATCTTGATGAACTTCCCTCCTTAGATTCGATATGCTTAATTAGTAAAGATAATGATAGCTGGTTGTGGCATAGAAAACTGGCACATGTTAGCATGAACCAATTAACAAAATTGATAAAAAAAAATTTAGTCACTGGTTTACTTAAAATTTCTTTTGAAAAGGATAAAGAATGTGATGCATGCCTCAAAGGGAAATAAACTAAATCATCATTCAAATCTAAAAATGTTATCACCACATCTAGACCACTGCAATTGTTACATATGGATTTGATAGGTCCATCTGAAGTAAAAAGCATTGGTGGAAACTTGTATGTATTTATAATTGTAGATGATTACTCTAGATTTACTTGGACCTTGTTTCTTTCTTCTAAAAGTGAAACATTTGATGCAATTGTAACCTTGGGTAAGAAAGTGTAAAATGAGAAAGGTATTTCCATTGTGTCTACCAAGTCTGATCATGGAGGAGAATTTGAAAACTCAAGCTTTCTGGAGTACTGTGAAGAGCATGTAATTGATCACAACTTCTCAGCACTAAGGACTTCTCAGCACCATGGACTCCTCAGCAAAATAAGGTGGTGGAAAGGAAGAACAGAACAATTAGAGGAATAGCCAGAGCAATGTTGAACAAAAAGGAGCTTCCTTAAGTTTTCTAGGCTGATGCAGTAAACACAGTAAGCTATATCATTAACCGAGCCTATATTAAACCAATTTTGGGGAAGACACCTTATGAGTTGTACAAAGGAAGAAAGCCAAACCTCTCACATCTTCATGTATTTGGCTAAAAATGCTTCATTCATAACAATGGAAAAGAGACTCTGTGTAAGTTTGATGCCAAATCAGATGAATGTATATTTTTTGTCTATTCTAGTAGAAGTAAATCATATAGAGTTTTCAATAAAAAGACTAGAACTATAGAAGAATCTGTGCATGTTGTGTTTGTTGAAAATGAAACTGTTTCCAAGCATGTCATTGATGAAGATGATCTTATTTCAAACTTTAAGAACTTAAATCTTTCTGGAGAAGATAAAATTGAACCTTCAAGAATATCTGAATCTTCTAATGTAGAGGAAGATTTTCAAGAGAAAGATCTTGAATATGAAAACAATGAGGAAATGTCTCAAGAACGCCTTAGAGCTTGGAGATATCCACGGAATCATCCAGTTGATCAAGTGATTGAGGATGTCCAAGAGAAAGTTAAAACCATAAGATAACTTAGGGATCAAATAAACAACTATGCATTCATTTCTCAAATTCAACCTAAGTGTACTGAAGAAGACTTAACTGATGCATATTGGATACCTACTATGCAAGATGAACTAAATTAGTTTGAAAAAAATCAAGTTTGGGATTTAGTGCCTAGACCTAAAGATCATCCTATTATTAGCACTAAATGGGTTTTTAGAAATAAACTCGATGAATTAGGAACAATCATTAGAAATAAAGCAAGATTAGTTGCTAAAGGATATAATCAAGAAGAAGGTATTGACTATGAGGAAACTTTTGCTCTAGTTGTAAGATTAGAATCAATAAGAATCATCTTGGCTTATGAATGCATAAAAAACATAATGTTATATCAAATGGATGTAAAAAGTGCTTTTATAAATGGATATATCATAGAAGAGGTTTATATTGATCAACCTCCAAGTTTTGAGGACTCAACAAAACCAAACCATGTGTATAAACTAAAGAAAGCTCTTTATGGCCTAAAATAAGCTCCTAGAGCATGGTATATGTAATATCCTGAAATTTTTCTCTAAATGTTTAAGGTCCAATATTTTAAAATCTATAAAGAATTTATAAAAATGGATATATGCCATTTTGCATGATATAAGGTAAAGAGGTTAATTATCTCGATCAGAAGGAAAAATGAGAAAATGATAATTTTACCCCTGATAAAAAAAGAAGAAGAAGAAGAAGGAAACAAAATGATGAGAAGAACGAAGAAGAAGAATAAGAGGCCGTGGACGTTACGTGTGCAATGAAACAAATTTTATGAATTTTGGTGAAAATTACACCTAATAATCTGAAAATTTTAAAAATTATAAATATGTCCCAGGTTAAGGGTATTTTTGTAAATATGAAAAATTATAGTCAAAATGAAGCTCTCATTGAGTTAAGACCAATGGAATATAGTATGAAATTTATTAAGATCAAAAGAATATTTATTGGGTAATTAGGATTTTATATTAATGTCTTACTCAATAAAGGTCAGTTTATACTACAGGAAGAGGTCGTATTCATTCAAGAAAATGTGTGGATTTTATATTTGGACCAATTGGAATAAGTATACTATGATAATTTTATATCCCAATATAATTATAATTAGTATCCTAATAATAGTAAAATATACTGCTAAAGTAGCTTTATTTGTCCAAACCGGTTCAGGATATATCTGGATAAGTAAATTCTAAAATTTTTGGACCAAAATACTCCCTATTTCATGCTCCACAAGCTGCACATGACCAAATAGCCTTAGTTTATTATTTTCATGAAATTGGAAAAAAATCAAGAACATTAAGTGGCAAATTTTCATTGGTTGGAAAAATTTATATATAATCCCTCCTTTCCCATGTTTTGGCCAAAGACCAAGTCTGCAAAGTGAAGAAAGGAAGGGCAGCCACATGAGGGAGGAAGAAGAAATAGGAAAAAATTGGAGAAAAATCCAAGAAAATTTGTAAGTGTTTCTCTTATGACTTACAAGTGTTCTAGTATTTTTTCTTGGTTGTTTGGCTTAAGGTTCCATGAAATATTTTCTTTCCCATCTCTGTACAAATTCGGTCAAAGCTTGTTTGAGTATGGGGAGTTGTTTTAAAGTCATAAAATCATGATTTGGTATGAGATTTTGCAAGAGGAATTAAGTATAGTATGATTTAAGTAAGTTTTGAGAAAAACTAATTTCTCTTCCTGTAAGTCAAATTTTGGTGAGCTTAGTATAATGGGAAAGAGTTGGATTTTCATTATTTTGATGTTAAAAATGTATTCCTTCGGTCCAAATTAGCTAAAAATAAGTATTAGATTCAAGGAAATCTAAGAGATAAAGAATTTGGACTTTTATGGTTTTTGTGAGACTTTGTAAGGCAACCCTTATTTCGAGTTGATTAAGTTGATATTGAATGATGTTTTAGGACTTGTGGGAGTTCAAGAAAGCTAGTGGAGGTTTTGGTTCCAAGTGCAAAAGCAAAGGAAAACATAAAAGATAGCTGGGTTTATTTTATTGCAATATGTTATTCTTTGTTGTTTCCATGGTTATAACTTGTTGCCATATTGTATTTGTGTTGTTCTGTGACTGGTATTGGCTGTAAAATAAGGGGTTTTATTCCTCAGGATGTCCATTTTCTAAAGGAAAACTCTGCCAAAATTTTTTCTTGACAATATGGTATTTTAATGATTTATGTGTTTATATGTGAAATATTTGTGAAACTTGAATGATATATCTGCAAGAGATAAACTAGCTACTGAGATTTTCCCAAATCTCACCCCCAAGCACTAATATGATAGGTTCAAGCAATGGCAAGACCTCCAAGAAGACAAGAGGCAAGGAGAAGATCGGATTAATGATGATTAGATTCATAGCTACCTTGGTTGCTTGTTTTCTTGTAATTATATATGAAATCATATGTATTTTCATGAAGCTGTGTTTTGTTGCTATAAGGTTCTTTTAGAGTTCTTGTGATGTTAAGAACATATTATGGAAGATCTTGAATCATGTAAGTAGGTTATGTATTTAGTTTTTGGAAGTTGGCATGTAAATCTGTCCACTTTGCTCACTGACTTATATGATTACTGTTCATTCAAAATCCAGTTTTCTATATGAACGTTATATATTCCTAGAAAGTAGACAGAGAGAGCTTTCCACAAAGCCAAAGATCAATTGAATTGGATAAGTATACAAATTGTTATGAATTTTTGAAGATGGCTTAGAAAATATGGGAAAGTAGTTTTGACCAAATAAATAGTATAATTTGATGAGTTTTATAAATGAATTAGCATCGATTAAGTTCCAGTTTTATATTTTTCCCATGTAGGAAATATTTTTAGCTATTTTTAGAAACTTGAATCATCCTTATACGATTTTCCTAGATTTAGTTATGATTGTTCAAAGTTCAGCCAGTAAAAAATCAAATTACCATATGAATAGTATTTTGAAAAATTGAATTTTTCCTTTTCAATCTTCTAATGATTCAAGCTTCTAAATTAGCTCATTTAGCATCTTATATGCTATTATACATGGGAAATAATGTAATAAAGTAAGGGATAATAGTATGAAAGGCTAAGTAACTTTCTAATTGAAAATGGGTTTAATAGAGGAAAAGTGGATACAACTCTGTTCACTAAGAAAGAAAATAAATACTTACTTATTGTTTAAATTTATATTGATGATATTATATTTGGTGCTATTAATGAATCTCTTTGTAAGAATTTCTCTAAGCTAATGCAGGGTGAATTTGAAATGTCAATGATAGGTAAGCTCAACTTCTTCCTTGGACTGCAAATTAAGCAATGTGATGATTGCATCTTCCTCAATCAATCAAAATATCTGAAAGAGGTGTTGAAAAAGTTTGGCATGGAAAATGCCAAGTCAATGGGACTCCTATGGCTACTGCAACAAAGCTTGTTATGGATGAAGGAGGAAAGACCTTTAACATAACTTAATACAGGAGAATGATTGGCTCCTTGCTATGTCTAATAGCCAGTAGACCTAACTTTATGTTCAGTGTCTGTATGTGTATAAGGTTCCAATCATGTCTCAAAGAATCTCATGTAACAGTTGTGAAAAGAATTTTCAGATATCTAATTGGAACATCATAGATGGGACTTGGTATCTAAAAGGCAATGGAGAGGAACTCACGGGATATACTGATGTTGACTTTGCTGGATCTAAAACTGACAGAACAAGTACAAGTGGAACGTGTCAGTTTCTTGAAGGATGCTTGGTTTCATGGTTCAGTAAGAAGTAAAATAGTGTGGCTCTCTCTACAGTAGAAGTTGGATATGTTGCAGCTGGCTGTTGTAGTGCTCAAGTCCTTTGGATGAAGAAGCAACTTGAAGATCTTGAGATTGAGATGAAGGAAGTACCAATAAAGTGTGATAATCAAAGTGCTATAAACATTGCAAAGAATCCTATCATGCATTCAAGGACAAAGTATATTAAAGTAAGACATCACTTTATAAGAGATCATGTTTTGAAAGGAGACATCGAATTCGAATACATCCCTACTAAAGATCAAATTGCAGATATTTTTTCTAAGCCTCTTGTAGAAGATAGATACTGCAAAATCAGAAGAGAATTGGGAATCGTAAATCCCAATGAATTGTAAG
Organism: Adenanthera pavonina; assembly: GCA_026686845.1. Lineage (NCBI taxonomy): Eukaryota > Viridiplantae > Streptophyta > Magnoliopsida > Fabales > Fabaceae > Adenanthera > Adenanthera pavonina. The sequence continues at coordinate 15,490,536 of JAIVEN010000017.1, forward strand.
TAAACCCTTATATACATCTATTTAAAGTTTCTGACATTGAATTAATATTAACTTTAGCATCGGAGTGTGTTTGAGATGTGTTACAGGTGCTCCACATGAGTTTAGATTATAACAAATATATATACTAGAGCTAATTAGACATGCACAATCAAAAGATGCTGAAAGAAGTTGAAAATTTGAACTTTTAGACTATATCTATAAGTTCAGAAACTTGAAATTAACATTTTAAATGATTATTAGATGAATTTCCATGTTGAATTATGTTTTTGGATGAATTACCTTGCTCAACATTCGAACTTAGATGCTCATCAGATGAATTTCAGTTGCTTACACACTGTAACAATACTTACATGACCCTTAAAGTTTGTCTGTTAGATAATGAAAATTCAAAATTCAGAAATAAAATGTGAATATTGATTTTGTTCAAAATGCTTACTATACAAATATCCATATCTCAAAATTTGTATCTTAGAAACTCTTTACAAAATTTTGAAATTTGAATTTTTGAATCAAAGTTTGTCTGTTGAAATGTGCTTTAATGATTAAGTCTTTGTAAGACGAACTTTTGAAGGTAAAATTTGTCTATTGCTTATTTTGTTCATGTTTGCTTGTTGTGTGAAATTGTGAAATTTGAACTTTGATGATTCAAAGTTTGTTTGTTGCTTCATATTCATTAAACTCTGCTTCTATCAGACAAACTTCAAGATGAAAATTCGTCTATCAGTAAGCCTCTCCTTGCGGAATAACTCATAACTACTAGAAATTTGAATTTTGATAGCTCAAAATTCGTCTGTTTAACTATTACAAACATTAAAACCAAAAGTGTGCCTCTGAACAGACGCAACCTATTCGTCTCTCTCTCAAGTCAGTTCAAATTCTCTCTTAAATCCCATTAACTCTGTTCATGAATTCTCTTTTTCCACCGATTAAACTTCTTTTTGTACCTTATTAATCCATTCCCTGCATCTTTCTGAAACATTCATCTACGAGAATCACAAGAGTTGAGAATCTGGAAGTTGGGAAAGGGTAGTCAAGGCCAAAGAGAGTAGTCAAATCCAAATACGCCTCAAAGGAAGGTGAAATACAGAAAAGGAAGGGCGATTCTAGTAAGGCAACTCCTTCCAAGAAATAGAAAACAATTCCCAAGGCAAAATCGAAGAAAATTGCTCCTACTCCCTTGAAGAAACCTGAGCCTACTGCTCCTATTCCTCCTGTGTCTTCTTCTTCCTCCAGCATTGAGTCTGGAGAATACCAGTTGACCACACAGCCATTGTGGAGCAATGCTTATATTCTAGGAGAATATACTACCAAGTTAGTCAGTAAAAAGGTAATTAAGCCTCATTGTGTAAATATAGAGGAATTCCTGATTTCTAACAATTTTGATGCTGGGCTATGGATGGTGAGATATAAAAACTTGCTAGAAATTATAGAAAGATATGATGACGAAGCTGTTAAGACTTGGTATGCTGCCCTGAGGTACAATGGGAAGAAAGAAAAATGGGAAGTAAATTTAAGGTCTAGAACTATCTAGTTAACTGATGAGACCTTCAACGATGTGTTGGAAATCCCTGGGCAAGATGGATTGAAAATTGACATCACCACCTCAAAGTACATGGATGAGGATGAAACTACAGATGAGGAGGGTGGTGCTTTCCTAAATTACAAAGAGAGTATTGTGCTCAACACTCTGTTTAGAATGCGAGAGAATAGACCACCTCTTAGTTTGCTGAAGCACACTAATCTTAGTGCCTAAATCAGAATCCTACACTATATTATGTCTAGCATTGTATTCAACAAAGGGGGAAGTTTCAATCTGATCACAACGGCTAAAGCACATGTGATGAATGCTTTCATACATGAGAAGCTGTTAAACATGGGACATATCATCCTTCAACGTATGATCAAAGCAAGAGATCAGAGGAGAGATTCCACTCTTCCTTATGCCTCAATTATCTCCAAATTCTTCAGTATGCCAGGATTCAACACCTAGAGAAGGGAAAAGGCAAGCTTACTGAAGTGTTTAAAAAAGAAAAATTGCAAAGGATGGGCATTGAAAGGAAAGATGGCAAATGGATTGGAAAATGAGCTGGGAAGTTAGAAGATCTGTTCATTGAGGAAGGTGTCTTATATTAGTAAGTAGGAACTTCTGAGGCTGCTCCATCCTCACAATCCATACCTCAGCCTTTTCAGCCTGTCTCTCCTCCATCTCAGCCTACTAAGACATTTGTACCATTTACTCCTTCCACCTAGGTTAAGCCAACAAAGATCATTGAGTTGTATGACATCCTATTTGTACTCATGTTAAGCATCAGAGATGAGCAAAATACTAAGTTTGCTCATCTACAAGATCAAATTTTCCAGTTGGCAAAGAATATGAAAGTGGTTGCTGATGCATATGAAGACATCAGGAGTGTTTTTTCCTCCACATCAGCTCCACCTCAGCTAGGACTCTCTGAGCCTATCAGGTCTCTTACTCCTGAACCTCCAAGTCCATTTGAGCTAGCCTTCATTGAACTAGATGATGATGTACATGCTGCTGCTGAAGTTGCTGGCGCTTTGGCCATTCCACAGGCCTCCAGTAATGAGGCAAGCCCTGGTCCACCCTTGGACTATGACATGGAGGAAGAAGCTCCTCAAGAACCAACCTCCCATGAGCCCATTGCTGAAAATGCTCAGAATTCAATTCTTTCTAATCATGAATCTTAACAAATGGAGAAACTTATAGCAGCCATAATTACTGCACCAATTATTCAAGCTGCTATGAATGAGAAGAAAAACATTATACCATACGTGGATTTAGTGGCTATTGCACATAATGCTATTGTGCAAGCTTAAAAACAAAGGCTTGATGAGATGTTCCCTCCTCCTGCTCCTCAAATCTCATCTCTTTAATATGGCATGTCCTTAGCACAAAGGATCAGATTTGCTAATCTTTATAAGGAAGTTTAGGAAATAATTGAAGATGCTGAGGGTGATCAACCTGAGGATGATCTGCCTTTTGTCCCTGTGCCTCTTCAAGCTATTCTTGTCTCTTAGATACCTGCTCCTACTATACTTGTTCAAGTTCCTAATGATGTCAAAAAGGGGGAGAAGTCATTTGAGCAAATTGGGAAAATTGTTGCAGAGCCATTTAGCAAGACCTACAGCAAGAAATCCAAGCCCAAGAAGAAATGATTAGATCTTAGGAATGCTTGGTATTTCTTGTATTGCTGTTTATGTTTTTTGCATCTCTTTTATGATGAATGACAATCTTGCCTTTGAATTTTGCAATGTCATATATCTATGCTGAAACTTTGGATGAATTCAATGAGATTCTCTGTCTTTCCTTCTGATCTGTTGCACATGCTACACTTATTTTCAAATTTTAATGCATATGTTGAGGGGGAGCTCTTAGAAGCAAGCCCAAGTACTAATCCAGTTTGCAAGTTGTTTTATCATCATAAAAAAGGAGGAGAATGTTGAATCGAGTGTTTTTGATGATTCCAAACAAACTAGAGCTTGAAAGTAAAATATCAAAGGTATACAAAAGATCTCAAGTGAAGAAATCCAAGAAAAATGAATACAGGATTAGTTGTAGGATTTCTCATTTATTCACATAAGTAAAAGGCTTTGATTTTTCACCCAAATGCTTTCAAAATATGTTTTTCAAACAATCTTATGTTAACATACGACATATTTGAAAAATACCCACTAACAGATGAATTTTGAAGTGTTAAACTTCATATGTTATCATAAAAATTCGAACTTTGAAGGCTAAAATTCGAACTTACAAAGTTGTTGATTCTAACAGACGAATTTTAGATTATCAAAATTCGAATTTCGAATAAAGTACAACTCGTGAAAAGTGAACAATTCATCTGAAGATATGTAAAAGTTCATCTGAAAGTGAGGTTCAAAAAGAGTGTCAAGTTAGTCCTCTGACAAATGAACTTTAGTTTTGAAATTCAAATTTTGGAGGAACAATGTGTAAGTTTGTTCAAGCGTCCCTCTAACAGACAAACTTCGGTCTTTTGAAATTTGAACTTTAGTATAAATTTGATAAAAGTTACTCTCTGATAGACAAACTTTGGTCTTTGAAAATTTGAATTTTGAAAAGAAGAACTTTTGTGCCATATTGAGTTGCTCACTGATAGACAAATTTTGGGCACCAAAATTCGAATTTCGAACGCATTGTAGCAATATGGAACAATTGTTCACATTTCTTAAAAGAACTTTAACCTTGAAAATTCATATCCAACATGAAAATATTTGTCAAAGATGAAATTCTAATTTTGCTTTTGAACAGATGAACTTCAAAGTTCAACGTTAAAGTCTTTAACTTATAGTTTCTACAAAATTTGTCTGTTGACACCCCAAAATTTGAACTTTGGATATCAGATGCATTAAATGTGATTGGTGAATAGATAGTTTTGCGGAGTAACCATTGGATAATGTCTCTAACGGCTAGATCTTGTCTCTAACATATAGTTAGGATATAAATCTATAAATAGAACTTAATTTGAAGTTGTGAGTAATGATTTTACATTGTATATACTGAAACTTTGCCAAATTCTTTATTCAAAGCCTTCTGCTCTCACACACTTCTTATTTTATACTTCAACTATCATATATACTCTAAATTAGAGAGTTCTTTTGTTGTAAACAATCTTATCTTCATCTGGAAGATAGATATTCTTGTGAGGGGATTTCACAAAGGATTTGAGAAGCACTAAGATAGAGTACAAAGAGAGAAACTATAAGCTCTTGGAATAGAGCATAGAGTTGTACTATGACATTACAAGGAGCCCACCGAATTCTTGCAAGATAGTCAAAAATCTCAAGTAGTAGCTTGAGGATAAGACGTAGGTTAAGAAAAAGAGATCGAACCAGGATAAATATTTGTGTCTTCTCTTCCCTTACCTTGCTTTTAACTTTGTTATATTTTATACTCAATTTTTCTATCGCTCTTGCTTTCACTGCTCTCTTACACTATTGTAGAAAAGTTTTAATCTTTCCAATTCACCCCCTTCTTGGGAAACCAACAAACCTAACACTAACTTTTTCACTTAGCTTTCCTTTGAGTTTTTCTTGAGTCCAACACTTGTACTTGACTAATTTAGACCCAAGGAATCCATTTTTTAGGGTAAAAAAACATGAAATTCTGGGCATGTTTGATAGTGTTTTCTATTTTCTTATTCTCAAAACAGTTTTGTAAAACTGTTTTTGAGAATAAGTTTTGAAAACAAGAAAACAAAAAAATCTTTTTGAATAGTTGTTCTTAAAATCATAACTAGTGAGTGATGGATGAGTTATTCAAAATTTATAACTTTACCATTAATGAGGTGGGTGTTTTTCACCTTTTCTTGTATTTTCCAGAACAAAAACTACAAAACACCTTAAAGTTGTTCTGAGTTTTCTATTCTTTTATTTTTCTGTTTTTCAGAACAGTTTATAAAAAACAGGTTTACCAAACAAGTTTTTTTGTTTTTCTATTTTCAAAAATAGAAAACCTGTTTTTAAAAATAGAATCAAACAACCCCTCTATCTCTTGGAATAACCCTTTTCTAGCCAAAATTGTGAGAAAATGAAAGAAAATTGCTATGCTTCATGCTTTAAATGAGTATTCTAGCATTTCCCCTATGTTTTATGGTTGATCAACCCATTTTCTTGCTAAATCAATGTTTAGCCAAAACCCTAAGAGGATGAAGAAGAAATTCTACTCCATGGATTATGCTTCAAATACTACAAATATCAAGCTTGAAGTGGTGGAAAGTAACTTACCAACTTGAGCTTTCAACGTCCACTTGAGTTCCCTCTTCTTCTTTCTCTCTTTCTCTCTTTCTCTCTTCTTTCTTGCATTTTTTCTCCTCTATTTGCTGCTAGATATTTCATGCAGAATGGTTAAGAAAGAGGGTGATTAAGAGGTTAATTACATGCTTAACTATGTAGCTAATCATGGTTAATGGCCATGGTTACTTTGCTACAAAAGTCAACAACTTCTTGAGGAAGATTTCCAAAAAATCATGCTGCCCAAACTGCCCTGTTTCCACGCCAATGAGGGAGTTTCAAGTGTCCAAGATTGCTCAATTTTTCCTAGTCCAAATATATCATAAATCAAGTAATTTTTAACCATATCAATAAAACTGCTTTTTATAGTAATTTAGCATTTTTAGGTTACAAGATTATTTTAAATTTATTTTTATATTTCCTTAATTATCATGTCTCAAATGGTATCTATGTATGGCCTATATCCTTTCCCAGTTACCCTTTAATCATTGATAGGGCCCATAATTTACTTTATCGGTATTAAGTTACTTTTGGACACTCGACACTGATTATTTCTTTATTTTTGAACATGAACCCTCAGTGCCATATTCCACTGATTATTTCTTTATCCTTGACAGTAATTTTGCATATTTACAAAATTTTCCCTAACCTAGGGTTAAATTATAATTTTTGAAACTTTCAAGTCATTAGGTATAATTTTTCCTAAAGGCATTTTAACTTCTTCTCCACGTGATTTTAATGACTTTAGGACATGGATGCCATTTTTATAATTCTTTGGAGTCAAAAATATAATTTTCTCATTTTTCCATCCAACCGGGAAAAATGACTTTTTTTGCCCTTTATCACGCAAAACGATGTTTGTCCATTTTCATGAATTTTTTGTACATTTCATATTATCATTCATTTCTTACTCTTTCATTAATTAGTATCCAGTGAAATTTTGAAATATTACACTAAGATGCTTGAATGATGATATGGCTAGGTTCAACAAAGTTGTGGAAAGCTCAAAAAGTGGTGTACCTAGTGTGGAAAGCTAGGGAACACTCAAAGGTAGTTAAATTTCCTTACTAGCATTGCATTGTCATAATCGTTTCTTTTGCATTTGACATTATGACATATGAATGAAATGTTATCTTGTGATGTTTCTATGTTGTTGGTTGAGTTGTATGGGGATTTTTGAGTCCCGAGGTTGTCCATTTTCCAAAATGAAACTCTGCCAAAATTTTTGTAAAATTTATATGTCTCAATGTGCCTATGTGATGGATTAAAGCTTATATGATGTTTTTATGCAAATTGTGATGATATGGTTGCATGTTTGGAATTTATCTACTAAGATTCTTTGAATATCACCCTCCCACATCCTAACCATGTTTAGGAAGCAACTATGGCAAGACCACTAAGAAAGAGAAAGGAAAGGAGAAAGAACTTGGTGATTGATTTGATTTTGCTTACACTGGTCATGAACTATGAACTTTTGTGTAAATTTATAAATATGATGTTAAGTCTGTTCCTTCAAGTTTTTATGTTCATTTAGGTCTTAGTGAATGTATGACATGATATGAGGATAAATTATGGCCATGTAAATATTTTATAACTTTTGTTTTGCAAAGTACTTGGATGTAAATGGTCATTTTGACCTCCTTATGGTAAATCTACCACAGTTTAGACATTTTATGGTGGAAAGTATGAGTATTATATATGGTTTAAAAGTAGATAGAAAGAGCTTTTAAATGTTCAAATATCACTTAATTTGGATGAGTGTAATAATTATAGTGATTTTTCAAATTAGCTCCAGAAAACTGGATTTTCACAAATTGACCATATGATCAGTAGGAATTTACGAAATTTACTGTACGAATCAGCCCAGTAATTGCTCTATTTTATATTTTTTCTATGTAGACAATTTTTTAAGATATTTTTATAGACTTGAATCACTAGCATACAATTTTTATGAAATTAGTTATGATTTTTTGAAATTCAATCGGTGAAAAGAAATTGGTTAAAATGAATAGTACCAGAATTTTGAAAAATTTTATTATGACATATTATATGATTCAAGGTTCTAATATGGTTTAAATGGACTGTATAATGATCTAATACATGGAAAAAGGGTCCTAAATCAAGGTGTTACACAAGCCTTAGGGACACCAAATAATACCTCAATAACACATTTCAAGCATTTTGATCAGAAGGAACATCACTAAACCAAATTCCATCATATCCCCATGGACTTCTACCACAAACAAAAAAGAGAGGAGGAGAAGTATAATCCACTTACCAACCAAGATTTAAGATTCTAGAGTCCAAAAAAAGAGCCCCAAGGTTGGAATACACAAACTCTAGCAGAGTTTCACTATGTTTTCTCCAAATTCTTCATCTTCCATCTATTGGTTCACATTTTAATTTATTCAAGTTTTGTGACTAGGGTTGCGATGTGATTATTTACTGTCTCGGCCCAAAATTCAAAAATCTAGTATCTTGCCACGATGCCACAATATTCCACTGTGGTGTGAGTCTCCCCTATTTCCTTTTTTGATCCTTTGGTCCTTCCTCTGGTTCTGGTCCCTTTGATGCTGCACAAATCAAAAGATATACTTCTCATTAACTTGGTACTATGTCCAAGACCATATACTGAGGATCGTTACACAAAATTAACTACTTTTCTTGGTTCCTATGTAATTAGTTAAACCGAACTTATATTTTGGGTCAAAGGAAGTATGTGGGAAATGACACTCTTCACAAAGTCATGAACAGTGTCTTGAATTTTGAGTAAATACGTGGAACCTACTCTAGTTTCATTTGGATAGTTATGATTAAATGAACACCTATGCATCTCAAAAAAATGTAAAAGCAAATGAAAAGGGAAGCTAACTATTCACATTGAATTTCCCCAAACTCATGCTTTTCCAAAAACCAACTGTAGGGTTACTTATAAGAGCAGCAATTACATCAAGTCAAACTGTCTTAATTGAAAGTTGTCAATAATAAAAGTGGTACTTAATTAACTATTAAGACAGCTAGCTGTGCCTAAAGCTTGAACATTCTTAAAATAAAAGAGACCATAATAAAAATGGCTCTATTGTAATTCCTTCATAATTAGAAAAGTTAACATTTCAAACTACAAATGTTTAAATGTACTTTTTCTTCGTTAATAAAATATCCAAAATTCCATTTTATAATGAAAATGTCATTTTTCCTTGTGGTATTATTATGTCCAACAATACTGAAGGATGAATGTTGATCGATCTCTGAGAAGACATTAAGGAGCCTACAATAAACATGTGAGTAATCTCCTTGAGTATAACTAGATATAAAATTTGCATCATTCCTAGTGATAAAATTTCCCTACCCTCAGAGCTAATTATCTCTAAGGAAATGGTACTAATTAAATCCTCAATCACATTAGCATATTACTATTTGAACCTCCAAGTCATACATCCCTAGAGCATTTAACTGTAAATAATTTAAATATGACTTAAACTTGCTTCACATGACTGAGGAGTATGTGAAACTACTATTAAGTTTGTATATGTCCTAGGAAGGTTAGAATTAAGTGATTGAGTGTAACAACCCTCATTACATTATCCTAAACTTAGTCCCTAGCTAACTAAGTGTAATGCGCTGTGTGTAGAACCAGAGGAAACAAGATGAAGGAAAGTCCAAAATGAGATAGAGAAGCTCCACGCCGCGGCAAGATGCAGGGCTGCAGCAGTGGGAGAGCTGTAAATTTTGGAATATTTTCTAGGCCGAGAGCAACCATGCTGTGGCAAGCTTACTAGCATCGTGGTGAGTAGGGAAAAATATGTTTAAATCAGAATCACTTCAACTAGCCGAACGCGAGAGCGAAAGAGAGAACAGAGGGAGCATCGAAGAAGCTCTATTAGGGCTTCAAATTTTTAGCCTTAGGAAGTTATTTCTAACCCTTTAGAGCTTGAATTCTTATTAGTAAGTGATCTATACTCCTTCCTCTCCATTTTTCTTCATTTTTAAGTTGGTTTTTTTGGGTGTATAGTTGGGTTTTCAGTTTTGACCAAAATCCACTGATTAAGATGGATGAAATGGGATTAATGAGGAATGATTTGATGTTTAGGATGCTTGCATATGAGTTTCAGAGGGAGTATGCATGATTTAAGCTTAACCCTAGGTTGAAATTAATAAGGGGAGAATGAATCCAAAATGTGTGTGGTTGATTTGAGTTTGAATAGGCTTTAGGAGCTCAATAATGTATGGAAATGATGTTCAAACCTTGAGTTAGGCCTAATTGGTTGAATTGTGCAATTTGGACAATTGTATTGTATGTTAATTAAGGATTTTATGATATTGTAGAAGTTGTTTGGTTGATTGAAAGGGTTCGAATAGTGTTAACAACCCAAGAAACTCATGGAATCACGTGTGTATGGTTTTAACAACTAGAGGTAACCGGACATTTGTATTGTTTGTCTTGTATGTGTCGTACGTTAGTATATATATGTGTATATACATTTGTTTCCATTCATACCACAATATAGTTTTTATGTGTGTATATGATTTTCTATATATCGTGGTATGTACACGACTAGACATATAGTGGATGATGATTATGATGATGATGATTAGAGATGATGATGATGATTAGAGATGATGATGATGATATGACATTACATGATGCATAGCATGACATTGAGATCATGATGATGATGATTATGTGATGATATAGCATGAACATCACCATATGGCATTATGAGTCATATAGCGATCAAGTAGTGATAATGATATGATATATGATTATATGATATGATATGATGATATATGGTAAGGGAGGATAAGGATGGATCCCTGCAGCTAAATCACCTCCTATGGCCAGGAGGGAAAGGCTGGCAGTGGACTGTACCTTCCTTAAATTGCCACCAATTCAGAGTGGGAAAGGGGAAGGAGAACCACAATCCAAACATTAGTGTTACCTTTGGCCGTGTGTACTAATGGGAGATGAGCTTGGTGATGTTCTGGAAACAGTCTTCACCGACTATTGGAAGCGAATTACCTGTATAAAATATCCTGTTATAACGACAGCTCGTGGTTCTAGCTATGTGCGAGGGAGACATGCATTCCATTTCATATTGCATTCATGATATTATTGTATGAGTTATGTACATATATATATGTGTGTGGTTGTCCTTAGTTACTAAGACATTATCTCATAACCCTATTTTTTTCCATGAACTAATATTTCAAGTGAAGATTCTGGCACTAGTCTGGAGAAGACAAGGGAGTAGTGTATCAGACGTGGGAATATTCAAGTCACTATAGTGTATGTGCATAATGTCTATGTATGTTGTGCCAAGTAGGATAGCATGATTGTAATGGATATGAGAATCTTGATGCTCGTAATGGTGAATGATATTGATATGGAATGATGTTGACTATGATGAACATGATGTGATGTGATGTATTGTGATGCATGTGTGATTCAGGGTGTTGAGGAGTCAGTTTGGTAATGTATGTGAGCCCAAGGGGATTTTGGGTCAAGTGTGTGAGTTTTGGGCATATAGCCCACTATGTGAATTGGAGGTTCAAGGGGGTCAAATCTTAGAAGAGTAGTTCCTTTGAGATGAAACCTCCTTGAACAAGTTAGTTAAGTTGATTAGGACCTGTGTGAATGGTCTCTGAATGTCCATTTACCTTTGATGGCAATTGGAGGAGGTTTGTATAGAGTTTCATCAAAAAGTGGCAAAAATGGTGTTAGGTGTCCAAAATCTCCATACAGAGATAGATTGAGGTGATGTTAGTGTCAATGGATAGACTGAGACAAGATTAACTTGTAGGAGTTGGAATCAAGTCAATCAGAGGTCTGAGTATAAAGTTATGCACATCGGAAGTTTGCCCCAAGAGTTGAAGTTTATGATGATATGGCATCAACAGCGGGCGCATGGCACCAAGGCCAGGCTGTGGCACCAGACCCTTTATTTTGATAAACCTAAAACCTGAGAGCACCAGTGCTACAGCAGTACTATAGCGGCCGTGGCCTTGTACCCTATTTCTGGTGTTCTTGAGGTGTTTTGTGACGATTTCCACTGCTTTGATTATTTGGAAGGTAAAGTTAAGATATTTTGGTTGTGTTTGGTTCGTTTTTGAAGTATTTGGTTAAGTAAGGAGGTGTGTTGGAGTAATGTGTTACATTGAGGAATTAAGAAAGCCCCAGTCATGCAGTAGAACCTGGATATGGATTTAAATACCTATTTTTACCATGTAGATTAAAAAAAACCTTCAAACACAAATATTTATCAATCCAACAATCCGTAAATATTAATATCACATAACTTGTTGTATAGGGGAAATATCTAATTAAGAAAGTAAATATTAATATCACATAACTTCTTGTATATAAAAATAAAACACATATCTTGTCACATTACGAATTACAAATTAGAACCATACTCCCTTTATTAAATTAATATCACATATAAATGGATTGTGTTTATTTTAACAAAAGATTAATTAACACAGCTCCAAGACCATATTCTAAAAAGGCCCTTTGATTTGAACCATCCTTTCATTAAAGTTGTTCCTTCAAATCAATCCCATCAACTTCGAAAGCACAAACCCTAGCTTCCTTATAAACCTTCCCAGGCCTGCAGTAATACTGCTTGCTTGGTGAACAGTGACGATCTTCTGAGCATATGCATAGACCATCAAGAGCACACCCATCCTTCATTATTGTTACACCTTCTTTTAACCCTAGAACCTGATCTGTCCACTCACTTGAGAAAATTCCACGTGGATCATACTTTTCACACTCAAGAATTTCTTTGCATTTGGGTACTTTTTCATCACTTCACTGAATGCTAAGTTCCTATTCTTTCCCCAATGGGGTAACCCTCCATATTTGAACAACCCCATCTGCTCAATCTCCTAAAGAATGTCCTCGAAAAGCCTAGGAGCCGTCGGGTCTTTGCTTCTGTAATATTGGATGTCGATATCCAAACCATCTTCAGTTTTCCCCAGGTAAGCACTTGAAGCTTTGACATAGCGGATGAGGATTCCTTTGTTGAGCTCTACTCCACACAAGGCTTGAGGCTCCAATTCAACTAGCTTCTGCACATCTTTGATGAAGCTTGGAATGTTAGACACAGAGACACTGAAGGATGTTTCATAATTGAAAATAAGTTGAAGTCGGGAATCCCAAGGGCATATCGTGATCATCGCATCTTCTTTATTATCTAGGCAAGTCCCAGATGCTTGCATGAGATTGTTCTGTCCAACCACGGGGTACCCAGTAAAGACTGAGCCTATTTCACCATAAAGAAGCTAAAAAGTTATGATCTTTTAATATTATTTAAATTAATTATGAACGAAGAAAACAAGCATTCATAAGGTGTTCATTAAAATGCGTAAGCGAAAAGCGAGAAAAAGAAGGAGTACCGTTGTTAGTGAAACCATAAGCAGATGTCTTCAACATCCACATGAACATCCTTGCATCAACGCATTTCCCATTAGCGTCCCTGGTTGCTTCTTGAAATTCCTCTGTTGCACAAAAATTCAATTCTCCTTGGTTTAGTTTCCGGAAAGACAAGCTGGTAATTAACTTACGTATTTTATATAATTTTTCTGAACTTTGAATTCTGAAATTGTATTTGTTTACCTATATGGTAAATATAAAAAAAAATGAAAGAATTCAGAGTTTTAGGATGATGATTTCAACCAGAGCTATATGTGGGCCGGACTTTGAAGCTAATTTAAAGTCCGATATGCCTAGGCGAAGTTAGGGTTAGACTCATGATCAAAAGTTGGGTAAATGTCAAAGAGTAAATTTTAGTGCTAATTAGTCTTGTTTATTCCAAGGAATAAAATTTACAAACTTTTATAAATGTTAAATTTTAAAATTTATTAGTCAAAAATTGTAAATGATCTTTTTAGCTTAACACCACATGTTTGACTGACAAACATTTAAAATTTTCGTCTAAATTTTATACCACTAGCTTTTTTTTTTTTCTAACAGTTTAAGCCCATTGAGTTAGTCGTGTCAAGAAATATTGTATCCAAACTAGTCTTACAACTCTCAAAATTTACTCAAATGTATACCGACCTGTTTCATGTTTTAACATCGATCTCTAACTATGGATTGAATGCTTGATGTAAAATAATTCGTTTTTCTATTCTATATTTTACATATAGCAAGTATAGTTATATGATTAATTCTTTTTTCCGCCTATGCTTTTACACTCAATTCTTTCGTTTTTTATTAATACTGAACAAAACTCATCAACTTCACTTAATTTTAATTTTTTTATTGCATAAAAAAAACCACTACTATACTAATCTGCAACATATGCAACATGATAAAGGGGAGAAAAATGTAGTTTCCATAAGTAGAGTTAGCCGGCTTTGTTAATTACCATGAAACAAAACCTAGGTATCTTTCAGTTATTTTTCTATTAGGTTGACAGCATACCTATAATTTAATTACTATATGATAAGATCTTAAAGATCAATTCTTGATATGTTATATTTTGAAGGGAAAAAATGTAAAAGATAAAAGTTTAAAACATAAATTAAATTAGATCTCTAAACTTTCATATTCTATTCTAAATAAAACACATTTTCTTAACAAAGCTAACTCATTTGTCACTTTAAACTTCCAATAATTTACATGATTACTTTAATTTATCTTTTCAACTTTATTAATAAATCATCTAACATCCTCCGCAATTTGTTTTTTTCTACATGTCCTCCATTTTTACTTTTTGGCCATTAGATCAATATTTAACGGATCCAATTGATCATTTAAAAAATTTATTCAAAACTCATAATTTTATTTAATGAATCTATGATCAATCTGGACCATTGGATGTGGATCTCATGACCAAATTATTTTTATTTTAATTTATTTATTTTAAAATTTAAGTTATTTAAATCTGATTAAAACAGTTTGAACATCTATATATGTTTATCTCTAATTAAGAGTGTAGAGGTGGAAGAAAATGAGAAGGGAGCTTTAACCTGTCTCTCTTTTATCAACTAATTCATTAGTGAGAGTGGGGCGAAATTTGGGGTCGTCATAGAGACCATTTCCAGACTGATTAACGGACACCCGATCGTTAACTCCGTACGCTGCCTTCTTCTGTGATGGAAACCACATTACATCTGCGAACTCGTTCTTTTTCCCAAGACTAACCAATGCCTCTCCCAAGTCTGAATCATCCTTTGTCACGTACGTAAGAGCTCGTTTAAACAAGGGCTCTAGTTGTAGGGTTACCTATAAAAACAGCAAGGGAAAAAGATAGTTTAGTACCTCCAATCACAAATAATGATAAATTAGGATCTCCAATTTAATTGATCACCAAGAAGTACCTACTACCTGGGTTCGAGATTAGGATAAAAATAAAAGTAAATTCGCAGGTGCTCCCACTTAAATTTTCAATTGGACATAACTGGATTCCTAAGTAAACAATTTTTAATTCCCTAGTGCTTCTAACTAAATTCCCAACTGGGCGTAACTGAATTCTCAATTGGGCGTAACTAACTTGAATTCCCTGGTGCTTCTAACTACATTACTCACTGGACATACCTCTATTCTCAAGTGGTCAAAAGTAAATTCTCTTATGCTCTCAACTAAATTCTCAAATGGGTATAACTGGATTCCCAAATGGATAATTTTGTTGTCTATTGCATTTTATTTTTATCCAATCTAAGACCTGGATATTTCTTAGTGATTAATTAAATTGAGGATCCTAATTTATCATTATTTATATTTGGAGTATCAAACTGTCTTTTTCCCAAACGGCAATTGCATAAAGTCAACCTGTCCTTTTTTACTTTTAATATTTTGTCTTCTTTTTCACCTACTTGTGCAGAAAAAGAAAAAAAAAAAAACGAGGCGCGGTCAGTATCACAACTTCAGGATGACCAGAAAACACGAGTTGTGTGTTTACGTAATGTTTTCCTATTCGTGAATAATAAAAGTGGTAATAAGAATTAAGACAGCTAACCGCTAGAGCTTGGGATGTTTTTCTAAGGGCATGTTTGGTAGGAGTGATGGGATGGGATGGGAAGGGAAGGGTAGGGGAGGAGAGATGAGATATGGAGGAAAGGGGAGGGAAAGAAAGGGAATGAGAGAAATTTTAATAATTTGTTATTTAGTTCAGGAGGGGACGAAAGGCAAAGGAAGTTAATAATAATTTTATCATTTTACCCTTAAAATTAAAGAAGTTTTCTATGATTTGTACGTGTATAAAAAATTTCAATATTGAGTATAAAATTATACTTTAATATTTTATACTCAATACTAAAATGTTTTATATTCACTTTTTAAGATATGAAACTTTAAGTGTAATATTTTTTAATATTGAGATATTTAAATATATTTTTTATAATTTTTTATTAGTTTTTTATATTTTTCAAAATATTTTTTATTAAAAAAAAAGGGGAACAGCTCAAAAAGGGCTGTCCCTCGCCGTGTCCCCCCAATTTTGGGGGGCACATTTTTAGGAGGATGGCGGGGAGTTTCTCCCCTCCCCCTCAAAATATCATTCTAAACAGGGGAAATCCTACTTGGTATAAATATATTTTATGAGAGAGAGGGTAGCAAATTCTCTCCCCTCCCTCCCCGTACCAAACAGGGAGTTAAAATCAACGAGACCATATATAATAAAAATTGACTATATTAAGTTGTCAAGTTTATTTTAAATTCCCACAATACAATGGGTCTTGTCATGGGTAAATTTCTCTGCGCGATCTCGCATTTCAAAAACTCACACACACACACACATATATATTCAAGTATTGCTTCATAGAAAGTGTTCAAACTTAATTCCCAGACAAGAGAA
The DNA here is from genome assembly GCA_026686845.1 of Adenanthera pavonina. NCBI lineage: Eukaryota > Viridiplantae > Streptophyta > Magnoliopsida > Fabales > Fabaceae > Adenanthera > Adenanthera pavonina. Next base: position 15,507,104 of record JAIVEN010000017.1, read on the forward strand.
AATATAAAATTGCAAATATAGTTGTATCACTATCTATACAATAATCATCGCTAATAGTTGAATTAAACTGCACCCATATTACATTCTTTTTAATAAAGTAAACTTTCTGCATGATAAGAAACTATATATTTTTAATAAGACAATCAAGTCGATTTCCTAGGCATGAAGCTGCTAAGGTCTAATCTTCGTAAGTTTTGCTTTAATTTTGATTAATAGAAGTGATTTTATTATTATTATGCAGTAAAAAAGTTGAAATGATTTCTTCCCAAGAGAAGTATCCATGATCTGCAAAAAGTCTGTTTCATAGACAATAGCAGCAACAAGGAATTTGTTATCAGATGTATCAAATAGAATGGATCCTCTAAAGATGATATTTGTGAAGAGAGAGAGAGAAGGTTTTCATATTCTTAGTATAAGAAAAGGTAAAGAAGAAACCTAAGAAAGCAAAAACTTCAAGAAAATGTGTGGATCTTAAAACAAGTATTGAGTATAATCAAACAGCATATTAAATCAAAACAGAATGGTTGAGCTTCTTGAGTGTTCAAGTTCTGTTCATTGGCTTGATACCATTTCAATGTATTATATTATAAAAAATAAATTATTTGGTTAATGTTCCTTTCATCAGTTTAAATTAGCCCGGGGGCTGATCTAGTTTAAGTGAATAATGATGACAGTTTAACTTGGTAGAATTTACACTTTTTTATTATATTAATGGGAAGTAGAAGAAGACATACCTGAGAAACAACTCCAAGAACACCAAGAGAAACCTTGGCTGCATCAAGTTCTTCATCATCAGACTCAGTGAGGCTCCTCAGCTTGGCATACCCTTCTTCCGGTGTCGCCGGCGTCACAATCCTCATCGACACCACATAGTCATGAACTGCACTTCCCCTTCCCCACAGCGAGCTCCCATGGGCCCCCGTTGCCAACAACCCTCCCATCGTTATACCCCACCAGTACGGCGCATTCGGCAAAGCCAACCCGTTCTTCGCCGCTTCACCAATCACTTCTCTCAGAAGGACGCCACTCTCCACTGTCATTCTTCTCCTTGCCACATCGACCTCCACTATGTGGTTCAGCTTGTTGGTGCTTATCAAGATCCCGTTTTCGCCATCCGGGCATGTAAGCTTGGGGATGCTATGGGAATATCTGGTCGCTACTTTTACCTTAGTGTTGGATTTTGATGCAGACGCCACTATTGATATAAGCTCTTGCTCTGTGGTTGGGTACAACACTTGGGATACTCGGCAAGTGCTCCTGTCGGGGAAGGCGCCATAGGAGTTTTTGATGGTGCAGTTTGTGTTGCCGGAAGTGCACTGGACGGGATCTTCTGGAGGAGAACAAAAAACCCCGTTCATGAAAAATAAGAAGATGATCATGAGAAGCGATTTAAGCATTTTCATTAATGCTGAAACTAGGCTTTTTGTGCGCAAACTTTGTTCGTTGCATGGTGAATATGCTCCTGGTGATATGTGTGTATATATAGATTTAAGAGTCTGGGAGTTTTTGGACTTGATAGAAATTATAGGGCGGTGAAACTTGACACCAAAAAGACTCATGCATTTTATAAATCTTAATTAATGACGCGCGATAAGATAACATTTATATAATATTTAATGACTTATTGCCCTATATTAACATTCTCAAACCAAGTATATTAAACCCAACTTAATTAATGCCTTTAACTAATTGCAATTTCAAACCATAATATGAAACACAATTTAAAAAATGTTATTAAATACCTTTATGTTACTATTTCATTATTAGTTAATGTTAACTTTGTAATGAATCAAGTGTTTATCAAGTACCCAAAATATTTAATTAAAAACACTTAGTGATAGTCTCAGTTATTTTCATAATTACAATTTGGCTTCTTAAGGGGATAATATAACAAATGGAGAATTTAATATTAATGAATTCAATAATATATGAATATTTATATTTGATACTGCATGATTCGACATTTCAAAATTATTTAGCCGAAATACTCTAATTAAGTCATGAAACTTGCTTAAATTTGTGTTACTAATATCTTGTAGATATGTTTATTTTTTATTCATACGATTTCATATCAATTTCTTTTAATATATGGCTTTATTTAATTTTATTGTCACCTTAGAAATTTCAACTATAAAAAAATTATGAAAGCCTTAGAGATAGGTAGCCTAAGTTTCTTTTATTTTTCATATATATTATTTAAAATATATTATTTTAATAATGTGAAGAAGGAAAAAAATATAACATGTATCAAGAGGGAAAAAATGATGAGGAGGACGATAAGATTATATAAATTCGCATTCACTCTTTTTGACAGCAACTCATGAAAGAAATTGCTTTCCACGAAAGAAGGAAGTGAGAAGCAAAAAAATGGAGTTGTGAACATAACAGTGGATTGAAAAAATGAACTCCATACTTGGCCCATAATCCCCTTTGGACTCAAATACACTACCATTCTAACGCAACATCACTCCAAACCATGCATGCATCACATCACATAACATCAAACTCAGCATAGTCAACATCATTTCACAACAATATCATCACCATCATTATAGTTATCAGGAAACTCATGTCAATTACATACAAACTATCCTAAATGGCACAACATACATAAACAATACACATATACGCTACAGTGACTTAATATTCCCAATACCGGAGTGCTATGCTTCCCTCGCCTTCTCTGAGGTAGTGTCAGAACCTTCACCTGAAAGGTTAATTCATGGGAATCGGGGTGTGAGACAAAGTCTCAGTAACCAGGGACAACCACAAGCATATATATATATATATATAAGTCATACAATAATGCCATGAATGTAACATGAAATGGAATGCATGTCTCCCTCGCACATAACTAGAACCATGAGCTATCATCATAAAAGGACATTTCATACGGGTGACTCCCTTCCAACAGTTGACCAAAAGATTGATTCCAGGACATTACCAAGCTCACCTTATATTGGTGCACCTGTCCGAAGGTAAAACTAATTCTTAGATCATAGTCCTCCTTCCCCTTTCCCACTGCGAATTGGCTATGATTTAGGAAAGGTGTAGTCCATTGCTCGTCTTTCCCTTTTGGCTATAGGAGGAGATTTGTAACATCCATGAATTTCTATCTATGATTAATATGGTTTCAATAAGTTACATTGAATTGTGATTTCAATAAGTTACATTGAATGAAGGTATACAATGAATTGTGGTTTAAAAAAGTTACATTGAATGAAGTATACAATAAATTGTGGTTTAAATAAGTTACATTGAATTATGATGAACATACACTGAATGAAGGTATACAATAAATTGCATTAATGAGTATATACTGAATGAAGTTATCAATTGGATTGATGTCACTTGCTGGCTAAGACATCAACACTATAAATACCCCTCCCATTTCTTCATTTTAGCACCTCACCAGTTGTGAGTGAAAGAAAGAGAAAGCCAAGGGAGAGAAAGAGAGTGTGAGTGAAAGAGAAGGAAAAGGAAGGAAGGCTAGCTTCAAGAAAGGTATGGAGATATTTTTTTAGAGTTTATTTTTAGAGTAAAATTTTTATTCCTATATAGATTGTTGATTAAGTTAGGAATATATAATGAGAATTTGATATTAGAAATGAGAATAATAAGATACCAGTGGTTAGAAATTAAGTTTAAATGTTTTTAAATTTATGCTCATGAGATAATTCCATTAGTACTTATGTGAATATTAGGTACTTAAAAAAAAATTCAAGAAGGAAGGCAAGCTGTTTAGCTCACAATACTTTTCGGTGGAGGTAGTATATTATTTATTTCATGCATTTTCTGTGAATTAATTATGGATGTTATGTGATATTGTTGGATGAGGTGTTTCAATATAAATGTTTTGAAATGCTATGGATGTCTAGTATTGAGAGGAAACTCTACTGAAAATTTTATAGATGCCTGAAATATGAGTTATTTGATTGTTTGCATAATTACCTGATTATGAGCATGATTTATATGAATAAATATATATCCTACTGAGATTTCCCAAAATCTCACATCTAATGACTAACAATGTTAGGGTCAAGCAAAGGCAAAGGCAAGGAGGTGATTAACTGAGAGGAAGCAGACTGTAAGATATTATTTAATATTAGAATAAATGTAATTAAATTATGGTGATGTGCTTTAGTTATGATTTCTACTCGCTGGCTTTCCTTTAGATGTTTTGGAACAATTGTTAGATGACTACAGTATGGTTGGTTTAATTATTATTAACTAAAGTAAACTTTCAGATAAGTTATTGTCTTTTGAGCAACTTAATTTTGAAAAGTTTAAAATTTTTATTATTCTAGACTTTTATTTCTTTCCGCTAGATATATATTATGTGATTAAAAGCCTAGTAAAATAAGATGTTACAAGATTTAGTTGCCGGGATCCCATCCTTATTTCACCCATATTGTATATCATCATATCATATCATCATCACCACTTGATCCACCATATACCTCACAATGTTATGTGGTGATGTTTATGCCATATCATCATATAACTATCATCATCATCATGTTCTCAATGTCATGCTATGCAATCATGCCATGACATATCATCATCATATGTAATTATCATCGTCATCCACTCTGTAGTCTAGCTTTGGCATAGCACGATATATAGAAAAACCATACACACACATACAATATCATGGTATGAATGGAAACATGCATATATAAACATATTGTTAACACCCTACCTTCAAACATCTCCAGACTTGACCAAAACCTTCAAAAGCCAACCAAATGCAAGTTAAACATCTCAAAACAACTTCCTAAAACTTCAGAACAACGGAAACGAACCAAACAAGACCAAACATTGGGTTGGGCCCATAACCGCTACAGTACTACGGCAGTTCTAGACCTCTCCTGTCTCACCACACTACTAGACTTCATGGCACCGTGGCCTACTATCTAGCGCCGCGGCGTCCCTTGCTGATTTTCTATACTAGCAAAATTCAACACCAGGGCGAACTTCTAATGTGCATAACTTTATGCTCCGACCTCTGATTGACCTGATTCCAACTCCTACAAGTTAATCTACTCCCAATCTATCCATAGACACCACTTTAACTCAATCCAACTCCATATGGAGATTCTAGAACCCTAACACTGTTATGACCACTTATTGACCAAAATTCACCATTAACAACCTCCAATTGCCACCAAAGGCAAATGGTCACTTAAAGACCATTCATACAGGTCCAAAACCCCCAAACCAACTTGTCTAAAGAGGTTTCACCTCAAAGGAACCATTCCTTTGAGATTTGACCCCCCTTGAACCCCATTTGACAAATCGAGTTGCTGGCCCTAAAACACACCATCAAGGCTCAATTCCACCTTTGGGCTTACAAACACCATCAACCTATTAGATATGCTGGCTATAGGAGGAGATTCAGCTACTGGGATCCCAGCTATGATGCTCTGTTTTTAGAGCTCACACTTTCTCTCTTTGCACTCTAGCTAAGTGCTTCCCCAATCCCTTGTGATATCTCCTCATATGAAAATCTTTCTTCCAGATGAAGATAAGATTATTTACAATGGATAAACTCTCTTAATCAGAGTGTATATGAAAGTTGGAGTACAAATAATGAAGTATGTGAGAGTAAGAGACTTTGAGTTGATGATTTGGCAGAGTTTCAGTATATACAAAGTTAAAATGCTCTTTCACAACTTCAAATGATGTTATATTTATAGATTTAGGTCTTAACTATACGTTAGAGACAAAATCTATCTGTTGGAGAAGTTACCTAACTGTTACTCTGAAAAACTATCCGTTCACCGGCCACATTTAATGCTCTTGATACTCAAAGTTCAAATTTTGATTAGTCAACAGACGAATTTCGTAGAGACCGAAAGCTAAAGGCTTCAACATTGAACATTCAAAGTTCATTTGTTCATGAAGCAAAGTTCGAATTTTGATCTTTGAAAAATGTTTCTATGTTGGAACATACAAATTTTCAAGTTTAAAGTTCTTCTGGAAAGTATGAACAGTTGTTTCATTTTACTACAGTGCCTTTGAAATTCGAATTTTGATACCCCAAATTCGTCTGTCAAGGAGCAGTTCAATAAGGCACAATAGTTCATCTATTCGAATTTTCAAAATGCAAAGTTCGTCTGTCAGAGAGGCCCTTTTCAGACTTACTTCTAAGTTTGAATTTCTGAATATTATTATTCATATGTCAACATATCATTATAACAGACTCACAAGATTTGTTTTTGACGTTCAAATTTTCATGTTCAAAGTTTGTCTGTCAGTGAGCCATTTTGATGCTCTTTCAAAACTTAGTTTTCAAATGAACTTTGACATGTCCTCAGACGGATTTTTCATTTTTCATAAGTTGTATTTTGTCTGAAATTCGAATTTTCACAAGCCAAAGTTCGTCTGTCAGAGAAGGCTCTTTTCAGACAAGTTTCAAAATTTGAATTTCTTCAGTCAAAGTTCATCTGTCAGGGAAGGCTCTTTTTAGACTTGTTCATTTTTAATACGAAATTCGAATTTCCAAAGCCAAAATTCAAATTTTCAAAACAACAAATCAGTATAAACGTTTCAAAGTTCGTCTATTAGTGGGTGTTTTTCAAATATTCTATGGATTAACATAGAATCATAATTTTAAAACATTTTTTTGCCAACTCAAAGTCTTTTACTCAATTTAAACATGGCTGTAGATTCTACATTTATTCTTATGCTAGTTATTCTTGAATTTCTCCACTTGAGATCATTTTTGCACCTTTTATATCTTCTCTCCAAGCTCTAGAAAGTTGGTTTGGAATCATCAAAACACTTGATTCAACACAACTAGCATGCATAACACATATAACACAATTTCACATACATATTCTTAAATACGACACCCATTCATAACAATCATTGTCCATGTCATACATCCATTACAAAACATTATATCTTATTTGGCAGAAGATACATATCCAAATTACACACAGGCTACATAGACCTAATATCCCCACGTTAGATGCTATTCAAGCATCTTCTTTGGAATAGTGTCAGAACCGTCACCTAAAAGGTTAGTTCATGGAAGAGAGGTGTGAGACAACGTCTTAGTAACCGGGGACACACACACACACATATAGATACATATATCTTATACTATCCATGAATGCAATGTGAAATGAATGGAATGTATGTCTCCCTTGCACACAGCTAGAATCACGGGCTATCATCATAACAAGACATTTCATATGGGTAATTCACTTCCCACAGTTGGTGAAGATTGATTCTGGGATATCACCAAGCTCAACTCCCATTAGTGTACCCGGCCAAAGGTAACACTAATGTTCAAACCATGGCTATTCTTCCCCTTTCCCACCACGAATTGGCAGTAATTTAGGGAAGGTGCAGTCTACTGCGCACCTTTCCCCTCCTGGCCATAGGAGGTGATTTAGCCGCAGGGATCCCATCCTTATCCTCTCTAACATATATATATATATATTTCATCCTTATCCTCTCTAACATATATATATTCCATCCTTATCCTCCATAACATATATATATCATATCATCATTACATCATCACCACCCAATCTGCCATATATCACAATCTCACAATGCCATGTGGTGATGCTCATGTATCATCATATAATAATCATCATGATCTCAATGTCATGCTATGCATCATGTCATATCATATCAATGTCATTATCATCATAATCATGATCATCATCTAGCTGTGTGCATACCACGATATATATAAAATAGTACATAAAAACACATCTATATTGTGGTATGAAAGAAACATGCATATATATACAAGTATACGTAATATCATACAATACAAACAAACACCTGGTTACCTTAATTGTCGTTATCACATGCATACGGTTCCCACAGGCTTCTCGAGTTGTCCAACACGCTTAAACCTCTCTCAGGCTACCAAACAACCTTCACAATATCATAATTCTTCAATTAACACAATATACCATTTAGCCAAAACCATAATTTAACCATTTTAGGCCTAACCTAACACCCCTTTCATGCGTCAATAAGCTCTTGAGGACCATTTAAACACTACTCAACTACAAACACTTTAGATTCCTAAGAGCCATGACCGAAAACAACCTAGGATTAAACTTAAATCATGCATAAACCCTTCAAAACTCACATCCAAGTAACAAGAACACCAAAACACACTTCCTTAACCCCATATCATCCATTTCAATCGGTGGATTCTGTCCCAAACCAGAAATCCCAACTCATAACCGAAAAATCCCAAATTCAACTGAAGAAAATGGAGAGGGAGGAGTAGAGATCACTTACCCACGTGAATCCAAGCTCTTGAGGTCTGAAAATCACTTCCAAAGCTCGGAAATCTCAAACCCTAACACAACTTTCACGTTATTCTCCATCGCTCCCTTCGTTTCTTTCTTTCTATTCGTCCGAAATGTTTGTGATTTAAACCAGAAACTTGAGTTTTACCGCAACCTCATATAAGTCCGCTGTGGCTCCACTGTGTTTTAGCTTAAACAATGCCACTGGACTTTCTCTCGCCATGGCGGCCCTATTTCTCGCCGTGGCGTGGAGCTCTTTTAAACTTGGCTTAAACCTTTCTTCATCTTATTTTCCTCCCGTTCTACATACAATGCCAAAACAAAGTCATGAGGGGTGTTACACTTATATATTAACATACAATACAAACACCCGATTACCTCAGGTTGTTAATACTAGACGCATGTGATTTCATGAGCTTCTTAGGTTATCCAACACACTTGTACTCCTTAGGTCAACCAAATAACCTCCACAATGCCATAAAATCCCCAATTAACGTATAATACAATTATCAAAATTCCACAATTCAACCATTTTGGCTTAACCCAAGGTTCCAACACCATTTCCATATATCATTAAGCTCCTAAAGGCCATTCAAACTCTAATCAACTACACACACTTCGAATTTCACGCTTCCACGCACAATGCAAGGCTAGGGTTTATGCCAAATCATGTGTAACATTTCTAAAACTCACACCCAAGCATCACAACTACCAAATCACACCTGATTGATTTCATTTCATCCATTTTAATCGGTGGGATTCAGCCAAAACTAAAAACCCCAACATATACCCAAAAAATCCAATTCAAAACCGAAGAAAAATGGAGAGGGAGGAGCAATGATCACTTACTAACCAAGATCAAAGCTTACAGATGCTGAAAATCACTTCCAAAGGTCGGATCCTCCAAGCCCTAACATAGCTTCTTCATTCTTCCCTCTGTTTTCGTTTGTCTGTTCATCCAAAATGTTTCTAGTTTACACAGATTTCTTGACTCTCGCTGCAGCTCCAGTAAGTTCACCGCGGTGTGGTTGCTCTTGGCTTGAAAAAATTTAATAAAATTCAAACTTGCTCACCACGGCAGTCCTGTTTTACGCCGTGGTATGGTGGTCTTGTCTCCACTTTCATCTTTTCCATCGTTTTGGTCCATTCGGCATTACATAACATCAATTACACTTAGTTAGCTAGAGACTAAGTCCAGAATAATATAATGAGGGTTGTTACAAATATCTTGTGGATAGGTTTATTCTTTATTTAAACAAGTTCATACCAATTTCTTTTAATATATGACTTTATTTAATTTTATTGTCACCTTAGAAATTTCATCTATTATAAAATTATGAGAGCCTTAAAGGTAGGTAGCCTAAGTTTCTTTTATTTTTCATATATATTATTTAAAATATATTATTTTAATAATGCGAAGAGGAAAAAAAATCTAACCTATATCAAGAGGGAAATATTGATGAGGAGGGCGATATCATAAAATAAATTCACATTCTCTCTTTTCGACAACAACTCAGCAAAGAAATTGCTTTCAATGAAGAAGGAAGTAAGAAGCAAAATAATGGAGAGTTGTGAACGTACGTAACAGTGGATTGAAAAAAATAAACTCCATTTGAAATGAATGGTTTGTATTAGGTGGCATAAAGAGAAATCCAAAAAGCACATGGGATAACGCAGAAGTCATGTTCTCCAAGTCTAACAAGCAATTGTCACATCATTTCGCTAATATCCAACTCTTTCTTTTTTTGTTTTTTTGCTAGATAGAACATTAAAGATAAGGCAAAACTTATTATTCTTCATTTACAAATATCAAAATCTTGATGCCTGATACCCCATAAATAGTTCAAACTGTATATGAACAATAATCAATTATTGCTGGAATGGTTTGTAGAAGAACTCTACTTTTCCAAACCATTCGACGCGTGCAATTTCTTTTCCATTGATGCATCCCACAATTTTTACTTAAACTCCTTTTGTACCTGCTTGTTCAATTAATTTAAAAGCCTTTGTCATTGCTTTATGTAAGGAAACTCTATTATTTAATTGTCCAACTATAACTTTAGAAGTTTTCCCTCCCTGCTTGATGAACTATGGCGATAATGGTTTGTTTCACATATTCAAAGTCCAAAGCATATTATAAATGCCCAAAAAAAAAATATTATTTAGTGCCTTTTACAAATTACAATTCCAAACCATATTATAAAACCCAATTTAAAAAAATGTTATTAAATTTCTTTATATTAATATTTCATTATTAGTTAATATTATTTTTTTAATGAATGAAATGTTCACTAATTATGCATAATATTTAATTTAAAGCTCCTAGTGCAAGTCTCAGTTATTTTTGTAATTTGGTTTCATAAGGAGATAATATCACAAATGAGGAATTTAATATTAAAGAATTCAATAATATATCATTATTTGTGTTTGATAATGATTTGACATTTCAAAATTATTTAGCTGAAATACACTAATTAAGTCAAGAAACTTGTTTAAATTTGTGTTACTAAAATCTTGTGGATATGTTTATTTCTTATTTATACAATTTCATACTCATTATTTTTAATATACTGCTTTATTTAACTTTATTGTCATCTTAGAAATTCAAATTATAATAAAATTACAGGAGCCTTAAAGGTACGTAGCCTAGATTTTTTTTATTTTTCATATATATTATTTAAAATATATTAATTTAATAATGTTAAGAGGGGAAAAAAATCTAACCTGTATCAAGAGGGAAAAAATGATGAGGAGAATGATATGATAAAATAAATTCTCATTCTCTCTTTTCAACCATAACTCATCAAAGAAATTGCTTTAACCAAACACGGAAGTGAGAAGCAAAAAAATGGAGTCGTGAACGTAATACTAGATTGGAAAAAAAATGAATGGCTAGTATTGGGAGGCATAAAGAGAAATCCAAAAATGCACATGGGATAATGCTGAAGTCACGTGCTCCAAGTCCAACAAGCAATTGCCACATTATTTCACCAATATCCAACTCTTTCATTTTTTGTTTTTTGCAAGATAGAACATTAAAGATAAGGCAAAGCTTATTATTCTTCATTTACAAATATCAAAATCTTGATGCCTAATACCCCATAAATAGTTCAAACTATATATGAACAATAATCAACTTTGGCTCTAATGGTTTGTAGAAGAACCCTACCTTTTCCAATCCATTCGACACATGAAATTTTTTTCTGTCGATACATCCCGCAATTTGTTCCTAAACTTCTTTTGCAACTGCTTGTTCAATTAATTCAAAAGCCTTTTTCATTGTTTTACAGGAAACTCTATTCTTTAATTCTGGTTATAACTTTTGAAGTTTTCTGTCCCTTCTTGATGAACTATGGCCATAATGGTTGTTTCACATATTCAAAGTCCAAAGCATATTATAAATACCCCAACAAAATATTATTTAGTGCCTTTAACAACTTGCAATTCCAAACCCTATTATAAAACCCAATTTTAAAAATGTTATTAAATACCTTTATATTGATATTTCATTATTAGTTAATGTTAACTTTTCAATGAATGAAATGTTATCAATTACACATAATATTTAGCTTAAAACTCTTAGTGCTAGTCTCAGTTATTTTCGTGATTTGGCTTCTTAAGGAGATAATATAACAAACGAAGTATTTAATATTAATGAATTCAATAATATATGATTATTTGTGTTTGATAATGATTTGACATTTCAAAATTATTTGGCTGGAATATTATAATTAAGTCATGAAACTTGTTTAAATTTGTGTTACTAATATCTTGTGGATATGTTTATTTCTTATTTATAAAATTTCATACTTGTTATTTTTAATATATGACTTTATTTCATTTTATTGTCACCTTAGAAATTTCAATTATAATAAAATTATGAGAGCTAAATGTAGGTAGCCTAAGTTTCTTTTATTTTTCATATATATTATTTAAAATATATTATTTTAATAATGTGAAGAGGAAAAAAAATCTAACCTGTATCGAGAGGGAAAAATGATGCGGATGGTAATATGATAAAATAAATTCCCATTCTCTCTTTTTGATCATAACTCATGAAAGAAATTGCTTTTAGGAAAGAAGTAAGAAGCAAGAAAATAGGGGGTCGTGAATGTAATAGTAGATAGAAAAAAATGAACTCCATTTGAAATGAATGGCTAGTATTGGAAGGCATAAAGAGGAATCCAAAAATGCACATGGGATAATGCAGAAGTCATGTTCTCCATGTCCAACAAGCAATTGCCACATCATTTCACCAATATCCAACTCTTTCATTTTTTTTTTTGCTAGATAGAACATTAAAGATAAGGCAAAGCTCATTATTCTTCATTTACAGATATCAAAATCTTGATGCCTAATACCCTATAGATAGTTCAAACTGTATATAAACTGTAACAAACCCTCATTACATTATCCCAAATTTAGTATCTAGCTAATGAAGTAGAATTGATGATCTGTGCAGGACCAGAGGAGACAGAACCAAAGAAAGAATCCAAATAGAACAAAATTGAAATTTGAAACAACAAAGGGCCATGCCGCGGGGATGAATGAAGTCACGTCGGCGAGGGACACTAGGGATCTTTTAGATTTTTCAGGCCGAGAGCACCAATGCCACAGCGAGCTTATTAGCGCTATGGTGAGAGTCAAGAAATTTGCTTAAATCAGAATCATCTTATATGACGAGCGGAGAAAGAAACGAAGGGAGAACCGGAGAAATAGTGCTAGGGTTTGAGATTTTCAACCTTTGGGAGTGATTTTCGACCTTTGGGAGTTTTGATCTTGGTTGTGTGTGATCCTTGATCCTTCCTCTCCATTTTCTTTGGTTTTGAGTTGGATTTTTTGGTATATATTTGGGTTTCCAGTTTTGACCGAAAAACACCAATTAAAATGGATGAAATGGGATTAATGAGATGTGATTTAGTGTTCATGATGCTTGGGTATGAGTTTTTGTTGGAATTTGAGGGGTTTGAGTGGAACCCTAGGCTAGAATTACTTAAGGAAGTAGAAAATCCAAAATGTGTGTGGTTGGCTAGAGTTTGAATGATCTCTAGGAGCTTAATGATGCATGAAAATGGTATTGGAACCTTGGGTTAAGCATAATTAGTTGATTTATGGACTTTGGTCAAGTTGTATATTATGTTAATTGAAGGTATGATGACATTGTAAAGGTTATTTGGTTGACCGGAGGAGTACAAGTCATATTGAACAATCTGAGAAGCTTGTGGAATCCATGTGTGTGGTTAACAACCTAAGGTAACTGGGTGGTTGTATTGTGCATTATATGTCAGTATATATATGTGTACATATGCATGTTTTCATTCATACCACGATATTGTTATGCATGTGTATGGTTTTTCTATATATTGTGGTATGCACACAGCTAGATATTATATTAGATGGTAATGATTATGATGATGATTATATATGATAATGATATGACATGGTATGATTTCATAGCATGACATTGAGAAACATGATGATGATGATTACATGATGATATGACATGAACATCACCACATGACATTGTGAGGAAAAGTGGATCGGGTGGTGATTATGATATGTGCTATGATATGATGAAATATGATATGGGTGAAATAAGGAAGGGATCCTTGTCACTAAATCTTCTCCTAGGGCCAGGAGAGAAAGGCAGCAATGGATTGCATCTTCCCTAAAATCACCACCAATTCACAGTGGGCAAGGGGAATAAGAGTCATGGTCTAAGCATTTGTGTTTCCTTTGGCCGAGTGCACTAGTATAAGGTGAGCTTGGTGATGTCCTGGAATCAGTCTTCACCGACTATTGGAAGGGATTTACCTATATGAAATGTCTTGTCATAACGCCAGCCCGTGGTTCTAGCTGTGTACGAGGGAGACATGCATTCCATCACATGTTGCATTCATGTGCACTATTGTATGAGATATGTATGTTGTTTGTGGTTGTCCCCGGTTACTGAGACTTTGTCTCACATCCCCTTTCCCATGAACTAACATTAGGTGAAGATTCTGGCACTAGTCTGGAGAAGATGAGGGAAATATAGCCACTCTAGTGTTGGGAATATTCAAGTTATGGTAGTATGTGTGTATTGTCTATGTATGTTATGCCAAGTAAAATAGTACAATTGTAATGAGGATAGTGATATGATATACATATGTATGATGATGGTGACTGATATGGAATGATGGGGTGTGATGTATGTATGTTTTGGAGTGTTTAGGAGTCAGAATGGTTGTATGTTCACCCAAAGGAAGTTTTTAGGCTTCGATGGTGTGAATTAGGCATATAGCCCATTATGTGATTTGGGGTTCAAGGGGGTCAAATATCAAAGGAGCAGTTCCTTTAAGATGAAACCTCTTTGAACAAGTCAGTTGACTTAATTAGGACCTATATGAATGGTTCATAATGGTCAAATTGTCTTTAGTCAGAAGGTGGCTAAAACGTATTGGGTGTCCAAAATCTCCATATGGATTCGAATGTAATGAAATTGGTGTATATGGATAGATTAGGATAAGATTGATTTGTAGTAGTTGGAATCAAATCTATCGGAGGTCAGAGCATAAAATTATGTGCATCGAAAGTTCACCCTGGAAGTTGGAAAATTGCTGATATGGTATTAGTAGGAGCTGTCGTGGTGCTAGAAGCCAAGCAATGGAGCCAGTCCCCTCTATTTTTAAAAATTAAAGCCTGAGATCTTCTGTGTCACGGAGGCACTATTTAGGCCACAGTGCTGCACTTTGATACAGTTGATTTGGTTCATTTTGTTCAGTTTTTGGAGATTTAGGCGATGTGTGGGGCATATTGGTGTAGTGTAACACCCTACCAACTCTCAACCTCGAAACCTTGACCAAATACTTCAAATACCTCAAATAACAATTAAATCACTCTAAAGCTTATCTCCCAGAATACCAAAACCTTGAAAAACGCTCAAAAAGCAACATACTGAATTAGGGTCGTGGCCACCCACATTGGCGCTATGGCTCCTACCCTTCACAAATTAATTGATGTCCACTGACTTGATGGCACTGCAGCCTGGCTTTCTGGTGCTGCAGCCCTAGCATCAGAACTTAAATAAGCAGATTGTAGATTTGTTGGGCCAAGTTCTAATGCGTATAACTTCATGCTCCGATCTCCGATTGACCTGAACTCTTACAGGTCACTCTTGTCATTATCTAATAATGAACACCAATTTCACTCAAATCCAACTCTATTTGGGGACTTTGGATGCCCAACACCATTTTAGACATTTTTTGACCAAAACTCACAACCTATCAACACCAATTGCCACCAAAGGCAAATGGACACTTAGAGACTCTTCACACAGGTCATATTTGGCTAAACCAACGTGTTCAAGGAGGTTTTACCCCAAAGAAACCTTTCCTTCGAGAGTTGACTCCCTTGAACCCCAAAACCACATAATGGGCTATGTGCCTAAAACTCACATACATGGCCCAAAACCATCTTTAGGCTCATATATGACCATTCTAGCATACAAATACCTTCTCATATATTAAAGACCTATGCCGAGGTCTACTATCATCATTACACATCATTACATCACATACATCTCTTTACTCCTAGGACACTCATCCAGGCAACCAAACTATATCAACCTACTTGGCACAGAATTACATAAACTAAATTACAACCACTAACTAAACTTGGAATTCTCGAAGATGGAGAGACTGTTAACTTCTTGATCTTCTCCGAACTAGCTCCAGAGTCTTCACATGAAAGGTTAGTCATAGAGGAGGGGTGTGAGACAATGTCTCAGTAACCGAGGACAACCACACACACACACACACACATATATATATAACTCATACAATCTGTGTATGCAATGTGAAATGAATAGAATGCATGTCTCCCTCGCACACAGCTAGAACCACAAGACTGATTCCTTCTAACAGTCAATGAAGACTGATTCCGGGACATCTCCAAGCTCACCTTACGCTAATGCAACTCGGTAAAAGGTTATACTAGTACTCGGACCGTGGCTCTCCTTCCCCTGGACCACCTTAAATTGGTGGTGATTTGAGGAAGGTGCAGTCCACTGCCACCTAGCTCCCCTAGCTATAGGGGAGGATTTAGCGACAGGGATCCCATCCGCCATATTTTATAGCATCATATATCATATCGTCATCATCACCCAATCCGCCATATATCGCAATCTCACAATGCCATGTGGTGATGCTCATGTATCATCATATAATCATCATCTTCATGTCACAATGTCATGTATGCATCATGTCATGTCATGCCAATATCATTATATCTAATCATCATCATCATCATTTTCATCTAGTTGTGTGCATACCATGACATATATATATATACAGAAAACAGTACACACAAACACATCTATATCGTGGTGTGAAAGAAACATGCATATATACACAAATATACGTAATATCATACAATATATACAATACAATACAAACTAACACTTGGTTACCTTAGGTTGTCGGCATCACGCATACAGGGGCTTAGGCAAGCCTCCAGAGCACCCCAATCACGAACTATATGCCTCCGATTAGCCAATCTACCATTACAATAATATAATATCTTTAATTAACGTAACTCTTATAACACTACAATCCACAATCTAGCCATCCAAGCTTATCCCAGAGTTCTAACAATATACACACATACCAATAAACCTTAAACAATCATTCAAAACACATCAACATATACTATTTCAGATTTTCACTTCTTTTCCCAAATTTTAACCTAGGGTTTAACTCAAACCCATCATAATCCAACCAAAACTCAAACCTAAGCTTCAATAACACTAAATCACACTTTTACAACACCAAAACAAGCATTTTAATTAGTGGATTCTTATTCAACTCAAAAACCCACATACTCCTACCGATTCCAAACCAAAATTCGAAGAGAAAAAGGAAGGGAGGAAGCAAGATCAACTTACCAGCCATTAATCAAGCTCCTTGGGTGTAACAACCCTCATGAGGCTTGTCTTTGGTATTATGTGCAGAACCAGAGGAAATAGGATGGAGGAAGGTTCAAGTGGAGAAGAAATAAGCTCCACGCTGTGGTAAGAGCCAATTCTAGTGGCATTTTCTGGCTGAAACTGGTGGCACCGCAGCGGACTTATTTGGAGCTGCAGCGAGAGTCGAGAAATTAGTTTAAATGAGAATCATTTCAGATGAAAAGAAAAGATAAAAATGGAGGGAGTAACAGAGAAGCAGTAAGAAACTCTGTTAGGGCACGAAAAATCATTTCAGATGTTTTCTGGACCCGGTGTAATGTCCGGCCGCTTTGGGATTGATGACTATCCCCATAAACCAACACAAGCCATTTCAGTGTACTTTGTCCTCACTAACACAACTCCTTCCTAGGAAGTCATCCATCCCAGAATTACTCCAGGTCAAGCACGCTTAACTAAGGAGTTCTTAAGGGATAGGCTACCGAAAAGTAAGTGCACCTTATTTGTATAGGTAGTACCTATCAATTCCTTTAAGCTATCCTTTAATCGTATAATCTCATACCTATACAGTCTCTGGATCCCTCTCATTTCGGTATGTATTCAATTCATTCATATGCTCCTCCTGCTTAGAAGCCTGCCAGGAGCTGTTCCTTGTTCGTGTCTCATCACTTTTTCTCATGTAGGATGTTACATTTTGTTATCAGAGCAATTGTTTAGGCCATTGTTTCTGCTTGCGGTAATACTTGGTACAATTTCAATTACATAAATTGTATATTCCCACTTCAATACTAGTCTAGTACCATATAACTAAATATATTGTTACTTGTGTGTAGGACAAAATGTCTCGCAGAGAAAGGCAAAGTAACAATGATTTGATGTGACAAATGCATGAGATGTTGACAGGCTTAATCAACCAAGTAAATGCATAGGGGAGACATTAAATAGAATGCAAGAGTAACTGAGTTGATAATAGTATGATGATGTGAATGAAGGGACCGGCATGTATGTTGATTTGAATGCAGGAGAGGACAATAATGATGATAATGAGAATGAGGTGGAACCTAAGAGAGCCCTAAGAACTGAAAGAAAGGGTATCTCCTCCCAACTCAAAGACTTTTGGAAGTTTAATTCCCCGACTTTCGAAGGTACAATAGACGCTACATTGGCTGAGGAATGGGTTGATCAATTGGAGATTATATTTGGTGTGATGCATTACACCTTTGAACAAAAGGTGTAACTAGAAGTGTTTAAACTCGACAAAAAGACTAAGTGTTGGTGGAGGAGTATTCTCCCAAGTGTTGAATCGATGAATGCTCTGATGACCTGGGAATAGTTTAAAGAAAGATTATTTATACAATATTTCTCCCCAGCCCTAATGATGCAAAATGAGCCCTAGTTTTTAGCTTTTCAATAGGGAACTTGTTAGCAGACGATTATATTGATCAATTCTTGGACTTGGCCAAATACTCCACCAACCTAAAAAATTATCCTGATGACAAGTGGAGGGCTCAGCGTTTGTTTGAGGGAACCTGTCCAAAAATTGAGGAGCGGCTATCAATGGTTGAATTTGTGTCCTTTGAAGACTTGTGTGCCAAGATACATGTTCTCTCCAGTTGAATGCAGGAAGTCGAGGAAGAGAAGAAGAATTCAATAATCTGAGCTTTTTCTCATCTAGGACCTACCAGAGGTGTCAATAAAGGAAGTGGATCTAGTAGTAGCAACGGTAGTGGTGGTTCTAGTAGAGGAAGAAGCCATCATATTAAATGTTGTTTTAGTAGAGGAAAAGGCAAGTTTGGCAGAGGTCAATCTAATAGAGACCAGGATGGTAGAGGGAAATATTATCAAGGAGGATTTGACTAAGGCAGCTCTAGCTAGAGTGAATTTGCAAGAAGAGACTTAGCCCTATCTCAATACAATTCAGGTAGTGCCTTGAATCTGTATACTTAATATGGGATGAATCTTGGTGATTGACCATGTTTAATTTACTATAATTGTGGGAGACCAGGACACATGTCATGAAGTTGCCGGGAGCCAATGCGTGATGATGTAATGAGAAGGCTCATGATGGTCAGACGAGTCTTTGCAATAACCTGATAGGAAGCGGATGCAGTGGCAAACTTGATTAGAGGTATACTCAAACTCAATGGTGTCTCTATTCATACCTTGTTTGATTCTGGTGCATTACATTCTTTTATATCTTTTCATTATTCTCGAAGATTGGGTATTGTAGCAATAGAGTTACCTTTTGAATTGTTGGTTTCCACACCCATGGGAGTTTCATTAATAACTGGTCAGGCTTGTCTGAATTGTATGGCTCATTTTGAACATCGAAGCACTACACTAGATCTAATCTATTTTCCATTGCAAAAGATTGATGTTATCATTAGGATGGATTGGTTGGAGGCAAATAATGTCATTCTTAACTGTGCTCGGAAGATTGTGTCATTGCCCATGAACTTCCTTAGTGTTGAAGGGGATGAAAATGTCTATTTGTCATTTTCCTAAACTAACAGGTATTTGAGAAAAGGATACTAAGGGTTTCTAGTTTTCTTCTCTATTAACGTGAATAAGGAAGGATGAAGAGAAAAATATAAGGTTGTTTGTGAATATCCTTATGTGTTTCTAAAGGAGATTATCGGCTTGCCACCACCATGAGAGCTGGAGTTTTCCATTGATTTGGTGCCCGGGACAAGTTCTATTGCTAAGGCTCCATATTGAATGGCATCCTCCAAATTGAAAGAACTTAAAAAGCACATTGAAGATTTCTTAAAAATGGGTTTAATCAGACCAAGTGTCTCACCTTGGGGAGCTTCAGTGTTGTTTGTTAAGAAGAAAGATGGTAGCCTCATATTATGTATTGATTACAAGCAGATGAACTGAGTGACAATTAAGAATGAATATCTTTTGCAACGGATTGAAGACTTGATTGATTAGGTGGTTGGTGCTACAATTTTCTCTAAAATTGATTTGAGGCTGGGATACTTTCAACTTCTAGTGTGTGCTAAAGATATGCCTGAAACTGCTTTCAAAACTCAATATGGCCATTATGAGCTCCTTATGATGCCATTCAGGATGACCAATACCTCAACAGTCTTCATGGATTATATGAATAGGGTATTTCAGCCATATCTTGACAAGTTTGTGGTAGTGTTCTTTGGTGACATTCTGATATACTCCATGAGTGAAGTAGAACATGCACTTTATCTTCAAATTATATTGCAAGTGTTACAGGATCACCAACTCTATGCCAAACTTAGTAAATGTGAGTTTTGGCTACAGGAGGTGAAATTTCTGGGTCGTGTGATTTCTAAAGAAGGTGTAGCGGTGGATCTTAGTAAAGTAGAAGCGATGTTAAACTGGGAGAGACTGCAATCAGTGGCCAAAATTCATAGCATTCTGGAATTGGTTGGTTACTATTGGAGGTTTATCAAGGGATTCTCTCAGCTTGTTATGCCATTGACTAGACTCACGAGCAGGGATAGATCTTTCATTTGGGATGACAAGTATAAGAGAGCATTCCAAGAATTGAAGGTTCATCTAACATCTAGCCCAGTGCTGATTATCCCTAACCTTCTTGAGCCATTCATAGTTTATATGGATGCCTCTAAGAAGGGTCTAGGGTTTGTGTTGATGCAATAAGGAAGAGTGGTAGCGTATGCTTCAAGGCAATTGAAAACTCATGAAGAGAACTATCCTACTCATGACCTTGAGCTAGCGGCTGTAGTGTTTGCCTTAAAGTAATGGAGGCATCATTTATATGGCACTTAATTCTAGGTATTTAGTGATCACAAGAGTTTAAAGTTTCTTTTTTATCAAAAAGAGTTAAACATGAGACAAATGCGATGAGTAGAATTCTTGAAAGATAATGAATTTGCTTTGAATTATCATCCTGGGAAAGCCGATGTAGTAACGGATGCAATGAGTAGAAAGTCAATCCATATAGCCACCATGATGATGAGAGAAAAATAGTTGCTAGAAAGCCTGAGAGATCTAAAGTTGTCCATCAATGTATACCTTGGTGTTCTAGTAGTGGGATCCATCAATGTATCAAGCGATTGTTGAGGAACCTTTACTATGCACAACTGGAGGATAACTATCTTTTGGGTATTCGAGAATGAATTGAAATGGCTGAAACCTAGGATTTTGATATACTGGAGGATGGTATCATTTGGTACCGTAATCAGATTTGTGTGCCCAATGTTGTGGGATTGTGAGAAATTATTCTGGAGGAAGATCATAAGAGCAGGTATACTATTCACCTAAGTACTACTAAGATGTACCAAGATTTGAAGCAAGGGTACTGGAGGCCAGGAATGAAAAAGGATATCACAGAATATGTAGCAAGGTGTCTAGTTTGTCAGAGAGTGAAGATTGAGCACCAATTGTCAACAGGTACATTGCAACCTTTGGAGATCCCGGAGTGGAAAGGGGATAGCATCTCTATGGATTTTGAGATGGGATTACCAAGGACCTCTTCAGGGCACAATGCAATATGGGTAATTATGGATAAATTAGCAAAGTCAGCCCATTTTCTTCCAATTTGGAAGACCATTACTGTGGAAAAGTTAGTCTAGTTATATATAAATGAGATTGTGAAATTGCATGGAGTCCCAATGAATATTGTGTCAGACAGAGATCCTTAGTTTACATCTAGGTTTTGGAAATCTCTTCAGAAGGCTATAGGGACAAAGTTGGATTTCAATACTGCTTGTCATCCTCAATCTGATAGGTAGATCAAAAGAACAATACAAACTCTGGAAGACATGATGTGAGCTTGTGTTCTGGAGATTAAAGGCAATTGGGATCAATATCTGCCATTGGCTAAATTTACTTACAATAACAGCTATTACACGAGTTTGCAAATGGCTCATTATGAAGCTTTGTATGGCAGGAAGTGTAGATCACCGTTGTGTTAGGTTGAACTTGGTGAGCAGAGTCTATTGAACCCAGATATTATGGTCAAACCTCTTAACAAATAAAAAGTATTCGATAGAAGCTTCTGACCACTCAGAGTCAGTAAAAGAGTTATGCAGATAGAAGGAAGAGGCCATCGGAGTTTGATACTGGAGATCATGTATTTCTGAAGGTCACTCCTACTATAGGTGTTTGGAAATCAATTTAAGCGTAAAAGCTCACTCTGTGGTATACGGGTCCGTATCAAATTCTGGAGTGAATTGGGCTAGTAGTGTATCAAGTGACGCTACAGCCTAATCTTGCAGGGTTACATGATGTTTTCCATATGTCTCAATCCAAGAAGTATCAACCTAATCCGCCTCACATAATTGATGATAAGGAAGTTCAACTATGAGAGGATCTGACTTTTGAGGACACGCCGCTGCAAATTCTCAATGTAGAGGTGAAGCAGCTGAGAAATAAGACTATTAAGTTAGTGAAAGTATTGTGGAGTGGCCTAACATCCAATGACATCACATGGGAGATAGAAGAATCAATGCGAATAAGGTATACTGAGATTTTGCTTGAGATAAGAGTTGAAATTTTGAGGACAAAATTTTTATAAGGAGGAAAGAATGTAACAACTCTCATTATGTAACACCTTACCTCCTGACACCTCCAGAAATGACCAAAAACTTCAAAATTCAATCAAACACAACCTTAACATCTCAAAACAACTTTCTAAAGCTTCAGGATAGTGGAAATAAACCCAAAACACCAAAAATTGGGCTGGAGACATGGCCGCAACAGTACCACCGCGGCTCCCGCCTCCCCTGATTCTCCATCGCTACTGCCTCCATTGGCACCGCACCCGGAATCTGGAGCCGCGATGTCCCCAACTAATATTCCATATCAGCAACTTCCACACTCCGGGGTGAACTTTTGACACGTATAACTTTATGCTCCGACCTTCGATTGACTTGATTCCAACTCCTACAAGTCAATCTAGTCCTAATCTAGTCATAGACACCCTTTCACCTTAATCCAACTCCATATAGAGATTTTGGACTCTTGACACCATTTTGGCCACTTATTGACCAAAACTCATCACTAACAACCTCCAATTGCCCCCAAAGGCAATTGGTCGCTTAAAGACCATTCATACAGGTCCAAAACCCCTGAACCAACTTGTCCAAAGAGGTTCCACCCTAAAGGAACCACTCCTCTGAGATTTGACCCCCATGAACCCCAACTAGACAAATGGGTTACAGGCCCTAAAACATACCAATCAGGCCCAAAAACACTTTTCATCACACATAGCACATACTTACAGCATACATAACCAATACATATCATAGCAATACTCTTTTCCGCAAAGAACCATACATACAACCATCCATAACAATACCTCCAATATCATACATTCATTACAAAACTTTCTATCCTACTTGTCACATGATACAATATCCAATTATAGATACCACATAGACTATTCTCACGTATGTAGCTACTCCCCCATCTTTACCAGACTAGTGCCAGAACCATCACCTTAAATGTTAGTTCATGTGAGAGGGGTGTGAGACAATGTTTCAGTAACTAGGGACAACCACACAATAACATATATATATACATATATCTCATACAACTCATGAATGCAATGTGAAATGAATGGTATGCATGTTGCCTTTGCAGGGACCCCATGATTATCCTCCCTAACACATATAATCCATCCTTATTCTCCCTAACATATATATATCCATCCTCTTCCTCCCTAACATATATATATCATCATACATCATATCGTCATCATATCATCACCACTCCATTTGCCATATATTACAGTCTCACAATGTCATGTGGTGATCCTAATGTATCATCATATCATCATCATCATAACCATCATAATATCATGTATGCATCAGGTCATATCATATCAATGTCATCATCACATATCTTATCATCATAATCGTAATCGTCATCTAACTGTGTGCATACCACGATATATAAAAACAGCACACACAAATACATCAATATTGTGGTATGAAAGAAACATGCATATGTATACATGACTATACATACTATCATACAATATCGACAATACAATATAAACAAACACCTGATTACCTTAGGTTGTCAATACCACACACGTGAGTTCCATGAACTTTTCGAATTGCCCAAAACACTTGAACCCCTCTTAGTTAACCAAATAACCTTCATAATAACACAATTCTTCCATTAACACAGTATACCAAACATCAAAATCCCACAATTTAACCGCTTTAGGCTTAACCCAAGGTTCCAACACCCCTTTCATGCATTATTGAGCTCTTAGAGACCATTTAAACACCAAACAATCCCATATACCTCAGATTCCCAAGAGCTCTAACCGAAAACAACCTAGGGTTAAGCTTAACTTATACATAAACCCTTCAAAACTCACATCCAGCAACATGAACACTAAAACACACTTCTTTAACCTTATTCCATCCATTTCAATCGGTGGATTTCGGCCAGAACCGAAGATCCAACCTCAAAACCCCAAATTCCAACTGAAGAAAATAGAGAGGCAGGAGTAGAGAATGCTTACCCACTTGAATCAAAGCTTCCAGAGACTGAAAAAAACTCCTTATGTTTGGAAAACACGAACCCTAGCAGAGCTCCCTTGATTTCCTATGTTTCTTTCTTTGCCGATCGTCTGAAATAATCTAGATTTAAACAAAATTCCCGATGCTCACCGCAACTCCACTGTGTTCAACTGAAACAACGCCACTGAAATAGTTCTTGCTGCAGCTGCCCTGCATCTCGCTGCGGCATGGAGCTCTTCTAGACTCTACTTGAGCCTTCCTCCATCCTGTTTCCTCTAGTCTTGAACACAAAGCCAAGAAAGATGTCATGAAGGGCGTTACACTCTCCTCTTCTTATAAAAATTTCGTCCTCAAAATTTCAGCTCTTACCTCAAGCAAACATCTCTGGATACTTCCTACACATGGATTCTTCTGTCTCGCACGTGACATCATTGGATGTCAAACCACTCCATAGGACCTTTATCAATTTTATGATCTTATTCCTCAATTGCTTCTCTTTAATATCTAGAATTTGCAATGGCGTTACTTCAAAAGTCAAATCCTCTCGCACTTGAACTATCTCAACATCAATGATATGAGACAGATCCGGATAATACTTCTTGAGTTGAGACACGTGAAAAACATCATACAATCCAGCAAGATTAGGCAGTAGTGCCACTCGATACACTACTAGCCCAATTCGTTCCAAAATTTGGTATGGACCCATATACCGCGGAGTGAGCTTCTTCGTTCGAATCGATCTTCCAACACCAATAGTAGGAGTGACCTTAAAAAACACATGATCTCCCACATCAAACTCCAATGGTCTCCTCCTCCTATCCGCATAACTCTTTTGCCGACTTTGAGTGGAAAGAAGCTTCTGACAAATATTCTCTATTTGCCGAGAGGTTTGATAAAGTATATCTAGGCCCAAAACACTCCTTTCACCGAGTTTGACCCAGTACAATGGTAACCTGCACTTTCTAGCATACAACGCTTCATACGAAGCCATTTGCAAACTCAAGTGAAAACTGTTATTGCAGGAAAACTCCACCAATGGCAGAAACTGATCCCAATTGCCTTTGTTCTCTAGAACACATGCCCGCAGCATGTCCTCCAGAGTCTGAATAGTTCTTTCAGTCTACCCATCAGATTGAGGGTGATAAGCAGTACTGAAACTCAATTTCATACCCATGGCCTTCTGAAGAGATTTTTAAAACTTGGATGTAAACCTAGGATCTCTGTCCAACACAATATTCATCGGGACTCCATGCAGCCTTACAATCTCATTCACATACAACTAAGGCAACTTCTCCATCGAAAAAGTTTCCCAAATTGGAAGAAAATGGGCTGACTTCGTCAACCTATCCACAATGACCCATATTCCATTGCGTCCTGAAGAGGTCCTAGGTAATCCCATCACAAAATGCATGGAAACGCTATCTCGTTTCCACTTCGGGATTTCCAAAGATTGTAATGTCCCAGTAGGCAATTGGTGCTCAATCTTTACCTTCTGATAGATTAGACATCTTGCCACATACTCTGTGATGTCCTTTTTCATGCCTGGTCACCAATAACGACGCTTCAAATCTTGGTATATCTTAGTGGTACCTGGGTGAATAGTATACTTGCTCTTATGAGCTTCTTCCAGAATAATTTCTCATAATCCCATTTAGCACACAAATCCGACCACGATATCGGATGATACCATCCTCCAGAATATCAAAGTCATGGGTCTCCGCCATTTCAATTTGTTCCTGAGTACCCAAAAGATAGTCATCCTCCATCTGAGCATAGCAAATGTTCCTCAATAAATCGCTTGATACACTGATGGAACTCATTACTAGTACTCCAAGATGGACATTAATGGATAACTTCATATCTATCAGGCTTTCCAGCAACTGTTGATCCCTTATCATCATTGTGGCCATATGGATCAATTTTCTACTTAATGCATCCGCCATAACATTGGCTTTCCCAGGATGATACTTCAAAGCAAACTCATAGTCCACTAGGAACTCAACTCAATGCCTTTGCCTCATGTTCAGCTCTTTCTAATCAAACAAATACTTCAAGCTCTTGTGATCACTAAACACCTCAAACTGAGCACCATAGAGATAATGCCTCTACAATTTCAAGGCAAACACTACAGCCGCTAGCTCAAGGTCGTGAGTAGGATAGTTCTTCTCATAAGGCCTCAACTGCCTTGAAGCATACACTACAACTCTACCTTGCTGCATTAATACATACCCTAGACCCTTCTTAAAGGTGTCCATATAAACTGTGAATGGCTCTGATGGGTTAGGGATAATGAGCATTGGGGTGGACATCAGACAAACCTTCAGTTCTTAGAATGCTCTCTCATACTTGTCCTCCCAAATGAAAGATCGATCCTTTCGGGTGAGTCCAGTCAATGGCATAATAAGCTGAGACAATCCCTTAATGAACCTTCAGTAGTATCCAACCAAACCCAGAAAACTCTGAATTTCAGTCACCAATTGTGGTCTCTCCCAATTTAAAACTACTTCAACTTTACTAAGGTCTGCTGCCACTCCTTCTACAGAAATCATATGACCCAGAAATTTCACCTCCCGTAACCAAAACTCACACTTACTGAGGTTAGCATACAATTAGTGATCCCGTAATGCTTGCAACACAATTTGAAGATGGAGCACATGATCTTCCTCACTCTTGGAGCAGATCAGAATGTCGTCAATAAACACCACAACAAATTTATCCAAATACGGCCGAAACACCATGTTCATATAATCCATGAAGATTGCTGGGGCATTAGTTAACCCAAATGGCATCACAAGAAACTCATAATGACCATATCGAGTTCAAAATGTCATCTTAGGCACATCCTTAGCATGCACTCATAATTGATGGTATCCCGACCTCAAATCAATTTTAGAGAATACGGAAGCACCTGCCAACTGATCAATCAAGTCTTTAATCCGAGGCAAAAGATATTTATTCTTGATCGTCACTCTGTTCAGCTGCCTGTAATCAATGCACAATCTGAGGCTACCATCCTTTTTTTTAACAAACAATACTAGAGCTCCCCAAGGCGAGACACTATATCTTATGAAACCCCTTTTCAACAAATCCTCAATCTGCTTCTTGAGCTCTTTCAACTCAGAGGTGCCATTCGATATGGAGCCTTCGAAATAGGACTTGTCTCGGGCACTAAATCAATGGAAAACTCCAGTTCTCATGGTGCTGGTAAACCAGTGATCTCCTCTAGAAACACATCAGGGTATTCATTTACAACCGGATACCTTTAGACACCTCCTTCCATATCCACATTCACAGAGAAAAAAACCAAAAACCCTTGACATCCTTTCTTCAAATACCTATTAGCTTGGGCAAAGGACAAACAAACATTCTCATCCCTTTCAACACTAGGGATATTCATCGACAAAAACACAGTCTTTCGAGCACAGCCAAGAATGGCATTATTCGCTTCTAGCCAATCCATCCGAATTATCATATCAACCTCTTGCAATGGTAAACATATTAGATCCAGGGTAGTACTTCGATTCCAAACGAACCACACAATTCAAACAAGCTTGAGCAGTTTTTAATGAAACTCCTGTGGGTGTGGACACTGACAACTCAAAAGGCAACCCCAATGCCACAATACGCAATCTCCAAGCACAATCAAAAGAAATGAATGAATACGATGCACCTGAGTCAAACAAAGCATGAATAGAGTAACCATTGAGTTTAAGTTTACCTCTAATCAAGTTGGGCGCTACATCCGCTTCCTGTCGGGTGATGGTAAAAACTCGTCTGGGCATCATGGGCCTCCTCATTGTATCATCACACCTTGGCTCCCAACAATTCTGTGACATATGACCCAGTCTCCTATAATTATAACAAGTCAAGCACGGACGGTCACCATGGCTGAACCCACATTTTGTGCACGAATTTGATGCACTACCTGATCAGTACTGAGATGGAGTGAAGTCCCTGCTTGGATACTCACTTTGACTGGAACTCCCCGATTCAAAACCTCCTCAATAAAAGGGTCCTCTTCCAAACCAACCTTTGTTGGACTTATCTCTAACAAACCTGTCTCTTCCTCTACCATGAAGGCCTCTATTATGACGACCTCTTCCTCCACTAGAACCTACATTGCCACTGTTGCTGTTACTACTTGAACCACTTCCTTTACTGATTCCACTTATAGGTCCTAGGTGAGAAAAGGCCAGAATCAAGGGATTCCTTCTATGCTCCTTAGCCTCTTTCATCCATCTGTATAGGGCACGAATCTTCACACACAAGTTCTTAATGGACACAAACTCCACCACAAATAACCGCTCCTTTATCTCAGGATAGGCTCCCTCTAACAGCCTCTGAGCCATTCACCTATCATCAGGGTAATTATTCAGATAAGTAGAATACTTCACCAAGTCCAAAAGCTTGTTAATGTAGTCATCTGCTGACAGATTCCCTTGTTGAAAACTTAGGAACTCGGCCTCCTTTTGTATTATTAAGGCTAGAGGGACGTAGTGTGCAAAGAGCAGTTCCTTAAACTGTTCCCCATTCATAGGAGGATTCATCGCTTCAACATTCGAGAGAACACTCCTCTACCAGCACTTAGCCTTCTTCTTAATCTTAAATTCCGCCAGTTACACCCTTTACTTTGAGGTGCAATCCATCTCACTGAAGATGTTCTCCGATTGTTCTATCCAATTCTCAGCCTGGGAAACATCCATGGTACGTTCGAAAGCTAGGGGACTAAACTTCTGAAAGTCCTTCAACTGTAAAGAGATACCCCTTCTTCCAACTCTTGGGGTTCTCCCAAGCTCCATCACATTTTCATCTACTCCTGCATTCAAGTCCATAAACATGTTAGCCTTTTCATTCACTTCATCCTGTTCTTGCCTATTCATTCGCTCTTGCAACCTGTTCAACGTCTCCCCCTGAGTATTCACTTGATTACTGAGGCCAGACAACATCTCATGTAGCTACCTCATGAGATTGTTGTTACTCTGTCCTCCTCTGCGAGACATTCTTCCTACACACAAGCAACAACACATTCAATTATAAGGTTCTAGACTAGCATTTTAGTGGGAATATAGCCAATGTATTTAAGATTGTGCCAAGTAATACTTCAAGCAAAAACAAAGGGCCAAAACCATTGCTCTGATACCAAAATGTAACGCTTTACCTCCTGATACCTTCAAAATTGACCAAAAACTTCAAAATTCAACCAAACACAACCTTGACATCTCAAAACAACTTTCTAAAGCTTCAAAACAGCGAAAATGAACCTAAAACACCAAAAATTGGGTTGGGGTGATGGCCGCTATAGTACCACCGCGGCTCCGGCCTCCCCTGATTCTCCATCGTTACTGCCTCCATTGGCACAGCAGCCTGGACTCTGGAGCCGCGGTGCCCCCTGCTGATATTCCATATCAGCAACTTTCGTACTCCGGGGTGAACTTCTGAAGCGCATAACTTTATGCTCCGACCTCCGATTAATTTGATTCCAACTCCTACAAGTCAATTTAGTCCCAATCTAGTCATAGACACCCCTTTCATCTTAATATAACTTCATATAGAGATATTGGCCTCTTGACACCACTTTGGCCACTTATTGACCAAAACTCACCACTAACAACCTCCAATTGCCCCCAAAGGCAATTGGTCGCTTAAAGACCATTCATACAGGTCCAAAACCCCTAAACCAACTTGTCCAAAGAGGTTCCACCCTAAAGGAACCATTTCTCTGAGATTTGACCCCCTTGAACCCCAACTAGACAAATGGGTTACAGGCCCTAAAAAATACCAATCAGGCCCAAAAACACTTTTCATCACATATAGTACATACCAACAACATACATAACCAATACATACCATAGCAATACTCTTTTCCACATAGAACCATACATACAACCATCCATAAAAATACCTCCAATATCATACATTCATTACAAAACTTTCTATCCTACTTGTCACATGATACAATATCCAATTATAGACACCACATAGACTATTCCCACGTATGTAGCTACTCCCCCATCTTCACCAGACTAGTGCCAGAACCATCACCTTAAATGTTAGTTCATGTGAGAGGGGTGTGAGACAATGTTTCAGTAACCAGGGACAACCACACACACACATATATATACATATATCTCATGCAACTCATGAATGCAATGTGAAATGAATGGTATGCATGTTGCCTTCACAGGGACCCTATGCTTATCCTCCCTAACATATATATATCCATCCTCTTCCTCCCTAACATATATATATCATCATACATCATATCGTCATCATATCATCACCACTCCATCTGCCATATATTACAGTCTCACAATGTCATGTGGTGATCCTAATGTATCATCATATCATCATCATCATAACCATCATAATATCATGTATGCATCAGGTCATATCATATCAATGTCATCATCACATATCTTATCATCATAATCGTAATCGTCATCTAACTGTGTGCATACCACGATATATAAAAACAGCACACACAAATACATCAATATTGTGGTATGAAAGAAACATGCATATGTATACATGACTATACATACTATCATACAATATCGACAATACAATATAAACAAACACCTGATTACCTTAGGTTGTCAATACCACACACGTGAGTTCCATGAACTTTTCGAATTGCCCAAAACACTTGAACCCCTCTTAGTTAACCAAATAACCTTCATAATAACACAATTCTTCCATTAACACAGTATACCAAACATCAAAATCCCACAATTTAACCGCTTTAGGCTTAACCCAAGGTTCCAACACCCCTTTCATGCATTATTGAGCTCTTAGAGACCATTTAAACACCAAACAATCCCATATACCTCAGATTCCCAAGAGCTCTAACCGAAAACAACCTAGGGTTAAGCTTAACTTATACATAAACCCTTCAAAACTCACATCCAGCAACATGAACACTAAAACACACTTCTTTAACCTTATTCCATCCATTTCAATCGGTGGATTTCGGCCAGAACCGAAGATCCAACCTCAAAACCCCAAATTCCAACTGAAGAAAATGGAGAGGGAGGAGTAGAGAATGCTTACCCACTTGAATCCAAGCTTCCAAAGACTGAAAACAACTCCTAATGTTTGGAAAACACGAACCCTAGCAGAGCTCCCTTGATTTCCTATGTTTCTTTCTTTGCCGATCATCTGAAACAATCTAGATTTAAACAAAATTCCCGATCCTCACTGCTGCCTCGGCACACCTCACCGCTGCCTCGGCACACCTCACCATGGCTCCTCCATGTTCAGCTGAAACAACACCACTGGAATGGTTCTCGCCACAGCGGCCCTGCATCTCGCCGCGGCATGGAGCTCTTCCAAACTCCACTTGAGCCTTCCTCCGTCTTGTTTCCTCCGGTCCTGAACACAAAGCCAAGAAAGTTGTCATGAGGGGTGTTACACATTACATTATCCCAAACTTAGTATCAAGCTAATGAAGTAGAATTGATGATGTGTGCAGGACCAGAGGAGACAGGACTAGAGAAAGAATCCAAATAGAACAAAACTAAACTTTCCAACAACAAAGGGCCACACCACGATGATGAACGGAGCTGCCATGGCTAGGGACACTCTGGATCTTTAAGATTTTTCAAGCTAAGAGCATTTGCGCAGTGGCAAATTTACTGAAGCCGTAGCAAGTGTCAGGAAATTTGCTTAAATCAGAATCAATTCAGGTAACAAAGAGAGAAAGAAATGGAGGGAGAACTGGAGAAGCAATGTTAGGGTTTGAGATTTTCAACCCTTAGGAGTTATTTTTGACCTCTGGGAGCTTTGATCTTAGTTGTAAGTGATCCTTAATTCTTCCTTTTCATTTTCTTTGGTTTTGAGTTAGATTTTTTGGGTATATATTTGGGTTTTCGGTTTTCAACAAAACCACCAATTAAAATGGATGAAATGGGAATAATGAGGTGTGATTTAGTGTTTATGATGCTTGGGTATGAGTTTTCATTGGATTATAAGGGGTTTGAGTAGAACCCTAGGCTAGAATTGCTTGAGGGAGTGGAAAATCGAAAATGTGTGTGGTTGACTAAAGTTTGAATGATCTTTAGGACCTTGATGATGCATGAAAATGGTATTGGATCCTTGGGTTAAACATAACTAGTTGAGTTATGGACTTTGGTCAAGTTGTGTATTATGTTAACTAAAGGTATTATGACATTGTAGAGGTTATTTGGTTGACTGGAGGAGCAAAAGTCGTATTGGACAATCTAAGAAGCTTGTGGAATCTGTGCATGTGGTATTAACAACCTAAGGTAACCAAGTGATTGTATTGTGTGTATTATATGTTAGTATATATATGTGCATATATGTATGTTTTTGTTCATACCACGATATTGTTATGCGTGTGTGTGGTTTTTCTATATATCGTGGTATGCACATGGCTAGACATTATATTAGATGGTGATGATTATGATGATGATTACATATGATGATGATATGACATGGCATGATTTCATAGCATGACATTGAGAAACATGACGATGATGATTACATGATGATATGGCATGAACATCACCACGTGACATTGTGAGAAAAGGTGGATTGGGTGATGATTATGATATATGATATAATATGATGAGATATGATATGAGTGAAATAAGGAAGGGATTCTTGTCTCTAAATCTTCTCTTAGGGCTAGGAAAGAAAGGCAGTAGTGGACTGCATCTTCCCTAAAATCACCACCAATTCATAGTGGTCAAGGGGAAGGAGAGTCATGGTCCAAGCATTTGTGTTTCCTTTGGCAGGGTGCACTAATGTAAGGTGAGCTTAGTGATGTCCTGGAATCAGTTATCACCGACTATTGGAAGCGAGTCACCTATATGAAATGTCCTATGATGATGCCAACTCGTGGTTCTAGCTGTGTGTGAGGAAGACATGCATTCCATCACATGTTGCATTCATGTGCACTATTGTATGATATATATATATGTTGTTTGTGATTGTCCTCAGTTACTGAGACTTTGTCTTACACCACCTTTCCCATGAACCAACATTTAAGTGAAGATTCTGACACTAGTCCAGAGAAGATAAGGGAAACATAGTCACTCCAGTGTTGGCAATATTCAAGTTATGGTAGTATGTGTGTATTGTCTATGTATGTTATGCCAAGTAAGATAGTACAATTGTAATTGATGAGGATCATGATGATTGTAATGAGGATAGTGATATGATATGCATATGTATGATGATAGTGATTGATATGGAATGATGGGGTGTGATGTATGTACGTTTTGGCGTGTTTAGGAGTCAGAATGGTTGTATGTTTGCCCAAAGGATATTTTTAGGCTTGGATGGTATGAATTTGGCATATTGTCCATTATGTGAATTTAGGGTTCAAAGGGTTCAAATATCAAAAGAGTAGTTCCTCTGAGGTAAAATCCCTTTGAATAAGTTGGTTAAGTTGATTAGAACCTGTATAAATGGTCTATAATGGTCAAATTGCCTTTGGTAGCAACTAGAGTGCTTAAGTTGTGAGTTTTGGTCAAAAAGTAGCCAAAATGGTGTTGGCCATTCAAAATCTCCATACGATGTTGGAATTGAGTGAAACTAGTGTCTATGGATAGATTGGGACAAGAGTGACTTGTAGGAGTTGAAATCAAGTCAATCGGAGGTCGGAGCATAAAGTTATGGGCTCTGGAAGTTTGCCCTAAGAGTTGGAAAATTACTGATATGGTATCAGTAGGGAGCGCTGTAGCCAGAAGCCAAGACGAGGTGCTAGTCCCCTCTATTTCTTAAATTGAAGCCTGAGAGCTTTAGCACTATGATAGCACTATTGAGGTTGCTACACCGCAGTCTAATACAGTTGTTTTGGTTCTTTTTGTTCAGTTTTCAGAGATTTAGGCGATGTGTGGGGTATATTAGTGTAGGGTGTTGTATGAATAATAAACTTTTTTTGCTCGAATGGTTTGTAGAGGAACCCTACCTTCTCTAATCCATTTGATGTGTGCAATTTCCTTTTCGTCGATATGTCCTGCAATTTGTTTGTAAACTCCTTTTGTACCTGCTTGTTCAATTAATTCAAAAGCCTTTTTTTATTTCTTTACAGGAAACTCTATTCTTTAATTGTCCGGTTATAACTTCTAAAGTTTTCCCTCCCTTCTTGACAAACTATGGCCATAATGGTTGTTTCATATATTCAAAGTCCAAAGCATATTATAAATAACCCAAAAAAAATATTATTTTGTGCCTTTAACAAATTGCAATTCCAAACCATGCATATTATGAAACGCAATTTAAAAGATGTTATGAAATGCCTTTGTATTAAAATTTCATTATTAAGTAATGTTAACTTTTTAATAAATGAAATGTTTATCAATTACACATGATATTTAATTTAAAACTCTTAGTGCTGGTCTCAGTTATTTTTGTAATTTAGCTTGTTAAGGAGATAATATAACTAATGAGAAATTTAATATTAATGAATTCAATAATATATGATTATTTATGTTTGATAATGATTTGGCATTTCAAATTTATTTAGCTAAAAAACTTTAATTATGAGATGAAACTTGTTTAAATTTGTGTTACTAATATCTTGTGGATATGTTTATTTCTTATTTATGCAATTTAAAAATATGTTATTAAGTACCTTTATATTAATATTTCAGTATTAATTAATGAATGAAATGTTTATCAATTAATCATAATATTTAATTTAAAACTCTTAGTGCTAGTCTGAGTTATCACTACAAAAAAATTGAGATTTTGCAGCTATTATTTTCCACTTTAGTAGCAGTTATAACTGCTACAATAAACAGGAACAGCGATTAAAGGAATTGCTACTATCACAGGTGACATGAGTGATATAGTGATGGTTATAGAAACCGCTACTACATTTAGTGAAATTGCCTCCATTTTAGGCGTGAGTAAACTATCCCCTACCGAGCATCCACTACTGTAACCGCTATATTGACCACGTGGAAGCCGTTATAGCAACTACTACTAATTAGGGTTGAACATGGACTAGACTAGACCGGGTTGGTCTTGAACCTGCAGTCTAGTCTGATATAAGGACCAAACCACACAAGGTAGTCCTAGTCTGGTCTTTTGTCTGGTGGACCAGTGACCTGGACCGGACTGGACTTGGTCTAGTGGACTAGGGACCGGGTTGGACTTGGTTTAGGTCACTCTCTCCACCATTTTGTAGGCTGTAAAAGTACAACCTTTAAGGGGGAAAATTATGCAATTCTAAATTAAACTAAAAAAAAAATTCATAACGACCAAAAATTCCATCAACTTCATGGAAGTCTAATAGATAATATTTTTCAATCAAATTCCAAACATAATAATATCATCAGTTCATCACAACATTCTCAATTAACATCACCAGTGGTAAAATTCAACATCACAATTAACTAGCACACTGTCACAAGTCCAACAACGATAAAAAAACTCCAACATAACACATAAACACAACATCAGTCATCAATTCATCAATAATGACAAAAAAGTGATAAGGAACTTTTTATCATCATCTTTTTAATCTTCTTCTGCTATCACTGCCTGCCTGCCATATCTCTCTTCTTCATTTCTGGAACATCAGAAAAAAAAAAGGATTTAATTATTATCTTGTCTTAAGAAATGATTAATATATACTCAACTCATTTAATTTCAATGCCAAAAGTATACAGTATGGTCAATGAGAAATAAACATCAACTACAACTATAGTAGAATTAAAATGCTTATAAAAAATGATAAGTATGGAGTTGAAAAAAAACATTACCATCACAATCAATAATAGTACAATATCAATCTACATCCATGATATCATCCCGTCCAACTTCAGTTATAGTTGAATCATCTAAAAAAGAAGATAAACAATTAAAGTACCAAGACTAGTATGTTGGTAAGTGAATAAATGTTTAGTAAGTAACAAATTTAAAATGGGAATAGAAGTATGGATTTGAAAGATTACCAAGACCAGTATGTTGAACTACATTTTTAGTCTCCTCAAAGTTGTCAAATTCACGAAGCTTGGAGGTAAATTCTGAGAGAGATTGTCCTGGAAGTACCCAATTTTGGGCACAAATGAGTGCCTCGGTCATTTTTGATGACAATGAACTCCTATAAGAGTCAACTATACGTCCTCCAGTGCTAAATGCCGATTCTGAGGCTACTGTAGAAACTGGTATAGCCAATACATCACGAGCCATCTCTGAGAGCACTCTATACTTGCTAGAATTGGCTTTCCACCATGACAATATGTCAAATTCAACCTCAAGCTTGGTGTCATCAGATGAATCAGATGTAAGATATTTATCTAACTCTGACTGAGGATCCGATGAAGTTTTTTGTTTCAATGATACTAGCCATCTATGACCTGGATCTTCTTTCTGTTGAATTGGAGTTGAAGTGGATGGTCCTAGAGAACTAGAGGGTGGAGGCATGGAAGAACCACTTGTTTCAGGAGCAACTATGGCAGAATACTCATCAAACATACGGTACAAGGTATCTTTGACCTTGTTTTTCATGGCTGTACAAACTTCATGGTTAGGAAAAAGCTGCTCAAACATATGGTTTATGTAGTTAAACTTGTAACGAGGATCCAATATCACAGCCACAAACAATAAAGGGTTCATATTCTCTGCCTTCCCCCAATATTTGTCATACTTACTCTTCATACTAAGTGCCATGGATATAAGTAAAGGGTCACCATCCCCAATCTCAATGTTCTCATCCAACAACTCCTGAACCATAGCAATCTGGTGGAAGCAAATATTTGAAGTTACATGAAGTGAGCTTGAGAATTTCAGAGTCACATCATAAAATACCTTCAAGAATTTGAGAAAGGTGCATGCACTATCCCAAGCATATGTATCAGGAGGGCCTTCACGCCTAGTACCTTGCCTAAAGTGTGCAATATAATCTTCATCTTCATCTTCCATCCTCTCAAATGCTTTTTGAAATTTCAGTGCAGCCTCCAACATCAAATATGTAGAATTCCACCTAGTACTAACATCTAGACAGACAAAACTAGATGTATCCAATTTTTCTGATTCTGCAAAGCTTTTGAACCTTTGGAAACGAGCTGGGGAGGAACGAACATATCTCACGGCATTCCTAATTGCTTCAAAATGGTCCTTCAAGTCCTTCAACCCATCATTAACTACCAAATTTAACACATGAGCACAGCATCTAACATGAAGATAATCACCGCCACAAATCAAACCCTTCCAATTATTGAGACGTTTTTTCAAGTATGCTAAGGCAGTGTCATTAGCTGTTGCATTATCCATAGTCACTGTGAACACTTTATCTATTCCCCAATCTAGCAAGCACTTTTCAATTGTCCTGCCAATTGTCTTCCCCCTATGATTTTCAATCATACAGAAACTAAGTATTCTTTTATGCAATGCCCAATCATTATCAATAAAGTGAGCAGTCAAGCACAAGTAATTAAAGTTTTGAACAGAAGTCCAACAATCAGTAGTGAGACAAACGCGATTACAACACTTCTTCAACATCTTCTTCAAAATCATTTTCTCTCCCAAGTATAGTTGCCAACAATCTCTAGCCACTGTTATTCTTGAGGGAATTTGAAATCTCGGTTCTAGCTCTCTCACAAAAGTTTTAAACCCATGCTTTTCCACTATCCTAAATGGCATCTCATCACATATAATAAACTCTGCAAGAGCCCTTCGACATCTTTTTTGATTGAATAAATGGGGCATCAAGCTTCCCTCTTGCCCACTTGGTGACACATAGTGCAACATTGATTGTTTTGGGATTTCGGTGGACTTGTGTGGGTTTTTTCGACATTTTTTCAGGTGCCTTTTCAAAGAAGTAGTGCCATGGATATTTGGGTCACAAGCATAATCAGAGTGACAATATTTGCAAGCAGCTCTCTGCTTCCCTTTAGTTTTTTCTTTAGGAATTTGCAAGTAGTACTAATATTTGGTAGTGGTTTGGGAAAATATTGTAGCGGTTAAAGGAACCAATTTGAAATATAGAAATAAAATTCAAATTTTTATGGTAACATTTGGTGGCTTATTCGCCACTATAGTTAAATTCAATTTTCACACCAAATTTTGTCATGGTTATGGTCGCGATTGTTAACGGCCACCAAGTTGTCCGGGAAAAAAAATAAAAAATTGACAATGATTTTTTTAAACTATAATTAAAAAATTAAATACTAAAATTGATTTGCTAATCTTTTATCCACTTTAATATAATAAAAATTTATTTACAATTAGCCATTATTTAACTTTACATTTTTCAAATAAAATAATAATATAATTTACAATTATTTAAAATTAATTATAAATAGTTAATATTCATTATAAACATCATAAAAATACAATTTTACTTAATATAATCTATACAATTAAATTATCAATTAATACAAAAAAATGAAATTAAACTACAATAACAACTCATATAATGTAATAAGAATTCTTCAAATTTATCTTGTCCCCATCCTTCTAATACTTTTTAGATATCTTTTCTCATTTTTAATTCCTTTGTTTTGGTATGTTTTTATGAAGAGAACAATGAACAGAGCATGATAAATGGAGAAGAAGAAAGAAAAAGAAGACCACACGAAGAGAAATGGTACGGAAAGAGAATTTATAGGGATCGAACATTAAGAGCGGTTACGACAGTGGTTATTGGTCAGTGTAAAATTTAAATATTGTGGTGGTTACGATAGCGGCAGCTAACCTTAACTATTATGTCGATTACGCTTTGACCGCCACTATAATCATTGCTATTTCTTAATGTATTTGAATTTATAAATTCTTATTATTTTAATTTAATTATGAGTTTGAATTGTTTAAATGCAATTATTTGACAATGACAAATTTTTTTAAGTTAATCAAGTGATGACAAATTACTAAATTTTTTTCTTAATAAAAAATTCTAAATTAGAATCAATCAACTAAAAAATAAGATAAGTCTTAAAAATTATAAAGGGAAAATTAATCAATAAGTCCCTATATTTTATACTCATTTTCAAGTAAGTCCCTATATTTCAAAAGTTTGTAGGGAACTCCCTATAATTTTCAACGTTACAAAGTTAGTCCCTAAAGTTCAAATCATTTACAAACCATGCCTACATTATACATGTCACATTAACAGTGTTAAGTTAACAATGATGTGGCAAAAAATTTTATACATTTGCAATGATGTGGCAATAAGGAATTTCAAAATGAGTTTTGTAACACCTCATACGTAGGCCCATTTCCTGTGTATTAAAATCCATTTATATCTATTAATACATGATTAGAGACTTGATTCCATAAGAAATCAAAAACACGATTTTTTTTAAATTTATCGGGTACTGTGCACTTGATTAACACCATTTTACCTGATAAAACTTGAAAATTCATAACTAATTCTATAAAAATCATATTGGAATGATGTGAGTTACTGAAAATAGTTTATAACATTTTTTACATGGGAAAAATATAAAGCAAATTATTAATTGTGCTAATTCATACAGTTTAACAGCACACAATTTGCTATATATTGGATTATTTTTCTTCTACCCATAATTTTGGGCTTAATTTTAAAAATTCATATCTCTTTTTACCTTGAGACAATTTATATATTATGTATGTCATTTGAAAGCCATATATGTATACTTTTTAACCATATTTTTCTTGTATATTTATTTAACTTGTACAATATATAGCATTAACTTAAACCATAAAGGGTCAAAATGCTACTTCTACTGGAATAATTTTAGGAGAAATTACATAACTCTTTCTTTATAGTCCCAAATGCTTTCAAACCAGTGCTCTTATTCTTTTCTCTAGTTTTTACTGACTTTGAGATATAATTCATCACTATACCTTTTCATATAATTATACCTTTGAACCCTATACTTTACTTATCTTGTTATAGCTGTTAATCTCTTTTGGCCCTTTATGAGTCAGAGTCTAAATGTTATTTAGGTAGTGGTTACTAACTCTATACCCCTTAACATTCTGCCTTATCTAATCTCATATATATCCTTCTTAACTTCCTTAGCCAATGCTAATTAGTGATCTGGCAATTTAAGGGAAACTTCTCAAGACTTTAAAAGTCTCTTACTAACTCGATTAGAATGTTACCCTTGGCCTCTAACCATCATTCATTTTCACAGAATTTCTTTCATTGTGAGGTCTTCTAGCCAAAAATTTTCTCTTATAACTAGATGTCATACTAAACTCAACAATCAGTTATCTCAAGGTTTTGTAGTTCCCTAATTGCATGTCACTAATCCAAGCCTTAGGCTCATACTTATATCTTAGATTAACACCTCATGTCTTAAACATCATAGATACATTACTAACTTTCTTGATAGAGGCTTTGAACTCTTACCTAACTTCTTCTTTAAATCATACATCACGTCTTTTGTTTAATCCTTAATATTCATCTTCAAGTTTCTCCTAGCTTAAGGAGCTAATATATCATCTATTTTACTCTTAACACATTCAGGGGTAGGCATGATTAATATCTTCTCTTTACAGTATAGGAGGAGATTATTTACACAAGCCCATTTATGCTTTCTATGGTTATTTAATACTTATTTAAATTGACAATGG
Organism: Adenanthera pavonina; assembly: GCA_026686845.1. NCBI lineage: Eukaryota > Viridiplantae > Streptophyta > Magnoliopsida > Fabales > Fabaceae > Adenanthera > Adenanthera pavonina. Next base: position 15,548,350 of record JAIVEN010000017.1, read on the forward strand.
AGATTGTGGCCATGCTATTAGTGGAAACATTCACACGTAAACTTTATAATAATAACTTCTAGTCCCAACCTCTTAGCTCCATTGCAAAAGAATGGCTCATACTTGCATTTTATCTTTGTTGAAATCAGATGACTTACTGTCTCATGTTGGGATAGTACAAAAACTTCTCTTGAGCATGTGGTCTAGTGCTAGCTATCTCCACAGTACCATCACAAGTTTATATCTCAATTTTCCATACTTGGAACACTATTTTATCTTACTAAAAATGGCCTTTCATCATGAGCCTTTTCACATTTAAATGATGTTGACTTAATTGTCTGGCTCCTCTGCTTTTCACCTTACTTCGTAAATCCCCTGTTAATCTAAGACTTACTTCTATTCATACTTACTTTTCTCTTTCATCATCATATTGCTAGAGCTATTTCGAGTCTTGAGCAAGTTGGTAATACTTTGCTATACATTCATTAATAGGCTCATTCTTATTCTATCATATCGTTATAAATTCCACTTCCTTCGTTTAGCCTCATTCCTTAACATATACCTTAATATTAAGGTCTTCTTTCCAAACATGTAACTCATTACCTTGGAAATCTTCCCAAGGCTCATACCCTAATTCTCTGTAGTTTGCACGTCAGACTTATCATCAAAGGGTGTCAGCTACTTTTCCTAAATTCTAATATCATAAGCCAATGGTTGGTGTTCTTTACCCATTACTCTACGCCTTGTTTCATAGAAGCTTGCAGATCTGCTTAAGATTACTACGGCATAGGCAAAGTATTAATGGCTGTATTTTTTTTTTTTGTCTTTGAGCATTAACTTTCTTTTATAGTTACTCTTCATAATCCTCTATTACTGATCTAGACCATTAAGAATCATTTACTGGGAATCTCAATTAGGGGTACCTTCATTTATTGTTGCCAGAGTCATTTGTAAAGTTTACTTCTATACTGCTCGTCTTTGCCAAACACCTCTTCATGGCCCAACCATTCTTTATCTTTTGTCTTGCTATTCACAATATTCAATAATTGAACTCAGTAACAATGTTAACTACTTCCAGCTTCATTATCCTTTGACTCCTAATCTCTTACTAATTTAATACTTTACTGAATCTATACTAAGTTCAAAATTTGCCATCATACTTCACTTTTATATATGCATTTCACCGTTCTACCTTTACATTTCATCATACTAAATTAGGGGCTTTCTGTACTAGCATCAAACTTACTATTGTTATCTAATATCTCGATTGGATCCTTTTCCCAGTTCATCCTCTAGTACCTCTATTGCTTCATAGTTCTGTATAGCATCAAATACTGGCTTAACTTATTCAATTCTAGGGAGCCAATAGTTATGATGCCCTTCAAAGCATTCTTTTACTTCTGACATAGTACTCAGGAGATCTATAACTTTAGCTAATCTTCCAAAATCTATCCTAGACCTTTTTAAAATAGTTCTATTGTTCCTTTGGATTTGTAGTCTTTAATTTAGTTGAGAGGGCTACCGGCCCTTCTCTCTAAATGATTTCTCTAGCCTAAATTTACTTTCTATAGCTCATAGTTTGCTCTGCCTCTACACCTTGAGGTGTAGTTGTTCGCACTAGTAGGGCTTTTACTAAAGAAACCTTTGTTATTTGGTTACTTTCTGGCTCAGGTAATCTGTTCCATTCAATGACTACTATGACTATCTTTACTGAAAAACATACTAGATCTTACTTTTCCTTCGTATGATTTTGATTGTGCTTAGGCCAATTTCCTGCTCCTAGGTTATTAGCTATTTCTCTCTTCTAACTTATCTTCTCTTAAATCATGCATTAGCATTCCCAATTAACTCTTTTCTTAACTACTCTTTTTCTTCACTATTGTTTATTCCTTACTAGCCTCTTACATTTATTACTAGAAACATTATGCCGCTAATATTACCTTATCGGTGAGATCTTGCTTCTCATTCTTAATATCACCACCTACCATCACTTTTCTTAGTTACTTCCTAGCTAGTGGCTTGGCATTCGAGGGAAGTCTTAAGTAAATATTCATATTAGCTGCTGATTAATGAGGTTTTGTATTTCTCTAAAATAATCCCAAGCCATTCTCTTTCAGGGAAGTATCAATATTGTAGGGCTCATCATTTCATTCTCCATAGATGTCTATCGTAATCTCATAATTAGCCTACCGCGACCATGGGATCTACTACAGTCTTTGAGTCCTACTAAGATCCTTTGTGATCCTACATCTTCTCTTTATTGATAGAATCTAATTGTGATCTAACTCTGAAATGATTCAAGAACTAAGGTAATTAAATAATCTATACAACATCCTTAACTAATCCAGTAACTACCATTAGCTATCCTTAAGACTAATCCCTTATGCCACTATAACATTCTTAAGCTAGATATTTGTAAGGAATATCACTTTACATTTAAAGGGGAAATATTTGACATTTAAATATATGTTTTCTTGCAAAAATTTACCCCAATCTTTGCTCTGAGAGCCTAAATCTTTCAGCTCTAATACCAAAAATGTAACACACCTCATGCTTAGGCCTACTTCCTATTTATTAGACTCCATTTATGTCTATTAATACATGATTATAGATTTGATTCCATAAAAAATCAAAAACAAAATTTTTTGAACTTATCGATCACTGTTCACTTGACTAACTCCATTTTACCCAACAAAATTTTAAAAATTTATAACTAATTCTATAAAAATCATTTTGGATTGATGCAAGTCATTAAAAATATGTTAGAACATTTTTTATATGGAAAAAATATAAAATAGAGTATTAACTAGGCCAATTCGTATAGTTTAATACCCAAATTTCACTATATATTTGGTTATTTTTCTTCTACTCAGAAATTTGGCCTTAAATTTAAAAATTTATATCCCATTCTACCCTAAGCCAATTCATATATTCTTTTTTCATCTAAATTTTCTATATGTCTACTTTTCAAACATATTTTTCTTGTACATTTATTTAACCTGTACAGGGTATGGCATTAACTTAAATCCTTGAGGGTCAGAATGCTACTTCTACTAGAATAGTTTTAGGAGAAATTAGATAACTCTTTCTTTATAGCTCCAAATGCTTTCAAATAGTGGCATTCATTTCCTGAGACTTAGAGCTTTCCATAAATGCAAATCATTAAATTTTTGTAGCTCTATACGATTTTATAAGGCTATTTGAAATTTCCATTATTCATAATAAAAGATCATGTTTTTCTTACTCTATCCAATTTTGACCCTTAATTTCTAAAATTTACCATAAATTGTATACCTATCTAATTTAGATGTTCATTGGCTCAATAGAAAGCTTGATCCATCTACTTTTAGGGCATAACAATTACTTATACTAGTGGGCTTGTTTCAAATAGAGTACCTCTGTTCAAACTACTATTAGTCATCTTGAGTATAATCATGCCCCATCTCATAAAATAAGCTTCATAAGCATAATTCATCAACATTAAATGTTCCAATTTCATACATTACATAATATGAGGGCTTATAGGAACATAAACACACATAATTATAGGATGTACACCTCATACATTAATTGGTACATAATCTCATATCATGGCATTATAACTTGAAAAAAATCAAACTAATCATCACTTCCTTGCTTCTTTCCTTTAGCTCTTCTTGGACCATTTGCATAGCATGTTAGTCATTTTGGAGAGGGATAAGATTTAAAGAATCTTAATAGTTATACCCAATCATGCATTCATATTAACATATTATTTCATAAAGTCATCAATAAAAATCATATTATGCCATACAATTTCATAAAAAATTTGGCATGGTAGCACTTTATAAAATGGACATCCTAGGGTTATTAAACCCTTCAACAACCAGCCAAGAATGCATATTCATCAGAAATCATTCAATCAAGTAGATGGCATAGTCATATAATCATTTAATCAAAGCATGATCACATTAGGCATAAAAAGGGAAAATAACTGCCTTAGGGTTCTCCAATGTTCACCAAACTTTAAGGACACTTCTTTTAGCCTTCAAATACTTTTTGGAACCCTATAGCATCAATTTTCTCTCTTTTGAAGAATTTCTATAGCTTTTCTTAAACCCTTTTGGCCATGGCTCAATCTTCTCTCTCTACTCTCTCTCATGGTTGAAAATTACAGTGGTGAAAGAAGAGAAAATAAACCATGGAAAGCCTTCCAAACACAAGAGCACAAGAATATGGCTATAAAAGTTTACCTTGGTGATTTGAGAACCACACTTTACCTCTTGTCTTCTCTTTTTGGCTTCACACAAGCTCTTTCTCCCTTTTCCTCACTATTTTTATTGTGTTTTTGGCAAGAAGATGGCTAATGACTTAACAAAAGGCAATTAAGAAAGATAACTAATAGAATTTAATCATGGTAAATTTTTCATTAACCTTGGGTTAACTTTATCATAAAGCTTTTCACACAATTCCATGTGTGTCCCCATGATCACTTTCAGACGTAGTTCACCTTTTTTTTGGCCAAAAATTGCTTCACCAATTTTAATTGACCAAAATATTTTTTACAAATTAAATGTACCCATACTAATTAAATATTTTTACTAAAATTGTCATTATATTGGTACATTATTATCCTAAAATTACTTTCAAACTAAAATCACTATCTTGGCCTAAAATGTGATACCAGTTCTTGGTCGAATCAACCAATTCAATTCAATTCTTACAACACTAATTTATACTATTCATAAATTTGAATAGTACAACTTGTTATAGATATTATATTTATTTAGATTAATTAGACATAATTTTCCTTTGCATCACTTGAAATTTTTAATAAGTCATATCATTCATGTCTTATACAAATAACATGACTTGTTATAAATTTTAAATTTTATATTAATTGATAATATTTATATTAATGATCCTTGTAGTCAAAATGTTGATTTCAAGATATCAATGCCCATTTGATTTTTGAATTTGTATGTTCTTTTATGCAAGAGCAATTAGATTCTTTATTTTGGAATTTTGATATTCATTTGCTTCAACCAATTCAATTGGCAATAGATTTGTGACTAAAATTCTATTGAGTTTATCTATTGATTTACTAAAATTTTTCTTGTGAATGAATTTTTGAAGAAAGGTGAAAAGGATATATTAAACTCAAAAATCAATATAGAATCAACGGGGCAAACACCTATACAAAAACTACTAAACCAAAATACAATAACACCAAAAGAATTAGCCCTGAACTAAAAGAGGTTAATTCTACTACTTAATATCTTTGTATATCTATCCTTCCTATGATCAAATATTTTCATTTAACTTTCAAGTCATTTAACATTCTACAACAAATTTGAGCACTATTTGGGGGTTCTTGCTTAAAAATCATAGCTCTCCTAGCCTTCCAAATGACATAAATTATAGCACAAAACATAGCTATCCTAAGCCAAAACACCGGTCTTTGTTTCCTTCTAGACTACAAAAATATATGTTGCCACACAGAGAGTCTTAAGGAATTAATGTCAAAGTGAACATATGGCATCAGCATTTCTAGAATTCCAATGGATGTAGAACATTCAAAAAATAAATGATCAAGTTTTTTAAGGTGAGCATGACAAAAATTTCATAGGTCATCATGTAATAATTTAAAGAGCTTTAATCTATCTTTTGTTGCAACTTTACCATGGAATGCTAGCCAAGCAATCACTAAATGTTTTACCAATGCATACCCATTCCAAACAATAGGGTACTAGGGAACTTCAGGGACAATAGGATGAAAGATCTTGAAACACCCATTGAGAATGCACTTTTTTGGCAATGTTAATATTTTTTCAAAATCAGTAGGAGTACTCTTTCCACAAGCTTATCTCAAATTTTTAGTAGATTAAGCCACCACCAAGAGTAAGATCATTTAGGATCAACCAGTCACAATGAATTGCCTTTTAATATGTATTCCTCACCTATCTACATCACATAGAATCAGAGGACACATTTACACAATCAAAGAAAAGTTTACATAGGGCTGCCTTATTTCAAGAAAGTAAAACCTTAAATCCCAATCCACCATTTTCTTTGGGTTGGCAGATAGTAGCGCAAGAAATGACTCTTCTTGCCATGATGTCTCCATTAGAGCATAAATATTGCTTGTAAATACCTGTATTTTCTGGATGACATTTAAAGGTATTGGAAAAACTTGGCTTCAAAATCTATGTATGCTAAGCAACACTAAAACAAAAAGTTGGACACGTCCTGCATAACTTAAAGATCTAGTTATTAATGTCTAACATGATGTAACGTTTTGGAAATAAAAGGCTGAAAGTCATTTACCATTAGTCTCCTAGAACATAAAGGCACTCCCAAATATTTGAGAGGCAAATTACCTTCAGTAAAGCTGACAAGATTTAAAATATCTTCTCTAATATTAGTTGGCACTCCTGCTAAAAGGATTATGCTTTTGCTTACATTAATGTTAAAGCTAGAGATAGAAGAGAGGCTCTTGAGAGTATTTTTGACAACCCTAACAAAACCTTGGTCACCCCTACAAAACACCATAAGATCATTTGCAAAGCATATGTGAGAAAGTTGGGTTCTTTCATATTTAGGATGAAATTTATACCCTTTTTCCTTAGAAACTACAAAAAATGCTTTCTAGGACTGTTGAAAAAGACTTTTTAGGATGGTTGTTGCAAAGTGGTAGAAGTGGAAGTCATAGAAAATCATACTTCATAGGATTATTGATGACGTGTCCTAGAAAGTGATTTTCTAGGACAATGGAATAGAAGGCTGTCCTAAAAAGCCCACATTCTAGGACTATTATGGCCCCCTTTTTAGGATTGTTGTGGCCACAACCGTCCTAAGTAAGAATTTTTTTTGAAAAAAATAAAAATTGTATTTAAGCAAGAATTAATTTTGACCCTAATTTTCAGTGTTTGCTAAAGGAATTAGTGCCAAATATAATAGTCATATAACAATCATACCTTCATAGAAATTAAAAACATTAAAAAACAAAAAAAATTTAAAGCAAATTAGGCTATCTTTCAATACAACATTTGCTATATATATGGGGATTGGACAATTAGGCTTCAACTTCAACCTTTATCAACACTAAGGCATATTATAACAAATTCACATAAGCATGTAATAGTATAACTTAAATCAATATTGATCACTAAAATGCCTTCACTCATATATCATTAGAAGACTATTTGCAAATTCAATAAGAAATGCGGCTCTCCTTCATGGTGATATTGCAAATAGTCAAAATACAATGATTTTACACTAGAAGAACTCATACAACTATCCAAAGGTTGAGAATGATAGGATTTTATTACTAAACTATCCCTATCACCATCATAAGCATGAGACAATATATTAAGTCAAGGGAACATGAGGCAATTTACAAGATTATTAAGGGGGTGATTTGAATATCTATTTAACCAAGATAAGCAAGAAAAAGATCTGAAAATTAGATAGCATTACATGGAATTAATATAGCTACTTCATTCAAATAGGAATTAAAGATAAAAATTTTATGAGAATTGACAAACAATGGTAGGGAATTAAAAAGATAAATCATCTGTTTAAACATAAATATAATATGAAATAGGGGGAGCATACCAAGCAACATCTTGAAAGAGTTCCCTATATGGCAAACGTAAAGGTATAGTTTATTTTGCAATGACAAGTATCAAGAGTTAGGACTAATCTTTAACAAACTTAGGGTTATATTTTCGTATCCCCAATTTTACACATTCTCAATTAAAAGGAAAACATGCAAGTGATAAAAGGATCCATTCTGTATAGTTTCATCCATAGGAGTCATGTGGTCATGCAAGGACGTACTGTGGTCATAGTATACCCCTTAATAATCAAACATACAAGATGTATTGATTAACACATCAAACATAAGAGTAAACTTGCTGTAGACTTGTCATTTAGAAATATAGCTTTAGTGTGTGACTTATTAACATTAATTTTTGATGCATTTAAAGAATAAGAAAATCTAATTTTCTAAGAACATAATGGCATGTTAGAGATTCTCCATTTCTCTAATAGATAAATAGATAGAAGCAAATATCTTCAAGCACATAAATAGGAAGCCTAATCTTAAGAATGAAAATATATCTTCTCAATTATAGATGTCACAAACAAACATATTCACTGTAAACTTTTATGAAGATTATTTTCTAGTTCCTCACAGGATTCATTGAAGCAAGCATTTTAGAACTGTACTCTATTAGCTTCTCATGCTCAAATTAAAGCCATAAACAAAACTTACTCATAAGCACTGCATAAAATTGTAAAAAGTGCTGCCAAGAGAAAGAAAATGAAATCATAATAAGTGTATGGATGCCATAGATACTTGCCTCAGTAGGAACCTTCTTTATACACAAAGAAACAAATTCCTTCATGGGACGAGAAAAATACTCATCTAGCTACACACATGAACATCAAAGGTCAACTCTAAAACTAGGAAAAACTACATTATCTAGAAAACTTTATCAATCACTACACCAGATTTGGGTTTAGTAGGCGCCCAAAAGTAGGTGGTTATTTAAAGAAAAGCCTACAAAAATGAAGAAGCATGGATTTGTAGGCAATTATTTTAATAACTGCATATCAAAAAATTACATGAGCTTTTAAAAAAAATAAATTAATTTTTAAAAAATTTTAGTAGGTGATTTTAGATACAACCGCCTACTAAAGTTAACATTAGGAAACTTTAGTAGACGGTTCTTGCTATAACCACTTACTACAGTTTTCCTTTTAGGGCTTTTCAAACAAAAGCCCTTTCGATTAAACATAATTTTTCTCATCTTTACCGTGTTCTACCCCATTTGTCCAAACTTTTCTCAATCTCCTTCCCTTTTGTTGAATCTCTCTCCATCATTCATTGATGGCGTGTTCGTCCTCGTAGGTCTCTCGCCTGCGTCTTTTGTCGAATCTCTCCACCATGTTCTGCCCCATTGTTTCAATAACAACATACCTCCAAAACCCTCTAGAGTTTACCCAAAACTACCAAAATCATCAACCAATACTCTCCTCATCCTTCAAAAATATCTGAAACAGAACAACAACACCCAAAACTGGCTGGGGTTGTGGCCGCTACAGTACCACCGCGGCTCCGGCCTCCCCTGAAACTCCCTCGCTTTTGGCCTCACTGGCGCCGCAGCCTGGACTCTGAAGCCGCGACCCCCCTGCTGATATCCCATATCAGCAACTTCTACAATCCGGGGCGAATTTTCGAAACGCATAACTTTATGCTCTGACCTTCGATTGACTGGATTCCAACTCCTACAAGTCAATCTAGTCCCAACCTATCCATAAACACACATCTTGCCTCAAGCCAACTCCGTATGGAGATTCTGGACCCTTCACACCATGTTGGCCACTTATTGACCAAAACTCACCACTAACCACTTCCAACTGTCACCAAAGACAACTGATCACTTAGAGACCATTCATACAGGTCCAAAATCCCCAAACTAACATGTCCAAAGAGTTTTCACCTTAAAAGAACCACTCCTCTGAGTTTTGACCCCATTGAACCTCAACATGACAAGACGGGCTACAAGCCCTCAACACAACAACTAGGCCCAAAACCACCCTGGGCTCACAAATACCACAATACCGACTTCCTAACATCTAACACTCTCAAAATGCCACAAATAACACATCCCATACACAACCAAAATATGCAACCACCCATACATCACAATATACATTTAGAACCATTCTTACAACACCATATACTTAATACAAAACCTTCTATCCTACTTGGCACATAATACATTATCAAAAAAAAACAAATAGTACATAAACTATTCCTACGTCCGCAGCTACTCTCTAGGCTTCTTAGGACTAGCGCCAGAACCTTCACCTGAAAGGGTTAGTCATGGGAGAGGGTGGGGTGAGACAATGTCTCAGTAACCGGGGACAACCACACACATAAACATATATATATATTCTTATACATAACTCATATAACACATGAATGCAATGTAAAATGAATGGTATGCATGTCGCCCTCTCAGGGGTCTCATCCTTATCCTCCTTAACATATACAATCCATCCTTATCCTCCCTAACATATATGGTCCACCCTTATCCTCCTTAACACATATAATCCACCCTTATCCTTCCTAACACATATATATGTACACATATCTCATCCTTATCTTCCCTAACACATATATCATCATACATTATATATATATCATCACCACTCCATCCACCATATAACACAGTTTCACAATATCATGTGGTAAATCTAATGTATCATCATATAATCATCATCATGTCATATCATCATGTATGCACCATCTCATATCATATCAATTTCAACATCATATATATAACATCACAATCATCATCATCATCTAACCATACGCATACCATGATATATATATAGAAAATGATACACATAACACATTAATATTATGGTATGAAAGAGACATACATATATACACAACTATACAATACCACATAAATAAACACCCAGTTACCTTAGGTTGTCAATACCGTGCTCACACAAGTTCCACATGCTTTCTTGAACACCTACACGCTTGAACCCCTCTTGGCTAACCAAACAACCTTCATAATAGCACAATTCTTTCGTTAACACGATATACCAATAACCAAAATGTCACAATTCAACGACATTAGGCCTAACCCAAGGTTCCAACACCCCTTTTATGCATCAATAAGCTCTTGGGGAACATTTACACACCAAACAATACCATACAACTCGGATTCCCAAGAGCCTTAACCGGAATCAACTTAGGGTTAAGCTCAAATCACATATAAACCCTTCAAAACTCACATCCAAGCAACAAGAACACCAAAACACACATCATTAACCTCTTTTTAACCATTTTAATCCATGGATTTCATCACAAACCAGAAATCCAACCTTAAAACCAAAACCCCCAAATTTCCACCGAAGAAAAATGAAGAGGGAGGAGTAGAGAACACTTACCAACTTAAATCAAAGCTCCCTCGATCCAAAAATCACTCCTGGGCGCTGAAATATCAAACCCTCATCGCCACTCTTGTCGCTTTCTTCGATTTCTTTCTTTCTGAACGTCCGAAATGATCCGGATTTTAACAAAAATCTCGACTCTAGCCATGGTGCCACCATAAATTTTTCGGACAATGCTACTGGAAGGCATCTCGCCATGGCGGCTCTGCTTCTCGCCGCGACGTGAAGCCCTGTCTGGCTTCTCTTGTACCTAACTCTGCCTTGTTTCCTCCGACTCTGAACACAAGCCAATAAAGATATCATGAGGGGCGTTACACTCTCCCCTTCTTATAAAAATTTCATCCTCGAAATTTCAACTCTTACCTTACTCAAAAATCTCAGGGTATTTCCTTCGCATGGATTCTTTTGTCTCCCACGCGTTGTCATTTGATATCAAACCGCTCCATAAGACTTTTATCAACTTTATAGTCTTATTTCTCAATTACTTTTCTTTAACATCTAGAATTTGTAGTGGCGTGACCTTAAAAGTCAGATCCTCTCGTACTTGAACTGCCACATCATCAATCACATGAGACGGATCCGAATAATACTTCTTAAGTTGAGACACATGGAATACATCATGCAATTCAGCAAGATTAGGCGGTAATGCCACTCGATATGCTACTGGCCCAATTCGTTCCAGAATCTAATATGGACCCATATACTGCAGAGTGAGCTTCTTCGCTCAAATCGACCTTCCAATACCAATGGTAGGAGTGACCTTCAAAAACACATGATCTCCAGCATCAAATTCCAATGGTCTCCTCCTTCTGTCCGCATAACTCTTTTGCCAACTCTGAGCAGTAAGAAGCTTCTGGCAAATATTCTCCATTTGCCGAGAGGTTAGATCAACAATATCTAGGCCCAAAAGACTCTTTTCACCGAGTTCAACCTAACACAACAGTTATCTATATTTTCTGTCATATAATGCTTCATATGGAGCCATCTGCAAACTCGAGTGGAAACTGTTGTTATAGGAAAATTCAACCAATGGCAAGAACTGATCCCAATTGCCTTTATCCTCTAGAACACATGCTCGCAACATATCCTCCAGAGTTTGAATTGTCTTTTCAGTCTGCCCATCAGATTAAGGGTGATAAGCAATACTGAAACTCAATTTCGTACCCATGGCTTTCTGTAGAGATTTCCAAAACCTGGATGTGAACCCGGGATCTCTATCTAACATAATATTAATCAGGATTCCATGTAACCTTACAATTTCATTCACATAAAGCTGGGCCAACTTTTCCATCGAAATCGTTTCCTGAATTGGAAGAAAATAGGCCGACTTTGTCAATCTGTCCATAATGACCCATATTCCATTGTGTCTTGAAGAGGTTCTCAGTAATCCCATTACAAAATCCATGGAAACACTATCCCATTTCTACTCTGGAATCTCCAAGGGTTACAATGTACCTGCAGGTAATTGGTGCTCAATCTTGACCCTCTGACAGATTAAACATCTTACAACATACTCTGTGATGTCCTTTTTCATTCCTGGCCACCAATAACCATGCTTTAAATCTTGATACATCTTGGTGGTACCTAGGTGAATAGTATACTTACTCTTATGAGCTTCTTCCAAAACAATTTCTCGCAAACTCGCAACATTAGGCACACAAATCCGACCACGGTACCTGATGATAATATCTTCCAAAATATCAAAGTCCTAGGTCTCTGCCATTTCAATCTGTTCCCAAACGCTCAAAAGATATTCATCCTCCAACTGAGCATAGTGAATGTTCCTCAATAAATCACTTGATATACTGAGGGAATTCATTACTAATACTCCAGGATGGACATTAATGGATAATTTCATATCTCTCAGGCTTTCAAGCAATTGCTACTCCCTTATCATCATTGTGGCCACATGAATCGACTTCCTACTCAATGCATCTGCCATAACATTGGCTTTCCCAGGATGATACTTCAAAGCAAACTCATAATCTACAAGGAACTCAATCCAACGCCTTTGCCTCATGTCAGCTCTTTCTGATCAAACAAATACTTTAAACTTTTATGATCACTAAACACCTCGAATTGAGCGCCATATAGATAATGCCTCCACAATTTTAAGGCAAACACTACAGCTGCAAGCTCAAGGTCGTGAGTAGGATAGTTTTCCTCGTGAGGCCTCAACTGCCTTGAAGCATACACCACAACTCTACCTTGCTGCATCAAAACACACCCTAGACCCTTCTTAGAGCCATCCATATAAATAGTGAATGACTCTAATAGGTTAGGGATAATGAGCAATGGGGTAGACGTCAGACAGACCTTTAGCTCTTGGAATGCTCTCTCACATCTGCCATCCCAAATGAAAGTTCGATCCTTACGGGTGAGTCTAGTCAATGGCATAACAAACTGAGACAATCCCTTAATGAACCTTCGGTAATATCTGGCCAAACCCAGAAAACTCTGAATTTCAGTCACCGATTGCGGTCTCTCCCAATTTAAAACTGCTTCAACTTTACTAGGGTTTACTGCCACTCCTTCTGCAAAAATCATATGACCCAGAAATTTCACCTCCTGTAACCAAAACTCACACTTACTGAGCTTAGCATACAGTTGGTGCTCCCGCAATACTTACAACACAATCCGAAGATGAAGTTCATGCTCTTTCTCACTCTTAGAGTATATCATAATATCATCAATAAACACCACTATAAATTTATCCGGATACGGTCAAAACACTCTGTTCATATAATCCATGAAGATTGCTAGGGCATTAGACAACTAGAATCGCATTGCCAAAAACTCATAATGACCATATCGAGTTCGAAATGCCATTTTAGGTACATCTTCAGCATGCACTTGCAATTGATGGTATCCTGATCTCAAATCGATTTCAGAGAATACGGAAGCATCTGCCAACTGATCAATCAAGTCTTCAATCCTGGGCAAAGGATATATATTCTTGATCGTCACTAGGTTTAGTTGCCTGTAGTCAATGCACAATCTGAGGCTACGATCCTTCTTCTTGACAAACAACATTGGAGCTCCCCAAGGTGAGACACTCGGTCTGATAAAACCACTTTTCAATAAATCCTCAATTTGCTTCTTCAGTTCCTTCAATTCCGATAGGGCCATTCGATATGGAGCCTTCGAAATAAGACTTGTTCCGGGCACCAAATCGATGGAAAACTTCAGTTCTCGTGGTGGCAGCAAACTGGTGACCTCCTCTAGAAACACATCCAAAAATTCATTCACGACTGGGTATCTTTCGACACCACCTTTAATATCCATATTCACAGAGAAGAAAACCAGAAACCCTTGGCAGCCTTTCTTCAAATACTTGTCAGCTTGGGCAAAGGACAAACAAACATTCTCATCCCCTTCAACACTAGGGATATTCATAGGCAAAGACACAATCTTTTGGGCATAGTCAAGAATGGTATTATTCTCCTCTAGCCAATCCATCCCAATTATCACATCAATCTCTTGCAATGGCAAACAGATTAGATCTAGAGTAGTGTTTCGATGTTCAAAACGAACCACACAATTTAAACAAGCTTAGGCTGTCCTTATTGAAACTCCCATAGGCATCGATACTGACAGCTCAAAAGGCAACTCCATTGCCACAATACCCATTCTCCTAGCACAATCAAAAGAAATAAAGGAATACAATGCATCTGAATCAAACAAAGCACGAATAGAGTAACCTTTGAGTTTGAGTTTACCTCTAATCAAGTTAGGTGTTGCATTCGCTTCCTGTCGGGTGATAGCGAAAACTCGTTCGGGGATCGTGGGCCTCCTTGTCGCATCATCACGCCTTGGATCCCAACAATTCCCTGACATATGACTCGGTCTTCCTGAATTATAACAAATCAAGCACGGACGATCACCATGGCTAAACCCGCATTTCGTGCACAGATTTGATGCACTACTTGAACCATATTGAGATAAAATAGAGTCCCTTCCTGCATGCTCGCTTTGACTGGAACTTCCTTGTTCAAAACCACCTCAATAGAAGGGTCATCTGCCAAACCGACCTTTATTAGACTGTTCCCCTCCAAATCTGCCTCTTCCTCTACCATGGCGGCCTCGATTATGATGACCTTTTCCTCCATTAGAACCTGTGCTACCATCGCTACTACCACTACCTGAGCCACTTCCTTTACTAATTCCTCTTATAGGTCCTAGATGAGAAAAGGCCTGAATCATGGAATTCCTTCTATACTCTCCGGCCTCCTTAATCCGTTTATAGAGAGCACGAATCTTCGCACACAAGTCCTCAAAGGACATAAACTCTACCGCAGACAATCACTCCTTAATCTCTGGATAGGCTCCCTCAAACAACCTTTGAGCCATCCACCTATCTTCAGGATCATTATTCAGATAATTGGAATACTTTGCTAAGTCTAAAAACTGAGCAATATATTCATCCGCCGACAAATTCCCTTGCTGAAAAGCTAGGAACTCATCCTCCTTCTGCATCATTAAAGTTAGAGGGAGGTTATGTGCAAAGAACCATCCCTTAAACTGTTCCCAGGTCATCGGGGGGTCCATTGCTTCAGCATTGGGAACAATACTTCTCCACCAACACTTGGCCTTCTTCTCAAGCTTAAAGGCAGCTAGTTGCACCATCTGCTTTGAGGTGCAATCCATCACGCTAAAGATATTCTCCAACTGTTTTATCTAATTCTCATCCTGGGAAACATCCATGGTACTTTCGAAAGCCGGGGGATCAAACTTTTCAAAGTCCTTTAACTGTGAAGAGATACCCTTTCTTTCAACCCTTGGGGCTACCTCAGGCTCAAACACAATTTCATTCTCTCTTGCATTTAAATCCGCATACATGTAGGCCTCTTCATTCATTTCACCCTGCTCATGTCTATCCATTCGCTCTTATAGCCTATTCAACACTTCCCCCTGGGTATTTACTTGGTTATTGATACCAGCCAACATTTCTTGCATCTATCTCATGAAATCACTATTACTCTGTCTTCCTCTTCCTCTGCGAGACATTTTCCTACATACAAGCCACAACACACTCAATTACATGGTTCTGGACTAGCATTGCAATGGGAACATAGTCTATGTATTTACAATTATGCCAAGTAGTATTTCATGCAGAAACAATGGCCCCAAACTATTGCTTTGATAACAAAAATGTAACAGCCTACCTCCAAAACCCTCCAGAGTTCACCCAAAACTACCAAAATCATCAACTAATACTCTCCTCATCCTTCAAAAATAGCAAAAAGAGAACAACACCACCCAAAACTAGCTGGGGCCGCGGCCACTATAGTACCACTGTGGCTCCGACCTCCCCTAAAACTCCCTCACTTCTGGCCTCACTAGAGCCGCATCCTGGACTCTAAAGCTGTGACGCCCCCTACTAATATCCCATATCAGCAACTTCTACAATCCGGGGAGAATTTTCGAAGCGTATAACTTTATGCTCCGACCTCCGATTGACTTGATTTCAACTCCTATAAGTCAATCTAGTCCCAACCTATCCATAGACACCTATCTTGCCTCAAGCCAACTCCGTATGGAGATTATGGACCCTTAAAACCGTTCTAGCCACTTATTGACCAAAACTCACTATTAACCACTTCCAACTGTCACCAAAGACAACTGGTCACTCAGAGACCATTTATACAGGTCCAAAACCCCCAAACTGACCTGCCCAAAGAGGTTTCACCTCAAAATAACCACTCTTCTGAGTTTTGACCCCCGTGAACCTCAACATGACAAGACAGGCTACAGGCCCTAAACACAATAACTAGGCCTAAAACTACCTTGGGCTCACAAATACCAAAATACCGACTTCCCAACATCCAAGACTCTCAAAACGCCACAAATAACACATCCCATACACAACCAAAATATGCAACTACCCATACATCGCAATATACATTTACAACCATTCTTACAACACCATATACTTAATACAAAACCTTCTATCCTACTTGGCACATAATACATTATCCCAAAAAAACAAACAGTACATAAACTATTGGCACGTCCGCAGCTACTCTCTGGGCTTCTTAGGACTAGCGCCAAAACCTTCACCTGAAAGGGTTAGTCATGGGAGAGGGTGGGGTGAGATAATGTCTCAATAACCGGGGACAACCACACACATAAACATATATATATTCTTATACATAACTCATATAACACATGAATGCAATGTAAAATGAATGGCATACATGTCGTCCTCTCAGGGGTCTCATCCTTATCTTCCCTAACACATATATCATCATACATTATATATATATCATCACCACTCCATCCACCATATAACACAGTTTCACAATATCATGTGGTAAATCTAATGTATCATCATATAATCATCATCATGTCATATCATCATGTATGCACCATCTCATATCATATCAATTTCAACATCATATATATAATCATCACAATCATCATCATCATCTAACCGTACGCATACCATGATATATATATAGAAAATGATACACATAACACATTAATATTATGGTATGAAAGAGACATACATATATACACAACTATACAATACCACATAAATAAACACCCAGTTACCTTAGGTTGTCAATACCGTGCTCACACAAGTTCCACACGCTTTCTTGAACACCTACACGCTTGAACCCCTCTTGGCTAACCAAACAACCTTCATAATAGCACAATTCTTTCGTTAACACGATATACCAATAACCAAAATGTCACAATTCAACCACATTAGGCCTAACCCAAGGTTCCAACACCCCTTTTATGCATCAATAAGCTCTTGGGGAACATTTACACACCAAACAATACCATACAACTCGGATTCCCAAGAGCCTTAATCGGAATCAACTTAGGGTTAAGCTCAAATCACATATAAACCCTTCAAAACTCACATCCAAGCAACAAGAACACCAAAACACACATCATTAACCTCTTTTTAACCATTTTAATCCATGGATTTCATCACAAACCAGAAATCCAACCTTAAAACCAAAACCCCCAAATTTCCACCGAAGAAAAATGAAGAGGGAGGAGTAGAAAACACTTACCAACTTAAATCAAAGCTCCCTCGATCCAAAAATAACTCCTGGACACCAGAAATGTCGAACCCTCATTGCCTCTCTTATCGATCTCTCTGATTTCTTTCTTTCCGAACGTCCGAAATGATCAGAATTTAAACAAAAATCTCAACTCTCACTGCAGCTCCAGATATCTCTTCGTGGCACCACCATAAATTTGCCGGACAACGCTACTGGAAGGCATCTCGCCACGGCGTGAAGCACTTTCTAGCTTCTCTTGAACCTAACTCCGCCCTATTTCCTCCGGTTCTTAAGACAAGCCAATAAAGATATCTTAAGGGGCGTTACAGTTTCACTACAACCTCTCTCACTCTCATCAAAGCTTGCTATCATTAGATCCCGACATCTCATTTTTCCTTTTTTACGTGATTTTAGTTTTGCATCTCCTTTTTTCCCCTTTTTTTCTAATTTGTCATCTTCTGTCTCTAATCTTATCTCTAGGTTCTACTATACTCCAAGTTCGAGGTTCGATCAAAGTAAGTGTTATTCCCTCTTGACATTTACTGAAGAGTTTTAGGGTTATATCTTGAATCCTGAATTGATTTAGCATTTTGTGGGATATTTCATTCTGGTAACATTATTTTTTAGGGTTATATCGTTTATTATGCAAGGCTCATATTCTCTGTTTAGAATCATAGGCTATAATGTAGTTTTGCTTTGACTTAACCCATTATTATTTACTTATTTCCTGTACTTTTGTCTTTGTGGTGCTACAGTTCAAATTGGTTGGGCTATTAGTTCATTTTATGGACTGAAGTAATCTTAAAAAAAGTTGGAAGTCACCTAGATTTGTCATGAATGCCGTTTTCACCATCCTGTTTATGATGTTTAAGGATTTTGTGACCTCATGTTGTCGCTTGTTATCATTTATCTGCCCCGGATGGTAAGTTGGTGCTAATGGCATAGTCGTGAACCTCTTTTTTATTCTAAAAGCATTTTTACTATATGTAAGACTGATGATGCCATCAAAATATTGTTCTTTTCATGCCCATTTTCGGTTTGGCTTATTGAATAATAGTGACTTGTTGTCTGATAGAAAATTTCAAGTTTTCTACTCTTGAATGGGCAAACAGCTATTTGATAGTAAAATATTATATTACTTTAGGGTACTAAATAATGTACTACTATATGGTGATTTAGAATATCATATCATTATTCAGGGCTTGAGTTTTTTGATAAATCTTGCTAAAGAAAATATTTAGATTCCAATCAATCAATGTTATGCAACTACTTCGTTCTCTATTCTTGCATTACGACAATGAATTTTAGAAAACTATATAACACTCTTCTCCTGAAAAATCATCTGTTTGAGTTGAATGGAATTTCGATCTTAGTTATGGTCTATTGTATATCCATTTTTTTTTCAATTATCTTTGAAATTTGACTTTTCTAATGTTAGGTTTGCATACAAGATGGTGTTTTTTCTAGAATTTATAATCCTTGGAGAAGGCTAGAGGGCAATTTAGAGGAATTCAACTTTGTGCGTATTAGACCAATTAGAAGCTATGCGTTCAACAAGGTTTACCATTCTATCCAAATTTTAGTTTATGATGATATACTACTATATATAATTCTTTACATTATAATGTATCTTGTGCAATGCATCAGTCCATATTTTAGTTTCATAATGTTTTCACTAATGTTAAAATATGGATAGTAATGTTGTGCAGCTTGCAATACATAGATGTAGTTTAATATAGTAGAGGCCAAATTTTAAGGGTGAAAAGAACTTAGAGGGCCCCTCCACCATATTGCTTCCTTGTTGCTTCAGACAGATTCTAATGACTTAATGTTTGGGGAATGGCCTTCCTTTCTACCTCCTTCATTAATGCATGCCCTTTTTTCATTAATTTATTTTGGTGAGAAATTTAATTAGAATTATTATTATCATTCATATA
This sequence comes from Adenanthera pavonina, assembly GCA_026686845.1. Taxonomy (NCBI): domain Eukaryota; kingdom Viridiplantae; phylum Streptophyta; class Magnoliopsida; order Fabales; family Fabaceae; genus Adenanthera; species Adenanthera pavonina. The sequence continues at coordinate 15,568,244 of JAIVEN010000017.1, forward strand.
TATACTACGTTTTTTGGGGGTTAAATTTATACTCTAGTATTCTTCACCTTTTACATAAGGTAAATTCTTTTGAAGTTAACTTAGGCCAAAAAATTTTTTTCCTTCGAAGGTAAATTCTTTTACATAAGGTAAATTTATACTATTAGGCGATTGTGTTTACAACAGAACTATCTTGCAATTTTGATTGGTTTTTCTAGGGAAGTACATTTCCAATTGCTGGTGTTGCCCCAGCTAAAAAATGTCTTTTGGACCAAAATAAGAGATTGGCTACATGTTATGACTTCTGTGTTAGTCCCAATGTTGAAAGTGCTATAGATAGTGGCTTGTTTAAACTTTGGCCTGCTATTATTTTGGTTTTTTTTTCTTGTTGAGATTATTCGTGTTTTAAATTTCTAACACTTTTGTCTTGCTAAATTTTGTAGATTCTGAAGGTTTATGTATGATAACTCTTCTAAGCAAGGTAACTCTTCTAAGACTCATCATGTTCCATTTTTTTTAATACTTGACAAGCTTTTTTGTTTTTGTCATACACACACTTGTGTGTGTATATTACAAATTATAAGAAATTAAACAAAAAGATATAAAATAGAAAAAACAAACACACATTGAATCATAGATTTTTGGTTTTTTTTTTGTGAGGATTTGCATTCATTATTTTTTTGTTAGGAATTAGCTAAGAAACATTAGCAAGCAATTGGACCTTATAAAGACATAATATGGAGTGTTCAAAAAGTTCATATCCTCATTCTTCATAGGGAATTAGGATTGATATATATATGCACACATACACAAAAATTGTATTTGTAACAAAAAAACTTTTTTAGTATATATGTTGTGTCAGTTTGTGCAGGGCAAGGGCATATAATTTGAGGATGTGTTACAAATCTGTGGAGTTATATAGTTGTACCATTGTACTATTCAATGACAATGCTTGTTTTTGTAACAGAAAACTTTTTTATTATATATGTTTGTTTTGATAGTTATATGAGATAAAATGATTCTTTACATATTAGTTGCCATTCATATCACATGGTGTCTTCTAATGTCCTTATTGGTTCAAAGTGAAAAAGGATCTTCCATATATACCATAAATTCCATTGTTTACTTTTGCAGTTTAGATTTTAACTTTTTTTTCTTTTCTAATTGTAGTTGCATGCTTTTATTTTCTTTCACTACATGTAAAGATAAATATCATAATTACATTGAGAAGGAAGGTCACCTTAATTTCTGTATGTGCTGAAAATTTGTTTTTTGTAACTTTTCTAATGACTCAAAATTATTTTTGTCTGCTTTCTTATGTTTGTATAGTAAGTTACAAGAGTGGTTATTTTTATGTGTTGGTTTTATTGGAATTAGAGGTTTCTACCATATGAATTTGGGCTTGTTTGAGTAGTAGAGCCAGCAGCAAGCTTATTTGTCCGAGTGTAAATCTGAAGGGCAATTGAGGCTAAAGGGATTCCTTACTCTTATGTATGTTCCAATGTTCTTGCTAGGTACTTCTTACCCACTTATGCATGTAAGCCCTACATTAATTTTACAAGGAACTTGAACAAGCTGGGGTTCAATGTAATAACATACTAATATTTTGTTATTTATGTTATATGTTAAAATTTATATTTATTTTACTTATATATAATTAATTAATAATAATGATTTGATGTTTTGCTTTATTATTGTTATGTGGACATGGGGTGAGTATGAGACTATATAATACCCACAGACTCACGTATAGGAAAAAAGAAAAAACGAAAAAAAACTCATGAAATTATGAAACACATATGTAATATTAAAAAAAATAGAACTAGGATAAATATTGAAAATCTTGTCTTGTCTGGCCCAATTATCTTTCTTAACTATGAGTTGTGACTTGCTGCTTGTTCAGCATTACCATTCTTACTCTCATTTTCAACAGGCATCTTGAATTTTAAATCGTTCATAGCTTAACTATTCATATGTAGTACGAATAACACAAAACTATAGTTCCCATAAAATTATGCTAAAACCTGTTTTAGATACAGTGCATTGTTTATAGCCAACCATTGCAATAATATAATTAGAAGCTCATGATGTTGATAAGGAATTTTGTTAGGCCTTTATAAGTAGACTCTATGGGAGTTGTTGGTAATTAACTACAAAATCATTGGCCCTTCGATAATGCTTTAAAAGTTTCCCTTACAAATTTTCAAGGTGCTGAAAGGGATAGATACATCAATTATAGATGGAGATTATAAATACTCAATTACAAGAAAGGTAATAAACAGTATTACTGATGATGAAAGGAATCTCAACATCAACTTGATTTTGCAAGTTGAGCTAATAATAAGTGAATAGGGTAATTTAATTTTTTTATGCACTCTAAATAGTAGCTAGATTTTAAAAAAAATTGCTTTATTGTTTAATAAGCTATCTACTTCTTATTAGATTTAATTGTGACTGAGATTGATATTTTAAAATCTCTTTATTGTTATTAAATATCATTATAATTTGGATGTCAATAACCTATTCCAAGAATAGCTTCTTAGGATCTCATGCTTTAATAGTACATGCCTCACAACCCTTAAAATGAATGATTTTTTACTATTTGTTTTATATTCAATACTCTCCAACCCTCAAAGGTTTCATATTATACAATTATGAAAATTAATTTTTCTGTTTGTGTCAATATAACTTTTGGATTTCTTTCACTAGTATGATATCTGGATGCCAATATAATAGTGTTGTTAAATCTGATAGGTTGATGTTTGAAAAACATGCCTAAGAAAAACGATTCACTTGGAATGCCATGACGGGAGGATCCTATAAAAATAAACAACACATGAAATTTAGTTTTATCAAGAAATATAGTAAAGCACGTCAGTGGAACGAAATGAAATAGGGTATTTGGATTCACAAGTTTTCTTAGGGGAAGAAGCTTGATAAATCTAGTAATGTATAACTTGAGTTGTTGATTTTCAAATTAGGAAAATTAGGACATTTTGGGAAGCTTTACTCATGGGCTAACTACTATCAAAATTTCATACTTATTGGAGTCCATCTGGTATAGAAAAACACTGAAATATTAGATCTTGTGCAGGGGTGTAGAATTGGTTTATGGCAGCTTTTTTGGATCGAATTCAAAAATTTATAAAATATTCTGTAGAGCTCAAAAAATTACCATCCTTATCTCAAATAAAACCTTTAGTTGTCCTCTAAATATATGCCAAATTTCATACTTAATTTCGACCTCGAGGGCCCTCAAGTATAGACATACACTTTACAATTCATTTATGTTCTGTTTTAAATTCTTTAGTACCCAAACTTGCATTTCATTGAGATTTCTCATCACGGACATATTTCTTATCATTCATCTAACATATAGACCTAGTTTAATAAATATAATATGGTTTGAATCTTAAATTGGCTTCTCCATTTGCTTAAATCGACATGAGTTCCCTTGGCCATTTTAGGTTTTAATTTACTACTTTACAATATAACTTGAGTTCTTACATTTTCATCATCTTAACATCATTTCTAGGACACCATCAAGCATTTAGAACCATTAACAACTCATTGAATTCTTTGTTGAGTCAAATTTTAACACTTTCACATATTAAACTAGTTTAGAAATTTTTCTTAGCCTTATACTCTTATGTAATGCAGGTTGAACATGTCATTGTGTTGGTTACATATTAGCTATTTCAAGTAGCTTTTTAATTGAGAAGCTTTGGGGCAGAAAAATAAAGTGCTAAACTAAAGGGGATAGTATAGTACAAGCTTATAAGGTACATTAATCTTGCTTTCAAAGTTGTTGAAAATGGTGGTGTTGAATGATTGTTGTACTAACACTGCTAGAAAATAACAATTTAGCGAGGGACAAATCCCTTGTTAAATGCCATTTTTCTCTCGCTAAATTGAAAATAGTAAGGAATAAAATCCCTTGCTAATTTGATTGTTATAAATCATATCGTTAAATTTAGTGAGGGATGAGTTAGGTCCTGTTTGGCAGTGTTTTCTGTTTTATTGTTCTGAGAACAGTTTTGTAAAACTATTTTCAAAAATAGTTTCGAATACAAGAAAACAAAAAAATCTGTTTGAATAATTGTTCTCAAAATCATAACTAGTGAGTGATAGATGAGTTATTCAAAATTTATAACTTTACCATTAATGAGGTGGATGTTTCTTACCTTTCCTTGTGTTTTCCAGAACAAAAACTACAAAACACCTGAAAGGTGTTCTGAGTTTTCTGTTCTTTTATTTTTCTATTTTCCAGAATAGTTTATAAAAAACAGATTTATCAAACAAGTTTTCTGAGTTTTCTATTTCTGAAAACAGAAAAACTATTTTCAAAAACAGAATCAAACAGGCCCTTAATTTCCTCATTTAATTAGAGAAAAAATTAGCTAAATTTAGCCAGGAATTCATTCCTCGCTAAACTACAAAAAATTCAACACTGCCATATCATTGCCTTGTCGCCATCAGGACCGTGCCACATCACATCATTGTCATGTCAATGGCAACCCATGCCATATCACTGCCACACCACCACCACACCACCGCCATATTGCCATGATCACGACACGTCACTGCCATGTCATATAATAATTTAAAATATGCCTTTACCTAGGTTTGAATTCATGACCTCTTACTCTTAGTACCTTTATATTCACACTTTTTCCGATTGACTAATGTTTGCTTAGCATGTTAATATCTTCATAAGAAGTCATAGGGTGAAGTTTTGATTGGAAATGATTGAATGAAATTTCATAGTTATAGTTTGATTAAATTTCAACAAGCCCAAGAAAATTTCTTTTCCAAGTTATTATGTTGCCAATTTCCTTTAGAACTTTATCATTACTACTATGATTGGTTGAAATTTGCTACATTTTGTGTGAAGAGATGGCTTAAGGCCTAGGAAATTCTTATTTTTATGTCTTTATGAAACTGAATTTTCTTTAAAAATTAGTTTATGGTTGCTAGAAATTGTCTATGGTTGAATCATGTATTACTTTAATCTCTTAGAATAAAGATAGTCCTTATGTTTAAAGATAACATAGTTCATTTGTGATTGGTTGGAAAATTCTAGTGTTTATAATTGATGAGTCTAACTTTTTTGAGACTTGTTGCTGTAGAACTATTCGGACCCTCAACTTCTAGTGGAGGCTCTGCCAAAATTTATACATGACATAATAGTATGGATCGGACAAGGAAGCATGAAAATCATTTGAGTAAGGAATATTAGGATGGAGTGAAGGAGTTTATTAGGTTTGCTATTAAGCATGCTCATAACCCCAATAAAATTATATGCCCCTACTTAAAGTGTTGTTTTGGAAGGCTAGTTAGTTCAAAGAAGTTAGAAGAACAGTCAGTGTGTAATGGAATTGATCAAAGTTATACATGTTAGACAAAACATGGTGAGACGAATTATGGATATAGTGATTTAAGGACAAGTAGGAGCTATGGATCAAATGATTCTGACACAAGTACATTCGAGGATGACCATCTTCAAGAGATGGCAAATGTGATTGAGGATGAGCTTCAGGATTGTCCCGAGATGTTTGAGAGGGTGAAAGCCAATGCAAAAAAACCATTATACCCTGGTTGTACTAAATTCACGATATTATCAGCCATGTTGAAGTTGTACAACTTGAAAGCGGGGAATGGATGGAGTGATAAGAGCTTCACATAATTGCTTGCATTTTTGAAAGATATGTTGCCAGAAGATAATGAGCTTCCAACCTAAACATATGAGGCTAAACGAATGTTATGCTCTATTGGAATGAGCTATGAGGGGATACATGCTTATCTGAATGGCTGTATTTTATTTCGCAACGAATATGCATCATTAGGCAAGTGTCTTAAATGCAATGCCCCATGATACAAGAAGAAAGAATCAAGTCCAACAAAGGTGGTATGGTATTTTCCCATCATACCTAGATTTAGACGTATGTATAGTAGTGCAAAAATTGTGAAGCTCTTAACATGGCATGCAAATGGAAGAATTCAAGATAGAAAACTTTGACTTCCTACAAATTCTCCACAATAGAAAAGAATTGATTGTGAATATGAAGATTTTGGGGAAGAAGATAGAAACTTGCGCCTTACTTTATCCCCTGATGGAATGAATTCGAATGATATGCAAATTAGTACTCACAGTACATGGCCCATTATTCTAGTGATTTATAACCTCCTACCATGGATATGTATGAAGCAGAAGTTTATGTTGCCTATGTTAATTTTTAGACCTAAACAGCCTAGAAATGATGTGGATGTATATTTGGCTCCACTAATTGAAGATTTGAAGCTATTGTGGAAGAATGGTGTGGAGATGTATGACAGATATAGGGAAGATACATTTAAGTTAAGAGCTATGTTGTTTGGTACAATTCATGATTTTCCAGCATATGGTAATTTATCAGGGTATAGTATAAAGGAGAGTTTGGATGTCATATATGTGAAGAAGGTACACATACCATACGATTGGAACATGGTAGGAAATTTGTCTTCCTCAGACATCATAGATTTTTGCCTCAAGGACATCGTTACAGGTGGTTGAAAAAACCTTTAATGGGACTACAGAAGAAGGAAGTGAACCTTTGCCATTAAGCAGTGAGGATATGTTTGACAAGGTGAAGGATTTGAATGACAACTTCGGGAAGCCTTTTGTGAGACACCTTCGAACTAGTGGGTGCAAGAAAAAGTCAATTTTCTTTGAATTGCCATATTAGAAGTCTTTGTATGAAAGGTACTTTCTTGATGTCATGCATATAAAGAAAAATGTATGTGATAGCGTCATCGGTACGTTGCTCAATGTGCTAGGAAAGACAAAAGATGGCGTGAAGGCAAGGTTGGACTTAGTTGCAATGAGAAGAAGAGGAGAATCAGCACTGGTGAAGGAGAAACACCGTACTTATCTACCTCTGGTAGCCTATACTCTCTCTAGAAAGGAGAAAATCATTTTTTCTGAGTTTCTTAATAGAATTAAGGTTATAGAGGGATACTCCTCAAACATTAGAAATCTTGTATCTATGAAAGACTTGCAGTTAAAGGGCTTAAAGTCTCATGATTGCCATGTTATATTGGAGCATTTGTTACCAGTGGCTATAAGATCCATTTTGCCCAAAAAGGTGCGAGGCACAATCACAAAATTATGTTTCTTCTTTAAATCCATTTGAGCAAAGTGATTGACCTCGTGAAGTTGCCAATGTTACAAAGACAAATTGTTGTGACTTTGTGTGAACTTGAAATATATTTCCTGAATTCATTTTTTGACATGATGGTTCACCTAACAGTTCACCTAGTCACAGAGACGCAGTTGTTCAGCCAAGCTTATATGAGATGGATGTACCCAATTGAGAGTTACATGAAGGTATTAAAAGGGTATGTGAAAAATCGACCAGAGAGTTGTATTGTTGAACGGTACATAGATGAAGAAGCTGTTGAATTTTGTACTGAATACTTATCCAATGTTGATAACATTGGGCTTCCAAAGCCTCGTCACATTGGGAGAACAGATGGGGATGGGATTCTTGGAAATGATATAGTTAGCATCTCTAGGACACAATGGGAGCAAGCTCATTTGTATGTTCTGCATAACTTCGATGAGGTTGAGCTTTATGTGGAAATGCACAAAGAGAAACTTATAAGCTTAAACCCTAACAAGAATGAGAGTTGGATATCAAAGGAACACAATCAACTTTTTATAAATTGGTTGAGACATCACATTATTTTGGAGGTGGAGAGAAATCTTGGTTCAGTTTCAGAAAAGTTATGATGGTTAGTTAATGGTCAAAGCATGCGTGTCCTATCTTACACTGGTTATCTTATCAATGGCTACACATTCTATACGAAAGAGCAGGATGATTAGTGTAATATCTTGGAAATTTTACTGGATGTTCAGAGCTCAATATTTTAAAATCTATAAGGAATTAAATGGGTATACATCATTCTGCATGAAATAGGACAAAGAGGTCAATTATCTCGATCAGAAGAAAAAAGGAGAAAATAATCATTTTGCCCCTGGGAAAAAGAAAAGAACAAAAAAGGGAAGGTAGTGGAGTCACACAAGTGATAAGGAAATTTTGTGAATTTTGGAAAGAATTACACTTAATAACCCTGAAAGTTCTAAAAATTATAAATTTATTCCGGGTCAAGGGCATTTTTGTAAAAATAAAAAATTATAGTCAAAATGAAGCTCTTAATGAGTTAAGACCAAAGGAATATGGTATGAAATTTATTAAGATCAAAATAATATTTATTGGGTAATTAGAATTTAATATTAAAATCTTGCCCGATAAAAGTCAGTATGGACTACAAGAAGAGATAGTATTAATACAACAAAAAATGGTGAGCCTTATATTTAGACCAATTGGGATAAGGATATTATAATAATGTCAGATCCCAATATAATTAAATCGATGTTCCAACAATAGTAAAATATACTGCTAAAGTAGCTTTATTTATTTAGACCGGTCTAGGATATATTTGGATAAGTAAATATCTAAAATTTTTGGACCAAAATATCTCCAATTTCGTGCAAACCAAGCTGCACATGACAAAATAACATTATTTAATATTTTATGTCATTTTCTTAAGGAAAATCAAGAAGTTTCAAGAAATAAAGGTGGCAAATTGTGATTGGCTTTGCTTCTTTACTTATACTCCCTCCTTTGCACAAAATTTGGTCCAAGAAAAGAGAGAGAGAGAGCAGCTGAAAAGCAACAAGAAAAGAGGAGGAAGTGTGAAGAACAAGTGGAAGAAAAAGGAAGAAGAAAATCCAAGAAAAAGTGGTAAGAATTTTCTTCCTTGATCTCTTGTGATTCCCTTCAAGTTTTGAGTAGTTTAGTGTAGTTTGGGATGAGTCTCTCCTCTCCTCTTAGGCTATGAATGTCGTTCATGACCAAGGGTATGGGAAAATGAAGGTTTTCTTGCAAGAAATTGTAGAGAAAGTGTGAGAAAATATCAAAGGAACAAGGTTTGGTATGTTTGGAAGTAAGAAAATGAAAATCACTTCTTCCCTCCTCAAATCCTTGTTTCAGTCAGTTTAATATGATCGGAAGGAGTTGGATTTTCATTGTTTTGATGTTAAAAATGGATACCTTAAGTCCAAATTAGCTAAAAACAAGTGTTGGACTCAAGAAATAGCTTAAGATAAACTATATAAAATTCTAGGGTCCAAGTAAGTCTTGATGAGGAAACCCTTTGATTCAAATGATTAAGTGAATATTGAATTATGTTTTAGGACTTGTGGGAGTTCAAGGAATCTTTTGGAAGCTTTGATTCAAAGAAGAAAAGTAATGAAACACATAAGAGGTAGCTTGGTTTATTTTATTGCAATATGTTATTTTTGTTGTTTTCATGATTATATTTGGTTGCCATATTGTTCTTGTGTTGATTTGTTACTGGCTTTGGCTGTAAAATGAATGGTTTTGTTCCACAAGATGTCCATTTTCTAAGGGAAAACTCTACTGAAATTTCTACTCGACAATATGGTATTTTAATCATTTATGTGATTATATGTGAAATGTTTGTGAAACTTGAATGATATATTTGCATGAAATAAACTAGCTACTGAGATATTCTCAAATCTCACTCCCCAAGCACTAACCTTATAGGTTCAAGTGATGACAAGACCATCAAGAAGACAAGAGGCAAGGAGAAGGTTGATGATGATTAGATTTATAGCCACCTTGATTACTTATTTTCATGTAATTATGCATGAAATCATATATACTTTCATGAACCTATGCCTTGCTGCCATAATGTTCCTTTAGAGTTTTTGTGATGTTAAGAACATATTTTGGAAGAGTTTGAATCATGTAATAATGTTATATATTTAGTGTTTGGAAGTTGTATGCAAAACTGTCCAATTCTGAGTACTGATTTGTATATGGTTATTGTTTATTCTAAATTCAGTTTTCTATATGAGTGTTATATATTCCTGAAATTAGACAGAGAGATCTTTCCAACGAGCTAAAGATCACTTGATTTTGATAAGTATACAAATTGTTATGAATTTTTGAAGATGGCTCAGAAAATCTAGAAAAGTAGTTTTGAGCAAATGAACAACAGAATTGGACGAATATTCTAAATTGAATTGGCTCAATTAAATTCTAGTTTTATATTTTTTTTTCACGTAGGAAATGTTTTTATCTATTTTTAGAGTCTTGAATCACCCTCATACGATTTTCCTAGAATTAGTTATGATTTTTCAAAATTTAGCCAGGAAAATCAAATTACCAAATGAATATTATTTTGAAAAATTGATTTTTTTTCATTCGATCTTCTAATGATTTAAGCTTCTAAATTAGCTCATTTAGCATCATATATGCTATTATACATGGCAAATAATGTAAGAAAGTAAGGTATGACAATCGGAGCACAATGCAAAATAGTGGGATAACTCTTATAATCCAATCAATGCATATTTCTAGCGTCAAAGACAAAAACCCTATTTTTGCAAATATGACATACTTTGGGGTAATTGACCTCATATGGGAATTGGATTACATCTTGTTTCGGGTATTGGTCTTTAGTTATAAGTGGGTTGAGAACAAGAATAGCCTTCGAGTTGATCAATCGGGGTTCATTCAAGTGGATCTATACGAGGTGGGATATAGAGATGAACCTTTTATTTTTGCATCCAAAGCTCAATAGGTGTTTTTCATCCCTGATCCTACTAATAAGAAGTTGTTTATTGTTATGTTAACAAACAAAATAATTGACAACCAAAAAGATGTTAAAAGTCATCAAGATGTAGATATTGAGGATGATTCTTTTTTAGAGACATCAATTGATACTGATTATACTTGAGATTATTCTTTGTATGTGAGAGATGATCATCAAGAGGGTATTTGGACCATAAAGAGGGGACAAAGCAGAAAGAGCAAATGGTTTGTGAGTTTGCATTTTGTGTGTTTGAATTTTCTACTAATTGTTGTATTGTTCTTCTTATTTGTGAATTTGAATTTTCTAATAACTTTTGCCTAAATCTTGTTATTTGCCTTTCTATGTATTAATGTCTTACTTGTTTGTTTGATTATATTATATGTAAATGTCTTCCTCTTTTGATTATGATAGTGATCCAAGTGATATGATGAATGTGGATTCGAGTAATGCTAACAAACGGGTTGAGAAAGAGTTAGATGCTGAATCAAGTGTTTTGATGATTCCAAACTAACCTTCAAGAGCTTGGAATAAAGATATCAAAGGTGCACAAAAGGTTTCAAGTGAAGAAATTCTGGAGAAATAAGTGCAAGAATAGATGTAGGATGTTTAGTAATGTTTTGATTAGAGTAAAAGGCTTTGATTTGGTGAAAAGATGTTTTAAAACTTTGATTCTATGTTAAACCATGGAATATTTGAAAAACACCCACTAACAGACGAAGTTTGAAAGGTTTATACTGATCTGTCATCATGGAAATTTGAACTTTGGCTTTGAAAATTCGAATTTCGTATTGAAACTGAACAAGTCTGAAGAGAAACTTCTCTGACAGACGAATTTTGACTTGAGAAAATTTGAGTTTTGATAAGTGTCTGAAACGAGCTTTCAGTAACAGACGAACTTTGAGTTTTGAAAATTTGAATTTTAGACAAAATGTAACTTATGAAAACTAAAGAAATTCGTCTGAAATTATGTCAAAGTTTATCTGAAACCAAGTTTAGATTGGATTTCAAAATTGCTCACTGACAGACAAACTTTGAACATTAAAATTTGAATTTCAGAAACTAAGCTTGTAAATCTGTTACAATGATATGTTGACATATGAATGACAGTATTTATAAATTTGAATTTTGAAGTGAGTCTGAAAAGAGGTCTCTCTGACAGATGAACTTTGCCCTTTGAAAATTCGAATTTCGGATTAGAAGAACTATTGTGCCCTATAAACCAGCTACGGACAGACGAATTTTGGGGTTCCAAAATTCGAATTTAGAAGGCACTGTAGCAAATTGAAAATACTGTTCACACTTAACAGAACGTCTTCAAACTTGAAAATTCGTATGTCACAACGTAGAAACATTTTCCAAAGATCCAAATTCAAACTTTGATTCATGACAGACAAACATCGAATATTCAACGTTGAAGTCTTCAGTCTTCAGGTTCTGCGAAATTCGTCTGTTAACCAACTGAAATTCAAATTTCAGAGTGTCAGAAGCATTAAATGCGGTTGGTTAATGGATAGTTTTTTCAGAGTAACCGTTAGATAACTTCTCCAACTGATAGATTATGTCTCTAACGTATAGTTGAGACCTAAATCTATAAATATAACATCATTTGAAGTTGTGGGTAATGATTTTAATTTTGTATATGTTGAAACTCTGCCAAATCATCTACTCAAAGTCTCTTACTCTCTCACTTTAATATTTGTACTTCAACTTTCATATTCACTCTGTTTAAGAGAGTTTAATCATGGTAAACAATCTTATCTTCATCTGGAATAAAGATTTTCTTGTGAGGGGATATCACAAGGGATTGGGAAGTACTTAGTAAGAGTGCATAGAGTAAAAGAATGAGCTCTAGAAACAGAGCATCATCTTTGTACTGAGGCATTTGCAAGAAGCCCATTGAATTCTTGCAGAATAGTGGAAAATCTCAAGTGGTGACTTGGGGACTGGACGTAGGTCAAGTGGAGAGACCAAACCAGGATAAGTATGAGTTTTCTTCTCTTTACTGCTACTTTTACAGTTTATTCATTTATACTTTGTTTTACTATCATACTTTGCTTTCTTCACCTTCTTGTCATTTTGCAGAAAATTTTAATCTTCCCAATTCACCCCCCTCTTGGGAAGCCAGCTTATCTAACATTAGAGAAGCATCGTCATGGGTTGACCATCTTGAAAGAGGTCTTACAGGCAAGAGATAATGGCCAGAAGATTCATGTGGTGTGGAATTGTAGAGGCCACCCAATAAAAGATAGTGGAAAAAAATTAAGCAGCTATATCAGGATAGCTGTGAAGATGAATGTGCCTATAGCAAGTGGACAATGGAAGGATTAGATGAAAGTCCCTGAGGCTACGAAGGACTTGATTTTCAAGGATCTAGTGGTAAATAGCTTATTATGATTACCTTATAATGTTTTTTCCCTATATAGTTATACTTATCATAATTATTTTGGGTATTTTGTTTTGCAGTTGGGATTTGACATCGATGAGTGCCATAGAGATTTCATATACAAGAAAGCTGGAGTGTCAATGTGAGCTTTTCGATATATCCTCACAAAAAGATTTTTGAGAGATCCAAATGGTAACATCCTCGAGTATCTGCCTAAATTATTTGAAGTCTACATAAAGCAAGAAGACTAGGATGTTTTTGTGGGTATCTGCGACGAGGAATCTTTCAAAGTAATCCTTTTTTTAAGTGTTAGTTATTAATTCTATTCTAATACTATATGTTTTTGACTATTTTGTTTGAGATTTTGGTTTTCTATACATATTAGGCCAGCAAAACAGTGAAAGGGCCAAGTGTCAACAATACCCCTACAGAGCTAGCCATCTAGGATACTTGGGTGTAGAGGATAAGATGGTATGTGTCTATAGATCTTATTTATATGAATATATTTTCCTTATAAATACTTACATAATAGTTATTTATGTTAATACATAGCATTCTCAAGAGGGATCTGAAGGTGGCTCTTTAACCAAGCATCATGTGCTTTAGGTAAAGTCAAGAAAAAACAAGGAAGGGATTATTGAGAATGAAAGTGCCAAAAAAGTTTGCGATAAAATTGTAAGTCTTATATTATTATCTACATTTTAAATCATTTCTAATCTATTTCTATAAAATAATTTTTTTTTTGTTTTCACAGGATACCCTAGTAGAGTCCATGAGTGAAGGCATTGAGGAAGACATAGGGCTTGATGTGCTAGGCAAGGCATTAGGGCTCCCTGAGCACCCTGGTCGTGTTAAGGGTGCTGGGTTTGGCATCACTAAGAAAGCATATTTTAGGACTCAATGCCACTTATTGTCAGAGTCTGTAGCTAAGGTCACTCTCTTGGAGTCAACTCAATCTGATAGACAAAAAATTAGCCATGTTGATAGATTTAGTGCAAACACAAGCTGCAATTCTTAAGCAAATATAGTCATCACAAGTCACAACAACAAGCCCTAGTGTCAAGGATAGCTACCCTCTCCCATTTGATCATCTCCCTGAGGTAATTGTTTTTTTCTTCCACATGTATAAATTTTTTTGTCATTGGTATAGGGTGTATCATACTGTCTTGTCGTGTAGTTGCAAAGGGGCATGTGGAAAACACAGGAGGCATCATTCACAATCAAGCCCTACTTGAAGGCCATGTCAAAGTATCAATTGATGTGCCCAAAGAGGAGAATGTTGTATTGTCGATTCCTACTTAAGATGCGGATAAGGTAGGACAAGCAGTAGGTAGTTACATAGCATGGCCAATGAACCTTATTACCCTTGCTCTATCTGTACAAGTATGTCAATTGACACTTTATTATAATTTGCTATTGTGTAATCACTAGTTCATCTCAAATTGACCAACTTTGTTGCATAGGCAAAAGGAAAGCGTGTTCTAGGGTCAGGGCAATCCAAAGAGTCAATCATTACACCGATGAAAAGACTACCTGAACGAAATGTTAATTTAATGAAAAACTGCAAGTACTTGAGAAGATTAGTGAACACAGGGCAATAGGAGATTATAGAAATTGAGTATGATATAGGGATCTACAATAAAAGGATAACTGAAATGATCATCAGAGAAGTCATCATATTCATGATGGATCATCAATGGCTTGGGGTTGCAAATATTAACATATATATCAGGTACTTAAACTAACATAAATGAACTGATTTCCAACTAACCTTTCATTTGAGTGGGTATATTTGTTTTTTCATTTAAGTACTTGTATGAAAAATTTTTGGTCCCAACCAATCTCACTAGCAAATTTATGTTCCTCCACCCCCAAGAAATATCATCTTTTTGTATAGGTTTGATGCCCCAAAAGGAGATCACAGAACAATCTTAAGAAATTGCAGATGTGTTCAAGGCAAGAGCCGACAAGGAAGTATTATATTTGGCACCTTATCACCAATGGTGAGTAAGTTGTTGCTAAAATATCAAATGATGACTTAATTCTTGTGAACTGCATAGTTATAATTTGTTGATGTTAATTATTTTTTCATTAGAGAACATTGGATGTTGATTGTCATCAACCCAGTAAAGCCAAAAATATATTATTTAGACTCTGGAAAATAATCAAGGCCAGAGAACCACATCCAAATGATAGAAATGTTTAATAAGTAAGAATAAGTTTTTTTTTTGTAGTTTTGTAGATGTCTCCATGTTAATTCAAAGTTACACTTATATTAATTTCTTTTCTCATGCTTAATAGCGCTGTGAAGATGTTTCAAGTAGAATGAGGCCTTAATGACAAGAAGCAACAACATGTAAATGGACATTAATAAAGGTATTTATAAATTAATATTTAAGCAATTATATATTGCAATTGACATTCTTCACAATTAATATGTATGTATATATTTTTGTTTAGTGTCCGAAGCAATCTAATGGTATCGATTGTGCATATTATGTACTGAAATTCATGAAAGATATCATAATGCATGAACAAAGCTCTATCCTGGTCACAGTATATAATTCCATTTTATGCAATTACATTAATGCTTATAGCTTTTGACCATTTTTAGTAATTTCAATTTATTAATTTCTTCATGATATTTTAACTTGTATAGTACTTCCCGGATACCTACTGTGACAGTACTCCAAAAATCAAATCAATGAGGTCATCACAGAGTGGAGTGGTTACGTGGCAGAAATCTACCTAACTAAAGAGGAGGAGGAGGGATCGGAGTAATTGATTATATTCTCTTTTCTTAGGTTTGACTAGGGAACATAGTTAGCTTAAGTAATGTCATATTAGGGAATATAGGTAGCTTCTTTTTATTCTCTACACAAACTACATGTCATAGTGAATTGGTTCCTTGTAGTTATTTTGGATAATATATGTAGTTTTTCGATTTGTTGAATTGGTTCATTGTAGGAATTTTGGATAATATATATAGATTTTTTATCTGTTCTACAAATTTAAAATTTGTCCAAATATATTTCTAGTTGTACTGGGACAATTTCTATTATTTTGGGTTATGCAGGATGTAAAAAATATTAGGGAGTACTTAAAAAACTAGTAGAATGTTGGGGAAAAAAAAGAAATGTAGACAGTTATTTTAAAACCGTCATCAAAAGTTCACTTTTGTAGGCGATTATAACAACCTACAAAATGCTCACATAGTAGGTGGTTATGAACCACCAACAATAGCTAAAAATAACTGCCTACAAAACCCTTTTCTGGTGTAATGAATAAAAGATAGCTAGAACCATGAAAGATCAATGAGTGAGGAATAAATAACAACCTACTGCAAGTGGAGATCAGCAAGCAGAGGTTCCCCTTTTGCTATCTCGCAGTGATCCCCAAAGACCAAATATCTGCTTGAATAAACAGAATAGCTGGTAATGACTTTTGAGATATTACAAGAATAGTAGACAAATTAATGGAGGGCAGAAAGAAGAGAAGATCAAAATATGGGTTTAATTAGAATTTTTAAAAGACTTAGAAACTAACAATAAGATAACCTTCTCATTATATCCTTCTGAATTTTGAATGACCTCTGGTGCCATCTAGAATGGTTTTCCCAAAAATGTCTATTGTTTTCAAGGAAATTAGCATATCCAGTAAAAGATGAAGAGTACAAATGCACAAAGCCTATACATATTTTTTAAATTGCAAACACCATTAGATAAAATAATGGCAAAAAAGTAGAGAGCTTTAAATAAGAAACAGTAAATGGAAATTCACTATGCCCTACATCACATGAAGCCATAGTGCATTGCTTTATTCCTTTTCTTTCAATCCTACAATCTACAATTGATTTGATTATCTACTTGAAACGAAAAAAATTGTTCTTCAAAAGACGTTAAGAGCAGCATAAAGTTAAAAGAGAATGGAAGTCAGTTTTAATCTAAATGTAAAGAAAAAACCAAATTATGTCAATAAACCATTTCATTAAGCCTTAATGAAATTTGTTTACCTTTGTCCTCCATATAGTCCTTGTTAACCGAGCAGAAACACCAAAATCTGCAACCTCTGAGAGTCGCAAGATTCACATGCAAATGCATGAAAGTCCCAATCTCAAATATTCAGGGGTGTTATTTTTTAACAAAATCATTGTCTATCAAAATATCAAAAGAATTATAATTAAATTAGATGACTAAGTTTTCCTACAACAGGACATCTACCTTTACACCACCATTCTTAGCCAATAAAATGTTTGTAGCTATAAAATTGGAAAGTAAATGTTGTCAATAATAAAGCTAAATGTAAATAGTTTCAAAGCAAAGAAAAAAGAAGGGTGATACCTTTAATGTCTCTATGGATTTTTCCTTCACTGTGTAAGTAATCAATCACATGCAACAAGTCCTGTAGAATGCTAGCAATTGACATTTCATCAAGTGAAGGACCTTATTGGACCTACAAAAGGGGGAAAAATTAGCACTATAGAAAAAAGAATATCATATTTCCATATGCCAAATTATCCTTAAAAATACACAAATGATAAGTCAAGGAGAGAATAAAAATTGATCATGCAAAATATGAGCATAAAGACCTAAGTTTTGGTATATCAGCATTTTACATCAACATTTTTAAAACTAGTGCATCTGAAAGTCAAAAAATATGCTAAAGAGCATACAAAGAAAAATTGACTAAATTTTGGCCACAAAAATTACCAATATTAAAGGATAGAAATATAAAAGCTAAACCATAGAAATATAACTTAAGAGATTCAGAAAGATATTACTCATGATTATATAGCTAAACAATATATCAAATATTGTAGCAAATAAGTAGCTGAAAATAAAAATTCATGAAAGATAGCATGCCAGAAAGGAGGTGTTGATCTTGGAGGAATCATGATCAGTAGGCACAAAAGATCATCACTTCAATACCACTAGTAAATGCACATCATGTGAAGCATGAACGCAAAGGCGATACCAACAAGAATGGAAACTTTTGTATCTCCTTGAAAAATAAAAATTGAACTGAACTTCTTTTTTTCTTTACAGAGGGGAGGGGTGTCACAAGTAAATAATTGGATGAAACAAGTTCAAAGGATTTGGCAAAATTTGGCCAAAGCACCTTTAACACCATCTACTTCTTAACAATTTCATTTGATTTGAGCATCACAGTTGAAATCCAAATTGTGACAAAAAAAAACCAGCAAGTTCCCAGAAGTAAATATCAACATATCACATGGAGAGAATTAAAAATACAAATTCACAATATGACAGTGATGGATTCAATTAGGATAAAAAGTAAATAGAAGATAAATACAAACAGACCAAATGATCCTCAAAAACCTTTCCTAACCATTTTTTGCTGTTCCTACCCCCACACAAGCCCCATTTCCCATAAACATGTAGTTTAAACCTTAATATAATCATCCATACATATATTAGTTTATAAAAATTTCATAGTTTCCATCACTCCTAAAGGCATGCAACCTCTGTGTCCGGCCATTATTCTGCCAAGCACATTCCATTAGAACAATCAAGATAAGGCTTCCAACATAGTTAAGTTGTTATTCGAATGTGATATCATTTAGGACATCTAGTAGAAAAGCATATTGCACAAACTATGTAGGAATTTGGTCCAACTATGTAATTGAGTCTAGCATATCTTATGTTAGTCATAGATGCTACAACAGGACGGTGTACACAACGAGTAAAAGGAAATAAGGGAAAAGAATAGTTCCATTTAAGCACTTTAGGAGCATGAAGCCAAAATGAACATAAAAAACATTAAACGAATGAACAGGAATAGTACTTTACAAATGCTGACAAATGAAAAGGACCATCAATAACCAGATCAAATTAGTAAATGTTGATGAATGAACAGAGTTATAAGGGGTACACACAAAGTCAAAGACAGAGATCAAAAAAAAAACAAATCAAAGGCCAATTATCAGTGGAAACTTAACAATAGAGAAGATAAATGCATGATGAACTGTGAGCAAGGACAAGAGATGCTTATCAAAAGAGAAGACAAACACACAATGGATGTCAGACTTCGTAGCCCTCGCCTCTAGGCTATGCGAGTTACCAAACCGTAAACCTTTATTTTCTCTACCACTTCGTCTTCGTGCTTGGATTCAATAAGAAGGAGGAAAATACAACAACGAGTTGCAACGATCCAAAACAAAGAGGAGCCGACACCAAAGGACCATAGAGACAAACCAGTCAAGGATGTGCTTGATGGAGTGGAGATCTAAGAGAGATTGGCTTTCTTTTGAGCTTTGGACACTAAAATATGACTATCATCTGCTAATAGTCATGGCTGAATGGAGGTAGGAGGAGGTGAAGAGAGAAGGGTCATGGAGAAAAGAGTTTGATGGGCGCAAGAGAGAGAGAGGAGTTGTGGGAATAGTCTGTCGCAGAGCAAAAAGGAAAGTTCCCAAGATGGGGGTGATCCTACCATCCTATTAAATAAAATTTCTAGTACTATGAATTTTTTTACCATCCTAAAAAAATATAATTTAGGACTGTCCTTTTAGCAATATTCCTAAAATATTTAAAGTTAAACATTTTATTTACAAAAATGTCACCCGCCATATTTATTAGGATGTTTCCTTTTTCCATAGTCCTAAAATGCAGTCCTAGAAATGGTTTTTTCTACTAGTTGAAGCAAGATGTAATAATCTATTAAAATATTTCATACCTATCACAAAGAGATAAGAAGACATAAGATCTCCTTGCTTAATACCCTTACCACATGGGAAGTAGCCTTCAAGAGTATTTGGCAATTTTTGTTGAATCAAGTGTTTTGATGATTCTAAACCAACCTTCTAGAGTTTGGAAAGAAGATATCAAAGGTGCATGGAAGATCTCAAATGGAGAAATCCAAGTAAAATCAGCACAAGATTAGCTATAGGATTTCTTACTATGTTTAATTTGAGTAAAAGATTTTGAACTAGCAAAAGAATGTTTTAGAAATATGATTCTATGATAATTCATGGAATATTTGAAAAACACCCACTAACAGACGAACTTTAAAGTGTTAAAATTGATCTATTGCTTTGAAAATTTGAACTTTGGCTTCTGAAATTCAAATTTTGAATTAAAAATTAGTTAGTTAGAAAAGAGATTCCTCTGATAGATGAACTTTGAGTGTAGAAATTCGAACTTTGACATAAGTCTAATGAGAGCCTTCTCTGATGGACAAACTTTTGATTTTGAAAATTCAAATTTCTGATAAAACACAATTCATGAAAAATGAACAATTCGTCTGAAGAAATGTCAAAGTTCATCTGAAAGTAAAGTTTAAAAAGAGTTCCAAGATAGCTCACTGATAGACCAACTTCGATTTTGAAAATTAGAATTTCAAAAACAAAGCTTGCAAGTCTGTTATGATAATCTATTGACATACGAATGTTAGTATTTAGAAATTTGAACTTTGAACTAAGTCTGATTAGAGCTCTCTCTGACAGACGAACTTTGATTTTTGAAAATTTGAATTTTAAAAAGATGAACTATTGTACCTTATTGACCTGCCCACTGACAGACAAATTTTGGGCACCAAAATTGAAACTTTGAAGGCACTGTAGCAATATGGAACAACTGTTCACACTTACCAAAAGAACTTTAAACTTGAAAATTCGTATGTTCCAACATAGAAACATTTTTCAAAGATGAAAATTTGAACTTTGTTTCATAACAGACGAACTTTGAAGTTCAATGTTGAAGTCTTTAACTTTCGGTCTCTGCGAAATTCATCTATTGACCAACCAAAATTCAAAACTTTGAGTGTCAGACGCATTAAATGCAGTTTGTGAATGGATAGTTTTTCAGAGTAATCGTTGGATAACATCTCTAACGGCTAGATCTTGTCTCTAACGTATAGTTAAGACATAAATCTATAAATAGAACTTCATTTGAAGTTGTGGGTAACGATTTTACATTGTATATACAGAAACTCTGCCAAATTCTTAAGTCAAAGCCTTTTACTCTCACATACTTCATTCTCTATACTTCAACTTTCATGTACACTCTAAAATTACATAGTTCAACTATTGTAATCAATCTTATCTTCATCTAGAAGAATGATTTTCTTGTGAGGGGATATCACAAGGGATTTGGAAAGCACTTAGCTAGAGTGCCAAGAGTGAGATTGTAAGCTCTCAGAACAGAGTATTAAGTTGTATTAGGCAATTGCAAGAAGCCCACTGAATTCTAGAAAGATAATGAAAAATCTCAAGTGGTGGCTTAGGGACTGGACGTAGGTCAAGATAGAGAGACCAAACTAGGATAAATATTTGTGTCTTCCCTTCTCTTTACTGCTATTACCTTGCTATTCCTTTACACTCTGTTTTTACTGTCACTTTTGCTTTCATCAATTTCTTGACTTTTGTAGAAAATTTTAATCTTCCCAATTCACCCCCCTCTTGGGAAGCCAGCATATTTAACAATTTTAACACAAGTCATATCCCAATATACAAAGATGGAATGATAACCTATGCCAATCATGACTTTTCTCAAAAAATTCCACTCAATAGAGTCCTAAGCCATATGGATGTCAACCTTAAATGTGCACCTTGGAGAAATATTTTTTCCAGAGTAACCCTTCATCAATTCTTGACTTAAAAGCATATTGTGAATCATGGATCACTTCTACATAAAAGCTCCCTAAGCATCCCTTATAATGTAGGGCAAGATTACTTTGAGTCTACCAGAGATAATCTTGGTAATGATTTTGTAAATCACATTACAACAAGCAATCAAGCAAAAATCTTTAATTTTCACAGCATTTTTGGGATGAGTGACAATACATTGTCATTAATTTGATTCAATATTTTTCCTGCATGAAAAAATTCCTGAATTGTTACAATAAAAAAGGGTCCAATAATTGCCCAACTTCTTTTAGAAAACAATGCATTGAAACCATAAGGCCTTGAGGCTTTTAAATTAATAATAAAGAACATAGCTACTTTAACCTCTTTAGAGGTAATGGAGGTATCAACTTTGCATTTAGTTCATTAGGGATAAGAGGGTTAGTCCCAATCACCTTTTTATCTATAGAAGCAGTGGGTTTGGAAGATCCCAAAAGTAGTTTATAATAGTCCAGAATGTGGCTAATGATAGCTGATTTTTAAGTAATTATACTATTATAATCATCAAGTAACATGTATATATTATTATGCCTTCTTTTATGCTTCAAAAGAACATGAAAATAACTAGTATTTTCATTACTAGCTTGAATCCACATGTCTCTAGCTTATTCTTCAACTATCCATGATATAGCTTGCTAACTTTAGTGAAGCTTTGGATGCTTTCTCTCTCTTTCTTAAGTAATAATTCTTTTTTTTTTGTAAAGTAACAATTCATTGAACCTATCATTCTCAAAAGAACTTTGAACACTATACAATTTCTCTCTAGCAGCCTCCCTTTTTTCCTTAAGATGTGCAAACTTTTCTAAATTCAACTTCTTTAGACCTATTTCATTTTCTTCATTTTAGTCACTAGTTTAAACATAGCAGAGCCAACAATTTCCTCTTGCCAAACCTCTGAAACCAAATTATTGAAGCAAGGATCCTCCAACCATATATTCTTAAACTTGAAAGGAATCCGATACTTTTGGGCTTCCTTTTCCATTCTAAGAATAACATAGAAAGATTGGGAGTAACAAAGTCAACCACTGGATCTTGAAAATTGGTCAACCATCTATCATTCACCACTGCTTTATCCAGCTTGCAACAAGTACACCCACTAGAGCAAGTCATAAAATAGCCATTAAATGTGAGATCTTGAAGGTTGTTATGTTTAAACACATCAACCAACTCTCTTTCAACATGGCATATAGCTCCAGAGTCAACTTGCTTTTCAAATGAATCAATCACAACATTAAAGTAAGCCAATTAGTAGCCAAGGATAAAAAATTATTGTGCTAGTAATGAGACGTCCTCCCACAGCTTTTTTCTTCTTCCTGAGTCATTATAAGCATAAATATAAGCAACCAAAAATTGATGAGAGCCACTTCTAGAAGCAATTTTATAGTGACTCATTTGGCTTGTCATATGGATAGTTTGAACCATTAACTTTTGAGCTTTCCATAAGATCATATTCCTGCAATTTTTATGATAATCAATATTTGAGCTAATTGACCAATCACAAGGTGAGTTGTAGCACCTCCCTCAAGGGGATCATTTAGCCCCCTTATATTCCATGCTATTAGATTAATTCTATCCATTAGGCTTGATAGATTGGTCTTGTTCTAGAGGCTTTATTTGCTGCTTACCTCCGTCATGGGCTCTATTAGATTGCAATGTATCTTGGGTAGAAATAGTTTTAAAATTGTTAGCATTAGGTCTTCTTGATCCCTTCTTTTTAGGTGCCTTTTGCCATTCTTCAACACACTTATTTTCTCCTTTTTTTGCTAGGTCTCCAATAAGAGCAAGAATTGTTGGGTGTTTTAATAGTAGCTATACTAGGAGCAATAAAGTCTTTCCTTACCTATATCTTCTAAGTTTTCCCCTTAGGACATGAATCCTCTCTATGTCCAAACTTTGCACATTTAGGGCAATGCCTTGGCTTCCATTCATACAAGACAAGTTGTTCTACTTCTATCCTATTAGCACCTTACAAAATAATCTTGTCTTTTAGAGGAGCAACAACGTTGACTTAAATTAACATCCTAGCATATGACAATCCCTCCTTATTAGTTATTAATTTATTTGCATAATATGGCTTCCCTATCATACTAGCAATATGGCTTAACATTTTCACTAACCTGAATTGGACGTCAAAATTCGGAAAAGTAATCCAAATTGGCAACATTGAAGATTGTGAGGATCTAGTTCCATACTCAGACTATATTTTGTAAGTAAGAGGATTCAACCCTTTGAATAGCCAAGGTCCACCCTCTAATACACAACACATATCCTTTTCAGAGTCAAATCAAAATATAAAATCCCTTTTATAATTGAGATAAATTTTTGACTTTGAAATCATATTCCAACTAGTAGTCACATAATTTTCCATAGATGCAAAAGATACACTCATCCTACATAACAACTCCAATCAATGGATTTTTCCAATATTCAACTTCATCTTTAATATCCTCATCTGTAAAAGTAAGGACTAATTCATTCTTAGTGGGGATAAAGTCAAGAGTAAGGCAATTACCTAGGTCATGATTTCTAGCTAGAATATCACTCCTTGTTCACTCAAACTTTAAGGGTGGTAAGCTAGCCTCTGAAGCAAGGTTTGGTGCATCTTGAAGAGAACCCATGATTTGAGAGGGAGGGCTGTCTTCCCTTGAAAGTTCCTTTTTTTTCTTGAGCTACATTCACCGTAGATTGAGAAGGAGGAGCCGAAGCTTTAATGGTTCTCGATTTCACTTCTCGTTGGGAATACTCACAAACATTGAAGCCTTTGTCTTTGTCTATCTAGTAGGTATTGAAACCAAGCTAGACTTCATTTCTAGCGAGGCATTATGAGATCGCATGGTAGAAGGTTAAGCTAAATCATCTTGAGCGTCTTCATTGAGTGATTTTTTATGAGCATATCACTTTTTCACCCTAGGTGGAGACCGGCATAGGTTAGGAAGTGTCAAGAGAGAGACATGGTGAAAGCAAATAATACTTATTTTAATTGAATGATTTCTATTTTCTTGGTATATGTACCTAAATATTGTTTTTCTTGTGAATGATTAATCATTATTTGCATGCATATAATTCATTGTATGACAAATTAAAAGATGAAGTAATCAACAATAATTGATTTAAGTGATATGTCGCTTATTCGTCTCAAGCAACAATATCTTGGATTTGAATTTTTGTATATGAAGAAAATTGATGCTCAAAGATTTTTATATGTATGTGATCTAACCTAACTCAATTCAAATTAGTCAATACTGAATAAATCCAAAAACCGATTGATATTACCCAAAAAAAAAATGAAAGATGATTAATAATTTTAAAATCTTTAAGACATTAATAGACATATATGCCATGTTTGGTAGTCATGAAAGAAGTTTTATGAAAGAGAGAAGAAGAAAGAAATCCTTGCATAACATGTTTAAGGTTTTTAGGAATTAAAAATAATCTTTTTCAACCAACAAGGTCCAAGCATAGTTGATAGATAGTTGGGTCCCTTAAGCATACAATCCTAGTTTTGATCCCCGATTATATGTATGGAAAATACTTTGTTAGAAGAGGCAAAACCTACTTCAATAATTTGTATGCCTTGAAGGGATTAGACTTTGGCTGTTGGCTAAGAAATACCCTTGTTGCTCATGTAAAAGAAAAAAAAGACTAGACTTTTTCATGAAAACATTCTCTCTCTCTCTCCTTCCTCCTTCTCTTTTTCCATTTCCTTTAAATGGCCCCTTCCTACTAAACATGTAGTATAGGATATGAATTTTGTAGAAAATAGAATTATACTCTATTATGAATTGTATGATTCATACAAATCAAGTTATATATTTTAATAACTAATTAACAGTAATAGGATTCGAATTCATTTCCTTGCGATAACTATTCTATATTATTTTAAGAGGCATTTGTGTACTTGGGAAAAATCACCAACAAAAGTCCACTTAAGTACCTATATATCCTTAGTGCATAGTTTTGTGAGGAGAGAAAACACAATTTTCAAACTAAGGGTGTATATATAAATATAAATATAAATATAATAAATCATGAATAATACAAATTATTTTTTAAACTTTGGGTAATATATGAGACAATATATCAAAATTTTATAATAGTTTGCAAAACTAAGGTATGGATAGGAAGGTTCTTTGATCAAGACATAATATCCTAAAATTTCTAGATAGTATAAGATGTAACGGGATATGATTAAATCCTAAATACAAGAATAGATGTGACAAAGAGCAAAAAGGTCAATTTTCGAGTCAAGGAAATAAAATACAAAAATTATATTTTAGTCCCTAGAAAAAGAATTATTTGCATTTTAGTTCCTAGGGAAATTACAGAAAAATGCTTAAAAGTTTTGAAAATTATATTTTTTGCCCCAACCAAGGGTAGTTTCAAAATTACAAAAATTTCATGTCAAAAATGAAGCTTGCGACGAACCAAACTCAATGGTATAATGCATTGAGGTTAACAAAATTAATGTGAAGAAAAATTTAATACTGAACATTAAAAAGTGCATAGTAAAAGGCACTTAAGCCCCACAAAAAGTAGATAAAGTAAGAAAAAAAAAGTATGTGGGCCCCATATTTAGACTATCTAGGACCAAAGATTATGATAAATATAGATCTCAATGTAGTTATAACCGGTATCCCTAAAGTAATAAAATACTACCAATGTAGCTTTAATTGTCCAAACCAGTGCAGGATATATCTAGATAAAGGAAATATGCATTATTTTGAGAAAATATGCCCTAAATTTCGTGGCCATGCAGCTGTACATGGGGGAAAAGAAATAAAATAATATTTCTTGCAAATTCTTGAAGTTTCTTGAAGGAAAAGTGTTAAAAAATGATTGGTTAGCAATTTTTATAAATACTCCCTCCTCTTGGACGTGCACGACAGCCAAGGAAGTAAGAGAAAGCAGCTGAAGATAGTGAGAAAGAAAGGAGGAGATGTGAAGAAGAAGGAGGAGAAAAAGGAAGAAGAAAAAGATGAGAAAAAGGTAAGCAAATCTTCTCTCAACCTCTTGTGCTTTTCTTCAAGTTCCAAGAAGTTTACGGTGGTTTTCTTCAGTTCTTCTTTTCTCCTCTTATTGTATGAATTTTAGCCTAAGTCTTAAGGGATGAGGGAAGTGTTTTTGTGCCATAAAATTTAGAGAAAGCATGGGAAATGCTAAAGGAACAAGCTTTATTAAGTTTTAAAGCAATTTTGAGAAATTCCATTCTTCCTCTTAAACCCTTGATTTTCAGCCAAGGCATAGTGTGGTAAAGGGTTGGATTTTCATGGTTTTAATGTTAAAAAATGATTCCTTTGGGTCCAAATCAATAAAGAAAAAATGTTGGATTCAAGAAAAACCAAAAGATAAAAGTAAATGAATTTTGTAAGGTTTTAAGGCTCTTTATGAAGCAACCCTTAGTTCAAGTTGATTTAGTTAATATTTGGTGATGTATTAGGGTTTGAAGAAGCTCAAGGAAGTCCTTGGAAGGATTGAAATCAAGAAGAAAATCCTAAGGTTTCATAAAGGTAGTAAATTTTTATTTCTTATTTTATGTTATTTTACTATGTTTTATGACTTGATATGAATTGCCATGTTGTTTGTTTGATGATTGGTGGCAATTTGGCTAAATTTTAAGTAAGGGTTTTATCCTAAGAAATCTCTTTTCTAAACCATTGTGCTGCCTAAATTTTTATAAAAATAATATGGTATTTTATGCCTTTATGTGTTTATGTGATATTTTATGGCATAAATAATAGCATGAATGCATGAAATAGTTTTGCTACTGGAATTTCCAAAATCTCATCACCCAAATACTAATGGACATAGAACTCGGAAGAGAAAACACTCTTACTTGAATGTACTTAATCCTGGTTTGATTGATGATGGGAATATAGAAATGAGCCCTATTCATACCAGATTCAAAGGGCTATTTTCATCCTAAATTTAGACAAAGAATTAAAAGAAATTAAACACGAAGAGGGGGGTTATGAGAGTTATAAAAACTCATTATTGATGCATTACAATTGGCTCATTATGGAGTTTTAATTTGGAAGGAGTTATGGAAGTTTCATGGCTGCTCTTTATTCATCTGTTTCATCCTTCTCAGGTTAGATAGGACTCACCCTCGAGTCAAGATCGGCGTCATCATCAAGTACGAAGATAAGTCAACAACATTAAAAGTAGCAGAGACTTCATAGGCACCAGGCAACTTTACTTTGTAAGCCTTGTTGTAGATTTTCTACACAATTTTGAACGGACCGTCAGCTCCAGGGGAGAGCTTGGCATTTGGCTATTCAAGAAAATGTTCCTTTCTTAGATGTATCCAAACCAAGTCTCCCACATTAAAGGTCCATTATCTGTTATTCTTGTCTCATTGAGTTTTGTATTTCAAATTCTACTTCTAGATTTTCTCTCGGACTTACTCGTGTAGCTTCTTGATTTCCTTAGCCATGTGGTCTATATTACTACTGTAATGTTGATTATCAAATAAAGGAGTCAAATCCAATGGACTAAGTTGTCAGGCACGATAACTACTTCGAATGGACACTTCCCAGTAGCTTGATTAGTTGAGTTACTGTAAGTGAACTCAACTTATGAAAGGATAAGATCCCACTATTTCAAATTTTTCCCAACAAAGTTTCGAAGTAAGTTTCCTAGGTTCCTATTACTTGCTTCAATTTGTCCATACATCTGGGGATGACCAGCACTACTGAATTGAAGTTTAGTATCCATTTTCTTCCACAGAGTTCTCCAGAAGTGGCTTAAGAACTTGACATTACGATCAAAGGTGATAGTCTTAAAAATACCATGGAGCCAGACAATCCCTTTAAAGTACAGATCTGTAACTTGGACAGTATCATTGGTTTTTTGGCAAGGGATGAAATGTGCTATCTTTGAGAATCTATCCACAACTACCATTATGGATTCTTTCTATCTATGAGTTCATGGTAATCCAACGACAACATCTTATTAAATAAGCTGGCTTCCCAAGGGGGTAAATTAGGAAGATTAAAA
The DNA here is from genome assembly GCA_026686845.1 of Adenanthera pavonina. Lineage (NCBI taxonomy): Eukaryota > Viridiplantae > Streptophyta > Magnoliopsida > Fabales > Fabaceae > Adenanthera > Adenanthera pavonina. Next base: position 15,596,911 of record JAIVEN010000017.1, read on the forward strand.
ATTTTTCTGCAAAACGTTATGAAAGTGAAGAAAGTAAAGGGTGATAGTAAAACAGAGTATAAATGAAAAGACAGTAAAAGTAGTAGTAAGGAAGAAAACACTCAGATATTTATCCTGGTTCGGTCTCTCAACTTGACCTACGGCCAGTCCCCAAGTCACCACTTGAGATTTTTCACTATCCTGCAAGAATTCAATGGGCTTCTTGCAAATGTCACAGTACAGCATTGATGCTCTGTTTCTAGAGCTCACACTTTCTCTCTTTGCACTCTCACTAAGTGCTTCCCTAATCCCTTGTGATATCCCCTCACAAGAAAATCTTTCTTCCAGATGAAGATAAGATTATTTACAATGAATAAACTCTCTTAATCAGAGTGTATATGAAAGTTAGAGTACAAAGAATGAAGTATGTGAGAGTGAGAGACTTTGAGTAGATGATTTGGCAGAGTTTCAGTATGTACAAAGTAATTTTTGTTTTTCACATCTTCAAATGAAGTTCTATTTATAGATTTCTGTCCCAACTATATGTTAGAGACAAGATCTAGCCATTAGAGATGTTACCCAACAGTTACTCTGAGAAACTATCTGTTTCCTAACCGCATTTAATGCTTCTGACACTCAAAGTTCGAATTTCAGTTGGTCAACAAACGAATTTCACAGCAACTAAAAGCTATAACCTTTAACATTGAACTCCCGAAGTTCGTCTGTTATGAAGTAAAATTTGAATTTTCATCTTTAGAAAATGATTCTATGTTGGAACATACGAATTTTCATGTTGAAAGTCTTTCTGTTAAGTGTGAATAGTAATTTCATTTTGCTACAGTGCCTTCGAAATTCAAATTTTGGAACCCAAAATTCGTCTGTCAGTAGCTGGTTTAATAAGGCATAGTAGTTTATCTTATTCGAAATTCGAATTTTCAAAGGGCAAAGTTCATCTGTCAGAGAGACATTTTTTCAGACTTACTTCAAAGTTCAAATTTATAAATACTGTCATTCATATGTCAACATATTATTATAACAGACTCACAAGCTTTGTTTCTGAAATTCAAATTTTCATGTTCAAAGTTTGTCTGTCAGTAAGCAATTTTGAAGCCCTATCTAAACTTGGTTTCAGATGAACTTTGACATATTCTCAGACGAATTTTTCAATTTTCATAAGTTACATTTTATCTAAAATTTTAATTTTCAAAAGTCAAAGTTCATCTGTCAGAGAAAGCTCTTTTCAGACACGTATCAAAATTTAAATTTCTCAAGTCAAAATTCGTCTATCAGAGAAGCCTCTTTTCAGACTTGTTCATTTTCAATACGAAATTCGAATTTCCAAAGCCAAAGTTTGAATTTTCAAAATAGCAGATCAGTATAAACCTTTCAAACTTCGTCTGTTGATAGGTGTTTTTCAAATATTCCATGAATTACCATAGAATCAAGGTTTTAAAACATCTTTTTACCAAATCAAAGTCTTTTATTCAAATTAAAACATTACTAAATATTCTACATCTATTCTTGCACTAATTTTTCTAGAATTCCTTCACTTGAAACCTTTGGTGCACCTTTGATATCTTTATTCCAAGCCCTTGAAGGTTGATTTGGAATCATCAAAACACTGGATTCAACACATCTATGCTTACATCTTCCAAAGGTGCTTTTGGAACAGGAAAAGGCATGTATAAACTAGTATTTTGGCTCCTAAACTTAGCCAAATGGCATGTTCTGCACCTTTGAATGTGCTTGTTGATGTCTCGTTCAAGCCTTGGCCAATAAAAATTTTCTTTGACTAAGGCCACAATTTTGTCTCAACCAAAGTGACTAGCCAACCCACCTTTATGGACTTCCTAGATTATGGCCTCTCACAATGACCATTAAGCATGATGATAGCTAAGTGCATTAACTACCAAATTCAGAATTCCAGCCTTGTTCTTGAGCAGGAATAGGTAAAACTGTAAGGTCGCACTCCAAATGGCATGTCTGTGATAGATCTTTTGTTGAGAATTTAAGTGCTTAAGGGCATTATGATCATAATAAAGGATGAATTCTTTATTCAGCAGATAGTGACTCTAATGTTGCAAAGCTCAGACAATGACATAGAATTCTTTGTCATAAGTAAAGTATTTGAGCTTAGCATCATTAAGTTTCTCATTTAAGAAGGCAATTGGATGTCCTTTTTAGCTTAGTACAGCATCAATTCCAGTGTTGAAGGCATCACTACTGACCTCAAACACTTGGTCAAAATTGGGAAGAGCTAACACAGGAGCTTCTATTTAACGCTTCTTCAATTCATAAAAACTCACTCCTTTGAACTTGCTCTATCCATTGAAATTTGTCTCCTTTGATACAGTTTATGAGGGGTGTAGAAATAGAGCTAAAGTTTTTGATAAACCTCCAATAGAAAGATGCCAATCCATGGAAACTTCTAAATTCATGGGTGGATTTTGGAATTGGCTAGCTGTTAATGGCTTAAATCTTACTGTGGTCAACAAGAACACCCTTTGTCGTAATGATATAGCCTAGAAAAATCATTTCATTGGTCAAGAAGGAACACTTCTTGAAATTGGCAAATAGTTTTTGCTCTTACAAGGTCTACAATACTTGTTATAGGTGCTCTAAATGCTCTTTTTTGTTCTTGATGTAAACAAGAATATCATCAGAGTAAACAAAAACAAATTTGCTGATGAAGGGGTAAAGTACTTGATTCATCAATCGTACGAATGTGCTAGGTGCATTTGTTAGCCCAAAAGACATTACAGTCCACTCCTACAGATCATCTCTTATTTTGAAAGTGGTCTTCTATTCTTCTCCAAACCGAATTTTGATCTAGTCATATCTACTTTGAAGGTTAATCTTGGAGAAGGTGGTGACTCCATGCAACTAGTTTAACATGTCATCAAGTAGAGGAATCATAAATCGATACTTAATGATGATCTTGTTGACTGCTCTACAATCAATGCACATTCTCCAGCTACCATCTTTCTTAGGTACTAAAAGTACAGGCACAACACAGGGACTGACACTTTCACAGATTAATCATTTCTTCAGCAAATCTTTAACTTGACATTAAACTTCAACATGTTCATGTGGATTCATCCTGTAGGCAGGTTTATTAGGAATTATTGCTCCTAGGACAAAGTCCATGACATGTTAGATATCTTGCATAGATGGCAATCCTGGAGGAATCTCATTTGGGATCATGTCTGAAAATTTAGCAAGTAATTGTTCAACTTATGTCGGAATAGTGGATCCATTGTTTGACTCAAACAATAGAACAAGACCTAAGGTTTAGGTTTCTTCCATCGACACTTTAAGCTACTTCTTACTAACTAAAGAAACTAGTGGCTTGGATTCCTTTCTGCTTTGGATGCATTCACTAGGCAATATTGGACTTAACTTGATCTTCACCTCATCATTCTCAAAGGAATAGGTATTTGCATGACTATCATATAGAGCACGATAATCATATTGCCAAGGTCTTCCTAAAAGAATATGAGAAGCATCTATAGGAATAACATCACACCAAACTTCATTTTGATGCTTCTTTCCCCATTGAAAAGGAAACAAGACATTGCTCAGAGACTTTTACCTTGCTTTCTTTGTTAAGCCACTACAACTTGTATGGAAGTGGATGAGCCCGAGTAGTCAAAGTCAGTTTCTCCACCATGTAGTTGGATACTACATTCTCACAGCTCCTGTTATCAATGATGACATCACAAATGTTGCCTTGAGCCGTGCAATGAGTATGAAAGATGTTATGCCGAAGCCATGGTTCTCCTTTTACTTGTGTTGTGTACAAACTTCATCTAACCACTAATGATTCTCTATGATTAGCAAAAACAAATTCTTCATCATACACCGGCTCTTTCTCTTCTGGTATTGGCTCTTCCTGATCAAAGACAACCTCTCTTTCTTTATCTGATGCTATATAAGCTTCTCCTTCAACAATGGTAACAACCTTGCAGTTGGGACATTCTGAGGTAATATGACCAAATCCTTAGCATTTAAAACACTGAACTTTAGGGCTAGATTCCTTAGCAGCCTTAGGTGAAGGCTTGCTCAAAGAACAAGGTTGTTGAACTTGTATTTTACAACCATCAAAAGAACTTCTGGTATAGGAACCCAGTTGATAGGAAAACTTCTTGGGCAACTGCTTCTCGATACGAATGGCTAGATGGATGACATCATTTAGAATCCAATATTGCTTAAGTTGGACTGGATAGGCGATGTTAGTGTTTAACCCTCCAAGATAATGGGCTATCATCTACTCCTCTTTTTCTTTAATATCACACTTCATCATGAGCTTCTCAAATTTCCTGGTATATTCTTCCATAGGCAAAGACTTTTGGCTTAGATGTTGCAGTTGAATAAAATTATCCTGGTAATAATGTTCAAGTAGAAACTTACAATTAAGCTTGCAATGCATCTTCTCCTAAGTCTGTATCTTGCTTTTGCCTTCATGCTCGTGCTTCTTGAGATTCTCCCACCATATAGATGTATACTTCTTGAGTTTAATGATGATGATCTTCACTTTCTGGTCTTCAGGCACTTCTTTATACTCAAACACTCATTCAACAGTTTGAAGCCAATCTAAGAACTCATCTAGCTGTAGCTTCCCTTCAAAGTCTAGAATTTTAACTTTGATATCATTGCTACAAGCGATTGGTCTCTATTAGCGGTGATTACCATATGATGAAGTGTTGCCACTATCTGAATCTTCTTCTCTTAGCCTCCCTTGTCTCTCAAACTGGGATCATTAGATATTTACAAGCTCCTATAGCAATTAAACTCAATTTCTAAACTCTTTAATCTTAACTTCATGCACAGGTCAACGTTATGGAGGCATTTTGTAGGCTAAGGTAGGCTAGGATTAAAGTTTCGGGTTTTGAATAAGCTTTGTAAGGCTTAGGGGTATATTGGGAAAGAAGATTTAAAAATCGGCAAAGTTGGCATTTTGGGAATTTTTAGAGGTGGAGATGAAATTTCGGAAAGTATAGGGAAAAAAGGGTAATTTTTAAAAGTTGTTGGGGCTAGTGTGAAAATATGGGAAGTTCAAGGGCTTTGGTGAATTTCAAGAAGTTTAAGGGTCAAACTAAAATTTCAGAAAATTTAGGGGTAAAGTTGAATTTAAGGAAATATAGGGGATCAAAGTGGAATTTTGAAAAGTTTAAGGGTCAAAGCACCATTTTAAAAAAAGTGGCTGACTAAGGGTGCTTACATGGTAACATAGACATGTGGCAAGTGGCGATTGGCTGACGTGTCATTGACTGAACAACTCAATGCTAATGTAATAGCTGATGTGGTCGTCTTTAACCTCAAGTAGCACATGGAATGTGTCGTCGACACGTGGATAGCACATAGCTCTGCATTGGTGGAGTGTGAGGGCGCATGTGGCATCTATTTTCGATGAAACTTCCCAGCCAAAGGTTTTTTTACCTTCTAAACACATGAGGGAAGTCCGTTTGGCTAAAAAGTGAACTGAAACTAAAGTTTTGGAGCTGACAGTGGAGACTTCTTCAACCCCTCTAAAAACTTTTAACTTCCAAAGAATTTCTGGATCACTTAACCTCACTAGAACTCAAACCAGCTCTAATACCAAAATGGCATAGAACTTGGAAGAGAAAACACTCCTACTTGAAATATACTGAATCCTGGTTTGATTGATGATGGGAACATAGAAATGAGCCCTATTTTACTAGATTTAGAGGGCTATTTTCATCCTAAATTCAAACAAAGAATTAAAAGAAATTAAACATAGAGAGGGTGGTTATGGGAGTTATGAAAACTCATTATTGATGGGTTACAATTGACTCATTTTGGAGTTTAAATTTGGAAGAAGTTATGGAAGTTTCATGGCTGCTCTTTATTCATCTGTTTCACTAACATAATAGGCTCAAGTTATGGCAAGGTTCCAAGGGAAGCAAAGAGCAGGGAGAAGAACTTGGATAATTAAAGTTTTATTTCATCTAGTTTTATGTCTCTTTGCTAGTTTATGTAAAATTGTAAATGAATGTATGAGGCTATATTTTCATGTTATTATGTGCCTCTAAGACTCTTGAGATTTTTAGTACTTAGTTTGGACAAGTTATAAGTATTGAAATATGTTATATAATTTATTTTTTGAAGTTGTACATAAAACTGTCCAATCTTAACACCAGTCAATGAACCAATCCCTGTTCTGATGATATAGGGGAAAATGGTTAAGTTTTATATGTTCCTAGAAAGTAGACAAAATAACTTTCTAAAGAGTTAAAGAACACTTAATTTGGATAAGTGTACGATTTATAATAAATTTTCAAAGTTAAGATAGGAAACCTGGAAAAACTGGAATTGATCATATGAATAGTAATTTTTGTGCAATTTTTTGTACAAATTGGTGTGTTGAAATTTCAGTTGCATATTTTTTCTATGTAAAAGATATTTTAATATATTTTTAGAAGCTTGAATCACTTTCAAAATATTTTTATGGAATTAGTTATAATTTTTCAAAATTGGTCAAGAAAAATGGGATACCAAATGAATAGTAAAATTTGGAAATTGTTATTTTCATATTGGGTCCCTTTGGTGATTATTGTTGTCTAAAATGATTTAAATGAACTTTAAATAAGTCATTATACATGGAAAATAAGGTTTAGGTGTGACACAAGATCCTATTATAAGAAACAAATAAGCAATTAATTGGAAGGAAGAAGTTGAATAGATTAAGAACTAATCAATTGATTAAATCAAAAAACCAAACTTGTTGATTATATAATGAAACATTCAACTAGGTTTGTAAGATCTTGTTTACACCATAATTTTAGTGGGCCAAGCCCAAACAAATTATATAAGCTATTTTATGATTTTTGGCCTAAATATTATTTTGGTTATGCTTATAGAAAATCTTTGCTTTTCCACTTAGTATTTATTAAAAATAAAATAATAGACATTATGCCAAAATAGGACTTTTTGGATGAAAGCTAGCTCTTGCACAATAGTACATTGGTGGCTGGTACTCTCAACCAATTGCCCTACAACTTGTCCTACAGGAACTTACTAACTTACCTGAGATTGCTATGGTATAGGCGGAACCTTCAGGGCTCTAACTTTTCCCATGTTGTCCTTGAGCATTAACTAACTATTGTAATTACTCAATAATCCTTTGCTGACGATCTAAACATTTAGAGATCAATTGCAAGGGATCTAGGTCGGGAATATGTTTTCTTACTACTATTAGAGTCATTTGAGAGGTTTATACTTGTACTGTCAGCCTTTGCTAAACACCTCTTTGTATCTTAATAACTCTTATCTTGCAATGAATAATAATAAATTGACTTCACAATTACATTAACTACTCCTTCATTATACCATCATTGGACAAAACTTATCATTATATCTCGACCCCTGGTCTTTTTATTTTACTATTCTTAAGTCAACATCTTGCTGCATATGCATTACTATACTTTATTCATGTTTATTGTCATGACACTAGCTTATAAGGCTCAAGCACTATTGTTAGACTTAGCATTGCCATTTGTTATCTCTATCAGATTTCGTCTAGATCCTCATCAGAGACTTTTACTATCTCAACTTCTTTTGCATGATAACGCTCTGCCTGAAGCGTATAGGCAATGACACAGTCTGCTGGAGTGTGAAGCACTTGACCTTGAGGGAACTCCTTAATACAGCTCTGGCGCTCATGATCTTGTTATGATATCTAGTACTTGCTCAACCCGTTCACTTATAATGAGCTTATAATCATAATGTCCTTCTAAGAATCTCTTTGCTTATAATACGGGACTTAGAAAAACTTGAACATACACTCCAAATCTAGCATGACATTCATCATAGATAGCTTTAGCAATCATTTGGATTTGGAGTCCTTGGTTTAGTTGGAGAAAGCTACCAGCTTAATCCAATTAATACAGCTAGCCTAAACTCGCTTAACCATAACTCATAGGCTAACCTACCTCTTCACCTAGAGGTGCACTTTCTTACTCTTAGAAGGACTATACCTGAAGGGACCAGTACTATCAGTCGCTTTTTGGATTCTGGCAGTACTTTCATTTAATGACTATTATATGGTTGTCATTATTCAAAATCTTATTGGATCCTATATCTTCCCTTCATAGGACATTGATTAGGCTCAGGTTGAATTCCTGTATCTGGGTATACTCATCTCTCTTTTTTTTCTAACTTACCTTTTTTATACATTAGTTTCCCCCCATTGATTCTTTTCACAACTATCATTTTTTCATTACTGGCATCTTACATTCATTACTAAAAATATCTTGCCACTGATCTCATTTTCTAGGTAGGATACTTGCTTTTATACTCATTAGCAACCTACCATCACATCTCTGAGTTGTATTCAAGTCAATGGCTTGGCATCGAAGAGAAAAGCCTTAGGTCAATATTCATACTAGCTGCTGATTACTGAGGTTTTATATCTTTCTAAAATCATCCTAGGTCATCCTCTTTCGGAGCACTATTAGAATTGTAGGGCTCATCAATCTATCTCATCATATCATACTCTTTAAAGGTCTACTGCAACCTCACAATTGTTCTACTGTGACCATAAGATCTGTTGTGATCTCTGAGCCTTACTAGGATCCTTTGTGACCCTAATACATCTTTACTGATAGGATCTAACTATAATCTAATTCTGAAAAGATTCAAGACCTGAGAAAAACACATCTGTAAAACATCCTCAATTAATCCAACAATTATCCTAAGCTATCCTTAAGATTAATCTCATATACCATTGAAACAGTTTTAGGCCAAATTTCTCAAAGGAAATATATCTTGTATTCAAAGGGTGAACTCTATCTAAGAGGATTATCTTCCTCTCTTATTGCAAAGATTTGCCCAGATCTTTGCTCTGATAAAAAAAATGTAACACCTTACTTTTATCTATATTTTCCCATATATTATAGCATGTATAATATCCAAAATAGCTCATAGTATGAGCTTGAACCATTATTAGAACCAAAATATTTAACTTAAAAAAAAAATGGTACTATTCATTTGGTTCTCAAGTTTTCTGGACGAATTTTGAAAAATCATAACTAAATCCCAAAAAATCGTATCATGGTGGTTCAAGTCTCTAAATAAAGATAGAAACATGCTATACAATAGAAAAATATGAAACTTGCCTTTAACCAGACCAATTTGTCCAATTTATTACTCAAACTTACACTGTACAAATGGTCATTTTTCTCCTTTATAGGATTTTGGCCATAACTTTAAAAATTCATGACTAACTCTATACTAAGTCAAATCATGCATTCTCTATGCCATTGGAAAGATATGCATGTTTACTTTTTCTTATACATTTATTCAACCTAGACAGGGCATAGCATCAATTTGAATCAGTAAGGATCAAAACATCACTTTTACTAGAACAATCTTGAGAAAACTTGTATATCTCTCATTGTATAGCTTCAATTGAACTCAAACTAGTGGCATATTAACTCAAAACATAAATATTTTCATAAATGTAAACCATTAAATTTTTTGGAGCTTTGTATGATTTTATATCACTTTTTAAAGAGAAGTAATATATTCAGTAAAATTCACAGTCTTCATATCACTGTCCAATTTTGACCCTCAACTTTAAAATTATACTATAAATCGTACATATATCCAAATTATGTGTTCTTTGGCTCATTGGAAAGATTGTTCTCTCTACTTTTAGAGCATATATAATACTTAACTTTCTTGCCCTGTTTCAATCAAACAGTATTAACTTTACCTTCATTTCTACAAAAAGAACTTCTAGCAATATAACATGGCAAAGTAGACTTCATAACAAGCACACATGATCATTCCATGTTCTAAATCCATGCCAAACATTTCACAATACTCAAAAGAACTTAATAGCACTAGGATACAGATCCATATGCATATACATAATTTTTATACATTATTTTAAAATATGGAATCATAGCTTGAAATCATCATCAAGCATCATTCTCTCCTTCATTCTCTTTGGCTCCTTGATCTCCTTGCCTTTGCTTGTGCCTATCATTTGGGATACTTGAGGGGATGAGATTGGGGGAAATCTCAATAGTTAGTTATATTTCATGCAATTATGACAATCATGTCAAATAACTCACATTTGATCACATTTAATCACATCAATCACATTTAAACAATAAATTGCCACATTGATCATAAAAATTTTGATAGCATAACAGCTTAGAAAATAGACATCCTAAGGAATAAAACACCTTATTTTACAATCAAAACCAATCAAAGAAATCACAATTATAATATGGCAACGCAATTTAATCATAGAAAGACATTGAAAGAACATAAAGCAAGAATATGAAACTTAGCTACTTTTGATGACTTCCCTTGGTTATACCCTTTGCTTTGAATGATTCCCCTTGCTTTCTTGGGCATCCTCAAGTCCCTTAACATCATTAAACACTTACTTAATCAACTAGAACAAGCAGCTACTTCATAAAGTCTCATTTAAAACCCTAAAGACTCAATTTCTTTATCTAAAGCCTAATCTTTGAGCCAATGCTTGTCTTTAAGGTTTTTCATTATGGGGAACTCATTTTTACATCAAATTAATGTAATTCCCACTCTAAGAGGGTCTAATGCTCTAACCAAAATCCTGCTCCCAAAGAAAAAGATTGGGTTTTCTCAAAATTTGCTCAAATATTGCCTATCTTGCTTTCCCTTGTGAAAACTCATGCTTTCTCACAAGTTTATGATTCAAAAACACTTTCCCTCTCTTAAACATGCTTAGGACATATCTTAATAGAGGCTGGGGAAGAATAAATTTTAGGAAAACTAACTCATACAACCCAAAAACTATGCTAGAATACTTAAAAATCGAAATGAGTATGCTTACCAATTTCTTAGAAATTTTCACGTTATTTTTCTTCCATTTTCTCTTCACCTCATGTTCTTTTCTTCCTCTTAGATTTGCTGCAGCTTCTCTCTCTCCTTTCTCAAATGTCTGTACGTGTAATGAGAGGAGGGAGCATATATAATCATCTAATTAAATTTACTTTTTCCTAATCTTAGTCATTAAACTATCTTAATCATTAAGACTTCTTCCCATAACCATTAAGTCTTCCCATTTGGTCACATGGGATCTGCCAAGTGGCATCATTCTAGTGAGCTATTCTCTCCAAGATACTATATAATTTTTCCTAGTCCAGTAATATCCTGTGTTGGTTACTTTATACTTGGACCGGTAAAGTTACTTTTTGCATTGTAAATTCACTTTAAGAGTACAGGATTAAAGTAAATTTGTATCTGGAATTATTTTATTATCCTGTCTCTAAAAAGCTCTTTTTGCAGTGTCCAATAACTTCTCTTTTTGAACTTTTTATCTTTTGGCAGATCAAAAAGTAACTTTATCGGTATAAAGTTACTTTTTAATCTTCGGTATTGATTATTTCTTCATCCTTAAATATTAATCCTTAGTGCCATATATCATTGGTCTTCTCTCATCGAGAACTTCATTTTGACGGTAATATTACATATTAAAAAAATTACCCTTGACCCAAGGAATATTTATAATTTTTAAAACTTTCGGGTCATTAGGTAAAATTTTTCCCAAAATATTTGACTTATTGCTTCTCCATTCTTCATGCTTACTGGAATAAATGTAATTTTCATAATTCTTAGGGATAAAAATATAATTTTTTATTTATCCATTTGATTTAGAAAAATAATCTCTTTGCCCTATTTCACATAAAATGATATATACCCATTTTTATAAATTTCCTATGCATTTTTAGTTATCTAACTTTTTAGGAATGTTACAATATGTATTGTTGACTCTTTGCCCTTTGACTATTTGCTTAGCTTAATTTCTAAACTTAAATCAAATAATTGTAAATAAAGAGTATTAGAATAGATTTAATTATTAACAAAAAAATGGTTTACCTTGAACTTCTCTTGACACCGCTTATCAATAAAACCATCATAGTGTTGTTATTTTAGGTAGATTCTAAATTCTGCAGGCGGATGCTCAATGATGTTGCCAGCTTCATCTTTCATAAGGAACTTTGTCCAGAGATATCAGAAATTATGCATCAAAATTTCTACCTTTTGATATATATATATATACATTCTATGGCTCTCATCAATGTCGAAAGCAAACTATAAAATAAAATACTCAAATTAATTGTAATAAGTCCACAAGAAAGGGGACTTTCCTCCACAAGAAAACTAAGTCCTCAAATTAATTATAAAACAAAATACTCAAAAAAACATAATGCATCTAAATACTAAAATTAATTACCACTATGTCTTAGAAAATCAAGTCCTTCACAGGATGGCTGATAGGCACTTTCAACTTTGCAGCCACTTTCATATAGCTACTTAACTTCTTCTCACCTTCATTCACTTGATGATTTTTGTAATTCCATTCAACATAGATCTTGTTTCCAGTATCTCTTGCATGGCAAACCTCTTAGTATTGTCAAACCATGTCAGGGCTTCACCATCTCTCCTTGTAATGTCACATCCTTCATCATATTTACCTATAATAATATTCAAATAATCTATTAATGAAAAAAATTATATTACAAAATAAGAAGATTATTATATCAAATAATGAAAAGAAATTAAAGGTAATATAAATATATTTAGATAAACTATTTTCCTCTTTCTTGTTGTACCCTGAATAATTCTTCCCTTTCTTTTCATGATCCAAACCCCCTCTTCATGATTATCTCTCATATAGAGGGCATCATCTCCAGTGGAATCAATATCAAATGATACCCTGGAAAACGGATCATCCTCAATATCTTCATCATGTTGGTCTTGGCTATCATTGTGATTATAGATTATTTTGTTCGTTAATATTACAATAGACCACCTCTTGTTAGTAGAATCAAGGATATAAAACAGTTATTAAGCTCAAGATGCTAGAATAAAAGGCTTATCTTTGTACCCCAACTTATTAATATCAACCAGATGGAATCTCGACACACCAACTTGAAGGCCATTCTTGTTGTCAAGTCACTAACAATAGAAAATCGGTGCCCAAAACAAGATGTAATCTAACTCTCATATGTGTTCAATTACCCCGAAGTATAACATATTTACAAAAATAGGGCTTCTGTCTTTTGTAACATCCCTAAAAAGTTAGATAACTAAAAATGCACAGGAAATTTGCAAAAGTGGACCACATCGTTTTGTGTGAAATAAGGTAAAGAGATCATTTTTTCCCTATCAGATGAAAAAATGAGAAATTACGATTTTATCATTAAGAATTATGGAAATTACATTTATATCTCTAAGCATAAAAAATGCGTAGAGGGGCAAGAAGTCAAATATTTTGGAAAAAATTACACCTAATGACTTAAAAATTTTAAAAATTATAAATTTATTCCGGGTCAAGGGTAATTTTTTAAATATGTAATATTACTGTCAAAACGAAGCTCTCAATGAAAGAAGTCTAATGGCATATGGCACTGAGGGTTAATGTTCAAGGATGAAAAAATAATCAGTGCCAAAAATTTAAAAGTAACTTTATACCGATAAATGTGCTTTTTGATTTGCAAAAGCTAAAAAGTCATAAAGAAAAGCTATTGGACACTACAAAAGGAGCTTTTTAGAGACAAGATAATAATGTAATATTTAGAACAAGTTTACTTTATTCCTATATTTATAGAGTAATTTTATACTGCAAAAAAATAACTTTACCAGTCCAGGTATAAAGTAACCAACACATGGTATTACTGGGTTAGAAAAATTATGCAATGTCTTGGACAAGTGTACCCCTTATTTAGGAAGCCACTTGGTGGCCCCATGTGGCAAAAGGGAAGCTTTAATGGTTAAGACAACTCAATGGTTAAGTTGTCATTAACTTTAATCAAAGTAATTAAGGAAAAGTAAGTGTCATTAGTAGTATTATATATACCTCCTCTTAGCTCCATTTGGATGAAGCATTCAGCAAAGAAAGACGATTAGAGTTTGCCATTTGACAGGGAGAAAGAGTAGCCAACATGAAGCAAGAGAAAAAAATAGAAGAAAATTCTAGGAAATTGGTAAGTGCTTCCTTTATAGTTTCCAAGCATCCTAGCATATTTTCTTGCTTGTTTGGCTTAATTTTCTTGAAGTTTTCTCACTTTCAAACACTGAATAATTTCAGTCTAAGCTTGAATAAGGGAGGAAAGTTGTTTTAAAAATCATAAAATCATGATTTGGTGTGAGATTTTGCCAAAGGAAGCAAGTATAGCATGATTTGAGTGTGTTTTGAGAAAAGCCAATTTCTTTTCCTTTGGGGCTGATTTCTGTCAGAATGGAAAGCCATATTAGAGTGGGAATTTCATCTTTCTAATGCCAAAAATGGATTGCCCATGGCCAAAAATCGTAGGAACAAGTATATACTTCATGATATAGGCTAAGATAGACAACTTGGACAATTACCGGTTTTAAGAGTTTCATTTGAGCCATATGTGTTACACTATGAAATTAATGGTTTGAACCATTGTTCAATGTTGTCTAGGAACTTGAGGAAGTTTGAGGAAGCTTGTGCAACTATTGAAAGCATAGAGTATAGCCAAGGGAAGTCACTAAGGTAGTTAAGTCCATTTATTGCTTTATGTTCTTTCACTATATTCATATGATGTTTATATGATATATTGTGATGAATTTGAGCTATTACATTGTATATTGTGTTTTATTTGATTGGTTTGGCTATAATATGAGGGGTTTTAATCCCCAGGATGTCCATTTTCAAAGCCGTTATGCTGCAGAAATTTTTATGACCAATATGGTATTTTGATGTTCGAATGTGATTTACTTTGTGAAATTAATATCATAATGCATTGAATGTGACTTACTACTAAGATTTTCCCCCAAATCTTACCCCCTCAAGTATCCCAAATGACTAGGTTCAAGCTATGGCATGGTCATGGAGAAGTCCAACAAATAAGCAAGAGAAATAAGGAAATATTGAAGCATGTTTGTTAGAGAGTTATGGCACTCTAATATTTGACAGTTTGTATAAAGTAATATATGCCTTTGTAAGGCTATACTTTGCTGCCATTATGTTTATGTAAGTCTATGGTAGTGTATGGATATGGCATGAACAAGTTTGAGCAAAGTATGTGATGTATATAAACGTTTTTGTCATGATATGATAAAAGCTGGCTATTCTGAACATGCCCTAGTTATGCAGTTACTGTTCATTCGAATTGTATAAAGGCATAAGAGTGTTTTATAAGTTCAGAAATGAATAGGGAATGGGTTAATTGTCTGTGTTTGTGAATCCCATAACTTATATGTGATTTAGAAAGACTAATATATATATATTATGAGACCACTATATGCTCATGCATGTCTTTATTCACATGAGCATCTCTCTTTATCTCTCTCAGGACAAATACAAACATAGTTAGGAGCAAAAAATCAGAAAAAGAATAAATGATTTCAAGTTTTGTTTTATGCTGTCTGGCCAAAACTCCATGATGGGGTAATAATTAAAAATCTGTAATATAGTGGGGGTGAAAAGGGAGTGTGAAAGAAAGAAATCCACATACTGATGATTCTCCTCCAACTTCCACAAACGAGTCTTAGGGTGTATGTGTGCTTTTCATGTTATGCAGCGTTTTAATATTTGAGGCCATTAGGATTGAATGTTTCTTGGATTATATTGTATTTTACAACTTTAATGATTAAAAGTGCAACGTGGCAGTTTCATACATTTACTGCTAGGGATAGGAATCTACTTTCTTGTATATTGCACATTATTAATGATGCCATGTTTCATGTTTTGAAAGGAAAGTCCTAATTTATGCTAAAATTCCATTGACATTTAGTTTATGCGATCTTTAATGCACACCATGTTTGAGAGTACAGTTGTTTACAAATTAGTCATTTATGTCATTGGTTTTTTCTTTTTTCATTATATTCTCTTTTTTCATTAGTCATTAGTTGAATGATGCAAAATAGGCAAGAAATAAGTGGTTAAAAAAAGGGTAGAAGGAAGGGAAAGCCAAAGTGAAGAATCTTGTAGCAACGTGTATTTTTTTTCATTGTTTTTAATGAGTACTTTTGAATATCATTTGCTGTATACATCTATAAATAAATAGTTACATAAAAAAGTTTGAAACATTAGATTATCTTATATATACTGGTGATATCTCTTTCCTTGAATATCATTTCCTTGCATGTGGCCAAACATAAATATACATACAAATTTATTTATATAATTATATGTATATAAAAAAATAACATAGTAAAAGAGGGTTTTCTTTTATCAGTTTGCTTTTTCTTTATATAATTAAGCTTGACCCTAGAAGCCCTACCAACTCTATTTGACTCAATTAATCAAAACTAACAAAATCATGTGTTCCAGTAGTTTTTATTGTTTGAACACACTCATTTTATTAAATTTTTATTAACTACTTGAAACTGATACATGTAAGAATTATAATACCAAAAGTAGTTGGAAAGTAGTTATATATAGTGATCATGTCTTTATTCACTTTGGTCTTCAATTTCTCTATACAATGTTATTGGCTTCTTATTTGACACTTTTTTTTCTCCAATGCAAGTTGTCCTGTATTTCGTGCCTAATCTCCATCAATTGAAGGCTCAAACCTGCTTCAACAATAAAGAATTCTTGGCACACATGACTTTGGTAATTGGTGAGGTGAGTCTCAATTCAAATATTTCTTGAAGGGGGGTTACAAAGCCACTTACTTAGATAAATGAATATTTCTACTTGTTTCCAAACTAAAGTCTTGAGGACGAACTGTATAAAAATGGATATATGCATGCAGATTGAAGGCTTAAATTTGTAATTTCTAAATTTTTATGGGTGTTGCAAGTGATATAGATTTGTTTGTATGTTATAGAATTAGTCGTCTAATTTTTCAGACCTAGGGAGAAGATAAAGCTAGCTCATTCTCTTAATTTGTAACTTTCCCCAACCGCAGGATAAGACTTGCTAGGACATGAAGGATTTAATTAAGGAGATTAGTGAAAAAAAGGAAGATTAAAGAAAAGATCACCACAACCCCACCATTAAAAGCTTGTCAGCAAAACAATGGGACTTGGATATTTTTATCAAGGATGGTATGCTATCTTTATAGATCTAGCTACTGAGGACTAGGGAAGGTCTATTATGTTTTAAATAATTTTGAAAATAAAAAGGGTGAAACAACTGATACACTTATTCCTTTTTAGTTTATGATGGAGGAAATATTTAATGTTAGAAAAAAATTAAATCTTTAGCGACACAATGAAATCAAGGTGATCTAAAGGAGAAAATTAAAAAAAAAAGACAAATTGAAAATGAAATTTTATTGAATGATAATTGCCTTCAAAATGGAATAAAAATTGTACTGTGCATCTGCCATCCTGAAT
This sequence comes from Adenanthera pavonina, assembly GCA_026686845.1. Lineage (NCBI taxonomy): Eukaryota > Viridiplantae > Streptophyta > Magnoliopsida > Fabales > Fabaceae > Adenanthera > Adenanthera pavonina. The sequence continues at coordinate 15,614,224 of JAIVEN010000017.1, forward strand.
TTTTTAAGAAATTAAAAATCACAGAATGAATAGTGCAACAATGTTAATAAGAATAACCATAGGACTTTGTTTGACATCAATAGTAGCAGCTGACTCTGCATGGACTAATGAATTTCCATCGTCTCTCATTTCTTTTTCATTTGAATGATAGGAGAAAATGAGATCTTTCTAGGTGATTCACTTAAGACAAGGAAGACCCTTTTCCTAGTGGATTAATTAGAGCTTAATTAACAACAAAATAATGGTTCATGTGTGGGGATTAATTAGATGGCTAATATATTCTTAATCAGAGATTTCTAATCACTTCCATTGGACAATTAATATATCAATAAGAACAATCATATCCCTTCACTTTATGCCTCAACTCTTAGTGGTTTTATTCCTTGAATTAATTGTGTTTTGGAATTTTTTTTTGTTTAGTAAATTAATCATGATAAACAAGGATTGGATTGACTTGCCTCGATATTGTGAATAGTATAGTAATGGTGTTATACACTTTTTGGATGTTACATTCACTAAAGGAAAGTTTAAAGGAGAAGAGATTTTGTGTCCTTGTGCCATATGTTGCAATGATAGTTGGGAAAAAAGAGATGTAGTGTTTGATCATTTAATAAGCAAGGGTTTTTTAGAAGGCTATAGAGAATGGATATACCATGGTAAAGAGTTGTCCTATGGATCTTGATAGCGATAGTGATGGTAATGTCTCATTTGATGATATTGATGGCTTATTGTTTGAGACATTTAAAGATGTGGTTAAAGAAAATGGAGTACATGAAGGCTTAAATGAAGATGCAAAGAAATTGTATAGACTAGTTGAGGATGCAAAACAAGAGTTATATCCTGGTTGTAAGAAATTCTCCACCTTATCATTCACTATTCGATTGTATTTGTTGAAATGTCTTTATGGATGGAGCAATGCATCATTTACTGCTCTCCTAGAGTTATTGAAAGATGCCATACCAGATTTGAACATTCCTATCTCTTTCAATAAAACAAAATCTATGATAAAGGACTTAGGTTTAGACTATAAAAAGATTGATGCATGTCCCAACAATTGCATGTTATTCTGGAAAGAGCATGAGAAAGATGACTTGTGTCATGTTTGTGGAGCATCAAGATGGATAGAATATCCTGAAGTAGATTGTGATCTTGAAGAATATAAAAAGGCTCATAAAGTTCCTATTAAAGTGCTACGACATTTTCCTTTAATTCCAAGATTGAAAAGACTCTTTGTGTGTTCAAAGACTGCTGATTCATTGAGATGGCATGCAGAAGAGCGTTCAAGGGATGGTAAGCTAAGACATCCTGCTGATGGCCAAGCATGGAAAGACTTTGATGCAAAGTATCCAGATTTTGCTCTTAAGACTCGTAATATCAGGCTTGGGTTGGCTAGTGATGGGTTTAATCCATTCAGAACTATGAGCCTATCACATAGCACATGGCCTGTGATATTAACAATATATAATTATCCACCAAATTTATGCTTGAAAGCAGAGAGTTGTATAATGTCATTGCTTATTCCTAGACCAAGATCACCAGGAAATGCAATTGGTGTGTATCTACAACCACTTATTAAGGAGTTAAAACTATTGTGGGATGTTGGTGTGGAAACATATGATATTTCCAAAAATGAAACATTCCAAATGCATGCAGCTCTTTTGTGGACTGTTAGTGACTTCCCTGCTTATGCTATGTTATCTGGTTGGAGCACTAAAGGGAAATTGGCTTGCCCTGCATGTAATTATGCAACTTCTTCTACTTACTTAAAAAATAGTCATAAGCATTGCTATATGGGTCATCGAGTCTTTCTGGATTCAAATCATGAGTGGAGATCAAATACAATTTCTTTTAATGGAAAGACTGAATTTAGATCTGCACCCTCTTTGTTGGATGCAACAAGAATTTTGGAAGACTTAAAAGAATTCCCTAATGTCTTAGGGAGGAATGATAAGAAAAAAAGGAATAGTCCATGGAAGAAAAAATCTATCTTTTGGCAATTACAGTATTGGAAGGATAATACTTTGTGCCATAATTTTGATGTAATGCACATAGAGAAGAACATATGTGATAATAGAATTGAGACTCTCTTGGAGATTGAAGGGAAGAGAAAGGATCATGAAAATTCTCGTTTAGACCTACAAGATATGGGGATAAGAAAGAAACTTCATTTGAAAGCATCCATTGATGGTAAGAAGACCAGGATTCCAAAAGCATGTTTCTCCCTAACCAAAGAAGAGAAATCTATTTTTTGTGGTGTTTTAAAGGTAGTAAAACTTTCTGATGGTATTGCTTCCAACATTTCACGTTGTGCGCAAGTTGTAGAAGGAAAAGTTTCTGGGTACAAGAGTCATGATGCCCATGTTATACTACATAATTTGCTTCAAGTGGCAATACAAGGGATAACCCCACATCAAGTTGTTGTTCCTTTGATTCGACTTTGTTCTTTCTTTCATTGTTTATGCCAAAAGGTTGTATAGGTGGAAAGTTTAAATCACATGGAATCAGAGGTTGCAGAAACACTTTGCCAACTTGAAAGAATATTCCCTCCAAGTTTCTTTGACATAATGGTTCATTTACCTATACACCTTGCAAATGAGGTTAGGTTGGGTGGACCAGTTCAATTTCGATGGATGTGTTACATGGAAAGATATTTGGGTGATTTAAAATCTTTTGTTCGTAATAAAAGTCGCCCAGAAGGTTCTATTACTGAAGCTTATTTAGCCAAAGAATCTCTAACATTCTGTTCAAGGTATTTGGCTAGTGATATAGATACTAGGGTGAATAGAATGACACGAAATAGCGATGATATTCCTAACATAGGTCATCCTATTGGAGGTGAGAAACTATTTTCTCTTGATCACAAGTCAAAAAATCAAGCCCATGGGTACATCTTATTCAATTGTGATGAAGTGCAAGATTACATTAGGTACTATCATCAACTTATTATAACATTTTATCCCTACAATGAAATTCTTTATTTTTTTTGTATTAACTCTAGAGTGGGTTTCTTGTTTTGTAGGGAGCATGAGGTTGATGTTTACAATTACCAAAAGAGAAGTAAGTGGAGCAAAGCTAAAAATCAAAGAGATGATTTCATTCAATGGTTTGAAACACGAGCAATGAATGAGCGAATATCTGATTGGATAAAGCAGTTGTCTAGGGGACCAAATGATATTACCAAAAGGTATTCAGGTTATGTTATTAACGGATACAAGTTTCATACAAGGCAACATGATGCAAGGCGAAAAACCCAAAATAGTGTTGTGACATTAGTAATAGTTAGCCAGAGCTTTAAAAATGCAAAGGACGAAAATCCAAAAAAAATTTTTATGACCTACTATGGGGCAATAACTGATATCATAGACTTAGATTATTATGGTCACTTTAAATATGTTTTGTTTAAATGTGATTGGTTTGAAGGTAAAGAAGACAAATATGAACTTACATGTGTTGACTTCAATAGAAAATTGTACAAGGATGATCCATTTGTGTTAGCATCTCAAGTGCAGCAATGCTTCTTTATTGAAGATCCGTTTAATAAAAATAGGCACTATGTTTTGAAGGCACTTCCAAGAGACTTATTTGACATGGGAGAAATTTGTCATTCAAATAGCCATGAATTTAATTCTAAAGAAACATCAGAGATCTCAAAATATCTTCCTATATCAAAAAATGATTGTGAAGTTGATTTGGTTAGGGAAGATGTACCAGATGATATCATTGAGAAGCCTTTATCTGAATTTCATGTTCAACAAAAGGAAATTGAAAGTGATGATGAGGCTAGCTTTCAAAGTGAAAATGAAAGCACTGATGACTCTATTTTTTATGATAGTTTGTAATAACCAGGTGACCATGAAATAAATATTCAGTGTTATGTTAGCATACCATATTTGTTAATAGTTTTTGATGTCTTTTGATAAAATGAAATAATCATATCATTGTTGTGTTATCACTTGTATTCAAAGTACTAATGTATTCTTTCTAAGTTAAAATGTAGGTGTTGAAGCATGACAGCAAATTAGATTGATGAATTAAAGGGAAAAGAGGGATAATTGGTTCATCTATATAAAAGTTAGAATTCTGTCATTGTTATGTCAAATTTTTGGATTGTTTTCAGCAAATAAAATGTTGGCTTTGTTATCTCATAATATCCAATGTTCACTAGTTCCATTTGTTGTATTTACTATTTGTTTAAAGAGAAGGATGCTTATCTCTAATAATACTTTCTGATATAAATATTTGAAATTGATTTGGCTTTTGAGGAAGTTGGATATATCTAATTATAGACATCAGGTATAAAATTTTCTCCATGGTCTTCATGCCCTTTTCCTACTTATTTTAGTTGCAATTTATTGTGAATGATAATTTGATTTCAGCAAATATGGAGAGAGTCCTTAGAATGGGTGGTCTAAGTCCTGCTAAAAGAAGTCTCAAATTTCCTTTAGAAGTAAGGTCAAGCACTGAGTTGGCAAAGAAATTTCAGCAAGTTAAGAGGGAGAAAATTGATAAATTGCACGAGAGACTATGGGAAAATAACAAAGATAAAGTGAAGGAGGTTGATGGCAACTTGGACAAAGCCATAGCTACAAAGAAAAATCAGAAAAAGCAAGCTCAACGTTCCAATCAAGAGAAGCATTTTCTTAATACACTTAATTCTATAGCTCATTGTTCCAATCAAAAGCAAGCTCATCAACAAAATCCCAAGATTGCATTTGTGTCCCAAAGAGGTAGTGGTGTATAGGAAAGTAAAAAAAAGAAGGTAAAGAGAAATCCAACATGCCCTTCAATGCCCTTTGCTAGCTTTAATAGAGCTTATAGGGATTCTCAACAAGGAGAAAGGAATCTGATTCAACTCCAACAATCAAGAGAAACTATTGTAACTAAGTCATTAAATGGAGAAAAACCTTCAAGCAAGTGTCAAAATCATCCTCTAGTAAAAGTGAATCAAAATCAACTATCATCTAAAAGAAATAGGAAGGAAGACTTGAGGCAGCTAGAAGCTATGGAGAATTATGGACAAGTTGAGAGAGATGTCAATCAAGAAGAGGAAGCAACAAATACAAACAATGCAACTATAGAAGGTAAATTATCTTGTTTCTTCTTGATATATATTTCTGTTGAGTTATCTATATAATGATTACAAAAACTCTACCTTATTTTTATTATTCTAATGACTCTAAATTGAAAATAGGAACATCTATAAAAAGAACTCGTGGAAAAACCTCATGCAAAAAGATTCATGCAAGAACAATGGAGGAGCGAGAAAAAGTGACCTTCAATGTAGAAGGTCAACCTATTGGGCCAACAAATAAAGTAGTATCTGACTTAAGCTTCTATTTAGGAACAATAGCAAGAAACTCAACATTTTGTCCTTTAATTTACCCAAGTTGGACGAAAATGCCACATCCAAATAAAAATGATATATGGGTATATGCTAATGTATGTATTAAATAGCATTGTATATTTTTATCCATTTAGGATATGCAACAAATTTGATTTCATGATCTTGTTTTTTTATCATGTCTTGTGTAGAAAAAGTTTATTTTGCCAGATGAAGCAAAATGTTGGGTAGAGACTACTGCTAGTGATGCTTGGAGACGTTATAAATGAAAAATTAGGAAGAATCATTTTTTGAAGTATTCTAACTTGATGGAAAGGCTCAAACATCGCCCTCCAAAGGTGCCAGAATCTAATTTTAGGAAGCTTTGTGAATATTGGAGTTCAGAAATTGCACAAGTAAGACTCATAGTTGGTTTTACTACATGTGCTACAAACTTGAATAATTGATTTATTTTTATATTTCTTTAAACTTATTGTGTAGGCAATCAGTAAAAGGAACACTCAAAGTAGAGCTCGGCAAAAATGGAGGCATCGAATGGGCCCGAGAAGCTTTGTCGTGATTCATGAAACAATAGTATTGCTAATACCTTATTTCAATTTTATATTATGGTTGTATTTTAAAAATAATGCTATATTAAAAAATTCTATTTCACACTATATAGTTATTGTTTTGTAGTGAACAAAGGAGAATAAAGAGCCTACCCAAGCAGAAATTTTTGTTGAACTCGAAAAGGCAACAAAGGAAAACAACTGGATGTAGAAACTGATAATGTAGTTGTAAGTTAAAACTGTCCTTAAATTAATCTATTCAATAGACAATGTTAATATTATTGTATAACATCTAATTCAATCTTTTTATTAGTCCCAACTTCAAGGTATGATTGAGAATAATGAAGAAAGTAATGTGGAAGCTTTTCAAGTTGTGTTTGGGAAGGAACATCCTGGATCAGTGCGTTGTTATGGGAGAAGGGTCACCCTAACTATCTTGAAGAAAAATGCAGAGATTAATGCTATTAAGAAAGCACATGAAGAAGAGGTGTCTTCATTAGAAGAAAAACTCGGGGATGTGCAAGATGAGGTGGGTAAATTACGAAATGCTTTTAGAGCTATATTGCAACATTGCAACCCTGGGCTTGATATGGAATCATTGCAATATTTAGATCATCTCATGGAGATGCTAATAGTGGACCATAGGTGACTGGACATGCACGTGAACATTCTTCTACATCGACATATGTTCCAATCCTTAGAAAGGTAACTTTATTATCATAACTATTTTAAGCTTGGTTTTTAATTGTTGGATAATTGAAATAACAGTGAGAAAGAAAGGTGGCTACAAGTCTAAAATATTAATGTTAACATATTATTTTATATTTTCTTCTTATACAGGAAAGTGGTCCTAATGGAGAAGATACAAATGAGGATCAAGTATTGTAAAATGATACACATCATGCCACACTATTTATTTTGACCTATAGGATGTGGATTCATGTTCAAACTTAAATCTTTATATATACACATGTCCTTTTTTGTTGGCTATTATAAAGCCATATGTTAATATTCAATGTTAAATCTATGTACTTATTGACTATAAATGTAGAATCGATCATGATATATTATGGTTAATTTAGTACAATTCTTGAATATGGCTTTTTTTATATGTATGTGTCAAGATGATTATGTCTTGTTTAGTTATATGTATATGCATATGATGAAATCAAATTCAAAATAGTTAGGTGAACTTTTAAATGGAAATAAAATAAGATTACATTTATAAATTGTTGCCCTTAGTTATTTATAGACAATAGTTGTCAAATGTTGTCTATTGGAAGTTTAGGCAACATTTATAGCTTAAAAAATGTTTCCTATAGGGAGTTTAAGCAACATTTAGAAAATGTACGTTTTGAAATAGGCAATAGTTATACTTTCTTTTACAGTTTAACAATGTTGCCTATTGAACATATAGGCAACATTTAAAAATTGTACTTTATGTATAGGCAACATTGAAAAGCTGTTGCAATATAACTGTTACTTATTTCCCATAGTATAGGCAACCGTTTTTGTGGTTGTTGCCATAGGAGTCAAAAAACTGTTGCCTAAAGGAATAGGTAACGCTAGCATAGGCAACACTTGGGTAACATCTAGAAAATGTTACCTATTCTTTTAGGCAACAGTTTTCATAGTTTAAGCAACACCTTTGAACTGTTGTTGTATGCAAAAAATGTTGTAGTGAGCTTTCTACATGATGAACACTGTGCTTTGGTATAATCAAAAGTTACCTTTAATCGGGTGATCATAAAGGCTATGATCGGGCATAGTAGAATTCATGTAGAGGAAGATGAATGATCGAAATGGAATTTGTCACTCTGATTAATGGAGAGATATACCTAGGCCTCTTGATAAGTGAGACTGAGAAATGCATGGTCATGCTCGAATAGAAGGGTTTCTATTTGTTCTGTCAATCTGCTTGGAGATTGAGAAAGTGATGGTTGAGTAAAATGAGGATGATATTTCCATACCTTATACTTGACTTAGATATCGTGAGACAAAAAGGATGTAATAGGGTTGTATGATAGGTTGTATCGGATCACCGATCTCATATGATTTAGGTAGTCATAATCTCTTATTAGAAGCCCCTTGTTACTTGTGGATACAATAGTATCATTGGCTCACTGCCAACGTCATATGGGTCCACAGGGTCGCACACAAAATAGACCAACTCGAGCTAGAATGTCCAGATTCATTGAATCTAAAATTATGTCTAGATTCGATGAATTTAGTGTTCAATTTAAGGTGGAGAAATTTTATAAATAAATATATGTTTGATATATATATGTTATAAAATTCAAAATATATATATGTTTGATATATTATATATTTGATATATTAAATATATATCATTTAATTAATTTAAAGGTATTATTTTTAAATTTAATTCTATATGGTAGTTTTAAATTTAAACTAATGTAATAATTTAAATTTAATTTATGTGACAAATCAAATTTAAATTTGATTTTAGATTTACATTAAATAATTAGTTTAGATTTGATCTATTAGATAAATTTAAATATAACCTAATCTATTTAATTAAGATTTGATTTAATTTAAATTATTGTCTTAAATTAATCAAATTAGTAACCCTATCTGCATAAAGATAGAGACTAGGGTTATCTAAAATAAGATTTCATCAGAGAATTTCCTTCTCCCCGTGAGAGAAAGAGAGTCCGTACACCTAGAGAGAGAAAGTGTATGGACACACATAAAGAGAGAAGAAAGTCTTCACTCTTAAAGCTTACAAACATTCGTGAATAGTGGTGCTAACACATCGTTCGAGTTGGATTCACCATTCGTGTGGATACCGGTAGAGAGAGATGATCAGAAGTGTCAGTTTCTAAGGTCCGATAGTAGAAGAAAACCTTAAAAGTCACGCATCAAAGGTAAAATTCTCCTCTACATCTCGATTTAAGCAATATTAACGGATCCATGGAAGGAATTCAGTGTTATTATCCACTGCGCATATACTGAAATTCCCAACAGCTTGGCAGGGTCATTTTAGGTCTTTTGACTTGAGACTTGTTTATTAATTAACAAGACCTATCAAAAAAAAACTTGGACTTATTATTGCAAAAAGTTTGAGTTAGACTTCAAAAGCTTATCAAGATCATATTAGGTGTTTTGACCCAAAGTACTTGCAAATGGAGTTATTGGTTACCTATTAACAAAGTTCTCATGTCAATAGCATAATTGAATCCACACTCTTGTGGAATAAAGGCCAAAGTTTTTAGTTTTTACTAGGAAATCGTTCCCTTTCAAATAAAGTGGTCACGTGTTTAAATATAGGACATTAAATTGAATGTTATTTGTTTGAAAGATTGAATTCAAAATTAAAATTTTGGGAAGAGGCATGATGGTTTAAAATTAATCTATAAAAGAGTAGTTCTGAACATAAAATATGCATATGAATCAACTCTCTTAACCTTATTTTTTAACCCTTTTGCACTACTCCCTCCATCCCATTTTATCTGTCATTTTAGAAAATCTCAAATGTTCTAAATTATCTGTTATTTTATATTTGCAATAAAGTATTAATTATCTTGTTTATTAATTTATCCTTCATTGAAAATAGTGATAAATAGAGTACAAATTATTTTTAGCATTTAAGTTTAGAATATTTTGGTAAAATACCATTAATCTTTACTATAATCTAGGTTATTTAATACTTTTATTGATATGTGTGAAAAATCTTAAAATGACACATAAAATAGGATGGAGGGAGTATTCTTGAAGAAGAGTGGTTCGATAATTGTTTATTGCAATTATCTAGGTTGTTTTTGAATTAATCTTAGGAGCAAATTTGCCTTATAACCTGCAATAAGTATATAGGGACAAATATAATATTCCCTCAAGTATAACTCACCAATAATTGATTTAATTAAAATAAAATATTATATATCGATCTTGTGTAATTCAACTCTACATGTAAATTGGCGGCCAAAAAAAAACTGTACATGTAAATTGATAAACCAATTTTTATTTGAGAAATTAACTTAATGGATAAAGAGCCATAATATTTTACCTTTACAACTTACTTTCGACATAAAATCTGAAACCTAACAGAATGAAAGATTACTGTTACTTTAAAATTGCTCAAATTAATAAAGAACTCGGATCAAATTTATAAATACGATATATAATCCCATACAAATTTGGAGCAGAAATGAATGGACATATAAAATCTTATATTACATTCAACTTACGTTTACATTAGTTTTTACACACGATAAACTTTCCAAGAATGAAACAAATTTAAAAAAAGACATGCCTTTACCAACAAACACCAAAATTAAAACCCAAAATCCATACATTTTGTGATGATTTTTAATTGTAGAAGAAAGGAGAAGCATAGAGAGGATTATGGTGATTGGTAGGAGATTCTTTTTTCTTAGAAAAAAGCTCCCCAACTAATGGAATTATTGGCTTCATCTTCTTCTTCATTTTTCTTTCTTTGATTTTCCCTCCCAAATAATAACTCTCTTTCTCTCCAACACTCAGCATCTGAGCCAAAGTTTCTTTCTTCTTCTTCTTCTTCTTCTCCTCTTCCTCTCTTATAATCTCTCCATTATTATCATTAATAATATTATTGTTGCTATCCTCCTTATTATTCAATCTCTCGTCAAACCTCACCGTTTTTGCTGCTGCCTTCCCGGCAGCCACCGCCTCGGCCTGAGCGAGCTTGGACATGTTCTTGTGAAGCTCTGCATTGAGAGTAGCCAATGCCACCTCCGTATCACTTTCTCTTTCCTTCAACAGCTTCAGCTCCATCTTCGTTTCCTCCAGCTCCGCCTCAAGCTTCTTTAGGGTTTCCAGAAGTCCATTGTTCTGATCATAACTGCAATAAATATCTTCCTTATGATCTTCACCCTTCACGGTGACCGGACTCGACGTGAACCTCCACGAGTTCTCTCGCTTGACGGGCTTTGCAGTGGCAGCAGCGACAGCAGCCGGGGAGGGCAAGGGAGAGCAGATTTCCCTGACGAGAAGGCGCTCACCGAAGACAGCAACGGCTTCCTTGACGGAGCGGAAAGCGGAGGAGGTGTCGACGGTGGAGGTGAAATCTGGGGTCTGAGTTTGTGGTTCCATGATGTGATGAGGTGAAGGAGAGGTCGATGGAGATGATAAGGTGAAGATTGGAGGGTTTGGTTTGTTGTTAGGTTGAAATAGCTCTGTTGTGTGCTGTGTTGTGAGGGATTGTGTATGTAGGGTTTCTTTGCTTGTACTTCAATGTTTGTGGAGGGAGGAAGAGACATAGAGTGAAAGCAAAGTGGGAAGAGAGAGAGGCGTTTTAGGTTTCTACTAAAATTTAAAAGGATATAATGTAAGACAAAAAGATGAGATTGTGTTGGTGTTGTAAGTTGTGCGTGTGGGGTTCGGTCTTGTTGGTGTACTTGAGGACGACCACCAAACTAACTGTCTACTGTCTCACGTGAGGAGTCACGTGACAGAAGATCATGATGTCTCTGTGATCAATTTATATGATTTCATTATGTAGCTAGCCCGAATAATTATATATTTCGTCAGATTAGTGAGCATCTATGGATCATCAATATATCAATATATATATATATATATATATTATATATATTTAATTAGGGATGGAACTAAAAAATTTTGATTAGAGGAGCGAGGTTTCAAAAGAAACAAAACTAAATGTGTGTATGGTTAATTTTGCAAACATTTGAACAAAATGAACTCGAAATAAAAGTAGGTTTGTTATAATATAATTTATATTAGGATATCTTTTTCGCAAAAGATAATTTAAATGAGGATGTGGAATAATTTTTAGCTTCTCTTTATAAACATCAATTTGGAAATGGAAAAGGAACTTTTTTTTCTATTGATGAAATTGACATTCTCCTCCGCTTTTTCATTTCTTCAACTTGGGTTAGTAAATGTCAGTTTGGCATCACAAAATGGATATCCAGACACACTCTAAGTTTAACCCTATGCTTGGCTGAGCAAGGTATTAAAAATTGAATTGGCCATTGAACTGAATAAGGCAATGGTTCAAGATTCAAGGGTCAGACCAGGGTCAAATCAGTTATAAATAAATTGATATATTTTAGATAATATAGATGAAAAATATAAAAAATATTTATCCATGATCATAAAATTAATATTCAATCAAGGATGAAAAATAAATTTAATAATTTTTTTATTTTACATATCATATAGAAAATTAAAAATATTATTAATAAGTTTTACAACCTAATGTTAAAATCTAAACAAGTTAATATTCATCTATAATTATGTTTTGAATTTAAGATAGTTAATTAATATTCTATTTTCATACTATTTGTTAAGTAAATTTATCATTATTAATAATTATATATCATGATAATACTTATGTAATATTATAATATAGAAAGAAAAAAATTATACAAAAAATAATGCTACTTAGTACTAAAAATAATGTTATTTTATTTTTAAAAAATTTAAAAATTAAAATAAAAAAACCTAGATTGGTTCAAACTTATTTTTGACTGGTTCATACTAGTTCTGAGAAGCTTTGATTTTTATCAGTGAACAGGCCAAACCAGGCATTGATTCTCAATCGAACTGGCTGGTCTGGTCTAGCTTTTTGTACAATGTGGCTCACAACAAAATTGGGAGAGATGGAAAATGGAGAAGAGAAAAATGAGAGAGAAATTTTCTCTTCTTCTACTTAGTTAAACAAAAGAAAATAAGAATGAGGGAAAATTGACTTCACAAACCCTTAACATTTTTGAGAAAATATTTGCATATGATAAAACTTATTAATCTATTGTTCTACTATATTTTATTTATATAATTTTCATAATATAATACTGAATGGCATTAAAATATAATTTTAGTTTTGATCTTAACTTATAGTTATTTTATCCAATTTTTTTATTTCAAAAATTAAAAAATAATTTTAAAATTTAAAATATATAGCATATCAATATTTATATTTCAAAGGGACAACATTGAATGAGAAAATGAGAGGAAGAAGAAGAAGCACGAAAGAAAGAGAAAACTAGAAAAGTAAAAGCAATATATGAGCAATCTTGAAAAGAGTTTTCTCTTTAAAATCTCCCCATTTTTAATAGAAAAATTGGGCCAAAATATATGTGGAACCCATATATCATTTTCTTCCCACTTTTCTTTCCCTTTCTCTTTTCTCTCCATATTCAAGCAAGGAAAAAAAATACATTTTCTCTCTACTTTTCTCTTCACTCATATTTTCTCTCCATGTAAGCGAGGGGTAAAGATTAAAGTTAGAATTTTCTTTTAACAAATAACATTACTTATGTATACTAAATATAGATATTACAAGTGAAGCAAGATGTTTTAGGCCACAAAAAAATGTTAGGCCGAAATACATGTAGGACCCACATATTATTTTCTCTCTTTTTCTTTTTTCTTCATATTCAAGAATATGGAAACTACATTTTCTCTCCTATTTTCCTCTCCACTTTTCTTTTCCCTCATATTTTCTCCCCGTGTGAGTGAGGGGTAAAGAGTAAAGTTAGAATTTTCTTTTAGCAAATAACATTACTCGCATATACTAAATATAGACATTACAAGTGAAGCAAGATGTTTCAGACGAAAAAAAGATGAAGCAGTATGCATTTTGAATAACTTGGACCTCCGTCCTTATATATATATATATATATATAAAGAGTAGCTAGGAAGCCCTACTATTCAATATGATTCTACAAATATATGATATTTTTAAGTTATAGAATTAAAAATATATTTTTTTGTCTAGCAAAAATATATATATTATTATTACTGGTTCAACTACAATTTAAGTTCAACTATTAACCTAAAAATTAACTAACTCTGATTGATGTAATTAGTAAAATCTTTCATCCTTCACATGCCGTATGGTTTGTTTCTTAGTCTTTAAATATGAAACAAACATAATTGGGAGAAGTTTATTTTCTACCCTCAATATCTTGAAGAAGATTAGCTCCTATTGTCAGAAAGAGGATAATCTTAGTCCATATGACAAAAAAAAGTAAATAAATAATTTATCAATTAACATTTTTATCAGCTAAATGACCTGTTAAGTTTTAAAAACCATTATGGACCCCTTTTATTCTTGTTTTCATGTTATAATAATGAATTCTTATGATTAAAATTTAATTTTTGATGTAGTTTGGATTTGATTTTTCTTTTGCTAAGCTACTATTTTCTAGTAGAGACCGTTTCGTAAATATAGATGGTTTAGATTTTACATTTTATTTTTATCATAAAATTATTTTAGGAAAAAAAGTTATAGTTAAGAGATTATTTTTTATGTGCTTTTATATTTTTTAAAATGAAAATAAATAAACAAATTTGAAAAATTATTCAAAAAAATCTGGACCGACCGTCCAACCAGATTTGCCTGTGAAATAGCAGCATTAACAAACACTCACGGAACATGAGAGCATATGGATTGCCTTGAATTAGTATGAAATTATTACTCCACGCTCATTCTCCATTTTACCCTTGGTTAGTTCGCCAACAAGTTAATCATACATTTTTCTGACCAGCGAAAGGAAGAAAATATGTAGTTCTTAAAGAATCATAAGAATAATCATTCAAATCTCTGATAAGAACTCCTGAAACAGGGATTTGAATTCAGAAAAAAGGCAGTAAGAACCAAAATATTGCGATATTTTAATTAATTTTTGAGAATTACAAACAAAAGGTTAAGGTGGATTTTTGTTGCCTCTTACTAGAGGCAAATCTGAGATGAAGAAATAATCTTGCAACCTATTGGGCTTATCGCTTTCCCATTTAACATCATGGATAAAAATTTTACAATCAAATTTAAAGTTCACCTGTTTCAATTCCAGATCAAATCTCATTTTAACCCCTTTTAAAAGCGCTAATGATTCAGCTATAAATGGAGAGGATACTAATTAATCATTTATTCGCAACAAATTCCTCCAAAATTCTCTTATGATCATAATAACAACCTCAAGACCTTCCGTTGAACGCATTATTTCATAAGTTATCATCCACATTTATCCGGAAAAAGCCACTCCAATAATGGGACCTCCGACCAATAATAGTACATGGTTCAATAATATTAGGAGGAATTAGAAATTGGGACCGAAATCGATAATTAATTATAAGTTGAGATAAAATTGTATAATATTAGTCCTTAAGTAAAATAATTTAAAATATAAAATTACTAGAATGTCCTTAACTTTTTTACCTCTCTCCCCACATGGACGGTGCTGGTAACCAGGCAGGTCAACACCTTTGACCTTCTGTTGATTGACAATCAATAGCATTGACCGGCTATTGATCGCATATTGATGACTATTGATTGGTAGTCAATGGCCAGTGATGGTGGGGAAACATTAAAGACATTTTAATTTCCCCATTCTTTTTTTATTTGAAAATATTTGATCTGGTAGCATAATTAATTATAGAGTTGATTTTAATTTATAATTAATTCTCTATTTTGCTCCCAATTAGTAATTCCCCCAATAATATTAGGATCACTATCCCCATCAACCACCCAATTATTAGATTTCCAAAATTCATGATTTCTATATAATATCATATACGATACAATACATAAAGAAGATATGATAATTTTTCAAAATTTAGGATGCAGGTGAGGGGTTATTTATACATACATATATAATATTATTTATGTAATTATTTATATGTATAATTAATAAATCGACTTATTAAAAGAAAAATAAGTATTAAATATACTAAAAAGTATAGTATAAATGTTAAAATTAATCATAAAATATTTATAATAACTTAAAATGATCATATTTTACTATAAAGATTTGAGGCAATATGAATGGATATAAAGTGGTGCAAATAGATACATATATATATATAAGTACAGTACACATATCATATTATATATCGGATACCGGTACATCTACTTTTTTGAAATATTCCCAAACCAAGAAATAGATTTTAACAATACCCTCTCTCTCCATATACTTTTTTCCCCATTGATTTTGATTAAATGGTTGAGAAAATAGTTTAAAAATGAATAATATATTTGATTTAATAGTCTTTATAAATTAATAATATATTTAATTTAACAGTCTTTATATATTACTATCAACCCTTGAAAATAAGACCGCAATGCTTATTTATGGCAATGACTAGATAATATATACTTGGTTTAATATCATAGTAAGCAATCTTTTATCATTCAAATCACATGAATAAAGAAAATTCTATATGAAATGTAGAGGGAAAGAAAGGATCCATTTTCACTTGAGACATGATTATAAGAAGAGCTTTTTAGATAAACTAGGGTGTGTTTGTGCTTGTAAGTGTACACATGTACCTGCACACATATAAAGACACAATCCAAACTTTTTCAAAGTCAACCAAACTCAAATTGAACAATATGTCATACAACCATAATTCAAATCTAATGAAGACAATATGGTGGTAGCCCTTTTTGAAGGAGTAGTAATCATCAAGGGCAATAACTAATGAAGCAGTTGAAAAAGAATGCAATAATTAATACCAAACAAGTGAAGTATTGGAAAATTTGAGAAATGGGACCAAAAAATCAAGGGTAAGAATGGAATTGTTTTTAATCTAGAATAATTTTTTTTCAAAAAAAATCAATTTCATACCAATAATCAAATATTTTCTTTTTTTGGTCCCAAAACCCAATTTTTCCCAAAGTATTCTGGTTATTAAGCACAAAAACTAATCGATTTAGTGGGGGACTTAAAACTTTTTTTTTTTTTCTGTGGGAGCAACATGTAAGTGTCTTTATGAAAAATTAATCTCTTTTTGTTGATAGGGATTCTTTTATAGATAATATTTCTTAATTTCATTTTTATCAAATCTTTGGCCTTAAACAGGGATCATCACCAAAATGCTTTGCCAAATCATATTCTAAAAATCCCTTTTTTAGTGAACTTAATGTTGATAATGTAGATTTTCTTTTAAAAAATTTTCCATTACTAAAACCTAGAACTAAAATCAATATGATCACAATTAATTGCATTACTAAGAGACAAAAATATCATTAAAAATACACCTAAATTTTATTGTAAACGAAGAATTATAATAGAAGAAAAAACAAATAAAAAGGTTCAATAGATTGGGCCAATTAATCAACATTGTACATAGTATATATCAGTATCAAGTGAAAAAATAAAATTGCGGGGGGCAGTTGACCTGACAATGTCAATATGAGGTCGGCCCCTTGATTGCAAGCTCAATTTCAAAAATAACAATATTAACCAAAAGATTAAAAAAATTATTAATAGCAATAACGATTAACGATCAACAACCCACGGAAAATTTATTTGTGCACAGCAGGAAGGGCAACTTGCTTAGCTAATGTTTTCACTTCAGTTATACAAACTTCCTTCATCCTCTATCTAAATAAAGAGAAAATTAGATGAGAAAAAAATTTAAGAAAATTAAAATTAGGGTAGGGGAATAGGATTTTTTTAAAAAAAAAATTATCTTGTTTATTAGCAAGTTAACACTGCTAATAATTGGTTAATAACTAAATACATAATGTGTTAAAAAAGTTCACATCAAATTTTAATTACAAAATAGTATACAAGTATATAAAGAAAAGTATATAAATATTCTCCAAAAGTTAGAATAAATTACAAAAATTGTTATGATTTTAAAAAAAAATTAAATAAAAGTTTTTCCATTTTTAAAATCAATTTAATTTTTTAAAAAATAAAGAATAAATTACCCAAACTTCTTTGAAATTTTGTTAAAATTAAACAGGTCACTCATCTATTTGCCAAATATACACATTTTTTAAAAATAAAAAATAGTGTCATTTTCACGTGATTTAGAAGTTGTGCAATTATTTTTTTTTATTTTCAAGAGAAAATTGTGTCGATTGTTAGTCACCCACGCATGAGCTGATTTCCATTACTTTTATAGCCACGACTATTCCCTTTTTTGCACTATTTTAATTTAGACTATTCCCTTTTTTGCACTATTTTAATTTATCATTGTCATGTACGCTACTTCTTATCTACATTATAAAATATTTTATATCAATTATACGTATATTAAGAAAATTATTTTTTTACCTAAAATTAATGTAAAAAGTGCCAACATTTATCATTTTACTCTTATTAAATACCGCATTCTATTATCATTATAGAGTTATAAATAAAAAATAAAAAAAAATTAAAAATAGATAAAATAAGAATAAAAATATCCAGCACCTTATATTTTGAACCAGAAATTTATTATATAAAATACATTATAATAAGGACAAAAAAAGTAAAGTTTAAGAAATAACTCTTCACTTGTCAAAATCACAGTGAAAAGTGTATATATATACAATACGATCAATTTATCTATCTTTCGGTGTTTGTAAATATAATCTAATGTGGTCGAATTCAGTTAACCCAGTTTAAGCAAAAAAGATACTACTATATAACTAGAGAGACTAGGTCTCACTTCCCACAATGTGGGCCTCATCGAAGTGGAACCAACCTCTTTCCCCCTATCTCTCTTACACTTCACTTGAAGATTGAAATGCGTTTTAGGGAATCCGTTTCCATCTTAAGTAGGTACCCTTCCCTAATTAATGATAGGAAAGGGATTAACTTAAAAATATTCTAACAATAGCCCTCACCTTGATACACTTCTCGCACAACTCAAACCCTAACTCCACCAAAGCTTGTGCTCCATCTATTTGTAAGGGTCAGAATCCCCTACCAAATAAATACAGCTTAGGATGGAGAGGAAGTGGAAATGAAATTCCATCCTTCTTCCGCTTATGGTGGCACATGCAGCCAGAACGTCCAATGCTAGTAATGACAGTAGGCAATCTTATTCTGCAGAGTAGATGGAATTCTTTTTTTTTTTTTTTTCTCTTTGGCCAATAGAGTAGATGGAATTCCAAAACTACAAATTTTTAACCCCAAACAGACAGACAAGGAAATCAGCAGAATCCCCTTCTCTTTGACAAGTGATAGATAGAAAATGCGAGTGGTAGTTACACTATTGCAGATGGTTACAAGTTGATAGATAACACAGCAGCAAAGGGGAAATCTTCACTTGGAAGAAGCAGGTCTTTGGAAGGTGATTTGGAAACTTGAGGTAACATACAGAGTTCATTTGGAAAGTGCTTAGAAATGCTCTCCTAATATAGAAAACACTCACTCTCCATTTGGGTGAAGGGGAAGTACAGGGACGAGAACAATTAGAGGAAAAAACAAGGGGAAATCTAGACACCCCCTAATATAGATTCCTCTTTATCTTCTCTCCTAGTATTTCTCTATCTTTATTTTCCCCTTATTCCAAACAAAACCTAAAGGAGCATTACATGCAAGTAAACACTCAGTATGTTCTTTGTGACGATCAAGAGGAATCTAGAGAGTATCTACTTTTAAAATGTCCCTTGGCTAGAACAATTTGGTTTGGTTTCTTCCTGGGATTAAGGACAGATAGCATTCAGCAACCAAGGTTCAAGAATGTCTCGATGCAGTACCAATGGAAAATCAGAAGCATGTCTAATGGTATGTAATGTCTTAGATACAATCTAGAACACCAAAATATTCAAATGAGAAAAAGCCACAACCATAGGGATTTTGCATTCTCTGAAATTGATAAAGTTGAACAGAAAGTACTCGTGCTCTACGTTTACCTTTCTTTATGCATGTAAGACAATATTTATATAAATTCAATCTATTAGTACTTTGTGTTCAACTTTACCAACTTCAAAGATTCAACTTCAGAGGATCCAAAGTCCAGTTACAGAGGCCATATCAATGGTGAAGAGTTTACATTTGCAATCACATCAGATCAAGCAATTTGGAAAGACCCCCTCAACGGAACATCCAATTTTTGCAAATTGATGAGTAAATGGCAGAGGCAACATAACGATATACAGCTTTGCAATTATAAAAGAAGGAAAAGATAATGACATGTGCAGCATTCATGTTTTGCGTCAGATTCAATAATGAAGTTTTACATGAACGGGACCAGAAGGATGGGACAGGGAAGTTAATGACCAGATTATCTGCTGTAGTAAAGCGTTGTGGTTCGTTTTCAGCAAAAAGATTAAAAAAGAATATATATATATATATATATATAAAAGCATTTATGAACTTAGCAACTGCAATTGTCTCTCAAAAGTTTATCAAAAAGAAAAGAAAGACCATAAATTTCTTCCGTGTCTAAACTCAATTGACGAAATCTTTTCACTTAAATTCAAACGTGAGAGAAATCAATATAAAATATAAAACCTATAACAAGCAAAATTATTCATAAGTGATGAACAGTATGTCTTATTCTTCAACTTTCTTGCAATTGCATAAGAAAACATATCTAATTTGTTTGAACAGATCATTAAAAAATGAAATAAATTCCTTGAAGTGTACTCCAATAGAAGTAAAAAGAGAAAATGTGTCTGTGAGCGAGAGATAACAGAGGAGAACAAACGCGAACAGAAATATAACCAATCACTTCTTTCTCTTTTTTCTCTCTACTTCGACAATATAGATTAATATAAAAGTCAATCAACAGATTCTCCCATGTTGACGCTTACACAAAATCTGTTCACTTCAATTTACAGAGCTTAAGATTCACATGCTTTGAACGGTTGAATTGAATTACAATGTGACCCAAAGTAGGTTATATATAACCCTGCAAACATATTAAAAAAAAAAAAAAGAAAGAAAGACATGCCGTTTGCCACCATTTAATCTCAATAGGTTCTTTTTGGCTTGACAGCTCAATCGTTCATAGAAACTTATTTTTAAGACATTTGAGCATCACAAATAAATCTAAATTTGTGTTGGAGATATCACTGTCCCTTCTCCTCTTCTTCTCCACGGTATTTATACCATTTAGATTAGATATGAACAGTTTAAATTTGATATTTCTATAGAAGTATTATTGAGATATTAAAAATAAAGAAAAATAAATTTAAATCGTTAAGATTTGATAGTAATGGTCCAAAACTTGAAGAGGAGAGGAACAGGAAAGAAGTAAAATGAAGAGAAACCAATTTGTATTAAATGATATCACCTTTTATATCTCATGCTCACAGAAACTTTTAATATATAGGTTTTGAAGTACATTAAAATTTATAACACCCACATATCAAACATCAACACTACTTTAGGCATCATGCCATCAAATCCAAATTCAGCTTCATCATTAAAAATATCTTCCAAAAGCAAAATCATTGAGGCCACAGGAAACAGAGAGAAAATTGAGGAACGTTAAAAATTGAAGCAAAGTGCTTAATTCTTTCTATGGAACTACTAAGAAGTCTGAAAAACTTCATTTATACCATAAAAACAATAAATGTAAATATAAGATCCAAAAAATGAGGTTCCTTTTCCTCTTGTCCAACCATAAAACTTAGCAATGCACCAAAAAACACAGGTTGCAGTCAAGTAAACTTCAGCATTTTGCCTACGGAAAGAAAATGAAAGGATACAATAGTGACCTAGCAACTAGGACAGCAGTTTGAAGTTACCATCTGAAGCAAATAAAAGCTTAATACTTCTAAGATCAAATTTGAGTATGTATAAAACTCACCACGATGTGGAAATGCCTATCTATCTAGCCAAGGAGTAATGCAAACTATAGAAGTACAGTGCCATGAAAGGGTGGATCAGAAACTTCCTCAGCAAAAAGAAATGACCCAACAAAAACAAATGAGAGCTCTAAACCTGAACTTGATGCTGCGTGAGAAAAGATTCAAAAACTAGCCACCACGAGATATTTTTATCTTTGGCATTGCCTTCTTCATCTGACGAGCACGATCTTTTGCCTCTTTCTTACGAAGAGCCTCTGCACTGAGCTTAGCCTCTGCCTCCTCCATCATCTTTCTCCTTTCTGCCTTCTTTCTTTGCAAGGCTTCTTGTCGGGCATTCTGAAGTTCTTTCTGTGCTTCTTGAGCAGCCTTTTGTCTAGCAGCCTCTGTCTTAGACCGAGCCTGCATGATGCACACATGAGTCAATCAGGACCATGGATACAACCTCATTAACTATAGTCTATAAGCTTTGAGTACAATGGTTATAAGATTGGACAAATTCACTTACCTGAGAACTTAATTTAAATCTCCCAATTAAATCAATATAATATGGTACTAGAGCCACCAACCGAGTCATGTCAGCCATGTTCTTAGCATCTGGAAGCACAAACTTGAACAACAATAGCTTCTTGTGGATGCCTGGATGTTGATCAGAGAAATGCATTGAAATAAAACCCTTTCCAAATTTCTCAAAGGCTTTGTCACCAAACACCTGCAGCATATAATAGCTCATTAGGAGTCCAGGAAGCAAATTCAAATTCCTGATTATGGACTGTTCAGCTGTCCAAGACACATTTCTGCATAGCAATCTTTAAATGTCACATAATCCAGAAACTACAAGGTTTAAAAGCAACCAACCATAATAAAGTAAATGTCAGCATATTGAAAATTTTATCAATGCAATTCATAGAAATAAAAGTAAACAATACTTTAATCAATGAACAGCTTATCAATGGAACAAGAGAGAGTAACACAGAAGAAAGATGCCAACCTGTATCCGGAAACAATCACACAACCACATAAAGTGGTTAAGCTGAGCATGGCTGTATATCCAGTTTATTAAGTTCAATCAATTTCATCTTACAAAAAGAACAGCTACACATAACAAGCCAGATCACAGTTAATGAGGTGTTACTATAAAAAGGGAGCAAAGGGAAGCCTATATGGAATTAAAACTAGGAATTTTGATTTAGTCTATTGGAGATCTTGAACAGATGGTTGTAGCCAGTGTCTCACAACCAAAACAACCTAGGCAGTAAACCTAATGATCCTGTTCTTCCTCTTCAAGTAAATCCTTAACAATCAGCGAATATATGGGCCTCAATGAATTCCATTCGTCTTTTCTTTCTTTCTCAACACAACATCCATGCTTAAAAACTCAAATTTTACTTCTCCATACTAAATAAAGCTTTGATTAATACGCACAAACAATCCCCATGTTATACTTCTAGCTTCCAAAAGCACTAGAAAAGAAGTATTACTTGTGAACTATGAAGTAAGGACATTCACAGTCACATGAAGTATATGACTTGGCATATATACATATATCTTATCATTTGTCATCTTCAATTCCTTAAGTTTAAACTTTCCATTAGTGATATATTTGATATTTCTTTTTTAAAAAAATCAGCATTATCCAATATTTAGATATTCTAAGTATCTTAAACCATTATGTCCTAAAATTTATTAAATAAAAAGCTGTTAAACTATATTATTCAATTTATTCATGTACAAATAAACTAAGAAATTTTATTAATCAGGATAGGGTTCCTAATCTCTCATTCTACTCAATAACGGATGTTTTCTCTTTTTCCTAAGTCATCCATGTATTGTACTGGTTTTGATGTCCAACTAAAAAGAGGAGTTTCCGTGCTTTTTAACTCATGAAGACCGAAATAGCTAGCATTTAAACGTTAGATTCTATAAGCTGCATAATAATTAGAAACAAAAACACCTCATACAAGGAAACGAACCCAGTGAGACATGATAATCCAGCATAACTAATTTGTAAAGGTAAACAAAATCAGTTCAAACCTGTTCAAGCACAGCCTCTGTAATCAATTCATTAGCAACTTCCTTTGACTCTGAAATAACAGACAACTCCTCGGCAACCCACTTCCTCCCATTCGGAGGTGAAACAAGACCCGCAAACCTCTGCAAATCCCTCACATCCTTCTGCATAGCTTTCGCTGCCTTCTTCTTGGCCATGGCAAAGACCACGTGATCCATGGCTTCGTCGTTCATATACACCTCAAAGGTAATCTCATCCTTACAAGGCACAATCATATTGTATATCCTTGATATCAGATCTTGCCTGCTCTTCAACTCCATCGTCGCGAGCAAGCCCTGACAATACCTTCTGCCGCTCGCGTAGAACTTGAAAACCGTTTGCCCTTCTTTCAACAACAAAGGTGCATCATCACCTCCTTCGCCGATCCCCAAAAGACTAAAATTCTTCTCAAAAATCGAGTCCTTTGTCGCGAACTGTGCAGCCCAGGCAAGAGCTAAATTCTCGTTCTCGCGCTTACCAGTAAAGTAATTAATGGCAAACATAATCAGAAAACTCCCGCAAACAATCTCAATCGTAAACGAACGCGAACCCTTAACGTTCCCAGATTTCAAAGGGGCATTAGGATCTGAACTGTTATCGGCGGGTTTGGAATCTTCGGGCGTATTGGGGATTTCCAGGGTGGGTTGCTTAACGGGTAAGCCTTCGAACTCGTCTTCATCCCAGAAATCGAAGGCAGTGGTGGTGGGTGATGTCTTCGGGAGATCCGAGGATGAAGATTGAGAATCCAAATTCAACTTCGGGTTTGGACCTGATTCCTCGGTCTTGGGATCTGGAGGGGTGAGTCTAGTCGTATGGGGCTCCGATTGCGTCAAAGGGGGTGATCGGAAAGAACTGGGATCGATGGATTGGTCGTCGAAGTCGTCGTCTTCGGCTTCGAAGCCTTCAAAATGGGATTCGGCGTAAACAAAAGCACACGAAGAAAACTGATTGAGGAAGAGAAAGAGGATTAAAAGGTGAAAGAGGAAGCAGGAGGAGGAGGGAGGCTTTGCCATGGTTGAGGAGCGAAGAAGGAGGGGACAGCGAAGAGAAGGAGATAGCTAGAAATCCTACTGCTACTGACTACTGAGAAGTCAAGGACATGAAGATGTCTGGGTTTTCTCTTCCGTCTGCGAGAAAATGTGAGAGGTATGAACACTAACAACTTTGATGGTTCAGACTTCAAATCATATAAAGACTATTGAAAATAACATCCGTCAAAATCAATTATTACTAGTAACACTCATACAAACATATGTGATTTTAGAAAATCAGGCGGTTTTCAAATTATGAGGGAAAACATGTTTCATCATTATAATAATTAAATGGCTAAAAAATTCACAATAATTTAAAATTAATTAAGATCATCAATACCAATATATTATATTCCCTCTAATCCTAAATTTAAAATTTTTTATCTTAGTTTCAAGTTAGTTTCAAGTTATAGTATTTATTATATATTTTTATTAAATATTTATATTTAATTCATTTTAAAAAAAAAATATTAAATAAAGATAATTTTTAAAAAATTATAATTTTTAAAAAAATTAAGATAATTAACTAATTTTAATTAATAATAAGATTCATTGGTAGTATTTTATATAAATAATTTACAAATTATGAATCATGCAACATATTTCAAATTTCGTGTAATATATAAAAAAAAAATATGTCTATTTTTAATAAGATAAACAAACTCCTAAAACCAAAATACCACTAAATAATATTCAAGGGTAGTTGGCCAAAAAAAATTTCAAGAGTAATATTATGTCATTTGTTAAGAATATAATTATTTTCAAAATGTACTATTTTTAAAAGCTTTTATTGCATTGTTCTCTTTGCTGCAGTTTCTTCTCCAAATCCTCTCTGTTGTAAGGCCAGATCGTTCAAATGAAATTTTAACAATTTAAATTTTCAGATAAATTCAACTGTGTTTTATTTTAATAATAATTTTGTAAAATGTTAAATCTAAAACCTTCAAATTTAATGGATGGTTTAAATATACAACGTTCTCACCATTACAGCAGAACTGCCCGCACTCAGTCTACCATTTCTTTTAAGCCTAAAAGGCTAAACACATATGGTCACCCAGTCATTAAATATAGTAGAAAAAACTAAAAATAGTAGCAAGTTGTAGGTTTCAATTCTGCATATTGCACGAAACACTACAATTATAAAAAGATATTACCTCAATATAATAAATATAAAAAATTTTACCAAAATACTACAAATCATATTAGAGGATTAGAAACCAAAATACTACAAATCAAATTGGAAAATTAGATTCCGATTTGCAATGTTTTTTTTTTTTAAATAACACAAATCATAAATCTCAGTCACGATTTCCATTTCACGATTTGCTTTTATTTATTTTTTTAATATAATACAGATTGTGAAGTTGAATCACAATTTGTATTAATTTTTTTCAAACATAATACAAATTGTGAAGTTGAATCACAATATGTATTAAATTTTTTTTTTTTGCCATGATGCAAATCGTGAAGTTGAATCATGATTTTTATTATTTTTTAATATTAATTATTATGATTAATTAAATATTAGATCATGATCATAATAATTGTTAAGAATAATAATAATAATTATTAGGTAATGATTAATAATTGAATATTATAATAATTAAAAACCTACAAATAATAAAAAATTAATTTTTAAACATAAACTATTTTAACAAATTAATTAGTAATTATTAAATTTTAAGTAATAAAGCCAATTTTTTACATCAACTAAAGATAAAAATTTTTCTTTCTCAGAAAAAAAAAACTATTTATCTTATATATAATGATTTCTCGTGCCATATCTTGATCTCCTCCGAGCACACTATAGTCGCCCTCGTTTTATAGACTCTTTATATTGAAATTCAAGTGACTTGTTAGCAATTGTAACTGGTTGAGTATTTAGATCAAATACTGAAAACTCAATTGGAGGAATCGACTATTGAAGGACTTCATTTGGTGGCCCACCTACTTCAAATGAGTAATTGTTATACTCAGACTCAAAAAGTGTCAAATTGTATAATAAAGACATGACTAACCCGAATTAATCTAAATTGGGTTAGCTTAATTAGGATACAAATAATAGTGGCATATAATAATATTGAGTAAAAATATCTGAAGAAGAAGTGGTTTCATGTGCTTTGCTCACATGTTAATTTATATGAACAAAGTAATCGACACTCACCGATATTTATGAACTTATATTTCAACTGATTCATTTCATGTGCTTTACGGAGGTTAGGGGCAACATGTTGTAGACAAAAAACATGATATCCATGTGCTTGCCATCCAACATGTTCATTTGCAACTGCAGAAATGATTGAATGATATTTATCAGAAATTAAACAGATCTCAGTTCTACTTTTAATGACACATTGGTGCACGTGATATAAAAACCATGTCCAATCACATTTTGTCTCCCCTTCAACAACAACGAATACAAGTGATACAATATTGCTTTCACCATCCTGTGTTATGACCATAAGAAGTGTGCCTTTATATTTTTCATACAGGAAAGTTTCGTCAACCTGGATGATGGGCTTTAGGTGATCGAATGCATTGATACATGGTTTGAACACCCAAAATACATGCTTATATATGTCAACTGATTGCCATTTAGAATTAGTTTGTGAACATGACTTGCTTGAAATTTTAATGTACGACCTAGGCATGAAATGTTAGATAGCAACTAACCACCTAAGTAATAATGAACATGAGATCTCCCAATTACCAAAAGTAATAGCAAATGCTAATTGATTTGCCCTCCATGCTTTCCAGTATGACATAGTGTACCCGAACATCATTTGTATTTGCTCAATTATTTGAGAAAATTTAACATCTGGTTTATCAATCACCATCGCCACTATAGAAGATGAGATGACATCAGTGTTCAATTTAGAATGATCTTGATTTAATAATGTGGCTAAAAATGTATGAGACCTCATATATCTTGTGACCTTCCAATCCATTCCATTTCATTTTCTACATGCCCTTAGTCTCCAATTACAACCAGCTCCACAATTTATACATTGATATTCTTCATATTTGTTACTTGAATGATACACATTAAACGTATGATAAACTCGGACAAAGTAAAGTTTGGCTGCAAGTCTTAGAGCACAGATATTATTAAAATTTGGCCAATTGAGAACTCTTGACTATTATTGAAAGGTAAAATAGCTCACAGTCCACCAAACTCATGATTCACAACTAACTCTAAATTTATATGTGGAAAGAAATTAGCTGCAGGCTCTTCGTGTTTATTTATATGCAACGTTGGGTCTGGGACATTATTACTACCCTCCTAATTCTCCTCATTAGCCTTATTTTCATTGTCATCATCATTGTTCTCACCACTAACATTTATTAAAGAATCATACTCATCCTCATTCTCAAAGTCATCCATAATATCCTCAGTTGGATGAAGTGAACATGATGGTATAGTATTGTCGACATCTGAGTAAGGATTAAATGGATGAAAATTTTTCAAATGCATGCTAAGCATTGATCCCTATTCTACTAATTCCACTTAATTACTACTCGATGAGAATGTATATTTCACATAGTCCCCTAGTGGTTGTGATTCAAGATAGTCATTAACTTCTACATTTGAAGTATGTGTATATAACTATACTCCTATTAATTAAGTTGAATATCTCGAATTTATTTCCGACATCTTTTGTATGCCAGAATCTCCTACTAGAATACATGATTGATGCTGTGGTGGATTTATGTATACTGGACATCTATATTCCAGTTCTGACACAATTTAATTCGGAGGAAGTTGAAACTTTTGTCCAACGATTTGCTTTAATTGCATCAAACTAATATTCAAATCAACACATATCATTTTTATACTATCAAACTCAAATATTACCCTGTCTAGATCATTAAAAATCCATCCATTTGCATATATATAAACTCACTCTTTTCTATTGTCCATTATTGTTCATATGATATAAAATTATTTATTATTTACTTATGAATATGAAAAATATTAATGCACCCAAAAATAATATTACCATCAATATGAAATTTTATTTTCCCTACATACAATTTATTTATTACATTCTCAAATTAAAATCATTTTCCCAACATGAATTTACTTATTTAATTGAATGTATAATTTATTTTTTTCATATCATCTCTATTAGATTTATTAAATGTATGCCAATAATAAATTTATAATGAAGTACAATAATAATACCTAAATAAAATTACTTTTTAACATTTTCTATAATTTAGCTTTTTATAATCCAACTTCTTTTATGTATCACAATATATGACTATAATTCACCATTAGCTTATAAAATATTTTTTTTGAAGTTAATGGTGAATTAATTTAAAAAATTGGTAAAAAATTGTTGTTCAAAATTTTGATAAAAATTTTTTAAATTTAAATTAAATATTTTTCAAATAAAAAAATATTTTAACCAAAAAATACTCATATCACATTATTTTTAAGAAGTTTTCATATTATTATATCTTATGTGTATTACATTAAAAAAAGTCTAGTTAAATTCACACACAACCAAAAAAAAAATTGAATTTTATTAATAAATATAGTTATTTTGATAGCATATTCTTGTGTCTTATAATTGTTTTTTATTACAAAATTATATATAATAAAAAACTATTTAATATAAATTTTATTATTTTTTATTTTATACATTATCACCCATCTACTATTTAATTTAATTATTATTTTTTATTTTAATTTATTTTTAATATAAATTTTGATGTTAATTTAATTAATTAAAATTTTATTTTTGCTAAATTGATTTGCTATTTATTTTTTTAAATGTTACTTATCATTTTTATTTTTTACAAAATAAATATATTTATTTTTATTAAATTTTATTAATATAATTTATATATTTTTCAATATATATATATATATGCACGTGAGTGTGTTTTTGCGAGAACAAAGGAAGGGGCCTCTGTGGGAGAGAGAAGGTTTTTCATTATGAAAACATAGATCTTGCCTCCAGTTGAATCACAATAAATAATGAGCAAAGCTTAAAAAATTGGCTACTGTGTAAATGCAGTATTTTGTTAAATTTTTAATATTTTGGCATATAATTTATTTTATAAGTAATATTTGGCTCAATTTCCCTAAAAAAAATATAGTTCAACAAATATATTTCACACACATTTATATATGTTTCACATACCATATATCGGAAGATTATCATACCATATATAAGAGAGTAAAACTTACAAACGGAATATTTGACGGGGGGTTGTTGGGAGATAAATTCTGAACATGTAATATAATAGAGAAAAACTAATATAATGACAAAAAATCTAAACAATCTAGATATGGAAAAAAAGTATATATACATGAAATGTTAAGTATAAATTTAAATATTATAAAAATTACTTCACTATTAAATATATTTATCTTATAAAAGCTAGAGAAAAAATAAGTGAGGATAAAGATGAAGAGTCTTGAAAATCTCTCCACTTAAGAAGAAGCTCATGAACTGAATTATGCTGTAATTCTGCTTGAGAAGAAATTCACGAACTGAATGATGTAACAATTTTTTCTTCAAAGAAATAGTTGTAGAAGAGAGAAAAGAAGATAAGATTGAAAGTTCAGTTTATAAAATGAATGCAGAAAACGAAAGAGAACGTTAAGGGGCTTTAAATAAAACAATGGGAGAGCACTGCAAATTTATGCTCAATTATTACATTTTCCCCTCTAGTCAGGCACTTGGTGTGCGTGACCAAATTGATATAATGCTGCAATACTACATGCAATGTTGTCTCAATCACTGCTACATGGGGCAGCGTTGACACAATGCTACCCCATGCAGCTTTGTTTGAAAAAAAAAAAAAGCTACCCAACATTGGGCAGTGGGGCAGCTTTATTTTAAAAATTTAATATTTATGTGTCAATTAGTCAAACTGACATAGTAGCTGGGCAGCTTTACTCAAAAAAAATTTTTCTTTTAATGTTACGTCAGTCAAACTGACTAACGCAGTAAATACTAACACTCTTTGTTGAATCAAGTGTTTTGATGATTCCAAACCAACCTTCAAGAGCTTGGAGTAAAGATATCAAAGGTGCACAAAAGGTTTCAAGTAAAGGGATTTTGGAGAAATCAGTGCAAGAATAGATGTAGAATGTTTAGTAATGTTTTCATTTGAGTCAAAGACTTTGATTTGGTGAAAAGATGTTTTAAAACTTTAATTCTATATTAATTTATGGAATATTTGAAAAACACCCATTAACAGACGAAGTTTGAAAGGTTTACACTGATCTACTGCTTTGAAAATTCGAACTTTGACTTTGGAAATTCGAATTTCGTATTGAAAATGAACAAGTCTGAAAAGAGACTTCTCTGACAGATAAATTTTGACTTGAAAAATTTGAATTTTGATACGTTTCTGAAAAGAGCTTTCAATGACAGACGAACTTTGGCTTTTAAAAATTCAAATTTCAGACAAAATACAACTTATGAAAATTGAAAATTTCGTCTGAGAATGTGTCAAAGTTCATCTGAAAACAAGTTTAAAAATAGCTTTAAAATTGCCCACTGACAGACGAACATTGAACATGTAAATTTGAATTTCAGAAACAAAGCTTGTAAGTTTGTTGTGTTGATATGTTGACATACGAATGACAATACTCATAAATTCAAATTTTCAAGTAAGTCTGAAAAGAAGTCTCTCTGACAGACAAACTTTGCCCTTTGAAAATTCGAATTTTGAATTTATAAACTATTGTGCCTCATTGAACCAGCTTCTGACAGACAAATTTTGGGGTTCCAAAATTCGAATTAAAGGTACTGTAGCAAATCGAATTTACTGTTCACACTTGACAGAATAACTTTACACATGGAAATTCGTATGTTCCAACATACAATCATTTTCTAAAGATGAAAATTCGAATTTTGATTCATAATAGATAAACTTCGGAAGTTCAACGTTAAAGGCTATAACTTTCGGTTTCTGTGAAATTCGTTTGTTGACCAACTGAAATTCGAACTTTGAATGTCAGAAGCATTAAATGCGGTTGGTAAATGGATAGTTTCTCAGAGTAATCATTGGGTAACGTCTCTAACGGCTAGATCTTGTCTCTAACATATAGTTAGGGCATAAATATATAAATAGAACTTTATTTGAAGAAATAGGTAACGATTTTTACTTTGTAAATACTGAAACTCTGCCAAATCATCTACTCAAAGTCTCCTACTCTCATACTTCAATATTTGTACTTTAATTTTCATATATACTCTGATTAAGAGAGTTTATTCATTGTAAACAATCTTATCTTCATCTGGAAGAAAGATTTTCTTGTGAGGGGATATCACAAGGGATTGGGAAAGCACTCAGTGAGAGTGCATAGAGTGAAAGTGTGAGCTCTAGAAACAGAGCATCATCTGTGTACTAAGGCATTTGGAAGAAGCCCACTGAATTCTTGCAGAATAGTAAAAAATCTCAAGTGGTGACTTGGGGACTAGACGTTAGTCAAGTTGAGAGACCGAACAAGGATAAATATTAGAGTCTTCTCTTCCCTACTATTACTTTTACTGTTTATTCATTCATACTCTGTTTTACCATCACCCTTTGCTTTCTTCACTTTCTTAACTTTTTGCAGAAAATTTTTAATCTTCCCAATTCACCCCCTCTTGGGAAGCCAGCTTATCTAATACTCTTGTCAATGAGGTCTCTATTTAACACTGCGTCAGTTTGACTTCACTAAATTGAAAAAAAAATTAAAAAAAAAAAGGAAAACGTGGATGGTCTCTTACAAGTTTCAATTTGCTTTAAAACAACCTCCCTCCCCTAGATTTATAGCATTTGGGTAAATATTTTTTAAAATGTTGTATATTGATATTTATTTTTTGTATTTATTGTATTTTAATCAAAAAGCCTTTCAATACCTCTTAAGTGTGTTAGGTTGACTGGTCACCCAAGAGGGGGGGTGAATTGGGTGATGCAAGATTTTCGCTCTTTTGGATCACAACCTAATTTCACTAAGAGTGCAGTAAAACAGGGATAAACAGAGATGGTTGTGTGCAGCAGCTGAGTAGAGAAGATGAAGAACAATACACAATGATTTATACTGGTTCAGCCTAACCACTTGGCCTACATCCAGTCCCCAAGCCACCACTTGAGATTTTCCACTATATCTCACAGGTTTGATCCGGGCACTTGTGAAGCCTCAGTACATTCTCACAAGTTTCAGTAGGCACTTGTGAAGCCACTCTCCTCACACCCTTACAAGATGTGTAAATTCCTTAGTGTTTCCCACACTAAGATTCTACCCAGAAAATGTAGAAAGAAATGTTTATAGAATGAAAACTCTCTTGAAGAGTAGATAATACATTAAAAGTTCACTCTATTGAGGTGGGTTTTTCAAACTATGCTGAAATAGAAAGATTTTACAAGTTGTAGCAGCATTTTCGCATAAACTCTCTTAAGATTGTCACCCATAAGTTTAAATGATGTTATATTTATAGTTTTGTAGTGTAATTAGACGTTAGATACAAGATCTAGCCGTTAGAGATGTTACCCAACGGTTTACTCTGCAAAACTAGCCGTTTACCAACCTCATTTAATGAATTTGACATGCTGAAATTCAAATTTTGGGTGTTAACAGACGAATTTCGAAGAGTTCATAAGTTAAAGTTTTTAGCGTTGAAGTTCGAAGTTCGTCTGTCCAAAGCTGAAATTCGAATTTTCATCTTGATAAATGTTTCTATGTTGGAACATTCGAATTTTGGAGTTTAAAGTTCTTCTGGTAAGTTTAAATAGTAATTCCATATTGCTATAGTGCCTTTGAAGTTCGAATTTTGGTTCCCAAATTCATCTGACAGTGAGCAACTCAATATGGCACAAGTTCTTCCTTTCGAAATTCGAATTTTGAATGTGGAAATTCGTCTATTGGTTGTTTCAGAAGTATTTTCACGTTTCTGGAAGCGCGAAATTCGAATTTTGAAAGTGGAAATTCGTCTGTTGGACCTGAAGTTCGAATTTTGTAGGTCAAAATTCGTCTGTCAGTGGCAAGCTCAATTCTGCACGAAGGTTCTCTTCAAAATTCGAATTTCGGAGGCCCGAAATTCGTCTGTCACAACGGAACCTACGTAACTTCGAATTTTGCACTATAGACAATTTTGCACAAACTATAACTCTCTCATTTTAACTCCAAATTAAGCAAATGACCTATGGTTGGAAAGATCTGAATGTCTACTTTCAAATAAAATAAGTTTCACTTCAAAAACAAACGTATTTTGTGATATATGATCGAAATATTGATAAGAGGTCAAAACTAAAAATTCATATCTCACTACTCAACTTTAAATAACCATAGCTTTTTCATATGACTTTCATTTTGAGTGAAATAACCTTCTTTAAAAAGCTTATTAAGTCTAGTTTCATATGAAATAATTTTTACATTCAAGTCATATGTATTTTGAGAGATATATTAAAAATACTAATCAAAGGTCAAACTCTGAATTTTTGAAAACCAGATTTCACTAACTGTGCTTGACTCGAAATTCGAATTTCAACACCTAAAATTCGTCTGTCAGAGGTAAGATCTCTGGAACTTCAAATTTCAGTCAGCAAAGTTCGTATTTTCACAAAGTATATGAAGTTTAACTTCTCAAAATTTGTCTGTCATCAGAGTTTTTCAAATATAACTTATGCTAACATCATATTTACTTAATCTAACTCATTTAAAACATATGGTAACAAGATTAAGTGATTTTCAAAGATTAATCTCACCTCAAGACCCAAGTGAAAATAAAATATACCTAGTGACTAGGTCTTCAAATGTTGAGTTCCTCTTTCACTTGGACATTTCCTTCTTGGCATGCTCCATTCTGATCTTCCATTTTTGGAGCATCCTTTCTTTTCTTCTTTCTTGAGTGAATGTTTACTCTTCTTACTTGGACCAACCTACATTTAATATATTACACTTACAAACCACGTAGTTAGTCCAGAAACCAAGTAGTTAGTCCAGTTTATATATCCAACTTATATTATTCATTGTAAAAGTATAGTGGATATATTTACATATAGCATGATATATATATTGTAATCATAATTAAATACATGCTAATATGTATTTTACTTCTTTAAGGAATATTATATATGTCAAATACATATAATGCATTTGTTCCTTATTACTCTATATTTGTCATCATCAAAACTTATATTATACTAAAGCTTACAAAGTGAGCTTTTGAGTTTAAGCTTTATAAATAAAATAAATATGATGGGAGAGCTACCTTACTTAGATATGATAATACTCAAATTTGATCCAATAATTTCAGATACCAAACAGAGACGTACCTACCTTATGAGCTAGGGGTAGTCGCCCCCACATAATTT
Organism: Adenanthera pavonina; assembly: GCA_026686845.1. NCBI lineage: Eukaryota > Viridiplantae > Streptophyta > Magnoliopsida > Fabales > Fabaceae > Adenanthera > Adenanthera pavonina. The sequence goes on from JAIVEN010000017.1 coordinate 15,649,022, forward strand.
TTTTTTTGTTTAACTTGATATTGTGTATATATATATATATTATATGTAATGTATAATAATTGCTCCCAATGTTTAAATATACTACTTCTTAGTTATGAAATTGATTGTCATTATATTAATTATAGTTTTAGGTTCTAATTATGAAAAAATTTATCAAGAGAAAATCTACATCAGAACAACCCCTCAAACACATAATAAATGTATATTGATACACAATATACATTTATTGAACAACCCCTCATAGATCTTTTACTGACATAAATTGTTGTCTCTTTGATCATTCATTCTCTCTAATTTCCTCTAGTTCTTTGAATTATGACTTACTAAATACAAATATATGTTGCACTTGATAGAGGCTCAGCTTTTTTTTTTTACCATTGTGTTTTAAGTCCACTTTTGATATACTAATTAAAGGATTTTTGAAGAAATAAGAATAGAAATAGGAAAAGTATGTTTGGTATATAAAAAAAATTGATGAAATATTGTTATAAACTTAGTCTAGTATTATGGAATGGAACTTTTAGGACATCAAAAGACAAAAGTATTCCTTAATTGAAAAATAATTTTGTAGTCTATAATATTAAAAACAAAATCCTTTCTCTGTTTTTCACACACCATCAATGGGTTGGTGATTCCGATTCACTGTGAGTTTGTCATCAGCACCATATTGACCTTGTCACAAAGGGAGAGATTGACTAAGGATGTGAAGAAATCTTGGTCATTGTATAAGTCCATTAAGGATAAAATTGTCAACAAAAAATTGCATTCCCAGGAAGAACACATTTTCCATTGCACCTTTGGAGGAAGACAAATTCGAGAGTTTACTAGAAAAATGCCTTACCCAAGAAGCATCTCTCTCATGCACACCAGACACTACGCCAAAATACGCATTTCTTGGTAGTTATTTTGGCTTTTATTGGTGGTTAAAAATAGTCAAGTATGTTAGCGCTGTAAAAAACTGTACCTTTAATTGGTAGTTTAGAACCGCAAAAAAAAGTTATATTCATTTGTGGTTATATCTTATAACTGCCAACAAAAGTCATATTCCTTTGCGGTTATATGTAGTAACCGCAAAGAAATTTTGACTTTAGTTGGCGGTTATATATATAACCGCCAACTAAAGTGAGAAATATTAGTTTTTAATTAATTTTAATTTTACTTTTAGTTGGCGGTTTTGTAACTAACCACCAACTAAAATTTTATAAATTTTTTTTATTTAAATTTGAATATTCAAATTTTAATATGAGTTGGCGGTTCTAATTTAAAACTGCCAACCAAAATATTTACGTTGGCGGTTGTATTAATAACCGCCAATGAAAGTACTTATTTTTTTTTCCTACATTTTATTATTTTTGCAATTCCACGAACTTGCTTCAGTGTTAATATGCAAAACCGAATACCCATAACTAAAAGACATCTATCTAAAGAAAAAGTTATATTATATTCAAAATATCTCAATAAAAAGTTACAGACAATATTTATATCCAATTGACAAAAGCAAAAAATGATATAACGGACCTAATTAACATTATCCAGTAACTAGATTTTCAAAAGTATCATATAAATCAAGGCAATCTATAGCTTCTACACTAACAACTAATATATATACACATCACCAAAAGCTATATATCAAACTATCTGCCATATATGATGACCAAGAGAACAAAAAAAGTATGTATCTTCTAGCCTTTAAAAGTGATCAGTCTATGCTTCTTCCCTTGTACTGCCTACAACATGATCAATTTTAAATTCATAAGCTATCCAAAACAGATTAGAACCACCAATTGAATGTAACTATATGATAGAACCAAAACCAAACAGCTACAAAGTACAACCAAACAACTACAAATAACACTATAGAATATGTTCACTTATACCTACCTCCTAAGTCCAACCACATATTGGCTCTACTCCTCTATGAGTTCTTTTATTTGAGCTTCGGAGTATCCCTTAGAGTATGTATCTGGAAAATACTGAAAATAAAAATATTACATATTACAAAAGCAGTTTATATTATTAAAATTTTATATAAATATCATAAAAATGAATTATGTACATACCTTGGAGGGGATCGAGATTTGTCGATGTAAAATAATATCTTTCATGTATTTTAGCACATAGTATCCACAATCATTATCATTAGATTATTTCGGACATTGAATAAAATTATATGAATATTAGATTAATTACAATAAATGTTAATCTCAATAGTTGATTGAGTATTAAATTATAAATACCCGAATATGTGTCCATTTATACAATAAGGATGGATCTGGTGGAGTCTTTTGGTTGTTGGGCTTACTATTGTTGCTTAGCTCGCATGCTACTCGAAACATACTCACACATCTGTTAAGCATTACAAAAGAAAATTAATATAGAAAAAATTGAGGTTAATTAACAGAAAAATACAAAAACACATAATATAATTGCATATTCTTATTGATTTATCATCTTTAGCATCTGTGGGCGGTAGTCTGACGGATTTCCTTTGGGATTCAAAAAATATATTTTTGATTTGATTGGTTCAATACAAATCAAAATACAATGATTCCTAGGAGAAAAATCTACTAGTTTTAGCAAAGAAACTTAAAACAAAGCAGTCCAACATGAAATAAGACATTATTTAAAAGTTTAGTGATAAGTGACTTGCCCCTGCATAAATGGTGCCAAAAATAACACCCCTTCACCCCCCTTTGCAGTCAATGCATCCGCCACATCTTGTGACTGTTCTGTGATCTTTCTTTGTGGCATCAAACCCGATGTATAAGCTAAAATATCTTGTGGGTGGATGAAGGAAAATCTGTCGGTCAGCTGAGAAGGGACTAGAATTTTTTCATACTAAAATCTAAAATGGAAAAAGTAATAGATTAGTATCACATAGTCAAATGAAAGATCAATTCATTTATGTTAATTTCAATACCTGATGTATATGTTAATATTCTGTACCCCAACCCATCCATGATCAATGATGTAGGAGATCATATCTTCAGTTATCACTTCAAATACTTCCTTACCATAAACCCCTGCAATCATGAGGAATGTGTATCAATTACCACAACCCTATGGTTAATATACCATTAAGCAATTCATTATTTTGTGAGTTTGATGATTGAGGCTGTCCCTTTGCTGGTGCAATGATTGACTCCCCCGATTGTCCCGACACAACTTTCTTCCCTTGACTCTTTCCTTTGGACTGTGCAACACAAGTAGTCAGTTGATTAACATACAAACAAATTGCAATTAATTGGCTTGTCAACTAACATATACCTTTTTCGTTGGAGCTATAGTAATGAGATTCACATGCCATGCTATAAATCCACCTACGACCTATTCTACCATTTCTGCTCTCTCGATAAGCACGGGCAACCTCGTTGTTTCTTCTTCGGGAAGTTTAATCGATACTCTAACATGTTCTGCAGGCAAGGGTGCATTGTGAAGCATGTACCTGGGATGTTATGCACCTACCCTTTTGCAACCACGTGCCGGGGGTCATTCAGCCATAATAGACAATGTCCTATACCCTATACCAATCATAACATTAGAAATTATTAATATATATCAACAACTAACTATGAATTTAGTTAATAAGAGAAGCAATTACTGGAGGGAGATGCTCAGATGGAGGAGCACAACTATCTTTCACACTATAACTGACTGCAACCCCTTGGCTCCCATGCAACGTAGCTTGTTTGACCAACAACTCAAGCTGGGCTAATCGTCTATTCATGTTAGATTGTGTTTCATGTTGTTGTTGGATGATTGCCTCCAATTCAAGAACCCTAGCTGCAATGTCAGAGTGGCGACATTTGGTCCCAAAATAGGCCCTGTTGGTGACACCAAATCCAGCACCTCTAACACAACTAGGGTGTTCAGGGAGCTCCAGTGCTTGGCTATGTACATCTACCCCTGAGCCTTGCTCACCTTCAGAGGTCTGATTTGAAATCTGGATCTGAGAAAATAAAACAAGAAATAATTTTTTGTCCTTCTTAAAAATGAGAGTTCAAATCATTGTTGTAAGGTAGCACGTACTATTTTTTCAACAACTTTCTGAACATTCTCATTCTCAATAATCCCTTCTTTATTTTTCTTGGATTCTGACCACAGCTCATGACGGGGTACTTTTCTCTGCATGGATCCCTCCTTCAATACCTATGCATTCATGGAAATAATAATTGTGCATTCGAATAAATTTAAGTATTGACAAACATAAGATATACATGCACTTACCAACTTCCTCTCTACTCCAAAGTATCCTAGACGGCCGGCTCAGTAAGGGTACTGTTGACTCTTTGCCCTTTGACTATTTGCTTCACTTAATTTCTGAAAAAATTTCAATACTAAAATCAAATAATTATAAATAAAGAGGATTAGAATATTTGAATATAAACAGGAAAAATTGTTCACCTTAAACTTCTCCTGACACCGTAGATTGATAAAGCCATCCCAGTGTTCCTGTTTTATGTAGATTCTAAATTCCTCAGGTGGATGCTCAATGATGCTGTCAATTTCATCTTTCATAAAGTGCCTCATCAAGATATATTGAAAATTACACATTGAAATCCCTGCCTTTTGATATATATACACTCTATGGCTTTCATCAACGTCAAAAGTGGACCACAAAACAAAATACTCAAATTAATTATAACAAGTTTGCATGCATAAAAAAATGTAGCTAAGTACTGAAATTAATTATAATTACCACTATGTCTTGGAAAACTAAATCCTTCATAGCAAAGGGGACTTTCCTCCAATCATCCCATTCTGGATGGTTGATGGGCACCTTCAACTTTGCAGCCACTTCGATACAGCTACTTAACTTATTCCCACCTTCATTGACTGGATGATTTTTGTAATTCTATTCCACATGGATCTTGTTTCCAGTATCTCTTGCGTGACAAACCTCTTTAATTACTGTCAAACCACGTCAGTACTTTGCCATCTCTCGTTGTAATGTGACACGCTTTGCCATATTTACCTGTAATAATATCAAAATGATTAATTAAATAATGAAAAATAAGGTACATAATAAAATAAGAAGATCATTATATTAAATAACAAAAATAAATTGAAGGCAATATATATATGTTTAAATAAAACCTTTTCCTCTTTCTTGTTCTACCATGAATGATTCCTCCCCTCCTTTTCATGATCCAAATCCCCTCTTCATGATCATCTCTCGTATAAAGGGCATCATCTCTAGTGGAACCAACATCAAATGATGTCCCAGAAAATGGATCATTCTTAATATCTTCATCCTATTGATCTCCACCTTGATTGTGATGATTGATTATTTTGTTGGTTAACATGACAATCAACCACCTCTTATTAGCAGGATCAGGGACATAAAACATCTGTTGAGCTTGAGATGCTAAAATAAAAGGATCATCTTTGTACCCTATCTTATTAAGATCAACTAGACGAACCCTGACTCATCAACTCGAAGGCCATTCTTGTTGTCAATCCACTTACAACCGAAACCGATGCCCAAAACAAGATGTAATCCAACTCCCATATGTGCTCACCTACCCCGAAGTATGGCATATTTGCAAAAATAGGGTTTCTATCTTTGACACTAGAAATATGCATTGATTGAGCTATAAGGGTTACCCCACTGTTTTGCATTATGCTCTGATCATTCTGCTCTTTGGTATAGAATGTGTAGCCATTTATGAGGTAACCAGTGTAAGAGAAGACATGCATAGATGGACCAGTAGCCAACCATCTCAACTTGTCTGAAACTGAACCAGGATTCCTTTCCCACTCTGAAATAATATGATCTCTCAGCCAATCTATAAAAAATTGATTGTGTTTTTTCGATATCCAACTCTCATTCTTATTGGGGCTTAAGCTTCTAAGTTTCTCCTTGTGCATTTTCACATATAGAAGAACCTCATCAGAGTTGTGCAAAACACACAAGTGAGCTTGCTCCCACTGTGTCCTGGATATGCTAACAATTTCCTTTCCCATAATCCCTTCCCTAGATGTTCTTCCCATGTGATGATACTTAGGAAGGCCAATGTTATCAATATTGGATAAGTATTCGGTGCAAAATTCAACAACTTCTTCGGCTATATACTGTTCAACAATACAACCCTCTGGTCTACTTCAATTTTTCACATAACCTTTTAATATCTTCATGTAATGCTCAATTGGGTACATCCACTTCATATAAGCTGGACCGTATAATTGTGTCTCCCTAACCAGGTGAACCGTTAGATGAGCCATCATATCAAAGAACGAAGGCGGGAAATACATCTCAAGCTTGTACAAAGTGACAATAATTTCTCTTTGCAATGCCGGTAACTTCACAGGGTCAACACTTTGCTGCAAATATACTTGAAGAAGAAACATAGTTTAGTGATTGTCCCTCAAACCTTTTTGGACAAAATGGATCACATAGCCACTGGTACGAAATTCTCCATCAAAACATGGCAATCATGAGACTTTAGACCCTTTAACTTCAAGTCTTTCACAGAAATAAGGTTCCTAATGTTTGAGGAGTACCCCTATGGAACTTTAACCCCATCAAGAGACTTACAAAAAGTGATTTTTCTCTTTTCTAGATAGTATATATACCGCCGGAGGTAGATAAGTACGGTGTTTCTCCTTCACTGGTGCCAACTCTCCTCTTATTCCCAAGCAACTAAATCCAGCCTTGCCTTCACGACATCTTTAGTCTTTCCCGGCACATTAAGTAATGTACCAATAATGCTTTCGCACACATTTTTTTCTATATACATGACATCAAGGAAGTGCCTCACATACAAAAACTTCCAATATTCCAATTCAAAGAAAATTGACCTTTTCTTCCACCCACTAGTCCTAAGGTATCGCGCAAAAGGCTTCCCGAAGTTGTCATTCAAATCCTTTACCTTGTCAAACAATTTCTTACCACTTAATGGCAAAGGTCCTTTTCCTTCTTCTGTATTCCCATTAAACGCTTTTCTCCACCACCTGTAACGATGTCCCTCAGGCAAAAATCTACGATGTCTGAGGAAGACAAATTTCGAACCATGCTCCAACCGTACCGAATGTGTGCCTTCTTCACATATAGGGCATCCAAACTCTCCTTTGATACTATAGCCTAACAAATTACTATACACAGGAAAATCATTGATTGTACCAAACAACATAGCTCTCAATTTGAATGTCTCTTCCCTATATCCGTCATACACCTCCACACCCTGCTCCCACAGTAGCTTCAAATCATCAATTAATGGAGCCAAATATACATCTATATCATTTCCAGGTTGTTTAGGTCTAGAGATTAACATAGACAACATCATAAACTTTCACTTCATACATAGCCAAGGTGGTAGTTTATAAATAACCAAAATCACGGGTCACTTACTGTGAGTACTACTTTGCATACCATGCGGGTTCATTCCATCAGGAGATAATGCAAGGTGTAAGTCTCTATCTTCTACCTTGAACTCTTCATATTGACTATCAATTTTTTTTCATTGCGGAGAATCTACAGGATGTCAATATTTTCCATCTTCAATTCTTTCATCCGTATGCCATGTCAAGTGCTTCACAATTTCAGGACTTTTGTATAAGCGTCTAAATCTAGGTATAATAGGAAAATACCATACGACCTTCATTGGACTCAATTCTTTCTTCTTATATCGAGGGGCGTTGCATTTAGAACATTTGTCTAATGATGCATGTTCTTTTTGAAATAACACACAATCATTAGGACAGGCATGTATCCTCTCATAGCTCATTCTAATAGAGCATAGCATCCATTTAGCCTCATATGTTCAGCTAGGAAGGTCATTACCCTTTGGCAGCATATCCTTCAAAAGTGTAAGCAATTTTGTTAAGCTCTTATCACTCCATCCATTACCTACTTTCAAGTTGTACAACTTTAACATAGCTGACAATATTGTGAATTTAGTACAACCATAGTATAATGGCTTTTCTGCATCACTTTTCAACTTATCAAACATCTTAGGACAATCTTGAAGCTCATTCTCAATCACATTTGCCATCTCTTCAAGACGGTCAACCTCAAATGTGGTTGTGTCAAAATCATTCAATCCACTATAACCCGAGCTACTATACCCATCATTCATTTCCCCATGCTTTGTCCAACGTATGTAACCTCGATCAATTCCATGACACACTAAATGATCTTCCAAGTCCTCTGCACTAACTAGCTTCCCATAACAACACTTTAAGTAGGGGCATAAAATGTTATTAGGGTCATCTGCATGCTCAACTGCGAAACTAATGAACTCCTTCACTCCATCCCTATACTCCTGAGTCAAACGATTCATAGACATCCATGACCAATCCATACTCCTGAGATGTGTAGCAATTTTAGCAGAGCCTCCTCTACAAGTTGAGGGTGCAATAATTCTACAACAATATCTCACAAGAAAGTTAAACTTCCCAATTATAAGTACGACCATTTTTTAGCCAATCCCAAACAACCTAAGCTATATAATCATAACCAGAATAATATAGAAATAAAAAAAAGCTATAAATAAAGGAAGTAAATGCATAAAGAGAATATAAATTCAACCAGAATTATAGATTTCCATAACCAAGACGACAAGATATATGTTATAAATGAAGTTCCAAATAAACTATAGAAACAAAAAGGCTAGGAGAAGATTACTTTGATCCACCAAACAAACACATTACAACCAAATAGCTATTCATTGAATATTGGAATCTTTTCTGTGGTTATGCTTCCTCTATTATTAACTTGCCATCCATAATTCACAAAATTTTACAACACTACTTAGTCATAAACACATTACAAGTAAAGAGCTAACATGTTTGATAAATAAACTAACCTATAGGCTAGTTTCATGTAACTATGGTTAGGTGGGAGTAATTGGATTTGTTTATAGTATATCTAACATGTGCACCACTAGATATAAATTCAAACAGAGCTCACCATGGTAACATGTATAGAACCTATTATGCACAATAAATTCAAGCAGAGCTCACCATATCATGGTACTGATCTATATAATAACTCTTGAATGAACATAATTGATATAAAGATCAAAAGTTAAAATCAATACCTATGAATAACTTGAAGATATGATAGATCTATTCTCCTTGGCACAATAAACACCAAATTTCTTTGAAAGATATCGGCTTGGCCTAATAAACACTCAAGGAAATTAGTTGTAGGCATCACACCATTAATTTTACAATATGACCAAACGCAACTAAGTAATTTCTTTTGGATTTATGGATTGACATGTTTAAGGCATGTTTAAAGAAAAAAAACTACAAAAGTCTTGAAATAAGAAGCTGCATAATTCTCCCCATGATGAAAAAAAGCCTAAGATGATAGCTTACCTACTCACTAATCTCTGGATCTCAATCAGCACCAGTTTCTAGCTAGAAGAGACACTAAAGAATCAACAATTCTAGCCAACAACCTAGTAAAATCAACATGCACAATGATTAAGTAAACAATATGAGAATATTAATGAAAAGAAGTGCATAAGAAACCACAATAACTCATAATCTTCAAATGATTCAAAAAAAGAGATTCATAACCAATATTACAGCCTCCTATCAATAAAAGAATCCACACTTTATGTAATGTGTAAAAAATCCTATCTTAATCATCTGGATGAGATTTAGTTTGGTAGTCTCTCAATTCTCTCTTACTAATTGGGTTTTAAAAAAATAAAATAATATTTTTTTATCAAAATCATGTGAGAAACCTTTATTATCATAGTATGTAACTAATGTATAACAATAATTTCACTTGTGGTCTGAACCCAAATTCAATCATTCGAAGAGTAATGATAATGTCATCAAGGAAAGATCAATCAATTTTTTCATTAATAGCTAGAATAAAACATAAAAAGAACAAAGTCAGAGGCAATCATAGGAAAATATCTAAGACTTTACTTTCAAGTATAAGCTTTTTCAAAGGACATGAAAGGAAAGAAATAAGAACTCTGGGGATAAAGTAATGCAGCATATTTATGAAAACTTTGTAAATTCAGCAGTATCCTCCAGAAGGCTAAGGTTTTTCTTTCTTCGTAGAATTCCAGCTGGACTATTGACACAACTCTGTATACCTTTTTAGTTTCTTAAGGTCTTGGATGTTAGGACTGAGAAATTACAGCTTTCAAGCCCAAAAACCAAGAAGTGGCCCGTGCTTTGTCCTTCCATATCTAGTCAAAAAGTGATAAATTTGACAAGAATTGAAACTAGAATTAGAATTTTTAAGAAGCATGAAATGTGTATGAATAAAGTAAAAACACATATTACTAGATCAAGTGAGCGTTCACCATTTGCATAAATTAGAGAAAATGAATGGCACTCCTTCACAATTTGACTTAGCTTTTGGGACTTTATCTGAAAATGGGGAGCAATTTATTAGACTAAAACAAGTTAGTTCTTTTTCTTAGACTCATGTGGACAGTGAAATGAGTGAGAAGGCATTAATGTTTGTTTCATACATTTCCCTATCCTTGAATAATTTTTGTGACTACACTCAACCGCAAGTGTTTTTCCTGCTGTCCTGAATACCAAATCAAATTTTTCTCATCCTGAAATCAGGGGAAAGAGGGACATATTTTAGTAACCTTATCATAAAGATAGGGGAAAATAACAGGAATAAATAGAATTATATAGGGGACATATTTGTGCTTGTGAAAATTTCTGTCAAGAGACAATGCACCATGGAAGTAACAATTGACAGCAAAAAAGCACAATGATTAGAGACCAAAAATCTAATTTCTTATTAACAGTGATTTTCTAAAAGGTAGGATTTAAATTTCCATGAAAAGTCATCATGGAATTATATATAAGGTGCTTTTGTTGACAAGTCTACAAGTCCAGTGTTAGCATATTTTTTAATACCCTTTTTTCTTATGCAATTTTATTACCTCATACTTTCATCAAATTTTAAAACTCGTATACAATCTTTAAGACAACCCTTATTTCAAGTCCTACATCATCAAGCTACTACGCATAATATGCTAATATATATATATATAAAGAATGAAAATAAAGAAGAACATACCTATACACATTCATGGTTCCCTCCTGTTGAGTACCAAAGGCTCATTGTCCTTCTGCCACAAAGCTTCTCGTTTCTTCTCACCCAGATAACTCAGTAATTTGTGACTGCGGTTAATTTCATTGTCACTGAACTTATCAGATCTGAATAACAATAAGACAACAAAGTTATTAACTATACCTGCCTCTAGTGTGGGTACAAGAGCAAAATGTAGTTCGAATCTAGGTGTCTTTGAATCTAATTGAAGAAGGAATGTTTGCTTGAGGAGTGAGATGACACTGGATTGGGGAGGAATGAAGCTTACTGCTTTCCAGCGGAGACGTTGCAGAGGTGAAGAGAGATTGGATCGATGAAGTGTGAGCTAGAGAGAAGCTGGAGGTGGAGATTGGTGGTAAGAACAACCGACCAGCATGAAGGTGGAGATTGGACGGGAGCCAGAGACCTGTGGAGTGACGGCTGTCACGCAAGTGAGAAAATTTGTTTCTGAAGTACGCGACCGAAAGTTTCTCTATTGAAGAATGCAGCCGCACTCAAGAAAAAGAAATTAGGTTAACACAAACGTAGGTGGTTATTTAAAATAACGGCCTACGTTAATTTTTTTAAAATTAAACCTAGGTGGTTATTTAAATTAACCACCTAGGTTTATATTAAAATGTATTTTTTTTCATTTTAAATAAAACATAGGCGGTTATTTCATAAAATTTTCTACGTATTTTAATTTTTTTAAAAAAATAAACATTGGCGGTTATTTAAATAACCGCCAATGTTTTATTTAAGATTAAAAATAAAAAAATTATATTTAATATAAACGTAGGTGGTTATTTAAAACAACCGCCTACGTATTTTAATATTTTTTAAATAAAGAAATGTAGGCGGTTTTTTTAAATAACCGCCTTCATTATTTACTCCATATATTTTTATTTTTTTTATTTTTAAATTATTAATAGATTTGTAGACGGTTATTTAAACAACTGCCTACAAAAACCTCCCTTCTGACATTTTTTTACATTTTTGCAAAGAACCGTCTATATAAATGCGCCAACAATTTTCAATTTTGTAGTAGTGAGACAAAGTAATTTTGTCATTTCTATTATATTTTCCTTTCCATTTCCAAATTTCTTTCAACCAAATGGGACCTAAGGAGTCATAAGAGATGGAGAAAATAGATCCCTTTAAACTTAGTTACGTTAATAAACTTAAGAAGTAAGGAATATATGATTCAAATTATACTAACGTAAATGTCTTGTCTCCTCGTATAATCGATCCTAGACATGCATTAGAGAGATAGAAAACCAAACTAGCTAGTTTGTGTGCTCTTTAATTATGAAACCTTTTTCCAAACTTCTAAAAAGCTGTCTCAAAGAACTTCTAGCATTTGCTAATAGACTACTCTCTCCAATTCTTAATATAAGATCTTTTTAATAGAATCACGTGAATTAAGAATAAGAGTTAAAATTCGTTAACTATTTTGATTTATCCAAAAATTACAATATTTTTCCAAAACTATCCTTATTTAATCTCTTTCTCTCTCTCTTTGGAATACATTAAATTGAAATTTTTTTGAGAATGCATAATAAATATTATTTCGTATATTGTAAAGGGTCCTATATTTAGGATTAGAGAAAAAAACCTTATATTTATGATTGGACGGAGTAATTGGGAGCATGGAAATTAAGCAAATTTAATTCCTATTTAAGTCCAAGAAACTTTAAATGTCATGTAATCCATAACATGCAAGATTTAAAAGCAGCTAACCATAAATGTCAGCACATTGAAATGCTTATGCATGCAATTCATAGATATAAAATTAAACAATAATCTAACCAATAAACTTATGAATAGCTTATCCATGGAAAAAGAGAGAAGAATGCATAAGAAAGATAGATGTTGACTTGTGTGTTTGGATTAGAATTTACATATCTGATTATAAGTATAATTGATTTTGTAGAATTAATTTTAGTAGAATTGATTTTATCAAAGGTGATTTATATTCTTTGGATACTTTTATCTTAAAAGTGATTTTGATAAAATAAAATATATTTAGATAATTTCAATCAAACGCATATGTCACATTGGAAGCATATATATAAGGTAGGGCCGTTTACTAGCAAGGTCTTCTTATCATCTAACTTGACCTGACCTAGTATATTTAATATTATTTAAGAAAATGTTAATCTCTTTAACTGATTGGTAAATAGTTTTTTCTTAATGAATGTTATATTCTTTATTTGAAAAATCACAGTTAAGGTTAAAAATAACAACTCAATCATCATTTAGGACCAAAACATTTCAAAATTAGAATAAGAAATCAAATCCTAAGTCATCAAAATTTCATTGGTAAATTAGTAAATTATCCACATCCTAATATATATTATAGTTTCAAGAATTTGTAACTTAATTTTGGGGAAATGACACTTAAGGACCAAGACTTTGAATTAATTTCAGTTTAGGACCACAAAATTTGAAAATACCAAAAAAGGACCATGATTTTAAATTAATTAAAAACATAAATATGAAATGACTTAAATGCCTCTGTTAAAACATTTTACACTCAACATCTGTTTTTTACTACTCTTTTTCATAAATTTGACACTAAACATCCCTAATTTTACACTGAACACATTATGGAATATGAGTATAAAATTGAGCAAGTTTAGTGTAAAATTTATGAAAAAGAGTAGTAAAAAATAGATGTTGAGTAGTAAAAAATGGAAGTTAAGTATAAAATTCTGAGACTTATCCAGTATAAAATCAGGGGTCTTCAGTGTCAAATCGTGGGATATGAGTAGTAAAACGCAGAAGATGAGTGTAAAATTCTGAGAGTTGAATTCTTTATTGTATTCAGTGTAAAATTTGGGATGTTTAGTGTCAAATTTATAAAAAAGAGTAGTAAAAAGCAGATATTTAGTGTAAAACGTTTTAACAGGGGCATTTAGGTCATTTTATATTTACATTTTTAATTAATTTAAAATCATGGTCCTTTTTTGGTATTTTTGAATTTTGTGGTCCTAAACTGGAATTAATTCAAAGTCTTGGTCCTCAAGTGTCATTCCCCCCTTAATTTTCCACATTTGTAATTTCGTAATAACTAATTTGCAATTCACCTTCTATCGTTTAATAACAAAGAATGGAAATTAATTGTTCATGAGTTCCAATAATTTGTGATTTGACTCCCTAAATTTGCAATTTGGTAACAAGTAATTTACTACTCATCCACTTTTTAATAATAAAAATTGGAAATTAAACTGTTAATTGATCAAGAGTTCAAATAATTTGTAACTTAATTTTCTAGATTTGCAATTGGTTAGGTAACGATCAATTTGCACCTTATCATCCATTTTTTAATAGGAAAAATTAGGAATCAATTATTTTATAGTTTTAGAAATTTACAACTTAGTTTCCCATATTTATAACTAGGTAACAACCAATTTGCATTGCACACTTCATTTTTTAGTAGAGAAAATGGAAATTAGCTTGTAAATTGTTTGAGAGCTACAGAATTTTTCAACTTGGTTTTTTCATATTTGCAACATATTAATTGTAATAACCCTCATTACATTATCTCAACTTGGTCTCTAGCTAACCAAGTATAATTGGTGTTGTGTGCAAAACCGGAAGGACCAAGATGAAGGAAAGGACCAAAATGGGACAGAGAAGCTTTGCGTTGCGGTGAGCTTATTGGCATCGCGATGAGCGGAGAAAAATTTATTTAAAATTTGAAACATTTCAGTTCGGCCGAGAATGAGAGAGCGAGAGAGAAATAGAGGGAGAAAGAAAAAGTAGAGCTAGGATTAGTGATTCTCGGCTCTTAGGAGTGATTTCTAACATCTAGGAGCTTGGTAAATTATTGGTAAGTGATCTCTACTTCTCCCTTTCCATTTTTTTTTGGTTTTGAGTTGGATTTTTGGGCGTGTATAGTTGGGTTTTTGGTTTTGGCCGAAATCCACCAATTAAAATGGGTGAAATGGGATTAATGGAGTGTGATTTCGTGGTTGTGATAATTAGGTATGAATTTTAGAGGGAGTATGCATGATTTGAGCTTAACCCTAGGTTGAAATTGTTAGAGATTGTATGGAATCCAAGATTTATGTGATTGATTAGAGTTTAAATGGTCTCCAGAAGTTTAGTGATGCATGAAAATGGTGTTGGAATCTTGGGTTAGGCCTAAATGGTTGAATTATGGAATTTGGATATTTGGATTATATATTAATTGAGGATTTTATGGTATCGTAGAGGTATTTGGTTGACTGAAAGGGGTATGAGTATGTTGGACATCCCAAGAAGTTCATGGAATCTGCATGTATGGTATTGACAACTAGAGGTAACCGGGTGTTTGTATTGTTTGTATTGTATGTTATTATATATATGTATATATATGCATGTTTCCGTTTATACCAAGATATTGACATGTGTTTTATGGATTTTCTATATATTGTGGTATGCATACAGCTAGACATATAGTGGATGATGATTAGAGATGATGATGATGATGATTACATGATGACATGACATGAACATCACCATATGGCATTGTGAGATATATGGTGATCGAGTGGTGATGATAATATGATATATGATTATGGAGGATAAGGATGGGGTATATAGATATTTGATAAGGGAGGCTAAGGATGAGATTCATGCAGCTAAATCACCTCCTATGGCCAGGAGGGAAAGGATGGTAGCAGACTGCATCTTCCCTAAATCGCTACCAATTCATGGTGGTAAAGGAGAAGGAGAGCCACTGTCCAAGCTCTAGTTTAACCCTTGGCCGAGTTGCATTAGGGTAAGGTGAGCTTGGTGATATCCCAAAATCAGTCTTCATCGATTGTTGGAAGGGAGTTATCTGTTGAAATGTCCTATTATGATGACAGCTCGTGGTTCTAGTAATGTGCGAGGGAGACATGCTTTCCATTTCATTTCATATTGCATTTGTGATATTATTGTATGAGTTATGTATATATATATGTGTGTGTGTGTGGTTATCCCCGATTATTGAGACTTTGTCTCACACTCCTTTCTCATGAACTAACTTTTCAGGTGAAGGTTCTGGTGCTAGTTCAGAGAAGACAAGAGAAGCTTAGCCACTCCAACATCGGGAATATTAAGTCATTTTAGGGCATGTGCATATTGTCTATGTATGTCATGCTAAGTAGGATAATGTTTGTAATTGACATAAGAACCAAGATGATTGTAATGATATTGATGTGGAATGATGTTGAATGTGATGAGTATGATGTTTTGTGATGCATGCATGATACAGAGGGTTGAGGAGTCAGTATGGTAGTGTATATGAGTCCAAAGGTGGATTTGGGCCTCGTTGGTGTGTTAAGGGGGCCAAAGCTCAGAGAAGTGGTTCCTTTGAGGTGAAACCTTTTTGGAAAAGTTGATTTAGTCAAACAGGACCTGTGTGAATGGTTCTTGAGTGCCTATTTGCCTTTGGCGGCAATTGGAGGAGGTTTGTGGTGAGTTTTAGTCAAAAAGTGTCAAAACAGTGTTGGGTGTCCAAAATTTCCATATAGAGATGAATTGAAGTAAAAGTGGTGTCCATGGTTAGATTAGGACAAAATTGACTTGTAGGAGTTAGAATCAGGTTAATCGGAGGTCTGAGCATAAAGTGCTGTGCGTTGGAAGTTTGCCTCAAAAGTTGAACTTTTGCTGATATAGTATCAACAAGGAGGTGCCGTGACACTATAACCTTTGTTTGGTAATGCTGGAACCCAAGAGCACCAACACCACGGCTGTACTATGGCAACAGCGGCCCTACACTCTCTCATGGCTGTTCTGGTGTTCTTCAGGTGTCTTGTGGTGTTTTTCCTCTATCCGGATGTTTTGGGAGGTAAAGTTGAGAAGTTTTGGCTGTGTCTGGTTAGTTTTTGAAGTATTTGGTTAAGTTAGAGGTACAATGGAGTAAGATGTTACATTAACAAGTAATTCCCAACTCACATTCCATTGTCCAATAAAGAATATTAAAAATTAACTAGTGAATTGTTCAAGAATTCTAGTAATTTGTAATTTGAATTCATAAATTTGCAACTTATTAACAAGCAATTTACAATTCATTCTTTACTTCTTTTATTTAGAAGAATGGAATTTTCTAGTAGCTCTAGTAATGCTAATTTTGTAATTTAAATTTTAAATTTTGTTGATTTTAAGACCTTTGATCTCTCATTCTAATTTTGAAATATTTTGATTTTAAATTATCATTAAGTTGCTATTTTAGTTCTTAATTGTAATTCTCTTTTATATTTTACATCTAGGTTTTGTCATTTTCCATTACATCGTTCCTATAGTGGATTTAACAAAAATTAATAATTGAAAAAAATCTAAAATCATTTTAAATGTCTCAACTTTTTTTTTCCAAACAAGAAGAAACTATATTAATAAAAAAAGAAAGTAATACAAGAACAAGACTTAGATTAAAAAAAAGAGCAAAACCAAAGACCAACAACACAACAAAACCCTAACCTAACAACAACTAAAACCCTAGTTAACAAAAGAAGAAAAACAACCATCAGTAACAACAAAGGGGAGAAAACAACACAAATTAAAAGTAGATACCACCAAGAACCATGCCATTAGCTACCACCTCCACCACATGGGAGAACAAAAGCACTACTGACTCCATCAATAGGGGTGGGGGTTTAGTGAACCACTTTTTCGAAACTAATTCTTGCATTTGCTTTGTGACTGTTGATCCTTATCTAGTATGGATTTATCAAATAGTAACATAGTTTCCTATGTGGCTGAGCTAAACAAATGTAGGTTGAGTTGAGTTATTCAATAGTTTCTAGTAAGGGCTATAAATTATGATATGATACGCTTATTGTACTTATGTATATGTATCTATCCGTATTATTTTGTACCCATCTATATCGTTTCAAATTTTATAGCAAAATAAGACTATTTAAAGTTGTTATTAATATTTTATGATTTATTTTGACATTTATACTATAATTTTTTAGAAAACTAAATACTCATTTTTTCTTTTAATGAGTAGATTTATTAATTATATATATAAATGATTACATAAATAATATTATGTATATATAAATATCCCTGCACCTATATTTTAAAATGTAAAATATTGTTGTATTTTCCATATCGTACTATGTCGTATTTAATACGTGTACCCCTATTGATACTACATAGTTTGTGAATAATAACTACTTCATCTGGTTCTTACTATAGAACTCTTTTAATCGTATTACATAGATTAATAATAAAAATTAAAGTTAGTTAATTATATTAATTTCTCCAAAAATTATAATAATTTGTCAAAACTACCGTTATTTTAATCTTTTTCTCTCTCTTTAGGATACATTAAATTGAGATATTTTTTGAAAATATATAATAAATACTACTTCATTTATTATAAAGAGTTATATATTTAGAATAAAGGTAAAAAGTCCTATAATTAGAATAGGAGGAAGTATTTTGTTCTAGAGTTTTTAATATTAAATATATTGATTGATTAACATTTTTTTGGCCAATGATTAACTAATATATTAACTAGAGTGAAATTCTACTTATTTCCGCCCTCGTTTGGAACCTTTGATCTTCTTTCCTTTACTCTTCCCCTACTTCTCCCATAAATGATGCCATATCACTAAAACATCATTTAGCTCTTCTCACAGCTCCCCTTCCTCACTCCTCAATAGGCTTGCTTTTACTTAGGCTCTTTTGGTTGGAGGTTTTTTAAAGAGAGGGGAGGGGATTGGGAGGGATTGAATTCCCTCCCCTTGTTTGGGCCAAAATTTTAGAGGGGAAGTGAGGTGATTCATAACTTCCCCTTCCCTTTCCACTGTACAATTTTATTTCCCCCCCCCCCCAATTAGGGTTTTTTGGAGGAGAGAGAGTATGATGTAAAATATCCTAACTAATTTTCCCTTCATTTTCTTTTAATATTACAAAAATACCTCGATGAAAAATAAAAAAGTTGTCCTTCAGAGCTCTTATTTTGTGCGTATTGCTCTAGGTTTCTCTCCTCCATTCGCGCCTCTTGCTCGTATCGTGTTGTCCCTGCCTATACGTCAGAGACAAGATCTAGCTGTTAGAGATGTTATCCAACAGTTACTCTGTAAAACTATCTGTTCACTAACCGCATTTAATGCGTTTGACATCCAAAGTTCAAACTTTGGAGTGTCAACTGACAAATTTCGCAGAGACTGTAAGTTAAAGACTTTAATGTTGAACTTTGAAATTCGTCTGTTTTAAAGCCAAATTTGAATTTTCATCTTTGACAAATATTTCCATGTTGGAACATACGAATTTTCAAGTTTAATGTTTTTTTGATAAGTGTGAACAATTGTTCCATATTTCTATAGTGCCTTCAAAGTTCGAATTTTGGTACCCAAAATTCATCTGTTAGTGAGCAACTTAATATGGCACAAAAGTTCTTCTTTTCAAAATTCAAATTTTCAAATACCAAAGTTTGTTTGTCAGAGAAATCTCCTATCAGACTTAATTCAAAGTTCGAATGTTTGAAGACTAAAGTTTGTCTGTCATAAGAGCATATGAACAGACTTATAAACTATCTTTCCAAAGTTCAAATTTTCAAAATCAAAGTTCATCTGTCAAAGGACTGACTTGGAACTCTTTTTAAATTTCACTTTCAGATGAACTTTGACATATCTTTAGACGAATTTTTCATTTTCACAATTTGTGTTTTACCCAAAATTTAAATTTTCAAAGGCTAAAATTCATTTGTTAGAGGAACCTCTTTTCAGACTTACATATTTTCAATCTGAAGTTCAAATTTCAGTCATCAAAATTAAAATTTTCAAAGTAACATATCAAGTTTAACAATTCAAAATTCATCTATTAATGAGTATTTTTCAAATATGTCGTAAGTTAACATAGGATATGTTGAAAAATACATTTTAAAAATATTTGGGTGAAGAATTAAAGCCTTTTACTCATGTGAATATAGTGAAAGATCCTACAAACTAATTTTGTTCTCAATTTTTCCTTAATTCCTGGATTTCTTCACTTGAGATATCTTGTACACCTTTGATATCTTCCTTCCAAGCTCCAGTTGGTTTGGAATCATCAAAAACACTTGATTCAACATTCTCTCCCTTTTTGATAATGAAAAGACAATTTGCAAACTAGATTAGTACTTGGGTTTGCTTTTAAGAGCTCCCCCTCAATATATGTATTAAAATTTGAAGATAAGTGCAATATGTACAACAGATCATATAGAGAATCTTATTGAATTCATCCAAAGTTTCAGTACATGTATATGACATTGCAAACACAGAATTCAAAGGCAAGATTGTTATTCATTATAAAAGAGATACAGGAAATATGGACAGCAACACAAGAAAGACCAAACAACCCTAAGATCTAGTCACTTCTTCTTGGGCTTGGACTTCTTGGTGTAGGTCTTGCCAAAAGGTTCTGCAGCAGTTTTCCCAGTTTGCTCAGATGACTTCTCCCCCTTTTTGACATAATCAAGAACTTGAACATGTATAGTAGGAGGAGGTATCTAGGATACTGGAATAGCTTGAAGAGGCACAGGGACAAAAGGCAGTTCAGGATTAATCTTAGGAAAAGGTGCAGATACTTTATGGCTTGTTTCCCCATCATCAGAGACCTCAAGAAGCTCTTGTATCTCTTATCTAGAAAGTGCCAGTTGAGCCCTTCTTTCCTCTGTGAGACCATAGGCAGAAAGTGATGAAGGTATAGGAGCAGGTAGACAAAACATTTCTTCAAGCCTCATCCTTTAGGCTTGCAAAATAGCATCATGTGCAATAGCCACTAGGTCCACGTATGGTACAATGCTTTTCTCCTCATTTAGAGCAGCTTGAATAATTGGTGTAGTAGTTATGACTGCTACAAGTTTCTCCATGTACTCAGATTCTTGAGTAGAAAGAATAGAATCCTGAGTATCTTTAGCAATAAGTTCATGGGAGCTTGGTTCTTGAGGAGCCTCTTCTTCCATGCCATAGTCCAAGGGTAGACCAGGGCTTGCCTCATTACTGGAGGCCTGTGGAGTGGCCAAAGTGCTAGCAGCCTCAGTAGCATGTACATCATCATCTGGTTCAGGGGAGGCTAGCTCAAATGGACTTGGAGGTTTAGGAGTAGGAGACTTGCAGGCACATAGGTTCCTGGTTGAGGTGAAGCTAATGTGGAGGGAATGGCACTACTGATGTCCTTATATGCATCAGTAACCACTTTCATATTATTTACCAACTGGAAAATCTGATCTTGCAGATGAGCAAACTTAGCATTTTGCCATCTCTAATGCTCAGCATGAATGTAGACATGTTGTCATACAACTTAGTGATCTTAGTTGGCTTAGTCCAGGTGGAAGGAGTGGATGGCACATGAGTCTGAATAGGCTGAGATGGAGATGAAACAGGCTGAGAAGGCTGAGGTAAAACTATGAAGATAGAGCAGCCTCAGAGGTTCCTGGTTGTTGTTGGGAGCCATCTTCCTCAAAGAATAGATCTTCTGTCTTCCCAGCTCCTTTGCTAATCCATTTGCCATCCTTACTTTCTATCCCCATCCTTTGCAATTCTTCCTCTTTAAAGACTTCAGTAGGCTTGCCTTTTCCTTTTTCCAGGTGTTAGATCCTGGCATACTGAAGTATCTTGGAGATGATTGAGGCATATGGCAGGGTGGAATCTTTCCTTTGATCTCTTGCCCTGATCATGCATTGGAGGATGATATGGCCCATATTGATCAGCTTGCCACGAATGATTACTATTATCACATGTATTTCAGCCCTTGTGATCAGATTGAAACTACCTCCTTTGTTGAATATAATCCTAGACACAATGTAGTGTAGGATTCTGACATGGGCACTGAGGTCAGTGAGCTTCAACAAACTTAGAGGTGGCTTATTCTCTTTTCATCTGAACAATATATTCAGTACAGTGCTTTCTTTGTAATTCAAGAAAGGACATCCTTACTCCTCTGCAGCCTCATCTTCATCCATGTATTTTGAGGTAGAAATGTCAATTTTCAATCCATCCTGCCCGGGGATCTCTAGTACCTCATTGAAGGTCTCATATGTCAACCAGATGGTCTAAGACCTTAAATTTACTTCTCATTTTTCCTTCTTGCCATTATACTTCAGGGACGCATACCAGGTCTTAACAACCTCATCATCATATCTTTCCAAAATTTCTAACAAGTTTTTGTATCTAATCATCTATAGCCCAGCATCAAAATTGTTAGAAATAAGGAAGCCTTCCAAATTTACACAGTAAAGCTTAATTACCTTTTTATTGACAAATTTGGAAGTATATTCTCCCAGAATATAAGCATTGCTCCACAATGGTTACGTAGTCAACTGGTATTCTCCAAACTCAGTGCTGGAGGAGGAAGAAGACGTAGGAGGAACAGGAATAGCAGGCTTAGATTTCTTTGAGGGAGTAGGAGCAGTTTTCTTCGAATCCGCCTTGGGAGTTAATTTTTGTTTCTTGGAAGAAGTTCCCTTGCTAGATTTGCCCTTCGTTTTCTTTGTTTCAGCTTCCTTGGAGGCGTATTATGATTTTACAGCTCTCTTTAGCGTTGACTCCCCTTCCCAACTTTTGGATTTTTAACTCTTGTCATTCTCGTAGGTGAATGATGCAGAAAGATGCAAGAACTGGATTTATAAGGTGCAAAAAGAAGTTTAATCAGTGGGAAAAGAGGATTCGTGAAAGGAGTTAATGGAAATTTAAGAAAGGATGCGAACAGACTTGAGAGAGAGATGAATAGGGTTGCGTCTGTTCAGAGGAAGACCTTTGGTTTTAACGTTTATGACGATTCAACAAACAAATTTTGAGGGGTCAAAATTTGAATTTCAAGCAGTTACGAGTTATCCCAAAAGAAGAAACTTACTGACAGACGAATTTTTATCTTGAAGTTCGTCTGACAGAGGCTTAGTTTAGAGAACAAGAAACAATCAGACAAACTTTGATTCAACAAAGTTCGAACTTCACAAGATTCAAATAGTAAGCAAATACAAACAAGACAAGCAACAGATGGATTTCACTTATGAAAGTTCATCTTATAGAGACTTAATATTAGAGCATGTTTCAACAGATGAATTTTGATTCAAAAATTTGAATTACAAGATTTTGTAAAGTTTCTAAAATATGAATTTTGAGATATGGAAATTCATGTAGTAAGCATTTTGAGTAGAAACAATATTCACATTTTATTTCTAAAATTTGAATTTCCATTGTCCAACAAACAAATTTCGAGGGTTATGAAAGTATTGTTACAGTGTGTACACAACTGAAATTCATCTTATGAGCATCTAAGTTCAAATGTTGAGCATGCTAATTCATCTAAAAACACTATTCAACATAGAAATTCATCTAATAATCATTTAAAATGTGAATTTATAGTTTCTAAACTTACAGATATGGTCTGAAATTTTGAATTTTCAGCTTCCTTCGGCAGTTTTTGATTGTACAGGTCTGATTAGCTCTAGTATACAGATTTCTATCATCTAAGTACATATGGAGTACCTGTAAAAACATCTTAAACACACTTTGAGGTTAAAGTTAGCATTAATTTGATATCCAAACTTTAAATAAATTCATATAGAGATCTGCTTACAATTCATTGGGATTTACCATTCTCAATTTCCTTCTGATTTTGTAGTGTCTATCTTCTACAAGAGGCTTAGTCAAAATGTCTGCAATTTGATCTTCAGTAAGGATGTATTCCAATTTGATGTCTTCATTCAAAATATGATCCCTTATGAAGTGATGTCTTACTTCAATATGCTTTGTCCTTGAATGCATGATAGGATTCTTTGTGATGTTGATAGCACTTTAATTATCACACTTTATTGGTATTTCCTTCATCTCAATTTCAAGATCTTCAAGTCGCTACTTCATCCAAAGGACTTGAGCACAACAGCTGCCAACTGTAACATATTCAGTTTCTGCTATGGAGAGAGCCATACTGTTTTGTTTCTTACTGAACCATGAAACCATGGATCCTTCTAGAAACTGACACATTCTACTTGTGCTTTTTCTGTCAATTTTGGATCCAGCAAAGTCATCTTCAGTATATCCCGTGAGTTCCTCTCCATTGTCTTTCGGATACCAAAGTTCCATATGTGATGTTCCAATTAGATATCTAAAAATTATTTTCACAGTTGTTGCATGGGATTCTTTGGGACATGATTAGAACCTTGCACACATATAGACAGTGAACATAATGTCAGGTCTACTAGCTGTTAGATATAGCAAGGAGCCAATCATTCTCTTATATTGAGTTATGTCAAATGTCTTTCCTCCTTCATCCATATCAAGCTTTGTTACAGTAGCCATAGGATTCCCCATTGACTTGGCGTTTTCTATGCCAAACTTTTTCAGCAACTCTTTTAGATATTTTGATTGATTAAGGAAAATGTCATCATCACATTGCTTAATTTGCAGTCCAAGGAAGAAGTTGAGCTCACCCATCATTGACATTTCAAATTCACCCTGCATTAGCTTAGAGAAATTCTTACAAAGAGATTCATTAGTAGCATCAAATATAATATCATCAACATAAATTTGAACAATAAGTAAGTCTTTGTTTTCTTTCTTGGTGAATAGGGTTGTATCTACTTTTCCTCTATTAAATCCTTTTTTAGTTAAAAAATTACTTAGCATTTCATACTATGCTCTAGGAGCTTATTTTAATCCATAAAAAGCTTTCTTAAGTTTATAAATATGGTTTGGTTTTGTTGAGTTCTAAAAACCTGGAGGTTGATCAGCATAAACCTCTTTCATGATATATCCATTCAAAAAAGCACTTTTTACATCCATTTGATATAACATTATGTTTTT
Source organism: Adenanthera pavonina (assembly GCA_026686845.1). Lineage (NCBI taxonomy): Eukaryota > Viridiplantae > Streptophyta > Magnoliopsida > Fabales > Fabaceae > Adenanthera > Adenanthera pavonina. The sequence continues at coordinate 15,673,814 of JAIVEN010000017.1, forward strand.
CATGCATGCATAGGCTAAGAGGATTCTTATTGCTTCTAATCTTGCAACTAGAGCAAAAGTTTCCTTATAATCAATACCTTCTTCTTGATTATATCCTTTGGCAACTAATCTTGCTTGATTTCTAATGATTGTTCCTAATTCATCAAGTTTATTTCTAAAAACCCATTTAGTGCCAATAATAGGGTGATCTTTAGGTCCAGGCACTAAATCTCAAACTTGATTTCTTTCAAACTGATTTAATTCATCTTGCATAGCTAGTATCTAATATTCATCAGTTACTGCTTCCTCAGCACACTTAGATTCAATCTCAAAAATGAATGCACAATTGATTAATTGATCCCTAAGTTGTATTCTGGTTTTAACATTCTCTTGAACATCCCCAATTACTTGTTCAACTAGATGGTTTCTTTGATATCTCTAAATTCTAGTGAGTTCTTGAGACATTTCTTCATTGTTTTCAAATTCAATATCTTTCTCTTGAATATTTTCCTCTACGTTAGTAGGTTCAGATTTTTTTGAGGTTCAATTTTACCTTCTCCAGAAAGATTTAAGTTCTTAAAGGTAGAAATAAGATCATCTTCATTAATGACATGCTTGGAAACAGTTTTATTTTCAATAAACACAACATGCACAGATTCTTCTATAGTTCTAGTCTTTTTATTGAAAACCATATATGCTTTACTTCTACTAGAATAGCTAAGAAATATACCTTCATCAGATTTGATGTCAAACTTACCCAGATTCTCTTTTCTATTATTGTAAATGAAGAATTTACAGTCGAATACATACAGATGTGAGAGGTTTGGCTTCCTTCCTTTGTACAGCTTATAAGGTGTCTTCCCTAGAATTAGTCTGATAGAGGCTCTGTTAATGATATAACTTGCTATGTTTATTGCATCGGCCCAGAAAACTTGAGGAAGCTCCTTTTGGTTCAGCATTACTCTGACCATTTCTCTAATTGTTCTGTTCTTTCTTTCCACTACTCTATTTTGCTGATGAGTCCTTGGGGCTGAAAAGTTGTGATTAATTCCATGTTTTTCACAGTACTCCAAAAAGCATGAGTTTTCAAATTCTCCTCAATGATCAGACCTGATAAACGTAATAGAAATACGTTTCTCATTTTGCACTTTCTTAGCTAAGGTTACAAATGCATCAAATGTCTCACTTTTAGAAGAGAGAAACAAAGTCCAGGTAAATCTAAAGTAATAATCTACAATCACTAGTAGATACAGATTTCCACCAACACTTTTTACTCTAGATGGACCAATCAAATCTACATGCAATAATTGTAGTGATCTAGATGTGGTGATTACATTCTTAGATTTGAATGATGATTCAATTTGTTTTCCTTTGAGACATGCATCATATTCTTTATCCTTTTCGAAAGAGATTTTCAGTAAACCAGTAACTAAGTCATTCTTAATCAGTTTTGTTAACTGGTTCGTGTTAACATGTGTTAGTCTTCTATGCCACAACCAACTATCATTATCTTTACTAATTAAACATACAAAATCTAAGGAGGGAAGTTCATCAAGATCAATGGTATAGTAGTTACCATCCCTTTGAGCTTTGAGGATTACTTTACGATCACTTTTTTGGATGACCAGGTATAACTTTGAGTCAAACAGTATCCAATTCCATTTGTCACATGTCTGACTCACATTCAGCAGGTTGTAGTGGAGTCCAACTACAAACAGCACCTCTTCTGTAGATTTTTCAAGATTCTTTCCCACAATATCAATGCCAACTATTCTGCCATATTGGTCACTTCCAAAGGTCACCTTTCCTCCTTTTTTGTCTCTAAGGGTGATGAATTTCTCTTTATCACCAGTCATATGACTTGAGCAAGCACTGTCCATATACTATTTGTTGCTTTTTCTTACTCTAAGATGAACCTCATCTTCATAATCACTGCTACATGAGCTTGGAGTCTCTTTAGATGCTAGTACCATTAATCAAATGTTAGCAATTTCTTCCTCATCTTCATCTTCTTCATCTGACCTGTTGCCCTAAATTGATGAGATGTATGTCTTTTTCTTTTTGCCCTTTTTAGCAGCTTTATTTTCTTTTTCCTAGCTTTTCAAGAATTAGGGACAATCCCATTTGACATGCCCTTATTTTTTGCATTCATAGCAGATGATAGGCTATTTGCATTCTTTCTTATTGTCTGCAGCTGCTCATTTCTTAAAGAATCTTTTATTTCTTTTCTTGTTGTAGAATCTTCTGAATTTTCTGACCAACATAGCCAGAGTTTTTTCATCCAGGTCTTCATCATCATCAGACTCTTCTTCTTTTTCCTCTGCAGCTTTCAATGCAGGGCTCTTTTTCTTTTTTGTCTTGACCAACTTCTTTGAGGGCTTTTATTTTACCTTCATACTCCTCAAGACTATCGAAGAGTGTTGTGACATAAGTCATTGACTCTCCTCTGGCTTCTCCAATAGCTGTCACTTTTGGCTACCATTCCAGAGAAAGAGCTCTAAGGATTTTTTTGACTTTTTCTGGCTGTGTGTTCTCCTTGCCAAGACTCTTCAGTTGATTCACAATGAGAGTGAATCTCTTTTGCATTTCTTTTATGCTTTCACCTTTCACCATTCTGAAGCTTTCATACTCACCGATGTAGGAGTTCAATTTTTTCTTCCTTACTCCAGTAGTTCCTTCTGGAGTAATTTCTAGAGTGTCCCTATACCCTTGGCTGTGGTATATTATGACACTTTATAGAATTCATCCTGGTTGAGTGTACTGACTAGGCAATGTTTTGCCTTAAGGTTTAGCATGACTTTTCTCTTCTCTTCCTTATTCTACTTATCTTCTGGCTTCTCTTTGTATTTGCCATCATCTTGCCACTTTATTAGGATGAAATCCCCCTTTTGGATGATAGACCAGATGTCCAGATCAATGGATTGGAGATAAAATTGCATTCTCATCTTCCAATATCCATAATGCTCTCCACTGAAGCCAGGAGGTCTATTTGTGTTATTTCCTTCTGGTAGGATACTTTATCTAAAGCCATCCATTGATTTTCCTGTATTGTTAGATCCTTTGTTTTGGAAATCAGGCTCTAATACCACTTGTTAGTTCTACTGGCTTCCCAAGAAGGGGGTGAATTGAGAAGTTTGAAAATTTTCTGCAAAATTACAAGAAAGCAGCGAAAGCAAAATATGTAGAAAAACAGAGTGCAAGAAGTAGTAAGGTAATAAGCAAAGTATGAGAAGAAGGACACAAGAATTTATCCTGGTTCGGTCTCTATCTCTTGACCTACTTCCAATCCTTAAACTACCACTTGAGATTTTCCACTATCTTACAAGAATTCGATGGGCTCCTTGCAATGCCACAGTACAGTTTAATGCTCTATTCCATGAGGTTGCAATCTCACTCTCTGTACTTTAGCTAAGTGCTTCCCAAATCCCTTGTGAAGTCCCCTCATAAGAAAATTTTTCTTCCAAATGAAGATAAGATTGAGTATAGCATATAAAATTTCTAATTTAGAGTGAATGTGACAGTTGAAGTACAATTTATGAAGTGGGAAAGAATAGAAGGCTTTGATAGAAGATTTTGATAGAGTTTCAATATATACAATGTAAAATCATTACCCACATCTTCAAATAAAGTTCTATTTATAGATTTATATCTTAACAATACGTTAGAGACAAGATCTAGCTATTAGAGACATTACCCAACGGTTACTCTGTAAAACTATCCATTCATCAACTGCATTTAATACTAACATCCAAAGTTTGAACTTTGAAGTGTCAACAAATGAATTTCGCAGAGACCATAAGTTAAAGACTTTAATGTTGAACTTTGAAATTCGTCTGTTTTAAAGCCAAATTTGAATTTTCATCTTTGACAAATATTTCCATGTTGGAACATACGAATTTTCAAGTTTAAAGTTTTTTTGATAAGTGTGAACAATTGTTCCATATTTCTATAGTGCCTTCAAAGTTCGAATTTTGGTACCCAAAATTCATCTGTTAGTGAGCAACTTAATATGGCACAAAAGTTCTTCTTTTCAAAATTCAAATTTTCAAATACCAAAGTTTGTTTGTCAGAGAAATCTCCTATCAGACTTAATTCAAAGTTCGAATGTTTGAAGACTAAAGTTTGTCTGTCATAAGAGCATATGAACAGACTTATAAACTATCTTTCCAAAGTTCGAATTTTCAAAATCAAAGTTCATCTGTCAAAGGACTGACTTGGAACTCTTTTTAAATTTCACTTTCAGATGAACTTTGACATATCTTTAGACGAATTTTTCATTTTCACAATTTGTGTTTTACCCAAAATTTAAATTTTCAAAAGCTGAAATTCGTTTGTTAGAGGAACCTCTTTTCTGACATACATATTTTCAATATGAAGTTCGAATTTCAGTCATCAAAATTCGAATTTTCAAAGTAACATATCAAGTTTAACACTTCAAAATTCGTCTGTTAATGAGTATTTTTCAAATATGCCATAAGTTAACATAGCATTTGTTGAAAAACACATTTTAAAAACATTTGGTTGAAGAATCAAAGTCTTTTACTCATGTGAATAAAGTGAAAGATCCTACAAAGTAATTTTGTTCTCAATTTTTCCTGATTCCTGGATTTCTTCACTTAAGATATCTTGTACACCTTTGATATCTTCCTTTGAAGCTTCATTTGGTTTGGAATCATCAAAAACACTTGATTCAACACAAGAAATGAAATAAAAGATTCTTTAAGAAATGAGAAGCTACAGACAACAAGAAATAAGGCAAAAAGTCTATTACCTGCTATGAATGCAAAAAGTAAGGGACCATCAAATGAGATTGTCCTCAATTCCTGAAAAAGCAGGAAAAAGAAAAGAAAACTGCTAATAATGGCAAAAAGAAAAAGAGATATATCTCATCAATCTGGGGCAACATCTCAAATGAAGAAGATGAAGATGAGGAAGAAATTGCCAACATCTACTTGATGGCACTCACATATAAAGAGACTCCAAGCTTATCTAGCAGTGATCATGAAGATGAGGTATATGAATCTGAACTTTCCTATTCTGAATTGCTTGATGCATTCCATGATCTGCATGATGAGTTTACTAAGACTGCAAAAGAACTAAAATTGGCCAAGAAAAAGATAAGTAAGTTAGAATCTGATTACAAATTATTTGATACTGCATCTCTGCATGAGCTGAATCTGTTTGATGAACATCATGTACTAAACTAAAGAAAAACAATGAATATCTTTTGAAAACCATGGCTAAACTCACTAAGGGTAAAGATATGTTGTTTGTCTTATTAGAAAGTCAAAGAATTACACAAGGAAAAGCTGAACTTGGTTATGATCTGTGTACAGTTAAGGAAAAGAATAAAAATCAAAATCAAAATCTATATATAAGACATTTTGTGTATACTGATGGACATAAAAAGTAAAGTCACACTTCAAAATGTATTGAATCCTATATCCAACCAAAATATGTGAAACAAAAGTATTATTTGCATTGCTTTCTTCCTACATCACAATCTAACAGTCCCTTTACCACCTATCACTTCTGTAACAAGAAGGGACTTGTTTCCAGTTCATGTTTGTTGAAGAAAAATGGACTTGACAGGATGGTAAAATGGGTTCCCAAAGGTACATCTGTATCTAGGAAAAATACCACTAACAAAAAAGGACCCAAGCAGATTTGGGTATCTAAAAAGAAAAACTGAACCTTGTTTTGCAGGTTTGTCTTAAAGCAAGAAAAATTAACAAATGGTATATGAACAGTACTTGCTCAAGTCATATGACTGGTGATAAGGAGAAGTTCATCACACTTAGAGACAAGGAAGGAGGAAAAGTGACCTTTGGAGGTGACCACTATGACAGAATAATTGGCATTGATATTATGGGCAAGAATCCTGAAAAATCTATAGAAGAGGTGCTGTTTGTAGTTGGACTCCACCACAACCTGCTGAGTGTGAGTCAGACATGTGACAAATGGAACTGGGTACTGTTTGACTCAGAGTTATGCTTGGTCATCCAAAAAAATGATCGTAAAGTAATCCTCAAAGCTTAAAGGGATGGTAACTACTATACCATTGATCTTGATGAACTTCCCTCCTTAGATTTTGTATGTTTAATTAGTAAAGATAATGATAATTGGTTGTGGCATAGAAGACTAGCACATGTTAACACGAACCAGCTAACAAAATTGATTAAGAATGATTTAGTTACTGGTTTATCGAAAATCTCTTTTGAAAAGGATAAAGAATGTGATGCATGTCTTAAAGGGAAATAAAGTAAATCATTATTCAAATCTAAAAATGTAATCATCACATCTAGACCACTACAATTGTTGCATATGGATTTAATAGGTCCATCTAGAGTAAAAAGCATTGGTGGAAATTTGTATGTGCTGGTGATTGTAGATGATTACTCTAGATTTACCTGGACTTTGTTCCTTTCTTCCAAAAGTGAAACATTTTATGTATTTATAACCTTGGCTAAGAAAGTACAAAATGAGAAAGGTATTTCCATTGTGTCTATCAGATTTGATCATGGAAGAGAATTTGAAAACTCAAGTTTTCTGGAATACTGTGAGGAGCATGGAATTGATAACAATTTCTCAACACCAAGGACTCATCAACAAAATGGAGTAGTGGAAAGAAAGAACAGAACAATTAGAGAAATGGTCAGAGTAATGCTGAACCAAAAGGAGCTTCCTCAAGTTTTCTGGGCCGATGCAATAAACATAGCAAGTTATATCATTAACAGAGCCTCTATCAGACCAATTCTAGGGAAGACACCTTATAAGCTGTACAAAGGAAGGAAGCCAAATCTCTCACATCTGCATGTATTCGACTGTAAATTCTTCATTTAAAACAATAGAAAAGAGAATATGGGTAAGTTTAATGGCAAATCAGATGAAGGTATATTTCTTGACTATTCAAGTAGAAGAAAAACATATAGGGTTTTCAATAAAAAGACTAAATCGATAGAAGAATCTGTGCATGTTGTGTTTATTGAAAATGAAACTGTTTCCAAACATGTCATTGATGAGGATGATCTTATTTTCAACTTAAAGAACTTAAATCTTTCTAGAGAAGATAAAAATAAACCTCCAAAAATATCTGAATCTACTAATGTAGAGGAAGATATTCAGGAGAAAACAATGAAGAAATGTCTTAAGAACTCCCTAGAGCTTAGAGATATCAAATGAATCATTCAGTTAATCAAGTAATTGGGGATGTCCAAGAGAAAGTTAAAACTAGAAGATAACTTGAGGATCAAATAAACAACTATGCATTCATTTCTCAAATTGTACCTAAGTGTGTTGAAGAAACTTTAACTGATGAATATTGGATACTGGCTATGCAAGATGAACTAAATCAATTTGAAAAAAAAATCAAATTTAGGATTTAGTGGCCAGACTTAAAGATCACCCTATTATTGGAACTAAATGGGTTTTTAGAAATAAACTTGATGAATTAGGAACAATCATTAGAAATAAAGTAAGATTAGTTGCCAAAGAATATAATCAAGAAGAAGGTATTGACTATGAGAAAACTTTTGCTCCAGTTGTAAGATTAGAAGCAATAAGAATCCTCTTGGCTTATGCATGCATGAAAAACATAATGTTATATCAAATGGATGTAAAAAGTATTTTTCTGAATGGATATATCATGGAAGAGGTTTATGTTGATCAACCTCCAAGTTTTGAGGACTCAACAAAATCAAACCATGTGTATAAGCTGAAGAAAGCTCTCTATGACCTAAAACAAGCTCCTAGAGCATGGTATGAAAGGCTGAGTAACTTTTTAACTGAAAAGGGGTTTAATAGAGGAAAAGTAAATACAACTCTGTTCACCAAGAAAGAAAATAAAGACTTACTTATTGTTCAAATTTATGTTGATGATATTATATTTGGTGTTACTAATGAATTTCTTTGCAAGAATTTCTCTAAGCTAATGCAAGGTGAATTTGAAATGTCAATGATGGGTGAGCTCAACTTTTTCCTTGGATTGCAAACTAAGCAATGTGATGATGACATCTTCCTCAATCAATCAAAATATCTGAAAAAGTTGCTGAAAAGGTTTAGCATGGAAAATACCAAGTCAATGGGGACTCCTATGGCTACTGTAACAAAGCTTGATATGGATGAAGGAGGAAAGGCCTTTGACGTAACTCAATACAGGAGAATAATTGGCTCCTTGCTATATCTAATAGCTAGTAGACCTAACATTATGTTCAGCGTTTGTATATGTGCAAGGTTCTAATCATGTCCTAAAGAATCCCATGCAATAGCTGTGAAGAGAATTTTCGGATATCTAATTGGAACATCACAAATGGGACTTTGGTATCCAAAAGGCAATGGAGAGGAACTCACGGGATATACTGATACTGACTTTGCTGGATCCAAAATTGACAGAAAAATCACAAGTGGAACGTGTCAGTTTCTTGGAGGATTCCTGGTTTCATGGTTCTGCAAGAAGCAGAACAGTGTGGCTCTCTCCACAGCAAAAGCTGAATATGTTGCAGTTGGCAGCTATTGTGCTCAAGTCCTTTGGATGAAACAACTTGAAGATCTTGAGATTGAGATGAAGGAAATACCAATAAAGTGTGATAATCAAAATGTTATCAATATCACAAAGAATCCTATCATGAATTCAAGGACAAAGTATATTAAAGTAAGGCATCACTTCATAAGAGATCAGTTTTGAAAGGAGACATCAAATTGGAATACATCCCTACTGAAGATCAAATTGCTAATATTCTAACTAAGCCTCTTGCAGAGGATAGACACTGCAAAATCAGAAGAGAATTGAAAATGGTATATCCCAATGAATTGTAAATAAGCCCTTATATACATCTATTTAAAGTTTTTGACATTGAATTAATACTAACTTTAGCATCGGAGTGTGTTTGAGATGTGTTGTAGGTGCTCCACATGAGTTTAGATATAACAAATCTATATACTGGAGCTAATCAGACATGCACAATCAAAAGATGTTGAAGGAAGCTGAAAATTTGAACTTTCAAACCATATATGTAAGTTCAAAAATTTGAAATTCACATTTTAAGTGATTATTAGATGAATTTCCATGTTGAATTGTGTTTTTGGATGAATTAGCATGCTCAACATCCGAACTTAGATGCTTATCAGACTAATTTCAGTTGCTTGCACACTGTTGTAGTACTTTCATAACCCTCGAAGTTTGTTTGTTGGACAATGGAAATTCAAATTTCAAAAATAAAATGTGAATATTATTTCTGTTCAAAATGCTTACTATATGAATTTCCATATCTCAAAATTCATATTTTAGAAACTCTTTACAAAAGTTTGAAATTTGAATTTTTGAATCAAAGTTCGTCTGTTGAAATTTGCTTTGATGATTAAGTCTCTGTAAGATGAACTTTCAAAGGTAAAATTCGTCTATTGCTTGTTTTGTTCATGTTTGTTTGTTGTGTGAAATTCAAACTTTGATGATTCAAAGTTTGTCTGTTTCTTCGTATTCACTAAACTTAGCTTCTGTCATATGAACTTTAAGATGAAAATTCATCTGTCAGTAAGCCTCTCTTTGTGGGATAACTCGTAACTGCTCTAAATTCAAATTTTGACCCCTCAAAATTTGTCTGTTGAATGGTTACAAATGTTAAAACCAAAGATCTCCCTCTGAATAGATGCAACCATATTCGTCTCTCTCACAAGCATGTTCACATCCTTTCTTAAATTCCCATTAACTCTATTCACGAATCCTCTTTTTTCACCGATTAAATCCATTCCCTACATCTTTCTACAACATTCTTCTATGAGAATGGCAAAAGTTAAGAATCTCAAAGTTAAGAAATGGGAGTCAAGGCTAAAGAGTGTAGTCAAATCTCAATATGCCTCCAAGGAAGGTGAAAGTCAGAAAAGGAAGGGCGAATCTAGTAAGGGAACTCCTTTTAAGAAACAGAAAACAACTCCCAAGGCAGAATCAAAGAAAACTGCTCCTACTCCCTCGAAGAAACCTGAGCCCGCTGCTTCTATTCCTCCTACGTCTTCTTCCTCCTCCAGTACTAGTTCTGGAGAATACTAGTTGACCATGCAGCCATTGTGGATCAATACTTATATTCTGGGAGAATATACTACCATGTTTGTCAGTAAAAAGGAAATTAAGTCTCATTGTGTAAATATGGAAGAATTCCTTATTTCTAACAATTTTGATACTGGGCTATAGATGATGAGATACAAAAACTTGGTAGAAATTATGGAAAGATATGATGATGAAGTTGTTAAGACTTGGTATGCTACCTTGAGGTACAATGGGAAGAAAGAAAAATGGGAAGTAAATTTAAGGTCTAGAACTATCTGGTTAACTGATGAGACCTTCAATAAGGTGTTAGAAATCCCAGGGCAAGATGGATTGAAAATTGGCATCACCACCTCAAAGTATGTGGATGAGGATGAAGCTGTAGATAAGGAGGGTGGTGCTTTCCTAAATTACAAAGAGAGTACAATGATCAATACCCTGTTCAAAAGGCGAGAGAACAGACTACCTCTGAGTTTGCTAAAACCCACTAATCTTAGTGTGCAAGTCAAAATCCTACACTACATTGTGTCTAGGATTATATTCAACAAAAGGGGAAGTTTCAATCTAATCACAAGGGTTGAAGCACATGTGATAACTGCTATCATGCGTGGGAAGCTGTTAAACATGGGACATATCATCCTTTAACGCATGATCAAAGCTAGAGATCTGAGGAGAGATTCCACTCTGCCCTATGCCTCAATCATCTCCATGATACTTCAGTATGCCAGAATTCAACATTTGGAGAAAGGAAAAGGAAAGCCCACTGAGGTGTTTAAAGAAGAAGAATTGAAAAGAATGTCCATTGAAAAGAAAGATGGCAGATAGGTTGGAAAAAGAGCTGGGAAATCAGAAGACTTATTCTTTGAGAAAGGTGGCTCCCAACAACAAGCAGGAACCTCTGAGGCTGTTCCACCTTCTCAACCCACACCTTAGCCTTCTCAACTTGTTTCTCTACCATCTTAGCCCACTCAAACTCATGTGACATCCACTCCCTCCATCTGGGCTAAGCCAACAAAGATCACTGAGTTGTGTGATAGCCTGTTTGCACTCATGCTAAGCATGAGAGATAAGCAAAATACTAAGTTTGCTCATCTGTAAGATCAGATTTTCCAATTGGCAAAGAATATGAAAGTAGTTGCTGATGCTTATGAGGATATCAGGAGTGTCATTCCTTCCACATCAGCTCCACCTCAGCCAGGATCCTCTGAGCCTATTAAGTCTCTTACTCTTGAACCTCCAAGTCCATTTGAGCTAGCCTCCCCTGAAGCAGATGCTGATGTACATGATACTGAGGCTGCTAACACTTTGACCACTCCATAGGCCTCCAATAATGAGGCAAGCCCTGATCCACCCTTGGACTATGGTACAAAGGATGAGGCTCCTCAAGAACCAAGTTCCCATGAGCCTATTGCTGAAGATGCTCAAGATTCATTTCTTTCTACTTAAGAATATGAGCAAATGGAGAAACTTGTAGCAGCCATAACTACTGTACCAATTATTCAAGCTGCTCTGAATAAGGAGAAAAGTCTTATGCCATACGTGGATCTTGCACCTATTGCACATGATGTGTTATGCAAGCTCAAAAACAAAGGCTTGATGAGATGTTCCCTCCTCCTGCTCCTTAACTCTCATCTCCTCAATATGGCATGACCTTAGTATGAAGGGTCAAATTTGCCAATCTTTAGAAGGAAGTTCAAGAAATAATTAAAGATACTGAGGATGATCTGCCTCTTATTCCTATGCCTTTTCGAGCTATTCTAATATCCCAGATACCTCCTCCTGTTATACATGTTCAAGTTCCTAATGATGCCAAAAAGGGGGAGAAGTCATTTGAACAAACTGGGAAAACTGCTGCAGAACCATCTAGCAAGACCTACATCAAGAAATCCAAGCCCAAAAAGAAATTATTAGATCTTAGGATTACCTGGTCTTTCTTGTATTGCTATTTATATTTTTTATATCTCTTTTATAATGAATGATAATCTCGCCTTTAAATTCTGTGTTTGCAATGTCATATATCTGTACTAAAACTTTGGATGAATTCAATGAGATTCTCTATTTTTCCTTCTGATCTATTGTACATACTACACGTATCTTCGAATTTTAATGCATATGTTGAGATGGAGCTCTTAGAAGCAAACTCAAGTACTAATCCAGTTTGCAAGTTATTTTGTCATCATCAAAAAGGGAGAAAATGTTAAATCAAGTGTTTTTTTTTATGATTCCAAAAAACTGGAGCTTGGAATGAAGATATCAAAGGTGTACAAAAGATCTCAAGTGAAGAAATCCAAGAAAAATGAGTATAAGATTAATTTGTAGGATTTCTCATTGTATTCACATGAGTAAAAGACTTTGATCGTGCTCACAAATGATTTTAAAATGTGTTTTTCAACAAATCTTATGTTAACTCATGATATATTTGAGAAATACCCAATAACAGATGAATTTTGAAGTGTTAAACTTCATATGTTACCTTGAAAATTTGAACTTTGAAGGCTGAAATTTGAACTTACAAAGTTATTGCTTCTAATAGAGGAATTTTAGACTATTAAAATTTGAATTTCGAGTAAAGCACAACTTGTGAAAAATGAAAAATTCATCTGGAGATATGTAAAAGTTCATCTAAAAGTGAAGTTCAAAAAAGAGTGTCAAGTTAGTCCTCTGATAGACGAACTTTAGTTTTGAAAATTTGAACTTTGGAAGAATAATATGTAAGTCTATTCAGGTGTCCCTCTGACAGACGAATTTCGGTCTTTTGAAATTCAAACTTTTGTATAAGTCTGATATAAGTTACTCTCTGACAGACAAACTTTGATTTCTGAAATTTGAATTTTGAAAATAAAAACTTTTGTGCCATATTGAGTTGCTCATTGATAGACGAATTTTGGTGCCCAAAATTCGAATTTTGAATGTACTATAGCAAATATGGAATAACTGTTCACACTCTTCAAAAGAACTTTAACCTTGAAAATTCATATGTTCCAACTTGGAAATATTTGTCAAAGATGAAAATTCAAATTTTGCCCTTGCACAGGCAAACTTCGAAGTTCAACATTAAAGTCTTTAACTTATGGTCTCTGCAAAATTCATTTATTAACACCCCAAAATTCAAATTTTGGATGTCAAAAGTATTAAATATGGTTGGTGAATGGATAGTTTTGCAGAGTAACCATTGGGTAACATCTCTAATGGCTAGATCTTGTCTCTAACATATAGTTAAGACATAAATCTAGGAATAGAACTTCATTTGAAGATGTGAGTAACGATTTTACGTTGTATATACTGAAACTCTGTCAAAATCTTCTATCAAAGTCTTCTACTCTTCAAACTGTACTTCAATTATCATATATATTCTACATCAGAGAGTTCATTTGTTGTAAAGAATCTTTTCTTCATCTGGAAGAAAGATTTTCTTATGAGGGAACTTTACAAGGGATTTGGAAAGCACTTAGCTAAATTGTAGAAAGAGAGATTGTAAGCTCTTGGAACAAAGTATAAAGCTGTACTGTGGCATTGTAAGGAGCCCACTGAATTCTTGCAAGATAGTAGAAAATCTCAAGTGGTAGCTTGAGGACTGGATGTAGGTCAAGAGAAAGAAACCGAACTAGGATAAATTCTTGTGTCCTTCTTCTTATACTTTGCTTATTATCTCATTACATTTTGCGCTTTGTTTTTCTGCATATTTTGCTTTCCCTTCTCTATTATACTTTTGCAGAGATTTTTCAAACTTCCCAATTCACCTCCTTTCTTAGGAAGCCAGCAAAACTAATAGCTGCAAGCTTTTTTTTTGTTATTTGCTTCTCCCTATTTGTAGGTCACAGAGCTATGCCTTTTTTTTTTGTTATTTGCTTCTTCCTATTCGTAGCACCTTCAGGTTGTCAAAAGTAAATCAGGGGGGAGTTGAGTATCAAAGTACAATTTAGCCATATTTTAAGGGAGATTGGTTTAATTTATCAATGAAGCAGGATTTTACTTTTTGTCACTTTCATGTTTTCAGATCCCTTAAAATTATTTGACATAGTCCAAAAATATTTATAAAAGCTAAAGTTTTTTTTTTCAATTTTTTCAAAACCTGAATGCATCCTTTGATGTCATTTTCTTTGTTATTCATTGACAACGGACGCCAAGTTTTATTATGAGTTTTTTGGACTCTATCTTAGTATTGATACGAAACATTTGAATGCATACTCACACATATGTATGGAACCTTGGCATATTTTGGTGTGATCGTGCACACAAATTAAATAATAGTTGTGACAACCAAATGAACATTATGCTTAGTTTGGTTTTTGATCATGTAGAGACTAAAGGTAGTTTACTTGCTTACTTGTTAGAGTAAGGTATAAAATAACTGAGTCTTGTATTCAATTGCTTGCTCATAGAGATGGAATATAGTTGCAAACATACAAATAAGAACTTTTACCTTTAGGTGATTTTAATGTGTTAAACCTTCAGTTTTTTATCTACTGTTATTATGTGGGCCATATTTTGAGTTGTAGTGTGCTATGAATTTCTCTCTGATATAGCTATTCTTGTTTGATGCTTTTACTCATTCATTCAGTTCTTATAATAGCTAGCATATGATATTTAGAAGCATTTCATTAAAGTAAAATTAAAGCTCATCCTATAATTATGACTTTACATTTAGTGAGTTTGCCCATTATAAATATTGATTATTTTGACTATGATACTTGTATCCATACATTTTTCTGCAAATCTCAGCTTGGATTATTTGTAGTACTCATATTAGGTTACGCTATGCTAGCAAACACTAAAATTACTTATACATCTGGCTTCATTTTATGGGAATCCTAACTATTTGTTTTGAGTGTAATGCTAGAGTTGTTGAGAGAGGGAAGTCTTTAGAATAAAAGGTTAACTACTGATTATTCTTGTTTATTTCCTTTGTTAGATGGACTTGGAAACTAAATTGTTGTTAGTAGTGCGCCAGTGGATTGAACTGCGTCAAAGAACAATAGCTCTACTCATTTGTGTCATTGCATACTACTATTGCACTCGGATGTCTACTAGAAGAACAATAGGTTACAGTATGAGTTCGAAGAGAAAAAGAATTCATGAAGAAGTTATGAGTGAAATAACTAGTAGCACAACTAGTCGTGATATTATTAGAATGGGTCCTAAAACTTTTTTTGCATTATGTGGTATGTTAGAAAGAGATGGTGGCTTACAACCTACATGATGGTCAAGTGTAGAAGAACAAGTTGCAAAAACACTTTACATATTAACTCATAAAGTGAAAAGTCATGAAATAAACTTTTGGTTTCAGCATTCTGGTGAGACAACTAGTTGTCATTTCCATAAAGTGTTGAGGCTATCATAGATTTAGAAGAAAAATTTCTTATACAACCTAATGGATCAACTATCCCTTCTCAAATAAAAATAATAGTAGGTTCTTCCCTTTCTTTAAGGATTGTGTTGGTGCCATAGATGGAACACACATACAAGTCAAAGTTTCTCCTGTAGATGCTCCCTGATATCATGGTAGGAAAGAATTCCTAACACAAAATGTGTTAACAACTTGAACATTTGTTTTAAAGTTCACTTATGTATTCCCTAGATGGGAAGGCACTGCATCGGACTCAAGAATCATAAAAAATGCATAAGCTCTAGAGGATAGACTAAAAATTCCTGAAGGTAAAAATTTTAGCAATTTTCAAAATTATTCAATTGAAATTACTAAGGTATTATAGTAATTATCTTCCTTTATGATAGGTAAATATTGCCTTGTGGATGCTGGCTTCATGTTTACAAGTGAACTTATTACACCTTATCGTGGAGTTCACTATTACATGAAAGAATATTCAAGAAGAAATCTACCCCAAAATTATAAGTAGTTATTCAATCTCTTACATGCATCATTACGCAATGCAATTGAAAGAGCTTTTGGTGTCTTGAAAAAAAGATTTGAAACTATATCCAGTTCTGGTGAACCTACCTATGGACTCAAAGCTCCAAAAAATATCATATATGCATGTTGCATTGTTCAGAACTTCTTAATGAGTGTTAACCCTGATAAAGACCTTATAGCTACAGTTGATGGTGAGCTTGCTAGAAAGTATGAATCTAACGACAATAATCGTGCTCCAAATAGTGCCACTGATGAGGCTGCTTGTGGTGAACTTATTAGAGATAGTATAGCCATTCAGATGTGGACAGATTACCAAAACACTCTTGTTGATTGAAGTTTGATGTGTTCACGAAACTCTGAACTTCGTATTGTGTTAATTGAATTTAGACTTTAACTTTGTTGTTTGATGTTTTAACTTTGAAGTTTGGACTTTGTTGTATTATCATTTGGTGTGCTTAATATAATTTGAAGTTTGATGATTTATTATATGATGTGGTGTTTGTTTAAATTCTATGATGCTTTCATGTTATAGGATGGCTCCAGAAAACTCATCTTTGGGAAACAATGGTAAGGAATATCTTAAGTAGACAAGAAGCATGGATGACACACTTATTGATGCATTCATGCATGAGCATAATGAGGGTCAAAGCGTGAATGGTACATTTACTTCCACTGCATATGAAAATATTTGCAAAGTGCTAAGTGAGTTGTTTGCAAGGAAAGTGGACAAGGAAAAAGTGAAGAAATGGTGGAAGACATTGAAGAAGTCTTTTTCAGAGGTGTGTGATATATTTAAAAGTTTGAATGGGTTTGCTTGAAACTCGAATACTCAACTATAGGAAGTTAAACCTAAAGTATAGGATGCATTAATTGAGGTAAGACCATTATTGTGTTCTAACTTTGGCAGACTTTGTATTATCTCATTTTCTTAGATACAAGAAGCTTCTGTTCATCAAAGGCACTTTACTTTGTTTAATTATTCTAGATTAGATTAGATTGTTCATGTAATGTTTAATTAGTCTTCATATGACAGTGTTCTTACTGTTGAAAGTTGAAACTGATCATCATTATACTAGGAAAGTTGAAATGAATTAAGCTAAAATGTCATTGTTATGGTCTAGAAATTTTAATTCACATGTGATATAAATGGGCCATTGATATCAGAAAAAGGATAAGAAGGGAAGTAAAAGCAATGTGAAAGGCTGAGAGGATTACAGTAAAAGAAAGGACTTTTTTTTCCTCCAACACAAACTGGATTGGGATTGCTTTCTGTTAAAATAGGATCTCAGATTCTTAAAATTTTAATTCATTGGCAATTAATAATCTAATCAATATTATCATAATACCTGCAATGCTTTCTTTGTATTTTTCCCTTCAGGTGGCAATTATTGATTACTATATTTGTTGATCAATTAATTTTGTTAAGATTTCTAGGTATAATATAATGCTCATACTCTATGCTTTATTCATTTGCTATTAGTGCAACAGATCAAGATGATGTTGTTTATGATAGTATCATGTTTAAATTCATTGCTATATTTGTTGATTGATTAATCTTGTTAAGATCAATCTTATTTACCATTGCTTTACTCTCAATTGAAGTATTCGTGGTGAACTTGAATTTTTCAGTTCAAACCTAAGGCGGTTTTTTGGAGAACCACCCCATTTCCAAACTATGAAAAGATGATGATATTATATGGTAATGATAGTGCTAATGGAGAAGAGGCTGAGACGGTGGCTGAGTGGAGAAAGATTCAACTACTGATGAAGAGATAAATAAAACCATCAATGACATTGATAATCTTGTCTCATAAAATGAAGCCATACTAGAGAATTATGATAATTTTATCGAGCTTGATGGACAAGATGAACAAGATAACTCATCTGGAGTAAATAGTGCTGACACCAAGAAGAAAAGGAAGATGGATAATGAGAAGGTCAATGATATTGACAAATTTCCAAGGGTAATAAAAAATGTGGTTGCTGTACTTGTAGCTGGAAATGAAGCTTTACATAAACAAATGATCTTAAGAGAAACAAAGTTGCTAGTGCCGCAACTATCGGGGGAAGAAATTTGAAGCATGCTTATAGAGTATGGATGTGAGGTTGAAAAAGTGCCTCAAATCTATTATTTCCTTATGGGTGATGTGGACAAACTTAGGACTGTGGTTCAATGTCCATTTACAACAAGAAAAGCAACTAATGCAACTGATGTGTGGTTCTAACTAGATGGTGTTGGATATATTTTGTTATTTTTTGTTGGCCACAACTACTATATTTTTGTAAATGCTCAAAATGTGGCTCTTAGATGTTAGGAGTAGGAAGAAGCAAGAAGGAATTAAGATATACTCCCTCCAGTTCTTTTTGTAAGGGACCTTCTAGAAGTTTTTTCTGGTCCTTTTTATAAATGATCTTGTAATATTTAATGAGATTTTTCATATTTTGCTTTCATCATTTATTTTTTCTTTTAAATTGTTATTAGACTTTTTGGATGAAAGATGCACTATCAATTGTTCAAATGGTATTTAATGTTGATTGTATTAGTATATTAAATAGAGGTAAAAAAAAGAATGTTTGTTTTTTTTAGAATTTTATGAAGATAACTAACTTCATTAATCTACGTAAAGTAGTTAGAAGTCTTTTATAAAAAAGAACTGGAGGGAGTATATTTTGTTTGCCACACCAACTATATTTTGGTAAATGCTGAAATGTGGCTCTTAGATATGATGTTCCTTTTAGATGTTAGGAGTAGGAAGAATTATGAAGGAGTTAAGATGTATATTTTGTATGCCACACCAACTATATTTTGGTATGTAATTAAAATGTGGCTCTTACATGTTGTATGATATATGGTAAATGAAGGTTCTCACATGGTGTTAGCATGGTGATCCTAGTTATAATTTTTATTTTGCACTGATATTGATTCTGGGTCTTTGAAAGCTCTCCCACACTAGATTTGGCAATTGTCTGCTTCAAAAAGCACTTCTTCATTATGTCAGATTTGATGTGGTGTTATAGCTTTTAACCATTCATGATGGAATATGGAAACTAAATGATAATTGCCTCTTTTTGATTTTATATATAGTTATTTTTAGTTTTTAACTTAATGATAGTTGCCTCTTTTTATTTTTTTATAATGAATATGGAAACTTTTTTTTTATTTAGAAAATCTCTTTTTTATTTCATTTCATTTCATAATGTATTCTACATAATTGTAGGACTTGGACTAGGTAATTAATGAGTTCAAATTATAATTAAATGATTAAATGAATTTGTCCGATGATGCAGACCGGAAGTCTTTATTTGGAAAGTGCTTTTATTATTTGGAAGGTGAAACACGTAATTCTTCCGTAGTATTTTGATATATAATGAAATTGAGAGTTTAATGTTTTTCTGATGCAAAAAATTCATCAATGAAATTTGATATATCGAAATTGAAAATAAATTTTTTTTAATTTAAAAGTTTCTTATTATAACATATAAGTTTCATTTATATAAGAAAAAATGAAAAAAAAATAATATAAGAGATAATGATATAATGGTAAATTGATTATTAAATTCTCTTTCTTTTTTTCTGAACCAAATAAATTTTGATTAAATTTTTTTTAATCTCCTCCACTTCATTTTCACTAAATAAAAAAATTTTAAAATTTTTTCAATTTCTTACTCTCCAATCCCCTCCAATAAAATACCTATAATTTTTTTACCTCCAATCTCCTTCGCTTAAACAAACAGAGCCTTAGTGCTGACTCAATAACAAAGCCATGAGGCCTGCATGCATGTTTCTTTTCACAGCTCCCCTTCCTCTACAGGATGTAATAAACACACAATCATCGATTGATAGACCCTTGGGACGTTCTAAAAACCAGTAAAGAAAGGGAGGGAAGGTGTGGGTATAGGAAAAGTAGCTTGCTTTATGCTTTTGTGGTGCGTGGTGGAGGCTGGAGGTAGGGACGCGGAGACAATGAATAGATATTGGAAAGGAACTCAAGCAATGATAGATGTTGAGGAAGAAATTTTTTTTTTTAATATGTCATGCTGAATGAGACGGCGTCCTTTTGAGGGAGAAGCAGAGTAGAGAAAGAAGAAATCATGACCGACTTGGCAAAGCAGCATTTAAGAGGCCCAAAGGGATTTGTGAAGTGAAAGGAACTGACGGAAATATCATTCCCCACCTTCATTCCAAAACCCTAGCCCCCAGTGACGGAAGTCTCGCTTCCCCTCCGGCAACCACCTACGACGAGAACGGCTGCCACCTGTGACGGAAACCGACGGCCTCCCTGACCCATAGCTTCCTGCGACAGAAACCGGTGACCTACCCACCTTCGAAGAAAAGAAGCCGCGGGCTCTGCAAAAAGGAAGACCAAGGTGCACTTCACGTTTCTTATTTTAGATCGTGAAACTATTGTGATTGTGCTGATTAGCTGGAGTTTAGTTCGAGATAATTGTGTGTTTGTAAAAAGAAAAAAGAAAAAAGAAAAAAAAATGCTTCTTCTTGTCAACTTTCTCCATGAACATGAGAGAACATGTAAAAAAATTACACACACAATTTTAGAAAATGCTTTGTTTGCTTGATTAGTGTTTTTTTGACAGTTGGATTTTTATGAAAAATAAAAGCCAACAACTTTGAGCTTGAATTGTTTACGCATGGTTAGCTCTGCAGCAACAGTGCAGGGGCAGTGGAAAGCGTTTCAGTATCTGGCTGGAAGTTTCTACAAAGCTGAGTAGCTAAAGAGAGTTATTGATGGAGAAGATAAAAATAGAAGGGGTTCAATCTACCACCAAGAAGCAGCGCGTTGCCACCCACACGCATATCAAAGGCCTAGGTCTTGAGGTTCTCTCTTTCTCTCTATCGCGCTAACCCATGCTCATTCTGAGGAAGGCAACTACTGCACACTTCCATATCTTCTTTGGGCTTAGGACCTAGGGTTTTAGCAGCCTGGTTACTGCCATTTTTTATTTATTTTGTTTTACAAACTTTTATGATTGGCAACCTGGGCAAGGGCCATCTCACTTTTCAATGTTGCTGTTGGTAGTGCTAAACCTTTTGAAAATATCATTTCTCTGAATTTTATACTTTCTTGCACGTTTCAATGTCTTTATGATTTTATTACTGTCACCAGTTCAATAATTTCACATGTGGACAAGTTTGAATTTTTGCTTTTAAGTCATGAAGCAAGAATTGAATCCTCCTTCTCCTTCTATTATTCGTTAAATTTGGTTCTGTATAGCAGTAAACGGTGCCACATTGCAAAGTTTAAATGTTAGGTGCCCTTTTGCGGTCATTCTTATACATGTATGTAATGTTGTGGTGGAAACCCACACTTTTTGTCTAATAATGAAGCTTAGAGGTTTCGGCAGCATCAAATGTACACTTTGTAGACTAACATAGGCTTTTTATTGGTTGGCTAGATATATCATAGTGGCTTCGTTCACTATCACACCATGCAAATGACTTGCTTTTTCTTTCTCTCTCTTTTTCTGCAGACCAACGGGAGGGCACTTCCCGTTGCTGCTGGCTTTGTGGGACAGGCAGAGGCAAGAGAATCAGCAGGTATTGCAGTTGATATGATACGTCAGAAGAAGATGGCTGGCAGGGCAATCTTACTGGTTGGACCCCCTGGAACTGGAAAGACTGCATTAGCCCTTGGGATAAGTCAGGAGCTTGGGAGCAAGGTTTCTTCATGATTCTTTCATAAGGATAATATCTTAATATCAGTTCTTTTCTTGTTCTTCTTATTGATAAAATAAACTGTGTTACTGTTGGGAACTTGACCAGTTTATTGATATTCAAAGGTAGGAGGAATGCTTAAAACAGAGCCAAAATGAAAGTATTCAGTTTATAGCAAACCAAAAGATGAAAGAAAAGACTGAAAGCTAGGGGGTCTAACTTCTGAGAGATTAGAAGCTCCCAACCATTTTCTCAGATTTTTCCTACCTACTCCCATTGCAATGCGTTCCTAAAACCTTTCTGCTATGCCCCCTTCTCTCCCCAATCTGCCTCCCATCTCACATTCTATTACACGATAGTTAGTTATTCTTGGACCACGAGGGAACAACTTATCATTCTTTTCCCTTGCATTCTATTATGTTTTATTGGTCCTTTTACTGCTACTGGCCTAGTAATGTGAGGCCCGTCATTGCTGGCTTCATTAGATACTTTTCTTTTTCTTTTTTCTATGCAGGTTCCATTCTGCCCTATGGTTGGATCAGAGGTATATTCTGCAGAAGTCAAGAAGATAGAGGTTCTGAAGGAAAACTTTCGACGGGCTATTGGCTTGCGTATCAAGGAAAATAAGGAAGTTTTTGAAGGGGAGGTGAATTAATTATTATTGATTGCTCCTTTGAAAATTTTGACAGTATCACAATATGTTCTTGCTATCGTCATATTATTGTTTATATCAAGTCCTCATGTGTTGCTAGCCTTTTGTAAGGTAACGGAGCTCTCACCTGAAGAATCAGAGAGTGTAACAGGTGGCTATGGCAAAAGCATTAGTCATGTCACAATTGGATTAAAAACAGTAAGAGGAAAGAAGCAACTGAAGTTGGATCCTACCATATATGATGCCTTGATTAAGGAAAAGGTGAGGCTTCCAATTTCTATGCGCTTCATGTTTTAGTTATCCTGTTTTCCTATGTGTATAAGAGAAGTTATAAACTTTGATAAAAGTGATCTGAAAGCTATTCAATGGTTGTATGAACCTGAGAACACAGACAATCTGAAGTTTTAATTTAAAATGTCTGAATCTACTTACAGGTGGCTGTTGGGGATGTTATACACATTGAAGTAAATAGTGGAGCAGTGAAAAGGGTGGGTAGAAGTGATGCTTTTGCAGCAGAATTTGACCTTGAAGCAGATGAGTATGTCTCTCTTCCAAAGGGCGAGGTTCAGAAAAAGAAGGAGATTGTTGAGGTAATTCATTTGAAGAAATACACTTGTGTGAGCTAATTTCTCTCAAGATATTAACTAGCATACATTTATTAGAACCCCTGCAACTTTGTCGGACTCAAGACTTAATTATATGCCAGGTTTCTTTTTGGTGAACTCCTGGGTTATTTTCAGTCAGATAAATTCGTTTTTCAAGTTCTTATGTAACTAGTTCTT
Source organism: Adenanthera pavonina (assembly GCA_026686845.1). NCBI lineage: Eukaryota > Viridiplantae > Streptophyta > Magnoliopsida > Fabales > Fabaceae > Adenanthera > Adenanthera pavonina. Next base: position 15,696,803 of record JAIVEN010000017.1, read on the forward strand.
ATGAGACTAAGTGTTTACAATTAGTGGCCTTGTTGTTTCTCTTGTAACTTTAAGTTGAACTGGAGAACATTTTGGAACAACTTTCAAGAAATATGTGGCCAAAAAGGTCCGGATTCCATGTGAAAATTCTCTTTCAGGTGTTTTATATATATTACTTGTTCCTTATTGTGATCAAGGTTACATTATTCACTAAAGGATGTGACACTACATGATCTGGATGCTGCCAAAGCACAGCCTCAAGGTGGGCAAGATATTCTGTCTCTAATGAGCCAGATGATGAAACCCAGGAAAATGGAATTCACTGATAAGTTGAGACAAGAAATTGACAAGGTACAGGCAGAGCTTCTGGCAGATACTATTTTTTTTCTCAGTATTCAAGTGTATTTGAGGAGGTGGAATGTCAGTTTGTGTATATTAGATACTTTATCAAATCTCTACCACTTTCAAATACCCTTGTCATATTTTATATTCTTTTGGATGTTGTATGTAATGATTTGAAATCAGTCATGTTAACAAAGTCAATTCTTCGACAAGAAATAGCCATAGGAAAAGAAAATACTCTCTATGTTTCCAAAACATAGAGTAGATTAGTAGATTTAGTGAGGATTAATGTTTCAAAATATAAGTTACTTTGTGAAAGTTAGTAATCATTTAATGTTTTTTTCCAATTTTACCCCTATTTATGATATTTCGATTATGAAAGAGAAGAGCAAAAAAAGTTATGGGGAGAGAGAATAATTCATTTTTATCCTATTTAATAAGGGTAATTTGGGAAAGTTATGAAAATTTTTAAAAGAATTAATGTTTGCTTGGTCGGTGGATGTGAGGTAAGTAGATACGACTTATATTTTGAAAAAGAGGGAGTAATAGACTATAGAATTACAATGTGCTTCTGTTTTGACAGGTTGTTGACCGTTTTATTGAGGAAGGTATAGCTGAGCTTGTACCTGGAGTTCTATTTATTGATGAGGTGACTTCTACACTCACTCACGTATATGCATAGCTTCTATTTCCAAGTAATCATTTGATTTGTAAATGCTCTTTGCAGGTGCATATGCTAGATATGGAGTGCTTTTCATATTTGACTCGTGCTTTAGAGAGTTCCTTATCTCCTCCAATAGTAATCTTTGCTACTAATAGAGGAATATGCAATGTAAGGTATGATACTCTAGCGATTGTTTTAAAAAAATGCTTCAGAGGTAAATTTGGAGAAACCAGATGAATTAAATGAGAGAATTGACATCTGGTGCTCACGGAGATATTTTGAAACCTGTGTTTAGAGATTATTTTATTGAGACCTGCAAAATCAAGTAAAGCAGGCCATGCTTCTCTTTGATACTTCTATTGCTTGCTATCAGTCTTTGTTTTACTAAATAGCAGTATTCCATATTGTTTCCTACTACCTGCTTTTGAGCTCATTTGTTTTATCATCGACTTTGGGAAATATGTTGTGTGATTGGGGAAAAACAAATTAAAAAAAAAAAAACTCTTTGGAGCCTAGTTTATTTTGATTGCTTGAGTCGATTTTTTTTTGGGGGACATATAGGCTACTCATAAAAGTTAGGGACAATTAGTTTTTGGTACCAAAAAATCAGGATATTTGGTTTTTGGTACACAGTTCATATTTTTGGTAAAAAAAAATCGAGTCTCAGTTGGAAAAATTCGAGTCTTGGTTGTTGAAAAAAATTTTAGAGTCTCAAATGGAAATTTTCCAGTCTCATTTGTAAAAAGTTGAGTTTAACTCCAAAAAAATGAACTATGGTACCAAAAAATCAAATATTTTGATTTTTTGGTACCAAAAACCAATTGTCACTAAAAGTTAAGTTAATTTGTCCTTCTCCATGCTCTTGTTGTGAGACACCTTATTAATTTTGGTATTTTGGAATACTTAGATAGACTGTGTAATTTAAAGGTATTGTTGAGCCCAAAAAGCCCTAACAATATACATCTGATCAGATTAATAGTGTTGCTGCTGACTGTTTCCATTTTCATTATCCCTCCACAATTAACTTTGACATGTTAAATTAACTTGATATGCAGAGGCACTGATATGATCAGTCCACATGGCATACCTGTTGACCTCATGGATCGGATGACCATAATTCGGACACAAACCTATGGTCCTGCGGAAATGATACAGGTTCCTTTACATTTAAATGGGCTTCTTCTGTTTGGAGAATAAACCTCTTGAACAAACCTGAGTCACACTAATATGCTACTTGAATCTAAGACAGATTTTGGCTATCCGTGCTCAAGTAGAAGAGCTGGCTGTGGATGAGGAAAGTTTAGCTTACCTCGGCGAAATTGGACAGCGGACATCTTTAAGGTATGCCTCTAGATTGCTGTTCTGCTCTGCGATACTTCTGCTTTGGTTGGTTATCTAAAAGTTAATTATACTCGTTTGTCAGACATGCAATTCAGCTTTTATCTCCGGCGAGCATTGTAGCCAAAATGAATGGTCGGGACAATATATGCAAGGTAATTATGATGTTTGGTTTATAGGTTAATTATTGAATGAATGAATGCATTATGTCCTTAATTATCTTTAAACTAAATGAGGATGATTTCTGTAATGTAATTATAGGCGGATATTGATGAAGTTAATTCATTATTTCTGGATGCTAAATTGTCGGCCAGGCTTCTTCAAGAACAGCAGGAAAAATACATTTCATGATCTATATCACCTATTGGAATCTTTTGACGTGATACAAAATAAAGAGAATAACACCATGAGTGAAGGGGTAAATATGAGATTAGCTTTTCTATTTGTACATTTTTTTCATTTCTCACAGTTTATGATTATTTTATTGGAAAATTAAGTATTTAATCCCTACACTTTTACCTCATTTTGAAATAGGTCCTTGTAATTTTTTTTTAACACCTATGCTTTCTTATGTTGAAGATGTTACTCCCTGCATTACTGAAAAAGGTCTCTGAGTCCCCTAAACACCGTTAAATCTAATTTCTCAACACTACATGTATATGCAAGCAACCACTAAAACGGGTTTTTAATTTAAAAAAAAAAACCACTAAAACGGGTTTTTCTCATGTCTGCAATCAAGGATGAGGGGCATCAATGTGTTTGGATGAGACTTTGAAAAATATAAAAAAGACCCTTTATTCATATGAAAAAAAACAAGATCCTGTTATTTAAACTATAAACTTTGTTTGAATCAAGGCATCAAAATATGATGACTAGCATAAGATTAACCTTCGTGTTTGGATTAAAGAAGAGTTTCTATTATTTAATTTTTCATTCATGGAAACTTTGCCACATACTCCCTCTGACTATAAATATAAAATATTTTGTACTATCTCAAGTATATAAAGAAAAATAAGTTGGATTATTAAACCTGTGAAAAAATTACATTATTTTAACTATCTATTTTTATTAATTATATTAGTTCTCATATTTTTTATAACATTTATTTTTTATTTATTAATTAAAAATTAGGAATATAAATAAAAAAATAATTAATATATTAGATAGTTCTATAAAATATCTTATATTTTAAATTAAATATTACTTCTAGAAAATATCTCAAAGAGAATAGCTCACAACATAAATATTATACAAATCAAAATGAAAGCATTGTTGAAACAATTTAGCATTTAGCCTATACTTTTTTTTTTTTGGCTAGAAAAAGAGGATATCATAAATGAATCCGAAAAAAGGTTTCCACAACAAAGCAAAGTCACGAAGCAAACAAAATAACTCAAAGAAATAACAATCAACCAATGCCCATGAGAAAGTTGAGCAAATCGGAACGGGTAATTTGAGCACGAGGGAGAGGGGGACTTGACATCCCAGCCGCTCTCCCCATAATGCGAAGGACTAGTAAGCCAATGACTGACTGTGGTTAAAGGAGATGAGGGCTGTAGAATTCCCACTTTTACTGCTGAAACTTCACCCATTATAATTTTGCATGCTAGTTTTGAAAAATACGTTTTTTTTTTCTTTTCAACGTGGCAAAATTAGGCTACTAAACCTCACCCATTGTAGAGAGCGATTTATTTTGTATATATATATACGAACAAGAATGATGACTTGTTAAAAAAATGTATTTTTTTAAAAGATTGATTACTGATAAAAGATTACTGATAAAAGATTGATTAGACAAATCCACAGTGGGCAAGAATCAGCGGTCGCAAGGAAAACGCAGGAATTAGTTTAGAGCCTTTAAATTTTTCTTTTTGCCAGCTTAGAGCCTTTAAATTAAGTTGTAAGTATTTCTTAACTATTTATTTTCAAATATTTTTAATTAAATTAAAATATTCATATATAACTAGACGTGAGTACTTTATTATTTTTATATGTCCAAAACAAAGTATTTTGTGAGGAGAGTCAGACTCATGATTTCTGAATACACTATTTTAGTTCAAAAAATATTTTTAATTATCCCAAACGGATTAAAGATGGAAACTAATGTTTGAAATAATTCTATCATTTTCTAAATTACAACCGTTTAATACTTTCCTAAAGATGATAGTTAATAGTTAATGGGCAAGTTATTTGGTCATTTGATATTTTCTCAATGTCATTTTAAATAAAATAAATAAAATATATTATATAATTCTTAAAATATCTTATATTATAAAATATAAATTTATCATATTATAAACGCCAAAATGAGTGAGTAATACTTTTTATTTTCCTGGAGTTTTTAATAATAAAATATATTGATTGATTCCGGCCAAAAAATATGATTGATTAATACATTGACTAGAAGCCAAGCCTGCAAACGGAATTCTAGCTTTATGCCTATTTTCGGACAGAGCCCTGATCAAGGCTTCTTGCTTCCGAAGCAAAAACCCATGCAGGCTATGTCTTCTGCTTCTCACTCGTCTAGTCCTGTCCATTTCTACGAGATTATCTGGAAACCCAATCTAGAAAAGATTGTAAGCATTCTTTCTCTTTTGATGTTTTCCTTTCCTTCTTCCATTTTCTGTTAGTTTGTGGTTTATTTACCCAAATGCATGCACAAGGTTGTTCCTTTTTCCTTATGGGGGTGTTGCTATGACAATCTGAACATGGTTTCACCTTTGAATCTCTGTATCTTCGTTCACAGAATTATCTTTTTACAGAAATGAAATTTCCAAAAGTGGAAACCCCATGAACCACTCACTTTCTTTCCTCTTTCTTCTTTGGCATAGACGGAAAGGGTTATTAGCCTCTGATGGATCTTTTAAGCTTAAATTAATGATCAAGTTGTGGACGACAATGCGTTAGAATCGAAATAGTTTCAAGGTCACAGACACACACATATTCATTTGGACGCTAGAGTCTAAATTGCTATAAACAAAATCAGAACAGCGCATTTCCTTTTAAATATGTTTCCTTTAGAGGGATATGGCATGGTATATTTGTGGAAGAATATGGTAATATATTCTTTCCTCTTACACATTTTTCTTTATTTTGCTCTGGATAGTTGCTATTTGTGAGGATAGTTTTTCATCAAATATGATGGAATCAGAGGTGTTATACTTGTAGTAGAATATGTAATACTAACAATCACTACTTCACAGATGATTCCAAACAAATTTACTGGGAGATATGGAGGTGGTTTGCCAAACCCAGTGTTTCTGAAGCCTCCTGATGGGAAAGAATGGAAAGTGGGTTGGACGAAACAGGATGATAAGGTTTGGTTTCAAGAGGGGTGGAAGGAATTTGCTAGCTTTTACTCTCTTGATGAAGGGCATTTGGTTTTTTTCAAATATGAAGGAAATTCTCAGTTTGATGTACACATATTTGACAAGAGTGCCCTAGAAATAGACTATCTTTCTTCTAAGGATACCTCTAACCAAAAGGAAAAACTTGATAATCTCTGTGATGATACAATTGAAATCTTGGATGAGATGCCTCCAAACCAAAGGGCTGGGCACGAAACACCATTGTCATCTTCTAGGCCTCAAAAGAAAATGAGAAGTACCACAAATGAAGACGTTGAGAAGAGAAACTCTATTCTGCAGAATTTGCAGGAGGGTATGATGAAAAGTAAAGGTGGTCCATTTCAAGAAACAGAGTTTCAGAAATCAACCAATGCAGAATTGAAATGTTGTAAGCAGGAACCGGAAGGTATGTGTTTCATGATCTGCTTTTCCTTCCCAATTCGTAGAGAATGAGGTTGGCTTAAAAAACAATAAGTTTCCATGACACTACTCAAAATTGTCATAGAAGACATGGGAGCAAGAATTTTTACCAATAGCGCATGCCTCAATTCTGAGCATAGAAGCAAGAAATCAATAACTGCTGTGGAAAAGATCAGAGCTTTAAACAGTGTCAGTTCTTTCAAATCTGAAAATCCCTTTTTCACAGTAGTTATGCAGCCTTCATACGTCAATCAAAAATGTTTCTTGGTGAGCTTTCTATAAGAATCTAGTTAGCTTCGTCTAAAACTGTGAACACTTATCTGTGGCTTTTGGTGGCTGCAAGAATTAAATTTTCTTCTTAGCTCTCAAATTTCTAGTCTTCTCTTCCCAGGCAATGCCAAGAGAATTCTCTGAAAAATATTTTAAGGAAAAGTGTGGGGTTGTGCAACTTCAGGCCTTGAATGGGAGAACTTGGCCTGCTAAGTATAAGATTCCCAAAATCGGAGCTGGCTGGAGTAAGTTTGTTGTGGATAATAATTTGAAAGTGGGTCATATTTGTGTTTTTGAAATGATTGATCTGTCATTCAAAGTACATATTTTTGGAGATGCTGAAGAAGGTATTAACTTTATCAATTGGTTTCTCTGTAGATAACAAGTTTTCATGAATTCCATTTACTTCACTTTGGATGATTTCTTGTTGAAAGCATAAAGAGGACTCACAAACTTGCATTCACTTGCAGGAAATCTGAAAGTTAATCCTTTTAAAATGGAGCAGATCAGTAATATGCAACTTACACCTCTTGAAAGGGCTAGTTCTTTCAAATGTGAAAATCCTCATTTTATGGTTCAGATGACATATAGTTACATTTTTGGCAAAACAAACTTGGTAAGCTTTTTTTTTCTTTTAATGTAGTTGTTGGAGTACTCTTACAAAGTTATCAATATATTTATTGAAAGTTAGATGAAGGTACACTATTCTTTAGCCATGAACACCGGGATTCATCTTAGATTTTGTGCAATGCATGAAACCAACATCTAAATTAAATAAGAAGCTTAACTAAGTAGGCTAAATAAGAATTGAAAGACTTGATTAATAGCCTCTTTAATTTAGTTAAATGGCAAGATGATGAAGGCCATGTATATATAGTTTTGCATAGAATTTGGTCTCTATAATTTCAAAATTTATAATTGCTGCTTATAGTTTACAAAATTTTCAATTTAGTCCCTACTATTAAAATTCTAACATTATTTTGTTTTGTTGATGTAACTAAACTAACTATATATTGTCTTGGTACTCTAAAGTCATATGATTAGTGCTAATGGAAGCAGCAATTATAAAGAATAAAGTAATATTAGTCACATATTTAGCAAAATATTAATATAAATATGATGATATGCACTACATTAAAGGTGTTTAAACTCTAAGAACTTAATTACAGGTTTTAAACTATAAGGATCAAATTAAGTGAAATAATTGAGGCCAAAAATGATAAATTTCCCTTTATTCATTACTATTATGCGGAATGCCTTTGTGAGTTGAAGTGTCATGTTGTGTCTAGTTTTAATTGCTTGACATGCATTGAACTGAGCATGACTCCTTTATTGCAGTGTCCTTGCTTCATAAGTGTTACCTGCTAATTATTGTTTTCACCTTCTCTGGCAGCATGTGCCTCTAAAATTTGCAAGAACAAATCTTCATCACAGTCCTACGAATGTCATACTTCGAGTACAAGATGTAGATTGGAATGTTGGTTTTGCAATAGGAAACGCCGGTAATCAACAACTTGCTGAGTTTACCTGGGGATGGAAGCAATTTCTTGAGGATAATGGCTTGAAAGTGGGCGATGTTTGCGTCTTTGAGCTCATTCAGAAAATCAAATTTCATGTGACAATTTTTCAGGCCACTGAACACCCGGATCATTTGATTGACTAGGTAAGAAAAGAAAAAAAACCTTATTATGCCGTTTGATCTGCTGAACAACAGTTTTCAAGTTTTGTTGAGTTCAACTCCAGGAGAGGGAGAAATAGGAAAGCCAACACAGAAGGTACATTTGCTGGAAGATTCTGGAACTTGGAGGAAAATGAAGGATTCTGTTCTGAGAATCCCTTTTTCCCTACCCACAGATAGACCAATACCAAACCAGTAAAGAGCTGCAGATATTTTGTATTTCATAATTTATGGCTATTCTTATAGCATAATGTTATATTTTTTTCCAAAAGGCTATATCACAGGGTACATTAAGAACAGGAAGAATGTGATGTTACAAATGGATGATAGATCATGGCCTGTGAAGATTAGCTCTTGTGCTCACAATTCACAAGTCATTCTCTCTTTTGTTGGTTGGCTCTCCTTTGCAAGGGAAAGTAAGATCATGTCTGGTATAGAGAATGGAAAGGGATTCTTTTTTCATGGCACTAAAATTGAGATGTATAATATTTATTTTATGTATATTATCATTTCTTAATCGAAATTTTTTTGTATTATTTTTTTTAATTCAGGGGCACAAAAAACTTTATTTATAAAATTATTTTGTTTACAAATGTGTCCAAGTTGCAAGTTGGAGGCATTTAACTAGAGACTCCTTTTAAGTACTATAAATTATTTAAATCTTTTCGTATTTATATGGAAAATCAATGATATCAAAGTCAGCATTTATAATTGTATGGGAGAATTTAAAGTTTCTTTGAATTTATGATTTTAATAATATTGCTTGTGAAATTAATTAAAATATAAAAAATGTTCGGTTGTAGGATAAATTACTCTAATCTCCTTTAAGATATACTAAAATTTAATTATCTTTTCATTCTTTTAATAAAGTAAACAATCTTGAAACAAAAATATAACTCTGCGAAAATCTATTATTTTAAAAACTTTCATTACATTGTTATCGTTATGAGGGCTCCTCAAATGTGAATGAAACGTCAAGGCTGTTCATGATTATCATGAGGCTAATATATGTGATATATATATATATATATATATATTGGTGAACATAATATATGTGATATGATGGCTAACCAATTCTAACAATTCTATCTCTGGGCTTGCAGTTGTGGCCCAATCCTTTGCCTTTTGTTGATTTAGTTTATCTCTCTAATGTATCTGGCGACTGTTTTCAAGAGATTATTAATAAAGTTTGATTTGGGCTGTAGGCCTCATTTTAGAAAAAAAATTAAATTGGCTTAATCAAATCTAACATTTGGTCAAACCAAAAAAAACTTATGGGCTATAATTCATTGAATACTACTCAATTTGACACTTTTTACTGTGTATTGTAGATAATCTGACGAATAAGTTAAATTAAGGGTGTTTAAAATTAATTCAAACTGATTAAATTGAACAAAATAGACACAAATTAATCAAAAGTGAACTAAAATAAGGTTTGATTTGATTTTTACAATTCTAAAATTGTTTCGATTTGATTTGGTTTGGTTCAGAACCTAAGTCAAATTAAGCCAAACTTATTATACTTTTTTTATACAACAATTATATTAATTTAATACATTTTTTTTATTTAACATACTTTCTATTTAATTATAATACCCATTAATATAAGTATCTTAGCCCATAATAAGTAAGACAACTCCTGTACAAGATTACAAGATATTTATTGATTGGAGAGAAAGAATGTTGATAAGTGTGTTATTATAAATAATTATGTGAAAAAAGTTTACAAAATTTTTACATAAAAGATCCATATTTAATAAATTATTTAGATATGATTTGATATTAATAAAATATCTATATCGAATTTATTTGATTTAATTTTTGAACAAAGATGCTTCTCTTTTTTAATAAAAATATTTATCTTTTAACCCATTTTTTATTGTCACATTATTCATAATTTTTGAACAATGTGATTTATTCACATTATTAAGATTTATTTTTTTATTGTCACATTATTCACATTATCATATATTTATTAAGATTTTATCATATAGTTTTTTATTTATTAAGATTTTATCATATATTGATGAACTAAAATAGTTCGTTGTAGTGAACAAAACAATACTAACACAAGTAATTTCAATCAAATGCTTCTATTTTTTATTGGGCCATTCGGTATGACTATTATCCTTATTTAGAAAGCACCAAAACTAAAAAAAAAAAAAAAGTAGACGTACACATTATACAATATGATACGCGCATTATATTTATGCATATGTATCTATCTACATTACTTTGTACCCATATCTATCATTTTAAATTTTTACAATAAAATATGACTATTTGAAGTTATTATAAATATTTTATAATTTATTTTAATATTTATACTATAATTTTTATAATATAATTAGTAGATTTATTAATCATACATATAAATAAGTACATAAATAATATTATATATGCATAAATATTCATCACATCCATATCCTAAAATTTCAAAAATTATTGTATCTTCCATATCATACTATATCGTATATAATATACGTATCCGTATAAGTGCTACATAGATCCTTGATATAATACCTATAAAGCCTATAAATAGAGACCTCCTTGACAAGATTCTAAGAAGAATAAAATTCATAATCTACATAGCTCCATTTAACTTCATTTCACTAAGCCTAGAATTAAAGTCCTTTTTTTGTTTTGACATTTTATCCCTCTTGAAAAATCCTTTCCTAATATAAATTGATGTCTCTCTCTCTCTAATCAATCATTCTAATGTTTCCTATGCTTAAATCACGGCGTATTAAATTGAAATATTTGGTGCACGAGGTAGGGTTTCATCTCTTTTTCTTACCATTGTGCAATAAAAAGAACTCACTTTGACTTGTGTAATTTCATTAGAAAGATTAAAAAGCACATTAGTTAGGATGTGCACTCTTTACTTATGAAGTAATCTAATAATATATTATTTTTTATAATAATAATACCAAGAAGAGAGACAAGATCGCTTAACACAGAAATTGTGTCATTGTGAGTAAGGCTGGACAATAGGTTGACCAGGCAGATGAACTTGGGCTGGGCCAGATTGGGTTGAAAAAATAAAACCTAGTTAATTTTTTCCCAAAAAAAAACCCAGCAATTATATCAATTTGAGCTCCGTGAGTAAACCGGGCTGCTATACTTTGTATTACCTTAAAAAAAATTAACACTTTGCTTGGCACAGGTAAGGGGGGGAGGGAAAAATAAAGAGAAAAATGGGAGAAAAAATTATATTTTCTCTCACTTAGTTAAGGAGAGAAAAATGATGGAGAAAGAAAAATAAGGGAAAAAATAATGTGTGGATCCCATATGATTTTTTTTCCAACTTTTCTTTCCCAGAATGGAGAGATTTTGGAGGGAAAACCATCCTTCCAAAATTATCCACTAATTTTTTTTTTCACCAATTATATTTTGATAGTAATGAAGACTTTGTTATATAAGAATTATATTTAAATTTAATCATAGTTTAGATAATTGCTTTAAATTTTGATCTTAGTTATCACTTTAGTGTTGTAATTAGACTATGTTTAATTATATTTGTTGTGTCAAATTTTATTTCCCTTATCTTTATTATGTTGTATTGCTTTTTAATGTAATATTATGCTTTTCTTAAAGAAAAATATCTATATTATTTTTAGATCTAAATATTGATATGTTATATATTTTTAATTTTAACATTATTTTAAAATTTTTGAAATTAATGTACAAAAAATGATTTTAAAAATTTAATAAAATTAAGATTGGATAAAATAATTTTAAATTAAGATTAAAATTAAAATGTAGTTACATTTGAATTTTATTTATTAATGTGATATGGAAATTATGTAAATAATATAGTAGAATAACAAGTTTTATAATATGTAAATACATTTCTAAAAATAATAAGAGTATTATTGTCAATGTAAAATTAGCTATTTTTCTCTTTTTCCTGTTTTCTCCTGATTAGTCAAGTTTATAGAGAAAAAATCACTTTTTCTCACTTTTTTCTTTTTTCTATTTTCTCTCCTCCCTATTTTCTCTTTTTAACCAAGTGGAGGGTAAGAGAAAAAAATATCATTCCTTTTTAAATGATTGATAAATCATATTAATAAAAAATATGTTTTTTATTTGAAATTTTTGGGTTCTCTGCTTTCCGTTAATTATTGATGTATGAAATTTAGTAAAAATAGTAGATAATTTAATGGACTAACCCAACTCGTATTTGTTTGGCCCGACCCGATTAAAAACTTTGTTATGGCGGAGCAGGTTATGCTGGAGTTAAGGAAACATAATAGTAAAACTATAGTGCTATTCAGATACCGATGAAGACGAGGATGGGGAAGGCATGCTCAATGATGACGTGGATAACAGCTTTCAACTGGAGCATTGACTACTTTTGTATTCTTTAATTTCATAAATGAATTTTCTCCATTTCCATTAAAAAGAAAATAATACAGTAGGCAAGAAAGACACTGTTGCTCAATAGAGCAAAAGTAAAGGTTAGTGACTAAAGGTAAAGTTTCCTATACTACGCTCGTTACAAAGATTTATAAACTGTATTTTGTCCAGCTTGTTTTAAAATAATAAAGAAAGAGAAAGCTGAAAAAAAAAAGAAAAAATAATAATAAGAAAAAAAAATTAAGGTCCTTTTAATCAATTACTTAGTACGTAATTTTAAGTTTAAAAATCAAACAAAAAAAAATCCATTCTCCTTACTTTTACAGATAATTAAACAAAAATCACAAAAATACTACTAGCATTTATTTTGTTATGTTAACGTCATTATAGTTCTAGCAATCAATTTGAAAGATCCACTCTCCTTAGGGAAAAAAGAAAAATTAGGACTCAAAAAAAAAAATTCCCATAATGACTTTCATTTGGGCATCAACTGAACTAGACTACATGCCCAACTGAAATAAACTTCATATCCAACTAGATATCCTTTATGAAAAATATTTTTTTTTTTGGATCGTCATTTGTTTTTCTCCCCTCCTTTTATTTTAAAGATAATGACCCAGATCAATAATGATGCTTTGGTTCTAAGATAAAACCCACTCTCCTTCCTTCAAGGGATAATAATCTAAAAAATAAATAAGTATGATAGTAAAAAAATCAAAATCAAAGTCAATCAATTTCCTCAAATTGGAAACTATAATATATATATGATAAATGATAATGCTATTTTTTTTTCTTCTTTAAATAGGGTCAAAACGCTGAAGAATTTAGCATATGACCCCGCAGTCCCCACCTTTCCCATTTTCCTTTTTCTCGCTAGACATCAGAGTAGCAGTATGTGCAGAGCAAAAGTTCAATAGCGCCATGGAGCAAAATGGATAGAGCCAACTGTTTGACCAGCCCACAAGCCTCTCTATCGTCTTTGTCTGATGCAGCAGAAGGACCTCACATCAGCCATGGCAAGAAGAACAGCCTCAGATGATGTTGCAGGCAAGGCAGTGGTACAGAGATGCGCAGAGAGGCAGATACACCGAAACGGAGAACCGTCCAAAATCCCATAAATCAAGTCAACGATCGCTAGTGCAAAAGAGGAAGATTCGTCCTGATTTTTTTTCCAACGGGTTACTCCACCCAAGGTATGAGACTTTCGACTATAAATAGAAGAGAGCTAAAATATAGAACCTTTTATCTTATCTAATTTTTTATAATATATGAGATTATATTTATTATATGTTTTAAAAAAATTTCCTATTTAATGTATCTAAAAAAAATAGAGAAGTGAAGCAGATTAAATATGGTAGTTTTGGAAAAATATTGTGATTTTTAAAGAAATTAAGGTAATTAACCAACTTTAACTTCTATTCTTAATAGCATGATTCGGTTAAAAGAATCTTATATTAAGAAAAAAAATAATTTCTTATGTCCCTTTATTGCTAGGTATTCGTCATTCTTGCAACTTTCTATTATTAGATTTAGCATCTGTAGCTTGTTATTATAATGTTTATTTTTATTCATGGAGAGGTTCCCTGTTTTAATTTGGTTAATGTAATTTGATGTTATACATTATTCATTATTCTTTTGGTCTCCAGCCTTATGGTAGTAGTAATTTAGCTTGGTAGTCTATGTTTTGAGTGTATTCATTCACTGATGTATCCTTGCCAAGATGATAGTGAATGTTCGTGTTTTGAAGTTTCAAGAGGATGAAGCTTCATGGTTTGGTTCATTTACATCCCACTGATACATAGGTGATCAAACTTAGTCGTATCACTTGCAAATTAACTAGAAAGCAACTATGGAGTATAGTGTAACCTAGATCATATCTCTTATGGAATCTCTAGCTAAACTTTAGTTAATTCAAAATACTTTATAAACACAAGTAATGAAGATTTGATTTTAAACTCAAGTGAAAACAATTTTGTAAAAAGAAATTAAATGTTTGTAAATTTTCAATTATTTTGGAAACAAGGAAACAAATAAGGAATTCTGGTTTGTTCAATCAATTATAAGCATTCTTTACGAGTTTTGGATTTCATCATCACATATCCTAATTAATTTCTATAATCCTTTAATTGGGAGTTAATGAAGCCTAATTATCAAAAGACTTTGGCATTAGACACAATATATAAACCTTGAACCCTAAAGTTATATATAATGCATCTAACACCTAAAAATATCCCAATTAACCATAAACTTCATTTAAATCATCCATGCCCTTGCTAACCAATACTAAATCAGATTGGAAAGAATACAAAACATCTTGCTAAACATCATCAAAATGCATTATCATGACTCACTTGAACAATGATAATAAGAAGCAATAATGACATCAAGAGAATGTATCTAATTATAATTTTCCAGCACACTAACAATTCAAACAAAGTCATGGTATCCTCAATTACAATGAAAATCTAGCCATAATATAGCTAAATCTACCAAATTCATCTTCATTCAGATGTTCCAGACAAAACAGAAATTAAGAAATAGCCATAAGTGAAGGAATCAAGAAAACATAAACTCCCGTATTAATGCTTTAAGGTGATAATACAATCTCTGAGGAATCAATGAGGTCAGCTACTCATAGATGAATGCTCGAAACTCTTTCCATTTTTGCAATCATTTCACGATGATAACGCAGCTCCGGCAAAGATGGCAGAGACTCAATGGAGGTAGGTACTTCAGGCGTGCGGAAGGAATTGCCGAAAGTGATCACGTCTTTTAGTATGGCCCTAAAGATGTAAACCTAGCTACAAACAAAACGGAAGGAAGAGTCGAGCTTCATGCCTTCACGAATCTGGCTGAGCAAGCAAGAAGACAGTGGATCGAGGCTGTATGATAGAGTAAGGAGTGGAGAATGTCTCGAGCTTGATGGTGGACGATGATTTTGGAAAGACACTGGCGAAGGGAATCGACACAAGAGGAAGGAAAAAGGAATGAGTAAGTAAGATTCTCTAAATCAAAGACAAAAATGTTGCCATGGAGAAAAAGAAAGGGTGATGGTCGTGGCTGCTATGTAGGTGGAGATTTTTCAGATCTGAAAAATTCCCAATGATCTTTTTCAAAGAACCCCTTTTGATCCCAAAATTTGCGATAATCATCCCTAGTCTGCCGTCCTACTAGCAGAAAAACAAAAACCAAAGAAATATAATAATAATAATAATCCTCCTAAAAAAATCGAAAAGGTAAGTTTATTATATATATATATATATATATCTATTTATTATTTATTTATTAAAAACTAAAATCAAGTTTTTTTAACAAATTTCTGGAAATTATTAAGAAAATTAATATAATAACATTTAATTTAAAAAATAGTCTTTTCAGACCAAAAATGTAAGAAAATACTCAATTAGCTCAGATAGATCCAAAATACCTCAATAAATCTCAAAATATTCCTAAAATATGCTAAAATGCTAAGAAAATGATATAAAATGATATGAAAAAAATGATAAACTAAATATGAAATATCAAAATTCCTCCACACTTAGCTTTTTGCACTTCTAGGAAAAATCAATTCCAAAATCCCAAAAACTAAATGAAACCAAAGAAAAATCAAAAGAAAACCAGTAGAAATAGGATTAATTAACAAGCTTGAATTATCATGCCCTCTTCAACCATCTATATCATTCCAAGCATACTTAATTGTAAGAAGACATTCAAGGGTGTAAAGCTTATCAAGCAAGAGTAAAGAAATAACCACATATATAAAAGAAGTTTATCACTCATCTCACAAGTGTTTAAGGTTCAATTTCACTCAACCCACTTACATAGCAATCCTACCATAGGCTTGTAGTCACTCTACTTTTCCATTACTCAAACAAGTGCGTATGCAATCATAGAATCCTTAGGACTTTTTAGGTAAATGGTATGAAAATGGAAGTGATGGAAGATAAAAGAAATAATCAAATAGATGCCAGCATTCCACTAGTAAAACCAATGCAACAATATGCTTCTATTAGCAAATACTACTCAATATATCAAGGTATGAAATTCATAAACCAAAGAATGTACATCACATATGGAACCATTTTTTTTTATTCCATCTTCGTTTTTCTATTCTTTTTTGTTAAATCAAGTGTTTTGATGATTCCAAACCAACCTTCAAGAGTTTGGAGTAAAGATATCAAAGGTGCACAAAAAGTTTCAAGTGAAGGAATTTTGGAGAAATTAGTGCAAGAATAGATGTAGAATATTTAGTAATGTTTTAATTTGAGTAGAAGACTTTGATTTGGTGAAAAGATATTTTAAAAACTTAATTCTATGTTAATTCATGGAATATTTGAAAAACACCCATCAACAGACGAAGTTTGAAAGATTTATACTGATCTATTGTTTTGAAAATTCGAACTTTGCCTTTGGAAATTCAAATTTTGTATTGAAAATAAACAAGTCTGAAAAGAGGCTTCTCTGACAGATGAATTTTGACTTGAGAAATTTGAATTTTGATACGTGTCTGAAAAGAGCTTTCAATGACAGACGAATTTTGGCTTTTGAAAATTCGAATTTTAGATAAAATGCAACTTATGAAAATTGAAAAATTCGTCTAAGAATATGTCAAAGTTCATCTGAAAACAAGTTCAAAAAGAGCTTTAAAATTGCTCACTGACAGACGAACTTTGAACTTGAAAATTTGAATTTCAGAAACAAAGCCTATGAGTCTGTTGTGTTGATATGTTGACATAGGAATGACAATATTTAGAAATTCAAATTTTAAAGTAAGTCTGAAAAGATGTCTCTCTGACAGACGAACTTTGCCCTTTGAAAATTCGAATTTTGAATTGATGAACTATTGTGCCTCATTGAACCAGCTTCTGACGGACAAATTTTGGGGTTCCAAAATTCAAATTTCGAAGGCACTGTAGCAAATTGAGATTACTGTTCACACTTAGCAGAACGACTTTAAATATGAAAATTCATATGTTTTAACATAGAATCATTTTCTAAAGATAAAAATTCAAATTTTACTTCATGACAGATGAACTTTGGGAATTCAACGTTAAAGACTGTAACTTTCGATTTCTGTAAAATTCGTCTGTTGACTAACTAAAATTTGAACTTTGAGTGTCAGGAGCATTAAATGCGGTTGGTAAACGGATAGTTTCGCAGAGTAACCATTGGGTAACATCTCTAGCGGCTAGATCTTGTCTCAAACGTATAGTTGGGGTAGAAATCTATAAATAGAACTTCATTTGAAGATGTGGGTAACGATTTTACTTTGTAAATACTGAAACTCTGTCAAATCATTTACTCAAAGTCTCCTGCTCTCACTTACTTCAATATTTGTACTTTAACTTTCATATACACTCTGATTAAGAGAGTTTATTTATTGTAAACAATCTTATCTTTGTTTGGAAGAAATATTTTCTTGTGAGGGGATATCACAAGAAATTAGGAAAGCACTTAGTGAGAGTGCAAAGAGTGAAAGTGTGAGCTCCAGAAATAGAGCATCATTTTTGTACTGAGGCATTTGCAAGAAGCCCACTGAAATCTCAAGTGGTGACTTGGGGACTGGATGTAGGTCAAGTTGAGAGACCGAACCAGGATAAATATTTGAGTCTTTTCTTCCCTACTACTACTTTTACTGTTTATTCGTTTATACTTTGTTTTACCATCACTCTTTGCTTTCTTCACTTTTATGACGTTTTGCAAAAAAATTTATAATCTTCCCAATTCACCCCCCTCATGGGAAGTCAGCTTATCCAACAAGTGATATCAGAGCCCGAATTCCCAATCAAAGGTTTTCACAGTTTCGGAATTATAATGGCTGGCTTTGGAGAAAGCATACTACCAGAGGGAAACAACACAAATAGACCACCTGGCTTCAGTGGAGAACACTATGATTACTGGAAGATGAGGATGCAAATCTATCTTTAGTCAATTGATCTGGACATCTGATCCATCATCCAGAAGGGAGATTTTGTTCTAATGGCATTGCAGGATGATGGGAAGTACAAAGAGAAGTCAGAAGCTGAATGGAACGAGGAAGATAAAAGAAGAGTCTTGCTGAACTTCAAGGCAAAACACTGCTTGGTCAGTGCATTGAATCAAGACGAATTCTACAGGGTCTCACAGTGCTCCACTGCCAAGGAAATGTGGGACACCTTGCAAATTGCTCACAAAGGAACAACTGGAGTAAGAGAAAACAAATTGAACAACTACATAGGTGAATATGAAAGCTTCAGGATGGCTGAAGGAGAAAGCGTAAAAGGGCTACAGAAGAGATTCACCCTCATTGTGAATCAACTGAAGAGTCTGGGCAAAGAATACACTCAGGCAGAAAAAGTCAGAAAGATCCTTAGAGCTTTTCCTCTGGAATGGCAACCCAAAGTAACTGCAATAGAGGATGCCAGAGGAGAATTAATGGTGTCTGTCACAGCCCTTCTCAGTAGCCTCGAGGAATATGAAGGAAAGATAAAGGTTCTGAAAGAGGCTAGACAAGACAGAAAGAAGAAGGGTCTTGCTCTGAAAACTGCTGAGGAGAAAGAAGAAGAGTCTGATAATGGTGATGAGTTAGATGAAGAAACTCTGGCTGTGATGGTCAGAAAATTCGAAAGATTTTACAACAAGAAAAGAAGCAGGAAATTCTTCAAGAAAGGAGCAGCTGGAGAGAGTAAGAGAGAAAGAAAAGAACCAGTAACCTGCTACGAGTGCAAGAAGCAGGGACACATCAAATGGGATTGCGCACAATTCCTCAAGAAGTAGAAAAAAGAAAAGAAAGCTGCAGACAAAGTCAAAAAGAAAAGAGCTTACATCTCATCAATCTGGGGCAACAGCTCAAATGAGGAAGAAGATAATGATGAAGAGATTGCCAACATCTGTCTGATGGCTCTTGCATTTGAAGAAGCTAAAACTCCATCCAACAGTGATCAAAAGGATGAGGCATATGAATCTGAACCTTCCTATTCTGAATTACTAGATGCCTTTCATGAATTGCATGATGAGTTTGTCAAGACTACCAAAGAACTTAAGAAAGCTAAGAAAAAGATTAACAAACTAGAATCTCAATGTAACATCTCTGAAACTGCTTCTCTGCATACTGAATCTGCTTATTGTAAATCATGCATTGAGTTAAAACAAACTAATGACTATCTGGTAAAAAGCATGACTAGACTCACTAAAGGGAAAGACATGTTGTTTGCTTTAATGGGAAGTCAAAGAATATCATAGGGAAAGGCTGGACTTGGCTATGATCCTTGTGTTGTAAAAGAAAGGATTAGGAAGAAAAATTAGAATGTGTACGTTAGACATTTTGTGCATGCTAGTGGCAATGGAAACAAAGATCATATTTCACATCACATTGAATCGTATAATCAACCAAGGCATGCAAAACAAAAATATTATCTGCATTGTTTTCTTCCTGTTTCTCAATCCAGCAGTCCCTTTACCACTTGTCACTTCTGAAATAAGAAGGGATATATTTCCAGTTCATGTGCTTTAAAGAAAAATGGACTTGATAGGAAGGTTAAATGGGTTCCTAAAAGTACATCGGTATCTAGGAAAAAAACTACTGACAGAAAAGGACCCAAGCAAATTTGGGTACCTAAAAGGAAAATATGAACTTTGTCTTGCAGGTTTGTCTTAAAGCTAGAAAGAGCAATAAATGGTATATGTACAGTGCTTGCTCAAGTCATATGACTGGTAGGAGAAGTTCATCATCCTTAGAGACAAGAAAGGGGGAAAGGTGACCTTTGGAGGTGATCAGTATGGCAAAATAGTTAGCATTGGCATTGTGGGGAAGAATCTTGAAACATCCATTGAAGAGGTACTATTTGTAATTGGCCTCAACCACAATCTGCTAAGTGTGAGTCAGACATGTGACAAAGGAAACTGGGTACTGTTTGATTCAAAGTTCTGCCTGGTCATCAGAAAAAGTGATGCACAAAATAATCCTCAAAGCTCAAAGGGATAGTAACTGCTATACTATTGATCTTGATAAACTTCCTCCCTTAGATTTTGTCTGTTTAATTAGCTAGGATAATGATAGTTGGTTGTGGCATAGAAGATTAGCTCATGTTAACATGAATCAACTATCAAAACTGGTTAAAAATGAGTTAGTCACTGGCCTACCAAAAATCACTTTTGAAAAAGACAAAGAATGTGATGCATGCCTAAAAGAAAAATAAATCAAATCTTCTTTCAAATCTAAAAACGTAGTTACCACAACTAGACCACTAGAACTATTGCATATGGATATGATTGGTCCATCTAGGGTAAAAAGCATTGGTGGAAATTTATATGTGCTTGTAATTATGGATGATTACTCTAGATTTACCTGGACATTGTTTCTTTCTTCTAAGAGTGATACGTTTGATGCATTTGTAACCTCAGCTAAGAAAGTGCAAAATGAGAAAGGTATTTCTATTGTGTCTATTAGGTCAGATCATGAAGGAGAGTTTGAGAATTCATACTTCCTGGAGTATTGTGACGAGCATGGAATTGATCACAACTTTTTAGCTCCAAGAACTCCTCAACAAAATGGAGTAGTCGAAAGGAAAAATAGAACAATTGGAGAGATGGCTAGAACAATGCTAAATGAAAAGGAACTCTCTCAAGTATTCTGGGCTAATGCAGTAAACATAGCAAGCTATATCATAAATAGAACCTATATCAGCCCAATCCTTGGGAAGACTCCTTATAAGCTGTATAAAGGAAGAAAGCCAAATCTCTCACATCTACATGTGTTCGGCTACAAGTGCTTCATCCACAACAATGGAAAGGAGAATCTGGGTAAGTTTGATGCCAAATCTGATGAAGGTATATTTCTGGGCTATTCTAGTAGAAGTAAGGCATATAGAGATTTTAATAAAAAGTCTAAATTAGTAGAAGAATCTGTGCATGTAGTATTCATTGAAAATGAAACTGTTTCCAAACATGTCACTGATGAGGATGATCTTATTTCAAACTTTAAAAATTTAGATCTATCTGATGAAGGTAAAATTGAACCTCCAAAAATATCTGAATCTATAAACATAGAGGAAGATATTTAGGAGAAAGACTTTGAGGATGAATATAATGAAGACATGTCTCAAGAACTCCCTAGAGCTTGGAGATATCAAAGGAATCATCCTATTGATCAAGTGATAGGGGATGTTTAAGAGAAAGTTAAAACCAGAATACAATTAAGGGATCAAATGATAAACTGTGCTTTTATTTCTCGAATTGAACCTAAATGTACTGAAGAAGTCTTAACTAATGAATACTGGATTTTATCTATGCAAGATGAGTTGAATCAATTTGAAAGAAATCAAGTTTGAGATTTAGTAC
This sequence comes from Adenanthera pavonina, assembly GCA_026686845.1. Taxonomy (NCBI): domain Eukaryota; kingdom Viridiplantae; phylum Streptophyta; class Magnoliopsida; order Fabales; family Fabaceae; genus Adenanthera; species Adenanthera pavonina. The sequence continues at coordinate 15,718,518 of JAIVEN010000017.1, forward strand.
CCAGACCCAAAGATCATCCAATCATTGGCACCAAATGGGTTTTTAGAAATAAGCTTGATGAATTTGGATTAATAATCAGAAATAAAGCTAGACTGGTTGCCAAAGGATATAATCAAGAAGAAGGAATTGATTTTGAAGAAATCTTTGCTCTAGTAGCTAGATTAGAAGCAATTAGAATTTTGTTAGCATATGCATGTATGAAAAATATTATATTATATCAAATGGATGTGAAGAGTGCCTTTCTTAATGGATATATCATGAAAGAAGTTTATGTAGACCAACCTCTAGGCTTTGAGGATTCTACAAAACCAAACCATGTCTATAAACTAAAGAAAGCCCTTTACGGTTTAAAGCAAGCTCCTAGAGCATGGTATGAAAGATTAAGTAATTTTCTAACTAAAAAGGGGTTCAACAGAGGAAAAGTTGATACAACTTTATTCACTAAGAAAGAAAATAAAGATTTACTTATTGTTCAAATCTATGTTGATGATATTATATTTGGTACTACTAATGAATCTCTATGCAAGAATTTTTCTAAGCTAATGTAGGGAGAATTCGAAATGTCCATGATGGGTGAGCTCAACTTCTTCCTTGGATTGCAAATCAATCAGTGTGATCATGGTATCTTTCTCAATCAATCCAAGTATCTGAAAGAATTGCTGAAAAAGTTTGGTATGGAGAATGATAAGTCAATGGGAACACCTATGGCCACTGCAACCAAACTGGATATGGATGAAGAGGGTAAAATGTTTGACATAACCCAGTATAGAAGAATGATTGGATCTCTACTATACCTAACTGCCAGCAGACCTGACATTATGTTCAGTGTCTGCATGTGTGCAAGATTTCAATCATACCCCAAAGAAACCCATGCAACTGCTGTGAAACATATTTTCAGATATCTAATTGGAACATCACAAATGGGTCTTTGGTATCCTAAGGGCAATGGAGAAGATTTGAAAGGATACACTGATGCTGACTTTGCAGGATCCAAAACTGACAGAAAAAGCAAAGTGGAACATGTCAGTTTCTTGGAGGATCCTTGGTTTCATGGTTTAGCAGGAAGCAAAATGGTGTGGCCTTATCCATGGCAGAAGCTGAATATGTTGCAGATGGAAGCTGTTGTACCTAAGTTATCTGGATGAAACAGCAGCTTGAAGATCTTGAGATTGAGATAAAAGAAATACCTATAATGTGTGATAACCAAAGTGCCATTAACATCACAAAGAATCCAGTCATGCATTCAAGGACAAAGCATATTGAAGTTAGGCACCACTTCATAAGAGATCATGTTCTGAAAGGAGAGATCAGATTAGAATACATCCCTACAGAAGATCAAGTTGCTAACATCTTGACAAAGCCTCTTTTAGAAGATAGGCATTGTAAAATCAGAAGAGAATTGGGTATGGTAAATCCCAATGAACTGTAAGTAAATTTCTGTATCAACCTGTTTTAGAATTTCTGACATTGATTTAATTCTAACTTTAGCATCGGAGTAAGTTTAATGTAAGTTACAGGTGCTCCTCATGAGTTTAAATGACAATAGATATGAAAAATGGAGCAAATTAGAATGAAACAATCAAAAGGTGAAAGAGACAGCAAGAAATCTGAGTTCTAGATCCATTTGGTTAGTTTTTAAAGTTGAAATTTGCATTTTAGTTGTGTGTTAGACGAATTTCCTTGATAAATTGTGTTGAACAAGTCAGCATGCTCAACATTCGAATTTAGATGTCCATCAGATGAACTTCAGCTTGGTTTACATTGTAACAGTTCTCAGTGGTCCCTCAAAATTCGTCTGTTGGTATTTGAAAGTTCAAATTTTCAATAATAAAAGTTTCAATGTTATTGTTGTCCAACATGATGATTATACGAATGTCTATTTCTTAACATATGCATGTTGGAGAACCTTTATAAAGTGCAGAAATTCGAATTTCTGATTCAAAATTCATCTGTTGAAACATGCTCACAATGATGAATCTCTGAAAGATGAATTTTTATGTGTATAATTCATCTGTTGTTTGTTGTTTTAGTTATTGCTTGTTGCCTATTATTCAAAATTTGAACTTTGTTGAAACAAAGTTTGTCTGTTCTTCTTGTGTTGGTTGGACCAAGCCTCTGTCAGATGAACTTTCAGAAAAAAATTCATCTGTCGGTAAGTTTTACTGAATGGTTTGACTTGTAATTGCTCAAAGTTCAAATTTTGACCCCTCAAAATTTGTTTGTCAGGCGGTTTACACACGTTAAAACTGACAGTTTTCCTCTGAACAGACGCAACCCTATTCATCTCTTCTCTGAGTCTATTCAAATTCTCTCTTCAATGCTCTTCAATTTTGACCGTAAATCTTCATTTCCCACCATTTAAACTCCTTTTCGCATCCTATAAACTCATTCTCAGCTTCATTCTGAAACATTCATCCATGTAAATGGTAAGAGTAAAGAATCCAGAAGTTGGAAAGGGAGAGGCACAACCTAAGAGAACAGTCAAATCCCAATATGCCTCAAATGACAGAAAACAATTCCAAAGGGTGAATCAAAGAAAGCTGGACCTTCTTCACCGAAGAAAATAGAGCCTTCGGTTCCTGTTCCTGCTGCTGCTGCTGTTACTGTTGCTTCTACTTCCTCCTTCAGTACTGAATCTGGAGAATACCAACTCACAACAATGCTATTATGGAGAACTCCTCAGATTCAGGAGGAATACTTGACCAAGTTTGTGAGCAAAAAGGTAATAAAGCCTCATTGTGTGAACATGGAAGATTTCTTATTCTCAAACAATTTTGATTCTGGTCTATGGATACTGAGATATAAGAATCTGTTAGAGATACTAGAGAGGTATGATGATGAAATAGTTAAGACATGGTATGCCTCTCTGAAGTACAACAAGAAGAAGAAGAAGTGGGAGGTCAATCTGAGATCAAGGACCATCTGGCTCACAGATGAAACTCTTAATGAAGTATTAGAAATTCCAGGGCAAGATGGCCTTAAGATTGACATCACTGCCTCAGGATATATGGATGAAGCAGAGACTGCCGATGAAGAAGGTAGCCCCTTTCTGAACTACAAGGAGAGCACAATGCTGAACACATTGTTCAAAAGAAAGGAGAATAGGCCATCAATAAACTTGCTGAAGCCCACTGACCTTAGTGCTCGAGTAAGGATCCTACACTACATAGTGTCTAGGATTATCTTCAACAAAGGGGGTAGCTTCAATTTGATCACAAGGGCAGAGGCATATGTAATGGCAGCAATCATGCGTGGGAAGCTTATCAACATGGGACATATCATACTCCAATGCATGATCAAGGCAAGGGATCAGAGGAAGGACTCTACACTCCCCTATGAAGCAATCATTTCCAAGATTCTACAATATGCTAGAATTCAGCACCTTGAGAAGGGGAAAGGGAAGCCTACTGAGATTTTCACGGAAGAAGAGCTACAAAGAATGAGGATTGAAAGAAAAGATGGAAAATGGATTGGGAAGGGAGCAGGAAAATCTGAAGATCTCTTCTTTGATGACGATGCCTCCCTACAGCAAGAAGGTACCTCTAAGGCTCCTGCAAAACCTACTCCTCAGCCTTCTTAGCTTATCCCATCTCCATCTCTGCTTGCTCACATTCCATCTACTCCCTCCTCTCGTGCCAAGCCAACCAAGATCACTAAGTTGTATGACAGTTTGTCTACACTCATACTAAGCATCAGAGATGAGCAAAATGCCAAGTTTGCTCATCTGCAAGATCAGATCCACCAGTTGGCCAAGAATATGAAAGTGGTTACTGATGCATATGAAGACATTCGGAATGTCATTCTTACCACATCAGCTCCACCTCAGCCAGGATTTTCTGAGCCTGCTAAGTCTCCAACTCCTGAGCCTCCAAGCCCCTTTGAGCTAGCCTCTTCTGAGCATGATGATGCTGTAGATGATACTGAGGTTACTGGTACACTGAGCACACCAAGTCCTGGTCCTCTCTTAGACCATGGTATGGAAGAAGAAGGCCCTCAGGATTCAAGCGCTCATGACCCCATTCCAGCAGATGCTCAAGAGTCAATCATGTCCTAGCAAGAATCTGAGCAAGTAGAAAGATTAGTGGCAGCCATCTCCACTTCACCATTCATGCAGGCTGCCCTAAATGAAGAAAGAAGCATTGTGCCTTTTGTTGATTTGGAAGCCATTGCACACAATGCTCTCTTGCAAGTCAGAGAAGAAGGCTTGAAGAAATGTTTCCTCCTCCTGCTCCCTCATCTGTTACATACTATGGTTTCTCGGAGGAAAGAAGGGCACAATTGGCAGTTATAAGGCAAGAAATTTCTGAACTTCTTGAGATTTCTGATGATGAAAATAAAGACACAAGTTCAGAAGTTTCTGAGTCCTTGCCAAAGCTCAATCCAGAAATGACATTTGTCTCTGTGCCTCTTCAAGCTATTCTAGTGTCTCAAATCCCTCATCCTGCTGATTCTGCTCACCTTCCCGATGATGCCAAAAAGGGGGAGAAGAGTGAGCAAACTGGAACTGGAAAGTCTGCTGCAGAGCATTCAGGAAAATCCTACAGCAAGAAAACCAAGTCAAAGAAAAAGTGATTAGAACTTATGCTTGGGTCCTCTTGTAGTGTTGTTTTGTGTTTTTGTTGTTATGTACTGTGTTTCTGTATTCTGTAATGTTTTGCATTGTTGTAAAGTAACATATGATAAAATGAAAGAATTCCTTGATTGCAATGAACTGTGCTTGTTGGACTTTAAATGAGCTAATAAATCTCTTTACTTGATCTACTATACGTGATATCTTTTGGATTATAATGCATACGTTGAGAGGGAGCTTGTTAAAGCAAACCCAAGTACTAATCCAGCTTGTAAGTTGTTTTTTCATCATCAAAAAGGGGGAGAATATTGAATCAAGTGTTTTGATGATTCCAAACCAACCTTCAAGAGCTTGGAGTAAAGATATCAAAGGTGCACAAAAAGTTTCAAGTGAAGAAATTCTGGAGAAATCAGTGCAAGAATAGATGTAGAATGTTTAATAATGTTTTAATTTGAGTAGAAGACTTTGATTTAGTGAAAAGATGTTTTAAAAACTTAATTCTATGTTAATTTATGGAATATTTGAAAAACACCTACCAACAGACGAAATTTGAAAGGTTTATATTGATATGCTGTTTTGAAAATTTGAACTTTGCCTTTGGAAATTCGAATTTCATATTGAAAATGAACAAGTCTGAAAAGAGGCTTCTCTGATAGACGAATTTTGACTTGAGAAATTTAAATTTTGATACGTGTCTGAAAAGAGCTTTCAATGACAGACGAACTTTGGCTTTTGAAAATTTGAATTTTAGATAAAATGCAACTTATGAAAATTGAAAAATTCGTCTAAGAATATGTCAAAGTTCATCTGAAAACAAGTTCAAAAAGAGCTTTAAAATTGCTCACTGACAGATGAACTTTGAACTTGAAAATTTGAATTTCAGAAACAAAGCCTATGAGTCTGTTGTGTTGATATGTTGACATACGAATGACAATATTTAGAAATTTGAAGTTTAAAGTAAGTCTGAAAAGAGTTGTCTCTGACAGACGAACTTTGCCCTTTGAAAATTCGAATTTCGAATTGATGAACTATTGTGCCTCATTGAACCAGCTTCTGACAAACGAATTTTGGGGTTCCAAAATTTGAATTTTGAAGGCACTGTAGCAAATTGAAATTACTGTTTACACTTAGCAGAACGACTTTAAACATGAAAATTCGTATGTTTTAACATAGAATCATTTTCTAAAGATGAAAATTCGAATTTTGCTTCATGACAGATGAACTTTGGGAATTCAATGTTAAATACTGTAACTTTCAGTTTCTACAAAATTCGTCTGTTGACCGACTGAAATTCAAACTTTGAGTGTCAGAAGCATTAAATGTGGTTGGCAAACAGATAGTTTCTCAGAGCAACCGTTGGATAAAATCTCTAACGGCTAGATCTTTTCTCTAATGTATAGTTGGGGCAGAAATTTATAAATAGAACTTCCTTTGAAGATGTGGGTAACGATTTTACTTTGTAAATATTGAAACTCTGTCAAATCATCTACTCAAAGTCTCCTGCTCTCACTTACTTCAATATTTGTACTTTAACTTTCATATACACTCTGATTAAGAGAGTTTATTCATTGTAAACAATTTTATCTTCATTTGGAAGAAAGATTTTCTTGTGAGGGGATATCACAAGGGATTGGGAAAGCACTCAGTGAGAGTGCAAAGAGTGAAAGTGTGAGCTCCAAAAACAGAGCATCATCTTTGTACTGAGACATTTGCAAGAAGTCCACTGAATTCTTGCAGAATAGTGGAAAATCTCAAGTGATGACTTGGGGACTGGACGTAGGCCAAGTTGAGAGACCGAACTAGGATAAATATCTGAGTCTTCTCTTTCCTACTACTACTTTTACTGTTTATTCATTTATACTCTGTGTTACCATCACTCTTTGCTTTCTTCACTTTCTTGACGTTTTGCAGAAAAAATTATAATCTTCCCAATTCACCCTCCTCTTGGGAAGCCAGCTTATCCAACATTTTCTTTTTCTCTTTTTCTTCAACTCTTTTTATATTTATTTTTTTTCTATTTCTCACTTTTTTTTCTATATATATATACACACTATATTTCTTCTTTTGGTTTCAAATGAATCCACAATACAATGACATTAAGGCTCATATACAAGCTTCCCAAGATCAATGCATTCAATTGTAGAGAAAAAAATACCATGCATTTGAGTACTAATGGAATAAAGATGTATGTATCTAAAACAAATCAAATAGATGGATGAAATGAGAATGAAATGTGATGAAGTGAAGGGCTCAAAGGGCTTACAAAAGGGTAAGAACAATTAAGGGTTAGCCTTTAAGTAAATGCAAGGAACGGCTATGAATATGAAGGCCTAACTCATCTTCTACTCATGCAGACAAAATGTAATCTCAATTAAGAGTGAAGACAAGTTCTAGAAGATTGCACATGCAAGTGGGAACACACTAAAAAAATGAGTGAAAGGCATGAAGGCTAAAAATATCCTTCCAACAAAAGTAATGTTATTCTTTTCTTCAAGAGATAAAAAAGCATTCTCTAGTGCACTAATCACAACTAAGCACTTTGGTTTCACACTTCAAATTGCAAGGAAATCCTTTCCAAGCTCATATACCAATCTATTTCCAAAAATAAAACCATTTTTGCTTGATTTTCTAAAACTTTTCTAAAAAAAAATTTATGAATTTCCCAATTTTTCTTTTAGAAGAACCTAAAAATATATGCAATGCATGATATGCATACCCTAATAAACAAAAACAAATGCAATTTGTACTCCCCCCACACTTAAACATTGCATTGCCCCCAATGCATGTAGACTCAAGATGGAACAAAGTAGGCTCACAAATGAATAAATGTAATACCAAGCATGAGGGGTGAGAATGTAATCTAAGATGGTATGCATGAAATGCAATGTGCTAATGACAAAATTCCCCCATACTTATCTTAAACTATCTTAAAAATATCAATCAAACAAAAGCACAGTAGAAAGATATAAGATGGATAGATACAACCTCATCATGGAAGCTCAAGTTCAAGTCGTTTGAGGGCTTCAACCTCCTTTGCATCAAGCAGCTCATTGTAAGGTTTGCACAAGTGATCATTGATCTTAAAGGTTATGCCACTCTTCATATCTTTGAGGAGAAGGTGACTGTGGGAGAACACTTGTTGCACTAGATAAGGTCTATCCCATGTGCTCTTTAATTTGCCCAGTTTAAGCTTGAGCTTAGAATTATATAAGAGCACCTTGTCTCCTTCTTTAAAGTTCTTCCTCAATATTCCTTTGTCATGTATCATTTTGGTCTGTTCTTTGTATAGAATGGGGCTCTAATAAGACTCAAGCTGTAGCTCTTCCAATTTTTGAAGTTGAAGCCTCCTTGTAGATGAAACGCCCTTCAAACTCATGTTACATTGCTTTATTGCCCAATAAGCCTTGTGTTCAATCTCAATAGAAAATGGCATTGCTTCCCAAAGACGAGCCTAAAGGGAGACATCCCACTTAGAGTCTTATAGGTGGTTTGATATGCCCAAAGTGCTTCATCTAAGCGTGCACTCCAATCCTTCATAGGAGGGTTAACAATTTTCTGCAATATTGACTTAATTTTCGGATTTGAAACTTCAGCCAAACCATTGGATTGAGGATGGTAAGGGGTAGAAACTTGGTGGAATACTCCATTCTTTGCCAAAAGTGAGCCAATGAGCTTGTTACAAAAGTGAGAGCCTTTATCACTCAAGATAGCTCTAGGCACCCAAAACCTACAAAAAATATGAGACTTAAGAAACTCAGCAACAACATTGGAATCATTAGTTCTAGTAGGCATGGCCTCACATAGTCAACCGCAAGCAAGATATATGAAAAACTAAAGGAAGAAGGAAAAGGTCCCATGAAATCAATTCCCCAAACATCAAATATTTCACAAAACATAATAGATACTTGAGGCATCTGATGTCTCTTTCTCAAACGTCCAAATCTTTGACATTTATCACAAGCTTTAAAAAATTCATGTGCATCCCTAAATAGAGATGGCCAATACAATCCACAATCAAGGACCTTTTTTGCAGTCCTTTGGCCACTAAAGTTCCTACCACAAGCATAAGATTGACACATAAATAAGACATTTTAGAACTCATTAGGCACACATCTTCTCAAAATACTATCATTACAATATTTCCACAAGAAAGGAGAGTCCCAAATGTAATATCTAGATTCTCTTTCAAGCTTTGTTCTAGTGAAAGGTTAACTAGAGTAAGGACAAGTATTAGTGCACAAGAAATTAATCATATGAGAAAACCAAGGAAGAGTCTAAATAGCACACAAACCATCATCCGAGGAATCATCATAAGTAGAGTTAAAGTCAGAATTTACCAAAGAGTCTTCCAATCGGATCCTATTAAGGTGATTTGCCACTTCGTTTGAGCTCCGTTTCAGTCTCTCACATCAATATTAAATTCCTCCATTAAAATCAACCACCTTAAGAGCCTTGGCTTAGTTTGAGGCTTCTTAAATAAGAACCTCACAGCCACATGGTCAATGTATATCACAACTTTAGATTGAAGCAAATATGATCTAAATTTTTCCAGAGTAAACATAACATCAAATAGCTCTTTTTCAGAGGTGGTGTAATTAATTTGTGCACTATCAAGTGTTTTGGATGCATATGCAATCACATAAAGATCCTTATCCTCTCTTTCGCCTAACATGACACCAACAGCAAAATTTGATGCATTACAAGCAATCTCAAATGCAAGCAACCAATTAGGTGATCTCAAAATGGGTGGAGTCACCAATTTACTTTTCAATTCATCAAAGGCGAGTTTGCATGCATCATCAAAGACAAAATCAACATTTTTTTACATCAATTTGGAAAGAGGTAGTGCGAATTTCAAAAAGTCCTTGATGAACCGACAGTAAAACTCGACGTGTCCTAGGAACGATCTCAAGTCCTTTAAAGAAGAGGGATAGGGTAAAGTGGTAACACCTCCACTTTACTCTTGTCAATCTCAATTCCCTTAGACGAAATCAAGTGTCCCAAAACAATGTCCTGGTCAACCATGAAGTGACATTTTTCAAAATTGAGCACTAACTGCCTTTCAATGCAATGAGATAACATAGAATCTAAATGTCTCAAACAAGCAGAGAAAAAGTCACCATAAATAATAAAATCATCCATAAAAACTTCCATGCACGACTCTATATAACTAGAAAAAATGTCAAACATACAACGCTGAAATGTGCCTAGAGCATTACACAAACCGAAGGGCATCCTCCTCTAGGCAAACGTGTCAAAGGGGCAAGTGAATGTGGATTTGTGTTGATCCTCTGGGGCTATGGCAATCTGGAGATACCCACTGTACCCATCTAAAAAGCAATAATGAGACTTTCTAGTAAGTCTCTCAGGCATCTGATCAATATAGGGTAAAGGAAAATGATCCTTCCTAGTAGCTTCATTTAACTTCCTATAATCTATATATACCCACCAATGATTTTGGATCCTAGTAGGAATAAGCTCATGATTTTCATTCTTAACAACGGTTATGCCACTTTTCTTTAGTAGTACTTGCACCGGACTTACCCAATCATTATCACTAATAGGGTAAATTATTCCGATCCCAAGTAATTTGGTAACTTCTTTCTTTACCACATCAAGGATAAGAGGATTCAACCTCCTTTGGGGTTGCCTAATAGGCTTGCTACCCTCCTCAAGAAGAATGCAGTGTGTGCAAGTGGATGGAGAAATCCCCGAGATATCTCCAAGTGTCTAACCCAATGCTCTCACATTCTTAAGCAAAACATCAAGTTACATACTTTCTTCAATTACAGAGAGAGAATTAGAGATTTTCACCGGTAGTTTGTTATTCTCCAACAAGTAGTCATACTTCAAATTACTTGGAAGTGGCTTCAAATCTAGTGTAGGTGGCTCCTCAATTGATGGCTTAAGACATTTAGGCTCAAGTATCAACTCAATTGAATCTTCTTGCTTCTTTTTTTTTTCAAAACAGATTCAGTTAGCATAGGAGTTCTACCAAGCTCAAGTTGGTCCAAATTCTCTCCTTTCACGCTTAATTGTTCACTTACACTTGCATCACATGAAACACTACCCTTCTCGGTCATGTTAGCTAGAAAAATCTCTTTCAAAATAGAGTCTAAAACATAGCAATCTTGCACACACATCCTATCCACAAATGGAGATAAAGTACTCTCAATATAAGCAAGTGAACTAGAGCCACAAGAATGAGAGCTAGATGCAATGCTAAAATAATCAAACAATGGTATAGTATAGATTGAGGAGAATCATGCTTAACTAGATCCAGACCCTCACAATTATTCTCTTCATGCACATCACTTTCACTAGAAAATTCAATTTTAGAACCTAATTCCATAGCAGCAAGTGTGGAAGCATGTAAATCACAATCATCATGCAAAGAATAATCTACATAAGAAGAACTAGACATGTTTTCCAGCAAAGTATCACCTAAAACACATGCACCATTATCATAAGAAAATGGCACATTTGAATGATTCAAAATAGAATTTCCAAACAACAATTCATCATCACTCTCTTGGAGAAAAGGAAGAGTAGAAATCATGTTTGTAATGTCAACATAATGAGTGCAGAATTCTAAATCTTCACAATTACAAGTCATGCAATCATTTATCTCAACACAAGCTTGAGTGTAACTACTCAAAGAAGCAAGATGTTTTGAAGCACACTCATCAATCACAATATCACATGCATTCACATCAATAATAGAGTGTTCTTTATATGGATAAGTCATTGCTTTATTAACATCAAATTCAACAATTTCTCCAGCAAATTCAAGAGTCATCTTACCCATTTTCATGTTGATCATAGTATCTACAGTCATTAGGAAAGGTCTTCCCAAGATTAAACCACCTTGTTGTTAGGTAGCCATATCACTTATATAGAAATCTACTAGAAAAGGTAGCTCTTTAATCTTCATAAGCACATCTTCCAAAATACCATAAGGTTTCTTCAAGGACCTATCCACCAATTAAAGGATAGTATTTGTTTGTTGTGGCTGCCTAATGTGCAAGGAAGAGACAATATGCAAATGCATAAAAATAATGGCCGCACCAATATTAGCCAATGCGTTAGGAATGAACACATTTCCTATTTGGCAAGGTACCAAATAAGATCATGGATCCTTGCACTTAGGAGGTAATTGATCCTTGAAGATTGCACTTATGTTAGGTCCTAATTGGATACTATTAATAGACAGGAAGCTTTTCTTTGATTGACAAAGCTCTTTCAAAAATTTCGCACACTTTAGAAGATTCTTGATCACATCAATCAATGGAAGGTTGACTTCGATCTTACTAAACAACTTGAAGATCTCATTATCATCCAAGTCTTTGGTCATTGCCTTAGTCAAATTGAAAGCTTTTGGAGAAGGAGCACCTTCAAGTATAGGAACACTCGGCTTGTAAACTCTAGGTAACTCCTTCTTCTTTGCTTGTTTCAGCCTAGCATCACCTTGAACAACTTCAATATGCCTTGGAATAGCATTAGCCCCTTTTGAGGAATTTCTGGCCTATACTTCATCTTGTTTAGAGGTGTTGGCCTCAATTTCCTCTTTTTGCTCATTTGAAGCTGCTTGCACCATTAGTTCTTGAGACATTCCTGGAGATTCATCTTGAGTGCTAGAAAGGGTAGAATTAGCTTGAGGAGCTTCTTCTACAGCTTCTTCATCCTCTTCTTCATTTTCAGCCACATAGGTTCTAGGGTCTTGCAAGACTTTACTACTTCTCAATTGTATTGCATTCAAGCCCTTAGGATTAATAACAGTTTGAGTAGGTAGTTTCCCATTCTCTATGGCTTGCTTGGAGCTCGTGTCATTGCTCAAATTTTGCACAAAAGTTTGAGTGCTATTTTGTTGAGTCTTTAGCATCTTTATGTTGAAACAAGAGTTTTGATGATTCCAAACCAACATTCAAGAGCTTGGATTGAAGATATCAAAGAAGATCAAAGATGTTTCAAGTGAAGACTTTATGAGTATTTGATATTAGATCTTTTGTAGAATCTTAGTTTTTGTTATGATTGGGTAAAAGATTTTGATTTGAAGAAAAGATGTTTTCAAACTTTGATTTTATGTTAAATCTTTAAATATTTGAAAAACACCCACAAACAGATGAAGGTTGAAAGTTTAAACTAAACTGTCAAGTTGGAAATTCGAACTTTGCCTTTGGAAATTCGAATTTCGAGCTAAAACTGAATAAGTCTGAAGAGATGGCTCTCTGTCAGACGAATTTTGGTTGTTCAAAATTCGAATTTTCATCTAGTCTGAAAGAGGCCTTTTGGTAACAGACGAACTTCACACTTTCAAAATTCGAATTTCAAGTAAAATGAAGTTTGTAAAAACCAAAGAAATTCGTCTGAAACTATGATAAAATGCATCTGAAATCAAAATGAAATTGAGTTTGATAAATGCTCTCTGACAGACGAATTTTGAACTTCCAACATTCGAATTTTCATATAAGTTTGAAAGATGCTTCTTTGCAACAGACGAATTTTGAGTCTTCAAAATTCGAATTTCAAACAAAACAAAACTTGAGAAAATAGAAGAAATTCGTCTGAAACTATGTTAAAGTTCATCTGAGATCAAGAATGATTTAAGTTTCAAAACGGCTCTCTGACAGACGAACTTTGAACATTAAAATTCAAATTTTAGAAGCTAAGTTCTTGAGTCTGTTAAAGTGAAACATTGACATACGAATGATAAGAACTTGCAACATTCAAATAATGAAATTAGTCTGAAAAGAGTCTCTCTGACAGACGAATTTCACCCTTTCAAAATTTGAATTTCGAAGAAAGTAATCTACTGTGCCTCTTTAAACGTTCAATGGACAGACGAATTTTGGGGATCCAAAATTCAAATTTCGAAGGCACTGTAGAAAATTAAAAACACTGTTCACACTTAACCGAAAAACTTTCTTCTTGAAAATTTGTATGTCACATTGTGAAAATGTTTTGTAAGTTTTAAAATTCGAATTTTACTTCATGAACAGACGAACTTCGTGCTGTAACGTTGGAAGCTTTAATCTTTGGTTCCTTCGAAATTTTTCTGTTGACCAACCAAAATTCGAATTTCAGTATGTCAGAAACATTAAATGCGGTTGGTAAACGGATAGTTTTTCAGAGTAACCGTTGGATAACTTCCCCAACGGATAGATTTAGTCTCTAACGGATATTTGAGACCTAAATCTATAAATACATCATCATTTGAAGTTGTGGGTAACGAATCAAACTTGTATATACCGAATTTCTGCTGAATCTTTTCTCAAAAGCTTTTACCCTCTTAACTTCAATATCTGTACAAAAACTTTCATATCCACTCTGTTTAAGAGAGTTATTTCATTGTAATCAATCTACTCTTCATCTGGGAGATACATTTACTTGTGAGGGGTATTCACAAGGGGTCTGGGAAGCACATAGTGAAAGTGCTTGGAGAGTTTGAGAGAGCTCAGAAACAGAGCATGCTCATGTACTGTGGCTTTAGCAAGAAGCCCACTGAAATTCTTGCTGTATAGTGGATAAATCTCAAGAGGTGTCTTGAGGACTGGATGTAGGTCAAGTGAATAGACTAAATCAGGATAAATCACTGAGTTCTCTTCTCCTTATCTTTACTTTTCACCTTGCTCTGTTTTACGCATTGTTTTCATTATACTGTGATATCTTCACTTGCTTCACTTTGTGCAGAAAAATTTCAAACTTCCCAATTCACCCCCCTCTTGGGAAGTCAGCCTTGCTAACACTTTATATCCTTTTTCATAGTGCCAAATTGAGAAGTCATCGTAGACATCATAGCCTCCATCATCTTTTCCAATCTATCTTCTCTTGAAGTATCTTGGATAGGAATGAATTGCCTTGAATTAGATGATTCTTGATAAGGCCGAGAGGATGAAATAAGTTGTTAATCTTGATTATACCCTCCAACTCTACCATAAGATGCACCTTGATTTCCTGATTGCCACTTCCATATCTCAACTTTGGATGATCTTTCCACCTTGGGTTATATGTTGTTGAGTAAAGATTATTCCTTGGATTAATATGTGTAAACCTTGGTGGCTTGTATTGTTGGGAGTATAGAGCTGACAACTCTTGAGCTTCTTCTTTCAAAGGGCAATGAGGGACTGTATGCATGTTGGATTGGCAAATAGAACATGTAGAAGCCACCAATGCATTAGACATACCCATATTGTTCACTTGTGAAGATTGTTGACTTATAACTTGGCCTAAGCTCTTTGTTAAAATAGCAATTTGAGCTTGAAGCTCATAGACACCTCTAGATAGCATACTAGGAGCTTCTTGAACAGATTTAGCCTCTGTTTCACTTGGTGTGTATTGTTGTTCAAGATTGACAACTTTATCCAACAATACCCAAGCTTTATTCGCATTCATATCAAGAAGTGACCCTTCAGCTATATAACATTTCTCCTCTCAAGAGGCAACAATCCCTCATGGAAATACTAAATTAAATGCTCCTTAGGAATTGTGTGCTAAGGCAATTTGACTAGAAGAGACTGGAAACGAGTCCAATATTCATACAAATTCTCCTCACTATTTTGCTTTATACCCATAATCTCCTTCCTCAATGAAGCTCCTCTAGTAGCAGGAAAATATTTATCTAAGAAAGCCCTTCTCAAATCTGCCGATGAGTTGCATCGAATATGTTGTGGTTGAAGAAGAAACCACTCTCTTGCTTTCCCCTCAAGTGAAAAGACAAAGGACTTCCACATTACTTCCTCGGTATTAGATCTAGGAGGCTTCATGGAATGGCAAACCATGTATAAATCTTGCAAGTGCCTATCCGGATCCTCACCTGACAAGCCATAGAATTTGGGTAAGTTTTGAAGCAAAGACGGTTTAGTTTGAAAATTAAATTCATCATATGGAAAGTATGCATATGATTAAGGCATGTGATAATTAGGTGCAATGACCTCCCTTATGCTTCTTTCCTCTTCATTCACTACAGGCACATTGTTTTCATCATGATTCTCATTTCCATTCACATATTGTTCATTCTCATTCACCACAGTAGCCATATTATCAAAGGTAAGAGTATGATCAATTAAATGCAAAGAACTAGATGAATGCAAAGAAGAAGAATCACTAAAACAAGTACTTTCCTTCAAGGAATTCCTAAGGCTTCTAAGTGTCATTTCAATTTCCAAATCCAATTCAATGAAAGGTTCTTTAGATCTTCTAGTCATAAACCATTTAAAAGTGCCCAAAGAAAGCCAAGAAAGCAAGCAAAGAACTCAAAATGCACAAAGACACAATTCTGGAAAATTCAACCAGAAAGTCGCAGAAAATAAAGAAAAAATTTAAAAATTAATGAAAATGAAGGAATTTGCACCTTTCTTTTTGTACCCACACTAATACCAATAAGGTATGTAGTTTGCTTAAAATACCTAAAAACCTTGAAAAACCAAATTTCAGAATTATTAGGCAAAAATCAAATTAGTGACAGCCACGGTGCAACTCAATTAATCACCCAAAATTGCAATATAACACTTGGTAAACACACTAAAAACTGAATAAAAATAGAAACAAAACAATTTAGAAAAGTGTCAAGAACTTCACCAAAGCTAAGGAAAAAGGTGCCCCGACAGTGGCGCCAAAATTTGATCAAACTTAGTCATATCACTTGCAAATTAACTAAAATGCAACTATGAAGTATAATGTAACCTAGATCGTATCTCTTGTGGGATCTCTAGCTAAACTTTGGTTAATTCAAAACATTTTTTAAACACAAGCAAAGAATATTTGATTTTAAACTCAATTGAAAACAATTTTGTAAAAAGAAATTAAATATGTGTAAATTTTCAATTATTTTGGAAACAAGGAAACAAATAAGGAATTCTGGTTTGTTCGATCAATTATAAGCATTTCTCAAGAGTTTTGGATTTCACTTCATCATCACATATCCTAATTAATTTCTATAATCCTTCAATTGGGAGTTAATGAAGCCTAATTATCAAAAGACATTGGCATGAGACACAATATATAAACCTTGGGCCCTAAAGTTATATATAATGCATCAACACCTAAAAATGTCCCAATTAACCATAAACTTCATTTGAATCATTCCTGCCCTTGCTAACCAATGCTAAATTAGATTCGAAAGAATACCAAACATCTTGCTAAATATCATCAAAATGTATTATCATGACTCACTTGAACAATGATAACAAGAAGTAATAATGACATGAAGGGAATGTATCTAACTATAATTTTCCAGAACACTCAAACAAAGTCATGGTATCCTCAATTACAATGAAAATCTAGTCATAATATAGCTAAATCCACCAAATTCATCTTCATTCAGATGTTCCAAACAAAATAGAAATTAAGAAATGGCTATAAGGGAAGGAATCAAGAAAACATAAACTCCCATATTAATGCTGTGAGGTGATAATCCAATCTCTTGAGGAATCAATAAGATTAGCTACTCATAGATGGATGCTCGAAATTCCTCTCCATTTTCGCAATCACTACATGACGACGACGCAACTCTGGCGAAGAGATGGCAGAGACTCAACGGAGGTAGGTACTTCAAGCATGTGGAAGAAATTGCAGAAAGCGATCGCATCTTTTAGTGTGGCCCTAAAGATGTAAACCTAGCTACAAACAAAAAGGAAGGAAGAGCCGAGCTTCACGCCTTCACAAATTTGGCTGAGCAAGCAAGAAGACAGAGGACCAAGTTCATATGATGAAGGAAGGAGTGGAGAATGTCTTGAGCTTGATGGTGGACGGTGATTTAGGAGAGACGCCGGCGAAGGGAATTGACGCAGGAGGAAGGAAAAAGGATCGAGTAAGTAGGATTCTCGAAATCTGAGACAGAAAAGCTGCAATGGAGTTGCAATGGAGAAAACCGAGAAAGGGTGATGGTCGTGGCTGCTATGTAGGTGGAGATTTTTTAGATGTGAAAAATTCCCAATGATCGTTTTCAAAGAATCCCTTTTGATCCCAAAATTTGCGATGATTGTCCCTAGTCCGCCCTCCTGCCAGCAGAAAAAGAAAAACAAAAGAAATATAATAATAATAATAATCCTCCTAGAAAAATCGAAAAGGTAAGTATATTATATATATTTATTTATCTATTTATTATTTATTTATTAAAAACTAAAATCAAGTTTTTTTAAAAAAAATTCCGGAAATTATTAAGAGAATTAATAGAATAATATTTAATTTCAAAAATAGTCTTTTTAGGCAAAAATTATAAGAAAATACTCAATTAATTCAAATAGATCCAAAATGCCTCAATAAATCTCAAAATGTCCCTAAAATGTGCTAAAAAGCTAAGAAAATGATATAAAATGATATGAAAAAAATGATAAACTAAATATGAAATATCAAAGACCAGGATGCTTTGTCCCATTATGTGTTATCCACCTTTCTCACATATTTGGATTCTCTCTATACTTTCTCTCCATATACATTTTTCCATGTACAATCTCTTCCATTGATTTTGATTTGAACGGTAAAGACCAGTAATTATTACTTTAAACAAAATATATTGTTCATTTTAATAATAACTATATGTAAGCATTATAAATTATTTTTAACAAATTTTTACTTGTAATAATAAATGCAACTATTAAATTAATATATTATCCATTTATAGACTATGTTTTTAATCATTCAATTACAGATTATGTATGGAAATATGTATGGAGAGGATTTACTACCGTTTCTCACATATCAAGAATGTTAATGTGGATTTTCCTTTTTATTTGCGTGATGCCAGCTGAAATATGATTTAAATTATCATTATAATGGGTAGAGGGAAGGATGACTACGAACCAGTAAATTAGGGACGATGGAATCAATGTGGTCTATAAAGTTGCAAGAGTTTCTTGTTACTGATTAGAAGGGCATATTGTGCAAAGGATAACTGGTTTCAAAGATTATTGCTGGCTGTGTCGCATGGTGATACTGGTTCTACTATTCAATTATTTCTTTTATGATTTGTGGCTGCACAAGATTTTGATTGTGAGTGAATGTTTCTTCTTAACAGAAAAGAATTTTTCACCAAAAAAAAAAGAATCTATTAGTTCAAAAGCTTAATGCTCATTCCAAAAACAATATTTCTAGTTTTGCTTTTTGAGTTTGCCACCAGGGAGTCTCCTTGGGTGGGTGCATAGAATGAATGTTGGTCAATTGGGCCATAAGTGATAAAATATCATGAATACTGATATTAGCTATGTCTTATTTCTGATATTTTAGGTTTCAAAGACTCTATTTTTTTTTGTTAAAGATAAAATAAATAATAAAAATAACTGAAACAAACACCCTCTATTTTCTTTTGAATTGTTTCCTTTTCACCTTCTTGCAACAACGTAATAGGTATCAATTAGCAATTGCTCTAAGTGGTAACATCATAAGCATTTAGGTATGAATAAGTAATAGTGAAAAATAACCATATATGTTGTTTGGTTCTTTTTTTGGTATATGTAATAATTCCTTTTTTGAATGCTTTTTAAAACAAAATATGTCCTGATGGCCCTATTTATTTTCATCTTTATAATTTAAAATAACAAAAATAAAAATAATTTAAACAAAAAATTTTATTTTCAAACTTTTTCTCCTTTTGGTTTTATGCTCCTAGTGGTAACACCACATATGTTATTGACTTTTTAAATAAAAAAAATATATAGTGATTTTACTTTTAAATTTTTTTTAAAAGAAATATATATGATAAAAAAATATTTCATTCGAATTCCTAGAAAAAATTAATAGTAATAAAATTAGAAAGAATTTTTTTGACCAGAAATTGGAAAGAATTTAAAATATACTTTAAAAGAGAGAGAGAAAGGGAAGCAAATTAAATTATCATTTTCAATTTAAAATAGGCTCATCAACTCTGAAAAATTGTTTCTTTTAGTGAAAAGATAAAATATTTTCTATTATTTTTTTAAAAAATTAAAAATATCAACAATCTAACACACAATTTATTCTAAATTACATTAACTTTAATCCCAATAGCAGAATATATGATTTATTCTAAACCTTAAGCCTTTGTTTGGAATAATGGGAAAATAAGGGAGGAGAAAAACATGAATAAATATAGATGAAATATAATCTATATGGACATCTATTTTCCATTTAATTTTCTTCTTTTCTATTTTCATCTCAATCTAAATAATGTGAAAATTTTGTCTACTTATATTTTTTTTATGCAAATGACAGTTAGGCAATCAATATCAATATAGTATATATATATAATAAAGGGGTATTCTTATACACTGTACATTAGGCATTTGGCTCAGTTACTCTCATGGGCTCCGTGCAGATCTTTCCTCATTTTGCCATGTTTGCCCCATGTCTCTTCTTTTTCTTTTCTTTTATTTTTTTCCTCCTGCTATTAGTGGGTGGATCCACGGTCTTTACATTTTAATTTATCTCCCTTTCTTGTGGGTCCACCTCCTACTCCAGCGCCCAATTTTTTTTCACTTGTATATTTTGGAAATAGACTGTCATCAAATTCTTTTATGCAAACTGGAGGAGTGAGTCCGCGGGATTCGCGGGTTATTTTGTATTGTCCCGTTTTTTGCTATCACAAACTAAAAATGAAATTATTTGTGTTTTTGTTTTTTCATTTGTGATTGGACAGAAAGAAATGATAACTATGCCTTACAGGTAGAATCACTCTTACTAACTATGTATTTTCATCCCTCCCATTGTATTCTATGTTCACTTCAAAACCACCGATGTCAGTATGCCATGAGCTGGAACAATTATAGAGAAGCTTTATTTGGGGTGATAACCCAACTAAGAGAAGAGTTCACCTGGTGAAATGGGCTGGATAAAAAAGAGTTATCATTTTCAAAAACCTTTTTTTGTGGATTTTTGTAGGTAGATCAAGAACAGTTATCATTTTCAAAAATCTTTTTCCCTCATTCGAGAGGGATTATGTTACTTCTTTTTAGATGTTTTTGTGCATGCAAATAAATATAGGTTATTTTGCCTTTTTTTATTTATTTTTGCAGTCTTCGATAGAATGAGTATCTATTTTTAATTGTTGACATTAGACATGTATGTGTATAATAAGTACTAGAATCTAAAACTTTTTTACTCGCAGCCGTCTGATTTGTTTTTTTCCTTGCTCTTATAAGTAATATCGTAGCTTCTATTAGTATATTCTTATACTATTACTACGTTAATATCGTAGTTACTATTACAACAAAAATTAGAGTCTGGGGAGGTTGAAAAAGATGGGTAGGCTGCCAATCTCTAAATTATGTTCATTGGATGGATTTAACTCTTTATATTACATTACAGGATTTCACTACTTTACTATTTTATTAGCCAATTTATACTCATTGGTGAAGAAGTACGTGCATGTGTATACATACACTGATAATTATTTTTTTCTAGGAAATTTGTTAGTTTCAATTTAAACATGGGAAGAAAACGTATTTAGTAACTACACCGGCATTTAAATGGTGAGATTAGCTATGTTTATGAAAACACAAATATTTTAAAGTAATTAATATTAAAGGAATTAAATCTTGATGTATCATCCTAATATTATATTCCTATATTACTGTTTAAGAAGCTGTTTTTCTTACTGTGATAATTAATATTCTATTATGATTTCTGTTTAGTAAGGATTAATTATGAGATACGTATGTATACATAGGTACATATGAATCTGGATACATGGAGAATTATTATTTTATTATCCATGATGTAGGGTTGCATGCTCTTACTATGTGGCATATTTCTGTCTGGAAATATTATTTAAGTAAGCAAATAATATTAACTTAAACATTGAGAGGTATTGAGAGGTGACTTTTTTTTTGTAGCGACAGATTTTTATCATTGCATGTTATTATTCTGATTGTTTTTTATTGAAGCTTCTCATTTATGAAATCTAAGGAAAAATATATGAGTAGCTTATATAATAGATTTATATAAACATGCAGAAGTGGTTTATTTCTTCATAATAATGGATTTTTATGAGTTTATGTCATTATTATGGTTATTGGTTATTAGAGCTTATATATCACAGAGAGAGTCATAAACAAACATCCATAGGCATATATGTAGATATATTGGCAATTTTTTTTTTTTGGATGAAACAAAATAACCTATATATGTTAGCAGATTATCTGTGGTTAAAGAGGTAGAAGTTGAAATACAAAAACGCTAACTGATTCCATGGAATGAGTGAGAGTGCAGGGAAAAAGTCTGAAGGGAAAAATGATTAAATCTAAAGATGGATATCAGGCACATAACTACTGAAGCTACATGTGCAGCACTTCCAAAACATAAGGATTGAGTGTTGACTATTAACTAGTGCAGCTTATATCATGCGATGACCATGAATACGATCTTGGTAACATCGGACGGATTTGTGATAATGATCAGACCTGCATAATTCATATAAAGAATCATTAGTTAGGGCTCAAATGAAATAAGATAGGTAAAAAATTCCATTACCATGAAACTGTCTAATTAAGTTGAACATGGAGGAGGTCGACGTGTGTGTGATATGCTGCCTGCAGTGGATGTGGCCAATGCTCCTCAGCCTCTCGTGCAATGACACCAATGAGAATACAATTGAGTGTGATGTTGCTAGCAAAAAATAGAAGATTGGAAAGGTAATATATATCGAAATGACAGAGACCAAAGTCATGAAGAAAGTGGGAAGAATAACAAATGCTTACTTGGGATTTATAAGCTGAAAGGAAATGATTGGATCATGAAAGGGGGTTGGACCCCGCAAGCGCCTGAACTGGACTAAGAGTAGAGCTCCAGTAACGTCTGGAAAAAAACAATGGACCAAAAAAAACAAAAGATGCCATTACAAACGATATTAATGTATGCTTGCTTATGATAAGGTCTTCATTCTACTTTTTGTCGTTGTAGCAACTAACTTACCTACAAAGATGTTGTTGATGTGGGGATTTTGCAGCAGAAGTGTGAGAGGAGCAAAGTACCCGACATCCAATAGAATACTTGTACAAGCCTGAGCAATTTCTGTGGCATGATTAAAAATGATCATGAACAGATATTTGCTAGGTCGATGGAAATGTGTGTTGTGCTGGACTATGAAGTTTTGAATGAAATAGCAGTAACCTTCACGCAAATGGAAGTTTCGAATAAAATCATGTATAGGGATTAAGTATGCTTTATCATCAACGCATTGATTTTTTAAGATATCCTTCTAATGATTATCACTACATATTAACAGGGGTGAAAAGGCCTAAAGACTATATTATAAGTCCAGTTAATATCATAATCTGAAATTAAATTTGAAGCAAAATTCAATCACCTAAAAGACCATTGGTGGATTCCATCGCTGAAGAAGCTGTAGGTGTTGAAATGTCAAACGACAGTGCAATCCCAGGATCTGCATCACTGGTGCCACTTTCCACCCTTCTCTTGAACTGTCTATCACCACATTGCTGGGAAAGTTGCGTACTGGCATCTATCTGAACATCTAATTGCTAGAAAGCAACCAAAATAATAAAACTTGTATATCAATAAACACAGTTAATTCAAACATGAAAACGGGGCACCCACTAGAATGACGATATTTTAACAGACGCAGCCCTGGCACGCAATCTCTTGCTCCCAACACCGACATCATTGTCGATGGTAAAACTTGGAACATGTCGCCCTTCACCGAAATCTGGCAACGAACAGAAGAACAACAAAAAAATACAGATCATTTGCAAATCAAAAGGAACCCACCAAAAGAAAACAACTGTCTCTAACCAAGAATGACACTGACCACGTAATATACGAGATGATCTTATCGGACTGAACTCGAAAGAAATCGATCTAAACCGCAGAGGACATGGAAAAAGTAATCAGTTCAGGAGGAAATAAGCATCGTTTTCAAAGGAAGTGAAAGTGTGAAAGCATGACCTGAAATGTGTGTTGATGTGGAAGCCTCACACAACCAAAGCATGTCCCGAAACGTGTGTTGAAGTGCAGACCTTACACAGGCGTAGTTTGCACGACAAGTCTCCAAGGTAACACAAAAGTGAACTGGTTATGTCACAAAAAATTAGTCCACACAAAAAAGGAAATGTGGTTACATGACAAAAAAGTTACTCCACAGAAAATGAACTCTTGGCTTTCAGCAAAGAAGGATATCCCCAGAAAGAAGGATATCCCCAGATCCATTCGATGTGGGACGTAACAACTCTCACGGTCAATCCGTGATGCCCTCGTCATGGGTGGCCCACCGGAGGGCCCACCGACTGGGCAAACCCGGGACAGGCTCTGATACCACTTGTCACGGGGCCATTACTCTCTCCCCCAAAAGCGCGCTCAAAGGGGTGTGCAGCGCACCCGCTTATATGCTCAGGACATCCCCCAGGTCTATCCGATGTGGGACGTAACAACAGGCTCACTAACCCAACCATAAGTCACTCACTGAAGTATAAACTCAATCTAACGGTAACCGGATTATACTAACTCAAACTGGCATTCGGAACTGATGAAACAGTGCTACGGACAGTGTTATGTGTCTTGGTGAACAGTCAATCGCGTCGTTACTTTCAACTTTCTTTATGTGTAAGATATTTCACTTAACAACTTTTTCTATCCTAATATCACTTCCCGAAAATTTTTTTCCACATTTTCCCTGTTAGTATTAATAAAAGTAATTGGGATTCATATTAATATATTAATTTTTTTTAAAAAATATATTTTCCAAGTGGTCAAAAAATAATATATCATCCCAATATATTTTTTTGGGAAATTTTTTGCATACAATTTTTTATCCACAAATGTTATTTAACGGTCTTTATTTTTTTTTTTGATAAATAACGATCTTTATTTCACTTAACAAATTTTTCTATCCCAACATCATCCCCTCAATATTTTTTAAAACAATATATTATCCCAATATCATTAGGATGAATATTAATATATTAAGATTTTATAAAACAATTTATCAATATATTGGAAACAGTATTTTTTGTCCAGAATTTTCGGATGAACATTAATATACTTAAATTTATTAATCTATTTAAATATTTTGTTGGTATGTAACTTATATTGGTCCTAAATATAGAGTTTTTTACCCTTATCCTGAATATAAGACCATTTATATTATATGAGATAGTATTTTATTATACATTTTCAAAAAAATACTCCTATTTAATGTATCTCAGAGGGAGAGAAAGAGATTAAATAAAAGTAGTTTTAGAAAAAAAATGTGATTTTTGGAGAAATTGAGGTAGTTAACTAATTTTAACTCTCATTCTTAATTCACGTATTTCGATTAAAATGATCTTATATTAAGAACTGAAAAGAGTAATAATTTTTTTAAAACCCAATTTTTTATTGATACTAAATTTTTTGTCGATTCTGTATCAATACTATTTTTTCATTAGTATTTTTTCATTATTGATACTTTTGTTACCACCATTTTCTATCATCATTTTTTATTAATGCTTATTTTTCATTATTATTACTTTATCAATATCAATTAATCAATATATCATTATCAATATATCATTAAAAAGAGACTCAAGCCGCACTGCATATTGGCTTAATAGTTAATGCTCCTCTACTGGGCTCCGTGCATATACATTTGGTGAATATCATTTTATATCAATTTTTCATTACTATATCATAACAAGGAGTATCAATCAGGCTGAGTAGCTACTAATGTCATTTACATTAATGTCATTTACATTCATTCTTTTTAATTTAATTAATATCACTTGGTATTTTTTTTTTAATCAAATTCAATCTTTTTTTAATTCTAAATTTTTTCTCATTTTTCATGTTTCAATATTTTTTGAACTCTAAACTATTTTTCTTATAAACTAAATTTGTATCACATTGAGTAGCTATCATTATTAATTAAATAAATCTGGTCAATTAATAGTTGTCACTGATACTCATAAATGTTGCTAAAAAAAACAATGTTTTGTTTTATTTTTTTCACTTTTTGTTACAATGTGAGCTGGGAGGACAGTGGTTTTATTTAGTTTTTTTTTGGTTTTGTGGGGGAGGATATTTTGAACATTCTTGATTCTCACTATGATACTCAGTTTTTTTTTTAATCATGTTATTCCCTGGATATTTGTTAGGAGGTGCAGCTGTTGCTTATTACAAGAGGTTTGATTCCTCTTACATGTTTAAGATGGTTAAACACAATTTACTTTGGCATCTTTTTCAAATTAAGAGATTAGATGCGATCAGATTGCTTGCTTTTAATGCATGGAAGCAAGAATCCATCATTGATGCAGTTTTATCATCAAAATATGAGACCGCATGTTGTTCATGCATGAGTCAGTGTTAACTAAATAAATCTTGTCAATTAATAGCTATCACTAATACTCATGAATGTTACTTAAAAAAGTAATTTTTTATTTTGGGTTTTTAACTTATAGTTACAAGTTGAATAGACACATGAATGGTGGTTTCTTCTGTTTCACTAATATTCATGGATGGTGGTTTTTTTTGTGTGGGGGGTTGGGGGAGGAAATGACAAGATTCCTTCTGAATTCAATAAATCATATCAAATCCTTTTTGAATTCAATATTTTTTTTGAGTTAAATAAAACATCCATTGTGTCCCACGTGAATGCGGGGGGAAAATCTGGTTTTAATTATAATAACATGAACAAAATTGATAACACGGCTCATTATAAAAATGTATTTGCCAAACCCAAAGTATAGACAATTTCAATAGACTACCAAAAAAGATTGATTGCACAAATCCTTGGTGGACAAGGATTATATGTATTTTTCATACACTTTTTTTTTAATTTTTTAACTATAATAAAAATATATAATTTTCAATAATAACATGGTAAATGTACATTTTTTCACAAATTCATTTTCACATGATGGAATTTTTATATTTTTAATTTCAATTTACACACACACACATATATATTTTTTGTTTGGGTAATAAAAACCGTTTTTAGTGAAACGTTTTTTTGGGTGAAATTTGCCAAACCCCAAAGTGAAACATTTGAACCAACTGCCTTCCTGTAACTCATACAGTCATACTATAATTTAAATAAAAATAATAGAAATATAAAAATCATATCTACTACGACTACTATTATTATATTTATTACTACAAAAATAGCAATCAGCTGATACAAAAATACCGTTTCATTCAGCTGTCGGAACAAGCAAGAAGAAGGTTGCTTGAGTGTACGTTAGAGAGCACTAAAAAAGCTTCTTGCTTCTGAAGCAAAAACGCTTTTAGCTACCCACCACCATGACTTCTCATTCTCCCTCGTCTACCCCTATCCATTTCTTCAAGGCCATCTTGCCAACCAATCTCGAAACGATTGTAAGCATTCTTCCTCGCAATCTTTTCATGCTTTCTTTTCCTTCTTTCCATTTTCTGTTTGTTACCAGTCTTTTGTTTTTCTCCCTCAAATGCACGCAAAAGGTTGCTCCTTTTTGCTTCTGGGATTCTTGCTATGAAAGCTGAACAGGGTTTCGCCTTTGAATCTCCGTATCTCTGTTTTTGGGGTTATCTTTTTACAGAAACAAAGTTTCCATATGTGGAAACCCACTAACCTCGCACTTTCTTTACTCTTTCTCCATTGACATGGATGGAAAGGCTGCCTCTGAGGGATTTTTTATGCTTAAATTAGTGATCTAGTTGTAGACGACAATGCGTTTGAATTGAAATAGCTTCAAGGCCATGTATGTGTCTAGAGAGAGACACAGAGAGATGGCTGTTGTGAAATTAAATTGATATATCTCCATTTTGACGCTAAAGTACTTAAAAACAACATCAGAACGGTGCATTTCCTCCTAAAAATGTTTCCTTTAGAGGGCTATGAATGGTATGTATGTGGAAAAACTTGGTGATATATAGCATCTTTAATATCAAGAGCGATCAATATTCTTTCCTCTTATACTTTTTCCCCCCCTATTTGTGGATGGTTTTTCATCAAATATCACAAAATAAAAGTCAGAAGTAAAGTCTTGATCATGAATGAATAAGTTATTTATATCAGGTGTTATACTTGTGGCAGATATATGAACTTCTATATCTGTATTCTAAGTTACTAACAATTAATCACTACTTCACAGATGATTCCAATCAAATTTACTAGGCGATATGGAGGTGATTTGCCAAACCCTTTGTTTCTTATGCCTCCTGATGGGAAAGAATGGAAAGTGTATTGGACAAAACGTGATAATGAGGTTTGGTTTCAAGAGGGGTGGAAGGAATTTACTAGCTTTTACTCTTTGGATGAAGGGCATTTGGTTCTTTTCAACTATGAGGGAACTTCACGATTTGATGTACTCATTTGTGACATGAGTGCCGTAGAAATAGATTATCCTTCTTCTAAGGATACCTCCAGTCAAAAGGACAATCTTGATAATCTCAGTGATGATACAATTGAAAACTTGGTTGAGATGCCTCCAAACCGAAGCGCTAGGCATGAAACACCATTGCCATCTTCTGGGACTCATAAGAAAATGAGTAGTATCATACATGAAGATGTTGAGAAGAGAAACTGCAGTCTGCAAAATTTGCAGGTGGGTGTAAAAACTAAAGGCTGTCAATTTCAAGGAACAGAGTTTCAAAAATCAACCAATGCAGAATTGAAATTTCGTAAGCAGGAATTGGAAGGTATGTGCTTCGTGATCTGTTTTTCCTTTGTGTGGATTGAACTGTGTTGGATGGAATGAGGCTGGCTTAAAAACTAAAAGTTTCTATGACACTACTCAAAATTGTCCCAGAAGACATAGAAGCAAGAGTTTTTTCCGAGAGTGAATGTCTGAATTCTGAGCATAGAAGGAAAAGAGCCTTAACTACTGCAGAAAGCATGTGTGCTTTTGACAGTGCCAGTGCTTTCAAATCTGAAAATCCTTTTTTCATGGTAGTCATGCAGCCTGCATATGTCAGTCGTAAATATTACTTGGTGAGCTTCCTATATTACAATCTAGTTAGCTTCTTCTGAAACTGTAAACACTTATTTGAAGCTTCTCGTTGCTGCAAGAATTAATTTCTCTTTTGAGCTCTCAAATTTTTAATCTTCTCTTCACAGGTGATGCCAAAAAAATTCTCCATAAAACATTTGAAGAAAGAGTGTGGTGTTGTGCAACTTGAGACCTTGGATGGGAGAACATGGCCTGCTACGTATAAGATTCCCAGAATCATAGATGGGTGGAAGAAGTTTGCAAAGGAAAATGGTTTGAAAGTGGGTCATGTTTGTGTCTTTGAATTGATTGATCTCTCATTCAAAGTGCATATTTTCAGAAACGACGAAGAAGGTATTAACTCTGTCAATGGGCTTCTCTATAGATAAGTTCTCTGATGAATTCCATTGACTTCACTTTGGATGATTTCTAGTTAAAAGCAGAAAGAGGATTCACAAGCTTGCATTTATTTGCAGGAAATCCGAAGGCATATCCTATTAAAAAGGAGCAGATCAGCAGTATGCAACTTACACCTCTTGAAAAGGCTAACTCTTTCAAATCTGAAAATCCTCATTTTATAGTTGAGATGACACATGCTTACATTTTTGGCGGTTAGTCCCTGGTAAGCCTTTTTATTTTTTTCCTTTTACTGTAATTGTTGGAGTATTCTTACAAGATTATTTCACATTTATAAATTGAACAAAAAAAAGCTTGAAGTTGTGGCTAATAAGAATTGAAAGACTCAATCAATGGAAGTTAAGTTGAATGGTAAAAGACTTAACACCCCTTAAGTAAAATCTCGAACCTTATGAGTGAAAAAAATTACATTGAAAGAGTTTTTCCTATTTGAACAAAAAAAATGTTTGAATCTAAAAATGGCAAGATGACAAGGCCATGTTTATTTATTTATGAAAAATTATACTTTTGATCCCAATAGTTTTACTCAATTTTTAATTTGCTCACCATTATCTAAAAATTTATAGCCGGATCTTTATAGTTTACAAACTTTTTAATTCTGTTCTTACTATTAGAATTATAACACTAATTTGTTAAATTCTGTTGATGTCTTGGTACTCAATTATGTATGCTAATAAGTGAGACAAGAATAGATAATAAAGTAAGATCAATGACATTTAGAAAAATATTAACCAAAAATGATGATAGGGACTATATTAAAAATTACTTAAACTCTAAGGACTTGATTGCAAGTTTTTAATATGTGAGAACTGAAAAAATTGAGTGAAACAATTGACTCGAAAATTGTGATTTTTTCCTTTAGTTCTTTATTTACTTATTTAGTTATTTATTATTAATATGTCTTTATGACTTGAAAATGAGTGTGATAAATTGAAAGTTGCGTGATTTAATACATTTATATTAAAAAATAGCAATTTTAAAGATTAAACTTACACCACGGCACACGTTCATACACATATCCTCTGTTTTGTTTTGTGGCTTGTCTTAAAAATCAAAGCTTTCTCATCTAATAAAGTATGTCCTTTGTTTGAGTGTGTGTGTGTTTATTTTATTTATTTATTTTTTGTAACAATTTACAAGAGCTAGCAACTGGTCGATAGTATTCCTTTGTTGGAGTACTGTTCTTGGTTCATGAGTGATTAGCTACTAATTATTGCCTTTCACCTTCTCTGGCAGCGTGTGCCTCTAAAATTTGCAAGAACAAATCTCCATCACAGTACTACGAATGTCAAACTTCAAGTACAAGATGAAGATTGGAGTGTTGGTTTTGCAATCCGAAGTGGCGGTAATCAACAAGTTGCTGAATTTTCTTGGGGATGGAAGCAATTTCGTGAGGATAATGGCTTGGAAGTAGGCGATGTTTTGGTCTTTGAGCTTAGCCACAAGATCAAATTTCGAGTGACAATTTTTCGGTCCACTGAACAATTTTTCTGATCATTCGGTTGACTAGGTAAGGAAAAAGCAAAACTCCATTATCCTGTCTGATCTGTTGAACAACAACTTTAAAGCTTTCTTGAGTTCAACTCCAAAGGATGGAGAAATTAGACACAAATCCTCTCCAGTGACTGGGGAAATGTGAGGAGAGAGATAGAGATAGGGGTGAGTGTAACATCCTCACAAAAAATAAATAAATAAATAAATAAATCCCCTACCATTGAAATATTTTTAAAAGATTCTGAAATATTATTTATTAATTTAAAATCATATTAACATAAATTATATTTACTAGTTTATCTCTCATTATAGTAAACCATATTAATTAAAAAGTATTTTTCTTTTCCTGAAATTGAATTTGATTAATTTTTCATCAGGTATAAAATTAATAAATTTTATAATATTATCAGAATTATATTATTTTTATAATTTGCTAAAAAATTTTAAAAATATACATGTTTTGACATATGTTCTTAGCCAACGTTTTAAAAAATAAAAAAATTTTGAATGAACGTATTTAAAATTGTAAAATTAATTATTAATTATTTTATAATATGATAAAAAAGTTTGAAAATATATGTATTAAATTTTTTGGCACATAAGTGTTGAAATACAATTTTATAACATGGTAACAATTTGTTAACCAACGTTTGCATTTAAAAAATTTACAAATTGAATAAGTTTAAATAAATGTAATTAAAACTTTTAAAATTAATCAACTTTATAATATAATAAAAAAGTATAAAAATATATGTTTTAAAAATATTTTTGGCTAACATAAATATTTATATGATTCTTGAATATTATTTATGTTTAAATATTTTTAAATATTATTTATGTTAAATACCACTATTTTAGTCTAACAAAAAGTTTAATAATATAATTTAACAGTAAATTAATGGTTCGGTGGATGAAATTAGAATATTTAAAATAGCAGAAAAATCTATGTAACATAACTTTCAATTTAAGAGGGAGGCTTATGTTATGACCCAACTTCTTGAGCCTATGCATAGGCTAAGCCATTGTAATCCCACTTAGCCTAACTAGCATGAAAATTTAACTAAACTATACTGTAATACCATTTAAAAAAAATCCCAATTTATATATATACACACTAATCACTACATGACCTACTAAATAAAACAAGACAACTCTCTTGATCAACCCACATTCCCAAACTAATTGCCGTGATCTTGGAGTTTGAACACACAATCATTAAGTATTTCCCAAATGCATCTTAGAGTATCTAATCCCGTTTGTCTTCAATGCACTACTAGTTGATTTGGAAAATTTTAAATGAGTGTTGTGAATTTACCATTTACTCAATGAGAGCATGAGTAACAAAATGAGTGGATAGAGAAACAAGGTGTAACATCCTACCTCTTGTCACCTCCGAACTTAACCAAAAACTTCAAAATCTGACTCTACACACCCTGACATCTCAAAACAACATGAACACAGCGAAAATGACACAAAAGAACCAAAAATTGGGCTGGGGCCGCGGCCGCCACAGTACCGCTGCGGCTTCGGCCTCCCCTATCTCAACATCGCTTCTGTCTCCTCTTGCGCCGCGGCCTGCCTTCCCTCGCCGCGGCTCCCCCTTGCTGATAAACCATATCAGCAATTTCAACACTCCGGGGCGAACTTCTGACGCGCATAACTTTATGCTCCGACCTCCGATCGACTCGATTCCAACTCCTACAAGTCAATCTAGTCCCCATCTATCCAAGGACACCACTTTTACCTCAATCCAACTCCGTATGGAGATTCTGGACCCTTGACTCCGTTTTGACCACTAATTGTCCAAAACTTATCACTAGCTACCTCCAATTGCCACCAAAGGCAACTGGTCGCTCAGAGACCATTCATACAGGTCCAAAAACCCCCAAACTGACCTGTCCAAAGAGGTTTTACCTCAGAGGAACCACCCCTATGAGATTTGACCCCTTGGAACCCGACCTGATCAAAAGGGTTACAGGCCCTTACGCAAACCAACAAGGCTCAACAACACTCAACCATACATACCACATACATAAACATCCATACATAGCCAATCTCAATCATAACATTATCCATTACAAACCAAGCTATCCTACTTGGCATAAGATACTAATACAACATACACATGCTACATAGACTATTCCCACGTACACAGCTACTCCCGCGTCTTCTCCAGACTAGTGCCAGAACCGTCACCTGAAAGGTTAGTTTATGGGAGAGGGGGTGAGACAATGTCTCAGTAACCGGGAACAACAACCACACACACATATATATATATATACTGATCCACACAGTCGTGCAATGCAATGCTAATGAATGGTATACATGTTCTCCCTCATACACGGCTAGAACCACGAGCTATCGTCATCATAAGACATTCAATAGATGATTCCCTTCCAACAGTCGGTGAAGACCGATTCCAGGACATCACCAAGCTCACCTTACCCTAATGCAACCGGGCCAATGGTTACACTAGAGTTCGGACCGTGGCTCTCCTTCCCCTGGACCATCACGAATTGATGGTGATTTAGAGAAGGTGCATCCCCAAATCCACAGTCACCTGGCTCTCCCTAGGAGAGGATTTAGTGACAGCGATATCATATCATATCATATCATGTCCTCTACCGCCTGGCTCTCCCATGGAGAGGATTTAGCGATAGGGATCTTTATCACATCATATCTCATCATCATCACCTCGTCATCCATTTCTCACTATGCAATCATGTGGTGATGATATCAATGTCATGCCAACATGCCTCTACATATATATATTCGTATACTATCATATCATATATCATATGGACATGCTAGCATGCAATAGTATGGGGATGCTACACATCATAACATATACAATCATCAAGCCGTGCATACCACGATATGTAGAAAACCGTACACACATACACAATCAATATCGTGGTATGAAAAGGAACATGCATATACGTACATATACATATCAACATATAATCACATAAAACAAACATCCGGTTACCTTAATTGTCGTTACCACACACACACGATTTCCACAAGCTTCCTTGAACTGTCCAGTACGCGTGAACCCCTCTTGATTAGCCAACAACCTTTATCATGTCACAAATCTTCCATTAACACAATATACCAACAAATCAAACATCACAATTCAACCACATTAACCTAACCCAAGGTTCCAACACCCTTTTTATGCATCAATAAGCTCTTAGGGATTACTCAAACACCACACAACCTCAAACACCTCGGATTCCTAAGAGCCATTACCGAAAACAACCTAGGGTTAAGCTCTAAACACACATAATCCCTTCAAAACTCACATTCAAGCAACAAGAATACCAAAACACATTCCATTAACCTCAAATCACCCATTTCAATCGGTGGATTTCACCCCAACTCGGAAATCCAACCATACAACCGAAAATCCCAAATTTCAACCGAAGAAACTGGAGAGAGAGGAGTAGGGAACGTTTACCAACTTGAATCCAAGCTCCCGATGGACGAGAATCACTCTGGGACACCGAAAATGCCGAACCCTAGCACTGCTCCTCGTCTCTCTGCGTCGCTCCTTTCGTTTTCTTTCTTTCTGTCGCGTCCGACTGATCCGGATTTAAACAATTTTTACGACTCTCGCCGCGGCTCCAACACTCCTCGCCGCGGCTCCACCAAAATTTCCAAAACAACGCCACTGGAAAGCTTCTCGCCGCGGCGGCTCTGCTCCTTGCCGCGGCGTGGAGCTCCTTCAGACTCCCTTGAGCCTTCCTCCGTCTTGTTTCCTCGGTCCTAAACTCAATGTCAAGAAAAATATCATGAGGGGCATTACACTCTCCCCTCCTTATAAAAATTTCGTCCTCGAAATTTCAACTTTTACCTCAAGCAAAAATCTCTGGATACTTCCTCCGCATAGAATCTTCAGTCTCCCACGTGACATCATTGGACATCGAACCGCTCCAAAGGACCTTTACCAATTTTATGGTCTTATTCCTCAACTGTTTCTCTTTCACATCTAGAATTTGCAACGGTGTGACCTCAAAAGTCAGATCCTCTCGTACTTGAACTGCTTCATTATCAATTATATGAGACGGATCCGGATGATACTTCTTGAGTTGAGACACGTGGAAAACATCATGCAATCCAGCAAGACTAGGCGGTAGCGCCACTCGATACGCTACTGGCCCAATTCGTTCCAGAATTTGGTATGGACCAATATACTTTGGAGTGAGCTTCTTGGCTCGAATCGATCTTCCAACACTAGTAGTAGGAGTGACCTTCAAAAACACATGATCCCCAACATCAAACTCCAATGGTCTCCTTCTCCTGTCCGCATAACTCTTTTGCCGACTCTGAGCTGTAAGAAGCTTCTGACGAATACTCTTTATCTTCTGAGAGGTTTGATCCACAATATCTGGGCCCAAAAGACTCCTTTCACCAAGTTCAGTCCAACACAACGGTGACCTGCACTTCCTGCCATACAGCGCTTCATACGGAGCCATTTGCAAACTCGAGTGGAAATTGTTGTTGTAGGCAAATTCAACTAACGGCAGAAACTGATCCCAATTGCCTTTATTCTCTAGAACACATGCCCGTAGCATGTCCTCCAGAGTCTGAATAGTCCTTTCAGTCTGCCCATCAGATTGAGGGTGATAAGCAGTACTGAAACTCAACTTCATACCCATGGCTTTCTGGAGAGATTTCCAAAACCTGGATATAAACCTTGGATCTCTGTCCGACACGATATTCATCGGGACTCCGTGTAGTCTTACAATCTCATTCACATACAACTGGGCTAACTTCTCCATTTGAATAGTTTCCCGAATTGGAAGAAAATGGGCCGACTTCGTCAACCTGTCCACAATGACCCATATCGCATTGTGTCCTGAAGAGGTCCTCGGTAATCCATCACAAAATCCATGGAAACGCTATCCCACTTCCACTCCGGAATCTCCAAAGATTGCAACATACCAGCAGGCAATTGGTGCTCAATTTTTACCTTCTGACAAATCAGACATCTTGCCACAAACTCTGCGATGTCCTTTTTCATGCCTGTCCACCAATAACCTCTCTTCAAATCCTGATACATCTTAGTGGTACCTGGATGAATAGTGTACCTGCTCTTATGAGCTTCCTCCAAAATTATTTCTCGCAAGCGCGCAACATTTGGCACACAAATCCTACCCCGGTACCGGATAATACCATCTTCCAGAATATCAAAGTCCGGGGTCTCTGCCATTTCAATTTGTTCCCGAACGCCCAAAAGATATTCGTCCTCCATCTGAACATAGCAAATGTTCCTCAATAAATCGCTCGATACACTGAGGGAACTCATTACTAATACTCCAGGATGGATATTAATAGATAACTTCATATCTCTCAAGCTTTCAAGCAACTGTTGCTCCCTGATCATCATCATGGCCATATGGATCGACTTTCTGCTCAATGCATCTGCCACAACATTGGCTTTCCCAGGATGATACTTTAGAGCAAACTCATAATCCACAAGAAATTCAATCCAACGCCTTTGCCTCATATTCAACTCTTTCTGATCAAACAAATACTTCAAACTCTTGTGATCACTGAATACCTCAAACTGAGCGCCATAGAGATAATGCCTCCACAATTTCAAGGCAAACACTACAGCCACTAGCTCAAGGTCATGGGTAGGATAGTTCTCCTCATGAGGCCTCAACTGTCTTGAAGCATACGCCACAACTCTACCTTGCTGCATCAGAACACACCCTAAACCCTTCTTAGAGGCATCCGTATAAACAGCGAACGGCTCTGACAGGTTAGGGATAATGAGCACTGGGGTGGACGTTAGACAAACCTTCAGCTCCTGGAATGCTCTCTCACACCTGTCATCCCAAATGAAAGATCGATCCTTACGGGTGAGTCTAGTCAATGGCATAACAAGCTGAGAGAATCCCTTAATGAACCTTCGGTAATATCCAGCCAATCCCAGAAAACTCCGAATTTCCGTCACCGATTGCGGTCTCCCCCAATTCAACACCGCTTCCACTTTACTAGGGTCTACAGCCACACCTTTCACAGAAATCACATGACCCAGAAATTTCACCTCCCGTAGCCAAAACTCACACTTACTGAGCTTAGCATACAATTGGTGATCCTGCAATACTTGCAACACAATCCGAAGATGATGCGCATGCTCTTCCTCACTCTTGGAGTAAACCAGAATGTCATCAATGAAAACCACCACAAACTTATCCAAATACGGCCGAAACACTCTGTTCATATAATCCATGAAGATTGCCGGGGCATTTGTCAACCCAAATGGCATTACAAGAAACTCATAATGACCATATCGAGTCCGAAATGCCGTTTTAGGCACATCCTCAGCACGTACTCGCAATTGATGGTATCCCGACCTCAAATCGATTTTAGAGAATACAGAGGCACCTGCCAACTGATCAATCAAGTCTTCAATCCTAGGCAAAGGATATTTATTCTTGATCGTCGCTCGGTTCAGCTGCCTGTAATCAATGCACAATCTGAGGCTACCATCTTTCTTTTTGACAAACAACACTGGAGCTCCCCAAGGCGAAACACTAGGTCTGATAAAACCTCTCTTCAACAAATCCTCAATCTGTTTCTTCAACTCCTTCAATTCAGACGGCGCCATTCGATATGGAGCTTTCGAAATAGGACTAGTCCCGGGCACCAAATCAATGGAAAATTCCAGTTCTCGTGGTGGGGGTAAACCAGTAATCTCCTCTGGAAACACATCAGGAAATTCATTCGCAACCGGATATCTTTCGACACCACCTTGTATATCCACATTCACAGAGAAGAAAACCAGAAACCCTTGACATCCTTTCTTCAAATACCTGTCAGCTTGGGCGAAGGACAAACACATATTCTCATCCCCTTTAACACTAGGGATGTTCATTGGCAAGGACACAGTCTTCCGAGCACAGTCAAGAATGGCATTATTCGCTTCTAACCAGTCCATCCCAATTATCACATCAATCTCTTGCAACGGCAAACAAATCAGATCCAGGGTAGTGCTTCGTTGTTCAAAACGAACCACACAATTCAAACAAGCTTGAGCAGTTCTTAGCGAAACTCCCGTGGGTGTGGCTACCGACAATTCAAAAGGCAACTCCATTGCCACAATACCCAATCTCCGAGCACAATCAAATGAAATGAAGGAATGCGATGCACCTGAGTCAAACAAAGCATGAATAGAGTAACCATTGAGTTTAAGTTTTCCTTTAATCAAGTTAGGCGCTGCATCCGCTTCTTGTC
Source organism: Adenanthera pavonina (assembly GCA_026686845.1). Lineage (NCBI taxonomy): Eukaryota > Viridiplantae > Streptophyta > Magnoliopsida > Fabales > Fabaceae > Adenanthera > Adenanthera pavonina. The sequence goes on from JAIVEN010000017.1 coordinate 15,756,117, forward strand.
GAGTGATGGCAAAAACTCGTCCGGACATCGTGGGCCTCCTTGTCGCATCATCACGCCTTGGCTCATGACAACCTCGAGCAGTATGTCCTGGTTTCCCACAATTAAAACAAAACACGCACGGACGATCACCATGACTCAACCCACATTTTGTGCACGGATTTGATGCACTACCAGAACTGTATTGAGATGGAGCGGAGTCCCTTTCTGCATGCACACTCTGACTGGAACTCCCTTGTTCAAAGCCACCTCGAAAAAAGGGTCCTCTGCTAAACCGACCTCTATTGGACTGATCTCGTCCAAACCTGCCCCTTCCTCTACCATGACGACCTCGATTATGACGACCTCTTCCTCCACTAGAACCTGTACTACCACCACTACTACCGCTGCCTGAACCACTTCCCTTACTGATTCCTCCTGTAGGTCCTAGGTGAGAAAAGGCTCGAATCATGGAATTTCTTCTGTGCTCCTCAGCCTCCTTCATTCGTCTATACAAAGCACGAATCTTCGTACATAAGTCCTCAAAGGACACAAACTCCACCACAGATAAACGCTCCTTAATTTCTGGATGGGCACCCTCAAACAACCTCTGAGCCATCCACCTATCATCGGGATAATTGTTCAGATAAGTGGAGTATCTGGCCAAGTCCAAAAACTGATCAATGTAATCGTCCGCAGACAGATTCCCTTGCTGAAAAGCTAGGAACTCAGCCTCCTTTTGCATCATTAAGGCTGGAGGGACATAATGTGCAAAGAATCGTTCCTTGAATTGTTCCCAAGTCATAGGAGGATTCATCGCTTCAACACTTGGGAGGATACTCCTCCACCATCTCTTAGCCTTCTTCTCAAGCTTAAATGTCGCCAGCTGCACCCTTTGCTCCGAGGTGCAATCCATCACATTGAAGATATTCTCCATCTGTTCAATCCAATTCTCCGCGTGTGACACATCCATGGTACCTTCGAAAGCCGGAGGATTAAACTTCCGAAAGTCCTTCAGCTGTGAGGAGATACCCCTTCTTCCAACCCTTGGGGCTCTCTCAGGCTCCACCACCATTTCGTCCTCTCCTGCATTCAGATCCACAAACATTTCGGCTTCTTCATTCACATCCCCCTGTTCTTGCCTATCCATTCTTTCTTGCAACCTGTTCAACGTTTCTCCTTGAGTATTCACCTGATTACTGAGGCCAGCCAGCATCTCATGCATCTGCCTCATCAGGTCACTATTACTCTGTCTTCCTCTGCGAGACATTCTTCCTACACAAGCAACAACACATTCAATTATATGGTTCTGGACTAGCATTGCAGTGGGAATATAGTCTATGTATTCAAACTTGTGCCAAGTAGTACTTCAAGCAGGAAAAATGGCCCAAAACCATTGCTCTGATACCAAAATGTAACATCCTACCTCCTGTCACCTCCGAACTTAACCAAAAACTTCAAAATCTGACCCTACACACCCTGACATCTCAAAACAACTCTTCATATTCATGAACACAGCGAAAATGACACAAAAGAACCAAAAATTGGGCTGGGGCCGCGGCCGCCACAGTACCGCCGCGGCTTCGGCCTCCCCTATCTCAACATCGCTTCTGTCTCCTCTTACGCCGCGGCCTGCCTTCCCTCGCCGCGGCTCCCCCTTGCTGATAAACCATATCAGCAATTTCAACACTCCGGGGCGAACTTCTGACGCGCATAACTTTATGCTCCGACCTCCGATCGACTCGATTCCAACTCCTACAAGTCAATCTAGTCCCCATCTATCCAAGGACACCACTTTTACCTCAATCCAACTCCGTATGGAGATTCTGGACCCTTGACTCCGTTTTGACCACTAATTGTCCAAAACTTATCACTAGCTACCTCCAATTGCCACCAAAGGCAACTGGTCGCTCAGAGACCATTCATACAGGTCCAAAAACCCCCAAACTGACCTGTCCAAAGAGGTTTTACCTCAGAGGAACCACCCCTATGAGATTTGACCCCTTGGAACCCGACCTGATCAAAAGGGTTACAGGCCCTTACGCAAACCAACAAGGCTCAACAACACTCAACCATACATACCACATACATAAACATCCATACATAGCCAATCTCAATCATAACATTATCCATTACAAACCAAGCTATCCTACTTGGCATAAGATACTAATACAACATACACATGCTACATAGACTATTCCCACGTACACAGCTACTCCCGCGTCTTCTCCGGACTAGTGCCAGAACCGTCACCTGAAAGGTTAGTTTATGGGAGAGGGGGTGAGACAATGTCTCAGTAACCGGGAACAACAACCACACACATATATATATATATATACTGATCCACACAGTCGTGCAATGCAATGCTAATGAATGGTATACATGTTCTCCCTCATACACGGCTAGAACCACGAGCTATCGTCATCATAAGACATTCAATAGATAATTCCCTTCCAACAGTCGGTGAAGACCGATTCCAGGACATCACCAAGCTCACCTTACCCTAATGCAATCGGGCCAATGGTTACACTAGAGTTCGGACCGTGGCTCTCCTTCCCCTGGACCATCACGAATTGATGGTGATTTAGAGAAGGTGCATCCCCAAATCCACAGTCACCTGGCTCTCCCTAGGAGAGGATTTAGTGACAGCGATATCATATCATATCATATCATGTCCTCTACCGCCTGGCTCTCCCATGGAGAGGATTTAGCGATAGGGATCTTTATCACATCATATCTCATCATCATCACCTCGTCATCCATTTCTCACTATGCAATCATGTGGTGATGATATCAATGTCATGCCAACATGCCTCTACATATATATATTCGTATACTATCATATCATATATCATATGGACATGCTAGCATGCAATAGTATGGGGATGCTACACATCATAACATATACAATCATCAAGCCGTGCATACCACGATATGTAGAAAACCGTACACACATACACAATCAATATCGTGGTATGAAAAGGAACATGCATATACGTACATATACATATCAACATATAATCACATAAAACAAACATCCGGTTACCTTAATTGTCGTTACCACACACACACGATTTCCACAAGCTTCCTTGAACTGTCCAGTACGCGTGAACCCCTCTTGATTAGCCAACAACCTTTATCATGTCACAAATCTTCCATTAACACAATATACCAACAAATCAAACATCACAATTCAACCACATTAACCTAACCCAAGGTTCCAACACCCTTTTTATGCATCAATAAGCTCTTAGGGATTACTCAAACACCACACAACCTCAAACACCTCGGATTCCTAAGAGCCATTACCGAAAACAACCTAGGGTTAAGCTCTAAACACACATAATCCCTTCAAAACTCACATTCAAGCAACAAGAATACCAAAACACATTCCATTAACCTCAAATCACCCATTTCAATCGGTGGATTTCACCCCAACTCGGAAATCCAACCATACAACCGAAAATCCCAAATTTCAACCGAAGAAACTGGAGAGAGAGGAGTAGGGAACGTTTACCAACTTGAATCCAAGCTCCCGATGGACGAGAATCACTCTGGGACACCAAAAATGCCGAACCCTAGCACTGCTCCTCGTCTCTCTACGTCGCTCCTTTCGTTTTCTTTCTTTCTGTCGCGTCCGACTGATCCGGATTTAAACAATTTTTACGACTCTCGCCGCGGCTCCAACACCTCGCCGCGGCTCCACCAAAATTTCCAAAACAACGCCACTGGAAAGCTTCTCGCCGCGGCGGCTCTGCTCCTTGCCGCGGCGTGGAGCTCCTTCAGACTCCCTTGAGCCTTCCTCCGTCTTGTTTCCTCGGTCCTAAACTCAATGTCAAGAAAAATATCATGAGGGGCATTACACAAGGCACATGTTAGAGTTTTTCACAAATTGGGTATAAGAAAACATTGATTGTGGAGATATAAACTTTTCAAGTAATCGTCTCACATAAATAAAGAAGTTTGTAAAAAAGAAACAATACAAAACACAAAAACAAATTCTATCAGAGTTGACATCATGTAAGAAAATTATGTCACACTGACTGCACTATGTCTTCGCACTAAATATATATCATTGTAATGCCTCTAGTACTGCACACAAACATTCCATATTTTAGTGTCTTGCCACATCACATTATAGTACCTCTACACTACGCACATAATATATTCTAATTTAGAAAATTAAATGTTTAAACTATTATCATAACATAAATCACAAGAACCAAACACAACCCATAACATATATCAAAATTCATGGAAACCCAACTCAACCTGCTGTACATATCAACCTATCACATGCATCAAAATTCACCAAGACCCAACTCAACCTACAGTTGTGCATCATCATATACGGGGACCAAACTGAACCCGTCAAAATATATTCATTCATAGCTAAACAACCAATATGTCACAATATAACCATAACTACATATCATCACACAAGCAATTTACCAAAATACATAACATTATTAGCTATTGCTACACAAGTGACGCATCACATATGTCATCTTACCGATACACAAGCAATATAATACATCATCAATCATCATTGTACAAACAATACATCACTTGAACCTTTGAAGAAAGGACAACTTTCCAACCCGAAAATAATTATCATATCATTCCTGCCAACACCAACTTTAGGACATTGACTAGGAAAAAATTAAGTTAATTAGTTAAATAATTCTTTAATTAATTAGTTAAATATTTAAGTAATTAGTTGATTAAAATATTAATTAACTAATTAAGTGAAATTAAGTTGTGATTAATAACTAACTAATTGAGTAAAATAAATACTAAAATAATTGCAAAACTAAATAGTTCATTAAAATAATAAATAATGAAATAAATAAATAAATTATAGCACTGTTGCAGCCGAAAATGAGACGTGGATGACGTGTGGAAAAGGAAGAAAAGAGAGGACAAATCAGGTTTTCGAACAAAAACCGGTTTATGAGGAGTCGCAACCAAAATTTTGAAAGAAATCTTGGAAAACCAATTTAAGAAGGAAAATGATGATCTGCATAGTTAGAATTGGGTTTGAGAGTCGATTGTGTGCGAGAAGATGTTAGACATCTCACAACATCCATTTCTAAGAACAGTTACCTTAAATTGATTGTGCAAATTAATATGACTTTAAAAATATTTGATTATCCTTTTATTATTCATATGCTAAAATATATAGGTAGAAAAGAAAAAAATTAAGGAAATAAAGGAAATTTGGAAAACAAAATAAACAAAAGAAATTAAGAAAATTTAGAAAATAAGTAGACAAAATTGGGAAATATTTATTTATTTACAAGGGTGGATTTGACCCAAAAGTCAGAGTTTGTAGCCTACATACCCTGTGATAAGATCAATACCCTGTGATAAGATCAATGTTCACGTAGTTTAGGATAAAAATGTATGTCAGTTGGTTGATATATTTTTTAAATTAAATTTTTAATAAGAGAAAACTAATTGAAAATAATTTATTATTTTACAAAAAAATGATTTTATGAAATTTGAGTTGAACTGTTTTAATTTGTAAAGATAATTTAATTTCGCTCACTTCTCTTATTTTATTTAATTTCAAAAGTATTTTTTGTTCTTATTTTCTTTAATTTCTGAAAATATTTTTGACTTTTTTTGGCTTTTGAAAATAATTTCTTTTTTTTTTTTGTAGTTTTGGGAAATTCTTTTTTTATTTCTATGATTATTTTTATTTATTTTATAAAAATAAAATTGATTTGCTTGCCGTAAACTCATCATCATAGTCGATAGACCGATTCCTCAACTATCTATGCGAGCTCTAAAACCTCAGTGTAAAGATTTTATTACGTATTTAAAAGCAATAATTTGGGAAATATTATTATATTTGTTGTTTTCTCTCTCTGTCTCTCTTTTTTAAAGAGAAGTATTATTATTTTCTCAAAATAAAATAAAATTACATTATAAATAATTGTTATAACTTTGAATAAGTTCATGCGTAATCAATCTGATACCTCTGTGGATTCGTCGTTTCATGCAACAACACAATTAATTTGGATATCTGCATGGATTTAAAAACTTCACATGACATAGTTATATACTAATTATTCTTCTATGATATGAATGTTTTATTATTTAATATTATTTTTTCAAAGAACCAAAAAATATTATTATTATATTAATTTAAAACCTTTGAAACATATGTGTTTTTTCTTTAAAAATAGAAATTTATAAATAATTGGTATTTATTTAAATAAGTCTAAGTTATTCAGCTTTAACTCATATGTCTACATGAATTCACAATTTCACCTAACAAAGCAGTTGATCAAAATATCTATCAAAGTTCCTAATCCTTTGGGGTATGGTTATTTAGGTTATTTTTGTAAAATATAAACATTTTATTGTTGAATAATTATTAAAAAGAAGAATAAGAAAATATTATTATATTTATATATATTTTTTTTAAGTGAAAAAGAGAAAAATTATTTTAATAAATGTAAGATACTCGGTCTAATCTATATGTCTATGTGAACTCATCATTCCACACAACACTGCTATTAATTCAAATATGTGCGTGGCTTTTAAAACCTCAAGTAACATGATTAGGTACCAATTTGCTTAAACTGTTTATTATTTTATTCACCATCGAAAGCGTCCTCTACTGGCAAAAAGAAAAAAAATTCATTTTTCGCACTCACAATAAGGACTTTCTATCATCAAAGCAAGTTTACAATCAAAAGAACAAGAAATAATTTCATCCTTTCCAGAAATAAACACACGGGACGGACCATTATTAAAATTTCCAACAGCCAATATTCATAGCAAGCCATGTCTAATAGCCCTCTTAACCAGGAAAATCCCAACAGCAGACGTACTAATCCGAAGGTTTTACATAGACATGACAAAATACACCGCCCAGAAATTCAAAATTATCTTCTAGAAATCAAGTAGACATCTAAAGGAAAGGATAATCCCCTCAACAAGAATGTCCCATAATGAACGCGAGAAAGCCTCATATTCAGCCAAGCATTTGTTTTGAGAAAAGCAGGGACATGATTAATCAGAAATCGGGCACCAAAAATAACAGACCAGAAGAAAATTCCCAGAAACAGAGTACAAAAATGAAATTTCTAGAGACACAGCTCTCATCGACGATAACAAAAACAAGATTTAATGATCATTAGGTAGCCAAACTAATCAACCATTCTCAGAGTCATTCCAAAACAACGATCATGAAAGGGAGTAATAGATAGAAAATCTCACTGCAAAAAAAAAAATCACGAAATTACTAACCAAATGACACTTTTTTGATCCTTAGTGCTTCTCTTAGCCGTCTGCTTCTTCATCCCGTTCGAACTCGTCCCTGTAACTTGCTCACCAGGGCTCTGCTCCTTTCACTCACGCCTGAACACGAACCCCAGTTCCCTCTGTCAAGTACTGCGCTTTTCTGGTTCTTCGAATTGAGCCCCTCTTCCGTTTACCTTTCGTTGCAATCACCCTTCTCTTAGTATTATTTTTTTTTTTTCAAGACTCTCCATGTCCGCTTTTTTATTCAAATATAACACATGCAAAAAATAAATACCAATATCGAACATTTTTTAAAATATTTACTTAAATATTAAGAAATCAATCCGACAATGTTTTTATTTTTTATTTTTTTTTTCACATCAGTGAAGTTGGACTGTGTTAGTCCGACTTCACTGACTTTATTGCGTCAATCCAAAGTGAATGACGCAGCATTACAATTTTTTTTTTAAAAAGTAAGGCTAGGTAGCTTACTTGTTGCATCAATCACTATGATTGATGAATAATTATAATAATTAATTTTTTAATAATAATAATAATTATTATAATTATAAGATAAGTATTAATTAATTAATTATTATAATTATTAAGTAATGATTATAATAATTGTTAAGAATAATAATAATAATTGTTAGATAATATTAATAATTGAGTATTATAGTAATTAAAAACCTACAAATAATAAAAAATTAATTTTTAAGCAAACTATTTTAACAAATTAATTAGTAATTATTAAATTTTAATTAATAAAATCAAATTTTTACATCAATTAAAGGTAAAAATATTTCTTTCATAGAAAAAAAGATTGTTTACCTTATACATAATGACTTCTCATACCATATCTTGATCCCCTTTGAACACGTTATGATCGCCCATGCTCTTCATGTTGAGATTCGGGTGACTCGCTAGCAGTTATAGTCGGTGGGGCATTTAGATCAAATACTGGAGACTCAATATGAGGAATTGACTGCTGTGGGGCTTCATTTGATGATCCACTTATTTTAGATGAGTAATTGTTATACTCAGGCTAAAAATTTGGCGAATTCTTCAATAACGACATGAAAGACCTAAATTGATCTAAATTGGGTGAGCTTAATTAGGATACAAATGATGGTGGCACGTAATGGTATTAGGTAAAAATATCTAAAAAAGAAGCAACTTTGGGATTTTGTTCCTGTTCATCTCTTACCACATCTTAATTTTGTTCCTCTTCTTCTTCAGCCGCAACTGGTGGTTGAGTTGACAAATAGCCATCATGTCGCTTACTTGGTCTACCCTGGGCAATCACTGGACGTGGTAGCTCAACTATAGGTGGAGCAGGCTGAGGGACCATGTTGTAGTGTTGTTCTCTTAACGTCATTCTAATATTTTGTTGGTCCTGTATAACCCTTTGTTGATATTCTGTAGTTGGCATTGGTAAAGGGTCTTGAATACTTAGTTGAATCAATTCATCAGTTATATCGACATGAAATCATCAATAAGATGTTATTAGTTAATGACATTATTCATATAAAATAAAATCAAGACAATGATTTTAGATAGTTACCGCAAAACTGATTGCAACACTAGCTGGGTGGATCCACCATCAAGTGTGCCTCCAATACCATCGTAAGTACTCAGATGCCCGATCTAATGCCTCATGTGTCACAAGTGATTCAACAATAGCATTATGCCACCCAAACCATAATTGAATATACTTCATGTGCTTTTGAATCCAATTTTCCGATGCTCTCCCTCTTAATTGGATTGTGTGGCAATTCCCCAAATAAACTGGAGCGAGAGGTATTGGTTATTGACAACCAAATTGCCAAAGCACATGATCAGGATGATGCCATTCAATTATATGGAAGCATATCAGGGGGACTGAAGCTCACCAAATTTGTGGTGACGCCAAGCAATATCTTGGAATTAATTGTTGCACTATTAGAGATTCATAAGGTTGTTAAACTATATTTTCCTCCCCCATTGCATCAAGTAACTTTCTATAAGTATATAACACCTTATCAGTCAGATGAGGTTGTTGTCCTACATTCTTTTATTTGTAATGACATGAAAACACTTGTTAAAATTTGTATGATTAAAATAATAAGCTAAACTCAAATAGTTGGCATGTAAATTAATCACACCTAAATCTCAGGGGTGGTATGAGAGGATAATTATCTATACTTGTATTTGCTAGTACAGGTCGTACTGGTGCCAACATTGGGAAATGATCCCATGCCTAGAGGTGGAGTAATGACATACATCCACCTATCCCCTTCTCCATTTGTTTTGTAGCATTGCATAATTCTTTGAATAAGTGCGCTAATATTGCAGATCCCCAAGAATATTGGTCAGCACTTGAGAGATCCAAAAGCAATAGGAGATACATTAAATAAACCTTATGACTCGACATATCTGGCATTACAAATCCACCAATCAACTAGAGTATGTATGTACGAGTGAATCTTTGTATTTGTAATTCATCCGCATCATCATTGAGGTTGGAAAAGTTTTTTGCCAGCTAAGTAATCGGTATTCTTTGTCCATACATATACTCTGCAAGTGGTATAATGCCAAGTCCCATATGACAAACATTGGCCCAATTTAAATTTGTATTACCACATATAGGTAGTCCATCACAAGGAAGGCCCAACTGAATTGCCACATCCTCTAAAGTTATTGTGCATTCTCTACAGGATGCATGAAAAGTATGGGTCTCAGGACGTCACCTCTCAACAAGTGATGAAACCAAAGCTAGATTATACTCAAATTGGTTTATTCTAGCAATGTCGTAGAATCTAATCTATATAAGGTAAGGTAAAATTTGGATTGGTGGCTTAATTAGTCGCTCCTTATGCATAACTTGTTGAGTTTTAAGAATCCGATTTACCTAAAAAAGTGGAAATACAATTTCTAATGATTCTAACAATTGATACTTACATGTGAAAAAAATTGCTTACATTTCAAGTCTACACAGCCTCTGAAATATGCCGTGGTTGTAAATATAACAGTGAATTATCCTCTGGACCTGGGTTGATGATGTGATGTGGCTATGCCATTGAAGAACCATCTCTGCAATGTTTGGAGTTAAAAAATGAAAGTACAATTCAATGTAATCACATTAAAAAGCCCATGGAAACAATTACAATTAATAATTTTCCATGCCTTTGGTAATATTTAAAAATGTCATATACATATGCTTGAAAATTCTTAAATACATGGAGAAGTATACTAATTAATGTTTAAAAGCTTGACACTGTGGACAAGTGGAATGATTATGATCTACTTGCCTACATAACCCACACCTATTAGGTTCACCGGTCATGGTCCAATCTATTTCATTACGTATATGAGTTGAACGTAGACAACCTTTTTCTCGAACCATTATAGGGTCAGGGATCAAAGGAGGAATATTAGTTTCTGGCCAATGAAACTCGTCACCTATTGGGTGGAACTCATTACTATAAGCAAGGCTCATGGTTTCTAACTTGAACACTGGATGCACAAATTGCAAATGGTCTACTTGTATGTGAGCACATGCTGCAATGCATCCATGCATAGATAGTTTTGTACCTGAAATTCTCCACAGTGACATGTTTTTTCATTGAAGTCGACCTTGCAACAATGACTAAATTGATGGAGTTGAATATTGTATGGCTCATCAACCTCAAATAATCTCCCCTATCATATATGTGGACAATGCATGCAAATGCAGCCTATGTTGCCATTTCTAACTTTCTGTTCAATGTCTCAGAAAATACTTGGCCAATAGCTATTTGTGCATGCACTTGTTGGGAACATTTGAAAAAATAGTTGTTGACCTTATACATGGTAGCTTTCATAATACTAGTAATTGGCAAACTCTGAACACCTTTAAAGATGTCATTCATGCATTTAGCAAGGTTAGTTGTCATGTGACCGTAATGTTGGTACCTACTATCATATGCGCGAGACCATTTCTCTATTGGGATGTTACCAATCCATGCGGCTGCAAGGGGATGAGTCAATGCTATCTCTTCCAATTGTTGGTTAACATAGTGGCGCTCATATGCATAGCCAGCAAATAATTGGAAATTTATGGTTACTAATTTCATAATCACATGTTAATTTATGTGAATAAAGCAATCGACACTCACCAATATTTATGAACTTTTCCTTTAGCCAATTCGTTCCATGTGCTTTGCAGAGGTTAGCAGCAACATGCCATAGGAAAAAAACATGATATCCATGTGCAAGCCATCCTACTTGTTCGTTTGTAACTATGACATGATTAAAGGATGTGTATCAGAAATTAGACATATCCCGGTTCTACTGTTAATGACACATTGGCACACATGATATAAGAACCATGTCTAAGCACATTTTGTCTCCCCTTCAACAACAGTGAATGCAAGTGGAACAACATTGCTGTCACCATCCTGTGTTGTGGCCATAAAAAGTGTGCCTTGATATTTTCCATACCGGAAAGTTCCATCAACTTCGATTATGGGTTTTAGGTGATTGAATGCATCGATACATGGTTTAAAAACCCAAAATACATGCTTAAACATGTCAAATGACTACTGTTTAGAATTGGTTTGTGAACATGACTTGCTTGAAATTTTAATGTATGACCCAAGCATAAAATGTTTGACAACAACTAACCATGTAGGTAGTAATGAGTATGAGCTCTCCCAATTACTAAAAGCAATAGCAAGTGCTAATTGCTTTGCCCTCCATGCTTTCCTATATGACACGATGTAGTCAAACATTGATTGTATTTGCTCAATTATTTCAGAAACCTTTATGTCAGGTTGATCAGTCACCATCGCCACTATGGAAGATGAGATGACATTAGTGTCCAACTTAGGATGATCTTAAGTTAATGATGTGGCTAAAAATGTATGGGACCCAACATATTTTGTGACCTTCCAATCCATTCCAATTTGTTTCCTACATTCCCTTAGTCTCCAATTACAACCGGCTCCATAGTTTAAACACTGATATTCTTCATATTTGTTACTTGAATGATACACGTTGAACTTATGATGAACTCGAACAGAGTAAAGTTTGGTTGCAAGTCCTAGAGCACGGATGTTGTTAAAAATTTGGCCAATTGAGAACTCTTGACTATTATTCAAAGGTAAAATAGCTCCCGTTCCACTAAACTCATGATCCACAGCTAACTCTAAATTTACATGTGAAAAGAAATTAGCTGTAGACTTTTCATGATTTATATGCAATGTTGGGTCTAGGACATTACGTAATTCTTCTCATTAGCCTCATTTTCATTGTCGTCATCATTATTCTCACCACTGGCATTTATTAAAGAATTATACTCATCCTTATTCTCAAAGTCATCCATAATATCCTTAATTGGATGAAGCGAACATGATGGTATAATATTGCCAACATTTGGGTAAGGATCAAATGGATGAAAATTTTTTAAGTGCATGCTAAGCCTTGATCCCTGTTCTACTAAATCCACTCGATTACTTTTCAATGGGAATGTATATCTCACATAATCCCCTAATGGTTATAATTCAAGATGGTCATCTACTTCCACATTTGAAGTGTGTGCATACAACTCTGTTTCTATTAATTGAGTGGAATATTGCAAATTTATTTCCTACATCCTTTGTAACACCCTACCTCTTGACACCTTCTGACTTGACCAAAAGCTTCAAGATTTAACCAAACACAACCCCCAATACTTTAAAACAACTCTCCAATGCCTCAAAACAGCAGAAACGACCATAAAACCACCAAAAGCTGGGCTGGGGCAGTGTCTGTTACAGTATCGCCGCGGCTTCGGCCTCCCCTGATTCTACATCACTTCTAGATTCACTAGACCCACGGCCTGGACTCTAGAGCTGCAGCGCCCCATGCTGATATCCCATATAAGCAATTTTCACATTTAGGGGCGAACTTCTGACGCACATAACTTTCTACTCTAACCTCCGATTGACTTGGTTCCAACTCCTGCAAGTCAATCTAGTCCCCATCTATCCAAATACATCACTTTTGCCTTAATCCAACTCCGTATGGAGATTCTAGACTCTTAACACCGTTTTGACTACCTAATGACCAAAACTCACCACTAACAATCTCCAATTGCCACCAAAGGCAGATGGAGACTTACAGACCAATCATACAGGTCTAAAAATCCCCAAACCAACTTGTCCAAAGAGGCTTCATCTCAAAAGAACCACTCCTTTGAGATTTGATCCCTTGGAACCTAACTTGACCAGATGGGCTATAAGCCTTTAAACGACCCAACACTAACATACAGACTTCTCAACATCCAAAACCATACCACCATACATACATTCATAACCAGCCTCAACCATATCGTTCATTCATTACAAAACCTTCTACCTTACTTGGCACAATTACAAATACAAAGTACACACTCTGCATAGACTATTACCACGTACATAGCTACTCTCGCGTCTTCTCCGGACTAGTACCAGAACTGTCACCTGAAAGGTTAGTTTATGGGAAAGAGGAGGGTGAGACAATGTCTCAGTAACCGGAAATAATCATACACAAATATATATATATATATGTATATATTCCATACAACTCATGAATGCAATGTGCAATGAATGGTATGCATGTCTCCCTGGCATACAGCTAGAACCACGGGCTATCGTCATAACAGGACATTTCGTATAGGTAACTCCCTTCCAACAGTCGGTGAAGACTGATTCTGGGACATCACCAAGCTCACCTCCCATTAGTTCACCTGGCCAGAGGTAACACTAATGTTCAGATCGTGGCTCTCCTTCCCCTTTCCCACCATGAATTGGCAGCGATTTAGGGAAGGTGCAGTCCACTGCGCGCCTTTCCCTCCTGGCCATCGGAGGTGATTTAGCTGCAGGGATCCTATCCTTATCCTCCATAAAATATATATATATATATATATCCATCCTTATCCTCCCTAAAATATATCATCATATCATATTGTCATCACATCATCACCACCCAATCTGCCACATATCAAGGCCTCACAATGCCATGTGACGATGCTTATGTATCATCATATAATCATCATCATCATATCACGATCATATGTATGCATCATGTCATGTCATGCCAAAATCATCATCATAAACATAATCATCGTCATCATCATCATAAATATCATGGCTATCATTTAGCTGTGTGCATACCACGATATATAGAAAATAGTACACACAATCACATCAATATCGTGGTATGATAGAAACATGCATATATATATATATATGTACACAAATATACATACCAATATAATACAATACAATTAAACAAATACCTGGTTACTTCAATTGTCGTTACCACACGCACACGAGTTCCACAAGCTTCCTTGAACTGTCCAACACATGTGAACCCCTCTCGATTAGTCAACAACCTTAACAATACCACAATTCTTCCATTAGTACAATGTACCAATAAACCAAACATCACAATTCAACCACATTAACCTAACCCAAGGTTCCAACACCCTTTTTATGCATCAATAAGCTCTTAGGGATCACTTAAACACTACACAACCACATACCCTTCGGATTCCCAAGAGCTCTAACCAAAAACAACCTAGGGTTAAGCTCAAATCATACATACACCCTTCAAAACTCACATCCAAGCAACAAAAATATAAAAACACACATCATTAACCTCAAAACATCCATTTCAATCGGTGGATTTCATCCCAAACCGGAAATCCAATCTTAACCTCGAAAATCCCAAACTTCAACTGAAGAAAAATGGAGAGGGAGAGTAGAGAATGCTTACCAACTTGAATCCAAGCCTTGAGATCCGAAAAACACTCCTAGATATTGGAAATCTCGAACCCTAGCACTGCTCCTCGCGGTCTCCCTCGGTTTCCTCCGTTTCTTTCTTTTTCCATTTGTCCGAAATGATCCAGATTTAAACAAATTTCCCGACTCTCGTTGCGGCCTCAGCACACCTCGCTGCGACTCCACCAGTTCATCCGGAACAATGCCACTGGAAAGGTTCTCGCCATGGCGCCTTGCTTATCGCTGTGGCATGGAGCTCTTCCAGACTCCACTTGAGCCTTCATCCGTCCTGTTTTCTCCGATCCTGAACACAAAGCCAAGAAAAGTAACATGAGGGGTGTTACATCCTTTGCATGTCAGAATCTTCTGGCAGACTCTGGTCAATGGGATATCTGGTTGTGTGTCTACTACGAGTATGTAGTTGTTATGGAATGGGGATAAAGCTGATATCTTTCACTCATCACGAGGGGTAAGACAAGGGAATCCTATCTCCCCCTACTTATTCGTTATACGCATGGAAAAACTGGCCCATCTTATTCAAATGAAAATGCAAGTAAGAGAATGGAAACATATTCATCTTACCAAGACTGGTCCGCTTGTCTCTCATTTATTTTTTGCAGATGATATCATTATATTTGCGGAAGCTTCCACGCAGCAGGCAAATGTTATTGTGAACAGTGTCAACTATTTTTGTGAAAGCTTTGGATTAAAGGTGAATTTTACTAAAACTCGTGTTTTCTTCTCTAATAATGTCAATTATAATAAGCGTAATGAGATTAGCATGAAGTTGGGCTTTACCCAAACTGGTGATCTAGGTAAGTATCTGGGAGTTCCTCTTCATCATGCTCGTGTCAACAAGGATACTTTTCAAGGGGTAGTGGATAAAGCTAAAGGGAGACTATCAAATTGGAAGACAAATTCTCTCTCTATGGCAGGGAGATCTTCTCTTATTTCGTCTATCACCTCTACCATTCCAGGTTATGTCATGCAAACATCTCTTATGCAGACAAGCACTTGGGATACTATTGATAAGTGTAATAGAAGCTCTCTCTGGGGTAGCTTGAGTGAAAGGAGGAAAATTCCTCTTGTTGCTTGGGATGAAGTTTGTAAGCCGAAGAAGATAGGGGGATTAGGCTTAAGGCAAGCTCAACATCAAAATTATTCTCACCTCATGAAACTTGGGTGGAATCATATGAAGAGAAGAGATGACTTTAGGGTCAAAGTCATATGTAATAAGTACAAGTGTGGAGAAGACCTTATCCCAAAGATTGAGAAAAAGCATATAGGTTCGAATGTTTGGGTTGGTATTAAAGCTACTTGGGACAAGGTATTCCAAGGAACAGAATTAATAAATAGCAGATGTAATGTTAGTTGGAAATGGGAGAAGAGTGGTGAATTCTCTGTGAAATCCTCGTATGAACATCTTATTCGTGAGGAGGACCAAGATCCACTCTGGGAGACGATTTGGAATCTTAAAGTCCCATATAGATGTCGCACATTTCTTTGGCTCTCTTTAAGAAAAAAGCTCCTTACCATTGCAGCTCGTAGGAAGTGTGGACTGAGTGATGAAGATTTATGCCCTTACTGCAAGAGGGAAGTTGAAGATATCTTACATGTACTCCGGGATTGTGAGCACACGAGAAAATTATGGAAGGAGCTAGTCCATCCAAGTGCTTTGGCTCGATTCATTTCCCTTGGGCTTAAAGAATGGGTTTTGTGGAATATTTCTTTGACAAGCAGTGATGATGATTGGAAAGCTATTTTTACTGTTACCTGCTGGTGGCTCTAGAAACGAAGGAATAACTTTGTTTTTTAGAGGAAACAAATAGCTAATGAAGCAATTATTACTAATTCTCATGCGGTTATTAGAAGCATGAGGGAAGCTTAGGTGAACTTCATGAAGGGGAGGTTGGGGGTGCATTACCTAGTAGACTTGAGGATTGGGTATCCCCTGTGTGTGATTGGTTCAAAGTTAATGTTGATGGTGCTTTCTCCCAAACTACCAATAGGGTGGCTTGTGGCAGTCTTGTTCGTGATGCGAATGGCCATTTTATCTATTGTTTCATGTATAGAATGGAGAAGGGGGGACCACCTTTCTGCTGAAATGTAGGCTTGCCTTCATGGACTCAAAGTTGCTTGGGATATTGGACTCAAGAAAGTAATTGTTGAATTTGATTCGACTGAAGCTCTCGAACTCATGCAAGCTGACTGTAACCGCTTCTATGCTAACCATGGGATTATTATGGAGGCTCGAATGATTTTACACCGGGATTGAAGTGTTAAATTTAAGCATGTGAGCCATCGTGCAAATACCGCTACTGATTTTCTTGTTAAACATGGACTTTAAGCTATGCCTGGATTCCATGCTATTCCTTATTGCCCTTAGGAGTTGTCAAGGTTTTTACATATGGATTGTAATGAGATGAGATCTCGTTAAAGCTAGTTTATTGTTTTCGCTTTTGTTATATATAAAAAAAAGAATCTTCTGCCAAAATACATGATTGGTGTTGTGGTGGATTTATGTATACTAGATATCTATATATCAGATCTGACACAATATGATTTGGAGGAAGTTGAAGCTTTTGCCCAATGACTTGCTTTAATTGCATGAAGTTAATATTTGGATCAACACTTATCATTTTTATACTATCGAACTCAAATGTTATCCTGTCTGGACCATTGTAAATCCATCCATTCGCATATATATAAATCCACTCTTTTCTATTGTCCATTATTTTTTATATGATATAAAATTGTTTATTATTTATTGATGAACATGAAAATTATTAATACACCCAAAAATAATATTACCATCATTATAAAATTTTATTTTCATTACCTACAATTTATTTATTATATTCTCAAATTAAAATCATTTTTCCAATATGAATTTACTTATTTAATTGAATGTATAATTTATATGTTTCATATCTTCTCTATTATATTTATTAAATATATGCCAATAATAAATATATAATGAAGTGCAATATTAATACCTAAATAAAATTACTTTTTAACATTTTCTATAATTTAGTTTTTCACCATTAGCTTATAAAAGATTTTGTTAGAAGTTAATGGTGAATTAATTTTAAAAATTGGTAAAAAATTGTTGTTCAAAATTTTTGATAAAAAATTTAAATTTAAATTAAATATTGCTGTAAATATTGTTCTCATAAAAAAATTTTGGCCAAAAAATGCTCATATCATATTATTTTTATGAAGTGTTCAAATTATTATCTCTTATATGTATTACATTAAAAAAAATCTACTTAAATTCACTCACCGCCTAAAGAAAGTTGAATTTTATTAATAAATATAGTTATGTTGATAGCATTTTCTATGTCCTATAATTATTTTTTATTACAAAATTGTATATGATAAAATACTATTTAATATAAATTTTATTATTTTTTATATTATACATTATCACTCATCTACTATTTAATTTAATCATCATTCTTATCATTTAATTTATTTTTAATATAAAATTTGATGTTCATTTAATTAATTAAAATTTATTTTTGTTAAATTGATTTTCTTTTTATTTTTTAAATGTTACTTATCATTTTAATTTTTTACAAAATAAATATATTTATTTTTATTAAACTTTAATAATATAATTTATATATTTTTCAATATATAAATATATTTGATAAATATTATTATACACACACACATGTGTGTGTGTGTGTGTGTGTTTTTTTTTTGCGTGGATATAGGGGGCCTTTGTGTAAGAAAGAATGAACATAGAGTTGAGAGGGTGTAAAGGTTTGCAACTCTTTTTTTTTTTTATATTATGAAAATATAGATCTTAACTCTAGTAGAATTATGATAAATAATGAACAAAGTTAAAAAAAAAAAGAATATTGTCTAAGTACAGTTTTTTTGTTAATTTTTTTGTAATATTTTGGCATATAATCTATTTATATGTAATATTTGGCTCAATTTCCCTAGAAGAAATATAGTTCTACAAAGATATTTCACACATATTTATATATGTTTCACATACCATATATCTAGATATCATCATACCATATATAAGAGAGCAAAACTCAGGAACCAAAAAAAATATTTAATGTTGGGTTGTTGGGAGAAAATTTGTTGACATGTAATATAATAGAGAATAACTAATATAACGACCTAAAATATAAACAACCTAGATATGGAAAATAAGTATATATCAGGAAATGATAAATATAAATTTAAATATTATAAAAATTGCGTCACCATTAAATATACTTACTTTATGAAAGTTAGAGAAAAAATAAGTGATGATAAAGATGAAGACTTTGAGAGATCTCTCTACTTAAGAAGAAGCTCACAGTCTGAATTGTGCAGCAATTCGACTTCAAAAGAAACTCACGAACTGAATGATGCAGCAATATTTTCTTCAAAGAAATAACTGTAAAAGAGAGAAAATAAGAGACAATTGAAAGCTCAACGAATGTAGATATTGAAAGAGAATACTGGAGTACAACAAATGAAAAAACACTGAGGGCTTTAAATAAACTATGAGAGAGTATTGTAAATTTTTTGTTGCACTCAAATTTTTCATTTTTCCCTTTGGATAGGCATGCACTAGGTGCGCTTGATCAAATTGACACAACACAGTAGCGTTGTGTCAATCAATGCTGCCCCATGCAACTTTAATTAAAAAATAAAAAAATTGCCCAATATTGGGCAGCTTTATTAAAAAAAAAATTAAATATTGCTACATCAATCAGTCAAACTAACTGATGCAACAAGTAAAGTTTCCTAGTCATAATGACTAACACAGCAAGTAAGTTGCCCAGCCTTACTTTTTTTAAAAAAATTGTAATGCTATGTTAGTCACTGTGGACTGACGCAACAAAGTCAATGAAGTAGGACTAACACATAATCTAACTTCACTGATATGGAAAAAAAAATAACAAACAAAAACGTGATCTGTCAGACTGATTTATAAATCGGTCTGACAAAGACTGATTTCTTATAAAATCCCAAATTTATAGCATTTGGGTAAATATTTTCAAAAATATTGTATATTGATATTTATTTTTTACATGTGCTGTATTTTAATCAAAAAGCCCTCCTTGTCTCTCTCTGCTCCGTCTTTGGCATAATGTCACAGCTTCTAGGGTTTTTTTTTTCCCTCAATTACCCCTCATCTCCTTTTATAGTATTCCAGCAAGTGGCTTGCAATCGACCAGACCGAGTGCGTGATTGCTTTCCAAGTTTGTTTTCGATCCTAATTTCATGCATCCCCTGCTCTGCAACTCGACCTATTGCCTTCATCCCCAAATGCCTTCACCTCCACTACTCCGTTGTAGCAGGCACGGAGTAGTGGGGTGAATCGCTTTGTCATTTTCTGCCTTTCTCTCTCGCGCACATGGGCTCAAGTCTTAATGCCTCTCTGCTCTCACCTTCTCTCTGGCTCATACCTAAGCTTCACACATCCACAAGCCTCACTCGAATAGGATTTTTAGCATTTCAGTCCTTTTATTAATTATTAAGGATTATTTTCATTTTTT
The DNA here is from genome assembly GCA_026686845.1 of Adenanthera pavonina. Classification (NCBI taxonomy): domain Eukaryota; kingdom Viridiplantae; phylum Streptophyta; class Magnoliopsida; order Fabales; family Fabaceae; genus Adenanthera; species Adenanthera pavonina. The sequence goes on from JAIVEN010000017.1 coordinate 15,776,623, forward strand.
TACGTTTTATTATTTTTCATTTAGGGTTAAAGGATTAAGCCACAATATTAGCCTAAATCTTATCTCCCTCCCTCTCTCTCTCTCTTTTGTTTTTGAATTTGGTTAATACTTGGGCTGCTGAGCATTTCATAGTCCATTTCATATTTCATAATAGAATCTTCTTCTTCTTTTTTTAACTTTTATCTCCTTATTTTCATTGTTAGGATTATTTGCTTTATTTAATTAAGGGAACATGAGGATTTTGAAGGGAATTTTCTTTAATCTTCTTTTGTAATCTTGAGAGTGATTTGGATTTTAATTATTTATTTATTATTTTTATTTTTTTTAGAACCTGCATTCATGAAGATATTTGCTAATTTAGCCAATTATAAAGGATTTTGATTTTTTGGGGCTTTTCAATCCTTTTGAATTTCTGAATTAATTAATCTAATTTTTAATTTTTATAAAGTTTATTTATTTGATACCCAAACAAAATAGGGTGTTCACAAGTACATTATTATATAATGTCTTAATTCTCATAAAAGTTAAATTAAGCATATGACTTATTACATTATTTTTATACCACAAACTTTACCATTATAGTTTAACATATTTTCTTACTTTATGAAATATAATTGCAATTAAAAAAATATTTGTTTCCCTAAGGACGCAGAAGGTGCAAACTTTTAAATCAATAGTTAAGCACACGGCACAATCATAGAAAAAAATTATAGCTCATAGGATCAATAGTGGAGTTCCTTTTTCTTTTCTTTTGTTCATCTAATGGTAAGAGAACCTCCATGATATCACTTTATAGGATAATAGATTGAAGGTTGGGTGAAACGACTTCAGCTTAAATGCTTAAACAATCAATTCAAAATCTTAAGACTCACGAATGGTAAAATTTTAAAGGAGGGTGATCCTAAAAATTTTATATCCTATCTAGAATTATGCTGAATATTAAAGAGAAAAATAATTGGAAAATAATGGTAAATAAATCATAGAGAATGGAGTTACTTAGTGAGGAAAAAGGATCACACTAGGAAGAATTAATGAATAAGATGTATAGATGACGTAATGAAGAACAAGATGAATAGGTCAACCTATTATGAACTACAAGTTGAATGGTTAAATGAGTTAATCTACCAGGGCCAAAGGCTAAAAGGTCAACATAATTTTTTATTATAAGTAATGGGTCAACTTAATATAAGAAAAGTCACCACGAGTAACAGGTTAAACAGATTAACCTAGAATGAAAAAACATAGTGATTTAGTAAAATCTATCATTTGATATTTTTTTTAGAAAAAGGTATTTTTATTACATTTTTATTAATCTTAAATTGTTCTAAACGTTGTGTTTAATGACATACCTTCATTATTGGTCTTAGAAGAAAGAGTGGCAAATTCTCAATTAATAAATGAAGATTTAATATACCATATTAGATAGAGTTGTCATTTAGCTTAATTGTTTGTATCGCTATTATATGAAATAGTGTTGTGCAAGAGACCTCGTGGGTCAAGTCGATTCGGGTTGAGTCGAGTCATATAACGGATTGAGCACCATGCTTGACTTGTGGTGAAACTTGACCCTAAAACAACTTTAAAATGGTATGTTACCATTACCAAAAGTAAATTTACTTGAAACGACTTAATTGAAGCTTGAGTGATTTTGTAAATTACATAAGCAATTTTTTATATATCTCACATGGACGAATATATTGTTAAATATTTGTTTGCATCAAATATACCTTACAAGGTTGATTTATTAGAGTATCTCATGGCTTGTGCATCACACAAGTGTATTGTTTCCAAGAGAAAGAACAACACATTCACATTTTCACATGCCACTTGTGAATATTAAGTAGGGAAGTCATCTTACCAAGTTGTTTGTATGCACATCTCTTATTATATGAGATAAGGTTCCAGTGGAGAACTATTTCTACTGCAATTATTTGCTAAATTATAAATAATTAAAATGATCTTTTATACATTGAATGATACTATATCATTGCCATAAGTTCAAGAAGATATAGTATGCATAGGTTTGCAGTTGTCAAATGAAGAGTTGAAAAAATTTGCCCCTTTTAAGACTGAAAACTTGCTGCAATATAATGGCAAGAGCTTTATATCTATGTGCCATTTAATAAAGCTTAAAATTGGTGTGTCAATAATTTCGATAAGAAACATTTATAAAACACTTGGTCATTGTAATGGAATGCATTTGACTGATAGAAAGATTGGCAATTACAAGCCAAAGTAATGTCTGGATATATTGAAGGCTTAAAGGCATGTAAATATATAATTCGCATGACTCCATTCAATTCAAGATAGCCATTCAACATATGCAATTATCAATTCCCTATTATATTAGCATTTGCATTGACCATAAACATAAGTCAACGACAGAGTTTGTGCAAAGTTGATTTGTTTTTGTCCAAGCCTATAATTAGCTATTGAATCTAGGAAAGGAAAAATATTTTTTATTTACAAATATGGAGGTATTGGTAAAACTTATATATGAAATACTTTTTTAACTTCATTAGGATCAAGAGGAAAAAATTGTCTTAATGTAACATCAAGTAGTATAACTTCTTTACTACTTCTTGGTGGAAGAATTGCATATTTGCAATTTTGCATACCCCTTTCTTTAATGAAGATACCATACGCAATATAAAGCAAGGTGGCCATTTGACTAAGTTGTTGGTTCATGCATCATTAATTGTATGGGATGAAGCACTTATTGCCAACAAGTTTAGCTTTGAAGTACTTGACTGAAGCTTGAGGGATATTTTAAAGTTATCCAATCCATCAGCTGTAAATCTTTCCTTTAGAGGAAAGATAGTTATCTTTGTTGGGGATTTTAAACAATTCTATCCATAATACCAAGAGGGACTCGAGATGATATAGTTTTTGCTAGTATTGATTCATCTTTCATATGAAATCACTATAAACTCCTCATTCTTACAAGAAATATGATATTACTTCCTACCAATTCATCGGATATTAATAGGAAATTTCAAGAGTTTGCTTATTGTATACTTTCTATAGGTGATGAAACAATTATTGAGACCAATAATAATAGAAAGGTTGATATTAAGATTGCTCATGATTTATCATTGGATGTTTTGGATGATTTTGTAAGGTCAATTGTAGAATCCACAAGTCTTAACAACCATGAGAATTTAAATATCTTATCTTACTTCAAAGATAGAGCTATATTACCCTTATTTTATCTGTTGTTAATACCATTAATGAATACTCCCTCTGATCCTAAATATAAAACATTTTTAGTTACCTCACCTATCTTAGAAAAAGAAGTTGAATAATTAAATTTCTCAAGAAATTCCAATATTTTCCACCATTTACCTATAATAATTACACAATCTCTCATATTTTCCATAACATTTTCCCCTCACCTATTAATTATATACCAAAAGCATGAATGGAAAAAAAATAATTAATGCACCAAATAACCCCACAAGATATCATATATTTTGAATCAAACATTGCTTCTAGAAAATATCATATATTTAGCATTGGAGGGAGTACATGTTTTTTATTACCAAGTGAAGAAATGGTATATTATAGTTTTGATAGTATAAGAATCATCATTTGAGCATCTTGACCATCTTTCGTCATGGTTACCACTAGAAGCTTCCTCAAAACCCATATTTGAAGCCAACAAAGGAGCGGCTATGGTCGTGATATATCTCTTGCCAACAAGAAGCAAAGAAATATATATATATATATATGTAGCAAATTTAGGGCTAGTCTATAAACGCTACATTTTGTTAGGTTTGGTTGGTCATCTAGGGAGTAAATTAGGTGATGCAAGATTTTCGTCCTATTTGAATTACAACCTAATTTCACCAAGTGTGTAGCAAAACATGGATGGACAGAGAGGTAGTTAAGTGTAACAATTGAAGAGAGAAGATGAAGAGTAAGACACAAGAATTTATACTGGTTTAGCCCAAACTACTTAGTTTACGTCCAATCTCTAAACCACCACTTGAGATTTTCACTATATCCCACAAGTTTGATTTGGGCACTTGTGAAGCCTCAATATATCCCACAAGTTCCAGTAGACATTTGTGAAGCCACTATCCCCACACCATTACATGATAGGTAAAATCTTGTAATATTTTCTCACACTAAGATTCTACCCAGAAAATAGTAGAATAGAATGATTACTTAAATGAAACTCTTTTTAAGAGTAGATGATACATTGAAAGTTACTCAATTGCGGTGGGTTTAACTAATAATGCTAATACAAAAAAAATTTATATATTAGATAGCATTTTGGCACAAACTCACTCAAGATTATTTTCCATAAGTTCAAATGAGATTCTATTTATAGATTTATGACTTAATTAGATGTTAGATACAAGATCTATCCATTACTCTGCAAAAAGAGTCATTCACCAACTGCATTAAATGCGTCTTTCTTTCCAAAATTCAAATTTCAGGGTTCAATAAATGAATTTCACAGAGACAGTATGGTTATGTATTTAACATTGAACTTCATAAATTCATTTATCACAAAGTAAAATTCAAATTTTGAGTTTGTTAAAAATATCTGATGAACTATGTCATTCCAGGCATACAATTTACTAATGTAGAAATAAGCTAGGTGCAAAAGGCAAGTGTATAGTAATGACGCAACCTAGGTCGTATCTCTCAAGGAGGAACAGGTAAATGGAATAATGTATGAGTATGAAATCTCAAACTAAAATGATGCACCTAAATGATTTTTAAAAAAATTTAAATTAGCACTAAGTGGAAATACAATAAGAAATAAAAAAATGCAAAAAGTCTAAGAGAGCAAAACTAATTCCTAAATAAAATGAAATGCAAAACCAAACTACCTAAATGTAATTAATCTAATTAAATAACTAAATGCAACCTAAAATGCAATTAACTACTAATTAACAAAATAAAATGCTAATGTATGAATGAGTTATGCAAACTATATATATTTATTTTTCATTGAGATGCAATGCAAGCTAATTTAATATGCAATGCTAACTACAACTATGATTTGAGGGGTTTTGCAACAATTAAAGAAGAAGTAAAACAAGGAAAATAAAACACTGGGAAAAGGTATGCAAATTGAAATCAAAGAAAACAAGTAACCAACAATTTTTATGAAAGTGGCTATCCATAGATTAAATTAATGAAATTAGGACCTTCCTAGCTTAATTATGATTAATTTGGATAAGGAAATTAAAGTGAATTAGCTTGCCAATTGTTATTTTACTTTTAAACTTACTGGACCACGAGTATCACAAAATTAGTCTAGTTTAGATACCCTATTATGTAGACTAAATATTATGAATTTGATTCATTCAATTAGCATTCGAATTCAATAATTAATTTCTGGAAAATTTGGAAAAATTACCTAATCAACTAATTAAGCAATTGAACTCCCAAATTAAACAATCAAGTGCAAGATATCATCTAATATATGTTTAAAATCATAAGCAAATATTAAAAAACATCTAATTGAGCTTAAATCCAAAAATTTCCATATCTGAACTAAATTCTATTTCAAGCATAATTAACACAAATTCATCTCTAAAAACAAGATCAATCATCCATTAAATTCTTCCCTAAACTTAGGTAAAATTCCAATGAACAACTATAAAACACAAAATTAGAGATGAGTAGAAGAAAATTCCCAATCCAAGTAGCTAGATTGTAGCTCCATAAGCCCAAGTCCCCCCTTCATTCATCTTCCTACATGGATGAGCCACAAAGAGCTTAGCCTCCCATAGAAACAAAAATCTGCCCAAAGACTCCATACGAAGCTTCAACCATAGCAATATGAGGGAGAAAACAACACTCAACATGTAATATCCCTATTTTTACAGGATGGTATAAAATGCATGAAAAGATAGAAAAGGAAGTGAGTAATTGGAATAAACTTTTTATAAGGTTCTAAGCAAAAATTAATTCCAGAGCTTATTCCAGAAGGTATATAATATACCACTTGAATGTAAATTCATCCTGAGCTAAGCGCAATAATATAAGAATTGCACAGTCGGGAGGTATAGGTTGAGAGATAGATCAATTTGAAAGTTAATATGAATAGTAAAAAAGAAATGATAAAAATTGGTCTTTGCAAAAATTACAAGAAAGTATCAAAAAATTGATAATTATGTTTTTAACCCGACTCAGTGGCAAAATGGTTATTTCCCAAGTTAGGGAATAAAATGTAAAAATTTCATTTAAGGCCCAAGGAAAAAATGCTGATAGCGTAAAATATACAGAAAAGCAATAAAAATCGAGGAACATAAAAAGAAACGAAAAAGGGAAAATTGGTTATTTTTCAGGTTAGTCCAGAAAATGAGAAAATCATAATTTTGCCCATAGAAATGAAAATACGTTGCAAGTTAGTCCCTAGAAAGAAGAAATTTTATTGCAAATTAGTTCTTGGAAAAATTACAGCTAATGACCCGAAAGTTTCAAAAATTATAAATTACTAGATTGAGGGTATTTTTATAAATATGAAAAAGTATAGTCAAAATGAAGCTCTTGATAAGTTAAACCCAATGGAATGCTGGTTGGTATTTAATGAAATTAGTATAAATTTATTATGGGTAATTGAGGTGAAAATTAATACTTTACCCGATAAAAGTTATTTTAGACAGTAGAAAAGTAGTACTGGGTCAATGATAGTACATGGACCTCACACAAATATAGTGTGGGACAAGATAATGATTTTAGTCTAAAAGTTATGTTTAGATGATCCTGTACCAATTTAATGATGATTATGATAAAAGTATTTAATCGGTACGGGAGAATTTGATCGGTAAAGGGTATTTTGGTTCATTAAAATTTAGGAAGCAATTTTTGGAGAATAATGATCTCAAAATGGCGTGCTGCATCAGATAAGGTACATGGTTGGAATTTGTTTACTTGATTTATGAATACTTTTTTAAGAAGTATTTGGAAAAAAAAATACAAAGTAACCAAGATTAAGGTAAGTGACCATAATTAGGCTTCAAATTATCCTCTCCTCAATAAGTGACTTACTTGCTGCACATGTGAGGATGTGAGTGAGCAGTCCATGTGCTTGAATTATTATTTTATTGCTTTTAAAACTACTTCTTGAAGAAGTAGTCAATTTTTGTTAACTAAAGTTTAAGATAAGCTAACCAAGGTAATTAGCAAAACAAGTCTTCAATTTCTCTCACCATTTGCACGACATATGCTGCTGCAAAGAGAGAGAGAGAGAGCAGCTAAAATAATAGAAAGAAAGAGAGAAGGAGACATAGAAGAAGAAGAAGAAAAGGAGAAGGAAAAGCTTAAAGCATACAACCACAAGTTTAAGGTAAGCTTTTTCCATGCCTTCAAGCGAGCTTTCTAAGAACTTTAGCATGGTTGGGATGAGTTTCTCTCCTCTTGAGTTGTAATTTTCAGCCATGGCAAGGTTATGAGAGGGGAAGTGTTCTTTTGCATAAAAACTTAGAGAAAGTATAAGAAATTTCATGAAGAGCAAGTTTTAGTAACTTTTGAAACAAGCTTTGGAAAAATTCATTCTTGCCCTTGAAACCCTAATTTTGGTCAATGTGAAAATCCATGGGGGAGTTGGAATTTCATAATTTTGACCTCAAAAATGGATTCCCCATGGTCCAAAACCTTAAATATAAGTATTGGTTCAAAGAAAAACTAAAAGAATTTCAAAGTGAAATTTTAAAGGTTTGATGAGCACTTTGTAGTGCAAGGCAAAGAACTAGAGGTTTATGTGCTTAATTGGTGATGTATATAGGTTCAAAGAAGTATAGAAGGCCAAGGGAAGGGAGTGCAAAGAGTGGAAAGCCAAAGAATTCAAGAATTGAGCAATTTACCTATTCTTACCTTATCTTGTCATGTGATTTTCAATGAATTTGATGACTTGACTATTAGTTGATATGATGATTTGTGATGCTTTGAGAATGTTGGTTAAGTTATTTGAGGAATTTTGAGACCCTAGGATATCCAAAATACAAAACAAAACTCTACTAAAATTTTTGTAAAATATTATGACATAAATATTTAAAAGTATTCACTTGATGTTTTATGATGATTATATGCTCAATGTGATAATATGATTACATGAATGGTGATTGCTGTAATATCCTGAAAATTCTCTTGAATGTTTAAAGCTTAATATTTCAAAATCTATAAGAAATTTGCAAAAACTGATATAAACCATTTTATATAATATAAGATAAAGAGGTCAATTATCTCGGTCAAAAGAAAAAATAAGGAAATGATCATTTTACTCCTGAAAAGAAAAAGAAAAAAAAGAGAAAGAAAGAAGAAAAAAAAAAGATGAGAAGATCGAAGAAGAAGAAGAAGAAGAAGAAGTGGCGGTGGACTCCAGACGTAAAATGAAGTAAATTTTATGAATTTTGGGAAAAATTACATCTAAGACTCGAAAGTTTTAAAAATTATAAATTTGTTTGGGTCAAAGGCATTTTTGTAAATATGAAAAATTATAGTCAAAATGAAGCTCTCAATGAGCTAAGACCAATGGAATATAGTATATGATTTATTAAGATCAAAATAATATTTATTGGGCAATTATGATTTAATATTAATGTCTTACCCGATAAATGTCAGTTTGAACTGCAGGAAGAAGCAGTATTCATTTAAGAAAATGTGTGGGTCTTATATTTGGACCACTTGGGATAATTATATTATGGTAATTTTATGATTATAATTAGTATCTTAATAATAGTAAAATATACTGCTAAAGTAACTTTATTTATCAAGACCAATTTAGGATATATCTGGATAAGTGAGAATCTGAAATTTTTGGGCCAAAATACTCCTTATTTCGTGGCCAACAAGGAGCACATGATGGAATGACATGAATTTAATAATTTCCATGGATTTTCAAGAAATTTCAAGAATACTAGGTGGCATAAATTGATTGGTTGACAAAGTTTATAAATACTCCCTCCTTGGCTCATGTTGTGCATCATATTTGGGCAAGAAAAGAAGGGGAGAAGCTGCAGCAAGGTGATGGAGAAAGGAAGCCACGTGATGAAGGAAAAAAAAGAGGAGAAAAAGGAAAAGAAAATCCCAAATAAATTGGTAAGCAAGTTTCTTTTAATTTGTAAGTGTTCTAGCCTAGTTTCTAAGTAATTTGAGTTGGTTTTCTTGGATTTTCTCCTTCTCCCTTTGCTGTTCTAATCTCGGCCTAAGCATGATAAGAAGAGGGAAGGAGTTTTTAAGCCATAAATTTACAAGAAAGCATGAGATTTTTCAAGAAAAGTAAACTAGGTGTGTTTTAAAACAAGTTTTTATGAAAAACCAATTTCTTCCTCTTTAGAGCAAATTTTGGTCAGACCAAAAAGGTGGAAAGGAGCTGGATTTTCATGCATTTGATGGAAAAAATGAGTTCCCCGTGATGAAAAACCTTAAAGACAAGCATTGGCTCAAAGATTAAGCTTTAGATAAAGAAATTGAGTCTTTAGGGTTTTAAATGAGACTTTATGAAGTAGCTACTTGTTCTAGTTGATTTAGCAAGTGTATAATGATGTTAAGGGACTTGAGGAAGCCTAAGGAGGCTAGTGGAAGCATTAGATTCAAGAGGAAGAGCCAAATGAATGCTTCTAGGTAGCTAAGTTTCATATTCTTGCTTTATGTTCTTTTATTGTCTTTCTATGACTAAATTGTATTGCCAAATTGAAATTGTGATTTCTTTGATTGGTCTTGGCTATTAAATGAGGGGTTTTATTCCTTGGGATGTCCATTTTCTAAGCCGTTATGTTGCCAAATTTTTTATGACCAATGTGGCAATTTATTGTTTAAAGGTGATTGATGTGATTAAATGTGATCAAATGTGAGTTATTTGACATGATTGACATAATTGCATGGAATGTAACTTGCTACTGAGATTGTCCCCAATCTCACCCCCTCAAGTATCCCAAATGATAGGCACAAGCAATGTCAAGGAGATCAAGGAGCCAAAGAGAATGAAGGAGAGAATAATGCTTGATAATAATTTCAAGCTATGATTCCATATTTTGAAATAATGTATAAAAATTATGTATATGCATATGGATCTGTATCCTTGTGCTATTATGTCCTTATGAGCATTATAAAATGTTTGGCATGGATTTGAAACATGGAATGATCATGTGAGCTTGTTATGAAGCCTACTTTGCCATGTTATACTGCTAGAAGTTCATTTTGTAATAATGAAGGAAGAGTCAATACTTTTTGACCTGAGATAGGGCAAGTAAGTCAATTGTTATATATTATCTGAAACTAGAGAGAACAAGCTTTCCAATGAGCTAAATAACACTTAATTTGGATATGTGTAAAATGTATAGTATATTTTTGAAGTTAAGGGTCAAAACTGGACAGTCAAGTAAAAGCTGCAAAATTCACTGTAAGTATCACTTATTTTGAAAAGTTATATAAAATCGTACAGAGCTCCAAAAATTTAGTGGCTTACATTTATGAAAATATTTATCTTTTGAAGTTAATATACCACTGGTTTGAGTTCAATTGGATCTGTACAATGAGAGATATACAAGTTTTCCCAAGACTGTTCCAGTAAAAGTGATATTTTGATCCCTAGTAATTCAAATTGATGTTGTGCCCTGTCTAGACTAAATAAATATATAATAAAAATAGGAAGGTAAGTAGACATATATATCTTTCCAATGACATATATAATACATGATTTGGCTCAGTATAGAGTTAGATATGAATTTTGAAGTTATGGCCAAAATCCTGAAAAAGAGAGAAATGACCATTTGTATAGTGTAAGTTTGAGTAATAAAATATACTAATTGGTTAGGATAAAGGAAGTTTTCATATTTTTATCTTGTACATCATGTTTCTAGCTTCATTTAGAGACTTGAATCACATCGATATGATTTTTCTGGATTAAGTTATGATTTTTCAAAATTCGTCCAGAAAACTTGAGAACCAAATGAATAGTACCATGTTTTTTTTATTTAAATATTTTGGTTCTATTAATGATTCAAGCTCTTAATATGAGCTAAGTGGATGCTGTCCATACTATAATATATGGGAAAATATAAATAAAAGTAAGGTGTTACAATTGCTACTAAGATTCAATGAATCTCGCCCTTCCAAAATGAAAACTACATTAGGTACAAGTAATGGCATTGAAGACAAGGGAGCTATGGAGCAAGAAAAGGGAATTAATACTTGAATTGATAATTCAAGCTATGACATTGTATTTAGGGATATTATGTATGATCTTGTGTATGTCTTGAGGTATGTATCTCTATGCTATTATGTTTCTTGAAGCATTATGAAATGTTATGAATGGAATTGGAACAATGAATGATTATGTGACCATGTTATGAAGTTCGTTTTGCCAAGTTGTGAATGGAAAGATTCATTTTGAACATCCTGTTAGATAGGGTATGATATATAAGTAGTATATATGTTCTAAAAGCAAATAGAATAAGCTTTTCAAAGAGTTAAAGATCACTCAATTTGGTTAAGTACATGATTTATGATGAATTTATAAAATAAGGTTCAAAATAGGGCAGAGTTGGGAGAACTGGAAGTTTGATCATAGGTACTAGAGACTTCAAAAAGTAATATAAAATCGTGTAGAGCTCCAAAAATTCAATGGTTTATATTTCTGAAAAAATCTATGACTTAGGTTTAAGATTCCACTAATTTGGAAATAATTGGAGTTATATAGTAAAATATATGTAAGTTTTTCATAAATTATTCTAGTTAAAGTTGAGTTCCAACCCTTAATGGTTAAAGTTAATGAAATACCCTGTACAAGAAGAATAAATGTGTAAAAAAAATAATTCTAAAAATTAGACATATTGGGCTTTCAAATGACATAAAGTTTGCATGATTTGGCTTAGGGTAGGGGGAGATATGAATTTTTAAATTGAAGGCCAAAATCTTGGCAAGACATAAACTGACCAAATGTACTGTAAAATTTAAGGAATAGACTGTGTAAATTGGCCTAGTAAATATTCAAATTATTATTTTTCTCATGCAGAGAATCTTTTTATCTATTTTTAGAAAGTTGAATCACTTCAAGACAAGTTTTGTAGAATTAGTTATGAATTTTCAAAATTCATTGGGAAAAACGGAAAATGCTTGGTGAACAGTACCATGAAATATGAAAATTCTATTTTTAATTTTTATTGATTCAAGCTTCTAAATCATGATGAAATGACTCCATAATAGTCTAATATATGGAAAAATGGACCTAATTTTAAGGTGTTACACAACACTTGAGAAAGGTAGGAATAGATGAAGCAACCCATAGCCAATACATTCCCAAGTAGCTCCACAAGTTGTCTTCTACGGTCAAGAATGTCCAGCAAAAGAATGGAGGAGATTTGGCAGAAAGTAGGTAGGAGAAAGTGGAGGAAAGGATGAGAATGGTGTGGTTGTGATGGATTTGATGGAAATTGAAAAGCAAAATGGAAAAAATGGTAAGAAGCAAGAATAAGACAAAGTGAAAGAGAAGAAAAGCAAGAGGTGGGGCGGCTGGTTGGAGAAGACGAAGGGTTCTGGAAATGAGAAAGAAAAAAGGCAATAGGCGTGTTTGGTTGCACAAAAATGAAGTAAGAAAATGCTACAAAAATTAATTAATATAAAGACAGATAAAAATAAATAATTAAAGATAAGAAAAAATGAGAAAGATGAGAAAATAAATTTTTCATAAAATTCCTCTATTCTAATGACTAAAATGTCCCTTCAAAATTTTAATCTCCATGAACCACAACCTGTAAGAAAATGTTATATCAAATATATTGTGTTTCCAATTAAATAAATGCAGATTAAATTTTAGTTTAAGGAAATTAAATTAATTATGAGATAAAGTTTAAGTTCAATTTGGAGGAAAATTATAATTCAAAATTATAAAAATAAAAGAAATAAAACATTATTAAAAATAAATTTCCAAAGTTCTTTAACAATTTTGCCATTAAATGGGTCAATTCTGAATCATTTTATTAATCACAATAAAATTACAAATGACCCATAATCACATTGAAAATTATTAAATAAAATAAAATGGAAGAATTAAATTATTGGAATATTTGGAAAGTAAAAATAATCTAAATTAAAGATTAATTTATGAAATTATCCCAAAATTTTCATTTATTGCAAATTAAGGCTAATTATCTAAATATCATCTAAATTATACAAAATTAACCAAAATTTAATATTTAAAATGCTTAAATAAGGGGAATAAAAATAATAAAAATTTATTATTATCAAAATTAGCCAAAATTATTTCTTTATTCTAATGCTCACTCTTGCTGCTTGGACCATCATACATTTAATATATTATACTTACAAAATAAATAGTTAGTCCAATTTATATATCCAACTTGTATTATATAATATTAAAGCACAGTGAATATATTAGTACATAATATGATATATAAATTATAAACTCAATTAGATACATGCTAATGCACATTTTATTTCTTTAAGGAACAATATATATATTAGATAACTATAATGCATTTGTTTCTTATTACTCTATATTTGTCATCATCAAAACTTATATTACATCAATCCTACCATTCTCCCCCTTTTTGATGATAATAAATCACTAGTGAAAAATATGCTTAATGAATGATTAACATATATAATGCAGTTCAATTTAGATAATTCTAAATTAAGCACATGCATATTTTTCACATAACTTGTCCCCATATTTGACATCAACAAAAAGGTTTGAAGAAAAATTCTCTCACAATTCTTCTCTCCCTATTTGTGAGGTTTGACTAGTAAGCACGACTATCTAGGGTTGTTTCAAGCACATACTGAAGTATAAACTGAAATGCAAATCATCATCAAAATTTATTATGCAATGCATGTTTAGATTATGTCAATTTTTATTGATATCAAAATTGATACCAATTGTTGGTGATATTAAAACTAATATAAGTTGTTGCTTGAAACTACTATGATACCAATTGTTATGATGCTTCTTGTTATGACGATCATGATATACACACATCACAAGAGGTATCTAATAGTTGAAGAGTTGTTACTTTCTTCCTTTGGAATCAATAAGGGATTAAGCAACCAAAACACTTCATAATAAAATGAGGTAAGCTAAAGCATAAATAATTTGATTTCAAAAAATGCTCCCACTCAACCTAAGCATTTCATATGATAAAACTAAGAAAGCACAATATAACAGATGAGCATGTTCATACAAGAGCAAATGATTGAGATTTTAAATCAAAAGAAGCTTTTATAAAACCTTTACATGCTAAGTTATAAACTCCCCCTAAGTATGAACATCTATTCAAACATGCATGTTTTTCATATCATCAATCAGTAAGCAAGAGAAGTTATGAAAAGCAAACAAGTTTGGTTATACAAATAAAGAAATGAAGCAAGTATTAAACTTCACAGCAAGCACAATCATATTCAGATAGTTCATTATTTGAACAAAGGCCACACTTTATTTTAATAACCTCAAGTAATGGCACTAACTAAGCATATATATGAAAATTTATTAAACACTTACAAACGATCTTCGTTAATAGCTAATTTCTTTCCTTTTCAGTATAATTCCAATTGAGCATATCAGATATTCCATCTTTGTGAGGTTTTCACCATTTAATTCAAGGAGTACCTACAAAAGCAAAGGGAATATCTCTTTCTTTCTTTGGTACCCTTTCATACTGGGGTCCACTAATAGTCAGTTTAAATATTTTAAAGTACATATGGGACCTAAGTTCTGTCTTACCCAAATGTTATATATAATGCAATAATTAAAAAGGGTAAGAGTCAAAGGTTACCAAAGATCTCCTCCTTGTTATTTTTGGCTTGTATATAGTGTAGTATTGCTCATGTCTCTCTTTTGCATACGGACCATTGCCTCTTGAGCTTCTGCTCTTTCTCTTCTTAAGGTAAGTAGTTTGATGTCCATTTGAGTTGCTTCCTTGAGATGAGTGAGAGAATTGCATCTTGTGCTTCTCATTGTGATTAGCACTTGTAGTTTTGGAGTTTCGAGAAGCTTTCCTTTTTAGCATCCTCTTTCTTACATCAACATGTTCTTTCTTTTTGGATTTATTCTACACGCATGAAACACTTAAAGAACATTTTGGTACCCACTTCTTTTGGGTCTAGAAGGGTTAGTGGTATTCTTTGAAACACATTTCATGCCTTTACTTAAACCATTTCTCCTAATATTACACAGATGAGCTATATGCCCCTTTTTACCACAATATGTGTATGATGGTGAGTAAGGCATTACAATACACATAAAGAATTTTGAATAGCATTTATTTTTCTCTTTGGACTCACTCCTATAACTAGCACCCAACTTGTCAAACACATAATTCTGTTTGCCAAGTGAAATATTTAACTTATCTTTGCCTTAAGTGAAATTGGCTATTACCTTAATTAACTTCTCTTTTTCTTTAACTAATCTATCACATCAATCACAAGAGGAAGTATGTGTGTGAGTTTCACAGATATTTTCTAAATCATTTATTTTTTATTTAAGTGATTCATTTTCATTCTTTTTAAATTCTAATTCATTTTCTAAGGAAATCACTTTCTTATTACTCTGTGAAAGTGCTTTTACTAATCTAATTAGTTTATCATGTATTTCTTTATAAGCATCTTGTAATTCATCAAAACAATTATCAGAATCAGATTCAGAGTTATAATTTGATACCCCATTATTGGTCTTAGCCATTAAGCATGGATAGGTATCTTCATTATCTTCATTTTAACTGTTGTCTCAGATTGCAAAGGTGTACGCCACTTTAGTTTTCTCATTTTTCTTCTCTGCATATCTTCCTTCTTGCCTCTTTGAATGGTGCTTCAACTTATTTACATGGCAGGAATGGTTTTGTTTCTGGTGCTCCTTCATTTTTTTGTTGAGGAATCTGCCAAATTTGATAATCAATTGTTTCAGCTTGTCTTCCTCATCATCATTGTTGTTATCATCACTTTCATCATCAGTATCATCATCTTCTAAGCTCTGTGATGTAGTGGCTTTCAACATCATCATTTTTTCTTTATTCATGTTTAGCAAGGCTCCCAAACAGTATAGCGACAAACTGATATGATTTTCCTCTTGTTTCTTCAATAATTGTCACTTTCAATTGTCATTCTTTGGGTAGAGCTCTGAGTATTTTGCATACTTGTTCTCTTTGTATGTACCTCTTTCCTAAAGCTGCCAGATGATTAACAATATGAGTAAAACAAATTTGCATTTCTTTAATAGGCCCACTATTGTTCATCTTGAAGGCTTCATATTCAATTGTGAGAGAGCTGAGCCTATTTTCCTTCACTCCCTTAGTGCCTTCATGAGCAATTTCCAGAGCATCCCACATTTCTTTTGCTGTGTTACAATATGATGCTCTAAAGAATTCATCTTGTGAAAAAGCATTGACTAAGGAGTGTTTTGCCTTGAAGTTCAGTAGAACTCTTTGTTTATCTTCATCATCTTATTTTTCTTCCGAATTCTCTTTGTATGTGCCATCATTCTGCATCTTCTTTGGCAAAAAATCTCCTTTCTTGGTGACAAATCAGATTTCTAACTCTATGGATTGAAGAAATATTTGCATCCTCACCTTCTAGTATCTATAGTGTTCACCATTAAAGCTTGGAGGTCTATTGACATTGTTCTCCTGTGATAGTATATTCTCTCCAAAGTCAGTCATCTTACTCCCAAATGATTAGATCCATTGTTGAGAGTTCAAGCTATGATACTACTTATTAGGTTTGGCTGGTCACCCTAGAGGGGGGTGGATTGGCTTATGTAAGACTTTTACCCTTTTCGATCACAACTCAATTTCACCAGATATACAACAGAACAAGGGTGAATAGAGAGGCAGTTGAGTGCAGCAATTGAAGAGAGAAAATGAAGAGCAAGACACAAGAATTATATTGGTTTAGCCCAAACCACTTGGCCTATGTCATGTCCCTAAGACACCACTTAAGATTTTCACTATATCCCACAAGTTTGATCTGGGTATTTGTGAAATCTCAGTGTATCCCACAAGTTTTATTAGGCACTTGTGAAGCCACTCTCCCTACACCCTTACAAGATATGTAAAATCCCTTAGTGTTCCCCACACTAAAGATTCTACCTAGAAAATAGTAGAATATAATGATTACTGAAATGAAACTCCCTTTAAGAGTAAATGATACATTGAAAAACCCACTCTATTGAGGTGGGTTTAACTAATAATGTTGATACAAAAAGATTTTATGTATTGAAACAACATTTTGACACAAACTCACTTAAGATTGTTTTCCATAAATTCAAATGAGGTTCCATTTATAGATTTGTGGCTTAACTAGATGTTAGACACAAGATGTATCTGTTAGACACAAGTTCTAGCCGTTACTCTGCAAAATGAGTAGTTCACCAACAGCATCAAATACGTCTGTCTTTCCAAAATTTGAATTTTATGGCTCAATAGACGAATTTCTCAAAGACAACATAATTATGTGTTTAACATGGAACTTTAGGAATTCATCTATCACAGTAAAATTCAAATTTTGAGTTTGTTAAAGATATCCCATGTTAGAACATATAATTTTCACATTGGAAGTGCATCTGTTAAGTTTAAATAGTTGTCTTATGTTTTTACAGTGCACTTAAAATTCAAATTTCAGAAGCTGAAATTCGTTTATCAAAGGCATGTTCAATATGATACAAAAGTTCACTTTTCGAAATTCAACTGTTGAACTACAAAGTTCGTCTATCAGAGGCATACTCTAATGAGACTCACTAATTTTCATTTTGAAATTCGCACTTTGAAGTCTAAAATTTGTCTATTAAAGGTACTAACAGTGAACTTATTTTGAACTTTACTAACATTTAAATTTTGACTAAGTTTCATGCGAATTTTACATATTTTCACTAACAGTGCTTAGTCCAAAATTCAAATTTCAAAACTGAAATTCATCTATCAAAGATAAAACTTCTGTAACATCAAATTTCATTAAGCAAAGTTTGAATTTTGCACAAAATAAATGAGTCAAAAACAAAATTCGTCTGCTAGCCAATAATCCCTCCAGTCCATATTATAAGACATTTTGTATTAATTGCACGCATATTAATGAAATCATTTTTTCAATTAAAATCAATGCAAAAAGTATCCATATTTCCAATTTTACCCTTATTAAATACCACATTCTATTATCATTGTAGGGCTATAAAGGAGGAGAGAGGAAGCATTAAAGATATGGGTAAAATGGAAAGAAAAATATCCAATGCCCTATATTTTGGACCAAAAATTTGTCATACAAAATGTATTATAATATGGACCGGAGAGAGTATTTCTCAATTCCAACATAAGCTAACATCAGATTTACTTAATCTAATTCATTTAAAATATATGGTAACAAGATTAAGTAAATTTCAAAGGTTAAACCACCTCAAGACCTAAGTGAAAATAAAATATACCTAATAGCTAGATCTTCAAATGTTGAGCTCCACTTTTACTTGGTTATTTCCTTCCTGACATGCTCCATTTTGAACTTTCAATTCTTGGAGTATCCTATCTTTTCTTCTTTCTTGAGTGATACATGATGTTGATTACGATTTTTATATTTCGACGGTTACTCTTGCTGCTTGAACCATCCTACATTTTATATACTACATTTACAAACTAAGTAGTTAGTCTAATTTATATATCCAACTTGTATTATACAATATAAAAGCACAGTTGATATATTAGTGCATAACATAATATACACATTATAAACTCAATTAGATACAT
The DNA here is from genome assembly GCA_026686845.1 of Adenanthera pavonina. Taxonomy (NCBI): domain Eukaryota; kingdom Viridiplantae; phylum Streptophyta; class Magnoliopsida; order Fabales; family Fabaceae; genus Adenanthera; species Adenanthera pavonina. The sequence continues at coordinate 15,795,327 of JAIVEN010000017.1, forward strand.
GTTAATACACATTTTATTTCTTTAAGGAATAATATATATTAGATAAATATGATGCATTTGTTCTTTATTACTCTATATTTGTTATCATCAAAACTTATATTATATTAATCCTAACACATGTGAACTTGAAAATAAATATTGTCTCACCCTATCTCTCTTTATTTCTTAACGTGTGAAAAAATTTCATAAAAATTGCTAGTATAACAAAGATATTGAAATATCAGACTTGTCTCTTATTTCTAAACATATTCAATCAATAACTTCCCCATCAAAATTCTACAACAAGTAATAAGATTTGTTTGGATTTTTTTATTTTATACTTGATTTTTTTGAGTTTATGGTCATTACTTGTTAACTATATAATATTTAATATAAATATTTTTCTTATTTTTACAAATTTACAAACTACTATTGTATCAAAATACTAAAGTTAAATAGTGCATTTTTTTTGCCCAAAAAAATAATGAAGGCTTCTTAATTATTTAAAAATACATTCTCTTTCATTAATTGTTTCTTGTAAATTTAATGAAGAGCAGCGTATAGAACAAAAACAACAAAATTAAGAGCAAAATAATAGGAAAAATTTTGTTCACTTCAATATTTCATTTCTTGTACATCTCCCTTATTTATGTGCTGATAAGGGGATTGGATTTGTCCTTTTATCAAATACATAATTTTACTTAATTTTTATAAAAATAATAAATGTTTTGCCTAAATTTAAGTACATGCATTATTGTAATTATATTGATATCTATCTTCAATATAATTGCATGGATTATATCATTTTAAGTATATAATCTTCAAAGGATTCGTTAGTGCCCATGAATTCTAACTAACAAAATAGGAACAAAAAGGAAATCCGCAATCTAATAAGTTTGGTGCACTAGATTTTTTATTGGAAGTATGATTCCATTAAAACTCATGAAAATATCTCCTTGCCTCCCTATTTTGAAACCTCTTTTTTTCCTTAAAATTTATGTTTCATGACTGTGACATTTGGGCATTGATGAGGGCGGGGGGTGATTGCCAGTGTAAGAAAGGGGATGTGAGATAAAAGTAATGAGGCACGAACAAGGAACGGCTCATGGCAGACTTCTAAGCGGGAGGGGCATATGAATGAATCAAATGCATACCGGAACAAGAGGGATCCAGAGACTGAATAAGTATGGCACTATACGGTTAGGGATAACCTAAAGAAATTGATAGGTACTACCTATAGCAACAAGGTGCATCTATCTTTTTGATAGCCTATCCCTTAAGAACTCCTCAGTTAAGCGTGATTGACTTGGAGTATTTATGGGATGCGTGACCTTCTGGGAAGAAGATGTGTGAGTGAGGACAAAGCACACTAAAAGGACTTGTGTTAGTTTGTAGGAACAGTCGTCAATCCTAAAGAAGCGACATGATGTTACAATGACTATTTTGCTTTCAGTTTCAATTTGGGAAAGAAAATTTTTCTTCACAATCCATCATAAAACCCTTGCAAATTGTGTGACAAAATTTTTAAAATTTTGAAATGCCCAAATTTGCAATGAACCAATCCACTATAATATTTATAAAAAAAAAACCATTTTCTATCGTGAGTTTCCCTAATTTTGTTGCAATTTTTTCATCAAAAATTTTGTGTATTGTATTAATTTCATACCTAAAATCAAATCATTTCCTAACATATGAACTTATTTGTCATGGGGGAATTTCTTACTCTCAACACAGCATCCAACACTGTAATCATGTTACTGGCAAGAAAGATCAACTCAAGGTTAAGGTTGTTTGATAACTCTTCTAGAAAGGGTTTTAGAAACTTGATAAATCCTTGAAATTGTTGATGTAATGAAAAATAATTATTCAAACATACAGAAATTCTTTAAAATTAGATAAATTTCCCTATGTATTACAAGAAGTTTTGAGGACTGATTCATATTATTCATAATTTGTTAGTAGTACTACTTATTATAAAATTTTTTATATTTTTTATTCATATTACACTTAGAAAGTTTGGAGATTTTTTCCGTATTAGAAAATATATGATATCTATCATTAGAAACACAATTACCAAAAATATCCAAATGAATCAGCAAAAGAAACAATAATGGATAATCACATTTGAACTAGTTTGCCATGACTACAATGTCAAAAATTGCAATATCTAATTAAATGGCCTATAATCAAGTCAAATATAATTTTCCATTGATCCTAGGTATAGAAATTGCTACTAGGAAGATAACTATTTCTTATTCACTCAAGCTCCTCAAACTTTTAATAACTTGAGAGTGAGAGAGAGAGAGAGAGAGAGAGTGCATGTGTGTGTGTTATATATTGTCATCTTTAACATTAAAACTTTCTTGAATTCCTTTGTTCAATAGTTTTATTAGCTTCATTCTCCACTTTAGTATAAGTAGGTGGTTTCAATATTTAGTGTACTACATACGATGATTCAAAATCTTGGCTACTAGGTTGATATAATTAAAAATCTAGCGAAAAAGATTTTACCTTATAGGTAAATTTCATACAATGGTAGCATAACTTCCTTCTCCATAATAAATAGGGAACAAAGATGGATAATTTAGTCATTTGTATTAATTATCTTTTTGTTTTTCTATTTATACTTTTTCAGGCAATGTAATATCCCTTAATAAGCTTTCTTTCTTGTAGATAAAAGATTCTAATAACTTAAAGCCACAGCAAAGTTAGGACCAAGGGTGAAAAAAAAAGTATATTTTATAATGACTCAATTGGAGCTTTGATTCTACTAATGAGGGAGCATGCAAGGAACCACCCCTTGATTAAAATTATTAACAAGAGAAGTAATGTTGTGTGATTGGGATGTTTCTTATGAGCATGTGTGATTAATTGGCTTGCTAATCTATGAGATGGATGTTGACTTCAAATTGTTCTTCAAACCACTTATGGAGTATAGGAATCTTTTGCCTTCTAATATGTATAATTAATGAGCTTCACACTATTATTATCTCTTTCTAGATCCCTGTGTGCATGGTTGATGCTATAGTGTTTAAATTTTGTTTTTTAAACATTACAATCACGGACAACCTATTATTACATAAGAGTAAAATTTCTTACACTATACATATCCTCACGTTTACATGAAAAAGAAAATGGTCTATTGGACAAATAGTGGGAAATAATGATCTTGCCAGCATATTTATTGAATTTCCCCATAAATGAGTTTTAAGAGTGTAGTATTATGTGTTAGCAAGGCTGACTTCCCAAGAGGGGGGGTGAATTGGGAAGATTGAAATTTTTCTGCACAAAGTGAAGTAAGTAAAGATATCACAATATAATGAAGACAATGCGTAAAACAGAGCAAGCTAAAAAGTAAAGATAGGGAGAAGAAGACACAGTAATTTATCCTGGTTCGGTCTTTCCACTTGACCTACATCCAGTCTCCAAGAGACCTCTTGAGATTTATCCACTATACAGCAAGAATTTCAATGGGCTTCTTGCTAAGGCCACAGTACACGAGTATGCTATGTTTCTGAGCTCTCTCAAACTCTCCAAGCACTTTCACTATGTGCTTCCCAAATCCCCTTGTGAATACCCCTCACAAGTAAATCTATCTTCCAGATGAAGAGTAGATTGATTATAATGAAATAACTCTCTTGTAAAGAGTAGATATGAAAGTTTAAGTACAAGTATAGAAGTTGAGAGGGTAAAAGCTTTTGAGAAGAAGATTTAGCAGAGATTCGGTATATACAAGTTTGATTAGTTACCCACAACTTCAAATGATGTTGTATTTATAGATTTAGGTTTCAAATATCCGTTAGAGACTAAATCTATCCGTTGGGGAAGTTATCCAACGGTTACTCTGAAAAACTATCCGTTTACCAACCGCATTTAATGTTTCTGACATACTGAAATTCGAATTTTAGTTGGCCAACAGACGAATTTCGAAGGAACCGAAGATTAAAGCTTCCAACGATACAGCACGAAGTTCGTCTGTTCATGAAGTGAAATTCGAATTTTGAAACTTACAAAACATTTTCACAATGTGACATACGAATTTTCAAGAAGAAAGTTTTTCGGTTAAGTGTGAACAGTGTTTTCAATTTGCTACAGTGTCTTTGAAATTCGAATTTTGGTATCCCAAAATTCGTCTGTCCACTGAATGTTTGAAGAGACACAGTAGATTACTTTCTTCGAAATTCAAATTTTGAAAGGGTGAAATTCGTCTGTCAGAGAGACTCTTTCCAGACTAATTTTATCATTCGAATGTTGCAAGTTCTTATCATTCGTATGTCAATGTTTCACTTCAACAGACTCAAGAACTTAGCTTCTGAAATTCGAATTTTAATGTTCAAAGTTCATCTGTCAGAGAGCAGTTTTGAGACTTAAATCATTCTTGATCTCATATGAACTTTAACATAGTTTCAGACGAATTTCTTCTATTTTCTCAAGTTTTGCTTTGTTTGAAATTCGAATTTTGAAGACTCAAAGTTCGTCTGTTTCAAAGAGGCATCTTTCAGACTTATATGAAAATTCGAATGTTGAAACTTCAAAATTCATCTGTCAGAGAGCATTTATCAAACTCAATTTCATTTTGATTTCAGATGCACTTTATCATAGTTTCAGACGAATTTCTTTGGTTTTTACAAACTTCATTTTACTTGAAATTCGAATTTTGAAAGTGTGAAGTTCGTCTGTTACCAAAAGGCCTCTTTCAGAATAGATGAAAATTCAAATTTTGAACAACCAAAATTCGTCTGACAGAGAGCCATCTCTTCAGACTTATTCAGTTTAAGCTCGAAATTCGAATTTCCAAAGGCAAAGTTCAAATTTCCAACTTGACAGTTTAGCTTAAACTTTCAACCATCGTCTGTTTGTGGGTGTTTTTCAAATATTTGAAGATTTAACATAAAATCAAAGTTTGAAAACTTCTTTTCTTCAAATCAAAATCTTTTACCCAATCATAACAAAAACTAAGGATCCTATAAAAGATCTATTAGAAGTATTCAGAAAATCTTCGCTTGAAACAGCTTTGCTTCTCCTTTGATATCTTCAATCCAAGCTCTTGAATGTTGGTTTGGAATCATCAAAACTCTTGTTTCAACATTATGCATTCAACAACTAAAGATCTTTGGAAAGTTGACCCAAAGAAAAAAAAAAAAAGAACCTGTATAAGATGGAAGAGATAGTGTTATAACTATAGCATTTAGTATAAAAGCAGTATATATAACAATACAAGCACATAACTTAGCAAACGAAATAAGTTTAATCAATATATAATTCAAACTTCAAGACTTAATTAGATATTTACTTATAGGCTAAAGATTTTGGAACAAATAATGAAGTTTTACTGAATTGACTACTTGTGAAATTTGAAAACAAGTCATTTACACTACTATGATCAGATAATCATTTGAGTATTCCTTTTTTCTATGTCTAACTCCAACATATATATATATAGTTCAAATTAAAAGTCAAACAAGCATCAACATTGTAATATCCTTATTTTTATGGGATGTTATAAAATGAATAAAAGATGAGAAACGAAGCAAGATGAAAAGGCTATATATAATTGGGCGTTAGAAGGAATTAATTTCTTATCTAATTTTTCGAAGAAGTTATGTTCGGTCCTTAATTGGAATTAATTTTCCATAAGGCCCTTAGTAAAAATTAATTCCTGAACTCACCCCGAAAAATATACAATATACTACTTGAATGAAAGCTCACTCCAAGCTGAGCGTAATGGTATAAGTATTTCATGCCCAGGAGGTCTGGTTGAGAGATAGATCAATTTGAAAGTTAATGTGAATAGTGAAAAGGGAATAATAAAAAAATTGATCTTTAGGTGAAATTACAAGAAAGTGCCTAAAAGAATGGATAATTATATTTTTGACCCGGTTCAGGGGCAAAACGATCATTTCCCATATTTAAAGAAAAATATGAATATTGCATTTAAACCTCAAGGAATAAATGTTGATGTCATAAAATATATGAGGAATTGGGAAAAACAGAGAGACACCGTTAAGCGTAAAGAAGGGTAAAGAGGTCATTTTTTTCGGCTGGACGGAAAAATGAGAAATTATATTTTTTCCCCAAAGAATTCTTAAAAGGACATCCATGTCCTTAAAGTCATAAGAATACGTTGGATGGGTATGAGAAATGTCTTAGCGAAAATTACACCTAAGGACCCGAAAGTTTCAAGAATTATTAATTAACCCTGAGTCAAGGGCATTTTTGTAAATATGAGAAATTATAGTCAAAATGAAGATTTTAATGAGTTAGACCCAATAAAATATAATATAGAATTTATTAAGGTCAAAATAATATTTATTGGGTAATTAGGGTTTAATATTAATATTTTACCCGATAAAGGTCATTTAGGCTGCAGGAAAAGGAAGTACTGATTCAAGGACAATGATTGGACCTTAATAAAATATATTTTGGGTCTAGATAATGATGTTGGACCAAAATAAATTTTTAGATAATTCTGTACCAATTTAGTGACAATTTTGGCAAAAATACTTAATCGGTATGGGTAAATTTAATCGGTTAAGGGTATTCTGGTCCATAAAAATCATTAAAGCAATTTTTGACCAAAAATGGAGTGAATTACGTGGGAATTCAGATTGGGATACAAATGGAATTATGTGAAAAGCTTTTTAAAAGAAAAAGTAAATAAAAGTATATAGAAAAGTTAAGTAATTAATTATATGACATAATCATCATTTGAAACTTAACACTTCATCTCCCTCACGTCTCAACATGCTGAACCAATGAAGAAAAGGAAGAAGAAGGCGTAGGAAAAGAAGTGAAAAAGAAGACCAAGCTAGAGGATTTGTTTGGACCTAAAACTCTCAAGGTAGATTTCTATAGTTATCCTCTTATACATACTTGAGTATTATGATGTTTCATGGATTATTTCTCTCCATTTTCCCTCTGAAATTTTCTTCCTAGAGAGAGAGTAGAGAGAGAAAATGAAGCCATGAAGAAATTAAACCATGAAAAGTGATGTATTGGCTTCAAGGATTAAGGATATACCATTGGATTGTAAATTAATCGGGTAGTTATTTTTCTACAAATTTCTCAAATTTTCTGCCTATTTAGTGTTTGAAAAGGAAAGGGGATTTCATGATTTTGACCCCAAAAATGGATTCCTTGGGTCCAAAATAGGTAGATACAAGTATGTTGTACAAGAAAAGCTCAAGGGAAAACAAAATGGAATTTTTAGTTCAAGTATGCCACTTTGCGAATGAGCTTAATGAATCAATGGCTTATGGTATTATTTCATGATGCTATAGGGTTTCAAGAAGTGTTTTAAGATCAATGGAAGTATCCACCAAGTTTGGAGAACATTGGAAAGCAAGAAGGTAGTTATTTTCCTTGTTATGCTTAATATTGTCATACTTTGTTTCCATGATAATATGACTATGTCATATAATTGTTTGAATGCTTTATGATGTATTTTCATTGTTGGATGAATGTTTGAAGGGTTTTATGACCCTAGGATGTCCATTTTACAAAGTGTTACCATGCCAAAATTTTTATGGAATTGTATGGCATAATATGAAGTTATGATTTTCATTGATGATTTTATGAAATGATATGATGATGTGAATGCATAATTGGATATAACTACTGAGATTCTTTGAATCTCACCCTTCCAAATGATCATTATGTTTAGGCCCAAGCTATGGTAAGAAGGGGTCAAGAGTGCCAAGGAGAAAGAAGAAAGAGGATGAAGCATAATATTGTTTTCAAGTTATGATCTAGTTGTTTGAAATGATATATAAAGTTATGAGAATGTTACTAAATATGTATCTCCATGCTTTTATGATCATTAAAGCATTATGAAATGTTATGTATGAGTTTAGTACAATGAATGATGATGTATATGTCTATGGAGCTTACTTTGTAAAGTTATGATTGGAAATGCTTAAGTAGAACACTTTGAGGATAATGTAGATATTGTTTATGCAAGACAGGGCAGCTAGGTTAAGTAATATTTAAAGTACACAAGTATATCTTTAAAATGGTCTATAGAGCACTTCATTTGGAGATGTGTATAAATTATAGTGATTTTTCAAAGTTAGAGTTCAGAACAGAGAAAGATTGGGGAAAACTGGAAACTGAAAGCTAGGTATTGGAAAAATAAAAAGATGATATAAATTGTACAGATCTCCAAAAATTCAGTGGTTTATATCTATGAAAAGGTATATGTTTATAGTTTCATATTCCACTGATTTGGAGGTAATTGGAGCTATATGATAGGAGATATAGAGGTTTTCCCAAAACTGTTCCAGTAAAAGTAGAATTCTGACCCTTTATGATTTAAGTTAACACCCTGCCCTATTCAAGTTGAATAAATGTACAAGAGAAATATTTCTAGAAAGTAGACTCATAGGGCTTTCCAATGACATAAATAATGTTTGATTTGGATCATGGTAGAGTGAGATATGAATTTTTAAATATAAGGTCAAAATCCTGGGGAAGAGAAAATGACCAAATATACAGTAAATTATTGAGGAATAAACTGTATAAATTGGTCAAGTAAATGTTGAATCAAGAAGTTTTGATGATTCCTAACCAACATTGAAGAGCTTGGATTGAAGATATCAAAGGAGCTCAAAGTGTCTCAAGTGAAGAAAATCTGAGTAATCATTGCTAGGATTGTTGTAGGATCTTTTGTCATGGGTAAAAGATTTTGATTTGGTGGAAAAACGTTTTAAAACCTTGATTTTTTGTTGGATTATGAAATATTTGAAAAATACCCACCAACAAATGAAGTTTGAAGACATTGCATTAAACTATCATGTTGGAAATTCGAACTTTGGCTTCAAAAATTCGAATTTCGAGTTAAAACTGAATAAGTCTGAAGAGATATTTCTCTGACAGACAAATTTTGATTTTCCAAAATTCGAATTTTCATATGTGTCTGAAAGAAGCTGTTAAGCAACAGAAGAACTTTGAGTTTTGAACATTCAAATTTCAGATAAAATACAACTTATGAAAACTAAAGAAATTCGTCTGAAACAATGTTAAAGTTCATCTGAAATCAAGATTATTCTGAGTTTGAAATTTGCTCTCTAACATACGAACTTTGAACATGGACATTCGAATTTCAGAAGCTAAGGTTGTAAGTCTATTGCAATGACATGTTGACATACGAATGACAGTGTTTGTAAATTTGAATGTCAAAGTAAGTCTGAAAAGAGGTCTCTCTGACAGACGAATTTCATTTGAAGTTGTGGGTAACGAATCAAACTTTGTATATACTGAAATTCTGCCAAATCTTCTTCTCAAAATGCTTTTACCCTCTCAACTTCAATATCTGTACTTTAACCTTCATATTTACTCTATTCAAGAGAGTTATATCTTTGTAAATAATCTAATCTTCATCTGAAAGATAGATTTACTTGTGAGGGGATATCACAAGGGGATTAGGAAGCACATTGTGGAAGTGCTTAGAGAGATTGAGAAAGCTCTAGAAAACAGAGCACAAGCTGTGTACTGTGGCATTTGCAAGAAGCCCATTGAATTCTTGCAGTATAGTGAAAAATCTCAAGAGGTGTCTTGGGGACTGGACGTAGGTCAAGTGGATAGACCGAACCAAGATAAATTTCTGAGTGTTCTTCTCCCTATCATTACTTTTTCAGTTTGCTCTGCTTATACGCTGCTTTCATTATACCTTGCTTTCCTCACCTATTTCACTTTGTGCAGAAAATTTTTAATCTTCTCAATTCACCCCCCTCTTGGGAAGTCAGCCTAACTAACAAGTGGTATTAGAGCCTGGTTCCCAATCAAAGGATCTCATGGTCCGGGAATTAAAATGGCTGGCTTTGGTGAAAGCATACTACTAGAAGGGAACAACACAAATAGACCACCTGGCTTCAATGGAGAACACTATGGGTACTGGAAGATGAGGATGCAAATCTATCTCCAATCAATTGATCTTGATATTTGGTCAGTCATTGAGAAAGGAGATTTCGTCCCAATGGTCCTAACAGATGATTGAAAATACAAAGAAAAGCCAGAAGTAGAGTGGAATAAAGAAGACAAAAGAAGAGTCTTGCTAAATTTCAAGGCAAAGCATTGTTTAGTCAGTGCCTTGAACCAAGACGAATTTTACAGAGTCTCACAATGCTCCACTGCTAAAAGAATGTGGGACACTCTGCAGATTGCACATGAAGGAACAACTGGGGTCAGGGAGAACAGAGTAAACACATACATTGGAGAGTATGAAAACTTCAGAATGACTGAAGGAGAAACTGTAAAGAAGCTGCAAAAGAGATTCACTCTCATTATGAATCAACTGAAGAGCTTGGGAAAGGAGTACACTCAATCTTAAAAAGTAAGAAAGATACTCAGAGCTCTCCCTCTGGAATGGCAGCCCAAGGTGACAGCAATAGAGGAAGCCGGAGGAGAATCAATGGCCTCTGTCACAGCTCTTTTCGGCAGCCTTGAGGAGTATGAAGGAAAAATGAAAGCTCTCAAGGAAGCTGGACAGGATAGAAAGAAGAAAGGCCTTGCCCTTAAAACTGCTAAAGAAAAGGAAGAAGAATCTGACGAAGGAAATGAGCTGGATGAAGAAACTCTGGCTATGATGGTCAGAAAATTCGGAAGATTCTACAGCAAGAAGAGAAACAAGAGAATCTTCAAGAAGGGAGCAGCTGGAGAGAGCAAGAAAGAGGCAAAAGAACCTGTGACTTGCTATGAGTGCAAGAAGCAAGGACACATCAAATGAGATTGTCCTCAATTTCTCAAGAAGCAAGAGAAGGACAAGAAAGCTGCAGACAAAGGGTAGAAGAAGAAAGCCTATATCTCATCAATATGGGGCAACTCCTTAGATGAGGAAGAAGAGGATGAAGATGAGATTGCCAACATTTGTCTAATGGCGCTTGCTTCTGAGGAAGTTGAACCCTCATGCAGCAGTGATTAGGAAGAAGATGTATATGAATCTAAACCTTCCTATTATGAATTACTAGATGCATTTCATGAGCTTCATGATGAGTTTATTAAAGTTGCTAAAGAACTAAAACTAGCAAAGAAAAGGATTAATAAACTGGAATCTCAAAGTAACATTTCTGAAATTACTTCTTTACCTTTTGCTGAATCTGTTTGCTGTGAATCATGCATTGAACTGAAGCAAACTAATGAATATTTAGTGAAAAGCATGTCTAGGCTTACTCGAGGTAAAGATATGTTGTTTGCTTTGATGGGGAGCCAAAGAATATCACAAGGAAAAGCTGGTCTTGGCTATGATCCATGTGCTGTCAAGAAAAAGATTAGGAAGAAAAACCTAAATGCATATATGAGACATTTTGTGCATGCTGAGAATAATAGAAAGAAAAATAATACATCGCCTTACATTGGAACATATAATCAACCAAGGCATGCAAAACAAAAGTACTATCTGCATTGTTTTCTTCCTGCTTCTCAATCCAGCAGTCCCTTTACTACCTGTCATTTCTGTAATAAAAAGGGACATATTTCCAGTTCTTGTGCTATAAAGAAAAAAAAACTTGACAGGAAAACTAAATGGGTTCCTAAGGCTACATTTGTATCAAGGGAAAGGACTACTGACAGAAAAGAACCCAAACAAATTTAGGTACCTAAAAAGAAATTTTGAACCTTGTTTTGCAGGTCTGTCTCAAAGCTAAAAAGAGCAACAAATGGTATATGGACAGTGCCTGCTCAAGTCACATGACTGGTGACAAAGAGAAGTTCAACACCCTTAGAGACAAGAAAGGAGGAAAGGTGACCTTTGGGGGTGATCAATATGGCAAAATAGTCGGCATTGGCATTGTGGGCAAAAATCCTGAAACATCCATTGAAGAGGTGCTGTTTGTGATAGGCCTCAACCACAATCTACTGAGTGTGAGCCAAACATGTGACAAAGGAAATTGGGTGCTGTTTAACTCAAAGTTTTGCCTGGTCATCAGAAAAAGTGATCACAAAGTAATCCTCAAAGCTCAAAGGGATGGTAACTGCTATACTATTGATCTTGATGAACTTCCTCCCCTAGATTCTGTTTGTTTAATTAGTCAGGACAACGATAGTTGGCTATGGCATAGAAGATTAGCTCATGTCAACATGAATCAGATTTTTTTGAATCAAGAGTTTTGATGATTCCAAACCAACACTCAAGAGCTCGGATTGAAGATATCAAAGGAGATCAAAGTTGTTTCGAGTGAAGATTTTCTGAGTTTTTTCTATTAGATCTTTTGTAGGATCTTTAGTTTTAGTTGTGATTGGGTAAAAGATTTTGATTTGAGAAAAAGATGTTTTCAAACCTTGATTTTGTGTTAAATCTTAACTTAGTTGAAAAACACCCACAAACAGACGAAGTTTGAAAGTTTAAACTTAACTGTCAAGTTGGAAATTCGAACTTTGCCTTAGGAAATTCGACTTTCGAGCTAAAACTGAATCAGTCTGAAGAGATGGCTCTCTGTCAGATGAATTTTGATTGTTCAACATTCGAATTTTCATCTAAGTCTGAGAGAAGTTTCCTTGAAACAGACGAACTTTGGTTCTTCAAAATTCGAATTTCAGACAAAACAAAATTTGAGAAAATAGAAGAAATTCGTCTGAAACTGTGTTAAAGTTCATCTGAGATCAAGAATGATTTAAGTTTCAAAACTGCTCTCTGACAAACGAACTTTGAACATCAAAATTCAAATTTTAGAAGCTAAGTTCTTGAGTCTATTATTCAACTTCAATATTTGTACTTAAACCTTCAAATCTACTCTATTCAGGAGAGTTATTTCTTTATAAACAATCTGTTATTCATCTGGAATATAGATTTGCTTGTGAGGGGAAATCACAAGGGGATTGGGAAACACATTGTGAGAGTGCTTAGAGTGTTTGAAAGAGCTCCAAAAACAGAGCATACTCATGTACTGTGGCATTAGCAAGAAGCCCGTTGAATTCTTACTGTATAGTGGATAAATCTCAAGAGTTGTCTTGGGGACTGGAAGTAGGTCAAGTGGATAGACCGAACCAGAATGAATCACTGAGTTTTCTTCTCCTTATCCTTACTTTTCAGCTTGCTCTGTTTTATAAGTTGCCTTTATTACACTGTGCTATCTTTACTCATTTTAGTTTGTGCAGAAAAATTTAAATCTTCCCAATTCACCCCCCTCTTGGGAAGTCAGCCTTGCTAACAAGTGGTATCAGAACCCGGATTCTCATTCAAAGGAACTCACAGTCCGGGAATTAAGATGGCTGGCTTTGGAGAGAGTATACTTCCTGAAGGGAACAACACTAACAGACCACTAGGCTTCAGTGGAGAGCATTATGGGTACTGAAAGATGAGAATGTAGATCTACCTCCAATCAATTGATCTTGACATCTGGTCAGTCATTGAAAAAGGAGATTTCGTCCCAATGGCTCTGACTGAAGATGGAAGACACAAAGAGAAACTGGAAGCAGAATGGAATGATGAGGACAGAAGGAGGGTCCTACTGAATTTCAAAGCAAAGCATTGCTTAGTCAGTGCCCTGAACCAGGACGAATTCTACAGAGTCTCACAATGCTCCACTGCAAAAGGAATGTGGGACACTCTACAAATTGCACATGAAGGAACATCTGGAGTCAGGGAGAACAGACTGAACACGTGCATTGGCGAGTACAAAAGCTTCAGAATGGCTGAAGGAGAAACTGTAAAGGAGCTTCAAAAGAGATTTACTGTCATTGTAAATCAACTGAAAAGCCTAGGAAAGATTACACTCAGTCTGAGAAAGTAAGAAAGATACTCAGAGCTCTCCCTCTGGAATGGCAGCCCAAGGTGACAGCAATAGAAGAAGCCAGAGGAGAATCAATGGCCTCTGTCACAGCTCTCTTTGGCAGCCTTGAGGAGTATGAAGGAAAAATCAAAGCACTCAAGGAAGCTGGGCTAGACAGAAAGAAGAAAGGCCTTGCCCTCAAAGCTGCTAATAAAAAGGAAGAAGAATCCGATGAAGGAGATGAGCTGGATGAGGAAACTCTGGCTATGATGGTTAGAAAATTTGGAAGATTCTACAGCAAGAAGAAGAACAAGAGGTTCTTCAAAAAGGGAGCTGCTGGAGAAAGCAAGAAAGAGGCAAAAGAACCTGTGACTTGCTATGAGTGCAAGAAGCAGGGACACATTAAGTGGGACTGCCCCCAATTCATCAAGAAGCAGGAAAAGGAAAAGAAAGCTGCTGACAAAGGGAAGAAGAAGAAAGCCTATATCTCATCCATATGGGGCAACAGCTCAGATGAGGAAGAAGAAGATGAAGATGAGATTGCCAACATTTGTCTGATGGCACTTGCCTCTGAAGAAGCCACACCCTCATGCAACAGTGATCAGGAAGAAGAGGTATATGAATCTGAACCTTCCTATTCTGAATTACAAGATGCATTTTATGAGCTTCATGATGAATTCATTAAAGTTGCTAAAGAACTAAAATTGGCAAAGAAAAGGATAAATAAGCTGGAATCTCAAAGCATAGTTTCTGAAATTGCCTCTTTACCTATTACTGAACCTATTTGTTGCACTTCATGTACTGAACTTAAGCAAACTAATGATTATTTAGTTAAAAGCATGTCTAGGCTCACTAGAGGTAAAGATATGTTGTTTGCCTTGATGGGGAGCCAAAGAATATCACAAGGAAAAGCTGGTCTTGGCTATGATCTATGTGCTGTCAAGGAAAAGATTAGGAAGAAAAACCAGAATGCATACATGAGACATTTTGTGCATGCTGAGAGTAACAAAAAGAAAGATCATATGTCATCTTGCATTGAAACATATAATCAAACAAAGTATGCAAGACAAAAGTATTATCTGCATTGTTTTCTTCCTGTCACTCAATCTAGTAGTCCCTTCATTACCTGTCATTTCTATAACAAAAAGGGACATATTTCCAGTTCTTGTGCATTAAAGAAAAATGGACTTGGCAGGAAAGTTGAATGGGTTCCCAAAGTTACATCTGCATCTAGGGAAAAATCTACTGACCAAAAAGGACCCAAGCAAATTTGGGTACCTAAAAGGAAAACATAAACTTTGTTTTGCAGGTCTGTCTCAAAGCTAAGAAAAGCAACAAATGGTATATGGACAGTGCCTGCTCAAGTCACATGACTGATGATAAGGAGAAGTTCATCACCCTTAGAGACAAGAAAGGAGGAAAGGTGACCTTTGGAGGTGATCAATACGGCAAAGTTATTGGCATTGGCATTGTGGGTAAAAATCCAGAAACATCCATGGAAGAGGTGTTGTTTGTTTTTGGCCTCAACCACAATTTGCTGAGCATGAGTCGGACCTGTGACAGAGGAAATTGGGTGCTGTTTGACTCAAAGTTTTGCCTGGTCATCTGAAAAAGTGATCACAAAATAATCCTCAAAGCTCAAAGGGATGGTAACTGTTATACTATTGATCTTGATGAACTTCCTCCCTTGGATTCTGTATGTTTAATTAGTCAGGATAATGATAGTTAGTTATGGCATAGGAGATTAGCTCATGTTAATATGAATCAATTATCTAAACTGGTTAAAAATGAGCTGGTAACTGGACTACCAAAGATATCTTTTGAGAAAGACAAAGAATGTGATGCATGTATAAGAGGAAAACAAACTAAATCATCTTTTAAATCTAAAAATATAGTCACCACAACTAGACCACTTGAGTTGCTACATATAGACTTAATTGGACCTTCTAGGGTAAAGAGTCTAGGTGGTAACCTGTATGTACTTGTAATTGTAGATGATTATTCTAGATTCACTTGGACATTATTTCTTTCCTCTAAAAGTGATACCTTTGAAGCATTTGTAACCTTAGCTAAGAAAGTGCAAAATGAGAAAGGTATTTCCATTGTGTCAATCAGGTCAGATCATGGAGGAGAATTCGAGAATGCATACTTCCTGGAGTACTGCAATGATCATGGGATTAACCACAACTTCTCAGCTCCAAGGACCCCTCAACAGAATGGGGTAGTAGAAAGGAAGAACAGAACTATTGGAGAGATGGTCAGAGCTATGCTGAATGAAAAGGAACTCTCTCAAGTGTTTTGGGCTGATGCAGTAAATACAGCAAGCTACATCATAAACAGATCCTACATCAGACCAATCCTTGGGAAGACTCCATACGAGCTGTATAAGGGAAGAAAACCAAATCTGTCTCATCTCCATGAATTCGGATACAAATGCTTCATTCACAACAATGGGAAAGAAAATCTGGGTAAGTTTGGTGCCAAATCCGATGAAGGTATATTTCTGGGCTATTCTAGTAGGAGTAAGGCATATAGAGTTTACAATAAAAGATCAAATGTGGTAGAAGAATCTGTGCATGTGATTTTCATTGAAAATGAAACTGGTTCAAAACATGTTACCAATGAGGATGATCTTGCTTTCAACTTTGAAAAACTGGGCATTTCTGATAAAAGTAAAACTGAACCTCCAAAAATACCTGAATCTGTTAACACAGAGGAAGATATTCAGGAGTAAGAGTTTAATGAAGAAAACAATGAAGAAACTTCTCAAGAACTCCCTAGAGCTTGGAGATATCAAAGGAATCATCATGTTGATCAAGTAATAGGGAATGTTCAAGAGAGAGTCAAAACTAGAAAACAGTTAAGGGATCAAATGCTCAACTGCGCTTTCATTTCTCAAATTGAACCCAAATGTGCTGAAGAAGCCTTAACTGATGAATACTGGATTCTAGCTATGCAAGATGAACTAAATCAGTTTGAAAGAAATCAAGTTTGGGATTTAGTGCCTAGACCCAAAAATCATCCTGTTATTGGTACCAAATGGGTTTTCAGAAATAAACTGGATGAATATGGAACAATAATCAGAAATAAAGCTAGATTGATTGCTAAAGGGTATAATCAGGAAGAAGGTATTGATTTTGAAGAAACCTTTGCACCAGTAGCTAGACTAGAGGCTATAAGAATCCTGCTGGCATATGCATGCATGAAAAATATTTTACTATATCAAATGGATGTAAAGAGTGCCTTTCTAAATGGATATATCATGGAAGAGGTTTATGTAGATCAACCTCCAGGTTTTGAAGATTCTACTAAACCAAACCATGTTTATAAACTGAAGAAAGCTCTTTATGGTTTAAAACAAGCCCCTAGAGCATGGTATGAGAGACTAAGCAATTTCTTAACTGAAAAGGGGTTCAATAGAGGCAAAGTTGACACAACTTTATTTACTAAGAAAGAAAATAGAGATTTACTAATTGTTCAAATCTATGTTGATGATATCATTTTTGGTGCTACTAATGAAGCTCTTTGCAAGAATTTTTCTGAGTTAATGCAGGGAGAATTCGAGATGTCTATGATGGGAGAACTTAACTTCTTCCTTGGACTGCAAATCAGACAACTTCATGATGGTATCTTTCTCAGTCAATCCAAGTATCTAAAAGAACTGCTAAAGAAGTTTGGAATGGAGAGTGTCAAACCAATGGGAACACCTATGGCAACTGCAACCAAACTGGACATGGATGAGAATGGGAAGATGTTTGACATTACTCAGTATAGGAGAATGATTGGATCCTTGCTGTACCTAACTGCCAGGAGACCTGACATTGTGTTCAGTGTCTGTATGTGTGCCAGGTTCCAATCATGCCCCAAAGAAACCCATGCAACAGCTGTGAAAAGAATATTCAGATATCTTATTGGAACATCACAAATGGGTCTCTGGTATCCAAAAGACAGTGCAGAAGATCTCAAAGGATACACTGACGCCGATTTTGCCGGATCTAAAACTGACAGAAAAAGTACAAGTGGAACTTGCCAGTTTCTTGGAGGATCCCTGGTTTCTTAGTTCAGCAAAAAGCAAAACAGTATGGCCTTATCCACTGCAGAAGCTGAGTATGTTGTAGCTGGAAGCTATTGTGCCCAAGTCATCTGGATGAAGCAGCAGCTGGAAGATCTTGAGGTTAAATTGAAAGAGATTCTAATCATGTGTGACAACCAAAGTGCTATAAATATCACCAAGAACCCTGTCATGCATTCAAGGACAAAACACATTGAAGTTAGGCACCACTTCATAAGGGATCACGTACTGAAAAGAGAAGTCAGATTGGAATACATCCCAATAGAGAATCAAGTTGCTGACATACTCACAAAGCCTCTATCAGAAGATAGGCATTGCAAAATAAGAAGAGAAATGGGTATGGAAAATCCCAGTGAACTGTAAGTTATTATCTTGCAATCCTGTTTTCAAAAAGTTCATCTTTAAAACAATTCTAACTTTAGCATCGGAGCATGTTTAATTTAAGTTGCAGGTGCTCCCCACAAGATTTAATGGCAAGAAACCTGAAGATTAGAGCACACCAGAATGGAACAACCAGAAAATGAAGTAAATGATGAAAATTCTTAAGTTCTGGATCCATCCTGTAAGTTTCGAAAGATGAAATTCGCATTTTAATGTGTGTTAGACGTATTTTGCTTCATAAACTATGCTTTTGACATGGTCAATATGGTCAACATTCGAATTTCGGTTGACTAACAGACGAACTTCGGCCTGTTATGCTTTGGAACAGTTCTCAGTGTTGCCTCGAAATTCTTCTGTTAGATCTTGAAAGTTTGAATTTTCAAAAACAAAAATTTCATGGTTATGATTGTCCATCACCGTTATTCTAATTTTCACTTCTTAACATTCGAATGTTGGATAACCGTTACAAAAGTTGAAAAATTCGAAGGTTCAGTTCAAAATTCGTCTGTTGAATCATGTTCTTCATGTTGAATGCTTGAAAGATGAAGTTCTACATGCTTAATTCGTCTCTTGATTGATGGTTTGATTGATGCCTGCCTTTTTCTTTTCAACATTCAAACTTTGGTGGAACAAAATTCGTCTGTTGTGTTTGTTTTGCTTGATTCAAGCCACTGTCAGAGGAACTTTCAGGATGAAAATTCATCTGTCAGTAAACTATGCTAAACGGTTTAACTTGTAACTGCCCGAAGTTCGAATTTTGACCCCTCAAAATTCGTCTGTCAGACGGTTACATACGTTAAATGCAACGGTTTTCCAAAGAACAGACGCAACCCTATTTGTAACCTCTCTAAGTCTGTTCTGATTCTCTCTTCAATCCGCTTGACTCCTGACCAAAAACCATCATTCTCCACCGTCTAAACTTCCATTCGCATCCTATAAACCTTTTCTTAGCCACATTCTGCATCACTCAACCAAGAAATGGCAAGAGTCAAAATTCCTGGAGCAGGAAAAGCTGTGGCCCATCCAAAGAGGAATGTTAAATCTCAATATGCTACCAAGGAAGGAGAGAAACCCAAGAGAAAGGCCAAATCCAGTAAGGCAACTCCTTCTAAACGCCAAAAATCTTCATCCAAAGCAGAATCTCAGAAAACTGGGCCCTTCTCTTCAAAAAGCGCAGAACCTTCTGTGCCTACTGTTGCTTCTTCTGCTTCTTCCAGTACTTAATCTGGAGAGTTCGAAATGACTACACTGCCACTGTGGAGCACTCCTGAGATTCAAGAAGAGTACACTACCAAGTTTTCCAACAAAAAGGTAATCAAGCCTCACTGTGTAAATATGGAACAATTTCTGATATCCAACAACTTTGATGCTGCATTATGGTTGTTAAGATATAAAAATCTGTTGGAAATTGCTGAAAAATATGATGATAAGGTAGTAAAAACTTGGTATGCCTCTCTTCAATATAATCACAAGAAAGCCAAATGGGAGGTCACCTTGAGATCAAGGACCATTTGGCTTGCTGATGAAACCTTCAATGAGGTGCTGGAAATCCCAGGACAAGATGGGCTGAAAGTTGACATCACAGCCTCTGGATATATGGATGAGGCAAGTACAGCTGATGAAGAAGGTGGACCCTTCCTGAACTACAAGAAGAGCACTATTTTGGACACCCTATTCAGGAGAAGGGAGAACAGGCCAACGATAAATCTGTTGAAGCCCACAGACCTAAGTGTTCAAGTAAGGATTCTGCACTACATAGTGTCCAGGATCATATTCAACAAGGGTGGCAGCTTCAATTTGATAACAAGGGCAGAGGCTCATGTGATGACTGCTATCATTCGTGGGAAGCTGATTAATCTAGGTCATATCATCCTCCAGTGAATGATAAAGGCAAGGGATCAGAGGAAGGATTCCACACTCCCCTATGCAGCAATTATTTCAAGAATCCTGCAGCATGCTAGGATTCAACACATTGAAAAGAGGAAAGGGAAACTCACCGAGGCATTCAAAGAAGAGGAATTGCAAAGGATGGGTATTGAAAGAGATGAAGGCAGATGGGTTGGAAAGGGAGCAGGGAAATCTGAAGACCTGTTCTTTGTTACTGATGCATCCCTCCAACAAGAAGGCACTTCTGAGGCCCCTGACAGATCTGTACTCAGCCTTCTCAGCCAATTCCATCTCCATACAGGCCTGCTCACCCTCCTTCCACTCCCTCCTCACGGGCCAAACCTACAAAGATCACTGAGTTGTTTGACAGTCTGTCAACACTCATTCTCAGCATTAAGGATGAGCAAAATGCCAAATTTGCTCATCTATAAGATCAGATCCATCAGTTGGCTGTGAATATGAAGGTGGTGGTTGATGCCTATGAAGATATTAAAAATGCAATTCCTACTACTTCAGCTCCACCTTAGCCCGGTATCCCTGAACCTGCTCTGTCTCCAACTCCTGAGCCTCCAAGCCCCTTCGAGATTGCCTCCTCTCACCATGATGGTGATACAGATGGTGCTGGTGCAATGAGGACACCAAGTCCTGGTCCACCCCTGGACTATGGCCTGGAAGAAGAAGGACTTCAAGAAACAAGCCCTCTTGAGCCTATGCAAGAAGATGCTCTGGATTCAACTTTGTCCATTCAAGAATCAGAGCAAGTTGAAAGACTGGTTGCAGCCATTTCAACCTCTTCTGTGCCAGAAGGAGCAAGCAATGAGGAAAGGAGCATTGTATCTGTTGTTGATTATCTTGGTATTGCTCACAATGCTCTGCTGCAAGCTCAAAGGAGAAGGCTGGAAGAATTGTTTCCTCCTGCTGAAACAGCTTCTCATTTTATTGCTGCTTATGGGCTCTCAGAGGAACAGAGAACTCAACTAGCTCTTTCTAGGTAGGAAATGCAAGTGCTGCTGGAGGTCTCTAATGATGATGATGATGAAGAGCCTGCTGAGCCCCCTGCACCAGTTCAACCAGAGATTCCTTTTGCTCCTATCCCTCTTCATGTTGTTCCTCTCTCTCAGATTCCTCCTCCAATGGACTTTGTTGGCCTTCCTGATGATGCCAAAAAGGGGGAGAAGATAAAGCAAACTGGGACTAAGCAAGCTGGAAAATCTGCTGAGCCATCTGGAAAAGGAAAGACGTACAGCAAGAAGACTAAGCCAAAGAAGAAGTTATGTGATGTTTTTAGATCTTAAGCTGAATCCTCTTACTGTATCTTGTTTTAGTTGCTGTATCTTGTATTAGTTGTTTAATTGTATTTGGTTGTTTGATATTTTTTGAGAACTGCTCTTTAATTGGAATATATATGGCAACAATTTGATTAAATGAATTATGTTTTTGCTTGCAATAATTTGGGCTTTGAATCTCCTCACTTAATCTGTTGACAATGATATCTTATGAACTGTAATGCATGTGTTGAGGGGGAGCTTGTGAAAGTAAACCCAAGAACTAACCCAGTGTGTGAGTCGTTTTGTCATCATCAAAAAGGGGGAGAATGTTGAATCAAGAGTTTTGATGATTCCAAACCAACACTCAAGAGCTCGAATTGAAGATATCAAAGGAGATCAAAGTTGTTTCGAGTGAAGATTTTCTGAGTTTTTGCTATTAGATCTTTTGTAGGATCTTTAGTTTTAGTTGTGATTGGGTAAAAGATTTTGATTTGAGAAAAAGATGTTGTCAAACCTTGATTTTGTGTTAAATCTTAACTTAGTTGAAAAACACCCACAAACAGACGAAGTTTGAAAGTTTAAACTTAACTGTCAAGTTGGAAATTCGAACTTTGCCTTAGGAAATTCGAATTTCAAGCTAAAACTGAATCAGTCTGAAGAGATGGCTCTCTGTCAGATGAATTTTGATTGTTCAACATTCGAATTTTCATCTAAGTCTGAGAGAAGTTTCCTTGAAACAGACGAACTTTGGTTCTTCAAAATTCAAATTTCAGACAAAACAAAATTTGAGAAAATAGAAGAAATTCGTCTGAAACTGTGTTAAAGTTCATCTGAGATCAAGAATGATTTAAGTTTCAAAACTGCTCTCTGACAGACGAACTTTGAACATCAAAATTTGAATTTTAGAAGCTAAGTTCTTGAGTCTGTTAAAGTGAAATGTTGAGATACGAATGATGTGAACTTGCAATATTCGAATGATAAAGTTAGTCTGAAAAGAGTCTCTCTGACAGACGAACTTCACTCTTCAACATTCGAATTTCGAAGAAACTAAACTACTGTGCCTCTTTTTCATGTACTGGGAACAGACGAATTTTGGGCTTCCAAAATTCAAATTTCGAGTGTACTGTAGCAAATTGAAAACACTGTTCATACTTAACCGAAAAACTTTCTTCTTGAAAATTCATATGTCACATTGTGAAAATGTTCTACAAGTTTCAAAATTCGAATTTCACTTCATGAACAGATGAACTTCGTGTTGTAACGTTGAAAGCTCTAACCTTCGGTTCCTTCGAAATTCGTCTATTGACCAACCAAAATTCAAATTTCAGTATGTCAGAAGCATTAAATGCGATTGGTTAACGGATAGTTTTTCAGAGTAACCATTGGATAACTTCTCCAACGGATAGATTAAAGTCTCTAATAGACATTTGAGACCTAAATCTATAAATACAATAACATTTGAAGTTGTGAGTAACAAATCTAACTTGTATATAACAAATTTCTGTCAAAACTTCTTCTCAAGAGCTTTTACCCTCTCAACTTCAATATTTGTACTTAAACCTTCAAATCTACTCTATTCAGGAGAGTTATTTCTTTATAAACAATCTGTTATTCATCTGGAATATAGATTTGCTTGTGAGGGGAAATCACAAGGGGATTGGGAAGCACATTGTGAGAGTGCTTAGAGTGTTTGAGAGAGCTCCAGAAACAGAGCATACTCATGTACTGTGGCATTAGCAAGAAGTCCGTTGAATTCTTGCTGTATAGTGGATAAATCTCAAGAGTTGTCTTGGGGACTGGAAGTAGGTCAAGTGAATAGACCGAACCAGAATAAATCACTGAGTTTTCTTCTCCTTATCCTTACTTTTCAGCTTGCTCTGTTTTATAAGTTGCCTTAATTACACTGTGCTATCTTTACTCATTTCAATTTGTGCAGAAAAATTTAAATCTTCCCAATTCACCCCCCCTCTTGGGATGTCAGCCTTGCTAACAGCTTTCAAAATTGGTTAAAAATGAGCTAGTCACTGGCCTGCCAAAAATTGCTTTTGAAAAGGATAAAGAATGTGATGCATGCTTAAAAGGAAAACAAACAAAATCTTCTTTCAAATCCAAAAACGTAGTCACCACAACTAGACCACTAGAACTACTGCATATGGATTTAATTGGTCCATCTAGGGTAAAGAGCATTGGTGGTAACCTGTATGTGCTTGTAATTGTGGATGATTACTCTAGATTTACATGGATATTATTTCTTTCCTCTAAAAGTGATACCTTTGATGCATTTGTAACCTTAGCTAAGAAAGTGCAAAATGAGAAAGGTATTTTCATTGTGTCTATCAGGTCAGATCATGGAGGAGAATTTGAAAACTCTTACTTTCTGGAGTACTGCAATGAGCTTGGTATTGATCACAACTTCTCAGCTCCAAGAACTCCTCAACAGAATGGAGTAGTAGAAAGGAAGAACAGAACCATTGGAGAGATGGCTAGAGCTATGCTTAATGAAAAGGAGCTGTCTCAAGTGTTTTGGGCTGATGCAGTAAATACAGCAAGCTACATCATAAACAGAACCTACATCAGACCAATCCTTGGAAAGACTCCATACGAGCTGTACAAGGGAAGAAAGCCAAATCTGTCACATCTCCATGTGTTCAGGTGCAAATGCTTCATTCACAACAATGGGAAAGAAAATCTGGGTAAGTTTGATCCCAAATCTGATGAAGGTATATTTCTGGGCTATTCTAGTAGAAGTAAGGCATTTAGAGTTTTTAATAAAAGGTCTAATTCAGTAGAGGAATCTGTGCATGTAGTATTTATTGGAAAATGAAACTGCTTCTAAATATGTTTCAAATGAAGATGATCTTGTTTCAAACTTTAAAAAGTTAGATATCTCTAATGAAGATACAATTGAGCCTCCAAAAATATCTGAATCTATTGATATAGAGGAAGATATTCAGGAGAGAGATTTTGAAGAAGAAAATAATGAAGAAACATCTCAAGAACTCCCTAGAGCTTGGAGATATCAAAGGAATCATCCTGTTGATCAAGTAATAGGGAATATTCAAGAGAAAGTTAGAACCAGAAAACAGTTAAGGGATCAAATGATTAACAGTGCTTTCATATCACAAATTGAACCTAAATGTACTGAGAAAGCCTTAACTGATGAGTACTGGATTCTAGCTATGCAGGATGAATTAAATCAATTTGAAAGAAATCAAGTCTGGGATTTAGTACCTAGACCCAAAAATCATCCTGTCATAGGTACCAAATGGGTTTTTAGAAATAAACTTGATGAATCAGGATCAATCATCAGAAACAAAGCTAGACTGATTGCTAAAGGATATAATCAAGAAGAGGGTATTGATTTTGAAGAGACTTTTGCTCCAGTAGCTAGATTAGAACCAATTAGAATTCTATTAGCATATGCATGCATGAAAAATATTTTTTTGTATCAAATGGATGTAAAGAGTGCTTTTCTGAATGGACATATCATGGAAGAGGCTTATGTAGATCAACCCCCAGGTTTTAAGGATTCTGCAAAACCAAACCATGTGTATAAATTGAAGAAAGCTCTTTACGGTTTAAAACAAACCCCTAGAGCATGGTATGATAGATTGAGTAGTTTTCTAACTGACAAGGGGTTTAACAGAGGAAAAGTAGATACAACTTTGTTCACGAAGAAAGAAAACAAAGATTTACTGATTGTTCAAATCTATGTTGATGATATTATAGTTGGTGCTACTAATGAATCTCTTTGCAAGAATTTTTCTAAGTTAATGCTGGGGGAATTTGAAATGTCTATGATGGGTGAACTCAACTTCTTCCTTGGATTGCAAATCAGACAGTGCAATGATGGTATCTTCCTCAATCAATCCAAGTATCTGAAGGAATTGCTGAAGAAGTTTGGAATGGAAAATGCCAAGCCAATGGGGACACCTATGGCTACTGCAACCAAACTGGACATGGATGAGAAAGGGAAAGTGTTTGACATTACTCAGTACAGAAGAATGATTGGATCCCTGCTGTACTTAACAGCCAGCAGACCTGACATTATGTTTAGTGTCTATATGTGTGCAAGGTTCCAATCATGTCCCAAAGAAACCCATGCTACTACTGTGAAAAGAATCTTCAGATATCTTATTGGAACATCACAGATGGGTCTTTGGTATCCAAAGGGCAATGGAGAAAATCTCAAAGGATACACTGATGCAGACTTTGCAGGATCCAAAACTAACAGAAAAAGCACAAGTGGAACTTGTCAGTTTCTTGGAGGATCCTTGGTTGCATGGTTTAGCAAAAAGCAGAACAGTATGGCCTTATCCACTGCAGAGGCTGAGTATGTTGCAACTGGAAGCTGTTGTGCCCAAATCATCTGGATGAAATAGCAACTGAAAGATCTTGAGGTTGAGTTGAAAGAGATACCAATAATGTGACAATCAAAGTGCTATCAATATCACAAAAAATCCTGTCAAGCACTCAAGGACAAAACATATTGAAGTTAGGCACCACTTCATAAGGGATCACATTCTGAAAGGAGAAATTAGATTGGAATACATCCCAACTAAAGATCAAGTTGCAGATATCATGACAAATTCTTTGTCAGAAGATAGATATTGCAAGATAAGAAGAGAATTAGGTATGGTAAATCCCAATGAACTATAAGTAATTCTTTGTGCACTTCTGTTTTTAAATCTTACAACATTGAATTAATTCTGACTTTAGCATCGGAGAGTGTTTAACTTAAGTTGCAGGTGCTCCTCATAAGATTCAATGCTGATAAATCTGAAAAATGGAGCACACTGGAAAGGAACAATCAAAGATTGAAGTAAAGGGCAAAAATCCTGAATTTCTGGATTCAATCTGTAAGTTTTATAGTTGAAATTCGTATATTGATTATGTGTTAGACGAACTTCTGTGAAAAATTAAGTTTCTGAGGAAGTCAGCATGGTCAACATTCGAACTTTGCATATCCAACTGACGAACTTCAGCCTGTTATTAGAAGGAACAGTTCTCGGTGATGCCTCGAAATTCGTTTGTTGATCCTTCAAAATTTGAATTTTCAAGAATAAAATTTCAAAGTTATGAATGTCCAACATAATGATTATACTAACGCTTATCTCTTAACATACGAATGTTGGACAACTTTCACAAAGTTGAGAAATTCGAATTTCTAACTTAAAATTCGTCTGTTGAAATATGCTCCTCAATGTTGAATCTTTAAAAGATGGAGTTTTGTATGCTTAATTCATCTATTATTTGGTGGTTTGCTTGCTGCTTGGTGTTTTCTCTTGAAAATTTGAACTTTGTTGAGACAAAGTTCGTCTGTTCATCTTGTGTTGCTTGAGCCAAGCCACTGTCAGACGAACTTTCTGAAAAAAAACTCGTCTGTCAGTAAGCTTTGCTGAACGGTTTAACTTATAATTGCCTGAAGTTCGAATTTTGACCCTTCAAAATTCGTCTGTCAGACGGTTACACACATTAAAACTAATGGTTTTCATTTGAACAAACATAACCCTATTCCTATTCTCTCTGAGTTTGTTCCAATCCTGCATTCAATCCTCTTCAATTCTGATCCAAAACTGTCATTTCCCACTGATTAAACTTCCTTTTGCATCCTTTAAACATGTTCCTTGCCTCATTCTGCAACATTCATCCGTGAAATGGCAAGAGTCAAGAATCCAGAAGCTGGCAAAAGAGAGCCTCGTCCAAAACATTCTGTAAAATCCCAATATGCCACAAAGGAAGGAGAAAAACTGAAGAGAAAGGCCGAATCAAGCAAGGGAACTCCTTTCAAACGGCAGAAATCTACACCCAAGGGAGAATCAAAGAAGGTTGAACCCTCTTCGTCAAAGGTAGCATAACCTTCGGTCCCTGTTCCTGTTGCTGCTGAACCAGTTGCTTCCACTTCAACCTCAAGCACTGAATCTGGGGAATATGAGCTTACCACTCTACCATTATGGAGCACTCTACAGATTCAAGAGGAATACTCCACCAAGTTTGCCAACAAGAAGGTAATCAAGCCACATTGTGTAAACTTGGAAGATTTCTTGGTCTCAAATAATTTTGATGCTGGTATATGGATGATGAGATACCAGAATCTATTGGAAGTAGTGAAGACTTGGTATGCTTCCCTAAAGTACTATAGCAAAAAGAAGAAGTGGGCTGTCAATCTGAGATCTAGGACCATCTGGCTTACTGATGAGACATTTAATGAGGTATTAGAGATTCCAGGGTAGGATGGCCTCAAGATTAACACCACTGCCTCTGGGTACATGGATGAGGCAGATACTGCTGATGAAGAATGTGGCCCCTTTCTGAACTACAAGGAGAGCACAATTCTGAGGACATTGTTCAGAAGAAAAGAAAACTGGCCATCCATAAATGTATTGAAGCCGACAGATCTCAGTTTCAAGTAAGGATCCTGCACTACATAGCATCCATTTGATAACAAGGGCATAGGCACATGTCATGGCTGCAATCATGCGTGGAAAGCTGATCAACATGGGACATATCATACTCCAATGCATGATCAAGGCAAGAGATCAAAGAAAGGACTCCACACTCCCTTATGCTGCTATCATCTCCAGAATTCTGCAGTATGCAAGAATACAACATCTTGAGAAGGGAAAGGGTAAGCCCACAGAGATCTTCAAGGAGGAAGAACTGCAAAGAATGGGTATTGAAAGGGACGAAGGAAGATGGGTTGGAAAGGGAGCAGGAAGAACTGAAGATCTATTCTTTGTTGAAGGTGCCTCCCTACAGCAAGAGCGTACTTCTAAGGCTCCTGCCAGACCTACTCCTCAGCCCTCTGTGCCTGTCCCATCTCCCTCCAAGCCCACTCACATTCCATCCACTCCCTCCTCTCGTGCCAGGCCAACCAAGATCACTGAGTTATATGACAGCATGTCTACACTCATTCTAAGCATCAGAGATGAGCAAAATGTCAAGTTTGCTCATTTGCAAGATTAGATTCATCAGTTGGCAAAGAATATGAAGGTGGTTGCTGATGCTTATGAAGAAATTCGAAGTACAATCCCTACCACTTCAGCTCCACCTCACCCAGGGTTCTCTGTGCCTGTCCATTCTCCCACTCCTGAGCCTCCAAGCCCATTTGAGATTGCTTCCTCTGACCATGATGATGATATAGATGGTGCTGAGTCTGCTGGTGCAATGAGGACACCAAGTCCTGGTCCACCCTTGGACTATGGCTTGAAAGAGGAAGGACTTTAAGAGACAAGCCCTCATGAGCCTATGCAAGAAGATGCTCAGGATTCA
The DNA here is from genome assembly GCA_026686845.1 of Adenanthera pavonina. Lineage (NCBI taxonomy): Eukaryota > Viridiplantae > Streptophyta > Magnoliopsida > Fabales > Fabaceae > Adenanthera > Adenanthera pavonina. The sequence goes on from JAIVEN010000017.1 coordinate 15,823,889, forward strand.
ATTCTTTTCATTCAAGAATCTGAGCAAGTAGAAAGATTGGTGGCAGCCATTTCCACCTCTTCTATGCATGAGGGTGCAAGCAATAAAGAGAGAAACATTATGCCTATTGTTGATTATGAGGCTATTGCTCACAATGCTCTACTGCAAGTTCAAAGAAGAAGGCTTGAGGAAATGTTTCATCCTGATGAACCAGCTCCTCCCTCTCTTGCTGCTTATGGGCTTTCAGAGGAACAGAGAGCTCAGTTAGCTCTTTCCAGGCAGGCAATGCAAGAGCTGCTGGAAATCTCTGACGAGGAACCAAGCACTAAGCCCCCAGTTGAACCAGAAATCCCTTTTGCTCCTGTGCCACTTCAAGTCATTCCAGTTTCTCATATTCCTCCTCCAGTTGATTTCGTTGGCCTTCTTAATTGCCAAAAAGGGGGAGAAGAAGAAGCAAACTGGAAAATCTGCTGCTGAGCCATCTAGGAAAACGTACAGCAAGAAGACTAAGCCAAAGAAGAAGCAATTGAAGTCTTGTTTAGTGTTTTAGGCTTGAGTCCTCTTGTAGTGTTGTTTAATGCTTTGTGTTTCTGTTATTTGTTTTAACTGTTTGCATTTTGTATTGTGAAGAACTTTCATTAATTTTGTTTCTGTAAAGCAACAAGTATTGAAATGAATGAATTCCTTGGTTGCAATGATTTGTACTTATCACTTCCTGAATCTCTTCACTGATATGTTATATATGATATCTATTAAAAGTATAATGCATATGTTGAGGGGGAGCTTGTTTAAGCAAACCCAATTTCAATGTAAATGAACTACTGTGCTTTCTGAGCCTGCTGAGAACAGACGAATTTTGAGACTCCAAAATTCGAATTTCGAGGGCACTGTAGCAAATTGAAAACACTGTTCACACTTAACAGAAAAACTCTTCTCTTAAAAATTCATATGTCACAACATGGAAACATTTTCTAAGTTTCAAAATTCGAATTTCACTTCATGAACAGACGAACTTCAGTGTTTCAACGTTGGAAGCTTTAACCTTCGGTTCCTTCGAAATTCGTCTGTTGACCAACCAAAATTCAAATTTCAGTATGTCAGAAGCATTCAATGCGGTTGGTTAACAGATAGTTTTTCAAAGTAACCATTGGATAACTTCTCCAACGGATAGATTAAGTCTCTAACAGACATTTGAGACCAAAAGCTATAAATACAACAACATTTGAAGTTGTGGGTAATGAATCTAACTTGTATATAACGAATTTCTGTCAAAACTTCTTCTCAAGAGCTTTTACCCTCTCAACTTCAATATCTGTACTTTAACCTTCATATTTACTCTATTCAAGAGAGTTATATCTTTGTAAACAATCTAATCTTCATCTGGAAGATAGATTTACTTGTGAGGGGATATCACAAGGGGATTGGGAAGCACATTGTGGAAGTGCTCAGAGAGATTGAGAAAGCTCTAGAAAACATAGCACAAGCTGTGTACTGTGGCATTTGCAAAAAGCCCATTGAATTCTTGCAGTATAATGAAAAATCTTAAGAGGTGTCTTGGGGACTGGACATAGGGTCAAGTGGATAGACCAAACCAGGATAAATTTCTAAGTGTTCTTCTCCCTATCATTACTTTTTCAATTTGCTCTTCTTATACGCTGCTTTCATTATACCTTGCTTTCCTCACCTATTTCACTTTATGCAGAAAATTTTTAATCTTCCCAATTCACCCCCCCTTTGGGAAGTCAGCCTAACTAACAGTAAATACTCAGTTTCATATTTTTTCCATATAAAGAAGGTTTTTATCTATGGCTAGAGACTTGAATCACTATGAAATGATTTTTCTAGAATTAGTTATGAATTTTCAAAGTTCAATCGATAAAGTGGAAACTACCATATGAACAGTAACAGAAAATTTTGGAAATTCTGATTTTTATTCTTATGTGATTCAAGCTTAGAATCAAGTATAATTAGACTTAAAAGAAGTCCAATACATGGGAAATGAGTCTAAATGTAAGGTGTTACAAATATCACTCGACACAACAAAGAATATCTCTATAGGTGCATGCATGAATGACTACCAAAAACATGCCATATATATTAATTACTACCATGTTAAAGTACAATGCAACATATTAGAAGCAAATTTAACATGATCGCACTATCTCACTAGTTAAAAACTGAAAAGAAGCACTTAAAGTGCACAAAAGAAACTAGATGAAATATTGACTTGGTTCCTTAATACCAATTGAAAGAATCAAGTAGTTGCAAATGATACTTTCCTCAATTTTTTACCGTTGTCTGAGTTAACAGAAGGAGGAAATCATTTGCAACACTTCCAATGCAAATATGATCATTTGGTATTTTGATTTCAAACCCCAATTAACTTTTCTAGATCTCTAAATAATCAAATTAAAACAAATCAAATTTACTTTTTAGATGAAAAGGAAGAAATTTGTAGAGCAATAGCATTCCTAATTATTGGACAACAAGATGAGAATTTGACATTAAGTCTTAAAAATTTGACACTTCAAGTTATATATATGATTGAAACATACAATTTGAATTTATTACAATATTCAGTGGCTCCAATAGAAGGTAATATATCTCCCAAGCATGATGTACATTTCTCCGAACTTTTATCTCTCAAGCACAATATACATCTCTCTAAACTAACCACTTTTATGATTTAAATGATTCTAGACAACTTAATTGGGGTGAAAGTAGTGCATTAAAGTGTTAACTGTTAGCAAGGCTGACTTCCCAAGAGGGGGGGTGAATTGGGAAGATTGAAATTTTTCTGCACAAAATGAAATGGGTGAAGATAGCACAGTGTAAGGAAACCAACGTATAAAACAGAGCAAGCTGAAAAGTTAAGATAAGGAGAAGAAAACTCAGTGATTTATCCTGGTTCGGTCTATCCACTTGGCCTACTTCCAGTCCCCAAGACAACTCTTGAGATTTATCCACTATACAGCAAGAATTCAACGGGCTTCTTGCTAATGCCACAGTACATAAGTATGCTCTATTTTTGGAGCTCTCTCAAACACTCTAAGCACTCTCACAATGTGCTTCCCAATCCCCTTGTGATTTCCTCTCACAAGTAAATCTATCTTCCAGATGAAGAGTAGATTGTTTACAAAGAAATAACTCTCTTGAATAGAGTAGATTTGAAGGTTAAAGTACAAATATTGAAGTTGAGAGGGTAAAAGCTCTTGAGAAGAAGTTTTGACAGAAATTCATTATATACAAGTTAGATTCATTACCCACAACTTCAAATGTTGTTGTATTTATAGATTTTGGTCTCAAATGTCCGTTAGAGACTTAATCTATCCGTTGGAGAAGTTATCCAATGGTTACTCTGAAAAACTATCCGTTAACCAACCGCATTTAATGCTTCTGATATACTGAAATTCAAATTTTGGTTGGTCAACAGACGAATTTTGAAGAACCGAAGGTTAAAGCTTCCAACGTTGAAATACTGAAGTTCGTCTGTCCATGAAGTGAAATTCAAATTTTGAAACTTGTAGAACATTTTCACAATGTGACATACGAATTTTCAATAAGAAAGTTTTTTTGGTTAAGTGTGAACAGTGTTTTCAATTTGCTACAGTGCCCTCGAAATTCAAATTTTGGAAGCCCAAAATTCGTCTGTTCCCAGTACATGAAAAGGAGGCACAGTAGTTCATTTTCTTCAAAATTCGAATGTTGAAGAGTGAAGTTCGTCTATCAAAGAGACTCTTTTCAGACTAACTTTATCATTCGAATATTGCAAGTTCACATCATTCGTATGTCAATATTTCACTTCAACAGACTCAAGAACTTAGCTTCTAAAATTCGAATTTTGATGTTCAAAGTTCGTCTGTCAGAGAGCAGTTTCGAAACTTAAATCATTCTTGATCTCAGATGAACTTTAACACAGTTTCAGACGAATTTCTTCTATTTTCTCAAGTTTTGTTTTGTCTGAAATTCGAATTTTGAAGATCCAAAGTTTATCTGTTTTAAGGAAACTTCTTTCAGACTTAGATGAAAATTCGAATTTTGAACAACTAAAATTCGTCTGACAGAGAGCCATCTCTTCAGACTTATTCAGTTTTAGCTCGAAATTCGAATTTCCCAAAGCAAAGTTCGAATTTCCAACTTGACAGTTAAGTTTAAACTTTCAAACTTTGTCTGTTTATGGGTGTTTTTCAAATAATTTAAGATTTAACACAAAATCAAGGTTTGAAAACATCTTTTTTTCAAATCAAAATCTTTTACCCAATCACAACTAAAACTAAAGATCCTACAAAAGATCTAACAGAAAATATTCAGAAAATCTTCACTTGAAACAGTCTTTGATCTCCTTTGGTATCTTCAATCCGAGCTCTTGAGTGTTGGTTTGGAATCATCAAAACTCTTGATTCAACATTAACTATTAAGTAATAGGAAAAATTATATTAAGCAATTTTGATGATAGTTTCATTGTAAGAAGAGAAATAGATTTGTGGGTCACCTACAAAATTGATGATGAAATGTAGATCTTAGTTTTTGAAAATATATATATCAAAATTTTTTGGTTCCTCAATGTTAGAATATATTGATTTAATCAAAGAAAGATACATATCGCATGAATATTTGTAACAAAATATTCCGACATAGAAGTTTCAATTACAAGTGTAGATCCTTTGCACATTTTTAGAGATATGCAAAGTTTATACTTTTCTTCTAAACTATTTAGATCTGATTTTGATAGTCTAGATCTAAATTTTCCAAATTGTAAACAATTTGTAAGAGAAGTGCACACCTTGCATATCCTGATCATTCTTATAGATGTGCTTCAAGAGATTCAAACTTTACACTTTTACAAAGATTAATTTATAATTTCAGAGAAGTGCCAAGTTTAAACCTTTCAACTATACTGTCTAGATCTGATTTTTAAATGGTCCAAATTTGCTATGTCAAAATTTAGAATTAAATATATCAGATGAGTAGTTTGCATCTTCCATATTTTACACATCTTATTGATCTAGATAGGTGTGAATGAGAAAAAACTTTTCGATTTTAAAAAATTATTTGATAGAAGCTTAAATTTAGCTTAGCAAAACATGAACATTCTAAAACCAAAATAATAGGATTCCACTCCAAACATGATCAAAATACTCATTGATATAGGATATATACTTTTGGACTTTGGTATACCATCGATCTAATAAGCACCTCGAGATGCATCATAGTAGCATCTTGAACCTCTTCATCATCACTACCACTAGAAATTTTTCTAGAGCCCATCTTTGGAGCTGACAAAAGAGCTATGTTTTGCAATTGTGATGTGTATCTTGTGGACAAGAATGAAAGAAATATATATATATATATATATGGACAAACAAATTTAGGGTTTATTCTTAAATGGAGCGTTTGAACTTAAAAATGAATTATGTCTTATCCTATATGTACCATTATTTTTTAACCTTAGAAATTATTTCATAAAAATTACTAATATATCATTGGTATGAAAACCTATAGGCCCTATCATGCTTTGATACATTCAAAAAATGTACTCCATAAATATATAATTCTAAAATAAGCAAAAATGTTTGTTTTGATTTAATGTTATTTTTAATTTAAGGAATTTGCAAATTTCTATTATATCAACTTAATAAATTTAATAATAAAAAGATTTTCCAGCTGACAATCAAAGACTAATAAGAAGCTTTGACTATATAAAAGCACATTCTCTTTTAATAATTCTTTATTGTTGTAAAATTGATAAATGAAAGAAATTGAACAAAAATAAGGACATTAAGATGAAAAATAGGAGGATAAATTCAATGTATTAAAAACTAGACCAGTCATTGAATCCGTCAAGGTACTAGTTTAAGGTTCAATAGTTAGACCGTAAAGTTGAACTAGGATTAAACTGGTGATAATTAAGTATATTTAAATTATATATGTTTTACAAAGTTCTAATTTATTTTGTGTCATTTTAAAAAAAAAATCCTCAAGGCTTCTCTTTATATGCTACATATAATAAATATTGCCAATATTTAACAAATAAGTTCATGAAGATGCATCGTTTGGGGCACTTAAGTGGTCCAAAAGATCGTAGGTTCATAGCTGGAATGCAACCATTTGTATTTTGTTTGGGGCATTTTCATCTGATATGCATTATATATTAAATATTATCAAACAACAAGTAGTGGATTTGTGGTCTAGGTAGTACTGAAGCATGTTGGAGGTCCTTTTTTGTGGAAGGGAAGTCAATGCCATCCAATTCACTCAAAATTGCCAGTTCAACTTGGTTCTTTACCAAAGTTGATCGGCTCTTAAAACCACTAGTTGAGGCCTTGTTTCAAGGTCCGATTCACCGATTATCCAGTCGGTCCAGTCCAATTTTTCATACCATGGATAAATTTATTCACTTCAATATCTCATTCATAATATAATAAGAGGATTGGATTCACCTCTATATAATAGCTAATACATAAATTGCAATTATGAATGTATTGCACAAATTTAAAGTACATGAATTACATTATTTAAGATATGTACTGATATTCAACTTTTAGACATATTAATTATATCATTTTAGGTATATTATTCTTCTTAGATTCTTTTGGAATAGATACATAAACATTCATAGAATTATATTATTTATAATTATGATAGTTTATAAATTATATTCACACAAAAAATTGCTTATTTCACTTGACTCTTCCCCTTTTCATTGTGTTCTTTTTTGTTTGCCTTCTGTAACATCTTGTGGATTTTGACTAGATAAGACTCCTAACTCACACAGACAGCATGGTGGAACATCACAGGGAATTAGACTACTGAGAAAATAGAGCTCACAGCAGCGAGGGTCGAGGGCACTACGATGGGGAATGAGATTGACTTAAGGCAAGAACCATCCAAATAGAGGTGACACCATAGTGAAGGGGATTAGCGCTACAGCACCAAGGACAACTAAATGTTAGCTTTTTGTTGATAAATTTGACAAATTTTGATTGCGCATATCCTCCTACTTGGATCTCTGATTGATGTGATTTCAAAGACCACATGTCATGCTAAATACCTCTAACTATGGGCACAAACATACATTCAAATTCCTCTATATGGAGATTTAAGATCCTCAAGATTGAAATGGTCACTTTTGGTATAAAACTAGACACCAACCTTTCCAATTCCAAAACCACCAATCCTTTGGCTACCAAACATATCTCAACATGTCACAAATGACTCAAAGATACTATCCATGTGGGTTACACCCCAAAGAAACCACTCCCTTAAAATTTGACTCCCTAGAACCCCAAATTTGGTCAATAAGTTATAAACCCTTTTTTTGTAGAGTCTTCTAAAGACCCAAACCAAACTCATATTCCAATCCAACAAATCAAGGCACATGTGTGGCCAATAAATCCTAAACCTATAATAAGGCATCCCAATGGATGGGACATACACCCTTACCAGACAAACAAGAACCACCCAACAAATATCAAGGGCCTCAATCCATCCAATGTTGAAACACACATATTGGTTTAAGCATCAAGACAAATAAAAATCACCCACAAAGATGGTCACAACAACAAACGTCAATCACATATCGCTTGCATGTACAAAGGGAAGGTCTTTAGGACAAGATAAGTTAAATAACAAGCTACATGGCATCATGGATATCCCTACACTTGGCACAATACAATACAAATACAACATGTGTTCTCAAAGGCCTAATGCCAAAACAACGACGATGAAACTCTAAGATCCCCTAAACTACCAAGAGAGCAAAGACTGCTTGGCCTTCTCCTTACTAAAACTAGAAACTTCATCTGAAATTGTTAGCCACAAAGGGGGATGAGTGATAACCATGAATTTTTACTATTTTTATTCCCTTATTTGACAAGTTTTAACTTGGAATTTTGGCTAATTTTGTGTGTTTTAGATAATATTTGTGTAATTAGCCTTAATTTTGAATAAATGAGAATTTTGGGATAATTTATGAAAAAAGTTTTAATTGTGATTATTTTACTTTCAAATTATTCTAATGATTTAATTCTTTCTATTTTATTTTATTTAATAATTCTAAAGGTGATTGTGGTCATTAGTGGATTAATTGAGATAAAAGAAAGGATTAAGAATTGACCTATTTAGGGACAAAGTTGTCAAAGAGCATCATAATTTATTTTCTTTCTATTTCTTAGTATTTTATTTCCTTTATTTTTATCATTCTGTCTCATAATTTTTCTCCAAATTCAGTTGAAAATTTATCCCATAATTAATTTAATTTCTTTGAATCAAAATTTAATTTAATGGTGCTACATTTTATTTTATTAGGAATATAATCTATCTAATGTAACATTTTCTTGTAGGTTATGGTCCATGGAGATTGAAATTTTGAAGGGCTATTTTGGTTATTAGATAAGAGAAATTTTATGAAAATTTTATTTTCCCAACTTTCCCATGTTTCATCATTTTTAGTTGTCCATTTGTATTTAGTTTTATTATTACTAATCCACCTCACTTTTGCACATTAGTTCCCTCAACGAAACATGGCCTTATTTCTTTTTCCTTTCTTTTTCAAACCTTCGTTCATATTGAAACCAAGTGCAGCCTCTCTCTCTTCTTCTCTCTTTAGTTGTTCATCCTTCCTCCATCGACAACCCTTTCAAGCTCCCATTCCTTTACCAAAATCTTCTACTCAACCATCATTTCTTCACATTTCTAGCTTTTATTTCATCATTTTTCCATCCTTCATCCTCTCTTCTCTTGGCCACGGGAGTACTTGAGAATCTTCAAGGAGAAACTGAAGTCGTGGGTGCCTTGCTCATTTTCACCTTCATCTTATTCATGGCTGAAATTCCTTCTTGTGCTCTTGGGATGTACTTCAACGCCATGCTAGCTTAGCTTCTTGGTGGGTCATCTATGGAGTAAGGCAAGGAGCCTATGGAACATGCTTGGATTGAATGGATGTTTATTCTACTCTCCTTCTCTGGATTTTACAATTTTCTTGATTTCGACCCAGGATTCTAGTGTTAAGATTAATGGGATTTGTAATGATTTTGATGTTGGATTGTTGGATATTTAGGATTGGTATTGTAATTATCAAATTGGGGGAGTTAAGTGTTGATTTGACCTTGTTTTCTTGGCTGTCCAGATCTGGAAATTTTGGATTCTTGACTTAATTAGATATTATTTAGATGGAATCATTGGCATTTGGTTTAATTTGGGTGATTCTTTATTAGGTGGAGCATAATTTGTGCTTAAATTGCTTAATTGGGTTTAATTAAGTAATTAATTCTTAATTTCCAGATTTAATTAAAAAGCTTAACCAACATGTTAATGAAGTTAATTAATTAGTTTAGGCATAATTGAATAGGTTTGGTTGAGTATTAGTGTAATCTAAGCTTGATAGAACCAAGAATTAGACTTAATTGTTAATTGTTAATTGCCTAATCTAGTTAATTAACTTAGTTAATTACATCCCATTCATAATTAATCAATTGGATTAGGTTAGGAGGGGCCCAACACCCCATGCCATGCCCATAGTTGACTTACCATCTCACTTGCACATCTTTCTCATGTCCTTAGTTTTCTAGTATTTATTTTATTTTAAGTAATTGTTTATTTCAATTTAAATTTAATTTTGAAATTAAAATCAAAACCCCCAAATCTTAGTTGGTAATTCACATTTTCTTGCTTACACATTAATTATTACCTCTCTAAGAATGTGACTTAGGTTGCATACTATATTGCAAATCTTTTTGTATCTAGTATTAAATTGTACAATACTCAACACGACCCGTAAGTAGCCGATTACATTCCAAAACATAACAGGTTACATTGAAGAGGGAAATTTATTATATTAGACAAGGTAATAGATTGTCGAAAGCTAAGAGTGAAAGGAGTTTTGACAAGTTGCCTTGCTAACAAGGTCACATTAACAAGTATAATGGGTTAGTGAAGTAACACTTTCAAGAGAGGCTTAAAAGGTAACCTATTACATTGTGGCATATAACCTATTATCAAGGCTGAGAAGAAGCATGGAGCAAAGAACTCAAATGATAATCGATTACGACACTCACAGTAATTGAGTATAGTAGTTGGTTATGCCAGTAATGATAATGAAACTGAGTTATTCTTGTTGATATGATATGTTATATAAGATGAAGTAATCGATTACTTTTTCTGATACTTTGAAAACTTATAGGAATGAAGGATTCAATACTCAATTTGATTTCTGGGTTTAAAATTTTTAGTTATTTTGAAAGTGATATTCTAAAATTGTTTGAAAAACCATTTAAATTTAAATATTTTCAACTACTTACACCCAAACTCAAAAACTAATAACTTGAATCTTGATCTTCTAATTTAAACTCTTAAATTCTTCTTCTCCAAAACTCTCTTCTTCTTCTTGAAATTGAAAGTCTTCGCTCTACTAATTTGATTCTAAAATTATGTTCTTCTTTTTTACTTAATTATATAAGAAATTCATATTGAGTCCAGTAGTTAATCCAATTATTTCTCAAATAATAAGTATAATATAAAATATATAAATAATATTAAATAGCCAAATCATGCAAACTTTTGTTCTACTATTTGACATCATTAAAACTAATCATATTGGTCACTAGACCAAACATAACTTTCCCATCATAATTCCACAATAAACAAATATTTGTTTAGATTTCTTGCTTTTTTCGAAATTATATTGGTGACACAAAGATTAAAAAAAAAAAGACATGTTTACATTATTACTTCATTTTTTATTTTTTTACTAGTATATGTTCATTGCTCGTTTTCTATGAAAATTTAAATGAAAAGAAAACTATTTTTTCTTGACTTAGAAATTTCTAAATTATTATTGTGTCAACATAATGAATTAAATAATGAAAAGATTTAACAATATTGAATATATTGTCCTCTATTAATTCTTTCCCGTTGTAAAATTAATGAAATGCTGCAATAAATAGAACAAAAAAATTGAGAGAATAATTTTCATTCACTTCATGGTATGCATGGGGAGAAGAATAGAAACTCAAGCCTCAAGATAAATATGAAGTGCTAACATGTGATCCTTCTTCCCCTTCACCACCTCCATAATTACACAGATCCTCCTGATCTCCTTTTCTTTCGATTTCTTGGTAAAATTAAAATCACAGCCGGTTTAGAAGTTTGTTGTCTTACACACTAAGAGCCTGTTTGGTAAACAAAAACATAATTTCTGACAATTTTTTTTTTATCCAAACAAGTTTTTTGTAAACTTCTCTACTTTTATCCAAACTTCATTTTTATAAACTATGATTATTCTAACAAACCTGTTACAAAAAAGTAATCCAAATATGCACTAAATATTTAATTAGCTCAAAACATAGAGAAAATGAAAAGAAACTTAATAATTGAGAGGGAAATTTGTGAAGCCTTAACAAAGTAAATTCAAGATAGCTTGATATTAAATTACTGGGTAGAGGGATTTAAAGATTAAAAATTCAACTCAAAAAATCCATCAAAGAAGAATAAAAATTATGTCAATTCTTTGAAGAATCCATACGTGAAACTCATATTACTACATCAGCCCAGTCTAGCTATAGCCAATAATTGAATCCAAGTGGAATGATGTAAATCTATTGGGCTTTAGTTATGAGCCCAGTCCAACTATCACTGATATTTAAACCCAATTAATTAGAGCCCATGCAAAATATATTATTTAATATTTAACTAATAATAATAATAATCTAACTACATTATTTCATTTTGCAAACCATGAGGCTTTTTTGGTCTCACCAATGACCTTAATTATATTATATTTCATTCCGGCCTTGGTCCAATCTTATGTACAACCCTATAGGTGTTTATTATGTGTAAAGTAATCTGGAGTTTTATTTAAAATACATAACTGCCATCCACGAAATGCAAATTTTTATAATTCCATGAACCTAAAGTGTGACCAATCAACCATGTACCTTTGTCCTTTTTGGTCAGATTGAACTCAAGGTATGGAATGTAGTCACCGCCAAAAGTTTTTTTAAAATTAAAATTACTTAAATCCTATCAAAATCAATTATGTTACCTGATAGATTAAATGGATTAACGATCTTATCTATTTAAAGTAAAATTCTAGAATAACATGATCATAAATTTTTGATAGCTCATTTTATAGTTAAAAAATGATTTGAGAATTTATAAATTATTATGGCACATTTGGCCCTCTAATAATTGTGCCTTAGACCCGAAAAATTCAAATTCAGACATTTGGAGTAATTTGGTGACATACTTGGAAGATAAGTGATCATTGAGATTCCCATTTTTATTCCTTCACATGGAAAAGCTGTTTTTTCCTTTTCTACTTCCTGACATTATTGTCTCTCCTTTATGGCTCCTAAGCAGAATTATATTAATAAGAGCATATGAGATATTCAATCAGATTTTCTATATTCACAAAAATAAAAGTATATAATATATTTAAAGAAAAGTTTTAAAAAAGTAGAATAAAATGTATTGATCTCCCCTCAATTTATTAAAATTATAAAGACATTCCTTCTATTTTTAAAATCTATACTTTAATCCAATTTTTAACATCATTAAAAATATTCCATCAAAGATTATAAAATACATTTTTATTAATCAAAATTCATATTAAAATAACTAAAAATTGTTAATCTGCCTTATAATATAAAATCTCTAATTTCTATCAGATGAAAACTAAATAAATTTAAAATATTTCTATAAAATAATTCATGCTTATATCTCCTAGTGGTTTGACATAAAAATATAACATATTTATTAAATAATTTTAAATAACAAAGTATAGTAATATTTATATGAATGCGTTAAAAATATAAAATTAAAAATTAATAAAATAAAAATACGTCAAATCCATCGATATAAAATAAAAATTTTTAAGAAGCTACATTATTCATGTACTGTGAACAAATCACTTCCTTTCTAAATTTGGGCAAATGGACATTACTCATTTTAGCTGAAAGTTAAAAGTTGAAAAAAAAATGAGTACAAAATATTATTAAATAAATATTTATATTAAGAAAGGTGATTTTAGTCCATAGAAAAGACTAAATGAAGTAAGTTAACGACTCATTAACAGTTGGGTGAATGGAAATAAAATTTTGAAAATAGATGAAATATCTATGTAACATAATTTTTAATTTTAGAAAAGATTTATGTATGTTTTCAAAATAAAGGGATATCATTGTAATTAAAATAAAATATAAGGGATATCAGAATATTTTACTCAAAAAATTATGCACACGAACCTAAATTTTCAATAAACTTTCAATAAATTTTATTCATATAAAATTATTAGACTAAATCAACAAATATATATATATATATTTATATCATATCTTGATTCTGGCTGAAAAAAAAGATCTTGATAATCTTAAAAAGGACTCATGATTTCTTCTTAATAAGTAGATAAGGTAGTGGCACGCCAACTGGCTTGCTTACCAATTATATTATAATATATACACTCACACGTGCTTAGAAATGACCTAAGATTAGCTTTCCAACTTATATTAATAATGAGTCCTAGCTACCTCCGATGGCCTACCACACTCCTTTCAATCTTTATCCATTTAATTTCACGCTAATCTGACTGTGATAAAGTTTTGTATTAAAATAAATCTTCAAATGCATTCATTATTTTTTCTTGCGGGAAAATATTTGACTTACATTTGAAGATATTATTCAAACTTTTAATGTTGGATCGATTTCTTTATTTTGTTCGCATATATATGTAGATAAAGGTCCAGCCAAAATCTTGGCCATAACTATGATCCAATGGCTTTAAAGATGCACTGAACAACCACATTTTCTGTTCCTCCGCAGGCTTCACGGCAATTTCTCAATTTTAGCTTTCAATTTGAGCTCTGACCGTTCCTCTATAGATTGTTGTTGCTTACGGCAAGACTTAGTTTTCCTCCTCCTTTTCGATAAAACTATAAAGGGAATAAGAACTCATAAATTCCACCAGGAGAAAGACAAGCAAATAGACAACTTCACGGCTAATCGAGTGCTAATTTTGAAGGTGGACTACTTTAATTATACTATAACTAAGGTATTAAAAATTAGACTGGTCATTGAATGGACTGAAACATTATTTCAAGGTTCAATAGTCGATTCAAGATATTTTTTCATAATTATAAAATTAATATTCAATTTAGAATAAAAAGTAAATTTTTTAATTTTTTAATTTTATATACCATATAGAAAATTAAAAATATGATTAATAAGTTTTATAACCTAATATTAAAATCTAAACAAGTTAATATTTATCTATAATTATATTTTAAATTCAAAATAGTCAACCGATATTTTATTTTCATATTATTTGTTAAATAAATTTATTATTATTACTACTACTACTTATATATATATATATCATAATAATACTTAAACAATATTATAATATAAACAAATTATATAAAAATAATAATACTTAGTACTAAAATAATGTTATTTTATCTTCAAATAAAAAATTAAAAAAATAACTAATTCAAACCAATTTTGTATTGGTTCTTGACTAGCTCTATACCGGTTCTAAAATGGTTTGATTTTCATCTATGACCGATCAGACTTGGCATCGATTCCAAGTTGAACCAGTTAAGCTAGCCGGTCTAGTTTGATTTTTTCTTCCTTGGCTACAAGGGCTTTAATTTCCATGGTTGGAAGTCTTGCCTATGCCCCTAAGGCGAGCAAGGAATGAGGAACAAGTGCCCTATTTGTCTAATAATTATTGACCAATTTGCCCCATTTAAAAGAATTCACATTCGTAGCGTCTGATTCAATTCTGGTAATTTCATTGCTGCAATTCGCATTCTTTCTCTCTCCTTGTTGCAATTCCATGTGCGGACTCATCTTCAAAATGAAAGCGTTGGGTTTGTGACTTTCATGTGCCTTCAAATTCCTCCTTTGGTAACAATTTCTCCTGTTATTGGGCATAATTCCATTTGTGTTATGCTTTGAAAAATATCTGTTTGTTAAGTTGTTGAAGGAGATATGGTGGAAGAAAGAGGCGAAGGGAAATTTTTAAAGAAAGAAGAAGGAAGAGGGCAGGTGGGATTGGTGGATTTTTTGAGACCGTTAGATCATACAAACGGTCAAAATTTTGGGAGTAGAGATGGTTGCATGTATTTTGGCCTGAGATGATCCAAATCCATAGATAAAGATATTATTCTAACTTTTCATGTTGGATTTTTTTATTTGCGGCTCTCATTAAATATATTTTTTTAATATACATTTTTTTTTACCACCATAAATATAGGTTGATTAACGGTTCATTGAAATACTTGAAATCCAAATTTTATTGTATGATTTTTATGAATTTTAGACTTAAAATAGTACTTTTAATTAAGTTAACCAACAATTACAAGTGTAGGCCATTTAATTTTATTGATAAGGATATGAGAAGATCAATAAAACAATATTTAAAGCAAGGCTTATGTTCTCTAACCATAATATGCATATCTTTTTTTTTTTGCCACATAATATGCATATCAACTCTACTGAAAGTTGGTATTGATAAAATTGTTGTCATTAGAAAAGGCTAACCTTTTATTATATTAGTGGTAGTGGCCAATTTTATTATATTTGAACCAGTTAGAGCACTTTACACTCGCCGAAATGTACGTGTATGATCTATTTTGATAAAGATAAAGAAAAAAGATATGGTAAATATAATAATGAGCTGTGTCTTATGCGTATAATCATGATCTTTTGTCATTTTCAATGAATGTATGAATATTGTGGATCCAATTTAGATATAGGCATATAAACCAAACAGTTTGATATTAATTTTTTATTTAATGTTCCAAATTTTATAGCAGCGATAATACTTTTCATATTATATAGATCCAAGATTTAGTATGTACTGTTACTTAAAACCCTCCAAATAATGAATGTAACAGTATGATTTATTATTAAAAACAAGCACTTTTTCTTTTGGTGAGCACTAGGATAATTCCAACTAAGGTGTAAAAAACACTTAAATGTCAGGAGTCAAATTCAAAATAATATGCTTAAAAGATCTAACTATCTACTAATTATATTAAAATCTTATTGGTAACCTTTTTTTTTTATAAGCACTAATGGTATTCTTCAGTCAAAAATTATTAAAGTGAGTTTTTAACTCTACCAACTATGCTACTCTGGACCTTGTTGGTAACCTATTTTCAAAAAATATGTTTGGAGAAATGTTTCGAAAGAATATCTAATACAATCTAATTATCCTTTTTGTGTTCCGACGCTATTTGCCATTTATTATTAACAAAAATCTCTTCTTTCTCTTTCTTTTGCAAAGGCAATACCTCAAATATGTGATTATTACCATGTTTGAAAAATTGGACCAAACCAGCTAATTTGATTGGTTGGACCAAAAATTGGATATTAGATTCAGTCCGATCATAGATCTTGATAGACTAGTTTTAAAATTGATGAGAATTGGTAGGAAACTGATTGAACTAATGTTGAACCAGTACAAAATCAGTAAATCGGTCAAATTTTTTTATTTTTTTAAAATTTTTAGTTTTCACTGTAAAATAACATTATTTTTAATACTAAATAATATTATTTTTTGTATAAATTTTTTTCTATATTATAATATTGTATAAGTATTATTATGATATATAATTATTAATAATGATAAATTTGCTTAACAAATATATGAAAAAAAATTAATTGACTATTTTGAATTCAAAATATTATTATAAATGAATATTAACTTATTTAGATTTTAATATTAGGTTGTAAAATTTATTAATAATATTTTTAATTTTCTATATAATATATAAAATTAAAAAATTATTAAATTTATTACCACAGGTTTAATTCCGATTGAACCATGGTTAAACCTTTAAACCTTGAACCAATGCCTTAATTGATTTAATGTCTGGTCTAATTTTTTGAACCTTAGAATATCCTTTCATTTATTTCTCTCATTTTTCTTTTGTCTGATTTAAGATGAAACTTGAAAGGTTACACTTAATAGGGGGGAGAAATTTTTAAGTTATAAATTAACATGTTATTATAAATGAAAATGAAAGGCAAATACGTTACTTAAGTCATATTTGATTATGATGTGATAAAAAAACGAAAATACCCTTTTAATATTATTTATATATGTTATATCATGTTTATTATTTGAGGAAAAATTAGATTAACTACTGGACTTATTTCAAGAAGAAAAAGAAAGTTTTGGAGAAGAACTTATGAGCTTAAATTGAAAGATCAAGATTCAAGTTCTTAATCTTTGAGTTTGAATATAAGTAGTTGAGTATGTTTGAGTTTAAAATGTTTTTCAAATAATTTTAGAACATCTTTTTTAATATCATTAAAGATTTTAAGTTCAGAAATCAATTTGAGTCTTGATTCCTTCATTCCAGTAAGTTTTCAAAGTATCAATGAAAGTAATCAATTAACCCGTGATCATAACCTATTCTACCAATTGTTTTCTTCTCAATTCCGCGCTTCCTTACTGACATAATCGATTACTTTATGAAAGCAATCGATTATTGTGTGCCATGCCAACTCTATGAGCCATCATTTCATATATTAATCGATTATCTTAATATATAATCGATTATATTTCAAAACTTGCATCTATATAGCGCCTTAATAGATTACCCTCTCAAAGTAATCAATTATCGAGTATGGTCATTTATGATATTCTTCAATTTTGCATTTTAATCAATTACTCTTACCACATAATCGATCATATTACTTTATATAATTTGTTCTATCTCTAAATAATCGATTATAATTCCTCAACGAGATTACATACTCTTTGTTCAAATTCTAACCTATTATATCTCAGCATATAATTGATTATCTTGTTTCTCAAACTCTTTTCATCATTCGATAACATGTTATATTCCTAAACATAATCAGTTATGTTCCTATCCTTCCAAATTCCTTTTTAACTAATTGTTCTTGACTTAATTGATTGATGAACTTACTTTCTTCTTTGTTATTAAACTCAATCAATTGACTTAAACTGAGCTTAATTTATTATTGTAGATATGTTATCATGAACAGCCTTGAATCACACCATAATCAATTAGACTTTTATTGTATAATTGATTAACTTGACAACGGCTAGTTATTTAATGTAACGACTAATTAATTGTGCCTAACTACTAATTAACTACGTTTGTCTATAAATAGAGCTTCGTTTAAGTTGAGGGAAGAGAGAATGAGGTTCTGAAACTATTTTATTAAATCAATGATTTATTTCTCAATCAAACACTCTCAACTATACTCTATGAGCTTCGATGTATTTATCCACTTTTTGAGAGAGCATTTATTTGTATTGATCTTTTTTCTGTGAGAGAATTCTCTAGATAATCTAGAGGGATTGCTCAAGGAAGGTTTCCTTGAAGGGAATTTGTAATGATACCAGGGAAGGTGCGGGAGAGAAATAAACTCAGAGAAGGACTCTTGGATGTACTGTGACTTTACAAGTACTTAGATTGAACTTGTGGTTATAGTGAAAAATCTCAAGTGGGTTATTTGGGGACTGGATGTAAGCTTAGTGGTTAGGTCGAACTAGGATAAATCTTTATGTCCTGCTCTTCATCTATTATTTCTCTCACTCTTGCATTAAGTGCTTTGTTTACCCCTGTTTTTAATACTTCTCTACAACATTGCATTGTGCTTCAAAAAGACAAAAAATTTGTAACACAAAATTCACCCCCTCTATTGGGTGATCAACCTACTCAACACGTTTTTTTGTTTTTAGTTTGTCAAAATGAAATTTTGGTAAAATAGATTTTGGAATGTGGTTATAATGAAAGTTGGTTTTGGACTAACATAATTCATATTTTGATGCTTTACTTGAAAATTGACTTTAGCAAAAGTTGTTATATATATTTGGATGATTCTAATCAAAAGTACTATTAAATATGTAACAAATTTATCCAACCACCACAATAATGCTACAAAGTTAGTTAACAAATAGAAAAGTAACTTCACAACCACTTTCCACTTAAACATGGTTTTGAAAGAAAACCAAGTTCTCAACGAGATCCAATAAAACACACCCAAGTACATAAAAAAAATAACAAAAACCCAATTTTGGGCTAAAACTCAATTTCTAATATAGAACCAAACAACCACAAACATTTAGTCCTTGACTTATTATTGTAAGAGCAATCTATCTATTTTTTAAAATAAATATTCATTCATATGTAATTTGTCATAATCTAATCAAATATTCAATTCTTATCAACTTTATCATCTATGATTTAGTTATTTATTATTAATAGATTTTCTATTTTTTATAAGAAAATTTTCTAAACTTTTTTTTAATCTAAATTTAATATGAGTAATTTTTGGGAAAATGATAATTAAATACCCCTAGACGAAAAAAATTCCAAAAATATACTTTAAACTTGTCTAATTACTAAAACATACCAAGGTATGTTTTTGTAATTATCTTGGTGTGGTAAAAAAGATGAATTTGCACCTAAGTAAAATTAACTGAGAAGTTTAAAAAAACTTCCCTCACACGCGAACTCATTCAAACTTTTATCTATAGCTAGAATCGATCCTCTCAAACCCACACAAACTAATCAATGGTTCTTGTGTTGGTTGTTAGATACTAATCAGCAGTGGTTCTTCTAATCCTCTGTCATAGTTACACACACTGATAGAATAAGGGCTAGGCATGAATTGCAAGAGTTTGGAGCGGAGCATGGAGAGCTTGGAAGACTTGATCAAGGTGCTGAATATAAAGCCCAAGCTTAAGTGAGATCATCAACTCCAAACACAAGTTTCAAATCCAAGCCCAAGAGGAGCCCATTAAAGGAGGTTACTTAAAATATTATGTACTTTATTAAAAGAGCATATGACTTAGACATTAATGAGCTTAATTAGTATTAATTTCATTTTTATTAATTATGGGCTGAACTTCATTAATTAATAAAGTCCAATTAGTTAATTAGTAGTCTTTTTGATAGCACACCTTGTAAATAAGTATGTCATGTGTCAAACATGTGATTTCATTAATATGGTGGCATATTTATAAGGGCTTAGGTCTTATTTTATTATTTTCTTATGAATTTTTGTAATTTTATTTTAGTTCATTTTACTAGTTTCCTAAATCCAATAGGAGTGTTGTTTGAGCCTAAAGTTTCCTAATCCTATTAGGATTACTTGAGCCCAAATTAATTAGGTTTTCTAGGCTTATTAGGTTAGATTTTACCTTACCTATTTAAGACTAACTTTCATGTTCGTTTTTCATATTTAGATAAATGAAAATTTCAGTTTTGTGAGTTTCCTCTTGCTATTCTTTGAGTGCTAGAGAAAATACTATGACTTATCAAGGAATTGATCAATCTTTGTGGCGTTACCAGAACTATGGTCCAAGAAACCGGTTCTCTTGAGTTTTAATTCTCAAGACCAGCATCTATCATTCTTATCTTCTCTATTATTGTTTTCTTTTGCTACTGTATTTGTCCGTTTTGTTCATTTTCTTTGCGTCTAGTCTTTGTGTTCCTTGTTTCGCAATGATCCGAGTATCTTATGCATCAAAGTGAGTTCTTTGGACGGATTCCATATTTCAAACTTTTGTGAGTTTTTCTTGCGTTCTTTGAGTGCTAGAGCAAACTGTGACTTATCAAAGAATTGATCCTTTCTTGTGACGTCACCGGAACTAGGGTTCAAGAGACCGGTTCTCTTGGGTTCTAATTCTCAAGACCAATATCTATCATTCTTATCTTCTCTATTATTGTTTTCTTTTGCTACTGTTTTTGTCCATTTTGTTCATTTTCTTTGCGTCTAGTCTTTGTGTTCCTTGTTTCACAACAATCTGAGTGTCTTATGCATCAAAGTGAGTTCTTTAGATGGGTTCCATAAGGGTTCACTTATCACACACAGAGAAATACCACACACAATGTTTGGTTTTCCCATCTCCATCTGAACTTCTTTATCACATTCGCGCTATTATTGTCATGATGTCGTTGTCATATTGTCATTGTCCATTCATTGAAGGTGATTTGTGCGTTGGTGTGGTTGAGGTTTCATGATTTAGGGTTTGTTTTGTGCCATTATTTTTGCCCAACCTTTGTTTAAGGAACCTTTGATTGGCTTTGAGTGATTACAAAAATAGATTTTGTGAAACGATGATGAATGTTTTTCAATTGAGGTATCTTGAAGTAGTACTACATGAGAATGTAGTTGGTTCAGTATTGTGTTCTTTGTTTGCAACTTTTGCCTGCATATTTGTGACCGATAATCATATATTTACAATTGACTATGCAAAAATGGTTATGAACGGAATGATTGTACAATGGATGTATGTAGCAGTGGTTGAAGTTATTTGCCACTGATAATCTGTTACTTGGAATGTGTGTAATGCATTTGCATCAGTTAGAAATGTATTTGCCATTGATAATCCTTTATTTGCAATTGTGTGCTTGGAATTGGTTATGAATTGAATGACTACGATTGATGATGAGTCCAAAGTAATACACTTTCACTACTATTGGTTGTAGAGTAATCTTATGTAAGTTAACTATATAGTGAATGTAAATGGCATAGGTTAAAGGTGATTTGGAATATATGTTGTTCGTTTGCATCTTCTTGACGTGTTTTTGCAATTGATAATCTATCATTTACAATTGTATGTGTGAAATGCAAGTGTTGTGAAATTTGGCTGAGTTTTAAAGACACTCCATAATCATTCATTAGCAATTGTCATATAATGAAATGCAAGCTAGATTGTATCCATGCATTGATAGAATTTGATTGAGTTTGGTTGCGTGTGAAATTTGGTAGATAAAGGTATGGATAAAGGAAAAGGGAAAGAAGGTGATAGTAAGAGGGACATGCATTTAGGAAGAAGAATTTTCTTGGAAGATTTTAGGAGAGAAAATAAAGGGAAATTTAAAGGGAAGTATAGACTTCTCGAAGTTGAATGTTGCAGCGGATAAAGCATGGGAGGAAATGCCATCGGAGAAGAGGGCATAATACAAATTCAAGGGGGTGGCAAAGTTAGTGAAGGAAGACAGTGAATTGTGTAGGAGGGTGGAAAGGATAGGATTTACGAGGTTGCTAGACATCGAACTCGACAATTTTCCGAGGGAGCTAATTCTTGAAGTGATCAAGAACTTTAACCCTCCCATGTGTTGCTCGTATATAAGAGGGAGAAGGACCACGATAGTTGCTGATGATGTCCAACACTTAATGGGCTTGCCTTGACATGGGTCAAAGGTAATATTAGAGGTGGAGAGTGAGACATTTAAAAAGTTGAAGGAAGATATGTATGGGAAGTCCTTAAATGATATGATGAGGATGATAGGGGCTAAAGATGATCACTTTAAGTGGTATTTTGTGGTATATAGCTTAGGGACTTTACTATGTCCCACAGCCAGTACATTGGTGAGAGAAAGGTTGTTGAAAGCAATATGGGGGAAACAAGGGGCACTAAGATTGTATGATTGGTGCTTGTTTGTGTTGAAGGAGATGATGAAAGAGATAGAAGCAATCAAGAAAGCATTACTGAAGAGTCAAAAGAAGAGAAATGTTTGCGGTTGCCTAATGTTTTTATTGGTGAGTACTGTTTGAAGTTATTACCTAGGCCTTAGTGCATTTTAATCATTTATATTGTGTAACACACCTTAATTTGGTTTTCTTGTTTCTTGTGTACATCTTTTTTCTTACAGCAATTCCTACTAGGCATTATAGTCCCCCCCAATGACTTATAGTGCCTTAAGCTTTTGGAATGAGACAAGAGTGAGGGAGAGGGTGAAGGTGGAGCAACAAAGCGAGTATAGCTTGCTATATGCTATGACAATAGCGAAGATAAAGGGGAAGGGCACCACTGAGTCAAGTGCAGTTCCTCCACTAATGACACTGAAGTGTCCTGTAAGTGTTGTACTTATTTAGGATTGCCATGTTCAATATAATTGATAATTGACATGTGTGTTATACACTTGTAGGAATTTCAGAATTTGGATGATGGACTCGTGTTTTATTTGAGCTGAAACAATTGTGTTTGAAAGAAAGATGATAATTTTTATCCACAATGAATCATGTTGCCTGGAAGTAACTAGCTAGTGGGCAGAGAAAGAGGAGGAATGAGGAAGGCAGGGGAAGGAGGAGGAGGAAGGGGTGTATAACAAGATAGCAGAAGACTATGAGAAGGAGGTAGGGGAGCCAACCATTGTGCTCTGAAAGGGTTTGTGGATTTAGGGAGCTGTGGTGATGAGTCATCAGGTGAAGATTCAAATGAAGAAGAAGATGAACAAAAGGATGGAGAAGATAAAGGACAAGATGAAAGTGGCAAAGGAGTTGACGGAGAAGAGGAGCCTGAAGATGGAGATGAAGGGCAAGCAGGACGTGAAGGTTTAGGGGCAATTATATCGACAACAGAATAAAGACGATCCCAGTGTAGGAAGAGACCTTATCCCTGGTCATTATTTGTGTGGCTGCCAGACAAGAAGGCTAAAATGAGCAAGGAAAATATACTATACTAGTTTTTCCAAATCGGATTGCCCCAAAAAAGAGAAGCAAAAATTAGTTTAATTGTTGTACTTAGGACTTTACGTGCTTCAAATATATTGTATCTCTGACCATTTTAATTTTTTAATTGCTAGGTACTTGTTGTGTTAGATGAGCATTTATATATGCCGAAACACCTAAGGTATAACATTGTAGATTGTGACTTTGTTTTTGCACTGGTGATCTACCAAGGTCATTGGTTTTCCTATGTTGTGGAACCAAAGAAGTTCAAGTTTCATGTACTTAACACAATGTTAGTGGATGCAAATGAACAGACAAGGAATACAATAAAACAAACTACGATTGAATGTGTATGATTCAACCTTTGATAGTTGTTTTGTAAATTTTGCTCCTTTTGTTTATGCTGTCTGTATGCTATTGTGTTGACTACTTGTGTCATTTGTGTAGATGGAGAACTTTGCAACTGCCTTAGTGAAGGTTAAGCTAGATTTTTATTTGAATACAAAGCCACATCTTGGGGTGAACTTCCCATTGATCCATGGGTAACTAAATATGTAACTTCTAACTTTAAGATTCATGAATTCTAATGTTGTTGTCATGTAATAGATGTAAAGTAACTATTTCCATTAGTTTCGACTGTGGCATACATGTGATAACATGATGAAGGAGTGAAGAAATGAATGTCGACCTGAATTGGGCATCTACACAATGGAAAATTACTCACCAATGAGCTGACACGACACTGAAAAACATATTTGCTTTTGCATGATTGACATTTGACAAAGTGATTCTTCCATATGCAAGAGTGGGATGTGAGAGCTTAGGAAGGAGATTATGTTCTAACTTGTTAACCACCCCAGAAATAAGGTTCAGGACAAAGTGCGAAGGAGGATTGTTAGGAAGCGATAGTTTGTAGTTTGATGAACTAATAGTTAGAATGCCATGGTTGTGGACATGATCCTTGTATTTTTTTTTTGTTTAGTTGGACTCCATTGCGATTATGCTGTTTATGGAATACATGCATTTGCAATTGATGTACGGTTATTTGCAGTTAATGTTCTTAAGTTTGCTTCTAACATTCAGTAAGTTGCAACTATTTGTGTGCATTATCAATATTATAGGTAGATTGGTTTTTTAAATGAAAACAGGTTGGTTTACACCTGAATTCCAGTGGCTTGCTTGATAAGATAGCTAGATTCTAGTTATAGTCATTTGCAACTAATATTGGGTAATTTGCGACTAGCAATAAACAATTTGCATCCACTTAAAATGAACAAATGCCCTAATTGATAAGTAATTCATATCATCATTTGCAAATTTTGTTGACTAGTTTACAATAAATTATCGATAATTTGCAATTACTCACTATTGGATGAGTGCCATAATTGGAACTTAACAAACATAAGCATTTGTGACTAATAAGTGATGCTTTGCATCTGATAACCATAAATTTGCAACAAGAGTTTAGTTACAGATGATGTGGACATTAACATAAAGCATGTTCATTCATTTTCCACTGATACACAATAATTAACAACACAATTGAAAACTAACAACATGGCAGTTCAACATGACAAACTAAGGAGGGGGTGTCTACGGATCCACTCAAGGATCTCTTGGACATTGTTTAAGATCTCATTGACTTTCTCTTCAAGATGTACAAACTTGGTATTGAACTCTCTCATTTCCCTGGTAACTATAGGAGGACTTGGGGAACTTGGTTTAGGTTGCCTACGATAGGGGGTTGGTAGTATATCCTAGGTTTAACGTGCTACCTTGCAAACCCATCGATCGTTGTCCTCCCTGACAAATCCCATGCAGAAGAAATTATGGATAGTTATTGAAAGTGGGTGTATTGATCCCTCCTCCAATGGGTGGACTTTTAAATGTACAAGGATCTCAGTGATGATTAAATTATATAGGAGCAAACCACCTGTTCTATTCACGCTTGAAGCCATTCAGTTCAATATAAGGCATGGAAGGTTGAATTAAATGCCCTCAATAAAATAGTATATTGTTAGCTCCTCGGCTCACTAGTATATGCCAAATTTCTTGACTTGTTGATTATATAGTGTTCAACAAATGTAATGAAAGAGCCTGTGTTCTGCACTGAATTTGGACTCCTCAAAATCACTTTCATGTTCTAGTGCATCCAACTCTATTAGCTTGGCTTTTCATCTTTTCCCACCATAGTCCACATGGTAGCGAACAGAGGATGAATGGTCTGTAAACCTAGGTTCTTTAATTGTAGGTAGGTACAAAATATGAGCAAGAGTTTGACAATCAACAACTATCTTAGTTCCCCTAATTGTAGTCTTGATCCTAGTGTGCTTAGAATCAAACGTTAGGTTAGAATAGAATACATCAACAACCCTTGGGCTCCAATGGTTGTCTAATTCTAACAAATACCTGTAAGGCTCTAAAACATTCATGATTTCAAAGTTGTTTTCCTCAAGAATGCCATCCTCACGTACCTGCAGGTGAGCACGTTTCTTCCCTTGAACTTATCCTCAAATCGGGTTTGCTCTGCCTTTGTACAAAATAGAAGAGGATAGGATGAAGAGGAAGCTCTTGTTGATACCTTTTGCTTCTGGTTTGCTCGATCACCTTTAGCCATCTTGGGTTGGATGAAAGGAGAAGAGATGAGATAATGAGGAGGAGGGTTTGTGTCGACAATTTTAAGGTTTGTGCCAACTATGGTTGATAAGAGGAGATGAGATGATGAAAAAAGGAGTTGCATATAAGGGATCATGCTTTATGGGATAGATTTAAGGTTCAAGTGGTGGGACCCAGTTCTTTCAAATGTTGGGAATTTAGTAGGATTAGATTAGACTATGCACCCGTGATGGTTGACCAATAGAGGGGCCCCTCTATTGGTCAACCAGATCAAGACTAGCAAAGAAAGCTGCTGGTGTCACACTATTGATCTGATCGACCAACAGAAGGACCCAACTATATTGGTTAACTAGATCAGCACCAACAAAGAGACTGGTGCTATCACGCTATTGATCTAATCAACCAATAGAGGGGCCCCTTCTATTGGTTGACCAGAACAACAAGCATTACTCATAAGTTCAGTCAAGTGAATGATGATCTAGTCAACCAACAAAGGGACCCCTCTTTGTTGATCGACCATCGACTTGTCTTTACCAAAAAAGATGTTGATTGACATTGTGAGTATAAATTAATGGATTTTTGCTGCTAATATATGATTGAAAGTTGCAAACATTGTTTCACCATGGTCCTCTTTAAGTATACAAGTGACAATTTGCAATCCATAATCATCTATTTGCAATATACAACTGACAATTTTTAACTAATAATCATTTAGTTGCAACATACAACTGACAATTTGCAATTGGTAGTTGATGATTTGCACGTTCATTTTGGGAACAAGTATCATATCATGGGTGATTATTGTACAATGATGGTAATCAATGTTGTAAGTCACATTGCTGATGGCGCATTTACAATTGACAATCCTACATTTGCTACTATCAAACAATTATTTGCAACTGAAACTAACGTAACTAAATAGGCAACAAAATATGCCATTCTTTCACTTATTATACAAAACCATAACTTGGCAACTAGGTTTGATAATTCATTTGCATCAAATTCAATGTCGCACCTGCCTATGCTACACTTGCAACAAAAAATAATATATTTGCAACTAACAACCCAACATTTGTAATTGAACAGAATATATTTTCACATAGAACATGGTCTTCAATTACAGGCACTGTCTGACACATCAATGACATAGTAATAACTTACATGTAATTAAGCATGTTTACAAGTGAGTTCAAGTATAACCCATTTGCATAAATGTGCATGATGCAACCCCACTCCAAAAAAAAACCCATGTGTAGGTTACCTTAACAATAATCAAGACACGTGGAAACTCATATACAAACAACTACTAGTGACCCCTATTACCAAAAAACCCATAATTAACACCCATGATAATATCAACCCTATGTGGCCAATCTAAAAAATTACACACTATCCTAAGCTATGACTTCCAAAAGAATCCACACTTTACTTGTGTTTTTGTGCCAACCGCTTCTAACTTGGGTTAGGATTCGTGTACTTTCTTCAAGAATGTCCAACCTTGTGACATCAAAAACACATGTAAGGTTTCTTATGATGGAGCTGCAATTTCATTCTCTTGGTACATGGTCTCCTTGGAGGACAGCGGGTGATCAAGGGAAGCAACAAAGTTCGTGACATGTAATTAGCAGCTCCTAGAGCATTCACCTTTGACATTTATTATTGTATGACTATAGATTCTCTCCTGGGTACTCCGCATGAACCACTCCTCAATGTATTTGTAAACATTACCATTCATGTTTTTTTTTTGGCAGCACACACATGAGTACAAGGAATCCTAGTCATATCCCACGCTTTGTAAGTACATTGTCGATGTGTAAAATTTACACGAAGATCAACTCCAAGTTTCCACACTCATACCTCGTCTGATGCAAATAGCATGACACCATAAATTCTACCATGTACACATTATCCTTCAACTTCCAGTTCATATTAGGACCCACACCATTGGTCCACTTTTTGATCGCCATCTTACTCATATATAACTTGTTATCTAACTTCTCCTGGTGCTCATTTATCAAGGCAACAATACAATGCTTCCTCTCATTCAACATCTAATTATTGAATGATTTAGACAAGTTTATGGTGATGTTATCCCACCTACAATGTGGGAATCTAGCTATGGTCCATTTGTCAATGTCACCATGCTCAACTCAGCACTAAATGATCTCAAATTGCGCAAGTTGTTTGGTATTCACAGTCAAGTCTAGTGTATGCAGCCCCATCTAGTAACTTTAGTTCATCCTTTTTTGCATGAGGACCCATCTATTAACTGTTCTGGCCACCTTTGATAACTCTTTGTTGAAATTTTCTCACATGCCGATAGCAAAAAGCATGCCTCTCACTCCCTAAAATTGCTTCCACTACAACATGTATTGCATTGTTCCTATTAGAAATTATGACAATCTCTCTAGAATGAGAACCTAATACATCTTTCAAAGTTTGCATGAACCACATCCAGTTTGGAAGGTTCTCCCCACTGAGGATGGCAAAAGCAACTAAATACAACTCATTGTCAGGATCAAATGCAGATGCAACTAATATTGTACCATTTTAAAGACCACTAAGGTGGCATCCATCAATATACACCAGAGGTCTGCATCCACTTAGGAATCCCTCGATACAACAACTATATGTAATAAAAAGTTAGTCAAATCTATTGTTCCTTAATGATCTCCATGTCACAACTGTGGCCAGGTCTGTCTCATGACGTTGTTCATAAAGCTAATTGACCAAGTAAAATGACTATTCATGAAGGTTGTTGATAATCTCTAGTGCTTTCGCCTTTGTCCTCCATGCTTGCTTGTAAGTTGGCTACACTCCATACTCTCTTGCTTGGTCCCTTGGCTTTATGGGCAAAATTACTACGTAGAAGATGGAGGGGGATGGCGATGTGCTTTCCACCGCATGATGGATAATCTCTAGCACTTTTTGCGTACAAACAAACACCTTTCATCATTATAAGAAGCTCAATATATCAAGTATCAACCTTTCATAAACAACATAAACGAAGCAACGTGTGGGTATGAGAGATGTAGAAGCTGTAAATTGTGCAAAAGCTATGTAAAACCCTAGAAATCCTCCATCATGTGGGTATGAGAGAATCACACTCATATTTTCGACCATCACCTCTCTCCAGCACCTATTCTCGGCATATCCACCATACTCATGCACAAAATTACTACGTAGAAGATAGAGGGAGATGAGGATGCGAGAGAATGTTGTAAGGTATATCTACTTACCAAAGATTATTTGGATGTTGGAAAGAAATGGGGGAAAGAAGCTGAAAAGAGATGTTCAGTGGAGAGATGGAGACAAAGGCGAAGATGTTGAGATTGGTCCAAGATGCTTCTTTTTCTTTGCATGCAGTCAAGGGCAAATTCGTCTTTTCACCATACCGGGATAATTACAAAAAATACCTTGGCATGTTTCAATAATTAGATAAGTTTAAGGTATCTTTTTGGATTTTTTTTTTTGTTCAAGGGTATTTAACTGTCATTTTCCCATAATTTTTCAATCCTTGCATTGAAATTACAAAAAAAAAATAACCCATTGTACACACTTAAAAAATTACTTGAAAAAAACTTCAAATTTGTCTATACACTAATCCCACTTGATAAAAATAGACTTGAATAAGTTAATCTTAAAATATATTCTTTTGATAATCAAACAAATGTATTCTTTAACTACACTTATTTAGTTTCGATTTGATTAATTTAGATTTTTCACACTTAAAATTAAATTAAATCAAATAAACCAAAATAGCATAAAGAATTAACTTAATTCAACTAAACTGAAATAGCTTGAGAAAAATATGATGTTTGTATTGAAGAATTTTAACTATTAATTTTTTCGCAAATAATTTAAACAATTATTTTCTATCTATGATCTTCAACTTTTTTTATATCTCTCTCTCTCATGTCATTTGGGAAGGGAAAATGCTATTTCTAATTTGGTTTTTCAATCAATTGAACAGTGACATCTCTCTAAAATAATTTAATAAAAAACACAGCCTAACATAAGATAAATAGAAAATTTCATAAAGAAAGTTCAATTGTATCATATAGCTTGTTTATAATCAATATAAAATGTAAAACTATAGCAAGTTATATTATTTATTATAAGTTATTAATTATATGATTAATCTCAAACTCTATGCAGTACATGAGAAAATGTATCTAATTTTTTCATTATTTGCTCTATGATAATAATTTTTTATCTATTTTTAAAATAATCAATTCCAGGAAAGTTTTAAATAAATTCAAACATTAATTCATCTTTTAAAAAATTGAAACAACTAATTTCGAGTTTCACAACATTGGAGCAACTTTATTCTTTTCTCTCCTCCTTTTTGTTTACTTTTCTCACACTTGCATATATAATGAAGGGTCTACTTTTCTATTTGTTCCATGGCTGAATGCCTGAACATAGTCGTAGATCACTAGAAGCATTATTAGCAACCAATTTTGATCTCTTGCTTTTATTTGTTTTTTGGACTGTGTTTTGAGTCCTTGTATATATTTTGTTTCTTTAAGTTAATGAATTCCCTTTCTCTCTTTACTTAAAAAGAGAACTCACGTCTCCTTCCCCTGCCATCGTGGTTCACTGATATCCTATACAATAATCTGGTTGTACAAGCGGGTTCGAGAGCTAATACCATAAAGAGCCTACTTTTCTCAAACTTGCATATATAATATAAACATTGGACTTTTACTTTTCTCAAACTTGCATATATAATATAATAAAGAGTTTGTTTTTTGCCAAATAAACTTACTAAATAAAACCATCTAATGCCAAGGCGGTCCAAAACCTCCACCTTCTAATATATATACTCACACACACTTATTTCTAACCAATGTGGATCTTAAAAATCTCTACCTTTTGATGAGGGCTTCAATTCCATGAAACCTGCCCCTGCTCCCACTCTGATTTTTTCCACTCACATATATATACTTCATTTTTTGTCAAATAAACTTATGGGGCTGGATAAAACTACTTAACAAGGATTACAATCTAAAGCCCTACTTTTAAACCTACAATAAAGAGTTTGACTTTTACTTTTCTCAAACTTGCATATATAATAAAGAGTTTGGACTTTCACTTACAACGGATAATTTAAAAGCTTTCATGCTAATTTTTTTTTAGTAAGGTTTTAAGTTTAAATTTTATATTTAAAAAATTATTATTATGAGAGCTATACACACATGTAGTTTGATCCAA
This sequence comes from Adenanthera pavonina, assembly GCA_026686845.1. Classification (NCBI taxonomy): domain Eukaryota; kingdom Viridiplantae; phylum Streptophyta; class Magnoliopsida; order Fabales; family Fabaceae; genus Adenanthera; species Adenanthera pavonina. The sequence continues at coordinate 15,855,146 of JAIVEN010000017.1, forward strand.
CTTCAATAACTTTCGAAAATCAATTTGTATTAAAAATAAAAAAGAAAAGAAAAGAAAAGAGTTTAAACTTTGAAAAAGTGAACTCAAAAAATAAGTCAGCTAGCATATTTTCCCTCATGGCCGGTGGTCATAATCATTTAAACATTTCACTCACAAAGTCGTCCTGCGAATACAAATGAGTAAAGCATATTACCATAATGATTTTTGTCGGCGAAAAGAAAAGCATAATGATTATTTATTTAATTTATTTCTTTAATTTTTGAAAAACTAAATTTAGGCTCAGTTTTTTTATTATTAATGTTTTAATGAAATTATCATGTTTGTAAAACATATTTTACAAATGTTAAATTATTTTTTTAAAAAAATCAACTAATATCCAGTAATATCAACTAATCTGAAATCAATTTGTGCATTATAAAGACATTAATACTATGTTTGAGAGTTTTTTTCTTTTAAAGGGGAGTGAAATGGAATAGAATGACTATATGAGTTGAGCCATTGTTTGGAAGATTTTTTTAGGAGGGAATGAAATGGCAATTGATGGTCTCATAAGTCATCCTTAGCCATCATATATCTAATTTTTTTTATTTTTTGAAATTGAGGGGTCAAGGATGGAATGGCTAAAAGTAATTATTTAAATTACAAAAACATTCATTAACCCTAATAAAAAAATTCATTCTCATAATTTTTTTTTATTCTTTCCATACTGCCAAATCTATCCCGCCATATTGTACATTTTTCAGTGTTTCGTCATTACATCAATCAGATCACTCTAATCACATCATACCTCACATGTACAATTGAATCAGTGATTCAAGGCATACTTTTTTTGATAAAATTTTAACTTTCTTCTTAATATTATTATTGGAAGAACCAAGTTATTTTACAATATATTATTATTATTATTATTGGAAGATGTTTTTATTGAAAAGTAAAAGCAATATAAATTTTTTTAGATGAAAAAAAGAAGAACTTGTTTTTTTATTTAAATTTTTTAAAATTTACTAATAAGTGTAATATTGGGAAAAAAGTTATAATTCATTTCATTACATCCCTTTTATAATAACTTCCAAATAATAGTCAAATGAGGCCACTCCATCCCCTCATAAAATTCCCAAACAATGTAGCATTCTGTTTCATTCCACTCTATTCCGTTCCATTCCATTATATTTTATTAATGACAATTTTATTCCATTCCATTCTGTCATAAACTCCCACACATAACCTAAAATTTATGATAATGAATGAATAGCACAACTTTTTACAAATTTTGTTATATATATTGAGTTGAATTGAAGTCATATCAAATACTAAATTAAATAAATCTCTTATACTGTAATTATTTTCATTCATAGAGCTCAAATCAAATATATCATTTAAGAGACATTGTTCTCTCTACCCTATGTACCACTATTAGCTAAATTATTAAAGTAACATGTCTACCTTCAAACACTCATGATGTAACAATTTCTTTTAAAAAATTAAAATAAATGAGTTTACCGTGTTTCAGAAAAAATTAATAATGCATATCAAAATTTGAAAATAATTAGATATAACCCTTTGAAACAATTGGATATAATTAATAAACTTTTAAAAGTAGGAAAAACAATAACTGGAGTCTAGATTAAAAATATTTATATTGAATGCTTATAACTTGAATTCTGAACTATAATTTTTTTTAATAAAGTTGAAATGTTTAATACTTAATATCTTTAAATAATTTTAAAATTTAAAAACTATTCCCTCTTGTGTCAAATATAAGTTGCTAAAAAAAGATATTTGATAATCTCAAATATAAGTTATATCTGGGTTATTAAATATTTTTTCATATATATCCCTCATATTGAAGGAAAATAATGATTAAAAAATTACAATATTAAGTTAGAGGAAAATCTAAAAAATAAATTAAATTGTTGACAAATTTAAAATGTTTAATAATTTTTTTATTATGTGTAAGATATCCAAAAATGACTTATATTAAAAAAACATGTGGGACAGTGGCAGTAAAAGATTTGTTGTTAATCCTGAACGAAAAACAAAAATCAGTCAATATGAACATGAGCATTTGAATCACGTTTTATATGAGGAAGACTTTATGGATAGAAATGCTTCATTGGATCCTACGTGGACAGAAAAATAAATGCAGAGAGCTGTGGTTAGATAACAAAATTAAATATTGGCCCCAAAAATAACAAACTTAAGTGTGAACAAATTTATATATTTATAAAACTAGAGACATTTGTTTATTTTGAGAAATGAATTAAACTATTAATTTTTAAAAATATAATTTGTTATAAATTATATATTTTTTGGGTTAAATAGACAACTTTTTCAACATAATATTTTTTTTTTCATTCACACAGTTTGAAATGGGACCTTACTATACCGTGTGCAATGGGATTGTTCTTCAAAGCAAACAGTTTGTCTCAGCACGCGGCACTGTACAAAAGGGACACCTACTTATTTCTTTCTTTCTTTCTTTTTTTCGACCAAAGGCCACCTACCTATTTCAAAAACACGAGAAGTGAAGGTGTCAAAAAAAAAGTACGGTCCGTGCAAATAATGCACCGATATTGATTAATAAATAATTCATTAAATTTTAGAACCTATTGTTGATTAAATTATAAAAAGAAAACAATGTTCCTTAAATATTAATAATTCTACTGTGAAATTACTAAAACACCTTTTAACTTTTCTGGGTAGGGGAGAGATGCTAAGCATATTTTAGTAATCCAATAATGTAGTTATTTACATTCTAGGACTTTTGGTCTACTTTTCTAATTTAATCAACAGATACTAAAATTTAAAAAATTTCTTATTTTAATCTCAAATAATAATCTCCCATAAAAATTTTAGTGACTCTGCAAAATTTCTAGTGACTCGTCGATCCATATTGGTGTAAATGATAGAGGTTATTATCCTTGAGTAACTAGTAAGGATTCGATTCAAAACTTTATATATATATATATATATATATAAAATATGAAGCAAACCTAGTTAGTAAAATCTAACTTTTACCCTTCATATCTTGAAAAAAATTAATTTTTACTACTCATGAAGGATTTTTCTAGTTGCTACTAAAAAAATTTCAATCACTCTTCACCAAAACTATTTTATATGATTTATTGTTTTAATTTTTTATTTTTGAGAAAGTTGAAATTATTTCTTTAAAAACTATATTATTTTTAATGTTAAAAACATAAATATCTTTTTATTATAAATTTGAAATTTATTAGCCACAACTACTATTGCTTTTCAAGAATTTTAATCATCTCCATACTTTTTCTTTAAATCTCTCTCCATATACAATTTCATTCATCCATTTAATTCAAATGATGAAAGATAAATAATTTTTACATTAAACCTAATATATTATTTATTTAATTATTATCATAATAAGCATGGTAATATTTTCTTAAAAGCTCTTCACTAGTAATAATAAATGTAAATCATTAAATTAAATATATTATTTATTTATAAATTATTTTTTAGTCATTTGATTATAATTGAGTAGAGAAATATGAAAAGACAAAATATATATATAGAGGGGATTAATCCTTTTTAAGATACAATGCACATTCATCAGGGCCAGTATACCGCCAATTATTAAATGATGACCACCAGGGTAGCGTGTGTACCTGGCATGTTCACCGAGCCACCTTCATTGAAAGGTCCCATGGGTTAACATCTGCCTCTATATAAAGCTCATTCTGGCGGTGCTTTCTCTACAACATATACACAAGTATAAATTCACACACCCCAGCCCACCTTCCTTCATCATCGTTTAGTGTTCCCACTGCATTGCGCAGAAAGAGAAGAAGCATCTGTGAGAGAGAGAAGCATGGGTCGTGTGGAAGAAATAGAGTCTGCATCATCAGCTTCCTCTTCCGAAGCCATCCCTCTTCCTCTGCTTTCCCTGAACCACGTCTCCTTCGTTTGCAACAATGTCAGCGAATCCGTCCAATTCTATGAGGATGTCTTGGGATTTGTTCTCATCAAGAGGCCCTCTTCTTTCAAATTCGAAGGAGCTTGGTTTGTTGAAATCCCTCTCATCTACCCTTCATTCTTCTCATTCTTTTAACATTTTTTCTGGGTTCTCACTGAGGCTTCGTTTGGAAGCTCGTAGATTTTAAGGGCTCTATATATTTCTAAATTCTGATAACTTCCTCATTAGCTTCTGTTAATGACATTTATGCCTTTCTGTTTCAGTGGGCTTACCTCTCTGTTGCTATGCTGCCATTTGCTTAATTAATATGCTGATTCTTTATCAGATTTTCTTTGCTTTGATTGTGGCTTCATTTTGAATCTCATAATTTTTTAGGGTTCCATTTCTAATAGCTTCCTGATGGGCTACTCTATGCTATTTGTACCTCTCTGTTTCTTCGAGTTTTACCTTTTCTGTTTGCCATAACGTGGACATTTAACTACTCATACTCTGCTGATTCTTCATTAATGTTAAATGTGGCTTCAACTTGGAATCAAATGAAAATCTTAGGCTTCAATTTATTTTACTGATCAGCTGCTGCTGCTTATGCAATTTGAGCCTTTCTGTCTCTATGATTTTTACCTTTTCTGTTCCGATCAGACATGGACATTAGTAACCACTCTCAACCTGATGAATCTGTATCAAATTTTCTGGGTCTTTATTGTGTTTTCATTTTGAATCTCATTTTTCCAGAGCTCCATATCTAACAGCTTCCTGATTAGATAATGTTTATGTTTTTTTTTTTTAACCTTGTCTAGGTTATTCAACCATGGAATTGGCATACACCTGCTGGAGTCAGATAAGGTTCCTGTGAAGAAAAGGAAGATCAACCCCAAAGACAATCACATCTCCTTTCAAACCCCAGATATGCAGCTCATAATGAAGAAGCTAGAGTCAATGAGCATAGAGTATGTGACAGCAGTTGTGGAAGATGGTGGAGTTACAGTTGATCAGCTCTTCTTCCATGACCCAGATGGATACATGGTAGAAATATGCAATTGTCAGAATCTGCCTGTGCTTCCACTGTCCTCATGCCCTCTCAAGCTTCCTAACAACTATGCAAAACATCAGGCACCATCTTTCTATGGTAAGCTTTCCTCGCTTAATACTATTGTGGTCAAGTGTGAGTAAGACTGGACTAGAGAAGAGATATAAGTAGAAAAAGATTATTGAACCTAATGCCTTTAGATCAAAAAGTAATGTCAAGCACATATTTCTCAAAATCTAATGGAAAGGAAAGTGGATCTCTTAGTGTCTGAGATTGTCTTGAGCCTTAACAAATGCAGGAAGAGTGCTTGAAAGATTTGAACCAGTGATGGGAATGATATGAGGGTAGAAACAGTAGAGAAATAGAGAGATATAGGAGGGAGAAAGAGTCAGAAAATGATAGAAAAAAACCATCAATCTTTTGTTAATTCCATCAATAAGCTCCTTGAAAACACACCATAAAAAAGTAATGTCAAGCACATATTTCTCAAAATCTAATAGAAAGGAAAGTGGATCTCTTAGTGTCTGAGATTGTCTTGAGCCTTAACAAATACAGGAAGAGTGCTTGAAAGATTTGAACCGGTGTTGGGAATGACATGAGAGGAGAACCAGTAGAGAAATAGAGATATAGGAGGGAGAAAGAGTCAGAAAATGATAGAAAAGAACCATCAATTTTCTGTTAATTCCATCAATAAGCTCTGTAAAAACACACTCTGAAAACAATAACCCTCAATTTGGATGAGGGGAAAACATAGGAAAGAGGAAACTTTGGGAGAAACAAAAAGAAACCTAGAAACCCTCTTGTTTATGTTCCTTTTTATTTTCTCTCATAATGTTCCTATCCCCATATTTTCCTTTCATTCTAGATAAAGCATAAAGGAATAAGTTGAATCCCTGATTTACAAATGACTTACAATTTGGATAATTCTGGTTCTGCAGGAGAGAGAAACTTGAAGACGAACTGCTCAGCCGAGGTTGTTTTGCTGATGATGGAGAATTTGATTACAGACATGCTGAAGATCTCAATGTAATAACAATGATTTATAAAACTACCTGTACAAAATTTGTGCAATAGACTATTATTATGGTGAGTTTGTTTCTGAATGCGAGAGAGTATTTGTAATGTATCTGTATTAAGCGATGTTTTGGACTATTACCATTACCGTAAACCAGAACAATCTTGAGAAAGTTAAACATCTTTCTGTGTCCTGTCTCTAATTTTGAATGTTATATATGTCATAGTTTCAAACCATGCAAGTATGAATTAAGAGTGAAAAGTTCATACATAGTTTATGTAATGTTTTTATTTTTTGACCAACAAGAGTTGATGTAATGTGACATCTTTATATGTTTGACTTGAAAGTCTCCGTATGACTGTTTGTTGAGGCTCGAGCGATCCTAGAGATACCAAACCCTTTAATAATTGATTTGTTGGGTGGCTGTTGGGAATATGGTTAATAGGCATGTGTGGGATCGCATTGTGAAAGCAAAGTTTGTGGTGGGGGTTAAAAGTAGAATTTGAAAGCACGGGGCGGTTTGAAGAATTTAATGAGGGGAAATGAAGTTTAATATAGTGCGTCAGGTCATCCAATTGATTAAGGCATTAATTCAAAATTTAATGATTTCACCAAATTGGTAGCAATAAAATTAATATATTTTTATTTTTACATGTTCTATATTGTATAGAAATAAAAAAATGTTACTAATAAGTTTGATAATTTAAAATTATTTGAGTTAAATTAATTCATATAATTATATTTTAAATTTAAAATAGTCAATTAATAATTCATAATCATATTAATTGTTGAGTAACTTTATCATTATTAATTATATATCATAATAATACTTATATAATATTATAATATAAAAAATACATACAAAAAATAATGATATTTACTATTTAGGACTACAAATGATACCATTTTATCTTTAAAATTAAAAAAATTTAAAAAAATAATTTTACTGCTTCTTACTAATTTTAATTGGTTTTGGCTAGTTTGTCTAGTTTTTTTTATTGGTTATCTTATAAGTCAGTTTTTTTTTTAAATTCCGTATGTTCTAGAACTAGTTCACCAGATTGATTGGTTCTTGATCAGTTTGGTCTCATTCCTATAGCACTGATGGTGTTTCTTCTCAAAAATTTATTTTAAAACAAATAAAACTAAAAGTGGATTTACAATTTGTATTGTAAGCTTTGCGTTTTATTTAATTCCCAAATATGCAAGGGCAGAATAGTAAAATTGGTCATTAAGCTGATATAAACATTAGTTTGATGTTTATTGATTTGTCTATGGCAAAATTAATCATAATTAAATTAATATATTTTTTCACCTGAGAAATTAATACATTTTTATTTTATATATTAAAATACTATAAGAAAATAAAAAAAGCTAACTTTTCTGGATTATAGTATTTTTTATTAATTGTTATCCATTTTGATTATTTTCATTAAATTTTAATATATTTTATTGATTCTTGATTATTTTTATTGATTTTAATATTTAGGGTAATTTGAATCGATTAAGATTTAATTTATTAGTTTACCGATGGAACTAATTGTTTCAAGTTAATTTTCATACTACAAATAAATAAATAAGAGTGAGTTCTTGGGTTTAAACAAAAGTATTAAATCTTTTGATATCTTAAAAAAAGGTATTAAATCTTTATCCTTTAGCTGCCCCTCTTTGTCCCCCATCTTGTGTAGGATTTATTGTACCTTTACAATCAATTACCTATGGAACAAAAATTTTGGAAAATCTTATGAAAGCAAGGTACTCAAAGGAGTTACTTTCTTTCCGTTGTGCTTCTTTTCACCTTTTCATTACAATTCTTAACCGATTAGATTGAATTTTAAACGATTAAATTAATTTATATTTTTATAAAGTGTTAAGTCTGAATCATAAGATTTAATCTAACGATTCTTTACTACAATGAAAAAAGGAAGAAAAAGAAAAAGCCTTAGGACAAATTTGAACTTCTAATGGTAAAAACCCAATTGGCAAATGGTTTAACTGTGTTTTAGCCAATGGAGAAAATAATTAAGTGAGTATTTATATATAGTGTGACTTGTAGACTTTATAGTTCATATATAGATTGATTCTATGAAAAAAAAAAATAGATATGGGTCTTGTTCATAATATGAGCAGTGTAGTCTACCATAAATTTTATATTTCATATGACCATATGATAATTAATATAAATTTTTAATACATTGCATGTAATTAGAGAATAGGGCATTTATAATGGCAAAAATGTCCATGGTTTACATTCAAAAGCTTAGTTGTAAATAATAAATAGTAAATTGCTAAAGTCCATTTGTAAATAACATAAAAGAAACTCAATTTTTAGATTTTGACCCAAATGAGTTGTAAACTCCTTGGGCTGTGAGTTTAAACTTTTGAAAAAAAGTGATTTTTAGAATATTTAAGAAATGATTAATTATTTAGATATTTTATGAAAATTAGAAATTATTTTGTATTCGATTAAAATAAAAAAAATACTTTTTAAATTGTTTAGTAATCAAAGTGGGTGATAAAAGATGAAAAAAAAACTAAGATTTAAATTATAATATTCCTTTTCGGCCAAATATTATTTTTAAAATTTTTAAAATTAATTTAATGAAATATTTTTTTATCTTTTTTCTCTCCCATTTATCGCATTTTTTTTTCAAAAACTACTTAGAAAAACTTATCAAACTAAGTAGAAAATAAATTTATTTCATAGTCTAAATATTTTAAAAGTTTAAACAAATATTCTAAAATATTTTAAAAGTGTTCTTTTATTAAAAAAATGATATTTTTATTAAAAAAAGTTTAAATAAACGAGTTAATTTTACCGTAGGGGACAATAAAATTGTAAATTACTAAGAATAGTAATAATGAATTGGTAAGGATGTGGCTGTCAACTATTGAGCAAAACAAAAGTTTTTGGAACTAGCTGTAGTTGATCAATATATTCTAGATTCAAAATATAAGTTCTATTTGATTAATTATAGGGAAAAATAAGCTTTTGGTCCCTGAGATTTTGTTGGGTATAGAAATCAGTCCCTAAGGTTTTTATTTTTTTAAACATGTCCCTGAAATTTGCTCTGTGTAATCCCCATAAGTTTGTGGCTGATCTTAAAGTTAGGACATGTTCATGCCGATGGTGGTCTCTCACAGGGATACCTTGTAGGTACTTAAATATTAATTAATAATGATAATTTTCCAGTTTAATCTATTACTAACTTGAAAATGATTTTTCCCTTAGGGTCTGTTTGGTATGATGGATGGAAAGGGAGGGGAGGGGAGGGATTTTAATGGAGAGGAAGGAATGGAATGAGAGATGAGTGATAGAAGGAAGGGGAGGGAAAGGGAGGGAAGGGGATTAAGGAGAGGGGAGGGGAAGAGTTTTATTGATTCGTTATTTGGTTCAGGAGGGGAGGGGAGAGAAGTTAATAATAAGTTAACCATTTTACCCTTGAAAAAAAGTTGTTTTCCATCATTTTTTAATAATTATTTTCTTTTATTATTTTTTTAAAAAGATGTTTCACATGCTTTCATTTTTTTCTCAAATCAACTTTTTTTTTAACTTTTTCATTCACATCTATGCAAACTGTATAATTATGTATGCAAAGTTACAACATAATGCGTCATTCTGTACTGTAATAATAGCTCATGAGGACCATTATTACTAATTAATATGATGATAGCTAACAAACGCAGTAACATATAGGTGAATCATCAACCAGAGTTATGCAGACTTTGGCTTATTATGAGTAACTATTATATTACTCTCCACGTGCTCCAAATTATGATCGACATAACAAGTGTGGCCCCATTTTTTTCTAACTTTGGCTTAATTACAATGGACAAACTACAAGAATAGAGCGTTAACTTTAGCAGAGATCTTGTATGAATTTCTCATGATCCATCAACGTGCAGGTGTTCATTCACAAGTGCCTCAATCCACTTTTCTTGGACAATCATAATTTTATGCACACCCACAATACACACCTAACCCACTCCATGTTTTGCAGTTCCCTCAATTTATATATTCCCAGCCCCACACATATAACCTCTAAATCCTTCAAGTTGTTCAAACTCAAAAGTCACCTCCATAATGAATATTAACTATTATATCAGATGGACCACCATTCAAAAATAAGACAAAACCTACAAGTCCTATTCACAATTGAATGCTCAAATATGCATAAACCACTGGTACTACAAGAATCAACTTCAGTAATATTTTCTTATAAAGAGCAAAATACATTCATTTACAATGTTTTCACCTCACATAACAAATGGCAAAAATTCAACTTACCCCATGCCCTTCCCTTTTATAGCTCTTGGCTAAGTACCTACCAAAATACCCCATTGTTTCTGACATATCAGTGCACTTCTTCACTAACAAACTAATATAATTTTTGACAACTGCCCACATACCAATCCTCAAACAAGTAAAAACAACCATCCATATACCAATCCTCAAACAAGTAAAACCTATTTTCAAAATATGTTCACACACATTTACAACAGCAGCTACCTCATTAGTAAGTAGACAATATGAGAATTTCAATGTTTCACATAATATCTTGTTTCAAAATAACACTGCTACAATAATAATAGATTGATTCCACATAGTACCTCGGTTCCAAAATAGCTAGGTTTAACACATAACACCACATTGCAACTATAAACAAGGATACTCCCTAACGAGGATTTGAAGAACCAAGTACCATATCCATAATTACTGCCTTACATAGTGGAGGTAGACATTCGACAGCTGATCTTAGCTTATCAACATCACTTGTTAGGTAGTTATATATCCTAGGCAGCTTGTCACTATCATATCCACATTCAGTTATCAAAGTACAAATTTCTTCCTTAGACATATGTGGTCTCTTGTAGTTGAAGCTCTCTCTTTGTATCAGATTTCCTTCTCTTTTTGCTTCATTTCCATATGCATCAGTACCTTGTCTAATTGCTTCATTTCCTTCTTTAATTGCTGTTGTAACTTTAAATAGTGCCCCCTGACCTAAATTCCACTATAATCAGTGTTTTTGTCTGCCACTTTTCTTTTGATTTTACTGTTGCCACTAGTTGCTCCACCCGATTGCTCATTAACTGAAAAAATAGAATGATCATTACCAACATCAATATAAGGCTCGAAACTCTATAATGTCACCTAATTTTGTGACACAAGATGGTCAATGTAATTAATAGTGACATTATTGAAGTCTTGCTCAGTGGAGGAATGATGACATCTCCTCATCTCAGCTGCAGTTTCAGCTTCGTCTCCCTTTGCTCGATCATTTCCATACAATATCATCATTTTGTCATAATTTGGGATGGGGACATTTCTCCAATTTGCAGCTTTTGGTTTAGACTGCAAAAAACAATATGCACAACTTAGGCAAACATTTGAAGTTAAACAAGTTGTGAATAAGAACATATACATTACATAAAAAAAGAAGTCACCCAACCTCTATTAAAGCATCCCAAACTTGGGGCTCTGCATCCCACATTTATGTTGATGGGTTCCAACCAAATCCACTCAAACCATTCTTGATAATGTCATAAGCTTTTGAAAAATTTTTCTTCAAGGTTTTCCACATATTCTTCACCTTCTCCTTCTCAATTTTTTTTGTCAAATTGCTCACTCAATTCTTTCACTATGTTATCATAAGCTTGAGTTGTGAATTGACCATTAACTTTCCTACCTGTGTTATACTCATTCATGAATTCATCCACAAGAGCATTATCCATAATTCTTGTCCAATTCATCAACTCTTTACTCGTGTCCTTTTTTGCTGCCATTGTATGGGATGTGTTGATTAGCCAACTTTATGAAGCAAAGATACATCAAAATATACATTAAACCAAGTCACACATGAAATCAAAACTAAATATAACTCATTCAAACAAATTATACTACAAGGTTCAATCTCAAAGTAACTAATTAAATCAAGGTAAACTGAAATCAATTTACAAAGCCCAAACTAAATGAAATAAGTCTAAGTACAAATGACTACAAATGCCAGAGTTCAAAGTCAAGGAAATATATCAAAGTACTTATAAGTACATCACAATGAAAAGTGCAAACTGAAGTAAGTAAATAAATTGAAGAAAAACTGGCAACATCAATGAATAATATATCAAAGATCAATGGATTGATTATTTTGATAATCAATCCACATTTGATTAGCTATATTATCTCTAATAAGCTCTCCCTGAGTAATCTTAGCATTGTCAATACTTGGAGCACGATTATTATCATTTATTTTAGTTTTACTTGCAAGTTCAACATCTACTTCAACTATAAGATCTTCATCGGGGTCCATGCTCATCAAGTAATTATGAAGAATGCAACATGCAACAATTATCAATTTTTGAGCTTTGATTCCATAAGTAGGCTCCATTGAACTAGACAAAATTTCAAATCTCTTTTTCAATACACCAAAGGCTTGTTCAATTGCATTACGCAATGATACATGCCAAATATTGAATAATTCTCTATGATTTTTGGGATGGATTTCAAGCTGAATATTCTTTCAAATGATACCGAACTCCTCTATAAGGTGTAAGAAGCCCACTTGTTAACATGAAGCCAACATCCACAAGATAATATTTCCCTATATAATCAATGAAAGTAATTACTACTAGAGTTTTAAAATACCATTTTTATTTTGAATAATCTTTTAATCATTGTTAAAAGAGTTACCTGGGGGAATTTTAAGCCTATTCTCTCGTGTTAATGCATTTTTCAAAATTCTGGTGTCAGATGCAGTGCCTTCCCACCCAGGAAGTACATAATTGAACCTTAAATCAAATGTGCATGCTGCTAATACATTTTATGTTGGGTAGTTCCAAGTCAGTCCTCTGAGAGACAAACTTTGATTTTAAAAAATTCAAACTTTGGAAAAATAGTTTATAAGTCTGTTCAAATGCTCTTCTGACAGACGAACTTCAGTCTTCAGAAATTTGAACTTTGAATTAAGTCTGATAAGAGATCTCTCTGACAAATGAACTTTGGTATTTGAACATTTGAATTTCGAAAAGAAAAACTTTTGAGCCATATTGAATTGCTTACTGACAGACAAATTTTGGGTACCAAAATTCAAATTTCGAAGGCATTGTTGTAATGTGGAATAATTGTTCACACTTACCAGAAGAACTTTAAACTTGAAAATTTGTATGTTCCAACATAGAAGCAATTGTCAAAGATGAAAATTCAAATTTTCCTTTAGAACAAATGAACTTCAAAATTCAATGTTAAAGTCTTTAGCTTACGGTCTCTACAAAATTCATCTATTGACTCCCCAAAATTTAAATTCTGGATGTCAGATGCATTAAATGCGGTTGGTGAATGGATAGTTTTACAGAGTAATTGTTGGGTAACATCTCTAACGGCTAGATATTGTCTCTAATATATAGTTAAGACATAAATCTATAATAGAACTTCATTTGAAAGTGAGAGTAACAATTTTATATTGTATATACTGAAACTTTGCAAAATTCTTTAGTAAAACCCTTTTTCTCTCACACACTTCCTATCTTGTACTTCAATTGTCATATTTACTCTAAATCAAAGAGTTTATTTGTAAACAATCTCATCTTTATCTGGAAGATAGATATTCTTGTGAGGAAATTTCACAAGGGATTTGAGAAGCACTAAAATATAGTGCAAAGAGTGAAACTGCAAGCTCTTATAACAAAACATAGAATTGTACTGTGACATTGCAAGAAGTCTAATAAATTCTTACAAGATGGTGGAAAATCTCAAGTGGTTGCTTGAAGACTAGACGTAGGACAAGAGAAAGCGACTGAACCAGGATAAATATTTGTATATTCTCTTCCCTTATCTTGATTTTTAGTTTATTATATTTTGTACTCTGTCTTTTTGTCACTCTTGCTTTCACTGATCTCTTACACTTTTACAGAAAATTTTAATCTTCTAAATTCAACCCCCTCTTGGGAAGCTAGCAAATCTAACAAGTGATATCAGAGTATGGACTCTCAAACAAAGGATCTAACAATCTGGGAAAATCAATGGCTGGCTTTGGAGAGAGTATTCTACCAGAGGGAAACAACACAAATAGACATCCTGTCTTCAGTAGAGAGCACTATGAATATTAGAAGACGAGAATGCAAATTTATCTCTAGTCTATTGATCTAGACATCTGGTCTGCCATCCAAAAGGGGGATTTTGTCCCAATAAAGTTGTAAGATGATGGAAAATACAAAGAGAAGTCAGAAGACGAGTGGAATGAGGAAGATAAGGGAATAGTCATGCTGAACTTTAAGATAAAACACTTCCTAGTCAGTGCACTGAACTAGGACGAATTCTATAGAGTGCCACAATGTTCCAGAGCCAAGGATATGTGGGACACTTAGAAATTGCTCACAAATAAACTATTGGAGTAAGGGAGAACAAATTGAACTCCTGCATCAGTGAGTATGAGAGCTTCAGAATGATGGAAGGACAAAGCATAAAAGAAATGCAAAAGAGATTTACTCTCATTGTGAATCAATTGAAGAGTCTTGGCAAGGAGTACACACAGCTAGAAAACGTCAAAAAAATCCTTAGAGCTCTTCTTTTGGAATGGCAACCAAAAGTAATAGCTATTGAAGAAGCCAGAGGAGAGTCAATGACTTCTATTATAGCACTTTTCGGTAATCTTGTGGAGTATGAGGGTAAAATAAAAGCCCTCAAGGAAGCTAGTTAAGACAAGAAGAAAAAGGGTTTTGCATTGAAAGCTACAGAAGAAAAAAAAGAAGAGTCTGATGATGAAGAAGACCTGGATGAAGAGACTCTGACTATGTTGCTCAAAAAATTCAGAAGATTCTACAAGAGAAGAAATAAAAAATTATTCAAGAAAGGGGAAACTACAGAAAACAAGAAAGAAGGCAAAGGGCCTATCATTTGCTATGAATGCAAAAAGTAAGGGCACATCAAATGGAATTGTCTTCAATTCTTGAAAAAGTACGAAAAAGAAAAGAAAGCTGCTAACAAGGGCAGAAAGAAAAAGGCATACATCTCGTCAATCTAGGGCAATAGTTCAGAAGAAGAAGATAAGGAAGAAATTTTCAACATCTGCTTAATGGCACTTGCTTCTGAAGAGACTCTAAATTCATCCAACAGTGATCATGAAGATGATGTATATGAATCTGAACTTTTCTATTCTGAATTACTTGATGCATTTTATAACTTGCATGATAAGGTTGTTAAAATTGCAAAAGAACTAAAATTGGTTAAGAAGAACGAATATCTTTTGAAAACCATGTCTAAACTCACTAAGGGTAAAGATATATTGTTTGCTATGTTAGGAAGTCAAAGAATTGCACAAGGAAAAGCTGGACTTAGCTATGATCCTTGTGTAGTTAAGGAAAGGAATAAAAAGAAAAATCAAAATCTGTATATGAGACATTTTGTGCACGTTAATGGACATCAAAAGAAAAGCCACACCTCAAAATACATTGAATCTTATGTCCAACCAAAATATGTGAAACAAAAATATTATCTGCATTACTTTCTTCCTGCATCACAATCTAGCAGTCCCTTTACCACCTGCCACTTCTGTAATAAGAAGGGACATGTTTCTAGTTCATATTTATTGAAGAAAAATGGACTTAGCAGGAAGGTAGAATGAGTTCCCAAAGGTACATTTGTATCTAGGAAAAATGCCACTAACAAAAAAGGACCCAAGTAGATTTGGGTACTAAAAAGAAAATTTGAACCTTGTTTTGCAGGTTTGTTTTAGAGCAAGAAAAAGTAACAAATGGTATATGGACAGTACTTGCTCAAGCTATATAACTTGTGATAAGGAGAAGTTCATCACCTTTAGAGACAAGAAAGGTGGAAAGGTGACATTTGGAGGTGATCAATATAGCAGAATAGTTAGCATTGGTATTGTGGGTAAAAATCCTGAAACATCTATAAAAGAGGTGCTGTTTGTAGTTAGACTCAACCACAACCTGCTGAGTGTGAGTCAGACATGTGACAAAGGGAACTGGGTACTGTTTGACTCAAAGTTCTGTCTGGTCATTCAAAAAAGTGATTGTAAAGTAATCCTCAAGACTCAAAGGGATGGTAACTACTATACCATTGATCTTGATGAACTTCCTTCATTAGATTCTGTCTGTTTAATTAGTAAAGATAATGATAGTTGGTTGTGGCATAGAAGACTGACATATGTTAACATGAACTAGCTATCAAAATTGATTAAGAATAATTTAGTCACTGGTTTACCGAAAATCTCTTTTGAAAAAGATAAAGAATGTGATGCATGCCTCAAAGGGAAACAAACCAAATCATCTTTCAAATCTAAAAATGTAATCACCACAACTAAACCACTGCAACTATTGCATATGGATTTCATATGTCCATTTAGAGTAGAAGCATTGGTGGCAACTTGTATGTACTTGTGATTGTAGATGATTACTTTAGATTTACCTAGACTTTGTTTCTTTCTTCCAAAAGTGAAGCATTTGATGCATTTGTAACCTTAGCTAAGAAAGTGCAAAATGAGGAAGTTATTTCTATTATGTCTATCAAGTCTGATCATGGAGGAGAATTTGAAAATTCAAACTTTCTGGAGTACTGTGAAGAGCATGGAATTGATCACAACTTTTCAACACCAAGGACTCCTCAAATGGAGTGGTAGAGTGGAAGAACAGAATAATTGGAGAAATGGCAAGAGCAATGCTGAACAAAAAGGAGCTACCTCAAGTTTTCTGGGTTGATGCAGTAAACACAGCAAGCTATATCATCAACCAAGCCTATATCAGACTAATTTTGGGGAAGACAACTTAGGAGCTGTACAAAAGAAGGAAACCAAACCTCTCATACTTACATGTATTCAGCTACAAATGCTTCATTTACAACAATGGAAAAGAGAATCTAGGTAAGTTTGATACCAAATCAGATGAATGCATATTTCTTGGCTATTAAAGTAGAAATAAAGCATATAGACTTTTCAATAAAAAGACTAAGACTATAGAAGAATCTATGCATGTTGTTTTTATTGAGAATGAAATTGTTTCCAAGCATGTTATTGATGAAGATGATTTTATTTCCAACTTAAGAACTTGAATCTTCCTGGAGAAGACAAAATTGAACCTCTAAAAACATCTGAATCTACTAATGTAGAGGAAGATATTTAAGAGAAAGATTTTTAATTTGAAAGCAATGAAGAAATGTCTCAAGAACTCCCTAGAGCTTGGAGATATCAAAGGAATCATTCAGTTGATTAAGTGATTGGGGATGTTCAAGAGAATGTTAAAACTAGAAGACAACTTAGGGGTCAAATAAATAATTATGCATTCATTTCTCAAATAGAACATAAGTGTGCTGAAGAAGCATTAACTGATGAATATTGGATATTAGTTATGCAAGATGAATTAAATCAGTTTGAAAGACATCAAGTTTGAGATTTAGTACCTAAACCTAAAGATCATCTTATTATTGGCACTAAATGAGTTTTCAGAAATAAACTTAATGAATTAGGAATAATCATCAGAAATTAAGCAAGATTAGTTGCCAAAGGATATAATCAAGAAGGTATTGACTATGAGGAAACTTTTGCTCTAGTTGAAATATTGGAAGCAATAAGAATCATCTTGGTCTATGCATGCATGAAAAACATAATGTTATATCAAATGGACGTAAAAAGTGCTTTTCTGAATGGATCTATCATGGAAGAGGCTTATGTTGATCAACTTCCAGGCTTTAAGGATTCAACAAAACCAAACTATGTCTATAAACTGAAGAAAGCTCTTTATGGTTTAAAACAAGCTCTTAGAGCATGGCATGAAAGGCTAAGTAACTTTCTAACTGAAAAGAGATTCAATAGTGGAAAAGTAGATACAACTCTGTTCACCAAGAAAGAAAATAAAGACCTACTTATTATTCAAATTTATGTTGATGATATTATATTTGGTGCTAATAATAAATCTCTTTGCAAGAATTTCGCTAAGCTAATGCAGGATGAATTAGAAATGTCAATAATGGGTGAGCTTAACTTCTTCCTTGGATTACAAATTAAGTAATGTGATGATGGCATCTTCCTCAATAATCAAAATATCTAAAAGAGTTGCTGAAAAAGTTTGGCATGGAAAACGCAAAGTCAATGGGGACTCCTATGGCTACTGTAACAAAGCTTGATATGGATGAAAGAGGAAAGACCTTTGACATAACTAAATATAGGAGAATAATTGGCTCCTTGCTATAGCTAACAGCTAATAAACCTGATATTATGTTCAATGGTTGTATGTGTGCAAGGTTCCAATCATGTCCCAAAAAATCCCATACAACAGCTGTGAAAAGAATTTTCAGATATCTAATTGGAACATCACAGGTGAGGCTTTGGTATCCAAAAGGCAATGGAGAGGAACTCATAGGATATACTAATACTGAGTTTGCTGGATCCAAAACTGACAGAAAGAGCACAAGTGGAACGTATCAGTTTCTTGGAGGATCCTTGGTCTCGTGATTCAACAAGAAGCAAAATAGTGTGGCTCTCTCCACTGCAGAAGCGGAATATGTTGTAGCTGGCAACTGTTGTGCTTAAGTCCTTTGGATGAAGCAGCAACTTGAAGATCTTGAAATTGAGATGAAGAAAATGCCAATAAAGTGTGATAATCAAAATACTATTAACATCACAAAGAATCCTGTTATGCATTCAAGGACAAAGCATATTGAAGTAAGGCATTACTTCATAAGGGATCATGTTTTGAAAGGAGACATCAAATTGGAATACATCCCTACCAAATATCAAATTGCAAACATGTTGACTAAGCCTCTTGCAGAAGATAAACACTGCAAAATCATAAGGGAATTGGGAATGGTAAATCCTAATTAATTGCAAGCAAATCTCTATTTGAATTTATTTAAAGTTTTGATATCAAGTTAATGCTAACTTTAGCATCAGAGTGTATTTAAGATATTTTTTAGATACTTTACATGTACTTAGATTTGTATACTAGAACTAATCAGACCTGCACAATAAAAAAATGCTGATGGAAGCTGAAAATTTGAACTTCTAGACCAAATCTGTAAGTTTAGAAACTTGAAATTTGCATTTTAAATGATTATTAGATGAATTTTCATGTTGAATTGTATTTTTGGATGAATTAACATGCTTAACATTCGAACTTAGATGCTCATCAGTCGAATTTCAGCTGCCTGCTTGCTGTAACAATACTCTTATAACCCTCGAAATTCATCTGTTGACTGGTACAAATTTGAATTTCAGAAATAAATGTTAATGTTATCTCTGTTCAAAATGCTTATTATAGGAATTTTCATATCTCAAAATACGCATTTTAGAAACTTTTTACAAAATTTTGAAATTCGAATTTTTGAATCAAAATTCGTTGGTTGAAAATGCTCTCAGATTGGGTGTCTCTAAGACGAACTTTCATAAGTGAAATTTGTCTGTTTCTTGTATTGTTCATGTTTTCTTATTGTTTGAATCTTGTGAAGTTCTAACTTTGTTGAAAAAAAGTTCATCTGATTGTTTCTTGTTCTCTAAACTAAACCTCTGTTAGACGAACTTCCAAATGAAAATTCATCTGTTAGTTAGCCTCTCCTTGTGAGTTAACTTGTAACTACTCGAAATTTGAATTTTGACCTCCCAAAATTTATCTGTTGAATAGTTATAGATGTTAAAACCAAAGGCCTTCCTTTGAATAGACACAATACTATTCGTCTCTCTCTCAAGATTATTCAAATTCTTTCTTAAATTCCTATTAACTCCATTAAAGAATCCTTCTTTCCCACCTATTGAACTTCTTTTCGCACCTTATAAACTCATTTCTTGCATCTTTCTACTTAATTCGCTTACGAAAATGGCAGGAGTTAAAAATCCGAAAGTAGGGAAAGGGGAATCAAGGCCAAAGAGAGCTGTTAAATCCCAATACGCCTCTAAGGAATGTGAAACTCAAAAATAGAAGGGCGAATCTAGTAAGGGAACTCCTTCCAAGAAGCAGAAAACAACTCCCAAGGCAGACTCAGAGAAATATGCTCCTACTCCCTCGAAGAAACCTGAGCCTGTTGTACCTGCTGCTCATGTTCCTCCTGCTTCTTCTTCCTCTTCCAGCACTGAGTCTAGAGAATACCAGTTGACCACGCTGCCATTATGGAGTAATGCCTATATTCTGGGAGAATATACTACTAAGTTTGTCAGCAAAAAGGTAATTAAGCCTTACTATGTAAATATAGAAGAATTCCTCATTTCTTACAACTTTGATGTCGGGATATAGATGATTAAATACAAGAACTTGTTAGAAATTTGGGAAAGAAATGATGATAAGGTTGTTAAGAACTGGTATGCCTCCCTGAAGTACAATGGTAAGAAGGAAAATGGGAAGTAAATCTAAGGTCTAGAACCATCTGGCTAACAGACGAGACCCTCAATGAGGTATTGGAGATCCCTGGGCAAGATGGATTGAAAATTGACATTTCTACCTCAAAATACATGAATGAAGATGAGGATGCAGAAGATGAAGGAGGTCCTTTCTTGAATTACAAAGAAAGCATTGTATTGAACACATTGTTCAGAAGAAAAAAGAACATATCACCTCTAAGTTTGCTGAAGCCCACTGACCTTAGTGCCCAAGTCAGAATCCTACATTACATTTTGTCTAGGATTATATTCAACAAAGGAGGTAGTTTCAATCTGATCACAAGAGCTGAAGCACATATGATGACAACACTCATGCATGGCAAGCTGATCAATTTAGGACATATCATCCTCCAACGCATGATCAAGGCAAGAGATCAGAGGAAAGATTCCACCCTACCATATACTTCAATCATATCCAAGATACTTCAGTGTGCCAGGATCTAACATCTGGAAAACGGAAAGGGCAAGCCTACTGTAGTCTTTAAAGAGGAAGAAATGCAAAGGATGGGGATAGAAAGGAAGGATGGAAGATGGATTGGGAAGGGAGCTGGGAAGACAAAAGATCTATTCTTTGAGGAAGATGACTCCCAACAACAAGCAGGAACCTCTGAGGCTGCTTCACAGTCCATACCTCAGCCTTATCATCCTGTTTCATCTCCATCTCAGGCCACTCAGACACATGTGCCATCTACTCCCTCTACCTGGGCTAATCCAACTAAGATCACTGAGTTGTATGACAACTTGTCTATACTCATGTTGAGCATTAAGGATAAGCAAAATGCCAAATTTGCTCATCTACAAGATCAAATTCATCAGTTGGCAAAGAATATGAAAGTGGTTGCTGAAGCTTATGAGGATATCAGTAGTGTCATTCCCTCCACATCAGCTCTGCCTCAGCCAAGATTCTCTAAGCTTGTCAAGTCCCTTACTCTTAAACCTCTGAGTCCATTTGAGCTAGCCTCCTCTGAACCAGATGATGATGTACATGCTACTAAGGCTACTGGCACTTTGGCCACACCACAGGCCTCCAGCAATGAGGCAAGCCTTGGTCCACCCTTGGACTATGGCATAAAGGAAGAGGCTCCTTAAGAAGCAGGTTCCCTTAAGCCTATTGCTGAAGACACTCAAGATTCAATTCTTTCTATTCAAGAATCTGAGCAAGTGGAGAAATTGGTGGCAGCCATCTCTACCGCACCATTCATATAAGTTGCCCTGAATGAGAAGAAAAGCATTGTACCTTATGTGGATCTTGCAGCTATTACACATGATGCAAATGTGCAAGCTCAAAAACAAAGGCTTGATGAGATGTTCCCTCCTCTTACTTCTCAACTCTCATCTCCTCAATATGGCATAACCTTAGCACGAAGGGTCAGATTTGCCAATCTTTAGAAAGAAGTTCAGGAAATAATTGAAGATGCTGAGGATGATCAACCTAAAGATGATCTACCTGTAACCTCTCCTCCTGTGCCTCTTCCTAAGATTAATCCTGATCTACCTTTTGTCCTTGTGCCTCTTCGAGCAATTCCAGTATCCCAGATACCTCCTCCTGCTATACATGTTCAAATTCCTGATGATACCAAAAAGGGGGAGAAGTCATCTGAGCAAACTATGAAAACTGCTGCAGAATCATCTGGCAAGTCTTACAGCAAGAGGTTCAAGCCCAAGAAGAAATGATTCAATCTTAGGATTACTTGCTCTTTCTTGTATTGATTGTTTATATTTTTTTTATAATGAATGACAATCTTGCATTTGAATTCTGTGTTTGCAATGTCATATCTCTGTACTGTAACTTTGGATGAATTAATGAGATTCTCTATTTGATCTATTGTACATGCTGCACTTATCTTTGAATTTTAATGTATATGTTTAAGGGGAGCTCTTAGAAGCAAACCCAAGTACTAATCCAGTTTGTAAGTTGTTTTGTCATCATCAGAAAGGGGGAGAATGTTGAATCAAGTGTTTTGATGATTCCAAACCAACTAGAGTTTGGAATGAAGATATCAAAGGTGTACAAAAGATCTCAAGTGAAGAAATCCAAGTAAAAATGAGTATAAGATTAGATATAGGATTTCTCATTTTATTCACAGGAGTAAAAGACTTTGATTTTGTACATAAATGTTTTAAAAATGTGTTTTCACGTTAACTCATGAAGTATTTGAAAAACACCTACTAACAAATGAATTTTGAAGTGTTATGTTACTTTGAAAATTCAAATTTGATAACTGAAATTCAAACTTCGAATTTAAAATGTTAGTCTGAAAAGAGGTTCCTTTGACAGACGAACTTCAATATTTAAAAAGTCAATTTTTGGGTAAAACACAATCTGTGAAAAATGAAAACTTTTTTTGAAGATATGTCAAAGCTCATCTAAAAGTAAAGTTTGAAAAGAGTTCCAAGTCAGTCCTCTGATAGATGAACTCTGATTTTGAAAATTTTGAACTTTGGAAAGATAGTTTATAAGTCTATTAAAATGCTCTTCTGACAGATGAATTTCAGTCTTCAAAAATTCAAACTTTAAATTAAATCTGATAAGAGATCTCTCAGACAGGCAAACTTTGGTATTTGAATATTCAAATTTCAAAAAGAAGAACTTTTGTACCATATTGAGTTGCTCATTGACAGATGAATTTTGGGTACCAAATTTCGAACTTCGAAGGTACTATAGCAATATGGAACAACTGTTCACACTTATCAGAAAAACTTTGGATGTCAGACACATTAAATGCTGTTGGTGAATGAATAGTTTTGTAGAGTAACAATTAGGTAACGTCTCTAACGGCTAAATCTTGTCTCTAACGTATAGTTAAGACATAAATCTATAAATAGAACTTCATTTGAAAGTATGAGTAATAATTTTACATTGTATATACTGAAACTCTGCAAAATTCTTTAGTAAAAGCCTTTTGCTCTCACACACTTCCTATCTTGTACTTCAACTGTCATATTTACTCTAAATCAGAGAGTTTATTTGCTGTAAACAATCTCATCTTCACCTGGAAGATTGATATTCTTATGAGGGGATTTCACAAGAGATTTGAGAAGTACTAAAATAGAGTGTAAAGAGCGAAACTGCAAGCTCGTAGAACAGAGTATAGAGTTGTACTGTGGCATTGTAAGAAGCCCAACAAATTCGTGTACGATAGTGGAAAATCTTAAGTGGTTGCTTGAAGACTCGACGTAGGTCAAGAGAAAGAGACCGAATCAAGATAAATATTTGTGTCTTCTCTTCCCTTATCTTGATTTTCATTTTGTTATATTTTGTACTCTGTTTTTCTGTCACTTTTGTTTTCACTGCTCTCTGACACTTTTACAGAAAATTTTAATCTTCCCAATTCACCCTCCTCTTGGGAAGCCAGCAAATCTAACAGTTTTGATCCATTTATGTCAATTTAGTTTGGATCAATTTTGAACACCATGACTATAGATTTTATTATTTTTCTTCTTATTTTATTTTTTTAAATAAATAGTATAATATGTATACTTTTTCAAGAAATAATTTTTAAGAAATGACGATTGAGAATAAAAAAATAAATTTAGGCTATTCAAATGAGATGTGCGCTTGATATGCATTTAAAAAAAAACGTACAAAAAGATATACACTCAACAATTTATTCACTTTAATTAAGGTATTATAGTAATTTATTTAATTTTCATAATATATAGTTTTATTTCTTCAAATAACTAGGATCCCAAAAGAAGAATTAGATATGTATACTCAAATCAAAAGCATAATTTAAAAAAAAAAAACACACACACACACATGTACCTCTTTTTAATTTAGTTGCTGGTGTGACATCAGATTGATGATGCTTGTCCACATAGATCTTTGGGATTTCTATATTATTTGATAATGAGCACTCACCAGCTAGAAGCATAATGGATTAAGCCTAGCTATATAAGATTTATTAAATAATTAAGGGAAATTAGAATTACTTTAGTAATCAAGAGTGCCACATAATAATTAGTTGAGGGGGAAAAGGATTAAGTCCAAACTAGATATGCACTCGTGTGATGCACGGGTCAATAAGAATATCATTTTTTTTTAGAAACATGTTTAAGAATAAAATTATGCTTCATAAATGTAAAATTAAACAGTGAATAAATTGATATTATAAATTGAATTATTCATAAATAATCATTGTATAAACATGAAATAACAGTATAAAAAATAATCAAATAAGATTATTAAACACTTCAGTATAAACAGTATATTAAATTTCAAATAAACACACATTTATTATTAGCTTTTATCAATTTGGAAATTTCATAACTTACCTATTGTTGATGGAGTCGTGATTGGTAAAAGAAACTTATAAATAATCAAATTGAAACTTAAAGCAATAAATGTCCAGTTTTTATGAAATAAATTTAAACAAATATTGATTAATAGATCAGATTAAGAATTATAGTGATAATATGATGTTTGTATATTTTAAACAAATCAGACAATAATAGTGTTGGTCAACCTTAAAGCAAATCTCCATTATTAAGCAAATAATAAATGTGTATTTTATTTTTTATTCATATCACATATCTTACCACTGTTGGATCATCTAGTAAAGTAAGATAATCACACATACGCTAATTGAGGGAGTATTAATTTAACTCTAACATTTTTTTTCTATAAGAGAAAAAACCTGAATTTAAACCCCAAACAACAACAATACCAAATTTGTACATGGGAAAATATACCAATTGATGGGATAAATTAAATTTTGAATAAACACATTTATTATTAACTTTTATCAATTTGGAAATTTCATAAATTACCTAACGGTGATAGAGTCGTGGTTCTCAAACAGGACAGATTGTAGGGACTGGGTGTAAGGTTGGGCGTATATTCGAGCTCCAATCCATGCATCTTCCTTAAGTCATTTCTCCTAGATTGTGTGCTGCTTCTACAACTTTATCTCTCAAATTATGGCATCGCCGTCTTGCTCACCCCTCTTTAACTGCTTTGCGTCCTTTACTTTCTAGTGGCCTTTTAAGTCCGTTGATGTTCAATCTTTGGATTATATCTCTTGTCAACTTGCTAAACATCCTGCTTTATCATTTAATAAAAATGACTCTATTGCCAATTTGCCTTTTGACTTAATTCATTCTGATGTTTGGGGCCCCACACCTACTCCCTTTATAGGCGATTCACGATATTTTGTGATTTTTGTTGATGATTTTTCCTGCTTCACTTGGCTTTATATGATGAAAAATCGATCTGAGTTACCTGATGTCTATATTAAATTTGCCACTATGATTCATACACAATTCTCAAAAGTTATCAAAATTTTCTGGCATTTTGATTCATACACAATTCTCAAAAGTTATCAAAATTTTCTGTCATGATAATGCCTTGGAATTTCGTGATTCTAAATTGCTTAGTTTTCTTGATACTCAAGGCACCCTCTGTCAGTACTCTTGTCCCTATACCCCTCAACAAAATAGTCAGGCTGAATGAAAACATCGTCACATTCTTAATTATGTTAGAGCCCTGCTCATTTCATCTTCCTGTCTTGAGCGTTTCTGGGGAGAAGCAGCTTTGACCGCTACTTACTGCATTAATAGAGTTCCTAACTCTATTTTGGGCAACATTTCTCCATTTGAGCATCTTTATGGTACCCCTCCTGACTATAATCTTCTAAAAGTTTTTGCATATGTTTGCTTTGTTCTTCTTCCTCCTCATGAGATTTCTAAACTGCATGCTCGTGCCCATGTCTGTTGCTTCCTTGGTTATGACCCTGAGCATAAGGGTTATCATTGTTGGGACCTTTTCTCTCACCGCATTCACATTTCTTGTCATGTTGTCTTTTGGGAGCATGTCTAGTTTTCATCTTTGACTAATCTTTCCTCTGTTTCTCCTCCTTCACCTTCTATTTTTACTGATACTTCTGTTGACCTTTGTCCTAATGACTCAAGTATAGCTTTAACCACTGAGCTCGATCTCACACCTGACTCCACGCCCTCTCCAGATGATCCTACTGTCTCTGAACCTCCAGTACAAGCTACTGAGCCCACATCGTCCGACGACCCTTAGCCTACCCATGTCCTCCTCCTTACCTTAGTAATTACCATTGCTTTTCTACCATTCTTCAGTTTCTGGAACCCCAATCCTTTAAGGAAGCCTCCCGTGATCCCCTATGGCAACAGGCTATGGATGATGAATTGTAGGCTTTGGAGAAAATGCACACTTGAGATCTTGTTGATCTTCCTCCTAATAAGACTCTAGTTGGCTACAGATGAATCTATAATAAAACTAATTTTGATGGATCTTTAAAGCAACGCAAGGCCCGCTTGGTGACCCAAGGATTTATACAGGAGTATGGTATTGATTATGAGGAGACATTTACTCCTGTTGCTCAGATTACCTCTGTCTGTAGCCTCCTTGCCATTACTGTCGTTAAGCATTAGTCTCTTCATCAGATGGATGTTAAAAATTTCTTTCTGAATGGTAATTTAGAGGAAGAAGTCTACATGAAGCCTTCTCTTGGGTATCAGCATTCGACTGACAAAGATTGCCGTCTCCGTCGAGCTCTATGTGGCCTTAACTAGGCACCTCATGCTTGGTTTGCTAAGTTCAGCACCACTATGAGCCAATTAGGCTTTACTTGTAGCCCTTACTATTTTTCTCTATTTGTTCGCACTACAGCTCAAGGCTTTGTTCTACTACTGTTGTATGCAGATAACATGATTGTCATAAGTAGTGATGTTGCGAGTGTCCAGGAACTTAATACTTATTTGGGACAACAATTTGAAATGAAGGATCTTGGTCGACTCAACTACTTTCTTGGTCTTGAGGTACATCATGGGCAGGACGGTATTACTCTTTCTCAGGCTAAACACACATATGATTTGATCTCTCAAGCATATCTTTCTGACGAGGAGGTTGACAATACTCCCATTGAGCCTAATGTTCACTTTACTCCTATTGACCGCACCCTATTGGAGAATCCTATAATGTCTTGCCGCTTTTCAAGATTGACGATTGTCCCCACAAACCAACACCAACCATTTCGGTGTGCTTTGTCCTTACTCATACACCTCCTTCTCAGGAGGTCACCCATCCCATAATTGCTCTAGGTCAAGCACACTTAACTGAGGAGTTCTTAAGAGATAGGCTACCGAAAAGGTAGGTACACCTTGTTGATATAGGTAGTACCTATCAATTCCTTTAAGCTATCCTTAACCGTATAGTCCCATACCTATACAGTCTTTGGATCCCTTGTGTTCCGGTATGTATTCGATTCATTCATATGCCCCTCCCACTTAGAAGCCTGCCAGGAGTCGCTCCTTGTCCGTGCCTTATCACTTTATCTGACCCCTACTTTTCTTGCACCGACGATCACTCCCTGCCCTCGTCAGTGCCCGGATATCACAAATCCCACTTGTTATCATCAACTAGTTGGAGAACTCATCTATCTTATAGTGACTCATCCAGACATTGCCTATGATGTTCACATAATCAGCCAGTTTATGTTTGCACCTCGGACTACCCACTATGCAGCTGTACTTAGAATTATTCGTTATGTTCGAGGCACCCTGTATCATGGCCTTCACTTCTCTGCTAGTTCTTCCCTTGCTCTCTGGGCATATTCTAATGCTGATTGGGGTGGTGACCATGTTGATAGATGGTCTACTACTGGCTTCTGTATTTTCCTTGGTAATTCCCTTGTTTCTTGGAGAAGTTAAAAGCAAACCTTAACTTCTCATTCTAGTGCTAAATCTGAATATCATGCACTAGCTGACATGACCTCTAAAGTTCTCTGGCTTCGTTGGCTACTTGATGAGATAGGGGCATCCCAGACAACCTTCATAGACTTCTATTGTGACAGTCAAGCCGCTATCAAAATTGCTCACAATGATGTGTTCCATGAGCGAACCAAGCATATTGAGATTGATTGTCATTTTACTTGGCAACATATTATTCGTGGAATTATTCGACTTGTTCCTATTCAGACGAAGCACCAGCCGACTGACTTGTTCACTAAGTCCTTTCATCCAGGGCAGTTCTAATTTCTAGCAGACAAACTCAAGCTACTTCCTGTTAGGCCATCTTGAGTTTGAGGGGGATGTTACATTCTAGAATGCTTCTAGAACTATCCTCTCTTTATGTACATTATTCTCTCATTATTTTGTATATTTTCTATATTTATTAGTCATTATTAGGCAGATTCATTATTTTGTATATATTGTAATCTCTTTTTTGAGTAATACACACGTTTTTCCTCTCCAATATATTCTATTATTTTACAGCATTGAACAGTTAGAACCTTTAGCCAGTAGGAATTTATCTGATGCAGAGTTGAACTGGAGGATTACGGATTGTTTGACTAATGAGGGCTCGTGGAGGTGGGAAATGCTTAGCGGTCTTCTACCACAAGTTTTGCATGCTCTTCGTATGGTGAATATCGGGGGGAATGTGGGTGGTATTGATGTACCTGCGTGGCGATGGTCCATAATGGGGGATTCACTGTGCGTTCTGCTTATGAGAGCCTTCATCATATGGAGAGGGATGGAGTTGGGTCAGACTGGCGAGCTATTTGGAAGCTGAAAGCACCCCAGAGGTGTAAAACGTTTCTCTGGTTATGTGCCAGAGGTAGATTGATGACGAATAAAATGAGATTGAAGCGAGACTTTTATGATTCTGATCGGCGCTCAGTTTCCTTAGATGCTCAGGAGGATTGTCTTCACACTGTTAGGGATTGTACTAAAGCTGCTGAGCTTTGGGCGACCATTCTTCCAGACTCATTAAGGACCATGTTTTTTTCTTATACTGATATTCTTCGGTGGATAAATTGGAATTTGGGTCGTAAGGAATTAGTGGACGGAATGGAATGGTTTAGATGGTTTCTGATAGCTTGTAGATCCGTTTGGTTAGTGCAGAATAAATGAACTTTCGAGCGGTGTTCTATAGGGCCCTCTGAATTTCGAGCTCAAACGAAGGCGAGTGTTCCTGGTCGGGAAAACAGATCAGCCTACCAAGAATGAATGAAGGCAGTGATTTAAAGTGGTCGACGCCTCCATTTGGATATGTTAAGTTAATGTGGATGGGTCATTCCTTCGATCGAGTGGACTTGGAGCTTGTGGAGAGGTTGCTCGTGATCATCACAGTACCTTCTTACATGGGTTCATGTTTGCCATGGGTGAGACGACTGTTTTTGCTTCCGAGGTTTGGGGTGTTTTGTGGGGTCTGAAAATTGCATGGGAGTTGGGTTGGAGATCTGTTATGATTGAGAGTGATTGTATGGAGTGGGTGCGGGCGATTAACAAAGGGGTCAGCGAGGAGCATCCGGAATTTCACTTAGAATAGCAAGTCAAGGAATTATTGAACAGGGATTGGAGGGCTACTGTACAGCATTGTGGCAGGGAGATTAACGTTGTTGCAGACATTTTAGCAAGGGATAGCATTCACATGATGCCGGGCATCTATAGGTTTCAGTGTCCACCTGAGGGTATTCAAGTGCAACTCCGGAGGGATGTGCAGTCTGGCCGTCTGAGTCAGTTTTATATTACTTAGTTTAGTTTTTTTTTCGCTTATAAAAAATATAGTGATAGTATGGTGTTTGTATATTTCAAACAAATTGGACAACTAATGTGTTGGTCAAACTTAAAGCAAATCTCCATTATTAAGCTAGTAATAAATGTGTATTTCATTTTTTATTCATATCACATATCTTACTATCGTGGTCAAGGTTAAAGTAAATCTTCATGTGTTAGATTGTATTAAATCTATTGTCTAATTTAATTTTTTTATACCATATCTCTTTAAATATTTGGTCTGTTCTTCAAAATAAGATAATCACACAAATGCTGATTGTGGGAGTAAATACAAATCTGACCTTTTTATTTATGAGAATACAAATATGAAATTAAACCCTAAATAACATCAAATCCTTTTAACACATTTTACCATTTCAAAATTCAATACAATTAAATAAGTTAATCACCCAAATCACTTTTGACTTGACAACTGTGGCCATTCAGTAAAATAAGATAATCAAAAAAAGCTTGACTGACAAATAATTAATACAAACCTCATTCCTCTTTAATTTCAAGATTACAATTATGAATTTAAATCACAAATAATATGAAATCTTTTTAACAGATTTGAGCAACTCGTAATTCACCATGATTAATTTACATAATCACCCTAATTATCTATATATCATTAAATATAAGATTCATTAATGTTAATATAAATTTTTTAAATCTAATTTGACAATTTCATAAAATAACAAAATAAATATAGGGATTTAAATTCATTTTTTTAACAAAAACACGTTATGAACTTTCAACACACAATTAACAAATGTGTTGATTATAAAATGTAAGTTATTTAATACAGTGTATTATAATTATCATTAATTTATTATAATTCTAAATAATAAAATATATAATTTAGAATTATAATAAATTAATGATAAAAAGATCAATGCACATAAAAATTAAATAATAAAATATATAATATTTGATGTGATATGGATCAATGCCATTAATGTAATTGGCAAAAGAAATCAAATAATACCCACTAATTGCATGTTAATGCTTTTATATCATATGAACCGTGATTGAGAATAATAAAAAGCTGAGCATTACAAATTTGAATTCAACCACTTCACCTATAATTAAAAATAATCTTTAATATCAATCCGTCATTTAAGGGAAATAGAGTTTATAAGTATTAATCACCTTAATATAAATTGAATTCAAATAATAATTTGGTATGATCATAAAAGAAGACAAATTAGCATTTACATAGGATGATACAACAAATATTCATATTTTGTTGATTGTGCTGAGGTAACGCACTGTGGTTCCACCTTTGAGCCCTATTTTTCAACAAATGTGTTGATTATAAAAAGTAAAATACTTAATACTGTATATTATAATTATCATTAATTTATTATAGTTCTAAATAGATTTCGATCAACAAAATTTTATTTTGATTTATCTATTGTGATAAATGATTATGTCAAAAACATACAGATATAGACGTTTATTGAATGGAACAACTCTAAATCTTAACCATTATTTACCATACTCAAAAATTCACTTGAGTCATATATAAGATAAGAAATATGATGTTTATTAAATTATTGTATTGAATTTCTTATAGTAAGAGATAACTAATGTTAATAGGAAAAAAATAGACTATTGATATTAAATTGTTTATTGAAATAAAAATAAAATTTGACAAAATCAATTAACAATACAAAAGACAGCATATATATTGAAAAAGAAATATGTCATTACAATATGACTTATTTTTAGGAGATATGAAAAAGCATTAAACATGCCAACGAAAAACATGCTCCTAAACTTTAATATTCTGATAAAGGGATTTGAATAGCTTGTTGAATTCCACCATTTGAACCACCATATGCACAATTATGGTCTTGCTGAATACATTTATATTCCTAGTATGAACCTCGAAGATGAATCTTTTTCCAATTAGTTGTGTATCATTAACATCACCATTATCTTGAATTAATAAAACAATATAAAAATAATATAATTAAAATCACAAACATTGGGAGTTAATAATTGAACAATTTATGTGTATTTATTTATTTATTTTGGTATAACAACAAATCAACTTACTTTTATAAATTATTTCTTAATAAAAAAATCCAAATTACATTGTACAATGAATTCATGAGCTCAGCTGATGTGTAATTCATGAAATGTGAAATCTCATGGTGAAAGGCAATGAAATCAGCTAATCTAGACTCATCAGTTACTCAGAGATTAATATTGTACTTGTGGAACAATTAAATAAATTAGGTCGATCATAGGAATAAATTAATTGAATTATGCTATTTATTTACATATATTATTTCCAAATGCAACATCATTAGTTACAAAACATAAACTATATACCTAAGAATGGTTGGTATAACGAATTTGTCACAACTCGGACAATAGAAACCATTTTCGTCATGAAAAACCTGCATTAAAAACCTATGGCATGACTTACAAAACCACTTATGTTGCACATCAATCCCTTCTACTATGGCTATCGTTTTATACGTGCCTTGTAAAATGGTAAATGGTTGACTCAAGTCACAAAAAAATAAATAAGTGAAATTACTTATAAGAAGAGAATTACATACATAAGGAGCATCGAACAATTGGTTCAAATTAACAAATAAATACTTCATGAAAAATGGATCAAGTACACTGAGAGACCAATTTTTGCACACTAAAAGATTCTACTTTAGCTCAATCATAAAAGAATCTGCACCATCACATTTTCAGACAAATGCCTACCATTTTCAAATAACTCCATCTCGCAAATATTAATTCTACATTAGTAAATACAAAAAGAAAAGCATTATTGATATAACAGATACATGATAGCATATAAAATGAAGAAACAAACGTTAAATGCTTCAAAATGTTTACCACAAGTGACGATGTGCACATTTGAATTTGAGATGATGGATATCAATGACAATAGGTTCTTTATAAGGAAAAAAGATCAATGCACATAAAAATTAAATAATAAAATATATAATATTTGATGTGATATGGATCAATGCCATTAATGTAATTGGCAAAAGAAATCAAATCATACCCACTAATTGCATGTTAATGCTTTTATATCATACGAAATGTGATTGAGAATAATAAAAAGCTAATCATTACAAATTTGAATTCCATATTACAAATTTGAATTCAAACGCTTCACCTATAATTAAAAACAATGTTTAATATCAATCCGTCAGTTAAAGGAAATAGAGTTTATAAGCATTAATCACCTCAATATAAATTAAATTCAAATAATGATTTGGTTTGATCATGAAAGAAGACAAATTAGCATCCACTTAGGATGACATAACAAATATTCCTATGTTTTTTGTAACATCCATAAATTTTCATCTATGATTAATATGGTTTCAATAAGTTACATTGAATTATAATGAGTATACATTGAATAAAGGTATACAATGAATTGTGGTTTAAATAAGTTACAATGAATGAAGGTATACAATGAATTGTGGTTTAAATAAGTTATATTGAATTATGATGAACATACACTGAATAAAGGTATACAATGAATTACATTGATGAGCATACACTGAATGAAGTTATCCAATGGATTGATGTCACTTGCTGGTAAAGACATCAACACTATAAATATCCCTCTCATTTCTTCATTTCAGCACACCACCTGAGTGAAAGAAAGAGAGAGCTAAGGGAGAGAAAGAGAGTGTGAGTGAAAGAGAAGGAAAAGGAAGGAAGGCTAGCTTCAAGAAAAGTATGGAGATATTTTTCTAGAATTTATTTTTAGAGCAAAATTTTTATTCCTATATAGATTGTTGATTAAGTTAGGAATATATAATGAGAATTTGAGATTAAAAATGAGAATAATAAGATACCAGTGGTTAGAAATTAAGCTTAAATATTTTTGATTTATGCTCATGAGATAATTCCAATAGTACTTATATGAATATTAAATACTTAAAAAAATTCAAGAAGGAAGGTAAGATGTTTAGCTCAGAATACTTTTCAGTGGAGGTAGTATATTATTTATTTCATGCATTTTCTGTGAATTAATTATGGATGTTATGTGATATTATTGGATGAGTTGTTTTAATATAAATATTTTGAAATGCTATGGATGTCTAGTATTAAGAGTAAACTCTACCGAAAATTTTATAGATGCATGAAATATGAGTTATTTGGTTGTTTGCATAAATACTTGATTATGAGCATGATTTGTATGAATGAATATATATACTATTGAGATTTCCCCAAATCTTATACCCAATGACTAACAATGTTAGGGCCAAGCACAAGTAAAGGCAAAGGCAATGAGGTGGTTAACTAAGAGGAAGCAGACGGGAAGATATTATTTAATATTAGAATAAATGTAATTAAATTATGGTAATGTGTTTTAGTTATAATTTCTACTTGTTGACTTTACTTTAGATGATTTGGAACAATAGTTAGATAATTACAATATGGTTGGCTTGATTATTATTAATTAAAGTAAACTTTCAGTTAAGTTATTATCTTTTGAGCAACTTAATTTTGAAAAGTTTAAAAGTTTAATTGTTCTAGATTTTTAATTCTTTCTGCTAAATATATAAAATATGATTAAAAGTCTAGTAAATTAAGGTGTTACATTGTCGACCATACTGAGGTGGCGCAATGTTGTTCTAGGTTTGAGCCATACTTTTATATATATAATAAATTATATCAAAGAATTAAAAAGAGAAAATTTTAGATTGTACTTTCAGTCACTATTATTTCACTTAATTTTTTTGGTTTTGTCCTTACTTTTAAAAATTTATAGTTCAATCCTTAAAGTTTGAATATTTTTAATGAAATTTCTATAATTGTTTTTTTATAAATATTTTATAAACCACTTTTATTAGCAAAGAATCGTTTAAATTTAGGCTCAATAGGACATCCCGTATAATGTTTGATAGTATAAGTTAATACAATACATTATGAGCTCATCACATGTTTGATGTATATTATGTATTGCATAATCTTTTACATCATGACTCTTTTATACATTGAAATAATGGATGATTTAATACAGCCTTAGTGGGATAAAGCCTACTAGAATTATGGTATATAAGCAAAATATGTATATATTTCTTTTTGATCTTGAAGCCGCTCCACACAGTTCCACAATTAGGGGTGTGCATAAGTGGAATTGGGCTAGATGTGCAAACCTATGAACACCCAAGCACGGTTGGGCAGGTCAAAGACCGGCCATATTTTTGGCCCAATCATAAAGAAATTAATTAAAGCATTAAAAATTTGAAAAAATAATTTTTTATATATTAAAATGATGGATAATTTAATACGACCTTAGGGGTGGGATGAGATTTGATAAGGTTATAATGTATAAACAAAATATGTATATATTGCTTTTTTATTACAAAAATGATTTTATTAATAAAAATATAATTACCTTCATTCAATATACATTTTCTCGGAAGATACTATTAGTATTAAAAGTAATTAGAATTTATTTTATTTTAAAAACATTTGTAACTTAAAATAAAAAATTAATAATATTTTAATATTAATAATTCAAAAAAATTATTTAAAAATATTATATTTTAAAGTAAAGAATATTTTCGTCAAAGTTGTCCAATTTTATGCTCTCCCTTATTATAGCATGCATTACCAAACATATAATAGTGTTATCTTATATAGTATAGTATTTTACACGGTGTCACACCAAATCATGCATAGTATTAAAATCTTATGAGACTTTATCTTATTAGATCTCATACTATCATGTCGTATCTCATACAATGTGCCAAATGAACCCTTGGAATACATGTATAATATATAGTTAGTCATAATAACAAAATATTATCAAAATTTTAATAGTAAAGATTAAATTAAAAACTTAATAAATTATGAAGATTTAATTACAAAAATTAAAATTATATGAATTAAATTGAAAATTGATAAAATTATAAAAGGTACAAAGCATATTGTTTTTTTGTCATAGTCAAGAAATGAAACTAAACTATAGAATCTTATTTGCAGGAAGGTTGTTGTGAATGGACAAGGGGTCTCCCCTGCGAACCCCCCCGGGGCGCCGCGCGGGCGGGGGCACGGTAGGTTTTTTTTTTTTTTTTAATTAAAAATTATAAATAAAAAGTAGATTTTTCAGAAATTATATTAATATATATTTTGTACAGTTTTAAATTTTTTATTTATTAAAAAAATACTATACAGTAAAAACTGGATTAAACAGGATCTATGTAGTTTGCAGTTTTGTACATTTTTTTAGTAATTAAGAAAAAAATATCAAACAAATTCAAAATTACATAAAATATATATCTACATGATTCCTAAAAAATTTACTTTTTATTTATAATTTAAAAAAAAAAGAGAGAAAAAACTGCTATGGTATAACCATTGCAATTGGGGTCTCCGCAGGAGAGACCCCTGTTGTAGACATTAATAATGCCGCCATAGAATATTGTAAGCCGTGATGTTGAAATAGATGAGTGCATTCCTTCAAACAATAACAGGATATGTATTGATTCGCTTGTAAAAAAAACTTAATCAAAATATATTAAAAGTATATGTATTATGCATGCCCACTTTTCAGAGAAATTAAATTTTTTTGACTTTTGATATCTCTCTTTCTCTATATATTATGTATGTATAAGATTAGATAATTTAGATTATACATACAATTATACAATTATATATGCACGAACCAATAAAATTCATCCTAATGTAATTCGAATAACCTAAAAATTAACTAAACTTAAAAACCAAATGAACCGGTTAAAAATCAACTAGATCATAGCCAAAATCAAACTAGTCAAATTGTTTTCTTCTTTCCTGAAATCAATTTAGTTTGAATCATTTTCATTTTCATTTTTAAATTAGAGTGGGTCTTGCTCGTGTATTTGCTCAAAACCTCATATGAACTGCAGTAGCTATTTAGGGCCACCTCATATGAACTGCAGTAGCTATTTAGGGCCATTTGGTTTATCATTTTATAAACCAAATTGTGAATTTGTAAATATCATTTTTTTCATCTTTTATCTAAATAGGTTTGTGGCAATTTTTACTGTTTTTATCCAAATTTTATTTTTACAAATTGTGGTTATTTTAATTTACTTTTGTAAAATTGAAAATTAAATAGATACTTAATAGCTTGTGAAAAGTATAATTTTTTTTTAAATTTTTTCTTAATGTTCTATATGATAACTAAAAGTGTGCGCATGCGATGCATGGCATGCTGCAATAATAGGGTACGATGTAGAGAGTATCACTAACTCACATTTGATGAGGAAGAAGCATTTGGTCCAAAAAAGAAGTTATATCTGTCAAATCTATATTTATATCAGAATTGATCTAGAAAGTCCATTTTAACCGATCTAGAAAATGATCAGTATAGTAGTGGCTTGTGTATTAAAAATGGGATCATATGGATGAGTAGGTACCACTCATAAAGTATAAAATAAAAATATTCATAGTAAGCTACCAATAAAGGTATAAAATAAATTAAAACTATGATTTTATTTTTAAATTAAATGCCAATCTTTATTTCGGATAAAAATCTAATGATATGGAGGTTGATGAATATTAAACCTATTGTAAAATATACCATATTGTGTTTATATATTTGAAACGTAAAAGTCTCTCTGTTCTTTTTTTTCAATATCAGGCAACATATAGACAACCGCTGCCATACTTTGAAAGAATTAAATTATAACAGAAACTAACAATTGATATTTGTTTTATTCCGTTTGATGAAAAGACTTTTGTGCTTTAATCAATTTCTCTTTCCAGTTAATACTATGACCGTTTTAAGAAGTCAATTTATTAAATATTCTTACTTCTATTTTAAATATTTATATATGGTCACAAACAGACATTAATGTTTATGACATGAATATACAGACATTAATTGACAGAGTTAGTTCACATTATACCTAATATAATAATCATTTAAAATGTGTTAATTATAATCTGATCACCCAAATTATACAAATATGGTAAAACAAATATTTAGCATGTATCAAATACGGATGAATAAGATTAATTTCTTTTCTTAGTATAAAAACAAACTTTAAAAAAAAAATTATGGATGAGTGGTTTATTGCCGACGATGCCCACTTACATAGTTAACCAAGTTTTTTTTTTTCCATTTTTAATGTTATCAATGATATATAAGTTTTAAAACACTTCAAAGTCCCAAAATTAAAAAAAAGAAAAAGTCCGCTGACACAGTTATAAAACAAGCATATAAATATATATATATATATATATATACACACCAAAAAAAAAGCCTTGCTTCAGTATTTTTTTTTTCCCGTAGTGGGTTAAACCCTCTCAAAAGGCTTTACTAGTGGATTTGTAAAACTGTCACCAAAGCTTTCGTCACCAGATTTTAGTGATAGTTTGAACAAACCATCAATGAAGCATAATAACCATCACCATTTGTCACGAATTCATAAATAATCAATTATATATGTGCTAGAATGTGAGATCCAAATATGTAAATAATATAATAACAAGGCTTAGTTTAGTTGGTTGTGGCTATATTAACTCAAATCGGCAATTTCAAAACAGTTTCAAGTTCAAAAATTTTCATTAGGAGAATTTTGCTGCTCTTATTATCCTATCTAATTCAACTCAATTAATTATTTTAAGTCTAATATGACTACTAAATATCTTCAATTCAAATATATATGTAAATAATACTCATAAGTAGAATGCAAAATATAACACATGTATATGCTCATAACCATTAGTTATGTGCTTGAAACGGTGCGTACCTAGTGATATTGCTTGTTCAATGTGTGGGTTAAATGTACGTTTAAGCTTATATAAGTGTTATGATGAATTTCAATGTGTAGTTAAATGTCTCCTTAGCTGAGAGAAAGGGAAGGTATGGGAAATAACGCCTTGAAACGACGTCGGAGAGGGTTTCGATGAAGCCGAAACCCACTTTGGACTTAAACCTGTGGAAGAATGTTAGAAGATAAGTTTGGGTCACAAACGAGTGCCCTACTCCTCCATGCACCCGAGCACGTGGCAAAGCCAGACAATGCCATGTGGAAGTTTCGAGGCTCCCATTGCTCACAGAAAATTACAACCTTCTTGGTTGGCTCTTGTCGGCTGTCGTGATATATACCAACAGGAGAAAGCCAATATTTGTCATTATTATTTAAAATAAATCTTTCAATTGTTTCTTGTGGAATAAAAAATCAAGGAGAATAAAGGCATGTTTTTTTGCAGAGTTTTTGAAAATAATTTTTTATTTTAAAAAATAAAAAAATAGAAAGAGCTTGTTTGATAAACCTGTTTTTTATAAATTATTCTAAAAAATAGAAAAATAAAAAAAATAGAAAACTTAAAATATCTTTAAGGTATTTTGTAGTTTTCATTTTAAAAAACACAAAAAAATATAAAAAATACACACCCTGTTAATAGTGAAATTATAAATTTTAAATAAATCATATATTATTTACTAATTATAATTTTAAGAACAATTAATCAAACTAATTTTTTTATTTTAAAAATTTATTCTTAAAAATAATTTTATAAAACTATTTTAAAAATAGTAAAATAAAAAATATGGTGAAGGCTCATTGTGCGATGTATTTTATTGTTAACATGGGATTAAAATATTCTTATTATTGTCCTCTTCATCTAGAATTAATGAAGAAGAAATGGATGCTAAGCCAAAAAGCAAATGTGGGACCCAATTACAGGGCCACGCCATCTATGCCCATTATTTCTATACAATTAATTAAACTGAATTAAATAAATTAGATTAAAAGAGTTTAAAATCGTCCTTCAGCTCTATAATCTAAGGGCATGTTCATTGCTCGCAAGACAACGTAATATAAAAGGCTTTACACTATTTTATTGGCCTCATTTGTTTCTTTTTTTCTCCAAGTTTTTTATATTGTAAAGCCGGATTATTTCATATATCTTATAATCACTTTTATATTAAAAAATATGATAAATCCTCTTTACCCTAATATTAGGTTTGTAAAAGTCTAAAATGCCCTTGTGAGGGTGTTCAAGTCTTTTTGACCTTTTTAAAATTTATTTACAAACAAAAAATAAACTGTTAGACAGAATATACCAAACAACTAATATGTCATAGTTATTGCATTAGATTGTATTTTTTAACCTAGGTTGCAAAGATAAATGAATCAATCAAGCCCTAAGTCACCTACAAGAAATAAAAGTTAGATTTCAATTTGGAACAAGTTAAAATTGGCCAAAAGAAATTTGAAACAATTTAAACAGGAGAAATACTTATTTAAACGAGTTGCACCACATTAATATTTATACATAATCTAATAAAGTGGCGGCAAATTATATAATTAGGCCCTACATAATACTTAATATATGTAATACTGCTATGACTAAACATATTTTTTTCATATACTAAATGAAATTTGAAAAATGAGTAACATTTTTTATAGTATAATTTATAAATGATGTGAATTTCTATATATTCTATTATATATATATATATTGAAGATTGAAACATTTTTATGTGCACTTAGCAAATCCCTTATGAAATTCCCTCAAAAAAATATCTATCTTCTAGAAGAAGATAAGATTATTTATAGTAAATGAACTCTTTAATTTAGAGCAAATATGACTGTTGAAGTACAGTTTATGAAGTGAGAAAGAGTAGAAGGCTTTGATAGAAGATTTTGACAGAGTTTCAGTATATATAATGTAAAATCATTGTCCACATCTTTAAATGAAGTTCTATTTATAGATTTATGTCTTAACTATACATTAGAGACAAAATCTAGCCATTAGAAATATTACCCAATGGTTACTCTGTAAAACTATCCATACATCAACTGCATTTAATGCATCTGATATTTAAAGTTCGAACTTTGGAGTGTCAATAGACGAATTTCGTAGAGACCGTAAGTTAAAGACTTTAACATTGAACTTAAAAATTCGTCTATTCTAAAGCAAAATTCGAAAATTTCATTTTTGACAAATATTTCAATGTTGAAACATACAAATTTTCAAGTTTAAAGTTATTCTGATAAGTGTGAATAGTTGTTCCATATTTTTATAGTGCCTTCGAAGTTTGAATTTTGGTGCCTAAAATTCGTCTATTTGTGAGTAACTCAACATGGCATGTAAGTTCATCTTTTCAAAATTCAAATTTGCAAAAATTAAAATTTGTCTATCAGAAAGTAACTTTTATCAGATTTATATCAAAGTTCAAATTTCAGAAGACCGAAGTTCATCTTTCAGAGTGACACTTTAACAGACTTACACATTGTTATTCTAAAGTTCAAATTTTCAAAACTAAAGTTCATCTATCAGAGAACTAATTTGTAACTCTTTTTGAACATCACTTTCAGATGAACTTTGATACATCTATAGAGGAATTTTTCAATTTTCATAACTTGTGTTTTACCCGAAATTCGAATTTTCATAGTCTAAAATTCATCTATCAGAGGTAATAACTTTGTAAGTTTGAATTTTCAAGATAACATATGAGGTTTAACACCCCAAAATTCGTTTGTTAGTGAGTATTTTTCAAATATGTCATGAGTTAACATAAAAACACATTTTAAAATCACTTGTGTGCAATATCAAAGTATTTTACTCATGTGAATTCAATGAGAAATCCTACAACTAATCTTATACTCATTTTTCTTGAATTTCTTCACTTGAGATCTTTTGTACCCTTTTGATATCTTCCATTCCAACTCTAATTGGTTTAGAATCATCAAAATACTTGATTCAACAAAAGTAATCAAAGGCTCTGGAAGAGCCAATATAATATTATAAAGAGGAACAAAATTGCAAATTAATTATGCATTATATTTCTCTAAGTCTCATAAAGATTTATTGAACTTTAAAGATATCCACAAAAATGGATATCATATTGAGACTACTAATGAAAAAGATGTCGAGTATCTTTATATTACGAGAACTATCTTAAATGAAATATGTATATTAGAAAAATTATGTGCACTTTCCTCTAGTTTGTACTACATATATATTAGTATAATTGAATCACATGCCATTATAAATCAGAAGTTTACAAATCTCATGTTTCTTATTTGACATGACTGGTTAGGCCATCTCGATTTAATTATGATGTGAAGGATAATAGAAAATACACATGGATATAACTTGAAGAGCCAGTAGATTCTTCAATCTAGTTTCTCATGTCCAGCTTGTTCCCAAGAAAAACTGATTATTCGACCATAACCAACTAAAATTGGTGTATCAATAAGCTTTTTAGAGCATATATAAGGCAAAATTTATGGGTTAATCCACCTACCATGTGGACCATTTAGATATTTTATTATTTTAATCGATGCATAGACTAAATGGTCACATGTTTGTTTATTGCTAACTTGCAACTAGAAATTTGCGAGACTGCTTACTCAATTAATTCGACTAAGAGCTCAGTTCCCTGATTATCCAATTAAAAAAATACGTCTTGACAATGCTACTGAATTTACATCACAAGCCTTTAGTGATTATTTTATGTCTATTGGAATTGAGATTGAACATCGAGTAGCACATGTTCAGACACAAAATGGACTTGCAGAATCATTTATTAAACATTTGAAATTAATTGCAAGACTATTGCTTATGAGGTCAAAACTCCTAATATTTGTTTAGGGCATGCAATTTTGCATGCTGCAACATTGATTCGCATTAGGCCAACAAGCTACAAACAATCCTCCTTTTTACAGATGGTTCTCGATCATGAACCTAATATTTCTTATCTAAGAGTATTTGGGTGTGCGGTTTATGTGTCAATTGCTCCACCACAAAGCACTAAGATAGGATCTCAGAGAAGGTTTGGGATATATGTTGGATATGAATCTCTATCAATAATAAAATATCTTGAACCATCAATAGGAGATTTATCCACAGCACATTTTGCTGACTGTCACTTTGATTAATCAATTTTTCCAACATTGGGTTAGGGGGAAGAAGCAATTGGAAAAAGAAATTAGCTAGAATGAATTATCCTTGTCTCATTTAGATCATCATACAAAACAATGTGGACAAGAAGTTTAAAAGATAATTCAATTGCAAAATTTAGCAAATCAATTGCCAAAAGTGTTTACTGACCCAGAAAGAGTGACTAAATCACATGTTCTAACTGCTAATACTCCAGTTAAGATTGATGTTCCTGTTGGACAATCTACCATAAATGAGTCTAAAGCCTGCATAAAGCGTGGTAGACCCATCGATTTCAAAGATAAAAATTCTTGAAAAAGAAAAAGAGCAAAGGATATAGATGGTCAAATCAAAGAAAGGGAAACTCCATAAGAGTCATTAGACATAAGTAATGTCTCAACTTTGATAAGACACAGGTACCTGAAATGGATCAACATAACGAGATCTCAATAAATTATGTCATAGATGCAATTCGATAGGATCAAAATAAAGTCAACGTTGACAATACTTTCACATATGATATTGCATTAAAAGTGATGAATGAAAATAAGGATCATGAACCAATTTTTATTAGAGAATGTAGACAAAAAGATGATTGGCCAATATGGAAAGACGCAAAGGAAGCAGAGTTAAGCTCTCTTGAAAAATGTAAAGTTTTTGGACTTGTAGTCCGCACACCTAAAGATGTGAAACCTGTTGGGTATAGATGGGTTTTTGTCGAAAATGAAATTAAATAGATGAAATTGTA
Organism: Adenanthera pavonina; assembly: GCA_026686845.1. NCBI lineage: Eukaryota > Viridiplantae > Streptophyta > Magnoliopsida > Fabales > Fabaceae > Adenanthera > Adenanthera pavonina. The sequence goes on from JAIVEN010000017.1 coordinate 15,898,667, forward strand.
AGATATAAAGCACAACTCGTTGCTCAAGGTTTTTCATAAAGACCTGATATTGATTATGAAGAAACATATTTACCTGTGGTGGATGCAACTACCCTTCGATACTTGATTAGTTTGGCAGCATGTGAAGGGATTGATTTGCTTATGATGGATGTTGTTATAGCCTGTCTATATGGCTCACTTAATATTGACATTTACATGAAACTCCCTGAAGGGTTCAAATTGTCGGAAGCATACAATTCCAATTTTCAAGAACAATATTCAATTAAGTTGAATAAATCTATCTATGGGTTAAAGTAATCTAGGCATATGTGGTATAACTGCCTCAGTGAATATTTACTAAAGGAAAGGTATAAGAATGATACTATTTGTCCATGTATCTTTATGAAAAAAATGTGGAAATGAATATGCTATAATTGCAGTTTATGTTGATGACATAAATATAATTGGAACTCTTGCAGAGCTCACAAAAGCTGTGAATTACTTGAAGCAAGAATTTGAGATGAAAGATTTAGGAAGAACAAAATTTTGCCTTGGATTACAAATTGAATATTTAAATGAAGGTATTTTTGTGTATCAAGAAGCATATACAAAATTGGTCCTAAAATGACGTTATATGGACAAATCACATCCTTTGAGCACTCCAATAGTTGTTGGATCTTTGAATAATGACAAAGATCCTTTTAGACCTTAGGAAAAGGGTGAAGAACTACTTGGTCCAGAAGTATCATATCTTAGTACAATTGGGGCATTGATGTATCTTACCAGTCATATACGACCAGATATATAATTTTCTGTTAACCTATTAGCAAGATATAGTTATTCACCAACCTAAAGACATTGGAATGGAGTAAAACATATCCTACACTACCTTAGAGGTACTATGGATATGGGTTTATTATATTCTAATAAAACCAAGTTGGATTTAGTTGGTCATGCAAATGTTGGATTCAGGTTTGATCCCCACAATTGTCGATAACAAACAAGCTACTTGTTTACTTATGGCGATACAGCTATTTCATGGTGATCTATGAAGCAAACTATTGCAGCCACATCATCTAATCATGTAGAAATTATAGCGATATATGAAGTAAGTCGAGAATGTGTTTGGTTAAGATCCGTAGTCCATCACATACAAAGCACTTGTGGTTTGTCTTCTAGAACAACAATTTTGACAACCATTTGTGAAGATAATGCTGCATGTATTGCATAGTTGAAGGAAAAATACATCAAACGAGACAAAACAAAGCACATCTCACCAAAGTTCTTCTTCACACACGATCTTCAGAAAAAAGAAGAAATCAAAATTCAACAAGTTCATTTCAATGATAATTTGGCAGATTTATTGACCAAATCTCTTACTACTACAACATTTGAGAAGCTTGTTTGTAGCATTGGAGTTCGCAGACTCAGAACTATCCATTGATATCGTCTTGAGGGGGAGTTCATATATACTGTATTCTTTTCCCTTGACCATATTTTTTTCCCATTGGGTTTTTCGTGGCAAGGTTTTTAATGAGGCAATGTTATGAATATATTATGTACTTTTTTTCCTTCACTAGGGTTTTGTCCCATTGGGTTTTCCTTGGTAAGGTTTTAATGAGGCATAATATTTTGATAATGGATATCCAAGGGGGAGTGTTATAAATAATAGATTATGGTGGTTATCTATTATCCCACTGTATCTTTAGTTATCCTAAAATATCTCATAGTATCTTTATTATTATTATTTTACGGATTTTCAATTGTAAACATGTGCCTATAAATAGAAAGCACCACAGTTGTATTCTATACACATCAATCAATTAGAAAGCTCCATCTCTTCTCCCACTCTGTCCTTCTACTTTTCTCCCTTCTCTTCATTATTTCATAATAGATAGAATATATCAAACAACTAATATATCATAGTCATTGCATTATATATATATATATATATATATATTAACCTAGGTTGCAAAGAATCAAACAAGCCCTAAGTCACTAAGAAGAAATGAAAGTTAAATTTCAATTCGGAACAAGTTAATTCCTTATTTAAACGAGATGCACCACATTATTTATACATAATATAATAAAAGTGGAGGCAAATTATATAATTAGGCCCTACATAATACTTAATATATGTAATACTAATATTGCTATGACTAAACATATTTTTTCATATATTACATGAAATTTGAAAGATGAGTCACACTATTTAAAATTTATAAATTATGTGAATTTCTATATATTCTATTATATATATATATATTGAAGATTGGAAAATTTTTATGTGTACTTACCATACCAATGCATTAGTAAAATAGATTCAAATTATACAATAAATCCTATACAATGCTACATTTATGAAGTAAACTTTGTGATGGATAATGATGAAAAAGACTCCATATAACACTTCTTTGATGTGAGAATAAAGTAATAGTACTTCTGTCAATAAAAAAAAAAGAGCAATAGTAGAATATATACCCCAAATATATATGAGGCGTTATTTTTATATGTAGGCGAGCCTCAGTTTTTACCAAAACAATTAATACTGTATTTTACTTTCAAGCTGAAAAATTGTCCTTTTTTTCTCCTCTCAAATATTCCATTTCCATATGCATTCCGTTTTCTACTTCGTGTGGTTTATTTTTCATGGCTTTGGTTTGCAAATATCAATTTTAATTTTTTGTCCTGCTTGATGAACATTCATGTTTTGTTATCACTGTCCAAATTATTGGTTTTATTTATGCTTTTATGTATTTAAATTTAGTGCATGGTTTTTGACTTTTCATATGGTCCATCTTTCGTTGGCCCAATGGTATATAATTATTGGACCTTTTATGAGCTGTAACATGATTATTGGACTGGACTTTCCTTTCAATCATAGGTCCAGTAGCTAATTTCTGGATGTTCCAATATTTATAATAAATATTTCTTTTTATTTGATTCAATTTATTTAATTAATTAGTTTCCTTCAGGAAAAAAATTAATCTTTTGACCTTTATAATTTATCCTAAGTTTCAGAATTAGTCCTTATATTTTAAAACAAAGAATGAACATTCATGAATTTAGGGCTTTTTGAAATTGAATCACCAATCTAATAAGGTAGATTGATAAGATAAGTTTCCACAAAAGTAAAGGATGATGATCGCTCCCAATCAGAGAGAACAATAAAAATACTTTATTAATTTCCAATATTCAAATCTAAAACAAAGTTTATTACAAGGCATTTTATAGAGAGTATTACAAAAATAATAGGAAACTAATATAGAAAATAGTAAACTAAATAAGACCTCTAGAAAATATGAAACAAATGTAAAATGAGAAACTAATTACCAGTGTTGTTAGAACTTAACTAGACTGGCCAATTAGATTGGTCGAACCAAAAATTGGTGTTTGGTCCGGTCCGGTTAAGGAAGAAGATTGGGAGGATTCAGAATCGATGAGAACCAGTCAAGAACCGGTGGAACCAGCTATGAACCGATCATAAACTGATTTGAACCGATCCCATATTATTTTTTTTAAAACATTTTTTTAGTTTTAAGATAAAATGACATCATTTTTTGTATAAAATATTTTTCTTTATATATTATAATATTATATAAGCATTATTATGATATATTATAATTAAAAATTATATATTTACTTAATAAATAATATAATAAGGGATTATTAATTTATTATTTTGAACTCAAAATGTAATTATTGATGAATATTAATTTATTTATATTTAAATATTGAATTATGAAATTTATTAATAATTTTTTTGTGATAAATAATATATTGATAATTCAATATTATTTAGTTTAGAATTTTAATTAAGTCATAAAATTTATTTAAATTTGTATTATTTATTTTAAATATATTATTTTAATCACTACCGATCTAACTCCAGTTAGATCATAGTTAAACCATTAAACCTTAAACCAGTGTCTTATTTATTTTTGTGATAACATTGCTAATTATTCTGACTTTTAAATTAAGTTTAGCACCAAAAAAAAAATACATGTCTAAAATACACATTTATAGCGCAAGTTACTATTCACGTTGGTCCTCTTGCCTTGTGACCTTTTACATGCATTTGGGCTTCAATGAGGAAAGTTAAGGCTCTATTTGCCTCTTCTATGTATTAGTATCTTGGCCTTTATTGTAATGGAATAGGCTTCAATTAGCATTTGTAATCGCTGGAATATTCCTCATCATTGGGCCCTCCAACATATTAAAGCTTCATGTGAAATGAATGGAAAATAGGAGGAAAAAAATACTATAAGAAAAAATAAGAGAAACCTAGATAAGGGGATGTTTATATTCTCCCTTTTTTTCTTTGCAAATTTTTCTTTCCCCATGTTTTTTCCTCATATAAATGGAGGATAAGTTTTCTACTTGAGCAAGGTTATGCAAAGTGACAAAATTACTCTCCAAATTTATACAAGTTAATTCCTTAAGTTAGTACCGTTTTTTAATTGTGGGTCCCTATTTTCGACCATATCAACAAACGGTGTGAGAAACATGAAGAATGAAAGCCAAGTCTCTTACTTGAAGGCATTTATACATTGCAAAGACCAACTTAATAATCAATTTATATGGAGAAGTTGCACCAAGGAGGATGAACCAGTTTCATATCTCTGAGGGGAATGTAAGAAATATTCTTAATCTTTGACACATGCATGCAACTATAGGGTATGAGAGGTTTAAAGTTTGGAAGTTCGATGTTTTATTGTGCAATTGGGATGAAAAAAAATTGATCTCTCATGAAATGTTATATGCGGTTTTATGCTTATGTATTATTATGAAGTGAGAAGAAATTAGGACATGATTCTATTATTAGTTTAATCTTTATACACGGACTTCCTCAACGTTTTCTTTCGGAGTCTTTCATTTTTATTTTTTTAAAATTATGATGCATATGTGGCAAATTATTAGCTGCACATTCATAGGAGTGGTTTTTTTTTTTTTTTTATCTTGACCTCAACTAAAGACACACCTTTATGCTTCTTGCGATAATGGCTTCAATATTTCATTAATACATAAAATATAAAAAATGTAGTGAGATATACTATTAGTAAGTTATGAATAATACGTTCACTTCATGCATGCAAATATACAAGATTCATCCAGTTCAATGCAAAATATAAAAAAAAAAAATAGGAAACATAGTTTTTAGAAATCATGACTCAATTTAAATTTCACACAAATACAAAGAGCTCACTACATTTAATTTATTCATCTTCTTCTTCCTTCTCGAGCCTAAATTATTTTTTTGGGTGAATAAGTCCACTCCAATTTATTATTTGTCGGTGTCAGACAATCATGTGATGCTCTGGGCCCTTGGAGGGGAGCTTTTTCAAATTTTTCTTCAAATCATGGAATCCCAATACATGTCATATCGAATGGGAAAATTCGTTTTTCGATATAGAATAGAAAGATAATTAATTTTTAGGAGGTGAGAGAAAGATAATTAGTTTTTGGGACTAGGGACATGATAGGTATTAAGAAAATAGGGGTATAATGATCAAGTTGCCCTTAAGTCATAATCAGAAGAAAAGGAGAAAAAAAAGACACCCCGATCAAGACTTGTGTGGGAGGGAAGAAAAATTGAATGAAGAAGCACTCATGCTCATACCTCGGTGGAGACAATGACAGAGGTGATGATGACAGTGATGGAGGTGATAGCGTGAGGGTGAGTGATTATCCATTAAAGGGAGTATCATTGGTGTTCAACTTTCTTAATTAGGGTTAAAAGCATTTGTATTGAATTCTTTAAGGTATGTATCTAAATCCCTATATCATCTTTCTTCTCCATTATTGATGTAATATTTGGCTATAAAGAAACAGAGTATGAACAAAGTTACTTGCTTAATTTCTCCCATAGAGTAAATGATGAATGTGTTGTGTGAGGCTTTGAAATTATATTCTTAAAACAATAACATCCTAGAGTGGTAAGTTAACCTCATATTTGTACTTTAAATCAGATTACAACTAGATTTAAAAAAAAAAAAGTGTTGAGGGGACTATATTGTTCCCAAAAAAAGAAAGAATTCCACAATATTAAGTGGTTTAAATTATTGGGGCTTTGTATTTTGGTTGATTTATAGTTAAATGATATAAAACAATGCTCACCATGTGTTTGATAAAAAGCCTCAAAGAAGTATGTTTATAATGAATGGCCTAGAGACATGCATTTTGAATTCGTGAAATTATAGTGACTTTTGGTGCATTATAATCACTTGCCTTATGACTCCACTTTTGCTTACTTTCTATTTATGTTTAGGTGATCTAAAATATACCAAGTATACATGTAATGTGACCATTTATTGTACCATATAAACCTCCTTTGAATTTGTGAAATTTTTGAGAAATAAAATGCCCATCTCTTATATAGTATGCTACAACTTGAATACATAAATGTTTTGGCTTGTAGTTTAGTATGTTTGTGATGAACAGTCAAGAGACATGCATTTTTATACATTTATTTTCCATATCAATCCATAGTGCATTTACTCACTTATAACCATAGGTTGAAGCATGTGATAGTCTGATAGAGCTCTCAACCAAAGGCTAAAGCAGAATAGTGATTTGGATCAGATGGATTTGATTTGGAACTTTACAAGTAGAGATGTGACTTTTCTTCATTTTGGCATGGTGTTTTGGCATGGAGGAGCTGAATTGCAATATTATAATTATGAAAGGATCTTGGGTAGAGAGGTTCTTTAGTTGAATTTGATCAGTTCACCAAAGATGGAACTTAAAGATTAGTTGTGATGGTTCTAATGAATGTATATTTTAGAATATTTATGTTTCATGATTGTTAATGTATGCAAACTTTAGGGATATTTATGAATTTTTATGTATATTTTTGGAATATATAAGTTATATGATGTGCCAAGGTATCATTTGGTGATAAATTAATATGTAATTTATGGGAATGACTAAAATGAGTGAAATTGTTGTATGAAACTCATATGGCAAAATAGATCAATTGTTATTATGCATGTTGATGTATATTTATTGATAGCATATCTTTGAAATGATTGGAATTAGATGTTCTTTAAAAATGATCGACTATCTGAATTGATTTTTTCAGTTATAATTTTGATATAGTCGATTGTTTTTTCTGAAACCTCATCCATGCTCATAAAAAACAATTGACCACCATATTAGATTTTTGCCATTATAATTTTGAAGTGGCCAACCATTTTACAATCACCTCAGAGGACAATTGTGCACGTTAGCCAAAACCTCACCCATATCCATGAAAAAAGATTGCCACCCAAATTGATTTTTCTAGTTATGCTTTTGATGTGGTAGACCATTTTTTCTGTTACCTCAACCATGCTCATGAAAAATGGTCAACCACCTAAATTTATTTTTCTAGTTATAATTTTGATATGGTTGATCGTTTTTGTCTGAAACCTCACCTATATTCATGAAAAATGGTTGACCACTTGATTAGACATTTCAAGTTATAATTTTGATGTGGTTGACCATTTGTGCAGTCACCTTAGAGGCCAAGTGCACAAACTAGTCGAAACCTCACTCACACCCATGAAAAAGATCAACCAAAGAAGCACCCAAGTCTAGTTCATTCCAATCATTCAACTCCTTCACTAATAAATCAAAATTTACTTTGAGAATTCACCACTCCTTGTAAAATATCTTAATCAACTAATTCCTTCTACCATTAGTTGATCAACTCCTTCTTTATGTAATTGAACAATTTTTGCACTGAGACATAGAAAAATTCTTTCACTCATTTGATCACTCCTTGTTTTGTTCAATTGAATGACTCGACTTATCTATTCTATTTTATTAGCTTTTCATTTGAACAACCTAAGAATGGATCAATTGATTGTCGTGGAGAAGTTACTAAGAATTAGCCTAAGAATCAGGTTGCTTGATTGTCTCCTTCATGTGTTGATCGACTAACCTGTTTTAGATGCATTTAATGTGGAGTTTAATGACATTAAATGCAATTAATTGTGCCAAACAACTAATTGTCTCCACCTACAAAGAGGCATTCATTTAAGTTGAATGATGAGAGATGGAAGTTCTAAAACTACTATAATGATACAACTTATTTTTTTCTCAATCAAACACTCTTAACTACCCTTTATGAGCTTTGGTAAGTCTTTGATTTTCACCAGTTTTATCCTTCATACTTAGTGGGTTTAATAATCAATTTAGGCTAATTTTGGATTTTTAGATGATTTTCATGATTTTATCCAAAATTTGAATTTATGAGAATTTTGGAATAATTTTTGGAAATTAAGCTTTAAGTTAATTTTTTTATCTTCCAAATTATTCCAAAGAATTATTTCTTCCTATTTTATTTTATTTAATAACTCTCAATGTGATTATGGGTCATTTATGATTTAATTGTCATTAAAGAAATGATTAAGAGTTGACACATGTAGGGGTAAAATTGTCAGATTTTGCAAATTTATTTTTTTATTTTATTTCCCTTATTTTTATCTTCTTAGCTCATATTTTTCCTCCAAATTGAATTTAAACTTTATCTTTTAATTAATCTAATCTCTTTGGGTAAAAATTTAATTTACATTTATTTAATTGGGAATATAATCTATCTGATTTAATATTTTCTTACAAGTCATAGTCCACGGACATTAAAATTTTGAAGGGGCATTTTGGTCATCAGATAGGAGGAATTTTATGAAAAAAATTTTTTCAACTTTCTCATTTTTCCTCACTTTTATTTGCCCATTTGTAGCTGCCTTTATTTTTATTGGTTTGCCTAACCTCCTATACCCTTATTTTCATGAAACCAAACATGCCCTTTGTTCTTTTCTTTCTTAACATTCTAAAGTCTCCCTCTTTCAAAAACAGAGAAGCTGCCTGCAACACTTACTTTTCTTCTTCTCTCTCATTTTCTTTCATTCTCCTTCATCTTCCTCCGTTTCTCTTCCATCCTTCGACTAGTTTTCAACTGCTCCCTTCCTTCCCCACACTATTTTCAACCCTCCTCCTTTCAACATAGTCCATAACAATTTGACCTTATCCTTTCAATCTCTAATTCACGTTTTCAACACCATTTTCCATGGTTTTAGCTTTAGCTCCCTTCCTCTTTGGTTTCTCTTCTAGTTTTGTCACTTTTTCAACTTGCCTTCCACTCCATTTCATCTAATTCATCCAACATTCATCTCCCACTCTATTTTCACTTCTTGACAGAGACTATGGCTTCCATTGGAGGATTTGGTGGAGCTTTCTTGGCTCATGGAGGTGTGAAGCTTGGTGGTGACCTAGAGCAACTTGGAGTAGTTATAATGGGCAATGAACTTCAATTTGAGCTTGGGCTAATTATTTCCTTCTTTATCACTTTTCTATTTCAATTTTTGAGTTGAATTAGGATGGGGTTCTTCAATATTTTGACTTGAAATTGATGTTTAATTAATTGATTATTGATAGAAATTGATAGATTGTATTGAAACCAATTATAACTGTGGATTGGAAGCTTGAATGGGTTGATATTTTGTTTGTGAGGAAATGTTATTTATGGTCAAATCTATACCTTGTCTCCTTTTGCCTTAATTTTGAATTTGGTTGATTAATTTAGCATTGTAGGTGTTAATTAGGTAACTTGATTCTTGATTGATGCATTGAGAATGTTAATATTGATGTTGGTTTACGGATTTAAAAGTTTAAACCTCATTATGGATAGAGCCGGCAATATGGGTCAGACACCATGGACAAGTCCGAATAGCCCGACAAAATGGGCAAGCTGGGCTTTAAAATTAGGAGCTCGAAAGGAAAACAGGCTTTTAGGCCCCAACCTGTTTAGGCTCGGCTAGTGGCCAGCCAGCCCAAGCGGGCCATGGGTCTGCCCGATTGGCCTATTTTTCCTTTTTTCTTTTTCTTTTTTTGTTTAAAATATTAAAAATATACTATTTTTTAATTAATAATGTGTAAATTGTAAATTTTAAATATTATGTTGATTTTTGTGAATGATAGTGATAATTAGTTGTATTAATTTAAAAAATTATATGAAAAAAATAAAAAAAAAACATGAAAAATATGTTTTAAAAAAATATGGGCGCGCGGGCCAGCCCGCGAGCCCGTGCCATATGGGTTCGGGCTTTACAAGTTGAGCCCATTTGGCAATCCAGACTTTTTGGCCTGACCTGGATTACCGGCTCTAATTATGGATCTCATTGTACTAGCCATTCATATTTGATAAATTGTCATAATATTCTTGCATGTTAGGTGTTTGATAAATTGTCAAAATGAGTTGCCATTTTAGGAACTTTGTTAAGCATCCAACTCTTGAAAAAGTAATGGTTTTAAATGGTTGTTACAAATTAATCATGGTAATTGTCCAAGTTAAATACATTAATTGAGCCCAAATTTCTCCATCTCTAAGTTGTTCTAGATCATCACTCTCATTGCATTGCTTATCACTTCATTTGTCTCATCTTGGCATTAGCTCTCATTAATTAATTAGCATTTTCTTAGTTTAGTTATTAGTTAAGTTTGTTAAGCTTCTCATTTACATTTTCAAATCACAAACCCCTTTCCCAAAACTTGTAATTAGTTAGTTTGCATTTAGGATTAAGAACACTTTCATTGCTTTTAATTTAGACTTGGTACATAGTTTCCATCAACTCATCTAATTACATAATTGTGAATATCCATAACTTTTGCATTTTTAAATTTGCATTATAGGTTGCATTCAGTCTAGTACATATTTTAGCAATTTTGGGATTAGACTAGTACATATCATACCGTTTATACACTCACACTTTTATATACTTACCATTCCATACATCTTATATCCTCCATACACTCACACGCCCACACACTTGTTAATACTTCCATACATTCACATACATACTGCACACTTTTCTTACATTTTAGTTTTAATTAGTTTACATCTTACTTTCTTAATTGCTTAAATTTCTCTCCTAAGTAGGATTTAATCTAATTACTCTGGTGTAAAACGACTTAGGTTTGTGCCCTATACTACATTATTTTTTTGAACCTAGTTTTAAATTGGAATTCCTTTCAGCAAGGTCTTTCAAGCTTCACTGTATTTATATACTTTTTGAGAGAGATTTTCTTTTGTATTAATCTTTTCTTGGATTCTCTAGGTAAGATATTCTTGAAGGATTCCTTAAGGTAGGGTATCTTTAAGTGGGAATTTACAATCACATTTATGTAATGGGTGTAAAGAGAGATTCAAGAGAGTGATATCCCTTATATTGTATTGTGACTTCATAAGCATATGGATCAAAAATCTCAAACGATTACTTAGGGACTAGATGTAAGCCAATCATTAAGCCAAACCAGGATAAATATCTTGTGCATCATTCTTCCTTTATCTTTCTATATTCACATGTATTTCTTCATGTTTCTATGCCTCTCATTGTGTCATTGGGTAGTTCTTTAAAATGGTAAAAATTTTGTAACACCCAATCCACCCTTTTTTAGGTGTGGTTGCCATACCTAACAAAAACAAATGAAAACTCTTTCCATTTGATTATGACTACATATTTCCCATTTTACTCCATTAATAGGCCTTAGTTTTACTCTATTAATAGGTAGAGCTAGCAAAATAGGTCAAGCCCTATGTAAGCCCAAAAAAATCAATGGGTTAGGCCTCAAAATTTGGATGTCATATGAAATTTGGGCTTTTTTGGCTCAGGCCCATAAGCCCAGCCAAAAACAGGCCAGCCCATATAGGCCTTAGGCTAGCTCGATAAGCATGTTTAATAAAAAAAAATGCAATTGTCACGCACTAAGCCACTGCTCACTGACGCACTCCCTCCTTCAATTTAGGACAGTAGAGACACTTGGTTACTATTTCCTTACTCGTTCAATAATTCAACCATAATTCAACAATTGGGGCATTGATGTATCTTACCAGTCATATACGACCAGATATATAATTTTCTGTTAACCTATTAGCAAGATATAGTTATTCACCAACCTAAAGACATTGGAATGGAGTCAAACATATCCTACACTACCTTAGAGGTACTATGGATATGGGTTTATTATATTCTAATAAAACCAAGTTGGATTTAGTTGGTCATGCAAATGTTGGATTCAGGTTTGATCCCCACAATTGTCGATAACAAACAAGCTACTTGTTTACTTATGGCGATACAGCTATTTCATGGTGATCTATGAAGCAAACTATTGCAGCCACATCATCTAATCATGTAGAAATTATAGCGATATATGAAGTAAGTCGAGAATGTGTTTGGTTAAGATCCGTAGTCCATCACATACAAAGCACTTGTGGTTTGTCTTCTAGAACAACAATTTTGACAACCATTTGTGAAGATAATGCTGCATGTATTGCATAGTTGAAGGAAAAATACATCAAACGAGACAAAACAAAGCACATCTCACCAAAGTTCTTCTTCACACACGATCTTCAGAAAAAAGAAGAAATCAAAATTCAACAAGTTCATTTCAATGATAATTTGGCAGATTTATTGACCAAATCTCTTACTACTACAACATTTGAGAAGCTTGTTTGTAGCATTGGAGTTCGCAGACTCAGAACTATCCATTGATATCGTCTTGAGGGGGAGTTCATATATACTGTATTCTTTTCCCTTGACCATATTTTTTTCCCATTGGGTTTTTCGTGGCAAGGTTTTTAATGAGGCAATGTTATGAATATATTATGTACTTTTTTTCCTTCACTAGGGTTTTGTCCCATTGGGTTTTCCTTGGTAAGGTTTTAATGAGGCATAATATTTTGATAATGGATATCCAAGGGGGAGTGTTATAAATAATAGATTATGGTGGTTATCTATTATCCCACTGTATCTTTAGTTATCCTAAAATATCTCATAGTACCTTTATTATTATTATTTTACGGATTTTCAATTGTAAACATGTGCCTATAAATAGAAAGCACCACAGTTGTATTCTATACACATCAATCAATTAGAAAGCTCCATCTCTTCTCCCACTCTGTCCTTCTACTTTTCTCCCTTCTCTTCATTATTTCATAATAGATAGAATATATCAAACAACTAATATATCATAGTCATTGCATTATATATATATATATATATTAACCTAGGTTGCAAAGAATCAAACAAGCCCTAAGTCACTAAGAAGAAATGAAAGTTAAATTTCAATTCGGAACAAGTTAATTCCTTATTTAAACGAGATGCACCACATTATTTATACATAATATAATAAAAGTGGAGGCAAATTATATAATTAGGCCCTACATAATACTTAATATATGTAATACTAATATTGCTATGACTAAACATATTTTTTCATATATTACATGAAATTTGAAAGATGAGTCACACTATTTAAAATTTATAAATTATGTGAATTTCTATATATTCTATTATATATATATATATTGAAGATTGGAAAATTTTTATGTGTACTTACCATACCAATGCATTAGTAAAATAGATTCAAATTATACAATAAATCCTATACAATGCTACATTTATGAAGTAAACTTTGTGATGGATAATGATGAAAAAGACTCCATATAACACTTCTTTGATGTGAGAATAAAGTAATAGTACTTCTGTCAATAAAAAAAAAAGAGCAATAGTAGAATATATACCCCAAATATATATGAGGCGTTATTTTTATATGTAGGCGAGCCTCAGTTTTTACCAAAACAATTAATACTGTATTTTACTTTCAAGCTGAAAAATTGTCCTTTTTTTCTCCTCTCAAATATTCCATTTCCATATGCATTCCGTTTTCTACTTCGTGTGGTTTATTTTTCATGGCTTTGGTTTGCAAATATCAATTTTAATTTTTTGTCCTGCTTGATGAACATTCATGTTTTGTTATCACTGTCCAAATTATTGGTTTTATTTATGCTTTTATGTATTTAAATTTAGTGCATGGTTTTTGACTTTTCATATGGTCCATCTTTCGTTGGCCCAATGGTATATAATTATTGGACCTTTTATGAGCTGTAACATGATTATTGGACTGGACTTTCCTTTCAATCATAGGTCCAGTAGCTAATTTCTGGATGTTCCAATATTTATAATAAATATTTCTTTTTATTTGATTCAATTTATTTAATTAATTAGTTTCCTTCAGGAAAAAAATTAATCTTTTGACCTTTATAATTTATCCTAAGTTTCAGAATTAGTCCTTATATTTTAAAACAAAGAATGAACATTCATGAATTTAGGGCTTTTTGAAATTGAATCACCAATCTAATAAGGTAGATTGATAAGATAAGTTTCCACAAAAGTAAAGGATGATGATCGCTCCCAATCAGAGAGAACAATAAAAATACTTTATTAATTTCCAATATTCAAATCTAAAACAAAGTTTATTACAAGGCATTTTATAGAGAGTATTACAAAAATAATAGGAAACTAATATAGAAAATAGTAAACTAAATAAGACCTCTAGAAAACATGAAACAAATGTAAAATGAGAAACTAATTACCAGTGTTGTTAGAACTTAACTAGACTGGCCAATTAGATTGGTCGAACCAAAAATTGGTGTTTGGTCCGGTCCGGTTAAGGAAGAAGATTGGGAGGATTCAGAATCGATGAGAACCAGTCAAGAACCGGTGGAACCAGCTATGAACCGATCATAAACTGATTTGAACCGATCCCATATTATTTTTTTTAAAACATTTTTTTAGTTTTAAGATAAAATGACATCATTTTTTGTATAAAATATTTTTCTTTATATATTATAATATTATATAAGCATTATTATGATATATTATAATTAAAAATTATATATTTACTTAATAAATAATATAATAAGGGATTATTAATTTATTATTTTGAACTCAAAATGTAATTATTGATGAATATTAATTTATTTATATTTAAATATTGAATTATGAAATTTATTAATAATTTTTTTGTGATAAATAATATATTGATAATTCAATATTATTTAGTTTAGAATTTTAATTAAGTCATAAAATTTATTTAAATTTGTATTATTTATTTTAAATATATTATTTTAATCACTACCGATCTAACTCCAGTTAGATCATAGTTAAACCATTAAACCTTAAACCAGTGTCTTATTTATTTTTGTGATAACATTGCTAATTATTCTGACTTTTAAATTAAGTTTAGCACCAAAAAAAAAATACATGTCTAAAATACACATTTATAGCGCAAGTTACTATTCACGTTGGTCCTCTTGCCTTGTGACCTTTTACATGCATTTGGGCTTCAATGAGGAAAGTTAAGGCTCTATTTGCCTCTTCTATGTATTAGTATCTTGGCCTTTATTGTAATGGAATAGGCTTCAATTAGCATTTGTAATCGCTGGAATATTCCTCATCATTGGGCCCTCCAACATATTAAAGCTTCATGTGAAATGAATGGAAAATAGGAGGAGAAAAATACTATAAGAAAAAATAAGAGAAACCTAGATAAGGGGATGTTTATATTCTCCCTTTTTTTCTTTGCAAATTTTTCTTTCCCCATGTTTTTTCCTCATATAAATGGAGGATAAGTTTTCTACTTGAGCAAGGTTATGCAAAGTGACAAAATTACTCTCCAAATTTATACAAGTTAATTCCTTAAGTTAGTACCGTTTTTTAATTGTGGGTCCCTATTTTCGACCATATCAACAAACGGTGTGAGAAACATGAAGAATGAAAGCCAAGTCTCTTACTTGAAGGCATTTATACATTGCAAAGACCAACTTAATAATCAATTTATATGGAGAAGTTGCACCAAGGAGGATGAACCAGTTTCATATCTCTGAGGGGAATGTAAGAAATATTCTTAATCTTTGACACATGCATGCAACTATAGGGTATGAGAGGTTTAAAGTTTGGAAGTTCGATGTTTTATTGTGCAATTGGGATGAAAAAAAATTGATCTCTCATGAAATGTTATATGCGGTTTTATGCTTATGTATTATTATGAAGTGAGAAGAAATTAGGACATGATTCTATTATTAGTTTAATCTTTATACACGGACTTCCTCAACGTTTTCTTTCGGAGTCTTTCATTTTTATTTTTTTAAAATTATGATGCATATGTGGCAAATTATTAGCTGCACATTCATAGGAGTGGTTTTTTTTTTTTTTATCTTGACCTCAACTAAAGACACACCTTTATGCTTCTTGCGATAATGGCTTCAATATTTCATTAATACATAAAATATAAAAAATGTAGTGAGATATACTATTAGTAAGTTATGAATAATACGTTCACTTCATGCATGCAAATATACAAGATTCATCCAGTTCAATGCAAAATATAAAAAAAAAAAATAGGAAACATAGTTTTTAGAAATCATGACTCAATTTAAATTTCACACAAATACAAAGAGCTCACTACATTTAATTTATTCATCTTCTTCTTCCTTCTCGAGCCTAAATTATTTTTTTGGGTGAATAAGTCCACTCCAATTTATTATTTGTCGGTGTCAGACAATCATGTGATGCTCTGGGCCCTTGGAGGGGAGCTTTTTCAAATTTTTCTTCAAATCATGGAATCCCAATACATGTCATATCGAATGGGAAAATTCGTTTTTCGATATAGAATAGAAAGATAATTAATTTTTAGGAGGTGAGAGAAAGATAATTAGTTTTTGGGACTAGGGACATGATAGGTATTAAGAAAATAGGGGTATAATGATCAAGTTGCCCTTAAGTCATAATCAGAAGAAAAGGAGAAAAAAAAGACACCCCGATCAAGACTTGTGTGGGAGGGAAGAAAAATTGAATGAAGAAGCACTCATGCTCATACCTCGGTGGAGACAATGACAGAGGTGATGATGACAGTGATGGAGGTGATAGCGTGAGGGTGAGTGATTATCCATTAAAGGGAGTATCATTGGTGTTCAACTTTCTTAATTAGGGTTAAAAGCATTTGTATTGAATTCTTTAAGGTATGTATCTAAATCCCTATATCATCTTTCTTCTCCATTATTGATGTAATATTTGGCTATAAAGAAACAGAGTATGAACAAAGTTACTTGCTTAATTTCTCCCATAGAGTAAATGATGAATGTGTTGTGTGAGGCTTTGAAATTATATTCTTAAAACAATAACATCCTAGAGTGGTAAGTTAACCTCATATTTGTACTTTAAATCAGATTACAACTAGATTTAAAAAAAAAAAAAGTGTTGAGGGGACTATATTGTTCCCAAAAAAAGAAAGAATTCCACAATATTAAGTGGTTTAAATTATTGGGGCTTTGTATTTTGGTTGATTTATAGTTAAATGATATAAAACAATGCTCACCATGTGTTTGATAAAAAGCCTCAAAGAAGTATGTTTATAATGAATGGCCTAGAGACATGCATTTTGAATTCGTGAAATTATAGTGACTTTTGGTGCATTATAATCACTTGCCTTATGACTCCACTTTTGCTTACTTTCTATTTATGTTTAGGTGATCTAAAATATACCAAGTATACATGTAATGTGACCATTTATTGTACCATATAAACCTCCTTTGAATTTGTGAAATTTTTGAGAAATAAAATGCCCATCTCTTATATAGTATGCTACAACTTGAATACATAAATGTTTTGGCTTGTAGTTTAGTATGTTTGTGATGAACAGTCAAGAGACATGCATTTTTATACATTTATTTTCCATATCAATCCATAGTGCATTTACTCACTTATAACCATAGGTTGAAGCATGTGATAGTCTGATAGAGCTCTCAACCAAAGGCTAAAGCAGAATAGTGATTTGGATCAGATGGATTTGATTTGGAACTTTACAAGTAGAGATGTGACTTTTCTTCATTTTGGCATGGTGTTTTGGCATGGAGGAGCTGAATTGCAATATTATAATTATGAAAGGATCTTGGGTAGAGAGGTTCTTTAGTTGAATTTGATCAGTTCACCAAAGATGGAACTTAAAGATTAGTTGTGATGGTTCTAATGAATGTATATTTTAGAATATTTATGTTTCATGATTGTTAATGTATGCAAACTTTAGGGATATTTATGAATTTTTATGTATATTTTTGGAATATATAAGTTATATGATGTGCCAAGGTATCATTTGGTGATAAATTAATATGTAATTTATGGGAATGACTAAAATGAGTGAAATTGTTGTATGAAACTCATATGGCAAAATAGATCAATTGTTATTATGCATGTTGATGTATATTTATTGATAGCATATCTTTGAAATGATTGGAATTAGATGTTCTTTAAAAATGATCGACTATCTGAATTGATTTTTTCAGTTATAATTTTGATATAGTCGATTGTTTTTTCTGAAACCTCATCCATGCTCATAAAAAACAATTGACCACCATATTAGATTTTTGCCATTATAATTTTGAAGTGGCCAACCATTTTACAATCACCTCAGAGGACAATTGTGCACGTTAGCCAAAACCTCACCCATATCCATGAAAAAAGATTGCCACCCAAATTGATTTTTCTAGTTATGCTTTTGATGTGGTAGACCATTTTTTCTGTTACCTCAACCATGCTCATGAAAAATGGTCAACCACCTAAATTTATTTTTCTAGTTATAATTTTGATATGGTTGATCGTTTTTGTCTGAAACCTCACCTATATTCATGAAAAATGGTTGACCACTTGATTAGACATTTCAAGTTATAATTTTGATGTGGTTGACCATTTGTGCAGTCACCTTAGAGGCCAAGTGCACAAACTAGTCGAAACCTCACTCACACCCATGAAAAAGATCAACCAAAGAAGCACCCAAGTCTAGTTCATTCCAATCATTCAACTCCTTCACTAATAAATCAAAATTTACTTTGAGAATTCACCACTCCTTGTAAAATATCTTAATCAACTAATTCCTTCTACCATTAGTTGATCAACTCCTTCTTTATGTAATTGAACAATTTTTGCACTGAGACATAGAAAAATTCTTTCACTCATTTGATCACTCCTTGTTTTGTTCAATTGAATGACTCGACTTATCTATTCTATTTTATTAGCTTTTCATTTGAACAACCTAAGAATGGATCAATTGATTGTCGTGGAGAAGTTACTAAGAATTAGCCTAAGAATCAGGTTGCTTGATTGTCTCCTTCATGTGTTGATCGACTAACCTGTTTTAGATGCATTTAATGTGGAGTTTAATGACATTAAATGCAATTAATTGTGCCAAACAACTAATTGTCTCCACCTACAAAGAGGCATTCATTTAAGTTGAATGATGAGAGATGGAAGTTCTAAAACTACTATAATGATACAACTTATTTTTTTCTCAATCAAACACTCTTAACTACCCTTTATGAGCTTTGGTAAGTCTTTGATTTTCACCAGTTTTATCCTTCATACTTAGTGGGTTTAATAATCAATTTAGGCTAATTTTGGATTTTTAGATGATTTTCATGATTTTATCCAAAATTTGAATTTATGAGAATTTTGGAATAATTTTTGGAAATTAAGCTTTAAGTTAATTTTTTTATCTTCCAAATTATTCCAAAGAATTATTTCTTCCTATTTTATTTTATTTAATAACTCTCAATGTGATTATGGGTCATTTATGATTTAATTGTCATTAAAGAAATGATTAAGAGTTGACACATGTAGGGGTAAAATTGTCAGATTTTGCAAATTTATTTTTTTATTTTATTTCCCTTATTTTTATCTTCTTAGCTCATATTTTTCCTCCAAATTGAATTTAAACTTTATCTTTTAATTAATCTAATCTCTTTGGGTAAAAATTTAATTTACATTTATTTAATTGGGAATATAATCTATCTGATTTAATATTTTCTTACAAGTCATAGTCCACGGACATTAAAATTTTGAAGGGGCATTTTGGTCATCAGATAGGAGGAATTTTATGAAAATTTTTTTTTCAACTTTCTCATTTTTCCTCACTTTTATTTGCCCATTTGTAGCTGCCTTTATTTTTATTGGTTTGCCTAACCTCCTATACCCTTATTTTCATGAAACCAAACATGCCCTTTGTTCTTTTCTTTCTTAACATTCTAAAGTCTCCCTCTTTCAAAAACAGAGAAGCTGCCTGCAACACTTACTTTTCTTCTTCTCTCTCATTTTCTTTCATTCTCCTTCATCTTCCTCCGTTTCTCTTCCATCCTTCGACTAGTTTTCAACTGCTCCCTTCCTTCCCCACACTATTTTCAACCCTCCTCCTTTCAACATAGTCCATAACAATTTGACCTTATCCTTTCAATCTCTAATTCACGTTTTCAACACCATTTTCCATGGTTTTAGCTTTAGCTCCCTTCCTCTTTGGTTTCTCTTCTAGTTTTGTCACTTTTTCAACTTGCCTTCCACTCCATTTCATCTAATTCATCCAACATTCATCTCCCACTCTATTTTCACTTCTTGACAGAGACTATGGCTTCCATTGGAGGATTTGGTGGAGCTTTCTTGGCTCATGGAGGTGTGAAGCTTGGTGGTGACCTAGAGCAACTTGGAGTAGTTATAATGGGCAATGAACTTCAATTTGAGCTTGGGCTAATTATTTCCTTCTTTATCACTTTTCTATTTCAATTTTTGAGTTGAATTAGGATGGGGTTCTTCAATATTTTGACTTGAAATTGATGTTTAATTAATTGATTATTGATAGAAATTGATAGATTGTATTGAAACCAATTATAACTGTGGATTGGAAGCTTGAATGGGTTGATATTTTGTTTGTGAGGAAATGTTATTTATGGTCAAATCTATACCTTGTCTCCTTTTGCCTTAATTTTGAATTTGGTTGATTAATTTAGCATTGTAGGTGTTAATTAGGTAACTTGATTCTTGATTGATGCATTGAGAATGTTAATATTGATGTTGGTTTACGGATTTAAAAGTTTAAACCTCATTATGGATAGAGCCGGCAATATGGGTCAGACACCCTGGACAAGTCCGAATAGCCCGACAAAATGGGCAAGCTGGGCTTTAAAATTAGGAGCTCGAAAGGAAAACAGGCTTTTAGGCCCCAACCTGTTTAGGCTCGGCTAGTGGCCAGCCAGCCCAAGCGGGCCATGGGTCTGCCCGATTGGCCTATTTTTCCTTTTTTCTTTTTCTTTTTTTGTTTAAAATATTAAAAATATACTATTTTTTAATTAATAATGTGTAAATTGTAAATTTTAAATATTATGTTGATTTTTGTGAATGATAGTGATAATTAGTTGTATTAATTTAAAAAATTATATGAAAAAAATAAAAAAAAAACATGAAAAATATGTTTTAAAAAAATATGGGCGCGCGGGCCAGCCCGCGAGCCCGTGCCATATGGGTTCGGGCTTTACAAGTTGAGCCCATTTGGCAATCCAGACTTTTTGGCCTGACCTGGATTACCGGCTCTAATTATGGATCTCATTGTACTAGCCATTCATATTTGATAAATTGTCATAATATTCTTGCATGTTAGGTGTTTGATAAATTGTCAAAATGAGTTGCCATTTTAGGAACTTTGTTAAGCATCCAACTCTTGAAAAAGTAATGGTTTTAAATGGTTGTTACAAATTAATCATGGTAATTGTCCAAGTTAAATACATTAATTGAGCCCAAATTTCTCCATCTCTAAGTTGTTCTAGATCATCACTCTCATTGCATTGCTTATCACTTCATTTGTCTCATCTTGGCATTAGCTCTCATTAATTAATTAGCATTTTCTTAGTTTAGTTATTAGTTAAGTTTGTTAAGCTTCTCATTTACATTTTCAAATCACAAACCCCTTTCCCAAAACTTGTAATTAGTTAGTTTGCATTTAGGATTAAGAACACTTTCATTGCTTTTAATTTAGACTTGGTACATAGTTTCCATCAACTCATCTAATTACATAATTGTGAATATCCATAACTTTTGCATTTTTAAATTTGCATTATAGGTTGCATTCAGTCTAGTACATATTTTAGCAATTTTGGGATTAGACTAGTACATATCATACCGTTTATACACTCACACTTTTATATACTTACCATTCCATACATCTTATATCCTCCATACACTCACACGCCCACACACTTGTTAATACTTCCATACATTCACATACATACTGCACACTTTTCTTACATTTTAGTTTTAATTAGTTTACATCTTACTTTCTTAATTGCTTAAATTTCTCTCCTAAGTAGGATTTAATCTAATTACTCTGGTGTAAAACGACTTAGGTTTGTGCCCTATACTACATTATTTTTTTGAACCTAGTTTTAAATTGGAATTCCTTTCAGCAAGGTCTTTCAAGCTTCACTGTATTTATATACTTTTTGAGAGAGATTTTCTTTTGTATTAATCTTTTCTTGGATTCTCTAGGTAAGATATTCTTGAAGGATTCCTTAAGGTAGGGTATCTTTAAGTGGGAATTTACAATCACATTTATGTAATGGGTGTAAAGAGAGATTCAAGAGAGTGATATCCCTTATATTGTATTGTGATTCATAAGCATATGGATCAAAAATCTCAAACGGTTACTTAGGGACTAGATGTAAGCCAATCATTAAGCCAAACCAGGATAAATATCTTGTGCATCATTCTTCCTTTATCTTTCTATATTCACATGTATTTCTTCATGTTTCTATGCCTCTCATTGTGTCATTGGGTAGTTCTTTAAAATGGTAAAAATTTTGTAACACCCAATCCACCCTTTTTTAGGTGTGGTTGCCATACCTAACAAAAACAAATGAAAACTCTTTCCATTTGATTATGACTACATATTTCCCATTTTACTCCATTAATAGGCCTTAGTTTTACTCTATTAATAGGTAGAGCTAGCAAAATAGGTCAAGCCCTATGTAAGCCCAAAAAAATCAATGGGTTAGGCCTCAAAATTTGGATGTCATATGAAATTTGGGCTTTTTTGACTCAGGCCCATAAGCCCAGCCAAAAACAGGCCAGCCCATATAGGCCTTAGGCTAGCTCGATAAGCATGTTTAATAAAAAAAAATGCAATTGTCACGCACTAAGCCACTGCTCACTGACGCACTCCCTCCTTCAATTTAGGACAGTAGAGACACTTGGTTACTATTTCCTTACTCGTTCAATAATTCAACCATAGTTTCCTTCCTCCATTTTTTATACTTTTTTATCACAACCAAAAGAAAGCAGATGCAGTCTTGCAAATCAGAACCCTTAAACTCCTAATCCTAAATCAGTGATTACTTCGATTTTTAGACAACCTTTGCTTACTTGGTCGGTACTTTTCTCTTCTTCCTCTCAACTTCTCGATCTCAACTGAAGGCAAAGAGCAGCACTGCAGCATCATGAGCTCTTCTCATTCTCGGTGACTTGGCGTCTCCTCTACAGTCATCCCCATCTCCAGTCTCCATTCTCTTGCTGTCCTGAGTCATGTGTTTCAACATGTGCCATGTGCGGTATGCTGTGCGTGTGTTTATTCTAGTCTTGCCTCTTAGTCAGATGAGTCAGATTTGGTGGGCTACTCCCAGACTCCCACCATTGACGACCTGGTTCATGCCCATCACCTCCTTCATTTTGCTTTGCTCAGATTTGGTGACCTCCTTTGCTCTACTCTGCCCTTAGCCCCTTACGTCTTTTTTTTTTAATTTGTTCATTATATATATATATATACTAACATATATATATATATTTAAAATATAAAAGGAATATCTAATTGACTAATTCATTGTCATTGGTGTGAATTGTGATTTGTTGTTTTTTTTAAGAAAAAGAGTTGAGCATAGAGTTATAGTATTAATATAGGATATATATTATGTATGGACAAGCAAATATGTTATGGAAGAGTGAGTACTATTACTATATGTGAAGCATAGGATGGGATAAATAAATAAGTGTGAGGTCACATAGGTGTGTATGAAGTGCGCAATTGAATTGGCTTGCTTGGGAGGCTAAAAATTCTTGTGTTGATTATACTTTTTTGGATAACTATGCTGCATTGATTTTGTTAGATAGAATGAACTAATTTTCAATGTTGTTTTATATTTTGTATGGTCTTCCTCCTGCGTGCCTCTACTATGATGCTCTGGATCAGATTTTTTCTATTTATCAATTTTAAAAAGTGTGAGGTTACATAGGTGTGTATGGAGTATGTTATGCTGAATCAAATTTGTAACAATTATTTGAGACATCCTTATTCCTTGGCTTGTATGACAATCATGTCTTCCATTTAAATTTTTTGTTATTATTTGCTTGCAGTATGATGTCTTCTACTAAGCAAAACAATATTGATAATAATGCTAATATGGATGAGGACATACAAATTATGAATAAAGAATCAGTTCCTTCTTCCTCTGTTTCTAATGTTACTAATCAGCAAGAAGGTCTTAAGCCAAAGGAACAAAGAAATAAAAAAGCTAAAACTCAATCGTTTGACATGGGAAAACTTTTACTAAAATTGATGTTGATGGGAAAGAAAAGGCAAAATGTAAAGGTTGTCAAAAATTGTTTGCTGATGGCTCTACATGTGGCACCTCACATCTACGTCATCATATGTAATTGTGTAGAAAACTCCCGCAATATCATGATGTTGGATTGATGATGTTGGATCATAAAGCCAATCTTAGATTTAGACAAATTGATAATAAGCGTATATGGGAACTTATGGCTTTATGCATTATTGAGCATGATCTACCCTATTCATTTGTTGAGTATGAATGGGTTAAGGAACTACTCAAGACATACAATCTTGATGTTTAGCTCATAACTAGAAATACAGTTAAGGCATATGTTTTTAAATTTTATCTACATCAAAAAGAAAAGTTGAAAGAAACTTTGCAAGAGAGTTATAGTAGAATTTGTTTGACATCTTATTGTTGGACTGTTGTGATTTTTGAAGGTTATATATGCTTGACAGCACATTTTGTAGATGAAAATTGGAAATTGAGTAGTAAAATACTTTCATTTTGTAAGATGGTGCCTCCACATTCTGGGTATGAACTTGCTAGAAAGGTATATGATTGTTTGGTTGAATGGGGGATTGATAAAAAAAATATTTTCTATCACTTTAGACAATGCTTTTGCAAATGATAACATGTAGGATATATTAAAAGAGTAGTTCGCAAATCAAAATAACCTGGTTTGTAATGGAGAGTTTTTTCATGTGAGGTGTTGTGCTCACATTTTGAACTTAATAGTTTAGAAGGGTTTGAAAGTAATAGGTGCTGCTTTACATAAGATTTGGGAGAGCATCAAATATGTGAAAGAATCAGAGGCAAGAATGATATGTTTTAGGCAAAGTGTTGAGGAAGTTGGTGGCATTGACACCTCAATAGGCTTGCGGTTAGATGTGCCTACTAGATGGAATTCTACATATGCTATGCTTGATAGTGCGATTAATTATTGCCGTGCTTTTTCTACCTTTTCTATAATTGATAGAAATTATAGGTTTTGCACATCGAATGATAAGCAGGTGAGAGCAGAGAAAATGTGCATATTTTTGTGGTCATTTGAAATAATTACAAGGATGATTTCTGGGACTTATTATCCGACTTCAAATATGTATTTTATGCAAGTTGCAAGAATTGAGTATTTGCTCATAGAATATACAACTAATAAGGATGAGGCAATCAAAGGTATGACTCAGAGCATGAAAGAAAAATTTGAAAAGTATTGAAGAGATTACAGTGTCATTCTTGCACTTGGGACTATTTGTTATCCTCAAATGAAGCTTGAAGGGATGCAATATTATTACTCATTGGTTGATTGTACAGTTGTCTAAGCTAAGGTTGAAAATATCAAGAGGAAGTTATATTTTGTTTATAATCACAGCAAAGATTTGAATCTATCATCTAATAATGTTATTATTAGAGGTGAATCAAGTTCAAGTCTTACAACAACATCATATCAACTTGAAATCGCCTCCTCCTTCTCCTCCCTTAGTTCAATGAATACTATGGATTTTTTTGATGATGTAAGTTTGAAATTTTTTGACATTTTAATTTTATTTATCTCTTATGTTAATTTTATTTCAATGGTTACTTTAATAAAACTTCATATTATTTGATGTAGCATTATATTAATTTCAAATACTTGGATACCACTTCCTCAAACAAGTCTGAATTAGATTATTATTGGGAAGAAGCAACATTTGCTCCTCATAAATTTTGACAGTTTGATGTATTAAACAATTGGAAGAGTAATCAAGATCAATTTCCCACTCTTGCGAGGATGGCCTCTGATATCCTTAGTATTCTGATCACTACATAGCGAGTGAATCGGCTTTTAGAATTGGCTCACGTGTTCTTACAAAGTATTGAAGTTGCCTCCTTCCAAATAATGTTCAAGCTTTAATTTGTACTTGTAACTAGTCGTATGATTTTTAATCCACTCCTGATGGTAATATAATAATATTTTATGTTTTTGTCTTTTATTTTAACTAATGATTTTTTTATTATAACTAAACCTAACAATAATAATAATAATTTGTTTATTGCTTCATTTTTCTATTTGTTGTATAGGTGATGGGGATGATGAGGAAGAAATCACAACAATTGATTTGAGTCACATCATGCTGCAAATACAATCATTAACGATTGATGAATGATGATTATAGTTGGTGAATGGTTTTGAAACTTTTGTCTTTTGGTAATATGGTTTTGGAACTTTTGTCTTTTGTAATATGGTTGGGTTTTGGAACTTTTGCCTTTTGGTTGTGAATCTAGTGACTAGTGATGACTAATGATGAAGAGTGGTAATAATCATTTAATAATTTGTTATTTTGGACTAATGATGAAGTGATGAATATTGATTATAGTTGGTGAATGGTTTTTGAATTTTTTGGCTATAAATTTAGTATTAAGTTTATATTATTTTTACATTAGAAATTTGAATTTTGAAATTTTTTAGATGAAGAACTAAATTAGGGAAAAAAATGCTATCAACCCACGGTTTGGCCCGTGGGTCTCTTTATACAAGCTTAGGCCTAACAAAGTAGGCTCGTTTAGGTAATAGGGCTCTTTGGCCTAACCTGTGGTGGGTGGGCCGACCTAAATGGGCTAGCCCGGTTTGCTAGTACTATTGACAAGTCTAGAGATATCTCTCTCGTAGTAAGAGAGATAAATCTCATCTTAATCACACAACATCCCCCACATGAGATATGCTCACATAGTCCATTTAGTTATCTGATGGCGGGTCAGTCTAGCACTTTAGTGTTTAACATGCCTATGATCATGATTTTTACCTCAATATATTATCATCACATGATCATCAACCAAGAGCATGCTAATCTTAATTCATCATTATTCTAAAAAAGATGATCAAGTAGGAATGTTTTAAAATAATTCTACAAATTATTATAAAGTAAACATGTAAATAATATAATAGAGATGACAAAAAAAATTCTTTTATTAGAGATAATGTTTACATTCAAATGATAAGTATAGGGCACAATCTCCAACTTCTACGCAATTAATCTCTCTTTTGTCATTTTCTTCCAAATGAACGAATAGATGAATTGAGTGTTTGAATATGCATGTAAGTGAGGATGATTGAAATTCATTATAATAAATACAAAACCATTGCAAGTCTTAGGGCATTAATTGTATACCCAATTATTAATGCTAAAATATTTTTCCATGAATTTAATATTCATTAATGCCATAATAAATTTTTCTTATTTGAATGAGTTCAAATCAACTCACACATAGTCGTACAAAAAGGGAGGTGGTGTGAACTTGGTACATCATTTGAAGAAAATAAGGTATGGCTTCTTATATGAAATCTCTACTTTTGCTACTAGCTATAATTACTGCAATGTCGAAGGGTGATGAGTCTTCTTTTCTTCCACCAGAAGTAGTAACAGTACAAATCATGAATAAATTATCTCAGCACCAGGACTTGACTATTCATTGCAAAGATAAGCATCATGATCTTGGAGAGATCACTCTTGAGTTTGATCAAATATATCAATTTAGTTTCCGGCCAAATCCATTTCTAGCAAGAACCTTGTATTTCTGTGGTTTTTGGTGGCCATCATCTTTGCTTCATCGATTTGACATATACGTACAAAAACGAGATGGGTGCTCAGTGTGTTTTTGGGCGATATATGAAAATGGTCTTTGCAAATACAATGAATGCTATCCGTGGAAATCTTAACCACAATCAACACTTACTCGTCTTGGTGTTGTTACAACAAATAATACCAACAATATTCTATCTCCTTTTTTGTTATCAAAATCATATATTTAGTATAATAACCTTTTATTGAGACTAATGGAATTGATCTCTATATGTTCTTTAGTCTTTAAATTGTTTTTAAATGGTTCATATTTCTTGTACTTTTGGGCTAATCCTTCTTTATTTGAGGTTTCATTCTTTATTATTTATTTAATCAAGGTTTCTAAAATATAAGGTACAACAACGAAGAAATTTGGAATTTTGTTAATTCTCTGGGGAAAAATTCTTGAGAATGGTATATTTCAAAGTTTTGAACTCCCTCAATTCAAACAAAAAAAATTTGTTAGAATCATAAGATTTTTGCTTCTTGTTTATCCTCATGGAGAAATTCCACGAGAATAAAGAAATTTTGAACTTCTTTAATTCTTAAGAAAAACTTTTGTAAGAATAACAAGATTTCATAACCTTGAGAATTCTCACAAAATTGCTTGTGAAACCCAAAAGGAAATTGCTGTTATAACTTATGAATTATGAGTAGAAGATGGAAATTCCGTACATTGAAGGCTTAATATTCTACTGACTCCATCGTTATTCATCGGATCTTGCCAATTCTTCCATTCCACGTGATTGATTGGAACCACATAGGACCCCAATCCTTTATCCACAACAGATAGCACAATGGGAGAGATTTCTTTCACTATGAGAGAGGGAGAGTGTGAACGGGAGTGAATGGAGAGACTGAGAGCAATTGTGTGATCTTTGAGGGGAGAGTGTTCTCCCCTTTTCTATAGTTAAAAAGAAATTTATAAATCATATTTCTCAATAATTGCTTCCTCCATAATTATCCATTTTCTTTTTTAATTTAATTAATTAATCAATCTTTCAATTAATTAATTAATTAATTCTAGGCCATTAATATTAAGTCAGCCCACCAATGGGCGGTCCAATCCCAAAAATTCCAACAATAACAATTTTTTAAAACCCTTTTATATTAATTGCAAGCATTGAAAGGTAGTACACGAGTGCAAAAGCTCCAATTAAGAAAAAACGTGTTCATAAGTTGGTTTCTAGAGAGGGGAAGTCAACTTCTCATTCAAGTATGAGACTATTTCAAAAGTTATAGCAAGCCGTATAAGTAAATTTATGAGATTAGGTGTCAATTTCCTCAAAACCTAGGTTTATAAGTTGACTTTTGAGCTGGACATAAAGTATCTTAGGTTGAATTTGAATTTATAAATTGACTTGTATCTTCATAAATCAACTTTTAACCCCTATAGAGGTGAACCACACTTGATACGTGTAACATTCCACATACTTAAAAATTTAATTAAGGGATAATCAAGTGTTGATATGGGCTTAAAAATTAATTTGAATGGTCTTAGCAAAATTTTGTTTGGGAAAAAGAGAGGCTTTTGAAGGTTGAAAATCTGAATTAAGAAAGGACCACGAATTCAAAAAATGACAACGCAAGACCAAGGATAGATATTTTTGCTTGACTAGATTATGACAGAAAAGAGCCATAAGTTTTTTTAAATGACAATGAAGGACCTTCAATGTAAAATATGCTGAATACCCTTTTTACCTCATTTCATGTTGTAGAGGGAGCTTAGGGTTCGATGGAGAAGGAAGAGAGGAAGGATTCTGGGAGCTATAGCTTGAGTTTTATAACAATTCTTGGCCAAAATCCTAAAGGTAAATTCTTATATTCTCTTTCTCCTTTGTATGTTTGGTCCGTCTCTTGGTTGTGGGAGGTTGTTCTTGGGTTATTCAAATCTTGAGCTAATCTAGGATTGTTCAAAAAGCTTGGGTATGATGTGTAGATGCTTGTTTATGCTTTGAGTGTTATTGTATTGGAAGATTTCACAAGTTACATATGGAAATTTTGAATTAGAGAATGAACCTTAAGTGGGTATTGCTATAAACCCATAATGAGTATAACATTTCTAATTTTCTGGATATTATAGTATGCATAAAAATATGATAGATAGCATGTGATGTATGATTTGAATAAAAGAAAGAGATAAAATGGTAGTTTCACCTGCTAGGTTCTTAGATAAAAATTTATAATTTGATCCCCAATTGAAAAATATTTGCAGTTTGGTCCTAAAAAATTTGTAAATTGATCCTTAAAAAAATTATTTACAAGTTAGTCCCTCTAAGGGTATTTTCAAAATTATGTAAAATTTATGTCAAAATGGGCCTCAATTTGAAAAAAAAAAATAGCCTACAAAATATAGTAAAATTATGCAAAAAAAAGTTTAATTGTCAGAGTTAAAAAATTTGATGGGTACATGGATTAAACATAATGAGTCCTGTAATAGCATCTCTACAATATTTGACACAAAATATCGTTAGTAGCTCCCACAATGAATTACTCTAACATATTCCTCTCCCCAAGTGAGAGAGGAAGAGGAATACGTAAGAGTTACAATGAATATGATAAAATTGCAGTAAATACCAAAAATTGGAACCAACTAAATCATTATGTTTATAAATTATGATATTGGTCGTGTTTCATTAATTAGCAAGTGAGCTTGTATATATATCAATATGGACGTACGAGTGATGCTGCGTTTTCAGATATTCCTAGTTTTAGACACAATGGGCACAGAAATGCGAGAGAGAACAGCAACAATGTTTCAAAGAAAGGTACGATAATGTAACATAAATAGAATAAGAGGTATGAAATAACTCAAGAATTTTGCTTTCTTTATTTGATGTGTGTGTGTGTGTTAAGCAAAGAAATTCATGGAAATACAAATTTCAGTGTAGGTTGGGATTCAGACACGTGATGGTTGAAAAAAAATAAAAGAAAATGGAGTGCAGCTAATATAAAAATATATATTCTCTTCGGTCCACAATATAAGACGTAAGACCTATTTTTTTGTCCATAACATAAAATGTAGAGACCCAAATGAACAATTTAACCCTTACTATATTTAATTATGATGAGTTGGTTGTTAATTTCTACCTTACACGTGTGATCACTCATATGAAAATCTGGCCAAAAAAATAAAAATCATAGAAAATTGCTTGCTTTGATCATTTTAACATTTCCTCAATAAATATGGGTAAATTTGAAATTTTTGGTATGTTTAATTATGTTTTTTCAACTTTCTTAATAGGCACAAAAATGGATTCCACACTCTATAATATGGATTAGAAACAGTACAATTTATTGAGCGCTACAACATTCATAAGTTATGAATGATGTGATTTTTCTTAAGGTTCAAAAAATCAAACTGGATATTGAACCGGTCAAAATACTGCCTCAAGATTTAATAATTCAATTATGGTTCAATCATAATTAAATCGTTGGTAATAAATTTAATAATTTTAAATTTTATATATTATATAGAAAATTAAAAATATTATTAATAAGTTTCATAACCTAATATTAAAATTTAAACATATTAATATTAATTTATAATAATATTTTGAATTCCAAATAATCAATTAATAGTTTATTTTCATATTTTTTGTTAAGTAAATTTATCATTATTAATAATTATGTATCATAATAATACTTATACAATATTATAATATAGAAAAAAAAATTATACAAAAAATAACGCCACTTAATATTAAAAATAATATTATTTTATCTTAAAAACTAAAAAAAATTTTAAAAAATTTAAAAAAATAAAAATTAGACCAACTCAACGAATTGTGTACTGGTTCATGACTGATTTCATCAGTTTTGTACTAGTCATACTGGTTCTGAAATTGGTCAATCTTCATTTATAATTGAATTGGACTTAATATTGGTTCTTGGTCTATCCGATCCCATTTTTTTCCTTGATTTTTCTTAGAATTTAAATATCTTCTGTCTTTAATTTTTTTAATATTCTTCATACAGTTTTTAATTAATTGTTTTTCAATGTTTTTTCAACATGCAATTTTTAAATAAGGTGGGTCCCATCACTTATATTAAATGAAATTGATTCTGCCCCAACTGGCTCCTTGGTGGATCTCGAGACAAATCTCTATTAAAAACAACTGTCTCATTTGCAACCCTTCATATTTCGTTGAATCAAATCTTCACCATACAATTGTATGCAAAATTAAAACAAAACTTGTATAAAATCCATGTTCCTCCAGTTCCCCCTCCTCAAATAGCAGCTCACCCACATTTAAGTTACTTCACTTTTCTTTATTTTTCAATTAATTTTAAATTTTAGTTTTTAGTTTGAAATTTAAAGAAAAAATCTAACGTTACCATTGTGTTGAACTATACATGTATTTAAAATGTACAGGTAAAGCCAGTGTTTGAATTTCTTGTAGTTAACCATTTTCATTATGCATGGAAGCTATTTCAACTAATTGAATTGATTTACAATGGGAGAGATGAAATCTACATGAGATTTGCAAAAAAAAATCATTAAAATCATGCAAGAACATGAAAAGATTTCTCTACATACTCAAAATTAATAGTGTAAGAGAAAAAGAGATAATTTTTTCTTAGTTAAGAAGCTAAAGCAAAAAGAGTAAGAGAATTTTACGAGATTTGTGGCAACCCCATCATCCTGATCCACCTCAGCATGGTATAAGAAGTGGACAAACTTATTAAGTGGACAAACTTATTAAGTGCTTGCTTAGGATATATTCTCAGTGTCAATTCTCCGCTCTCCTTTTTTTCATGTAATTCTGAAACGTTGCTTGAAACACACTGGTGACTAACTAAATAGTGCTATCTTGTGCGTCACAAAACAGAATTAGCTTCCGAAGGATCATCTGAGGCCACTAGTATCATTTCCATGGAGAAATTTCTCTCTAACATTTAATCTTGCTTCATGTATTGTTTTGATTTAAAATATAATAATTATTTTGTTCTTATTTTCCCCATCTTTCAATTAATGATGTGATAGCTCTTGAAAGCCTAAGATTAACGGATTTCATATCATTATCTGTTAGCCTTTTGATCCCTTAAATTTGGGCCAAAAATAATACGATAAAAAATCCCAAAACCAAAAGATAAAAAAAAGGTAAAGGTTGAGAAGTTGTTTTTATTTAGGGGCGGCAGCTTCACGTTTTGAAAACATGATAATTTGTATGTTTATACCTTCAACATACAAATATAAATATAAGTATATGTTGGTTCAGCCTAAAGGAGAGCTCCAATATTTATATTAAATTATATTTTTTATTTCTTGTAATTTATTCAATTATATTATTCATAAAACCAAACCCTTAATTACTATGTCCTTCATTGCTTCACAACTAGAGCAATGGGGGGACGAGAAAAAAATTGGAATGAGAAATCCATATAAGATGCTAAACCAAAAAAAAAAAAACTACTGACTACTAATTCGTAAACCTTTTTTTGTGGGAATGTCATCGACGACGTTGCTACAAGACTTGCACGAGCAAGGACAAGAAAAAAAAATATTTCTGGTCTCAAATATATGAGATAAATAAAAATTTATTTTTGTCTAAAATGTAATAGATAAATATGATTTATCCTTTACATATAATTATTTTTTCAATCGTGCCCCTTACTAAATGTGGGTTAACTTCTTTTTATAAGAAAGAAATTTAGTGATGTATGCATTAATTTAGGAATATTTTAAAAAAAAAATTAATTTAAGACATATTTAAGAGGATTAATTGTTTTTAATTAACAATCATACTTGATCTGTGTGAATTAATTATTCACTCCATACATTTAAGATAAAAGGGAGTATTTATATTTATCATGAAAATATATTGATTTCATTTAATCATTAAGTATTTATTGTCTAATAATCAGTAATTACTGTAATCAGCATGCAAGTTCTTCCGTTCTTTAGAATTCCGTAGAAAGTGGGAATGGGAATTACCAACCTCCACCCTATCTATTTTTCATTTCTTCCAGTCAGAATCCTCAATTGGACCATAATGCCCTTCTTTTTCACCTCCTTCCTCGCTGCCAACCAACATTCCCTCTCGCCTCTCGCCTCTCGCCCTCACGCCTACCTCCCCATTAGCTTTCACCATGAATGGACCACCAAGCCTCATCACCATTAATGTCATTGTGCCTCACCCTTATCATGATAGTTGTCATCTTCGTTGATCTTCTTTTTTGATCTCCACAGCCCTTCTTCGATCTTCGGCCTCTCATCTATTTCTCATTCCAAATCTAGTATGATATGAAGGTATCGACATTTCTACATCATTCCTCCACTGAACCCATCCTTCGTTTGGTAGATTACCACCAGCGTCCACTAAACCCATAGTTTCTAGAACCTTCACGAATCTAGACTGAAGATTTTGTTGAAGATTTCTATTAAGGAAGAAGGGGATTTCTTTTCCTTTCTCCAGGATTTTTCTAGTTTCTTCACTGTAAATTGGTATGATGTATCCATTATAAGGAGAGGTGTCAAGAAGGAGGCTTCTTTTTTTGATAGAGTTGCTTTTGTCCTTTTATTTTTATTTTTATTTAATCAAATATAATAATAAATTTTATTCCTACCTTTTTAATATTATACTAAATGAATTCACTGTAATATCCTTGTATCATTCCATTCCCATCGTTTATGAGAACTAAACAAGCTCTTATTTTTTATATTTAATTAAATACAAATAAATGTGCAAAGATTGAAATGCCTTTGGAAAAAAAAATTTTCACTCTTCAATACTTTTTTCTTTCTTCTTCCTCTACCACTCCTTCCTCCATCCACCACTGTTATGTTCCCCACCACTAGCAGCAACTCCTTCTATCTTCCACCTTAATATATCTCCTCTCAATAGCAGGCAAAATCCTATAGAAAAAAAAAAAAAGAGGGAAAGAAATAGGTCTTGTAAAGGAGCCGTGATTATGGAGATTGAAAATCTAAATTAAGAGCAAAAGACTATGAAGACGGAGGCACAAAATCTCAAATCTTGAAATAGAAATAGAATGGCAGAGGACCAATGACGGGTTGCAACTTGCAAGAAGGGCTTTCGAATGGAGGCAGTGGGTTGCAGAAATTACTGGTGGATTGCAGAGGATAGTGAACCCAAAAATGAAATTGGTGACCTCTATTCCGCAAAGGAATGGTGTTGGGTTGCAAAGGAAGGCAAGGGACTAACAACACCAACCTCTACTTCGTCGATGATGTTGGCATTGGCATTAGCGTCTGCATCAATATTAAGTGATGCTAAAATTGAAGAAGGATGTGGAGATCGAGGAAATAGGGGACAAGATGGAGATTACAAAATTCTGAGATGTTGGAATCAAAGAAGAACCAAGTACTAGGTGGGTGTCATGATTTCATGAAACCAGGGAATATAACACTTCCATGAATGAAGATTCTGAATTAAAAATGGCAACCAACACTACTGCACAAATATTTTTAAGGACGGTTAAA
This sequence comes from Adenanthera pavonina, assembly GCA_026686845.1. NCBI lineage: Eukaryota > Viridiplantae > Streptophyta > Magnoliopsida > Fabales > Fabaceae > Adenanthera > Adenanthera pavonina. Next base: position 15,933,930 of record JAIVEN010000017.1, read on the forward strand.
AAGAACTTTCGAGGATGGTTCTTACACAGTAGTAGATTTGACAATGATAAAAAGTGAGACTTTCCAGGATCGTTTTTAACCATCCTAGAAATTAATATTCAAGGACAATTATAATAGCATCCATCCTTAAAAAATGAATAAAATAAAAATTAACTGCAAATTTCAATTGACTTTCAAGGACAGTTTTATTCATAATCATCCTTGAGTATCAATGTTAAGGATGGTTTTGTTCATAACCGTCCTTGAATATTTGACTTTCAAGGGCAGTCACATATATAACCATCCTGTACATCCTGTACATTTTTTTTATAATATACAAATTTGAATAAATACACCCATCCTGCAAACACATTTATCCAAAATACTAGAATATATACATATCCAATTTACATCCAGCCAACACTTAAACTACGTTACATAACCATTAACTCCCTAAAAGCTATCTTTAATAGTTATAGATATCCAACAAAAGTTCATGGACATTTGGACCAAAAGAGAGAAAACTCAACTTTAAAGTTCACTAAACTACAATTCAATTAGTAGCATGACAAGTCCCAAAAGTTAACATTAGAAGAAACTGAAAACTAACCTACATGTGCAATGCCTTTGAACTTTAAAGTGATGTTTTCTCTAGAAAATAGTTTGCCCAACGGCTACAAATGTCGTTAATTTCCTCATCAGAAAAAAGGCTCTGTACAAGTGAATTTTTGGAAGTTCAATGCATATGAAAACATAAATAACTCATAAAGGAACATGACCTAGTTGAAGACTCTATGAAATTTCATTTGTTACCTCTTTGAATGAATCAATAACGCCTAAAGTGATAATATCAAACATATGTTTCATGACATAGTATCCATATTCTGTATTTCCCGATTGTTTGCGACACTACAAAAGAACAAAGAATGACTCAAATAAAAAAAAAAGTCACATGATATTAGTTCAGAAAGTCTGAAGTTCTAATAACTTTTACCTTAGGGTAGATCCATTCAGCCTTCTGTAGCTGACTTGAGTGCTTCCCCCTCATGACATGGTAAGAATTCAAAGCTCTATGATGAAATACATGTAAGGAATTATATTATAGACTAATAAATATCACCAAGCATAATTTTACATAGACACACTTACATGTCAACATATTGCTTCAATTTCAAGGGCGGATAACCCCATGTGGAGCAAAACCAAATGACGAAATTTTGAGGGGGACAAATAACCATAAGCGTCCAATGGTTCCTATAAAATAAGGAATGAATTATGTTAGAAAAGTTGGCTTCCCAAGAGGGGGGTGAATTAAGAAGATTAAAATTTTCTCAAAATGTCAAGAAGGTGAAGAAAGCAAAGTATGATAGTAAAACAGAGCATAAATGAATAAACTATAAAAGTAGTAGTAAAGAGAAGAAAACTCAGATATTTATCCTAGTTCGGTCTCTCCACTTGACCTACGTCCAGTCCCCAAGTCACCACTTGAGATTTTTCACTATTCTGCAAGAATTCAATGGGCTTCTTGCAAATGTCTCATTACAAAGATGATGCTCTGTTTCTAGAGCTCACTCTTTCACTCTATCCACCCTTACTAAGTGCTTCCCCAATCCCTTGTGATATCCCCTCACAAGAAAATCTTTCTTCCAGATGAAGATAAGATTGTTTACAATGATTAAACTCTCTTAAACAGAGTGAATATGAAATTTAAAGTATAAATATTGAAGTGAGAGACTAAGAGACATTGAGTAGATGATTTAGCAGAGTTTCAGTATATACAAAGTTAAAATCATTGCCCACAACTTCAAATGATGTTATATTTATAGTTTTAGGTCTCAACTATACGCTAGAGACACAATCTATCCGTTGGAGAAGTTATCTAACGGTTGCTCTGAAAAACTATCTGTTAACTAACGGCATTTAATGCTTCTGACACTCTGAAATTCCAATTTCAGTTGGTTAACAAACGAATTTCACAGAACCCAAAGACTAAAGACTTCAAAGTTGAATATCCAAAGTTCGTCTGTCATGAAGCAAAGTTCAAATTTTGATCTTTGGAAAATGTTTCTATGTTGTGACATACGAATTTTCATGTTTGAAGACGTTCTGTTAAGCATTAACAGTATTTTCAATTTGCTACAGTGCCTTCAAAATTCGAATTTTGGAACCCCAAAATTCGTCTGTCCGTAGTTGGTTTATAAGACACAGTAGTTCATCTAATTCAAAATTCGAATTTTCAAAGGGCAAAGTTCATCTGTTAGAGAGACCTCTTTTCAGACTTATTTCAAAATTCAAATTTACAAATACTGTCATTCGTATGTCACCATATCATTGTAATAGACTCACAAGCTTAGTTTCTGAAATTCGAATTTTCATGTTCAAAGTTCGTTTGTCAGTGAGCAATTTTGAAATCTAATCTAAACTTGGTTTCAGATGATCTTTGACATAATTTCAGACAAATTTCTTTAATTTTCATAATTTACATTTTGTCTGAAATTCGAATTTTCAAAACCCAAAGTTCGTCTGTTACTGAATGCTCCTTTCAAACACTTATCAAAATTCAAATTTTCTCAAGTTAAAATTCATCTGTCAGAGAGACGTCTTTTCAAATTTTTTTATTTTCAGTACGAAATTCGAATTTTCAAAGCCAAAGTTTAAATTTCCAAGATAATAGATCAATATAAACCTTTCAAACTTCATCTGTTAGTAGGTGTTTTTCAAATATTCCATGATTTAACATAGAATCAAAGTTTTAAAACATCTTTTCACCAAATCAAAGCCTTTTACTCTAATCAAAACATGACTAAATATCCTACATCTATTCTTGCACGTATTTCTCTAGAATTTCTTCACTTGAAACCTTCTGTGCACCTTTGATATCTTTATTCCAAGCTCTTGAAGGTTGGTTTAGAATCATCAAAACACTTGATTCAACATTCTCCCCTTTTTTGATGATGGCAAAACAACTTACAAACTGGATTAGTACTTGGATTTGCTTCAACAAGCTCCCCCTCAACACATGCATTATATTTCAAAAGATATCATATATAGTAGATCAAGTAAAGAGATTCAAAGATTAACAGGAACAGATCATTACAAGCAAGGAATTCTTTCATTACAAGCAAGTAATCCATAATGGCATTGTTGTGAGTTGGTATTCTCTAGATTCAGTACTGGAGGAGGAAGTAGAAGCAACTATATCAGCAGCAGGAACAGGGACCGAAGGCTCTGCTTTCTTTGAAGAAGAGGGTCCAGCTTTCTTTGATTCTGCCTTTAGGGTTGACTTCTGTCATTTGGAGAGAGTTGCCTTGCTTGATTTGGCTTTTTTCTTCAGTTTTTCACCTTCCTTTGAGGCATATTGGGATTTGACCGATCTCTTTGGACGTGCCTCTCCTTTTCCAGCTTCAGGATTCTTTACCCTTGCCATTTCTGTGGATGAATGTTTCAGAATGGGGCTGAGAATGAGTTTATAATATGCGAAAGAGAGTTTAAACAGTGGGAAATGAAGATTTTCGGTCAGAAATTAAGAGCATTGAAGAGAGAATTTGAACAGACTCAGAGAAGGAATGGATAAGGTTGCGTCTATTCAGAGGAAAATTGTCAGTTTTAACATAAGTAACCGCCTGAAAGACGATTTTTGAGGGGCCAAAATTCAAACTTTGAGCAGTTAAAAGTTAAACTGTTCAGCAAAGCTTCCTGACAGACAAATTTTCATTTGAAAGTTCGTCTGATAGAGGCTTGGTTCAAATAGCACAGGATGAATAGACGAACTTTGATTCAACAAAGTTCAAATTTTGAAGAGCAAGCATCAAGCAATAGTCAATTCAACAATCAACAGACGAATTATGCATATGAACATTCATCTTTCAGAGATTCAACATTATGAGCAAGTTTCAACAGATAAATTTTGAATCAGAAATTTGAGTTTCTTTACTTTGTAAAAGTTCTCCAACATTCGTATGTTAAGAAATAATCATTTGTATAATCATCATATTGGGCAAACATAACTTTGAAATTTTTATTTTTGAAGATTCGAACTTTCAAGGGCCAACAGACGAATTTCGAGGGACCACCGAGAACTGTTCCAATGTTTACCACGCTGAAGTTCGTCTGTTGGGCATCCAAATTTGAATGTTGACCATGCTGACTTGTTCAGAAACACAGTTTATCAAGGAAATTCGTCTAATACATAACTAAGATATGAATTTCAACTTTAAAAACTTACAGAATGGATCCAAAACTCAGATTTCTTGCTATCTCTTTCTCCTTTTGACTGTTTCATTCTGATTTGCTCCATTTTTCAGATCTAGTGTCATTCAAACTCATGAGGAGCACCTGCAACTTACATTGAACTTTCTCCGATGCTTAAGTTAGAATTGATTTAATGTTAGAAAATCTAAAAGCAGAATTGCACAAGGATTTACTTACAGTTCATTGCCATTTACCATACCCAATTCTCTTCTAATTTTGTAATGTCTGTCTTCTGATAGAGGCTTTGTCAAGATGTCAGCAACTTGATCCTCTGTTGGGATGTATTCCAATCTGATTTCTCCTTTCAGAACATGATCCCTTATGAAGTGGTGCCTAACTTCAATATGTTTTTTCTTTGAATGCATGATAGGATTCTTTGTGATGTTTATGGCACTTTGGTTATCACACATTATTGGTATTTCCTTTATCTTAACCTCAAGATCTTCAAGTTGCTGTCTCATCTAGATGATTTGGGCACAACAGCTTTCAGCTGCAACATATTCAGCTTCTGCCATGGAAAAAGCCACACTGTTTTGCTTTTTGCTAAACCATGAGACCAAGGATCCTCCAAGAAACTGACAAGTTCCACTTGTGCTTTTTCTGTCAGTTTTGGATCTTGCAAAATCAACATCAGTGTATCCTTTGAGATCTTCTCCATTGCCCTTTGGATACCAAAGGCCCATCTGTGAAGTTCCAATAAGATATCTGAAGATACGCTTTATAGTAGTTGCATTGGTTTCCTTAGGACATGACTGGAATCTTGCACACATACAAACACTAAACATGATGTCAGGTCTACTGACAGTTAGGTACAGTAGGGATCCAATCATTCTTCTATACTGGGTTATGTCAAACATTTTCCCTCTTTCATCCATATCCAGTTTGGTTATTGTAGCCATAGGTGTTCCTATTGGTCTGACATTTTTCATTCCAAACTTCTTTAGCAATTCCTTCAGATACTTGGATTGGTTGAGAAAGATACTATCATTACACTGCCTGATTTGCAATCCAAGGAAGAAGTTGAGTTCACCTAACATGGACATTTCGAATTCTCCCTACATTAGCTTAGAAAAATTCTTGCAAAGAGATTCATTAGTAACACCAAATATAATATCATCAACATAAATTTGAACAATAAGTAAATCTTTATTTTCTTTCTTGGTGAATAAGGTTGTATCTACTTTTCCCCTGTTGAATCCCTTTTCAGTTAGAAAATTACTGAATCTTTCATACCATACTCTAGGGGCTTGCTTTAAACCGTAGAGGGCTTTCTTTAGTTTATAAACATGGTTTGATTTTGTAGAATCCTCAAAGCCTGGAGGTTGATCTACATAGACCTCTTCCATGATATATCTATTCAGAAAGGCACTCTTCACATCCATTTGATACAACAAAATATTTTTCATGCATGCATATGCCAACAGAATTCTAATTGCTTCTAGTCTAGCCATTGGAGCAAAGGTTTCTTCAAAATCAATACCTTCTTCTTGATTATATCCTTTTGCATCCAATCTAGCTTTATTTCTGACTATTGACCATGATTCATCAAGTTTATTTCTAAAAACCCATTTAGTGCCAATTACAGGATGATTTTTGGGTCTGGGCACTAAGTCTCAAACTTGATGTCTCTCAAACTGGTTTAACTCTTCTTGCATTGCCAAAATCTAGTATTCATCAGTTAAGGCTTCCTCAGTGCATTTAGGTTTAATTTGTGAGATGAAAGCACAATTAATCATTTGATCCCTTAACTGTCTTCTGGTTTTAACTCTCTCTTGAACATTCCCTATCACTTGATCAACAGGATGATTTATTTGATATCTCCAAGCTCTAGGGAGTCCTTGAGATATTTCATCATTATTTTCATCCTCAAAGTCTCCTTCTTGAATATCTTCCTTTATGTTAGTAGATTTAGATATTTTTGGAGGTTCAATTTTACCTTCATCAGAAATATCTAACTTTCTAAAGTTTGAGATAAGATCCTCCTCATCAGTAACATGTTTGGAAGCAGTTTCATTTTCAATAAATACTACATGCACAGATTCTTCTACCATTTTGGAATTTTTATTAAAAACTCTCTATATGTCTTACTTCTACTAGAATAGCCCAGAAATATACCTTCATCAGATTTGACATCAAACTTACCCAGATTCTCCTTGCCATTGTTGTGAATGAAGTACTCGTAGCCGAACATATGGAGATGTAAGAGATTTGGTTTTCTTCCTTTGTACAGCTCATAAGGAGTCTTCCCAAGAATTAGTTTGATGTAGGCTCTATTTATGATATAGCTTGCTATGTTTACTGCATCAGCCCATAATACTTGAGAGAGTTCCTTTTCATTCAGCATTGCTCTTGCCATCTCTCCAATTGTTTTGTTCTTCCTCTCTACTACTCCATTCTGTTAAGGAGTTCTTGGAGCTGAGAAGTTGTGATCAATTCCATGCTCATTACAATACTCCAGGAAATATGAGTTCTCAAACTCTCCCCCATGATCTAACCTGATAGACACAATGGAAATATCCTTCTCATTTTGCACTTTCTTGGCTAAAGTTATAAATGCATCAAAGGTATCACTTTTAGAGGAGAGAAACAATGTCAATGTAAATCTAGAGTAATCATCTACAATTACAAGCACATACAGATTTCCACCAATGCTTTTTACCCTAGATGGACAAATTAAACCATATACAACAATTCTAGTGATCTAGTTATGGTGACTACGTTTTTAGATTTAAAAGAAGATTTGGTCTATTTTCCTTTTAGGCATACATCACATTCTTTATCTTTTTCAAAAGTAATTTTTGGTAGGCCAGTGACTAACTCATTTTTAACCAGTTTTGATAGTTGATTCATATTAACATGAGCTAATCTTCTATGCCATAGCCAACTATCATCGTTCTGACTAATTAAGCTAACAGAATCTAAGGGAGGAAGTTCATCAAGATCAATAGTATAGCAGTTACCATCCCTTTGAGCTTTGAGGATTACTTTGTGATCACTTTTTCTATTGACTATGTAGAACTTTGAGTCAAACAATACCAAATTTCCTTTGTCACATGTTTGGCTCACACTCAGCAGATTGTGGTTGAGGCCTATCACAAATAGCACCTCTTCAATGGATGTTTCAGAATTCTTGCCCACAATGCCAATGCCAACTATTTTGCCATATTGATCACCTCTAAATGTCACCTTTGCTCCTTTCTTGTCTCTAAGAGTGATGAACTTCTCCTTGTCACCAGTCATGTGACTTGAGCATGCATTGTCCATATACCATTTATTACTTTTTCTAGCTTTGAGATAGACCTGCAAAACAAAGTTCATATATTCTTTTTAGGTACCCAAATTTGCTTGGGTCCTTTCCTGTCAGTAGTCTTTTCCCAAGATACAAATATACCTTTGGGAACTCATTTAACCTTCCTGTCAAGTTCATTTTTCTTTAAAGCACATGAGCTAGAAATATGCCCCTTCTTGTTACAAAAGTGACAGGTGGTAAAGGGACTACGAGATTGAGATGCAGGAAGAAAACAATGCAGATAATATTTTTACTTTACATGCCTTGGTTGATCATAAGATTCAATATGTTGAGAAATATATTCTTTCTTTCTAGTGCCACTAGCATGTACAAAGTGTCTCATGTACATATTCTGATTTTTCTTCCTAATCTTTTCTTTTATAGCACAAGGATCATAGCCAAGTCCAGCCTTTCCCTGTGATATTCTTTGGCTTCCCATTAAAGCAAATAGCATATCTTTACCTTTAGTAAGCCTAGACATGCTTTTCACTAGATATTCATTGGTTTGCTTTAGTTCAATGCATGATTCACAGCAAGCAGATTCAGCAACATGTAGAAAAACAATTTCAGAGGTGTTGCATTGAGATTCTAGTTTGTTAATCTTTTTCTTAGCTTGTTTCAATTCTTTTGCAACTTTAACAAATTCGTCATGCAGCTCATGAAATGCATCCAATAATTCAGAATAGGAAGGTTCAGATTCATATACCTCATCTTCTTGATCACTGCTGCATGGGATTTCAGCTTCTTTAGAGGTAAGAGCCATTAGACAGATGTTGGCAATTTCATCTTTATCATCTTCTTCTTCATTTGAGCTGTTACCCTATATTGATGAGATGTAAGCTCTTTTCTTCTTGCCTTTGTCTGCAGATTTCTTTTCTTTCTCTTGCCTCTTGAGGAATTGTGGACATTCCCATTTGATATGTCCTTGCTTTTTACACTCATAGCAAGTGACAGGTTCTTTTGCTTCTCTCTTGCTCTCTCCAGTTGCTCCTTTCTTGAAGATTTTCTTATTTCTCTTCTTGCTGTAGAATTTTCCAAATTTTCTGACCATCATAGCCAAAGTTTCTTCATCCACCTCATCTCCATCGTCAGATTCCTCTTCATTCTCCTCAGCAACTTTCAGAGCAAGACCTTTCTTCTTTCTGTCTAGTCCAGCCTCCTTGAGAGCCTTCATTTTTCCTTCATACTCCTCGAGGCTACCAAAGAGAGCAGTGACAGAGGCCATTGATTTTCCTCTGGCTTCCTCTATTGCTGTTACTTTAGGTTGCCATTCCAGAGGGAGAGTTCTGAGGATCTTTCTGACTTTTTCTATTTGAGTGAACTCATTTCCCAGACTCTTTAGTTGATTCACAATGAGGGTGAATCTCTTTTGTAGCTCTTTTACATCCTTTAGTCATTTGAAAGCTTTCGTATTCACCTATGCATGTATTCAGTTTATTTTCCCTGACTCCAGTTATTCCATCATGAGCAATTTGCAAGGTGTCCCACATTTCTTTGGCAGTGGAGCATTATGAGACCCTATAGAATTCGTCTTGATTCAAAGCACTGACCAAACAGTGTTTTGCCTTGAAGTTCAGTAAGACTTTTCTTCTTCCATTCAGCTTCTGACTTCTCTCTGTACTTCCCATCATCTTCCAAAGCCATTGGGACAAAATCTCCCTTCTGAATGACTAATCAGATGTCCAGATCAATTGACTGAAGATAGATTTGCATCCTCATCTTCCAGTAACCATAGTGTTCTCCACTGAAGCCAGGTGGTCTATTTGTGTTGTTGCCCTCTGGTAATATGCTTTCTCCAAAACCAGGCATTTAATTCTCGGACTGTGAAACCCTTTGATTGGGAATCCGTGCTCTGATGCCACTTGTTAAATAAGTTGGCTTCCCAAGAGGGGGATGAATTGGGAAGATTAAAATTTTCTGCAAAATGTCAAGAAAGTGAAGAAAGCAAAGTGTGATAGTAAAACAGAGCATAAATGAATAAACTGTAAAAGTAGCAATAAAGAGAGGAAAACTCAGATATTTATCCTGGTTCGGTCTCTCCACTTAACCTTCGTCCAGTCCCCAAGTCACCACTTGAGATTTTCCACTATTCTGCAAGAATTCAATGGGCTTCTTGCAAATGCCTCAGTACAAAGATGATGCTCTGTTTCTAGAGCTCACTCTTTCACTCTATGCACTCTTACTAAGTGCTTCCCCAATCCCTTGTGATATCCCCTCACAAGAAAATCTTTTTTCCAGATGAAGATAAGATTGTTTACAATGATTAAACTCTCTTAAACAGAGTGAATATGAAAGTTGAAGTATAAATATTGAAGTGAGAGAGTAAGAGACTTTAAATAGATGATTTGACAGAGTTTCAATATATATAAAGTTAAAATCATTACCCACGACTTCAAATGATGTTATATTTATAGTTTTAGGTCTCAACTAGACGTTAGAGACGTAGTCTATCCATTGGAGAAGTTATCTAATGGTTACTCTGAAAAATTATCCATTAACCAACCGCATTTAATGCTTCTGACACTCTGAAATTTGAATTTCAGTTGATTAACAGACGAATTTCCAAAGTTCGTCTGTCATGAAGCAAAGTTCAAATTTTGATCTTTGGAAAATGTTTCTATGTTATGACATACAAATTTTCATGTTTGAAGACGTTCTGTTAAGCATTAACAGTATTTTCAATTTGCTATAGTGCCTTCAAATTTCGAATTTTGGAACCCCAAAATTCGTCTGTCCGTAGTTGGCTTATAAGGCACAGTAGTTTTTCTAATTCAAAATTCGAATTTTCAAAGGGCAAAGTTCATCTGTCAGAGAGACTTCTTTTCAAACTTACTTCAAAATTTGAATTTACAAATACTGTCATTCGTATGTCACCATATCATTGTAACATACTCATAAGTTTAGTTTCTAAAATTTGAATTTTCATGTTCAAAGTTCGTCTGTTAGTGAGCAATTTTGAAATCCAATCTAAACTTGGTTTCAAATGATCTTTGACATAATTGTAGACGAATTTCTTTAGTTTTCATAAGTTACATTTTGTCTGAAATTCGAATTTTTAAAACCCAAAGTTCATCTGTTACTGAATGCTCCTTTCAAACACTTATCAAAATTTGAATTTTCTCAAGTCAAAATTCGTCTGTCAAAGAGACCTCCTTTCAGACTTGTTCATTTTCAGTATGAAATTCGAATTTCCAAAGCCAAAGTTTGAATTTCCAAGATGACAGATCAGTATAAACCTTTCAAACTTCGTCTGTTAGTGGGTGTTTTTCAAATATTCCATGATTTAACATAGAATCAAAGTTTTAAAACATCTTTTCACTAAATCAAAGCCTTTTACTCTAATCAAAACATGACTAAACATCCCATATCTATTCTTGCACCTATTTCTCCAGAATTTCTTCACTTAAAACCTTTTGTGCACCTTTGATATCTTTATTCCAAGCTCTTGAAGGTTGGTTTGGAAGTATCAAAACACTTGATTCAACAAATTAGACGAAGTCACAATATCATATAAATTACAAAACATTTCTTACTCTTCATGATATGGTGCCAAGAAACATTGCTTGTTGCTAGAGCCGTCAAAATGAGTTAAGCCCGATGAGTTGGCCCGTTTAATCTACTAATTTGGTGAGTTGAGTTGATACCTCTTTTGTAAATATTTTTTAGTATGATCAAACGAACCCGACTCATTTAACCCATGAGCTAAATAAGCTAACCCGCAAGTTAAATGGGTTAGCCCGTTTAACTTATTATAATATTAAATAAAAAAAAGTCCAAATATAAAGTTATTTCTTAAAATCCAAATTAATATATCATAATATTTAAAAACTAATTTTATATAAAATCTTAAACCCTAAGTCCATTCAATATGAATTTCATCTATATTAAGGTCGCCTATTGTCTATTGTTATCCTTCTTCATGTCCTCGATCTAATTCGCTTGCTCAACACCAAAGTTTTGCACTCTTGCATACTTTTTTGCTTCTGGTCAGTACTCTCCCAGATCATTTTGCCTTGTGTTTTGTCTTTTACAATTATAGTCCTTTTCATGGATCCTAGAGAATTTTTATCGATGCATGAAAAAAAAGTTTTACCTGCAACAATTGTTAGCAAACTAAAAGTGTTATTTCTAAGTATAAAAGAAGTCAACAAACTAAAAGTTTTCATGGTCATACGTCTTATATCATGATACTTATTTTAAATTTTATTGTCCTCCTTTCTTATAATAACATTGTTTTTGTGCAACTATGAAACAATATTTTATAGTTATCTTTTCTTATATTTCTTTGAAAAATAGAAAGAGAATTTTATATGAATATACTTAGTTTCTATAACTTTTTGTTTTTTTCTCAAAAATCATTATCATGGAACCTATTAAAAAAAAAGTGTTGGTGACACTGAGGTAGTAAATTTGGACCAAGCAAGAATTTCTTCTCCATCCAATAAAGTTAGAGAGGTTGAAAAAGGAGAAGAATCTCAAAGTAAGATGCCTAGTACTTGTACCAGAGGTTTGGAGATCTTTCACTAAATTAGGCAAAATTGATGGTAAAGAGAAAGCTAAATGTAATGGGTGTGGACAAATATATGTTTGTGGTGGGTCAAAAATGGGGACTTCTACACTATTACGTCATATTCCTAAATGCCCACATCTTTCTAAATTTCATGATGTCGGTACAATGATGTTAGATCAAGGTGGAAAATTAAGGTCTAGACAAATTGATAATAAACATGCTAGAGAGATTATTTCCATGGCCATTATTGAGCATGATCTTCCATATTCATTTGTTGAGTATAGATGGGTGAGAGAACTTTTCAAGTTGTACAATCCTGATGTAAAGTTTATTACTAGGAATACTGCAGTTGCAGATGTTTCGAAGTTATATCTTCAGCAAAAAGCAAAATTAAAACAATCTATGCATAAGATTCCTAGTAGAATATGTTTAACTTTTGATTGTTGGACAGCTTGCACATATGAAGGTTATATTTGTTTAACTGCACATTTTGTATATGAAAATTGGAAGCTAAATAGTAAAATTCTCTCATTTTCTAAAATGGAGCCTCCTCATAATGGGGTTGACTTAGCCAACAAAGTTTTTGAATGCTTAAAAGATTGGGAGATTGAAGTGAAAGTTTTCACCATTGCTTTGGATAATGCTTCCACAAATGATAATATGCAAGAGATTTTGAAAGATCAATTATGTTTACAAAATGGTTTGTTATGTGATGGTGAGTTCTTTCATGTGAGGTGTTGTGCCCATATATTGAATCTTATAGTTCAAGAGGGTTTGAAAGTTGCTAGTGGAGCTTTACATATGATTAGAGAGAGTATTAAGTATGTGAAGGCTTCGGAGGCAAGAATGATTCATTTCAAGGATTGTGTCAAAATAGTTGGTAATATTGACACTAAAGTTGGTTTGTGAATGGATGTTTCTACTAGATGAAATTCTACATTTACAATGCTTGAAAGTGCAATTAGGTATCGGTGTGCTTTTACTAGACTATCCATAACCGATAGAAATTACAAGTATTGCCCATCAAATGAAGAGTGGAAAAGAGGAGAACAAATGTGTGAGTTTTTACATCCATTCAAAATGATTACCAATTTGTTTTCTGGTTCAAGTTATCCTACTTCCAATACATATTTCTTGCATGTATGGAAAATTGAATGTTTGTTGACAAATAATTTGAAGAATGGTGATTTGGTAATTCAAGAAATGGCCATGAGAATGAGAGCAAAATTCAACAAATATTAGGGTAAATATAGCATTATCCTTGCACTTGCAGTAGTTCTTGACCCTCGTTTGAAGTTTGAGGTGTTACGTTTTTCTTACAATGGGCTTGATCCTCAAACTTGTCAAGAGAAATTAGACAATATCAAGAGTAAGTTATATTACCTTTATTCCCAATATGAAAGAAATGATTCACCTCATACATTGGGTGAAGTGAGTGCTTCATGCATGCCAACAACAACACCATCAGTTGAGCTTACTAATGTAGGAGGGGATAAGGAAGCCATTTTTTATGTAAGTTTATGTTTCTTGTATTGTATGATACGTGATTTATCTCTTTAATTAGTTTTTTGTTAATTACTCTCATGTTATCAATAATTTATATTTAAATGTAGGAATATATCAAGTATATCAATGAAGAATGTTCTTGTGAGGGAAAGTTTGAATTGGACCAGTACTTGGAGGAGGCAAACATTGATCCTAAATATTCTAAAAATTTGGATGTCTTGGAATATTGGAAGGAGAACCAATATTGGTTTCTTACACTTTCGAAAATGGCTTGTGATTTATTTAGCATCCCAATCACTACAGTAGCTAGTGAATCAACTTTTAGCATTGGCTCTCGGGTGTTGAATAAGTATAGAAGTTCACTCCTTTCAGATAATATCCAAGCTCTTATTTGTACTCGCAGTTGGCTACATGGTTTTGAATATAATGATACTGGTAATTTATTAATACATTCATTTGCATAATTATTTTTATTTTATTATTTTATTTTGATTTTTAATTTATATGTCTTTATTTATATTGTATTGCTGAAGACACTAATATGCATGGTGGAAATGGAGATATTTATGTTGACGGTGATATTGCATCTACAAGACAAAAAACAGATATTGTTGAAGTTTAGGACATTAGAATGATGAGATATTTTGAATTTCTTTTTTTTTTTTTGTGCTAGACATTAGAAAGTTAAATACAGAAATTGAAATATTGCTAAATTTTAAGACAATAGAATGATCTAAAATGTTTGAATTTCTTTTTTTTGGGACAAATATAAAAAATTTAAATGTTGAAATTGAATTGTGTATATATATTTATTTATTTTTTTGGGGTAAAGTGGGTTGGCTCATTTAACCCACCTAGTGAGCCGAATTTTAATTTTTGACCTGTCAAATTAAGGTGGGTTAAATGAGTCAGTTCATTTAACCCGTAACTTATGGTGAGTTAGCTCGTTTAGCTCATCAAACCCATTTTGACGGCTCTACTTGTTGCCTTCCCAAATCCTAGATGAGATGTAACTTTTTATTTGTTTTGGCTCAGACAACTTATTGTGGATATGGTTAGGCGAAATGAATGCATACTTATCTTATCCCGATAAGTTGCACAAGCGATGTAGATACCTATGATATTGCAAGCATGCTATTTTCAAGAGGTGAATGCATAAATATCATTTATATAAATGATAAATATACCTACATCATAAACAATTGCAAAATTGATATGTCTAACTTCTCCTACATCAAGATGTCCATAACATCCTTGCGGTCAATGTAGAAGTTGTACTCTAACTCATCACCGACAATCCCTAGAGGCATGTAGATCTCTATAGCATTCTTGATTTTCCTTGATGCTATAAGCAAACGTCCCAAGGCATCCATATGAGGTTGGGTCTTAGGTGTTGATGGTGAAATTTGCTAAATAATTTAGCAATGATTAACAAAAATCACATGCTATATCAAATGAGTATGATGAATACACAAGATTATAAGAGTTTTTATACCTTATGTGGAACAACTTCTACTAGTTTTTTTTGCCACAAAATAAAATAAAATGTTCTGAATAGCCACAGGTAGTAGTTGTTGCATCAAGACATGGCAGTCATGAGACTTTAAGCCTACCTCCTTCTTGATTTTAGATATTTCATTGACACAAGTCTTTTAACATTTGAAGAATATCCTTGGGGCACTTTGACACCATGTAAACACTCACAAAAACTTCTTCTCTCATTTTTGGGTAATGTATGACAAGCTGGGGGCAAATAATTCCTCCTACCTCCTTCTTGCACAGCTAACTCTACTCGTATTCCCATTGCAACCATATCTCATCTAGCATTCGTACCATCCTTGGTCTTTCCTTGTATGTTGAGAAGTGTTCCAATAAGACTATCACGCACGTTTTTCTCCACATGCATGACATCAATACAATGCCTAACCTCAAGACTCCGCCAATATGGAAGCTCAAAAAAGATGGACCTCTTTTTCCATAAATTTTTTTCAGTTGCAAGTTTTTGAGTCTTATTGAAGATAACATTGATGTTTTTCACCCGTTGATAAACTTGCTCTGCAGTTAATGCCTGTGGAGCATTTTGATCTTCCTGTGAGCCATTGAAAGCTTTTTTCAATCTGCAATATGACATTGGTCCAACTACACTTAACCAACTTGTCCCATTTGCCACCAAAGGCAAATTGACTATCCGGGACTATTAACACAGGTCCAACTACACTTAACCAACTTGTCCAAAGAGATTTAACCTCAAAGGAATTATTCCTATGAGATTTGACCCCCTTGAACTCCAAATGACAAAATGGGCTACAAGTCCTAAAACACACCAATAAAGCCCAATTCCATCTTTGGGGCACACAAACACTACCACACTGACTCCTCAACACTTCGAACCACACATACACCACCATCCATCACACACATCACATACAACACAATTTCACATACATAACATACCATTAACAATAATTCCATTACACAACAATGTTAGTCACCACTTATTTACAAACTATCTATCCTACTTGGCACAAGATACATATCCAAAATATACATATACTACATAGACTTAGTATTCCCATGTCCAATACTATTCCCTCATCTTCTCCAGACTAGTGCCAGAACCGTCACCTGAAATGTTAGTTTATGGGAGAGGGGTGTGAGACAAAGTCCCAATAACTGGGGACAACCACACACATATATACATATATCTCATGTAGTCTCATGAATGTAATATGAAATGGAATGGAATGCATGTCTCCATCGAACACAACTAGAATCACGAGCTGTTTGATCTAGATCTTGCAAGTATACAACATCGATCACAGTAATAAAAAGTCTTCAGAATATTCCAAAGGTCGAACGCAATGGAGGTATTTATCTGTAGGGATCCTATCTTTATCCTTCCTAATCATATATCATCATAATCATATCATATAATATATTATATCTTCATCTTCACTCAATCCACCATATATCACAATCTCACAATGCCATATGGTAATGCTCATGTATCCTCATATAATCATTATCATCAATATGATCTCAATGTCATGCTATACATCATGCCATATCACATCATCATCACATATGTGATCATCATCTTAATCAATATCTAGTGGTGTACATACCATGGTATATAGAAAATCATACACACAAACACATCTATATCATGGTATGAAAGAAATATGCATATATACACAAATATACATAATATCATACAATACAACAATACAATACATACACTCAGTTACCTCAATTGTCATTATCATACACACATGAGTTCCACAAGCTTTTTTGAATGTCAATCCCATGACTAATCTTCCCCAATTAGCTAACAACCTTCACAACACCATAATACCTCAATTAACATACAATCCAAATATCCAATTTCCATAATTTAACTACTTTAGGCCTAACCCAAGGTTCCAACCCCACATTCATGCATCATTAAGCTCTTAGGCCCTTCAAACGTCAACCAATTCCCATACACTTCGGATTCCCAAGAGCCCTAATAAAAAATAACCTAGGGTTAAGCCCAAATCATGCATAGTCCCTTCAGAACTCACACCCAAGTAACAAGAACACTAAATCACACTCCATTAACCCAGTTTCATCCATTTTAATCAGTGGATTTCGATCTAAACCGGAAATCCCAATATATAACCTAGAAAACCTGAGTTTAAACCGAAGAAATTAGAGAAGGAGGAGTGGGGATCACTTACCAACGTGAATCCAAGCTCTTGAGGTCCAAAAATCACTTCCCAAGGTAGGAAAAACTCGAATCCTAGCACATCTCCCATGGTTTCTCCTTTATTTCTTTCTTTCCAATCGTCCGAAATGATTCAGATTTAAACAAGTTTCTTAACTTTTGCCGCTTCTCTAGGACAACTCGCCGCGGCGCCATCATGTTCTGTAAAAAACACGCCACTAGAATTGGCTCTTGCCGAGGTGGCCCTGCTTCTCGCTGCGACGTGGAGCTCTTTTTTGCACCACTTGCACCTTCCTCCATCCTATTTCCTTCGGTTTTGCACACAATGCCAATGAGGGTTGTTACACTCTCTCCTCCTTATAAAAATTTTATTTTCAAAATTTCAACTCTTACCTCAAGCGAAAATCTCTGGATACTTCCTCAGCATAGATTTTTCTGTCTCCCACGTGACATCATTGGATGTCAAGTCACTCCATAGAACCTTTATTAACTTAATAGTCTTATTTCTCAACTGCTTCTCCTTTACATTAAGAATTTGCAGCGGCGTGGCCTCAAAAGTTAGATCCTCTCACACTTGAACTGCTTCATCATCAATTACATGAGACGGATTCAGATGATACTTCTTGAGTTGAGACACATGGAAAACATCGTGCAATCCTACAAGATCAGGTGGTAACGTCACTCGATACGCTACTAACCCAATTCGCTCTAGAATTTGATATGGACCTATATATCGTGAAGTAAGCTTCTTCACTCGAATCGATCTTCCAATACCAGTAGTAGGAGTGACTTTCAAAAACACATGATATCCAGCATCATACACCACATGGCCTCCTTATTCTATCTGCATAACTCTTCTGCTAACTCTGAGCAGTAAGAAGCTTTTGGCAAATACTCTCTATTTGCTGAGAGATTTGATCCATAATATCTGGCCCAAAAGACTCCGTTCACTGAGTTCAACCCAACACAATGGTAATCTGCACTTCCTGCCATACAACTCTTCATATGGAGCCATTTGTAAACTTGAGTGGAAACTATTGTTGTAGGTAAATTCAACTAACAACAGATATTAATCCCAATTGCCTTTGTTATCTAGAATACATGCCCACAGCATGTCCTCCAGAGTTTGAATCGTCCTTTTAGTCTGCCCATTAAATTGAGGGTGATAAGCAATGCTGAAACTCAGCTACATATCCATAGCCTTCTGAAGAGATTTCCAAAACCTGGAAGTAAACCTAGGATCTCTATCAGATACAATATTTATCAGGATTCCATGCGGCCTCACAATCTCATTCACATACAACTGGGTCAACTTCTCCATCGAAATAGTCTCCCGAATTGGAAGGAAATAGGCCGACTTCGTCAATCTATCCACAATAACCCATAACGCATTTTGCCCTGAAGAGGTCCTCAGTAATCCCATCACGAAATCCATGGAAATGCTATCCCATTTCTACTCTGGGATCTCCAAAGGTTGCAGCATACTAGCAGACAATTAGTGCTCAATCTTCACCTTCTAACAGATTAGACATCTTGCCACATACTCTGCGATGTCCTTTTTCAAGCCTGGCCACCAGTACCCTCGCTTCAAATCTTGGTACATCTTAGTGGTATCTGGGTGAATAGTGTACCTGCTTTTATAAGCTTCTTCCAGAATAATTTCTCACAACCTCGCAACATTTGGCACACAAATCTGACCATGGTATCGGATAATACCATCCTCCCAAATATCAAAGTTCTAGGTCTCCACCATTTCAATTCGTTCCCATATGCCCAAAAGATAGTTATCCTCCAACTAAATATAGCAAAGGTTCCTTAACAAATCACTTGATACATTGATAAATCCTAATACTAGTACTCCAGGATGGATATTAATGGATAACTTCACATCTCTTAGGCTTTCCAACAACTGTTGCTCCCTCATTATCATTGTGGCTATATAGATCTACTTTCTACTTAGAGCATCTGCCACAATGTTGGCCTTCCCAGGATGATACTTCAAGGTGAATTCATAATCCATAAGGAATTCTACCCAACGCCTTTGCCTCATGTTCAACTCCTTCTGATCAAATAAATACTTCAAACTCTTGTGATCACTAAACACCTCAAACTAAGCGTCGTAGAGATAATGCCTTCATAATTTCAAAGCAAACACTACAGCCACTAGCTCAAGGTCATCAGTAGGATAGTTCTCCTCAGGAGGCCTTAATTGACTTGAAGCATATGCCACAACTTTGCCTTGCTGCATCAATACACACCCGAGACCCTTCTTAGAGGCATTCGTGTAAACAGTAAACGACTCAGATGGGTTAGGGATAATGAGCATTAGGGTGGATGTTAGATAAACCTTCAGCTCTTGGAATATTCTCTTACACCTGTCATCCCAAATGAAAGATCGGTCCTTACGTGTGAGTCTAGTCAATGGCATAACAAGCTGAATGAATCCCTTAATGAACCTCCAGTAGTATCCAGCTAATCCCAGAAAGCTACAAATTTTGGTCACCGATTGCAGTCTCTCCCAATTTAACACCGCTTCTACCTTTCTAAGGTCCACTACTACTCCTTCTGCCAAGATCACATGACCCAGAAATTTCACCTCCTGTAGCCAAAACTCACATTTATTGAGCTTGACATACAGTTGGTGATCCCACAACACTTGCAATACGATTCAAAGATGGAGTGCATACTCTTCCTCACTCTTGGAGTATATCAGAATGTCATCAACGAATACCACAACAAATTTATCCAGATACGGCCGAAACACCCTATTCATATAAGTCATGAAGATTGCCGGGGCATTGGTCAACCCGAATGTTATCACAAGAAATTCATAATGACCATACGAGTCCAAAAAGCTGTTTTATGTACATCTTCAATGCGTACTCACAATTGATGGTATCCTGACCTTAAAACGATTTTAGAGAAAATGGAGGCACCTGTTAACTGATAAATCAAATATTCAATCCTATGCAAAAGATATTTATTCTTAATTGTCACTCGGTTCAGCTGCCTGTAATTAATGCACAATCTGAGTCTACCATCCTTCTTCTTGACAAACAACATTGCAGCTTCTCAAGGTGAGATACTAGGTCTAATGAAACCCCTTTTTAACAAATCCTCAATCAGCTTCTTGAGTTCCTTCAATTTAGATGGTGCCATTCGATATGGAGTCTTCGAAATAAGACTTGTCCCGAGCACCAAATCAATGGAAAACTCCAACTCTCGTGGTGGTGGCAAACCAGTAATCTCCTCTGGACACACATTAGGATATTCACTCACAACCGGGTATCTTTCTATACCACCTTCCATATCCACGTTAGCAGAGAAGAAAACTAGAAACCCTTGACATCCTTTCCTCAAATACCTGTCAACTTGGGCAAAGGACAAATAGACATTCTCATCCCCTTCAACACTAGGGATATTCATGGGCAAAGACACAATCTTCCAAGCACAATCAAGAATCATATTATTCACCTCTAGCCAATCCATCCCAATTATCACATCAATCTCTTGCAACGGCAAACAAATTAAATCTAGGGTAGTGCTTCGGTGTTCAAAATGAACCACATAATTTAGACAAGCTTGAGCGGTCCTTAATGAAACTCTCGTGGGTGTGGATACCGACAACTTAAAAGGCAACTCTGTTGCCATAATACCTAATCTCCGAGCATAATCAAAAGAAATGAAGGAATGCGATGCACCTGAATCAAACAAAGCATGAATAGAGTAACCATTGAGTTTAAGTTTACCTCTAATTAAGTCAGGCACTACATCCGCTTCTTGTCGAGTGATAGCAAAGACTTGTTCGGGTATCATGGGCCTTCTTATCGCATCATCACGCCTTGGCTCCTGACAATTCCGTGACATATGACCCGGTCTCCCACAATTATAGCAAATCAAGCATGAATTTGATGCACTACCTGAATTGTATTGAGATGGGGTTGAATCTCTCCTTGCATACTCACTCTGACTGGAACTCCCCTGGTCAAAACCTCCTCGATAAAACGGTCCTTTGCCATACCAACCTCTATTGGACTAATCCCAGCCAAACCTACCTCTTCCTTTACCATGGCGGTCTCTATTATAATGACCTTTTCCTCCACTAGAACCTGTGCTGCCACCACCACTACTACTACTTGAACCACTTCCTTTACTGATTCCTCCAGTAGGTCTTAGGTGAGAAATGGCTCTTATTATGGAATTTCTTTTATCCTCCTCAGTCTTCTTCATCGGCTTGGATAGGACACGTATCTTCACACAGAAGTCCTCAAAGGACACAAACTCCACCATAGATAACTGCTCCTTAATCTCTGCATGGGCTCCTTCAAACAACCTCTGAGCCATCCACTTATCATCGGGGTAATTATTCAGAAAAGTGGAATACTTAGCCAAGTCCAGAAATTAGTCAATGTAATCATCCACCGACAAATTCCCTTCCTGAAAAGCTAGGAACTTGGCCTCCTTCTACATCATTAGGGCTAGAGGAATATAGTGTGCAAAGAACCATTCCTTAAATTGTTCCCATGTCATCGGGGCTCCCGTAGCTTCAATACTCTGGAGAACACCCTTCTACCAACACTTGGCCTTCTTCTCAAGCTTGAACGCTACTAGTTCAACCTTCTGCTCTGAGGTGCAATCCATCACACTAAAGATGTTCTCCAATTGCTCTATCCAATCCTCAGCCTGTGCAACATCCATGGTACCTTCGAAAGCTGGGGGATTGAACTTCCAAAAGTCCTTCAATTGTGAAGAGATATCCCTTCTTTTAACTCTTGGGGCTTTCTCAGGCTCTACCACATTCTCAATTTCGTGCTCTCTTGATTCAAGTTCACAAACATGCTAGGCTCTTCATTCACATCACTTTGTTTGTGCCTATTCATTTGCTCTTGCAACCTGTTCAACGTCTCCTCCTGAGTACTTTCTTGATTACTGAGGCTAACCAACATCTTATGCATATGCCTCATAAGATCACTGTTACTCGGTCTTTCTTTGCGAGACTTTCTTCCTACACATAAGCAACAACATATTCCGATATATGGTTCTGGACTAGCATTGTAGTAGGAATATGGTTTATATATTTAAAATTGTGCTAAGTATTAATCCAAGCAGAAATAATGGCCCAAAACCATTGCTCTGATACCAAAATATAACACCTTATTCCCAAACATTTCCAGACTTAACTAAAAACTCCAAAATTCAACCAAACACAACCCCAAACATGTCACAATTACTTCTCAAAACCTTAGAGCAGTGGAAAAACACCAAACAACACTAGAAACTAGGCTGGGGCCGTGGCTGCTACAGTACCACCATGGCTCCGGCTCAGCCTAGAAATTCACTCGCTACTATCTCCACTGGTGCCACAGCCTGCCACCCTGGTGCCATGGCGCCCCTTGCTTCTATTTATTCCCATGTCCGATGCTACTCCCTCATCTTCTCTGAACTAATGTCAGAACCGTCACTTGAAATATTAGTTCATGGGAGAGGGGTGTAAGACAAAGTCACAGTAACCGGAGACAACCACACACACATATACATATATCTCATACAGTCGTCTCATAAATGCAATATGAAATGGAATTGAATGCATCTCTCTCGCATACAGCTAGAACCATGAGCTGTCATCATAATATGACATTTCATATAGGTAATTCCCTTCCAACAGTCAGTGAAGACTGATTCCAAGACATTACCAAGCTTACCTCGCATTAGTGCGCTCGGCCAAAAGTAACACTAATGTTCGAATTGTGGTTCTCCTTCCCATTTTCCACCATGAATTGATAGTGATTTCGAGAAGGTGCAGTCTAATGCGAGCTTTTCCCTCCTAGCTATAAGAGGAGATTTAGCCGTAGGGATCTCATCCTTATCCTTCCTAATCATATATCATCATAATCATATCGTATCATATATCATATCATCATCTCCACCCAATCCACCATATATCACAATCTCATAATGCCATATGGTGATGCTCATGTATCCTCATATAATCATTATCATCATCATGATCTCAATGCCATGTTATGCATCATGCCATATAGCATCATCATCACATATGTAATCATCATTATAATCAATATTTAACTATGTGCATACCACAATATGTAGAAAACCGTATACATAAACATATATAAATCATGGTATGAAAGAAACATGCATATATACACAAATATATGTAATATCATACAATACAACAATACAATACAAACATTCAGTTACCTTAATTGTCATTATCACACACATACAAGTTCCACAAGCTTTCTTGAACGTCAATCCTATGACTAGTCTTCCCCAATTAGCCAATAACCTTTACAACATCATAATACCTCAATTAACATACAATCCAAATATCCAATTTCCATAATTTAACTAATTTAGGCCTAACCCAAGGTTCTAACCCCATATTTATGTATCATTAAGCTGCTATGAACCCTTCAAACATCAACCAATTCCCATATACTTTGGATTCCCAAGAGTCCTGATTGAAAACAATCTAGGGTTAAGTTTAAATCATGTATAATCCCTTCAAACCTCACACCCATGCAACAAGAACACTAAATCACACTTTATTAACCCCGTTTCATCCATTTCAATCTGTGGATTTCGACCTAAACTGGAAATCCCAACATATAACCGAGAAAACCCGAGTTTAAACTGAATAAATTTGAGAGGGAGGAGTAGGAATCATTTACCAACATGAATCCAACCTCTTGAGGTCTGAAAATCACTTCCCAAGGTTGGAGAAACTCGAACACTAGCACAGCTCCCTCAGTTTCTCCTCCGTTTCTTTCTTTCCAATTATCCGAAATGATTCGGATTTAAACAAGTTTCTCGACTTTCACCACGGCACCACTACGTTTGGCCAAAAACACGCCACTAGAATTGGCTCTCGTTGCGGTGACCCTGCTTCTTGCCGTGGCGTGAAGCTCTTTTGTATATCACTTAAACCTTCCTCTGTCCTGTTTCCTCCGATTTTACACACAATGCCTATGGGGATTGTTACAAGTATATAGAAAATATGAGTGGTAGTTATACTACCACTAGACCCTGTGAACCATGTTTCTATTTATTGAATATATGGAAGAAATATACTCGTTTTCAAGGCCAGAGGGAGGTTTTTCCAAGTAGCAAAGCTGCAATATCTACGGTGTGGGAACCTTCACCACATAACTGGGTAAAGATTAATACAGATGGAGTTGTCAATGGGAGTAATTCACTTGTTAGGCGTGGAGGAATCATTAGAAATGAGTTTGAGGAATGGGTTTGGTGGTCTTATTTAGTTTCTTGGATGTTGTACTCCCCAAAAGGTTGAGGAACGATGAATCCTTAATAGGCTAAGTTTGGCTTAGGATCTACACTTCTAACATGTCATTGTTGCAAATGAAAGCTTGTAGTTGATGGTACTAATACCATAGCAAGGAACACCTTTTATGTAGAGAATAGGATGTTAGAGTTTTGTATAATGTGTGTTTAGATTGGCTTATGTATAAATGATTAAAAGGATAAATGCTTATTTATAATAGATTATGAGAATAAGTAATTATATTAAAAGTGATTTGTGTTTGAATATTTTTTCCCCATAAGTGATTTTGAGAAAAAAATGTGTTTGGATTTTGGTAGTTTAAGTGATTATTTGGTGGATAATGAGAAGGAAAAAGTGAAATAAGTGACTATAGAAGGATAAATGATTATCATAAGTAGAAAAAATCAGCTTATTCCATAAATACTTATTTGAGGCATAAGTGCTTATTAAAAAGTATAATATATTTGGCAACCTCTCCCAATAAGTGATTATTTTTCTTCATAATTACTTATGAGTGATATCCAAACAGGCAAATAACCAACATGGAACCAACTCTGTTACCGACTATAAACTGAAATGGAGCTTTCATGCTAGGACTCCTTTTACCTTTTCAAATACTGTCCTAGAGTGCACTAGGACCTTAGTGCAAAAAGATCACATGGGATTGCAATCCCCTTAAGGCCTCTTAGTTATCTTCTTGTATATTGAAAAGAAATACACACACACATATTAGTTTCTCAATAGATCTAGGCTTCCTTAGCTTCTTGTGTATAGATCATATGCACATATGTATGTCTCCATCATCTAGACCGTCAAAATAAAATCTGTCTATCCAAATTTTACTATTTTATTTTTATATTTTTAAGTAAAATATTACCTTTTTTTATAACTTGATAGTTATAAGATTGATATTATTTTGTATTCTACATCATTTAAGAAGAAAATTATTAAAATTTAATTAAAAAATATGAAGATTTAGACATTTCAAATCTCATCTAAAGGATTCAGAGAAACTATGTGTATGGTGGATAGTTTTACAATAATAAGTAAAGATATGTGCTGAGTGTGTACCCTGGTAATGTATTACGAGGATCTGATCCTCTTGAGTAGTTTGTACTTAAAATTAGTATTGTTATTATTAATTCTTATAGTTTAAAATTAATATTACTTCTTCCAGTTTTCGGGTACAAGGAAGAAAACTCTACTTTACCAATGCCAAAGAAAATACTCCCTCCATTCTAAAACTTTTATTGATTTAGGTTTTCTATTTTATTTCAAAACTATTGTTATTTTAGAAATCTAATATACAATTAATATTTTTTCCAATTATATCCCATTTAATCAATCCCATTTTTCTTCTCTATTATCTACAAAATGAGAATAATTAAATAGGGTATTTTATTCCTTATGACCTTATGTAGCATTTTTAACATCATTCAAGTTTTTTTTAATCTTTGTATATAACCTTAAATTGTAAATGATTTGGAATGGAGAGAGTAATAAAAAGTAGTTAAAATGATTAAATTTGTCACAAATTGATTAAAACTCTTATTATATAATTAATGATTCACTATTGTAAAAAACAGTTAAAACAAATTGGATAAAATTCATATAATGTAACTAATAATTTACTATTATTTTTTGTATAAATTAATTAAGTTAATTAAGTAATAGTAAAGGGAAAAAACTTAAATGTATCAAAGAATCACGCTACTTTATATTATATATATATATATATATATATTTTATAAACACTCTACTTTATATTTTGAACTAGTTTTTTCTCTTGTGAGGGACGCTCGTGGGTACAAAGATATTTTATTCAGTTTTAAAATATATTGAATTAAAAAAAATCTCAATATTAATTCATCCTATGTAAAAAAAATAATATTAAATGATATTAATTAAAATTAATACAGATTAAAAAAAAATAAATCTCACTTAAAATAATAAAAAAATAAATCTCACCTGTAAAAAAAAATAAACAAATAAGAAAAAAATTAAAATAAATTAAAAAAAAGAAAACAGACAAAAAAAAAAAAAAGAAAGAGGGGGCAATATTCATAGCAAATGCAAATTGTGGTATTCCCTTCTATAAATAATTTACAGAAATGGAAAGTCATATAAATAAGTTGTATAAATCAATAAAAGGGGGCAACGTGAAAAAATATTGCCGGAAGAAATGCGGCGGCCGGACCTTTCTCCTCTTAAACCCTTCCCAGCTTCACTGACCATTCCCAGCAGAGAAGGACGGAGTTGGACCCTGCTGTTGCAGTTCCGGTTTGGCATAGGAGCATCAAATGACAGAAAATCCCAAGCATACGTTGGAGAGTGGCTTTGAATCTGCTGATAGGCCCTCTAAGATTGCCAAAACGGAGGATCTTAGCGACGAAGAAGAGGAGCAAAAGCCTGCTATTAACGATCTACCAATGAGCCAAAACCCCAGGATTCAACGCTATTTGGTCGCAGTTGAATATATTGGGACTCGTTTCTCTGGTTCCCAGAAGCAACTTAATTGTCGTACAGTCGTCGGTGTTCTTGAGGTATGATTTACTTGTTATTGACTTTCGCTGCTGGTACCATTGTCGAAAAGGCGAAATGGCGCTTTTAAGTATTATTTTAACGTCGAGAAAATGTAGTTTATAATTTTGGTTATAACAGCGCAGGTTTTAGGGGAGTAGTGGATAGATAAAGGATAAAAATTTTGGATGTAGAACTACTTTTATATATCTTTTGCCAAATTGATATCAACAAGATAGTTTGTAGGGTGGTTGCAATTTAATTCAATATCACTATCAAAGGTTAATTTTCCTTTAGGCCTAGGTGTAAGCAATTTCAGTGAAGTTAAAGGCACCAAACGGCATGCTACAGCCGAAGGGCTCCCGGTTAGGTGACCTTATTTCTTTTTTGAGGGAGGTAAGGCACCTACCCTTGGCTTCTAAGATAAATCTCTGTTTTTTTTCATTTTTGGTGTCATTTTTCTTTCAGCCATTTTTTAGATAATGCATCATAATAAGCATATAATTATATTATGAATTTGTTTAGCGCTGATCCACTCTCCTTGCTTTCTATTTTACTTGTAGAATGCTAGAGTTTTAGCTCTGTTCAGCCAAACTAAATGAGTTACATTATCTTCTGCGTCCTTCATCATGTGTAGTCAAGAGGAAAGAAATATAGGCAGAGAGGGGTCCCTCCTCGGGGCAGTTGGGGTGAAGAGGGTTTTCTCAGTCAATATGAAATCAATGATTAGGTGATACTTGCTGATTTAGTGTATAATGTAGTCTTTAATTCTTAAACAAAAAAATAATCTCTAATGTGCATGCTTACATTAAAACATTGGAGGAATGGAGGCTTTAAACAAACTTTGAAAAGTTAGAACCCAAAGTTTTTGTAAAAAAAATTAAACTAAAGTATAAGTTTTACAAGTTATAATTTCTGAAGTTTAGTGCAGCGACATCTTTTTTAGTTTTGAAATCTTTATATATTATTATCATACTTTGTGCGGAATGTTACCATCTTTTTATGTGAATTTCTCTCCTGAGCAGTTAATTTATAAACATTGTATATCACCACAGTTAAAATTTACTTATTTTGCTTTCCCTTTTTCTTCCTAATTTTATTGCCTTATTTTACTCAGAAAGCACTGTTTCAGTACCTCTTGTGGGCGGGGGTGGAGCCACATGGTACTTAGGGTGGGCTGATAACCCTCCCTTCCCCTGGGGGATTTATTTTTAACTTTCCATGCAAGGATGAACCAATTTTTCTACACTTCAGGGGTATCTGCCTCCTTAAATATATGTATTACATATATCTAAAAGTAAATTTTAGGGGGGGGAAAATATATATATATATATATATATGAAAGTGCCTCCAAAAAGCTTTTTATCTCCATCCTTGAAGAATAACTAATAATATACTCTCTAGTCTCTACTCTCTGATTTTCACTCTGACAAAGTTCCTTCCCTTTTGGTTTCTTTGACCATATTATCTACACATTGTAAAAGCAGAGCTTACTTCAAAAGAAAATGGAAGATGATCTTTTTCATATAATTTGGGTGTTTATATGGATGAATTTTATATGATAAAAAATTTAAAGAGGATGATTCTAATATCTAATACATATTGTATTGCTTCCAGTATATACTTGCTTCATATTATGCACCCACATCCCTTGAAATTTTGAATACATACATGTGTATACCTCTCACATGGTTGCCCTCAGTAGCCTAGGGTCCTGGCCCCACCACTAGTTGGGGAGTTTATGGCACCTTAAGGGTGCCTATGTTTTTGACCATTTGAGCAATCCTATACCAGAAATCTAAAGAAAACCAATATGAATGATTGAAACCCTAATCCTACTAAGATATTACAGTGGGAATCATGGGATACCAAGTTTCTTTGTTCAAGCACCTTTATTGTAGTCCTAATGTACCCCAAATGCTTAGTTGCAATGATTATAATCTATATCCATATTTCTAATAATCTTGTAGGAAGCCAAGACTTATGAATAGTATTTTGGCTTGTCATATTTGGCTTGCATTGGCTGCTTCCCCCCCCCCCCTTCTATTTTCTTTTTTTCTGTTTTTCTTTGTTAAATTTAATAATGTTGGACTCATAGCATCTCAAACTCTGTGGGAAATGCACGGGTCTGCATCTAGTTTAATATAATAAAGATTGAATTCTTCTTATACTGCATTACATGGTCAGTTATCTGAATCTGTATTAAAATAACCGTTATTCAACATTTTCTTTTTGGGTCATGAAGGGTTATTCTGCATCTTGGTTTAGTCAATTTGTTGTTATCACAAATGGTAGATGAAAACAAATTCACCTTTTCCCTTATTAATTTGAAGTGGAAAAAACCTGAAAGTTTTCAATAACAAAGTTTGATAGTATTTCCTCCTTTCTCTTGGTAATTTTCCTTTTGCTTGTCTGTAACTAGATGCGTGAATGAAGATAGCAAGAGAAAGACAGAGTTTATGTTTATGTTGTTGAAAACTAGAGGCTAGGGGCAGAAGGAATAAAAAACCCCTGCCCCCTGCCCCCTGCCCCTGCCCTCGGGGGGTGGTAGCAAGCTATCCTTCTTCTTAGTTTGGAATGTTATTGTTTATTTAATTTAATACTTTTTCCTAATTTTGATTAGTGGTAGGGAGTGGAGTTGTCTTTGTGTCATGTGAAACCCATAGGTTAGGGTTTTCAATTAGCACTTAGGAATCAGGGTTCGTATATTGCTCTATATGATAATATGAAATATTTCATGGTATGTGTAGGATGCTTTCCATAAATTTATCGGCCAGCCAGTTTCAATCTCTCTTTCAAGTCGAACTGTAAGTTGCTAAATCTTGGTAACATTTTATTTTATATTGCTTAGCATTAAATGAGTGATGATGGCTTGATCAAGGTAGAATAAGTTGCTATACAATAGTTTTTTCAATAATTTCAGTATAGCTCTGGTGCTTCTTATTGTAGGGGACTTTTACCATTTTAGGAAATGGATTTCCTTCTACTGTAAAAAGAGTGCTATATTGTGTAAGCCTGGTTATAACTTTATCTTATTGGCTTGTGACATTTGTATGACAATATTAGAGCCTTCCTGGTTGTCTGTCTGTTTATATAACTGTATCATTGCATTTGTATGCAATTTTTTGTTATATCCTTGCACTTAAGGATACATTATTGCATGCAGTATTTTACATGTATGTCTTTTTCTTTTTCCAATAACTGTAGGATGCTGGAGTACATGCCTTGTCAAATGTTTGTCATGTGAATATTGAGCGCATAAGTAAAAGAAAGCCTGGTGAAGTGGTTTGTTACAAAAAAATCTCTTCTCTGGATTAAACTGACAAGAAAAGGAGAAGGGGGGGATATGTTCAGTAAAAATTGTCTAATAATTTTTTTTTCCTGTTTTTATGAAAGTACAGTTGCCACCTCATGAACCAGCAGTGGTAAGAAGAGCTGTGAACCATTTCTTACAGGTACTCTCTTCTATGATCTTGCAAATTCTATATTGGTAAACATTGTGCTTCTTCTGTTTTAAAAAATCATCTTTATCTTGTTACATTGTGTTCATAAACTGCAAAAGTAGTGGGGCTCTGCATTCCCCCCCCCCTCTCTCTCATGAATTGATCTCTTCTGAGTTCAGCTCTGGTTTTAACAAGCCAATGGCTAGAGTTTTTTAATATTCTTCTGAAGTGTGCACAATTGAATTTAATTGATGTCAATGTGCAAGAATAACTGAATGGGCATTATAAAGATGCTTTTGAATTCCAATTTCAAGCAATGCATGCTTCTAATATCCACTGTTATGCATAAATCATTTACTTCATTATTTGTTTTTAAGTTAGTTACCTTTATCTTATCTTGAAAACGTCTCAATCATATTTAACTTACTCAACTTTTTTTAATAGAGCACAAAACTTGAACCATAGATACTGCCATAGTTGTTATTATT
This sequence comes from Adenanthera pavonina, assembly GCA_026686845.1. Classification (NCBI taxonomy): domain Eukaryota; kingdom Viridiplantae; phylum Streptophyta; class Magnoliopsida; order Fabales; family Fabaceae; genus Adenanthera; species Adenanthera pavonina. Next base: position 15,964,925 of record JAIVEN010000017.1, read on the forward strand.
TGAAAACATGAATTTCACTGGTCCTTATATGGTTGGTACGTATTCCTTATACTCAGGAGCAGATGTGTTCTTTATAATAGTCTTCCATCCATCAAGATTCTTGGCTTTCTGTTCTTGATGGTTTGGGTGCATTAATTAGAATGTACTTATCTAAGCAACTTAATAATGCATATGAAAACTTAAATCTTGATGGATGGAAGAGGAATGGGATGTCTTCTTCTATGTCCCTATCTATGGAGTTTATTACTGACACCGTACCTTGCTTGAATATTTGTGTTAGACTTCTGAAAACTTAAATCTTGAGTTTTGTTTCGTTTATTAGCTAATGTCACTTTTGTCTGCTCTATTGTCTAAGCTAAAAATTTCCTAAATCATTTTTCTTTCAATTTGATTTATCTTAGAAGAATGAAGGGGACATATCAGTTATTGATGTTCGATGTGTTCCATCTGATTTCCATGCTAGATATAAAGCACAAGAGCGTACGTAAGTACTCAATAGTCTGCTTTTCTTTTTCAGAATATTGACTCATACATTTATCAATCAACAATTGTCACACATGCATTTTCTACATTATGTTATTACATGAAAATTCTGGACTGAGGAGTTGCTGCATCATAAAATGTGATATTGGAAATAGCCCTGTGGGTCTTAAGAACAAAAATGTAAAGTTGATCTTGATTGTTGGAACCTGAAAACTATTCCAGGATTGCTGTAGATATCTGTTTTGATTGGTTTATGATTATCCATACTAATTGATAATTTCTTGCTACTATGGTTTAGATACTTCTATCGCTTGCTTTCTGGGCCTGAGCCTTTGTCAACTTTTGAGAAAGATCGAGCTTGGCATGTACCAGAGGAGCTTAATCTTCCAGCTATGCAAGTTAGTCAACACTTAACCGTATATTCTAGATTATACACTCAAAATTATGATAAATTAGAGGTAATTTATTTTTTATTGTCATGCAGGAGGCATGCAAAGTTCTTGTTGGATGCCATGATTTTAGTTCCTTTAGGGCAGCTGGTTGTCAGGTTCTTTTTCATTTCCATCTCCTTGGCTATAATCTATGCATTTAAAAGAAGGAATATACTTGCATGCTTGACTGTTATCAATTTTCTCCAATTATGGTACTTTGGTGTAATTATGGAATTCTACTTGGTTTCCTCTATATTACCAAAATAAAGATGAGATATTAGCAACTTTCTCTTTCATTCTTTGGGGGATGATGTTCGCGATACAGGTGATTTTTCTGGTAGATTTCAATTTAGATATTATCAAATAGAAATCACTCTTGAGTTTTTAATAAAAAGTATTTTTAGCTTAATGCCCTTATAATTTCTTTTCAAGAAAATTTATCTTCTTTTTCATTAGCATTCCTGTTTGCAAGCACAGCATCATAGAATGTAAGTTCTCTTTGAACCACCAATAAAGTATGATGTAATACTTGCTCTATTACAGGCGAAATCACCTGTTAGAACCATAGATGAACTTACTGTTACTGAGGTAATCCCAAGTCCATATTTTCCATCTGTTATGGACAGAGAACAAAATGCAGTCAGTAATGATCTTTGTGGCTGCCGCAGCAAGTCTGAAACTGACAGTTGTCTTAATTCTATCGCAAGCATTGAAAAAACAAAATCAAAGGAAATTTTAGGATTTGGCAAAAGGAGAAGACATGTTTGTTTGGTGGTAACAGCATGTGCTCGCTCTTTTCTTTACCATCAGGTTGGGTTTCTTCTTTTTAATCAAGATCTATGTCTCTTTTTGGGTGACCTTAATCCTGTGTGCCAAAAAGAAATTGTGACATAAGTAAAGGAATTTCAAAGTTAGTCTTGATAACATTGACTTACAGTTTTTTTTATGCTGTTTTTACTTTTCCAAGGAGCATTTCGGCAAATTAAAAAACTGGTTTGTGTTTAAATTAATATCTGTTTCATAAATCCCTGTTAATGTGAATCAATTCAAATTATCCTTAATTTTTTTTTCTAGAATTTGGAGTTGAACTTTTATTTTCCCCTTTTTGTGTGGAAGGTTATGAACTAGTTAATATCAAATATCAGCTGGTAAATCTTGGTAAATTGTTGGGGAGATTTCGAATAAAGCTGAAAGAGAAAGAAAGTGAGAGAAATAAGAAAACTTTTGATTGGATTAAAATCTTATCAGATCAAAATTAACCTTGTTGTTTTGAACCAGTTTTGAATCAAAAGCTATCTGATTAAATAAGAACTGGTTTTTCAAAAGTTGAGTTGATACTGATTACCAAAAGCATGATATTTCAATCTGTCTTGTTTTTACTTGTTTATCTGGTTTTTGTAGTTTCGTAAACTGCTACTATTCCAGTGCTGAGACTGTTTCTAGGATTATTTGACACAAACATTGCTCCTTGGTGCTCCAAAGCGTCTTTAGTTGCAAAATCATTATATGATTTCTTGAGAAAGATTAAATTATTGTGATTTGTTAAAGGTATGATTACTTCCTCCATTTGTCAGGTGAAGAGGGCCAGTAAGAATGGTGTGAATTTCTTAAGTTCAGACATACATAACATAGGACTCTTGATATTGATGAGGTAGGAGAGGATAATCAGAAAAACTATGACAATAGCACATGGAATTGGCTCATCTTTTGGGGTAGATGAAATATATAAAGTACTTGTATAAAGATAAAGAAATGAAGCATTTGTTTAAATATGATTGTATCAAATGCCCAGAAACCATAAAAAATACACTAAATTGTTGCCTTTTCTTGACTCCCTTCACTGTAGTAATCCAAACTATTCAATTCAAGCTGGTACTATTGCACATAATCTAAAATAAACATAATTGAACTATGGATAATTAACTGTGTGATCGAACTTTGGGTCTCCTGTATTTTATTATTTAAGTTTTTGCAGTGATCCCAATCTTTCATGGAAAATTATTAGATAGGAAGCAAGAAAACCCTTTGAAGGGAATGCAGTCAATGAAGCTCTGTATTTGTAGGTCAAAATATAAGAGAAGAGATTAAAGATATACTGATGACAGTCTTTTAAGGCTTGTGTACAGTTGGCACTATGGTCACTATCTTGTCAGGATTATGGTCACATCCTAGTTAGCTATATCTAGCATTTATACCATATGTTAACTCCTAAATTGCCCCCGAGCTGGACTTTATGAATTATACAAACCAAGCTTCTTCTTGTAAATATAAGAAATGTGCTGTCCTTTCAAGGATTTAATGAGAATTTCAGCTAACTAATCTTTAGAATTAGCATATCTGGTAGTAGTAGAAAGCCTTTGATGGTGTCATTTCTCTAATGAAGTGATAATCAACTTCCATGTGTTTAGTACTCATGAAAAATTTGATAAGATACAAAATGTGGGGCAGCTTGATTGTCTCAAATCAATGTTTTATTCAAATCTCCAAGTTGTAGTTCTTGAAACATTTTTTCTTCTGCGCTAGTTCACATGCTGCCAAGGCCATGGCATTATTTTCGACTTCAGCACTAGATCTAACCACAACTTTTTTTTTTTCCCTTTTGTATTCTTTTTCTTTTTACTTTTTTTTTGGGGGGCATTTTCAAGGTACAATATCCAATATTAGATTGTCAATTTGAGAGATATACTGCCCAATCAGTAACAACATACCCAACCACTTGAGTATGCTTGAGGGATATACTACCCAATCATTGCATCCCAATGATTGGTGGTTGGAGACAATAAGAGTTGACTTACTACAGTCACATCAAAAGAAATATCCGGTTAATCGTGAGATAGATAGTTTAACTTTCCAATAAGTCTCTAATATCTACTAGAATTTGTCAAAGGCTCCCTTGATCTAGTAGCTTAATATTAAGATCCATAGTGGTTTCAATTGGTCTTTCATTCTATATACATGTTTCTTGAAGGATGTCTAGTGCATACTTTTTCCATAGGGTTACCTTTTGATGGACATTTGGGTAGTATGGGATACCTTAAGTCCCACACTAAAGTTTGTTTTATGGGGGTATTTAAATAAGTTGGTTCTCTCATCTCAATAGTTAGCTTTTAGGGAGAGATTTCTCATTCCACTTGAATATCTATCAATTGTTATCAAAGCTAGTGGTCAACGGTTCTAGAAAGGACTTCCTACTGATGGTTCTAATTGACAAGGAAGTCAAGTGAACTATCATAAAGTGTAGCCGTCAAGACCTTGGTTCTCCGGGGGGGAGCAATTGATGGAGAGTTGGATAGTATTGGATGCTTAAGTCCCACATTGAGTAGTATAGGATGTTCTATGAGGTATTTAAATGGGTTAGTTTTCCTACTTTAATAATTAGCTGAGTAATTAGCTTTTAGGGGAGGTTACCCATCTAACTATCCATTGCTAGATTAAGCTGCCTGAATGATGAAAAAATATTTCAGCTTTACCAAATTTTCTTTCTTTGTTTTATTTTTTTTCAGAGTCGATCTTCACAACATAGTTTTAATGTCTATACTAAGTTGTTTTAAACTCATCATTTTAGTAACATGGGAATGGTCACTTTGAATATCATTATAGTTTTGGCCTATTTTGAAGGTGTAACATGTCTAATCATGAAGAATGTGCTACAACTTATGCTTGCAATAATTAAACACAGTTGATGGGCTATTTTCTTTCATATAGGCCTATTAAATTCAGGAATGTCATTTATGTGATTTCATTGCCTCAGTCAGGAAACTAAAGATCCACATAATGTAGCCCAAGTAATAAATTAAAGCTCTAAAATTTTCAGCAGTAATAACAGTGTTTCAGAATAGTTAGTAGTAAAAGTGCTAGAATTTTGGCTTATGGAAGCGTGGGCAATGGCAACATGGTGTTTAGATTGAAGGGAACTCTTAAATAAAACAAAAAGCTGTTGACAAAGAAGCAACACCACGAACCTGGTCCATTCAAGAAACGTTGGGCTACACTCTACGGAGATCAGCAACTATATTTACGCTAATAGCAGCTAGAAAAAGTTTATAACATGCCAGCCTATTGGCAATGTATCAAAATTATCAATTTGGTGCATGGGGGCATGTACAGTGGCCAAAGGAGCTCTGGTGTCTGGGAAAAGGCCAGTAAGTGATGTCTGAGATGTATCCCAGGGAATTTGGGTCAAATAGTTTTTTTGCATGTGCACTTGGTTTCCTAGATTTACCCCAATTCAACTAGAGGATTTATCGGAGTGTAGACTAATCTGGACCAAATCAGGTTGGACCCTTTCGGACAGCAAGCTCTACCACCAAGCATTCCCAAAGCTCAAACTCGAAACCTTTGGTTAAGTTAGTACAATACAACTTCTTTGCCAGTTCAACTAAGCACTCGGTAGCAATTTGGGTTGAATATTGCTCAAGCACAATGACCAGAATTAAGGTGTGCTCAATGAAAAGGACTGACAATTAATAAAAAAGAAAAAAAGCTAGGATTTATGCGGTGTAGGCTTTGATGCCATAAGAAATAGATAGGAAGAGAGAAAACCCTTGGAGGGAAATGTAATTGAGTGTGTTGAACCACATGGAGCTCTATTTATAGGTCAATGATGCACATTAGAGACTACTAATCACATCCTGTGTAAAGCTAGGATTACAGTCACTATCTTTTCAGCATTATCATTACAACTTACAAACTACTTAGCTACATCTAGTATTTTAAACTTTACATTGACTCCAACCTTTAGAGATACATTTTAGTATTGTCAGATGCATACTTCACGAAGTGAGTTATGAAATGTTATATGTTATTTTTCGTTGTATTCATTGTATAGTTGACACAGGTTCTAGCATTTGTTCAACCTGAGCTTATATCTTTTTTTGTTCTTTAGTCCTTTTTTATATATGTAATAAGAACAAGAGTGTCCTAAATGCTAAATTTGCTGCATATTGAACGTATTTTACTTGTTCACATGCTGTTGAGGAGAGTTTTGGGCTTATGAAGGGATAATAAATGATACGGTTTCAAGAGGAACGGTGGAAAACAAAACATTTTGCAGAAGATATGATTTAGGAGGACCCACCTAGTATAGTTTAGTTGCTTGTTAGCTCTCAAATTTTTAAAACTGATACGGAGGATCCTACTTAATTTTTATTTAGAGCTAATGTCACATGACCTTCTTATAAGATTATTATTAATTTTTTTTTAATTGATCTGTTCATACTTTTACTTTGATGTTTCATCATTGGTTTCCCTTGTTGAGATTGGAAAAGGTTCAACTAGATGATTTAGGACAATGGAGAAATGTTTTTTCATACCGTGGAATTAGTCTTGCTGGTTATGTTTTTCATTTTCTCCCTCGTTGTACAATCCATTTTGGCCTGAGTACTGATATTGTTGATCCTATTGTAGGTTAGACTACTCGTTGGAGTTCTCAAAGCTGTCGGCACTGGAAGTTTAACAATTTCAGATGGTACTCATATTACTCCTCTCTATTCTTCGTGTGTTTATATATTAATATATGCATAATCATTTCATTTATCTGGTTATTTGGACCATATATTGTCTGGCACCATTGTAGTTGAAAGAATTTTGGATGCAAAAGACGTGACAGCTGCGAGTCCCATGGCCCCGGCATGCGGTCTTTATCTTGGAGAGGTCAAATATAATCTTCCTTGAGGTAATAGACATATGGGATTCTTCAGGAATATGCCGTAGTCTGTAGTGAAACATGTCCATCAAAGCAGTGTTGTGAAAGGCTAGCGCCTAAGGCACAAAGGTGACGTGCAAAACAAACCTATCGCCTCACACGTGAAAGGCATGTGCCTTTTGGCGCCTGGAACAACAGAGAAGCACGCCTTTTGCATGCTCTGACTCTGCTATGCTTTATTTCTGTTATCATAGAGTTTGCTCATTATGCCATAACATTGCCATTGCTTTTTTTTGTATTTGTAGGTTTTGTTTCTTTCATTGACTTAAGAATTGAGGTATTATTTTAATAAGAATTAAGATTTAAGATAGTTAAATGTTATAAATTTTAATGCAAAATAGAAAAGTTTTATATTTAAGAAATTATGTAGGTTAATGATAGGAAAATGTATATTATATTCTACATATCATTTGTTTTTTGTTGTGCCTTGTTTCACTAGGGTGGACGCATTTCCAGCGCCTCTTACCTAGGGTATTTTATAGGCCTTGTGCTTCAAATGCGCCTTGCGCCTTTGACTGCCTTGTATTACACCGGAAGCGAATGTCTCAATGTATTAAACTTGCCATATATGTGAGTGTCCACAGGAGTTTTGACAATGTTCTGCAACTGTTAGCTTTGTGCAGCCTATGCATCACAGCTATAATGGCACAAAGCTGTAACATGCTGTATTCAAGTTTCAGGCTCTCATCAAAGTGGGATCCATCAAGTATCAATTGTAGACCTGTTTCTTGATCTGATGTTCTATCTTTCTTTTCAAGATTGTAGCTTTTTTCGTGATTCCAATCTTCGTATGTTTGGGAGTTGGAAAGTGATAACAAAAGATCGAGAGGGATAAAGGGAACAAAGAAAAGAAAAGGAAAAGAAGAAAAAAGAAGTGATGGTTAAAGATATATAATACGGATAGATTGAGTGAGAGAATCATTCAATATCTATTACTATTTAAGTAAAATTCAAGCTGTAAGTCCCAAGATGGAAAGGACCATGATCTTCACTTTCTTTATTAAGGTTCATATACGAAATCTTATTGGTATTGAATCTTTTCAGCTCTATACACCCACAGTGTATTATTCATATATAAATTTTTTCTTTGTAAATCATGCATTCTGAAGAACTTGAAAATTCTATTGAGAACATGTATTTGAAGGGTTTTAAAATATTAGATAAAAAATTTCATTATCCATTTTTCTTATTAGCAATTTTCTTATTTTTTAATTATTTTTCATAGTAATTCCCAATCGACCAAATGTCTTGATAAAATGTTCAATTTTTATCACCGTAGTTGAAATCATCAAATACTAATATAAAATATAAAATTAATGATAATTATAATAACAATAATATTAGTCTTATTTTATTAAATAAAATCAGCTATATATATTATACTACACCATTGGGTATCATAAAATAAAATTTAATCATTATTATTTATAAATTGTGAATAACATGATGTATTTTTAGATTATTGGTAATTAGTTATCTCTAACTTTTTTAAGGGCTTGTTTGGCTAGATTTCTGTATAACCTAAGAATAGGAGTCCAGATTCTATCCCCAATGTTGTGATGTTTGAAATGGGAGTCTAGATTCTATACCCAATGTTGCCAAATTGGGATCGGGAATTACTGTCCAGACCTTTTCTTCGTTACTCCCAGAGGTAAGAATCCACCTCTGACATTATTACCCTCCCATCTTCTTCAACATTCATCTTCGACCTCGCGTTAATGCTAGCCTTCACCCTCTTTCCCTCTCTCCTCGCAAAAGTCACTGTGGATGAAGCCACTCCCACAAACCCACCGCCGATGCATGTTGTCTCCCACACACCATTGCAGAACCCACCACCGATAAGAAAGCACGTTGCCTCACACTCTCGTGGAACCCACTGTCACAAACTTGGAGGCGTCCTCCCTCACTAGCCGATGACCATGACGGCGCAAGTCACTAGTAGTACCTTTCCCCTTCCTCTCTTAGTTACTGTCACCAACTATTCTATTCCATTCCATTCTCATTCTTTGGGTAACCAAAATGGGCCCTATATGCTAAATAGCAGGGTCAAAATTATCTGTGACTCCAAGTTTAGTGAGAACTTCGCCCTAACCCAAAGGCTTGATAATCAAGGGAAAGAGTCATGAACCCAAACTAAACAAATTACTACGCTTCTTTTGAGCAAGGATGTCTTTTTTTTTTTTTAGAGCAATTTGATTACTAATTAATATATTTTCAAAGTTAGAATTTATAAAAAAAAAAGAAAAAATTAGTTGTCCAAATTAGAGTCGCGGGATGTATGATCTGCCTTTTCATTGGCTTCGGCCACTTATTATATGATTCCGTTGATGTAATTGGTTAATTAGCTGACAATAACCCTAAAGATAGGAGTGCTCGGTTGGCACTTGTTAGATAAAATATAGTCAGGTCAATCCACCACCGAAAAAAAAAATTATAGTCAAGGCGTTCTTTAACTCAAAAACGCAGCATACACCTCACAAAATATGGCTTTAAATCTTCCTCTGACCCATTTTATCTTTTTTTCACACAAACTAATAAAATTATTAATAATTTAGATCATAGTATAATTTAATTATATTTTACTAAAATATCTTTGAATTAAATACTAAAAGATGATGTATACACCACCTACTATTATTTTTAATAAAAGAAAATAATAAAAAAGATAATTAATATTTTATTGATAATGTAAAATAACAAATAAATTGAGACATTTAAAATATTTTAAAATAACAAATAAAATAGGATAAAAACAGTAAGTTAATGTAAAAATTTTGTTAGTTGGTAATAAATACCTCTATAAATGCTTTGTGAGTTATAAGTGCTATCCTTGTTTTGTGAGTTCTTGAGACTCAATTCATCATAAACTTATTCTTGTATAAAGAAAAATACTTTGTTGAATTTTATTTATGTTACTAATTAGAAATACTTAATTAAGTATACAAAACAAAAAAGAGACTAGGTTCAAAGTGGGTTAAAATAATTAAAATGAAAAATATACTCCCTCTAATTTTTTTATTAGTCATGTTTTAGAAATTTTTTGTGATTATAAATATAGGTTATTTTTCATAAGTTTCTATAATATTAATTGCTTTATTTTCAAAATATCCTTATTTATTAAAAAAAAAGAGTTGATTGTTTAAATTTATATTATTTATTAGTGGTAAAAATGAAAATTATATTAATTTTAAAATAATTTTAATACTACAACAAATTTTTCTTCTTAGTTCCAATAAATTAAATAAAAGTAACTTATACTAAACTGCAAAGGAAGTAGTTTTTCCAATGTGTTAGCGTATCAAATTTTTCATATTGTGAACATTATATTCGTTAATCCAGAATTAAAATTCCGCTTATCAAATTTTATACCCCAACTTATTATATTCGTATATATACAGACTACTCATGATGTAAACATGCATTACTTCCAAATTGGAAACTTAATAAACAAGTACTTCAACTTCACTAATCTCACACGTCACTCATCCATTCGATAACGACGAAGACCCAAAACACGTTTTTCTTAATTTTTTTTTATAAGATCTTAAATTTTAGAAATCCAGCGCCATGACGTTGACTACTAGAATTTAGAACCTCCATGGGAATACCATTTTTCCAAGTAATCACTAACCTCACGTCCTTCATTTTCCCCTATATATATATATATACACACACACACGTATATTCGTTCGTACATAGACCTTCACAATCATCACTGGCATTGCCTTAACACCAATTGTTATTACCATGGCTACAAGTGACAACAAGACATCAGTTAAGCAACGACCTAAAACAGCCAAGACTACGGCGTCTGATGAATCCTCCACGGTGGCAACCACCACGCCGATGCCTAAACAACCGCGGCAGCCGAGTCCATCTCCGCGTGAAGGGGGACTCTCTCGAAGCCTAACCAGCACGGCCAACTTGGCCAACCTGCTTCCCACAGGGACCCTCTTTGCCTTCCAGATCCTCACGCCGATCTTCACCAACAACGGCGCATGTGACCCCACCACGCGCCTCCTCACCGCGTCGCTCCTTGTCCTCCTCGGCGTGTCATGCCTCCTTGCCTGCTTCACGGACAGCGTGGAGGTCAACGGGAAGGTGTACCACGGGCTGGCAACCTTCAAGGGAATGTGGCTGTTCGACTACCCGGATGCATCCGGGTCGGATTCACCGGACATGAGCAAGAAAAGAATCAGGTTGATAGATTTCATCCATGCGGGTTTATCGGTGTCAGTGTTTGTGGCGGTGGCTTTGAGGGACAAAAATGTTGTGAGATGTTTGTATCCCAAACCTGGGATTGAGACGAAGGAAGTTTTGGACATTGTTCCGGTGGGAATAGGTCTGATTTGCAGCTTGCTGTTCGTGGTTTTTCCGACTACCAGGCATGGAATTGGATACCCAGTTACACCGAGGAATTGATTTTGTTTGTTTTTACAGAATTAAAAGTTTTCTTTGGTTGACCTGGTTGGATAGGTACGACGTTGCTCTTTGTTTTTTTTTTAATTTTCTTACTTCTTGATGTTGTTATTGCTACCAAACTGGCTACAGAATATTCTTTTTTCTGGGAAGAATCATTCGATCCTTAGAGATTTTAAACTGTTTATCTCTTCTAGTTATGGCGGCTAGAAACGTGTTTTCTTTGTTTACCACGAGATTTGCAGCTTTTTATTTGGAACTGATATATGAAAATTGACGTTTGAGGATGGTGGGAGAGCAAGAAAAGAAAATATCGGTACGGATTATAATATTTGAAAGTTTTTCAAAAAGATTAAGATCTTTACAGGAAAAAAATAAATTTAGTTGGACTAAAATGCCCTCACCTCCTTCCTCCCCGTAGCCACGTTAGCCCTGATGTTGTCAGATTTAATGTAGTACACTTGGAGTTATATATTTTCAATGGAGTTATATAATATTTCCAACCTATACTTTCAATTAATTTTAAGTAGTTAGGGGAGAGAGAGAGAGGAGGAAGAGCGATGGGGGAGAGGCATTTATTTGCGTCGGCACCGGCAAGGGCTCCGGTGAGGAGGGAAGGGAGGACATTTTGGTCCAATCAATTAATTTTTTTTCCCTCTTTAAGGATTTTGGTCGTTTTCTAAAATTTTCAAATCTTCATTATCCTCAAACGTCATAGCTACCTCACTGCTTTTTTCCTTTTTCCTTACTTGATGTTGTTAAGCTACCTCACTGGCTACAGTATATTCTTTTTGGAATCATTTGATCCTTTGAGATTTTAAATTGATTGCCAAGAGATTTGCAGCTGTTTTTACTTGGAAATGATAAGGGAAAGTGACGTTAACGTTTGAGGACGGTGTAAGAGCAAGAGAAGAAAATATCGGTAAAGGATTATAAATAATTGAAAATTCTCAAAAAGAGCTGGAAAAAAAAAATTTGGTTGGACTAAAGTGCCCTCTAACAACCATGTCAAGGGTGTATAACTTAATACTAGTTGAATGAGATTTGTAGTGTAGGGTATAATCTAGGTCGTATTATCAAAGAGACAATAATCAATGTGTGAAATAAGAGTGTGTAATCCTAAATATATGATAATGCACCTAAAATAATAAAAATGCTAGAATTAAAACTAAAACCAAGTGAAATACAACTAAACTAAATCAAAACAAACAAATGCAATGAATGAATATATGTAAATGAATGCATGGATGGAAGGATAAAAAAGTGAATTAATATATGTATGTGAGTTGTATGGAAAGTGAGATGTTGCTATGAAGGTATTAAAAATAATACCAGTCATTAAATGGTTGAAGCACTAATTCAAAGTTTAATGGTTAAACCATGTTGAATCATAATCAAATCGGTATCAATAAAATTAATATATTTTTAATTTTATATTTATATATTATATAAAAATAAAAAAGTTGTTGTTAATCAGTTTTATAACTTAATATTAAAATTTAAATAAGTTATTATTATCTATAATCACATTTTGAATAAAAAATAGTCAACTAATTATCTATTATTATATTATTTATGAAGTAAATTTATTATTATTAATAATTTTAAATTATAATAATACTTATACAACATTATAATGACGATAAAAAAAATTTATACACAAAATGATGTTATTTAGTACTAAAAATAATAATATTTTATCTTTAAATTAAAAATAAAAAAATTCTATCGGTTCTAACTTAGTTCACAACTGGTTCATGACCAATTGCATCGGTTTTCAATTGGTTCCCACCAATTTTAAATTCAGCTGGTTTCTTTTGTTAGATATACTGGCTTCCCAAGAGGGGGGTGCATTGAGAAGATTAAAATTTTTTGCAAAAGTCAAGAGTGTGATGAAGACAAAAGAAATAGTAAAACAAAGTGTAAAGGAATAGCAATGTAAAAGCAGTAAAAGAGAAGGGAAGACACAGATGTTTATCCTGGTTCGGTCTCTCTATCTTGACCTACGTGCAGTCTCCAAGCAACTACTTGAAATTTTTAACTATCTTGCAAGAATTTAGTGGGCTTCTTGCAATTGCCTCAGTATAACTTTGCTGCTCTGTTCTTAGAGCTTACAACCTCTCTCTTTACACTCTAACTAAGTGCTTCCCAAATCCCTTGTGATATTCCCTCACAAGAAAATCTTTCTTCCAGATGAAGATAAGATTGATTACAAAGAATGAACTCTCTAATTTAGAGTGTATATGAAAGTTGAAGTGCAGAAGAATGAAGTATGAGAGTAAGAGACTTTGAGTTGAGAATTTGACAGAGTTTCAGTATATACAATATAAATTTATTACCCACAACTTCAAATGAAGTTCTATTTATAGATTTATGTCTTAACTATTCGTTAGAGACAAGATCTAGCTGTTAGAGACGTTACGCAACGGTTACCCTGAAAAACTATCTGTTCACCAACTGCATTTAATGTTTCTGACACTCAAAGTTCGAATTTTGGTTGGCCAATAGACGAATTTTGCAGATACTAAAAGTTAAAGACTTTAACGTTGAATTTCAAAATTCATCTGTTATGAAGCAAAGTTTGAATTTTCATCTTTCAAAAATATTTCTACATTGGAACATACGAATTTTCAAGTTTAAGTTCATCTGATAAGTGTGAACAGTTGTCCCATATTGCTACAGTGCCTTCAAAGTTCGAATTTTGGTGCCCAAAGTTCGTCTGTCAGTAGGCAACTCAATAAGGCACAATAGTTCATCTTTTTGAAATTCGAATTTTCAAGATTCAAAGTTCATCTGTCAGAAAGAGCTCTTATCAGACTTAGTTCAAAGTTCAAATTTCTGAATACCAACATTTGTATGTCAATAGATTATCATAACAGACTTGCAAGTTTTGTTTCTAAAGTTCAAATTTTCAAAATCAAAGTTCGTCTGTCAGTGAGCTAATTTTGGATTCTTTTTAATCTTCACTTTCATATGAGCTTTGAAATATCCTTAGATGAATTTTTCATTTTTTATGAATTGTAGTTTATCAGAAATTTAAATTTTCAAACTTCAAAGTTCGTCTGTTAGAGAAAGCTCTCATCAGACTCATGTCAAAGTTTAAATTTCTGCGCTCAAAGTTCGCCTGTCAGAGGAATCTCTTTTTTGACTAACTTATTTTCAATTCGAAATTCAAATTTCAAAAAGCAAAGTTCAAATTTTCAAAGCAATAGATGAGTTTTAATACTTCAAAGTTCATCTGTTAGTGGGTGTTTTTCAAGTATTCCATGAATTAACATGGAATTAGATTTCTAAAAATATTTCTTTTGCCAATTCAAAGTCTTTTACTCAATTAAACATAGTAAGAAATCTTATATCTAATCTTGTGTTGATTTTACTTGGATTTCTCCATTTTGGATCTTCCATGCACCTTTGATATCTTCTTTTCAAGCTCTAGAAGGTTGGTTTGGAATCATAAAAAACACTTGATGCAACATTCTCCCCCTTTTTGATGATGATAAAACAACTTGCAAACTGGATTAGTACTTGGGTTTGCTTTAACAAGCTCCTCCTCAACATATACATTATAATTCAGAAGTTAAGATATCATGCACAGCAGATCAACCAAAGAAAATCATTCATTGATTTAAGGTTCCAATACAAAGACAAAACATGGCAATCATAAAATTCAGAACAAAGATTTCAGAACAAAGAATTATATCATTCATAAAACAATACAACAGAAGGACCAAGCAATCCTAAGTTCTAATAACTTCTTCTTGGGCTTGGAGTTCTTGCTGTAGGTCTTGCCAGAAGGCTCTGTTGCAGTCTTTCGAGTTTGCTCAGACTTTTCCCCCTTTTTGGCATAATCAGGAAGGTGAATAAAGTCAGCAGGCGGAGGAATTTCAGATATTGGAATTGCATGAAGAGGCACAGAAACAAATGGAAGATCTGGATTAAGCCTTGGCAAAGACTCATAAGCTTCAGAATTAGAATCCTTATCATCAGAGAGTTCAAGAAGTTCTTGCACTTCTTGTCTAGTGACAGCCAATTGAGCTATTCGTGCCTCCGAGAGACCAAAAGTGGAAACAAGTGAGGGAGCAGGAGGACAAAACATTTCTTCAAGCCTTACTCTTTGAGCTTGTAAGAGAGCATTATGAGCAATAGCCTCTAGATCAACATAAGGCACAATGCTTCTCTCTTTATTCAGGGCAGCTTGCATGAATGGTGAAGTGGTGATGGCTGCCACCAGTTTCTCAACTTGCTCAGATTCTTGGGATAAGAGAATTGAATCCTAAGCAACTTCAGGAATGGGCTCATGGGAGCTAGGTTCCAGAGATGCCTCTTCCTTCATTCCATAGTCCAAGGAAGGACCAGGACTTGCCTCATCTCTAGAGGCCTGTGGTGTTGTTAATGTGCTAGCAGCTCCAGTATCATGCACTGCATTATCAGGTTCAAGGGAGGCTAGCACGAAAGGACTTGGAGGCTCAGGTGTAGGAGACATAATAGGCTCAGAAACTCCTGGGTGAGGTGGAGCTAATGTGGAGGGAATATCACTCCTAATGTCTTCATATGCATCAGCCACCGCTTTCATATTCCTTGCCAACTGATGTATCTGGTCTTGCAGATGGGCAAACTTGGCATTTTGTTCATCTCTAATGCTAAGAATGAGTGTAGATAGACTGTCATACAACTCAGTAATCTTTGTTGGCTTTGCTCGAGTAGATAGAGTTGATGGTACTTGAGCTTGAGGGGGCTGAGATGGAGATGGAACAGACTGAGAAGGCTGAGGTATGGATTTTGCAGCAGCCTCAAAGGTTACTTCTTGCTGTTGGGAGGCTTCCTCATCAAAGAAAAGGTCTTCAGACTTTCAAGCTCCCTTTCCAATCCATCTCCCTTCTTTCTTCTCTATTACCATCCTTTGCAGTTCCTCTTCTTTGAAGATCTCAGTAGGCTTCCCTTTTCCTTTCTCAAGATATTGGATTCGGGCATACTAAAGTATCTTAGAGATTATTGCTGCATAGGGAAGGGTGGAATATTTCTTCTGATCTCTTGCCTTAATCATGTGTTGGAGGATGATATGTCCCATGTTGATTAGCTTCCCATGCATAATAGTTGCCATTATATGTGCTTCAGCCCTTGTAATCAAGTTAAAACTGCCTCCTTTGTTGAAGATAATCCTGGACACAATGTAGTGCAGGATTCTGACTTGAGCACTGAGGTCAGTAGGCTTTAGCAGGCTTAAAGGTGGCCTACTCTCTTTTCTTCTGAACGAAGTGTTTAGAATTGTGCTTTCCTTGTAGTTCAGAAAAGGCCCTCCTTTTTCATCAGTGGTTTTAGCCTCATCCATATACCTTGAGGCTGTAATGTCAATCTTTAGACTATCTTGCCTTGGAATTTCTAAAACCTCATTAAATGTTTCATCTATTAGCCAGGTAGTCCTTGACCTTAGATTCACCTCCCATTTCTTCTTCTTGCTATTAAATTTCAGAGAGGCATACCAGATTTTGACTACCTCATCATCATATCTTTCCAGTATTTCTAACAAATTTTTGTATCTTATCATCTATAGCCCAGCATCAAAGTTGTTAGAAACCAAGAATTCTTCCAAATTCACGCAGTAAGGCTTGATTATCTTTTTGCTGACAAATTTGGAGGAGTATTCTCCAAGAATATGAGCATTGCTCCACAAAGGCAATGAGGTCAGTTAATATTCTCCAGATTCAGTACTGGAGGAGGAAGAAGATGTAGCAGTGATAGGAGTAGCAAGAACAATAGGTTTTATTTTCTTCGAAGGAGAGGGTGCAAATTTCTTCGAGTCCGCCCTTGGAGTAGTTTTCTGCTTTTTGGATGGAGTAGCCTTGCTGGATTCGCCTTTTCTTTTCTATGCTTCACTCTCCTTGGAGGCATATTGAGATTTTACAGACCTCTTTGGTCGTGACTCTCCTTTCCCAACTTCTGGATATTTGACTCTTGCCATTTTCGTTGAGGAATGATTCAGAAAGATGCAAAGAATTGGTTTATAGGATGCGAAAAAGAGTTTAATCGGTGAGAAATGAAGGTTTATGGATAGAGTTAATAGAAATTAAAGAGAGAATTTGAACAAACTTGAGAGAGAGACGAATAGGGTTGTGTTTGTTCAGAGAACAATATTCGGTTTTAACGTATGTAACTACTGAACAGACGAATTTTGAGAGGTCAAAATTCAAACTTCAAGCAGTCACATGTTACAACAGACGAATTTTGGTTCAAAAATTTGAATTTTAACATTTTGTAAAGAACTTTCAACATGCGTATTTTGAGAACTGGAGATTCGTCTATTAGTCATGTTGAACAGAGACAATATTTGCATTTTATTTTTGAAAATTTGAATTTCTGTTGTTCAACAGATGAATTTTGAAGGATAGAAGAGTATTGTTACAGTGTGCAGTCAACTGAAATTCGTTTGATGGGCATCCAAATTTGAATGTTAAGCATGCTAACTTTACAAAAACACAATTTAATTATGGAAATACGTCTAATAAACATCTAAAATGTGAATTTCTAGCTTTCTTTTTCATCTTTTGATTGTGCCATCTTGATTAGCTCCATTATATGGTTCTTTTATCATTTGAACTTGTGAGGAGCACCTGTAACTTATATCAAACACACTCGGATGCTAAAGTTAGGATTGATTCATTGTCAGAAACTTTAATTTAGATAGATATAAGAACATACTTACAGTTCATTGGGATTTACCATACCTAATTCTCTTATGATTTTACAATGTCTATCCTCTGAAAGGGGCTTTGTCTGAATGTCAGCAACTTGATCCTCGGTAGGGATGTATTCTAGTTTGATTTCTCCTTTCAGAACATGGTCCCTTATAAAGTGATGCCTAACTTTAATATGTTTTGTCCTTGAATGCACGATAGGATTTTTTGTGATATTAATAGAACTTTGGTTGTCACACATTATTGGTATTTCCTTTATCTCAATCTCAAGATCTTTAAGCTGCTACTTCATCTAAATAACTTGGGCACAATAGCTACCAGCTATTCAGCTTCTGCAGTGGATAAAGCCACATTGTTTTGCTTTTTGCTGAACCATGCACCAAGGATCCTCTAAGGAACTGACATGTTCCACTTGTGCTTTTTCTGTTAGTTTTGGATCTGGCAAAGTCTGCATCAGTGTATCCAATGGGATCTTTGCCATTGCCCTTTGGGTACCAAAGTCCTATTTGTGATGTTCCAATTAAATATCTGAAGATGCGTTTTACAGTAGTTACATGGGTTTCTTTGGGACATGATTGAAATCTTACATACATACAGACACTAAACATGATGTCAGGTCTGCCAGCTGTTATATATAACAGAGATCCAATCATTCTTTTGTATTGTGTTATGTCAAAAGTTTTTCCTCCTTCATCCATATTAAGCTAGTTGTAGTAGCCATAGGAGTTCCCATTGGCTTGGCCTTTTCCATGCCAAACTTTTTCAGCAACTCTTTCAGATATTTTGATTGGTTGAGGAAGATACCATCAACACATTGCTTGATTTGCAGTCAAAGAAAGAAGTTAAGCTCACCTATCATTGACATTTCAAATTCACCCTACATTAGCTTAGAGAAATTCTTGCAAAGAGATTCATTAGTAGTACCAAATATAATATCATCAACATAAATTTGAACAATAAGTAAATCTTTGTTTTCTTTCTTAGTGAACAAAGTAGTATATACTTTTCCTCTATTAAATCTCTTTTCAGTTAGAAAGTTGCTTAGTCTTTCATACCATGCTCTAGGAGCTTGTTTTAAACTGTAAAGAGGTTTCTTTAGTTTATAAACATGGTTTGGTTTTATAGAGACCTCAAAGCCTAGAGGTTGGTCTACATAAACATCTTCTATGATATATCCATTCAGAAAAGCACTTTTCACTTCCATTTGATATAACATTATGTTTTTCATGCATGTATATGACAACAGGATTCTAATTGCTTCTAATCTTGCAACTGGAGCAAAGGTCTCCTCAAAATCAATACCTTCTTCTTGATTATATCCTTTGGCAACCAGTCTTGCTTTATTTCTTATTATTGTTCCTGATTCATCAAGTTTATTTCTAATGACCCATTTAGTGCCAATGATAGGGTGATTTCTTGGTCTAGGCACTAAATCCCAAACTTGATTTCTTTTAAACTAATTTAATTCATCTTGCATGGACAGAATCCAGTATTCATCGGTTAAGGCTTCTTCAGCACACTTAGGTTCTATTTGAGAAATGAAGGCATAGTTGATCATTTGATCCCTTAGCTATTTTCTAGTTTTAACTCTCTCTTGAACATCCCCAATCACTTAATCAACAGGATGATTTCTTTGATATCTCCAAGCTTTGGGGAATTCTTGAGATATATCTTCATTACTCTCATCCTCAAAATCTTTTTCCTGAATATCTTCCTCTATATTAATAGATTCAGATATTTTTGGAGGTTCAGTCTTACTTTCTTCAGAAAGATCTAAGTTCTTAAAATTTAAATAAGATCATCTTCATCAATGACATGCTTGGAAACTATTTCATTTTCAATAAACACAACATACACAGATTCCTCTACAAATTTAGTCTTCTTATTGCAAACTCTATATGCTTTACTCCTACTAGAATAGCCCAGAAATAGACCTTCATCAGATTTGACATCAAACTTACCCAGATTCTCCTTTCCATTGTTGTGGATGAAACATTTACAACCAAACACATACAAATGTGAAAGGTTTGGCTTTCTTCCTTTGTACAGCTCATGAGGAGTCTTCCCTAGAATTGGTCTGATGTAGGCTCTGTTAATGATGTAACTTGCTGTGTTTACTGTATCAGCCCAGAATACTTGAGAGAGTTCCTTTTCATTCAACATTGCTCTTGCCATTTCTTAAATTGTTCTATTCTTCCTTTCCACCACTCTATTCTGCTAAGGAGTTCTTAGAGCTGAGAAGTTGTGATCAATTCCATGTTCATCACAGTACTCCAGAAAGCATGAGTTCTTAAACTCTCCTCCATGGTCAGACCTGATAGACACAATAGAAATACCCTTCTCATTTTGTACTTTCATAGTTAAGGTTACAAATGCATTAAAAGTTTCACTTTTTGAAGAAAGAAACAAGGCCCAAGTAAATCTAGAATAATCATCCATAATCACAAGAACATACAAATTTCCACCAATACTTATTACTCTAGATGGACCAATCAGATCCATATGCAACAGTTGCAATGGTCTAGATGTGGTGATTGCATTTTTAGATTTAAAAGATGATTTAGTTTGTTTTCCTTTAAGACATGCATCACATTTTTTGTCTTTTTCAAAAGAGATTTTTGGTAAGCTAGTGACTAACTCATTCTTAACCAATTTTGACAGTTGGTTCATGTTAACATGTGCTAATCTTCTATGCCATAACCAACTATCATTATCCTGACTAATCAAACAGACAGAATCTAAAGAAGGAAGATCATCAAGATCTATAGTATAACAGTTACTATCCCTTTGAGCCTTGAGGATTACTTTGTGATTACTTTTTCGGATAGCCAGGAAAAATTTTGAGTCAAACAGTACCTAGTTACCTTTGTCACATGTCTGACTCACACTTAGCAGATTGTGATTGAGACCAATTACAAACAACACCTCTTCAATAGATGTTTCAGGATTCTTGCCCATAATGCCAATTCCAACTATTTTGCCGTATTGATCACCTCCAAAGGTCACCTTTCCTCCCTTTTTGTCTCTAAGGATGATGAACTTCTCCTTATCACTAGTCATGTGACTTGAGCAGGCACTGTCCATATACCATTTATTGCTCTTTCTTGCTTTAAGACAGATCTGCAAAACAAAGTTTAGAGTTTCTTTTTAGGTACCCAAATTTGTTTGGGTCATTTTCTATCAGTGGTATTTTCCCTAGATACAAGTGTATCATTGGGAACCCATTTTATCTTCCTGTCAAGTCCATTTTTCTTCAATGCATATGAGTTAGAAATATGTCCCTTCTTGTTACAGAAGTGACAGGTGGTGAAAGGGCTGCTAGATTGTGATGCAGGAAGAAAGCAATACAGATAATATTTTTGTTTCACATATTTTGGTTGATCATAGGATTCAATGCGATTTGAAATATGATCTTTCTTCTTATGCCTATTAGCATGCACAAAATGCCTCATGTAGAAATTTTTATTTTTCTTTTTAATCCTTTCTTTTATTGCACAAGAACATAGCCAAGTCCAGTCTTTCCTTGTGTAATTCTTTGACTTCCCATTAAAGCAAATAATGTTAGCAAGGCTGACTTCCCAAGAGGGGGGTGAATTGGGAAGATTGAAATTTTTCTGCACAAAGTGAAATGGGTGAAGATAGCACAGTGTAATGGAAGCAACATATAAAATAGAGCAAGCAAAAAAGTAAAGATAAGGAGAAAAAGACTCTGTAATTTATCCTGGTTCGGTCTATCCACTTGACCTACGTCCAGTCCCCAAGACAGCTCTTGAGATTTTTCACTATACAGCAAGAATTCAACGGGCTTCTTGCTAATGTCACAGTACAATGAGTATGCTCTGTTTCTGGAGCTTTCTCAATCTCTCTAAGCACTTCTACAATGTGCTTCCCAATCCCCTTGTGATTTTCCCTCACAAGTAAATCTATCTTCCAGATGAAAAGTAGATTGTTTACAATGATATAACTCTCTTGAATAGAGTAGATATGAAGGTTAAAGTACAGATATTGAAGTTGAGAGGATAAAAGCTTTTGAGATGAAGATTTGGCAGAGATTCGGTATATACAAGTTTGATTTGTTACCCACAACTGCAAATGATGTTATATTTATAGATTTAGGTCTTAAATGTCCATTAGAGATAAAATCTATCCGTTGGGGAAGTTATCCAAGGGTTACTCTGAAAAACTATCCGTTTACCAACCGCATTTAATGTTTCTAACATACTGAAATTCGAATTTTGGTTGGTCAACAGACGAATTTCGAAGAAACCGAAGGTTAAAGCTTCCAACGTTACAGCATGAAGTTCGTCTGTTCATGAAGTGAAATTTGAATTTTGATGCTTGTAAAATATTTTCACAATGTGACATACGAATTTTCAAGAAAAAAGTTTTTTGGTTAAGTGTGAACAGTGTTTTCAATTTTCTACAGTGCCTTCGAAATTTGAATTTTGGAACTCCAAAATTCGTCTGTCTGTAGAACGTTTCAAGGAGGCACAGTGGTTTACTTTCTTTGAAATTCGAATGTTGAAAGAGTGAAGTTCGTCTGTCAGAGAGATTCTTTTCAGACTAACTTCAACATTCGAAGTTACAAAACTCTGTCATTCGTATGTCAATATTTCATTTCAACAGACTCACAACCTAAGCTTCTAAAATTCGAATTTTAATGTTCAAAGTTCGTCTGACAGAAAACAGTTTTGAAACTTAAATTATTCTTGATCTCAGATGAACCTTAACATTATTTCAGACAAATTTCTTCCATTTTCATAAGTTGTGTTTTGTCTGAAATTTGAATTTTGAAGACTTAAAGTTTGTCTGTTTCAAAGAAGCTCCTTTCAGACTTATATGAAAATTCGAATGTTGGAAAACCAAAGTTCGTCTGTCAGAGAGCATTTTTTAAACTCAATTTCTTCTTGAATTCAGATGAACTTCAACATTATTCAGACGAATTTCTTTGGTTCTCACAAACTGCATTTTATCTGAAATTCGAATATTGGAGATGTGAAGTTCGTCTGTCACTAAAATGCTTCTTTCAGACTTTGATGAAAATTCGAATATTGGAGAATCAAAATTCATCTGACAGAGAGACATCTCTTCAGACTTATTCAGTTTTATCTCGAAATTCGAATTTCCAAAAGTAAAGTTCGAATTTCCAATATGACAGTTTAGTTTAAACTTTCAAACTTCGTCTGTTTGTGGGTATTATTCAGATAAGTCAAGATTTAATATAAAATCAAGGTTTAAAAACATCTTTTCTTAAAATCAAAATCTTTTACCCTCATTTAAACATAACAAAATATCCTACAGAAGATCTAGCAGCTATTACTCAGAAATTCTTCACTTGAAACACTTTGATCTCCTTTGATATCTTCAATCCAAGCTCTTGGATGTTAGTTTGGAATCATCAAAACTCTTGATTCAACAAATAACATATCTTTACCCTTAGTAAGTCTAGCTATTCCTTTCAGTAGATAGTCATTAGTTTGCTTTAATTCAGTACACGATGTATAGCAAGCAGCTTCTGAGTTATGCAGAGATGTAATTTCAGAAATATTGCACTGAGATTCTAGCTTGTTAATCTTTTTCTTAGCCTGTCTCAGTTCTTTAGCTGTCTTAATAAATTTATCATGCAGTTCATGAAATACATCAAGTAATTCAAAATAGGAAGGTTCAGATTCATATATCTCATCCTCCTGATCACTGTTAGATGGATTTTAAGTCTCTTCAGATACAAGTGTCATCAAGCAGATATTGACAATTTCATCTTCATCATCTTTTACATCATCTGAGCTGTTACCCCAGATTGATGAGATGTATGCCTTCTTCTTCTTGCTCTTGTTAGCATCTTTCTTTTCTTTCTCTTGCTCTTTAGGAATTGTGGACAATCCCATTTGATGTGCCCTTGCTTTTTGCATTCGTAGCAGGTGACAGGTTCTTTTCCTTCTTTCTTGTTGTCTACAGCTGCTCCTTTTTTGAAGAATCTTTTGTTTCTTTTCTTGTTGTAAAACCTTCCAAATTTTCTAACCATCATAGCTAGAGTTTCTTCATCTAATTCATCTCCATCATCAGATTCTTCTTCTTTCTCTTCAGTAGCTTTCAGAGTAAGACCTTTCTTTTTCCTGTCTTGTCCTACTTCCTTGAGATCCTTTATCTTTCCCTCATATTCTTCAAGGCTACCAAAGAGGGATGTTACAGAGGCCATTAATTCTCTTCTGGCTTCCTCTATTGCTGTTACTTTGGGTTGCCATTCCAGAGGAAGAGTTCTAAAGATTTTTCTTACATTTTTTGGCTGAGTGTACTCTTTGCCAAGACTCTTCAATTGATTCACAATAAGGGTGAATCTCTTTTGTAGCTCTTTGATGCTCTCACCTTCCACCATTCTGAAGCTCTCGTATTCACCAATGCAGGAATTCAATTTGTTTTCTCTTACTCCAGAGGTTCCTTCATGAGTGATTTCTAAAGTGTCCCATATACCCTTGGCTGTGGAACATTGTGACACTCTGTAGAATTCATCTTAGTTTAATGCACTGACTAGACAGTGTTTTACCTTAAAGTTCAGCAAGACTCTTCTCCTATCTTCCTCATTCCACTCGTCCTTTGACTTCTCATTGTATTTTCCATCATCCTGCAGTTTCATTGGGACAAAGTCTCCCTTCTGGATGACAGACTAGATGTCTAGATCAATGGACTGGAGATAGATTTGCACTCTCATCTTCTAGTATCCATAGTGTTCTCCATTGAAGCCAGGTGGTCTATTTGTGTTGTTTCCCTCAGGTAGTACACTTTCTCCAAAGCCAGCCATTAAATTTCCCAGACTATTAGATCCTTTGTTTGGGAATCCAGGCTCTGATACCACTTATTAGATATGTTGGCATCCCAAGAAGGGGGTGAATTGGGAAGATTAAAATTTTCTGCAAAAGTCAAGAGTGTGCTGAAGACAAAAGAGATAGTAAAACAGAGTGTAAAGGAATAGCAATGTAAAAGCAGTAAAAGAGAAGGGAAGACACATATGTTTATCCTGGTTCGGTCTCTCTATCTTGACCTACGTGCAGTCTCCAAGCAACTACTTGAAATTTTCAACTATCTTGCAAGAATTTAGTGGACTTCTTGCAATTGCCTCAGTATAACTTTGCTGCTCTGTTCTTAGAGCTTACAACCTCTCTCTTTACACTCTAACTAAGTGCTTCCCAAATCCCTTGTGATATTCCCTCACAAGAAAATCTTTCTTCCAGATGAAGATAAGATTGATTACAAGGAATGAACTCTCTAATTTAGAGTGTATATGAAAGTTGAAGTGCAGAAGAATGAAGTATGAGAGTAAGAGACTTTGAGTTGAGAATTTGACAGAGTTTCAGTATATACAATATAAATTCATTACCCACAACTTCAAATGAAGTTCTATTTATAGATTTATGTCTTAACTATTCGTTAGAGACAAGATCTAGCTGTTAGAGATGTTACGCAACGGTTACCCTGAAAAACTATCTGTTCACCAATCGCATTTAATGCTTCTGACACTCAAAGTTTGAATTTTGGTTGGCCAACAGACGAATTTTGCAGATACTAAAAGTTAAAGACTTTAACGTTGAACTTCAAAATTCATCTGTTATGAAGCAAAGTTTGAATTTTCATCTTTCAAAAATATTTCTACATTGGAACATATGAATTTTCAAGTTTAAGTTCATCTGATAAGTGTGAACAGTTGTCCCATATTGCTACAGTGCCTTCAAAGTTCGAATTTTGGTGCCCAAAGTTCGTCTGTCAGTGGGCAACTCAATAAGGCACAATAGTTCATCTTTTTGAAATTCGAATTTTCAAGATTCAAAGTTTATCTGTCAGAAAGAGCTCTTATCAGACTTAGTTCAAAGTTCAAATTTCTGAATACCAACATTCGTATGTCAATAGATTATCATAACAGACTTGCAAGCTTTGTTTCTAAAGTTCAAATTTTTAAAATCAAAGTTCATCTGTCAGTGAGCTAATTTTGGATTCTTTTTAATCTTCACTTTCATATGAGCTTTGAAATATCCTTAGATGAATTTTTCATTTTTTATGAATTGTAGTTTATCAGAAATTCGAATTTTCAAACTTCAAAGTTCGTCTGTTAGAGAAGGCTCTCATCAGACTCATATCAAAGTTTAAATTTCTGCGCTCAAAGTTCACCTGTCAGAGGAATCTCTTTTTTGACTAACTTATTTTCAATTCGAAATTCAAATTTCAAAAGGCAAAGTTCAAATTTTCAAAGCAATAGATGAGCTTTAATACTTCAAAGTTCATCTGTTAGTGGGTGTTTTTCAAGTATTCCATGAATTAACATGGAATCAGATTTCTAAAAACATTTCTTTTGCCAATTCAAAGTCTTTTACTCAAAATTAAACATAGTAAGAAATCCTATATCTAATCTTGTGCTAATTTTACTTGGATTTCTCCATTTGAGATCTTCCATGCACCTTTGATATCTTCTTTTTAAGCTCTAGAAGGTTAGTTTGGAATCATAAAAAACACTTGATTCAACATTTTTCCCTTATTCTGAGTGAACCAGACACCGGGTCACGATCGAACTAGTTTGGTCTGGTCCGATTTTTTATATATGGTGTAAAATAATGAAATAATCTAAAACTAGTATGAATATTAAAACTAAACCTAGGTTAATACAAAGGCTAACTAAAATGGATGCAAAATAATATGTAAGGATAAATGAAAACTAAGCAAGTACACTAGTTCTAATATACATAGGCCCAAAATAGCTTGCTAATGAGTAGAAGAATGATCAATGTTAAGAAAATTAGATCGGTCAAGTCACATGTTCAAGTTCAATGGTTTAATTGGGATTAGACCAGGGTTGAACTGGTTATAATTAAATTTATATTTTAAATATATACTCAAAAGATAAAAAAAAATTAAACATCCAAAGGAAAAAATAGAAGATTCAATTCCAAAGAAAATAATATCTCTTTTAAAAAACAACATGAAAAGATGATGCCTAAGAAGATACAGCTATATAGTAATTGAGTTTTCATTCACATCCATGATCATATAAAGTTACAAATTACTCACTCTATAGTTTTCATCTCAATAATGCTACTAGGGATCCATATTAAAGTTACATTGAAAGAATTAAATTTGAAATAAAAGTACAAATAAATAATAGGTATTACAAAGATTAAAAGATATTCTCACATAAAGAAAAAATTTAAGAAATAAAAAAATATATAATGAATTTTCAATAACAATAAATTTAAAACAAATATAATGAATTAGAAAATAAAAAATATAGAAAAAAATGCCATAAATGAAACTTTTATAATTTAAAAAATAAATATCATGATTCACAAAGAATTTATTTGGAGGAGGATGTACAAGTAAACACTAAATTCAATCTAGCTTTGCTTTAGAATTAAGAGCCTGAAATGGTGCGTGTGTGGTACTAGCTAGTATTGAAACTCTAAGCAAAATACTGTGCATTGCTAGAATATTTGTGGTGGTGGGTAGGAGGTAGAAAATATTCAAATTAAAGAAGGGTTAGAGTGGAAGGACATCGGGGAAAAGAAAAAAAAAGGGATAGGGTGCCGAAAAAGAGAGATTGTTAGACAAAATCAGGTTTCGCTGGTTGAATCTTCTGCGCCCATCCACTTTTCACCCAGGTCACCTTTCGTTTGTTACGCACTCGAGTCACCCTTTGCAAGTGTAAGGCAAGTGTAAGGCCAACAAATATTGTTCCTCCAAAATGTTTTTGACACCTTTTATTCCATGTTCTTGGCGGGTCTTCTTTGCTTTCGTTCTTCTTTTCTCTTCTTTTTCCATGTTCCTTTGGATTTCTTCTTCTTCTTCAGCATTTTTCTTCTTTGGTTGTCTACTTTTGTGATGTAATTTTCCTAATGTTAAGGCCGAAACGCTGGGAAAAGGGGGAATTTAAGAAAAGTATGGATTTTTATTTTCTTCATGAGTAATCTTTTCCTTCCGTCATTTTCTTCTTTGCTCCTTTTTGTTTTCTCTGTCAAACTTTTTGTCTCTATGTATTTTTCTTTCTTCACTATGATCATCTTTAGTCTTCTTTTCTTAAACTGATTTGACCCTATAGACTGTCGGTTTTTCCACTTTATTTGGTTCTTCACTGTTTCCATCCACTCCAGCTTATCAACTTCATCGGACCAAATTCAGTAACAATTCCTGATTCAACTGGTTAAACCAATCGGTTCGATCCAGTTCTCATAGCATTGAGAATTATGAATGAAATGGAGTGAGAAAATGCATGGGGACATACTAGAATGAATGGAGAAATGAGAGAATGGAAGTAAATGGCTGAATTGGATGCAAATATAAATGATATAAACTAAGACTAATGCAAATTTAAATGAGATAAAGTAATGCAAACCAATGAAACTATAATGTAACCAAAATGCAAAGATTAAATGCAAATGAATGATGTAAAATTAAGAGAGTAAACTAAGTTCTAAATGATATGAAATAAATTAAACTACCTAAATGTAAATAATCTAGTTAACTAATTCAATGTAACTAAAAATGCAAACTAATTACTAACCAATTATAGTACCAATGAACTAACACAAGTGCAAACTATCTTTTAAGTAAATGAGATGCCGTAACAACTCCCATTATATTATCCTAGACATTGTATCAAGCTAATGAGAAGTATGCCTTTTGAGTTACTTAGTATCAGAGGGACCAGGACTAAAGGAAGGGCAAAAGGGAATAAAACTCAAGAAAAGGGGATAGAAGCATGCCATACCACAGCGAAGGACAGAGTCGCCTCAGTGAAAAAGATAGAGGGCTTCAAAATTTTTGGGATAGAATGGTCTTGCACTGCAGCAAACTTATTGTGTACTGCAGGCAAGTCTCAAAACTATGATAAATTCATATGTGAACCAGTTGGCTGAGAATGATGAAAACGAAGAGAAAGAAGATTTCTCTGCTAGGGCTTCAACATTTAAACTTGGGGGCCCATTTTTCTAACCTAGAGAGCTTGGACTTAGTGTGGTAAGTGGCTCCTTTTCTCTTTTCCTCTCTTTTCTTCGAAATTTTTGGTTAAAATTTGTGGGGGTATGATGATGTTTGATTTGAGTGATGTTTCTACCATTTAAATTGGTTGTAGATGGGTTGTAGAGTTATGATTTGGTGTTCCTAAGGTTTAGGTATGAGTTTTGAAGGCATTTTGAATGGTTTGTGTTAAACCCTAACCTTAAATTAGTTAAGGAAGCTTGGAATCCGAGATTTTGTGATTTGGTTATGGTTTGGATAAGTTTTTGAGGCTCATTGATGTATGTTTGTGCTATTGGGGCCATGGGTTTATCATCCTTAAGCTTGGTTAGTTGAATTGTGAGTTATTGAATTATGTATGTATATTGTGTTATTTGAAGATATTATGGTATTGTAGTGTTCAAGAATTTGGTTTGGAAGTTGTGGCACCCCAACAAGTGGTCCGAAAGCTTTACATTCAGTCTTGATACTCCAATGGCTTACTAACTCCCCTTGTATGTGTTTATATGTGTGTGGAAGATCCAAGGTAACCAGGATGTAAGTTATATGTGTGTGCTAGTTGTTGATTTTATATGTTTGTTCCTTTTATACCATGATATTGTTAGATGAGTTGGCTTCCCAAGAGGGGGATGAATTGGGGAGATTAAAATTTTCTGCAAAAAAGTCAAGAAGGTGAAGAAAGCAAAGTATGATAGTAAAATAGAGTATAAATGAATAAACTATAAAAGTTACAGTAAAGAGAAAAAAACTCAGATATTTATCCTGGTTCAGTTTCTCCACTTGACCTACGTCCAGTCCCCAAGTCACCACTTGAGATTTTCCACCATTCTGCAAGAATTCAGTGGGCTTCTTGCAAATGCCACAGTACAAAGATGATGCTCTGTTTCTAGAGTTCACTCTTCCACTCTATGCAATCTTACTAAGTGCTTCTCCAATCCCTTGTGATATCCCCTCACAAGAAAATCTTTCTTCCAGATGAAGATAAGATTATTTACAAAGATTAAACTCTCTTAGACAGAGTGAATATGAAAGTTGAAGTACAAATATTGAAGTGAGAGAGTAAGAGACTTTGAGTAGATGATTTGACAGAGTTTCAGTATATACACAGTTAAAATTGTTACCCACAACTTCAAATGATGTTATATTTATAGATTTAGATCTCAACTATACGTTAGAGATATAATCTATCTATTGGAGAAGTTATCTAACGGTTACTCTAAAAAACTATCCGTTAACCAACCGCATTTAATGATTCTAACATTCTGAAATTCGAATTTCAGTTAGTTAACAGACAAATTTAGCAGAACCAAAGACTAAAGACTTCAACGTTGAATGCACGAAGTTCGTCTGTCATGAAGTGAAATTCGAATTTTGATATTTGGAAAGTGTTTCTATGTTGTGACATACGAATTTTCAAGTAGAAAGTTTTTCTATTAAGTGTGAACAGTATTTTCAATTTGCTACAGTGCCTTCGAATTTTGGAACCCCAAAATTCATCTATCCGTAGCTGGCTTATAAGGCACAGTAGTTCATCTAATTCAAAATTCAAATTTTCAAATGGCAAAAATCATCTATCAGAGAGTCCTCTTTTCAAACTTACTTCAAAATTTGAATTTATAAATACTGTCATTTGTATGTCAACATATCAATATATCAGACTCACAAGCTTAGTTTCTAAAATTCAAATTTTCATGTTCAAAATTCGTCTGTCAGTGAATAATTTTGAAACCCAATCTAAACTTGCTTTCAGATGAACTTTGACATAATTTCAGATGAATTTCTTTAGTTTTCATAAGTTTCATTTTGTCTGAAATTCAAATTTTCAAAACCCAATGTTCATCTGTTACTGAAAGCTCCTTTCAGACACTAATCAAAATTCAAATTTTTCTCAAGTCAAAATTTGTCTGTCAGAGAGTCTTATCTTCAGACTTGTTCAATTTCACTATGATTTCGAATTTTCAAAGCCAAAGTTCGAATTTTCAAGATGATAGATCAGTATTAACCTTTCAAACTTCGTCTGTTAGTGGGTGTTTTTCAAATATTCCATGATTTAACATAGAATCAAAGTTTTAAAACATCTTTTCATCAAATCAAAGTCTTTTACTCAAATCTTAACATTACTTAACATCCTACATAAATCTTTGCACTGATTTCTCCATGATTCCTTCACTTGAACCTTTTGTGCACCTTTGATATCTTTATTCCAAGCTCTTGAAGGTTGGTTTGGAATCATCAAAACATTTGATTCAACAGATATTGCTTGTAGTTATGTTTGTTCTTTTCATATCATGGTGTCTGCATGGCTAGCGAGAGCATGGTAAGCTTTATCTTTATCCGTTACTTTGATGTATGAGATGTTATTGTTATGCATATATATGATTTGTAAGCATCCCCATATGATAATATGCTAGCATGATGACTATAATGATTATGATGATAATAATGATTGTGTATGGGATTGACATATTAGCATGGCAATGGACATTATCACCACATTATGCATATTGGGACATTGTTGATTGGGTGATGATGACTTGAGATATGATGATACCATGTGGTATACTAATCTGTTGAAACAAGAGTTTTGATGATTCCAAACTAACATTCAAGAGCTTGGATTGAAGATATCAAAGGAGAGCAAAGCTGTTTCAAGTGAAGATTTTCTGAGTACTTACTGTTAGATCTTTTGTAGGATCCTTAGTTTTTGTTATGATTGGGTAAAAGATTTTGATTTGAAGAAAAGAAGTTTTCAAACTTTGATTTTATGTTAAATCTTCAAATATTTGAAAAACACCCACAAACAGATGATGGTTGAAAGTTTAAGCTAAACTGTCAAGTTGGAAATTCGAATTTCGAGCTAAAACTGAATAAGTCTGAAGAGATGGCTCTTTGTCAGACGAATTTTGATTGTTCAAAATTCGAATTTTCATCTAGTCTGAAAGAGGCCTTTTGGTAACAGACGAACTTCACACTTTCAAAATTCGAATTTCAAGTAAAATGAAGTTTGTAAAAACCAAAAAAATTCGTCTGAAACTATGATAAAGTGCATCTGAAATCAAAATGAAATTGAGTTTGATAAATGCTCTCTGACAGACGAATTTTGAAGTTCCAACATTCGAATTTTCATATAAGTCTGAAAGATGCTTCTTTGCAACAGACGAACTTTGAGTCTTCAAAATTCAAATTTCAAACAAAACAAAACTTGAGAAAATGGAAGAAATTCGTCTGAAACTATGTTAAAGTTCACCTGAGATCAAGAGTGATTTAAGTTTCAAAACTACTCTCTGACAGACGAACTTTGAACATTGAAATTCGAATTTCAGAAGCTAAGTTCTTGAGTCTGTTGAAATGAAACATTGACATACAAATGATAAGAACTTGCAACATTCGAATGATGAAATTAGTCTGAAAAGAGTTTCTCTGACAGACGAATTTCACCCTTTCAAAATTTGAATTTCGAAGAAAGTAATCTACTGTGTCCCTTTAAACGTTCAATGGACAGACGAATTTTGGGGATCCAAAATTTGAATTTTGAAGGCACTATAGAAAATTGAAAACACTGTTCACACTTAACCGAAAAACTTTCTTCTTGAAAATTCGTATGTCACATTGTGAAAATGTTCTGTAAGTTTCAAAATTCGAATTTCACTTCATGAACAGACAAACTTCGTGCTGTATCGTTGGAAGCTTTAATCTTCTGTTCTTTTGAAATTCGTCTGTTGGCCAACCAAAATTCGAATTTTAGTATGTCAGAAACATTAAATGCGGTTGGTAAACGGATAGTTTTTCAGAGTAACCGTTGAATAACTTCCCCAACGAATAGATTTAGTCTCTAACGGATATTTGAGACCTAAATCTATAAATACAACATCATTTGAAGTTGTGGGTAATGAATCAAACTGGTATATACCAAATTTCTGCTGAATCTTCTTCTCAAAAGCTTTTACCCTCTTAACTTCTAAACTTGTACTTAAACTTTCATATCCACTCTTTACAAGAGAGTTGTTTCATTGTAATCAATCTACTCTTCATCTGGGAGATAGATTTACTTGTGAGGGGTATTCACAAAGGGATTGGGAAGCACATAGTGAAAGTGCTTGGAGAGTTTGAGAGAGCTCAGAAACAGAGCATACTCATGTACTGTGGCCTTAGCAAGAAGCCCACCAAAATTCTTGCTGTATAGTAGATAAATCTCAAGAGATGTCTTGGGGACTGGATGTAGGTCAAGTGAATAGACCGAACCAGGATAAATCACTGAGTTCTCTTCTTCTTATCTTTACTTTTCACCTTGCTCTGTTTTACGCATTGTTTTCATTATACTATGATATCTTCACTTACTTCACTTTGTGCAGAAAAATCTCAAACATCCCAATTCACCCCCTCTTGGGAAGTCAGCCCTGCTAACAAGTGGTATCAGAGCCCGGATTCCTATTCAAAGGAACTCACAGTCCGGGAATTATGATGGCTGGCTTTGGAGAGAGTATACTTCCTGAAGGGAACAATACTAACAGACCACCAGGCTTCAGTGGAGAGCATTATGGGTATTGGAAGATGAGAATGCAGATCTATCTCCAATCAATTGATCTTGACATCTGGTCAGTCATTGAAAAAGGAGATTTCGTTCCAATGGCTCTAACTGAAGATGGAGGACACAAAGAGAAGCTGGAAGCAGAATGGAATGATGAGGACAGAAGGAGAGTTCTACTAAATTTCAAAGCAAAGCATTGTTTAGTCAGCGCCCTAAACCAAGATGAATTCTACAGAGTCTCGCAATGCACCACTGCAAAAGGAATGTGGGATACTCTGCAGATTGCACATGAAGGAACATCTGGAGTCAGTGAGAATAGACCGAACACGTGCATTGGGGAGTATGAAAGCTTCTGAATGGCTGAAGGAGAGACTGTAAAGGAGCTGTAAAAGAGATTCACCCTCATTGTGAATCAACTCAAAAGCCTGGGAAAGGAATACACTCAGTCTGAGAAAGTAAGAAAGATACTCAGAGCTCTCCCTCTGGAATGGCAGCCCAAGGTGACAGCAATAGAAGAAGCCAGAGGAGAATCAATGGCTTCTGTCACAGCTCTCTTCGGCAGCCTTGAGGAATATGAAGGAAAAATCAAAGCACTCAAGGAAGCTGGGTTGGACAGAAAGAAGAAAGGCCTTGCCCTCAAAGCTGCTGATGAAAAGGAACAAGAATCTGATGAAGGAGATGAGCTGGATGAGGAAACTCTGGCTATGATGGTCAGAAAATTCAGAAGATTCTACAGCAAGAAGAAGAACAAGAGATTCTTCAAGAAAGGAGCTGCTGGAGAAAGTAAGAAAGAAATAAAAGAACCTGTGACTTGCTATGAGTGCAAGAAGCAGGGACACATAATGTGGGACTGCCCCCAATTCATCAAGAAACAAGAAAAAGAAAAGAAAGCTATTGACAAAGGGAAGAAGAAGAAAGCCTACATCTCATCTATATGGGGTAACAGTTCAGATGAAGAAGAAGAAGATGAGGATGAGATTGCCAACATTTGTCTGATGGCACTTGCTTCTGGACAAGCCACACCCTCATGCAGCAGTGATCAGGAAGAAGAGGTATATGAACCTGAACCTTCCTATTCTGAATTACTGGATGCATTTCATGAGCTTCATGATGAATTCATTAAAGTTGCTAAAGAACTGAAATTGGCAAAGAAAAAGATAAGTAAGCTGGAGTCTCAAAGCATAGTTTCTGAAACTGTCTCTTTGCCTATTTCTGAATCTATTTGCTGTACTTCATGCACTAAACTTAAGCAAACTATTGATTATTTAGTTAAAAGCATGTCTAGGCTCACTAGAGGTAAAGATATGTAGTTTGCATTGATGGGGAGGCAAAGAATATCACAAGGAAAAGTTGGTCTTGGCTATGATCCATGTGCTGTCAAGGAAAAGATTAGGAAGAAAAATCAGAATGTATATATGAGACAATTTGTGCATGCTGAGAACAATAAAAAGAAAAATAATGCATCACCTCACATTGAAACATATGATCAACCAAGACATGCTAGACAAAAGTATTATCTGCATTGTTTTCTTCCTACTTCTCAATCTAGCAGTCCTTTCACTACCTGTCATTTCTGTAACAAAAAGGGACATATTTCCAGTTCGTGTGTTTTGAAGAAAAATGGACTTGGCAGAAAAGTTGAATGGGTTCCCAAAGTTGCATCTGCATCTAGGGAAATAC
The DNA here is from genome assembly GCA_026686845.1 of Adenanthera pavonina. NCBI lineage: Eukaryota > Viridiplantae > Streptophyta > Magnoliopsida > Fabales > Fabaceae > Adenanthera > Adenanthera pavonina. Next base: position 15,999,854 of record JAIVEN010000017.1, read on the forward strand.
CTACTGACCGAAAAGGACCCAAGCAAGTTTGGGTACCTAAAAGGAAAACATAAACTTCCTTTTGCAGGTCTGTCTCAAAGCTAAGAAAAGCAACAAATGGTATATGGACAGTGCCTGCTCAAGTCACATGACTGGTGATAAGGAGAAGTTCATCACCCTTAGAGACAAGAAAGAAGGAAAGGTGACCTTTGGAGGTGATCAACATGGCAAAATCGTTGGTATTGGAATTGTGGGCAAAAATCCATTGAAGAGGTGCTGTTTGTGATTGGCCTCAACCACAACTTGCTAAGCGTGAGTCAGACTTGTGACAAAGGAAACTGGGTGCTGTTTGACTCAAAGTTTTGCCTGGTCATCAGAAAAAGTGATCACAAAGTAATCCTCAAAGCTCAAAGGGATGGTAACTGTTATACTATTGACCTTGATGAACTTCCTCCCTTGGATTCTGTATGTCTAATTAGTCAGGATAATGATAGTTGGTTATGGCATAGGAGATTAGCTCATGTTAACATGAATCAACTGTCTAAACTGATTAAAAATGAGCTAGTAACTGGTCTACCATAAATATCTTTTGAAAAGGATAAAGAATGTGATGCATGCTTAAGAGGAAAATAAACTAAATCATCCTTCAAATATAAAAATGTAGTTACCACAACCAGACCACTTGAATTGTTGCATATGGACTTAATTGGACCATCTAGGGTGAAAAGTCTTGGTGGTAATCTGTATGTGCTTGTAATTGTTGATGATTACTCTAGATTTACTTGGACATTATTTCTCTCTTCTAAAAGTGATACCTTTGATGCATTTGTAACCTTAGCAAAGAAAGTGCAAAATGAGAAAGGTATTTCTATTATGTCTATCAGGTCAGACCATGGAGGAGAATTTGAAAATGCATACTTCCTGGAGTACTGCAATGAGCATGAGATTGACCACAACTTCTCAGCACCAAGAACTCCTCAACAAAATGGAGTGGTAGAAAGGAAGAACCGAACCATTGGAGAGATGGCTAGAGCTATGCTGAATGAGAAGGAACTCTCTCAAGTGTTCTGGGCTGATGCAGTGAATACAGCAAGTTACATCATAAACAGAGCCTACATCAGGCCAATCCTTTGGAAGACTCCATATGAGCTGTACAAGGGAAGAAAGCCAAATATGTCACACCTCCATGTGTTCGGGTGCAAATGCTTCATTCACAACAATGGGAAAGAAAATCTGGGTAAGTTTGATGCCAAATCCGATGAAGGTATATTTTTGGGCTATTCAAGTAGGAGTAAGGCTTATAGGGTTTATAATAAAAGATCAAATATAGTAGAAGAATCAGTGCATGTGGTTTTCATTGAAAATGAAACTGTTTCAAAACATGTTACCAATAAGGATGATCTTACTATCAATTTTGAAGAACTGGGAATTTCTGACAAAAGTAAAACTGAACCTCCAAAGATATCTGAATCTGTTGACACAGAGGAAGATATCCAGGAGCAAGAGTTTGATGAAGAAAATAATGAAGAAACAACTCAAGAACTCCCTAGAGCTTGGAGATATCAAAGGAATCACCCAGTTGATCAAGTAATAGGGAATGTTCAGGAGAAAGTCAAAACCAGAAAACAGTTAAGGGATCAAATGCTCAACTGTGCTTTCATTTCTGAAATTGAACCCAAATGTACTGAAGAAGCCTTAACTGATGAATATTGGATTATGGCTATGCAAGATGAATTAAATCAATTTGAAAGAAATCAAGTTTGGGATCTAGTGCCAAGACCCAAAAATCATTCTGTTATTGGAACTAAATGGGTCTTCAGAAACAAACTTGATGAATCTGGAACAATAATCAGAAATAAAGCAAGATTGGTTGCTAAAGGGTATAATCAGGAAGAAGGTATTGATTTTGAAGAAACCTTTGCACCAGTAGCTAGACTAGAAGCTATAAGAATACTGCTAGCATATGCATGCATGAAAAATATTTTATTATATCAAATGGATGTAAAAAGTGCCTTTCTCAATGGATATATCATGGAAGAAGTTTATGTAGATCAACCTCCAGGTTTTGAGGATTCTACAAAACCGAACCATGTTTATAAATTGAAGAAAGCTCTTTATGGTTTAAAGCTGGACCCTAGAGCATGGTATGAGAGACTGAGCAATTTTCTGACTGAAAAGGGGTTTAACAGAGGCAAAGTTGACACAACCTTATTCACTAAGAAAGAAAATAAAGACTTACTAATTGTTCAAATTTATGTTGATGATATTATTTTTGGTGCCACTAATGAGGCTCTTTGCAAGAAATTTTCTAAGTTAATGCAGGGAGAATTCGAGATGTCTATGATGGGTGAACTCAACTTCTTTCTTAGATTGCAAATTAAACAGCAAGGTGATGGTATCTTTCTTAGTCAATCCAAGTATCTAAAGGAGCTGCTAAAGAAGTTTGGAATGGAGAATGCCAAGCCAATGGGAACACCTATGGCTACTGCAACCAAACTGGATATGGATGAGAATGGAAAGATGTTTGACATAACTCAGTACAGAAAAATGATTGGATCCCTGCTGTACTTAACTGCCAGCAGACCTGACATTATGTTCAGTGTCTGCATGTGTGCAAGGTTCCAATCATGCCCTAAAGAATCCCATGCAACAGCTGTGAAAAGAATTTTTAGATATCTTGTTGGAACATCACAGATGGGTCTTTGGTATCCAAAAGGCAATGGAGAAGACCTCAAAGGATACACTGATGCTGATTTTGCAGGATCTAAAACTGACAGAAAAAGTACAAGTGGAACTTGTCAGTTCCTTGGAGGATCCCTGGTTTCATGGTTCAGCAAAAGGCAAAACAGTGTCGCCTTATCTACTGCAGAAGCTGAGTATGTAGCAGCTGGAAGCTGTTGTGCCCAAGTCATCTGGATGAAACAGTAGCTTGAAGATCTTGAGGTTAAAATAAAAGAGATACCAATCATGTGTGACAACCAAAGTGCTATAAATATCACCAAGAATCCTATCATGCATTAAAGGACGAAACATATTGAAGTTAGGCACCACTTCATAAGAGATCACGTTCTGAAAGGAGAAGTCAGATTGGAGTACATTCCAACAGAGGATCAAGTTGCTGATATACTCACAAAACCTCTGCCAGAAGACAGGCTTTGCAAAATAAGGAGAGAGTTGGGAATGGTAAATCCCAATGAAATGTAAGATATTTCTGTACAATTCTGTCTTTAGAATTTTCCATATTAGAATCAATTCTAACTTGAGCATCGGAGTATGTTTAATTTTAGTTGTAGGTGCTCCGTGTGAAAATCAATAGCTAAAAGTTTGAAAGATTAGAGCACTCCAGATTGGAAAAACCAGAAAGTGAAAAGAATGACAATTATTCTAAGTTATGGATTCATTCTGTAAGTTTTAAGGTTGAAATTTGTATGTTGTTTGATTGCTAGATGAATTTCATTGATAAAATGTGTTTTTGAACTGGTCAACATGGTCAACATTCGAATTTTAGTTGACCAACAGACGAACTTCGGCCTGTTATGCCTTGGAACTGTTCTCAGTAATGCCTCGAAATTCGTCTGTTGAAGCTTGAAAGTTCGAATTTTCAAAATCAGAAATTTCAAAGTTATGTTTGTCCATCACTGCTACACAAGTTATTACTTCTTAACATACGAATGTTGGACAATCTTTACAAAAGTTGAAAAATTCGAATTTTCAGTTCAAAATTCGTCTGTTGAATCATGTCCTTCATGTTAAATTCTTGAAAGATGCAGTTCTGCATGTTTAATTCATCTGTTGATTGATAGTTTGGTTGATGCCTGCCTTTTTCTTTTCAACATTCGAACTTTGGTGGAACAAAATTCGTCTGTTGTGCTTGTATTGCTTGTTTCAAGCCACTGTCAGACGAACTTTAAGGATGAAAATTCATCTGTCAGTAAGCTGTGCTGAACAGTTTAACTTGTAACTGCCCGAAGTTCGAATTTTGACCCCTCAAAATTCGTCTGTCAAACGGTTACACACGTTAAATGCAACGGTTTTCCTCAGAACAGACGCAACCCTATTTGTAACCTCTCTAAATTTGTTCTGATTCTCTCTTTAATCCTCTTAACTCCTATCCAAAAACCGTCATTCTTCACCGTTTAAACTTCCATTCGCATCCCATAAACCTTTCCTTAACCTCATTCTGCATCATTCCACTGAAAAATGGCGAGAGTAAAGATCCCTGGAGCAGGACAAACTGGAACTCAGCCAAAAAGAACGGTCAAATCTCAATATGCTACAAAGGAAGGAGAGAAATCCAAGAGAAAGGCCGAACCCAGTAAAGCTACCCCTTCTAAATGCCAGAAATCATCATCCAAGGCAGATTCACAGAAAACTGGACCTTCCTCATCAAAAACTGCGGTCCATTCGGCTGATACTGCTACTGTGGTTTCCTCCTCTTCTACACAATCTGGAGAATTTGAGCTTACTACACTGCCACTTTGGAGCACTCCTGAGATTCAAGAAGAGTTTTCTGCCAAGTTTTCCAGCAAAAAGGTAATCAAGCCTCACTGTGTAAATATGGAGCAATTTTTGATATCCAACAACTTTGATGCTGCATTATGGTTGATAAGATACAAAAACCTGTTGGAAATTGTTGAAAAATATGATGATGAAGTAGTGAAGACTTGGTATGCCTCTCTTCAATATAACAGCAAGAAAAAGAAATGGGAGGTCACTTTGAGATCAAGGACCATCTGGCTTGCTGATGAAACAATCAATGAAGTGCTGGAAATCCCAGGACAAGATGGGCTGAAAATTGACATCACAGCCTCTGGATATATGGATGAGGCAAGCACAGCTAATGAAGAAGGTGGATCCTTTCTGAACTACAAAGAGAGCACCATCTTGGACACCTTATTCAGGAGAAGGGAGAACAGGCCAACAATAAATCTGTTGAAGCCCACAGACCTAAGTGTACAAGTCAGGATCCCACACTATATAGTGTCCAGGATCATATTCAATAAGGGTGGCAGCTTCAATTTGATAACAAGGGCAGAGGCTCATGTGATGACTGCTATCATACGTGGGAAGCTAATTAACATGGGTCATATCATCCTCCAGAGAATGATAAAGGCAAGGGATCAGAGGAAGGATTCCACACACCCCTATGCTGCAATTATTTCAAGAATCCTGCAGCATGCTAGGATTCAACACATTGAAAAGGGGAAAGGGAAACTCACTGAGGCATTCAAAGAGGAGGAACTGCAAAGGATGGGCATTGAAAGAGATGAAGGACGATGGGTTGGAAAGGGAGCAGGGAAATCTGAAGACTTGTTCTTTGTTGCTGATGCATCCCTCCAACAAGAAGGAACTTCTGAGGCCCCTGGCAGATTTGTACCTCAGCCTTCTCAACCAATCCCATCTCCCTCCAAGCCTACTTACCCTCCTTCCACTCCCTCCTCACGGGCCAAGCCAACAAAGGTCACTGAGTTGTTTGACAGTCTGTCAACACTCATTCTCGGCATAAGAGATGAGCAAAATGCCAAATTTGCTCATCTACAAGATCAGATCCATCAGTTGGCTATAAATATGAAAGTGGTGGCTGATGCCTATGAAGAGATAAGAAATGCAATTCCTATCACTTCAGCTCCACCTCAGCCTGGTGTCCCTGAACCTACTCTGTCTCCATCCCCTGTGCCTCCAAGTCCCTTCGAGATTGCCTCCTCTGACCATGATGATGATGATATAGATGGTGCTGGTGCAATGAGAACACCAAGTCCTAGTCCACCCTTGGACTATGGATTGGGAGAAGAAGGACTCCAAGATACAAGCCCTCATGAGCCCATGCAAGAAGATGCTCAGGAATCAATTCTGTCAACTCAAGAATCTGAGCAAGTTGAAAAACTAGTTGCAGCCATCTCAAGCTCGTCTATGCAAGAAGATGTGAGCACTGAAGAAAGGAGCCTTGAACCTGTTGTTGACTATGTTGCCATTGCTCACAATGCTCTACTGGAAGCTCAGAGGAGAAGGCTGGAAGAAATGTTTCCTCCTGCTAAACCAGCTTCCTCTTCTCTTGCTGCCTATGGTCTTACAGAGGAACAAAGAGCTCAACTAGCTCTTTCCAGACAGGCAATGCAGGAGCTGCTGGAAATCTCTGACGAGGAGACAAGCACTGAGCCCCCAGCTGAACCTGAAATCCCTTTTGCTCCTGTGCCCCTTCGTGCTATTCCTGTCTCTCAGATCCCTCCTCCGACTGATTTTGTTGGCCTTCCTGATGATGTCAAAAAGGGAGAGAAGTCTGGGCAAACTGGAAAGCCTGCTGCTAAGCAATCTAAGAAAGAGAAAGGGAAATCCTACAACAAGAAGACCAAGTCCAAGAAGAAATGATTGGAGATTAGGCTTAAGTCCTCTTGTTGTACTTTGTACTGTGTATTTGTGTTTTGAATTTGATGTTTGAACTGGATTTGATGTTTGAACTTTGCTTAATTTGTTTCTGTACAAGCAACTCTTGATTAAATGAATGGATCCCTTTGTTGCAATATTTTGTGCCTTAAATCTGTTGTTTTCATATCTTATGCATATGTTGAGGGGGAGCTTGTGAAAGCAAACCTAAGTACTAATCCAGTTTGTAAGTTGTTTTGTCATCATCAAAAAGGGGGAGAATGTTGAAACAAGAGTTTTGATGATTCCAAACCAACATTCAAGAGCTTGGATTGAAGATATTAAAGGAGAGCAAAGCTGTTTCAAGTGAAGATTTTCTGAGTACTTACTGTTAGATCTTTTGTAGGATCCTTAGTTTTTGTTATGATTGGGTAAAAGATTTTGATTTGAAGAAAAGAAGTTTTCAAACTTTGATTTTATGTTAAATCTTCAAATATTTGAAAAACACCCACAAACAGATGATGGTTGAAAGTTTAAGCCAAACTGTCAAGTTGGAAATTCGAACTTTGCCTTTGGAAATTCGAATTTCGAGCTAAAACTGAATAAGTCTGAAGAGATGGCTCTCTGTCAGATGAATTTTGGTCGTTCAAAATTCGAATTTTCATCTAGTCTGAAAGAGGCCTTTTGGTAACAGACGAACTTCACACTTTCAAAATTCAAATTTCAAGTCTTCAGAAAATCTTCACTTGAAACAGCTTTGCTCTCCTTTGCATTTAACGTGTGTAACCGTCTGACAGACGAATTTTGAGGGGTCAAAATTCGAACTTCGGGCAGTTACAAGTTAAACCGTTCAGCACAGCTTACTGACAGATGAATTTTCATCCTTAAAGTTCGTCTGATAGTGGCTTGAAACAAGCAATACAAGCACAACAGATGAATTTTGTTCCACCAAAGTTCGAATGTTGAAAAGAAAAAGGCAGGCATTAATCAAACTATCAATCAACAGACGAATTAAACATGCAGAACTGCATCTTTCAAGAATTCAACATGAAGGACATGATTCAACAGACGAATTTTGAACTGAAAATTCGAATTTTTCAACTTTTGTAAAGATTGTCCAACATTCGTATGTTAAGAAGTAATAACTTGTGTAGCAGTGATGGACAAACATAACTTTGAAACTTCTGATTTTGAAAATTTGAACTTTCAAGCTTCAACAGACGAATTTCGAGGCATTACTGAGAACAGTTCCAAGGCATAACAGGCCGAAGTTCGTCTGATGGTCAACTGAAATTCGAATGTTGACCAGTTCAAAAACACATATTATCAATGAAATTCATCTAGCAATCAAACAACATACAAATTTCAACCTTAAAACTTACAGAATGAATCCATAACTTAGAATAATTGTCATTCTTTTCACTTTCTGGTTTTTCCAAACTGGAGTGCTCTAATCTTTCAAGCTTTTAGCTATTGATTTTTACAGGGAGCACTTGCAACTAAAATTAAACATATTCCGATTCTCAAGTTAGAATTGATTCTAATATGGAAAATTCTAAAGACAGAATTGTACAGAAATATCTTACATTTCATTGGGATTTACCATTCCCAACTCTCTCCTTATTTTGCAAAGCCTATCTTTTGGCAGAGGTTTTGTGAGTATATCAGCAACTTGATCCTCTGTTGGAATGTACTCCAATCTGACTTCTCCTTTCAGAACGTGATCTCTTATGAAGTGGTACCTAACTTCAATATGTTTCGTCCTTGAATGCATGATAGGATTCTTGGTGATATTTATAGCACTTTGGTTGTCACACATGATTGGTATCTCTTTTATTTTAACCTCAAGATCTTCAAGTTGCTGTTTCATCCAGATGACTTGGGCACAACAGCTTCCAGCTGCTACATACTCAGCTTCTGCAGTGGATAAGGCGACACTGTTTTGCCTTTTGCTGAACCATGAAACCAGGGATCCTTCAAGGAACTGACAAGTTCCACTTGTACTTTTTCTGTCAGTTTTAGATCCTGCAAAATTACATCAGTGTATCCTTTGAGGTCTTCTCCATTTCCTTTTGGATACCAAAGACCCATCTGTGATGTTCCAATAAGATATCTAAAAATTCTTTTCACAGCTGTTGCATGGCATTCTTTGGGGCATGATTGGAACCTTGCACACATGTAGACACTGAACATAATGTCAGGTCTGCTGGCAGTTAAGTACAGCAGGGATCCAATCATTTTTCTGTACTGAGTAATGTCAAACATCTTCCCATTCTCATCCATATCCAGTTTGGTTGCAGTAGCCATAGGTGTTCCCATTGGCTTGGCATTCTCCATTCCAAACTTCTTTAGCAGCTCCTTTAGATACTTGGATTGACTAAGAAAGATACCATCACCTTGCTGTTTAATTTGCAATCCAAGAAAGAAGTTGAGTTCACCCATCATAGACATCTCGAATTCTCCCTGCATTAACTTAGAAAATTTCTTGCAAAGAGCCTCATTAGTGGCACCAAAAATAATATCATCAACATAAATTTGAACAATTAGTAAGTCTTTATTTTCTTTCTTAGTGAATAAGGTTTTGTCAACTTTGCCTCTGTTAAACCCCTTTTCAGTCAGAAAATTGCTCAGTCTCTCATACCATGCTCTAGGATCCTGCTTTAAACCATAAAGAGCTTTCTTCAATTTATAAACATGGTTCGGTTTTGTAGAATCCTCAAAACCTGGAGGTTGATCTACATAAACTTCTTCCATGATATATCCATTGAGAAATGCACTTTTTACATCCATTTGATATAATAAAATATTTTTCATGCATGCATATGCTAGCAGTATTCTTATAGCTTCTAGTCTAGCTACTGGTGCAAAGGTTTCTTCAAAATCAATACCTTCTTCCTGATTATACCCTTTAGCAACCAATCTCGCTTTATTTCTGATTATTGTTCCAGATTCATCAAGTTTGTTTCTGAAGACCCATTTAGTTCCAATAACAGAATGATTTTTGGGTCTTGGCACTAGATCCCAAACTTGATTTCTTTCAAATTGATTTAATTCATCTTGCATAGCCATAATCCAATATTCATCAGTTAAGGCTTCTTCAGTACATTTGGGTTCAATTTCAGAAATGAAAGCACAGTTGAGCATTTGATCCCTTAACTGTTTTCTGGTTTTGACTTTCTCCTGAACATTCCCTATTACTTGATTAACTGGGTGATTCCTTTGATATCTCCAAGCTCTAGGGAGTTCTTGAGTTGTTTCTTCATTATTTTCTTCATCAAACTCTTGCTCCTGGATATCTTCCTCTGTGTCAACAGATTCAGATATCTTTGGAGGTTCAGTTTTACTTTTGTCAGAAATTCCCAGTTTTTCAAAATTGATAGTAAGATCATCCTTATTGGTAACATATTTTGAAACAGTTTCATTTTCAATGAAAACCACATGCACTGATTCTTCTACTATATTTGATCTTTTATTATAAACCCTATAAGCCTTACTCCTACTTGAATAGCCCAAAAATATACCTTCATCGGATTTGGCATCAAACTTACCCAGATTTTCTTTCCCATTGTTGTGAATGAAGCATTTGCACCCGAACACATGGAGGTGTGACATATTTGGCTTTCTTCCCTTGTACAGCTCATATGGAGTCTTCCAAAGGATTGGCCTGATGTAGGCTCTGTTTATGATGTAACTTGCTGTATTCACTGCATCAGCCCAGAACACTTGAGAGAGTTCCTTCTCATTCAGCATAGCTCTAGCTATCTCTCCAATGGTTCGGTTCTTCCTTTCTACCACTCCATTTTGTTGAGGAGTTCTTGGTGCTGAGAAGTTGTGGTCAATCCCATGCTCATTGCAGTACTCCAGGAAGTATGCATTTTCAAATTCTCCTCCATGGTCTGACCTGATAGACATAATAGAAATACCTTTCTCATTTTGCACTTTCTTTGCTAAGGTTACAAATGCATCAAAGGTATCACTTTTAGAAGAGAGAAATAATGTCCAAGTAAATCTAGAGTAATCATCAACAATTACAAGCACATACAGATTACCACCAAGACTTTTCACCCTAGATGGTCCAATTAAGTCCATATGCAACAATTCAAGTGGTCTGGTTGTGGTAACTACATTTTTAGATTTGAAGGATGATTTAGTTTGTTTTCCTCTTAAGCATGCATCACATTCTTTATCCTTTTCAAAAGATATTTTTGGTAGACCAGTTACTAGATCATTTTTAATCAGTTTAGACAGTTGATTCATGTTAACATGAGCTAATCTCCTATGTCATAACCAACTATCATTATCCTGACTAATTAGACATACAGAATCCAAGGGAGGAAGTTCATCAAGGTCAATAGTATAACAGTTACCATCCCTTTGAGCTTTGAGGATTACTTTGTGATCACTTTTTCTGATGACCAGGCAAAACTTTGAGTCAAACAGCACCCAGTTTCCTTTGTCACAAGTCTGACTCACGCTTAGCAAGTTGTGGTTGAGGCCAATCACAAACAGCACCTCTTCAATGGATTTTTGCCCACAATTCCAATACCAACGATTTTGCCATATTGATCACCTCCAAAGGTCACCTTTCCTCCTTTCTTGTCTCTAAGGGTGATGAACTTCTCCTTATCACCAGTCATGTGACTTGAGCAGGCACTGTCCATATACCATTTGTTGCTTTTCTTAGCTTTGAGACAGACCTGCAAAAGGAAGTTTATGTTTTCCTTTTAGGTACCCAAACTTGCTTGGGTCCTTTTCGGTCAGTAGGTATTTCCCTAGATGCAGATGCAACTTTGGGAACCCATTCAACTTTTCTGCCAAGTCCATTTTTCTTCAAAACACACGAACTGGAAATATGTCCCTTTTTGTTACAGAAATGACAGGTAGTGAAAGGACTGCTAGATTGAGAAGTAGGAAGAAAACAATGCAGATAATACTTTTGTCTAGCATGTCTTGGTTGATCATATGTTTCAATGTGAGGTGATGCATTATTTTTCTTTTTATTGTTCTCAGCATGCACAAATTGTCTCATATATACATTCTGATTTTTCTTCCTAATCTTTTCCTTGACAACACATGGATCATAGCCAAGACCAACTTTTCCTTGTGATATTCTTTGCCTCCCCATCAATGCAAACTACATATCTTTACCTCTAGTGAGCCTAGACATGCTTTTAACTAAATAATCATTAGTTTGCTTAAGTTTAGTGCATGAAGTACAGCAAACAGATTCAGAAATAGGCAAAGAGATAGTTTCAGAAACTACGCTTTGAGACTCCAGCTTACTTATCTTTTTCTTTGCCAATTTCAGTTCTTTAGCAACTTTAATGAATTCATCATGAAGCTCATGAAATGCATTCAGTAATTCAGAATAGGAAGGTTCAAATTCATATACCTCTTCTTCCTGATCACTGCTGCATGAGGGTATGGCTTGTCCAGAAGCAAGTGCCATCAGACAAATGTTGGCAATCTCATCCTCATCTTCTTCTTCTTCATCTGAACTGTTACCCCATATAGATGAGATGTAGGCTTTCTTCTTCTTCCCTTTGTCAACAGCTTTCTTTTCTTTTTCTTGTTTCTTGATGAATTGGGGGCAGTCCCACTTTATGTGTCCCTGCTTCTTGCACTCATAGCAAGTCACAAGTTCTTTTGTTTCTTTCTTACTTTCTCCAGCAGCTCCTTTCTTGAAGAATCTCTTGTTCTTCTTCTTGCTGTAGAATCTTCTGAATTTTCTGACCATCATAGCCAGAGTTTCCTCATCCAGCTCATCTCCTTCATCAGATTCTTCTTCCTTTTCATCAGCAGCTTTGAGGGCAAGGCTTTTCTTCTTTCTGTCCAACCCAGCTTCCTTGAGTGCTTTGATTTTTCCTTCATATTCCTCAAGGCTGCCGAAGAGAGCTGTGACAGAAGCCATTGATTCTCCTCTGGCTTCTTCTATTGCTGTCACCTTGGGCTGCCATTCCAGAGGGAGAGCTCTGAGTATCTTTCTTACTTTCTCAGACTGAGTGTATTCCTTTCCCAGGCTTTTGAGTTGATTCACAGTGAGGGTGAATCTCTTTTGCAGCTCCTTTACAGTCTCTCCTTCAGCCCTTCTGAAGCTTTCATACTCCCCAATGCATGTGTTCGGTCTATTCTCCCTGACTCCAGATGTTCCTTCATGTGCAATCTGCAGAGTATCCCACATTCCTTTTGCAGTGGTGCATTGCGAGACTCTGTAGAATTCATCTTGGTTTAGGGCGCTGACTAAACAATGCTTTGCTTTGAAATTTAGTAGAACTCTCCTTCTGTCCTCATCATTCCATTCTGCTTCCAGCTTCTCTTTGTGTCTTCCATCTTCAGTTAGAGCCATTGGAACGAAATCTCCTTTTTCAATGACTGACCAGATGTCAAGATCAATTGATTGGAGGTAGATCTGCATTCTCATCTTCCAGTACCTATAATGCTCTCCACTGAAGCCTGGTGGTCTGTTAGTATTGTTCCCTTCAGGAAGTATACTCTCTCCAAAGCCAGCCATCATAATTCCCGGACTGTGAGTTCCTTTGAATAGGAATCCGGGCTCTGATACCACTTGTTAGCAGGGCTGACTTCCCAAGAGGGGGGTGAATTGGGAAGTTTGAGATTTTTCTGCACAAAGTGAAGTAAGTGAAAATATCACAGTATAATAAAAACAATGCGCAAAACAGAGCAAGGTGAAAAGTAAGGACAAGGAGAAAAGAACTCAGTGATTTATCCTGGTTCGGTCTATTCACTTGACCTACATCCAGTCCCCAAGACACCTCTTGAGATTTATCCACTATACAGCAAGAATTTTGGTGGGCTTCTTGCTAAGGCCACAGTACATGAGTATGCTCTGTTTCTGAGCTCTCTCAAACTCTCCAAGCACTTTCACTATGTGCTTCCCAATCCCCCTGTGAATACCCCTCACAAGTAAATCTATCTCCCAGATGAAGAGTAGATTGATTACAATGAAACAACTCTCTTGTAAAGAGTGGATATGAAAGTTTAAGTACAAGTTTAGAAGTTAAGAGGGTAAAAGCTTTTGAGAAGAAGATTCAGCAGAAATTTGGTATATACCAATTTGATTCATTACCCACAACTTCAAATGATGTTGTATTTATAGATTTAGGTCTCAAATATCCGTTAGAGACTAAATCTATCCGTTGGGGAAGTTATTCAACGGTTACTCTGAAAAACTATCCGTTTACCAACTGCATTTAATGTTTCTGACATACTGAAATTCGAATTTTGGTTGGCCAACAGATGAATTTCGAAGGAACCGAAGGCTAAAGCTTCCAATGTTACAGCACGAAGTTCGTCTGTTCATGAAGTGAAATTCGAATTTTGAAACTTACAAAACATTTTGACAATGTGACATACGAATTTTCAAGAAGAAAGTTTTTCGGTTAAGTGTGAACAGTGTTTTCAATTTTCTACAGTGCCTTCAAAATTCAAATTTTGGATCCCCAAAATTCGTTTGTCCATTGAACGTTTAAAGGGACACAGTAGATTACTTTCTTCGAAATTCGAATTTTGAAAGGGTGAAATTCGTCTGTCAGAGAAACTCTTTTCAGACTAATTTCATCATTCGAATGTTGCAAGTTCTTATCATTCGTATGTCAATGTTTCATTTCAACAGACTCAAGAACTTAGCTTCTGAAATTCGAATTTTGAATGTTCAAAGTTCGTCTGTCAGAGAGCAGTTTTGAAACTTAAATCACTCTTGATCTCAGGTGAACTTTAACGTAGTTTCAGACGAATTTCTTCCATTTTCTCAAGTTTTGTTTTGTTTGAAATTCGAATTTTGAAGACTCAAAGTTCGTCTGTTGCAAAGAAGCATCTTTCAGACTTATATGAAAATTCGAATGTTGGAACCTCAAAATTCGTCTGTCAGAGAGCATTTATCAAACTCAATTTCATTTTGATTTCAGATGCACTTTATCATAGTTTTAGACGAATTTCTTTGGTTCTTACAAACTTCATTTTACTTGAAATTCAAATTTTGAAAGTGTGAAGTTCGTCTGTTACCAAAAGGCCTCTTTTAGACTAGATGAAAATTCAAATTTTGAACAACCAAAATTTGTCTGACAGAGAGCCATCTCTTCAGACTTATTCAGTTTTAGCTCGAAATTCAAATTTCCAAAGGCAAAGTTCGAATTTCCTACTTGACAATTTAGCTTAAACTTTCAACCATCGTCTTTTTGTGGGTGTTTTTCAAATATTTGAAGATTTATCATAAAATTAAAGTTTGAAAACTTCTTTTCTTCAAATCAAAATCTTTTACCCAATCATAACAACAACTAAGGGTCCTACAAAAGATCTAACAGTAAGTATTCAGAAAATCTTCACTTGAAACAGCTTTGCTCTCCTTTGATATCTTCAATCCAAGTTCTTGAATGTTGGTTTGGAATCATCAAAACTCTTGTTTCAACATATCCCTGCCACTAAATCCTCTTCCTATGGTGAAGAGAGCCAGATGGTAGTGGATTGAGGATGTACTTTCCCTAAATCATCACCAATTCGAGTGGTCTAGGGGAACGAGAACTACGGTCTAATCATTAGTGTGGATTTTGGTCGAGTCATACTAGTGAGCGAAGAGCTTAATGATGTCCTAGAATCAATCTTTACTAGTTGTTGGAAGGGAATCACTTGTTGGGTATACCTTGTGATGCTAGCCCGTGGTTCTAGCCGTGTATGTCGAGGGATATTCGTTTACATAACATTTGCATCATATCTCATTGTATATATATATACATTGCTTGGTTTTATGTAGTTACTATATTTTTCCTCAGTTACTGGGACGTTTGTTTCACCACTTGTGGGAAAAACATGCACAGGAATGGAACCTAGTTCTAGCAAAGTGTAGCGGGATATCAGAATACTCATGTTGGTATATGTCACACATGTTATATTTAGTATTGTGCCAAGTATAAGACACTACTCGATGTCATATGTAATTGTTATGCTTGTGTTTCTTAGGGACTATCTATATATTCTTGTCCCTCATGTGTTACTTATGCAACTTGACGTCAATGTTGAATGAGACTACCATGGGTTTAGAGGTGTATGTTAGGTCAATGCGTGTTTGTGTGTATGTTTGAGTTGGTAATCTAAACCATTTTGATGATTCCAAACCAACCTTCAAGAGCTTGGAATAAAGATATCAAAGGTGCCCAAAAGGTTTCAAGTGAAGAAATTCTGTATAAATCTGTACAAAGATAGATGTAGGATGATTAGCAGTGTTTTATTTGAGAAAAAGACTTTGAGTTGGTGAAAAGATGTTTTAAAACCTTGATTTTATGTTAAATCATGGAATATTTGAAAAACAGCCACCAATAGACAAAGTTTGAAATGTTAATACTGATCTGTCATCTTGGAAATTCGAACTTTGGCTTTAGAAATTCGAATTTCGTACTGAAACAGAACAAGTCTGAAGAGAAGCTTCTCTGACAGATGAATTTTGACTTGAGAAAATTCGAATTTTGATAAGTGTCTGAAAGACGCTTTCAGTAACAGACGAACTTTGGGTTTTGAAAATTTGAATTTCAGACAAAATGTAACTTATGAAAACTAAAGAAATTCGTCTAAAATTATGTCAAAGTTCATCTCAAACCAAGTTTGGATTGGATTTCAAAATTGTTCACTGACAGACGAACTTTGAACATGAAAATTTGAATTTTAGAAACTAAGCTTGTGAGTCTGTTGCAATGATATGTTAACATACGAATGACAGTATTTATAAATTTGGATTTTGAAGTAGGTCTGAAAAGAGGTCTCTCTCACAGACGAACTTTGCCCTTTGAAAATTCAAATTTTGAATTATATGAACTACTGTGCCATATAAACCAGCTACGGACAGATGAATTTTGGGGTTCCAAAATTCGAATTTCGAAGATACTGTAGCAAATTGAAAATACTGTTCATGCTTAACAGAAAAACTTTCTACTTGAAAATTCGTATGTCACAATAAAGAAACATTTTCAAAATATCAAAATTTGAATTTCACTTCATGACAGACGAACTTCGGGCATTCAACGTTGAAGATGTTAACCTTCGATTTCTGTGAAATTCGTCTGTTGACCAACTAAAATTCGAATTTCAGAGTGTCAGAAGCATTAAATGCGGTTGGTTAACGGATAGCTTTTCAGAGTAACCATTGGATAACTTCTCCAATGGATAGATTTTGTCTCTAACGGATATTTGAGACCTAAATCTATAAATATAATATCATTTGAAATTGTGGGTAACAATTTTAACATTGTATATACTGAAACTCTGTCAAATCTTCTACTCAAAGTCTCTAACTCTTTCACTTCAATATTTTGTACTCCAACTTTCATATTTACTCTGTTTAAGAGAGTTTAATCCTTGTAATCAATCTTATCTTCATCTGGAAGAAGGATTTTCTTGTGAGGGGATATCACAAGGGATTGTGAAGCACTTTGTAAGAGTGCATAGACTGAATGAGTGAGCTCTAGAAACAGAGCATCATCTTTGTACTGAGGCATTTGCAAGAAGCCCACTGAATTCTTGCAGAATAGTGGAAAATCTCAAGTGGTGACTTGGGGACTGGACGTAGGTCAAGTGGAGAAACTGAACCAGGATAAATATCTGAGTTTTCTTCTCTTTACTGCAACTTTTATAGTTTATTCACTTATACTCTATTTTACCTTCTATACTTTGCTTTCTTCACTTTCTTGACATTGTGCAGAAAATTTTCAAACTTTTCAATTCACCCCCCTCTTGGGAAGCCAGCCTAACTAACAGTAAAGAAGTAAGACAATGAAAGAGAGGGAAATGGGAGAGGGGAGTATGAAGGCACTGTGCAGAATATGTGTATGTGTGGCGACCAAGCAGGGAAGGGCATTAGGGTTTAGGAAGAGTGAAAGGTTGGTGATGTGTCTAGGGTTAGTGATGTGGACCAATAGGTTTTAAGCTTAGTTGAAGTGGACCAATAAGAGTGTAGGAGGGTGGATAAGGTGGATGCTTAGGTGGCTAGGGTTTGTATGGTGGAGGGCTATGTGGGATATTAGGGCTTAGGTGGACCAATGAGAATGGAAGAAGTTGATGATGTGGATTAATGAGTGCCACGTAAGTATGCCACTTCAACAACCATGAAAAGCCAATTTTTCCCTACTCTCTACAATGACCAAAATGCCCTCCAATGAGTCTTGCCACTAACAAAAATTTGAAATAAAAATAGATTATGTAGCAAAGATAACTAACAATATAATTATGATACATTAATATTAATTAAGTGAATTAATTCAGTTAAGCTCTAATTAAGATTAATGGAGAGATGAAAATTAAGCATAAAATGAGGAGGCTATGGGCAAAAATTATTGGAAAAGAAAGAAATGAAAAAAACTTAGAAAATCCTAAGAAAATGATTTTCATAGACCAATGACCATTTTGTCCCTATTTGGATCAACTTAAATCCTATTTCTAAACACACCCTTAATCTTAATGACCCACTTTCAAAACACTAATTACATGAGAGTAAATGCCTAAGAATCATATGAAGTGACCTAATTCAAAATCAATTGAGTAAAATCCAAGTAGGTTTCTATGCAGGGGTATTTTAGGAAAGTAAAATATGGTAGAAAATAGTGAAAAATTAAGTTCTAACATGAAAACTAATAATATGGAATGGTGAGAATGGTTATATGAATGAAGAAATGGACACTCATTGAAAGAAAGTCACTAGAATTAACTGAAAAATCCTATGATCATTCACCTGGTAAGGCACAATTAGGCATAAAATCACAGTATAATGCATGTATTAGACAATATAGGAGAAATTAAGCCCTAAGATTAATAGAATCACATATTAAACACAAAATGAACACATTTCTAAAGAATTAGCTTCAAAATCCATTAGATCCAAAATTCAACTAAAATTATAAAAATATCTAAAAATATCAAATTAGTCAAAATTAATTATTAAGACCATTGAGCATGAAATATACAAATAGTGAAAAAATATGAGTTATCACCCTCACTTCCCTCATTGCCATAGCCCCACTAGCGGCGATGTCGTCAAATATAATGTAGCCCACTTGAAAATAATTCCAACCCAATATTTCAATTTTAAGTAGTCAAGAGAGAGAGAAGGAAGCAGGATGCGGGAGAGGCATTTGTTTGCGTTGGTGCCGATTTTTATTTTCTCATAATTATTCCATCCAGTTTTGAAATACATATTGAAATTAAAATAATAAACTTGTTTATCAAAGCTGAACTGAATTTGTCAATGGATTAAATTAACATGCCATATATGTGAAAGATCACACAGGAGTCTCTGCAACTATTATTTATGTGCAGCCTATGCATCCCAGCTATAATGGCTTGAAGCTGTAACATGCACTTCCTCTATTCATGTTTCGGGCACTCGACAAAGTTAGTCAGATTTGTTAGTTGTAGACTAGATTCATAATCTTCGCATCCTTTTTTTTTAATAAATTAAAGCTTTAGTTAATGAGACCAATAATGTTATGTATGGGAGTTGGAAAGAAAAACAGGGGAGAAAAAAGGGACCTTGGGAATGAAAGGAAATCAATAAAAAAATCAAACAGAGGAAAGAATCACGAAACTAAGCTAAACCAAACAGATTATAATCATTTGGATCAAATCCACTAGTTAAACTACAGTCACCAACTAGTTTTATACAAAGCAATTTCGCAATAAAAAAAACTGCGATTGTAGCATATTTATTTTGCTTTAATGGCATTTTCTTGTGTTACAAATGTGTTTAGTGGCATTTTTAGTGGCGTTTTTAGACATGCCACTAAGGGCTCGTTTGGTTTTCAGTTGGTTAAAAATGAATTTTAATAGAATTGATTTTGTAACGTAGTTATGATAAAAATTGGTTTTGGACCAATGTGTTTATGTTTGGATGATTTATTTAAAAATTGGTTTTGACAAAACTCATAATTTTTCTCTAAATTTAACTTAAACTCTATCCCATGATTAATTTAATTTACTTGGCTTAAAATTTAATATGCATTTATTTAATTGAGAATATAATATATCTGATATAACATTTTTTTACAGGTCATGATTTATGAAAATTAAAATTTTGAAGGAACATTTTAGTCAATAGATAGGAGGAACTTTATGAAAATTTTATTTTCCTAATTTTTCATTTTTTCTCATTTTTATTGGTCTATTTTTATTTGACTTTAAAATAAATACAGACAAGAATAGAGAAGGAGAACGGAAAAGCAAGTCCACTACTGCTTATCCTTAAACCACGTTTTGGCTGGAAAATGATTATCCAACAGGAAATGAAAAAATGGTCAAACATCATACAAAATAAAGCAAACCATGTTTTGGGCCAAAACGTGGTTTCAGTAGTGAAATCAAACATGCCCTACCCAAAACGTGGTTTCAGCAGTGAAACCAAACAGTCCCTAAAATGAGTGCCATTAATGTTGCAGCAGAGTTTTCTCTATTTATACATGAGTGAATAATGGCATTTTGGGCAGTATCGAACGTCACATTTTGAATAAATGCCACAAGAAACGGCACAATATGTGGCATTTTATAAACATCGGTATTAACGGTGTTTAATTAAAGCAACGCAAAAAATGCTACAATTTGTGGTTTTTTAACTTTTTATTTATAAAAAAAATAAAATTTTAATATTTCATGCATAAACTTTAAATGCCATCACAATACAACGCTCCAAGATTTGTAGTTTGACACATCTCGATGAGGGCACCATCACTTGAAGAAAATTATAGTTAATAACTATAAATTTTCATGTACCCCGTAACGTTTATATTTTTCACCCCTTAACCATTATATTTCTTTTTTAATTGACTCTACCATATGAATTTGAGATTAAAAATATTTTAGATGTATATTCAAACCCGCTAAAAACTTATTTTAATCCCTATAAACTTTAACCCAATATTTTAAATCTAATACTAAACTTTAATTTTCTTTTGTTTAAAAAATCATTATTTACTTCTTAATAAATTTACTAACTAAAATTTATTTTTCTAACCTTTTTTTAACGATTTGATTGTTTTTAATTTTCTATTTTATGATTATTTATTTAGCTAGTAAACGTGTATCCTTTTTATTTAATAAAAAAGAGGTTATTTTTATAGTTTTTGTGGATATATCCACTTGAATGAATTTATAATTTTTTTTGGGTGAAGAGCTTAAAATTATTGAGAAAGATTTTTTTTTTGTTTATGTGTATTTTTTATTCTCTAAATTATGTATAATTTATAATAATTTCAAATTCTCGATATTTTTTGAATTAAAAATTGAAAAAATTTTAAGAAGACATTATAGCCAACAATTTTCTTCAAAATCTTTTACAATAACAAATATATTATTTGTAAATAAAATTAAATTATAATTTTCAATTATAAGTTATTACTTGTAATTGTTTGGTAAGGTATAAGCTAATTGTCCATTATTAATTTTTTAAATTATTTTTAAATTTTTTTGCCAATTTTTTATAATTTGTTCACACTCCCTAACCTAGGGTCCTGGCTCCACCACTACATCTGGATGTAGAGAAAAATAAGAAAAGGCTTGCACCACTCACATCCTGAGCCCAAGGTTCAAAAAATTGGACCAAATATTGAATCGGTCAAGGCACTAGTTTAATGTTCAATGGTTCAATCGTTGTTTAATCAAAATTAATTAATCTGATGATAATAAATTTAATAATTTTTTAATTTTATGTATTATATAGAAAATTTAAAATAATATTAATAAGTTTCACAATCTAATATTAAAATTTAAATAAGTTAATATTCATCTATAATCATATTTTGAATTTAAAATAATCAATTAATATTTTATTTTCATATTATTTGTTAAGTAAATTTATTATTATTAATAATTATGTATCATAATGATACTTATGCAAATTATAATATAGAAAGAAAAAGCTTTATACAAAAAATAATGTTATTTAGTATAAAAATAATATTTTACCTTAAACTAATTTTTTTTAAAAAAATAAAAAAATTAGACCGGATCAACATCGATTCATGACTGATTCAATCAGTTTTTTACTTATTGTCATTGGTTCTAAAACTGGAAAGTTATCATCTATGACCAGACCAGACTTGGCCCTGGTTCCTAGTCCAACTGGTCGAACCAGCCAGTCCAATATGACTTTCTTTATCACTGCTTGAGCCTAAACAATCTTTCATTTTAAAGCTTAAACTTGTCTTCTTTGCCTCCACATTAAGAAGCCTACCAAAGTTGTATTCATATATTATATATTAGTTATGAAGAAATAGTTCACATAATTGAAGAGTATAATGAGGAAAGTCTTGTGGATCATTTGCATCATGAACCATGCTTTCCAAATTTATCTTGACTCAAGGGTTGCAAGAGGTTGAAATACTTGTTCTCTATCATAGTGTATGGTATCCTTCCAAAATTGTCATATTTGTTTATCTAAGAAGCCCCCAACCTCAAGCATATACTAATACTTAGAGATGAGACGAAAGAAATGGCAATGAAGGATGTGCTTCCAAGACTAAGGGATCTAAACCTTGACAATCTCCAAGCCATGGGAGTGACTTCAAAAAATTGGAAAAATCTTCCAAAGTGAAAGTGAATTGTTGCTCCAACTTTTCTTTTTTACGTGCTAAGAGAAGTCATATTCATTCAATTGAAAATTATTATGTGGGATTTAGGATAATATTGAAAATCCTACTTGCAGAAACTACGAATACTGCTACTTAGCTTCTAGATGGCCCTAAAATTCTAGATAATGAAACTGATGTAGACACAAAGCAGAAGCTTTCTTCACATCTAAATACAAAGCTATCAAATGTGGTAGAAGCAAAAGGAAGACTAGGCTTGCTCCGTAATTGGTACGCCAAACTTAGCAAGGGTAATGGAATATCCTTTTTTTTTCCTTTTTCACTTTTCAATTAAATTAGTTCTTTCTACCCTAACATTTGTATCTCAACAATTTTTTGCAGGTTTCATGGGTGCTATGATATCAAATTTGGCATTTGTCTTTCTGCATATTTATTTCTACACTACAAATAAGGTTATGTAGTATATGTAACAACCCTCAATATACTAGCCTAGACTTTGTCATGAACTAACAGGAAGTATATTTAATGATATGTGTAGGACCAGAGGAATCAAGACGGACGAAGAGCAAAGAGAAGATAAAACCCTCTCATGCTGTGGCTTGAACAGGGGACACCATGAACGATGAGCTGGAACTTTTTGAATTTTTCAGATAGAACCATCGCAACAGCAAACTTACCTGCCGCCGTGGCACTAGACTCCGAACTTTGATAAATTGGAAACATTTCAATTGATGGAGAAAGAAAAATCAGAGGGAGAAATGGAGGGCTCCACTAGGGCTTGCTTCTACTGACTTTTGGGAGTGATCTTTGGCCTCAAAGAACTTCAATCATAGTTGGTAAGTGATTCTTGATTTTCCTCCTTTATTTTCTCTTCTATTTTTGGGGTTGAAATTCAGATCTATGTATGAGGGGTTAGTTTGGTAGGATTCTTACCAATTAAAATGCTTAGTTTGGTGTTATATAAGTGTTGTGTAGTGTTAGGAAGCGTTGTGTATAAGGTTTAGTTAGATTGTGATGAGTTTTAGTGGGATCATAGTTTTGTATTGTGAGTGGGAGCATGAAATCCTAAATGTGCAAGATTGGTTATAGTTTGAATGGTTGTATGGGGTTCATCGAAATATGAAATATGGTTGGAACCTTTGGTTAAGGCTAAATCGTTGAATTATGGAATTTCGATAATTCTACTTTTTGTTAATTGGGAGTATTATGACAATTGTAGAGGTTGTTTGGTTGATCGAAGAAGTTCAAGTCGTGTATTACAATCCATAAGCTTGTGAGAATCATGTGTGTATGGTATTAACAAATTAATGTAACCAGCTGTCTATGTTTGTATGTTTTGTTAATTGTATTTAAATATATATATGCAT
Organism: Adenanthera pavonina; assembly: GCA_026686845.1. Lineage (NCBI taxonomy): Eukaryota > Viridiplantae > Streptophyta > Magnoliopsida > Fabales > Fabaceae > Adenanthera > Adenanthera pavonina. The sequence continues at coordinate 16,023,135 of JAIVEN010000017.1, forward strand.
GTTCTCGTTCATACTACAATATTGTTGTGTATGTGCATGGTTTTTCTACATATCATGGTATGCACATGGCTAGATGAGATAGTATATGATAATGATGAACATGATGATGATTACATAGTGATATACATAAGTGATGTAACGTCCAACCGCTATTCGAGATTGACGACTGTCCCCACAAACCAACACAAGCCCTTTTGATGTGCTTTGTCCCATAATTGCTCCAGGTCAAGCACGCTTAACTGAGGAGTTCTTAAGGGATAGGCTACCAAAAAGGTAAGTGCACCTTATTGGTATAGGTAATACCTATCAATTCCTTTAAACTATCCTTAACCGTATAGTCCCATACCTATACAGTCTATGGATCCCTCTCATTCTGGTATGTATTCGATTCATTCATATGCCCCTCCCGCTTAGAAGCCTGCCAGGAGCCGCTCCTTGTCCGTGCCTTATTACTTTATCTGAGCCCTACTTTTCTTACACAGGCGATCACTCACCACCTTCGTCAGCGCCCGGATGTCACATGCCCACCAGCTTCCACTTGGTTCGTCCCCGAACCATACCATACAGAGAGAGGCTGGGCTCTGATACCAACTGTAATGTCCGACCGCTATTCGGGATTGGCGACTGTCCCCACAAACTAACACAAGCCCTTTGTGTATGCTTTGTCCTCACTTACACACCTCCTTCCCAGGAGGTCACCCATCCCATAATTGCTCCAGGTCATGTACGCTTAACTAAGGAGTTCTTAAGGGATAGGCTACCGAAAAGGCAGGTGCACCTTATTGGTATAGGTAGTACCTATCAATTCCTTTAAGCTATCTGTAATTGTATAGTCCTATACCTATACAGTCTTTGGATCCCTCTCATTCTGGTATGTATTCGATTCATTCATATGCCCCTCTCGCTTAGAAGCCTGCCAGGAGCCACTCCTTGTCCGTGCCTCATTACTTTATCTAAGCCCCACTTTTCTTGCACCGGCGATCACTCCCCACCCTCGTCAGTGCCCAGATGTCATATGTGACATGGCATTATGTGATTCCATAGCACGCTAGCATGGCATTGATGAATATGATAATGATGATGATTGTATAATGGCAAGGCATGAACATCATCACCATATATATATTATGAAAAATGGTGGATTAGGTGGTGATGGTGAGATATGATATGATTAAATAAGGAAGCGATCCCTGTTACTAAACCCCCTCCTATAGCCTAGAAAGCTAGGTAGCATCGGATTGCACCTTCTCTAAATCACCATCAATTCGGGTGATTCAGGGGAAGGAGAACCACGGTACAAGTATTAGTGTTACCTCTTGTCGAGTATACAAGTGTGAGGTCAACTTGGTGATGTTCTAGAATCAATCTTTATCGACTGTTAGAAGGGAATCACCTATTTGAAATGCCATGTGATGACGCCAGCTCATGGTTCTAGTCGTATTTGAAGAAGACATGCATACCATTTCATTTGCATTTCATTGCACCATATATATGATTGTGTGGATTATTGATATAGATTATTTGTAGTTGTGTTCCCGATTATTGAAACTTTGTCTTACACCCCATCCTGTAACACCTTACTTTTATCTATATTCTCCCATATATTATAGTATGTACAATGTCCAAATAGCTCATATTAAGAGCTTGAACCATTAATAGAACCAAAATATTTGAATAAAAAAATGTGGTATTATTTATTTGGTTCTCAAGTTTTCTGGATGAATTTTGAAAAATCATAACTTAATCTAGAAAAATCGTATCAATGTGGTTCAAGTCTCTAAATGAAGCTAGAAACATGATATACAATATAAAAATATAAAAAATTCTTTTAACCTGACCAATTAGTTCAATTTATTGCTCAAACGCATACTATACAAATGGTCATTTATCTCTTTTCAGGATTTTGGCCATAAATTTAAAAATTCATATCTAACTCTATATTGAGCCAAATCATGCATTCTATATTCCATTGGAAATATATATATATATATGTCCACTCATCTTCATATTTTTATTATACATTTATTTAGTCTAGACAGGGCACAACATCAATTTGAATCACTAGGCATCAAAACATCACTTTTTCTGGAACAGTATTAGAAAAACTTGTATATCTCTCATTGTACAGCTCCAATTGAACTCAAACCAGTGGCATATTAACCTAAAAAGATAAATATTTTCATAAATGTAAACCACTGAATTTTTGGAGCTCTATACGATTTTATATCACTTTTCAAAGAGAAGTAATATATTCAGTAAAATTCGCAGCCTTCACATCACTGTCCAGTTTTGACCCTTAACTTCAAAAATATACTATAAATTGTACACATACCCAAATTGAGTGTTCTTTTGCTCATTGAAAAGCTTGTTCTCTCTAGTTTCATATAATATATAACAATTGACTTAATTTCTCTGTATCGGTCAAATACTATTGACTTTAGTTTCATTCCTACAAAATGATCTTCTAGCAATATAACATGGCAAAGTAGACTTCATAACAAGCTCACATGATCATTCCATGTTTCAAATCCATGCCAAACATTTCATAATGCTCATAAGGACATAATAGCACAATGGCATAGATCTAAAAGCATATACATGGTTTTATACATAATCTCAAAATATACACTTATAGCTTGAAAACACCATCAAGCATCATTCTCTTCTTCATTCTCCTTGCCTTTTCTTTGGACTCCTTTGCCATAGCCTGTGCCTATCATTTGGGATACTTGAGGGGATGAGATTGGGGCAATCTCAGTAGCAAGTTACATTCCATGCAATTATGTCAATCATGTTAAATAAACTCACATTTGATCACATATAATCACATCAATCACCTTTAAACAATAAATTGCCATATTAGTCGTAAAAAAATTTGGCAGCATAACGGCTTCAAAAATGGACATTCCAGGGAATAAAACCCCTCATTTAACAGCCAAAACCAATCAAATAAATCACAATTGCAATATGGCAACACAATTTAATCATAGAAAGACAATCAAAGAACATAAAGCAAGAATATGAAACTTAGCTACCTTGAAGCATTCGTTTGGCTCTTCCTCTTGAATCTAATGCTTCCACTAGCCTCCTTAGGCTTCCTCAAGTCCCTTAACATCATTATACACTTGCTCAATCAACTAGAACAAGTAGCTACTTCATAAAGTCTTATTTAAAACCCTAAAGACTCAATTTCTTTATCTAAAGCCTAATCTTTGAGTCAATGCTTGTCTGTAAGGTTTTTCATCATGGGGAACTCATTTTTACCATCAAATACCTGAAAATCCAGCTTCTTCCCACCTCATTAGTCTGACCAAAATCTTCTCTTAAGGGGAAGAAATTGGTTTTTCACAAAAACTTACTTTAAAACACACCTAGTTTACTTTTCTTGAAAAATCTCATGCTTCTTGTAAATATATGGCTTAAAAACTCCTTCCCTCTTATTATCATGCTTAGGCCAAGATTAGAACAGCAAAGGGAGAAGGAGAAGATTCAAGAAAACTAACTCAAACTACCTAGAAACTATGCTAGGATATTTACAAATTGAAAGGAACTTACTTACCAATTTATTTGGAACTTTCTTCTCCTTTTTCTCCTCTTTTTCCTTCACCTTCACTTACTGCTCTCTCCCTCTCAAAATGGAAGACTTCTCTTCCTCATTTCCTTTCTAAATGGTCGGCCAAATCATGGGAAGGAAGGGAGTATATATAAATTTCATCAACCACTAGAATTTTGCCACCTAATGTCTTGATTTTTCGTGCTTTTTCATGAAAAATAATAAACTATGGCTAATTTGACATGTGCAGATTGTGGAGCACTAAATGGGGGCTATTTTGGTCCAAAAATTTTAGTTATTTACTTATCCAGATATATCATAGACCGGTCTGGACAATTAAAGCTACTTTAGCAGTATATTTTACTATTATTGAGATACTAATTATAATTATATTGGAATATAAAATTACCATAACATAATTATCCAAATTGGTCCAAATATAAGACCCACATATTTTTTTTGAATGAATACTGCCTCTTCCTGCAGTTCAGACTGACCTTTATTGGGTAAGATATTAATATTAAATCATAATTACCCAATAAATATTATTTTGATCTTAATAAATTTCATACAATATTTCATTGGTCTTACCTCATTGAAAGCTTTATTTTGGCTATAATTTTTCATATTTACAAAAATGTCCTTGACTCGGGTTTATGTATAATTTTTAAAACTTTTGGGTCATTAGGTGCAATTTGCCCCAAAATTTATAAACTTTTCTTCCAGCCTCCTCGGCGTCCCCCGCCTTAACTTTTTTTTTCTTAAGAACAAAATCATCATTTCCATAATTCTTAGGGGTAAAAATATAATTTCTCATTTTTACATCCAATCAGGAAAAATGACCTCCTTACCCTATTTCATGCAAAACGATGTCTGTCTATTTTTGTAAATTCTCTATATATTTTTGGTTATCTAATATTTTAGGAATGTTATAATTCCCTCCCCCTTAAAATAAATTTCATCCTCAAAATTTAGATACATACTAGTTCCTCTTATTACTTTTCTCTTAATTTCCCAAAATTTCATACTATTTTTATTAGAGAAATACTCTTATTTCTCACTTACTTGAGTTTTCAGTCATTATTTTATTCTGGTATCATTTAGTCATTTGTAATATTTGAAAAATCTGGTTCATACTCTTTGAACTGGGAATTGTGAGGACATAATAAACTATCTTTATCTTAGGGGTATCAGAAATTTCCACTCGTAATATCCTTATTTTGACTTTCATAACTTTCCCTTATCTTGTTCATACTATACTTCCATTATTGGCACTTGATATTATCTCTTTCTCTACTTTCATGCTATTCACATGAATAATCTTTCTACCAAGGCATAAGCTCGTCACATTAGCCTTGCCTAGATGACATTTGCAAGTCATCTCATATTTGCTTTTCACTTCTTTTCTTTTCTTTACCTCAAGTCTAACTCTTCTTTTATCTCATAATCCCTTGAGGCTATTGTGATCTCAAACACTTTTATAGTAATACCATAAATATAGCAACTCATAGTAGCTATAATAACTCTTAGTAACCCCTTTTTAGAGCATTATTTACCGCTACTATAAGTGGGAGCATGCTTTTCGTAGAATTATTATATAAAACATTGGCTAATACCTGTCACTCAACCTTGTTACATTACTCGTATCCTAATCCATGCTGACCTTAATAATTATAGACCCCTATGGTCATTATTGGATCATAATTAATCATCTCAGGGAAGGAGGTTTAGCCTTTCTAGCTTATAAAAACTCATTTCTTAATCTCTTTTCCAAGTCAGTTTTGTTAGCAAGGCTGACTTCCCAAGAGGGGGGGTGAATTGGGAAGATTGAAAATTTTCTACACAAGGTGAAGTAAGTGAAGATATCACAGTATAAAGAAAATAACGTGTAAAAACAGAGCAAGCTGAAAAGTAAAGATAGGGAGAAGAAAACTCAGCAATTTATCCTGGTTCGGTCTTTCCACTTGACCTACATCCAGTCCCCAAGACACCTCTTGAGATTTATCCACTATACAGCAAGAATTTTAATGGGCTTCTTGCTAAGGCCACAGTACACGAGTATGCTCTGTTTCAGAGCTCTCTCAAACTCTCCAAGCACTTTCACTATGTGCTTCCCAATCCCCTTGTGAATACCCCTCACAAGTAAATCTATCTTCCAGATGAAGAGTAGATTGAATACAATGAAATAACTCTCTTTAAAAGAGTAGATATGAAAGTTTAAGAGTATGTATGGAAGTTGAGAGGGTAAAAGCTTTTGAGAAGAAGATTTTGCAGAAATTCAGTATATACAAGTTTGATTCATTTCCCACAACTTCAAATGATGTTGTATTTATAGATTTAGGTCCCAAATGTCCGTTAAAGACTAAATCTATCCGTTGGGGAAGTTATCCAACGGTTACTCTGAAAAACTATCCGTTTACCAACCGCATTTAATGTTTCTAACATACTGAAATTCGAATTTTGGTTGGTCAACAGACGAATTTCGAAGGAACCGAAGGTTAAAGCTTTCAACGTTACAACACGAAGTTCGTCTGTTCATGAAGTGAAATTCGAATTTTGAAACTTATAAAACATTTTCACAATGTGACATACGAATTTTCAAGAAGAAAGTTTTTCAGTTAAGTGTGAACAGTGTTTTCAATTTGCTACAGTGTCTTCGAAATTCGAATTTTGGTATCCCAAAATTCGTCTGTTCACTGAACGTTAAAAGAGACACAGTAGTTTACTTTCTTCGAAATTCGAATTTTAAAGGTGCGAAATTCGTCTGTCAGAGAGACTCTTTCCAGACTTATTTCATCATTCGAATGTTGCAAATTCTTGTTATTCGTATGTCTATGTTTCACTTAAACAGACTCAAGAACTTAGCTTCTGAAATTCGAATTTCAATGTTCAAAGTTCATCTGTCAGAGAGCAGTTTTGAGACATAAATCATTCTTGATCTCAGATGAACTTTAACACATTTTCAGACGAATTTCTTCTATTTTCTCAAGTTTTGTTTTGTCTGAAATTCGAATTTTGAAGACTTAAAGTTCGTCTGTTGCAAAAAGCTTCTTTCAGACTTGTATGAAAATTCGAATGTTGGAAGCTCAAAATTCGTCTGTCAGAGAGCATTTATCAAACTCATTTTCATTTTGATTTCAGATGCATTTTATCATGGTCTCAGACGAATTTCTTTGGTTTTCACAGATTTCATTTTACTTGAAATTCGAATTTTGAAACTATGAAGTTCGTCTGTTACCAGAAAGGCTTCTTTCAGACTAGATGAAAATTCGAATTTTGAAAACTCAAAATTCGTCTGACAGAGAGCCATCTCTTCAAACTTAATCAGTTTTAGCTCGAAATTCGAATTTCCAAAGGCAAAGTTCGAATTTCCAACTTGACAGTTTAGTTTAAACTTTTAACCTTCGTCTGTTTGTGGGTGTTTTTCAAATATTTAAAGATTTAACATATAATCAAGGTTTGAAAACATCTTTTCTTCAAATCAAAACCTTTTACCCAATCATAACAAAAACTAAAGATCCTACAAGAGATCTAACAGCAAATACTCAGAAAAACTTCACTTGGAACAGCTTTGTTCTCCTTTGATATCTTCAATCCAAGCTCTTGAATGTTGGTTTAAAATCATCAAAACTCTTGCTTCAACAAGTTTCTCTTCTAACTAAGCGGTAAGGCAACTTGAGAGAAATTTTTCATAACATCTTGCTAAACTTGGAGACCTCTCGTCTCTATTACAGTGTTCGGTCGCTCTCATTTCATAACTTTACTTGCTTTATTAGGATCTATTACGATCCATATGGGAGATTCTGTAACCTACTAACTATACTTCTTGGAGCCCAGCTCTCATATACTAAGTTCAGCAAGCTTTTTCTTTTAATTACATTTGAAAAATTCTCAATTGCCTTTCATGCTCCTCTAAATATTTAAGGTCACAATAAACTATTCATCTTTTATTCATGTAGCCTAACAGGTGCTTTTAGTAAGACAATCATAAATTCTCGGTGCCCAAATTTAATCATTGGCACATTTTTCTTACCTTTTACTTCTTTTTAATACTTCCCAGTAGGTCACTCATTCTAAAATCTCCCTCACTTGAGCACGCTTAATTGTAAAGTGCTGAGGGGTTCTACAGCACTCCTGTCATTCTTTGGACTTAGAGAATGCGGCATTGTGCTTCATTTTAAACTATAACTCATCTGTATGACCTCTGGATCACTTATTGGTTTTAATTTTAGGGAATTCATCCCCTATACTCATACTGCTTCTTTTTACTCTAGCCTTTACTAGCTTAGAGATTCTTCTTACCACTATGCTTTTACATATAAGCATACCCACGAACCTTATACTCTGCTTATCTTATCATACCTTTAAGATCTTTTGCCTCTTTGTAATTCAGGGTCTAAATAATATTAAGGCAGTGGTCTCTAACTTTTTACTCTTATAACATATCTGCTTTATCTATTCTTATACATAACTTCTTAGTTATTTAGCCACGGTCGATTAGTGTTTTAGCAATTTAAGAGAAACTTCTTAACCCTTCAAAAGTCTCTTGCTAGTTCAGTTAAAATCTAGCCCTCAGCCTCTCACCATTACTCATTCTTGCTCTATCGGGCATCACCCTAAGAGCCACTTTCCATTACTTTGCCTTGGCTACTCATCTGATGAAGGATTTTATCTTTTTGCTCAATTGGGCTTTTCCCCAAGAGCTATCTTCCATCTGCCTTGCCTCAGTTGCTTTTATCATATGGAAGATTTCATCTCTTTGCTCAATTGGATTTCTTCCCAAGAGCTACCTCCCTTTTTCGTCACCTTGGCAATTAATGGAAGATTATATTCATTGTGAGATCTTTTGGCCAAGAATTTTCTTTTAGCTAGATTTCATACTAAACTCAATAATCGACTATCTCAAGGTTTCTTAGTTCCCTAACTGCTTACCACTAATCAAATACCTTAGGCTCATACTTTGTACCTTATACCTCATAGGTATACTAACTTTTCTTACAGAGGCATTGCATCTTATCAAACTTTCCCATTTGAACCTTACATCAACTTTCTTGTCTATTCTTAGCATCATTTTTCAAGCATTTCTTAACTTAAGCTATCAACATAACATTTAACTTAAGTTCAATACCTGGAACACCTTCAGGGGGTAGGCAAAATCATCATCTTACTCATACAATCTAGAAGGAGATTATGTGTAAAAGTTGATTCATGCCAATGCTCACATTACTACTAGGGAAAGGCATACAAATCTTTATATTGCTACAGTGATTATTTAGACAAACAATGGAGATTATAGCCTAGTTTTCATCAAGACATTCTCATATAACTTATATAATAGTAACTTCCAGACTCAACTTCTTAGCATAGCTACAGGATTAGTCTTGCACCTGAATCATACCTTTACTAAGGTCAGGTGACTTACAGACCTTAGACTGAGATTAGCACAAAGACTTTTTCCTGCACCTATGGTTGGGGTTGGCCATCTCCATAGTACTGCCACGAATATAATGTCCCGACTCTTTATACTTAAAGCACACATTTTTCATTGTTAAGCACAACCTTCTACTATGAGCCTTTCCGCATTCTTAAATATAGGAGTTGGCTTACTCAACTATCTCCTCTGTGCTTATTGTCTTACATCTTGAATCTCCTATTATTCCATGGCTTCTTATCCTCTATTACTTATCAACAAACCGTTGTAGGAAGATTAGGTACCGAGTCAGTTGATTATACCTTGTGACATATTTCATGATTGACTCATTCACATCATAGCCGATCCTTATAATTCCACTTTCTTTTCATCTCTTACAGACTAGGGAAAATAACTTTCATAAAACTACTTATAATACTTCCCAAGTCAATATAGTGTCCTTTACTTGATTAGCTCATTCCGTGTTCTACCACCATTGGTCAGCCTCCTTTACTATCAAACTTCCATTTTCGACGTGCATCCTATCATCTTTGAATTTTTTTTTTGGCTCACAATCTACTTTTCGACAACTTGCATATCAAATTTATCATCAAAGAATGGAAGCTAATACTTTCTCATCAGGCAATCATATATTAGTGGTTGGTGAACACATCTAGTTGCCTTAGGGAAAATCCTACAAAACCTACTAATTTACTTGAGGCTGCTGTAGTATAGCCGGAAATCTTAAGGGCTCTAGCTTTTCCCTTGTTGTCCTTGAGCATTAACTATCTCTTATAGTTGCTCAATAGTTTTCTGCTACTAATCCAGAAGATTATGGATTACTTGCAAGGGATCTAAACTGGGAGTACATTCATTTACTGTTACTAGAGTCATTTGAGAGGCGTGTGCTTATACTGTTAGCCTTTGTTGAACACCTCTTCGTATCTTAACGACTCTTAATAACAACTTGAACTTCACAATTACGTTAACTACTACTTCATTATACCATCACTAGTAAGAACTTATCATCGTTTCTCAACCCATGGTCTTTTACTTTACTAATCTTTAATCAACTTCTAGTTGCATATATATTTAGTCAAAGATTGCAGCTATACATCTTATTTCTATATACATGTTCCTTATATACACATTACCTTGAGCTTTTGGGGCTTCCATACTAACATTAAGCTTACTATTGTAATATGACTTCTTAATTGGATCTCCTTTTGGATCCCCATATGAGAATTCTACTGCCTTAGCTTTCCTTCCTGATAGCTACTTGGAGCGTTCAGGCAATGACATAGCCTTTTAGAGTGTTAAACACTCAACCTTAAGGGAACTCTTTAATACAACTCCAGAGCTCATGATCTTGTTATGACATCTAGTAATTGCTCAACCCATTCTCTTATAGGAAGCTTAAAATCATAATGCCCTTCTAAGAATCTCTTTCGCTTCTTGTACTATTACAAGGAAATCTAAAATTGAGCATATCCTCACAAATCCATTATGATATTTATCGTACATAGCTTTAATAGCATTTGGATTTGGAGTTATTGGTTTAGTTGGAATGAAAATCTTGCTGGATCCTATGTCTTCCCTTATAGGATCTTGATTAGGCTCAGGCCAAATTCCTGTATCTGGGTTACAAACCATCTTTCTTTTCTAACTTACCTTTCTTTAAATCTTACATTAGTTTTTCCCCATTGATTTTTTTTTGTTTTTATCATTTATTCCTTACTGGCCTCTTTCATTCATTACTGAAAACATCTTGCCACTGAACTTATTTTGTAGGCAGGATACTTGCTTTTTACTCATTAACAACCTGCCATTAAATCTCATAGCTACTTTCTAGTCAGTGGCTTGGCATTAGAGAAAAGCCTTAGGTCAACATTCATACTAACGGCTGATTAATGAGGTTTCATATCTTTCTAAAATCATCCCAGGTCTTCTTCTTTCAGAGAACTATTAGAACTATAGGGCTCATCAATCCTTCTCATTCATCTTAGAGGTTTACTGCAACCTCAAAATTGGTCTACTGTGACCAGAGATCTACTGCAATCTCATGAGCTCTCCTAGGATCCTCTATGATCCTACGTCATTTCTTTACTGATAGGATCTAACTACAATCTCATTCTGAAAGGATTCACGACCTAAGGAAAACATATTCTGTAAAACATCCTCAACTAATCCAGCAACTATCATAAACCATTCTTAAGACTAATCTCATATGCCACTAAACATTCTTAGGCCATTTTCTCAAAAGGAATAATACTTCTCATCAAAAGGGAAAACTATAGCTAAGAGGATTATTTTCCTCTCTCATTACAAAGATCTGCCCAGATCTTTGCTCTAAGAGCCAAGACCATCAGCTCTGATACCAAAAATGTAACATCTTACTTTTATCTATATTTTTCCATATAAAATAGTATGTACAATATCCCAATATCTCATATTAAGAGCTTGAACCATTAATAGAACCAAAATATTTGAATAAAAAAAACGTGGTACTATTCATTTGATTCTCAAGTTTTCTGGATGAATTTTGAAAAATCATAACTTAATCCAGAAAAATCGTATCAATGTGGTTCAAGTCTCTAAATGAAGCCAGAAACATGATATACAATATAAAAATATGAAAAATTCTTTTAACCTGACCAATTAGTACAGTTTATTGCTCAAACACATACTGTACAAATGGTCATTTCTCTCTTTTCAGGATTTTGGCCATAATTTAAAAATTCATATCTAACTCTATATTGAGCTAAATCATATATTCTATATGCCATTGGAAATATATATATGTCTAATCATCTTCATATTTTTCTTATACATTTATTTAGTCTAGACAGGGCACAATATCAATTTGAACCACTAGGGATCAAAACATCACTTTTTCTGGAACAGTATTGGAAAAACTTATATATCTCTCATTATACAGCTCCAATTGAACTCAAACTAGTGGCATATTAACCTAAAAAGATAATATTTTCATAAATATAAACCACTGAATTTTTGGAGCTCTGTAAATCTTATATCACTTTTCAAAGAGAAGTAATATATTCAGTAAAATTCGCAGCCTTCGCATCACTGTCCAGTTTTGACCCTTAACTTCAAAAATATACTATAAATTGTACACATACCCAAATTGAGTGTTCTTTTGCTCATTGAAAAGCTTGTTCTCTCTAGTTTCATATAATATATAACAATTGACTTAATTTCTCTGTATCGGTCAAATAGTATTGACTTTACTTTCATTGCTACAAAATGATCTTCTAGCAATATAACATGGCAAAGTAGACTTCATAACAAGCTCACATGATCATTCCATGTTTCAAATCCATTCCAAACATTTCATAATGCTCATAAGGAAATAATAGCACAATGACATAGATCTAAAAGCATATACATGGTTTTATACATAATCTCAAAATATACACTTATAGCTTGAAAACACCATCAAGTATCATTCTCTTCTTCATTCTCCTTGCCTTTTCTTTGGACTCCTTTGCTATAGCCTATGCCTATCATTTGGGATACTTGAGGGGATGAGATTGGGGTAATCTCAGTAGCAAGTTACATTCCATGCAATTATGTCAATCATGTCAAGTAAACTCACATTTGATCACATATAATCACATCAATCACCTTTAAACAATAAATTGCCATATTAGTCATAAAAAAATTTGGCAGCATAACGGCTTGGAAAATGAACATCTCAGGAAATAAAACCCCTCATTTAACAGCCAAAACCAATCAAATAAATCACAATTGCAATATGGCAACACAATTTAATCATAGAAAGACAATCAAAGAACATAAAGCAAGAATATGAAACTTAGCTACCTTGAAGAATTCCTTTGGCTCTTCCTCTTGAATCTAATGCTTCCACTAGCCTCCTTAGGCTTCCTCAAGTCCCTTAACATCATTATACACTTGCTCAATCAACTAGAACAAGTAGCTACTTCATAAAGTCTCATTTAAAACCCTAAAGACACAATTTCTTTATCTAAAGCTTAATCTTTGAGTCAATGCTTGTCTGTAAGGTTTTTCATCGTGGGGAACTCATTTTTGCCATCAAATACATGAAAATCCAGCTTCTTCCCACCTCATTAGTCTGACCCAAAATCTTCTCTTAAGGGGAAGAAATTGGTTTTTCATAAAAACTTACTTTAAAACACACCTAGTTTACTTTTCTTGAAAAATCTCATGCTTTCTTGTAAATTTATGGCTTAAAAACTCCTTCCCTCTTATTATCATGCTTAGGCCAAGATTATAATAGCAAAGGGAGAAGGAGAAGATTCAAGAAAACTAACTCAAACTACCTAGAAACTATGCTAGGATATTTACAAATTGAAAGGAACTTACTTACCAATTTATTTGGAATTTTCTTCTCCTTTTTCTCCTCTTTTTCCTTCACCTTCACATGCTGCTCTCTCCCTCTCAAAATGGAAGACTTCTCTTCCTCATTTCCTTTCTAAATGGTCGGCCAAATCATGGGAAGGAAGGGAGTATATATAAATTTCATCAACCACTAGAATTTTGCCACCTAATGTCTTGATTTTTCGTGCTTTTTCATGAAAAATAATAAACTATGGCTAATTTGACATGTGCAGCTTGTGGAGCACGAAATGGGGGCTATTTTGGTCCAAAAATTTTAGTTATTTACTTATCCAGATATATCATGGATCGGTCTGGACAATTAAAGCTTATTTACCAGTATATTTTACTATTATTGGGCTACTAATTATAATTATATTGGAATATAAAATTACTATAACATAATTATCCAAATTGGTCCAAATATAAGACCCACATATTTTTTTTGAATGAATACTGCCTCTTCCTGCAGTTCAGACTGACCTTTATTGGGTAAGATATTAATATTAAATCATAATTACCCAACATTATTTTGATCTTAATAAATTCTATACTATATTCCATTGGTCTTACCTCATTGAAAACTTTATTTTGGTTATAATTTTTCATATTTACAAAAATGTCCTTGATTCGGGACACATTTATAATTTTTAAAACTTTCGGGTCATTAGGTGCAATTTGCCCAAAAATTTTTAAACTTTTCTTCAATCCTCCCCTGCGTCCACCGCCTTAACTTTTTCTCTTTCTTAAGGACAAAATCATCATTTTCATAATTCTTAGGGGTAAAAATATAATTTCTTATTTTTTCATCCAATCAGGAAAAATAACCTCTTTACCCTATTTCACGCTAAATGGTGTCTGCCTATTTTTATAAATTCTCTATGCATTGTTAGTTATCTAATATTTTAGGGATGTTACACATCCCATAACTAACATTTCTGGTGAAGGTTCTGGCACTAGTCTAGAGAAGACCAGGGAATTGTAGATCTCTCCGCTCTGGGAACGTCATTTGTAACTAGTAGTTTTACCATTCAGTCTATGTAATAAGTTATGCCAAGTAGAGTTGTTTGTCTGTATGTATGAACTGATTATCCTAGGAGTGAGATTATGTATGTTATGTAATGACATGGGTGAATGTGATGGTTGTATAATGATGATGATTATGATATTGATCGTGTATGTTTAGAGGATGTGTCTGTGGGTCGAATTGGCCAAGTGTGTGAGCCCAAAGGGGGTTTTGGGTCTTGTATGTGTGTTTTGGGCATGTAGCACATTGTGTGATTTTGGGGTTCAAGGGGGTCAATTCTTAGAGAAATTGTTTCTTTGGGATAAAACTTTCTTAGACAAGTTGGTTGAGCCAAATGGAACCTGTGCTGATGGTTTATGGTTGCCAAGATTCCTTTAGCGGGAATTAGGTGTTAGGTATGCTAGCTTCCCAAGAGGGGGGGTGAATTAGGAAGATTAAAATTTTCTGTAAAACTTTAAGAAAGTGAAGAAAGCAAAGGTGATAGTAAAACAAAGTATAAATGAATTATCAATAAAAACAGTAATAGAGAAGGGAAGACACAGATGTTTATCCTGGTTCGGTCTCTCAATCTTAACCTACGTCCAGTCCCCAAGCCACCATTTGAGATTTTCCACTATCTTGTAAGAATTCAGTGGGCTTCTTGCAAATGCCACAGTACAGCGTTGAGGCTCTATTTTTAGGGCTCACATTTTCTCTCTTTGCACTCTAGCTATGTGCTTCCCTAATCTCTTGTGATATCTCCTCACAAGAAAATCTTTCTTCCAGATGAAGATAAGATTGTTTACAATAAATAAACTATCTTAATTAGAGTGTATGTGAAAGTTGGAGTACAAAGAATGAAGTATGTGAGAGTAATAGACTTTGAGTTAATGATTTGGCAAAGTTTCAATATATACAAAGCAAAAAATCATTTCCACAACTTCAAATGATGTTATATTTATAGATTCAGGCCTTAACTATACGTTAGAGACAAAATCTATCCGTTGGAGAAGTTACCCAATAGTTACTCTGAAAAACTATCCATTTACCAACCGCATTTAATGCTCCTGACACTCAAAGTTCAAATTTTGGTTGGTCAACAGACGAATTTCACAGAAACTGAAAGCTAAAGCCTTCAACGTTGAACATTAGAAGTTCGTCTGTTCATGAGGCAAAGTTCGAATTTTGATTTTTGAAAAATATTTCTATGTTGGAATATATGAATTTTCATGTTTAAAGTTCTTCTGGAAAGTATAAACAGTTGTTTCATTTTGCTACAGTGCCTTCGAAATTCAAATTTTGATACTCAAAATTCATCTGTCAGTAGGCAGTTCAATAAGACACAATAGTTCATCTATTCGAAATTCGAATTTTCAAAATGCAAAGTTCATCTGTCAGAGATGCCTCTTTTTAGACTCAATACAAATTTTGATTTTCTGAATACTATCATTCGTATGTCAACATATCATTATAACAGACTAACAAGCTTTGTTTCTAAAATTCCAATTTTCATATTCAAAGTTCATCTGTCAGTGAGCCATTTTGATGCTCTTTCCAAACTCAGTTTTTAGATGAACTTTGACCTACCCTCAGACGAATTTTTCATTTTTCATAAGTTGTATTTTGTCTAAAATTCAAATTTTCAAAAGCCAAAGTTCGTTTGTCAGAAAAAAGCTATTTTCAGACGAGATTCAAAATTTGAATTTCTCAAGTCAAAGTTCGTCTGTCAGAGAAGGCTCTTTTCAGACCTGTTCATTTTCAATGCGAAATTCGAATTTCCAAAGCCAAAGTTCGAATTTTCAAAACAGCATATCAGTATAAATATTTCAAAATTCGTCTGTTAGTGGGTGAATTTCAAATATTTGGTATCAGTAGGTGGCACTGTGGGACTGCGGTGCTGGAAGCTTGGCCGCGACACTAACCAATTTTATTTCTTTGAGGCCATGGCATTATTGTAGCTAGCCATGGCTACAACACTGTTTCACCCCTATTGGTGATTTTCAATGTTTTGAGTGAAGTTTTTAGGAGTTTTTTAAGGTAGATTGTTACATTTTAGTATTAGAGTAATGGTTCAGGTTATTGTTTCTGTTGGTGGTAATACTTGGCATAATTTCAATTGCATAAACTTATATATTCTCATTCCAATACTAGTCCTAAGTAATATAACTGAATGTGTTATTACTTGTGTGTAGGAGAAAATCTCTCATAAGGGAAGATAAAGTAACAGTGATTTGATGAGACAAATGCATGTGATGTTAGCAAGCTTAAGCAACCACGTGAATACTTAGGGTGAAACACTAAATAGACTACAAGAGCAATTGAACCGATGAGAGTATATAGATGTGAATGAAGAGGCTGGTATGCAAATAGACTTGAATGCTGGAAATGACAATGATGAGGATGAGTTGAGAGAGCCCCAAGAACTAGAAGAAAAAGTATCTCTTCCCAATTGAAGGACTTTCAGACTAGCTTTTGAAGGTAAAATGGACCCTACATTGGCTGAAGAATGGGTAGATCAACTTAAGGCCATATTCGATATGATGGATTGCACTTATGAGCAAAAGGTGCAACTAGCAGTGTTTAAACTAGAGAAAAAAGCTAAGTAGTGGTAGAGGAGTATCCTACCAAGTGTTGAAGCTATTGATACTTCAATGAACTAGGAACAATTTAGGTAGAGATTCTTTGTACATTACTTTCCTGCTACCCTGATAATGCAAAATAAGGCTAAATTTCTAGCATTTCAACAGGGGAATTTGTTGGCTAATGATTATATTGACCAATTTCTGGATCTAGCCAAATATTCTACATACTTGAATAATCACCCCGATGATAGGTGGAATGGTAGGCTTAACGCTTGTTTGAGGGAGCCTGTCTGGAAATAAAGGAGCGGTTGGCGAAGGTCGAATTCACGTCCTTTGAGGACCTATGTGCAAAGATGTTTGTCCTATCCCAGCGAATACAGGAAATAGAGGAGGAAAAGAGAAACTCAATGATTCGAGCCTTTTCTCATTTAGGACCTACCAAATGTATCAATAAAGGAAGTGGATCTGGCAGTAGTAGTAACAGTGGTGGTTCTAGTGAAGGAAGATACCATCGTAACAAAGGCTGTTTTGGCAAAGGAAGAGGCAGGTTTGGTCCAGATCAGTCTAATAGAGGTAGGTTTATTGAAGGGCAATTCTATAGAGGAGACTTTGAATAAGGGAGCTCTAGTCAGAGTGAATTTGCAAGAAGAGATGTAGTTCCCTCTCAATACAGTTCAAGTAGTACCTTAACTCCTTACATGAAATGCGGAATGAATCATGGCGACCGATCATGTTTGGTTTGTTATATCTACAAGAAGCCGGGACACATTTCATGGAATTGCCATAAGCCCAGACTTGATGATGTAATGAGAAGGCAAACGATGGTCGAACTAGTCTTTGCAATAACCCGATAGGAAGCAGATACAAGATCTAATCTAATTTGAGATAAACTTAAACTCAATGGTTTCTCTATTCATGCCTTATTTGATTCTGGCGCATTGTATTCCTTTATATCTTTTGATTATGCTCGGAGATTGGATATTGTGGCAATGGGGTTAACTTTTGAATTGTCAATTTCTACACTCATGAGAGTTTCATTAAGAACTACTCAAGCTTGTTTGAATTATGTGGTTCATTTTGAACACTAAAGCACTACCTTGGATTTAATCTATCTACCATTGCAAGATATTAATGTTATCATTGGGATGGATTGGTTGGAGGTGAACAATGCTATTCATGACTGTGATCGAAAAATTGTGTCATTGCCAATGAATATCCCTAGCATTTAAGGGGATGAAAATGTTTGTTTGTACTTTTTCCCAAGTCGATAGGTATTTGCGAAAGGGATGCCAAGGATTTCTGGTTTTCTTCTCCATTAATGTGGATGTTGAAGGAGGAATAGAAAGATACCCAGTTATATGTGAATATCCTGATGTGTATCCAGAGGAGATTATCGGCTTGCTACTACCACAAGAGTTAGTGTTCTTCATTGATATGGTGCCCAGAACAAGTATCATTTCTAAGGCTCCATATCGAATAGCACCTTCTAAATTGAAAGAACTCAAAAAGCAAATTGAAGATTTGTTGAAGAGAGGTTTTATTAGACCAAGTATCTCACCTTGGAGAGCTCTAGTGTTGTTTGTCAAGAAGATGGATGGCAGTCTTAGGTTGTGCATCGATTATAGGCAATTGAATAGAGTGACAATCAAGAATAAATATCCTTTACCACAGATTGAGGATTTGATTGATTAGTGAGCAGGTGCCTCAGTTTTCTTTAAAATTGATTTATGGTCGAGATACCATCAACTTAGGATGTGTGCTGTGTCCAAAATAGCTTTTCAAACTTGATATAGACATTATGAGTTGCATGTGATGCCTCTGGGTTGACCAATGTCCTGGCTATCTTCATGGACCTCATGAACAGGGTATTCCAGTTGTATCTAGACAAGTTTGTGGTAGTGTTCATCGATGATATTCTGATATACTCCAAGAGTAAGGAGGAGTATTCGGATTCTGCATCAAGTATTGCTGGATCACCAACTGTATGCTAAACTTAGTAAATGTGAGTTTTGGCTATGGGAAGTGAAATTCTTAGGTCATATGATTTCTAAAGAAGGTGTAGCGGTGGATACCAGTAAAATAGAAGCAATGTCAAATTGGGAAAGGCCTCAATTAGTGACCGAAATTCATAGTTTCTTGGGGTTGGCAGGTTACTATCAAAGGTTCATTAAAGGATTCTCTAAACTTGTTATGCCATTGACTAGACTTACCTGTAAGGATAAATCTTTCATTTGGAATGATAGGTGTGAGAGAGTATTTCAAGAACTAAAGGTTCGTCTAAAGCCCACCCCAGTGCTGATTATCCCAAATCCATTTGAGTCGTTCACAGTTTATATGGATGCTTATAAGAAGGGTTTAGGGTGTGTGTTGATGCAACAAGGAAGAATTGTGACATTTGCTTTAAGGTAGTTATAACCTTATGAGGAGAATTATCCTACTCATGACCTTGAGCTAGTGGCTATAGTGTTTGCCTTAAAATCATAGAGGCATCACCTCTATGGCACTCAGTTCAAGGCATTTAGTGATCACAAAAGTTTGAAGTATCTTTTTGACTAGAAGGAGTTGAACATGAGACAAAGATGATGGGTATAATTCTTGAAAGATTATGAATTTGCTTTAAAGTGTCATCCTGGGAAGGTTGGTGTAGTAACAGATGCGCTAAGCAGGAAGTCGATCCATATAGCCACCATGATGATAAGAGAACAACAATTGCTAGAAAGCCTGAAAGATCTAAACTTATCCATCAATGTATACCCAAGAGTACTTGTAGTGGGGTCTATTAATGTGTCAAGTGAATTGTTAAGAAGCATTTGCTTTGCACAGCTTGAGGATAACTATCTTTTAGATATTCAGGAACGAATTAAAGTGCTAAAACTCGAGACTTCAATATGCTAGAGGATGGTATTATCCGGTACTGCAGTTAGATTTGGGTGCTAAATGTTACAGGATTGTGAGAAACTATTCTGAAAGAAGCTCATAAGAGTAGGTATACTATTCACCCAGATACCACTAAGATGTACCAAGATTTAAAGCAAGGGTACTAGTGGCCAAGCATGAAAAAGGACATTGTAGAGTATGTAGCAAGATGTCTAATTTATCAACGAGTGAAGATTGATCACCAATTGCCAGCAGGCTTCTTGCAATCTCTGGAGATTTCGGAGTGGAAATGGGATAACATCTCTATGGATTTTGTGATGGGATTACCAAGGACCTCTTTAGAGCATAATGCAATATGGGTGATTATGGATAGATTAACAAAGTCAGCCTATTTTCTTTTGATTCAGAAGACCATAATGATGGAGAAATTGGCCCAATTATATGTGAATGAAATCATAAGGTTGCATGGAGTTCCAATGAATATTATGTCAGACAGAGATCCTAGGTTTACATCCAAGTTTTGGAAGTCCCTTCAAAAGGCCATGGGGACAAAGCTGAATTTCAGTACTACTTATCATCCTTAATCTAATAGGCAGATTGAAAGAAGAATTCAAACTCTGGAAGACATGCTGCAAACTTATGTTCTAGAGAATAGAGGCAATTGGAACCAATAGAGGCAACTGAATTATAGAATTTAGATAATTATGCTTTATGTTAATTAGGAGTATTATGACAATTGTAGTGGTTGTTTGGTTGATCAGAGAAGTTCAAGTCGTGGGTTGCAATCTAGAAGCTTGCAAGAATCATGTGTGTGTGGTATCGATAAATCAAGCTAACTGGGTGTCTATATTTGTATGTTTTTTTATTGTATCTAAATATGTATATATATATATACATATTCCTGTTCATGCCACGATATTGTTATGTGTGCATATGGTTTTTCTATATATCGTGGTATGCGCACGACTAGATGAGATAGCGTATGATAATGATGAACATGATGATGATTACATAGCGATATACATATGTAACGTGGCATTATGTGATTTCATAGCATGCTAACATGACATTGATGAATATGATAATGATAATGATTGTATAGTGGCAAGGCATGAACATTATCACCACATATACATTGTGAGAAACAGTGGATCAGGTGGTGATTGTGATATACGATATGATGATATATGATATGGTGAAATAAGGAAGGAATCTCTACCGCAAATCCTCTCTTATGGCCCGAAGAGCTAGGTGATAGTGGACCGCACCTTCCCTAAATCATCACTAATTCAGGTGGTCCAGGGGAAGGAAAGCTACGGTCTAAGTATTAGTGTTATCTTTGACTGAGTGCAATAGTGTGAGGTGAGCTTGATGATGTCCCAGAATCAATCTTCACTGACTATTGGAAGGGAGTCACCTATTCAAAATGTCACATTGTGATGCTAGCTCATGGTTCTAGCCGTGTATAAGGGGAACATGCATAACATTTCATTTGCATTTCATTGCACCATATACACGATTGTGTGGACTATTGATCTAGATTGCATGTGGTTATGTTCTCAGTTACTAAGACTTTGTCTCACATCCTCTCCCATGACTAACATTTCAGCTGTAGGTTCTAGCACTAGTCCGTAGAAGACCATGAAATTGTAGATCTCTCCACTTTGAGAACGTCATTTGTAATTGGTAGTTTATTATCCAGTCTATTGAATAAGTTATGCCACGTAGAGTCGTGTATCTATATGTATGAACTAATTATCCTAAGAGTGAGATTGTGTATGTTATGTAATGACATGGGTGAATGTGATGGTTGAATAATGATGAGGATTATGATATTGATTGCGTATGGTTAGAGGATGTGTCTGTGGGTCGAATTAGCCAAGTGTGTAAGTCCAAAGGTGGTTTTGGGCCTTATATGTGTGTTTTTGGCATGTTGCCCATTGTGTGGTTTTGGAGTTCAAGGGGGTCAATTCTTAGAGGAGTTGTTCCTCTAGGATGAAACCTTCTTGGACAAGCTAGCTGAGCCAAATAGAACCTGTGCAGATACAAAGTTGTGTGTGTCAGAAGTTTACTTAGGGAGCCAGCAACTTGCTAATATGGTATCAACAGGTGGCACTATGGCACCAGAAGCTTTGGTGCGGACCCAACACTATTTCACCCCCTGTTGGTGATTTTCAATGTTTTGAGTGAAGTTTTTGGGCTTTTTGAAGGTAAGTTGTTACATTATACATATCATGCTTGTGATTGTGAGGACATATGCAAGTGTTTGATATTACCGGTATCATCCTCTTGGTCACTTAGTGTGCTCCTTATTTCTGCATCATTCTTTCATGTTACTTTTGCCTTATTGTTTGTATTTGCTTGTTTACTAGATTTGCATTGCATGATGTAATGCATTTTTCATTTTCACTTGTCCAATTTGCATTTTGCCTCTTCTAGAGAGATGCATCAACATTGAATGCTTCTTCTATTTTTGGTATTTTAAAATGGCTAGATTAGACATTGTTTGAAGATGTTCTTGCTAATTTGCAAGATGTTTTGAAATCCATTGAGTCTAGTTTGAGAAGGAATCATTGATAGATGATATTCTATTGGATAGTTGCACATAAATGAAACAACATTAAAAGAAGTTATGGTTTTAGTTGATGAAGATTGGGCTTCCTGCCTTTTGTTTAATTATTATTTATAATTACTATTAGTGTTAGAAATGTTCTATACTATTGTAAATTGTAAGATGATATATATTATTAATAGCAATGAAATTTCTTTTGAATTTTTTTTCTCAAAAAAAGCATAGCAAGAGGAGTAGAAAAGAATTTTTTTCTAAAAAAGGAAAAGATAAAAGGGACTCTCTAGATCAATAGTAATTCATAACTGATTTAGAATGCCTTCCCATACTACTTTTTAAATCGATCATGACTCAAAAATCGATCTAAAAATTATTTTCTAAATCAATTAAATAACTGATCTAAGAAATGTAACTTTCTATATTGGTCGTATCTACATCTATATTAGAACTAACCTAAAAGTCTATTTTAACTTATTTAGAATGTACTATGTGTAGTAGGTAAACATGATTCTATCATTATACTAAGTTTTGCCATTCTCTAATGCCCTATCATTATTTTTATGTAGTTAAAAAAAGATGTTAGATCACTCAAGTGTTCTAGAGATAATTGATTCACATAATATCTCCAAAGGTGGAATCATTAATTTTTCTAATATAAACATATATATTTATGCTAGATGTCATGTTTATTTGTCACTTTATTCATCTTGATATAGGATGAGTTGATTGGAAAATTAAAAAGTAAAAAAAGAAAAAACTACGATGGATCTTCAACAACCTATTAATTTCCTATCTCTGTTTTACAGTTGTCTTCTGAAAGTTGATGACTATTCGAGCCAAATAATGCTCCTTCCCTTCATCTCACCATTACTTAATTCAAAATGTTCTCCAAAAAGGATTAATGTGATGATAGTATTTAAAATGCCAACAAAACTTCAAGTGTTCATGTATAAGTGTTTTCTTTTGAATTCAACATGACCAGAAATTTTTTCCTTTTATGCTGTTATTGGTTAGGGTGCTCAAGAAGCAAGAAGAGAAATTGTTGAAGAGGATCTTATTCCAAAGATGCCAAAACTTGCAACTTCATCATCCGATGCAAAATTCACCAAACATTTAATATGTTTTAATTGAATGGAATTGAATTTCTTTTATATATGCCCGTTTAGATCACCTTTCTGTAAAAGGCCTTTTAGAATAACCACAGTTTACAAAAATGAAGTTTGGAAAAAAGTAGAGAAGTTTACTATGAACCTGTTTGGATGAAAAAGAGAAAAATGATGGTTAGAAGCCATGGTTTGGTTTTGCAAAAATGCAAACCAAACATGCATTGTTGGACAAAATATCAAGAATAATGCATTTTAATATTGGAGGTTTAGAAAGCAGCTACTAATTATCATTTTGTTTTATGTAGACTAATAAAGACATAGGGTGCTCAGCTTTTCTAGAACTAAGGTCCTCATTCAAAGAAAATTGAAACAAGAAATCAATTAACAAATTCAAAACCAAGAAAAGCTATGCCAACAACAACAGTTGTTACTATTTCACAAGATGAACCATCAAAGGTAACATTATTGTTCTTTCTAATGTAAGATATATAGATTTATGCTAGATTATTTGAACTTAATCCTTTATCTTTTTCATCTTCACAAAGGATGAGTTGGTCCATAAAAATGTGAAGAAAAGGAAACACTTACAATTAATGGATCCTTATTGACTTTGGGAAACTAGACTTGACATACAATCTAATGATTAAAAAATATTTAACATTCATTGAAGATTGAATTTTTTATGCATTAGTATCATAGAAAAACCCAACTTAAATGTCATTGGTGCTGTGCAAATTGTTAAAGTAAGAGGTGAAAAAGTTACTTAATTGGAGACCATACATCCAAGCTCCTTAATTTCTAAAATGATGGTCTTCTTGTAACACAAGAAGAAGAAAACCTTTCAAAGACAACATTTAGAACGGTTAAAAAAAAGGTCCTAAAAAAATTTAATCGGTGACATTTTTGTAAATAAAAGCTTTTTGTTATTAATTTTTTATAGCCATTTTAGAATTTAATATATTGATCATATTTTTTAACAAAGTACATATTCCTTATGCTTTTGGTTTGAGGGATTTTAGAGGGAAAGGGAGAGGAGGGAAAATTTTTTATCTTTTTATTTTTCAAACTAAACAAGGGAAAATTAATATTTTCACTCCTATCTCTTCCTTTCGTTCCTGTCTAAGGATGAGAGGAAAAGTGCTCCCTCCCCTTATTTAGTTTGAAAAAAAAAATGATGAAAATTTTTCCCTCCACCCCTTCCATCCAAAATCCCTTGAACCAAATGGAGTCTAAGAGTCCTAACATCGCAATCCTTCTTGCTAGAGACAGCACTAATACAAGTACCAAATTTTTGAAGAGGAAGAGGAAGGTTAACTAGATGTTATTAGTATCTTAATTTCAAAGTTTATAGCTCCTTTGATTGCTTATTTTGCACTTTATAAGTGGCTTGATAACTAGAAGAAGTCACTGAAGTAGCATGAAATATTTCATCCTGTGATTTGCTAACTATATTTTTATAATTTGTTATAGCTAGTTGACCCTCTTGTGCTGCCCACACCAATTCTTTCAAGTGAGCAAACTTATGGGACAATCTTGCCACCAAGTCCTATACCATCAAATGCTCCAACCAATCTCATGTAAACTCCTTCATTTATCCTCAGAGTCTACTTATGGTGAGTTTCTACATTGTCTTCTTTTAATAACGATTCCTTCATTTTTTTTAATTTTCAATATATTTCATATATATTTCTAACTTTTAGTCATTTAGGGAGAAACATCCTAGACAAACTTGGGACCACAAACCAACCTTCGCATGAGGTGAGGATACTATTCCTGCTTCTATAGTAAATCTTATGCCCTCATTGCATGTTTGCTCTTGTTATACTTGACTTGATTCCTTGTTGATTCTATGAGTATTTTAACTCTCAAAGTTAAGTTGATTTTATTATATCTTATTTGCTAATGTGATGGTTTTATTAGGTCAACTTGTTGAACATGACTTGCTGGAGATGGAACCTTCTTTTTATGAGATCAATAATGCTTTGGGTTAGAGGCAGCTCAAAACAAATGTAGGGCAAATTAATACCATTTTAATGTTGCAAGAGCATGCGAATGTTAGGGTACGTTTATCAACTTTCAAAGGAGTGTTAAGAAATTCTGTAACAACACACGAGATCAATGTTGGGAAACAAATCATTGCCAAATTTAGGCACTCTGGCTTTTAACATGGATATTAGATATTGTGATAAACTATGATACCTATAAAAGATTTATTGAAATTGCATCATGCACTATGCCTCATGATGGCTATATAATGCATAACATTATTGACTTGTACCCATTGTATAAGGGTTATTTTCCTAGCTCAAGAGTAATCTTATATATCTATATCTCAACCAAATAGCTTGCTTTTACTTGTATAACTCATGACAATCTCTTTGCTATTAAATTTATAACTCGTGACCACTTATAAATGCACCAACTCTAATTAGGCAGGCATAACTTTGCTTGATAATAGTATGATGTAAAATTTTTTAAATTCATTAATGATGGTGCATTTCATATTTCCAATATATTTAAATAACTATTTATGCTTAAAACTGATTTTGATCTCGACATTCTTACATTTACCTTAAATATATTTCGTTGGAGAGATTCAAATTTTGTGCCTCTTACATCCTTTAAGTTATCCTTCTTGTGATATAAATTTCACTATAAACAGTAAGGGAATCGGTTAACCTTTATTTATTTATTTTTATACTTGAAAAATGAAAGGAAACCAATTTTAATGGCCATCATCAAAATTTTTAAAAGACAATTTTGAGTTCACAAAAAAAAAGAATTTTGAAATGCTCTTTTTGAAAAAGGAAAAAAGAAGCTAGTTCCAATTACATTTCAAATATCATTATAAAATAGTTAATATGGATATGCATAGCATTTAGTAAAATAAACATGAAAATCATGGAGAGGGCACCCCCTTTGTGTGTGAGTGTTTATTCATCCTTCTTCTTATGACCAAAAAATAGAGGTTAAATTCAATAGACATGAAACGGGTTTTATGAAAGACAAAAATAGTCTTTTCATGGAAAAGTATAACAACTCACATTTAATTAATTGAAGATGTATGTGTTTTGTTGAAGGGGTCAAGATTGGAGGAGCATGCGAGAAATGGAGCAAGAAGAGAAAAAGAAGCAGGGGCACCTTGCATTGTGGCGGTGCCGGGTATAGTCACGACGAGGTTCAAACTTGGGACGAACTCATTTTTAGACAGAAGCATCCCATGCCACGGCCTTTGAGCCATGGTGACGGCACATTTTTGGCTAATGGACTCAAAATAGAGAGCAATGGCATTGCGGTGCCATAACCCTCCACCATAGCGACAGTCAAAAGATTTGGTTAAATCAAAAGCAAACAAATTCAACAAAACAGAGGGAGTTTGAGGTTTACAGAGGAAGCTCTATTAGGGTTTAACTCATGGAGGTAGAAGACGTGATTTTTGAGCTCTTCGAGGCTTGATCTTTGCAAGGTATGGTGATTTCTTCATATCCTTCTCCATTTTCACCAATTGTTTTTAGGCTTTTGAGGTGGTGATTGTGATTTATGAGATTGGGTGAGTTTCTATCAATTAGATTGTGTTTGAATGCTTTAATGAAGTATTGTTGGGTATCTCCAAGATTTGGGTTATGAATTTTGGATGTTTGTGATGTTGTTTATGCAAACCCTAGCCTCTAATAGTAGGAATCTTCATGAAATTTGAATTATATAGACTCAAGGTTAATTTTGGGAGTTGATTTAAGTATTTTGATGAGTGGATATAGTGGTAGATTCATGGTCTTGTTGAGTATGAGCTTAGATTATCAAGTTACGTTTTACTGGAGGTTATGTTCTTATGTAATTTGTGTGTGTGGTGGATTCTATAGGATTGTGATTGCTTTGTTAAGGCATGTATACTCCTAGAAGTCGTTTGCAAGTGGCAAACTCATCAGTAGGTAGCTAATTTGTTAAATGGTGGAAATTGGCCTGATAGGCACTAGTTGTCTTGGGCAATTCTAATGGATACATTGAAGTTTTGTCGAATATTAAGTTTGATCAATATTGAATACGGCTAGTTTGACTTGTTCTTGCTTTTCTTTTATGTGTGTGTGCATGCAATAGAGACTCTATGGCCTACCATGGTAAAGTGCACGTTGAGCAACTTGAGGTAACGGGGAGTAACTTTGTTTGTTCAATAAGTTTTGAACTTTTCATATCATGAGGAAGGGCTTGGCCCATAGTCTTTGTGTATATTTATTAATGCTATGTGCAAGGATGTAGTGTTGATATGATCTTCGCAATGTTGATAGTGATGATAGTAATAATAACGAATTGAATATGAGAGCATGTTAGCATAATAATGATAAAATAATGACGATGGATGAGAATAGTTAATATGAATAAACGTGTGTGTATGTGTGATAATGAATATAGTGAGTCTTGATTATAAATATTGTGTAAACTTGTTTGGTTCACATGATGATGAAAATAATGATAATGGAAACAAATGATACCAGCCAACATGAATGTGTATATATATATGTCCATACTTGCGAGAATGACGGATGTTGATAGATAAATATATATATGATTATAGTGCATCCCCATGAGATATATGTATGATGATGATAATATGCTAGCATGATTACATATATATGGCATGAGATGACATGTTAGCATACATTAGACATTGTCACGAGTCATTCATAAAAAAAGCATTATATTGTTAGGTGATGATGCCTTAATATCACATGGTATGCCAATCCGTTAAATAGCACATGATATCTTATGTTCAGGTGAAGTAGCTTATAATATCCTTGTTGAATCAAGAGTTTTGATGATTCCAAACTAACATCCAAGAGCTTGGATTGAAGATATCAAAGGAGATCAAAGTGTTTCAAGTGAAGAATCTCTGAGTAATTGCTGCTAGATCTTCTGTAATATCTTTTGTTATGTTTAAATGAGGGTAAAAGATTTTGATTTTAAGAAAAGATGTTTTTAAACCTTGTTTTTATGTTAAATCTTGACTTATTTAAAAAATACCCACAAACAGACGAAGTTTGAAAGTTTAAATTGAACAGTCATATTGGAAATTCGAACTTTACCTTTGGAAATTCGAATTTCGAGCTAAAACTGAATAAGTCTGAAGAGATGTCTCTCTGTCAGACAAATTTTGATTCTCCAAAATTTGAATTTTCATCCAAGTCTGAAAGAAGCCTTTCAGTGACAGACGAACTTCTCATCTTCAAAATTCAAATTTCAGATAAAATGGAGTTTGAGAAAATTGAAGAAATTCGTCTGAAATAATGTTGATGTTCATCTAAAATCAAGATGAAATTGAGTTTCAAAAATACTATCTGACAGACGAACTTTGACTTTCCAACATTCGAATTTTCATATAAGTCCGAAAGAGCTTCTTTGAAACAGACGAACTTTGACTCTTCAAAATTCGAATTTCAGACAAAACACAACTTATGAAAATGGAAGAAATTCATCTGAAACATTGTTAAAATTCATCTGAGATCAAGAATAATTTAAGTTTCAAAATTGCTTTCTGTCAGACGAACTTCAAACATTAAAATTTGAATTTCAGAAGCTAAGGTTGTGAGTCTGTTGAAATGAAAAATTGACATAAGAATGACAGAGTTTTGTAACTTCGAATGTTGAAGTTAGTCTGAAAAGAGTCACTCTGACAGACGAACTTCACTCATTCAAAGTTTGAATTTTGAGGAAAGTAATCTACTGTGCCTCTTTAAAGGTTCTACAGACAGACGAATTTTGGGCTTCCAAAATTCGAATTTCGAAGGCACTGTAGAAAATTGAAAACACTGTTCACACTTAACCGAAAAACTTTCTTCTTGAAAATTCGTATGTCACATTGTGAAAATGTTCTGTAAGTTTCAAAATTCGAATTTCACTTCATAAACAGACGAACTTCGTACTGTAACATTGGAAGCTTTAGCCTTCGGTTCCTTCGAAATTGGTCTGTTGACTAACCAAAATTTGAATTTCAGTATGTCAGAAACATTAAATGCGGTTGGTAAATGGATAGTTTTTCAGAGTAACTGTTGGATAACTTCCCCAATGGATAGATTTAGTCTCTAACCAATAGTTAGGACCAAAAATCTATAAATACAATATCATTTGAAGTTGTGAAACACGAATCAAACATATATATACCGAATTTCTACTAAGTCTTCTTCTCAAAGCTTTTTACCCTCTCAACTTCAATATTTGTACTTTAACCTTCATATCTACTCTATTCAAGAGAGTTATATCTTTGTAAATAATCTACTCTTCATCTGGAAGATAGATTTACTTGTGAGGGGAAATCACAAGGGGATTGAGAAGCACATTGTATAAGTGCTTAGAGAGATTGAGAAAGCTCCAGAAACAGAGCATACTCGTCGTACTGTGGCATTAGCAAGAAGCCCGTTGAATTCTTGCTATATAGTGGAAAAATCTCAAAAGTTATCTTGGGGACTGGATGTAGGTCAAGTGGATAGACCGAACTAGGATAAATTACTGAGTCTTCTACTCCCTATCTTTACTTTTTAGCTTGCTCTATTCTATATGTTGCTTCCATTACACTGTGCTATCTTCACCCATTTCACTTTGTGCAGAAATATTTCAATCATCCCAATTCACCCCCCTCTTGGAAAGTCAGCCTTGCTAACAAGTGGTATCAGAGCCCAGATTCCCATTCAAAGGATCTCACAGTCCGGGAATTAAGATGGCTGGCTTTGGAGAAAGCATACTTCCTGAAGGGAACAACACTAATAGACCACCAGGCTTCAGTGGAGAACATTATGGGTACTGGAAGATGAGGATGCAGATTTACCTCCAATTAATTGATCTTGATATATGGTCAGTCATTGAGAAAGGAGATTTCATCCCAATGACTCTAACTGAAGATGGAAGACACAAAGAGAAGCTAGAAGCAAAGTGGAATAAGGAAGATAGAATGAGAGTCCTGCTAAATTTCAAAGTAAAGCATTGTTTAGTCAGTGCCCTGAACCAGGACAAATTCTACAGAGTCTCACAATACTCCATTGCAAAAGGGATGTGGGACACTCTGCAGATTGCACATGAAGGAACAACTGGGGTCAGGGAAAACAGACTGAACACATGCATTGGATAGTATGAAAGCTTCAGAATGGATGAAGGAGAAACTGTAAAGAAGCTCCAAAAGAGATTCACTCTCATTGTGAATCAATTGAAGAGCCTGGGAAAGGAATACACTCAGTCTGAAAAAGTAAGAAACATACTCATAGGTCAAGTGGATAGACCGAACCAGGATAAATTACTGAGTCTTCTACTCTCTATCTTTACTTTTCAGCTTGCTCTGTTTTATATGTTGCTTCCATTACACTGTGCTATCTTCACCCATTTCACTTTGTGCAGAAAAATTTCAATCTTCCCAATTCACCCCCTCTTGGGAAGTCAGCCTTGCTAACAATCCCTAGCACTAAATAGTCATCCTCAACCAGGAGATTCAGGTGGCAATGGATTGGGAATATATCTTCTTTAAATAGTCACCAATTCGTGTGGTTTAGGGGAAGGGAAACCATTGTCCAACTATTAGTAGAATGGTCTTTAGCTAAGTCATGACTATTAGGAGGTGAGTTTAGTGGTTATCCTAGAATTGTTTTTCATCGGATGTTAGAAGGGGACTACTTGTTGAGGTAACCTTATGATGGTAACTAGCTCATGGTTATGGCCGTGATTGGTGTGGGGTTCCATTGCATAATGTAATGACCCTGAATATTAATCCCAAGATGAATATTGATAATTGGTACAGGACCAGAGGAAAGATTGAAATTGAGATAAAGAGAGAAACAGAACAGAATTGCCTTACACTGCGGTGATGAGCAGTGGTGTCGCGGTAGTCAAGAGATAAAAGGCACTGGCACGGTAGCTAACTTAAGTGGCATCACTGTGAACGATGCTAAATCAGTTTAAATTAGAAGTTGAACTAGTCACCGGAAGAAGAAGAAGAAAATAGAGGATGAACAACATGCTTTGCTAGGGTTCGATATTTCTGAGCTTGGGGGCTCGATTTTTGGTATTTGGAAGTTCAAATCTTGTTAGCAAGTTATCTCTTAACTCTCTTCTGCGTTTCTCTTCAAGTTTTACGAAAAGGTTTTCAAGGATTTATTTAGAGTTCCAATTTGGGTAAGTTTCCATTGATTAAATTATGTATAAAGGTGTTCTAGATGTGTTGTTAGACGTTTCTATGGATTGAGTATTAGTTTTATGATGTTTAAGTGGTATATCTCCCAAACCCTAACCCTTAAACCTTGATCTAATTGGGAATCCAAAGATGTATGAGTATGATGATGATTCTAAGTGTTGTTTTGGGTGTTTTGATGCTTGGGTTTGCTTAAGGAAGCTTTATTTTCCATCCAGTATATGTTTGACTTGGTAAATGTATATGCTATGGTTGAAGAATTGTGATAGTAATAGGTAATTGATGTTATATAGGTTGTTTGTTGACTCAATTATAATCTGACCCTGGATATTAATCCTAAGATGATTATTGAGAATTGGTACAAGATCGGAGGAAGGATCAAATTTGAGACAAAAGGAGAAATAGGACAAAATGCCCTTGTGCTGTGGCGAAGAGCAATAGAGACATAGCAGTTGAGAGATAGAAGGCACTAGCACTGTGGCAAACTTAAGTGGTGCTGCAGTGAACAATGCTAAATCAGTTTAAATCGAAAGTCAAACCAGTCACTAGAAGAAGAAGAAAACGGAGGATAAATGAAGTGCTCTGCTAAGGTTTGATACTTCCGACCTTAAGGGTCTGATTTCTAGCATTTGAAAACTCAAATCTTGTTAGTAAGTCATCTCTTAACTCTCTTCTATATTCGTCTTCAAGTTTTATAGAAGATTTTTCATGGATTTGGTTAGGGTTCAAATTTGGATAAGTTTTCTCTAATTAAATTGTGCATAAATATGTTCTAGAGGTGTTGTTGGAGGTTTCTATGGATTGGGTGTTGGTTTTATGATGTTTAAGTGGTATATCTCTTAAACCCTAATCCTCAAACGTTGATATAATTAGGAATCTGAAGATGTATGAGTATGATGATGATTCTAGGTGTTGTTTTGGCTGTTTTGATACTTAGGTTTACTTGAGGAAGCTTTATTTTCTATCCAATCTATGTTTAAGTTGGAAAATGTGTATGCTAAGGTTAAAGAATTGTGATAGTAATGGGGAATTGATGTTATGTAGGTTGTTTGTTGACTCAATTGTGATCTAACCCTGAATATTAATCCCAAGATAATTATTGATAATTGGTATAGCATTAGAGGAAGGATCAAAATTGAGACAAAAGGAGAAACAAGACAGAATGCCTTTACGTCACGGTGAGGAGCAATGGCACCACAGCAGTCGAGAGACAAAAAGTACTGGCACCGCGAGAAACTTAGGTGGCGCTGCAACGAGCGATGCCTAATTAGTTTAAGTCAGAAGTCAAACCAGTCAATGAAAGAAAAAGAAAACAGAGGATAAATGACATGCTCTGCTAGGGTTTGATATTTTTGACCTTGGATTTCTAGCATTTGAAAACTAAATCTTGTTGGTAAGTCATCCCTTAACTGTCCTTTGCATTTCTCTTCAAGTTTTACCGAAGATTCTTCATGGATTTGGCCAGGGTTCCGATTTGGGTAAGTTTCCACTAATTAAATTATGTATAAATGTGTTATAGAAGTGTTGTTGGATATTTCTATGAATTAGGTGTTGGTTTTACAATGTTTAATTGGTATATCTCTCAAATCATAACCCTCAAACCCTGGTAAAATTGAGAATCCAAAGATGTATAAGTATAATGATGATTTTAAGTGTTGTTTTGCGTGTTTTGATGCTTGGGTTTGTTTGAGGAAGCTTTATTTTCCATCTGGTCTATGTTTGACTTAGTAAATATGTATGCTAAGGTTGAAGAATTGTGATAGTAATTGGGAATTGATATTATGTAGGTTGTTTGTTGACTCAATTGTTATCTCTTGGCTCCAGTTTATGTTTGGGAAGGTATCAGATTATTTGTGATTGCTCCATTGGCCTACCAAGGTGTCGAGTATGTTGGACAGTTGAGGTAACTGGGGTTTTCTTTGTGTTTGTGATATATGCTTGATCATTTTCATATCATGATATGCATCCTTTATATATAGATATATATTCATCTTTTCATATCATGATATACTCTATAGCTCATATATGTTCTTTTCTTTCATATCATAATATGTGCAGCTACATGGCTAGTAAGTATCCTAACCTTGTCTTGTTTTATAATGATAATGGCCACTGGGATTCATGAGTATGAGATAACATATATGCTGATTATTAATATATGTTGAAGGTGATGCACCCCATGACTTATTTTATACATCTTTATGACATGCTTGTATGATAGAAATGATATATATGCTGATATGTTAGCATGCATTGGGCATTGTCACATGTGATACATCGATGATATATGGTTTGGGTGACAAGACTCTATATACCATGTGGTATGCTAATTCATTAAACAATAAACAAGGCCTTTTATTCAAGCGGTGCAGCTTGTAATATTCCAGTCACTAAATAGTCAACCTATGGCAGTGTATGGTATAGCTCATGGTTTTAACTGTGCATAGATGGGGAGTTATGTCTGCATATCATGCATATTGCATTACATTGAGTTATGTGTGATTATTGGTATGGAAGTATGATTATATGTGTGTGTGTGTGTGTTTGTGCCCTTGGCATACAGGGACATATGTCTCACCCCATGGCTAACAATTCTCAGGTGAAGGATCTAGCTCTAGCAAGGATATATCCAAGGAGAGCTTGGGAAAGGAAGATTGAGAGTACCCATGGGTGACAAGGGTTTACCCTCTTTGTTATCTTTGTCTTATGTATAGTAAAGTGCCACTGTTATGAATGTATGATACTATGTGTCTTAGTGTATGTGTATCCTAGGGCGTGTATGGTGTATGACCCCTTTTATACTCTATTGATCATGTGTATGACCTTTGTATGTTGATGGGCCTATGATAATGTTGATGGATTAGTGAGTATTAGTTATGGTTAGATTTGGAGTAAAGTGACCTATAGGAGTTGGAATCAGGTCAATCGAAGATCGGAATACAAAGTTGTATGTGTCAGAGGTTTGATTAAAAACTAGAAATTTGTTGATATGGCAACAGCAAGTGGTGCCACGGCACCAACCTATTCTGCCTCTCTGAGAATGTGATGGTATTATAGCTAGCCACAACCCCAGCACTGTTTCACCCCTTTGGTTGGTGTTTTTTATGTTTTTAGGTGGTTTTTTGTAGGGTTTGTTTCAATAGGATGTTACACAAAACATGAGCATTTCATCATGCATGGCATAATTTGCATCTATAGTAATAATATATGGACATGTGTATGAGCTTGTATCCTTCTTTGTATTTGTATGGGTGTTGTGTCTTGTGATTAATTAACTTATTATACCTCTTTTATGTAAATCCATGTTTATGTTTGTTTGGTTGCTTCCTAGTTACTATGACTCTTGTCTTACCCCTCGTGGGAAATTATTTACAGGAATGGGACCCAGTCCTTGCAAGGATAGAGTAAAGGTGAATGAGTCCCCTCAGGGGTATATGGGATATCTGAGTACCTTTGTGGTATATGATTGGTGTCGGATGAGTGGAGGGAGTTTCATCTTGCAATTTTCAAGGTTGTGATTGATGTTCTTTGTAGACTGACAATTAGATTGTCAAAGGGAAGGTGCTTGCTAGCCTACCACTTTGTACTACTTTTATCGGATCGTTTGTTGGCTTCTACCTCTGTGCAGCTGTTGTCTAGCGGATATCAGAAAACCACCCCTGGTGATTATAGGGTCTTTGTGGTTCTTTTGGTAGTGAAGAGGTTGGGATTGAAAGAGTGCTTTGCTAAACCCCTACTGATCGGGATCCTGCAAGTATACAAGGTCGATTGCAGTAATAAAAAAATCTCTAGAGTATTCCAAAGGTTGAAGCAAAGGGAGGTTGTGATTTACTCAATTAAATAAGTTTAATTCAATCACTGAGAGCGTTAGGAAATTGAGTTTCATCTTCCTGGGACAACTAAAGTTACTCTTAACTTAACTCCTTCTATAATTATAGTGACAGTTATTTCTAAATTATCCTAATTACCTTTTAGTCAATTAGTCTGTATTTAATTAGGTTTTAATTCACTCTCGTGCAACTAAAATTCTTAATTAAACCTTGAAGTTATAATTAAAGTTACCATAAACCCCTAATTCTATCTCTAGAATTGTTGTTTATGTCTATCTCTCTAGGTTTAGATTCGCTTTTCACCTTTCTGTCTATCAAGTTTACCCACAGAATGAATTTCATGGTGGTCAATCACAAAATCCCCAATGAAGCACAAAAGAGATAGATATAATTAAACATAAATAGATTAGAATAATTCTATCAGAAACAAGAGTCATAATTCAGAGTAAACTCTAATTAATCCTAGTTAGACTATATCCCTATCCCTAATTAGGAAAATTAGTTACGTATAAACATATTCTCAAAATCAAAATAAGAATAAATTCCCAAATCATCTGAATAATATCTAAAGAAAGAAAGAAAAGTAGTAGATGAATAGAGTGATTCAGCTTCACTATGCCTTCAGTCCTCTCAGATTTTCCTTCAAAATGCTCCCTCTAAGCTCTAGAGAATTTGGAATAAGTCTTCTAGGGCTCAGAATCGTGATTCCTCTCCTCTTATTCGTTCTTAAAAATCCTTATTTATATCCTCCGTATGACCTCATGGATGAATTTTTAATATTGCTGCTGAACACTTCACCCCACGCTGTATCATCCTTCCTTTAATTCAGCCAGTGCTGGGTGAATTTAATATTTGTTTGCTTTTGCTTCTCACCTGGCGCTGGATGAAATGCACATGTGGTTGACCCAGCACCGGGTCAATCCGTGAATTTTCACTGTCCACGCCTCTTCACCCGGCTGTGGGTGAGGATGTTGATTGGGAACTGAAGGAATTTTTTTCTTTTGTGCTTTCTTATATTCTTCTTTCACTCTAAAATCCTCAGTTGTTCTTCAAGTTTTCCTGAGATACAAATCTATGTTAAATTATATAAAATCATGTAAAAATTATATCAAAAACTCAACATTTTTTAAGGAAAATAACATCAAATATGGGTATTTTGTAGGTATAAAATAGATACATCAAATCCCCCCCATACTTGAACTTTTGCTTGTCCTCATGCAAACACTATACATGAGATCAAATAATTTTTTTTTCACATAAAATTCACATCCACCTATTTCCAACATTTAAGAGCAACCTGCTACCTATCTAGTTAAAGAGTACAATGTGTATATGGAACACTAAGCTCAATATTCAGTCAATAGATGTTTAATCATATTCATGAAATCAAGATGTGTGTGTGCCAACTAGCCTATAATTAGTGTCAATAACCCACCGTACAAGTGGATTGAAAATTACGATACTTATTTAGAAACTTGCAATACCTCAAATCAAAATCATACGAGTGTCAATTTAATAACAGGAGATCCTTAGATTTCATTTTATGCTCCAAAGCATTTTCTAAAGTTATTTTTCCCCGTACATTTTGTGCTACAATTTTTTGTAGGGATAATTGCTTTTCTTTGGCTGTCATGCGCCCTTTTGATGTGAAGGTCTCACATTTGTGATGCATACCCTTGGTTACTCAAGCTAACATCACTTTGGCACAAAGATGCCTTTGGCTCACTCATAGCTCAGTTTATACCTTTTCACGCGAAGGTCTCGCATTTGTGATACGTACCTCGGTTACTCAGCACAGGTCAAACCAGTAGAGTGGATAATTTTTCACACATTTTTTTCAACTTCCTGAGTCATGTCTCAGAAATGATAATACTCATAAATTCTAATTGAAATTATGCAAGTTCAAAAATAAATATATAATTCACTATCTTACTTATTTGACTACTTATTTTCAATTTTCATAAGCTAGCTATTAGTGCTCAATTTTAGGTTCATGATTTCTTTCTTATTATACTGGGCTGTCTATCTCACTTAGTTAACAATGAAGCTTAAGCTCACGACTTTTAAGAGAGAAAATGTACTTAAATAATAGGAGATAGATGATTGTCAATTCAAAAATAGAAATCAACGTAAAGAATAAATTAGAGAAAAAAATTTTCTTAGTCACCTAATTTTTTTTTCTAATTTATGCTCCCCCCTACACTTAGCACGAACACTGTCCTCAATGTTAAAAATGGTAAACAAGACAAGTGAAAAGAAAACTAATACTTCCCTAGCGTATGCTGGTGGTGGTTCAGTTTTCTATAATTGTTCTGCAACTGCATCTCAAGTACTATTCTGGTTATACAAAAACTCAGAGGGAAGAGGTGAAGCAGATCAAAAGACAATCAAAAGAAAAAAAATCTACTTAATTAGAAAAAAAAATTTAAAAAATAAAGGGAAAAACTCTAAGATAAAGAAAAAAAATGAAATGATCTAAATCATGGTGGTGGAGGCTGTCTAGTCTGGATCAGTTGATGTAGTAATGCCTCAGGAAGCTGTCGATGCTCCTCATCCCTCTTATCACGTTCAGCTTGTTCTCGTGTTATTTCATCAATTGTCTTCTCCATGCAGGTAATCTTCTTTAGAAGGCGCTTCAGCAGGCCGCACTTAGTCGTGATTGTTGAACTTAGACAACTGGTTATGATGGTTTAGGGTCCTCAGCTAGTTGTTCTAGGGCAGCCTCAGCCTCTGCCATATCGTGTGCTTCGGGAACTGGCTGTAGAGATCCCTCACCTCTTTTTCTCCAAACCCTATCTACTTTTATATATCTCAGGGAGCAAAGTGTCTTCTCAGATAGTACATCGTTATCAATTGGCATTCTGGTGACCTCCCCACTCATATCAACTCCCGCAGCCTTCATTAGAACATTAATCAAGATAGGGAATAAGAAGGCCGTCTTTTTGCTTTTGGCCTGGACAACTTCCCTAATGGAGCGGATGATGATATGGGTCAGTGGTATCCCAGGGATATTCCCTATATCGTGTGTCATCTTGTAAAGGAAGTACAGGTTAATGAATCGTACTTCATTCAGGCTGCTTGTGCGCGGTATGATGTTAAAAATCATGAGATAGACGAGTAACCGATGAGGGATAGCTAATGACTTTGTGAGAAGGGCTTGCCTTTAAGTACTCCTGGTAGACACCCACTAGATTTGAAGATTATTCATGGCTTGGAGAATTGTCCAAGTGGAGTCTGAAGAAATCCAGTCTCCAGTAGAGTTAAAAATAGGGCCTTGTTGCGGGAATCCTAAGAGCTGAGATAACCGCTCAGGTGTGATGATTACAGGAGTCCCTTTGATGGATGAAACTATGCTATGTTCAGTTTTTGAGTCCTTATGTTTGATGTTGGCATAGAATTGTTTAACCAAGTTAGGGTAGTGAGGTCCATACAATAAGAGAATGCCGCCCCATCCAAGTCGTTGATATAATTGGCTCAAATGAAATTGGCCTTCAATTGCTGGATATATCTCCTTCTCATAAATGAACGGGTTGCCTTCCTTGCATTGTACTAGGCTTCATTGTTTGCACTTGTAAATCAGTGTGAGTGAGGTTGAGGTGGAGGTGGATCAGTGGCAGAGTGAGATGAACTGGCCCTAGATGGCCTGCCATGAGAAAAGCTTCCTCTTACCATATGTGTACCTGTAAAACAAAGAGGAGGCTCTCTTTAAGTGCATTTCTTATCAAGAAAGCAATCAGGAACCAAACTCACGCATTATCTAGAGAAACGAGTAACTACACAACTAATGCGAAAGTAAAATTCATAATCAACATTCACCCATTATATGCCAAAAGAAAGAATTTTCAACCCTAGCTGTGTTCCTATCCAGGAAGATAATAGACATAATAAAACAAAAAGGGTGGACCGCACCAGCATGCATGGAAATATGCATAACAGTACCACCTAATAGGGTCCATAATGGACTGTAAGACAGTCAAATTAGTATCCATGCAGATGGCATTTATCTGTACCAAAATTTAGCAGGACCCCTAGGATAAGCAAGTCAAAAGACAATGGATAATACCTTTCACCTCACCAAGCAATAAGAACTAGGAATATACGCATGCACAAATAAGACGCAGCAACCATACAAAAGGTAAATCAGAAAAGCATAGCTATTATCACGTCTCAAGCATGTGAGGTTTCTATTACAGTGAAGCATGTAAAACAAGAAAGACCAAAGAGATAAGGAGAACAATGTAAAGAAAGCACATCATAGCAATTCTCATAATGTCCGAGGATACTACTTCAGCCTATTGCTATTTCTAATCAATCAACCCAGAAGATTATTCGATATAAAGCACAAAAAAAAATTGGTTTGAAGTTGCTTAAATAATATCCGGTGTTAGCAATGGTGGTAACAGTGAAAGAAACCAAGGGAAATAAGCATACCTTAAGCCAAGAATCAAACCCTGAGTAAGTAAACCACTAACCCCAGACCACAGAATGATGAAAAAATGATGACCAATGCATCGAAGCTAAAGATTTGTTATACCCACAGTTCAGAATGCATTAAGGAAAAAATCAATTGGTGGATCTTGAAGGAGGTGTGATTTAATCGGTGAAAAAGTATGGAAATGGTAGAAAATTGACTACGGAAGGCCGAAAACCACCTTTGGGTGGTGAAGGGAAGCTGTCGGTGAGAGAGGAAGAAGAAACGGCCGAAGAAATGATAAGGAAGAAGACGCGTGGGTATTTAACGAGTCCACCCAGTGCCCGATGGGTCCAATTTCATGGACCCACAGCGCCAGGTGTGATATTTTTTTTTTAACCCGGTGCCGGCTGGATCCAATTTAATGGATCCCGCGCCGAGTATTCCTCTTCTTCTCCTTGTCTCTTCATTCTTTTTTTTTTCAAAAATTGGTTGAAACTTGCCTTTTACCACTTGAAAAATGTAACATCCCAAGAAAGCTAAAATATGTAGAAATGTATAGAGATTTTGCAAAAAGGAACAGATACCATTTTGCGTGAAAAAGGGTAAAAAGGTCATTTTTCCTAGTTGAATGGAAAAATGAGAAAATTATATTTTTACCCCCAAAGAATTATGAAAAGGACATCCATGTCCCAAAAGCATTGAAATACACGTGGAGAAAGAAATAAAAAAGTTTTGGGGAAAATTACACTTAATGACCCGAAAGTTTTAGAAATTATAATTTAACCCCGGGTCAAGGGCAATTTTGTAAATATGTAAAATTACTGTCAAAATGAAGCTCTCGACGAGAGAAGTCCAATGGTATATGGCACTGAGGGTTAATGTTCAAGAATAAAGAAATAATCAGTGCCGAGTGTCCAAAAGTAATAGTAAACCGATAAAGTAAAATGTGGGCCCTACTGATGGTTAAAAAGAAATCGGGTCTGGATATGGGCCATACACAGATACCATTTAGGACAGGATAATTATGGAAATACAAAAATAAAATTAGAATAGTCCTGTATCCCAAAAATGTTAAATTACTGTAAAGACGATTTTATCGGTACAATTAAAAAGTATCCGGATTGAGGTGTATCTGGATCAGGAAAATTGGACAATTTTTGGACACATTTTTCCCTCTCTCATGCGTGATTTGCTGCAGCCAATTGTCCAAATAATTTAATGATTTTTGAAGGAAAACTTGTTGAAGAAGGAGACCAAAAAGTAATCATGGTTACTTTTGTAAATAACCATGATTAGCCATGATATTAATCACCCAATTAAGTCATTAATTGTCTTCTTTCTTCATCATCTTCACGCGTGAAGCAGTGGCTGAAACAGAGGGAGAAAACGCAAGAAAAGGAAGGAGAAAAAGAGGAAGAAAAGGAAGAGGAGTCAAAGCAAAATTGAAAAACCAATCGGTAAGCTTTTATATTACTACCCTAAGCTTACTATCCATGGTTTTTAAAGCATGATTTATGATTTAGTTTTCTTCCTTTACACCTTAGGGTTTCATCCAAATTGGGTTTTAGCATAGGAATGAGTTTTGGACCATGAAACTTAAGGGAAAGCATAGACTAGACACTAGAAGCATGAATCCATGGAAGGTTTGAAGTGATTTGAAGGAAATTTTTTTTAATCACTATGAGATAATTTCGGCCAGAACAGGGAAGGTATTTAGAGTTGGAATTTCATGATTTTGACCTCAAAAATGGATTCCCCATGGTCCAAAACCTTAGGAACAAGTATGTTGTACAAAGAAAAAGCAAAGGAAAACAAAGTGTAAAATTTGGGTTTTAGTGTATAAAGTATTGTGTAATTCCGAAAAACCAATGGATAAATTGGTTCAATGATGATGTGGATAGGTTCAAGAAGGTTTTGGAAAGCTCAAAAAGTGGTGGACCAAGTTTGGAAAGCAAGGGAGCATCATAAGGTAGTTAATTTCCCATACTAGCATTATGTTATCATGTTTATTTCAATGTGTTGTATGCCTTGTCATATGATTGCAATGATGTTTTGAGATGATTTATGTGTATTGGCTGAGTTTTTGGAGGGGCATTGAGACCCCGGGATGTCCATTTGTCAAAACGAAACTCTGCCGAAATTTTTATGAATTCATATGACATAAATGTGATAATGCATTCAAAGTGTGTTAAGATATGCAAAATGTGTTATCTTGATATTTTTATGTTGAATGTGATGATGTGATGGCATGTTGGGTGTTAACTACTGAGATTCTTTGAATCTCACCCTCCCAAATATTAACCATGAATAGGTAGCAATAATGGCAAGTCCACCAAGGAAGAGAAAGGAAAGGAGAAAGACTTTGGCCATTAACGTGATATTTATAGCATCGGCCATGAGCTTTGATCTATTGCATAAATTGGTAAATGTGATGATAAATAAGTTTCTTCCAAATTTTAATATTCCTTTAAGTTTTAGCTAAGGTGTGGCATGATATGAAGATGAATTATGGTCATGTAAATATCTTACAATTTTTGTATTGTAA
The DNA here is from genome assembly GCA_026686845.1 of Adenanthera pavonina. Classification (NCBI taxonomy): domain Eukaryota; kingdom Viridiplantae; phylum Streptophyta; class Magnoliopsida; order Fabales; family Fabaceae; genus Adenanthera; species Adenanthera pavonina. The sequence continues at coordinate 16,065,568 of JAIVEN010000017.1, forward strand.
GTATAAGGATACAAATGGTCATTCTGACCACTACCAAATGAAGGTACTACAGTATGGGCTTGTTGATGTATAAAGTATGAATGTTATCTATGTTTAAAAACTAGATAGAAAGAGCTTTCATGTGGTTCAAAGATCACTCAAATAGGATGAGTGTAAGATTTATAGTGAATTTTTAAAGTTAGCCCAGAAAACTGAAATTTCTGAAATTGACCATATGAATGGTAGAAGTTCACGAAATTTACTGTACAAATTGGCCAAGTAATTGCTCTGATTGATATTTTTCCCATGTAAATAATGTTTTAAGCTACACATGGAGACTTGAATCACATGTATGCGATTTTTATTGATTTAGTTATGAGTTTCCAAAGTTTAATTGGAATAAATGAACTAGATTAAATGAATAGTGCCAAGTTGAAAAAAAAAATTTGTTATGGCATTTATTGTGATTCAAGATTCTACTATGATATAAATAGACCTTAGCATGGTTAAATACATGGAAAATGGGCCTATAAAGTAGGTGTTACAAAAAAATTCTTGAAGAGCTGACACTTTCCCCCACACTTAAAATTAAGCACAACAATAATTTAAAAAGAAGAAATTTTTCGGAGGATTAAAAACTTCCCTGAATTGTTGCTGAATCTTGTATCTGGCTTGAAGAAGAGTTTCACACCAGTGACTTAGAACCTAAAAATCAGTACGAAACAGATTGAAAGAAAAGAGAAAAATAAAGACAGGAAGAAAGATTAGGTTGCCTCCCAACAAGCGCTACTAAATTTAACATCCATAGCTAGACGAAGCCGTTGCAAGGATGTCAAACTTCATTTAGAGAAACTAATTGTGGTGCATCAACTGATTCCCCTTCATAATAGATCTTGAGCCTCTGACCATTAACCACAAAGCGATTTCCATCAGGCCCTTGAACTTCCATAGCTCCATAAGAACACACATCGGTAACTTCAAATGGTCTCGACCATCTAGATTTCAATTTTCCTGGAAAAAATTTAAGGCGTGAATTGAATACTAACACTTTCTGTCCAACCTTAAATTCTCTCTTTATTATTCTTTTGTCATGCCAAGCCTTGGTTTGCTCCTTATAAATGTGAGCATTCTCAAAAGATTCCCATCTAATTTCATCCAGCTCAGTCAATTAGAGTAACCTTCGCTCACCTGCAGCTTTCAAGTCATAGTTAAGAGTACATATAGCCCAATATGCACAGTGCTCTAACTCTACAGGGAGGTGACAAGACTTTCCATAAACCAATCTATAGGGAGACATTCCTAGAGGTGTCTTAAATGCAGTCCTATATGCCCATAATGCATCATCTAATTTTTGTGACTAATTTTTCCAAGATGCATTAACAGTCTTCTCTAGAATGCCTTTGAGTTCCCTATTAGAAACTTCAACCTACCCACTAGTTCAAGGATGGTAAGTAGTGCTAGTTTTAAGGTGACACCCATATTTCTTTAATAGGGATTTAAATTGATAATTCTGAAAATGCACCCCATTATCACAAATAAAGGCTCAAGGGCCACCAAATCTAGCAAACAACTGTTTCACAAACTTAACCACACTAGCAGCAGTATTATTAGACAGTGCAACTGCCTTTACCCATTTAGTGACATAATCAACACCAACTAAAATGTACAAGTTACCGTTAGAAGGAGGAAAGGGACCCATAAAATCAAGTCCCTAAAGATCAAAGGGCTCAACTTCCAGAATTCCAGTCTGTGGCATCTCATGACGCTTGCTAATGGAACCTGTCCTCTGGCACCTGTCACATTTTGTCACAAAGGTTTGTGCACTTTTAAAAAGGGTAGGCTAATAAAATCCACTTTGCAACACCTTTGCAGCTATATTGTCAAGACCATGATGTCCACCATATGGAGAGGAATGGCAATGTTCTAAGATAGGAGTCATCTCCACCTTTGGTACGCATCTTCTTATAATAGCATCTGCACATCGCTTGAAAAGTAATAGATCATCCTAAAGATAGTGTCTGACCTCTGCTAAAAATCTCTCCCTCTGATGAAAATTTAGATCCTCTGGAATAATGTCTACAACTAGAAAATTAGCAATGTCATAAAATCAAGGCAAAAATAACGTATCTAGCACCCACAATTTTTCATCAGAAAATTCCTCCTTAATGAGAAATCAGATTTAGGCACATGCTCTAATCTAGACAAATGGTTAGCAACCAAGTTTTCAAAGCCCTTTTTATCTTTAATTTCCCAGTCAAATTCTTGCAAAAGTAAAATCCATCTTATCAGACGAGACTTGGCTTCCTTTTTCTCCATCAAATATCTAATAACTACATGATCAGTGTAAATAATGACTTTTGAAAGAGCAAGATAGGATCTGAATTTATCTAGAGCACACACCACAGCCAAAAATTCTTTTTTCAGTAGTAGCATAATTGAGCTATGTATCATCTAAGACCCTACTTGCATAATCAATCACATGCAACTTCTTGTCTTTTCTCTGTCCTAACACTGCTCCAATAGCATAATCACTAGCGTCACACATCAGTTCAAAAGGAATGCTATAATCAGGGGACACAACAATAGGAGCAAAAATTAAAGCCTTTTTCAAATAATTGAAAGCATTCAAACAACTATCATCAAAGATAAAAGGCATATCTTGGACAAGTAGGTTGGTTAAAGGCTTAGCAAAATTTTAGCAAAATCCTTAATGAAGTGCCTATAAAAACCTACATGTCCAAGGAAACTCCTAATAGCTTTTACCGTTGTAGGAGGAGGTAAGTTTTCTATAACCTCAACTTTAGCACGGTCTACCTCAGTCTTTTTTGCAAAAATTTTGTGTCCCAAAACTATACCTTCAGTCACCATGAAGTGACATTTTTCCCAATTGAGCACTTGATTTTTCTCCTTGTATTTTTGCAAAACTCTTGCAAGGCTAGACAAACAGATATCATAAGAGTGTCCAAACATAGAGAAATCATTAATGAAAATTTCAATTATATCCTCAACCATGTCAAAAAAAATAGCCATCATGCATCGTTGAAAGGTAGCAGGTGCATTACAAAGACCAAAAGGCATCCTCCTATAGGCAAAGGTGCCATAGGGACAAGTAAATGTAGTCTTTTCTTGATCTTTAGGGGCAATGGGGATCTGAAAGTATCTTGGATAGCCATCAAGGAAACAATAATAGTCATGCTCAGCCAGTCTCTCAAGCATATTATCAACAAATGGCAAAGGGAAGTGATCTTTGCGCATCATCTCATTTAATTTCCTATAATCAATATAGACACGCCGGCCAGTAACCGTTCTTGTAGGAATAAGTTCATTCTTTTCATTTGGGACCATTGTTATGCCATCCTTCTTTGGAACAACCTGCATAGGACTCACCCAAGAACTGTCAGAAATTGGATAAATTATACTTGCATCAATGAGCTTGAGAACCTCGGCGACCACAACTTCTTTCATATTAGGATTCAATTGCCGTTGATGCTGAACTTTTGGTGTAAAATTTTCCGCCATTAAAATCCTGTGCACACAAAGTGAAGGGCTAATACCCTTTATCTTAGAGATGCTCTAGCCAATAGCAGTTCTATGCTCCCTTAGAATTCTCAATAATTTTTCTTACTGCTCAGAATTTAGATTAGCAGAGACAATGATAGGAAAACTACTAGAGTTGCCCAAAAATGCATATTTCAAATGACATGGTAGTTGTTTTAACTCAACTTGAGGAGGTAATTGTTCAGAAGGTGATGGGAGTGATTTCCCTTGTCATAATGCCTCAAATTTTCCAAATTGCGATGTATATATAGGACCTGAACCTTCTAATTTCTTCACAGAATCAATAAAATTAACCTCTTCCACCTGTTCACTAAGGTTCAATGATATGTATGCTTCTAAAGGATCTTTATATAAATGTTTAACAGCATGCTCTTCAACTAGCTTATCAATTATATCAATACTAAAGCAAGATGCTTCAGTTTCATGAAATTTCATTGCCCTTGAAAATTTAAATTCTTCCCGCTCATCACCTACTCTCAGAATTAATTTCCCAATGGGTATATCAATCAAGGTACCGGCAATTAACAAAAATGACTGTCCAAGAATTAAAGACACATCTAAATCATCATCAGTGTCTAATACTACAAAATCAGCAAGAATAATAAGATTACCGACTTTTATGAGCACATCCTCCATGATTCCCATTGGATATCGTACTAATCTGTCAGCCAATTGTAAAGTCATACCTGTGGGCTTCAGCTCTGTAACCTCAAGTTTCTTACACAAAGAATACGACAATAAATTTATACCGACTCCAAGATCACATAAACAATGTTTAACAAGTTAAGAGCCGATAACACAAGGAATGGAGAAACTCCCTGGATCCTTTAGCTTTTGTGGCAACTTCTTTTATAGGATGGCACTGCATTCTTCATTCAAAGGGACTAGAGCACAATCTTCTAGACTCTACTTGTTAGAAACTAGCTCTTTAAGAAATTTGACATAAGATGGCATATTCGCTAGTACTTCAGTAAAGGTGATGTTGATGCTAAGCTTCTTGAACATATCTAGGAACTTCTTAAACTTGACATCCTGTATCTTCTTTTGGAGGTGTTACGGAAAAGGAATAGGAGGAATGTATGGTTTAACTCCAGGAGGTGTAGGATGCTCCTGAGCAATATCTTTGGAATGAAGTTCCTCACTATCCTTCTTGTGTATGCCCTTTTTTAAACTCTCATCTTTTTCCTTTGAATTTTGTTCTTCTCTCACAGCTTCTTTTAACTCCTTTCCACTTCTCTGCATGATTGCCATAGCTTTTTCTTTTGAGTTTACCTCTGTGTTACGAGGAAAATGCCCTGGATTCCTTTCAGCCACTAATTTAGCAAGGTGATTCATCTGAACTTCCATATTTCGAATTGTAGCTTGAGTGGCATTATTTGTAGTGACTTGGCTAGCCATAAATTGATCAAAATTCTTGTTTACCGCCGCTTGACTAGCCATAAATTGATCCAGATTCTTGTTAGTGGATGCTTGACCAGCTAAGATTTGGGAAAACATATCCTCTAACTACAAAGTCTTCCCTGTGGATGATGCAGGAAACTAAGGGAGTGCCTAAGCCTTGTGTTGCTGAAATCCTGGTGGTGTTGATGGATTTTTCTAAGAGAAGTTTGGATTATTTTGCTACCCAGGATTATAGGTGTTTGAATATGGATCATTTTTCCTTTGCATTAGTTGTGGATGTTCTGCATTGGGACCCATATAATTGACTTCTGCATTCCCTTCAATCATATGCACACATGTGTCAGCAGTATGACTTGAACCCCTACATGCGGAGCATGACTCTTTAGGAAGATTAGGATTATTGCTCTGTTATTGGAAAAGAAGATCCATGCGTTGATTTAACTTCTCTAGCTATGCAGATACATCAGAGTGAGAGTTAACTTCATTAATAGGTACTTTCCTGCCTCCTACTCCCTTTTGTTTGGTCTGAGTTACCACTTGATCATAGATATTCATCATCTCATCAGCAGTCAAATTACCATCCCTTACAGCAATGTCCACTAGAGACGGGTAGGTAGAGCACAAAGCATTATAGAACAGTTTAGCAAGCATCATATCTTGAAATCAATGGTGTGGACACTCATATAAGTAATTCTTGAATCAATCCCAAGCATCATAGAACAGCTCGCCCTCCAGTTGTGCAAAAAGATATATTTTATCCCTCAAGTTTACAGTCCTCTGAGGAGAGTAAAACTTGGCAATGAACGCATCGTAGATCTCCCTCCATGATGTCAATGAGTTTTTTAGCAAATTAAGAATCCATCGTCGAGCACTATCTTTCATGCAAAAGTTGAAGCATCTCATTTTAAGTTCCTCCAAAGTCAAACCATTAGAGATAAGTTGATCAATCCGGTTGTAAAAGTTCTTCAGGAAACCCAATGTGTCTTCGCCCATTCGACCATGAAAGTTTGGCAATGAGTTTAAGTAAGTGGTCTTAAACTCATAGTTCTTTGCGTTGTTTGATAGTCGGATACAAGATGGACTGTCATACACTACAGGCTTGTCTGCATCCCTCCAAAATAGACAATTTGGATTTTGAACAATTGGATTTATATGAGGGATTATTTGATAACCTTCAAGTGGATTGTTGATGTCATTAAGATCATCATTATTCACATGACTGTTTTGAGCCATCTCTCTTCTTTTAGCTCGATTCACCCTACAAGCACATTCAATTTCAAAATTAATAGGAGTCAAATTAGAAGTACTATTGAGACTTTTGGATCTCAATAACATGGGAGAGAAAAGTAGAATCAATGAGATAAAAGAAAAACTAAAATTAATAATTCAGCAAATCGATAGCCTCCCCGGCAATGACGCCAAAAACTTGATCAGGATTCTATAAATATACAGGGTCGATTGCAGTAATAAAAAAAAATCTCTGGAATATTTCAGAGGTTGAACGTTAATCAAGCTAAGATCAAGCTAAGAGAAAAACAATAGTAAAAGAAACTAATTGAGTTTAATTCAATTACTGAGAGCGTTAGAAAATTGGGTTTAATCTTCCTGAGACAACTAAAGTTACTCTTAACTTAACTTCTTCTATAATTATAGTGATAGTTATTTCTAAATTATTCTAATTATCTTTCAGTCAATTAGTTTGTATTTAATTAGGTTTTAATTAACTCTCATACAACTAAAATTCCTAATTAAACCTTGAAGTTATAACTAAAGTTACCATAAACCCCTAATTCTATCTCTAGAATTGTTGTTTATATCTATCTCTCTAGGTTTAGGTTCGCTCTTCACCTTTTAGTCTATCAAGTTTACCCACAGAATGAATTTCATGGTGGTCAATCACAAAATCCCCAATGAAGTACAAAAGAAATAGATATAATTAAACAATTGAATAATTCAATCAGAAACAAGAGTCATAATTTAGAGTAAACTTTAATCAATTCCAGTTAGACTACATCCCTATCCCTAACTGGGAAATTAGTTACGCATAAACATTGTTTTCAAAATCAAAATAAGAAAAAATTCTCAAATCATCTGAATAAAATCTAAAGAAAAAAAGAAAAGTAGTAGATGAAGAGAGTGATTCAGCTTCACTATACCTTCAGTCCTCTCAGATTTGCCTTCAGAATGCTCCCTCTAAGCTCTAGAGAATTTGGAATAAGTCTTCTAGGGCTCAGAATCGTGATTCCTCTCCTCTTATTCGTTCTTAAAAATCCTTATTTATATCTTCCGTACGACCTCGTGGATGAATTTTTAATATTGCTGCTGAACACTTCACCCGGCGTCGTATCATCCTCCCTTTAATTCAGCCAGTACTGGGGTGAAATGCACATGTGGTTGACCTAGCGCTAGTTCAATCCATGAATTTTTATTGTCCACGCCTCCTCACCCGATCGCAGGTGAGGATGTTGATTGGGAACCAAAGGAATTTTTTTTTTCTTGTGCTTTCTTATATTCTTCTTTCACTCTAAGATCCTCAGTTGTCCTTCAAGTTTTCCTGAGATATAAATCTATCTTAAATTATATAAAATCATGTAAAAATTATATAAAAGACTCAACATTTTTCAAGGAAAATAAGATCAAATGTGGATCTTTTATAGGTATAAAATAGACATATCATCCACTATCATTGATTGTGATGCTAGAGTTGCTGTTCTCCGTTGGTGGTTGTCGGTAGCACTGGTTCTTGGTGGTCCCCTTTTTTGGGTCTGCTTTTGGCTACGTTGTTTCTTCTTTGCTTTTTGTTGTTTTGTATGGCCATCACCTTTCTTGTGTCTTGTTAGTGCAAGGTTTTTAGTTGTCTTTTGTATTTGCTCTTTTAGGGTTTTTAGTTATTGTTGGGCTTGTGTATTTCTTTGTGTTGGTTTGGCTTGTCTTTTATTTAGTCTATCTCTTGTATTTCTTCCTTTATACATAATGTAAATTTATCTTACTTGCCCGAAAAAAAAATTGGACTAACGATCTTTCCACCGAAGAAAACAAAATGGAGTACTATCGATCAGACCTCCTCTTCTTCTTATCCATCTACCAAGGACTGATTTACGTAATTGATTTAATTTGTGGGGCCAATTGCATTGAAACAAAAGAGAAAACCTCAAATTTCTCTTCGGTTTGGTTTTGGTTGTTTTTGTTGCTTCTTTTTCTCTGACCCAACGGAGATTTTTTTTTTTTGGGGAAGGAAAATTGGAAAAGCTCCACATTCCACACTGTGGTGATTCACATGTTTGCAAATCAAGGTTTTGGCTTCGACTGTTCCAAAACCAAGGTTTTAGGGTGGTGCCACCAGAGACCGATAGCCATTTTTGACACATGGGATTTTATCATAAATAGAAAAGACTAATGCTTAATACTTAAAAATTAAAATATATAATTTTACTTTGGCATCATTTTGTCCCACACTTTGGTATCGTCACTTGCTTTTCTTTCAATCTGCATTCCTCCTCATTCAGTTTTTGATGGGAGACACGTTAGGAACCCGTCCTAAGAGCCTTCTTTGATATAAGGATCGTGCAACTCAAGGAAAGATGAATTGAACTCAAGAACAACGAAGAACAACAATGAACAAAAACTAAAGAAAATAGACTCGATGAAATAAGAAAACTGAACAAAATGTTGGTCGAAGGAAGTAGACTCCAAGAGAACCTGTCTCTTGAATCCTAACTCCGGGACGCCACAAGGATCACCACTCCTTGATAAGTCCTCATTCTTTCTGGCACTCAAGGATAAGCAAGAAAGAACTCACAGAACAACAATAAAGTTGCTGAAAAGAAATTCATTCATTCATGTTGTCTTTTGCAAGAGTACAAGAGGTGCCTATTTATAGACAAGTATTAACCCACAAACTAACTCTAGTTCACCCCACAAACCTAACCTTATTAATGCTAATTAATACAAAAAGGAAATCCTAAGTCAAAAGGAGCATTTAATTCTAATTTTGAATTTGAAAAGGTTGGCTCCTCTTAAATGCATAAAGCAAAGCAAATCAGATCATTATTTGCCTTTTATTGAAAAGGAAACAAATTGACTAAAATAATCCTAATAAAATTTATTAAAAACGTCACTTTTAGTGAGCACATGAGAAGCACATGGATTTTAAGTAAATCCTCCTTGTTGGGCTTTCTCCAAGTTGGGCTCTTTGACTATAATTTGGCTCCACATTTTCAGCTTGCCTCTTTCTTTGTTTTGGGCCTCAAAATCATTCAAATACAATGGTTCCATGTTAATAATGTCTTGGATCAGCCCATTCATGGCTTTTGTTCTAGCTCTAGTCATTGGTCCTCCAATACCTTGAAGTGGGCCTTGAATTTGTCCATGGTCCATTGTTGCTCTTAGCTTGCCCTCCTCATCATATGCCTTGATCGTACTCTATCATTCCCTCCCTCTTTGAAAAGATTCGTCCTCGAATCTCCATAATCTATATGGAAAAAAAGGGAACGATTAAAAACATCAAATAAAAAAATATGGAGTATACTTACTTTTCAAGCCTGATTGATGCATCTTCTTTTCAACCCTTGTTTGAATGTGTGGTGCAATAATGACTCTTGACTACAAATTCATCCTTTTTAAAGTTTCATCTTTATATTCTTGCATTCCAAACCAATCTCCAGGATAAAAAATCTTGTAATGACCATTAGTTTGAATTGCATAGGATTTGTGGTCGTGCATTAGTACATAAGAACTTGATTTCCCTTCCATAACATCCATACTAATAACCTGCAACAAAGAACTAGAGAAAGAAGGAACATATGGAAAATATGAAGGAAGGAGTTGAAAAGAAACTACCTTAAACTCTCCTTTACTCAAACAACCAACAATTGCTTTTACCTCATTATTCTCGTCTTTTCTCAAACTCTCCTTTTCTTTTCTCTTTTCCCTCTTTTTCTTTCTCTTTTTCATTCTTCTCTCAAGTTTCTTTTCACTTAGTTGTTTTCCTCTTTTTTCATTTTTTTGCACTCTTTCTTTTCTCACTTGTTTTTCACTCTTGTTTTTACCACCCATATTCTTCTCACTTTTATTTTTCCTTTCACGCTCACTTTTGATTTTCTCATGATTTTCATAGAATTGAATACAATGCTTGTCATGGGCTTTCTTTACTTCAAAAGAACAACTTTCATCAAATAACCATGGATGCCTAAACACCATATCAACATGTTCAACTTCATCACACCCATGAGAACTAATTTCTAATGGCATAACAATGTGAATATCACTAGAAACAAGTATACCACTATCAACAAAGTTCTCTATCACCTCACCAGTAACATCTAGAGCAGTTGTTTCCACTAATGGTGGTAAATGATCATGATCAATCCCATCAAGAATATCATCAACATTTTCCTCCTTGGGATTCTCAAGAATATCATACTCTAATTCATAAGAAACATCATCAACACAAGGATTTTGAGAATTAGAGGTACCTTTAAGAGTAGTTGATTCTCTTGGTTCAACAACCATTGTAGATGTTGAGGAAGATATCTCCTCCATTGGATCTTTTTGCTCCAAATGAGAGTCACTAGAACTTGGAACTGAAATTTGTACCTTAAAAATTTGCTCTTTTCTACAAGTTGGAAGATACTCATAGAAGTAGTGGTATGGTGCATACTTTTGCTTCAAAATGAGCTTCATGCTATTCCAAGTATCACATTGTTTCTCTTCACGAAGGTGCTTTCTTTCAAATCGTTCCCACCAGATTTTGGCTTTTCCTTCTAAGTGAAGAGTAGCTAATTTCACTTTCTTAGACTCGGAGTACTGGTAGTCTTCAAACCATTGTTCAATTCTTCCTTCCCACTCCAAGTACATATCAGGATCATTCTCTCCACAAAATTTTGGGATGTTCAATTTAACATCCTTTTTGCATGAAGTAACTTGCATGCCATCCAATTTGGTGTTCAACTTGTTGATTTGATCATTGAAAGCTCTCATTAAAGCTTTAAGATCAAGTTCATCACGAGCCATGCTTAAAACCTAAAATGTTAGTGAATAGAAGACAAAGAAAGGACCTTGCACACTATCTCACGTGTTTCACTCAACAATGATGCAAATTCACTCGTGTTTTGCACACTTTAAAGGCTTTTTTCCAGAAATAATATAATTACACTCTTGCCTTTTACCACTCACTATTGCTTCCTATGAGAGTGCAAAATTGAATCTGACTTAAATCAAGAAGCAATGTTTTAAGTGGCAATCTCAAAGTCAAAGATCCAAGAATTTAAATTCTCAAAGAGTGTAAAACGTTGGTGACCAACAAAGAAAGATGGGCTTTCTGTTTTTTTTTTTTTAACAAAAGAAACAAATTTTCCAACTAAGAAAAGAGAAAAGGAAATGCTGGAAATTAAGACAAGAGAAAAGATGTGGCATGTATACCAAAGGAAGGAACTTTTAGATGACTATCAAATATGAAACAAGAAAGGAACAAGTTAGGGAATTTAAATTGTGTAGGAAAATAGACAGAATTAAACTAGAAGAGTAAAATTCTGAGTAGAAAATAAAAGACAAGAATGGAAACTTACCACAAATGAGAAATTATGAATGGGTATTCAAAAGTTGATTCTCCTTTAATGAGATCAGAAAATGGAGCAATTAAATAACATTAATGCCCAATCACAAAAGGAAATTTGTAATTCAAACTACCACCTGGATTGAAAGATCTTAGAGTAGGAAAGAAAAACAAGATCTCCTTAATTTTTTGGAAATTGCCTTAGCAGCCATATCTATTTTTTTTTTTAATTCTTTCCTTCTTTTTTTTTTTAATTTTATATACGATTTTTTCTTTCCAAGGCTGCAATCAATTCTCTCTTTCTTTTTCTGTTTTTTTTTTCTTTTTTTTTTTTGGCAAAATCACAACAAGAAATCTGGGCAGTAACTAAATTCTTTGGGCAAATAATAAGGAACTCCACAATCTCAATGGAAACAAGAATCAAATATGGTAAGATCCTTTAGCAAAGAAAATGGACAATGAAATTAGAACAGATCATGCCACAATAAGAACAAAACGAGAGATTATGAAGTCTGGAAAATAGATCAAGAACATAGAACAAAATAGCAAGGTAAAAATGAATGAACAGTGACAGATAGTACAATGAACAGTGACGAATGAACAGTACGGATGAACCGTGCGAAAAATTTCTGAACAGCAAGCATGAACAGTACGATGATGAACAGTGCTGCAATTTTCTGGATAGCAAGGATAAATGGAATGAAACAACAAAAACACAACTTGATTTGCAAGCCGAAGCTCTAATACCAAATGATGGGAGACACGTTAGGAACCCGTCCTAAGAGCCTTCTTTGATATAAGGATCGTGCAACTCAAGGAAAGATGAATTGAACTCAAGAACAACGAAGAACAACAATGAACAAAAACTAAAGAAAATAGACTCGATGAAATAAGAAAACTGAACAAAATGTTGGTCGAAGGAAGTAGACTCCAAGAGAACCTGTCTCTTGAATCCTAACTTCGGGACGCCACAAGGATCACCACTCCTTGATAAGTCCTCATTCTTTCTGGCACTCAAGGATAAGCAAGAAAGAACTCACAGAACAACAATAAAGTTGCTGAAAAGAAATTCATTCATTCATGTTGTTTTTTGCAAGAGTACAAGAGGTGCCTATTTATAGACAAGTATTAACCCACAAACTAACTCTAGTTCACCCCACAAACCTAACCTTATTAATGCTAATTAATACAAAAAGGAAATCCTAAGTCAAAAGGAGCATTTAATTCTAATTTTGAATTTGAAAAGGTTGGCTCCTCTTAAATGCATAAAGCAAAGCAAATCAGATCATTATTTGCCTTTTATTGAAAAGGAAACAAATTGACTAAAATAATCCTAATAAAATTTATTAAAAACGTCACTTTTAGTGAGCACATGAGAAGCACATGGATTTTAAGTAAATCCTCCTTGTTGGGCTTTCTCCAAGTTGGGCTCTTTGACTATAATTTGGCTCCACATTTTCAGCTTGCCTCTTTCTTTGTTTTGGGCCTCAAAATCATTCAAATACAATGGTTCCATGTTAATAATGTCTTGGATCAGCCCATTCATGGCTTTTGTTCTAGCTCTAGTCATTGGTCCTCCAATACCTTGAAGTGGGCCTTGAATTTGTCCATGGTCCATTGTTGCTCTTAGCTTGCCCTCCTCATCATATGCCTTGATCGTACTCTATCAGTTTTCAATTCAAAGAGTCATATATTATAAAATTATTCAAATTTAGAATTTAAATAATGCATGCCTAATAATCATTTTACTAGTATTAATTTTATTAAAAAATATAGATTACCTTTATTAATTACAAGAGAAATACATATAAGACCTTTTTTATTTAAAGAAAAAAGATTTTAAAGTGCAGAGAAATAGCAAATGTTTTTTTCTTAATAGATAGAAATAGCAAATGTTTTAAACTTCAATATTACCAACAGTGGCAAGAGAGGGAAAATATGTGCATTTATAAACATTAATATTCTTAAACATTATAATTAGTATGTGATTTATATATATATATATATTAAATTTAAATATTATCCTGTACTACATGGTTCAATTATTCCGCCCACACAACTCACACGAGGGAGCTGCGGACCCTATGCATGGATCAATTATTGAAAAGGGGTTGGGGCCTACCTCCTCCTGCCTCTTTGTTTTTTCTTTGGGGAAATGACACTTAAGGACCAAGACTTTGAATTAATTTTAGTTTAGGACCACAAAATTTAAAAATATCAAAAAGGATCATAATTTTAAATTAATTAAAAACGTAAATATGAAATGACTTAAATGCCCTTGTTAATACGTTTTACACTCAACATCTACTTTTTACTATTCTTTTTCATAAATTTGACACTGAACATCCCTAATTTTACACTGAACACATTATAGAATATGAGTATAAAATTGAGAAAGTTTAGTGTAAAATTTATGAAAAAGAATAGTAAAAAATAGATGTTGAGTAGTAAAAAATGAAAGTTGAGTATAAAATTTTGAGACTTATCCAGTATAAAATCAGGGATTTTCAGTGTCAAAACGTGGGATATGAGTAGTAAAACGCAGAAGATGAGTGTAAAATTCTAAGAGTTGAATTCTTTATTGTATTCAGTATAAAATTTGGGATGTCCAGTGTCAAATTTATAAAAAAGAGTAGTAAAAAATAGATGTTGAGTGTAAAACATTTTAACAGGGGCATTTAGGTCATTTCATATTTACGTTTTTAATTAATTTAAAATTATGATCCTTTTTTGGTATTTTTGAATTTTATGGCCCCAAATCGAAATTAATTCAAAATTTTGGTCCTCAAGTGTCATTCCCCCTTTTTCTTTTTAATTTTTTTAATATTTAAATTTAAAAATAAAAAAAATATTATATAATAAAAATAGTATCTTTATATATACAATATAAATAAAAAAGATATAAAATAGAGAAAACTACACACGTATATTATATTATATTATATTATTTATAATTTTTAAAATTAAAAAATTATTTATTATATTATATTATATATATGAACCTTTTGAAAATATATTATATTATTTATAATTTTTAAAATTAAAAAATTTTAAAAATAATTCCCCTGCCACGGCACGCCCATCCTATGGAAAGGTGCCTTTCTCAAGTATAAAAGTGGGGCCTCCTGAGAGACCAATTCAGAGTTCGCTTGGTGGAACGCGCAAGAGAAGAGACTTTGAAGGTGACCTCTCTCTCTCTCTCATAATGTCCTCTGAGACTGAGTAGCTCTCATGTCATTAATATCAAATCTCACACTCACACTTTCGCTTCATCTCACTGCTTTACCCATTCATCATCCATTCCTCAAATCTTCGCTTCCGCTTCACCATTTTCGGTGCTCTTGTTTACTCTCTCCGATCGAATTCCTTTCACTTTCTCTTGGTTGCCCCCTTTCCTCTTACTTAGATTCCAAAACGAAAATACAAAAACAAGCAGATTTCTCTGTCCAACAACATTGAGGTCTCCAAAAAAATAGGTAAAATTTATTAATTTTTACTATGTTTCTTTCCATCTTGTTTATATATTTATTTTAATTCTTATTCCTATTTGCTTGTCCTTATATGTATATTTGATAATTTCAGTTTTTTCATTTGTTTCTCTAATCAAATTAATAAAATTGGCCTCCGATGTTACTATAGCATGTCCTAGTTTCCTTGAGAGTCTTCCCTTATTCTAACTCTGCGTCAGTTTCAGTTGATCTGGTCAAGATTTTTCTTTTGGAAAAAAAAGACGTCTCTAAAGAGGTCAGACTCAGAACACATCTTGATCAAGTTTAATTTTCTTTGTTTTGTGCCTGGATTGTTCATTTTTCTCTTGTATACAAGCCACCTTGCACCTTTTGTTTCCGGTTCCATATTTCTATTAATGGAAAAATTACATGTAAGGAATTTAGTTTTTATAAAATATTCTGATTAATTTTTTTTTTCAATTCGTAATTAATTTTATAATACTTTTCATGAAATTTAAAATTATTAGAAATTTTGAGAAGAAATTTAACCTGTAAAAATAATTATAATCTTTTTAGAATCCTTCAGTTTAAATATTATATATAACATCCATCCAAATCATCAGATGTAATTTTCCCTCTTTTAATTGTAGCAAAAAAATTCTATAATTATTGAATTATTGATGTTTTTTTTGGATAAAGAAATATTGAGAATTTTAGAAAGTTAATCAAAGTTTTTTTTTTAACACTATTTGTCTTCAACTATATATTTAGCTTGCAGTTAAGCTTTTCATTTGTTGCTTACTTCTAGCATAATTGAAGGATTGAAGGCTAAGATTATTCAAAATTTTTGAAGTTTTGAATTAACTATAATATCCTTTAATGTCATGCTTGATAAAAAGAAAACAAATTTTAAGAAATGAAAAAAATGAAAAAATTCATGTTAATTCGTATAGTTTTCAATGAAAGAGTTATTATTAATTATTAAATATATTAAAATTTTTAATGTAAGAGCTATAATTAGTTATTAAACATATTAAGATAAATTTTCACTTTTATTTTCCATTTCTTAAAACTTATTTTCTTTCCTCCAAACATATGATAAATCTTGCCAAATCTGGAGGACTAGATGCTAAGTTGTATGTATGCTAAATTTCATTAAAAATAAATAAATAAAGCTTCCGTTCTTTTTTTCTCGCCACGCATTAATTGCTTCAATCTGCGTGAAAATTAAAAAAGAGAAAACAAAAGAGGTAAAAATATATTTTGATTATTTTTTACTGTATTGACATTTTCGTTTAATTTGTCTTCCACTATATATTGACACTTTTATTATTATTTTTTGCTCAGATCTACAGTTATCGAAGTGCTCAAAGTGAAACTAAATGTAAAATTAAATTTTATTATATTTTTGGGTCAGGAAAACTAAATTTTATTCCATCTCTTTTCATTTCTGCAGGACTTGCTTTGGGTTTGTTGCCTGTGCATTCGAGTTTTCATAATATGATTTCTTCCACTTTCATTTTCAATATTATTATCTTCATCCAGCCTTAAAAAAAAAGAAAAAAGGGTAAGAATACATTCTAATTATATATATGGTAATATTTTTATTTATTGTTTTGAGTACATTTTGCTTACAGTGCTGATTAATAATTAAGTTGTTGAAATCAACAATTATTGAGATTCTTTTAAATTTTTAAATCAATAGCACCTCAGTTTGTTTGCTCTAATTAAACTCCTTAGAATTGTTCCCTTCTCTAAAAAAAGAAAATAAAAAAGGTAATTATATATGCATTCAAATTTTGTTTCGATACTGCCTTTTCCATTTATCTTCTGCTATATATATATTGGTTACTCTTCCTTTTTGTTGCCAACTTTTGTCACAATTGAAGCATTAAAGTTGTAGGCTGTTAAAATTCCTTTAATTTTTGAAGTAAATTTGTCATGCTAGTTGTGAAATTAATTGAACTCGTCAGTATTCTACTTGAATGGTCCGGTACATTGATTATACTTCTCTCGATGTTATTTCTAGAAGAGTTATCATATGACTGAATTATTAAATAATTTTTCATAAATATCCCTAATTAATTAAAAGAGATGAGAAAGATTATACAAAAATTAATTTTATGATTGGAAGAGTATAGTATTTAGCTATGAAAAAATTTCAAAAATAAGTTAAATTTGAGGGAAAATTAAAAAGGTTTAACTTTTTTTAAATATCCATAACATAGCTAAAAGTAAGTTATATGTGATAATTAATGTAGTACAAAGGCTGCATATTTTATTCGTGGATCTTCTCCTGCCTTTTAATTAGATCTCATCCTTCAACCTAAATTGCACAAACCAACAACTCAAAAAGATGATGAGAAAATATGGCTTTTAAGAAAGGAGGAGAGAGAGTGTGTTCTATCAAATAATTATGATGTGATGGGGCATTTTGTTTTTCGTTAACTTATGATGACCATAAGTCATTGAGAGGTTTCTATAAAATTATATTTTTTTAATTTATATTATAAAATATTTTATATCATAAATATTTAGGGTAAAATATAAAATATTAGATTTTTTTTTATTTTATCTATATTTTTAATATTTTTCTCTTTTCATTTATAACTCTATAATAATAATAGAATAAAATATCTAATAAAAATAAAATAAAAAATATGAATATTTTTTATATAAATTTTAATTAAAAAATAATTTTCTTAATATACATATAATTGATATAAAATATTTTATATTGTGAACTACATTAAGTAGTCCTTTGATAAAAACTTAATATTTTTTTAATTAAAAAACTTTCTTCGTATAAATTTGTATAAATGCTATTTAGTCTTCCATTATCCTTCATCTCTCTCTTCCTGTCTACATACTTCCTTCTACCTATATTATAAGAGAATTTTAATTAATTTACATTTTTTAAGAAAATTTAGTTACAAACACTCAATTTCTAAAAAATCATAATATCCTTCTACCAAAAAAAATCATAATATTCTATTTTTATTCTTATTAATTATCAAATTTCTTTCCTCTTTTTTTAAAGTTAGAAGATAATTAATAAATCAACAGGAATAAAAAAATAAACTATTATTAAAAATTAACACAACACTTTATATTTTGAATCAATTAAATTTTAAAAAAAATTTTATAATATAAAGAGAAAGAGTATATATATATATAATTGTTTTTAAGTCTTTATGTCATTTTTATGTTCTCTTTCAAAAAGAAAAGAATGCATTAAAACAAAAGAGAAAACAACAAATTTTACTCTCTCTTTTTGTTGCTTCTTTTTCTAACATAATTAGTCACGAAAAGAGAAAAGGAGGAAAAGGAAAGGTGAGAAAAAGGTGGGGGATATTTTTCTTTTCTTTTTTTTTGTACTAAAATATAATGTTACTTTGGCATCATTGCTTTTTTTTTCCCCAGTAGAAAATAATATGCCCAATGTGTTGTATGGAATTTGAATTAAATTCATAACTTATTAGAAGTAATTCCTTGTCAATTTTAATATATATGGATGATAATTTGCATTTCACTTTTCAATTCAAAGGGTCATCATAAGTATTATATATTTTTTCAAATAAAAAAGTAAATATTATATATTTAATAATTTTAATTTTATTAGTTTTCATTAGAAAATAATATTACATTTATTAAAAAGAAAAACATATATAAAGCATTTTATGATTTTAAGGAAAAAAATTTTAAAATATAGTGAAATAAAAAATTTCTATATTTTTCTTACGGTAATAAAAATACTTTGGATATTCTTTAAAGTAACTTGAGTTGTGAAATAATAGTAAAAATTAAAATGAATATGCTGTTAATAATTCAATGAAAATATACACCTTTTTGTAATAAAAATATTTCTGGTATTAGATAAAATTATTTTTTATTTTTACTATTTATTCTCAATTTTCATTTAAAAAAAACCTAAATATTACAGGGTGGATGAATGAATGCATTTTTTAAGAAGGAATGCTGTATTTTTTGCAGTACTGTGGTTCCAATTATTCTGCAAACAAGTGGGGCTTCTCGAGAGGGTGGCCATTTTGGTGCTTAGGATAAATCCACAAGGTTTATCCAAGCACCGCGTGAGTGTCCGATGTGGCACAATTATAGCCCGCCTTTCTTTTTTTTTTTTTTTAGTCATATTAAGTATAATAATGTAACGAATATTACTATTTTTTTCCTTAGAAAATTTGCATATCAGGATAAAGATGAAATATTCATATTGTTCAGATTTGAAAAATTGTAATTTAAACTTAAAATATTTTAACTAAGATATAAAAATGTCTAATAAACACTCAAAAAATTTTATTAGAAATATAATTTCACTTCTGAAATTTTGAGCTTACATGAAATTTTTTTAATTTTTATTAAATATTTTTACATTTTAGTTAATATTTTTTAAATTCAAGTTGAAATTTTTTAGATACAATTTTCTCACAAAAAAAAAAGTGATGATAATCCATTCTATTACTATACTTAATCAAATAATTCATTTCATTTCTCTCTCTGTTTTTTCTCTGCATGTATCATTATATTAAGTATAGTAATGAAATGAATCATCATCACTTTTTTTTTTTGAAAAATTGTAATTTCATAATAAAGATGAAATATTTATATTTTTAAATTTTGAAAAAATCTAACTTGGATTTAAAAAAATTTCAATTAAAATATGAAAATGTCTAATAAAAACTCAAAAAATTTCATATAAACTTAAAATTTTAGAAGTGAAGTTACATTTCTAACGAAATTTTTTAAGTTTTTATTAGAAATTTTCATATCTTAGTTAAAATTTTTTAATTTAAGTTAAAATTTTCCAGATCTTAACAATATAAATATTTCATCTCTATCCTAAAATGGTAATTTCCCTACAAGAAAACGCTAATATTCATTAGTAAATTATTACACTCAATATAACTATACAAATGAAAAAAAAAAAAAAACAAAGGGGCGGCTGAAATTGTGCCACATGAGATAGGATGCGTGGATTTTCCGCAGCACCGAAACGGCACCCTTCTTGAGGGACCAATCATAATGCCTACTGAGCTTTGATCATCTCACTCTCTTACTCTACCAATTCATCTTCCAATTTGTTTCACAATTTTTGTGCTTTTCCTTTCGCTTTCAAATCGAATTCCCTTCGTGGCAAAAAAAAAAAAAACAAAATCGAATTCCTTTCATTTTCTTTCCAACAACGGTCAAGTCTCTTCAAAATTATAAAATCTACTGATTTTTACTCTTGTATATTTAGTTAATTGTTATTCCTATTTGCATGCCTTTCCTTATATATATATATATATATATAGTTCATATTTCATTTTTTTTTTGGCTTTGTTTCACCTATCAAATTAATAAAATTAGCTTTTGCTCTGAGCCCTCAATGTTTGCGTGTCCTAGCTAGTTTCCTCGTGAATCTTCCGTTATTTTTCTCTTCATTAGTTGATTTGGTCTCAAAGTTTTGTTGTGTCCCTAAAGAGGTTAGTACACATCCTGATCATGTGGTTTTTTTTTTTTACCCGGTTTAATTTTGTGCCTATATTGCTAATTTATCTCATGTATGTATACCAACACCTTGCACTTTTACTTTCTGGCTCCATGCTTCTATAAATGGAAAAATTACATACATGTAAAATATTTAGATTAAAAACTTCTACAATTCATACCAATATTAAGAAAAATGGATTGATCATTAGACTGGCCGATGTACTAGTTGAAATTTTATGGTCTAATTGGAATTGGACTATGGTCAGACAGTCACACTAGTCATAATTCAATTTATATATTTTAAATAATATATACTCAAAAGACAATTGAAAAAAAAAATAAAGATTAAAGAACAAAAAAGCTAGTGGAGGGAAAGACATAGCTTTTTTTATCAAATGTTTTTAAGGGTCATATTAAAACTAAATTAAAAGAATTAAGTTTGAACCACTGAACATTTGATTCAACTAGCAAGAGATTGTATCCTCTTAAAAAAATGATTAAGTTTGAAATTAAAATATAGATAAATGATATATATTACAAAGATTAAAATGATTTTATCACATCAATAAAAAAATTGAAGAAATATAAAAGAAAACGGAAAATTAAAAAAATAGAAGTGACAAATATGAACCTTTGTTATCAAACATTTTTTAAAACTATATTAAAACTAAATTAAATTAAAAATATTAAGGATATATTTTTTCATTAATTATCACAAATAAGTTTAAAATTAAAATATAAAAAAATAATAGGTATTACAAAAATTAAGAATATATTTTTACATAACAAAAAAAGGATTAAAAAAAACAAAAATAATGGGCAAAAAATTAAAGAAAATTAGTAAAAAAAAACTAGTTCACTGAAAGGAAGTGGAAATATCGAGGGTGTAATAATAGAAGCCCACATTGGTATAATGATGTAAATAGGTGAGGAAGCATTATTAAAAAACCAATGGGGGGCGAGAATTTTAACTTGAGTCCAATGGATTAGGTCCTAAATAATACAACGTATTGGGCTAATAAGCTAAATTTCTTGGGCTGACAAGGTTTATTTAAGTTATTTTTCTATTCTTTTCTACTTTTTTTTTTCATAAAATTAGCTTTTATGAAACCCGTCCGGTTTTCATATGATTTACCATCTGTTGACCGGTTCTTTTAACCACCAATTTTGTGCTTCTTCTGCTTTATGGCCGGTTCCTGATCAATCGATTGAACCGTCCAATGTAATTTTTATAACATTGATTCATACTTATTCTTAAAGGTCAAATTATTATTAGATTTTAAAATATTATTATTGGATTTGAAAATATATATATATATAATTCTGAGTAGTTTTACAATATTTTTAATTAAATTCATTATTTTTTAAAATTTTGAGAATGAATTCAACCTTTAAAACTAAATTTTATTCTATCTCTTCTCATTTTGTGGGGCTTGTTTTGGATTTGTCGTGTGTGGCTCGAATTTCCATAAAGTGATTCCTTCCACTTTTATTTCCATTATTAGCTTCGTGCATCCATATATGAAAAGGTAAGCATATGCATTCTAATTATGTTTATAGTGCTACATTTATTACAAAAGTTTCAAGAAGATTTGACCTCAGAAAACAAAGGAGAAAATCTGGATTTTATATAAAATAAAACTAACTACTTATTTTTAGGGAAATTGCTAATAAAAGCTAATATATCACCCATTGACGAACCTATATACATTTGAGTAGGGACAGACGCCCTCACTCAAATGTTTTAATGTATATGTTTATAATGATAAATTAATAGTTATGGCCCTATATATTTTATAAATTTGAACCCATCCAATTTGTTGAATTTATACATACAATTTTTTATTTGATATTTTAATTTGAACTTCTTAAAGTTACACATTACGCATATATAATTTTCTTACAATTTTCTCTTTCCTTACTTACTCTTTTTCTTATTTTCCCATTACTTTTTTCTATTTCAAATTACCTTGAAATGATATGAATAAAATAGTATTTGTAGCACTATAAATAGAAGAATTTTTCCAAAAGTGACATTCATACATTTTTATGTATTATTCGATAAACTTGTTTTTCTTTGAAATATATTATTCTTAGTAATTCATAAAAATATTATGATGTTGTAAGTGATTATTCATGTTATATTTTTTTAAAATGTATCCTTATTATGTGTTACATGAGTTGCTAATTATATTCTCATATGAGTATTCAAGAGTGAAATTATTTTTTTAAATATTAGGTAGTGAAACTATTGATAATCAAAGTAATTAGTTAGAAATGCAAATTTTAAATTAAATAAAAAATCATAATAATACTAGTGGATCAAACTCATTGAGTTAATACAAAAGTTTGAATGAACATATTTTTTTCTTAATTATATCTATAATATATAATAATAAATTGGTAAGAATACATTCTAATATTTCCGTATACTTTTGTTTAACAGGAACTGTGCTCTTATATTCTAGTTTGGGAATTTCCTTAGTTTTCTCCGCATAACTAGATTGTCTTCTACTTTGAATTCCAAAAGAGAAAACAGCAGAAAGGTGGATTCTCTATTGAACAACACTTAGATCTCCTGAGAAAAAAAGGTAATGAGGAAGAATATATTTTGATGGCGTTTGTTTTCATTTTCATGTTGTTTTATATTTTTATTGATATTTTATTGTACGTTCACACATTGTAGTTTTTGTTTTGGCTATTTGGTATTCTCTTTTTTCTAGCTACGCTATAAAAAGACTATATATATATATATAGAGAGAGAGAGAGAGAGAGAGAGTGAGAGAGAGAGAGAAATCTGGGCTTTTATAATTAGACTAGTTGAAATAATAGTGGGTAGAGTAACTTCTATGAAGCTCAATATAAATTACTCAGGAAGGAATGAAGTTGAAATAGAATTTAATTAGAAGGGGTGTTAAGCAAGGACATCAATTGTTTCCTTACCTATGTATTTTGTGGACATATGAACTGAGGTGCTTAAATCGGCGAGAAGCTTAGATAATGATGCTCCTACTTAGAAGGTGAACCTAGCTAGAAAAATCTAGTATTTGTATTTTCCTCCAATAACACATCTAAGGATGTAAAGGAGGGGTGACTCTTAAGTATCAATGAAGCAAAGGATGCAGGAAAAAACAATAATTAATTAATAGTATTTTTATTTGTGAAGGATAGATTAATCCCGTGTTTATTATGATAACTAGTCCTTAAACAAATTAAGAAATTTGTGTAACATTCTAAAATTCTACAACCCAAATGAGACACAAACATGCAAGGAACAAAAAGAGAAGATAGATACAACAAAGCGGCGCTATGGCGAAGCCATCTCACCCTATGCATAAGATGAATATGGGCTAAAAGGTAGAGGGAACCTGGAGCACACGGTGCCACAACCATAGATATAGTGCTGCAATGCCAATGACAGCAAATGCATCAACAATTTTCTGATGCAATCAACCAACTTCCAACCTCCAATTCACCCGATTCTAAAACTTACAAGTCACTCTACTCCTTAGCTAAATACATACACCAACCACAACTTAAAATATCTCCGTATAGAGCTTTTGGACATCCTCGGCTAAAATAGTCATTTATGAACTCAAACAAGTCATAAAACCACTTTAAACTCAAACCACCAACCATTTCTCTACAAAATCATTCATAACAAGTCACAATTAGCCTAAGGGACATGATCAAGAAGTTACCACCTTAGAGGAATCATTCCTCTAGGTTTTTACGCCCCTTGAAGCCCCCATTCACACCAATGTGTTACATACCCAATTTGTACAACAATGACCCATTAACTTGACCAAACTCATAATCCAACCAAACACATTAAGAGGGAAATGGAACCACAAGTTCCTAGTCCAAAACACCAAGGCAACAAGAATCAGACACCATCAATCACATCCAAGATACATTTACTATATACTAAAAACACATATACAAACCAATAGGTGTTGATCCTAGTGAATAGGCTAGGGTTGTTTAAGCACAATGTCTCAGATTTGAGACTGTGTGAATGCAAAAAACATTTTTGGGAGAGCTCCCCTCGAATGAGCCCCGATCGGCTCAATTTGGATTAGTCGTAGCCCAAAAGTCATGATCTAATACCAAAAGTTATTATCAAAGAAAAATACATTTATACTAATACGGGCCTAAATCCATCATAAATGATAGTCCATGAAGTATAAGGGAGTTTGGATGGATCACTCATTATTTCTTCTCATAGAACACACGAGCACATAACATGTTACACTTAGTATTGCACAAATACTATAATTGGCACTTTACTGAAGGAAACAACAAAAAGAACAATAAAAGAGGGGGACACATCTCTAACACCCATGAGTACACTCTCGATCCTTCAAAGAGCTAAGCTTCGTAATGATCTACTTCCAAACACCCCAAATTGACTCCTAAAAACCTTAAATAGCTAGAAAAACTTCAAACAACACCACAACAAGGCTGGGGTCGTGGCCGGCTAAAGTAACACTGCAGCCTCAGGGAGGCAATAGCTCTTGACGTCGCGGCCAAGGTTCTGGCACCGCGGCGTACCCTTGTTGATACAATATCAGTAATTTGTTGATTTTCATGACCAAGTTATGACACGTACAACTTCGTGCTCTGACTTCTGATTGACCTGATTCCAACTCCTACAAGTCAATCTTATCCTAATCTAACTATATACACCAGTTTCATCTCAATCTATCTCCATATGGAGATTTCAGACACCTGTGATCGATTTGGTTACTTTTTAGTTAAAACTCGCAACTAACAACCTCTATTTGCCGCTAAAAACAATTTGGCACTTTAAGGACTATTCACACAAGTTCTATTTGGTTCAATCAACTTGTCTAAGGACATTTCACCCTAGAGAAACCACTCCTCTAAAATTTGACCCCTTGAACCCCAAATCCACACAATAGGCTACATGCCCAGAACACACATACAAGGCCCAAAACCACTTTGAGCTCACACACATGACCAATTCGGCCCATAGACACATACTCCAACCATACGCCGTCAATATCATCATCATTATCATTATACAACCATCACATATCATTCATGATCATCAATATTATAACATTCATCTATGTCATTACATAACATACACAATCTCACTCCTAAGCTAACCCAACCATACATGCATACACACAGTTACTTAGGACAATCATTACATAAACTGAATGGTAAAACTACTAGTTACAAACGATATTGCCAAGTGGAGAAATCTATGATTCCTTGGTCTTCTCCAAACTATTACCAAAGTCTTCACCTGAAATGTTAGTCATGGAGGGTATGAGACAAAGTCTCAGTAATTGGGAACAACCATAGGTAACCTATATCATCTATCCACACGAATATGCATATAGTGCAATGTAATGTAAAATGTCATGATATGCATATCTCCCTCATACACGACTAGAACCACGAACTAGCGTTATAATAGAACATTTCCGATAGGTGATTCTCTTCTAATAGCCAGTGAAAACTGATTCTGAGATATCACAAAACTCACCTCACACTAGTGCACCTGGCCAAAGGTCACACTAATGCTTAGACCGTGGTTTTCTTTTCCTTGGACCACCGTAAATTGGTAGTGATTTGGTGAAGGTAAATTTCACTACCGCTTGGCTCTCTGAGCCATGGAAGAGGATTTAGCGATAAGGATCCCATCCTATCACCATATCATATATATCATCATATCATACTATATCTCACAATCACCACCCGATCCGCCATTTCTCACAATGCTCATGTGGTGATGATACTCATGCCATGTCATCATGTAATTGTCGCTATGAAATCATCATCATATCTATCAATGTCATGCCAACATGCTATGAGATTACATATAATGCCATGTTCATCATCATCATATATTAATGCTGGGGAATCTAAATCCATACTACATCTAACCATGTGCATACCATGATATATAGAAAAACATACACATATACACATAATAATATCATTGTATGAATAGGAACATATATATATATATATACATGTATAAATACAATCAACAAATAACATATAAACACAAACACCCAATTACTTTAAGTTGCCGACATGACACACACGAACTTAACCCACTGTCTTAACACTGAACACAAGCCAAATCACCTATGATTATCTAATTAAAACATGACACTTACACAATACCTTTAGTTAATCCAATACACAATCATTCCAAAACTCATAATTCCATTGCTTAAGCTTGACCCAAGGTTCCAACAACCTAAACACATACCAATGAATCTTAAACAATCATTCAAACACACATCAACACATACAAATTCAGATTTCCACTTCTCTTCCCAAATTTCAACCTAGGATTCTACTCAACTTATCACAATCCCTCCAAAACTCATACCCAAACCTTCATAACACTACATAATACTTTTACAATACAAGCATTTTAATCAATGGAAATCAATCAAGTTGGAAACCCTCTGCATAAACTTGAATTCGAACCCTAAAATCGAAGAGGAAGGAGAGGAGAAGAGGTTAGGGATCACCTACCAATTTGTAATAAAGCTCCTAGAGTCCGAAGATCACTCCCAAAGGTCGAAAATCTCGAACCCCAGTGTAGCTCTCTGTTTCTCCCTCCGATTCTCTTTGTCTCATCCAACTGAAATGCTTTTGATTTATAAAAATCCAGTGTTTAGCATCGCGGTAGGCAATAAGTTCACCTCAGTGTAAGACCCTCATGTCTAAAAAATTTTCCAAGTTTCAGCTTGTCCCTGTGGCTCCCCTATTTTAGGCCACGACGTGGAGTGTTTTTGCCTCCTACTTGCTCTTCCTCCACTCTGATTTCTCTGGTTCTGCACACATCATCAATTATACTTCATGTTAGCTAACAACTAAGTCTAGAATAGTATATTGAGGGTTGCTACATCCTTGGCTTTTTCCTTGCTAGTACTGAATCCTTAACCTAGAATTATTAGCCACTACGTCAGACACAAGTCCTAGTAACCAGGGATTTTACAATATACATATGTGAAACATGCTTCCAAAACAATATTCAAGTGCAATGCTCAAATGAATGCAAAGTGCATGATATGCAGATAATTTCCCATCAATACACAACTAGAATCATAAGCTAGTTATCATAATAAGGTAATCTCAACCAATGTCCTCCTTTCAATGACTTGTGACAGTTGATTCCAAAGGCTATTGCACTGAAAGTTGGACCATGGTTTTCTTTCCCATGAACCACCAAAATAGGAGGCTATTTAGAGAAGGTGAACCCTAATCCATAGTCATCTGAGTCTCCAGGCCATAGGATGACAATTCAATGACTGAGATAACATAAGCCACACCGCCTAAGCATAAGGCTTTGTGTGTTATTTAGTGGATTGTATGTCACATGGTATTTAGAGCATCATCATCCGATGACCATATGTCTCAACAATATATACAACCAGTGACAATACCCGATACATGCTAACATATCAACATGTCATCCTCTATTATGCTAGCATGTCATATGAATATACATGAAAAGTCACAAGGTGCATAATTTTTGTCAACATGTCAATATTCATCTACTTATACATTTCATGATCACTATAGTCAACTTTTAGTTGTGGGTTCATCATAAGGGGAATGGATTTTATGGTGGATTTTCAAATATGTTTTTATACATTTCATGCTAAAACCATATTTGAACCCACACAACTTCGAACATCAAGAAAAACACCTAGTTGAAGGCTAGGGTTTGAGGAAAATATCACATAACCACTAAAAAACCAACACTTATAGCTTCCAAACATCACACAACACATCTTTAAAGCATTTAGACACAAATTAATCAATGAAAATGCAACCCAAACGGAATCGTTAAGCCACTATCATGAAAATCCACCATAAAACTTGGAAAAAAAAAAGGAGAGGAGAAGTGGGGGATTCACTTACCCACAAAATTCAAGCTTCTCCTAGGTTAGAAGAGCGTTCCTTAACCTAAAAAAGTTGAAACCCTAGCTAAGCCACCAATTTTCCCTTTGTTTTCACTATTCTGGTGAGTTCTGATACAATCTGATTTATAGAAATTTCATGGTTGGTGCCGCGATGTCAAGTAAGCTCACCATAGTACAAGTCCCTACTGACTCAGTCAAGGTCCAGTTCCAGCATCTCTCATCATGGTGCTACTGGGCCTTGCCATGGAGTGAATGAACTCTATCTCCGTCTTTCAAATTTGCTTAATTCTGACCCTTCCTTTGGTCCTGTGCAATTCGAATGATATCTTTCATGTTAGCTCGGTAACATCTTCGAGATGGCATAATTTAGGGTCGTTACAATTTGTGTGCAAATGGATTGTGAGTGGATTAGTATTTTTGGGCCTGTTTTCTGTATTAGGATGAAACTTTCTTGGGGCAATGTCCATGTAATAAGCCCAAATGCACACCTTCTCGACTTTTATTTTCATGTTGGTTAATGACTTTAATTGTTAAACTTTGATGAATGACTTTCTTTGATGATAAACATATATCTTATGATCAACAATGAAACTAAATCTGTTTGCAATATTTTGATGGATGAGTCACATTTGTAACCGTCATCCACAGTGTTTTAGAAAATCGATTCTTTAAAACTAGAAAAGTCTATATTATTAGATTGTGATATTATGCCCCGCTTCTTTTAAATATTATACCTATTTAATGAACCCATACATTTATTATTTTTATTATTTCATTTTTTTAATTGAATTCACTAAATAAACAGAGTTATTTGTTTTACTTTTCATCCCTTCCTTAATTCATTGTTTATCTTTAAAAAAATTTTTCTCCACCTTTCTTTTTCTTCTATCTTTTTTTCTCATCTCTTCTATTTTTTTTTTAAACAGTTGTCGTTAACTTGTTAACAATAATTTTTCTCTTTCCTCCTATTGCTCCTTGTCCGATGTATATTTTTTTTATTTCTTAGTTGATATTCCAAAAAGAAAAAAAAATCAATATATGTTTTTGTTAAAATCTTTCAACTAATACGCCTACAGCAATTGAGTGAAATATAACCAACTTTTAATGCATGCCAAGGTATTATTTTCTCAGCTGTACAGACAATTACAAAAGTTATTAAAATATTATTGGATAAAATATTTTTTGCTGTTTTGGTTCTCGCGCATGTGTTCAAATTGATAAAAAATAACTTTTTTTATTTTTCTTGAGATAAATTTTTTATTTAAAAATGTTCTTATGTTTTTATTTATGAAACTATTATGTTGATATTGTTAAATATTTCTGTCACAAGTTGATATTATTGAGTAATTTTTTTCCTTTTGTAAATTACTCATTTTGGGACTTTTTCCTTTTGTCTTTTCATTGTATGTTTCAGCGATTACGGTGAGTAACAAATAGCTTTAATTTTTTTTCATAAAAAATTATATTTTATTCATCCTTTAAAATTATCACACTTGACAAGGACAATTGGCATCTCCATCTCCCCCTGACAGAGATGGAAACAGCCTTCAGGCTTTCCTGTTATCCCACCTACGGTTAAGGCTACCCACATCGGTGGATCTCTAACCCAATACCCAAAAAAAAAAAAAAGTATCATTATTGGTCCACTAGTTTCATAATCAACTCCTAATTATTTATGACTAGAGCACTGCTTTCTTTTGCATGTGCCTTTTCTTGTTTGCTAGTTAAAATCTTCATTGTTGCTCCACCTGTTTCATGAGTGAAATCAAGATATTAGGAAATATTGACGATGGCCTCGTACTCTTATTATTAGATGGAGGTTATCGCTGGTGAGGCTGCAAAGCCCCTGGTCGTAAGGTTGGTGGATCAACTCATAAATGAAGCTCATTATTTCTGCTGTTTCAGCAGTTATGTTGAGAATTTTGAGAAAGAAAAGAAAAGACTAGCTCCAAAACTGCAAGATATCAGGATAGAAATCGAAAACGCAATTGGTGTTTCAAGAGTTAAAAATGAAATACAGGAATGGGCAAATGAAGCTGATGAACTCATTGAAGTTGACACTAAAATAAGAAAAAAATGGTGTTTTGGCATGTGTCCTAATTGCTTCTGGCAATACCAAAGAAGCAAGGAGTTGGCAAAGAAAACTCTGGAGATTCAAAATCTGTTGGATAGACGTAGCTCCAACATAGTGGCCGGTCCAGGTGTTGTCCGAAGTATTAAATTTCATTGTTTACAGAATTTCATTCAATTTCAGAGCAGACAATTGAAGTTTCAGGTACTAAAGGAGGCACTAGAAGATGAAAATTACAATATGATTGGATTGCACGGTATGGGCGGCTTGGGCAAAACCTCACTGGCAATAGAAGTAGGTGCTGAACTAGAAGCATGCAAATTTGACAGAGTCATCCTCCTTGTTGTGTCTAAGCCTCCCAATTACAAAATGATTCAAGCTAAACTTGCAAGGCATTTGGATTTGACATTAAAGGAAGGGACGGAAGAAGACCACTCAGAGATGATATGGTCCAAAATCACTAATATGAAAGAAAGGCTACTTATAATACTAGATGATGTATGGGAAACATTTGAGAAACATTTTGGGGATTCCGCTCAGCAACCAACGCAAGGGTTGCAGTGTATTGATAACCACACGTATTGCTAGCGTTTGTTCAGACATAGGATGCCAAATGACGATTCAGCTAGAGATGTTGACTGATAAGGAAGCACTGGATCTTTTCTTAGCATACACTGGTATTCAAAATTCCTCTAGTTTGAAGGGTGTAGCGCAAAATATTGTGAAACAGTGCACAGGAGTACCCATTGCAATTGCTGCTGTAGCAAGAACATTCAAAGGACGAGCTCCAAAAGAATGGAAGGAATATTTGAGAACCTTGCAAAATACTAAGTCAATTCTTAATGATAATGAAAATTTGACAAATGTTTATAAATGCCTCAAGTTAAGCTATGATAATCTCAAGAATAAGGCTGCCAAAGAACTCTTTCTGATATGTTCTCTATTCCCAGAAGATTTTGAAATTTCTATGGATGCCTTAAGCAGAATTGGGATAGGAGTGGGCCTGTGGGGAGATGTAGACAATTACAATACAGTGAGAAGTAAAGTGCTTGAAGTTGCAGAAGAACTCACAGACTCCTGTTTATTGTTGAATATTGTTGAGAAAGAACTTGTAAAGATGCATGATTTAGTTCGTGAAGTGGCCTTGCATACAAGCAAAGATATTCAATCGATCACTGATTGTAAAATGCCTATAAATGAAGACTTGCGATATTTGTTTTGGAAGATTGATGAGTTTCCTGATGAATTTGGTGGGACGAAAGTTGAGATTTTAATAACATGTCTAGATGGTTCAAAAGACTTGAAAGTCCCAAATACATTTTTTGCAAAGATGACAAGACTCAAGGTATTGGTTTTAGCTAATATTGGTGACCACCAAAGTTTTTTAGCGCCATCATCATTATATTCACTTGAATCATTAAAGGATATTCGATTTCTCACGCTAGGGAGGTTTATCGTTGGTGATATCTCTGTCTTGGGAAACATAAAAAATCTTGAGAATCTATGGTTGTTTAATTGTTCAATCAATGAATTACCATGGAAATTTACAGAACTGAAGAAGTTGAGAGTGTTGGAATTAGTAAGCTGTAAAATTGAAATGAGTAATCCTTTTGAAGTGATCGAAAGTTGTTCACAACTAGAAGAGTTGAGGTTTGTTGGTAATGAATACAAAAAAGAAAAAAAGGATGCGGTTTCTCATCAAAATATTTCTCCTCCTACATTAGATAGATATCAAATATCTTCTCAAAAGCTTTCAAATTATTTTGAGAAGTATGGCGCCATGCCAAGGTGCTGTCAACAAGAAGATCTAAGACATCTAGTCTCAGAGACAACATTTAAGAAACTGGTCAAAAGAGCTGATCTTCTTATGTTAGGAGGGTATGAAGAAACAGGATGGAAAAATCTTATCCCTGGTATTGTTTCTATGGGAGATGGAGGCATGAACGATTTGATTATTCTACATCTGTCTTCATGGCCTAACATACAGTGTCTCATTGATACTGGAAATCATAATAATGTGACTGCTTTCTCCAATTTGGCTGAACTATCTCTCAATAACATGGATGTTGAAGACTTATATCGTGGTTCTCTTCCTTCGTCTAGCTTTCTGGAGCAGCTAACGATTATAAATTTGTGGAAGTGTCAGAAGCTAAAGAATATATTATTTAGTGGCAACTTTAACCTATGTCATCTTAAGGTGATGATATTGGAAGACTGTCTGGCATTGACATCAATTTTCCAACCATTCACTGCTCAAAGTCTGATGCAATTGGAAGAATTAACAATTAAAAATTGTAATAAACTAGAATACATCATATCATATAAGAGTTCTGGAGGGGCAAGAGTCATTGATGATGGTGATGATGATCAAAAGAGCTTTGCCTCACTGTTTCCAAAACTAAAGACTCTTAAAATTGAAGGATGTAACCAATTGAAAATAATATTGCCGATCCTTTTGGCTAGAAGCCTTCCGTCTTTGCAAGAGATATGCATATGTGACTGTCAGCAATTGGAATACATATTTGATAGGTTTCAAGAAGAGGACCATGTTATCCTCCCCTCGCTGAAACAAATGGAACTTTGTGGAGTACCAAGTTTGATTAGCATTTTCAGAGAATATCAGACACACATCTCTTCGTCGACAATCCAAAAGCCATCATCTTCGCTTTCAAGCGATAATTCTATGGAGAAACTTACAAGACCAGACACATGTGCTTTCTCTTGGGTTCAAATATGTTGTTTCCTTAATAAATCGAGGGCCACCAGCGAAGAGACCAATGTTGCTTCTCCTAAGGACAGATTGCTTGACCAAACAATCCTTCAGGTATGCTACACTTGCCTTGTTATTTTTGCTCAAGTTGTGTGTGTGTTTCAATGAATAGAATAGTGAATTGCCGATTATTTATGTGTATATTTATGCATGAATGCATGGTGAGTTTTGTAAAAAGAAAATCAAGAGTAAAACCAAAATAATTGGTTTAGTTTTTCTTAAGAAGAAAGACTTAGAACAAAACAATGACAATTTTAGTAAATTAATATTCTATTTATACTATCAAGAGGTTTAATTAAAATAACTAAACAAATTTTGATTATTATATGACCAAAAGACAGTGCACAAATTAATAAAAATTACGAGACTAAAATTGCTGGTTTTAAATTATCCACAAACAAATGGCTAACGCACAAAAAAATTGAGACTCCAACTTACTTTTATTTTATTTTTTTATTTTAAAGTAATCTAGCTAATACTTAAATTGTTGTATATTGAGATTTTATTGATTGTTCAGTATAAGTATGATTTATGTATTTGCAGGACATACATGCATCTATGGATCAAGTTCCTCCCTTTCAAGCAACTAAAAGCTTGCTAATTCAATCTTTGAACAATATTAAGCAGATGAAACTTGTGAATTGTTCAAACTTCACATCACTGTTAACTCTACCCATTGCCTCAAGCATTTTGTTAGAAAATTTGGCAATATGCAAATGCCATCAACTGAAGTGCATTGTAGCAGATAAAGGAGATGCTCAAGCTCACACGAATTACTGCTCCATTTTCCCAAGATTAGAGGAGCTAGAAATTGAGGATTGCAAGGAATTGGAATTCTTATTTCCGTTGACATTATCTGGAAAACTTGAAAAATTAAAGTCATTGACTATCAATGATACTCCTAAGCTGAAATATGTCATTGGAAAATACCAGCATAAGGATCATTTATCAAATCTGAATGATAATGATTATCTTCACTTTAATCTCCCTGCTTTGGAGGTCCTTTGCCTCCAACATGTACCAAAGTTCATTATCAACATTTGTGTCATGAATTATTTCCGATCGTCACCATCCCTTGAAAAAGTTGTTCTGGAGAATTGCGGCATTAAACCTTTTGCTGATTCAGTGGTTTGTTCAAATGAAGAACACCTGAGTTGGAAAAACATAGAGGTAACACTCTTTTCAATTTAATATCATGTGCTCTATTTGGATACTCTTGCTAGCAGTGAAACATTATCCTCATATATAGAAAAAAAATCATTTATAAATCTTCTATTAATATGTTAGGCTTTTAGATTAATTTTTTATTTACATATATTAACTGAATGTGGCAATATAATTCAGTAGGGTCTAGCAATTGTTATAAAGAAAATCTTGGAACAAAACAATGATAGGTAACTTATAAAACTACCTAAGTCTTCTAAAACAGAACATTTTGTTCCTAAAACTATTACAAGAACTGAAACATTATTATTCAATTAAAATGAACATATAAAATTTGGTGATTTGATATTTTATATCTTATGTCTCTATTATGTTGTCCATTTTTTCTTGTTCACATATTTTAGCTTGATTTACTTTTCCAAAATTACTTATTTTTTATAATGTTCGACTGTTTTATGGCCTATTTGGGGTGGCTTAAGCCAAGCCACCCCATAATCACTTATCCCAAAAGTGGGCACAATCACTTAAAATAAGTGATTATGGAGTGGTTTAAGCCAACCCAAACAGGTACTTAATTCATTTGCAAGGCTTTACCTGTTAGTACAGCCTAGTTGTACATTTTAAAGTTTTTGCAGTATAGTTATAGTTAGGCTAAAATTTAAGAAAGCTAAACACATTTTCCCCATCATATATATCATATGTGTAATTTAATTAGGACTATGAAGTAATAACGTGCTAACATTTATTTTTGAAGTTTCTAATAGACATGACGAAGAGAACAAATGGCCGAGATTTGAGACTTTGGAATTGAATGTTTGGATTGACATAAGTATAATTTATGTATTTGTAGCAGTTTGATGCATCGATGAATGTGGTTCCTCCTTTTCGAGCAGCTCAAAGTCTTTTGATACAATCACTGAACAATATTAAGGAGATGACACTTGTGGATTGTTCAAACTTAATATCATTGTTAACTCTACCCACAGCCTTAACAATTTCACTGGAAAAATTGTCAATCGAAAGATGTGGAAAATTGAAGTGCATTGTAGCAGACGAGAGAGATGCTCAACCTCACATGAATCATGATTCCATCTTTCCAAAGTTGAAAGATCTACAAGTTTATGATTGCGATGCACTGGAGTATCTATTTCCAGCATTTGGTTTTAGATCAACCATATATTTGACGTCTCTGTTTATCTGGAATGCTCCTGAGTTGAAATATGTGTTTGGAAGAAACCATGATCATCAAGACAGTTTATCTCATGATTTCCCTTCTTTGGAAACACTTTCTTTTTCATGTGCCAAATCTTGTGGGCTTTTCCCCCAAAAACAACTATTTGAGAGGGCTATCTCTACGGTCCATTGATATGAAAACATGTCCGAAGTTTACAATTAGATCTATTACTGATTTCATGGTTTGTGAGCATGCAAGACAACATGATTCCTCAACCACAAAGGTATGGACTTTGTTCTCCTTTTCTTTTAGGTCTGAGTAAGTATTTATATTAATTAATAAGTCAAACTTTATTGATATTACTCACTATATATTTTGAACTACTCAAAGATTATATGTTCCCTGAAAAATGTCAGGGAAGATTTAATACATGCATTAAAAAAGTGTAAAAGATAATATTTGTTAAAATTAACATCTTGACTCAAATGGCCAGCAGCACATGCTCGACTTTTGCGTGCTTATCCTCTTCTCCCATTGAATTCCCAGTCACTTCATATATTCACATATTTCAACATTAATGCTAGTTTAATTAACCTTTCTTCCCAATTGTGAAAGATAAGGAGGTATTCTGTTATATTTATAGGTTCGCCTGATTCAGAAATTATAACTACATCTACTAATGAAATGCATTTTTCTCTAATTTCTATTTTTATCTATTGAGTCTGAGAATTTTTATATACTTTAATTTGGTACTTTCTTCCTCCCTAATTTCTAATTGGTCATTTCATTAGTTGGTAGATTGGCAAGTTGTTTGTGTCATCTCAAATTGGAATTTGAAATAGATATTTTCGCTCACAGGAAATTGAGACAAGGAGCTTGCAATTCTTGGAATCTCTTATAGTATGTGACTCCAAAATAGAAGAGATTTTTAGTTTGACACATCTGGAGGTGGAGAAGAATGAGAAATGTAACACCCCTCATGACGCTTGTCATTGGCATTGTGTGCAGGACTAAAGG
Organism: Adenanthera pavonina; assembly: GCA_026686845.1. Taxonomy (NCBI): domain Eukaryota; kingdom Viridiplantae; phylum Streptophyta; class Magnoliopsida; order Fabales; family Fabaceae; genus Adenanthera; species Adenanthera pavonina. Next base: position 16,102,119 of record JAIVEN010000017.1, read on the forward strand.
AAACGGGACGGAAGAAAGTTCAAGTGGAGAAGAAATGAACTCCACGCCGCGGCGTGAAGCAAAGCCGAGCAAATCCGCCGCGGCGAGAGACTTCCAGTAGTGATATTAAGTTAATTCGGTGGAGGCCGCGGCGAACTTATCTGGAGCCGCGGCGAGAGTCGAAAAACTGGTTTAAATCAGAATCGTTTCGGATGAAAAGAAAAGAGAGAAACAGAGGGAGCGGCGGAGAAGCAGCGAGAAGCTCTGCTAGGGCACGCAAAATCCGACCTAGGAAGATGTTTTCTGGACCATGGAAGTGTGTTTCTCAGTTGGTACGTGGATCTACTCTCTTCCTCTTCGTTTTTCTCTTTGGTTTGACGTTGATTTTCGGGGATTCGTGTGGGAGTCCATGTTTGGTTGATTTCCACTGATTAAAATGATTGATTTTGTGTTGTAAGAGTGTTTTGTGGTGTTAGGAACCTTTGGGTATGAGCTTTGATTGGATTATGATGGGTTTGAGTTAAACCCTAGGTTGGAAATTGGGAAAAGAAGTGGAAATCCGAAATGGTATGTGTTAGGGTGTGTTTGAATGGTTGTTTAAGGTTTATTTGTATGTGTGTATGTTGTTAGAACTCCGGGTTAAGCTTGGATGGTTAGATTGTGAATTGTAATGCTATGGGAGTTATGTTAATAAAAGGGTATTTACTGTTGTAATGGTAGATTGGCTTATTGGAGGCTTACAGTTCGGGATTGGGGTGCTCTAGAGGCTTGTCTAAGCCCTGTGTGTGCAGTATTGACAATTTGAGGTAACCGGATGTTTGCTTTATGTGATGATATGTTGATATGTATATGTACGTATATGCATGTTCCTTTTCATACCACGATATTGATTGTGTATGTGTGTACGGTTTTCTACATATCGTGGTATGCACGGCCTGATGATTGTATATGTTATGATGTGTAGCATCCCCATACTATTGCATGCTAGCATGTCCATATGATATATGATATGATAGTATACGGATATATGTATGTAGAGGCATGTTGGCATGATATTGATATCATCACCACATGATTGCATAGTGAGAAATGGATGACGAGGTGATGATGATGAGATATGATGTGATAAAGATCCCTATCGCTAAATCCTCTCCATGGGAGAGCCAGGCGGTAGAGGACATGATATGATATGATATGATATCGCTGTCACTAAATCCTCTCCTAGGGAGAGCCAGGTGACTGTGGATTTGGGGATGCACCTTCTCTAAATCACCATCAATTCGTGATGGTCCAGGGGAAGGAGAGCCACGGTCCGAACTCTAGTGTAACCATTGGCCCGGTTGCATTAGGGTAAGGTGAGCTTGGTGATGTCCTGGAATCGGTCTTCACCGACTGTTGGAAGGGAATCATCTATTGAATGTCTTATGATGACGATAGCTCGTGGTTCTAGCCGTGTATGAGGAAGAACATGTATACCATTCATTAGCATTGCATTGCACGACTGTATGGATCAGTATATATATATATGTGTGTGTGTGTGGTTGTTGTTCCCGGTTACTGAGACACTGTCTCACACCCCTCCCCTCCATGACTAACCTTTCAGGTGAAGACTCTGGTGCTAGTTCGGAGAAGATCAAGAAGTTAGCAGTCATTCCGTCTTCGGGAATCCCTTGTATATTTGATAGTTATAATTTAGTTTATGTAATTCTGTGCCAAGTAGGCTGTTCTAATGGTTGCCTGGATGAGAGTCCTGGGAGTATTATTTGTATATTATGGGTTGATAGTGATGTTGATGGATATTATGCTAAATGTGTATGGTGATGTATGTGCTGTAATGAGGTGTGAGGTTGATAGTGGACCCCGATATGGGTCTTTAATGTATGAGCAGGTATTTATATGATAAAAAGGGGTTGACTGCAAGCCCAGAGGTGGTTTTGGGCCATGTATGCGAATTATGGGCTTATAGCCACTATATGGTTTTGGGGGTCAATTCTCGAAGGAAAGGTTTCTTCGGGGTATAACCTCCTTGGACATGTTGGTTTAGCCAAATATGACCTGTGAGAAGGGTCTCTTGGTGTCCATTTGCCTCCGGTGGCAATTGGAGGTGATAGGTTATGAGTTTTGGTTTTTGAAAGCTCAGGTCGGATTTGAAGGTGTTTGAGTGTAGGATGTTACATTTTGGTATCAGAGCAATGGTTCAGGCCATTGTTTCTGCTTATGGAAATACTTGGCACAGAATGGATTACATAAACTTGTAAATTCCCGATGTAATACTAGCCCAGAGTCATATAACTATTTGGGTCTCCATTGGTGTATAGAGGGAAAGATATATCCCAACAAGTAAGCAAAGTAATAATGATCTCAAGAAAGAGATGCACGAGAAATGGGTTATGCTGAATGATTGAGTTATTGATTAAGGAAGAACATTGAATAGAATGCGAAAGCAATTAACTGGCAAAGTAATGGTGATGTAAATGAAGAACCCAGTACGTATGTGAAGTTCAATGCTAGAAAGGTTTAGCCGATGAGTATAAGGTAATATGAATGATGGAATTGATATGGATGTGATGGAGCCGGATGGGCCCTAAGAGTTGGAAGAAGAGGTATCTTCTTTCGACTGAAAAACTTTTGAAAGTTAATCCACCAGCTTTCGAAAGTAAGTTGAAACATGTGATGACTAAAGAATAGGTGGACTAAGTAAAAACTATGTTTGGTGCTATGGATTACACCTCTGAATAAAAGGTGTAATTTGTAATACTCAAGATGGAAAAGGAGGTTGAGCAATGAAGGAGGTGAGTCTTACTGAGTGCTGAGGCTTCAGGAGCTCGCCTGGAAATCAAGAGTAGTTGTCAGTGTTGTCACATATGTTTTTGGAGGATTGGCATGTGAAGAAATATGCTTTGTCTTAATGAATGTAGGAGACTGATGAGGATAAGAGAATTTCAATTATCTGTGCTTTTTCCCCTGGAGGATTCCTAAGAGGAAATTAGTAAAGGTAGTGGAAAAATCCTAATCGTAAGAAATAAGGTAAGTTGTTAAGTATTATATGTGATGGAAATGGTAGAGAGTGAATATGGAAATGACGATTGAATCTTAAAGATGAAAGGTTGAGGTCTTTCAAAGTTGTGAAAGAATGGTGAGAGAATCCCATCCATTGGCTTGGATACCAAGTTGGATATAGCGATGGAGGAGAACAAGTTAATTAGCTGGAGTTGTAATTGAGGCGAAGGACAGGTGCCCTATAGTTAACATGGTCTTGCATGATGAAGGTCATGATGGTGATCTTAGGGATATCAAGGAGGACAATGAAGAAATGGTAACTGTCATATGAGGAGTTGTGTTTGTGATTGTGCAGGAAGTGGTTGGATGATTTCAGAATGAGTAAGAAGGTCAAACAAAGCTAAAAGAATATGAGATATGGTTAAGAGGTTACTAGAGTCCTTTGGGCTGAACCCAAATTGAAAAGAGAGACTCTTGTCTATTTTATGGTGAATAAGGGTCCGGAAGAAGAAGGAGATAAATTGTGACATAGAAGGTTGTTTGGAAGTGGATGTATTGTTGAGTTTTGTAAATCGAACGACGACCAATATGGGTTTGGACAAGGACCATTATAATACCCCATGAGGAGCAGTTTATGATGATCGAGTTAGAATTTTAAGTTATGAGAGATTGAAGGTGAGTTTTACAAGGAAAGACAAATTACAAGAGATGTCTAAGCTATGAGGAGTTTAGAAAGTGACTATTAAGTAAGGATTCTGAAGTTGATGGAAGAGCTTTTGCAACTCTCTCTCTCTGATTTAAAGTAAGGGTAATAAGAGGAATGCGTTGACAACAATTTGTGGACGAGAAGTTGACCTGGTTGATGGTGCTGGTTTGTGGAAGTGATTCCAGTAGTGAAATGTCATGGGCATAGACTAAAGAAAGTTTCTTTCTTGGTACTTTCCCTTGTCATAGAATGAATTATGGGACGATATATTACAAATATAATGTGTCGGTTCCATTTAGGATGCTTAAAGGTTGAAGTTATGGAACTAACTAACTTCCATATGCTGTTGTCCCTGGATTTTTTTTCCCAGTAACAGCTCTGGAGAATATGGGAAGCTGTTGTTATTGGGAAGCATGAGACAATCCTGTATGATATGAAATCACTAGTCTAGAACTGTTGGTTAACTAGTTGAGGCTTAATGCCAGCTGGCCACGCATTTAATGCACCAGTTACTCGTGGTATGAGGCACTAGTGGACTGAGAGTGAAAGACTTGGTGACGATATTTACGGGAACCTAATTCCGCTTTAATTCATGGTCTTGGATGTCTATCTTCTGAAAGATTGATTGGGTACAGCTGACCAATCAATCTGTACATTGTAGCGATTCATTGATCATGAGATGAGCGGTTTATCATCTAAAAGAACGAATTCCAAATCTTTCAAGAGCAAGGAGAAGGAGAAAAGGATTAAAGGTTTGAAAGTAGAGCTTGTATGGGATTCACAAAGTTTGAGGTAAGTGGTGTATTGTAATGGTAGAGTTGGATTGGAAAAAGAAATTGGATTCGTGGGTAAAGACCCAAACATTGTTGGCAATGGGTGAACGAGTTGTAACTATGGTGTAACAATGTGGGGTAATAGGCGGCTCATAGCCTCTTGCTTTAAGCATCAGGATTATGTGGTTTGCAGTGAGAAATGAAACTTGAACAGTAGGATGGAGGTGTACATGGGGGATACGGGTGCATTGTACAACCCTATGTGCAGAAGTGAAGGAATCAGAGTGCGCAGCAGAAGCAATTGGAGAGGTTTATCCATAAACAAGATTTTTGAAGAGATGCAGTGTAATAAGAAGCGTGTGGAAAAGAAATGACATGGAACAGAAAGAATATAATTTTAGTGGAATCCAGTACATAATGTTGGAGATGGAAGGATGAGTAAGAGGGGAATAAGAATATGGAGATGGAAAAAAAAAAAAATTGGAAGGACTTTTCTAAAAGAATATAAGAAGCTAATGATTAGTTATTGGTACGGAGGTTTTATGAGGTTACGGAATCATTTTTGGGAAGTGGCCTTACTATAAGGAAATATAGTTTGGTCACTGGAGAAGTTGTTTTGATGCTAATGAGACCAAGAGAATTTTAGTGGACTTTAAAGATGTGATGGTTTTGCCTATGCCTTTGATGGTGCTATTTGCTTGAGAAGTATAAGACAGAGAGTTTTTACATGGTATGCGTTTGGATAGTGCAATAAGAATGACTTTTGGAATGTCCAGTGATAGTGATGGTTTGAATTGGTTTATGCCAAAGGTGTAGTTAATGAATTCCACGAGATGTGATAAGTGTGGTTAATCCAGTGTATACGTCTAAGTTAAGGAAGGCGCAGTGGTGACCTGCAAATTGATGCCAAGAGAGAGATAGTGCTATGGAGATCAAGAAGTGATGTTGTAGGATTTCGAACAGTAAATCGTGTAGAAAGAGAGATGTTGACATTGAGTCTGATGGTTCGAATTGTCAAGTAGTAGATCATCTTACTTGGCAAATCTCGTCTATAATGGTAATGAAAGAGAGGGAGAACTATTGGTTGAAGAAGGATTATGTGAGTTAAGGAAGGAAGAAGTTGGTTAGCAAGGATCACCATAGAAGGTTGATGTATAAGGAGCTTTAAGGAAATAAGGTCTTCCTCTTAATGTGGTAATAAAGGGTGAATGTTAGATATTATAATTTGAGAAAAATAACTTATGGGAATCGATGGTGTTTGATCAATGGAGCCTCATTAGTGTAAATAAGATGGTAGATATGGTTTAAAATATAAGAGAAATGGTTAAAAGTAACTAACCATATGGAAGAATAAGTAATGATGTGAATAAATAAGGGAGAAAATCGAAAGTTAAGGAGAATGATGGTATATCTTAGAAGTTTTGAGGGAACAACGACGTGAAAAACTTGTTTTGGGAAGGAAAGAAACCAGGTCGAGGTGGTTGTCCAGCCTTTCTTATGTCTGACAACATAAGGAAGATTTGATATTAAGACTGATTTTAATGAAAATTGCATTAATTAGCAAAGATAGAAGTGAAGTATGAGAGAGCGGTTCGTTTTCGAGATGCATAATAGAAGGTAGAAATTGAGAAAGCACCGAAAAGTCGAAGGATTTGTATGAAAGGAGTATGTTGTTTAGGGTCGAGACTACTATTCTCAAATTTCGAGGACGAAATTTCTTTAAGGAGAGGAGAGTGTAACACCCCTCATGACGCTTGTCATTGGCATTGTGTGCAGGACTAAAGGAAACGGGACGGAAGAAAGTTCAAGTGGAGAAGAAATGAACTCCACGCCGCGGCGTGAAGCAAAGCCGAGCAAATCCGCCGCGGCGAGAGACTTCCAGTAGTGATATTAAGTTAATTCGGTGGAGGCCGCGGCGAACTTATCTGGAGCCGCGGCGAGAGTCGAAAAACTGGTTTAAATCAGAATCGTTTCGGATGAAAAGAAAAGAGAGAAACAGAGGGAGCGGCGGAGAAGCAGCGAGAAGCTCTGCTAGGGCACGCAAAATCCGACCTAGGAAGATGTTTTCTGGACCATGGAAGTGTGTTTCTCAGTTGGTACGTGGATCTACTCTCTTCCTCTTCGTTTTTCTCTTTGGCTTGACGTTGATTTTCGGGGATTCGTGTGGGAGTCCATGTTTGGTTGATTTCCACCGATTAAAATGATTGATTTTGTGTTGTAAGAGTGTTTTGTGGTGTTAGGAACCTTTGGGTATGAGCTTTGATTGGATTATGATGGGTTTGAGTTAAACCCTAGGTTGGAAATTGGGAAAAGAAGTGGAAATCCGAAATGGTATGTGTTAGGGTGTGTTTGAATGGTTGTTTAAGGTTTATTTGTATGTGTGTATGTTGTTAGAACTCCGGGTTAAGCTTGGATGGTTAGATTGTGAATTGTAATGCTATGGGAGTTATGTTAATAAAAGGGTATTTACTGTTGTAATGGTAGATTGGCTTATTGGAGGCTTACAGTTCGGGATTGGGGTGCTCTAGAGGCTTGTTTAAGCCCTGTGTGTGCAGTATTGACAATTTGAGGTAACCGGATGTTTGCTTTATGTGATGATATGTTGATATGTATATGTACGTATATGCATGTTCCTTTTCATACCACGATATTGATTGTGTATGTGTGTACGGTTTTCTACATATCGTGGTATGCACGGCTTGATGATTGTATATGTTATGATGTGTAGCATCCCCATACTATTGCATGCTAGCATGTCCATATGATATATGATATGATAGTATACGGATATATGTATGTAGAGGCATGTTGGCATGACATTGATATCATCACCACATGATTGCATAGTGAGAAATGGATGACGAGGTGATGATGATGAGATATGATGTGATAAAGATCCCTATCGCTAAATCCTCTCCATGGGAGAGCCAGGTGACTGTGGATTTGGGGATGCACCTTCTCTAAATCACCATCAATTCGTGATGGTCCAGGGGAAGGAGAGCCACGGTCCGAACTCTAGTGTAACCATTGGCCCGGTTGCATTAGGGTAAGGTGAGCTTGGTGATGTCCTGGAATTGGTCTTCACCGACTGTTGGAAGGGAATCATCTATTGAATGTCTTATGATGACGATAGCTCGTGGTTCTAGCCGTGTATGAGGAAGAACATGTATACCATTCATTAGCATTGCATTGCACGACTGTATGGATCAGTATATATATATATATATGTGTGTGTGTGGTTGTTGTTCCCGGTTACTGAGACACTGTCTCACACCCCTCCCCTCCATGACTAACCTTTCAGGTGAAGACTCTGGTGCTAGTTCGGAGAAGATCAAGAAGTTAGCAGTCATTCCGTCTTCGGGAATCCCTTGTATATTTGATAGTTATAATTTAGTTTATGTAATTCTGTGCCAAGTAGGCTGTTCTAATGGTTGCCTGGATGAGAGTCCTGGGAGTATTATTTGTATATTATGGGTTGATAGTGATGTTGATGGATATTATGCTAAATGTGTATGGTGATGTATGTGCTGTAATGAGGTGTGAGGTTGATAGTGGACCCCGATATGGGTCTTTAATGTATGAGCAGGTATTTATATGATAAAAAGGGGTTGACTGCAAGCCCAGAGGTGGTTTTGGGCCATGTATACGAATTATGGGCTTATAGCCACTATATGGTTTTGGGGGTCAATTCTCGAAGGAAAGGTTTCTTCGGGGTATAACCTCCTTGGACATGTTGGTTTAGCCAAATATGACCTGTGAGAAGGGTCTCTTGGTGTCCATTTGCCTCCGGTGGCAATTGGAGGTGATAGGTTATGAGTTTTGGTTTTTGAAAGCTCAGGTCGGATTTGAAGGTGTTTGAGTGTAGGATGTTACAAGAAAAGAATTGAACCACTCACAGCAAGATTACAATTCTTGACGTTGGAAGATCTAAGTGAGTTGCAGAATATATGTGTGGGTCCCAAATCTATTCTTAGCCTCAACAATCTCTCCTATTTAGAGATCAAAGCATGCAAAAAGCTTAAAGTTGTGTTCCCTACCTCCACATTGAAAAGCCTACCAAAGTTGGAGTCACTATTAATATTAGATTGTGATGAATTAGTTCACATCATTGAAGAGGATAATGAGGAAAGTGTTGGAGATCACTTGCATCAACCATGCTTTGCAGAGTTAAAAAGACTAAATATTGAGGGCTGTGGCAAGTTGAAATACTTGTTCTCTATCACAGTGTCTGGTATCCTTCCAGAACTATCAGATTTGTCCGTAGTACAAGCTTCCCACCTTGAGCATGTACTAATCAATCGAGATGAGACAAAAGAAATGGCGATGAAGGATGTTCTTCCAAGACTAAGTAATCTAGACCTTGATGGTCTTCCAAGTCTTATTAGTGTCTGTAAAGGGATTGATTTTCAAACGTTGGAAAAATATTCCATAGTGCATGATTATCCCACAATTCCCTTTTATGGTACGCATTAAAAGAAGCCATTCATTCAAACTGTAAATTATTTTACAAGTTTTAACATAACATTGAAAATTTTTCTTGCAGAAACTTCTACTCGGCTTATAGATGGCCATAAAAATCTAGATTCTCAAGCTCAGGCAGAAGATGATGTTGAAGAAGAAGAAGAAAAAGATTATGATGATGATGGTGGTGATGAAGAAGAAGAAGAAGAAGGAAATGGACAAGGAAAAAGAGGAGAAGGAAGAGATGGAGAAATTGGTTACTCACCTATTCTAGAAAGTCCCAAGTCAGAGAAAATTGATTCACCAAACTTCACAAAGGTATAATGTCATTTTACCGCCTTATATTCTTTATTGCCAGCAACATTCTATGACTAATACTCTATCACAAACTTGATTCCATCTACTAGCTTGTACTAGATTTTATCATTCTCTAATATAGAATCATTTGTTTTCTCCTTTTTCATGTTATCTTTTGAAAACATCAATTAAAATGACAACTTTAATTAATGAATTCGACATAACTTTTTAAACCTTTTTGCCATGTTGGTGATGGTTAGGGTACTAAGGAAATTGCTGAAGAGGATGTTATTTCAAAGATGCCAAAAATGACAACTTCATCATCTGATTCAAAAATTGTCGGGCAACTTGTATGTGTTAGCTAATTCGATCTCTGTAGATTTTTAAAAATATAACTACTAATTTATTATTTTGTTTTACAAAGATTGAAATATTAAGAAATAGTGATATTCAATTGTACTAGAAGGTCTTAGTTCAAAGAAGAAAAAAATTAAAACAGCGTATTAGTATTATCAACAACAGACGTTGCAATTATTTCGCGAAATGAATCTTCGTATGTGACCTTATTGTTCTTTCTATTATAGATACATAGGTTTATGTTAGATGGTTTGATCTTACGCTTCTTGCCGTATTCTTCTTTATATAGATTTATAGATTAAGTTGGTCGGCAATGAAGTAAAAAGGGAAACAATCATGATGGATCCACAATGATCACCACCAGAAGAAACGAGACATGACATACAATCTAATGATTCAAAAAATGTTAACAATTTAGTGAATATAAAATTTTAAAGCTTTATTATCATAGAATAATCCAACTCCAACTTACTTATCATTGGTATTGTGCAGATTATTGAAGCAAGAGAAAAAGGAGTTTCATCAGAGACCTTCCATTCGAGCACCTTAACTTCTAAAATGGTGGGCTTCTTGCAACCATTTCAGCATTTAATAGATTTCTTATTCTATAATAATGATCAATGATTTCTAATTATATATAGAACGTGTCGATTCTTATGAGTCCCAATCTCACTGTCCCTCCTGCGGGAGACAACAATCCCGTGACCGCTGAAATTTTGGAAGAGGAAGAGGAAGAGCAGGAAGGTACAATCTTACTATTTTTTTTCGGTAAAATAATTACTATATATTAAGCCACCACTTTTGTGGTTGGACTAATCCGAACCAAGTAGTATTCACTCAAAACTCTTTTAAACGTGTCTTCTATATTCATATAGTGTCAAATATGAAATATCATACTTAAACAATCTTAACCCCTTTCGCACGTTAGTATCTTACTGTTTTATTTTTAAAGTAACATATTGCTTACTTAATTTGGATTTCACAGGTGGCTTGATAACTACGCGACGTCACCAAAGAGACAGCAAAGCAGGGAACTATTTGCCAAATGAGAAGCCCACGACCTCTGTTCAAGGTACTTGTTGCTTTCTTTAAATGAAATCCTTCATCCTTTGGTTTGACAAAAAGACTATTATATTTCTTAATAGAGGACCCTATGTTGTTAGAAGCTTCAGCGAGTCTCAAGCATACTCCTTCATCTACTTCCTCCGAGCCCACTCACGGTAAGTCCTTTGTTGTATTCTGTTAGGGACTTTTCCTTTAATTATTTATTATTCATTGGTAAATGATTGGAGTTGCTCAAATTGGTACAAAAGCCCAATATAGTAGAGATAGACTCAAATGAAGAAGTTTCATATATAACCTTATATGATACAAAAGACTCTAGTTTAGGTTCTAGTGATTCCACCTATATATGGTAGAAATTATAATTTTAATTAATTTTTGGATAGTTTCATTCTAACATTGGTTCATTCAGGAAGAAATATCCAAATTGGTGTGGAAACCACTAACCAACGAACTCATGAAGCTATGGATACTACTAAAATTTCTAGTAATTATCGTGCCCTTGCCATTGTCCCAGGGGAAAGTGGTAATATTGTACCCATTCCACATCCAACCACTTTATTCAATGGTGTTGGCAATGAGGAGACCAAGGAAGCAAGTGTGATTAGAAACAAATCTATGGAAAATTTGGTGTCTCATAGTGACCAAGAAAACTTGAGTAGGGAAGTAAGAGTGAATCGTAGTCCCCAAACACAAAAGGAACAAGAGGCATCATACTCTAAAGGTGATTTACCTAGTCCCTCTCTACTTTTGATCAACATGCATTTGTTAACTTGATTCTTTCCTTTGATCCTTGTGAGTATTTTTCATTCTGCATATTTGATTTTACTATACCCATTTTCTAATTTGATGGTTTTGTTAGGTCGAATTGTTGAACATCATGATGCGACAAGGTCGGATAATGTTAAGGGAGTACAATCGTGGTTGTTGCCTACGGGGATGCCACTTTCTTTTGTTGATACTAATAAAGCTTTGAACATTCCTGGGTTGCAAGAGATAGTTGATATGATGAAATTGGAGGGTTTAGAGCCTTCCTTGTTGGCAGAGGCATTCAAGACTCATCCACAACTACGTCTTTCTGTGAATGATCGAAGCACTCGGATGTTGTGCATGTCCTATAGGGTATTGCTTGATATCTTGAACATTCTAACCACTAGGACTCCGATCACGATCACTGAGGCAGACAAGAGATTGTTGGCAGAAAATTTCAAAGATGCTCATTTTCTTGGTTTTGACAAGGAATGGCTTGGCTCTATCGAAACCAAGGTTTTCAAGTGTGATACATATGCTGATCACATCCAAGAAGTTCTAGATGGTTTAGAAGATGACCTCAAGATCAACAAGGCAATGCTTGCAGCTATTTGTGATCAAGAGGTTGAGGCTGAACGAGAGGTAGAAGCAGCGCAACACAAGCATGCATATGCAAGAGCACACCATACTCGTCTTCTGAAAGAGCAAAAAGACATTCTAGCACAATGGCGTCAATGTTGGGAAATTATTGCTGCCAGAAATAGACATTTTGGAATTTAGCTACCATTTCATTCAGTACTTTTCAAATTGCGTAATTGTGTTGACTGTCCTCGTAGTCGTACGAACAAGTTATTATCGTTATAAACTATGCAACCTAGTTATAACAAAGTGCAGTCTAGGTGTTTATTATCAGCTGAATAGTCTCAGTCCACGCATCAGTGCATTTTTTTAATAATAATAAATTCTTTCTGTGGTTGGAGTGAATAAGAATGAAAGCAAATGCTTGTGTCTTTTTACGTGAATACTATTATAATTACAATATTTTAAATTCAATTGACATTTATCAGCAGCGTCAACCACTGGTCCATAAGTTTTGCAAAATAATTAATAAGCGATCTTCAAAATACTCTAGGACTGAAAATACAATGAACAACTCAATCATATTGACAGAATTTTATTTATAGGAATAATAATCCTTGACGAACGAATGTCGTGAGATCAACCATATGCAACCTATAAAAGATATGCGGTTCAGGTATTTTTTGTTTTTAACATTTTCACAGCATAATTTCATGAGAATTAAGAACAAAATTAAACAAAAATATAACAAAATAGAAAATTAAAAAATATATTAGCTTGATTATCACAAAAAAATTGTGAGAACAAAAATATGAATTTTGTTCAATCTCATAAAAAGTGTCCTATGAGAATAATTTTTTCATTAAATTTTTCTATGAGAATAAGAAATTTTCAAATCTTTTTAAACGGCTAACTTTCTACAATGCAATGGCTAAATTTGGTGTTGATCAATATTTTGTATAACATCTTCTAAATTAATATATTAGTACGTTGTGTTCTATTTTCCGAGCTAGAAAACACAAGCTTGAGATGCTACTACAGAAATGGTCAGAATGGCATGCTCATGCATGCATGTTTCTTTATCCAAAGTATAGATAACTGGTTTTCTCTTCTTTAAGGATAAGGGAAGAAGAATTGCATAATATAAGATGATGAGTAAATAGACGATGTGGGATAAGCATCCATACAAGAAAACATGGAAAACATGAAAAAATGAAGCGCAATAATCTGACAAATCATTGTCTTCTGGAACCAAGGAGAAGCATTATTCTTCATTGTTTAACCTGAAGTTGCATTGGTGAGACATGCAAAAGGGAATCTGCTTATATTTTCATCTTCCCATTTGCATGTTGAAAAATCAGACAAGACAAGACCAAAATTTTATAATTGGACTTAGATATATATAGGGATGATAGTTTTGTAAAAATTAAACGGACCGGTTGAACAGCTTGAATGATATAGAGAGGGACTAATAATGGGAGGGTCCTTAGATATTTGGTGTATTGTTAGCAAAATAAGAAGCTAATGTTATGTATTTTGTAGGATAAATGTTTTCTGCTGCCTCTTTTCTAGTGAAAGTGGCATTCTTATCCTCATAATGGTACTTAGTTAATGGCCGTTTTAGAGAGATTTATTTGTTGGACACATAGTGAGACTGACATGCTCTGTTTAGTTGAGGTTCTTCAACCCTTTTTGGTAATCTTTTCATAGGATTGTATCTCATCCTCTGGTCTTGTTCTTTTGTCATTGTCTTCTATTCTTCTCTAATAACATGTACGTCTTCAATTTTCAGAAAATGGATAGTTCTACTGTGGCACAAATTTATGCTTTTTAATTGAAAACTTCTTGTTAAACTCTTTTGTCGATCCTCCCTACATTTTTTTTCTTGGAGCTTAAAAAAGGGTTTTGAAAATAGTTCTACCTGTTTGGGTTTTCCATAAAATTATTACAAGTCAACAATATGTGTCTTTGTTTAGGATACCAGTGAAGTATTTAGAATATAGGGTTAAAGTGCAAATCAACTCCTAAAAAATTTCTGAAGTTCTGATATTCTAAATTTTGTTTGGTGCAAAGTTATCCTTTATGTTTCAAAATCATAGCAATTTAAAGCCAATGACATTAATCATTAGTCTGCCAACTGTACTACCAACTATACCAAATTATTCTAATACGTGGTCCTAGTTGGAAAGATCATATATGGCAATCTATGTAGCATCCAAGTAGACCAAAATAAAAATACTAAAAAAAATCCTAATTTTAGACTAGGGCTGAAAATTGAAACCCTGATAAAAAAATCTTAAAACCTAATAAAATCAATTAATTAATAAAAAGAAACAAATAAATCACAAAAATCATGTGCAAATTCATAGGACAACTAAACTAAAAAATTCCCAAGAAAAATGGAAAAATCCTGAAAAATTCATAACAATGCAAGAAAAATAGAAAAAAAAAGTTGAAATGAAGGAATTTAACCAAAATACTTTAGTTTTAATACCCAAGTGGTATTGAGTTTTAATTAGAGAACCCAAAAACTGTTAATAATCACAAATAAAAAATTGGTCAAACTAATTGCATTGATATATTGACTTTGATCTTAGTTACACTTCCAAGTGAGACTAATTTGTGATTTTAATAGTTTTTGTGGTCTCTGATTAAAACTCAATACCTTTTAAGATATTAAAACTAGTATATTTTGGCCAAATTCCTTTATTTCAACCATTTTTTTATTTTCCTTATATTTTAAATAAATTTTCAAGATTTTTCTATTTTCTTAGGAATTTTTTAGTTTATTTTCCCTATGAATCTGCACATGAGTTTTGAGATTTGTTTATTCCTTTGTGTTTATTAATTGAATTTATTATGTTATGAGATTTTAATTAGGGTTTCGATAATTAAGGTTTCAATTTCTGACTTAAGCTTGAAATTAATTGGGTTGAGTTAGTACACGTTAATTGGGTAGAGTACAATAGAGGTGGTCTTTTTGGCAAGGGCATTATCGTATATTTTAATATTTATACTATAATTTTAAAATATTTAATACTCATTTTTCTTTTAATAAGTAGATTTATTAATTATACATATAAATAATTGTATAAATAGTATTATATATGTTTAAATATCACCAGTGTCTATACCCTAAAACTTTAAAAATTATCATATCCTCCATATCGTATTTGATTCATGTACCCATATTAATGTTACATAGTTTCGACCACTTTTTCTTTCACTTTTGTTTGCATTTTTTTATTTTTTCAAATATTTTCAGGATTTTTCAATTTTCTTGGGAGTTTTTTAGTTTAGTTTTTCCATGAATCTACACTTGATTTTTGTAATTCATTTTTTATTTGTGTTTATTAATTTATTTTGTTATGTTTTGATATTTTTAAATAAGGTTCTAGTAGTTAGGGTTTCAATTTCTAGCTCAAGATCGAAATTAGGATTCTTTGCAGTATTTTTATTTTAATCCACTTGCATGCCACATAGGATTTTTTCTAGCCAAGATGCCATGAAAATTGCCAACTAAGATGATTTGGTATAGTTGGCAATACCATAGGCAGACTAATAGTCAACATTATTAAATATACATATTGGGAGCTTCTGGATAAGGTGGATAGTCAATTATCTAGTTGGAAGGTTAATAATTTGTCTCTGGCTGCCGGGAATTCTCTTATTTCTTCAGTGGTCTCTGGGATCCCGTCATACACTATGCAGACTGAGCCTTTACCAATAGGAGTATGCAAGGAGATTGATAAAAGCTGTCGTCATTTCTTTTGGTGTGATTCGCAGGTTGTAAGGAAGTCTCATTTGGTTGCATGGGATGATGTGTGTCAGCGAAAGATGAATGGCGGACTGGGTTTATGACATGCTAGGTTCCAAAATGATGCATTCATGATGAAGCTGGGGTGGAGTTTGGTGAAACATCGTGATGCGTTATGGGTGTAGTTTATGTGGGAGAAATATCGGTGCAAGAATGATTTAATACGCAAGATCAGTTCGAAAAAGGCAAGATCGAGAGCATGGGTAGGAATTCACAATTTGTGGCCAAAACTGACGGATGGTTTAAGTTGGAAGGTGGGTAATGAGGAAAACATTCGGTTCTAGCGTGATCATTGGGTGCCAGGTTATGGGAAGCTGGAGGGGGTGACTTACAATGCACTCATAGAGGATGTTCTAGAATGGAAGGTTGCAGATTGTATTAATGAGTGGGGGGCATGGTGTTGGGAGGAATTTGAATACTTTCTACCCATGCAGGTACTCCATGCCATTGAGCATGTTCGGATTCAGCCAAGGTTAGAGTGCCCTGATGTCCTTTTTTGGAGATGGACAAATCATGGCTTGTTTACGGTGCGTTCAGCCTATGATAGTCTTTTTCCTAGTATGAATTCGGGAACGAGAACATTAAAGCATGATATCTGGAAAGCACAAGTTCCACAGCATTGCCATACTTTTCTTTGGTTATGTGCACGTGAGAGACTTATGACTAATAAAAGGCGATTCAAGATAGCCCTTCATGAGTCTAGGGAATGTGGAGATTGCTCGGGAATCCAAGAGATTTGTTTGCATGCAGTCCGTGACTGCAGGAAAGCCAAGTCCTTCTGGTTGGGTATTGTTCCTTTAGATCTTCAGGGTCGGTTCTTTTCTTCTACATGCATGCATGATTGGTTAAAGTGGAATCTCGCTTAGAGAAGTTTGTTAGAGGGGGTGGAGTGGCATGTTTGGTTTCCTATAGCTTGCCGTAATGCTTGGTTGGCGAGGAATGAAAGGCTTTTTCAAGGACGGGAGATGAGAACAAGTGTGTTTCGAGAACGGACAAGGGCCTGTGTCAACTGGTCTGGTAAGGAGTTGCTTCCAAATAATCTAGTTCCAATGAGTTTAGTTTGGTGGAAACCACCTATGGGGATGGTTAAAGTGAATGTCGATGGTGCATATTGTAACACCCTATCTCCTTACACCTCCAATATGAACCAAAACTTCAAAATTCAACCAAACACAACCCTAACATCACATAATAACTCTCTAATACCTAAACACAGTGGAAACGACTCATAAAACACCAAAATCTGGGCTGGGGCCTCGACCGCTACAGTACCGCCACGGCTCCGGCCTCCCCTGTTTTTCCATCGCTTCTGTCTCCTATGGTGCTGCGGCCTGCCTTCCCGCGCCGCGGTGCCCCCTGCTAATATACCATATCAGCAAATTCAATATTCTGGGGTGAACTTCTGACGCACATAACTTTATGCTCTGACCTCCGATTGACTTGATTCCAACTCCTATAAGTCAATCTAGTCCCCATCTATCCAAAGACACCACTTTTATCTTAATCCATCTCCGTATAGAGATTCTAGACCTTCAACACCATTTGATCATTTATTGACCAAAACTCACCACTAACAACCTCCAATTGCCACCAAAGGCAAATGGACGCTTACAGACCAATCATACAGGTCCAAAACCCTCAAACCAACTTGTCCAAAGAGGCTTCACCTCAAAGGAACCACTCCTTTGAGATTTGATCCCTTGGAACCCAACTTGACCAAATGGGCTACAAGCCCTTAAAGAAACCAACAAAGCCCAACATCACTCTGGACTCACCAAAACTGACATACAAACTTCCCAACATCCAAAATACTAAACCATACATACGACACATACATAAACATACATACATCCAAACCAGTCTCAACCATATCATTATGCATTACAAACCATTCTCTAACCTACTTGGCACATGATACAATATCCAATACACAGGTACTACATAGACGTAGTATTCCCACATTCGTTGCTACTCGCGCATTTTCTCCGGACTAGTGCCAGAACCATCACCTGAAAGGTTAGTTTATGGGAGAGGGGGTGAGACAATGTCTCAGTAACTAGGAACAACAACCACACACACACACATATATATATACATACATATATCTCACACAATGTACGAATGCAATATGAAATGTATGAAATGCACATCACCCTCGCATGGACACCATCCTTATCCTCCTTAACACATAACACATAAATCATCCATCCTTATCCTCCCTAACATATAAATATAATCCAACCTTATCCTCCCTAACATATATATATATCATCATACATCATACCACCATCACGTCATCACCACTTCATCCACCATACATCGCAGCCTCACAATGTCATGTGGTGATGCTCATGTATCAACGTATCATCATCATAATGTCATGTATGCCACATATCATGTCATCATCACACATAGCATCATCATAGTCATAACCATCATCTATCAGTATACATACCACAATATATATAAAAATAGTACACACAAACACATCGATATCGTGGTATGAAAGAGACATGCATATATACACAAATACACGTACTATCATATAACATAATCAATACCATATAAACAAACACCCGGTTACCTCAATTGTTGTTACCACACACATACGAATTCCACAAGCTTCCTTGAACTGTCCAATACGTGTGATCCCCTCTCGATTACTCAAACAACCTTCATAATGCCACAATTCTTCCATTAACACAACGTACCAAATGACCAAACATCACAATTCAACCAAATTAACCTAACCCGAGGTTCCAACACCCTTTACATGCATCAATAAGCTCTTAGGGATCACTCAAACACCACTCATCCTCATACATTTCGGATTCTCAAGAGCCCTAACCAAAAACAACCTAGGGTTAAGCTTAAAACACACATAATCCCTTCAAAACTCACATCTAAGCAACAAGAATACCAAAACACACTCCATTAACCTCAAATCACCTATTTCAATTGGTGGATTTCACCCCAACTCGAAAATCCAACCTTACAATCGAAAATCCCAAACTTTAACCGAAGAAAATGGAGAGGGAGGAGTAAAGAACACTTACCAACTTAGATCCAAGCTCTTGAAGTCTGAAAATCACTCCTAGAAGCCGGGAATCTCGAACCCTAGCATTGCTCCTTGCTGTCTCCCTCGGTTTCCTCCGTTTCTTTCCTTTTCGTTCGACTGAACTGATTCGGATTTAAGCAAATTTCCCGACTCTCACCGGGGCTCTAACACTCCTCGCCGCGACTCCACCAAATTATCCGGAACAATGCCACTGGAAAGCTTCTAGCCGTGGCGGCCCTGCTTCTCGCCGCGGCGTGGAGCTCTTTCAGACTCCACTTGAGCCTTCCTATGTCCTGTTTCCTCCGGTCCTAAACACAATGCCAAGAAAAACAACATGAGGGGTGTTACACTCTCCCCTCCTTATAAAAATTTCATCCTCAAAATTTCAACTCTTACCTCAAGCAAAAATCTCTGGATACTTCCTCCGCATAGACTCTTCAGTCTCCCACGAGACATCATTGGACATCAAACCGCTCCAAAGGACCTTTAACAACTTTATGGTCTTATTCCTCAATTGCTTCTCCTTAACATCTAGAATTTGCAACGGTGTGACCTCAAAAGTTAGATCCTCTCGTACTTGAACTGCTTCATCATCAATTATATGAGACGGATCCGGATGATACTTCTTGAGTTGAGACATGTGGAAAACATCATGCAACCCAGCCAGACTAGGCGGTAGCGCCACTCGATACGCTACTGGCCCAATTAATTCAAGAATTTGGTATGGACCCATAGACCTCGGAGTAAGCTTCTTGGCTCGAATCGATCTTCTAACACCAGTAGTAGGAGTGACCTTCAAAAATACATGATCTCCTGCATCAAACTCCAATGGTTTCCTCCTCCTGTCCGCATAACTCTTTTGCCAACTCTAAGCTGTAAGAAGCTTCTGACGAATACTCTCTACCTGCCGAGAGGTTTGATCCACAATATCTGGGCCCAAAAGACTCCTTTCACCAAGTTCAGCCCAACATAATGGTGACTTGCACCTTCAACCATACAACGCTTCATACGGAGCTATTAGCAAACTCAAGTGGAAACTGTTATTGTAGGCAAATTCAACCAATAGCAGAAACTGATCCCAATTGCCTTTGTTCTCCAGAACACATGCCCGCAGCATGTCCTCCAGAGTTTGGATAGTCCTTTCAGTCTGCCTATCAGATTAAGGGTGATAAGCAGTACTGAAACTCAACTTCGTACCCATGGCCTTCTGGAGAGATTTCCAAAACCTGGATGTAAACCTAGGATCTCTAAAGATTGCAACATACCAGCAGGCAATTGGTGCTCAATCTTTACCTTATGACAAATCAGACATCTTGCCACAAACTCTGCGGTGTCCTTTTTCATGCCTGGCCACCAATAACCTCTTTTCAAATCCCGATACATCTTAGTGGTACCTGGGTGGATAGTGTACTTACTCTTATGAGCTTCCTCCAAAATAATCTCATGCAACCCCGCAACATTTGGCACACAAATCCGATCTTGATACCGGATGATACCATCCTCCAGAATATCAAACTCCTGGGTTTCCACCATTTCAACATGTTCTCGAATGCCTAAAAGATAGTCATCCTCCATCTGAGCATAGCAAATGTTCCTTAATAAATCACTTGATACACTGATGGAACTCATTACCAATACTCCAGGATGGACATTGATGGATAACTTCATATCTCTCAGGCTTTCCAGCAACTGTTACTCCCGCATCATCATTGTGGCCATATGGATCGACTTTCTGCTCAATGCATCCGCCACAACTTTGGCTTTCCCAGGATGATACTTTAGAGCAAACTCATAGTCCACAAGGAACTCGACCCAACGCCTTTACCTCATGTTCATCTCTTTCTGATCAAACAAATACTTCAAACTCTTGTGATCACTTAATTCCTCAAACTGAGCGCCATAGAGATAATGCCTCCATAATTTCAAGGCAAACACTACAGCTGCTAGCTCGAGATCATGAGTAGGATAGTTCTCCTCATGAGGCCTTAACTGCCTTGAAGCATACGCCACAACTCTACCTTGCTGCATCAGAACACACCCTAGATCCTTCTTAGAGGCATTCGTATAAATTGTGAACGACTCTATTGGGTTAAGGATAATGAGCATTGGGGTGGACGTCAGACAAACCTTCAGCTCTTGGAATACTCTCTCACACCTGTCATCCCAAATGAAAGATCGATCCTTATGGGTGAGTCTAGTCAATGGCATAACAAGCTGAGAGAATCCCTTAATGAACCTTCGGTAATATCCAGCCAAACCCAGAAAACTCCGAATTTCCGTCACCGATTGCGGTCTCTCCCAATTCAACACTGCTTCGACTTTACTAGGGTCTACTGCCACACCTTCTGCAGAAATCACATGACCTAGAAATTTCACCTCCCGTAGCCAAAACTCACACTTACTGAGCTTAGCATACAGTTGGTGATCCCGCAACACCTGCAACACAATTCGAAGATGAAGCGCATGCTCTTCCTCACTCTTAGAGTAAATCAGAATGTCGTCAATGAAAACCACCACAAATTTATCCAAATACGGCCGAAACACACTGTTCATATAATCCATGAAGATTGCCAGGGCATTTGTCAACCCGAATAGCATCACAAGAAACTCATAATGACCATATCGAGTCCGAAATGCCATTTTAGGCACATCCTCAGCACGTACTTGCAATTGATGGTATCCTGACCTCAAATCGATCTTAGAAAATTCAGAGGCACCTGCCAACTGATCAATCAAGTCTTCAATCCTAGGCAAAGGATATTTATTCTTGATCATCACCCGGTTCAGCTGCCTATAATCAATGCACAATCTGAGGCTACCATCCTTTTTCTTGACAAACAACACTAGAGCTCCCCAAGGCGAAACACTAGGTCTGATAAAACCTCCCTTCAACAAATCCTCAATCTATTTCTTCAACTCTTTCAATTCAAACAGTGACATTCGATATGGAGCTTTCAAAATAGGACTAGTCCTGGGTACCAAATCAATGGAAAACTCCAGTTCTCGTGGTGGGGGTAAACTAGTAATCTCCTCTGGAAACACATCAGGAAATTCATTCACAAACGGATATCTTTCGACACCACCTTGCATATCCACACTCACAAAGAAGAAAACCAGAAACCCTTGACATCCTTTCTTCAGATACCTGTCAGCTTGGGCGAAGGACAAACACATATTCTCATCCCCTTCAACACTAGGGATGTTCATCGGCAAAGACACAGTCTTCCGAGCACAGTCGAGAATAGCATTATTCACCTCCAACCAATCCATCCTAATTAGCACATCAATCTCTTGCAACGGCAAACAAATCAGATCCAGGGTAGTGCTTTGATGTTCAAAACGAAACACACAATTCAAACAAGCTTGAGCGGTTCTTAATGAAACTCCTGTGGGTGTGGCTACCGACAATTCAAAAGGCAACTCCATTGCCACAATACCCAACCTCCGAGCACAATCAAAAGAAATGAAGGAATGCGATGCACCTGAGTCAAACAAAGCATGAATAGAGTAACCATTAAGTGTAAGTTTACCTCTAATCAAATTAGGCGCTGCATCCGCTTCTTGTCGAGTGATGGCAAAAACTCGTCCTGACATTGTGGGCCTCCGTGTTGCATCATCATGCCTTAGCTCCCAGCAATTCTATGACATATGACCCAGTTTTCCATAATTAAAACAAATCAAACACTGATGGTCACCATGACTAAACCCGCATTTTGTGCACGGATTTGATGCACTACCAGAACTATACTGAGATGGAGTGGGGTCCCTTCCTGTATGCTCACTCTGACTGGAACTCCCTTGTTCAAAGCCACCTCGATAAAAGGGTCCTCTGCCAGACTGACCTCTATTGTACTGATCCCTACCAAACCTGCCTCTGCCTCTACCATGACGGCCTGGATTATGATGACCTCTTCCTCCACTAGAACCTGTACTGCCACCGCTACTACCACTACTTGAACCACTTCCTTTACTGATTCCTCCTGTAGGTCCTAGGTGAGAAAAGGCCCGAATAATGGAATTCCTTCTGTGCTCCTCAGCCTCCTTCATCCGTCTATACAGGGCACGAATCTTCACACATAAGTCCTCAAAGGACATAAGCTCCACCACAGATAACCGCTCCTTAATCTCTGGATGGGCACCCTCAAACAACCTCTGAGCCATCCACCTATCATTAGGATAATTATTCAGATACGTGGAATATTTCACCAAGTCCAAGAACTGATCAATTTAGTCATCTGCTGACAGATTCCCTTATTGAAAAGTTAGGAACTCGGCCTCCTTTTGCATCATCAAGGCTGGAGGGGCGTAATGCGCAAAGAATCGTTCTTTAAACTGTCCCCAATTCATAGGAGGACTCATTGCTTCAACACTTGGGAGAATACTCTTCCACCATCTCTTAGCTTTCTTCTCAAGCTTAAAAACTTCCAGTTGCACCCTTTGCTCTGAGGTGCAATCCATCACACTGAAGATATTCTCCATTTGTTCAATCCAATTCTTCGCCTGAGAAACATCCATGGTACCTTCGAAAGCTGGGGGATTAAACTTCCAAAAGTCCTTCAATTGTGAAGAGATACCCCTTCTTCCAACCCTTGGGGCTCTCTCAGGTTCCTCTTCAGTTTCATCTTCTCTTGCCTTCAGATCCACAAACATACCAACTTCTTCATTCATATCCCCTTGTTCTTGCCTATCCATTCTCTCTTGCAACCTTTTCAGCGTTTCCCCCTGAGTATTTACCTGATTACTGAGGCCAGCCAACATCTCATGCTACTGCCTCATCAGGTCACTGTTACTCTGTCTTCCTCTGTGAGACATTCTTCCTCCACACACAAGAATAACAACACATTCAATTATACGGTTCTGGACTAGCATTACAGTGAGAATATAGTCTATGCATTTAAATTTGTGCCAAGTAGTACTTCAAGCAAAACAATGGCCCAAAACCATTGCTCTGATACCAAAATATAACACCCTACCTCCTTACACCTCCAATATGAACCAAAACTTCAAAATTCAACCAAACACAACCCTGACATCACAAAATAACTCTCCAATACCTAAACACAGCGGAAACGACTCATAAAACACCAAAATCTGGGCTGGGGCCGCGGCCGCTACAGTACCGCCGTGGCTCCGGCCTCCCTTGTTTTTCCATCGCTTCTGTCTCCTATGGCGTCGCGGCCTGCCTCTCCGCGCCGCGGTGCCCCTTGCTGATATACCATATCAGCAAATTCAATATTTTGGAGCGAACTTCCAACACACATAACTTTATGCTCCGACCTCCGATTGACTTGATTCCAACTCCTACAAGTCAATCTAGTCCCCATCTATCCAAAAACACCACTTTTATCTTAATCCAACTCCGTATGGAGATTCTGGACCTTCAACACCATTTTGACCATTTATTGACCAAAACTCACCACTAACAACCTCCAATTGCCACCAAAGGCAAATGGACACTTACAGACCAATCATACAGGTCCAAAACCCTCAAACCAACTTGTCCAAAGAGGTTTCACCTCAAAGAAACCACTCCTTTGAGATTTGACCCCTTGGAACCCAACTTGACCAAATGGGCTACAGGCCCTTAAAGAAACCAACAAAGCCCAACATCACTCTGGACTCACCAAAACTGACATACAAACTTCCCAACATCCAAAATACTAAACCATACATACAACACATACATAAACATACATACATCCAAACCAGTCTCGACCATATCATTATCCATTACAAACCATTCTCTAACCTACTTGGCACATGATACAATATCCAATACACAGGTACTACATAGACCTAGTATTCCCACGTTCGCTGCTACTCACGCGTCTTCTTCGGACTAGTGCCAGAACCGTCACACAAACACATCGATATCGTGGTATGAAAGAGACATGCATATATACACAAATACACGTACTATCATATAACATAATCAATACCATATAAACAAATACCCGGTTACCTCAATTTTCATTACCACACACACACGAATTCCACAAGCTTCCTTGAACTGTCCAATACGTGTGATCCCCTCTCGATTACTCAAACAACCTTCATAATGCCACAATTCTTCCATTAACACAACGTACCAAATGACCAAACATCACAATTCAACCAAATTAACCTAACCCGAGGTTCCAACACCCTTTACATGCATCAATAAGCTCTTAGGGATCACTCAAACACCACTCATCCTCATACATTTTGGATTCTTAAGAGCCCTAACCAAAAACAACCTAGGGTTAAGCTCAAAACACACATAATCCCTTCAAAACTCATATCCAAGCAACAAGAATACCAAAACACACTCCATTAACCTCAAATCACCTATTTCAATCGGTGGATTTCGCCCCAACTCGGAAATGCAACCTTACAACCGAAAATCCCAAACTTCAACCGAAGAAAATGGAGAGGGAGGAGTAGAGAACACTTACCAACTTAGATCCAAGCTCTTGAGGTCCGAAAATCACTCCTAGAAGCCGGGAATCTCGAACCCTAGCACCGCTCCTCGCGGTCTCCGTCAGTTTCCTCCATTTCTTTCCTTTTCGTCCGACTGAACTGATTTGGATTTAAGCAAATTTCCTGACTCTCGCCGCGGCTCCACCAAATTATCCGGAACAATGCCACTGGAAAGCTTCTAGCCGCGGCAACCCTGCTTTTTGCCGCGGTGTGGAGATCTTTCAGACTCCACTTGAGCCTTCCTATGTCCTGTTTCCTCCGGTCCTGAACACAATTCCAAGAAAAATAACATTAGGGGTGTTACACATATAGCTCCACTTGGAAGGTTTGAGCGTGTTGGGGCTTGATGTGGGATCATCCGGGGGAGTTTATGCATGGGTTAGTCTTTCATATGGGTGAGTGCTATGGAGTTATTGCTGAAGTTTGGGCCATTCTAGTGGGGATGAAAGTCACTTGGAGCGCTGGTCTGTGGAATGTTATTTTGGAAAGTGATTGTCAGGAAGGGGTTAAAGCTGTTAATGAAGGCGTAACTGATGAACACACAGCTTGGGAGCTATTTTTGCAGATTAATGAGCTCATGGACAAAGATTAGAGGGTTAATGTTATCTATAGTCATCGTGAGTGTAATAGGGGAGTAGACCTTCTAACAAAAAAGGGACTTACAATGATGTCGGGGTTGTGCATGGTGAGTTCTCCTTGTGAGCAGTTAAGGAATATCATTCAAAGCAAGTAGGAACATAGTATGGAGGGGTGTTCCATGCGTATCTAGGGCCTTGTCTTTTAGTTCTTTTGGTTATCCTAAAAAAAATAGTCAACATCATTGACTTTAATAGCAGGGGTTAAATTGCTACAATTTTGAAAGTTTGAGGGTAATTTAGCAAAAAAAATTTAGGATACCAGTAGCATCTTTGGAAATACTCTAAGATTAAATTTGCATTTTAACCCTAGAATATAATACTGGGGAGGCATTATATCCTGCTCTACATATTGACCTAAAAAATTAAAGTTTATTGTGAAATAAAGTACTAAAGAATAGAGAGGATTTGAAAAATGAGAGAATAAGCAGAGCCAAAAGTAAGTTAATATTTTATTTATCCATCGATAGGATATTTATACAAAAGTATTTACCCTAGAAAGGATAATAATCCTTTAATTAATTAAATAAGACAAATACAAAAGATGACTTAGTTTTAGGTTAAGAATATTCTAGATAGACATTCAAAATCTTCATAACACTTCCCATTGGATATCCATTATCAAAGAATATGCCTTATTAAGAAACTTACTTGGAAAAACCCTGTAAGACAAAAACCTAGTAAAAAAAATAGCATAACATTCTTTGTATACACCATCAAATACTATATTGTTAAAAACCTTACTAGGAAATCCCAATGGAAAAAACCATTGTTAAGAAAAAAAAAGAGTACAGTGTGTATAATAATTGAGATCCTTGAGTCAGTAAAGTCCAATATTATACACAAGCTTTTCAATTAATGCAGTAGGAAGCACATTAGTAAATATATCTGTTAGGTTGTCATATGAATGAATTTGCGAAATATCTATATCACCATTCTTTTGAAGATAATGAGTGAAGAAGAATTCTGGTGAAATATGTTTTATTTTATCTCCTTTAATGTATACTTCTTTTGCTTGAATAATACATACAGTATTATCTTCATATAAGATCATTAATATCATTTTTCATGAAGAAAACACAAGTTTTTTCTATATTTTAAATCAAGACTCTCAACTAAGCACATTCTCGACTTGTCTCATGTAATGCCAAAATTTTGGAATGGATAGGTAATGTGGCTGATGTAGTATGTTTCATTGATCACCATGAAATAACAATGCCACCAAATGTAAACATATAGCTAATTTGTCATCAACTATTATGAGACTCAAACAAATATCCTACACCAACATAACCAATCATGTTTGACTTAGGTTTATTCAAATAAAACAAATCCATGTCCATAGTACCTTTAAGGTGACGAAGTATGTGCTTAACCCTAATCTAATATTTTCTTGTAGGTGAAGAACTATATCTTACTAATAAATTAATGGCAAATGATATATTTGGTGATATATGGTTGACAAGACACAATAGTGCTCTGACTACACTAAGATATATTACTTTAGGACCAAAAAGTTCTTCATCCATTTCTTGAGGTCTAAAAGGATTTTTGTTCACATCTAGTGATCATATGATCATTAGGGTGCATAATGGATGTCACTTGTTCATATAAAATTGTTTTAGCACCTTTGTTATGTAAACTTCTTGATGCACCAAAATTCCATTCTTTATATACTTAATTTGTAAATCAAGGCAAAATTTGCTTCTTTCTAATTCTTTCATTTCAAAGTATTTCTTTAAGCAATCCGTAGGTTTTGGGAGCTCTTCAAGGGTCCCAATAATATTTAAATAGTCATCATAAAACTCAATTATAGCAAACTTATTTCTAGATTTTTTCAAGAAGATATATGGACAAATAGGGTCTTTTTTATACCCTTCATTAACAAATATTCACTAGGACAATTATATCATATGCATCTAGATTGCTTTAATCTATAAAGGGATTTATTCAGTTTGATTTAGTAGTCTACTCATAAACCTGAGTTACATGTTTCAAGTAAGTTAAATCCTTCAAGGAGTTTCATATAGATGTCATTATCGAGTGAATCAAACAAATAGGTTGTAATAACATTGATTAGATGCAAATCAAGTCATTCCTGTATTAGCAGACTAATTAGATCACAAAAAGTAGCTGTATCCATTATAGGTGAGTATGTCTCTTCAAAATCAATGCCAAGTCTTTGTGAAAACCCTTAAGAAACAAGTCATACTTTATATCTCACTATTTCACATCCTCATTTTGTTTTCGCACCAAAACCTATTTATATCCAACTAATTTCACACCTTCAAGCATGTAGACTACAAGTCCAAAAACTTTTGGCTTTGTAAGTACATTTAATTATGCCTGAATTGTATCTTTCCATTTTGGCCAATCATCTCCTTATCTACATTCTTTAATAGATTTTGATTCGTGATCCTCATTATCATATGTTATGTCGTGCACGCCATAGTATATGCAAAATTATCATCAACATTGACTTCATTTTAGTTCCATTATATTCTATTCATGACATAATTTATTAAAATCTAATTATTCTCACAAATTTTAGGTACCTAAGTTTTGTTCAGAATAGAAACTTTAATTATATTTGAGGATTCTTCTAGAGTTTCCTTTAAGCACTCTTCTAGAGTTACCTAATCCTTAATTGGGTCATTTTGATTTTTAGTTCCTTTGCTTTTTTAAGCATTTTTAGGTGCTTTAGACTTTGATTGTCTTATAGGGACATTAATTTTTATTAAAATATTAGCAGCTGGTACATATGATTTAGTCACTTTTTTGAGTCATTAAATGTGTCGAATAATTAAATTGCTAAATTCTACAATTGCATTATCTTTTGAACTTGATATTCACATTGTTTTGTATGAGGATTAAAATAAGATAATGATAATTCATTGAAACTAATTTCTTTTTTCAACTACTTCTATATTCCCCCACCCCAAATGTTGGAAAAACTAGTTTGTCAAAATGACAATAAGCAATTGTGCCATAAATAAATCTCGTGTTAGTTGTTTAAGATATCTTATTATGATAGAGATTCATATACAACATATATTTCTAACCTTTTTTGAGGTACCATCTTAGTGTATTGTGGTGGGGCAATTGGAACATAAATCGCATACCAAAGAACTCTTAAATGGTAAATATTAGGTTTCTAACAAAACTAGTAGTAAATGGGAGTATTTATTATAGTTTGTTTGTAACAACCCTCATTACATTATCTGAAGTTAGTCTCGAGCTAATAGTATGTATATTTGATGATGTGCGTAGGACCAAAGGAACCTCGATCGAAGAAAGAATCAAAACAGGATAAATCTAAAATTTGAAATAAAGAAGGGTCACGCAGCGATGAGGTACAGGACTGCCATGGTAAGATACTCGGGATATTTCAAAATTTTTCCAAGGCAAGAGCACTCACACCACGGCGAATTTATTGGTACCACGACGAGAGTCATGAAATTTCTTTAAATCAAACTTGTTTCAATAGACAAAAAGAAGAAAAGGAAGGAGAAGAGGAAGAGCAATACTAAGGTTTGCTTCCTCCAACCTTGGGAGATGATTTCTGAACCCAGGGAGCTTGATTAATTATTGGTAACTGAATCTTGCTTCCTTTTCTCTCTTTTCTCTTCAATTTTGGATTGAAATCCATGAGAGTATGTTGATTTTTGGTTGGGTTGTATTATCCACCAATTAAAATGTTTGGTTTAGTGATATAGAAGTGTTATGTAGTATTAGGAAGGTTTGGGTATGAGTTTTGAGGGGATTGTGATGAGTTTGAGTGGAACCCTGGATTGAAAATTATAAAGGGAGTGTGAAATCCGAAAGGTGTGAGTAGAGCCAGGAATATGGGCTAAGCCCGATGGGCTAGCCCATTTAGCTTGAAGAAAACAACAAGCTGTGTTAGAAATTTGGGAGTTTTTATAAGAAAAGGGGCTTTTGAGCCCAAACCCATTTAGCTCGGTCAAAAAATAGGCTGGTCTGCATGGGCTGCGGGCCGGCCCGTTTAGCCCATTTTCTTTTTTTTTTAAATATTTTTTAAATATTTTTCTTGGTTAATGATTTTAATAGTAATGATAAATGATGATATTCATAATTAATATATAGTTAGTTTTAGTTATCTTGATTTAAATAATTATATATGTGAAAAAAGTTTGTATTATTTTATAAATGTTAAATTAAATTAAAAATTAAAAAAAATACAGGCCTACGCGCTAGCCCGCAGCCCATTGAATATGGGCTGGGCTTAAAAAAACACAACCCATTTTATAAATGGGCTTTTGGGCCCATCCCGTATTAGGCTCGGCCCATATGGGTCGGGTCAGCTCGAATTCCCACCTCTAGGTGTGAGGATGATTATGATGGGGATGATTAACTAGAACTTATTAGTATCTAATTACGTGATTGGAACTCCGGATTAAGCTTGAAAGGCTAGATTGTGGATTTTAGTTATTATGAGTATTATACTAATTAAAGGTATTATGATATCATAGTGATTATTTGGCTAAATTGGAAGTGTATGGTTCGTGATGGGTGCTTTGAAAGCTTGCCAGATTCCTCTGTGTGTGTGGTGTCGATAACTCAAGGTAACCAGTTGTTTGTAATATATGTGTTATATGTTGATATATATATATATGCATGTCTCTGTTCATACCACAATATTGTTATGTGTGTGTGTATGATTTTTCTATATATCATGGTATGCACATGGTTAGACGAGGTTTTTGTATATGATAATGATGAGTATGATATTGTATATGTGCATATGTGATTATAGCATCCACACATGATTGCATGTTAGCATGACCATGAGGATGACTGTGATGATGATTATAAATATATTGTTAGAGGTATGCTAGCACGGCAAGAGTATAATCACCACATGAGCATTATGATAAATAGTGGATTGGGTGGTGATGATTATATATGATATGGTGAAATAAGGAAGGGATCCCTACCACTAAATCCTCTCCTATGGCCCAAAGAGTCAGGTAGCAGTGGACCGCACTTTTCCTAAATCACCACCAATTGGGGGTGGTCCAGGGGAAGGAGAGCCACAATCCAAGCATTAGTGTGACCTTTGTTCGGGTGCACTAGCGTGAGGTGAGTTTGGTGATGTTTCAAAATCAATCTTCACCAGCTGTTGGAAGGGAATCACCTATTTGAATGTACTGTAATGATGCCAGCTCGTGGTTCTAACCGTGTTTGAGAGAGGCATGCATTGCATGACATTTGACATTGCACTACATCATTGCATATATGTGTGATATCGATGATATTATTATATATGTGTGGTTGTCCCGGTTATTGAGACATTGTCTCACACCCCCTCCCATAACTAATATTTCAGATGAAGACTTTGGCACTAGTTTGTAGAAGACCAAGGAGTCATAGGCTTTTCCCCATTTGGGAATCTCAAGTATATTCGGTAGTCTATAGTTTAGTTATGTAATATTGTGCCAAGTAGTTTGTTATTGTCTAGTTTCCTATATAAGTATCATGGGGTATTGCTTAGCATGTGATGTGATAATGTTTGGATGATATAGATGACGATGTGATGATATTGATGATGAGGAATGATGTGTGTTAAGGGTGGATATGTGCTAGGTATAGATATATATGTGTGATGATGAAATAGACCCCGCTATGGATCAATATTGTTGAAGTAGGTATTTGTGTGTCAGAATGGCCATATGTGGGACCCTAAAGATGGTTTTGGACCTAGTAAGCGTGTTTTGGGGCATGTAGTTCATTGTTTGGAATTGAGGTTCAAGAGTGTCAAAACTTAGGGGAGTGGTTTCCCCAGGTAAAACTTCCTTGAGCAAGTTGGTTGAGTTAAATATGACCTATGTGAATAGTCCCGAGATGCCTAATTGCCTTTGATGGTAATTGGAGAGTTTTGGCTATAAAGTGACCAAATCGGTCATAAGCGTTCTAAATCCCCTTACAAGAATGGATTGAGATGAAAGTGGTGTCCATAGTTACATGGGACAAGATTGAATTATAAGAGTTGGAATTAGGTCAATAAAAGGTTGAAGCATGAAGTTGTGCACGTCGGAAGTTAGCTTGGAAAATTAGCAAATTGCTAATATGGAAACTAATATGGGCGTCGCGATGCCACAAGTCCAATCGAGGCGTCAATCACCTCTGTTTCTAAAAATTTGAACCCAGGAGCTTTTGCACCGTCGTAGCACTGTTAAGGCCGCAGCGCTGCACTCTAATTTGTCTGTTTTAATTCGGTTTGGCCAATTTTTTGAGATTTTTAATGAAGTATGGAGGTATGTTAGAGTAGGGTGTTACATTGTTGGCTTGATGTAAATTAATGTTGCAGCATGCAAGACTGCATACCCCTAGGCAGAAATTGGGAGTTTTGATCTCATAAGCAATGGTCTTGCAATTAGTTCTAAATGTTTGATAAATGATTATGCACGTCCATTTTGTGTATGAACATGCGTTACGGGATGTTCAACCACAATCCCAATAGATATATAATAATCATGAAAAACTTGAGATGTAAATTCACTAGCATTGTCAACATATTTTCTTAATTAAATAGTCAAGAAAATATGCTCTTTGTTGAATTAATTAAGCAAGCAATCTCACAAATGCCTAATTACAAGTTGACAATAAATAAATATGTGACCATCTAGTTGATGCATTGATTAAAATTTTAAACTATCTAAATGATTTACATGATAGATGGATTAACCCACAAATACCACCTTGTATACATTCCAAAAAGGTGATTGATTTCCTTTCAATCTTTATTGCTGATGGTCGAATAATCAATTTTCCTTAGGAACAAGTAGAACATGAAAAACAATTAGATTGAAGAATCTGTTAGTTCTTTAAGTCATATCTACGTGAATTTTCAATTATTTTTTGCATCATAATTTATCTATGATAGCCCAACAGGTCATGCTAAATAAGAAACATATTATGATTTGTAAACTTTTGGTCTACTATGAGAAGAAGAAGAAGAAGAAGTTAGCAAGGGAAAGGGAATATACCTTAAATTTTAAAGTGAACGTATACTAGTAATGTATTGTGAAATAAACTAGAGAGAATTTGACACAGGAGAAAATATTTGAGAGATGAGAGAATATGTAAAGCCAATATTTGATTCATCCATCAAGATGGTATTTATATAAGAACCCTATACAAGAACCCTAACCTTAGAAAGGATAATATTCCTTTAATTAATTAAACATCATAAATATAAAGATGACTCAACTATAGGGTAAGAATATTCTAGATGAACATCCAAAATCTTCATAATAAAGTTTATGTTATTGCATTTTCATTTATTTGTTACCTAAGGTTTGTCATTTTGATTACATAAAATGATGCTATTGATTAGCATCTATTGATCAATATAGGTTGTTAGTCAATAAGCTTGTAGTTTTTGTCTTGTTTTTTCTTTTTTTGGCTCATTTCAATTTTGAATACAACAGAGAACATATGCTATCCGTCACATACCCCATTTTAACGAAGGTGTTATCAGTAGAGATAACAAGAGAAGGATTTGAAGGTTTGGAATAATTTTAAGTCCTTGTCAATACTAAAGCCAATGCCCAAAAAAAATGAGGATTTGAAATTTTATTGGTTCTTCAATAATATTTATATTAATACTGATAAGCACATGACGCTTACAGAAATTTTCTAAAGACATTCAAACTGCAAACAAAACAAATAAAATTTATAATAATTTTTTTTCTATTAACTACATGGGACAATAAAATTCAAATAATTTTCTTTGTTTTTTTCTTTCCTATTAACTGCAGTGAGACAAAATATAACAACATAACATAAAATAAGTATAGTAAATACTATCTACTCACAGCTAAGGTGATTGTAGACTTCTATACTAAATCCCTCCAATAATGTGCTGTCTATGGATGCTCCCCAATTCCTAAAATACACATCAGCACCATTCTACTCCCTTTATTTCTTATTATAAATTATATTTAATTTTTACATATATATCTAGAAAAGAAGTTAAAAATAATTAAAATTCTTGAATTTTACAAATTTTATTGTAATTTTTCAATATTACCCTCATATTATAACTCATCTTAATTATATCTTTCTTAATCTCCCTTCGGCAAAATTTTTAATGAGCAATAAACATAGAAAACAATATTTAATATTCAAAAAGGTAACTTATATTTTGTATATATGAATTCTTCTAAAATCTACCTTATAATAAGAAATAGAAGGAGTAATACTTAAATCTTCCTCAAAGTATGGATTATCTTTTGTAATTTAACCCATCCCTCATTTTTAATTGGATATGAAGTTTCCAACTCATCAAACCCTTCCAATTTATCCATTAATATGCAGGTAATCAATGTCAGTGTGATTTCTTTAATGATAATGTATTTACCATGCAATCTCATACTAAGAAGCTCATTAAGTGGTTCATTTCTTTCCAATAGAAACAGTAATCCAAATATCACATAACTAACTCTCATTAACTTAGTATGATATTGGTGATTTTAAAATTTACTTTAGGAGTTAAACATGAAATTTTAATACAAATGTAACTCTCCACTCCCACTTTGTATACTTTCAACATTCTCAAGTAAAGCCTCAAATAAATCCTCTTCCACAACTTAAAATGATAAAATTTTGGAATTTCTTCAACCTAACTATTTTATGCTCTACAAAATTACAATACTAACAATTATTGACTAAACCACTGGAGTGGTAGTCCCATCCTTGTGCTTTTGTGCAAATTTATTCTCCATGCCAAACCCCCTTTTGTGCTAATTTACCATTTGATAAGGAAAGATTGATTGAATTTGTCAAATGTTATCCATGTGACCTTTTTTCACTGATTAATTTGATGATACTTGACAATCAACTTGACACTTACATCATTGACATGCATAATTTCCATCTTTAAAAGAAATTAATGATCTTGCAGAGAAGCCAATTGAGAAATGGAGACACGTTTATCCATTAGTTTATTAGTTATTTTGCTTATAACAATCCTCACTACATTATTCTGAGCATAGTCTCTAACTAATGAAGTATAATTGATGATGTATGCAGAACCAGAGGAATCAGAATGGAAGCAAATTAAAGTAGAGGTAGAAAAGCTCCACACCACAGTAAGACACAGGGCCGCCACTGCGAGCAAGCTGTAACTTTGAAAAATTTTTCAAACAGTAGGGCCTCACGCTATAGCAAACTTACCCTCTGCCACGGCGCCAGACCTCGAATTTTTATAAATCAGAAGCGTATCAGACAATGAAGTAGAAAGAAACGAAGGGAGAACCAGGGCAGCTATGTTAGGGTTCAAGAAATCCTAACTTTGGGGGTAATTTTCAGACTCTGGGAGCTTCGATCTTGGTTGATAAGTGATCCTTACTCCTCCCTCTCCATTTTTCTTCGGTCTTTTAGTTGGATTTTTGGGTATATATTTGAGTTTTCAGTTTTGGTTGAAATCCACTAATTAAAATGGATGAAATGGGATTAATGAGGTGTTATTTAGCATTAATGATGCTTGGGTATGAGTTTTAGAGGGAGCATATATGATTTAAGCCTAACCCTAGGTAATTTTTTGTTGAGGATGTATGAAATCCAAAATTGATAGGATGGGTTATGATTTAAATGGTTAATTGGAGCTTAATGGTGCATGAAAATGGTATTGGAACCTTGGGTTAAGTATAATTGGTTGAGTTATGGATTTTGGTCAAGTTGTATATTATGTTAATTGAGATATTATGGTATTGTAGAGATTATTTGGTTGATCGGAGAATCACAAGATATGGGTTGGCAATCCGAGAAGCTTGTTGGATTTGTGTGTGTATGGTATTGACAACCTGAGTTAACTAAATGTTTGTATTGTGTGTATTATATGTTAGTATATATATGTGTATATATGTATGTTTCCATTCATACCATGGTATTGCTATGTGTGTATGGTTTTTTTACATATCATGATATGCACACGGTTAGACATTATAGTAGATGATGATGATGTGACATTACATGATTTCATAGCATGACATTGAGAGACATGATGATGATTATATAGTGATATGGCACAAACATCACCACTACATGAACATGGTGAGGAAAGGTGGATTGGGTGGTGATGATAATATATGATATAATATGATATGGATAAAATAAGGAAGGGATCAATGTTGTTAAATCTTCTCCTATGGCTAGGAGAGCAAGACGGCAATGCACTGTACATTCCCTAAAATCACCACTAATTCACGGTGGTTAAGGGAAAGAAGAGTCATGGTCCAAGCATTAGTGTTACCTTTGGCCAAGTATACTAGTATGAGGTAAGATTGGTGATGCCCTGGAATCAGTCTTCACCAACTGCTGAAAGGGAATCACCTATATGAAATGTCATGTTATGAAGACAGCTTGTGGTTCTAGCCATGTGTGAGGGAGAACATACATTCCATTATATTTTGCATTCATGGCACCATGTGCATTATTGTATGAATTATTATATATGTTCCCTGTAGTTGTCCTCAGTTGTTGAGACTTTGTCTTTCAGCCATTTCCCATGACTAACATTTCAGGTAAAGACTCTGGTGTTTGGAATCTTGGAACATGTGCAGCAGAAAAACACTACCGAATTTCTCCCATGGATCCGTCAATGTTGCTTAAATCGAGGTGTAGAGGAGTATTTTACCTTTGGTGCATGTCTTTCGGCTCTTTTCACTGTTGGACCCTAGGAACTGATGTGTCTGATCAGCTCCCTCTACTAGTATCCACACAAATGGTGAATCCAACTCAAATGGCGTGCTAGCACCATTGTTCACGAACATCCGTATGTTTCTCTCTCTATGCATCTGTACACTTTCTTTCTCTAAGTATGTGGTCATTCTCTCTCTAGGGTGGGAGGAGACTTTCTTAATTTTGTATATAATAACCCTAGTCTCTATTGTTATATAGATAGGATTTATTATTATTTGATTAATTTAAATCAATTATTTAAATTAAATTAAATGCTAATTAAATAAATTAGTTTAAATTTAAATCTATCTAATAAATTAAATCTAAACTAACTATTTAATCTAAATCTAGAATCAAATCTAAATCAAATTCAAATTATTAGTTTTAAATTTAAATCTATCACATAGAATTAAATTTAAAACTAATTCATTTAAATTGATTAAATGATATATATATATTGAAATATATATTTACTATATCAAATATATATAATATATATTAAACATATATATTTCAAATTTTATAAGATATAACAAATATATTTATATAATTCCTCCACCCTAAAGTAAACGTTAAATTTATCGAATCTAGACACATTTTAAGTTCAATAAATCTAGACATTTTAGCTCGAGTTGGCCCGTTTTTGTGTGCAACCCTACAAACCTATATGATGTTAGTCGTGGGCCAATAACACCATTGTACCCACAAGTCATAAGTGGCCTCTAGCAAAATATTATGACTATCCAAATCATATATGATTAGTGATCCGATGCAACTTATCATATAACTCTATCACATTCCTTTTGTTTCATGATATATAGGCCAAATATGAGGCATGGAAATATCATCCTCATCTTACTCGACCGTCACTTTCTCGATCTTTGAGCAGACTGACAAAACAAATAGAAACCCTTCCATTTGAGCACGGCCATACATTTCTCAGTCTCACTTATTGAGGGGCCCAGATTTTTCTCTCAATTAATTAGAGGGACAAATTCTATCTTAACCATTCATCTTTCTCTACATGAATTCCACCATACCTGAACATAGCCTTTATGATCTCCCAATTAAGGGTGACTTTTGACTATGTCAAAGTACAATGTTTTACATGTAGAAAGTCATGGTGATCTCAAATCTGAGGGCTAAGTGGCACGGTTATATATATGAGATATATGCTTATGACTTGATCCATGCAACTATCTTATAACAGACCGATCTAGCACCTATTTCCTAACAAGTGCTTATGATTTTAATTTATATCTTCATACATAATTAATCCATAATTATCAATCAAAAATCATACTAGTCTTAGTTCATCATTGTTCCCACAAAGATGAATGACTAGGGACGTTTAGGATAAAAAGATTTATCCAAGGATATTATTATAAAAAAAACATGCAAACAAAATAATAATGTAAAAAAAGAAAGAAACACCTTCTTTTTTCATAATGAAGTATAATATTCATAATACAATGATTGGCCTAGGGTACAATCTCCAACATCTGGTACTAATCCGAAGATGACAAATGAGTCGTAATGTCTCAAATGTGTGAATATTCAAGTCACGATAGTATGTTGTATTGTCTATGTATGTTGTGTAAAGTAGGATAGCATATTTGTAATCTATATGATAACAATGATGTTGTGATAATGATGGATGTAGAATGTTGGCGATGATGAATAACCTAGGGTGGTGATGATAATGATGTAGTATGGTTGTATACATGAATAGTTGTATGTGTGTGGTGATGAGATGAACCCGGGTATGGGTTATTGCTATATGATTGAGAGTCAAATTGGTCGTATATATGAGCCCAAAAAAGGACTTTGGGCCATGTGTGTGAGTTTTGGGCATATAGCACATCATGTGAATTTGGGGTTCAGGGAGGTCAAATCTCAGAGGATTGGTTCCTTTGAGGTGAAACATCTTTGGACAAGTTGGTTAAGTCAATTAAGACCTACATGAATGGTCTTTAGGTATCAATTTGCTTTGAATGGCAATTGGAAAAGGTTTGTGATGAGTATTGGTTAAAAAGTAGTCAAAACAATGTCGAGCATCCAAAATCTCTATACAGAGATAAATTTGAGTGAAACTGGTGTCTATGAATAGATTGGGATAAGAGTAACTTGTAGGAGTTTGAATCAGGTCAATCGAAGGTCGGAGCATAAAGTTATGCGCATCAAAAGTTTACCCCAGAAGTTGAAATTTGTTGATATGGTATCAGCAAAGAGGCACTGTGGCACCAAAAGCCAAGCCGTGGCACCACATGCTTCTGTCTAATTCACGCTGCATCATCTGTAGCTACCATAGTGTAACACCCCTTATGACTTTATTTTGATATTATGTATAGAACCGGAGGAAAACAGGAAGGAGGAAAGCTCAAGTGGAGGAAAATTGAGCTCTATGCCATGGCTTGGAGCAGGGCCGCCATGGTGAGAAGAGCTCCAGAATGAGGTTTCTGGCTAGAAGCACCGACGCCACGATGAACTTACTCGGAGCAGCGGCAGGAATCGAGATTTTTGTTTAAATCTGAATCATTTTAGTCGAACGGATAGAGGAGAAACAAGGGAGCTCTGCTAGGGTTTGAAGATTTTGGCCATTGGGAGTGTTTTTTGGCATCCAAGAGCTTGGATTCAAGTTGGTAAGTAATTTCTACTCCTCTCTCTCTCTATTTTCTTAGATTTAAATTTGGGGTTTTTTGGTTATGAGTTAGGATTTCCTGTTTGGGCTAAAATCCACCAATTGAAATGGATGAAATGGCATTAAGGAAGTGTGTTTTGGTATTTCTGCTACTTGGATATGAGTTTTGAAGGGTTTAGATATGACTGGAGCTTAACCCTAGGTTGTTTTTTATTAGGGCTCTTGGGAATCTAAAGAGTATGGGATTGTTTGGTGTTTGAATGGTCCCTAAGAGCTTATTGATGCATGAAAAGGGGTGTTAGAACCTTGGGTTAGGCCTAAAGTGGGTAAATTATGATTTTGGCTAAATGGTATATTATGTTAATTGAAGAATTGTGGTATTATGAAGGTTGTTTGGCAGCCTGAGAGGGGTTCAAGCGTGTTGGACAACTCGAGAAGTTCGTGGAATTTGCTTGTGTGGTATTGACACTTGAGGTAACCGGATGTTTTTTTGTACTGTATTGTTTGTATTATATGATAATACGTATATTGGTGTATATATGTATATTTCTTTCATACCACGATATAGATGTGTTTGTATGTACTGTTTTCTATATATCATGGTATGCACACAGCTAGATGATGATTATGATGAAGATTAGAGATGATGATATTGACATGAGATGATGCATACATGACATTGTGATATGATGATGATGATTATATGATGATACATGAGCATCACCACATGGCATTGTGAGATTGCGATATATGGCGAATCGGGCAGTGATGACTATATGATATATGATGATATATGTTAGACAGGATAAGGATGGAATATATATATGTTAGGGAGGATAAGGATGGGATCCTTGAGGCTAAATTGCTTCCTATGGCCAGGAGGGGAAAGACGCACAGTGGACTGCACCTTCCCTAAATTACTGCCAATTCGTGGTGGGAAAAGGAAAGAAGAGTCACTATCCAAAATTAGTGTTACCTTTGGCCGAGTGCACTAGTAGGAGGTGAGCTTGGTGATGTCCTGGAATCAGTCTTCATTGACTGTTGAAAGAGAATTACCTATACGAAATGTCCTGTTATGATGATAGCCCGTGGTTTTAGCTGTATGCTAGAGAGACATGCATTCCATTCATTTCATATTGCATTCATGGATTGTATAAGATGTGTGTGTGTGTGTGTGTGTGTGTGTGTGTGTGTGTCGTTGTTCCCGGTTACTAAGACATTGTCTCACACCCCTCTCCCATGAATTAACATTATAGGTGACAGTTCTGGTACTAGTCCTGAGAAGCCGATAGAGTAGCATCGAACATGGGAATACTAGGTCTATGTAGTTTATGTGTAATTTGGATAATGTATCTTGTGTCAAGTAGGATAGAAGGTTTTGTAATGAATGTATGACATAGATAAGGATTGTTATGGATGGATGTACATATGGTTATGTATGTGAAATTGTGTTATATGCATTGTGTATGTTGTATTGTGGTGTTTTCATGGTTTTAGATGTTGGGAAGTCAGTATGGTGGTGTTTGTGTGCTCAGAGTGGTTTTGGACCTCGTTGGTGTGTTTTATGGACTGTAGCCCTTTTTGTCAAGTTGGGGTTCAATGGGGTCAAATCTCAGAGAAGTGGTTCTTTTGAGGTGAAACCCCTTTAGACAAGTTGATTTGGGACTTTTGGACCTGTATGAATGGTCTTTGAGTGACTATTTGCCTTTGGTGACAATTGGAGGCTGTTAGTGGTGAATTTTGGTAAAAAAAGTGGCTAAAATGGTGTCAGGGGTCCAGAATCTCCATACGAAGTTGGATTGAGGTGAAGTTGGTGTCTATGGATAGATTGGGACTAGATTGATTTGTAGGAGTTGGAATCAAGTCAATCGGAGGTCGGAGCATAAAGTTATGCGTGTCAGAAATTTACCCGGTGTTGGAAATTTGCTGGTATAGAAAACCAGCAAGAAGCGCCACGGCACCAAGTAGCAAGCCGCGGCACCATGAAGTCCAGTAGCATGGTAAGATAGGGGAGGTCTAGAGCCGCAGCGGTACTGTAGCAGCCGCGGTCCCAACCCAGTTTTTGGTGTTGTTTGGTTCGTTTCCGCTGTTTTGAAGTTTTGAGAAGTTGTTTTGAGATGTTGGGATTATGTTTGGTTAAATTTTGAAGGTTTTGGTCAAGTATTGAGGTATTTGGAAGTAGGTTATTACATGCAGCGCCAAGTGCTACTGCCCAACTGAGGTCACAGCGCGGTATTGTAGCACACCGCGGCTCCATACAGTTCTGGTCCAAATGCAAGTTTTTTGCTATTTTGACATTTTGAGAGTTGTTTATATGGTGTGTTTGAAGGTAAATTATTACATTGCCTATAGCCACAACAATCGTAGAAAGAGGATTTTTTGTTATGAGTATTGTGAAAACTCAGACTATGAAATTGAATGTAAGATGCATTAATGAATGATTGTATGATGACTTATATTGAAAGAGATATTTTCTACAGTATTAATAATGAGTTGATTATTTAAAGTTTCAAAATATGAAATCATATAGAGAATAATTGTAAGGTAATATATTTGATTTTACATGCACATGAAGAAATTATATATATATATATATATATGATTTTAGCTTGTCTTCATATGATTACAATTATTGTCATTTATTTGAAAAAAGAAAATAAGTCACCCTACTGACCTAGGGTTCTAGGTATGCTACTGCCTAAAGCTTCCTCTCGATGAAAATTTACTTACTTAAATAGGGGGAAAAAGCATAAGTACTGTGTGCTTCCTCTTAAAAAATTTATATGATATTTTTCTTAATACAACATATAAAATAAATTGATTATATCATTATTGTAAATATTTTTAAGAATTTATTCTCTTAATTTTATTTAAAATTTTAGATTGATTTCTTAATATTGTGTAAAAATAATACATTATTATTAAGTATTTATAATTTTAACAAATGTTACTTTTAATTATAATATTATTTTTTAAGAAAATATATTTTGGATGAATGTAATTATATTTTTTAATAAATAAAACTAACTTATTTTTTATTTTTAAATACTTTTTAAGATCGGAAAACCTCGGTCTCATTGCTGGGTTGGCCTGATCTCATTTAACCTCATAAAAACTAGGCATCAGATTAACTATTAACCTAATCTTATCCGGTCTTTGTGCACCCCTAATTTTAACCAAACACAAAATAATTTTTACTTTTCATAAAATCTCCATACAATTAATTATTTTTGTAAATAATCTAAAAATCATTTTAAAAAAAAAAAAGCTTAAACAAACAGCCAAAGCCTCTAACTCTCACATAGGCTTGAAAATTAATACAATGTAGACCTCGTGAATACAATCACGTTAGTAAACTTCAAAGAAGATGAAAAGAAATTTCTCGGTAGATTATATACAAATAGAGCTCGAGGTGGAGATATAAATCTGACAATATTAATGTATGTGAGGATAAAACAGTAAAATTATCTTTCACTATCTTTTCAACAAAAAAAACATAAATATTTCAATTCAATTTCGTCTATTTAGATTTTAAAAGCCTAAAACTAAATTGAAACAAAATTACTAGAATTATTTAAAAAAACAAAGAGAAATTAAAAACTAAATAAGAAGAATTCAATTCAGTTCGGATAGGTATTTCGTATGTCACACCCGTAAGAATCATGAACCTGAACGAAACAAATAAAAAAGGTTCTTTATTGTAAAGGTATTTTTATACAAAGCAATCTAATAACTAATTAATTATTAGTATGTTTATTTTGTATACTAAAAAATTAATTGTCCAAAGTGGGGTCGCGGGATCTATGATCTACCTTTTCATTGGCTTCGGCCGCTAATCATATATATCGGTCGGTGTAATTGGTTAAGCGTAACCCCGACGGAGAGATATGGTCGGTTGGCCATTTTTATATAAAATATAGCCAAGTCAATCCAACAAAAAATATGTATATATAGTCAAGTCTTTCTTTATTAACCCCAAAATAAAAATCAATTCAGTGTTTGAACACCAAATCAAATATTTCACAAAAAATTATACTTTTCATTCTTATAGTTTTATTCAATTTTAAATTTGATCTTTATAATTTAAAAATTTTTAGTTAAGCCCTTATAATTTATCAATTTGTTAGTATTTACAATTAAAACTTTATTATTATTATTATTATTAGTTGTTATTGAATTTTAGTGATGTAACTAATTATAAATTTTTAAAGTATAAAGACTAAATTAAAGTATAATATAGTCTCGGTTGCCGCCGAGGATAATCCAAACACAGACATATATATATATAGACACACACACACACATATATATATATATATAAGTTTTCCAAAATTTCTTTTTGGGCAAAATTCTTTCCAATGTGTTAACTTATGTTAAACGCTCTTATCCAGAATTAATCCTGATTATCAAATTTCATATCCCAAATTATTGTATTCGTATATACTTTAACATTATATACTTCCAAATTGAAAAATTCTATTAATCCAACCTAAACTTCACCTACCTAACCACCTCCCTCCCTCTAATCTCACACGCCACTCATCCTTCCATTATATAACGACCAAGACCCAAAACGAACACGTCTTTCTGAAATTTCAGAAATCCATGATGTTGACCGCATCTTCCTTAAAGAAACTTCTCTTTTGGGAACAAGGAACCTCCATGGAAGTACCACTTTTCCCCTTAAGACAAGCAAGATCACCAACCTCACCTCTATCGTTTTCCCCTATATATATATATATACACATACGCACTGCCTTAACACAAATTGTTATTACCATGGCTACAAGTGACAACAACACGTCGGTTAGGCAACGGCCTAAAACCACCAGGCAGCCGTCAACGTCGTTAAACGAATCCTCCACGGTAGCAACCGCCACGTTGTTGCCCAAACAACCGTCGCAGCGGAGTCCATCTCTGCGTCAAGGAGGACTCTCTCGAACCTTAACCGGCACGGCCAACTTGGCCAACCTGCTTCCGACAGGGACGCTCTTGGCCTTCCAGATCCTCACGCCGATCTTCACCAACAACGGATCGTGCGACCCCACCACACGCCTCCTCTCCGTCTCGCTCCTTCTCATCCTCGGCGTGTCGAGCTTCCTCGCCAGCTTCACGGACAGCGTGGAGGTCAACGGCAAGGTGTACCACGGGCTGGCCACCTTCAAAGGGCTATGGCTGTTCGACTACCCGGATGCATCCGGGTCGGATCTACCAGACATGAGCAAGAAAAGAGTGAGGTTGATCGATTTTATTCATGCAGTTTTATCGGTGTCAGTGTTTGTAGCGGTGGCCTTGAAGGACAGGAATGTCGTGAGCTGTTTGTATCCAAAACCTGGGATTGAAACGAAGCAAGTTTTGGACACTGTTCCCGTCGGAATCGGTCTGATTTGCAGCTTGCTGTTCGTGGTTTTTCCGACCACCAGGCATGGAGTTGGATACCCAGTTACACCCAGCAATTGATTTTGTTTGTTTTTACAGAATCAAAAGTTCTGTTTGGTTGACCTAATTAAATAGACATTAACATTGTTTCCTTTTTTTTCATCTTATTATTCATTTGACTTACCTTGATGATATTATTGCTACTTACCCTTAAGTTCTATATATAGAATCTTTTACTTTAATTCTAAATATAAAATCATTTACAATATATGAGGTAGTATTTATTATATATTTTTAAAAAAATATTCTT
The DNA here is from genome assembly GCA_026686845.1 of Adenanthera pavonina. Taxonomy (NCBI): domain Eukaryota; kingdom Viridiplantae; phylum Streptophyta; class Magnoliopsida; order Fabales; family Fabaceae; genus Adenanthera; species Adenanthera pavonina. Next base: position 16,147,086 of record JAIVEN010000017.1, read on the forward strand.
ATTTAATGTATTCAAAGAAAAAGAGATAGATTAAATAACGGTAATTTTAAAAAAAATATTAAAATTTTTAAAAAAATTTAAAATAGTTAATTAGTTTTAATTTTAATTCTTAATCTACCTAATTTTATTAAAATAATCTTATATTAAGAATCAGAAGGAGTGACTGGCTACAGTCTAGTCTTTTTTCTGGGAAGAATCATTGGATCCTCGAGATTTTTAATTGTTGATCTCTTTAAGTTATGGTAGCTAGAAACGTGTTTTCTTTAATGTTGACCTCGAAATTTGCAGCTGTCTTGTTTTATTTTGAAATGATTTACTTCTTCGAGAGATTCTTGTATCACTTGACATTCTTGTTCAGGCATCTTTAACGTGGCTTGGCTTCTAAAAATTAAGTCGGTTCAACGTGCCTTAAAAAATTAGTTAGTATATTAAAAAAAATTATTTGTCAGTATTTTTATTTGTCCAATAATTGTCAGATAATTCTACCTTTTTTCATTTCTGTGCCCCTAACGGCCTCTATGAGTATTGTTGGCCAAAAAAAGAAGAAGAGAAAAACCTCTGTAAGCATTTTATTTTCTCATAATTATTCTGTCCAGTTTTGAAATATATAAAAAATAATTTTGTATGGTAGTAAATATTTTTATTTTTGAATTAACTTATTTGGCTATATATTATAAATATTGAATTGAAAAAATTCATATGCAAAATATTTTAATATATATATATAGATATATATAATTTTTACAAATTGAATTTATTTTTAAAAAAATAAATTTCTGTTCACCTAAAACACATTTCTATTTGTTAACACCAATTTCCCCTTTTATTTTGTAACCTAGTTAGCTATTGGAAAGAGTCAACCTCCACATGGTCATCTTTTCCAAATGTCTAAGTTATTTGACGAGGTACAAACATGACATGATCATTTGTTTACAATAACGGTATAGCTGTCTTGTTGTTTTAAATATATCATCCACTTTGGTTTACCAAAATATATATTATATATCATCCAGTTAGTTTTGGTTCCTTAGATGACTTGTTAAACCAATTAGTTTTATATTTTTTTAATAAGAACAGCTCATAAATATCGGTGGAAATCAGCAATAATATTAGATAATAGAAGCAAGTTGTTGACGACTCTTTAGAATAGAATTAGTAAATTTTGGGATTTTCTTAATTTTATTTTGACATTTCAGTTAAATGGTAATTTTTTGGGTTAAATATTATATATATATATATATATATAAGTAGTGGACAAAAAAAGCTTTTTCATATGTTTGGAAGGCTCAAAAATTAAACACAGCTTTTTCATAGGTTTGGAAACTCCAAACCAACACATGGCAAAATGAGATGCTTCGTTTATAATATTTAATATTCATATATTTCAAAATAATTTGTATCATACTAACTAATTGATTTAAATATATTATTATTAATAAACTAACAATTTGCCAACTAACTAAAATATAAAATAATAAGAATTTATGAATGCATCTTTGAGTTCAAAATTTGATTTAGGAATTTGAATATATTATTAATCAAATCCCACGATTGATTGCCGGTGGCTGATTTTCAAATTCTTGTATGTGGGTTAATTTGTTATAAGTATATGTAGAATTTTATCATATTATTTCATATTTACATGGCTTATTTCCGATTACTTACTTTCTCATTCCTATCATTATCATATGCAGATGGTTATTCTAACATACGCGTTTTCAAGTCTTAATACAAAGAATCATCCATATGAATGGTTATTATCGATTTAAAAGTAAGTAAATTAATGTCTTTTTCTCTTTAAAATGGAGAATCTTCCATATATATGAGCACCCTAACGTATGTTTATGCCATATAATTTTCTACGGCTTCACAAGAAGGGGGAGGAAGATGGAATGGATAGGCTAGAGGCCACGACGAAGCCACATAAGACATGTGGTTAAAGATATTGATATTGATATGGTGAAAAAAAGACGAGTTTGTAGGGGAAGAAGAAGAGAAGGCGCTTTTATTGATGACAAGTAGATCTAATCCTGTGAAGATGGTAGCTCTAGTTTAATTGAAGATCGAATTAGCCTTCTTTATTTTTAATTTTGTACTTTCGAAAATAAACTGTGGTTTTTACTTATTTTCATTTTTACGTTTTTAATGTAAAACACATTTAATAAGGTGAATAAGAAATTTTAGTAAAACAATTTAAAATTAGACTGAAGTGTAAAATTTTAAAATAAAGAACAAAATTTATAAAATTTTAACAAAGTTCATAAATAATAATTGTTATTCATCTATATCATTATTTACTGTAAAATATAAATAAAAATAAAAATTATTAATTTAAATATTCAAGGAAAAGGTATTTATTTAAATATGAATAAAACTAAATGTAAAAAATTACTTTTTTTTTACCATATTATATCAGGGATTAGCTTAAAAATTGTAGGTGATGTGTAAAATATAATTTTTTTCCTCAATTTGTTCAAAGTGGGTGTTAATTAATTGAGATAGAAACAAACATATTATCTTTCCACAAATAGATAAGTGAAGGGGAAAAAGAGAGAGAGAGACCTACACAGTGAAATCTGGATTAGTTTGAGGTGAACACTAAAAATACCCCAAAATGCCAAGTGATAAAGTATGAATAAGAGAAAGAGAAGTAAACAATAAAAGTAAATGTACTAGTTGAAGAAGGCAAAAGAGGTTTATCCAAATATGGGTTAAGAAAGTCACGTACACGCATTATTGGAATGTTTCTTCTGTGTGTTGTGTAGATTAATTTTGCTTTTTCTCACTCGGCGACGTTTTCACTTTTCAGCTTTTGCCAATGCTTTTGCCGTGACATACAAGGCACGGGATGAACCACTTACTAAAAATTATATTATAAAAATTATAAATATTTAAATTAAATGAAAATGATTAAACAGTACGAGAATAAACGGATTGTTATATATAATAACAATTCAAACATTCATTGACATGAGTTTGAATTTACATCCAAAATTATTCTGGGTAATCATTCTTTCGTATGGAGATCTTTCAAGGTCGTGTTTAGGAATCTTAGGGCTTCAAGAAAAATTGTTGGAACGTCTAGTATGATACGACTTACAATCATCATGTGCTATTCTTTTAGTTTTCTGAGCTACAAAATCATTTATCAGTCAGTCATCATGTCTTGCTTTTTTGAGCTACAAAAGCTTTTTAAGTCACATAGATTACAAATTTATGTTTCCTTGTCCTGATTTACCCTTTAGTTAGGACTGAACTTGTGAACAGTGAACCAGTTTTCCAATTGAATCGATCAATTCGGTCTAATTTTTGAAACATTGTCCTATTCATTTGAATGATATTGTTGGAAACAAGAAAAAAAGTGATCCTCTTCTTTGCCTTTCCTTTTTCTCGGGTCTATCCTATCACTTATCAAGATATTATATCCTCATAAATTTCATTCCTCTACCGGTCCTTCATGTATTGCAACCATCTTTTTGTAAAAGGAAGATAAATCCTTACCTTGAAATATTAGTGATTTAATATTTTGCAACATTATATTGCAAAAGAACCTAAATAATAAGACAATGCTTCAAGGGCCCGATTCGTTCCATTACAGGAATGAAAGCTGCAACTTAAGCCTATTAAGATCTGGAAACCATAGCTAAGTTGCACTAGAGAAGAGGATAATTTTTTGTTCATCACAATAATTTTAGGGAGCAATGAACTACTGAAGTGATATTGCTGGCTCTACTGTATATCGACCTTGTCGTCCAACTAAGGCGTCCATGGCAGCCCAGGACTTAGAAATGCCTGCCCAACCGCAATCGCCTTTTATGGAGGTGGAAGAAAAAGCAGAAACAGAAGAAAATATTGAAGAAGGAGAACAAAATGAAGGTGTTGAAGAAGTTGTAGTATTATTGTTTTTTTTTTTAAATCAATCACATTCATAGTTTTTATTCTTAAGGGGCCAAACTATTTATCGAGTATTTTAGAATTTTATTTGTAAAAAAAGTTTTTTACTATATTTTTACAGTTAAGGTATTAACAAAAAAAACCTTAATAAAATAATTAAATGACAAAATTGAGAATTGGTTTTAAAATTAAAAGGACTAATTTTTTTTAGAATATTGAGAACAAATGGTAAATCATCTCAATTAAATTTATTCTATACATGAGAGTTGGAAATCGAATTTCCAATCACTTGCTTAAAGATACGCTTTCTTGACTTGGTTATAACTAGATATATTTTTTCATTCAATATATGAGATAAATAACAACTTGAAAATTTTTGGAAAAATATATACTTTTTTTAACATTTAAATCTATTAGAAATGTGTAGAAAAATATTGAAATACTATAAAGTTGCATAAAATATAATAAAATAAGTGGAGAAAGATTGAAATTAAAGGGGAAAAAAAAGGCGCTAAGCCCATGCACGGCTTATAATTTGTATTACTCGCAATAATTTTTACATTTTATATTCAAATATTGAATGAATGGGTATATTGATGATTTTTATTTTAAACCGAAATGATAGCTAGGAATTTTTTTTAATCCAAATTTATTTTTTTATTCTTTTGGCCACTAGTAATTTTCACAAATTCACGTTTTAAAATATATTATGTGTGTGTATTAATTTTTTTTATTATTATTAATTTTTTTTGGCTGATATTTGCGGCTTTAACTGAGCCAATAGGCATGTAAGTTGAACACAAGCAATCTGCTCTCTTTGATTTCTTCACATACATTTACTTACTAAAGAATTTTTTGTTGCAACCTTTTATTTATGCAGATACAGCGAATGGTTCGATGAATGCGAGAGTAAATAACTTTGAAGATATTGGAGGCAATTAGGAACGGTGCTCAGAAAGTCATTTTTGTAGTATTGGAGGGATATTTGTCAAAATTTTATATTTTCTCAAATTTGAAAATTATGTTACTCATAACTAGTGTTGTTCCTATACACTATATGAAGTCTGAAAACAAGTTATACTGTTCACAGTACAGCTTGTGACAGTTTTTATATTATATATATATATATATATTATTTGTTTATCTAATAGGTTCCATAAGTAGACAATGTTATTGAATAATTATTAATACTATTAGCTTATCATTAATTCTTTTGGTCATTACTCATTAGATAGAATTCGGCCACGACTAGAGCAATAGAGAATGTGAATCTTTCGTTTTCAGATATAAAATGTGTAAAGAAGACTGATTATGTAAAAAACTTAATTTCCAAAAAGAATTTTCTTTTCTTTTGTTTTTTTCCAGAATTTCCCAAAAGAATGAAAACGTCATAACACGTCAAAATTGGACATAATTAATATGGATTTTCTTTATACTTTTGTCATCAAATTTTTAATTTACATATGATAATTATAAAAATTTTTTATCAAGGATAATTATAAAATTTTTAATAACAAGTATATGCTATTATTAAACAATTTTGTTCATCAGAATTTTTCCTGTTACATTTATCTACCCAAAATGGGATTACTATTAAATCTAAAGTGAATATGCTAAATTTGGGTTAAAAATAATTGAAAAAAATAATTACTTAAGATAATTAATATTGTCTTCTATTTAGTTTAGATAACAAACCGATTGTTTAATTGGAAAAAAAAACGATTGATATAGTTTTTTATTTTGAAAAATATAATTTTCTATGATATATTTTAAATATATCATATTAGTTTGGTTAAAAATATGTTTTGATGAGAGACCAACAATTACATGGATGAGGTTTCGTTGTAGACAATCATGTAATTCTTTTTCCTTTTGGTGTAAATATTGTAATATTGTAATTATTGAGAAATATTTTTGTAATATGCTCTAAGCAACACTTATTTCTTTTCCAATAAAAAGTTATATATTTATTTTTAAAAAAAAACAAATGAATAAAAAATGTTCATCTCACCATGCTTAGCCCATTGTTGGGCCATAAAAAAAGCCGGCCCATTAGGATTAGGACGTCGAAATCCGAAAAGAAAGACTCATCATACACTCATCCCCACTGATCCAGGTCACGTGACTGTTTTGTCCTTTTGCACCTTAAATTTGTATTTGTATCTGTCTTCCCTTCTTGTTTTCATTTATGTTTTTTTTATGTGAAGATTATGAGCAATAAATTCTTTACCTTATGATATCATCTTTTGACACCTTGCATTATTTTAATCCTTCTAATAATCTAATACCCCCTGTTATCTTTTGATTGTCATTATGGTAAAAAAATTTTATTCCACTGTGTATCATTTTATAATATCAATGCACAATTAAACATTTTTCTTTCAATTCTATCCAAGTAATTAATAGTCATTAATTAATGAGAAAAAAGGAAATGCAATAGGAACAATTTAGTAAAATTATATTATTTATTAAATTCTTTATTGTGAAAACCTTAAACAACAATCAAAAGGACAGGGAGATAATTTTGTAGGGCAGAAAACTTCATAAATCCTCTATTTTCAAGGGATCTAAATCCCTCCTTTAACAGGTTAAATTGTGAATTTATAATTAAATATTTTACATAATTAACAAATTTCATGATACTTTTATAAAGATGATTTATGTGAAAAAGTTAACACATGCATGTCACTCTAGGTAGACAAATGAATACTTCCCAAACGTATAACTAGATTTTCTACCTACTTATTCGATTGCTATTATTCATTGTGATAATAATATTAAAAATGAGTTACGAGTAAAATTTCCCTGAATCAAGTCCTCTACGCTAGCATTTTAACTATAGTCAATAATCGATTGCCATTATTCATTGTGATAATAATATTCTATTAATAATAACAAGAAATCTATAACTACATTTTCTGTCTACATATTCAACCTTTTATACTTGAGATTTCCGAGGTACAAGAGCATTAGCAAGCATCTATAAAATCCGTCTAATTTCACTGAAAACATTCTCACTCCATTGTCAAAACTTGCCAAGACTTCCACCCAAGAAGGGTTAAACTATAAGCTAACCTTTGTTACTCATTTAGAGTCTGTAAAATCTGCATCAATCACATCGCCATCAGCTCCCTTGCCGGACGAGTCTGAAGGACCTGACTCGCCACTGGGTGGTGTCGGCCCTGCACCAGCCCCAGCAGCTCCTGGCTGGTTGTACAGGGACTGACCAAGTTGCATGACCTCCTGATTGAGGGCTGCCATGGCATCCTTAATGGCTTGTGTAGAACCGCCAGAAATAGCACCTTTAAGCTCTCCCAGTTTAGCTTCCACCTTCTCTTTCACAGGGCCAGGAACCTTGTCTCCCAGTTCTTTCAACTGCTTCTCTGTCTGGTACACAACAGAATCTGCCTGGTTCTTGGTGTCAATGGCATCTCTCTTCTCTTTGTCTTCCTTCTCGAACTTCTCTGCCTCCTTCACCATCCTCTCTACCTGCATTTCAATATCATATATTAAGCAACTTCATTACTCCAAATGAGTGAGTGCTTGAATTGGAAGTTGCCTGATCAGAACATCATGAAAATGCAAAATCCAATCAAAACAGATGTATATGAATATAGGATTAGAAGTAGAATGTACCTCATCATTGGGCAAAGTGCTAGCACCAGTAATAGTAATATCTTGCTTCTTACCCGTGCCCTTATCTACAGCAGTGACTGAGAGAATGCCGTTGGCATCAATGTCAAATTTAACCTCAATTTGAGGAACCCCACGAGGTGCAGGAGGGATTCCATCCAAGCGGAAGCTACCAAGAGACTTGTTGTCCCTCACAAATTCTCTTTCACCTTGAAGGACATTGATCTCTACACTGGTTTGTCCATCAGCAGCAGTTGAGAAAACCTCCGACTTTGAGGTCGGAAGTGTAGTGTTTCGCGGGATAATTTTTGTCATCACACCACCTAGAGTTTCCAAACCCAGAGATAATGGAGTAACATCCAACAGCACAATATCACTAACATCTCCAGCCAAGACACCAGCCTATAATCAACCAAGATTTAATATGCTGTGGATCAATAACATAACACTATCTAGAAAACAATCATTTTTGACATCCATTTAAGGATTAAACAAAAATCTTGGGGACCTATTTGCCAAAGTAAGCTGCTTAAAAGCCCACCTGTACTGCAGCTCCAAGGGCAACTACTTCATCTGGATTGACAGTAACATTTGGGTCCTTTCCAGTCAACTTTTTTACAAGCTCCTGAACAGCTGGAATTCGTGTTGACCCACCAACAAGAATCACCTCATCTATATCGTTAAAGGAGAGTTTTGCATCCCTCAATGCATTGTTAACTGGAGTCTTGAGCCTGAAACAATTCAAAACAATATTGCATTTGAATAGTTCCTATAGCATTGTAAAGAACCATAATAAATAGCGCAGATTCATGCAAAATATGAGAAATGATAAATAAAAATCAATTCAGGTATTACCTATCAAGAAGGTCTGAACACAATTCCTCAAACTTAGCCCTTGTAAGGGTTGTCTCGATGTGCTTGGGGCCATCTGATGTAGCAGTTATAAATGGCAAACTGAAAATATACACATTTAAATTTCAGTGGTTCACATAAAACTCAACAAGCAAATTTGACTAGGGTGTAAAATGCTCAAATTTGAAGAACAAGTGCATTAATATGCATCTCATCTTTCAAAGTAATGATACCAGGGGCAGTTGTAAAATATCCACACTAAAGCGGTTCACAATAGACTCCAAAAAGAAATTTAAATTGGGTGTCCAAGGTGCAAAAACAAAGAACTAATGTCACACTTTGAACATATGAATTCATTATCACCTCGAAACTGAGACAATGAAGCTAGAAAATCTTCGAATAGTTAGCCACCACCATCTACCCAGTACATTATTGTAATTATTTATGTACCTGATGTTCGTTTGAGTCAAGGATGACAGCTCCATTTTTGCCTTCTCTGCTGTCTCGGTGAGACGCTGAAGAGCTTGTTTGTCTTTCAAAAGATCTATACCTTCATCTCTCTTGAAATTTGTAGCCAGCCAATCAACAATTCTCTACAGCCAACAGAAGATGATACAAGACAGTTTAATTAAGATATCTTAACTACAATATTATCCACCTTATAACAAATAAGTTAGATAAAGCAACAACCTTATCAAAGTCATCACCACCCAAATGTGTATCCCCAGAGGTAGAAAGCACTTCAAACACTCCATCACCAACCTCAAGTACTGATATGAAGGTAAATACAAATCAGTCCATATGGCCCAAGTACTGATCAAGCAACAAATATTAATATAAATAATACCCATTATCATACTTTGTCCATACAACATGAGATAAAGTTAAAGTGGAAACGCCTCTAATACCTGAGACATCAAAAGTACCACCTCCAAGGTCAAATACCAAAATAGTTTCATTGTTCTTCTTTTCAAAGCCATATGCCAATGAAGCAGCTGTTGGTTCATTAATAATACGAAGAACCTCTAAACCAGCAATTCGACCAGCATCCTTTGTAGCAGTCCTTTGGGAATCATTGAAGTATGCAGGAACTGTAACTACAGCCTTTGTCACTTTATCATTCAAAAACTTTGAAGCATCATCCACAAGCTTCCTCAACACCTTTAGTAAAAATGAATGAAGACTTGTGAGATTAACAAATATGAAACCAGTCCATTGAATGAAAATTCTGCAGAATAGCCTAACTTGTTAAATCCAGTTTCTTAAACTCTCTAAAGCCATTAGAATGCCCATATATAAGTACCTGTGCTGAAATTTCTTCAGCTGCGAACTGCTTTCCTATGGCGGGGCACTCAAGCTTTACATTTCCGTTTTCATCCCTCACCACCTTGTACGAAACCTGCTTCAATTCTTCGTCCACCTCGGACATCTTTCTCCCAATGAATCTCTTCACAGAAAAGAAGGTGTTCTCTGGGTTCACCACTGCTTGCCGCTTCGCAATTTGACCCACAAGCCTATCGCCGTTCTTGGTATAAGCCACCACAGAGGGCGTCGTCCTCTGACCCTCGGCGTTGGTTATGATGGTGGGCTTCCCACCTTCCATGGCGGCGACGGCGGAGTTCGTGGTACCCAAATCAATACCCACAACTTTCTCATTCACAACTCTCACTGGTCCCACACTATACCTCCTCCCGGGATTGCTGTTTAGCTTGAGAAATGCAGAACGAGTAAACCCATAGAGAGATGATTTGTTCAGCATCTGACCCAGAAATACAGTCTTGGAATGAGAGCAATTGGGCTTCTTCAGTGAATAAGCAAAAGATGGGGTAGTCCCAAGACCGTGAATTTGAGCCATTTTGAAAAGAATTGTGTAAGGGAAGCTCTCGGCCACAAGTGATGATCTGGGGAAAGACGTTGCAGAGAAGGAATGTCGAAGAAGAATGGCGAAGAGCTCGTTGGGGGGATTTTGGAGAGGATGAGGGTTAAGTAGAATCAAGTGGGGTCGCAGTCTAGAATCATCTCCCGCTTACCCGTTGGATTTTGCGGGCAGGATTTTCTCTTTATTTCTGGCCCTCGGATTCCGTTCATGAGAGCAAATGAAATAATGTATTTTCTTTGAAAATGACGTTTATTTTGAACCGTATTCTCTGTGTCTTTGTTTTTTTTTTTCATTCCCCTTTTTGGCCAACCATTCTCCCTTTTTTTTTTTCGCAGCAAATTTCAACCCTCAAAATTTTTGTATTAACGTTTTGTATTTTAAGATCTTAATAATAATAATTCAAATTAAAAAAATATCAATGACTATTAGTTCAGCATAAGTATAAATTTTTAAATTATAGGATCAAAATTAAAAACAAAATAAAACCCTGATATTAATAGAATAATAACATTATTCTAATTTCATTATTTTTCATTCAGGTAAAAAAAAAAAAGCAAAGTTGAAAAATTGTTAAATATGATTTATTTTAAAAAATAATTTATTTGGTAAAAATAAAAGTTTTGATTCACACAAAAAAAAATCATTTACCCAGTTTATTTGATAAAGAAAAAAGCCGAGAACAAGGTACGTCATAACTCCACCAAACTTGTGTTTTTTTTTTCAAATTAAAAATAAAAAAAAAGTCAGGATCATTTTCAGGGTGTGTGGACTTTCAATCACTTATGTGATTTTGTCCTCTTCAAGTTTAAGTCTGGTTCCTTCTAAGATGCTCATTCTCAATGTCTAGGACATGCTAGTGGACCTCCCAATTTTTATTTTGAGTCCTGGGCATTTATAAATAAATTGTATTTACTATTTAGTGTGCATGGGAGAAAGACAATTTAGAATCTGTATACAAATAAATAGTACTGGTTAGAAATTTAGTTTGTTTAAGTTGAAAATTTAATTTATCTAAATTAAAAATTTTTAAAATCAGTCTTAATTAATAAATATTTTCACATGAAGTCCTAAAATATTTTTTTCCTTAGAACAATGAATGAAGTGTCTGTATAATTATATTGATGACAAATGAGTCACAAGATGATTCAATTAATTTATTTAAAGTTGAATTGAACAAAATTTCTTAAACTTTAGTCGTGTATAATTTTCTTGATTTCTTAAAATTGACAATAAATTGTCTAAACTTTAAAATTTGTTCACATGAATATTTTGCCATCAATTAGTAATTCGTTTCACGAACAAAGGTGACATGCATGAGGCTATTTGAACATAGCTCAAATTAACAAAAATATTTGTACAAAATTCAAATTTTAAAAAGTTATCTGCAAAATAATAAATAATAAAAAGTGAAATTCGAAGAGATTTGTTATCATTAATGTATCACATTTAGATAGTGAAATGATTAATTAACTAGCAACATAAAATTAACTAAATTAATTTGAAAATTCAGAAAAGGTATCATTATAAAGTTTCCAAAATCACTAAGTTAAATGCTTACGATTTAAAATTCAAGTTACATAAAATTTAGCCTTTAATTTAAATGCACATATAGTGCAATGAAAGATAGAAGAGAAAAAAAATGTGAGGACAAAATGAATATACATACATATATATTTGTCATAAATAGTATAATAGCATAATGAAATGAATGTTTCTTCCCATGTTTAAGAGCATATATCTCTTTATTGAGAAAAATAAAATTCACTTCAATAATTTGTACACCTTAAAGGAATTTGTTTTTGACTGTCAACTATACTTAATACTTAAAAAAAAATTATATGTCTAGTGATCTTTAAATGAATGGTTTTCTACAATCCATTTTTAATGTTTACTACTTTATAATCTTCAAAAGATTTATATTATATAAGTACATAGATTAGGTTTTCTTTTTGTAACTTTTAGATTTCTCTTTGTGGTAAATGTGATAAATAGAAGGTATGAATTATTTGACACTCAAGATGAACAAGACATATTCTTTCAATATAAATAGATATAGCATTTTTTGTGGGGGATGATACCATATCTGAGGGGAATGCTTAGTTCTTTCTCTATTCAAAGTTCCCCCATTCAGGGTCTCCAACTATGCTACCTAATTTTATTACAATAAAATAAATAAAAGACAAAACATAGTTATTAAGTATTTGCTGTCAAGTTCTCCAATTAAAAATATAACATGTTATATTTTTATAACCCAGTTTTATAGGATTGGATTTGGACCTTTGAAAAAAAACAGAACTCCTTCATATACTATAATTTTATTGGAGAAGCGGCAAATACCTTAGAACTTTTATGCAAGTTTTGTCCAATAAAAATTACAAAGCTGATCATCTAAAGAAAACCCTTTTTTCAAAGTAGCTTGCCCTTTGTAGCAACAAGTTTCTTTGGAAGGGCTCTCCATCCAATATCTCGACAACTTGATAAGCTCGTTCGATCACATGCCTCTTCAAGATCATTTCCTTTGGCAATAACGCCGAGAACACGCCTGCCAGTTGCAATAAATTTGACTTCAGAGCCAAAAGCAGTTCCGGCATGGAATATCGTAATGCTGGGAGCTGCATTCTCAGCTTCGTCAAGGTTTTGAATTGGTGTCCCCTTCTTATAGGATCCGGGATATCCCTTACTTGCCATTACCACAACCATGGCAGACCCTGGAGACCAGTTCAATGATACCCCACTTAACTCTCCTTTGCAAGCTGCAAGCAGAACTTGTACCAAATCAGACTCCAACTGGACTATCAAGACCTATTTAAATCACAAGAAGAAGATTAAATGAAAAAACCGCATCAGTTAAAATTGACTTCCATTTTAGCAATGTAAGATAATGTGGTGTCAATGCGAGCCTCGGTTTTCACATGTTGTTATCTATCTCTCAAAACCATAAGCTGGATGATCTGGTGGAAATTCAACACTGGTTTTGATTAAAGATAATCTCCCTTCTAGCAAGGTAAAGGAAGCTGTTACAGCACATTTATAGCTCTCACAACAGTAGAAAATAGTAACAAACGTAAGAAAGAAACAAGAAAACATAGGAAATGATAACGGAGGTGGCAGCAACCCCCTCCCAAGGCCTGGTTTCCGAGAGACCATGTACTCTCCACTAACTCCCACAGAACTCTGTACCTTCTGACAGCCTCCTTTCTGCGTAATATACCCCTCCTAATGTCCTCCTCTACTTGACAAGCTCATTACCCCCATATTCTGATCCTTTTACTCCTCACTCTCCAAGACTAGACCCTCCACTTTTTTAGTCTGGCCTTTATTCTTCCTAGCATAGGTCTTATATGCGTTACCGCACTTAAAGCATGGTTTGCCTCTTCCATTGTATAATTTTCCCCAAAGTGTAGTGTTCTCATCATGACCAAAGATGTAATATGTGTGACTGTCTGAAGTATCAACTAAGATTAGATCTAACAAGATATTAGTAAGCTAATGACCAAGAAAAAAGGACACCAGTGCATGTTTGGGAGTTGGGAGAAGAAGAAAAGGGAAGAATCCAAATGGATAAATCGAGTTGACATTAAAAAGCCCAATGCCAAATGAGAGGAAAAAAATTTGAATCCCTTGAATTGGAAAGTGCAAACATCAACCCTTTGAGTATGCCTGGCATGATGTTGGTCACTCAAAGGGTGCAGACTTGAGAGACTTATAACTAGAAAATGGATTTATCACAATCTAGCATCTTAACCTAACTGACCTATCATTCTGGGTTTCCGAAGCGCACATTGTACTCAATTAGCTTAGGCAAGCCAGACTTCTTCTCAATCATAAGCCCAGCATACAGAACCCCAACAAACTTGCATCCTTCAGCTGACATTCCTTTCATTGTAGGGAGGATAATAGAATCCATCACTCTTGACTGAAGTTCCTTGGTCAGAACAGGGGCTAGAGAGTAAGCACCCATGCCACTTTTGTTTGGCCCTGTATCACCATCATCAACTTGCTCATGGTCTTGGGCAGATTCTAGTGGGATTGCATTTTCTCCATCAACCAATGCGAAGAAAGATACCTCCTTTCCTTCTAGAAATTCCTCCACAATGACTTGACAACTAGCAGAACCGAAATCACCCTTCACCAGCTTCATATGCCCGTTCCAGTGTTATGGCAATAGTAACTCCTTTTCCGGCAGCCAGTCCATCTGCTTTGGAAATAATTGGTGCTCCTTGTTCTTGAATATATAGCTTTGCAGCACATGGGTCTATAAATGTTTTTTACTGCACTAATGGACTCATGATTGGTAAGAATTTGTAAAGTAAGGACTGTAGGATGACACGAAAATAAGGCTAAAAAAAAAAGGCGCATTGAGATATGCTCAAAATAGACATAATGTAAACTTCAATCAGCCTTATATACAAACATCATCACTCAATTATTAGAACTGAAATAGAAAAAGAATGAAACAAAGATGAGAACTTCAGTGGGCGTCATATACAAGCACCATCACCCAATTATTATCCTACTTCCTTAATAAACAACAACATTCAAAACAAAACATAGGAAGACAACTTATAGAGTAAACAATGTCAGAAAAGCAAACACCTTATACAGCAATCCTCTAACTCATCAATATGTTACAAATTTGATGGCGGAGAACACTAACAGTGATAGGAAGAAGGGCATGAACTCTACGCTCTTTGTTCTTATCACTATTCTCTGCATTCAATCATGCCAACTCCTCAATAATTGTATATATGCTTATTTTTTGTCAAGTAACAGCCAATTTCTGTTTAAGTTACACATTCACAAAAAGAAATATTCTTGCATTGTTGTATGAGGATACACTATTCCAGTGTTGTCTAGCTTAACATGTGTCTTTATTTTCCTGTATTAATTGTTCAAAAGCATTAATATGTATATAAATTAATTACTTTTCTTAAAAGTTAGATAGATAGTATCATAATATGATGTTAACTGCACAGTCCCATAACTAAGACCAGAAATCACACTTTTATTTTATTTTTTTATAACTGATGACAGTACTTGAAAATTAAAAATTAAAAAGTTTACCATATATTAGATATACATTAATTTTCGTTTTATGTACGCCGTATATTTTTTCTATGAATACATTTTCACTTACCAGATAAAAAAAAAAGAAAAAAAAGGCACGTACCATAATTAAAAGGGGTGACCCATACACGAAGATGGAGAAAACGGTGGCGACGAAGCTGCAAAAAAAATATATATAGGCACTAGAATATTCTTTCTCCAATTTTTTGGTATTTTCTTAAATTTTAAAATCTTGTTAAATAATTTAGTGAGCTACAAAACTCCTTTCTCTCCTGAGCACTTCCAAACTTCGATAGGAATATCATTGAGACCAATAGCTTTATCATTATCTATTTTTTTAAGAGCTTCTTTTACCTCTCCAACTTGAATCATATATGAGAAGTTCAAATTGAGATCATCTTCATGAGTTGTTAATCATTTGGTATCAATAGTCATACCTAATCCATTATTGAAAAATTTATAAAAGTAGCTCTCTCATCTTTCTTTGATATTATTATCTGTAACTAAAATTTTTCCTTCTTCATCCTTAATGCATCTTACTTGATTAAATCTCTTGATTTTCTTTCCCTTTTTTGACAATTTTATAAATCTTATATTCATCATTCTTTGTTCCTAAATTCTGGAAGAATTCCTTAAAAACTTTAGATCTAACCTCACTCACTGCTTTCTTAGTCTCATTTTCAGCTAACCGATAACATTTCCAATTTTCATCATTATTGCACAAATGCAAGGCTTTGAAAAAAAAATTTTTATGTTTGATTTTCTCCGGTACATTCTTATTCTACCGCCAAGATTTTTTATCTTTAGATCCAAAATCTTTGGATTCACCCAATACTGCTAAAACAGTATCCCTGATCCTTTTAGTCATTTCATCCCACAAGATATTAGCACTTCCTTGCGAGTCTCAATTACCTTCCTCCATAACTTTTCTCGTAAATATCACTTATTTCTCACCTTTTAGTTGCCACCACTTAATCCTAGGATTTAAGATTTTTCGATTTTTCAATTTACGATTTTTAACCAACACATCAAGGACCAAAACCCTATGTTGTGAAGTTAAACTCTCACCAGGGATTACTTTGCAGTCTTTACAAGCTTTTCTATCTAAGTTCCTTACAAAAAAGAAATCAATTTACAACCTTTGGACTCCACTCTTATATGTGATTAAATATTCCTCCCGCTTATTGAAATAGATATTTACAATCATAAGGCTGTAAACCATTGAAAAATCAAGAATAGAATATCCCTCCTCAATTACTTCTTCAAAACTATAACTACCATGAGCTTTCATATATTACCTTATTTCTTTTTCCACATGACCATTAAGGCCCCCCAGTGAGAATTTTTTCCTCCTGTGAGATATCTCGAATCAAACCCTCCAAATCTTCCTAGAACTTTTCCTTAATATGTGCTTCCAACCCTACTTGAGGTGTATAAGCACTAATAACATTGAAAGTATCGTGTCCAATAGTCAATTTTAAGGATAAAATCTTATCTCCAATCATTCTGATTCCTACCACATTCTTTTTTCAATCTTTATCCACAATAAAACCCACTTCATTTATTGCTCTAACATTCCCTACGTACTAAAGTTTAAAATCAATAATGTCTAACTCCTTAGCCTTTCCTCTCACCCATTTAGTTTCTTGAAGACATAAGATATTAATTCTCCTTCGAATCATAACATCCACCACCTCCATAGATTTACCTATTAACATACCAATATTCCAAGAATCAAATTAAATCTTGTTCTTCTGAGTTAACTTCTTTACCTACATCTATCCAAAAAGATGTGAGAACCCTTACTCATTTAACATTATATCGGGGGTCGATGTAGCAGCTCTACCTCATTTGACATTGAATTCAAACTATGCAGCAAATTACTTCAGGAAAACGACCTAGGCTTAACACATATACATCTCTTATCCATGTCATAAAGATTCGATAAATTTTTATGTTAGCTATTGAGGGTCTAACATAACCCTTCTCCTTCACCCAGACTTGGAATCAATTATGACACTACATAGGTAAAGTTATTCTATATAGGGAAAATTACTAAAAAATCTCAAAACATGAAAATATTAATTTGAGAATCCAAATACTAAAAAATATTACACTCAAGTCCTATGTCCCAAAAAATGAGTATAAAAAACTTTGTTATTGAACATAAAATCATGGAATATGAGTATAAAATATTAGAGCATAATTTTATACTCAACACTGAAGTTTTTTTATACTTATTTTCTATGATTTTATACTTGTTTTCTAGAATTTTACACTGATTTTGATCATGGGACTTGGATGTAATATTTTATAGTGTTGGAACTTATTAATAAATATTTTCATGTTTTGGGATTTAATAGTGATTTTCCCTTATATATATATGAAAACTATTATAAAAGCCTAATTATTCTTTAGGACCAAACTAAAATATAAAAATAGCGTTCCAAACTATTTATAAATATAAATAATTCCATTAGCTTTGTCCAACTTTGTTTATTTATTAATTATCAATAAAAAAAGTATCTATTGTTTTTTCATTGTTTCATATAAAAATAATAGCATTTTTGCAAACACAAAATTATAAATAATCAGGAATCAAAAATATATTTTTGATCCCTTAATTTTATTCCATGTTTTATTTTGGTCTTTAACTTTATTTTGTTTCTTTTTAATCTTTTAACTTTCAAAATATAATTAAATTTTTTTCTATTTCTAACACAATTAACTATATTAGTAGAAAATATTAATAAATCATTCATACATACTGACAAAATATTTTTTTAATACTTACATATTTATCTAACTTATTTTTTATGACAAAAAAATTCAAGATTAAAGTTTTATTTAGAAGTTTATTATTTGTAATTATTTATTTTTAATCTTTTAATTTAATTAAAAAATAATTTAGAATTAATATTAATGAGAAATATTGATGATTTGAGAGTAAATAATGATATGTCAATGTTGAATAATATTTTATTAGCATTTTCTATTAACATAGGTAATGGTGATAGTAACAAGAAAACTTTTAATTCTATTTTAAAAATTAAAGGATTAAAAAAAATAAAGTTAAGGGATCGAAAGTGTGCTTTTACCAATAATCAAATATTATTAAGACAATAATATTTTGAAATTCCTCCCCCACAAATTTCATTTTTACAAATGAAATCTCACGACTAATATAAACAAAATAACTAACTCAAAAACCAATCCCACCAAAAAAAAAATAGCCTAACATATATATATATATATATATATATATTTGTGTTTGATCTTTGTCACATTCGCAAATCAAATGCTGTAACCGAATTAGCTGGAAGTGTCACAAGCATCTCCTTGCTTGGATTATCAAGTGGACTTTGCACTGGTACAATCTGCAAACATAATCAAGAAAAGAAAAAACATATAAGTATACAAGGACAATTTTGACATGAGTTTTTTAATTACATCAATTTTCTTTAGGAAAAAAAAAGGACAAAAACGATTTGGAAGAAAACAAGCATACCTTTCTAGGCTCATTGAAGGTATTCTCATCCCATACACTATCAGATGTGAGTAAGATCTTTGTTGATCCAGTGAAATCCACATTGTCATCCAAACCATTTATTTTAATATTAAGAGATGTGGAGTTGTAGTCATAGTTTACCACCTACAAGAACATTTTGAATTCCAAATGAGGCACCGAGCTCCTATAATCAAGTAATTAGTGCATTAAACTAAAACATTAATGATCATTCATACCTTGATTCTCAAATAACTCTTCTCAGTCTTTTGATCCTGCCAAGTAATTGCAGATGCAGCAACTATAGATGGAGCTTCAAGTACTGAGTCAAGATATGTTGCTCCACTTGACGGAGAGAATAAATGTTGCAGCCAATAGCTAGGAATAGCATAACTCCGATGAGAATCAAACACAATTGCATCCGGTACCCATCTGCATATTTATATAAAGTTAGACAATTTCAATATAGTTTTTTCTCTCACACACAACATATGTATAATGAAAAATGAAAAGAAAAGAAAATATTACGTCTTGTCATTAGTATTTACAAAAAGTGGTGCATAGCTAACCATTTCGACATAATCACTGCATCAAAAAATAAGGAAAATAAAAGTTAATGACGTCAAATATGAAGTAATAAGCTATTGACATAGTTAAAAGAATAACAAACCTATTCTTTTCCAATCCCATTAGGAAGGCTGCTTCACCCAATGCTGACAAAAGGATTCCATTTCTAGCATCTCCTTGCCTGACTGCATACTCACTAACAAAAGCCTTTGCACCAGTACGGTTTTGATGATCAAACTTGGTGTGCATTAAGAAAATATCCTTAGAGCTTGTATAAATGTGAAAGTCAAAAAAATCAGCTGGATTATTCAAAGGATTGGCAGTGGCATCACAATTTATGATGATCTTCATATCAGGATAGTAATGCTTTATAGCATCATAGAACTTTTGATAATTTCCCAAGTAATTATACTTGCCACAATCTTCATTTCCAACAGCAACATATCGTAAATCAAAGGGCTTAGGATGCCCTAATTTAGCTCTTAACTTGCCCCACTTCGATGTAACAGGACCCCTTGCAAACTCAATCCCATCTAAAGCTTCCTAAAAAAAATTAAATAATAAAAAATGATATTTAATCCAATATGAAAGTAAAATATTATTGAACATAAAAGATATGGAAAGTTCTAATTTATACTTGCACAAAAGGAGCAATATTGGAAGTATTGACTTGATCATGATGACTAATACCATTGTTAAATACCCATATTGGAAGTGTATTAATTAAGATCCTCTGCTAGCTGTTCAACAGTAGTAATAGAGTAAAACATTAATGTATAAGAATAGAAAAAGTAAGAATTATGAAGAATAGCAAAATACATACCTGAAGATATTCTAAATATCCTAAGCCATCATCACTCCAATAACCCCAAAAACTAAAGTGACCAGGTCTTTTTTCCCATGGTCCAATGCTATCCTTCCACCTATATGCATTTCTCAACCAATGTCCTTCGATATAACAACCACCTAATGGAATTTAAGGAAAAACATATTAATAATAAGATCTAAAGAATGAATAATCCTTTCAATATAATGAGTTTTATTTATGTATACCAGGAAATCTAAGAAATCTAGGCTTCAAATTTGCAATCATTTCAAAAAGATCCTTTCGAAAACCATGACCCTGATAAATAAAATGAGTCACACGAACAAAAGAGTTAAAAAAAAAAATCACCTTTTATATGGCTAAACTTATAAATATTTAATACCTTGTGTGTGTCTAAAGGCATAGCTGAGACTTGATCCAACCAGAATGTTCCTTGTTTAGTTGTTGTTATTTGAAGGCTTGCATTAAAATCTGATGCCTTGGCTTCAAGAACAAATTCAACTTTTTTCCACTTTGATACATTCTTTCTAGAGGAAGAAAGAAAAATAAATCGTTAAATTATGTCATATATTATTTATATTAGATATTTCAAAAATAATAATTATTTTGTAATTAGAGCTATTATAATTATAATTATAGTCAATAACCTGATATTAGTAGAAGCCAATTCTTTTCCATCTGCCCCCATAAATGCAACTTTCAGATCAATTGGTTTTAGTGATCGCAAGTAAAAGGCTACTTTATACTTCTTTCCTTGCTCAATATTCTGAAGGAATAATTTAGATAAAAAAATAAAATGTTAAAATACTGATATTATTGTAAATAATATATATATTCAAATATTAATTCAAATATTAAAACCACATAGTCTCACCATGCCCCAAAAACCGGGATTAGAGAGACCAACTCCTATTGGGGAATCTTTGAAAATGTCCAATCTTGCTGCAACCTTATTGCGAGGAAATGGAGATCAAAGTTCTGTTGCCACACCAATAGTTGATTCATTTCCAATGACTGACCATGGAAAAATGTTTGATGGAACTTGAGTGCCCCCAGCTTCAAAACCTTTATAAATAAATACAAACTCATGAATAATTATCCACCAAAAAAAGATCAAAAGAAAAAAAGGAGGAAAACCTAAAGAAAAACATGAAAGTTAAATAATTACCTCTGTTATCTACAAGCTCAGCCCATAATCCTCCAGCTCCAGCATGATTAATTTCCTAAGAATCAAATAAAATAATTGGTCATTTACATAATTCATTTGTATGATAATGTATACATAACACAAATATCAATTATAAGTTATGCAAGATATATATTTACCTCAAAAAATATTCCAAAAAAAGTTTCTGGAATTTTCCTTCCAAATTGAGCATTTATAACTAATGAAGGAGTTGAAGAAGTTAGATTGCCATCGGCAAAACAATGAGAAGCAAAAGAAAATAGAATGAACAAGAAAGCAATCAATGAAGCTTTGGGATATCCCATTTCTATTCTATGAAGTGCGCAACTCACTCGTAGTTACTATTTACTCTTGGTTAGCTTCTATCGATAGAGAAATTGTTGGATTAAGGTAAAAATATTTGATTGATTGGATTTTGAAAAAGCTAAGTGGATTGAACGGACTAATCCACTAAAAGATCTCCGAAATATCAGTTAAATCTACACAATATTTCAAAATATTTTCTCTTGCATATAATTTTTGAAATATTAATCTAAATCTACATAATCTAAATTTAATGGTTTTATGTAAACTTAATATTAATGGAATCCAAGGAATGAAGAAAAATCAGAATCAAATAAAAATTTTCTCCAAAATTTATTATGAAAGGTTAATATTGATGGGTCAAAGATGTATATTCTTGGCTATATTTTTCTATGGACATTTTTTTAATTGATTCTTATCGTTTTGAACTATAATAAAATTTTTAAAAATTTTTATGGACATTTTTTAATTGATTCTTATCGTTTTGAACTATAATAAAATTTCTAAAATTTAAAGTTATCTGTCTTTTATGTTTACTTTCATTTTCACAATGTTTACATTGTATCTTATATTTTCATTATTATTTATTATTTCCCTCGTCACATTAATTTTTTTTCCATATATATAACTTATAAATTTATTATCTTTTTGAAAGCAAATTTTCATTTACATAAAAATTTTTTTATAATATTTTAATTTATATATATGACTCAAAATAAAAAAGACATGCTCAAATCTACTAGCTATAAGATTATAATATGTTATATCGGAAGTCCACTTGGCCCAAAAAAAATATTATATTGTTATAATTTTTTATTAAGTTGAATATAAAAATAATTAATTTAAAAAATTATAACAATATCATCGAATTGATCTATTTCAAAAATTATATCGTTTTTACTTTGTATGTATAATATTGCTTACTTTGCATTTTTTCATCTATTAGTTACTTTGTATCTATCTCTTCTTATTAATATTTTAAAATTATTTTGAAATTTAAAATGCACTTGTTTTTATTTGATTGGAAATAAGTATAATTTAAGTTACAAAATTTACTCCATTATCAAATCCCTCACTTAAGATTTAAGAAGATATTTATTGGGTTTAGTATAATATAAATTTTGATGATAACAAATGTAGAGCAATAAAGAACAAATACATCATATATGTCTAACATATATAATATTTTTTTAAAAAAATATATATGTATTAGCATGTACTTAATTGAGTTTATAATACATATATTATGATATGCACTAATATATTCACTATACTTTTGTGGTTTATAACATCAGTTGAATATATAAATTGGACAAATTATTTAATTTGTAAGTGTAATATATTAAATGTAGAATAGTCCAAGTAGGAAAAGTGAGCATTGAAATAAAGAAATGAAAATTAACATCATGTCTTACTCAAGAAAGGAGAAGAGAAAGGATGTTTTAAGAATGTAAGATCAGAAGGGAGCATGTCAAGAAGAAAATGATCAAGTGAAAGTAGAGCTCAAATATTGAAAACCTAATTACTAGGTATATTTTGTTTTCACTTAGGTCTTGAGGTGGTTTTAATCGTTGAAAATTACTTAATATTGTTGCCATATGTTTTAAATGAATTAGATTAAATAAATCATATGCTAGCATATATTAGATTTGAAAAACACTAATTAACAGATAAATTTTTGCTGGCTTCAAAATATCTCTCAGGCTTTTATTTGGTGTTTCAATACATAACCTATTTTCCATGGGGGCCTCATCCTATATAATAATTAACACAATATCAAGTAATTAGTTATTTTCAAATTTCAAATTTGTAACTAACAATTTTGAATAAGTTTAATTAATGTCAAATCAATTATTAATTTCACTATATGAAGAAATTATCAATCACCTTATTAATAGTAAAAATTGAAATTTAATATGTAATAAATTTCCAATTGAAACCAAAAATTTGTATAAGGACAATAAATTGAATTTGCACATGAGGAATCACTGTAGTGAAGAATCACTGTAGAATTCAAATAATTGGTCAACCATAATTACATGTTGGAATTCATCATGCAATTTTTTGTAGGATTAATGTGGCTAAGAGAAACAATGTGAAAATAAAATACAAATGAAATTATTATATGGCCTTCAACCTCAACAATAATTATATGACATTCCACCTTAGCGGCATTTAAACATTCATTTCTAATTTTATATATATAATAGATAGATAAATAATTTGATTATTTTATAAATTTTAATCTAAATTTATTTGATAAAATTTGACCTAAATCCTTATTAACTCATAATAATCGAACATTTTAGTAGTTGAAAATGTTGTAGTTGATAAATTGCAATTTATCATATATTCAAACAATAATTTAGAATTTTTTAATTGAATTTGACTAAAACTCATATTTTTTGATTAAATAAGTAAAGAATTTTACCCATAATTATATCCATTTTTTAAGCTACTATAACATTAAAATAGTGGCAGCTATAATTATGGGCTCTGCTTTAACAAATTTCATAGTTTTGGCTTATGAATAAATCATTATATTAAAATATTTAGTAATTTAATGATTTTCCTTAACTTTATACTTCTTGTATAACATTGAAATTTCCATATAAGCAAATACCTTGGTTGATTAATGTGAATTTATTATCATCATCCATAACCAATAAAAAAAAGGATAAAATTAAAGAATATAAATTATTATAGCTGGAGCAAATTAATTATTATGGACA
This sequence comes from Adenanthera pavonina, assembly GCA_026686845.1. NCBI lineage: Eukaryota > Viridiplantae > Streptophyta > Magnoliopsida > Fabales > Fabaceae > Adenanthera > Adenanthera pavonina. The sequence continues at coordinate 16,171,530 of JAIVEN010000017.1, forward strand.
AATTTAAATTTAATTATAAATGCTTCATACAAACAAAATTAGGAGTATACCAGAATATTTGTATGCAATAGTCCACAATCTTCAAATTCAATGTTGTATGTCACTGTATGCACTTATAGTTTAATTTAATTATTTATTACAATTGAATGGACCACTAGTTTTAAATGTAAATATTTGATTAAATTCAATATTGTAAAATCAGCCCAATTATACAACCATCAACACATTTTATATGCTAAGTTGCAATGGTAGTTGAACTTTATATATTCAACAATGATTTGAATTTCCTAGGTATATTCTAATGCTTCATTTTCAAATAATTAATTGAACTACGTACAAATAGATTCTGGTAAAAAATTAATCCTATAAATTTAGATTAATCTGACAACCATTTCTTCTCCATGCATCAACTAAATATTTTAAATATAACTTATGTTCCTTTAATTCCTTCTTTTGAATAAAAAATACCAATATCCTGGTAAAAACAAATCAGAAATATAGCACTTATGCTTAGATCTTAAATACTAAGGGAAAACCCTACAATTTAAAGTAGCTAAAGAATTGCTTCCGATCATAGTTTGTATAAAAAATTATGTCAATGCGTACCTTTGTGCCATTGATCAATTGAATCTAGACTTTTAGGAAGATGAATAAATTGAAAGAGTAGTGCAAAATTAGTTTTTTATCGTAAATAATTTTCAATAATTAAAAGTGTTAATAAATATGGTAACAGTCGAGAAATCAATATAGAGTATCAGCTTTCAGTGGATTAAAACATGATCCATAAAATGGAGATGGAGATAAGGCATTGAACAAAATAAATATCAAATCTGCATCAAGAGGTAAATAAATTAAAAAAAAGATGAGGGGGTAATTAAAAAAATGATTATGGTTGAGAACCAAAATGGATGTGACATCTTTAAATATATATAGGTGGTGGAAAAGTGACAATATTCATTTCTTCAAAAGCCACTTAATAACTTTAATTTCAAATTAATTGATTACTTAAATCAAAATTAAATGGAGTTTTTTATGCAAATCATTTTATCCAAATTCAAATCATTGGTAAAACATAATTTGCTTTCATTACATATTGGAATTAAAACATGAAAACTTTTCATCATTGCTGAGTAATGCAAACATGGCAAGTTGGGCTAACATGGCATTACACATCACATGCATACATGTTCTTCCATATAAGCGGCATTAAAATAGAGTTAATGTAGCATTAATGCCTTTCATCCCTGTTGTTATATATATAATAGATACATCTTTAATAATTGCACAATTACTTCCTATGATCCATATTATAAGAATTCTTTTAGAATGCTTATTTAGTCCAAAATATAAGAAGTTATGTAAATTTTGGTAAGAGTGTACCTTTTTTGACCTCTATTGATTATCATATCGTAAATTGGAAATGAGAGAAATAGAATGCATTTTTAAAACAACTTTATTGATAATTAAAAAGGATAAAATTGTGATGTTGAGTTTTTTTTAGAATTTTAATGTATGCAACTATTTTTTTTAATAAGTATAAAATAGCTGGAAATCTTCATAATATGGACCGAAAGAATATTATATATAACATAATTAATACTTCCTTTAGTCTAAAATATAAGTTTTATTTTAATTTTTTTAATTTTAAATATAATTTATATTTAAGTAAAGTTAAAAGTATTAATTATTTTTCTAATTTATTTTTATCTTTAATTAATTTATGAGAAAGAAAATTATCTTTATGAAAATAATATAAATTTCTCACAAATTTAATTAGTTAACTTCTTCTCTCTGTTGGTTTGCATAAAGCGAGCTGGGGGAGAATGATATGTAAGGGTGACCATTTCTGGATGACCTTAGAATCAGCTTCAGAGCTTCGAAAGAGTCACTGTGGATATTGACACTGTACCATCCTCGGCTTTTAGCTGTCATAAGACCCCCAGGATACTGCATATATAGTTCCTCTGCAGTAACCAAGTTTGTTTCCGTAGCCACTCATCCAATCACCTTTGTTGTTTAGAACAGTCCAGCTATAAGTAACTACTCCTTTTGGAATAAATTGGTCCTAAAATGATTTTAATTAAATATTTTAATTCTAAAATATTTTTTTTTATTTTTTCCAAGCCCAGGTAAAGGAGAAGGGTTGTGTTAGGCTCTTGACAACTAACGTAAAAATCTGTCGAATCTCATGACATGGATCAAAGACGTATATGTGCTAAGACTAGGTTATTGCCCAAAAGTAACGCGCTGTATGACTCGAATGCAATGTCAAATGAGCTAGAGCTACTACATCGGCGACCGGGTGTAGTGTTAAATGAGCAAGGGTTCCCACATCTTGCTGGACTGATGTAGGTAAAGAAACTAGCCCAGAAAAGTAAGATTAGATTTGGTTCTTGGAATATTGGTACGTTAACAGGTAAATCTATGGAGGTGGTGGATGCTATGATTCGAAGGAGAATTAACATCTTATGTCTTCAAGAAACTAAATGGGTGGGAGAAAAGGCTAAGGAATTAGATACTACTTGCTATAAACTTTGGTATGTAGGGAAGGTTAGAGGAAGAAATGGAGTTAGTATTATTGTGAATAAAGAATGAAAAAAGAATGTGGTTAGAGTCATAAGGATTGAAGATATGATCCTATTCTTAAAATTGACTATTGGACATGATACGTTCAATGTTATTAGTGCTTATGTACCTCAAGTAGGGTCGGACGCACATATTAAGGAAAAGTTTTGGGAAGATCTGGAGAGCTTGGTTCAAGATATCCCACAAGAGGAAAAGATCCTCATTGGGGGCGACCTTAATAGTTATGTTGGAAAAGAGACAAGGCAATATATGGGAGTTCATGGCGGTTATGGCTTTGGAGAATTAAATGAGGAAGGACATTCCATTCTTGATTTTTCAATGTCTTACAACCTTACGATTGTTAACACCTGTTTCAAGAAGCGGGAGGAGCATTTAATTACATATAAGAGTGGAGTCCAAAGGTCGCAAATTAATTTCTTTTTGGTAAGGAACTCAGATAGATCAACTTGTAAAGACTGTAAAGTAATCCCTGGTGAAAGTTTAACTTCACAACATAGGGTCTTAGTCTTTGATGTGATAGTTAAAAATCGTAAACTAAAAAGTTGAAAAGTTTTTAATCCTAGGATTAAGTGGTGGCAACTAAAAGGTGAGAAACAATGGATCTTTATGAGGAAAGTTATGGAGGAAGGTAATTGGGATTTGCAAGGAAGTGCTAATATCTTATGGGATGAGATGGTAAAAAGGATCAGGGATACCGCTAAAGCAATATTGGGTGAATATAAAGGTTTTGGACCTAAGAATAAAGAATCTTGTTGGTGGAATGAGAGTGTGCAGGAGAAGGTCAAATATAAGAAAGAGTGTTTTAAAGCCTTGTATCTATGCAATAACGATAAAAATTGGAAATGTTATCGGTTGGCTAAAAAGGAGACTAAGAAAGCAGTGAGCGAGGCTAGATCTAAAGTTTTTGAGGAATTCTACCAGGATTTAGAAACAAAGAATGATGAAGATAAGATTTACAAAATTGCCAAGAGAAGGGAAAGAAAGTCAAGAGATTTGGACCAAATAAGATGCATTAAGGACGAAGAAGGAAAAATTTTAGTTGTAGATAATGATATCAAAGAAAGATGGGGGAGCTACTTTTATAAACTTTTCAATAATAGATTAGATATGACTATTGATACTGAAGGACTAACAACCCATGAAGATGATCTCAATTTGAATTTCTATCGTAGAATCCGGGTTAGAGAGGTGAAAGAAACTCTTAAGAGAATAGATAATGGTAAAGCCATTGGTCCCGATGGTATTCTTATCGAAGTTTGGAAGTACTTAGGAGAGAAGGGGGTTTGGTGGCTCACTAAGTTATTTAATGAGATTTTAAGGTCAAAGAAAATGTCAGAGGAATAGAGAAAGAGCACTCTAGTGCCCATATACAAGAACAAGGGGGATATTCAAAATTGTGCTAATTATCGAGGGATAAAACTTATGAGTCACATCATGAAAACTTTGGGAAAGAGTGATCGAATATAGACTCAGAAAAGAGTCTCGTATTTCAGAAAATCAATTTGGATTTATGTTAGGACGGTCTACAACAGAGGCTATTTATTTATTAAGAGGTTTGATTGAAAGATACCGGAGTAAAGAGAGGAACTTGCATATAGTTTTCATTGATTTGGAAAAAGCCTATGATAGAGTACCAAGAGATATATTGTGGAAAGCAATGGAGAAGAAAGATGTCCGTGTGGCTTATATTTGAGCCATAAATGATATATATGAGGGGGCAATAACAAATGTGAGAACCCCTGGAGGTGTGACAAAAGGCTTCCCTATAACAATAGGCTTACATCAAGGATCTTCTTTGAGTCCATACCTGTTTGATCTGGTTTTGGATGTTCTTACAGAACATATACAAGAAGAAATTTCAAAGTGTATGCTCTTCGCAGATGATATAGTTTTAATTGAGGACTCAAAAAAAGAGGTCAACTCTAAACTTGAATTATGAAGACATACTTTGGAATCAAAAGGTTTCCGTCTGAGTAGAAGTAAGACGAAATATATGCATTGCAAATTTAATAAGAGGTCAATTAGAAATGATTCAGAGGTAAAAATTGATGAGCAAATCATCCCTGAGGTATCAAAGTTTAAATATTTGGGGTCGATTTTACAGAATAATAGTGAAATTGATTGGGATGTTATGCATAGGATACAAGCTGGGTGGTTAAAGTGGAGGAAAGCGACAGGAGTTATTTGTGACCGCAAGGTGCCTACCAAGATTAAATGAAAATTTTACAGAACAGCTATAAGGCCAGCAATACTATATGGTAGTAAATGTTAGGTTTTGAAAGGACAACAAGAGCATAAAATGGGAGTAGCAGAGATAAGAATGTTGAGATGGATGTGTAGTCATACAAAATTGGATAAAATACGAAATGATTGTATACGAAGAAAAGTTAGGGTAGCACCGATCGAAGAGAAAATGGTGAAAAATCATTTAAGGTGGTTTGGACATGTACAAAGAAGAAGGCAAAATGAGCCAGTGAAAAAAGTTAATCAAATGGCTTGGAGCCCGATCAAAAGGCATAGAGGAAGACCAAAAAAGACATTAAGGGAAGTTATAAGGAATGACCTTTTGAGAAATGATCTATCTGAGGAGATGATGTTTGATAGAGCTCATTGGTGTTGTTTGATCCATGTAGCCGACCCCACATAGTGGGATAAGACTATTGTTGTTGTTGTTGTTATTGTTATTTTTTTTGCTCGGAATATAATTAAGGGACAATTATATTGAGGGATAAAATAATAAATTTATTACAAAATGAGACATATTACTACTTATTCTTCTAATTTTACTACTCAATATTCTAGATTTTAACATTTTTTATCCGTCTTCTTTTAAAATTAATTTACTATATTTATGCCTAACTGTAATTCTACCTGTAACTAAATAAAAACAGAGGGTTGGCAGTATAAACAAAAAGAGCCAGAGAAATTAACCATGCCAACTCCAAAATGCAAAACATCAGAATTAATAATTAATAATTCTCAAAAGAGGGGGAGGGTGATTCAGATCCCAACCAAACGGGCACACCCCTGAACCGAGATTTTAGCAAACCAGTGAGCTGCAAGATTAGAACTTCGTGGACATCAACGGAAAAAACAGCTTTTCAGCGTCTGCATGCTACAGCAATGGATGTCTTAACTACTCTTCCAAGGCATTAATTAGAGAGAAACAATCGGATTAAAAAATGATATGGTTCAGCTGCAAATCATGAGCCATTTTCAGTCCTTCTCTAAGCGCTAGAGCTTCAAACATGAAGGTTGAGTTTGATTTGCAAGAAGAGCTACTGATCTTCAAAGGCTTTCCAGCAAATAACCCCAAAACCTGCCATAAAGCTGTCTTCCTTGAAACCACCATAAGTATCAGATTTAAGTAATCCATGTTTAGGTGGCAACCATCTTGATTCCCTCTTTGCTGAATATGAGTGAGCTTCTACATCATCTGCTTCATTGTTCAGTCATTTATTTGCTGCCCAGAATTCTATTGCCATTTGCGCAACATCAATGGGGCTAGTACTCTTTCTTTCATACATCCATCTACATCTCATTTTCCAGATTAACCACGAAACCATAGCAATAGATGCTTTTGGAAGATCATCAATATTAGATTCTACTAGCCACCAAAACAGCCAGCTCTCTAACCTAGTAATACTATGTTCCTCAATTCTGATTGAAAGCAAACTGTTAAACCAGATTTGTTTTGACCATTCACAGGTTAAAAATAAATGTTCTATCATTTCTAAACCTGAACTACAGCAGACACATATATCATCAGCGCAACATTTAATTTTCAGCAGTTTCTGTTTTACCAGAGTGGCAGCTTTGCACAACCTCCACTGGAAGTGTATGACTTTTTCTGGAACTTTCAGCAGCCAAATGGCTTTCCAAAGAGCATCTGGGACTTGATAAGAGCCACTTGGGTTCATAACAGCCTGCCTCTTTGACATTTCTTTTGCTACGTGACATGCATCATGAACAGTGTATATCCCTCTTTTATTACCCGTCCATTCAAGCCTATCATCCTGAGCCAGATTAGGGACAGGAATTTCATATATAGCCTGTAACTCATCATCAGTAAGCCACTAGAAATACCAAGGACAAAGTTGAGGTCAGATTGCAAGTTATCAGGGGTATTTTTTGATACAAACAAGACAAGATTTCTCAAAATTAACATCCTGACCAGTGGCTTCACATTAAGCATCAAGAATACTTAGTTATCAGCAAAAAAGCTATGAGCAATTCTCGGGCAATTTCTGGCAGGTTTAACACCAATAAAAAGACCATGTTCTGCATAACAGATGATCATTTTAGAAAGAACATCCGCAATCATGATGGAGCCCATACAGATCATCGTATGATGAAGAAAGTCCCACTTCACCCGGTCATATGTTTTGTTCATATCAAGCTTAATGGCCAATTCATGATTATTGCTCCTTTTGGATTTTAGATAGTGAAACATTTCATGCACAATTATGATATTGTCCTAAATAAGTCTCCCTTCAACAAATGCCCATTGATTTTCAGTGATAATTCTAGGCATTATCTTCTTCATTCTACTGGTGATAATTCTAGAGAAAATCTTGCAGGAAAATTCTAGAGAGATCATTCTCACGGGTATCTACAACCGTCTTTATCTGCCATAAGCTTGACAATTTTGTTTCTTTGCCTTCTAATAACAGTGGACCAATGAAAAAATTTTGTATTTTTGTCACCTTCTCTCAACCAACTGATTCTAGATGTCTGAGCCCAGTACTTTTCTTCCCTTTCCCATAAAGCATCAATTCTGCGTTTCAGATCACAAGCAAGAATTAAACTCATTCAACAATTCTGCAATCTTTATTACCAAATTCTTCTTTGCTCCACTTTTGGAGAGCTTCACTCAAGCGAGTGAGAATATTCTTAAAAGAAGACACCATTGCATCAGCCTCTACATTAACATGTCTCCAAATTTCTTCAACAAGAGGCAAAAAGCCAGGATGATCAAGCCACCTAGATTCAAACTTTAAACTTTTGGGAATCTTCACATCATTGTATTTGGGAAAGAGAACAATTGGAGAGTGATCAGAACCTATAGGGTCAGGGTTCAACAGAAGAGCATTTGGATAGCAGCCTCTCCAATGAATATTACATTGTGTTATTCTCATTTGTAGCAACCAGTATGAATAAATGTTCAACCCTGACTTAAAAACCTCCGTAGTGTACAATTTTGTTCTTGCCTTTTTTTTTCAAGTGTCAATTCTGTTCTTTTCTTTATCGTTTTGTTATTTTCCTCCAAATAATAATAATAATAATAATAATAATAATAAATGCTAAAATCAATTCAAATGAAATACAAAAATAAAATTAATATATATATTTAATTTCAATAATTTGAATTTGTAACTTTTTATAATTTTTTATTTTATACAACAATAATATTAACCTTATCCCAATAATTTTTTTATTTTAAAATAAAAAATTATATTTTCTTATATATTTTTATAACAAATTTAAATCTTCAGATCAATCGTTTGCAATTTTTAATTGAACAATTTGCTAAATCGTTTTATTTTATTATTTTAATACGCAAGTTTGTTCAATTTTTTTAATGAAACCGATTGATATGAAGATTTAAATTTGTTAAATAATTTTTTTCCAGGTTAAATACTTGTTAATTAGGCATGTTTGATAATCACCTTGAAAAAGAAGGATTCTTTTTTCTTTCATTCAAAACATGATATGTGTGTAATGTACTCTTACTATTAATATTTAAAAATAATTTTATTTATTTATATTTTACTCAATGACATAAATATTTTTATCTATTTTTTTAATTTTATTTTTTCATGTATTTTTTTATTTATTAAGGATGAAGTTATATGAGCAACTAGTAATCAGAGTAACAGACTTAGGGCCCGATTGATTTTTAGGTAGTTAAAAATGAGTTTTGGTAGTATTAGTTTTGTAACTTAGTTACGATAAAAATTAGTTTTGGACTAACGTGTTTATGTTTGGACGATTTATTTAAAAATTGATTTTGAAAAAAATCATAATTTTTCTCTAAATTAAGTTTAAACTATATCTCATGATTAATTTAATTTTCCTGGACTAAAATTTAATCTGCATTTATTTAATTGAAAACATATTATATCTGATATAACATTTTTTACAAGTCATGATTTATGAAAATTAAAATTTTGAGGGGGCATTTTGTTCAATAGGTAGGAGAAATTTTATGGGAATTTTATTTTCCTATATTCACTATTTTTTCTCATTTTTATTGATTCATTTTTATTTGACTTTAAAACAAATATAGATAAAAATGAAGAAGTAGAAAGGAAAAACATCAATCAAACTGGTTTTTTGAAAACTTCGTTTCACGGCCAAAATTATTTTCAAACGGAAAAGTGAAAATTAACCAAATAAACCTAAAACTACATCAAACTTGATTTTAACCCCAAACTAAGATTTGAGTAGTGGTACCAAATATCCCCTTAATCTTTAATAAACCAAGATTACAGTAGGGTTTTTTGTTTGGTAGCATGTGATTTTCTCATTTTGAAGATCCACATTCCTCGACAAACCATGATTAGAATGGTCAAAGCTGAAACAGATACGCGGAATAACCAACTTATTCCTTTTGCATAGATCCCTCAGACAAAAACCAAGATTATACTAACAGGCGTTGATACCTGTGGAAGAGGTTATAATTACTTAAATACGATATTTTGAATTTGAGATTATGTAAATGTAAGAAAAAATCTTTGGAAAAACTCACCCCAATGGGCCACATTATAACTCAATTTGAATAAGTCAAAGTCTAAAGTGATAACCAGATACCAAATATTAATTAAAAAAAAAGAAGACCAGGACTATTGTCCGATTTGAAGGATAAGTCAAATAATTAGCTAGCATTGTAAATAACTTAAAAATTGTATTGAACGAGTTTTATTAAATAAATATAAATCTGTTCTAGCTGCCATTGAAACACATCCAGTTTAATCACATCAAGTTAATATTGGTCAACTGATTTTAGTCCAATTCAAAATAGCAATTAGGAATTTAGGATAGAAATAAGATCTCATTTCCAAATCTGACTTGTCCTTAAAAGCCTTGAAAATTGAACCCGTAAGCTTGTTGTCCACTCTAATTACTGCAGAAAACATTGTAAAACATATTCATTTAAGAGGAGATCTTGAAGTTATGAACATACGTGCACTCCAGAATTTAAAAATTACAGAACTCTCAACTTTGGTAATTCAGCTAAAAATTCTAGTATTGATCCTGACAACAAGTCATTATTGATAAATTCCTAAAACAAAGCAATATTTCATATGTATGATGAAATTTTTATTTTAAAAGTTGTGTCCTAATTAAATCACTATGTACTTACAGGGTCTCCAACTTTGTAAGTTGTGAAATAACGTAGCATATATATTTCTCTTGTCAAGTTTAGATGCATGAATTTCACAATAATATTTTGCATGAGTTTTATGAGATATTGACTTGATTATCTTTTTGTCTCAATTACAAGATATTATCATTATTATTTATATACTATAGGTGCAGTATAACCATTGCTTGATATAACTGGCATCATCATGGTGTTTTTATTCTCATTATTTTCCATAATGTGTCCATAACAGGTTGAGACTTCAACTTTTTAGTTTATGGTTGATGTTGGGAGACAAGACAAGTTGTAGAGAAAGGCCAAGAAATAGGCTTAGATATCCATTTTTTTTAAAAAAAAATCCAAAACTGTCATTTTAGATTAATATATAATTAAGGGTATTGTACTTTTGAACCACTATAATAAAATATAAAGCATCTTTTGTCATTCATTATTGTATAAATACTATAGTAGAAAATAAACAGGTTAACTAGTAAGGGATGTTGCACTTAATTACTCATACAGTTAAGCTCCAAATATGATGTTCGGAATTCTTAATGTAAAATTTTGAATCTGCCCTATGGCCATTTTGAATATAGCACCACTTGTGTAGGGATCATCAGTTATGGATTACTAATTGGAAATAATTAATACAGAGGAGGTGACAGCTTGCCTGACTGGAGGTAATTTTGCTTATACAAATTGCATATTCTCTGACAGACCATGTTCATAACTTAGTGGTAAGTCACATATAATACTTTCACTCCTCCCAGTATACATATGAAATTGTAGAAGTAGTGTTAACCATACACATACTAAAACAAGTACCACATATTGTTCAACATATAAATAAACATGCTAATTAAGACAGAAAATCGATCGCTAGTTCACAGCCATTTGTAAAGTCGCCAAAAGAACAACTTTGAGATGGTTGTGGACAGCTTTATCAATTTAAGTTCAAATTCTTAACAACTATCTACCTAGCGGAGGGAATAGTCCCAGAATCAGACTTAAACGAACCCATATCCAAGGAAATGCTTGAATTCTTCCTCCTGCTAGAAGGCCTTTCCAGGGTTCTTTCCAGGGCTAGACATTCCTTCAGTTCAGCTACTACATGGCTTATGTCAGGCCTTTGAATTGCAGTTGGTGGAGTGCAAGACATTGCTATCTCTAGAAGTTTCCAAGCTGAATTAGTGCAGTAATTTCCTTGTAACTTTGGATCCATGATGGATTGGATATCCCCCATTTCAAGTCTAGGGGTAACCCAATGAAGGATGTGACTTATGGCGCCAAGTTTTTTTGTTATTACTGGTTGGCCTGTAATTAGCTCAAGTAGAATTATCCCAAAACTATAAACATCACTTTTTTTGTTCATGTTTCCAGAAGTTTGGAATCTGTGAAAAATAACCAATTGTTAGATCTTAAAACAAAAATACACTTCTTCAACTATCATTTCTAATTGTTTAATTGAAGAATGCAACAATATATCTATCACTTCACACTCACACAAGATTAAGGAAAAAATTTTTTTTTCACCATTGTCTAAGCAATCATAAATCCAAATTGACCCATCAAGAAATCCAATGTATTGAAACACCAATTAACACTTTGAACTATACGGGAGTAAACTGATTTGGATCCAAACAACATGATGGTAAATTTATTTGCTGGAAAAACTCACTCAGGATCGAGATAACCCAATGTCCCAGCAGGGCGAGTTGATATATGTGTGTCAATATCATTTGCAAAAGCTCGAGATAGCCCAAAGTCAGAAATTTTGGCTTGCATGTTTTCATTTAGTAAAATGTTGGAAGTTTTCAAGTCTCTATAGACTATTGGTGGTTTACAACCATTATGAAGATAGTCCAGTCCTGTGTTTTCATAAAGCAGCCAAATATTTTATAATTTGATAATACTGGCATAATGGAAAAGAAAAAAAAATGGAACAAATCTTTGTAGTAAAAACTGAATATGATTTTTCTTACCGTGTGCAGCGTCCAATGCAATTTGAAGCCTCTCCTTCCATTTTAAAACATTAGGTTTCTCTTCTGCAAAATGAGCATAAAAAAGATTTCTTAAACATTTTTCTTTTAAAATTGGTCAATTTGAGAATAGGTCTAATCTAGCTATCAGAGACTTTTGCCACATACCTGATAAATGTTGCTGCAGGTTGCCATTAGCCATATATTCATAAATTAATGCCCTCACACCACCTTCTTCACAGTAGCCAATAAGAGAAACTAAATGTCGATGATGAACAACCATTAAGAGTTCTACCTGCAATCCAGATTGAATTTTATGAAATGTATGAGAATGAACTAATATATTTAATAGTGTTGCTTGATGTCACGCAACCATAAAAGTTCCATCACACTACTCAAGAAGGAGAACTTAAAAGTTTTTTACTTGATTGATCTAACCTCTGATCGAAATTCTCTGAAACCTTGCATTGATGTTTGAGAAAGTAACTTCACAGCAACTTGAGTATTATTGTTCAGAGCACCATAATAAACCTTTCCAAATCCTCCTTCTCCAATTAAATTTTGAAAATTATTAGTGATTCTGAGAACTCTGGAGTAAGAAACAGCTCGATTTTTAAGTTGCAACGATTCTTCGTTTGTAGAAATATAAATGACAACTGCAATATTAATGAAAAAAATCAGAATTACCGGTCATTGGTTTAATTAGAAAAATAAATATTGCCAGCGAAATATATTGAGAAAAAGAGTATTAGCAGTTAGCAGTGTGGCCATGACCTCTCAAATATTGCTATATTACTTTAAAAGGATATGATAAATAAGGTTTGATAATGATTTTTTGGGCCGTAAACTTTAAGTGTTGTAGCATAGTAAGAAAGTTTTTATCTGTACCTTTTAATTTCTTGATTTTGAAGATCCATATTCCAAAAGAAATCAAGAGGAGAACAACCAAAGCAGAAACAGAAGCAACAAGTGGAAGAACAAACTTGTGCTTTTTGCATGAATCCACCAGACAAAGACCGGGATTATCCACCAAACTAAGAGACAAGTCAGTTGTGTTAACGTTAATTTTGATTCACAAAAGGGCAGTCCCTATACTGAACAAACACTGAACAAACAGAATAATAAAGATAAGAAACCTCAATTGTAAAGTTTTATTTGACTTTTTTATAAGAGCCTTTGGAATTGAACCAGTAAGCTTGTTACCATTCAAATAACTGCAAAAGCATTGCGAAATATGATTAGTAGGTGGGCCTGAAGATACTAAGATATAAACTCTGTAGTAGTGATTCCGAAACAATACAATTCAAAACTTACAGAACTCTCAACTTTGGCAATTCAGCTAGAAATTCTGGTATCGATCCTGACAAGTCATTAAATGACAAATCTCTGGAACAAAGAAATATTTTGCACGTTGATCTAACTTTAGTACTAAAAGAACTTGTCATTATTAAATCACTCTTACAAGGATTCCAATTCTGGAAGTTGTGAAAATGATGAAGCTATTTGCCCTGTCAATTTGGTCGCACTTAGGTTCCTGCTTAAAATAATCATCCTTTGGATACTCAGTTTTAAACTTTGACATCATTAAAAGCAAGTGATATGAAGTTTGGCATTTATAGCTTAATTGTATTTAATATGTTCACTTGGTATGACATCAAATTGAACTGCATGAACTTAACATTTGAGTATCAATCAAACATTAGGAACATAGAGTGACTTGATCATGGGTTCATATTGCAGTTAAGATTATAATTAATATAAACTAGGACAACACACATAGATCCAACAACATTAAATCAAATTAATTGAAAAGTGAAAGACTTACACTGAGGTGATCCTTGCATTGTAACCATTGATCCCAGAACTGCAGTTTAGTCCATCCCAAGCAAGTTTTGGAACACATGGGTCTCCTTGCCAATCTAAATTGGAGATCTTGTATGTGTTTTTTATGTCCATGATAGCATCCACTATTATTACCAATAATGAGTAAGATTTCAGAAGTCAAAACCAAACCCAAAAGAAGAAAAGAATAATAAAACACACACAGTATTAGTAGAACTGCAAGAAACAGTTGAACAAGGAATAAAAGAATACTGTACCATCTCTTTGGTCAGTGGGGGAAGGTAGCGGCGATATGAACTGATAAACCTCAAAAGCATTGAGGATTGGAGGAGCATCGGATTCTGGTGTTGCACTAATGCTAAAACGAACATAACCTTGAGTTGCATTTTGAGTAGCAATGGTCTGTGGTTTCAAGTATTCAAGAATCATGGGTTGGGAGATTATGTTTTCATCAGCAACAGTAATGTTGATTATTCTTTTTTGCCCTGGAGGAAGCTGCTGAATTTCAGAAAAGTGAAAGTAGACATAATATTTGGAAGACCGGTCAAGGTCTTTCCACTCAGAGTCATAGTCAAAGTTTAATGTATAGGATTGATTGAATGATCGAGCTGCAGATCCCAGTACTTTTGCTGGTAGTTTATAAGAATTGTTTGTGCTTGCAGGATTAATATCTACAGTTCCATTGATCTGGTACGAAAATTGTAAATTGCTTTTGCGCCACAGACGATCATAGATGTCATCCTTGTACCTGCATTTACATTGTTCATGAGACACACTATACTATTAATTAGAGTAAATAATATTTATTGTAACAAACCAGTCAATATTTGGTAGCACTGAATATAATTTAGAATAATTCAAACTGGATCAAGTCCTAATTAGAGGCAAACCCATCCAATGTAGATTTCTCGGTCAACAAGACTCTAATTTGAGACCCAACTAAAGAAAGTGTTGAACCTAATGTTGCTTAACTGCAGCTGGTAAGTAAATTACAATTTACTTCCTTAAAACACTATAAAAATGATAGCTTGATCCTCCGAATCAAAAGCTGAAAAATTTGCTCCCTCCCATTATAATATAATACATTTCCAATAATTTCACACATTTTAATGAAATTTTGTTACATTATTAAACTAAAAAAAAATAAAAAATATCATTTTTTACATTTTACTTTTATTTATTCCATTCATTTTCATAATTCTAGCACAAGTTATAAGACTAGTCATTAAATAAATGAGAAATAAAGAAAACCAATGCATAACACCTTATTTATGGAAAAATTAAATTATATAGTATTTTATATTATGAAGCAAAAACAATTTCTAAAGAATCACTTTATAATATGAATGCTTATCTCAGTATTATGTGATCGATTGGACATCATAAATGCTTATCTAACCAATATCTGAAAAAGTGATCCTGCTTCAGTGTAAATGAAAAGACAAAAATATCAAGCAGCATAATTATTTGCCAAGAAAAGGTCCAAGTTTTGAGTAAACGAGTAACGTACAGATCGACATAACTAGAGAATTGAAAAAATTTTGAAAAAAAAAAAATGGAGTCACCTGCTGTGCGTGGCGGAACTAGTGGAGGCAACATCAAACCTTCCTAGATTGATTAAAAGTGATTGAGAAGGTGAAGGAGTTTGGTAAATAGAATTGGTGAGAGGCCGAAGCTCCAATGCAGAAATGAAAGGTACCCCAATGACAGATCTTACAAGGCACACAGATATTGTGTCGGTTGTGGGTGTATGAATAATCTCGGGAATGTAATAATATCTTCCCAAGTTCACAGTGTCCCAGCGATTGACGCCTAGGTACAAGTCGAAGACTGGAGTTTGATTTCTGCCATCATAATTTCCATATGCGAAGTAAGCTCTGATGAGATAAGTATGGTGCTTGCCTTGTTTTGGTTTGAGGGTATAGCAGTTCCTTCTTCCTTCAGGGAAGCTCCTCAAAGTATTCAAAAGTCCCCCAAAATAAGGATAATCAAGGTCGGCGGTTGGGAGAACCGCAGAATTTGTACCAGTTTCTACAAAGTCCGTGTCTGTCTGATACCAAATACCAGTTACATCATCCACATAATCATTTGGTGCTCCACAATCGATGCTTATGAATCCTGCGCAAATATAGTTTTAGTTGCGATATATATAGTCATCAGTTTTCATGGAAGAAACTTAGGTTGGGTATCTACACAATAATACACGAAATTAACAACGGAAAAAATGGTTTTGTCACGGATTTTCTAATGAATTTGTGACTTTACGACGAAAAAATTGTCATCGTAAATTGACAGTATTTTTTTGTGTCTCATTAGCCTACCAGGATGCCTGTCGTTAGTGATGAGTTTCCTTTGGTCTCCCATTGTGTTGCCAACACTAAGGAAAATTTGGATGAAAACCAGAAATAAGCCTAAGGACAGATTCAACTGCGGAGCCCTTTCCATGCTATCTGTGTTTGATCTGCAAGCTATGTATATAAAAGGAAAGCTACCTCTAGCTCATTTGTTGTTGCTTATGGTCTATATATACAAGAATCAACGACTAAGTTGAAGACATAGAATATAAAAAATATAGAGGTGAACTCACCGGAAGCTTTGAGATTCCAGACAGGTTAACTGAAACAAAGATGACCACCACACGCGCGCGGCTTTAGTAGCTAGTATGGTTTCTCTTTGAATGTAAGGTTGTGTGTATAAAATGTGTGGCTGTATATATAAAAGATTATAAGTATTCTATTAGGAACTAATTATACAAATCCGAATGAACAAATCCAATTTGCTTCGTGTGATAAATTCTCTTGATATTACAGCGGAAATGCATTTTTTATTTATAGGATGCCACTCAAATTTCCCAATAATTGTCATAAGATTTTCTTTTGGTACAACGAGGGTTGCATGATTCTTTGATTAGGATTTTTTTTTATTGTCAAAATCAAAAGGTGATATCAAATTAATTTTTTCCAAGTTAAAAAATATACAAAATACCAAAAAAAAAAAAGAAAAAAAAGAAAACTACCGGTCAAACATATAGATGGCGGGTTGAAAGGTAACATTTTAATTATGTAAATATTTCAACTTGATCATAAATGTCTGGGAAAAAAAATCTTGATCACTGGCAGGTTGAAATGTATTTCCTTCAATCCTAAATAAAGAACATTTTAATTTGGTGTTGAATATATGGCTCTTTTTAAAATATAATTTAGTATTTATTATTTATTACCAAAAAATACCTCTATTCAATGCATGAAAGAGAGTGAAAAATAAAAAAATTCATTAAAGATAGTTTTGTAAAGATATTGCAATTTTTGAAAAAATTTAAGGTAGTTAACTAATTTTAACTCACCTTCTTAATCTACATAATTCGATTAAAATGGTCTTATATTAAAGATGAGAGAAAGTAACATTTTACTCCTTATGTTTTCCTTTTTTTTAAAAAAAGTTTACCGTTTAAAATTTTAACACCCAAATTAAAAGATATAATTAATATGTTAACTTTTTAAATTTCTTTATATGCCCTTATAGAAATATATAAATAAAAAAATAATTAATATTATTTTTGAATTTTAAAATAATACATGAAGATATTGTTAGAAAAATAACAATTAATGTTATATTAGAATTATAAAATTACATAAAAATATAAATAAATTTTTTCAAAAATGAAAGTTAAAAAGAGCAAGAGAAAGTAATAAACTACAAAAGAAAAAGAATAACAGAAAAAAGCTTGACTTGACCAAAGAAAAGTTCAACAAAAAAGTGGTGGGTTGTGTGGTGCACGAAATCTATGATTAGTCATATTTTTTTTTAATAATACTATTTATGTTCCTTTTTATCTGACATGGCTTTAATATATAAATTAAAAAATATAATTAATATTAAAATTATTTATAAATTTCTTAATATTTTCTTTAAAAAAAAAAGGGGGTAGATACACACTATTAAAGTGTCATAGACCTTATGGGGCATAAGTTGGTTTCATTCATATCTAGTTAATGGCACACAGTTGGTAGATGAATGAAATATT
Source organism: Adenanthera pavonina (assembly GCA_026686845.1). Taxonomy (NCBI): domain Eukaryota; kingdom Viridiplantae; phylum Streptophyta; class Magnoliopsida; order Fabales; family Fabaceae; genus Adenanthera; species Adenanthera pavonina. The sequence goes on from JAIVEN010000017.1 coordinate 16,189,327, forward strand.
TTCTTCAATTCTTAATATAAGAGTCATTTTAAAAGATCTTCATGATTATTAATATAAGGGTCTTTGCCAAATTTAATTGGTGCAACTTACCTTTACGCACACATAGCAAATCACGTTACTTACAATATAAAATTCGTGCAACTTACCTTTTTAGACACTATATAATTCATGAGAGCAAAATTTAATTTTGCACATTACAATGGACGGATACATACTTTATTATATCTGCAATATATGCAAATTAAAGCTAGCTGTTCAATGTTTTGGCAGGTTCCATCTCTTTTTTCTTCTTTCTCTTTGTTGAATTAGATTTCTTTTCTGTATATTGTAAGAAATTTGATAAATATGTCACATTATTGGATGGTGCAATTTATTATAAATTTTATTACACGTATTGATATGTTGAATTCTTTAATACATATCCTCCTATTAGAATACGTGCACTCTACATTGCCATATAGATTTAGTCACTGATGGATTTTTTCTGAAAGCATAGGCAAATTTTAAACCTCGCATTTACACTTCCATTACAATTTTTTTTTTTTTTAAAAAATAGAGACCAAAATTCCAAGATCATCGTGGTTAGACCTAATTGATGCCAATTTGGCAACTTATGGAACGTAGTCAACCTTTCCATGAAACAACCAAAAATGGCTCCGTAAATGCAAATACAACCACTTTCTTTCTTTTCTTTTTCTTTTTTTTGAGCCAGAGCAAGTACAACCACCTTAAGATATCTCAGTCTGCACGCACATTGAAGACAAGGAGCACAAGATAGCAGACTCCTATGCCCAGCAAATTACTTCCTCGCTCACAATTCTTTTATAGTTTTAGAATTTTGATTTCATTTCACTTTTTTCCATCCTTATTATAAAATATAAAATGAGGATTAATTATAATTTTTGAATGAGTCAAAGCATGCGACAATATATGACGTGCCCCTACTCTACTCTCATCGTACTGCATTTGTATTCAATGAGTTAGGAATCGAAATTTAATGGTAATGTCAGGTTGCAGGTGATGAAGATATTATTTTGTTCAATGAACAAAGACATTGAGCTCTACTCTTATCCTCATGGTTCTGCATCTGGCCCTGATTGAGTCCTTTCTTTTTATTGAGTTGTACTGTCTCATGATAATTATATGCAGACACTTTGTTATTTCAAGACAGACAACTCACAAAATCATTTAGTTGACAAAAGTCATTATCCTTATGTTATTTCATGGCAGCAAATTTTGACATAAGAAGTTAAAGAGTTTGATCCGTAGAAATTCTAATGGTGATACTCATGGGCAAGTTGATAAGAACAGTGTTCAAATTCTGTGTGTTCTACTCTCCCTCATGGTTTTGCGTTTGTATTAAACGGATTTTCCTACATTTTGGAGCGGTTTTAAATTATCACACTACGCAACGCGAAAATATTAACACACACAACCTAAAAATTTACGGTAACTAAGAAGTAAAAAATAATTTGGATTTTTTTATAATTAGACAATTTTTTTTTTCATATATTACAATAAGGTTGGAAGATGAAATATACTTTCTCATGACTATAAATTCTAATATTTCATATAGATGGTTAATAGTTTCCTATTAATCGGTTCAAATTATTTTTAACTTTTTACTTTTAGTACATTCTGCTCCTCATAGGGATTGTCCTAGTCTAGATCCAAAAAAAGAGTGATTGAACTAGATAAAAACATATAAAATTTATATTATTTATTTATGTGCACCTTATTTTTATTTATAATATTGTGTGAAAAAATTATTTATCACAACAAATAAAAAATAAAAAAAAAATTCATGCCAGACTTGCTCAAGAGATTTAATCTTGTATTTTCCTTTTTCTCCTTCGGACACAAATTTAGGGGGGAGAAAAGAAAACATGCACGTTACATTAGTAAATTATATATAAGAGAAGATAGAGTTTTGGTGAAGGGAAATAAAAAAATGCATTCATTCAAGAGTAGTTAGAACTTAGGTTACATCTGGGGGTTTATGGTGGAATGGAATGAAACAGTCATTAATGGAATAATATGAAATGGAATAAAGTGAAGTGAAATGGAATATAATGTTTCATTATTTGGAAGTTTCATAAAGGGAAGAAACGATTTTGTTTAATCATTGTTTGAGAGTTAATATAAAATGGATAGAACGGAATAGATTATAACATTTTTATTTCAATATTATCCATATGAATTAATTTAAATAAAAAAATCAGTAACTATTAATTTAAGAAAAAACAAGTTTATTTTTAAGTTATAATCAAATATTTATCACAAAAAAAGCTATTGAGTGAATTTTTAAACACATATTAATTAAATGATGAAGCAACTTGAGTTGAAAAGAGAAATGATGTCATGCATAAAATAGATATCAGAAAAAAAAAATTCAACATATTATTGAGAATAGAAAACAAGTATGATATAATGGAGAGAGTGAGAGGAGAGAGAATACTATGGAATCAAGAGAGAGTGAAAGGTGTTATGCATGTTTATATAAGGATGATGATAATTTTGTAATTATAATATTAACCCCAGGTTATTCCATCTTTGACCATCCAATTCGAGGGGACAAAGAAAGTTGAGTTTACAATAGCTAAGGATAGCTTGCGAAGTCATCACTTACCATCTCACTTCTTTATTAAAAATTCTTCCAAACAATGGTTAATGTTCATTAGACATTCTACTCCATTTCATTCCATACAAAATAAAACTCTCAAACATACACTTAATACATACATAACTTCTTTTAATTTATATTTTTTACTTAGGTAGAAGTATACATTTGATCTCTTAATTTTGAATAAGATTTCATTTTAATCTTTTAATTTTATTAAGTTTCATTATAATTTTGTAAGTTGTAACTTCTAAAATATAGTAAAAAAAATTTCTAATTACTAACACTATTAAATAAATTAATGAAAAATGATGACTTAAAATGCTCAAAAGACAACTCCTTCATATTATTATATATTTTTAATCTCATAATTATAATTATTGATAAAAAGATTATTTTCAAGACTTTAAAACTTATATAATTATTTTGAGACTTTATATAAATTTTAGAGTCTTGAAAATAATGTTTTTGTCAATAATTATAATTATAAGATTCTTAAATATATAATAATATAAATGAGCTGTCTTTTGAGCAAGCCAAGTCATCATTTTCTTTTAACTTATTTAATGGTGTTAGTAATTAGGAAATTTTTTACTACATTTTAAAAGTATTATTAACTATTTTATTATATATTAAACATTTTGAACATTATCTCAAATTTTTCACAGTACATTTAAATATTATAATTATTGATATGTAATTTAATAATGATTTTTTTAATGAAAAATTATTCTTCCTGACCCATATAAAATCATAATTACGCTTTAAAGTTAATTATAAATAGTCATGTTATGTTATGAGACTGTTCATTTATTAGAAATGAGGACCAAATGGACGTAAACCTACTGAGGAAATGGGTTTTATCTTGGTGTAGACAAGTAGAAAAAGATAAGACAGCAAAGCAGCTGCTCAAAGATAACCCGAGGAGGATAATTAGTTGAGATCTACGAATGGAGTTGTTGGTTTACCATCTATTAAAATTAAATGTGTACACTAGTTATACTCTATCGCTTCAAAATATAAGGTGAATTCAGAAGGAATAAGGTTTTAAAATATAAATTATTTTGTGAAATTTAGCAATATTTAATATTTTTTCCATTTTTTTGCCCCATTTATAATAGACCTCAATTAAAATAGGCGCTTGACTTTTTCTTATGGTGGAGAGGAGTTAAAAGAGACAGGAGAATTAAGATGTGATAATTTAATAAAGATAATTTTAAAAAGTTATGGTAATTTTTAAAAAAATTAAGACATGTAACTAATTTTAACTACTATCTTTGGTGGAAGTGGAGTAGTTAAATCCACCTATGTTTTGAAACGAAGGGAGCATAATCCAACACCACTTAATTAGGTAAACTTAATTAATTTGTGTATTGGCAATGGGAACATGTGTATTTATTGCTCAATTGAGTTGTCTGTGCAAATTAACTCTTATGAAGAGGTTAAGCTTCTGGAAAAAAGATCGAAGAAGAGGAAGAGGTTAAGCTAAGTATTTTATCCTCGTTGTGAGGCAATACTTTTTCATGGCAACTTTACCCAGTGAATATATTAACTTTGTATGAAGGATCTTCCTCTATGACAATAATATGGACGTGATTATATTCTTAAATTAGGAAATGTTATTATATGTATATCATATCCCATCTTCAATGTTTTGTTTGGATGGGGGAAGAAGATGGGAGGAGAGAAAATGGAGAGAAGCAAAAAGAGGAAATAAAATATTTTCTCCCATTTATATTTGGATGAGGAAAGAAAATAGAGAAGAGATAAAACTCATTTATTTCATAAGAATTATAATATTCCTATTACTAATATAACTAATTTATATTACATAAATAAAAATAATTCATATAAATATAACATCTCTATACAATTTATTTTATTCAATGAGGTGGTAATGGTCAATGACCAATAATTTGTGATGGTGGCTAGTAACCGGTGATGACAGCTAGTGAATGACTGCAGTAGCCAATGACTAGTAGTAATGGTGGCTGGTGACTAATGGTGGTGTCGGCTAGTGATTGGTGATTGTCAGCGGCCAGCGATGGCAGTGACTAGTGGTCAGTGGTGGGGGTGGTAGCATATGATCAATGATTGTCGATAGCTGACGACTGGCAACTGGTGGTGGTGGCCGTTAGTGACAAGTAACAATGATGCTCAGTGATCAATAGTAGTGGGAGTTGGTGATTAGTGATGGTTGGCTACAACAACCAGTGACCAGCAATAGTGGTGGTTGGTGACCGATGATTGGCGATGGCAGTGGTAGCCAGTGGACAATGGAGGATGGCAGCTGGTAAGTGCCAATAGCAAAAATGTTGTTACTTATTGTGTTAGACAATATTAATATAGCAAGGCATTCCATAGGGGCAATTGTGGAAACAAGTTTTCTTTCCAAAATTTTTCTACTTTTAAAGAGAAAATTTGGGGGGAAAAACATGTGAGCTATATATGTTTTTCCCCCCTTACTTTTCCTTCCTCTCTATTTTTCCCTGCTATCCAAATAGGAAAAATATGTTTTTTCTCCTACTGCCCTCTCATATGATTGTGATTCCTATAATAATCATAGTCCAAACTGCTAGGGCAATCAAATAAGTTCCATAAGCTTCCATCATTTAATATTTAATTTTTGGGAACTAATTTTTGCTTTGTTTTTACAACAACAATACCAGAGCTAGAGTTATTAGCATACTGAGAAATTAAAAATTATGTCCATATGTGTATTTTTGTGTGTAACATGTATATGTGGGACCTAGCCCACTATTAATGGTGCAAAATATTCTTAAATATTGTTTGAAAATTATAATTCAATTTATATGTTCCACCTAAAGAAAATATTTTCATTTGAGCTTTTTGATTTATGTCAACGAGATTAACTCACTAATAATATTCTAACGTTTCTTTCTTAAATTTAGACAAGATTTGAATTTAAATTGACAAGTATACAACAATTTACTCGTATAAGGACCTAATTCTGTAACAACTCATGTATTGTGTAACAATGATATTGAAGGAATATATATATATATATATAAATTACCACTTAACAATATCATAATATTTTAATGAAATACTAAAACATCTTTTGAAGGACAACAAGTTTATATATATAATACCACACACACACACACACACATATATATATATATATCAAGGAGAAAAAAGTAAAAAATCATTTAAAGTAGTTTAGACTTTAGACAATTACAAAGAAATACATCATTTAAGGTAGTTTAGATGGTCTTTAAGCTTATAAAAAAGTATAAAGGGAGATCAAAGAGAGACATTGAATGAGGTTATTAGATAGGATACTTTGATAAATAATTTATCTGAAAAGATAATTTTTTATATAGTCAAATGAAATTATATAATTTATACAACCAACTTCACTTAGTAGAAGGATAAGGGTACTGTTATAATTATTAATATATATATATATATAATTGTCAATTTGTAGTCATCTTTTATAGAGCTATGAATGCTATTTTGTTCATAATATGTTAAAAAAGTTTATTGTTACTTTACAAATACAATTTATGTATAGTTCCAACTTAGAGTGATATATATATATATATATATTGACATTAAAATTTACTTATATTTAAGAGCGCTATTATAAAATATTTGGAAAAAAAAGTATCATAAGCAGGTCAATATTAAATATAAATTATCTGGCTATGCCCACCGATGATTCCACTGCCGATGCCGAAGGTGGTGGAGATCGAATGCGTTCTCCGAATCGAGTGAGATCCCTAGAACGGCAACGATCTTCCTCAACGAGATTTAACTCTGCTGATGTATATAGATCTGCTGAAGGGAAAGATACGGTGCATCAAGGTTACGAAAAGAGGTCTGTCAATGAAGGACTAGATTTGACTGATCAAACTCACTCTGGGAATAGGACAAGGATAGCTAAGAAGATCAAGAGCTCATCAACGGATTTTCAACCAGGGGAAGCTTTAACTTATTATGGAGATATTTATGATGATGTCTGCCATGTCCCGGAGCAGAGTAAGGTAGTGAAGCCATACTACTAGCAGATGCTTCTGGGAAATAATATCGGAGAAAAGAAGAAGTCTACTATGAGTCAGACTCAAATTACTGATGATGAAGTTGATACGTTGGAAGAGCTCAGAATTAATCCAGTGGATTTCAAAGTTGTGGAAGACCCTGATCCTGAGGTAGACTGTCCTGAATTTATTTTCTCTGATAGAGTTAAAAAATATTTATAGAAAGATTTTGAGAAGTGCCTTGTGGTAAGTCTTTAATTAACGGAGGAGTATTGATTTTAAGGTATTGGAAACTAGACCGAGGATTCTGTGGATGAAAAATGGAGTTACTAAGTTGGTGGACTTGGGTTTTGGTTATTTTTTGGTAAATTTCGCAGAAGAGGATGATTTGGAAAAGGCTTTGCTTGGGGGTCTTGGTTTATACATGACCATTATTTGATTGTTCAGAGATGGACTTCAGAATTTGATCCTGAAACAGCTACGGTGGAGAAAATTGCAGCATGGATTAGGATAGAATCACTGCCATTTGCTTATTATAATGAAACGATTTTACACTTTACGGGTAATAGGTTTGGTGAGGCTTTGAAGGTTGATTTGGGTACAGCTGAAAGATCCGGAGGGAAGTATGCAAGACTCTGTTGAACTTGACCTGAACAAGCCACTGACGCCAAGCTTTAAGCTTCATGGAAAAACATAGAGTATTCAGTATGAAGGTCTCCATAATTTACGTCTTCAATGTGGAAGATTTGGCCATTTAAAGGAGTTATGTCAAAATAGGAGACAACGTAGTGTTTCCGGTGTTGGTAGTGAAGCCAAATGCAATCAACATGAGGAGAAAGATGAGCCTCCGCAGGTTGTTGAAAAAACAAGGAGACATAACTAGTAATGATATGAATCTATATAAGGTTTTTTCAATATATTATATCATCAATCTCAAATGAATCTTATCTTTGGAAAGTTCAATAACTAAAGCTATAATTTTTTTTCAAGTCCATGATTTAGTAGAAGCCCAATTAAAAGGATGACTCAAACTATTTAGGATTAGTTTAGGATAAATTATATTTTAGATTTAATTTGAATTATTTTATTTATCTTATTCTTTTTTAATTTATTTGATTTAGATTAGAGTAAATAATTTGTGAATTTCTATTTGTATCCAAATGGACCAATCATATGTTTAGATTTAAATTAATTTAATTTAAATTTTGTTAGATAAATCTTTTTTTTAATAAATATCTAGTAGTATTAGGATTAGAATATTATTTTTTTATTATTTTCCATCGTATTGTCGTTTTTTATTTTTAACCTTTTAAATAATTAGTTATCTTTTTAAAATTTACTAGATTTATTAGGATTATTTGACTCTTAAGTATTCCTAGTTACTTTAAGATATCTATTTACCTATTTTCTTTTGTACACATAATAAAACAATATCAATATTATTTAGAGTTTTATTAGTTTTTTGTGTTCCTCTGAGAATATAACTGACTTGTTAGTGTGTTCTAGTTTGATTATCCCGTCCTTTATATTTTCTGAGTTCTCAAGACAGGTAATTCGTGGATTCATATCAATTGGTATCAGAGCTAAAATTGGATTCCGAGAACTTGTCCACGTCATCAACTATATGTCATCTTAATCATGAAAATATCAAATATGTGCAGCAGCCATTCAAAAAAATTACTGGAATTTGGCTTAAAAAAAAAAAGAGAAAGTCTTCTTAATTCCTGTTAAGCCAAACACGGTCTTCGTGAGCAAAATACCCCCGCAATTAGATTTGTCTCCTCCTTTCAGAATCAACCCGTCCTCGGTCTCGGCCATCTCCCTCAGCTAACAGCACGTGTCTCCCTCAGCAAAACAGAACGCGTCTCTTGCTCATCCTCAACTCAGATTCGATCTCTCCTCACACTCTCGCACACAGTCTCGGCCAAACTCGTCCCCAATCCTTCACTCACAGATCCAATCTCCAACGGTCATCGCGTCCTCCTCTCCTTCAGATTCGGTCAGCGCTTTTGTCTCCGTCTTCGATTGAATTCGTGGGTCCGTTCCGTCTAACCAAGATTCCGTCCAGCGTCGTCTTCTCTTTTCAGATTTGCATCGGTCACTCCTTCCAATCGGTAAATTCGTACCTTAATTTCCTTCCATTCATCTCGTCTTCCTCAACTTTCTGGATTAATTATTGTTTGCGTCATTCTCACCATTATTTCATAAAACCATTGCATCCTGGAAATTAATTGCTTCTGTTACTAGTATTGTTTGCCGACTAGTTGATGGAAATTTCCCTCCTATTGAAATTAGCTGCTGAAAAACAAAAATTACTGCCGAAGTTATTTTCTTGAATTTTCTTGGCTGATTAAAAAAAAAAAAAAGGAAGAGTACGGTCAAATAAAAAAGAGGGAAAATGACAGACCAAAAGTTTGTGTTCCGTCAAAAGACCGAGAGACTATTCCCCCCTCGCCGTGTGCGGTGTAATCGTATCCCTTTATGCTTATCTTTTTTCCTTTTATTGACTTCTCCTTGACTGTTAAGGTTAAACCATCTTCTCCCTATAATTCCTAATTTATCGGGATATTTCATAAATGATCATTATGTAGTATCGTGCTCTTTTTGCATGATCCCTGATTTTTCATCCTACAGTTATGATTCCATAACTGTTATGATCCCATAACTGTTACTCATAGCCAGGTGTTTTTGGGGCAATACAGTTTTCGTGGAGAAACCCGTAGTCGGCTATATGGCCGAGATGTTGTTCAGTCGGACGATCATTTGGCCATACGATTACTCGGCCTTATCGTTCGATAACCGATGTATTACTCGGCTCGTTGCGCTTAAGCTCGGCCTCCGAATTATAGCTCGGTGTATATGAGCCCGGAAAGTGAGGCTTCAAAGGGGTGTCCATCCACCTCGGACTTGTAATCTCGGCACGCTCGTTTTGGCCCGTACACTAGCCCCCCGAGCCTCGAGTCCAATTTGGACGAGAGGGCTCTGAATCACGTGACCGACTAAAGACTGGTTTTTTGAATTTGAATCATTCCAGTCCCCTAGGGATTCCAGAACCCTCCCAGAGGCTCTTTGATGTTTCGGTTTCTGAAACGGTAATGCGCTTACACGTACGGCTGCGCGTGGCGTTATTTAATGCTGCATCTTTTTGTCAGCCGAAGCACGTTCCTCAATGGTGACGATTGGCTCCCTAAAGTCATGATTAATTTACTCGTTTTTTCGAGGAGTTTTCACTATATATGTGTCGGACTTGGGTGCTCATCCTTTTACTTTAATCTACATTTGCTTTTTGTGCGGGCCAAAATGAGCGTACCGTGATTACAAGTCCGAGGTGGATGGACGCCCCTTTGAAGCCTCACTTTCCGGGCTCATATACACCGAGCTATAATTCGGAGGCCGAGCTTAAGCGCAACGAGCCGAGTAATACATCGGTTATCGAACAATAAGGCCAAGTAATCGTATGGCCAAATGATGGTCCGACTGAACAACATCTCGGCCATATGGCCGACTACGGGTTTCTCCATGAAAACTGTATTGCCCCAAAAACACCTGGCTAGGAGTAACAGTTATGAGATCATAACAGTTATGAAATCATAACTGTAGGACGAAAAATCAGGAATCATGCAAAAAGAGCGCGATACTCCATAATGATCATTTATGAAATATCTCGATAAATTAGGGATTACAGGGAGAAGATGGTTTAACCTTAACGGTCAGGAGAAGGTCAATAAAAGAAAAAAAGATAAGCATAAAGGGAGACGATTGCACCGCACATGGTGAGGGGGGAATAGTCTCTGGGTCTTTTGACGGAACATTTTGGGGCCCACCGTAGGGCCGAGAAAAACTATCCTACCACCACCAAGAATCATGGTGCGAACCAGGAGCAGTGCGGGTACAGGAGAACGACGCTTTGAAGACAGACCTTCTTTGGAGGACCATCCTGTCATTCGAGCAATGCGTGAGGAGATGGAGGTATTAAGAAAGGAGAATGAGGAGATGCGTGAAAGGAATAGGCAGTTGGAGCAGGAACGCTATCATGAAGGTACTTCTCCTCCTTGAGGAGGGGAACGGGGGAATACCAATAGGGATACTCAGCGGTCACATCAGGAGGGAAGTCGACGGGAGGAAACACACCATTCAGAGACAAACATTGACAATTTGCGAGGGGATATGCAGGCCGTCCGGAGACATTCGTTCGTTAATGGTATCATGGAGACGCCATTGCCAAAAAGGTGGAAGGGCTTAAACCTAGAAAGATATGACGGTATTATTGATCCTGATGAGCATGTGGATGCGTATGTCACGCAGGTGAATCTGTTTACAAATGAAGATGCAGTTTTGTGTAGGGTCTTCCCTACGTCCTTGAAAGGAGCAGCTTTGAGTTGGTATACTCGGCTCCCATCATGATCTATCGATTGCTTTGAAACCTTAGTCAATAAATTCAGCGCGCAGTACGCTACCAGCCGACCTCACCAGCTTACCTTGGCTGCGTTGGTAAACTTGCGGCAGGAGAAGGATGAGTCCCTAAGGAGTTTCATGGAGCGCTTCTCATCAGTCTCGGTAAAGATCCGGGATCTAAACCCTGAAGTAGCAATGCACACGATGCTGATGGCTCTCAAGCCGGGGCCATTTGCCGACCACCTATGTCGAAAACCACCTTCCGACATGGATGAGCTTAGAAATCATGCGGCCGGATATATACAAATGGAGGAGGTGTCGAAGTTTAGAAATAGGGTCAGGACTGATCTGGACAAGCGAACGAAATTAAACAACCGTGGAAGCCTAAGGCCGAAGTTAGAGAAGGGGAAGTTTAAAAGAGAAGGTACTAGCAGGGGGTCGAAGTATGACTTCTACACTCTACTAAATACCAATCGAGCTTGAATTCTGCAAGAAGCTTGCAATACCGAATTGATACGGCTCCCAGCTCCCGGACACACCCCGGAGACGGCGGATCAATCAAAGCATTGCAGGTACCATCGCAATTATGGTCACACCACGGTGGAGTACTAGACATTACGGGACAAGATTGAGGAATTGATCCAGGCCGGGCATCTCGACAACTTTGTACAGAGGGGTCACGGTAATCGTCCCTCCTATAATGGGCGAGACCGCGGTAGAGGTCAGATCCGAGCTTAGGAAGAACCTCGGCAACCGAACAAGTAAAGAAGACAGCCAGACGACACTCAAAACAGGGAAGAAAACAGAATAAGAGGGGTAATCAACACTATAGTTGATGGGTTTGCCGGAGGAGGGGCAACCAGTTCGGCCAGGAGAAGACACATGAGGGCCATTCGGACAGTAAATGCGACGATACACCAAGCGCCCCGGAGTTCTTGTTCCATAACCTTCTCGGATGAGGATTTCGAAGGAGTCGATCCTAATCAGGACAACCCCATGGTGATTTCGGTGGAAGTGGCCAATTATGTCGTCAGAAAGACACTGATAGACCAAGGAAGCTCGGCGGATATCTTGTATTATACCACCTTTCAGAAGCTCGAGATATCCGAGGAGACGATTAAGCCTTATCGTGATCCGTTGGTCGGCTTTGCAGGAGAACATGTCCATACCCGAGGATATGTGGAGCTGTTGACCACCTTCCGGGGAGGTCTCGGGTCAAAAACTATTATGATCAGGTACCTTATCATTGATGCAATAACTTCTTATAATATCTTGATAGGTCGATCTGCGTTAAACGAGCTCGGCGCCATGGTTTCCACTCCGCACCTCACGATGAAGTTTTCCTCGGTGTCCGGGGATGTAGTTGCAATAAAGGCTGATCAAAAGGTTGCAAGACAATGCTATGTAGATAGTCTAAAAGTCACCAGGGAAAGGGTAGTTGGCAATGGTGAGCATATGAGGAAGAATACAACATCAGTAAGCTTGGTGGAGCTCGATTCTCGACTTGATGTGTAGGACAAAAGGCTAAGGCCTATTGAAGAATTACAGAAATTTCAGCTCATCGGTGAAGATCGGTGCACTAATCTTGGAAGTCAACTCAGAGGAGAGACAAAGGAGCAGATAACAAGGATGTTGAAGGACAATGTTGATTTGTTCGCATGGACTTCTTCAGACATGCCGGGAATTGATCCAAATTTTCTATGCCACAAATTGGCGGTATACCCTGAAGCTAAGCCGATAGCGCAAAGGAAGAGGCGGGTAGGCGAGGAAAGGCGGAAGGCAATGAGGGAAGAAATGGTAAAGCTGATTGATGCTGGGTTCATCCGAGAAATTGAATATACAACATGGTTAGCCAATGTGGTGCTCGTTAAAAAGGCTAATGGAAGGTGGAGAATGTGCACGGATTACACCGACATAAACAAGTCATGCCCGAAAGATACATACCCCCTCCCCAGCATAGATCGGCTTGCAGATGGAGTGTCAGGCTGTGGCCTCCTCAGCTTTCTGGATGCCTACTCCGGGTATAATCAGATAAGGATGTACCCCCCTGACAAGGAGAAAACCGCGTTCATGACTGAGAACGCTAATTATTGCTATCAGGTGATGCCGTTCGGACTGAAGAATGCTGGGGCTACCTACCAACGGTTGATGGATAAAATATTTCAGGAACAGATCGGGAGAAACCTGGAAGTATATGTTGACGACATGGTAGTAAAATCCGAAGATCCCTCCAAGCATGCTGCCGACCTTGGCCAGGTGTTCGGAAGAATACGGAAGTACAACATAAGGTTAAATCCTGAGAAGTGCGTATTCGGAGTCAACGGGGGGAAATTCTTAGGATTCATGTTAACACATCGGGGTATTGAAGCCAATCCCGATAAATGCCGAGCTATTATTGACATGAGAAGCCCGCAAAACATAAAAGAAGTGCAGAAACTGACAGGGCGATTAGCATCACTATCCTGCTTCATACGGAGGTTAGCGGAGAAAGCTAGGCCGTTCTTCAAGTTACTTAAGAAGGCTGAGCGGTATGAGTGGAGTGAGGAATGTGAGCAGGCGTTTCAGAGTTTCAAAGGCTTCTTTTCGACACCTCCGATCCTTAATCAGCCAGTTCCTAACAAAGAGTTGCTGCTGTATATGTCGGTGACCGAGCATGCAATTAGCTCGGTGATGGTGCAAGAAATAGGCAGGCAGCAAATACCGGCATATTTCATCAGCCGAGTATTGCACAACGCAGCATCGAGGTATCAGACTATTGAAAACTTAGCTATGGTTCTGGTCATCTCGGCGAGAAGGTTGCGACCTTATTTCCAAAGTCACGAGGTTGTTGTAAAAACTGATCACCCCGTAAAGCAGGTATTAAGGAAACCTGAGTTAGCAGGCCGAATGATCTCGTGGTCAGTCGAGTTGTCAGAGTTCGACATAAGATATGAGCTGAGAAGGCCAATTAAGGCGCAATGTCTATCTGATTTTGTCGCCGAACTTACCTCACCTGAAAATTCCAAAGACGGGGACCAATGGATACTTTATGTGGATGGCTCGTCCAATACCAAGGGGAGTAGAGCGGGAATCATTTTGGAAGGCCCCAGAGGGATAACTTTGGAGCAGTCTCTTAAGATCGACTTCCCAGTCACGAATAACCAGGCCGAGTATGAAGCTCTCATTGCTGGGTTAAATTTAGCTAGAGAGGTGGGAGCGAGCCAAGTTAGGTGTCGGAGTGATTCACAGCTGGTTTCTGAACAAGTCTCGGGAGCTTACCAGGCCAAAGACCCCCAGTTGGCAAAGTACTTGAACAAGGTGAAACACTTGGTTGAATGCTTTGATGAATTCGCGATTGAGCACATTCCAAGAGAAGAGAACTCCCGAGCTGATTTGCTATCCAGATTGGCTAACGTCAAAAGGCTCGGGCAGCATGAGACGATCATCAGGGAGATAATATATCAGCCCAGTGTTGATCTTGAGGAGGTTATGGTCGGAAGTAGCCCGGACCAGGACTGGATGACCCCTATTTGGAACTAGCTGGCCGAAGGGACTTTACCCAACGACCAGAACGAAGCAAGGAGACTGAAGATGAAGTCCTCCCATTACATAATAATGGGAAAAGATTTATAAAGGCGAGGATTCTCAACCCCCATCTTAAAATGCCTCACTCCCGAACAGGCGAAATATGTTATGAGCGAAATCCATGAAGGAGTGTGTGGAATGCATACTGGTGGAAGATCTATGGCAGCGAGAGTAATTCGGGCAGGCTATTATTGGCCCACTATGCGAGCTGATTGCACCGGGTATAGTAAGAAGTGTAATGAGTGCCAAAGGTTTGGCAGTCTACGGCATGCACCGCTGGAAGAATTGCACACACTGACGTCTCCGTGGCCATTCATGGTCTGGGGAATGGATATTCTCGGACCTTTCCCGATGGGTAAAGGGCAGGTTAAGTTCTTACTAGTTGGCATAGACTACTTCACTAAATGGATTGAGGCGGAATCGTTAGCTAAGATCTCGGCACAACAAGTACAGAAATTTGTATGGAGGAATATTGTCTGTCGGTATGGGATTCCTCACTTGGTGGTTACTGATAATGGGAGGCAGTTTGTTGATGGAAATCTGAAGCAATTCTATGAACAGCTCGGTATCAAGCATCGAGTGTCTTCGGTCGAGCATCCCCAAACAAATGGACAGGCAGAAGCGGCGAACAAGGTTATCCTCGGAGAACTCAAGAAGAGATTGGGAAGAGCGAAGGGGGCCTGGGCCGAGGAATTATAGAGCATCATCTGGGCCTATCATTGCAAGCCTCAGTCAAGCAGCAAGGAAACCCCTTTTAGGTTGACTTTTGGAGCTGACGCAATGATCCCGGTGGAAGTGGGAGAGCCGTCCTTTAGGCGAATACTCCCCGACCAACATATGAACCAGGAAAACTTGGAAGTCGAACTAGATCTATCCGAGGAGGTCAGGGAAAATGCACGTATGCAAGAAGAAACTTGTAAGCAAAGAGTGGCTCGGCGTTATAATTCTCGGCTTAAGCCAAGGAGTTTTGTTGGTGGAGATCTCGTTTGGAGAAAGCAGAGCGAAGCAAGGAAGAACATCGGCGAGGGAAAGCTAGCTGCAAATTGGGAAGGGCCTTACCGAGTTACTGAAGCGTTGGGCAATGGAGCATATAGATTAGAAAAGCTGTCAGGAGAAGCAATCCCTAGGACATGGAATGCCTCTCACCTCAAAAATTATTTCAGTTAGTTGATGTATACAAGGGGGTGGTGTACTCTTTTTCCTAACTCGGTCTTTTATCCCAAAGGATATGCGAAAGGGGGTTTTGGCCGAGAAGGTTTTAACGAGGCACGCCTACCTACTTCAATAAAGGAAATTCTTTGTCATGATTACATTCATTAATCTTGGTCAAGTATGAACCGAGAGAAACAGAATTACATCTCGGTCAAATATGAACCGGGGAGGCGGATAAAATTCGGTCAAATATGAACCGAGGTGTTAAGTTAAAATTCGGTCAAGTATGAACCGAGCACTCGAATTAAACTTGCTCAAGTTTGAACCAAAAATTTGTTAAAACTCGGTCAAGTGTGAATCGAGGAATTGAAACTCGATCAAGTATGAACCGAGGTCTCCAACTAAAACTCGGTCAAGTATGAACCAAGAGGCTGAATTAAATCTTAGTCGAGATCGAACTGAGAGATTATGTTAAACTTAGTCAAAAAATTGAACGCGGCCAGGCCGTTCGGAACCGAGAAGTAAAGTAAGACTGTTATCATTGACTAGAAATAAGTCTGAGCAAGACGTCAAAGTAAAGAAAAGAAATAGACAATCAAGGAGATGGGCAGTCCGCAGCAGTAGGAACATTCCCCTTTTTAGTGTCCTACAATTCCTCCTCATTCACAAGCACACCATCTTTGACGTCTTTATTTACATCAAATGCCGAGAGCTTGATTTTCGGCAGGAAGAGATGCACCTGACGAAGTGCTTTACGGAAGCCCTCTACGTGCTCTTTCATTATCTGTTGCACGGCTTCCTGAATGTCAGCCTCAAGCTCGGCCTGTTTGTTCCTTGCTTGTTCCCAATCATTCTGCAAGTTAGCAGCGAGGGCCGAGGATTCGGCTTCAACGTTCCTTGCCCAAGCAATCTCAGTCGTCAGGGCATCCCGCTACTTTTCGACTGCTCGCACCTTCATCTCGGCATCAGCGAGGGATCCTTTCAGCTTCTCCACCTACAGAAGGAGAGCTGCTTGAGACTTTGAAGCATCGGCGAGCTCCGAGGAAGCCTTGTCCTTCGCATTGGTTGCTTCTAGAAGCTCGGCCTTAACAGCTTTTAGACGACAGTCGCTCTCCTCAAACTCCTCCCCACAGAGCGAGGCCATAGTCGCGGTGCGCAGGCACATAGCCGACATGGATTCCAAAACAGTCTTGGGACCAAACCGCTGCAAAGTTTCCTTGTCCCCGATTTCCTGGATGCCACTCCCGAAAAACTTGGCAATGTTTGGATCAATGCTCGAAGGCGAGCGTCTAACGGGAGACGATAGGGGAGATCGGTGAACCGAAGATACAAGCTCCTCGTTGGCGGCTGGAAGGCGAGCACGTTTGCTCGGGGGGCTTCGTGAAGAAGAGGGAATCTCAACAACCTCAGTTGTCGCTATTACCTCGGCACACCCTCTCTCCTCTTTATCAGGGCGAGCTTGCAGATTCTCGGCAATAGGTCCTGCTGATGGGGCCATGTTCTTTATTGAATGCCAGTTGAACTTTCCCATCACCATTGCAAAATGGAAAACGTATATTAGAAGCTGAAACAAGTATGGCAGCAGAAGATAAAAGAAAATTGGTACTCACGTTTAAAATCTTTATTGGGGGTTGAAGAGTAGGGGAGCCTAAGTAAGATTTTGCAGTTCAGGGGGCGAGGTAATTTATTTAACTTGTCGACATTCGCCTTTTCGGGTGCTGACATAGCCTCATAATGCCAAGACTAGAACTTGATGGGAGTCCGAGTCCAGTATAGAGGAAACCTGGGTCGCCCCCCCTCATCGAAGAACATTTCTGAGTAACCCTCGGCTGGGCGCACCTTGAAGAAACTTCCTTTGAAGTCTTTATATGACGAGGTATAAAGACTGATTATTCCCCTCCTATTCATACCACTAAGGGAAATCCAGCCGATCTTATCTCCAAATCGGATCTGGTAGTAGTAGAGGAACTTCGGAGCAGTCGGCGTCATGTTTAATTTTCTACATAAGACCTTGAAAGCCTTTATAAACGCCCAGCTATTGGGATGAAGCAGAGTTGGAGCGACGTTCAGTGCCCTTAAAACAGCGCACTCGAAGTCTGAGAAAGGAAGGACAACTCCTAGTGACTCGAATAACGACTTATACATATATGTAAAATGTGTTTGCACTGGCAATGCTGACAGGAAAACGTGCTCATCTTCAGCACACGGTTCGGCAATCACGGCCTCCTCTGTTCGTGTGCTAGCCAGAGAGATCAGCTTCCTTAGCTCCACAATTGATTCGGCAGTGTGAAATCTAGAGTGGTAGGATCCAACTTCTCCTTTCACCCAATAATATCCCGGAAGTCGAATGTCAGAAACTGGGTCTCTCTGAACTCTTGAAACGACTTTTCGTGCCTTTTGTACGGCCACTTGCACGGCAGTAGTCGAAGATGAAGCCTCCTTTTTAGCCGGAAGGTCGGCCGGATGAAAATTCAACTCTGCACTAGGAAAGGAAGAGTTTGACGGTGAAGGTTCTTCCCCGATGCCTAGAACCTCCCTCTCAACCAGGATTCGATGAGAGGACGACCCAACTGATGCCTCAGATCCTCGGTTTGAACTCATGATGGTTGGGAAAGATATAGAATAGTGCGTAGTAATTGAGAAAAGGGGGAAAAACAGAAGAGGGCGTACCTGGAAAAATGACGAAAGGGGCAAGGAAAAGGAGGCCAGAGACGACGAAGAGATTCAGAGGGAATGAAAAGCAAATGTAGATTGAAGTAAAAGGATGAGCACCCAAGTCCTACATGTATATAGTTAAAACTCCTCCTCGAAACGAGCAAATTAATCATGACTTTAGGGAGCCAATCGTCACCATTGAGGAACGTACTTCGGCTGATGAAATGATGCAGCATTAAATTACGCCGCGCGCAGCCGTGCGTGTAAGCGCATTACCATTTTAGAAACCGAAACGTCAAAGAGCCTCTGGGAGGGTTCTGGAATCCCTAGGGGACTGGAATGATTCAAATTCAAAAAATCAGTCTTTAGTCGGTCACGTGATTCAGAGCCCTCTCGTCCAAATTGGACTCGAGGCTCGGGGGGCTAGTGTACGGGCCAAAACGAGCGTGTCGAGATTACAAGTCCGAGGTGGATGGACACCCCTTTGAAGCCTCACTTTCCGGGCTCATATACACCGAGCTATAATTCGGAGGCCGAGCTTAAGCGCAACGAGCCGAGTAATACATCGGTTATCGAACGATAAGGCCGAGTAATCGTATGGCCAAATGATCGTCCGACTGAACAACATCTCGGCCATATGGCCGACTACGGGTTTCTCCACGAAAACTGTATTGCCCCAAAAACACTTGGCTAGGAGTAACAATTATGGGATCATAACAGTTATGGAATCATAACTGTAGGACGAAAAATCAGGGATCATGCAAAAAGAGCACGATACTCCATAATGATCATTTATAAAATATCCCGATAAATTAGGAATTATAGGGAAAAGATGGTTTAACCTTAATGGTCAGGAGAAGGTCAATAGAAGGAAAAAAGATAAGCATAAAGGGAGACGATTGCACCGCACACGGTGAGGGGGGAATAGTCTCTTGGTCTTTTGACGGAACACTTTTCATTCCCTCTGAATCTCTTCGTCATCTTTGGCCTCCTTTTCCTTGCCCCTTTCGTCATTTTTCCAGGTACGCCCTCTTCTGTTTTACCCTTTTTTCTCAATTACTACGCACTATTCTATATCTTTCCCAACCATCATGATTTCAAACCGAGGATCTGAGGCATTGGCTGGGTCGTCCTCTCATCGAATCCTGGTTGAGAGGGAGGTTCTAGGCATCGGGGAAGAACCTTCGCCGTCAAACTCTTCCTTTCCCAGCGCGGAGTTGAATTTTCGTCTGGCCGACCTTCCGGCTGAAAGGAAGGCTTCATCTTCGGCTACTGCAGTGCAAGTGGCCGTACAAAAGCCACGAAAAGTCATTTCAAGAGTTCAGAGAGACCCAGTTCCCGACATTCGACTTCCGGGATATTATTGGGTGAAAGGAGAAGTTGGATCCTACCACTCTAGATTTCGGACTGTCGAATCAATTGTGGAGCTAAGGAAGTCGATCTCTTTGGCTAGCACACGAACAGAGGAAGCCGTGATTGCCGAGCCGTGTGCTGAAGATGAGCACGTTTTCCTGTCAGCGTTGCCAGTGTAAACACATTTTACATATATGTATAAGACGTTATTCGAGTCACTAGGAGTTGTCCTTCCTTTCTCAGACTTCGAGTGCGCTGTTTTAAGGGCACTGAACGTCGCTCCAACTCAGCTTCATCCCAATAGCTGGGCGTTTCTAAAGGCTTTCAAGGTCTTATGTAGAAAATTAAACATGACGCCGACCGCTCCGAAGTTCCTCTACTACTACCAGATCCGATTTGGAGATAAGATCGGCTGGATTTCCCTTAGTGGTATGAATAGGAGGGGAATAATCGGTCTTTATACCTCGTCATATAAAGACTTCAAAGGAAGTTTCTTCAAGGTGCGCCCAGCCGAGGGTTACTCGGAAATGTTCTTCAATGAGGGGGACAACCCAGGTTTCCTCTATACTGGACTCGGACTCCCATCAAGTTCCAGTCTTGGTGTTATGAGGCTATGTCAGCACCCGAAAAGGCGGATGTTGACAAGTTAAATAAATTACCTCGCCCCCTGAACTGCAAAATCTTACTTAGGCTCCCCTATTCTTGAACCCCCAATAAAGATTTTAAACGTGAGTGCCGATTTTCTTTTATCTTCTGCTGCCATACTTGTTTCAGCTTCTAATATACGTTTTCCATTTTGCAGTGGTGATGGGAAAGTTCAACTGGCGTTCAATAAAGAACATGGCCCCATCAGTAGGACCTATTGCCGAGAATTTGCAAGCTTGCCCTGATAAAGAGGAGAGAGGGCGTGCCGAGGTAATAGCGACAACTGAGGTTGTTGAGATTCCCTCTTCTTCACGAAGCCCCCCGAGCAAACGTGCTCGACTTCCACCCGCAAACGAGGAGCTTGTATCTTCGGTTCGCTGATCTCCCCTACCGTCTCCCGTTAGACGCTCGCCTTCGAGCATTGATCCAAACATTGCCAAGTTTTTCGGGAGTGGCATCCAGGAAGTCGGGGACAAGGAAACTTTGCAGCGGTTTGGTCCCAAGACTGTTTTGGAATCCATGTCGGCTATGTGCCTGCGCGCCGCGACCATGGCCTCGCTCTGTTGGGAGGAGTTTGAGGAGAGCGACCGTCGTCTAAAAGCTGTTAAGGCCGAGCTTTTGGAAGCAACTAATGCGAAGGACAAGGCTTCCTCGGAGCTCGCCGATGCTTCAAAGTCTCAAGCAGCTCTCCTTCTGCAGGTGGAGGAGCTGAAAGGATCCCTCGCTGATGCCGAGATGAAGGTGCGAGCAGTCGAAAAGGAGCGGGATGCCCTGGCGACCAAGATTGCTTGGGCAAGGAACGTTGAAGCCGAATCCTCGGCCCTCGCTGCTAACTTGCAGAACGATTGGGAACAAGCAAGGAACAAACAGGCCGAGCTTGAGGCTGAGTTTAGGAAGCCGTGCAACAGATAATGAAAGAGCACGTAGAGGGCTTCCGTAAAGCACTTCGTCAGGTGCATCTCTTCCTGCCGAAAATCAAGCTCTCGGCATTTGATGTAAATAAAGACGTCAAAGATGGTGTGCTTGTGAATGAGGAGGAATTGTAGGACACTAAAATGGGGAATGTTCCTACTGCTGCGGACTGCCCACCTCCTTGATTGTCTATTTCTTTTCTTTACTTTGACATCTTGCTCAGACTTATTTCTAGTCAATGATAACAGTCTTACTTTACTTCTCAGTTCCTAACGGCCTGGCCGCGTTCAATTTTTTGACTAAGTTTAACATAATCTCTCAGTTCGATCTCGACTAAGATTTAATTCAGCCTCTTGGTTCATACTTGACCGAGTTTTAGTTGGAGACCTCGGTTCATACTTGACTGAGTTTCAATTCCTCGATTCACACTTGACCGAGCTTTTAACAAATTTTTGGTTTAAACTTGAGCAAGTTTAATTCGAGTGCTCGGTTCAAACTTGACTGAATTTTAACTTAACACCTCGGTTCATACTTGACTGAATTTTATCCGCCTCCCCGGTTCATACTTGACCGAGATGTAATTCTGTTTCTCTCGGTTCATACTTGACCAAGGTTAATGAATGTAATCATGACAAAGAATTTCCTTTATTGAAATAGGTAGGCGTGCCTCATTAAAACCTTCTCGGCCAAAATCCCCTTTCGCATATCCCTTGGGACAAAAGACAGAGTTAGGAAAAAGAGTACATCGCCCCCTTGTATACATCAACTAACTGAAATAATTTTTGAGGTGAGAGGCATTCCATGTGATGTACTCTTTCGGGCATGACTTGTTTAGGTCGGTGTAATCCGTGCACATTCTCCACCTTCCATTAGCCTTTTTAATTTGCACCACATTGGCCAACCATGTCGTATATTCAATTTCTCGGATGAATCCAGCATCAATCAGCTTTACCATTTCTTCCCTCATTGCCTTCCGCCTTTCCTCGCCTACCCGCCTCTTCCTTTGCGCTATCGGTTTAGCTTCAGGGTATACCGCCAGTTTGTGGCATAGAAAATTTGGATCAATTCCCGGCATGTCTGAAGAAGTCAATGCGAACAAATCAGCATTGTCCTTCAGCATCCTTGTTATCTGCTCCTTTGTCTCTCCTCTGAATTGACTTCCAAGATTAGTGCACCGATCTTCACCAGTGAGCTGAAATTTCTGTAATTCTTCAATAGGCCTTGGCCTTTGGTCCTGCACATCAAGTCGAGGATCGAGGTCCACCAAGCTTACTGATGTTGTATCCTTCCTCGTATGCTCACCAATGCCAACTACCCTTCACCTGGTGACTTTTAGACTATCTACATAGCATTGTCTTGCAACCTTTTGATCAGCCTTTATTGCAACTACGTCCCCAGACATCGAGGGAAACTTCATCGTGAGGTGCGGAGTGGAAACCATGGCGCCGAGCTCGTTTAACGCAGGTCGACCTATCAAGATATTATAAGAAGTTATTGCATCAATGATAAGGTACCTGATCATAATAGTTTTTGACCTGAGATCTCCCCGGAAGGTGGTCAACAGCTCCACATATCCTCGGGTATAGACATGTTCTCCTGCAAAGCCGACCAACAGATCACGATAAGGCTTAATCGTCTCCTCGGGTATCCCGAGCTTCTGAAAGGTGGTATAATACAAGATATCCGCCGAGCTTCCTTGGTCTATCAGTGTATTTCTGACGACGTAATTGGCCACTTGCACCGAAATCACCATGGGGTCGTCCTGATTAGGATCGATTCCTTCGAAATCCTCATCCGAGAAGGTTATGGAACAAGAACTCTAGGGCGCTCGGTGTATCGTCGCATTTACTGTCCGAATGGCCCTCAGGTGTCTTCTCCTGGCCGAACTGGTTGCCCCTCCTCTGGCAAACCCACCAGCTATAGTGTTGATTACCCCTCTTATTCTATTTTCTTCCTTGTTTCGAGTGTCGTCTGGCTGTCTTCTTTCCTTGTTCGGTTGCCGAGGGTCTTCCTAAGCTCGGATCTGACCTCTACCGCGGCCTCGCCCATTATAGGAGGGACGATTACCGTGACCCCTCTGTACAAAGTTGCCGAGATGCCCGGCCTGGATCAGTTCCTCAATCTTGTCCCATAATGTCCAGCACTCCTCCGTGGTGTGACCATAATTGCGATGGTACCTGCAATGCTTTGATTGATCCGCCGTCTCCGGGGTGTGTCCGGGAGCTGGGAACCGTATCAATTCGGTATTGCAAGCTTCTTCCAGAACTTGAGCTCGGTTGGTATTTAGTGGAGTGTAGAAGTCATACTTCGGCCCCCTGCTAGTACCTTCTCTTTTAAACTTCCCCTTCTCTAACATCGGCCTTAGGCTTCCACGGTTGATTAATTCCGTTCGCTTGTCCAGATCAGTCCTGACCATATTTCTAAACTTCGACACCTCCTCCATTTGTATATATCCGGCCGCACGATTTCTAAGTTCATCCATGTCAGAAGGTGGTTTTCGACATAGGTGGTCGGCAAACAGCCCCGGCTTGAGAGCCATCAGCATCGTGTGCATTGCTACTTCAGGGTTTAGATCCCGGATCTTTACCGAGACTGATGAGAAACGCTCCATGAAACTCCTTAGGGACTCATCCTTCTCCTGTCACAAGTTTACCAACGCAGCCGAGGTAAGCTAGTGAGGTCGGCTGGTAGCGTACTACGTGCTAAATTTATAGACTAAGGTTTCAAATCAATCGATAGATCGTGATGGGAGCCGGGTATACCAACTCAAAGCTGCTCCTTTCAAGGACGTAGGGAAGACCCTACACAAAACTGCATCCTCATTTGTGAACAGATTCACCTGCGTGACATACGCATCCACATGCTCATCAGGATCGGTAGTACTGTCATATCTTTCTAGGTTTAAGCCCTTCCACCCTTTTGGCAATGGCGTCTCCATGATGCCATCAACGAACGGATGTCTCCGGACGGCCTGCTTATCCCCTCACAAATTGTCAATGTTTGTCTCTGAATGGTGTGTTTCCTCCCGTTGACTTCCCTCCTGATGTGACCGCTGAGTATCCCTATTGGTATTCCCCCGTTCCCCTCCTCGAGGAGGAGAAGTACCTTCATGATAGCGTTCCTGCTCCAACTGCCTATTCCTTTCACGCATCTCCTCATTCTCCTTTCTTAATACCTCCATCTCCTCACGCATTGCTCGAATGACAGGGTGGTCCTCCAAAGAAGGTCTGTCTTCAAAGCGTCGTTCTCCTGCACCCGCACTGCTCCTGGTTCGCACCATGATTCTTAGTGGTGGTAGGATAGTTTTTCTCGGCCCCACGGTGGGCCCCAAAATGTTCCGTCAAAAGACCGAGAGACTATTCCCCCCTCACCGTGTGCGGTGCAATCGTCTCCCTTTATGCTTATCTTTTTTTCTTTTATTGACCTTCTCCTGACCGTTAAGGTTAAACCATCTTCTCCCTGTAATCCCTAATTTATCGAGACATTTCATAAATGATCATTATGCAGTATCGCGCTCTTTTTGCATGATTCCTGATTTTTCGTCCTACAGTTATGATTCCATAACTGTTATGATCCCATAACTGTTACTCTTAGCCAAGTGTTTTTGGGGCAATACAGTTTTTGTGGAGAAACCCGTAGTCGGCCATATGGCTGAGATGTTGTTCAGTCGGACGATCATTTGGCCATACGATTACTCGGCCTTATCGTTCGATAACCGATGTATTACTCGGCTCGTTGCGCTTAAGCTCATCCTCCGAATTATAGCTCGGTGTATATGAGCCCGGAAAGTGAGGCTTCAAAGGGGCGTCCATCCACCTCGGACTTGTAATCTCGGCACGCTCGTTTTGGCCCACACAGTTTGATTTAATGCCAATTATGGATCCAAACATTTTAAAATTGTAGAAACAGATTAAGGTCCGAAACTGAACCAAAATAAAAATCAGAAATGACTGAAACACCCTAAGTTTAGTGTCACTTTAATGCTAAGACATTGTCCTAACTCCCACATAATCATTTCTAACTTTGTGAGACATAGTCAAAGCTCCTTACGACAGAGAAATGTTTTCTCTAAACGAAATGAGAGCCATGGTAGTTGAAAAAGGCCATTATGTCTCGTTGCTCACCTTCTATCGTCGTGCTCGCCTTCCGTCATCGCTATCAACTGGTTCATGGTATCACTGTCTCTTTGAATCGCATTGTTGCTATCTGCCTGATTTGTGTCGTCGGTGCTCGCTGCTGGCTGCTCGGTGCTCGGTGAGGGATACTATCTTGTTACCAACAACTCGCTCTTGTACATATGGTCCATTGTATCTAACCCAAAATTTAGGGTTGCGTTGGTTGATGACAAGATGTCTTAATGTCTAATGTCCAGCTTCCTGGTTCTGGACCAACTAGTTTCAAATTTTTTAGGCATAGGTTAGTTTGGTGATCCAGTATAAAAAAAAGAGCTATCTGATGTGAACAATATTTTCAACAATGATCGGCTGTCGTGTTAACTGGAGCATGCAAGCTGTACATTTTGTCATCTCTTTAGCATAAAATCCATGTTTATAAATTGTGTTCATTATCTGGCTTCTGTTTACTGTTTTATTATTTGATGATTTTCTTGTGATAATAGTATTATACAAATTGATATTTCATGTAATTGCATCCCCTATTTTGTGGATGTGGGAGAATGAAATTATGTTAAATAAGTGCAATAATGAAGAAGTTACAAGATGATAATTAACAAGTAGAAATCATATATGACTCTGCATCAATTATTTATTGGCATCGTAGAAAATGTATGTGTGAATTCCTAGAATAGATTAAGTAAAACAAACTCGTACCAATAAGGAACAATACTTCAAAAAAGTTAGTATTTGTCACCTGACAATCATGAATTTACAATTGATAATCTAATATTTGACATTGAACATCTGCAATTTCATACTGATGGAATTGTGCTCATTAAATTTTCATGTCATCAGATCTGGTATTTAACATTGGGAACCCTGGATTTACTACTCATAATCCGATATTTGACACTAAACATCTACAATTTGACACTTATGAAATTGTGCTCATTAAATTTTCATGGATGAGGTTTAGTATTTGACATTGAGAACCCTAAATTTACTATTGATAATCCTATATTTGACACTGAACGTCTACTGATGGAATTGTGCTCATTATATTTTCAAAACCTTTTCCATTGGCATATGCTATTGTTGGACGTGAAACCTTTGATGATTAGGTATGGTTTCTTCAAAACCTTAAAGAGATTACAGGTTCTTTGCCAATAACTTTTGTGTCTGACCGACATCATGCAATCATTGGTGCTGTGCAAGCAATATTTGGAGGTGACAGACACGCATTTTGTTATCGTCATGTGAAAGAGAATTTCAGCACAAGAATCTCTATCATTGTTCTCAATGTCAATAAGTTGGTCTTACCAAGAAGACATGCATAAATCCAAATCCAAGCTGATATAGTTCCACATGGGTACTATATCAACATAGATTTGGTGGATATCTTTTGTTAGTATACTTGACTTTATGACTTAGGTGTAGGGGGTAATTTTTTTTATATGCACCTCATAATTGCACATAGTGTTCTCTTTGTATGTATGAACACTCTTGATATAGATGGCCTAAGGGTAGACTATTGTAGGATACATGGGTATGAGCATCTTTTTGTACATGCAGCTGATATAGTGTTATTTTGTGTATATGAACACTTCTAATATAGATGGCTTATTGAAGGGTATTGTAGGGTATGTGGCATAACTGCACACGGGTAGAAGAGTCCTTTTCTATATATATAACATCATAAATGTAATGATACAATGTCATGGGATGTGATATGAATGAAAATTAAGTGTATGTAAAAGTTATATTTGCTTGTGCTTTATTGAACATTATGTAGAACAAGGGCTGTTGAGTGTCAAATCTTCGTAAGCTAGAACTAAATTCAGGAATCCAAGTGTAAAATACTGGATCTAATAAACTGAAATTTAGTGAACACAATTTCTTAAGTGTAAAACATTCGAATATGAGTAGTAAATTTATGGTGTATAGTGTCAAATAGTGGATCTAATTACATAAATGTAATGAATACAATTGCATCAGTATGAAATTGCAGATGTTCAGTGTTAAATCTTAGATTATCAGTAGTAAATTCATGGTTGCAAGTTTCAAATACTAGACCTGATCTATAAAAATTTAATGAACACAATTTCATCAGTGTCAAATTGCAGATCATTAGTGTCAAATATCGGATTATGAGTAGTAAATTCAAGGTTTCCAATGTCAAAAACTGGATTTGATGACATGAAAATATAATGAGCACAATTCCATCAGTGTGAAATTGCAAATGTTCAGTGTCAAATATTGGATTATTAGTAGTAAGTTTAGGGTTCTCAATGTCAAATACTGGACCTCATCCATGAAAATTTAATGAGCACAATTTCATTAGTGTCAAATTGACCTAATCCATGAAAATTTAATGAGCACAATCTCATCAGTGTCAAATTGCAGATGTTTAGTGTCAAATATCGGATTATGAGTAGTAAATCCAGGGTCCTCAATGTCAAATACTGGACCTAATCCATGAAAATTTAATGAGCACAATCTCATCAGTGTCAAATTGCAGATGATTAGTGTCAAATATCGGATTATGAGTAGTAAATCCAGGGTTCTCAATGTCAAATACTAGATTTCATCCATGAAAATTTAATGAGCACAAGTTCATCAGTGTCAAATTGCAGATGTTTAGTGTCAAATATTGGATTATGAGTAGTAAATCTACCCAATGTTAAATACTAGATCTGATGACATGAAAATTTAATGAGTACAATTCCATCAGAATGAAATTGCAGATGTTCAATGTCAAATATTAGATTATCAATTGTAAATTCATGATTGTCAGGTGACAAATACTGACTTTTTTAATGTATTGTTCCTTATTGGTATGAGTTTGTTTAACTTAATCTATTCTAGGAATTCAGGCATACATTTTCTTCGATGCCAATAAATAATTGATGTAGTACCATATATGATCTTTGTTCGTTAATTATCATCTTGTAACTTATTCATTCTTGCACTTGTTTGACATAATTTCATCCTCCTACATCCATAAAACATGGGATGCAATTACATAAAATATCAATTTGTATTATATTATTATTACAAGAAAATCATTGTACAATAAAACAGCAACCAGAAGCCAGATAATGAACACAATTTATAAACATGGATTTTATGCTAAAGAGATGACAAAATGTACAGCTTACATGTTCTAGTTAACACAACAGACGATCATTGTTGAAAATATTGTTCACATCAGACAGCTCCTTTTTCGGTACTAGATCACCGAATTGACCTACGCCTAAAAAATTTGAAACTAGTTGGTCCAGAACCAGGAAGCTGGACATGAGACATTAAGACATCTTGTCTTTAGCCAATGCAACCCTGAATTTTGGGTCAGATACAACAGACCATATGTACAAGAGCGAGTTACTGGTAACCAGGTAGTATCCCTCACCGAGTAGCGAGCAGCTAGCAATGAGCACTGACGACACAAATCAGGCAGATAGTGACAATGCGATTCAAAGAGACAGTGATACTATGAATCAGTTGAGAGCGATGACGGGAGGCAAGCAGCACGACGATGGGAGGCGAGCAACGAGACATGATGACCTTTTTTGACTACCATGGCTCTCCTTTCATTCAGAGAAAACCTTCCTCTGTCTCAAGGAGCTTCGATTGTGTCTCACTGAGTTAGGAACGATTATGTGGGAGTTAGGGCAGTGTCTCAACGTTAAAGTGACATTGAACTTAGGGTGTTTCAGTCATTTCCAATTTTTATTTTGGTTCAGTTTCTGACCTTGATCTATTTCTGCAATTTTTAAATGTTTGGATTCATATTGGCATTAAATCAAACTTTTGGTCTTCAAATGTCATTTCCCCATAAAAAAAGGCTAAATATTTATAAAAAAGGGGCCAACAATATAAAGTTTGCTTAGTGTGTTGATAGTTGACTTTTTAACTCTAGTATATTATTTTTGCCATTAGCTCTTGATTGATAATAGTGATTCTCTTAAGAATACTATAATATATTAGTTTGAGTGGTAAAAGGTAAGAAAGATACATAATTGAAAAAGATAATTTTTAGTACGATATACGAGTGAACTAACATTCTCAGAGTGAAACATGTGAGAAGAGCGTGCGGGATTCTTTTTTCTTTGTTTCCTTTATATTTTTCAGGATGCCTGGAAGTAAAGGAGGAAACAGAGGAAATTAAGGTGAAGGTGAACAGGGTCCAATAGCCATGAAATTCTTGTGGGATGTTTTAAAAGTTGAATTAGCCAACATCCAACAAAAGGCTGGATAGTGTTGAATTTGCTACTAAAGGAAAGAAATTAAAGATACCATATTTCCATGGAGATGATGAATCATATCTCTACTTGGAGTAGGAAAAAAGAATAGAGCAAGTGTTTGAAAGTCGCATCTTCTCTGAGACTAAGAAAGTCATATATGCTACTCTTAAGTTTACTGAAAAAGTTGTTATTTGGTGGACATTGATGGAAAGAAAACATGCTAAGAATGGAGAACCTCACATTATAACATGTAATGAGATGAAAACCATTGTGAGGCAAAGATGTATGCCATCTTATAAGCATCTTCAATATTGGGAAGAGATGTAGGCTTCCAATTCGTCTAAGCCCCACTTAGAAAAAATAGATCAACTGGAGGAGAAAGTTGATGCAATATCAACAATGATTGTTGAAACATCAACTACACTAGGTATTCCTAGTTCTCAAAACTCTTAGTGATGATATCTCTTGTGTTGAATCAATTGATGTGGGATATGTTACACATGAGAGTCCTAATGAGTCTAATATTATTGTTCATGATAATTTGCTACCTTTAGAGAAGGAAAATGTTATAAATGATTTGGTAGATAATTTAGTTGCTAGTGATGCACTTGTTTCTAGTTGAGCTTCTAATGTGCAAGTTAAGAACAATGATATGACACAATTGGAAAATCATGCTTGTGATGGAGTTGAGCATGTGGATATGGTAGTTGAACATCCGTGGCTATTTGATGGGCATGCTGACAATTTTTCCCTTGTATTGGAGAAAGCCTGTGAATCATCATCATGTATTCAATTCTGTGAGGCTCGAGAGCAAATAAAAAGTAAAATTGAGTGGAAAAATAAGAGTGGTAAAAATTAAAAATGAGAGAAAAAAGAGAGTAAATCAAAAGAAAGAGTGTAGAAAAATAGAAGAAAACAAAAGCAAATGAGTGAGAAGAAAATTGAAAGAAGGGTGAAAAAGAGAAAGAAAATAAGATAAAAGTAAAAACTAATGATCTTATTTATTCTTGTTCTAGTTGTTTTATTTCTCTTTTGCAGGAATACAAAGATTATCTTCATAATTCAATCTTTTATGCTTATCATCTATGACCACTAAGAGGGTTGAAAAAGAAGATTTTTTTTTTTATCCAGGTGATTCTCCTTGGTTGCAAAAGTTCCCTGAAGAGTCGATGACGACTATAGTTCAAAAAGGAGAGAATGATATGAATATAGAAGGTTCTTTCAATACATTGCAGGATCAATCTCAAATGAAGATCTTATCTTTGGAAAGCCTGATTAGAGCTATAATTTTTCAAGTCCATGATCCAGTAGAAGCCCAATTAGAAGAATGACTCAAGCCATTTAAGATTAGTTTATGATCAATTATATTTTAGATTTGATTTGAATTATTTTATTTTTCTTATTCTTTTTAAATTTATTTGATTTAGATTAGGATAAATAATTTGTGGATTCCTATTTGTATTTAAATGGACCAATCATATGTTTAGATTTAAATTAGTTTAGTTTAAATTCTATTAGATGAACCTTATCTTTAAGGAATATCTAGTAGTACTCGAATTAGAATATTATTTTTTTATTATTTTCCATCATATTTTCATTTTTTATTTTTAGCCTTTAAGATAATTAGTTATTTTTGTAGGATTCACTAGATTTATTAAGATTATTTGACTTTTAAGTATTTCTAGTTACTTTAAAATATCTATTTGCCTATTTATAGGCCTCTTTTGTACACACAATAAAGACATATCAATATTATTAAGAGTTTATTCAATTAGTGAGTTTCACTAATTCTTATCAAAAGTTTGATCTACTCTTGTGGTGTCTTTTACAGTTAGAGTTTGATAAATTTCATATGTTTCCAAGTAATGGTCAATTGGGTGGGCGCTGTATTGCTTGGAAATCGTACATAGGTGAGGTAGATCTTTGTCTTTACAATAGCCAATACATTCATGTCTATATTAAACCTAAGCAGAATGTTCCTTTCCTTTTTACGCTCCTTTCCTTTTTACGCTATCCTATGTTATCCCTCATTCTAATCTTAGGGATATCTTTTGGCATGAGTTATGGAATATTTCTCACTTCGTGAGGGAACCATGGCTTGTGGTGGGGGATTTGAATGATATTGCTATTTGTTGCATCCCTATTTTAATTTTCCAACATGGAAATCAAAACAAAATAGAGTCACCATCAAAATTTTTAAAATAGAAATTTTGGAAATCCTTTAAAAAAAAACATGGTCTATGAAATAAAAAATGGCTCAAGAGTCAATTATGGTATGGAAAAAATGTTAAACACCTCATAACACCCATTTATAAAAATAGTTACCTTAAATTGTTTATACAAAATTACCGTGACTTTAAATTTATTTTAACTACCTTTATAAAACAAATATAAAAAAACCAATTAAATAATAAAAAATATAAATTCATTTACAAATGTGGACTTAACGTAGCATAAAATCTTAGGGCTTACGCACCCCGTTATAGGGATCAAAATCCACATAGTTTGAGTGTAAAAATTTATGTCAATGGATTTGTATTTTTTAAGAAAAAAATTATATATTTTTTAATAAAATAAATTTTTTTGTTATTTTCAAAAATCAAATTATACATATTATATATATAAACTACTTAGCTATTTATTTATTTCTTATTGATAAATTTACGGAGATTCTCAAAATTTCAAGTACTCAGTTTATATACGTATTGAAGCTCTAAAAATCTTAGATATAATAACTTGAAAATATATTAAAAATAGATGCAAAACTTTATCAACTTTGAGAAAAATATTTATTATTTTGATTTCAAAACTATTTTCCAAAAAAATAAAACGCATAATTTGATTAGTATACTAGTGGAGGCACATCATAACACATGGTGAATTCATTAATTTAAATATCCACGGAGGTTCTTAAAGCACCACCAGGAAAAAAATTAAAGATAGATATATTCAATAAGAAAATATCACATAATTACACAAGGGAACAAAAATAATATAATCAATAATTTAATTATCATTATTGTAAAGCATATAAAAGTTACCTCCTTTTGTTATATGTGTCTTCTGCCACAATTTTGGAGGATAGATATTTTAACCAAATTTCATGGTCTTGAAAGATAAAATGTAATTATCTAGTATCATAATCTCTATAAATCCCTTAATGAGCTAAGCTCAGGGGAAAGAAGTAAAATATTATTTTTATACTAAGATTAAATAAATCCAAAAAAATTCAGAGAAGAAAGAAAAGGCGAAAAAGGAAAGGAAAAAAAAAGAGAACGAAGAAAATGAAGAAAGAAAAAGAAAAAAAATTCAATGATGAGAGAAAAGAAAAAGAAGAAAAAGAAAAAGAAAGAAAGGAAAAGAAAAAAAGATCAGAGAAGGAAGAAAACGAAAAAAAAAGAAAAAAATTCATTACAATGGCAAAGTAAGAAAGAATATCACAAAGTGTCATTTTACTAATTTAACACACGTGTTTGGCAAGTATGTTTATAATAATGTAGTTATATACTTAAACTTATGAAATACAAACTATAATAATAAAAAAATAGAACAAATGTATCTATCACCAACAAGAATATGCATCCATTCTTATTAAGGATATTCATAGATATGAGTAATTTATCTCTAAAATCTTACTAAAATATCATATATTGGGGTCCATGGAAACTGTTGAATCAAGTGTTTTGATGATTCCAAACCAACTTTCTAGAGCTTGAAGAGAAGATATCAAAGGTGTACAAATGATCTCAAGTGAAGAAATTCAAGAAAAACTAGCACAAGAATAGATGTAGAATCTACAGCCATGTTTAAATTGAGTAAAAGACTTTGAATTGGCAAAAGATGTTTTAAAACTAAGATTCTATGTTAATCTATAGAATATTTGAAAAACACCTACTAACAGACGAAGTTTGAAACGTTTATCCTGATATGCTATTTTGAAAATTCGAACTTTGGCTTTGGAAATTCAAATTTCGTATTGAAAATGAACAAGTCTGAAATGAGCCTTCTCTGACATACGAACTTTGACTGCAGAAATTCGAATTTTGAATCTTGTCTGAAAAGAGCCTTCTCTGACAGATGAACTTTGGCATTTGAAAATTTGAATTTCAGACAAAATACAACTTATGAAAAATGAAAAATTCATCTGAGGATATGTCAAAGTTTATCTAAAAACTGAGTTTGGAAAGAGCATCAAAATGGCTTACTCACAGATGAACTTTAAATATAAAAATTCGAATTTCAGAAACAAAGCTTGTAAGTCTGTTATGATGATATGTTGACATACGAATGATAGTATTTAAAAATTTGAACTTTGAAGTAAGTCTGAAAAAAGACCTCTCTGACAGACGAATTTTGCATTTTAAAAATTCGAATTTTGAATAGATGAACTATTGTGCTTTAGTGAACTGCCCACTGACAGATGAATTTCGGGTATCAAAATTCGAATTTCGAAGGCATTGTAGCAAACTGGAACAACTATTCATAGTTTCCAGAAGAACTTTAAACTTGAAAATTTGTATGTTCCAACATAGAAATATTTTTCAAAGATCAAAATTTGAACTTTGCTTCATGACAGATGAACTTTGAATGTTCAACGTTGAAGTCTTTAGCTTTCAGTCTCTGCGAAATTCGTCTGTTGACTAACCAAAATTTAAACTTTGAGTGTAAAAAGCATTAAATGCGGTTTGTGAATGGATAGTTTTTCAGAGTAATTGTTGGGTAACTTCTCCAACGGATAGATTTTGTCTCTAACGTATAGTTAAGACCTAAATCTATAAATATAACATTATTTGAAGTTGTGGGTAACGATTTTAACTTTGTATATATTGAAACTCTGTCAAATCATCAGCTCAAAGTCTCTTACTCTCACATACTTCATTCTTTGTTTTCCAACTTTCATATACACTTTGATTAAGAGAGTTTATCCATTGTAAATAATCTTATCTTTATCTGGACGAAAGATTTTCTTGTGAGGGGATATTACAAGGGATTGGGAAAGCACTTCGCTAGAGTGCAAAGAGAGAAAGTGTGAGCTCTAAAAACAGAGTATCATAGTTGTACTGTGGCATTTGCAAGAAGACCACTGAATTCTTGCAAGATAGTGGAAAATCTCAAGTAGTGGCTTGAGGACTGGACGTAGGTCAAGATGAGAGACTGAACCAGGATAAACATCTGTGTCTTCCCTTCTCTATTATTACTTTTACTTGTTATTCACTTATACTCTGTTTTACTGTCACCTTTGCTTTCTTCACTTTATTGACATTTTGCAGAAAATTTTAATCTTCCCAATTCACCCCTTTCTTGGGAAGCCAGCATATCCAACAAGTGATATCAGAGTCCAGATTCCTAAACAAAGAATTTAATAGTCCAGGAAGAATAATGGTTGACTTTGGAGAGAGTATATTACCAGAGGGAAACAATACAAATAGACCACCTGACTTTAGTGGAGAGCACTATGGATACTAGAAGATAAAAATGCAAATCTATCTCCAATCCATTGATCTAGACATATGGTCTGTCATCCATAAGGGGGATTTTATCCCAATGACATTACAGGGTAATGGGAAGTACAGAGAGAAGCCAGAGGCCGAATGGAACGAGAAAGATAGAAGAAGAGTCTTGCTGAACTTCAAAGCAAAACACTACCTGGTCAGTGCATTGAATCAAGACGAATTCTATAGGGTCTCATAATGCTCCACAGCCAAGGATATGTGGGACACCCTTGAAGTCGCTCATGAAGGAACCACTGGAGTTAGAGAAAACAAATTGAACTCCTGCATAGGAGAATACGAGAGCTTCACAATGGTTGAAGGAGAGAGTGTCA
Source organism: Adenanthera pavonina (assembly GCA_026686845.1). NCBI lineage: Eukaryota > Viridiplantae > Streptophyta > Magnoliopsida > Fabales > Fabaceae > Adenanthera > Adenanthera pavonina. Next base: position 16,224,810 of record JAIVEN010000017.1, read on the forward strand.
AAGAACTACAAAAGAGATTCACTCTCATTGTGAATTAATTGAAAAGTCTTGGCAAGGTGTACACTCAAACAGAAAAGGTCAGAAAGATCCTCATAGCTCTTCCTCTGGAATGGAAATCCAAAGTAACAGTAATAGAGGAAGCTAGAGGAGAATCAATGGCATCTATTACAGCCCTCTTCAGTAGCCTCGAAGCATATGAAGGAATGATGAAGGCTCTTTAGGAGGCAGGACAAGATAGAAAGAAGAAGGGTCTTGCTTTGAAAGCTGGTGAGGAGAAAGAAGAAGAATCTGACGATAGAGATGACCTAGATGAAGAAACTCTGGCTATGATGGTCAGAAAATTTGGAAGATTTTACAACAAGAAAAGAAACAAGAAATTCTTCAAGATAGGAGCAGCTGGAGATAGCAAAAGAGAAGGAAAAGAACTTGTCACTTGCTATGAGTGCAAGAAGCAGGGACATATCAAATGGAATTATCCACAATTCCTCAAGAAGCAAGAGAAAGAAAAGAAAGCTGCAGACAAAGGCAAGAAGAAAAGAGCGTACATCTCATCAATCTGGGGCAACAGCTCAGATAAAGAAGAAGATGGTGAAGATGAGATTGCCAACATCTGTCTGATGACACTTGCATATGAAGAAGCTGAAATCCCATCCAACAGTGATCAGGAAGATGAGGTATATGAATCTGAACCTTCCTATTTTGAATTACTGGATGCATTTTATGAATTGCATGATGAGTTCATTAAGACTGCTAAAGAACTCAAACAAGCTAAGAGAAAGATTAACAAGTTAGAATCTCAGTCTAACATCTCTAAAACTGCTTATTTGCATATTACTGAATCTGCTTGCTGTAAATCATGCATTGAGTTAAAACAAACTAATGACTATCTGGTAAAAAGCATGTCAAGACTCACTAAAGGAAAAGACATGTTGTTTGCTTTAATGGGAAGTTAGAGAATAACACAAGGAAATGCTGGACTTGGCTATAACCTTTATGCGGTAAAAGAAAAGATTAGGAAGAAAAATCAAAATATGTATGAGACATTTTGTGCATGCTAGTGGCAGTAAAAAGAAAGATAACATTTCATGACATATTGAATTCTATGATCAACTAAGGCATGTACAACAAAAATATTATCTGCATTGCTTTCTTCCTGCATCTCAATCCAACAGTCCCTTTACCACCTGTCACTTCTGTAACAAGAAGGGACATATTTCTAGTTCATGTGCTTTAAAGAAAAATGGACTTGACAGGAAGGTTAAATGAATTCCCAAAGGTATATCTGTATCTAGAGAAAATACTATTGATAGAAAAGGACCCAAGCAAATTTGGGTACCTAAAAAGAAAATATGAACTTTGTCTTGCAGGTTTGTCTTAAAGCTAAAAAGAGCAATAAATGGTATATGGACAGTGCCTGCTTAAGTCAAATGACTGGTGATAAAGAGAAGTTTATCACCCTTAGAGACAAGAAAGGAGGAAAGGTGGCATTTGGAGGTGATCAATATGGCAAAATAGTTAGCATTGGCATTATGGGCAAGAATCCTGAAACATCTATTGAAGAGGTGCTATTTGTAATTGGCCTCAACCATAATCTGCTAAGAGTGAGTCAAACATGTGACAAAGGAAACTGCATACTGTTTGACTCAAAGTTCTGCATGGTCATCCAAAAAAGTGATCACAAAGTAATCCTCTAGGCTCAAAGGGATGGTAACTGTTTTATTATTGATCTTGATGAACTTTCTCCCTTAGATTCTGTCTGTTTGATTAGTCAGAATAATGATAGTTGGTTGTGGCATAGAAGTTTAGCACATGTTAATATGAATCAACTATCAAAACTGTTTAAGAATGAGTTAGTCACTGGCCTACCAAAAATTTCTTTTGAAAAAGACAAGGAATGTGATGCATGCCTAAGAGGAAAATAAACTAAATCATCATTTAAATCTAAAAACATAGTCACCACATCTAGACCTCTGCAACTATTACATATGGATCTGATAGGACCATTTAGAGTTAAGAGCTTTGGTGGAAATTTGTACGTTCTTGTAACTGTGGATGAGTACACTAGATTTACCTGGACATTATTTCTTTCTTTTAAAAGTGATACGTTTAATGCATTTGTAACCTTAGCTAAGAAAGTGCAAAATGAGAAAGGTATTTCTATTGTGTCTATCAGGTCTGATCATAGAAGAGAGTTTGAAAATTCATACTTCCTGGAGCATTGTGATGAGCATGGAATTGATCACAACTTCTCAGCTCCAAGAACTCCTCAACAAAATGAAGTGGTGGAAAGGAAGAACAGAACAATTAGAGAGATGGCAAGAGCAATGTTGAATAAAAAGGAACTCTCTCAAGTATTTTGGACTGATGCAGTAAACACAGCAAATTACCTCATAAACAGAGCCTACATTAGATCAATTATTAGGAAGACTCCTTATGAGCTGTACAAAGGAAGAAAGCCAAACATCTCACATCTACATGTATTTGGCTGTAAGTGCTTCATCCACAACAATGAAAAGGAGAATTTGGGTAAGTTTGATGCCAAATCTGATGAAGGTATATTTTTGGTCTACTCTAGTAGCAGTAAAACATATAGAGTTTTTAATAAAAAGTCTAAATTAGTAGAAGAATCTATGCATGTAGTGTTTATTGAAAATGAAACTACTTCTAAGCATGTCACTGATGAAGATGATCTTATTTTAAATTTTAAGAACTTAGATCTTTCTGAAGAAGATAAAATTGAACCTCCAAGAATATCTGAATCTATTAACATAAAGGAAGATATTTAAGAGAAATATTTTGAGGATGAGAAAAATGAAGAAATATCTCAAGAACTTCCTAGAGTTTGGAGATATCAAAGGAATAATCCTGTTGATCAAGTAATTGGGGATGTTCAAGAGAAAGTTAAAACTAGAAAACAGTTAAGAGATCAGATGATAAACTGTGCTTTCATTTCTCAAATTGAACCTAAATGTACTGAAGAAGCCTTAACTGATGAATACTGGATTTTAGCTATGCAAGATAAATTGAATCAATTTGAAAGAAATCAGGTTTGAGATTTAGTGCCTAGACCCAAAAATCATCCTATCATTGGCACTAAATGGGTTTTTAGAAATAAACTTGATGAATCTGGATTAATAATCAGAAATAAAGCTAGACTGGTTGCTAAATGATATAATCAAGAAGAAGGTATTGATTTTGAAGAAACCTTTGCTCCACTGGCTAGATTAGAAGCAATTAGAATTCTATTAGCATATGCATGCATGAAGAATATAATATATTAAATGGATGTAAAGAGTACTTTTCTTAATGGATATATTATGGAAGAAGTTTATGTAGACTAACCTCCAGGCTTTTAGGACTCTACAAAACCAAACCATGTCTATAAACTGAAGAAAGCCCTTTACGGTTTAAAGCAAGACCCTAGAGCATGGTATGAAATGTTAAGTAATTTTCTAACTGAAAAGGGGTTTAACAGAGGAAAAGTAGATACTACCTTATTCACTAAGAAAGAAAATAAAGAATTACTTATTGTTCAAATTTATGTTGATGATATTATATTCGGTGCTACTAATGAATCTCTTTGCAAGAATTTTTTTAAGCTAATGCAGGGAGAATTTGAAATGTCAATGATGGGTGAGCTCAACTTCTTCCTTGGATTACAAATTAAGCAATGTGATGATGGTATCTTTCTCAATCAATCCAAGTATCTGAAGGAATTGCTGAAAAAGTTTGGCATGGAAAACGCTAAGCCAATGGGAACACCTATGGCTACTGCAATCAAGCTTGATATGGATGAAGGAGGAAAAATGTTTGACATAACTCAGTATAGAAGAATAATTAGTTCTTTGCTATACCTAACTGCCAGCAAACCTGACATCATGTTCAGTGTCTGTATGTGTGCAAGGTTCCAGTCATGTCCTAAAGAAAACCATGCAACTACTGTGAAGCATATCTTTAGATATCTTATTGGAACATCATAGATGGGTCTTTGGTATCCAAAGGGCAATTGAGAAGATCTCAAAGGATACACTGATACTAACTTTGTAGAAACCAAAACTGACAGAAAAAGCATAAGTGGAACATGTCAGTTTCTTGGAGGATCCTTGGTCTCATGGTTTAGCAAGAAGCAAAACAGTATGGCCTTATCCACTGCAGAAGCTGAATATGTTGCTGCTGGAAGCTGTTGTGCCCAAGTCATTTGGATGAAACAACAGCTTGAAGATCTTGAGATTGAGATGAAGGAAATACCAATAATGTGTGACAACCAAAGTGTCATTAACATCACAAAGAATCCTGTCATGCATTCAAGGACAAAGCCTATTGAAGTTAGGCACCACTTCATAAGGGATCATGTTCTGAAAGGAGAAATCAGATTAGAATACATCTTTATAGAAGATCAAGTTATTGACATTCTGACAAAGTCTCTTTCAGAAGATAGGCATTGCAAAATCAGAAGAGAATTGGGTATGGTAAATCCCAATGAACTGTAAGTCAATCCCTGTGCAAATCTATTTTAGAATTTCTGACATTGATTTAATTCTAACTTTAGCATCGAGTAAGTTTAATTTAAGTTACAGGTGCTCCTTATAAGTTTCAATGGCAATAAATCTGAAAAATGGAGCACACTAGAATGGAACAGTCAAAAGGTGAAAAAGAAAGCAAGAAATCTGAGTTTCTGGATCCATTCTGTAAGTTTATAAAGTTAAAATTCACATTTTAGATGTGTATTAGATGAATTTCCTGATAAATTGTGTTTTTGAACAAGTCAGCATGTTTAACATTCAAATTCAGATGTTTATCAGACAAACTTCAGCTTGCTTTACATTGTAATAGTTCTCGGTGGTCCTTTGAAATTCGTCTATTGGTCTTTGAAAATTCAAATTATCAAAAATGAATTTCCAATATTATCTTTGTCCAACATGAAGATTGTACGAATTTTCATTTCTCAAAATACGCATGCTGGAAACTCTTTACAAAATGTTGAAATTTGAATTTCTGATTCAAAATTCGTCTGTTGAAACATGCTCACATTATTGAATCTCTGAAAGATGAATTTTCATAATTAAAATTCATCTGTTGTTTGTTGTATTGATAATTGTTTGCTGTAAGTTCTTCAAAATTTGAACTTTGTTGAAATAAAGTTCGTTTGTTCATCTTTTGCTGTTTGAACCAAGCCTCTGTCAAATGAACTTCCAGGAGAAAATTCATCTGCCAGTAAGCTTTGTTGAATGGGTTAACCTGTAACTGCTCGATGTTCGAATTTTGACCCCTCAAAATTCGTCTATCGTGCAGTTACACACGTTAAAACCAAAGGTCATCCTCTGAACAGATGTAACCTTATTCATCTTTTTCGTGAGTCTGTTCAGATTCTCTCATCAATCCCCATTAATTATGTCCGTAAATCTTCTTTTTCCACTGATTAAACTTCTTTTCGCACCCTATAAACTCATTCTTAGCATCTTTCTAAATCATTCCTCCACGAAAATGGTAAGAGTGAAAAATCCAAAAGTTGAAAAGGGAGAGTCTCGGCTAAAGAGAACCATGAAATCCCAATATGCCTTAAAAGAGAGTGAGAAACTGAAAAGAAAAGGAGAATCCAGCAAAGCAACCCCCTCCAAAAGGCAGAAAACTACACCAAAGGATAATTCAAAGAAAGCTGGAGCATCTTCACCAAAAAAAACAGAGCCTTCGGTTCCTGCTACTCCTCCTGCTGCTGTTGCTTCTTCTTCCTCCTTCTGTACTGAATCTAGAGAATACGAGCTGACCACATTGCCATTATAGAGCAATGCTCATATTCAGGAGGAGTACACGACCAAGTTTGTGAGCAAGAAGGTAATCAAGCCTCACTGTGTCAATATGGAAGAATTTTTAATCTCTAACAACTTTAATACCAGGCTGTGGATAATTAAATACAAGAATTTGTTAGAGATATTGGAGAGATATGATGATGAGGTAGTCAAGACTTGGTATGTCTCTCTGAAATACACTAGCAAGAAAAGGAAGTAGGAAGTCAATTTGAGATCAAGGACCATCTGGCTAACAGATGAAACCCTTAACGAGGTGTTAGAAATTCCAGGGCAAGATGGCTTGAAGATTGACATTACTGCTTCTGGGTATATAGATGAGGCAAAGACTGCTAATGAAGAAGGTGGACCTTTCTTAAACTACAAGGAGAGCACAATCCTGAACACTTTGTTCAGAAGAAAGGAGAATAGGCCACCCATAAGCTTGCTCAAGCCCACTGACCTCAGTGCTCAAGTGAGAATCCTACACTACATTGTGTCAAGGATTATCTTTAACAAATGAGGCAGCTTCAATTTGATTACAAGGCAAAGGCACATGTGATGGCAGCAATCATGCATGGGAAGCTTATCAACATGGGACATATCATTCTCCAACGCATGATCAAGGCTAGGGATCAGAGGAAAGACTCCACACTTCCTTATGCAGCAATCATCTCTAAGATCCTTCAGTATGCTAGAATTGAGCATCTTGAGAAAGGGAAAGGGAAGCCTATTGAGATCTTCAAGGAAGAAGAGCTGCAAAGGATGGGGATAGAGAGGAAAGATGGAAGATGGATTGGGAAGGGAATAGGAAAATTTGAAGATCTCTTCTTTGATGAAGATGCCTCCCTGTAGCAAGAAGGTACCTCTAAGGCTCCTCTAAGACCTACACCTCAGCTTTCTCAGCCTACCCCATCTCCATCTCGGCCTACTCAAACTCAAATTCCATCTACTCCCTCCTCTCATGTCAAGCCAACCATGATCACTGAGTTGTATAATAGTTTGTTTACACTCATACACAGCATCAGGGATGAGCAAAATGTCAAGTTTGTTCATCTGCAAGATCAGATCCACCAGTTGGCCAAGAACATGAAAGTGGTTGCTGATGCATATGAAGACATAAGGAGTGCCATTCCTGCCACATCAGCTCCACCTCAGCCAGGATTCTCTGAGCTTGTTATGTCTCCAACTTCTAAGCCTCCAAGTCTATTTGTGCTAGCCTCTCCTGATCTTGATGTTACTGTACATGACACTAAGGCTGCTGGCACATTGAGCACACCATAGGCCTCCACCAATGAGGCAAGTCCTGGTCCTCCCTTAGACTATGGCATGGAGGAAAATGGTCCTCAGGAACCAAGCTCCCATGAGCCCATTCCAACATATGCTCAAGATTCAATCCTTTCACATTAAGAATCTGAGCAAGTTGAGAGACTAGTGGCAGCAATCACCACTTCACTGTAACACCTTACTTTTATCTATATTTTCCCATATATTATAGTATGTACAATGTTCAATTAGCTCATATTAAGAGCTTGAACCATTAATAGAACCAAAAATATTTGAAAAAAAAAACGTGGTACTATTCATTTGGTTCTCAAGTTTTCTGGACAAACTTTGAAAAATCATAACTTAATCCAGAAACATCGTATCAAAGTGGTTCAAGTCTCTAATTGAAGCTAGAAACATGATATACGAGATAAAAATATGAAAATTTCCTTTAACCTGACCAATTAGTACAGTTTATTGCTCAAACTTACACTGTACAAATGGTCATTTCTCTCTTTTTCAGGATTTTGGCCATAACTTCAAAATTCATATCTAACTCTATATTGAGCCAAATCATGCATTCTATATTCCATTGGAAATATATATATGTCTACTTACATTCATATTTTTCTTATACATTTATTTAGTCTAGAAAGGGCACAACATCAATTTGAATCACTAGGGATCAAAACATCACTTTTACTGGAATAGTCCTGGGAAAATTTGTATATCTCTCATTGTACAGCTCCAATTGAACTCAAACCAGTGTCATATTGAACTCAAAACACAGATAGTTTCAAAAATATAAATAACTAAATTTTTGGAGCTCTGTATGATTTTATACTTCCTTTCAAAGTAAGTGATACTTACAGTGAAATTCGCAGATTTTACTTTACTGTCCAATTTTGACCCTTAACTTCAAAAATATACTATAAATTGTACACATATCCAAATTGAGTGTTCTTTATCTCATTGGAAAGCTTGTTCTCTCTAGTTTCAGATAGTATATAACACTTGACTTACTTTCCCTATCTTAGTCAATCAGTATTGACTTTACTTTCATTACTACCAAATGAACTTCTAGCAATATAACATGGCAAAGTGGACTTCATAACAAGCCCACATGATCATTCCACGTTTCAAATCCATGCCAAACATTTCATAATGCTCATAAAAACATAATAGCATAAGGATACAGATCCATATGCATATACATAATTTTTATACATTATTTCAAAATATGGAATCATAGCTTGAAATTATCATCAAGCATCATTCTCTCCTTCATTCTCTTTGGCTCCTTGATCTCCTTGACATTGCTTATGCCTATCATTTGGGATACTTGAGTGAGTGAGATTGGGGACAATCTCAGTAGCAAGTTACATTTCATGCAATTATGTCAATCATGTCAAATAACTCACATTTGATCACATCTAATCACATTAATCATATTTAAACAATAAATTGCCATTTTGGTTATAAAAAATTCGGCAGCATAACAGCTTAGAAAATGGACATCCTGGGGGATAAAACCCCTCATTTTACAGCCAAGACCAATCAAAGAAATCACAATTTAAATATGGAAACACAATTTAATCATAGAAAGACAATGAAAGAACATAAAGCAAGAATATGAAACTTAGCTATCTTGAAGCATTCCTTTGGCTCTTCCTCTTGAATCTAATGCTTCACCACTTGGTTCCCCCTCCTTTAAGAACTTACTTGGGCTTTATCAATTCCTAATACACCATTAAATACTCACTTTATTAACTGGTTTCATGAGTTACTTCTTAAAGACTCACAAAACCCTAGAATTTCATTTTCTTCACCTTAAGCTTTTTATTTAACCCCATACTTGCTCTTAAGGTTTTGGACCATGGGGAATCCATTTTCACCATCAAATACATGAAAATCCATCTCCTTCCCACCTTATTAGTCTGACCAAAATCTGTTCTTAAGGGGAAGAAATTGGTTTTTCACAAAACTTGCTTTAAAACATACCTAGTTTACTTTTCTTGAAAAATCTTATGTTTTCTTGTAAATTTATGGCTTAAAAACTCCTTCCCTCTTCTTATCATGCTTAGGCCAAGATTAGAACAGTAAAGGGAGAAGGAGAAAATCCAAGAAAACTAACTCAAATTACTTAGAAACTAGGCTAGAACACTTATAAATTGAAAGGAACTTGCTTACCAATTTATTTGGGATTTTCCTTTCCTTTTTCTCCTTTTTTTTTCCTTCATCACGTGGCTTCCTTTCTTCATCACTTTGCTGCAGCTTCTCCCCTTCTTTTCTTGCCCAAATATGACGCACACATGAGAGCCAAGGAGGGAGTATTTATAAACTTTTTCAACCAATCACTTTATGCCACCTAAGCTTCTTGATTTTTCTTAAATGAATATTGCTTCTTTCTGCAGTCCAGACTCACATTTATTGGGTAAGACATTAATATTAAATCATAATTACCTAATAAATATTATTTTGATCTTAATAAATTTCATACTATATTCCAATGGTCTTAGCATTAAGAGCTTCATTTTGACTATAATTTTTCATATTTACAAAAATGCTATTGACTCGGGACATATTTATAATTTTTAAAATTTTCGGGTCATTAGGTGTAATTTTTACCAAAATTCATAAAATTTGTTTCATTGAACACGTGACGTCCATCGCCCTCCTCCTTCTTCTTCGTTCTTCTCTTTTTTTTTCTCCTCCTAAGGTTAAAATCATCATTTCCATATTTCTTAGGGCCAAAAATATAATTTCTCATTTTTCCATCCAATCAGAAAAAATAACCTCTTTGCCCTATTTCACGTAAGACAGTGTCTGCCCATTTTTGTAAATTCTCTATGCATTTTTAATTATCTAATATTTTAGGAATGTTACATTCACCATTCATGCAAGTTGCCTTGAATAAAGAAAGAAGCATTGTGTCTTATGTTGATCTAGAGGCCATTGCACACAATGCTCTCTTGCAAGCTCAGAGAGGAAGGCTTAAAGAAATGTTTCATCCTCCTGCTCTCTCACCTGTTTCATCTTATGGTTTCTCGGAGGCACGAAGGGCTCAATGGGCAGTCACAAGGCAAGCAATTTCTGAACTTCTTGAAATCTCTGATGATAAGGATGAGGACACAAGTTCTGAAGTTTCTGAATCCTTGCCAAAGCTCAATCCAGACCTGCCATTTGTCTCTGTGCCTCTCCAGGTTGTTCCAGTATCTCAGATTCCTCATCCTACTGATTTTGTCCACCTTCCTGATGATGCCAAAAAGGGGGAGAAGATATCCGAGCAAACTGGGAAGTCTGTTGGCAAGAGCTATAGCAAGAAGTCCAAGTCCAAGAAATAGTGTTTAGAACTAATAGATGCTTGGTTCTTCTTGTAGTATTATTTTGTAATGTTGTTTTTCTGTTGCTTTGTAATATCTTGTAATATGGCTTTTTAAATTAAATGAAAATTTCTTTGTTCTGAACTCTATGATTGCATCCTTATGTTGAACTTTGAATGAATTAATGAATCTCTTTACTTGATCTATTCTACCTGATATCTTTTGAATTATAATGCATATGTTGAGGGGGAGCTTGTTAAAGCAAACCCAAATACTAATCTAGTTTACAAGTTGTTTTGTTATCATCAAAAAGGGGGAGAATGTTGAATCAAGTGTTTTGATGATTCCAAACCAACTTTTAGAGCTTGGAGAGAAGATATCAAAGGTACACAAATGATCTCAAGTGGAGAAATTCAAGAAAAACTAGCACAAGAATAGATGTAGAATCTACAGCCATATTTAAATTGAGTAAAAGACTTTGAATTGGCAAAAAGATGTTTTAAAACTAAGATTCTATGTTAATCCATGGAATATTTGAAAAACATCTACTAACAGACAAAGTTTGAAAAGTTTATACTGATATGCTGTTTTGAAAATTCGAACTTTGGCTTTAGAAATTCACATTTCGTATTGAAAATGAACAAGTCTGAAATGAGCCTTCTTTGACAGGCAAACTTTGACTGCAGAAATTCGAATTTTGAATCTTGTCTGAAAAGAGCCTTCTCTGACAGATGAACTTTGGCATTTAAAAATTTGAATTTCAGACAAAATACAACTTATGAAAAATGAAAAATTCATCTGAGAATATGTCAAAGTTCATATGAAAACTGAGTTTGGAAAGAGCATCAAAATGGCTCACTGACAGACAAACTTTGAACATGAAAATTTGAATTTTAGAAACAAAGCTTGTGAGTCTGTTATGATGATATGTTGACATATGAATGATAGTATTTAGAAATTTGAACTTTGAAGTAAGTCTGAAAAGAGGCCTCTCTGATAGATGAACTTTGCATTTTGAAAATTCAAATTTCAAATAGATGAACTATTGTGCCTTATTGAACTGCCTACCGACAGACGAATTTTGGGTATCAAAATTCGAATTTCGAAGGCACTGTAGCAAAATGGAACAATTGTTCATACTTTCTAGAAGAACTTTAAACTTGAAAATTCGTATGTTCCAACATAGAAACATTTTTCAAAGATCAAAATTCGAACTTTGCTTCATGACAGACGGAGTTCGAATGTTCAACGTTGAAGTCTTTAGCTTTCGGTCTCCGTTAAATTCATCTGTTGACCAACCAAAATTCGAATTTTGAGTGTTAGAAGCATTAAATGAGGTTAGTGAATGAATTGTTTTTCTAGAGTAATCATTGGGTAACTTTTCCAACGGATAAATTTTGTCTCTAACGTATAGTTAAGACCTAAATCTATAAATATAACATCTTTTGAAGTTGTGGGTAACGATTTTCACTTTGTATATACTGAAATTCTGCTAAATCATCAACTCAAAGTCTCTTACTCTCACATACTTCATTCTTTGTACTCCAACTTTCATATACACTCTGATTAAAAGAGTTTATCCATTGTAAATAATCTTATCTTCATCTAGAAGAAAGATTTTCTTGTGAGGGGATATCACAAGGGATTGAGGAAGCACTTAGTTAGAGTGCAAAGAGAGAAAGTATGAGCTCTAAAAATAGAGTATCATAGTTGTACTGTGGCATTTGCAAGAAGCCCACTGAATTCTTGTAAGATAGTGGAAAATCTCAAGTGGTGGCTTGAGGACTGGACGTAGGTCAAGATTTAGAGACCGAACCAGGATAAACATCTGTGTCTTCCCTTCTTTATTATTACTTTTGCTTGTTATTCACTTATACTTTGTTTTACTGTCACCTTTGCTTTCTTCACTTTATTGACATTTTGCAAAAAAATTTAATCTTTCCAATTCACCCCCCTCTTGGGAAGCCAGCATATCCAACAGAAACAAATTGGAGAAAGAAAATAAGTAAAATAAAGATAAAATAGGTATGTACATTACAAATGTATCTCTCCCTATTGAGAGGTATTTATTAATGTGAGTAGTTTATTTCATGGACTTCACCAAAATATAGAATTTAGGAACCATGGAAACACTTAAGAAGAGGAGAAAGTAGTAGATCACATTCTAAAAAGGTTCTACCCTTTAGAAAATCTCAACTATGCAATGAGATGGAAAGAAGAAGAAAAAGAAAAAAAAATTTCTACCTTAAGCCTCATCGTAAAAACCAACATCTACTCCCAACATTTACTCAACCTCTCTCAATCTCTCCTTTTTTTTTTTATTCTTCTTAATCCCTCTCTTCTCATCTTGCCTCTATTTATAGTGCCAAAAAGAAATCATTCAACGAATGCTCCAAAATCACAATTATCCCTTTTTATTATTTTTCCTTGATATTCACATTAAGATTGATTGATTTGCTTTCTTTTTTTCATTATTACATTAATACCAAATCTCAATCCTTGATTTTTCTTTTTTCTTTTTTTCTTTTTTTATTTTTATGAAAATTTCAAAAAGGAAAATATCATAACTCCTCAAGATATGACAACCTTGAGGAGATATTATTATTTTATCATATGAATTTTTTTCTTTTTCATGTTTATTAAAAATTATTATTATTATTATATTTTTTTTAAAGGGATTCGAACAAAATACGGTGTTCACAGTTGCCCTTCTTTACTTATTTCTTAGGTGAGAAATAAAAAATGGTGTGAGTTTTGAAGTTATCGCATAAGGAACAAGTAAAGATAAGAACACATATTTTGTCCGTCTATACAATGTAAAGATGAAACTAGACTCCACTAAATTTAGCCTTACTTTGAATTTAAGGCTACTATGCATGCAATGCAATGAGACGACTAGATTTGGCATATGGGTATTTGCCATTAAAGCGAAAAGTCATAGGATCATTCAAGATTTAGTATCTAACCATTGTGTCATATAGATTATTCAAATAAAATGTGGCATATGTAAGTACTCAGTATGTGGTGAACAAAAAGAGTTAACCAAAGGAATTGAAAATTTTAACATCAAAAGACATTCCCATTGGCCATGTATGAACCATTTTGAGAAGTCACTAGGGGATTTTTTTTTATCCTTCTTAATTATCAAATTGGACTCAAATTTAGAATTTCTCATCACTTTACTTAAGCTCGTGGATCCTTAACATTACTGAATAGTTTCTATTATCTCCAGTGTGCCCTAATAAGTCAGGAATTCAACTTCTTATTTATATGTCTTTAATTGTTTTAGAATTAGAGAGTAAGAATAAAATAATGCATACTTATCCAGAGCAACAAGTAAATTTCACCTTATCTAAACCTATACTCTAGTACAATGGAATCATTAGGGATTCTCTTAGTTTCTCCGCACATTTTGTGCTTCACTTTTGTAAGGGACATTTTCTTTCTTGGGCTGTTATGCGCTCTTCTGATGTGAAGATCAAACATTGGTGATGCAAACCCCTGGTTACTCAAGCTTACATAACCCGCTGCACCAAGATGTTATTAGCACACTCATAGTTCCTACTGCAATTTTTGACACGAAGGACAACACTTTTTAATGAAACCCCCTGGTTACTGAGCACAACTTGAGCCAACAAAGTGGATATATTATATTTTGCATTTATTTCCCTTTAGGGTTTTTCCAACCTACTTCATTTTCCTCAAGGTAGATTTTTATGGATCTAGATAGGGAATTCTGCTATAGCTCTAACATGGGTACATAAAATTCCACTCTCTTTTCTCTAACTATTTGTAGGTTTTCTAAGGCATTGAGATCACTTAAGTATGTTTTATCTCTCCAAACAAGGTCTTTTCCATACACACAATTAGGAATCGAGCTCTGGACAGCATACTTAAAGAACCCAACTATCAGCTAACTGTGTCGAACTTTGTTAGTTAACTCCTATGAATTTGATTATGCTCAATTATGTTTAGGACTCTTTGACTTATTTTAGCACACTAAAATCAACTAGAATTTTCAATCATATAAAGGATCTCCACTTTATTTGACTAGTAGTAACGATATATTCTCTAAGTCCTTTCTTGGTTGTTTTTTTCTTTATATTTCATTTTCAAATCATCCTGACTCACATCTCATTGTATCCATACGATAACCAATGGAGTTTTCTTTAGAAAAACTATTTTGTTCACTTAGCCAACTATTCCCATTTTCCACAAATTAAGTCGTGGAGTTCAAAAAGTTTTTGCATATGACTTCTGACTTAGTTCATTATCCTGATATTAAAGAGATAGTCAAAGCAATGCCTTAGTGGTTTCAAAAATGTGCATTTAAATCTGTGGACCAATTACAACAAGGACAATGATGAACATCTATGCATGCGATACAATCAAGACCAGACTAAACTATATGGATGGGAATGGAGTGATCAAACAAAATAACATGTTGATGAGATGCCCCATCTTCACTTGGTTGTTAAGGGAGAATATCGAAAGACTATATCATATGATGTTCACAACTTAGGAACAATTGAAGATGAAAACATGTATTTCGTTTGGGCATAAAATGCAATGTTCGATGGAAATGAAATGCCTATTTTCATAGGACTTTGGTGAATGCCTGCCGTTATAGGGCTTTGGGTACCAGTCAAAATTTGGACTTTGATGGTAATTAAGTGCCTACTTTTATAGGAATTTGGTGAATGCCTGCCGTTATAGGGATTTGGGTGCCAGCCGAAACTAGATTTTGGCAGTAGTGAAATGTCTATTTTTATATGACTTTGGTGGAGGCCTATTGTTACAAGGCTTTTGAAAAAATGGGGCTAGCCAGAATTGAGCTTTGGAAAAGAGGGGCCATCTGGAACTAGACTTTAAGGGAGCCTGCCATTACAAGGCTATGAAAAAGAGGTGCAAGTTGGAATTGGGCTTTGAGGGGCCTACCATTATAGGGCTTTAGAAAAGAGGGGCTAGCTAGAACTGGGCTTTGAAGGGTTCGCTGTTACAGAGCTTTGAAAAAAGAGGGGCAAGTTGGAACTGGGCTTTGAGGGGCCTACCATTACTAGGCTTTGGAAAAGAGGGGTCTATCGTTATAGAGATTTGGAAAAGAGGGGCCAACTAGAACTGGGCTTTGAAGGGCCTGTCGTTACAAGGCTTTGAAAAAAGAGGGGTCAGTCGGAACTGAGCTTTGAAAAAAAAAATGCTTAGCATGATTTGGAGGTATGTTCTTTGCTTGCTCCAATTTAAGAGTCCCTAGCAAGATACATGAGAAATGTTACTAGGCTTGCAATGCTAAATATATATTTTGCCTCAAGATAAGTGAAGAATGTGAAATTTCTCTTTTGATTTGGAGACATATTCTTTGCCTGCCCCAATTTAAGAGGGGATGAATGTAATGCATACAATTAAAGGAGTAAGATTTTTTGTTTGGCCTCAATCTTGTTAAATGAGTACATGAGTAGAGATTATGCTTTATTTTTCCAGTTACGTATGAGAACTTCTTAATTTTACCAGTTTTCAGAAAAGGAAGAAAATCAAGAGGAAGTATTGTTGTGCCCTTTTTAGAAAGCGTCTAACCAAGAACCCCTATTGCAATGCACATTTTGATGACAATAATGGAGTAAGCACTTGATATGTGAGGCAGAAGTTACTTTTGATTCTAAATGATCCATCCATGAAATTTTCAATTAAAATGAATCATCAATGGTATTGAAATCGTGAAAGTTAACTTAGAGCATATCACATCGAATATATCACATTAAGCAATTGTTTTAATATATATTGTCCCTTTATGAATGCATTGATAATTGTGCAATTTGGAAAGGGAGATATATATGAAAAAAAGGACTTCTAAAAAGGGCATTTTTATTGAAAAGATGAGGTACAATGGTAATAGTCAAGATATCATGTGAATAAAAAAGAACATAGTATGAATAGTCTTCCTCCAGAATGTCCTTTGTAGGTGGTTCTGTGCATGCCCTCTATAGACTTTGTCATGTTGCCAAAGATATGTATTTCATGAGTAATAAATGAGTCTATTCCAAATGGAGCTTTTAGCCTCTTTTAGGCATAATATTTATTGATAGCAGCTGCGTTAATAGGTTTCAGTAATTTTTGGCCATCCATATTAGTCAGGATCAATGCACCTCCTGAGAACACATGCTTGACAACATAAGGACCTTCATAAGTTAGAGCCCACTTGCCCTTGTTATCTTCTTGATTTGATAAGACCTTCTTTATAACCAAATCTCCAACTTTAAATTTTCTCAGTTTGTGTTTCTTGTTGAAGGTTCTTACCATCCTTTTCTGGTATAATTGCCCATGGCATATCGCCGTTAGTCTTCTTCCTTCAATCATGTTCAGTTGTTCAAACTGAGTTCATATCCACTTATTCTCTTCTAGATCAACTTCAGCCAATGCTCTTAAAGATAGGATTTCCACTTCAATAGGGGTGACGGCTTCCATCCCATATACTAGGGAATAATGAGCTGCCCCTATCGAGGTGCGTACAGTGCCACAATAACCATGCAAGGCATATGGGAGCATTTCAAGCTAGTCCTTGTAAGTTACAGACATTTTTCCAATGATCTTCTTAATGTTCTTATTTTCCACTTCAACTATTCCATTTATTTATGGCCTATATGGTGTTGAATTGTGATGTTTAATCTTGAACTACTCACAAAAACTCTTAATTGCTACTCCGTTTGAATTAGGTGCATTGTCCGTGATGATTCTTTCAAGTAGTCCATAACGACAAATGATATTTGTCTTTAAAAACTTGACAAATACCTTTTAAGTAATGCTAGAGAAAGAATTAGCCTCAATCCACTTGGTGAAATAATCAATGGCAACAAAGATGAAATGACGTCCATTAGATGCTTTAGGATTGATTGGTCTAATAACATCAATGCCCTACATGGAGAACGGCCAAGAGGAAATCATATTATGTAACGGGGATGAAGGAACATTTATCTTGTCTAAGTATATTTGACACTTATGGTATTTCCTAACATAGTTATTGCAGTCCTTCTCCATGGTTAGCCAAAAATAGCCATATCTTTGGATTTGCTTAGCCATTGTATGGCCATGTGCATGTGTGCCATATATGCCTTTATGGATTTCTGTCATGACCTTTTGTGCTTCCTTTGAATTCACGGATCATAGCAAGGTACTATCATAACTTCTCTTATATAGAATACCATTGCAGATAAAGAAACTCATAGCCAAATGGCAAATGGTCTTTTTGTCATTTGTAGTGGCGTCCATTGGGTATGTCCTACATGTTATGTAGGTCTTAATATCATATAACCATAGCTACCCATCATTTTCCTCTTTAACATCTGAACAATACGCTGGACAACTTCTAGTTTCAATTTGAATTGGTTGAACATAGACCCCAAAGTCAAGTTGAATCATTGCTGCTAATGTAGCTAAAGCATTGGCAAAACGATTCTTATCTCAAGTCATATGATGAAAGTTGATGACCTTGAATTGCTTGATCAACTATGTTAAAAGTTCTTGGTAAGGAATCAATTTCGAATCCTTAGTCCTCCATTCCCCTTAACTTGATATATTATAAGAGCTGAATCTCCAAAGACTTCTAGACTTCCTACTCTATGGTCAATTGCTGCTTGAAGTCCACTGACACAAACTTCATATTCTGCTATGTTGTAATGTAATCAAATTCCAACTTGACAGCTACCGGAAATTGTTTCCCTTCTGGAGACACAATCATTGCTCTAACCACATTTCCAAATGTGTTAGCAATGCCATCAAAATACATCTCCCATTTACCATCTTTTTTACTTTCTTCTATGTCACATATGTCTTCAGCAAGGAACTAAAAGTGTAATGGGTGGTAATCATCTAAAGGATTTTTTGTTAAATGGTCAGCAAGCACACTTCCTTTCATGGAATTTTAAGTCATGCACTTTATGTCATACTCAGACAATATTACTTGCCATTTAGAGACTCTACCAGCTACATGTTGGCTCTCAAAGATATACTTTAATGGATACATTCTAGGGATTAGACAAGTGATATAGTAGAGCATATATTGCCTTAATCTCCTAGTAGTCCATACTAGCCCACAAGTTCGCTCAATCATCTAATAACATGACTCACAATCATTAAACTTCTTGCTCAGATAATAGATTGTCTGTTCCTTTTGCTTAGAGCCATCATGTTGTGCTAGTATAGCTCCCATTGATCTAGCGCTTATTATCAAGTAAAGAATCAAAGGTCGTCCTAGTGAGAAGGAACCAGGATTGGGGGATTTAGCAAATAATCCTTAATTTTGTCAAATGCTTGTTGACAATTATCGTCCCATCTTTCTGTGTTGTTTTTCTTTAGCAGTTTGAAAATTGGCTCACAAGTTGTAGTCAAGTTTGTAATAAATCTGGAGATATAATTTAGCCGTCTTAGGAAACTTCAAACTTCTTTTTCTGTTTAAGGAGGTTGCATTTTTTTTAATTGCTTTTACTTTATCGAGATCTACTTCTATCCTATTTTGGCTTACAATGAATCCCAATAATTTTCCAGAAAGTGCTCCGAAGATGCATTTATTAGGGTTCAATCTAAGTTTATATTTATGCAGCTTTTCAAATAATTTTCTAAGGATTGCGACATGATTTCCCTTCAGTTAACTAAGCTACCATATCATCAACATATACCTCAATCTCCTTATGTATCCTATCATGAAATAGTGCCACTATAGCTCATTGGTATATTACCCCAACATTCTTTAAACCAAAGGGCATTACTCGATAACAATAGGTTCCCTACTGTATGGTGAAAGTGGTTTTCTCTTTATCATCTTCATGCATGGGAATTTGGTTATACCCTGAATACCCATCCACAAATGAGTATTGGTGGTTTCCTATTGTACTATCAACTAGGACATCAATATGAGGCAATGGAAAATCATCCTTAGGACTAGCCTTGTTTAAATCTCGATAATTAACACACATTCAAATTTTTCCATCTTTCTTTGGGATGAGGACAATGTTTGTTGTCCATGGAGGATACTTAGCTACTTCTAAGAAACCTACATCTTATTTGCTTCATCACCTCTTCTCAAATTATTAGAGACATTTCTATAGTCACCCTTCTTAATTTTTGTTTTTCAGCTTAATATCAAGGAACAAAGGGATCTTATGAGTAGCAATCCCTGGATCAAGCCCAGGCATGTCTCTATATGATCATGCAAACACGTCTATGTACTCCTTAAAAAGTTCAATCATTTGCTTTCTTTATGGATTATCAACTATTTTAAGCTCTTTTTTGTCTTCTTCAGCTCCCATATTTATTATTTCAATTACTTCTTTGTGTGGGCATATTCTTTTTTCTTCTAAAACAAAGAGTTTTGTATGTATTTGAATTAACTCTCCCTTGTCAAACTCACAATTATGCATATTAGAGGCAACACACAAATCATTATTTACAGGCTTAGAAACTCCGCGTTGGACAGGAGTTCTGAGGAAGTCAAATTCCTGAAAGATGAAAATGAATAATAAATGAATATGAGAGAAAAAAAATAGAGTTGAATTTTATTCACATAATCATCTTTATTCATATAAGAGTATGCCCTAAAATATATCTCCTATGGGCATTAGATGAAATGACAAGATAAAATGAGGGACAACATAATCAAAACAAGTTACTCTATGGTAATGATATCCGAAGCGTCCTCGTATCCCCAATTTCCTAATGCTTCTCTTGATCTATCGAATGAGATCCAAGCATCAATTTTGTCAATACTAGGAGAAACCATTGCAACCATTGACTGATTGATAACCTTAGCAGAAGATGAGAATGTTTTTGTGATATGAGGGATTTCTTGCTCTTTAGCTCCTCTCTTTTTAGTCAACCTAGCTTACTCTTTCACCTATACTTCTATAGAAGGCTTGTACCTCAACCCTCGTCGCTTATGGTTTTACAATATATTAATTGCGCATTTGATACCTTGCAGTTATGCATCTAACCCTTTGCCTTGGTTCAAACCCATTTTTCTACATTATCTTAATATTCTTAGCACTACAATCGAGCTTTTCCACTTCTAGGATCTGAAATGTTATTCCTTTATCCTACTCAACAATTTCTATGTATGGAAGAGAGCTTGGCTTGCTCACCAGAATCTCTTCTTCCCCTTTTAATATGACAATTCTCCCATCATAAATGAACTTAACTTTTTGATGCAAGGTTAAAGGCACAGCCCCAATAGAATGTATCCATGGCCTTCTAAGTAGTATAGTATAAGATGAGTCTATATCCATGAGTTGAAAATCTACCATAAACTGGCTTGGTCTATTCTCCAAAGGTAGACAAAGAATGCCTAATATCTCCTTACATGATCTATCAAATGCTCTAGCCATTATATCATTGCTTTCAATGTCTAAAGCTTCTAGTGAAAGATGCTCAAACATGATCAATGGCAAAACGTTCAAGCAAATCCTCCATCAATCAATACCTTAGCCACTACAAACCCCTTGCACTTTAAGGTAACATGTAAGGCCTTAGATTAGTGCATAGTAGATTTTATAATCTCTTCCTCTGAGAACAAGATAGTGGATGTAATGCTCATGAAGCTGGCTATCTTTTCAGGGGTTATGCTAGGCTACACATATACCTCATTTAAGGCTTTTTGCAAAGCTTGACAATGTGGCTCAGAAGATAAAATCAAAGAAAGAATTGAGATTCGTGCCAGCGTCTTTTTTAGCTAATCAATTACACTGTACTCACTTTTCTTCATGATTTGGAAGAATTCCTCATCTTCTTTTCTATCTCTTTATGGTCAGCCTCTTTCGATCCTTTATCACTCACTTCTTTTCCTTTTTTCTCCTCTTTGATATCTGCTGGGAGGTAAACCCTTCCACTTCAAGTAACTCTGGATGGGATTGTTATATTGGTAGCTGAGTCTTTACTTGTTTTTGCTACAATTTTTTGATTCGAAGGTCCTTCAATTATTGCATCATATATCCAAGGCACAACCTTATTACATTAACATGGAAAAGAGGTTGGCATGTTTATGGTCAATAATGATTGCTTCAAATTAGTCTCTGGAGGTCTACCATCCTGTTGTGATGACTTATTAATGGTAAAAGAGACAACATCAATATTCCCCCTTGGAGCAAGATTTTGGATAACAAGTTCAACGTGCCTTTTTTCAACCATGCATATCTCTTTGTCAGTTTTTCTTACTATCACAACCCCTAGCCCCATTATTCTTTTAATCATTTTCTTGAATTGAGGGCAACCTTTAATATCATGGTCTATCATTTTCTCATGGTATTTACAAAACAATAACCCATAGTGATGTCCTTTTTGGTCATCACTCTTGGGATGTTAGGACAAATAACCTGACATCTTTAGATGAGCATAAAGCTCCTTCATAGGAACCTTGATATCTACAGGATCCTTGGAGAATCTAATTCCTCTTTCAATAGCATTGACATGCCTTTCATGGTTAGGGAGCTTATAAGTGTTGATAGTAGAACTTTCACACCCGTTAAGCTATATATGATTGGAGTCAATTGGGTCTAATACATTCCTCTTGAATGTGACACAATCCTCTATTGAGTGTCTCTAAGCACCTATATGGTATTCACAAGTTGCATTGGGATTGTACCAAGTAGGATATAGAGGAAAAGGTTGTCTGTAAGACCGTGGGCCTAACAATCAAGCCTCTAAGAGTCGGTGATAGAGTTCGACATTCGTCATGCCGAAATTAGGCCATGGACGATTATCTCTTTGCGGCATATTTCTCTGCCCTTTAGCTTGTCCTTGTCTATTAGGTGTTATCCTAATCTGGGCTTGGCTTAGATTCTCTCCATTTATTTGGTGGGGTGAATATTGTCCTACAGAAATGGTTTTATGGATTGAATGTAATTCACACCATCTTTTTCTTCTTAGGATTCTAACTTCTTTTTGTACTAATTTCAGCTCAGGGAACAACAATCTTTCCATCACGTACCTCAAAGTCAATTCTTTCCCTTATTTTAATCAAATTAGCAAACTCTATGACATGCGTACCTACCATATACTGGAAGAAAGGTTCTTGCAATATACGTATAAAATATGAGCAAAGCTTATCATGTGTTAGAGTAGGTCGGACATGTGATGCAACCATCCTCCATCTTTGGGCATATTCCTTAAATGACTCTATAGTCTTTTTACTCATTGCCTTTAATTGCTTCCTGGTTAGAGCACTGTCAATGTTGAATTTGTACTATTTCATGAAGGCATCAATAAGATCCCTCCACCTATGGATCTTGTCCAAGTCCAATTGCATGTACCACTCCAAGGCATGTCCAATTAAGCTCTCGTGGAAGAATATCAGAAGAAACTTTTCATCTTGTGACCAAATTGACATTTTCATATAATAAGTCTTCATGTAATAAATTGGGTTACCACTACCATTGTGCTTGTCAAAGTCTGGGACTTTAAACTTCTTAGGTATGGTGACTAAGGGAATCAAGCAAAGTTCTTTCAAGTCCAATGGTCACCGTGCATCTGTTCCTTGTAGGGCCTGTTAATTCAGATGTTTTGATGATTTTAAACAAATGAGATTGGAAATCCAATATCACAGGAACACAAACAAAATGAAGAACAAAGTTCGAGTTTCCTAAAGGTTGAAGAACTGTTTCACATATTTTAGGAAGATATTTATAAAAGAAGGTAGATAAGCTTTGAATTTTAATTCACCAAATATTAAATAAGATGACTAATTGAATAATTAATGATTATCTCATGATTTGAAAATGGTTTTTATGAAAAGAGCTATTTTATTAGGATAAAGTTTCAATTTCATAATGTTTCTAAGTGTTTACCTTATTTTCATGAAAATGTTTTACCTTATGCGCATAACCATTGAAGGTTGTGCATAACCATTGAAGGTTATGAGGATAAAGACTTAATCTCAATGTGTTTCCAAAGTCCATTCTTCAATTTCATGAAAAGGGATTAAGGTTATCCGCATAACACAGCTTGGAGATCATGTTCTCAAGTCTGTTCTGATGGTTATCCTGATAAACTGGGCATCTTATTCGCATAAGGGAGTGAACAGTGAATGCCAATTGTACTGTGCAGCCTATTATGAACATAACCTAGGGAGGTTATCCATATAACGTATGTCACAGAGCACTTGGATTTTTCTCTGTTAAACAAGTTATCCGCATAATCTAGGGACATTATCCGCATAACCTATGTTTCAGAGCACTTGGACTTTCCTTGATTAAACAGGTTATTCACATAACCTATGAAGGTTATCCACATAACATATGTTACAGAACTCATGGCTCTTCTTCCACAAAATGGGTTATCCGCATAACCTTATGAGGTTATCCTAATAACCTAAGTTTTACAAAAACTCAGTTTGGGAAAAACTTAACATTATCGTAACAACTAAGTAGGTTTTCATGAAAATGATTTTGAACTAAAACTTAGTCATTTTGGGAAGCACGTCATAACCTAGTTAGGTTATCCGTATAATGAAAGCTCTATGTTGAAAACAAAAGAAAATAGTTACCCATTATTCGCATAACCTGAGGAGGTTATCTGCATAACGTCAATTAGATGCATTTAATGCAGTAGGTGAATGATTATTTTTCTGAGAGTAACGGCTAATCTTTGCTTTCAACAGATAGTTTTGCTCCAAAACTATAAATAGAACCTCATTTAAGATGTTGGATAATGAGATAAATAAGAAATATGCCAAAACTCTGTAGATTTGATTTCTGATTCATTCAAAGCTTACCTACCCTCTGTTTTGCTCATTCGTTATACTTAAACTTTCATATCCACTCTTTTGAGAGAGAGTTTTCATTCTGTATATTTTTATACATTTGTAGATAGCACTTAGTGTGAGGATATACTAAGAGATTTACTTTTACTCTTGAGTGAGAAGAGTGAGAGTGTTTGTTCAGCTCAAAGTTCGGGCTGGTGTTGTACTGCAGTTATTGTAAGAACCCATTCAAATCTTACAAGAGATAGTGGAGAAATCTCAAATTGTGACTTAATAACTGGACGTAGGTCAAGTGGAGTAAACCAAATCAGGATAAATCACTGTGTTTTCTTCTCATTGCTCTTTATTTCTTATACTCTATTTTTCAGTAATCTTTTATTATCACCATTATATTTCCTTTTTGTAAAACAATTGCAAACTTCCCAATTCACCCCCTTCTTGGGGAGCTAGCTGAATTAACAGGGCCTTCAGCTAGTCCTTCATCTCTCCTAACTCTTCTTTCCATTCGTCATTTTTAGCTACTATTGAAGGGATTTGGAAGGTGTATGTATGGTCTTCACTAGGGAATTCTGTTTCAAATGCTCCTTGATCTTGGGGATCTTTTATCTTATTCTGCATTGAATATACTTTTGGAATTGATTGAGCTTCCTTCTTGGTATCCTTTGATGAACTTGTCTTTTCTATTTGAGGAGTATCATTGCTACCTTTTGCTTTCCAGGTAATGGTAAAAAAATTTTATCATTTCACTCATTTCTACCATTTGAGACTCCATAGCAACTATTCGTTCCTTTAAGGCAGTAGATTCATTCTTATTAGTTGAACTCATTTGGTGATTTCGGAAACATGTGTTGTAGGAATGAGCAGGGGCAAGGGCGGAACTAGAAGAAAGATATAAGGGGGGCCAAATTTTTTTAGAGTTCTGGATATATAATAAAATATGCTATTTTGAAGTATATAAGTGATTGAATTCAAGTGTTTTTAGTGTTTCATTAATATTTTCTTATTGTTGTGTTTGATTTTGGGAGGGGCCATTTTTACATTTTTCCTATTTTGGCTAAAATTTTACAAGGAAAAATCTAAAAAAAATTTGGGAAGGGCTACGGCCCCTCCAACCCTCCAAGTGGGTCTGCCACTACGCAGGGGTGCTTGGTTAGATTGCTTCTGT
This sequence comes from Adenanthera pavonina, assembly GCA_026686845.1. Taxonomy (NCBI): domain Eukaryota; kingdom Viridiplantae; phylum Streptophyta; class Magnoliopsida; order Fabales; family Fabaceae; genus Adenanthera; species Adenanthera pavonina. The sequence goes on from JAIVEN010000017.1 coordinate 16,250,082, forward strand.
GTTGGACGTGCAATGTTATTTTTCCTATTTAAAATAATAAATATTTATATTTTATTTATTTATTTTATTATTTTTCTTTACTTAGTGAATTGTCTAACATCGTATTGGCATAAGGGTCTTTAAGTACAAACACCCTTTATTCCCTATGGGAACCTTATTATTCTACTAGAAGACATAGAGTTTACAATTGAAGTAGAGGGACATTAGATCCCATTGTTGTTCGAAGTCTCAATAGCATGAGTAAATGCAAAAGTTTCCTTTGTAAATATAAATCGTAAATCTCCATAATTTGAATGACGTTACAATATCAAAACTTTGCTATACACTCAAGCTCTTTTACAACTTGATTGCATAAATGTAAAAATTTGATGATCTTTGTTGGAGTACTCGAAGGTAGACCCGTGGCTTCAACACGCCTAAATGCATCAACAAATTATGGAATTGTGGAGTTAGCTAGAATGATCAACCTTCTACATCACTCCATCTGTTTTTTAGCTTCCTTTGTCCGTTCTAAGTAAAGTGACCTCCAGCCATTCATGGCTTCTATTTGCTGGTTGAGTTTCATGATAAAGTTTTTGGTGGTCTCAACAGCACTCCTTCTTACTGAAGCTAGCTTATCCATCTTTTTCTCTAATTGTTGGGTGAGCATGTGGATCTCTTGCTGTAATTCTTCTCGTGGCCTACTTTCTCGAAGTTCTTTCCTAAGCGCATCATTCTCTTTGACCAACTTGACTAGTCTAATTCAGGTATTCTGCATTTTTGCATCATTGTCTTCATCTCTCTTGTCAATCTTGTATTTTCCCTTTTTAATTTTTTTATCTCAGAATCTTCTTCAAGATCCTTTATTCTTTTCTTCTCTTCTAACCTCTCTTTTAACTGGATGCATTCCTTTCACAATCTGTTCAACTCCTCCTAATTTTTGGAATCTGCTTCTACTAGCTCTTGCAATTTATTCTCTCTTTCTTTCAAGCGCTCTATCAAATGTTCATTCATTTCCTGCATATTATTCCCTAAAAGTGGATTTTTGGAAGCATAAGCAAGATTTAATCCATTTATCATACCTTTCAACCAGATTATATATTTTGGAGTTGGATTCACCACTCGTAGCCCAAATTCAGCTTTCCCTTTGTACACAACCCTTCGCCATGCTTCTCTAGTTTTCTGGCTTAAAGTTTCATTTTAAGCTGTCTATGTCAAAAGTATTTCTCTTGTACTTCTTCCTTTAATGGCACATGTTGCTCGAATGCTAGTTGTCTCAATGCAAGTAAGGGATTATAGTTAACACATCTCCTAGAGCCCATAAGAGGTATGTTTGGGAAGTCACCGCAACAATACATAACACTTTCATCCCACCACCAATCTAATTTCCATAGGATGGAATCTTCTTTTAGCTCAATAAAAATCTTCATCCAATCATCACGAGTTAGTTCATCAATTGATGGTCGGCTCTTCAATGAATCGAATGGACTTCCTGATAATTCATCCCTCCTTCAGAAGTGACGTCCTTTTCCAAAAAGGTGACCTAACATTCATATGTCTAATATTGCTAGGCAACATAAGATTTTTCTATTCTTTTTCATATGGCAGTGAGTCAAAGTCAAATATGTCTTCGCTAATATTGTAGATGTTGGATTAATTCGATGATTCTCCACTGCTTGAAATACAGTAATGGCACCTAGATCAATTATGCCAATGTCGATGAAAAGAGAATTACCCCATAAATAGCCAATACAAATACCCTACAAAAAGCAACACAATCTTTGTTTTCTGCCAACTTCTTCAAATGATTTTCTAAACTAAATTCTTGAAATTCCTTTAATTTGTCCTGGGCAAGACATTTGTACCTCTTTTGGGCATATGCCTAGAATTTTTACTATAGCTTCTCAAGCTGGTAATTGCCCAGGATAGTGATACACTGTTGTATTTTCATTCATGGGCATTCCGAGGATTGCACCATATTCCTCTAAGGTTGGCATGATTGGGAAATCTAAGAATGTAAAGCATTTCAACGAAGCATCCCAATATTGACCTAATTCTACCAAAGCATGGATGTGTATCTTCATATGCAGCAATTCCAATATGTAACCATACTTTTTTTTAAGTCATCCTTAACCCGTCCTTTAATGAGATGACTTAACTGAATTAAGTTTTTAATTGGATATGGTTCTACAATCAACTTTATTCTCTTTCCTTTGTACACTTTCCCAATGTGTCCTTGATTCATGCTTTCGTTATATGCCATTACCCTTATACCAAGTCTTTTTCAAAAATGCTGGATAATCTAACAAGTTAAATGTTAGACAATTTTTAGGTTAAAATTTCTTTTTTCTTTAAATGCATGAAGAAATTGTTATTTTTTTAAAATGATTGTTTACTATTTAATGCAACTAATTTTGGTATGGGAGACTTGAGGAGAAGGGAAATAATTAACTCGCAAAAAGTATGAAATGAATATGCAGCTAAAGTTTTTTAAAAAAAAAATTCTCCCATATCAAAATGAGTCCCTTTGGATTATGAAAAAGGAGTTCCATGATCTCTATGAGGTTATCTCTTTGTGAGATTTTTCTAACATGATGAATGCAATCATGGTCTATTTGGGTCGAGGACCCATAAACAAGGGTCATGCTACTAATGAATATACCATCACTGTGTTGTATCAAGTTACGCAAAGATGTTGATACATACTCTAGTGACAAGGCAACAACATGTCGCCCTTTCCTATGTTTTTTAATGATGATATGTTATGATAAAGAAAAGAATATACTCTTATTTTGTCCTATCGTGTGATAGGCCTTAGGGTATAGGAATATCTAACCCTAAGAAAGTTGAGTAGTAGCTAACTGGTTGGTTACTAGAATTCATCTATCAATGTGTCAGTTTTCAGGGTTGGTTTATGATCCTAATAAGGTTTCCAAGTTGTCTCCACCATAAAGTCGAAGACCACATCAGCAAACTTGATCCACTAAAAACTTAGAAGTTCCACAATGACCAACTTTAAAAAATGGGTAATTGTATGACAAAATCTTCATAATAACTTCCTAGGGCTCCAAAAACTATACAGGGAAACCATTACAAACTTCACTAGTCGAGGGTACTCACAAACCCAGGTATAGGGCCCAAAACGTGTGTGAGGAAAATGTGTAAGTGTTCAGTGTGTGAGGAGAGCATACATACCTGGGACTTACAAATTACCCTACCCTCATCTGATAAGCAGTAACAATAAGAGAAATATATAAAATAATATACAATAAGCACATTATTCATATAGTAAAAGAAAAAACAAAATTAACAAAATAATATAATATACCCTAATTATATGAGACAAACAACATTGAAAAGAAATAAAAGAAAAGGTAATTAAAATAAAGTTAAGATCACAAAATTTTGTAGAACCAACTTATATAGGCTTGACTCTCAAACAGTCCCCAATGGAGTCTCCAAACTGTTGCACCTGAATTTTAATTTTCCAACATAGAAATCAAAATAAAATAGAGTTGCCACCAAAATTTTTAAAAAAGAAATTTTGGAAAACCTTTAGAAAGAAAAAAAAACATGGCCTACAAAATAAAAAAGGGTTCAGGAGTCAATTGCGTTATGGATAAGGTGTTAGGTACTCCATAATACCCTTTCATAAAAATGGTTACCTTAAGTTATTTATACAAAATTACCATGATCTATTACCTTTATAAAACACATATAAAAATCAATTAAATAATAAAAACTAAATTTATTTACAAAGGCAGACTTGATTTAGAATAAAACTCTAGGGCATACATACCCTGTTACAGGGATCAAAGTCCACGTAATTCGAGTGTAAAAATTCATGTATTGGGGTTTGTGTTTTTTAAGAAAAAAATTATATATACTTTAATAAAATAATTTTTAATGTTTTTCTATTATTTTCAAAAATCAAATTATACATATTATATATATAAACTATTTAACTATTTATTTATTACTTGTTGATAAATTCACGGAGATTCTCAAAATTCCACGTACTCAGTTTATATACCTATGGAAGCTCTAAAAACCTCACATAGAATAACTTGAATATATATTAAAAATAGATGCAAAACTTTATCAACTTTGATAAAATATTTATTATTTTGATTTCAAAACTAGTTTCCAAAAAAGAAAACGCATAATTTGATTAGTATACTAGCGGAAGCATATCACAACACATGGTGAATTTATTAATTTAAATACTCATAAGGTTTCAAAAACCCCATCGGGCAAAAATTTAAAGATATATTTATTTAATGAGAAAATAACACATAATTACACGAGGGAATAAAAATAATGTAATCAATAATCTAACTATTATCATTGTAAAGCACATTAAAGTTACCTCCTTTAAAGTTATATGTGTCTTCTACCACAACTTTGGAGAATATATATTTCAACTAAATATCATGGTTTTGAAAGATAAGATGTAATTATTTAGTATCATAATCTCTATAAATCCCTTAATGAGCTAAGCTTAGGGGAGAGAAGCAAAATATTATTTTTGTGCCAAGATCAAATAAATCCAAAAAAAACACAGAGATGAAAAAAAAGGAGAAAAAAAAAAGAAAGAAAAAAATGAGAAGGAAGAAAATGAAGAAAGAAAAGAAAACAAAAACTTCATAGATGAGAGAAAAGAAAAAAGAAGAAAAAGAAAAAAAGAGAGAGAAAGAAGAAAATGTTAAAAAAAAAAAAAGAACTTCAGGGATGAAAGAAAAGGAAAAAAAAAAAAAGAAGAAGAAAAAGAAAAAGAAAGAAAGGAAAAGAAAAAAATTCAGAGTAGGAAGAAGAGGAAAAAAAGAAAAAATTTCATTACAATGGCAAAGTGAGAAAGAATATCACATAGTGTCATTCCACTAATTTAATCATGTTTGACAAGTATGATCATAATCATGTAGTTATACACCTCAACTTATGGAACATAAACTATGATATTATGAAAATAGGCCAAATTTATTCATTACTAATGAGAATACGCCTCCATTCTTATTCATGGATATAAGTAATTTGCCTCTACAACCTCATCAAAATATCATACTTTGGGTTCATGGAAAAAATTGAAGAAAGAAAAAATTAAATAGATAGATAAAATAAAGATAAAACAAGTATGTACATCACAAATGCATCTCTCCCTATTGAGATGTGTTTATTAATATGAGGAGTTTATTTTATGGACTTTACCAAAATATAGAATTTGGAAACCATGGAAACACTTAAGAAGAGGAGAATGTAGTAAATCACATTCTAAAAAGGTTCTACTCTTTAGAAAACGTCAACTATGCAACAAGATGAAATGAAGAAGAAGAAAAGAAATTTCCTACCTTAAACCTTATAGGAAAAACCAACACTCATTCCCAACTTTTACTCAACCTCTCTCATACTCTCTTAATCTCTCCTTTCTTTGATTCTTTTTTATTCCTCTATTCTCATCTTGCCTTTATTTATAGTCTCAAAAAGAAATCATTCAATTAATGCTCCAAAATCACAATTATCCCTTTTATTATTTTTCCTTGGTATTCATATTAAGATTGATTAATTTACTTTCTTTTTCTCATTATTATTTTCATATCAAATCTTAGTCCTTGATTTTTCTTTTTTATTTTTATGAAAATCTCAAAAAGGATAGAATCATAACTCCTCAAGATATAGCAACTTTCAAGAGATATTATTAATTTATCTTATGAAAAAGAAATTCTTTTTCATATTTATTAAAAAATTATTATTATTATTATTTTTTTAAAAGAGATCTGGATAAAATATGGTGTTCACACAACTTAAGAAGAGAAGTTAGGAGGGGCTCCTCTGTGTATTAGAAGATGCCAAAAATGTATCCAAAACATTAATTTGTGTGCGCAGATTGATCTAGGTTTTAGTGTACCAAAGTTTACTTGGAAAGGACCAAAGATTAATGGTTTGAATAGAATTTATGAAAGACTTGATCGTGCTCTTGGGAAGAGGAATGGATTGAGAATCATCCTAAAACTATGGTTGATACACATGCAAGAGTTTCTTTCTCTTGTCATAACCCTCTCTTGATATCCTTGTGGAAGGAGAAAAAGAATAACAGAGCAAGAAGACTATTCAGATTTGAATCGACTTGGATGACACGTAAAGGATATAATAAGTTTGTTAAAAAGAAATGGGAAAGGGAGAACCAGCTGAAGGTAGCCTTAAGCAACATGAACGAAGAGTTGTTGAAATGGAATAAAGAGACCTTTGGACATATTGGTAAGCGAAAGAATTCTTTCAAGATTAAAGGGTATCCAAAGTGCCAATGGCTATGCCTATGTTAAACATCTTGAAATTGAGAAATAGTTGAATGAAGAAATAGAAAAAATCCTCATGCAAGAGGAATTACTTTGGTTTTAGAAAGCAAGTGGCACAGAAGCTAAAGGAATACTCAAATTGATATACTGATTCTATTCTTTTTTTGGTTCATTCTAAACAGAAGGAGAAAGCCTCCTTTTATACTAATTCCCAGGGACATTAAACGGACAAAAATTCAATGGAGTTTATGAAGGGAATTATGGAGGGGTAGGGGCTACATAGAATTAAAGAGGGAGTTACATGGAGTGTAAAGGAGCTATGGGAGTTACATGGTGGGTCATTTATGGGTCATTCATTCTTGTCCATTTCATCCTCCTTAGGTTGGACAAGACTCGTCCTTGAGTCAAATTTGGCATCATCATCGAAGTATGGAAATAGATTAGCAACATTGAAGGTAGCTGAAACTCTATAGGCACCAGGCAGTTCCACTTTATAAGCATTGTTGTTGATCTTTTGTACAATCTTAAAAGGACCATCAGCTTTAGGAGACAACTTGGCATTGGGTTGTTTAGGAAAACATTCTTTTCTGAGATGTATCCAAACCAAGTCTCCCACATTAAAGATCTATTGCTTCCGGTGCTTGTCTCGCTGTGTCTTGAGTTTGAAATTCTACTTCTAGATTCTTTCACGAACTTGTTCATGCAATTTCTTGATTTCCTTAGCCCTTTGATTTGCATCGGAACTATACTGTTGCTTATCAAGTGAAGCGGTCAAGTCTAGTGGACTAAGGGGACGAGTGCCGTAAACAACTTAAAACGGACACTTCCCAATTGCTTGGTTAACAGAATTATTGTAGGCAAATTCAACTTGAGCAAGAATGAGGTCCCATTGCTTCAAATTCTTTTCCACAAAACTTCGAAGAAGATTTCCCAAAACTCTATTAATAGCTTCAGTTTGACTGTCCATCTATGTTTGGCTAGCGCTGCTAAATTGGAGCTTAGTTCCCATCTTCTTCCATAGCATTCTCCAAAAGTGGCTAAGGAACTTAACATCACGATCAGAGGTAATAGTTTTGGGAATTCCATGGAGACGAACAATCTCTTTGAAGTGCAATTCTGCAACTTGCACCGCATCATTGGTCTTTTGGCATAGAATAAAATGGGCCATCTTTGAAAATTGATCCACAACAACCATGATGGAATCTTTTTGCCTCTGTGTTTGGGGTAAACCAAGAACAAAATTCATGCTCACATCTTCCCACGGCTCTTCTGGAACCAGCAGTGGCATGTATAATCCTGTATTTTGCCCCTTGGTCTTAGCCAAACAACATATTCGACATCACTGTATATGCCGGTTGACATCTCGTTCAAGCCTTGGCCAATAGAAATTCTCTTTGACTAAATCAATTGTCTTGTCTCTGCCAAAATGACCAGCTAATTCCCTATTGTGAGCTTCCCAAATTATCGCCTCCCTCAAAGAACCCTGAGGAATGCATAGGGTTTTACCTTAGAATAGAAACCCATCATGTCGGTAATACTGGTGGAATGATTGATCGGCAGTAGCTTCCCATACTCCACAGAAATCAAGGTCATCCTGGTACAGCTCCTTGACAAGTTCTAAACCAATAACTTTAATCTGCATTGTTGTTAGTAAAACATGTCGACGGCTAAGAGCATCTGCTACAGAATTTAAAATTCCAGCCTTATGCTTGAGGAGGAAGGGATAAGACTGTAAGATTTCACTCTAACGGGTATGTTTGCAGCTGATCTTTTGTTGAGAGTTCAAAATCTTTAGGGCTTCATGATCCGAAAAAAGTATAAACTCTTTGTTCAGGAGATAGTAACTCCAATGTTCCAGAGCTAGAACAATGGCATAGAATTCTTTATCATAAGTAGAATACTTGAGTTTGGCATCATTGAGTTTCTCAATGAAAAAGGCAATGTGATGGCCTTCCTGGCTTAAGACAGCCCCAATTCCAGTGTTGGAGGCATCACAGCTAACCTCGAACACCTGGTCAAAATTTGGAAGAGCTAAGACTGAAGCTTCAGTCAATTGCTTCTTTAGCTCCTCAAAACTCCTCTGAGCTTGCTCTGTCCACTGAAATTTGTCTCCCTTAGTGCAATCTATGAGGGGTGCTACAATAGAGCTAAAATTGCGAATGAACCTCCTGTAGAAAGAAGCTAATCTGTGGAAGCTTCGAACTTCCTGAAGAGATCTTGGAACTGGCAAGCTATTAATGGCTTCAGTTTTACTTGGATCAACTCAAGCACCTTCTGTGGTGATAATATACCCCAAGAAAACAACTTCATTGGTGAGAAAGGTGCACTTCTTTAGGTTAACAAAAAGCTTTTGGTCTCGCAAGGCTTGTAAGACTTGACATAAGTGATCAAAGTGTTCTTCTTGATTCTTGCTGTAAATAAGAATGTCGTCAAAGTAAACAACAACAAATTTTCCAATAAAGGGTCGCAATACCTGATTCATTAGGCGCATAAATGTGCTAGGGGCATTGGTTAGTCCAAAAGGCATCACATTCCACTCATACAAGCCATCTCTTGTCTTAAATGCGGTCTTCCATTCATCTCCTGGCCGAATCCAAATTTGGTGATACCCACTATGAAGGTCAATTTTGGAAAAGGTAATGGCACCATGCAGCTGGTCTAACATGTCATCGAGCCGTGGTATCGGAAACCGATACTTGATTGTACTTTTGTTAATAGCTTGGCAATCGATGCACATTCTCCAACTCCCATCTTTCTTGGGTACTAACAGAATAGGTATAACACAAGGACTAACACTTTCCAGAACCAGCACTTTCTTCAGTAGCTCTTCAACTTGTCGCTAGACTTCGGTATGTTCCTGAGGACTCATCCTATAAGCAGGCTTGTTAGGAATAACTGCTCTTGGAACAAAATCAATGGTGTGCCGTACGTCTCACATGGGTGGCAACCCGGGTGGTATCTCATCAATTATCACGCCTGGAAACTCAGATAATAAGGGCATAACTCCTAGCGAGATGGTGGACTCACTGTTTGCCTCAAGTACTAGTATGAAACTCATCATCTGGGCTTCAGATTTCATCACCTTAAACTCTTCCTTGGTCATCAAAGTCACCAATAGTTTAGCTTTTGTCGAGGCTTTGCTAAACTCACTAAGTGGTAGGGGTGCAAGCTTGATCTTAACACCGTCCTTAGTGAAAGAGTAGGTGTTTGTACATCCATCATGCAAAGCATATCGATCATATTGCCATGGTCTCCCCAAAAGAAGGTGGCATGCATCCATGGGAACAACATCACATAAAACGTCGTCACAATATCTGTTCCCAATAGAGAAAGTAACAAGGTATTGCTTAGAAACTTTTACCTCGCTTCCAATATTAAGCCAGTGAAGCTTGTAAGGATGCGGATGGTCGTGCGTTGGTAGCTTCAATTTCTGCACCATGTAGTCAAACACTACATTTTCACAGCTCCTACTATCAATGATGACATTACAAACTTTGCCCTTGGCAGTGCAACGGGTGTGAAAAATATTGCGTCGTAGCCAGGGTTCTTCCTTAACTACAGCTACATGCAGACTTCATCTAATAACCAAAGCCTCTCCCTGATCTGCAAGCATAATCTCCTCGTCTATACCAGTTCAGTTTCATAAAATATAGTCTCCTCTTCATCTTCCTCAGGTGCTTCATAAACTTGCCCTTCCCTAATGGTGACAATCCTCCGAGTAGGACAGTTTGAGGCAATGTGGCTGAATCCTTGGCATTTAAAGCATCTGGGTGCTTTAAAGCCAGGCTCCTTAGTAGTATTCGGTGGAGGCTTGCGCGTAATGCTAGGCTGCAGCTTTCCTAAGAAATTAGACTGCTAAAATTCTTCCTTACGGCCATCAAAATAAATCCTAGAGGAAGAAAGTTGAAAAGAAGACCTCTTGGGCATTTGCTTCTCCACACGGATGGCTAGGCGAATCACATTATCCAAAGTCCAATACTGCTGAAACTGGACTAGACGACTGATGTCAGCGTTTAACCCTACGAGATAACGAGTTATCGTTTGCTCCTCCTTCTCTTGTATGTCACACTTCATCATAAGTTTTTCAAACTCTCTAGTGTATTCTTCTACAGACAAGAACCTCTGTCGAAGATTCTGCAATTGGATAAAATTATCTTGGTGATAATGTTCCGGTAGGAACTTCATAGTGAGCTGTCGTCTCATTTTCTCCCAGGTCTCAATCTTGTGCTTTCCCTCGCGTACTCGCTTCCTTTTGAGGTTTTCCCATCATATGGAAGCATGCTTCTTGAGTTTAAGGGCGACAATCTTGACTTTCTATCAGCCTGAAATCTCCTTGTATTCAAATACTCGCTCCACAATTTGAAGCTAATCTACAAACTCATCTGGCTGGAGTCTTCCCTCAAATTCAGGAATGTCTACTTTGATATCACTAGGGCAAAATGGTTGTTGTTAAGGACGGCGGTAGTTGTCAATGGATGACGAACTGCTACTACCCGCATCACCTTCTAGGTTTTCTCTACAAGTTTCTAGCAAAACTCACTACATTTCTACGGTAGCCTCTAACTCTCATATTCGTCGTCTCATCTCATCCATTGCAACGTCCTATACATTCCTGCGTCTTGGAGGCATTTTTTTTTTGGCCTTTTCTGCAAGGTTAGGACTTAGGCAAAAACAATTAAAAAGTATAGTGGTGAAAAGGTAATTTTATGAGGTATAAGGGTGAAAAGGAATTTTAAGAAAGTGTGAGGCAGAATTGCAATTTTGGTAAAATATGGGGTGAAATTGCAATTTCAAAAAGTTTAGGGGCAAAATTGAAATTTCAGGAAGTTACAGGGTCAAATGTAATTTATGATAGTTCGGGGCTAAAATGTAAATATGGAAAGTATAGGGCCAATATATAAATATGAAAGAGTTTAAGGGTCAAACTATAAATATTAGAAGTTTGGCTGACTGGGCAGAGTGACGTGGCAGAATCGACAAGTGGCAGTCACTGAATGGCTGAACTGTCACTGACTAGATAGGTCAGGATGACGTGGTAGATGACGTCATCGTCTTCAACCTCCAGAGAGCGTGATTGGCACGTGGGGCGTGTAGTTAGCGTGTGGGAGGCACGTGGAGTTCCAGTGATGGCACGTGAGGGCGCGTGGAGTGTCAGACGGCAGTGAAACTCTCCAGTCTGAGGTTTTCCGGCCTTCCAAGCTCGATGGTGATGTCTGTTTCCCTGAACAATGACCAGAAATAGATTCTGACGGCGGCGGCTGCTCACTTTCAGGTGACTCTCTAACGACTCTCTCACTCTACTTGGCTTCTGGACACTCTCTAACCTTGCTCTGATACCAAAATGGTACAGAAGCTAAAGGAATACTCAGATTGATAAACTGATTCTATTCTTTTTTTGGTTCATTCTGAACAGAAGGAGAAAGCCTCCTTTTATATTAATTCCCAGGGATATTAAACGGACAGAAATTCAATGGAGTTTATCAAGGGAATTATAGAGGGGTAGGGGTTACATAGAATTGAAGAGGGAGTTACATGGAGTGTAAAGGAGTTATGGGAGTTACATGGTGGGTCATTCATTCTTGTCCGTTTCAACAAGAACACAGTGGATTTCACCGGGGGGGTAAATACAAGATACTACCACATTAAATCCACTTGTAGAAGGAGAGCCAATAGAATTTCGACATTGAAGGATGAGAATGGTTTGTGGATTCAAGATGAGTAGAAATTAGAAGAACATATTGTTGACTATTTCAAAAAGTTATTCTCTGAAGATGTTAGTGATGGGATGCATATATCTACTGCAACAAATTTTCCTTGTATTGAAGAAGGCCAGTTGAACCAGTTATCCAAGCAACCTAGCCATGAAGAAGTTAGAAGAGCCTTGTTTGCAATAGGAGGCTATTAAGCTCCTGGCATTGATGATTTTCCTCCTATAATTTTCCAAAAAAGTTAGGAAACTATAGAAAGGAGTGCTGTGCAATTTGTGATTGCAGCTTTTGAAGGAATCAAGGATATGAGGGAGGAAAACAAAACTTTACTCAGTTTTATTCCTAAAATTGAAAATCCTGAATTTGTTACTCAATTTCGTCCTATTTCTTTAAGTAATAATGTCCCGTATAAATATCTAACTAAAATTGTTGCTAACAAGTTGAAGCCATGCATAGAAGCTTTAATTTCACCATACCAATCAAGTTTCATTCCACGCAGATGCATTCAAGACAATATTATTATAGTCAATGAGGTAATTCACTCTATGAACAAAGTAGAGAAGGAAGGGGTTACTATGCTTTAAAGATAGACTTTGAAAAAGCCTATGATATGATGAGGTGGAGCTTTATTAGTAAGGCACTCAACAAGATAGGCTTTGATAATAAATTTCATGATGCTGTGATGAGATGCATTACCACAAGTTCTTTCAATGTTTTACAGAATGGTATTCAGACTTTTTTTTTTAATCCTTCAAGAGGTTTATGGCAAGGTGACCCACTTTTCTCGTATCTTTTTGTCATGTGTGATGAGGTTGATTCTAATAGGTGGAAACCTTTTCGAGTAACTAAAAATGGTCCTTTGATTTCTCATTGAATGTTTGCTAATGATTTATTACTTTTCTGTGGCCTCTATTGAACAAGCTAGAATTTTAATGAATTGTTTGAATAGTTTTTGTGAAATTTCAGGCTAGAAAGTTAACATAAGTAAATCTATTGTTTTCTTTTCAAGGAATGTTTCTCAACCAAAAAGAAAGGAAGTGAGTTGGGATTCAAAATCTCTTCAGATCTTGGAAGATACCTTGCAGTCCCTCTGATGTGAAGCAGTAGGGGAAGGTAAGGTAGAGAGATAGAGAAGGGAGAACTCAATGAGGGAGAAAAGGAAGAACTTGAGGGGGAGAGAGAATTCACTCAAACTATAACTCAAATCATTAATCTTAATCTGAATATAAATGAGCAATGGAACTCTTATTTATAGAGCTCAAATCCTAATCCTACTAGAATCTTAAGATAAGATTTCTCTTTTCAAACTATTTTAAATTTAAACAAAAGATAAATCCTAATTCAAATAATTAAATTCTAGGAATAAATAAAAAAAATAAAAAATAAAATTCAAATCTTAATAATCCTAAAAGATATTATGAAATCTAATTAAATATAAAATGTAATCTAAAGTATCTTAATAAAATAATTTTATTTAAAATCCTAATTATCCATTCTTTATCTTTCCCTCCCGCTTGAAAGAACTCTCCTCTGGAGAGTTAAGCTCCGCATTCTGTTTCATCTTTAAGAAACTCATCATCTACGTCTACTCCAGAAGGATATAACTCATGGGGGTCAAGTATGATATCGTCATTTATAGTCTCATCCTCTTTCTCAGCTGATGAAGTAATAATTAAAGCGCGTTGTGGACACCTTGATGCAATGTGACCTTTAGTATGACATCGAAAGCACTCAACTGTAGAACTGTTAGGACAAGAGTTGGATCCTGAAGACTCAATATTCTTAGAAGTACTCTCTTTCGAACCAAAGCTCTTAAACAAGGATTCTACCTCCAAAGCTTTATGATGAGCTTCTTCAAGAGATTCAGGAGGATGCAATTTAAGCTCTTGCTGTATATCAGCTCGAAGACCATTAACAAACTTTTGGATCATCATCCAATGGTCTTCCTTGACTTCACATCTAATAAGAAGATCGTCAAAACGGGCCATGTAGTCAGACACTACAGAAGTTTGTCTTAAGTTTAGCCATTGATTGTATAGTTGATTCTTATAATATGTAGATACATACTTCTCTTTAAGCTTCATCTTCATCTCTGCCCAAGTATTCATTGGAGGTTCTCATAGACGCTCTAGATTTTGCTGCACATTTTGCCAATACTTCTTGGCAGTGCTAACAAGCTTCATTTTGGTAAAACGAATATGGTGCACGTCAGTCATCTCATACCACTCACAAAGTAATCCTCCATACTAGCCAACCAATCCAAGAAAGCACTTGAATCTAATTGACCATCGAATTCAGGAGCGTCAACTTTAACCTTCTTAGTTATGTCATCAGGAGGAATCCGCCTATAAGCTTCTCGATGATCTTTAGGGGGTTGAAACATACCCTCTATTATATTGGACTCTGGTGTCTTGATTATCCCATTGACATCTTATATAGTCATTATGGGGGTTGTCGGTCTTAGGAAGAGGACCCCTACCATCTTGGTTTCCGTCGCCATGTTCATATTGACCAGTCTCATAAGGTAGAACCTTAAATTGACTAGAGGAAGGTATCTCTTTGTAGCCATTTGGATTTCCAAGTATACTTTCTGTTGTCTTACCCGAAAGTTGCTTGCTCATCATGTTTATGGACTGCCTCATCTCCTCGATCAATTGGTTTATGGACTGCCTCATTTCCTTGATCAATTGGTTTGTTTTCTCTCGATCTTGCTTTATCTCAATTCGAAGAGATTCAAGCGTTTGATCTACATACTCTTTGTAACTCTTTTCAATTTCTTCAAGGCCTTGTTGGGTAATTTGGGAATTTTTGGGCATGGTGAAATTTGGGCTATGATACCAAATGATGTGAAATAGTAGGGGAAGGTAAGGTAGAGAGATAGAGAAGGGAGAACTCAATGAGGGAGAAAAGGAAGAACTTGAGGGAGAGAGAGAATTCACTCAAACTATAACTCAAATCATTAATCTTAATAATGGGCTTTCTAGGCGGTTATTTTTTGCTTTTATTGGCGGGTAAGAACCGCCTTCTATTGGAGCGCCATAAAAGGTAGTGACTTTCGTAGGCGATTAAAACCGCCTACAAAAGTCCTATTTTGTAGGCGGTTATTCAGATAACCGCCTACAAAAGCCCTTCTTTTAAGACTTTTGTAGGCGGTTATCCATATAACCGTCTACAAAAGTTTACTTTTTGTAGGCGGTTATCTCTATAACCGCCTACAAAAAGTAAACTTTTGTAGACGGTTATATGGATAACCGCCTACAAAAGGTATCTGTTTTTTTTTTTTTAAATATTTTGATACTGGATTAATCCAGTATCAAAATATTGACCTATTAAACCCATTGACAAAAAAGAAATTATTATATTAAAAAATATCTACAAATTAATATCAATTTTATTAATAAATCAAAGAAATTACACACATTAATCCATAAAATAAAAAAAAAATAAAAGCTAGGATACAACTTAAACAATGAAAAAAAAATCTAACATACAATCTAACAATACCATGACAAAAATAAATCAAATGCAACAAATAGCTAGGATTAACCAAACTGAATCCATAATATTTGATCTTCTTCATATGTAGATATGTTAGCCTTGCCAAGATTGCTCCATACACCTAACATAAATGTGTATATATATATATATATTCTAAGATTCACAAGTGCACTGATGACTACTCCAACCATAAGATATGAAGGGTGTTACACTAGAGAATTAAAAAAGAAAAATGAATTCTTGTAAATGTGGCATACCAACAGAATTGTAATGTATCTTGGATGTCTACAGGGACTTGACATCATGAATGAGATCTTTGATCAACAGATACTTCAATAAACTTCTCTTCTTCATCTGATTTTACTGTTGTTAATGGCATTTCTACGAGCATATTTGGTGGGGCAAAATACATGTGTAAAGACATCATACAAATAAGAATGCCCAAGAAAAGCTGCAGAGAGAAAGAAGAAGTCACTGTCCAAGGATATCATGATATTCAAATTCAACAGGAGCCTGAGGTAAGATGAAATAGAAAACAAGAATATTTAGAAAGTGATTTGCACATCAATTATGATAATGAGAAAATAAACTTTTTAAAAAGAATACTTGAAACAAGCATTCTAAACAATTTATGGAGAATTATATTTCTCCCTTAACATTTAAGATCGACAAGCTCAAAACTAGAACAACAGCAAAACAGGTTTGCTCATTCTGTAACCCAAAACTCCAATTGCTCTGAAGAAATTTGATCTGAGCTAAAAGCAATGAAGAGAGGGCATTAAACAATTTCCTAAACAAAGAAAAATTACAAGGAAATTTACCTGCAATGTAGGCTTGAAATTGAAGAGGAATATTGATAGTATCATTGTCAGGAGCATTGCCATAGATGTAGAATAAACCTAAAGAAAGCAATCAACTAACATTTAATAGGGTATAAATAAAATAAAAGAAAGGCATCATATGCATTGAGAAAACCCAATTTAGCTGGTAAATCAAGTTAAATGAAAATTATCATGTTTTAATGGAAATCCTAAATAATCATTAAGAAAACCCAATTTAGCTACCATTCTATCCTGATCCGCACAAAAAACCTATGTTGACAGAAATTTCACCCAACTCTTTAATATTCAAAACTAAAACCACTATATCTATTCAACCTCTAATTGGTAAATTAAACCTTGAACCTGCTTCACCAAAAGGTTATAGGTTTTCAATGATCACCTTTAATCTATAACTGCATCCCACATGATGGCTTCCATCCCCTTGTCCATTATAAGGTGTGCAACATATTTCTAGGAATCAAATATAAGCTTAATCTACAAAGTACTAACCCAAGTAACTAGCCACAACAAGCATATAATTAAGATTTCTACAGAATCACAAGAGTTAAAGCCCCAAATAATTTTGCCTTTTTTCTCATTTTAAAATGTAATTATTTATTAATATTGAAGTGGAAAATGGAGAAGAAAAAGAAATCAATAGTTTGAAGGATTAGAACACTGATAAAAGCACTTGCATGTGTGAGTATGTAAACATTTGACGTTCAAAAGCAAGGAAGATACCTACATGTACAACTGAACATTCTGCCAGTATAAAGCTGTCATTGTTTTTCTTCATCAAGAACTCAGTATAAATACTAGCCAATGCAGAGAGACAAGCAGATAAAACTCCTAACATGTATCCTTGAATTGGTGCTGATAAAAGGGAGTCACACGAAGCCTCTCCACAGCCCCTGACCTATGTCAATAGAAAACAGTAGAGCTTTGATGTTAAGAATATTCCATAATGAGGCTAACATTGTAAACCTAACATTCAAAACAGCATGTGTCTGTCGGGATGAGAGAAAGTGAAAGAGAAAAAAGAGAGGCCGAAATAAAGAGAAAGAGTCATATATAGTGATAAAGGGATTTGTGAGTAATTTTTTTAAAAAAAATTATAGAACCAGTTGCCTCCCTAAATTCTACTATTTAATCCTAAATTTGCAGTTTATGATACACTCTTATGGCAAATAATGCATTAAATAAAGATAACGGTTATACAATTATGAAATGGATTTGTAAGTAATTTTTTTATTTTTGGCACCTGGCTTGTGGTTAGTAACCAGAAAGAGACCTATATACCAGCATTGGATGTCAATAATATTAGTTCATGTCATGAGTTTCACTAGGAGCACTCCCTACAACATTTTATAAGGTTTCTTCACCACAAGGACAGGGCATTTGGCATTTTGGATACAGTAGTTGCCCACACTTCCTATAAGAGCCATGTATGAGCATGATGGTGTCAGTAACTTAGTACCAAGTAATTTTGAATGTGGAAGTTTTGTCCTTCTTACATAGGATGATCAGATAGTTGTATTAAAAACAAAAACTAAGGCATTAGCCTTTAAAATTTTGATAATCATCATGTAGAATGCACAAGCGAGAAGAAGTAAACCTTTTTATTTTCCCAAGCCCACCCTCACCCAACACGAGCAAATCAATTTTATGCTTTTCAACTGCATGGCATATGACTGTTCTAGGATCACCTTCCTCTGTAAATATCTCTGCATTCACCTGTACAAATAAATAAACATCTCTGATCATTCTTGTTTAGCCTTCATTTGGACATTTTCATTGCTCAAACAAATAAGCTCTTGAGTATACATACAGACAAACACAAAGTAGACATGGTTCAAATATTAGAAAAATAAATTTACATAGATTCCAAAAAAAGGAAAAAACGTACCCCATGACTACCGCATATATTCTTAGCTTTCTCCAGGAGAGCCAGCGCAAGCTTTTTTTGATTCTCTTTATATGAGTTCACAAAATCTAGTCCTCCGTGTTTGAGTAGAACACAAGTTCATCAACAAGAAAGAAACCGCAAAAGCAGTTGCCAATGTGAAACTCTAATAAACAAGAAAAATAACAGCAAAAAAAAAACCCGCACACACATACACATACAAAGGAAAAGGATCCCTGACATTAATGAGTCAATGAAATTTTTAGCACTTAACTGGCTGAAAAAAGAGAGTAGAGAGGCGAGCAGAGCCGATAGAAAGCTGAAATTGTGTAGTTGTTATCAAGATCAGGCGGAGCCATTAAGAGCATAATGGGCTTGTTTCTTAAGGATTTCTTGAGAGTTTGGAGCAACCAAATGAGCGCATAGTAATTGTATTCGCTTTCATCGATGGCCACGACATAGTAACTGAATTAGTGAGGTTCCGAATTTGACGATCTGTGAAAAGCAACGAGAGGTAGAAGAATCTGGTAAATAAATCACATCACCCAAATACCATTGACATAGTGATTATTGAACTTAATCGAAAGAAAACACACAAATAAAATAAAACCTTAGAAATATGGGATTTTGCAATTTTCACCTGGATAATCAATGGTGAACTCATGCAATTTTCAAACTCTGGCAGAAGGGATGAACTTGTATAATTTATGGAGAACCCTAACAGTAGAATGAGAGGAGAGAACAATTGATCTCAATGGAAGGGCTTGTTAGAGAGAGAGAGGAACAAGAAGGAAGGAGCATGGTGGGAGCAAGTTGAACTTGCTGGTAGGACTTGCTATGTATTTGGTGGACCATGGCATGGGAGAGAGCGAGAATGAGAGAAGGGAGGGCGAGGACGAGGACGAGGATGAGAGGAACCTGATGAGTGGCGGAGAGCAAACACGAAAAGTGTTTAAGGGATTTTTTTTTTCAAATAACAAAGGAAAAGTAGGCGGTTATATCTAAAAACCGCCTACTTTTCCTTTAAAATTTTTTAGTTTGAGATTATTTTTATTTACATTATTTATTAATTTATTTATTTATTTTTACCCACACTTTTGTAGGTGGTTATTTAAATAACCACCTTCAAAGGTCTATTTTCATAGGCGGTTATTTCACAACTGTCTATAAAAGCTTCCCGCCTCACTTTTGTAGGCGTTTTTTAAAATAACCGCCTACTTTTGTGCGCCTAAAAAAGTCAGTTTTGTTGTAGTGTATCTGAATACAAATGAGCAATGGAACTCTTATTTATAGAGTTCAAATCCTAATCCTACTAGAATCTTAAGATAAGATTTCTCTTTTCAAACTATTTTAAATTTAAACAAAAGATAAATCCTAATTCAAATAATTAAATTCTAGGAATAAATAAAAAAAATAAAAAATAAAATTCAAATCCTAATAATCCTAAAAGATATTATGAAATCTAATTAAATATAAAATGTAATCTAAAGTATCTTAATAAAATAATTTTATTTAAAATCCTAATTATCCATTCTTTATCACCCTCTTCATGGAGGTAGGAAAAGGAAAAAAGATTTTAACTTTATTATTGACTAAGTGCACTCTAAATTGGCAGGTTAGAAAGCAAAATGTTTGTCTAGAGCCGGAAGAATTACATTAGCAAAATCTGTTATCAGGGCAACCCCAATTTATACCATGCAAGCTATGCAAATCCGGTGGATATAAGCAAAAAGGTGGAGCACATCCAAGTGAGTTTGTCCGGGGAGATGAGCCGAATGAAAAGAAACTTCATTTAGTAAGTTAGGCGACTATGTGCAAACCAAAACATCTTGGTGGACTTGGCTTTAGAGACCTTACAAATTTTAATAAAGTTTGTGGTGCTAAGCTATGTTGGAGACTCGGATATGGAAATCATGCTTTGTGGAAAACTGTTCTGAATAAAAACTATAGAGAGCGTGGAATCAATGAATAGGGCTGGTTGGCTAAGCAACCTGATTCTGGCTTGTGGAAATTCTTATGTAATCAATGGCCTATTATTCAGCAAGGAATAAAATGGGTTGTGGGAAATGGGCAAACTGAGTTTTTTTTAAGATCAATGGGTTAAAGAAGGCATCAAATTGGTGGATTTTGTGGGCCTGAACCATGCTAGTTTCCATTCCAACTTAAAGGTGTATGAATGGGTTGATGGGAACGGCCAATGGGATCTACAAAGAATGAGTGGGCTAATACCAAATGATTTGCTGAATTTGATTAGAGCCATAACTCCTCCTCATCCTAATCTGGGAGACGATATATATGTTGGGGGAAGAACCAATGATGGTCAATTCACAATTAAATCTGCTTATGAGATGGTGACAGAAGAGGATGTTTGTACAGGTGAAGAGAAAATTTGGAAGAAGATATAGAGGTGGAAAGGTATGGAGAAAGTTAAAACTTTTTTGTGGTTGGTTTATCATGATAGATTACTTACTAAGAAGAGACGAAGCACATGGTCAGGGTCCTCTTCTATATGTAGTATATGCAATGAAGAGGAGGAAACTACTCTACATGCATTGAGGGACTGTAAACAAGCAAGAAAAGTGTGAGATGCTCTCGTTGAAACTACTTGGAAACCAATCTTCTATGCTCTTGATCTTCAACCCTGGATTGAACTTAACTTTAGTAAGGAGTTAGCAAAGAAAGAGTTGCAACCTTGGCAGATAGTTTGGGGATATGGCATTTTGCAACTATGGTGCTGGAGAAACAAGGAATGTTTTGATGCCTCTTTTGTGAGAAAAAATAATCCTGCCATGGAAATCATCATGCTTCATGAGAGGATAAAGATAGACTATGAAAGAAGAACCCAAATTATGGTCACGTCTACTGATGATAGTAATGAGCATTGGACTATCCCTCATAGAGGATGGTTTAAAATTAATGTTGATGATTCAATATGTGTAGAAATTCATTCTACTAGTTGTGGGGGAGTGTTGAGAGATGAAAATGCCTGCTGGGTTGGTGGTTTTTACAAGTGGATTGGTAATTGCTCGAGCTATGTGAAGCTGAGGCTTGGGGAATAGTTGAAGGTCTTTAATTTGCCTGGGAGATTGGATGTTGAAGGGTAGAAGTTGATCCAATTCTCTATCCGTTGTGAATGATGTTTTGAAAGATCAAGATCTACCAGGTATGCTAGAGGTTAGCAACACTATGAGGGTAAAAAAGAGCTTCAATGTCGACACTGGGAAGTGAAAATTACATATGTTAATAGAGAAGCTAATTGTCTTACTGATGCTCTGACTAGATTTGCTAGGTTGAATTGTTTAGCAATGATTTTCTAAGATATCCACCTGATTTTATAGGTGGTATTATTGTACTACAGGATCATTTGGGACTTGTCCCTACTATGATGTAATGTGTTTTCTTTGCGCTTAGCCCACCATTATTTTACCAAAAAAAATATTGGTTAGTTCAAATGGAAGAGATTTGATTCTCTTTAAGTAAGGTTGAGGGTTTGAATCTTATGATTAGAAAAAAAAGATTAAATTGAAAGAATTATCTCTAATTAAGCCCAACAATCTTTGAATCTAACATGATATGAAAGGATTCCCTCCATTTTAAAATATAAGAGATAAATAACTAAATTATCATAAACAAAAAAATAAATAGGCATTTTAAATAGGGAGAAAGACATTTAAGGACCCTCATATGAAGATATTCTCTTCCAAGGACCCAGATTACAAATTCAGTACTCCTGTAAACTGAATTCCCAACTCGAATCAACTGAATCCAGCACTTGTACTATTCATTTATAAATATTTTTGTATGGAGGTCCTTCAATATCTTTCTCCCTTTTAAATATGTCATAAAGGGAATTTTTTTTCAAAAAAGTCCCTAATTTAATGTTCTTACTTAATTCTATTTTAACTCATACCTTATAATAATGAGTCTAATTTAATTAAGAGTAAAATTAAAAAAAAACACATTAATTTGTTAGACA
Source organism: Adenanthera pavonina (assembly GCA_026686845.1). Taxonomy (NCBI): domain Eukaryota; kingdom Viridiplantae; phylum Streptophyta; class Magnoliopsida; order Fabales; family Fabaceae; genus Adenanthera; species Adenanthera pavonina. The sequence continues at coordinate 16,272,257 of JAIVEN010000017.1, forward strand.
AAATTCATTTATCTCTAATGTCTTAAAACAAAACATATGATGAAAATATTTTATATTTTGGAATTGAGGAAATATCAAATAGCATATTTTTAACCAATTCATATCCAAGAAAATTTTTTAAAATCAGTTAATAGTCTTAAATTTTTCAAAAGTATTCATAACTTTTCCAAACACTCTTATTTAAACTCATTAAATTTTAACTCATTTCAAATATTTATAACAAAGATATGAGCAACATAGGACTAACTTAAGTGGCAAGAAAGAATGAGGTAGAGTGTGAGTAGTGGTAATTTATTCTTTATATATATATATAGTTATCTATTTATGCATTTTTCGATTCAAATGAGTAGCTTTCCTAACATAATTTTTTCATTTATAAGATTCAAATTCAAAACCTTATTTAAGATTGTTGAGTCCCTTATCATTTAATTCAACCCATTGGTAGCAATTTATTTTTTTTTAACTTGGACATCTATAAAAAAAAAACTGACAAGAATTTAAAAATTAGATAATCATTTTTTATGGAAGAGTAAAATTAAAGTAATAAAGTAATAAAAAGGAAGAGAAGTTATAATAAATATTTTAGCCCTATTTTCTTGCCACTATATTTTAGCTCTAGTTCAGTAATTCCTCATCCCAATGTTATTTTAATTAGTGGCCAAAAATGTCTTTTTTAATTATTTTACCCACTAGGCGACATTCTCATGGCGAAATTCTTAAATTGGAAACGGGCCCTAGCATCTTTTGTTTTACTTGTCTACACTTTCTATTTTTGTTTAGAGAACTTCTGTGATCACCTGCAAGAATTATAAACTAGAATGGCTAGTTTTTAAAGAGTAAGGTTTAAAAAACTAGATTGGAGATTGAACCAATCAAGAGATGGGTTTAAAATTTAATGGTTCAACTGTGGTTCAATCAAAATAAAACTGGTGATAATAATTTAATAATTTTTTAATTATAAATATTATATAAAAAATTAAAAATATTATTATTAATAAGTTTTACAACCTAATCTTAAAATTTAAATAAGTTAATATTTATCTATAATTATATTTTGAATTCAAAATAATCAATTAATATTCAATTTTCATATTATTTATTAAGTAAATTTATCATTATTAATAATTATGTATCATAATAATACTTATATAATATTATAAGATAGAAAAAAATTTATAAAAAAATAATGCTACTTATTACTAAAAATAATGTTATTTTATTTTAAAAACTAAAAGAAAAATTTGTCTACTACGTAATCGGTTTGACCAATTTTTTATTAGTTCTAAGAATAGCCAGTCATTATTTATATCCGGACCAGACCTGATATAGGTTCCTGATCTAACTAATCAATGAGACAAATCCAGTCTGGTTTTTTTAAGTTTGTTAGAGAAAACCTTCAATTCCACCACCTGGGTAGTACCCAGACTGGCATTTATAAACTATGAATAGTACATAAACTTTAAACTCAAATTTTGGGGTAGAAGCATATCCACTGTTCATCATTCGTGACAATAAAATGTTCCTTGTGGAATTTTTTATTTCTTATGTACAGTGACTTATTGTATTTTTTCCATTTTGTAAGTCACGTCCTAAAATCTCTCTCAGTTGATGTCTAATAATCATCATCTGAGTGAGTAGATTATACCTTAGGCCAATGAGAAGTGATTTTCACTTTTAGGTCAATCAAAATATGGTCTCCTCGGTGTCTGTCGTGTGTTTTGACATTTTCAGAAGTCCAAGCCTAGCACAAATGCATAACACAGTCTAAAGCACAAAGCATAATATTATACATATATATATACTGTACAGAAAAAATATGTTTAATTTCAAGAATTTTTAGAAAAAGAAAAAAAACACAGAATCATGTTGCATGCACTCCAGGAAATTACTCCCCACCAAAAAATTCGAAACTGAATTCTCTCCATTGGAATGCGTATTCCTCTCTCCATTTAATTGCGGGTCGTTTGATCAATTTCAAGGGCTCAAATAGTTAGTCATGGAACATTAAATTACCAGTTACCACTATTAACTATAGAACTTTTTTTTTCTTTTTTTTTATTTATTTATTTATTTTGTCTTTCAAATCCATGATCAAATTTCATAAGCCTAAAATGCAGTGTCTTTAGCAATATATTTGGGAATTGATATGAGTTATCAAAAATGTCAAACAATCGTATATCGAAAAAAAATATCAAACAATCAGAAATTAAAATAGAGATAAAAGGAAAGACATTCTAAAAGAGAGGACTCAAATTGAAGGGGGAAAAAGATAACGGTAACGTGAGAAGGAAATTTTGGCCAAAAAACATAAACATGAGAAGGAGATTACAAGCCTGGTAAATTAGTTGTTTGTCACATTTTTTTGAATCTAAAATGCATTTGGTTAAGGTTTTTCTTAAGAGAATCAAAGGTAGGAGAGTTCTCTTTCCTCCCCTTCCCTCTCTCCCCCTTGATTAAAATCTCACCTATCATCTCATCTCATCTCTCTTCCATTTAAATTAAACACTACATTAAATAAATTCAAAATCCTAATTAAGCATTGTATGGTTGGGGTTTTCAAGTTGGTTGGAAAAATTGAAAGGGAGGGGAGGCAAAATTTATCTTTTCTTTTTCTTTCTCTTCAAATTAAGGTTTTTTTTTTCCGGAAAGGGGGGAAGATATATAAATTTGACACATATGGACTATATTACCTTCCCCTATTTACAATATTACAAATCTAACCTAAGTATTATATTACCTTCTCATATCTATAATAAATAGCTCCCCTCCTTCTCACAAAAAAAAATAGCTTCTTTCTTTCCTAAACCAAATAAAAAAATCATTAAAATACATTTCCTCTTTTTAACCTAACCAAACAAGAAGTCATTAAAACCTCCTCCTTCCCTTCATTAAAGTTTCTCCCCTCCTCCCCTCCATTTGAACACCATGTAAATTTAAATTATTATATCTTACTCAATATCATTAGACGTGCGCAGATACAAAATTAAAATGAGTTTTAATATTTTCATAAAACAAATGCAATTATTCATTTCTTTATTTTTGGTGTAATTGTGGGGGCTGGAATGATGCTAATTTATCTTAATTCGGCAAACTTGGTGGCTTCAGAAAGGTTATCTAACAAGCTCTCCACTAATACAAGGGTTTCACCAAACGGTAGCATGTGGTAATATGCTAACTCTGGAATGTTAGCAGTTTCTCGGCCCAAAAAGAAGGGGAAAAAATGGAAATATAACAATTTCATCACTGTCTCTACCTCCTTGGTCTCTCCCATGTATTAAGAAACAAGAGTTTTATTACTTTACCCGTAAGCACTCCTGCAAATGATGATTAACTCGAGCGGAAAATAAGAGGGGTTATTATTATTAGGCTTCAAAAACTACTTGCTTTGACCCAATCCAAAATGGAAACGGACAACAATTGCTCAGAAGAACACAAGATAAACAGGGTTATCCGTAAGCCCTGAAGCATCTCACCTTGAATTTTTTAAAGAAAAGCATAACATCAAAATTAATGGGGATGGGTTGAGGGCACAATTCAAGGTGTATCAATATTATAATTTATACATATACAAACTCATACCTCTTATCTTCTTCCAAAACTCATCACTATTACTTGTCTCAGACAGAGATATACAAGAAATAGCAGTCTCTCCAGCAATAACAGAAAACAACTCCATGGACAACATATTCAGAAACAGCAACTTTTTCATGTTTACCTATGAACTCTTTCTGTGAAATTCTTTCTCAGAAGCACCAGATGATTTACGGCCTGGTAAGAAATAACAACTGGATAAAACAGAGTTTGGTAAAAGTTGCTAGGTGTTCAAAGCCATAAATAAGTTCTGCTTACGAGCATGCTCTGGAATAAGCCGATTGACAATATCAGGTGGTATACCTGCGAGCTCTGCAATGATAACATATAGAAGTCAAGGAGGCCATAAACCAACAATGACAAAATCCCAACTTTGGTACAAAGTTATGAGATTTTAACTCAACACTCAAAATTTTTTGTATGGCTTTAATACTCAAAAACTATGATGTTCCAATTCACACGTTTAGAGCTACTAAATGATTTTATCTCAAATTTTAGACATCAAATATTCATTTTTAAATACATACGTTATACTCAAAAATATTTTTTTCCGAGTACCAATGCATGCATAAATTAGTTTTACAATAAGTCCTATCAAATTTTTTCACAAGTTCAATCTGGAGGTTGAAAGTGCCAATTACATTTACCATAGTTAATTTCCTTCCTCAGCACTGCAACTGATCAAGTTGATTGGACTTCACCTAACTAACTCTTGAGTTGCAATGGTACTTAATATGGTATCAAAAGCCTCCATGACCACTTACCAAGAAAAAAAAAAAAGCCTCTGTGACCAAATGGTTGGAGTTTGATTATTACCAACTCCATATGCTTAAATGGGTTGCAGCACAAACACAAGAACAAGGTATGATGGATTCATCTTTCCTCCATGTCCGAAGGATTTTTGTATCGAGGGACATGTCAGAAATTACAAAACAATTATTTCCTTTGCTTAACATCAGTTTTTGGGTTCAACTGATCCCTGATAAAGCATACATAATAAAGAAATGAAAACCAAAAGCATAAGGCTTATCTTCATTTATATCGATGTAGTAAACATGTTTCTGTCGCAAGCAAACTCATTAACTGGTTTATTGCTTCAGATAAAGCATTTTCCAAAGAACTCCTGTAATCTATTAGGTAGTAATTCTGGAACTCACCCTGAGATTTAAAATTAAACAAAGGAGGAAGTGGGCGGCCATTAGGAAGGCGGGTGTTTGGGTCCCTTAATTCATCGAAGAAGGGATGAATGCAAGCTTCCAACTGCAGTACCATAAAATGGCAAGCTTCAAATAGTATTATAAAAATATTCTACATCCACGATCACAACAAAGAAAAAAAAAAACAGAAGAAGACAGACACAGAGATGTTAAACTTACAGCAGTGCACCGTAAATTGGGAGAGTACTGAAAGAATCTGCATACAAGGTCAACGGCTTCTGGGGGTAGACGTTTCTGAAAGACCTGTCAGATATGGAAGGAAATCTAGGTATATGTTCCCAGTGCCAAAAAGATTCATTTTAAGCAATGAATATCAACACAAGCACAAAAGTTATACCAAAATTTGCGAAAGCTCAAAACAAATAGCTTCACATCTACATATAATAATGATACTAATTTGCAACCATATTGAAATAAATTTCCTATTCGTAATTTTGGGATGTCTATAAGACCTCCCACACCAACCAATGGGCAACCAGAACTGTGTGTGTGTGTGTGTGTTAAGAAAATGTAGACCACACCACGTCTCTGAATTCTGAAAACAATGTTGCCTCCTCTTGGCATCCCTGGACTAGGAAGTGTCAGTAATGCACAAAATCTATAGACCATTCTGTTCAATGTCAGCAAAGGGATCGCATGATTCTTGATCTGCAATTAACGCTATCTAATACCATCACAAATTGGCTATATTGATAAGTATCCTTCCGTAGCATGTACCATTGAATGATATGAATAAGCTTCCTTCCTCAATAATAACAATTTCACTTTTATAATGAACCAAGTAAAAAAAAAAAATTTTTGAAGGGGGATTATTGAACTTTAGTTTGGATTCTGCTTCCCATGATCCCATCTATCTGATAAAATGCTTTCCCTAAACCTCATAAGGGGCATTCTGAACACAAGACGCTCAATTTAACATTTTAATCAGTCAGTTTTTGTCAATCTCTTTACAAAACCACAGAAAAATAAGCATAATTCCATCAGACAAACCATGCTGATTGCTGATAAAAAACATTTAGTAGGAAGTATCAAGCACATGCTCAAAAATAGTTAAAATCATGATTACCTTGGAAAAGAATGAGAACGAAGGGATTTAATCAAAATCCTGAATTACTGAGAGCATTTGCAACAAATTAAATTATGTAAGCAGATGACAAGACAGAACAGACCTTGTGCCATGGATGAGGTTTTATTTGCGGAAACTTAAATTCAGTATAATTTGGGTTCATGCATTTTATCTCTTCCCGGGTTGGAGTTCCCAAAACCTGAACAAAAGCAGCTTCTCCTTTATACCACCAGCTTGCTCATATTAGGAAGAAACAATCAAGTATAAAAGTGCAACTTAAAGCACAAAAGTGGAAAGCATGGCACAAATAAGTTAAATTCTCCTTTCCTTTTGCACTGATGTGAAGAAAATGTGAAAATTCTCAGAATATTTATCATTTCATATTAAAATGACCAAATTTATTCAGTCTACCAAGAAGCTTTACATAATTTATTGCAAGTATTACATAAATCTAAGATAGTAATCCAGGCTTTTGCAATGTATGGCTGGTAAAATATGAATCTACTAGCCCAAATGACAAGAGAGTTGACCCCTCACCTTGATGATTTCAACTAGTTGATCAACTCCACTTTCTCCGGGAAACAAAGGCTGCAAAATAAGTTGGACTTCAATGACAAGGAAAAAAAACGAGGGATGTGTGTGGGTGCGTGCGTGTGTCTTACCTGTCCAAGAAGTAGTTCAGCCATCACACAACCAGTTGACCATATATCTATGGCAGTTGTGTACTCAGTGGCGCCAAATATAAGCTCTGGAGCACGATAGTATCTTGAACAGATATAAGACACATTTGGTTCTCCTTTCACCTGAAGAATAATAAATATGATTAAAACCTGAGTAAAGAAACAAATGCTTCCAGCAAACATCAGTGGGCTAAATATCTCACCAACACTTTTGCACTTCCAAAATCACAAAGTTTGAGCTGATGTGTATGTGGGTTCACCTGCCATAAGCAACATGCATTTGAGCACAACAAAACAAATAGCAACTCATGCTCACATGCATTTACTAATATCTACATGTACATATTCTAGCATCTTTTTTTTTTTCCCCTTTTAATGTTAAGCCAAACTTCAAATTATAATGATCCCTACATGACATTGAGTTGACTGCAGGCTCCTAAACCTAAATATCCAATGAATGGGATCCTTTTCTTGGTCTATCCAATGCTCTCCTCCAATAACTTTGCAAAAGTAAAAGTAAACCTTCCAGCAAGGTATGGCAATGGTAAAGGCTAAAGAGGGAAGAACGTGATGTATTTAATTATTCCAAAAATATCTAGCACCTGCACCTCCCATCAAGTCAGAGCTCAATAGTGGTTCCTCACGTATTAAATCACTACTCTGCTCATTCCTCACATAAAATAGTAAAACACAACTACAAGAAACAAAAACACTGAGACATTCCACCTCAGGTTTGTCTAGAAGACTGTCAATTCTCATGAATGAGTTTTATAAAATGAATTTACAACAAACAATTCCTCAGAGTCAAACTTTTCTTCAGCAGTTCATACTTTTGTAATTATTGGTTAGGTTCTAAGGAAACTCTTATATATCAATTACATTAGGGCAAAAAATACTTTAAGAGGAAATGTACAACACATTAAATAGTGAAAGATAGAAATTTCAAATAAAAAGCATCATCAATAGTTTTAACCAACTAAAAATGAAATAAGAGTATAAATTAAAATGGACTAAATATTTTTGCATCAACATGTGACAACATGAATAATTTTAAAATAGTATAAGGTAAAATCAGGTTTCATAAAACCATACGTTATAAGACTAATTTCAGTGAGAAGTTCAAAAACATTACCTAATGATTTGATTATAATTATGCTGGCCAAAAAAAAAATTACAGTTACAAAGCCTTTTGAGGGAAATGAATTCTCCTTCACTAAGGCAGAAATATAAGGGTGCCGGTATGCATTATTTGGGCATCAGATGGATATGAACAGAACAAACTGAATGTTTTCTTAATCTCATTTCAGCAATGCTCCCTTCAGTGTGTAACTGTTCATTTATTTAGATTTAGAGTATAAACAAAATTTCAAACACTTCTTAAAGATTGTATGAACATGCCGGAACTTTTGACAAGGAATGACACTTTGTAGCACTCAATATCACATTAGAATCAATAGCTCAATGGGATGTCTTACTAGTAAGTTCTGAGGTTTAATGTCACGATGACATATTCCAATACAATTATGTATGTAAGCAAGGGCCCTGCAAATCTGCAACGAGACACATAAGAAAAACATAATAACAGCAATAACAACAACAGATAAGAAATGCTGGAGATTTAAAATATGTAAACCACATTATCACTCTTGGGTTTTCCTTCTTTTGAAAGTCTTTTTCCAAAATACAAGTGCAATGTCCACAATTCGTAAGTTCAGAGGCAAATACTTAAACAAAATGAAATCATCAGTGAAGCTCGACTCAAAAGTGTTCAGATGGGGCAATATAAGGCTGAGAAAAGTGTGAAACAAAAAATTAAGCAGGGTTCAAATTTTAGAAGGGATGAATTAGCTCTTCAGGGAATAATCATATATTATTTGGGAGAATACGTTTCTTTATAAGGGTTATTTGTATGTTTGTAATCATCTAAAACTTTGGAGGGTTATCTCTCCCTATTGTTAACTGTTTCCACTCCAGATCAAACAGAGAAACAAGCAATGACATACCTGGTAGGTATAAAGCTTAACGTTTAATAAAGGCATTCGCTGGTTCATCCTGCTATGGTTCCTTGCAATACGGTGAACAGTTTCAGGAACATATTCAAGCACCAGATTCAAGTAAAGCTCTTCTTTGTCAGTTGTTGAAAAGAAGCAATGCTTAAGGGCGACAATATTTGGATGATCCAACATTTGCATAATCTGTAACTCCCTGTTCTTGTAGCGCTTGTCTTGGAGAACCTTCTTGATGGCTACAATTTCTCCAGTTTCTCTACATTTTGCCTAATAAAGCCATTAAAGTGAGTAAAATTACAAGTATATTGTCATTAAAAAGCATGATCAAAAGATATCAAGAGAAAAACAATGTGGCTCTCCCTCACCTGAAAGACAACACCAAAAGAGCCTGTTCCAACCACGTGTTCTGCAATGTAGCTGACATTCTATGAACTCAAAACAAAGCATACATCAGGGATGTTGTCACCAGCTAATAATTCACTTATGATCAGATAAATAACCGCAAAAAAAGTTTGACCTGCCTAGATTGACCATTTCGACCACCAATGCTAGTTCTTATCACATGTCCTGTTTCGGCACCAACACCATCAATGATGTCAGGCTCACTATCCTGAAAAATACAAATAGTAACACCTAAGAACAAGAAAAGCTAAGAAAACAAAATCAAAATCAACAGATGGTAAGTTCTGGCAGCAGTCACTTCTTAAATCACATTAAGTGCCCTTGGTGTGAAGGAATCACTTCCAAACTGATAAAAAGTGATTCCTTTAATTCCAAACTCATCTGGAAGACAATCCAAGCTTAAAATAAGATTTCAGCAATTGATATGAGAAATCCAAGTATCTAAAAGATGAAATGAGTATAACCATGTATGAAAATACAGAAACTTACTCTGTCCTCATCATGGTCAATCTTGTCCCTCAACCTCAATTCAAGCATCTCTCTCCCAAGCCAATCCACTGAACTAGATGAACCCCTGAAGCCATTAACAGACCTTGAACTGCTGGCCCCACCATTTCCAAGGCTAGCAGACGCCATGAATGACTTTGACAAGTCCCACAGGTTCTACTATTTGCTGCCTTCTGGATACGTCACTCCGGTGTTGCTAATTTCCTTCAAGAACATGTCACCCAATAAGAATTCGTCAAGAACAAAGACAAGATGGAACGCAGAAAACACAGCATAATACCCATAACGATTAGCATAATGTAACCGAAAGAAAAATTCGAAAGCATTCAACAAACAAAAAAACTAATTCTGAAGAATGATCAGATCTAATCCGATAAAGCTCCAGTTGCGAAAAATTAAATCATCACAACATTTAAACCTTAAATAAATTAAACTTAATGGTTAACACCAACAACACCATTTCTAATAACGGCAAAAGGAAAAAGGGAAAAAAGGAAAGTAAGAATCTAATCTAAGTTCAATCTAAAACAACATCAAATCCAAACATTGAAATGAATGATCAAAAGCTAAAAACATAACCGTCGCTTCCTCCCACTAACCTGCAAGCGTTGCTGATCAAAATCGGGCCACTGCTCTTTCATGGTACTTAACCTTCAGCTTCAATCCGTAAAAGATTTTCCCTCTAAAAACTGACAGAAAGAAAGAACGAAAGATCGGATTAACTGGTTAATTTTCTTCAGATTTTCTCTAACTTTCTCGCTCTGTCTCTCTCTCAAGTTCTCTCGCAATGATACTGTTCAGCGTTTTCCAGTTTCCTTCTTTCCTCCTTTCTATCTAGTAACTCATTTTTCTGTCAAACGCTCTGAGGACACATATCCAGTATCCACTCTATTGTTTTATGACGATTTATTTATTTGTAATATTTTATTACTTTTTTTTTTTTCCAAAGTATCCTTCCCCCGACACTATACTCTCGAATTGTTAATTAGATCAGATTTGTTTTATATATAAAACTTGAAAATGATTGAAAAATGAAAAATTAACTTTGCTATTGGACATGAGCTTACCACCGGTGACAATTTGAACTGGTGTTAGAATTTATTTACAATTAAATACTATATATATATATTTTCTGGGAGAAGATTAGTACTTATTAATTATGTACTTGTCTCAATAATAATAGAATCTTTAAATTAATAAGAAGATATTATTAATGCATAATAATGTAAGAGGTGGTTTTGCCCAGTAATTTAAGAGCTTTAATTGGCTATATTTAATGAGAAATCTTTGTCATGAGCTCCTGCCCTAAAAAAAACTCTTTCCGATTCATATTATAAGATATTTTATATTAATTATATACATATTAAAAAAATAATTTTTTCATCAGAAATTAATACAAGAAATACTCATATTTTCTATTTTACCTTTATTAAATACTCTATTTTATTATTATTATAGAATTATAAATGATGAGTATGAAAGCATTAAAAATATAGGTAAAATGGGAAGAAAAATATTTAATGTCTTATATTTTGAATTAAAAACTTGTCATACAAAATGTCTTATAATATGGATTGTAGAGAGTAGTTTCATTTATTATATCCAAAGTCAATTTACTTTTATGTCCTTCTTGGATTAATATAGATTAGGTTTAGATTTTTTATGTGGCCCACTGATTACGTTTAGATTAAACTGTAGACTTTTGGCTAAATTATAAGGAAATTGACACAAATCCATATGAAATAGAAAGTATTTTAAAGAACTTAGAATTATAGTCATGGTTAATGGTTGTCAAAATCATTATTAGTTTATTTCAGAAAAATATGAATAATAACTTTAAGATATACTAGTGTTAATTTCAAAAAATACAAATGATAACTTTGACCAAAATCATCTAAATTTTTTATTTTATTTTTTTATCAAACTATCAAATATCTAGAAAGTTATGGATTTTAATTAATTTAGATAAAGTTGGGCAGGAGTATGAGAGCAGCAAAACTTTCTGAACAAGTAGTATTAAACAAAGTTGTATACCTAAACTCAAACACAAAACCGCTAATTAAATTAATCACTAGCACAAGTTTCTATTCAGTTAAGCAACAAGCTTGTTGGTTTTTTAGTTTATCTTTTATTACATTAGTTTTTATAATATGCATTTCTTTTAAAAAATTTAATATATTTCCTTGCTTACAAAATTATTTACTATCACAAAATTATATTTTCATATAATAATTCGGATCGAGTTGGATAGAAGCATAAGAGCAGCGAAACTTTTTGAACAAAAAATATTTAACATAGTTGTATATCTAGAACTTAAACACAAAATCACTAATTAAATTAGTCACTAATTAATTAGCACAACTCTCTAGTATTCAGATAAGCAACATGCTGGTTGGTTTTTTTAGTTTATCTTTTATTGCATTAGTTTTTATAATATGCATTTCTTTTAAAAAAATTTAATATATTTCCTTGCTTACAAAAATTATTTACTGTCACAAAATTATATCTTCATATAATGTAACTTTTTTGTCACTAAATAGAAATTTTACGATATATATATATATCAAAATGTTGAAAATGAATATAATTTCTTAAACAGAAATATCAAGTATAATTAAATGCAGAATAAATAACCTAATTTAGTTTTATTTTTGGCATTGTATAGAATTTAGAGGTTGAGTTATATTAGCCATGCAATTTCCTATAAATTCAATATTTTATATGGATGATATTGATACTGATAATTAATTTTAATAGGATAGGATTTAAGTAAAACTTTATTTTATTCTTTGGTGATCAAATTTATATATATATATATATATATATATCTTAATTCATAAAAAAAGTATTTATTTTATTTTCAGCATTCCCGAAACTTATTGAAAGGAGCGTTTCTATGATTTTATAATAATCTTACGAACATCCAAGCCTGCCATCATCGATATTTTATTGTGGCACATTGTAAAACATTAATTGATGAAGCTTATCTAAGCAAGAACCAACCCTATTGTTCTATATGAATGAACATTTGACTTCAAAATTCTTGACATCACATTCCCATCATCAAGAATGAGAATATCTGCCCTATGAACCAATATTAATGCAACACTTCATCGAAGTCTTGCAAACAAATAACTTGTGTATTGTTAGCCAGGCCTTCAAATTTTGTGATTGGCGTTCTTAGAAATTAAATTACTCTCTCCGTTTTCAAACAATTAACATTTGGACTTTTTTTTTAAAAGAATTGTTACTTTAGAATTTCAAGATAATATAAATTATATTTTTGACAATTTTTTTCTTTAACAATAATGAAGAATGAGACAAGTATTAAAGAGTATAAGAATATTATAGTAAAATATAATAATATTTTGATAATTTGTAAGTCACTTGTTAGCTTTCTTAATTTACGTGCATAACTAAGTATTCATTGTTAAAAAAAATGAAGGGAGTATTTATAATAATGTAATTATGTATTTAGAATGAAAGCTAGTGATACATAAATGTTGGTGAGTCAATTATGACCCTAATTGGTAGGAAAGTAAAATAGGCACACAAGATAATTTTATCTTGTTTGATATGTGTGGTAGATGTTTTCTTGAAAAACATCATTTTTGTCATATAAGAAAAAGGGGAAGCCTCTTATTTAACTAAGGAAACTTGCATTATGTTTGATTTGAGGTAAAGAGCCAAAAGGAAAGGGAAAAAAAGAAAGGTGATGATGAAAAAACTTCTTACTCGAGTCCATTTTAAAAGGTATTTTATATTAATTACATATATATTAAGAAAATTATTTTTCACCTAAAATCAATGCAAAAAGTACTTATATTTCCTATTTTGTCCTTATTAAATATCATATTCTATTATCATTGTAGGGTTATAAATGTGAAGTATGAAAGAACTAAATATAAGGGTAAAATGAAAAGAAAAATATTCAATACCCTATATTTTGAATAAAAAACTTGTCATACAAAATACTTTGTAATATAAACCGAATAGAGTAATTTGGTATAAAGGTAGGCCTCTCCCCTTTTGCATTCCATGTAAAGCAAATTGGCTAAATTTCATTCCATGAGAAAACTGATGGAATAACACTATATATTAATGGAATAGCACTACATATTCAATAATTAGCCTCCAAAAGTCTATCATACCCCTAAATCTAAGCTGATGCACTGATAATGAATTGATGATTATTGGGAGGGCATTTATGTTATTTCTGTTGTGAATAAATTGATGCTCCAAGCATGTAAGATGTGTTAATCTCAAAGTGTTAGAAATTCTGACTTATCAATCAAAGCGATTATAAACTCTTGGGTCATTTACCTCAAGATCCCGATCGAGATGCAAGTACTAAAATATAAATGAACGGGAAAGATAAAGCTTACTTGAGAATAGACTGGAAGTATGAAATTGTAAGCGGAGAAAAAGCTATTGAATATAGTGAAGAAGAAACATGTTTGCAGAATTGAATGATCATAAGAACATAACTTAAGGAAATTAATTCCTAAAACTATTTTATGAAATATATGAAGAATACAAATGGAATGCTAAAGGAAGTCGAGGCTTGAAGGGTGTTGGGAACAATTGTTGAATGTCCTTTCCTTGTCTATGTATATTCGTTTCTATTTATAGAGATGGTTTGGTGGCAGTTTACTCTCCCCGTTTTCAAACAATTAACATTTGGATATTTTATTTTATTTTTGAGAGAATTGTTACTTTAGAATTTCAAGATAATATAAATTATATTTTTGACAATTTTTTTCTTTAACAATAATGAAGAATGAGACAAGTATTAAAGAGTACCATATAATTAATAAAGATATTATAGTAAAATATAATAATATTTTATTAATTTTTAAGTTACTTGTTAGCTTTTTTAATTTATGTGCATTACTTCAAAATATTCATTGTAAAAAAAAATGAAGGGAGTATTTATAATAATGTAATTATGTATTTAGAATGAAAGCACGTGATACATATGTTGTTGAGTCAATTATGACCCTATTTGGTAGGAAAGTAAAATAGGCACACAAGATAATTTTATCTTGTTTGATATGTGTGGTAGATGTTTTCTTGAAAAACATCATTTTTGTCATATAAGAAAAAGGGGAAGCCTCTTATTCAACTAAGGAAACTTGCATTATGTTTGGTTTGAGGTAAAGAGCCAAAAGGAAAGGGAAAAAAGAAAGGAGATGATGAATAAACTTCTTCCTCTAGTCCATATTAGAAGGTATTTTATATTAATTACATATATATTAAGAAAATTATTTTTCACCTAAAATCAATGCAAAAAGTACTTATATTTCCTATTTTGCCCTTATTAAATATCATATTCTATTATCATTATAGGGTTATAAATGAGAAGTATGAAAGAATTAAATATAGAGGTAAAATGAAAAGAAAAATATCCAATACCCTATATTCACTACTAGAAAAATGCAATTTAGCGAGGGATCACTCATCCCTCGCTAAATAATCTAAATAGCGAAAAATTAGCAACGAATTAAATTTAGCGAGGGAGTTAACGAGAAATATCCTTTCCCTCACTAAATTAGTGAGAAATTAGCGAGAAATTTTTTATTCTTCACTAAATTATTATGAATAGCGAGGAATCTAGCTAGAGATTTGTCCATCGCTAAATTTTCTAAAATTAATTTTAATATATTAAAATTATTTTATTAAAAATTTAATTTTAATGAATTAAAATTTTTTAATAATTATGTTATAAAATTATTTTTATCAGTTGATTATTTTAAATTAATAAAAATAGTTAGATTAATTTTTATAACTTGTTGGTGAAAAATAAAATGAAAATTCATTTATTACAAAATTCAAAATATAAAATATTTTATGATATTAATAACTAAAATTATAATATATTTTTATTTTTTAACAATATATTAATTTATAAATATATGTGTGTATTAGTGTATAAATAAATAATATATATTTAATATTTCATATAAAGACTGCAAATACATTACAGTTCAACTGGCAAAAGTTTGAATATAAATACACTAAGAGCAGGAGGTCATGGGTTCGAACCTAAGTAAATGCATATTTGAAATCATTATATGACATGGCAGTGACGTGTCGCAATCACGGTGATATAGCCGTGGCGTGGCAGTGATGTGACATGGTGGTGGATGACATGGCAATGATGTGATGTGGCGTGGTCTTAGTGGTGACATGGAAATTTTAAATTTTTTGTAGTTTAGTGAGGAATGAGTTCTTCGCTAAATTTAGAGAGGGATTAAATCCCTCGCTAATTTAGTGAGGGAATCAACCCATTCCTCGCTAAAATTAGTAACATCATTTTTAGCAACCGAATTTGTGAGAGATAAAATCCCTCGTTATTTTTAAAATCACTACTAGAAAAATTGCATTTAGCGAGGGATTTATCCCTAACTAAATGCCATTTTTCTAGTAGTGATTTTGGATAAAAAACTTGTCATACAAAATACTCTATAATATAAATCGAACAGAGTAATTTGATATAAAGGTAGGCCTCTCCCCTTTGCATTCCATGTAAAGCAAATTGGCTAAATTTCATTCCATGACAAAACTGATGGAATAACACTATATATGAATCGAATAGCACTACATATTCAATAATTAGCCTCCAAAAGTGTATCATACCCCTAAATCTAAGCTGATGCACTGATAATGAATTGATAATTATTGGGAGGGCATTTATGTTATTTCAGTTGTATTTCTGTTGTGAATAAATTGATGCTTCAAGCATGTAAGATGTATTAATCTCAAAGTGTTAGAAATTCTGACTTATCAATCAAAGCCATTATAAACTCTTGGGCCATTTACCTCAAGATCCCGAGATGCAAGTACTAAAATATAAATGAACGTGAAAGATAAAGCTTGAGAATAGACTGGAAGTATGAAATTGTAAGCGGAGAAAAAGCTGTTGAATATAGTGAAGAAGAAACATGTTTGCAGAACTGAATGATCATAAGAACATAACTTAGGAAATTAATTCCTAATACTAAAGGGAAATATATATATGAAGAATGCAAATGGAATGCTAAGGGCCCGTTTGGTTCATTTTCTAGGTGTCCATGGAGTGAGAATCCTGATTCTATTCCCATACTTGGACTGTTTGGTTGGACATGGGAATAGGAATCTGGACTCCCATGGGAATGAAGATTACCAAAGATTTGGGAGTTAACTTTCCTACCTTGGACCATGACTTTGTTTATTCCTACCACTAGGAATGGAGATCAAATGACAAAAATGACTTTAATTATGAAATATTATTCTTAAAATATCCTTCACAGATTATGTAACCCATTTTCTCTTGAAAATTTTTCATTAATTCATACAAATTATTTAGTGTAATTTTTCTATATAATTTTTTTCTCTAAAAATATTTAATTTAAAAAATTTAAAATAAAAAATAATAAGAATTAAAATATACGTAAGTTTCTCTTTTATTTTTATATTACAATTTATACTTAGATATTTTTTATTTAATAAAAATAAAAATATCTAAAAGCTTAAAATATGAGGTTATTATCTGAATAAAAAAAAAAGATGTCACCCGTTTGTAACTAAAAAATAAATAAATAAAAGTTACATTATGAACACAATATTGGAGCAATTGATGTTGGGCTAAATTTTTACTTAGGTGCAATTCTGACTTTTTGCACATTATTTATATCTCATTCTATCGTTTTTTTATGTCCAACCAGACAAATTTAAGTTGTTATCTATGTCTTTCCTATGGTGAACCAAACAAAATTTTGGCTTACAAGATTCCATTCTATTCCATTCTCAACCATTCTATTCCAATCCATTTCCAACAATTCTACGAACTAAACGGGCCCTAAAGGAAGTCAGGCTTGAAGGGTGTTGGGAACAATTGTTGAATGTCCTTTCCTTGTCTATGTATATACGTTTCTATTTATAGAGATGGTTTGGTGGCAGTTTTCTCAGTGCCCACATGTGCGTGTTTCCTGTGTCCACTCTCCCTTATTTGAGCTCTCCACTTCTCCTCGTGACCACCTTCTTGCTGTTTCCACGTTCACCTCCTTAAAGTGCGTAGTAAAATAGTAGCTTATCCGCACATAGCCAACATGTCCCTGTGCTCTTTACTCCACATTCTCTCACTGTTACCCCTATTTTTAATTTTTCTTTACTTCTCATTTATAACCCTACAATAATGATAGAACATGATACTTACTAAGAATAAAATGAAAAATATTGATATTTTTTTTATTAATTTCAGGTGAAAAATAATTTATTTAATATGAGTGTAATTAATACAAAATACCTTATAATATGTACCGGATGGAGTAATTGATTGGAGCCACAACAACTTCACCCATTATCTCTCTTTTATTATTATTGTTATATATATATATATATTTTTTTTTTTTAAAATTAGATTTCATTGAGCCTAAAAACAATTTCTATCATGCCAAATATTATTTTGCAAAAAAATATTTTCTTTTCTTTCCTATGCATACCAAACATAACTCTACTAGTGAAACAGTTGATAAAGATACACTGAAAGTGATGATGGAGGGTGCCATTCTCCTTAACTCTACCAGTGAAACAACAGTGTGATAATGTTCCTAAAATCTTGTTGAATTCCAGAATGGAAGGAGGAGGATGGAGGTCTATCAGGTAATTGAATGAAGCTAGAGCATCAGCAACATTATCAAAGCCAGAAATTTTCTTCAAAGATTGCCGTTGAGAATGTGAAAATAGAATCTCAGGTTTTGAGAAAAAGTCAGGAGAGGAAGGGAATTGGGGATGACATACCTCGTATTAATTAAGTATCGCCATCACCTTGAAAGATACTGTGTTTTGCTGCTGCGAGTCGATTATATATCTTCGGAGGCAGGCCACTCCGGCGGCTTTGCTACTAAATATATAACTTGGTGGAAATGACAACGTACCTCGTATATATATCATATGAGCTACAAAATAAAATAACTTGGTGGCCGTGATTTTATGAATAGCGTTGCTCTCCATAAATTTTGAAATTTATTTTGATAATCATATGGATTTGTAACTATTAAATAAAACGTCTAATTAATACACATATAAACTATTTATTTGGTTATTCTTTTTTATTATTGTAAGTTGTTACCAATCAATTTCAAAGTTAATTTTGAGAATTTTTGGTGCAAATATTTTTTATATACTAACCTTTTTCAGAAGTCACGTTAATTAAGCACTAATTAATTTAAATCCATCTTAGTCAAACTACATTGGTGTATACTCCTTCAGGTTCAAAATATAAATATCTTCTAGAGCATTTTCTTGGTTCATATAACATAATATTATGTAATGGTTTGCTTTTTTTATTTCTAGTCATTTAATGAACACTCTTATAAATTATAGCTTGAAATCATGTAAAGGAGTGGAACAAGCTTTGATTAATAAGAGTAAAAAAGAAATATTTTACTCTCTTTTAAGATATTTAAGAATATAATAAGCTTTTTTAATATGTGTGAAATAATTGAAAATATTTTATATATATTTTGGACCCAAGAGAGTAGTTTTTCTTGTTATAATTTTCTCTATTCAGAACACTTGAATCTAAGATCTTGCTTAATGTTCAATAAATATTTTCTTCATTTGCTGCAAATATTTTGAGATGACTCTTGTTTGGTAAATAAGATGACATTAATTTTAGTTTTAGATGTTATAATTTTTTTTTAAATTTTACGTTTGCTACTTGTATTTTTTTTTCTACAAGAAAGCTCTTATGTTAAAAAACACAAATTAATTGACTGATTGCTAATACTAGAACTCGTGTTTATATGAGTAGATGGGAAAGACTTGTTCTAATAAAATTATATCGTGTTTCAATTTATCACAAAACATATACTCAAATTTAGTTTTTTTAATTAATTAATTTATTTATTGATTTCCTTTTATCATTTATGTGATATTTCACACGTAATAATAGAAGGAAGAATAATAATCTTCTCATTAGTCACATGAAGATCTTTGACGTTTCACAAATAATACATGATCAGCAGATACGATGATTTGACCCAAAAAAATTATTTTTATATATAAATACAGGAACATATAAAATATTTTTTCAAATTCAAATTATGTTCATCCAAAAAAATTCCAATTATGTTAATTTTCAAAATATAAAATGACCTAAACAATTATTTCATTGAACAATTTTAGTAATATAAATCCTAGGGAAAATTATTTCCAATTAGATACGATAATATTTGAATTTAACTTGATATTATTAGATGCTAAATATAGATAGTTAAATTTTAAAAAAATTATGGGGAGCTACAATATTTATAAACCTTAAACAATGTGACTTATTTCTAATTTTCTATAGATACACAGGTGTATTATAGTTTTATTGAAAGATAGGATAAATGTGGAGACAGTAAATATTTACACAAAAGTAAGGAAATTAATATCATTAATATTAAATAATTAAAAATTAAATACCATAATTTTTCTGGGTACCAAATTAACATATAATATTTTCTATTAGTTTAGAATCAATTTAAATAATATGTTTGAAGGATAATGACCCTTTTCTAAAAACTAAGGAAAAAAAAAAAGAAACGTCCACTATTAATTATTTTCGTCCAATAGTACATACTTTTCAAACACAGAACCGACTTTCCTGTCCCGTTTTTCTTCTCTCAACGACTTAGAAATGCGAAAATATTGTGTATATATTGTTTAGTGTTCATACATTAAAGGATTTAAATTAAATTCACAAAGTCATTAAAAAGAATTTGAATAATAATCTTGTGCTCACCTCTATTTCGAAAATTCTTCATAAACATTTGAAGAATAATGTGTGTATGTGAATATATATAGGTAGACTCATCCAAAGTGTTTGATTAATCCGTCACAAAAAAATTGTTATTTTAGGATTCAAAAATTTTTTTACAATATTTATTATTTTATAATTTTAATAAAGTACTAATAGCTTATTTTACTATTTTATATTTTTATTATATCAAATAAATTATTTAAAAGAGTGTTTAATTAAAATTATTTTAGTAAAATACTATTAAATTTTACCTATGCTTAACACAAGTAGGGGTATCATGTATGATATAACAACAACGACTAGTGGGAGAAGAACCCGTATATGCCAAGAAGTTCGCCACCTGATTTGCTTTCCCATTTATTACTTCGAGCTTCTCTTCCCAGTATCTATATAGACACATATTCCATGCATTACAAAATATATTTTCTATTTGATTAATTATACATGAATAAGAAAATGTAGTTTCACATTTTAAATCTATCAAAAAATATATTATTTTTAATAGTATCCTTATTTAATACATTGTATTCAAAATTTATTATTTATCTTCATTTAATAATTGATAAGATAAAATAGAAAAAAAAACATTTAATACCCTTAAAATTATTAAATGAGACTTATATTTTAAACAATAAAAAAGTTCTAAAAGAGGACTTATATTTTGAACTTAAAAGAGTATATTAATATGATCATTTTGAAGCTTATGAACTACTCCCTCCATTCTAAAATATAGGAGATATTTTCTAACTTTTTTTTCAAAAATATAAAAGACAAATGAGTTGTATCTGATTAATTAATGTACTTTTTTCAATTTTATCCACAATTAAAGTGGAGCTATTTTAGAATGAGAGATAAATAAGAGAAAGATTTATTTACAATTTTGATTTATGAGGAGCATTAAATGAGGGTTTTGTGGAAAGAAATTTCTTGTGATATATTCATGTAACTGTTTTCTTGATTATGGTGATATATTATTTGTTTATTATATTATCCAACGGAGGAAGTAACTAAATTAACAGCATCAGATTATATCTACTAAGCAAGCTTTAGTCCTTTTAGAATTACTTACTAGCAAACAATTTTAAAACAACATCATTAATATTGTTAGTTCTTTCAACAATTAATTAAAAAAATGACCAAGCCCTAATCAATACACACATTGATTAGGGTGTTGGAAGTCGCATTGTTTATAGACATGTGAATAATGCGTCTTCTAATCTCATGCTTTGTATAGCACACAAAACTTGAGATTTAGTTCTTTTTAGCACATGGCAATATGCTTACTGATTATTGAAATTTTTCTTTGAAAATTAAAAATGATAGCAGTAATGCTTTCTAGAAAAGCTCTAAGAAACAACATTTTCTTAGAAGGATAAAAACAGCACATGTAATTTCCAAAGTTAACATTACTGGATTTTAAAATAATCATTTCTAATTCTTATAGTTTTAAATTCAAAAATTTTTGTTACAAAGAGATAAGATCGATCAAGTTGTAATATACAGAGAAGAATCAATGATAACTTTAAAAAGTACATGTGGTAATTTTAGTCTCCCAAAAAATATATTTCTGAGCTCATTAATTTTTAAGTAAAATCTTGGATTCAATTCTTGTATGTGGAGAAAATTGCTACTAAAAGAATTTTATACTCATATGGTAGTCTCCCTCAGTTTGATCCAAATTAATTAGGACTTAGTGTATCTTTTAAAAATCATTTAGCATTAAAATAAAAAATATTTATTTATTACTTTTTTAAAAAAATATAAAACTCACTTATTTGGACATATATTTTCTAATAATCTCAACAAAATTAATTACAACATTAAAAAATTTGTTAAAATAACCAATATTGTATTACTATTTTTAAAAAAAAAAACACCTATTTTCATAAAATAACCATAATAAATAAAAGCTTTAAAAATATATTTATTTTCATTGTGAAGAAAAAATATATTTATTATTAAAATACTCCCTCTGATCCTATATATAGGACCTTTTACCTTGATCCTAAATATAAGATCATTTACAATATACGAGGTGGTATTTATTATACATTTAAAAAAAACTCATATTTAATGTATCTAAAGGAAAAAATAGAGAGATTAAATAAGGGTAGTTTTGAAAAAATATTGAGATTTTTAGAGAAATCAAGATAGTTAATTAGTTTTAATTTTTTTTCTTAATTTGTGTGATTCGATTAAAATAATTTTATATTAAGAATTAGAGGGAGTAGCATGTAAAAGACATCTCATATTCCTCAGTTTCCTAACATTCAAAATCAGGAGCGAGAAAAAAAAAAGGAGTTGACATTAAATTATTAATAGAGTAGCGGTCCAAACAAGTGTAATTAATGTCAGTTAGATTGTGACTTAATTAAACAGAAAACTTTTTTGTGTGCAAGTTGTTAGGCTTACACATTATAGAAATTTAATGCATGATGACTTCTTTTCATGATTTTGTCACTAAGAGCATTCTTCAAAAGAAGAGACAGTAATATTTAAAGACCCTTGAGAAGAATTAATTTCCAAGAAAGATTTTAGGTTAATTTAGTAAACTCTCATAAGAATTCTCTAGCAAGAAAAATTAATTAGTTGTATAATTTTAAGTAGGGGATGAGAACACTTACTGAATAAGAATTAATATTTTTTTCCTTTGTCACATCTTAAAACGCACCCTTCTCATTATTCTAACAAATTTTTTTTAAAAAAAAAAACAACTGGTATTGAGTACTTTAAGTTATAACATTAATTTGTTTCCAATTCAATTAATTTATGCCATTATCATTTTGATTTGTTAAAAGTAATGAAGAAATAATTGATTCAATAGTAATTCGAGAAAAAAAAATAACAAAACACAATTTTGAATTAAAATTAATTATAAATGACCACTTTCCAACTTCAAATACTTCTACAAATCAACATTAAGTCAGAATGCAAATATGAAAGGTCTCTTGCAATTAATTTTAAGTGCAATTCAACGCTTTTATTCTACTCTGAATTTTCTTATAAAATTCTTTTATTACATTTTTAAATTCATGTACTGAATTTCAATTTATAGGATAAAATATAGTATTCCCATCAAAAAGCCATATCATTGACGAGAAAAGTTTGAAAAGAGTGAGCCATTCAAAGTAGAGAAAAGGTTTTAAGCATCTTTATCAGTGTGGGAATGTACATGTGTGCAAGCATAGGCAAGAACCTCTTGGTACCCTGGATGACTAAATAATATAAACTTTTGTCTAAAATTAATTAAATGAACAGAAAGTTGAATTATAGAGACGAAGGCACATTAAAGGACTAAAATTTTACAAGTGAAAAGTTCAACTTAGAGAAAACCTTGCTTTGAACAGCATATTAATCATTAATGTAAAATAATCTTAATTTATATTTCCAATTGAATTTCTAAATTTTCAAAAATACATTGACCAATATTATAAAAAGTTAAAAACAGACCAAACGGATGAATCACACCTTTTATGATACCAATTCATTTAAATGACAAAATCCACCTGTTACAAAAACCAATAAAAAAATTAACTTTTAAATTAAAAATCAGAAGACAAAAGTAGATTAAATTTAATTGCCATTAATTTTAGCCATGAGAACCCAAATCCACAAAAGCTGACTAGCTAGTGGGCCTAGCCTCCCTATTTCTAAGATTACATCTCCACTTCTTTGTAGTCCATTATGACTAGGCCCACCGTCATTAGGCTGGCCCATTATCACATGTCAAGATAGCATAGCTCAAGGGTATTTTTTTCCCCAATATGATCTTAATGAAAAAAATCTTGCTTGGAACAACATATTAAATAATCTTAATTATATTTCTAATTAAATTCCTCAATTTTGACAAGTCGCATTGACCAATGTTATGAAACAGACCGAACCGATGAATCACATTTGTGAACCGGTTATGATACCATGACCAATCCATTCAAATGCCAAAATCCGCCTATAATAAAACCAATAAAAAATCAACCATCATCATCAATCTATATACTATAAAGTCAAATTCGTTTTACTATTCAATTATAAATTTTTTATATAAAAAATAAAAAATTTAATTTAAGGAAACTTATTAAATTCAAAAGAAAGAAATTATAAAGATTATGATTATCAGGAAAAAAAGAAGAAGAAAACACACATTATAATTAACCCGGCTTATTAAAACGTAGATTAATTACAGCTGGGCTTTCGTCGCAAATGAGAACCCAAATCCACAAAAGCTGACAAATTA
The DNA here is from genome assembly GCA_026686845.1 of Adenanthera pavonina. NCBI lineage: Eukaryota > Viridiplantae > Streptophyta > Magnoliopsida > Fabales > Fabaceae > Adenanthera > Adenanthera pavonina. Next base: position 16,296,752 of record JAIVEN010000017.1, read on the forward strand.
CTGGGCCTGTCCCACTTATTCATCAGACCACATCTCCAGTCTCTTTCACATAGTTATTGTCAACTAGCTGGACTGTAGTCCATTATGATCAGGCCCACCATCACTAGTCTGGGCCATTATCACATGTCAAGAGGTAGGATAGCTCAATGGTTTTTCTTTTGGTTTTTTTTTTTTCACAATATGGAATCATAGTATATTGGAAAAATATAGAAAAAAAAAAGAAAATATAATATGGAGAAGGTTCGTGATTTCATTCTCAGTATAATTTGTGTACATATGTGACTTATGTACTATTTTTTTTTTTGGTGAAAGTGACTTATACGCCTTTTGTTTTTTGGGTAAATGACTTGTATACCATTGAGCTAACTCCCTTTTGACATATGAAATGGGCCTGGCTGTTGATAGTGGGCCTAATCATAATGGGTCGTAACATGACACAACCCTAGAAGATTAGTAATTGTACAAGTGCTCACGCAAAAACGAAAAAGAAAGTCATTGTTGTCCAAGTGATTGTTATACATACTACAAAATTCAAAGTAAAACTGGGTTTCCACAACAAAGCTTGAGAGCCATCCCGAAATTAATATTAGATCTAAGATTGATAACTGTATTTGGCCAAAAAAAAAAGATTGATAACTGTGTTAGTGCTGGTTAGATCTTATTTGGGTTGTGCTTTTTTTTTCCCCCGTTTGGCTTTGATTGTACTGTTTGGGTTTTTTTTTTAATGAATGTTTTCTTTGTTGGCAAAAAAAGAATTAAAAAAAAAATTGGAGGGAAGTGAAACACATGCTTAAGAACTGACTTTCCCTATAAATTATTTCCTTTCACTAAAATATTTATCTTTTTACATTTTTTTCTATATTTAGATTATCGTGTTGAAAAGAATATAAATAACATGATAATTTGAGAGTATGTAATAATACGGCTTGTGAATAATACGGCTTTTTGACAATTTATTAGCTACACAGTTGTAGATACAGATTTACAAGGTAAACCAACCCCAACAACCTTATAAATGGATGGGTGGGAAGACTTAACCAAATTGTGGTTGAAGCCTTACCTCTATGGGTTTGGTTGTGAACTTCTTTTCACTAGTAATGAAGGGTGAAAAGAGAAAGAAAGAAAGAAAAAGTTAACTAGAGATTGAAGGTTGAAAGAAATACTTGGCTAGAAGTGTTGTACATAAGAGAAATATAAATGTTATCAATTAGCCAAGTAAATTTGAATTAATTTCAGAGTACAAAAGAGGGGATTGAACAGGCCAGTTTAACTGGTAATTGGTGTTAGGTTCAGTCTGGAAGAAAAAAAGAAGTGTTGTATTTAAAAGATGGTAAAAAATCAATGAAATAGAACTTAAACAGGTAAAAACCAGTTGTAAACTGATGCAGAATCAGTTTAAGTTGGTCTGATTTTTTTTTAATTTTATTAACTTATCATTATTTTTAATTAATACTAAATAATACTTTTTTGTATAAATTTTTTCTTAGTACATGATAGTATTATATAAATTTTATTGTAATACATAATTATTAATAATGATAAATTTACTCAACAAATAATATGAAAACATAATATTAGTTAACTATTTGAACTTAAAATATAATTATGTGTGAATATTAATTTGTTTATATTTTAATATTAAATTATAAAACTTATTAATAATATATTTTTTAATTTTTTATATAACATAAAATTAAAAAATAATTAATGTTATTATTAGTGGTTTAATTTCGGTTGTACCATGATTGAATCATTTAGCTTTGAACAAGTATCTTGACTAGTTTAATGTCTATTCCAAGTTTTAGTATGTTGACGAATTTCATTCAATTGAAGTAAGGAAGAAAAGTAAGACGCAAAAGAATTTATACTAATTTGGTCTCATTACTCTCATATATACGTATGTCCAATACCCTTAAAAATATTCAAGAGATTTTTACCATTATAATATCAAACAAATACAACAGATGATTTAACTCACCAACAAAGTCTAGCCAACTCAAAACTTGAGTAGGTATATATGAAATAATTTGAATAACACTCAATAATAGCTCTTATTACTAGATGATAGCGTCACAACTAAAAAACTCAATGCACAGATTTTTCACTTACTAAAGCTCATATTCTATCGATTTCTTCTCTCTTTCTGATGTTACTATCTTCAACCTTCATCTTCTTTTTAATTATGTATGTCTTGAAATAACTGCTGAGTTGAGTCACCATTTGGTTCTACTCTTTGATCTTGCAACGTCCATTTTCCTTTCTTGAAGCTTACCATCATACTACCGTTGCTTGTGTGTGTGTGTATTTGCATTTAGACACATATTGCATTGAAGCTTGTAAATATTAATGCACAATCTCATAATTAAATATTCTATTAAGATCAGATGCAATAGTCAAAATTATATTTTAGGAAACAATTATTAAAACTTAACATTTTGTTATCATCAAAATCCACAAGATCTCCATGAGATCACAGGGCTAACAAAGGTGAAGAGGGGTTTCATAAATAGGATAGGGCGAGGGGGTACGTTGGACTAAGGATGGTGTTTCATGGAGGAAATTGAAGATTTTGAATCTTAGCGGAAAGGGGCAGTTAATGGGGATGGTTTTCTTGCATTTAGAAAATATAATTAGCTAAAAATGAGCTTCATATGTTGCATGGAGGTCTGAACTGAGTCGTAGTACTAATTTATGATTAGTGAATAATGATTTCTTATAAATTTTAGTGATATATTGATATTGATGATTATTATTGAATTGTTCTATTTTAAAAATAATATTTTGATATATATTATTAAAATAAATTAATTCAATTACCACTTATTTAACCATAAAAGTGAACCATGAACTAGCTGTTCAATTGGTTAGATGACCAATTTAATTCTAACAATAATGATTGACTAATCTGAATCAGGTACATTCATTAAAAAGGAAAAGTTCTCCTAGTGTGTGTGTGTGTGTATATATATACTTCCCATTGATAATGCTTGAACTCTAAATTTTATTCTAGAGAAATCGAGCTTCATGTTACTTAGATCAGCACGGATTGATAAATAGTAATATTTGATAGCAAACAATTGATTGATTTTTAAGTTGATTGAGTTATGGGGAGGATATATATAATAAATGAAAGCCGAATTTCCAAAATTCACGAAAACCATTGACAAATTAGAAAATGAGGTCAACTTTCTATTTATGCTTTATAAACATCTTAAATCCAGCAATCCCCAAACGGAATCAAAACTAAATTGGTAAGCTAATAATGGCCATTCACAGCCCGTGATTGCCAATCACACAGCTATTTTAGGCTATATCATTGTGCCAAGTATAAGCAAAAAAGTTAAAGCAATATTTGAAAACCCTAACTTCCAGAGACTTTCACTCCAAGCCTTAGAAACTCAGGTCTGATCATCATTATAAAAGCCTCTCACAGGTCTGATCATTCTGCCATCGAACTCTCTCTTGCATCTTCTTGGCCTTGTACGAAAGGGATAGAAGGAGCAAGAGAGAGAATCAATCTTAATTTGTTCATTCTCCCAAATCAAGAAATCTGCAATGGGAAACTGTGCGAGCGAACCCAAAACCCTAGAGGGCTCCCATCCTGATGAAGAACCTCAATTGGTGAAAGGTGAGGAGGTGGAGAAGAAGGTTCAAGATGGAGATGAGGCCAAGAAGGAAGAAGAAGCCACCAAGCCCGAGGTTGATGATAAGTCTCTAGGCACCTTGCTTAGTGAGGTACGTATGTATATATATATTGGTTGAATTATGTTAGGAAAATAGGATCGGATCAGTTTAGAAAGAATCGATAAAAATTGGTCAATAACTAATGAAATTGATCGAGAAATAGGGAAAAAATAAGTAGACAGGAATTGATAAAATCGATCAAGAATTGATAAAAAAATCGTCTTCATTTTGTATAAAATATTTAAATATGTATAATTAAAAATATATTAAATTAATTGCAATTGGTTTGATTACGTCCATTAGATCAAAATTATGTTATGAAAATAGGATTCATTCAGTCGCCCTTCAATCAATGAATCCAAGAATTGGACATTAATTTGATTCGAAGCACTCGACAGTTAAAATCAGTTATATAAGAATAGACAAGAACTGGTTATAAAAAAAGAATCGACAAGAACTAGTGAATAACCAATGAAATTGATGAAGAAATAGGAAAAACAAGTAAAAAAATTGAAAAAATAAATAGATTAAGAACAAGTAGAAATGTGTTTTTCATTATTAACAAAATTCTAACATACATGGTAAAATATGAAAAGATCTTTTTAAGAGAAGTAAAACTTACTATGTCTTAAAGAGACATATGATATATCAGTTAAAATCAATTTTAAACTTATGTTAAATTAGTCTTTATCTGCCAGTTCATATACTTTTTGCAGTTCAAAAATTCATCTACTATTTTGTATATGATGTATATAATTAAAAGTATACTAAATTAATTACAATCATTTTGATTACATTCGATTAATGACCTTGAACTATAACTTTTATTGATTAATTCAACGATGAATTATCTATAGTTATTGCTCAACTTTCCATAAATTGGTGAAGAAATTTTTCTCTCAAGAGTATTGCTTGACACTATATGAGAAGGCCTTTTCCTGGTGAAGTTGGGTAGATGAAAATTGTGAAATTTTTTTTTCTTTTTTGGTACGTCTAATAATATCTATGAATACGTTGACAGAATGAAGAAGCTAAGGGAATAGAAAAGGAAGAAGGTAACAAAGAAGAGACAAAGGTTGAGGTTGACGTTGAGACCAAAGTTGAAGATAAAGCTGAGGTCAAGGCTGAAGCTAAGGAAGAGGAGGCTGAAGCTAAGGAAGAGGAGGCTGAAGCTGAGGAAGATGAGGCTCAAGCTGAGGTCAAGGCTGAGGCTAAGGAAGATGAGGCTCAAGATGAGGTCAAGGCTGAAGCTTAGGAAGAAAAGGCTAAGATACATGAAGAATCATCAAGAATTGACATCTTCTCTCTCTTTCTCAATTAAGTAATCTTTGTTAAAGTTCACAAATTTTCACTTCAGGTATGAATTTTCACATCATGGGATCCATGTTCAGACTTGGTTTGCAAGGGGTAAACTCTAGAGGAAATTGAACATTTCTTTTTTTTGGGTGGATGCTTTTTTTTTTTATTTCTTGAATTTTGTTAAATAAATTTTTTACGTACCCCTTGTACTCTGAATAATGCATTTATTTATTTATTTATCTTGGAAATGACAATGCATGCACAGGTTAGATCTTAGTCACAAAAATACATACAGGAGAGAAAAGAGGTGAACAATAAAAATTATTTGACGAGGTTTGGCAACAAACCCATGAATCAATTCATATATTTATAATTCTTGCAACTTTCAAAAAAAATTACAAATTACTCATATAATTTTGAACGGAAAATTATTAAAATCATCCCTCGCTTATATATCACAACCGTTCAAGATCCTAATTACATCCATATATAATCTTATATTAGTTATAATATATATCCAAATAACTTGATCTCAACTTCTTAATAATTCGTTTACACCCCAATTACATACAAATTGGATGTCTAACCTTGCAGTCTATCTATACAAAAACTTGTACACAATATTTGGTTGAAAAAATTTGGAGGGAATAAGATGGAGGGATTTTGCTTTCCTCCTCTTATCTGGTTTTAAAAAGTAATCGAGAAGAGGGGATGGCCTCCAAAATTGGGGGGTTTGGAAGGAAGTAAAGTAGTGAACAGCTTATTTTTGTAGCAATCAAAATGTCCTTGGCTAATTTTCTTTTTAAAATTACAAACTTATCCTTACGATCTATCTATCCCAATCCCTCGTTTTCTCGTTCTGCAGCTTTTGCCAACCTAAATCTTTTTACGTTCTCGTCGGTGCCGTCAATTGCCGTCGCCATCAGATATCACCATTGGCCCCCTTCTCTGCTTTGTTGTTGTTGTTGTTTTTTTTTTTTGCCAGGGTTCGAAATGAAAAGTAAGTCTCTTTCAATATAATTTTTTACATTCGCAGTAGTACTCGAACACAATTTTACTTCGAACTTCGAAGGCATTGAATATCTTCAATGAGGCACACCGACATGACCTATTTCTACTACTGGTTCTCGATTTAAACTTGTTCTCTCATGTCCTATGCCTCAAATCTTAATGATACTTTATCTCAATAATACTTTATCTAATTTATCACTCACTGTTTCATACAAAACACATGCGCGCATAAGGCATATTATTAATGAGGGAAGCCCATTAAGATTTAATAAAGATTAAAGAATATATATATATATATATAGTCAAGATATTATCATATAATATAAAGAACATATGTTTCTATTATTCCACGTGTAAATTCATCATAAACATCAAATCTAGAAGCAAATTTTGTATCTTTACTTACCAAATCCGTCTCTCTCAGAGCATGGATCAAATATTGGCTTTTTGATTAAAATGCATCAAATAAAAAAAATAAATATCAATATATATCATTTTTATAAGTATTTACTGAAATGCTATAAATTTAAGATCTATTAATAAATCGTATAAATCGGTCTGACACATTACACTTTATTTTTTTATTTTATCAGTAAAGGCGGACTGACATAGTCCAACTTCACATGCGACTAATTTTTAATTTTTTTTTAAATTAAGGCTCCCAGCTGATGGGCAGCCTCAGTCATCAATTGCAATTGATGACTTACATCAATTGCAATTGCAATTGTTGACTAACGCAATTGATGACTGAGCGTCAGTCATCAATTACAATTGACGTGTAATTTTTTTTTGTTTTAAATGTAAGCTGATGCCGTGCTTTTTTTGTTTTTTAAAGTAAGGTGCCCAGCTTTTGCTGGGCAGCCTTACTTGCGTCGATTAATGATCGACGCAATTGTTTTTTAAAATGTAACATTTTTTTATTATATTAATAATTATAATAATAAATATTTTAATAATTATTAGTATAATTATAACTATAAAATAAGTATTAATGAATAATTATTATAATTATGAAATAATTATTACAAATAATAATAATAATTGTTAAATAATATTATTATATTAACAAGTGAGTATTATAATAATTAAAAACATACAAATGGTAAAAAAAATTAATTTTTAAACAAACTATTGAAGTTTAATTGATAAAACTAAATTTTTACATCAATTAAAGATAAAAATATTTCTTTTATAAAAAAAAATCGTTTACCTTATACATAATGACTTCCCGTATCACATCTTGGTCTCCTTCGAATACGTTGTGGTCGCCCCTATCTTATGGGTTTTTCGTGTTGAGATTCAGGTGATTCGTTAGCAGTTGTAGCTGGTGGGGTATTTAGATAAAATACAGAAGACTCAATATGAGGAATCGAATGCTGTGCAGCTTTATTTGATGGTCCACCTATTTCAAATGAGTAATTATTATATTCAGGCTCAAAAAGTGGTGAATTCTCCAATAATGACATGAATGGCCCGAGTTGGTTTAAATTGTGTGAGCTTAATTGGGATACGGATGATGGTGGCACGTAATGGTATTGGATAAAAATATCTGAAGAAGAAGCGGTTTGGGGATTTTATTCCTCTTCATTTCTCACCACATCGTGATTTTGTTCCTCTTCTTCTTCAGCAGCAACTGGTGGTTGAGTTGACAAATAACTACCACATCGCTTACTTGGTCTCCCATGGACAATCACTGGAAGTGGTAGCTCAACTGCAGGTGGGGCAGGCTGAGGGACCATGTTGTGGTGTTGTTCTTTTAATGTCATTCTAATGTTTTGTTGGTCCCGTATAACCCTTTGTTGATATTCTGTAGTTGGCATTGGCAAAAGGTCTTGAATACTTAGTTGAATTAATTCATCAGCTATATCGACCTGAAATTAATAATAAGACATTATTATATAATGATATTATTTATATAGAACCAAATGAAGACAATGATTTTAGTTAGATAGTTACCACAAAACCAGTTGCAGCACTAGCTGGGTGGATCCATTGTCGAGTATGCCTCCAATACCATCGCATGTACTCAGATGCCCATCTAATGCCTCATGTGACATGGGTGATTCAACAATAGCATTATGCCACCCAAACCATAATTGAATATACTCCATGTGCTTTTAAATCCAATTTTTTGATGTACTTCCTCTTAGCTGGATTGTGTGGCAATTCCCCAAATAAACTGGAGCGAGAGGTATTGGTTGTTGATAACCAAATTTCCTAAGCACACAACCAGGATAATGCCATTCAATTATATGGAAGCATATCAAGGGGACTGAAGCTCGCCAAATTTGTGGTGACGCCAAGCAATATCCTGGAATTAATTATTGCGCTATTAGAGATTCATCAGGTTGTCAAACTATGTCTTCCTCCCCCATTGCATCAAGTAACTTTTTATGAGTATATAAAACCCACTCAGTCGGATGAGGTTGTTGTCCTACATTCTTCCATCTGTAATGACATGAAAAAACTTGTGAAAATTTGTATGATTAAAATAATAAGCTAAAATCAAATAGTTGCCATATAAATTAAGCATACCTAAATCCCAAAGGTGGTATGAGAGGATAAATATCTATATGTGGATTTGGTAGTACAGGTCGTTCTGGTGCCAACATAGGGAAACAATCCCATGCCCAAAGGTGGAGTAATGTCATACGTCCACCTATCCCCTTCTCTGTTTCTTCTGTGGCATTGCATAATTCTCTGAATAAGTGCGCTAATGCTGCAGATCCCCAAGAATATTGGCAAGCACTTGAGAGATCCAAAAGTAATGGGAGATACATCAAATCAACCTTATGACTGCATCTATCTGGCATTAGAAATCCACCAATCAACCGTAATATGTATGCAAGAGTGAATCTTTGTATTTGTAATTCATCCGCGTCATCATTAAGGTTGGGAAAGTATTCTGCTAGCCAAGTAATCGATATTCTCTATCCATACATATACTCTGTAGGTGGTATAATGCCAAGTCCCATATGACAAACATTAGCCCAATCTAAATTTATATTACCACATACAGGTAGTCCATCACAAGGGAGGCCTAACTGAATTGCCACATCCTATAAAGTTATTGTGCATTCTCTGCGGGATGTATGAAAAGTATGGGTCTCAGGACGCTACCTCTCAACAAGTGCTGAAACCAAAGCCGGATTATACTCAAATTGGCCTATTCTAGCAACGCTGTAGAATCTGGTCTGTATAAGATAAGGCATAATTTGGATTGGTGGCTCAATTAGTCGATCCTTATGCATGACTCGACGAGTTTGAAGGATCCGATTTGCCTGAAAAAGTGAAAATATAATTTCTAATGATTATGAATAATTGATACTTACATGTAAAAAAAATTACTAACATTTTTAGACCGCACAGCCTCTAAAATATGCCGTGGTTGTAAATATAACAGTGAATTATCCTCTGGTCCAAGGTTGATCATGTCATGTGGCTGTGCCATCAGAGAACCGTCTCTACAATGTTTGGAGTTAAAAATGAAAGTACAATCCAATGTAATTACATTAAAAAGCCTATGGAGACAATTACAAATAATAATTTTTCATGCCTTTGACAATATAATAATGCCATATACATATATTTGAAATTTCTTAAATACATGGGTAAGTATACTAATTAATGTCTAGAAGTCTAAAGCTGTGGATAAGTGGAATGATTATGACCTACTTGCCTACATAACCCATACCTATTAGATTGATTAGTCATGGTCCAATCCATTTCATTACGTATGCGAGTTGAACGTGGATGACCTTTTTCTCGAATCATTGTAGGGTCCGGGATCAAAGGTGGAATATCAGTTTCTGGCCAATGCATCTCATCACCTATTGGGTGGAACTCATTACTATAAGCAAGGCTCAAGGTTTCTAACATGAACATTGGATCCACAAATTGCAAATGATCTACTTGTACATGAGCACATGCTGCAATGACATGCATGCATGGATACTTTTGTACATGAAATTCTCCACAGTCACATGTTTTTTCATTTAAGTTGACCTTGCAACAATGACTAAATTGACGGAGTTGAACATTGTATGGCTCATTAACCTCAAATGAGGTTTCTCTCCTATCATATATGCGGACAATGCATGCAGATGCAACCTGTGTTGCTATTTCTAACTTTTTATTCAATGTCTCAGAAAACACTTGGCCAGTAGCTATTTGAGCATGCACTTGTTGGGAACGTTTGATAAAATAGTTGTTGACCCTATACATAGTAGCTTTCACAATACCAATAATTGGCAAACTCTGAACACCTTTAAAGACATCATTCATGCATTCAACAAGATTAGTTATCATGTGACCGTAACGTCGGTACCCACTGTCATGTGCACGAGACCATTTCTCTATTGGGATGTTGGCAATCCATGTGGTTGCAGGTGGATGAGTTAATGCTATCTCTTCCAATTATCCATTAACATAATGGCGCTCATATGCATAGCCTGCAAATAATTAGAAATTTATAGTTACTAATTTCATAATCACATGTTAATTTATGTGAACAAAGCAATCGACATTCACCAATATTTATGAACTTATCCTTCAGTCAGTTTGTTCCATGTGCTTTGTGAAGGTTGGCGGCAACATGTCGTAGGCAAAAAACATGATATCCATGTGCAAGCCATCCTACTTGTTCATTTGTAACTGCAGACATGATTGAAGGATGTCTATCAAAAATTAGACATATCTCAGTTCTTATCTTAATGACACATTGGCGCACATGATATAAGAACCATGTTCAAGCACCTTTTGTCTCCCCTTCAACAACAGCAAATGCAAGTGGAATAACATTGCGGTCACCATCCTGTGTTATGGCCATAAGAAGTGTGCCTTTATATTTGTCATACAGGAAAGTTCCATCAACTTGGATTATGAGTTTTAGGTGATTGAATGCATCGATACATGGTTTGAAAGCCCAAAATACATGCTTAAACATGTCAAATGACTGCCCTTCAGAATTGGTTTGTGAACATGTTTTGCTTGAAATTTTAATATATGACCCATGCATGAAATGTTGGACAGCAGCTAACCACCTAGGTAGTAATGAGTATGAGCTCTCCCAATTACCAAAAGCAATAGCAAGTGCTAGTTGCTTTGCCCTCCATGCTTTTCTGTATGACACGGTGTAATCGAACATTGATTGCATTCGCTCAATTATTTGAGACACTTTTACATCCGGTTAATTAGTCACCATTGCCACTATGGAAGATGAGATAACATCAGCGCCCAACTTAGGATGATCTTGAGTTAATGATGTGGCTAAACATGTATGGGACCCCACATATCTTGTGACCTTCCAGTCCATTCCATTTCATTTCCTACATGTCCTTAGTCTCCAATTACAACCAGCTCCATAGTTTATGCACCGATATTCTTCATATTTGTTACTTGAATGATACACATTAAATGTATGATGAACTTGAACAAAGTAAAATTTGGTTGCAAGTCTCAGAGCACGGATATTATTAAAAATTTGACCAATTGAGACCTCTTGACTATTGTTCAAATGTAAAATAGCTCCCATTCTTCTAAACTCATGATCCATAGCTAACTCACAATGTATAAGTGAAAAGAAATTAGCTGCAGGCTCTTCGTGTTCATTTACATGCAACGTTGGGTCTGGGACATTATTAACCCCCTCATAATTCTCATCATTAGCCTCATTTTCGCTGTCATCATCATTGTTCTCACCATCGGCATTTATTAAAGAATTATACTCATCCTCATTCTCAAAGTCATCCATAATATCCTTAGTTGGATAAAGCGAACATGATGGTATATTATTGCCAACATCTAGGTAAGGATCAAATGGATGAAAATTTTCTAAGTTTATGCTAAGTCTTGATCTATGTTCTACTAAATCCACTTGATTACTACTTGATAGGAATGTATGTCTCACATAGTCCCCTAGTGGTTGTGATTTAAGATGGTTATCTACTTCCACGTTCGAAGTATGAGCATATAACTCTGCTCCTGTTAATTGAGTAGAATATTACAAATTTATTTCCCACATCCTTTGCACGTCAGAATCTTCTGCCAGAATACATGATTGGTGCCGTGGTGGATTTATGTATATTGGACATCTATAAATCAAATCTAACACAATTTCATTTGGAGGAAGTTGAAGTTTCTGCCCAATGACTTGCTTTAATTGCATCAAGCTAATATTCGGATCAACACTTATCATTTTTATACTGTCAGACTCAAATGTTACCCCTTATGGACTATTGAAAATCCGTCCATTCGCATATACATAAATCCACTCTTTTCTATTGTCCATTATTGTTCCTAAGATATAAAATTGTTTATCATTTACTAATAAACATGAAAATTATTAATTCACCCAAAAATAATATTACCACCAATATAAACTTTTATTTTTATTACCTACAATTTATTTATTATATTCTCAAATTAAAAAAATACAATTAATGGTGAATTAATTTGATAAATTGGTACAAATTGTTGTTCAAAATTTTCATAAAAAAATTTAAATTTAAATTAAATATTGTTGTAAACATTGTTCTCACAAAATTTTTTTTTCACCAAAAAAAATTCACATCACTTTATTTTTTTTAAGTGTTCAAATTATTATTTTTTATACATATCACATTAAAAAAATATACTTCAATTCTACCATAGTCTAATAAAACTTAAATTTTATTAATAAATATAGTTAGGTTGATAGCATTTACTATGTCTTATAATTATTTTTTATTATAAACTTGTATATAATAAAATGCTACTTAATATATGTTTTATTATTTTTTATATTCTACATAATCACCCATTCACTATTTATTTTAATCATCATTCTTCTCATGTAATTTATTTTTAATATAAAATTTGATGTTCATTTAAATAATTAAAATTTGATTTTGGTTACAGTAATTTGCCACTTCTTTTTTAAATGGTACTTATCATTTTCATTTTTTACAAAATAAATTCATTTATATTTATCAATTTTTAACAATATAAATTATATATTTATAATAATATATATATTATATAAGCACGGGAAGGTGGGGAGGAGGGGTGTGTGTGTCTTTTGTATAGATATTGGGTACCTTTATGGGAGAGAGAATGAATATGGAGTATCAAGATTTATAGTTCTTTTTTTTTTTAATATATTATGAAAATATAAATCTTAGCTCTAGTAGAATTATGGTAAATAATGATCAAAGTTTTTTTAAAAAAAAAGAATATTGTCTACATACAGTATTTTTTGATAATTTTTTTCTTATATTTTCGCATATAATCTATTTATATGTAATATCTGACTCAACTTCCTTAAAAAAAAATATACTTCAATAAAGATATTTCACACACATTTATATATGTTTTACTTACCATGTATCCAGATATCATTACACCACATATAAGAGAGCAAAACTTAGGGACCAAAAAAATATTTAATGCTGGATTGTAGGGAGGAATTTTCTTGACATGTAATATAATAGAGAAAAACTAATATAATGACACAAAATCTAAACAACCCAGATATGGAAAATAAGTATATCTCCGTAAATGATACATATAAATTTAAATATTATAAAACTTGCATCACCATTAAATATACTTACCTTATAAAAGTTGGAGAAAAAATAAGTGATGATAAAGATGAAGATTTTGAGAGATCTCTCTACTTGAAAGAAGCTCACAACTTTAATTGTGTAGCAATTCCACTTCAAAAGAAAGTCATGAGCAGAACGATGAGGCAATATTTCCTTCAAAGAACTAACAACATAAGAGAGAATATAAGCGACAGTTGCAATTGAAAGTGGACGCTAGAATGAAATGTAACAAATGAAAGAATACTGAAAGCGTTAAATAAACTACAAGATGATACTATATATTTTTGTTGCATTTAGATTTTAAATTTTTTTCATTGAACAAACAGGCACGTATGCCTATCTATATTGACACCGCTGAGCGTTGTGTCAATCAACGCTGCATGGGGTAGCGTTGTGTCAATCAATGTTGCCTCATGCAGCTTTAACTAAAGGAAGAAAAAGATGAGCGTTGGATGAGGCTTTAATAAAGAAAAATTCAGCGTTGGATGACGCAAGTTTTTTTTTTTAATGTAAGCAGCTTACATTTTTTTTTTTAAAAAGTAAGGTTGCCCAGCCAAAAAGATGGGCAACCTTACTTTAAAAAAAAATAAAAAATGTAAGAGCTTATATTTAAAAAAAAAATTGCACGTTAGTCATCAATTGCTGACTGACGCGGCATGTAAGGCTGCCCAGTGCTGGGCAGCCTTACTTTAAAAAAAAAAAATTAGTTGCGTCAGTCCAGTCAACTGGAGTGACGCAGTGTCAGTGAAGTTGGGCTGTATTAGTCCGACTTCACTAATGACAAAAAAAAAATAAAAAATAAAGCGTGATGTGTCAGACCGATTTATAACACATTACGATTTATTAGTAGATCTCAAATTTATAGCATTTTGGTAAATACTTTTAAAAATGATGTATATTGATATTTATTTTTTTTATTTGATGTATTTTAATCAAAAAGCCTCAAATATTCATGCACTCACTTATGATAATTAATAGACAAACTAACGATAAATTTATGTCTTTCATTTCAAATCAAATCTCTGATTGTTGGTGTGTTGAAATTGAAAAACTCGTTTTCAAACTAATATTCCAGAACGAATTTGAAATCAATTTATAAAAAAAAATTGGTCCCAAACATAAAAGAGAAAAAGTATTTAGTACCCACGGTTTTAGGTATATACAATCTCTTTTTTCTTTGATATAAGACATTATTCTGGAAACAAAGTGATTTATTACCTGTTTTTCGATGTGTCTCTCCATTGTATTTTTGGATAATCCTCAAAGTAGCTTTGTCTTATCCTGCTAAATTCATAAAGGGTAAATGTTATTGTATCCCCTCACAATTAATTAAAAACAAATGTAGTTTGCTGGTTTAATTGTGTAATGAAATGGAATTTAATTAAGGAAAGAGATGTAATTTTCATAGCTTATTTTATTAATAATATTACAACTGGCTCCATAAATATTATTATTTATAAGACACGTTTACATTTTATAGACTCTACTTCCTCTAATCTATATTATAAGATATTTTGTATGACAATTTTTTGGTTCAAAATATAAGGTATTGTATATTTTTGTTCCTATTTTACCCTTATTTTAATGCTTTCTCTCTCCTCATTTATAGCCCTACAATGATAATAGAATAGAGTATTTAATGAGAATGAAATAGGAAATATAGATACTTTTTGCATTAATTTTAGTTGAAAAAATGATTTTCTTAATATGTATGTAATTGATACAAAATACATTCTAATATGGACCGGAGGAAGTAAGAAATAAACTACAGCAATGATAGGTTATAATTAGTGCAACTATTATTGTTTTAGAAATCCGATGCATAATTATTTTTTTCAACTATACCCCATTTAATCAATCACATTTTTCTTCTCTCTCATCTACAAATATTTACTCCTCCTAGTAATTTACTTGTTCCTCGATTCTGAATGTAAGATATATACTTCTAACTAATTCACACTTCTAAAAAAAATTATTTTTTCCTTCATCTTCTAAAAAAATTATGTATGTTTACGGTTTTACTCTTAACTACAACTAATATCAAAATTACTCCTTTTAGTCCTTTATATAAGACCCTATTAATTAAATCACGAAAATTAATAATGAGAGTTAAAATTAGTTAATTATCTTGATTTATCTGAAAATCACAATATTTTTTCAAAACTATCTTTATTTAATCTCTTTCTCTCTTTTTTTGAGATACATTAAATAAGGGTATTTTTTAGAAATGTATATATAATAAATACTACATTGTATATTGAAATGATATCAGAGCAAAAGACTTTATATTTAGGATGGGAGGAAGTACATTAATTAGTTTTAAGTAACCCTTTTGAAACCAATAAGTAGCCTATCTATCTTTAGGTTAAAAATTATATGGATGAAAGTTTAATTAATAGGACTGGATTTCCTATAACACATTACTTAGCCCACATTAACCAAGGCAAGGGAAGAGTTGGAAAAAAATAATTAACACTATAATATTTTCTATATTTTGGACCAAAAATTTCTTTTAGTAGGTATCCTACAAGGAGGACCGGAAGGAGTAATTCCCAGGCTAATCATGCATTTTTTGTGTTGGACTTATTAAAATCTTTGAACTTTTCCAAGCCACCGTGACCGTCTCCATTGGAAATCAACACTTTAGTCTTTATGTAAAAGGGGAGTAAATAGGGGTATTTTAGTCTTTATATAGCATTTTTACATCATTAAAGCTTTTTTCTTAATCTATTAGCCACAACCCTAAACTGTTATAGTTTTGGGAGGGAGGGAATATACTCTAAACACATTTTCATAAATCACATTGTTAATAATTTGTGAATATATATATTGTGACCTACTATATATTGATATATTTTGTGGGCCATCGGATGAATATGATCCGAACCCATAAGTAAAGTAAAGCCCAATAAATGAAAACCTAGATTCAGAAAGAAAGCTGGTTGGGTAAATGTGAATATAATGGTGACTCATAAAGGTTGTCACTTATGCTCATTCGTTGCATTCGTTTAGGCATTTTGTTGTCTTTTGCCCTTTTATATGTTATAAATGTACAATGTTACCCATATGTTGAAATATGGTATGTGTACCACATCATATTGTTGGCTACTAGCATATGCTAGAATTTGTTGCATACATATAAAACATATATCATATTTGATATGTATCCAATATGAGGACATTTAATTTTTAAAATATCTGTGCTATAATAACATGAAATTTAATTGATAACTTTGTCAATTTTTAGCATATTGTATAAGAATACAAGACAGGTCTGGGGTGGAACAAAAATCAGAACTACCATATTCCAACATTGTCTCAAATTAATCTAAATCAT
Source organism: Adenanthera pavonina (assembly GCA_026686845.1). Lineage (NCBI taxonomy): Eukaryota > Viridiplantae > Streptophyta > Magnoliopsida > Fabales > Fabaceae > Adenanthera > Adenanthera pavonina. The sequence continues at coordinate 16,313,666 of JAIVEN010000017.1, forward strand.
AAATATCATAATTAAACAAAATGGCAGGTTCCTTAATTAATTATTTATAAAAAGGTTTCTAGTGTGTACTTATGTTACAATCCTCTCTCTCCCATATAGGAAACAAAAGTGGAAAATGTTATTATTAATTTCAATGGTGACCGCATAACTCTTTGAATTTTTGGACACGAATAATTAATGGAATGATATATGAGACAGACTCCACTAACGCTTGTGCGTTTTGTAATTTATTTTTATTTGATCTCATTCAATAGTTGGGCGTGTTTTGATTTTGGACTTTAACCAAATTAAAGTATATTACATTAAACATTTATTTGCTTTTCTTTTTAATTAATTAAATCCTATATGCGTGGTTAGTTTTGCTGAAAATGACAACCTGCCTCAAACATTTGTTTCAAAAGCTACTGATTATATTATCCTTCCAAAAAAGGATCGCATGACACATCAAATTAGTTTTTGTCATGCACACAATCTCACTTCCTTAGAAATTATAATTTTAAATTATAAACTTATAGTTATTATATAACTAGAAATAGGTCCAGACACCATAGGCGAGCCGTAGTATTCATAACTAATGAATAATTTAGCTTCCTACAAATTATATATATTGGTTTGTGAATTGAAATTATATCGACAATAAGGAATTGTAAACAATAGCACAATAATTATTCATCATCATGATCACTATAGAATTAAAATATCGAATTTATGTTAATGAAGATTGAATGGAGTGAAAAAAAATTCAATACTACTCCTTAAATAAGGTGTTGTGTTTGAGACTTATGAATGAAAACAATAATATATACTAAGAGAAATACTTTTATTTAGATTTCAACAATACTTGAGTCTAAATTAATAAATAGAATCATGTATCATATACTTATCAAGAAAACAAAAAAAAAAATCAAATTTATACTTTTGTTTATAGAAAAAATTGCTATAATGGCACAATCCTCACATTGGGTATGGATGCAAGTGAGTAATACGTGCTGTTACACGTAGGAGATATGGTAGCAGGCCACTCCTCTCAAAAGAGTCTGTGTCTGTACACACACACAGAAATAGTTAATTTATATATAGTTATATAGTTGGCAAAAAATTTATATATAGTTATATAAAGCATTTATAAATCAAACCAATTATATTTAATAAGATAAAAATTAACAAGTCTTTTAACCTAATAATAATTTAGTAAAAAATCATTGAAACTATAAATGAATTAATGCTGATTGACATGGTCAATGAATAATAGAATGGATATTCTAAATATTGAGATATGATGGAATCGATGAAATTATATATTTTTGCATTTTTTTTGAAAAAAATATAAGTAACAAAAAAAATCAAAATGATAATTTTTTTTGGGCATCGAAAAAGATAAAACTTGAACTTTACAATTTTAGGGAATCTCAATTGTAGAGGTTTTTTATCCATTGACGGCAATACTACCTACAAAATGTTTCTCAAGGTCAAATCAGTGTTCGGATTTATGCAATAAAAGAATTTAGAATAAGCTCAATATCTAATATATGTATGTATGTTTGTATGTATAACTAGACCAAATTATCATTTGTAAGAATACACAAGCATGTTAAGAAAAAAAGTAAGAGAATCACTTTTGATAATTGAAGGGCCCGCTTGCTTTGCAAGATTTTTTTTCATGGAAATTGGAAGAACAAGAATGAGAGTGGAATGAGAATATGATAAAAAAAATTATATTTGGTATGTGATGGAAACAACTAAATATTTGATTCTAAATTTGAGTTTGGTTGAATGAAAATATTATTGTAATAGAATGGAAAACTGATTTTTTATATACAATAAAATATATAATAAATCATATTATTTATTAGTTATGAATAACATGATTTATTTTTCATACTCTATGTAATATATAGAAATAATGTATCTAATTTTTATAACAATTAGAATATATGAATGTGGATGAGGATGAAATATTGATTTTAGTTTGAATCTTTCATTCCATTCAAATTCGAAAGGAATTGAATTTACTAGAAAGAATGGATTTAACTAGTTTGTGGAATGGAATAAAAGTTATTTTGTCAATCCAACATACACTTTGGTGGATTCTCATTCTATCCTCTTTTTATTTTATATATCATTATATATATTGATATATGATATATTGATATTAGTTAATTAAAAGTGGAACTTGTACATTGCATCAAATTAGGGGTGGGGAAAGACCAGACTGGACATAGTTTGCTGGGAGCCTATGGTCTAGTCTTGTAGAGGGATTGGGTTACATCTAGGAACCAGTGGCCTGGTCTAGCTTGGCCGGGTTGGTAAGATAGACCAGGCCAAACTAGACTAGCTTGTACTAAACCAGGTTGTAGACTTGAAGTCTTTTATTTTCCTTAAAAAATCTGAGCTTCTTTTTGCTATGGCCCGAAATATAACAAAGGCGCAAAGGTTCATTGGAATCATACGTTGACCATCTGGACGTTTTTCACTTTTCAATTAGATCCACCTTCAACATGATTATTAATTACAAAACATAAACATCTTTATGATTAACTTGACCCCAATTCACATTCTAATTTTGCAAAATGAAATTTCAATTTTCAGATTGAAATTTCAAAGAAGAAAATAATGTCATATAGCTTCCTGAATATATCCATCCATCAATGACACAGAAAATAATGGTAAGATTGAAAATATTACCATATAACTAGAGTACATGAATTGTCTATAAATTAAGCAGACTGATGGTGAGATTGTACCCTAAACACCACCCCCCCGGGCCCGGGGGGGGGAATCTGGAGGAATTTGAAGTAAAATGGAGTAAGAATCATTACTCAAATCTCGCACCAGAGGTCGAGTTATCCACCATTCTCCTAAAAGATCAGTTTCAAAGGAATTACCACCTAAGGAGTGACATAACATTCAACTTTAATCATCATTCCTCAAGAAATAATTCCCTCTATTTCAACAAATTTTCTAAACAAACTGCAAAAATATAAATAGTAGAGATGCAGAAAAAAGAACTGAAGACTGAAAAGGACCTAGATCTATAAATTAACTAGTAACCACAAATAAAAGAAAGGAACCTAGATATGTAAATTTTTTTTGCCAAAGATATGTAAATTAACTACATATAAAAAAATTGAAGACAACCTAGATCTATAACTTGAAGAGACCTAGATCTGTAAAACAGGGCAAGGGAGAATGAAAAGAGGCCGCAGGCGAAAAGGGATGAACTCATTGACACATATTTGGAAATAGATATATCTTCTTCACCATTGAAGAACAATGAACTCATGGGCAAAGGTTGGAGGAAGCTAAGGCAATGACAAGAAAGAGATGGAAAAGGAGGCACCTACCAATGGAGAAACAACAAGCAGAGTAGATGAAGGACAAGCGAGCATGGCGGCAGCGGTAGCCTTACCATGTTGATGGCAAATGGTGAAGATAGCAATGGCGATGGATAACTCAAGGAGATTATGGGAAGGATGCAGGATAGAGATGAGAGTAAGGCTGTGTTGTGCAAATGACGAATAAAGAGAAGTTTCTAGGGTTTGCTTTCCCTTTTGTCCCCAGTTGGCTTCTTAAACCACATCTTTTTATGTGTGTGTGTATATATATAGTATAAATAGACCCTTAGGCCGGGTCAGACCATTTGGTCAAAAAGGATAGCTCGTAGCCTAGTCTAACCTGATCCTTTAACCCGGTTTAAACCTTGGGTTTTTTATCTCGGGTTGAAAAGACTGGGTTCTTCTCGAACCCGGCTACCTCCAACTGGACCGGGTTGACCAAGTCCGGGTTTTTTCCCCCACCCATACATGAAGTTTTGAAATTAGTTGGATAACTCATACATATTGATGCTTTCTAGGTTTTATTATATTCTCTCTATTCTATTTTGATATTGTTGTTTAGTTTTGACACAAAAATTAAGAAATAATAAATAAATTAATAAATAATGTGATTTTAGTACATTACCCTTAATTATTATATCTTCTATATTCCCAATTTTCATGTGATGTACCCTCCTTTATTAATTAGGGGTAGAGTTAGAAAAAGGAAATTAATTCTCTATTGGTAATATACTACGCCAGTCAAATTGAAATAAAAACAATTTTCTAAAACATTACTCAATTTGTAATGGAGAGAGTATATGAACACACATATAAGAGGTGTGCATGGGTCAAAGGAGGCTATTGTTTGGCCTAACTTGTGATTTGGCAGGATGTGACAGGGTCATACTCAAGTTTAAACTGATTTCTCATGGGTCAACCTAAGATTCACAAGTTAACGTACCCAGTTGATCCAAGAGAAGAAGCAAAATGCATTAAAACCACTTTGCTTGAAGCAAAGTACAGATTCAACAATACAAAGTACATATGAAGATTCAACAATAATACATATTCAACAATAGGTTGAGAGATCAAAATACGCAACAAATCGGTGAAGATTCTGCAAAAGGTATGCAAATCATGAGAATCAAAATAGTTTCTTCCATTCACATCTACCATTCTGGAAAAGCAAAGTCCTATTGCCATTGACAAAGGAAGACAATGAAGAGCGGAGAAGGAGATGCGTGGGGAGTGAAAAGGAAGACATGGCTAAGAGAGAGAGAGAGAGAAAAGAAAGAAAGATTCCAGACTAAAATGCTAACACCATTGAAAGCTTGAGATGACTTTTTTATATTATTACTATAACAATACGTGCCAATTCGAGCTGTTAAGTCTGTTGGCCCAACCCAACAGCATTGACCGAAAGTTTGAGATAATTTTCTACATGTCTGAGTTGGTTTGGGCCAGATCGATTTATTCAGGTTGAATAGTTTATGCTCAAACCTAATATATATGTACATTCTTAGTCCAAAATATAAGAATTATTTTAAAAGTTTTTTTTTAAAATATAAGTTTTATCTAGTAATTTTTAGGGTATTAAATGTTATTTTTCTTATTTTACCCTTATTTACAATTAAATGTAATAGAGATAGCAAATTTTAAATACAATGTATTAAATAGGGATAATATTAAAAAATAATTTTTTAATAAATTTAATGAGTAAAAATACCTTTTTTATTCTTATGCAATTGGTTAAATAAAACTTATATTTTGATTCTCCAATGATATCACATGATTAGTGAGACTTGATCACCCAACCTTTTTTTTCACTCAAGGAGTATTCGGTGTTATTAGGTCTGTAGGTTATTAGCATTATATATTGATTATTTGTCTCTACGGAATATAGTAGAATGTGACTCCTCGCACTAGTGATCGCACTAATGAACTGGTTAGAATGCAAGAGCTTTTTCACAGTACGTAAACTATACGTTGAGGTGGAAAGCACTGCCACACAGAGAACTGCATCTTAATAAGGTTTCCCTTCCACTAATTAATATTGCCTAATAATACCACTAAATGAAAAGGGTGGAACAACTACTTTTAATATTAAGGGAGTATTTGTAGAGAATTTAAGAAGGGCCATCTGAGTTATATTACTATTAAATAATACTACACGATTTGGTATTTTTAGATCTACTAATTTTTTAATCATTTATAAGAATCATTTAATATGCAAAATAAAATACAAGATTGACATAGCGGACCTAGGGCCCTTGGTTAGTGCAGGCAACCTATTTTTTTAGTAAACAGCAATAATTATTATTATATGAAGATAAGCTAATTAAAATTATATAAAATTTTTCATAAAAATCTAATATATTACCTACTTTACAATTGTTTTTATGTAACTTAATATTTTAATACTTTTGAATAATCAACTTGGCATCTATGCGTGACTTTTTTTAATAAATGATAGTAACTATTATTATATGATTAACAATTATTTGGACTCTCCTGATAGTCTAAAGTCTCACTAATTTGGGCTTTGATCAACTTAACTTTGTATTTATTGAATTTAATAAATTTTTTACAAAAATTTTGAACCATAGAAATTTAAACTTAAAAGTAATTTGAATTTATATGTATTCAAAACTTGAGTCTAGTGAAATAAAAAATATTAGGGTCAATGATATCAAAATGCTAAGATTTGGAGATATTATAAGTAATAAATTGAGGGGTGTCAACTGAACCCTTAAAGTATAAATAGGTCTGCCACTAAAGATTGATAAGGTCTTGGGACTAGTTCATATGATCGATAATTGCGAAATTAGATGTGGGTAATGATTAAAAATTTAAAGTTTAAGCCTCTTGATGCAATAAAAAATGATTGAGAAAATAAATAGTACTTTTATACGATAGCATATATATATGCATGGTGAATACGTTGAATATGTAATTCTTGAGAAATATGAATATTAATTTAAAAGTATCTGTAATAACTTTTAAAAATATAAATACTTTATTTATAAAAAATTAAAATTCTAAGTTCTTTTAAAATAATTATCATCTCCCATAATATTTTAAGAATGATTATTTTCTATAAATAGCCAGTGCCTTACAACATTTCATCCCGAACACATTCTTACTTGTCCCTCCCTACCTCTATTCCTCTCTCTCTCTCTCTCTCTCTCTCTCTCTCTTGTCTTTCTCTCACAATCTCAATAGCTGGTGGCGCCACCTTTGCTGGTGATGGTGACAGAGACGATGAGGGACATATGTGAGGTGGTGGATGGGCTAAAGCCAACCATACTAATGGTGATAGTTCAGATATTATACGTTGGGATTAACGTTCTCTACAAGCTCGTCGTCTACGATGGCATGAACCTGCGAATCGTCATGGCTTATCGCTTTCTTTTCGCCACTGCTTTCATGGCTCCTCTTGCTTTCTTTTTAGAAAGGTTTAATTTCACTTTCTTCACTTTCTGTTGAGTTTGAACTATATATATGTGTGTGTGTGTATATATTTATATAATGAGCACTATTTAAGGAAAAATAAGCTTAATAATAAGAATATTGCTTTAGCTTCTTTTGGAAGGAAGAACACTGATTAGATTGACAGATGCTGGTGAATTATTTGCAGGAAGAAGAGGCCGAAGATGACTTGGACTGTACTATTTCAGGCACTTCTCTCTGGCTTATTTGGGTATTAATTCATCACTATTATTTTACTTTCAAGTTATTATATATATATGTATAATGTTGCTTCACCCTTCACTTTTTTATTATACTTTATATTTTGAATTTTTGATGCACTTGATGAAGTGTCATCTAGTTTGATCATGTTGTATTCACTAGAATATTTGTTTTTGGAATATTCATATGCGAGATGGCATAAATGATTTAAGATGGAATGTCGAATAAAAAAAAACAATAATTTAGGTTTCTATCGTTTTCATCATATCTCTTAAAAAGTATACAAGCATATTCATCATACTTACTTTTGTTTATTCCAATTCAACATTTACGATAGTTTTTTTACCCTTTATTTATTATTTTATTGCCTAATTTTTTTATATAACGTCTTTGAAAAGTTTCAATCGTCTGTAAATAAATTTTTCTCTTTTTTTAATTTTGACAGTAAACTTCATAAATTTTTAGATTCATCAGAAAATCTCCTCATTAAATGGTTTTTTATTTTATTAATAGAACATGCCAATCACAATTTTATATATTTATACAAGTTTGAAATTTTAATGGTATTATTTGCATATAAACTAAAGTTTAATAGAGAGTTATTAATATATAAAGATAAAATTTAATAAAATTTGTTATCACTAAGAAATTAGGCTTTATTAGTGATTTGAACCTTATAAATAGAAAAAAAATATTGTTATATAAAGCTACTGATCACATTTAGATTTGACAATACTCAAATTTTTACTAGTTAATTGTCTAGTTTTACTAATATATTAGTCAAAGTTTAAAGCCATTTCATTTATAATTAAGAGAATGCATGATGGAAATATATATCTATATGTGTGTGTGTGCAGAGGAACATTGGCACAAACATTATACTTGGCGACGCTGGCCTTAACATCAGCAACGTTTGCATCGGCAATGAACAATCTCATTCCAGCCCTTACCTTTCTCCTTGCCCTCTTCTTCGGGTAAGCTTCTTTGCAAAATTTATTGTTTGTTTTTATTTTATTTTTTAAAAGTTATTCGTTAAATTTATTGCAAAATTTTCTCTTTTGTTTATTGCTTGTATTGTTTGTTTCCATTATCTCTCCAATCCAATATACTTTACCTTAATTAATTAATTGGGAAGGTGGCATAGTTGGAATGATCATGTTCCTTGCGACTTTTGTTAGAGATTTCCTACTTGGCTTCCACTAAGCTCAATTTCATTTCTCGAGGGATAAATATATCAATTTTAAACTCAAAAGTAAATAAACTATACAACAATACATCTTAAATTTTAAAATTATATTAATACTTTCTAGGATGAAAATTTTAATTTTAATTATATAAAAAAGTTATCGTTCAAGACTTCAAATTTGAACTTTTGGCCTTAGAGTGTACTCAAAATGTCTTTAGAATTTTAATTCTATTAAAATAAATATTTTTTATAAAATATTGTTTATCCTAATAATTTTACTGAATTTTCAATTTTTATCATATAGTGAGATAATTTTATTCCATTATCTAAAATTTTATTATTTGTATTGTAATAAATTATGCATATTTAGAATATTAAGATAATATATAATTAGTTGATTAATAAAATTGAAAAAATATTCACAAATTTTATTATTAAGAAATAAATTAAAATTTTGTAAATAATAAGAATCAGTTCTAAATTCTTAAATTACCAAAACAAAAATAAAAATTTAATAAAAATATAAAGATTTAAAAAGATTTTTTTTACCAGTATATAAAGATTGAAAATATATTTTTTTTATATTCTCAATTTGAGGTCTGTAATTTCTTCTTTTTAAACCTATATAGTTTTTATTTTCCATCAAGTAACTTTCATCGCACGACCGATTAACTAATTTTATTTTTATATGGCTACTTTCGTTGTAGGATATTCCATTGCAATATATTAGTATGGTATTAATTAATTTTTTTACAAAAATAAAAATAATGCAAGACGTCGAAGTAGGACCAACAGATACTTAATTTCAGTGTTTGGAAAAAAAAAAGACACTTAATTTCGATGGCTCTAGTTTAGTTTTAGAAGTCATTCATTGTATCTTTTCAAAGTGGCTTTTAACTAGATCGTTTTAAAAGTATTTTGAATCGAACTAAGATCGCATTTGTCAATTCACTGATTTGAATTGGATGATTTAAGAACAATAAGCATTTAGCAGTACATCACTGCAATTACACTATTTTGGAAAATATGACACGTAAATTAAAAAAAATAATATATATATATATAACATTAATATATAACAATATATAAAATATTTATTTATATATATTTCATACAATGGATGGGATTTTATAAATTCTGCAATGACATTGGATTCTAATTTATTATAATGTATTGGTATTGGACATGTTTATGGGTCAGACTAGATTGGACTTGGCCTGGCTAAAAACAAGTTTAATAATTTTTTTAAAAAAAATTATTTATCAATGAAAATATAACTGTCTTTATTCAAAATATGTTTTTTTGAAAAATAATTTTGGGATTAACAATTATCTATTATTTTTTTACATAATATTAAATTAAAAAATAATTTAAATTTTTTTTGATTGTACAAAAAATTGAAATCTTTGTTTCGATCATAAAATAAGAAATATTGAGAAAAATAATACTATAAAACAACTAATATCTTCAAAAGAATTTAAAAAAAAAAGTGTATATGTATCAGGTTGGGCTATGTTTCGCCCAATCCTAGTGCCTGACTTGGTGGATGGCCCGACTTGGCTTGAGCATTCCTAGTAGTATTGGTGATAAAGAATTTGCGATTAAAAATTTAATTTCATTTTTCTGATAGTAAATAGTAATACTCCATCTTGATATGGACAGCCTGGAAAAATTGAATTGGAGAGAAGCAGCCGGGAAGGCCAAGATCATTGGAACCCTAACAGGAATTGGTGGGGCCATGCTTTTAACATTCTTCAAAGGTGCACAAATACCCACTCCCTCCTTCCACCTCACCATTTTGCGTCCCCTCACCAGCCACGTGGCATCTTCTCACTCTTCTTCTGGCGGTAATACACTCTTGGGTGCTCTGTGCGCCTTGGGCGGTATCTCCTCCTTTTCTTTGTGGCTCATCGTTCAGGTCCCATATGGCTCCAACACCTGCCGTTTTGGTCCTTGATGCTGTCGTTTATTCAAAATTAACATTTGTTTTTTGTAAATGATGCAGAGTAAGATGAGTGAGAGATACCCATGTCATTACTCCAGTACGACGTTGATGAGTCTAATGGCTTCGGTGTTTTCTATTGGCTTTGCTCTTTGCACTGAAAGGGATTGGAGTCAATGGCAATTGGGTTGGAACATAAGGCTCCTAACTGTTGCTTATGCGGTATGTGATTCTATTTTTACTCCGTCGGTTCCTTTTTTTTTGAAACTTTTAAATTTTAAATTTTAAGACAATATTAATTATTAGTTTTTCCATTATATTTTTATTTATTTTTTCAAAAGTTAAAAATAACATTAATTAATTACTTTTTTTACCTACTCATTTATTAAAGGACATATTAAAAAATTTAAAAAAATTTCTTATACATTAATTATATTTCTTAATCTATGTATTAATACCTTAAACAACACATACAAAAAAATGGAAGGAGTATTAAATGGTCATAGTGTATTGTATTTGAATAAAATGAGTCATATCCAACTTTGAGCTATTACTTAAAGGAAAGTATGCGCAGAATCACTTAAACCGATTGCTATTAGTTTTTATAAATTTTATATTTGTTTATATTTTGAATGAGATCTAATTTTAATATTTATATATATAATTATGATGTATTTAAATACTTTAATTTTTAATATTAAATACTTAAAATTTTTTTGGCTATTTGAGAAAATGAGTACGTGTAAATTATTTTGTGTGTGTAGGGATTGGTGCCAGCTGGCGTGAATGTGGTGATGATAGCATGGTGTGTACACAAAAGAGGGCCTCTCTTTGTATCAGTGTTTAATCCTCTCTTGCTTTTGTTTTTGGCTTTTGTTGGATCCTTTTTTATGAACGAGATACTTCACCTTGGAAGGTATATTTCTGCCTCTTTTTTATTATTTATTTAGTCACCACCTTCAGTGTAAAAAACAAATAATTAAAAAATAATTTTTAATACAATTACGAACTCTTATATATGCCTATACTTTTATTTCTTTAGTCACTATCTTGAAGATGAAAGAAGATATCAGAATTAAAAAAAGCAGCTTCGAATACAATTACTCTTATCTTATATGCCTATACTTTTAAAAAGTTAAAAAAATTACATATATACACATAATCATAAAAAATTAAAAAATACACAATAGATTTTGTTTTTCATTAAATTTTACTTAATAATATATTTAGGTTAATAGGAGGTGTTTCCTCTCATTTTTTTCCACTAAGTATAATAGATGGTAATTTCATCACAACTTAAAATGAATATTTTGATCCAATTACCACTTTAGGTTTCAACTAATTTAGATTAAATTACGGTTGGGCCTTAAATCCAAATGAATTTTGTTGTTGATGCTAGAAATTTACTAGCAGTAAGTACTTCCTTAAATATTTTTTTACACTGTGAGACTTATCTTGATTCTTGTAAGCTTTTGGGATCTAAATTACTTATATTTTTTTGTTCAAAAAAGGAAAAGTAAAACACAATTCTTTTAATTTTTTCGTAAGTTTATTATAATTGAAAAATATTCATGTGTAATATCAATAGAATAAAAAAGCTTTGTTCATATTTAATATATATATATTTTACATATTTCGTAAGAAAAATACGCTATATCCAGTTCTTTATATTCTCTTGCTAAAGCATTATAGACGTATGATTTTTTTGATATAAGAACATGGCCATTCAAATCTTATACATATCATATCCTTATAAAAAAAAACTCACACGCTTATTATCTCAACAAGTAAAATAATCAAAATATATAGATAAGAAAACAAAATAAATAACTGCTATCAAATTACTTTTAATTTATTCTTAATTTGTTTGAATTAGGGGCATATATATGTTAATTTTTCTAGTCAATAATGTCAATATAAAATATAAGAAAAAATATATATACGACCATATTGTTTACAAGCAGCTGCGAAGCAAACAATACAATTTATCTCAAAATTTGTATAAACCTACTCTTTTAATAATGATGAGATGCTTTCAAAGAAAGAGAGGTAAAACAATGTTAATAGATCGATGTAATGATGATATATACTTCACACATAAATAGATGTAACGATGAGATGTATTTCACATATACTCAAAATCTTTTGTATCACTTTCTCGCTAGAATAATACACAAAATTTGTGAGAAAAATTTGTGATGAAAAATGGTTTAATTTGCAACAGATTTTGTGGTGTCCCTTTGAAATATATGAATAAATAGGGAATCCAATTTACTGCTTAATTCCATATGATAATTTGCTAAATTAACCCTATTTTATGTAGTGTAATTGGAGGAGTGTTGATAGTGTGTGGATTATACATGGTTCTATGGGGTAAAGGCAAAGAGATGAAGAAGATGAATCTTTTAGTGCCATCGGAGACCCTCGACGTGTCCCCAGCAGTGGAAGTCATTGTCAAATCTTCCATGGACGATGACAAAGAAAACCACCAAAACAATGTTGATACTTCAAATTAATGTTGATAGAAATCGCCAAGATTCATCAGAAAGTGAGAATCAAGGAAGACATGATAGCGACAATAAAAGGCTGAAAGATTAAGATTTAATATATATCAAGAAAGAATATTTATACTCAATTCTAAGACTTGAGACAGTACGTACTTTTGCTATATATATATATATATATTGGGCATTTCCTAGTGGTTTAGGAAAGACTTTCGAGCAATATGAATGTTGTGGAAAACTTACAAAGTTCATTTCTTTTTGACTTTTTAAAATTGTAATTGTGACTCCACAACTATTTTGTTCTTTTGGGTGGACAAAGGAGCTGGATCACCATCTAATTAAATCACCACAATCTCTTTTTTGATCCGAAAATCACCGCAATCTCTTTTTGCACCATCTTAGAGTTGGTTGTTGTTGAAAATGAACTTTATCAAGAAATAAAAAAAATAACAGGAAATTTTTATTATTCATAATAAGGCATGAACATTCTTTCTTTTCATTATTTTTCTCAAAGCAAGTTTCCTGAGTTTTGCCATAAGATATTTGCATTAACTCAACATTCGTCATAATCAATTCTACACATCAAATATAGATTTTAATACCAAAAAAAAAAAATACCCTCATTCATTTTAGTTGAAATGAAATTCTGCTCGCGCCGCCTGCCACTATTCAACTTATTTTTCCCGTAAACTCAATGGTGGGATGGTGCATTGCACAAAGTTCTATATAGCAAGTAGTTTTTACTCCCTCCGAACCTTAATATATGATCATTTTAACCGAATCAGGCGGATTAGGAACATGATTTAAAATTAATTAACTATCTTGATTTCTCTGAAAATCTCAACATTTTTTCAAAACTATCTTTATTTAATCTCTCTTTCTTCTCTTTAGATATATTAAATGAGGGTATTTTTTAAAAATATATAATAAATACTACCTCATATATTATAAATGGTCTTGTATTTAGAATTAGGATAAAAAATCCTATATATATGACTGGAGGGACTATTTATTAATTTTTTTTTTTGCCACAGCAAGTAGTATTTATTTAAACAGATGAATAATGCGGCTTTAAACACATCTATGAGATATATGGCTGGTCAATTTCAAAAACAAGTATCGGGAATATATCTAATATAATGCACGTAATAGTACTCCCTCCGGTCTCATTTATAAGATGTTGTTTTTCATTGCACGGGTATTAAGAAGACATAATTATGCTCTTAAATTTATAAAAAAAATAGTATAAACTTCCAATCTTACCTCTACTAATTAAAGACTGGAACAATTTACGAGATAAAAAAAGTTATTAAATGAAGGGTAAAAAAGAAAATTCAAATAAAAAAATAAAACAACACCTTATAAATAGGACCAAGTAAATTTTTAAAATAACATCTTATAAATGAGATCGGAGGGAGTATTATTTAAGTATCTTTGTTCATGCAAGAAAATGTGTAGTAGAACGATAGGTTCTCACCCACACTAGTGATCGCCACGTGGGAGTGTTAGCAATCGTACATAAGGGCTTTTATTTTTAGGTAGGTAGGAAGATGATAATCTATAGTACTTTTTCCGATCTAAAAATATAAGAGGTTTTTTAAAATTTTTTTTTATTCATAAAATAAGATGTTATGTAATATTTAGTAGTAGTTTATCTTTTTTACCCCTATTCAGTGATAACAAGTCTTGTAACTTATAATGGAAAAGATAGGAAATAACTTTAATTATTAGTAATTAATAATGATAAAAATGAGATGTTGAGTTTTTCTTTTTTTTAGAAATTTAAGAGTGTAACCAATTTTTCTTAATATGTGTGAAGTAGTTAGAAATTCCTTATATTTTAGACCAGAAGGAGTACTTTATAATAAATTAATGATAAAGATCGTTGCCTACCACTATAGGCAACAGTCTTAAGTTGCAGTGTCTACAATTGTATCCTATTATTAATAAACTGATTAGGGAGAGAAACCTACATTATTGTGAGGAGGCGGGATCCATCATTTTATTTTTATTTTTTCCTAACTATATCACTCTAAAGTACTGTTTATAGAAATGTCATTTTAGGGTTTTTAAAATTTTTCATAATATTTATTACTTTAAGATATCGATTAAGTATTAATTATACTTTTTATTATTTTACCCATAATCAATACTCTTAATTATCTTTTAACACTACACCAAAAATGAGATTTTTTTGTGATTATTTTAGTCTTTATTAGCGGTTTAAAATCGTTAACTATTTGAGCGCCGAGATAAGGGATAATTTTTGTTGGCGGTAATTAACGCCAATAAAAATATACCGCCAACAAAAATAGACTTTTGTTGGTAGTTCTCTAAAACAACCGCCAACAAAAGGTAAATTTTTTATTAAACAATACCCTTTCTTGGCCGTTATTTGAAATAACCGCCAACAAAGGATAATTTATTTTTTTTTAAAAAAAGTAATCAAAGCTACAATCATTCTTAATAAGTAATCCAGAATCATCCAAAGGTAAAAAAATGTGCAACATAAATCATATATAGATCTAATTGAAATTTTATATAACTAGACTAGAACAAAATAATCAAAATCATAAAGAAGAAGGAGAAAAAATTTTGCCACAGAATCAATATTTATACCTTAAGTCATAAAAAATTACAAGCTTTAAAAATTTCTTCTATCTTCAAGATTCATTTTCTTGCTTCAGAGCTAAGATGAGATGAGAGAAAATGAAGTCGTCGGTGAAGGTAGACACATACACTATAGTTAGTAATGAAGGCAGTGGACAAAGTCACCGATAAAGAAAAAGCTTGTAATCTGTTGGTGCCAAGATGAGATATGGATCATGCTTCAAAATTTGTACAAGATCTGGACCAAACTTTGAAAATCTTGACTGAGGGAGAAGAGAATAGAAGAAAACAGAAAAGAAGAGAATGATAAAATTTGATTGAAAGAGTAAGAACAACGATCTGAATATGATGAAAGAGGAAGAAGACATGTAAGGAAGAGAGAGCTTGCAGATCAAAGAAGAAAGAGATTAGGTGTGGAGAGAGAAAGAGAGGTAAGGAAAGTGATTAGGTCTGGAGAGAGAAAAAATTCAAAAATATGAAAGTGATGGAGTTTGATGCGTGACATGAAAATGTATGAGTGGGTGTAGAAAGAGATGTGTTAAGAAAAGAGATGGAAAAAAAGGAAGGCCGTTAGATCTTTTTTATCAATGGTTATAAATATTAATCTGTGGCTTGCTTATTGATTCATGCCTTGTGTTTTTTTTTTAAAAGTTGTAAAAACTTTTCTTGGCAGTTTTAGAAATAATCACTAAGAAAAGTCTGACTTTTCTTGGCGGTTATTTGGCGAACCGTAAAAAAAAGCCTCTGCATTATTTTTATTGGTGTTTTCCCCTATAACCGTCAACTATTAAACACTAAGAAAGGTTATTTTTTGTGTAGTGTAATTTGTGTGAAGCAATTGTAAGACAAAGGCATTTTAATAAAACATTATTAAATTTTACAATAATTTAGATTATTTAATAACTTTTTTAATTTATATGAAAGACCATAAAATGACATTTTGTATGAACTGGAGGGAGTACCTGAGAGGATTCATGACCAAAAGAAAAAGTATTAAGAGGATCTAAATCTTTCATTGTTGTGTAATTTACAATATATTCAGTTTCTATATATCTATAAAATCTATAAAAAGCTGCATAAATAATAAATCATGAATAGTGTATCTTACCTTAGGTTTTGTGTAAATCACAAACCTAAAAAAAATGAAGAAACTTTTAATCATAATTTTCTTAACTTTTACTATTGGAAATTAATTACTTGATATTTTTGTTATTTTTTTATTATCTTTTAAAATATGTTCCAACCAACAGCATTTGGTTTGATTGGTTCAAATCTTAAGCAGGATTTTGAGTTTAGGTTTTGCATATGAGAAAAATATTGTTATTGGGAGAGTTTTACACCTATGTAATTTGACTTTACTTGATCTAGATTAATTCAATGTGGGTTCTGAAAACCAATTGGTATTAAAAAAAAATGCTCAATACGTAAACATAGTAGATAGTGCATAATGATTCTCTTCTCATCTAGATGCAGTATATTTCACTTAAATAATAAATAAACTATACATGTATATATAGACCTTTTTTTAACAAAATTCAAACATTTAATTTGCTACAACCTTTAAGGATTTGCCCACAGAAAAGTATACATACATATATATATATATATATAGTGCCTGAACTATGGTTTTTGGATTTGCTACACTTAATCCTTTTTAGTTATGCAGTCATCATGAAGCTAATAGACATGGTGGTTGGCTCCACCAATCAAGTGGGACTTATCATTATGTTTATCCCTCCAATTGTATGGCTACATGAGTGAAGAGGGTACGTGTTGTCTACATAAATACACTAGTTCAAGCAATAATTTTTTAGGAGTAGTGATTTGATAAATAATTTAAGAAATTTAAGAATAAATTTATAAATATTTTATCTTTTGTTATAAAAGTGAATATACATGGGTATATATTTTGAGAGCAAGGGAAAAGATAGTTTGTATAACGATAAAATATAAGACTTCAGATAGTCACATTCTCTTATTACATTATCTGCGAATACATCAATATATAAATATCGGGGATTCAATTTAAACATACAATTGTACATCACATCAATATATAAATACCGTGTTTTTTTCATAAAAAATACCTTGTTCTTAGAAGCAAAAACGATACCTTAAATAATTATCGAGTTCAAATCTGACGTGGCCTCATTTTAAATTGGTTGTCACAGGCCTAGTGAAATGAAAATGTACTTAGTGCTTCTTTGGTTCATCGTTATAATAAAAAAAAAAATCATGATTTTTAACCATAATTTTTTAAGAAAATGTGTTTGGCCAAACACTAACTGCCTTTCTAAAAAATGAAAAGTGAGTTAAACTATAGTTTTGGAAAAAGAGGAGAAAAACTACTTTTTTTTTTTTAACAAAACGTGAATTTTGAAAAATGAGAATCAAATTTACTCTATATTATACATCTAAAAGTACTTTTAACCCTTATCATCCAAACAAATTTTTTGTCAAACTTACTTTTACAAAAAGAATATTCAAACATAACAACTTACAACAAATTTACTTTATCTAAACTTCATTTTTACAAATTTCATTTATCTTAACTTAATTTTACAAAATTGAGAACCAAACGGCCATTAGTAGTTAGCCCAAGTTAGGTACTAATCATCAAGTCCAAACTTAGATTTTGCCCCCAACCCCAATTTTGGTAATCATATATTGTTTTGGTACTATATACGTATTATTTATGTTAAAGAAAAGATTAAAAAATAAATAATGAAATAAAATTAATGATATCTTTGGCAAAAAAATTGACAAAAATCTAATGATTGAGATTTGTTGGACTTTGGGCAGATGGATAGGTTGATCCAAGCCAATAATTAATTAATAGAAAATTAATTAATATTTATTTATTATATTTTGAATTCAAAATTTTAAAAAGGAAGTTATATATATATATATAAATATAATGATTTTGAGGAAGAGTAGCCGAATGTAAAACTAATGACTCCCTCTTCCCCTTTCTTCCGCTTCTTTTCTTCCTCTTAGTGAAAGCATATGTCTCTTGTGATTTGGCGCCTCTGACGTGGAAGAATGGCTGATTTCCAGTGTGATATTGGTCCAAAATTTGTGGTAAAGAAAAATGGAGAAGATCCAGAGTATAGGGAAAGAGTTGGGAGCTAAATATGCTAAAAAGGCATGCAATTTTTTCTATTCCCTCCAAAATTGCCAAGATTGCATTAAAACTTATTTAAACTCTAAGGATTTAATTACACAAATTTACAAATTACAAATTATAAATATTATATTAAAACTTTAATGGAATAGTCACCACATCAAAAATGACTTTTCTTGGTACATAAAAGTTGGCAATTGTACAAGTAAATGCTAAGAAAAATGAAGTAAAGAAGCGAACAATGTTTTCTTCATGATTATTAGAAGAACCAAAATGGAACTTTCCTATGTGGTTCTTTAAAGAATTGCAAAGGAAACTTTAATATTTTATTTTATAAGAAACACACTACACATATCTCTATTTATGATCATTGATAAAAATATCCATCAGTCTCAAATAATTTCTCTCAC
Source organism: Adenanthera pavonina (assembly GCA_026686845.1). Taxonomy (NCBI): domain Eukaryota; kingdom Viridiplantae; phylum Streptophyta; class Magnoliopsida; order Fabales; family Fabaceae; genus Adenanthera; species Adenanthera pavonina. The sequence continues at coordinate 16,332,449 of JAIVEN010000017.1, forward strand.
TTTTCTTTCTCCATCTCTTGACCACTTGTACTCTCCGGGCCCCCAACCCCCATGTGATTTCTAGTTCTTCTCCTTCCAAGAACTCCCTCACTTGTTCATTGGCATTGTCAATGTACTGAGAAGATAGATTAGAACCCAACTAACCAATTTAAGTTAAGAAAAATAAAATAAAAATCAATCCTTAGAATCACAAAGCCAATATACCCATGAAAGAAGAGCATCTCTCTCCCTTTCTCTCTCTTAACATGCAAATTTTAATATGATCTTCAAGTTCATGCTTGTTTGAATTTCTATGTCCTTTTGTTATCTCATTTCGGGGTAGTATCCAAAGGAGTACAATTGCAACCAACAAGACACCATGAGGATGGTTGCTTCTTCGTTATCTTCTTTATCCACAGTGAGCATTCAAGTCACTGCTCTCAATGGCATCGTCAACGTGAACTCCCTCTTCACTATCACTATCTTTGTTGACCTCTTTCTCACCACTCCAAGTGATGATGAAATCTATAACATCCTAATAGATTAGACTGGACAAAGACTCCAAAGGGCTTGAAGCAACACGACAAACACCCCACATGCCGGGTACCAAAATACAGGGCTCACCGTGGTGAGGAGCACTTCTACCTCCCAGTGAGGGAGGCTCAGAGGGTTTCCCCAATACTCTTGCGAATCCCATCACAAGAAATCAGTCTTCCAAATTAAGAAAAGATTTTACACAGAAAGAAAACTCTCTAAATTAGAGTAGATATAACAGTTGAAGTACAATAAATGAAGTGTAAGAGTGAAAAGGTTTTGACTAATGAATTCAGCTGAGTTTTTATATATTCAGCATTAAAATTGTTACCCACAACTTCAAATAAAGTTCTATTTATAGATTTGTGAATTAACTAGTCGTTAGTACAAGATCTAGCTGTTAGAGATGTTAACCAACTGTTACTCTATAAAACTAGCCGTTTATCAACCATATTTAATGCATTTGATATACCAAAATTCAAATTTTTGGTATCAATAGATGAATTTTGCAGAGACCATAAGCTAAAGACTTCAACGTTGAACTTCCAAAATTTATCTGTTCAAGAGTGAAATTCGAACTTTGAGTTTGTCAAACAAATCCCATTTAGAACATATGAATTTTCATATTAAAAGTATATTTGTTTAGTTTGAATAGTTGTCTCATGTTTTCATGATGCACTGAAAATTCGAATTTCAGAATCTGAAATTCATTTGTCAAAGGCTTCCTCAATATGGTATAAATGTTCTCCTATGTGAAATTCAAATTTTGCACTTCAAAGTTTGTCTATCAGAGACATACTCTAACGAGACTCACATGATCTCATTTCAAAATTCAAATTTTGAAATCTAAAGTTTGTTTATTAGAGGGAGTGACTCTGAACTCTTTATACACTTTAATAACATTTAAATTTTGACTAGATCTTAGATGAATTTTGCACATTTTATTAATTATGCTTAGCTCGAAATTCGAATTTCAGAACTTAAAATTTGTCTATCAGAGATGATAACTCTGAAACTTAAAATTTCAGTAAGGAAAGTTTAAATTTTACACAAAATATATAAGAATCAACAACAAAATTCATTTATTAGTTAGTGTTTTCTAAATTTAACATATGGTAACATAGGATAACTATGAAAATACATGTTTGAATGCTGTGGTGACATGAATAACTGAAAATCAAAGTCTTTTACCTGGTGTACATTATGTGAAATTTTAACAACTAAATCTTCACATGTTTTTCATTGATTTCTTCACTTTTATACTTTTATATTCCTTTGATATTTTTCTTCTAAACTTTAATTGTTTGGAATCATCAAAACCTCTAATTCAACATGTAATTCATTAAAAAAAAAACTATTTAAAACTGAGAGCTACCTTATATTTTGAGTGAGACATATGAAAATTCAGTTTTTGATGGAAATCAAAATATAATATGAGTCCCACAAGCCCGATGGACCAGCTCAAAAAGCCCAAAGAATGAGTGGCTTGGACTTCAGTTTTTAGTGTAAAAATACAATTCGGGCTTTTTTAGTTCAACCCATTTAGGTCCGGCCTATGGCGGGCCAACCCGAGAGGGCCACGAGCTGGCCTGAAAGCCCATTTTATTTTTTATTATTTTATTTAAAATATTAAAAAAGGCATATCATTTTATTAATTAATGATATATAAATTATAAAATTTAAATATTATTTTTTTGGTATGATATAAGGGTTGGGCTTATATAAATTTTTTAATGTATGTAGTCATTGTTATATTATATATATTTCTACGAAAGTATAACATAGCAAACTTTTATTACAACTCAAAAAATTGATATTGATTCCATCCAGTATTTTTTTGTCAAAAAAAATCTAGTAGTTCATGTTGGGGTAGTTTGAACAAAGTAAAGTGAAGGAACAAAGTCCCATGTTGAATAAAAACAACTACCCAAAAGTCTTTATAAGGAAGGAGATGTGGTGCTTTAAAGGAATAAAGTGGTTTTAAATATTAATTAATTAATATTAATATTTAAACACTTAGCATGTGGTGCGTTTGTGAACGTTGGATCAAAATAAATCTAATGGTGTGTGTCTGGTATGGTGTTTTTCTTTTTAAAAATATAAATTGAATTAAATTAAATATTAAACTGATCATAAATGGATTTTTGTTCTCAAATCAAAACGAATATTTTATTATCAAATCAGAAACGGATTCCAACGTTAAGAAACGGATCTTTTTTCTTATAATTGCCATTAATTTCGGTTTCATATTTGTCTTCTATATCTTGAGGGTAGACCAGAAATACAGACACACAGAAAAACATTATTCAACTTCCTTCTCTACTCTGTTCACTATTTCTTGTTCTGCGTCATAGATAGATACTCGAAATTGCAGTCTGGTATCTAAGGTGTTCAGAATTACTCCTAGGGGTGGTTCGTAGAAATCCTACAGCAGTCTAAGTAGAGGCGAATTAACACATTAAGGACAGTATGCTGTCACACATTTCTGGGCACTAATAATTTAATCTTATACATTCTTGTATAACAGTTCATAGACCAAAAAGAAAATCTATCCAAGAAAAATATAAATTATTCAAATGTAATTGAAAGCTTAATAATAAATATTTAAACAACTTTATTTCTAAATCCTTTTATTTTCGTTTCCCCAAAGCAATAAGAATATTCCTGCATGAGATGTCGTCACCGAATGAAAAGACGTGTATGAGGAAGAGTGTAACACCCCTCATGTCATTCTTCTTGGCAATGTGTTCAGGACCAGAAGAAATAGGACAGAGAAAGGCTCAGGTGGAGTTTGGAAGAGCTCCACGCTGCGATGAGAATCTTTCCAGTAGCGTGGTTTTAGCTGAACACGATGGAGTCGCGGCGAGGTATGCTAAGGCCACGACGAGATTCGGGATTTTTTTTTTAAATTCGGATCATTTTGGTCGATCGGGAAAGAAGAAAATGGAGGGAGCGATGAGGAACTGAGCTAGGGTTCCTAATTTTCAGCTATTGGGAGTGATTTTTGGCCCTCAAGAGCTTGGATTCAAGTTGGTAAGTGTTCTCTACTCCTCTCTCTCCATTTTATTCAGTTGGAATTTGGGGTTTTTTGGTTTTGAGGTTGGATTTTTGGTTTGGGATGAAATCCACCAATTGAAATGGATGAAATGAGGTTAATGAAGTGTGTTGTAGTGTCCTTGTTGCTTGGATGTGAGATTTGAAGGGATTATATATGTTTAGTGCTTAACCCTAGGTTGTTCTTGGTTGAGAGTGTGAGGAATCCGAAGTGTAAGGGATTGTGTGATGTGTGAATAGTCCCTAAGAGCTTAATGATACATAAAAGGGGTGTTGGAACCTTGGGTTAGGCCTAAAGTGGTTAAATTGTGATATTTGGATATTTGGTATATGTGGTTAAATTGTTATATTGCGGTATTGTGAAGGTTGTTTGGTTAACCGAGAGGGGTTCAAGCGTGTTGGTGTTCAAGAAAGCTGCGGTATTGACAACTTAAGATAACTGGGTGTATGTTTGTATTGTATTGTTGGTATAGTATGACAGTACGTATATTTGTATATATATGTATATTCCTTTTCATACCACGATATTAATTGTGTATGTGTATGGTTTTTCTATATATCGTGGTATGTACGGCTAGTTGATGTATGATAATTGTATATATATTGTGATGTGTAGCATCCCCATACCATTGTATGCTAGCATGTCCATACGATGAATGTGATGATAATAGAGTATATATATGTGTGTGTGTAAAGGCATGTTGGCATGACATTGACATCGTCACCATATGATAGCATAGTGAGAGATGGATGATGAGGTGATGATGATATGAGATAAGATGATGATATGATAAAGATCCCTGTCGCTAAATCCTCTCCATGGGAGAGTCAGGCGGCAGAGGACAATATGATATGATGAAATATCCCTGTCACTAAATCCTCTCCTTATTAGAGCCAAGTAGCAGTGGTTTTGGGGATGTACCTTCCCTAAATCACCATTAATTTGTGATGGTCCAGGGGAAGGAGAGCCACGGTCCGAGCTCTAGTGTAACCATTGGCTGGGTTACATTAGGGTAAGGTGAGCATGGTGATGTCCCGGAATCAGTCTTCACCGACTGTTGGAAGGGAATCATCTATTGAAATGTCTTGTGATGACAACAACTTGTGGTTCTAGCCGTGTATGAGGGAGAACATGCATACCAGTCATTCACATTGCATTTATGTATTGTATGAGATATGTATATATATGTGTGTGTGTGGTTGTCCCCAGTTACTAATGGTTGTCCCCAGTTACTAAGACATTGTCTTACACCCCTCTCCCATGAACTAACCTTTCAGGTGACGGTTCTGGCACTAGTCCGGAGAAGACGCGGGAGTAGCAGCGTACGTGGGAATAGTCTATGTAGTTTGTGTATTCTTGATATGTATTTTGTGCCAAGTAGGATAGAATGGTTTGTAATGAATGAATGGTTATGGATATGGATTGTATGGATGTATGTATGGTTATATGTGGAAAAGGTGTTGTTGGTGGTATGTGTGTTGTGTGTATGTGTCAAGTATGATGAAAGATGTTTTGGGGCCTGTAGCCCGTTTGTCCAGTTAGGGTTCCAAAGGGGTCAAATCTCAGAGAATTAGTTCCTTTGTGATGAAACCTCTTTGGACAAGTTGGTTTGGGGGTTTTGGACCTATATGATCGGTCTCTGAGTGGCCAGTTGCCTTGGGTGGCAATTGGAGGTGATTAGTGGTGAGTTTTGGTCAATAAGTGGCCAAAACTATATCAGGGGTCTAGAATCTCCATATGGAGTTGGATTGAGGTGAAAGTGGTGTCTATGGATAGATTGAGACTAGATTGACTTGTAGGAGTTGGAATCAAGTCAATCGGAGGTTGGAGCATAAAGTTATGTGCATCGGAAGTTCACCTCGGAGTATGGAAATTACTGATACGGGATATCAGCATGGGGCGCCGCAGCTCTAGTGTTCAACCATGGCGCCATTGGAGGCCGAAGCAAGAGAGAAACAGGAGAGGTCGGAGCCGCGACGATACTATAGCGGCTGCAGTCCCAGCCCATTTTCTAGCTTTTTGGATTCGTTTCCATTTTTTTGATGTTTTGGAAAGTTGTTTCGAGATGCTTGGGGTGTGTTTAGTTGGATTTTAAAGTTTTTGGTTAAGTCAGGAGGTGTCAGGAGGTAGGATGTTACATTTTGGTATCAGAGCAATGGGTTTGGGCCATTGTTTCTTCTTGAAGTACTACTTGGCACAATTCTAAATACATAGACTATATTCCCACTGCAATGCTAGTCAAGAACCATATAATTGAATGTGTTGTTGCCTGTGTGTAGGAAGGATGTCTCAAAGAGAAAGACTAAGTAACAACGATCTCATGAGCCAGAAGCATGAGATGCTGGCTAGCCTTAGCAATCAGGTGAATACTCAGGGAGAAACGTTGAACGGGTTACAAGAGCAGATGGATAGGCAAGAACATAAGGAAGTGAATGAAGAGGCCGGCATGTTTGTGGATCTGAATGCAGGAGAGGACGAGAATGAAAATATAGTGAAGTCTGAGAGAGCCCCAAGAGTTGGGAGAAGGGGTATCTCTTTGCAGTTGAAGGACTTTCGGAATTTTAGTCCCCCGGCTTTCAAAGGGACCATGGATGTTTCGCAAGCTAAAGATTGGATAGAGCAATTGGAGAATATCTTCAGTGTGATGAACTGCACCTCAAAACAAAGGGTGCTATTGGCGGTGTTTAAGCTCGAAAAGAAGGCCAAGAGATGGTGGAGGAGTGTTCTCCCCAGTGTCAAAGCGATGAATGCTCTAATGAATTGGAATCAGTTTAAGGAACGATTCTTTGCACACTACGTCCCTCCAGCCTTAATGATGTAGAAGGAGGCCGAGTTCCTAACTTTTCAACAAGGAATCTGTCGGCGGATGATTATATTGATCAATTTCTGTATTTAGCCAAGTATTCCACTTATCTGAATAATTACCCTGATGATAGATGGATGGCTCGGAGGTTGTTTGAGGGAGCCCATCAAGAGATAAAGGAGCGGCTATATGTGGTAGAGTTTGTGTCCTTTGAGGACATGTGTGCAAAGATACGCGCCCTCTACAGACGGATGAAGGAGGCCGTAAAGCATAGAAGAAATTCTATGATTTGGGCATTTTCTCACCTAGGACCTACAGGAGGAATCAGCAAAGGAAGTGTTTTAGGCAGTGGTGGCAGTGGTAGCAGTGGTGGCAGTACAAGTTCTAGCGGAGGAAAAGGTCGCCATAATAGAGGCCGTCATGGTAGAGGTAGAGGTAGATTTGGCAAAGATTAGTCCAACAAAGGTCAGTTTGGCAGAGGACCGTTTTATTATGGTGGCTTTGAACTGGGGAGTTCCAGTCAGAGTGAGTATACAGGAAGGGACTCCGCTGCATCTCAGTACAGTACAGGTAGTGTATCAAATCCGTGCACGAAATGTGGGTTGAGTCGTGGTGATCGTCCGTGCTCATTATCCTTAACCCATCAGAGCCGTTCACAGTTTATACGAATGCCTCTAAGAAGGGTCTAAGGTATGTTTTAATGCAGTAAGGCAGAGTTGTGGTGTATGTTTCAAGGCAGTTAAGGCCTCATGAGGAGAATTATCCTACTCACGACCTTGAGCTAGTGGCTGTAGTGTTTGCCTTGAAATTATGGAGGTATTATCTCTATAGCGCTCAGTTTGAGGTGTTCAGTGATCACAAAAGTTTGAAATATTTGTTTGATCAGAAAGAGTTAAACATGAGGCAAAGGCGTTAGGTTGAGTTCCTTGTGGACTATGAGTTTGCTTTGAAGTATCACCCTGGGAAAGCCAACGTTATGGAGGATGAGTTGAGTAGAAAATCGATCCATATGGCCACAATTATAATAAGGGAGCAACAATTGCTGGAAAGCCTGAGCGATTTGAAGTTATCCATCAATGTCCATCCTGGAGTACTAGTAATGAGTTCCATCAGTGTATCAAGCAATTTATTGAGGAACATTTCCTATGCTCAGATGGAGGATGACTATCTTTTGGGCATTCGGGAACAAATTGAAATGGCGGAGATCCAAGACTTTGATATTCTAGAGGATGGTATCATCCTGTATCGTGGTCAGATTTGTGTTCCAAATATTGCAGGGTTGCAAGAAATTATTTTGGAAGAAGCTCATAAGAGTAGGTACATTATTCACCAAGGTACCACCAAGATGTACCAAGATCTAAAGCGAGGTTATTGGTGGCCAGGTATGAAAAAGGACATCGCAGAGTACGTGGCAAGATGTCTGATTTGTCAGAAGGTAAAAATTGAGCACCAATTGCCTGTTGGTATGTTGCAATCTTTGGAGATCCCAGAGTGGAAATGGGATAGCGTTTCCATGGATTTTGTAATGGGATTACCGAGGACCTCTTCAGGACACAATGCGATATGGGTGATTGTGGATAGGTTGACGAAATCAGCCCATTTTCTTCCAATTCGGGAAACTGTTTCAATGGAGAAGTTGGCCCAGTTGTATGTGAATGAGATAGTAAGGCTGCATGGAGTCCCGATAAATATTGTGTCAGACAGAGATCCAAGGTTTACATCCAGGTTTTGGAAATCTCTCCAGAAGGCCATGGGTACGATGTTGAGCTTCAGTACAGCTTATCACCCTCAATCTGATGGGCAGACTGAAATGACTATTCAGACTCTGGAGGACATGCTGCGGGCGTGTGTTCTGGAGAACAAAGGCAATTGGAATCAGTTCCTGCCGTTGGTTGAATTTGCCTACAACAATAGTTTTCACTCGAATTTGCAAATGGCTCTATATGAAGCGTTATGTGGCAGGAAGTGCAGGTCGCCATTGTGTTGGGTCGAACTTGGTGAAAGAATTCTTTTGGGCCCGGATATTGTGGCTCAAACCTCTCGGTAAAATAGAGAGCATTCGTTAGAAGCTTCTTACTGCTCAGAGTCGACAAAAGAGTTATGCGGACAGGAGGAGAAGACCATTGGAGTTCGATGTTGGAGACCATGTGTTTTTGAAGGTCATTCCTACCACTGGTGTTGGATGATCGATTCAAGCTAAGAAGCTCACTCCGCGATATATGAGTCCATACCAAATTTTGGAGCGAATTGGGTCAATAGCGTATCAAGTGGTACTACCGCCTAATCTTGCTAGATTGCATGATTTTTTCCACGTGTCTCAACTTAAGAAGTATCATCTGGATCCGTCTCATATAATTGATAATGAGGTAGTTCAAGTGCGAGAGCATCTGACTTTTGAGGTCACGCCATTGCAAATCCTTGATGTGAAAGAAATGCAGTTGAAGAATAAGACCACAAAGTTGATAAAGGTCCTATGGAGTGGCTTAACATCAAATGATGCCACGTGGGAGACTGAGGAATCCATGCGAAGGAAGTATCCCGAGATCTTTGCTTAAGGTAAGAGTTGAAATTTCAAGGACGAAATTTTTATAAGGAGGGAGAGTGTAACACCCCTCATGTCATTCTTCTTGACAATGTGTTCAGGACCAGAGGAAATAGGACAGAGAAAGGCTTAGGTGGACTCTGGAAGAGCTCCATGCCGTGGCGAGAATCTTTCTAGTAGTGTAGTTTCACTTGAACACGATGGAGCCGCACCGAGGTATATTGAGGCCGCGATGAGGTTTGAGATTTTTATTTTAAATCTGGATCATTTCGGTCGATCGGGAAAGAAGAAAATGGAGGGAGCGATGAGGAACTGAGCTAGGGTTCATGATTTTTGGCCATTGGGAGTGATGTTTGGACCTCAAGAGCTTGGATTTAAGTTAGTAAGTGTTCTCTACTCCTCCCTCGTCATTTTATTCGGTTGGAATTTAGGGGTTTTCAATTTTGAGGTTGGATTTCTGGTTTGGGACGAAATCCACAGATTGAAATGGATGAAATGAGGTTAATGAAGTGTGTTGTAGTGTCCTTGTTGCTTGGATGTGAGTTTTGAAGGGATTATATATGTTTAGTGCTTAAGCCTAGGTTGTTCTTGGTTGAGAGTGTGAGGAATCCGAAGTGTAAGGGATTGTGTGATGTGTGAATATCCCTAAGAGCTTAATGACACATGAAAGGGGTGTTGGAACCTTGGGTTATGCCTAAAGTGGTTAAATTGTGATATTTGGACATTTGGTATATGTGGTTAAATTGTGATATTGCGGTATTGTGAAGGTTGTTTGGTTAACCAAGAGGGGTTCAAGCATATTGGTATTCAAGAAAGCTTGTGGAACTCGTGTGAGCAGGGTATTGACAATTTAAGGCAACCGGGTGTATGTTTGTATTGTATTGTTGGTACAGTATGACAGTATATATATTTGTATATATATGCATGTTTCTTTTCATACCATGATATTGATTGTGTATGTATATAGTTTTTCTATATATCGTGGTATGCACGACTAGTTGATGTATGATAATTATATATATATTGTGATGTGTAGCATCCCCATACCATTGCATGCCAGCATGTCTATACGATGAATGTGATGATAACGGTGTATATGTGTGTGTGTGTGTGTGTAAAGGCATGTTGGCATGACATTGACATCGTCACCATATGATTGCATAATGAGAGATAGATGATGAGGTGATGATGATATGAGATGAGATGAGATGATGATATGATAAATATCCCTGTCGCTAAATCCTCTCCATGGGAGAGCCAGGCGGCAGAAGACAATATGATATAATGAAATATCCCTGTCACTAAATCCTCTCCTTGTTAGAGCCAGGTGGCAGTGGATTTGGGGATGTACCTTCCCTAAATCACCATTAATTTGTGATGGTCCAGGGGAAGGAGAGCCACGGTCCGAGCTCTAGTGTAACCATTGGCTGGGTTGCATTGGGGTAAAGTGAGCTTGGTGATGTCCCGGAATCAGTCTTCATCGACTATTGGAAGGAAATCATCTATTGAATTGTCTTGTGATGACAACAGCCCGTGATTCTAGCCGTGTATGAGGGAGAACATGCATACCAGTCATTCACATTGCATTCATGTGTTGCATGAGATATGTATATATATGTGTGTGTGGTTGTCCCCAATTACTGAGACATTATCTCACACTCTTCTCTCATGAACTAACTTTTCAGGTGACGGTTCTGGCACTAGTCCGGAGAAGACGCGGGAGTAGCAGCGTACGTGGGAATAGTCTATGTAGTTTGTGTATTCTTGATATGTATTATGTGCCAAGTAGGATAGAATGGTTTGTAATGAATGAATGGTTATGGATATGGATTGTATGGATGTATGTATGGTTATATGTGGAAAAGGTGTTATTGGTGGTATGTGTGTTATGTGTATGTGTCAAGTATGATGAAAGATGTTTTGGGGCCTGTAGCCCGTTTATCCAGTTGGGGTTCCAAGGGGGTCAAATCTTAGAGGAGTGGTTCCTTTGGGATAAAACCTCTTTGGACAAGTTGGTTTGGGGGTTTTGGACCTATATGATCGATCTCTGAGTGGCCAGTTGCCTTGGGTGGCAATTGGAGGTGATTAGTGGTGAGTTTTAGTCAATAAGTAGCCAAAACTGTGTTAGGGGTCCAAAATCTCCATACGGAGTTGGATTGAGGTGAAAGTAGTGTCTATGGATAGATTGAGACTAGATTAACTTGTAAGAATTGGAATCGAGTCAATCGGAAGTCGGAACATAAAGTTATGCACGTCGGAAGTTCACTCCGGAGTGTGGAAATTGTTGATATGGGATATCAGCATAGGGACACCACGGCTCCAGTGTTTAGTCCGCGGCGCCAGTGGAGGCCGAAGCAATAAAGAAACAGGGGAGACTGGAGTCACGACGGTACTGTAGCGACTGCGGCCCTAGCTCATTTTCTAGCATTTTGGATTCGTTTCTGCTGTTTAGAAGTTTTGGAAAGTTGTTTCGAGATGCTTGTGGTGTGTTTAGTTTAATTTTGAAGTTTTTGGTTAAATCTGGAGGTGTTAGAAGGTAGAATGTTACAAAGAGACATTTTTTAGAAAAAAATAATAATCTAACATTTGGTATTGCCGTTGAAATTAATGTATTTATTGGTTAAAGAATGTTTTTCTGGTCCTAAATATAAGATTTTTTACTCTGATACTAAATATAAGATCATTTATAATATATGAGATAATATTTATTATACATTTTTAAAAAAGGGTCTCTATTTAATGTATCTCAAAAGGAGAGAGAAAGAGATTAAATAATAATAGTTTTGAAAAAATGTGATTTTTTGACACATTAATGTAATTAATTAATTTTAACTCTCATTTTTAATCACTGTAATTTAGTTAAAAAAGTATTATATTAAAGTCCAAAATGGGTATTGAGTTTCTATTCAATCCAACAAGATGGGTTGGTGAAGAAACATTTTTTTCGTCCGCTAGCAATGTTGGGGAAAAAAGATAAAAATCTTTTGTTGAAAATTATGTTGTGTTCTTTGAGATTTTGATTTAATGACTGAAAAGGTTTTGATCTAATGATTGGGTAGTATATTACATATCTTAGCTATTGAATTAAACCTTTATTCCAACAATTAAATTAAATTAACAGACCAAATTTTAAGTAAAAGAAAATAGTAACACAATTTCTGATATGATCTACGTCCTGATATTAATACTGATCGACCCCAACTATATTCTATTATTCTTTCTAAATTCTAATTGTGTTATTGTTATAGTAAAAATTTTAAATAACTTAAATTTGATTTAAACGGTTTAAATTAAATATATATATATATATATTAAATTTTAAAAATTTCAATACCAAATAAAAAATATTTTTGTGAAGGTAATAATTAAAATAAAAATGATAAAATATAAACTTTTTAACCAAAATAAAATATAAACTTTTTAACCAAAATAAAATATAAACTATTGAAATCAAATGAATTCAGTATTATATATATATATATATATATATATCAACAATATTACTCTAGTAGAGCAGCAAGAGACAAACACATGCAATCCAACAATAATCCTCTTTTGACATGTAAGTAAAATTTAATATATTTTTATTGTAAATATTTTATTTTAGAAAAATAAAACCCTGCAACAACCCTGTAATCAGCCCCATGATTGCAACGAATCGGCTTCCTTCGTTTGTTTCACCGCCCTCAAAAGGTGACGTGGCAGACATCCATTGGGCTGAAGTACCGTTGCCTCAATGGTCAGTATGCTCTAATAATGCACTTTCAAAAAATGTTTTATGGGTAAGGGGGAATCGTTGATCTCTGTATTAAACTTGTTGATGCCCAACACATGTCACATAACTAAAGGTGTATTTATTTTTTAAGTTAACTTTGATACTATAAATGACAACTGCAAAAGTTGAAAGACCTTTATTCACTCTGAATATTATAAAGAGTCAAATGCAAAATTATATGGATGAAGAATGGTTGAATGATTATTTGATTGCTCATACATAAAGAAAAGGCTTTTCTTCAAATAAAAATATGATTATAATATATATTTATAATTTTAATAATAGTATATATATTATAAATATAGACACACATTGACCCCAGCCCTCCATAATCCAAATTTTTGGATCCCTCACTCCCAAACTATTTCTTTTTCCAGTCCATATATATTCTGGCCTCAATGATGCGCCAATGCCCTAGAATTATTATCCAACCCAATCCCCCAAAACAAAACAAAATTGCTATTTTGTTCCTAGTTACCAGCCATTGGTTGCAATTTAATTAATGTAATCAGTTCAACAAGAAACACCGACTGTGAGCTTGGAAATTTATATTTGGAACTGAATCCAATCAAATACAATAATGTTTTGAATAAACCAAAAAATATAAAAAAAATGTTAAAAGGATTTTTTTTTTAAGATTTGCTACCATGAAAATGTCTTACACTTAAGAGAAATTCATTATTGATCTCACACATGCACTTCCAAAGCTATTAGTGAAATAGCATTGGTCATCCCCAAACAACAAACATCAACTTCAACTTCCTTACACTTTTCGGAGGCCATCTTAAGCAGCTTATATGAATGATGACCTCCAAAGATCTAATTGTTCAAATGTCATTACTAAGCAGAAGCAGTTACCAATATATTGTATTTTAAAAACGATTATCATATATCCGAGTCATGATTCATCAACCGATCGAGTAAAATTAAGCAACAGCAGAAATAAATAAAATATGAGCAACCTTCAATGCATCAAGGTTTGCTCTTTTATAATAGACATCACTCACAAGAAGCAAATTTGAATGGCAGATATATATATATATATATATATCATCGGTCCTTCTCTATCAGAAAAGAAACAGGCCGGGATATATATATATGGCTTTACATGGAATCATAGCTAGCCTACTTATTCAGTGAAGTATCATGAAACAAAACAAGTTTTGAATGCAGAAAGAAAAAAAAAAGCAGAAATATACTAATAATTAGAAAAATTGCTAAAATAAACGCAAAGAATGAGACTGAGGGCTGTTTGGTATGGTTTCTAACTATCATTTTTTCCAAAGTTATCCAAATAGGTTTGTGGTAAATTTCTTTACTTTTATCCAAACTTCATTTTTTAAAATTGTGATTATTCTAAACAACCTTTTATAAAAAGATAAACCAGAGGCAGGGGGAGATAAACAAGTTATTGTAACCTTTATTATTTGAGAATATATGAATCGATGACAACCTTATAATAGTCTTCATGTGCAAAAATATTTATATATTAGTGCCTTCTTCATTTACAGCCTATACTGACACGATAACTAATCATTATGACCATCCAAACCGGTCACCAGTCACCACCACCACCAACTCCTTCAGCCCCTCCCAACTAAGGGTGCACCTCCACCGCCACTAACTACAAATAATGTTCCATCTCCTGTGCCATCCTCCGTTCAGCCCCGACGGCAGCTCCACCAACTCCTTCAGTGACTTCCGTTAGGGGCACACCACCAACTACTTCCAATGGTCCATCTCCGGTGGCACCTTCCGCTCAGTCGCCACCACCATCAAAACCAGCTTCTCCATCCACAAATGGTCCACCAGCTCATAAGACAACTCCACCTAGCTCTTATTCCCCATCGCCTAGCTAGATCACTGTTTTATGCAGCTCCACCCTAACATAACGTATCACCTTCGCCTTCAGAGGGTCCTGCTAAACCACCAAAGCCAAACAGAGGTCCAAGTTCACGTTCACCATCACCATCACCTTCTGTGTTTGAGGGATATGGACCAGTTACAGTACCACCATTGTATGCGGTGGCGCCACCTTCAGGAGGACACAGCCACAACCACACCACATTGATTGCATTGTGCACTTCTCCGGGCGGTGCTTGCTTCCTCGCATTCCTCTTAGTTGGTCTTATCTGCTTCGCCAAAAAGAAAAATAAGCGCGTGGGCCTTCTTCCTATTCGTAATCTCTGCAGAGTGCATATCATTCCATTTGCTTCATGAGCTTTTTTGTTTTACTTTTGAGAAAACTACTCACTTCGTGAATTCGCGTTCTATGTGTGTAGTGTTGGATATATTTAATTTAATAATATTTAATTTGAATTTATTCAAATTATATATTTATATTGTTTATTTAATTAAATATATCTCAATAATTTAGTGTGATCCTTATCTTTAAGAGAAGATATTGTTAGTTGAGCGATTTTGAAGAATAAGGAATAAATTCAGTCATAATTTTATTTTTATTTGAATTCAAATTCAAATTTAAATTTAATAACCAATAATGGCCAAAATTATTAAATAGAGGCAGACTGAGTTGAGTTAAACACACACTTTTGTTCCCCGACTAGTTGAGACTAAATCTCAGACTTCATCACCAAGTCTCATAACTAATTAGAAGAACTGTCTGTATAGATTATTTTCTGATATTTCCTTCTAACTAATTTTATATATGATTTCAGATCTAATATTTAGATTGAGTGACTCCAAAGATATCTATATCAGATTATCTAGCATAACGAGAGATATTTATAAAGTCTCCTTCTACTCTTATAATTTTGTGGAAAAATTCAATATATGAAATTTATATTAAAAATTGAATTTGTCTAACATGGCATCAGAGCCTTAATTATATCTACTTGCATATATGAATTTTGATTTTGTGTGAAATTTGTAATTTCCATTAGGAGAAAACGCATGCTATGCAATATGTGATGTTATTGTCCAGTCACATGATGGAAACGTGAAATTGAACCACTATATAAATAAAAAAAAATCTTTCCAAATGCTGCATTTTATGCCTATTGGCTTATTTTGTTTTGAAATCTGGAAGTAGGAACCATAGCATGCGTATCAAATCACGCTTCTTCAATTAACAATTTGGCCGCGTCTTGGACTGATTTGATTGAGAGTTCATCGGATTGTGTATAGCATCATAAATGTTGAAATTGCATGCTTATCCTTTCTGGAAATAATTCTTTAGCTTATATTCTTGTGATTAAATTTTATCTAAGCAATATTTTTGTGTTATTTAAATTTCCAAAATTTAGATATTGGTTTAATTGTTTGTTTTGATATGTCTTTGAAACATGATTTTAATATTAGACCAGACGTTGGTTGATTATTTATTTTGTGTTATCTTTTTACTTGTTTAAAATATGTAAAGTTAATTTGGGCTATTAAAAATATATATATATTTTGTAAAATATTATATGTGTTAGTTTTAAGTACCTAAAATTTGGAAAATTTTATTTAGGCAATTATAACACTAGTTGTGATTTTGCAAAATAATCAAGTTATTTATTAGCCTAATATTAATTTTTAAACAATTGTTAGGCACAATAAATAATTAAAATAGTGGAAGAATTTATTTAATTATTTAATCACATTCTTGTTTGGTTGATTAAATTAATTATTTAAATTCTCATAATGATTGTGCATATTTATGAATACATTCTGGTTTCATTAAGTTAATAGGACAAAATATTACATATTTATGATTTAATCATATGGGGAGAATTTATTAATTAATTAGTCATATATCTGATTTAGTTGATTGATTAATTAAATGATTCTCATTGTGTGATGCCTATATGAGTGCATTTATATATCCCTTTAAGTATAATGATTCTAGATGTCTTATGATTGGCATGTATAGTTAGAGAGTAGCTACAGCATCCTTACATGACTGAATACATGCATTCTTAATTTGTTTTAATAAACAAAGATATCACATAAAGACTTAAAGATATCAATTCTAATTAAGTATATAATTATAACATATCTTTACCCACAAGTAGATAGTTATAAATACATACTTAATTAGTATGAAATAGAAGTTGCCTTGTGCTTTCTAGGTAGCCCATAGATATTAGGAAGTATGAATGCTTTCTAGTTTCATCATCAATGATACATAAATTTATGCTATGCTGAAATTTTAATCCACAAGTAGATTTTGGTGATACAAAATTTATATTTAGTATGTGTTACATTGGTAAGGATATATTTTCTTTTATAAATGTGATGGATGATTGCCTCGTTAGAATTGATGTAAGTATGTTTTTAAGTTGAATCCTGAAAAATTGCAGTGTTATTATCATCTCTTGAATTATTTGGTTAGGGATAACTGTAGAGTCTAAAAGAGAAAATCCTTAACTCTCTGGGAGATATTAAGCTAAAGTTTTTGTACCCATTAATGTTAGTATGAGATAATATTGTATGAATGATGGGAGTAATACAATTCTCTCAATACAATAATATTAAAATCTCAATACATAACTAAATATTTGGGTACATAATTGATTTGAAGATGTCAAGATCCATTTATAGGGCAATGGTTGAAATTATGGGTCACTATTTAATGCTCTAACTCTAAAGTAATTCTCCATAAAGTAAATAAACACTAAAGACATGTAAATGACATACCATACAAGTGAGAGACATGACTCTCAAGATAAGAGAATCTCCATTGATCTTTATACATACAATCCTTAATTAGCTATCTCGTCAGTATGAACCATTATAAATTTCTTATAACATATATAAGGAGATATATACAATAAATATTTATTGGATATATGTGTGAAAGAAAAAAAAATTAGGCTCAAATTTAGATTAAAGTGAGATTCTAATAAGGGATTTAGTTCCAAAGATAGATCATGAAGAAAGAGGCATATAAAGAGTAATTACCTCACAAACAGTCTTATTGGAGAATAATAGTTATACTCTTATCTTGAATATATATATATATATATTAAATCTCATCTAGTTAAAGCATATCAAGGATAAAAATTCTTCCTATTATATGATAGAAGAGAATATTGATGTCTCCATTATAGAGAGTTAACAAGGTTTATAAAGAATGAGATTATTTAATCTCAAAACCTCATTAACTCTAATTCATATATGAAATGTATTAAAGATTAAGCAGATATATATATGTGCCTAGAAGAATTTAATGCTAGAGATTGTAAATGCTAGTATCTAGTTTTTTGCATTTATGTTCTAATTATTTAAAAGGATCCTTCCCTATTATTGTTAATTTTTCACAATTTATGAATACTACTTGTTTTATAATTAAGATAAGGCATATAATGCCTTAATAAGAATGTAAAGCAAAAGTAGAGAGTTAATCCAACAAATGAGTTAATATGGTGAGGTTAATTAAGGGAATGTATATTATTATAAGTACACTAGTGATGGACAAATTTACTAAGACAACAATGTACATTTAAAATAAGATTCCAACATATTTGTAATTAAATACATCTTTTGAAACTCATAAGCTTGGAATCTTAATTTTTTAAATGATTCACTCTCATGGAGTTGTCTTCTAAAAGAAAGAGTGAATAGAGGCTATTCCTCAATGTTTCATTACATATTTGGATGAAAATGCAAAGAAGTTTAAAGGATAAAAGTTATAATATTTATCACATACAAGATATGGAGAAATGTCAAGTTCATTGAGGAATGTCATAATTAATGGGAATAATCAAATTTATGACAAACTCATCAGGAATGATCACATAAAGATAAATGAAACCACTAATTATGCTGAAATACTAGTTTTACATCAAACTTATTTTTGTAAGATGAATGTAAAACATAATAAAGTTTTGAAATCTAATTGGTTATACTGAAAATTAAGAGTATTAATGTCTTGGATTCTATTAACTATTGAAAAGAAATCTCATAAAGAATAAGAGATATCTAAAGATAGTTATAAATGAAACTCTTATTATACAACTTCAATCTTAATAATAAATTGAATTATGATCAATTATGATTGAGAATTTGGCAATCATTGGCAATTATATGGTATACATTAAGAAACTTGATTACAACATGAACATTAAGAATAATTCCATTTGTTCTCAAATATAATGAAGTAAATTCCAAATTAAGATATGATTTTATGAAAAATATGAGAGATCTTAAGCCAAATAATATTTGGAAATTTGTATACTTGCTACTGAGGTTAAGAAAATTGGCCATAAATGGATCTTTAAGATTATAAGGAATTCACTAGTCAATATTATGTATTACAAACTAAAAATTATTTCCTAAAAAGTTTTCTCTATAAAGAAAGAGATTGATGATAATGAGATTTTCTCCTATATTAATAAATAATTCTTTCATTATTATCATGAATCTATATGCTAATTAGAATATTATGAAAATTATCACTCTTATTATGACTATGAGAGAGAAATGTATGTGAAATAATGTAATGGGTTCAATCAATACTAAGGAAAATTTAATTAGGCAGGACTTCTCATAGTAGTGGTAGTTGAAATCTCATGATATGATCACTTTTTAGATAACGTTGAGAACATCATAGATCCTTGTTTATACCACTGGATTAGTGAGAGTTGAGTCATCTATTTAATTTTAGTTATAGATGACATATTGCTTATGACAAATAACTTGAGATGTCACAAAAGGTATAATAACTTTGTTCAAGAGCTATGATTTAAAAAATATAGGTGAAATGTCTTTAGAGATGTATAAAGAGATAATTCTCAAAAATTTTGGAATTATCATAAAAAACCTATATTTGTAAGCACTTAAATATTAATGAAAAAAGTCTATTTGCCATATGTGACATCTATGTTTGTCATATGTCCCTGATGAGATTTAGAAAGAGATGAGAATAATATTTCTTTCATGCTAGTAGTGAAAGGCATAATGTATGTCTAAATGTGCATATAAATTGACATAGTCTTTGTGAAAGGAATATTATAAAGATCCCAAAGCAATTTATGCTTAGATAATAAATGATAAGCTGCAAAGAATACTAAAAATTCATGCTTACATATAAAAGATCAATAATTAGGAAAAGACAGCATTTGTTCAATTTAGTAGGATAAATTGACTTTAAAATGTCAACATTATGACACATTCTAATGGTAGATGAACAAATTATATTATGAAGAAGTGCAAGATTGCTAAGCAATTATTAATTGCTAACTTCCACCATAAATGCTAGATTTGATCTTTGATTAAAGACAAATTTACATAAATGTTGAATTTCATCTTGGGTTTCAAATTGAGTATTCGTTTTAGACCATAAAGAAGTGTGTTGACCATATAATGTTAAATGGTCATATAACACATAAAGAGAAGATCCTTAATTAAAAGCATGCAATTAAAGAATATGAAGGATCATACACCTCATATGAGACAGATCACATTGGGGTAATCTAAATGAGGTGTGTTTAAGTGATGAAATTCGTGTTGTAATTCATCAATTCAATATATATATATTGTATACAATTTCGGTGAGATTGATGAACATTAAGGAAGGAACCGAATAAATATTTAAGGTTTATTCATAAAGATAATTTCTCATAAAGTAAGGATATTACTTGTGATATATGGAAGGTAATACTCGCATAATTAGAGGACTTACCGTCATGATTCTTGTAGTATTGCTTAAATATTTCTTCATATATTAACTGACAAATCAAGATCGGATCAAGTGGGAAAATATTGGATATATTTAATTTAATAATATTTCATTTGAATTTATTCAAATTATATATTTATATTGTTTATTTAATTAAATATATCTCAAATTAGTGTGATCCTTATTTTCAAGAGAATATATTGTCAGTTGAGCGATTTTAAGGAATAAGGAATAAATTCAGTCATAATTCTATTTTTATTTGAATTCAAATTCAAATTTAAATTTAATAACTAATGATGGCCAATGTTATTAAATAGAGACAGACTGAGTTGAGTTGAACACACACTATTGTTTCTCGACTAGTTGAGATTAAATCTCAGGTTCCATCACTAAGTCTCATAACTAGTTAGAAAAACTGT
Organism: Adenanthera pavonina; assembly: GCA_026686845.1. NCBI lineage: Eukaryota > Viridiplantae > Streptophyta > Magnoliopsida > Fabales > Fabaceae > Adenanthera > Adenanthera pavonina. The sequence continues at coordinate 16,353,180 of JAIVEN010000017.1, forward strand.
CTGCATAGATTATTTTCTAATATTTCCTTCTAACTAATTTTATATATGATTTCATATCTAATATTTATATTGAGTGACTTTAAAGATATCTGCATCAGATCATCTAGCATGGTGAGAGGCATTTATAAAGTCTTCCGCTACTCTTATAATTTTGTGAAAAAATTTAATATATGGAATTTATATTAAAAATTAAATTTGTCTAACATGTATTGTATACATTGTGGATCAATAAGGCACTTTATTCGTATGTTCTGACTTGTGACACCTTCACTGTGTGACCAGATTTATGTGTAGCGGCTTGTATTCTTTTTTCTTAATTTTCGGTCAATATGGTTCAATCCATGCATGCCTTTTTTTATTATCAAACAAAAAGTTAACATATATCATTTATGTGTTAATCATAAAATCTTCCAATTAAAAATAGAACAAATATCTAATTTGCACATCATATCTACAACTTCTAGATCCAATTGCGTGGTTTTTCTAATTAAATTATACAAATGCCAGACATATTTAAGAATGTTTATTATATCTTGATTAAAAATTTTGATTTATATATACGCCACTCAACTACATAAATTTATGCCATGTTTTTTTTACCATCAATTTATGCCATGTTTAGAAGTCATTATTGAATTATATGTATCAAACAAAATTTTACAAGAATTTCTTTATTATTTTTCCTTAATGTAATATCTTTTATGCATACCAAATCTAACCCTAATTCATATCAAATTAATTAACTGTTATTTTTCTTTTACTGATAGCTGTTAAAAATTTTAGTACAAAAAATTGTCAGAATTATGAAGCTCAACATTTTATGAACCACGTGGATCGTTTGCGTGTTGGAGATTGGCTGTCAACACTTCCTTTCCGTGCTTATTTTGTTATACAAAATATTATTTAGAATAGAATATCTTGATTTTCCTCATATTTTACTTTAATTATTATAAAGATCTCCTAAAAATCCATAAAAACCATATAAATATCACTTCATTTTTAAAATTCCATTTCTTTCTATCTAACAACCATTAATTGACTGCATTCAACCTTTTTTAGGAGTAAAACACTTTTCCTTAATATAAATATATGTATATATATATGTTCTCGTCACATTTTCTAACTTTTAACTAAAATAAATATCATATATTTGACCGGAGCTTAAAATGAATTGCATTATTTACTACTTGTAATCAACGCAACTTCATAGACTATTATACATTTGACCAAAGCTTAAAATGAATTGCATTATTTACTATTTATAATCAATGCAACTTCATACACTACTATATATTTTATAATGACTAATTTGACGTATTTTTATTTTACTATAAATTTTAGTAATTTTTAATTTAATATTTTAAACATAGTCATGTAAATATTACTATAGTTAATTATTTAAAATTATTTAATAAATATATATTGTATTTTTAATTTCAAATCAGTAAAAAATATTAGCTTGAACTTTTTCATATAAATATTTTAAATTTATTTAGGTCTAATTGGGATAAAAATTAGAAATTTTATATTATGAATAATTTTAAGTTGTTTTAGCATAAATTTTAAAATCTTCGGTAAAATATTCCTAATGAAGTTAAAAATAATATAAATTTACAAAAAGTCACAATACTCCTATAAGAAGACTAAGGTGTGCTACTTACTCACATTGTCATAGTTGTTCATAACACCGCCCCACCATCTACTCCTACAAGATTGAGGACCTATTAGTTTTCGAAATAATTGGATATGAAATTGAATGAAATAGACCGGCCGTAAAAATCGGAAACGAAATTAGATGACATCAAAACCAATTTTGACACTGGCAATAGTGTCAGTGGAAGAGGAGAGGAGGTTGGTGAAGAGTAAGTAAACCATGAAAGAGAGGAATAAAAGTGAAGAAAACGAGGTTAGTGAAGAAGAATATTTTGATTCAAAAAATAATGCTTGAAAATGAGAATGAGAAAAGATAAGGATTAAGGTGGCAATCCACATTTCTTATTTTTTCGATGTCCTCATTTCATATGAAGCCCAAATTCCTATTATACAATAAAATAGCCTAACATTTAAAGTACGATCTAGAATCTCATTCCTAAACTCCCTAAAAATCGAATCAAACATATTTTTTTAATCCATTTATATTTATTTTTATTTAATCAAATTTTATTTTTCAAATTTTTTTCTACCTCACTAATATCTTACCAAACAAACTTATAGTGATCATTATTCTATTATCAACTATTTTATTCAATTCCATTTTCAGTCATTCTGGAACCAAGACCCTGAAGTTTGCTACTTACTCATATTGGCATGAACAAGGCTGAAGTTTAGCTACGCATTACACCGATTCGATTCGCCAATGCCAAAAATGCAATTACAGCTCTTCGTACATATACGAGTGATTTTTAAAAATTTCATAACCTAGTGCTAAAGTGTGCTACATGCAGTTCGGAGGGGAAAAAAATTTAGTGCTACATGCTTCTGTGATGGAAGAGAACAAGGACAACAAATTACGGGTGTACTTGATTCATGCAATAATGTAAAAAAAAAATACATTTAAGAGTTCCCAATTATGCAGCAATGGCTTGAATTCCATGATAACCTCGACAACCGAACCAAATCAGATGTATCCTCAAAAAGTCTTGAGTTAAACCAATTTAGTGTGTGTTTTGGCAGAAGCAGCAAGGGCAGAATTGGAGTTAAACCAATTCATTGCTACCCCAAAACCAAAGTTTTTTGGCAGAAGCAGCAAAAAATTGTTTTAGGCCAAAGCTTAGGTTTCAGCAGAAGCACAGCTACCCCAAACACACTTAATTGGAGACATACCTTGAAGAGAGACTGGAGACTAAGTGGCTACAAATAGAATTCTTCTGCCAATAGCTTTGATGTCCATAACCCATTCACTCAATGATATAAATAGATCTGAGTTTCTTCACTCTACCAAGCCCTGCTTGCAATAAAAAAAGTGCATAATTAGCATAAGTAACCTAGAGTCCTAAATTGCTTAGGAAGAGTTGCGGTACTATATCATCCAATCCTGCTAACTACCCATCTGTCACAGAGACAAGAGGAAACATGCCGAAATTCCCTTTTTCTTCTCTTATTGCTTCTTCCTTAACCTCAGAATAAGCAGATAGTTCTTATAACAAAAAATTCACAAATGAACAGCTGTACACAAACCAATTTTACAAAGATGTGCAATTATAACCAGTGAGAGTAGCTAACATGACCAAGAGCAGTTGGGGGGAGGGGGTAGAGAGCTTTGCTTGTCTTGGATAATATCCCATGGTGTTTGATGAGTGGGCAATTTAATTTTTGACGTATATGGCATTTGGCCATACAATATAGAAAATTTATGATCTCCGTGCTGGTTATGATACATGACATATTAAACACGCGAATTTCAGATATTCAAGGAAAAGAAAGCCAGCACTTGATACCTTTCACCAACATAATCCGTAAGGATGAAGAATGCATCAATCACGTTTTCCCTCGGCAAGAAACATTGTCATAATCTTTGAGCAAGTTATCAGCCCAACATTTTATTGATGAAGAGAAGGATTAATATCACCATGGATAGTTCCAACATAAACATTGGACTCGTCGCGTGTTCAAGAATTTGTTGCCACCTGTCAGTTCAACCAGAGGATAGCTGCTGGTGAAGCCTGTTATCCATTTTCGGATCCTCATCACAACCGGATGACACTCAAGCAAAAACTTATAATAGGGTATGAGATATGCAATAAAACAAAATCAATTAAAGCCAGCATGCTAGGCAAAATTTTCAACCACGCACATCATATCGCAGAAAACTAATTTATAGAGGGAACCTACCATTTTCCTTCAACTTGTGAGTTGTATCCTTCCTTTATTTCCTCCTTTGCAAGTTCTTGTAGGATGGCTCGTTGTCGCTCATTAATTGAACTAGAAAAAGATGAGCATATCAGAAATGAGATGATGCAACTAGGCTGTCAGCACGCTAATGCTTATGCATAAAGAAGACCAAATGGAAAAATGGTGAGAATTTGAATATAAAAGCCACTTTATTATGGCACATAAAATAACAACTGGAAAAATTCATTATGATCATTTACCTCTTTTCACCATTGAATGACTCAAATGTCAAACCCAGAGTAATAATGATGTAGGACAAGGTAGGGGAAGGGTAAAAGGTAGATGAGAAGAGGAGAAAATTTATGTGAGAAAATCCACTCACAAAATCTCAAATAATATTCAATCAATAAGGAAAGAGCTGAGATATAATGAGAGGTTCTAAGGCTTATTTATAGAGTTTCAAATCCTAATTTAACTAGAATCCTAGAAGAATAAAATAATTTAAATCTAAACAAAATATAAATAATAAACTAAACTATATCCTAAAATATAAGATAAAGATAAATCTAACAAAATAATCAAATCCTAAAAAATAGAATAAATTCAAAATAAATTAAATCTAAATAACCTAGTAAGTATTTAAAATCCTAATTATTTAATTATCATTTCTGAATCATTCTCCCCCACTTGAAAGAACTCCCCTCCAGAGAGCTAAGCCAATACTTCATCTCCTTGCTTCCTTTCACAAACTACTTCTTGGTTAAAAGATAAAGGCTTTGATTATTTGGCCTCAACTCCCTCTGTTTATTCGAACATGTATTCTCAATCTCGGGCTTCGCATGGGGAAACAAGATTGCCTTCCCTTTAAACTTGAATAAATGAGTGTTCTCCTAACCGTGGCTTGTAACATCATTATCATAGAGCCATGATCTTCCCAACAAAATGTAAGCAGCATCCATAGGAAGGACATCGCATAGAACTTCGTCATGATACTTTCCCAATTAAAAGGGAACATGACATCGATGTGTAATGGTTAAAGAAGTCTTTTCATCAACCCATGCTCATTGAAAAGATTTAGGATAAGGCTCTGGCTTAAGATCAAGCCTAATAACTCCCTAGTTGGAGATTGCATTCCTGACGCTTCCTCCATCAATAACTAACTTACATGATTTACCCCCACATTTCACAAAAGTTTGAAAGGTACTTGTTCTCTTCCAAGAGTCATTAGGTGAGGGGACATATAGCATACACCTCATCACACCCATACATTCTATCTCATAATCATTCACAATAATCTCCTCATCCACCTCTGAAAGACACTCAACAAGGTCAATCACCATATCAGCATCTACCACTTCCTCCTTATGCTCAGCCAGAGATTCAAGAAGCAGAGCACTTTGTGGACACCTTGATGCAATGTGACCTTTAGAATGACATCGAAAACACTCAGTGGGAAAACCACTAAAGTGGAAGTTGGATTTTGTTGACTCAGCATTCTTAGAAGTACTTTCGTTAGGACTAGTTGTCTGATTAGATTAAAACGAAGAATTGGTCTTAAAAGGAGGCACTCCAGTAAAGTGGTTGGGTTGTATGAAACTTTGTGTCTGGCGAGAATCAGTACCCTGAGAAGCAAAACACTTGTCATATGAATTCTTATTGTCATATGAATTCTTAAGTAAAGACTATCTCCAAAGTCTTATGGTAAACCTCCTTAAGAAATTCAGGAGGATTCAGTTTAAGTTCTTGCTGTATGTCAGCTCGAAGACTGTTGACAAACTTTTGAATTATCATCCAAGGATCTTCCTTAACCTCACACTGAATTGTGAATTTGTCAAAATGAGCGATGTTGGTGGCATGTCTCAACTTCAACCATTGATTGAACAGCTGACTCCTATAATGGGTAGACACATATTTCTCTTTCAGCTTCATCTTCATCTTGGCCCAAGTATTAATCGGGGGCTGCTCTGCTCTGGATGGTCTAGTTTCTACTAATCATTCTGCCAATATTTCTTGGTAAACCCAACAAGCTTTATCTTAGAGAAACAAACTCGATGCACATCATTCATCTCATACCATTCAAAGTAGTCTTCCATGCTAGCCAACCAATCCAAAAAGGCGCTGGAATCTAATTGGCCTTCGAACTCAAGAGCGTCGACCTTGACCTTCTTAGAAATGTCATCTAACTGAGTTTGTCTATAACCTCCCCTATGATTTCTAGGAGGTGACTCATATCTTCGATTGTAATAATATGTTTGCTCATGATCAACCTATTGATCTTCTCCATAGTCGTGTTGGGAGTCAAGTTATATGAGGAGGACTCCTGAGATTCCTGTTCCCGTTGCCATTTGTAAACTGACGATTCTCAATAGATGGAGATCTTGCATTACCAAAGGAAAGAGTGTATCCATCCCCTAAGTTGATTTCTCTACGAACTTTTGAACCTTCAACCGTAGCTTCTATCATATATTGCTTGTCTTTCACTTTAATGGTCTGCATAAGGTCTTCACACATCTTCCTCAACTCTTCAATGCCACGGTTTGTTTCTTCAAGTTTACGATCCATGGTATCTAACCTATGGTCTAAGAAGCCAAATCTCTGATTCACTATCTCAATTACCTAATCTGAAACAAATCCATGGTGAGTCCTAAAGATACTTGCCACTAGTTTGAAACATAGTAGGAATGAAGGAAATCGTACAAAAAAGACCTCAAAAACAATGAAAAAGGTGATCTAGATGGAACTGAGCACGATGGCGCGTGGAGCCCACATGCAGGGAGGGTTGCTGACACATGGCAGGGACGCCAGCAACAGCGTACGGTGGAAGCGCCGGGTTTCCTCCGACGAGACGAACGACGGTGGTCGTTTGTTGATCAGATGTCTGTAGGTAAGGTTTTTAGTATGAACAATGAAGTAGATAGGGTTCCAGCGAGATTTCTGATAGGTTTCCGGCGAGGGAAGTGTGTAGGGGGCGTAGGGAACCTGCTCCGATATCAAATTAATGTAGGACAGGGTAGGGAAAGGGTAGAAGGTAGATAAGAAGAGGAAAAAATTAAAAAGAGAAAATACACTCACAAAATCTCAAATAATATTCAATTAATAAGAAAAGAGCTGAAATACAATGAGGGGTTCTAAGACTTATTTATAGAGTCTCAAATCCTAATCTAACTAAAATCTTAAAAGGATAAAATAATTTAAATCTAAATAAAAGATAAATAATAAACTAAAATATAACCTAAAATATAAAATAAAGATAAATCTAATAAAATAATCAAAACCTAAAAGATAAAATAAATTTAAAATAAATTAAATCTAAATAACCTAGTAATTATTTAAAATCCTAATTATTTAATTATCCTTTCTGCATCAAATAATCAATTTCTGAACAAAACAAAAACATTAAAATGTAGAATATTTATAACTGCATTTAAGACACCATGCAGCACTGTTAATTGACCACCCACTGGACTTCCACATTTTCTTTCTCAGCAAATAACAATAGCCAACTACTGACAGAAAAAATATCTCTAGAAAGCAATCCATTTCCCATGATGCTATAATATTAATTAAATTAACAATGACAAATATATGCAAGAAAAATACGACATTCGAGGGAAGGGGGCTTCATCGTATCTTTACATAATAAGCAAATATATTTCTTAAGATACTAATACTGGAAACCTACATGGGAAAGTTAACACGGAAGCGCACAAACTGATCTCCGTGGTCTACAAGAAAACCATGCTTTGGAAGACCTGCAACAAAAATTAACATCGATGTATATTTAAAGCAATGGGTGATAGAAAGATAGATACTTTTACCCACAATTGTCCTTTAGAGAAGGTACTATTCATTATACATTTATACCTTTGCCTCTTAACAGCAGAAGCTGTCCTGGTTGAACACCCTTGGGTATCTGCAAAGAACATAGTTGCACAACAGAAAAGATGGGGTCACAACTAGCAGCCATGTGAAATTATTTTTGTGACGAGTTTAAAGTCATAATTTGCTTATGGCAAGTTGGGTCAGGTAATTTTTCCCCACAAAGATATGCTCCTTTTGAAGATCATGAATCCAAAATCTAGGAATAAGCACAAAGAACGAAAATGAAACAGAAAATTTGGATTAAACATGGGTAATGCACTTAAACAACAGCAGTCAATCTCTAATTTTGAAATATAATTATTCTTTTCCTTTGAGGGTATTTTTGGATTCCAGAACAACAGCCCCAGAAATGCTTTACCTAAACATTATATTCTCTACATATCCAGTAGAGAACCTGAACAGTGTAACAGATCCAATATGAGATCTTCAATCCCTTGCATGTTCTATTAGGAGGGCTATTTTTGCTGGCATCAAAAGTTTTGCTTGATAACAATTATTTTGCAGGAAAACAAGTCTTGCAAACTGTAATTTCTTTCACTTCCTAGACTATTTAGTAAACCACCATTGTTAAGGGGCAAGCTTTTACATCATTTTTCATTATCAGAGTGGATTCACACTTCTTTCTGCCTTTTTTTTTTTGTTTTACCAATAGAAATAAACTATATACATATTTTACGGTGTGTGTAGAGAAGATTCAAAGCAAACAAGTTTTAGAATTAATTTTTGCATGTCCTAGAAGGACCATGTCTTTCTTTCAGACCTTGTAATATTTAATAAATTTGTACTCCAATTAAAAGAAAGAAAAATGGCATGCTAATTTTCTGTCATTACAAATTTGGTGGAACAAAAGAACACGCTGACAAAATAAATCATACTTACTTTTACTAGCATCTTCCCTAATAAAGTAGGCACCTCAACTTCACCACCAAGAATAGCCTGTAAGAAATTAAACCCTGATTCTATCAATAAAACTATTCCATAGTTGAATCAACAGAAATCCAGATCAATAAGTTGCCAACGATGGTATGTACACTTGACCTGACTAGAAAAATTCAAGGAATGGGATATACAACTAAGAAAGAACAGCTAACGTAACAAATAAAGTCCTTTTACTTATAATCTGTGGAAATCCATTCCCTCAGACTTGAGGAAAGTGAGAAAAAAAATAGGAGGGGTATGGAATAAGTTTCAACACATTCTTCTTTCTCTATGATATGTTTGTAAATTCATTATGTGTATGCTTTACAGAACTTTTCTTATATGTTAGTTAAATTTTGCAGCCTTTCGAAGTTGTTGTCCAGTAACAAGAGAAGCACACCTCTAATTTAGCTAAATTAGACTATACATGAACATGAAACAGATTAATATAAAACTAAACAAAGTATGGTGCAGCTTCAGGTTCATCTTGATAGGGCTAGAAGATCATTTTTAGAAGTACCCAAAATATGAGCCAAAAGCATATGCAATTAACAAAGCACTTAACACTACTTGATTCTCACCTGTGTAAAGCTGATGTTAGACTCCACATAAATATCTGCACCGTCTCTGACAAACACAGGATCCTTAGCCACCTATATCACCCAAAAAGCAAACTTCAAATAAGAATTTATCAAAATAAAATAGACTACAACATAATCAACTATGACAAACAAGTAGACAGTAGTGCAACAGACCCAGCAGCATAGGCAGACAGCTTGCATGTTAGAAAAGGAACAATTAAAGAAACAAAAATCAAAATTCCTTTGAGATAAAATTTAACATTGTTACAAGCTAGACGGATGAAATTTTTTAAATCCTCAATCATGTAATTGAAGAAAAGTAGAAGATAATTTCTGTGATTTTACAATCACACATTTCTGATTAAGCATCTATCAAATTACCTATAGGTTTGATTGAGACTATCTCACCTTTTATTTTTCTTTTAATGAATGAGACTATCTCACCTTTTAAGAATGTAGAAATAGTAAATTTACAGAATCATAAACCAGAAAATCAGTCCAGGTTAGCCAGAGAATTAATCAAAAAGTAAAGGAAAAATGTAAAGGCATGCCTTTATTATAATATATAGACTTCCAGGTCGACCTCCACGTCCAGCAGCATGCCCAGCTTCTGGCACATGAATTGTATCTCCTGAATCCACGCCTAATATTCATGGAAGACTACGATTAGATCAAGAAAAAGTTAATAAAAATATAAAATCAATGAATGTTTCTTTATTACACTCAGATGGCAGAGAACATCTAAGCTTTAAATGATTTTGATCCTTAGCATTACAATAGGGAACCTGATGCCCAGACCATAATGCAGAAGAATAATACAATGTAGTCCACAATAGATCAGCCTAAGAGGATGAAGCGAGGACAAAAAGCTAATTGGAATTGGATTGAGAGAATATAGTTAAAAGAAATATGAACTATATCATATTATGATGGATTCTACCAAAACTGAAATTGCGGATAGCTTCATCACAACATGTAGGAACCAACCTGCTGGTACAGTAACTTTAACCTCTTTGATGCCTTCAACTACCCCAGATCCTCCACATGATTTACAATGGTCCTACACATGGAGGATATTCATAAACAATTTCACAGAAAGAGATCAACCACCCAAGATTATTCAATATAACATTATGAAAGACCTTGATGACTCGGCCTGATCCTTTACATGTAATGCATGTTGATGTAAATGGAGGGATTGTTACCTGGTCAAAATACAATGCAATCAAGAATGAATTAATATTATTTTGTCTAAAAAGAAGAATGGATATGTTAAGAACTTAAAAACTAATGAAACTAATAGTCTCAAAACCCAAATCTTGATAGGCTTAGTCCCAAAATAATAATCAATATTGTTTTTTTAAGGCACTTACTCTGCCCACACCCCTGCACGTTGGACAAACAATTGCCTTTGCATTGTGTGAATAGCCTTGCCCATCTGCATTGTAAAAAAAAGCTCAGCTGTCTCTCGTAAGTCTATGTAAAGGGGAACAAGAAACATACTGCTTCAACTAATTACTACAAACAGAGATGTCAACAACTGGGGCAAGTATTTACTTATTCTGTGGTGCATGCTTAATGCTTTGTATGTTTTCTCAGTTTATTAAAAAAAACAAAGGAAAAAAATTGCTCTTGTAATTATCTGTTTATTATAATCTCATGAGGCTTATCTCTCCTCTTAAGCCCCTGCAGCGGGATGGTATCCTAATATCAACGGAGCCATATTTCTCATACCTCCACCCGTCAAAAATTGGGTTCTAAAGATATCTTAATGTATGTTTTGTTCAACAGGATTGCATTCTTAAAGGTTGCTAAACACTGTGCCTTATTCTATATGCCATGCCATACACAGATTGGGAAACTGCAAAGTTTCAATACAACAATAAGCGAATTCTTTGTCATTAATTTTTTTTATCATAAGAAATTGCAAGATTCTAATTTTAACTTATTTTGCAACCATCACGCATATACTGACAACATTAAATATTTCTTATACAGAAGAAAAATTTAGAAATGATTCTAGCATATACAACGTTATCTCAAGGCTTTTCAGATTTCAATTTCCAAGGATATATAAACTCTTTTCCCAAGCATATATAAATTTTACTCACTGCACAAATCACAGGGAACAGTTGCATCAAAAGACATGTGTTTGGTTCACCCCTTCACAGCTTGTGAGAAAGAAAGTGATATCTCAACCTAATAAGGAAATGGTTTAGCTTCAATATATAACAAATTATTCAACATAACAACTGAGAGACGGCATTAGGTTGACCTCAATATTTGATGCAGAATGAGTGGTCGCTTCTTCAAACATCTGTCAAGAATGAGACATTTTTATCTAATTTGTGTATTTAAGTAACAATGACAACAGCAAGTGCAAGACCAAAAAGATTACCTCTGAGAAGATTCTATGAAATGAATCAGAAAAGTGAGCACGGTAAGCATTTCTGAACCGTTCTGCAGCATCACCATCATATTCTATATTCTCTGAATCAGAAGTTCGCATCTATAGTTGAGACAGAAGTTCATCAGAGAAAATAATTGAAATAGTCAGGTCACTAAAATAAGACTAGGCATTACAGAATTTTAAAAGAGCTTTGATCAACTAAAATTCCAGATAATCCACAATCACATTAAATATAAACAACAGCAAAAACAATAACAATTCAGGAGGAAGAAAAAACTACCCTGTCAAACTGTGCCCTCTTTTTAGAATGTCTCAAGGTCTGAAATCACATTGCCAAAAGGGGCGTGAGAATACCATTCCATCAATTAATAATTTTGAAGTATCGATGTGGAAAGAAAATGACAGTTCCATAAAAAACTATAGTAAAGACCTCGTAAGCTTCTCTTATATCTTGAAATTTCCTCTTGGCAGATGGGTTATTCTTATTTGCATCAGGATGATACTTCTTGGCAAGCTGTGAAAGGAAGAGAAGTATGTCATGATGCAAGATAAGTGAAAATATCTTCAAACATGGTTGTCAAGTTGCAGTATGACATTATTAATTTAGAATGTAACTATAACCCTCCAGCAAACTGTTGTTAATATATTTAAGTTCGACTAATTATACAGAATAAAACAATAAAACAGAAATACTTCACAACATTTACCATATTGTGTAAACTTGTTAAGCCTTCACGCATTATTACTATTACTCTTCTAACATCAACTCGATCACAAATATAAACTCGTGACATCATGTTATATTGTCATGACTAAAATTATATTATCAATGTTTGTAACTAAGAAGCTTCAATTTTTTTCCCTTTCATCATTTGATTATTTTTTAGATCTGTTATAAAGTCCAGTTTCAACCAGTCTTTCCGATTTTCTCTCTGTACATGCATCATGCTTCTACTTCTTCATTCCTAATCAAGTCTACCAAGCTAGCTTTGACCAAATAGTACTAGTAAACCACAACAGAAGGAATTCTTTCCAACAAGCACTCACTCTGTGAAATGCGTTCTTGATATCGTCTTGACTGGCATTTTCAGGAACATCAAGAATTTGATAGTAGTCTCGTTCAATGGATGAAAGAATTGCTGGAATAAGACGCATAGAAAGAAATGAAATAAAGTCCGAATATTTGAGAAGTAACATAAGTGTTGACAATGAACAAAATATGGTGATTGGTGATTAATTCAAACCTGTGGCATGAATAAAGCGATATTTTAAAGGTATTCCCGACATAGCAAACTGGTCATTTATCTTAGCAAAATTGCAGCTCATCATAGCTGTTACAGTACCAAAAAAAAAAAAGGATTAAAATTGCGAAAGGAAAACCACGAGCATAATTAGCATCGGAAATTATAATGTGTGTTAAGAAAAATAGAAATTTGAAAACGTGCCTCGTCTGATAAACAACGATTGGCTAAAGGACCATAATTTACTAATAGACTTTCCTTCAACGACAGGCGGTTCCGAGGCCTTAGAGGCAAGAATTTGATGCCGACGCTGCATTGGACAACAAAACAAAATAACGCAGAGGAAACGAAACAGAAATTTGACTGCTGACAATGTTCAAATGATAAATACTTACCGGCGTTAACCAACTAAACCTTCGCATTCACTCAACGCTTTGTGTATGCAGCTTTAATGTTTAAAGTCGAAAGAAATGAAGCCCCGTGAAGCGATGGTGCTGGTTGAACGATGATCGGAAAGCTTCGACTTTTTTTTTTTTTTCGCAACGGGATCAAGGACCGGGAAAACTCCAACTTGGTTCTTGGGGTTTTAGGGATTTTGGAGCATTCTGGTGCACAGTGAGTGTAATATAATTTGAAAACACGTTTATTGGGGTTGGTTCACATTTATAGATTAATTTTATGGCATCTGAATATATACTAACAAAGCATTACCCACAAATTAGACAAATTAGATTAAAGACACAAGTTGAAAAAAATGAATGATGAAGCAAACTTTCTGAAATTTGCCAACGTTAATTTTGTTGGCATACTTTATTCCATCACAGTGTTGGGTTTAAACAGAGGCTATGGGCAATAGGCTTACCTAGATAACCGAAAATCAAGGTATAAAATATCTTATTTAAAAGATAAATAGATAAAATTCTTAAAAATATGCTGAGGGGATAAAATAAAATTAAAACAAATAACTAGCAATTAAATAAATGAGGGAAAAAACCTTAATAGGGTTTGATGACGACTTCCAACAATACCCGGGAGTATATGTTAATCATTCCTAACTTGCCACATAATTCATCAAACTTCAGTCTTGGTATAGCCTTTGTCAGTAGGTCTACCACCTGTAACTTGGTAGGAACATGAGAAACCTCCACTTATCCTAAGTCAAGCTTCTCTTTGATAAAATGGTGATCAATTTCCACATGTTTTGTCCTATCATGATGTATGGGATTCTTGACAATCCCAATAGTTGTCATGTTATCACAAAACAATCTCAATAGTCCTTCAATCTTAATCTTCAGTTCCTCAAGCAATCTTTCCAGCCAGATTCCTTTGCATATAGCTAATGCTAATGCTCGATATTCTACTTCAGCACTGCTTCGTGCCACTACAGGTTGTTTTTTACTCCTCTAAGTAATTAGGTTTTTCCATACATAGGTACAATAACCTGTAGTTGAGCACCTATCACTTGGAGAACCTGCTCAATCAACATCAGAATAAACTTCAAGTCCACTTTTTGTGTTCTTGCTGAAATGCAATCCCTTACCTTGCATATACTTCAAGTACCTCAAGATTTTATACACTACTTCCAAGTGTTCCTCATGAGGATCATTCATAAATTGACTCACCACACTCACAGGGAATGTAATATTTGGCCTAGTATGAGAGAGATAAATCAATTTTCCCACTAATTTTTGGTATCTCCCTTTATTTATTAGGCTTCCTGTTCCTTTAGCCCTGCCTTGTAATTTACTTCCATTGATGTATTTGAAGGCTTACATCCTAGGAAGCATGTTTCTTTAAGTAGATCCAAAGTGTATTTACGTTGAGATACAGTTATTCCCTTCTTTGATCATGCCACTTCCATGCTGAGGAAATATTTTAAAGGACCTAAATCCTTTGCTTCAAATTTAGATGCCTAAAACTTCTTTAGTCTTACTATCTTTGCTGCATCATCACCTGTAATAATTTTGTCGTCTACATATACAATTAAAATAGTGATTCTGCCATTAGGAGAATGCTTCACAAACAATGTATGATTAGTTTGACACTGACTATATCCAGCAACCTTCACTGCTTTTGTAAATTTATCAAACCATGCCCTCGGGGACTGTTTAAGTCCATACAATGATTTATTCAATCTACAAACTTTCCCTTTAGTCCTTTTTGAACAAAAACCAGGTGGAATATCCATATAAACTTCTTCTTCAATATCATCATTTAAGAAGGCACTTTTGACATCTAATTGAAATAATGGCCAATCATTATTTGCAGCAAGAGATAGAAGCAACTTAATTGTCTTGAACTTGGCCATGGATGCAAAAGTTTCTTGGAAATCAATCCCATGGGTTTGAGTAAACCCTTTGGCTACAAGTCGAGCCTTGAACATGTTAACACTACCATTGGAGTTGTATTTAATGACAAACATTCACAACCTACAGTGGACTTGTCTTTTGGCAGTTCTGTGATGTTCCAAGTATTATTTTTCTCCAAAGCTCTTATCTCCTCCTTGATGGTAGCTTTCCATTGAAGAATTTGTAAGGCCTCATAAATATCCTTCGGTAACTTTTCGTTATAAATATTAGCAATAAAGCATTGCATTTTAGGAGACAAGCACTCATAAGAAATATAGTTACCTATTGGATGCATAGTACACGTTCTCCTACCCTTCCTTAGTGCAATTGGCCACCCTAAGTCATCTATCACAAATTCAAGAACTGAGGTTGGTTCAAATGATTAGCATTGCTGTGAAGATTGAGGAGCATCTGTCACGAGCTGATCTAAACTGGCTGTAACATCACTAGTAGCACATTTAGAACTTGTAATATCATCATTCTATTCATTTTGGATACCATGGACAAACTCAGGTTCAGATTCATGTTGTTAAGGGAAAAATTCAGGTTGTAGTTCAAATAGTGAAAGGGGTGGAGTAGTGACTAACGTCTCATCAAACACCTTTTTTTTAAATACAAGGCCACGGATGAACTGTGCAAATATATCTAAATTAGGTCATGTCCAAAGTCAAAAGGTTTCTATACCCTAAAGGTGGAACATCAAAAATCAAAATGTTAAAACTATCATTGGAAGTTTGTTGAGCAAGCCAATCAGCACATCTATTTACTTCTCAAAACATATAGTCAAAAGTGATTGTCCAATCTCTCATAATAAGATCCCTAATTTTCTTGATGGTTTCCAAAAGAGGGTGGTCTTGGGCGAATTCATGTTGAATGAGTGAAAGAGCTTCGAGCGAGTTAATGTAGATGTTAACTTTGGCATGCTTATTTTCCCAACAAAGGTTGAGACCTTCAAGGATGCCTAAAAGTTCTACTGTAGTACTAGAGTGATAGCCAAGATATTTAGTAAAGCCCTTGATCATCAAACACCTTTTGGACATTAGAAACTTTCTGCTAAACCTCACAAAACATCCATTCCTCTTATGACACTTGATTCTCCCATGAATGGAGATTTTGGGAAAGAAGGGTTGTTCTTCATGAAAGTTACATCCCTTGAGGTATAAAACTTTTGAGTAGTAGGACTATAATATTTATTGCCTTTTTGTGTTTGAGAGTACCCCAAGAAGATGCACTTAATAGCTTTGGGATCAAATTTGCCACCATAATAATTATGAACAAATACAATACATCCAAACGCCCTTAAAGGCACATTAATCATAAGTTGATTATCAGGATAAATTTCAAGTAGAGTTTGGTGAGGGGTTTTGTATTGAAGAGTTTTGGAAGGAGTTTGATTGATTAGGCAGGCTGCAGTGAGAATAGCTTCCCCCCAAAAATGATTAGGAGCATTTGAAGTGAGTAACAAAGATCTAGCAACATCAAATAAATGTCTATTTTTGCGTTCTGGGATCCCATTTTACTGAGGTGTGTAGGCATAGGAACTTTGGTGGACAATACCATGGCTAGATAAGTAAGTTTCTAAAATTGAATTAAAATACTCATTGCCATTATCTGAGTGCAAAATCTGGATATTAGTTTGAAACTGAGTTTTTATGACATTATGAAACCTTTGGAAATATGAGGTACCTCTGATTTTTCTTTCAATAAGTAAACCCAAGTGGGGCATCCCCATACATCACTAAAGGTTAAAAACCAACAAACCTCATGTATATTTTTTATTCTAGAGGGTCTCCATACATCACTATGGATAGAAAAAGTTTTTGTAAGCTTGCGTTCACAAGAAGGATAGGAATTTCGAGTGTGTTTAGCAAGAGGACAAATTTCACAATGGAAATAAAAAAGATCTTTATTAGAAAATTCAGGAAACATTCTTTTCATATAATCAACGCTAGGATGCCCAAAACGTAAATGCAACAATTTAAAACTATTCACCACAGATGTAGCTGCATAAGCCTTTACTCCTTTCTTTGCCTTCAATCCACTTGCATGAATGTAGTAAAGCCCTTCCATTTCTTCACACTTGCCAATCATCCTCCTAGTCTTCAAGTCCTTAAAAACACAAAAAGTCTCCACAAACTAAGTCGTACACTTGTTAAATTTTGTTATCTTATGGATTGATATCAAATTGCAAGCAAGATCATGTTCATATAGAACATTAGTTAAAACTAGTGTTGCAGAAATAGTAACAATCCCAACACAAGTGACCTTAACATATGATTCATCTACAATTTTCACAACCAGATTCTCAGTACATGGAGTGATGTTTTCCAAATTCAAAATATCACCTGTCATGTGGTCAAAAACTCCAGAATCTGCAATCTAGGAAATAGGATCCATTTTCATTATACTAAGTGCTGCAGACATCTTACCTGATTGTACTACAAAACTAGTTCCCACTTTAGGTGCTTAGGATTTCTCATGATCATTGACTAGCCTCTATAGCTTCTCCAATTGCTCTTTAATTTGGCTCAGGTCAGGTTTTGTAATGTCTCCACAACTTGTTGCATTTCCTTTGTACTTAAATCTAGGTTTAGATTTAAGATTACTTGGTTTGCCATGGAGTTTCCAACAATTTTCCTTAGTATAACCCATTTTATTGCAGTGATCACACCAATGTTTCCGATTTCTTTTTTGTGTATCATTCAAACCTTGAGCCACCAACATTAAATTTTTAGAAATAACAAATGTAAAACCTATAGTAAGAATCTTTTTCCGGCACTCCTCACCTCTAACAGTTGAGAAAGCCTCAAGAACAGTGGGAAGAGTTGCAGCACCCATAATCCTACGTCTAACTTCTTCAAGATTAGGACTTAAACCTATCAAAAATTTATAAACTTGTTCCTCTTCAACAATTTTCTGGTAATATTTTGCATCCTCATGACATGTCCAGGTATGTACATCATAAAGATCCAGCTGCTGCTATAAATAATTCAGAGTGTTGTAATAGGTAGTAACAATTGAACTGCCTTATTTCAATTCATGTATTTGCCCCTTGAATTCAACCAGAACAAGAGTATTTGAAACTGATGAATACAGTTCTCTGGCTGCCTCCCAAATATCTCGAGTTGTCTTGTACAGCATGAAGCTTCTCCCTATTACCATTGTCATTGAATTAACCAACCAAGACATAACTTAGTTGTTTTCTGCCTTCCAAGCTGAGAATTTTGGGTCTTATTCATTAGGAGCTTTAATTTTCCTGTTGATCTAGTCTTCCTTGCCTCTTCCTTGAATGAACATTAGAAAACTTTGTGACCATAGAAGGTAGTTTTCATCGTCAAGGCAATGAGTAGTGATCATAAAAGACGAGAGATCACTAGTAGGCTTTAAAGGAGTAGGGTGGTTGCAATAGGGGAAACCACTTGTGTAGGTGATGTTATGCTAGTGCCACCATGAGTCTCGGTGGCAAAATCATGATATTTGATGAACTGGATGAGAGAAGACATATCATAGTTGATGGATCTAATACCATGAAATTTGCCAATGTTAATTTTGTTGGCATACTTTATTCCTTCACAAGTTTGGGTTTAAATAAAGGCTATAGGCATCAGGCTTTCCTAGGTAACTGAAAATCAAGGATTTGATAGAATATCTAATTTGAAAGATAAATAGATAAAATTCCTAAAAATATGATGAGAGGATAAAATAAAATTAAAACAAATGACTAACAATTAAATAAATGAGGGGAAAAAACCCTAATAGTGTTTGACGGTGACTTCCAACACTTTCTTACAAGATGCCTTATCAAAATAGCTTACTCCATTACTCCTTGAAGACTTGGTGTCTACCCAAGAGTTTGTGACTCTTAAGCTTTGTTGTTATTTTCCCTTTGTCATTAAAAAAAAAAGACTCCTTATGAAAATTCATACTCAAATTCGAGTAATTAAAACAATAACAGTCGATATAAAATACACACAAAGCATTACCAAATGAATCAGATTGATCACTATTATAATATTTTCTTGCACCCAAAAATGAATTTAGAAACACAAAGCACACGCACACGCACACACATATATATCAAGATAGTAGAACAACAAAATATATAAAGAAGCATATAGTGGTAAATGAATGCTTTTTAGTTTGCTCTTGAGTAGTGAATTCAATTGTGTTGTTGTTCCTTGCCATTAGATGTACTTGGCCTGCACATATATTGATAATTTAGATGTTTTAATGATTCTAAAACAAATGAGCTTGGAAGATCTAATATCAAAAGAACACAAGTGAAATGAAGAACAAAGTTAGAGTTTCCTGTTGATTGAAGAATCATTTCACAAACTCAAGGAAATTATCTGTAAAAGAAGGTAGTTGAACTTTGAATGTCAATTAACTCAATATTAAATGAGATGACTAATTGAATGATTAATTATTAGCTTATGATTTTAAAATGGTTTTCAAGAAAAGAGCTATCTAATAAGGATAAAGCTTCAATTTCAAACTAGTTCTAAGTGTTCAATAGGTTTTCATGAAAATGTTTTAGTTTATGGGGATAAGATCTCAATTTCAAAGATGTTTCTAAGTGTTCACCTTGTTTTCAAGATAATATCTTTACCTTATACGCATAACCATTTAAGGTTATAGGGATAAAGATTCAATCTCAAAGCTTTTCCAAAGTCCATTCTTTAATTTCATGAAAAGGAGTTGAGGTTATTCACATAACGCAGCTTGGGGATCAAGTTTTCAAGTTTGTCCAGGAGGTTATCCTGATAAGGTAGGCACCTTATTCGCATAACAAAGTGAACAATGAAGAAAAGTGGTACTGTGTAGCCCGTTATTCGCATAACCTAAGGAGGTTATCCACATAACGTGTGTTACATAGCACTTAGACTCCTTGGATAAACATGTTATCCACATAACCAAGGTAGGTTATCCACATAACCTATATTTCAAAATACTTAAACTATCATCAAGTAAACATGTTATCCGCATAACTTATATTTCAGCATACTTAAACTTTCCTCGGGTAAATAGGTTATTCGCATAATCTTGGGAGGTTATTCTGATAACCTAAGTTTCACGAAAACTCATTCTGAGAAAAATTTAACATTATCCTAATAACAAAGTGCATTTTCAGAAAAATGATTCTGAGCTAAAACTTAGTCATTCTGGGTAGTAAGTTATTCGCATAACCTAGTTAGGTTATCCACATAACGAAAACTCCACATTGAAAACAAAAGCAAATAATTACTCGTTATTCACATGACCTGAGAAGGTTATCCGCATAATCTCTGTCAGATGCATTTAATGTGGTAGGTGAACGACTATTTTATTGTGAATAACGACTAATCTTTATTTCCAATGGATAGTTCTGCCCCAAAACTATAAATAGAACCTCATTTAAGTTACTGGATAATGAGAAAAACAATATACACGCCAAAACTCTGTTGATTCATTCAAAGCTTAACTACCTTCTGTTTTACTCATTCATTGTATCTCAACTTTCATATATACTGTTTTGAGAGAGCTTTTCATTCTATAAAACATTTGAATACTTGTAGAGAGTACTTAGTGTGAGATTACACTAAAGGAGATAGTCTTACTCTTGAGTGAGAAAAGTGAAAAAATTTGTTTAGTTCGAAGTTCGGGCTGGTGTTGTACTGCAATCATTGCATGAACCCATTCGAATCTTGCAAGAGATAGTGGAAAATCCTAATTGGTGGCTTGGGGACTGGACGTAGGTCAAGTGGAATAGATCGAACCACGATAAACTACTAAGTTCTCTTCCCTTTACTCTTTATCTTTTATACTCTATTTTCAATTACCTTTTTAGTATCACTTTTGTGTTTTATCTTTGTAGAAAAATTTAAATCTTCACAATTCACCCCACTCTTGGGAAGCCAGTTCAACTAACATATATAATACAACATGTATGCTTTATTAATAAATTAAAGTCATTAACAGTTACATGTAGGTGATAAAGTACAATTTTTTTGACTTACAAGGAAAAAACTCAACATCATTTACAATTGCAAACTGAAGCCAATTTCATCTGTGCACACGAGCCCATTTGTTATGAATTATGATCACCTAAACTAAAGCAAATATTATTAATATCATATAATCAAATCAGTTCCTAGTTTAATTATTATCCAATTCATCAAGCTAGACATCCAAAGAACATGTTTCATTCTTTCTTCAGCTCCTTGTATAAACAAATCGGGAGACAAATATATGTCAAAAATAAAGCACATGAACTCATTATGGAGTTTTGTACATTCACGCACATACAAAGCAAATTCTTCCAAAAACAAAAAACATAACTCAATCTGATTCTCTCTTGCGCGCTGCCAAAAGTTGTTCAGCATCATGTAATGAACGCAATGCCAAAACAGAAATCTGATTCTCTATTGAGTTTGGGATCACATCATCTAATTTTTTTAGGTGAGGAGGCCATCTTCAAATTCAACATTTGTTTCTGCTACAGTCCTGAGCAATCCAATATTAACTACGAAACAGCACTACTATATATATATACACACACACACAAATGGTACATTTATGTTAACAAAATTTGAACAGCTAAGTTTATGTGAAGCAAAAATATAGAGACGAGAGAGTAACAAAATTGCAAGCAATCATTGAGAAACAGGGCAATAGTGAAACTGAAACAAGAGGTGTCGAAAAAACCAGAAACACAATCCAAAATAGAGAGAAGAGAGAGTAAGGGTCATAGATCTAGATTGAAGGCTTTGGAAGCTTGAACAGCGTCAGGGTCACCGCCGTCTGGCGGTGGAGCTTCGGAAATGGAGAGATGAGAGAGAGACTGATGGTTGAAGAGTGAAGACGCGATGCTGTTCGAAGACGAGAGAGAGACCAATTGCGTTGAATGTTTGAAGACGAAAGAGACACCGACTGAGAGGAATGGAGGCACAGTACCGATGGAGGATGGAGGCGCAGTACCGGTGACGGGGTTCTCTACTTCTCTTTGGTAGAGCAGTTGAAAAATGAAAATGGAGGCACGGGCCGAAGGATGCACTACCGTTAAAGTGAAAATAAAAATATAATATAATATTATAATAAAAATAAAACTAATTTATATTTTATATTTTATTATATATTATTCTATATATAAAATATAAAATTTTAAAAATAATTATGTTAACAAACCTTGAGTGGTTGAAGCTAGGTCTAACTTAAATAGGTTAAGCCTGTTACTAATAGGGAGCCTGTTCTATTTAACTAAATAGACCAACTAAGACATAAACTCTTAATAGTCATCTCGCTTATTTCGACCCCTACGTGCACCCCTGCCTTTGAAATCAAGAAAATTTAACGTTGTCATTTCCAGTTTCATCCGCATCATGTTTAGCAGCGAACTTTTGTCGTATTTCCTGTGAATCCGGATAGCTATAAACTTCTATGCTATCTGCATTGCAAAGTGAAGTAACAGACCCCCTTGAGTGATTGTACAAGCAATGATATTTGAACCATCCAGTTTCAATTTGAGTGGTCCAAATTTAAAGTTTTTATTCTAATTTTTCAATGATAAAATTGTTTTTTTAAAAATAACAATTATAAAATTATTTTTAATCCAAATATGTGATGAGCATTTAGTGCCTATTATTGATTTTCAGTCTGAGTTCAAGAATGTGGTGGCTCTATGGTGCGTTAGGATTCTCAACATGGGGAGTTTCTACGCGTCTCTACATAGCAAATAATGTCACCCATCCAATTGATCAAAAAACTCAGAGTGTGCCACATCATGGAGCTATTAAAATTGGATCTGCACCGTTTATTCCAACTTGGTAACTGCCGTAAGATAGGGGTTCGAAGGATATGAGTATAAAAGGAAATAGGAAAATTAAATAGAGGGCCAAGATTATAACACAATGGATGATGTAGATGAGGCATTATGATCGTGTTCTGTGGACGCTTGGATTGAGTGGACGGCTACGATTCACCTGTTGTGCAAAGATGTGCAGGCAAACACTGCACTTGTGGCAGCAAGCCACTTGTTCTTCGCAGGTCTTAGATGATAGGTCACACTGGTTCTCTAAGGCCCTCTAATTTCTAGCGATGACGCACGGACACTTGAGGTGATTACCATGCAGCTACAACTTTCTATTTGGTGTTCAATGTCTATGGAGGCCCGTAGCTTCCCACTATTTTGCGTTTGACATGACATTGACATGAAAAGACAGATTGAAGAAACGAGTTTTGGGACTAAAAATAGGTTAACACATCTCCAGCATACCCTTCTCATCAAAACGCTAGCATCATGTACATGAGGTATGGTTTCCTCATATATTATATGTCAAGATACTAAAATTTAGATTGATCGTTGAATTAATTAAAATATTTATTTAAAGTTTAATAACTTAATTATAATTTAACTGAAATTAAATAAATAATAATAATAATATTAATATTTTTTAATTTTATATGTTATATACAATTTAAAAAAATTATTAATAAGTTTCATAACATAATATTAAAATCTAAATGAGATAATATTTATTCATAATCATATTTTGAATTTAAAATAGTCAATGCATATTCTACTTTCATATTATTTGTTAAGAAAATTATCATTAATAGTTGTGTATCATAATAATGCTACACAATATTATAATATATAAAAAAAATTTATACAAAAAATAGTATTATTTAGTATTAAAAATAATGTTATTTTATTTTAAAAACTAAATTTTAAAAAAAAACTAATCAGTTCAACCCGTTTAACTAATTCCGAAACTAGCCAGTTGTCCTCTACATCCGATTTGGTTTTTTGAATCTTGCTATATGCTTTATTTAAAAAATTTAAATTACCATATTATTCTTGTTATATTTTTAAAGCCTATATATAAGTCTATAACTTCATCAGTTCATCTTTTGGTTTGCTACCATTTTTACTTATTCTTAGATTTTTTATTTGATCTGCTTCTATTTAATTTTAAGTTTAATTTTCCTATTCTACATCTACGAGTATCAAATATTTGTCAAAGATGGAAGTCACAACAAACACCCATGATGGTTTTCATTCCATAATATCCATAAAAAAATTCTTCACCGGCAGGGCAGGGGGTGGTTCTCCACTCACATTGCACCAAACGATTATAAATAGGAAATAAATAAATAAATGGATCCAGAAAAATATAATGGGAAAATCAAACATTTAATCCTCATACTCTATATCAATTTTGAATTTAGTCCCTACATTTTAAATTTTTTTAAGTCCATCCTTATAATTTGTTGTTGTTAGAGTGCTACTCCCTGTCTTTATAAATGTTCAGAAATTGATCCCTCTTGTTCAAATGGCAAAATAACGTCATCAACGTGCTGATATGATTGATGGAGAATATAGACGTGGCTAATGGACTTAAAAAAAAACCATGACCAAGCAAAATGCATCACTATCCTTCATCAACACGAGTTCCCATGGGTTGCAATGTAATACATGGGCACATTGCAACCACTCTAGAGATAATATTTATTTAGTTTCACCTTTAATTAAAGGAAATGAAAGAATTAATGGCTCATTTCCACAAGAAGAGGTTAATGGCTCATTTGGAGGGACTGACAAGAAGTATTAGAGATGAAAAGGTTAATAGCTCGTTTGGAGGGATTGATGAGAAGTATTAGAGATGAAGGAGCCCCATCGGCTGTACTTCAACTTCAGAAATCTCTTGGGGCTAAGCTGGAGGAGGCTATTTTTCAGGAAGAAGTTATGTGGGCTCAGAAGGCCAAGTGTGACTGGTGGGCTCTAGGTGACACAAACACTAGATACTTTCATTTAAGAGCCAATACACAAAGAAAATATAACAAGATTGAGGCGATCCGGGGAGAGCAAGAGGACTGTGTTTATGAGGAGATGGAGATCAAATCTATTGCCATGGATTTTTTTCATTAAACTCTTTATGACTAAGGAGGAGATAGGAAGAGTGGAGAACTATAGGGTCACGTACCCAAACATTGAATATGAGAGGCTTAATAGTTTGGGGAAGATGGTAATAGAAGAGGAAATCTCTCAAGTTATATTTGGGATGGGTGCTTTGAAATCCCCGGGGCTAATGGTTTAAATGCCTTATTTTTTCAAAGCCAATGGGATCATGTTGGTCCATCTATGATTAATTTTGTTAAGCAAGCCTTTAGGAATCCGAAGAATATTAAGGAGGTGAATCAAACTTTTATTGCGCTTATCCCCAAAAAAGATAGTCCTGAGACCATTAAGGGCTTCAGACCGATTAGCCTTTGTAACGTCATCCACAAGATCATCACGAAGGTGATTGCAAACCATATTAAGGGAATCCTTCCTTCAATCATCTCTCCTAACCAGTGTGGATTTGTTCGTGGGAGATTGAGCTCAGATAATATCATTGTGGCCTAGGAGGTTATTCATTCCATGAGGAATATGAAAGGTGAAAAGAGATTTATGGCAACTAAAATTGATCTTGAAAAGGCCTATGATCGGATTAGCTGGGATTTTGCTATCAACTGTTTGAAGGAATTGCATTGTCCTAAGAATATTTCAAATATTGCGAAGGCTTGTATCACTTCTTCTTCCATGCAGATTTTGTGGAATGGTAGTCAGGCAGAGACCTTTTGCCCCTTCAGCGACATAAGAAAAGGTAACCCTCTATCTCCTATCTTTTTATTATTTGCATTGAAAAGTTGGCTTATTTATTATAGGAAGAGATAGATAGAGGTAAGTGGAGACCTATCAGATTGAATAAAGATGGTCCCCTGACTTCTCACTTGTTTTTTGCTGATGATCTCATGATTTTTGCAGAAACTAAACTTGATCAGGTGAATGTTATCAATAAATGTCTTGCTGAGTTTTGTAAAGCTTTAGGCAATGGGTTAGCCATGCAAAAACAAGAGTCTTTTTCTCACGGAATGTTAATCATAACGTGAGTGCACAACTGAGTAATGCATTGGGTTTTGGCCATACAAATGACTTGGGCAAGTACCTCGGGGTCCC
Organism: Adenanthera pavonina; assembly: GCA_026686845.1. Classification (NCBI taxonomy): domain Eukaryota; kingdom Viridiplantae; phylum Streptophyta; class Magnoliopsida; order Fabales; family Fabaceae; genus Adenanthera; species Adenanthera pavonina. Next base: position 16,379,369 of record JAIVEN010000017.1, read on the forward strand.
TTTTCACCACTAACGAGTTTCAAAGGATACTAATCAATTCGTGATTGACAAGATCAGAGCTTGTTTGAGTAGTTGGAAGACGAGGTTTATTTCATTTGTAGGTCATAATACTTTAGTCAAATCTATGGTTCCACTATGCCCAATTATGTGATGCAAACAGTATCGGTCCCATCTAAATGCTATGCGGAAATTGACAAAAGTGCATGAAGTTTTTTATAGGGGTCAACTATGAAAAAGAAGAGAATGCATCTAGTACCTTGGGACACAGTTTGTAGAGATAAGAAGAGTAGTGGTTTGGGGTTGAGACACTCAAGTCAGCAGAATCAAGCTCTCCTCATGAAGCTAGGGTGGGGTCTTATTATGAATCAGGATGCATTATGGGTTCGTGTAGTGAGAGGAAAATATAGTTGTGGGAATGATCTTCTCCCTTCTATTGATCTAAAAAAACTGCATTCAAGGGTATGGAGTGGAATTAAGTCCACTTGGGATAACATCAGAAGTGGTGTGGAAGTCTTGCACAGGGGATGCTATTATTAGGTGAAGTCATGAGAAGCATGGATCCTTTTCTGTGAATTCTACTTATAAGTTGCTAACTCAGCAAGATGAGAGGAGTGCATCAATGTGGAGTAAAGTCTAGAAGTTGAAGATCTCATAGAGGTGTAAAACGCATGTGTGGATGGTGCTTTATGACCGACTGTTAACTAATAATGCTAAACATCATAGAGGTTTGCACTGGGGATGGTCTCTATGATTTATGTCAAGATGTGACAGAAGATATGCTTCATGTTTTATGTGATTATAGGAGAGCTCACTCTGTTTGGGTGCAGCTCCTTCAACCTAATCATGCTCAACAGTTTTTTGGAGCTAAAATGTGGGATTGGATTGTGAGTAATTTGAAAAAGAGGAGAGGGGATAAGAAAGATTCATGGACTGAGTTATTTAGTGTCATGTGTTGGATTTTTTGGAAGCAAAGGAATGAGAGGGTCCATGATCAACTCATAATGACTTGGCATGCATTGATAAGGCTTATGCAATTCTCAAGTGCATGAGTAGTGCAAAAAGTAAGGATCTCAAACACAGTAAGGGCAGTTATGAAGGGTCTAGTGTTGTTATAGATGATGATAGGGACAGGGGCTGGTGCACCGTGCATGTTGATTGTGCATTTTCTCACATGTCTCTTAATCTTGGCTGTGGCGGTATCTTGCAGAATAGTAAATGGTTGATTGAGGAAGCTTTTGTTTTTCACATGGAGGAAGGAGATACTTTCACTACAGAAGTTTGGGGTTGCCTTATGGGGTTGAAACACGCTTGGGGAAGAGCGTGGAGGAAGATTAAGATATATTGCAATGTTGTTGAAGTAGTTTCGACTATTAGATCTACCAATTTGGATCATCATGCTAATTCGAATCTTCTATTAGAGGTCCAGAATATGGTTTCACGTGTTAGCAATGCTGACTTCCCAAGAGGGGGGTGAATTGGGAAGATTGAATTTTTTCCGCACAAAGTGAAGTAAGTGAAGATATCACAGTATAATGAAAACAATGCGTAAAACAGAGCAAGCAGAAAAGTAAAGATAGGGAGAAGAAAACTCAGTAATTTATCCTGGTTCGGTCTTTCCACTTGACCTACATCCAGTCCTCAAGACACCTCTTGAGATTTATCCACTATACAACAAGAATTTCAATGGGCTTCTTGCTAAGGCCACAGTACATGAGTATGCTCTGTTTCTGAGCTCTCTCAAACTCTCCAAGCACTTTCACTATGTGCTTCCCAATTCCCTTGTGAATACCCCTCACAAGTAAATCTATCTTCCAGATGAAGAGTAGATTGATTACAATAAAATAACTCTCTTGAAAAGAGTAGATATGAAAGTTTCAGTACAAGTATAGAAGTTGAGAGGGTAAAAGCTTTTGAGAAAAGATTTAGCAGAAATTCGGTACACACTTGTTTTATTTGTTACCCACAACTTCAAATGTTGTTGTATTTATAGATTTAGGTCTCAAATATCCGTTAGAGACTTTAATCTATCCGTTGGAGAAGTTATCCAACGGTTACTCTGAAAAACTATCCGTTTACCAACCGCATTTAATGTTTCTGACATACTGAAATTCGAATTTTGGCTGGTCAACAGACAAATTTTGAAGAAACCGAAGGTTAAAGCTTCCAACGTTACAACACGAAGTTCGTCTGTTCATTAAGTGAAATTCGAATTTTGAAACTTACAAAACATTTTCACAATGTGACATACGAATTTTCAAGAAGAAAATTTTTCGGTTAAGTGTGAACAGTGTTTTCAATTTGCTACAGTACCCTCGAAATTCGAATTTTGAAAGGATGAAATTCGTCTGTCAGAGAGACTCTTTCCAGACTAATTTCATCATTCGAATGTTGATGTTTCACTTAAACAGACTTAAGATTTTTGCTTCTGAAATTCGAATTTCAATGTTCAAAGTTCGTCTGTCAGAGAGCAGTTTTGAAACTTAAATCATTCTTGATCTCAGATGAACTTTAACATAGTATCAGACGTATTTCTTCTATTCTCTCAAATTTTGTTTTGTCTGAAATTCGAATTTTGGAGACTTAAAGTTCGTCTGTTACAAAGAAGCTTCTTTCAGACTTATATGAAAATTCGAATGTTGGCAGTTCAAAATTCGTCTGTCAGAGAGCATTTATCAAACTCAATTTCATTTTAATTTCAGATGCATTTTATCATAGTCTCAGACGAATTTCTTTGGTTTTCACAAACTTCATTTTTTCTTGAAATTCGAATTTTGAAAGTGTGAAGTTCGTCTGTTACCAGAAAGGCTTCTTTCAGACTAGATGAAAATTCGAATTTTGAGCAGCCAAAATTCGTCTGACAGAGAGCCATCTCTTCAGACTCATTCAGTTTCAGCTCGAAGTTTGAACTTCCAAAGGCAAAGTTCGAATTTCCAACTTGACAGTTTAGCTTAATCTTTCAACCTTCGTCTGTTTGTGGGTGTTTTTCAAATAGGTAAAGATTTAACACAAAATCAAGGTTTGAAAACATCTTTTTCTCAAATCAAAATCTTTTACCCAATCATAACAAAAACTAAAGATCCTACAAGAGATCTAACAGCAAATACTCATAAAGTCTTCACTTGACACAGCTTTGATCTCCTTTGATATCTTCAATTCAAGCTCTTGAGTGTTGGTTTACAATCATCAAAACTCTTGATTCAACATTCTCCCCCTTTTTGATGATGACAAAACAACTCACAAACTGGATTAGTACTTGGGTTTGCTTTCATAAGCTCCCCCTCAACATATGCATAAGATATCAAAGCAACAGATTAAGTGAAGAGATTCAAAGCCCAAAACATTGCAACCATGAACATACTATGTATCACCAAACTGTTGTAATACAAATTCCAATTAAAGAGTAGTTCTTAAAAAAAAAACAAACAACCAATTACAATCAACCAATTAAAACAAGATACAACAAGAAGATTCAGCCTAAGATCTAAAAAAATATCACTTCTTCTTTGGCTTAGACTTCTTGCTGTAAGTCTTTCCTTTTCCAGATGACTCAGCAGATTTTCCAGCTTGCTTAGTCCCAGTTTGCTTTATCTTCTCCCCCTTTTTGGCATCATCAGGAAGCCCAACAAAGTCCATTGGAGGAGGTATCTGAGTGATAGGAACAGCACGAAGGGGGATAAGAGCAAAAGGAATTTCTGGCTGAACTGGTGCAGGGGGCTCAGCAGGTTCTTCAGCATCATCATCAGAGACCTCAAGCAGCACTTGCATTTCCTGCCTAGAAAGAGCTAGTTGAGCTCTCTGTTCCTCTGAAAGCCCATACACAGCAAGAGAAGAAGAAGCTGGTCTAGCAGGAGGAAACATTTCTTCTAGCCTTCTCCTCTGAGCTATTAGCAGAGCATTGTGAGCAACGGAAAGATAATTAATAACAGGTACAATGCTCCTTTCCTCATTGCTTGCTCCTTCCGGCACAGAAGAGGTTGAAATGGCTGCAACCAGTCTTTCAACTTGCTCTGATTCTTGAATAGACAGAATTGAATCCGGAGCATCTTCTTGCATAGGCTTAAGAGGGCTTGATTCTTGAAGACCTTCTCCTTCTAGTCCATAGTCCAAGGGTGGACCAGGACTTGGTGTTCTCATAGCATCAGCACCATCAATATCCGAATTATGGTCAGAGGAGGCAATCTCAAAGGGACTTGGAGGCACAGGGGATGGAGACAGAGTAGGCTCAGGGACACCAGGCTGAGGTGGAGCTGAAGTGGTAGGAATTGCATTTCTTATCTCTTCATAAGCATCAGCCACCACCTTCATATTCACAGCCAACTGATGGATCTGATCTTGTAGATGAGCAAATTTGGCATTTTGCTCATCTCTGATGCTGAGAATGAGTGTTGACAGACTGTCAAACAACTCAGTGATCTTTGTTGGCTTGGCTTGTGAGGAGGGAGTGGAAGGAGGGTGTGTAGGCCTGGAGGGAGATGGAATTGTCTGGGAAGGCTGAGGTAAGGATCTGTCAGGGGCCTCAGAAGTGCCTTCTTGTTGGAGGGATGCATCAGTAACAAAGAACAAGTCTTCAGTTTTCCCTGCTCCCTTTCCAACCCATCGTCCTTCTTCTCTCTCAATGCCCATCCTTTGCAGTTCCTCCTCTTTGAAAGCCTCAGTGAGTTTCCCTTTCCCCTTCTCAATGTGCTGAATCCTAGCATGCTGCAGGATTCTTGAAATAATTGCAGCATAGGGGAGTGTGGAATCCTTCCTTTGATCTCTTGCCTTTATCATTCTTTGGAGGATGATATGACCCATGTTAATCAGCTTCCCCCGAATGATAGCAGTCATCACATGAGCCTCTGCCCTTGTTATCAGATTGAAGCTACCACCCTTGTTGAAAATGATCCTTGACACTATGTAGTGCAGGATTCTGACTTGTACACTTAGGTCTGTGGGCTTCAACAGATTTATTGTTGGCCTGTTCTCCCTTCTCCTGAATAAGGTGTCCAAGATGGTGCTTTCTTTGTAGTTCAGAAAGGGTCCACCTTCTTCATCAGCTGTGCTTGCCTCATCCATATACCCAGAGGCTGTTATGTCAATTTTTAGCCCATCTTGACCTGGGATTTCCAGCACTTCATTGATTGTTTCATCAGCAAGCCAGATGGTCCTTGATCTCAAAGTGACCTCCCATTTCTTTTTCTTGCTGTTATATTGAAGAGAGGCATACCAAGTCTTCACTACCTCATCATCATATTTTTCAGCAATTTCCAACAGATTTTTATATCTTAACAACCATACAGCAGCATCAAAATTGTTGGATATCAGAAATTGTTCCATATTTACACAATGAGGCTTGATTACCTTTTTAGTGGAAAACTTGGTAGTGTACTCTTCTTGAATCTCAGGAGTGCTCCACAGTGGCAGTGTAGTCAATTCAAACTCTCCAGATTCAGTACTGGAAGAAGCAGAAGAGGCAGCAGCAGGAATAGACGGTTCTGCACTTTTTGAAGAAGAGGGTCCAGTTTTCTGAGATTCTGCTTTGGATGAAGATTTCTGGCGTGTAGAGGGAGTAGCTTTGCTGGGTTCGGCTTTTCTCTTTGATTTTTCTCCTTCTTTGGTAGCGTATTAAGATTTAACATTCCTTTTAGGACGAGCCACAGCTTTTCCTGTTCCAGGAATTTTAACTCTTGCCATTTCTCGGTTGAATGAAGCAGAATGTGGCTGAGAATAGGTTTATAGGATGCGAATGGAAGTTCAAACGGTGAAGAATGACGGTTTTTGGACAGGAGTTAAGAGGATTGAAGAGAGAATCAGAACAGACTCAGGGAGGTTACAAATAGGGTTGCGTCTGTTCTGTGGAAAACCGTCGCATTTAACGTGTGTAACCGTCTGACAGACGAATTTTGAGGGGTCAAAATTCAAACTTCGGGCAGTTACAAGTTAAACCGTTCAGCACAGCTTACTGACAGACGAATTTTTATCTTGAAAATTCGTCTGACAGTGGCTTGAAACAAGCAATACAAGCATATCAGACGAATTTTGTTTTAACAAAATTCGAATGTTGGAAAGAAAAAGACAGCATTACACAAACCATCAATCAACAGACGAATTAAGCATGCAGATCTTTATCTTTCAAGCATTCATTCATCAAGAACATGTTTCAACAGACGAATTTTGAACTTGACAATTCGAATTTTTCAATTATTGCAAAGATTATCCAACATTCGTATGTTAAGAAGTAATAATTCGTATAACAGTGATGGACAATCATTACTTTGAAATTTTTGATTTTGGAAATTCGAACTTTCAAGCTTCAACAGACGAATTTCGAGGCATAACCGAGAACTGTTCCAAGGCATAACAGGCCAAAGTTCGTCTGTTGGTCAACCAAAATTCGAATGTTGACCATGTTGACCAGTTCAAAGACACAGATTATCAATGAAATTCTTCTATTATTCAAACAACATACAAATTTCAACTTTAAAGACTTACAGAATGGATCCAGAACTTAGGATAATTATTATTCACTTCATTTTCTGGTTGCTCCAATCTGGAGTGCTCCAATCTTTCAAACTTTTAGCCATTGATTTTCACAAGGAGCACCTGCAACTACACTAAGACAAACTCCGATGCTCAAGTTAGAATTTATTCTAATATTAAAAACTTTAAAGACAGAATTGTACAGAAATAACTTACAATTGACTGGGATTTACCATTCCCAATTCTCTCCTTATTTTGCAGTGTCTGTCTTCTGATAGAGGTTTTGTGAGTATATCAGCAACTTGATCCTCTGTTGGGATGTATTCCAGTCAAACTTCTCCTTTCAGAATGTGATCTCTTATGAAGTGGTGCCTTACTTCAATATGTTTCGTCCTTGAATGCATGACAGGATTCTTGGTGATATTTATAGCACTTTGGTTGTCACACATGATTGGTATCTCTTTCATTTTAATCTTAAGATCTTCAAGCTGCTGTTTCATCCAGATGACTTGGGCACAACAGCTTCCAGCTGCAACATACTCAGCTTCTGCAGTGGATAAGGCTACACTGTTTTGCTTTTTGCTGAACCATGAGACCAGGGATCCTCCAAGAAACTGACAAGTTCCACTTGTGCTTTTTCTGTCAGTTTTGGATCCTGCAAAATCAGCATCAGTGTATCCTTTGAGATCTTCTCCATTGCCTTTTGGATACCAAAGACCCATTTGTGATGTTCCAATAAGATATCTAAAAATTCTTTTCACAGCTGTTGCATGGGATTCTTTGGGGCATGATTGGAACCTTGCACACATGCAAACACTGAACATAATGTCAGGTCTGCTGGCAGTTAGGTATAGCAGGGATCCAATCATTCTTCTGTACTGAGTAATGTCAAATATCTTCCCGTTTTCATCCATGTCCAGTTTGGTTGCAGTGGCCATAGGTGTTCCCATTGGTTTGGCATTCTCCAAACCAAACTTCTTTAGCAGTTCCTTTAGATACTTGGGTTGACTGAGAAAGATACCATCATTTTGCTGTCTTATTTGCAGTCCAAGGAAGAAGTTGAGTTCACCCATCATAGACATCTCGAATTCTCCCTGCATTAACTCAGAGAATTTCTTGCAAAGAGTTTCATTAGTAGCACCAAAAATAATATCATCAACATAGATTTGAACAATTAGCAAATCTTTATTTTCTTTCTTAGTAAATAAGGTTGTGTCAACTTTGCCTCTGTTAAACCCCTTATCAGTTAGAAAATTGCTCAGTCTCTCATACCATGCTCTAGGGGCCTGTTTTAAACCATAGAGAGCTTTCTTCAGTTTATAAACATGGTTTAGTTTTGTAGGATCCTCAAAACCTGGAGGTTGATCTACATATACTTCTTCCATGATATATCCATTCAGAAAGGCACTTTTTACATCCATTTGATATAATAAAATATTTTTCATGCATGCATATGCCAGCAGTATTCTTATAGCTTCTAGCCTAGCTACTGGTGCAAAGGTTTCTTCAAAATCAATACCTTCTTCCTGATTATACCCTTTAGCAACCAATCTAGCTTTATTTCTGATTATTGTTCTAGATTCATCAAGTTTATTTCTGAAAACCCATTTGGTACCAATAACAGGATGATTTTTGGGTCTAGGTACTAAATCCCAAACTTGATTTCTTTCAAATTGATTTAATTCATCTTGCATAGCCATAATCCAGTATTCATCAGTTAAGGCTTCTTCAGCACATTTGGGTTCAATTTCAGAAATAAAGGCACAGTTGAGCATTTGATCCCTTAACTATTTTCTGGTTTTGACTTTCTCTTGAACATTCCCTATTACTTGATCAATAGGGTGATTCCTTTGATATCTCCAAGCTCTAGGGAGTTCTTGAGTTGTTTCTTCATTATTTTCTTCATCAAACTCTTGCTCCTGGATTTCTTCCTCTGTGTCAACAGATTCAGATATCTTTGGAGGTTTAGTTTTACTTCTGTCAGAAATTTCCAGTTTTTCAAAATTGAAAGTAAGATCATCCTTATTGGTAACATGTTTTGAAACAGTTTCATTTTCAATGAAGACCACATGCACTGATTCTTCTACTATATTTGATCTTTTATTATAGACCCTATAAGCCTTACTCCTACTAGAATAGCCCAGAAATATACCTTCATCGGATTTGGCATCAAATTTACCTAGATTTTCTTTACCATTGTTGTGAATGAAGCATTTGCACCCAAACACATGGAGGTGTGACAGATTTGGCTTTCTTCCCTTGTACAACTCATATGGAGTCTTCCCAAGGATTGGTCTGATGTAGGCTCTGTTTATGATGTAGCTTGCTGTATTCACTGCATCAGCCCAGAACACTTGAGAGAGTTCCTTCTCATTCAGCATAGCTCTAGCCATCTCTCCAATGGTTCTGTTCTTCCTTTCTACCACTCCATTTTGTTGAGGAGTTCTTGGTGCTGAGAAGTTGTGGTCAATCCCATGCTCATTGCAGAACTCCAGGAAGTATGCATTTTCAAATTCTCCTCCATGGTCTGACCTGATAGACACAATAGAAATACCTTTCTCATTCTGCACTTTCTTAGCTAAGGTTACAAATGCATCAAAGGTATCACTTTTAGAAGAAAGAAATAATGTCCAAGTAAATCTAGAATAGTCATCAACAATTACAAGCACATACATATTACCACCAAGACTTTTTACCCTAGAAGGTCCAATCAAATCCATATGCAGCAGTTCAAGTGGTCTAGTTGTGGTGACTACATTTTTGGATTTAAATGATGATTTAGTTTGTTTTCCTCTTAGGCATGCATCACATTCTTTATCCTTTTCAAAAGATATTTTTGGTAGACCAGTTACTAGCTCATTTTTAATTAGTTTAGACAATTGATTCATGTTCACATGAGCTAATCTTCTATGCCATAGCCAACTATCACTCCTCTGACTGATTAAGCATACAGAATCTAAGGGAGGAAGTTCATCAAGATCAATAGTATAGCAGTTACCATCCCTTTGAGCTTTGAGGATTACTTTGTGATCACTTTTTCTGATGACCAGGCAAAACTTTGAGTCAAACAGCACCCAGTTTCCTTTGTCACAGGTCTGACTCACGCTTAGCAGGTTGTGGTTGAGGCCAATCACAAACAGCACCTCTTCAATGGATGTTTCTGGATTTTTGCCCACAATTCCAATACCAACGATTTTGTCATATTGGTCACCTCCAAAGGTCACCTTTCCTCCTTTCTTGTCTCTCAAGGTGATGAACTTCTCCTTATCACCAGTCATGTGACTTGAGCAGGCACTGTCCATATACCATTTGTTGCTTTTCTTAGCTTTGAGACAGACCTGCAAAATAATGTTTACGTTTTCCTTTTAGGTACCCAAATTTACTTGGGTCCTTTTTGGTCAGTATATCTTTTCCTAGATGCAGATGCAACTTTGGGAACCCATTCAGCTTTCCTGCCAAGTCCATTTTTCTTCAAAACACAAGAACTGGAAATATGTCCCTTTTTGTTACAGAAATGACAGGTGGTGAAAGGACTGCTAGATTGAGATGCAGGAAGAAAACAGTACAGATAATACTTTTGTCTAGCATGCCTTGGTTGATCATATGTTTCAATGTGATGTAATGCATTAGTTTTCGTTTTAATGTTCTCAGCATGCACAAAATGTCTCATATAAGCATTCTGATTTTTCTTCCTAATCTTTTCCTTGACAGCACATGGATCATAGCCAAGACCAGCTCTTCCTTGTGATATTCTTTGGCTCCCCATTAATGCAAACAACATATCTTTGCCTCTAGTGAGCCTAGACATACTTTTAACTAAATAATCATTAGTTTGCTTGAGTTCAATGCATGAAGTGCAATAAACAGATTCAGTAGTAGGCAAGGAGGTAATTTCAGAAACTATGCTTTGGGATTCCAGCTTATTTATCTTTTTCTTTGCCAATTTCAGTTCTTTAGCAACTTTAATGAATTCATCATGAAGCTCATGAAATGCATCTTGTAATTCAGAATAGGAAGGTTCAGATTCATATACCTCTTCTTCCTGATCACTGCTGCATGAGGGTAAGACTTCTTCTGAGGCAAGTGCCATTAAACAAATGTTGGCAATCTCATCCTCATCTTCTTCTTCCTCATCTGAGCTGTTGCCCCAGATGGATGAGATATAGGCTTTCTTCTTCTTCCCTTTGTCTGCAGCTTTCTTTTCTTTTTCTTGCTTCTTAATGAATTGGGGACAATCCCACTTAATGTGTCCCTGCTTCTTGCACTCATAGCAAGTCACAGGTTCTTTTGCCTCTTTCTTGTTTTCTCCAGTTACTCCTTTCTTGAAGAATCTCTTGCTCTTCTTCTTGCTGTAGAATCTTCCGAATTTTCTGACCATCATAGCCAGAGTTTCCTCATCCAGCTCATCTCCTTCATCAGATTCTTCTTCCTTTTCAGCAGCTTTGAGGGCAAGGCCTTTCTTCTTTCTGTCCAGCCCAGCTTCCTTGAGTGCTTTGATCTTTCCTTCATACTCCTCAAGGCTGCCAAAGAGAGCTGTGACAGAAGCCATTGATTCTCCTCTAGCTTCTTCTATTGCTGTCACCTTGGGCTGCCACTCCAGAGGTAGAGCTCTGAGTATTTTTCTCACTTTCTCAGACTGTGTGTATTCTTTTCCCAGGCTTTTTAGTTGATTCACAATGAGGGTGAATCTCTTTTGCAGCTCCTTTACAGTTTCCCCTTCACCCATTCTGAAGCTTTCATACTCCCCAATGCACGTGTTTAGCCTGTTCTCCCTGACTCCAGATGTTCCTTCATGTGCAATCTGCAGAGTATCCCACATTCCTTTTGCAGTGGTGCATTGTGAGACTCTGTAGAATTCGTCCTGGTTCAGGGCACTGACTAAACAATGCTTTGCTTTGAAATTCAGTAGGACTCTCCTTCTGTCCTCATCATTCCATTCTGCTTCCAGCTTCTCTTTGTGTCCTCCATCTTCAGTTAGAGCCATTGGAATGAAATCTCCTTTTTCAATCACTGACCAGATGTCAAGATCAATTGATTGAAGGTAGATCTGCATCCTCATCTTCCAGTATCCATAATGCTCTCCACTGAAGCCTGGTGGTCTGTTAGTGTTGTTTCCTTCAGGAAGTATACTCTCTCCAAAGCCAGCCATCTTAATTCCCGGACTGTGAGTTCCTTTGAATGGGAATCCGGGCTCTGATACCACTTGTTAGCAAGGCTGACTTCCCAAGAGGGGGGTGAATTGGGAAGATTGAATTTTTTCCGCACAAAGTGAAGTAAGTGAAGATATCACAGTATAATGAAAACAATGCGTAAAACAGAGCAAGCAGAAAAGTAAAGATAGGGAGAAGAAAACTCAGTAATTTATCCTGGTTCGGTCTTTCCACTTGACCTACATCCAGTCCTCAAGACACCTCTTGAGATTTATCCACTATACAACAAGAATTTCAATGGGCTTCTTGCTAAAGCCACAGTACATGAGTATGCTCTGTTTCTGAGCTCTCTCAAACTCTCCAAGCACTTTCACTATGTGCTTCCCAATTCCCTTGTGAATACCCCTCACAAGTAAATCTATCTTCCAGATGAAGAGTAGATTGATTACAATAAAATAACTCTCTTGAAAAGAGTAGATATGAAAGTTTCAGTACAAGTATAGAAGTTGAGAGGGTAAAAGCTTTTGAGAAAAGATTTAGCAGAAATTCGGTACACACTTGTTTTATTTGTTACCCACAACTTCAAATGTTGTTGTATTTATAGATTTAGGTCTCAAATATCCGTTAGAGACTTTAATCTATCTGTTGGAGAAGTTATCCAACGGTTACTCTGAAAAACTATCCGTTTACCAACCGCATTTAATGTTTCTGACATACTGAAATTCGAATTTTGGCTGGTCAACAGACGAATTTTGAAGAAACCGAAGGTTAAAGCTTCCAACGTTACAACACGAAGTTCGTCTGTTCATTAAGTGAAATTCGAATTTTGAAACTTACAAAACATTTTCACAATGTGACATACGAATTTTCAAGAAGAAAATTTTTCGGTTAAGTGTGAACAGTGTTTTCAATTTGCTACAGTACCCTCGAAATTCGAATTTTGAAAGGGTGAAATTCGTCTGTCAGAGAGACTCTTTCCAGACTAATTTCATCATTCGAATGTTGATGTTTCACTTAAACAGACTTAAGATTTTTGCTTCTGAAATTTGAATTTCAATGTTCAAAGTTCGTCTGTCAGAGAGCAGTTTTGAAACTTAAATCATTCTTGATCTCAGATGAACTTTAACATAGTATCAGACGTATTTCTTCTATTCTCTCAAATTTTGTTTTGTCTGAAATTCGAATTTTGGAGACTTAAAGTTCGTCTGTTATAAAGAAGCTTCTTTCAGACTTATATGAAAATTCGAATGTTGGCAGTTCAAAATTCGTCTGTCAGAGAGCATTTATCAAACTCAATTTCATTTTGATTTCAGACGTATTTTATCATAGTCTCAGACGAATTTCTTTGGTTTTCACAAACTTCATTTTTTCTTAAAATTCGAATTTTGAAAGTGTGAAGTTCGTCTGTTACCAGAAAGGCTTCTTTCAGACTAGATGAAAATTCAAATTTTGATCAGCCAAAATTCGTCTGACAGAGAGCCATCTCTTCAGACTCATTCAGTTTCAGCTCGAAGTTTGAACTTCCAAAGGCAAAGTTCGAATTTCCAACTTGACAGTTTAGCTTAATCTTTCAACCTTCGTCTGTTTGTGGGTGTTTTTCAAATAGGTAAAGATTTAACACAAAATCAAGGTTTGAAAACATCTTTTTCTCAAATCAAAATCTTTTACCCAATCATAACAAAAACTAAAGATCCTACAAGAGATCTAACAGCAAATACTCATAAAGTCTTCACTTGACACAGCTTTGATCTCCTTTGATATCTTCAATTCAAGCTCTTGAGTGTTGGTTTACAATCATCAAAACTCTTGATTCAACATCACGTGCATGACAGGTGCATTTTTTTTTTGTTGATTGAGATGACAATGGAATGGTTGACTTTCTAGCCAAGCATGCTCTTTCCTCGGCGATGGGTCTTCAAATTATTCCTGGTGATCTTGCCATTAGTTTGATTGAGGAAGAGGGAGTTACTTAGTTTGTCTTCTTTCATTTGGTTTGTTTTGTTTTTCCCTGTCTATCAAAAGAAAAAAGGAAATGAAAGAATTGTACTATGGGCATAATTGTATTTTTGGAAATAAATGAGTGATGATCAAGCTGATGCTCTGGTGAATCTGTTAGTTAGGCTGTCTTCCAAAGAGGGGGTGAATTGGGAAGCTTAAAAATTTTCTGTAAAATGTCAAGAAAGTGAAGAAAGCAAAGTATAGAAGGTAAAACAGAGTATAAGTGAATAAACTGTAAAAGTTACAGTAAAGAGAAGAAAACTCAGATATTTATCCTGGTTCGGTCTCTCCACTTGACCTACGTCCAGTCCCCAAGTCACCACTTGAGATTTTCCACTATTCTATAAGAATTCAGTGGGCTTCAAGCAAATGCCTCAGTATAAAGATGATGCTCTGTTTCTAAAGCTCACTCATTCACTCTATGCACTCTTACAAAGTGCTTCCCAATCCTTTGTGATATCCCCTCACAAGAAAATCCTTCTTTCAGATGAAGATAAGATTGATTACAAGAATTAAACTCTCTTAAACAGAGTAAATATGAAAGTTGGAGTACAAAATATTGAAGTGAAAGAGTAATAGACTTTGAGTAGATGATTTGGCAAAGTTTCAGTATATACAATGTTAAAATCGTTACCCACAATGTCAAATGATGTTATATTTATAGATTTAGGTCTCAAATGTCCGTTAGAGATAAAATCTATCCGTTGGAGAAGTTATCCAACGGTTACTCTGAAAAACTATTCATTAACCAACCACATTTAATGCTTCTGACACTCTGAAATTCGAATTTCAGTTGGTCAACAGACGAATTTCACACAAACCGAAGGTTAACATCTTCAATGTTGAATGCCCAAAGTTCGTCTGTCATGAAGTGAAGTTCAAACTTTGATATTTGAAAAATGTTTCTATGTTGTGACATACGAATTTTCAAGTGAAAAGTTTTTCTGTTAAGTGTGAACAGTACTTTCAATTTGCTACAGTGCCTTCGAAATTCGAATTTTGGAACCCCAAAATTCATCTGTCCGTAGCTGGTCTGTAAGGCATTGTAGTTCATGTGATTCAAAGTTCGAATTTCCAAATGTCAAAGTTCGTCTGTTAGAGAAACCTCTTTTCAGACTAACTTCAAAATTCGAATTTATAAATATTGTCATTCATATGTCAACAAATCACTGCAACAGACTCAAAAGATTAGTTTCTGAAATTCAAATTTTCATGTTGAAAGTTCGTCTGTCAGTGAACAATTTTGAAATCCAATCCAAACTTGGTTTCAGATGAACTTTGACATAATTTTAGACGAATTTCTTTAGTTTTTATAAGTTACATTATGTCTGAAATTCAAACTTTCAAAACTCAAAGTTCATTTGTTACTGAAAGCTTCTTTTAGACACTTATCAAAATTCAAATTTTCTCAAGTCAAAATTCGTCTGTCAGAGAAGCTTCTCTTCAGACTTGTTCAGTTTCAATATGAAATTCGAATTTCCAAAGCCAAAGTTCGAATTTTCACTATGATAGATTAGTATTAACCTTTCAAACTTCGTCTGTTGGTGGGTATTTTTCAAATATTCCATGATTTAACATAGAATCAAGGTTTTAAAATATCTTTTCACCAAATCAAAGTCTTTTACTCAAATAAAACACTACTAATCATCCTACATCTATCTTTGCATAGATTTATCCAGAATTTCTTCACTTGAAACCTTTTGGGCACCTTTAATATCTTTATTCCAAACTCTTGAAGGTTGGTTTGGAATACTCAAAACTCTTGATTTAATAGAATCATTAACCACTCTCTTTCTCTCAGGCTCACATAAACACATAAATTTACAATAACTATTTGAATTTAAAAAAAAAAGTAAAACAACGCCATTATATTTTAAAGGAAAACTATGAAATATCCAACAAAAGAAACTTTATCACAATTCAATTCACTTGTCTTTTTCAGTTTTTATATCCCACAACAAAACCTATGTTTTCATTCTAAAAAACAAAGTATATTTGGTGAAAAACTAATTATTATTTGCAAAAAAAAACAAAGAAGTAATGTTGTCATAAATGGATCATATATTGAATTGGACAAGGTATTAGTTTAAGATTCAATGGTTCAACTAATCGGGATCAAACCGGTAGTAATTTAAATAATATATTTTAAATAATATATAAAAAATGAAGAATACCTATACTACTTATCTTTAAGACTTCTATAATTTTTAACATAATTGAAGTTTCAAATGTGAGCATGAAATGAAATAAAACTATATATTAAAAATAATAAATTGATTAAAAGTATAAGTAGTTCCATTTGAAAAACTAATAATAAAATTATATTTTTATGAAAATAATAAAAATATATTTATGAGGCTTATACTAAAATAATAAAAATATAAAATATTGGGACATTCAAATGTTAAAAAAAAAAAGTTGGACCTTTCTATGTGTGCATTGAAAATTAACATTTTAAAAGATGACAAGAAGTTGAAATTTCACCTTTCAGAAGTTTTGATCAATTGTACTCCCTCCCGATCCTTTGTATAAGTCACATTCTAGAATAACTCTATGGTCTCAAATATAAGTCACTTTGCAAATGTTTGTGAAATATTAATTACTTTATTCCAAAAATATCATTCTTGAAAATTGTTTTATAGAGCATTAATTGCTTTAAAAAGTTTAAATATATAGTATTAATTAGGGGTAAGGATGGAAATCAAAGCAAATATTAGACAATTTTATTAATGTAACTAACATTTCTTGGTTCCTGTGAGGCAGTTGAAAGTGACTTAGACTGGGGGGAGTAATAGCTAATAAAAAGTTTTAAAGATGTTGGGAAAAATAAATTTATTTTAAACAGAAATTAGACATAGAAAAATGTGAGAGGTTTTATTCCTTCCACTGGCTTCGATTCTCATCGGATTCGATTTCTCTCCAAGTTTAATTTCTTCCTACAATAACAATAATTCTGGGTTTCTTCCTATCTGGCATCCTTCAAGCTTTTGTCCTCTTCACTGGCGACGATGATGCATTCTTTGTTCAATGACCTTCAAGCTTTCTTCCATTTGGTTCGATTTCTTCCTCTGGTGAATAGATTTCAATTTCTTCATCCACCATGAATGCATTTCTAGATTTGGTTCAAGTTTGTTGATTCTTTCTATTTTGGCGATAAGTTTGGTTTGCTGATGATAGAGATATCAATGGTGACACCAGGAAGAAGAAAGAGAAGGGAAGGAATATTTATTTTAACATAGGGGCATTTTAGTCTTTTTCATTTTATTCATATTTAGTTAATTAAATATAAAAATAAATCTATTTCCTACTTCTCCAGTGTCTCACCAAATAAACTTTCAATGTTTTAAAAATCGAACCGGATATCAAACCAGAAATGCCATCGGGTCATGGTTTTCATAGTTCAACCAGTTGGACTAGCAGTCGAATGGGTGGCATAATAATTATGTAAAAAATTACATTATATAATATATATATAACAAATAAAATCACATCTTCTATTATATAGCCACATCAATTGATTAAATTTATACAAAATTTTGATATATAAAAGAATCATAATGTATAAACTTATACAATACATTAAATTTGCCAAATGCTTCATAAGTTCATAATATATTATATTAGTTTATACTCTCTCAATCCAATATTATAAGATAATTAGTAGAATTTTTTGTCTCATATTATAAAGTAACATGAATTTATATGTCATTTTTTGTCCCTCATTAATTTAATGTCTAAAAGAGATTTTTTTAAGTAATGAAAATGAAGAGTATTAATAATGTTTAATAGGGATAAAAAAGAAATTTTTTTAATGCCTAAAAATGTAAATTATATTTAAGTAATGAAAATGAGGAGTATTAATAATATTTAATAAGGATAAGAAAGGTTTTCTTTTTTAACATTTTTAATCTTGTAAAATAATCATATTTAATTAATTTATAAATTAAAAAAACATATATATAAAACCGTCTGGTTCTCTTGGAACCATTCTGGTTTTCGGCTCAAAGCCGGTTTCTAGCTCAATTGCTAGCTCAATCCAATTCAATTCAACTCAACCTCCAATCCAATCCAATTTAACCGCAGAAATGACTCAAACCATCGAAACAAGTCGGTGAAGTCTTCGAGTGGCGGTTCGACTGATCTGACTGTCCGATCTAGTCCAAGTTTGAAAACATTGCAAACTTCTTGTTAACTAATCCAGTTTTCAACGGCTCATGCCCGATTTCACCCATTCACCACCAGTTTCTTAAACCTCTAATTCCCCCTTTCCCTAAGTCGAACCTGGCACTAGTTTCCAGTTGAACTGTTGGTGTGATTCAATTCTAATAACATTGCAAATAAGTTCCTTTTTAATCCTTTTTTAACAAAACCTAATAGCTTTTTGAGTTGAATAAAAAGCAATTACCATCAATAGCAAACCCATTAGGAAATAGGGAACTTTCCAAAAAAAAAATCAAATAAACCCTTTTATTATATTCATATATTCTAGCAAACAAAAATATATTATAATCCATTTGTTTCACTGTTTTATCTTTGTTTTTCAATATTTTTCTGATTTGGATGAAGCTCTTTCGCACAGAAAGTAGTAATCAACGATAACATTAAAAGCACATAGAATTGTGAAGTTAAGTGACATTAATGCTTTGCTTGGCAAGGGAGAAGAGGGGGGTGGGGGAGAAAAGTATGAAGGAAAACTGGAGAGAAAATTGTATTTTCTCTTGCCTGGCTGATGAGAGAAAAGTGAGAGGGAATGAAAACTGGGGGAAAAATAATATGTAGGACCCATAGATTTTTTTCCTCAATTTTTCTTCCCTAAAATAGAGAGATTTTGGAGAGAAAACTCTCCTTCCAAAATTACCCACTAATTTTTTCACATTCCCGCTCCTTTTTCGCTCTTATTCTTCCTCTCGCTTCTTCTTGTTCCTCCTATCTTTCTCTCACTTTCTTTCAACCTTCTTCCTCGTGTTATTATTGGGAGAAAAATCACTCGAAATGGTGTGGTCCAACTCTCAACCTTCCTCCTTTTCTCCTTCTCAGAAACCAATTGCAAAAACTTCTAAATAATACCAGGTTTGGGCAATTTCCTTATTCAGTTACAAGAGACTGAAAGATGTTGTGATGTTCTTCAAATGGGCCCACAAGAATTTCAATAGTTATGTGAGAAACTTTGGAACACTAGCATAGTTAAAGATTCTCGCAATGCTACGGTTGAGGAGTAGGTGGCCAAATTCCTCCACATATTAGCATATAATGTAAGACATAGAACCATGGCCTTTTACTTTCATCGATCGAGGGAGACTATTAGTCATTATTTTCATAATGTATTACAAGCCATTGTTTGAGTTTCTTGTGCAGCCTTCTGGATCAGAAGTTCCTCCACAAATTCTCAATAATAGTAGATTTTACCCATATTTTAAGGTATACTTTTTATATTTGTGCTCCATTTATCTTGCTTATGAGTTAAGCAAGATAAATGATCTAGAATTTTGAATTATATATTTGACTCCTAACTAATTTTAAATAATAGGATTGTGTTTAAGCAATGGATGGAACCCATGTTTGGACAAAAGTGCCTAGAGAAGAAACCACTTGATTTCAAGGACGAAAAGATTACCCTCCACAAAATGTTTTTGCTGCATGTTCTTTTGATATGAAGTTCAATTACGTGTTGGCTAATTGGGAAGGAACAACTTCGGATTCAAGAATTTAAAAAAATGCATTATCAAAAGAAGATAGTCTTAGAATTCCACAAGGTAAGTATGAAAATTTATATTCGTAATTTATGGTATTATATATAAGTGCTTCTTTGTTAAAACTTTTTATGAAATGATTTATTTTGTTTAGGAAAATTTTATCTTAGGGATGCGGGCTTCTTACTCAAGCATGGTCTTTTAACACCTTATAGAGGAGTTCGTTATCACTTGAAAGAATATTCAACAAGATCGCCAAAAAATGCAAGAGAAATTTTCAACTATCGACATGCCTTATTGTGAAATGTTATTGAAAGAAAATTTGGTGTTCTAAAAAAATAGATTTCCAACTATAGCTAGTGGGAATGAATCACATTGTTCACTCCAAATTATGAGAGACATTGTGATAGCATGTTGCATATTACATAATTTTTTGATAGGTGTAGATCCTGATGAGAATCTAATTGCTCAAGTATATCATGAACTATTACTTGATGACAGTGATAACACAAATGATCATCTTGCGCACAATCAAAAGGAAGATTATAGATAAGGATCAATTTTAAGAGATAACATAGCAGCTCATATGTAGCTTGAGTACCAACATGGACTTTGATTTGATATATTTTTTAAAGTTTTGTAATATGTTGAGATTGTGTGTTACAATTCATAGCAGTCTAGGTTGACTTGAATTATAATATACAATAATATTTATTATATCACTAGTTGAACTAGTGTATTGCCTTGTATCACAATAGGAAATAATCTTTGTTGTATTACTAGTTGAAATTGTGTGTTGCATTCAAATTGTACTCTTCATGTTTTCTTTTTATGTCATTATTTTCTTTCATGTAGGTTGAATAATGGCACCAAACAAAAAAGATTCAACGAAGGACAATTTGCGATGGACACTCGAAATGGATGAAGCTTTTATTGATGTTTTATTGGAAGAGATGATCAAAGGAAACCTTCCTAATGGCACATTTACTACATTTGCATATGATAATGTGTTGAAAGCTCTTAAGAATTTGTTCGGACCTCACATTACAAAACAACATTTGAAGAATAGAAAGAAGACATTGTCATAGCAATTTGCATAGCTTTATGATTTAGTTAATGGATTAAGTGGATTTTCATGGAGTCCGGTGACAAAAATATTTGAAGCTGAAAGTCCAATTTGGAATGACTTGATTGAGGTAAGTAACTTGTTCATGCTAACTCGTATCATTGTCAAGTGATATTTTGAAAATTTTATTTTGGAATTTTATTGTTAAAAGCCAACATTTTTTCTTTATAGAAAAACCAGGTGCAAAAAGGTGGAAGAACGCACCTGTATTGCATTATGATAAGTTGTATGATTTATTTGGTACTACAAAGCAACATGAAAATATGCTGGAATAGCTAAAGATAAGATAAAACAATGGGAGAATGAGTGCATTGACTTAAACAATTCTTTTGAAAGTGCAACAATGTATGAAGGTGATTTTAATTTTCAGAATGAGATCATAAACTCACCACCTAACACAAAGAGCAGTCCAACAAATGAGACTTTAAACTAATCCCCAAGAGCTACATCTTGTAAAGGACAAAAGCATAAGGAAACAATTATAGATACCATTGGACAAATGTGTGAAAAGATGACAAGAAGAATTAAGGAATTAGTTGATGTCATGCGAGATGGTAATACTCTCCATGATAAATCTATTGTTGTTGCTCCAAAAAAAGTCTAGTAATACTTGAAAAGAGTCGGCCTCATCATTATAGTGAAGGGGATGTGTGGGCAACACTTGAAAAAATTGAAATAAATGAAAATCAAAAGCTACAATGTTATCTCTTCTTGTGTAATGAGAGATACAAGTGAATCTTTTTTAAAGTTCCACGTCATGTGCGACTTTAAACATTGCTTAAAATGATAACTGAAGTTAGGATGTTTTGAAACAAGTAGTGAAATGATTATTACATTTCTAGTTTGGAAAATAGACTTTTTATCATGATGCTTTTAGTGTAGTTACATTTTGATGGTGGTGGAGACTTTGTTAAATAATCACTATATTTAATTTTAATGGTAATTTATATAAATGCTAATTTCAAATTGAGTTTAATTATCACTTTAGTATTTCATTTGGACTTATTTGATTATATTTGTTACATCAAGTTTTGTTTTTATTGTCTTTAAATATTGACATGTTATATATGTTGAATCAAGAGTTTTGATGATTCCAAACCAACATTCAAGAGCTTGGATTGAAGATATCAAAGGAGATCAAAGCTGTCTCAAGTGAAGATTTTCTGAGTATTTGCTGTTAGATCTCTAGTAGGATCTTTAGTTTTTGTTATGATTGGGTAAAAGATTTTGATTTGAGCAAAAGATGTTTTCAAACCTTGATTTTGTGTTAAATCTTTACCTATTTGAAAAACACTCACAAACAGACGAAGGTTGAAAGATTAAGCTGAACTGTCAAGTTGGAAATTCGAACTTTGCCTTTGGAAATTCGAATTTCGAGCTGAAACTGAATAAGTCTGAAGAGATGGCTATCTGTCAGACGAATTTTGGTTGTTCAAAATTCGAATTTTCATCTAATCTGAAAGAAGCCTTTCTGGTAACAGACGAACTTCACACTTTCAAAATTCGAATTTCAAGAAAAATGAAGTTTGTGAAAACCAAAGAAATTCGTCTGAGACTATGATACAATGCATCTGAAATCAAAATGAAATTGAGTTTGATAAATGCTCTCTGACAGATGAATTTTGAACTTCCAACATTCGAATTTTCATAAAAGTCTGAGAGAAGCTTCTTTGCAACAGACGAACTTTAAGTCTTCAAAATTCGAATTTCAGACAAAACAAAATTTGAGAAAATAGAAGAAATTCGTCTGAAACTATGTTAAAGTTCATCTGAGATCAAGAATGATTTAAGTTTCAAAACTGCTCTCTGACAGACGAACTTTGAACATTAAAATTCGAATTTCAGAAGCAAAAATCTTAAGTCTGTTTAAGTGAAACATTGACATACGAATGATAAGAACTTGCAACATTCGAATGATGAAATTATTCTGGAAAGAGTCTCTCTGACAGACGAATTTCACCCTTTCAAAATTCGAATTTCGAAGAAAGTAAACTACTGTGTCTCTTTAAACATCCAGTGGACAGACGAATTTTGGGAAACCAAAATTCGAATTTCAAGGACACTGTAGCAAATTGAAAACACTGTTCACACTTAACCGAAAAACTTTCTTCTTGAAAATTCATATGTCACATTGTGAAAATGTTCTGTAAGTTTCAAAATTCGAATTTCACTTAATGAACAGACGAACTTCGTGTTGTAACGTTGGAAGCTTTAACCTTCGGTTCCTTCGAAATTCGTCTGTTGACCAGCCAAAATTCGAATTTCAGTATGTCAGAAACATTAAATGCGGTTGGTAAACGGATAGTTTTTCAGAGTAACCGTTGGATAACTTCCCCAACGGATAGATTTAGTCTCTAACGGATATTTGAGACCTAAATCTATAAATACAACAACATTTGAAGTTGTGGGTAAACAAAATCAAACGTGTGTGTACCTAATTTCTGCTAAATCTTTTCTTAAAAGCTTTTACCCTCTCAACTTCTATACTTGTACTGAAACTTTCATATCTACTCTTTTTAAGAGAGTTATTTCATTGTAATCAATCTACTCTTCATCTGATAGATAGATTTACTTGTGAGAGGTATTCACAAGGGGATTGAGAAGCACATAGTGAAAGTGCTTGGAGAGTTTGTGAGAGCTCAGAAACAGAGCATACTCGTGTACTGTGGCTTTAGCAAGAAGCCCATTGAAATCCTTGATGTATAGTGGATAAATCCCAAGAGATGTCTTGGGGACTGGATGTAGGTCAAGTGGAAAGACTGAACCAGGATAAATTACTGAGTCTTCTTCTCCCTATCTTTATTTTCAGCCTGCTCTGTTTTACGCACTATTTTTATTATATTGTGATATCTTCACTTACATCACACTTTGTGCAGAAAAATTACAAACTTCCCAATTCACCCCCCCTCTTGGGAAGTCAGCCTTGCTAACAATATATTTTCAATTTTAGTATCATTTTAAAATTTTTTAAATCAATGTATAAAAAAATAATTTTAAAAATTAAAAAAAATTAAGATTGGATAAAATTAGTTTAAACTAAGATTAAAATTAACATCACATTTTAATTTCATTTATTAATATGGTATAGAAATTATGCAAATATCATGGTAGAATAATAAGTTTTATTATATGAAAATATTTTCTTAAAAATAATAAAGGTATTATTGTCAATGTAAAACTAGTTACTTTTTTCTTCTCCATTTTCTTCTATTCAGCTAAGTATATAGAGAGAAAATTACTCCTACACTTTTCTCTTCTCTCCATTCTCTCTTCCCCCATTTTCTCTCCTCCCTATTTTTTCTCATTAGCCAAACGGAGGGTAAACCTTGAAATAATCACACTAGGGCTTCAAATGTTAAAGATGTGAACATGGGTATTTTCTTCTAAAGCCAAGGTGGGGTAAACTCTTGAGTTGATACATGCCAAGTAAACTGGTCCGAAGACAAGTATATCTCTTTCTCTTGAGTTCAACAAGCCATAACTCGCATTATTTTATATTCAAACCATAAATTGCATTATTTTATACGATAATATTTGTATGATGATGCTTTTATCAGATAATAAAAAACCGGTTTCCAACAAATAAGTAAGCGAATATAATGCACAAAAAAAGAGATTCTTCCGAGCTGAAACAAAACAGCCACTCTTACCATAATTAAGCAATAAGATAAGCTAAGTGAATGAAGGAAACTGAAAGAAGTCAAGGCTGAGTTGCATAGCCCTCAACCTACTTTCATAGAGTGCAAGAAGCATGGTTCATATGAATGAGTTTCTACATGTCCTGTTGCGGCGGGTTGTCAACTAGAACATCGCTTATTTGCTTAGCAGGTTATTGCTCTTACGAACTCACATGCTGGAGGAGGGAGACGCATTTTGCTTGGTCAGCCTGGTATTTTCTTATTCCATCTACCACGTCTACGCTCTTGTGTCAACCATACTAACGAGTTGATGACACAGTTTTGCCATCTGAACAAGATAGGGATCAATTTCCTAATGTTCAAAAAGACAGGGAGTTACACCATAACGGCAACAAAGAATGAGGATGGACTTAAAAAGATTTAAAGTCTAGGGACTAAATTAAAAATTGATGTAAAAGCATGAGGACTAAATGTTTGACTTTCCCAAGATAATTCATTAAAAAGCTTCCATATTCAGAGTAGAATATAAATTGTAGCAAATACTTAATTTGATTGAGGTATCGATGATATATTATAGGAACAAGTAGCAATTTCCTCACCTACCATGTCACAACGAATATACAATACAAAGCAAACCATTCGTTGTCCTCAAAAACAGCTTATTTCATCTAAAGACATGAAGGAAAACACATAATATCAACAAATTTGAAAACTATCTGTCATCACTGTCTTGAACTCTTTGAAGATCATGGAAAGTAACTCTTTCTGTTTTTAGCTTTTACAATTAAATTAAACTAAAATGCTATTTGTGAACAGTTGCTTAAAGAAGTTCTTCGTTACAACTTCCTTTTTCAGAAAGAGGCCCTTAAATTACAGAGCTGCGGTGTGGTCTAACCTAAAATTCCAAAGCTACTTTAGAGAAGATAGCGCAGATGCAACATTTCGAGATATGCGATCATGTATCAGTTCCTGCAAGGGCAAAATGTTCGTTACATACCCGTATTAATTTCATGTAATGATATTCTTACAAAATATTGGTCTATGAATTACCTCCTTTGAAACTATATCAAATTTTGATATCTATTAATTTCATGTAATGAATTACCTCCTTTGAAACTATATCAAATCTTGATTGTGTTATTGTCTCGTACAAGAATATGTATCTGTCATGAAAAACAGTACCATGCCCAATTACATGAATAAGATTATATGAAATAAAACTCTTCCAAAAGCTGCCTCACAGCAAGCAAATTCATGTAACAGAAGTATCACCACGATAGACAGGTCATAAAATCAAACCAACTTACTCATCCACGTCTCGAGAATACAAGTTCATGAATAGTGATATTATTGCACATTTGCACCCATACAAATGAGTATCAGTGCTGCATCGTAATGCCTATTACAAGGAGTTGAACCAAAAGACCCATATTGGGTATCACTCAACCACGTAGTTCATTAGCCCTTTTTTTTTGGGCACATCTCATGGAAAAAGCTGAGTAACATTAGGGTATGTTTGGTTGAGGGGAAATGGGGGGAAGGGAAAGGAAGGGGAGGGGAGTAAACCCTCCCCTTGTTTGGCAATCAAATAATTGGAGGAGGGGAAGGAAAATGTTATTAAAATTTTCCCTCCACTCCCCTTATATATTTTCCCCCCAAATTGGGGTAATTTTGGAGAAAAATGTGTTAGTGTCCAATATGACTAAAATACCCTTCACTTTTTCATAACTGAACCACACAATATACTAATCAGTCTTGTCGCGTCTCTTCTTGATCTCACTCATAAAATATGAAATACCTTAGTAACATACATGCATGAAGTCACGAACACACACAGACACATTCGTATATTAACATATATAATCATGATTAAAGTTGAGAAAAAAAAGAAGATACATAAAATCATGATTGAGGTTGAGAAAAAAAAAGAGTATTTCCTTATGATTAAGAACTTTCTCTAATATTCAAAAAAAAAAAAACTCTTTTTTAACTATAGAAAGAAAATATTAACTTGAATAAACTAAGGGTATAATAGTCAAATTATAATTATTTTCCCTTCCTTTCCCTCCTAACCCAAACAAAGTAACATTAAAACCCTTCCATTAAAATCCCTCATTTTCCCTCCAAACGAGGTAAAATTAAAATCCCTTCTTTTCCCTCCCCTTCCTTTCCCTCCATTAAAATCTTTTCCCTCCCTTCCCTCCTTTGAACCAAACATAACCTTAGTCTCTTTTTCCCCCATCAACCTTATAAGACAGTATGTTTAGCAATGAAGCTAAAAAGAAGCAAAATTGGAGATGTTTTAAACAGGCATACAGCTCAACTGCTTACAAGTCGTTTCACAAAAGAAAAAAGAAAATTATAGTTGCTAGAATCCAAGGCATCAACAGCCAGTCATCATAAATATATTCTGAGAAGGCAGGGTGTAGGAAGTTTGTATTTGCTAGTCAAAAGCATGTTCACAGTATATTTTTATTTATTAATAGCAGCAATTATCAATCAAAAATAGAAAAACCATATATCAGGGGTTAAGTTTTGAAATATTTAGCTCAAAGCAAAATATGGCTGGTGTAAAAGGAAAAAGCACTACACATACCGCCAAGCCAATTCACAAACAAGATCTTCAGGTGCATTAGGAAGGACCTAAAGAAAAATCCACTAACAATTAGATATGATGCATATTTAAAGTCTATACTCTGATTTAATAGCACTAGACAGCATAAATTACCTTATCTTCATAGGGGTTGCAGTGACTTTTGAACCACAATCTTAAAAACTCCTACACATTAATCATCTGAACATCAAAAAAATTGCTTCATATGTGTAATTCATCCATACAGACCAAAGGTTTAAGAAATAGGTTTTAGTTTATACATTCATCAAATATTTACATCAATAATAAAAGCATAAGGCAACAATAAAAGCATAAAGCAATGGCCCAAAAATAAAACAGGTAACGGTAAAAAGACATAACGTACCTTATCAACATTCTCAGGCTCAAGACCATTTTGAAAGCGCTCCATGTAAGAATTGGCAATCCAATATCTACTTGAGTCAGGAGTATGCACCTAGTGATGCAAATTAAACTGCTTTATCACATATTGGTAAACTAATGTGTGGATGTTGGATAACATTCAATGTGTTTCAGAATAAAATTAAACCTCATCAATCAAAAGAACTGAACCATCATTTGCCTTCCCAAATTCATACTTCGTGTCTACCAATATGAGGCCATGGTCCAAAGCCACATGCTGCAAAGTCAAGCAAATGAAGTGAACAGCAATAAAACAAAGGCAGAATGCTTATCCACCATAGCTGACAATATAGAAAGAGAAGCTTAATTACCTGACCATACTCAAACAAGCTTAATGCTTTTCTGCTCACTTCTTCGTAATCAGCTTGAGTCATGAGTCCACTTTTAATAATCTACAAGGAAAATACATCATAGAAGTATTAGAATATTAAAAGAAATGATCCAATTGTTGAAAATCCATTATTGAACCTCTGTAAAAACAGTTAATATATGTGGAAAAACTAATCTGACATCATTCAATAAAATTTTAAGAAATACTTTTCATGATATGCTGTCATAAGACCCCAAGCTCTAAAGTCTAAACTGAAATCTTATCTGAATTTGGAGCATCAATCGGCAATCTTAGTCATGCATTTGAACTCCACGAAGAATAAGAATTGAATGATTAATCCAGTACTAAATGGGGAATCATCTTTGATTTTCAATCAGGCTTCCTACTACCTACTTCCAAAGTTGGTCTACCTCTAACAAGACCTTAACTCCAGAGTTATAGTATAGGCTTCTGAGCAGAAAAATCTATTCATTCTATTAAGCAGATCTAGCTTAATTACAAGAAGTCATGGTTGACATTTTTGAAGGCATAATGATATCGCAAATGCAATATAAACTCACCCTAAAAGGAAAAATACATTAAGGACTGTGCCAAGGTTAATACCTAATCCAAGACGATATCAGAGAAATAGCTCCCTACCCTGTATCATTTATTTAAGTTAGAGTAAACTAGCCAAATGGAAAGTAGCTTCACAATTTCCACAACATTCTCCTTTTTCTGCCTAACCTCAGTTCTGCTCTCTCTATCCTTCTCTCTTACCTGTGAAGCTTATTTCTCAATATAAGTTCAATCACCATCAATAGGTAGTCAAAGATGATACTACAGGCATCATACCTCATCAGGAGTTACAGGAACATCGTGATCTGCAGCTTTGGTTGTTGGTGTGATTATATTTTCGGACAGCTTTTGGTTTTTCACCAATCCTGTAATGTGTTAATAGCCTATAAATTAAACAGCTAAGAAGCTTTGAAAAGAAATCTGAAAGGCAAAGATTGAAAGAAAATTCACCATCTGGAAGAACATTGCCACAATATTCTCGGATGCCTTTACTGTAGACTGTCCATAGAGACGTATCAGTACTCCCAGTCACATATCCTCTAACTGCAAAACAGCCACATTGTTCTGAATCAGTGGCTGCTTGAATCCCCATGTCACTTCCCAGAAGATATAAATAAAGAAAACATGTAAAACAAGAGGAACAACAATAAAACATAAAGGAACAGAGCATGCATATCTCTAACTAAAATACATTTAATCCATCATGAAACTGTGACAACAGATCTTTTGTCCTGATCCTTTTCTAATATCTGTGCATTAGTCTTCCATAATTACAAAACTAAAGAAGCTATGTCAAGATTTTTCAAGGGCACAATACATGCTAATTGTGTGTGTGAGACAGAAAAAAGTGCTATCATTTTATTATATAAAAACAGTGTCTTTCAGGCTACCCAACTCCAAACACAATTTGGGTAAAACACAATCTAGGAAACTGAAATTGCATCAAGCAAAACATTATATAAAATGGCAAATAACTCACCAACAAATTCAACTGGGAACACCGAACATTTCCTTGCAATTGTAACATTTTTATCAGGAGCTGAAACAACAGCATTGGAAGTTATGTGCTTAGTTTTTTCAAACCACCACAGACTTGTCTCGTTAAGAACCTGACAAGTGTAAAAGCAGCGACTCAAATTCTTGAGTAACACCAAATACTAGCTGGCTTTGATAATTATGTCACTATCCGGTAGAAATACATTCCAACATCCTATGTAGTCACGAGCATTTCCATTCACAATCTAATAAGCAACACTTCTCACGCAGCATCTCATTAAGAAGAGGGGGAAAAAAGGTCACGTATGTCAAACCTGGCCTTTGAAAGGTATTGAAGCAAGAATCCTGTCAAATGCACTCTGCCGATCAGTTGTCACCAAAACAAGATAGTCTCCACCGTCATAAATATCTCTAACCTACCAGCATATAGTGAGCTCTTTTAGAATTGCCCGCCACATACAGGGGAAACGATAAAAAGAAAAACAACTTTTTTTTAGCTTTGCAAATCTTTTGCAGAAAAAAAGACAACTTTTTTCTGAAAAATGCATTTTCCACTAGGAGTTTACCTTGCCTCTAGTTTTGGACTTGAGACCAGGAATGGTCAAGTGAAGGTTAGTTTCAGAGAGGCAGTTGGAGAGGGAGCTTCTAAGGTTGCCAAGAACTTCTTCCTTGCGATTACTATTGAGAAGAGCTTCAGCCAAAGAAAATTGTTGCTGAGGTTCTCTTTGATCCTGGCTTCGCATCATCGAGACAGATGAAATTGAGAACTTTTGTGGCTTCAAAGTGACTCGGGAGGAGGAAGAAAACGAAGAGAGTGCATGAAAAGTGGGACTGATGGGAAGAATTTTTGGGTTGTGGGTTTTTGGAGGGTTTAACATTTGAGCAAAGTGACCCATTGTTGAAGCACGCCCCAGTCTAGAAAATATACCACCACACAAACAAGATGTGATCCCAAGAAAATAAAAAGGCTATACCATGAATGCATTATACTATTTGATTACTATAGTTAAAAATTATCAGTAAAAAAGAATGAAAAGTCACAAAAAGATGCACATCAAAGTACCCAAAAAAAAATTGAAACAAAAGGGGATGAATACACACAAAAAAAAAAAATAAAGATAAAATTAATGAGATAGCATCAACCACTGTATTTACTTCACACAAATCCTTTGATGCAGGGAGGGTTAGCTCATTCATCTCTTTCCTCTTGAAGTAACCACCCTAACTTACATCGCTTGTAGTATCAAATCTCAAGTAATTAATCTGTGTGTGTATAGTTATATCATTAATATTCAAACATTTCATGCGCGTGAAAGAAAAAAAACAGTGTGAAACTAACCTTATCACACCCCTTTTCCTCTTAATTTCCCTTTCTAATATTTTCCCCTCTCCACAGATATTCAAAGAAAATAGAATATGACAAATCAAATTTCAGTTAGATAATTCTAGCTCATAATACACCAGAATATGAGAGATCAAAAGTGACCTCATCTTGCATCAGGAAATTCTGCTAAATATTTTCTAATTAAATAAGGATTTTCAACAAGGATAAATTAAGTACAACTTGGGGGAGGAATAAAATATCACCAATTACAATAAAGTAAACTGAAGAGATACAAGGATCATTGAGAAAGCAGGGTACGCAAGTATTTCCCAACAATCATATATGCCAAAAAATCACATTAACCACACATTGTCATAAGGTTTGCTTTCTTTTTTCTTGGCAAAACATTTAGCAACATTTGGTAACAGGACATCCTAATTTTCAAAATTCTTCGAAACCTATTCCTACGATACATTTTTTGTAGAATTTCAATCATATAGGTGTGCACGATGGACGTACTGAAATTGACTTAATTCAAAAGAAAAATATTATTATGTCCAAGGAAAAAGGGAATCAATATATTGTTTAGTGAGATATTTTCTACTGCAATGAAAGAAAAATTAAACAACTCAAGTAAACAGAGCGTGCAGTCTCGTGCATATTTCTTCCAAGTAAACTAAGCTTGCCATCAATATTTCATATCCAATCTCTGATAATCGAATAAGCCGAAGGATCAACCACACAAAAATCAAATGAGCCCAACGTACCTGCGATAATTATGGTGAGGGCGTCTACGAATGCGATATTGGAGCTGTGGAAGGCTAGAAGGATTGAAGGCTTGAAGCTCGAACTTGAACGGCTAGCTCCAGAGGCAAAGCTTCGGAAACTCAAATAGAGGCAAGAGAGACAGATGGTCGGAGACGCTGTCCGACCTGAAAGGTAGTAAGGGTCACCGCCGGTCGGAGACGAGAGAGAAGGATGGTGACGACACTAATGTGAATTGAGGCTTGATAGGAATGGGGGCGCTGTAGGGTATTCATGTTGTGTTTGGTTGGGAGAGGGAATATGAATTGAGAATTGAGAAAAAGGAATACGAATAAGAATAAGAATAACAATGAGAATTTACAAAACAAAAACAAGGAAAAGAGTGGGAATGAGAAATAAAATTGATGAAACAAGTATGTTTATGTTTTAGATTGCTCAACTAACTCAATAGATTGATCGGTAGATTCTATCCTACTAATATCCTAAGTGCCTATTTGGTTTATATGTTTAGAAACTAACTCATAATTTTTAATTATTTTTTTTTATTCAAATAGATTTATAGTAAATTTCTTTATTTTTATTCAAACTTTATTTTGTAAATTGTGATTATTTTAAAAAATTTTTTATAAAAAAAGATAATCCAAACAGATACTAAATTGATTTGAAAATTGGGTCAGATGGTGACTCACAAGAAAGGGAGGATATGAAAAGACTTTCTCATGGTAGAAGGAAATTTTAAATATGCCAAGAAGGGGAGGGTTTGGAAGTAAAACACAAAAACAAAGTAAGAGAAATTATGGGGTTGAGAACACATATCAATTCAGAGATGATATCTCAAGAGTAACACTACAAACATGTCTAAAAATAGAACACAAAGATAGAAATAAAGCAATAAAGATGAGGGAGGGGTTAAGAACACGTATAGCAATCTTAAAGTCGCAACTACAATGGAGGGATTAGATGGAGGCAGTTCACAGTCGCAGCTATTGGAGACGTCAACGAGGAGAGGGAGGCAATAAATGGAGGCAACTCGCAGAGTTACAAACTTGTAGTTGGGAGATTAAGGTGAAGGCTCGTCACGCGATTGGGAGATGGTGGCGATGGCGACACAGAGACGAAGGTGACGAAGAGACAGAGGTGATGCAGAGGCTGAGGCAAAGATGATGGAGGGAGGCTAGGGTTCTTGAGGTCATTCCAATTAGATAAGGGGCAATGACAATTTAGGGCATGTTTGGTATCACTACCCAAACCTTGACAGTTTTAGGTGTGTTTGGTATTTTTTTGCTTTCCCGTTTAAAAATGATTTCACATGCAGGACCTGGGTTTATGAAGAAGTAGTTCAATAGCTGCTTTTCCATTTTGCTTCTTTATTTTTATCTGCATTTATTTTAAAGTCAGATAAAAATATACTAATAAAAATGAGAAAAAATAGAAAAATAAAATTTCCATAAAATTTATCCTAGACCAAAATGTTCCTTTAAAATTTTAATTTTTATAGATTATTACCTGTAAGAAAATGTTATATCAGATATATTATGTTCTCAATTAAATAAATGCAGATTAAATTTTAGTCCAAATAAATTAAATTAATCATGGGATAGAGTTTAAGCTCAATTTAGAGAAAAATTATCAGTTTTATCAATACCAATTTTCAAATAAATCATCCAAATATAAACACGTTAGTCCAAAACCAATTTTTATTATAACTACGTTACAAAACCAATTCTACCAAAACTCATTTTTAACCAATTGAAAACAAAATGAGCCCTTAGTTTTGGTTATAATATTATATTTTATTAATAAATTAATAAAATAAAATAAAATTATATTATATTATATGTTATTATATTATAAATTATATATTATTATTATATTAAATATATTAATATATGTGAATAGGTCTAGTCTAGATATAATAATTAATACATGTGGCATGTGCCTTTACCAGCCTGAAAGGGTTTGGCCTGTTTTCACTCCTATCTCTCACTTTCATACCAACTTTCTCTCTCTAACTCTCTTGGAGTCACACTATGGTATTAAAAATCGGATCTGTTCGACTGGTTCGACCGGGAACCGGCTCCTGGTCCGGTCCGGTCTAGTCATCAACAAAAATCGGGGCATCTTAGAACCGATGTGAACCGATCAAGAATCGGCCAAAAACTGGTACAGAACCAATTTGACCCTTTTTTCAAAATTTATTTTTTTATTTTTTTTTATTTTTCAAGACAAAATAACATTATTTTTAGTACTAACTAGCATTATTTTTTGTATAAATTTTTTTCTTTCTATATTATAATATTATATAAGTATTATTATGATACATAATTATTAATAATAATAAGTTTACTTAACAAATAATATCAAAATAGAACATCAATTAACTTTTTTGAATTCAAAATATAATTGTAGATGAATATTAACTTGTTTATATTTTAATATTAGGTTATAAAACTTATTAATAATATTTTTTATTTTCTATATAATATAAAAAATAAAAAAATTATTAAATTTATTTTTCATCCTAGATTGAATGTTAATTTTATAATCATAAATAAATATCTCTTATATTTTTCATTTACATTATTTAAAATATATTAATTTATTTACAACCAGTCTGATCCTGATCCGACTACTGAATCTTGAACGGTTACCTCATTCAGTTCAATAGTCAGTCCAATTTTTAATACCTTGAGTTACACAATCCAACAATGAGAGGATTGGGGGTATTTATAGCAAAGGTTGAGGATTGGTAGCCATTAGATCTTATTTTAATCCAATAGCTTGTATTTTCCTTTCAATATTTAATGCCACTTTAGCATTTTACCTCAAGATATTTTTGGTTTTGTGAGAGAAGTGAGTAAGAGCATTTTTATCCAATTTTTCCCTTCAATTTCGATTTTCAAGATAAAAAGAGGAAAATGTACTTTTTGATTTTTATAGATCAATTTGGCTTTGGTTTGAATATTTTTTTTATTTAAGTTTTCTACTATACTTTGTACCTTTTCTATTTATTTTATCTACGGGACCCACTATCTTTTCCATTTTACTTTTTCACATGGAGTCCATTGCTTATTTTTCACTATTCATCTCTCCCAATATTTACTATTTATGTGGAATTCACATTTTATCGGATTTTTACTTTTTTCTCTCTGAACCCACATAACTAATATCATTTATACTTTTAACATTATATTATTATTTTCTCTCTCTTCTATTGTAAAATGACCATTTTACCCTTGCTTTTAGCAAAATGACCATTTTACCCTTTTAAGCCCCTTTTTGATATTTCTATAATATTTTAGGACTTAAACTTATTTACTTAAATATCCAAACTTCTTCAATCATAATAAATTAATCCAAAATAATTTAGTATTTTTTGTAACATCATCCAATTATAATATACATACATGAAATAATTGGGATGTTAGATAATTTTTGCTTCACTGAGATTATCCCAAGCCACCAGGTGAGTTTTCCTTCTCTCGCTAGTTTGGCCCCAGATAAACCCTCTGTCATTCTTCTCCACGGACTCACAATTGCTCACAAGCAAGAGTGAGGTCTGCATGGTGTATCTCGAGATGGTAGACGTGACCAAAGCAACCAACATAGATCTTCGAGCCGGTAAGAGAATGTTAGCTTTCCAGGTCGAAGGTCTCTTTCTCACCTTATCATGAGAGCACATTTCGTACTCATCATGCCCCTGGACCATCTAGATTAAATCTGAACGGTCCAGATTTAATTATATTTTATAATTATATTTTTAATATATTTTTTATTTTATTAAATGTAAAATATAAAATAAAAATAATTTTATAATTATTATTTTTAAAAAAAAATTATTATTATTTAAAAAAATTAAAATAAGAAACTAAAAATCTAGACCGTCCAGATTAAATCTGGACAGTTCAGATTCTTTCTTAGTGATGAGCATGGGGTGCTCATCAAATGCAAGTCCCCTTATCATTTATCAACCACCTCTTGGTAGCTATCCTTGGTTATCTTCTATGATGAAGAGACACCTCTAAATATTCTTCATGATCTGCACTTATAGTGAAACCCAAAGCTATTTTCTATAATTATTATGAATATTTTAAAAAATATTTATGTTTTCTAAAAATTACAATCAAAAGTATATAATAATATTCTTGTAATATGTAAATTCTAAAAAATGAAATTATAACTTTGAAAAAATTAATATTTGATAATAGCTTTTAAAAAATACTAAAATTAATTTTGATTCTTTAAAACATTATAAAATCTTTAATTGTCATTATTATTATCTTATACTATTTTTTATAATTTATATTTTACAAATATATTTTATTGAAATTATACAAACTTCCTTTTATCACTTTGTAAAAATCTTTCAAAAGCAAAGAAGAAAGAAAGAAAGAAACATTAATAATTAAAAAAATAAAAAATATTCAAATTTGATCAGACCAAAAATCAATTTGTTACAAAATCCGAAAAAACCCCAATTTTTATAAATTGATCTTGGTTTGGTTTCGTATGATTTTAGATAAAATTGAACCAAACCAAATCAAATTAAACTAACCTTTCAACATCTTCAGTCTTTATATAATTCAATGTTTAAAGAATTATTTGTGTACTATAAACAAAGAAGAATCAGCTATGGAGAAGGCATGACCGCATGAGACTCCAGATGGATTCATTTCCCTATTTATTGCTCGCGTGGTGATATGTTCCTTTGATTTTTTTTTTTGGGAAAAAGAGGTTTTAGGACTCCTAAAGAGTGAAAATTTCCAAAAAAAAAATTTAAAATTTATAAATTTCTAAGAAGAATTTGGGTTCTTGACTTGACAGAAGAAAAAAATTTGTTAAGCAGGCAAAAATATCCTTAAAATATGATGTGCTAAAAATTACTATCAATACTTAGAATTTAGGTTCTTGACTTAAGAGTAGGAAAAAAAATTGTTAAGCGGGCAAAAATATCCTTAAAATATGAAGTGTTAAAATTTATTATCAACAGTTAGAAATTTTTTCAAAGATTACTGTGCATTTTCATATCATATTAATCACAATAATAAAAAAGAGATGGATATTTATATATTTATAGAGTGAATTTCTAATCAACATTTAAAGAAAACTCAAATATTTTATTAAATTTTGTAAAAAATTTTATATTAATGAACACTTAAAGCTCATAGAAGAGGGTGCGAAGGAGACGATTTTACTTGCTGAAAACAGGGTCCTATAAGCCATGCAGCCCCAGTAGTACTGGATAAATGAATTGTTTATTTTGGAACAGCCGAGGCACCGGGTCAAAATGTTTTCAAGGTTTAGTCCGGGAAATCACTAAAAAATATTTTATTGATATTCTTTTTATTTTGGAGACACGTGCTAGTAGGCAAAATGCACAAACTATTTCTCCCAAATTTGGATTCAAGAAGTGTGTAATGGTGGATGCTAAAAGCTATAGTGGGGGTCTGTGGATGTTATGGGATGAAGATAAATGCAATGTTACTGTTATGCAAACTCATGATCAATTTATTCATGCTTGAGTTGAGGTAGCTGGGAGGAAAACTTACTTTACTGTAGTTTATGCAAGCCCCAGTGCTATTAAACGGAGAGTGTTATGGGAAGAATTGAAAAGAGTTAATTTAATTGATGGGGCTTGGTGTATAGGAGGTGATTTTAATAGTACTCTTTATCTCCATGATAGATGTTCCGCGTTACGTAAGGGAGTTTCCATAGATCAAGACTTTGGAGAATGGGTGGAGGAGATGGGTATTTCTAATCTTGGTTGTATAGGGCCTTATTACACTTGGGGAAGAGAAGGAAGTGAAAGTCGGATTGATCGAGTGTTCGGCAATTCTCTCTTTTTAGAGCAACTTCAAAATGCTACAGTCACTCATCTTCCTTTCTACAAATCAGACCATCAGCCTCTTCTTTTGAGAACTTCTAGTGCTGACCCAACGAGAAGTAATCAAGACAAACCTTTTAGATTTAATGCTGCTTGGGTTCTTCATGATGATTTTGCTAGAATGGTTTGACATTACTAGCTTGTGGAGGATGGATGGAGTGAGAATGTTGAAAATTTCACTTCAGCTGTGAAGGAATGGAGTTATGAAGTATTTGGCCATTTGGGAAGGAGGAGGAGACATATAATGAATAGACTAGAGGGTCCGAATAAATTGGTGACTAACTGTTATAATTTACCTAACTTGGAAATATTGCAGAAACATCTCTGGCAGGAGCTTGAGGATGCTATTCTCCAAGAAGAACTCCTTTGGACTCCAAAAGCTAAATGCGATTGGTTTCTACTTAGTGATCGGAATTCTAAATACTTCCATGCAAGAGTAAATAATAGAAGGAAGTCAAACAAGATTGAAGCTCTTCAAAGTGATAATAAAGAGTGGACTTATGACACAGAGGAAATTAAATCCATTGCTCTAAATTTTTTT
Organism: Adenanthera pavonina; assembly: GCA_026686845.1. Classification (NCBI taxonomy): domain Eukaryota; kingdom Viridiplantae; phylum Streptophyta; class Magnoliopsida; order Fabales; family Fabaceae; genus Adenanthera; species Adenanthera pavonina. Next base: position 16,416,863 of record JAIVEN010000017.1, read on the forward strand.
AAGCAGTTCTTTTGGGAGGAGGGCCCTAATATGGTAAGCAGAAGATGTGATATCACTTACCCGAGAATTGAGACAGAGCACCTTCATGAATTGGGAAGACTAGTTGGTGATGATGAGTAGTTTTTAGTATGAGAGCTTTGAAATCTCTTGGACCGGATGGACTTAATGCTTTATTTTTCCAAAATCAATGGTATCATATTGCTCCCACAGTATGGAGGTATGTGAAATCTATTTTTACATATCCATGTAGCATTGATGATATTAATGGTACGTTGATTGTGTTTATTCCCAAGAAAGACCACTAAGAAACTATTAGGGACTTCCGACCTATTAGTTTATGTAATGTCATCTATAAAATGATTACGAAGGTGGTGGCCAATCGTATCAAGAGTATTCTTCTTGATGTCATTGCCCATAATCAATGTGGATTTGTTCCAGGAAGGCTAAGTAGTGATAATATTATAATAGCACAGGAAGTTATTCATTTTATGAGGAGTATAAAGGGGAAGAAAAGCTTCATGGCTATTAAAATTGATTTGGAGAAAGCTTATGACCGAATTCATTGGGACTTTGTTGTCTCTTGTCTTCAGGAATTGAATTTACTAGGAAATTTGATTGAGGTGATTCGACATTGTATATCCTCTCCCAAGATGCAAATTTTATGGGAAGGTAGCAAAACAGAGGAATTTCATCCATCTAGAGGAATTCGTCAGGGGGATCCTATTTCTCCTTATCTATTTGTGATTTGTATGGAGAAGCTTGCACACCTAATTCAAGAGGAAATAACACAAGGAAATTGGAGGCCTATTAAGCTGACAAAAGATGGGCCATCTATCTCCCATTTGTTCTTTGCAGATGATCTAGTTATTTTTACGAAGGTTGCAGTTGACCAAGTACAGATTATTAAAGGATGCTTGAGTGATTTTTGTAATGCATCGGGTCAAAAGGTGAGTTTAAGTAAGACTCGAGTATATTTTTCTAAAAATTTAAATCATAATAGAGCTGAACAACTGAGTGAGTTACTTGGAGTCATGCATACAAGTGACCTGGGTAAGTGTTTGGGAGTTCCACTTCAACATAACCGGGTGCACAAAAATACGTATCAGTTCATGGTTGATAAAGTGAAGCAAAGATTAAGTAACTGGAAGGCCCAATCTATCTCCTTGGCCGGAAGACATACTTTGGCTAAATCAATCCTATCAACTATCCCACTTTATTCGATGCAAACAGCACCCTTGCCGAGCAATACATGTGATGAACTAGAGAAATACACTTGTGGGTTTATTTGGGGCTCAAGTAATGAGAGAAGAAGAATACATCTTGTTGCTTGGGATGAGGTGTGCAAAGATAAGAAGCGTGGAGGGCTTGGTATGAGACATATTAAATTACAAAATAAGGCTTTTATGATGAAGGCTGGTTGGGGCCTAGTTGAGAAGAAAGACACCTTGTGGGTACAGGTGGTGAGAAATAAATATAGATGTGGTAATGTTCATATTCCTTTGATTTCTAAGGAGAGAGCGGGTTCACATTTGTGGAGAGGAATTAAGAATAGTTGGGATCTTGTTGAGAAGGGACTTGAACGAGTATGTGGTTGAGATGGAGAAGAATTTATAAGGTGCAAGCTAGAGAAACATGGTGGTTTCACGATAAGGTCTGCATATGAATTAATGGAGAATAGGAAAGGGGGGATTGAACCTCATTAGGGAAGTCTCTGGAAGCTTAAGATACCACAGAGGTGTAAGACATTTCTTTGGCTTGCTTTACATGATCGGCTCCTTACTAACAACTCAAGGCACATTAGAGGCTTAAGTAATTATCCTTGCTATTATCACTGCACTTCTGAAGTGGAAGACACACTGCATGTGCTTAGAAATTGTCTTGTTGCTATGAGGGTATGGGCTCGAGTTGTTGATCGAGGAAAGATTCATAAGTTCTACTCTTTGGGATTAAAGGAATGGTTTAATTGAAATGTACGAGGGAACCATGGAAGGGGCCATGAAAGGTGGGGAGAATCCTTTAGTGTTATTTATTGGCTTCTTTGGAAAGGAAGAAATGAGATAATATTTGAGAATAAAGATCCTAAGGCTCAAAGCATCATTGGCCAGGTGAGTGGTATTATTAACTGTATGAGAAGGGTTGCTAACAAGCTTCATGTTGAGAATATGCAAGGGCCAGTGGATGTAAATGAGGAAAAAAAAATTCAAACAACTGGCTATGAAGTTGAGATTTTGGTAGATGGGGCATGGTCCAGGAGTTCAGGGAAAGTGGCCTGTGGAGGTATTATGCTAGATAATCGGGGGAGACATATAGAAGCATTTATGCTTTGGCTTGAGAGTGGCCATTGCTTAACAGCTGAACTATGGGCATGTTACATGGGTTTAAACTGGGCATGGGACAGAGGTTGGCGATGCATTTTGCTTAGGAGTGATTCTACAGATGCTCTTGAGCTTATCTTGGGAAAAAGTAATATGCAACATGAAGAAAATAATCTAGTTGATGAGATTAAGGCTTGTATGCAGAAGGACTAGCATATTCAATTGTTACATGTTAGTAGGGATTGCAATCATGAAGCAGACTTATTGGCTAAGCATGCTCTTGATCTTCCTATGGGGCTACAGTTAATTCCTGGAAATATTATTGACAGCCTTGTAGTGGCTGATTTAGCTTCTTAGTATAGTAGGTGTCTTTTGCTTCTTCTCTATCAAAAAAAAAAAAAGCTCATAGAAGATGTCATATAAATCAGAATAGAAAGAGTAATTGATTACTCAAATTTATAAAGTTAATTTTTATATCAAGATATTAATCGTAATTGATATAAAATATACTCCTTCTATTCCCTATTATGTCATAAAGAATTTAAATATGTAAAATATAAGTCATTTTGTGAGTATTAAATGTTCACTTTTATATTTGCCACTTATTAAATAATTATAATGGTGAGAGATTAAGAAAGAGATAATTAAGATTGGTATAATTTAATAAGAGTAATAGTGGAAAGTTATGGTAAATTTTAATTACTTTTCTTTTTTTTGATACATAAGGAATGTTTGAACCCTTAACCTTTACCCATATGCTATCCCACTCTTACCAACTGAACTAACTTTTAATTACTTTTTTTTAATATATGTAAAATGGTTAAAAATAACTTATAATAGAAAAAACTAAAAAAAAAATGAAAGTATTATGATGACAATAGCTCCTGATTTCAATATGAAACTTGATGATAAAACTCTTTCACATTGTCTAAAGGTACAAATTCATATCCATGAAGTAGAACAAGACCCAAGAGCAATTATGACTACTCTTCATCACCAAATGATCTATCGACTTCAAGATCATGCAGTGAATCTTGAGTTTCCTAACTCCACCACTGATGCTTTGTATATGATGTCCAACCAGTTTGACACATCTGTAATCCAAATTCCGAGACGAATTCCTAAAGGAGAATTACCTTAGATCATGCCTTTTGAATGGATAAACAATTATGAAAAAGAGTTTTACTCTTCCAGAAAGGATGTTTACACCACAGAAGCTCCTGTTTTGGAAAGACTCTCTGATGTTACTGCTAAGTCCACTTTCAACAGACCAGGACAAGGTCCTCTTTCTTATCAAGGACAAATCTTGACCATCAATCTAGCCTACAGACATAAAGAAAAGATTCCCCTTCATTCTGTTGATGCCAGAGCCAAGCCCTATTTTGTTAAAAAGGTACATGGTCACTTTGTCTGAGATCATGCCCGGAGGAATGTGATCCTGATTGTGGTTGCTATAATTGGGATAACTGGACAGGACTAGAAGAAAATCTTTTGCCCCTCAATGGAGATTTACTCTAGAAACCTTCCTGTTACCACAGAAAACCAAACAGGGATGATGACTTTGATCATGATCCAAAACAATCCATATCCAGAAGAAAGAAATGGATTACTTTCCATAAACCACCTCCACCCAAGCCTGCTACTTTTCATGAACTATTAAAAAAGTTAGGTTCGGTCATTCGGATCTAGCCTCCTTTCTCTTCCCTGAAGACACCCAAGATACAAAATTTTCTTCTCCTGAACCAGTAATCAAATCCATCCTAAATAACCCTTCAAACACCCTAGCTTGCATTGCCATGATTCGACTCACTTATGAGGAAGACTTTCCTTCTCTTCAAAGAAGAGTCAATGAATCATCCAGATATTCTTCCTGACCTTTTATCCAAATAGAACAAATGACTCCTCAAGGTCCTAAAATTTTATCTCAGTCCATAAAAGTTCTAAATTGGCAAACTGGAAATTCAGTTAGTCAGAACAAGGCCCTACACAGGATCAATACCAGGCTAGAATAACTTCATGATAAGACAGACGATTTTTTAAGTAGATTAGATTCTCTTGATTAATGTGTGAAACAACTCTATATCAATTATTCCACAAAAGCTTAGCAGCTTGACAAAGAGCTTCGCGAATATATTGATTCCAGATATACAGGTCCACAGTTTTTCAAAAAAAACCAAGAGTTGAAGCAGATAAAAGAAGAATTGAAAAGAATTGAGACGGATCTCTCTAGACCATTTCCAACCTATACTTAGGACCCATTTTACCAAACACCCATGTATTCACCATCCACTGTTGCCTCTTTACCTTCATATCATCAACTAACTAGAGAACCTTTTCAAATGAATTACCTTATTTTTCAGCAAATCCGACAATCTAGAAAACAAAAAACTCAGCCAGTACAACCCTCATATACCTAGGACACCTAAGTCACTACTTCTTTTACATCTTAAGCCTCAAAACCACAAGCACCACAAAAACCTTTACAAATCAAGACTCCTTCATCTTCACCCAAACAACAACCAACTTCTTCGTCCTATTCCAAAGACAAATCTATAGCCACAATTCATCAAATGTCTAAACCCTCTACTGATTATGGTAATTCTGATAAGGAATATAATTTGGAATCAGAGTTATCAGACTCATTTGCTCAATCCGATAAAGTTCGTCCCAAGTTTATGGTGACACCAAATCCTCTAGAACATAGATCAACAAAGCAACAAGAATCTTCAATGCCAATTATTGAAGACCCTGTTGATTCAGTGCATGAAGTAAATGTGCATAATCACAAACCAGCAAATGGTCCTTATTTCACATTCAATGACCTTCCTCATCATAGATAGAGAGAAAGATGCATGAATTTAGTGCATGGATATATGTTTAAATGAACGAGCCAGAAGCCCATCTTTAGGATGTTTTAAACAGCTTCCTCTCACGAATGACTAGTAACCTCAGAGAATGGTTTACTAGTTTAAGTGAGTATCAAAAACTCCAAATGACTCAGTATGATATTACAACTTTCTTGGGAGTTTTACATCGGAAATTCATTGGAGATTTTAGCATTATTGACAAAAGGGCTCGACAGGAATATTTTGAAATAAAGTGCTGCTTATTGGAATGCAGTGATTTACAAAAAACATTTCAAAAGAATGCTAGAAAAATATTATATGCTAGGAGGAATAAATGACGTCAATTTTAGGCATGTTTTCATTGCCTTTTTTCCTGATGAACTTCAGCCAAAATTACAAAAGTCTATCAACTCTCTTCAACGAGACATGGCACAAATCACTTTAGGAGAGATTTATTAATTGGCTTTATCTTCTCTAGATAAACTTTGTGAGCAACAGAAATTCGTCAAGAATATTCTCAAGAATAAGGCTCATTTATATAAAGTTTGTAAGAGACCTGATATGAAAATTAAGTGTAAAGAAAAAACTGCTTGTTCATGTTCGCCAAAGAAGAAATCCCATTTCTTCAAGTTTCCAATTCTTCAAGCGCAGATCTTCGACTTCATAGAAATCTGACTAATGTTATATTTGTTGGCAGAAAGGACATTTTTCAAAAAGATGTCCAAATAAATCCAAAAAGGATATTAAAATGCTCAGCATGATTTAGAAAGCATTATCCTTATCAGATGATGATGATCTTGAATCAATCCTTTAAGAACAAGAGTCTTAGGATGAGAACATCAGTTTTGTGATTCCATAAGACATAGATTCAAATTTTTCTGATAATAATGACAGAATTCTCAGTATTCAGCCTTTTCTTAAGAAGGGACATCCTTGCCAACAGTTTTCTTGAGACCACCAACTATGCAACATCAATCTAGTCAAGCCTCCATCTTCGGTGCCACTTCCCAATGTTAAGATCAAAGTCCTTACTGATAAATATGATAAGCCTAGACAAGCTATTGGTTTCATCGATACAGGATCTTGTTGCAGTGTCATGAAGCCCCATGTTCTGCCACCAGAAGAATGGATTCCTCATGAAAAATATTTTACTACTGCTGATGGAAATCCTTTTCTAATAAATCTCATTTCCAGAAAGGTGGGAATTCAGTTCTTTCCTAACTGTACAGTTTAGACCAGAGTACTTGAGAGAAAACTACCAAACAAAGATTTGTTGGTTAGTATGGATAAATATCATCTTGCAGAAGGATTGCAGATTCTTTCCAAGGGGATATGTTTCAAATCCTCTTTTTCTCCATGGGAAATAGTCCAAAATCTTTTTGAACTTCAGCACATACCACGTGGTTATGATTCTATTAGAGACAAACTCCTGCCACTTTGTCCAGAAAATCATGAACAGTTCAATCATTCTTTTCCTCTTTGGAAGAATAAAGAGTTCTTTATTTGACTTCCTTTCAAGAAAAATGAAGATATTAATCCAACCAAGACCTCTTATCTAGGAATGTCTCTTGAAGACCTCTCTCTCGCTTGAGAAGAATATGCAAGTTTATTAAGACAAGGATTAATCGAGCCAACAAACTCAGCTTAGGCATGCCGAGCCTTTTATGTTGAAAAAGATGCAAAAAAAAGACAAGGAAAAAATAGGTTTGATTATAAGCCTCTTAATCATTTTTTACAAGATGATAAGTTTCCTCTTCCAAAGATAAATACTTAAGTTGTTCATCTGAAGAATGCTAAAGTTTTTTCAAAGTTCGATCTTAAATCAGGATTTTGGAAACTTGAGATCCATCCGGAGGACAAGTATAAAATTGCATTCTATTTTCCAAATGCTCAATACTAATGGAAGGTAATGCCATTTGGATTTAAGGGCCTGTTTGATTCTGTTTCCAAAAACAGTGTTTCTGTTTTTGAAAATAGAAAACTCAAAAAACTTGTTTGGTAAACCTGTTTTTTATAAACTGTTCTGGAAAACAGAAAAACAAAAGAATAGAAAACTCAGAACACCTTTAAGGTGTTTTGTAGTTTTTGTTCTGGAAAACAAAAGGAAAGATGAGAAATATCCACCTTATTAATGGTAAGTTATAAATTTTGAATAACTCATCTATCACTCACTAGTTATGATTCTGAGAACAATTATTCAAACAGATTTTTTTATTTTCTTGCTTTCAAAACTTATTCTCGAAAACAGTTTTACAAAACTGTTCTCAGAACAATAAAATAGAAAATACTGTCAAACAAACCCTAAATCTGCCCTATCCTTATTCCAAAAGGCCATGATAAGAATTCTTGGACCCATCCTTCATTTGACCCTCATTTACATTGATGAAATACTTATGTATTCTGAAACAAAAGAAACCCATCAAACCTTATTAGTCCAATTCCATCAGATTGTTCAAACCCATGAGATTATGTTATCTGCCACTAAAAGCCAAATAGGATTGGCCCAAATTCAATTTTTGGGCATGACCTTTTCTGAAGGACATTTCCAATCAGGCCCACACATTGCATAATTACTAGATTTTCTTGATAAATTGACCACTAAACAGATTCAAAGTTTCTTGGGTATCATCAATTATATCTGAGACTTCATTTACCGTGTCACGCAGTATACCAGCCAGTTGTTTAAACTTTTGAAAAAGAACCCTCCATTATGGTCTGACAAGCAGACAGAAGTAGTAAAAAAGTTGAAAATAATTGCTCAGCATCCACCACCTTTAAAGATCGTTAACAAGGGAAATCTTATCTTGCAGACAGATGCTAGTGAAGACTTTTTGGGAGTTGTTCTTATCAAAGAAGACAATGGAAAAAGATACTATTGTGCACACACCAGTGGACAATTCAAAGAAGCTGAAAAAAATTATCATACTATCTACAAGGAGATTCTTGCTGTCAAAAGAGGAATCGAGAAATTCAGTTTCTATCTCAATTTCAATCAATTCACTGTTAAAATGAATAATACTTCTTTTCCAGCCATTCTAGACCAAAAAAAGAAGATAGGACCTGAAAAGCAATTACTTCATTGGAAAGACTGGTTTTCTCGTTATAAATTTACGGTGAAACATATTAAAGGAAAGTACAATGTGTTAGCAGATTTGCTTTCAGGGCCTCTTTCAAAAAATCATCAGATAACCACTCTTAGAAAATCACCTCTCTTCATCCTCACCATCTTAGCCATGCCTAAACACCAACCTAGTCATTACTCTCATTTGAGCCATCAACTGGTCTTCCCTTTAACTCAATATGCAACCACTGTCACTAAAACTAATGCTGTTGCTAGAAAGACCTCTTTCTACTACCTTCACATTTTCCTTCAAGCCACAGGAATTTCACGAAAACCAGAGGTTTTTCGACCCCCTACTTCCATACTTGGTCATTCCCTTTATCCAATGTCCCATTACCCTTAAATCTATGTGGTATGTATGGTCTCTTTCCACCCTGTTTGCTTGTGCCTTTGCACTACCTCCAAAACAAACTTATCAGTATTTGACTAATAAGAAAAATACTCATTCCAACCTAGCCACTTTGCTGTCCTGGTTCGTACCATTACCAGTTTGGAGAGGACATCTTTACAAAGTCATTGAAGAATATGATCTGTGGAATATTCCCTCACACCAATAGAAGGTTTACACTTTCTTTGTAGTTCACCATCCATATGAGGCTAATCATCAAGGAAGTCTGTATGCTTCTGTTCAAACTCATCTATAGGAAACTGCTTTGCATTGGCCACTCTGTAAAGAACAAGTTATTAATGAATTAAAAGATTTTCTTTTAAGTCTTAATAATTTCACAGGAAATGCAACATATCAGATATGCACCTTTTTTGGACCACTCCCAGGAGAATTCTTTGACCCAGAAGAAGTGATGACAACAAGACACGCTATTCCCTTTGAATGGCTTGAACTCTCTCTGACACCCTCAGTTGAACACACTTCATCCAATCAAGACTTGCCAATGACAGACCTCTCTAAAGATCAAGACCCACTATAGTATCTTGAATCTCACGACCCTTACAAAATAGATCCCCAATTCCTGCAAAATTTTCTCTCATCAACACAGAGATCATCTACTCCTATTGAAGATTTTGACATCGACGCAGAACTGGATAGGATACAACTAAAGGCTACAAAGAAAAAGGAAAAGAAACTTGATGGGGACATTGTAACATCTTACTTTATCATATATTTTCCCAAGTAGTATAGCATTTCTAATATCCAACTAAGCCATTTTAGAAGCTTGAATCATTAAAGAGATTAAATCTGAAAAATAAAATTTTTCAAAATTAACTGTTCATGTATTATCCATTTTTTTAGTTGAACTTTAAAAAATTATAATTAATTTTAGAAAAATGCTATTAATGTGATTCAAGTCTCTAAAAGAATATAGAAATATTATATATAAGGTAAAAATATTAAAATTTTATTTAACTGCACCAATTGATACAGTTTACTACTTAAACTTCCACTATTCAAATGGTCTTTTTTTTCTTTTCCAAGATTTTGGCCATAATTTAAAAATTCATATCTAACTCTATACTGAGCCAAGTCATACATTCTCTATGCCATTGGAAATCTATGCATGTCTACTTATATCCTTATTTTTATTATACATTTATTTAGTCTAGACAGGGCACAACATCAATTTGAATTACTAAGGATCAGAAAGTCACTTTTACTGGAACAATCTTGAGAAAACTTATATATCTCTCATTGTACAACTCCAATTGAACTCAAACTAGTGGCATAATAACCTCAAAACATAAATATTTTCATAAATGTATACCATTGAATTTTTGGAGCTCTGTATGATTTTATATTACTTTTCAAAAGGAAGTAATATATTCAGTAAAATTCGCAGCCTTCACATCACTGTCCAATTTTGATCCTCAATTTTAAAATTACACTATAAATCTTACATATATCCAAATTATGTGTTTTTTTAACTTATTGGAAAGTTTGTTCTCTCTACTTTTAGAGCATATATAACAATTGACTTATTTTCCCTGTTTCGATCAAACAATGTTAACTTTACTTTCATTGCTACAAAATAAACTTCTAGCAATATAACATGTCAAAGTATACTTTATAACAAGCTCACATGATTATTCCATATTTCAAATCCATGCCAAACATTTCATAATGCTCATAAGGACATAATAGCACAATGACATAGATCTAAAAGCATATACATGGTTTTATATATAATTTCAAAATATACAATCATAACTTGAAGACATCATTAAGCATTTTTCTCTTCTTCATTCTCCTTAGCTTTTTGGACTCCTTTGCCATAGTTTGTGCCTAGTCATTTGGGATACTTGAGGGGATGAGATTGGTGGGTAATCTCAGTAGCAAGTTACATTTCATGCAATTATGTTAATCATATCAAATAACTCATATTTGATCACATTTAATCACATTAATCACATTTAAACAATAAATTGCCACATTGGTTATCAAAATTTTGGTAGCATAACATTTTAGAAAATGGACATTTCGGGAAATAAAATCCCTCATTTTACAGCTAAAACCAATCAAAGAAATCACAATTGCAATATGACAACACAATTTAATCATAGAAAGACAATGAAAGAACATAAAGCAAGAATATGAAACTTAGCTACCTTTGGTGCTTGCACTTGACTTTCCTCTTTAAACCAAAGCTTCCTCTAGTTTTCCCGAGTTTCCTCAAGTCCCTAAACATCATTAAACACATTCTCAAGCCACTGATTTCATGGCTAATCACAAAAAGCTCTCATAAAACTCTTGAAACCCTTAAATTCCCAAACTCTTTATCTTAATCTCTATCTTTGAGCCAACCCTTGTCTGTAAGGTTTTTCATCATGGGAAATTCATTTTTGCTATCAAATTAATGAAATTTCAACCTTAAGACACTCAAATGATTTGGTTGAAAATTGGCTCCAAAGGAAAAAGAATGGTTCTTTCACAAACTTGCTTAAAACATACCATACTTATTTCCTTTAGTAAAATCTCATGCTTTCTCTTGATTTTATGGTTTAAAAACAATTTTCCTTCCCATTAATCATGCTTGACCAGATTAGAACAGTGGATGAAGGAGAGAAACTTTCAAGGTAACTAATTCATAGAGCTTAGAAACTATAATAGAACACTTAAAGAATACAAGAGGTTTGCTTACTAATTTTCCTTGCTTTTCTTTCTTATTTTTCTTCTCTTTTTCTTTCCTCCTTCACGTGCTCCCTCCTTTCTCTCAACTTTGCAGACCACTCCTTCCTCTTTCTCTGTAGTGTTTGTTCGGCCAAGTCATGAGGGAGTATATATAATATGCCACTAATGACACTTGCTTTTTGGCTAATCATGATTAATTAAGAAAACTTAATCATTAAGTCTTCTCTTTTTTAACCATTAAGGGTTCCAATTTGGACACATGGGCTGACATGTGTTGTCCTAATAAGGGGTATACTTGTCCAAGACACTGCACAATTTTTTTCAGTCCAGTAATACCCAGTGTTAGTTACTTTATACTTAAACCGGTAAAGTTACTTTTGTAGTGTAAATTCACTTTATTAATACAAGGTTAAAGTGAATTTGTATCTAGTATTACTTTAATATACTATCTTTAAAAAGCTCACTTTGTGATGTCCAATAGCCTTTCTTTTTTACTTTTTGGCTTTCACAAATTAACAAGCAACTTTATCAGTATAAAGTTACTTGTTAACCTTCGGTATTGATTATTTCTTCATCATTGAATATTAACACTCAGTGCCATATACCATTGGACTTCTCTCGTTGACAGCTTCGTTTTGACAGTAATATTACATATTAAAAAATTACCCTTGACATGGGATAAATTTATCATTTTTAAAACTTTCAGATTATTAGGGGTAATTTTTGCCAAAATATTTGACATCCCTCCCTCGCGTGAATTCTTATATGCTTGGCACAAAATTGTCATTTTTATAATTCTCAAGGGTAAAAATGTAATTTCTCATTTTCCCATTCAATTAGGAAAAATGATTTCTTTGTCCTATTTTACGCAAAACAGTGTCTGCCTATTTTTACAAATTCCTTATGCATTTTTTGCTATCTAACATTTTAGGAATGTTATAGACATAAAGAATAAAAAGACATAAAGTAGTTGGTCACGAGTCTATTCATAAAGACTTTTTATTTCACACAAAAAGTCTAATTTGTTGACTTTATGTAAAGATTAGGTTGTAAAAAGTCATGTGATGTAAAGTTAGGTAAAGTTTGCCTGTCATGTGCTTTTACTTTTGAGTCATGTAATAATCTGACAGGAGTGATATAGCAAGAAAGAGGCATTAGAGAAAAAAGAATCTAAAAGTTTTTTGTGAAATATAATGCATATTTTCTAAACTTCTACTTTTCTTTCCTGAAATTCTGAAATAATCATAACTTAGTCTTGTCTGTCCAAGATTCAAATATACTCTACATTTGTCTCATATGAGGAACTTATGTATAAAAAAGAATCTAAACAAGATCTACCTTAATAACTTTTTGATAAGATATGTTTCAGATATCTATACATTAAGATTACTCTAATTTGATGTGGTAATCTTAAGATATCTTTTGAATTCTTGATGCTCAAAAGAAATTATTTATACTCAAAAATATATTGAATTATCACATCGGTTATATTTGTTTTAAATAATAGATGTGTGTGACATCGTGTTATACTCCGAGGGGACGCCGAGGTTGATTTATATTGATTTACCCCCGCTATAAGACAGGTGGAAAAATCCTAAACCGGAGGAGCAGGACTCTCATTTCTGTCATTTTTATTTTTAATTTTTTTATCGCGCTTGACTGAGAAGTCAATATGTACAGTCAAGCGAGTTGTACCCATTCTTCGATCGGAGTTTTTTAGGGTTTTCTGCTCCGGCTTGCCCCAAATTTTCCGCGATTGCTCCAGATTTCCCTTCTTTTTCTCTGCCTTCGCCCCTCAAATTCGTTCTCGGTGATTCTCTGGTTTGGTTTGCCATTCTTTTTCTTTGTTTCGGAACTGATCGACCCGATCTCTAGAATTTGAAGGACATGGGATGATTCCGAAGGTTCGTTCTTTTATCTGCAATGTTGTTCCGGATGTCTGTCTAAGTCACCATTAGCGTTTAGAGTAAGGTAGATTTTAATTATAGTTCTCAACTTCTCTTTATCTGATCTGGGTGGACTTGCATTGGACAAAACCGCATTCATTATAATTCGCAAAGGAAATCAAATCTCTGATTTTTAGTGGTATATTATGCAATTTGGAGATAGAAATATTCTTATATACTGGCTTGAAGTAATGGCGCCGTTTGGCGCGATTATGGTCTAAAAGTATTTTAGGCTTTGATTTACATTCTCAGAGTTGTACTAAAGGCTAGGAAGGTTCATACCTCTGTTTTGCTTTGCTGTTCTGGTTTGTTCTGATTCTGGGTAATCTATCAGTAGGTGTGAATTTATTAGAAGGTATTGGAGATCTACTCGCATTTGACCGTGGAGTCGACCTTGCGAGCTTATTCTGTGGCAATATATGACAGCTTCGTGGTATAAAACCGCTGATCGTCCAAGAACAGATGTTATGAGGAAGAAAAGGAAAGGAAGCGAGGCATATGCATCCTCAAATCTTCAAGAAATTTTGACTTCACACCATGGGAATCATGAATCTCTGTCATCAAATTTGAAGTCTCATTACTCGCTAGAAGATTGTTCCAGGTTGAAGAAGCGGTGTAAAGAAGATGCTGTTGCAGTACCAGTTGCTTCCTGTAATAATAGGCTTGCAGGCTTTGCCACCGCTCCACCTTGTGGGACATCATCTTTGATCACACCTGGAAGAGGTCTCAAGAGGAAGATAGGATGCATTGATGTTACTACCCAGATGGGCAGGAAGAGAAAGGTAGAGGATGATTATGTTTTAGGTGAAACAATTGGGCAGGGCAAATTTGGATCTGTTTCTTTGTGTCGTTCCATGCTTAGTGGAGCAGAATATGCTTGTAAGACTCTGAGGAAGGGGGAGGAAACAGTTCATCGAGAAGTGGAGATAATGCAACACTTATCTGGACATCCTGGGGTTGTGATGCTGCAGGAAGTGTATGAAGAAGCCGACTGCTTCCATCTCATTATGGAGTTGTGTTCTGGAGGGCGTTTGATTGATAGGATGGTTAAGGAGGGCCCATATACAGAGCAAAGGGCTGCTAATGTCCTCAAGGAAGTGATGTTAGTTATTAAGTATTGTCATGATATGGGAGTTGTGCACAGAGATATCAAACCTGAAAATATCCTGCTAACAGCATCAGGAAAAATAAAGCTTGCGGATTTTGGCCAGGCCATGAGAATATCCAATGGTAAATTGCAAAACCTGTTTTGATGAGATTTTTTCATTTATTATATTGTTTACTTTTGATTAATAAAACCCTTGCCCAACTTGCCTGTTATAAAGTTGTACCAGAGTTGGTATCCTTAAAATAAAATGCCCAGGGCCCAGGCAGACGTCCACTTATTCTGTGATTATGTTTATGTCTATCTGCTTGTTTAACTGAATTTTTATGGTTTCTGTTGACTTTATGAAGAAACAGAGAAAATTCCAAAAGAATACGCCATTATGAGTTTAGAACTGATACAGCAGTTTTGAACGCAGTACATTTTAGCAGTTTTATTAGTTATCAAATGCATAACTCCTCGCATTCTTGTCTTGGAATGTCAGTTTAGTAATGTCATGATCCATAAGCTGATCTGACCATGGGAAATCCAAGTTGGATACAATCAAAATGGTTCTCTCTTAAATTTTCTGTGTTAATGAGTAGTCAAGAAGTATTTTCTTCACTTTACCCTCCTTTTATGTGTGCCCACAATCTGCATGTAAGATTACCTCGGAAGAGTCCATATATCAGTTTCAATACTCCTTCCTACAAGACGTCCGCTTTGTTTGACTGCTATGTTCAAACATCCGTTATTATCAAACAATGGAATCAATGACATTGTGGTTTTGTAATTTTGTTGATACAAAACTCTGTTATCTTTCCAAAACCTTGGTTATTCCTCCTTAGTTAATTAGTTAAATATTAAAATTTCAGGTCAGAACTTGACTGGTTTGGCTGGAAGCCCTGCATATGTTGCTCCAGAGGTATTGCTGGGTAGCTATTCGAAGAAGGTGGATGTATGGAGTGCTGGAGTTCTCCTGCATACTCTGTTAGTTGGCTCTCTTCCTTTTCATGGGGATTCGTTGGAAGCAGTCTTTGAGGCTATTAAAAATGTCAAACTGGATTACCAAAATGGCACGTGGGATTTGATGTCTAAGCCTGCCCGAGAACTTGTTGGGAGGATGCTGACAAGGGATGTTTTGTCAAGAATAACAGCTGATGAAGTACTAAGTAAGTTCAGAATGATATTAATTTGCTGCAGTTTGCCTGCATTGTATGTCTTTGATAACGCATTTACGAATGATTGACTGTATCAGTATCAATATAATCATTATCATCATAATCAATATATTTGTATATAAACTATGAAATCTGTAGTATGTCATACTATTTCCAAGTTATTACAGTGCAACTTATTTATTAATTTCCGTGCATTGCACAAAAAACGTGTCTAGTTCTCATATGATTTAGTTGGTGGTTTGAATTAATAAAAGTAATGAATTTTTTTTTAAATTCCAAGTTCTCTAGAATATTCTTATGGTTGGTTATTTATGTCCTTTTCCCCACTGTTTTTTTTTCTCAATTAAAAATATTTTGTGTTGGCCAAAAAACATATTTGTATGTCTTTCCAGGTAATAGTGACACTGTTATCCACTTGACACATGTTGCATCTTTGCTTAACGCTGTGACAAGAATAGAACTTTTGAAAACTGTTTGACAGTGGGCGTCTTAAACTCCTTCGCACTCTGCATATAATTTGACATTCCATGACTCGATTTCAGGGCATCCTTGGATACTATTCTATACAGAACCCACATTTGAAAGACTGCCCATCAAAACAAAATTGAAGCATCAAATTGGAGCGGCCACTTGCCGCCAGTTTGTTGCGCCTGAAGACGATGGTTCCCTTGGTGAAGTTTCAAGCCGGCTTTCATCCTCGGAGAGTTGCAATTCAGAAGATGAGGACGATGGTGTGTTGATCGATGTGCTGGCCTCTGCAATTTCTTCACATGTGAGGATATCCGAACCCAAGAGAAGCAGGTTGTGTGGACCAACGGGTCCATTAGATCAGCAGGGATCATCTAACATGAAGGCTAACAACCTATGTAAAGCATTTTGACCGACCAACTGACATGCTGACACCACTGTACCACTATCTCGACTGCTTTTTGCTGGGGTTTCTAATTAACTACACTATCAATCTCCAGCACAAGTGGATTGATTACTCGCTGACATGACGTCCCCGATGTGTTGGCCTGGGAGCCATTTTCTCACCAACTTTCTCTAGTGTGGGATCTAATTGCAATATTGTATTTGTTTTACTCCTTTACTCGTGTAGCCTAATAATTAAGTGTGAAAACCCAGATAGTTGTACAGCATATGTAAATAGATTGTTAATATATCGCTGAGAAAACCCAAATAGACGTTGAAATTGTGCATGTTTTGTCATCAATTATTATTATATGTTTGTGCGTATTACGCTCAATTTTTTGAGATAGTTATAATATCTTTAAGGTTAATTTTTTTTCCTTCTTTTTTGATTTTTTATTTGAAGTTATGAAACTGAATAAAATCACATAATGTGAGTGGTAGTTCCACCTCTTCATTTGTATATTCACACAAATATTTGTTTCTTTCTAATATAGAGCTCAAAAGTCTTTAGCTCTTGAAAGCATATTTATTTATTTTTATAGAGGCATATTTTTAAAATTTTATTTTAATTTTTTTATGTTGTACTGAAAATAATGTACTTAATTGATTATAAATTTAATAAAAATACATTGATTAAATATTTTAAATTACTAGACACTCAGTGTTTTCATTGTTTTATTATTTATTTTGGGTACTCAAAAAACTTTAAATATTTCATACATATATGAATGATCTCCTATTTGTTATATATATGAAAATATATAAATATTGATCAAAAGACGTATATATTTTATGATGTATTTAATTTTTTTATAGTGTAATTTAAAGGAACTTGAATCGATGTGTATCAAACACAATATAATATGAAGGATATGATAATTTCAAAATTTTTGGATATGGGTTCATGAAATATACACACACAAATATAGTTATTTGTGTAATTATTTATGCATATAATCAATAAATCAACTCATTAAAAAAATAAATATTAAATATTTTAAAAATTATTATATAAATATTAAAACAAACCACATGCATAAATAAAATGTTTATAACAATCTATAAATAAAATTATTATTCTTTCTTCTTAAAAGAAAGATCATTTAACAAAAAAAAATGCAGAAACATCAAATTTTTAAATCTTTTTTTTTATTTTTTTGTCTCACTTTAAAATTTTTAAAAATTGTTCTATTTTATTATCAAAATTTAAAGTGATACATACAGATGAAAGGTAATACAAATTGATATGTATGCATAAATATAAAATATATATTTATTGTATCGTGTATTGAATATGGATTCATCTACTCTTTTTTTTTTTAAATATTGTTGTTTTATAGGATTCGGACACATCTTTTTAGGATTGTAATAATCATTTTTTTTGCCAACTTAATAATTAAGTTTAGACATCCGTATCTTAAATGCATTAAAGGGTTTTTTTTTCAACAAATGTATTCAAGTTTTTGTTTATTTTAATTGTAGTAAAAAAGTAAACTACCATCTAATTTTTTGTCAAAATTACACACACACACACAATACTTATTCTTTTGTTAGCAGTCAGACCAAGAGAATATTAAAACTAAACACATTCACCTAGATAAACATAATATTCACATGGGACAATGAAAAAAGAAAGCTTTTTAAATTATATCTCCATAGACTTTAGACACACTGTATCTAGGATTTTGTTTAGAGAAACCACATGAGTCTTCAGAGTGCATAAAAGCTTTATTATTACTTTTGGAGTTCATAGGAGGTTTATTTATAGATTCCTTTTCCCATTTTATACCTTGAACTAAGCGATGTGAGATTTCTTAATATAAACAAGTTAATAAAATATTTTTTTTAACTTAAGCGATATGGGTTTTTAATATAACAAAATATTAAAGCATTTCTCTTTACAACTTAATGAGTTTATTTCACTCAATTAGCCCATTAAGGATATAGTATCCATTAAGTTCAACAAGTTTAATATATTAATTTCATTGAGCAACCTTGTACAAAATGCATAAAATTGGATCTAAATCTAAATACTAGATATGAGTTACTCAAATATGCGGTTCACTTGTACTCTTTGTGGAGGGCTGCAATTATAGGTTGTGCGTGAAGAATTAAGTAGTAGAAGAAACGCAAGAAAAATGATAAGAGAAAAACTATGCAAGAGTATGCTACCAACAGAAAGATATATAAAGATAATTCTACGATCAACAAAACGAGAAGCTTTATATGTAAAGAGAAAAATGCAAGACATTTAATTAATCAAATAAAGAACCCTTCATTTAACTATAAACCACATATATAAAAGAAAAAATGTCAGATATGTGAATCCCTAGGGGTCAAGGAGCTGATCTTCACATCAGAATCAGGCATCATGTTAGTGGTCCAAAGAAGCTCTGAAATACCGAGTCTTTCAACCTGGAAGCTGGGCTGCCCTTTAGTCTCATTTTCTGGACATTTTGGACCAAAGGTAAGCTATAAAGAAACATACCAATGCAAAAACAACAACATCAAGAATATGATTTGAACCATTTTGAATGTTGCTCTTGTTCAACCTTCTCCAATTATTCTGCATCTTGGCTTGAGTCTTTATCATTGCCATGTGCTGCATTGAAACAGTCAACCAAAATATCAACAAGATAGTTAACCAGAATTTTGCTAATAGGGTGCAAAGTAATAAATATGATTGTTTACTAAGAATAAACACGCAACCCAAGGGTAAATCCTATTGAAGGAGTTTTCCTCATTATGAATCTCTAATAGGAAATTACTTCTTCCAACTTGCTCATCTTTTGATCTTTCCTCAATTCTTGACCCCTCTAGTCCTTTGAAATTCTAGTAACATCTTTCTCATTAGTTTGATAACACATTCAAGATGACATAATTTGAGTTGTTACATCCTCTTCACCTTATAAAAATTGCACTCCTAAAATTTTAAACCATATACCTTAATGAAAGTGGTGAGGATAGTCCTTCCATATCGATTCCTCTGTCTCTCATGTGGATTCTCCCAATGTCAAATCCTTCCACAAAACCTTCACTAGCTTTATTGTTTTGTTCCTCAATTGCTTCACTTTCAAGTCTACAATTCTTTCTGGCTTGACCGCAAATGACAAATCCTCCTGCAACTGCACCTCCTCATGTTCTATGATATGAGACAAATTAGGTTGCTACTTTTCGAGTTGAGATACATGGAATACGTTGTATAGCCTAGCTAGGCTAGGTAGTAACGCCACTAGCCCAATCCTATCAAGAATTTGAAATCGTCCCATATACCTCGAGGTGAGCTTCTTCGGTCGAATGGATCTTCCCACATTGCTAGTTAAGGTGACCTTTAGAGATACATGATCTCCAACGCGAAACTCCAACGGTGTCCTCCTCATATCCGCATAACTTTTCTATATACTCTAAGCAGCTAATAGCTTTGGTTGAATACTTTCAATTTGACAGGTAGTTTGATCCACTATATTCGGTCCCAACAAACTTCTCTCATTGAGTTCTACCCAATATAACAGCGGCTAATACCTCCTCCCATATAGGGCCTTATAAGGCGCCATATATAAATTGGAGTGATAGCTGTTATTGTAGGCAAACTCCACTAAAGGAAAATACTTATCCCAATTGCCTATCTACTCCAAAACATAAGCCCTCAACATATCCTCCAAGGTTTGAATTGTCCTCTCGATTTGCCCGTCCAACTAAGAATAATAAGTTGTACTGAAATTCAACCTCATTCCCATAGCTTCTTGAAGAGACCTCCAAAATTTTGATGTAAACTGTGGATATCGATTTGACACAACATTCTTCTAGACTCCCTGCAACCTGACTATCTCATCCACATATAATTGTGTGAGCTTCTCCATAGTAATAGTCTCTGTAATGGGCAAGAAATGAGCTGATTTAATTAACCTATCGATGATCACCCAAATTATATCATGTCCTAAAGAAGTCTTAGGCAATCCTATCACAAAGTCCATAGAAATACTATCCCATTTCCACTCTGAAATTTCCAATGGTTGCAACAACCCTGCTGGACGCTGATACGCACCTTTACCCATTGGTACACCAAACACCTCAGCACATACTTGTTAGCAAGGCTGACTTCCCAAGAGGGGGGGTGAATTGGGAAGATTGAAATTTTTCTGCACAAAGTAAGATAAGTGAAGATAGCACAGTTTAAAGGAAGCAACGTATAAAACATAGTAAGCTGAAAAGTAAAGATATGGAGTAGAAGACTCAGTAATTTATTCTGGTTTGGTCTAACCACTTGACCTACGTCCAGTCCCCAAGACCACTCTTGAGATTTTTCACTATACAGCAAGAATTCAACGGGCTTCTTGCTAATGCCACAGTACAATGAGTATGCTCTGTTTTCTGGAGCTTTCTCACTCTCTTTAAGCACTTCTACAATGTGCTTCACAATCCCCTTGTGATTCCCCTCACAAGTAAATCTATCTTCCAGATGAAGAGCAGATTGTTTACAATGATATAACTCTCTTGAATAGAGTAGATATGAAGGTTAAAGTTCAGATATTGAAGCTAGAGGGTAAAAGCTCTTGAGAAGAAGTTTTGACAGAAATTCGGTATATACAAGTTTGATTTGTTACCCACAACTTCAAATGTTGTTGTATTTATAGATTTAGGTCTCAAATGTCCGTTAGAGACTTAATCTATCCGTTGGGGAAGTTATCCAACGGTTACTCTGAAAAACTATCCGTTAACCAACCGCATTTAATGCTTCTGACATACTGAAATTCTAATTTTGGTTGGTCAACAGACGGATTTTGAAGGAACCGAAGGTTAAAGCTTCCAACGTTACAGTACGAAGTTCGTCTGTCCATGAAGTGAAATTCAAATTTTGAAACTTACAGAACATTTTTACAATGTGACATACGAATTTTCAAGAGGAAAGTTTTTCGGTTAAGTGTGAACAGTGTTTTCAATTTGCTACAGTGCCTTCGAAATTCAAATTTTGGAAGCCCAAAATTCGTCTGTTCCCAGTACGTTAAAAGGAGGCACAGTAGTTCACTTTCTTTGAAATTTGAATGTTGAAGAGTGAAGTTCGTCTGTCAGAGAGACTCTTTTCAGACTATCTTCATCATTCGAATGTTGCAAGTTCTTATCATTCGTATGTTAATGTTTCACTTCAATAGACTCAAGAACTTAGCTTCTAAAATTCAAATTTCAATGTTCAAAGTTCATCTGTTAGAGAGCAGTTTTGAAACTTAAATCATTCTTGATCTCAGATGAACTTTAACATAGTTTCAGATGAATTTCTTCTATTTTCTCAAGTTTTATTTTGTCTAAAATTCGAATTTTGAAGATTCAAAGTTCATCTGTTTCAAAGAAACTTCTTTCAGACTTAGATGAAAATTTGAAAGTTGGAAAGCCAAAATTTGTCTGTCAGAGAGCGTTTATCAAACTCAATTTCTTTTAATTTCAGATGCACTTTATCATAGTTTCAGAGGAATTTATTTGGTTTTCACAAACTTCATTTTACTTGAAATTCGAATCTTGAAAGTGTGAAGTTCGTCTGTTACCAAGAAGACTTCTTTCAGATTTGTATGAAAATTTGAATTTTGAACAACCAAAATTCGTCTGACAGAGAGCCATCTCTTCAAACTTATTCAGTTTAAGCTCGAAATTCGAATTTTCTAAGGCAAAGTTCGAATTTCCAACTTGACAGTTCAGTTTAAACTTTCAAACTTCGTATGTTTGTGGGTGTTTTTCAAATAAGTAAAGATTTAATTTCAAATCAAGGTTTGAAAACATCTTTTTCTCAAATCAAAATCTTTTACCCAATAACAACTAAAACAAAAGATCCTACAAAAGATCTAACAGCAAATACTCAGAAAAGCTTCACTTGAAACAACTTTGATCTCCTTTGATATCTTCAATCCAAGCTCTTGAGTGTTGTTTTGGAATCATCAAAACTCTTGATTCAACAATACTCAGTGATATCCTTCTTCATCGTTGGCCACCAATATCCGTGTTTCAAATCATGATACATCTTGGTAGCACCTGCGTCAATGGTATACTGACTCTTATGGGCTTTCGCCAGGATAGTCTCATGCAAACCTTTAACTTTAGGCACACAAATCCTTCCACGAAACCGGATAATTCCATCCTCATGCACATCAAAATCTTGTGTCTTTCCTATTTATGCTTGTTCTCTAACACTCAAAAGGTACTCATCTTTCAACTGCACAAATCGGATCTCCTTTTGCAAGTTGCTCAAATACATTGATAGACCCCAACACTAAGGCACCTGGTTGAACTACGATAGACAAGCTTAGATCCCTCAAGCTTTCAATCAATGGCTGTTCCTGTATTATCATAGTGGTCATATAGATGGACTTCCTACTCAATGAATTCACCACCACATTTGCCTTTCTGGGATGATACTTAAGGGTGTAATCATAATCCTTCAAAAACTCCATCGAATGTCACTATCTCATATTCAACTCCTTTTGACCAAAGAGATACTTCAGACACTTGTGATAACTGAACACCTCAAACAGCACACCATAAAGGTGATGTCTCTATATTTTCAAGGCAAAAACCAGTGCTACTTGTAACAACCTTGAACATATTATCTTGGACCTAGCATCAAGCTAATAGGAAGTGTACTTGTTATTTGTGCAATATTGGAGGAACTAGGACCGGAGGAAGGATGAAATGAGAGAAGTTAGGAAGAATTGGAATATAAGTCCCATGTCGCAGCTTGGAGCAAGGGCACCATAGTGAGTGAGACAGAGATTTATTAATATTTTTGGGCAGTAAGGTCTCGCGCCACAGTGCCAGACACTAAATTTCTATAAATCAGAAGCCATTTCAATTAGAAGAATGGGAAAAATGGAGGAAGAAGAAGATGAGCTCTGCTAAGGTTTGAAAGATTTGGTCTTAGAGAGAAATTTTGGGACTCAAGGAGCTTTAATCTTGGTTGGTAAGTGAATTTTCGCTCCATCTCCTCTTTTTTCTATGCATTTCTAGTATGAACCCATGGGAGTATACTTGGTTTTGAGTTTATGGATGATTCTACTGATTAAAATGCTTGTGTTGGTGTTGTTGAAGTATTGTTGGGTGTCCTTGAGGTTTGAGTATGATTTTAGGAGGGATTATGCATGATTTGCCCCAAACCCTAACTTAGAATTCTAAGGTTTAGCTTGAAATCCAACTTGTATGTGTTGGGTCATGATTTGAATGATTGTATGAGGTTCATTGATGTGCAATTATTCTATTGGAATATTAGGTCAAGTTTAGAAGGTTGATTTTTAAGTTATGAATTGATATAGTGTGTTGTGTTAATTGAGGATATTGTGACATTGTTATAGTATATAATCGATTGATTGGAAGTGTTGGTTTGTGATTTTGTGCTTTGGAGGCTTGGCAAATCCTCTGTGTGAGTTGTGTCCACAATATGAGGTAACTGAGTGTATATGTATGTGTGTTAATTATTAACTGTATGTTTATATATATGCATGTTTATTTTCATACCATGATGTTGTTTATGTGTATGTGTGGCCTTTTTCACATCGTGGTATATACATGGTTAGTTGAGGTATGTGTATTTGTATGTGATGAGGTTATATATATATACAAACATGTGATTCTTGAGCATTTTCACATGATAGTATGTTAGCATGACATTGATGATAATTATGATAATTGCATAATGGTATAAGCATGTTGGCATGGCATTGAACATCATCACTGTATTGAGCATAGTGAGGAATAGTGGACTGGGTGATGATGATGAGATAAGATATGATATGATATTATATGATATGACGATATGATGATACATTTCTACCACTAAATCCTCTCCTATGGCTAGGAGAGACAGGTGAAAGTAGATTGCACATTCCCTAAATCACCACTAATTCGGGTGGTTTAGGGGAAGGAGAGCCACAATCTAAGTATTAGTGTGACCTTTAGTCAAGTTATACTAGTGTGAGGTGAGCTTGGTGATATCCTAAAATTAGTCTTCACGGGTTGTTGAACGGGAATCACCTATTGGAAATGTCTTGTGATGATATTAGCCCGTGGTTTTAGCTGTGTATTAGGGAGACATGCATACCATGACATTTTGCATTACATTGCACCAAATGCATATATGTATAGATTTGTGGATATCTGTTGTATGTTGTGTGTTTTCCTGGTTACTGAGACTCTGTTTTATACCCTCTGTGGTTAACATTTCAGGAGAAGATTCTAGTACTAGGCCAAAGAGGACTAAAAAGTCCTAGCTGTCCTTTAGACAGGAATATCCAAGTGTATTGATAATTGTATTATTCAATTTATGTGTTAGATTGTGCCAAGTAGTATAGTATTGTGTGTTCTGCCCATAGATTGTGTCCTGGGGAGTATTGTGTCCTGGGGAGTATTACTGTTACGTGGTATGATGATTGTAACAACCTACTCCCAATTACCTTCAGAGTTGACCGAAACCTTAAAAAACCAACCAAATGCAACTCAAACATATCAAAACTGTTAGATAAGCTGGCTTCCCAAGAAGGGGTGAATTGGGAAGATTAAAAATTTTTCTGCAAAACATTAAGAAAGTGAAGAAAGCAAAGTGTGATGGTAAAACAGAGTATAAATGAATAAATAGTAAAAGTAGCAATAGGGAAGAGAAGACTCAGATATTTATCTTGGTTCGGTCTCTCAACTTGACCTACGTCCAGTCCCCAAGTCTCCACTTGAGATTTTCTACTATTCTGCAAGAATTCAGTACAAAGTTGATGCTCTGTTTCTAGAGCTCATACTTTCACTCTTTGCACTCTCACTAAGTGCTTCCCCAATCCCTTGTGATATCCCCTCATAAGAAAATCTTTCTTCCAGATGAAGATAAGATTGTGTACAACAAATAAACTCTCTTAATCAGAGTGAATATGAAAGTTGGAGTACAAAGTTTGAAGTATGTGAGAGTAAGAGACTTTGAATAGATGATTTGGTAGAGTTTCAGTATATACAAAGTAATTTCGTTATCCACATCTTTAAATGAAGTTCTATTTATATATTTCTGCCCCAACTATACGTTAGAGACAAGATCTAGCCGTTAGAGATGTTACCTAATGGTTACTCTGAGAAACTATCAGTTTACCAACCGCATTTAATGCTTCTGACACTCAAAGTTTGAATTTCAGTTAGTCAACCGACGAATTTTGTAGAAACCGAAAGCTACAGCCTTTAACGTTGAACTCCTGAAGTTCGTTTGTTATGAAGCAAAATTTGAATTTTCATCTTTAGAAAATAATTCTATGTTGGAACATACGAATTTTCATGTTGAAAGTCTTTATGTTAAGTGTGAACAATAATTTCATTTTGCTACAGTGCCTTCAAAATTTAAATTTTGGAACCCAAAATTCGTCTGTCAGTAGTTGGTTTAATAAGGCACAGTAGTTTATCTTATTCAAAATTCGAATTTTCAAAGGGCAAAGTTCGTCTGTCAGAGAGACCTTTTTTCAGACTTACTTCAAAGTTTGAATTTATGAATACTGTCATTCATATGTTAACATATCATTATAACAGACTCACAAGCTTTGTTTCTGAAATTTGAATTATCATGTTCATAAGTTCTTCTGTCAGTGAGCAATTTTGAAGCCCTAACTAAACTTGATTTCAGATGAACTTTGACATATTCTCAGACGAATTTTTCAATTTTCATAAGTTGCATTTTATCAAAAATTTGAATTTTCAAAAGCCAAAGTTTGTTTATCAAAGAAAGCTCTTTTCAGACACGTATCAAAATTTGAATTTCTCAAGTCAAAATTCGTTTGTCAGAGAAGCCTCTTTTTAGACATGTTCATTTTCAATATGAAATTCGAATTTCTAAAGCCAAAGTTCGAATTTTCAAAACAATAGATCAGTATAAACCTTTCAAACTTTGTCTTTTAGTGGGTGTTTTTCAAATATTCTATGAATTACCATAGAATCAAGGTTTTAAAACATCTTTTCACCAAATCAAAGTCTTTTACTCAAATCAAAACATTACTAAACATTCTACATTTATTCTTGCAGTGATTTTTCTAGAATTCCTTCACTTGAAACCTTTTGTGCACCTTTGATATCTTTATTCCAAGCTCTTGAATGTTGGTTTGGAATCATCAAAACACTTGATTCAACATTCTCCCCCTTTTCTATGATGACAAAACAACTTACAAACTGGATTAGTACTTGAGTTTGCTTTAACAAGCTCCCCCTCAATATATGCATTATAATCCAAAAGATATCATGTACAGTAGATCAAGTAAGGAGATTTATTAACTCATTCAAAGTTCAACAAGAACAATTCATTGCAACCAAGGAATTCTTTCATTTCATTAAATGTCACTTTACAAGAAACAACAATGCAAAACATTACAGAATATAGAAACACAATACACAAACAACAGAAACATAATATAGCACTACAAGAGGACCCAAGCATAAGTTCTAATCACTTTTTCTTTGACTTGGTCTTCTTGCCATAAGTTTTTCCAGAAGGCTCTGCAGCAGACTTTCCAGTTTGCTTACTCTTCTCCCCCTTTTGGCATCATCGGGAAGGTGAACAAAATCAGCAGGAGGAGAGATCTGAGACACTAGAATAGTTTGAAGAGGCACAAGGACAAATGCCATTTTTGGATTGAGCTTTGGCAAGGACCCAGAAATTTCAGAACTTGTGTCTTCATCTTCATCATCAGAAATCTCAAGAAGTTTAGAAATTTTTTGTCTTGTAATTGCCAATTGTGCCCTTATTTCCTCCGAGAAATCATAATATGTAACAGATGAGGGAGTAGGAGGAGGAAACATTTCTTCAAGCCTTCTTCTCTGAGCTTGCAAGAGAGCATTGTGTGCAATGGCTTCTAAATCAACAAAAGGCACAATACTCTTTTCTTCATTTAGGGTAGCCTGCATGAATGGTGAAGTGGAGATGGCTGCCACTAATCTTTCTACTTGCTCAGATTCTTGCTGGTACATGATTGACTCTTAAGCATCTGCTAGAATGGGGTCATGAGAACTTGAATCCTGAGGGCCTTCTTCTTCCATACCATAGTCCAAGGGAGGACTAGGACTTGCCTCATTGCTGGAGGCCTGTGGAGTGTTTAGTGTGCCAGCAACCTCAGTATCATGTACATCATCATCAGGCTCAGGAGAGGCTAGCACAAAGGGACTTGGAGGCCCAGGAGTTGGAGACTTTGTAGGCTCAGAAAATCCTAGCTGAGGTGGAGCTAAAGTGGAGGGAATGACACATCGGATATCTTCATATGCATCAGCTACTACCTTCATGTTCTTTGCCAACTAGTGGATCTGATCTTGCAGATGAGCAAACCTAGCATTTTACTCATCCCTGATGCTGAGTATGAGTATAGACAAACTGTCATAACTCAGTGATCTTGGTTGGCTTGGCATGAGAGGAGGGAGTTGATGGAATTGGAGCTTGAGCAGGCTGAGATGGGGATGAAACAGACTGAGAAGGCTGAGGTGCAGATCTTGTAGGAGCCTCAGAAGTACCATCTTGCTGTAGGGAGGCATCTTCATCAAAGAAGAGATCTTCAGATTTTCCAGCTCCCTTTCCAACCCATCTTCCATCTTTCTTCTCTATCTCCATCCTTTGCAGCTCTTCTTCCTTGAAGATCTCAGTAGGCTTTCCTTTCCCTTTTTCAAGATGCTGAATTCTAGCATATTGAAGGATCTTAGAGATGATTGCTGCATAAGGAAGTGTAGAGTCTTTCCTCTGATCCCTAGCCTTGATCATGCGTTGGAGAATGATATGTCCCATGTTGATAAGCTTCCCATGCATGATTACTGCCATTACATGTGCCTCTACCCTTGTGATCAAATTGAAGCTACCTCCTTTGTTGAAGATAATCCTAGACACTATATAGTGTAGGATTCGCACTTGAGCACTGAGATCAGTGGGCTTCAGCAAGCTCATTGGTGACCTATTCTCCTTTCTTATGAACAAAGTGTTTAGGATTGTGCTCTCCTTGTAGTTTAGGAATAGTCCACCTTCTTCATCAGCGGTCTCTGCCTCATCCATATATCCAGAAGCAGTGATGTCAATCTTAAGGCCATCTTGCTTTGGAATTTCTAATACCTCGTTAAGGGTTTCATCTGATAGCCAGATGGTCCTTGATCTCAGATTGACTTCCCACTTCCTTTTCTTGCTGTTGTATTTCAGAGAGGCATACCAAGTCTTCACTACTTTAACATCGTATCTTTCCAATATCTCTAACAAATTCTTGTATCTCATCATCCAAAGCCCGACATCAAAGTTATTAGAGATTAAAAATTCTTCCATATTGACACAGTGAGGCTTGATTACCTTTTTGCTCACAAACTTGCTCGTGTATTCTTCCGAAATGTGAGCATTGCTCCATAATGGCAATGTGGTTAGCTCATATTCTCCTGACTTAGTACTGGAGGAGGTGAAGGCAACAGTAGCAGTAGGAACAGGGACCGAAGGCTCTGTTTTCTTCAGGGAAGAAGGCCCAGCTTTCTTTGATTTAGCCTTTGGAGTTGTTTTCTACCTTTTGGAGGGAGTTGTCTTGCTTGATTTGGCTTTTCTCTTCAATTTTTCACCCTCCTTTGAGGCATATTGAGATTTAACCGTTGTCTTTGGTCGTGCCTCTCTCTTTCCAACTTCTGGATTCTTTACTCTTGCCATTTTCGTGGATGAATGTTTTAGAATGAAGCTGAGAATGAGTTTATAGGATGTGAAAATGAGTTTAAATGGTGGAAAAAGAAGATTTACGATCAGAATTGAAGAGCATTGAAGAGAGAATTTGAACAGACTTAGAGAAGAGATGAATAGGGTTGCATCTATTTAGAGGATAACCGTTGGTTTTAACATGTGTAACTTCAGGACAGATGAATTTTGAGGGTCAAAATTCAAACTTCGAGCAGTTAAAAGTTAAACCATTCAGCAAAGCTTACTGACAGATGAATTTTTTCTAAAAGTTCATCTAACAAAGGCTTGGTCTAAGTAGCACAGGATGAACAAACGAACTTTGTTTCAACAAAGTTCTAATTTCAAAGAACAAGCATCAAGCAATAATTAATGCAACAAACAGCAGATGAATTATGCTTATGAAAATTCGTCTTTCAGAGATTCAATATTGTGAGTATGTTTGAAAAGACGAATTTTGAATCAGAAATTCAAATTTCTACACTTTGTAAAGGTTTTCCAATATGCGTATGTTAAGAAATAGACATTTGTATAATCATCATGTTGGACAAAGATAACATTGAAACTTTTATTTTTGAAAATTCGAACTTTCAAAGACCAACAGACGAATTTCAAGGGACCACCAAGAACTGTTATAATGTAAACCAAGCTGAAGTTCGTCTGATGAGCATCTAAATTCGAATGTTGAGCATGCTGACTGGTTCAAAAACACAATTTATTAAGGAAATTCATCTAACACACATTTAAAATGCAAATTTCAACTTTAAAAACTTACAGAATGGATCCATAACTCAGATTTCTTGCTGTCTCTTTCACCTTTTGACTGTTCCATTCTGATTTGCCCCTTTTTTCAGATCTATTGTCATTTAAACTCATGAAAAGCACCTGCAACTTACATTAAACTTACTCCGATGCTAAAGTTAGAATTAAATTAATGTTAGAAATTCTAAAACAGATTGATACAAAAATTTACTTACATTTCATTAGAATTTACCATACCCAATTCTCTCCTGATTTTACAATGCCTATCTTCTGACAGAGGCTTTGTCAAGATGTTAGCAACTTGATCTTCTGTTGGGATGTATTCTAATCTAATTTCTCCTTTCAGAACATGATCCCTTATGAAGTGGTGCCTAACTTCAATATGCTTCGTCCTTGAATGCATGGCTGGATTCTTTGTGATGTTAATGGCACTTTGGTTGTCACACATTATAGGTATTTCTTTCATCTCAATCTCAAGATCTTCAAGCTGTTGTTTTATCCAGATGACTTGGGCACAACATCTTCCAGCTGCAACATATTCAGCTTCTACCGTGGATAAGGCCACACTATTTTGCTTCCTGCTAAACCATGAAACCAAGGATCCTCCAAGAAACTGACATGTTCCACCTGTATTTTTTCTGTCAGTTTTGGATCCTGCAAAGTCAGCATCAGTGTATCCTTTCAAATCTTCTCCATTGTCCTTAGGATACCAAAAACCCATTTGTGATGTTCCAATAAGATATCTGAAGATATGCTTTACAGTAGTTGCATGGGTTTCTTTGGGACATAATTGGAACCTTGCACACATACAGACACTGAACATAATGTCAGGTCTGCTGGCAGTTAGGTATAGCAGAGATTCAATCATTCTTCTATACTAGGTTATATCAAACATTTTACCCTCTTCATTTATATCCAGTTTGGTTGCAGTAGCCATAGGTGTTCTCATTGGCTTAGCATTCTCCATACCAAACTTTTTCAGCAATTCCTTCAGCTATTTGGATTGATTAAGAAAGATGCCATCATCACATTGCTTAATTTGTAATCCAAGGAAGAAGTTGAGCTCACCCATCATGGACATTTTGAATTCTCCCTGCATTAGCTTAGAAAAATTCTTGCAAAGAGATTCATTAATAGCACCAAATATAATATCATTAATATAGATTTGAACAATAAGTAAATCTTTATTTTCTTTCTTAGTAAATAAAGTTGTATCTACTTTTCCTCTGTTGAATCCCTTTTCAATTAGAAAATTATTTAACCTTTCATACCATGCTCTAGGAGCTTGCTTTAAACTGTAAAAGGGCTTTCTTTAGTTTATAAACATGGTTTGGTTTTATAGAGTCCTCAAAGCCTGGAGGCTGGTCTACATAGACTTCTTCCATGATATATCCATTAAGAAAAGCACTCTTTACATCCATTTGATATAACGTAATATTTTTCATGCATGCATATGCTAACAGAATTCTAATTACTTCTAATCTAGCCACTGGAGCAAAGGTTTCTTCAAAATCAATTTCTTCTCACTATTACACTGGGCACTTTTTAGATCAGGTGAAATAGGCTTTCTAGATCGGTTTTGGTGCAGATGTAGAAGTGATTGATATACAAAATTTTGTTTTTCTACATCGGTTGTTTAACCAATCTAGAAAGTATTTTCTAGATCAGTTGTTTTAAACACCCGGTCTAGAAAATCATTAAAAAAAAATAATGAGCGCTTTCTAGATCGGTTTTGAAGTTATGACCGATCTAGAGAATTATATTTCTAGATCCGTTATAACTTATAACCGATCTAGAAAGTGTCAATTTTTTTTTAATAATACTCACTGAATCTTATATTTATCATCCCTATTTACACTCAAAATGTAAACCAATTTAGATGCAACTAGCTAATACTAATAACACATTATAATTTGAACCATATGTACTTTCTATGCATAAGTTACAATCTATTAAACATCATCACTGTACAAACAAAAAAATTGTACTAAATAGCCTAATGTCTTTCAAATTTAAAGGACTATAATGCCTTAAATTAGCCTAAAAATATTATAGCATAAAATCATCAAGACAACAAAAACTTATCATGACCAATCTTGTGCTTTCTTTCGAACATAGTTGGCCAACAAAATAGCTTTCATTTCAACGTCCATCCTACACAAAGATCATAAAGAAATATCTATATTAGTCAGAGTTTTAATCTCAATATTATATCTTCTTTTCAATGAAAATAATCATCATCTTTCTCAATAGTTCCCATTTTTGAAGGAAACGAATTAAATTCTGCTTTGAATTGCCACTTATCTAATCATCACTAACACCTCTTTTGTTTATATGAAACTCTTCTTTCCTTTTTTTTTTTGCCAGAATGAAACTCTTCTATTATAACTAATAAGAGATCCCAAAAAATAATAAACCCCCATTCTTTTGTTTATAATAACTAATCAGACACCCCAAAATGAGATGCCACCATTATATATATATGAATATATAGATATATATATATATCTTCCATTTTATGCAGTGCCAATAGCCCAATTTGCAAAATTAAAATACCACTTATTCCACATAAACCAACTACTTAGCATGAAGATCAATTAGCCAACTCTAGTGAACCTAAAAGTATAACAACATACATCAAGACAAAGTTCATAAATTTAAAGTACGTGATTTACAATTGCATGGCCATGTTACAACTCACACATTTGAAACTTATTTAGAAAGTTTGTGCAACCAAATCTAACCTTCACAGCAAAATGGTTTCCAAAAAATAGCTTGCCTAACGCCTTTGAATGCCCTTAATTTCTTCTTCAGAAAAGGAGTCATCATTGTCGAATATCTATAAGTTCAAAGCCTATCAAAACATGAACTCACAAAGGAACAAAACTGAGTTTTGTAAGCTATAATTACCTTTTCAAATGATTCAATAATTCCTGAAGCGATGATATTGAACATATATATCATCACATAATATCCACACACTTTGTCTCCTACTTGTTTTTGACACTACAAATAAACAAAAAATGACCAACATCATAAAAGAGTGAAAGTTTGTTGCAAAAAGTGCTTAGGTTCAAACTACTTACCTTTGGGTAAAACCACGAAGTGTTCTTCAGCTGATGTGCATGCTGACCCTGCAGGACTTTTCTTGATCCTATAGCACTAAGTTCAAATGCATGCAAAGAATTATATTACAAAGTAATAATAATAAATATCACAAAATAAAGATTTACATAAACACACTTACGTGTCAATCATATCCTTGAAATCATCATTTTGGTGGCATCGATGCAGAGCAGAACTAAGTTACGGCATTTTGTTGAGGAGAAATAACCATCAACTGCCAATGATCCCTACAAAATAGGGAATAAATTACATAGCCATAGTATCATATGAATTATAATCTTTATCTTACCCTTGATGATATGGTGCAAGGAAACATTGCTTGTTGCCCTCTTTGAGCCTAGATCTGATGTAGGCTGATATTACAGATGTCTTGTTATCCTGCCTTTGGATGTGTTGTGGGCACATGAAACCATAGTTATCACTTTTTCCTGATAAGTTGCAAAGGTGATTGAGATACCTACAATATTTAAATATGTGAGTTTTAAGAATTGAATGCTCACATATCATCCAAAAATAACAATAAACTTACTTCACAAACAATTGCAGGATTGATATGTTCAACTTATCAGTCATGAGTAACTCCATCACATCTCTCTGGTAAATATAGAAGTCATAATCCTTCATATCATCTATAATCCCTAAATCCATATGAACCTTGACAAGATTTTTTATGTTCATTGCCACTACACATAGACGTGTTAGTGGATCCATTGGAGGTTGTGACTGCCGCATTGAAGGAGTAGTTTTCTAAATAGTGAAGTAATTATTAAATAGATTACATGCTATATGAAGTATTAGTAAAACACAACATAGTAATAATAGAATTACCTGGACTAGTGTTTTTGGCCATAAAATAAAAGTATTTAGGGCTTCCCCTACTGTGTTCACCTCTTCACTAGGGAATGGTACTGGTGCATCTGGAACTTTAACCCGTTCAACCACTACCCTCACTTGATTGTCCTTCATTTTTTGGTGATGGATGACTGAGCCCAAGTTGTAGACTTTACCATAGGCCACTAATCACCTTTCAGGATCCTCCAGATATAGCTCACATGGTTGTCTACTATCTTGGATGGGAACACCCTCTGATGCAAGGTTAGGAATACAACTATCTTTTTTGTTTTGAACTATGGGAGAATTGGTTCCTTGGACAGATGTGTCTATCCGTGATGGTATCCCCGTTGTGCCAAATAAGGGCATCACTTCATCCTTTATAGCAGCTACTTGTGTTGCCACTTGCACTGCCACCATCATTTCCATCTCATCTCGAGTCATGATTCTTGAGCCATGACGTTTAGTTGATCCAAAGTGTTGAATCAAGAGTTTTGATGATGTTAAAACCAACACCCAAGAGCTTGGATTGAAGATATCAAAGAAGAACAAAGCTGGTTCAAATGAAGATTAACTGAGTATATGTTGTTAGATCTTTTGTAGGATCTTTAGTTTTTGATATAATTGGGTAAAAGATTTTGATTTGAAGAAAAGATGTTTTCAAACTTTGATTTTATGTTAAATCTTTGAATATTTGAAAAATACCTTCAAACAGACGAAGGTTGAAAGTTTAAACTGAACTGTCAAGTTAGAAATTCGAACTTTGCCTTTGGAAATTCGAATTTCAAGCTAAAACTGAATAAGTCTGAAGAGACTGCTCTCTGTCAGACGAATTTTGGTTGTTCAAAATTCGAATTTTCATCTAGTCTGAAAAGAGGCCTTTGTAACAGATGAACTTCACACTTTCAAAATTCGAATTTCAAGTAAAATGAAGTTTGTAAAAATCAAAGAAATTCGTCTGAAACTATGATAAAGTGCATCTGAAATCAAAACGAAATTCAGTTTGAAAAATGCTCTCTGACAGACGAATTTTGAAGTTGCAACATTCGAATTTTCATATAAGTCTGAAAGATGCTTCTTTACAACAGACGAACTTTGGGTTCTCAAAATTCGAATTTCAAGCAAAACAAAATTTGAGAAAACTGAAGAAATTCGTCTGTAACTATGTTAAAGTTCATCTAAGATCAAAAGTGATTTAAGTTTCAAAACTGCTCTCTGACAAACGAACTTTGAACATTGAAATTCGAATTTCAGAAGCTAAGTTCTTAAGTCTATTTAAATGAAACATTGACATACGAATGATAAGAACTTGCAACATTCGAATGACAAGATGAGTCTGAAAAGAGTTTCTCTGACAGACGAATTTTGCCTTTCCAAAATTCGAATTTCAAAGAAAGTTATCTACTGTGGCCCTTTTTAGTTCAATGAACAGACGAATTTTGGGGATCCAAAATTCGAATTTCGAAGGCACTGTAGAAAATTGAAAACACTGTTCATACTTAACCGAAAAACTTTCTTCTTGAAAATTCGTATGTCACATTGTGAAAATGTTTTGTAAGTTTCAAAATTCGAATTTCACTTTATGAACAGACGAACTTCGTGCTGTAACGTTGGAAGCTTTAATCTACGATTCCTTCGAAATTCGTCTGTTGGCCAACCGAAATTCGAATTTCAGTATGTCAGAAACATTAAATGCGGTTGGTAAACGGATAGTTTTTTCAGAGTAACCGTTGAATAACTTCTCCAACGGATAGATTTAGTCTCTAACGGATATTTGAGACCTAAATCTATAAATACAACATCACTTGAAGTTATGGAAAATGAATCAAACTTGTATATACTGAATCTCTGCTGAATTTTCTTCTCAAAAGTTTTTACCCTCTTAACTTCCAGACTTGCACCAAAACTTTCATATCTACTCCTTTCAAGAGAGTTATTTCATTGTAATCAATCTACTCTTCATCTGGAAGATAGATTTACTTGTGAGGGATATTCACAAGGGGATTGGGAAGCACACAGTGTAAGTGCTTGGAGAGTTTGAGAGAGCTCAGAAACAGAGCAAACTCGTGTACTGTGGCCTTTGCAAGAAGCCCATTGAAATTCTTGCTGTATAGTGGATAAATCCCAAGAGGTGTCTTGGGGACTGGATGTAGGTCAAGTGGAAGGACCGAACCAGGATAAATTACTGAGTCTTCTTCTCCCTATCTTTACTTTTCAGCTTGCTCTGTTTTACGCATTGTTTTCATTATACTGTGATATCTTCACTTACTTCACTTTGTGCAAAAAAAATTCAATCTTCCCAATTCACCCCCCCTCTTGGGAAGTCAGCCTTGCTAACAAGTGGTATCAGAGCCCGGATTCCCATACAAAGGAACTCACAGTCCGGGAATTAAAATGGCTGGCTTTGGAGAGAGTATACTCCCTGAAGGGAACAATGCTAACAGACCACCAGGCTTCAGTGGAGAGCATTATGGGTACTGGAAAATGAGAATGCAGATCTACCTCCAATCAATTGATCTTGACATCTGGTCAGTCATTGAAAAAGGGGATTTCATTCCAATGGCTCTAACTGAAGATGGAGGACACAAAGAGAAGCTGGAAGCAGAATAGAATGATGAGGACAGAAGGAGAGTCCTACTGAATTTCAAAGCAAAACACTGTTTAGTCAGTGCCCTGAATCAAGATGAATTTTACAGAGTCTCGCAATGCACCACTGCAAAAGAAATGTGGGATACTCTGCAGATTGCTCATGAAGGAACATCTGGAGTCAGGGAGAATAGACTGAACACGTGCATTGGGGAGTATGAGAGCTTTAGAATGGCTGAAGGAGAAACTGTAAAGGAGCTACAAAAGAGATTCACCCTCATTGTGAATCAACTCAAAAGCCTGGGAAAGGAATACACTCAGTCTGAGAAAGTAAGAAAAATACTCAGAGCTCTCCCTCTGGAATGGCAGCCCAAGGTAACAGCTATAGAAGAAGCCAGAGGAGAATCTATGACTTCTGTCACAGCTCTCTTTGGCAACCTTGAGGAATATGAAGGAAAAATCAAAGCACTCAAGGAAGCTGGGATGGACAGGAAGAAGAAAGGCCTTGCCCTCAAAGCTGCTGATGAAAAGGAAGAAGAATCTGATGAAGGAGATGATCTGGATGAAGAAACTCTGGCAATGATGGTTAGAAAATTCGGAAGATTCTACAGCAAGAAGAAAAACAAGAGATTCTTCAAGAAAGGAGCAGCTGGAGAAAGCAAGAAAGAGACAAAAGAACCTGTGACTTGCTATGAATGCAAGAAGCAGGGACACATAAAGTGGGACTGCCCCCAATTCCTCAAGAAACAAGAAAAGGAAAAGAAAGCTACTGATAAGAGAAAGAAGAAGAAGGCCTACATCTCATCTATATGGGGCAACAGCTCAGATGAGGAAGAAGAAGATGAGGATGAGATTGCCAACATTTGTCTGATGGCACTTGCTTTTGAAGAAGCCACACCCTCACACAGCAGTGATCAGGAAGAAGAGGTATATGAATCTGAACCTTCCTATTCTGAATTACTAGATGCATTTCATGAGCTTCATGATGAATTTATCAAAGTTGCTAAAGAACTAAAACTAGCAAAGAAAAGGATAATTAAGCTGGAGTCTCAAAGCATAGTTTCTGAAATTGCCTCTTTACCTCCGACTGAATCTGTCTGCTGCACCTCATGCACTGAACTCAAGCAAACTAATGATTATCTAGTTAAAAGCATGTCTAGGCTCACTAGAGGTAAAGATATGTTGTTTGCCTTGATGGGGAGCCAAAGAATATCACAAGGAAAAGCTGGTCTTGGCTATGATCCATGTGCAGTCAAGGAAAAGATCAGGAAGAAAAATCAGAATATGTATATGAGACATTTTGTGCATGCTAACAATAATAAAAAGGAAAATGATGCATCACCTCACATTGAAACATATGATCAACCCAGGCATGCTAAACAGAAGTATTATTTGCATTGTTTTCTTCCTACCACTCAATCTAGCAGTCCATTCATTACCTGTCATTTCTGTAACAAAAAGGGACATATTTCCAGTTCTTGTGCATTGAAGAAAAATGGGCTAGGCAGGAAAACTGAATGGGTTCCCAAAGTTGCCTCTGCATCTAGGGAATTACTCACTGACCGAAAAGGACCCAAGCAAATTTGGGTACCTAAAAGAAAAACATAAACTTTGTTTTGCAGGTCTGTCTCAAAGCTAAGAAAAGCAACAAATGGTATATAGACAGTGCCTGCTCAAGTCACATGACTGGTGATAAGGAGAAGTTCATCACCCTTAGAGACAAGAAAGGAGGAAAGGTGACCTTTGGAGGTGACCAATATGGCGAAATCACTGGTATTGGAATTGTGGGCAAAAATCCAGAAACATCCATTGAAGAGGTGCTGTTTGTGATTGACCTCAACCACAACTTGCTAAGCGTGAGTCAGACTTGTGACAAAGGAAACTGGGTGCTGTTTGACTCAAAGTTTTGCCTGGTCATCAGAAAAAGTGATCACAAAGTAATTCTCAAAGCTCAAAGGGATGGTAACTGTTACACTATTGACCTTGATGAACTTCCTCCCTTGGATTCTGTATGTTTGATTAGTCAGAATAATGACAGTTGGCTATGGCATAGGAGATTAGCTCATGTCAACATGAATCAATTGTCTAAACTGATTAAAAATGAGCTAGTAACTGGTCTTCCTAAAATATCTTTTGAAAAGGATAAAGAATGTGATGCATGCCTAAGAGGAAAACAAACCAAAGCATCCTTCAAATCTAAAAATGTAATAACAACAACAAGACCACTTGAATTGTTGCATTTGGACTTAATTGGACCATCTAGAGTGAAAAGTCTTGGTGGTAATCTGTATGTGCTTGTAATTATAGATGATTACTCTAGATTCACTTGGACATTGTTTCTTTCCTCTAAAAGTGATACCTTTGATGCATTTGTAACCTTAGCTAAGAAAGTGCAAAATGAGAAAGGTATTTCTATTGTGTCTATCAGGTCAGATCATGGAGGAGAATTTGAAAATGCATACTTCCTGGAGTACTGCAATGAGCATGGAATTGACCACAACTTCTCAGCACCAAGAACTCCTCAACAAAATGGAGTGGTGGAAAGGAAGAACAGAACCATTGGAGAAATGGCAAGAGCGCTGCTAAATGAGAAGGAACTCTCTCAAGTGTTCTGGGCTGATGCAGTGAATACAGCTAGTTACATCATAAACAGAGCCTACATCAGACCAATCCTTGGGAAGACCCCTTATGAGCTATACAAAGGAAGAAAGCAAAATTTGTCACACCTCCATGTGTTCGGGTGCAAATGCTTCATTCACAACAATGGGAAAGAAAATCTGGGTAAGTTTGATGCCAAATCAGATGAAGGTATATTCTTGGGCTATTCAAGTAGGAGTAAGGCTTATAGAGTTTATAATAAAAGATCAAATATAGTAGAAGAATCAGTGCATGTAGTTTTCATTGAAAATGAAGCTGTGTCAAAACATGAAGATGATCTAACTATCAATTTTGAAAAACTGGGAATTTCTGACAAAAGTAAAACTGAACCTCCAAAGATATCTGAATCTATTGATATAGAGGAAGATATCCAGGAGCAAGAGTTTAATGAAGAAAATATTGAAGAAACAACTCAAGAACTCCCTAGAGCTTGGAGATATCAAAGGAATCACCCTGTTGATCAAGTAATAGGGAATGTTCAAGAGAAAGTTAAAACCAGAAAACAGTTAAGGGATCAAATGCTCAACTGCGCTTTTATTTCTCAAATTGAACCTAAATGTGCTGAGGAAGCCTTAACTGATGATTACTGGATTCTAGCTATGCAAGATAAATTAAATCAGTTTGAAAGAAATCATGTTTGGAATTTAGTTCCCAGGCCCAAAAATCATCCTGTTATAGGTACCAAATGGGTTTTCAGAAATAAACTGGATGAATCTGGAACAATAATAAGAAATAAGGCTAGACTGGTTGCTAAAGGGTATAATCAGGAATAAGGTATTGATTTTGAAGAAACCTTTGCACCAGTAGCTAGGCTAGAGGCTATAAGAATACTGCTAGCATATGCATGCATGAAAAATATTTTACTATATCAAATGGATGTAAAGAGTGCCTTTTTAAATGGATATATCATGGAAGAAGTTTATGTAGATCAACCTCCTGGTTTTGAAGATTCTACTAAACCAAACCATGTTTACAAGCTGAAGAAGGCTCTTTATGGTTTAAAACAAGCCCCTAGAGCATGGTATGAGAGGTTGAGCAATTTTCTAACTGAACAAGGGTTTAATAGAGGCAAAGTTGACACAACTTTATTCACTAAGAAAGAGAATAAAGATTTACTGATTGTTCAAATCTATGTTGATGATATTATTTTCGGTGCTACTAATGAAACTCTCTGCAAGAAATTTTCTGAGTTAATGCAGGGAGAATTCGAGATGTCCATGATGGGTGAACTCAACTTCTTCCTTGGACTGCAAATCAGACAGCTTGATGATGGCATCTTTCTCAGTCAATCCAAGTATCTGAAGGAGCTGCTGAAGAAGTTTGGGATGGAGAATGCCAAGCCAATGGGAACACCTATGGCTACTGCAACCAAACTAGACATGGATGAGAATGGAAAGATGTTTGACATTACTCAGTACAGGAGAATGATTGGATCTCTGCTGTACCTAACTGCCAGCAGACCTGACATTATGTTCAGTGTCTGCATGTGTGCAAGGTTCCAATCATGCCCCAAAGAATCCCATGCAACAGCTGTGAAAAGAATTTTTAGATATCTTATTGGAACATCACAAATGGGTCTTTGGTATCTAAAAGGCAATGGAAAAGACCTCAAAGGATACACTGATGCTGATTTTGCAGGATCTAAAACTGACAGAAAAAGTACAAGTGGAACCTGTCAGTTCCTTGGAGGATCCATAGTTTCATGGTTCAGCAAAAAGCAAAACAGTGTAGCCTTATCTACTGCAGAAGCTGAGTATGTTGCAGCTGGAAGCTGTTGTGCCCAAGTCATCTGGATGAAACAGCAGCTTGAAGATCTTGAGATCAAAATAAAAGAGATACCAATCATGTGTAACAACCAGAATGCCATAAATATCACCAAGAATCCTGTCATGCACTCAAGAACAAAGCATATTGAAGTCAGGCATCACTTCATAAGAGATCATGTTCTGAAAGGAGAAGTCAGATTGGAGTACATCCCAACAGAGGATCAATTTGCTGATATACTCACAAAACCTCTGCTAGAAGACAGACTTTGTAAAATAAGGAGAGAATTGGGGATGGTAAACCCCAATGAACTGTAAGATGTTTTCATGCAATTCTGTCATTAAAATTTTCAATATCAGAATTAATTCTAACTTGAGCTTCGGAGTATGTTTAATCTAAGCTGCAGGTGGTCCCTGTGAAAATCAATGGCAATAAACTTGAAGAGTGGAGCACGTCAGAATGGAACAACCAAAAAGTGGAATGAATGATGTAAATCCTAAGTTTTGGATCCATTCTGTAAGTTTTTAAAGATGAAATTCGCATTTTACATGTATGTTAAACGGATTTTGCTTTAATAAAATGTGCTTCTGACATGGTCAATATGGTCAACATTCGAATTTCAGTTCACTAACAGACGAACTTCGGCATGTTATGCCCTGGAACAGTTCTCTGTAATGCCTCGAAATTCGTCTGTTGACACTTGAAAGTTCGAATTTTCAAAATCAGAAATTTCAATATTATGGTTGTCCATCATTGCTGCACAATTTTTTATCTCCTAACATGCGAATGTTGGACAATCTTTACATAGTTAGAAAATTTGAATTTTCAGTTCAATATTCGTCTGTTGAAACATGTCCTACATGCTGAATTGTTAAAAGATGCAGCTATGCCTGTTTAATTCGTCTGATTGATTGATTGTTTGATTGTTAACTGCCTTTCTCTATTCAACATTCGAACTTTGTTGGAACAAAATTCGTCTGTTGTCCTTGTATTGCTTGTTTCAAGCCACTGTCAGACGAACTTTCAAGATGAAAATTCGTCTGTCAGTAAGCTATGCTGAACGGTTTAACTTGTAACTGCCCGAAGTTTGAATTTTGACCCCTCAAAATTTGTCTGTCAGACGGTTACACACGTTAAATGCTACGGTTTTCCTCAGAACAGACGCAGCCCTATCTGTAACCTCTCTGAATCCGTTCTGATTCTTTCTTAAATTCTCTTAACTCCTGTCCAAAAACCGTCATTCTTCACCAATTAAACCTCCATTCGCATCCTATAAACCCTTCCTTGTCAACATTTTGCTTCATTCCACTGAAAAATGGCGAGAGTAAAGATCCCTGGAGCAGGACAAGCTGGAACTCGGCCAAAAAGAACTGCTAAATCCCAATATGCTACAAAAGAAGGAGAAAAATCCAAGAGAAAGGCCGAACCCAGTAAAGCTACCCCTTCTAAACGCCAGAAATCTTCTTCCAAGGCAGATTCTCAGAAAACTGGGCCTTCCTTTTCAAAATCTGCAGTCCCTTCGGGTGAAACTGCTGCTGTGCCTTCCTCCTCTTCTACACAATCTGGAGAATTTGAACTTACCACATTACCACTTTGGAGCACTCCTGAGATTCAAGAAGAGTTTTCTGCCAAGTTTTCAAGCAAAAAGGTAATCAAGCCTCACTGTGTAAATTTGGAGCAATTTTTGATATCCAACAACTTTGATGCTGCATTATGGTTGATAAGATACAAAAACCTGTTGGAAATTGCTGAAAAATATGATGATGAAGTAGTGAAGACTTGGTATGCCTCTCTTCAATATAACAGCAAGAAAAGGAAATGGGAGGTCACTTTAAGATCTAGGACCATCTGGCTTGCTGATGAGACAATCAATGAAGTTCTGGAAATCCCAGGACAAGATGGGCTGAAAATTGACATTACAGCCTCTGGATACATGGATGAGGCAAGCACAGAGGATGAAGAAGGAGGATCCTTCCTGAACTACAAAGAGAGCACTATCTTGGACACCTTGTTCAGAAGAAGGGAAAACAGGCCAACTATAAATCTATTGAAGCCCACAGACCTAAGTGTACAAGTCAGAATCCTGCACTATATAGTGTCCAGGATCATATTCAACAAGGGTGGCAGCTTTAACTTGATAACAAGGGCAGAGGCTCATGTGATGACTGCTATCATTCGTGGGAAGCTGATTAACATGGGTCATATCATCCTCCAGAGAATGATAAAAGCAAGGGATCAGAGGAAGGATTCCACACTCCCCTATGCTGCAATTATTTCAAGAATCCTGCAGCATGCTAGAATTCAACACATTGAAAAGGGGAAAGGAAAACTCACTGAGGCATTCAAAGAAGAGGAACTGCAAAGGATGAGTATTGAACGAGATGAAGGCAGATGGGTTGGAAAGGGAGCAGGGAAATCTGAAGATCTGTTCTTTGCTGCTGATGACTCCCTCCAACAAGAAGGCACCTCTGAGGCCCCTAGCAAATCTGTACCTCAGCCTTCTCAGCCAATCCCATCTCCCTCCAGGCCTACTCACCCTCCTGCCACTCCCTCCTCACGGGCCAAGCCAACAAAGGTCACTGAGTTGTTTGACAGTCTGTCAACACTCATTCTCAGCATAAGAGATGAGCAAAATGCCAAATTTGCTCATCTACAAGATCAGATCCATCAGTTGGCTGTGAACATGAAGGTGGTGGCTGATGCTTATGAAGATATAAGGAATGCTATTCCTACCACTTCAGCTCCACCTCAGCCTGGTGTCCCTGAGCCTACTCTATCTCCAACTCCTGAGCCTCCAAGCCCCTTCGAGTTTGCCTCCTCTGACCATGATGGTGCTGGTGCAATGAGAACACCAAGTCCTGGTCCACCCTTGGACTATGGATTGGAAGAAGAAGAAGGACTTCAGCAGACAAGTCCTCATGAGCCCATGCTACAAGTTGCTCAGGAATCAATTCTGTCCACTCAAGAATCTGAGCAAGTTGAAAAACTGGTGGCAGCCATTTCAAGCTCCTCCATGCAAGAAGAGGTGAGCACTGAAGAAAGAAGCATTGTACCTGTTGCTGACTATGTTGCCATTGCTCACAATGCTTTACTGGAAGCTCAGAGGAAAAGGCTGGAAGAAATGTTTCCTCCTGCTAAACTAGCCTCCTCTTCTCTTGCTGCTTATGGGCTATCAGAAGAGCAAAGGGCTCAACTAGCTCTTTCCAGACAGGCAATGCAGGAGCTGCTGGAAGTCTCTGATGAGGAACCAAGCACTGATCCCCCAGCTGAAATTCCTTTTGCTCCTGTGCCCCTTCGTGCTATTCCTGTCTCTCAGATCCCTCCTGCGGCTGACTTTGTTGGCCTTCCTGATGATGCCAAAAAGGGGGAGAAGTCTGGGCAAACTGGAAAGACTGCTGCTGAGCAATCTGGAAAAGGAAAAAGGAAATCCTACAGCAAGAAGATCAAGACAAAGAAGAATTGATTGAAATTTCTTGTTGTACTTTGTATTAGTTTTGTTGTTTGGAATTTGTTGATTGGACTGTCTCTGTTGTTTGAACTTTGCCTTATTTAGCTCTGTATAAGTAACTTTTGTTTAAATGGATGAATTCCTTGTTGCAAAGTTTTGTGTCTTAATTCTGTTGATATCTTATGCATATGTTGAGGGGGAGCTTGTAAAAGCAAACCCAAGTACTAATCCAGTTTGTAAGTTGTTTTGTCATCATCAAAAAGGGGGAGAATGTTGAATCAAGAGTTTTGATGATGTTAAAACCAACACCCAAGAGCTTGGATTGAAGATATTAAAGAAGAACAAAGCTGGTTCAAGTGAAGATTAACTGAGTATATGTTGTTAGATCTTTTGTAGGATCTTTAGTTTTTGATATAATTGGGTAAAAGATTTTGATTTGAAGAAAAGATGTTTTCAAACTTTGATTTTATGTTAAATCTTTGAATATTTGAAAA
The DNA here is from genome assembly GCA_026686845.1 of Adenanthera pavonina. NCBI lineage: Eukaryota > Viridiplantae > Streptophyta > Magnoliopsida > Fabales > Fabaceae > Adenanthera > Adenanthera pavonina. The sequence continues at coordinate 16,461,689 of JAIVEN010000017.1, forward strand.
ATACCTTCAAACAGACGAAGGTTGAAAGTTTAAATTGAACTGTCAAGTTAGAAATTGAACTTTGCCTTTGGAAATTCGAATTTCAAGCTAAAACTGAATAAGTCTGAAGAGACTGCTCTCTGTCAGACGAATTTTGGTTGTTCAAAATTCGAATTTTCATCTAGTCTGAAAAGAGGCCTTTGTAATAGACGAACTTCACACTTTCAAAATTCGAATTTCAAGTAAAGTGAAGTTTGTAAAAATCAAAGAAATTCGTCTGAAACTATGATAAAGTGCATCTGAAATCAAAACGAAATTCAGTTTGAAAAATGCTCTCTGACAGACGAATTTTGAAGTTGCAACATTCGAATTTTCATATAAGTCTGAAAGATGCTTCTTTACAACAGACGAACTTTGGGTTCTCAAAATTCGAATTTCAAGCAAAACAAAATTTGAGAAAACTGAAGAAATTCGTCTGTAACTATGTTAAAGTTCATCTAAGATCAAAAGTGATTTAAGTTTCAAAACTGCTCTCTGACAGACGAACTTTGAACATTGAAATTCGAATTTCAGAAGCTAAGTTCTTAAGTCTATTTAAATGAAACATTGACATACGAATGATAAGAACTTGCAACATTCGAATGACAAGATGAGTCTGAAAAGAGTTTCTCTGACAGACGAATTTTGCCTTTCCAAAATTCGAATTTCAAAGAAAGTTATCTACTGTGGCCCTTTTTAGTTCAATGAACAGACGAATTTTGGGGATCCAAAATTCGAATTTCGAAGGCACTGTAGAAAATTGAAAACACTGTTCACACTTAACCGAAAAACTTTCTTCTTGAAAATTCGTATGTCACATTGTGAAAATGTTTTGTAAGTTTCAAAATTCGAATTTCACTTTATGAACAGACGAACTTCGTGCTGTAACGTTGGAAGCTTTAATCTACGATTCCTTCGAAATTCGTCTATTGGCCAACCGAAATTCGAATTTCAGTATGTCAGAAACATTAAATGCGGTTGGTAAACGGATAGTTTTTTCAGAGTAACCGTTGAATAACTTCTCCAACGGATAGATTTAGTCTCTAACGGATATTTGAGACCTAAATCTATAAATACAACATCACTTGAAGTTATGGAAAACGAATCAAACTTGTATATACTGAATCTCTGCTGAATTTTCTTCTCAAAAGCTTTTACCCTCTTAACTTCCAGACTTGCACCAAAACTTTCATATCTACTCCTTTCAAGAGAGTTATTTCATTGTAATCAATCTACTCTTCATCTGGAAGATAGATTTACTTGTGAGGGATATTCACAAGGGGATTGGGAAGCACACAGTGTAAGTGCTTGGAGAGTTTGAGAGAGCTCAGAAACAGAGCAAACTCGTGTACTGTGGCCTTTGCAAGAAGCCCATTGAAATTCTTGCTGTATAGTGGATAAATCCCAAGAGGTGTCTTGGGGACTGGATGTAGGTCAAGTGGAAGGACCGAACCAGGATAAATTACTGAGTCTTCTTCTCCCTATCTTTACTTTTCAGCTTGCTCTGTTTTACGCATTGTTTTCATTATACTGTGATATCTTCACTTACTTCACTTTGTGCAAAAAAAATTCAATCTTCCCAATTCACCCCCCCTCTTGGGAAGTCAGCCTTGCTAACACAAAGTACTGTTTGATACCTACTCCTCTTCCAACTCCCTTGACATGGCCAGGGTGCTCCGTTTTCCCCAGAGTAGTTGTCAAGATATCATTCCTTCCAACAGGAGTGAAGCTTCCCTAGGAGTACTGTTCTTGGAGAGAATCTTGTAACATACAAATAACAAACATATTTAACACTTGTATAATTAAAGCCAGCTAATAAATTTGACTAGTCCTAAATTACTTACAATTTTCTCAGCAACTACACAAGCCTCCTCAGTGACATACTCTCCTTCCTTTGTTTGCCATGCAAGCTTCCATTTCTTAGCGCGAGTGGGTGGAGATGGAGGAGAAGTCATAGTGGATGAGCCACCTTGAGCATCTTCATGCTCCTGCAATTTTTTTTTTCATTATTTTTTCTTCAAGCAAGTCATAACCCCCACGTGACAATCTATGGGGGTAAACATTTTTTGCTTGTAACTCTTGAGCTTTTTGTCTCTTCTCCTATTAACAGTAAGTGAATAAAGTCAATAATGAATAAAACCATTTCATTTTCACATTCTTGGTTTACTAACCTGAAATTTTTTATCCAAATGACTTTCAACAAATTTATGCCAAGTCTCTTCTTCAAGAAATTGATAATCCTCACAAGGATTTACTCCCTTCAGCTTACCAAACACATATCTACTAGTAAGACTAGTCTTAAAGACCTTCCATCGCTCCCCTGCATATTGAATCAGCTTTGTCCTCAACAATTGATTGGGAGGAACATCATAAGTGAGCTACAACACACACATATAGAAAGAAGTTAGTGATATAATAATATTGATAAATATAATAGCTTATATAGTGATATATCGTGATAGTTTCCCAAATCTGATCCTTCACCTTGTTGGATACATCTTCCCACTCATTCTTTAAAATGCTTGCCTTACTACGTCCTAGAAGGGCAACAAAACTTTTAAACCTCTTCCTATTAGGCCCAATTGGATTTCAACTCTCATCAAATTCAATATTTATCCTCTGTTCACCACCATGACCGAGGATTAATTCCTTTAAATGTGTGCCACGTCTGCCTCTTTTACGTGTAGATTGACGAGCTTGGCCACTTTGAGTATCATTATGAGTAGACTGGTCACTAGAACGATTCGCCTGTTTAGACAATAAGATAATAAGGTAAGCATATTGAAGATAATTAAAGTATGAAATAAGATAAGTAACAAACAAAATTGAAACTTAATTTTTATAAACTGTTATATAAACTATGAAATAAGATAAGTAATAACTTAACTCAAACTTTATTTAAGGTTATTCTCCCATATCCCTTCATTATGATCTCCTCTTGTGGCATGTATTTCATCTACTTCATCTTCTTCATTTGGTTCAGGTAGCCTAGATGAGAAAGGAGGAGTCTCACAAATATTGAAATTTGATTCATCATTCTTATCACTAACAATCACCCTTTTCCCTTGTAGAACCACTGACCACCTTTTATCTGCCGGATCAGTGACATAAAACACTTGTTTGGCTTGGTATGCCATAATAAAAGGCTCCTCCTTAAAACCTACTCTATTAAGATCCACCAATGTAAATCCTAACTTATCTGTTTCGACACCATTATTACTATCAATCCACTTACATTTGAAAATAGGCACTTTAAATTTCGTATAGTTAATCTCCCAAATCTCTTCAATAACTCCAAAATAAGATATGGCCGCCAATACTGGGTTTTTATCTTTTGAACTCGAAAAATGCATTGACTCTGCTACTACCATAACTCTACTATTTTGCATAGTACTCTTGTCATCTTGTGCCTTTGTATAGAAGGAATACCCATTGATGTCATAACTACTCCAACATACAATGTCAAAGTGAGGCCCATCGACTAACCATCTTATTGTATTAGATACATTATCATCATTTATAACCTGTTCATTGAATCATGATCTGAAAGTCTTGTTGTGCTCATTCACTAACCATTTATCATTCTTCCGAGGGTTTTTTTTCTCTTATAATGCTTTTATGGGTAGCCAAGTAAGGCTGAACTTCATCAGTGTTATTCAAAATATATAGATATGCTTGTAGTACTTCTTCACGACCCATGCTTTTCACTCTTAACCCCCGTGTACCCTTACCAGCACCTCTTCCCTCATGGCGAGACTTTGGAAGTCCAACAGCTTCATCTTCTGTTAAGTATTCAGTACAAAACTCAACTGCTTCTTCAGCAACATATCTTTCAACAATTGATGCTTCAGGCTGATATGGATTCTTCACATACCCCTTTAAGATTTTCATGTATCACTCGAATGGGTACATCCATCGTAAATAAACAAGACCATACAACCTTATCTCCCTCACTAAATGGACCATTAAATGTACCATGATGTCCAAAAATGAAGGTGGAAAGTACATCTCAAGTTGACATAAGATAATAGCAACATTATTTTCAAATTCATCTAATTCCTGAGGGTCAATTACTTTGCTACATATGGCATTGAAGAAGAAGCATAGCCTGGTTATAGTATGTCTCAATTTTTTTGGCAATATGTCGTGAATAGCCACTGGTAATAGTTGCTGTATCAAGACATGATAGTCATGAGACTTTAAGCGATTAATTTCAAATCTTTCATTGACACAAGCCTTTTAACATTCGAAGAATACCCTTGGGGCACTTTGACACCATGTAAACACTCACAAAAACTTCTTCTCTCATTTTTGGACAATGTATGACAAGCTGGGGGCAAATAAGTTCTCTTGCCTACTAGTTACGGAGCTAACTCTTGTCGTATTCCCATTACAACCACATCATTTCTCGCATTCGCACAATCCTTAGTCTTGCCTTGTATATTGAGAAGCGTTCCAATAAGACTATCACACACATTTTTCTCCACATGCATCACATCAATACTATGCTTGACCTCAAGACTTCAGCAATATGGAAGATCATAGAAGATAAACCTCTTTTTCCATAAATTCTTTTCAGTTGCAAGTTTCTGAGTCTTTCCAAAGATAACATTAATGTCTTTCATCCGTTGATAAACTTGCTCTGCATTTAATGCCTTGGGAGCATCTTCATACTCTTGTAAGCCATTAAAAGCTTTTTTCAATCTACGATATGGGTGGTTCCGTTGAAGAAATCTCTGATGAGCAAGGTAAACTGTCTTCTTTCCATACTTAAGTTGATTATAATGTGTGACTTCTTGACAGATAGGGCATGCCTTATGCCCCTTAACACTATATCCGGACAAGTTTCCATATGTAGGAAAGTCATTTATTGTGTAAAAGATCATGGCACGCATCTTAAAAGTCTCCTTGTAATATGCATCAAACACATCCACACCTTCCTCCCACAGTATTTTTAAGTCTACAATCAAAGGTTCCAAGTAAACATCTATGTCGTTTCCTGGCTGTTTTGGGCCTGAAATCATCATCGACAACATGATGTACTTGCGTTTCATACATAACCAAGGAGGTAGGTTGTAAATCACCAAAAGAACAGGCCATGAACTATGTTTACTGCTCATGTTACCATAAGGGTTCATTCCATTCATACAAAGTCCAAGCCTAAGGTTTCTTGACTTACCACCAAAGTCAGGAAACAATTGGTCGATAACCTTCCATTGAGGGGAATCAACCGGATGTTAGAGCTTTCCATCAGAAACCCTCTCATCTGCATGCCATCTTAAGTTCTTTGCAGCCTTTGCATTAGCAAACAAGCACTTGAACCTTGATGTTATTGGAAGATTCCATAACACCTTCATAGGAGGCCCTTTAATGTTCAGATCACAATTAGAATCACCATCCTCCTTCACTTTGTAGCATGATGCCCCACATTTTGGACACATATGTAACCCTTCGTACTCATTTCTATACAATATGCAGTCATTAGAGCAAGCATGTATCTTTTTATACTCCATACCCATTGGGCATAATATTTTCTTTGCCTCATAGTTACGATCCGGTAGTTCATTACCTTCTAGAAGCATGATTTTTATAAATTCAAGGAAATTCATGAAACTCTTATCACTCCACCCATTTTTCGCTTTCAAGTTAACCAATCTTAATGCAGCTGATAACCGTGTAAATTTAGTACATCCTGGGTACAAAGACTTCTCTACATCATTACACAAGCTGTCATATATATGTGCTCGCTCAAAGGCTTCTACTCCAACATCACGAATCATGTCCTCTAGTCGATCATCCATATCTAGATCAACTTCTGCCTTTTGGCAGTCACTTGACATTTCAAATTCACCATGCCATGTCCATCGTGTATATCTCTTGTTGAACCCATAACAAATTACATGATCTCTAATTTCTACAACACTCAGTTGCCTCTTGTTCAAACATTTGATACAAGGGCAATAAAACCTTCCATTATTGTCAGGAACATTTCTTCTAGCAAATTCCAGAAACATTTCTAACCCATTCTCATATTCAGCACTTGTTCATCCAGCGTTCATCCAACTACAATCCATGACCACCTAGAGGAGATTGGAGTATATTATAAACAACTCTACACCTTGCACAACATAGATTAAATTGATTCTAAACTAACAAGTATGTCTAAAAGTGTATATAAGTTTGCTAGTTTATAAAACATAGATTAAATCCATGAAAATCTATATTTAGAACCAGCAAAAAAAGTGAGAATATAGTATTTCACAAAACAAGTTCAAAAATTCAAACATAAGACATATAAAATGCTCATTGAAACAATTAAAACAATACTCTGATCATATAGGTTGCATATAAATTTTGCAAAGTCTCTACTGAAAGTTCAACCTCTAATAATTTTACAATAAAAGACTAATTGTCATAAATCAATCATAGTCCTCCAATAGTTTTACTAAGATAGGAATTATTAATAGCAACTAGATATGTATTAAGAAATTAAACTTACAGGAATTTCAAACTTGGGAATTGTGAAAAAAACATTTTGGCACCACTGTAATCAGTTTGTTGTATGATAAATCCCTTCAAAAGAGTTATCATTTAGAGGAGCATAGCGCAAACTTTGTAAGTTGACAACCTTTCAAGCCAAATAATATGGACAGAAAATTAAACTTAAAAGGCATGTCTCGAAATGCATTAAAACTTACAAGGACTGTAGTTTTGTGAATCTTGAAAATGAAGCATCTATATGCCTTGTTAGTCACCAAGAGCACCAGAGCTATGTGCAAACTTCAAGGCATGCTTATCATATATAAGCTAAGTTGACTAGTGTAAATGATATGTGTGTCATACAAGGGGGAGGTGTACGGGGCGTGTCATCATCTCCATATGAAAGTAGCAGAGTCCATAGACTTACGTGTGTGTGTGTGTGTGTGTGTTTTGTTTTTTTGGGGGGGGGAGGGGGCTGACACCAATAAGCATGAGATTAAAAAAAGAAAGAAAAAAGCAACTGCACTATATATTATTGGGGCTCTTCAATTGATGTGAATCAAATATAGATCATAGAGATCAGTACATTGTCTTCAGAAGGCTATATGATGATCAACAATTATTCAGATATATATATATATAAATATCAGCTATTAGGCAACACATGCACTCTATATATAAATATATATTTGTAGTAGATTACTAGTGATTGATTAATATTAACTAACCTTAAAGGGATCTTTGTATCTTGATCAGGTCAGTGTCTGTAATCATAGACTAATCAAGAATTCTTAAATCCATAAAGACCCAATTAATGCCAGTGTAGCCAGCAATGATCAAGAGGTTTGAAAATAAATAATAAATTAACAGATAAATATATATATATATCTGTAGTTGTTGAGTTGTTATTGAGAAAGAAAGTAGTATTACTGAGAAGGGCTATGTGAGTGGGTTCAAGGATGATTTTGGCCATGCATGCTATAACAAATATAATAAAACAACCTTACTAAACACTTGGATTTGTTTGATTAGGCTGAAGAAATCTCTTTCTATCAATGTTTGATAATGACTTGCTTTTTGTTGTCTTGTCCCTTTGATCCGCTTTGTGTTATGTTGCTCAAACCTAGTTTTAATTAATTCCTTCCAAACCTGCATATCATGGAATGCCATTGCCTTAATAAATTGCTTTCTAACATCAATTAATGAAACAGCCTCCAGGACCTATGTTCAGAATTATATTTTAACATAATTATCACAAAAAGACATAAGTGGTGTAATCTAATTATACACATCATGATATGAAAGAAATCTTCATCTAACTTGTTTTTCAAGAGATTCTTCAAGATGGAGCAAATATTCTACTCGACACCTTTGGAAGTAGAATAAAAAAATAAACAGAAGTTTTAGCAAGAATTATCACAATCTTGTATGCAAAGTAGTAAAGGACAAAGAAAAGAAGATCAAAGATGCAAACAACTTATATTCCATCTAACCAAGTAGGTTTCTTGACATCCTCAATGGAAAATAGGGCTTTCAATTCAAGTGTAGATACTAATTTCAGGTCTGGTGCTGAAGGAGCATACACATATTTTGTCCCCATAAGATATATGACCTACATTTACTAAAACATAAGTTAATAAGTTGATAGTCCACAGAAAGAAGAAGTAAGGAAATGAATAACAAAAGGAAAGAAAGGAACCTATAAGAATATTCTGAGTTTATCTCTAGAGACATCCTGACCCCATGTTATTTATATTTATGTCCATTAGGGGAACAACAAATTTAAACTTATGAACCTACACTAAAATTTAAAGTCATAGGGGTCAACAATGTTGTCAAAAGCTACATAAGTTTATTTATAATTTTCACCCATACATGAATTCATGATTCCAACAAGCACATTTTTGAAAGGAACTACCTTTTCAGCACCAGGACTTATTTACATTTCTATTACCTAAGTTGGAGTAAGTTTCAATGTTTAATTAAGTAAAAGATGATAAGTCACATGTGATGTTCAAGTTAGACACAAGGAAAGACACACACTACAACAAGATAAAAAATTTGACAACTAATTACATTATTAAAATCTAACAACTTATTGAAGCTTAAATATTTGCAAAAGGGATAATTAAACTTGAAGAAATCAGATTTTTTTTTTTGTAGATTTCTCTTTAAAGTAACAAAAAAACTAATCTACCCTCTCTCTTACCCACTTCAGAACAAAAACAAAAGACACTAACAATAATAGCATAATAATTAATATATAATGCATCTGGGGGAACAAACAGCCACATGAATGTGATTAATGAATAGTATATAAGTAGCCACCGATAATGCAATTGTTCAAAAGGGAAGGGAAATAGCATGTGGAGCAAGCATATCTTTCACATGTACCCCACTAATAAAATATGCACCACGTGGCTTTCATTTTGTTTATATGATTGTGAACCCTTCTTTAATTACTTTCTTGGATTTTATATGCAAATCAAGACATGTACAATAAGTAGAGTAGAGGAATTGAAATCTCTGAATTTAAAAGAGTATGCCCTCTCTCTTATATTTGTCAAATAAAACCTTCTATGATCTTATATTTGTCAAATAAAACCTTTTATCTGAGAGAATAGCCTTCACAATGTCCTCCAAATCACAAGACAGCATAAGCCAACAAGCATTTGCCACATAAAGAAACCAATTCAAATACTCCTTCAAGAAAAATAAGGAATTTCATTTTTTTTTATTATGAAAATATTTAATTTGTGATTTTCTTGTTTTCACACTGGGGTTCCTAAATCCTTATGCATTAGAGAAAACAAAAATACAAAATTCAATTGAAATGACTTGACCCAAAAGTTACACAAACATTCCTACTTCAACCTGGGGCCATGGCACAATTTAAGCCTATCCCAACCAAACCTGTAGCCACATAAAACTCTTTTCCTAAAATTATTCACAAGCCTTCACTTAATAGCTTAATCTTTTGAGTCAAAATGATTCTTAACATAGTACCAAACGGTCAAGATTTTGATCCTTGCTTCTTCTCATCCCTATCATTAAAATTGAAATTCAGCACATGCTATAGCGGATTTATGCTTTCTCACACTTCAACCCCAATTGGCTTTCACATGAGAGGGCATCTTAGAGATTTATAATAAAACTATAATGGGCCTTCACTTAATAGTGTAAACTGAATTTTAAATAGTTCACGACATATTGAAAAGAGAGGAGAAAGTTATCAATTAAATTTAATCACACATGCCTACCTATTACAAACACATCCTACTTTTAAGAAACTTCTTAATCTTAGATTTTCTTCATCCATTACAATATTCAAGTTTTCAAGTTCATTTTGTTTTTAAAATTTTAAATGATAAAAATAGCCAAAAGCACAACTGCATGAACAATTTTTTTATATTCTTAGCTTGCAAATCATTGGGTGTTTCCACTAGATCACAAGTCAAAGTGATCGCTTTTTTTATTTGAAAAAAAATTATAAATTAATTTTTCATATAGTAAGCAAAATTATTTAAAATGATATAACAATTGCATATTAACACATTAACAAAATTTAAAAATTATATAATTTTGTCTGTAAAATATAAATGATTGTATAGAAGTCAACATAAATGCTATTTTTTTTATAAATACTGTTATGTTTTTAAATAAAATATAACAAAGCTAAGGATGAAATATTAGCATATATATGTTGTTTTATAAAGTAAAAAATGTAAATACTCTAGTTACCAGGATTACTTTCATTAATTTAGAAAAAACTTATCATTACTTAACAAAAAATCATGTCCTAAGTTGACCAATCCAAACCATTGGTTCATATGCCAGTTCACTCATTTATGAAAAAGACAACAGATGGACTGTTTCAGTTATCTTCTCACTAGTTGAACCAGCCAGTTTAGCCTAACTTCTAAAACTAAGCTAGTTAACTACTAGTGCTTGATAACTGCCAAGAACAACATCAATCCAGAAGCTAGGTTGTTAAGCAAAGGCCAAAGATTGGTTTTTATTAACACCTCTAACAAGCTCCCTCACAAGAAAACCATTTTCGGCTTGGCATTTGGATAAAGCACATGTGACTAAAATGGGAAGTACCAAGAATCTAATTTCACAGCATTTAATCATAGAACTTCCAATAACATGTGAAGGACCACTTTAATACAAAAGCATAATTTCTTAACTGAAGAGTGAAGACCCTAAATATGGTTATATCATATCCATAACACAAACAAATGTTATTGTAGTATAAAAAAGTTGTTATCATTTATCAACGTCAAACTCTGCTAGTAATCAACTTTAAAAAAGTGAGTCAGAATGCCCTATCATTGGACCATACATCATGATCTACTAAACATTAAATAATGCCTGTCAAGCAAAGAAATACGTCACTGAACTTACCAAAATGTGCTTTTTAAGAGAAAATTTATGAGGCATAGAGAAAAATTCATGATGAAGTTAATGATCCTAAGTAATTATTGTTATATAATTGCCCAATATTGTTCTATTAATTGTCATGTAAATCAGTAAACAAGGTATACATTTAAACTTACATGCCCAATGAATTGGCAAGATATTCCATGTGAACTAACTCTAGATCCACCATATCATTCACCTACATAAATGACATGTATCTCCAAAAGAATCATCAAAACTTTGAAAATAAAGACAAAGAAACGAATCAGATCAAGGTTATTATAAGAAGCAAAATCCAAGACATTTTATAATCAAAATTAATAGAAGGGTATAATAGCACACAAGTTATTTGACTTCATCTCTCTGTGGATTTTTATGTCTGTCATAATTTTACAATATTATAAGGTCATAAAACTATAATGAAGAAGCTACTGAGTTAAAAACTAAACACTTGCAGACTTAGGAGTCTTGTAGTTATCTCTTAGTATTATTCTCTAGATTCATTTTAGGATTATTCCCTAGCTTCATTCTGACAATAGGAATAGGATTGCTATTTATCTTCAGATTGCTTTGCATTTCATCATAATTTCCAAGAGTTTATCTTTCTTTAAACTCTTTCAGAAATTATAAATAAAGGAAGGTAGAAGGGTGTGTGTTCTTTGGCAGTCCCTAAGCTATTATGATCAGGTTTGACATCCATATCTTGTAATACTTACAACATAGCCATCCAGAGTCCAGCTTATGACATCCCATTTGATTGTTATGTTTCCATTGGATCAAGTGCATCATACGCTTCTGTATAAACAATTAGGACAATAAAATCAGATTTATATCATAACAAGAATACCAGAGTTGTATTTGTTTCAATTAATTGTTTCTCCAGCAAAGATTATAAAAGGGGGAAAAAGATACAGAAACAATGCTACAGCCATGATCATAATCAAGTTTATTCAAGTTAGACAAAGTAACAGTTTGATGCCTTTAACTCTTCCTCTTTTTTTTTTTCAGCTTTTAAAGATGCTAAAAAAAGATTTGTAATTATGACCCACCAAATATGATCTTGATGTCTTTAACTCTTCCTCTTTGAGTTCTGCATTCAATTCAAGAACAAGTACAAATCTCTATAAAACTCAATTAGTTCTAAATAGCAAGTTAGAGTTATAAAAAAGTAGTAATAGAAGAAAGATAGAATTGCAATTATCAGTTCAGATCAGTAAGAGAACACTTCCAAGAACTTAAAAAAAGGAAGAAAAGAAGAGCTAGAAGGAGTGGTACAGTACCTATGGAAGTGAATGTGCAACAACAGAAGAGTTATTCGAGTAACAAACATAGCAGTGTGACCAAGAAAAAAAATTACTGAATCACAAAAGATGAAATATACATTCTAAAGTTCTCCACGATATAGTACACATGTTTCGTTTCACTTTTCTAATGCTTATAAAATATATTAGTTAGTAAATTATTTATGTATAATATTTGTGTTTATAAAGTATCTATATGTAATCTATTTAATTTAACTTTTGGAGATAGATGTTATTTTTAAAAATAATTTAAAAAGCATGAATCAAATCTGAACCAAATCGATGTCTAAACTGAACCAAATTGACTACCTCTTAAACTGACACGGTCCAATAAAAGGCCAAACAGATTAGTTTGGTTCGGTTTGGTTTGGTTTTTGCTCAAAACTGAAACAAACCACATCTTTGAATACCTTTAGTCTAGGAGACATCTTGAAAAATGATCAATATAATATAACTATATTAACTACGTAGAAAAATTTAAAAATGCTTGATTTTATTAAATTCTTCTTAGCATCAAGCATTAATGTAGTATCTTTATCTTAAGATTTTGTAATTTCCACAAGTGTTATTCTTCCCATTCTTGCCGGGGACCTTGACTGGGGTTCAGGCCCTTTTCGTATATAAAGCTGCAGAAACGATATAATTCTCTCGTCTATTATATAATTTCTTCAAGAGAACGAATGTGTATACCCAAGTAAAACTCCTATGCAAACTTATAGACGTTAATTGGGTCTGGCAAATTTATTAAAATTTGAGTAGGCCTCATAATTTAAGAAGTACTTATAAATTACTCACTAATATAATATTTACATTAATTGTAAAATATAAACTCATGTTTTTATAAGATATGGATAGTAGCTTTATCAACTTAATCAATTTTAATTGGTCTATGCAAACTATATTGTTGACCAAGCAACACTATTTCATATGGTTAATGTTATATATATATTTTTGGCCGGGGGAGGGAGAGGAGGGGGGGACTTGGTAAGAATACTGCTAATGTTATTATTATTCATCACAGGCTGCTGAATTTCATATATCTTCAAAATATCGAATTAATGATTCTTCATTTGAAATTTGGTGAACAAACTTGATTACATTTGTAACATGCCTTTGAAAGCTTTTCATTTTTCTCATCCATTGCACAAAAGAAAATGACCAAGATTTTCCAAGGTGCAGTTTGGGTTTAGATGATAAAGTGCCCAAATATTAACTATTTATAAAATTATTGAAATTATATATCTCAGTTATATTTTAATAATATTTAAATTTAAAAATCAACGCAACATTACAAATCCCTTATGCCTCTTCCCCCCCCTACCCTTTTGCTATATATATATTTCCTTTTATTCTTAGCTTCCATATCTTGAATTTTGTCTCTTCCCCATCCAATAACTAAAATTTATTTAATTTACTTTCTCAAATTAATCTCTTTGTTTTACTTTTTCCTTTTCTTTTGATAAGCTTCATTTTTCCTTTTAACTAGGCATGATTTCTTGTATACTATATAAAATCTAAAATAAGTCGCATTATTAGTAACTTATAAATAATAAACAATGTGACTTTTTATAAATCTTATATAATTGTATTGATATGCAAAAAAGATATATTACATGTTGCAATTTCAAATATCTGAAATTCAACTAACATTTAATTTAGTGAATATAGCATGCATAAGAAGTGCCATCCTCTTACACTTGACTTACGTCAGGCTTAATTAGCCTCTGGACGTTCAAGAATTCTTGTACATAAAATAACATTTTCATTGTACGTATCATCTCTGAATTAGATCACCAAATTGCAATTTCTGTAAACTATACCACCGGTTAAAACTTAAGGAGAGAGTGAGAGGTCAGGAGATTGAAAGCAAACGCTTATGGCCAAAAAATTAGATATGAAATATCAGAGGCAAAATATAAAATAAAAAGATTTATAGTATAAGAGATTGAGAGCGAGAGAGAACTTATAATGTTGTGTTTATTTTAAAACCATGAATAAAAGTAATCTCAATCATTTATTTTAAAGAGTGAGGTCACTAGAAGCATTATTTGCATTAGATTTTAGTTAAGGGTTCCTCAATATATATCCAACTAATGTTTTCTGCTGAAAAGAAAAGCAGAATGTAGGACATACCAAATAGAATCCAACTAACCTACTGATAATAAGAAAGTGAATGTATATTACACCACTAACTTCTAATAAATAATCAGAAGTTATTGAGTGCAAATCTTGCACCAGAGACAAACATTAGAAAAAAATTATAATTTTTGCAGGAATCTCAATAAGAAAGGAACATGTAGAACCACTGAGGCAAACAATAGGGAATGCATTAATTGGACTTTGAGAAATTAAGTGAGTCCATTGGTAAAGTTCCTGAATCGTTAAGGTCCAAACAACAGTGGCAAGCAAGGAAAATTAATTCATGAATATTCAATAATGACCTTAATTAAGTTAAAAAATAAGCAGTGATATATGAGCTACCTTATTTTCATTGGATATAATATACCTTAAAGAATTAAGATGATTTTGGATCCAACTCCTTTGAAACAATATATACCCATTCATAAAAAACAGAATAACTATAAGCATTTGTTATTAGAAAATTATGACTAGATTAATGCTAAATAGGCATGCTACTATAATTTACATTAATGTATTCAAAGGAGTATGAGTAGGAAAGCATAGACAATATTTTCTACATAGCAAGACATGAACAGCCAAGTGCCAACTAAGAATTAAACATAGAGAGGGTGGGGGTCAAAAAAAATAAGGCATTACTTTCAGCTTTGAGTGAAAAACCCCTGCCAACTCTGACTTTCAAGTTGTATTATGAAGTTTGACCAGCTGTAGGCCTAAGGAAAATCTTAACAGCTTTCTTTTGGCAAGCTAATCATTTTTTTCAGTCCAGGCAAAGCATATTTGCTAAAGTTTTCTGATATCTAAGATAAGCATAAAAATTGAAGTTTTATGAGACCACAATTGACCATATTGAGTAAAGTCTTAAGACCAAGATAACTACAAAATGAACAATTGTCTATGTATTATTATTTTATATAGACTCACCAGAGTTTTTCTTCTAAAAAAAATAGAATTCATGTATGCAACTCATACATCGATGTGGGCCAATTTGCTTGGAGTATCCAATTCTGGGGGTAGTAGATATATATCCTTTTACTCTTCCTAAAAATAGAATCGTGTTAAAACAAGATAAAGAATCACAAAAAGGAATTTCATAATGTTAATTTTAGCAAGTTCCTAACATATTAGGGATGTTCTTTACTGCTGGGAATATTGGAAGCATGTTAGATTTGAAGGAATCATGAGTGACTAATTGTTTTGGGAATAGTAGTAATATATTCCACTCTTTCACATCTGTAATGGCGCCATTATTCGTCTATGCTAATCCATGCATTTTCACCATTTGCATGCTATAAATTCAAACAACATAATGTTAAACACAAATAAGGGATGGTATGTAGCGGAATAATAACAAGTTTTGGATTTTCTATTATGTTCCTTGCAACAAACTTGGTATCTTGTAATAATAAAGTTAAGAAAGAAGTGTTATCAATCCCTAATGCTTTGGGTACAATAATCAACTTACCTGCAGGTTTCTTTTAACTTCATTTAAGAAATCCTTACTTGCACTCCTTAATAAAATGGTACAAGTGTTTTAAGCAAAGGATTAAATGCTAGCCAATTAATTCAATATAACATCTCTAACTTCATCCTCCAAATTTTTATGGACGTAATCAAGATATATAACAACAAAGAAGCCTTTGGGTAATAATGTTAAGTTACAAAAATAATGTTAATCAAACATGTTTTATTGGTAATAATAATATTGTTAATATATTAACTATTTTTAGTACTATTAAAGAAGCAAATGCAGAAAATACAATAAGTAAACAGAGGCCAACTTCATTCAAGCCTTGCTAACACTGGACATGGATGTTATTACCAAATCCATTAAAAAAGTTGTATTAGTAAACTAAGCCAGAAATAGAACAGAAGTTTTGTTAAAAATAAACTTCAATAAAATGAAACAGAAAAGAGGCAAAAAAAAAAAAATGAACGTGGGATAGCAACTCATTCCAAATTTAGCCTCTTTTCATTTAATGGTTGTAGTGGCTCACCCACTGCTTCAACAAGATTTGAAACATATACAAGTGGGGAAGCATATTTTTCAACATAACAATACTGAGAGCGAGGTTAAGGGCTACACCTGTGGGCATTTACATAAATGTACTAATGTGCAGTATCATGTGATGATACAAAGCCTTGGGATCTCTGGAACTTCTAAACATGCCCGCGTTTGCTTCTATTCTAGTCATTGAAAATTCAGAAATTGAACTTAAAACATAAATAATAATTCAACCATTTCTCTTAAAAAGAAAGAAAGAATGAATGACAAAACACAACCTTTGGAAATCTACCTGCACAGAATGATTGGCATGGGCTTAAGTTGGTGCTCTCTCTTATAAGATTCCACATATTGAAGTATCTCTTGTAGACCTGCAGAAAAGTGAGATTTAATATTTCTCTAAGCTGCCATCCCTACTAAGAAGAAAGCATAATGCTGAGATACTTGATGCAATTGAACTAGGCACAGACTTGAGTCATGAGGAAATAGTAAGTGTGTATTCACAATAAGAATTTGGCCAAAGAAAAATATTAGTAAATAAGGTAGCATCTTTCACTAAATCAACCACCACAATGCTATCAACAAGCAACAAGGGAGGATTGGAACCTTCCATGGAATAAAAAAGGTAGTATCTTTCACCAAATCAACGACCACAATGCCCAAAAAATGTTTGAAGCTTTAAAATACAGACTACAATGATCCCCCATAGCCACCTATATTATAAAATAAATAATAAATTATATAAACACATGAGAGCTAATAACATGTGTTTTGATTTCTTTTCCTAAGCAAGCAGTATACAAGATATACCTAAACTAGAACACCTTTGACTACTAAAGCAATGAAGATACTGTGTTGCAAATGACACAATTGCTCCAAATTTTAAGAAGAAAGTTTTCTGTCACGACAAAAATAAAGAAGAGAATAAAGCGATCCAAAAGAGAAACAAAGACACTGCCCTGTTTTTACTAGCATCATTCTCTGAAAACACAAAATTACAAGAAAGATCCCATAGCTATCTAGAGATAAGTTATAGCTTTGACACTAAGAAGAATAAGAGACAAGAAGTATGAGATTGAAGAGAAAGCAACCCTAACCAAAGCGAAGGAGAAAAATGAAGGGAAAAGTGGTCGGAGTACATCAGTTAAATGAGCTCTAGACAAGACACACCACTATATTGCAAGGAGAAAGAAGAACTCAGTTGGAATAAGGAAGAAACCTGAAGCAAATCACAGTGAGGAAGGAGAAATAAAGCGAGGTGACTTCGACGATGACACACCACGGACAACTCGATCGACTATGGGACTAGTTCCAAAGGAAGTGCGCACAAGCTACAGTGTTGTTGCCGAGGAGAGTACGAGCTATAGGAAGAATAGAAGACATAGCCAGTTGGAGACTACGGAGATTGATAAAAATCGATGAAGACCAGTAAGAGGAAAGAATGCTCATGTGACAGCAAGCAGAGCATGTTGATGGCAAATGGAGAAGACAGCGATGGCGAGGGAGAGCTCCTTACGACATTGATGGCAACAATAACCTTTCAACGGTGAGGGAGAGCTCCTTTCGAATGCTTCACTCTGCTAGGGTTGGAAATTGAGTTTGAAAGAGATGGGGGAAGGGTTCATGACTTTTGCCTCATCAATTGAAAATATTTTTTTTAAGAAAATTTGTCTGGACCTTTCTAAACCGGTGGCTCAATTAGTAGATCAAGGAAAATAATCATTCAAAATCAATTATTCAAATAATCAATTTAAAAACACTTGTTAAAATCGGTTGCTCTGGCAACCGATCTAGAAAATACAAATTGTAACATTTAATTACAAAAATACCACCAGTCACACTTTTTAGATCGGTTATTTTTTAACCGATTTAAAATCTTGATATAAAACATGCTTTTTGTACTAGTGTCTTCTTGATTTTATCCTTTGGCAACCAGTCTAGCTTTATTTCTGATTATTAATCCAGACTCATCAAGCTTATTTCTAAAAAGCTATTTAGTGCCAATGACAGGATGATTTTTGGGTCTGGGCACTAAATCCCAAACTTGATTTCTTTTAAACTGATTCAACTCATCTTGCATAGCTAAAATCTAGTATTCATCAGTTAAGGCTTCTTCAGTACATTTAGGTTCAATTTGAGAAATAAAAGCACGGTTTATCATTTGATCCCTTAACTATTTTCTGGTTTTAACTTTCTCTTGAACATCCCCTATCACTTGATCAACAAGATGATTCATTTAATATCTCCAAGCTCTAGGGAGTTCTTAAGACATTTCTTCAGTATATTCATCCTCAAAGTCTTTCTCCTGAATATCTTCCTCTATGTTAACAGATTCATTTATTTTTGGAGGTTCAATTTTACCTTCATAAGAAAGATCTAAATTTTTAAAGTTTGAAATAAGATCATCCTGATCAGTGACATGTTTGGAAACAGTTTCATTTTCAATAAATACTACATGCACAGATTCTTCTACTAGTTTAGACTTCTTATTAAAAACTCTATATGCCTTACTTCAACTAGAATTGCTCAGAAATATACTTTCATCAGATTTGGCGTCAAACTTACCCAAATTCTCCTTTCCATTAATGTGGATGAAGCACTTACATCCGAACAGATGTAGATGTGAGAGATTTGTCTTTCTTCCATTGTATAGCTCATAAGAAATCTTCCCAAGGATTGGTCTGATGTAGGCTTTATTTATGATGTAGCTTGCTGTGTTTACTGTATCAGCCCAGAATACTTGAGAGAGTTCATTTTCATTCAGCATTGCTCTAGCCATCTCTCCAATTATTCTGTTCTTCCTTTCCACTACTCCATTTTGTTGAGGAGTTCTTGGAGCTAAGAAGTTGTGATCAATTCCATGCTCATCATAATACTCCAGGAAGTATGAATTCTCAAACTCTCCTCCATGATCTGACCTGATAGACACAATAGAAATACCTTCTTTATTTTGCACTTTCTTAGTTAAGGTTACAAATTCATCAAACGTATCACTTTTAGAAGGAAGAAACAGTATCCAGGTAAATCTAGAGTAATCATCTAGAACTACAAGCACATACAAATTTCCACCAATGCTTTTTACCCTAGATGGACCAATCAGATCCATATGCAATAGTTTAATTGGTCTAGTTATGGTGACTACATTTTTAGATTTAAAAGAAGATTTAGTTTATTTTCTTCTTAGGCATGCATCACATTCTTTGTCATTTTCAAAAGAAATTTTTGGTAGGCCAGTGACTAAGTCATGTTTAACCATTTTTGATAGTTGATTCATGTTAACATGTGCTAATCTTCATTGCCATAACCAACTATCATTATTCTGACTAATCAAACATACAAAATCTAAGGGAGGAAGTTCATCAAAATCAATAGTATAGTAGTTACCATCCCTTTGAGCTTTGAGGATTATTTTGTGATCACTTTTTCTGATGACCAGGCAGAACTTTGAGTCAAATAGTACCTAGTTTCCTTTGTCACATGTTTGGCTCACATTGAGCAGATTGTGGTTGAGGCCAATTACAAACAACACCTCTTCAATGGATGTTTTAGGATTCTTCCCCACAATGCCAATGCCAACTATTTTTCTATTTGATCACCTCCAAAGGTCACCTTTCCTCCTTTCTTATCTCTAAGAATGATGAACTTCTCCTTATCATCGGTTATGTGACTTGAGCAGGCACTGTCCATATACCATTTATTTCTCTTTCTAGCTTTAAGACAAACCTGCGAAACAAAGTTCATATTTTCTTTTTAGGTACCCAAATTTGCTTGGGTCCTTTTCTGTCAGTAGTCTTTTCCCTAGATACAGATGTACCTTTGGGAACCCATTTAACCTTCCTGTCAAGTTCATTTTTCTTTAAAGCACCATGAACTGGAAATATGTCCCTTCTTGTTACAGAACTGACAGGTGGTAAAGGGATTGCTGGATTGAGATGCAGGAAGAAAGCAATGCAAATAATATTTTTGTTTTGCATGCCTTGGTTGATCATAAGATTCAATGCGCCGTGAAATATGTTCTTTCTTTCTATTGCCAATAGCATGCACAAAATGTCTCATATATACATTCTGATTCTTTTTCTTAATCTTTTCTTTGACTACACAAGGATCATAGCTAAGTCCAGCCTTTCCCTGTGATATTCTTTGGCTTCCCATTAAAGTAAACAACATATCTTTACCTTTAGTAAGCCTAGACATACTTTTCACTAGATAGTCATTGGTTTGCTTTAATTTAATACATGATTTATAGCAAGCAGATTCAACAATAGGCAAAGAAGTAATTTCAGAGATGTTGCATTGAGATTCTAGTTTGTTATTCTTTTTCTTAGCTTGCTTCAATTCTTTGGCAACATTAACAAACTCATCATGCAACTCATGAAATGCATCCAGTAATTCAGAATAGGAAGGTTCAGATTGATATACCTCATCTTCTTGATCACTGTTGCATGGGATTTCAGCTTCTTCAGAGGCAAGTGCCATCAGACAGATGTTGGCAATTTCATCTTCTTCATCTTCTTCCTCATCTGAGCTATTGCCCCATATTGATGAGATCTTTGCTCTTTTCTTCTTGCCTTTGTCTGTAACTTTTTTTTCTTTCTCTTGCTTCTTGAGGAATTGTAGACAATCTTATTTGATATGTCCCTGCTTTTTGCACTCGTAGCAGGTGACAGGTTCTTTTACTTCTCTCTTGCTATCTCCAGCTGCTCCTTTCTTGAAGATTTTCTTGTTTCTCCTCTTGCTATAGAATCTTCCAAATTTTCTGACCATCATAGCCAGAGTTTCTTCATCTAGCTCATCTCCATCATCAGATTCTTCTTCTTTCTCCTCAGCAGCTTTCAGAGCAAGACCTTTCTTCTTTCTGTCTTGTCCTGCCTCCTTGAGAGCCTTCATTTTTCCTTCATACTCCTCGAGGCTACCAAAAAGAGCTGTGACAGAGGCCATTGATTCTTCTCTGGCTTCCTTTATTGCTGTTGCTTTAGGTTGCCATTCCAGAGGGAGAGCTCTGAGGATCTTTCTGACCTTTTCTGTCTGAGTGTACTCCTTTCCCAGACTCTTCAGTTGATTTACAATGAGGGTGAATCTCTTCTGTAGCTCTTTTACACTTTCTCCTTCCGCCATTCTGAAGCTTTCGTAGTCACCTAAGTAGGTGTTCAATTTGTTTTCTCTAACTCCAGTTGTTCCTTCATGAGCAATTTGTAAGGTGTCTCACATTTCCTTGGCAGTGGAGCATTGTGAGACCCTGTAGAATTCATCTTAATTCAAAGCACTGACTAGGAAGTGTTTTGCCTTGAAGTTCAACAAGACTCTTCTTTTATCTTCCTCATTCCATTCAGCTTTTGGCTTCTCTCTATACTTCCCATCATCCTGCAATACCATTGGGACAAAATCTCCTTTTTGGCTGATGGACCAGATGTCCAGATCAATGGACTTGAGATAGATTTGCATCCTCATCTTCCAGTAACCATAGTGTTCTCTACTGAAGCCAGGTGGTCTATTTGTGCTGTTTCCCTCTGGAGTATGCTTTCTCCAAAGCCAGCCATTGTAATTCCCGGACTGTAAAATCCTTTGATTGGGAATCCGGGCTTTGATACCACTTGTTAGATAAGTTGGCTTCCCAAGAGAGGGTGAATTAGGAAGATTAAAAATTTTTCTGCAAAACATAAAGAAAGTGAAGAAAGCAAAGTGTGATGGTAAAACAGAGTATAAATGAATAAACAATAAAAGTAGCAGTACAACAAATAAACTCTCTTAATCAGAGTGAATATGAAAGTTGGAGTACAAAGTTTGAAGTATGTGAGAGTAAGAGACTTTGAATAGATGATTTGGCAGAGTTTCAGTATATACAAAGTAATTTCGTTACCCACATCTTCAAATGAAGTTCTATTTATAGATTTATGCCCCAACTATACGTTAGAGACAAGATCTAGCCGTTAGAGATGTTACCCAATGGTTACTCTAAGAAACTATCTATTTATTAACCGCATTTAATGCTTTTGACACTCAAAGTTCAAATTTTAGTTGGTCAACAAAGAATTTTGCAGAAACTGAAAGTTATAGCCTTTAACGTTGAACTCCTGAAGTTCGTTTGTTATGAAGCAAAATTTGAATTTTCATCTTTAGAAAATAATTCTATGTTGGAACATACGAATTTTTATGTTGAAAGTTTTTCTATTAAGTGTGAACAATAATTTCATTTTGCTACAATGACTTCAAAATTCAAATTTTGGAATCCAAAATTCGTCTGTCAGTAGCTGGTTTAATAAGGCACAATAATTCATCTTATTCGAAATTTGAATTTTCAAAGGGCAAAGTTAGTCTGTCAGAGAGACCTTTTTTCAGACTTACTTCAAAGTTCGAATTTATGAATACTGTCATTCGTATGTTAACATATCATTATAACAGACTCACAAGCTTTATTTCTGAAATTCGAATTATCATGCTCATAAGTTCTTCTGTTAGTGAGCAATTTTGAAACCCTAACTAAACTTGGTTTCAGATGAACTTTGACATATTCTCAGACAAATTTTTCAATTTTCATAAGATGCATTTTATCTGAAATTCAAACTTTCAAAAGCCAAAGTTCGTTTGTCAGAGAAAGCTCTTTTCAGACACATATCAAAATTTGAATTTCTCAAGTCAAAATTCGTCTGTTAGAGAAGCCTCTTTTTAGACATGTTCATTTTCAATACGAAATTCGAATTTTCAAAGCCAAAGTTCGAATTTTCAAAACAGTAGATCAGTATAAACTTTTCAAACTTCATCTGTTGGTGGATGTTTTTCAAATATTCCATGAATTACCATAGAATCAAGGTTTTAAAACATCTTTTCACCAAATCAAAGTCTTTTATTCAAATTAAAACATTACTAAACATTCTACATTTATTCTTGCACTGATTTTTCTAGAATTCCTTCACTTGAAACCTTTTGTGCACCTTTGATATCTTTATTCCAAGCTCTTGAAGGTTTGTTTGGAATCATCAAAACACTTGATTCAATAAAAACAACTTCCTGAAACGTTAGAATAGTGGAAACAAACCAAACAACATGAAAAACTGGGTTGGGGTCGCGATTGCTACAGTATTGGCGTGGCTCCAGACCACCCCTGTCTCACCATGCTACTGGACTCTTTGGTGCCATGGCTTGCTTCCTGGCACTGAGAGGGCCCCTGCTGGTTTTCTATACCAGCAACTTCCACACTCTAGGGCAAACTACCGACGTGCATAACTTTATGCTCTAACCTCTGATTGACCTTATTCCAACTCCTACAAGTCAATCTAGTCCCAATCTATCCATAGACACCAATTTCACCCCAATCTAACTCCGTATGAAGATTCTAGACACCAGACACCATTTTAGCCACTTTTTGACCAAAACTCATAACTCACTACTTCCATTTGCTATCAAAGGCAATTCACTCACTCGAGACTATTCACACATGTCCAAAACCACTCAAACAACTTGTCCAAAGAGGTTTCGCCTCAAAGGAACCCTTCCTCTGAGATTTGACCCCCCTTGAATCTCACTTGACAACATGAGCTACAGGCCTTAAAACACACTAACGAAGCCCAAACAACTTTGGGGCTAACAAACACCATCACACAAACTCCTCAACACCCTGAGTCACACATACACTACCATTCATTATACATAACACATACAACACAATTCCACATACTTATCCATACATACAACATCCATTCATAAGAATCCTTATCCATGTCATACATCCATTACAAAACATTCTATCCAACTTGGCATAGGTTACATTATCCAAATTATACATGCTACATAGACCTAATATCCCCACGTCTGATGCTACTCATGCAACTTCTCCGAACTAGTGCTAGAACCATCACCTGAAAGGTTAGGTCATGGGAGAAAGGTGTGAGACAATGTCTCAGTAACCAGGAACAACCACACATACACATATATACATATATCTCATACAATCCATGAATGCAATGTGAAATGAATGGAATACATGTCTCCCTCGCACACAACTAAAACCATGAGTTGTTGTCATAACATGACATTTCATATAGGTAATTCCCTTCGAACAGTCAGTGAAGACTGATTCCGGGACATCACCAAGCTCACCTTACACTAATGCAACTTGGCGAAAGGTTACACTAGTGCTCGGCCTGTGGCTTTCTTTCTCTTGGACCACCTTGAATTGGTGGTGATTTAGGGAAGGTGCAGTCCACTATCGCCTGGCTCCCTTGGCCATAGGGGAGGATTTAGTGACAGGGATCCTTTCCTTATCCTCCCTAATTATATCTCATATCATCATATTTCATATCATCATATATCATATGGTGTCGTCATTACCACCCAATCCACCATATATCATAATCTCATAATGCCATGTGGTGATGCTCATATCATCATATAATAATCATCATCATATGTCATAATGTCATTCATGCATCATATCATGTCACATCAACATCATCATCTAGCTGTGTGCATATCACGATATATAGAAAATAGTACACGTAAACACATCTATATTGTGGTATGAAAGAAACATGCATATATATAGAAATATAAGTAACATCATACAATACAAACAAACACTTGGTTACCTCAAGTGTCAATACCACACACGTGAATTTCACAAACTTCTCGAGTTATCTAACACACTTGAACCCCTCTCGGTTAACCAAACAACCTTCACAATATCACAATTTCTCAATTAACCACATATACCAATAAACCAAACATTACAATTCAATTACTTTAGCCTAACCCAAGGTTTTAATACTCCTTTCATGCATCATTAAGCTCTTAGGAACCACTCAAACACCAAACAATTCCATACACTTCAGATTCCCAAGAGCCCTAACTAAAAACAACTTAGGATTAAGCTCATATCATACATACACCCTTCAAAACTCATACCTAAGCAACAAAAACACCAAAACACACCTCTTTAACTCTATTTCATCTATTTCAATCGGTGGATTTTGTCTCAAACTAGAAATCCCAACATATAACAGAAAAATCCTAAATTTAAACTGAAGAGGGAGGAGTAGGGATCACTTACCCATGTGAATCCAAGCTCTTTAGGCCTGAAAATTACTTCCAAAGCTCGAAAATCTCAAACCCTGGTATAGCTCTCACGTTCTTCTCCATCTCTCCCTTTCATTTCTTTCTTTCTATTCGTCCAAAAATGTTTCTAATTTAAACCAGATTCTTGACTCCTGTAGCGGCCAGGGCAGCTCATCATAGCTCCACCATGTTTCAGCCAGAAAAAGCCACTAGAGTTGCTCTCGCCGCGGCGTGGAGCTCAATTTTTCCTCCACTTGAGCCTTCCTTCGTCCTATTTCCTCTGGTTCTGCACACAATGCCAAAACAAAGTCATGAGGGGTGTTACAATGATGATGTGTTGATGATGTTGAATGATGATAAACGATATAGTTGTAGCTATATGCTAAGTTTATGGTTTATGTGCATGTAATGTGATTGTGAACCGTAGTGTAGGTCATGCTGTGTTGATGCTTGTATTAGTGTTTTGTGTAGGGCAAGTGTGTTTTGTTTGTGAGCCAAATGCAGTTATTGGCCTTTTTATGTGTGAATTGGGCATCCAATGCGTTGTGTTTATTTGGGGTTCAAAGGGGTCAAAATTTGGAGGAGTGATTTCTCCAAGATGAAACCTCCTTAGACAAGTTGGTTGTGTCAATTGGGACCTGTATGAATGGTCTTGAGATGCCAATTTGCCTTTGGTGGTAATTAGAGAGTGTAAATTGTGAGTTTTAGTCAAGAGTGATCAAATGGTCACGAGCATCCAAAATCTCCATAAGGAGATGGATTGAGGTGAAATTAGTGTCTATGGATAGATTGTGATAAGATTAACATGTAGGAATTAGAGTCAGGTTAATCAGAGGTCGGAGTACAAAGTTTTACGCATTGGAAGTTCACTAGAAAAATCATTATTTTGATGATATCGTATCTATCATGGGCACCGTGGTGCCAAGGGTGAGGCCATGGCATCATACTATTTTGCCTCCACTAAACCGCAATGGTACTATTGAGGCTACGGCTCTAGCTTTGTTTCACCCAATTTTGTCTTGTTCGATTAATTTTTTGTTATGTGTAATGGTTTTCTAGGTTGTTTTTTATTAGGTTATTGCACCACTAACTTCATAATCATGGGTAGGGTAATTCTCTTCATGCGACTTCAACTGTCTCAAGGCATAAGCTATTACTCTCCCTTGTTGTATCAAGACATAACCTGGACCCTTCTTAGAGGCATTCGTGTAAACCATGAATATCTCATGTGGGTTGGGAATGGTCAACACCAAAGTATATGTCAGGCGAACCGTTAGCTCTTGAAAAGTTTTTTCACACTTGTCATCCCAGATAAAAGGTTGGTCTTTCCATGTTAGCCTTGTCAAAAGCATAGCAAGCTAAGAATAGTGAACCTACAGTAATAACCAGCTAAATCCAGAAAGTTTTGGATTTTCATCATAGATTGTGGCCTTTCCCATTTTAACATTGCCTCCACCTTACTAGGATCCATTACTATACCTTTGGCTAAGATCATATGCACTAAAAACTTCACTTCCTTCAAATAAAATTCACACTTACTTGGCATACAATTTGTAGTCCTTTAATACCTACAATGTTGTATGAAGGTGTCATTCATGCTCCTTCTCACTTTTGGAGTATATGAGAATACCATCAATGAACACCACCACAAACTTATCCAAATATGGTCAAAACACTTGGTTCATGTAGTCCATAAAGATGGCAGGGGCATCCGTCAGTGTAAAGGGCATAACAAGAAACTTGTAGTATCCATACCGAGTTCGAAAAGTAGTCTTAGGCATATTTTCTGCTAGCATGCTGAGTTAATGGTACCCGCACTTCAAATCAATATTAGAAATCACAAATGCACCAACCAACTGATCAATCAAATCATCAAGACATGGCAAAGGATACTTGTTCTTAACTGTCACTTGATTCAACTGCCAATAATCAATGCATAAACGAAGACTTCCATCCTTCTTAACAAACAACATCAGAGTTCCCCATGGTGAGACACTAGGTCAGATGAAACCCTTTTCTAACAAATCTTTAATGTACTTTTTTAGTTCCATCAATTCTGATGGTGACATCCGATAAGGAGCTTAAGAGATAGGAAACTCAACCTCTCTCTTAGGTGATAATCCGGTAACCTCCTTAGGAAACACCTCAGGATAATCACAAATAATCGAAATCTTCTCCAACCTTTCTTCCACCTCCGCTGTACAGAGAAGAACTCCATAATCCCTTGACATCCCTTACATAGATACCTCTCTGCCTTAGCATAAGAAAGACGGTAACTTCCTCCAGCATCCCAAGAACCAGGAATATTCGTGGGCAAGGATACAATCTTCCTAGCACAATCCAAAATAACATTATTAGCTTCCAACAAACCATACTGATAGTGACATCAATCCCCCGTAATGGCAAGCAAATCAAGTCCAGGGTGGCACTTTGATTCTTAAAGTATACTACATAATTGAAACATGCTTGAGTAGTCCTCACTGAGATTTCCATAGATGTCGAGACGGACAGCTCAAAAGGCAACTTGATTGCCACCATGCCCAATCTCTGAGCATGATCAAAAGAAATGAAAGAGTACGATGGACCAGAGTTAAATAATGTATAAATGGTAAAGCCATCGAGTTTCAGAATACCTCAAATTAGATTTGATGTTGTATCCATCTCTTATTAAGATATAGAAAAAATCCTTCCTGGCATTGTTGGCTTCTTCATAGATCCTTCCTACTTCAAGGTAGTACTTCCACAAGAGACATGTCTTGGCTTCCCACAATTGTAATATATCAAACAGGGTCATGCTCTATGGCTAATCCCACATTTCTCATATGTGTTGGCATTAAATCTTTTCTCCACGGCCTACTATATCTAAAGCTGCTCCTTCTATGACCACCCCTTACAAATAAACCTCTCTTCTTCTACAAACCATTGCTACTACTACTGCTACCCCTACTAAAAGTAGTCTACTTACTGATTCCACCAGTAGTCCTCAGATGTGAAAAGGCTTTGAACATGAAATTGTTATTCTCCTCCTCAGATTCTCTCATCTTCCTAGCCACAACCTGTATCTTAGCATAGATATCCTCAAATAAGGTGTCATCTACATTAGACAAGCTCTCTTTAATCTCAGGGCACGCACCCTCTATTAAGCGCTGCACTTTTCACCTATCATCAAGAAAATTCTTTTGGTAGGTGGAATATTTTGCTAGGTCAAGGAACTTGTCGATGTACTCATCCTCTGGTAAATTTCTTTGCTTGAATACAAAAAATTTAGCTTCCTTTTGAATTATCAAAGTAAAAGGGAAATAATGAGCAAAGAACTTCTCTTTGATTGCTCCTAATTCAAATGACTTCCTATAACCTCCATACCCAACCTCACATTCTTCCACCATTGCTTAGCCTTCTGCCTAAGCTTAAATGCAACTAGTTGGACTTTCTGCTTAGAACTACAATCCATAACCCCGAAGATAGTGTCAAGCTGTTCGATCCATTCTTCTGCAATAGTGGGATCCATTTTTCCTTCAAAGGTAGAAGGGTTAAACATGCTAAAGTCCTTTATTTTTTCAGAAATACCACGTTCCACCCATGGGGCCTAATTTTGATTCCTCAAACCTTCACCCCTTATGGCATCCAAGTCCACATACATCTTTGCTTCCCCTTCTTATAGCTTCTTCTTGGAATCAACATACTCCTATTATTCCATATATTCTTGCATCCGAACCAACGTCTCATTTTGAATTCAAACACGATCATTCAAATCCATGATCATCTTATACATCTCCCTCAAAAGATCATTATTGCTAGGCCTACCACGATGTGCCATAGGTAATTTATACATAATAGTAACACAATTCAGATATTGAGATTCTAATCTAGCATGAAACCAAGGGATATGAGAGTATACACCAATAAAACAAGTAAAGTGCCAAGCATGGTTATATTATATCATGCAAAGAGAAACAATTGTTTGAATCATTGTTTTGATACCAAAATGTAACATGTTAGAAAGATAAAGACCAAACTTAGCACTACGATGTAAAACATAACAGGAGGAGACTCAGAGGTAAGGCAGTGCCGTGACAAGACCAATTGGCATTGTAGTGTGAGAAGTTTCTAGATAGAAGAAGGAAGGAAACTAAATGACATGGCGTTGTGGCCATGGATCTGGGCACCATGATGCCATTGGCAGCAAAAGCATCAACTTTTTGTTAATGTTTTTGACTAACTTTTGACGTACATAACTTCTCACTTCGACCTCTAATTTACTCAATTCCAAAACCTACAAGTCACTCAACTCAGCTAACTACGAGTACAAACTATCATTAAGAATACCTTCGTATGAAGATTTAAGACATTTAAAACCAAAATGGTTATTTTTATGCCAACTTAGCTTACTAACTACTCCCAGAACCTTCTTACTCCAATCCTTAACTTCTAAACAAGTCCTAACTATCTCAAAGACCATGTCCAAGAGGATGCCATCCCAGAAGAGCTACTTCTCTAGGTTTTGACCCATTGAACCTCATTTTACATTGATGGGTTATATACCTATTTGACACATATAAAGGCCCATGAACCAAACCAAGCATGCAAACTAACCAATCACATCGAAAGGAAAGTAGGGGGATAACAAGTTCTCAACCTGAAACACCAAGATAGTGAGATCTAGACACCATTAGGTATATATGATATACATTTACTATGCAGTAAGCCATAAACACTATCACAAACCTAAATCTGGCATAACCATCAATCCATGAAGTATAAGGAAGTCTTGACAAATTACATATCCTACCTACTTGCAGAAAACAAGAGCACACAACATGTTACACATTGTACCACATAATTATTACAATTGACACCTTACTGAAGAAAACATCAATTGACAACAAGAGAGGGGTCATGGCCCTACAACCCACAAATATACTATCCATTAGCACAATAATATCCATCATGCTTGCTAAGCCTTAATGAATATTTTCATAAATACTATAGCCAACATCATGTTCATCATAATTTGGAGTAGCAAAAAAGAAACTTACTATGAACAGAGCTAAATGTAATATATGATGGGTGCATAACATTATATGAAAAGAGCTAAACATAATCTATTCTAGGTGCATATCATGATATGAAAAAAGGTAAACATATACGATCAATTATAAAAGAAAAGAAATATACCCCAATTATCTCAAGCTGTCCGAACCCTCATGACATCTCAGTAGGCCGATAAAGAACAGCTACAACATACGAAAAAGGATGTAAGACCGAGTTACCACATTGTATCAAACCAATGCATAAGGTAATCCACACAACAACCTTATTAGAATCCATTCCAATTCAACCAATCTATTCAAAGTCCAGTGGACCTAATACTTCATATATCAAAATGGCTACTTACTAACATTCCAATGCTTCCTAAATACTCTATAAAGTCAGGAAATCCCAAATGAGTAAGGTTTCAACCTACATATTACCAAATATTTAGTATCAATACAAATTATCACCCTCCAGTGAACACTACTCGATAACCTAACACAAAACCATAAAAAACAAGGCACCCATAATCAAATCCGTATACCAAAATACCTATAACAACTCATAAACCATATTTGAGTCCATACAAATTTGGATATCTAGTAGAATATAAAGTAAGAAGCCAAGGCTTGGAGAAAACACCACTTAACCACTGAAAAACCATCACCCAACACTTAAAAACATTCTACAACACATCTTTAAAGCATTTAAATGCAAATTAACCAGTGAAAACATAACCAAATCGGAACTCTAAGCAAACCCAAGAGGAAACACCATCCAAAAACATGTGAATGAGAAGAAGAGAGGTTAAATAACACCATACCTTCAAGATTCGAGCTCCCTAATGCCTGAAATTACGTTCTCTAGCAGAGCACAAAATTTCTCCCTTCAAACCACTATTTCTGCAAACCTTATCGTCTTCTTTCTAATTTGATATTTACAACTGGCGCAGAGTTAGTTTACTATGGCACGAGCCCATTTTGTCTTAGCTTAAGTCCAATTTGGCAACTTTCGCAATGACACCACTGGAACTCACTATGGCATAAGAGAATTCTACCTCCTTCTTTTAACGTGCTCATTTTCTTATCTTTCCTCCAATCTTGGCCCTCTGATCTTGTGCAATTCTAATGATATCTTTCCTATTAGTTTGATACACTAGTACAAAATATCTTTTCTACATCTGTATCGGTTGTTTAAATAATCAATCTAAAAAAATGATAGGTGGCAATTTTGTAAATAAGTGTTCAAGCTTTAACTTTTTAGACCTGTTGTTTAAAAAGTCCGATCTACAAAGTTGACCAAATTACCTCACCTTCTCTCTTTGCTACATGCTCTTACCTCCCCATTACCCATTTTCTTTTTCATAACCTTTACTCAGACTTGGTATCCCCACCAAACAACACCTTTGATCCTCACCTTTGGCCTTCATTGTTTGACCTAATCGCCTCACCCTTTTCCTTTGTTTGCTTCTTTATGCCTCATCCTTGGACCTTCTTCATTTGTTTGTTCCCTTCACACCTCTGCTCCTCATCTCATCTTCATGAAGTCTAACTTTGGTCCAAGCTTTGCAACTTTTGGCCTTGAACTCAAACCTGCTATACAAATCCAATTTTCACCTAAGTAATTACAGAAGAGGGGCTTCGATTCATGAAGTTACATTCCAATTTTAGGTTTGGGAATAAAATTTCTATATATGTTTTTGCTTTTTATTTTCAAGTTATGTTTGGAACTCAAGAAGATTAAGGCTAAGAGTTCAGTAATAGGGCATCTTCTTCTTCTGTTGGTACAAAAATAGGGTTTTTTCTTGTTTTTATTGGCGCGGACTATATGGGACAAATATAGGTTGTTTTAGGCATAAGAGAGTTTTATGCTATTTGTAGGTTTTTGTCATGATAATGAAGAGTATGATATATATGTTTTCTGTGTTAAGTTGTCATAGATGTCAACTGTATGGGCCTATATGGGACTTGTATATGTTGTTGTAGATGCTTATCTCTGTAAAAATCTACATTTTGTTGTTTCCAAATTCACTATGTGTTAGATCTTTGTTATGAACATTTTGTCTTTGTTTTGTCCTGTTTATCCTAGTTTTCTCTCAACTCATGTTATGCATCTAAATCCTCAACTCCCTCATGATTTTCAAGCCTCAGAGTGTTATTTCCTCTTGGTCTTCTCTATCCAAGAAACAAGCTAGAGTTAGTATACTGAGGATTGGTTGTGTGTATACATGAATTGAAACTAAGATTTGCACTTTGAAAGTTAACTGAAGACCAAAACTAAGGTCAGTTATTTTCTATGAGTTTGGTTAGATATGACATGGTATTGATGCAATTATTGGTAATATCATTGGCATTTGACATTAGTATTTGCAGATTGAGATATAGACAAAAAATAAACTCTTGTCCATCTCCTGCACATACAGAACCTAAAATTTAGAGGAAAAAATATATAAAATTACCTTTAATGTAAATGCTTAGTTGCTGTCCAATTCATCCGCAACAGTTGGACAAGAGTTTGATACTCATTTTTTTACCAAACTCATTAGTGATTAACATTCAAGAGCAAGCAAATTTATGTGCTAAGGTGAGCAAGATCATGTCTTTGCTCTCATTGGTCTATTCCACTTTAGTTCTTTTAGCTTAGTTTACATAGTTATATTTCTCTTAATTGTTTTTTTACCCTTGAACATATTTAGCAACAGTGAAAGATGAACCTTACTTATAAAACAATGAGAATGACAGTTTATCGAGATGAAAATGTAGTGAATTTACAGTTAATACTAAAATTCTCATCATATAACAATAGATCAATAAAGCCTATTTTATGGAGTCATTTGTTTGGTTGTGTACCTGATTTGAATGAGATGGAATTCTTAATAAAATGGAAAGGCTAGTCACATTTGCACTGTTAATGGAAGTCATTCACTGAGTTGTAAAAAGTATTCTTTTCATTGTTATTATTGTTGCCATCTACTTTATCTACTTTTGTTTTTATTCCCCATCCCCTCCTTTTCTAAAAGTACTCAGTGATGATTCTCTCTTTGTTTAAGTTTGTTGTATTAATCTTTTCTATTTGAGGCTTATTCATTGTCTCTTTTTTGTTGAAAGTTTTGTATTTGCAGTTTGTTTGTGTGAGATTGCATTTGACTAATAAGGACCTTTTGGAAATATCTTGAAGTTATCTAAGTGTCAGGCATGTTTTAATTTTATAATTATTTTGGTGCTATTTGTAAATTGAGATCAATGATGTGAGTATGGAGATGGATTTAAATATTATCAAGCAAATTAGTCAAGTTTGTTTTCCTGCATTTTGTGAATTTGATCTTTCCTTTTTCTTGTGTCTATGAAGCACTATATCTAATTTGGTCATGATTTGCTTTTTCAGTAGGAAAGAATAGTTGCAAATAGGATCAGTAAAGATAATTCTGGTAATGTTATTCAAGAGTACTTGGTCATGTAGCAAGGGCTTTCTTTTGCTAAAGTGAAATGGTATGGTAAAGTTTTAGTATTGATTGTTTTAAGCCTTTATTTTTCTGTACTTCTAAGGCCTTTTAATTAGAAAGGAAGGGTTGATCTTTTTGCCATATCGTTTTAAGTCCTTGTATATGATTTAGTATTCATTGACATTAGTTGATCTTTCTGCATTGATACTATTTACTAGTGTTGTTTATTCATATTTTGTATCAAGGAAAAGGACATTAATATTGCTCTTGCTCAGCATGCTAATGATGAGTATAAGGTAACCCTCTTTATTTTACTTATTTTATTTTTAAAAGTTATTTTAATTAATTATTGTTGAAAGGAAACATTGTCTTTTGGATCATTTAATTCTAGTGTTTATGTCCAATGTGTATTTTGATTCCTATATTTCTTGCTTAGTTGTGCTATGTATTTTTGGCAAGCTAATACAAATAGAGAAACTCTATCAACATTGTTCAATTACTTATCACCTAACAGTAAGCATTTTGTTCTGTCACCTTTGAGCAGGCTCGTGAGGCTACAATGTCAATTCAAGGAAAGATAGTAGATCTACAATGCAAGAAGAGCAAAGGTTTGTATCTATTTGGTATTATGCAATCTTTTATGCATGTTTCTATGCTCTCTTTGTATAAAACTATTAACATTTGTGATTGTGCTGTATCCTTGGCATGGGTTTTGGTGCAATATTATTCTTTTGTCCTTGTTATAATCTTACTTGAAAAAAATAAAATAAGACCTTTCCCAAATATTAGTTGAAGAAATGCACTTATGCAAATTTATGTACATATATATATATATATCATGTGTATGAGTTATTAAAAGTTGAGGTTTCAATCATATTATTATATTATTATGAAATTGCATATTTTATGTACATACATACATACATTTATATATATATATATATAAAGTTGTCACTATTGTGAAAAATGAAGTGGCCATTATGAATTTGGAGAAGGTATGTGAAGTTGTAATTCATGTTATTAAAACATCAATATATTCATATAGAATTTGTTCTATATGAATATATTTTGTTTGGACGAGTATATTTTTAGGAAGTTTATGGATGGGTTACTTTTGTGTTGCTTAAAAACTGTTTAAAAACTGAAAGAATCTAAGAATATATTCAAATACTTGAAAGAATATATGTAAGGTTTTTTTGGTAGATGATTCAAAAATTGTTTTTTACATAATCTAAGAAAGCATTCAATATTCACGATTCCATTCCATATAGGTCTAAATTCGGCTTGATTATGCTTTATTGCTACATATATGATGGAACAAACTTACTTTAGATTCTACAAAGGTACCCATGTCCTACTTTCAGTTTCCAAAATTTTGGCATTGACCCGCAATTGAAATAATATTATAACGTAAAGCAATCCCCATATAATTAAGGGACATCATCATTGATGACCTACTTGATTTTTATTGGCTTCTTCATAGTAATCATTTGCTTTATAGTATTTTTTGTCTACTTTCTATTTCTCCCTTACCCTTCTTTTGTTGAACAAGACAACTCTAACTCATTAGTCTGCTGTGCAGATGATGTGGTGACTTAATTTTTTTTTTGTTGCCTTCTGTTGTATTGTTCTTAACAATGACTATGTGCTGTATTATATATGTATAATGCACACTCTTTTCACTTTGATGGTGTATGGAGCATTGGGTGTTTGTAACAAGTATAATGAGAAAAGATCAGTTATGGCTGCTAAGATTCTAGCATGCTTTCTTGTGGTGATCTCAATTTGGGAAAGCCCTGGAGTCTTTGACATTGTGGAGTCCATTTGCTTTCATTTTAGGTAGTAAATCTACTATGCTTGGAGTTATTAACTTTTAGTTTGACTTTGGTTATGCTTTCTAACACCTTTTTTAGCATGTTATAATAATTGAGTAGGTAAGCCAGTTGCATTTGTTATCTTTATTTCATGTGTACTCCAATAAGTTGCCACACTCAATTGCTATTTTGGTTTAGATTGGGCATTTATTTTAGCTAAAATTGGAGGCCTCCTCTTGTTGAAAGTAATACTCCGCCAGTTGACATGAAGATGAAAATGCTGTGACATATTAGTTAAAATGTATTAAAAATGTGTTAGTATATTAGAAACTAAACTGCTTTTTTTTTTGCCAGGACCACAGAACTAAAATGTAATTGAAATGCAGAGTTATATACTTCTTAATGTAATTTTTCTTGTCAACAGGTTCAGTAGGCTGGGATTATATATATAGCTACAATTTTTTTTTAAGAAAAGGAGTTTCTAGATCGGTTCAAAGTCACAAAACCAATCTAGAAAGTCTTCTCATTTTGTGATTTTTAACCACTTTAAACAACCGATTTAGAATTTATTTTCTAGATCGGTTATAGAACTAATCTAGAAAGTGATACTTTCTACATCAGCCACTTCTACACCTACTCCAGAATAGATCTAGAAAGTCTGTTTTAAACGATCTAGAAAGTGTTTAGTGTAGTAGTGATAATACATCTGCAATGACATAATCAAGGTCATTACAAAATAAACATACACTAATGTTAAATATTAGTGATAATTTTGCATTAGAGAGATGACTTAGAATTGTTATTGCTAAAATTATTTCATAGCATGTGAATTACTTGCTCTTTATTATAATTAACAGTATTTAATTAGTACTAGTCTTAATTTTATCTCAAAGCATATATCTCAATGTAAAAAAGACTACCTAATTAATTTGCCCACAATTTGTAGTGCAATCAATTAATTCACAATTAAGAGCAAATTAATCTATTGTAACTATGTGAGGCCAGTAGGTTTATTTCTATCTTACAAAGTGAAATCATGAACCCAACATCACTAGTTTCAAATACCCACACAACCTAATTAACTAAAGATCTATTCCAATTTTGTTATCTCTTAGCTCCATTAGAACCAATCAACAAGGACGCATGAAGAGTATACTAATTGGATAAATAAAAATACCATTATATAGCAATCAATAGTGAAAAATATACACTTACACATAAATAAAACTACAATAATTTCAAGAACAAGAGTTTAACCTTACATTGAGAGTTTAACAAAGCAAATCAACAAACCAAACCGAGTAAGTAATAGATCAAGTTCAAAGAAATAAAGGAAGAGGAAAAATTACCATAAAAATCACCAAATCTCCATTCCAAGCCATGATAGGTGAACCCTTATGGAATCAATTCAAAGAACTCACTTGAAGCGAGTGACACTCGGATCATTACAATTACAAGAAACGAAAAAAATTGAAAAATAGAAAAATAGCAAGAAGAAGGGAATAAACAAGAAAGCAGAAAAGATATGTTGGTCTAAGTGAATTAGAACCCAAGAGAACTAGTCTTTTGAACCCTAGTTCTGGTGACACCACAAGGATTAACCAATTCCTTGATAAGCCATAGTTTCATCATAGCACTCAAAGAACACAAGAGAAACTCATAAAAATTCTGAAACTTTAATCATTCAAATATGAAAAACACACATGAAATTTAGCCTTAAATAGGCAAGGTAAAATCTAACCTAATAAGCCTAGAAAACCTAATTAATTTGGCTTAAGTAATCCTAATAAGATTAGGAGATTTTGGGCTCAAATAATACTCCTATTGGACCTAGAAAACTAGTAAAATAATATTCTAAAAATAAATGACGAAAATTCAAAGAAAATAATAAAAATAACACCTAAGCCTTATAAACATGTCACCACATTAGTGAAATCACATGTTTGGCACATGACATGCTTATTTACAAGATGGTTTTATCAAAAAGACTACTAATTAACTAATTAGGCTTTATTAATTAACAAAGTTCAGCCTATAATTAATAAAAATCCAAGTTCTCCATGCTCCTCTCCAAACTCTTACAAGTCATTCCTAACCTTTACTCTATGATGAAGAGATGGAATGACATAGAAGGATAAACTAGAGAAAAAAGGCACTAAAGTAACTAATGGACTCACTATGAACTCATGCAATTTGAAGTCAAAAGAAATTGTGGACTCATGCAAGAATGATGAGTGACATAATTTAAAGAAATTGGGAACATAATGAGAAGGGTAAAGAAAATACAATGAAGACACATAAGAAAGATGAGGTCAAAAAGGAAGAAGTTTTGTACAAACTACTTTAAACTTACTTTCACTTTCATTCTTCCTCAAACTTTCCTTTCCTTTTCTCTTTTCTCTCTTTTTCTTTCTCTTTTTCAATCTTCTCTTAATCATTTTGTCACTTATTCTTTTTGCACTCTTTGCATTTTTGTGAACTCTTTCTCTCTTAGTTTTCCCACTCATGTTTTTCCACTTAAGCTTACTCTTTATTTTCTCATGAGTTTTACTTGAATTACACATCAATGATTCATGGGCCTTTTCCACTACAAAAGAGCAGAGACTAACATGCCCATTCAAGTTAGAATCAAAAGTATAATCTCCAATTACCATGTCAATATGCTCAATATCAATGCAATTATAAGAGTCAATTCCGAAAGGAATCATACCATCCACAGAATTTTTCACCAAATCATTAACAACAAATAAATCATGTTTTCCTTCTAAAAGTTGCACGCAATCATGGTTAATCTCATTAGCACAGTCATGAAATTCCTTTTCCAATTGATACAAATTAGAAACACCACTAGAATCAAAAGTACTAGCAACTTCTAGATTAATATTCTCCTCTAAATGATGAGAGCAATCAATCTCTTCAACATAAGCAATATTATCAAAATTATTGATATTCTCATGTTCAACACATTCAAGCTTGCTTTCCAATTCAAATGATCCATTGCAAGAGATATCATCAACGCAAACAACATTCATCTCATCAGAATTATCACATCCTAAATCACAAGAGATATCAGTATTAGAATTTTAAGGTTCAGGCATGGCTGTAGCGGATTCTCTTGTTCCATCATCGGTTGTTAAAGTGATAGCAATTTCGTCATCCACTCGATCATCTTTCTCCACGTAGGAATCACACACAGTAGGAGTTAGATTCTTTTTCACAGAGCTGTGTATCTCTTTAAGATGTTCATCTTCACTCTTAGGCATAGGTTGATCGTGAAAAGAACTAAACTTTCTTCTCAAAAGACTTTTTATATCCTCCCATGAAGTGATAGGTTCAAATCAATATTCAATCCATGTTTTGTAGAACATTTCCTCTAATACCCCTCATGGTTTTGTTTTAGCATGGTGTACAGGACCGAAGGAAAATAGGGTGGAGAAAGGCTCAAATGGAGGAAAATAGAGCTCCATGCCATGACTTGAAGCAGAGCTGCCATGGCGAGAGCGTGTCTAGTGGCGTTGTTTCAGCTGAAACTAGTGGAGCCGCGGCGAACTGCCATGGAGCCGCGGTGAGAGTTGGGATTTTTGTTTAAATCTGACTTATTTCGGACAATCGAAAAAGAAAGGAATGGAGGAGAAACCAAGGAGTTCTGCTAGGTTCGGCCATTGGGAGTTGTTTTTCACCTCTAGAAGCTTGGATTCAAGTTAGTAAGTGATTCCTACTCCTCCCACTCCATTTTCTATGGATGAAATTTGGGGCTTTTCGGTTATATGTCAGGATTTTTCATTTGGGGCGAAATCCACCGATTGAAATGGATGAAATGGGGTTAATGAAGTGTGTTGTGGTGTTCTTGTTGCTTGGGTGTGAGTTTTGAAGGGATTATATGTGTTTAGAGCTTAACCCTAGGTTATTCTTTGTTGAGAGTATGAGGAATCTGAGTTGTGTGGAATTGCGTGATGTTTGAATGGTTCCTAAGAGCTTAATGATGCATGAAAGGGGTGTTGGAACCTTGGGTTAGGCTAAAGTGTGAATTGTGGAACTTGGATATTTGGTATGTGATGTTAATCAAGATATTATGGTATTGTTAATGTTGTTTGACTACATGGAGAAGGCTAGTCGTGAGATTGGTGTTCAAGAAAACTTGTGCAACCTGTGTGAGCATGGTATTGACAACCTGAGGTAATCGGGTGTTTTTTTGTATTGTATTATTTGTTTGATATGACAGTACGTATATTTATGTATATATATGCATGTTTCTTTCATACCACGATATAGATGTGTTTGTATGTACTGTTCTATATATATATCGTGGTATACACACAGCTAGATGATGTTTATGATGATTATGATGATGATATTGACATGACATGACATGATGCATACATGATATTATGATATCATGATGATGATGACACATGAGCATCACCACATGACATTGTGAGATTTCGATACATGGTGGATTGGGTGGTGATGACGATATGATATATGATGATATATGTTAGGGAGAACAAGGATGGAATATATATGTTAAGGAGGATAAGGATGGGATCCCTACGGCTAAATCGCCTTCTATGGCCAGGAGGGGAAAGGCGTGCAGTGGATTGCACCTTCCCTAAATCGCTACCAATTCATGGTGGGAAAAGGGAAAGAGAGCCATGGTTCGAACATTAGTTTACGTTTAGCCAGTGACACTAATGGGAGGTGAGCTTGGAGATGTCCTAGAATCAGTTTTCACTGACTGTTAGAAGGGAATTACCTATACGCAATGTCTTGTTATAACAATAGCCCGTAGTTCTGGCTATGTGCAAGGGAGACATGCATTCCATTTATTTCACATTGCATTCATGAGTTGTATGAGATGCATATATAGACATATGTGTATGTGTGGTTGCCCCTGGTTACTGAGACATTATGTCACACCCCTCTCCCATGAACTAACCTTTTAGGTGACGGTTCTGGCGCTAGTCCTGAGAAGCCAAAGGAGTAGCAGAGGATATGGAAATACTATGTCTATGTAGTTTATGTGTATTTTGGATAATGTATCTTGTGCCAAGTAGGATAGAAGGTTTTATGTTGAATGTATGGTCATGGATAAGGATTGTTATGGATGAATATATGTATAGTTATGTATGTTGTGTGTATGTGTTATGTATGATGAAAGTTGGAATTGGTCTTAATTGGTGTGTTTTAGGGCCTGTAGCCCGTTTGTCAAGTAGGGGTTCCAAGGGGTCAAATCTCAGGGGAGTGGTTCCTTTGGGATGAAACCTCTTTAGACAAGTTGGTTTGGGGGGTTTTGGACCTATATGAATAGTCTTTGAGCGTCCATTTGCCTTTAGTGGCAATTGAAGGTAGTTAGTGGTGAGTTTTGGTCAATAAGTGGCAAACGGTATCAGGGGTCTAGAATCTCCATACGGAGTTGGATTGAGCTAAAAGTAGTGTCTATGGATAGTTTGGGACTAGATTAACATGTAGGAGTCAGAATCAAGTCAATTGAAGGTCGGAGCATAAAGTTAAGCTAGTCGGAAGTCCACCCCTGGTGTTGAGTTTTTGCTGATATGGAAATCAGCAGGGGGCGTCGTGGCTCCAAAGTCCAGGCCAGGCGCTAGTGGAGGCCAAAGCCAGTGCAAAATAGGGGAGGCTGGAGCCACAGTGGTACTCTAGCGGCCGCGACCCCAGGCTAAATTTGGTGTTCTTTGGTTCATTTCCACTATTCTGAAGTTATAAGAAGTTGTCTTGAGATGTTTGGGTTATGTTTGGTTGAATTTTGAAGTTTTTGGTCAAGTCTGGAGGTGTTAGGAGGTAGGGTATTACATTTTGGTATCAAAGTAATTGTTTTGATCCATTGTTTCTGTTTGAAGTACTACTTGGCATAATTTTAAATACATAAACTATATTCCCATTGTAATACTAGTCTAAAACCATATAGTTGAATATGTTGTTGCTTGTGTGTAGGAAGAATGTCCCGAAGAGGAAGATTGAGTAATAGTGATCTCATGAGATAGATGCATGAGATGCTGGTTGGCCTCAGCAATCAAGTGAACACTCAGGGGGAAATGTTGAACAGGTTGCAAGAGCAAATGGATAGGCAAGAGCAGGATGAAGTGAATTAAGAGGCTGGTATGTTTGTGGATCTGAATACAGGAGAGGATGAAAATGTAGTAGAGCCTGAGAGAGCCCCAAAAGTTGGAAGAAGGGGTATCTCTTCACAATTGAAGGACTTTCGGAAGTTCAATCCTCTGGCTTTCAAAGGTACCATAAATGTTTAACAGGCTGAAGATTGGATAAAGGAATTAGAGAATATCTTCAGTGTGATAGATTGCACCTAAGAGCAACTGGTGCAATTGGCGGCATTTAAGCTTGAAAAGAAAACTAAGAGACAATAGAGGAGTGTTCTCCCAAGTGTTGAAGCGATGAGTCATCTTATGACTTGGGAACAGTTTAAGGAACAGTTCTTTGCACACTATGTCCCTCCAGCCTTAATGATGCAAAAGGAGGCCGAGTTCCTAACTTTTCAACAAGGGAATCTGTCGGCAGATGACTACATTGATCAGTTCTTGGACTTGGCAAAATATTCCACCTATCTGAATAATTATCTTAATGATAGGTGGATGGCTCAAAGGCTGTTTGAGGGAGCCCGTCCAGAGATTAAGGAGTGGCTATCTGTGGTGGAGTTTGTGTCCTTTGAGGACTTGTGTGCGAAGATACGTGCCCTCTACAGATGGATGAAGGAGGCTGAGGAGTATAGAAGGAATTCCATGATTCGAGTCTTTCTCACCTAGGACCTACAAGAGGAATCAATAAAGGATGTGGTTCGGGTAGTGGTAGCAGCGTTGGTAGCATAGGTTCTAACGGAGGAAGAGGTCGCCATAATAAAGGCCGTCATGGTAGAGAAAGAGGTAGGTTTGGTCGGGATCAGTCCAACAGAGGTTGGTTTGGCAGAGGACTCTTTTATCGAGGAGGCTTTGAATAAGGGAGTTCCAGTCAGAGTGAGCATACAGGAAGGGACTCCACTCCATCTCAGTACTGTTTAGGTAGTGCATCAAATCCGTGCACACAATGTGGGTTTAGCCATGTTGACCATCCATGCTTGATTTGTTATAATTGTAGGAGACCGGGTCATATGTCATGAAATTGTCGGGAGCCAAGGCATGATGAAGTGATGAGGAGGCCCACGATGTCCAGACGAGTCTTTGCCATTACCCGATAGGAAGCGGATGCAGCTCCTAATCTAATTAGAGATAAATTTAAACTCAATGGTTACTTTATTCATGCTTTATTTGACTCAAGTGCATCGTATTCCTTCATTTCTTTTGATTATGCTCAGAGATTGGTATTGTGACAATGGGGTTGCCTTTCAAGTTGTCAGTATCCACACCCACGGGAGTTTCATTAAGAACTGCTCAAGCTTGTCTGAACTGTGTGGTTTGTTTTGAACACTGGAGCACTACCCTGGATCTAATCTATTTGTCGTTGCAAGAGATTGACGTGATAATTGGGATGGACTGGTTGGAGGCCAATAATGCTATTCTGTACTATGTCTTTACCTATGAATATCCCTAGTGTTGAAAGGGATGAGAATGTTTGTTTGTCCTTTGCCCAAGCTGACAGGTATTTAAGGAAAGGATGTCATGGGTTTCTGGTTTTCTTCTCTGTGAACGTGGATATGGAGGGTGACGTTGAAAGATACTCGGTTGTGAATGAATTCCCTGATGTGTTTCCAAAGGAGATTACCGGTTTGCCACCACCACGAGAACTGGAGTTTTCCATTGATTTGGTGCCCGGGACAAGTCCTATTTCTAAGGCTCTATATCGAATGGAACTATCTGAATTAAAGGAACTCAAGAAGCAAATTAAGGATTTGATGAAAAGAGGTTTCATTAGACCTAGTGTCTCGCCTTGGGGAGCTCTAGTGTTGTTTATCAAGAAGAAATATGGTAGCCTCAGATTGTGCATTGATTACAGGCAGCTGAACCGAGTGACGATAAATAATAAATATCCTTTGCCTAGGAATGAGGACTTGATTGATCAGTTGGCAGGTACCTCTATTTTCTCTAAAATCGATTTGAGGTCAGGATACCATCAATTGCAAGTGCGTGCTGAAGATGTACCTAAAACAGCTTTTTGGACTCGATATGGTCATTATGAGTTTCTTGTGATACCATTCAAGTTGATCAATGGCCCGACAATCTTCATGGATTATATGAACAGGGTGTTTCAGCCGTATTTGGATAAATTTGTTGTGGTTTTTATTGATGACATCCTGGTCTACTCCAAGAGTAAGGAAGAGCATGCGCTCCATCTTGGAATGGTGTTACAAGTATTACGGGATCACCAACTGTATGCTAAGCTCAGTAAGTGTGAGTTTTGGCTACGGGAGGTGAAATTTCTGGGACATGTGATTTCTGCAAAAGGAATGGCAGTAGACCCAAGTAAAGTTGAAGCGGTGTTAAATTGGGAGAGACCACGATCAGTGACAAAAATTCAGAATTTTTTGGGATTGGCTGTATATTATCGAAGGTTCATTAAGGGATTCTCTCAGTTTGTTATGCCATTGACTAGACTCACTCGTAAGGATTAATCTTTCATTTGGGATGATAAGTGTGAGAGAGTATTCCAAGAGCTGAAGGTTTGTCTAACGTCCAC
Organism: Adenanthera pavonina; assembly: GCA_026686845.1. NCBI lineage: Eukaryota > Viridiplantae > Streptophyta > Magnoliopsida > Fabales > Fabaceae > Adenanthera > Adenanthera pavonina. Next base: position 16,506,029 of record JAIVEN010000017.1, read on the forward strand.
TCCAGTGCTCATTATCCCTAACCCATTAAAGCCATTCACTGTCCATACGAATGCCTCTAAGAAGGGTTTAGGGTGTGTTTTGATGCAATAAGGTAGAGTAGTGGCGTATGCTTCAAGGCAGTTAAGCCCTCATGAGTAGAACTATCCTATTCATGACCTTGAACTAGTGGCTGTAGTGTTTGCCTTGAAATTATAGAGGCATTATCTCTATGGCGCTCAGTTTGAGGTGTTCAGTGATCACAAAAGTTTGAAGTATTTGTTTGATCAGAAAGAGTTGAACATGATACAAAGATGTTGGGTTGAGTTCCTTATGGATTATGAGTTTGCTTTGAAGTATCATCCTAGGAAAGCTAACGTTGTGGCGGATGCGTTGAGTAGAAAGTTGATCCATATGGCCACCATGATGATAAGGGAGTAACAGTAGCTGGAAAGCCTGAGAGATATGAAGTTATCCATTAATGCCCATCCTGGAGCACTAGTAATGAGTTCTATTAGTGTATCAAGTGATTTATTAAGGAACATTTGCTATGCTCAGATGGTGGATAACTATCTTTTGGGCATTTAGGAACAAATTGAAATGGCAGAGACCTAGGCCTTTGATATTTTGGAGGATGGTATCATCCGGTATCGTGGTCGGATTTGTGTGCCTAATGTTGGGGGGTTGCGAGAAATTATTTTAGAAGAAGCTCATAAAAATATGTACACTATTCACCCAGGTACCACTAAGATGTACCAAGATCTGAAGCTTTGTTATTGGTGGCCAAGTATGAAAAAGGACATCGCAAGGTATGTGGCAGGATGTCTGATCTGTCAGAAGGTAAAGATTGAGCACCAATTGCCTGCTGGTACATTGCAACCTTTAGAGATCCCGGAGTAGAAATGGGATAGCATTTCTATGGATTTCGTGATGAGATTACCAAGGACCTCTTTAGGACACAATGGAATGTGGATCATTATAGATAGGTTGATGAAGTCGGCCCATTTTCTTTCAATTCAGGAAACTATTTCGATGGAGAAGTTGGCTCAGTTGTATGTGAATGAGATTGTGAGGCTGCATGGAGTCCTGATGAATATTGTGTCGAACGGAGATCCTAGGTTTACATTCAAGTTTTGGAAATCTCTTCAGAAGGCCATGGGTACGAAATTGAGTTTCACTACTACTTATCACCCTTAATCTGATGGGCAGACTAAAAGGACAATTCAACCTTTGAAGGACATGCTATGGGCTTGTGTTCTAGAGAATAAAGGCAATTGGGATCAGTTTCTACCGTTGGTTGAATTTGCCTACCACAATAGTTTCCACTCGAGTTTACAAATGGCTCCGTATGAAGTGTTGTATGACAGAAAGTGCAGGTCACCGTTGTGTTGGGTTGAACTCGGTGAAAGGAGTCTTTTGGGCTCAGATGTTATGGATCAAACCTCTAGACAAATAGAGAGTATTCGTCAGAAGTTTCTTACAGCTCAAAGTCGGCAAAAGAGTTATGCGGATAGGAGGAGGAGACCATTGGAGTTTGATACTGGAGATCATGTGTTTTTGAAACTCACCCCTACCACTGGTGTTGGAAGATCGATTCGAGCTAGGAAACTCACTCCGCGGTATATAAGTCCATACCAAATTTTAGAGCAAATTGGGCCAGTAGCGTATCGAGTGGTGCTACCGCCTAGTCTTGCTGGATTACATGATGTTTTCCACGTGTCTCAACTCCAGAAGTATCATCCGAATCCGTCTCATATAATTGATGATAAGGTAGTTCAAGTGCAAGAGGATCTGACTTTTGAGGTCACGTTATTGTAAATTCTAGATGTAAAGGAGAAGCAGTTGAGGAATAAGGCAATAAAATTGATAAAGGTCCTATGGAGCGGCTTGACATCCAATGATGACACGTGGAAGATGGAAAAATCCATGCAAAGGAAGTATCCAGAGATCTTTGCTTGAGGTAAGGGTTGAAATTTCGAGGATGAAATTTTTATAAGGAGGGGAGAGTATAACACCCCTCATGGCTTTGTTTTGGCATGGTGTGCAAAAACGAAGGAAAACATGGAAGAGGAAGACTTAAGTGGAGGAAAATAGAGCTCCATGCTGTGGCTTGAGGCAGAGCCGCCGTGGCGAGAGTGAGACCAATGGCATTGTTTCAGTTGCAACTAGTAGAGCCGTGACTAGCTGCCCTGCAGCCGCGGTGAGAGTCGAGATTTTATTTTAAATCTAACTCATTTTGGATTATCAGAAAAGAAAGAAACGGAGGAGAAACCGAGGAGTAGTGCTAGGGTTTGGATTTTTCAGCCATTGGAAGTTGCTTTTTGCCTCTAGAAGCTTGGATTCAAGTTGGTAAGTGATTCTTACTCCTCCCTCTCCATTTTCTTTGGTGGAAATTTGGGGTTTTTCGATTATATGTCGGGATTTTTTGTTTGGGGTGAAATCCACCGATTGAAATGGATGAAATGGGGTTAATGAAGTGTGTTGTGGTGTTCTTGTTGCTTGGGTGTGAGTTTTGAAGGGATTATATGTGTTTAGAGCTTAACCCTAGGTTATTCTTTGTTGAGAGTATGAGGAATCTGAGTTGTGTGGAATTGCGTGATGTTTGAATGGTTCCTAAGAGCTTAATGATGCATGAAAGGGGTGTTGGAACCTTGGGTTAGGCTAAAGTGTGAATTGTGGAACTTGGATATTTGGTATGTGATGTTAATCAAGATATTATGGTATTGTTAATGTTGTTTGACTACATGGAGAAGGCTAGTCGTGGGATTGGTGTTCAAGAAAACTTGTGCAACCTGTGTGAGCGTGGTATTGACAACCTGAGGTAATCGGGTATTTTTTTGTATTGTATTATTTGTTTGATATGACAGCACGTATATTTATGTATATATATGCATGTTTCTTTCATACTACGATATAGATGTTTTTGTATGTATTGTTCTATATATATATCGTGGTATACACACAGCTAGATGATGTTTATGATGATGATATTGACATGACATGACATGATGCATACATGATATTATGATATGATGATGATGATGATGATGATATATGTGTGTGTGGTTATCCCCGGTTACTGAGACATTGTCTCACACCCCTCTCACATGAACTAACCTTTCAGGTGACGGTTCTAGCGCTAGTCCTGAGAAGCCGAAGGAGTAGCAGCAGACATGGGAATACTAGGTCTATGTAGTTTATGTGTATTTTGGATAATGTATCTTGTGCCAAGTAGGATAGAAGGTTTTGTGTTGAATGTATAGTCATGGATAAGGATTGTTATGGATGAATGTATGTATAGTTATGTATATTATGTGTATGTGTTATGTATGATGAAAATTGGAATTGGTCCTGATTGGTGTGTTTTGGGGCTTGTAACCTGTTTGTCAAGTAGGGGTTCCAAGGGGTCAAATCTCAGGGGAGTGGTTTCTTTGTGGGAAACCTCTTTGGACAAGTTGGTTTAGGGATTTTGGACCTGTATGAATGATCTTTGATCGACCATTTGCCTTTGGTCGTAATTGGAGGTGGTTAGTGGTGAGTTTTAGTCAATAAGTGGTCAAAACAGTGCCAGGAGTCTAGAATCTCCATACAGAGTTGGATTGAGGTGAAAGTGGTGTCTATGGATAGTTTAGACTAGATTGACTTGTAGGAGTTGGAATCAAGTCTGTTAGTTAGGCTGGCTTCCCAAGAGGGGGTGAATTGGGAAGTTTAAACTTCTCTGCAAAATATCAAAGAGGTGAAGAATGCAATATATGGAGGCAAAAATAAAGTATAAATAAATAACAGTAAAAGTAGCAGAAAAGAGAAGAAGACTCATAAATTTATCCTAGCTCGGTCTCTCCACTTGGCCTACGTCCAGTCTCCAAGTCACCACTTCAGATTTTTCACTGTTCAGCAAGAATTCAATAGGCTTCTTGCAAGTGCCATAGTACAACATCAGTGCTCTGTTTTCTAGAGCTCACTCAATCTCTTTCTGCACTTTCACAAAGTGTTTTACAATCCATTGTGATAACTCCTCACAAGTAATTCTATCTTTCAGATGAAGATTAGATTGTTTACAAAGATGAAACTCTCTTGAATAGAGTGAATATAAAAGTTGAAGTACAAGTATTGAAGTAAGAGGGTAAAAGTCTTTGAAAAGAAGATTTGGCAGAGTTTCAATATATACAAAGTTTGATTCGTTACCCACAACTTCAAATGATGTTATATTTATAGATTTAGGTCTCAAATGTCCGTTAGAGACAAAATCTATCCGTTGGAGAAGTTATCCAACGGTTACTTTGAAAAACTATCCGTTAACCAACCGCATTTAATGCTTCTAACATACTGACATTCAAATTTTGGTTGGTCAACAGATGAATTTTGAAGGAACCGAAGGTTAAAGCTTCCAATGTTGAAATACTGAAGTTCGTCTGTTCATGAAGTGAAATTCGAATTTTGAAACTTAGAAAATGTTTCCATGTTGTGACATACGAATTTCTAAGTGAAAAGTTTTTCTATTAAGTGTGAACAGTATTTTCAATTTGCTACAGTGCCCTCGAAATTCGAATTTTGATGCCCTAAAATTCATCTGTTCTCAGCAGGCTCAAAAAGTATAGTAGTTCATTTACTTCAAAATTCAAATTTTCAATGAGTGAAATTCATCTGTCAGAGAGACCTCTTTTCAGACTTACTTTAATATTCGAATTTATAAACACTGTCATTCGCATGTCAACATATTATTGCAACAGACTCACAACCTTAGCTTCTGAAATTCAAAGTTCGTCTGTCAGTGAGCAATTTTGAAACTCAATATAATCTTGATTTCAGATGAACTTAAACATTGTTTCAGAAGAATTTCTTCAGTTTTCATAAGTTTCATTTTGTCTGAAGTTCAAATTTTGAAAACTCAAAGTTCGTCTGTTTCTCAACTACTTCTTTCAGACACTTATGAAAATTCAAATTTTGAACAACCAAAATTCATCTGTCAGAGAGGCATCTCTTCAGACTTACTTAGTTTTAGCTCGAAATTTGAATTTCCAAAGCCAAAGTTCGAATTTTTAATATGACAGTTCAATGTAAACTTTTCAAACTTCGTCTGTTGGTGGGTATATTTCAAATATTTCATAAAATTAAGTTTTTAAAACATCTTTTCCTGAAATCAAAGTCTTTTACCCATATTTAAACATAACTAAACATCTTACAATGAATCTTGCACAGATTACTCCAGAATTTCCTCACTTGAGTCTTTTGGTCATCTTTGATATCTTCATTCCAGGCTCTTGAGAGTTGATTTGAAATCATCAAAACCTTTTGATTCAACATTCTCCCCCTTTTTGATGATGACAAAACAACTTACAAACTGGATTAGTACTTGGGTTTGCTTTAACAAGCTCCCCCTCAACATATGCATTATATTTCAAAAGATATCATATATAATAAACCAAGTGAAGAGATCCAGGAAGTGATAAGTACAAATCATTGCAACCAATTCATTCATTTCAATACTTGTTGCTTTACAGAGATTAATCAAAGTTCTTCAAAATACACATAATAGGAACAAAATGCAAACAATCAAAACAGACAACAGAAACACAAACAATTAAAGCATTAAACAGTACTACAAGAGGACTCAAGCCTAAAATCTAAACAATTCTTCAATCACTTCTTCTTTGGCTTGGTCTTCTTGCTGTACGTCTTCCCAGATGGCTCAGCAGCAGATTTTCTAGTTTGCTTCTTCTTCTCCCCCTTTTTGGCATCATCGGAAGGCCAACAAAATCAACCGGAGGAGGGATTTGAGAAACTGGAATAGCTTGAAGTGGCACAGGAGCAAAAGGGATTTCTGGTTCAACATGGGGCTCAGTGCTTGGTTCCTCATCAGAGATTTCCAGTAGCTCTTGCATTGCCTGCTTGGAAAGAGCTAACTGAGCTCTCTGTTCCTCTGAAAGCCCATAAGCAGCAAGAGAAGGAGGAGCTAGTTCATCAGGACGAAATATTTCCTCAAGCCTTCTTCTTTGAACTTGCAGGAGAGTATTGTGAGCAATAGCTTCATAATTAACAACAGGTACAATGCTTCTCTCTTCATTGCTTGCACCCTCCTGCATAGAAGAGGTGGAAATGGCTGCCACCAGTCTTTCAACTTGCTCGAATTCTTGAAAGGAAAGAATTGAATCCTAAGCATCTTCTTGCATAGCCTCATGAGGGCTTGTTTCTTGAAGTCCTTCTTCTTCCAAACCATAGTCCAAGGGTGGACCAGGACTTGGTGTCCTCATTGTATCAGCAGGCTCAGCACCATCTACATTATCATGCTCAGGGGAGACTAGCTTGAAGGGGCTTGGAGACTCAAGGGTTGGAGATTTGATAGGCACAGAAAACCCTGGCTAAGGTGGAGCTGATGTGGCAGATATTGCATTTCTAATATCTTCATAAGCATCAACCACCACTTTCATGTTCTTTGCCAACTGATGTATCTGATCTTGCAGATGAGCAAACTTGGCATTTTGCTCATCTCTGATGCTAAGAATGAGTGTTGGCAGGCTGTCATACAACTTAGTGACCTTGGTTAGCTTAACACCAGAGGAGGGAGTGGCTAGAATGTGAGTAGGCTTGGATGGTGATGGAATTGGCTGAGAAGGCTGAGGTACAGATCTTGTAGGGGCCTCAGAGGTGCCTTCTTGCTGTAGGGAGGCATCTGTGATGAAGAATAGATCCTCAGTTCTTCCTGCTCCCTTTCCAACCCATCTTCCTTCATCCTTCTCAATTCCCATTCTTTGCAGTTCTTCCTCCTTAAAGATCTCAGTGGGCTTTCCCTTCCCCTTTTCAAGATGTTGAATTCTGGCATATTGCAGAATTCTAGAGATGATAGCTGTATAGGGGAGTATGGAGTCCTTCCTCTGATCCCTTGCCTTGATCATGCGTTGGAGTATGATATGTCCCATGTTGATTAGCTTTCCATGCATGATTGCTGCCATGACATGTGCCTCTGCCCTTGTTATCAGATTGAAGCTGCCTCCTTTGTTGAATATGATCCTGGACACTATGTAGTGCAGGATCCTTACTTGAACACTGAGGTCTGTGGGCTTCAATACATTTATGGATGGCTAGTTTTCCTTTCTTCTGAACAATGTCCTCAGAATTGTGCTCTCCTTGTACTTCAGAAAGGGGCCACTTTCTTCATAAGCAGTGTCTGCCTTATCCATGTATCCAGAGGCAGTGGTGTCAATCTTGAGGCCATCCTGCCCTGGAATCTCCAATACTTCATTAAATGTCTCATCGGTGAGCCAGATGGTCCTTGATCTCATAGTGACTGCCCACTTCTTCTTCTTGCTGTTGTATTTTAAGGACGCATACCAAGACTTCACTACCTCATCATCATATCTCTCCAATATTTCCAATAGATTCTTGTATCTCATCATCCATATACCAGCATCAAAACTATTAGAGACTAAGAAATCCTCCAAGTTTACACAATGTGGCTTGATTACCTTTTTGTTGGCAAACTTGATGGAGTATTCCTCTTGAATCTGTGGAGTGCTCCATTATGGCAGTGTGGTAAGCTCGTGTTCTCCAGATTTAGTGCTTAAGGATGAAGTGGGAGCAACAGGTTCAGCAGCAACAGGAACAGGCACCGAAAGTTCTGCTGTCTTCGAGGAAGAAGGTCCAGCCTTCTTTGATTCTCCCTTAGGTGTGGTTTTCTGGCTTTTGGAAGGAGTTTCTTTGCTGGATTCTGCCTTTCTCTTCGGTTTTTCTCCTTCCTTTATGGCATATTGGGATTTAACTGAACGTTTTGGGCGAGCTTCTCCTTTGTCAGCTTCAGGATTCTTGACTCTTGTCATTTTCGCAGATGAATGTTGAAGAATGGAGCAAAGAAAGAATTTAAAGGATGCGAAAGGAAGTTTAATCAGTGGGAAATGACAGTTTTTGGTCAGAATTGAAGAGTATTGAATGAAGGATTAGAACAGACTCAAAGAGAATGGGAAAAGGGTTGCGTCTGTTCAAATGAAAACCATCGGTTTTAACGTATGTAACCATCTGTCAGACGAATTTTGAAGGGTCAAAATTCGAACTTCGGGCAGTTACAAGTTAAACAGGTCAGTAAAGCTTACTGACAGATGAATTTTCTTCAGAAAGTTCGTCTGACAGTGGCTTGGTTCAAGCAACACAAGATGAACAGACGAACTTTGTCTCAACAAAGTTCGAATTTTGAAGAACAAACATCAAGCAGCAAACAAACCACCAAACAACAGATGAATTAACCACACAAAACTGCATCTTTCAAAGATTCAACATTGAGGAGCATGCTTTAACAGACGAATTTTAAGTTAGAAATTCGAATTTCTATGCTTTGTGAAAGTTATCCAACATTCATATGTTAAGAGACAACATTAGTACAATTATCATGTTGGACAATCATAACTTGGAAGTTTTGTTCTTTAAAATTCGAATTTTGAAGGATCAATGGACAAATTTTGAGACATCACCGAGAACTGTTCCTTCTAAAAATAGGCCGAAGTTCGTTTGTTGGGTATCCAAAATTTAAATGTTGACCATGCTAACTTCCTCAGAAACTTAGTTTTTCATGGAAATTCGTCTAACACATAATCAATATACGAATTTTAACTTTAAAGACTTACAGATTAGATCCAGAAACACAGAATTTTTGTCCTTTTCTTCACTTTTTGATTGTTCCATTCCAGTATGCTCCATTTTTCTGATTTATTGCCTATGAATCTCATGAGGAGCACCTGCAACTTAAATTAAACATACTCCGATGCTGAAGTTAGAATTAATTCAATGTTGAAATATTTAAAAACAGAGTTGCACAAAGATTTACTAACAGTTCATTGGGATTTACCATACCCAATTCTCTTCTGATTTTGCAATATCTATCTTCTGATAGAGGCTTTGTGAGGATGTCAGCAACTTGATCTTCTGTGGGGATGTATTCCAATCTAATTTCTCCTTTCAGAACGTGATCCCTTATGAAGTGGTGCCTAACTTCAAAATGTTTTGTCCTTGAATGCATGACAGGATTCTTTGTGATATTGATGGCACTTTGGTTATCACACATTATTGGTATTTCTTTCAACTCAACCTCAAGATCTTCCAGTTGCTGTTTCATCCAGATGATTTTGGCACAATAGCTTCCAGCTGCAACATACTCAGCCTCTACTGTGGATAACGCTACACTGTTCTGCTTTTTGCTAAACCAAGAAACCAAGGATCCTTCAAGAAACTGACAAGTTCCACTTGTGCTTTTTCTGTCAGTTTTGGATCCTGCAAAATCAGCATCAGTGTATCCTTTGAGATCTTCTCCATTGCCCTTTGGATACCAAAGACCCCTCTGTGATGTTCCAATAAGATATCTGAAGATTCTTTTCACAACAGTTGCATGGGTTTCTTTGGGACATGATTGGAACCTTGCACACATACAGACACTAAACATAATGTCAGGTCTGCTGGCTGTTAAGTACAGCAGGGATCCAATCATACTTCTTTACTGAGTCATGTCAAACAGTTTCCCTTTTTCATCCATATCCAGTTTGGTTGCAGTAGCCATAGATGTCCCCATTGACTTGGCATTTTCCATTCCAAACTTTTTCAACAATTCCTTCAGATACTTAGATTGATGTGGAAGATACCATCATTGCACTGTCTGATTTGCAATCCAAGGAAGAAGTTGAGTTCACCCATCATGGACATTTCGAATTCCCCCTGCATTATCTTAGAAAAATTCTTGCAAAGAGATTCATTAGTGGCACCAAATATGATATCATCAACATAAATTTGAACAATAAGTAAATCTTTATTTTCTTTCTTAGTAAATAAAGTTGTATCTACTTTTCCTCTGTTGAACCCCTTTTCAGTTAGAAAATTACTCAATCTTTCATACCATTCTCTAGGGGCTTGTTTTAAACCGTAAAGAGCTTTCTTTAGTTTATACACATGGTTGGGTTTTGTAGAATTCTCAAAACCTGGAGGTTGATCTACATAAACCTCTTCCATGATATATCCATTCAGAAAAGCACTCTTTACATCCATTTGATATAACAAGATTTTTTCATGCATGCATATGCTAATAGAATTCTAATTGCTTCTAATCTAGCTACTGGAGCAAAGGTTTCCTCAAAATTAATACCCTCTTCTTGATTATATCCTTTAGCAACTAGTTTAGCTTTGTTTATGGTGATTGATCCTGATTCATCAAGTTTATTTCTAAAAACCTATTTGGTACCTATGACAGGATGATTTTTAGGTCTAGGCACTAAATCCCAGACCTGATTTCTTTCAAACTGATTTAATTCATCCTGCATAGCTAGAATCCAGTACTTATCAGTCAAGGCTTCCTCAGTACATTTAGGTTCAATTTGTGAGATAAAAGCACAATTAATCATTTGATCCCTTAACTGTTTTCTGGTTCTAACTCTCTCTTGAGCATTCCCTATTACTTGATCAACAGGATGATTCCTTTGATATCTGCAAGCTCTAGGGAGTTCTTGAGACATTTCTTCAATATTTTCATCTTCAAAATTCCTCTCCTGAATATCTTCTTCTATGTTAATAGATTCAGATATTTTTGGAGATTCAATTTTACCTTCTTCAGAGATATCTAACTTTTTAAAGTTTGAAACAAGATCATCTTCATCAGGAACATGTTTAGAAGCAGTTTCATTTTCAATAAATACTACATGCACAGATTCCTCTGCTAAATTAGACCTTTTATTAAAAACTCTAAATGCCTTACTTCTACTAGAATAGCCCAAAAATATACCTTCATTGAATTTGGGATCAAACTTACCCAAATTTTCTTTCCCATTGTTGTGAATGAAGCATTTGCACCCGAACACATGGAGATGTGACAGATTTGGTTTTCCTCCCTTGTACAGCTCATAAGGAGTCATTCCAAGGATTGGTCTGATGTAGGCTCTATTTATGATGTAGCTTGCTGTATTTACTGCATCAGCCCAAAACACTTGAGATAGCTCCTTTTCATTCATCATAGCTCTAGCCATCTCTCCAATGGTTCTGTTCTTCCTTTCTACTACTCCATTCTGTTGAAGAGTTCTTGGAGCTGAGAAGTTGTGGTCAATTCCATGCTCATTGCAATATTCTAAAAAGTATGAGTTCTCAAATTCTCCTCCATGATCTGACCTAATAGACACAATGGAAATACCTTTCTCATTTTGCACTTTCTTAGCTAAGGTTACAAATGCATCAAAGGTATCACTTTTACAGGAAAGAAACAATGTCCATATAAATCTAGAGTAATCATCCACAATTACAAGCACATACAGATTTCCACCAATGCTTTTTACCCTAGATGGACCAATTAAATCCATATGCAGTAGTTCTAGTGGTCTAGTTATGGTGACTACATTTTTGGGTTTAAAAGAAGATTTAGTTTGTTTTCCTCTTAGGCATGCATCACATTCTTTGACCTTTTCAAAAGCAATTTTTGGCAAGTCAGTGACTATCTCATTTTTAACCAGTTTTGAAAGCTAATTCATGTTAACATGAGCTAATCTTCTATGCCATAGCCAACTATCATTATCCTGACTAATCAAGTAAACAGAATCTAAGGGAGGAAGTTCATCAAGATCAATAGTATAGGAGTTACCATCCCTTTGAGCTTTGAGGATTACTTTGTGATCACTTTTTCTGATGACTAGGTAGAATTTTGAGTCAAATAGTACCCAGTTTCCTTTGCCACATGTTTGGCTCACACTCAGCAGATTGTGGTTGAGGCCTATCACAAACAGCACCTCTTCAATGGATGTTTCAGGATTCTTGCCCATAATGCCATTGCCAACAATTCTTCCATATTGATCACCTTCAATGGTCACTTTTCCTCCTTTTTTATCTCTAAGGGTGATGAACTTCTCCTTATCACTGGTCATATGACTTGAGCAGGCACTGTCCATGTACCATTTATTGTTCTTTCTAGCTTTGAGACAGACTTGCAAAACAAAGTTCATGTTTTCTTTTTAAGTACCCAAATTTTCTTGGGTCCTTTTCTGTCAGTGGTCTTTTCCCTAGATATAGATGTACCTTTAGGAACCCATTTAACCTTTCCGTCAAGTTCATTTTTCTTTAAAGCACATGAGCTAGAAATATGCCCCTTTTTGTTACAGAAGTTACAAGTGGTAAAGGGACTGCTAGATTGAGAGGCAAGAAGAAAACAATGCAGATAATATTTTTGTTTTGCATGCCTTGGTTGATTATATGATTCAATGTGAGGTGACATATAATCTTTACTTTTATTTCCATTAGCATGCATAAAATGTCTCATGTTTACATTCTGATTCTTCTTCCTAATCTTTTCTTTAATAGCACATGGATCATAGTCAAGTCCAGCTTTTCCTTGTGATATTCTTTGGCTCCCCATTAAAGCAAACAACATATCTTTTCCTCTAGTAATCCTAGACATGCTTTTTACTAAATATTCATTGGTTTGCTTTAGATCAGTGCATGATTTACAGCAGACAGATTCAGCAATAGGTAGAGAAACAGTTTCAGAGATATTTTGTTGGGATTCTAGTTTGTTGATTTTTTTCTTAGCTAGTTTCAGTTCTTTAGCAACTTTAACAAACTCATCATGCAGCTCATGAAATGCATCCAGTAATTCAGAATAGGAAGGTTCAGATTCATATACCTCATCCTCTTGGTCCCTACTGCATGGAATTTCAGCTTCTTCTGAGGCAAGTGCCATGAGACATATGTTGGCAATTTCATCTTCTTCATCTTCTTCCTCATCTGAGCTGTTGCCCCATATTGATGAGATGTACGCTTTCTTCTTCTTGCCTTTGTCAGTAACTTTCTTTTCTTTCTTTTGCTTCTTGAGGAATTGTGGACAATCCCATTTGATGTGTCCCTGCTTTTTACACTCATAGCAAGTCACAGGCTCTTTTTGTTCCCTCTTGCTATCTCCAGCAGCTTCTTTCCTGAAGATTTTCTTGTTCCTCTTTTTCCTATAGAATCTTCTGAATTTTCTGACCATTATAACCAGAGTTTCTTCATCTAGCTCATCTCCATCGTCAAATTCTTCCTCCTTTTCCTTAGCACCTTTGAGAGGCCTTTCTTCTTTCTGTCTTGTCCAGCTTGCTTGAGAACTTTCATTTTTCCCTCATATTCCTCAAGGCTGCCGAATAGAGCTGTGACAGAGGCCATTGATTCTCCTCTGACTTCCTCTATTGCTGTTACTTTGGGTTGCCATTCCAAAGGGAGAGCTCTGAGAATTTTCCTTACTTTCTCTGTTTGAGTGTACTCCTTTCCCAGGCTCTTTAGTTGATTCACAATGAGACTGAATCTCTTTTGTAGCTCTTTTACAATTTCTCCTTCTGCCATTCTGAAGCTCTCATATTCTCCAATGCAGGTATTCAATTTGTTTTCCCTGACTCCAATTGTCCCTTCATGAGTAATTTGCAGGGTGTCCCACATTTCCTTGGCAATAGAGCATTGGGAGACTCTATAGAATTCATCCTGATTTAAGGCATTGACCAGACAATGTTTTGCTTTGAAATTCAGCAAGACTCTTCTTCTGTCCTCCTCATTCCATTCAGCTTCTGGCTTTTCTATGTGCTTTCCATCTTCTTCTAATGCCATTGGGACAAAGTCTCCCTTCTGAATGACTGACCAGATGTCCAGATCAATTGACTGGAGATAAATTTGTATCCTCATCTTCCAGTACCTATAATGTTCTCCACTGAAGCCAGGTGGTCTATTTGTTTTGTTGCCTTCTGGTAAGATACTCTCTCCAAAGCCAGCCATTGTAATTCCCAGACTGTGAGATCCTTTGATTGGGAATCCGGGCTCTGATACCATTTGTTAGTTAGGCTGGCTTCCCAAGAGGAGGTGAATTGGGAAGTTTAAACTTTTCTACAAAATGTCAAAGAGGTGAAGAATGCAATATATGGAGGCAAAAACAAAGTATAAATAAATAACAGTAAAAGTAGCAAAAAAGAGAAGAAGACTCATAAATTTATCCTAGTTTGGTCTCTTCACTTGACCTACGTCTAGTCCCCAAGTCACCACTTGAGATTTTCCACTATTCAGCAAGAATTCAATAGGCTTCTTGCAAGTGCCACAGTACAACATCAGTGCTCTGTTTTCTAGAGCTCACTCAATCTCTTTCTGCACTTTCACAAAGTGTTTTACAATCCCTTGTGATAACTCCTCACAAGAAAATCTATCTTCCAGATGAAGATTAGATTATTTACAAAGATGAAACTCTCTTGAATAGAGTGAATATAAAAGTTGAAGTACAAGTATTGAAGTAAGAGGGTAAAAGTCTTTGAGAAGAAGATTTGGCAGAGTTTCAGTATATACAAAGTTTGATTCGTTAACCACAACTTCAAATGATGTTATATTTATAGATTTAGGTCTCAAATGTCTGTTAGAGACAAAATCTATCCGTTGGAGAAGTTATCCAATGGTTACTCTGAAAAACTATCTGTTAACCAACCGCATTTAATGCTTCTGACATACTGAAATTCGAATTTTGGTTGGTCAACAGACGAATTTCGAAGGAACCGAAGGTTAAAGCTTCCAACGTTGAAATACTGAAGTTCGTCTGTTCATGAAGTGAAATTCGAATTTTGAAACTTAGAAAATGTTTCCATGTTGTGACATATGAATTTCCAAGTGAAAAGTTTTTATGTTAAGTGTGAACAGTGTTTTCAATTTGCTACAGTGCCCTCGAAATTCGAATTTTGGTGCCCTAAAATTCATCTGTTCTCAGCAGGCTCAAAAAGTATAGTAGTTCATTTACCTCAAAATTCAAATTTTCAATGAGTGAAATTCGTCTGTCAGAGAGACCTCTTTTCAGACTTACTTTAATATTCGAATTTATAAACACTGTCATTCGTATGTCAACATATTATTGCAACAGACTCACAACCTTAGCTTCTGAAATTCGAATGTCCATGTTCAAAGTTCGTCTGTCAGTGAGCAATTTTGAAACTCAATATAATCTTGATTTCAGATGAACTTAAATATTGTTTCAGAAGAATTTCTTCATTTTTCATAAGTTTCATTTTGTCTGAAGTTCGAATTTTGAAAACTCAAAGTTCATCTGTTTCTCAACTACTTCTTTCAGACACTTATGAAAATTCAAATTTTGAACAACCAAAATTCGTCTGTCAGAGAGGTATCTCTTTAGACTTACACAGTTTTAGCTCGAAATTCAAATTTCCAAAGTCAAAGTTCGAATTTCTAATATGACAGTTCAATGTAAAATTTTCAAACTTCGTCTGTTGGTGGTTATTTTTCAAATATTTCATAAAATTAAGTTTTTAAAACATCTTTTCCTGAAATCAAAGTCTTTTACCCATATTTAAACATAATTAAACATCCTACAACGAATCTTGCAC
The DNA here is from genome assembly GCA_026686845.1 of Adenanthera pavonina. Taxonomy (NCBI): domain Eukaryota; kingdom Viridiplantae; phylum Streptophyta; class Magnoliopsida; order Fabales; family Fabaceae; genus Adenanthera; species Adenanthera pavonina. The sequence continues at coordinate 16,521,353 of JAIVEN010000017.1, forward strand.
AGATTTGTCCAAAATTTCCTCACTTGAGTCTTTTGATCATCTTTGATATCTTCATTCCAGGCTCTTGAGAGTTGATTTGGAATCATCAAAACTTCTTGATTCAACAAAGTCAATTGGAGGTTAAAGCATAAAGTTATGCGAGTCAGAAGTCCGCCCCTGATGTTGAGTTTTTGCTGATATAGAAATCAGCAAGGGGCGCCGTGGTTCCAGAGTCCAAGCAGTGGCACTAGTGGAGGCCAAAGCCAATGCAAAACAGGGGAGGCTGGAGCCATGGTGGTACTATAGTGGCTATGGCCCTAGCCCTAAATTTGGTGTTGTTTGGTTTATTTTCCGCTGATCTGAAGTTGTCTTGAGATGTTTGGGTTATGTTTGATTGAATTTTGAAGTTTTTGGTCAAGTCAGCATGTGTCAGGAGGTGGGGTGTTACATTTCCCATCATATTTCTGCATGGTTAGTAAAACTAATGATGGCATGATCAACTTTGTCCTCAGTGATATGGTAATGATCAAACACTTGCTCAATTCCTCTTTCGCATTCCTAATAAAGATTAGGATCATTTTTTCCTTGGAAAGAAGGAATTTTGAACTTTGGCTTCCTTAACTTTCGGTCATAGTTGGAGACTTTTCTCAAAGACTTCTTGTGAGATGCAAAGCTCAGAAATCCTAACATGGTTAGTAGCCAACAAAAGTATAAAGATGAAATAACCTCACCACTCCATCACATGTTTCACTCAAATAATGCAAATGCACTCGTGTTTCATACTAAGTTAAGGCTTTTTCAGATATGGTGCAATTTCTCTCTTGCCTTTTTCCACTCAGAGCTTGCTTTCTTATGAGAGTGCTAAATTAAAACCACAACTTCAATCAAAAGGAAATCAGTTTTTAAAGAAGTATCAATCATAGAAACTAAAGTCCAAAATTAAAGCTCTCAAAGATCCTAATTTAATTAAGTAATGACCAACACAAAATTAGCACAAAGGAATTGAAATTTCCAACAAGAGAAATCTAAAGGAAATAGAACAAAGAAGGATAAAAATTGGTCGGAAATTGATAAAGAAAGAAATATGAAGGAAAGACAAATTATAGAGATTTAATGGGACTTGCCACCAAAGTTAATAAATTAAGTCAATCAAATTTGAAATCAAATAATTTTTTTTGTTTTTTTACTACTCCTTTTTTTGTGAAATTTTTTTTTGTAGCAATTAATCTTTCTCTTTTTTTCATATTTTTTTCTTTTTTTAAAATTTTTTTCTACTGCTCTTATTTTTTTTAAAATCTCCTTTAGATTGAACATTAACACGAAGCAGTGACTGTGAACAGGACGAAAAATAGTACTAATGAACAGTGCAACAGAAACAGTAATGTGAACAATACTCACGAAAACAGTAGATGGTGAACAATACAAAAAACAGTACCAATGAACAGTACAATGAAAACAGTGACTATGAACAGTACAACGATGAACAATGATTGATAAAAATAGTGATGATGATTTTTTGAACAATAAGGAAAATGGAAAACAAAATAAAAAGAAAAGAATCAAATCAGAAAACACACCTTGATTTGTAAGTCTAATTTCTGATACCAAATGATAGGTGAACCCTTATGGAATCAATCCAAAGAACCCACTTGAGTGACACTCGGATCATTGCAATTACAAGGAATGCAAAAATTGAAAAATAGAAAAACAACAAGAAGAAGGGAATCAAGAAAACAGAAAAGATATGTTGGTCTAAGTGAATTAGAACCTAAAAGAACCTGTCTCTTGAACCCTAGTTCCGGTGACACCATAATAATTGACCAATTCCTTGATAAGTCATAGTTTCATTATAACACTCAAAGAACGTAAGAGAAACTCACAAAATATCTGAAATTTTAATCATTCAAATATGAAAAACACATATGATAGTTAGTCTTCAATAGGCAAAGTAAAATCTAACCTAATAAGCCTAAAAAACCTAATTAATTTGGACTCAAGTAATCCTAATGGGATTAAGAGATTTTGGGCATAAATAACACTCCTATTGGATCTAGGAAACTAGTAAAATAATATTCTAAAAATAAATGATGAAAATTCAAAGAAAATAATAAAAATAACACTTAAGCCCTTATAAACATGCCACCACACTAATGAAATCACATATTTGACACATGACATTCTTATTTACAAGATGGACTATCAAAAAGACTACTAATTAACTAATTGGGCTTTATTAATTAACAAAGTTTAGCCCATAATTGATAAAAACGAAATTAACACTAATTGAGCCCAATAATGTTTAAGTCACATGCTATATTAATGAAGCATATGATCTTATAATAATTTCCTCCAATGGACTCATCTTGGGCTTGGATCTGAAACTTATATTTTAGAACTGATAATCTCACTTAAGCTTGGACTTTATGTTCAACATTTTGATCAAGTGTTCTAAGTTCTCCATGCTCCTCTCCAAACTCTTGCAAATCATTCCTAGCCCTTACTCTATCACAAGCCCTAGCTAGCTCTCCATAAGTACCCTCTTGAACCCCCAAGTGGCCAGAATATTGAAGAAGTGCAGTTAGAGGCGTTAAATAGTGAAATCTAGGTCAAAATCATGAAGCGAAACACTTCTGACCATTTCACTTGCGATTGGTACTGTGGCTTGAACATTGATATGTCGTGGCACCAGTGCATTTTCTTCTAAAGACACCTCTTTTTCTTTACATTTTCAGTCCTACCTCTGACAAATACCTATGTCATTCGATTCCCAAAATACAAAGAAACGAGCTAAGACATAATAACGTTCAAGCAAAAACACAATTTTACTGGGCTAAGCACATTTTCCTTCATTAGTGAACAAATAATGAAAAAATAGCTCAATAAACTCCGAAATGCTAAAGAAAATATTTCTGATGACATGAATTTATGAATGTCAACAATAACCTTAGAGCAACACAGAAAATAAAGAGTCTCACATTGAAAGAGAGTGAGCAAGAGCAAGAGTATCATGCTATAGAGACTATGTAAGTCCTGTGAGTGGTTTTGTGTGACTGTTAGGACAATTAGTTGAGTTTCATGACTTCATTCGCTTAATGTTCTCTTTGGGAACTTTTGACTTCTTAAAATTGTTGTATTTTCGGGTGTAGATTGTTTTATTTTATTTACAATGAAACATAATATCCTTCAATCATTCATAAACACTCTTATTCTTGGTGGATTGGAAAGGCGCATCCAAAGCTCGTCACTTGATCACTTCTTCTAACATGAAAAGGAGAATTAAATTAATAATGAAGAGTATCAAAGACGGAAATTAAGTCCTAGCTACTCTCATGGCTATTAGTAAATCATGTGCAATGCCCCTCCCATGTTCCTTTTTCTTTCTGAAATAAAATTGCCTATGTTTATTAATTTTTCTTTTCTTTCGGGCGGGCAAAAAGGGCTAGTTCGATTGCGTAATTGTGAGAGTTGTAATAATTATATATTGGAGTACTTATAAATTGATTTTTTATTTGTTTACCTCTTAAAATTGTTGACTTTTATTTGCAATTATATTACATCACTGTGAGTTTATAATTACTTTTTATCTTTTTGAGCGCGCATGGGGCTCGACTACGTACGTAATTTGAGAGTCGCAACAATTATATATTACTAGGTATGTATAGCAAGTCATCTTAGTACGGATAAACACAAGCTCTTCTTGCAGCAACCAATTAAGAATCGTGTTGTTGTTGAAAATGAATTTTATGAAAAGAACTATAATGTACTTTTATTAGAGTTTTTGTTTGAAAAGTGACTTCATTAATTTATTTCGAATGAGATATTATTGTTGTTTTGTACTTAGAATTTTTGTACGGCTTCTAGTTTGATTGCTTACTTTTTTACGCAATTTGTATTTTAAAGATGTTGACCAAGTTAAAGATAACCTTTCAAAATTAATTAAAATATTCATATCAATTTAAATCTCTTCTAATTAGTAACGACATACAGTGTAATTGTATTGTCAAATCTGTGGTCAACTTGTCATGTTCATGTTGTTAGCGTTTTGGTTCAGAAGAACTATGAACTCATTTGTAGAATCAATGCTTAATATATCTTAAAATAGATATCAACATGGCACAAAAATTTTACTAAAATTAGAATAAAGATATTAAATTATGGGTTATATTATGATTGTTATTATATTAAGTACTATGTGGATTATTAATTAAATAATAATTTTTTTGAGTTAGCATAATTTAAATTGTATTTCAATATAATTTTTATTGTGTACTATAATATGATTTTGTAGTTATATGTTTCAGTAATTATTTATTAGAAAAAAAGATCATCTCTAACGTTTTGAATATAATTTTTTTTTATAAATTTGTCTAAACTTATCTAGTTGGAAACAAAAAGATGGTATAAGCTAGCTGATAGTTTCAGTGTGATGGTTTAATATTTTTGGATTGTTCGATACTTTGCTTAATGGAATGACCTGAAACTCCATCAGATAACCTCTGAGCATTTTTTATTACTCGTAATTTTATTTTAATGTTATTTGATAGGTGGGAGTGTTACGATTTCCAACACTATCCTAATAAAAGAATATTTATTATTACATGCAAAATGGAATTTGCTTTTTCTTCTTAAATTCTTTAGACTCGTGCGACTGGAAGTGTCTGACATTGACAGCCTCAAACTCAAAAGTCAAAACAGTTGTCCTATAATCCACTGATCATTAGTTGATAGTAAATTTTTTAAATTCCATATAAATATATATATATTTTTTTAAAATCTGAATCTCGTACAAGTGTAAGGAATTACGACTAATAATTTAAAATTTATGCACGCAATTTGCAGAAATAGCACATGCTCCTTTCGTGAAACAAATTTCATTGGAAAGGATTTAACTTTTGCTTTCTGTACTCCAAGAAAGATTATTTCCTACTGGTCACAAAAAAAATCATGTGTAATGGGACAACTCAAGCCATGTTTGAGATTTTTTTTTAAGAAAGAAAAGTTGAATTATGAAATATAATTAGACAAATTTAATTGCAATGCAATAAATAGATAAATAGTTTAGATACATCATTCATGCATGATTTTTAATTAAAGTTTAGTTATGATATTTTATATATTTTCATAATTAAATTAATTTATTTATCGATATGTTTGGGTTTAAATGGATCCTAGTCTCATAAAAATTTCAACTACAAAATAAGACATAAAGAAGAAATTGACATGAGAAGGGATGGGGTTATTAACATTCTCACTATTTTATTCTATTATTTTAATAACAGTTCATTCCAATTTATTTTTTTCCAAAAAATATTTTTAAAATAAGTTAAAGAGAAAATGACATCCAATTTCTATAGGTAAAGTCAAGCCATTGGTATAATACGAGTACTTGTTGGGCTTATGTAAATTTTTTTATTGTATTTATATTTTTTGCACAAAGCAAACTTTGATTACAATTCAAAAACAAAATATCGATTATATCCAGGGAAAAAATAAATTATACAAATCTAATTGAAAGCTTAGTAACAATTATTCAAACATTTTTTCCTTATATCATAAATGTTGGAACTCTAAACTTTTATTAACAGTACTCCACCCAACTCCTATACCACTTGAGCAGTCTCGTGTGGTAATATTCAAGAATCTTTATCTAATTCTATTTAACTATTATTGGATTAAACCTTTATTCCAACCATTTGAATAGAACTAACCGACCAAATTTTAAGTAGAAGAGAATAACAATTTCTGATAGAAGAAAAAGGTCTTAATCCTTCAATGCTAGCCACACAACCAAATTTTTTGTTGTTGTGGCAATAATAAATTTAAATAATTCAAATTTAATTTAAATGGTCAAAGTTATATATATAAATTTAAAAAAAATATAATACAAAATAAAGATGTTTCTTTAATTTTAATTTTTTTATAAAATTATAACTAAAATAAAAAAAATGTAAAACACAAACTATATATTGAAATCAAATATAAACATCTAAACACTAGAACAAAAAATATTTTAATGTTTAAATTTAATTTTATGTTGGTTCTATGTGAAACCGACATAAAAATATCAACGATGGCAGTTTTGTCAATAAATTCATGTTAATTGAATTTTTTACCTTGCTTATATTTAAATCCAACGTAGAAATTATAATTTATACGCCAGTTACATTAACAAGCAAAGTAGGAAAAGGAAAATTAAAATATCTTTTTAAAAAACGCAGTTTTCACGAAAGTGAAAAAAGGAGCTGACGTGGAAATGGGATGCAATAAAAAAACATTTTCTTCTTTTTTTCTTTTGGAATTTGTATAAGCCAAGAAAGTAAAATGGTGCTCTAAATCCTTATAACTCGTTCTTTGCTGTCATTCCTCCATCGACGATCGTAGTCCCTAAAACTCATCATCGCTCACAATCCAAAATTACTCTAGCAGAGTGCAGCAAGAGGAAAACACAATCCAATAATAATCTGTACTGCACCTATACTTTAAAAAAAAAAAGTAAATTTATCCATATCAAATATGTATTATGTATTGAATAAGATATATGTACTATCATCTAACATATTCTAACCTTTTGCGTGATTAGCTTTTTTTTCATTTGAAATGTTTCAAAACGACTTAATAACTTATAAAATATTTATTTATTTTTTTGCTTTTATATTATGAATATCTTTATATTGCTTTTGAAATACTTGTTTAAAACCCAAATTTTCAAATTACTCATTTTTCATGTGTTAATTTATTAACTATATACATAATGTGTATGTATATATCTCATACACATATCTTAAAATTTTAAAATTTTTCATATCAATAATAATCCTCTTTTTACACGCAAGTAAAATTTAATGTTTTTTATTGTAAATATTTTAGTAAGAAAAATAAAACCACGCAGGATCCCTTCAATCCGCCCCATGATTGCGTAGAATCAGGTTCCTCTGCTTCACAACACTTCAAATGGTGAAAGTGGCAGACAACAAAACGATTTAAAAATGTTTGCTACAATGGAATCGCAGTATCTTGCCTCTCTATAAATTCCTCTCCTTTTCCTTCTACCTTCTCCACAAATACTTCTCTCTCTCTCTCACACACACACACACACACATCTATCATAAATTTACCGGCAGCGGTTGTAGGCACTGCCGTAGGTGCTCGTGGAAATAATAGTTTAAAACAGTGTGTAGATGACAATGACGACGAGCGATATGTGGAAGGTGGCGGAGGGACTGAAGCCGGCCATGTTAATGGTGATGGTGCAATTATCATATGCTGTGATGAATGTGCTCTACAAGATTGCAGTCTACGACGGCATGAACGTCCGAGTTCTTATCGCCTATCGCTTTATCTTCGCCACAGCTTTCATGGCTCCTCTTGCCATCGTCTTTGACAGGTTCTTTATATATGTGTGTAGCCGCACACATAATCTTATGCATTTCATATTTTATTAGTTGTGTTTTCTATATTATGATTCATGTTTCACTGTAAAATATAATATTATTGTACTTTTAGTGGTGGCGGATTAAAATATAGACCTACTAGATGGTGGAGTAATAAATATAGACTAAGCCTGAGAAGGAGTTTTGATGGCATAATTGTTTTTTAATTTTTTGCAGGAAAAAGAGATCAAAGATAACTTGGACTGTACTGTTTCAAGCAGCTCTCTGTGGTTTATTTGGGTATGTAATGATTTTAATTATATTAATATGTTTTATTAAGGTTTTTCGGCTTTAGTCTACAAATTAAAATATGCTGTCTTGGTAAAAAAAAAATGGTACCTAATAATTTGATCGTTCGTCTATCTATAAGGTCGTCCAGCTTCCTCCAAGAGATTATTTAAATAAGTTGTTACAAAACGTTTTTTTTTTTCAATTTTCACGTTTTTTCTACTAATGTCATCAGTTTGATGCTTATAAAATTCTTTGTTTAATAGTAGTGCCACGTACAGACAAGGACATTTACATTGCTCCAAAAAAAAAATAGAGACAATGACAATTTAGACAAGTTTTGAGATTGTGGCAAGAATAGGAAAAGAAACAAAAATGTGATATATTTTTTATTAGATCTAGTTTAGTGAATTTTTCAATATTTTTAATTAAAAGATACCCGCTCAAAAAAATTGAAAAGATAAAGGAACAAGAGTTATTTTTTACATAAAAATCACTTTATGTGATCAACCAATTCCTACTACTTATATTTCGTTAGTTTAAAATGCAATTTTTGAGAATATCTAATAGAATATTTTTAATATAACTATAATTGGTATAAAAATGAACAATTAAAATTATCTATATGTATAATAAAATTTAAATAGCAATTAGCCATGGTGTCATATTAATCTCAAATTATAAATAATGCAGATCAAATTTTAATCTTCACGCAATAAAAAAAAAAGAAACTGTCTAGTTAAGTAATTTAATTGAGTATGGTCGACTAATAATATATTAATATATCGATGATTTTTTTTTACAGAGGCACTTTGGGACAAACCTTATACTTGGAGACGCTGGCGTTAACGTCAGTGACGTTTTCTTCGGCAATGTCAAATCTTAATCCTGCTATGACCTTCCTTTTGGCCCTCTGCTTCAGGTATAACCTTGTTTACTTTCATTTTATTTTTTATGTTTTGAAATTAATTAACATTAGACCACTTCTCAAGACAAAATATAAAATAAATTGACCACCTTTGAGTTTTATATTCAACTAGATCTCTGTCCCATGCACTGCATGGAAAATGTATTTGCCAAATATTTACAAGAAAATGACACAAAAAGGCAAAATACATATAAATTATATCAAAGTACAAAGGTTAAAAAGAAAGCCATATAACTAACATCAAATAACAATTCACAAGCTATAAATGTCACATCGGTTTCCTATAGAATGTATATAATATTAGATTATACACATTTTTCTTCTAGTTTTAGAATTTATACAATTTTTTTAGAACAAGAAATAAATCATATATATATGTGTAGAGATTTCGCATTTTTTTCTGAAATCATAAAGACTTTTCTTATATTTTCACAGAGATTTGTGCATATTTTACAAATACCTGATGTCCATGTAATTTCAACAAAAATCAGAAGAGATTTGTTCAATTTAATATTTTGTTTCAGGAATGGTTTATGTAAACTTATAAAATAAAGAAAAAATTACGGAATTTTAGCAAATTGAATATTTGTATTTATTTTAAAAATAATAATAATTGAGAAATATGCCTAGTTTAAAAAAAACTCAAAAAAATTATACGTATTTGTTATAAATTTTAATTACAAAACGGTCTATAAAGTTTTCCCGAACAGTATATATGTAATTCTCGTCAAAGTAATGCATGTATTTGGAACCTTCTTGTTGAAGCATTAAAGTTTATGGTCAGATTGGAGAGATTAAACCTAAAATCAGCAGCAGGGAGGGCAAAGATCATTGGAACTCTTGTCGGAATTGGTGGGGCCCTGCTTCTAACATTCTTCAAAGGTGCACAGATACACACTGCCTCCTTCCACGTCAACCTCTTACATCGTCACGATGGCCACGTGGCATCACCGTATTCTTCCTCTGGCAGTAACTTCTTACTTGGTGCACTCTCTGCCTTAGGTAGCAGCATCTCTTTTGCCCTGTGGCTCATCTTTCAGGTCCCTTATTCTCTTTTGTTGTTTTACTCTCAGTTGTGTCATTGTCATTTAGTTCCCCATAAATATACAAATTACTCCTTCACTATATAATATAAATCATATTTAATTAACTATATATATATATATATAGAGATTGAATCAAAAAAGTTAAACTAATTAAATTTATAAAAAAAATTACATTATTTTTTAATATTACCTTTAATAAAGATAATCTCCATGACAATTTTCTTTCTAATAAGTTAATTAAAAATAAATAATTAATGTTTTTCACTTTACTTAAATATAACTTATATTTTAGATAAAAAAATATTCTAAAAAAAGACTTATATTTTAAATTAAAGAAAGTATTATGGACCTATGCATTGCTATGAAAGACGTAATTTGTTGCTCATAAATAGTTGACTCATTAAAGTTTATAGGGAGAATTATAATTAAAGATCAATAGAGAAAATTAATTACAAAGAAAAATTTTTGACTAATAAGAAATGGTAAAAATTGAAAGACTAAGTAGTAAAATTGAAAAAAAAAAAAGTGATAAGAGATTCTATTTTATAATAAATTTGTTATTTTGGTCAAATTCTCAAAACGTAATTCACCAAAGTTTTTCTGTAATATAATTAGACTTGCAATTCTGTATAGATACATGAAAATCAAGGTTAACAGTATATTATTTATATATAACTTGTAAACAATGTTACTTCCTGTATATTTTATATTGATATACTAATATTGTGATTAAATTTTGTGGCAGACTAAAATGAGTGAGAAGTTCAAAAATCATTACACGAGCACATTTCTTATGTCTCTAATGGCGTCGGTGATTTCTACTGCATTTGCTCTTTATCATGAGAAGGATTGGAGTCAATGGAGGTTGGGTTGGAATGTTAGGCTTCTCACTGTTGCTTATGCGGTATACTTCTCACGATGGCTTATATGGTTAATAAAGAGTATTATTACCTTGTTATTTATTAATGTCATTGTTTATTTATAATAGATTTACTTTTTCAATACATAAATATTAAAAAAGGAAATTCTAAACTTCCTACATGTGAACAGAGTTGAGGTCCGATTGAAAGTACAATCCCTCTATCATGCAAATGAATGCATAATGCATTTTAAAAATAATAGCGCAAAATATGCATTGTAAGTTATTTTATTTTGACATAATATGTTAATATACTGATTCATAATAAATCAAATTTATATCCATACACATAGGGGTCACTTGGTACTTGCCAAGAAGTTCATGCTTCATTTCTTTTGATTAATTTCTAAGAAGTTCAAATTAGTTTTATAAATCAATAGATGTATTTTAGTATTAAATATATAAATATCTTTTTTATTAAGAAAATGGATAAAAAATCAAGAGTATTTTTAAAAAGGTATTATAAACTATCTGAGAAGTAAAACTTCTCAAATTTAAACTCAATTTCTTGAGAACATTTAATTTTTTTTAAATCAAGCAAAAGTGATGGATCTACTTTTCGAAAATTTTGACTTCCCCTTACTTTCTCTAGCGAGCGATCCTGTATTTTGAAACTTGACTAAATGAATGAGATATTTACCACTTGAGAGATCAATCAATATTATCCTTTCTTTATTGTTACCTAAAATTTGTTGGATTTTTAAAGATAAAAAGTGTTGGATGTAGTAATTGAATTTTTTTTTACCGTAAGATGTAGTAATTGTTAAGACTCACTTTTTTTTTAAAAACAAATATTAGTATCAATTTATGATTAATTTTATAAAAAAATCTATAAGAAGCCACATTATTTTTAAGTTATGAATTAATGCAATCCATTCATCAAATGCATGCAATATTTTAAAAAAATAAATGTACATGATTGTCCACTTTTTCAATACTTTATATTTATTTTTTTGAAAATGCGAATTTTAATTACTTTTTATATCTATATATAGGGAATGGTGCCTTCTGGATTAACGGTGGTGATGATTGCATGGTGTACACAAAAGAGAGGACCTCTCTTTGTGTCAATTTTCAGCCCTCTTTTGCTTGTCATTTTGGCTTTTGTTGGATCTCTCCTGTTAGATGAAAAGCTACATCTTGGATGGTATATTCTCTCTTATATGTTGTATGCTCACAAAATTGTCTATTTTATTTTTATAAATTTTATTCGATGATTTCCATCTTAATTATTACTTTAAAAGTAGTGCAATGCGCATTACAATTTAGTTTTATCTTTTTAGCTAGTTCAGTTAATTTCACATTCGAACTCTTTTTTTTTCACCAAATTAATTATCATTTTAATATTCATATTCATAATGCTCGTCTTGTGCATGCAATCATGTGTGTTAACCTTCGTGTACGCATATATACATGTGTGTGCATATGTGTGTGCGTGATCATATAAAAAAATAATAATTTAGTACATTGTAAGTACTACATTATCCAATTATGAAAGATTGAGAATTAAATACCTAATTCAGGTGATCAAATAAACAAATAATTTAGTACTTTTAGTTCTCACATGCATGTTACAAATGCCTGCAATAAATATGTTTCACCTTTTAGCTAAGCTTACAAACCAAAAGTATAAAAATGAAGTGAAACTCAAACAACCCAGTTATAAATCTTTAGTAAATGAAAGTGTTTTATTTATTTATTTATTTTTTTATTTTATTTTTGGTTCAAGCTTGTTACCATTACTATTAATGTGTAATATGGATATAGCCTATAAAAAGTTCTGATTTGATTTTATAATGTGCAGTATAATTGGAGGGGTGCTGATTGTGATTGGATTATACGCAGTTCTATGGGGTAAAGGCAAAGAGATGAAGAAGAAGAACCTCATAGTACCATCACAGAGTCACCATGAGTCACCCACAGTGGAAATCATCGTCAAATCCAGTCTAGACGACGAGAAAGGCAACCACGAAAAGAGTATTAATTCTTCAAGTGATGTTAAGGACCAGGAAAATGGTGAAAATGGAAGTGAAACCAGACATGATAGTCCACAATAAGAAGAAGAAGGAAGAAAGAATGAATGTCTAAGAAATACGAACTTTCAATGTTCAGTTCAAGAATTTAGATGGAATAGTTATTATTAGGCACATTTAGCGGTGCTCCCATGTATTGTTTGGAGATTGAGAAATGAGTTGTAGCAATAAATTAAATCTATAGCTGATTGCATTATTAATATGTTATGTGTAATACCTTAGTTTACTAGGCTTTTAATCATACTTTATATGTCTAGCGGAAAATTAAAAGTCTAGAATAATTAAACTTTTTAAACTTTTCAAAATTGAGTTGCTTAAAAGACGATAACTTAACTTATTAATATTCAAGCCAATCAAATTGTAATTATCTTTCTAATGTTCCAAAACAGTAAAGCCAACAAGTATCCAAGATAGGAATCATAATTAAAACATATTACCATAACTTAATACATTAATTCTAGTCTAAAATAATATCTTCTAATTTGCTTCCTCTTAATTAACCACCTTCTTGCCTTTGCCTTTGCCTTTGCTTGTACTTGACCCTAACATTGTTAGTCATTGGGTGTGAGATTTGGGGAAATCTCAATAGTATATATATCCATTCATACAAATCATGCTCATAATCAGGTAGTTATGCAAACAACCAAATAACTCATATTTCATGCTTCTATAAAAATTTCAGCAGAGTTTCCTTTTAATACTAGACATCCATAGCATTTCAAAACATTTGTATTGAAACAAATCATCCAATAATATCACATAACATCCATAATTAATTCACAGAAAATGCATGAAATAAATAATATACTACCTCCACCGAAAATGATTCTGAGCTAAGCAGCTTGCCTTCCTTCTTAAATTTTTTTAGTACCTTACCTGAAGCTAACCTTTCTTTCTTTTCCTTCTCTTTCACTTACACTCTCTTTCTCTCCCTCGACTTTCTCTTTCTTTCACTTACTCCCAACTCTCACTCTCAACTAGTGATGTGTTGAAATGAAGAAATGTGAGGGGTATTTATAGTGTTGATGTCTTGACCAATAAGTGACATCAATTTATTGTGTACTTTCATTCAATGTTTATTCATCATAATTTAATGTAACTCATTAAAACCACTATTCATTGTATATCTTCATTCAATGTATACTTATAAGAATTTAATGTAACTCATTAAAACCACTATTTATTGTATACATTCATTCAGTGTATACTCATCAGAATTCAATGTAACTCATTGAAATCACTATTTATTGTATACCTTCATTCAGTGTATACTCATCAGAATTCAATGTAACTCATTGAAACCACTATTTATTATATACATTCATTCAGTATATACTCATCAGAATTCAATGTAACTCATTGAAACCACTATTTATTATATACCTTCATTCAGTGTATACTCATCAGAATTCAATGTAAGTCATTGAAACCACTATTTATTATATACATTCATTCAGTGTATACTCATCAGAATTCAATGTAACTCATTGAAACCACTATTTATTGTATACCTTCATTCAGTGTATACTCATCAGAATTCAATGTAACTCATTGAAACTACTATTTATTATATACCTCTATTCATTGTATATCTTCATTCCTCATATTCTAAACATAAACCGTATTTAAAATCATATATGGAAATTTATGGATGTTACATTATGAACAGTATATCTTACCTTAGACTCTATGCAATATATGGAAAAATGTCTCTAATTATATATAGACAATTTGCTAACAATGGAGTTTCCTATAGATTTTATCTTTTACATTGATAAATATTGATGTTCATATTGATATTGATTTATTTTTATTTAGTATACTCATGATACATTGGAAACATCTAAGGTTTAATATAAAAGTATTTCTAACCAGAAACAAATTAGAATATTCAACTAAAAAATTTGTAATTCAAAGTAAATATATATATATCAATCCTAAAAACATTTTCCAAATTATATGCTTAGTGAAGAAAATTGGTGCCAATTGGAGTTTTTTCACCTTTGCCATGAATACAAAAATAGTTAAAAAAAAAAAAGACGATCTGCCATATATTGAGTGAGACATTGTTGCTTTATGTTTATTATTTGTTTATGTTGATGTTTCACCTATTGATATCATATAATATAATCTATGTAACCAACCTCATATAGTAGAATAAGATAATATTGTTGTTATATTTGTTTATGTTAATGTTTATTGTGTGCATTACATTTATAATAAATGACACTATTCATAAATACCAACTAACTTAAAGTCAAATACTTCTTCCATTTCTAAACAAGTGATATTTTAGTAAACGACTTAGTGATCAGCAAAATATAAGTGCATTTTGCTATAATACCCTTATTTATGAACACCTAAATCACTCACTAATAATAATATTATTAAGAGTAAACTTGTCAAAATACAATTAATATTATCTTAAAAATTTTAAAGTGACAATTATTTTGAAAAAGACCAAAATGCAGAGGGAGTACAATATACCCATTCATACACACATATCTAATGTGTGATCGACATTCCAGAACTTAAAATAAGTGCACTTTGTTCATAGTTCAAGAAGTTAAAGATATATGTGTGGAGATTTTAAAAATCCTATCATTTAAAAATTAACTAAATGGATACAAATTATAAAAATTTTTAATTAATATAATTTGAGCTGTATTTGATTAAATTTCTCATTATCTGTTGAAAATGGACTACATAATTATATGCTTCAATAACTATTATTAATAAAGATTAATTCATATTTATCTTCTTTTTATACATCATCAATGTAAATATCAATATTATCAACATAAAATTTCATATTAAATCATACTATTTACATATTATGAAAAGTGCACATTATTTCTTAAACAGTTTAAGATGCACAGATATGGGTGTAGGTATCAGGTGTGACATGATACAATATGTCTGATACAATAATTTTTAAAATTTTAGGATATGAGTACGAGAAATAAACATATAAAAATATATCTATATATTCAAGAAATTGGTGTACTAAAGATAAAAAAATGAAAAAAAAAATTGAGTTTTAAATGGAGATTTTAAAAATAATATAAAAATATCTAAAATAAGAAATTAAAATTTGAGTTTTTTATAAGATTTTTAGTCATTTTAGAATTTTTGAAGAAAAAAACTAAGGATACATATATAATAAGTATTATGAAGTATGGTATGTATATCGTATCGGATACAAGTATATTTTCTTTTTTGAAGTATCAGTGCAATATAGCTTAAACTTTATATAATGCACATGATCCATTTAATTGATCTAGATTCACGTATATATCAATTAATCATCTACTTACAATACATAACCAGTGCTAATCCAGTTGGAAATAAAAAAGAAGTCGAAGGTTCAAGAGAGATGATAGTTTCATAAGTGGTGATTTAATGTCTTTGAATTCTTCCATACTAGATAATTAATGGAATGATTCTAAGTCTCCACTAACCTTGAAACATTGTGTATCACTTGTAATTTTATATTATTCTCACTTAACAGTTTGCTTTTCTTCTCAAATTGTGAAGATTTTTGTGGCTGAAATTTTCTAGACAATGACAACCTCAAACTCTAAACCATGGTCTTAGAATCCACTGATTATAATTTAACCCATTTTTGCGATGCAAATTAAATCAAACTGTTATAGAAATTATAATTTTAAATTATATGCTCGTAAAAGATATTATATGATAATTGTTATAAATCAGAAGTTCAGATTTTGCATGTCCTCATTAAAAGTTTTTTCATACTAAAAATATTAGAATCATTGTAGTCAATTAAAATAACATTTTAAAAATCGATGCCTGTATAATTAGGAATTTTAAAAATTCATGCCTATATAATTAGCATTTTCAAATTGTTCATTCCTTAGTTAGTACGAAAAGTATTGGAAGAAAAAAAAACTAACTGAAACAATATAAAAATCAAATACAAATTAATTTGAGGAAGAAACCAAGGTTCTGAAAACTGAATCTAACTGATCACTTCGGCCAGAATATAATAAAAATATTATGCCAGTAGTTCATCATGCTACCGGAAATATTTAAAGGGTTGGCCCTAGGTGAAAAAAAAATTAATTTACTATTTGTTGTATTTTTTCCATAAAGGGATAACAAAGCGAACAATTGATTGCAATTAATTTCAAAATATTGAGATTGATACTATTGAGCGAAAAATTAAATTACATAAATTATTTAAAAGCTTAACAATAAATATTTAAATAACTTTAGTTTTATACTTTTAGCCTTTTTGTGGTAGTGGATGTGGTTGGCAAATCATTCCCACTAGTGAACGCACTAGGAGTATTCATGCATCAGCTCTGGTAAATGACAGATCTGACTTTTCAACCGATCATATTCTACATATCAACTATTGATCAATATAATTAAAATAATTTGACAATAATAAATAATCAATTTTCATACTCTTCTCTTTCTAAACATAAAAAAGTTAATCTATATATGACCTATAAAAATTAATTTGCAAAGAAGACAACAAGAAAAAAGACTGTTTGAGGGAGAGACATTCCTATGTGCGTGGTTCCAATGTTGGAGAAAACATTCACTCTTATTAAAAATAATTCTTTCTCTCTTCTTAATAGAAGGCTTTTTTAATCGAATTATGAGAATTAAGAATACAACTTAAAATTAGCTAACTAACCTTAATTTTTTCAAAACCCACAATTTCTTTCTAAAATTATCCTTATTGAATTCCTTTTTCTTTCTCTCTTTTATCAATTCAATAGGGATATTTTTTATAATATATAATAAATATTGCATTGTATTTTAAAAATAATTTTATATTTAAGATTAAGGTAAAAGATCCTCTATCTAGGATCGGGAAAAATATTTTTTATTCAAAATTTGATTCATTTAATTAACTTAACGGCCATCAACTGCCCAACATGACAGGGGCATTTGATTTAATGGTTACGTGCATATTTGGTTCATCTTTATGAAAAATGAAAAATAGGTTAAATTGTGATTTTAAAAAAAAGAAGAAAAGTTATTTTTCCTTTAATAAAACGTGGGTTTTAGAAAAGGAGAAATATATTTACTCTATATTATACATCTAAAAGTACTTTTAATCCTTATCATTCAAATAGATTTTTTTGTCAAATTTACTTTTATAAAAAAAATATCCAAACACAATAATATACAATAAACTTTACTTTATCTAAATTTTATTTTTACAAATTTTATTTATTCTAACTTAATTTTACAAAGTTAAGAACCGAACGGGTCCTACGTATCCAGTTTATCATAAATGGTAGCTATTGAATCAAGTTATTCACACGACCATTAAATCAAGCAAATAGACAAAATTCTAAAATACCAACACAGCACATTTTCGACAACAGAATATTTAAATAAATTTAAATACTCTTTCTCTCCTATTTTATTTATCATTTTAGAGAATTTTAAATATTCCAATTTATCTTTCATTTTATATTATCAATAAAGTATTAATTATTCTTTTTACCATTTTACCTTTCATTAAAAACAATGGTAGGTGGAATACAAATCATCTTTTAATATTTAATTTAAGGATATTTTGATAAAATATCATTAAATTTTACTATAATCTAGGTCATTTAATAATTTTATTGGTTTATATAAAAAATCTTAAAATGACAAATAAAATGGAATGGATGGAGTATGTAGTTTATTATGGAATTTAGAATTTAAAATTCTTATTAGAAATTAGATCTGCATTTATATGGAGGCAGAATAAACTATACTCTTATTGATCATAAATATAAGGCCTTTTATCTATATATAGGAGCTTTTCTAAAATATTCCTTTTATCCCATTTTATTTGTTTTCTAAGATTTTGACACAAGGATTAAAAAAGACAATAAATAACCTAATGAATGATGCAATTTTACTTAATTGTTCTTAATTATTACTTATTTACTATTTATAATATTGGTTTTTTGAAATAATATACTATTAAATACTTAAGGGTATAGTTGAAAAATAATTAATTCTTCATTGATTTTCTAAAATAATAAATAAATGGGACATTTAAAATTCTCTAAAATAACACATAAAATAATTATAAAATAATATTTATTATATATTACAAAAAATTCTCATATTTAACGAGTAAGAGAAAAAGAGATTGAATAAAAATAACTTTTAAAATATATATATTGTGATTTTTTAATAAATAAGATAATTAATTTATTTTAGCTCCTATCCCTAATTTATGTATTTTTGTTGAAAGAATCATATATTAATAAGAACTAGAAAGAATATATATAAAACATAACTCATAAATACTGCAGCCCTCATACACTACAATCAGCCCCATGAATTGAAAAAACAGATTCTTCTGTTTCAAAGTTCTTGTCAGATGATGTGGAGACAACAAACTACTGAAGCACCATTACCACAAGGGGGTCGCAATATTTTGTCCCTCTATAAATTCTCCCCCTTCACCTTCAACCTTTGCCACAAACACCTCTCTCTCTCTCTCTCTCTCTCTCCCTCTCTCTCTCTCTGATATATACATATATATATATATAAAAATAGGGCATCGGCGGATGGTGGCGACGTTGTGGATGGTGGAGATAATAGTTACAAACAATGGGGAGAGATATGAGGAAGGTGGAGGAAGGGGTGAAGCCAGTGATGTTAATGGTGATGGTGCAGATAACATATGCAGTGATGAATGTGTTGTATAAGCTATCTGTGTACAATGGCATGAACGTGCGAGTACTTATCGCCTATCGCTTTATTTTCGCCACTGCTTTCATGGCTCCTCTTGCTTTCTTCTTCGACAGGTTCTTTGTTACGCACATACATCTTTACACATTTAATTATATTTTAATTACTTCTAGTGTCTATAACACTATTATTATTATTATACTTCTTTTTGTTACATCAAACAAGCTTGAACCTATAAAACATATATATATATATATACACACACACACTCATATCGCTTCCTACTATTGCTAGCTAAGCTAGTCTCAGGTAGTTGGCTAAGATTATTATACTTGTTTGGGTTCTATGATTAACTTATTGTGTGCATTTATAGGCAGGGTTTATAGTAAAAAAATTATTCAAAACAATTACGAATTTTTAAATTATAAAGATCAAATTAAAAGCTGAATGGAATATAATATAGATAAAAATATACTTCTTCCTCTAAATTATGTACTCTATTAATTTCGTCAATACTTTAAATAGAAAAATAGACCTATATCCAATATGTATTATATATATATATATATATGATATACATATCGTACTTCACAATATGTTTTATGATCTTTTATTTTTCAAAAGGTTCTAAAATGATTTAAAAGCTAATAAAAAGACTCAATTTTTGGTTTTTCTATTTTATATATCTTTATATTGCTTTTGAAATATTTGTTTGAAACTCAATTTCTTTATATTTTTTATTTTCGATACATTAATTTGTTAAATAAATATATATATATATAGTTTTTTACATAATTATCTAGTATCCTGCACTATTAAAATGGTAAGTGATTATGTATAAGTGATTATTCATAAGTGATTATGAGAATAAGTGATTATGTCAAAAGTGATTTGTGTTTGAATATTTTTACCTCATAAGTGATTTTGAGAAAAAAAAATGTGTTTGAATATTGGGGTTTAAGTGATTATTGGGTGGATAATGAGAAGGAAAAATGAAATAAGTGATTATGGGAAGATAAATGATTATCATAAGCTGAAAAAATCAGCTTCTTCCATAAGCACTTATTTGAGATATAAATGCTTATTGAAAAACTGTTTCTGTTTGGCAACTCCATCACATAAGCACTTATGAGGTCCATAAGTGCTTAAAATTTGGTATCCAAACAGGCTATAAATCAAATTTTAAAATTTGTTATATATGATGTAGTGTTCAAGGATCTATGTTAAAATTTTTTATCTTAGAATAATTTCAAATTTCTTATCTTTCCATGTAAATATTTTTAATGAACTGTATTATTTCCTAAATAATAATTAGGTTAAGTTAATTATATAAACTGTTCTAAACTTTTGGGTCCAACAAGAAGAATAAAATATAACTAGAAGACAGGATAATTAGCTTTATTCGAATTAGTTTGGATATCAATAAATACTCCAGTTGAAATAGAGAATTCAAAATATCAGGTGTACACAAATATATATATATATATATAACTAAAAGATGGGATAACAAATTAAACCTTATAATTTGAACCACTTATGTAGACTAATTAACCTTGAGAAGGAGCTTTTAAAATAATTATATTTTTTCAATTATTTGCAGGAAAAACAAATCAAAGATGACGCGGACCGTACTGTTTCAAGCAGCCCTCAGTGGCTTATTTGGGTATGTAATAATAAACAATGATTTTTGTACTATCTATACAAGTCTTAATGCTTTTAATATTTTTTTTGTACTTCAACAATTTAAATTCTTGATCACTCCTATACTCCACCTTACCTTTATGATCTGAGCTTTTACCCTATCAATTTTGAATAAAAATTCTAACTATGGTGGTCCTTTGTATTTGTATGACAAGATGAACCACTCGTTTTTAATATTTTATATTGATATTCATAAGATATATATATATATATTAACACAAAATTAAAATCAATTAAATTTGAATTCAAGTTAATATAAGTGTGATTTATTTTAAGTGTGGTTTATTTTAAAATAAAGTTTTTTTATATTTTATTAATATTTTAAATTTTTATTCAAATAATCTCTAATAAATTAAATGATATTTTAAAAACTTAGTAAAAAACCTATTTTTGAAAATTCACAACAAACAAAAAATAGTAAATTTTATTTTTATTAAATTTAACCATCGTTTTTTTTTTCTTTGGCCAACTATTGGGTCAAAGACACCGAATAATGTGTATTTAATTTTTTTTTCTTTTGGCGTGAAGTATTTAATTAGTAGAAGATATTTGAAGTAAAATTTTTTAAAATAAACGAAAGTATACATTTTTAAAAAAAATTAAAAAGAAATCTATATAATAATGCTTTATAAAATTTTGTCTCAATAGAAATGGTTAAATTATCGTAAGAGGTTCGTTTCTTGTTTCCTCTCAAGTGAAGTGAAAGGAAATTAAACTTATATATTTATGTAAATTTAAAATTTATAACAAACGTTTTGGCCAAAAAAAAAAAGCTTATAATAAACTTCATTGCTCACAACATTTTTAGAACTCTATATAACATGCTAAGCACACCTAGTTAAAATTATATACGTTATAAAGCTCTACTAATAATATATATATATATATATGTATGTATGTATTAATATATTACAGAGGAACGCTGGCACAAACATTATACTTGGAATCGTTAGCATTAACGTCAGTTACGTTTTCTTCAGCAATGTCGAATCTTACCCCTGCCATCACCTTCCTCTTGGCCCTTTGCTTCAGGTATGGGCTCCATTATTATTTTCATTCCAATTTTTATGCTTTAAAAAACTAATTACCACTAGACTTTCCTTAAAGACCAAATTTTCTTTTTCTATATATTTTGAAAATAGAATGTTGGCCGAAAACGAAAAGGTATACATAAAAAAAAAAATAGAAAGGAGGCCTATGTGTGTAATTTTAAGGTTTTTTGTCAGGTTGGAAGGATTAAATCTAAAAACAGCATCAGGGAAGGCGAAGATCGTGGGAACTCTGATCGGAATCGGTGGGGCCATGCTTCTAACATTCTTCAAAGGTGGACAAATACACACTGCCTCCTTCCACGTCAGCCTCTTGCATCCCCATAATGGCCACGTGGCATCACCATATTCCTCCTCCGGTGGTAACACCGTCCTGGGTGCACTTTGTGCCCTGGGCAGCAGCGTCGCTTTTGCTCTTTGGCTAATAGTTCAGGTAATTTGGTTCTAGTGAAATACTTCAACAGAGAAAATAAAAAACTAATGGATCTCATCTCTGTATGAAACATACTATAGAGGTGGAACATATATACTATTCTCTTTCTCTCTCTCTACTTAAAGAAGATCATGTATAGAGAAAGAAAAAAAAAAGATCTTAATTATCTCTATTCTCTTTCGTTAATTGTTGTATATATACGAAATTGTGATTAAATTTGTGGCAGACAAAGATGAGTGAGAAGTACAAAAATCACTACGCAAGCACATGTTTGATGTCTCTGATGGCATCGGTGATATCTGTTGCATTCACTCTTTGCCTTGAGAGGAATTGGAGTCAATGGAGGTTGGATTGGAATGTTAGGCTTCTCACTGTGGCATATGCGGTATGTATCTAATTAACTTAAATGGTTTTCAATGTACGCTTAAAAAATTTAAAATAAGTAACATGATTTTGCTTTAAATTTAATTACAATTGTCTATATATATATATATATTTACATTGTAAAGAGATATTGTGACATCCGGGCGTTGATGAGGGGGAGGAGTGACCACTGGTGTAAGAAAGGGGGTGTGAAATAAAAAGTGATGAGGCACGGATAAGATGTGGCTCCTGACCCACTTCTAAGTGGGAGGGGCATATGAATTAATCGAATGCATATCTGAACGAGAGAAATCCAGAGACTATATAGGTATAGGACTATACGGTGTTAAGGATAACTTAAAGGAATTAATAGGTACTACTTATGCTTACAAGGTGTATTTACCTTTTCGGTAGCTTATCCCTTAAGAACTCATCAGTTAAGCATATTTGACTTGGAGCAATTCTGGGATGGGTGACCTCTTGGAAAGGAGGTGTGTGTGTGTAAGTAAGGACAAAGCACACTGAAATGGCTTGTATTGATTTGTGGGGACAGTCTTCAATCCCAAAAAAGCGGCTGGACGTTACATATATCAATGGCATGTTTGATTTTGTTTTTTGTTTTGATGTTTTTAAAACATTTTTGTGAAATTATTTTTCAAAAATAAGTTTTGGAAATAAGAAATAAAGAATCCCTTTGAATCATTTGTCCTGAAAATCACATCTATAAACAAAATTTTTTTTAAAAACATCCAATTGGAAAAATTAATTTGCAAACATGTTTTGAGTATCGGTGGATGATGGCAAATTGTAGCAGCTGACTACATATGGTGGTAGTTGGCGGTGAGTAGCAACTAAAAAGGTGGTAGTTGATGAAAGTTGGTATTAGTCCGTGATAATCAACAATAGTTTATGGTTGTCAAGCGACAGACAAGCGTATTACACACATATCTACTGCTCACACATTGTGCTCACAAATCCAAGTACTTGACAATGAAAATAAGTATAAACCATCTAGATCATTTAAATTTGATCTAGATGGTTTATTCTTTCAACAACTATAAATTTACTGTTGCATAACAGAACCAATCCAAGTAAAATGGTACTATCATGATTATTATATATATATATCAATATACATTTATGTTAATATGCGTAACAAGAATTATAGTAAGTCACACAATTCATAAATCATGAAAAGTGAGACTCATTCATTAGACTTAATGTAACATTAAGGGGGAAAAGTATCCAGTTTCAATATTCTATTTTATTATTTTATATTGATTTTTTAAAATCGTAAATTTTAAGCATTACATATATAATGCATATGTAGGGAATGGTGCCTTCAGGATTGAGCGTGGTGATGATTGCATGGTGTGTACACAAAAGAGGGCCTCTCTTTGTGTCAATTTTCAGCCTCTCTTGCTTGTCATTTTGGCTTTTGTTGGATCTCTCTTGTTAGACGAAACGCTACATCTTGGAAGGTATACGTCTTATCTTTATATGCTCATTGATTTTTTCTTGTTGTTGTCTACCTTATGTTTATAAATTTTACTTGATTATTTTTATTTGGATTATTATTTTTTACGTAATAGCATTGCAGTCTAGTTTTATCTTTTAAATTAAACAACGTAGTTTTTTTATTTTGTGAATAATTATCATTTCAATATTCATATTCATAATGTCTTGTACGTATATACTTTCACGTATGTTTGCTTGCGGGAATGGATGTGCATGTGTCTGTGTGTGTGAGAACTCAAAAGTAGTCTCAGTTTTTTTTTTCTTTGCTTTTTTAACCTGAAAAAAATATAGTCTTAGTTAATTAATGAAAGTGTTTTTTGACCCAAAAAACTGAAACCATTATTTTCTGTTCAAGCTTGTTGCTACTACTATTAATGTATAATATTATGGAATTGTGACACTTAATTGTGTATGCAGTATAATTGGAGGAGTATTGATAGTGGTGGGATTATATGTAGTTCTATGGGGCAAAGGTAAAGAGATGAAGAAGAGGAATCTTATAGTGCCATCTCAGAGCCTCGACGCATCACCCACAGTAGAAATCGTCATCAAATCTGCCATTGACAACGAGAAAAGCAACCACGAAAACAGTATCGACCCTTCAAATGATGAGAGGGACCATCAAGATGCAAATAATGGAAGTGAGACAAGACAAGACAGTCCACAATAAGAAGAAGAAAAAGAAAGAATGTTTGAGAAATATGAACTTTCTATGTGTTCAATTTTAAGAAATCAGACAGTGTAATTGTTATTATAAGCAAATTTGGTGGTCCTCTAGTGCATTGCACAAAACTTGATGATGAGTTGCATAATATAAGATTTGTAATCAATATAGCTCTATGTAGATTTTATCTTTGATATTGATATATTGATGATACACTATGATGCATCAACGTATCCGATATATATCGATAATTTTAGATACATATCCAATTTATTATTTTTTAAAAAATAAAAAATTAATTTTTGATATGTATTTAAATACTAGTGTCTTTAAGATATAGAAATCATCGAAGTGAATTTTGCCTTTCTCAACAAAGTATTTTTCATATATATGGCCAAGAATCAAATTCATATCAGCATATTTAAAGGAAACAATTATCTACCAACTATATTAAGATCTTGTTAATAATCTCATAGGGTTTATGAATTAAATGGCTATAAATGTGTTATCCTTCTTAGTTTGAATTTTTTATATTGCAATTATATTTCTTCTCTTTTATGAATTTGCTTTTGTTTTATGAATTTTTCTTGTATTTTATATATACATATCATAAAAATATCATATCCTATATTTTTATATTTGACAATATCAACATATCATATATGCATATGCATATCATATCTGTTCATCATAGAAGATATATTAGAGAATAACTAATTAAGGTTTATTTCAAATATTGAGGAAGAGGGATTTTCATACACTAGGGCAATTACTAAAGATCTTGTAATGGTTAGGCTTTAATGCTCATTTGATTTTCAGTTTTGTAAAAAATAAATTAGAATAAATACAGTTTGTAAAATGAAGTTTAGATAAAAGTAATAAAATTTTCCATAAAACATATTTTGGTAAAAAGAAATAATATTTACAAATCATAGTTCGATTTATCAAATGATTAACTAAAAAAGGCCAGTAGTTGTTAGCCTAGTTTTATTTGGATGATGATGGAACCAAGACAAAGTAATACTTCTCACTTGGGCTTTAGTTATAAGCCCAATTCAACAATGGCTAATATTTAAATCCAATTAATAATTAGAACCATGTTGCATCAAAAAATAATAATTAGAACCCATGTAAAATTAAATTATTCAAAATTACCTTAATATTAAATAATACCATAATATATTCTAATTATATGATAACATTTTTTGCATGCAAGAGGTTTTCCCGTTAAGGAATGCTACGAGGGAGTGTTCCCTTTGGGTTGATATTTGTATTCCCCACTTCTAAAAACAACTAAAAATATTCAATTAAAAATATTTTTTAAGCAAATAAAACATCAGTCTCGATACATTTTCCAGATTATTTGCCTTAATGGAGAAAACTACCGCAAAAATAGCTAAAAAGGGACAAGCTGCCACAAATATATTTTGAGTGAGACTTTTTTGTTTTGTATTTGTATTTTTTGCACATCGTTGATCTTCAATGCAAACTGAATTTCTAGCAAGTCATTCTACGATCATAGATACCAATTATAGTCAAATTTAATATTTCTCAAAACATTTGGTGGATTCCAACATAGTTATCGTGAAGCACTTTCACTATTCCACCATCAACAATATAATAATTTGTAGTGAGCAAACATATAATATATATTCCCTCTGCTTTAAATATAAGAGGAGAAAAAAATTATTTTACACATATCAATAAAATTAGTTAAACCTATTTAATTTGTAGTCAAACATTTTTTTTTCAAAATTGTCTTCAATCAATATTCTTTTCCTTTACACTTTTACACTAGATTAATTAATACTTATTCAAAACCACAATAGTTGAGGAGTATTTTTGAAATACAGCATTTATTACTACATAATATATTTTATATTAAACCTCTTTTACAAAGTTCTCTTATATTTGAGACCAGAGGAAATATTATCTCTAACCTCAAATATGAGTCAATTTTACTATCTCTATTTTTTTTTATGTATCATTTAAGGTTTTAGCACATGGATTAAAAATATAATTAATGTATTAGAATTTATTTTAAATTTTCTAACATGTCCTTCAATAAAGAAATATATAAGAAAGGACAATTAATACCATCTTGTACATTTAAAAGGATTGATAAGAATTGTATTGAAATTTGAAAGTGACAAATAAATGAAACAAAAAATTTCTTTAAAAGTAACAAATAAAAAAATAGATGAGGTAATTTTTTTTAGACTTGCAGCTAATTAAATGATATACCTTTTCAATCATAAATTTAATCTCTTATGTTATATCTCTCTCTCTCTAACTAATTAATGAAATATATTTATGAAAAAAATTCATTTCATTATCCAAATATAATTTATATTTTGAACCATAAGAACTTTCCTCCAAGTGACTTATATTTGAAACTAAAAGGAGTTGATATATACATACATATAAAAGTTTTGACTTTCAACAACTTAATGTGTTGGTAGAAAAGAAAAAAAAAAGAAAAAAACTGAAGTTCAATTTGTTGGTAGTTCAAGGGGTGTGGAGATTTCAAAATTCGCTGCGGCCAAGTATCATAAAATAATTATTCACTCTACGGATGCAAAGTTTAGAATTTTTTATAATTTGACCTGCATTTGAATAAAAAATTTTTTATAAGGTGCATTTGAATAAATTTTTTATTATATATTGTATTTGAATAAACCTCTTATCATATATTATTGCAATTGGACTATATATAATTATACCTTTTTCTCCCAACAATAATATACATTTCAATGACTTATTTACTCCATCTGATCTCATTTATAAGAGGAAAAACTATTTCGTGAATACCAAAAAAAGAAATTTTAATTAGTTAAAACTAATTAATTTGTTTTATATTTTAATTTTTTTTAAATTATCCTTAATTTATTAATTTGAATTACTAATATATTTAATGCACCATTAAATTCTTTTAGAGCCTAGGGTCATTTTAAAAAAAAAATTTTAATGCATCATTAACGTCTTTTTCTTTTCCTTATATTTAGAACCAAAGGAAAAAAGTTGTGAAGGAGTATAAATCATAAATATTAATTCATTTTTCAAACTAATTTGCACAGCGCACATGACCACCTGTATTAACTTAACAAAATTCTCGAATACAACAATATTATACCGTACATCACTAATGCTAATCTTGGTGGAAACAAAAAGAAGTCGATGGTATATAAAATCGAGCTGATAGTTTCGTAAGTGACACATGGTTCACTATCTTTAATCCTTCAAGACACTTAATGGCTTGATCCAAGACTCCACTAACCTTTAAGCATTGTGGATCACTCATAATTTTATTTTAATGAAATTTACGAGGTGGGTGTGTTTTGCTTTTTTCGACATGAACCTAATTACATGCACGACACAATGGCATTTGTTTCCCTTCTTAAATTCTGGACATTTAATGACTGAAATTTTATGACTATGACAACCTCAAACACACAAAACAGTTTTCCTAGAATCCACTAATTATAAGTTGACTAACAGTATTTTTTTCAAGTGAATTAAATCACACTCTTAAGCCAAATCACAATTGTGAATTATACGCTCATACAATATATTACTCCCTCAAATTCTTAATATAAATTTATTTTAACTAAATTATACAAATTAAAGAAGATTAGTTAACTGTTTTAATTTTTTCAAAAATTACAATGTGTTTAAAAGAACTATCCTTATTAATTTTTTTTTTGCATGAATTGAATATAAGTATTTTTTAATACATAATAAATATTATCTTGTATTTTGAAAAAAATGTCATATATATATATATTTAAGTCAAAAGACTCTATATTTATAACCGAATGAAGTATATGGGTGTTATAATTATAATTTCAGAATTTGCATGCTCTTGTTACAAGTTTTATCATACTAAAGATACTACACTCATTATTGTCAATTAAAATAATAATTTCCAAATTCGTGACTGTATTAGCAGCAATAACACACATGCATTACCAGTAAGCAAAACACTCATGATGACCAAAGAAAAGAAAGTAGTGAAACACTCATATGGGGGCCAGTAAAGCCATTTAAAATATTTTTATTTTTCAATGTAACGGTGACGGTGATCACAAGATTATTCATTGTTGATGTTGTTGTTACAAGTAGATAGGCTATTATATATTGCATAATTTCCAAAACGTGAGCGTTCACAAATATGTGAATTGTGCAATTAATTTATTATAGATTTTATATTTTATACTAATAGTAAATTTTAATAGTTTAAATTTGATTTAGTGGGTGTTTGGTTCACCGTTAACTTAACTCAACGTAAGTTACAAAACATCATTTTTGAGTCTGACATGTTTGGCTCTTAGTAAACGTAATTTTTCAAAAATGAAACAGGCTGTAAATGAGCTTTTGTTAAACGCACCGAATACTTCCTTTTCAATTTACAAAATCATCGTTAAATGTGTTATATTTTTTAATTAAAATAAAATAATCTGACATAGAGCAATAATTATATTGAATTAACTGTTATTATTGTAAACTATACATCATTCAATTAGTTATATTATACTCCTCAGTCCTATATATAGGATTTTTTGTCCTGATCCTAAATATAAAACCCTTTATAATGTACGAGGTTGTTTTTATTATACATTTTTTAAAAAAATACCTCTATTTAATATATTCAAAGAGAAAGAGAGAGAAATTAAATAATAGTAGTTTTGGAAAAATATTGGGATTTTAGGAGAAATTAAGGTAGTTAATTAGTTTTAATTCTAATTTTTAATCCGCGTGATTCAGTTAAAAGAGTCTTATATTAAGTATCAGAGGAAGTATTGTATTATAAAACTTATGTCCTTTTTGGTAATTATACATCTAAAAGTGCTTTTAATTTTTATCATCCAAACATATATCAATTTACCAAACATACTTTTTCAAAAATAATATCCAAACATACTTCATTTTTACAAACCTACTTTTATCAAAACTTCATTTTTATGAACTTCATTTTTCTTAACTTCATTTTACAAAACTGCGAACCAAACGGACCCTTAGACATTTTAAATTATGCATATAGAATAGACACACTAAATATTAGTATTGTTATCTTAAAAAAACAATATATATAACATAGAAATAATTTAAAATTTAAACTTTCTGTGAAAGAATAGTTAAAATAGAAATTATAAATTATAAAATGATTCAAATTAAATATAAATCAACTGAATTTATTATAGATAAACAAATACTCCCTTTGGTCTCAAATAAAAGAAAAAGAAAAACTATTTCACACATATTAATATTATTAGTTGTAGTTAATGTCATTTAATTTGTAGTAAAATATCTTTTATCAAAATTATCTTCAGTTATTTTTTTTATTGAATCAATTAATGATTATTGAAAAGTACAACTTTCCACAAATTAATGAGAAGTAATATTTAAACATTTCATCTAATACACCAAACATCTATATTTTTTTTTTATATTTTGAACCAATACAAGCCTCTCAAAATTTTCTTTGTATAGCAACAATAATGTTAGTTCAATCATGACCCTTTTTTTACATGTGTAAGGGAGAAATATTTTTTTGTCATGAAGTAAAAAAGAATTTGTCGTGACTAAGTTTTTTTTCTTGAAGTACCAAGGGCAAAAGGTAAATGTCTTTCAACTATTTGTATTATAATATTTTTTGAAAAAAAAAATTAAAGCCTTCAGCATCCCTGGAATCAGCCCCATGGTTGCAAGGAACCATAGGTTGGTTTGTTTTCGGTGCTTAATTAAATGGTGACGTGGAAGACAACAAATCTACTAAAGCACCATTAATTACTTCAATGGAATCGGAGTAATTTCCCACTCCATAAATGCCTCTCTCTTTCCCCTTCGACCCTTCTCAACAAGCACTTCCCTTTCCTCTCCATTAATTCAGGGCAGCGGTTGGTGGTGCCGCCACTGTAGGTGGTGGAAATAACAGTCGCAACGATTAATTAATGTGGACGATGACGACGACGATGACAACAAGTGACATAAGGAAGGTGGTGGAGGGGGTGAAGCCTGCCATGTTAATGGTGATGGTGCAGTTATCATTCGCAGTGCTGAATGTGCTCTACAAGATCTCTGTCTTCGACGGCATGAACGTCCGAGTTCTTATCGCCTATCGTTTTATCTTCGCCACTGCTTCCATGGCTGCTCTTGCTTTCATCTTTGACAGGTCTTTCATACATTATATGTACATATACTCCATGTCCAATATTATACAGACTCTTCTAGAAATTTTAATTAGTTCAAAATATAGGGTATTATATTAAGTTTTAATAATAGTTTACTTTTTTATTTTTATTAATTTATTACCTGTTTCATAATTTAGAAAAAAAATGAAATTTAATAATTAATAAGAATAAAAATAAAATATTAACTTTTTTTTAGAAACTTGAGATTTATAACTAATTTTTTTAAAAAGTATGAATTAGTTGAAAATAATTTATAATATAAATCGGGGATATCATCACATCCCTTATTAAAATATCAATACCCACACAATATAAAATCTATATTATAAATTATATTATTCATAAATTATAAATAGTGCAATTTGAGTTCATGAAAAAGCTTTTAAAATGATTTTTTTTTCAATTATAGCAGGAAAGGGAAATCAAAGATGACATGGACTATACTGTGTCAAGTAGCTATTTGTGGCTTGCTTGGGTATGTAATAATGAAAAAGTTATTTATTTTTTCATAAAAAAAAGTTATTTATTTTCATGTCTTAATTAATGCTTTTAGTGGTATTTCATTAGTTTTGAATGACATTTTTTAGAATATCTAATAGCTCGAATACTTTACGTTCATAAGATGTCACAGTGTGTGGGGGTGGGGTGTGTGTCTATTTACTACTTTTATAGAATTAAACTTATATAAAATTAAATTCAAATATACACACATTTTATTAGTGATGTTTATCTTTAAATAAAAAATTGCGTAATTTTTTATTTAATAAAATATAATTTTTAATTAACATATTCTCCAATAAATTAAACAACATTTCTACAAACTCAAGACAACATCTATCAATTATTAGTGTCATTTACTTTCAAACACGCACAAACAAAATATAAAAGAATAAATTTTGTTTATAGTAAATTTAAGGGAAATTATGTATTTAAATTAATAGAAGATATTTTAGTATAAACTTATTAAATTAAATTAAAGCATAATAAAATAAAAAATCTACATATACTTGCAATAAGATTTTTTTTTAATTTACACTCGAGTAAAGTGAAAAGAAAAAAATTTGCATAAGATTTGTGTGCAAGATTTAGATACTATAATGAAAAAAAGTTT
Source organism: Adenanthera pavonina (assembly GCA_026686845.1). Classification (NCBI taxonomy): domain Eukaryota; kingdom Viridiplantae; phylum Streptophyta; class Magnoliopsida; order Fabales; family Fabaceae; genus Adenanthera; species Adenanthera pavonina. Next base: position 16,553,627 of record JAIVEN010000017.1, read on the forward strand.
AAAATGATGTGCATGTGTGAGCTCTAATGATAATATATATTAATATATTTCAGGGGAACGTTGCAACAAACATTATATTTGGAGACGTTGGCTTTTACATTAACTACGTTTTCTTCAGCAATGTCAAATATTAATCCCGTCATGACCTTCCTCTTGGCCGTGTGCTTCGGGTATAACCTTTTCAATTTTTATATTTTAAAATTAATTAGCACCAAATTAATAGGAACATTTTTATTAAATTACATAAGCTTTTAACTTTCAGAATTTATACAATTTTTTAGAATATATAAGAAATAAACTTGATAACTAAATCTCCTGTGTTTTTTTTTAATCACCCATACCACTACCCTTATATTTTCATAAGAGATTTACTTGTAGTTTAAAAATAGTGAGAAGGTCTATGTAATTTTATTCAAACTAAAAAAAGAATCGATTTTAAAAACAAAAGAGAATTGTGTATATTTTTAAAATAATTCAAAGAAATTTAACATAATTTATGATATATTTTAAATTTCAAATATAAAAAGGTCAATAAGATTTTAATAGAAAAATATATATAGAAAGATATACATATATATATATATATCTACGTAATTCCCGTCAAAATTTGGTACATATTTGGAACCTTCTTATTGAGGCACTAAAGGATATGATCAGATTGGAAAGATTGAATCCAAAAACAGCAGCAGGGAAGGCAAAGGTAATCGGAACTCTGATCGGAATTGGTCCGGCCATGCTTCTAACATTCTTCAAAGGTGCACAGATACACACTGCTTCCTTCCACGTCAGCCTCTTGAATCACCGTAACGGCCGCGTGCCATTACCATATTCTTCCTCTGGTGGCAACACCATACTGGGTGCACTCTGCTCCCTGGGCGGCGGCATCTCTTTTGCCCTTTGGCTCATAGTTCAGGTCCCTTACTTACTATCGTCGTTTCACTCTTGCTCAAGTCGTTGTCGTTTAGTCCCTGCTAATATATCTAATCAGGAGGGCAGTGTGCATCGCGCAGAGTTTTTAAAATAAAAAATCGCTTTGGCCATGACACAAAAAATGGAATTTACTATAAAGAGATTAATTTTTTATTAAGTTATATTAAATTATATTGATTATATTGATGATTGATTTTGAGTAAATTTTGTGGCACAGTAAGATGAGTGAGAAGTACAATTTGCTCTTTGCCTTGAGAGGGATTGGAATCAATGGAGGTTGCATTGGAATGTTAGGCTTTTCACTGTGGCTTTTGCGGTATATATTTCAATGATTTTTTTTTAAAACTGTGGCTTATGCGGTATATATTTCAATGATTTTTTTTTTTAAAAAAAATCATTCTCCTTCTAATCCAAAATATAAGGTATTTTTTAAAATTTTTTTTAGTTCATAATATAAAATATTATGTGATTTTAGAAGTAGTTCATCTTTTTAACCCTATTCATTTATAACCAATCTCTCCTAATATGTAATAAAAAGTAGTAAAAATAACTTTAACTATTGATAATTAATCATGATAAAAAATGAAATGTTGGATTTTTTTTAGGAGTTTAAGAATGTACTTCCTCCATTTCTATATACAGGGCATTTTACATTGATTATAAATATAAGACCTTTTATAATATATGAGGTAGTATTTATTATACATTTTCAAAAAATGCCCCTATTTAATGTATTCAAAGAGAAAAAAAAAGAGATTAAATAATGGTAGTTTTGGAAAAATATTGAGATTTTTAGATAAATCGAGGTAGTTAATTAACTTTAACTTTCATTATTAACCTGCGTGAGTCAGTTAAAAATGTCTTATATTAAGAAATAGAGGGAGTAACTAACTTTCATTAAAATGCATGTAATAGTTAGAAATATTTTATATTTTAGACAGGGAATACACTTTATCAATCTCATATTTCCCCTTGGGGGCTCTAATTTTAAGAATAATTTATACAAACTATTAACTAATTTTATCAAAGTATATAATTTTTTATTTTAAAAATTATTTAGTTTATATATCAATTTATGAATAGGTTAGTTTATGAATATTTAATAAATCCAAATTATTTAGTTTGTGAACATTTAGTTAATTAAATGAATTAGTTTAATTTACTAATTTATTTTAAAAAATAATTTGTCTATAAATAAGTGTCTCATTTTTTCCATGCATTATATAAAGTGATGAATCATATTGTTTTTGATTTATAAATAATTTAACTTGATATAAATTTTATCATATATTTTGATAAAAACAACTTTTATCAATAAATTTTACTATATATATATTTTGTATGGTTTATATATACTAATGCATAGAGGTGAGAATTCGGGTTGGCCCAGCCCATATGGGCCAGCCCGTCACAGGCCTAATATGCGCTGGGCTCAAAAACCAGTTTGAACTGTATTTTTTAAGCTCAACCCATATTTAACGAGTTATAGGCTAGCCCATGAGTTGGTATTTTTTTTTATTTTTTTAATTTTAATCTAATTTAACATTACAAAATAATATAAATTTTTTTTCAGATACATAATTATTTAAATAAAGACAACTAAAACTAACTATATATTAATTATCAACATCATCATTCATTATCACTATTAAAATCATTAACCAAGAAAAATATTTAAAAAATATTTAAAAAAAAAAGAAAATTGACTAAATTGGCCAGCCCGCGGCCCATGCGGGTCAGTGCATGTTTTGACTGGGCCAAATGAGTTTGGGCTCAAAAGCCCATTTCTTATAAAAGCTCCAAAATTTCTAACCCAACCCGCTATTTTTTTCGGATTAAACAGGCTAATTTATCATGCTTAACGCATCTTTCCGTCTCCACTTATGCTTGATCATTTACGTTGTATATACAGGGAATTGTGCCTCAAGGATTAACGGTGGTAATGATTGCATGGTGTGTACGCAGAAGAGGGCCTCTCTCTGTCAATTTTCAGCCCCCCTTTGCTTGTCGTTTTGGCTTTTGTTGGATCTCTCCTGTTAGATGAAACGCTGCACCTTGGAAGGTATATATTATCTCTTTTCTCTGGCATGCTCACAATCACATTTTTGTTTTTCAAATATTCCTACTATATTTTTATTGATTTTATTTGATATTATGTTATTTATTATTTTTAAAGTAAAAAAATAAAAAAAATTAATTTCGTCCATTAAATTACATTTTTGTTTAATTTTATATATGAAATCATCTCTGTTTTACCATTTTGTGATTAACAATCATTTATATCATAATGTGTCACCATAATGTGTCGTGTGTGTAATAAGCACTCCATCCGTTTCAGTTTATAGTGCACTTTTAATTACTGCATATAAACCAAGACAATAATTAATAATTAACAAAATTTCTTACATTTTCTTAAATTACCCTCATTAAATGTATTGAGAATAAAATATTTTAATAATAAATAAATATTTGGGTCTATTAATTAGGGGTAATCTTGAAAAGAGAAAAAAATTATACTACGTAATTTGTAAAATATACTATATTATGAAACATAAATTTTTCAAAAAAGTATACTATATAGCGAAACGGAGAGAGTAATAACCATGTTTGGCTGCGTTTGTGGATTATGCATACACATGTTGTCTAAGAAAATTAATATTTGTTGGGCGTTCAACAATTGTATTTAAATGTATCTTTTGATTAGAAATTTAAAATTAAAATCACTTAATGCCAATAATGATCAATCATTTTGAATGTTTATGAACACAAACATACCCATATACAAACTAATCCCTCCGGTCCTAATTATAGGGTTTTTTGTCCTGATCCTTAATATATGACCTTTTATTATATACGAGGTAATATTTATTATGTATTTCTAAAAAATACTCCTATTTAATGTATCACAAAAAGAGAGAGAAAGAGATTAAATCATGATAGTTTTGGAAAAAATGTTGTGATTTTTGGAGAAATCGAGGTAATTAATAAGTTTTAACTGTCATATTTAATCCGCGTGATTTTATTAAAAGGGTCTTATATTAAAGACTAGAGGAAGTATTTTTTTATATAGGACTTGAAATTTCAAATATTATTTAACTATTATAGTATTGTTCATTGATGGGAAACTTGAATTATCTACCCTCAAAATGAATCTTTTAATATTGTAAGTTGTCTCATGTCTGTAACACAAATAAATTCAATATGTTTTATTTTTTGGTCAAGTGCTAACGAAAAAAATATAATAACGCAAGCAATACTGAAACTACCCAATTATATATTTTATTGTTAATGAAAGTTTATTTTGTTCAAACTTGTTACTATTAAGGTATGACGTTTGTAGAGTTAAAAATTCTGATTTGATTTTATAATATGGAATTGTGAAACTTATTGGTGTGTGCCGTATAATTGGAGGAGTGTTGATAGTGATTGGATTATACGTAGTTTGATGGGGTAAAGGCAAAGAAATGAGGAAGACAAATCTTATAGTGCCATCACAAAGCCTCCACGTGTCTGCTAAGGTTGAAATCATCGTCAAATATGATGAGAAAAGCAACCACGAAAGCAATATTAATCCTTCAAATAATGTTAGAGATCATGAAGATGCAGAAAATGGAAGCGAAGCAGGAAATGATAGTCCTCGTTAATAAGATTAAAAAGAACGAGATATAAAATGTACAAGAGATATGACTTTCTATTTTCCATTATAAGAATTGACATCAAGAAGCTTTAATTTTATGAAAATTAATTAAACAATATTGTAGTTTACACTAAATTTTATTTCAGCTTGTGTACTTTCTTTTGTTTCTTTTTCTTTTTTTCTAGGTGGCCCATGTACATTCGGAAAAATCGATACGTATTGTTAATTTGGCTATGTATTTTTTCCCCTTCTTATGTAGTTGGCCTATCTACAATTGACAAAATTGATATAGTCTACGAGCCTATTTGGTTTCACATTTGGAACTCAATTTCAAACCCAAACCCCATTTTTGTCTGATATCCCCAAACAAAACTGCTAAAATGTAAAATAGGCTACAAGTCCCAAATCTAATTAACATAAAGGTTACCTGTCCCAGCTTCTATTCAAATTCAAACTCAGTTTTGACAAACTTATTCTCTCAAACTCGATTTTGACAAACACAAAACCAAGTAGACCCTATAATATCAATACTTCCAAGAAAAAAAGAAAAAGAACATGAATTCAATAATTTGATATTATACGCATTATACTTGTGAATATGCAAATGTTTATTCATAAGCATCGCTTTAAATTTTGACAGTAAATTAAAACCATTACTGAGTTTTTAAGCTGGGAAAGAAAATTTATCTTACATTGGAGTGTTTCTTTCTGATAGCTAGATACATTTTCTCATACATTACGCGTCCTTAGACGTATAATTCGTTTACATACATTCAAAACATTTAACTGTATAATGTCTTCCATATATATTCTATCTAAGCAACATTCTTTGCTAGCCAAAAAGAACGGCCATGCAATCTAAATGCATATCCTACAATATTAAGTGCAATCTAGGGGAAAACACAAACAAAAAGCCTTTCTAACAAAATATCACACTCATCCCACTATTTTGGTGTCAAATATTCGATATTGTCGACTGCCCCAGATATCATTTTTAGAAATGTAGTAAGACTTGAGGCACACCTGCACCCATGGCGGCTTTCTTAAAGCACACTTTACTACTGCACTACCATCATCATATGGCGTTACTCCCAGTAATGAGTTCATCTTCTGTGTCAAAATGCTATTCCCAGGATAACCATCAAATAGGGTTTCCTGCACAAATTTTGAAGATAAATAAGATTTGATCAGCCCCAGAATATGGATGACAAAGTAATAGATGAGACTTTGGTCTTCGGGAAAATTTCATTCCAAATTCTAAGGCAAGAACAAAGTCTTCTCCTAAGTGCAGCTGATTACCAACAACTGTATTTTTAAGCGTGCTAGAAAAAACAACGGCCTCTTAGAAAGTAAAAAAGTATGACGTATTCTTTTGGCATGAGAAAGTATGATTATTTGAATTTATTTGAATGCAAGATGCTTAAAAATCTATAAATCTAATAATTGTAAAGGAAGTAATAGTATTTTGCTCTGACATGGTTGGCATTTTGGCTTGCATTGGGTTTTCCCTTTTTTGTCATTTTCTTCTATTTTTTGTGTCCTATTATTTCTTTATGAAATTAAATTAGTAATGTTGGACCCATGGTTTCTCCAACACTATGCAAATTGCACAGACCTGCATCTAGTTAACTAGGAATTTAAGGGAAGTTGCCAAGAGTCTACAATAACGAAAAGGTTAAGATATTTCTTACCCCATCCTCAGCGTACACAAAAGCATGGATTCTAGCAGTTGGATCCTCTAGGGTCAGCCGCATCCTATATATCCCACTTTCAGAGCAGAAGTTTTCAGCCAACCATGGCATTGCTGCAACTACTCGAACAACGCACCTATATTTTGCTGTCACCTACAATTCTTCAAGTCAATAAATATCAACCGGGTAGAGAGAGAGAGAGGACGAAAAAGGTATGTAACATCAAGAAATGTAAATGTCCAAGATAAATTAGCACTTTTCTTTAAGAACTATGAGCATTAGCAGGCAGTACCAGTAATTTTATCAAAAACAGAAAAGGATAGAATATAAAAAAAAAATAATTGAGTATTTTAAAATGAATGACAACATTATTCAGGATAGAATAAGGTATGGAACCAAAGCTCTGCATATGTAGGGTTGAAGAAAATTTAGTACGGTACCTCTGAATGGGTTAGGACGTCCATTAAGGTAACAAATGGGACATCTTCATGATCAACCACTGTTGGGGGAGAAGCACAACTGTAATCTTGTAAGAAAATATCCAATACATGATAATCACAATATTTAAAAAAAAAATTCAGAAACGATGATGAGATGCGCATATGACACCTGTAATATTTGAAGTCCAAGGAAAGCTCCAATAAGGCATTTTTCTCAAATTCAATGGCATTCGCTCATCAAACAATCTGATTCAAGTGAATACAAAAGACAAAAGACAATGCATTAAACATCAGTTAACTAATCTAGTATATTCAACCATCTCATGAGTCAACAACCACCTTTGGCGCTGTAGTATGAGATAATCATCATTTCGTAGGTATCGAAATTTTGTATAAGGAGTCAACACACCATGCCATAGTCCTGCATGCACTTTAAGATGCATATTGACAATTTTGACCCACTTATCATTGTCTAGAAATTTTAGACGGTTCTTCTCAATGTTTCTGTCACATGTTATTCTCAAGATGGACCCAACGGTAGGAAAAGTACACAATAACTCTCTTGGCAGAGGCACAGGTTCCAGTTGCAAAGGAAGAGGATTGTGCATTTCATCTTCCAGCCTGCAATTTATAAAAAGACCATCAGATTTCTTTGGAAATAGTGCAATACCATCAATAACTAATGTATACTTCATAAAAATGTAAACTGATTGTGTTATTTCATATAGCCCTATTATTGTGTGGAAGAAATGCAGAAGTCTCTACAAGCATAAGATCAATTCCAGGAACTATATCACCCTAGATTAAATCCTCAGTCTGTGTATAGAAAAATGTTTGTTAACACTCACTCATTTGTAGAAAGATAGAGAATTCAATGTAAATTAACTACATAATTATCTAGTAATTGCCAAGCTTGCAAGCACCCACATAAGTTTCCTAATAATGTAGAACCAAACTAATTTGATCAGACTTGTGGAACTGATATCAGTATAAGGTTCTAAGACCCAAAAATATTTGGACCAATGTTAAGTAAATCAGTGTGCAGATAACTCCAAGCATGAACTAGAAATAGATGTTTCAAAGTAACGCTCATTGCTCCTGCCAATATTATCTTAAATATTTTGTTCCATCCACACCATCCATAGTTCTTGACCAGTCATTTCCACTGAAATCCCAATCCATAAGCTCATCACCCAATTGACTTGGTGAAAAACAAAAAATGGAAGAGGGGAAAAAACAGAAACACACACACACAGGGTGAGAGAGGAGGTTGACATTATTTCTGCCCGTAAGGGGACTAAAAAACAGAAAATCAATAGCCATTACGACAATTGATAGCCATATCCCACTACTTCTTACTTATATAAAGACACTGGACGTAGAACACCACTTCTTTTATTACAACAAGAACCAATAACAGTTATTGACCCCCAAATGATTTATCCAAAATTAATATCAACATGGGAAAAGGGTAAACATAGCAATGTACCACTAAATTTAAATGAACTCACTTTGCACTAATATTGTTTGGTGGCAAATCAGTACCATCCCAAACAAAGACCATCCGTTCATGATTTGCAGTCTCATTGCAATGAAGTATCTTAATGTGCAAAACATCCAAAAGTAAGAAGGATCAGAATCAGACAGCAGAACCACATAATGGTAAAAATGAAAAAGGTGTTTCTTTTGTTTAGCCACCATAAAGAGGAGGAAGAGATGTAAAAGAACATTAGCGTGTCTTAATAAAGCAAGGTCCAAAATGTGTGCAGCAACCTTATAGATTTCAATTGTAAAAGGGCCTTTCATTATCATATACAAAGATTAGAGCAAGAAAAATACCTTGCATGCCAAATTGCAACAGTCTCCTTCCTTGATTTCTTTTAACATTGTAAAGTTATCAAAATCTACACAGCATATGCAAACCTTAAATATTCACACATGAATTTAGCACCAAAATAGCAAGCTAGGTGATGAAATTATCAGAAAACCAAAAGGTAAAGATACCATGGAAATCTTGTTCAAAAAAAAAAAAAGATATCATGGAAGTAATTTGTAGGAGAATGGATAATTAGGATTATCTATCTTTATCATAAAAAATTAGGATTTTAAATAAAGTTATTTTATTATGATATAATTATGTTATCTTTTATATTTAATTATGTTTTATCTTATCTTTTAGGAAAGATTTATTTTGATTCTACTAATTTCGTACTAGGTTTTCTTAGATTTTTGTCCTATTTTGTGATTTCTTTTGCTTCTAGTTAGGTTAGGATTGCTTTTATTTTACGTTTAAATTATTTCTATTTTAATAATGGTACTAGGGTTTATAAATAGCCCTAGAGTTATTTTCTTTGTAGTAATTTGCCTATTCAATGAAGATTTGGAATACTTTCTAGTAGTATCTCTCTCCCTTTCTTCTTTTTCTCCCTCCTTCTTCTTTATCCTTTCTCCCGTTCTGTTCTACATCACAATGACTAGTCCCACATGTATTGATTTCAGTAGTAGGTAATTCTTGAATGAGCTAAAGCCAACCAAACAAATATATAAATACATCTAAAGGGTTAATTCATAGTTCATCTGATTTCAAAAACCCATATTTACACAACTTACAGTAATTTTGGATTATAAAATTTATATTATTCTCACTGCAGTACTGCACCACAATGTTGCAACGCTTAACACAACATGCTGTGCACACTGAAAATACGTGCATGCACATCAATTATAGTTTGGACTAAACCAGTTAAAATGCATCAGCTGCTCTCAAAGTATATTGAATGCAACAAAAGCAGACCTTCAATGAGCTGAGAATTGGCCAGCCACTTTCTTAGCTCAACTATGAGCTTTTTGTCCATATTTCTAGGATGAAATTTCGAAGAAACTTGGTAAGGGACAAAATCATCACTGTCCTTCCCATTATATAAAGCAAAGGAGGAAAACTTTTTATTGAAAACAGCATTTACTTCATCACCGTGCCTTTTTACCTGCAAAATTAAAAATGATATATTAAAAAATGAAAGAAAAAGAAAAGCATCAAGTTTATCTCACACACCGTTATTATAATACAATGCAGCACTAAATCAAAATTGGAATTCATCTTGAACATATTCCTTTCTATAAGATATATCGGTGCACTATGCAAATCAAACCCAATATTATGAGGCTCTTCAGAGGCTGCGTTATTACAAAAAGTAAATTGACTGAAAATTGTCAAAGCCTCTTCACGTACTGGGTCAAATGCAAAATATTTAAAAACAGAGATGCATATTTGTCTTAATAATATTCAAAGAATTCAATCATGCAATCAACATTGATGTGTCCACATAAAATACCCACATTTAAGCTCCAAATTGCATCTAAATATGTTTAGATTGGTATATTTTAGCATGATTTTACATATTTGTGTTTCATGGTGTTATAAGCTCATTTGAAAACATTCGGAGCAAAAACATTACAAATCGTTCATGCTGAAAAATTTCAACATCAATTGGTACCTTGATTATAACTCTCACATATGAACTCCGATTGAGGTGATTTAAGATGCATTGGAAAGCTAAGACATAGAGTTACAACTTTCATGTTTTGTGTTTTTTCAAATTCCAACATTATCATGGTGAAAATCAAGCTCAAAGTGTCAACACGAGCTTGTGACTTGTCTGAAGCTGAACGAAGGAGTTTTTTGTGCCAGACATCCACCCGACACTGGGTCAAACTCAGCTGGCGCCGGGGCAATACTTTTTTCAAGTTTTTCTGCCTTTTGGAACCACCTGACGCCGTATTTGATTACCCTATGGCAACCCGGCACCAAGTCAAACAGTAAAAGTCCATAAAAACACGTTTTTGATGCATTTTCATGATTTTTTTGGCTTTTATGGGCTTCTAGACCTTTTTAATATAAGGAAACATGGTAGAAACACAAGAGGAGATTCAAAAACGCACCCAGAGACTAGAGAACACGGTTCAAAACGCATTTGGGAGCAACTGGAAGCATCTTATAGAGAGAGAGCAAAGAGATCTAGGAAGTACAAGAGATGGATTCATTCTCTTCTACCATAATTCTTTCTTCTTGTTATTTTCACTATGATTTGAAATTTTAGTTTTGATTTGATTTCTATTTCCATGTGTGACTAAATTTTTGAGTCAGGGGTAGGGATGTAGCCTGACTGGGATGGATTAGATTTGTTTTCTTTAGTTATGACTCTGTGGATTTGTTCTTCAAGTTATATTTTATTTTTTCTTTATTATATTTATCTCGTTTGTTCGTTCATATGAATTTTATACTTGATCATCATAAAGTCTAATTAATAGGTAAACTTGATTGACTGAGAGGTGAAGAGTGAACCTAGATCTAGAAAGATAAACACAAATAACTAATCTAAAGATGGAATTAGGAATTCATGGTGATATATGTTGAAGTTTTCAAGATTTAATTAAGAACTTTAGTTTCGTAAGAGCGAATTAAATCCTAACTAAATAAAAACTAATTAACCGAGAGATAATTAGGACACTTTAGGAATAACGATCACTATAATTGTGCACAGTCTAATTAAAGAAGAGAGTCTAGTTATCCCATAAGGTGAAACCTGATCCTTTGATACTTCTAGTGATTGAATTAAACTCATATTAATTGTATTTGCTTGCTTCTTTCTTATTCATCCTTTCAATTTAATTGTTATTGCTTTTGGGACTGAACTTTTGGACTAATAAATTTATTACCTCCCTTGAATTCGAACTCTGGAATACTCCAAAAATTTTTTATTACTGCGATCGACCATGTATACTTACGTGATCCCGATCAAACATCAACAATATTATAAGAATATTATGCTACCATTTTATCTATTAAGCCAATCAATCAAGCCAATCTGAGTTTTGACATTCTCATTCTAGTTAGAGAAGGTAAGTGTAAATGAAGTCCACGATAGGAAAGAACTTAAAATGGAAGACTAAATGTAATAAACAGGTTGTATCAAACAAGACATAAATTTGAAACTAAAGGATTGAATAAATGAGAAGGCGAGTGTTTTTCTAAAAATGAGTTATCAGTATTCAGCAATATAAAGTTAAATATAATTAGTAAAATTGAGCATTATGGTAGTCATTTAAGGTCCTCCTTCTAAAAATCTAAATGGAGATCAATGATTTACTGGAAGGTCACCTGCAGAAATTTCTAATCCAATATTCTTAAGAAGTTTCATTGATTTAGCTATGCAAAAGTCCCAAAAATATATTTCTGAGATGTTGAGCTTAGCCACTTAAAGATTTTCATATTTTTTAAATCTACAACCACCAATTTTCCTGAGAAGAATTTGATATCTGAGTGTATTTTAATTATTAAATTTATTCAAGGTATTTGACCAAGATGGCTTTCTTAGTTGCTTTCATTCTTTCTTTCTTATTATTCTTGCGCCTTTTCTGTTTCGTTTCAGTTGAACAAAACCAACCCTCAACTTCACTAAAATCCTTTCCATCACAAGGGATAAGTACCTCAGTTATATCATAAGACTTGCAAATCCAAAGCCGAAACCTTGATAATTTAGAAAAACCCAAATTTCCTTCATATAGTATCACGAAAACTTTTCCTTCTACCATTGACACTTCTCAACACAAAGTCAAACTACGTACCCTTAGTCTCTTGCTATCATAACCATACTGCATATTTTTTTTTCAAATCCTAAATTCCTTCATGAAAGCAAAACATGAACATCATGACCAAGAAACAGATGAAATGGCAAACAATTGCTAAAACTCATTATTTTAAAACCAGCATATTGCTCAACTTTACCTAAATGTAGGTACAAAGTAACAAATATAATTGACAGAACCAGTGCACAAATATTTTCAATACCCAGCAATAGTCCGGGAAAACATAGGAAACATATTTTTAGAGAATGAACTGTCAAATGTAGGACAAGGAAAACCATTACCATCACATTACAAAGCTGAACTATGTCGCCTCTTTCTACAACATCAGGAAGTCGTTCCAAACTTTCAGCAAAAATATTAATGAACATCCCAGGCTTCTGATATGATTCATCAATTAATTTTAGGGTACAGTAGTAATCTGCAGAGATTATTCAAGTAAGACAATTATCAAGAGCAGAAAGTATTTCTTGCTAATAACTCAGAAAGAACCTCCAGTTTTACACCTCAAGTATAAACATGAGCAAAAGCCTTTGAGGTAAGCATTTGATAAAACTAAGAAGAAATGAACATAAAGACACAAGCTCAGAGCAGCACAGATATGTAACAGTGACAAAAATGAAAACAGTGCAGCATAATGAGTTATTAGAAACCCAAAACAACCAAGTTTAACAACAGTTCAACCGGTTTGAACTTTACCCACTAAAATCAAAGATTTTTTGTACTCATTGGCATCGGCCAGAACATAATCATGAAACTGGCTCAGAACTAACACCTTCACAAAACAAATTCGTCAATCTACTACCAGTAAACTAAATGGCAGCCGTAAGTCCGGCCTTTGATTCATCATTGCCAGTTAAGATCTAAAACAACCAAACTTCACTCTCCAATTACTTCGTAAATTCCAACAACATGAATATATATATATAGAGAGAGAGAGATGAATAATCATTGCTCCATTGGTGATCCAAAATCGTAACTAAATGCAAAGTTTAAGCGGTGAGAAGTGAGATTCTTCAAACAGGAAGTTTACCAGTGCCCCTACTTCGCTTTGGTAAGCCAAACTCAAATATAATGCTCGTCATGTTCACTTTTTGATCGATACATTTCATGGCATCTTGTATGGGAAGAAACTTGTAGTGGTCTGCGGTTTCCATTTCTCTCTGTAACTCTCTGAGCTCACCGCGGCCGTGAAAAGCAGCCCCTGCACCTTACTGGCTAAAATAAATATGTAATTTGCCTCAAGAAAAATATTAAGTATAAGAAGTAAAATATTATTGAAGAAGTGCATTTTGAATTTTATATATTAAAATATCATACAAGAAATAAAACATACAGAAGACAATTCCAACATACTAATATCCAAGCTCGAAATTTCCTTTAAAGACGACTTCATTCTCGGGCAGAAAAACTCAACTGGAATAGAATTCCCCAATAAACCAAAAAGATATAATGACGTGATTATAAAATATAACCGAAATAAAAATAGTCATTGTTGCTGAAAGGAGCAAAAAAAAAAAAGGCAGATTCCAAACATTCATTTTATCAAACAAAGGAACTGCATCTCCCAATGACAGCCCAGCAGAATCACAAGCAAATAGACAGTAAAATCCCAGTTCGTGCTTTTTAAGACTCACAGTTCCTTTTAACAGCAAAAATCCCGTTTTGGCAAACTTGTCTTCATGGGAGACTAAGACTAACCGAGGATTTGCACTTTGAAAACCAAATTCTAGAAAACCAATCTTGGAGTAACACCCAGGGTCAAAAATGCGAGATGAAGGTACAACAGTTCGGTTCGATAATGGAGGATAAGAGAGAAGAAGGAAACAGACTCACCACTTTGGGCCACCTCTCTCTTTGGCTGATACCCATGGCATTGGAAATGGGACGGAAGGGCGACGGAGTTACATGCTACCCATCGGCGGCGGGGGGGGGGACTTGCACGGTCGGAAATGATCGAAGGGAGCCGACAATGGCAACGACAACGGCGGTGGCGACGGGCGATGCTCTCGGCTCTCCAGTCTCCTCAGCCTAGAAGACTGCCGGCTTGCTGGTTAGTGTGTTACACTGCAAACTGCTAAGTCCGAAGTTCGAATTGGCAATGAGACCGAAGAATGCGAAGAAGGGCGGCGTGGCAACGGCGAAGGTGATGGCTTATTTGTAGATGAAATCTAGGGCGAGGTTTCTAAAATGAAGAAAAAACCAAAAAAAAAAAAACAGAGCAGAAAAAGGAGGTCACATAAGAAATGCAATTTTAAAGTTCTTCGTATAAATTCAAATCATTAAATAATCTTTGATATTATAAAATTTAAAAATATTTTACTAAAATATCTTAATTTAAATACACTCTTAAATATTCTATTTGATATTAATAAAAAATAAAAATAAATAATTAATACTTCATTAAAATTTTAAATTAATAAATACTGATAATAATAAGAAATCTTATTATAAATATCATTATAATATATATATATATATTCATCACCTCATAACTATTACTCCTAGCATTTTATACATTTAATTTCACGTCCAATAATAGTCTATAACCTCCCTAATGAATAGCTTTCAAAAACTTTTCTCATCTTTTTTTGCTCTCTATAACTTCTAAATATATTATATTGTACCATTTTATAAATTATTATTTTTATTTATGTTATTATAACTATTAAATGGTTAAAGAGATATAAATAAGGAATTGGACATACCTAAGGACCCAATTTGGTTCATGGAAATTATCCAAATGAAATAGAATGTTTAGATTACCATGAATTTATTTAACATGATAAGAAGAAAATGAGAAACAAATTTATTATTTATATTTTATTAATAAAAATAAAAATTAAAGGACAAAAATGCTCCATTCAAATTGTTTTTCTCTCCCGATGTCCTTTGTTCTTCATGACTAAATGATGTTTCTCTAACCCAAAAGCAAGATGAGAAGTCAGTTGAGAAAATGTAGATTTTAGCCCAAAATGAAGTTTGGAAAATGATATTTGAAAATGAGCCTAACAACAATTTAAAACCAAACCTCAGTTTCAAAATGAGGTTTGATTTGCTCAACATTTTTCCAAACACACACTAAACCATCAGATTTCTTCCCTTCCTTAGCTGCTCGTGAACCAACAATCATAACACAATAATGTTTGAAATCAGAAATCAAAT
The DNA here is from genome assembly GCA_026686845.1 of Adenanthera pavonina. NCBI lineage: Eukaryota > Viridiplantae > Streptophyta > Magnoliopsida > Fabales > Fabaceae > Adenanthera > Adenanthera pavonina. The sequence continues at coordinate 16,569,133 of JAIVEN010000017.1, forward strand.
TGAAAATGAAACAATAACCGAACAATGTATCATTGTGAACCAAAAATCATACCAATAACCATCGAAAACCTTGACCAACAATGAAACTAGACTTGATGAAATCAAAGAAAAATCAAACAAAATAATCAGCGTCTAAAATCTTTTAGATGTTGCCCACTGGCTTTTTCTTATCTTAGGCATCCATTGTTTCTAGAGCCACCAAAGATGGTGATGCAAGGGGGATCGAAGACAATAGTGTTCAAAGTTCACTGCAACATTTTTAGCTTACAACATATGTTAATTTCTCAAGTATAAAAGCGCTACCTAAGATATGAACAGCATTGTTCAAAGATAATGGTGTTTGAAACAAATTTGGAAGAGAGATGCCAGTAGACAATGTGCTTTAAGGTGGTGGAGGTTGTAACACCTTACTCTCAAACTGTAACATCCGAATTTTTGAGGCTATGTTTTAAACATAGTAATTTGATATGCTATGCATTATAGTGTTAAAAGCATGATTAGAAAAAATGTTGCAATTAATATACTATTTAAATATTATAAAGGATAAAATGATCCTTTTGTAAATTTAGTCCTTAATTAGAATTAATTTTACCTAATAAAAAATATGCAATAAAAAATATGCAAAGTATCTGTCATATAAAAGCTCTTGACAAGCTGATTTCAATAGTATAAGTCTTATTTCACCGAAAGGTCTAGATTGGAAGATAAATCAATTTAAAGATAAAGTGACAATTGGGGCCATGAAGTCAAAAGTAAATAGTAAAAAATTTTGGAGTCTTATAAATAATTATTTTCTCACATATAAAATAATATAAACCTTAAATTTGGTATAATTTATACTATATATAAAAATGCAAATAGCTCTAATTGATGTATAAAAAGCTTACCCTATGTAAAAAATGTGCAGAATCCATCTAGGTCAATAAAAAATTAATTTCACAATTGGAAAATTATTTTCCCATTCTCCCCTCTTTGGTAAAATTATATAGGGAATTTGGGTGTAATTTTCCCCTTCCTTTTTCTTTTTTCTCTCACTAACGTTCAGGACTCCTTCGGACAAGAAATTTTTGGTCAAGACTTTTCACCGCCTTTTCTCCACGTGGTCCAGCTAATGAAGAGAAGAATTCCACTCAAAATTTTACTCCTTTTGCTACGTGTTCAGCCAAGAAAAATGGAGATTTATTCTACAAATTAATCTAATTAGATTTTATGAAGAAATTAAGTGATGATATCATGGGTGATGCCACTTAACAAATCTGGACCATTAGATTAAATAAAGATGGAGGGTTAGGATCAGATTTTAATCTCTATAAATATTGGACATCCCTCCCCATTCTGTAGCCATTTTCTGGTCGAAGGGAAGAAGCCCAAGAGAGAGAAAAAGAAGCTGAAAGAAGAAGGAAGAAACGAGAAAGGAAAGAAAAAAAAAAGGGAAATCCAAGGAAGCAAGGTAAGAACTTGCCTTTCAAATTCTGAACTTAGGTTTCGTTTTAAATAGGAAAATAAGGTTTCCATGTAAATAAGGTAATAGAAAGCAAAAACTACTAAAGATTTGATGTGATTGTTGGAAACTCTTCCCTTCTTCCTCTTAAAGGTAATTTCAACCATACCTAGAGTTTAGGGAAGAAATGCATGAGTTATGGCATAAAAGAATTGAAATTTCTTTTGTGCCTTAAGATGATAAGTTCTAACCAAGAAGAAAAGTAAAGGTGGAAGATGGAATTTTATAAAACTAATGTTAGAAATAGATTCCTTATATAATAATTAGCTAGAAAAGAGTATTAATTGGAGGATTAAGCTTAGAATGAACAATATGGATTTTTTAAGGCATAAACACACTTTAAATTGTCTTATGAAGAATGAAATAATTTAGCATGATTATATCATTGATTATAGGCTTGGGAAGTTGTGAGAAGGTGATTGGTAAAGGAAAGCTCAATTAGAAAGCAAGTTATAGCCGACAGATAGTAATTTACATTTCTTGCATTTATATTGTCTCAAATAATTACATGATGTTTCTTGATGAGCCATATTGTTGCTATTGTATTTTATGACTAGTATTGGTTGTTTCTGAATTGAGGGCAATGCCCGGGATGTCCTTTTATTAAGACGAAACTCTGCCGAAATTTCCATTTGACAATATGGTACATTATGTTATAATATGCTTTTAGTGTTTCAAATGATGTTTAAAAGCTGGTGTGATGATATATTTGTTTGAAATGTATCTTGCTATTGGGATTGCATAATCTCATTCCCCCAAGTTACTAACCCATCCTAGGTATGAGCTATGCAAAGGATAAGACCAAAGAGAAGGAAGAATGAAGTTGCTTTGAGTTGAAGATTTGATCTTAAATATTATGATGCTGTTTGTTTAGTTAAAGTGTGTAATTATGTTGAACTAGTAATATGTGTTATGATACCTCTTTTGGACTAGTGAATGATATAGAAATCATTTATGATCATTCTTGGTAAATTATAGTAGCTTTGGTATTAGTTACAATACAATAGTCCTAAATAATTCGATTAGGGGCAGAAATGTTTAGGAAGACTACGTTTGACCTGAACGAATTCATATAAAGTAGTGATCTACATGTCATTAAATTAGACATTATGAACTTCCTAAGGAATGAAAGAGCATACAAATTGGTTAAGAATTGAGAAAGTTATGAAATATTAAGTTATTGAAAGAAATCTGGACCAAAAACTAGAATTTTTTCACCCTATCATGTTTACGAGATTTTCTAGGTAAAATGACCCAATGAAAGTCCAGTAATATATTTTTCCCATAAAGAGCATATCTTAAATCTGCATTTAGAGACTTGAATTACTACTATATGGTTTTTCTACATTTAGTTATGAACTTTTGAATTTCAGTGTGCAAAGGGACTTGTTAATTCGAAAAATGAAAATTTTCATTCTTGAATTTTATATGATTCAAGCATCTAAATCCTTTCTAATTGCTCTCAAATGTTGTATAATACATGGGAAAGATAGTGATAAGATAAGGTGTTACATGAACTCCTTCAGACTTGACAAAAAACTTCAAAATCCAATCACACACGCTCAAAACATTTCAAAACAACTTCCTTAAACCTTATAGCAGTGAAAAAATGTTCAAAAGACACCAAAAACTAGGCTAAGGCCATGACCGCTATAATGCCGCCGTGGCTCCAGCTCATCCTAAAAACTTACTAGCTACTGGAGCTCATGGTGCTACGGCCTGTTTCTTGGTGCTGCAGTGCCCCATGCTGGTTTTCATACCAACAAATTTTAACCTTCATGGCAAACTTCCAACACACATAACTTTATACTCTGTCCTCTGATTAACCTAATTCTAACTCCTATAAGTCAATATAGTCTTAATCTATCCATAGACACCACTTTTACTTCAATCTAACTTCGTATGGAAATTCTGGACACCTGACACTATTTTGACCACTTTTTGACCAAAACTCACCATTTACAACACACATTTGCCACCAAAGGTAATTTGACCACTTAAGACCCTTCACACAGGTCCAAAACCATTTAACCAACGTGTCCAAAGAGATTTCACCTTAAAGGAACCATTCCTCTGAGATTTGACAAAATGGGCTATAGGCCCTAAAATACACCCTTAAGGCCTAATACCACATTTGGGCTCACAAACACCACTAAACTGACTCGACAACATCCCAATCAAAACATACATCACAAACAGTCATGCTCATCACATTCATTCTCCATAATAACCATACATACAACAACCATCCATAACAAACACCACAAATCATCACTTGATTTACAAACCACCTATCCTCCTTGGCATAAGATACATATCCAAAATACACATACACTACATAGATCTAGTATTCCCACATCCGATGCTACTCCCTCGTCTTCTTAGAACTAGCGTCAGAACCGTCAACTGAAATGTTAGTTCATGGGAAAGGGGTGTGAGACGAAGTCTTAGTAACCGGGAACAACTACATACAATATATATACTGATCCACACAGTTATGCAATGTAATGCTAATGAATGATATGCATGTTCTCCCTCATACACGGTTAGAACCATGAGCCGTCGTCATTACAAAACATTTCAATTGATAATTCCCTTCCATCAGTCAGTGAAGACTGATTCTAGGACATCACCAAGCTCACACTAACCTAATATAACCCGGCCAATGGTTACACTAGAGCTCGGATCGTGGCTCTTCTTCCTCTAAACCACCTCGAATTAGTGGTGATTTAGGGAAGGTGCATCCCCAAATCCACTACCACTTGGCTCTCCCAAGGAAAGAATTTAATAATAGGGATATTTCATCATATCTTACTATCCTCTGCCGCCTGGCTCTCTCATGGAGAGGATTTAGCGATAGGGATCTCTATCCTATCATATCATCATCACCTCATCATCAATCTCTCATTATGCGTTCATATGGTGATGATGCCAATGTCATGCCAACATGTCTCTACACACATATATATATATCATCATCACAAGCATCAGATGGACATGCTAGCATGCAATGGTATAGGGATGCTACACATCATACATGCACAATGTATACAATCATCATACATCAACTAGCCGTGCATGTTAGATAAGCTGGCTTCCTAAAAGGGGCGTGAATTGAGAAGATTAAAATTTCTGCAAAAGTCAAGCGTATAATGAAGATAAACAAAACTGTAAAACAGAGTACAATATAATAGCAATGTAAGAGTAGTAAGGAGAAGGATTGACACAGATGTTTATCCTGGTTCGGTCTCTCTATCTTGATCTACGTCCAATCCCCAAGCAACTACTTGAGATTTTCAACTATTCAGCAAGAATTCAGTGGGCTTCTTGCAATTGCCTCAGTACAGCTTTGATGCTATGTTCTTAGAGCTTACAAGTTCTCATTCTGCACTTTAGCCAAGTGCTTCCCAAATCCCTTGTGATATTCCCTCATAAGAAAATCTTTCTTCCAAATGAAGATAAGATTAATTACAAAGAATGAACTCTCTAATTTAGAGTGTATATGAAAGTTTAAGTGCAGAAGACTGAAGTATGAGCGTAAAAGACTTTTAGTTGAGAATTTGACAGAGTTTCAGTATATATAATGTTAAAATCCTTACCCACAACTTCAAATGATGTTGTATTTATAGATTTAGGCCTTAACTATATGTTAGAGACAAAATCTATCCGTTGGAAAAGTTACCCAATGGTTACTTTGAAAAACTATCCGTTACCAACCACATTAAATGCTTCCAACATTTAAAGTTTGAATTTTGGTTAGTAAACAGACGAATTTCACAGAGACCAAAAGTTAAAGACTTCAACGTTAAATTTCAAAGTTCGTCTGTTGTAAAGCAAAATTCCAATTTTCGTCATTGAGAAGTTTTTCTGTGTTGGAACATATGAATTTTCAAGTTAAAAGTTCTTCTTAAAAGTGTGAACAGTAGTCCCATATTCCTACAGTGCCTTCGAAGTTTGAATTTTGGTACTCAAAATTCGTCTGTCAGTGGGCAACTCAATAAGGCACAATAGTTCATCTTTTCGAAATTCAAATTTTCAAGATTCAAAGTTCGTCTGTCAGAGAGAACTCTTATCAGACTTAGTTGAAAATTCGATTTCTAAATACGAATATTCATATTACAACATATTGTCGTAACAGACTTGCAAGCTGTGTTTTTGAAACTCGAATTCTCAATACCAAAGTTCGTCTGTCAGTGGGTTATGTTGAAACTCTTTTTAAACTTTGTTTTCAAATGAACTTTGACATATCCTCAGACAAATTTTTCATTTTTCATGAATTGTGTTTTGTCAGAAATTCAAATTTTCAAAAGCTGAAGTTCATCTATCAAAGAAGGTTCTTATCAGACTTGTTTCAAAGTTCAAATTTTTGCAGTCAAAGGTCGTCTATCAGAGAAGGCTCTTTTCAGACTTGTTCATTTTCAATTCAAAATTTGAATTTCCAATGCCAAAGTTCAAATTTTCAAAACAACATATCAGTATTAACCTTTCAAACTTCGTCTGTTGATGGGTGTTTTTCAAATATTCCATGAATTAACATAGAATCATAGTTTTAAAACATCTTTTTGTCAATTCAAAGTCTTTTACTCAATTTAAATACTGTTAGAGATTCTACATCTATTCAAAGTCTTTTTCTTGAATTTCTTCATTTGAGATCTTTTGTGCACCTTTGATATCTTCTCTCCAAGCTCTTGAAGGTTGGTTTGAAATTATCAAAAACATTTGATTCAATATTCTCCCCCTTTTTGATAATGACAAAATAACTTACAAACTGGATTAGTACTTGGGTTTGCTTCAACAAGCTCCCCCTCAACATATGCATTATAATTTAAAAGATATCATGTATAGTGGATCAAGTAAAGAGATTCATTAATTCATTTAAAGTTTCAACACAAGGATAGTACATGGCAATCATTGAATTCAGAACAAGGAATTTTCATTTCATTTAAAAGCCACATTATAAGATATTACAAAGCAACCGAAAATCAACATTACAAAATACTACAGGAAGAACTAAGCATCCAAAAGTTCTAATCACTTTTTCTTGGACTTGGACTTCTTTGCTGTAAGTCTTATCAGAAGACTTTCCAGTTTGCTCGGATATCTTCTCCCCCTTTTTAGCATCATCAAGAAGGTGTGCAAAATCAGCAAGAGAAGGGATCTGAGACACTGGAATAGCTTGAAGAGGCATAGAGACAAAACGCAGTTTTGGATTGAACTTTGGCAAAGACTCAGAAACTTCAGAACTTGTGTCTTTATTGTCAGAGATTTCAAGAAGTTCATGAATTTCTTGCCTTGTAACAGCCAACTAAGCCCTTTGTGCCTCCGAGAAACCATAAGAAGAAATAGGTGAGGGAGCAGGAGGACAAAACATTTCTTCAAGCCGTTGTCTTTGAGCTTGCAAGAGAACATTGTGTGCAATGGCCTCTAGATCAACATAAGGCACAATGCTTCTTTCTTCATTCAAGGCAGCTTGCATGAATGGTGAAGAGGTGATTGCTGGCACTAGTCTCTCAACTTGCTCAGATTCTTAAGATGAAAGAATTGAGTCATGAGCATCTTCTGGAATGGGCTCATGGGAGCTTGGTTCTTGAGGACCTTCTTCCTCCATGCCATAGTCCAAGGAAGGACTAGGACTTGCCTCATTGCTGGAGGCCTGTGGTGTGCTTAATGTGCCAGCAGCCTCAGTATCATGTACAGCATCATCAGGAACAGGAGAGGCTAGCACAAAAGGACTTGGAGGTTCAGGAGTTGGAGACATAACAGGCTCAGAGAATCCTAGCTGCGGTGAAGCTGATGTGGTAGGAATGACACTCCGAATATCTTCATATGCATTAGCAATCACTTTTATGTTCTTAGCCAACTGATAAATCTGATCTTGCAGATGAGCAAATTTGGCATTTTGCTTATCTCTGATGCTGAGTATGAGTATAGACAAATTATCATACAACTCAGTGATCTTTGTTGGTTTGGCTTGAGAGGAGGGAGTTGATGGAATTTGAGCTTGAGCAGGCTGAGATAGAGATGAGACAGGCTAAAAAGGCTGAGGTGTGGGTCTTGGAGGAGCCTCAGAGGTACCTTATTACTGTAGGGAGGCATCTTCATCAAAGAAGAGATCTTCAGATTTTTCAGCTCCCTTTTCAATCCATCTTCCATCCCTTTTCTCTATACCCATCCTTTGCAATTCTTCTTCCTTGAATATCTCAGTAGGCTTTCCTTTCCCTTTTTCAAGATGTTGGATTCGGGCATAATAAAGGATCTTGGAGATGATTGTTGCATAAGGAAGTGTGGAGTCTTTCCTTTGATTTTTAGACTTAATCATATGTTGGAGAATGATATGTCTCATGTTGATAAGCTTCCCACGCATGATTGCTGCTATCACATGTGCTTCTGCCCTTGTGATCAGATTAAAGCTACCTCCTTTGTTGAAGATAATCCTAGACACAATGTAGTGTAGGATTCTCACTTGAGCACTAAGGTCAGTGGGCTTCAGCAAGCTTATGGGTGGCCTATTCTCCTTTCTTCTGAACAAGGTATTCGGGATTGTGCTTTCTTTGTAGTTCAAGAAAGGCCCACTTTCTTCATCTGCAGTTTCTACCCCATCCATATACCCAGAAGCAATAATGTCAATCTTCAAGCCATCTTGCCATAGAATTTCTAAAACCTCATTAAAGGTTTCATCTGTTAGCCAGATGGTCCTTGATCTCAGATTGACTTCCCACTTCTTCTTGCTGTTGAATTTCAGAGAGGCATACCAAGTCTTGACTACCTCATCATCATATCTCTCCAATATTTCTAACACACTTTTATATCTCATCATCCAAAGCCCGGCATCAAAGTTGTTAGAAATTAAAAATTCCTCCATATTCACACAGTGAGACTTTATTAACTTCTTGCTCACAAATTTGGTCGTATATTCCTCCTGAATGTGAACATTGCTCCATAATGGCAATGTGGTCAGCTTATATTCTCCAGATTCAGTACTAAAGGAGGAAGAAGAAGTAACAACAGCAGGAGTAGTAGTAGGAGCCATAGGCTCTGTTTTCTTTGGAGGGGACGGTCTAGATTTCTTTGACTCAGCCTTTGGAGTAGTTTTCTACCTTTTGGAGGGAGTTGCTTTACTAGATTCTCCTTTTCTTTTCTGTTTCTCACTCTACTTGGAGGCGTATTGGGATTTCACTGTTCTTTTTAGCCAAGACTCTCCCTTTTCAACCTCTGGATTTTTCACTCTTACCATTTTCGTGGAGGAATGATTCAAAGAGATGCTAAGAATGAGTTTATAGGGTGCAAAAAGAAGTTTAATTGGTGGAAAATGAAGATTTACGGACATAATTAATGGGGATTTAAGAGAGAATATGAACAGACTCGAGAAAGAGACGAATAGGGTTGCGTTTGTTCAGAAAATGACCTTTGGTTTTAACGTGCGTAATCGCAAGACAGACGAATTTTGAGAGGTCAAAATTCGAACTTTGAGCAATTACAAGTTAATCCATTCAGCAAAGCTTACTGACAGATGAATTTTTACCTGGAAGTTCATCTGATAGAGGCTTGGTTCACGAAACAAGAAATGAACAGACGAACTTTGTTTCAACAAAGTTCAAACTTCAAAGAACCAGGCAATAAGCAATAATCAATAAAACAATCAACAGATGAATTTTACTTATGAAAATTCATCTTTCAGAGATACAACAATGTGTGTATGTTTTAACATACGAATTTTGAATCAGAAATTCAAATTTTAACATTTTGTAAAGAGTTTCCAACAAGCATATTTTGAGAAATGGAAATTTGTATAATCATCATGTTGGACAAAGATAACATTGTGACTTGAAAATTCGAATTTTCATAGTTCAATAGACAAATTTCGAAGGACACCGAGAATTGTCACAATGTATAGCAAGCTGAAATTTGTCTAATGGGCATCTAAATTCGAATGTTGATCATGCTAAATTGTTCAAAAACATAATTTAACAAGGAAATTCATCTAATATACAACTACAATGCGAATTTTAACTTTATAAACTTACAGAACAGATCTAAATGCTCAAATTTCTGGCTTTCTTTTTCATCTTTTCACTGTGTCATCCAAATCAGCTCCATTATATGGTTCTGATATCATTTGAACTTGTGAGGGGCACCTGCAACTTATATTAAACACACTCCGATGCCAAAGTTAGGATTGATTCAATGTCAGAAACTTTAATTAAAATAAGTATTAGTATATATTTACAATTCATTGGGATTTACCATACCCAATTCTTTTATGATTTTACAATGTCTATCTTCTGGAAGGGGCTTTGTCAGAATGTCAACAATTTGATCCTTGGTAGGGATGTATTCTAATCTGATTTCTCCTTTCAGAACATGATCCCTTATAAAGTGATGTCTAACTTCAATATGCTTTGTCTTGGAGTGCATGACATGATTCTTTGTGATGTTAATGGTACTTTGGTTGTCACACTTTATTGGTATTTCTTTCATCTCAATCTCAAGATCTTCAAGTTGCTATTTCATCCATATAACTTGGGTATAACAACTATCAGCTACAACATATTATGGTTTTGCAGTAGATAGAGCCACACTGTTTTGCTTCTTGCTGAACCATGACACTAGTGATCCTCCAAAGAACTGACAAGTTCCACTTGTGCTTTTTCTATCAGTTTTGAATCCAGTAAAGTCAGCATCAATGTATCCAATGAGATCTTTACCACTGCCCTTTGGGTACTAAAGACCCATCTGTGATGTCCCAATTAGATATCTGAAGATGCGTTTCATAGCAGTTGCATGGGTTTCTTTGGGACATGATTGGAACCTTGCACACATACAGACACTGAACATGATGTCAGGTCTGCTGGCAGTTAGGTATAGCAGAGATCCAATCATTCTTCTGTATTGGGTTATGTCAAAGATTTTTCCTTCTTCATTCATGTCAAGCTTAGTTGCAATAGCCATAGAAGTTCCCACTGGCTTCGCTTTTTCCAAGCCAAACTTTTTTAGCAGTTCTTTCAGATACTTTGATTGGTTGAGGAAGATATCATCATCACATTGCTTAATTTGTAGTCTAAGGAAGAAGTTAAGCTCACCCATCATTGACATTTGGAACTCACCTTGCATTAGCTTAAAGAAATTCTTGCAAAGAGATTCATTAGTAGCACCAAATATAATATCATCAACATAAATTTGAATAATAAGTAAATTTTTGTTTTCTTTCTTAGTGAACAAAGTAGTTCTATTTTTCCTCTATTAAAACCCTTTTCAATTAGAAAGTTACTTAATCTTTCATACCATGCTCTAGGAGCTTGTTTTAAACCGTAAAGAGCTTTCTTTAGTTTATAAACATGGTTTAGTTTTATGGAGTCCTCAAAGCCTGGAGGTTGGTCTACATAAACATCTTCTATGATATATCCATTCAGAAATACACTTTTCACATCCATTTAATATAACATTATGTTTTTCATGCATGCACATGCCAACAGGATCCTAATTGCTTCTAATCTTGCAACTGGAGTAAAGGTCTGTTCAAAATTAATGCCTTCTTCTTGATTCTATTCTTTGGCAACCAGTCTAGCTATGTTTCTTATTATTGTTCCTGATTCATCAAGTTTATTTCTAAAGACCCATTTAGTGCCAATGATAGGGTGATTTTTAGGCCTAGGTACTAAATCTCAAATTTGATTTCTTTCAAACTGATTTAATTCATCTTGCATGGCCATAATCCAATCTTCATCAGTTAAGGCTTCTTCAGTACACTTAGGTTCAATTTGAGAAATGAAAGCGCAGTTAATCATCTAGTCTCTTAGCTGTTTTCTGGTTTTGACTTTCTCTTGAACATCCCCAATCACTTAATCAACAGGATAACTCCTTTGATATCTCCAAGCTCTGGGAAGTTCTTGAGATATATCTTCATTATTCTCATCCTCAAAATCTTTCTCCTGAATATCTTCCTCTATGTTAATAGATTCAGATATTTTTGGAGGTTCAGTTTTACCTTTTTCAGAAATATCTAAGTTCTTAAAATTCGAAATAAGATAATCTTCATCAGTAACATGCTTGGAAACTGTTTCATTTTCAATAAACACAACATGTACAAATTCCTCTATAGATTTAGTTTTCTTATTTAAAATTCTATATGCTTTACTCCTACTAGAATAGTCCAGAAATATACCTTCATCAGATTTGACATTAAACTTATCCAGATTTTCCTTTCCATTGTTGTGGATGAAACATTTACGACCGAACACATACAGATGTGAAAGATTTGGCTTTCTTCCTTTATACAGTTCATAAGGAGTCTTCCCCAAAATTGATCTGATGTAGGCTCTGTTTATGATGTAACTTGCTGTGTTTACTGCATCAGCCCAGCATACTTGAGAGAGCTCCTTTTCATTTAGCATTGCTCTTGCCATCTCTCCAATTATTCTATTCTTCCTTTCTACCACTCCATTATGCTGAGGAGTTCTTAGAGCTGAGAAGTTGTGATCAATTCCATGTTCATCACAATACTCTAAAAAGCATGAATTTTCAAACTCTCCTCCATGGTCAGACCTGATAGACATAATAGAAATACCCTTCTTATTTTGCACTTTCTTAGCTAAGGTTACAAATGCATCAAAGGTTTCACTCTTTGAGGAAAGAAACAAAGTCCAGGTAAATCTAGAGTAATCATCCACAATCACAAGAACATATAAATTTCCACTAATGCTTTTTACACTAGATGGACTAATCAGATCCATATGTAATAGTTGCAGTGGTCTAGAAGTGGTGACTACATTTTTAGATTTAAAAGATGATTTGGTTTGTTTTCCTTTAAGACATGCGTCACACTCTTTGTCTTTTTCAAAAGAGATGTTTGGTAATCCAGTGACTAACTCATTCTTAACTAGTTTTGACAGTTGGTTCATGTTCATATATGCTAATCTTCTATGCCACAGCCAACTATCATTATTCTGACTAATCAAACAAACAAAATCTAAGGAAGGAAGTTCATCAAGATCAATAGTATAACAGCTACCATCCCTTTGAGCCTTGAGGATTACTTTATGATCACTTTTTCGAATGACCAGGCAAAATTTTGAGTCAAACAGTACCCAGTTACCTTTGTCACATGTCTAACTCACACTAAGCAGATTGTGATTGAGACCAATTACAAACAGCACATCTTCAATAGATGTTTCTGGATTCTTGCCCACAATGCCAATTCCAACCATTTTGCCAAATTGATCACCTCTAAAGGTTACCTTTCTTCCCTTTTTTTCTCTAAGGGTGATGAACTCTCCTTGTCGCACCAGTCATGTGACTTGAGCAAGCACTGTCCATATACCATTTGTTGCTCTTTCTTGCTTTAAGGCAGATCTGCAAAATAAAGTTTAGAGTTTCTCATTATCATGATCACTGATGGATAGATCTTGAGTTTCTTCTGATGCAAGTGCCATCAAGCAGATATTGGTAATTTCATCTTCATCATCTTCTTCTTCATCTGAGCTATTGCCCCAGATTGATGAGATGTATGCCCTCTTCTTCTTGCTCTTGTCAGCAGTTTTCTTTTCCTTCTCTTGCTTCTTTAGGAATTCTGGACAGTCCTATTTGATGTGCCCTTATTTTTTGCATTCGTAGCAGGTGATAGGTTCTTTTCCATCTTTCTTATTGTCTGATGCTACTCCTTTCTTGAAGAATCTTTTGTTTCTTTTCTTGTTGTAGAATCTTTCAAATTTTTTTATCATCATAGCCAGAGTTTCTTCATCTAATTTATCTCCATCATCAAATTCCTCTTCCTTTTCTTCAAAAGCTTTTAGAGTAAGACCTTTCTTTTTCCTGTCTTGTCATACTTCCTTGAGAGCTTTGATTTTTCCCTCATATTCTTCAAGACTATCAAAGAGGGCAGTGACTGAGGCCATTGATTCTCCTTTAGCTTCCTTTATTGTTGTTACTTTGGGTTTTCATTCCAGAGGAACAGCTCTAAGGATTTTTCTCACCTTCTCTGGCTGGGTGTATTCTTTGCCAAAACTCTTCAATTGATTCACAATAAGGGTGAATCTCTTTTACAGCTCTTTGATGCTCTCTCCTTCTATCATTCTAAAGCTTTCGTATTCACCAATGCAGGAGTTCAGTTTATTTTCTCTTACTCCACTGGTCCCTTCATGAGTGATTTCTAAAGTGTCCCACATACCCTTGGCTGTGGAACATTGTGACACTCTGTAGAATTTGCCTTGTTTTAATGCACTGACCAGATAGTGTTTTGCCTTAAAGTTCAGTAAGACTTTTCTCTTGTCTTCCTTATTCCATTCATCCTCTAGCTTCTCCTTGTATTTTCCATCATCCTACAGCCTCATTGGGACAAAGTCTCCCTTCTGGATGACAGACCAAATATCTAGATTAATGGACTGGAGATAGATCTATATTCTCATCTTCCAGTATCCATAGTGTTCTCCATTAAAACCAGGTGGTCTGTTTGTGTTGTTTCCCTCAGGTAGTATACTTTCTCCAAAGCCAGCCATTGATTTTCCCGAACTGTTAGATCCTTTGTTTGGGAATCTGGGCTCTGATACCACTTGTTAGATAAGCTGGCTTCCCAAGAAGGGGGTGAATTGGGAAGATTAAAATATTCTACAAAAGTCATGTGTATAATGAAGATAAACAAAACTGTAAAACAGAGTACAATATAATAGCAATGTAAGAGCAGTAAGGAGAAGGATTGACACATATGTTTATCCTGGTTCGGTCTCTCTATCTTGACCTACTTCAAGTCCCCAAGCAACTACTTGAGATTTTTAACTATTCAGCAAGAATTCAGTGGGCTTCTTGCAATTGCCTCAGTACAGCTTTGATGCTATGTTCTTAGAGCTTACAAGTTCTCATTCTGCACTTTAGGCAAGTACTTCCCAAATCCCTTGTGATATTCTCTCATAAGAAAATCTTTCTTCCAGATGAAGATAAAATTGATTACAAAGAATGAACTCTCTCATTTAGAGTGTATATGAAAGTTTAAGTGCAGAAGACTGAAGTATGAGAGTAAAAGACTTTTAGTTGAGAATTTGACAGAGTTTCAGTATATATAATGTTAAAATCGTTACCCACAACTTCAAATGATGTTGTATTTATAGATTTAGGCCTTAACTATATGTTAGAGACAAAATCTATCCGTTGGAAAAGTTACCCAATGGTTACTTTGAAAAACTATCCGTTACCAACCACATTAAATGCTTCCAACATTTAAAGTTTGAATTTTGGTTAGTAAACAGACGAATTTCACAGAGACCAAAAGTTAAAGACTTCAACGTTAAATTTCAAAGTTCGTCTGTTGTAAAGCAAAATTCCAATTTTCGTCATTGAGAAGTTTTTCTGTGTTGGAACATATGAATTTTCAAGTTAAAAGTTCTTCTTAAAAGTGTGAACAGTAGTCCCATATTCCTACAGTGCCTTCGAAGTTTGAATTTTGGTACTCAAAATTCGTCTGTCAGTGGGCAACTCAATAAGGCACAATAGTTCATCTTTTCGAAATTCAAATTTTCAAGATTCAAAGTTCGTCTGTCAGAGAGAACTCTTATCAGACTTAGTTGAAAATTCGATTTCTAAATACGAATATTCATATTACAACATATTGTCGTAACAGACTTGCAAGCTTTGTTTTTGAAACTCGAATTCTCAATACCAAAGTTCGTCTGTCAGTGGGTTATCTTGAAACTCTTTTTAAACTTTATTTTCAAATGAACTTTGACATATCCTCAGACAAATTTTTCATTTTTCATGAATTGTGTTTTGTCATAAATTTGAATTTTCAAAAGTTAAAGTTTATCTGTCAGAAAAGATTCTTATCAGACTTGTTTCAAAGTTCAAATTTTTGCAGTCAAAGTTCGTCTGTCAGAGAAGGCTCTTTTTAGACTTATTCATTTTCAATTCGAAATTCGAATTTCTAAAGCCAAAGTTTGAATTTTCAAAACAACATATCAGTATTAACCTTTCAAACTTCGTCTGTTGATGGGTGTTTTTCAAATATTCCATGAATTAATATAGAATCATAGTTTTAAAATATCTTTTTGCCAATTCAAAGTCTTTTACTCAATTTAAATATTGTTAGAGATTCTACATTTATTCTTTTGCTGGTTTTTCTTGAATTTCTTCACTTGAGATCTTTTGTGCACCTTTGATATCTTCTCTCCAAACTCTTGAAGGTTGGTTTGAAATCATTAAAACACTTGATTCAACAGTGCATACCACGATATATAGGAAAACCATACATATACACAATCAATATCATGGTATGAAAAGAAACATGCATATATATATACATATATATATCAATATATAATCACATAAAATAAACACCCGGTTATCTCAATTGTTGCTACCACATACACACAAGTTCCACAAGCTTTCTTGAACATCAATTCCACGACTTGGCTTCTCCGAGGAACCAAACATCCTTAACAATACCATAATACTTTAATTAGAATACAATCAAAATATCCAAAATTCCACAATTTAACCAATTAGCCCTAACCCAAGATTCCAACCCTACTTTCATGCATCATTAAGCTCCTAGAGACCATTCAAACACTACTCAACCACATCTACCTCAAATTCCCAAGAGCCTCAACCAGTATAACCTAGGGTTAAGCTTAAATTATACATATACCTTTCAAAACTCATACCCAAACAACAAGAACACCAAATCACACTCAAGCAATCCCATTTCATCCATTTCAATATGTAGATTTCGGCCCAAACCGAAAATCCCAACATATAACCAAAAATCCTAAGTTTAAACCGAAGAAAATAGAGAAGGAAGAGTAGGGATATCTTTCTAACCAAGATCCAAGCTTCAAGAGGCTGAAAATCGCTCCTAAGGGCTGGAAAACTCAAACCCTAGCAGAGCTCCCTCGGTTTCTCCTCTGTTTCTCTCTTTTTGTTCTTCCGAAATGAGTCAGATTTAAACAAAAATCCAGACTCCCACCATGGCTCCAGATAACCTCGCTGCGACATCACCAGTTTCAGCTGGAAAACAAGCTATTGGTTTCGCTCTCATCGCGGCGGCCTTGCTTCTCAACGCAGCATAGAGCTTATTTCTATCCCACTTGACCTTCCTCAGTCTTGTTTCCTCCAGTGCTGCACACAATGCCAAGACAAAAGTTATAAGGGTTGTTATAGAGGTTGAGATGACGGTGACAACAATGTTAAAGGGGGTGACCAATGATTGAGTGAGGTTACTAGAAGAAGGAGGGAGAAGGGTACAGATGTATGTGATTCAAGGTACTAAGAATGGGGAAGGATGGGTTTTGGGATAGGAATGGGGATTCCTACTTTCTTGGGAATAGAGGTTAGAGTGATAACAGTGATTTTGGATACAAAATGCCAACCAAACCGACATCAAGTAGGAATAGAATCCCCATTCTTAGATATCAGAAATGTGGGGTGAACAAAAAATGATTTTGGATGAAATGGGAATGGGATTAGAAATGAAAATGAGTTTTAAATGTATGTTTAGTATAACAAGGAAAGATTATGGGAATAGCAAAAAAAAAAAAAAGAGATAAAAAAATACAAAATGACTCAAATGCCCCTAGATTAAAAAAAAAACCCTCCCCCTCCTTTCTTCTTCCTTCGCCTACACACCCACCACCATTAGCTTCCTTTAACGATAGCAACTAGCCACCATAAACAAGCCAATCTAAAAGAAAAAAAAATCAACATCATCATCATCCTCCTCTACCATCAACACAGATCTGTCCATGAAGGGTGAGAAGTTCACAATCGCCACTTCGAAGATCTGTGAGATATGTGAAAGAGGTTTTCCATCGCATCGTGAAGATCGAGCAATGGAGAAGTTTCCACCGTACCACCACCGTCACGAAGATCTATGAGAGAAGAAGGTTACCGTCACAAAGATCTGAGAGAGGAAGGTCACCATCTAGATGTTGTCCTTACTAGAGACATTATCACTTATATAAGAAGAAATGGCAGCATTCGAAAATGGGACTGCTTTTGAGAAGGGCATTTTTTCCCAAAAAAATTTGATTCCTAGGCTTCATCCCTATTCCTACCCGCCTTCAGTATTCGATATTCCCACGTATATGGGTGTTGCTGATTTCAGGGGATGCAACTACCTTTGTACCAAACATGCCAGTTGAGAGAATCCCTCACCCATTCCTATTCTCTCTGTAACATCCTATTAAAACAAAGCCCCAAATGTCACATAAAACCTCCAAAACAGGCTAAATGAAACAAAACAGGACAAATTAGTACTGGAGTTGCGGCCTTAACAATGCCACCATGGCCTCAACAGTGTTGACGCAGCCTCTAAGAAGTACAATGCTATGGCACCATGACCATGCTTCTAGCGCTGTGGCGCCCATATCAGTAACAATATCAACAAATTATTGATTTTCCAACAAAACTTCAAACGCGCACAGCTTTGTGTTCCGACCTCAGATTGATCTGATTCCAACTTCTATAGGTCACTCTTTTTCTAATCTATTTATAGATACCACTTTCACCTCAATCCATTTCTGTATGGAGATTTTGGATGCTCATGATCAATTTGATCACTTTTTGGCCAAAACTCAACTTACATTCTCCAATTACTACCAATAACCAATTGGTAACCCAGAATCATTCACACAAGTCACAAATAATATAACCAACTTGTTTAAGGAGGTTTCACCCCAGAGAAACCACCCCTCCGAGTTTCAACCCCCTTGAACCCTAAATCAATACAATGGTCTATATGCCTCAAAACTCATACCCAAGGCCTAGAACGATATTGGCCTCACAATACACTATACCAAACCTTCCTTAAAAATGCACACACCATATGCATACTAGTTGACCCATACTAGGTCTCGAAATCACTTTACCACATACACACTAGCCATAACACAATATTCCTCATCATCTCCTCAATATCACAATACCACATCAAACATACACATTTACATGCATCACAATGCTCCTAGGATGCCATCAACAGGTAATACACACAAACAAGACTACTTGGCACAAATGAATACATAAACAAACCGTTATACACACTGGCTACCAATGCACGTATTCCCAAGCCACCGAGGAACCTAAGACTTCTTAGGCTTCTCTAGACTACTACTAGAGTCTTCTCCTAAAATATTAACCACAATAGGTGTGAGACAAAGTCTCAGTAATCGGGAAGCACATACAATACACAACAAACAATATACATATAACAAGTTTATCTATAATGTATACATATGATGCCATGCAATGCAAATGTAACGATATGCATGATCTCCCTCGTACATGACTAGAACCATGGGCTGACGTAATCACAAGATATTTTATATAAGTGATTCCCTTCCAACAGCCGGTGAAGACTGATTCCGAGACATCACTAATCTCACCTCACACAAGTGTACCTGGCCAAAGGTCACACTAATGCTTGGACTATGGTCCTCCTTCTCTTGGACCACCTAAATTGGTGGTGATTTAGGGAAGGTACTTCCACAAATCCACTGCCACCTGGCTCTCCTGACCATAAGAAAGGATTTAGTGGTAGGAATGTTTTATCATATCATCATATCATATCATATCATATCTCATCTCATCATCATCACTCCTTCCACCGAATCTCACCATGCTTAATGTGATGATGATGCTCAATATCGTACCATACATCTATATAACTATGAAATCACCATTAGTGTCATGCTAGCATGCTAATACCATATGCAATCAATATCCTCATAATCATTATCATCATTGTATCAATATACTATCATGCAAGGATGCATATAAACATACATATACACATATATACTATATCATCATCCGTCACATATGAATATCAAGAAGGAAGGCCTATATACCTCTATTAGCCGTGTACAGACCACGATATAAAAAGGAAATACATACACACAACATTATCATGGTATGAAAAGAATCATGCACATATATATGAACATAATACACATATATCACAAACATCTAGTTACCTCGAATTGCCAATATCACACACATGGGTTCTCACAAGTATTCGGATCATCAACAAAGAATTGAACTTCTTCAAAGCATCAAATCATGAGCCAATCACTTCCAATTGACCCATTGCACACTACAATATCATAATACCTCTAATTAACATAAAACACATAACAATTCATAACTCATAATTTCATCATTCAAGCTTAACCGAAAGTTTCAATAGCATAAACACATGCTAATGAACTCTAAACAACCATCCGACTCATGAACATCCCATGTACAATTTGGATTCCCAACTTCCATAGTCAAATCCAAGCTAGGGTTTAACATATACATTTCCAAACCAACTAAAAACCCATCCTCATACTATAGGAACACCAACAAACAATCAACAACATTAATGCAAGCAGTATAATTAGTGGGAATTCAATCAACCACAACCCTCATGCATATATATTCGAATTTCATCCCAAAATCATAGAGAAAAAAGAGAAGGGAGAACATAAATTCATGTACTAACTAAGATTGAAGCTTCTTGAACTTAGAATTTAGTCCCCAAGACTAAAATCCTCGAACCTTAGTAGAGCTCCTCTTTCTCTCTTCCAATTTCTTTCTTCTTCATTGACTGATCGCACCCTAATTTATCAAAGTTCAGTATCTAGTGCCGTAGCGAACTATAAGCTTGTTGCGGCATGAGACCTTACTACCTGAAAAATATTAAAATCCTCTGTCTCGCTTGCCGCAGCACCCTTGCATTAGGCCATGGTGTGGGAGCTTTTGTCTCCTTTTCTTCCAATTTGCTCCCTTTTGTCTTTTTTCTAGCCTTGATTCCTCCGACCCTTCACAATACAAAGGCCATGCTTTTCATTAGCCAGTGACTAAGTCCAGGGAAACATGTTAAGAGTTGTTACACCTTCACCCTCATTCCCTTCTACTAAACACACCATAAGTAAATATAAAATACTCCTAGCTTTATCTCTTCTAATTTTCTCGTCTCATTTATTTTCCTATATTTATATTTTTAAAATTGAGAGTTTAACTTACATGACACTTCAAAAGTTTTTTTGTTTTTCAAAAATGGAGTAAGAATACCATTTGGGGTACTATATATTTTATCTCTCTTAAAAAATGAGAGTTTAACTTATATTACACTCCAGAAGTTTTTTTTTTGTTTTACTAATACTCTATTGGAGAAAGTTTGACTTTTTTTTTCTCTTTTTTTTTGCGCTTCTTTCCCACAATAGTAGAGTTGTTTTTACTCTAACTTTATCTATGAAAAAACTTTAGAAACTTTATTAAACAACTACAAATTTAATATTTTTATTAATAATAAATTTATTCTTACTATTTATTATTAATAATGATTTAAAATAATTTTATAATATGACATAACAGTCAGTAGAAAATGAATTATGTATGATGATATAAAATTTTAAAATAATTCAAAAAAGTCATAAAAATATTTAGCTAACATAATTTAAATAATAAAAATACATAAAATATTCAAGTTTTTAATAAACTTAAATGTTTTCAATAAAGTAATAAAATATCCGTTTTTAATAAAATCCGTGATATATATATTTATATAATTGAGAGAGGGAGATGGTTTTTTTTTTGTTAGGAAAAGGGCCGAAGCCCAGATCACTTATAGGGACTTAACCCCGATAAATCTTCTACGACCAAGGCTCCCACAATTTTGTGTTATATATATATATATATATATAGGCACACACACACACACCCTTGCAAATTTATATGATGATTCATGATAATTCGATGAATTGCATAGCTACGGTGCTGGTAATGCATCATTCAAATTTGTGCCCCACATATACCCTCAATAACACAAAGACCTATGTTAATCTCAAAAGAAACCATATGAGACTACATTTTCCTATGCTAGAATATGATTTGGGTGCTAAGCATGCATATATAACGCTTTAAGAGACAAGATAACCAAGACATTCTTATCAAATAGTCTCTATTTGAGTTCCTCAAAGCTTATAACTTTACCTTGCACTAATGGCTCATATCTTACTTGAAGTGGCTGTGAGAATGGAATATTTGCTATTTGCATTATCAGAATTAGTCCATGACATTTGGGTAGTGCATGAAAGGTCTATAGCATGTTTGGTTCAATTATGAGGAAGTGGGGGGAAGTAAAGCTGATTACATCCATGGCTATAAATGATTACATTCCCTGACAGCCATGTGTTGGGGATTACATGCTTATAATTGAATTAAAAGGATCAAATCGCCCTTTATAAACATCCCTCCATACCCTTCCATCCTCCTTCTTCTTGCCTTCCACCGTAATATCAGGCAACCACTACTAGTCATCAGTCACCAGTTGCCATCGTTGTCAATACTTCTGTTGGTTACCACTGACTTCCATTGCAACCACTACCAGCAGTCGACAACTGTGAAATTATTTGATTTTATGTTTTTAAATAATTTAAGCCAAATCAAATTAGTTTATGTGAATTTAACAAAAGCAAGTTGAATGTGCTTTTTATTATTTTTTCAGAAAAGCAAAGTCATAGCATGAGTGGCTTTGCTTTTGCTTTTTTTGTTTTAATAAATTTGGGTAGATTTGATCGTCACTTACCTTCTATTTGAATAGGGAGATAATATAAGGGGAAAAATAATATATAATTACTCAATACTCATAATTTTAAAAAATATTATTTTTTATCTTAATCTTATTTCTCAAGAAAATATATTTTAAATAAATGTACTTATAATGTTATTAATAAATAAAATTAATTTAAAATTTTATTTTTAAATATTTTTAAAGACCAGGGCTAACTCAGTCTTATATACTAGGCTCGCCCAATCTTGCCCGATCTCACAAAAACCAGGCATCGGGTTAATTATTATTCCAATCCTACCTAGTCTTTGTTCATCACTATATGCAAGTATTTTCCAAAAAATATTCGAAGTATTATAATTCTTGTGAAATTATTTTTTTTATAACCTGTGAAACTATTCAAATTGGAGAAAAAATTAGGAGGTGGGAAAATTAGTCAAATATTTTCCTAATAATATATTATTTTCCTTATGAAATTAGTCAAATATTTCTAAACCTTGAAAGGAGAGTTTTTTCTTCAAATCTCTCTATTTTTGAAAAAAAAGTTGGAGAGAAAAATATGTAGAACCCATATATATAGAGATATATATATATATATCTTTTTCTCCCCACTTTTCTCTCTATATACAAGAAAAAATAAACATTTTTCTCCTATTTTCCCCTCCACTTTTTACTTCCCTCATATTTTCTCTCTATACAAACAATGGATAAGTGATGATCAAATTTAACCAAAACTTGGGAAAAAAAACTACGACTTTGTTTTTTCTTAAAAAAAAGATTAAAAAGTAAGTCCAATGTCCTGACATTCGACTTGCTTTTTAAAGAACACATACTCATTTGACTTGCTTTAAAGTATTAAAAAATATAAGATAAACATCTAAAACTGATAATGTATCAATCAACTTCTTTATTGAGGGTTATGCAGATTTTTCTTGTATCAAGTTTGTTTGTTATATTGTGGTGAATAATCTATGACTTGTTATATTTTGGTAAATAATTTATTTTTAATTATATTTTGTTCAAAAAACCTTGACATTGATAGTGTCTTACTTTGAGAATTTTTTTAATTAAATTAATAATTTGGGTTTGGACAATGAAAAGAATGTTTGGAATTTTTATTAGCTAGGCATGTAAGCATAGTTGATTTTGTGTGAACGAAGGGGAAAAAATAAAAGTACTAGTAGGGTTTTTTTTTTTGGTGAAAAAAGTGGGAGGCAGGGAAGGCACTTCCAATTTTGGTTAGGACTCTAAATTTCAGTAGTTGGGCAATCCGTCCTATACCTTCAGCTGCCACTAAGGGTCCAAATAGCTTGGGCCAGCTACTAGACTACTAGCAGGTACCGGCTTAATCAGGTTCATAACCCGCTAGGGGTAGGGGATCTCCCCACAATCAAGTTGTCACCAAGCATGATTTTAGCAATTAAAAGGACATTTGAATCTGTAACCCAAAATTTGCAGAATCGGTCATCTTACCACCTGTGCCAATTTGCATTGGCCAAGTACTGGTAGGGTTGAGTATAAGCCTTATGGCCTGATCAACTAGGACTAGCTCAAGTCCTATTTTCAACCCTTTTTTACTTGCTTTTGTGGCCCTTGATGCCTTGTTCATGTTTGTCATTTTTACCACGAACACAAACATACACATGCACATATGAACACATGCACCTAGACATGCCATTGCATACAAACGATTTTTTTATTACATTCTTTATTTTATGCCCTCATAATGGGCACACACACATGTGCATGCATCCGTGTGTTTACACACGCATGCACACATTAAATTTTAAAACTTTAGGTTATATGTATTTGGTTTAGTTTATAAAATAGATTAGTTGGTAATGCAAATTTGTAGTATCATTGAAGGTATATTGATAATATTAATGTGAATTATGTGTGGAGGAGAAAAGAAAAAGAGTAAGAAGATGAATTAGATGGTTTCGTCAAAGAGACTTCACTAAATCATAGCTAATGATCATCTACATATATATTCTTACTTTTATTTTTGAAGTAACGATGATAGAGGGTGGAGGAAGATCAAGCATAAAGGCAAAGAATTAATAATATCAAGTGATCTCATTCACACCCATTGAATTTTTTAGCATTGGATTAAACAGACGGATGTGACTGAATACTATATGAGGGAAAATTCTTCAACCAACTCGAATCCATCCCTTATATGTCCCAAGTTACAATTTTTCACTGGCATTTTTTTTTTGTTCGAGAATGTTTAGGATAATCAATATATATGGAGAGTCATTTTTAATTTACAACTGAAAATGACATTCAAGGATTCTCTAAGAAACAAATACATTAGAGGATCCAAAATTTTAAGAGTACAATAACAAACTTGGGTCTCTAATTAGCAGACCCTTCTTGAGTTCTATGAATTAAGAAGACAAAGGGTGACTCTGATTCTTGAACATCTCTCTTATAATTATGTGGTTTGTACCGGACCATCCCATCAATTATATCCTTGTATTACTCATAATCACTAAGAATCATCAGATACTTTGTAGTCCCAATCTGGTACTCCCAATCTTGGTATCAAAGCCTAAACTGTGAGACATTTAGAAATACTATTGAAGAAGAGAGTAAGAAAGCCTTTACTATGAGTGAAATTCCTGAATTTGAACTTGTTCTTTTGTCTTCTCCCTTATCCCACCTAATATTCCCTCTGGTGTTTGGGGAATCCAATTCTTTCATATTGATAACCTTGTTGATATTTCTAGAATTCCTAATGAAACCCCATATCATTAAATATGTTCCTCTTGTTATTAGTCCTTATGTTGTTTTCAAAAGACGTTCTGCCCTTGCCATCGCTCTTGAAAATTTTAAGAATTGAAGAATCTCTTCTCCCAATGAATCTGTCCAATCTACCACCCTAGATCAAGTAGGTCTTCAATCCACAAAAGTTGAACAGTATGTTACCCTTGAGATCCTTTCCCAAAGTGGAGAAAAGCATTCAGAGTTATTTGTAACCGCAAGTTACCTACTAAGCTTAAAGGAAAATTTTATCGAATAGCTATAAGGCTAGCAATGCTATATGGTAGTGAATGTTCAGTTTTGAAAGGACAACAGAGCATAAGATAGGAGTAACATAGATGAGAATGTTGAGATGGATGTGTGGTTATACAAAATTGGATAAGATACAAAATGACTGTATATGAAGGAAAGTTGGAGTAGCACTTATCAAGGAGAAAAATGTGAAAAATCATTTAAGATGGTTTGGGCATGTACAAAGAAGAGGGCAAGAGGAGCCAGTAAAAAGAGTTGATCAAATAGTTTGGAGCTTCTTCAAAAGGCGTAGAGGAAGACAAAAAAGGACACTAAGGGAAGTTATAAGGAATGACATTTTGAGAAATGATTTATCTGAGAAAATAGTGTTTGATAGAACTCATTGGCGTCGTATGATCCATGTAGCTGACCTAACATAATGAGATAAGGTTAGTGTTGTTATTGTATGTTTAATGATGTAGATTTGGAAGAGGCATATCAAAAACTTTCAAGGACTAAGTCTTGAAATTTATTTGAAGACCTACTAAAACTAAAGTCTTTAAATAGGCTTCATGTTAGGTCAATCTTTTTAACGGCTCAGGTTTAAGCCCAAAAATAAAATGCCTTATATAGGTCAAGTTTAAGTTTTAAGCTGATAATACAGGTTTGATATATTTAGTAAAAGCCTAATATTGCCTGACCTTGTTTTCATCTCTAGGTGATAGTGGCTTTCATCTCTTAAGCAAGTAATTAGAACTTTGATTTTTAGTCTTTATACATGAAACAAATCTAGTTGGGAAAGATATACTATTTGTCCTTCGTATCTTGAGGAAAATTAATTGTTGCCCCATCGGTAGTGGTGGATATGGGACCTTGAACCAATGGGGGAAATATATATTTAAAAAGAAAAGACATTGCATATTACTATTTATATATATATATAATGAAATAAACTTAAATATATAAATTAAAAAATGATATAAAAGTTTATATATATAAACACATATATGCATATATATATGTATATATATAATCAAATAAATTATATACTTAAACAATTTTTAGCTCTAATAGCAAACCTGTATTTATCTTAATTTATTGTTATTGAAAGTTCATTTATGAAATCTTTTTGTATATACATAAAATTTATATACTTACTCTCCATATAAATGGCAGATCCTACAATCTTGTTTATATCAATATTGTTGCTTAACAAATTTCTCTTAAAAAGTTATTTGGGAAAATTCCACATAACTACGCATATGGATATATCTTCGCCATAACCCCTCACAAATTTCACACTTAAATTTTATTGCTGTCTAACTAAGCATGATCATTGGTCTACAATATTATTCCCTCTCTCGGTTCTCTGCCACTCTTTCTAATAGAAGATTTCTCTACATCCTCAATTAGAACCTCAACTAGGTTTTCTTCCCCCCACTCGCACAGGGGACTATCAAGGACATTTTATTTAATTCAAAAATATATTGAATTTAAAAAAATTATCACTAATTTCCCTTATAAAAAAATGATATCAAATGATATTAATTAAAATTAATATAGATTTTTAAATTAAAAAATATTAATTTTTTTAAAAAGTGGGGCCCACTTATAAATATGGAAAAACATGGACTCCACTTACAAAAGAAAAAGGATGAATAAAAAAATGGGATCACTTAAATAAAAGAAGGAAAAAAAAAAAAAGAAAGGGCACGGAGCCCAAAGTAAGGTGGAGCCATGTCTAATACACAGTATTGGCTCCACCTTACTTTTTATTATATATTGATTTCACATTAATTAGAATTTACAAAATCTCAGTAGAAAATCAATTTGCTACTTTTTCATTTATTTTTCCATCTAGTTGAAGTGTTAAATCAAATCTGAACATTAATTACATATCTAAAAATGTTTTTTTAAATATTCAAACATAATTATTTTTACTAAAATAAATTTTCAAATAAAGCATCTAAACACAAAACACATTAGTCCAAAATAAATTTTACCAAAACCACATTTCAAAACTAATTTTATCATAAATTCCTTTTCAGTAAATTGAAATCTAAACTAGCACTAAGAATATGCCATGTATGAAGGTTTTATAATTTAAAAAGAAAAAATCAAATACATATTTATGGGAGAACTCGTTGTTTAAGTAAGTTGTAAGAGCCTCTTTGGTTTATTTACCTTGGTGGTCTGTGAAGGTGATCCCCGCTACATCACCTAAAAAATGTGTGTTGGATTGAAAAAAAATGATGTGAAGAAGTTTGTACGAGTAATCCTCTTCGCCCAAATTGAGGCGAAGCTTCTCCCCCTGATTTTTGTACCATGTGAAGGGATTTGAATTAACTTGATTATCCTTTTTAATATTTCCCAACTTCCCTCTTTTGATTTGAAACCTAACCAAGTAGAGGCCAGCAAATGCAATTGATTGTGAGGAGGAGGGACTCGCGCACGAAAGATGACACCAGAGGAAA
The DNA here is from genome assembly GCA_026686845.1 of Adenanthera pavonina. Taxonomy (NCBI): domain Eukaryota; kingdom Viridiplantae; phylum Streptophyta; class Magnoliopsida; order Fabales; family Fabaceae; genus Adenanthera; species Adenanthera pavonina. Next base: position 16,596,638 of record JAIVEN010000017.1, read on the forward strand.
AGTCATCATCGTTGGTGAAGCTTCTACTCTTAATCATGTCATTCTTTCTGAAGAAGGATTCGTGCATGATTGCTGACGTTGAAGGAAGAGTAGTTTGCATCTATTTATTGTGTCGTTAAGCTTATTCAGATTTTACCAATGAACTCATAGATCTGGGTTTGCCTATGTTCCTCATCACAATTCACAAATCTTCTCCATTCATCGTCTACCTTCATTCGTCTTTCTTCGTTTCCATTTTCCCCCTTTTTTACTAATTTTCTGATTTGAGGTTGAGGAGTAAGGAAGATTTGGACTCAGTGGTGTAATGGTGTTGTCGGATCTCAGTGTGGATAGTAGTGGTGCAGTGATCCCACCAGGAAAGAACGAGAATGTTAGGGAGGGAAGATTTTTTTTACATCAAGGGCAAAAAGATATTTTTACATTTATTTGTATTTTTTACTTAATTAAAAAAATCATTATCTTCTCTTTAAAATATCATAGTAAATAAACCATCAACTAATCATTATCATTTTATATCCTCTCACACCTTTCATATTGTATTTGGTAGCTTTTTAGTAGCTTTTCATATAATTGAACAAAACGGGTTTCAAGTGTTGGGATCAATGTTGTCAAAAGCGGACCGGACATTGAACTGGACAAGTCACTAGTTTAAGGTTCAATGGTTCGACCGAGGTCGAACCGGTGTTGGACCGGTAGTGATTAAAATAATATATTTAAAATAAATAATATATGTTTAAACAAATTTTATAACCTAAATAAAGTCTCAAACTAAATAATATTCAATTATCAATATATTATTCACCACAAACAAATTATTAATGAGTTTCATAACTCAATATTTTAATTTAAATAAACTAATATTCATCTATAATCATATTTTGAGTTCAAAATAATAAATTAATAATTTATTATTTATTATTTATTAAGTAAATATATAAATTTAATAGTTATATATCATAATAATGCTTATATAATATTATAATATATAAAAAAAATATATTTTGTACTAAAAATGATGCTATTTTATCTTAAAAATCAAAAAGAATTTTTTAAAAAAATTTGAAAAAAAAAATAATGTAGAACCGGTTCTACCAGTTTCACCGGTTCTGAACAGTACCGGTTGAGTACTATGACCGGACTGGACCAGGCACCAATTCCCGGTCCAACCGGTCAAACCGGCCGGTCCGGTCCGGTTTTTACAACAATGGTTGGGATTGTAAAGCCTAAACTTGTAACATAACATTGGCGAATGTGTGTGGCAGTGGGTGAAAGATGTGATTGATTGAAATTAAAGATGGGTTTGCGTGTGAGGTTTTATGTGAAGGACACCAAAGAGCTGCTTTTGAGAAACTAGCAGGACCATATGAGGTTCATGAGCCTCCCATTCTCATTGATCATGTCTCGTATGAGAATACTACATGATTACCCCCTTTTTTAAAAAAAAATTTAAATAACAACGACTACAAAAGTACTAGGTGGTTAAATTACTACTGGTGAATAGTACCAAAAGACTTGTCTTAGTCCAGGAGGGGCATGCACTCGAGAGAAGGATCTTGGGAAAAAACAAGACACTTCCAAACTTAACCAATTACTTCAAAAACTAACCAAACAAAAACAAAGCACCTCAACTTTAACTACCAAAACATCAGAGCAATGGAAAAACTTCAAGTGGGACCAGAACTGAATGGAGCCATGACATGCTATAGTACCACCAGGCCTCATTCATCCAGTAGCACTCAGCTCTGTGGCCTCACTTCTAGCGCCATGGCGCCCCTTTACTGATGTCATATAAGCAATTTTCCAACTTCTGAGGCGAACTTCCAACACATAATTTTATACTTCAACCTCCGATTGACCTGATTTAAACTCCTACAAGTCAATATTGTCATAATCTATCTATAGACACCTATTTCACCTCATTCCATTTCTATATAGAGATTTTGGACACCAGACACCATTCTGGCCAATTTTTAACCAAAACTTGCAACCTTCCACCTCCAATTGCCACCAAAGGCAATTTGACCCTTATGGATAATTCACACAGGTCCTAATTGACTCAACTAACTTCTCCAAGAAAATTTCACCTCAAAGAAACCACTCCTCCAAGATTTAACCCCTTTGATTCACATAATAAGCTATATGCCCAAAACTCACATACTTGGCCCAAACTCCCCTTTAGGCTAGCACATACTACAATCCTGACACACCGACACCTATTCCAACAATAATGAGATGTGCCAAGATCCAAATCATCACCACACATACATATCCATACATGTATTCAACCATACTATCTCATCATCAACGTCACATGTCATTCATTATCATCAACATTTGTCCACATCATTACACAACATCATTGTCATATAACATACAAACATGCTATCCTACTTGACACAACATATCACATAGACAAAGCATATATACTACTGTGAGTTGAATAATCCCACGCTGGAAAGACTATGACTCCTTTGTCTTCTCTGGACTAGTACCAGAGCTTTCACCTAAAATGTTAGTCATGGGAAAGGGGTGTGAGACAAAGTCTCAATAAACGAGAACAATCATGAGTAACATATATACTAATCCACACAATTATGCACATGGTGCAATGAAATGTAAATGAGTGGTAGCATGTTCTCCCTCATACACGGCCAGAACCATGAGCTGTCATCATCACAAGACATTTCAAATAAATGATTCCCTTCTAACAGTCGGTGAAGACTGATTCTGGGACATCACCAAGCACATCTTACACAAATACAACCCCACCAAAGATTACAGTTGTACTTGGACCGTAGCTCTCCTTCCCTTGGACCACCGTGAATTGGTGGTGATTTAGGGAAGGTGCATTTCCAAATCTACTCCCACCTGACTCTCCTGGCCTTAGAAAAGGATTTAGTGACAGGGATGTTTATCATCTCATCTTATCCACTACCACCTGACTCTCCCAAGGAGAGGATTTAGTGGTAGGGATCTTTATCATATCATCATTATATATCCCATCTTATCATCACCTCAACATTAATCTCTCACTATGCAATCACATGGCGATGATGTAAATGTCATGCCAACATGCCTTTAAACACATGTATTTATATATATCATCATAATCATCATATGGACATGCTAACATATAATGGCATATAATGGTATGGATCTGTACTCCTCCGGTCAATCAAACAATCACTACAATACCATAATACCTTCAATTAACATATACACAACTCAACCAAAATCCATAATTCAACCAATTATGCTTAACCCAAAGTTCCAACCACATTTTCATGCATCATTGAGCTCTTAAAGATCATTCAAACTCTAACCAACCACACCTATTTTGGATTCCCAATTTACTCAACTGAAAATATCTTAGGGTTAGGCTTAAACTATACATACTCCCCTTAAAAATCATACCTAAACATAATTAACACTGAATCACACTTCATTAATCTTATTACATCTATTTCAATCAATGGATTTTGGCCAAAATTGAAAAACCAACCATATATCCAAAAAACATAACTCAAAATCGAAAGAAAATGGAGAGAGAGGATCAAGAACCACTTACCAATAATTTACCAAGCTCCTAGAGGTCGAAAATCACTCCCAAGGGTTAGAAATCTTGAACTCTAGCACTGCTTCTCCGGCGCTCCCTCAGTTTCTTTCTCCACTCGTCATCTGAAATGATTTTGATTTAAGCAAATTTGGAGTCTAGCGCTGCAGCGGGGAGTAAGTTCATGGCCATGTGAAACCCTTATGTCTGAAAATTTTTTTAAAGTTTTAGATCATTGGCCATGGTGCCACTGCTCCTCACCACAGCGTGAAGCTCTTTTGTTTCATTTTTGGCTTTTCCTCAGTCTTAGTCCCTCCGGTTCTGCACACTTCATCAATTATACTTCATTAACTAGAGACTAAGTTCGGGATAATGTAATGATGGTTGTTACATTCTCCCTTCCTTATAAAAATTTCATCCTTGAAATTTCAAATCCTTACCTTAGGCAAAAATTTCAGGATACTTCCTTTGCATAGATTCTTCTGTCTCCCACATAACGTCATTAGATGTCAAACTGCTCCACAACACTTTCACTAGCTTATTAGTTTTATTCCTCAGCTGCTTCACTTTATATCAAGAATTTACAGTGGCGTGACCTCAAAAGCCAGATCCTATCGTTCTTGAACTTCCTCATCATCAATTATATGAGACGGATCCAGATGGTATTTCTTAAGTTGAGACATGTGGAAAACATCATGTAATCTGGCAAGATTAGGTGGTAGCACCACTCGATATGCTACTGGCCCAATTCGCTCTAGAATTTAATATAGATCCATATACCGTGGAGTGAGCTTCTTTGCTCTAATTGATCTCTCAACACCTGTGCTAGGAGTAACCTTCAGAAATACATGATCTCTAGCATTAAATTCTAATGGTCTCCTCTTTCTACCTATATAACTCTTCTGCCGACTCTAGGTGGTTAGAAGCTTTTGACGAATATTCTTTAGTTGTTGAAAGGTTTGATCCATGATATCCAAACCCAATAGGCTTCGTTCACCAAGTTCAACCTAACACAATGGTGATTTGCATTTTTGACCATATAATACTTTATAAAGAGCCATTTGCAAACTTGAGTGGTAATTGTTATTGTAAGCAAATTCAGCCAATAACAAATATTGATCCCAATTGTCTTTATTCTCTAGAACACAAGCTCGCAGCATGTCTTCCAGAGTTTGAATCGTCCTTTCAATCTACCCATCAGATTGAGGATAATAACCAATACTAAAATTCAACTTTGTTCCTATGGCCTTTTGAAGGGACTTCTAGAATTTGAATGTAAACTTTGGATCTCTATCTAACACAATATTCATTAGGACGCCATGCAATCTCATGATCTTAGTTAAATAAAACTGGGTCAATTTCTCCATAGTAATATCTCTCAAATTGGAAGAAAATAGACCGACTTCGTCAATCTATCTATGATTACCCATATTGCATTTTGCCCTAAAAAGGTCCTTGGTAATCTAATCATAAAATCCATGGAGATGCTATCCCATTTCCACTCAGGAATATCCAGAGGTTATAATGAACTTGCTAGCAATTGGTGTTCAGTCTTCACTTTCTAACAAAGTAGACATCTTACCACATATTCTGTGATGTTCTTTTTCATGTCTGGCCACCAGTATACGAGCTTTAAGTCTTGGTACATCTTAGTGGTACTTGGGTTAATAGTGTACCTGCTCTTATGAGCTTCCTCCAAAATAATTTTTTGCAATCCCACAACATTTGGCACACAAGTGCGATTGCAATACCGGATGGTACCATCTTCCAATATGTTAAAGTCCTAGGTTTCCGCCATTTCAATTCATTCCCCAATGCGTAAAGGATAGTTATCCTCCAGTTATGCAAAGCAAATGCTTCTCAACAAATAGCTTGACACATTGATAGATCCCACTACTAGAATATCAGGGTGTACATTGATGAACAAATTTAAATCTTTCAGGCTTTCTACCAACTGTTGTTCTCTCATCATTACTATGGCTATATGGATCGACTTTCTACTCAAGGCATCCACAACTACATTGGCTTTCCCAAGATGATACTTCAAAGAAAATTCATAATCTTTTAAGAATTTTAACCATCGCCTTTTTCTCATGTTCAACTCCTTCTGATAAAAAAGATACTTTAAACTTTTATGATCACTGAATACCTCAAACTAAGCGCAATATAGATGATGCCTCCATAACCTTAGGACAACACTATAGCCACTAGCTCAAGGTCATGAGTAGGATAGTTCTCTTCGTGAGGTTTCAACTGCCTTGAAACATACGCAGCAACTTTTCCTTGTTGAATCAACACACACGCTAGACCTTTCTTAGAGGTATTCGTGTAAACTGTGAATGACTTAAGAGGGTTAGGGATAATCAATACTGCGGTGGATGTTAGACAAACCTTCAGTTCTTGGAATGCTCTCTCACACCTGTCTTCCCAAATGAAAGATCAATCCTTGTGGATAAGTCTAGTCAATGGCATAACAAGATGAGAGAATTCTTTGATAAACCAATGATAGTAACCAGCCAAATCCAGAAAGCTGTGAATTTCAATCACTAATTGCGGTCTTTTCCAATTCAACACTACTTCTATTTTACTAGGGCCCACTGCTACACCTTCCTCAGAGATCATGTGGCCTAAGAATTTCACCTCCCATAACCAAAACTCACATTTACTAAGCTTGGCATACAGCTGGTGAATCCATAACACTTGAAGCACAATTCGAAGATAGAGTGCATCCTCTTCATCACTCTTGGAGTATATCAGAATATCATCGATAAATACTACCATGAACTTGTCCAAAAATGGCCAAAAGACCCTATTAATATAGTCCATGAAGATTTCTGGGGCATTGGTCAACCCGAATGGCATCACAAGGAACTCATAATGCCCATATCGAGTTTGAAAAGCAGTTTTAGGCACATCTTCAGCATGCATATGTAGTTGATGATATCTCGACCTCAAATTGAATTTGAAAACTGAGGCACTGACCAACTAATCAATCAAGTCTTCAATTCAAGGCAAATGATATTTATTTTTACTTGTCACTCGGTCAGTTGCCTATAATCAATACACAATCTGAGACTACCATCATTCTTCTTAACGAATAACACTAGAACCCCCAAGGTGAGATCCTCAGTCTGATAAAACCCCTTTTCAGCAAATCTTTGATCTACTTTTTGAGTTCTTTCAATTCAGATGGTGCCATTCGATATGGAGCCTTCGAAATAGGACTTGTCCCGAGCAACAAATTGATGGAAAACTCCAGCTCTCGTGGTGGTGGCAAGCTGGTAATCTCCTCTAGAAACATATCGAGATATTCATATACAACTAGATATCTTTCGATACCTTCTTCCATATCCATGTTAACAGAAAAGAAAACCAGGAATCCCTGACAACTTTTTCTCAAATACCTATCAACTTAAGCAAAAGAAAAGCAAACATTTTCATCCTCTTCGACAGTAGGGATATTCATGGGTAATGACACAATCTTCTGAGTATAGACAAGAATAGCATTATTCGCCTCCGACCAGTCCATCCCAATGATAACATCAATCTCTTGCAATGGTAGGCAGATCAAATCTAGTATAGTGCTTCAATGTTCAAAATGAACCACATAATTTAAACAAATTTGAGCAGTTCTTAATAAAACTCCCGTAGGTGTGAATACCGACAATTCAAAAGGTAACTCCATTGCCATAATACCCATTCTCCTAGCATAATCAAAAGATACAAAGGAATGTGATGTACCAAAGTCAAACAATGCATGAATAGAGACACCATTGAGTTTATGTTTACCTCTAATCAAGTTAGGTGCTACATCCGCTTCCTGTCGGGTTATTGTAAAGACTCGCCCGAGCATCATTTGCCTTCTCATTGTATCATCATGTCTAGGCTGATGACATCCCCATGCAATATGTCCTGGCTTCCCACAGTTGTAACAAACCAAGCATGGTCGATCACCATGATTCATCCCACATCTCACACAAGGAGTTGAAATACTAACTGAACCATATTAAGAAGGAACTAAATCTCTTTCTGCAAATTCACTCTAACTGGAGCTCCCATGGTCAAAGCCTCCTCTATAGAATTGTCTTCTACCATACTGACCTCTATTAAACTGATCTCGACCAAACCTACCTCTACCTCTGCCATGACGACCCCTATTATTGCAACCTCTTCCTCCACTAGAACTACCACTGCCACTGCTACTACCAAATCCAAACCCTTTACTAACACCTCCGGTAGGTTCTAGATGAGAAAAGGCTCAAATCATTGAATTCTTCTTCTCTTCCTCAATCTCCCGCATTCACTTGGAAAGCACATGCATCTTTGCACATAGATTCTCAAAGGACACAAATTCAACCATCGATAACCACTCCTTAATTTCTAGACGGGCTCCCTCAAACAAGTATTGAGCCTTCCACCTGTCATTGGGGTAATTGTTCAAGTAGATAGAATACTTTACCAAATTCAGGAATTGATTAATGTACTCATCTGCTGACAAATTTCCTTACTGAAAAGTTAGGAACTCGGCCTCCTTTTGCATCATTAGGGCCAAAGGGAAGTAATGTGCGAAAAATCTTTCTTTAAATTGTTCCCAAGTCATTAGAGCATTAATGGATTCAACACTAGGTAGAACACTCCTCCATCAACGCTTAGCCATCTTCTCAAGTTTAAACACTGCTAGTTGCACCTTTTGTTCCAAGGTGCAATCCATCACACCAAATATAGTCTCCAATTGTCTATCCATTCCTCAACCAATGCAAGATCCATTTTCCCTTTGAAAGCCAGGGGATTAAACTTTTGAAAGTCTTTCAATTGGGAGGAGATACCCTTTCTTTCAGTTCTTGGGACTCTCTCAGATTCCACCTCATTCTCATTCTCATCATTATTGTCCTCTCCTGCATTCAGATCCACATATATGTCGGCTTCTTCATTCATATCTCTGTACTCTTACTTATTCAATTACTCCTGCATCCTATTCAATGCTTCCCCTTAAGTATTCACTCGATCACCGGGGCCTACCAACATTTCATGCATCTACCTCATCAAATCACTATTACTCGGTCTTCCTCCATGAGAGATTTTCTCCTACACACAATAACAACATATTCAATTATATAGCTCTGGACTTGTATTGTAATAGGAATATATGAGTCTATGTAATTCATACATTGTGCCAAGTATTACTACAAGCAGTAACAATGCCTTGAACCATTACTCTAATACCAAAATTGTAACAACCGACTCCACCACACCTTCAAACTTGATCAATTACTTCAAAAACTAACCAAACAAAACCAAAATACCTTGACTTCAACTACCAAAACATTAGAGCTGTGAAAAAACTTCGAGTGGGACCAGAACTGTATGGAGCCATGGCCTGCTATAGTACCACCGCGGCCTCATTCAGCTAGTAGTACTCGGTGACGCGACCCCATTTCTGGCACTATAGTGCCCCTTTGCTAATTCCATATTAGCAATTTTTCAATTTTGGGGGTAAAGTTCCGACACACATAATTTTATACTCCGACCTTTAATTGACCTGATTCCAACTCCTACAAGTCAATATTGTCTCAATCTATTCATAGACACCTATTTCACCTCAATCCATCTTCGTATGGAGATTTTGGATACCCGACACTATTCTGGTTATTTTTTTACCAAAACTTACAACATTCCACCTCCAATTGCCACCAAAGGCAATTTGACCATTATGGACCATTCACATAGGTCCTAATTGACTCAACTAACTTGTCCAAGAAGGTTTTACCTCAAAGAAACCACTCCTCCAAGATTTGACCCTCTTGAACCCCAAATTCATATAATGGGCTACATACCCAAAACTCACAAACTTGGCTCAAAGTCCCCTTTGGGCTACCATATACTACCATCCTAACATGCCAACACCTGTTCCAACAATAATGAGCCATGCCAGGGTCCAAATCATCATCACACATACATATCCATACATGCATTCAACCATACCATCTTATCATCAACGTCACATGTCATTCATTATCATCAACATTCGTCCACATCATTACACAACATCATTGTCATATAATTTACAAACATGCTATCCTACTTGGTACAACATATCACATAGACAAAACATACATACTACCATGAGTTGAATAATCCCACGCCGAAGAGACTATGACTCCTTTATTTTCTCTAAACTAGTACCAAAGCTTTCACATGAAATGTTAGTCATGGGAAAGGGGTGTGAGACAAAGTCTAAGTAACTAGAAACAATCATAAGTAACATATATACTAATCTGCACAATCATGCATATGGTGCAATGAAATGTAAATGAGTGGTATGCGTGTTCTTTCTCATACATAGCTAGAACCACGAGTTGTTGTCATCACAAAACATTTCAAATAGATGATTCCCCTCTAACAGTCAATGAAGACTGATTTCGGGATATCACCAAGCCCATCTTACACTAATGCAACCCTACCAAAGGTTACACTAGTACTTGAACTGTAGCTCTCCTTCTCTTGGTCCATCACAAATTGGTGGTGATTTAGGGAATGCGCATCCCCAAATCCACCGACACATGACTCTTTTAGCCATAGGAGAGGATTTAGTGACAGGGATGTTTTATTATCTCATCTTATCTAATGCCACCTGGTTCTCCCAAGGAGAGGATTTAGGCAGGTATCTTTATCATATCATCATTATATATCCCATCTTATCATCACCTCAACATTAATCTCTCACTATGCAATCACATGGCGATGATGTAAATGTCATGCCAACATGCCTCTAAACACATGTATATATATCATCATAATCATCATATGGACATGCTAGCATGTAATGATATGGGGATGCTTCAAAATCTTATGTACACATCATATGCAATCATCATATCTAAACTAGTCGTGTGCATACCACGATATGTAAAAAAACTCCATGAACATACACAACCAATATCGTGGTATGAAAAGAAATATGCATACATACATATATATATATATCAACATATAATCACAAACAATACAAACACCCGATTACCTGAGATTGTGAATACCACTCACAGATTCCATGAACTTCTTGGATTGTCCAACATGAATTGCACTCCTCTGGTCAACCAAACAATCACTACAATATCATAATACCTTCAATTAACATATATACAACTTGACCGAAATTCATAATTCAATCAATTATGGTTAAGGTTTGAACTACATTTTCATGCATCATTGAGCTCTTAAAGATCATTTGAACTCTAACCAACTGCACACATTTCAGATTCCCAATTTCCTTAACCGAAAATAACCTAGAGTTAGGCTTAAACCATACATACTCCCTCTAAAACTCATACCTAAGCATCATTAACACTAAATCACACTTTATTAATCTCATTACATCTATTTTAATTGGCGGATTTCAGCCAAAACCAAAAATCCAACCATATATCCGAAAAATCCAACTCAAAACTGAAAGAAAATGGAGAAGGAGGGTCAAGAACCACTTACCAACGATTTACCAAGCTCCTAGAGGTCAAAAATCACTCCCAAAGTTCAGAAATCTTGAACCCTAGCACTGCTTCTCTCATTCTCTGTAAGTTTCTTCCTCCGCTCATTGTCTGAAATGATTCTAATTTAAGCAAATCTGGAGTCTAGCATCGTGGCAATGAGTAAGTTCATCATGGTGTGAAATCCTTCTATCCGAAAAATTTCTCAAAGTTTCAAATCATTCACCACGGCACCACTGCTCCTTGCCCCAACATAAAACTCCTCTATTTCATTTTTGGCTTTTCCTTCATCACGGTCCCTCCGATTGTACACACGTCGTCAATTATATTTCATTACTTAGAGACTAAGTTCAAAATAATATAATGTTGCTATGAAAACAAATCCAGCTATGTAGTTGTGAAATTGATTAAAATTTATTACTACTCGAATATGAAAACAAATGCACGTAGCTGTTCCTCAATTGCTCTAAGTTGATTTAGTTCCAAGTTTAGGTCAAGCAAAACCCTCATCTCTAGTTTTGTTAAAATATAAGAATTCTAACTGAAATTTATAACAATATTAATCTTTTGAAGTTAATTTGTAATATAAAAAACCTTTTTTATTCTGTCCTACTTTTTCTAAATATATATATATGTATTGAAATCTTAAAAACATGGATCTATTATAATCTTTTGAGTATCATTTGGACAGTAGTAGATATAAGATGGGGCTAGCTATGGTTCTAGCTTTCTTCTTCTTGTTTTTTTTTTTGGCCAATGGTTCAAACTTTTATAAAACTAGATTTTCTCCTCTTGTAAGACGCAGATGCGTAAGGGGATACAGAGATATTTTATTTAATTCTAAAATATATTGAATTAAAAAAGAATCTCATTACTAACTTCTCATATTTTAAAAAAATTGATATCAAATGATATTACTTAAAATTGATATAGATTAGAAAAAAACAAAAAAAGAACATGGAACCCACCTAAAAAAATGAGAAAAGATAGATCCCACATGAAAAAAAAATGAATAAATGATAAAAAATGAGACTCACTTAAATGAAAAAATAGAAAGAGAGAGAGAGAGAAAGGAGGCATGGAGCCCAAGGTGCACTAGTTCCATTTTCCTTTTAATTATACTTCCTCTGATGCTAAATATAAAGTCTTTTACTGTGATCCTAAATATAAGACCTTCTACAATATATAACGTAGTATTTAATATACATTTCCAAAAATGTATCTAAAAAGAAAGAGAAAGAGATTAAATAAGGGTAGTTTTGAAAAAAACATTGATATTTTTAGAAAAATTAAGATAGTTAATTAATTTTAACTTTCATTCTTAATTTATATGATCCAATTAAAAAAAAAGATCTTATATTACTAAAGATAAGAGAAAGCACGGTGTTAAAAACCGAACTAGACTGGCCAGTTCAACCGGCTGGACCAGGAACCGGTACTTGGTCCGGTCCGGTAAAGAGGATGAATTAGGGTAGATGTAAACCGGTGTCGAATTGGATAAATCAGTTTTAGACCGGACAAAACCGGCAAAACCGACGGTCAACAGGTCAAACTGATAAAAAAAAAAGATTGAAGAAGGAAGTGGAAGATGAAGATGAAAGCGGTGAAAAGCAAACTCGGCGTCAGAATAAGAAAATGATGAGACGAAGAAAGTAGAAGATGAAAATGCAAAAAATAAAAATTGAAAAGTCACAGATGAAAGAGAAGAAATGAGCAGAAGAAGCAAGGAAAAAAAAGAGATTGAAGAAGATCTTTGAGAAGCAAACATGGCACTAGAAAAAGAAAAGGATGAGACAAAGAAAGTAGAAGATGAAAAAGTAAAAAAATAAAAATTGAAGAATCGCAGATGAAAGAGAAGAAATGAGCAGAAGAAGCAAGAAAAATAAGAAGGAGATGACAATGAACAAAGGAAGAAGGGAAAGTAGTAGACAAAGAAGTGAGAAGAGAAGGGGAAAAAAGTTGATGGATGGAAAAAGAAAAAGAAGACAAAAGAAGGAAAGGAAGGATGAGACTTGTCTTTTGAAAGTTGAACTTTGCAAATGCCAGCTACTTGTGTCTCGATTAGAGGAGAGTAGAGTGAACCATAGGCTCAAAGCAAGTTGCTCCGCTCACACTACCTTGGACTTTAGACTCCTCCCTTAACTTGTTAATATCTCGTGTTGTCCTTTTATTTTTTATTTAAAAAGAAACCCTCTCACACTTTTTTATATTTAATTTTAGTGTTAGATAAGCCACTAAAAGCACACATGTTTACGCATAATTGTGGGATGTTATAATCTTTATTATTAAATTTAATTTTTATTCTAAATTGAATGTTAATTTATGAATATAAATAAATATTTTTTATTTATATTATTTAAAATATATCAATTTATTTATAATTGTTCTGATTTCAATTTGACCGTTAAATCTTAGATCACGTCCAATTTAATAATTGGTTTAATTTTTAATATAATTTAAATAGTTTAGACAAAGGCTCTTTCCACGTCACCTTATTGCATCACCATAAAGGCTACGCTGCATCACCTCTCACTCTACCTACTCTCGGGTCGCGCTCTTTGCAATGGGGAGCTGCTTTAGTTATGCTTTTTTTTTTATTTTCTTTAATGAATAGATTAATAACAAAAGCAAATACAGAAAGGCTTTAGCGGCTCATCATTCGTGTCTTTCTTTGAAAATGAGTCTTTAATAGATGTCGTTTTGTTTCTACTCCTTCTTGTTGTCGTTTACTTAATGTATTTATTTTTAGGTTATTACACAGTACAGAGACTAAATGAATGAGTTATGCATGCTTGTCATCGCTCAAGCACACACAGCTTTGACATACCATGACTTAGTAAAATAATTAAGGAAAATTATATATAGGATAATTAGAATAAATTAATTATTTAAAAATAATAAAATCTAAAATATTAAATAATAAAATTAAAAAAATAAATAATAATAAAAATTATTTTATAGTTACTTTATTATTTTAATATTAAAATGTAATTTTTTTAATCACTAGTGTCATGAAACTGTGTCTCTAACGCTAGAGCAATTCTGATCTATGAATATGTTAGATATGTCAGTTGATTTGACTCGAGGATCATCATGATGGGACCGATTGTTGTCTTCTTCTGTGATTACCCAGCACGGGATATTATGTCACGAGAGTTCAATCTAATCTCACCTACCCTACCCTTATTTACAGAATTATTTTTTAAAAATAAAAATGTAAAAGAAATAAAAATTAATAAAATAAAATAAATATATTTCAATATTTGAAATAAACATGGGTGTTTAGTTTGATGATATTGTCCCTACTATATATTAAAATATTTATTGTTAATTATTTTTTTAACATATCAATTATTCAGAAATATTTTTAAATTTATTTAATAAAATAATCAATTTTAATTATTTAGTATATTTTATTCATTTAAAGGATTACACAAATATTTTATTAAAATAAGGGAAACTAATATTTTGATCATCCTAGTTTATATCAAATTTTAATTTAATCTTTATAGTTTAATTTTTTTAAAACCCATCTTTATACTTTTTTTAGTTTAGAAATCAGTCCCTACTGTTAATCTGTTTGGTAACTCTGTTAGTTTTCATCTCATGTAGCAATAAAAAAATGAGGTGTGCAGGCTTGTGACATCTGACCCAACATCACCATGAAGCATCTTTTTATATCAGCCATCAGCACCAACCCAATGGAATTAACAAAAAAAAGCTATGATTCAACAAAATGCTGATGACAAATAAAAAGTAGTGGAGATAAGCAAAACTTGCAAAGGTTAGAGTAAAGAATACTAAAGCTATTACAAATTAGACTATAAAGGTGAATAGTGAGATATTGGAAAAGAGAAAAATAATAATTAAAGAAGACCATTTGATATATTATTGTTCTTGATAGTTCTTATTTCTCATACTACTCTTATGATAGGTTCTTAGGTCTATGCGTCAAAAGCATCTTTGAATCTTCTTCACAACCTAAATAATTTTAAACCTCTTGGTGGCCAAATATTTATTTCATATCTTATGAAATTGCATCCACATAATAATGTAGAGATTGGGGTAGTTAATATTAATATTAAAAATTGCTTAGTTTTGCCAAACTGATTCTTCTATACAATATATACAAAAGGAGAATTAGTTGTCATTAATAATTACATCCCAATATGATTAAGCATATTGTTTAATGAAAGCAATCTCTAGCTACTTACTTCCTCCAACTCATAATATATTAATATATTAAACTATAACAATCATTAACCGATATATTATATATCTTGCCGCACTTTTATTATTTTCTTGTCAGTAATTTTTTTGGTCAATTTTGTCAGTAATTGAAAAGGCACATAAGAAATGCAAAGAACTAATGGCAGTAAGTGGTATAAGTAGAGTATGAAGTTCTTGCTTATATGCATACGTACGGTTCTTAGAACGAAATATAAAGTATGAAAACAAAAGAAAGTTTTGTCTTGACTATCTGCAACATTATTTATTTATCTCTGTTTTCTATCCCCAAAAACAGAGAAAAGCAGAGTATTGCATGAAAGTGCGCTAGAGTGATGTTGAACCCATGAAGGTGTGCTTATGGCTTTTCCCATGAGTAGTTCACAATCTACAAGGGATAGGTTCCTTCCTTTTGAATCCTTCACAATGAAGAGAGTTGTTTTCCCTTGAGAGAATAGAGTGGACGGGTAGTGTAAAACTGGTGAGACTACCTATTAAACAAATGCAAATAAATTATTATACTAAAACAAAAACAACTTCCCCCTCTTCTTTTTAGTTTAGTTTTGAGGAACCGTTTTCAACTCATTATGATATGGAGTTAAGTTTTGAGTTGAAGTAAAATTTCCCTTCGTATCCCCATTCAAAAAAAAAAATCCTCCATATAGTTTATGAATGCTTCTACATATTGTAAATAAAATTAATAGACATGAAGGATATCTCCATGGCAGCAAGTGTGAAGCACAAGCAGAGTTGTGCAAGTATCAGCAAAGTGATGTTGAGTGCAGCTTACGAGAAGTGAGTCGAAGCAAAATGAACATGTAGAGTGAAAGGTTTGTGACTCATGAAGTGCGAAAATGAGACAAGTAATTTTTAATCTGTGTTAATAATTTTTAAACTTTTAAACATTATGATCAATACTCCTTAAATTTATTATTTATACTGTTACACAAGGTAATAACTTCCAAATTTTCTAATTTTATAAGAAAACTTAAAATTTATTATTACTCTTAAATGAAAATATTTATTATTTTTAATTTTTATGAGTATGAATGATAACTTTAAAAATATATCAATGATAATTTATTTTTACAGTTCTTTAAAAATGTTAATTTTTAAATTATAATTCATGATTTACAATTATACATATTCTTTGTTTTTATTTTTTATTTTTTTTGGGATTTAAGCGAGCATTGCATTATCTAGAGTCATAAAGGCAAGTAGTTAATACTAGGGTTAATATGTAAATATACCCTCAAAGTATTCCTGAAATCGTTACTAATAATCTAAATTATTTTTTAACATAATCTTACTCTTCATATTTCAAAATCATAGCAATATCACCCTTACCATTAGGGATATGCTATCTCTGATAGTTAGTGTGTCACTTGTTTTTTTTTTAAACTAGTTCATCCAAGTTGACAGTATCCGAGGCATCTTAGTTGGAAAAAATCCCACATAACAATCTAAAGTGTAAATTTACCCTCAAATCATTCTCTAAATTACTACTCGCACCTTAAACTATTTTTTTGACTTAAGCAAATGATTTTTCATAGCCCATCTTATGAGACTAAGTCAGAATGTCAGGAATTATGTGTTTAAGATGATATATTTAAATTCCCTTCCCCACTTTCATATGTTGAAAGGTGAAGATACACTCAAATTCCTCAAGGATTTCTATGATTTTTTCCCATATTTTAAACATCTAACGAGACCATTAAGAAAAGTTTTGGAAACTTAAACTAATGAAAAATCTCAAAAAAGAAAAATTTAATTTTCAAACACTATTTATTTGGTATCTTCAAATTTTGACTGGATTTTGAAAAATCACAACTAATTCTAAAAAAATTGTTTAAATTGATTTAAATTCCAAAATAAAGCTCATTCTATCCTATACATGGGAAAAATAAAAATAAGAAATGAGAATTTCAATGTGCAAATCGATATAATTTATTTCATGAAAATAACTAGTTGTTTGGTCACTTTTAACTTTTTCAGTTTCGGTCATCAACTTTAATTGGTCATAACTCCTTCCATACCTAGCCAAATTATGTGAAACCAATCTTCTTTCAAAGCTTAATTCATCCTTAAAACCAGAGGGGACAAACTCGAGTTTAATCCAACAGCCATAATAACACATAATCACTTCCAAAGTTTAACATGTCTAATATAGCCAATCATCAATCATACTTTAAGATATCAACTTCACATAAACACTTTAACTATACTTTCAAAATATTCAAAGCACCATATTACATCATAACCATCATGTTTATCATAATAAAACATAGATCATAGTTCCTAACATGTTTTTACATAACATATAATAACTTTCCAATATAGCATCCAAAAGATTAACATAGAACTTGAGTATAAATTTCCCCATCCTAAAAAAAAACTCTCAAACTATCCTATTGGTCTGTGATTTATAAATTGTAAAATTTGAACATTGTTTTGATTTTGGTGAATAATAATGAAGATCAATTATATTAATTTGAATAATTATGAAAATTATTTTAAAAAATATAGGCCTACAGTTTGGCCCGCAAGCCCGCTGAGCACAAGTTAAACTTTAGAAAGTTAGACCCATTTAAATATGAGCTTTTTAAGGTTCGACGTAAGTTAGGCTACCCATTATAAGTTTAGCCAACCCGTTTTGCCAATACTAAATCTAGGTTATAGTTAAAAAAAGGGGAAAAAATTATTAAATAAAAGTATAGTTAGAAAAAAAAATTGTGAAGGTCTTGAATTTTTAAAATAAGAAAAATTTTGAAATAAAATTAAAATATAAAATAAAAAAGTTATGGAATTGGGGGAGTGGTAATATAACAATCAAAGAGGGAGTGATCATATTTTTGTTCTACAGATAATGGTTGTTTAAAAAATTAAAATTTTGATAACATTTACTAAACAAGTTTTAGTAACATTTATGCTTTGATTGTCTTATAAAAAGATTAATAAAAAAATTGAATAAAGAATTGTGCGTGGTGCACGTCCCAGGGGAAGTGCATGGGATCTATTCTATTTAACTTTTTTTTTGGCTATTTAAATATTCATCTAATGTGTCATAAAAATATTATTTTTTCTAAATGTATATTATCAAGTTAATAATAAAGATTTCAATAACTTATTTCTTTTCACTATTTTTAATTTTATGATTGTAAATATATATTGAACTTTTTAAAATTTTGAGAAATTGTAAAATTTTGTTGCCTTTAACTGGAATTTTTCTTTTTATAAAGCTTTTAACTGTTATTTTTTTTTTAATGAAAAATTGTGATCTCCCTTTCCACAAATACCCCTATCCTTTCATCCACACTCATCAATCTTCATACACACCAATACACCCTTATAATAACTCCCCCTACAAAACCCTCCTTCATTCTCTCTCATTGCTACCATTTCAACCGCAATTAACTCGGTGGTGCCACCGCTGGGTTGGTGGTGACTAGAAGTCTGGAATATTGTGGTGTTGGAGTTGAAGCGGCCAATGTTAATGGTGGTGTGCAGAAAGCATACACCTTCGGTTTTTTTGCCTCTGCCTTGACTCTTCCTCTTTTTCAACGTTGAGGCCAGCATATACTATCTGCACTACTACCATTAACATTGTCGGCTTCAACCCCCACACCACATTCCATTCATTTGATGATATGTGTGATCTTCCAACTTATGCATATATGTCTCTCTTCTTATAATAATTCTATGAAATGCCAATGTCCGTTTGTTTACCGAGCTACGGAGTTCTTGCAGTTCAGCACCAGAATTTCTTGACCATGGCTAATGGCATAACGGTGCTTGTTGTTGTCTTCTTCAGCCTCCATGAGCTGTCCTGCTGAGGTTTGGGAAGGAAGTAATTGAAGTGGTTTTAAAATTCCTTTGATTTGAAGAGAGGGATCGGAGTGGAGGAAATTAGATAGATTTTAATGAAATTTTATTTAGTTAAAAAGGTTATTTGAGAAAATTTAATAATAAATATTTTTTTTTTAATGAAAAATCCAAAAAAAGTGAAAGCTTTAAGAAAATTTCTATCTTTGACATGTGATGTCCCTTTCTAATGATAGAATGAAGTGTTTTACTGATTAGCCATAAAATTTTTAGATGAATATTTCTAATCATGTTTTAGAAATGAAGTTGCTCCATGAATTAATTACCGCCTTGGTATTATAATGAAATGTTTACCAGCAAAACTTTGTTCGTCACTATTTTTTTTTATTAATTCAAGAGACGGATATTGAGTTCATATTTTCGTAGACACTGTGATTTGCATATTAAATCCACTTAGTGGAAATAGTTTTCGTGAAGAAAATATGTGTTGTATTTTGCAAAGAATTGTTTTATTTTTAGATGATTATTGAGTATTTATAATTTTAATAAATGTTATTTTTAATTATAGTATTATTTTTTATGAAAATATATTTTAGATGAATGTAATAATATTTTTGTTAATATATAAAATTACTTTATTTTTTATTTTTAAATACTTTTTAATATAGGATCAATCTTGATTTTATATACCAAGTTGACTCGGTTTTACCCGACTTAAGAAAGACCAGGTGATTGGCTATTAACCTAGTTTTATTCGGGCACCTTTAATAATAAATGAGGAATGATGTTCGGAAATAAAGTTGGTTATATGGAATCCATTGAAATTAACTAGGGTTTGTTTATCCAAAAAAAGAACATTTGGGTTTAGGCCCATGTGACATCATTACAATAACAAACTTTGAGTTTCTTTGCTTGTTAAGACATTTGTTAAATAGGCAATCAGTATTGAGCTACGCCAGGTAGAGTACAGTTAAAATAATCTTTTCAGGGTCTATGAAAACTCAATCATGTGATTTTTTTTTTTGGGTGAAGCAATCATGTAAATTTTATGTACAATTATAATTATAATTATATTTAAGATTTGTGGACTTCAACCCCCACAGCATATGGTATTCATTTTCCTGTGTTTTGCACCAACGCTACCAAGAACGTAGGACCAATAGTACTGGGAGAACTATTAATTTTTATTCATAATCAAATCCTAATGAAAATTAATAGGTTTAAAAAATCATAATGAAAATTCACTTATTAGTGTATATTTGGCAAAGAACGAACGCATTCATTCAAGCTAAAAAATAGTAACTCATCAATTTATGAGAGGGATGCGTGTTAGATTATTCACACCTAGCAAACCGTAGTTTAGTTGGAGACTCCGCAGGTACATGACTCATGATTGCTTTAAGTATTACCCCCTAGCTAAAGCTATTTAGCTAGCGTTTACTTTTTTTCATTTGGTCAAACGAACTTATAGCATTAGATATAATTATTTCACGTTGGTGGTAGGCCAAAATCTCTATTTTTCAACCTACATATTCATACACACTTATTTTTCATTATGAATTTTGGACGTGGCTTACAAATTGTTAAATGAAATCAAAAGTCTTTACTTAATTATTAGTTTAATTTAATTTTTTGATAGATTATTAGATTAATTTAATTCTCATGCATTATATTGTTATCAATAAATCGATCATATCATTTATTGATTCGTTACTTTGAAATTTCAATCCGTCTGGGGCCAAAGAAAAATCCGTCCGGATTTTGCGCTGATTTCTCTTCACGGCAGACAAACAAAGTGACTCAAGAAACACAGGTATATATTTATTTGAAAGTTGTCATAAATGCATTGAGCATCTTTTGACAAAAATTCAATTAATTTAAAGAACCCAATATATAATAATAGTAAAAAATTATCTTCGTCTTACTTAAATTTTAATTTGATATTTATAGTTTGGAAAATACAATTAACATTTTACAAATGTGACGTAATAATATATATAATTGACTCAAAGAAGGGCAGGTTATTAATAAGGTGGTACCACATTTATGGTATATTTTTACAAACTAAATTATGATTTTTAATTATTATTTTTTTTATCTAAATAAATTTTCAGTAAATTTTTCTACTTTTATCCAAACTTCATTTTTGTAAACGGTAATTATTCTAAAAGTATTTTTATAAAAAAACAAATCAAACAGACACTTAGTGTTTGGTAAATAGTTAAATTCTCTAAGTATCTTATTGTTCTGTTTTCATTATCAACTCATGTGTTTAGAAAATAAAATGTTTGGAATAGAAAAAATATACTTAGATAATTTTTATATCTGAAAAAAATTAATATTTATCATGCAGCTGTGCTGATGAGGTCATGTGGAAGGATCTGGAGTCCTTGTTCCTTGAAATAGGAGCAGAGATGATCTGTGCATCCTAGCCGTTGATCTGCACTTCAGTATTTCAGTGTGTTGCAAGCGCCTTCTGTATGTCTAATGTGAGGACGCAGTGATGCACATCTAATACGCCCAAATCCTAACCGTTGAATCTGTAAAATTAACCGTGGGCAAAATATGCCTTCATCCCAGAACGCACAATATGACCAGCACAAATTAGCTATCTTGAATTTAAATTTAAATTAAAAATTAAAAATATGAATCTTTAATTGAAATTCTATATTATTGGTAACTTTAAAAAACAATCGGAACATGACACAACTAATTAACTATCCTGAATCATTGGAAAAAAGGGGAGAATATATGACACTTGGGTGCCTATTTGGGGAATTAACGTTAAAGAAAGACTTTTAATTGAAAATTGGAAAATAGAGTGGTAAAACTTGAAATCTTAGTAATGAGGTCGTTATTTAACATTAGCTTTACTTGCCTCATACTCTCAATTTGGATTGATTAAATTCCACATGATTCAGTTTGGTTGGGAAACGTCCCTCTCTTGTTGGACCAAGACTTCTCTTATAAGGAGCAGTAAAAGCGACGCAGGTAGAAAATGGCGTCCTATTGGGGTTATAATGGAAGACGCTAGGAAAATGGTGCGACTGAAGACATCAATGGCATAACTGACTGACTTAATGAAGATAGTGTTATTTTGGTGGAAGCAATAATAACAATTGAAGTTTGATAGAACTGGAACACATAATGTTATTTAAGAAAATGTAAAAGTTTAAATTCGTAGTCAAGGATGAAGGAAGTGAAGTGAAATATGAATTCTAAAGTTTAAAAAATCGGATCGGCTATTGAACTAATTAAGACATTGATTCAAAGTTCAATGGTTCAACTGTGGTTCAATGAGAATTAAATTGGTGGTAATAAATTTAATAATTTTTTTAATTTTATACATTATATAGAAAATAAAAAAATATTATTAGTAAGTTTCATAACCTAATATTAAAATCTAGATAAGTTAATATTCTTTTGTAAACATATTTTGAATTCAAAATAGTCAATTAATATATTTTTATATTATTTGTTAAGTAAATTTATTATTATTAATAATTATATATTATAATAATTCTTATACAATATTATAATATAGAAAGAAAAAAATTTATACAAAAAATAATATTATTTAGTACTACAAATAATATTATTTTATTATTAAAAAATAAAAAAAATTATTTTTTTTAAATTTTAAAAATAATTAAAAAATAAATTGGTTTAACCGGTTTAAGACCAATTTTCCATTGGTTCTAGAAAGGGGTAGTTGAGATCTATAACCAAATCGGACCTGGTATCGGAAACCGGTCGGTCCGATTTTTTGAGCATTGATGAATTTTGAATAAGAGATCTAATGCTTATTATATAACCAAGGAAAAATAAAATTAAATAAAATCCTTCTTATATACTCCTCTATTTCTATTTAGTTAAAATTAGTTGACATCATTAAATTTTTTAAAAAATAATTTAACTTTCTAAATTACTCTTACATTAATAATTCATTAAATTTCTAGAATTCAACAAAAAATATTTTTGCAAAGGCAAATTTAGAAAAAATTCATTAATGTTTTATTGAACTTATAAAACACCTTATATAAAGGCCTAAAATTTGCTTGGAATTATTCTACCTTATAAATACAATATATATATATATAAGACTAGAAGTGAGTAATAAAATAATACTTAGACATTTTTTGTTTCTTCATTTCAATCGTCTATATATATATTGTATTCTACTTTTTGATCTTATACATCGGATATCGCGGGAATCAACATAACATTCATTAGTGAGGCAAAACTTGGGGCCATCTTGAGTTTGTGTTCTAGAAAGTTAGGAGTAGGAAACGATATTTGTGTTGTAGTGTCATCTTTAGTATTGCTTTCAGTGTGAGTGATCGACTGTAGCTGGGGGAAATTAGCTTGGTTTTACTCTTCTCATTTCATAAAGAAGGGGAACATCAATTTCCTGAGCCTAATATCATCTGTATTATCTAAACTAGAAGTATAGCACGGAGGATGTTTTATTATAATTGCAAAGTTAATGATGTTGGTCAGATGAAATGAATTCATCTTGTGAAATGTGCTATTTAAATTTGTACTGAGTAAAGATATAAGGTGAAAAGAGTATTGTTTCCACAGATACTTACAATTCGATTGAACATTAATTTTATATGATTACTCAAGTCAACCAAAACATAAAATAAGATGGAAATAAATTTAAAATACAATTAGATGTTAGTAGTGATTCTGAGATGCAAGAAGGGCTACCCAGGATAATTATTTACTTGCACATGAATTAATTAAGTAATTACTTTTTCTTGGGTCCTAGTTACATGAATTTGCTAGCATAGAGCATTAATTTGCTTATTAGTATCTTTCAAGTGTCTAACAAGCATTCTAATTAATTAATCCATAATCCTTTATATAATTAACTAATTAGTGCATTAAATTTCCCAATATCTAATTATGGCAAGTAACTAATTAAGTTTATTCCTATTCTAATTAGCAAATTATCCAATTCTACATCTAGAATTAAGCAAACTCACTTGATTTAATTACTTGACCTACTCCAATTTCTCTTTCCCAATTAGAAAATCCCTAATTCAAGAACCTTAATCATTTCCCAATTTTTAGATTCAATACAGTCACACCGATTAAATCACCTGATGCATGAAATTAATCATGAGTAATTACAAAGCTAATCCATATATTAATTCATAAAAATCCTAGGTATAAAACAAAACTAGCTACACATGTTCTGTATACAACCCAAAATAGCCAACAAAACCGAACAAAACACTAATAGCAACAAGAAAATAAAGAGGAAAGGGAAGGAAACTCAATGAATGGTGAAATCTAAGCTCCAAGAAGCTTCAATGCCCTTAGCCATAGCCTTAAAGCTCTCCAACCCTTCTTTGCCGCCCAGAATCGTGAGAAATGACGAAGGGAATGAGTTATAAACAAAACCCTTGGCTTCTGTAATGAAAATGCAGTGTTTTGTGTAAAACATGCGAAATTGCAATTTCATAGAGATGAAATCGTGATTTCAGGCAAGATGTAGTAAAATCGCGATTTGAGACCTAAATTCATGATACGATTCTTTTTTCCAAAGCCAGCTACCAATTCATATGTAACATTGGCAATCTCCATATTTTGATATTTCTGGATCAATTTTTTGCTTGATTCTTCTTCTGTGCATCCATAGAATTGAACATATACACAAAATGAGCTCAAATGACCGTAGATCCATTAAAAAACACATCAATCCATTAATATCCTCTCTTAACTTAAAATCTACCAGTACATGTTTCCTTTATAAAAACTAAATAATCCACCAAAATATATCTAATAAATCTGTAAATGACAAGGAAAATATGTCAAATAACTTGTAATTATAGGAGTTATCACACTTCTACACTCAAACTTTTGCATGTCCTTAAGCAAGCATTACTTAGACTTCACCTTACTCTTTCCCCCCCACACTCAAGACTAGCCACCGTAACAAGATTAGGGAATATATATACATATACACAAGCAACTCAAGCTCAATAACCAAATTAACATGCTTCATTTACATTCATCCAAAGGACCGTGTAGTGTGTGTCTAGTAGGTGATCAATGCGAACAAATAACATAACGCAAGAATAATAAGTTATACAACTCATCTAAAAACTCAATGTATAACCTCATAGCTATGGACAGACCATATAATCACCAATAGAGATCATCCAGAATTCACATTATTGCAAAATAGTTTTTTTTTCTATTTCTTTTCTTAGCTTTTTTTTCTTTTTCTTCTTCCTTTTCATTTTTTACTTTGCCTTAATCATCTCTTTTGGACCTTTTGATGCATAAGTCAAATATTGGTGATGTAAACCCCCAGTTACTCAGCCCAAAGAAAGATACTCGGGGTGCTACTAGTATACTCAAAATCTTCACTACCGTTTTACTCAAAATTCAAATATTTGTGATGCAGACCCCTAGTTACTAAGTAGCTTCAACTAGCGGAGTAGAATTTATTCATTTTTTTCATCCTGAATCATTTCTCAACTAATACTTAGTCCACACCATAACCATTTAAGTAATTGCAATTAAATTCCTAAATAAGATGTATAATGAATTATCCAAGAACTAAGCCATTGTCATTATTTTTCATCCACTAGATTATAGTGCTCAAAATAATCCATGAAATCATGCTTACAAATTATGAAATAGTTACCTTGCTTGAGTACATCATCAATCTAAATGTCCCTAATCAATTAGTGACAATCACAAAAATATTCTTGTTGCAGTTTACTTGAGGATAAGTAATTGTTTAAGTTTGGGGTGTGTTAACCATCCTAAATTATATTTTTTCGGCATAGTTTCCTTGAATTATGCATACATTGGATATACAATTGTACATATTAGATACTCTAAATAGAAAAATATGCATTCTAAACTCTAATAGTGCATGATAGTATGTTTTCATCATATTGTGCATTATTTTGTTCCAAATTGGATCTCATGATAGTTTATAAATTTCTAGAGGAAGAAGGGAGACATGTTCCTAAACCAAACTTTTAGAGGAATGGAAAAAAAAGAAGAGTTAGCAACAAAAGGCAGAGGCACTGTGGTGAGGAAGGCAAATTTGTCACTCAAAATCAACTCATGTTGTGGTGCCAGTTAGGCTTGCTGCGGCACCAGCACATTATAAGATGAATGCATGGTTTCAATTTGATGGAGCAACTTGAGGGTTTCTTAATATATTCGTGTCTCTTTATCATAAACATCATTATGGACATCTTGGAGGCATTTTAGGTGCTTTGTTGTGCTAGGGTTTGCTATTGGAGGTGAAGATTCAAGCTTTGATGTAGAATTTCAAGAGATTGAGCTTCTTTCTTGGTTTCAGCTCTTCTCCTTCCATTCCTTTCCTTGTATTCTACTATGGCTCCAATTATTTTGTGTATTTATGAGTTCATGGTAGATATGAGTAGCTAAACAAGTGTTCCCGGGGTTATTTTAATCTATTGTACGTATTAGATACTTGTTCTCCTTTATATTTGTGATTAATAATATGATTATGTTAGTTTTACTCCATGTTTAGTGCTTCTTGTTGTTTGACCACCTATGAGATTGTTGGGTAACTTAATTAATGCTTGAGAGAGCTAGATTAAGTGTAGAACTTAAGTTAAATCGTATGAGAACTTGAAACTTACTATGTTGAGTAAATGGTTTTATTGGTAAAACAGAAATACACTTGCTAACCTCACATAGTCACTCTAGGGTTTGAATTGGAATTAGGGGTTTAATTAATTGGTTAAGAGATTAATTAGTTAATTAGGTTATATACTTATTAAGAGTCTCGACAGAGCACATATAGGTATTGTGATAGGTGTATTTTGTTGGAACCCGTCCAAAGAACCTACTTGATGCGAATGACACCCGGAAGGTTAAAATTACAAAAAACACGAAAACTGGAAAATTGAAAACAACAAGAAGAAAACACACAAAGAAGAGAATAAATAAGAAAGCACACAAGATATGTTGGTCTAGGTGAATTAGAACCCAAGAGAACCTGTCTCTTGAACTCTAGTTCTGATGATGCCACAAGGAAGGATCAATTTCTCGATAAGTTATAGTTCGCTCTAGCACTCAAAGAACGCAAGAGAAATAAAGTCTGAAATTCTATTCATCAAATCTAAAAAAACACACATAAAAGTTAGCCTTAAATAGGCAAAGTAGAATCTAACCTAATAAGCCTAGAAAACTTAATTAATTTAGGCTCAAGTAATCATAATATGATTAGGAGATATTGGACTCAAATAACAATTCTATTGGACCTAGAAAACTAGTAAAAATAGAACCCCAAAAATAAATAACAAAAATTCAGAAGAAAATAGTAAAAATAATATCTAAGCCCTTATAAACATGCCACCACATTAATAAAATCACATGTTTAGCACATAACATGCTTATTCATAATGTGGGCTATAAAAAAGACTACTTACTAACTAATTGGGTTTTATTAATTAACAAAGTTCAGCCCATAATTAATAAAAATGAAGTTAGCACTAATTAAACCCAATAATACTTAAGTCATATGCTATTTTAATGCAGCACATGATCTTTTAATAATCTCCTCCAATGGGCTTCTCTTGGACTTGGATTTGAAACTTATATTTTGGAGTTAACGATCTCACTTAAGCTTGGGCTTTATGTTAAGCAAATTGACCAAGTTTTCCAAGCTTTCCATGCTCCTTTCCAAATTCTTGTAAGTCATGCCTAGCTCTTATCATTCCCTCCCTCCTCAAAAGGATTCATCCTCGAATCTCCATAATCTACATGGAAAGAAAGGGAAAGATTAAAAGTATCAAATAGATAATAAGGAGTATACTTACCTTTTAGACTTAATTGATGCTTTGATCTTCACTTAAACTTGGAAGATAATATTCTCCCTTGGTTGCAAATTTGTTTTTAATGTCCCTCTAAGCTTTTGCAACCAATCTCCAGGATAAAAAAATCTTCTAACCCTTATATTGAACAAGGGATTTATTTTCAATCATTGATGCACAAAATTTGGAATCTTTCTTCTTATCATTTTTACCATTATCCTACCACAAAGAACTTGACACAAACTCAATACAACTAGACTCAAATGGAACCAAAGGGTTAGGGAAAGCATGAAGGATGAAATTATGACCAAACATGACACAAAAAGGCTCAAAAGGGACTAAGGTGGTACAATGATCATATGGAAAGAAATCTGGACAGATTTGGATAGAATTCATCAAATTCAAAATCTGGACAGATTTGACACATATAAATGATGCACAATGATTGAATAAAGATAGAGAAGAAATGACTTGAAGATCATGATAAAACATGATTAAAGATGACACATATAAAGAAATCAATTTGATAGAGAGATGAGAGAACAAAGGTGGGACATAAATCACATTGAACAAATTATCACAATTGTGGAGAAAATAAGAAGGAAATAAAAAGGAACATAATCTGCAAAGATAGAACACAAAAGATTTGTGAAATGGAACAAACCATAAGCAAACAAACAAATAAACATATGACTCATGAGACTCACACAAAACATAACATATGTGATGACTTAGATAGATATAAGAAACAACTAAAGGAAACAAAACACAATGATCATGAGATGGACTAGAGGATGAAGCAACGATTAGTGAATATGATACTAAATTATCATAATGCATCTCTTTCACAAGGGACTCATTCAATATGGACTCATGCAACAAAGATAGGTGACATAATTCAAAGAAATCATAATCATAATAAGAAGGAAGAAGAAAATACAATGAAGACACATAAGAAAGATGAAGTGAAGAAGGAAGGAGCTTTGTAAAAACTATTTTAAATTCACTTTCACTCTCATTATTCCTCAAACTCTCTTTTTCTTTTATCTTTTCCTCTTTTTCACTCTTTTCTCACTTCTCTCCTCTCTTACTCTTTTTGTGTTCTTTTCTTTTTTTTGGACATTTTCTCTCTTACATCTCTCTTTTCTTCTCTCATTTCTACCACTCATGTTTTTCCACTTAAGCTTACTCTTTATTTTCTCACAAGTTTCACTTAAATTACATGGCAATGATTCATGGGCCCTTTCCAACACAAAAAAACAAAGATTAACATGCCCATTTAAGTTAGAATCAAAAGCATAATCTGCGCTTACCATGTCAATATGCTCAACATCATTGCAATCATAAGAGCCAATTTCCAAAGGAATCACATCATTATCCACAGAATTTTCGACCAACTGATTAACAACATGCAGAGCATGATTTTCCTCTAAAGGATACAAACAATCATAATTATGCTCAGAAGCACAAGCAACATCATGAAATTCATTTCCCAGTTGTGCTACAACATTTTTTTTCAACTTGCACACTAGAAACACAACTAGAATTATCTAAACTTTCTAACACAACACTATCAACATCCAAACCAATTCTCTCTTCAAGATTTAGCAATATATCATGTGCAATCCTATTCTCACAATTAATAACATTAAACTCATTGGGATTCTTATGTTCAGCACATCCCAATTCAGGTTCCAATTCAATTTTTCCATCACAAGAGATATCATTAATGCAAGCAACATTATTCATCTCATTAGAATTATCACACCTTAAATCATAAGAGATATTAATATCAGAGTTTTAAGGATTAGGCATACCTGTAATGGATTCTCTCGTTCCATCATCGATTGTTGAAGTGGTAGTGTAAACACTGTATTTTGTCCGGACAAAAAAAAAACACAAACAAACAAACAAACAAAAGATTTTAATTAAGGAAAATTAAATTTCCTTTTAATTAATTATATACATTTTTATGGGATTGTGAAAAAATATATATATATATACATATAATCAAAAAAACGTAAAATGATAATAGTGAAAAAAAAACTAAATGCAAGAAAAAAAAAGGTGTAGGGAATGGGCTGTAACATTGGGCTTGAGATGCTGAAGCCTAGCATCTCAAGCCCCATCACCGCCTTGAGCCCTAGTTAGGGCTCAAGGCGTATGAGACTGAAAGAAGACAAGGAGGCCGCGGGAGACAGAGCAGAGAAAGAAAAAGAGGGAGTAGGAAACAGAGGAGAGGGATGGCCGTGGAGGAAGGAAAGGTAAAGGCAGAGCAGAGCGAGTCAGAGGAAGTCACGGGGTCTAAACATGCAAGACTGAAAAGGAAGAAGAAAAGGGAAGGTCTGGCACCAGAGAAAGCGAAGAATAGAGGGGGTCACAGGCGTGGTCAAGAGAGAAAGCTAGGATGCAACAAAATGAGGTTAGGCCCATCACCCTATACTAGCCGTGGCAGAGTAGAGCCGGCAGAGACGGCTCGTGGTTACAAACGACCGGAACAGAGGAGCAAAGGGGACTGGCGCACGGAAGCAAGGAAATGGGCAATCACGAGCTCAAGATTGGTTTCTCTTCACTCACAATGTCACTATAAAAGAAATAGAGGAAGACGAGAAAAAGGAGGGTGGAGAGTCTGAAAAGAAAAAACAGAGAAGATTTAGGGAGTAGCCGTGGGAGGAGAAGTGAAGAGAGAATCAGAGGGGGGCCAAAGATTCCTAGGAGGTTCCCCAGAAGGGATTTGGAGACGAAGAATTATAGAGGAGGCAAAAGGAACAGAGGGAAACCTGTGGTGAAAGGAGTAAGAGAGGAGGTGAAGTTGCAAGCGACGTCCATTTCTTGTAGGTTTGAAATCATGAACCCTGTGTCAACTATTGACCCATCTCTAATCTTCTTACTTTTCAAGCTTCAGTTTTGTACATTCTTATCTAGTCTTCTATCCGTTACTGGTAGAAATTAGGCCCTAGTTTTGATAGTCAGTGTTGTCCTGTATCAAAATTGTTTTCGGTGCTATTGTGCTATCATGAATTGAGCTCTGGTTCGAGGGTGGGTTTTGTTCTTATTAAATTTGTTTTGAGGGCAAGTCTTAACATGCATGTTGGTGTAAGCCATGGGTTTAATAGATCTAGAAAGATTTCCTGTTTGGGCTTTTATTATTTTGACTTCCTGACAATGTTTTGATTTATAAAAATCAAGAGCATACATTATGTCTATACCTCATTGTAATATGTGTCGACTTCCTGGATTATTTGAATCGCTTCCCATCTGTGCCTTGCGTTATTGACTGATGGATGCATAGGTAGTGGCAATATTCTAAAAGTATAAATGTGAATTTCATTAAGTGTATGTGCATTGCCAGATTCGTCAAAAGGCATGCTGTTTTGATTAACAAATAAGATTGAACATTGAGTCCCTTCAAGGTGGCCCTTTAAATATGTGTAGACATCCCTTTATGTCTCTAATGGGTGTTGGGTCTTTTGTTCCATACTTCAAAGAATACTGTGTCTCAAGATTAATAAATACCAAACATATTGCCTATGTGCTGATCCTCTGAGTTCACTTTGTATACAGCTTGTTGCATTACCTAGGCGTTGATTTCTTTGAGTTCACTTTATATAGAGCTTGTTGCCATTCACTAGGATTCAGTTGATCATTTCATGAGTATAGGATCCTAATAATATGCTAAACCAATTTATTGAATGTGAGATCCTAATCATGAGTCCTCTTACGGGTTGCTTATGGGATTCACAACAGGTCAAGCAAATAGTGATATGGCCTGGAATGTGATGGATTTTTTGTGGTATTTTGAATGTGAGTTATGCTTCTATTGGCTTCCTCGTTAGTTCATTTTAGATGCTAGAATAATTATTCAATTAGAAGGAACCCCATGATTTATCTCACATGGAGAATACCTTCATAATTAAAATTCTTTTAAAAAAGGTTCACGATCTCCTAGTTATACTTTAATACATTTATTTAGGAATTGAAAGGGGTGTTTGTATAGTTCCTTTTTAAGGTAAATGGTTTCAAATTTTGTTTTAGAGTTTGCCCCAAGGAACTTTAAGTCTTCGTGGACTCATAAGGGGTCAGTTAAGGATGCCATATGCAAGGAGTTGCCATGGTAATCATATTGGCTATGTTTTGGTTTTATATTTTCGGATAATCAGTGACCTTTAGTTTGAACCCTTTTCATCTTTATGCTCCGAGTGGTAACACTGTGGGCATTTAGATGCCAATCAGTGAGCTGTGAGTGATAAAATCACCACATATCCTGGTTGATTTTTTTAATATATATATTTATATATGTATATAAGCCATATTTAAAATCCCTTTATTTGCTTTTCTTTTTAAAATAAAAATGTGTTATCATGGCTGTATTTGCTTTTATAATAAAAAAAAAGAAAATAAAAATGGTTTATGAAAAAAAAATATAATTATTTTCTCCAATTTTATCCCTTAAGTTTTTTTATATATACCTTTTACCTCGAGTGGTCTCACTGTGAGCATGTAAATGTAAATTGGCAAATTATGAGTGATCAAATCACCATATATGCTGTTTGATTTTGTTATGAATTGATTTTAGAAAATAAAAAAAAAAAATATATATATAAGTAGCAGTTCTATCTTAAACTCTTTGAATTATTTCAAGTTTAAAAAGAAAAAAAAGAATTTAATTGCATTTTCCTATTTTTTAGTAAGAAAATACAAATAATTTGTAAATAAAAAGAAAAAAGAAGAAGGATATGGGATGTAGCAATTTTATCTCAAGTTCCTTTCTCGAATAAAAATAATAAAAAGGAGGTTTTGTGACTGCATTTCATAATTTGAAATAAGGAAATAAAATAATTTAAACAAAAATTACTCCTTTAAAAAAAGAGGGTATTCTCTAATTGCATTTTTTTGAAATAAATAAATAAAAATCATTTAAACAAAAATTATTCATTTCATTCAAGTTTTTATCCTTTTCACTTATCTGTCTCGAGTGGTAACATCGTGGGTATTTAAATACTGATTAGTAACTTGTGAGTGATAAAGTCACCACATATGCTGATTATTTTTCTTCAAAAATATATGTAATGATCACATTTTGAAGTCTTCTTAATGTTTTCATTTTAAATAAATAAATAAATATGCGTTAAAAGGATCTTATGTATTTTTATTTTTATAATAAAAAGTAAATAAAAAATCATTTGTATAAAAATTTGTTTTCCTTCGAACTTTTTTTTATGCCTTTTGTCTCGAGTAGCATCACCGTGGACATTTAGGTATCAATGGATATATTGTAAGTGATAAAGTCGCCGCATAAGCCAATTAATTTTATTTTATAAAAATAAGGTTGTTTTCAAATATTGACTTTTCAAATCAAAATAAGGTGTTCAAGATCACACATAATTTTAATCATATTTTTCAAATTGAGGAAAGACATATATTCTCTTTTAGGAATTGATTAAACAAAAAAATAATAATAATAAATGAAAATAGCTAATAATGGAAATTAATTTATCTTTTACAAATGAAAACACACTAACCAATTCTAAAAATTGTTTTCTTTGTGGAAAGACAAATTATTTTCTATAAACCTCTATTTTCAAAGAATATATATAAGAAAAAATACCAACCCAGTGACATGCATTTCCAGCCCGAACTATATCGACTTTGATCCTTATCGCAGGGTATGTAGGCCCCAAACTCTAATTCTGGGTCAAGTCCACTTTTGTAAATAAGTAACATTTTCCCCTTATTTTATTTTTCCCAACTCTTCATATTTTCATTTTATTCTTTATTTTCATTTTTACATTTTTCTTATTTTTATTTCTGCATGTAAATGGTTAAAGGGCAATCAAAATAATTTTTTAAAAGACATAAAAATTGCATGATCAACCTAAGGTAACCGTTCTTAGGAACGGGTGTTGTGGGGGTGCCTAACACCTTCCCCACTCACAATTATACTCCCGAACTCAACTCTGATTCACAGACCATCCTTTTCTTTTTTTTTTATTTCGATTTTCCAAAATTTTCCTCAAAATTTTAGTGGCTACTCCCTCCAAGACCGGCCTTAGTTGTGTGAGCTGATTTCCCTCTTTTTCTTTCATTTCTCTTGTCATCCGCGTAACATTTCGGGTGTGATAGGTAGTAACATCATCATCCATTTGATTATCTTTCTCCCTGTGAGAATCATATGCATTAGGAGTTGGATTCCCTTTCATAGACACATGTATCTCTTTAGGATATTCATTTTCACTCTTAGGTAAAGGTTAGTTGTGAAAAGAACCAAACTTTCTTCTCAAAAGATTTTTCATATCCTCCCATGAAGTGATAGGTCAAATCCATACTCAATCCATGTTTTGTAGAACCTTTCCCACCAAACTTCTGCATAGTCAGTAAAACTAATGATGACACGACCAACTTTGTCCTCTATGATATGGTAATGATCAAACACTTGCTCAATTCCTCTTTCTCATTCCCAGTAAAGATTAGGATCATTTTTGCCATGGAAAGAAGGAATCTTCAACTTCGGCTTTCTTAACTTTCGGTCATAGTTAGAAACTTTCTTCAAAGACTTATTGTGAGATGCAAAATATCTCAATCCTGACATGGTTAGTTGCAATAAAAGTATAAAGAAGAATGGACCTCATCACTCTTTCACGTGTTTCATTCAAATAATGCAACTGCACTTGTGTTTCACACTAAATTAAGGATTTTTCAAATATGATACAATTTCTATCTTGCCTTTTTCTGCTCAAAGCTTGCCTTCTTATGAGAGTGCTAAATTAAAACTATAACTTCAATCAAAAGGAAATCATTTTTAAAGAAGTGACAATCACAGAAAATAAAAGTCCAAAATTAAAGTTTTCAAAGATTCTAATTTAATTAAGCAATGACTAACACAAAATGAGCACAAAGGAAGTGAAATTTCTAACAAGAGGAAAGAAATTTAGGTGCTAGAAATTGATAAGGAAAGAAATATGAAGGAATTACAAATTATAGAGATTTAATGGAATTTGCCACAAAAGTTGATAAATTAAGTCAATCAAATTCCAAATCAAATCTAATCAAATAATTTTTTTGGTTTTTTTTACTACTCTTTTTTTTAAGATTTTTTTATTTTTTTAATATTTATTTTTTCTACTGCTATTATTTTTTTTTAGCAGCAAACAATTTTTTTTTTATCTAGATGATGAAAAGTGAACGAAACAGTATGATGAACAGCAAACAAAACAGTGGGTGGTGAATAGTGAAATGAAAACAGTGGCTGGAACAGTATGATGACCAGTAACGAAAACAGTGCCGATGAACAATATGATGAACAGTAAGCAAAAACAGTGTCGGTGAAACAGTGACAATTGTAAGGGATGAACAGTGATGCGAAATTTTTCCGGAAGCAACGAAAATGGAATGAAACAAGGAAAGAAGCAAAACAGAGAACACACCTTAATTTGCAAACCTAAGCGCTGATGCCAAATGATAGTTGAACCCTTATGGAACCCGTCCAAAGAACCCACTTGATACGAATGACACCCGGATCATTGCAATTACAAGGAACATGAAAAATAGAAAATTGAAAACAGCAATAAGAAAACACATAAAGAAGATAATAAATAAGAAACCACACAAGATATGTTGGTTTATGTGAATTAGAACCCAAGAGAACTGGTCTTTTAAACCCAGTTCTGATGACGCCACAAGGAATGACCAATTTCTCGATAAGTCATAGTTCGCTCTAACACTCAAAGAACACAAGAGAAACAAAGTCTGAAATTATATTCATCAAATTTGAAAAATGCACATAAAATTTAGCCTTAAATAGGCAAGGTAAAATCTAACCTTATAAGTCTAGAAAACCTAATTAATTTGGGCTCAAGTAATCCTAATGTGATTAGGAGACATTTGACTCAAATAACACTCCTATTGGACCTAGAAAACTAGTAAAATAAAACCCCAAAAGTAAATAACAAAAATTCAGAAGAAAATAGTAAAAATAATATCTAAGCCCTTATAAACATGCCACCACATTAATGAAATCACATGTTTGATACATAACATGCTTATTTACAATGTGAGCTATCAAAAAGACTACTTACTAACTAATTGTGTTTTATTAGTTAACAAAATTTAGCCCATAATTAATAAAAATGAAATTAACACTAATTAAACCCAATAGTGCTTAAGTCACATGCTATTTTAATGCAGTACATGATCTTTTAATAATCTCCTCTAATGGGCTCCTCTTGGACTTGAATCTGAAACTTTTATTTTGGAATTTACAATCTCACTTAAGCTTGGGCTTTATGTTAAGCGAATTGAACAAGTCTTCCAAACTTTCCATGCTCCTTTCTAAATTATTGTAAGTCATGCCTAGCCCTTACTCTATCATATTGTAGAACTCTTGGGTAGCATGATCAATCGTTAAAAACAAATATAAAAGGAGTTAAATGAGTGTTTAAGAAGTATAAGAGAAAGAAATAACCATAGGCCTCAATTGCATCCAAGTAATCCCTAATCAACCCTCTAATTAAGTAGTTTTCTTTAGTTATTAATAATTCCTTCAGATAGTGATCAAATTGTTGTTTTGCTTAAATTAATTGAAAATGCAATGTCTAATATTTGACCTTTTTTGATCTAAGTATCTATGGGAACGATATCTTGCTCCCCACTTTCATATTTACCTTGGCCAGTATGCTTGCGATATAGCCTAGTGTTGAACAATGCATCATAATATGTGCACTCACTTGAGCTAGAGGGCACTGGACTTAAGGTAACTCATATGGTTGATCCTACAAAAGCAAAAAAGAAATAAACCAAGAAAAAATAAAAATAACAAAAATAAAGGAAATTAAACTTGGGTTGTCTGACAATAAGCGCTAAGTCTATAGTCTTCAGCCAGACTTTCTCAAAACAATCAATCATATGTATCAAAATAATGATTACCTTGTCTTCATTTCTTTTCAAACAACAATGTTTCAATAAGAAAGGATGCTCATTCTAAGATGAAATATTTGCTTCCTCAATCATGAATGATATTGGAAAAAATGATTTTTCAAAACTAATGGAAGGCTCATACTCAAATTTTTCACAACAAACTTCAAGAACCTTTAAATATTTCAAACACCCAATAAAATCATTCTCTTCTTCCTCTTGACTCTCATTTGTAACAGTCAGAATCTCCATAGTAGGATCAAATGTGTAAGTACTTAGGATATCTCCTTCATCCTTTACCTCAATGCAACATGATTTAGGCCCCTCAATTGAAACCTCTACTGACTCACTATTCTCCCCATCACAACATTCAAACTCACTTACCTCCCCAAACATATCACAAGCCACTAGAAACTCTTTCTCACTCCCCATGGTCAATTGCTCACAAGGTTCTTCATCTTTTATAGGGGTAAAGGTTGCTACATTAGTGATTATTCCCTCTTGTTTTAAAGACCCCATGGTAGAAACCATTTGTCCAAATTGAGAAGTTAAATTTTGGAGGACTAATGCATGCTCATTAAATTGCTTCTCATTACTATCTCTCATTCAATTTCATTATCCAGGATACGTTGAAGCATATATATCCTCAATGGTTGGCTTCTCTTTATGAATTGGGTTGCTTTCTTCTTCATAAGAATTAGGTGAGGGATAAGAATATGATGCTTATGAGGGCACGGAATGATTATGATTCCAAGACAAATTTTGTTCATGATTTCATCTAAGGGTATAAGTGTTATCATGCAAACTACTTTGAACCCTAGTGAAATCATTCTCTCTATTATCCAAGGTTGAAACATATGGGCATTGTTCAGTATAATGACTCTCACCACAATAAGTGCAATACATGTAAACATATTAAGAGTCACTAACACGAGTAAAGCTACTAGTATTTTCATTATATTTATTATGTTCAAACCCACTAGTTGCCCCGTTTCTCCACCAAGGATAATCCATTAACAAATATAAAAACAAAAACACAAACTACAATAAATAGACAAAAATAAAAGTGAACAAAAAAGCACACTAAAACATTTTTCCGCCATAGCTCAATAGAGAGATGTAGAACTGAGAGCAAACGGTAGATCTAAACCCTCATCGTGCATAAATCTATGTGAAGTGACTATGTAGCTTGATATTTATCGTTGTTTAGATATGTGTGAAGTGTTGACTTCTCGATTGCAGGCTTTATCATCAATATTTCTGGGTTGAATCCGAACCAATCTCTATTGTTTGAATCTAGCTCTCCTTCTCCGTTATAGCTTGTTCTCCATCTCTTTATCTGGATTTGTTTACGAGTGACTAGGAGGAGAATGCTGGAATGATAAATGGCAATGATGGTGAGTGATTCGGTGGTGGAAAGAGGAAGGGACAGTGGGTGATGGATGAAGAAGAAGAAGAAAGGAGGGTGGGTGATATCGGCGGTGGACTTATCTAGGAAATTAAAAAATAATGGAGGGCATTTAAGTCCATAAAAAGATATTTTGTAGCATTTCCTTGGTCCACGATGGGTTTGTTAGTTTCCTTAAACGTGGGAATGAGCCATTACTAGGAATCTAGATTGCAGTGCACCAAACATAAGGAATGTTGGTTTCCCTCACCCATTTCCATTCCTTGCCATTATTTCCTATTGCCAAACAAGGCCTAAGTAGAAAAGAAAGGAGCTCGAAAAGACATTGAATGATACAATACCCAATGGATTAATTCATGAAGGCGAGCAAGTTCAACTGCACAAGTGAGACGTGACATTTTCCTATCTCATATGGCTGGCCTTGCTCCTTTCCAACATTTTCCTTGAAAAGCTGAACAACAATCCGAAAATATCTCCCTCTATTATCCAATATATTCCCCATTTTAAAATAATTGATATTTTAAGAAAATTAATAAATAATTTAAAAATTAATAAAATTTAATTATATTTTTTATAATACCCCTATTAATTAATATATAGTACCCTTATTAATATAGTACCCATATTTTTCCATTTACATCTGCACGCTTGTCTTGGGACTAAAATCCCAAAGCTAGCGTACCAAAAACCAAATCCCATGAAACAATACGAACATGGCTTATACTATCAAGCATCAACTCAATCCCCAACAAGTATGGCAAATGGATACCAGAATTTCCAGCAACCAACTCAACTCAATTTACTTCCTCGGCTGAAACTTTCAGAGAGATCAAAACACATAGCCAAACATTATTATGCTGTGCTAAAATCATAAATCAAGGGTCAAGTAATCTGAACTATTTCCCAATGGATTTCAAGCAGCTGGCAGGAGAAAATATGCATGCTTCAAAGCAGAAATTTGAAAAAAAAATTACAAATGTCCGAGTAAGCAAATTGCAAAATTTGGAATATAGGGATTAATAGTAAATGCACTTCTACCAATATTTCATTGTTAATATTATATTTTATTAAATAAATATTTATTAATTATTCATGGTGATTAATTTAAAAATTAAATTTTGTATTTTTTACATTTTTTTATTTTTTTTAGAAAATTATTAACATTATTATTGTATCTATTTCTTATTATAAGTCACTTTTAACTAATTTACATATATCAAGAAAAATGGTTAAAATTAATTAAACTTTATAAAATTTACTATAACTTTTCAATATTACCCTCATTAAATTATAATATATCTTAATTATATTTTTCTTTTTCTCTTTCCACCATAATTATTTAATGAAAGACAAACATGAAAATTGTTAATGAATATTTAATATTTACAAAATAACTTATATTTTGCATACTTAATCTTTATAGAATATAACTTATAATAGGAAATAAAGAGAGTATATTATTTTAATTTGAACCAGTTCAAACCATGGTTTGACTAAGATTATACCATTAAATCTTAAATTAGTGTTTTTATTCCTTTAATGACTTATCTGATTCTCAAAACAATCAAAGATGAAGGGAGAGGGGACTGGTGGGAGCCATCCTCCCCTAAGTTTGTATATTTACAATGCTATATGTACACCCACCCACGTAATATATATACACACCTTCAAGTTAAATTTAAAGCTTGGTCCCCTAACTTCGAAAGCTAGCTTCGCCTTTGAGAGCAATGATCTTAAGCAATCAAATGTAACTTGATAAATCTTAAGATCAATTTAGCTACATATAACGATAGAGATATACCATAAAAGTTTTGTATTATTATTTTTTTAACATTATTTATTTATTTTATTATATTTTACATTTAACAAATAAATCTAGTAATTAAATAAACAATCCAACTATATAGAAAATTATTGAGATCGCAGCCTAGCATGATACTAAACTATAGGAGTTATAACTTGGAGAAAAAAAAACTATGAGTTATAATAAGAAAATATTTTTAATGAAACTTTTTAAAATGTACTATTTTTATTTTTCCAGAAACATATATAGATATATGTGTGCACATATGAATATATGTTAATTGTATGCATGTGCTAATGTGTGTTTGTGATGTGTTACCGTGTCTACTTACCTTTTTGTGCATGTGCAACTACGAGTAGGCTTGTATGTATATATCTAAGTGTGCGTGTGTATGTGTGTTACAGATAGCACACACACACACACACACACACACACACACATAAGCATACGTATACGTGGGTGGGTCAACTTGTATTATTTTCAATCGTGTCAACTTGTATGAAATAAAACATGATTCTCCGTAACTTCTTACAAGTTCCTCACGCTATGGATGTCCATATTTGCATGAGTAAGGGAAAAACACAAAACTGAAAACAGTGAATATATAGCTGCAGGAACATGAAATAACAATAAGACAGATGTTTTACTCTTCTTTCCCTTCCCCACATGTCTCACACCGTATGTGTGTGTGTATTTTCGTACGTTATTTAGTTGCTACTTACGTTACATGATTTAATTTTTAGTCCAGTTTATTGGCCAAAAAAAAGGGTGATATTTAGTTTTAGTTCTTCTGAGTCCGAATACATGAACACATGGAATATTATGCATTCCCATAAACGCTAAAATATCCACTTCCTGGAATATTACCATATTAAGATACTTATTGCAAGTAGTACAATTTAATTATTCTTGTTCATATACATCCTTTTAATTATTATTCTAGTAAGTTTTATATCCCTAAGAAATCACATAGCACAAAATGTTAAAATCATAATATTTTGCCATAATTAAACATTCACGTTATTAATTTACTAATTCTTAATTTAATTGTTGGTAAAAAAAGATAAATTAAACACTTATTCAATGCTCAAATCTACCTGCTTGTTCTTCATTGTGTTTATCTACTCTTTGAAAAATATTTAAACACTTTTACTTTAGGAAAAATTATATTTAAATACCAAAAAAATAGGTTTTTTTTAAAAAAAAAGTGTCTCAATTCACGAAATTCTAAAAAAAGACTTCATTTAAAAGTAAAAATAGTATATTTGCAAGTAAACAGAAAAATTTACAGAAATTTACAAATTATTTTTCATTTATAAAGTGGAGTCTTATTTTTGGAATTAGGTGAATTGGGGTACTTTTTTTAGAAATGTATTCTTTTCTTGGTATTTAAGTGGGATTTTCCCTTTACTCTTTATCGTTGTGAGATTACTTAAAGATAATGGATCCTTAAATGGGTTATTGATTATTCACTTGTATTGGAGAGTGTACAAGACACAAGGAGTAGCAATAACCCTGATTTTAAATATTGCAAGATTAGTGTAAAATTTCAAGAGGTTCATAAGAAATGGATGTAGGCTAAGTTGATTGGAGCGAACCAATATAAATATGATTATTTGCCCTTCTTCTCCTTGCTTTCTCTTCCATTTAATTTTTGAATTTTCAGACAAATCCCTACTTACTCCATTTTCAATAAATTTACGTTTTCATTAGCTTAGACTTATTTTTCAAAACGTTTTTATTATTTTAATACACCCCATTCACCCATTCTCTAAGGTGACTGACTATTCTAACAAAAAGGTGAATAAAATTAATCTAATAATTAACTAAAGTCATTTTAGTTAATTAATAATAATAATTCGCGAGATGTCCAAAATATTCATCATCCACAAATTAATTATCGAAAAATTTTGAATATTGAAAAAAGTCGTCATTCCAAGTTAATGCTAGTAAGAAAGTTTAGCTTCCAAAATATTCATCATTCACTTTTGTTTTTTTTAATTTTACTAAGTTCCATTATAATTCTTTTAACGAAAAATATTGACTTGTCATATTCAAAAGATTCATGATGCTATTAATAAATTAGGAAGTTTTCTACTACCTTTTAGAAATTAAAAAATTATAATAAAATTAAATGACCAAAGTAAAACACCTCACAGTTAAGAGACCAACAATAGACTTTTGTCAAAA
Organism: Adenanthera pavonina; assembly: GCA_026686845.1. Lineage (NCBI taxonomy): Eukaryota > Viridiplantae > Streptophyta > Magnoliopsida > Fabales > Fabaceae > Adenanthera > Adenanthera pavonina. The sequence continues at coordinate 16,638,855 of JAIVEN010000017.1, forward strand.
AAAGAAAAAAGATAATTTAAACACTTATTCAATGCCCAAATCTTCCTACTTGTTCCTCATAGTTTACAGTTTGCATATTGCTTCCGTCTCAAACAAATGGAAATATTGATGATATTTCGAGACGGCACAAATAGGGAATCAATTTTTTCTTTCCTCGTTTTTACATATTCACACACACACACACACACACACACACACACACATACAGATACATATACATATACATATATGATGCAATTTGATCATGTGATTTTATGGTTTTAAGTATATTTGTGTTGCCAAAATTTAAATTAAATATATAATTAATTAATTCAGCTATATATACTTCATCTCTCCCACACCTTAAACAAATACCTCTTAATTTTGCTTCCTTGTGCTACTCCTGAACTCTTAATTTCAGCATCCCTCATCCCTCCTTCCCTCTCGTTCATAGCAATCATGGCTGTTTGGAACCAGTTTAAGCCAGCCGCCTCACTGTTGGGAGTGCAGATGGCAATCACTGCACTGAATGTTATGCTAAAGCTTGCCGTAGACGACGGCATGAATTCGAGAATACTGGTGGCATATCGCTACATCTTCGCCTCTGCTACCCTCATTCCTTTGGCTTTGATTTTTGAAAGGTTAGTATTTCACTGTTATATATATATATATATAGATCACACCCACTATGCCAAATTTAGGTTTTGTTAGCAGCTAATAGTTGGCAGTTATTTGAAAAAATGCCTACAAAACTGAGGCGGGGGATTGTAGGCATAAAGAGCAATCCTTTCAGGTTCTTTGATTTAACATCTTTTCTTTTCTTCTCAATATTTCTGGGAGTTTCTATTTTGAAATCAGACCTGCACTGCCTCTCGCCATGAAAACCAGTAACTTGAAAGGTTTCATGTCAAAAGGAGCCTTGCGAAAATCCTCAATGCTAGGAAGCTTATGAAGCATATCAATTTAAATATATGAAATGCGCACCGAGGCAGTAATAATAAGTACATGTAATAACTTTCTGGAATATAAAAGCTAATGGAAGATTATTTGCAGGAATAGAGCAAAAATCACGTGGACAGTACTGTTTCAGGCATTTCTCTGCGGATTATTTGGGTATGTGTGAAATTACTATTTAATTTGTGATTACTTTAATTATATTTATGTGCTCAAATTATTAGTCTTTGCATAGAATACACTTTTTTCACTTTAAAATTTAAAATATAAGTTCTCTTTCAAAAACATTTTTTAATTTAAAATATAAGTCCCATTTAGTAATTTCTAAGATATTAAATGTTCTTTTTCTTATTTTTATATTTATCTACAATTAAATATAAACAAGATAATAAACTTTAAATGTAATTTATTAAATAGAGATATTATTAAAAAATAATAAATTTTTTATATATTTAATGTGTAAAAGTACATTTCTTGCTTCATGTGTAATCATTTAAATAAGATTTATATTTTGGATAAAAGGAAGTATATAAAATCCCTCCAATGAGGAAAAGGTTCTTTTTATGGTCAATAATTGATATTAAAAATACAAATGCATCTTTTTAAAATAATATGTAGTATTTATTTACATATTATATAATTTAAATACAATAATGTGTAAAATTACTGAAAGTTATTTAAGATAAAATACTTTGATATGTGATATTTACATTGTGTACGTAAGCTGAATTGCTTGTATATTTAGTTTTGAAAACAATTTATGAAGAGTGTTATATATATTCCTTCCAATCCCACATATATAGGGTGTTTTGTATAAAATGCATACTACATGCACTACTACAACAGGTACTTTCTAGATCGGTTAAAAAGGATTTTTTAGATCGGGTCTGGATTAGATATAGAATTGGTAGACGTAGAAAATATCTCTTTCTAGATCGGGTTAATAACCGATTTAAAAAATAATTTCTAGACCGGTTATTTAAACAACCGATCCAAAAACTCAGAAAAATATATTAAGCCTTGAAAGACATTCTAGATCGGTTTATTACCTATGACGGATCTAGAAAATTGAATTTCTAGATCGGTTATTTAAATAACCGATCTAGAATGTCTACTTTTTTAAAAAAAATAATTAGGGGATTTATATCCCCCTAAAATTGATTTATCATTTTCTTCAACAACAAAATATTCAAATATTATAAACACCTAAGCTTTTTTGCGCCAATCCAAATAATTCAACTTTCATATAAGCATTTCCTATTATATCCATAACTCAACTACATCACATCATCAGCAAACAAAAATTAACTTAATGCGACCACCACCCAGAAATTAACAACATAATGTAGGAAGGATTGTTTGATTAACTAATACCAAATCTTATACAGTGCCTAGTTTACTAGCTAATCTTATCAGCAAAGCAAATTGCCACGCATTGAAGAAGCACCACAATCTTGATTGTAATCTCCAAGTTCATAACTACTTTACTTTCAACTTGTAAGGTTGAGCACATAAAATTGAGACGGCCAAACAAATTAAGCACAATGGACAAATAAATAGTAATCCAACAATAACTCTAACATAGGTCAGAATCAAAAGCAGCAGACTTCATCATTTATTAAAGATATATACAACAAACCATTTGTGCATCAACATTTCATACAAGGAAACAGGATTTAAAACCATAGCCAATACAAAAAAATTCAAATCAACATATCATGTTAATGTGTGAGAACTTTTACTATACTCAACAAAATAAAGAAAAAAGAGCCCCAAAATTCTTGAGTCAAGGAGTAGATCCCCTAGATGAAAATGTCAGGTCTACTAATGTATTTGGGTTCAATTTCTACAATGCCCCTATCTCACTCCCACTCTCAAAGCCTTGTGCCCCCATTGTAAACAAAAAAGAAAAGAAAAAGATACAGGAACAGAACAAAATGAAAATTTACTAAAAAGGAAGATATATATATATATATATATTTGAAAAGAAAAATATATTGGGCAAGCAACAAATTAAGATAGTTGCAAGCACCTAAAAGTCAATGCTAGCTTAGATGTATAGCACAAGACTCATTATAGCTTCATTCAATTACGTGGGTGAACCTAAGAAAAGGCCAATTGGGCAAACCTACGCTATTGAACCAAATAATCATAACCACCTTATTCCTTTACACCAAATTGAGCCCCACCAAGGAAACCAAAGAACCACTATCCTTCCATGACCCAAAGTAAACTTCAACCCCAAAATATTTCAAATGGATAGGTATTTCCAGGCAACTAATTGAAAGGGACAACTAATTGAAAATAGAGATAATCTGTAGGACCGAATTAATTATTGTTGCCTATGTTTACCACTATGTGTTCACATATTAGTTCCACTGCAATTGACAAACAATATTCCCTGTCCAGCATGCTTCATAACACAGTTTAATGTAGAACCCAAAAGGAAAAAAAATAAACCAATTAAAGAGGCCCTATAATCCAAATACATAAATAAAAATGGTTGCCAAAAATTATATTTATAAATAAAAGGAAAAAAAATAAACCAATTAAAAAGGAATTAATTATGACAAAATTACCTAAAAATATTATTATCAAAATATTATATTTTTTTAAGATTTGAATTTTTTTTAAATGTAATTTATTTATCCTTATATAGAAGATCCTCCAACTGGCAAGTGGGAATGCTCATGCATGTGATGGTTTGAAAGACAAGACAAGAAACCCAACACAAACACATGAAAGGGAAGCATCATTAATAACACAAAATGACAAACTTCAAAGGATACCTTACGAGTCTTCTCTTGTTACTCTCGAAAAAAATAGGGAAGGCCTCATATTTGTCATTCATTCATTAGACGCTAATGTCTTAGATATATATAGTCATATAGTTATCAGTTATATATATATATATTACCATCATCAGTGGCCTACCACTAGCAACCAAGCACCTCACATACTATTCTTTGATGAGAGACTGATTCACCTGACTCGTACCTCACATACTATTCTATTCATTTTTCTCCCGCATAGGATGCATATCCATTGAGGACCAAGGAGAGATATATATATATATATATATATAAATTTGAAGATTAATTGAGCTTGAAACCAGCCACATGTCCCGCTTTCCAAGTTCACTTTATCCATACAGATTGCATTTGGCTAAAATTATCAAACATCTACATTCTACAATGGTTGCTAAAAATGCACCCTCTAATGAACTATGTATACATTTATAGTTCCATGACAAAAGAGGCCCTAGAATCCAAATACCACACTAAAAAGATTCATCTTTTTATCTATTCTTGCTTCTAAGAAAGACAACTATTGTTGACTATTTCAGAGAGGGGGAATCTGAATAACATAAGTAACCACAGTGAGAAATGATAGGCCCGTATTGCATTAAATTACAATGCAACATATATATATATATATATATATAAGGTACACCAAGCTTACTCATATGAAAATATGAAGTCCAAGAGTGGGTGGTTACCATGGTGAGCTCAATAGTGCAATTCAAAGAAGAGTTTAACATCCATTTGGGTAACTTGCATGATTGATAGTTTAGCATAATCCATTAACCAGAATTTCGTAGATTCATTTAAATAATGACAATGATTTATAGAAAAACTTTCTGAATGACTACAACTCAAGAAGTGTTGTTTATAGTTTAGCATAATCCATTTACCAATCGTAAAACTAAAAGACTTGGTTTTCTCTTACCATCATATATAAAACAACCAGGAAACATTAAGCCTAAGCTTCTTGGTTATAGTTATTGTCATTTACAATGTACAAGAAGCTCCACAATTTCCTAGGAAATCTTATATCCTAGGTCAAATTATACTCTAAGTGAAAGAAAAATTTCACATGCAGATTAATTGGGGTAGTGAAAAACAATCGATGGGTCAACTTCCTTTCCTATCACCCAAAAATAAAGAGTCCTACAAAAGTTGTGAAGGTGGAGAAACAGACAGAGGATATTGCCTTTGTATAAACTTTCAAGCAATAATGAACTCAATTTGGGATAATCTTATGAAAACAAAACAAGAAGGTTATTGTTTGAGTTCCCTATAAAACCACAATTTCATGTCATCAACTTATCACGAGCTCCTCAATCCCTTACCAGAAAAAAGGGCCAAAATTAGAGGAACAAAGAGATGAAGAAAAGAAATACTAATCATATAGCTGCATTAGAAATGCAAAATGGCCAATTTCCTCTATATAAAATAGGCCTAAGGTTTTACAGGACAAATAGCAATTAATATTTTAAAATTTGACTAGACAGAGAACATATAGAGTACATTCCTTTTTATTCAACCAATATATCCAATTATTATAGACGTAAAGGTATGATCTACCCAGCTTGATAATCAATTCCATAAGACCCTTCCACAGTTGTATCTATTCTAAGAAAAACAGAGCATTACGGTATATACAACAACACACACACAAGCAGAAACCCGCATATAATACAAATTCATGGTAATCAATAAGAAAAAAAGTAAGAAAAGTGAACTGAGAAGGGAAGATTATTTAACTGACCTATAAAGAATGAACTGGAAGCAACGAAATAAAACCTGAGAAGTGATTAAAAAAAAAATCAAATGTACCCAATCCATTATTGTGACAATGTTGTAAATAGAAAAAGAAAACCCCGCAACTCCTAAAAAACAATAATCTGATGACATGGAGGATTTGTATAAGAATGAAAGAACAACATATTTGAGAGCATCAAGAACAATAGCAACCAAACTGTTTATAGTACGTTTAGTCCAACGAGGCCCGTCTGAAGAATTGATGGGGTGGTCAAAAGAAGAAAAGCAAGGGGAGTAGGTAGTGCCAGAGTACTTGCTGTAGCAAGAAAACAGAAGTGAAGCCTTACCTGACGCGGCAAAAATGAAACAGAAGAGAAAAGAAGAAGAAGCTTGATAGAGATAGCAATGGACCAAGAGAACGCAAAGGCAAGGAAGGAAGGACAGAGGAGAACAAATCTAGCAACCACAGTTCGAACGACTGCAACCTAGGGTTTGAGAAACTTTTGCTTCTTCCTTTTCGTGCGGGGTGAAGAAAAATTATGAGGTCACAAGGAAAGGAAAACATGGGATAATGAATTTGGGAAGAGGTGCATGTCACAATTGGACGACTGACGATGGAGAAAGATCAGAGACGATGATGAGCGTCAGTGGAAGAAAAGATAGAATGAAGTAATGGGAAGGTAGGGCTTCAAAATTTCCGAATCCGAGATGACTATTTTTTTTTTAAATTTAATGGATAAGTTGGATTAAGAAGCGATAAAAAAATTTTTACATCAGTATTTTAACAAACCGATCTAGAAAGTTCAAGATAAGTAGATTTATTTACAAAATTGCCACCGGTCACTTTTTTAGATCAGTTCATTAAACAACCGATCTAGATTGTAGATGTAGAAATGATTTTTTGTACTAGTGATGCTAAAGAAAATTTAAAAAACATCTTAAATTTGTGAAAAAAGATCAAAATTTCCATTTTTATCTTTATTAAATACTCTATCATTATGCAAGCTAGGTATAGAAAGTTGTGATGAACATTTTACGAGGAGTAATGCTAGAGGTAAAAATGAAAAAAATTATACATAACACCTTATAATGTAGATTAAAAATTTGTTCTACAAAACTCATTATATATGAGACCGAGGGAGTGTGTGTGTATATATATATATATATATATTAAAAGTTGTCCCGAATATTACCATATTGTGTACGTCGGGTTTGTAGAGTTTTCTGTAATTGAAACGAGTTAGGTGCAAGTCATGGCGGGTTTGAGGAGCTACGGTGCAAGGGTCTACGAACCATACAACACGTTATTGTTTTCGACCAAACCTCTTAAAATGCAAACTAATGATTTTAACTATAAGGAGTATGCTTTCAGGTCCACGTATTAATACTTGTATTTAGGTTGCTAAAACAACTTAATTTTCTACTATTTTAGACCACATGGAACTCTACACTTTCCACTCGCTTCATCTAAATTTAAATATACAACTTCATTATAATCCAACCTCCCATCCATATATAAGACTAAATTGTTTGTTTTGGTGTGTGTGTGTGTAATTTAGATAACATTTTATTTAGTTTTCAATTTTATTTAAATATCGCCTATGAATTTTGAATTTCTTTTTTGCTAATTTATTTTTAATTTAAAAAAAAACCTGCCTCTTTCCTATTTTTGTTTTTGTATATTTAGATTTTATACACATTTGTAATTTTTTTGGCCAACTACTCCTTTGTATATTCATTATTCAAGTCAAGTATGTCTGTTTTAATCAAAAACTAAGGACCCATTCGGTTTGTATTTTTGTAAACTAAACTATGGTTTTTAATCATCATTTTCTCCTTTTTTCATCTAAATAGGTTTTCAGTAAACTTCTATGCTTTTATCCAAACTTCATTTTTGTAAACTGTGATTATTCTAAAAGTACTTTTAAAAAAAGACAAGTCAAATGGGCACTAAGTGCCGGTTTGGTTCTCATTCTTGGAAAAGAAACCATGGTTTTCTAAAAAAATGTGTTTTGCTAAACATAAACTGTCTTTTTCAAAAATGAAAAATGAGTTAAACTGTGATTTTAAAAAAGGAGGGAAAAAATTACTTGTCTTTTAACAAAACGAGAGTTTTGGAAAAGGAGAAATAAATTTACTTTATATCATATATCTAAAAATACTTTTAATTCTTATCATCAAAACAGATTTTTTGTCAAACTTATTTTTACAAAAAGAATATCCAAATATAAACAACTTCCAACAAACTTACTTTATCTAAATTTTATTTTTACAAACTTCATTTATCTTAATTTTATAAAATTAAGAAACAAGCGGACCCTAAAATATGTATAGAAATAATATAATTTCACCAAAAAGAAAACTCAGAAAAAATTGTATAATTTATTTTATTGTAAGTTTATTTCAAAAATATTAAATATGTAAGAGTAAAACAACGAATAACTAAAAGGTAAATTTTACCACTTACAAAATTTCAATATCATTTATACTATTTTTTTTTCACAGCCTTAAAAGTTATAGCCCCATTACCTTCTTTGTGGTCAGAAAAAATGAAGAATTTTTTTTGGCCAACGAAAAAATATAGGACTATTTAAAATATAACTTATTTAACGCTAAAATATAAAGTAAATTATTTATATTATGCTAACAGTTCATTCAATATTCAAAGAAACTTTTATAGTCAATAATGATGTTCTTGATCAAGATAGAATAATAAAAGTTATATACTTCACATAAATAGTGTTAATGGATTGGTTTGAAGTCTATATTTTTAAAATAGAGGGGCAGTATCTATAAATAAGATAAAACAGAATGGTAGTTTGAGTATTTTACTCTTTTTTTTTAAAAAAAATATATTAGGAAAGTCCATTTAATTGCCAATCTCTCCGATAAATCTAATCCCAATGCTATTTACTGGCCATTAAAAAGTCCAATATTGACATTCTCAGTTTGCCTTTTCTACGAGAATTGCATATATTTCAAAATAAAAAGGGAGTATATGTAAATTTATCAAAATTTAAAATAATTTGTATGTTTTTTTTTAAAAGGAAGTTCGTGTAACTTCAGCAAAAAAATACATTCATAGTATACGTATGACTTACTTATTTGAATCTCTTTTAAAATAAAATTAAATTTTTTTCCCGCGCGCATGTGCAAAGGACTAGGACATTTTATTTTGTTTTAAAGTCTGTTGAATTAAAAATGAATCTTATTACTGACTCTCTCTATCCTAAAAAAATTAGTATTCAATTATATTAATTAAAATTAATATAAATTTGGAAACTAAAATTAAAACTAATTAATCAATAAAAAATAATATAAAAAATTGAAAAGTAAAAAAGATTGAATTTGATAAAAAATAAAAGGAAAAAATGCAGATTTACCTAAAAAATGAAAAATATAGATTTCATTTAAAAAAAAAGAAAGAAAAAATGAGAAAAAATGAAATCTACATAAATAAAAAAAAAAAAACAAAAAGACAACGGCATAGGATCAAAAAAGTAGAGTTGCACTATATGGCAAATGCACATTCCCCTCTATAATGATTCGTTATATATTGATGATTTGTGGATGAAAAGATAGCTTTAGAATTTTTTTTGAAAGTTTAATAATTTACGTTGCTGTTCGTCCAAAAAATGTCTTTTTGTAATATACTATTTTAAGTGACAGATAAGTATAATTAATTACAGAGGAGTACTGACGCAGAACTTTTACTTGGAAGCATTGAATCTAACGTCAGCAACATTCGCTTCTGCGATGTCCAATCTTCTTCCAGCTGTTACCTTTATACTGGCTGTCGCCTTCCGGTGAGTTTCATTGCATTTTTGTTTCTTTTTTCAACTCTTTTTTCTATTCTTAATTTGAATATTTTTCTCTGCTTTTTTCCTTGGTGAGGTTTTGCTAACAGTAGAGGATTTTTCATCTAGAAAATTAATGTTGTGAAACATAAATATAACATAAACAGCCATCATTCAAACAATGTATTAATATTATATTTTATTGCATTTTTGTTTCTTTTTTCAACTCTTTTTTCTATTCTTAATTTGAATATTTTTCTCTGCTTTTTTCCTTGGTGAGGTTTTGCTAACAGTAGAGGATTTTTCATCTAGAAAATTAATGTTGTGAAACATAAATATAACATAAACAGCCATCATTCAAACAATGTATTAATATTATATTTTAAGATAAAGAAAAAGTGAGAGTACTAATAAGATATTGATACAATTGATAAATATTTGAGTCTTTTAAGTATAATATTTTATATTCGATTCTTAATCATGTATATAAAAAAGATTTTATTCGATAGATATCCCTTGATACTCAGAAAAAAAAAAAAAGGAAATGAAAGTCAGGAAACTCATCTATTGATGTTTTTAAATTTGTAAACAGGTTGGAGAGACTGAATTTAAAAACAAGAGAAGGAAAAGCCAAAGCTATTGGAACAATAATAGGAATTGGAGGGGCTATGATTCTTACATTTTTCAAAGGCACAAAAATAGACACAGGCTCCTTCCACGTCACTCGCTTGCAACACCACGGTGGCCACGTGGCATCCCCACAATCTTCCCCCTCTGGTGATAGCACACTCTTGGGTGCTCTCTCTTCTCTTGGGAGTGTCTTTAGCTATGCCTTGTGGCTCATCATTCAGGTTCTCCCTCTAATCCTCTGAATATTGACCAATTGTCGTTTTACTTCCCCCTTTTGTCGTTTACTATAAACTCAACATTTTTTTTGGGTATTGTGGCACAGGGTAAGATGAGCCAGAGGTATCCATACCAGTACTCAAGCACGGCTCTGATGTCGTTGACGGCATCTCTCATATCCATTGTGCTTGCTCTTTGCCTTGACAGAGATTGGGCTCAATGGAGGCTGGGCTGGAACATTAGGCTTCTTGCCGCAGCTTACTCGGTATGTTAATAATTTTAATGTGAAAAATTTTGGGTACATCCAATTTACAAGATAAAATACTACAGTAAATTAATATTAATTAGCTTGTTCACAATTTTTTGAATTTCAAGTTACATACAAATATTTTTTCACCTCTAAAAATTGACAATAACTTCTGAAACAATTAAATTGATTTGTATAAATAAATGTATTTATCAATTAACATGTCACATTTTACAAGCACATTTTAGTAAAGGATGTGAATTGAGAATGAATAGCAGGGAATGGTGGGTTCAGGAGTAATGGTGGTGGTGATGGCATGGTGTGTGCACATGAGAGGCCCTCTTTATGTCTCAGCCTTCAACCCTCTTTTGGTTGTATTTGTGGCTTTGGCGTGCTGTTTCATGTTGGGTGAAAATTTATATCTCGGAAGGTATGCTTGCCCTCATTACCATTCACGCATTAACATATACTCCATCTGTTTCTTTTTTATTTGTTACTTTTTACAAAAATTTCTGTTTCAATTTATTTGTCACTTTAAAATTCTAAGACAATAGTAACTACTATTTTTCTAATTATACTATTATCTATTCTCTTAAAAGTTAAAGATGACATTGATTACTTTTTTTTATCTATCTATTTATTTATTGAATAGCATATTAGGAAATTTAAAATAAATTTTAATATATTAATTGTATTTCTTCTTAAAATATTAAATAACACAAGAAAAGAAATGAAGGTAGTTCAAGTATCTATTAACACATGCGCACTCGCAGGTATATTCAATCATGATCATATAGGCACACACACATATCATGAACATATATGAAGGTACATCCACTCACACGTATTCATATACCCTCTTTTGCTAATAACTTATTTTAATACACTCTTAATTAATGGGCATATACGTGCACACATAAGCGGCCAATATATATATGTATATAAATATGCGTGCACACATATATATTCACATGCATGCATGCACGTGAGTCTGTTTCATGCATGGTCGCACATTAAATTTTTTAAAACATTTGAGTTATACATTTGATTAAGTGTACCAAATTTATGAGGTGGTATTGCAAATTTAATTGCAGTGTAATAGGAGGATTGTTGATAGTGAGCGGATTGTATGTGGTTTTATGGGGAAAAGCCAGAGAGGGAGGGAATCTCCAAGAAATCACACAACAAGAAATCAACTATCAGCAATAGCAGTAGTGAAATTTTTTGCTGTGGGGGCACCATATATATATATATATGTATTGTCTTTATGAAAAAATGATCTCTTTTGGTTGATAGCAAGGGATCTTTTGCAGGTTACATTTCTTAATTTCATTTTTATCATATGGATGATAATATGAAATTTTTGACCTTAAACCATGATTATCATTAGAAAGCTTTTCCAAATCATATTCTAAAAATCTGTGTTTAGATGAACTCAATCCTTTTTTATCATTTAATTGTTGATAATATGTATTTTTTGTTTTTTAAAAAAATTCCATTACTAAAACCCAAAACTAAATTTAATATAATTACAATTACTTGCATAACTAAGAGACAAAAATATCACTAAAAATATGCTTAAATTTTATTGCAAATGAGGAATTATAATGGAAACAAAAACAAATAAAAAAGGTTCAATAGCACTGAAAAAGATATATTGGATGAAAGCATGTAAATGAAAGAGAGAAAAGGAATAAGAAAATTTGCCGTGTATATTGATTTGAAGAACTTACAATATATAGACAAAAGGAATACCGCGTGTAATAAATACAGAACGCGTCTAATCAATACAAAATATTTCCTAATAAATACAAAGATATACAAACTAATCAAAGATATATGTAAATCTAGCACAATAAATGTAGATTTTGTTAACATCCCCTCTCAAACTCAAGATGGCTTAATAGGAAGCAACTTGAGTTTGTCTATTAGAAACTGAAAGCGGCCGGGATTAAAAGACTTAGTGAACAAGTCAGCTGGCTGGTGCTTGGTTCGAATGGGAATAAGTCGAATAGTGCCACGAACAACATGTTGACGAGTAAAATAACAGTCAATCTCTATGTGTTTGGTTCGCTCATGGAACACATCATTGTGGGCAATCCTAATGGCAGCTTGACTGTCACAATAGATATCTGTGGATGATGTCTATGATGCCCCCATCTCATCAAGTAACCAACGAAGCCAGAGAACCTCAGAAGTTGTGTTGGCTATTGCACGATATTCTGATTCAGCACTAGAACGAGAGACTAATGTTTGCTTCTTACTCCTCCAAGAGATAAGAGAAGTACCAAGGAAAATACAGAAGCCAGTGGTAGATCGTCGATCAGCATGATCACCGGCCCAATTAGCATCAGAGTAGGCCCGAATAGCAAGAGAAGAACTAGCAGAGAAATGAAGGCCATGATACAATGTGCCTTTGACATATCGAATAATCCTAAGAACAGCTGCATAGTGGATAGTCCGAGGTGCAGACATAAACTGACTGACAATATGAACTGCATATGCAATATCCGGACGAGTCACTGTAAGATAGATGAGTCCTCCAACTAGTTGGTGATAACGAGTTGGATTCTCTAATAGAGTGCCATCAGTAGGTGTAAAGTGAACATTTGGCTCAATAGGAGTATTTTCAACCTCCTCATCAGAGAGATGTGCTCTAGATATCAAATCAGTTGCATATTTAACCTGAGAAAGAGAAATGCCGTCCTGCCCATGATGTACCTCAAGTCCAAGAAAATAGCTTAGTTGACCAAGATCCTTCATTTCAAACTGCCTTCCCAAATAAGTCTTAAGGTTCTGAACACCTGTGACATCACTACCTGTGATAATCATGTCATCAACATACAAGAGGAGTTGAACTATACCTTAAGCTGTACTCCGAACAAATAGTGCAGAATCATGAGAGCTACAAGTAAAACCTAATTGACTCATAGTTGTGCTAAACTTAGCAAACCAAGCATGGGGTGCCTGCTTAAGTCCATACAAAGCTCGACGGAGATGGCAAACCTTGCCATTTGGATGCTGATACCCAGGAGGAGGCTTCATGTAAACTTCTTCATCTAAATCTCCATTCAGAAAGGCATTTTTAACATCCATCTGATAAAGAGACCAATGTTTAACAGCAGCAATAGCAAGAAGACTGTGGACAGAGGTAATTCGAGCAACAGGAGCAAATGTCTCTTCATAATCAATACCATACTCCTGTGTGAAACCTTGGGCCACCAAGCGGGCCTTGCGTTGTTTCAGAGAGCCATCTGAATTAGTCTTGTTCTTATAGATCCATCTACATCCAACCAAAGTCTTTCCAGGAGGAAGATCAACAAGATCCCAAGTGTGCATTTTCTCCAAAGCCTGCAATTTATCATTCATTGCTTGCTGCCAAAGTGGATCACGGGAGGCTTCTTTGAAGGATTGGGGTTCCTGAAACTGAAGGATGGTGGAAAAGCAATGATAATCACTAAGGTAAGGAGGAGGACGTCTTACATGGGTGTACCGAAAGTTGTCGGATGATTCAGGCTCATTATGGGATCGAAGATCGTTGGATGATTCAGGCTCAGTATCTTGTGTTGGCAATTCAGAGAGAGGAGGATCATCTGAGATGGGCGTAGAGTCAGACATAGAATTGAGCTCAATCGAAGAAGCAGTACCTGAGTCACTGGGAAAAGATCAATAGAAGTATCTGTGAAAATAGAAGGTGAAGAAAGAGAAACAGAGGAAAGGTTAGTCAAAGATAAAAACGAAACATGTTCCCAGAAAACAACATGATGAGAAATACGGATACGTTGAGAGAAGGGGTCCCAACAACGATAACCCTTATGCTCAGAATCATAACCAAGGAAACAACAGACACGGGGATGAGCTTGTAGTTTAGTAGTCTCATGAGAAGGAAGAAGAACAAAACAGACACAAGCAAAAACCTTGAGAAGACTATAATTTGGAGGAATGCCATGAAGACGTTCAAAAGGAGAAATGTTACCCAGAATAGGAGTATGGACTCTATTGATACATTATACAGCAGTCAAAGTTGCTTCTCCCCAGAAACGTTCAGGACAGGAAGATGAAATAAGCAAGGCTCTAACAGTGTTTAGAATGTGACGGTATTTTCGTTCAGCCCGACTATTTTGCTGAGAGGTATAGGGACATGAGTACTGAGAAATAGTGCCCTGAGTGTCAAGAAAACTGATTAATTTAGAATCATGATATTCTAAAGCATTACCATGACGAAAAACTTTGATAACTTTTGAGAATTGTGTATGAATCATTGTGGCAAATTTAATATAAATAGCAGGAAGCTCAGATCGATTTTTCATCATATAAAGCAAAGTAAAGCGGGAGAAATCATCAACAAAAATAACAAAATATCGTGACCCTCCCATAGAAGGAGTAGGTGCTGGACCCCAAATGTCAGAATGAACTAAATCAAAAGGCGAACTTGCAACAGAATCATTTTTATTAAATGATAAAGCAGGCTGTTTAGCAGTTTGACAAGAGATACAATCAAAAGACTGAACATCAACATGACCTAAAAGACCACTAGAAAGTAAAGGACGTAAAGCAGTTACAGAAGAATGAGCAAGACGATGATGCCACAATTCAAAAGAGGAAGATGTAGAAGCAACACACAATCTAGAAGAAGTGACTTCAGGAAGATGCATTGAGTTGAGCTCAAACATACGCCCAACCTTACGCCTAGTCCCGACAATCTGTCCTGTCTGAGAATCAAACACAGTACAACCACGTTTGTTAAATAATACGTCATAGCCCATATCAATAAGTTGTCCAACAGAAATAAGGTTAAAACTAATGGCAGGGACAAAGTAAGTGTCATTAAGGGATAAAGAGGATAATGAAACAGTACCAATATCACTAACAGGCATTTGAGAGTTATCAGCAGTGTGTATAGATGGAGTAGTGGTATTTGGTGATAGAGAACAGAAATGATTTTTCTGACCAGTCATATGGTTACAACAAACAGAATCAAAGAACCAAGAAGATGTACCTGAGGGAGTAGCTAAAGCAGTAGGTGGGCTAGTAGTACCAAAGAGAAGTTTGCGAAGGAAGGCCTCAATGTCAGCATTAGAGGATCCCGGATCAGATGCAACAGTAGATGTATCATTGGTAGCAGATAAAGCAGGCTTAGAGAAAGAAGAACCAGATCTTGTTGATTTCCCTTGGTCAGATCTAGAAGGACGAGTAGGACACTAATCAATAAGATACCCAGTCTTCTTGCAGTATCGGCAGAATAAGGTTGGACAGTGTGCAGCAATGTGACCCTTCTTTTGGCAAGTTCGACACTCAATAAAGGGGCATTGATCGAAGGTGTGAGTGGATTGAGGGCAGCGACAACAAGCCTTAGAATTTCTTCCAGATGCAGCAAAGGCCATCTCAGGGGTCCGCTGAAGCAAGCCCAAACGAGTTTCCTCAGATCGGAGACGAGGAAGAGCATCTTCTAAAGTAGGCAGTGGGCTTTGGTGTAGCAACGAAGCTCGAATAGGCTCAAAGTCATCCGTAAGAGCCATCAAGAACTGAATGAGGCGAAGCTAATCTCTGTACTTAAAGAAGGTTTGACCATCTTCCTCACACTTGAATGTAGGTTCAGAATAGGCCAACTAATCCCAGATGGATTCAATTTTGGCAAGAAATTCAAACAGTGGTTGACCTTTCTCCTGTTTAAGAACACTAAGATCCTTCTGCAGTTGAAATTGATTAGACAAATAAGAAGAGGTATAGCGACTAGCCAGGTGATTCCATACCTCTTTAGCAGTGTCAAAATGCCCAAATTGTTGGTGAATACTAGGAGTAGAAGTATTCCGGAACCAAGTAATAATCTGATTATTTTTGCTATCCCATTCATCCAGGCGTTCAGTATATTTCAAATCAGATTCATTAGTATCACGAGTACGGAAATGTAATGTCACCGATAACATATCGCCAGAGCTTTCTTCCCTTCAAAAAACCCGGCATACTTTCCAACCATAAGCGATAGTTGGAGCCATTGAGGATAACAGAAATAGGCTGAGCAATGTCGGATTTTTCCATAATAACAACAATTTATGGAAAATTTAAAAAATGCAAGAAGGTACCCAACTGACCAACGAACCTTAGGACCAAGAAGAGCACAGAGAGAGGAGCGTGGCGAGTGAAGCAGTGGCCGAAATAGAGCTTTCACGCGCCGACACGCGCCGGCAGAAGATACTGGTGCAGAAAAATTTGAACGACTCGTGGGAGCGCGTGGGTGACCGGAAAGCTGCCGGATTTGGGGATCTGGTCGAACGGAGGACGGCAAACACGGAGGGGTGGTGCGTGTCTGAAACAGAGGATGACAGTGGCGTAGATCAGAGATCGGTGAATAGTGACGGTGATGAACAGTGACGGCAGAGAATTTTCTGGGCTATTTTGTTTGCTGGAAAAAAAATTTCTGTCTCTGATACCATGAAAGCATGTAAATGAAAGAGAGAAAAGGAATACAAAAATTTGTCGTGTATATTGATTTGAAGAAGTTACAATATATAGACAAAAGGAATACCACGTGTAATAAATACAGAACGCGTCTAATCAATACAAAATATTTTCTAATAAATACAAAGATATACAAACTAATCAAAGATATATGTAAATCTAGCACAATAAATGTAGATTTTGTTAACATTGGAAAATAGAGTAATGAGAGAAAACAAAAAAGAGGAAAGGAAAAAGGAGAATTAATAAGATGTTGCCGTGTATTAATCCAATAATTATGCTTCCATTGCCAGCAGTGCCCATGCTGTTTTTGAATATATCAAAATGAAGTTAGAAGTCTGGAATACTGTGGTGCCAGAGTTGAAACGGGCATTGTTAATGGTGGTGCGCAGAAAGCATATATCTTCATTATTTTTGCCTCTGCCTTGACTCATCCTCTCTGTTCTTGCTTTTTAAAGGTGCAGTAACGTTGAGGCTAGCATATTCTATGTCTACACTACTACCATCAACATTGTCTATGTCCTTTTGTCACAGGGTCAACCTTTTAAGAAATTTTTGCTGGCCAAAAAAAAAATTCGAAGCTTTGAGAAATTTTCTCTCTTGGACATGTGTTGGAAACAAATATGTAGAAAATACACATGTGCCCCAGAAAAGTAGGGTAAGCACACTATTTTTAACATGTTATTTGCTTCCACTATGTTGTCGGGTTTTAGCGAACCACTCTAGGAGCTATCCTAAACACTAGAGATAACAAACAACAACTTCTAGTACCTCACCACAATATAGAACGAAAGCAGAGAGAATATGGGTGGGCGGAAAATGAAGGATTGCTGCTGTTGTCTTGCTCTTTTGGTCTGTGCTCTTTTTATAGTAAAATTATGAAACCAAATTTTAATTGTGATTAAAGCAAATAAACATTAGTATTTGTACATTAACAATTTAATAAAATTATAACGTTAAAAAATAAAGTCAAATATGAACTTTGGCAATAAAATCATAACGTATTTGAGATCATCTTTCCCAAAAAAAAAAAGCCTTTTCGAAACAAGTGGCTCTTATTCTGAATAAAAGTTTACAAAACTCATATCCTTATTCATGAATAGAAATTTCTTGCTCATGAACACAAATATATTTCAAGACCCATAAACTAGGAACACAAATTTCTTGTTCATTAATACAAAAATATATATTTATGAAACATAACATTGTTTTATCATGAATACAACTCTCTTGTTCGTGAACACAAATTTTTTCATGAAACACTTTTCTCCTATTTAAAAATCATTTGTTACCCTAGTTTTCTCAAACTATTTCTAAATATCCCTTACATAGTTTGGAAAACCAAGCATCCCCTCTAATATTCCATAAGAATATGCCTTACAAGAGGTGTCTTTCAACTTGAACCTACTTCAAAGTGTTAATAAGTTGATAGTTGCTTAATATCACACCCTAAATTAACTCACAAGGTCTTAATATGCCTAACATAGCCAAAACAGGGAAGGAAAGGTAGAACAAAGGGTGACACCGTGGCCACGTATGTAGCGCTGCAGCCTGAGATGTTTCTGGACAAATCAAGGAAGAGACCTAAGACAGATGGTGCCACGGCCACGGTTATAGCACCATGGTGCCAATATTAGATTCCATATCAGCAACTTGCTGACTTTTCGTCTGAACTGCTGACATGCACAACTTCGCACAACTGGAGATTCTGGACATTCGACACAAAAATGGTCACTTTTGACCAAAAAATAAGAACTCAACACCCCCAATAGCTACCCATGAGTAATTGGCATGCGGAGATCATTTCTACAGGTTATAAAAGACATAGGGAACATGTCCAAGAATGTTATAACCTAAAGAGGCTGCTCCTCTAAGTTTTAATCCCCTTGAACCCCAACTTAAGCTAATAGACTACATGCCCATTTCACAAAACCAAGGGCCCAAGACCCAAACTAAGGTCACAACCTAAACATACAAATCTAAGGTGCGCTAGAGACATCAACCTTAGGTCCAACACAAGCAAACATTCGGGTAACACATGTCACATAACATGTATAAGACATAGTCAACAATTAATACACACTAACATGGTTTTAGGCCCATTAACACAAGGTAGGCCATCCAATGGACACAAAGGTTCTACAGTAAACATACAATGGTCCTACCCTAAATCACACAGTTCACTAGACATTACACATTACTACAATGGCACTTAACTAGAAAAAAAATGAACAACAAGTACTTGGGGAGTACAATCGCCGGCCCCACAATGGTACTCTCAATCCTCTTTACCAAAGCCTTCCTTGTCCTTACCAGAGCTAGATCTTTCACTTGGAAATTGTTAGTCATAGGGTGAGACATACGTCCCAATAACCAAGGGTAAGCACATACATACACACAATCATACTTTCATGCCAATAATAGATATAACTCATCACCAATGCAATATGCATGATATGTAGACATCAATCCCATTAATATATGGCTAGAACCATGAGTTAGTTACCATGATAAGGTAACATCAACCTGTAGCCCCCTTTCAATGACCCATGACGGCCAATTCCGAGGTCACCACCTAACTCTCCTCTTAATGGTCATGACCCGGCCAAAACCATGGCTCTCCTTCCCCCTGAACCACCTGAATTGGTGGCTATTTAGAGAAAGAGCACCCTAATTCACAGCCACGTGAGTCGTCCAGCCATAGGACGACTATTTAGTGACTGGAATATACATATACAAGCCACACTAGCTAAACACAATGCCTCATATGCTATTTAGTAGATTGATATATCACGTGGTATATAGAGCATCATCACCCAGACTATATGTCCTAACAATATACACAATATAACAATGCCCAATGCAAGCTAACATGTCAACATATATCACTTTCTAATGTGCCAGCATGCCATATGAAGGCATACAATATATCGTGGGGTGCATAGTCATCATTCTATATCAACAGTCATTACAATTTATACGTATCATAATCATTAACATCATATTACCATTTTCATCATACAATGAGGTAGGGATGGATACTTACAAGATGTGTAGTCATACATATCATGAAATGAAAATAATCAAGTATAACCAGGCTATACGACATATCATGACATTAAAAGGTAAAACATATATATATACATAAAGTGCACATACCATGATATGAAAATGACTAAACATATATCACAACACAAAAGGAAACCCCGGTTACCTCAACCGTTGTAATGCCCCTCATGATATCTTTATTGGCTTGTATTCAGGACCGGAGGAAACAGGGCGGAGTTAGGTTCAAGAGAAGCCAGAAAGGGCTTCACGCTGTGGCAAGAAGCAGAGCCGTCTCGGCGAGATGCCTTCCAGTAGCATTGTCCGGTAAAGTTATGGTGGCACCGTGGCAAGATATCTGGAGCTGCAGTGAGAGTCAAGATTTTTGTTTAAATCCGGATTATTTCGGACGTTCGAAAAGAAAGAAATCGGAGAGAGCGAAAAGAGAGGCCATGAGGGTTTGACATTTCCGGCATCCAGGAGTGATTTTCGGACCAAGGGAGTTTGGATTTAAGTTGGTTGTTTGGTTAGTCGAGAGGGGTTCAAGCGTGTTGGTGTTCAAGAAAGCATGTGGAACTTGTGTGAGCGCGGTATTGACAATCTAAGGTAACCAGGTGTTTGTTTATGTGGTATTGTATAGTTGTGTATATATGCATGTCTCTTTCATACCATGATATTGATGTGTTGTGTGTATTACTATATATATATATCGTGGTATGCATACGGTTAGATGATGATGATGATTGTGATGATGATATATATGATGTTGACATTGATATGATGTGAGATGGTGTATACATGATGATATGACATGATGATGATTATATGATGATACATTAGTATCACCACATGATATTGTGAGACTGTGTTATATGGTGGACGGAGTGGTGATGATATGATGATATATATATAACGTATGATGATATATGTGTTAGGGAGGATAAGGATGAGACATGTGTATATGTATATGTGTTGGGGAGGATAAGGGTGGATTATATGTGTTAGGGAGGATAAGGATGGATTGTATATATTAGGTAGGATAAGGGCGGATTGTATATGTTAGGAAGGATAAGAATGGATTGTATATGTTAGGGAGGACAAGGATGAGACCCCTGAGAGGGTGACATGCATACCATTCATTTTACATTGCATTCATGTGTTATATGAGTTATGTATAAGAATATATATATGTTTATGTGTGTGGTTGTCCCCAGTTACTGAGACATTGTCTCACCCTACCCTCTCCCATGACTAACCCTTTCAGGTGAAGGTTCTGGCGCTAGTCTTAAGAAGCCCAGAGAGAAGCTGCGGAAGTAGGAATAGTCTATGTACTGTTTGCTTTTGGATAATGTATTATGTGCCAAGTAGGATAGAAGGTTTTGTATTAAGCATATGGTGTTATAAGAATGGTTGTAAATGTATATTGCAATATATGGTAGTTGCATATTTTGGTTGTGTATGAAATGCGTTATTTGTGGTGTTTTAAGAGTGTTGGATGTTGGGAAGTCGGTATTGTGGTATTTGTGAGCTCAGGGTGGTTTTGGGCCTAGTTGTTGTGTTTAGGTCTTGTAGCCCATCTTATCATGTTAAGGTTCAAGAGGGTCAAAACTCATGAGAGTGGTTCCTTTGAGGTGAAACCTCTTTAGACAGGTCAGTTTAGGAGTTTTGGACCTGTATGAATGGTCTCTGAGTGACCAGTTGTCTTTGGTGACAATTGGAAGTGGTTAGTGGTGAGTTTTGGTCAATAAGTGGCCAAAACGGTGTTATGGGTCCAGAATCTCCATACAGAGTTGGTTTTGTTAATTAGATTGGCTTCCCAAGAGGGGGGTGAATTGGGAAGATTAAAAATTTTTTGCAAAATATTAAGGAGGTGAAGAATGCAATATATGATGGTAAAATAGAGTATAAATGAATAACTGTGAAAGTAGCAGAAAAGAGAAGAAGACTCATAAATTTATCCTGGTTCGGTCTCTCCATTTGACCTACGTCCAGTCCCAAATCACCACTTGAGATTTTTCACTATACAGCAAGAATTCGGTGGGCTTCTTGCAAATGCCACAATACAAAGTTTATGCTCTGTTTTCTAGCGCTCACTCAATCACTCTCTGCACTTTCACAAAGTACTTCTCAATCCCTTGTGATATCCCCTCACAAGAAAATCTATCTTCCAGATGAAGATTAAATTATTTACAAAGATTAAACTTTCTTGAATAGAGTGAATATGAAGGTTGAAGTACAAGTATTGAAGTGAAAGGGTAAAAGTCTTTGCGTAGAAGATTTGGCAGAGTTTCAGTATATACAAAGT
Source organism: Adenanthera pavonina (assembly GCA_026686845.1). Taxonomy (NCBI): domain Eukaryota; kingdom Viridiplantae; phylum Streptophyta; class Magnoliopsida; order Fabales; family Fabaceae; genus Adenanthera; species Adenanthera pavonina. Next base: position 16,661,031 of record JAIVEN010000017.1, read on the forward strand.
TTAATTCATTACCCACAAATTCAAATGATGTTGTATTTATAGATTTAGGTCTCAAATGTCCGTTAGAGATAAAATCTATCCGTCGGAGAAGTTATCCAACGGTTACTCTAAAAAACTATCTGTTAACCAATCGCATTTAATGCTTCTGACATACTGAAATTCAAATTTCGGTTGGTCAACAGACGAATTTCACAGAATCTGAAGGTTAACAGCTTCAACATTGAAAGACTGAAGTTCGTCTCTCGTGAAGTGAAATTCAAATTTTGAAATTTAGAAAATGTTTCCATGTTGTGACATATGAATTTTCAAGTAGAAAGTTTTTCTGTTAAGTATGAACAGTGTTTTCAATTTGCTACAGTGCTTTCAAAATTTGAATTTTGGAACCCCAAAATTCATCTGTCTGTAGCTAGTTTAAAAGGCTCAGTAGTTCATATAGTTCAAAATTCAAATTTTCAAAGGGTGAAGTTCGTCTGTCAGAGAGACCTCTTTTCAGACTTACTTTAACATTAGAATTTATAAACACTGTCATTCATATGTCAACATATCATTGTAACAGACTCACAACCTTAGCTTCTGAAATTCAAATTTTCATGTTCAAAGTTCATCTGTCAGTGAGCAATTTTGAAACTCAATATAATCTTGATTTCATATGAACTTTGACATTGTTTCAGATGAATTTCTTTAGTTTTCATAAGTTGCATTTTGTCTGAAATTCAAATTTTCAAAACCCGAAGTTAGTCTGTTGCCAAAAGCTTCTTTCAGATATTTATGAAAATTTGAATTTTGAAAAACCAAAATTCATCTATCAGAGAAGCATCTCTTTAGACTTATTCAGTTTTAACTCGAAATTCGAATTTCCAAAGCCAAAGTTCAAATTTCCAACATGACAGTTCAATATAAACCTTTCAAACTTCGTCTGTTGGTAGGTGTTTTTCAAATATCCCATGATTTAACACAGAATCAAGGTTTTAAAACTTTTTTCCACCAAATCAAAGCCTTGTACACAAAATAAAACAAAACTAAACATCCTATAACAAACTCTGCACAGTTTATTTTTAAAAACCCATTTGGTACCAATGACAGGATGATTTTTGGGTCTAGGCACTAAATCCCAGACTTGATTTCTTTCAAACTGATTTAATTCATCCTGCATGACTAGAATCCAGTACTCATCAGTTAAGGCTTCCTTAGAACATTTAGGTTCAATTTGCGAGATGAAAGCACAATTAATCATTTGATCCCTTAACTGTTTTCTGGTTTTAACTCACTCTTGAACATTCCCTATCACTTTATCAACAGGATGATTCCTTTGATATTTCCAAGCTCTAAGGAGTTCTTGAGACATTTCTTCATTATTCTCTTTTTCAAAATCTCTCTCCTGAATATCTATCTTCCTTTATATTAATAGATTCAGATATTTTTGGAGGTTCAATTATACCTTCATCAGAGATATCTAACCTTTTAAAGTTTGAAACAAAATCATCTTCATCAGAAACATGTTTAGAAGCAGTTTCATTTTCAATAAATACTATATGCACAGATTCTTCTACCAAATTAGACTTTTTATTGAAAACTCTATATGCTTTACTCCTACTAGAATAGCCCAGAAATATACCTTCATCATATTTGGCATCAAACTTACCCAGATTCTCCTTTCCATTGTTGTGAATGAAGCATTTGCAGCCGAACACATGGAGATGTGACAGATTTGGCTTTCTTCCCTTGTACAGCTCATAAGGAGTTTTCCCAAGGATTGATCTGATGTAGGCTCTATTTATGATGTAGCTTGCTGTATTCACTGCATCAGTCCAAAATACTTGAGAAAGTTCCTTTTCATTTAGCATAGCTCTAGCCATTTCTCCAATAGTTCTATTCTTCCTTTCTACTACTCCATTCTGTTGTGGAGTTCTTGGGGCTAAGAAGTTGTGGTAAATTCCATGCTCATTGCAATACTCCAGAAAGTATGAGTTCTCAAATTCTCCTCCATGATCTGACCTGATAGACACAATGGAAATACCTTTCTCATTTTGTACTTTCTTGGCTGAGGTTACAAATGCATCAAAGGTATCACTTTTAGAGGAAAGAAATAATGTCCATGTAAATCTTGAGTAATCATCCACAATTACAAGCACATACAGATTTCCATAAATGCTTTTTACCTTAGATGGACCAATTAAGTCCATATGCAGTAGTTCTAGTGGTCTAGTTGTGGTGACTACGTTTTTGGGTTTAAAAGAAGATTTAGTTTGTTTTCCTCTTAGGCATGCATCACATTCTTTGTCTTTTTCAAAAGCAATTTTTGGTAGGCCAGTGTCTACTCGTTTTTGACAAGTTTTGAAAACTGATTCATGTTAACATGAGCTAATCTTCTATGCCATAGCCAACTATCATTGTCTTGACTTATTAAGCAAACAGAATCTAAGGAAAGAAGTTCTTCAAGATCAATAGTATAGCAGTTACTATCCCATTGAGCTTTGAGGATTACTTTGTGATCGCTTTTTCTGATGACTAGGCAATATTTTGAGTCAATTAGTGCCCAATTTCCTTTGTCACATGTTTGGCTCACACTTAGCAGATTGTGGTTGAGGCCTATCACAAACAGCACCTCTTCAATGGATGTTTTAGGATTCTTGCCCACAATGCCAATGCCAACTATTCTGCCATACTGATCACCTCCAAAGGTCACCTTTCCTCCTTTTTTGTCTCTAAGGGTGATGAACTTCTCCTTATCACCAGTCATGTGACTTAAGCAGGCATTGTCCATATACCATTTATTATTCTTTCTAGCTTTGAGACAGACCTGCAAAACAAAGTTCAAGTTTTCTTCTTAGGTACCCAAATTTGCTTGGGTCCTTTTCTGTCATTAGTCTTTTTCCTAGATACAGATGTACCTTTGAGAACCCATTTAACAGTTCTGTCAAGTCCATTTTTCTTTAAAGCACAAGAGCTAGAAATATGCTCCTTTTTGTTATAGAAATGACCGGTGGTAAAGGGACTGCTAGATTGAGAGGCAGGAAGAAAACAATGCAGATAATTTTTTTGTTTTGCTTGTCTTGGTTGACTATATGATTCGATGTAATGTGACATGTGATCTTTCTTTCTATTTCCATCAGCATACACAAAATGTCTCACATATACATTTTGATTTTTCTTCATAATCTTTTCTTTAACTGCACAAGGATCATAACCAAGTCCTGCTTTTCCCTGTGATATTCTTTGGCTTCCCATTAAAGCAAACAACATGTCTTTGCCTTAGTTCAATACATGATTTACAGCAAACAGATTCAATAATAGGTAGAGGAGCAGTTTCAGAAATGATGTGTTGAGATTCTAGTTTGTTAATCTTTTTCTTCAATTCTTTAGCAATTTTAACAAACTCATCATGCAACTCATGAAATACATCCAGTAATTCAGAATAAGAAGGTTCAGATTCATATACCTCATCTTCTTGATCACTGCTGCATGGGATTTCAGTTTCTTCAGAGGCAAGTGTCATAAGACAGATGTTGGCAATTTCATCTTCATTTTCTTCTTCTTCATCTGAGCTGTTGCCCCATATTGATGAGATGTAAGCTCTCTTCTTCTTGCCTTTGTCTGCAGCTTTCTTTTCTTTCTCTTGCTTTCTGAGGAACTGTGGACAATCCCATTTGATATGTCCTTACTTTTTGTACTCATAGCAAGTCACAGGCTCTTTTGGTTCCCTCTTGCTATCTCCAATAGCTCCTTTCTTGAAGATTTTCTTGTTTCTCTTCTTGCTGTAGAATCTTCCGAATTTTCTGACCATCATAGCCAGAGTTTCTTCATCTAGCTCCTCTCCATTGCAGATTCTTCCTCCTTTTCATTAGCACCTTTGAGAGCAAGGCCTTTCTTCTTTGTTTTTGTCCAGCTTCCTTGAGAGCTTTGAGTTTTCCTTTATACTCCTTAAGGCTGCCAAAGAGAGCTATGACAGAGGCCATTGATTCTTCTCTGGCTTCCTCTATTGCTGTTACTTTGGGTTGCCATTCCAGAGCGAGAGCTCTGAGAATCTTTCTGACTTTCTCTGTTTGAGTGTACTCCTTTCCCAGACTCGTTAGTTGATTCACAATGAGGGTGAATCTTTTCTGTAGCTCTTTAATACTTTCTCCTTCTGCCATTCTGAAACTTTCATATTCTCCTATGCATGTATTTAATTTGTTTTCCCTGACCCCAGTTGTTCCTTCATGAGCAATTTGCAGGGTGTCCCACATTTCTTTGGCATTGGAGTATTAAGAGACTCTGTAGAATTTGTCCCGATTCAAAGCACTGACTAGACAGTGTTTTGCCTTGAAATTCAGCAGGACTCTTCTTCTATCTTCCTCATTCCATTCAACTTCTGGCTTCTCTCTGTATTTTCCATAATCTTCCAGAGCCATTGGGACAAAATCTCCCTTCTGAATGATTGACCAGATATCCAGATCGATTGACTGGAGATAGATTTGGATCCTCATCTTCCAGTATCCATAGTGTTCTCCACTGAAGCCAGGTGGTCTATTTGTGTTGTTACCTTCTGGTAATATACTTTCTCCAAAGCCAGTCATTGTAATTCCCGAACTGTGAGATCCTTTGATTGAGAATCCGGGCTCTGATACCACTTGTTATTTAGGCTAGCTTCCCAAGAGGGGGGTGAATTGGGAAGATTAAAAATTTTCTGCAAAATATTAAGGAGGTGAAGAATGCAATATATGATGGTAAAACAAAGTATAAATGAATAACTGTGGAAGTAGCAGAAAAGAGAAGAAGACTCAGAAATTTATCCTGGTTCGGTCTCTCCACTTGACCTACGTCCAGTCCCCAAGTCACCACTTGAGATTTTTCACTATACAGCAAGAATTTGGTGGGCTTCTTGCAATGCCACAGTACAAAGTTTATGCTCTGTTTTCTAGAGCTCACTCAATCACTCTCTGCACTTTCACAAAGTGCTTCTCAATCCCTTGTTATATCCCCTCACAAGAAAATCTATTTTCTAGATGAAGATTAGATTATTTACAAAGATTAAACTCTCTTGAATAGAGTGAATATGAAGGTTGAAGTACAAGTATTGAAGTGAAAGGGTAAAAGTCTTTGAGTAGAAGATTTGGCAGAGTTTCAGTATATACAAAGTTTAATTCGTTACCCACAACTTCAAATGATGTTGTATTTATAGATTTAGGTTTCAACTATTCATTAGAGACAAAATCTATTTGTTGGAGAAGTTATCCAATGGTTACTCTGAAAAACTATCTGTTAACCAATCGCATTTAATGCTTCTGACATACTGAAATTCAAATTTCGGTTGGTCAACAGACGAATTTCACAGAATCTGAAGGTTAATAGCTTTAACGTTGAAAGACTGAAGTTCGCCTGTCGTGAAGTGAAATTCGAATTTTGAAACTTAGAAAATGTTTCCATGTTGTGACATACGAATTTTCAAGTAGAAAGTTTTTCTGTTAAGTGTGAACAGTGTTTTCAATTTGCTACAGTGCCTTCAAAACTCAAATTTTGGAACCCTAAAATTCGTCTGTCCGTAGTTAGTTTAAAAGGCTTAGTAGTTCATATAGTTCAAAATTCGAATTTTCAAAGGGTGAAGTTTTTCTGTCAGAGAGACCTCTTTTCAGACTTACTTTAACATTCGAATTTATAAACACTGTCATTCATATGTCAACATATCATTGTAACAGACTCACAACCTTAGCTTCTGAAATTCAAATTTTCATGTTCAAAGTTCATCTGTCAGTGAGCAATTTTGAAACTCAACATAATCTTGATTTCATATGAACTTTGACATTGTTTCAGACGAATTTCTTTAGTTTTCATAAGTTGCATTTTGTCTGAAATTCAAATTTTCAAAACCCAAAGTTCGTCTATTGCCAAAAGCTTCTTTCAGATATTTATGAAAATTTGAATTTTGAAAAACCAAAGTTTGTCTGTCAGAGAAGCATCTCTTCAGATTTATTTAGTTTTAACTCGAAATTCGACTTTCCAAAGCCAAAGTTCGAATTTCTAACATGACAGTTCAATATAAACCTTTCAAACTTCATCTGTTGGTAGGTGTTTTTCAAATATCCCATGATTTAACACAGAATCAAGGTTTTAAAACTTCTTTCTACCAAATTAAAGCCTTGTACTCAAAATAAAACAAAACTAAACATCCTATAACAAACTTTCCACAGATTTCTCCAGGATTTCTTCACTTGAAGTTTTTGAGCACCTTTGATATCTTTATTGCAAGCTCTTGAGAGTTGATTTGGAATCATCAAAACTTCTTGATTCAACAGGTTTGAGGCAAGAAGGGTGTCAATCGGAGGTTGAAGTATCAAGTTATGAACATTGGAAATTCGCCCCGGATTGTAAAAGTTGCTGATATGGGATATTAGCAGGGGGTGCCGCGGCACCAGTGAGGCCAGAAGTGAGGGAGTTTTAGGGGAGGCCGGAGCCATGGTGGTACTGTAGCAGCCACGACCCCAGCCCAATTTTGGGTGTTGTTGTTCTGTTTCTGCTATTGATGAAGGATGAAGTAAGTGTTAGTTGATGTTTTTGGTGGTTTTGGGTTAAGTCTGGAGGGTTTTGGAGGTAGGTTGTTACAACCGTCAAATCCACTTGACACCTTGGTAGGCCAAATGGAACAACCACCACCAACCTAATGCTTCACAATTACAATCTGGAGTCAAGAGATATAGGACAACCTACATAACATCAATTCCTCATTATTATTGCTATTCCTCATCCTTCACATGTACATTTATCAATTCAAGTGTATCTTGAATGTATAACAGTGCTTCATTAAGTAAACCCAAGCATCAAAACACTCTAAACAACTCTTAGAATTATAATCATACTTCACCAAGTTTGAATTCCCAAATATGACAACATTTGAGGTTTAGGGTTTGCGAGACATACCACTTAAACATCATAAACATAACACCTAATCCAAAGAAAAGTCTAACAACACCTTTAAATCACATTTATACACAATTTAATTGGTGAAAATTTACCCAAATCAGACTAGCCAAATCCATGAAAAATCTTTGGTGAAACTTGAAGAAAAATGCAGAGGAAGGTTAAGGGATGACTTACTAATAAGATTTGAGCTCCTAATTGCTGGAAATCGAACCCCCAAGGCCATAAAAACCTTCGGTTCTGATGTCTGATTTAACCAAATTTCTTGACTCGTGCCGTGGCACCGCTTAAGTTCGCTGGGGCACTAGGGCTCTTAGGTTTAGCCCAAGCATGATCTTCTTCTACTCCTCATTGCAGCACCAATGCTTTCTGGTTTCATTCTCCAATTTGTTCCATTTTGATCCTTCCTCTGGTTCTGATCCTTCCAGTTCTGCATCATTAAATAAAGTCTTTCTTAAAATGATGCACAGGGTCATTACATTTTACCCACCTTATAAAAATTTCGCTCTCAAAATTTTGAACTCATACCTTATGCAAGAAAGTGGGGGTACGTCCTTCGTATGAGTTCCTCCATTTCCCATGTAACATCGCTGGATGTCAAGCAAATCCACAAAACTTTCACTAACTTAATGGTCTTATTCCTTTGTTGCTTCACCTTAGTGTCGATGATCCCCCTTTACTTAACCTCAAAAGACAAATCTTCTTGCAATTGGACCTCTTCATGTTCAATGATATGAGATAGATCAGGCTGATACTTTTTAAGTTGAGATACATGGAATACATCATCCAACCTAGCTAGATTGGGTGGTATTGCCACTCGATATGCCATCAGCCTAATCCTGTCAAGGATTTGAAATTGCCCTATATACCTCGGAGTGAGTTTCTTGGCGTGAATAGACCTTCCTACATTAGCGGTTGGGGTGACATTAAGAAATACATGGTCCCTAACTCTGAACTCCAATGACCTTCTCCTCATATCAGTATAACTCTTCTATCTACTATGAGTAGCCAAAAACTTCTGATGAATACTATCAATCTGTTGGGTAGTTTGATCCATCATATCCGGCCCCAACATGCTCTTTTCGCTAAGCTCTACCCAGTTAATTATCAAAGTACGTGCCAACAAGGTCCTGAAAGTTAATTATAAATAATGACAAGATGTAATAAATTAAATAAGATACAATAAAAATAAAGTATCAAAGTACGTACCAACAAGGTCCTGAAAGTTAGCATATGGTTAGATCTTTTAACTATACTGTCTTGGGTGAAATTTCTAGTCGTGTGTATAGAAAGTGTCTTATTAGGAGGGATAAAGACCACTTTAGTGATTTCTATATCTCAAAATAATTAATTTTTAACTATTAGTTGGAAAATATTCTTGATACTCATAAAAAAAGTATTAAAGTACTTTATAATGCCGTATTTTGCTTGGCTCTTTTAAAGTAAAAATAAAACAAAAATAAAATGCCCTTTTTGCCGTTGAAGATCTTAATGATTTAATAGCTTCAACTTCAGATCAGCCAAAAACCATAGAAAAGGTCATAGAATTTTATGCAGTACTTAACGAAAAATATGGCAAAAAATGATTAAATGAAAAAGTAATACATCAATATATATTAAGACAAATGGACAAGAAAGTATCTTTACATTATAACATTATAAAACAAATATACATATTATAGATATCTTACCTATGATAATTATTTTATTTTAATTTTTAAATTATAAAATGTTTAATGACCTTTTGTTTGTATTTTTTTAAATCTTCCTTCTAACTAGAAACTAATGCCTTTTGGTTTAATAGTTAGTTCAGTTTTTAATACCTTAATTAAATTACAATTGATAAAACTCAATGACTTTTCCCAGAAATGTTATGTTGAAGCTTGCTGTGAACAACGGCATGAATGTCAGAATCCTAGTAGCATATAGCTTTATGTTCACCACTTCTAACATCACTTATCTAGCTCTCATTTTGGAAAGGTTATTATTTCGTTATTATATACTTCCTCTGGTCCAAAATATAAGAGATTTTTTAAAACATTTCTTTGTTTCATAATATAAGGTGTTATGTAATATTTAGTAGTAGTTCACTTTGTTTGTCCCTATTCATTGATGACCAGTCTCGTAATTTGTAATGAAAAAGAGTGAAAATAACTTTAATTATTGATAATTAATAAGGATAAAAATGAGATGTTGAGTTTTTTTTTTTGAGAAATTTAAAAGTATTATCACATTTTCTGAATATGCGTGAAGTAGTTGGAAACCTCTTATATTTTGGACCGGAGAAAGTATATCATACCATTAATTGTTTGTGCCTTTTATTTGATGTTTTAAGTTTTATAAGGAATTGGCCAATGTTGTAGCATAAAGTGCAATCCTTTGAGGCTTCGTAATTTCATCCTCGCCACCCTTGAAAAATTACCACTTCACGTGATTCCTCATAAAACTCAGATTATCAAATACAAGACAAACACAATTTGGTGTGTGATATATAATGGACCAGCTATTAAAATAGTAATTAAAATATTTTTAACTACATACTATTTTAAATGGCCAAGATAAAAGATATTTCATAATTTAAAAAATAAAAACAAGATAATTATAAAGTGTAAGATATGTGTGTATACTTGTTAATGCTTTTATTAGGTAAAAGTAAATCATACGGAAAATTCGACTAAAGGGCCAATAGGAGCTAATATTTATTGCACATGATCGTAAAAATGCAAAAGTTGTATCGGAGTTGGCACTGGCTTTTATTTTATTTCATTTATTTATTTTTTTACTTTCCTCAAGGGGTGGACAAAAGTTAAAAAAAGAAAAAATGGAATTTGTGATCCTTCGAAAGAAGACGGCAGTGAAATAATTAAAAATGTTGTGTAGAAGGGAGAGAATGGATTGGAGGAGCAAGGAGAGGGCATTAATTTGCATCCATTCATAACTTTTCTTTTCTTTTCTTTTCTATTTTTTTTTCCCGGTTGATCCTTCAGTTTACTTACAATTTTTATGATCATTTATAAGATATATTTGTTCCTTTAACTCCCCGGCAATCATTTTTTTTCTTTTTTTTACACTCAATAATAATTTTTTTTTAAATCATAGCTAAGAAGCACTTCATCCCATATTAGAAGACAATGAGATTTTTTTTGTTTTATAATATAAGACAATATGTGGTAAATTATCATTTTTATCCCTCATTTATTATATTATTAGTATTATAATTTGTGCTATATTTAATTAAAAAAGTGAAATTAATATGAATAAAATTAAAAATTTTAAAATTTTTTGATAAATTATCATTTTTACCTCTCATTTATTATATTATTAGTATTATAATTTGTGCTATATTTAATTAAAAGAGTGAAATTAATACGAATAAAATTAAAAATTTTAAAATTTTTTAAAAATTTTAAAAATATAATAAATATTTTTAATATGCTTGAAATCTTTATGATTATTTTATAATATGGAACAGTATGAGTATAGTTTAGATGAAAAAAAAAATAAAAGGAAAGGAGCTGAAGCAGGTGAAATCAAACTGGGTCCTACAAATGCTGAACCAAGATGTAACATTTATGGCCCATTTGGTTCAATTACATGAAGGTAATGTAATATAATGTGATGGGATAATAATTACATGTGAGTTTGTTTGGTTGGATATAAATAATAATGTAATGATATTTATTTTTTATATTAAAAAATAAAAATAAAAGTGAAATGACCATATTACCCTTAGCCCTAAAAGTGAATTTGTCAATATTTATTTTTATAAGGGTATTAATGTCTTTTTGGATCTCATCACACCCATGTAAATACCTTCATATGTAAAATGTTATGTAATCCGGATCACCTCAATAGGATCACCTGAGTAATGAGGATCACATGTGATATGTCCAACCAAATGCTCAAAACTCAGATGATGTGAAGCCTATTACGTTTACATGGAGTGCCTGTAAACGAACCAAACGGGTCCTTATGGGCCTTCATCATTTACACAGGACAAGAGACCCAGAGACAGCGCACTCGATTGAAGCAAATAATGGCCACATCCCAATAACTCTTAATGAAGTGGTTCGTGGAAGCCGACGAAAAAATGAAACAACGGACCAGAACAAAAGAATTGGGCCAGCAGGACAGATCATCAAAGCAAAATATGGAACAAATTCCCACAAAACCTGTCAATTTTTTTTTTAATTTTTAAATGTGCATATGGTATCTTGAATATATAAAGAGTGGAATATTTAAATAGTTAATATAATCACCTAAGACTCCCAATATAATAAAGACATAACAAATAATATATTAAAAAGAAAATATATAAAAAATAATTACGAGAGGAGAGAATTTTTTTTTATGTATAATTTAATAATTTTTTTTCCAAAGCAATGTAATTATTATATATATATATATATATGTGAATATCGTATTTTGTCCGGATAATTTTAAAATATATATAAATATAATAATAATAATAATAATAAAAATAATATAAAAAATATAATAAATAAATAAATAATAGAAAATACCAATAAAAAAAAGAAAAAATAAATAATAAAAAAGAAATAAGACCAAAAGTTAAAAAAAGAGAGAGAGAGAGAGAGAGAGAGAGAAAGAAAAAGACTTTGGGCCAAAATTCAGCCCAAAATCCAAAAAAATATAAAAAAAAAACAGAGAGCTTTGGACTAAATTACGCCCAAAATCCAAAATTTAAAAATAATAATAATAAAAATAAATAAATAAATATATATATATATTTAAAACTAGTTCCTTTAATAAAAAAAATGAGTTTTGGGCTGAGATTCGGCCCAAAATCTGAAATATAAAAAAAAGGGGGGGTTTTGGGCCCAAGGTTCAGCCCAAAATTTAAAGGGCAATTTTGGGCTGAAACCTAAAAAAAAAAAATACGGGGGAGGGGATGAAACGCTGAGCTTTCAGCGTTTCACCCCCAAATTCCTGAGCCCTCAATTAGGGCTCAGGACCAAAAGTTCAGGGGAGCTCGGCCGCAGAGAAGGAAAAGAGAGGACCGTGAGCTCGGTAGAGACTGAACCACAGAGGGAGCCTGAACCACCGAGGGAGACACTCAGTGGAGGAGAATCTGAGGGAGCCTTAGGGCTCGGTGAGGATGAAAGCGGGGGGAGCTCCAGAGGAAAAAAGAAGGGGCAGCCGCGGAGGGACAAGAAAGGAGAGAGGGAGCCACCGGCCGAGAAGGGAAAGAAACTGAGGGAGCCACAAGTTCAGGCAGAGCTACCGTGGAGCTGTGAACAGAGAGACACGACAAAGACAGAGGAGGTCCAGGGTCAAGCTGTGACCGGAGAAAGCACAGAGGGTAGCCGTGAGCTCGGGCAGAGGAGAGAGCCACGGAGGTCCACAGAAAGAGCCCTTTAGGACTCGGTACAGAGGGACCCCTAATTCAGGGCTCAGGCAAAAGACACAAAGGGACGTGGGTGAGAGGCACGAAGGACAGGGGCTCAAGCAATGAAAGAGATGGAGAGACCGAAGCAGATCAGAAAATCAGAGGGGGCAGAAAATGCGGGCTGGACGCACACAGCATAATCCCTCCACTACTCCGTACCCCATACAGCAGGGTAGTGGAGGTGAAATTTTTGGGGCGAAGGTGCAGCAGAGAACGTGAGCAGCTGGAAAAAGCAATGACGCGCCTGATTGCTCAGCTTGCAAGCCACTCGTGAGAGATATATAAAAGGCAGAGAGGATTAAAAAAGAGAGGGGGGATCCGAGAGTCTGAAAAAAGAAACAGAGGAGAGTGGAGAGAGGAACACCATAAGAAATCTTCAAGGCCGAGGCAGAGGAGGCCACGGGTGAAGGTGGAGGCAAGGGAAGCCGGAGTTCCAGAGGCCGATAGCAAGAGTAACAAGGGAGACCGTCATTGGTAATTCTTGTTGTGAAATTCTGGCACCAAATTGAAGCTCTTGTGTACATTTTCTTTATTGCCTTGTCTCTTCATTGCCTTTTCTGCTAATTAAGTTTTCTATGTTCATTTGAGTGGGTCATGATAGAGTTTAGTTTTGAGAAGTTTTGCTCTAGGGTCTAATTAGATGTTTCTCGGACTGTTGATTTTGTTCTGGCCTGTGACATTAGACCGAAACATTACTGGGTGTCACAGGGATTCTATTATGTGCTTTGTTTTATTATTGGTTAACTGATATATTTAATATGTCATGCTGTATCGATTAAGCTTCACCAATAACCTGTTGTGAATGCTTTGGATGAATGTGAAATTTTCTTTTAAGTCCTCTTCGTCTGAGTCTACTTTGCTCATGAAGCCAGTGCCCTTTTTCTGTGCTCTATGATTTATCCATCTAGTACTGATAAAATGATTCACTTGAGATGTGTTAAGCCGTTCATTGTGTCAGGCTGGGGAAGAAAGGGATATTGGTGTTGAAAGGACATTACCTTTCTTGTTAAGTGGTTTGGTTTTCAAGTTTGCTATTTTGATAATTCTGGAACTAGATTGAGACTGAATGGATACTGTTATTAGAGTAGGTTTTGGCCTATATATTTAGGCCTGTCCCAATGCTCCTCTCACATACGCACACACATCCCCTGCTCATCTTGATGTTCTTATTCTGTTGTTGTTTTTATCCAAGGGTTTCTATCTTGGTTGGGGAATTACAGTTAGGTGTTGTTGATGCAATAGTTGGATTTGTGCACATTTTGAGAGATTTTAATGGGGAATTAGTTCCCGACTGTTTGCTGTGGCTCTCTCATATCAGTCACGTTTGGTTGGCTTTTGGGGTTTGAAATACTTTGAACTGTTCCTACCCTTTCTCATATGTAATTTGCTGTGACATTATGGCAATGTTAATCTGAGTTTGGACAAGGGACACTAGTGGTTGAGTTTGAATCTTCATCAATCATCGCTTGTCTTTTTCTTTTTGAAATTCTAATTGAGTGAAGTTATTAAATTATCCTGTGAATTGAATGTATAAATATAGTGATAGAGTTTTGTTTAGACCATGAGTAATTATAGAGTCTACCTCGAGGGACTAAATCTCCGTGGGTATGTAGTATGGCAGTCAAGAGCAGCATGAGCAAGAAGTTGCCATGGTGCTTTTATTGGTTAATTTTTAAACATTTTAAGTTCAAAATGGTTTCTTTATTATAAAAAAAAAAAATTCTTAATAGTTTTGTTTTTATAAGGAAATATAATTAATTTTTTATAATAAAGGCGCGAATAAATTTTTATTAGTAAGTAAACAAATAAATAATACATATGCGTATTATATGTAGTAATTTTTATCCCCTTTGAGTATTTTTAAAATAAGTACAAAAATAAGAGAATAATAAAAGTGAATACATAAGAAAATTTTAGATGATATATATAAAAGTCATATTCTTAAATTCCTTTTATCATTTTTCTTTCTTATAAAATAACCTTAATCATATTTATTTTTGTTTATAAAAAATGATTTCATTTTCCAATTTTATCTTTGGAGTCTTTTTGTCTTTTGCCACGAGTGGCATCACCGTGAGCATGCAAGCAAAAATCAGTAATTTGTGAGTGATAAAGTCACCACATATGCTGATCATTATTATTAATTTATTTGTTTTCTTTCGAACTTTTTGTGCCTTTTTGTCTCGAGTAACACTACCACGGACACTTAGGTATCAATGGGTAAATGTGAGTAATAAAGTCACCACATGAGCCAATTGATTTTATTTTGTGAAAATAAAATTGTTTTCAAATATTTCTTTTTTTTTAAATCAAAATAAACTGTTCAAAATCACACATAGTTTTAATCCTATTTTTTTAAAATTGAGGAAAAATATATTTTCTCTTTTAGAAATTGATTAAACAAAAAATATATATAATAAAAAATGAAAAGAGCAAATAATGGAAAGTAATCTGTCTTTTACAAATTAAAACATACTAACCAATTCTGAAAATTATTTTCTTTGTGGAAAGATAAAATTATTTTCTATTAACCTCTCTTTTCAAAGAAAATATATAAAAATTACCAACCCAGTGACACGCTTTTTTAGTCCGAACTACGTCGACTTTGATCCCTATCATAGGATACGTAAGCCCCAGACTCTAATTCTGGGTCAAGTCCACCATTGTAAATAAATAAATATTTTCTCATTTATTTGGTGTTTTTTCTCTTCATTTAATGAATATTTACCAATTTATTTTTTTAAGTCCACTTTTGTAAATAAATAATATTTTTATTTTAATTTATTTTCCCCAAATTTTTATATTTTCATTTTATTCCTTATTTTCATTTTTATATTTCTCTTATTTTTATATTTATTTTTGTATGTGAATGGTAAAAGAGCAATCAAAATAATTTTTCAAAGCCATAAAAATTGCATGATCAACCTAAGGTAACTGTTCTTCGGAACGGGTGTTGTGGGGGTGCCTAACACCTTCCCCACTCACAATCGTACTCCCGAACCCAACTCTGATTTGCAGACCATCCTTATCCTTTTTGTTTTTTTTTTATCTCGGTTTTCCAAAATTTTCCTCAAAATTTTGGTGGCGACTCCCTCCGAAATCGGCCTCCGTCACGCAGGCCGGTTTCATTCTTTTTCTTTTTATTTTTCATTTTCCCACGCCATCCGCGTCGCATCTCCAGGTGTGACAATATGTCTTTATTTATATTTTAATTTTATTCTAACTAATCTTTTTTAAACTAAATTCTTTTCATTCCAAAATCTTTTTAGTGTTTTTCATCATCCATTCCTCTCAAATTGTCATATTGAGATTAATATAAATTTTTTAAATTCCTTTTATAAATTAAAAAATTGTATTAATCTTGAAAAACTTAAAATTATAGTTAATATTTTGATACTTATACTTTAAAATTAAAAGTACTGGAAGATATGTGAACAGAATAAATTAATACTTCAATTGAACTATTAAACTATATCAAAATATTATATTCGGTTCCAAAAGCATATTTCTTATAGAATATTTATAATGATTACTATTACTAAAAATAATAATTCTACCTTTGAAAAGATGAGTCATATTATTGTTGAGTCTGCCACTCATGAACTAATAAATTAAAAAATAGTTATTTCCTTTGAAAACATGATCAATTATTATTATTGACCTCAAGATATCTAGAACATGGAAGGTACATAATAGTTCAGTTGCTATTAAATCCGATAAAATACTAGTCCATTTAGATTCAAATTTAAAAAATTAGTTATCATGAGTGTCTAATAAATTTGTCATGAGTGTCTCGTCATGACGGCTATGCACCTCGTCGTGGTAGCCCTGCACCTCATCACGGTGTGATACTTTTCTATTTCTAATTCAAACTTTGTCCTATTTTGATCCTTTCTCTAGTCTTGGTCTTTCCAATATTGTACAAAATATAAGACAACTTTTCATTAGCATGTGACTAAGTTCAGAGTAGCATGTTGAGGGTTGTTAGAGCAGCAGTGCCAAATCACACTTATTTAAATGCATTCAATGACAAATAAATTGAAACAATTCTAAAACTTTAAAATTGCAACAATTAAGGAAATAAAAATCATTTTATCTATGATAGATTTGATTATGATTAATAACTATTTATATTATTGTTGAAAACCTAAAACCAATTTATCAAAAAAAGAAAACCCAAAACCAACAATAATGACAAATGAGTTGTCAACGTGGGGCTTATCATTCTTCCCAAATACTTAGACACGTTATCCTAATATACTCTACTTTATATTATATATAATAGATAGATTGTAAAATTTTGACACGTTATTCTAGTGTACTCTACGTTATAGTATATATAATTGACAGATTGTAAAATTTTGAGATCCTTTAACTAGAATTTTTCTTCTTATAGAGTCCTCAACTGTCACTTTTCCTTGAAAAATTGTGTTCTCCCTTCCCACAAATATCCCTTTTCTTTCACCCACACTCATCAATCTTCATACACACCAATGCACCCTTATAATAACTCCCCCTACCAAACCCTCCTTCATTCTCTCTCATTGCTCCCATTTTGAACCCTAATTAACTCACTGGCGCCACCGCTGGGTTGGTGGTGACTAGAAGTCTGGAATATTGTGGTGTTGGAGTTGAAGCGGCCAATGTTAATGGTGGTGTGCAGAAAGCATATGCCTTTGGTTTTTTTGCCTCTGCCTTGACTCTTCCTCTTTTTCAACGTTGAGGCCAGCATATGCTATCTGCACTACTACCATTAACGTTGTCGGCTTCAACCCCCACACCACATTCTATTCATTTGATGATATGTGTGCTCTTCCA
This sequence comes from Adenanthera pavonina, assembly GCA_026686845.1. Classification (NCBI taxonomy): domain Eukaryota; kingdom Viridiplantae; phylum Streptophyta; class Magnoliopsida; order Fabales; family Fabaceae; genus Adenanthera; species Adenanthera pavonina. The sequence goes on from JAIVEN010000017.1 coordinate 16,678,153, forward strand.
ACTTATGTATATATGTCTCTGTTCTTATAATTCTTTGAAATACCAATGTCCATTTGTTTTGAGCCTAATGACATAATGGTGCTCGTCGTCTTCTTCAGCCTCCATGAGCTGTCTTGTAGAGGGGTTGTGGGTAAAGCTGTGGTGGCCATCAATGAGGTGTGTCCCAAATCTTTGTTCTTGTCGCCTTTCTTTTTTTGTCAAAATAATTTGTTTATGTCATTTTTTGTGATTGCTTTAACCGTTCAAAAGTTTTTGTTGGCCAAAAAAAAAAAGTAAAAGCTCTTAAGAAAATTTCTATCTCAGGATGTGGTACATTGACTTGTGATGTCTCTTTCCAATAATAGAATAAAATGTTTTACTCATTAGCCACTAAATTTTTAGATGAATATTTCTAATCATGTTTTAGAAATGAAGTTGCCATTTTGGAGTTTTATCAACAATTTGCTTGTGTGGGCAGAGATCCGGTATTTTCTTAAGGAATTACAAAAAAAAAACATTTCAACAAAGATGTTTTCTTTTTAACCGCCAACAAAGATGTGAATTAGGAAGAATTGGTCACTCAATGAATTAATTATCTCTTTGGTATTATAATGAAATGTTTTATAACAAAACTTTGTTTATCACTATTCTCTTTAATTAATTCATGAGAGGGATATTGAGTTCATATTTCATAGACACTAATTTGCATATGAAATCCACTTGGCGGAAATAGTTTTTGTGAAGAATATATTTGTCATATTTTGTGACGATTTTTTTCTTATGATTAATTTTGCTACGGGAGGAATATAAGATAATAACTGAGGAATGGTGTTTGGAAATAAAGTTGGCGATATGGAATCCGTTCAAAATTAACTTGGGTTAGTATACAAAAAAAAAACTTGGGTTTAGCCCCATGTGACATCATTACAATAACAAATTTTTTGAGTTTCTTTGCTTTTTAAGACACTTGTTAAATAGGCAAGCTGTGTTGAGAAATGCCAAGATGAGTACAATTCAAATAATCTTTTCAGGGTCCATGAAAGCTCAATCATGTGTTTTGTTTTTGTGAAGCAATCATGTAAATTTTATGTACAACTATAATTATAATTATATTTAACATTTGTGGGCTTCAACCCCACACCACATGGTATTGATTTTCATGTGTTTTGGACCAACGCCACCAAGAACATAGGACCAATAGTATTAGCAGAACTATTAATTTTTATGGATAATTAAACCCTAATGAAAATTAGGTTTAAAAAATTATAATGAAAATTCACTTACTTGGCTACTCACCGTGATATGTGATGGCATTTATTTTAGCCCAAAAAATAGTAACTCATCTTTTCAAAGGATAGAACTATCTTTTAATTTATCAATTCATGAGAGGGATGTTAGATTTTTCACATCAAGCAAATGGTAGATCAGTTGGAGACTCCACAATTACATCACTTATGACAATTAATTAGTTACTCATAGCAATTATGCATAAAGTTTTGCTCCTTTGTTTGATTTTGTGTTCCTCATACTTTGTATTTTGATTGGGAGAGAAGAGCCATTTCTCTCTCTCTCCCTGTTATATTATCTTTTTTTTTTTCAATTTGTTTTCTTTTGTTGCATGTGAGCGCTTGTTTTTTAGCTTGCCTGCGATTTTCCGTTGGATTTCATTGTGTCAATTACCATGCTGGCTTCCACATCATCAGTCTACTGGTCCTATAAACTTCCATTTTTTTCCTCAACTGTATCTTGTCCAGAACCAAAAATCCTCCCATTATTTCCTTTTGAGTAATATTATAATTAGCTTTATATTCTCCCAAAAGAAGAAACAAGTGACAATGTTACCACTTGGGATTACTTATGGTTCGATTACCATATTTCACAACTCATTTAAACGGAGATCATCTTGTCCACCTGAAAGGAATTCCAATTGATCTCAATATTATGAGGCGATCCAGTTTTTACTTTTTTGTAATGTGTTGGACATTACAACGAGTGTGACACATGACAATTGCAAAGGAGTCAAATGGGTGATGCTTTGTGACATACAATACTGCATGAATAATAAAGGTGGGAGGATCCAAGCTTTCAACATCAACGACTCTTTCTTTTTTTCTCATAGATATATAGGTTTTTACCCGGTTGCCATGAAATTACTATTAGAATCCACACCCACATCCCTTTGCTTCTAGCATTGCAAATTCACACCTGCGAAAACAAAGGCACAGGATCTCCAAATATTCTTACTTGATGATCCATTCCAGGGCTATGTTAAGAATTTTTGGGGCCTAAAGCAAAATTATTAGAGAAGTGTACCGTAATCTATCAATCCTTATAATTTTTTTTTAAATTTTATAAGTTGTGAAATTAGTTATCAATGTTTTATAATTGAGTATTTTTAGCATTTTGCTTTTAATAGATAATATAGCTATTAAGATTAATATATTTTTTTAATTCATAAATGAATTAAAAGTAACATTTGTATTAATCTCAATATAACAATTTGATAAAGATAGATGATGAAAATTATTTGAAATATTTTTGGAATAAAAAATTTAGTTAAAAAAGGATTAATTGGAATAAATTAAAATATCAATAAAAACATATAACCATTAAATTGTATTGGAAGGAAAAATTTATTAAATTATACATAAAAGTAATTTTCTCCTCGTATTATATATATATATATTCTTTTTAGATTACTTTTTTTATATATTCATTAATATATATTAATATATATATTCATTAATTATATATATTAATTTTTTTACCACATTATTTTTTAAAATATTCATTAATATATATATAGGGCCTTCGGTGGTTGCCTTAGCGCCTAAAGGCCCCACGTCTGTTCTTTCATTTTATGAATAACTTAAGTTCAACAAACTACTTCGGCTGATGAGGTCTAAGGCAATTCCGAAAACATTCCATTTCTTCTCTCGAGTCGCCTCCCCTGCTTTACTTTACCGTTTGTTTTGACTTTGAAATTATGCTTTACATTGTTTTCATCTCTGTAGGGAATCAGATATGCAAAGCTGCCAAATTCGCCACCCAGCACTGGACAATGTGAGTATCTTTTGACTTTTGTTTTCATTGAGTTATTCCATCGACTTTGAACATAATCGGTCTACTGAATTCAAAGTTTAAGCTGGAGCGTTCCTTTTCATAGATTTAAAAAATTTTGTTCCCCATCAGTCTCTGAAATCTTCTTGTTTCGAACTCATTATTTATAGCTCCAAACACTTTGTTCAGGCTAGCTTGATAGAATATTTTAACTAGGCTTTAACCATTAAATAGCGGTGCACACCCCCAATCCTTAATATAAGTCACTTTCAACTATTTCATCGGAATCAAGAAAAAATTGTTACATCATTAAAATTATCTTAAAAATAATGTAATTTCCACTTTACTCCTTAATAAATACCACAAATTTAAATAATTCACTTTCTCTCTTACAATTAAATAAGGCTATTTTTGAAATAAAGTAATTAATATTTTAAAAACTTATAAAAGGTAACTTATATATAAGGCAACAAAAACCTTTTAGAACATGAATAATAAAATTAATTGGAGGGAGTACATCTAAGCCGGAGAGAAGACTACATATATTTCGGGTGAAAATAATTTCTTTCTCAATAAAGATGACCTAATCAAAGAGAGACTCCAACAAATTAATGTCTCACATGAGGATTTGCTTTCTGCAATTTAAGTTAATACTTCTACCAGTTTCCAATAAAAAAAACAAATACCTGTTTTACCTAGACTAATTAAGAAAAACAGTAAAAAGTAATTAGAATTGTCACAAATAAATTTTTTTTCTAAAACACCCTATTTAATCATATATAAGTTATAAAAAGTATACACATGGTGCATATCTATACCTCCTAATTATTTCAATTTTATTTTTAAATTATAAAAATTTGTTAACTTTTTTAATTAATTTTTATATTTCCTCTTTAAAATAGTAAGTATATAATTAAAAATATATTAATTTAATCAAAACCAATTTAACCACAATCTGGCTGATTAACCATTAATCAGTGCCTTGCGCTAGTTTAATTGTTAGTCCAATTTTTTATATCTTGATTTTATCACAATGAGGCAAGTATGGCAGTTTTTTTCTTTTCTTTTTGTTTTTTTTTTCACTTGGAAACCTTTATGATTATTTATATAATTATTGAATCTATCAATACAAAAACTAACATATTTACATTTATGTTGATAATCTGATTAATTAATGTATTATATTCTAATAATTGAGGAAGTGAACTACAATTCGTTTTAGCCATGTTTGTTGTGAAATGAGAGAGAAGGAAGAAGGGGTTGACGGAGGATTTAACCGGGTGAAATCAAGTGTACACAAGGATGAGCTAGGGGTATTTAAGCAACGTGTGGGAGTGAAACGAAATTTAGTTGACTTACTGGTCAATTATAAGAATAAGATATATTAATCAATCTAAATTTCAACATAGACATAGATAAGTTAGAAGTTTTTGTTTTCGTAAATTCAATAATTATATAATTCAATCATAAATCTTTCAGGTAAAAAAAAAACTTGATTAATTGTTATATAATTAAGGTATTACAAAATGGACCAGCTATTATATCAAACAAGTCACTTGTGTATGGTTAGCCCTTCAAACTTATTGGATTGTAAATAATTAAGTCCTCCCTTTGATGGGCCTAAGCCCAACAGACTAGAGTGTAATTGAGTTATTCCCTCCCACTAGGGAGGGAACAGTTATTTTATTCAAAAATTAACTGATCAGCAATGTGGATTAAGGGGGAGTATATGGTGTGTGAAAATTGCAGTTGGTATGCAGTATGAAAAGCTGAAGAGTGTGTCCCTCCTTCTTCGTAAAAAAGAAAAAAATTCTTTTCTCTGAGAGTGTATCAACTGTGGACATTAATTAATAATTAACAAGTAAGTTCTTTTATTGATCTTCAAAACTAACCATCCTCCAGGCTTCTAACCTATTGAAAACCATATTGAAATTTTATTTGGCAAACTTATTCAATTTAAATTTTGACAACGCATATTGAAAACCATAAAATCAGAGGATCAAATTATATCATCAATTTATGACGTCTTGAAATGACAACAAAAAATATGTGCTGCATTTGTACATTTATTTTCTAAGCTAAAATTTTGAAGTATCCAATAAGGCAAATAATATATGATGGAACAATAGCTTTCCCAAAATAAAGGAAAAATAGTACTATTAGCAATCGCTAACACAATCTCATTTCTAATTGGATACATAAGCATTTTTTGGGATCATATTGACATACTAAGGAAACACTTATTGGTCTAAGTCTTACTCCCTAGCTAAAGCTAGATACTTACTAGCATTTACCTGGAACTGCGACTTTTGGCATGGCTCGTGAATTATTAACTGAAATCAAAAGACTTTACTTAATTATTAGTTTAATTTATTTTTTTTTTATAGATTCTTAGATTAATTTTATTATCATGCAATATATTGTTATTATCAAATCCATCATATCATTTATTGATTAGTTACTTTCAAATTTCAATCCGTCTGGATTTCTTGGCCAAAAAAACATCCATCTGGATTTTGCGCTAATTTCTCTTCACCTCAGACAACCAAAGTGACTCAATAAACAGAGGTATATATCTATTTGAAAGTTGTCAAAAATGCATTGAGTATCTTTTTACATAAATTTAATTAATTTAAAAAACCCAATATATATAATAATAGTTAAAAATATGTTCGCTTTTTACTATGTTCGCTCATCGTTTTACTTAAATTTTATTTTGATATTTATAGTTTGGAAAATACAATTAACTTTTTATAAATGTCACATAATAATTTATTATGAACTAAAAAATCTAGAATAGTAATATACAATTATTAACATATACAGATTTTCACTAATACTTTTTACTCTAAGTGGATCTATCAAATCCATATGTAACAATTGTAATGGTCTAGATGTAGAGATGACATTTTTAAATTTAAAAGAGGACTTAGTTTGTTTCCCTTTAAAATAGGCATCACATTCTCTGTCCCTTTCAAAAGAAATCTTGAGTAAACTAATAACTAACTCATTTTTAATTAACTTATTTAGTTGATTCATGTGAACATGTGCTAGTCTTCTATGTCATAACCAACTTTTATTATCTTTACTGATTAAACATGTGGAATATAGACTAGGAAGTTCATCTAAATCAATAATATAGCAGTTACTATCTCTTTAATTTTTGAGAATAACCTTGTGATCACTTTTTCTTATGACCAAGCCGAATTTTGAATCAAAAAGTACCTAATTTCCTTTATCGCATGTTTGACTCACACTCAATAAATTGTGGTTGAGACCAATTACAAATAGCACCTTTTCTATGGATGTTTCTGGATTTCTACCCATGATGCTAATTCCAACCACCTTGCCATATTGGTCATCTCCAAAGATTACTTTTCCTTCTTTCTTGTTTTTGAGGGCGATGAACTTCTCTTTATCACTAGTTATATGTCTTGAGCATGCACTGTCAATGTTCCATTTGTTACTCTTGCTAGCTTTAAGACATACTTACAAAACAAAATTTAGTCTTTCTTCTTAGATACTCAAATTTGTCTGGGTCCTTTTCTATTAGTAGCATTCTCCCTAAGTACAGGTGTATATTTGGGAACCTATTGTACCTTCTTACAAAGTCTATTTTTCATTAAAGAGCATGAACTAGAAATGTGTTCTTTCTTATTACAGAAGTGGCAGGTGATAAAGGGACTGCTAGATTGAAATGTAGGAAGAAAGCAATGCAAATAATATTTTTGTTTCACATGTTTAGATAGGATATAAGTCTCAATGGTTTTTAAAGAGTTACATTTCTTCTTATACCTATCTACACACACAAAATGCCTCATATATAGATTTTGGTTTTTCTTCTTAATCTTTTCTTTGACTGCATAAGATCGTAACCAAGATCAGCCTTACTTTGTGCAATTCTCTGGCTACCCAGTAAAGCGTATAACATGTCTTTGCCTTTTGTAAAATTAGCTAAGCTCTTAAGAAATTCATTTTTCTTTTCAAGCTCTATGCATGATGTGTAGTAGGCATGTAACATAACTCATGACTTTGTTTTGACATTGTGTGCAGAATCGGAGGAAAAAATGACAGTGGAAGGTTCAAGTGGAGTATAAAAGAGCTCTACACCATGGCGAGAGGCAGGGCTAACTCGGCAAGAGCAAGTCCAGTGGCGTTGTTTCAACTGAAACATGGTGAAGCTGCAGCAAGCTGCCTTGAAGACATGGCGAGACTCAGTTTTTTTGTTTAAATCAGAAACATTTCTGATGAACAGAAAGAAAGAAACGAAGGGAGTGATGGAGAAGAATGCGAGAGCTATGCTAGGGATCAAGATTTTTGGGCTTTGGAAGTGATTTTCGGACCTCAAGAGCTTGGATTCACGTTGGTAAGTGATCTCTACTCCTCCCTCTCCATTTTCTTCAGTTGAAATTTGGGGTTTTTTAGTTATGAGTTGGGATTTCCAGTTTGGGACCAAATCCACAGATTGAAATGGATAAAATGGAGTTAAGGAAATGTGTTTTGGTATTCTTGTTGCTTGGGTGTGAGTTTTGAAGGGTGTATGCATGATTTGAGCTTAACCCTATGTTGTTTTAGATTAGGGCTCTTAGGAATCCAAAGTGTATATGGTTGAGTAGTGATTGAATGGTCCTCAAGAGCTTATTGATGCATGAAAGGGGTGTTGGAACCTTGGGTTAGGCCTAAAGTGGTTGAATTGTGGTTTTGACTAAATGGTATATTGTGTTAATTGAAGAATTGTGATATTGTGAAAGTTGTTTAATAGCCCGAGAGGGATTCAAGCATGTTGGACAACTCGAGAAGCTTGTGGAAACCATGCGCGTGTGTTAACGACAATTAAGGTAATTAGGTGTTTGTTTGTATTGTATTGTTTATATTGTATGATGTTACGTATACTTGTATATATATGCATGTTTCTTTTATACCACGATATAGATGTATTTGTGTGCACTGTTTTCTATATATCATGCACACAGCTAGATGATGATTATGATGATAATGTTGATGTGACATGACATGATGCATGCATGACATTGTGACATATGATGATGATGATTATATGATAAAATGAGCATCACCACATGGCATTGTGAGATTGTGATATATGGTGGATTGGGTGGTGATGACGACACGATATGATATATGATGATATGAAATATGATGATATGAGATATGATTAGAAAGGATAAGGATGGGATCCTTGTTGCTAAATCCTCCCATATGGCTAGGGGAGCCAGGCGGCAGTGGACTGCACCTTCCCTAAATCACCACCAATTCAAGGTGGTCCAGGGGAAGAAGAGCCACAATCCGAGCACTAATGTTACCTTTAGCTGGGTTGTATTAATGTAAGGTGAGCTTGGTGATATCCTGGAATCAGTTTTCACCAATTGTTGGAAAGGAATTACTTATATGAAATGTCATGTTATGACGATAGCCTGTGGTTCTAGCTGTGTGTGAGGGAGACAAGCATTCCATTCATTTCACATTGCATTCATGGATTATATGAGATATATGTATATATATATGTGTGTGTGTGGTTGTTCCCAGTTACTGAGACATTATCTCACACCCCTCTCCTATGAACTAACCTTTCAGGTGACGGTTCTGGTACTAGTCCTAAGAAGCCGAGGGAGTAGCATCGGACATGGGAATACTAGGTCTATATAGTTTGTGTGCAATTTAAATATGTATTTTGTGCCAAGTATGATAGAATGTTTTGTAATGGACATCTAACTTGGATAAGGATTGTTATCGATGGATGTATGTATGGTTATGTATGTGGAATTGTGTTGTATGTATTATGTATGCTGGTTGATGGTGTTTGTGAGCCCAAAGGTGAAATTGGCCCTTGATGGTGTGTTTTAGGGCCTGTAGCCCGTTTTGTCAAGTTGGAGTTCAAGAGGGTTAAATCTTAAAGGAGTAATTTTTTTCAGGTGAAATCTCTTTAGATAAGTTGGTTTATGGGTTTTGGACCTGTATGAATGGTCTTTGAGTAACCATTTGCCTTTGGTTGTAATTGGAGGTTGTTAGTGATGAGTTTTGGTTAATAAGTGACCAAAATGGTGTCAGGGATCCAGAATCTCCATACGAAGGTAGTTTGAGGTAAAAATAGTGTCTATAAATAGATTAAGACTATATTGACCTGTAGGAGTTGGAATCAGGTCAATCGGAGGTTGGAGTATAAAGTTATATGCGTCAAAAGTTTGCCCCGGTATTAGAAATTTGCTGGTATAGAAAACCAGCAGGGGGCACCGCGGCTCCAGGTAGTAGGCCACAGTCCCCGAAAGTCTAGTAGCGTGGTGAGACAGGGGAGGTCTGGAGCCACGGCAGTACTATAGCGGTCATGGCCCCAGCCTAGCTTTTGGTGTTGTTTGGTTCGTTTCCGCTGTTCTGAAGTTTCGGGATGTTGTTTTGAGATGTTTAGGTTGCGTTTGGTTGGTTTTTGAAGATTTTGGTCAAGTCTGAAGGTGTTTAGAGGTAGGGTGTTACAAGGCAGGTTTATCTTTATGCTATCATGCAATGTTAGGCACTTCACATTTTGATTTAGTTTGTTAATTTTCTTCTTAGCCAATTTTAGTTCTTTTGTAGTCTTGATAAACTCATCATACAGGTCATGAAATGCATCAATTAATTCAGAATAAGAAGGGTCATAATCATTTACCTCATCTTCATTTTCACTATTAGATGGATTCTGAGCTCCTTCTTCAGCACGTGACATCAAGCATATGTTAGCAATCTCTTTCTCATCTTTGTCTTCTTTATCTGAGCTATTTCCATAGATTGAGGAGATATATGCCTTTTTCTTTTTGCTCTTATCAGCAGCTTTCTTTTCATTTTCTTGCCTTTTTAGGAACTATGGATATTCCCATTTGATATGCTCTTACTTCTTGCACTCAAAGCAAGTTATGAGTTTTTTTGTTTTCCCTTTTTGCTGCTTGTTCCTGCTTTTTTCTTGAAGAACTTGTTGCTTCTCTTTTTGCCACAGAATTTTCCAAATTTTCTGACCAACATTATAAGAGTTTCTCCATCCATCTCTTCCTTATTATTAGAGTTTTCTTCTTCTTCTTTTGCAGCTTTCAGTGCCAGATTCTTCTTCTTCTTCTTTTCTTGACCTTCATCTTTGAGAGTTTTTATCTTATCCTCATTTTCTTGAAGGCTACCAAAGAGAGCTGTGATAGAAGTCATTAATTCTCCTCTGGCTTCTTCAATAGCTATCACCTTCAGTTGCCATTCTATGGGTAGAGCTTTGAGGATCTTCCTGACTTTTTTAGGTTGAGAGTATTCATTCCCAAGGCTTTTCAATTAGTTCACAATGAGAGTGAACCTCTTCTACATATCCTTGAAACTCTCTCTTTCCTTCATTTTGAAACTTTCCTATTCACCAATGCAGGAGTTTAACTTGTTTCCTCTTACTCCAGCAGTTCCTCCATGTGCAATCTCCAGAGTATCCCACATTCTTTTGGCTGTGGAACAATGGGAGACTTTGTAGAATTTGTCCTAGTTAAGAGCATTGACCAAGCAGTGTTTTGCTTTGAAGTTAAGCAAAACTCTTCTCTTATCTTCATTATTCTACTCCTCCTTAGGCTTCTCTTTATAAGTGCCATCATCTTATAGCTTCATTGGCACAAAGTCACCTTTCTGGATAACTGACCAGATCTCCAGGTCTATGGACTAAAGATATATTTCCATCCTTATCTTTCAATATCCACAATGCTCTTCACTGAAGCCTGGAGATCTATTAGTATTGTTGAATTCTGGTAATATGCTTTCTCCAAAGCCAGCCATTTGTTCTCCCTAATGGTTAAATCTTTCAGCTGGGAGTCCCAGCTCTAATACTACTTGTTAGAATAGATGACTTCTCAAGAGGGGGAGAATTGGGAAGTTAAAAAACTTTATGCAATAATGTAATTTCACAGTGAAAGCAAAAGTTTGTAGAAAAACAGAATGTAGTGAAAATGAAAGTAAATGCAAGAAAAAGGAAAAAGGGACTCAGAAATTTATCCTGGTTCAGTCTGATCCACTTGACCTACATCCAGCTGCCAAGCTACAGGTCTATGGATTGAAGATATATTTGCATCCTTATCTTTTAATATCCACAATGCTCTCCACTGAAGCCTAGAAGTTTATTAGTATTGTTGAATTATGGTAATATGCTTTCTTCAAAGCTAGCCATTTATTCCCCCAGATGGTTAAATCTTTCAGCTGGGAGTCCTAGCTCCGATACTACTTGTTAGAATAGCTAGCTTCTTAAGAGGGGGTGAATTGGGAAGTTGAAAAATTTCTGCAATAACGTAATTTCACAGTGAAAGCAAAAGTTTGTAGAAAAACAGAGTGTAGTGAAAATGAAAGTAAATGCAAGAAGAAGGAAAAAAGTGTTGAATCAAGTGTTTTAATAATTCCAAACCAGCATTCAAGAGCTTGGGATAAAGATATCAAAGGTGCACAAAAGGGTTCAAGTGAAGGAATTCTAGAAAAATCAGTGCAAGAATTGATGTAAAATGTTTAGTAATGTTTTAATTTGAGTAAAAGACTTTGATTTGGTGAAAAGATATTTTAAAACCTTGATTCTATGTTAATTCATGGAATATTTGAAAAACACCCATCAACAGGCGAAGTTTGAAAGGTTTATACTGATCTGCTGTTTTGAAAATTCGAACTTTGACATTGGAAATTCGAATTTCGTATTGAAAATGAACAAGTCTGAGAAGAGGTTTCTCTGACAGACAAATTTTAATTTGAGAAATTCAAATTTTGATACGTGTCTGAAAAGAGCTTTCTCTGCAGACGAACTTTGGCTTTTGAAAATTCGAATTTAAGACAAAGTACAACTTATAAAAATTGAAAAATTCATCTGAGAATATGACAAAGTTCATCCGAAAACAAGTTTAAGAAAATCTTTAAAATTGCTCACTGACAGACAAACTTTGAACTTGAAAATTTGAATTTCTGACACAAAGCTTGTGAGTCTGTTGTATTGATATGTTGACATACGAATGACAAAATTCAGAAATTCAAACTTCAAAGTAAGTCTGAAAAGAGGTCTATCTGACAGACAAACTTTGCTCTTTGAAAATTCGAATTTTGAATTGATGAACTATTGTGCCTCATTGAACTAGTTACTGACAGACGAATTTTGGGGTTCCAAAATTCGAATTTCGAAGGCACTGTAGTAAATTGAAATTACTGTTCACACTTAACAGGACGACTTTAAACATGAAAATTCGTATGTTCCAACATAGAATCATTTTCTAAAGATAAAAATTTGAATTTTGCTTCATGACAGATGAACTTCTGGAGTTCAACGTTAAAGGGTGTAACTTTTAGTTTCTGCGAGATTCATCTCTTGACTAACTGAAATTTGAACTTTGAGTGTCAGAAGCATTAAATGTGGTTGGTAAACAGATAGTTTCTCAGAGTAACCACTGGATAACATCTCTAACAGCTAGATTTTGTCTCTAACGAATAGGTAGAGCAAAAATCTATAAATAGAACTTCATTTGAAAATGTGGATAACGATTTTAATTTTGTATATACTAAAACTCTGTCAATTCATCTACTCAAAGTCTCTTACTCTCACATACTTCAATATTTCTACTCCAACTTTCATATACACTCTGATTAAGAGAATTTATTCATTATAAACAATCTTATCTTCATCTGGAAGAAAGATTTTCTTGTGAGGGGATATCACAAGGGATTGGGAAAGCACTCAGTGAGAGTACAAAGAGTGAAAGTTTGAGCTCTAGAAACAGAGCATCAACTTTGTACTGAGACATTTGCAAGAAGCCTACAGAATTCTTGCAGAATAGTGGAAAATCTCAAGTGGTGACTTGGGGACTGGACGTAGGTCAAGTTGAGAGACCGAACCAGGATAAATATCTGAGTCTTCTCTTCCCTACTGTTACTTTTATTGTTTATTCATTCATACTCTATTTTACCATCACACTTTACTTTCTTCACTTTCTTGACGTTTTGCAGAAAAATTTTTAATCTTCCTAATTCACCCCCCTCTTGGGAAGCCAGCTTATCTAACAAAAAGGACTCAGAAATTTATCCTGGTTCAGTATGATTCACTTGACCTACATCTAGCTGCCAAGCTACAGGTCTATGGATTGAAGATATACTTGCATCCTTATATTTCAATATCCACAATGTTCTTCACTGAAGCCTGGAGTTTTATTAGTATTGTTGAATTCTGGCAATATGCTTTCTCCAAAGCTAGCCATTTTTTCTCTCAGATGTTTAAATCTTTTAGCTGGGACTCCTAGCTCTGATACTACTTGTTAGAATAGCTAGCTTCTCAAGAGGAGGTGAATTGGGAAGTTAAAAAATTTTCTGCAATAACATAATTTCACAGTGAAAGCAAAAGTTGGTAGAAAAACAGAGTGTAGTGAAAATGAAAGTAAATACAAGAAGAAGGAAAACATGACTTACAAATTTATCCTGGTTCAGTATGATTCACTTGACCTACATCTAGATGCCAAGCTACAGGTCTATGGATTGAAGATATACTTGCATCCTTATATTTCAATATCCACAATGTTCTTCACTGAAGCCTGGAGTTTTATTAGTATTGTTGAATTCTGGCAATATGCTTTCTCCAAAGCCAGCTATTTGTTCTCCCAGATGGTTAAATCTTTCAGTTGGGAGTCCTTGCTCTGATACTACTTATTAGAATAGCTAGCTTCTTAAGAGGGAGTGAATTGGGAAGTTAAAAAATTTTCTGTAATAACATAATTTCACAGTGAAAGCAAATGTTTGTAGAAAAACAGAGTGTAGTGAAAATGAAAGTAAATGCAAGAAGAAGGAAAAAAGGACTCAGAAATTTTTCCTGGTTTGGTCTGATACACTTGACCTACATGCAGCTGCCAAGCCACCACTTGAGATTTTCACTATCTACAATAATTCAATGGGCTTGTTGCAATGCCTTAGTATAAACTTGTGATCTGTTCTTAGAATACTCAAATTTTACACTTAACACTCTTACAAGTGTTTCCCAATTCTCTTTGTGACTCCTCTCACAAAAAATCATTCTTCCTGATGAAGAAAAGATTTTTACACAGAATAAATATTCCCTAGAATAGAGTGGATATCAAAGTTGAACTACAATAAATGCAATATAAGAGTGAAAAAGCTTTGTCTAATAAATTCAGCAGAGTTTCAGTAAAAACAGACTTAATTTGTTACCCATAACTTCAAATGAAGTTCTATTTATAAATTTATAGCTCAACTAGTTGTTAGATGCAAGATCTAGCTGTTAGGAATTTTAACGATTACTCTGCAGAAATAGCCATTCACCAACTACATTTAATGCATCTAACATGCCAAAATTTGAATTTTGGGGTACAACAAATGAATGTTACAGAGACAGAAGGTTAAGAATTTCAATGTTGAACTTCAACATTCGTTTATTCAAGAGTGAAATTCAAATTTTGAGTTTGTCAAAATTATCCTATGTTAGAATATACGAATTTTCATATTGAAAATATATCTGTTGAATTTGAATAGTTGTCTCATGTTTTCACAGTGCATTCAAAATTCAAATTTCAGAAGCTGAAATTCGTTTGTCAGATGCATGTTCAACATGGCATAAAAGTTCTCCTCAATAAAATCAGAATTTTGAATTACAAAGTTCGTCTTTCAGAGGCATGCTCTAATGAGACTCACAAGTTCCAAATTAAAAATTCGCACTTTGAAATTTAAAGTTTGTTTGTTAGAGGAGGTGATGTTGAACTATTTTTTTAACTTCACCAATATTTGAATTTTGATTAAGTTTCAGATGAATTTTGCACACATTTACTAACATTACTTAGCTCGAAATTCAAATTTTACTACTAAAATTCATCTATCAAAAGCAAACCTCTATAACTTCGAATTTCACAAAGTAAAGTTTGAATTTTGCACAAAATAAGTATGAGTTAAGACCAAAATTCTTCTATTAGCTAATATGTCTCAATTCTAATACAAGCTAACATTTGATAACTTTCAAATAACATATTCAAATGTTGTGGTAACTTAAAAGAAGTAAAGATCAAAGCTTTTTACCAAGATTACAAAAGGAGAAATCTTGGCAACTAAGTCTTTTCATATTCTTCATTGGATTTCTTCACTTAATTCTTTCACATTCCTTTGATATTCTCCTTTCCAAACTCTAGTTGTTTGGAATCATTAAAACTTCTGACTCAACAAATGGATATTGGTTCATGGTTCTATGTCATACTTAATTATAGGTTTGCTCATTTCAATAACTGTGCCATATTTGTTAAGGCCTACCTACTAGTTTTAAGATGTATATATGACATTTCTAAATTTGATTATTTCTATAAATTTTAGGTAAAGTGTAGAATTGATCTCATTTATATAAAAAATAATGAAGGAATAGTTGTTAATTGTGAGGTTGAGCATCATAAGGATGAAGAGGTTTGTGCTGGAAGTGGTGTTGGATGATTGACTTTGCTGCTTTCTTGTTATTTTTTTGGGTTTTTTGTTGTAGGTTGTATGCTAAGTAATTACACTACAATACAAAACCCCAATTTACATTGGTTATTTTATCCTTTCTAAATCGGTTTTGAAAATGATGTAGAAGTTGGCGATGTACAAAATTAACTATTTACATTGGTTAAAAAACCGATGTAGAAAAGTTGCATTTACATTGGTTTATTATAGAAAAATCAATGTAAAAAAGTTGCATGTACATCTTTATTACAAAAAATCCGATGTAGAAAAATTGCATTTACATCGGTCTTTTTATATAGAAAATTTGCTTTTATATCGATTCTATAAAAGAAAATCGATGTAAAAAAATTAGCAAATCACATCAGATTACATTAAAAGCCGATATAACTTTGAATTTTTTCTCGCCAAACTAAACACAATCCATATCCAAACTTATATTTACAATCAAATTTCTAAAAGATCTAAACAAATTTGGCAGCCATAGCAAAAACAATTTTACAACACATTAGTTTTATACATCAACTAATATATACTCCAAAAGTTAAGTAACCAATCCAAGTTTGACTAAACTATATATTTAGAAATATAGTCAAATGAATTCTAAACAAAACTGTGACCATATGTTCTGAATTTTGTCAATTTTTGGCTCAATATAAGGGCAATCATCTATATCCAAGTGCTACAAGTTTAAAACTAATATCAACACCCATATATAGTAAGAAGTCATGATGAAAAATAAATGATAACCATTTAAAACCAATATCACCACCACATGTATATGTTTTAATGAGTTGACAACATTAAGAGTAATTATTTCAAACATTTCTCTCATGACATAATAACCATACTCTGTGTTCCCAGGTTATTGGCAATACTACAAAACAAACAAGAATAACCAATACTAAAGTAGTTGAATTAAGATATCCTTTATGTTTGGGTTCAAACTACTTACCTTTGGGTGAATCCATTTTGTACCATTATGACGATATGTGTGTTTCCCACCCCTATATTGATATGTCTTCAAAGATCTGTCATCATATACATGGGAAAATCATATTATAGACTAATGAAGTCACATGTTATGACAATTCAAAGTTTTTCGCAAATATACTTACAAATCAATTACTTGATGAAACTCTTTAGGTGCTTTTTTATCCTTTTTCACTACACCAAAAATGAGAAAAGTTGACGTTTATTTTTTACTTTTATTGGCATTTTAAAAATGCTAATTATTCCAGCACTGATAAAAATGGGAGTCTTTAATTGGTATTCGTCAAATGCCAACTAAAGTTGACTTTAGTTGGCTTTTGTTGAACAAACGCTAACTTTTCTCTTTGTTTTTTATTTTAAAAGGTAGTATATTTTTTAAAAAATATTTTTCATTTTCTTTATTGTTCCACACATTATAAAGTTTTTTTAATCAATAAAAGTCAATTTTATTAATAACAAATAAAATTACAAACACCAATTTAGAAAAAAAAATATAGAATACAACCTATCAACAAAAAAATAAATAAGAACAACAAACAACCTAAGGTACAACCTATAGAGCAAAAAACAATAAGCTAATGTCTTCCTTGTCACCAACAGACAAACTACAACAAAATGGCATCACAATCTGCTTTTTTTGTTCCTCCTTATCATAACAGAAAAATGAATCAGATATATAAAAGAAAACACAAAATGTTAAGAAGTTTGAACAAGAGTCATTGAATTAGAGAATTCAAAAAGGTTGAACAAGATTACCTTCCACTTGAGATCCTTTATTAGGACGTGCAAACCCATCTCCAGCTTTCTCAATCTTTTTAAGTATCTTCTTATCTCCTATGACATCAACTATACTTTTCCAGGATACTAACTCAAGTTTGAGATTATTTAAACTAGAATCTAGTTGGGGTAGCCATTCACTTCACTAGTTCTCTATACTTGAATTTTGCCTCATGCCATCTAGAAAAGAATGTCTAAATCACCAAATAGCACCAAGGAAAGAAATCCAATAAAATACAGCAATTGTAACACCTTATACTTAAGTTTATTTCCCATGTATTAGACTCCAATTATGTCCATTATTGCATGATTAGAGACTTGATTGCATAAAAATATTAAAACTGATTTTTCTTTATTTCGGGTACTGTTCATTATGCATTTTCCATTTTACCCAGCAAATTTTGAAAATTCAAAACTAATTCTAGAAAACTCATCTCACAATGATTCAAGTCTCTAATAATAGCCTAAATGATTCTATTCATGGAAAAAAATATGAAACAGAGCATTCTCTAGACCAATTAGTATAGTTTATTTCTCAAACTTTTACTGTATATTTGATCATTTTCTTTTTCCCAGGATTTTTAGCCTTATATTTAAAAATTCATCTCACACTACCTTGAGCCCATTTATACATTCCTTATGTCATTGGAAAGCCTTGTGAGTCTACTATCTAGAAATATTTTTCTTGTACATTTATTCAACTTGTATAGGGATGCCATTAACTTAAACTAATAGAGGTTAGAGCTCAACTTTAACTGGAACAGTCTTAGGGAAATATATATAACTCTTGTTATATAGTTCCAATTGTATTCAAGCCAGTGGCATATTAAAGCTAAGACATAGACCTTTTCACAAATACAAATCAATGAATTTTTGGAGCTATGTACAATTTTATAATACCTTTTGAAATTTCCAGTATCTAGGTTCAAGGTTCCAGTTTTCCAATCTTGCCCTGTTTTTGAATCCGAATTTTGAAAGTTCACCATGAATTGTACACTTATCCAATTTAGATATTCTTTGACTCTATGAAAAGATTATTCCACCTACTTTTAGAGTATACATAACACTTATGCATCATACCTTGTTCATATGAACAGTACCTTCAAATTTCTCAGAGTATTCTAATTGAACATTTCCAATTATAACTCAACAAAGTAAACTTCATAGATATAATACATCATCGTTCACTATACTAAATTCATAGGTAACACCAAAACATATCTCAAGGAACATGCTTGCATCAGTGTATATATATATATATATATGTGATTTATCCTTTGCATACAAATTTATACATATTATCAAAATTAACATCAATTCTTGCAAGAACATAATTTCCACCAATTTCTTTCTCATCTCTTTAAGCTCCTCTTGAACTCCTTACATTGCCTTGGCCTAAACATGGTTAACATTTGGAAGGGATGAGATTCATGAAATTTCAGTAGTTACCATCACTTAAGCAAACATATCATCACATATTGCAAACACATATCATCAAATCATCATTCAAACATTTAAAATCATTCATGCTT
Organism: Adenanthera pavonina; assembly: GCA_026686845.1. Classification (NCBI taxonomy): domain Eukaryota; kingdom Viridiplantae; phylum Streptophyta; class Magnoliopsida; order Fabales; family Fabaceae; genus Adenanthera; species Adenanthera pavonina. The sequence goes on from JAIVEN010000017.1 coordinate 16,696,944, forward strand.
AAACATTTTATAGAAAATTGGATAGAGTTTCCCCTTGGGTTTTGGACGTTTCAGGGTCTCAAAACCCCTCAACAACTCAGCCAATAACATCAAATTATCACAAATCAACATTGTAAACAATAGGCAACTCATCAAAATCATTACAAACTATGTGACAATACAATGCAAGATTAGGTTGGTGAACTACCTTGTAGCTTTCCAATGCTTTCCAAACTTTGTAAACTCTTCCTTTGGCCTTCCAACACTTCTTAGAATCCTATAGCATCACAAAATGAGGCCATTAGCTGCTGATTACATAACTCCCTTCACAAAGTCTCACATTGAAACCTTAAATTTCCAACTTGATTACTACTTGGCTTTTCTTATACAACATACTTGTTCTTACATAATTTGGACCAAAGGAATCCATTTTTGGGGTCAAAATCATGAAATTCCCTTCCAATCTTAAACCCTAAATCAGCAGAAAATTTGAAGAAATTGTAGAAAAATAATTACTTAACAAGTTTGCAAACCAATAACATATTCTTGTTGCTAAAGACCTATACAACCCTTTTTATGGTTTGGTTTTTCCATGGCTTCACTTTCTCTCTTCTCTCTCTCTAGGCAGAAAATTTCAGAGGTAAAAGAGAAGAAAATAGCTCATCAAAGCCCTCTCAAGTCACAATGAACACAAGAGAATAGTCATGAAACTCTACCTTGGTGTTTATGCCTTCTCTTATGGTTTCTTGCTCTTCCTTTCTTTCCCAAAGTTCTCGTCCTCTTCTCCCTCAGTGGCAGCTGGTCCAGACGTGTTTGGAGTGAAGGGGATGACTTAACCAAGCCTTAACTCAAGATTTAAAGGAAAGATATCAAATGGAAATTAAATCATGATTAGTTTTAACTAAGTTTTGGTAACTTTACTAAAAGCTTTTGTCAAATTTTCTTCTCTATCCCAGCCGCTAGCCAGATGTGTTTCATCCTCATTTTTGGCCAAAAAATTGCTTCAATAATTTTTATGGGTCACAATACCCTTTACCAATTAAATTTACCCATATCGATTAAACATTTTTGCCAAAATTGTCACTAAATTAGTACAAGATTATCCAAAAATCACTTTTGGTCCAAAATCACTATCTTAGTCCTAAATATATTTTATCAAAGTTCATTCAGTGTCCTTGAATTGGTACTGCCTTTATTTACAGTCTAAACTGACTTTTATCGGGTAAAATATTAATATTAAGCCCTAATTTCTCAATAAATATTATTTTAATCTTAATAAATTTCATACTATATTTCATTGGCTTAATTCATTGAGAGCTTCATTTTGACTATAATTTTTTATATTTACAAAAATACTCTTGACTTAAGGTAAATTTATAATTTTTGAAACTTTCGGGTCATTAACTGTAATTTACTCCAAACTTCTTCTCATTTCCTCTCCACTTGACTTTCTTCCTATAAGGACTAAATTATAAAGATTCTCGATTATTGGGGGCCAAAATATATTTTTTTTTATTTTTTTTATTTAACAAGACAAAATGACTCATTTGCCTTTCTTCATGTTTAACGGTATCTTTCCATTTTTCTCAATTTCTTATACATTTTACGATGTCAATTTTTTCATTTTTGGGTCTTAAATGCATTATTCAGATTTTACTTTTAATTTGAGAAACTACCATTTTAACCTTAAGTCAGGTCAAAAATATAATTATCCAATCTTTTGGACATTTTTCATGTAATTTTACCTAAAAATTAATTTTTTATTATTTCTTTTTTTACTACTCACATTGACTTTCAAATTAGTCTATCTCTCAATCTAGTCCTCCCGGCTACGCAATACTTATAGCGTGCTTTCATTTAAGTGGTATATTGTATATTTTTCGGGATAAGTTCTGGAATTAATTTCTACTAAGGATCTTAAAAAAATTAATTTTAATTAAGGAGCAAACATAACTTCTTCATAAAATTAGATGAGAAATTAATTCCTTCTAAAGCTCAATTATATATAGCCTTTTTGTCTCACTTCATTTATAATCTTTTATTCATTTTATAATATCTTATAAAAATAGGGATATTACAACAATACTTGAATCCTCCCTAGTAGATAATATCATGACATAGTCAACTTACAAAAGAATCTTAAAGTGAGCTCTACTTCCTCCCCCTTTCTCATTGTTTTTAATGCTTCACTCATGGCAAGACTAAAATAGCTTGAATCAAACACGTATATTTAATCATTCCACATATGGGTAAGTTCAGCAAACTAAATTCTAAATCTGCATATTGAACTTACCATCACTTATATTAAACTCCACACCTTCACTAGACTTATGAATAAGCATTCCATTCTCTAGCCTTGCTTCATATTTCACTAAACAAAACAATATTAATTTTCATTTACCTGGTGGGAGTAAATGATGAAAATAAACTGTGCCAATTGGGATTTCTCCATTCAACTAGTTATTCGAGAGATCGCTAGATTTCATAATGATGATGATATTAGATTACAGTTCTCATCCAAAAATATAGGACATTAGTATGATCTCTAAGTGTCTATATTTGCTTTAATGGAAAATATAAGTAGATGTAATACTTATAGGACTTGCAGTGATTTAAGATCAGTCAAAGACACAGGAATGCTTCCTGATAAGTTCTTGTTATTGAGACACCTATACCGCAGACATGAGAATTAGCTTGTAAAGAGGTTGAATAATAAATTTTGCAGATTAAAGGAATAAGGAATGAATGTCTTATAGGAAATGCAAGTTCTTAAGGTTGCCTAATGTGTTTGGAATTAGACCAGTTAGTCTGTTCAAGTAAAGATCCAAGCTCACCAAGCTTGCCAATTTTCCTAGCTCGTTTGGGATTGTTCCACTTACATTATTACCATATAGTTCCCTGTCATGTACAGAATAATAACTTCATAGATCAATCGAGAAAAGCTAAATTAAGATTAGTACTGTCATGTTTGATTCTCAACTTACAAGTACTGCAAATTTTTGAGCTAACCAAGCAGTGGAACTAGTTAACCCGAAAGGTTAGCATTTCAAAGATCATAAAAAAACATAAATTCTTTACATGCACATAAAAAATGGTTTAAACTATAGGAACTAAAAAATTAATTTTTCTAAAAAAGTATCATCCCCTTACCATCAAGACCATCCTGGTTACTACAAAGAATTAAAATCCATAACTAGATTCTACCGCAACATACCTTTTCCAGGCCTTTTCTTTGGCTTTAAGTATTGTGTCAGCTAAGTGGCTCTTTAATAGAGCCGCATGGTGGAGCATTTCAGGGGAGACTTGCCTCTCAAAAGCGCTCTCCCCTATAATGTTATAGCATGAAAGGTGAGATCATGCCCAAAATTAGCAGCAGAAAGATTCCTTCATGTCTCATGCTTACCCTTTAGATAGCCTTCTGGACATACAGTAACTACCTTAAAGTGGGAGCTCTGCTCAACTTGGTCAATCATATTCATTGAATCTGTACAGGAAACGTGCAGTGACATAAAAGATAATAGTAGCTAGCTAAGGCTTTGTCAACCAAACTGATACCAGAAACCATAATGCTAGCAGATGCTTATAAAACAACAACTTGAGCACTCACCCTTTCTAGTTTCTGGATCACCATGATCCCTTGACCTTGATCAAAAGTTAGGCCAGTACCTACATTTTCCTAAAATACAGAATTGTCATAGAAGATAGTGATCATGACAAAAGAAAGTAGCATTCTACCAATACCATAAATCCTGATATCATGATTACTTTTAAAGTACTAGGAGGTTCTGAAATTTTAGCAACATCTGACTCACTTTCGGATGAACTACTTCAATATGAACCTGTCAAGTCACAATTGCAAGAAATTATAGCTAGTCTAGAGGGATTATAGATTTCAATGAAAATCTCATCTTTAGTTCCCACCTAAAAGGAACAACTTAAGTCACAATTTTAAGGGCTCCTACATCAATATGACAATGTAGATTTGGTCCTAAAAAGATACTTGAACAAAGATCTACCTAACATAGTTATGTGCTTGAAGGCTTTTAAATAACACAACCATCCGAAAAAAGAGGTATTCTTTCCATTTACCAAAAAAAGAAAAACAAAACCAAAAACAAAAAGAGATACTCCAAGGACTTCCACACAGAAATACCAGAAAATAAGTCATTGCCCTATTAGTTGACAAACACAGGTCAAATTGGGTGCTTAATCTATGTCATTGAAAACAAACACAATGACAAGCTAATAAGGAGCAAAAACTTCAACTCCATTGTATTCCTCTAATTTTTCACAAATATAACTTGAAATTTGTAAAGTTTTGCCAAATAGGCCATTCTAGTTTTCATGAAATTTCACAAACATGAAGGAGATTGTGTAGCTTCAATGAAAGAGTGAAAGTTTGTGACAAACAGAGCTCCATTTGGAGCCATTCTATTGCAAAGTCTTCATCTACAAAGGGAAAAAATTGATGACAGCAAAAGAATGAGATATAAGAATCAAAGAAAAGTGAGAGTGATATATTATAGAGGAGATCATGGGAATTGTGTGGATTTCACATTGTATTTGGAGTAGAGAGAAGAGCATAAAGACATTGTGAAGGAACTGCAAATGAGAAAGCATCACTATGCAACTTGAGGATGCGTCTTGTGAGGCCCTTATTTCCCATTTTTTGTAGATATAGGGCAAATCAAGAACCATAGAAATTATAGGCAAATACATCCATATCCTAATAGAAATATATATGAGACTCGATGATCTATAGGTAAATAGATCTAGATCCAAATTTAAAAAACCCAAAAAATGTAAATAAATACAAATAAGTGATGATCTAGGGTATGAAATTGAGAAATCACAGATCCAAAGAAGCAAAAACAAGAGGATAAGTAGAAATTGAAGACAATAAATGAAACGAACCTTGCAATTGTTCTTTCGGATGGTGCTAGCTTGCAAAGGGAAAGTCTTTGAAGCTTCAGCATTGGCTTTGGACTCGAAATGATGCTCCTCATCCGACATGGCTTCGCCTCAAACCAGAGAGAGAAAGAAAGACAAGAAGTAAAGAGTTCCATCAATGAACACATTCATTATCAGAGGGAGAGAGCAAGGCCGGAGGGAAAGAGATGTCTGAGAGGGAAGGATTTGTTAGGAGCGAGAAGAACGACAACATTGTGTTCGATGGTGAGCTCACTAAGGCGCAGAAGAGGGAGGAGGCTAAAGATGAAGTACAGGCAGACTTTGTGTTTCGAATGCGATCAAGTAGGACAACAAAGTATATTTCGAAGAATTAAAAATAAAAAATATATATTGGCATTTAGTTACAAAAAGCCATCTTTTTAAAACTTTTTGTTCACATTTGACAAAGAAATGCTAACTTTTACCCATATTTTTATTAGCATTTATGCAAATAAACGCCAACTTTTTTATTTTGTTGGCGTTTATGAGATAAACGCCAACTTTTACTGTGTCTTTTGTTTGCATTTTCTAAAATAAACATTAACTATTCTTTTTTATTAGATTTTTGTTGGCATTTTTTAAAATAAACGTCAACTATTAGGCACAAATAAAAGTCAAATCTGGTGTAGTGTTTCCAATGGGAGCCAAACCAATAAATGGTGGTTTGCTCGAGGCATACCACACATAATGTCCAATGATTACTTCATTATATAAGCTGTTGATAATATCATCTCAATTATATAAAGCTTAATTACAACTATTTATTTGTATATGAATTTCAAACTTATTACCCTTTATGGATTGGTGCAAACCAACATGACTTACGATTTTGTTCAATAATATTTCCTACATAGCTCGTTCTACCTTCTTCTGAGTTCCCCACACCTTGAAGGGCATTTGGACAAAGGAATTCAAACCTATCATTGCATACCAACTAGGTGCAATATTGGTGGAGGAGCCTGTTAGAGAACCAAAATGAAAATAAATGTAGATAAAACATCAAATGTTTAGAAACCCAATTGATTGAAAAGATGCTTAGAAATGAAAATAAACTTACATAATACCAAGTTAGAGAATGGATATGTCCAACTCCTTCATATCTATGAAATCTTGGACATCATCTTTATTAAGATAAAAGGAATATGATTGAGATCCCACAATCCTAGGAGCCATGGTAACTTTAATGGAATTTTTTAATTGTTAAACTACAATTTTTAGACGTGAAAAAAATCACGTGCCCGTGATAGCTTGTGAGTTCGGAGATTGAGACTTGGGCATTGAGTCCATTGAATCCTTTCCCTAATCAAGTAAATAACAATGCATTATAACTACAAACAAAATCAATAAGAAATCAAGAGGATTATGAAGTTTTTGATAACTGAGGTATAGCCAATGTGACGAGTCTTTTTGGCCACAAAATATAATATCCTCGAGCTTGGTCTACCATCTCAACCTCATCATTTGGGAATGGCACATGTGCATAAGGCTCAATGGCATTGTCAACCGACACCTTTACTTGTTCCTCTAGCATTTGTTGGTAGTGGAAGGTTGATGCCATCTTATAAACTTGATTGTGAGCTACAATGCGCCTCATGGCAACATCCAAATATAGATCACGTGCCACTTCCACATCTTGTTCATAGTTAATGTCAAGTGTAGATGCATACCTAGCTTTCGTGCTTTGAAGCACAGGAGAAGGGGTTATCTCGACAGGTTGCATATGAATTTGCTTGGAAGAGAGCATAGACATAAACTCTTGTCGCATAGCTTCCATCTTAGCATCCATCTTAGCTCAAAACATTTGTTGCATTCGAGCTTTTATTTCCTCCTTAAAAACATGATCCAAAATTTTGTTTGATTTCCACTCCTTCTCCCACACCCCTAACACGACCTGGGTGCTCATCCTTGCCTAAAGCAGTGGCCAAGATATCTTGCCTTCCACATGGTGTAAATAACCCTTGAGAGGCTTCCTCCTCAAGAGAATCCTATAACATTCAAGTAACAAATATATATAATTAGCAATTGCACTGTTGAAGTCACATAATCACTATGATTGATTATAATTTACTTACAAGCTTTTTGCCAACCACTCTAGCTTCAAGGGTGATATACTATCCATGCTTATTCAACCTTGTGCTCTTCCATTTTTGAGCATGATTTGGGGGTGATGGAGGACAAAAAACAATGAATGGGTCTGACTCTGTAGCTTCTTGTCATTCCAGCAACTTCTCCTCTATCATCTTATGCTCCAACAACTCATATCCTCCACGAGACAAGTTGTGAGGATACACATTTTGTTTTTGCCTCTTTATTTTCTTCTCTTAATTTCTGTTAGATATAAATCCAATAAGCTTTTAAAGTAAGCACTCATAATTATAAATTAAATAATGAAAATGATAAATTTAATTACCTAACATTCAAGAGATAGTTGAATTTGAACAAACTTCTGCCATGTATCTTCATCTAAATATAGATACTTGATGCATGGATTTTGTCCCTTCAATTTACCACAAATGTATCTACTAGTGAGACTAGTTTTAAATCCCCTTAACTGCTCCGCTACAATTGTTAAACATTGTTTTCTCATTGTAATACTAAGAGGAATGTCATAAGTAATCTACAATTTAACACATACATACAATTAACTTAGTAATGAGCAATATTATATTAAAATATATAAAAAATATATCAATACAAAGGTTTATACCAAGATATCTTGAAAAATCTTGTCTTTGATAGAATATGGAACTTTTTCCACATAGGGAGCAAGATGTTAACTTTCCTGCAAGCCAAATCTCCTAAATAACTCTTATATTGAGTCCTTTTATGGCATCTTTCATAATCTAACTCACTGAGATTGTAACACCTTACTTTTAGACTCATTTTCCATTAGTTAGAATCCTTTTAAGTTTGATTATATTTGATCCTAAGCTTGAATCACATAAGAATGAAAATCAGAATTTCCAAAATTTTCGGTTACGGTTCATATGGTAATTTCCACTTTGCTGACTGAAATTTGATAATTCATAACGAATTCTAAAAAAATTATTTCATAGTGATTCAAGTCTCTAAAAATAGATAAAAACCTTCTCTACATGGAAAAAATATGAAACATAGCATTCTATTGACCAATTTATATAGTTTATTTCTCAAACATTTACTGTACATTTGGTCATTTTTTCTTCCCCAGGATTTTAGCCTTATATTTAAAAATTCATATCTCATTATATCTTAAGCCAAATCATACATTCCTTATGTCAGTGGAAATTCCTATGAGTCTACTTTCTATAAATATTTTTCTTGTACATTTATTCAACTTGTACAAGGCATAACATTAACTTAACTATTATGGGTCAGAACACTATTTCTACTGGAATAGTCTTAGGAGAAATTACATAACTCCTTCTTTATAGCTCCAAATGGTTTCAAACCAGTGGCATTCGTTTCCTAAGACTTGGAGCTTTCCATAAATGTAAATCACTAAATTTTTGGAGCTATACATGCCTTTTAAAAAATCCAGTGTTCACAATGTAAGTTCCAGTTTTTCCAATACTGTCCAGTTTTGAATCCTGAATTCGAAAATTCACTATAATTTATACATTTATCCAATTTAGGTGTTCTTTAGCTCTATGAAAAGCTTGTTCTGTGTACTTTAAGAGCATGTGTAACACTTATATAGGATACTCTATTTCAAATAGAGTTCCCCTGCTCAAATCAATACTGGTCATCTTATTCATAATTATGCCATAACTCATAATAAACTTCATAGACCTCATGCATCAACATTTATTGTTTCAAATCCACACATAACATCATAAGAGGACTTTAAGGAACATAATAATGTATAATTATAGAATTTCATCTCATACATACATGATACATATTTTCTCAACCTAACATTATAACTTGCAAAATCAAGTAATTCTCCATCATCCTCTTCATTTCCCTTGCATTTGTTTGAAAACTTCCATGTCCTTGCCCTAACATAGTTAATATTTGGAAAGTAATGCAATTCAAAGAATCTCAGTAGTTACACCCAATTATACAAGCATATTATCATAGCATCTCATAAAATCATCAATGGTAATCATAAGATCATAAATTCATATTATGCCATACAATTTCATAAAATTTTTGGCATGGTAACAGCTTAGAAAATGGACATCTTAGGGTCATAACACCCTTCAAACAACCAGCCAACAATGCAAATTCATCAGAAAGTATCCAAACAAATATATGGCATATTTATTGAATCATGAAAATCAAGCATGATAACATTAGGCATAAATGGGAAAATAACTACCTTCTTTCTTTCCAATGATCTCCAAACTTTGTGGACACTTCCATTGATCTTAAAACACTTCTTGAAACCCTATTACATCATAAAACAAGGTCTTAAGCCATTGATTGCATGACATCCTTCATAAAGAGCTCACTTTAACTCTAATTTTTCACTTTGCTTTCCTTTTGCATTTTCTTGTACAACATAATTGTTCTAACCTTTGTTGGACCTAAGGAATCCATTTTTGAGATCAAAATCATGAAATTATCTTTCTATTTCAAACCCTAAATCAAAAAAAATTCGATGAAATTATAGAAAAAGATTTACTCAATGAAACTTCAAACCACTTGTATTTACATGCATATCTCATATATTCTAAGCTTTTCCATGATTTTTTTGCCAAAGCTCACTTCTCTCTCTAAGATTTGCTTTGGCTGAACTCATGGAAGCTTGGAGGAAGACGATAACTCCATTAAACTACTTTTAAATACTTGCAAACACAAGTTAGAGACCAGAGGAACTTACTCTAGCCATTGTGTCTTGATCCTTGCCTTCTTGCTTCCTCTTCTTGTCTTCGAAATGTTGGGCTCTTCCTCTCTTTTCTTGCTTCTGTTTCAGACCTCTTCCTCTCTCTTTCTCAAGTGCATAAGTCGACCAAAATGAGAAGAGAGTAAAGAATAAAGTGATAAGCACCAACCAATCACCTCTTGCCATTTTTTTTTCAAATACTTCTTAAAGAAGTATTCACAAAGCAATTTGATAATAAAATTTTAACACGTGGGCAGCAGCTGCTCACACTGAAATGGGAGAGGGATTAGGTAATTAACTTAGCTAATCATGATTATCTTCTTTTGGTCAAAAAGCTTTACCTTCTTTGAGAAGTATTGGACTAAAATCAATTAAATAAATTCCCTCCATGTCCCTTGCAGCCTTCGTCATGTCATATTGAGGGAAAGTTGTCCAAAAATGCTTTATAAGTTTTAATGGATCAAAATACCAATTACCGATAACTGTTACCCATATCGATTAATTATTTTTGCTAAAACTGTCATTATATTGGTATAGGATTATCCAAAGGTATCTTTTGGACTAAAATCATTTTTGTGACCCAAAATATAATTTAGCAAGGCGTATTCACTTTTCTTGAATTAATACTGCCTCTTGCTGCAGTCTAAATGACCTTTATCGGGTAACATATTAATATTAAATCCTAATTACCCAAGAAATATTATTATGATCTCATTAAATTCCATACTATATATCATTGGGCTTAACTCCTTGAGAGCTTCATTTTGACTATCATTTTTCATATTTCCAAAAATACCCTTGCTCTGGGGTAAATTTATAATTTTTGAAACTTTCGGGTCATTAGCTGTAAATTTTGCCAAACTTATTTTCATTTCCTCCCCCACGTGAATTTCTTCCTTAGGGACTACATTGCAAGCATTCTTAGTTCTTAGGGTCAAAATATAATTTTCTCATTTTTCCATTTAATCTAAAAAAAAGATCTTTTTGCCCTTCTTCATACTTAATGATATCTCTCAATTTTTTCCAGTTACTCATGCATTTTATGATATCAACATTTTTCCCTGGGGTTTAAATTCAATATTAACATTTTTTTTCTAATATGGGAAATGACCGTTTTGCCCCTGAACCGGATAAAAATGTAATTATTCATTCTTTTGGGCACTTTCTTGTAATTTTACCTAAAGATTTTATTATTTCTTTTTTCACTATTCACAATAACTTTAAATTGGTCTATCTCTTAACCTGGACCTCCCCGGAATGCCATACTTATACCATTGCGCTCAGCTTGGAACGAATTTTCATTCAAGTGGTATATTGCATATTTTCTGGGGTAAGTTTTGAAATTAATTTCGGCTAAAAATCTTATAAAAAATTAATTCCAACTAAAAATGAAACATATCTTATTTTGAAAATTAGATGAGAAATAAATTTCTTCTAAAGGCCAATTATATATAGCCTTTTTGTCTTATTTTGTTTCTCATCTTTTATTTATTTTATAACATTCCATAAAAATAGAGATATTACAGAGATCAACATGTAATCTTTATTGACTACCTCAAGATTTGGTTAATGAACTCATAGTCATGGTACGTCTACTAGCAGTACTTCTACTAGTAGTACTCTTCCTAGCTATCATGGCAAGTTGCTCAAAATTGCTAGAGAAATCCATATCCCTGTTTAAACAATAAGATAAGAAATGTAAGTACATTGAAATAAAATTAAATTATAGTAACAAATTAAATTAAAATAATAAATGAAATTAACCCTATGTGTGTGCAAAATTAAACTTTGAATGTGCGTGTGTGTAGGAAATGGAAAAATCACCTCAGGAGAAATTATCTTATATAAGGATATTCTCCCAAATCCCTTCATGATGATCATGTATTGTGACATGTACATCATCTAGTTAATCTTCTTCATTTAACTGATGTAGCCTTGAAGAAAAAGGAGGGGTTTCATCAATATCAAAAGTAGATTCATTGTCCTCAATACTAGTAGTTTGTCTCATCCCTTGAAGAATAATGGACCACTTTTTATCAGCTAGATCAATGACATAAAAAATTTGTTTTGCTTGATTTACCATGATAAAGGGCTTCTTCTTGTATCCTACCCTACTAAGATCCACCAAGGTAAATCCTAACTCATCTATTCAATACCAGTGTTACTATCAACCCATTTGTATTTGAAAACAGGAATTCTAAATGCTATGTGGTCAACCTCACATATCTCTTCAATAACCCAAAAATATGATACGACTGCCAAAATAGGGTTTCGATCTTTTGAACTAGAAAAATGCATCGCTTCAACTACTACCATAACCCCACTATTTTGCATGGTGCTCTTGTTATCCTAGGCTTTGTATAGAATGAATACCCATTGATGTCATATCCACTCCAGCGTATGACATCAAAGCGAGGCCCACTGGCTAACCATCTTAGTGTATTAGACACATTATCATCATTCATAACCCGTTCGTTGAACCAGCATCTAAAATCTTGTTATGCTTATTCACCAACTATTTATCACTCTTTCAAGCATTCTTTTCCTTGACAATGTTTTTATGCATGGTCAAGGCTGAACTTCATCAGTGTTATTCAAGATGTATAAATGTGCTTGTAACATTTTTGCACGACCTATGCTTTTCACTTTGCCTCCTCGTATACCCTTACCTTCACATCTTCCCTTGTGGCAAGACTTTGGAAGTCTAATAGCTGGTACTGTTGACAAATATCAAGTATAAAACTCATTAACCTCTTCGGCAACATATCTTTCAACAATAGATGCCTTAGGCCAGTATGGATTCTTGACATACCCTTTTAGGATTTTCATGTATTGCTGAAATGGGTACATCCATCTCAAATAAATTAGGCCACAAAGCTTTATCTCTCTAACCAAATGAACAATTAAATGAATCATGATGTCAAAAAAAGATGGTGACAAATATTCAGTACATCTGAAGTTGGCATAAAATAACAACTACTTCATTCTCCAATTCATCCAACTTCTAGGGGTCTATCACTTTGCTACATATAGCATTGAAGAAGAAATATAGTCTAGTTATAGTGTGCCTCACATTTTTTGGCAATATGTCACAAATAGCCACTGGTAATAATTGTTGCATCAAGTCATGACGATCATGAGACTTTAAGCCTACTAATTTCAAATCGTTCATTGACACAAGCCTCTTGATGTTGGACAAATACCCTTGTGGCACTTTGATGCCATTTAAACACTCACAAAAACTTCTCTCTATCTTGGACAATGTATAACAAGTTAGGGACAAATAGGTCCTCTTTCCTACTGGCTGTGGAGCCAAGTCTGCTCGTATTCCCATTTCAACCAAGTCCAGTCTCGCATTCACACCATCCTTACTCTTCCCTTTTATATCTAAAAGTGTTCCAATAAGACTACCACACACATTTTTCTCCACGTGCATCACATCAAGACTATGCCTCACCTCAAGATTATGCCAATATAGAAGATCAAAGTAGACCTTTTTTTCCATAAATTATTCTTAGTTGCAAGCTTTTAGGTCTTACCAAAGATCACATTGATGTTTTTCACTCGTTGATAAACTTGCTTTACAGTTATTGGTTCTGGAGCATTTTCATACTCTTGCAAGCCATTGAAAGCTTTTTTCAATCTACGATAAGGGTGGTTCCTTTTCATAAATTTTCGATGACCAAGGTAGATAGTCTTCTTTCCATGTTGAAGTTGATGGTAACATGTCCCTTCTTCATAGATAGGGCATGCTTTGTGGCCCTTATACTATATCTAGACAAGTTCCCATATGCAGGGAAGTCATTGATCGTGCAGAAGATCATGGAATGCAACATAAAAGACTCTTTGTGATACGCATCAAACACATCCACACATTTACCCCACGACATCTACAATTCCGCAAACAAAGGTCCCAAGTATATGTCAATGTCATTTCCTGGCTGTTTTGGGCCTAAGATCATTATAGACAACATGACGTAGTTGTGTTTCATGCATAGTTGAGGAGGGAGGTTGTAAACCACCAGGAGAACATGCCATGAACTGTGTATATTGCTAAGATTGCCATAAGGGTTCATTCCATCCTTATAGAGTCCAAGCCTTAGATTTCTTGGCTCACAACCAAATTCAGGAAACAATTGATTAATTGTTTTCCATTGAGGAAAATCAACTAGATGTCAAAGCTTTCAATCAAATTTTCTTCCATGTGCATGCCATCTCAAGTTCTTTGTATCCTTTGTATTAGCAAACAAGCGTTTGAACCTTAGTATTATTGGGAGGTACCAATAATACCTTCAAAGGAGACCCATCAATGATCTCATCACCATCCCCCTTCACTTTATAGCATGATGCCCCACATTTTAGACATACATCCAGCCCTTTGTACTCATTTCTATACAATAAACAATCATTAGGACAAGCATGTATCTTTTTAAACTCCAAACCCATTGGGTATAGGATTTTCTTTGCCTCATAGTTATGATTCAGAAGTTCATTACCTTCGAGAAGCATATCTTTCAATAACTCAGGCAAATAAGTGAAACTATTATCACTCCACCCATTTCTTGCTTTCAAATTGATCAATCTCAACATTGCTGACAATCGTGTGTATTTAGTACAGCCTGGGTACAAAGGTTTCTTTGCATCACTGCACAACCTATCATATGCATGTGATCGCTCAAAAAACTCTACTCTGACATCATGGATTATGTCCTCCAATCGATCATTCAAATGCGCATCAACTTCCTCCCTTTTGAACACACTTGACATTTCTATTTCACCATGCCATATCCATTGTGTATAGTTCTTATTGAACCTATTACAAAATAGATGGTCTCTAATTTCTACAATACTTAGTCACCTCCCATAAAAACATTGCATACATGGACAATAAAACCTCGCATTATTATCAAGAACATTTCTTTTAGCAAATTCTAGAAATTGCTCAACTCCATTTTCATATTCATCATTTGTCTGTCTAGCGTTTATCCAACTACGATCCATGATTACTTAAAGGAAATTGGAGTCCACAAGTTATCTTTAATTATAAAGAGCTATATTATATTTTCCATATTAAAGGAAAGTCAAGCTCCAAAAGTTCCATAAATACGTTAGTATCCTATGAGTTATGCAAAAATTTTAGTGAAGTCTCCCTTAAATATTGAGCCTCCTAAAATTTTATAACAATCAATATTAAAAGACCAAATGCAGAAAATAATCAATAAATAATATGGCAATGTAAAGCTACCATCAATCCATTAGTAAAGAAACTTTAAAGGTCAAATTTTCTATTTTTCAGTAGTGAGCTTATTTGTAGAATTTGAATTAGGACATCCAAATTTCACTACGACCTAACTATTTTCAATAGTAACATACTAGCCACCCCCCATACAAAATTTGGAAAACAATTCATTAATGTTTCATTAAACTTATAAGTTCCTTATATACACACTAAAATAAAAATGAATGCTCAAATGCACGCTTGTTTATTTCAAGTGGTAGTGGCATCAATATATCACTTTCAACTAGTGAAATAGCCACCTCCTTAACTGACCTCTACATTTATTTTAATAATTACCAATAATTCAATTGCTAAGAGAATAGACCTGCAAGATAACGCATAAAGGTTTCATTTATTTCTTATGAAATTATTTTAGTCTTAGATTATTTTTTTAAAAAAATTTTTTTTACATCAAGTATTTTCTTAAAAAAATATCACAAACATACGTTTTAACTTCTTAAGATAATGTAACCGAAAAAAATAATTTGTTCCAAAAAAAGCTCCACAAAAAAGTGCAAAATAAAATCCATCAAAAAGTTCAATTTTTAAAAAAAAAAAATCATAGTGGAGGACAACATGCATAAATTGGCTACAAATTGCATCAAAATTCACTAGTGCATCATCTTGAAACATGTATATATAATCTAATGATATTTTTAATATTATTATTACTTTTTAAGCTTTTTTCTTCATTTAATTATTATTTGTTTTATTTGAATAATATTTTTTTAAGAGGAAGTTATATTATAAGTTTTTTAATACTTGAATAATAAATAAGCTGCTCACAAAAGGGGATTCTCTAAATTTAAAAATAGAAAGATATTTTTTCTAATTTTATATGATTTTGAAAATCCTAAAAGAAAGGGATTAATTTTGATTAAAATTTATAAGTTTAGGAAGATTTGCATTAAGAATCCCAACAAATTAATAAATATTTTGTTAGGATTCCTTGCTCTTGGAATTGATGTGCATATAAAAAATCAAATAATCTATTGATATTGTTTTACCAATATCATCAATTTCTTTTCTATTAATTAAAAACTATATATTAATGTCAATTATTGTATTAATATATTATAAAATTTATAATAAATTATACTATTTATAATTTTTAATTAATGAAAATATGTCTATATTTTTATACTTCATAAAACAAATCACATAAGTAAAATTTAGAGAAAGACAAATTAATATAACAGATACATTATTTGGAAAACAAGTTTTTTTCTAAATAAACAAAAAAAAGTTTTGGATAAATTGTATTATCAAAATTTTTTATCAACACCAAATAAAAAAAATTACCTAAGACGGACAATATCCAAAACCTTTAGAGAACACTGTTGAGGTCCAGTTTTGTTGAGATTAGAATCCACGTCACAGTATAAAGTTTACAATCCAAAAAAAACTGAATGCAACTTTGTCAATCAAGCTACATCTATTTATAAGGATACAATCTGACAACACCCATATTTATGTATATCAAGAAACACAACCCATAATGATAGGTTCTCTTGAACTGTAATTTCGATGACGCCACAAGGAAGAACAAATTCCTTGATAAGTCATAGTTCAATCTAGCACTCAAAGAACACAAGAGAAACTCACAAAGTCTGAAATTCTATTCATTAAATCTGAAAAAGCACATAAAAGTTAGCCTTAAATATATAAGGTAAAATCTAACTTAATAAGCCTAAAAAACCTAATTAATTTGGATTCAAGTAATTCTACTGAGATTATGAGACTTTGGGCTCAAATAATACTCTTATTGGACCTAGAAAACTAATAAAATGAAACCCCAAAATAAATAATGAAAATTCAGATGAAAATAATAAAAATAATACCCTTATAAACATGCCACCATATTAATAAAATCAAATGTTTAGCACATGACATGCTTATTTACAAGGTGGGTCTTCAAAAAAACTACTAACTAACCAATTGAGCTTTATTAATCACTTAAGTTTAGCCTATAATTAATAAAAATGAAATTAAATAAATTAAGCCCACTAATGCCTAAGTCACATGCTCTTTTAATGAAGCATATAATCTTTTAAGTAGTATCTTCCAATGGGCTCCTTTTGGGCTTGGATCTAAAACTTGTATTTTGGAGTTAATGATTGCACTTACAAGCCCCTTTTGGGCTACAACTTCAATCAAGTGAATGGGCTTTAGTCCATTAAGCTATTTGATCACTTCAATGCTTCGGTTTCTTGCAATGGATCTTTATCTCTCCAAGCTTGGGCTTTATGTTCAGCACCTTGATCAAGTCTTACAAGTTCTCTATAACACCCTATACTCAAACACCTCCAAATTTGACCAAAACCTTCAAAACCCAATCATGCATAACCCCAAACATCTCAAAGGAACTTTCCAAAGTTTCAGAGTAGCAGAAAAACACCAGAAATGCACCTGAACAGGGTGAGGCCACGGCCTACTACAGTGTCGCCGCGACTCCAACCCTTCACAGACTCACTGACGCCCACTGTCTTGCTGGCGCTGTGACCTGGATTTTTGGCACCGCGGCCCCAACATCAGAACTTATATAAGCAAAATGCTTATTTGCCAAGCCAACTTCTGACTCGTATAACTTCATGCTCTGAACTCTGATTGACCTGATTCCAACTCCTACAGATCTCTCTTGTCATTATCTAACCATGGATACCAATTTCACTCAAATCCAACTCCATTTACAGATTTTGAACACCCAATACTGTTTTTGCCACTTTTTGACCAAAACTCACAACCTATCACCTCAAATTGCCACCAAAGGCAAATGGACACCTAGAGACCCTTCACATAGGTCATATTTCGCTAGACTAACATGTCTAAGAAGGTTTTACCCTGAAAATCTTTTCTTCGAGAATTGACCCCCTTGACCCCCAAACCACATAATGGGCTATATGCACACAACTCACATACATGGCCCAAAACCACCCTTGGGCTCGCATTCAACCAGTCCAGCATACAAATACTTGCTCATACATTAAAGATCCATACCAGGGTCTACTGTCAATATCACACATCGTACATCACATGCATCTCTATACTTATCTTACATAACATCCATCAACAACACTATCATCCCATTATATACAGATAGTACTCCTAGGACTCTCATCCAGGCAACCAGCTACAACAACCTACTTGGCACATAATTACATAAACTAAGTTATAACCATGAAATATACTAGAAATTCCCGAGGACGGAAAGATCGCTAACTCCTTGATCCTTTCTGAACGAGCACCAGAGTCTTTACCTGAAAGATTAGTTCATGGGAGAGGGGTGTGAGATGATGTCTCAATAACTGGGGACAACCACACACATAAACATATATATATATATATTCTTATACATAACTCATATAACACATGAATGCAATGTAAAATGAATGGTATGCATGTCGCCCTCTCAGGGGTCTCATCCTTGTCCTCCATAACATATACAATCCATCTTTATCCTCCCTAACATATATGGTCCACCCTTATGCTCCCTAACACATAATCCACCCTTATCCTCTCTAACACATATACATATACACATATCCCATCCTTATCCTCCCTTACACATATATTGTCATACGTTATATATATATCATCATATCATCACCACTCCATCCACCATATAACACGGTCTCACAATATCATGTGGTAATCCTAATGTATCATCATATAATCATCATCATGTCATATCATCATGTATGCACCATCTCATATCATATTAATGTCAACATCATATATGTCATCATCCCAATCATCATCATCATCTAACTGTACACATACCATGATATATATATATATAAAACAATACACACAAGACATCAATATCGTGGTATGAAAGTGACATGCATATATACACAACTATACAATACCACATAAACAAACACCCGATTACCTCAAGTTATCAGCACCACGCACACAGAGCTTAGGCCAGCCTCCAGAGCACCCCAATCATGAACTATAAGCCTCCAATTAGCCAATCTACCATTACAACAATAAATACCTTTTATTAACATAATTCCCATAACACTACAATCCACAATCTAGCCATCCAAGCTCAACCCAAAGTTCTAATAACATACACACATACTAATAAACCTTAAACAACCATTCAAACACACACTAACACATACCATTTCGGATTTCCAGTTCTTTTCCCAAATTCCAACTTTGGGTTTAGCTCAAACCCATCATAATCCAATCAAAACTCATACCCAAGCTTCATTAACACAAAATCACACTCCAATAATCCCTTTATGCACCATTTAATCGGTGGAAATCAACCAAACATAGACTCCCACACAAACCCCCGAAAAAACAACTCCAAATCGAAGAGAAAAATGAAAAGGAAGAGAGTAGATCCACTTACAACTGAGAAACAAGCTTCTATGGTCCAGAAAACATCCCCCTAGGTCGGATTTTGCATGCCCTAGCAGAGCTTCTCGCTGCTTCTCCGTCGCTCCCTCCATTTCTCTCTTTTCTTTTTGTCTAAAATGATTCTGATTTAAACCAGTTTTTCGACTCTTGCCGCGGCTCCAGATAAGTCCGCCGCTGCGCCACCAGTTTCAGTCAGAAAAATGCCTCTGGAATTGGCTCTTGCTGTGGCTGCCTTGCTTCCCACCGCTGTGTGAAGCTCATTTCTTCTTCACTTGAACCTTCTTTCATCCTATTTTCTTCAGTCCTGCACACAATGCTAAAGACAAGCATCATGAAGGGTGTTACATTCTCTCCTAACTCTTGCAAGTTATGCCTAGCCTTTCATCCATCACATAAACACCTTGGCAACTAACCCAACCCAAATCTTTTTATAAATTACCAAACTAGTACTGCATCTTTCCAACTTACATCTTTTATTGCAATATATATGTCAAGTACTAATTCAAAAATGTCTATGAAGAATAGTTTTTTATATCAAAACTCAGCAAGCTACCATTTGAGTAAGAAAGAAATTACTATTAGTTTATAGCGACCAAATCTATGAAAAAGGAGTATTTAATCCAAACATCATATTAAGTGTGATGCAAGTAGTTATTGTAATGCCAACATTGTCATTAACACTTGGAATCCACAAGATAGTTTATGGTTCTCATCTAGTCTTCACTTACATGTTACAACTAATTCAAGCTTTTCTCATAAGAATTTCAGTATCTAATCCAAAGACATTAGTGTCTAATCCAGGCAAAATGCAAATTGTAATGATACATGTTATGGTAAGAGTAGAATCACGTGGGTCACAAAGAACAAAGAGTTAAGTATTTACATGATTATATGTGTCATCTAAATATTTTTGGCACAAAAGACCCCCTATAATGATAACTTAATCATAAAATGGTAATTGAATGGAAGATCTACAATAGCATGAGAAAGTTAAAATACATCTACATACCTAGATAACAAAATGGTGGTAGTCGGAAATCAGATACTTCTTTAAACCATCTATTAAGAAACAGATAGAGATTTAGCAATTATGCAACCCACACTAAGTAGCAAAATTTTCTAAAACACAAGGTAGAAAAGTTGTATTACTCTAAAATTGATAGGCGAACGTCCTTAGGTAATTCAATCAATTCTGGTTTATCCAAAGAGAGAAGAAACTCCCTTGCATATGAAATTTTTGACCACCTACAATACTGAATCAATAGATAAGTTTCCATAAGGACAATATAGAATATATAGTTGGATTGCTTGGTTTCTATTTACAATCAACAACTTCAAGTAACTTGTCAATTGTGAGACTTATATGTTAATACAGTGAATCCAGAGCAACCAGGGGCTTTGCCAATTAATTTAGACAAACACAAAAGATATCAACTCCATTGAATTGATTTTTATCATAAACTAAAACAAACATCTTCTTGTATCTGTCCAGTCTCTAAGCCACCAAAATGATACTTATAAAAGAAAGACATTTTCTGAAACGGAAAAAGGTTGAAAGCTTTTAATAAAATACTTTACTTGTTAGGATCTGTGGAGACCAAATATATATATCTTATCCAAAAATGAAGTTTCGTTGAATCTTTGTGTGAGAAAATCTGTATGTAAGCTTCATATCAGAGATCACCCCCTTTTAATATATTCAAAGCCTTAAAAAAATATTCAAAATCTGGGTAAATATCAAACCAAAATTTATAGGAAAAAAAAAACCCATGCACCTATCACGAAGAATGCGTTTCAGTGAAGGGAACGGATGGCTGCGTTTTAGTCTCTAGGCTTAAAGACAAAGATAGAGGGACAATAGGATGCGATTTTCACTGAGAGAGAGAGGGACGATGAAAACAGAGGCATCATTGCAAAGCATGTACGACGTAATGGCACGACACAATGAAGATAGAGGGAGGAAGAAATTGATGATTGACGACTATGGCTGGAGGTTTTGGAGTGGAGGGAGAAAGAAAAGAAGCATCTTTCAGAGAGAGAGAGAGGGATGATGGAACTTTTAGAGAGAGACGGATGATGGAGGATGTGTGGGAGAGAGGAAGAAAAAGGCATGCTTTTTGAGTGAGCGAGAGAGTAAATTTCTTGGACTAGAGTGGAAGAGAGAAGCCTACACTTTGAGCTAATTTGCAGAGGAAGTAATTTTTTTTTTATAATTAAGTCACATCATTTTTTAGTATAAAACCAATATAAAAATAAATATAGATACATAAGTTATTTGTATAAAACTGATATAACTACATAATTCAATAAAATAAATATCATATTTTTATATTATATTTATATAATTTTATTTACATATTTTCATTTTTTTAATAAAATTTACATATTTTTAATTAGTTGTATTAATTATAGAATGTAGTTATATTAATAATATATTTTTATATTACTAACACATTTTATTTAATTATATTAATTAAAGAATTAATATATTATAATATAAAATGTAATTGTAGTCAAATAGCTTTTGTAGGGAGGTAAGAATTCAAGTTTACATCGGTTTAAAAAAAACCGATATAAATACATTAAAAGTATATTAAATTATACATATTTACAAATAATATAATATAAAAATCTAATTATAATCATATAGTTATATAATGCTATATTTCTATGCACATGCAAGTTTGTCTTGTGCTAAAAAATTATGATGGTATATTTCTATCTACATGCAAGATATATTGTAATTGATTAATTTATATAAGTATATGTTTATTTAGTTCCATTAATATGAGTTTTAACATGATAAAAAAATTACATCGATCTTTTAAAAAAACCGATGTAGAAAGATATAAATTGAAAATTTTATTTATAAAATTGCCACCGGTTATCATTTTATATTGGTTTTTTTTTAACCGATATAAATAACTGATATATAATGGAGCTTTTGTAGTAGTGAATTTGTTGATTTTATTTTTCTTCTTTAATTTGTAGGTTCTATGATAAGGTTTTTTTTTTATTTCCTGATTAGATGTGTGTAATCCTTTTTTGATATTAATAAAATTTCATTTTTGGCTGAAAAAACCCGTAGTGTAGCAAGGAGCAGAAAAGAAGGAAAATTTTCTTTTGATAAATAAAGGTCTTTGAGTATGCTTCTTCAAAACCATACCAAAATAATATATTTTGGATATGCTTTTAGGAAGCCTGCCCTATGGGTAGGATTTTGAAGCGTACACAGAGGCTGAAAATAAGCGTAGCCAAAAACAAAAAAAAGCATACTAAAAGACCATGTTTGTTGCAGCGTGCATGCCGAAAGACCATTTTTGTTGTAGCGAATCAAACTATGACCGATATATTATATGAAACATGTTCTCCAAAATTATTCATTATTCATTAATGTCAAAACTCCGAAACACGTACAAAAGTAAACTTTTTGCTCTTTTTGGCCAAAATTTTTTTTTTTCTCTCAAGTCTATAGAAGCCGCACTATATAATTGTAACTGAGCATCGGGT
Organism: Adenanthera pavonina; assembly: GCA_026686845.1. Lineage (NCBI taxonomy): Eukaryota > Viridiplantae > Streptophyta > Magnoliopsida > Fabales > Fabaceae > Adenanthera > Adenanthera pavonina. The sequence continues at coordinate 16,719,845 of JAIVEN010000017.1, forward strand.
AAAAAAAGTAAAATGAAATGGTACTTACCCAATTGCTTTAGAATGTCGGTAAATGTAGCCTGCAAAATAGAATTATTTCAATTTAGGATAACATATCATTAATTGGTAGAGAGATACTTAATTTATCAATGCGTCAAAATTAAACTTTTTTTTTCTTTTTGCACACATCAAAAGGAAAAAAAATCAGTAACATAAAAAAATTATCGAAAATAAGGAAGCTTACAAACAAAAGGAAATTATGAAATGAGAAAGAAAAAGAAGAAAGAAGAAGGCGGCATGGGAAAAGGAAGTCTGGAAAGGAAGAACTTCAAAAATTGAATATGACGATCCAAAAAAGCTTCATAAGCAAAAAAAAAAAATACTAGATTTCACATGGATCTGAAATAAGAGTTTTGAGTTTTAAATATGGAAAAAGAGAGAGAATTTGAAGCAATTTCTTGGGTAGCAATTACGTGAAAAGGGTGAGAAGCAAAATAGAGCAGTAATTACGTGGGAGTGTGGAGAAAGGACGAAGGAGGTTAAGTGCTGGGAAAAAGTTAAGATCATGCAGTGCAGTTAAGATCATGAATGATTTAAAAAATTTAAATTTACATTTACAATTTAAAATTGTGGGTTTTAAAGGAAATTTATATTTGTTTAATTGAAAGAGTTAAGATCATGGATCATGGAGTGCAATTAAGATTCTGGGTATTTTTTAAAAAAATTCAATTTTCAATTCTCAATTGAAGTTAAATTGAATTGAAATATTTATTAAAAGAAAATCGGAGAAGCACTGTTTATAATCATGCTTATCATCAGTATTTTTCTTGAGAAATATTATTATAAAGGGGATGAGAAGCTGGATACATAACTTTTCACTATGATCTCATTATATCATGCCTGAACAATTTATATATTGAGATGCCAAATTGGAATAGGAAGCATATATGTCAAATTCTCCACCTTCAGCTTATACTACATGAAGTCTGAAAGATTAATTACAGGAAAAGTGAGAATCCAAAAGTTGCATTTATAACTGCGTATCTTAAATATCATCCCATTTTCATGTATGTGCACATCAATTTTATAATATGATAGCAGAATTAATCAAACTTTATAGTATAATAAAAAATTAAAAAAAGTTTTTGGTTTAAAGATGGTATTTTGGTTTTCTTAAAAAATGTTAAATTAGGTGATAAAGTAATAAACCAAAAAATGTTAATAGGAGGCTTTAAATTTGAGACCTTTTCTTTTTTTGTGACAATTTGAGACTCTTTCAAGTGAGTAATATTACTTTGCGGCGCACTCACTGAGACCTATGCACTGTTCAACTTCAGCTTCATCAAGTATACAATGAAACGGGGCGTTTCATGTTTGTTATGTGACGTGGCTCAATCCTGTGCCTCAACTCGTCGGATGGCCAAGATTTCCTTACTCCAGGAGCTACTTTTTTTTTTTTAATCAAACTTCAGGAGCTACTTCACGCAAGCCAACCGATTGAATTCCATTTAAGTCATGAATGCATAGAATAAATTTTTAAAAAAAATGTATGCAGTTCAAAAACAATAAATAAAATATTTGCAACTAGAAAGTAACAAAAATAAAGTATTTATTATCTATGTGTAATGATTTTTCTCGTACTGTAATATTAGTGATAAGCATCTCCATTCCGAAAAAAAAAATTAATAATCAATTAGAAATTCTGTAAGAAATAGCAAGGCCACCTATATATCATGTTTTAATTATGTTAATTATCTAATTTATAATTTGACCATATTATTGTATTCATGATATTTTAAACTAAATTGATAATGTGAGTGAGGTAAATATAATAATAGTAAAAATCAGATAAATGTACTTAAAAGAGATAATATTTCCCGTCAGAACACTTCTGAGGTTTTAGCAGCCTGTGGGTCATACTTCCTAGTGCTGTAATTAATATCTTTCCGGTGAATTATGCTGTTCCTTCCAATTTCTTCAGCAACCACCACTTTGCATGATAACATAGAAGAAAAATAAAACAAATAAAAAAATTAACTTGCAAGTGACTAAGTGCTCCTTTTAAAAGCATTATAAAATTATGGAGCAGACATACATTATCATTAAATAATTTCATATTTACTATTTATAAAAATCAATAATAAAAAGTAAATTATATATTTCTTAAATTAACTTAAAATCATTTCATTGCCACTTATGTATAAGTTGAGCCAACCTATGTTGGCACGTGCATGCGTGGCCTGAGTACATTTTGGTTCATCCCCATACTTTTTTTCATACCTCTCCATACATAATATCTTTCATGATTGTGATGAAATTGCCAAAAAAATAGTCTATAAATAAATAATATATTTAATTTAATGGTATGTATATTATTATTAAGAGATTAGGATCATTTCCAGCCAATTTCCTCAATACCTCTCTATAGCCAAATCTAAGCCATTTAATAATACATTTAAGGGTTCAGATTTGCCCATTTTGTGTTTCCTTCTTTATCACAATTATTAATTGGTGGATGGGACATAAACAAAGTCAGTGATATTTTCAATAGTAAAAAGTAAAAACAAATACATCATATGAGAAATAGAGAAGTGTTGCATTTAAAAATATAAATTCTATAATTTTTTGGATCATCTCCATACTTTTTTTCATATCTCTCCATACATAATATTTTTTACTGATTGTGATGAAATTATCGAGAAAATAGCCTATAAATAAACAATATATTTAATTTAATGGTATGGATATATTATTAAGAGCAAAATGCTTTAAAAAACAAGATTATGTTCATTTATAGTAATAATTAAATGAATATAATATATTTGGTATAATCTCATAATTAGTGATGTTTCACTCTTTAAATAAAATAGATACCATATACTGAAAGAGGTATGGAGAGAAAGAGGACCCAAATCCATCATATATATATATATACACACACATATGTGTATGTGTGTGTGTATATATATGTGTGAAGGTTGTTGGTCACAGGTTGTTAATTTAATTGTTTTTGTTAGCTTCAGTGGATTCACACCATCAAATGTTGTTTGGTATGAAACCATACAAACTACATCTGAAAAAGCGTTAAACCGTAATCATATGTTCAAATACTGCATGCCAAATTTCAAGCTCACTATTAATCTGCACTCCACTTTTTCACATATCTTAATTAAATCTTAGTGGTGTTTTTTTTTCCATATTTATTTTTCACTTAAAACACATGCATCAGAATTAAAGTACTTATAAAATTAATATGATCAAATTCTATGAGGTAATTGAGTTGAGTCATTTGATATATATATCTTGCTTTTAGTCATGATATTTTTTCAGTTAAAAGACATTTAAGTTGTCTGTGTTTTTTTTTAAAATAATAAAAAGAAAGTTTGTATAATTTTAAGAAAATTATAAAAAGACTTCATATATTTTTGACGTTACTAATTCTGTAAACTAATGCTTGAAGATTCTTTCTTAATGTACCAATGACAAAGTCCAAATAGAAAAATTTCAAATATTTCAACTTGGAAAAGTTAGTCAAAATAATAGCACGGTGATATGATGCTCAAAGAGAATAGAGTTTATGAACATGTTAAAAGGCCAAGAGGATGATGGGAGTACTATGTCTCCTCTTTGTCCCCTGAACAAGCATGTTAATTAACATTCAGATACATAATCGAAACGTTGTTAGTAAAAAAAGTTAATTATAACTCAATTATTCAAACTTTAAATCATGTTTTGTGTTTTTACTGGTCTTAAACTAGAAGTATCCCCAACCGACAAGAGGACTATTTTTTTTTTTGAAGTACTGAGGGCAGAGGATAATTTTTTCTTAATTAAGTTTGCTCTATACAAATGTTGAGAATCAAACTTCTAATTACTTGTTTAAGGAATGAAAACTTCTACTTCTCATGCTATCTGAGAGAAGCATGTTTTGTGTTGTCACTCTATTTCTCTACCAAATCCTCCACTTTGTCTTTTCGAACAAATTAATTAGGGGGACCAATTGTTCAACGTGATGAAAACGTGATATCATCCCACAATCCCTTAGGTTAAATGAAAGGGAAGTGAATTCGATTTGATCTTCTCTCCATAAAACATTTATTATATTTTCTTCTTATAATCATGATTTTATCACATTTTTAAACAAAATTATGTTTTAAGTATCTAAAATTTCTTGCTATACAAGTCATTAAAAATACTTTAGCTGATTCTTCGGATCCAATGCAATGTATGAGAAAATGTGTGCAAAACTGCAATAGAATTTCAAATCTTCAAACTTCAGTTAGGAAAAGTTAGTCAAAATAATAACATGATGTGATATAGTGCTTAAAGAGATCGAAAAATATCCGTGGACGTGTTAAAAAGCCAAAGAGGATCATGATGGGGACTATTCTCCTCTGTGTTTCCTGAACGAGCAAGTTGAGATTCAGATAACATTCAGATATATATATATATATATATATATAATGGAAACGTTATTAATGAAAAAGTTAATTATAAATCAATTAATCAAACTTTGAGGCATGTTTTGTTTTGTGTTTTGTCACTTTCGTTTGTCTGCCAAATCCTCCACTTTGTCTTTGTGAACATACTAGTGAGTCTTATCGTACAACGTAATGAAAATGTGATATCATCCCACAATCCCTTTGGTAAAAACGGAAAATGAATACGTACGAGTTTCAGAATATTTTAAAAAAGTAATTAATTGTTTAGAGATCTTTATATTTTAAAGATATTAGTTTTCAGTAGTTAGTTATGGAGAAGCACTTGGTGCTTACAAAAAAAAATGATTAATTATTTAGAGATTTTATGAAATATAAAAATTATTGTGTTTGGTTAAAAAAAAAACACTTTTAAAATTGTTTAGCAATCAAAGTGAGTGGTGAAAGATGAAAAAGAAAAATATGAGATTTGTATTATAATATTTCTTAAGGGCCAAATCTTGTTATTTTTACAATTTTATAAAGTTAGTTTTATATCCTCCCATTTTTCACCTTTTTCTCCATCATCTATAGCAGTAATTTCTTTTTTTCTCTATTTAAAGACAACTACAGTTCAACAACCATAAAAATTATTACTGGAAATAGAAAAATTAATTAACTAATGCACGAACTCCAGTGGAAACAACCCTTCTCCACCAAGTTTAGAGTAACTTCTTAAAATAAGCATAAAACTATTTTTTTTATTATGTATGTTTAATTTATGATAATAAAAGTGATAGAAGTATAGATCATGAAGTAAAATTAGTTCACATTTATAGTAAAGTATTGACAAAATAAAATAACGAGGATTAAATTAAAATTATGGGCCAAAAAAGGATTAAATAAAAATGACTTAAAATATAAGGACCTAACAAAAAAACATAGCACCATAAAGACCAAAATAAAAATTAAGTGAAATTATCTAGACAAAAATCATATTTTCTTTTCTATGTTGATAATTCTCAAAAAAAAATTTCATTTTATTTTTATTGCCTTCTTTTTTTCATGGAAGAAAGTTCAGGTCAATTGCATTTCCTCCTTTTTTTTCTTTTATTCTGTACATCAAATTGAAATTTAGATCATGCTCATTGTTTGACAAACATGTCATTTATAGACAGTGTCAACTATAAATCAAACTATAATCATGTGAAGAGACTCTCAGATTTATCTATTTAAAGTTAACTTACGATACTTAACAAAGATAGAAGGCGATTAGAATACAATCACATTAATTTTCCCATCTCAATACAATGTTCCTAGAAAATACATTTTTTTAGAGATATTGTAATATTCTAATCTCCTCAGCGTAAAAATAAAGTAGCTGGAAGAAGCTTCAAAGTAATTAATGATATGGTATTGTTTCTATAATTTCAAAAGTGATTGCCATATCTTAATGGGGTGATCCCAGACTCCACTATGTAAACCTTTAAGCCTTTCGCAATCTGTCTTTTGAGAAGGTGGAGAGTTTTTCTTGGACATGAACCACATTAATTTAAAGAACTCAATAACATCCAAAATGGCATTTGCTTCTCCTCCATTTCTATAGTATATGTTAACGGATTATTCTATATAAGCTGACGTGGATCGATAACCTCAAAAACATATATTTCTTTTGTCTTTCTGATAATTCTTTTGTGTGTATATATATACATATATCTTGCAAGCAAAGATCCACACTTTAAGGGATATATACATATATATATATATTATATTATATGAAGCATGCATTGGCACACTCCTGATTTGTGTGTACACGCAACATACATACGGTGGAGGCGGCGAGCGCAGCCTCACTCGAGAGAGGGAGATTTTCAAAAGAATTAGTTGACGAAATATAATTATCAATAATTGTAATTATAATTATGAATGTTGAAATCTCATTCCAAATATTTCGATACAAAATTATCATATAACAAAAATTAAATTACACAAAACTTCATCTAAGTTTTATTGAACATATCTTGTAATGACATTATTTATTTATTATCTGCATCTTACAAAATATATACGAAAAGAAAACTCGTTTGAAAAAAGAAGAAGGAATATATGTATAACTTTAGAAAAAAGTAATATATATATATATAATTTATTTTTTATTTTTAGTTAAAATTTGTACATACTTTAAAAATATAGAAAAATTTTTCGTAATTGAATTAAAAATTGGAAAAATATCTATAGTTTATTATTTATTCTTTATTTTTTAAAAATGATAATTTTAAAATAAAATTTATATAATGTTAATAAAATTAATATAATGAGAGATTTAACTTTTACCCTTAGTCCCTGTGGAAAATACTCCAAGTCAGTAGTGACTATCAAAAAAATTTATATAATTTTATTTTATTAACTTTATATAAATTTTATAATGCTTATAAATTAAAAAACTTTGAGCCACTTAAACTGGCACTGTAGCTCATTTGATAAAAATGAGTGGGATGCCGTAATCATTGTGGAACAAGCCTAATTGAAAGGAATCTACCATTTATACTTTTTACCTCAAGAGATATTAGTCACACTGCAGGTGAGATACTCTAATCACATTTAAACAATAATCAAAACCGTCTTTATGAAAAAAAAAGAATCTGGAATTTACTATTCAAATTACGACGAGGAGTAAAACATGTAAGTGAGATTAATGGAGTGAAAGAAGACCCAAAGAGCACGTGTCAAGCTGGTGCTGCAATCGTGAACCTTTTCCACTATCTTAACGCAAACGATGACGTGGGAAACAACACCACTTCCCTCCTCCTTCCTTTGGAAATTGTAATCTTCGGCTTCTCCATAAATACCCTCTTCCCCTTCACCCACACTCTGCATCACACACATTCCATTAAAACCCTACTACACTATTACCCCCTCTTCCTTCCTTCTCTCCCTCACTATATCTATTCTCAACCCTAACTGATTCCCGCAGCAGCCCGTGGTGGTTGTGACAACGTACAATGACGAAGATGGCGGACGTATGTAATGTGATGCACGGGTTGAAGCCGGCCATGTTAATGGTGGTGGTTCAGATTGCATTTGCCGGCCTCAATGTGCTGTACAAGCTCGCCGTCAACGATGGCATGAACCTGAGAATCGTCGTCGCTTATCGCTTTATCTTCGCCACTGTCTTCATTGCTCCTCTTGCTCTCATTCTGGAAAGGTTCATTAATTATTATCCCACAATATTTTTATCATGTAGTATATATATATATTTATATGAAAGCAGTAATACGACATGATGCTTTATACTATATATGTTGCTATAATATTGTATTCTCTGTTCGATGGTACGTGTCATGTTGAAGTTTTCATTTCACTTGAACTTTTATAAACATTTATATCTTCTTCAGTGATGATCAATCAAGTTTAATTTTTGATAATCTGGGTTTTATGCACACACATAACTTTAAATATATAAGACAAGTTAGTGCTATATATAGGTTTCTGTTTGCAGTTCAAAACTTTTTGCAGTGGTAATGGAAATCTTCTATTTGATCAAGACAAATAGATTATATATACTAGTTTGAGAAGGTTCATGATGAGGGAATATGTATCTCTGTGTCATTTCATGAGTGTTTGATATCATGAAGCAATAGCAATAGTAAAAACCAAAATCCCACTAGAATAAAACTAAAGTGAGAAAGAAAGAGGAAATGGCCTTCTTTATGCTCTAATATATATATAAATATATATGCATAGGAAATTAATCGATGAAGAGCCTCCTTTTCACTGAATGACTAATCGTAAATTATTTGCAGGAAGAAGAGACCAAAGATCACTTGGACCATTCTGTTTCAGGGATTTCTATGTGGGTTATTTGGGTATGTATCAAATCATTACTTTTACCAAGTAAATTAGTCTGGGTCTTTGTCCCTGTTTTTTTTTTTTTTAAATTCATACGTGAATAACTAGTTTTTATGAATTCTTTGAAATGAGAAAAAGAGAAAATAGTGAAATTAACTTGACATGTACTCCCTTCCGTTCTTAATGTGAGAGATCTTTTAGATGATCTTCATTGTTCTAAATAGGCATTTGCAAAGTTTAGTGAAGTGTGTAATTTTCACAAATTCCATTGATATATTTTTTTACACAGCCCGTGATAGTTTTAATTTTCTCTAAAATCATTAATGTAGGATATATGTTAATGACTTTCATTAAGGGTATCTTAGAAAAGTTATAGTAATTTTTTATAAAATTAAAGCTTTAAGCTAATTTTAACTACTTGTTCTAATCCACTTGATTTAGTTAAAAAACTCTTACAAAAAGAATTAGATAAGGTGTGAATGTGGGAGAGAGAGCTATCGCTATTTTCTCTTTTTTTATATTTGTAGCAGACACTTGAAAGAATTGAGAGCCATAGGTTACTCCATCGTTTCATGTTGTGTTTCTTTCTTGCAAAGAGGCAGTTGTAAGAGGGAATTAAATGCAAAGTTAATAAGTTTGCAAAGTATAGAAGCTGGCGATGCGTAACTCTTTCTCCACCTTCCATTTGTAACTTTACGTGAATTAAGTAGTCTTGTCTAGACCTCAAACTAAACATTTTCTCTTGCTTTTCTGTCACCCACTACTAAATAATCTTTCTTTTATGAACGTTGGTGTATTATTTTATTTTTTCCCACTCAGGTCCAATCGGTTGAGTATTTAAGAGCCTGTTTCTATAAATACTTATTACGACATTTTGTTTTTTCCTTTTTTTGGTGAATACGACATTTTGCTATTTCAAAGCATGATTGTCAACCGACAAGCAAATATTCTTTCTTTTTTCATACATTTTATATAGAATTATTTTGATTCTTATGTCAATGCGCGCAATCACTAAATAAATTTTAATAATAAAAAGAATAATTTTAGGATAAATGATAAGTTTTATTAAATTTTACTGAAATTAGACATGATTTATCTTTTTTCAAAAAAAAAAAATATTAAAGAGATCTCCGTCTTAAATTTTAAAAAAAAATGTATTCTATGTACCTCTAGCGACATTTTCATCTATAGTGTATATAATCTAAAAAATAACTTGCACTATTCATAATTAATAAAAATTGTAATTTGTTTTAAATTTTATATTTTACATCGATCATCTACATAATTCTCTATCAAAAGAAGTTAGTCTTTCCTAACATGCATTTGATTGATATAATTTATCAACTTTTCTTTTTGGCAAAATAATTTATCAACTAGTTTGTAAGAATATAATTATGATGCAGAGGAACGTTGTCACAAAACTTGTACTTGGAAGCATTGGCTTTAACGTCAGCAACATTTGCTTCGGCTATGGCCAATCTTATTCCAGCCATCACCTTTATCATGGCCGTCTCCTTCCGGTGAGTTTCGTCGCAATCTTATGTTTCTTTCTACTTTTTCTTTTCTTATTCTTAGTTTGAATCCTTTTTCTCTTTGTTTCTTTCTCACAATATAACTTTGGCTGCGTTCAATGATCGCTTGTAATAACACATTTCCAATTTCTCCTCCTCAAATGCTCCTTTTTATAGGGCTTTATTTAAGCTTTTTGTTTTCTTGAAAGCAACTTTTCTATCGAGTATATATACTGATGTTTAAATTATTTTTGAGTATGAATTCTGAGCCACTAATTTATAATATGAATTCCGTATAACACATTAGCTTTATGGTATTTTTGTTCCTTTTTTTAAAGAAGTTTGGATCTTCTATATTTTAATTGGATAATTCAAATTTTATTTTTTGTGTTTATCTCCGATTGTTATAAAAAAAAATTACATTCTTTAATTTCAAAAATAAATGTTATGTGTAAATGAGAAAAATATCATTGAAAATTCTTTTTCTTGGCCACTATTAAAAAATAATTATTATTTCATGATGAAAACAAATTGAAACGCTTTTATTGATGTGTTTAAACTTATGAACAGTATGGAAAGACTGAATTTAAGAACAGCATCAGGAAAAGCCAAGATCATTGGAACAATAATAGGAGTAAGTGGGGCTATGGTTCTAACATTTTTCAAAGGCATAGAAATAGACACAGGCTCCTTCCACGTCACCCTCTTGCATCATCACAATGGCCACGTGGCATCCTCACAATTGTCCTTCTCTGGTGGTAGCACACTCTATGGTGCTCTCTGTGCTTTAGGAAGCTGTTTCAGTTATGCGTTGTGGCTCATCATTCAGGTCTTTATCTGGAAATTAATACTGGCCAATTGTCGTTCTTGTTCTACTTGTCGTTGTCGTTTACCGTAAAATTAACATTTTTTCCGTTTATACGACACAGACTAAGATGAGTGCGAGTTACCCATGTCATTACTCAAGCACAGCTTTAATGAGTCTGATGGGGTCTCTCTTATCCATTGCTTTTGCTCTTTGCCTTCAGAGGGATTGGACTCAATGGAAGTTGGGTTGGAATGTTAGGCTTCTCACTGTGGCTTATTCGGTATGTTATTATTTTCAATATAAGGAATATTTTACACATCCAATTTATGAAAAAAATTTATTACACTGAATTATGTTTAATTGTATACAAAACCTTCCTAAACTTCCTAAACTTTTAAATCTGTGTAAATAATTCTTTTGCTATTAGTCTGCCTATTATTTTATCACTAGAGTGTTTTGGGCTATGTGTATGTAATCTCATTAAACTTTGAATAGTATACATATATATATTATTATCTACATGTCACGATTTAGTAAAATAATTAGCAACATTATGAATATTGCAGGGAATAGTGGTTTCTGGAGCAATGGTGGTGGTGATGGCATGGTGTGTGCACATGAGAGGCCCTCTTTATGTCTCTGCTTTCAACCCTCTTTTGCTTGTCTTTGTGGCCTTGGCTGGCTGTTTCATGTTAGATGAGAAGCTACATCTTGGAAGGTACATATATATATATATATATCTTGAAAACCCCATTTTTAATGTGATGATCTCGTTAATGAATAATCTATATTAAGCGCTCTGAGTTATGAGACCAACACCGATGAGCTCCCAAGATATCTCTACCTTACCTAAACTTTTTGTACATAAAAAACACATGCACCTAGACTTGTTCTCACATGCATGCACAATTTTTTTAATATATTTTTAACTTTCAGATAAAATTATGTATATTTTTCTGACAATGTGCATATGAACACTCATGCACATATACAGTTGCACACATGAGCACGATATTTTAACATAGTTGAGTTAAATATTTCACCTACTTTATAATTTATGACTTGGTTTTGCAAATTTGCAGTATTGTAGGAGGGGTGTTGATAGTGTGTGGATTATACGTGGTTCTATGGGGAAAAGGCAAAGAGATGAAGAAGAAGAATCAACTTGTCCCATCACAGAGCCTTCACGAAATCATAGTGAGATCTCCAGCAGAAGATAAAGGCAACCCTCACAGCAATATTAATGGTGATGCTGAAGTTGTTATTAGGGATTGTGATCTTTCATCAGAACACGCAAGTAAAGCAAGCGCAAGATAGCCAGAATAAAAGATATAAATATAGAAACTAAAGGAGGAAGAAGAAGCAATATCAAGCAATATATACCTACAAGTTCTACATTTAGTTCTAAGGATAGGTACAGGTAATGTTGTTGGTAGCCTACATGCTATCCTTTTCCTGAAGCCCCCAACATTTGTTGTCAGCATTTTTGGTGGTTTAGAGGAAAAGTAGGTAAAGGAGCAAGATGCTTTTTTTTTTCTTTTCCTTTTTTATGTATTTGATTTGTTTTTAAATTCCCTCAGGAAAAGCATATTTCCAATTGTAACATAAAAGTAATGGTTCTATATATATTATATATGTGCCAATAAGTTCTTTAATTTTGGTTTCCAATAGGATCATATTTTGTTAAATGAGTAGAAATTTTTTGAGTTTTGACTAAAACAAAGGCATAAAAGACTCTGCATCCACTTCCAATGTGGGAAGTGGTTTGATTACATGATCATGTTTTCTATTATCATAAAAATATACGCAATGTCATGCTAGGATTTTTTTTTTTAAAAAAAAGCAACTGAACCTATTTTAAATTGGATATATCTATCTACTGCAAGAAAATCAATTCCTTCATATGTAGCTGATTTTGCATTTTTTAAGAGAGAAGTATTGAAGAAAACCTGCAAGAAATTTAAAGAAGAATCTGATCAACAATTTTCTTTGCCATTATTTTTCATATATTTTGTTAACTTTTATACTTATTATTAGATGGTTGATTCGATGCATATTTTTAACTATGTGCACCTTATGCATGTCTTGTGTAAATTGTCTATATTTGATTAATTAAACAATTATGTTCTGCAAGATAAACAGTTCAAAGATTATTATTATTATTATTATTATTATTATTATGCATCATACCTCTTTGAAAATAAAAAGTTAAAACAATGTATAAATAAAAACTATAAGAAACTACGTTCATGACTCCTCATGAACAGTGTGGCTTATAGTCGTTTCCTCAAGATATGGGGCCTACCTATCATTTTTAATAAAAGAAGTAGTGTATCCAAATAAAATTTGAAGAATCCAAATGAGATGTCTATGTAGGCACTAATTACATGGGCAGAGATACAAAATAAGTTTATAGTTGTATAATATTTTTTTCATGTTTTAGAGAACACATGTATATCAGTTTTTTTGTAAGAATTAAATACAATAACCACGTAATTAAAGAAGAAAAAAATAAAATATTAATTTCGAAAATTATAGAGGGGACGAGGACTGAATATAGTTTGTAAAGGGTGAGGCTGTTGCGCCTTTCTTTTATAACAAAAAGTGCTTACTTTTAAAAGTAGCTTTATCAATCTTAATAGAAGGAAAATATCCCCAAATTAGTTAAAGCAAAAGAAATGGGAAAGAAATTGTAAAAGACATTTTGGAATAAGCAACTTTGTGGAAAAACCTATCCATTTGATTTCTTTTCTCTTCTTAGTCCTCTCTTCTGACATTATTGAAAAAGACAAACATGTATTTGGAATTTTGGCAGATAAGATTTGGACATTGGCTTTTCTATTTTACACAAAACCGAATTTAAGTTTAACAGCTAACTGTAAAATGACTTTCTTTTTTCTCTTTACAGAAACATATGTGTGTGTGTGTGTGTTACTTCTGATAAATATATATTAATTAAATATTGTTTAATCTTTTTTTTATATTATGAAGGTTGGAACCATGAACCTCTCTACTCACATCTTATCTCATCTATTGTTTGACCTTTTGGTTCTTCATAGATGGTTTCTATAAAAATTTTGAATTGAAAATATCTTGAGAAAAGATCCGTTGAAGATTTTACAGGGCAAATGAGTTAGATTTTTATTTTTATTTATTGTTTTGATAAAATAAAACATAAAATAAACTTTGACTATAAATTTAAGGAAATAATTTATGTTCATTAAAAAATAAAAGAAATGACTTGATTAAATCAATTATGAAAGACTCCGGGAGATTCACGGATTGCATTCATATGATTAACCAACAAGAATACGTGAATTAACTCAGTATGTGTTATTCTTTTTCGAGACAACACTCATGCCAATAATAGTTTTTTATTATTCCCTTTATTTTTTTTATCTTTAAGTTTTTTTTCAAAAAATTATTTCTATTTATATTCCACTTTAAATTTTTAGGACAACATTGATTATTATTTTTCAATTATATTCTTATTTATTTTAAAAGTCAAATAAAACATTAATCACTCTTTTTAATCTACTCATTTCTTTAAGGGAAAATTCAAAAATTTTAAAATAAATTCTAACATATAAAATATATTTCTAAATTTATGTATTAAAACCTTAAACTATATATAAAAAGAAATTGAAAGAGTATTTATTTGAATAGTGTTTGGTCTACTTATATGAGCGATAAACACCAAGAAGCTGTTTATTAAAGGAGAAAAGTCCAATATGTCCAGCCCAGATAATGTACCATCAAAGGCCGTTGTCTTAACACAAGTCCAATGTGATATAGCCACTCGCAAGTACCCGTTCATTTCTTTTTGGTTTTTTTTTTGTCCCGTAAGAATACATGTTTAGGGGAAGATTTAAATACTTAAAATTATATATTTAATATATTCTGATCAAATAAAAATAGAACATGTGTATTTTAAATTTAAAAAGTAATAAACAATATAAATAATAAAAGTTAGTTATATATAGAATAAATAATAATACAAGGAAAAGTTCATTTGGCGTGATTTAATTAGAATAAAATACATTAAATACTTAATTTTCCCTTATTTAGTTGTATTGTCAATAGCTCATTGGTCAAGCTCTAATAGCTATGTATTAATTAGTTAATACGAGGGAAAATTTATCAACAAATTATTATAGTTTGCATGCATTAATTTATTGGATGTTTGCAAGTTCGTTCTTACAATTTAATATTCTATTTAAAAAATTATTCCAATGATTGTCAAAGAGGGAAGTGGTGCTTGTTTCTCATATTTCACTACTACATAAATAGTTTTTCTTTTTTGCTACTTGTGCCCGATATCCTGGGGTAATCTGGATTCATTGCCTGCCCCAGACTAATTCGAACCCCGTACCATGGGACCTTGTGGTGGCGATAGTACCGATGGAAAACCCCCGCCCCAGACTAATTCGAACCCCATGTTGTGGGACCTTGCAGTGGCGACAGTATCGATGGGAAACCCTCTTTGAGGGCTTATTTTTTACGTTGCTGCACTCCTGAGAAATTGAAACCTTGACCCCGAGAAATGCTGGTCAAGTCCTTTACTACTTGACCAGATGCCCATTGGTTACATAAATAGTTTTTATTTGTACTTAATAGTTGGTGTTTCTTTGAATAAATACTAGCTAAAGTGGTGCAGGTGGGATTAGTTGACGTTTATACAGATAAATGCCAACTAATGTTTAGTGTTTAGTTGGCTTTTCCCAACTAAAGTATTAAATATATATTTTTTAAATTTACTTAAAATTTTGCAACTAAAGTTCTAAATTTTTTTTAAAACTTTTGCTAAAAATTTAGTTGGCCAACTAAAGTTTTAAATATATATTTTTTAAAAATTTTTGCTGAAAGCTTTAGTTGGCGTTTCTCATGGAAAGGCCAACTAATGTTTTAAATATTTTTTAAAAAATTACTTAAAATGTTTATGGTGTTTCTATTTAAACGCTATATTTTGTCATTTTACTTGATGTTTAATGAGGAAATGCAAACGTTCTAATTTTTAAACTAAAATCTTGCCCTAAGTTGCTCAGAATGATAGAAGTATAGAGCTCAAAAAGCACATCTCCACCTCTAATGAAGGATGAACTCCCTTCAACCTTGGGGCTCAATAGCGAACGACGAATGGTGAGCACGAAATTCCTCCCTTGTACAAAGTCTGTCATATATAATCAAAATCTCTCCCACTTTGTAATATCCCAAATTACATGAAGAATGCCACTGTATGTTTATGAATATGTGAATGTGGCATATGATGCATGAAAAAAATGGAAAAAGACATAAGATGATAATTTTACTGGTTTGGTCCCTAATTGAAATTAATTTTCTATATGGTTCTTAAAAGGATTATGTTTGGATCTTAATTGGGATAAAATGCAAACAAACTGCTTAGTAGGAATTATTGAATCAAGTGTTTTGATGATTCCAAATTAACTAGAGCTTGGAAGAAAGATATCAAAGGTGTATAAAAGATCTCAGGTGAAGGAATCCAAGAAAAACAAGTATAAGATTAGATATAGGATTTCTTATTGTATTAAAAAATAAGTGAAAGACTTTGATCTTGCAAGAGAGTGTTTTAAAAATGTGTTTTTACGATAGTTCATGAAGTATTTGAAAAATACCCACTATCAGACAAATTTTGAAGAGTTAAATTTGATTTGTTGCTTTGAAAATTGAACTTTGGTATCTGAAATTTGAACTTCGGAGTAAAAAATATGTTAGTCAGATAAGAGGTCCCTCTGACAAACGAATTTTATCTTTGAAAATTTGAATTTTGGGTAAAACACAAACTATGAAAAATTCGTAGATATGTCAAAGTTCATCTGAAAGTGAAGTTTAAAAATACTACTAAGTTAGTCCTCTGACAGACGAACTTTGATTTTGAAGATTCAAACTTTGGAAAGATGGTTTGCAAGTCTGTTGTGATAATCTTTTGACATACGAATTTTAGTATTTAGAAATTCGAACTTTGAATTAGGTCTGATAAGAGATCTCTCTGACAGACGAACTTTGGTATTTGAAAATTCAAATTTTGAAAACAAGAACTACTGTACCATATTGAGCTGCCCACTGACAGATGAATTTTGGGCACCGAAATTCAAACATCGAAGGTACTGTAGCAATATGGAACAACTGTTCACATTTACCAGAAGAACTTTAAACTTGAAAATTTATATTCCAACATAGAAACATTTGCCAAAGATGAAAGTTTGAACTTTGCTTTAGAATAGATAAACTTTGAGTTTCAATGTTAAAGTCTTTAGCTTACGGTCTCTGCGAAATATATGAAAAAGTTGCTGAAAAAGTTTGGCATGGAAAAAACTAAGTCAATGGGAACTCCTATGGCTACTTCAACAAAGTTTGATATGAATGAAGGAGGAAAGACATTTGACACAACTCAATATAGGAGAATGATTAGATCCTTGCTATATCTAATAGCTAGTAGACCTGACATTATGTTCAGTATCTGTATGTGTGCAAGGTTCCAATCATGTCCCAAAGAATCCCATGCAATGGCTGTGAAATGAATCTTCAGATATCTAATTGGAATATCACTGATGGGACTTTGGTATCCAAAGGGCAATGGAGAAGAACTCACGGGATATACTGATACTGACTTTGCTGAATCCAAAACTGACAAAAAAAGTACAAGTGGAACATGTCAGTTCCTTGGAGGATCCTTGGTCTCATGGTTCAGCAAGAAGTATAACAGTGTGGCTCTCTTCACTGCAGAAGCTGAATATGTTGCAGCTGGCAGCTATTGTACTCAAGTCTTGTGGATGAAGCAGCAGCTTGAAGATCTTGAGATTGAGATGAAGGAAATACCAATAATGTGTGACAATCAAAGTGCTATCAACATCACAAAGAATCATATCATGCATTCAAGGACAAAGCATATTGAAGTTAGGCATCACTTTATAAGGGATCATGTTCTGAAAGGAGACATCATATTGGAATACATCCCTACCAAAGATCAAGTTGCTGACATTCTGACCAAACCTCATGCACAAGATAGACACTACAAAATCAGAAGAGAATTGGGTATGGTAAATCCCAATGAACTGTAAGTAAGCCCTTATATGCATCTATCTAAAATTTCTAACATTGGATTAATACTAACTTTAGCATCGGAGTGAGTTTGATATAAGTTGTAGGTGCTCCTCATAAGCCTAAGTGACAACAGATCTATATAATGGAGCTAATTAGACCTGCATAATCAAAAGATGCTGAAGGAAGCAAAAAATTTGAACTTCTGGATCTGGTTTGTAAGTTCAGAAATTTGAAATTCTCATTTTAGATGATTATTAGATGAATTTCCATGTTGAATTGTGGTTTTGGAAGAATTAGCATGTTCAACATTCGAACTTAGATGCTTATCAAATGAATTTCAGTTAGCTACACGCTACAACAGTTCTCTCTTAACCCTCAAAATTCATCTATTAAATAGTGAAAATTTGAATTTTAGAAGTATAATGCTAATATTGTCTCTGTTCAAAATGATTGTTATACGAATTTCCATATCTCAAAATATGCATTTTAGAAGCTCTTTACAAAATTTTGAAATTCAAATTTTTGAATCAAAATTCGTCTATTGAAACATGCTCAATAATTGGGTCTCTATAAGATAAACTTTCAAAAGTAAAATTCATCTGTTTTCTGTATTGTTCATATTTGTTTAGTGTTTGAATCTTGCGAAGTTTGAATTTTGTTGAAACAAAGTTTGTCTGTTTATTTCTTATTCTTAGAACTAAACTTCTGTTAGATGAACTTTCAGATGAAAATTCGTCTGTTAGTAAGCCTCTCCGTATGGGTTAACTTGTAATTGCTCAAAATCCAAATTTTGACCTTTCAAAATTTGTCTATTTAACGGTTACAGAAGTTAAAACCAAAGGTCTTCCTATGAACAAATGCAACCCTATTCGTCTTTTTCTCAAGTCTGTTTAAATTCTCTCTCAAATTCTCTTCATTTTGGTTCACGAATCTTCATTTCTCACCAATTAAACTTCTTTTCGCACCTTATAAACCCATTCTTAGCATCTTTCTGAATTATTCACCTACGAGAATGGCAAGAGTTAAAAATCTAGAAGTTGGGAAAGGAGAATCACGACCAAAGAGAACTGTCAAATCCTAATATGCCTCCAAGGAGGGTGAAATTCAAAAAAAGAAGGGTGAATCTAGCAAGGCAACTCATTCCAAGAAGCAGAAAATAACTCCTAAAGCAGACTCGAAGAAATCTGCTCCTAGTCCCTCGAAGAAATCCGAGCCTACTGTTCCTGTTACTCCTGTCTCTCCTGCCTCTTCTTCCTCCTCTAACACTGAATTTGGAGAATACCAGTTGACCACACTGCCATTGTGGAGCAATGCTCATATTCTGGGAGAGTGTACTACTAAATTTGTTAGTAAAAAGGTAATAAAGCCTCACTGTGTAAATTTGGAAGACTTCCAAATTTCTAACAACTTTGATGCCGGGCTTTGGATGATTAGATACAAGAATTTGTTAGAAATTTTGGAAAGATATGATGATGAGGTTATTAAGACCTGGTATGCCTCCCTGAAGTACAATAGCAAGAATAAGAAGTGGGAAGTAAATCTAAGGTCAAGGTCCATCTGGCTGACAGATGAGACCTTGAATGAGGTACCAGAGATTCTCGGGCAAGAAGGATAGAAAATTGACATCTCTGCCTCAAAATACATGGATGAAGCTGAGGCTGCAGAAGAGGAAGAAAGGTCTTTCCTGAACTACAAAGAAAGCATAATTCTGAACACGTTGTTCAGAAGAAAAGAGAATAGACCACCTCTGAGTTTGCTAAAGCACACTGACCTCAGCGCCCAAGTCAGAATCCTACACTACATTATGTCTAGGATTATTTTAAACAAAGGAGGCAGTTTCAATCTGATCACAAGGGCTGAAGCACATGTGATGGCAGCAATCATGCATGGCAAGATAATCAATATGAGGCACATCATCCTCCAGTGCATGATCAAAGCAAGAGATCAAAGGAAAGATTCTACCCTACCATATGCCTAAATCATCTCCAAGATACTTCAGTATACCAGGATCCAACATCTAGAAAAAGGAAAAGGGAAGCCTACTGAAATCTTTAAAGAAGAAGAACTATAAAGGATGAGATAGAAAAGAAGGATGGAAGATGGATTGGCAAAGGAGCTGGAAAGACAAAAGATCTATTCTTTGAAGAAGATGTCTCCCAATAACAAGTGGGAACCTCTGAGGCTGCTCCAAAGTCTATGCCTCAACCTTCTCAGCTTGTCTCATCTCCATCCCAGCCCACTTAAACACATATGCCATCCACTCCCTCAACTTGGGCAAAGCCAACCAAGATCACTAAGCTGTATGACAACCTGTCTGCGCTCATGCTGAGCATTAAGGATAAGCAAAATACCAAATTTGCTCATCTGCAAGATTAGATTCATCAGTTGGCAAAGAATATGAAAGTGGTTGTTGATGCATATGAGGACATCAGGAGTGCCATTCCCTCCACATCAGTTCCACCTTAGCCAGGATTCTTTGAGCTTGTCAAGTCTCCTACTCCTAAGCCTCCAAGTCCTTTTGTGCTAGCCTCCCCTGAACTAGTTGATGATGTACATGCTACTGAGCCTACCGGCACCATGTCCACTCCACAGGGCTCCAGTAATGAAGCAAGCCTTGGTCCTCCCTTGGACTATGGCATGGAGGAAGAGGCTCCTCAAGAATCAAGCTCCCATAAGCCTATTGCTGAAGATACTTAGGATTCAATTCTTTCTATTCAAGAATCTGAGCAAGTGGAGAAACTGGTGGTAGCTATCTTTACCGCACCATTCATACAAGCTGCCCTGAATGAGGAGAAAAGAATTCTACCTTATATAGATCTAGTAGCCATTACCCATGATGCTATTTTGCAAGCCCAAAGATAGAGACTTGAAGAAATGTTTCGTCCTCCTACTCTTGCTCCCTCACCTCTTTCTGCCTATAGTCTCTTAGAGGAACGAATGGCTTAATTGGCTCTCTCTAGACAAGAAATGCAAGAGCTTCTTGAGGTCTCAGATGATGAAGAAACATGCCCGGAAGCTTCTGCCCCTCTTCTAAAGCTTAATCCTGAACTGCCTTTTGTTCCAGTGCCTCTTAGAGCAATTCCTATATCCCAGATACCTCCTCCTATTGTACATGTTCAAATTTGAGATGATGCCAAAATGAGGGAGAAGTCATCCGAGCAAACTGGCAAATCTGCTGCAGAACCATCTTGCAAAGCCTACAGCAAGAAGTCTAAGCCTAAGAAGAAGTGATTAGATCTTAGGATTGCTTGGTCTTTCTTGTAGTGTTGTTTTTCTTTTAAATGAATGATAATCTTACTTTTGAATTCTGTGTTTGCAATGTCATATCTCTGTACTGAAGCTATTAATGAATTAATGAGATTCCCTATTTGATCTGTTGTACATGATGCACTTATTTTCAAATTTTAATGCACATGTTGAGGGGGAGCTCTTTGAAGCAAACCCAAGTACTAATCCAGTTTGAAAGTTATTTTGTCATCATCAAAAGGGGGAGAATATTGAATCAAGTGTTTTGATGATTCCAAACCAACTAGTGCTTGGAAGGAAGATATCAAAGGTGTACAAAAGATCTCAGGTGAAGGAATCTAAGAAAAACAAGTATAAGATTAGATATAGGATTTCTTATTGTATTAAAAAATTAGTAAAAGACTTTAATCTTGTAAGAGAGTGTTTTAAAAATGTGTTTTTACGATAGTTCATGAAGTATTTGAAAAATACCCACTATCAGACGAATTTTGAAGTGTTAAATTTGTTTTTTTGCTTTGAAAATTGAACTTTGGTATCTAAAATTTGAACTTCGGAGTAAAAAATAAGTTAGTCAGATAAGAGGTCCCTCTAACAAACGAATTTTATCTTTGAAAATTTGAATTTCGGGTAAAACATAGACTATGAAAAATGAAAAATTCATCTAAAGATATGTCAAAGTTCATCTGAAAGTGAAGTTTAAAAAGAGTTCTAAGTTAGTCCTCTGACAGACGAACTTTGATTTTGAAAATTCAAACTTTGGAAAGATGGCTTGCAAGTCTATTATGATAATCTTTTGACATACAAATTTTAGCATTTAGAAATTCAAACTTTGAATTAGGTCTGATGAGAGATCTCTTTGACAGATGAACTTTGGTATTTGAAAATTTGAATTTCAAAAAAAGGAACTATTGTACCATATTGAGCTGCCCACTGACAGACGAATTTTGGGTACCAAAATTCGAACATCGAAGGCATTGTAGCAATATGGAACAACTATTCGCACTTACCAGAAAAACTTTAAACTTGAAAATTCGTATGTTCCAACATAGAAACATTTACCAAAGATGAAAGTTTGAACTTTGCTTTAGAACAAACGAACTTTGAGTTTCAACGTTAAAGTCTTTAGCTTACGGTCTTTGCGAAATTAATCAGTTGACACACAAAAATGCGAACTTTGAATGTCAGACGCATTAAATGTGGTTGAAGAATGGATAGTTTTTCAGAGTAACCATTGGGTAACGTCTCTAACGGCTAGATTTTGTCTCTAACGCATAGTTAAGACATAAATCTATAAATAGAACTTCATTTGAAGATGTGGGTAACGATTTTACATTATATATAGAAACTCTACAAAACTCTTGAGACAAAATCTTCTGCTCACACATACTTCATATCATGTACTTCAACTTTCATATACGCTCTAAATTAGAGAGTTCATTTACTGTAATTAATCTTATCTTCATCTGGAAAAAAGATTTTCTTGTGAGGGGATTTCACAAGGGATTTGGGAAGTACTTAGCTAGAGTGCAGAAAATGGCATTGTAAGCTCTTAGAACAGAGCATCAAGTTGTATTGAGGCTTTACAAGAAGCCCACCGAATTCTTGCAAGATAGTGGAAAATCTCAAGTGATAGCTTGAGAATTGGACATAGGTCAAGAGAAAGAGACCAAACCAGGATAAATATTTGTGTTTTCTCTTCCCTTATTTTGTTTTTCGCTTGGTTATATTTTATACTTTGTTTTTACTGTCACTCTTACTTTCACCTCTCTCTTATACTTTTGCAAAAAATTTTAATCTTCCCAATTCACCCCCTTCTTAGGAAGTTAGCTTATCTAACAGGAATTAATTTCATAATTGAATTGGAAATTATGAGAGTACCCGAAAGAATAAGTATTTGCATTTTTGACCCTATTCAAAAGCAAAAAGGTCATTTTTTAGTTTAGAAGGAAAAATGAGAAACTTATATTTTTGACATTGAAAGGAAGATGCAAATTAGTCCCTAGGAGAAATTATAAGAAAGGATTCGAAATAATTTAAAATTATAATTTTACCCTAAGTCAAGGGTATTTTCATAATTAAGAAAATTCCTATCAAAACAAAGCTCGTGATAAGGCGGACCTAATGGAATACTGTTTAGAGGTTAATTAAATCAATATGAATTTATAATTGGCATTGAAATTTAAAATGTGATTATTATACTAAAAAAAAGCCGTGGGCTCCACAAAAGGTAGTGCAAAGATAAGAATAATATGTGGACCTCATACAAATATATTTTGGGACAAGATAATGAGTTTAATTCAAAATTAAATTTAGAATAATTCTATATCAAAAAAGTGTCAAAATACGGCAAAAATAATTAATCGGTATAGGTAACATCTATAGATAAAGATTATTTTGAACTGATAAAATCATAGAGCATTTTTTGACAAAAATACCCCTTAAGTGGCATGTTCTGCAACTATTTTGGACATCATGTGTGTAACATCCCAAGAAAGTTAAAATATCTAGAAATGTATATTGATTTTGTAAAAACAGGCAGATACCATTTTGTGTGAAATAGGGTAAAGAGGTTATTTTTTCTGATTAATTAGAAAAATCTATTTTTGCCCCTTAAGAAGTTTAAAAATGACATCCAAGTCCCAAAATATATAAAAATTATGTGGGGGAGAAATAGAAAATCCCTTGAAAAAAATTATAACTAATGACCCGAAAGTTTTAGAATTATATTTTAACCCCGAGTTAAGGGTAATTTTGTGAATATGCAAAATTACTATCAAAACGAAGCCCTCGATGAGAGAAGTCTAATGGTATATAGCATGGAGGGTTAATGTTCAAGAATAAAGAAATAATTAATGCCGAGTGTGCAAAAGTAACAGTAAACCGATAAAGTAAACTGTGGCCCCTACCGATGGTTAAAAGGTAACTGGGATAGGATATGTGCCACACACAGATACCATTTGGAACATGATAGTTATGTAAATATAAAAATAAAATTAGAATAGTCCTGTAGCCCAAAAATGCTAAATTACTATAAAAAGCGATTTTATCAGTACGGTTAAAAATTATCCGGTTCAAGATATATCTGGACCAAGAAAAATTGAGCAGGCTGGACACTCAAAACCCTCTCATTGGATGTGAAATTGGGGCAACATGGGCAGCAAATTTTTTTGGAAAACTTCCTCAAGAAGTAGTTGATTTTTTTTTGTCAAAAAGTAATTTTAGTTGGTTTAGCTAATTAACCATGATTAGCCACATCATTAACCACCTAATTAAGTCATCTAATTATGCTGTTTCTTCTGCATATTTATAACCATTTCTAGAAGCAAACTAAAGGGAAAAAATGTAAAGAAAGAAGAGAGAAAGGGAGGAAGGAGAAGAGGAAGTTCAAGGCAAAATTGAAAGCTTAAGTTGGTAAACTTCTTTTCTATCACCCTAAGCTTGCTACCTATGGTCTTTAAAGTATGGTTTATAGTTTAGTGTTTCTTCTTCCTTACCCTAGGGTTTCAGCCATGTCATGGATTTAGCAAGAAAATGGGTTAATCAACTATTAAACTTAGGGAAAAGCTTAGACTAACCACTTGAGCAAGAATCAACCATTAATATTTTTCTTCCATTTTATGCTAATTTTAGTCAGAACAGGGAGATTATTTAGAGTTGAAATTTCATGATTTTGACCTCAAAAATAGACCCCTAATGGTCCAAAACCTTAAAAACAAGTGTGTCATACAAAGAAAGATCAAAGGAAAGTTAAGTAAAAAATTTAGGGTTTAGTGAGCATAGTATTGTGTAATTCTGAAAATTAGTGGCTAAATTGATTAAATGATGATATGGATAGGTTCAAGGAAGTGTTAGGAGACCCAAGAAGTGGCATACCAAGTGTGGGAATCATTGGAATACTAGCATCATATTGTCATTATTATTTCTTTGATATTTGACACTATGACATATATATCCTGTAGAGGTCACAATGATATGCTACATCCTAGTATTTTACAAAACAAAAATTGTAAAATATGTACATGGCCATAATTCATCCTCATCTCATTCCATACATTCACTAAGACCTAAAGGGATATAAAAACTTGGAGAAACAAATTTAACATTATTTTTACAAATTTACATCAAAGTTCTAACTTCATGGCCATTGCAAGTACTATCAAATCATTCACCAAGTTCTTTCTCCTTTCCTTTCTCTTCCTTGGTGATCTTGCCATAATTGGTTCTTAAATATGGTTAGGATGTGGGAGGGTGAGATTTAAAGAATCTCAGTAGATAAATTCCAAACATGCAACTATATCATCATAATTTGCATAAAAACATCATATAAACTTTAATCCGTCACATAGGCACATTGAGATATATACATTTCACAAAAATTTTGGCAGAGTTTCATTTTAAAAAATGGATATCTCGGGGCTCAAAACCCCTCATACAACTCAGCCAATAACATAGAAACATCACAAAATAACATTTCATTCATACACTATAGTGTCAAATTTCAAAGAAACAAATATGACAATGTAATGCAAGTAAGGAGATTTAACTACCTTTGAGTGTTCCCTAGATTCCCAGACTTGGTACACCACTTCTTGGGCCTTTGAACACTTCCTTGAACCTAGCCATATCATCATTCAAGCTTCTTAGCCACTGGTTTCAAAAGAAACACTATACATTGCACATTAAACCTAAAAGTCTCGCTTAGCTTTCCTTTGAGCTTTTCTTGAAACCAACACTTGTACTAATTTGGATCTAAGGAATCCATTTTTGGGGTAAAAAAATATGAAATTCTGACTCTACAGATAAGCCCTTTCTGGCCAAAAATAATAGAAAATAGGAAGAAATTACTATGCTTCTTAATACATCAAACTATTTCCATATTCATGCTTTTAGTAACTTATCTAGCATTTCCCCTAAATTTATTGTCTGAAAAACTCATTTTCTCCATAAATCATGGTTTGGACGAAAGCCTAAGAGAAAGAGGAAGAGATTCTATTCCATGAACCATGCACTAAACCTTACTAATAGCAAGCTTGAGTAGAAAACAACTTACCAAGAACTTGAGCTTTCAATTTTCCCTTGAGTTCCCTCTTCTTTTTTCTCTCTTTCTCTCTTGCATTTTTCTTTGGTTTTTGCTGCTGGAAATTGTGCAGAATGGTGAAGAAAGAGAAGGTTTTAAGTGGCTTAATTACATGATTAATTAGGTAGCTAATCATGGTTAATGACCATGATTACTTTTATGCCAAAAAATAACAACTTCTTGGAGAAGTTTTCACCAAAATTTTTTGCTGCCCAGCTGCCCTAAATATCACACCAATGAGATAGTTTCAAGTGTCCAAAATTTCTCAATTTTTCCTGGTCCAGATATATCTTGAACCATGTAATTTTTAACTGTACCAATAAAACTATTTTTTATAGTAAATTAACATTTCTAGTCTACAAGACTACTCCAAATTTATTTTTATATTTTATTAATCATCCTATCCCAAATGGTATCTATGTTAGACCCATATTTTGTCTCGGTTATCTTTTAACTACCGGTGGAGCCCACAATCTACTTTATCAATATAAAGTTACTTTTGGACACTCTACATTAATTATTTCTTTATCCTTGAATGTTAACTCTCAGAACCATATACCATTGGACTTCTCTTATCGAGGATTTTGTTTTGACAGTAATTTTACAAATTTACAAAATTACCCCTAACTCAGAGTTAAATTATAATTTTTGAAACTTTTGGGTCATTAGGTGTAATTTTTCCCAATGATTTTTCTATTCTCATTCCATGTAATTTTATAAATTTTTGGGACATGGTTATCATTTTTATAATTCTTTAGCAGCAAAAATATAGTTTCTCATTTTTTTATCTTACAATGAAAAATGATCTCTTTATCCTATTTTCTGCAACATTGTGTTTATCCATTTTCATGAATTCCTCGTATATTTAATGTTACCATTTATTATTTCCTCTTTCATTGCCTAATATCCAGTAAAATTTTAGGATATTACATATATCATATCATATGTGTAATGATATAACGCCTTGTGGGTGTGATATGAATGAAAATTAAGTGTATGTAAAAGTTTTATTTGCCTATGCTTTATTGAACCTTCTATAAAACATGGTTTGTTAAATGTAAAATCTTCATAGATCAGTAGTAAATTTAGGAATCCAAGTGTGAAATATTGGATTTAATGAATTGAAATTTAGTGAACACAATTTTTTCAATGTAAAACTGGGCTAATTTAGTGTAAAACATTTGAACATGAATAGTAAATTCATTGATCATCATGTCAAGTACTGGATCTGACCAGATGAAAAATTTAATCAATGCAATTTCAGCAGTATGAAATTCCAAAAATTTAGTGTCAAATCTATTAACCTCAGTAGTAACTACAAGGTTCTAAGCGTCAAATACTGGATTCGACCACGTGAAAAATGTAATGAACACAATTTCATCAGTGTGAAATTAGGGAAGTTCAGTGTCACATATTTGAATACAAGTAGTAAATCTTGGGTTTCGAGTATTAAATATTGGGTCTGACCACATGAAAAATTTAATGAACACAATTTCATTAGTGTGAAATTAGGATAGTTCAATGTCAAAAATTTGAATATAAGTAGAAAATCCTGGGTTCCAAGTGTGAAATTGGGGAAGTACAATATCAAATATTTGAATACAAGTAGTAAATCCTAGGTTTCGATTGTTAAATATTGGATCTGACCACATGAAAAAAATTAATGAGCACAATTTTACAAACGTGAAAATAGGGAAGTTCAGTGTCAAATCTTCACATGTAAGTAGTAAATTCAGGGTTTTGAGTGTCAAAAACTGGATCTCACCATAAAAAATTTGATGAACACAATTTCATCAATGTAAAATTGAGGAAGTTCAATGTCAAATATTTGAATATGAGTAGTAAATCGTTAATTCCGAGTGTCAAATACTAGATTTAATCACACAAAAAATTTAACGAACACAATTTTATAACTATGAAATTGGGGAAGCTCAGTGTCAAATCCTCACATGTGAGTAGTAAACACAAGGTTACGAGTGTCATATACTCGATCTAACCACAAAAAAATTTTATTGAACATAATTTGATCATTGTGAAATTAGGGAAGTCCAATGTCAAATCTTCACACCTAAGTAGTAAATCCTGATTTCCAAGTGTCAAAAACTGCATCTGACCACGAAAAGTTTAATGAACACAATTTCATCAGTGTGAAATTGGGGAAGTTCAGTGTCAAATATTTGATTATGAGTAGTAAATCCTGGGTTTCGAGTGAGATCTGACCACAAGAAAAATTTAATGAACACAATTTCATTAGTACGATATTGGGAAAGTTCAATGTCAAATCTTCACATATAAGTAGTAAATCCTGGGTTCTAAGTGTCAAACACTGGATCTAAACACATGAAAAATTTAATAAACACAATTTCGTTAGTGTGAAATTGGGGAAATTCAGTGTTAAATATTTGAATACAAATAGTAAACCATTGGTTCCGATTGCCAAGTACTAGATCTGAACACATGAAAAATATAATGAACACAATTTGATCAATGTAAAATTGGGAAAGTTCAATGTCAAATCTTCACATGTAAGTGGTAAATCAAGTGTTCTGAGTGTCAAATGTTGGATCTAACTACAAGAAAAATTTAATGAACACAATTTCATCAGTGGGAAATTAGGGAAGTTCGGTGTCAAATCTTCACATGTAAGTAGTAAATCTTGGATTCCGAGTGTCAGATACTGGATCTGACCACATGAAAATTTTAAAGAACACAATTTCACTAGTGTGAAATTCGAGAAATTTAGTGTCAAATATTTGAATACGAGTAGTAAATCCTGGATCTCGGGTGTTAAATACTGGATCCGACCTCATGAAAAATTAAATGAGCATAATTTCATTACTGTGAAATTGAGAAAGTTTAATGTCAAATCTTCACATATAAGTAGTAAATCCAGGGATCTGAGTGTCAAATACTGGATTTGATCATATGAAAAATTAAATAAAAAAAATTTCATTAGCGTGAAATTGAGAAAGTTCAGTGTCAAATCTTCACATGCAAGTAGTGAATCCAGGGTTCTAATGTCTAATACGGGATCTAACCGCAAGAAAAATTTAATTAACACAATTTCATCATTGTAAAATTAGGAATGTTCAGTGTCAAATCTTCACATGTAAGTAGTACATTCTGGGTTTCGAGTGTCAAATACTGGATCAAACCACATGAAAAATTTAAGGAACACAGTTTCATCAGTGTGAAATTGCAAAAGTTCAATGTAAAATATTTGAATACAAATAGTAAATCCGGGGATCTGGGTGTTAAAAATTGGATCTGACCACATGAAAAAATTAATGAACATAATTTCATCAGTGTGAAATTAGAGAAGTTCAGTATCAAATCTTCATATACAAGTAGTAAATCCAGGGTTCCGGGTGTCAAATACTAGATCTAACCACAAGAAAAATTTAATGAACATAAATTCATCAGTGTGAAATTAGGGAAGTTTAGTGTCAAATCTTCATGTGTAAGTAGTAAATCCTGGGTTCCGAGTGTTAAATACTGGATTTGACCACATGAAAATTTTAATGAACACAATTTCATCAGTGTGAAATAGGAGAAGTTCAATGTCAAATATACGAATACAAGTAGTAAATGCCAGTTTCCTAGAGTCAAATACTGGATCTGACCACATGAAAAATTTAATGAGCACAAATTCATTAATGTGAAATTGGGATAGCTCAGTGTCAAATATTTGAATAAGAGTAGTAAATACTGGATTTTGAGTTTCAAATATTGGATCTGACCACATGAAAATTTTTAACACAATTTCAACAGTGTGAAATTGGAGAAGTTCAGTGTCAAAACTTCACATGTAAGTAGTAAATGCTGGGTTTTGAATGTTAAATACTAGATTTGACCACATGAAAATTTTAATGAGCACAATTTCATCGGTGTGAAATTGGGGAACTTTAGTGTCAAATCTTCACATGTAAGTAGTAGATCCAGGTTTTTGAGTGTAAAATACTGGATCTCACAATATCAGAAATTTAATAAACAAAATTTCATCGGTGTGAAATTGGAGAAGTTCAATGTCAATTCTTCACATGTTAGTAGTAAATCCTGGGTCTTGAGTGTTCAATTTTGGGTCTAACCATAAGAAAAATTTAATGAAAACAATTTCATCAATGTGAAATTTGGGAAGTTCAGTGTCAAATCTTCACATGTAAGTTGTAAATTCTGGGTTCCAAGTGTCAAATGTGGAATTTGACCACATGAAAAATTTAATGAACACAATTTCATCAGTGTGAAATTGGGGGAATTCAGTGTCAAATCATCACATGTAAGTAGTAAATCTAGGGTTCTGAGTGTCAAATATTGGATGTGACAACATGAAAAATTTAATAAACACAATTACATCAGTGTGAAATGGCAGAAGGTCACTGTCAAATATTTGAATACGAGTAGTAAATCCTAAGTTCCTGTTGTTAAATATTTGATCTAACCACATGAAAAATTTAATGAACATAATTTCATCAGTATGAAATTGGGGAAATTCAGTGTTAAAGCTTCACATGTAAGTAGTAAATCCAGGGTTCCGAGTGTGAAATACCGGTTCTAACCACAAGAAAAATTTAATGAAAACAATTTTAACAGTGTGAAATTGGAGAAGTTCAGTGTCAAATCTTTACATTTAAGTAGTAAATCCATAGTTCCGAGTGTCAAATACTGAATTTAACCACAAGAAAAATTTAATGAACATAATTTCATCAGTGTGAAAATAGAGAAGTTCAATGTCAAATATTTGAATATGAGTAGTAAATCCTAGGTTGTGGGTGTTAAAAACTGGATTTGACACATGAGAAATTTAATGAACACAATTTCATGAGTTTGAAATTGTGGTTGTTCAATGTCAAATATTTAAATAAGAGTAGTAAATCCTAGTTTCCAAGTTTCAAATATTGGATGTGACTACATGAAAAAAATTTAAGAACACAATTTTATCAGTGTGAAATTGGGGAAGTTCAGTGACAAAACTTCACATGTAAGTAGTAAATGCTGGGTTTCGAATGTTAAATACCGTAACGGACTACATATAAAATTAAATGAATACAATTTCATTAGTGTAAAATTGAGGTAGTTGAATGTCAAATATTTAAATATGAGTAGTAAATCCTGGGTTTCGAATGTCAAATATTAGATATGATCAGATGAAAAAATTTAAGAACACATTTTCATTGGTGTGAAATGAGGGAAGTTTAGTGTGAAAACTTCACATGTAAGTAGTAAACCATGGGTTTCGAGATTTAAATATTGGATCTGGCCACATGAAAAACTTAATGAACACAATTTCATTTGTATGAAATTGGGGAAGTTCAGTGTCAAATCTTCACATGTAAGTAGTAAATTCGGGGTTCTGAGTGTCAAATACGGGATCTGACCACATGAAAAATTTAATAAACATAATTTCATCACTGTGAAATTGTGGAAGTTTAGTGTCAAGTATTTGAATACGATTAGTAAATCTATGGTTCCGAGTATCAAATACTGGATGTAGCCATATGAAAAATTTAGTGAACAGAATTTTATTAGTGTGAAAAATCCAAGTTTTCTAGTGTCAAATACTGGATCTCACTGCCAGAAAAATTTTATGAACACAATATCATCAGTGTGAAATTAGGGAAGTTTAGTGTCAAAACATCACATGTATGTAGTAAATTCTGGGATCCGAGTTTCAAATACTGGATCTGACCACATAAAAATTTAATGAACACAATTTCATCAGTGTGAAATTGGAAAAATTCAGTGTCAAATATTTGAATACCAATTGTAAACCATGAGTTTCGAGTGTCAAATATTGGATTTGACCATATGAAAAAATTAGTGAACACAATTTCATCAGTGTGAAATGGGGGAAGTTCAGTGTCAAATATTTGAATATGAGTAGTAAATGCTGGGTACCAAGAGTGATCTAACCACATGAAAAAATTAATGAACACAATTTAATAAGTGTGAAATTAGGAAAGTTCAGTGTCAAATCTTTACATGCAAGCTGTAAATCCAGGGTTCCAAGTGTCAAATATTGGATCTAACCCCAAGAAAAATTTAATGAACACAATTTCATTCGTTTGAAATTGGGGACGTTCAGTGTCAAATATTTGAATACAAGTAGTAAATCGTTGGTCTCGAGTGTTAAATGCTAGATTTGACCACATAAAAAATTCCTTGAACACAATTTCAATAGTGTGAAATTGGGGAAGTTTAGTGTCAAATATTTTAATGAGTAGTAAATCCTGGATAACGAGAGTGATCTAACCACACGAAAAAATTAATCAACACAAATTTATCAGTGTGAAATTAGGGAAGTTTAGTGTCAAATCTTTAGATGTAAGCAGTAAATCCAAGGTTCCAAGTGTCAAATACTGGATCTAACCACAAGAAAAATTTAATGAACACAATTACATCAACATGAAATTAGGGAAGTTCAGTGTCAAATCTCTGCATGTAAGTAGTAATTCCAGGGTTCCGAGTGTCAAATATTGGATCTGACCACATGAAAAATTTAAAAAACACAATTTCATAACTATGAAATTGGGGAAGTTCAAGATAAAAAATTTGAATATGCGTAGTAAATCGTTCGTTCTGAGCGTCAAATATTGCATCTGATCACATGAAAAATTTAATAAACACAATTTTATAAGTGTAAAATTAGGGAAGGTCAGTGTCAAAGCTTCACACGTAAGTAGAAAATCCGGGGTTTCGAGTGTCAAATATTAGTTCTGACCACAAGATAAATTTAATGAACACAATTTTATCAGTATAAAATTAGGGATGTTCAGTGTCAAATCTTACATGTAAGCAGTAATTCCAGGGTTCTGAGTGTCAAATACTTGATCTGACCCTAACAAAAATTTGATGAACACAATTTCATCAATATGAAATTGGGGAGGCTCAGTGTTAAATCTTCACATGTAAGTAGTAAACACTGGATTTCAAGTGTCAAATACTGGATCTGACCACATGAAAAATTTAATGAACACAATTTCATCAATGTGAAATTGGGGAAATTCAGTGTCAAATATTTGATCACGAGCATTAATTCCATGGTTTCGAGTGTTAAATATTGGATCTGACCACATAAAAAATTTATTGAACATAATTTCATTAGTGTGAAATTGGGCAAGTTCAGTGTCAAATATTTGAATATGAGAAGTAAATCCAGGGTACTGAGAGTGATCTTACCATATGAAAAAAAATTAATGAGCACAATTTCATTAGTGTGAAATAGGGAAAGTTCAGTGTCAAATTTTCACATGTAAGTAGTAAATCTAGGGTTCCGAGTGTATGATAATGATAATGACGAAAATATACATGTATACATGGAATATGATAACATAGAAAAGCATCATCACATGGTTATGCTTGAATGACATTAGTTGGTTTGGGTGATGATATTATATGATACCGTGTGATATACTAATCAACTTGTAGAACACGCGAGACCTCATGCCCAGGTGGTGACGTTGA
Source organism: Adenanthera pavonina (assembly GCA_026686845.1). Classification (NCBI taxonomy): domain Eukaryota; kingdom Viridiplantae; phylum Streptophyta; class Magnoliopsida; order Fabales; family Fabaceae; genus Adenanthera; species Adenanthera pavonina. The sequence continues at coordinate 16,753,256 of JAIVEN010000017.1, forward strand.
TGTGTATATATATATATATATCTCTGTCACTAAATTCTCTTCCTTTAGTCAAGAGAGCCAGGTGGTAGTAGATTTGATGATACACTTTCCCTAAATCACCACTAATTCAGGTGGTCTTTGGCCGAGTTATACTAGTGATGTAGAGAGCTTAGTGATATCCTAGAATCAGTCTTCACCGATTGTTGGAAGAGAATCACTTGTTGGGTATACCTTATAATGGTGATTGGCCCGTGATTCTAGAATTATATGTTGGGGAACATTCATTTACATTATATTTGCATCACATTTCATTGCATGTATATATTGCCCAGTTGTGTGTAGTTGCGGCACTTTCCTCAATTACTGGGACTCTATCTCACACCCCTCTAAAGTTAACATTTCAGGCAAGGACTCTAGTACTATCCCGGAGAAGACAAAAGATTCTTAGCTCACTCTGTCATACCTTACTTTCTTACATTATTTCTCATGTATAATATCATATATGATGCTAAAATGAGGAAGTTAAGAAGCTTGAATCATTTAAAAACCAAATGAGAAAAATTGAAAATTTTTAAATCACTGTTCATTTGGTAACCAAGTTTTTTGGTTGAAACTTAAACAATCATAACTAAATCCAAAAAATCGTATGAGAACAATTCAAGTCTCTAAAAATAGCTAGAAACATTTTGCACATGGAAAAAAATATGCAACTTGAAGTTTATTAAGCCGATTCATACAGTAAAGTCGTCCAAATTTAGTTACAATTATTTTTCCATGTTTTCTTACCCATTTAAAAAAATTCATAACTTCTAGCACCCACATCCAAATCAAGTGATCTTTGGCTCTTTGGAAAGAAATCTGTGTCTAATTTCCAAAAATATATAAACTTATATAAGAAATTAAATTTCAAATGAACAGAACTCAATGAACATCCAGTGCTCAAAATGAATAGTTTTACTTACTAACCTCCAAAACTAATTACATAGCATGTTTACATGATCCAAATTCATCCAAAATTTGTTCCTACCATTACAACATTTTAGAGGAACATAATGGCAGGTAGGCACAGCTTCATAAAAGCATATGTAATTTTACATAAAATTACAAGGAAGCAAGTAATTAAGGAAACTATCAATCTAATCATCATTAGTCTTCTCCTTACCTCTTGTCTTCTTGGAGGTCTTGCCATTACTTGAACCTATGATGTTAATGCTTGGGAGTGAAATTTGGGGATCTCAATAGCTAGTTCATTTAATTCATTTATGTCATTCAAGTTTCACAAAAATTCACATAAAATCATCAAAGAACCATATTGTCAAATAAAAATTTTGATAAAGTTTTTCCTTAGAAAATGGACATCCTGAGAAACAAAACCCTTCATTTTATATCCAAAACCAATCACAAATAAACACAAGAACAATATGGCATATAACTTGCATCAAAGAAACATTATAGAAAAATATAAAGCAAGTAAATGAACCAAACTACCTTTTATGAAATCCTTTGCTTTTTCACTTGGAACCAAAGCTTCCACTAGCTTTTTTGAACTTCCACAAGTCCTAAAATATCAATAAATATGCACTAAATCAACTAGAATAAGGGCCTATTTCACAAAATACTTCTCAAACCATAAAACTCATATTCTTTATCTTTGGATTTTTCTTGAGTCCAATACTTATTCTTAGCTAATTTGGACCCAAGAAATCCATTTTTAACATCAAAACTTTGAAATCCAACTCTTTCCCATCATACTAAGCTAACTAAAATTAGGGGTTTGAGGGGGGAAAATGGATTTTTCAATTTCTTGTATCCAAATCTTCCAAAACTTGTTTCTTTCACTTAGTCTCATACTTTCTCTAAACTTTATGGCATAAAACCACTCCCTTTCTCAAATATATGTTAAGGATGAAGCTTAAACAACATGGGAGAAGAAGAGAACTTAAGAAAATCTCACCAAACTACTCAAAACTTGAAGGAAAAATCATTAGTAGTTGAGAGAAGATTTTTACCTTTTTTTCTTGGATTTTTCTTCTCTCTTTCCTTGCTTCTCCTTCTCCATGGCTTCCTCTTCCCTTCTTGGTATTATTTTGCTGCTCTCCTCTCTCTTTCCTTGCTCTTTAGGTTGGCCAAAATTTGGAAGCAAGAGGGAGTATATATAAAAATTGCAACCAATGACAACTTGACACCAAAAATTCTTGAAATTTCTTGATTTCTCTAAAGAAAATGACATAGTTAATTAAATAATGGAAATCCCCATGTACAGCTTGGTTTGCACGAAATTGAGAGCATTTTTGTCCAAAAATATTGTACTTTTATTCATCCAGATATATCTTGAATTGGTCTAATAAATAAAGTAACTTTAGCAGTATATTTTATTATTATTAGGACACCGATTATAACTATACTGGGATATAAAATTGCCATAATATCCTATCCCAATTAGTCCAAAAGTAGGGTCCACATACATTTTTCTTACTTTATCTTCCTTTTATGGGGTCCACAGTACCCTTTTTCTGCACATTATACACTTTTTGATACTTTGTATAAAATTTTTCTTCACATAAATTCCCTTAACCTTAATGCATTATATCATTAGGTTTGGCTTGTCATGAGCTTTGTTTCGATATAAAATTTGCAAAATTTCCAAATTACCCTTAATTTCGGGCAAAAAAAGAAATTTTTTGAAACTTTTAGGTTCTTAGTTGTAATTTTCCCCATGGACTAAAATGCAATAAATTCTTTCTCTAGGGGCAAAATGTAATTTTTATTTTATTTCTTTGACCTGAAATTTGACCTTTTTGCCCTTTTTAACATCTATTCACACATGTCATTATTTTGATATCTCATTACATTTTATGTTATCTAAAAATTTCAGGATATTATACAATCCATTCCATAAGGGCATCCAAGCTTGTAGTTAGTAGCTACTATAAGTTTGGTTTATGTAACGTATTGGGCTAAGTAATATATTTGTAATATTTGTCGCTTGTATCCTCATATCCTACGTATGTGTTATTGCATGCAGACGTTGTATTAAGTGGGGTTATGTTGAAACCTATTGATGTAATACTATGCATGTTTGATTGCCAATACGTTACGTAATATGCATGTAGACCCCAATATGAGTCAATTTTTGGATGTACTGAATATATTATGTTATGACAAGACTAGAATACGGAATTATGGTTGGTGTGTGTGCTTATATGGTAAAGTGGGTATCTAACCCACCTGTTGCATGTGGGGTTCAAGGGGGTCAAATTATACAGAAATGGTTTCCTTAGGATGAGATTACCCAAAACATAGTCCTTGAGGTATTTGGGACTTGAGTTAGGTGTTGGTTTTGGTCTAAGTGCATTGGTTTGGGAATATGAGGCTTAAATGCCATGGACTAGTCCAAAGTTGACCATTTCGGTCATAGACATACAAAATCTCCATATGGAGGTATTTTGAGATGTAGTTGGTGTTTATAGTTAGAATGAGAATAGAGTGACCCATAGGAACTGGAATTAGGTCAATTGGATGTCGGAGTTAAATTTTATATGCATTGGAAGTCCACTTAAAGCACAACAAATTGTTGATGTCATATCAGTTCAGGGTGCCTCGGTGCAAGCATCCAAGCTGTAACACCACACTCTTCTATTTCTTTTTGTTTTCATCTAGAATGCTCTTGCTCGCATGGCGGTACAATATCAAGCCGCTGCGTTGTTTCTTGTTTTGCCTTTTTGGGTGTTGCTTTGTCTCATATTTATGGTGTTTTTGCCTTTTGGTTTTTAGAGAGTTACATTTTAGTATCAGAGCAATGGTTCAGGCCATTGTTTCCATGTGTGATGATATTTGGCATAGTATTGTCTTACATAAACTTATGTATTCCCTTTTTGTTACTAGTCTAGAGTCATACTATTGAATTATGTTGCTACTTGTGTATGGGGGAGCATGACTCACAAGAGAAGGCAAAGTAAAATCAATCTTATGAGGTAGATGTATGAGATGTTTATAGGATTGAATAATCTCTGTAATTAGGAAGAATCTTTGAATAGACTGTAAGAACAAGTGAATCAGCAAGGATAGGGTGATGTGAATAAGGGAGCTAAAATGTGTGTGGATTTGAATGTTAAGGAAGTTGAAGATATGATGAATTAGTAGAGAGCCCCAAGAGTTGCAAGAAGGAGTATCTCTGACTAGCTGAAAGACTTTCGAAAGTTTAACCCACCAGCTTTCAAAAGTTAAAATATGGATCTTGCAGCGGCCGAAGAATGGGTTGACCAATTGGAGACTATCTTTGGCATTATGGATTGCACGTCCGAGAGCAGTTGGCAGTGTTTAAACTGGAAAAGAAAGCAAAGCAATCATGGAGGAGTGTCCTACCGAGTATTGAAGTTGTAGGTATTCCATTGAATTGGGATCAATTTAAAGACATATTCTTTGCATATTATTTCCCTTCGGCCTTGATGACATAGAAAGAGGCAGAGTTTCTAGCCATTAAGTAAGGGAAATTGTTAGTAGATGACTTCTTTGATTAGTCTTTGGATTTGGTAAAATATTCCGCTTACTTGAAAAATCATTCTGATGACATGTGATCCAAAAAGGGCAAAAATTTTACATTACCCAATTCACCCCCCTTTTGGGTGACTAGCTAACCTAACAATCCGTAGGGTTGGAATTTGATAATTCTAATGAGTTCCTAGGGTCAAAATTAGTCAAGAAAGATCAAGGGTATATGGTTAAAAGGTAGTATGCAAAATATAAAAGTTTAGGATTCAAAATGACCTTCAAGTGAGCCCATTGAGAATTGGATGACTTAACATGAGTGTTTTGATGTTTTCAAGCTTGGAAAAATGCAAGGAAGTGATTGGGAAATGTTTCAAGTAAGAGGAATTCAAGTTTAAAGATGAAAGTTTAAAGCTCCAAGGTAGTAATACTTGCCTTGCTTTTATGTTATTGAATAATGTTTATGCATATTTTACAATATGATAATATTGCCATGTTGTAGTTTTGATTGTTTATTGTACTAGCTGGATATTTATTTGATGAGAACTAAGCCCGGGATGTTCTGTTTTTAAGTTGTTATGCTGCCGAAATTTTTCTAGCCTACATGGTATTTTTCATGTGTTTTAATGATTGTGAAATGTTATGAATGTCTTTAATGTAATGTGATGATACATTAGCATGTGCAAGTTTACTATTGAGATGCCCAATCTCATCCTTCTAAGTATTAACCATGCTAGGTGTAAAGCAAGACAATGAAAGAAAGCAAAGGAAGAAGAAATGTGATGAAGAAGCATGATAAAGTTTATAACTATCAATGATGTTTGATCATGAAACATGCTTGTAAATCATGTTATGATTTATGTAATTAATGAATTGTGATCCCATATGATGTATAGAAAGCATGCTAGATGATAATGGATGAGGAAAAGAGATTAAGACTAAGAAGAATATGTATGGCTCTTTGAATAACAAGTTATGCCTAGTTATGTCATGTCAATGTTCTAAAATGTTTAGCATGATATAGTAAGAGAAATGAGCTAAGGTATGATTCCTTTAGTTAGAGGATATGATAACTGTTATGATGAAACCGATTTTGTATGAATTGACTAAGTATAATGAAAGTGATAGCTCATCAAAGTTAAAGGTAAAAAACTGGACAATATTGGAAAACTGTAATTTTACTGTGAATATGGTTGATTTTGAAAGACTAATATAAAATCATGTAATGCTCCAAAAATTCATTGATTTGTATGTGTGGCCATGTCGTATAAACATTATGCTACTAGTTTGAACATATTTGAAGTATTACAATGAAAATATATATGTTTTCTTAAAACTGTGCTAGTAAAGAATTATTCTGATCCCTGATGGCTTATGATGATGTTCTCTTATGTACAAGTAGAATAAATGTACAACATAAATATAAGTATAAAGTAGACATACGGAGATTTCCAATAACATAAAGCATGCATGAATTGGGTTTGTGTTTAATGAGATATGAATTTTGAAATTTTTAAGCAGAAAATGAGCAGTAAACTGAGAAAAATAAAATGTACTAATTGATGTGTCCAAATTCCAGTTTCATATTTTTCCCATTAAAGATGTGTATGATATTTAGAGACTTGAACCACTAAGAAAAGATTTTTGTGCAATTAGTTATAATTTTCCAAAGTTTGCTACATAATGTTGTGAACAATGCACAAAAACATAATTTTGCAATTTGAAATTTTCACTGGTTCAAGGTCTCTAGAACCTATTTACCATATCAAGTTAAAGTGATATTCATGGGAAAGGTATCCAAAGGTAAGATGTGATACCTTGCCTTAAGCCAGTGAAGAGGAAAGCTTAGGGCAGGATATATTTGGTAAGGCACTGGGGGTTCCCGAGTACACTAGTTATGTAAGGGGTGTGGGGTTTAGTGTGATGCACTGAGCCTTCTTTGGGCCCTGACCATCATTAGATGCTAAAAGATTGCTCAATTGGAGGCAATTGTTCAGAAACAACATCAAACACAATATCAAATGTTGCTTCGATTGTTTGAATTAGCAGTGATAGTGCTTAAAATACAGCCAGCACAAGGGACACAAGGCGACTAGTGCCAAAGATAGTTGCATTATTGTCCCTCAGCAACCTCCTCAAGTAATTGCTTTCATAAATAATTATGTTCATACTTTTTTACCACCCCTAATAAATTGTTGATTTATAATGCATTGATTGGTAGAGTCAAACATATTGTTAATTATGGTTGATACCCTTACTTAGAGCGTGGTTGTAGAGGGGTATATGCATAACAATCCAAGAGACATGCTTCACAATGCACCCCTACCTACGAACCCTCTAAAAGTATCAATCGAGATAGTCAGAGTGAAGGGTGCTAGGTTGCTTATTCTTATGGGGGACATGGAAACAAAAGGAATGGCATTGAGTAGCTTCATAGCATGGTCCGCACACCTCATCACTACTGCTCCATTAGTGTGGTTAATCTCAAAGTTACCCACTTGGTTGGTTAGTTGAATGGGAAGAATAATGTCCAAAGGTCAGGACAATCAAAGCAATTAATAGCTCAACCATCGAAGTTTTGTCGAGGCATATAGTTCCAGATACTTTTCAAAGGATGATGGTCAAGTTTCTACCACAATCGCTTCAAGGCAAAGTCAACAAACATGTTAAATTTGACAAAAACATTCATAATAAGATAGTATAGGAAAGTATCAATGTTGAAATTGTTGGTTACATCATTAATCGTATGTGGATCTAGGTTGTGAATGTTAATTTGTACATAAGATACTTGATATTAATCTATTTTTTTTCTTTAGGCCTTCAGATTAACTTATTTATTTTGTTATTTTTTTTCCATTTAAGGTACCTATACGAGACATTCTTGGTGCCTCATAATCTTATAGGCAAATTTATATTCAACAACCGCCAAGAAGTAGTGGCTCCTCTTGAAAAATTGTCCGACACCAAGATTACTAAATAGCAATTGTTAATTGTGAATGCATTCAATGCAAGGGCTAATAAAGATGTTTTATTCTTGGTTCCTTAAATAATGTGTAATAAACTTTGAAATTTTGGCTTATTTGATGTGAACTGCTTAATTATAATTTACTAATGATGCTGGTTGTTTTTTGATAGAACAAACTGGAAGTTAATTATTATCAATCCATTGAAGTAGACAATATACTTTCTGGATCCTTTGAATTATGACTCAAAACTTCACAAACAAATGATAGGGTAATTAATAAGTAAGAAAAATTATTAATTTTTGATGTATTTAATTTTCTATACTTCTATGAAATAATTCAAATTAAGTTTTACTTATATTAAGCTTTTTTCCCACTATGTTAAGCTTTTTTATTTCTTATGGCTAACAATGCCATGTCAATATTTCACGTAACACAAGGTTGTAGAGATAATAATAAGGGAAAAATGGTAAAACCACTAGCTTCCTCATTATATAAAAGGAAAAGAATACAAGTATGTGTAAATTTATATTCAATCAATTGTTGAGATTCACATTTCCCTATTGTAATTAATATAATTTTTTCCTTTAATGTTCGGGACAACCAAATGATAATGATTATGAATACTATGTGATGTTATTCATGAACAATATCATCGCACAGGGTCATAGCATGATCCCAAGCATGATATGCAATTCCATTATATAACATTAATACTTATAAAATTTTATCAATTTCACTTATGTATGATATTTTAATTTACAGTACTTTCTCAATACCTATTATCCTGAATACTCTGATACTTAGATTGAGGAACTCATCGAAGAGTGGTGTAAGTATATGCTTGATAAGTGCCTATGAAGAGAGAGGTAACTGATTAACTGGTTTTTATTATGTTTAACCTTGTGAAATAATTGATCTAAGTGATATCAATATAACTTTTGCTTATATGGTATAGGTGTGGATGTCATGAGGAAAAAGGGAAACACAAAGATAAGGTGGTGGTGATGGAACATAAAGACAAGGTGATGCAACATTCTACGTGCTTATATGCTTAGTTGTTGGTAAACTTTTGGTGGACTTATAGTTGTTGGTGTAGTTTTGGACATATTGTTCTTATTGGTATATAGTTTTGGATATGGTGTTTTTGTTGATACAGTTGTTTAAAACTTGAGTATAGTTTTGTAAGTATAGTTTGGATATATTGAGACATTAGAAAATTTGTCTTACTTGTTGTTGCAAATATAGGCTGGAAATATATACTGATTGGGATATATAAAGATTGTAAATATAGGTTGGTTGTAAATACAGGTTGGGAATAAAATGAACAGATTTTTCGTAAAAAAAATAATGTTTTAGTTGCCGTTTGTATGGGAAACATCAACTAAAGCCTACTTTAAAAATAATAATAATAAAAGTTGTCATTTGTATGGGAAACATAAACAGAAGTGCCCATTTTAGTTGATATTTATATTAAACAAACGCCAACTTGGCATTTGTGCCAACCACATGCCATTTAAGGTACACTTTAGTTGGCATTTGTTTAATAAATGCCAACTAAAGTAGACACTTTAGTTAGCATTTAGTAAATAACTTTAGTTGGCATTTAAAATACCAACTAAAGTATCATATTTTTATCAGAAATAGATGACGTTTTCGAAACTCCAATGAAGGGCAAACTTAGCTGCCAACAATTCTATTTTTTGGCATAGTATTTATATCCAAGTCTTTCACACATTCTTATAATATATATGCAAGCCTTATGCTTATAAAATAAAATATGCTCTTATAAAAATTACTGATTCCATTTAAATTTTAAATGAATAATTACAAAAAAAATTTTTAAACTTAAAACCAACATTTATGATTTGAGTTGATACAAATGTTCAAAATTTAATTCACATCTGTAAAGAGTTTTCTTCACCTCTTCTTTCATTTTTCTTGTATTTGGATTTTCATGCGCATGCTCTATTAGTTATTATGTTATTATGTTTTAGCTAGGTGTAACTATCTATCTCTAGGATTAATTTGAACTTGTTAATGAACTAATAATCGTTTCCTTTTCCCTTCAGATGCTTGAGTATATGTGTGTTTGCAAGTTGTCATTTCAATTTCATCATCTCAAGTTTGGCCAACTGTGACGGATTTTTTGGTGTTTTTAATATAGAACTACTTGATAAAATTATTATAATTGTCATAGTTTAATATTTAATGAACAAATACAGATATTTTTAAAGTATCTTTTGATTTAGTTCTAATTGTCTAATATTTATTAATTCATTCATAAGTTGATTTGTTATTTATGGAAATTATGTAAAATTTGCAGAAAAAACAGACTATAGAATAGAGAATAACATTCTTATTCATTACTATACAAAAGTATAGCGTGTATAACAACCTAGCTACAAGATTCTACAGAATTACATGATATATTATATTCCCAAATTGTGATAACTATCGAATGATAACATAATATAATATTTCCTAAAATCTTGGCAAATATATTCTTCACTCCCCCTCAAGTTGGCGCATGTATATTCATAATCCCCAACTTGTGCACAAGATCCATAAATATGTCCTTCCCTAATGCATTTGTGAACACATAAGCAAATTGTTCTTTTGTCCAAGTCTTCATGGGTATAATGAAATGACAATCTATCTCAACATGCTTAATTCTTTCATGAAAGATTGGATTCATTGTGATAGCTTGATTATCACAATGTAAGAATACCTCTCTGTTGTTGCATCTTCAACTCTTGTAGCAACCATCTTAACTATATGATTTCATCGATTATAGTCACCATTACTTTGTACTCTACCTTTGCAGAAGATCTTGCTACAACACTTTGCTTCTTTGTCATCCATGAAACTGATGACCCTTCAAGCTTCATAATATATCATGTATATGAGCATCTAGGAAGGGGACAACTTTCCCAATTTGCATCACAAAATGCTTCAAGCTCTAGATCTCCTTCATTCTTTGTTAAAATGCCCTTGCCTGGAGCTGCCTTCAAGTATTTGAGTACCTACTCAATTGTTTTCATATGCATTTGTTTGGGCTTGTTACAAACTGACTTAGCACATTGATTGCAAACATGATATCATGATAAGCAATTGTCAAATAAGGTAGCTTTCCCACTAATCTTCTATACCTTCCTCTGTTTGTAATATTCCATTTTTTATAGGATACCATAAATGCATGAAAAAAATGGCAAATAACGTAAGATGGAGATGTATGTAACACCTTATAGTAGGTCTCATTTCCCATATATTAGAACATTTTAGATGCCTTTCATCATAATTTAGAAACTAGAATCATAATATAATAAAAACAGAATTTTTCAAATTTTGGGTACTATTCATTTGGCAATTTCCACTTTACCCAATAAACTTTGAAATTTCATAACTAAATCTAGAAAAATCATCTTGAGGTGATTTAAGTCTCTAAAATTTTATTTAATTCAGATTTACATGTAAAAAATATAAAAAAGTAACTTCATTGGGCCAATTTGTACAGTAAGTTTCGTGGCTTTTACTGTTCATTTGGTCATTTTTCTACCTTCCAGTTTTCTGACCTCAACTTTGAAAAATCATATTTCATCCTATTTATGACCAAATCATGCCTACTCTATGTCATTTGAAAGATATATATGTCTGATTATAGAGATATTGTTCTTATATATTTATTTCATTTACACAGGGCATAACATTAACTTAAATTGTAAAGGGTCAGAATTTAACTTTTACTAGAGCAGTTTTGGGAAAACCTCTATATCTTCTATTATATAGCTCCAATTACCTCCAAATTAGTGGCATATGAAACTTAAAACATAGACCTTTCTATATATGTATCCACTGAATTTTTTTGGAGCTTTGTATGATTTTATATTATCTTTTGAAACTTCCAGTGCCTAATTTTCAATTTCCAGTTTTCCCAATCTTATCCTGTTCTGAACCTTAACTTTGAAAATTCACCATAAATTGTACACTTATCTAATTTAGGTGTTCTTTAGCTCTTAGAAAATTTTATTCCATCTAATTTTAGAGCATATAAATTACTTAAGCTAATTTTCCTGTCTTACATGAAAAGTATCTATGTTCTCGTAGACTGCTTAAGATGAGCCTTTCCATTCCTAATTTATCAAAATATGCTCCATAACCTTTTCACATCATCATCAATTGCATCAATTCCATACATAACATATCATAGTACATTAAGAATCATAATAGCATAGAGATATAGACCACATGACATATACATGATTTTTCATAATATCCCTCAGTGCAATGTCATAGCTTGAATTATCAATTCAAGCATTGATTCCTTTTTCTTACTCCATAGCTCTCTTGTCTTCAATGCCATTGCTTGTACCTAATGTAGTTTTCATTTTGGAAGGGTGAGATTCATTGAATCTCAATAGCAATCACCATTCATGCAATCATATTATCACATTAAGCATATAATCATCATAAAATATCAAGTGAATACTTTTAAATATTTATGCCATAATATTTTATAAAAATTTCAGTAGAGTTTCACTTTATATTTTGTACATCCCGGGGTCTCAAACCCCCTCAATTAACTCAGCAAACATTCTCAAAGCATCATAAATGATCATATCAAACAATAGGCAAGTCATCAAACTCATTGAAAATCACAAGACAATATAAGGTAAGAATTGGTAAATTGCTACCTTTATGCTTCCACTTGCTTTTCCTTTGAATTGTACCTCTTCCAAACACTTCTTCAAGCTTTCTTAGGCTTCCTCAAACCTAAACATATAATCAATTAGCTACTTAAGCCACTGATTCAAAGGGCTCACTCACAAAGTCTCATATAACCCTTGATTTTCCAATTAACTATCCTTAAGCTTTAACTTGAAATCATTACTTGTTCTTAAGGTTTTAGACCATGAGGAACTCATTTTTGGTATCAAAAACATAAAATTCCATCTCCAAGACACTCCCCTGTTCTGGCCAAAATGAACCCTAAAAGAGGAAGAGGTGATTTTCATGCAACTGGCTTCCAACTCTTGGGAATCCTTACTTTCTTTCATAGATCGAGATTTCTAGCAAGATTCTTGCATGAAAATCCATTTCTTTCTCTTCCTTGCTCATGGCCAAACTCAAGACTAAAGAGGGAGGAGGAAAGAATTTCATGGAACTACTTCAAATCACTAGAGAAATCAACTTGAAATCATAGAAACTCACCTTAAATCTTGAATCTTCAAGCTTCCAACTTTGCCTTCTCTTTTCTCTTCTCTTTCTCTCTTTCTTTCTTATGTTTTTCTCTCATGTTTGGAAGCTCTCTCTCTCTCTCCTTGCTGCAGCAAAATGTCATCCAAAGTGTGAGAGGAAAGAGGAGATTAATTTAATTAACTTGGCTTAATCATGGTTGACAAACTTAATTACTTTATGGAATACTTCTTCAAGAAGTATTTTTAAAATAATTAAATACTTATTTGCAGCACATTGGCTGCTGGAATGACACTCCCAGGAGAGAAAAATGTGTCCAAATATTGCTCAATTTTTCTTTGTCCAAATATATCCTGAACCGGGTAATTTTTAACGGTATCAATAAAACTACTTTTTAAAGTAATTAGCATTTTTGGGCTATATGATTATTCCAATTTTATTTTTATATTTCCTTAATTATCCTGTCTCAAATAATATCTATGTATGGCCCATATTTTGTCCTAGTTACCTTTTAACTGTCTGTGGGGCTCACAGTTTACTTTATCGGTATTTAATTACTTTTAGACACTTGACACTGATTATTTCTTTATCATTGAACATTAACCCTCAGTGTCATATATATCGGACTTCTCTTGTTGAGGGTTTCATTTTGATAGTAATTTTACATATTTAGAAAATTAATAATTTCTAAAACTTTCGGGTCATTATGTGTAATTTTTCCTAAGAACTTTTGCATCCATATTCCAAGTGAATTTTTAGGCTTGGGGACATGAATGTTATTTTTATAATTCTTTAGGGACAAAAATATAATTTTTCATTTTTTGGTCCAACCGAGAAAAATGACCTCTTTGCCCTTTTTATGTAAAATGGTGTTTGTCTGTTTTTACAAATTCCCTATATACTTCTAGATATTTTAACTTTTTTGGGATGTTACAATGTACATGCTCGGTCCGTAAATGAAATTAATTTCCCATATGGTCCTTATAAGGAATTATGTTTGATCTTTAATTGAAATTAATTTTTTATAAGGTTCATAACAGAAATTAATTCCAAAACTGAGCGAATGCAATATACTAGTTAAATGGAAACTCATGTCAAACTGAGTGTAATAGTATAAGTATTACATAGGTGGCAAGTCTATATTGAAAGATAAACTAATTTGAAAGTACAGTGAAAATAATTATTAAAAAATTGGTCTTTGGGGAAAATTATGAAAAAAAACTTGGGAGAATCAGTATTTTCTTTTTTTTACCTTGATAAAACAAAATAGTTATTTCCCAGGTAAGAAAATAAAATGTGAAAATCACATTTTGTACCCAAAAGAAAAGAACATTTACAATTTAGTCATTAAAAGGGAAAAATTAGTTGCATATAAGTGCCTAGGAATAATTACAAGGAACGACCCGAAAGAATTAAAAATTAAAATTCACCTCAAAATTAAGGGCAACTTCATATTTTTCAAAGTACTGTCAAAACGAAGCTCGTGACAAATCGGACTCAATGGAATACTATTTAGAAACTAATTGAATCTGTATGAATTTATGATGAGAGTTGAAACTCAAAGAGAATATAATATTGAAAAAAGAATCGTGAGTCCCACAAAAAGCAATACAAAGATAGGAACAGCGTGTGGATTCCATCCAAATATATTTTGGGACAAGATAATGAATTTAATCTAAAGCTAAATTCAGAATAATCCTGTATTAATTAAGTAACAATTACGGTAAAAGTAATTAATCAATATAGGTAAAATTTATTGGTAAAGGTTATTTTGGACTAATAAAAATTATGGAGCACTTTTTAGATAAAAACCTTTGAAATGGTGTGATGTGCTATAGCTAGGGACAAGGAGGGAATTTAATTATTTGGTTAATATGAATTATATCACAAAGATTAACTCAAGTAGTTAAATAACCGAAGATCACTATTCCTTCATTTGATCTCTTTCCTCAAGACCTTGGGTTAAAGTGGTTTAAGTAAGCTTGAAACCTTCATCCTCCTCATTTCGCTCGGCCAAAACAGAAGCAAGAAAGGAGAGAGAGAGCACAAAAACTTGAAGAGAAAATAGGAAGCAAGAATCAAAGATTGAACAATCAAGAGCAAGGTAAGCTTTCATGAACCTAAGCCTGTGTTTTCATGTGCTTAGAGTTGGTTTCATGGAGTTGTTTTCTCCTTCCTCCTTCCATGTAGTTTCTTCCATGGTAGTTAGAGAGAGAGGGATGAGTTTTTATGCATCAAACATGATAGAAATGCTAAACTAGTAACCTAAAGCAAGGTTTTGAATGTAGTTTGTTGTATTTCAAGAGAAATTATTTTCTCCCATTCTATGCTCATTTTTTGCTAGACTAGGGTTAGAATTAGAGAAAAAAAATTTATTATTTTTGTAACACCTTACTCCCAAATACCTCTAAACTTGATCAAAAACTTCAAAATTCAACCAAACACAACGCAAACATCTCAAAACAACTTCCCAAAACTTCAGAGCAGTGGAAACAAATCAAACAACACTAGAAATTGGGCTGGGGCCATGACCGCTATAGTACTACTTCAGCTCCAACTTATCCCAGAAACTCACTTGCTACTGGAGCTCTTGGCACCGCGGCCTGCTTCCTAGAGCTGTGGCACCCCCTTCTGATTTTCATACTAGTAAAATCAACTTTCGGGGAGAACTTCCGAAGTGCATAACTTTATGCTCAAACCTCCGATTGACCTGATTCCAACTCATGCAAATCAATCTAGTCCCATGACTTTATGCTCAAACCTCCGATAAATGCCATTTTCACTTTAATCCAACTCCGTATGGAGATTCTGTATACCTGACACTGTTTTGGCCACTCTTTGACCAAAACTCACAACTTATAACTCTCATTTGCCACCAAAGGCAATTTGACCAACTAGGACCATCCACACAGGTCCAAAACCACTAGACTAACTTGTTCAAAGAGGTTTCACCTTAAAGGAACCACTTCTCTGAGATTTGATCCCCTTGAACCCCAATTGACAAAATGGGCTACTTGCCCTAAAATGCACCAATAAGGCCTAATACCACCTTTCGGCTCACAAACGCCACCATACTAACTCGAAAACATCTCGATCAATACATGCCTCACCAACAGTCATACACATCACATTCATTATCCATATATAAACATACGTATAACATCCATCTATAACAATCCTCATCAATGTCATACATCCAACACAAAATATTCTATCTTACTTGGTACAAGATATATATGCAATAATACATACACACTACATAGACCTAGTATTCCCACGTCCTATGCTACTCCTTTATCTTCTCTGGACTAGTCTTAGAACTGTCGCCTGAAATGTTAGTTCATGGGAGAGGGGTATAAGACAAAGTCTCAGTAACCAGGAACAACCATATACAATATATATATACTGATCCATACAATTGTGCAATGTAATGCTAATGAATGTCATACATGTTCTCCCTCATACACAGCTAGAACCACAAGTTGTCGTCATCACAAGACATTTTAATAGATGATTCCCTTATAACAGTCAATGAAGACTGATTCCAGGATATCGCCAAGCTCACCTTACCTTAATGCAACTCGGCCAATGGTACACTAGAGCTTGGACCATGGCTCTCCTTCCCCTAGACCACCTCGAATTGGTGGTGATTTAGGGACGGTATAAGAATGCTACACATCACAACATATATAATAATCATACATCAACTAACCGTGCATACCACGATATGTAGAAAAATCATACACATACTCAATCAATATCGTGGAATGAAAAGGAACATGCATATATATACATATATATATCAACATATAATCACATATAACAAACACTCAGTTACCTCAATTGTCGTTACCATGCTCACACGAGTTCCACAAGCTTTCTTGAACGCTAATCCCACAACTTGACTTCTCCAAGTAGCCAAAAAACCTGAATAACATCATAATACTTCAATTAACATACAATCCAAACATCTAATTTCCACAATTCAACTAGTTTAGCCTAATCCAAAGTTCCAACCCAATATTCATGCATCATTAAACTCCTAGGAACCATTCAAATGTCAATTAATCTCATACACTTCGGATTCCTAAAAGCCTCAATCGAAAACAACCTAGGATTAAACTCAAATCATGCATAAACCCTTTCACAACTCAAACCCAAGCAACAAGGACACCAAAACACACTCCAATAACCTCATTTCATCCATTTCAATTGATGGATTCTGGCCCAAACCGGAAATCCCAACATATGACCAAAAAACCTCGAGTTTAAACTGAAGAAAAATGGAGAGGGAGGAGTAGGAATCACTTACTAACATGAATCCAAACTCTTAAGGTCTGAAAATCACTTCCCAAGCCCGGATCTCCAAACCCTATCACAGCTCTCGTGCTCTCTCCTCCATTTCTTTCTTTTCTATTTGTATGAAATGATCCTAATTTAAACCGAAAACTTGACTTCTGTCGTGGCTCTAAGATAGCTCGCCGTGGGGCCACCCATTTTAGCCTAAAACACGCCACTAGAATTCACTCTCGCCACAGTGTCCCTGCTTTTTGCCACTACGTGGAGCTCATTTATGCTCCACTTGAACCTTTCTCCGTCCTATTTTTTCCGGTTCTGTACACAATGCCAAGAAAGATATCATGTGATTTGTTACAATTTTGACCCCCAAAAATGGATTTCTTGGGTCCAAAATGGGTAGATACAAGTATGTTGTATAAGAAAATTCAAGAGGAAAACAAAGTGAAAATTTCAAGTTCAAGGGTACACTTTGTGAGTGAAGACATGGAATCAGTGGTTAATGGCCTTATTTTGTGATACATTAAGATTCAAGAAGGTTGAGGAAGATCAAAGAAAAGGTTTATAAGGTTTGGAAAGCAAAGCAATAGCATAAGGTAGTTTAATCACCTTACTTGCATTATATTATCATAATTGGTTCTATGTGTTTGTTGCTTTGTTATATGATTGCAATATTGCTTTGTGATATTTCTATGTTATTGGCTAAGTTGATTGAGGGGTTTTGGAACCCTTAGATATCCATTTTACAAAAAAAAAAAATGCCAAAATTTTTATAGAATCATATGAATTAAAAATGCTAATGTGTTTGCTTAATGTTTTCTTGAAGATTTTATGTAAAATGTGATAATGTGAATACATGAATAGGTGTTAGCTAGTGAGATTCTTTGAATTTCATCCTTCCAAATGCTAACCATGATAGGGTCAAGCGATGGAAGGAGTCCATGAAGAGCTAGAGAAGAAGAGAAAGAGGTTGATGAATAATATGCCATTGCAAGTATTGATGTTAGTTTTTGATAATATGTATAAATTCATATGTAAGGGTTAAGTCATGTATGTTAATGCAAGTATGTTCCTGAGGGATTTTGACTCATCTGTTTCCATTGTGGACCGGTCTTCTCTTGATGTTATGTATGGAATTAGAACAATGAATGATCATGTAATATGTTTATGAAGCTTATTATGTAAATTATGACATAATTTTGTCTACGATGACCATTAGTGATTAGAATAGAGGCACATTGCTAGAAACAGAGTATTTAGTATAAGTGTCATATATGCTCTAAAAGTAAGTAGCATAAGTTTTCCAAAGAGTCAAAGATTACCCCATTTGGCAAAGTATGTGAATTATAATGGATATTTAAAGTTAGGGGTTAAAACTAGCTAGTTTAGAAGAAACAGGAACTTTCATTGTAGGTATGGTTGATTCAAAAGGCAGTATAAATTGATATGGAACTCTAAAAATTCAATGATTTGTGTGCTTGGAAAGCTTTATGTCTTAATAATGAAATACCACTAGTTTGAATGCAATTGGAGTTATATAAAATTTTCCTACTGAAAGTAGTATTCTGACTCTTAATGGTTTAAGTTAGTGTCATGCCCTGTACAAGTTGAATAAATGTACAAAAAAATATGTATCGAAAGTAGACATATAGCCTTGTACAAGTTGAATAAATGCTCTATAATTTATGACTTGGTACTAAAATTTTGTAGTATTATAGGAGGGGTGTTGATAGTGTGTGGATTATACGTGGTTCTATGGGGAAAAGACAAAGAGATGAAGAAAATGAATCAACTTGTTCCATTACAAAGCCTTCATGAAATCATAGTGAGATCTCTAGAGGAAGATAAAAATGACCCTCATAATGACAATAGCAATGTTGAAGTTGTTAAGGATCATGATTGTTCATCAGAAAATGCAAGTGACATAGTACAGGATAGCCAAAATAGAGCCTAGGAACCAGAGGAGGAGGAAGCAATATCAAGCAATAATACCTACAATTTTTTATATAGTTCGAAGAGTACGTACCGAGCTTCTAAATAAAACAAAATCAAATCAAAATTTAACCTCTCTATACTCTTATTCGATTTTCAACCTAGATGGTTGTAATCCACGTTTTATACACTCCCAAAATTTGGATTACCAAAATTACAATGAAGGACCTTTGAATTTAAGAATATCTATATACTTTTCTCCTTTCTTAAAGCTCAATGGCCACGTGTTACATAATAGGTTTGCATAATCGTGAGAATTTTTGTGTAGTTAAAAAGAGAAAAAACAGAATGATTTTATAAATTGAAATTATATGTGTCTAAGCTATTGAATTTATGATAACTAAAATAATATTGGGTTTTAATATCTTAATAGAGCATTGTTAAGCTATTTTTTGGAAAATACATAATAATTAATGTGAGCCTAAGCATCAAAGCCGTTTTTGGTCTGGTATGGTTCTCCTCCTCCAGAGATGGTTCTCTGACAAGCTTCACACTCTCTATGCAACACCCTACTCCAACACACCTCCAATTTTGATTAATTGCTTCAAAAACTAACCATACTAGACCAAAACACCTAAATTTTAACTTCCCCAAACATCAAAGTAATGGAAAAACCCTAACATGCACCAAAACAGGCTGGGGCTGTAGCCTATTACAGTGGCACTGTAACAACCTTCATTATACTTTGCTAGTCTTAGTTTTGGACTAATGGGAAGTATACATGATTATGTGTGCAGGATTGGAGGAATTAAGGCAGAGAAAAGATTGAAATGGAAGCAGAGAAGCTTTATGCCGTGGTAAGAAATAAGGCCACTGCGACAAGCGAGCTTGAATTTCATTAAATTTGTCAGGTTGAGAGCACTCGCGTTACAGTGAACTTATTGGTACTGCGACGCAAGTCGGGAAATTTGCTTAAATCAGAAACATTTCAATTTGGCCAAGCACGAGAGAGAGAGAGAGAGAGAGAGAGAGAAATGGAGGAGAATCGAGGGAGTAGAACTAGGTCTTTGGAAATTTGACCCTTGGGAGTGATTTTCGACCTCTGGGAGCTTAGATCTTGGTTGCTAACTGATCTATACTCCTCCCTCTCTATTTTTCTTCGATTTTGAGTTTGATTTTTGGATATATAGTTGGATTTTTTGTTTTGGCCAAAATCCACCAATTAAAATGGAAGAAATAGGATTAATGAGTTTGATTTAGTGTTTATGATAATTTGTTATGAGTTTTGGTTGGATTACAATGGGTTTTAGTGGAACCTTAGGCCAAAATCGCTTGAGGGAGTAGAAAATCCAAATTGTAATTGATAGGATAAGGTTTGGATTGTTGTTTGGGGTTTATTGGAACATGATTATGCTAATGGAATGATCAGTTAAGTATAATTGGTTGAATTATGGATTTTGGCCAAGTTGTGTAATATATTAATTGAGGAATTATGACATAGCAGAGGTTATTTGGTTGACCGGAGGAGTACAAAGTACAGTTGGCAATCTAGGAAGTTTATAGAATTCGCATGTGTGGTATTGACAATTTGAGGTAACCGGGTGTTTGTATTGTATGTATTATATGTTAGTATATATATGTGTATATATGTATGTTTTCATTCATACAACGATATTGTTATGTGTGTGTATGGTTTTTCTATATATCGTGGTATGCACATGGTTAGATATTATAGTAGATGATGATGATTTTATATGATGATAATGTGACATTACATGAATTCATAGCATGACATTGAGAAACGTGATGATAATGATGATGATTATATGATGATATGACATGAACATCACCACATGACATTGTGAGGAAATGGTAGATCAGGTGGTGATGATGATATATGATACGATGTGGGTGAAATAAGGAAGGGATCCCTATTGTTAAATCCTCTCCTATAGCCAAGAAAGCTAAGCAGTAGTAGACTGCACCTTCCCTGAATCACCACTAGTTCAAGGTAATCCAGGGGAAGGAGAGCCACGATATGAGCATTAGTGTTACCTTTGGCCGGGTGCACCAATGTGAGGTGATCTTAGTGATTTCTCGGAATTAGTCTTCACCAACTGTTGGAAGGGAGTCACTTATATTAAATGTCTTGTGATGACGCTAACTCTTGGTTCTAGTTGTGTGCGAGGGAGACATGCATTCCATTCCATTCCAATGTGCATTATTGTATGAGATGTTATATATGTTGCTTATGATTGTCCTAGGTTACCGAGACTTTGTCTCACACCCCTTTCCCATGAACTAATATTTCAAGTGAAAGTTCTAGCATTAGTCCGAAGAAGACAAGGGAGTAGTGTCTCAGATGTGGGAATATTCAAGTCATGGTAGTATGTTGTATTGTCTATGTACGTTGTGCCAAGTAGGATAGTATATTTGTAATATGTATGACAATAATGATATTGTGTTAATGATTGATGTAGAATATTGATGATAAGGAATGAATGTGATAATGGTTTAGACCCCGGTATGGGTCATTCTTGTTGGAACATGTATCTTGTGTCATGATGGATGTATGTGTGAGCCCAAAGGGGATTTTGGGCCAAGTATGTGAGTTTTAGGCATATAGCCCATTATGTGAATTTAGGGTTCAAGGGGTCAAATCTGAAAGAAATGGTTTCTTTGAGGTGAAACCTCTTTAGGCAAGTTAGTTGAGTCAATTAGAACCTATGTGAATGGTCCATAATGGTCAAATTACCTTTGATGGCAATTGAAGGTTGTAAGTGGTGAGTTTTGTTCAAAAAGTGACAAAAATGATGTTGGATGTTCAAAATCTCCATATGGAGAGGAATTGGTATCTATGGATAGATTGGGACAAGATTGACTTATAGGAGTTGAAATCAGGTCAATCGGAGGTCGGAGCATAAAGTTTGCCCTGAATATTGGAAAATTGCTGATATGGTATCAGCAGGGGTCATCGTAGCACTAGAAGCCAAGCCACAGCCCTAGTCTCCTCCATTTCTAAAAATTGAAACCCAAGAGCTTTGGCACCGTTGCGGTACTATTATGACCATGGCGTCGTAATCTGATACAACTATTTTGGTTCATTTTGTTTAGTTTACTGGAAGTTTAAGACGATATGTGGAGTATATTGGTGTAGGGTGTTACAGGCACTGCAACCACAATCAGGCAGAATGGGATCATGCCACGGTAGCTATAGTAATGTTGTGATATGATTTAGATAGAAGTGTGTGGTGGTGTAGCCTGGCTTTTGGAGCCATGGCGGCCCATGCTGATACCATATCAGCAATTTTAGCTTTTCTGGGGCAAATTTCCAACGTGCATAATTTTATGCTCCAATCTCCGATTGATCTGATTCCAACTCCTATAGGTCACTCTTGTTCCAATCTATCCATATACACTGGTTCCACTCAAATCCATCTATTTATAAAGATTTTAGACATCTGACACCGTTTGTGCCACTTTTTAACCAAAACTTGTCACAAAACTCTTCCAATAGCCACCAAAGGCAATTTGACCATTATGGACCATTCATACCGGTCCTAATTGGCTCAACCAACTTGTCCAAAGAAGTTTCACCTTAGAGGAACCACTTCTCCTAGATTTAACCCCCTTGAATCCCAAATTCACATAATAGGCTATGTGCCTAAAACATACCATCTAGACCTAAAAACTCACTTTGGGAGCACACACAACCATTCTGACTCCTACATGCTAAAACATACATTCTTCACATCACATCATCCCATATCAATCACCATCATCATGCATATACGTATCATACCACCATCATCATACAATTAACATGATCCTCATATCCATTACAATCATACTATCTCACTTGGCACAACATAGATAGACAATACAATATACTGTCGTGATTTGAATAGTCCCACATCTGAGACACTACTCCCTTGTCTTCTTCAGATTAGTGTTAAAAACCTTACCTGAAATGTTAGTTCATAGAAAATGGGTGTGAGACAAAGTCACAGTAACCGGGGACAACCACATACAATACATATATACTAATCCACCCAATCGTGCACATGGTACAATGTAATGCAAATGAATGGTATGTATATTCTTCCTCGCACACGGCTAGAACCACGGGTTATTGTCATAATAGGACATTTCGTATAGGTGACTCCCTTCCAATAGTCAATGAAGATTGATTCCAAGACATCACCAAGCTCACCTCACATTAGTGCACCTGGCCAAAGGTAATACTAATGTTTGGATCGAAGCTCTCCTTCCCCTTGATCATCGCGAATTGGTGGTGATTTTAGGGAAGGTGCAGTCCATTGCCATCTTGCTCTCCTGGCCATAGGAGAGGCTTCAATGATAAGGATCCCTTCCTTATTTCACCCATATTATATTTCATCATATCATATCAAATCCTATATCATCATCACCACCTGATCCACATTTCCTCATAATGTCATGTGGTGATATTCATGTTATATTATCACTTTATCATCATTATCATGTTTCTCAATGTCATGCTATGAACTCATGTAATGTCACATCATCATCATATATAATCATCATCATCTACTATATCGTGTAGCCGTGTATATATCACGATATATAGAATATTCATACACACACATAACAATATCATGGTATGAATGAAAACATGCATATATATACATATATATACTAACATATAATACACACAATACAAACACTCAGTTATCTTAGATTGTCAACACCACACACACAATTCCACAAGCCTCTTGGATTGCCAACCACAACTTGTACTCCTCTGGTCAACCAAACAACCTCTGTAATACCATAATATCTCAATTAACATAATATACAACTTGATCAAAATCCATAACTCAACCAATTATGCTTAGCCCAAGGTTCCAATACCATTTTTATACATCATTGAGCTCCTAAAGATTACTCAAACTCTAACCAACTATACACATTTCAGATTCCCAATTTCCTCAACCAAACATAACCTAGGGTTAGGCTTAAACCATACATACTCCCTCTAAAAGTCATACCCAAGCATCATTAGCATTAAATCACACTTCATTAATCTCATTTCATCCATTTTAATTGGTGGATTTCTGCCGAAATCAAAAACCCAATTATATATATGAGAAACCCAACTCAAAATCAAAGAAAAATGGAGATGGAGGAGCAAGGATCACTTACCAACAATCTATCAAGCTTCTAAAGTCTAGAAATAACCTCAAAGGGCTAATAGAAGCAAACCCTAGTAGAGAAAATCACTCCCTCCTCCAATTATTTCCCATTCGACTGACTGATGTTCATCTGATTTAAGTAGATTTTTGGTTTGGCACCATGATGGTGGGTAAGTTCACTGGGGCGTGAGGCTCTATTGTCTAGAAAATTTTACAAAATTCAAGCTCGTTCACCATAGTGTCCCCTGTGTCTCACCACGACATGAAGCTTCTCTGCTTCCACTTTAATCTTTTCTCCATCCTAGTTCCTCTAATCCTACACACATCACTACAAAAAAATGCCCATTTAGTTACGAATTTTAGAGACGGATTAAAATCTGTCACTATTAGAGATGGAAATAGAGACGGATAACAAATTCTTTTTAGCAAAATAACTTTCTTTCATATTAAAAATAATGGAAAAGTATTAGAGACGGAGTTTGAGACGGGTATATATCGTTTCTAATAAAATCCGTCTTTAAATCCGTATCTAATAATATGATAGAGACAAACTTAGTAATAACTAATTTTTCATCTCTAAAATAAAAAAGTCTGTCTCTATATCCGTCTCTAAAAATATCCTATTATTTCTTGAAAATTCTTTAACATTTAGAGATGAATTTTGTGATGGATGTTTTTAATTTATTGTGATGGATAAAAATTTGTCACTAAACCTATCTCTAATTTTCTTTTGAGATGGATTTAGATACGTATTTTTAGTGAATGCAACAATAAATGTCTTACCCTAAATTCGTCTCTAATATCTATTTAGAGATTAACTTAGAGACGCATTTATAATGAACGCAGCAACGGGTGCCTTGTCTGTCTCTAAATTAGTCTTTAATTCACATTTAGAGATGGATTTAGATACGGATTTTTTTTAAATTACTTCAATTTTATATAGTATTATTTTTTAATATTGTAATATGTTAATTTAAATTTTGAGAGATATTTTCAAATTTTGGGTATTTTTTAAATCTTATAGTATGTTAAATGGACCAAACTCATGAGTTAACTAATTTAAGTTAAGTGAATTGTATTTCTAATCATATTAAAAGATATTTCAAAAAGCGACCTTAAACTAAACCACCAGAATCCTAAAACCTAATGTTTCTTTTATTTTTTTAGGAGCATGCTAGGTAGTTGATGGGAGAAGATCGAGAAATTGAGAATATAGGATGAGAATGAAAAATAAGAAATAAAGGAGAGAGGAGATATATAGAGAACTTTAAGATTAGAAATAGTAAAATGAAATTAAAGGAAGTGTTGAAGTTTTAAGAAATTTTAGACTAAAAGAGAACGTAAACAATTTTATCATAGATAACATTTAATTGTCCTAGTAATTAACAAATATCTAGAATCAATTAATATTAAACAATATTTTTTATTTAATTAGTAATCCATATGTTGATAAATTTTTTATATTGGATATGTTTGTAGAATTGATTTCAAAAAAAATTTATCTTTAATAATATCATTTGGTTTAAAATATCTAAGTAGAATATCTTAATTTTATTAATTTATTTTACTTTGAATTAATAAGTTAATTTTTAATTCTATTTCATGATAATAATTTCAAAAAATTGTGACAACAATAAATTTATTATAAACTTATTAATCATTAATTCTTTCTAAATCAACCTTCTTTTGAGAATTTACATCTACATTTTAAAATTAAAGTTAAAAGTAATAATGATACTAAAAAATAAATCAAATCAAAATCAAATAAAATTTCAATCCTTTTTCATTAGGAATCCATAATTAAATTTATGGTGTAAATAATAAAAAGATATGTTCCTTTCTAAATTTAAAATGAATATATATAATATTTAACCAAGACTTTGGGTTAGATCATGGACTGACATAAAACTCGGTCATATCTGGTTCCCTCCCACCTCTAATATATATTAAGCATATATATAATATAATTTATTAAATAATATAAAATATGATATATATATATATATGATATGATATGACTATGCAAAAAAAAACATAATAAAATATTAAAACATATGGATCATAAACATAATATATATAATTATTTTTATTTTCAAATAAAAATTAAATTTAAAAGTCGGCTAGGAAAATAATTTTTTCTTTCCAAAGAAAAATAAATATATTTATAGGAAAATTATTTAAGATCTAAACAAAATAATATAAATATTCATATAAATATAAATATATATAAATAAAATATTTTATGATATTAATAATTGAATATAAAACATATGTGTATTTTTTAATAATATATTGACTTATAAATATATATGTTTATATATTAATGTGTAGATAAATAATATATATTTAATACTACATATAGAGACTGCAGAAACATTTCAATTCAACTGGCAACATGATGACTACAAAGATATTGGAAGTAAGAGGTCATAACTTCGAACTTAGGTGAGACATATTTGAAGCTATTAATATGATATGAAGTGACTAATGATTATATTATATTTTTATTATTTTATTTGATTATTTTTAACAATTTTGGTAACAAATTTTGATTGAGATTAGAGATGAATTTATTTTATTTAGAGACGGAATAAATCCGTCTCTAAATAGAGACAGATGAGTTAATCCCTCTCTAATTATTTAGCGACGCCACTTTTAGAGCGATTTAAATGTTGTCTCTAAATTCATCTCTAATAGATTGGAGATAGATTTTGAGTTATTTAGTGACAGATTTTGACCATCTCTAAATACCTCTTTTTTTGTAGTGCATAATCAATTTTACTTGATTAGCTATAGACTAAATTCAGGATAATGTAATGAGGGTTATTACACTCTATACTCATAATCCCTTTGACACTATAAAACTAGACGCTTATTGCGTGTATATTAGACGAAGTCTAGGACAAATCACATTATTCAGCACTTATATATAATTAATAATGTGGTTTGATATAAATTTTTTATATTGTGTTAATATTGATATTGATTAATAATGTAAATAACAATGACTCTAATATAATTTCATTGAACATCTTGAATTTTAATTCCTGAAATTTTATCAACGAGTTCAAGCCCAACAAAAAAATCAATCAATGATTCATACTATTTTTTTTTCTTGGGAGGTTGGTAGCCTTTGGGCTGTATTCGTAAATCCAGTAGTCATACTTCATTTGATATCCCACCTTTGCCACCACTTTTAGGACCAAGTGGCATTAAAGACATTCAAGTTGTCTATGTTTGATTTGCTAATTAGTACTCCCAATTTAATTTATAAAATATTTTTAATTATTATATAATAACCAAAAGGGATAATTAATAAGTGACAATTTTTTACCCTTTCTTAAATTACTTTCATTTAATATAGTTTACCCATAAATTAAACTCCTCAACATTAATTAATTTCTATATTTTTTCAGAAATATTTGCGGTAAAAGAACATTAAATACACCACATAATCCATAAAATACCTCATTGTAAAACATAGATTTCTCCAAAATATACCTTATATAGTGAAACTGAGGAACCATATTGTAACATGTCACCAAATCAAATTATATTTCATAGAACTAAAAGTAATCACAATTCACGAAGATCATACATTTCCAAAAATAATATTTTAATTACAGTAAATTATATATTTTTATTTTTATTAAAATTGCATAAATTTTATTTTATTTTCAAAATCACTATAAATTTTTTTAAATGTGCTAAAATTATATAACATTCTTTTATTTTGAAAATTTATACGAATTCTATATTGAAATAAAGAGCAACAAACCCTTTCTAACTACTTTTGTTTAAATTATACAAACATTCTCTACATTTAAAAATATATACAAATCTCTTTTGAACATAAAAGAAAAAAATTGTGTAATGATCTGGACCAAATTACATATTGTAGATTCTTCCTTAATTAAGAAAAATGGCATGCAAAAATGATTAATGGTGACTCAATTTAGGTGGCAAAGGACTCAAGTGCCCTTAAATAAGGTTTAAGTTTGAACCTTGTCGATGAGGGAAAAAAACCATGTTGGTAGAGCTTATTTTCCAATATGGGGATCTTTTTTTGTGTTGAAATCACCGATGCCTATAAACATATGGTAAACACATTGCCTTTATGGTGTTATTCACTCTCACTATATTTGTTGTACAGACCCAGTGAATCACCTCTAAAAGTTATCCTAAACATCTGAAATACTAGACAACAACCTCTGATATCCCACCAGTATACAAAAACGAAACCAGAGAACAAATACAAGAGAATAGAAGAAAATATATATGTCTATCAAGTCTAATCTACAACCTTTTTATTGGGAAAAAATAATAACTGAATATTAAAATCATATCAATATCATTTTATTTCAATTTCTGAACGTTGGAACATAATTTGAATGTTTGGAATTAATTTATGAACGCTGGTAATTAATTTTAAATCATTGGTAATTAATTAGAATAATAAAACTTCATTTTATAAAATTATTCAGATAATTTGAATTTTTAAATTCAGATCATATCAACACTATTAGATCAATCTAACAGTCATGACATGCACCAAGTGCTTTTTGAATATTAAATAATTAATATTTAAATCAACCTAATCTTCCACAATAACTACTTTGACATGTGTCACACTTTCCTTCTTATAAAGCCTTTAGGATTCAAGTCCCTTCTCAATGTAGTATTTACACTCTCCGATCCAAAATATAAGTGCTCTTTTAAAATTTTTTTCTGATCCAAAATATAAGTCATATTTAGGTAAAGTCAAAAATATTAATTACTTTTATCTTAATTTACCCTTTTCTTTAACTTATGAGAGAGAAAATTATTTTGGAAATTGTTTTTATTAAGGGTAATGTTGAAAAATAACGTAAACTTTTTACAAATTTAATTAGTTCAACTCTTGTTCTTAATCTGTATACAATTAGTCAAATATGACTTATATTTAGATTATGGAAATACTTTTTAAACTAACTATAACATTTTAACTTGAATACAAATTAGTTGGTACTAACAAGTACAAGATGATTTGTGGAAAAGAAAAAGGAAAAGCCCAAATAGAACACTTTCAAATATTTCAACTACTAGTAGTAGACATTTTAGGAAAAATAAGTCAAATTGATAACAAGATGATTATGGCTAAAGACAATAAATCAATAATATTTATCAAGTTAATTAAAAGGCCAAGAATATGACGGGACTATATGTGAACAGATCTGCCTCAGCAAGCAAGTTGACAGACGGATATATACAGTGGGAATGTTGTTAAGGAAAAAAGTGGACTATAAATCAATTAATCAAACTTTGAAGCATATGCTTGCATGCTTTGTGTTTTTGTATCTCTACCAAATCCTCCACTTATTTATAGACCTAAAAGTCAATTATAAACAAATATATTATCGTCATGTGAAGAAACTCTGAGATTTATATATTTGACGTTGACTCAAGATACAATTTTTTGCTGGTAAGAATGAATTTAGCCAAAAATTTCATCAATATTAGATTAGTACATATAATCAAGTTACAAGTGGAGTACAAAACAATCACCTTTTCGCAGCTGGGCCGGGCAGCTCAATACATGGTCCCTAGAATATATATATATAGATATATCATTCTCTTCAACGTAAAACAAAATAGGAAGAAGCTTAGCTATATATTCAAAAAATGATGGCCATATTCTAATGGAGTGTCGACCCCATACTCCACTCAGCTTAGCAATATGTGTCTTTTGAGAAGATGATATGATTTTTCTTGGACATGAAGCAAATGAAAGTATATAACATCCAAAATGGCTTTTGCTTCCTCTTAATAACACGATCCTCATTCCTAAAAAAAAAAAAAGAATTAAGGGGTGTTTCAAATATCAATAATTAATTCTTATTACCTTTTTTTTATTACTTTATAAAGTTAGACAAATAGCCAAATCAAAACCTAATTGA
The DNA here is from genome assembly GCA_026686845.1 of Adenanthera pavonina. Taxonomy (NCBI): domain Eukaryota; kingdom Viridiplantae; phylum Streptophyta; class Magnoliopsida; order Fabales; family Fabaceae; genus Adenanthera; species Adenanthera pavonina. The sequence goes on from JAIVEN010000017.1 coordinate 16,783,220, forward strand.
TATATTCACAACCTCTCATAAAAATAAAAATGAGGCTTAACGGAAGAAGATAATTCTATTTGATATGTCATGAACACGAATAGTGGCAACTCAAATGTCATCATTAGAAGTAAAACTTTCATTAACAATAGATAAATGTTGCTACTAAAAGTCCTACTTGCGATGACAATCAAAATTATCAATGCTAAAAGGTTACCTTTTGGTGATCATATTAATGTTGTCGCTAAAAATCATTTTAGTGTCGACTTAGTTTTACTGTTACCAATAATTTGACTTTCAATGGCAACATTTTACTGTTGTCAAAAGTCATACCTTCAATAATGATTTTTTCCTATCACTGTCGAAAGTTGTGATTGAAAGTCTTTTTTTTTTTTTAGTATATCTCTTTTTTTGCACATTGAGAAAAAGCAAGTAACGTTGGGAAAAGTACGGTTATGTGAAGATCTTCATACCTCGGATTCTTCACAGGACTTGCTATCCAATAATAAAGTGGGAAAATTTTCCAAATAAAAAGCAAAAGAAATGGGAAAGGAATCGTATTAAGCCATTTTGGAAGAAATAGGTTTGTGCAAAAAAAAAAAAAGAGTACATTTGATTTCCTTTCACTTCTTACGTACCTTATTCCTCTCTGTGGGACGATATATTGAAAACGAAAATATGTTTTTTTTCTTGCGCCAGAAAAATATATGTTGGGAAATTGGAATATAATTTTGGCTGATACATAAGATCTGGACACTTGCTTTTTTAATTTTTCTTTTCTACGTGAAACAGGATTCAAGGTTCACATCTAAAGCTAAAATCACTTTCTTTTATCTTCTCTATCTCTGTGTGAGAATTATATATTGATGAATTCTAAATAATATACAATAATTAGTTAAATTTTATTCAATCTTTGAGGATTTTAAAGTGTAAATAGTTTATATTTAATTTTTATTCATATTTTTTTGTTTTCCCAGGAAAATAAAATGTAGGAAAAAAATTAATCTTTCAATTATGAAAAATGAAAATGATAATTTACATTAAAAAATAGAAAATAAAATTGAAATTCGGACATTCAATATTGCTGAATTGGATTAAAAATGATAAGTTCTGGTAATATCTTAACTAAATCTATTTTTTATGACGTCTATAGTTATTGGTGATTCTCGTAATATCTTACTCTTTTGGAATGCTCAATTAAATATGAATTACTTTTTTATTTAAACACGTAGCTTTGGTTAGGAACACTTATGCAGTGGCTATGCCCGTGGAAGTAGGTGGAAGTTTAGTATAATTGTCACTGATTAACTAAAAAATAATTTTTTAAAACACTATGATGTGGATCCCATACATATGATTGTTTCTCTTCAACAACATATGACAGCATGCATGACAACAAAGGATCTATTTTCAAATAGAATCTATTATATTAAAAAATAGTTTCATGTTGAGAATAGGGAAAAATCAATGTACCAAATGAGATTTCTAGAGAAGATCAGAAGATATAAGTGTTAAAAAATTGGGTCAATGAGATATTGATAAAGAATAGCTATAGTAAGTCATATTTAAGGAGGACGAAATGCACAACACCTCTTATTAGGAGACTTTTATGGAATAAATTCTTGAAAAAGCTATATATGTAACCACCTTAATTTAAAAGTGTTAAAAATAGGCATTAGCATGTGTTTATAATACATATATCCTACTATGTACTAATATATTCACTGTGCTCTTATATTTTATAATACAAGTTGGATATATAAATTGGACTAACTACTTAGTTTGCAAGTGTAATACATTAAATATAGAATTATTCAGGTAGAAAGAGTGAGTATTGGAATAAAGAAAAAAAAATTAACATCATGTCTCACTTAAAGAATAAGAAGAGAAAGGATGCTCCAAAAATTAAAGATCAAAAGAGTGCATGCCAAGAATGAAATGACCAAGTGAAAGTGGAACTTAACTTTGAAGATCTAGCTATTAGGTATATTTTGTCTCCACTTAGATCTTGAGGTGATTTAATCTTTAAAATTTACTTAATCTTGTTACCATATATTTTAAATGAGTTAGATTAAGTAAATCTGATGTTAGTATATGTTGAAATTAAGATATATTGGCTAACAGATGAATTTTGCTATTTAAGTCATACTTATTTTGTGTGAAATTTGCACTTTACTTATTGAAATTCGAAGTTATAGAGATTTCATTTCTGATAGGTGAATTTTGATTATGAAATTTGAATTTCGCGCTAAGCATAATTAGTGAAAATGTGCGAAATTCACATGAAGTTTAGTTGAAATTCAACTGTTAGTGGAGTTTAAAGTGAGTTCAAAGTCACAACCTCAGACAGACGAACTTTGAGCTTTAAAGTGTGAACTTCGAAGTGAGAACTTTTGTGTCATGTTGAACATACCTTTGATACACGAATTTCAGTGTCTAAAACTCAAATTTCGATCTTTGAAATTTGAATTGTGAATACTTAAAACAATTATTCAAACCCAACATACGTACTTCTAATATGAAAATTCACACAAAATAACATGGGGTATATTTTCAAAACTCAAAATTCAAATGTCACTTAGTAATAGACGAATTTTGAAGTTCAACATTAAACATATAACTAAGCTTATTCTGTGAAATTCATCTGTTGAGCCCTGATATTTGAATTTTGATATGTTGAAAGCATTTAATGTAGATGTTGAATAGCTCTTTTTGTAGAGTAACGACTAGAACTTATGTCTAATGGATAGATCTTTTGTTTAACAACTAGTTAAGGTACAAATCTATAAATAGAATTTCATTTGAACTTATGTGTAACTAATTTAAGTGAGTTATGTGCCAAAATGATACTGCAATGGATTAAACCATTCTGTATGAGCATTCAAAGCTAAAACTATCTTATTAGAGTTAGCTTCAATGTATTATTTACTCTTAAAGAGAGTTTTAATTTAATAATCTTTCTTTCTTTAACTTTTGTGTAGAATTTTAGTGTGAGGAAGTACTATGGAAATTGTTGAAACAAGAGTTTTGATGATTCCAAACCAACATTTCAAAAGCTTGGATTGAAGATATCAAAGGAGATCAAAGTTGTCTAAAGTGAAGATTTTCTGAGTATTTGCAATTAGATCTCTTGTAGAATCTTAGTTTTTGTTATGATTGGGTAAAAGATTTTGATTTGAAGAAAAGATGTTTTTAAACTTTGATTTTATGTTAGATCTTTAAATATTTGAAAAACAACCACAAACAGATGAAGGTTGAAAGTTTAAACTGAACTTTCAAGTTGGAAATTCGAACTTTGCCTTTGGAAATTCGAATTTCGAGCTAAAACTGAATAAGTCTGGAGAGATGGCTCTCTGTCAGATGAATTTTGGTTGTTCAAAATTCAAATTTTCATCTAGTCTGAAAGAGGCCTTTTGGTAACAGACGAACTTCACACTTTCAAAATTCGAATTTCAAGTAAAATGAAGTTTGTAAAAACCAAAGAAATTCGTCTGAAACTATGATAAAGTGCATCTGAAATCAAAATGAAATTGAGTTTGATAAATGCTCTCTGACAGACGAATTTTGAACTTCCAACATTCGAATTTTCATATAAGTCTGATAGATGCTTCTTTGCAATAGATGAACTTTGAGTCTTCAAAGTTCGAATTTTGAACAAAACAAAAATTGAGAAAATAGAAGAAATTCGTCTGAAATTATGTTAAAGTTCATCTGAGATCAAGAATGATTTAAGTTTCAAAACTGCTCTCTGACAGACGAACTTTGAACATTAAAATTCGAATTTCAGAAGCTAAGTTCTTGAGTCTGTTGAAATGAAACATTGACATACGAATGATGTGAACTTGCAACATTCGAATGATGAAGTTAGTCTGAAAAGAGTCTCTCTGACAGACGAACTTTACTCTTCAACATTTGAATTTTGAAGAAAATGAACTACTGTGCCTCCTTTTCATGTACTGAGAACAGACGAATTTTGGGCTTCCAAAATTCGAATTTCGAGGGCACTGTAGAAAATTAAAAACACTGTTCACACTTAACTGAAAAACTTTCTTCTTGAAAATTCGTATGTCACATTGTGAAAATGTTTTGTAAGTTTCAAAATTAGAATTTCACTTCATGAATAGACGAACTTCGTGCTGTAACGTTGGAAGCTTTAATCTTCGGTTCCTTTGAAATTCGTCTGTTGACCAACCAAAATTCGAATTTCAGTATGTCAGAAACATTAAATGCGGTTGGTAAACGGATAGTTTTTCAGAGTAACCATTGGATAACTTCCCCAACGGATAGATTTAGTCTCTAACGGATATTTGAGACCTAAATCTATAAATACAACATCATTTGAAGTTGTGGGTAACGAATCAAACTAATATACACCGAATTTCTGCTGAATCTTTTCTCAAAAGCTTTTACCCTCTCAACTTCTATACTTGTACTTAAACTTTCATATCTACTCTTTTCAAGAGAGTTATTTCATTGTAATTAATCTACTCTTCATCTTGGAGATAGATTTACTTGTGAGGGGTATTCACAAGGGAATTGGGAAGCACATAGTGAAAGTGCTTGGAGAGTTTGAGAGAGCTCAGAAACAGAGCACACTCATGTACTGTGACCTTAGTAAGAAGCCCACTGAAATTCTTGCTGTATAGTGGATAAATCTCAAGAGGTGTCTTGGGGACTGGATGTAGGTCAAGAGAATAGACCGAACCAAGATAAATCACTGAGTTCTCTTCTCCTTATCTCTACTTTTCACCTTGCTCTGCCTTACGCATTGTTTTCATCATACTGTGATATCTTCACTTACTTCACTTTGTGCAGAAAAATTTTAAACTTCCCAATTCACCCCCCTCTTGGGAAGTCAGCTTTGCTAACAAAAATTACACATCTTGTAAGGGTGTAAGGAAAGTGGGTTTACAAGTGCCTAGTGAAACCTATGGGATGTACTGAGACTTCACGAGTGCTCGAAACAAACTTATGGGATATAGTAGAAAATCTCAAATGGTGGCTTGAGGATTGGAAGTAGGCCAAGTGGTTTGGGCTGAACCAGTATAAATTCTTGTGTATTGCTCCCCATCCTCTCATTTCATATATTTACTTCATCATACTCTATTCACCCTTATTTTACTGCAACATTTGGTAAAATTGGGCTGCACTTCAAAAGAGAAGAAAATCTTATATCACCTAATTCACCCCCCTCTTGGGTGACTAGCCAACCTAGCACTAGCTTGCTTTACTTTACAAAAACTTATAATTTCTCATCATTTTATGGTTCAAAAACACCTTCCTTCTCTTAAACAAGCTTAAACCAAAATCAGATAGTGAGTGGAGAAGGAAGAAATTCAAGGAAATCATCTCAAACAATTAAGAAACTAAGCTAGAAGTCATTAAGATCATAAACTAGCAACTTACTGATTCTTCCTTGATTTTTCTTCTTCTTTTTTCCTATTTTGTCTTCACCTCACATTGGTTCACTCTTACTCTCCACTTGCTACAGCTTCTCTCTGTCTTCCTTAGTGAATGGTTCATGCAAGTAGTGGAGGGAGTATTTATAAGCAAGCTTGACCATGGTTATGGCTTGGGTTAGGTTACTTTTTGCACCTTTGGTTAATTAACTCAAGTTAATTCTTTCTTAGCCTTCAAGTCTTCAATTTGGCCACATGTTGCAGCTTATATGGCACCATTTGAGGGGGTCTCATCTCCAAAATATTACATATTTTTTTCAGTCTAGTAATATCAGGTGTTGGTTACTTTATACTTGAACAGATAAAGTTACCTTTTGTGGTATAAAATCACCTTATGAGTATAGATTAAAATAAATTTGTATCTTAGATTACATTATTATCCCATATTCTAAAAGTTCTTTTTGTGATGTCCAACTGCTTTTTTTTTTTACCTTTTTACCTTTTGCAAATCTAAAAGTAACTTTATCAGTAAAAAAGTACTTTTTAATATTCAACATTGATTATTTGTTTATTCTTAATCAGTAAACCTCATTGTTATATTCCATTAGGCTCGGCTCGTCTAGTTGAGAGCTTTGTTTTGACAATAATTTTGCATATTTATGAAATTATCCTTAACACATGGTAAAATTATAATTTTTAATTCTTTCGAGTTATTAGCTGTAATTTTTCCCAAAATACATGTTCACATGCATATCCCATGTGATTTCCTTACTTGAGGGATCAATTTGGAAAATATTTCATTCTTTGAGGCCAAAATTAATTTTCTTATTTTTTGTCTAGCCTAAAAAGGAGACCTCTTTGGCTTATTTCACGTAAAAGTCTATTTTCTTAAATTCCTTATGTATCTTTAGATATTTATGTTTTTAGAGATATTAAAACATACATCCTCACATTGACATAACATACACATCCATTAACATCATAACCTTGACAAACATTGAAGTCATAAGTAACTTAGGTCATGTATAAGAGACAGGATCTTTAAGGACAATCCCAAAGAATACACATATATCATTACATAGGGTATCATTCAAAGTCCTACACTTGGAACTATACTATACAGATATAACATGATCATACCCGATAATGGTACTCAAATATCCTACATGTCGCTAAGGAGAACTAATCCTCCTCCATGTCTTCCTTGCTAGAGCTAGGATTTCTCTCTTGAAAATGTTATCCATGAGGGGTGAAAAAAAAGTCCTAATAACCAAGGGGTAACTCAGAAACATGAAAAGCATTTAAAATTACATTTCTACAAGGGCAAATATGAGATGCAATAATGCAATGCACATGACAGTAATGAGCTCCCACAACAATCACAACTAGAACTATGAGCTAGTTATCGTTACAAGGTAAACCGAATAAGTAGCTCCTTTCTAACAACCGGTGAAAGCCGATTTCAGGGTGGCCACTAAGCTCACAATCACTAGTCATGGCCCGATCAAATACCATTACACTAGTAAATTGGACCATGTCTCTCCTTCCCTTGAACCACCGAAAATGGTGGTGATTTAAAGAAGGAACATCCTTAATTCACAGCCACCCAAGTCTTTTGGCCAAATGATGACTCTTTAGTGATATTTATATATCACACCTTACCATCAGGACACAAAGCCTTATGAGTTATTTAATGGATCAATATACCATGTGGTATTTCAACGACATCTTCACCCAACCTATACATGCTCAAGCATGCAACATCATGAATAACAATGCCAATATGTCATGATAACATGTCATCTCACATTATTATGACCATCATACTAGCATAATAACATCATATGATATACAATCATGAGGGTGCATTACAAATCATATATACATTCATCATGCTACCAAGTTTTCATGTTCTATTCATCATCAGTGTTATCATCTTACTAGCATAGTATCCATATACAAAATAAGAATAGGGCAATGCATAATATTCTTATGTCAAATTCTACCATACTTATATGCATATATATCTAAGTATATGTACCTATCCATTTCTATTTTCTTGTCATGGTTCTCGATAGAGTATATGTATAAGAAAAACTTACTAGCCATGCTATGAAAATACATAACATTATATGAAAGATTCAAAACAAATATATTAAATAAAAGTTACTCTCTGGTTACCTCAAGTTGCCTGCACACAAACAAAACCATTGTAGGTTGTTGGAGTACCAAATACATACATATAAGAGGGACACATCCAAGTTAATAATTGGCATTTCCAACATGAATTGTGACTCAAAGTAACCATTTTACTCCAATAGAACCGATTAAACTACTCAAAATCACTTATTGCCTACTAGGCCAAAATCTTTTATACAGCAAGTGTAACTACTTCAATAAACCATTCACACATCCTACACAACCATTAAACACACATATCAAGTGATGACATAGCCTCCAGTGGAACCCTACTTCATGACCCAAGAAATAACTCAAGAAGATCATGAATCTAACACCATACCCACACATATTTGAACCCAAAACAACTCTCCATAACAATCAAAAGTCAAGAATTTTTATGCAACACCAAGAGCCCCAAGGTACAGGGCTAGGATTTGAAGAAATCATAACTAATACACCCAAAAACCATTTCCCAAAGCTTGTAGACACCAAACAACACTTTCATAATGTATTCTAATGCAATTTAATCAGTGGAAACTTAACCAAAACTGATACCAAAAGGAAATCCATGAAAATCATGCTTTAAAGCTTAAAGGAGGGGAAAAGGAGGTTAGGAAAACACTTATTATACCTTGATGATTCAAGCTTCTCAAAGCCCAAGAATGGAGCCCTCTAGACTGGAATACTCAAACCCTAGCAAAGCTGCTGGAATCTCCCCTAAATTCTATTGTTCTATTGAGCTGCTTACATTCAATGTTATACCTTATTTGCAACTAACGCTACTAGAGAACTTATCCAGTGCCACGGCACGCAGCACTAGTCGTCACTACCAAGATATTTTAGAAGCTTCTATGATTTTCATCATGGCATGAACATCCTATGTCTCCCTATTCCACTTATCGTATTTTTCCTTTGGTCCCAGTCCTATGAAATTCCAAGAATAACCTTCAATTAGTCTACTTTCATGTCCAAATAATTAAGCTGGGGTTGTTACACTTAATATTTTGCTACACTAAGACACTTTTACCCAAATTAGAAAGAATGATTTACATGTGATAATCTAACACAAAAGAGTAGACAGTTATAATAAAACTCACTCAAGAGACTAGGAGTGGTAGGTAAAGCTTTGAATGTACAAATTTAATGTGATTAGCAAAGAAGCAATAATTTGGCACAAGATCACTTAACATTAACAACCAGACTTTAATTAGCTTCTATTTATAGATTTAAGCCAATTCTAGCCGTTAGAGATAAAATCTATCCATTACTCTGCAAAAATAGTTGTTTCCTACCAAAGTGAATGCAGTTGTTAGACATTATACAACTAACACGCAAAAGTTATATGACTAATGCCGATGACTATTAGAAAACTTCTTTTTCGTTAGACCTCAATGTACGATCAACATAAGACAATGTATGTACATCGAACACATTCTAGAAGTTACAGTACTTAGGTTAGACTTGATGTTTATATAACAACCATTAGATGAACGACTAATGATTCTTCCATGGAAACCCAAAAATGGTAAAGTATGACAATATGTATAACCTCATAGGATGTTACTCCAATGGATGAATAATGACTTAGGCATCCAAAACTAAGTTTTTGAAAATCATCATTACATATATGTCAACATTAAACATACAACTAACATCTCTAGAACAGAATGTAACCACGAAGTCTAATTCTCTTAATGTATGACTAACAAAATTGAAATAAAGTATGTACATCTAAGAAACACAAAGATAATCATTATGTTATATCAAGCCATTCTAAGAATATTGGGGCACAAAGTATGACTAACAAAGTAAAACAATGAGTTAACAACTATACAATCCAATGATATATGAATATTGACATAGCCTTGTATGAATAACATCAATTTTTCAAAGAAAAACCCAGGCAAAGCTAGGTCATTATATGTATATCACCCAAGTGATATACAACTAATGAAGTTTTATCAGAAAACATAATTGAAAACTATGAACTAAGTATCGAAAGTTTGAAATCATGCAAATTTAAGGCCAATGGTAAGGAAATTAAGTAAAACCAAAGTATTAACAACCACTAAACTTGAGTGAAATTAAACAATAACCTAAGAACTAGCACTATTACAGAAATGATCTTTCTAGGTAGTTATTTTTTTCTTTTCTTGGTAGTCCTAAACCGCCTACTATTTTATGACCAAGAAAATGGGGTGACTTTAATAGGCGATTATCTGTATAATCACCTACAAAAGTCCTCCACTGTAGGCGGTTATACAGATAACCTACTACAAAAGTCCTCTTTTGTTTTTTTATGTAAAACCGCCTAGTTCCCTCTTCTTTTCTATTAAGAAAAATGAAATCTGCATCTACAATGCAAATATCCAACAAACATCCTTTTTTGAAAAAGAAGATCTATTTTCATACATCTTTTTTCTTTCATTGTGAGAAAAGAAGATGAAAATCATAGCTAAAAGAATCACCGGAAAGAATGGTATATTCAAACTAAACAAATTGTACATCAAGAGTTTAGAAAGCTGCTAAAGACAAGGAAATTAGAGGATGCAAAAAAAAAAAAATCAAGGTCATGCTTAAATAATAATAAGTTCAGATCAAGTTTTAGAGCTTATAATTAAAGCCTTCAAGAATGTCATTGATGGTGTAGTTTTGGTTTTAGAGCTCCTCCTACCATTCCCGATGACCTTCCACTCCTAGCAATCTTCAAACCCAAGCCCTCTCCCAAAAACATATTCAAGAAAACAATTATGTAGGGAAAAAAATTCAATCATCAGTTAGCAATTCAAAAAAATGTTCAGATCTAGAAAAAAGAACATTAAAAACAAACAGGAGGTATGATGGACGATATAAAGCTTGACTTCATTCTTTATTCCCTCTCCCATTTGTCAGTAGCAAAAGCAGGCTTATGGGAAGATATAGATGAAATCAACAAGGTGGAGGGATAGAGAAGACAATGAATGGCAAGGAAGATGGCTTGCACACAAACAAAGTCGATAGGATTAATTAAAGGAAGGTTGATAGAGATTGGAGAAACAGGAAGCCCATTAGGTATGGAGATGAGAGATGACCAAAGAAGAGAAATAAGAGATAAAGAAGTGTTGGGATTGTGAATAAAGAGAGATCAAAGAATAAAGTTTTGAGAATTAGAAAAAGATGAGAGAAAGAGGATGAAAGATGAAGAAAAAAGTAAGTGAAAGGGACCGTTACATCTTTTTATCATCAGTGTAGAATGGTGATCCATATGGTGTGTTCCTTGTAGAATAAAATATTAATTTTTTTTTTTATAATACCTTTATAGGCTGTTATTTTATCAGACCTTTGTATGCGGTTATTCAAATGACCATCTATAAAGGTTAATACCTCAGATGTTTTGTTCTTTTTTTTAAGATAATACCTTTGTAAGCGGTTATTTGAGTAATTGCCTACAATAGTAGATTTTTCTAAGCAATTATTTTAATAACCACTTGCAAATCCTTCCGCCTAATTTTTCTTAGTGTTTTTTCTAAATAACCCCTAACTGTTAGGTGCCAACAAAAGTCAAATCTAGCATAGTAGACTTCTTAAAGTAATGATCATCATCTTTCACTTGGTCAATTGTTTTCTTCATACTTTAATTTCCTTAATATCATTTACTCCAAACTCCAGTTGTTTTTGTAACACCTTACTCCAATACACTTCCCAACTTGACCAAGCACTTCAAAAGCTAATGAAACACAGCTCAAACATCTCATAATTATCTTCCAAAACATCAGAACAGTGGAAAACACCACAGAATACCTCAAGAAAATCCAGAATAGCCGAAACAGTGTGTAGGGCCGTGGCCGCTACAGTAAGGCCGCGGCTTAGGTGCTCTTGGATCCACTGGCACTGCGGCGCCTCCTGCTGGTTTTATCCAACAAATTTCCAAAGTCCCAAGGCAAACTTTGACACACATAACTTTATGGTTAGACCTTTGATTGACCTAATTCCAACTCCTACAAGTCAATCTTGTCTCAATCTATCTGTGGACACCAATTTCAATCTGTGGACACCAATTTCACTTCAATCCATCTCCGTATAGAGATTTTGGATATCAGACACCGTTTGGACTACTTTTTAACTAAAACACACCACTTACAACTCCCATTTATCAACAAAGGCAATTTGACCATTATGGACCATATGCATAGGTCCTAAACGACTTAACCAACTTTTCCAATGAGGTTTCACTTCAAAAGAACCACTGCTCTGAGATTTGACCTCCTTGAATCTCAAATTGACATAATAGGTTATTTGCCCAAAACACACCAACAAGGCCCAAATCTATTCTGAGCTCACACACATGACCAATTCACCCCACAGATACATACACAAACCATATACAACCCAAAACAACACCAACATCATACATAGCTATCACATTCAACCACCATGCATAAACATCATCTCATGTCAAACATCAATAACATACATCCATTATAGTCATACTATCCTACTTGGCACAACATACATAGACTTGGTATTCTCATGTCCGATATGCTACTTCCTTGCCTTCTCAAGACTAGTGCCAGAACATTGACCTAAAATGTTAGTTCATGGGAAAAGGGTGTGAGACAAAGTCTCAGTAATTAGGGACAACCACACACATATATATACATATTTCATACAATCTCATGAATATAATATGAAATGGAATGCATGTCTCCCTCGTACATAACTAGAATCACAAGCTATCGTCATAACAAGACATTTCATATAAGTGATTCCCTTCCAACAGTCGGTGAAGACTAATTCCGGGACATCTCCCAGCTCACCCGGTCTAAGGTAACACTAATGTTCGGATCGTGGTTCTCCTTCCCCTAGACCACCTCAAATTAGTGGTGACTTAGGGAAGGTGCAGTTCATTACCGCCTGACTCTCTTAGCCATAGGAGAGGATTTAGCGACAAGGATCTCATCCTTATCCTCCTTTATCATATATCATATCATCGTATATCATATCATCATATATCATATTATCATCACCACCAAATCATGTCATGTGGTGATACTCATATCATATCATCATATAATCATTATCATCATCATGATCTCAATGTCATGCTATGCATCATGTAATGTCACATCATCGTCATAATTATCTCTAATAATCATCATAATCATCATCCTCTATATGTCTAGCCGTGTGTATATCACAATATATAGAAAAACAGCACATACACACATATCAATATCATGGTATAAACGAAAACATGCATATATGCACATATATACTAACATATAATACATACCATACAAACAATACAAACGCCTAATTACCTCAAGTTATCAATTCCACACACACACTATTTCATGAACTTTTTGGGATGTCCAACACACTCGTACCCCTTTCGATCAGCCAAATACCTCTACAATACCATAAAATCCTTAATTAACACAATGTACCACTTAACTAACATAACAATTTGACTATATAGGCCTAACTCAAGGTTTCAACATCATTTCCATACACCATTGAATTCCTAAAGACCATTCAAACTCTACTCAACCACATATACTTTGGATTCCATACTTCCTCTAACAATTTCAAGCTAGTGTTAAGTTTAAATCATGCATACTCCTTCTAAAACTCACACCTAAGCATCATAAGCATCAAATCACACTCTATTAATCCTATTTCATCTATTTTAATTGGTGGATTTCAGCCAAAATCAAAAATCCCAACATATGCCCTAGAAATCCTAACTCAAAACCGAAAAAAATGGAAAGGGAGGAGTAAAGATCACTTACCAATGATTATCCAAGCTCCAAGAGGCCAGAAATCACTTCCAATGGCCAATAATTAGAAGCCCTAATATAGCTTCTTCTTTCTTCTTCCGTTTCTCTCTCATTCTCTCCTTCTCGGTTTGACTGAAATGTTTCTGATTTAAGCAAAATTTTGCTCGCTTGCTACAATGTGGAGCTCATTTTTCCCCACTTTACTTCCTTCCTCCGTCCTGGCCTTCCAGTTCTGCACATAATGCCAATTACACTTATTTAGCTAGAGACTAAGTTAGGAATAATTTAATGACGATCGTTACAGTTTTGGAATCATCAAAATTACATTTTGATTCAACACCTCAGTTTTTTCTTTCACGGTTTCTTGACTTATAGTTGGGCTTTCTTCAATATTTAATTCATCTCCACTTAACCTATTTTCATGATCAAGTTGACCCAAATCCTCCATCTCTGTAGTATAATTTTCTCCATCCTTTTCAACCCATGTCATCTCCTATTTTGGACTTTTATCACTATGTTGTCCAATTTCTTTGAAGGGAAATTTGTCTTCAATGAATAGGATATCTCTTGATACATATAGCTCGCTTGCCTCCAAATCATAAACCTTGTAAACTTTCTGTCCTTTTGGAGAGCCTAAGAATACTCATATTCTCCAAATCATAATCAAGTTTCCTTCCCAACAGTACTTCATATGGTAACTTATTACCAGTAGCTCTTGTGAGGAGTCTATTAATGATGTAAACATCAACAAGTACACACTCACCCTAAAGCCCTACTGGCAATCCTGCATGAATTCTTAAGCTTGAAGCCATCTTCATAATGTGCCTATGCTTCCTTTTCATGACACCATTTTTGTTGAGGTATATATATGCACCTAGTTTGTAAGAGTATACCCTTATCTTTAAAATATTTCATCATCTTAGTGGATAAGGCCATTATCCGCACTTTCTATCTTCACTCTCTTTGAAATTGAGTCTCTACCATATTTAGAAAAGCCTTCAATAAAATGAGGTCTACTATCTTGATCAAATAAACCCATGTCGCTCTACTAAAATCATTTAATATTGTGAGAAAATAATGGGCATCAGTTAATGAGGGCACTTTGTTGGGACCCCCAAATATCACAATAAACTAATTCAAAACAAGAAATACTTTTTATTGAGCGACATGTGTTTATTTGATCAAATATAAATTCGAATACTTTAGTATGTGCATGTGTGTTTGCAAGTTGTGATTTCAATTTCATCATCTATAGTTTGGCCAACTGTGTCAGACCTTAACCTTAAGAACCATTTACAATTCATCTTTAGTGATTTGGGTTCCAATTAGATGCATTTGAAAGAAAATTTGGGCTAAATTTGAAAAATTCCAAAAATTACCAAAAGACACTATTTATTTGGTAACTATAATAATTTAGTTGATCTTTGAAAAATCATAACTAATTCTAGAAAAATTGTTTAAGGGTGATTCAAATTGTTAAATTCATCTTTTAAAATACTCTATTAGGAAAAAATATTAATTTGGAATTACATTGGGAAAATCACTATAGTAAATTTCATGAATTTACTTGCAATTTTTATCCTAATTTTTCCAAATTTCATTCCATAAAATTCCATATTGCCATTCTTTCAATAGTAGTCAAATGACACATGTAGAATTCATCCAAAACACACTTTTATTCATTATTTAAGAGTCACACGCAATTTACATAATTGTAACATAAAATGTCATTGAACTTTGATATTACATAGACATCCAAAATATCCTTCCTATTTCTAAACATTTCTTCATGAATCCTCCTTTATTTCCTTGTCTTTCACATGATTTGGATCTAATCATGGTTAGATATTTGGTGGGGTGAGGTTTAAGAAAATTCCAATAACATCATAATCTCATTCTTAGCATAACATTTAAAAATAATTGCAAGAAACATGATTTTATTTTTGGCATGGTAACATTTAAGATCAAAAGGAATCTTTTAACATGTTCATCATGTTCTTCACATATTCATGCTTGTTCACGCAAAATTTATAGCATGTTCATCATTCTTTCACCATTTTGATACAACATCATCATCATATTCATAACATAAATATGTTTTCTACCTACCAATCATAGAAATACAAGATCTAAAAAACTATTTAGAAATAAAATGCAAGAAAAGGGAAAAGATGTTACCTTAAACTTGCAAACATTCCTCTCCTCTTCTCCTCCTTCTCTCTATAACTCACTCTCTCACTAATATATGATGAAATTTTTGAATTTGGTGTGAAGAATAGAGGGGAGGAAGAGCTTATTTATAGGCAACAAGAAGCAACTCCATCCACTACGCCAATTTAGAGAATTATTGGCACTTAATAGTTGGCATTTAGTATAAAAACACCAATTAAAATGTGACACGGAGTACTTTAGTTGGTGTTTACAAAAAAAAGGTCAATTAAAGTTATAATATTGGCATTTTGTAAGTAAATGCCAACTAACATGATTTAAAAATTAAAAAAATAAACATATATAAAAATTAGTTAGCGTTTAAAAAGAAATGCTAACTAAAGTGATTTACAAATTAATAACAAAATAAAAATATAAAAATAATAGTTGGCCTTTCCAAAGAAATGCCAATTAAATTTATTTACAAATTAATAAAAAACTAAAAATGTAAAAACATTAATTAGCATTTTTTTGGCATTTTTGTGGAAAACGCTAATTAAAATCAAACTTTAGATGGCGTTTATAGTTAAATGCCATCTAATATTATTTATAAATTAAAAAAAATGGACAATTACTTTAAATGGCATTTATGGTTAAACGCCATCTAAAGCGATAACTTTAAATGGCATTTATCAATAAAAATAAAACGCCATCTAAAGTGATAACTTTAGATGGCGTTTAGTTAATAAATGCCATGTGTCACTTTAGATGGCGTTTAGTTAATAAATGCCATGTATAATATTTTTAAAAATATTCTTGAATTATTTGATTTTTCATTTTTATGTTCCATTGGCCCACTATACTGAAAACCTTGCTCCCTCAACTTTGAACCCTTCTTGATCTCTCACCCTTTTTTGCTTGCCGCAATTGAGCTCTCTCCTCTCCTCATCGTCGAGCTGTCTTTCTCATCACATAGTCAACCTTGCCCTCTCCTCACTATCAAGATCTCAATTTGCTGCTTCAGCTTTATGGTCTTCCTCAGATCTGGTGTTTGTGTAGTGGCTTCCTGCTCAAATCACGATTTGTGATTTAGGGCTCTTTTAATCGTTAAATTTTATCTTTTGCTCAAATCGCTAGGGCTGTCCATGGATTGTCATCGTTGAAGCAGCCCACCTATATTTCTCCTTCCTCACGGTTGCTTGATTCAGATTTGCTACTTGTTTTAACCGAGTTCTTCCTTCTTCTTATATCACGGTGGTGTGTCTCAGCTAGGGCTCATTTGCCTCCTGTAAGTCAGCCACTATTCCCTTCATTTCTCTCCTTTCCTTCAATCCTATGCAAGGTAGCAACTCCCATGCACATTGCTATAACTAAGTAGTTATTTACTATAGATTTCTTTACCATTGTCCCTACCAGAAATAGAGGAGTGTTAGCAAGGCTGACTTCCCAAGAGGGGGGTGAATTGGGAAGATTGAATTTTTTCTGCACAAAGTGAAGTAAGTGAAGATATCACAGTATAATGAAAACAATGCGTAAAACAGAGCAAGCAGAAAAGTAAAGATAGGGAGAAGAAAACTCAGTAATTTATCCTGGTTCGGTCTTTCCACTTGACCTACATCCAGTCCTCAAGACACCTCTTGAGATTTATCCACTATACAACAAGAATTTCAATGGGCTTCTTGCTAAGGCCACAGTACATGAGTATGCTCTGTTTCTGAGCTCTCTCAAACTCTCCAAGCACTTTCACTATGTGCTTCCCAATTTCCTTGTGAATACCCCTCACAAGTAAATCTATCTTCCAGATGAAGAGTAGATTGATTACAATAAAATAACTCTCTTGAAAAGAGTAGATATGAAAGTTTCAGTACAAGTATAGAAGTTGAGAGGGTAAAAGCTTTTGAGAAAAGATTTAGCAGAAATTCGGTACACACTTGTTTTATTTGTTACCCACAACTTCAAATATTGTTGTATTTATAGATTTAGGTCTCAAATATCTGTTAGAGACTTTAATCTATCCGTTGGAGAAGTTATCCAACGGTTACTCTGAAAAACTATCCGTTTACCAACCGCATTTAATGTTTCTGACATACTGAAATTCAAATTTTGGCTGGTCAACAGACGAATTTCGAAGGAACCGAAGGTTAAAGCTTCCAACGTTACAACACGAAGTTCGTCTGTTCATTAAGTGAAATTCAAATTTTGAAACTTACAAAACATTTTCACAATGTGACATACGAATTTTTTCAAGAAGAAAATTTTTCGGTTAAGTGTGAACAGTGTTTTCAATTTGCTACAGTGCCCTCGAAATTCAAATTTTGAAAGGGTGAAATTCGTCTGTCAGAGAGACTCTTTCCAGACTAATTTCATCATTCGAATGTTGATGTTTCACTTAAACAGACTTAAGATTTTTGCTTCTGAAATTCGAATTTCAATGTTCAAAGTTCGTCTGTCAGAGAGCAGTTTTGAAACTTAAATCATTCTTGATCTCAGATGAACTTTAACATAGTATCAGACGTATTTCTTCTATTCTCTCAAATTTTGTTTTGTCTGAAATTCGAATTTTGGAAACTTAAAGTTCGTCTGTTACAAAGAAGCTTCTTTCAGACTTATATGAAAATTCGAATGTTGGCAGTTCAAAATTCGTCTGTCAAAGAGCATTTATCAAACTCAATTTCATTTTGATTTCAGATGCATTTTATCATAGTCTCAGACGAATTTCTTTGGTTTTCACAAACTTCATTTTTTCTTGAAATTCGAATTTTGAAAGTGTGAAGTTCGTCTGTTACCAGAAAGGCTTCTTTCAGACTAGATGAAAATTCGAATTTTGAGCAGCCAAAATTCGTCTGACAGAGAGCCATCTCTTCAGACTCATTCAGTTTCAGCTCGAAGTTCGAACTTCCAAAGGCAAAGTTCGAATTTCCAACTTGACAGTTTAGCTTAATCTTTCAACCTACGTCTGTTTGTGGGTGTTTTTCAAATAGGTAAAGATTTAACACAAAATCAAGGTTTGAAAACATCTTTTTCTCAAATCAAAATCTTTTACCCAATCATAACAAAAACTAAAGATCCTACAAGAGATCTAACAGCAAATACTCATAAAGTCTTCACTTGACACAGCTTTGATCTCCTTTGATATCTTCAATTCAAGCTCTTGAGTGTTGGTTTACAATCATCAAAACTCTTGATTCAACAAGGAGTTCAATTGAATTGACTGGCTAAATCTGGTGATGTTTAGGACCTCTTTTCCCGAGGTAATCTCATCATTAGTCGTTATTTAGTATTTCCATGTTTAGAGGATGATGGTTTCTTTCTCTTCTCTTAAAAGTTGAATTGGAATTGAGGGTTTTAAGTGATTGATGAAATAGATGTTCTAGAAGCTTTATGGAGTTTGGATGATGTTTGGGGGCTATTTGGCAAATATGCTTTTGAAGAAAGGGATTTGAATCTTGGAATGTTGCCCATGATAGTTATACTAGTGCATTTCAAATGTTTGATGAATTGCTTTAAAGAAGAGAGGATTATAATTTCAATTAGTAGTTATTCATTATGGTTGCAAATTTGATTAGAATTTAATCTATGATATATTTCAACTCCATGCTGGTATGTATGAGTTAGAAAGTTGGCCTTTGAGCTTATTGGAAATATTAGCTCAGAAATTGGCTATTTAAGTTAGATTATGTTAAGAAAAGATTGTAAGTAATAAAGGTTGACTGATTTAGATTATTTGAATTAGATTGTATGCCCTGTTGGCAAAACATAACAATCTTATAATATTAGTGGTATTGGTATCTTGTATTACGTTCCTACATTTTTCTTATAAAATAAAAATATGGGTTTAATTAAGATTCTCAATTTGTTATAGCCTAATCAATTGCTGTTCTATTCCTTGCCTAGGTGTATAAAGATAAGAGTGTGTTTGTAGAGCTTGTAAAAAGAGCTGAAATGGCCAATTTCAAGGAAATTACTCTCATTGTGGATACTCTAATTTAATTATTCATGTCTTTTAGTATTTCTGATTTACTTCTACTGAACTTAATAATTTGAAATGATATTTACAAGTGATACAGATATTGAATTTTTCCCAGGATGATTTGATGACTAAAGATGTTTTATCTAATAATTGGTGATATAATTTTTTTCAGTTTTTTGAGTAAGAAAATAAATATGTAAGTAGAAGATTTTTTTTTTAGGAATTGGTGTTGGTATAATAGAAATTGAATTGTCTATTTTTTTTGTCCTAATTTAATTGTAATTGAATTGCTAGAATGTAATTTGGGGTTCTATTAGAAAAGAGTTATTTAGATATTCATTCTAAATTTCTTTTCTCTCTACTTTGGATATGATTGTGCATTATATTCTTTTGAATATTTTTTAGATATCCATTCTAAATTTCTTTTCTCTAGTTCATTCAGGTTAATCTTACTTTAAAAATTATGTTTAGGTCAATTAAAGTGTGAAAAGTGACTATTGGAAGTCTAGGTGAAAAGGTCTCATAGAGATAAAAGGAAAAGTTCAAGTCCCTGGGGTTGGTGATTAACTTCAAAGCTTCTAAGGTACGTCAATCTTATTTTATATTGCTGGTTTTTCTTTGAAAATTAGTATATGGTAGCTAGGAATGGATTAGTGATTTGCAATTTGCTTAAAAATGGTTGCCAGACATGTATTAGTAGACTAAAGGTTAATTATACATAGTATGGAAATGAATTTTGCACAATCATATAAATATAATATCAAGTGCTACTACTTATAGCTTAAAAGTCTTCTTTTTTGTGTGTTGCTGTAGAATTATTGGACCCTCAACTATGTTGAATCAAGTATTTTGATGATTCCAAACCAACCTTCAAGAGCTTGGAATAAAGATATCAAAGGTGCATAAAAGGTTCAAGTGAAGGAATCAAGGAGAAATCAGTGCAAAGATTTATGTAGGATGTTAAGTAATGTTTTGATTTGAGTAAAAGACTTTGATTTGATGAAAAGATGTTTTAAAACTTTGATTCTATGTTAAATTATGGAATATTTGAAAAACACCCACCAACAGGCGAAGTTTGAAAGGTTTATACTGATCTGTCATCTTGAAAATTCAAACTTTAGCTTTGGAAATTCGAATTTCATAGTAAAACTGAACAAGTCTAAAGAGAAGACTCTCTGACAGACGAATTTTGACTTGCGAAAATTCAAATTTTGATAAGTGTCTAAAAGGAGCTTTCAGTAACAGACAAACTTTGGGTTTTGAAAATTCGAATTTCAGACAAAATGGAACTTATAAAAACTAAAGAAATTCGTCTAAAATTATGTCAAAGTTCATCTAAAACCAAGTTTAGATTGGGTTTCAAAATTGCTCACTGACAGACAAACTTTGAACAAGAAAATTTGAATTTCAGTAACGAAGCTTGTGAGTCTGATATATTGATATGTTGACATACGAATAATAGTATTTGTAAATTCGAATTTTGAAGTAAGTTTGAAAAGAGGTCTCTCTGACAGACGAACTTTGCCATTTGAAAATTCTAATTTCAAATTAGATGAACTACTGTGCCTTATAAGCTAGCTACAGACAGATGAATTTTGGGGTTCCAAAATTCAAATTTCGAAGGCACTGTAGCAAATTAAGAATACTGTTCACACTTAACAGAAAAAACTTTCTACTTGAAAATTCGTATGCCACAATATAGAAACACTTTCCAAATAAAAAAAATTCAAACTTCACTTCATGACAGCCGAACTTCGGGCATTCAACGTTGAAGTCTTTAGTCTTCGGTTCTGTGAAATTCATCTGTTAACCAACTGAAATTCGAATTTCAGAATGTCAGAAGCATTAAATGCGGTTGGTTAAACAATAGTTTTTCAGAGTAACTGTTAGATAACTTCTCCAACGGATAGATTGTGTCTCTAACGTATAGTTAAGACCTAAATCTATAAATATAACATCATTTGAAGTTGTGGGTAACGATTTTAACTGTGTATATACTGAAACTCTGCCAAATCATCTACTCAAAGTCTCTTACTCTCTCACTTCAATATTTGTACTTCAACTTTCATATTCACTCTATTTAAGAGAGTTTAATCTTTGTAAACAATCTTATCTTCATCTGAAAGAAAGATTTTCTTGTGAGGGGATATCACAAGGGATTGGGGAAGCACTTAGTAAGAGTACATAGAGTGGAAGAGTGAGCTCTAGAAACAGAGCATCATCTTTGTACTGTGGCATTTGTAAGAAGCTCATTGAATTCTTGCATAATAGTGGAAAATCTCAAGTGGTAACTTGGGGACTGGACATAGGTCAAGTGAAGAGACCGAACCAGGATAAATATCTGAATTTTCTTCTCTTTACTGCTACTTTTACAGCTTATTCATTTATACTCTGTTTTACTGTCATACTTTGTTTTCTTCACCTTCTTGACTTTTTGTAGAAAATTTTAATCTCCCCAATTCACCCCCTCTTGGGAAGCCAGCTCATCTAACAAACTGCTGGGGAGGCTCTACCAAAATTTATACCCATCCTGGGAATATGAATTAGTCATGGATTTCTACAAATCGTTTGACTTAGGAATATTAGGATAGAGTGATAGAGTTCGTTAGCTTTGCAGTTAAGCATGCTAATAACCCCGAAAAAATTATATGCCCTTACTTGAAGTGTGGCTATGGGAAGTTAGTTGGTGCAGCTGAGTTGCAATCATATTTAATATGTAATGGAATTGATCGCAGTTACACTCAATGGACAAAACATGGTGAGATGAATGATGAGAATAGAAGTAAGAGGTATAATAGGGGTTATGGATCAAAAGATTTCGACACAAGTACATTAGAGGCTGATCATCTTGAAGAGATGGTAAATGTGATTAAGGATGAACTTCAGGACTGTTCGGAGATGTTTAAGAGGTTGAAAAATGATGGAGAAAAATCATTGTACTTTGGCTGCATTAGGTTCATGATATTATTAGCTGTCTTGAAGCTGTACAATTTGAAAGTGGGCAATGGATAAAGTAATAAGAGCTTCACAGAGTTACTAACATTTTTGAAGGATATGCTGCCAGATAATTTGCTTCCTAGCCAAGCATTTGAGGCCAAACGAATGCTAAATTTTATTGGGATAAGCTACGAGAGGATACATACTTGTCCTAATGATTGCATTTTATTCTGGAAAGAATATGCATGTTTAGACAAGTGTCCTAAATGCAATGTCCCACGATATAAGAAGAAAGAATCGAGCCTAGCGAATGTGGTATGGTATTTTCCCATCATACCTAGATTTAGACACATGTATAGTAGTGTAGAGAATGCGAAGCTTTTAATATGGCATGCAGATGAAAGAATTAAAGATGGAAAACTTAAACATCCTGCAGATTCTCTATTATGAAAATTAATTGAACGTGACTATGAAGAATTCAGGGCAGAAGATAGAAACCTACGCCTTGCCTTATCTACCGATGGAATGAACCCGCATGGTATACAGAATAGTACCCACATTACATGACCCGTGATTTTGGTGATTTATAACTTGCCACCGTGGCTATGTATGAAGCGAAAATTTATGATGTTATCTATGTTGATTTCTAGACCCAAACAACCTGGAAATGATATAGATGTATACTTAGCTCAACTTATTGAAGTTTTGAAGCTATTGTTGGATAAGGGTGTGAAAGTGTATGATGGATATAAGGAGGAACCATGCAATTTGAAAGTTATGTTGTTTAGTACAATCAATGATTTTCCAGCATATGGTAATTTGTTTGGATACAGTATCAAAGGAGTATTTGGGTGCCCTAAATGTGAAGAAGGGGCATACTCGATTCAGTTGAAACATAATGGGAAATTTGTCTTCCTTGGGCATCGCAGATTTTTGCCTTGGCGACATCACTACAGGGGGTGGAGAAAAGCCTTTGATGGGAATGTAGCATGTAGTAGTGAGGACCTGTTTCGCAAGGTACATGATTTGAATAACAACTTCAAGAAACCTTTTTCAAGACAACTTGGGACAAGCCACTACAACATTTTTCAGATATGGCAACACTTTTCTTTGCAACAGTTATAAAAATATTGCTTAATATATGAATAGGCAACATTTATGAAAATGTAACTATTATTTTCAACTTTAAGCAACAAAATATAAGGCAACCTTTCATAGCTGTTACCTGTAATGAAATAGACAACATTTTTAAATTATTGTAATGTAATTCTAAAATAGGTAACAATGAATAATTGTTTCCTGTAATATTACTCTTGTGGGAACATTGACCAAATGTTCCCTTTATGATAGGCAACAAAAGTAATTGTTCCCATAGAACTACTCTAAATATAACTTTTGGCAACATTTTGCAAATGTTCTTATACTTTATATATATATATATATTGGTAATGCAAAGGGTCAGAGACCAGTATAAGAAAACAACAACAAAAATCAAGAAGGAAAACCAACAAAAAGGACGAGGAAAGGATATCTGCTAGCCTATGCTCCTTTCGTCCTTTTTATTGGTTTGTCTTCATGATCTGTATCTCATTTATTATATGTTAACATTTTTGTATCTCCATGATCAGAAGGAAAGTATCTCTTAGATGCAATGTTATCAGAATCGGACCAGCTATTAAATCGGATGTGGCGCTGGTTTAAGGTTCAATGGTTCAATCAGGGTTGGACCGGGGTCGGGCCGGTAGCGCTTAAAATAATATATTTTTAATAATATATATATACATATAAATAAAAGAAAAATTATACTACTCACCTTTAAGACTTCCCTAAATTTTTCATAATTGAAATTCTTAATCTAATAATGAAATAAAATAAAGCTATATATTAAAATAATGAGTATAAAATAAAATAAATTAAAAATAAACATAGCAAAAAAATTAATAATACACATTTAAACAAATTTTATGATTTAATTAAAATTTTAAAATAAAAAATACTGCATATTTAATTTATATCATCTACATCAAAGAGTTAAATTTCACTGAATTCATTTATATCAAATTATGGTAAAGAATACTTAAAAAAAGAAAAAAGAAATGGATACTTAGAAATAATTATTTACTAAAGTATAAAGATAAAGTTATGGTAAAGGTTCATTTATTATATTCGTATTGAAATTGAAATATATATAATGTAACCAACTCATAACTATAAATATAATATAATGATAACTTTTCATCCTTTCTCATTATTTTTAAGTATAAAAATTTATTATTTATTTATATGAGAAATTGAAATTGGGTTTCTGTTCATTCCTTAGCCTTTCATAACCATTAGGCTGATGTGTCTAATGTGTCTCTTTTCACATCACACACATTGATTTAGAAAGAGAGAGAGAATGCCTTTTTTTTCCAATAAAAAACTTTCGAAATGAGAAAAATCATTTACTCAACTTTATGATAGATTCGTTGGCTTCCATATTCAATGAGCAAAATCTGAAAAGCTGAAGTTGCTCATTCTCATTTCTTTGTACTTCTTCTTTCTCTCAGAATTTTCAGTTTCACTAGCCAAAGCTGCAAACGGTGCTTGCCTTCTTCATATTCTTCTTCTTCCTCTTAAAGATTTATTTAGGTATTTTCTTCATGTGTCGTCTTTTCTTTATATTTCTAGCTATTTTTTTTCAATTACGCCATGATTAGATCTTTCTCTTCGGTAAGATCTTCCTTTTATTTTATTATCTCTCCTTTATGTTTGCTTTCATTCTTCTTCCTTTCATATTTTTATCTTGTTCATCTTATCCTCTACGATGATGCTATTTTTCAGCGAAAAAATATTTGAATTGGTTCTCTTGGGATTTATAATTAAAATAGACATTTTATATGTGCTTACAAGCCATAAAAACAAGTTATCAACACTTCATAAAAAAAATTTAGTTCATATTTTTTTTAGTCATAATATGGGTTTTCAAATGTCACAAACATGTGTTTGTTATGTGAAGAAAATAATTGATCTAAAATATTAGTATGACAAAAAAGTTAGTGCGACATTTTAATTGTAACACCCTTCATGACGTTGTCTTGGCAAAGTGTGCAGCACCGAAGGAAACAGGACAAAGGAAGGTTTAATGGGTGCAGAAAAGAGCTCAGCACCGCGGCTAGAAGCAAGACTACCATGGCGAGAGCATGTTTCAGTGGCTCTTTCTGGCTGAAAACATGGTGGCACCACGGAGGGAGTAGAGTTTCTTGTTTAAATTAGAAACATTTTAGTTAGTTGGACACAAAGGAAAAGAAAGAAATGGAGGAAGCAGCGAGGAGCTTTGCAACGATTTGCAAGATTCAGCCATTGGGAGTTGTTTTCAACCTCTAGAAGCTTGGATTCATGTTGATAAGTGATCCCTACTCCTCCTTCTCCATTTTCTTCGATTAAAACTTGAGGTTTTTCAGTTATATGTTGGGATTTCTAATTTGGGCCGAAATCCACCGATTGAAACAGATGAAATGGAGTTAGAGAAGTGAGTTTGAGTGTTTTTGTTGCTTGGGTATGAGTTTCGAAGGGTTTATGCATGATTTGAGCTTAACCCTAGGTTGTTTTTAGTTAGGGCTTTTGGGAATCTGAAGTGTATGAGATTGTTTGGTGTTCGAATGGTTCCTATGAGCTTAATGATGCATGAAAGGGGTGTTGGAACTTTGGGTTAGGCTAAAGTAGTTGAATTATGAGGTTTGGTTTAATGGTATATGTGGTTAATTGAGGAACTGTAATATTATCAAGGTTGTTTGGTTGAGTGAGAGGATTCAAGTGTATTGGACAACTAGAGAAGTTCATGGAATCCGTGTGTGTGGTATTGACAACCTGAGGCAACCGGGTGTTTGTTTGTACTGTATTGTTTGTATGGTATGATAGTACATATATTTGTATATATATGCATGTTTCTTTCATACCACGATATAGATATGTTTGTGTGTAATGTTTTCTATATATCGTGATATGCACAAAGCTAGATGATGATTAGAGATGATGATATTGATATGACATGACATGATGCATACATGACATTAGGACATGAGGATGATGATTATATGATGATACATGAGCATCATCACATGGCATTGTGAGATTGTGATATATGGTGGATTGGGTGGTGATGATGATATGAAATATGATGATATATATTAGGAAGGATAAGGTTGGAATATATATGTTAGGGAGGATAAGGATGAGATCCCTGTGGCTAAATCGCCTCCTATGGCCAGGAGGGGAAAGGCGCGCAGTGGACTGCACCTTCCCTAAATCACTGCCAATTCATGTTGGGAAAAGGGAAAGAGAGCAACAATCTGAACACTAGTGTTACCTTTGGCCAGGTTCACTAGTGGGTGGTGAGCTTGGTGATGTCCTGAAATCAGTCTTCACCGACTATTGGAAGAGAATTACCTATATGAAATGTCTCATTATGATGACAGCCCGTGGTTCTAGCTGTGTGCGAGGAAGACATGCATTCCATTCATTTCACATTCCATTCATGGATTGTATAAGTTATATGTGTATATATGTATGTGTGTGGTTGTTCCCGGTTACTGAGACATTGTCTCACACCCCTCTCCCAAGAACTAACATTTCAGGTGATGGTTCTAGTACTAGTTTGGAGAAAACGAGGGAGTAGCATTTGACGTGGGAATGCTAGGTCTTTGTAGTTTATGTTTATTTGGATAATGTATCTTGTGCGAAGTAGGATAAAATGTTTTGTAATGGATGTAAGACATGGATAAGGATTGTTATGAATGGATGTTGTATGTATGGATATGTGTGTGGAATAGTATGGTATGTGTTGTGTATGATGAATGGTGGTGTATGTGTGGTTCAGGGTGTTGAGGAGTCAGTTTGGTAGTATTTGTGAGCCCAGAGGTGGAATTAGGCATTGTTAGTGTGTTTTGGGGCAAGTAGCCTATTTTGTCAAATGGGGTTTAAGGGAGTCAAATCTCATAGGAGTGGTTCCTTTAAGGTAAAACCTCTTTGGAGAAGTTGGTTGAATGATTTTGGACCTGTGTGAATGGTCCCAAGTGGTTGAATTGCCTTTGGTGGCAAATGGGAGTTATAAGTGGTGAGTTTTGGTCAAAAAGTGGCCAAAATGGTGTTAGGTGCATAGAATATCCATACGGAGATGGATTGAGGTGAAAGTGTTGTCTATAGATAGATTGAGACTAGATTGACTTGTAGGAGTTGGAATCAAGTCAATCGGAGGTCGGAGGATAAAGTTGTGCTCGTCAAAAGTTTGCCCCGGCGTCGAAAGATTTCCATTGATTTGGTGCCCAGGACAAGTCCTATTTCTAAGGCTCTATATCAAATAGCACCGTCTGAATTGAAAGAGCTCAAGAAGAAGATTGAGGATTTGTTAAAAAGAGGTTTCATCAGACCAAGTGTCTCGCCTTATGGAGCTCCAGCATTATTTGTCAAGAAGAAGGATGGTAGCCTCAGATTGTGTATTGATTTTAGCTAGCTGAACCGAGTGACGATTAAGAATAAATATCCTTTGCCGAGGATTGAAGACTTGATTGATTAGTTGTCAGGTGCCTCCATTTTCTCTAAAATCGATTTGAAGACAAGCTACCATCAACTGCGAGTGCGCGCTGAAGATATGCCTAAAACAGCGTTTCGAACTCGATATGGTCATTATGAGTTTCTTGTGATGCCATTCGAGTTGGCCAATGCCCCGACAATCTTCATGGATTATGTACTGTAGCGGCCACAGCCTCTGTAATAGCCCAAAATTTTACTGGATATAAAGTAATGAAAGAGGAAGACATGATAATATGAAATGTACAATAAATTTGTGAAAATGGACAGATACCGTTTTATGTGAAAAAGGGCAAAAAGGTCATTTTTCCTAGTTAGAGAAAAAATGAGAAATTATGTTTTTTCCCTAAAAAAATTTCAAAAATGACATTCATGTCCCTAAATTTATAAAAATTAGTGGAGAAGAAATAGAAAATCCCTTGGAAAAAATTACACCAAAGACCCGAAAGTTTTAGAAATTATAATTTAATCCCGAGTCAATGGCAATTTTGTAAATATATAAAATTACTATCAGAACTAAGCCCTCGATGAGAGAAGTCCAATGGTATATGGCACTAAGAGTTAATGTTCAAGAATGAAGAAATAATCAGTGCCGAATATCCAAAAGTAACAATAAACTGATAAAGTAAACTGTAGGCTCTATCGATGGTTAAAAAGAAACTGGAACAGGATATGGGCTATACACAGACAACATTTGGCATAGGATAATTATAGAAATATAAAAATAAATTCGAATAGTCCTGTAGCCCAAAAATGTTAAATTACTGTAAAAAGCAGTTTTATCAATACTGTTAAAATTACCCGGTTCAAGATATATCTGGACTAGGAAAAATTGAGAAATTTGGGACACATGAATACCTCCCCATTGGCTTGGAATTGGGACAAATGGGGCAACAATTTTTTGGTCCAAACTTCTCCAAGAAGTAGTTGATTTTTGAAGTCAAAAAAGGTATTTTAGTTTGATTAACTTGCTAACCATGGTTAAGTGCATAATTAATCACTTAAACCCATCTCTTTCTTCACCATCTTCACCGTGAAAACCAGCAGGAAAACAGAAAAGAAAATGCAAGAAAGGGAAGGAAAGAAAGAGAGAAAGAAAGAGGGAAAATTCAAGGAAATTGGACGCTCAAGCTGGTAAGTTTGTATTCTACCACTTCAAGCTTGCTATCTTTGGTTTTTAAAGTATGGTTTATGGATTAGTTATCCCTCCTCCTTATCTTAGGGTTCTGTCAATGGCATGATTTAGCAAGAAATGGAGTTTTCCAATCATAAATCATAGGGGAAATGATAGAATGTTCATTTAAAGCTTGAGTATGCAAGTAGTTTGTTGTATAACAAAGTGTAGCAATTTTTCTTAAATTCTCCTAACTTTTTATAAGCTACTGTTCATACTTAGAGTTGGAATTTCATAAATTGGACCTAAAAAATGGGTTCCCCATGGTTCAAAACCTTAGGAACAAGTGATGATTTCATGAAAAAGCTTAAGATTAAGAAAGTGAAATTTTTAGGTGTTTGAATCTTAATTCGGAATGTGCAGTAACCATATGTAGAGATAGAATTTGGTAATTCTGAGGCCATATTTGGATTCCTTATGAAAAATTACATGAAATAGAGGTATAATTCATCATTTTTGAGCTAGGAATGAATTTTTAGTGAATTTTTGAAGAATTAGGGTTTCATGAATACTTTTTGAAGAAAGTTAAGGAACCATTAGCTTGAGTAATTGTTTGATGATATGTTTAGGTTTGAGGAAGCCTAAGAAAGCTTGGAGAAGTGTTAAAAGGTCCAAGAAGTGTTGGACAAAGTGTGGGAAGCAGGGAAGTACTATAAGATAGATAATTCTCTTTACTAACATCACATTGTCATTATTGTTTCTTTGATATTTGACATCATGGCATATATATGAAATGTCAATTTGTGATGTTTCTATGTTGTTGGATGAGTTGTATGAGGAGTTTGGATCCCCGGCATGTCCATTTTACAAAATGAAACTCTGTTAAAATTTTTATAAAATTTATATGTTCAAATGTGCCTATGTGATGAATTAAGGTTTATGTGATGTTTTTATGAAAAATATGATGATATGATGGCATGTATGGGATTTATCTATTGAGATTCTTTGAATCTCACTCTCCCACATATTAACCATGATTAGGTAGCAATAATGGCAAGACCTCCAAGGAAGAGAAGGGAAAGGAGAAAGAATTTGGTATTTAAATTGATAAAGCTAGCATTGACCATGAATTTTGAGCTTTTGTATAAATTTGTAAATGTGATGATAAATATATTTCTTCAAGTTTTTATATTGCTTTAAGTCCTAGCTAATGCATGGCATGATATGAAGATGAAATATGGTCATGTGAATATCTTACAATTTTTGTATTGTAAGTATTAGGATAAAAATAGTCATTCTAACTACTACTGAATGATCACGCTACGGTGTAGGCTTCTTAATATATAAAGTATGAATGTTATATATTCTTAAAAATTAGACTGAAAGAGCTTTCATATGGTTGAAAGATCACTCAATTTGGATGAGTGTACGATTTATAGTGAATTTTCAAAGTTAGCCTAGAAAACTAAAATTTCTGAAATTGACCACATGAACAGTAGAAATTCATGAAATTTACCATGTAAATTGGACAAGTAATTGCTTTGATTGATACTTTTCCCATGTAAATATGTTTTAAGCTATGCATAGAGACTTGAATCACTTTTATATGATTTTTATTGAATTAGTTATGATTTTCTGAAATTCTGTCAGGAAAAAGAAATTTGATTAAATGAATAGTACCCAAAATTTGGAAAATTTTATTATTACATTTATGTGATTCAAGCTTTTAATTAAGTATAATTGGTCTCTAATAAGGTCTAATACATGGGAAATAGTCCTAAATAGAGGTGTTACACTTTTTGGTATTAGAGCTGAAGGTTTAGACTCTCAGAGCATTATATTTTGGCCAAAATAGTTAAGTTTAGAGAAAAAAATATATTAATCATCAATATTCCTTTGAATCAATTTATTGACATGGATTGCTATTGTGTATGGAGGCAGATAAGATGTTTCCTCAAACAATAGTCGAGATCCTGACCATAAGAGATGGATGACCCCTGAGCCATAGATGGAAAAAAATGATAAAAGTATTGGCTCAAACAGGTTATAAATAGGAAGTTTAGACAAGCTCAAGATTAATGTAGGATTATATCCAAATGGATCTGAGCCTAATAAAACAATAACGTCCTAAATTGTTTTAGCTCTTCCTATTCAAGTTTAGAAACCAGGAATTGAAGCTATAGGAGGTGGGGACTATATGGCTGGGTTTTACTAGATCCAAATAACCCTGGTCATGATAATCCAATTCATACAGAGGACAAGGCATATCGGATTGTTCATAAGTGCTTCAAGAAAAGTGAGGCATATCACAAAGGGCCTACACATGTGCTAGATTTACTATATGATGTTGTTAAAGTCAAGTGCTTTCTAGAAAGTAAAGGGGTATATTACCCAGAGTCATTATGGATTAATACACTAGTCAATGAAATCCCTCATGATTTCTTCTAGACTTATATTAAGACTAAACTGGAAGGTGTACAGTTTGGCAATCTAGAAGAGTATATAACAATTTACTATATATTAAAGGATAATAAGGCAAATCATCGGTCAACAGGAGCTAATGATCAAGTGATGGCTCCAAAAGACTTTAGCCCTATTCCCCCATCTGCTAATGCTGTAAAACTAGAACAATAGTTATACAGCTATTCTAGGAAAGCCAGGAGCATTTTATAGAATCCAGAAT
This sequence comes from Adenanthera pavonina, assembly GCA_026686845.1. Classification (NCBI taxonomy): domain Eukaryota; kingdom Viridiplantae; phylum Streptophyta; class Magnoliopsida; order Fabales; family Fabaceae; genus Adenanthera; species Adenanthera pavonina. The sequence continues at coordinate 16,814,958 of JAIVEN010000017.1, forward strand.
CTTGACCTTTCTAAATAAAGTTAGAGATACTAGGTAGTCTTGAAAACCCTAAACTATTTCCATATGGAGGTAGCCTGGATCAATGCAATGAAGAATGTACTACCAGGTGATAAGTATTGGATGCCATATAAAGTTAGACTCCAAGAAGGCTGGGTTTTGCTAGATCCAAATAACCATGGTTATGACAATCTGATTAATACAGAAGAAGGCCAAGTATTGGTGGAGAAGTGTTCTCCCAAGTGTTGAAGCAATGAATCCTTCTATGACTTGAGATCAGTTTAAGGAATGGTTCTTCGCACACTACATCCCTTTGGCCCTAATGATGTAGAAGAACGCCGAGTTCCAAGCTTTTCAGCAAGGGAACCTATCAACAAATGACTACATTGATCAGTTTTTGGACTTGGCAAAGTACTCCACTTATCTAAATAATTACCCTAATGATAGATGGATGGCTCAGAGGTTGTTTGAGGGAGTCTGTCCAAAGATTAAGGAGCGACTATCTGTGGTGGAGTTTGTGTCCTTTGAGGACTTATATGCAAAAGATACGTGCCCTATCCAAACGGATGAAAATGGCCGAGGAGCACAAAAGGAATTCCATGATTTGGGCCTTTTCTCACCCAGGACTTACAGGAGGAATCAATAAAGGAAGTGGTTTAGGTAGTGGTGGCAGTATAGGTTCTAGTGAAGGAAGATGTCACCAAAATAGAGTTTGCCATGGTAGAGGTAGAGGAAGGTTTGGCAGAGATCAGTCCAACAAAGGTTGGTTTGGCAGAGGACCCTTTTATCGAGGAGGCTTTGACTAGGGGAGTTCTAGCCAGAGCGAGTATGCAAGGAGAGATTTAGCCCCATCCCGGTATAGTTTAGGTAGTGCATCAAATTAGTGCACAAAATAAGAGTTCAGCCATGGTGATTGTCCGTGCTTGAATTGTTATAATTGTGGGAAACCAGGCCATATGTCATGAAATTCTCAGGAGCCAAGGCGTGAAGATACAATGATAAGGCCCATGATGCCCGGATGAGTCTTTGCCATCACTCGACAGGAAGTGGATGCATCGGCTAATTTGATTAGAGGTAAACTTAAACTCAATGGTTACTCTATTCATGCTTTGTTTGACTCAGGTGCATCGCATTCCTTTATTTCTATTGATTATGGCAATAGAGTTGCCTTTAGAGTTGTCAGTGTCCAGACCCACGGGAGTTTCATTATGGACTGCTTAAGCTTGTGTGAACTGTGTGGTTCATTTTAAGCACTACTTTGGATCAAATATGTTTACCATTACAGGAGATTGATGTGATAATTGGGATGAATTGGTTGGAAGCGAATAATATGATTCTCGAATGTGATCAGAAGACTATGTCTTTGTATATGAATATCCCTAGTGTTGAAGGGAATAAGTATATATGTTTGTCCTTTGCCTAAGCTGACAGGTATCTGAGGAAAGGATGCTAAGGGTTTCTGGTTTTCTTCTCTCTTAACGTGGGTATAGAAGGTGGTATAGAAAGATACCTAGTTGTGAATGAATATCCTGATGTGTTTCCAGAGGAGATTACTGATTTGCCATAACCACGAGAACTGGAATTTTCCATTGATTTGGTGCCCAGGACAAGTCCTATTTCTAAGGCTCTATATCGAATGGCACTGTCTGAGTTGAAAGAGCTCAAGAAGCAGATTGAGGATTTATTAAAAAGAGGTTTCATCAGATCAAGTGTCTCACCTTGGAGAGCTCCATTGTTGTTTGTTAAGAAGAAGGATAGTAGCCTCAGATTGTGTATTGATTACAGGCAACTGAACTGAGTGATGATTAAGAATAAATATCCTTTGCAAAGGATTGAAGACTTGATTGATTAGTTGGCAGGTGCCTCTATTTTCTCAAAAATTGATTTGAGGTCAGGATACCATCAACTGCGAGTGCGTGCTAAAGATGTGCCTAAAACAATGTTTCGAACTCAATATGGTCATTATGAGGTTCTTGTGATGCCATTCGGGTTGACCAATGTCTCGGCAATGTTCACCAATTATATAAACAAGGTGTTTCAGCCATATTTGGATAAATTTTTGGTGGCATTCATTGATGACATTTTGATTTACTCCAAGAGTGAAGAAGAGCATGCACTCTATCTTCGGATTGTGTTACAAGTATTACATATCACTATCTGTACGCCAAACTAAGTAAATGTGAGTTTTGACTATAGGAGGTGAAATTTCTGGGTCATGTGATTTCTACTAAAAGAGTAGCAGTAGACCCAAGTAAGGTTGAAGCGGTGTTGAATTAGGAGAGACTGCAATTAGTGATTGAAATTCACAGCTTTCTGGGATTAGCTGGATACTACCGAAGGTTCATTAAGGGATTCTCTGAACTTGTTATGCCATTGACTAAACTCACCAGAAAGGATCGATCTTTCATTTGGGATGATAGGTGTGAGAGAGCATTCCAAGAGCTAAAGGTTTGTGTGACGTCCAACCCAGTACTCATTATCCCTAACCCATCGAAGCCGTTCACAGTTTACACGGACGCCTCTAAAAAGGGTCTAGGGTGTGTATTGATGTAGCAAGGCAGAGTTGTGGCATATGCTTCAAGGTAGTTGAGGACTCATGAGGAGAGCTATCCTACTCACTAACTTGAGCTAGCGGCTGTAGTGTTTGCTTTGAAATTATGGAGGCATTATCTCTATGGCTCTAAATTTGAGGAATTGAACATGAGGCAAAGGCATTGGGTTGAGTTCCTAGTAGACTATGAGTTTGCTTGGAAGTATCATCATGGGAAAGCCAATGTTGTGGTTGATGTGCTAAGTAGAAAGTTGATCCTTATGGCCACAATGATGATAAGGGAGCAACAATTGCTAGAAAGCCTGAGAGATATGAAGTTATCCATTAATGTCCATCCTAGAGTACTAGTAATGAGTTCCATCATTGTCTCAACTGATTTATTGAGGAACCTTTGCTATGCTTAGTTGGAGGATGACTATCTTTTAGGCACTCAGGAGCAGATTGAAAAGGCGGAGACCCAGGACTTTGATATTCTAGAGGATGGTTTCATCTAATACTGTGGTCGGATTTGTGTGCCAAATGTTTTGGGGTTGTAAGAAATTATTTTGCAGGAAGCTCATAAGAGCCGGTATACTATTCACCCAGGTACCACTAAGATGTACCAAGATTTGAAGCAAGGGTACTAGTGGCCAAGCATGAAAAAGGACATTGCAGAGTATGTGGCAAGATGTCTTATCTGTTATAAGGTAAAGATTGAGCACCAATTGCCTGCTGGTATGTTGCAACCTTTGGAGATCCCAGAGTGGAAATGGGATAGTGTTTCCATGGATTTCATGATGGGATTACTGAGGACCTCTTCGGGACACAACGGGATATTGGTCAATGTGGACAGATTGAAGAAGTCAGCCTATTTTATTTCAATTCGAGAGACTATTTCGATGGAGAAGTTGGCCCAGTTGTATGTGAATGAGATTGTTAGGTTGCATAGAGTCCCGATGAATATTATGTCAGACAGAGATCCTAGATTCACATTCAGGTTTTGGAAATCTCTTCAAAAGGCCATGGGGATGAAATTGAGTTTCAGTACTACTTATCACCCTCAATCTAATTAGCAGATTGAAAGGACAATTCAGACTCTGGAAGACATGCTGTGTCGTGTGTTCTAGAGAAGAAAGGCAATTGGGAACAATATCTGATGTTGGTTGAATTTACCTACAACAATAGTTTCCACTCGAGTTTACAATTGGCTCCCTATGAAGCGTTGTATGGCAAGAAGTGCAGATTGTCGCTGTGTTGGGTTGAACTCGGTGAAAGGAGTCTTTTGGGCCCAAATATTGTGGATCAAACGTCTTGGCAAATAGAAAATATTCGACAAAAGCTTCTTACCACTCAGAGTTGGCAAAAGAGTTATGCGGACAGGAGGAGGAGACCATTAGAGTTTGATGCTGGAGATCATGTGTTTATAAAGGTCACTCCTACTGTTGGTGTTGAAAGATCAATTCAAGCGAAGAAGCTCACTCCGCGATATATGGGTTCATACCAAATTCTAGAGCGAATTAAGCCAATAGCATATCAAGTGGCACTACTGCCTAATCTCGCTAGATTGCATGATGTTTTCCACATCTCAGCTTAAGAAGTATCATATGGATCCATCTCATATAATTGATGAAGGGGCAGTTCAGATGTGAGAGGATCCGACTTTTAAAGTCATGCCACTACAAATTCTTGATGTAAAGGAGAAGCAGTTAAGAAATAAGACCATTAAGTTGATAAAGCTTCTATGGAGCGGCTTGATATTGAATGATGTCACGTGGGAGAAGGAGAATCCATGCGAAAGAAATATCCCGAGATCTTTGCATGAGGTAAGAGTTAAAATTTCAAGGACGAAATTTTTATAAAAAAGAGAGAGTGTAACACCCCTCATGACATTGTCTGGGCATTATGTACAGTACCGGAGGAAACAGGACTAAGGAAGGTTCAAGTGGTGTAGAAAAGAGCTCCACACCATAGCTAGAAGTAAGGCTGCCACGGCGAGAGCTTGTTCCAATGGCTCTTTCCGGCTGAAAACATGGTGGTGCCGCGGTGGGCTATCTTAGAGCAGCAGTGGGAGTTGAGTTTTTGGCTTAAATCAAAAACATTTTGATCAGTCAGACGTGAAGGAAAAGAAAGAAACAGAGGAAGCAACGAGAAGCTCTACTAGGATTTGCAAGATTCAGCCATTTGGAGTTGTTTTCAACCTTTGGAAGCTTGGATTCAAGTTGGTAAGTGATCCTTACTCCTCCCTCTCTATTTTCTTTGGTCAAAACTTGAGGTTTTTAAGTTATATGTTAGGATTTCCGATTTGGGCCGAAATCCACCAATTGAAATGGATGAAATGGAGTTAGAGAAGCATGTTTGAGTGTTCTTGTTGCTTAGGTATGAGTTTTGAAGGGTTTATACATGATTTGAGCTTAACCCTAGGTTATTTTTGGTTAAGGATCTTGGGAATCAGAAGTGTATGGGATTGTTTGGTGTTTGAATGGTTCCTATGAGCATAATGATGCTTGAAAGGGGTGTTGGAACTTTGGGTTAGGCTAAAGTAGTTGAATTATGAGGTTTGGTTTAATGGTATATGTGGTTAATTGAGGAACTGTGATATTATCAAGGTTGTTTGGTTGAGTGAGAGGATTCAAGTGTGTTGGACAACTCAAGAAGTTCATGGAATCCGCATGTGTGGTATTGACAACCTGAGGCAACTGGGTGTTTGTTTGTACTATATTGTTTGTATGGTATGATAGTACATATATTTGTGTATATATGCATGTTTCTTTCATACCACAATATAAATGTGTTTGTGTGTAATGTTTTCTATATATCGTGGTATGCACAAAGCTAGATGATGATTAGAGATGATGATATTGATATGACATGACATGATGCATACATGACATTGTGACATGAGGATGATGATTATATGATGATACATGAGCATCACCACATGGCATTGTGAGAATGTGATATATGGTGGATTAGGTGGTGATGACGATATGATATATGATGATATATATTATGGAGGATAAGGATGAAATATATATGTTAAGGAGGATAAGGATGAGATCCCTGTGGTTAAATCGCCTCCTATGGCCAGGAGGGGAAAGGCGCAGTGGACTGCACCTTCCCTAAATCGCTGCCAATTCATGTTGGGAAAGGGGAAGGAGAGCCACAATCCAAACACTAGTGTTACCTTTCGCCGGGTTCACTAGTGGGTGGTGAGCTTGGTGATGTCCCAGAATCAGTCTTCACCGACTGTTAGAAGAGAATTACCTATGTGAAATGTCTTGTTATGATGATAGCCCGTGGTTCTAGTTGTGTGCGAGGAAGACATGTATTCCATTCATTTCACATTCCATTCATGGATTGTATAAGTTATATGTGTATATATGTATGTGTGTGGTTGTTCCTGGTTACTAAGACATTGTCTCACACCCCTCTCCCAAGAACTAACCTTTCAGGTGACGATTCTGGCACTAGTCTGGAGAAGACGAGGGAGTAGCATTTGACATGGGAATGCTAGGTCTATGTAGTTTATGTTTATTTGGATAATGTATCTTTTATCAAGTAGGATAAAATGTTTTGTAATGGATGTATGACATGGATAAGGATTGTTATGAATGGATGTTGTATGTATGGATATGTATGTGGAATTGCATGGTATGTGTTGTGCATGATGAATGGTGGTGTATGTATGGTTCGAGGTGTTGAGGAGTCAGTGTGGTAGTATTTGTGAGCCGAGAGGTAGAATTAGGCATTGTTAGTATGTTTTGGGGCAAGGAGCCTATTTTGTGAAATAGGGTTCAAGGGAGTTAAATCTCATAGGAGTGGTTCCTTTGAGGTGAAACCTCTTTGGACAAGTTGGTTGAGTGGTTTTAGACCTGTGTGAATGGTCTCGAGTGGTTGAATTGCCTTTGGTGGCAAATGGGAGTTGTAATTGGTGAGTTTTGGTCAAAAAGTGACCAAAATGGTGTTAGGTGTCCAAAATCTTCATATAGAGATGGATTGAGGTGAAAATGGTGTCTATGGATAGATTGAGACTAGATTGACTTGTAAGAGTTGGAATCAAGTCAATCGGAGGTCAAAGCATAAAGTTATGTGCATCGAAAGTTCACCCCAGTGTTGGAATTTTTTCTAGTGTGGAAACCAGCATGGGGCGCCGTGGCACCAGAAAGCCTAGTAGCGAGTGAGAAGCAATGTAGCGGCTCTGGCCTCAGCCCATTTTCTAGTGTTTTTGTGTTATTTTTCCGCTGTCCAATGGTTTTAAAAGGTTGATATGAGATGTTTGGGGTTGGGTTTGGTTGGGTTTTGATGGTTTTGGTCAAGTCAAAAGGTGTTTGGAAGTAGGTTGTTACATCAAATATCATGTATGAGTACTGAAAGTATTAAAGGGTCAGTGCCTTTTTCTATATAATGGATTATATGGCACTTTTTGCTTTCTTAGACAGAGTTTTGGTGCTGGAAATTTTTTTTTGGTGGTATAATATTAATTTTGTATAGTTTTTAGTAGTTTATTAATTATTAATTAATTAATTAAACAAACTAGCAATTGGAAAAAAGGAAACAGAGGGTATTTGAAGACCTAAAAACACCGAGCTATAGAGTTAATCAAACTTTTCTCTCCATTCTTCCTCTTGCGTACTGAAGTTCACCGTCATTCAAGCCTCTTCTTGCCTCACCATTGCTCAAAAACAGGGCATCGTGTAATCAAACACAGCCTCTTCTTCTTGCCTCAATGAAGATAGCTGTTGAAGAAGGAGTTCCAACCATCTAAAGGAGCTCCAGCCGTCGGCATCTTCCCTTCATCTTGCTGCCCATCTAAAGATTCTATTACCATCTTTGATGAAAGGTATTTTAGCTACCATCATTAATAGTACATCGATCACTGCCTTGCCCTCTTTTATGTTCATTTAGTTTAGTGCTTAAGTATTGCCCTCTTCTCTGTTCCTTCAATTTAGTGCTTAAGTGTTTCCTTCTTCTCTATTTTTTTCTGCTTGTTTGATTTAGTGCTTACTAGGTATTTGGGAAGGTGAACCTTGAAGATCCTGGAGCTCCATTACAACATTTCCTCTATCACTAGGTTAGTTGGAATTTTTTTTTCCTATTTTTAAATCTTCTGAATAATTTCTGAAATTGTACATATAGATTTCTATAAAAAAAATTATACATGTGGGTTTTGCTATTCTTAATCTTAAATTGCTGTATGAGAGTGATTGTAACTATACTTGCTAATAATATGATGGTAATGGGTTCATTGACAAAGACGTAAAGCTTACGATAGCTTCGGATGTGTAATAGATTGATGATAAAGGTTGTTTAGAGTTAATGGTTTGATGGCAATCTTTGAATATTCTCCTTTTGGCCTTCAAGAAAGATATCGATGATTGGTCCCAATGTTAAGCTAACATATATGCTAAATAATCTGGATGTTTTTGCATAACTTGTATGTGGTCCCTCAAATAAGTTGGAAGATAAAATTAGATGCCAAGTGGAGATGATAGTATGACAGATGTGAATCCCATAACTTGCATGTGGTCCCACCATGAATGGTGAATTATATATGGATTGCTTAGCTATTTAAATCATACGTAATGGCTGGGGGAACATTATATTATACTAAGTCAAGGATAAACACAATACATATAAAAGATCTCTATATCTTATGTATAGATATATGTGCTTTTAATTCTCCCCATGTGAATAGTAAGTTGTTCCTTTTGTTGGTGACATGATGGGTGCTAGTAGGATGGATGGACTAACTTTCTTTTTTTGGAGGACGAAGACATGTTTCCTGCATTGTGCAAAAGCTTAAGTTCTTTTGAGTAATAGAGTCCATAATATATATCTCATTTCACATGGGATGGGACATATATATTTTGACTGTATTATAGATTCTCGACTGATGCATGCCCTATATTTGTGATCCTCTATGATGTTAATTTTGCTATTATTTTTATTTATTAATAAAAAAATGTAGTTTAAATTTGATTTCTTATCCTTTCCTATGTGTTTTACTTTTGATGGGGAATGGATCTATCGAAAAATATAGGAACCTGTGCACAATATTTATTGAAAAAGACTAGTAAACCAGAGGTGGCTTTTATCATAAATTATTGGCTAATAGGTCTTTTTTCTTATAAGTTACATTTAAGCCATGGATATGGGGACCATGAGCTTATGCCTTATAGTTTGTCCAAGAGTAAGTCCCTATACATTAAACATGTGGATGTATTTATTTATTTCATATGATTATTCAAACCTTACCCCTAAATAGAACACTTTCGGTGACAATGAACTCCTTGAAAAATAAACATAGCAGACTTTTCTGTAATAGCCAAATTCGTCACTGTCTCTTGGGTCATGCAGTATTTTTCTTTAACAAAGTTTGAGCTTCATATTCAACTAGTTGGAAGCTATAATAATTTAACTAGTAATTTTAAGTTTAAATATTAGGTATGTAGATATGGGATGATTTAATCTAAGCCAAAAGGAAAGTTTGAGCTCCACAGATGTAGATGTAAGGTCTTGTAATCTAATCCCATCCGGTCTTAGATGGAAGGCTAGTGTCAAAAAAAGCATGATAACTCAAAGAAGCTGAGTTTCAATTTCGATCCAGAATGAGCTTAACACTGGTCTCCTATAAATAAATAAATAAATAGTATGTAGGGGAACAACAATTTGATTATCATTTAATAAATCAATAACAACAATCATATCCCTTCACTTTATGCCTAAACTTTCAGTGGTTTTATTCCTTTAATTAATTGCCAATAATGCCTAAACTTTTTTTGTCATTTTTGTTGGAATCCCTATTAAATTATTTCTTCTGTTTTCCCCTACTAGTTCTTGAATTGTTATTGTTTATCTATTTATATAGATTATATTAAATTTAACTTTTTATTTTTTATTGTTGTAAAGAAATTATAAACATTGAAGAAACTAAAACACAGAAATATTTGTATGTCAAGATAGCAATATTTAAAAATTAATTTATATAATGATAAAATATTATTAGGTATTCCTAAAAAGTTCTTTCATGCTTTGCCTTTTAAGAGTATGTAGTAATTTCTTATAGTTTCAGTGTCTCACATCTCTAAGCACAAATTAATGAATTTCATGTTCATCTAAAGGAATTAAAAGTAGTGTGGGTATGTGGGTAATTAAAGTCATATGAATTGGACCATAGTCATGTAGTACAATGTTTCGTATGGTTACTTTTGTATAATAGAGATAAAAAGCTCTCACCTTTAACACAATGGACACTACCATTACCACCCTTCTTCCTTTTCATTCAAATCACTTGATTTTTATCATATAAATAAAAAAAAGACACGTTGCATAAACTTATGACCATTGTAATTTTGTCTTGATTTATGCATTTTACTCTCTTTTAAGCAATTTTTGTTTCTTCTTTTTCTTCTTTTTTTAATCATGGAGAAGTTAGTGAGAAGTGAACTTTTAGCTTCTCAAATTCATAAAAGTTTTTGTTGATCACTACTAGAAACTGCATTGTTTGTCCTATTAACATGTCTATATTTTTACTATCATTAAACAGTTTGTGGAACTTACATAGAAGTAGAACTGATACATGTAAATGATAAATTTAAAAAAGTATATTTTTAAATTTGTGGTGCAAAACAATTCACTTTTACAGGTTAGTGACAATTAAATTTACTGATCTTGAAAAGTATATCTGCATGTCAAGCCAAAATTACAACCTAATCTCAAAATATTAATCAAGTTAAAAATAGGTTTGTGTGTGTACGTGCACGCATGCTGTGTGGCACCTAATCTAATTTCATAGTTTTGAAATAATTATTAGTTGCTTCTTTTTTAGAATTCATGTCTGATTGTTATATGTTTAGAGCCTCTAATTCATAGCTCATGACCAGTTTTGCTTGTTAGAATTTTTTTTTTAAGGAATTGCTTGTTAGATTTTTTTATATTATATATAGATTTAATATAATTAGGCAATGAAGGAAGGAGCCTGATGGAGTTCGATATGATTATTCCTTTAATTAATTGTCTTTTGGAAATTTGTTTTTGGTCAGTAAATTAATCATGATAAACAAGGATTGGATTAACTTGCCTCAATATTGTGAAGAGTATATTAATGGCGTTATACACTTTTTGGATGTTGCATTCATGAAAGGAAAGTTTGAAGGAGAAGAGATTTTGTGCCCTTGTGCTGTATGCTGCAATGATAGTTAGGAAAAAAGAGATGTAGTGTTTAATCATTTAATAAGTAAGGGTTTTTTAGAAGGCTACAAAGAGTGGATATACCATGGTGAAGAGTTATGTCCTATGGATCTTGATAGTGATAGTGATGATAATGACTCATTTGATGATATTAATGGCTTATTGTTTGAGACATTTAAAGATGTAGCTAAAGCAAATGTAGTACATGAAGGCTTAAATGAGGTGCAAAGAAATTTTATAAACTAGTTGAGGATGCAAAACAAGAGTTATATCCTGGTTGTAACAAATTCTCCACCTTATCATTTACTATTCAATTGTATTTGTTGAATATCTTTATGGATGAAGCAATGCATCATCCATTGCTCTCCTAGAGTTATTGAAAGATGCCATACCAGATTTGAACATTCTTGTCTCTTTCAATAAAACAAAATCTATGATAAAGGACTTGGGCTTAGACTATAAAAAAATTGATGCATGTCCTAACAATTGCATGTTGTTTTGGAAAGAGCATGAGAAAGACAACTTGTGTCATATTTGTGGAGCATCAAGATGGATAGAATATCCTGAAGTGAATTGTGATCTTGAAGAATATAAAAAGGCACACAAAGTTCTTGCTAAAGTGCTATGACATTTTCCTTTAATTCCAAGATTGAAAAGACTCTTTATGTGTTCAAAGACTGCTGATTCATTGAGATGGCATGCAGAAGAGCGTTCAAGGGATGACAAGCTAAGACATCCTACTGATGGCCAAGCATGGAAAGACTTTGATGCAAAGCATCGAGATTTTGCTCTTAATACTCGTAATATCAGGCTTGGGTTGGCTAGTGATGAGTTCAATCCATTTAGGACTATGAGCCTATCACATAGCACATGGCCTGTGATATTAACAATAGATAATATGCACCAAATTTATGCTTGAAAGCAGAGAGTTGTATAATGTCATCACTTATTCCTAGACTGAAATCACCAGGAAATACAATTGATGTGTATATACAACCACTTATCGAGGAGCTAAAACTATTGTGGGATGTTGGTGTCGAAACATATGATATTTCCAAAAACCAAACATTTCAAATGCATGCAGCACTTTTGTGGATTGTTAGTAACTTCCCTGCTTATGTTATGCTATCTGGTTGGAGCACTAAAGGGAAGTTGGCTTGCCCTGCATGTAATTATGCAACTTCTTCTACTTACCTAAAACATAGTCATAAGCATTGATATATGGGTCATCGAGTCTTTCTGGATTCAGATCACGAGAGGAGATCAAATACAATTTCTTTTAATAGAGAGACTAAATATAGATATGCACCCTTCTTATTAGATGCAAAAAGAATTTTAGAGGACTTAAAAGAATTCCCTAATATCTTAGGGAGGAATGATAAGAAAAAAAGGAATAGTCCATGGAAGAAAAAATCTATCTTTTGGCACTTGCCATATTGGAAGGATAATACTTTGCGTCATAATCTTGATGTAATACACATAGAGAAGAACATATTTGATAATATAATTGGGACACTCTTAGAGATTAAAGGGAAGAGAAAGGATCATGAAAATGCTCGTTTAGACCTGGAAGATGTGGGGATAAGAAAGAAACTTCATTTGAAGGCATCAATTGATGGTGAGAAGACTAGGATCCTAAAAGCATGTTTCTCCCTAACCAAACAAGAGAAATCTATTTTTGGTGGTGTTTTGAAGGCAGTAAAACTTCCTAATGGTATTGCTTCCAACATTTCACGTTGTGTACAAGTTGTGGAAGGAAACGTTTCTGGGTACAAGAGTCACGATGCTCATATTATACTACATAATTTGCTACAAGTAGCAAAACGAGGGATAACCCCACACCAAGTTGCTGTTTCTTTGATTCGACTTTGTTCCTTCTTTCGTTGTTTATACAAAAAGGTCGTAGAGGTGGAAAATTTAGATCACATGGAATCAGAGGTTGCAGGAGCACTTTGCCAACTTGAGAGAATATTCCCTCCAAGTTTCTTTGACATAATGGTTCATTTACCTATTCACCTTGCAAATGAGGTTAGGTTGGGTGGACCAGTTCAATTTCAATGGATGTATTATATGGAAAGATAATTGAGTGATTTAAAATCTTTTGTTCATAATAAGAGTCACCCAGAAGGTTCTATTGCTTAAGCTTATTTGGCTAAAGAATCTCTAACATTTTGTTCAAGGTATATGTCTAGTGATGTAGATACTAGGATGAATAGAATGACACAAAATAGCGATGATATTCCTAACATGGGTCATCCTAGTGGAGGTAAGAAATTGTTTTCTCTTGATCACAAGTCAAAAAATCAAGCCCATGGGTACATCTTATTCAATTGTGATTAAGTGCAAGATTACATTAGGTACTATCATTAACTTACTATAACATTTTATTGCTACAATGAAATTTTTTATTCTTTTTATATTAAAAAATGGGTTGCTTGTTTTATAGGGAGCATGAGGTTGATGTTCACAATTGCCAAAAGAGAAGTAAGTGGAGTAAAGCTGAAAATCAAAGAGAAGATTTCATTCAATGGTTTGAAACACGTGTAATGAATGAGCGAATTTCTGATTGGATAAAGCAGTTGTCTAGGGGACCAAATGATATTTCCAAAAGTTATTAAAGGGATACAGGTTTCGTACAAGGCAACGTGATGCAAGGTGAAAAACCCAAAATAGTGGTGTGACATTAGTGGCAGTTACCTCGAGCTTTAAAAGTACAAAGGATGAAAATCCAGACAAAATTTGTGTGACCTACTATGGGGCAATAACTGATATCATAGATTATTATGATTACTTTAAATATGTGTTGTTTAAATGTGATTCGTTTGAAGGTGAAGAAGACAAATATGGACTTACTTGTGTTTACTTTAATAGAAAATTGTACAAGGATGATCCATTTGTGTTAGCATCTCAAGTGCAGCAATGCTTCTTTGTTGAAGATCCTTTCAATAAAAATAGGCACTATGTTTTGAAGGTACTTCCAAGAGACTTATTTGACAAGGGAGAAATTTCTCATTCAAATGGCCAAGAATTTAATTCTGATGAAACATCAGAGATCTCAAAACATCTTCCTATATCAAAAGATGATTGTGAAGTTGATTTGGTTAGGGAAGATATACCAGATGATATCATTGAAAAGCCATTATTTGAATTTCATGTTCAACAAAAGGAAATTGAAAGTGATGATGAGGGTAGCTTTGAAAGTGAAAATGAAAGCACTGATGTCTCTATTTTTTATGATAGTTTGTAATAATCAGGTGACCATGAAATAAATAATCAATTTATAGTTAAGTTAGCATACCATATTTATTGATAGTTTTTAATGTCTTTTAATAAAATAATCATATCATTTTTGTGTTATCACTTGTATTTAAGGCAATAATGTATCCTTTCTATGTTAAAATGTAGGTGTTAAAGTATGGCAGCAAATTAGATTGATGAATTGAAGGGAAAAGAGGGATAATTAGTGCATCTATATAGAAGGTATAATTTTCCCATTGTTTTGTCTAATTTCTAGATTGTTTTCAGCAAATAAAATGTTAGCTTTGTTGTCTCTTATAATATCCAATGTTCAGTGGTTCCATTTGTTGTGTTTACTATTTGTTTAAATAGAAGGATGTTCATCTCTAATAATACTTTTTGATATAAATATTTGAAACTTATTTAGCTTTTAAGGAAGTTGGATATATTCAATTATAGACATTAGGTCTGAAACTATATTGACAGTATTTTAATAGTTATTTTAGTTGCAATTTAGAAGTAAGGTCAAGCACTGAGTTGGCAAAAAAATTTCAGCAAATTAAGAGTGAGAAAATTGATAAACTGCATGAAAAACTATGGGGTAATAACAAAGATAAAGTGAAGGAGGTTGATGGCAACTTGGATAAAGCCATAGCTGCAAAGAAAAACCAGAAAAATCAAGCTCAATGTTCCAATCAAGAGAAGTGTTCTTTTGATACACTCAATTCCACAGCTCATTGTTCCAATCAAAAGCAAGCTTATCAACAAAATCCCAAGATTGCATTTATGTCCAAAAGAGGTAGTGGTGTACAAGAAAGTAAAAAAAAAAAGGTAAAGAGAAACCCAGCATGCCCTTCAATGCCTTTGGTGACTTTAATAGAGCTTATGGGGATTGTCAACAAGGAGAAAAGGCTCCTATTCAACCTCAAACATTAAGAGAAACTACTATAACCAAGTCACTCAATGGAGAAAAACCTTCAAGCAGGTGTCAAAATTGTCCTCGAGTAAAAGTGAACCAAAATCAACCATCATCTAGAAGAAATAGGGACGAAGACTTGAGGCAACTAGAAGCTATGGACAATTATGGACAAGTTGAGGGAGACATTAATCAAGAAGAGGAAATAACAAATACAAACAAAGAAACTATAGAAGGTAAATTACCTTGTTTCCTCTTGATATACTTTTATTAAGTTATCTATATAATGATTGCAAAACCTATACCTGATTTTTATTATGCTAATGACTTTAAATTGAAAATAGGAACATCTATAAAAAGAATTCATGGGAAAACTTCATGCAAACAAATTCTTGCGAGAACAATGGCAGCGCAAGAAGAAGTGACCTTCAATGCAAAAGGTCAACCTATTGGTCTACAAATAAAGTAGTATCTAACTTAAGCTTCTTCTTGGGAACAGTGGCAAGAAACTCAACATTTTGTCCTTTGATTTACCCAAGTTCGACAAAAATGCCACATCCAAATAAAAATGATATATGGGTATATGCTAATGTATGTATTTAATAGCATTATACATTTTTATCTATTTAGGATATGATGCGATTGATTTCATGATCCTATTTTTCTATTGTGTTTTGTGTAAAAAAAGTTTATTTTACCAAATAAAGCAAAAGGTTGGGTAGAGACTACTATTAGAGATGCTTGGAGACGTTATAAATGCAAAATTAGGAAGAATCATTTTTTAAAGTATTCCAACTTGACAGAAAGGCTCAAACATCGCCCTTCAAAGGTGCCAAAATCTGATTTTAAGAAGCTTTGTGAATATTGTAGTTCAGAAATTGCACAAGTAAGACTCATAGTTCATTTTGCTACATGTGCTACAAACTTAAATAATTGATTTATTTTCATATTTCTTTAAACTTATTATGTAGGCAATTAGTGTGAGGAACATTCGAAGTAAAGCTCAGCAAAAATGGAAGCATCGATTGGGCCCGAGAAGCTTTGTTATGATTCATGAAACAATGGTATTGCTAATACCTTATTTCCATTTTATATGAAGGTTGTATTTTAAAAATAGTGCCATATTAAAAAAATCTATTTCACACTACATTTATTGGTTTGTAGTGAGCAAAGGAGAATAGAGAGCCTACTCAAGCAAAATTTTTGTTGAAACTCGAAAAGCCAATAAAGGAAAACAACTGGATGCAGAAACTAATAACATAATTGAAAGTTAAAATTGTCCTTAAATTAATATATTTAATAGACAATGTTAATATTATTGTATAACATCTAAGTTAATGTTTTTACTAGTCCCAACTTCAAGGTATGATTGAGAACAATGAAAAAAGTAATGTGGAAGCCTTTCAAGTTGTGTTTAGGAAGAAGTATCATGGATCAGTGCATTATTATGGGAGATGTTAAGAATTTCACTACACACACAACGGAAAAACTATAAGAAATTCCCTCCCATGGATCCATCAACATTGTTTAAATTGAGATGTAGAAAAAGAATTTACCTCCAGTGCGTCCCTTGCTATTCTTTTTCGTTTTGTTGGACCCCAGGAACTAACGCGATTAGTTAGCTCCCTTTACCAGAATCTACACAAACGGTGAGTCCAACTCGAACGGCGTGCTAGCACCTCTGGTTTGTGATGTCCGTACTAGTCCGTACGATTCCATACTAGTCCGTACGCCTTCGCTTTTCATCCATATAGTTTTTCTTTTTGAGTATATAGCCGCTCTCTCTTTAGGGTAATTTGAATTCTATTGATTATGTATCCTAGTCTATATTAATATATAGATGGGATTTGGTATTTATTTAATTTAAATCAATAATTTAATCTAAATCAAATATTAATTAAATAGATTAGTTTGAATTTAAATCTATCTAATAGATTAAATTTAAACTAATTATCTAATATATATCCAGAATCAAATCTATATTTAACTTATCATATAAATCAAATTTAGATAATTAGTTTAAATTCAAATTTAAGTTTAAGTTTAAATTTAAATCTATCATATAGAATTAAATTTAAAACTAATTAATTTGAATTAATTTGAACAATATATATATTTCAAAATATATATCAAATATACAAGATATCAAACATATATATATTTCAAATTTTAATATATATATCGAATATATATATAATTCTATCACCCTAAATTGAACATTAAATTCATTAAATCTAGACACATTTTAGATTCAATGAATCTGGACATTCTAGCTTGAGTTGGCTCGTTCTTATGTGTAACCCTATAGGCCCATATGATATTGGCAGTGGGCTAATAACACTTTTGGACCCACAAGTCACAAGTGGCATCTAGCAAAATATTGTGACTACCCAAATCATATGAGATCGGTGATCCAATACAACCTATCATATAACTCGATCACATCCCTTTTGTCTCATGATATATAGGTCAAGCATGAGGCATGAAAACGTCATCCTTATTTTACTCGACCATCACTTTTTCGATCTTCGAGTAGACTGACAGAACAAATGGAAACTCTTTCATTCCAGCACAGCCATGCATTTTCTCAGTCTCACTCATCGAGGGGCCTAGATATATCTCTCCATTAATTAGAGGGATAAATTCCATCTTAACCATTCATCTTCCTCCACACGAGTTCCACTATGCTCGATCATAGTCTTTATGATCTCCCGATTAAAGGTGACTTTTGACTATGCCAAACTATAGTGTTCCCCATGTAGGAAGCCATGGTGATCTCAGGTCTGAGGGTTTAGTGACATGGTTATAAATAAGATATGCTTATAACTTGATCCATGCAGCTATCTCATGACGGGTCAATCCAGAACATATTCTCTAACAGGAGCTTATGATTTTAATTTGTATCTTCATACATAATTATCACATAATTATCAATCAAATTCATACTTGCCTTCATTCATCATTGTTCCCACAAAGATGATTGACTAGGGATATTTACGATAAAATAATTTACCCAAGGATATTATTATAAAGAAAAACATGCAAATAATATAATAATGTAAGAAAAAAAATACCTTCTTTTTTTTTTATAATGAAACATAATGTTCATAATACAATGATTGGCCTAGGGCACAATCTCTAACAAGAGAAGGGTCACTCCAACTACTTTGAAGAAAAAATGCAGAGATTAATGCTATTTAGAAAGCACATGAAGAGGAGGTGTCTTCATTAAAAAAAAACTTGGAGATGTGCAAGATAAGGTGGATAAATTATGAAATGCTTTTAGAGCTATATCACAACATTGCAACCCTGGACTTGCTATGGAATCATTGCAAGATTTATTTAGATCATCTCCTGGAGATGCCAATAGTGGACCAAAGGTAACTAGACATGTACTTGCGCATTCTTCTACATCAACACATGTTCCACTCCTTAGAAAGGTAACTTTTTTATCATAACTATTTTAAGCTTGGCTTTCAATTGTTGGAGATATGGCTGCCACCAACTAATCCAATAGTTAAGGACAAGCATAAAGTTCTTATTTATATATTACAAGTAATTAATGATGATGATAGTGATTTATGTACAACTCTAGTAGTAGCAAAATTGGATTAGACTATTCTATAATAATCTTCTTAATAAGTAAATATGGATTTTTCTTTATCAACACTTATAAAATATGCTTTGAGACTATTTAAACAAACACATTCATAGAGTCCAATGCCTTCGCTGAAACATTCTCTCTCTTTAATTTAAGGTAAATTCAATTCAGATAATTATAGCTGGTTACATATACTGTTAGTGTAGGGGAGTTTATAGAAGATAGACCCTCAAAACAATGGCTTCATAAATTTGCAACCAACATGCTATGGATTTTCATATGTCTCTAATCCATCATCTTTAAAAGTTTCAATAATGCCAATATGCAAGTTGCCTTGTATCTACCTAGTCCCTATTGTTCCTTTAATAATAATGTTTAACTTCCCCAAATTTGGAAAGGAAATGCAATCATATCACCCTCTTCGTTCAAATAATTGAACCATAGTGCTATATATCTTGAGTATTTTCATCTTGTTGAAAACAAAAATAATACAATAGAATAAGATTGTATAAAGATTTGTGTTTCTTCTTTAAACATATTAAAATTCAAATCCTCTATATTTATGCATTCATATATCTAGTATTAAATGTGAATAAGCATTATACATAATCATGACTTTATATTTTCCATAATATGCAACAAGCTTTGATTTGACATAATATTATTTTATATTTTCTTCTTATTCAGGAAGGTGTTCCTAATGGAGGAGATACAAATGAGGATCAAGTACTATGAAATGATGGACATCATGCTACATTGTTTATTTTGAACTATTGGATATGGATTCATGTTCAAACTTAAATCCTTACATAAGCACATGTCCTTTTTTGTTGGCTAGTATAAAGCCATATGTTAATGTTTATCGTTCAATCTATGTACTTGTTGACTATAAATGTAGAACCGATTATGATATATATGAATATAGTTTCTTTTATATGTATGTTTCAAGATGAATTGTGTCTTTTTTAGTTATATGTATGTGCAAAGAATGAAATCATTCAAAATAGCTAGGTGAAGTTTTATATGGAAATAAAATAAGATCACAGTCATAAAATGTTGCCCTTAGGTATTTCTAGACAACAGTTGTCAAATGTTCCCTATAGTAAGTTTAGGCAACATTTGAAAAATGTAGTTTTTGTATAGGCAACCATTATAGTTTTTGTTTATAGTTTAAATATGTTGCTTATTAGAAGTTTAAGCAACATTTGAAAAATGTACTTTTTTGAATGAGCAACAGTTATACTTTATTTTACAGTTTAACACCGTTGCATATTAACGTATTGGCAACATTTTAAAAATGTACTTTATGTATAGGCAACATTTAAAAATTGTTGCATTGTAATTGTTTCCTATTTCCTATAATATAAGCAACAGTTTTTCTGGTTGTTGCCATAGGAGTCAAAAAATAGTTACATAAAGGAATAGGTAACACTGGCATAGACAATACCAAGGTAACATTTACAAAATGTTGCTTATTCTTTTAGGCAACATTTTTCATAGTTATGGCAACACTTTTAAACTGTTGTTGTATGCAAAAAATGTTGTAGTGAGCGGGTAGAAGAAAAGATCAATTTTCTTTGAACTGTCATATTGGAAGTCTTTGCATGTGAGACACTTCCCTGATGTCATGCATAAAAAAAAAATGTATGTGATAACATTCTTGGTATGTTACTCAATGTGAAGGGAAAGACCAAAGATGGCAAGAAGGCAAGGTTAGATTTGGTTGCTATAGGAATTAGAGGAGAATTAGCACCAATGAAGCAGAAACGACGTACTTATCTACCTCCGGCAACTTATACTTTATGTAGAAAAGAGAAAAACGCTTTTTGTGGATTCCTTAATGAGGCTAAAGTCCCAAAGGGATACTCATTAAATATCAAGAACCTTGTATCTATGAAAGACTTGAAGTTAAAGGGTCTGAAGTCTCATGCTGCCATGTTCTGATGGAGCACATGATGCCAGTGGGTATATGATCCATTTTGCTAAAAAAGGTACGGGGGACAATAATGAAACTATGTTTCTTTTTCAAGTCTATTTGCAGCAAAGTCATTGACCCTAGAAAGTTGCCCGCTTTGCAAAAAAAAATTGTTGTTACTCTGTGAGCTTAAGATATATTTCCCGCCTTTATTCTTTGACATGATGGTTCACCTGACTGTTCACCTCGTTAGGAATACACATATGTACAACCCAGGTTATATGAGATGGATGTACCCGATTGAGCGTTACATGAAGATATTGAAAGGGTATATGAAAAATCGAAGTTGACTAGAGGGTTGTATTGTTGAAAGGTACATAGCTGAAGAAGGTGTTAAATTATGTACTGAAGACTTATCAAATGTTGATATCATTGGGCTTTCGAAGTCTCGTCACTTGGGGAGGCCAAGTAGGGAAGGGATTCAGGGAAGTGAAATAGTTAGTATCTCTAGGACACAGTGAGAGCAACCTCACCCGTATGTCTTGCATAACTCAAATGAGGTTAATGAATATGTGGAAATGCACAAGGAGAGAATTAGAAGATTGAACCCTAATAAGAATGAAGGTTGGATATCAAAAAAACACAATCGGCTTTTTATAGATTGGTTACGAAATCACATTATTGTGGAGTTAGAGAGGAATCCTAGTTTAGTGTCAGACAAGTTGAAAAAGTTAGCTATGGGTCCAAGCATGTATGTACTCTTTTACACTAGTTATTTTATCAACGGGTATACATTCTATACAAAAGAGCAAGATGATCAGAGTATAATGCAAAATAGTAAGGTAACTCTTGTAGCTCAATCAATGCATATCTAAAGTGCTAAAGACAAAAACCCTATTTTTGCAACCATGTCATACTTTGGGGTAATTGAGCACATATGGTAGTTGGATTACATCTCATTTTGTGTACCTGTCTTTTGTTGTAAGTGGGTTGACAACAACAACGGCCTTCAAATTGATGATTTAAGGTTCATTCAGGTGGATCCTAATACGGTGGGGTATACAAATGAGCCTTTTATTTTAGCATCACAAGCTCAACAAGTGTTTTTTGTCCCTGATCCTGCTAATAAGAAGTGGTCTAT
This sequence comes from Adenanthera pavonina, assembly GCA_026686845.1. Classification (NCBI taxonomy): domain Eukaryota; kingdom Viridiplantae; phylum Streptophyta; class Magnoliopsida; order Fabales; family Fabaceae; genus Adenanthera; species Adenanthera pavonina. The sequence goes on from JAIVEN010000017.1 coordinate 16,836,485, forward strand.
TGTTATGTTAACAAACAAAATAATTTAGGATAATGCTCAAGACTATCAAGATGAGGATATTAAGGATGATCCTTTCCACGAGACATTACTTGATACTGATCCTGGTGGAAATAATGCCCTTTATGTGGAGATGACCATCAAAAGGGTACTTGGATCATAAATAAGGGACAAATGAGTTAACATCTGACAAGAAAAAGGAAAAGGTCATCATTTTTTAATATAATTTATTGCTTGCCTTAGTATGAATTTTATTTCCTTCAACATATATGTATAATTTTTCATGTTTAATGGTTCTTTATCAATCTTTGATACCTTACATGTTTGTTGGAATTTCTTTACTGGTCAATGGCGTCCTCTTCTAATCATGGTGAAAAGGTGTTAAAGCAATATATCAAAAAGCACTGGGGGGCTTGACCGTGCTGAAAGAGGTGATACGAGCCCAAGATACTTGCCAAAAGATTCATGTAAAATGGAATCGTAAAGGCAATCTAATACGAAAGGGTAGAAAAAATTGAGTAGCTACATTGGGGTCACTGTGAAGTTGAAGGTTCCAATCTCTCATCCTCACAAGGATTGGAGGAAAGCCCCTGAGCCTATGAAGAACAGCATTTTCAAAGATATAGAGGTAAAAATATAGTATGTCATTTAATAACTATGTTTATGTATATTTACAGACTATAATTCTTTTGGGTCATGTACTTTGCAGTCTGCTTTTGACATAAATGATAGTCATAGGCGTCACATATATATAAAGGCTAAAGTGGCTTTGCAAAATTTTTGAAGCATTCTCACTAGATTCTTCATGAGAGATGAAGCAGGCAACTTCCTTGAGCATCCGCCTCGGTTGTTTGAGATATACGTTACACAGGAACACTAGAATGCTTTTGTTGCTAGCGCTATGAGGAAACTTTTCAGGCACACCCCTTAATTTTCATACACTACATTTAGCTGTTGAATAGAATTTGGGTTTGGTGTATGCATGGGTAGTTGTGTTACATGATTGGCTTGCATATGATTGGTTTTTTGGACATGACAAGTTGGTTAGTTTTTGTTAGCCTAGAGCTAATTTGTTGTACTATTTTGCAGAAATTAAGCTAAGCCAACAGTGACAGAGCCAAGAAGCAACAATACCCTTATAGAGCGGATCATCAAGGATACCATGGTATAGAGGATAAACTCGTATGTGAAAGGTACTACATTTAATTCTACAAATTACATTTCCATTCAAATACTTAAACATGCTTATTTGTGTTCATACATAGCAATCAAAGGAGGGTTCACAAGGGAGGGAAATACAATACCATGAGCTATGGATAAAATCTCGCAAGAACAAGGATGGGATAATTGACAATGAAAATGTTCAGAAAGTTGCCAACTCAATTGTTAGTATTACTTTTTTATCTATTTGATTTAGGTATTTTCAAGTGTTTAATATGTATTTACAACCAATATTTATATTTTGTTTTTCTTCTTTCCACAAGACCAACTCTCAAAGTCCATGACTCAAGGCACTGAGGAGGAAAGCTCAAGGCAAGATATACTAGGCAAGGCACTAGGGGTCCCTGAGTACCCTGGTCGGGTTAGGGGTGCAGGGTTTGGTGTGACACATAGTGCCTTTTTTGGGTCCTGACCATCGGCAGACGCTACAAAGGTTTCCTGATTGGAGGCAATTGTTGAGGAACAACATCAAACTCAATCTCATATACAGCTCCGATTGGCTAAATTGATGAAGATGGTGCTTAAAATTCAGTCATCACAACAGATACAACAAGAGGTGCCCAGCACCAAAGATAGTTGCATCATTGGACCAAGCAACTCCCTCAGGTAATTGCTTTCATTAATAATTAAGTTCAGACTTAATTTTTTCTACCTCATCATAAATGGATGATTTGTAATGCATTGATAGGTATAGGGTCAAACATATTGCACGTTATGGTTAGATATACCTACTCGGCGCATGGTAGCAGAAGGGTATGTGCATAACAACCCTAGAGAAATGCTTCACAATGTGCCTATACCTGCGAACCATCATATTCTGTTCTGCAATATTAATGTGGTTTAACCCAAAGTTTCCCACTTTGTTAGTTAGTTGAAGGGGAAGAGTAATGTCCAAGGGTCGGGACAATCAAAGGAATCAATAGCTCAACCACCAAAGCATATAGTTCCATACACTTTTCAAAGGATGATTGTCAAGTTTCTACCACAGTCGCTTCATGGGAAAGTTGACAAACTTGTTAAATTTGACAAAAACATTTACAATAAGGTGGTATATGAAAGTATCAATGCTGAAATTTTTGGTTACATCATCCATCGCAAGTAGATCGGGGTTGCGAATGTTAACTTATACATAAGGTACTTGATATTAATCTATTTCTTTTATTCCTCATTTTTTTTACTTTAGGCCTTTATACTAACCTATGTTTTTGTTATTTTATTTTTTTTTCTGTTAAAGGTACTTGTATGAGACATTCTTGGTGCCTCATAATCTGAAGGGAAAATTTATATTTATCCATCCCCAAGAGGTAATGGTTCCTACAGGAAAATTACCTGACAACAAGATAACTGAATAGCAGCAACTAATTATGGATGCATTCAGTGCAAAAGCTGATAAAGATGTCTTTTTCTTGGTTCCTTATCATAATGTGTAAGTAACCTTTCAAATTTTCACTTATTTGATGTGTAAGTAAACTTATAATTTACTAATGACACTGGTTATTTTTTTTATAGTTCACATTGGATGCTAATTACTATCAATCTATTGGAGCCGACTATATACTTCTTGGATCCTTTGAATCATGAGCCCGAACTTCGTGAACAAATGATGGGCATAATTAATAAGTAACAATAATTATTCATTTTCAATATATTTAATTTTTATGCTTCTATGTAGTAATTCGAATTCAATATTTCTTATATTAAGCCTTTTTTCCATTATATTAAGCTTTTTCTATTTCTTATGGTTAATAGTGCTGTATCAATATTTCGGGCAACACGAGGGTGTAGAGATTACCATAAGGGAAAAATGGAAAAACCCCTAGCTTCCTCATTATATAAATGGAAAAGAATATGGGTATGTATAAATTTATATCCAATCAATATATTGTTGAGATTAACATTCCCTTATGGTAATTAATATAATTTTTCCCTTTAGTGCCCGAGACAGCCAAATGATAATGACTGTGGATATTATGTGATGTTATTCATGAAGGATCACACATGATCAACGCATAATTCCAGACACGGTATGTCCAATTTCACTTATGTATAATATTTTTATTTACAGTACTTCCTTGATACCTATTATCCCGAATACTTCGGCACCTAGATTGAGGAACTTGTCGAAGAATGGTGTCAATACATGCTTGATAAGTTCCTGTGATTGCATGTGGAAAATGCTACGGTAAAATCTTCCTTTTTGCAGAATAAAAGCATATATATACTATTGACTGCTTTTCATATCCTCACATGTGACAGCAAACCCTATCTTTCCCTTCCTTTTTCTTTTCTTTATACACTTGGTCATTAGCTTTTCCTCTTGCATCTCAAGTTCATATCCTCACAGTATACTTTTCAAGGTCATGAGGCTCCGATTTATTCTGTCTGCCCTCATTATAAAGAAAACATTTAGGTATAATTGAACTATGACTTATTTGTGGAGACTATTATAAATTATCCTAAATGATTGGCCTAAAGTTCTTAGGTTGTCTTTTCTATTTGGATTTCTTTCTGATACTATTGTGCTGTGATGTTCAAGTTCATATTTCCAACAACTTTAGATGGAAAGATAAAAAGCCTAGTTGTATGACAATTTGGGATCTCGTGTTGATTATGATGCTCCTGGTCGTTGGTGCACAACAATGGCTTATAGTGCTATTTGTCCTGTTCTGTTTTTTGTATGATCAATTAACATATCTATTTTATAGGTTTCTATTCAAACATTTGGGTTGTGAATGTATATTACAAACTCTTTTCACGCGGGACAAGCAAAGATTGGGAATCCTCTATTGTTGAATGGAATGAAAGTGAAGAAGCAGTCAAAAGGACTTATCAAGGATTCCGTAAGCAATCTTTGGGCGGTTGGTGATGATTTCCATTAAATTCTGGGACATGGACAATGTTCAACTTTTGATGACTACTGATGCTAATGGAAATCTCCCAGTAAGTTTGTTCATTTATTGCAAACTGGGGAAATTCCCTCTGGAAATGATGGTTGCTTATTACTACCTTATCTGATTTCTAGGCAAGCCCACGAATTCATTTCAACAAGGATGGAACTCTCTTAGCTGTTTCTGTAAATGAAAATGGGATTAAAATTTTAAATGCAGATGGTACTCGATTGTTGTGTGCATTTGAGAAATCTTTGTATGATGTATCTAGAACATCTAAAGCCATGGCAAAGGTATACTTCTAGATGTTATGCTCTCCTGAACTTACCAACAAAATCTAATATAATGCATGATGTTTTGGAGTAGCCTACAATAAAGCATATACTTTGCGTTGTTGTTGTGTATGTCTGCTTCTCTTGGAGTTTATATTTTAATTGTTGAAAAATATTATCAACCTTCTTGTTTGTACTAGGTATTTTCTACTGTTAAATTTATTGTATTGTATTTTAGTCATTGTATTTTAGTTTGTTTATTGGGTTTTCTATATACATTGGCAAGTTCGTAAATACAGGTTTCAAAGGAACAAATTACTGTCCCCAAAAAAAAACTTTTGATTTAGTTGGCATTTTGGGTTAAATGCCATTGAAGTTATCACAAAAGATGGCATTTGTGGAATAAACGCCATCTAAGTAAATATTAAAGATGGCATTTCACAGTGAAACGTCATCTAAAATAAACATAACAGATGGCATTTATCACGAAAACGTCATCTAAGTCCACCTACAAAAGATGGTGTTTCAGTAAAAAACGCCATCTAAGTACATATTAAAGATGGCATTTCATAGTAACTATGAAACACCATCTAAAATAATTAGGAATTTTTTTAAAAAAAAGAAAAAATATAAAGATAGCGTTTCTTCTGATAAATGCCAACTAAAATTGTCATACTTACTTGGCGTAAATCCTTAAAACGCCAACTTAAATCAACTTTAGTTGGCGTTTAATAAACACCAACGAAAGTATCCCTATTTTTATTAGCAATGGAATACATGGCATTTTGGAAAGGCCATTAAAGTGTGGAAAAAAAAGTCATCTATACCCTTTTTAGTTGTAGTGATCCATTGGATTTAATTTTGATCCAATGGCTAAAAATTACACTACATTACCTCTTTTCTCCTCCATGTAACTAATTTCTTCACCTAATTGGTATCTAATTAATTTTTCTTCTCTTTTCATCAATTTGGACGCCACTTCATCTCCAAATAAGGTAAATATTGCGTCATTATGCTTACATGACCTTACTTCATCCAAACTTCCAATTTTGACACATAATCTTTTACATAGTATCATGCATGTTAGTTTATTCTTTTCCACTGCTTTTTCATCTTATTTGCACACCACTTTGAGGCCAAAATCAGTCCAAGATAATGCCTTTAATTATTTGGGTTTAAACCATTTAATTCTTGGATCAATTTCAACATATACCATGTTTTCGGGCTCCGATTATGTAAATGTTGTCCGGTAAAATTTGTCATGCATAAATGTATTTGAAATATGAATTTCAAACTCATTATAATTTTAATTAATCATTTCTAAGCCCATATAATTTATTTTAAAAAATATTTTACCTTATTGAACTCTAACTTTAAACACCAATAAAATTAGTCCTGGTTATTTTTTCTTATAACCTATCTACATAAATAATTATTATAAACCTTGTAAAATTATTTTAGACTTATTCTTGAATATTTCATAGGCTACTAGGTCACCTATAATTTAATCATTCTGGAAATCGGGTGAATTGGGTTTATTGGGCTCTTTATTCTTTCTTGGCTTGGTTTGAACTATTTTTGTCAATAATACTTCTGGGCCTCCAAAAAATCATCTCTGGCCTATTAGGGTTTTCTGCAACTTTACTGGGCCTTCATGAATAGTACTCTTGACCCATTACGAAACCAGTGCAATCTTACTAGGCCCGGACTCCAATTTTGGCCCAATATCCATTATATCGATTCTATAGCTATTTAAATCTTAGAGAAAAATTTAGTATCTCTTTTTATGTCATAATATATCTGAGTTTTTGATTCATAATTATTTTCCAATTATTATTAATTTACATATTATGGAACTTCAGACTAATTTTTTGCCTAATATATCTATTTTCTGGTTTTACTTATTAATGTATAATTTCTTATGATAATTTTTCTAAATCATCTCCTATAATCAATCTTAGCAAATACTGAACAAATAATTTGTTTGAGGAAATGACATCTATGTCCCCCTTTTTGTCTTTTTGCTAATAATTAATATTTACAATTATTTTATCCAACTTTCTTTGCAATTCGGTCACTAATCATCCTTTGCAATTTAGTCCACTTTTTTATTTATATAAGATATTTAAGCTCTTTTAATTCCAATTATACAGTTAATCTCTAAAACAAAATTCAAACAAATCATAAAAATTTAGATGTTACAAACTCCGATGTATGTTTTTGGTTTTTTTAATAAACTACTTAATGAAATTATTATAATTGTCATAGGCTAATATTTAATGAACAAATACAGATTTTTTTTAAAGTATCTTTTGATTTACTTTTGATTGTCTAATATTTATTAATTCAATCATATCTTGACTTGTTATTTATGGAAATTATATAGAAAAAACAGGTTATGGAACAGGGAACAACATTCTCATTCATCACTGATAGTATATTTGCAATAGTGTAGCATGTATATATGAAGCGAGAGGGACAACATAGCTACCAGATTCTAGGAGATTTACATTATATACTATTTTACCTGATTGCATGTGATAACTATCAGATAATAACATAATACAATATCTCCCAAAATCTCGGCAAATATATTCTTCCATATTTTTAAATACTGAAATTATCCTTTTGATTTGATTTACTGATAACAAGAGTACATTCCTAATTATATAATAAAATGAGATTGAGTGATAGAATATGGATGATATTTTTATTCAATAATTAAAGTCTTATTTAAATAATTAGAGTTTTGACCCGTAAGATGCATGAGAAAGCACAAACAACAAAAAACATGAGTCGAAGATAAGCCATATAAATAATATTACAACACTATTGTAAGCCATTTTCTTACAAGATTTATATTATAATAGATTACGTGAAAATATATAGAATTAAATAATGATAATAAAATTAATTTTTATTTCCTTGAAAATGACACGACTTGCAACATCAAAATGATTACAAAATAAAATTCAGCAACGTGATATTGAAAAATGATAAAGAATGAATAATTAGGATTTTTAAATAAAGATATTTTACTAGGATATTTAGATTTAATTTTGTTTATTTTGAATTTATTAGGATTTGAATTTTTTCTTTTATTTATTTCTAAGCTTTAATTATTTGAATTAGGATTTATCTTTTGTTTAAATTTAAAATATTTTGAAAAGAGAATTTAAAATCTTAAAACTTTAGTAGGAATAGAATTTGATCTCTATAAAAAAGAGCCCAACTGCTCATTTGTATTAAGATTTTAATTATTAATTTGAGTTATAGTTTCAGTGAATTATTTCTCCTTCAAAGTTCTTTCTTTTATGCCTCCTTGAGTTCTCTCTTTCTTAAGCTCTTTCCTTGTCTCTCTCTCTCTCTCTTTTCTGTCTAACCTCTCCCTCACCCTTTCCCGGCCCGTTCACATCATTTGATATTAGAACCAAGTTTCCAACATGCTCCACACACCAACATATAAGTCCACCATGACGAAAAGTTCCCAAATACTCAACATCACCTTGAGGAAGTCAAAAGAAGTAACAAAGAATATGTAGATCAAGCAATTGAAACAGTGAATCAAAGGTTCAACTCCATGGATCATAAGTTTGAAGAAGCAACCCGTGATCAAGAAGAAACAAATTGTAGGCTTGAAAGATTGGAGAAATTGTGTGAGGACATGATGCACATGATGAGAAATCAATGTACAAGTAAGGCAACTGAAGGTATACTTGGAAATCCACATGTCAACTTATGAAGTAGGCATATACCTTTATCGAGTCAATTTATGATTCCACCTAATGAGAATCATCAACCTGAACCAAGCAATAGAAACTTGAATGATACGGGTCCTTTTCCTAAGACCGACAACCACCAGAATGACTACATAAGAGATTAATGGGATAACCAAGACACCATAGATCAATACAATAGAAGGCGCAAGTCACCCACTAGAAATCATCGAGATGTTTACAGGCAAATTCCTCTTGATGATATAACTAAAAAGGTCAAAGTGGATGCTCCTGAATTTGATGGTCAGTTAGATTCAAGTGCTTTCTTGAATTGGCTAGCTAGCAGGAGGATTATTTTGATTGGGCGTTGTTAGTGTGTCTTGAGGCAAGTAGCCTATTATGTCAATCTGGGGTTCAAGGGGATCAAATCTTAGAGGAGTGGTTCTTTTGAAATGAAACATCTTTGGACAAGTTGGTTAAGTAGATTAGGACCTGTGTGAATGGTCCCTAAGTTCCTATTTGCCTTGGTGGCAATTGGAGGTTGTTTGTAACAACCTCTCTCCAAACACCTCTAGACATATCCAAAACTTCCAAAACAACTTCTAAAACCTTCTGAATAGCGGAAACGAACCCAAAACACCAAATATTGGGCTGGGGTCATGGCCACTACAGTACCACCGCGGCTCCGGCTTTCCCTGTTTTTACACAGCTTCTGGACTCACTGACTCCATGGCTTGGACTCTGGAGCTGCGGTGCCCCCTTGCTGATATTCCTTATCAGCAACTTTCACATACCAGGGTGAACTTCCAACGCGCATAACTTTATGCTCCGACCTCCAATTGACTTGATTCCAACTCCTATAAGTCAATCTAGTCTCAATCTAACCATAGACACCACTTTCACCTAAATCAAACTTCTTATGGAGATTCTGGACTTTTGACACAATATTAACCATTTATTGACCAAAACTTGCCATTAACCACCTCCAATTGCCACCCAAGGCAACTAGTCACTCAGAAGCCAACCACACAGGTCCAAAATCTCCAAAACAACTCGTCCAAAGAGATTTCACCTCAAAGGAACCACTCCTCTGAGATTTGACTCCCTTGAACCCCAACTTAACAAAATGGGCTACAGGCCCTAAACCACACCACCAAGGCCCTAATGCTCACTAGGCTCACCAACACCACCATCAGACTTCCCAACATCCAAAACCAAGAAAAGCCCACAACACGCATACATAGTCATATACATAACCAAACATATATCCATCTGAAGACATCATACATTCATTACAAAACCTTCTATCCTACTTGGAACAAGTTACACTATCCAAATTACAAACACTACATAGACTATTTCCACATACACAGCTACTCCTGCTGCTTCACCGGACTAGTGCCAGAACCGTCATCTGAAAGGGTTAGTCATGGGAGATGGGAATGAGACAATGTCTCAGTAATCAAAAACAACCACACACAATATAATATATATATATACTGACCTACGCAGTCGTGCAATGCAATGCTAATAAATGATATGCATGTTCTCCTTCATACACGGCTAGAACCACGAGCTGTCATCATCACAAGACATTTCAATAGATGATTCCCTTCCAACAGTCAGTGAAGATAGATTTCGGAACATCACCAAGCTCACCTTACCCTAATGCAACCGGGCCAATGGTTACACTAGAGCTCGAACTATGGTTCTCCTTCCCCTGGACCATCACGAATTAATGGTGATTTAGGGAAAGTGAATCCCCAAATCCATTGCCACCTGGCTCTTCCAAGGAGAGGATTTAGTGACAAGGATATCACATCATATCATATTGTCCTCTGCCACCTGGCTCTCCCATGGAGAGGATTTAGCGACAGGGATCTTTATCACAACATATCACATCATCATCACCTCATCATCAATCCCTCACTATACAATCATATGGTGATGATGTCAATGTCATGCCAACATGCCTCTACACACATATACATATACATATATCACCATCTCACACATCATATGGACATGCTAGCATGCAATGGTATGGGGATGCTATACATCATAACATGTGCAATCATCATATATCAACAAGCCATGCATACCATGATATCTAGAAAAACCATACACACACACAATCAATATCGTGGTATGAAAAGGAACATGCATATACGTACATATACATATCAACATATAATCACATAAAATAAACACTCGATTACCTCAAGTTGTCAATACCACGTTCTCATGGTTTCCACAAACTTTCTTGAACACCAATCCCACGACTAGCCTTCTCCAAGTAATCGCACAACCTTAACAATACCACAAAACCTCAATTAACCACAATTACCAATAACCAAACATCACAATTTAACCAATTTAGCATAACCCAAGGTTCCAACACCCCTTTCATGCATCAATGAGCTCTTAAGGACCATTTAAACACCAAACAATTCCATACAACTCAAATTCCTCATACTCTCAACCAAGAACAACTTAGGGTTAAGCTCTAAACACATATAATCCCTTCAAAATTCACACACACGCAACAAGAACACTAAAACACACTTCAATAACCCCATTTCATTCATTTCAATAGGTGGATTTCGGTCAAATCCGAAAATCCCAACTTATCACCAAAAATTCCCAAATCTCCCTCGGTCCAAGCTCCCTCGGTCCAAAAATCACTCCAAACGGCTAAAAATCACGAACTCTAATTGCCTCTATCATCGCTCTCTCCGATTTCTTTCTTTTCAACCGTCTGAAATGATCTCGTTTTAAACAAAAATCTCTATCCTCGCCATGGCTCCAGCACCTGTGCCATGGTACCACCATAATAATTGACGGACAATGCTACTAGATATTCCATCGCTGCGGCGAACCTGCTTCAGGCCGCGGCGTGGAGCTCTTCCAGAGCCCACTTGGACCTTCCTCGGTTCTGTTTTCCTCCAGTTCTGTGCACAAAATCAAAACAAAATCATGAGGGGTATTACATTGTTAATGGTGAGTTTTGGTCAAAAAGTGCTTAAAACTGTGTCAGATGTCCAAAATCTCCATACGGAGATGGATTGAGGTAAAATTAGTGTCTATAGATAGATTGGAATGAGATTGATTTGTAGGAGTCAAAATCAGATCAATCGAATGTTGGAGTATAAAGTTATATATGTTGGAAGTTTGCCCTGAGACTTTGGAAATCTACTGATATAAAACTAGCAGAGGGCGGCGCAGCACCAACGCCAGGCCGCGGTGCCAGTCCCCATGTTTGGCAGCCCTGGAACCTGAGAGCACTAGGGCCGTAGTGGAACTGTAGCGGTCACGGCCCTGTACCTCGTTTCTTCTATTCTAGTGTTACTCGAGGTGTTTTGTGATGTCTTCCACTGCTATGATGTTTTGGAGGGTAAATATGAGATGTTTAGGCTGTATTTTGCAAGTTCTAAAAGTATTTGGTTAAGTCATGAGGTGATTTGGAGTAGGATGTTACAATATGTATAACTTAAATTATAAACCCTGCAATACACAAAGCTTGAATTGATTAGAATCTGCACTATTAATGACTCTTATGAATAAAACAGCATTTTCTGGCCCAAAAAAAAAAGAACAGGGCAGCATTTCTTAGCTAATATACATACATATATATATATGTGTGTGTGTATCTGTGTGTATTAATGTGCAAAAATGGAAGCTAAGCGAAAATTATTTCATTATTTTTTTTTCATTACATTATTTTTATTTTGTATTTGAAATTGAAATTTTTTGGGTAAGCCCGAATTTAAGTTTTAATAATGCGCATTGTTAAGCATTCATGTCATTTAGACACCAATTAAGTGATTTATAAGGAAAAATATATTCAGGCAATACGCAAAATGTGTAGAAGTAGCAGCCAAGTGAAAATTGGGTGTTAAGGACGTGGTCAAAATGTCACTGGCAAGGACTCGGTCATTTTATGTTGGATGCTTATGTATGTTCAACTAGAGAGCACATTCGGTGCTCATCAAACAATTGTGGTCATCTAGATTGTTCATATTAAAATTGGATGGCCCAAATTTAATTTAATTTTATCATTATCTTTTTAATATATTCTTATTTTATTATATGAAGACTTTAAAATAAAAATAATTTTATAACTATCATTTTTATAAAAAAAATAATGTTATCATTTAAAAAAATTAAAATAAAAAATTTTAAATCTGGACTGATTGAATTGACACTAGACAATCCAAATCTAACCATAGTGATTAGCACCATGCATAATGATGAGCACGTGATTACTGTAATGAGCATGGAATGAAAGTCCACTTAGTTAAATAAAAATTAGTTATAAATAATATAACTCATCTCAAACTCCATTCCATACATGAGACTAACCTCTATTTTGTCATTAATTCTAATTAAAGTCATCCTTCCAAAAGATTCACTTACAACATACACGAAAATTGGTCATGATGTGTTTATATTATTATGGGGGACACACTCTTGACTTTTGTACAAGACAAGAAGTAACATGTGGTGGAGGCGCGAGCCAACTCGATAGAGAGATTCTCAAAAGAAATCGTTTTCAAGATATATATATATATATATATGTATGTATGTATATATATGATCAATTATATTTATAATTATAAATGTTCAAACTTTGGGCCAACATATATATAGTGAAATTTATTCGTCTAAATACATGATTAAGTTAATACATGTTGTACCCTGAAATTAAATTATTTTCCGATTAGCTCACTATTGATTGACGGATAAACTGCTTCAGCATACCAGTATTATATGAAGAAAAGTAAAGCTTAAGATCGTAGAAAAAAAGGAAGAATGAAAAGTATAGCTTAATGATTTAATTTTTATAAAACATAAAATATATAAATATTCATTTAGTAATTATTTGATTGAGTAAAACAAATAATTTAACAACTGTATGTACATTTTTCTATATATTATACGAAGTTAACAAATAATTGTACTATTCACAGTTATGAATAATACAACATATTATAAATTTTGTATTTTATATTGATATTGATTATTACACAGGCTCTTTTTTGTTTGTTTGTTTACTTCGTTTATATAAATTATCATAAAGCAAAGACAATGTTATACAAACTTGACGTAATTTTTAATAAACTTATGTTGATATTCTCTCCATTTTAAAAAATATAAAAAAAAACTCCTTAAAAATAATGAATATATGTATAATTTTATAAATAAAAATTTATTATTTATTTATATTTTTTTAGGTGAAACTTCTACGTATCTGCAAATAAAAGTGAAAAAAAAATCGTAATTTAAGAAATTGAAAAAATCTGTAAAATTCATTTAATTTTTTTGGAAAATTTCAAATTTACATAAGTGAAAATCATTTTTTTTGGCCACTTAAAATTGTATATAATGTTTATAAAATTAAATATTTCCATATATTTACTATTAATAAAACTAGCATTGTTTTGCATGCCATGGGAAATTGGATTCCGTGCTCATCACAGCATCAAATTCTCATCGCATTTATGGAATGTCCAGATTAAAACTAGACAATCTAAATTTTATTTTATTTTATTATTATATTTTAAATATATTTTTATTTTAATTATTAGATGCAAGATTTAAAATAAAGATAATTTTATAATTGTTATTTTTTAAAAAAAATATATATTATTATTATTATTTTAAAAACTTAAAATAAAAATTGTAAATTTAAACTATCCAAATCTAATTTAGAGGGTCCAAATCTCATCACAATGATAAGTATGATGACCATGCGGTGCTCTTCACAGTGATAAAGCACCAAAACTGGACGTGTGCCATACATGTTGTCCCAACAAGCCAGTTTTAACTGAAATGGCCTACAACTTTTACAAATTAATATATACTCCCCGTGTGTAAAATATAAAGCATTTTCTTAAGGAATTACTTTGTAAAATCTATAAAATATTTAATATTATTTTCTATTTTCACCTTTATTAGGAATAATCAAAAGAGTTTTAGTAAATAAAGATTAAGAGATGTATAATTAAGATGTAGTTATAATTTAATAAGGCTAATTTCAAGTGTTGGTAATTTTTGAAAAATATAAAAACTTTGGTTTAATTGATAAGGATAAGACTTGTATTTCATGAGTTTGAATTCCACCGTTCATATGAGAATTTCATTAAGCATTTTTTAGTCTTCAAGCTTGCACTTACCTTTATAATCCCAAAATCCAATTCATCTAAACTTTTATATTAAAAAAAGCTAATTTCAAGTTGGCATGTGTGTATAATTTCGTATAATTTACTATTGAAAAAACGATGACAAGAAGAAAGGGCATGTGAGTGAGATTTGGTGAGTGGAAGTGGACCCACCCAAAAAGCCCGTGTCAAGCAAGCGGCAGGACGGTGCAAAGGATGACGTGCGTGAGGGAAGCAACACCACTTCCCTCCCTCCTTCGGAAATTGTAATCTTCATCTCCTCCATAAATACCCTCTTCCTCTTCACCCACACTATGCATCACACATTACACATTCCATTTAAACCCTACAACTATCACACCCTCCTCCTTCTCCTTCGCTCTCTGCGTTCTCAACCCTAACTGATTCTCACAGCAGGTGGCGGCGCCGCCGCTTGCAGTGGTTGTGACAACAATGACGAAGACAGGAGACGTATGTAATGTGCTGCACGGATTGAATCCGGCCATGTTAATGGTGGTGGTTCAGATTGCATTTGCCGGCCTCAATGTGCTGTACAAGCTCGCCATCAATGACGGCATGAACTTGAGAGTTGTCGTCGCCTACCGCTTTATCTTCGCCACTGTTTCCATTGCTCCTCTTGCTCTCATTCTGGAAAGGTTATTTCACCATTATAATTATCTGATAATATTTCCATTATATATGTTGATATACATGTTGTATTCTGTGTTAGTGAACTGTTAAGAGTTTTTCCTTCAGCATTTATTTCTTTTCGGAACTGGGTCAATTTTTTTTTTTTTTATAATCTGGGTTTTAGGCACATAATTTTTAAATATAAGAAAAGCATATTTAAATTAAGCATGCAATAATAATAATAATAATTTTCTTGAACATAAAGCTATAAATGCCTATAAGGTACTTTTAGACATTCGATGAGAAGGAATGCAGTGGTTATTAATGAATTTGAGTAGGATGCAACAGAAGATCTCATCATTTGAGAGTTTTATGAGCGAGAAAAATAGTCTCATTCAACCATCATTTGGGAGTTATTAAAAAAAATGGATTTCATGAAATAATTTTTAACTTCTTGTTTTCAATATTACCTTTATAAGTTAATTTAGATCAACAAATTAAATGTGATTAAATTCATATTTTAAAGTATTATATTAGGTTTCTGCTGTTTGTAGTGGTAATTAATATTAATCTCTTATTTGAGCTAGACAATGAAAAGTTATACTTGTTTGGGAAGGTTCGTGATGATGGAATATATCTTTATGTCTTTTCATCACGGTTTGAAATAATTCATGAAGCAATAGCAACAGCAGTAAAACCCAAAATACCATCAGAATAAAACTAAAAAAAGGAAAAAAGAAAAAAGAAAAAAAGAAGAGTGAAAAGAAAAAGGAGAAAAGGTGTTCTGTGTTTGCGATCTAAGATGCACATGAAAGAAAAAGAAATTAAGAGCCTCTTTTTCATTTAATGACTAATGGTAAGTTATTTTGCAGGAACAAAAGACCAAAGATGACATGGAGCATACTGTTTCAGGCATTTCTACGTGGGTTATTTGGGAATGTATCAAAATCAAATTCATTAGTTCCATTTTACAAATTTTCATCTAATTTCTTATATATTAAGTTGAGAATCTTCAAGTTCGAAATCTAATGGCAAACACAATGATGAAAAATTTATATGATTTACAGAATTCTTTTTAAATTTTAATCTTCAACACATATAGTTGCCTTGTCTACCAAAAGCTAGTCTTTTTGCATTTGTTTAATATATATATATGTAGTGCTAAGATATTATTTTAAGTTACAAATAAATACAATTAATTAACTAATAATATAATATGGTGCAAAGGAGTATTGTCACAAAACTTATACTTGGAAGCATTGGCTTTAACGACAGCAACATTTGTGTCGGCAATGACCAATATTGTTCCAGCCATTACCTTTATCTTGGTCGTCTCCTTCCGGTGGGTCTCAGTGCATTTCTGATTCTTTCTACTTTTTACTTTTCTTTTCTTTTTTTTCTTATTCTAGTTTGATTCCTTTTTCTCTCTTTTATTTCCTTACAAAAGCTTCCTTTTATGTGGCTTTACTTAGCCCCCTTTTCGCCTAAAAGCAAACTTTTAGATGTAGTATATTAATTATATTTAAATATAGATGAGTATACTTTATTATTATTTTTTAATAAATGTGAGTTTTCTATATTTAAATTGAATAATTCAAATTTATATTTTATGTTCATTTTAATCATTATTATTAACATTTCTTCTGAATATTATTTTTATTTTATATTTTACTTTATTTAAAACGAAAAAATATTGAAATATTTAAAATAATTGGATGGTTTAATTAATTCAAATATAAAAAAACCAAATCTATGGAATAATAGTTGGAGAGTGATACAGTTATTTTTCAGGAGCATAGAATTTGCATTCTGTAAATAGTTGCGCAGAATATTGTTGCTCGATGCAGTTTAAACTTTATAGTTTTTATTTTCAATTTTTTATCATAATTTATATAATAAAATTTGTATTTATTTTTCATTTTTTATTTCAAAAATTATTTTTATTCTATATATTACTTCTTTCAAAGTATATATAAATTATTTAAATATTAAAAAAATTTAGGGCTAGCATCTAAACCATAAAACTAAAATTTGGTTTAAGAAAGCTAACTTAGATTGGTATAAATAGTAGAAACTCTCATCCCTTAAATTAATGATTAAAAATTCAATTCCCAACCTTTATATATAAAATAAACTTAATTAATAGGGATTTATCTTTTACCTTCAATACCCCAAAGTAAATCTAGAGTTCATATTTTTTAATTAATTTGAAGAACAGAGTCATGGGCATGTGAGAAAAAACATCATCAAGAATAGAATTAGTATTTTTTATAATGAAAAAAACTAAACCCATCTTTTGATGCGTGTAAAGTTTAAATTTGTGAATAGTTTGGAAAAACTGAATTTAGGAACAGCAGCAGGAAAAGCCGAGATCATTGGAACAATAATTGGAATAAGTGGGGCTATGATTCTAAGATTCTTCGAAGTTGTAGAAATAGACACAGGCTCCTTCCACGTCAACCTCTTACATCACCATAACGGCCACGTGTCATCATCACAATCGTCCTCTGGTGGTAACACCGTCTTGGTGCTCTCTGTGCTCTGGGATGCTGCTTTACTTATTCCTTGTGGCTCATCATTCAGGTCTTTCTCTGAAAATGATTATTGTAGTAACTATACTAACTGTGGTTTTACTTCTTGGACTTGTCGTTGTCGTTTGTTTCAAATTTAACATTTTGTTCGGTTATTACTTATTATGACACAGAAGAAAATGACTGAGAGTTGCCCATGTCATTACTCAAGTACAGCTTTGATGAATTTGATGGGGTCACTCTTGTCGGTTGCATTTGCTCTTTCCCTTGAGAGGGATTGGACTCAATGGAAGTTGGGTTGGAACGTTAGGCTTCTCACTACCGCTTATTCGGTAATGATATTAGTTTCAACTTCATGGATTCCTGATGTGTCGCATATAGTTTGGTGAATAAGTTATATTGTTCATGACTTATGGAAAATATGGTTTATTATAGATTTCATATCCCATATTGGGATGAGAAATTATTGGTGTATCCAACTTATAAAATGCAATTATATACACTGAATTTGAAAGTATATCTCTGCTAAATTTTGTCATATTCATGTAACTAATTTCATTTTTATTTGACAATGAACTCTTTATTCTTTTAAATTTATGTAAATAACCATGCATTTTGCTGCTACGTTTGCCTACTATTTCATTAATGAACTGTGTTATATATATATCAATGACAATAAATTCTCCTAAGCTTTATTTTTAGTACAAATGACTCACTTTGGGTTATGTGTCTGTAATTTCGTGAACTTTAAAATTATATGTGAAAAAAAAAATGCCATTGATATATCATGATGATGTAGTGAAATGGTCAGCAATGTCATTATGAAAATTGTTTTATGTCATTGGAGCGAGCAATGGTTATCTATGAATATGTTGATATATCAATTAATTAACTTGAAGTATGCAAATTTTAATTATGACGGATATAGCGAATAGTGGTTTCTGGAGCAATGGTGGTGGTGATGGCATGGAGTATGCACTTGAGAAGCCCTCTTTAAGTCTCTGCTTCCAACCCTCTTTTGCTTGTCCTTGTGGCCCTAGCTGGCTCTTTCATGTTAGACGAGAAGCTACATCTTGGAAGGTATATATATACTCTTGCCCTTCACATATTTGCCCAACACGCGCTCACATACATATATATTTTGATATATTTGAGTTATATATCTAACTATATAATCTATGACTTGGTACTGAAATTTTGCAGTATTATAGGAGGGGTGTTGATAATGTGTGGATTACACGTGGTTCTATGGGGAAAAGGCAAAGCGACGATGAAGAAGATGAATCAACTTGTTCCATTACAAAGCCCTCATGAAATCGTAGTGAGATCTGCAGAGGAAGATAAAAGCGACCCTCATAATGACAATAGCGATGTTGAAGTTGTTAAGGATCATGATTGTTCATCAGAAAATGCAAGTGACATAGTACAGGATAGCCAAAATTAATAAAGCCTAGGAACCAGAGGAGGAGGAGGAAGCAATATCAAGCAGCAATACCTACAAGTTTATATATAGTTCGAAGAGTACGTACCGTGCTTTTAAATAAAACAAAATCAAAACAAAATTTAACCTCTCTATACTCTTATTCGGTTTTCAACCTAGATGGTTGTAATCCATGTTTTATACACTCACATAATTTGGATTACCAAAATTACGATGAAAAAACAGGAGAAAAAAAAAAGTAACTCATCACAACTTTCCTAAAAATTAAGTCAATGAATAATTCAGAAGATCCAATCTGACTCTAAGTCAATTTCTCTTTCTGCTTGACCCAGAAGTGCGCACATGCAATGACACTTGATCCCACACATGAATTGCTCGTTGCTTCTGGTTTTCCTGTGAAAGGGGCCGATGGACACAAACCTGGGTAATAGCAATGAGATTCTCCAATATCATGCTTAGAATAGTTAGGATTTCTAGTAGAAGAAGATGCCATTCATTTAATGGATGAGAAATAAAAAAGAAAATGAATAATCGAGTGGTTGAAGCTATTAAAGTAGTTACTTTTGAAGTAGCATGTTATATTGATTTGTGGATCTAGTATGTGTTTAAATATAAATAACCAAAATGCGTATATGATCTCATCGTAGCTATAAAGGAGTCAAGTCTTTCTCTCTATCACCCTAGGATTTTAGTATCTTTTAGTAGGGAAACTCGCTATATTAAAGTTAGTGATGACACATAGCCTTCTTTAAATAATAGTTTTACCAAGTTCACTCACTATGAGTTATAGTAAAACACAATGGCTCCACATTTGTGCCATCAACTAGATTTATAAATTAAAATTGTAAGTGTCGAGGCCATTGACTTTATGATCACTAAAATAATATTGGATTTTAACATCTTAATAGAGTATTGTAAAGACTTTTTTGGAAAATACATATTAATTAATGTGAGCTCACAAATAAAATTTTCATAAATTTTTTTAACAAAGCAAAGACTAGATTGGCAGAGTCAAAGTTGAAAGAGGATTCCTCGGCTTTTTGACCGATATACATCAAACGGATAAAATATTTCCCAATATGCTATAAGTTGTAAATTATTTATCCAAATACTACAACTTAGAAGATCTCGGTTTCTCTGAGGCCGAGAAATCGTGAAGTGTTCTGCCAGTGTTCTGCCATGTGAAGATACTGTACGAAAAGACATCTCGGTTTCCTATAAACCGAGCTATAATAATAGCAAATTAATATCTCGGTTTGGTTAAAACCAAGATCCAATTTCTCCAACTTCTATTGATC
This sequence comes from Adenanthera pavonina, assembly GCA_026686845.1. Taxonomy (NCBI): domain Eukaryota; kingdom Viridiplantae; phylum Streptophyta; class Magnoliopsida; order Fabales; family Fabaceae; genus Adenanthera; species Adenanthera pavonina. Next base: position 16,856,640 of record JAIVEN010000017.1, read on the forward strand.
TCGGTTTTGATAAAACCGAGATTCAAAAGAAGACAAAAAAAAAAGAACAAGAGGGACAATGCGATGTTTTTTTCTTTTTGTTTTAAAGGGTAATGCGATGTTTAGAAAATTAGATTTTTCTGATTTGTTGAAGGGAATAGATTTTTGAAAATATTATTTTATATATATAAAAAAATAGTTAACTAATTAAATTTGTTATAAAATTTCAATATTTTGCTCTTATGAAATTATCTCTTATTTATTAATACTATACATTACTTCCTCCAATCATTTTAATAAGTGACTTTGAATAATTTCACGTAGAATTAGAAAATTAGTTATTCACTTAAAATTTTTTTAAAAAGAATTAAACATTTCTTTTCTACCTGTATTTATTATAACAATACAATCCTCATTAAATAAAAAATTTCTATTATTATTAAGTTAGAAAGAATGAGACTGATTAAAAGAAAACTAAAAATATTACCAATTGAACAATTAAAAGTGTTTTTCTAATAAAAAAAAGTCTAATAACAAGATCCCTTATAAAACAATTAGAAAAAAAATGTTAAAAGGTCCCATTATAAAAGAACTGAAGAGAATGTAGACTAGAGATATAAAAAATAATAACTTAAAATTTTATATTTTAAAGAAATAAATAAAATGTAATATTATAATATAAGTTAAAAGAAAAGAGAAAAAATCCCAACACACACATTAGAAAAGAACAAAGGAAGGATGTACAATATTTTACACTATTATATAAATCTAGGCCTGACGCACCCCAGTTAAAAGAATAATTAATATGTATTTAAATTTTTCTTTATAAATGATAAGACATGCTACTATAAAATAATTGAGGAAGGTAGCTCGTGTTTAACTTTTTTTTGTAAATAATAAGACATGCTATTATAAAATAACTGAGGATGCAGTACAAAGTCATTTAATTAATTTTTTAAGGAAAAAGACATTTTAATTAGGATCTCTATAATTCAGTTGACTCAAGTTGAGAATTTAGTTTATAGGAGTATTGAATTTTTAAATTGGGTCTTTAAAAGGATTATTTTTAGATATGGGTCCTAAAATGTATTTTTCCCAATTTTTTACTTCGAAATGTGAAAAGCTTGAAATGAGCAAAGTAAAAGGCGTGAAATGAAAAGCCTGAAATGATCAAAGTAAAAGGTGTGAAATGACAAGGCAAATGAATAAAGTAAAAGCATGAAATGACCGTAGGAGCACGCGTTGCTTTGATAATATTATATTAAAAAAATTATTTATAAATGAGAAGTTCTGATGCATTTTTTCATAGACGCTGGGAGACAAGCATTAAAATGATTTGGATTTTTAAAAAAATTATTAATAAATGACAAGATATGACAAGATCACTTTTTTTTTAAAATTAATCTCGGTTTCTCAGAAACCGAGATTTAAGTTATAATTTTTTTTTAAACAGACAAGACACAATGGAGAAACTGAGATTTATGGAATAACTTCTTTTAAAAAAATGAGACAAGACACAACACTGTAACACTGCAACATGCAGTGTTGTATCTTGTCTGGTCTTATCCAGTCAGTTTGAGCAAGAGAAATGTGAGAACATGCGTAGAAGGGGACAAGAAGCGAAAAATTCTTTAAAAGCACAAGGTCCGAACTTATTTTTGCGTACAGATATCACGATTCATATTTTGTTTGTGCTCTCCAGTTCAGGGTTCAGCTCCACTTCAACTTCAGATTCGAGAAAAGTTAGTAGAGTTCTTCACATATTTTTTGTCCCTCGTTCATCTTCATCTCTGATCTATTTTATAATTTTTGGTGCACTTAGTTTAAAATTTTACTAATTTTTTTCATGTTCTTAATTTATTTCATATTTTTGTATAAGTATAAGCAGTGTAGTTGCTTCATTCTCTTCAATGTAGTTGCTTTATTCTCTTCATTTTCAATTTTAGATGAATTAACGGAGCTCTTCAAATCTTCTTCCTACATTCTTTATCTCCATCTCAGATCTGTATAGGTAATTTTTGGTACATTTTTTTTAAAACTTTGCTGTTAATTTTTATATTCAGTTTTCATCTTTATATTCACTTATTTTTTGTTAATCTTTCCTAAAATAAACAATTATTTATTTTTAATTCATGACATACATTTTATTGTAGATTGATCCTCTCGTACACCAAGTTCAGCTTCGTGATTTTGGAAGTGTAATAGTTTTGGTACGTTTTCACATATAATTTTATTTAATTATATATATATATATAAATCTTTTACATATAATCTTTTAACTGTGTTGAATTGATGATAGCTTTTTATTTTTACATTACGGTTTAAGGTCACATTTAATGTGATTATGAAAGGTGAAAGAAAGAAGAATAACTTTGTCTTATAGATATACCTTATATGAATATAATTAGTATATTATAATAAAATATAGAGTGAATTGATTATTGTAGATAACACCTGAGTTTACTTGTTTTTTGGTACAAATTCTGGTTTTTACATTTGTTGAGTTCGGGTGCGTGAAGTAATTTGGCGAGCTTTCGTCACTTTTTATTCTAAATAAGTAGTACATCCTCAATTAAACTCTCACATGTATTGTCGTCTTATATGTATATATTTATGATTTATTTGGGGGAAGTTGAAAAGAGGAAAAGAAAAGGGCAGCCTTCTGCGGAGAGAGACAAAAAGAAATAATGGAGATGGGGAGTGGGAGTGTCGTTTTTCAGAGGTAGAGCAATTTTTAAGCTGGCACCTACTATTCAGCTTAGTAACTAGATATTAATAGAAAAGTACTCCCTTGTTATATTTTTAAAAACACTTACTCCACCGTTTATATTTATTTGGTACTTTCTAAAAATATTTTATTTATTTAAAATATAAGTTCTTTTATAATTTTTAAAAAGCATCAAATTTTATTTTTTAATTTTATCAAAAAATTTATAGTGCAGACTATTGAGAAATTGTTTAAAAGAGATATAGTTATGACGAGATATATTTAATAAAAAAAATTACAAAGTTTTGGTAATTTCTATAAATTTCAAAAATATCAACTAATTTTAAATAATTTTTTTATTTTTATAAAATAGTTAAAAATGACTTATAAATAAAAAAAGAGTACAAAATTATTAATATTAAAAAAAGTGATAAAATTTAGTTAAGATTTTTTTTTTAAAAAGTCTCATAATGCTTTATTATCTTTTATAAGAGATATTATATTAAAGAGAATAAAAAGCTTCCGGCAAAAATCTTAAAAAAAAGAATGGAAAAAAATAACATAAGGTAAATCTTAAAAATAATTTGGTCCATGTCCTTTTTCAGTTTTCATTCATTATCCCGATGGTAAATATTTTCTTTTCTTTTTGTTTGATGAAATAAATCTTTTCTTTTTTGCACTTACTATTGGATATACGAGAATCAAAGTATATTAATCGTAAAACAATTAGTGTAAAATATAAAATTAACATGGAGTCATATACTTTTACAAAAAAAATAGATTATAGGAATGTTAATAACTATAGTTTATTAATGCAAAAAAAATATTGATAACTTAAGAAAATATATAACATGATATATTTATGCAGTTAAAATTTTCTTTATTTTGTTTGTTTATAATATTGATAATAGTAGAAAAGTAGAGAAAAATGGTATGCTATATTAAAAAGTTCATAAATATAAGATATTTATAGTTAAGCATGTTTTTTGATTTAGTAAATAAATAACATTTAGGGAATTTTTATAATATTATATTTATGTACGTATAGATTATTTTTTGTATATTGGAAGGTAATTTACATATATTATTTTTCTTGTAATAATGTATTTGGTATATTAGAATTTTTTTTCTATTAATATGGATTTCATGTTTATGAGTAGATAATAGAGAATTTTATATTATAGGAAGAGAAATGGATAATAGAAGAGAGTGGGTCTACGTATTTGCAAATGGACGAATTTTGACTGGTACAAATGGTGTGATATTTGAATTCGATAGTATAAAAATGATAAGTGTTGATTCAAACATTACCTTGATTCAACTAAAGCAAGTTGTCGGACAAAAGCTTGGACTTCCTTCCAATCAAATTGTGTCAAGCCTGGTATATAGATGCCCCATTTCCATAAATCCACCATGGTACCAGTCATATATTCTAGAGGTTGATTCTGATATAGACAACATGTGGCAAATGAATTCTCAATATTCGGATCAATTGACAGGGGCAGAGTTGTATGCACATATTTGCAATGTGGAAGTTGATGATTATATTGAATCACAACCACGGGAGGACTATGTTAGATATACGATCCCATCAAGTAGTAATCAAGTAAACCCAATAGAACATGGATCAAGACTGAGCATGCACTTGGAAAATTTCAACCCATTTAATCCTTGCTCAGATATTGGTAATATTGAACCATCTTCTTCACTTCCCCCAACTGAAGATATGATGGATGACTTTGAGGATGAGGATGAGTATGATTTCTTAATAAATTCTACTAGTGGGAACAATGATATTGATAATGATGATGAGGACCATGAGGAGAATTATGAGGGTGGCAATGATGTCCCTGGCCAAACATTACGTATCAATGAATATGAAGAGCCTGCATCCAATTTCTTCTCACGTGTTAATGTTGAATTGGCTGTGGCTCCTGAGTTTAGTGGAGTGGGAGATATTCATCCTCTCAGTGATAATCATAACTTTTTCATAGGGTAAAGTTTTGTGGACATCCATGCTCTAAGACGTGCGGTCAAATTTTACTCAATTCGAGTTCACCACACATTTAAAGTATATCATTCTAGTAAGAAGTATGAAGAATATCGATGTGTAAATTATGGGAGTGGTTGCAATTGGAGACTAAGGGCTAACAAAAAAGTCAATAGAACCTTCTGGTTAATCACGAAATATGCATGTCCCCATACGTGTTTAGCCACATCATTAACTCAAGATCATCCCAAGTTAGATGCTGATGTCATCTCATCATGTATAGTAGGGATGGTAACTGATCGGCCAGATGTGAAAGTTTCTCAAATTATTGAGCGTATGCATTCCAGGTTTGGGTATACTGTGTCATACAAAAAAGCATGGAAGGCAAAACAATTAGCACTAGCTACTGCTTTTGGTAACTGGGAGAGCTCATACTCACTATTACCTAAATGGCTAGGTGCGGTTCAACATTTCATGCCTGGATCATGTGTAAAATTCTCAACCAAGCCGTGTTCAGAAGCCAATTTTGAAGGGAAAAATATTGAAATGTTTAAGCGTGTTTTTTGGGCATTTAAACCATGTATCGACGCATTTGGTCACTTAAAGCCGATTATTCAGGTTGATGGAACTTTTCTTTATGGGAAATATAAAGGCACATTGCTTATGGCTACATCACAAGATGGTGATCGCAATATTGTACCACTTGCATTTGCTGTGGTTGAGGGGGAGACAAAAGCTGCCTGGACATGGTTCTTATATCATGTTTGCATATCTATCGTAAAGGAGAGGGAAGGAATTTGTTTAATTTCAGACAGACATCCATCAATTTTGTCTGCGGTTCAGAATCGATGTGTTTGATGGCATACATATCATGTTTTTTGTTTGAGGCATGTGGCTGCAAATTTGCATAAAGCACACGGAACAAATTGGTTAAAGGAGAAGTTTATAAATATTGGTGAGATTCATTTGCTTTATTTTCATATATTAAATGTTGAAGGCAAAATTATTAATAATAAATTCTTAATTATTTGCAGGCTATGCATATGAAAAACATGTTGTTGACCAACAATTGTCAGAGTTAGCATTGACTCACACACAGGCAGCTAATTGGATCAACGACATCCCAAAAGAAAAATGGTCTCGTGCATATGACTCTGAAGGTCAACGTTACGGTCATATGACAACAAATCTCGCTGAATGTATGAATGGTGTCTTTAGAGGTGTCCGAAGTTTGCCGATTATAGGTCTTGTTAAGGCTACAATGTATAGGGTGAACACCTATTTTGTCAAACGTGCGAAACAAGTTTACGCACAAATAGCAGCTGGACAAGTTTTCTCTGAGACACTTAGCAAAAAGTTAGAAATAGCAACACATGCTGCATCCGCGTGTCATGTTCGCATTAACGACAGAAGAGAGACATCTTTTGAGGTTGTTGAACCACACAATGTTCAGTTGCACCAATTTGGCTGTTGTTGCAAGGTTTACTTGAATGACAGAAAATGCGATTGTGGAGAATTTCATATACAGCATTATCCATGCATGCATGTCATTGCCGCTTGTGCGAGTACTGGATTAGACCACTTGCAATTTGTGGATCCTGTATTTAAGTTAGAAACCATTCGTCATGCTTACAGTAATGAGTTTCACCCTATAGGAGATGAGATTCATTGGCCAGAAACTATTCGACATTGGTACCTGACCCTCCGACATTGGTACCTGACCCATCAATGATTCGAGACAAAGGTCGTCCTCGATGGACTCGCATATGTAATGAGATGGATTGGACTGTTGCCGGTCAACAATCCAAATGTGGATTATGTAGGCAGATAGGACACAATCGCTCTACTTGTCCACAGAGTCATGCTGTTAGACAATAATTTGTAGTTGACATTTTCAACCACATGTATTTGACAATTTTTAAATATATCAAAAATGTGTCAAAATTGTAATTGATTGCATGAGTTTTATGTCCATAGTAATGTTCGATATTTGTTCTCCAAATATTGTAGGGATATTTCTCAAATGGCGCAACAACATCAAATCATCAAACCAGGTCCTGAGGATGATTCATTATTGTATTTACAACCACGACATATTTCAGAGGCTGTGTGGACTCGGGATGTAAGTAAATTTTTGCACATATAAACATTCATTGATATGTTTCATCATATATTACTCTACCATATATGTTTTTTCTGTAGGTCATTCGGATTCTTCGAACTCGACTAGTCATGCATAAAAATAGACTAATTGAACCACCAGTGCAAATTATACCATACCTTATACAAGCTGGCTTCTATGGCGCTGCGAGAATAAGTCAATTTGAGTATGATCCGACATTGATCTCAGCACTTGTTGAGAGGTGGCGTCCTGAGACACATACTTTTCACACTACTCGTGGGGAATGTACAATAACTTTACAAGACGTGGCAATTCAGTTGGGCCTTCCCTGCACCAGAAACCCTGTGATTGGTATGACAAATTTCAATTGGCCACAAATGTGTCAACTGCTTCTTGGAGAATCACCACCTCCAGAAAAAATAACTGGACAGGCGCTAGTCATAAGTTGGTTGGATGACCACTTTCATGACCTCGAAGAAGATGCAAATGAACAACAAATAGAACAATTCACTCGTGCATATATACTCAGATTGATTGGCGGATATCTAATGCCAGATAGGTCTGGTCAGAGGGTTTATTTGATGTATCTCCCACTACTCATGGATCTGGGTAGAGCAGGTCTATATTCTTGGGGAACTGCAGTGTTAGCCCATTTATATAGAGAATTATGTAATGCTACAGAAGATACAGAGCAAGGGATTGGCGGATGCATGACGTTACTTCACCTCTGGGCATGGGATCGATTTCCTATGCTAGCGCCACACCGACCTCCACTAGCAAATCTACATACAAATATCTATCCTTTGTCACCACCATTGGGATTCAGGTATGTGTAATTTGCACTCAAACAATTACATTTTAGCTTATTAATTTAATCATACAAAGTTTAACAAGTACTTCTATGTTTTCATAGGTGGAAAAATGTAGGTAAATCACCCCGTCCGACTAAGCCGATGTTGCGACAATATAGGAAGTTGCTTGATGAAATGGGGGAAGATGATATAATTTGGCAGCCATATGAATCTTTACCGGTGCAGCAATTAATTCCTGCATATTGCTTAGAGACACCATTGATTTGGCGAGCTTCAGTGCCCCTTATATTCTTCCATATAATTGAATGGCATCATCCTGATCGTGTGCTTAGGCAATTTGGACGACAACAACCAATTCCTAAAGCCCCTGTTTATTTAGGGAATTGCCACACGATACAGCTAAGAGGAAGAACAGATATCAATTGGGTTGAGAATCACATCGAATTTATTGAGGCCTGGAATAGATGGCATGATGCTATAACTGAGTCACCAATGGCACATGAAGCATTAGATCGCACATCTGAGTATATGCGATGGTATTGGAGACACACTTGACGGTGGATTCACCAAGCTAGTGCTACAACTGGTTATGCGGTAAGTATTTGAAATCGTTGTCTTTGTTTTGTTTATATGGGTAGTGTTATTACCTAATGGGTTATTATCAATTTCAGGTCGACATAGCAGATGAATTGATTAGACTAAGTATGAATGACCCTCTGCCAATGTCAACCAGGGAATATCAAAAAAGAGTTATACAAGACCAACGTAACATCAGAGTGGCATTAAAAGAACAACATTATAATATGGTCCCTCAACCTGCCCCACCTGCAATTGAGCTACCACGTCTACTAATTCCCCAGGGGAGACCAAGTAAGCGACGTGGTGGCTATTTATCAACTCAACCACCAATTGTGGTTGAAGAAGATGAACATGATCAAGGAGTCGCAGCAGAAAGTGACAATGAACAAGATCAAGATGTTGCTTCTTCTTCAGAAATTTTTAGTGAATCATATTATATGCCACCCTCAACTCTGCCTCAATTCAGCTCGTCCAATTTTGAGTAGTCATTTATGTCTTTATTTGAGAATCCGACAATTTTTGCAACAGAGTATAATAACTACACATTTGATGTTGGCGGACCATCAAATGAGGCATTCATGACTCCGCAACAGCCAATTCCTCCTATTGAGTCTCCTGTATTTGACTTGAATACTCCACCGGCTCCTTATACGACAGAGTTACCTGAATCTCAACATGAGGAGCCAAGAAGACAAGAAAGACCACAACGTGTTAGAAGGAGACCGAGATGTGGCATAGGAAGTCATTATGTATAAGAACTCCACAATTTTTTCTTCCCAAAGAAAAATTTTATTTTTAATTATTGTATCAGATTCTAATATTAATTGCTTGTATTAATTATTATTTTTTATTTATTACCAATTAATATAGTTAATTATTAATTAATAAAAAAATGTTCCTCAACTTATTTTTAGTCTTTAATTAAAAATATTAATTTCAATAATATTTGTTATTTTTTAATTATACATTACTTTTTAATCATTACTTAATCATTTCTTTTTATTATAATACAATGATTATAAAATTTGATTAATCATTACTCAATTATCTATTATCAATCATTACTAATTATTATATTTATTACTCAATTATTATTTATCATTACATAATTATTATAACCATTTTTTTTCGGACAATGCATATCTTGGCTCCTTTCAAACCGAGATTGGCTTTGTCAAAAAAAAAAATGAAATTGGCTTGTCTTAAACCAAGATCACTTGTAGTATTTAAAGAAAATTGTTTAAAGTTGTAGCATACTGAGAAAAACTCCTCAAATTTATAGTACCACGGTCAATTTTCCGGATTCCTCACTTCTTTCTTTCATTCCAAATCATGCATGAGACTTCTGAGTAATTGAGGAATTAATGAATATGAGCTCTCTCTCTCTCTCTCTTACCTTTCCTTGTGTATGTATAAGATCAAATCCATTCAATTTTTCATTTTGAAAAGGATTACTAATCCTTCACTTTTTGAGGAATCCTTCATCAATGGTTGTGAATGATCAAATTTTTCTCAATCTTTATGACTTACTCATATACAGTTAAGGTAAAAAAAAAAGTTTTGTAAATAGAATCATCTAATTTGCTTCAGTCTTAATAACCATGAGATGTTTATCTTAGGGCAATCCTTTTGTCAACAGATGCTCTCATTGCACTAATAGTCATTTCTATCATATCCCAAATAATTATGATCCCTTATTTACAGGCTATGAATGTTTACAAGCAAAATCTTTGGTGAAAATTGGGTATTTTAAAGGATCCTAACTCATCTTATTGGATTATAATTTTGGAAAAAAAAACAAATCAAGACCTCATAAGAAAAATATTCCCCGTACAAGATTCCCATATGTGCATATAGTTCATTCCACTTAGGTATGCTCAGATAGAGATCTTGTATGGGGAATATTCCTCTTATAGGGTCTTGATTTGTCCTTTTCCTAAATTGTAAATTCATGGTTATAACTCTTGGACCTTTTACAATTTTAATAACCTTGAAATGCTCTTGAAGCACTATTGGAAGCATTAAAAATATTGGGCATTAACAGTACTTGTGGCACTTCTTGGTTTCGGTTACATGTCCTTGGTATTATGTATAATTGTGACTTTGGCAATTTTGGTTAAATTGCTATTTTAGCTCTTGTGTGATGGTTCTCCTCCTCCAGAGATGGTTCTCTCCCAAGCTTCAGACTCTCTATACTCATAATCCCTTTGACACTATAAAACTAGACGTACGCTCATTACATGTATATTAGACGGAGTCTAAAACAAATCACATTATTTATCACTTATATATAATTAATAATGTGGTTTAATATAAATTTTTTATATTGCGTTAATATTGATATAATAATGTAAGTAATGTAAATAATAATGACTCTAATATAATTTCATTGAACGTCTTGAATTTTAATTTCTGAAATTCTATCAACGATTTCAGGCCGAAAAAAAAAATATAACAATGATGCTCACTTTTTTTTCTTGGGAGGTTGGCAGCCTTTGGGCCAAATTCGTAAACTCCAATAGTCATACTTCATTTTGACATCCCACCTTTACCACCACGTTTAGGCCCAAGTAGCATTAAAGACATTCGAGTTGTCTGTTCGATTTGCTAATTAGCAATCTCATCTAATTTATAAAGCATTTTTAATTATTATATAATAATAAAAAGTGATCATTAATAAATGACAATTTTTTACCTTTTCTTAAATTACTTTCATTTAATATAATTTACCCATAAATTAAACTCCTCAACATTAATTAAATTCTATCTTTTTTTAGAGACATTTTGGGTAAAAAAAAATTAAATACATTACATAATCCTTATTATACCTTATTGTGAAACATAAATTTCTCTAAAATATAACTTATATAGTGAAATGGAGGGAGAATATTGTAACATGTCACCAAATCAAATTATATTTCATAGAACTAAAAGTAATCAGGATTCACGAAGATCATACATTTCCAAAAATAATATTTTAGAGTAAATTATATATTTTTATTTTTATTAAAAGTGCATAAATTTTATTTTATTTTCAAAATCACAATAATTTTTTTTAAATGTGATAAAATTATATAAACATTCTTTTATTTTTGAAAATTTATACGAATTCTATATTGAAATAAAGAGTAATAAACCTTTTCTAACTACTTTTGTTTAAATTATACATACATCCTCTACATTTAAAAATATATACAAATCTATTTTGAACATAAAAGAGAAAAAAATTGTGTAATGATTTGAACCAAATTACATATTGTAGATTCTTCCTTAATTAAATATTGTAGATTCTTCCTTAATTAAGAAAAATGGCATGCAAAACTGATTAATGGTGACTCAATTTAGGTGGTAAAGGACTCAAGTGCCCTTAAGTAAGATTTAAGTTTGAACCTTGTCGATGAGGGGAAAAAATTCATGTTGGTAGAGCTTATTTCCAATATGGGGACCTATTTTGTGTTGAAATCACCGATGTCCAAAAACATATGGTAAACACGTTACTTTTATTGTGTTATTCGCTTCCACTATATTTGCAGCATAGATCAAGTGAACCACTTCTAAAAATTATCTCAAGCATTTGAGATACTAGACAACAACCCCTGATATCCCACCAATATACAGAAATGAAACCAGAGAGCAAATATGAACAAGAAAATAGAAGAAAATATGTATGTATGTCCAGTCTAATCTACAACCTTTTTGTAGGGAAAATATAATAACTGAATATTAAAATCATATCAATATCATATTATTTCAGTTTCTGAACGTTGGAACATAATTTGAATGTTTGGAATTAATTTATGAACGTTGGTAATTAATTTTAAACCATTGGTAATTAATCAGAATAATAAAACTTCATTTTATAAAATTATTCAGGTAATTTGAATTTTTAAATTTAGATAAGATCATTACTATTAGATCAGTCTAGCGGTCATAACATGCACCAAGTTCTTTTTAAATATTAAATAATTAATATTTAAATCAACATAATCTCCCACCATAACTACTTTAACATGTGTCACACTTTCCTTCTTATAAAGCATTGGGATTCTAGTCCCTTCTCCATATAGTACTTACTCCCTCCAATCCAAAATATAAGTCTTCTTTTAGAATTTTTTTCTGATCCAAAATATAAATCATATTTAGGTAAAATCAAAAATATTAATTACCTTTTTCTTAATTTACCCTTTTCTTTAATTAATTTATGAGGGAAAAAATTGTTTTGAAAATTGTCTTTGTTAAAAGTAATGTTGGAAAACAATGTAAGTTTTTTACAAATTTAATTAGTTTAACTCTCATTCTTAATCTACATACAATTAGTCAAATATGATTTATATTTGGATTAGAATAGTCTTTAAACTAACTACAACATTTTAACTTGAATACAAATTAGTTGGTACTAACAAGTACGAGATGATTTGTGGAAAAGAAAAAGGAAAAGCCCAAATAGAAAACTTTCAAATGTTTCAACTGCTAGTAGTAGACATCTTAGGAAAAGTAAGTCAAGTTGATAACAAGATGATTATGCTTAAAGACAATAAATCAATAATAGTTATCAAGTTCATTAAAAGGCCAAGAATATGACGGGACTATATGTGAACAGATCTGCCTCAGCAAGCAAGTTTACAGACGGATATATACGATGGGAATGTTGTTAAGGAAAAAAGTGGACTATAAATCAATTAATCAAACTTTGAAGCATATGCATGCAGGCATGCTTTGTGTTTTTGTATCTCTACCAAATCCTCCACTTATTTATAGACTTAAAAGTCAATTATAAACAAATATATTATCGTCATGTGAAGAGACTCTGAGATTTATATATTTGATGTTGACTTACGATACAACTTTTTGTTGGTAAGAATGAATTTAGCCAAAAAATTCATCAATATTAGATTAGTACATATAATCAAGTTACAAGTGGAATACAAAACAATCACCTTTTCCCAGCTGGGGCAGCTCAATACATTGTCCCTAGAATATATATATATATATATATATATCATTCTCTTCAACGTAAAACAAAATAGGAAGAAGCTTAGCTATATATTCAAAAAAAATGATGGCCCTATTCTAATGGAGTGATCCCATACTCCACTCAGCTTAGCAATATGTGTCTTTTGAGAAGATGATATGATTTTTCTTGGACGTGAAGCAAATTAAAGTATATAACATCCAAAATGGCTTTTGCTTCCTCTTAATAACACGTCCTCATTTCTAAAAAAAAAAAAAAGAATTAAGTAAGGGGTGTTTCCAATATCAATAATTAATTCTTATTACCTTTATTTTTTTAAACTTTATAAAGTTAGACAAATAGCCAAATCAAAACCTAATTGATATATTCACAGCCACACATAAAAATAAATGAGGCTTAATGGAAGAAGATAATTATATTTGGTATGTCATGAACACATGGCAACTCAAATGTCACCATTAAAAATAAGACTTTAAGTAACAATAGACAAATGTCACTACTAAAAGTCCTACATGAGATGGCCACTAAAATTATCACCGCTAAAAAATTATCTTTTGGTGATCATATTAATATATCATTGCTAAAAGTCTATTTTCAGCTTCGACTTGGTCTTGCAGTCATCAAAAGTTAGGTTTTTAGTGACAACATTTTATTGTCAAAAGTCATAACTTGAGTGATGACTTTTTCTTGTCATTGTCAAAAAGTTATGGCTGAAAGTTTTTTTTTTTAGTATATATCTTATTTTTGCACATTGAGAAAAAGCAAGTAACGTTGGGAAAAGTACGGTTATGTGAAGATCTTCGTACCTCCGATTCTTCACATGACTTGCTGTCCAATAATAAAGTGGGAAAAAATTCCAAATAAAAAGCAAAAAAAAAATGGAAAGGGAATCGTAAAAAGGCATTTTGGAAGAAACAGGTTTGTGCAAAAAAAAAAACCAATACATTTTATTTCCTTTCACTTCTTACGTACCTTATTCCTCTCTGTGGGAAGATACATTGAAAACGAAAATATATGTTTTTTTTTCTTGCACCAGAAAAATATATGTTGGGAAATTGGAATATAATTTTCGCTGATACATAAGATCTGGACACTTGCTTTATTAGTTTTTCTTTTCTACGTGAAACTGGAATCATTCAAGGTTCACATCTCAAGCTAAAATCACTTTCTTTTATCTTCTCTCTCTGTGTGAGAATTATATATTGATGAATTCTAAACAATACACAATAATTAGTTAAATTTTATCCAATCTTTGAGGATTTTAAAGTGTAAATAGTTTATATTTAATTTTTATTCATATTTTTTTTGTGTTTTCCCAGGAAAATAAAATGTAGGAAAAAATTATATAATCTTTCAATTATGAAAAATGAAAATGACAATTTACATTAAAAAAATAGAAAATAAAATTGAAATTCGGACATTCAATATTGCTGAATTGGATTAAAAATGATAAGTTCTCGTAATATCTTAACTAAATCTTTTTTTTATGACATCTATAGTTATTGGTAATTCTCGTAATATCTTATTCTTTTGGAATGCTCAATTAAATATGAATCACTTTTTTATTTAAACACGTAGCTTTGGTTAGGAACACTTATGCAGTGGGTATGCTCGTGGAAGTAGGTGGAAGTTTAGTATAATTGTCGCTGATTGACTAAAACTAATTTTTTTAGAACACTAAGTTGTGGATCCCATACACATGATTGTTTCTCTTCAACTACATATGACTTCATGCATGACAACAAAGGATCTATTTTCAAATAGAATCCATTATATTAAAAAATAGTTTCATGTTGAGAATAGGGAAAAATTAATGTACCAAATGAGATTTCTAGAGAAGATCAAAAGACATAAGTGCTTAAAAATTGGGTCAATGAGATATTGATAAAGAATAGCTATAGAAAGTCATATTTAAGGAAGACAGAATGCACAACATCTCTTATTAGGAGACTTTTATGGAATAAATTCTTGAAAAAGCTATATATGTAAACACCTTAATTTAAAAGTGTTACTTGGGAGGTGCATGCCAATTTGATTTGGTATATTTTGAAGGACCTAGCTAGTTGATTTCAGGCTTAATTTTTCTTGGATACAAATATCTGACATTCAAGATTATCAAATTAGATTTGAGCATTGTAAGGCTTAATTGCATTTATTTTTTTATACCTCTAGCATTTGTTTAGATTCTTTTACGCTGGCCTTTGGATAAATTAAATGTAAATCCTATAAAATTCTTACTTTTTTTCCTAGCTAATAATATATTTCTTGCTTATTATTGGTGTGTTATGTGAAATTCAAGTGTGTGTATAGAACAAATAATATTAAAAATATTTAGACATCATCCCACCAAAATCTCTAAAGTATTTAACGATGGCTATTTAATTTTATCGCCTAATCAGGTTTTTGTGTAGCTAGCTACAACAAGATCACTGCCTGTAAAAGGCATGGTTTTTGTAATGACTTACATGTTTAATTAGTTTTTTCATATTTTTTTATTTTTCAATTATTAATCTCTCAAATATATATATGTCAACTTGTTATGATATCTTATTAGTGTTGGATATATAATTTTTATCTGATAATTAAATTAATAAAGTTTTGTCGTTATGGAAAGCTCAAAAACCTTTGGAAATGATAAGCTTTCACTTTCAAGTGAATAAGGGCATGTATGACAGTGTTTTCTATTTTCTTATTCTCAAAACCGTTTTGTAAAACCGTTTTGAAAATAAATTTTGAAAACAATAAAATAAAAAAAATCTGTTTGAATAGTTGTTTTCAAAATCATAACTAGTGAGTGATAGATGAATTATTCAAAATTTATAACTTTACCATTAATGAGGTGGGTGTTTTTCACTTTTTCTTATGTTTTCCAAAAAAAAAAAACTACAAAACATCTTAAAGTTATTTTGAGTTTTTTGTTCTTTTATATTTCTATTTCTATTTCTCAGAACAGCTTATAAAAAACAAGTTTATCAAACAAGTTTTTTTATTTTTCTGTTTTCAAAAATAGAAAAACTATTTTTAAAAACAGAATCAAACAGACCCTAATGTATCCCTAAATATGTTTCTTATTTTATCTGATAAACAAATAATAAGTTTCAACAAAATTTCTAGTCTCTCCCTTTCATAAAAAAAAAAATTTAGGGTCTCTTTGGCAGTGTTTTTTATTTTTTTGTTCTTAAAACAGTTTTGTAAAATTGTTTTCGAGAATAAGTTTTGAAAACAAGAAAATAAAAAAATCTATTTGAATGATTGTTCTCAAAATCATAACTAATGAGTAATAGATGAGTTATTCAAAATTTATAACTTTACCATTAATAAAGTGGATGTTTTTCACCTTTCTTTTGTTTTCCAGAACAAAAATTACAAAACAACTTAAAGTTATTCTGAGTTTTCTGTTTTTTTATTTTTCTATTTTCCAGAACAGTTTGTAAAAAATAGGTTTACTGTAACGCCCCTCATTATATCTTTATTGGTTTTGTGTTCAGGATCGGATAGATATGGTTCAAGAGGCACAGAAAAAGGGGCTCTACGCCGCGGCGAGAGACCTTCCAGTGGCATTGTTCTAGATCAAATGGTGGAGCCGCGGCGAGATGTATGGGCCCGCGGCGAGAGTCGAGATTTTTGCTTAAAACCGGATCGTTTCGGACGCTCGGACAGAAAAGAAACAAAAGGAAACCTAGGGAGATCGCGAGAGAGCTGAGCTAGGGTTTTAATCTCCGGCGTCTAGGGGTGATTTCAGACCGAGGGAGCTTGGATTTAAGTTGGTAAGTTACTTTTACACCTCCCTCTCCGTTTTTGTTTGGTGGAAATATGGGGTTTTCGGTTTGTGATGAAATCCACCGATTGAAATGGTTTAAATGAGGTTAATAAAGTGTGTTTTGATGTTTTGATGTTTGGATTCGAGTTTGGAAGGGTTTATGTGTGATTTGAGCTTAACCCTAGGTTGTTTCCAGTTGGGGCTCTTGGGAATCCGATATGTATGTGTTTGAGTTGTACTTGAAGGGTCCCTAAGAGCTTATTGATGCATGATTGGGGTGTTGAAGCCTTGGGTTAGGCCTAAAGTGGGTAAATTGTGATATCGTGATTATGGATGTATTGTGTTAATGGGAGAATTATGTATTATGAAGGTTAATTGGTTAACCGTGTGGGGCTCAAGCGTGTTGGTGTTCAAGAAAGCGTGCGGAACTTGCCTGAGCGTGGTATTGACAACCTGAGGTAACCGGGTGTTTGTTTATGTGGTTTAATACGATAGTATGTATAGTTGGATATATATATATATGCATGTCTCTTTCATACCACGATAGTGATATGTTTGTGTGTTGTTATTATTTATCCTGGTATGTGTATAGTAGATGATGTTTATGAGTATTGTGATAAGGATATTGATGCGATATGTTATGATGATTATGATGATGATGGTGATACATTAGTATCACCACATGTTATTGTTACATTAAGATATATGACGGATAAAGTGGTGATGATGTATGATAAATGATGATAAATGAAATTGTTAGGGAGAATAAGGTTGGAGTATGTGATGTATGTATATGTTAGGGAGGATAAGGGTAGATTATATATGTGTGTTAGGGAGAATAAGGACGGGTTATATGTAAATGTGTGTTAGGGAGTATAAGGATGGGTTATGTGTATATGTGTGTTAGGGAGGATAAGGATGGAAATCCCGGAGAGGACGACATGCATACAATGCATTTTACATTGCATTTATATGTTATGTGATTCATATCTGTGTATATATATATATGTTTATGTGTTGTTGATCCCGGTTACTGAGACATCGTCTCACCCCACCCTCTCCCATGACTAACCCCTTTCAGGTGAAGGTTCTGGCTCTAGCCGGTGAAACCTAAGGAGTAGCTATGTACGTGGGAAGTCTATGTAGTGTTTGTGTTTTTGGTTAATGTATTATGTGCCAAATAGGGTAGAAAGTGTGTATTGGATGTATGAGATTGACAGGATTGTTATGGGTGAATGTATGCTTGGTTATGTTTATGTGGAATGTGTTATGCTGGTGTTTTGAGAGCGTTATGTATTTGAAAATTGGTATGGTAGTATTTGTGAGCCTTAAGTGGCTTGAGTCTGATTGTTGTGTGTTAGGGCCTATAGCCCATCTTGTCATGTTAAGGTTCAAGGGGGTCAAAAACTCAAAGGAGTGGTTCCTTTGAGGTGAAACCTCTTTGGACAGGTTGGTTTGGAGATTTACGACCTGTATGAATGGTTTCTGAGTGACCAGTTGTCTTTGGTGACAATTGGGGTTGGTTAGTAACGAGTTTTGGTCAATAAGTGGCCAAAGCAATGTCAGGGGTCCAGAATCTCCATACGGAGTTAGATTGAGATGAAAGTGGTGTCTGTGGTTAGATTGAGACTAGATTGACTTGTAGGAATTGGAATCAAGTCAATCGGAGGTCGGAGCATAAAGTTATGCGTGTCGGAAGTTTACCCCAAAACGTTGAAGTGTTGATATGGGATATCAACAAGGGGGCGCCGCGGCGCCAGTGTCCAGGCCGCGGCTCCAGCCATCCAGTAGTGAGGCATGTTTCAGGAAGCTGGAGCTGCGGCGGTACTGTAGCGGCCGTGGCCCCAGCCCAAAATTTGGTTCGTTTCCGCTGGTTTGAGGCTGTGAGTTGTATTTTGGAGTTGTTTGAGTTGTGTTTGGTTGTATTTAGTGAGTTTTGGTTATATTGTTGAGGTAGGATGTTACATTTACCAAACAAATTTTTTTATTTTTCTGTTTCCAAAAACCAAAAAACTGTTTCCGAAAATAGAAAAACTGTTTCAGAAACACGAATCAAACAAGTCCTCATTCACTCTCACTCTCTCTCTTATTTATATAGCAAACTGTGCGGTTTATCTCGGTTCCAATAAAAGTATGAACCCGCTTTAGTTCAACTAATTTAAAAAGCTATTAAAATCAATAATTATATATTGATTTAGTTGTAGTATTTTTTTATAGTAGATTATGAGTATCCTTATTGAATGTAAGAATTAATCTCTTTTGAGGTACTGAGAGAAAGAGATAAACATGTCTCAATTAAATTTGTTTCATACATGATAGGAATCAAATTATTAACCACTTATGCAAACATGAGTCATTAGCTATATTCCGTTTTTATTTTATCTATTTTCAATTGTATAAATATTATATGAACTAATCAAAAGATTTTTATTTTATTTTTTTTCCCCTTCAGCTAGAAAGTTTGAAATTGATTAAAGGGGAAGTAGTTAAACCCAATTTGAACTCTAATGAAATATAGTGGTCCTATGTGTACCCCAGAAAAATTATTTTCCTATTAATTAAAAAATCATTTGTGATCAATTATTTGTATTCAACTAGATGACTTTTAGTCGTAACAATATGAGTGGATCGAGAATGACGTCATTGTTGCCCACCTGAATCCAGCCCATCCCACTATTCCCAAAAAAAAAAGAGAGTGTTGGAAAGTACTATACTATTATTTATTTGAATCTGGGGCTGATTTTAAACTTAATACACTGGTTTTGACCTTTTGACAATATATATGCCTTTTGGTCTTTTTGGTCGTATTGAGGGGGAAGAAAAAAATTAACGTCTTGATCAATAGTCTCATAAAGCGTGCAATTTTCCTCTCCCAGCATTTGAAACCCAGTTTTGTGGCAGACAATAATAGTATAATACACAATCACACTAATTCATTGAACAAAATTTTTAATAATCCTTTTAAAATATTTATGCATGAATTTAAAAACAAAAAGTAAAATAACGGCTCTTTAACTGATCAAATAAATTAAATTAATCATTCAAAACTAATTAGCTGGTGACAATTGATAGTGTGGTGGTTCAAAAAAAAAATAATAACTATTATTTATTTGAATCTGGGGGCTATAATTATGAAATAGCGCATTTTTTATTACTTATATGTGCTACAAAAATACCTTGATCTATTATATATTCCTAAATGATTATGATTAATAGTGGGTAATATATAATTCCTTCTTTGGAGCATGAAGCATGCGCTGACGCTGGTGAGTTTTTAAAATCCAACTCATACATAAAAGAAAGTGAATTGATAAGAAACTGCTAAAAGTTAGAAAGAATGAACTAGATTGTATTTTTATGAATTGATAGTCCAACTCCCTCAAAATTTGAAGTGAAACTACGAACCGCAAAAGTTGTCTCAATTTGACCAACTTAGATTCTCCAACTGTGAACAATTAAAAGCGTGTTTCTTCTTCCAAAATTGTGACTGTCTAACGTACCTAAACTATATAAGTACACTTTTTGCTTCCATATAACTTCAATATAGATAGATTCCTTCAGTAACTCAGACTCAAACCCAAAGTACCCTTTCTGCTTCCTCACAACTTTGATACAGATTCCTTCAATATCGCACAGATTCCAACTCATTCTGCAGAAGCTATATATACATATATATTAGTGTGGTAAAAAGATGAAGAATATATGGAATAGAGTGAATGGGTTGAAGCCAGCCTTGCTGATGTTGTGTGTACAGATCGCATTTGCTTCTGTGAATGTTATGTACAAGGTTGCTATTAACCATGGAATGAGCGTTAGGGTTCTTACTGCCTATCGAATGATTTTTGCCTGTGCTTTCACTGTTCCTCTCGCTCTTCTTCTTGAAAGGTATACATTCATTTCATTCCTTTCTCCCTCCACCTTATTTCTATTATAATTACTCGTTAGTTTAGTTTTACTAATTAACATGCTGTTTTATTTTCTTTTATTTGAAAATTTAGGGTTATATATTTGTGGAGTATCAATTAAAGTTGGCTAAAATGATTTTTTTTTCCCTCTTTCGTCTTCTTGTTACGTACTTGCAGGAACAAGAGACCAAAGTTGACTTGGAGGGTGTTGTTTATGTCATTTCTTTGTGGCCTGTTTGGGTAAGGGTTTAATTCATTATTGCCTTTTTATTCATTAAATATGATTAATTATAGTTTCAAATACTGATTAACAAAATTTTCTACTTTTTTTATAATTGATATGATACTGCAGGGGAAGCTTATTTCAAAACCTTTACTTTGAGGGTCTGGCTTTAATATCTGCAACGTTTGCTTCTGCTGTCTATAATCTCATTCCTGCTGTCACTTTTATCTTGGCAATCTGTTGTGGGTAGGTTTATATAAGTTCTTGTAGCACACAAAATATAATGAAGAACTTGATGAAAAATAATTTTATAAAAAATTACTATTATACTCTTATTTTAAAATATAATAAAAAGGACATATACTGTTGAATAATACTCACGAAAATAAAATATACATTATAAAAAAATTATTATCTCCACCTCATTCACTCTAATCTTATGATTATATTACATTTTTTTTTCGAAACTTTCTTAACTGATGTACAAAATATTATTTTTCCATTCTAAGATAATTTTCCATTGTTATAGTAATGAAAAGTTATACTTTTGGTTCCCATAATTTTATTTTAACCCTTATAGATTAAAATTTTATAATTAAGTTCCTAGAGTTTGAATAACTTTTAATTCATCATATATACTTTTGTCACTTTTATTAATAAATCATATATATATATATTTTTTTTTTCCAGAAGTAAGACAATATATACTTAGTTGTATTACAAAATTTTAAATTATAGGAAAAAATTAAAAAATAAATAAAACTATGTGGATCAAAAAAAGAACAAAACTATGTGTTTTTCTTACAAGAAATTTTTTTTATAATCTTTTTAATTTTTGTCTAGTTAACTTACTTTTATTGTGCCTTTACTCATGAAAAAAAATTTTTCCATGTCCTAGTTTTGAGAAATTAAATCTGCGTAAGGCAGCAGGGAAGGCGAAGGTGTTAGGGACAATAATAGGAGTAGGAGGGGCAATGATGCTAACGTTCATGAAAGTCATAGAAATTAACATTTGGACATTTCACATTCACCTTCTGCGTCACAACGTCACAACATCACATGGAAGCAAATTGCTTGGTGTTTTCTGTGGTCTAGCAAGTTGCTTCTGCTTTGCACTTTGGCTCATCATTCAGGTCAGCTTCATTAATCTCTCATCTCTTCCTTTTCTCCAAAACCAATAATCATCAGTTCGCGAACAGTATATATGGTCTATCTCAGGCTCGATGCAAATACACAAGGCTAGCTTACTCTTGTTTATATAGTTCTATCATACACCAACTTTTAATCCGTGCTTTGATTCATTTAGCTTAAAAAATCACAGTGAATATTGACTGGTGAAAGTGCAGGCGAAGATGAGTGAAGAATATCCAAAGCATCATTCAAGCACAGCTTTGATGTCTACAATGGGAGCAATACAATCCACTGTGTTTGCTCTTTGTGTTGACAGAGATTGGAGCCAATGGAGATTGCATTGGAATGTTAGGCTTCTGACAGTGGTTTATTCGGTAATTACGCTTTGAAGACTCTTGAAATATACGGATATTGATGAATGGTTTGTGACTAAAACTAGTAAAGACGAATTTAAGAAGGGTTATGATGTGAAAATGAAATTATTTTGTTGCAGGGAGTAGTGGCATCAGGAATAATGATAATAGTGATCGCATGGTGTGTGAGGATGAGAGGACCATTGTTTGCATCAGTGTTCAACCCTCTCATGCTTGTGCTGGTTGCCATTGCTGGTTCTCTTATGTTGGATGAGAAACTCGACTTGGGCAGGTAATAAATATGTCTATATATATATATATATACACACTCTATCCTTCTAAATTCTTCTTCACAATCTGCTCCCTCCATTGCAAAATATAAAGTAGATTTAACTACCTCACTGGAAATTAAGAAAAGTGGTTAAAATTAGTTACATGTCTTAATTTTTTCAAAAGTTATCATAACTTTTTTAAAAGTACTCTTATAAACTATCTCTTTTTTTTTTTAATTTCTCTCTATTATAAAAATAATTCAAGTATCCATTTTAACTTTCACAAAGTAAATTATATTTTGAAATATAATATTTTGAAATGGAGAGAGTATACACTCAAATAGATATGGACCTCATGCATTACATGAAATTTAAAGAATCTGCTCTATGGTTTATGACTTATGAATAATGTAACTTACTTTAGATTTTCTATTTTATATTAATAGTGATTGATTTTATATTTCAAAAGATATTTGAAAAGTTTGAGTTAAAGAATAAAAACCACATGATTAAAATTTAATTCAGACTATTTTTAATATTAAAAATGATCAAGTATATGCCCTTTTGTTTCTTTTGTATTCCTTTTTCTTTAAAATATAGATTTTATATTTTGTATTGATGATTTTATATGTCCATGCCTGCAGTGTGATTGGAGCAGTGCTGATAGTGGTAGGATTGTATTTGGTGTTATGGGGAAAGAGCAAAGAGGCAAAGAAGAAGAATCAGTTGGTACCGTCGGATCAAATTGCTGAAGCATCTGGAGCCGTTGAGGTTGTTGTTGTAGATCATGATCAAACCAACCAAGTTGATGAAACTTCATCCAAAAGTTAAAAACAGCAATATGAAGAACTTGATGACTCTCACAATAAGACCAAAGATGACCTAAACAGACTCTCTTCTGCAAATTATTGTCTCACTTCATTTATTTATTTTCGTAACTGTATACTCTATAATTTCTCCTGTATTATTGCACAATTTAGATTGAAAATAAATATTGCAAAAATGTTTCATAATCTTTATATATAGAGCAAATCTAGTTGGGAGAAATATAGCCTTTACTCTCAGTACCTTAAAGGAGTTTAATTAGTCCCTAATTTCAATAGAGGGATACTTCTAGTATATGACAGAAAAAAGAATATTGCTAAAATTATTATATGCACAGCTTTGAATTAAGTGTTTTTACTCTTCACTTTTTTGAAGATAAAATTATCTAATGTGATATAATCAACTAATTAATTTGTGTTTAAATTGCCTCAAGTACTAGGAGAAGCTCTTCAAAAATGATTCATTCCATTGGCAAAGTCGAACCCAATACATTATTTGGGGATACAAATTCCTTTCATTGAAATTGTTTATATTACTTTTCACTATTTCATTCAATGCATGTCTTACAAAAAAAAATAAAAATATATATCAGTATGAAATTCCAAAATTTCCTGTAATATTGATAATTAACTTTATATAATAATTTATTGAGTAAACTAAGTAATAATTTAGTTTATAAAGTATTTTTTATGCCAACTCAACTCACCAAGAGGTGGAGTCTTTTAAGCTCTACATTGGTAAATCTAAAGTGTTAAATCTATATACTTTTAGTTCTTACAATTGGTAAATAAACTCGTTGGTGTTAAAAGATAACAAATTAAAAGATAACACATTTGTCACATGTGTTAGCTTCATTTACATGTTATTAACTTTTTATTATTAAAGGAATAAAGTGAAAAATAATTTTATGATAGATTAATTACATTAAAGAAAACCATCAACGAGGCACTCTAAATAAAGTTATACTCTTTTATTTTTCTTTTGTCAAACATTATTAAGTATTAATTAATTAACCTAGCTTGGTGATCCAACAAAATATATATTACAGAATTCTCAAGTGCGTACGAGATCTAATGGAAAACTAAATTACATCTCACTGCAGTTATATGTGTGCTGGAAATTAACATGAGAAATTATGTTGTCTTCAAGTTGGTGAGTTGAGTACATGACTTAACGCCTTTAATTTTTTTATGCATGTTGAAGATTCAATTCTTTGAAAAGCATTATTATTTAAATTTGATTTTTTCAAAATTAATTATGTTTTAAATTTAGTTTTTTATTAGGTTATTCAAAATTAATGTCCTATTAAACATTAATATCAGAACTTACTACTGTATATCTCTTGGTTTCTCAACGCATGTGCAACATCGAAAAAATTATATTATTGTGTATTGTGTATTAGATAGTTTCTGGTGAAGTTTTTTGTGATTCCCCTAACGTATATTGAAAATTAGTGCTTTGATGGTATGATATATAGTAGTAAGTTCTGATATTAATGTTTAATACTGTTTTGCTGTGATATATTGGAAAGTCAGTATTAAATAGTGGAAGTGTTATTAGTAAATAGCATAATATCAGTTGAAAACTCTGAACGACATATAAGTGTTACATAGCATATATTAATCTAGATACAAGTATTAATTAGAAAATATTGTAGTGATCTAAATTTAATAGAAAAAGTTTTTCAATATAAATGTTAATTCCTACCGCCTAGTTAGTGCCTGTTTGGTTTGCCTTTTTATAAAAATATTTTTAGAATAACCACAGTTTACAAAAATGAAGTTTGAATAAAAGTAGAGAAGTTTACTGAAAAGTTATTTAGATGAAAAAAGAGAAAATGATGATTAGAAAGTACAATTTAGTTTGTAAAAATATAAACCAAATGCCCCCTTATACCGTTTCTAAAAATACAAATCAAACACTCCCGGTTTCTCAAACCAATGTTTAGCCCGGTCCTCAACGGCTTGCTTTGAACCGTATTCCCGGGCATTGAAGCCCAGCGTCAAGGTGGGCTCATTTGATTCATTCCTACTCCATCTGAAGTCAAAGGGTATCCATCCATGAATGATTGACCATTATTATTATTATTGGTGTAACCATTATTATATTTAATTGTTAGTCACAATTTTTTCTCTGCTTTGTTCATAAATGTAAATCTAAAATAATTTTTTTGTCAATTTTTTTTCAACAAAATAATTTTTTCTTTGGTTCTACTTCTGCATAGGATATGAAAAAATTATATTAAGGTTTAAAGTTTTACTTACAAATTTTTTTGTTTAATTTATTTCTATACCGTTCTCATGAAATTATTTTTACATCATCATGATTATTATTATTTCCACACTACCATTTTCTGACATAATTTCAATCTTTATTTTATGAAGTTGACAATTTTCATTGGAATGGAATGAAAATAGGAAAAAAAAAAAATGTTTGGGATGGGTTGAAAAGGAGTAGAAAATATTTCCCCAATTAAAATGAAAAGGAATAGAAATAAATAAGTGAAAATGACCAAAATATTCCTAGGAACTAATTAAAAATATAAAATAAACGATTAATCATAAAAAAAAAGGGGGCAATTTTGACTTTTCGTTTTCTATTTCTGTAATACATGTGTCGATGGCATCCTCCCATGTCAGCGGCACTTCTACATGAATAACCAAACAGCAGAACCAAAAAAAACCTTTCACTCATCTTTCCTCTCCTTCCCTTGATACCAAATGTGAAGAATGTTGTCTAGCCCAGTCCATCGAGTCAGTCCAAGCTTTGTGATATACCTTTCCTTGGGTGGCCCATATTCAGGCCCGTAGTACATTGTAGGCAGAATGAGTGAAACGCAAGTCGTCTATTGTAATAGTCACACTGTCGTACACTGTAGGATATGTAAAGCTGGCTTATATTGCATTATTTATTTCAGAATAATGAAGAACTCTTTTCTTTCTCTCTAATCTACTTTTTCTTCCCTTAATTATATCACCATTGCTTTCAGTTTCTGAAATGAAAGCACTTTGTACTAAACATGAGTAGTGTGCTCACGCAATCAGGTGCTCATACGAGGGGGGAAAAAACAATGAGTGATGTGCTTTATATGGCACTCAAAACAAAAATAAAATAAAATAAAGTGTTTGTGATAAAAACCATATTATATATGGCTTGGGAATAATATGCTTTGAGTATTGCTTCCATTTGCTAATTTGTTACTTTGATACAGGTATTGCCTAAGACTACTTCTTAGAAGTTTCTGCCCTCTCCATTGGTGTCCATATATATATACATTTGATGCTGTATACACACGGTACTTTATGATATGTATGTGATAGTATCATAATTTTTTTTTCTCTAGAAGTTTCAAAATTATTTAAGAATTTATAGAAAAACTCAAATTTTGGTTTTTTGTTTTAGAAAACTTTATATTACTTTTAAAATGTTTGTTTAAAACTCAGTTTTTATATATATATATATATTTTTATCTTTAATACATTAAGTTGTTGAATATATACATAAATTTATATGTATATCTCTGGTACATATATTTTCAAATTTTAAAATTGTCATATTAGATGTCATAGTTAATACTTGTATCCATATCTATACCTCATATGTAACTAAACATACAACAATATTTTAGTTATTCAAATTGATTTAGTACTATATAACCCGAACACCCCTTACCATGGGTTTGAATTTTTTTCCAATGAACAAAAACAAATAGGATTGAAGGGTAAAAAAGGTTCTCATAACATTGTATATACACACATATTGATATAATGATTGTGTTAAATATTTGATTGTAAAATAAATACATACTGATTATACAAAAAATATCGACAAAATATATCAATATATACACTCATTGAATTAATTGATTTAATATTCATGTTCACAATGAAAAAATATTGATTGCACAAAGAATAAATTAATTGTTTTACTATTTATTGATATCAATATCAATATATCAATATAAAATTTATATCAAGTCATACCATTCATAAATAATAAACATTGTGACTCATTTCAGAGTTTGGTGTGTCATGTACGAAAGAAATTTCCTATAAAATATAAAATTCCAATCAAAATGAACAGTTACCAAGAGGCGAATATTCTAAGAAAATATTAAATAGGCTCGTATGTTAAGGTACATAATATATTTTTTTTTTTGTGAGTGCTAAGAGTATCTCTTAATTTATGTAACACCAATACGGGTACGTGTATTGAATACGATATGGTATAATATGAAAGATATGATAATTTTTAAAATTTTAAAATACGGGTGTAGGAGATATTTATACATATATAATATTATTTATATAATTATTTATATATATAATTAATATATCTACCTATTAAGATAAAAATGGGTATTAATTATTCTAAAAATTGCAGTATGAATGTTAAATAAATTTTAAAATATTTATAACAACTTCAAATATCCATATTTTAATGTAAAAGTTTGAAGTGGTACATATGGGTATAAAGTAGTATAACTGGATACGTATGCATAAGTACGGTACGCATATTGTATCATGTATTGAATACGGGTGCATATACTTTTTTTAAGTATCGGTACTTCATAGCCCTTAATTAAAAGTATTCTTTAACCAACCACTAAAGACTAATCCCTTTGAGATATAGAGAGATCACTGAAGTGGGTTTTGTTTTTCCCAACAAAGTAATTAATTTTGTTAGTCTATTTTTTCAACTTTATAGTATCATATGTCAAAATAATTTTTTTGTTAGTCTATTTTTTGTTTCTAATATTTATTTTCAATATATTGAAATTGATTTTTTAAAATGCTTTTGCCACATAACAGAAAGTTGATTAGATAATAAATCATATACAATAATATAAAAATATTTAAGAAAATAAGAAACATACGAATGTAAAATAATGCATACATCCAATATATTAACTATAAATAAAATTTTGTCAATAACAAATAAAAAAATCAAATTTTAATATATTTTTATATGTCATTAAATATAGATAATTTGAAAGATAGAATGATAAGTGCCGTAGAAAAAATAAATCAATAAACATATATATATATATATATATTTATATTCTACAAAAGTATATGTTCTTAGTTAATATTATAAATCATCAATAAAATCAATATAAAATTTGAATTATATATTACAAATAGTGAGTAGTAACTATCAACAAAGCCTAACACACTTTGCAAATAGCTTAATCCCTATAGCATGCTGTCTAAGGTTTAATCTATTTAAGGGATTATTCTTTGACTATCAGTAAATAAATACCCTTGATGTTAAAAAAAAAAAAGAAGTAATTTTGTCTATACACATTAATTGATTAATATTAATCACTAAAATTTATGTTTTAATAAACATATTAATAAAACATATATACTCTATTAATGTTAAACTATGTTGCTATATATATTGAGAAAACATTAATATATTAATATATAATATAAAATCTATATTTCTAAATTGTAAATAATGCGACTCATAATTTGCACGAGAAAAAATGTATATAGTTATAGACATAATTGTGTTGGTGTGAAGTGGGGGGCAATGCCCTTTAGGTCCCCCATTTCGTGCGAGTAAAGGTACACCAGGCAGCTATAAAAGACATACGAAAAGTTCACAAAAATGTATGCAACTATGCATCCAAAAACCAAGGCAGAGCCCAATTATTAAACACACAACTATAATTAAATACAAAAGAAAATATACTTCAAGCCATTGTCAACTTATAAAACTTTTCTCTCCAATAGGGATGCTAATCCCTTATATATATATATATATATATATATGAGTATTAATTGCACTCAGTGCTTTTTTTTATATTATAGAGACTAAACTTGAAAGACTCGTGCGTGTAACAAAATGAAAAAGACATCCTCTTGTTAAAAGGGTATTACTATTGGAAAATGAGATTATGCAAATCTTGAAACAATATTTACAATTTGAAAGGGAGACGTGAATCAATCATTATGTATAAAATTAAAATAAATCAAATCGTAGCTTTACTATTTTGATGAGATTTCGTGCAATTTTTTAATAACTAAAATTCTTTTCAACACATTTGCATATGGGTATATCAAATCATAGAAAACAATAAATAAACAGTAATTTTTATTATATTTGTATATTTATTATTAGTCATAATATTTCTCGTGTACTGCATGTTAAATTTGAATAATAAGATATAGTATTATTCATATCTTGTCAACATTGTCTTGTTGATTTTATTATATATATTGATTATTCAATTTCTATATAAATAGCTAGATAGGTTTTTGGTGCATTGCACAAATCCAAAGAATGTGTCATCCAGTCCATGCTTGATAAATAATGCAGCTTGAAATAAATTATATATATATATATTGATATTGATATATTAATCATTGGGTTTTTTGCGCAAGTGTACGGACTGAACTAATGCTAGTTATTTAATAGAAACCAATATTTTACCTCATAAAACTATATTTTGTCACACTATGCACAAACTTGGCTTGATTATGGAAATAGTTAATAAAATGTAATTTTAAATTTGATTACCATTACTCAAATGTTACAATAGGGTTGTATTTTCTCCACTAACTAGAAAAAGGCATCTTCATAATGCTGTCAACTGTTTGCCGAACATAACGTTGATTGAGGCTCCTCATCTCCACTTTATCATGCAGAATAAGATTATCTTCTGGTATTTAAATAATACTCCTCCCAATCCGTACAAAAGTGTTATTCTAGAGTTTTTACATAAATCAATAAATTATTAAATAATTTAGATTGTTGCAAAATTTAATAATATTTTATTAAAATGTCATTGACTTAAATGCTCTATTTCATATTTTTTTAAAAAAAAGAAATTAATATTTTGTTAAAATTATAAAGTGACAAATATTTGAAAATATTAAGGGATATGGGATCACTTTTTCGATTTTGTGGCAAATATGAACGGCAATTTGATGAGCATTAATCAATACCCAGTTTAATTTGATGAACGCATTTATTAATTATTAATTCCAGGAAATTATTGAACAAAGTGTTCTCTTGCTAATTGTTCCAAATTCTCCTAACCATCCAATTATCATTCTCATGTTTCAAACTATAAATGATGCTAGTTGACTGACCACTAAAAAAGGAGGTGAATTGGTTGTTAAAAAGGAGGTGAATTGTTGGCAAAAAAAAAAAAAGATGTAAATTAAGTGTTGTAAAATTTTCGATCTTATTGCAATAAATCAATGAACAGTGAAAGAAAACAGGGACAAATGGAGAATTAATTACTGAAATAAATGATGAGCAAAGGAAAGAGAGAATGTGCCAAGGGGATTTATCTTGATTCGACCTACCTATTTGATCTATATTTAATTTCTAAGCAATTGCTTGAAATTCACTTTCATTATCCCCACAAGTTTGAGCCAAACACCTGTAAGACTCCGTACAAAATCCTTACTCTTTGAGCTAAAAATCTCTCTACTATACAAGGGTTATCAAAACCCACTCAAGATTCCATCAATCTTGAGTCTTTCAATAACAAATAAGTACAAAGTTGAAGGCTTTAATCTCTCTCAAAAAGTAAAGAAGGTTACAATGAATTACAAAGGGTAGCTGGGAACTTTTATGATAGTGAGCATAAGCATAACAAATTTTTGCAAAAAAAATTCAAAGCTTCAATCTCTCTTCTCAATTTAAATGAAGCTATATACTCCTTCCGTTCTTTAATATAAGGGATAAAATATAAAATTACACGAATAAAAAAAAAGTAATAAATTTGTTTGAAATATAAAGTAGTTTCCAAAAAATATCCTCATTTAATGTTAATAACTCTTCTATCATGCAATTAATACAAATGAATTATATTGAAAATATACCATCTTAATTAGGAATATTTTTGAAAAAAGCTATTAAATACACCAGACAAACCCCATATGTCTCTTATATTTTGAAACACGGAAAGTCTCCCATTTGTCCCTTATATTAAGTAACGGAGGGAGTATATAAATGAAATTAATTAACCAATTATTAGACACAATTAACTAGCCATTACTCAGATAAACTAGTTGTTGAACTACGGCATAAAATGTTTCTGACACACTTCATTTGAATGTGCCAAGAAGTATACATTCAAATGTGTCAATCAAATAGTTACTTCCAGTAACATCACGTCGACATTCAAATAGGCTCTAACAACAAAGATCAAGTAGTTCATTATTCAATTGAACTTAATTAACATGATACACTCGAAAAAGGAAGAAAAGATTAAAGCAAAGATTCATTAAGGTTCCTTATTCGAAGACACATTGAAGAGAACACTGAAATAACATAGGGAATGGTCAATTCAAGGTGAGGTCAATTCATTTGAGTGGAGGAGGATCAGTATAGCTGTAACAAAAGATGTTTATTCGAATGTGACAAGGAGGACACACAGTCGAATATCGAGTTAATTTGTTTAAGAAGTATTGAATCTGGAAACTGGTCATATTCGAATGCTATAAGCATTCAAATGGAGTGAGAGTGGTACAGTCAAATGGAGATGATCCATTCGAGTATTTAGTGAACCAGAAATATGTCATTTTAGTCAAGGTTCCATCCGAGTGAGAATTGAAGGAGTTGGTCCAATAAAGGGTTTATTTGAATGTACCAGGAGGGGTCCATTCGAATTTGGCAGCGGACAGAAACATAAAGACAAAACCAACTGATATATTCAAGTGTAGGAAGAAGATGACATTCGAATGGGCCAATCCATTCTGCTGAGAATTGATGCAAACACTTGAATAAGAATGCTAAGTCCTTAAATCCCGAATTTAATTGATCTAAATTATTAAAAAAAGCGTTTTAAACTTGTTTTAAAAATCATTTAAAGCTCAAAGACTCTCAACTACTTACATAAATAGATCTTAGAAGTACTAAAACTTCTTCACACTTGGTGCTTCCTCATTTGCTTAAGTATTTCACTACTTTTGTTATCATCAAAAGGTAGGATGCCAACAAATAATAGTGTTCATACATTGTTAATTTATTTACCAAATTATGAAAGTACATTGAATTTTTCACCATATATTCTGTATCCAAATTAATCTCGCCTTTGTACCCAAATTGATTTCACATAAAAAATCTAAACTCAGATTTTCAAATCAAAATATGCATAGTAAGAAATCATTTTATTTTACTTATATGTCGAGTGAATTTAGTAGAAATATTTAACTTTTTAATAAAGTTGAGCTGGCTCTTTATTCAACCTCTCTCCACCTCTATAACAAATGTGTTCGACATTTTGACATAGAAGTCAGGTCAAGTAACAAGCAAGGGTTGTTACTTAAAAGATAAGATGTGAAGAAATTTCCAGGAAAAGAAATAGATTTCTTTTTGCAAAAATAAACTCTGCTGAAATTAAATAATGATTGTTGTGAAATGACTTTTGCATGAATGAATTAGCACTGTTTGATATGTATCTTGTCACATTTCAAAAAAGAAGGTCTACAGGTAGGCAGCTATATATAAAGGACGACATAAAAAAAAGGTCACCAAACATGTATGCACTAATAGTACAAGACAAAGCCAAATTATTAAGCTCCTGAAATTAAATATGAACAATTGTAAAACTACTTTTGAAAAGAATAAAAAAGTACATATACGCGGCCTACGAAGCTTTGTTTATTAATTTTATTTTATCAATATATTATAATTAAAAATTCTAAAAAATCATACTATTTACAAATCATAAATATTACAACTTCTCTTACAAATTAAATGAGCCATGTGCATATCTAGTTATACATATATATAATATGTGTGTGTGTGTGGTGAGAATTTAGTAGAGATATTTAACTTCCTAATAAAGTTGAGCTGGCTCTCTATTCAACCTTTCCCTACATTTATAACATATGTGTTTGACAATTTGACATAAAAGTTAAGTCGAGGAACAATCAAGGGTTGTTACCTAAAAGATAAGATGCGTCAAGAAATTTCCAGGAAAAGAAATTCTTTTCACGAAAATAAACTTCTGAAATACAAATAAAGATTATTGTGAAACGACTTTTGTAGGAATGAACTAGCACTATTTGAAATGTATCTTGTCACATAAAAAAGTAGAGGTCCACACATAGGCAGCTATATATAAAAGAAGATATAAAAAGAAGGTCACCAAACATGTATGCAACAATAGTAAAAGTCAAAGCCAAATTATTATGCTCCTGGAATTAAATATGAACAATTGTGAAACCACTTTTGAAAAGAAGTAGAAAGGTGCATATATGCGGCCAACCAAGTTTAGTTTATTTGTTAAATCACTTCCATATTAATCATGTGTGTTTTAGTTTTTGATGGACGGGCATTTTTTAAGCCGTGAGGGCTAGATATGTGCATGTAGCCTAATTGGCTTGGTGTTGTCCTGTTGCTTTAGGATGGACCAAGCATAGAGTTTCGTGGGATAAATTAATTTTTATCCAGTTGTCAATATTAGTTGTTTTATATAGTATTTATAAATTAATTTTATAATTATCATCGGAAATTTTTATTATTTCAATTTTTATTTTTGTTTAAAATTTCACATTGATTTTGTGAACTTAGTATTATATAAAAATAATGGATAATTATGAAATATTATTAATTTTCAAAAAAGGTTACTTGTGATCCAAAATTATTTTTCAAAGGAATATATTCTAAATAATGACAATTATATTATTTGTTGATAAATAAAATTCTTTTTATATTTTGTAATGATTTTAAAAAATATTTTATTAAAGTTCTTTTTTCTAATCGAGCCCTATTTGGCCCAATCAAATCGAGTTCAACCCAGTGTATTCACTAGGTTAGCATGTAATCCGGCCCGACCAACTCGTGAGCACCGCATAGTGAAGCCTCCTAACTAAGAAAACTCAACTCATGAAAATTTAATTTCTAAAACTAATAAGAAAAAAGGTAGAATTATTCAACTATAATTAAGACATAACAAAAGATAGGCAAACATATATAAACCAGACAATGCCGAATCAAAAAGGCAAAGCAATATTGTACCATAAATTCCACATGCATGTGCATGTATACACTGAGCTGATTAAAAAATTGGAGGAAATATGTTCATTGATGAATTGAATCTGCGCGAGGTTTCTTAATTGGGTAGCTTTATCCATCTGAATAAAGATGAAGCACCATCAAAAAGCATAAGGTCTCATTGGCAAGTGGCAAGGCGTCCTCATTGACCAGACTTCTTAAAGTGTGACTCTCGTTGGCTTTCTTTACCAACCTATAATTTGTTGGAACACCAGCCCCCCTCTTTACTCCAATTATTCTCCCTTTGTCTGCTCAACAAAAAAGAGATTACTATTACTATTATTATTATTAACACAACAGACACACTTTTCCATAAGATGCTGAGAAAAGAGTTGGACTGCTACCGATCCTAAATACTCAATCATAAATATATAACCATTTTCAGTATACAATATAGTTATTATACATTATAAAAAATACTCCTATTTAATATCTCAAATTATTTCAAAAAATAGAGTCCACCCACTCCTTTATCATTGCATAATGATAATTGACTTTCAATAAGGGTATATTTGGAAAAATATTGTCATTTTTTTTTTAAAATAATAGTATTAACTAATTTCAACTCACAACTTTAATTCACATAATTCAATTAAAATGGTTTTATTAAAGATAGGAGGGAGTGCTATTCATATCTACGACTAATACAATTTGCTATAAATTTGACATTATATATTGATAATCACATAAATATTTTTTATTTTTAAAATCTACACAGATTTATTTTAAAAATAAAAGATTGCATTATTTTATGAGCTTGATTGAGTTAAATGAACATTGTTTTTTTAAAACAACCTGCATAAATCTTGGTAAAAAATTAATAAATTATCCCAAGATTTCATGTATATTTAAAAAATAGAAAAGATATTTCTATGATTTTTAGGAAAATTCAATGAAAGTTTGTATAATTTTAGTAAAAATTAAAGAAAAGTTTGCATTGATTTTAAAATTTAAAAAAAAGAAGAAGAAAGAAAGAAGAAGAAGCACGGGTAATTATAGCAAAACTTGAATTTCATTGCACATGTTTTACTGTTTGGGATAAAATTCCCACATTTGGTTGGCATATAACTTATTCACCATTAATTGAAATCCGATTCTTAAATTTATGTGATGCCGTCGACACAAATAATGGATTACACATTGTAATAGAATGAGTTCGCTAGAATAAACTAAAATGACACTATTGTCCTTCTATACTCCAAGATTGTAATAAACATTAGCCGACAATAACACGTACGTTCTGTTTCTATCGCCAAAAACAATACATGTTAATTACAATTACTTAATTTACCAAACAGGCAGACAACACACTCTTTCTTGGCCCACAACACAATCAGTCACCTTTTGATTAATTCCTATTGATTCATTGCATCAAGCTGAGCGATTATATGACTCAAACTTAATCTCTCCTTGGTACTCAAGCTCAGAAATTCTATAAATATCAGTTTTGCTGAGCTTAACCACCCACAACAACTCCACCCAATCTCTCTCTATAATTCCTACAATTTAACTCAGAAGCATATCCACTAGAGGAAAGAGTGTGAAGATGGAGGATTTACGTAAAATGTTGAATGGGTTGAAGCCAGTGGCGTTAATGGTGCTCGTGCAGATTGCATTTGCGGCAGTGAACGTGCTGTACAAGCTCGCCATTAATGACGGAATGAGCATGAGGATCGCTACGGCGTATCGCCTTCTCTTTGGCTCGGCTTTCACTGTTCCTCTCGCTCTTGTCTTTGAAAGGTTTGATTGGTCCTCCTTCATTTAGTTGTTGGAGCTTATTAACTTGGCCAAAAATGGTTCTGTAATTGTTCTTTATATTATGTTTGACAGGAACAAGAGACCAAAGCTCACTTGGAGAGTGCTATTCATGGCACTTCTTTGTGGCTTGTTTGGGTATATATTCCTTACCCTTCTGCATGTCCTACTTTTTGGGCATATAAATTTTAGTTTTAATTAGTAAAAGAAGTACGTCTTTTCTTTTTTTTTTTTTCCTTTTACGAAGGCTTATAATTTGTTGCAGTTAACATGCTGATCAAAATGCAACTCCAATTTTTTATAATCACATCGAATATTGAATTGGTTGAGGCATTAATTTAAAATTTTATTCATTTTAATCGATCCTTGATTTATTTTATCCAATTAATTTCTACTGTGTCATGACCAATTTTTACTTGATAGTTCGGTTTAACATTTTATGATTTTTATTTTATTTCAGGGGAAGTTTGTTCCAGAACCTTTTCTTTGAGGCTTTGGCTTTGACATCGGCAACTTTTGTTTCTGCTATCTACAACCTCATTCCAGCCATTACTTTCATCCTGGCTATCTCTTGCGGGTATTATTTTTCTTCATTTTTTATATATTTTAAATTAACAATTTTCTTTCAAAAATATATTTTGTTATTTTAAAGTAATATTATTGAGACAAAGTGTAGAAGGAACTTAAATTCACTGTTAAGTTGTTATTTTCATCATTCTCTTGATTTAATTAAAGCCATAATTATTTTGTTCTACATGCAGTTAATTATTAACTAAAACTATGCTGAAGTCACGTCCATCGTAGAATGAATATTAAATAAATGACACCTTAATTAGTGGAAATTAAGTATCGTAATCCAATATCCAATATTATAACAATAACCTATTCGTAGCTATGGCCCCAGATATTTAAAGGTACAATATTGAAATAGAAAGTGCATATTTGCATGATGAAAAGTCAAATCTCTCTTTTCTTTTTTTTCAATTATTGTTCGCTAAATAAATCATATTTATTTTGTCTTATACGTAATTAAATTGCAACATGCTCAGTTATATAAATTTGCTTTTGATAAAGTTCTGTGGAACGCACACATTGACTATATATATACATAATTCAAATGAATCTCCTAAGAGAGATACTTTCTTAATTATGATGTAATGAGAAAGATAGATGGAGAAGAGTCACTGCTCCTATGGAATCCACTCCTAGCTCTCCCTTTTTCTTAAGAAAATGTTACTATACTTGAATTCTTATACAACTTAATTAGTGGAAATTAAAGTTCCTTATGGAACTCTTATATTATTCTAATAACTTAGACATTTTTAAAATTAATTTATGAATCCAGATGAGTCTCCTAAAATATTTTTTAATTACACAATAAGAGAGATAAAAAGAGACATATGAGTCTCACTAACGTGGAATATCCACCTCTCTCTCTCTCTCTCTACTTCACTTCAATCCATACAAGAAAAATTAAAGTTAGCCATGCATAGCACTTTCATATTATTATTCTAATTAATAAACTATGTTTTTCTCCACAGATGTAACTTAATCAGTAATGCGACTTACTTAAAAAAATTTTATAAAGTTGAAAGTACAAAACAGGAAAAATAAAAAGGTATAATTAATGCTGAAAAGTAAAAAAGAAAAAATAGTTAAAAAAGTAAAAGAAGAAAGACAAAGGCACTGAACCTGGGCGAGATTAGCAATGCTATTTATAAGCCATTTGACTTACTACAGATTTGTTACATATATGGATTATACATATGTAGTTATAATTAATTTAACATTTTGTTTTCCTCTTAAATGTATAAAGGTTTGAAAGATTGAACTTGGGGGCAGCAGGAGGGAAGGCCAAAGTGTTAGGGACTATAATAGGGATTGGTGGGGCAATGGTTCTTACTTTCTTCAAAGGTTTTGAACTTCACATTTGGCCCTTCCACATGAATCTTTTGCATCCGCACTATGACCAAAACGGCAGCGCATCAACAGCACTTCATGCTCACTCAGAACACAGATTGCCAGGTGTTCTTTGTGCCATTTTGAGTTGCTTTTCCTATGCTCTATGGCTGATTATACAGGTCAGTCTATTTACCAATTTGCAAACCCATAAATTAACTTCTTCATCTGCATGTCGTTTGATGTGTAAGTTTGACATGTCGTTTGATGTGTGGTTCATAGTTATCTGAATTGTCGTTTTGGTTTATGGCACAGGCTAAGATGAGTGCAGAATATCCATGCCATCTCTCTAGCACAGCTTTGATGTCTACAATGGGAGCAATACAAGCCACTGCCTTTGCTCTCTCTGTTGATAGAGATTGGAGCCAATG
The DNA here is from genome assembly GCA_026686845.1 of Adenanthera pavonina. Taxonomy (NCBI): domain Eukaryota; kingdom Viridiplantae; phylum Streptophyta; class Magnoliopsida; order Fabales; family Fabaceae; genus Adenanthera; species Adenanthera pavonina. The sequence continues at coordinate 16,895,380 of JAIVEN010000017.1, forward strand.
GAAGTTGGGTTGGAATGTTAGGCTTCTCGCTGTTTCTTATGCGGTATGTTACAATCAATTACTCTAATTATAATCGTTAAACACGAAATTCGAAATCCCTTTCAATTCATTGACCTAACCAAACAACGAGAAGAAAGAAGGAGAGAGAAATGAGACTCACCTATTAGTAAAAAATTACACAACTCATGATCAATTATGTATACAATGAACCTCTCAATAATGATAACGAAATAATTAATTACATAGAATCATTTAAAAGAATTGTTTAATTTTGCAGGGAATTTTTGCTTCAGGAATAGTGGTGATTGTGATTGCGTGGTGTGTGAGGATGAGAGGTCCCATGTTTGCTTCTGTATTCAACCCTCTAATGCTTGTAATGGTGGCCCTTGCTGCTTCTTTGGCATTAAATGAGAAGCTTTATATAGGAAGGTATGCACACTAATCCCTATATTAATTCAAATCCAAATTATACTATGTATCAAACATCAAGATAAATTCATGATGCATTAATTTGATTAATTTGGTTATTTGTTAATATTGTTGGACAGTGTGGTTGGAGCATTGCTGATAGTGTGTGGGTTGTATGTTGTGCTATGGGGAAAGAGCAAAGAATTGAAGATGATGACTCAGTTGGTGCCATCAGAAACCCCCCAACAAGAACCTGAAGCCATTGAAGTTGTGGTCACCAATATGGCAGATCATGATCAAAAAATTTCACCAAAACAATAAAAATAATTCTGCTAAAAAGTACTTCATCACGATCATTCCTCATAGATAAACTGATCTCTTGCAATAGTGCTCATAAGATCTGTATATAGCTGAGACCCTTATCCACTTGTATGGAACTTTGATCTTTTGGAATAGAAATTCAATTCAGTTCAAAAGAGAGTAAGTGGCGGGTCCAAGACCTATTCTTCTTGTGTGCGTACGTGTTTCACACAAAGATATGGAGTCCACTTCTCTTCTTTTTCTTTATTGACTTTAGTTTCATTTGTTTCAAATCATTCCAGTCATATATATATCTTTTATACATTTCTTTAGTTTCTTTCAATCCTTTGTACTTTACTGTTAGTCAATGAAGTATTCAATTGTAACTCAAACGCATATCTACCAAGTATGTATTGTATTCTCAACACACACACACACACACGTCTTTTTTTATTCGCAGAAAAAGCACTAATACGAATATGACAGTGCGAAGAGTAGAGGGGTGAGTGATAGAACACCAAATTAGCTCACCCCTTATCAACAAGAAACAAGATATCTTGAGACAAAACTGGTGGTGGAGAGGATGAGGGACAAGAATCTAGACCTAATTATGCATATTCCATTTTCAGAACGATTGGCAAGCCGATTAGTAGCTTGATTCATGAATCGATATGGACCTACGCCAAAAAGAACACAAAATAATCTGTTGTGAAAATTTTCCGTCTTCTTAAAAAAAAGTTTATGTTGTGAACTTTGATTTATTGTAGTGAGGTTGCATAGGGAAATTCTGATTTTTTGTTGAAAGTCTGGTTCTATAAAACTGTGGAATCGTTTTGGATTTTTCATTTTCCTTTCAAGTGTGATATGCGAAAATTTTCTGGCATATGAAATGTGATTCTGGTATGAAGATTATGTTGTTTGGAGATATGGATGTTAATTTTTCGATGAGATCCACTATCCCTACTCCATGTTCTCGATTTCTTATTTTGCTTCTGAGAACTCTAATGGCAGATTAATTTAGTTATCCACTACACTGTAAATTTTGTTTTATTATTTAGACCTATCATTCTGTTGTTTTTAAAAGCAAACAATTTATTTATAAATAAGAGGTTTTATGGTATTTATCATGGTTTTTGAGCTTTTACATACTCTTAAGCAATTACACCATGTGAAGCTAAGCAGCTAATGAGTGTGTTCATAGGTTTGCTTATAATGGTAGGTTTTAATGGTATATCTATTAAAAATTTTATTTTGCCGGAAAGTAGGAATAATAATAATAAGAAATAAAAATATATATATATATAGCAAGATTTAAAGCTAAATAATTGTACCACATGAGCCTTTTAAACTCATGCAAATATTCGAGTTAATCGCTTTATTGTGTGAGATGATGTGTTCATGTAAACATGTTGATCAAGTTGTATGATTCAAGTTTATAACAATCATTTACAAAGTGATTTTAAAAATAATAAAATAATATTTCCAAATGCCTTATACAAATAAAAATGTTTTCCAATTATTTAAACTACATAATAAAACATTTATATTGTGGGGGTTCAGAACCTTAAGGTGCTTGAGGAATCAGTCTGTTGGACATAACGGCAAGTCTGCAACAGGTAGATTAATTTTATTTTTAAAATATAAAAAAGAAAAATATTTTCAAAAGATGAAAAAAAATATTTTCAAAATTAGATAAAAAAATGAGTAAGTTAGTGAAATTAAATTGCCTTTTTGCAAATTAAAACATACCAACTCATATTTCAGAAAATTATTTTGTTTACAAAAGGGTAAGTTATTTTTAATTAACTTTCCCTTATTATAAAATTGTAATCAAAAAATATCAACCAACTAACATGTATTTTTATATCAAACTACATGGACTTTTGTTGAATCAAGTGTTTTTGATGATTCCAAACCAACTGAAATTTCGAAGGAAGATATCAAAAGTATACAAGATATTTCAAGTGAAGAAATCTAGGAATCCAGGAAGAATTGAGAACAAAATTAGTTTGTAGGATTTTTCACTGTATTCACATGAGTAAAATGCTTTGATTCTTCACCCAAATATTTTTAAAATGTGTTTTTGAACAAATCTTATGTTAACTTATGACATATTTGAAAAATATTCATTAACAGACGAATTTTGAGGTGTTAAACTTGAAATGTTACTTTGAAAATTTAAATTTTATAACTGAAATTCGAACTTTGAATTGAAAATATGTAAGTCTGAAAAGAGGATCCTTTGATATACGAATTTCAACCTTTGAAAATTTGAATTTCAGTAAAATATAAACTGTGAAAAATGAAAAATTTGTCTGAAAATATGTCAAAGTTCATCTAAAAGTGAAGCTTAAAAAAAAAGTTCCAAGTCAGTCATCTGACAGACAAACTTTGATTTTGAAAATTCAAACTTTAGAAAGATTGTTTATAAGTTTGTTCAAATGCTCTTCTGACATACGAACTTTAGTTTTCAGAAAATTCAAATTTTGAATTAAGTTTGATAAGAGATCTCTCTCAAAGATAAACTTTGGTATTTGAAAATTCGAATTTCAAAAAAAATAACCTTTGTGTCATATTGAGTTGCTTACTGACAGATAAATTTTGGGCGCCAAAATTCAAACTTCGAATACGCTGTAACAATATGGAACAACTGTTCACACTTATCAGAAGAACTTTAAACTTGAAAATTCATATGTTCCAACATATAAACATTTGTTAAAGATAAAAATTCAAATTTTGTTTTAGAACAAATGAACTTTGAAGTTCAAAGTTAAAGCGCTTATAGTCTCTGTGAAATTCGTCTGTTGACACCCCAAAATTCGAACTTTGGATGTTAGACACATTAAGTGCGGTTGGTGAACGGATAGTTTTTGCAGAGTAACCATTGTGTAACGTCTCTAACAGCTAGATCTTGTCTCTAACGTATAGTTAAGACACAAATCTATAAATAAAACTTTATTTGAAGGTATGAATAACGATTTTACATTGTATCTACTGAAACTTTGCCAAATTCTTAAGACAAAGCTTTCTACTCTTCCACACTTTATAAACTGCTCTTCAACTGTCATATACACTTTAAATTAGAGAGTTTATTTATTGTAGTCAATCTTATCTTCATTTAGAAGAAAAATTTTCTTGTGAGGGGACTTCACAAGAGATTTGAGAAGCACTTAGTTAGAGTGCAGATAATGAGATTGTAAGCTCTTTGAACAGAGCATCAAGCTCTACTGAGACATTGCTAGAAACCCACCAAATTCTTGTAAGATAATGGAAAATCTCAAGTGGTAGCTTGAGGACTAGAAGTAAGTCAAGAGATAGAGACTGAACCAAGATAAATTCTTGTGTCCTTTTTCTCATACTTTACTTATTACCTTACTACTTCTTGCACTCTGTTTTTCGTATATTTTACTTTCACTGTTTTCTTGTAATTTTGTAGAAAACTTTCAAACTTCCCAATTCACCCCCCTATTGGGAAACCAGCATAACTAACAACTTTGATTCCTACTATAGGATACGTAGGCCTTAGGTTCTTATTTTAAGTCAAGTCAGCCCTTATAAATAAATAAATATTTCCTAATTTCTTTTCTTTATTTTTTCCAAATTTACCTAATTTTATTTTATTTTATTTTTTGCATGTGAATGATAAAGGATAACTAAAATATTTTTAGAAGCTATATTAATTTTCACAATCAACTTAAAGTAATCAATTTTAGGAACGAGTGTCATGGGATGCCTAACATCTTTTTCATACATAATCATATTTCCAAACCCAACTTTATTTCACAAATCATCACTTACCTTTTATTTGATTTTTCAAAATTTCCTTTAAAATTTTGATACGACTCCTTCAAAATTAGTTTTCATCTTGGAAGCCCATTTTTTCTCTTCTTCTTTATTTTCGTGCCCTCTATATTACATTTCGAGTGTGACAACTCCACTCCACTTTTTTTTCCCACATTTTTTCATTTTTTTTTTATTTGAATCATTCAAATCAAATAGAAAGTTTATATTCACTTATTTTTACTATCTAATAATATTCATTTGGTATGAGCAATTAAATATTTGTAACTCCTCACTCCTAATAGCGCCACGTGTGCCTTCTTCTTCCTCCCTACGTCCTGTGTTCATCATTATGAATGAATATTCCAACGAGGTACGCCCCTTAATGTTTCCTAATCATTTTTTTTCTTCGCTTTTATATAATATATTTTTATATAAACATTTTTAAATGTTATTGAAATTTCACTATTTTCTCGTCCTTTTAAAAAACCAATACTCTTCTCTAAATTTCATTTAAATCATATAAATCTCTTTTTTATTTTTCAAAATCTAACAAAATCTCCTTGAAAACAAACTTTCAATTATACAAATGTCTTTTGAGTTTTATTAAAATTATAGAGACATTTTCTCTAGATTCAAATACGCAAATCTCTCTTATTTCAAAATCTCTATAAAGAGGCAGAAATACCAACTAGCATGAACAAAATTTGCAGACAAGTCATTTGAAATAGTCTGCTACCTATTTAAAACATAGTAAAGAGATATAAAATGTATCTAATTTTTATTAAAAAATAGATAAATTTATTTTCTTAAAACATAATATTTGATATTGAGAACTAATATTGATTAATTCCAATTTAAATTGAGAGAGTCCCAATTAATGGCAAGCTTGTACAGCACATTCACTGCCGCAAATGCAATCTGCACCAACACTATTAACATCACTGGCTTCAACCCATTCAACATATTCAATATTTTACGTAAATCCTCCATCTTCACACTCTTTCTTCTTGTGGATATGTTTGTGAGTTAAATTGTAGGAATTATAGAGAGAGAGAGAGATTGAGTGGGGTTGTTGTGGGTGCTTAAGCATAGTAAATCTGAACCATTAAAATTAATCTGGATTGAGCAATGGTGGAGCCAACTGCCACCTTGACATTTGACAGCAATCCCTCTGAGTTGACGCCCACCGCGTATCGCTTTCTCTTTGGCTCTGCTTTCACTGTCCTCTTTGTAACACCCCTCATGACTTTGATTTGGCATTGTGTGAAGAACTGGAGGAAAACATGATGGAGGAAGGTTTAAGTAGAGTATGAAAGAGCTCCAAGCTGCGGTGAGAAGCAGGGCCGCCGCGGCGAGAGCAAGTCCAATGGTGTTTTCTAGTTGAAACATGGTGGAGCCATGGCAAGCTACCCTGAAGCAGTGGTGGGAGTTGAGAATCTGATTTAAATTAGAAACATTTCAGAAGAACAGAAAGAAAGAAATGAAAGGGAGCGATGGAGAAGAACGCGAGAGTTGTGCTAGGGTTCGAGATTTCTCGGCTTTGGAAGTAATTTTCGGACCTCAAGAGCTTAGATTCACCTGGATAAGTTGTGACATCCGGGCGCTGACAAGGGTGGGGATTGATCGTCGGTGCAAGCAAAGTAGGGGTCAGATAAAGTAATGAGGAGAACGTAATGAGGCACCGACAAGGAAAGGCTCCTGGCAGGCTTCTAAGCGGGAGGGGCATATGAATGAATCGAATACATACCAGAACGAGAGGGATCCAGAGACTGTATAGGTATGGGACTATACGGTTAAGGATAACTTAAAGGAATTGATAGGTACTACCTATACCAACAAGGTGCACTTACTTTTTTGGTAGCCTATCCCTAAAGAACTCCTCAGTTAAGCGTGCTTGACCTGGAGTAATTGTGGGATGAGTGACCTCCTGGGAAGGAAGTGTGTGAGTGAGGACAAAGCACACTGAAAAGGCTTGTGTTGGTTTGTGGGGACAGTCGTCAATTCTGAATAGTGGCCGGACGTTACATAAGTGATCTCTACTCCCTCTCCATTTTCTTTGGTTTAAATTTGGGGTTTTTCTGTTATGAGTTGAGATTTCCAGTTTGGGACAGAATCCATTGATTGAAATGTATGATATGGGGTTAAGGAAGTGTGTTTTAGTGTTCTCGTTGCTTGGATATGAGTTTTGAAGGGTTTATGCATGATTTGAGCTTAACCCTAGGTTGTTTTCGGTTAGGGCTCTTGGGCATCCAAAGTGTATGTGGTTGAATAGTGTTTAAATGGTTCTCAAGAGCTTATTGATGCATGAAAGGGGTGTTGGAACCTTGGGTTAGGCTAAATTGGTTGAATTGTGATGTTTGGTTTAATGGTATATTGTGTTAATTGAAGAATTGTGATATTGTGAAGGTTGTTTAGTAGCCTGAGAGGGGTTCAAGCGTGTTGGACAACTCGAGAAGTTCATGGAATCTGTATGTTATTGACACTTAAGGTAACCAGGTGTTTGTTTGTATCATATTGTTTGTATTGTATGATATTACGTATATTTGTATATTGTAACGTCCGGCCGCTATTCAGGATTGACGACTGTCCCCACAAACCAACACAAGCCCTTTCGGTGTGCTTTGTCCTCACTCACACACCTCCTTCCCAGGAGGTCACCCATCCCACAATTACTCCAGGTCAAGTACGCTTAACTGAGGAGTTCTTTTAGGGATAGGCTACCGAAAAGGTAGGTGCACCTTGTTGGTATAAGTAGTACCTATCAATTCCTTTAAGCTATCCTTAACCGTATAGTCCCATACCTATACAGTCTCTGGATCCCTCTCGTTCTGGTATGTATTCGATTCATTCATATGCCCCTCCCGCTTAGAAGCCTGCCAGGAGCCTTTCCTTGTCGGTGCCTCATTACATTCTCCTCATTACTTTATCTGAAGCCCCACTATTCTTACACCGACGATCGCTCCCCGCCCTCGTCAGCGCCCGGATGTCACATATATATATGCATGTTTCTTTCATAACACAATATAAATGTGTTTGTGTGTACTATTTTCTATATATCATGGTATGCACACAGCTAGATGATGATTATGATGATGATCTTGATGTGACATGACATGATGTATGCATGACATTGTGACATGACATGATGCATGCATGACATTGTGACATATGATGATGATGATTATATGATGATATGAGCATCACCACATGGCATTGTTAGATTGTGATATATGATGGATTGGGTGGTGATGACAATACGATATGATATATGATGATATAAGATATGATTAGGGAGAATAAGGATGAGATCCCTGTCGCTAAATCCTCCCCTATGGCAAGGGGAGCCGGGCAGCACTGGACTGTACTTTTCCTAAATCATCACCAATTCGAGGTGGTCAAGGGGAAGGAGAGCCACGGTCTGAACACTGGTGTAACCTTTAGCCAAGTTTCATTAGTGTAAGGTGAGCTTGGTGATATCCCGAAATCAGTCTTCACCGACTGTTAGAAAGGAATTACCTATATGAAATGTCTTATTATGACGATAGCCCGTGGTTCCAACTGTGTACGAGGGAGACATGCATTTCATTCATTTCACATTGCATTTATGAGTTGTATGAAATATATGTATATAAGTGTGTGTGTGTGGTTGTCCCCGGTTACTGAGACATTATCTCACACCCCTCTCCCATGAACTAACCTTTCAGATGACGGTTCTAGCACTAGTCCTGAGAAATCCAAGGAGTAGCATCGGACGTGAGAATACTAGGTCTATGTAGTATATATGTGTTTTGGATATGTATCTTGTGCCAAGTATGAAGAAGGTTTTGTAATGAATGTACGACATGGATAAGGATTGTTATGGATAAATGTACGTATGGTTATCTATGTGGAATTATGTTGTATGTGATGTGTATGTTGTATTGTGGTGATTACATGGTTTGAAATGCTGGAAAGACAGTATGGTGGTGTTTGTGAGCGCAGAGTGAATTTGGGCCTCATTGGTGTATTTTAGGGTATGTAGCTCGTTTTGTCAAGTTGGGGTTCAAGGGGCTCAAATCTCAGAGAAGTAGTTCCTTTGAGGTAAAATCTTTTTGGACAAGTTGGGTTGGGGGTTTTGGACCTGTATGAATGGTCTTTGAGTGATTATTTGCCTTTGGTGGCAATTGGAGGTGATTAGTGGTGAGTTTTAGTCAATAAGTGGCTAAAATGGTGTCAGGGGTCCAGAATCTCCATACGGAGTTGGATTAAGGTGAAGTTAGTGTCTATGGATAGATTGAGACTAGATTGACTTGGAGGAGTTAGAATCAAGTTAATCAGAGGTCGAAGTATAAAGTTATGAGTGTCGGAAGTTCACCTTGGTGGTTGAAGTTTGTTGGTATAAAAAACCAGCAGGGGGTGTTGCGGCTCTAGGTAGCAAGCCGCGGCGCCATGAAATCCAGTAGCGTGGTGAGACAAGGGAGGTTTGGAGCTGCGGCTATACTGTAGCACCCGCGGCCGTGGCCTCAACCCAGTTTTTTGTGTTGTTTGGTTCGTTTCCGCTGTTCTGAAATTTTGGAAAGTTGTTTTGAGATGTTTGAGTTGCGTTTGGTTGGTATTATGAAGGTTTTGGTTAAGTCTGGAGGTGATTGTGAGTAGGTTGTTACACTTTCGCTCTTGTCTTTGAAAGGTTTGATTGGTCCTCCTTCATTTTAGTTGTTGGAGCTTATTAACATGGCCATAATGTTTGACACGAACAAGAGACCAAAGCTCACTTGGAGAGTGCTATTCATGGCATTTCTTTTTGGGTATATATTCCTTACCCTTCTGCATTTCCTACTTTTTGGGTATATAAATTTTAGGTTTAATTAGTAAAAGTAGTACGTCTTTTTTTTTTCTTTTCTTTTCTTTTTTTCCTGTTTACGAAGACGTATAATTTGTTGCAGTTAACATGCTGATCAAAATGCAAATCCAGTTTTTTATGATCACATCGAATATTGAATTGGTTGAGGCATTAATTTAAAATTTTAATCGATCCTTGATCTATTTTATCCAATTAATTTCTACTGTTTCATGACCAATTTTTACTTGATAGTTCGGTTTTACATCTTATGGTTTTTGTTATATTTCAGGGGAAGTTTGTTCCAGAACCTTTTCTTTGAGGATTTGGCTTTGACATCGGCAACTTTTGTTTTTGCTATCTACAACTTCATTCCACCCATCACTTTCATCCTGGCTATCTCTTGCGAGTATAATTTTTCTTCATTTTTTATATATTATAAATTAACAATTTTCTTTCAAAAATATATTTTGTTATTTTAAAGTAATATTATTGAGACAAAGTGTAGAAGGAACTTAAATTCAATGTTAAGTTGTTATTTTCATCATTCTCTTGATTTAATTAAAGCCATAATTATTTTGTTCTACATGCAGTTAATTATTAATTAAAACTATGCCGATGTCACGTCCATCGTAGAATGAATATTAAATAAATGACATCTTAATTAGTGGAAATTAAGTATCGTAATCCAATATCCAATATTATAACAATAACCTATTCGTAGCTATGGCCCCAGATATTTAAAGGTACAATATTGAAATAGAAAGTGCATATTTGCATGATGAAAAGTCAAATCTCTCTTTTCTTTTTTTTTTTCAATTATTGTTCGCTAAATAAATCATATTTATTTTGTCTTATACGTAATTAAATTGCAACATGCTCAGTTATATAAATTTGCTTTTGATAAAGTTCTGTGGAACGCACACATTGACTATATATATACATAATTCAAATGAATCTCCTAAGAGAGATACTTTCTTAATTATGATGTAATGAGAAAGATGGATGGAGAAGAGTCACTGCTCCTATGGAATCCACTCCTAGCTCGCCCTTTTTCTTAAGAAAATGTTACTTTACTTGAATTCTTATACAACTTAATTAGTGGAAATTAAAGTTCCTTATGGAACTCTTACATTATTCTAATCACTTACACATATTTAAAATTAATTTATGAATCCAGATGAGTCACCTAAAATATTTTTTTACTATACAATAAGAGAGATAAAAAGAGACACATGAGTCTCACTAACGTGGAATATCAACCTCTCTCTCTCTCTCTCTCTCTCTACTTCACTTCAATCCATACAAGAAAAATTAAAGTTAGCCATGCATAGCACTTTTATATTATTATTCTAATAAACTTTTTTTTTCTCCATAGATGTAACTTGACCAGTAATGCGACTTACTTAAAAAAAATTTATAAAGTTGAGAGTACAAAACAGGAAAAATAAAAAGGTATAATTAATGCTGAAAAGTAAAAAAGAAAAAAATATTTAAAAAAGTAAAAGAAGAAAGACAAAGGCACTGAACCTGGGCGAGATTAGCAATGCTATTTATAAGCCATTTGACTTAATTACTACAGATTTGTTAGATATATAGATTATACATATGTAGTTATAATTAATTTAACATTTGTTTTCCTCTTAAATGTATAAAGGTTTGAAAGATTGAACTTGGGGGCAGCAGGAGGGAAGGCCAAAGTGTTAGGGACAATAATAGGGATTGGTGGGGCAATGGTTCTTACTTTCTTCAAAGGTTTTGAACTTCACATTTGGCCCTTCCACATGAATCTTGTGCATCCACACTATGACCAAAACGGCAGCGCATCAACAGCACTTCATGCTCACTCAGAACACAGATTACCCGGAGTCCTTTGTGCCATTTTGAGTTGCTTCTCCTATGCTCTATGGCTGATTATACAGGTCAGTCTATTTTCCAATTTGCAAACCCATAAATTAACTTCTTCATCTGCATGTCGTTTGATGTGTGGTTCATAGTTATCTAAATTGTCATTTTGGTTTATGGCACAGGCTAAGATGAGTGCAGACTATCCATGCCATCTCTCTAGCACAGCTTTGATGTCTACAATGGGAGCAATACAAGCCATTGCCTTTGCTCTCTGTGTTGATAGAGATTGGAGCCAATGGAAGTTGGGTTGGAATGTTAGGCTTCTCACTGCTTCTTATGCGGTACGTTACAATCAATTACTTTACTTACGATCATTAAATATGAAATTCGAATCCCTTTCAATTCAGTGATAGAACGAAACAACGAGAATAAAGGAGAGAGAAATGAGACTCACCTATTAGTGAAAAATTACCTAACTCATGATCAATTATGTATACAATGAAGCTCTCAATAATGATCATAAAATAATTAATTACATAGAATCAATTAAAAGAATTGTTTAATTTTGCAGGGAAGTTTTGCTTTAGGAATAGTGGTGATTGTGATTGCATGGTGTGTGAGGATGAGAGGTCCCATGTTTGCTCCTGTATTCAACCCTCTAATGCTTGTAATGGTAGCCCTTACTGCTTCGTTGGCATTAAATAAGAATCTTTATATAGGAAGGTATATACATTAAACCCTGTATTAATTGAAATCAAAATTATACTATGTATCAAACATCAAGATAGATTCATGATGCATTAATTTGATTAATTTGGTTATTTGTTAATATAGCTGGACAGTGTGGTTGGAGCATTGCTGATAGTGTGTGGGTTGTATGTTGTGTGTAACACCCTACCAAAACAAACATCCTTTCTTGACCAAATTTTTTAACTACTAACCAACCACAACCCAAATTCATTTCCCAAAACATCATAACAGTGGGAAAACACCAAAAGACACCATAACAAGATAAGGCCGCGGCCAACTACATTACTGCCGCGACCTTAGCCAGGCAGTAAGGCTTGGAGCCGCAGCCAAATTTCTGGCACCACAACCCCCGCATCAGAATCCATAATAGCAATCTGCAGATTTTCCGAGCCAACTTCTGTCGCGCATAACTTCTTGCTCCGACCTCCGTTGGCCTAATTCCAACACCTACAGGTTACTCTTATCATTATCTAACCATGGGTACCAATTTCACTCGAATCCAACTCTATTTGGAGATTGTAGACGTCCAACATCATTTTGACCATTTTTATCATAACCCACAAACTATAACCTCCAGTTGCTTCCAAAGGCAAATAGACACCTAGGGACCATTCACTCAGGTCCTATTTGGTTCAACCAACTTGTTCAAGGAGGTTTTACCCTAAAGAAACTTCTTCTCCTAGAATTAACCCCCCCTGAACCCTAAAACCACATAATGGGCTTCGACATACGGCCATTCTAACATACAAATAAATGCTCCTACATTAAGGACCCATACGGGGGTCCACTATCATCATCACTCACATCTTACCCATTCATGACACCTATCCACATCATTCATAACATCCATCAATATCCCTATCATCTCATAGTCATTCTATCATCACATACATCTGTATACTCCTAGGACACTCGTCTCGGCAACGAGGCTATAACAACCTAATTAGCACAAAATTACATAAACTAAAATACAACCACAATTATACTTGGGATTCCCTAAGACGGAGAGGCCTGCAACTCCGTGGTCTTCTCTGAACTAGCACCATAGTCTTCACCTAAAAGATTAGTCATGGAGGGGGTGTGAGACAATGTCTTAGTAACCGGGATAAACACATACACACATATATAATATCATCAAAACCACACACATATGTAAATGATGCAGTGCAATGCCAATGTCATGAGATGCATGCCTCAATGCATGTCTCAGTGCATGTCTCCCTCAACATGGTTGGAACCACGAGATGGCATCATCATACGACATTTCAATAGGTAATTTCCTTCCAACAGTCAGTGAAGACTGATTCCGGGACATTACCAAGCTCACCTAACACTAGGTTACCCGGCCCAAGGTCACACTAATGATTAGACTATGGCTCTCCTTCCCCTGGACCACCACAAATTGGTGGTGATTTAGGGAAGGTGCAATCCACTGCCGCCTAGCTCTCCTATGGCTGTATAAAGGATTTAGCAATAAGGATCCCATCCTATCACCAAATCATATCATCATCATATCATATCAGAGTCCACTGCCACTTGGCTCTCCCAAGGAGAGAATTTAATAGTAGGGATCTTTTATCACATCATTATATCATATATCATCATATCTCATCTCATCACCACCTCCAATCAACCATATCTCACTATGCTCATGGGTGGTGATGTATATGTCATGCTAACATGCCTCGGAATGCATATATCTAATCATCATCATTGTCATACTAGCATGCAATGATATGAGGGTGCCACAGTCACGTGTGCACATATACAAAATCATACTCATCATCCTCAAATATTCACATTAACACATATACATATTATCATCATATACTATCTTGTCCAGCCGTGTGCATACCACAATATATAGAAAACCATACACATACACATAATGATATCATGGTATGAATGGAGGCATGCATATATATATCAACATATAACATAAATATACAAACACCTGATTACTTCAGGTTATCAACACCACGCTCACAGAGGCTTAGGCAAGCCTCTGGAGCACCCATCACAAACTATGTGCCCATGATTTGCCAATCAACCACTATAACATCATAATACTTCCAATTAGTATAATGCACATATTAACCATAATTCACAATCCAACCATTCAAACTTAACCCATTGTTCCAAGAGTATTAACACCTCTCAATAAGCCTCAATTACACATTCTAACCATGATTATCCACATATATTTTGGATTTCACTCACCCTTAACCCATTCCAACCTAGGGTTTGACTTAAATCACACATACTCCCTCTAAAACTCATACACAAAGCTTCCTAACACTACATAACACTTCTACAATACTAAATCAAGCATTTTTAATTGGTGGATTCTTCCTCAAACTCAAAACCCAACATACTCCCACTGATTTCCAACCCAAATCCGAAGAGAAAAGAGAGGGGAGAAAACAAGATCAACTTACTAACCATTAATCAAGTTCCCCAAGTCTAAAAAACATCCCCTCAGGTCAGATTTCATGTGCCCTACCAGAGCTTCTCCATCGCTCTCTCCATTCTTCCTTTGTCTATCCGATTGAAATATTTCTAATTTAAACAAAATTTTTTATTTTCACCACGGCGCCAGTGTCCTCAATCTAGATATTTTCCAAGTTGTCACACGTGTCTCGCGGCAGCGGCCCTGCACCTCGCCGTTGCGTGGCTCTTTCTTAGTCTCAAATATTGAATTTCTCCCATGTCGCTTCTTTCTCCGGTCTTGTTTCCTCTAATCATGCACGCATCACAAGTATGCTTCATGTTAGCTCAGGACTAAGTTCAATGCAATCTAATAATGGTTGTTACATTGTGCTATGGGGAAAGAGCAGAGAATTGAAGATGATGACTCAGTTGGTGCCAACAGAAACCCCCCAACAAGAACCTGAAGCCATTGAAGTTGTGGTCACCAATATGGTAGATCATGATCAAAAAATTTCACCAAAACAATAATAATAATGATGCTGAAAAGTACTTCATCATGATGATTCCTCATAGATAAACTGATCTCTGGCAATAGTGCTTATAAGATCTGTATATAGCTGAGACCCTTATCCACTTGTATGGAACTTTGATCTTTTGGAATAGAAATTCAATTCAGTTCAAAAGAGTAAGTGGCGGGTCCAAGCCCTATTCTTCTTGTGTGCGTACGTGTTTCACGCAAAGATATAGAGTCCACTTCTCTTCTTTTTCTTTATTGACTTTAGTTTCATTTGTTTCAAATCATTCCAGTCATATATCTATCTTTTATATATTTCTTTAGTTTCTTTTAATCCTTTGTACTTTACTGTTTGTCAATGAAGTATTCAATTGTAACTCAAACGCATATCTACCAAGTATGTATTGTATTCTCAACACACACACACACACGTCTTTATTTATTCGCAGAAAAAGCACTAATACGAATATGATAGTGCGAAGAGTAGAGGGGTTAGTGATAGAACACCAAATTAGCTCACCCCTTATCAACAAGAAACAAGATATCTTGAGACAAAACTGGTGGTGGAGAGGATGAGGGACAAGAATCTCGACCTAATTATGCATATTCCATTTTCAGAACGATTGGCAAGCCGATTAGTAGCTTGATTCATGAATCGATATGGACCTACGCCAAAAAGAACATAAAATAATCTGTTGTGAAAATTTTCCGTCTTCTAAAAAAATAGTTTATGTTGTGAACTTTGATTTATTGTAGTGAGGTTGCATAGTGAAACTCTGATTTATTGTAGAAAGTCTGGTTCTATAAAACTGTGGAATCGTTTTGGATTTTTCATTTTCCTTTCAAGTGTGATATGCGAAAATTTTCTGGCATATGAAATGGGATTCTGGTATGAAGATTATGTTGTTTGGAGATATGGATGTTAATTTTTCGATGAGATCCACTATCGCTATTCCATGTTCTCGATTTCTTATTTAGCTTCTGAGAACTCTAATGGCAGATTAATTTAGTTATCCACTACACGGTAAATTTTGTTTTATTATTTAGACCTATCATTTTGTTGTTATTAAAAGCAAACAATTAATTTATAAATAAAAGGTTTTTTGGTATTTGTCACGATGGTTTTGGAGCTTCCATGTACTATTAAGTCTTAAGCAATTACACCATGTAGGGTTAATGAGTGTGTTTATAGGTTTGTTTATAACGGTAGGTTTTAATGGCACATCTATTAAAAATTTTATTTTCCTAAAAAAATAATAATAATAATAAATAAAAATAATATATATAGAAAGATTTAAAGCTAAATAATTGTATCATATGAGGCTTTTGAACTTATACAGGTAT
Organism: Adenanthera pavonina; assembly: GCA_026686845.1. NCBI lineage: Eukaryota > Viridiplantae > Streptophyta > Magnoliopsida > Fabales > Fabaceae > Adenanthera > Adenanthera pavonina. Next base: position 16,911,573 of record JAIVEN010000017.1, read on the forward strand.
TTGAGTTAATCATTTTGTCACATGAGATAACGTGTCTGCATAGACATGTCAGTCAATTTGTATGATTTAAGTTTATAATAATCATTTACAAAGTGATTTTAAAAATAATTAAATAATGTTTCCCAATGCCTGATACAAATAAAAATGTTTTCCAATTATCTATTTTAAGAAAACAATAACAAAGATGAAATCCTTATATAAAAAATAATTGACTAAATAATCACACCTAAGAGAGGTTCCAAAGCTTCCATAGGTACCTTAGATAACTATGTTGTTGTGTGAAATAGCGAATCCACTAAATATGTCCACTAAATATGTCGATTAAGTTATCCGCAATTCATCAAAATATATAATAATTATTTGTAAAATGATTTTTTTAAGAAAGTAATTATATTTCATAAAAACAATAATAATACAATAATCTTTTCTATTTTTCTTTTTTAAATTACATAATAAAACCTTTATATTGTGGGGGTTCAGAACTTCCATAAGTACTTAAGGAATCGGTCTATTGGGCATGACAACGAATCTGTAGCAGCTAAATCAATTTTATTTTTAAAAATACAAAAAATAAATATATTTTCAAAATCTGAAAAATAAAAAAAATAATTTCAAAATTAGATAAAAATAAAAGTAAGTTAGCAAAATTAAATTACCTTTTTACAAATTAAAACATACTAACTCATATTTCATAAAATTATTTTGTTTACAAAAGAATAAATTATTTTCAATTAATTTTCTTTTATTACAAAATTATAATTAAAAAATATCAACAAACTAACACATATTGTTATTCCAAACTATGTGGACTTTGATCCCTACTACAAGGTACGTAGGTCCTAAGTTCTCATCCTAAGTCAAGTCTACCCTTATAAATAAATAAATATTTTTCAATTTCATTTCCTAATTTCTTTTCTTTATTTTTTTTCAAATTTGCTTAATTTCCTTTATTTTGTTCTTTTCTACCTTTGTTTTTTGTTTTTTATTTTTGCATGTGAATGATAAAAAATAACTAAAATATTTTTAAAAGTCATGTTAATTTGTATAATCAATTTAAGATATTGTTCCTAAGAACGAGTGTAATGAGGGTATCTAATACCTTATTCATACATAACCTACTGTCAAACCCAACTTTATTTCACAAACCATCATTTCCCTTTTATTTAGTTTTTCAAAATTTCCTTTAACATTTAGGTGGCAACTCTTCCAAACTCACCTTTCATCTTAGAAGTTAATTCTTTCTCTTTCTCTTTTTTTGTTTTCATGACATTCATTTTGTATATCGAGTGTGATAATTCCACCCCGCTTTTTTTTTTCCCACATTTTTTTATTTTTTTTATTTGAATCATTCAAATCAAATATAGAAAGTTTATATTCATTTATTTTTAATATCTGATAGTATTCATTTGGTATGAGCAATTAAATATTTGTAACCCCTCACTCCTAATAGCGCCACGTGCGCCTTCTTCTTCCTTCCTACGTCCTGTGTTCATCATCATGAATGAATATTCCAACCAAGTACGACCCTTCATGTTTCCTAATCATTTTTTTTCTTCACTTTTATATCTAATATATTTTTATATAAACATTTTTAAATCTTATTGAAATTTCACTATTGTCTCGTCTTTTTAAAAAACCAATACTCTTCTCTAAATTTCATTTAAATTATATAAATCTCTTTTTTAATTTATTCTGCAAAATCTACAAAAATCTCCTTGAAAAAAAACTTTCAATTATACAAATGCCTTTTGAGTTTTATTAAAATTAGAGACATTTTCTTTAGATTCAAATACACAAATCTCTCTTGGAAAAAATCTCTATAATTTTAGAAAAAGTTAATAAGAATATGTATAATTTACTTTTAATATTTTTGAATATATTTAAGAGATAAATTTTATAAATAATATATCTAATGTGTATATTTATATACATAATTAAAACAAAACTCACTCTGTCACCAAAAAAAAAAACACTTTGACTTGCTTACATGTTTTATAAATAAGATTTAATCTATTTATCAATTGTGATTAGATTGAATGATAAAGAACTTATTACCTATTAAACAAGGCTTCAAATTCAAGCCTGGGGGAAAAATACATTGAGAGAACTTTTCTTCAATTAGCACTCTCTCAATTTAAATTCGAATTAATCAATATTAGTTCTCAGTATCAAATATTATGTTTTAAAAAAATAAATTTATCTATTTTTTTAAATAAAAATTAGATACATTGTATATCTCTTCACTATGTTTACTAATACATAATGACAACAACTCAATTTTCTTAAAAAGAAATACATTTTTTATAAGAACGATGTAAATAGTAATAGATAAGTACAAAGAACAAATATAAGAAGGTTAAATAAATGAAAAGTGCCTAAAATTACCAAGGAGGTCTTTTGTATCAGACAAAATGGACAAGATAGAATAAGATAAAGAGCCTCCATTGGTAATAAGTCTAGAAAAATTAGAAATTTTACATGACAAGTAAATAGGAAAATTAAAGGGGTTTCTAACAAAAGATTAATAAGAAATCTAGGTAAGAATATTACAGAGAGCTTCTAATCTACCAAGCGTGTGATTAAAATTGAAAAACCAGCACCAGTTGAATAAGTGATACAAAAAGAATGAAAGATTGCACCTAACCTTCCAACCTATTCTTTTTTTTCACAATAAAGAGGCAGAAATGTTATATTTAATACAATATAAGTTTTGATTATGACAAATATAAAGTAATAAGGAACAAATACATCATATTTACCTAACATATATTTTGTTCCTAAAAGAAGTACAATGTGTATTAACATGTATTTAATTGTGTTTATAATGCATATATCATGCTATGTACTAATATATTTACTGTACTTTTATATTTTATAATACAAGTTGGATGTATAAATTGGACAAACTATCTGGCTAAGAGCACTCGCACCGCAACAAGAGTTGGAAAATTTGTTTAAATTAGAACATTTCAGTCAGATGAACGAAGGGAAAATAGAGGAGAAAAGAGGGAACAATATTAGGGTTTGTGAGATCCAATGCTTATGAGTGATTCCTAGCCTCTAGAAGCTTCTTAAATTGTTGGTAAGTGATTCTTGCTCCTACCTTTCCATTTTTCTTTGGTTTTTGAGATGAATATTTGGGTATAGGTTTGGGTTTTCTGGTGTTGGCCAAAATCTATGGATTAAATTAGATTAAATGGGATTAATGAGATGTTATTTAGTGCTAAAGATGCTTGCGTATGAGTTTTAGAAGGATTATACATGATTTGGGGTAAACCCTAGGTTAGAATTGGTTAAGGGTATATGAAATCCGAAATGTGTGTGATTGGTTAGGGTTTGAATGATCATTGAAAGCTCATAGATGTCTGAAAATGCGGTTGGAACCTTAGGTTAAGACTAAATAGTTGAATTATGAATTTTGGCATAGCTATATTATATGTTGATTGTGGACATTATAGCATTATAGAGGTTGTTTGGTTGGCTGAAGGAGTTCAAGTCGTGGGTTAGCAATCCAAGAAGCTTGTGGAATCTTGTGTATGGTATTGACAACCTAAGGCAACTGGGTATTCGTAATTTATGTGAATATATGTTGCTATATATGTATATATGCATGTTCCCTTTCATACCATGATATTGGTTTTATATCTGTATGGTTTTTATACATGTCGTGGTATGCACACAGCTAGTTGAGATAGGATGATTGTTTATGTTGTGTGTATATGTAGCATTCTCATACCATTGCATGTTAACATGTCCATATGATGGTTATGATGATGATATATATACGTGTTTTGAGGTATGTTGGCATGACATTGACATCATCACCATGTGATTGCATAGTGAGAGATTGATGTTGAGGTGATGATGAGATGTGATATGATCATGATATGATATATGATGATGATATGATCAAGATTCCTACCACTAAATCATTTCCGATAGATAAATAAGCAAGGTGGCAGTGGATAAGGTGATATGATGAAATATCACTGTCACTAAATCCTCTCCTGTGCCTAAGAGAGTCAGGTGGCAGTGGATTTAGGGATGCACCTTCCCTAAATCACTACCAATTTGTGGTGGTCCAGAGAAATGAAAGCTACTATTTAAGCACTAGTGTGACCTTTGGCCAAGTTGTATTAGTGTAAGATGAGCTTGGTGATGTCTCGGAATTAGTCTTTGCCAACTATTAGAAAGGAATCATCTATCTAAAATGTTTTGTGATGACGTCAGCTTGTGGTTCTAGCCATGCATAAGGGAGAGCATGCATACCACTGCATTTGTATTTCATTGCACCATGTGTACAATTGCGTGGTGTCACACCTTAACCTTAGGAATCATTTACTATTCATCCTTAGTAGTTTAGGTTCCAATTGGATGTATTTGGAAGCATATTTGGGCCAAATTCGAAAATTCCAAAAATTTACCTAAAGTCACTATTCATTTGGTAAATATAAAAATTTGGCTGAACTTTGAAAAATCATAACTAATTCTAGAAAAATCGTTTAAGGGTGGTTCAAATTGCTAGATTCATCTCTTAAAATACTCTATGAGGGAAAAATATTAATTTGAAATTTTATTAGGCAGATTGCTACAGTAAATTTCGTGAATTTACTTGCAATTTTACCCTAATTTTTCCAAATTTCATTCCCTAAAATTCCATAATACCATACTTTCAATGGTAGTCACATAACACATATAAAATTGATCCAAAACATACTTTTATTCATCATCTAGGAGTCACACATAATTTACATAATTGTGACATAAAATGTCATTATACTTGATATTACGTAAGCATCCAAAATCCCCTTCCTATTTCTAAACATTTCTTCATGGATCCTCCTTTATCTCCTTGCCTTTCACATGAATTGAACCTAATCATGGTTAGATATTTGGTGGGGTGAGATTTAAGAAAATCTCAATAACATCATAATCTCATTCTTAGCATAATATTTAAAAATAATTGCAAGAAACATGATTTCATTTTGGCATGGTAACATTTAGGATCAAAAGGCATCTTTTAGCATGTTCATCATGTTCTTCACATGTTCATGCTTGTTCATGCAAAAATTCATAGCATATTCATCATTCTTTCACCATTTTGATCCAACATCATCAACATGTTCATATCATAAACATGTTTTCTACCTACCAATCATAGAAATACAAAATCTAAACAACCATTTAGAAATTAAATGCAAGAAAGGGAAAAGATGTTACCTTGAACTTGCAAATTTTCCTTTCCTCTTCTCCTCCTTCTCTCTATAACTCACTCTCTCACTAATATATGGTGGATTTTCGTTTTTGGTGTGAATAATGGAGGGGAGGAAGAGCCTATTTATAGACAACAAGAAGCAACTCCATCCATTTGATTAACTTTTGATGCAAGGGCCAAAATTGCATTACATCATCTCTTTTCTCCACCATACACCTAATTTCTTCACATAATTGTTATCTAATTAATTTTCCCTCTCTTTTCATTAATTTGGATGCCATTTTTATCTCCAAATAAGGTAAATATTGCATCATTATGTTTACATAAGCTTACTTCATCCAAACTTCCAATTTTGACACCTAATCTTTGAAATAGTGTCATGCATGGTGGTTAACTCTCCTCCACTCCTTTTCCTTCTTATTTGCACGAAATTTTGAGTGATAATTCAGCCCAAGATAGTGCCTTTAATTATTTGGGCTTAAACCATTTAATTCTAGGCCCAATTTCAACATATACCAGGTTTCGGGCTCTGATTATGTAAATTTTGTCTGGTAAAATTTTTCATGCATAAATATATTTAAAATATGAATTTCAAATTCATTATGACCTTAATTAATCATTTATAAGCCCATATAATTTATTTTAGAAGATATTTTACCTTATTGGGCTCTAACCGAAAACACCGATAAAATTAGTGCTGATTAGTTTTTCCTGTAACTTCTCTGCATGGAGGATTATTATAAACCTTCTAATATTATTTTGAACTTATTCTTGATTATTTCATAGTCTACTGGGTCACCTATAATTTAATTAGTCTGAAAATCGGGTGAATTGGGCTCATTGGGCTCTTTATCCTTTCTTGACATCATTTGAGCTATTCTTGTTAATAATACTTCTGGGTTTCCCAAAAATCATCCCTAGCCTATTATGGTTTTCTACACCTTTATTGGGCCTCCATGAATAGTACTTTTGGCCCATTAAGAAACCGGTGCAGTTTTACTGGGCTCGGACTCCGATTTTGGCCCAATATCCATTAGATCGATTCTATGGCTATTTAAACCTTATAGAAAAATCCAGTATCTCTTTTTATGCCCTAATATATCTGAGTTTCCTGATCTAGACTTATTTTCTAATTCTTATTAATTTACAGATTATGGAACTTCGGATCAATTTTCTGCCCAATATATCTATTTTCTGGTTTTGCTTATTAGAGTATAATTTCTTACGAGAATTTTCTTGAATCACCTCCTATAACCAGTCTTAGTAAATACTGGACAGATGATTTGTTTGAGGAAATGACATCTATGTCCCCTTTTTTGTCTTTTTACTAATAATTAATATTTTCAATTATGCCATCCAACTTTCTATGCAATTTGGTCCCTGATCATTCTTTGCAATTTAGTCCCTAATTTGATCTACATAAGATATTTAAGCTCTTTTAATTCTAATTATGCAGTAATTCTCTAAACTAGAATTCAAACAAAATCATAAAAATTTAGATGTTACAGTGGATTATTATCTATGTTGCCTGTATGTGTTCTCAGTTACTAAGACTTTGTCTCACACCCCCTCTCATGACTAACATTGCGGGTGAAAGCTCTGGCGCTAGTTTGGAGAAGATGAGGGAATTATAGTCAGCCATGCATTGGGAATCTTCAAGTCATCAGTGGTGTGTGTGTTGTCTATATCATATATTGTGCCAAGCAGGATAGCATGTTTGTAAGCCATATGAGAATAATGACATTAAGATGATGATGGTTGTTTGATGTTGATGATTATGAATGTTGCATGATGATATGGATAATTGTAATGATGATGTTGATGATGATGGGTTTGGATATGTGGTATGTATAGGTGTGTCTATGTGATGATGGTTTGGGCCCCAGCATGGGTTATTATTGATGAAACAAGTGTATTTGTGTTAGAATGGTCGTATGTGTGAGCTCGAAGAGGATTTTGGTCCTAGATGATGTGATTTGGGTATATAACCCATTATGTGAAGTTAGGGTTTAAGAGGGTCAATTCTCAGAGAAGTGGTTCCTCTAAGGTGAAACCTCTTTAGACAAATTGGTTGAGTCAATTAGGACCTGTATGAATGGTCCATAATGGTCAAATTGCCTATGGTGACAATTAAAGAAGGTTTGTTGTGAGTTTTGACCAAAAAGTGGTCAAATCGGTGGTGTCCAAAATCTCTATATGGAGATAGATTCAAGTGAAACTGATGTCTATGGATAGATTCGAACAAGGGTGACCTATAGGAATTGGAATTAGGTTAGTCGGAGATTGAAGCATAAAGTTATGTACGTTAAAAGTTCGCCATGAAAACTTAGAAATTGCTGATATGGTATCAGCATAGGACGTCACAGTGTTAATCATCTCTGGTTGAGAAATTTAGAACCCTAAAGTTTCCACGCCATAGTGGCACTGTTAAGGCCATGACGCCGCACTCTAATTTTGCTGTTTTGGTTAGTTTTTCGAAATTTCAGGTGATGTGTAAGGCACATTAGAGTAGAGTATTACATTTTTTGTATTAAAGCAATGACTCAGGCCATTATTTCTGCTTGTGGTAATACTTTGCACAATTTCAATTGCATAGACTTATATATTCATATTACAATACTAGTCCAGAGCCATATAACTAAACATATTGTTACTTGTGTGTAGAAGAAAATGTCTCACAGGGGAAAACAGAATAATAGTGATTTGATGAGATAAATGCATGAGATGTTGGCAAGCCTTAGTGATTGAGAAAATACTCAGGGGAAACATTAAATAGACTGTAAGAGCAAATGAATCGACAAGAGTATGATGATGTGAATGAAGAGGCTGGCATGTAGATTTGAATGTAGGAGAGGACAATAATGATGAGGATAAGAATAAGGTGGAATCTTAGAGAGCCCCAAGAATTGAAAGAAGGGGTATCTCCTCCCAACTGAAAGACTTTCAGAAATTCAATCCCCCGGCTTTCAAAGGTAAAATGGACCCTGCATTGGCTGAAGAATGGGTCGATCAATTGCAGACTATATTTGGTATGATGGATTGCACCTCTGAACAAAAGGTGTAACTGGCGGTGTTTAAACTTGTGAAGAAGGCTATGCATTGATGGAGGAGTGTTTTACCAAGTGTTGAATCCATGAATGCTCCAATGACTTAGGAATAGTTTAAAGAAAGATTCTTTGCATACTACTTTCCTCATGTCCTGATGATGCAAAAAGAGGCGAAATTTCTAGCTTCCCAACAGGGGAATTTGTCAAAATACTCTACCTACTTGAAAAATTATCCTAATGACAGGTGGAAGGCTCAACGTTTGTTTAAGGGAGCCCGTCTGGAAATAAAGGAGCGGCTGTCGGCGGTTGAATTTACGTCCTTTTAGGACTTGTGTGCAAGGATGCATGTTCTCTCTCGAAAAATGCAGGAAACCAAGGAGGAAAAAAGGAATTCAATGATTCGAGCCATTTTCTCATCTAGGGCCTACCGGGTGGTGTCAGTAAAGGAAGTGGATCTGATAGTAGCAATGGCAGTAATGGTTCTAGTGAAGGAAAAGGCTATCATAACAGAGGCTGTTATAACAGAGGTAGAGGTAGGTTTGGTAGAGATCAGTTCAATAGATGCCAGTTTGGCAGAGGACAGTTCTATAGAGGAGGCTTTAACTAAGGGAGCCCTAGTCAATGTGAATTTGAGGGAAGAGATGTGGTTCCTTCTCAATACAGTTCATGCAATGCTTCAACTCCTTGTAATAGATGTAGGATGAACCATGATGACCGACCATGTTTGATTTGCTATAACTGTGGAAAGCCTGGACATATTTCACGGGGTTGCCATGAGCCTAAACGTGATGATACAATGAGAAGGCTAATAATGCCCGAACGAGTCTTCACAATAACCAGACAGGAAGCAGATGTAGTGTGACATCCGAGCGCTGATAAGGACGGGAAGTGATCGCCAGTGCAAAAAAGGGGGTATGAGATAAAAAGTGATGAGACACGGACAAGAAGTGGCTCCTAGCAGGCTTCTAAGTGGGAGGGGCATATAAATAAATCGAATGCATACCGGAACGAGAGGGATCTAGAGACTGTATAGGTATAGGACTATACGGTTAAGGATAGCTTAAATGAATTGATAGGTATTACTTATACCAACAAAGTGCACCTATCTTTCTAGTAGCCTATCCCTTAAGAACTCCTCAGTTAAGCATGCTTGACTTGGAGCAATTCTAGGATGGGTGACCTCCTGGGAATGAGGTGTGTGAGTGAGGACAAAGCACACCGAAAGGGCTTGTGTTGGTTTGTGGGGGTAGTTATCAATCCCGAAGAAGCGACCGGATGTTACAGTTGGTATCAGAGCCTGAACTCTCTCAATACGGTATGGTTCGAGGACGAACCACTCGGAAACTGGTGGGCATGTGACATCCGGGCGCTGATGAGGCCGGGGAGTGATTGCCGGTGCAAGAAAGAGGGTATGAGATAAAAAGTGATGAGGCATGGACAAGGAGTGGTTCCTGACAGGCTTTTAAGTAGGAGAGGCATATGAATAAATCGAATACACACCGGAACGAGAAGGATCCAGAGAATGTATAGGTATAGGACTATACGGTTAAAGATAACTTAAAAAAATTGATAAGTACTACCTATACCAACAAGGTGCACCTACCTTTTCAATAGCCTTTCCCTTAAGAACTCATCAGTTAAACATGCTTGACTTGGAGCAATTCTAGGATGGATGACCTCTTGGGAAGGAGGTGTGTGAGTGAGAACAAAGCACATTGAAAGGGCTTGTGTTGGTTTGTGGGGGCAGTCATCAATCCCAAAGAAGCAGCCAAATATTACTACTGTAACATCCCTAAAATGTTTGATAACTAAAAATGTATAAGAAATTTGCAAAAACGGGCAAACACCGTTTTACGTGAAATAGGGCAAAGAGGTCATTTTTTCCGATTGGATGGAAAAATGAGAAATTATATTTTTACCCCTAAGAATTATGGAAATGAAAATTATGTCATATAAGAATTCATGGGGAAGAGAAGTCAAATATTTTGACAAAAATTACACCTAATGACCCAAAAGTTTTAAAAATTATAAAAGTCTTGAGTTAAGGGTATTTTTATAAATATGAAAAATTATAATCAAAATGAAGCTCTCAATGAGCTAAGACCAATGGAATATAGTATGGAATTTATTAAGATCAAAATAATATTTATTGGGTAATTATAATTTAATATTAATGTCTTACCTGATAAAAGTTAGTCTAGACTGCAAGAAGAGACAGTATTCATTCAAGAAAAATGTGTGGATCTTATATTTGGATCCATTAGAATAAGTATATTATGGTAATTTTATATCCCAATATAATTATAATTAGCATCTCAATAATAGTAAAATATATAGCTACAATAGCTTTATTTATCTAGATCAGTTCAAGATATATCTGGATAAATAAAAGTATAATATTTTTGAGCCAAAATACTCTCTATTTCGTGCTCCACAAGCTTCATGACAATATAGCATTAATTTATTATTTTCATGAATTTGCAAGAAAAATCAAGAAGTTTTGGTGACATGATTTCATTGGTTGGCTTGTTTTATTTATACTCCCTCAAGTTGGATGTTTTGGACACTTGGAAAGAGGAAAGAGAAGCTACAGCAAGGGTGAAAGAAAGGGAGGCTACGTGGGGTGAAGGAAAAAGGAGAAGAAAAAGGGAAAAGATAAAATTCTAGAAAAATAGGTAAATTCGTACTTGTGATTTTTATGGTTCCTGGCTTAGTTTTCAAGTGATTTAGGCTAAGCTTTGAAGCTTCTCCTCTTCTCTTCTTGTTTAGTTTCAGTTTGGATATAGATTTAAGAAAGGAAGTGATTTTATGCAATAAAGTTTAGAGAAAGTAGGGATATAGTGAAAGAAATAAGTTTTGGAAGGTTATGAAGTAAGTTTTGAAAAAATTCCATTCTTCCTCTTGAACCCCTGATTTCGGTCAGTTTAATATGATGGAAGGAGTTGGATTTTCACTAATTTGACCCCAAAAATGGTTTCCCCATGATGGAAAATCTTAAAGGCAAGTGTTGGCTCAAAGATAGAGCCTAAGATAAAGAAAATGGATTTTCAAAGGTTTGTAGGGTATTATATGAACCCTATATCTCATGCTATGAAATCAATGGCTTGAGCCATTGTCTAATGTTGTCTAGGGACTTGAGGAAGTCTAAGGAGGCTATTGGAAGCATTAGATTCAAGAGGAAGAGCCAAATGAATGCTTCAAGATAGCTAAGTTTCATATTCTTGCTTTATGTTCTTTCATTGTCTTTCTATGATTAAATTGTGTTGCCATATTGTAATTGTGATTTCTTTGATTGGTCTTGGCTATAAAATGAGGGGCTTTATTCCCTAGGATATCCATTTTCTAAGCCCTTATGCTACCGTAGTTTTTTTTACCAATGTGGCAATTTATTTTTTAAATATGATTAATGTGATTAAATGTGATCAAATGTGAGTTATTTGACATAATTGATATAATTGCATGAAATGTAACTTACTACTGAGATTGCCCCCAATCTCATCCCCTCAAGTATCCCAAATGATAGGCACAAGCAATGTCAAGGAGATCAAGGAGCCAAAGAGAATGAAAGAGAGAATGATGCTTGATGATAATTTCAAGCTATGATTCCACATTTTGAAATAATATATAAAAATTATGTATATGCATATGGATCTATATCCTTGTACTATTATGTTCTTATGAACATTATAAGATGATTGGCATGAATTTGAAACATGGATTGATCATGTGAAAATGTTATAAGGCCTATTTTCCATGATTACCTTGCAAATAGCTCATTTTGTAACAATGAAAGTAAAGCTAACACTGTTTCACTGAAACAGGGCAAGTAAGTCAAGTATTATATATTATCTGAAACTAGAGAGAACAATCTTTCCAATGAGAGAAAGAACACTTAATTTGGATATGTACACAATTTATAGTATATTTTTGAAGTTAAGGGTCAAAACCGGATAGTAAAGTAAAAGCTGCGAATTTCACTGTAAGTATCACTTATTTTGAAAGGAAATATAAAATTGTACAGAGCTCCAAAAATTCAGTGGTTTATATGTTTAAAACTATCTGTGTTTTAAGTTCAATATTCCACTGGTTTGAATTCAATTGGAGCTGTACAATGAGAAATATACAAGTTTTCCCAAGACTATTCCAATAAGAGTGAGGTTTTGACCCTTAGTAATTTAAGTTAAAATTATGCCCTACACAAGTTAAGTAAATGTATAATAAATATATGACAGTAAGTAGACATACATAGCTTTCCAATGGCATATGTAATGCATGATTTGGTTCAATATAGAGTTAGATATGAATTTTTAAAATTATGGCCAAAATCCTAGAAAAGAGAAAATGACCAAATGTACAATAACTATTTGAGAAATAAACTGTATAAATTGATCAATAGAATGCTCTTTTTCATATTTTTTCCATGTATATAAGGTTTTTATATATTTTTAGAGACTTTAACCACTATGAAATGATTTTTTTTAGAATTAGTTATGAATTTTCAAAGTTTAATCGGCAAAGTGAAAACTACCATATGAATAGTAACTGAAAATTTTGGAAATTCTGATTTTCATTCTTATGTGATTCAAGCTTAAGATCAAGTATAATCAGACTTAAATGGACTCTAATTCATGGGAAATGAGTCTAAAAGTAAGGTGTTACATGTAGTGCCTAACTTGATTAGAGGTAAACTTAAACTTAATGGTGTCTCTATTCATGCATTATTTGATTCTGGTGCATCGCATTCCTTTATATCTTTTGATTGTACTCAAAGATTAGGTATTGTAGCAATGGAGTTACCCTTTGAATTGTCGATTTCTACACCCACGAGAGTTTCATTAAGAATTACTCAAGCTTATCTGAATTATGTGGTTCATTTTGAACACCGAAGCACCATACTGGATCTACTATGTCTACCATTGCAAGAGATTAATGTTATCATTAGAATGGATTGGTTGGAGGAAAATAATGCTATTCTTGACTGTGCTCAGAAGATTGTGTCATTGCTAATGAATATCCTCAGTGTTCAAGGGGATGGAAATATTTGTTTGTCCTTTCTTGTAGAAAGAGTGTCAAGGATTCCTGGTTTTCTTCTTTGTTAACATGAATGAAGAAGGAAGAATGAAAAAATATCCAGTTGTATGTGAATATCCTGATGTGTTTCCAGAAGAAATTATTGTCTTACCACCACCACAAGAATTGGAGTTTTCCATCGATTTAGTGCTCGGGATAAGTCCTATTTCTAAGGCTACATATTGAATGGCACCATCTGAATTAAAAGAACACAATAAGCAAATTGAAGATTTGTTGAAAAGGGGTTTTATCATACCAAATGTCTCACCTTAGGGAGCTCTCATATTATTCGTTCAGAAGAAGGATGGTAGTCTCAAGTTGTGCATCGATTACAGGCAGTAATAAATATCCTTTGCTTTGAATCGATGATTTGATTGATCACTTAGCAGGTGCCTCAGTTTTCTCTAAAATTGATTTGAGGTTGGGATATCATCAACTTTGGGTGCATGCTGAGGATGTACCTAAAGCAAATTTTGAACTTGATATGAGCATTATGAATTCCTTGTCATGTCCTTTGGGTTGACTAACACCCCAACATTTTTTATGGATTATATGAACAGGATATTCTAGCCATATCTGGACAAGTTTGTGATAGTATTTATCAATGATATTTTGATATACTCCAAGAGTGAGGAAGAGCATGAACTTCATCTTTGGGTTGTGCTTCAAGTGTTATAGGATCACCAACTGTATGCCAAACTTAGTTAATGTGAGTTTTGGCTACAGAAGGTGAGATTCTTAGGCCATGTGATTTTTGAAGAAAATGTAGCGGTGGATCCTAGTAAAATAAAAGCAGTGTTAAATTGGGAGAGACTGTACTCAGTAACCAAAATTCGCAGCTTTTTGGGATTAGCTTGTTACTATCAAAGATTCATCAAGGGATTCTCTTAGCATGTTATGCCCTTAACTAGACGTACCCTCAAGGATAGATCTTTCATTTGGGATGACATGTATGAGAAAATATTCCAAGAACTGAAGGTTAATTTGACATCCACCCTAGTGCTGATTATCCCTAACTCATTCGAGCTATTCACAGTTTATACAGATGCCTTTAAGAAGGGTTTAGGATGTGTATTAACATAACAGGGAAGAGTTGTGGCATATGCTTCAAAGCCGTTGAAACCTCATGAAGAAAACTATCCTACTCATGACCTTGAGCTAATGACTGTAGTGTTTTCCTTAATGTTATAGAGGCATCATCAATATGGCACTCAATTTGAGATATTCAGTGATCATAAAAGTTTGAAGTATATTTTTTTATTAGAAGGAGTTGAACATAAGACAAAGGAAATAGGTAAAATTCTTGAAAGATTATGAATTTACTTTGAAGTATCATCCTGAGAAGGCCAATGTAGTGTTGGGTGCACTAAGTAGAAAGTCGATCCACATAGCCACAATGATGATGAGGGAACAACAGTTGTTGGAAAGCTTGAGAGATCTAAAGTTATCAATTAATGTACACCCTAGAGTTCTAGTAGTGGAATCTATTAATGTATCAAGTGATTTGTTGAGAAACCTCTGCTATGCAAAGCTGGAGGATAACTATCTTTTAGGCATTCAAGAATGAATTGAAATGGAAAAAGCCTAGGACTTCAATATATCGGAAGATATCGTAGAATATGTGACAAGATGTCTAATTTGTCAAAAAGTGAAAATTGAATACTAATTGCCAGCAAGTTTGTTGCAACCTCTAGAGATTTCTAAGTAGAAATAGGATAGTATCTCTATGGATTTTCTGATAAGGTTAACAAGGATCTCTTTAGGGCATAATGCAATATGGGTAATTGTAGATAAACTGACAAAGTCGACCCATTTTCTCCCAATTCGAGAGACCATTTTGATGGAAAAGTTTGCCCAATTGTATATAAATGAGGTGGTGAGACTACATGGGATTCCAATGAATATTGTGTTAAATAGAAATCCTCAATTTACATCTAGGTTCTGTAAGTCCCTTCAAAAGGCTAGGGGGGTGAAGTTGAATTTTAATACTGCTTATCATCCTCAATCTGATAAGTAGACTGAAAGAATGATTCAACTAGAAGACATGTTGCGGGCTTGTGTTTTGGAGAGTAAAGGCAATTGGGATCGATATCTATTGTTAGTCGAATTTGCCTACAATAATAGCTACCACTCGAGTTTGCAAATGGCTTCGTACAAAGCATTGTATAGCTGAAAATGCATATCATAATTGTGTTGCGTTAAACTTGGTGAGTGGAGTCTATTGGCCTGGGATATTATGGATCAAAACTCTCAACAAATAGAGAATATTCTTCAAAATCTTCTAACCGTGCAAAGTCAACAGAAGATTTATACAAATAAAAGGAGGAGACCATTAGAGTTTGAAGCTGAAGACCATATATTTTTTAAGGTCACTCCTACTATAGGTGTTGGGAGATCAATTCGAGCAAAGAAACTTACTCTGCAGTATATGGATCCCTATTAAATTTTGGAGTGAATTAGGCCAGTAATGTATCAAATGGTGCTACCACCTAATTTTGCAGGATTACATGACGTGTTCTACATGTCAAATCAAAAAGTATCATCCGGATCCATCTCATATAATTGAGGATGCGAAAGTTCAAGTACAAGAGAATCTGACTTTTGAGGTCACACTACTACAAATTATTGATGTAAAGGAGAAGAAATTGAGGAAAAAAATATTAAATTAGTGAAAGTATTGTGGAGTGGCCTGACATCTAATGATGTCATGTGGCAGATAGAAGAATCCATGTGAAGAAGATATCCAGAGAATTTTGCCTGAGGTAAGAATTTGAAATTTCAAGGATGAAATTTTTATAAGGAGGAGATAATGTAACAACCCTCATTACACTATTCTGAATTTAGTCTCAAGTTAATGGGAAGTATACTTGATAATGTCTGTGGGATAAGAGAAACCAAGATCAGAGAAAGGATCCAAATGAGACAAAGCTGAAAATGAAACAAAGAAGGCCCATGCCGCGGCGAGAGACAATCAGGATATTTCAATTTTTCCAAGCACAGAGCACTCGCGTCACAGCGAACTTACTAGCGTCACAATGAGAGTCAAGAAATTTGTTTGAATCAGAAACATTTCAATTGAATGAACAAAGGAAATGGAGGAGAGAAGAGGGATCAATGTTAAGGTTCATGAGATCTGACCCTTATGAGTGATTTCTGGCCTCTAGAAGCTTAATAAATTATTGGTAAGTGATTCTTGTTCTTGCCTCTCCCTTTTTTTTAGTTTTTAAGGTACATATTCTGGTATATGTTTGGATTTCCTAGTGTTGGCCGAAATCTACCAATTAAATTGGATTAAATGGGATTAATAAGATGTTATTTAGTGCTAATGATGCTTGGGTGTGAGTTTTAGAAGAATTATACATGATTTGGGGTAAACCCTAGGTTGAAATTGGTTAAGGGTGTATGGAATCCAAAGTATGTGTGGTTGGTTAGGATTTGAATGATCATTAGGAGCTCATTGATGTATGAAATTGGGGTTGGAACCTTGGATTAAGCCTAAATAGTTGAATTATGAATTTTGGGATAGTTATACTATATGTTGATTGTGGACATTATGACACTGTAGAGGTTGTTTGGTTGACCAGAGGAGTTCAAGTCGTGGGTTAGCAATTCAGGAAGCTTGTGGAATCGTGCGTGTGGTATTGACAACCTAAGGTAATCTGGCGTTTGTATTTATGTGAATATATATTGATATATATGTATATATGCATATTCCTTTTCATACCACGATATTGGTTTTGTATGTATATGGTTTTTATACATACGTGGTATGTACACGGCTAGTTGAGATGTGATGATTATATATGTTGTGTATGTATATAGCATTCCCATACCATTGCATGCTAACATGTCCATATGATGATTATGATGATGATATATATATATGCATGTTTTGAGGTATGTTGGCATGACATTGACATTATCACTATGTGATTGCATAGTGAGAGATTGGTGTTAAGGTGATGATGAGATGGGATATGATTATGATATCATATATTATGATGATATGATAAATATCCCTGCCACTAAATCTTTTCCTAAAGATAGGAGAGCCAGGTGACAGTGGCTAAGATGATATGATGAAATATCCCTATCACTAAATCCTCTCCTATGGTTAGGGGAGTCAGGTGGTAGTGGATTTAGGGATGCACCTGCCCTAAATGACCACCAATTCGCTGTGATCCAGGGAGATGAGAGCCATTGTCCAAGCACTAGTGTGACCTTTGGCTGGGTTGCATTAGTGTATGGTGAGTTTGAAAGGGAATCAGAATCAGTCTTCACTAACTGTCGAAAGGGAATCATCTATCTGAAATGTTTTATGATGATGTCAGCTCGTGGTTCTAGCCATGCATGAGGGAGAACATGCATACCATTACATTTGTATTTCATTGCACCATGTGTACAATTACGTGGATTATTATATATGTTTCCTCTGTGTGTTCTTAGTTACTGAGACTTTGTCTCACATCCCCTCCCATGACTAACATTGCGGGTGAAGGCTCTGGTGCTAGTTTGGAGAAGATGAAGGAATTGTAGTCAGTCATGCGTTGGGAATCTTCAAGTCATCAGTGGTGTGTGTGTTATCTATATCATATGTTGTGCCTAGTAGGATAGCATGTTTGTAAGCCATATGAGAATAATGACATTAAGATGATGATGGTTGTTTGATGTTGATGATTATGAATGTTGTGTGATGATATGGATAATTGTAATGATGATGTTGATGATGATGAGTTTGGATATGAGATATGTATAGGTGTGTATTTGTGATTATGGTTTGGGCCCCGGCATGGGTTGTTATTGATGAAACAAGTGTCTTTGTGTTAGAATGGTCGTATGTGTGAGCCTGAAGGGGATTTGGGGCCTAGATGATATGATTATATGAAGTTTCAAGGGGGTCAATTTTCAAAGGAGTGGTTCCTCTGAGGTGAAACCTTTTTGGACAAGTTGATTGAGTCAATTAGGACCTATACGAATGGTCCATAATGGTCAAATTGCCTTTGGTGGCAATTAGAGAAGATTTGTTATGAGTTTGGACTAAAAATTGGTCAAAATGGTATTAGGTATCCAAAATCTTCATACGGAGATAGATTTAAGTGAAACTAGTGTCTATAAATAGATTGGGACAAGAGTAGCCTGTAAATGTTGGAATTAGGTCAGTCAGAGGTCAGAGTATAAAGTTATACACTTCGGAAGTTTGCTCCAAAAACTTAGAAATTGCCGATATGGTATCAGCATGAGGCGTTATGGCTCTAGAACCTAGGCTGTGGCGCTAGTCATCTCTAGTTGGGAAATTTGGAACCTGAGAGCTTCTGCGCCACGGTGGCATTGTTAAGGTCATGTCGTCGTACTCTGATTTTGCCATTTTGGTTAGTTTTACAAAATTTCAAGTGATGTGTGAGGCAAATTAAAGTAGGGTGTTACATCTATTGATCCTTAAAATTTAAACTTTGATGTGTCAAATGCATTTAATGTGGTTGTTGAATGGCTTTTTCAGCAGAGTAACAACTAGAACTTATGTCTAATCGATAAATCTTGTGTTTAACGATTAGTTTAGCTACAAATGTATAAACAAAACTTCATTTGAACTTATGGGTAACAAATTTAATTAAATTATGTGCAAAAATGCTGTTACAATGGAATAAATCATTCTATGTGAGCATTCAAAATTAAATCCACCTCATTAGAATGAGCTTCAACGTATTATTCACTCTTAAAGAGAGTATCTATTATGTAATCTTAATTTCTACAATTTTTTGATAGAATCTTAGTGTGGGGAAACACTAAGGGAATTACACATCTTGTAAGGATGTAAGGAGAATGGCTTCATAACTGTCTAATGAAATTTGTAAGATATACTGAGACTTCACAAGTGCCCTAATCAAACTTATGAGATATAGTGAAAATCTCAAGTGGTGGCTTGAGAACTAGACATAAGTCAAGTGGTTTGGACCGAACTAGTATAAATTCTTATGTCTTATTCTTTATCTTCTCATTTCATTTATCTACTTTATCATACTCTATTCATCTCTATTCTTCTGTAACATTTGGTGAAATTAAACTATACTTAAAGAAGCAAAAATCTTACATCACCAAATTCACCTCCCTCTCAAGTGACCAACCAACCTTACAAGAAATACCAACTAGGATAAACAAAATTTGTAGATAAGTCATTTGAAATAGTCTGCAACCTGTTAGGAGATTGTAAAAAATTGCAATGATAGGAATATGAGATGGTAGAATAAGCCCCTCAAAGTCCAATTAGCAGCTTGAATGACATTAGAAGGACTCCATCTCTTTCCCCTATGGTTGGCCTCATTCCTTTCTTTCCAAATATAATACAAATGAAGAAAGATCCCAGAAACATCAAAATTATCTTTAAATAAGGATAAAATTCTTCTAATCCAATCATCAAAGCTAGAGAATGCATCAAGATCAACTTTATAACTAAATTAAGAGCCAAACCACATTGCTCTTACAAGGTCACAGTTTATAAAACAATGCTCTCTTGATTCCACATCAAAACCACAAAAAAAAAAGTAATATTGATCATTGATGTTTAAATGATGTTTAACCAAAGTGAATTTCAAAGGCAAAGTATTGGTTAAAATTTCCATGAAAAAAGGATACTCTCTTAGGTAGATTAAGCTTCCATAAAGAATTCCAATTTATCAACTTGGCATTTCCAGAAAATAATCTCTTGACGAAAAATTATAAGCCTTTGAAACTGAATAAGTACCACTATGACAAAGATTCCATATGAGTTTGTCTTAGCAATTGAGAAGAGAAAAAAGTAATTTGGCAATTTTAGAAGCTGTTTGAGAATAATACAATTCTTTTTATAGTCTTTTGTTCCAACAACCAAGATCATGCAGTATAAGATCTCCCAATAAAGAGATAGAAAGTGGACAATCTAATTGCATTTTTCACTAGAAGTGGTTAAATAAGGAAACATTGCTACCATTGCCAATACTCAAGGACAAATATTTCATGACATGATCTTGAACTTTAAAATTCCCCTTCCAATGCCAAGACATATTGGAACGGTGTTAAAGGCATTCTCTATCTTTGGCAAGGGAAAATCTTGGAGCTAATGCTTTAACTAAAAGAAGAGAATCATCACTAGAAAGAAGTCTACATGCCTGGTTAGCAAGAAGTGCTTGATTAAAATTCTCCATTAGCTTGAAACCAAAACCACCCATTACCTTTGGACTACAAAGTTTTCCCCATCTTAGCAAATGAATGGAATTATGATTTGAGGAAGTCCCCTAGAAGAAATTAGGTAATAGCATATCAATTTTACGGCAAATCCATTTAGGGAATAGAATGCAAGAGAAAGGATAAACCATGCAAGAGTTTATAATAAATTTTAGAAGAGTTGCTCTTCCTCCCTGTGATAGAGAGTTGGCTTTTCAAAGCTATAATTTATTTTGAACATGATCAATAATTTCCTTATAAATTTGGCTCTTTTCACACCTAACATCCACATAAGTACATAGATGTTTTCCTAGTCATGAATCAAATTGGGAGTTGAAAATATCAACAACCTCCTTTCTATGATGAGGGACACATGGGTTGAAAACCAAAAGACTTTTATGATAATTAAATTTCTGTCTAGAAATATGACTATAAGAATTAAGAATATTATGGATAGTGTGGATGACCTCATCAGAATTATTGAAAAAAATCAAAATGTCATTAAGTGCAAAATAGGCAATGAATCTCTAAATATTTTAATTCCTTTCCAACAACCAACATGTTTAGCCTTTATGATCATATAGGATAAAACATTTGCACACAGAAGACAAAGGTAGGGAGATAAGGGATCTCCCTGTCTGAGTCCTTGGCCTAGCTTGAAAGAGTCTGAAACTGAGCCATTGAAAAGAACTTGATATGAGAAAGATCCAAGAAACCTTGTCAAAAGCTTTAGAGACATCCAATTTATAAGCATACCAACCTTTTTAATTCTTTTTCATAGTCTGAATTTTATGCATGAGCTCTACAGCTATTGCTACATTGTCAGAGATAAGCCTTCCTTCTATGAAACCATAAAAGCAATGAATATTAAATTTAATCAACTTATTAAACATCAACAAGAAAGAACCTAGATCATCCAAGATAGGAATTCAATGATATTAAGGGAGATAGTACTAATTTTCACCTCTATCTACTAGGGTTGTATATGAGCAAGGTTGTACCGGATTAGCTATGAATCTAATGCCTGGCCTGAAATGACATTGGACTTCATTTTCTTGCCTAATACCCAACCAGACCCAGTGAAGAACCCGAAGAAGTTCAGGTTGGGCAAACAAGACTAGGTTGGCTTAGGTGTTAGGTTTAGCTAAAAAAAATAGGAAGAGAATCTCACATATATGCACAATATCAAAACGAGATAACCACCTAGAAAAGAACAGCAGGAGGAGGATGAGAAGAAGGATGACCATACAGACCAGAACAAAGAATGAAATAAGTAACAAGAATCAAAACAAAAGAATATAAAGGGAAAAAAGAAAAGAACAGTGAGATTCAATGAGCACAAAGTAGATTGGCCACAATAGGAGGAACAGTAACAGTGAACTACACGAATGCCGATGAGGAAGGACGATGATGAATGTGTAGAGTGGAGACTGAGTAATAAAGTGGAGGATTGGAGGTGGCTGAATGAAAATTGAGTGGAGGACTTCAAAGTTTCAATCATCGTTTTGTTGAAGAAGAAGGTGTGAGGACGATGATGAGATTAAGAAGACCAAGGTGAGAAAGGCTTTGACCTGAGAGTTGCAAAGGTGAAGCCCTGAGATTGAGGAAGCGAAGGTGAGAGGGCAAAGGGGAGACTGATGATGAAGGGGAGTTTGATCTGAGAGAGGGAGGGTTACTAGGAAATAAAAGCAAAATTATTTATTTTAATTAATTTAGATATATATACTGGGGTCGGCTTGGACTAATCAATCCAACCGCCTAGCCCATAGCTTGATATGACTTGGGCTATTGGCTTGGCTCGATGTTGCGCCTGAGTTTCTTGAGGCTTCCTTTTTTTTTTGGGGGTTTTTTGAACTAGGCAGATTTTCCTCATGTCAGGCCTGATTTGTCGAGCTACTGGGTCAAGTGATCAGCGTCAAGTGATCAGCCCTACTGTCTACATAGATTTCCCATAAATAAGAACCTCTGTTTTTATCTTTCCCATCATTTCAATGAAAAATACTTTCGGTAGGTCTAAAAAAGGAAACACACTTCCAAATAAATTGCAGGCAATCGACACGTGTCTTCAATCAATTCCTATAGATTCTTTGAATATACCCATTACTGAATGAATGGGTAAGTTTCAACTTTTTCCTTGAAACTTTAGCTTAGAAATCCCGTATAATAAATATACTCATATACTCATTTTGATGCTTTTCACCGTCCAATTCCATACAACTCCATATATATATATAACCCCCGTCCCTTCTCATTTCCAGATATCCTTCACCATAAATAAAAAACACAACCACTAGAAGAAAGAGTGTGAAGATATGGAGGATTTATGTTGTATGTTGAATGGATTAAAACCAGTGGTGTTAATGGTGCTGGTGCAGATTGCATATGCTGCAGTGAATGTGTTGTACAAGCTCGCCATTAATGACGGAATGAGCATGAGGATCGCCACTTCATATCGCCTTCTCTTCACATCTGCTTTTACTGTTCCTCTTGCTCTTGTATTTGAAAGGTTTAGTTTCTCTCATTTTCAACATAAATTACACATAGTTCTTCATACGTTACGGAATCTAACAAATAAATGAAATCACTAATTCATAATTTTATAAATTGTGTGACTTTCTATAAATTTTATCATTTGTATTGTCAACAAATGATTAACACCCGTTAACTATTGGGATCAGTTTATTTAAGAGTCCAAAGTGGTTTTGTTTTTCTTTCCTTTTGACAGGAGCAAGAGGCCAAAGCTCACTTGGAGGCTACTTTACATGGCATTTCTGTGGCTTGTTTGGGTATATATTTCGTACCCTTTTGCATAACTTGGCTTTTTTGGGCATGTGCATTGTAAATTTAAGTGCAATTAATAATACTTTAAAAGAAGTCTATGTTTTATTTTTCTTTTCACTCGTATATATGCCTCAAGATATTTTTACATATTTCCAGGAATAACTTTTGTTCCCATTAAAAGATATAACTTTTAGCAACTAACATTCATAATCCTAGTGCAAATTTAATATTTTTAAATCGAATTGATCATTGAAGTATGTGAACCAAATCTATTTTTATTTTTAAATGAAAATATATTTCATAGAAAAATAAAAACCAATTTTTATTAATTCTGGACTCATTTTTATTAGTTTTTGATTGATTACATCAATTTTTACATGGCGTTTACATTGTTCTATTTAGGGTTTGATACTTGATTTACTAGTTCATCACCCTTGAACCGGTGAATTCAATCTAATTTTCATAATATTATACAAAATTAATATAATTTATATAATTTTAATTATATATCAGGGGAAGTTTATTGCAAAACCTTTACTTCGAGGCTGTGGCTTTGACATCAGCAACATTAGTTTCTGCTATATATAATCTTATTCCACCTGTCACTTTCATCATGGCTATCGCTTGCGGGTATATTGCATTTTCATTTCACTTTTATTAATAAATTAACTTTCTTTCTTGAAAAAATATTGTCTGTAACGTCATCCCAAAATACTAAACATCTCATGTTAGTCCATAAAAATTTAATTATCTTTCTTTATGAATCGTTGCTAGATTAATTAATTGTACCAAATACCATATAGTTCTCACAGGAAAAAAAATCTTTTGCTATGATGAACACCAAACAGGATCTTATATAACTCTAATAAATAATCTGTACATAGCAATAATTACTTTAGCATTTTTCTTAATTTTTTTCTCTTAAATGTACAAAGCTTAGAAAGATTAAACTTCGGAGCAGCAGGAGGTAAGGCAAAGGTGTTAGGAACTATAATAGGGATTAGTGGGGCAGCACTTCTTACTTTCTTCAAAGGTTTTGAAATTCATATTTGGTCCTCCCACATTACCCTTCCGCACCACATCATGTCCAAAACGACACCGCATCACCAACCCTACATGCTCACTCAGAACACAGACTGCTAGGTGTTCTCTGTTCCATTTTGAGCTGCTTCTCCTTTGCTTTATGGCCCATTGTTCAGGTCAGCTTGTTTTATTGATTAATTTTCAAACCCACAAATTAATCAACTTGTTTATTTGCATGTCGTTTAATATGTAGTTCATAGTTTTTAGAATTGTCGTTTTGGTTTATGGTACGGACAAGCATGATTGGAGATTGTCCAGGCCATCTCTCTAATGCAGCTTTGATGAGTATAATGGGAGCAACATAAGCCACTGTGTTTGCACTCTGTACTGATAGAGATTGGAAAGAATGGAAGTTGGGTTGGAATGTTAGGCTTCTAGCTGTCTCTTACTCGGTATGATATGAACAATTACTTCATTCATAATCATGAGATAAGAAATCTGAATTGTTTTGAGTGACCGAAGGGAACACAGTAAGGGAAAAGAAACATAGTTAGGGATCTACTTGTTTGTGAATTTGAATTCTATGTTGCTCTTTCTTCTAATGCCCCTATGTTGCACTCATAGAAAATCCAAGCAAAATCTTTAGAAAGTTCAGAAAAAAATCATAAGGGAAAGTCTCTCCTGTTTCGAGCTCCAGCACTAAGTACAGCAGAAGAGCATTAATTAAAGAAAAGCCTAGCAAAGCTTTTTCAGACTACTAGTTAGTGTGGGTCCCACCTCTTAGCTAGATAAAGCTGAAAGGTGGGCTTCTTTTTCTGGGAAACAAAAAAGAAGACTAGAACCATGCTTAAATAGAAGGTGACAAAAGATGGTTCAAAAAATTACTCTTCTCCCCTTTATCAGTGTTCAAGATATGTTTTACAACCCACCAAAAATGACAAAGTTTCATTCCATATAAGATAGCCATAGGTTCTACTGCAACACAAGGCATAGCATTCGACAAAGATATAAAACCAAAAATCCATTTCCCATTGTAGTCTCTAGCTGGCAGTGACTCCCCCACAGGGGCTTATCCTATATGATATTTACTGAACGATCCATGTTCAATCTCACTCACGAACATTCTAACAGTGTCCATCTTAAGTATATCTTTCTGTGATTGGCACCCAAGGCAATCTTCATGGCCTCCATCCTCATATCTTCCATGGGTTTTTGCGTACTCAAGAAAGCAATATCCCACTCCTTGTTATCCTCACCATAAAATAATTCGCCACATCTTGCTTTCCATAACAACAAGCAAGCAAGGCCAAAAATTCTCTTCCAAGGTAACTTTCTTGTGCAACAGCTTCCAGCTTCCTCACTTGCGTTCTACGTAGTCCAATCTTACATGGGCAAAGAGAAAAAGCAATTAATTATAGTAGGATCAACTGATTTTTCCCACACCTCTATGGCGTAGTACCAATCCCGCATAATATGAATGTTACAACCAACAGACACATTCTTTGAATGATGTCATCCCCATCTACAGTAATGTCTATTTGAAGTCTATTGTGAGCCATCTTCCAGGAAAAAAAAAAAAGTATTTCATTTTCTCAAAAAAGAGCCACCTCCATGTCTTTGTCCAAAGCTTCAGTCTAGTCTTATCATCTTTTTTTTTTTGTAGGGATATCATCTTTCTTTTCAATATCATGATACACTACTTTCACAATAAAGTTACCATCATGCGATGATCTCTGGCAAATCGAATCATTGATCCCATTTCTACTAGGGGGCTTCACCACCAACTTGATTTGATCAATAATCTCTAGCGTTATAGGACTTGCTTAAGTTTATTGAGATTCCTCATCCCATTATAGTTGACTAAATTGAAACATGAATCTTGGCAAAGCTAATAATTCCTTTATTTCAAAACAATTATTACTTTAAAGTGATATATGCAGATAGACAAAGATAATAAATAATATAAAAAATAATAAAGTTTGATTGTATTTTACTATAATACCCTTATTAATTACGTGGTACTCCATAATATGTTTCTCTCTTCCTTCATTATTATTAAAAGAAAAATTTATCTAAATATAATTAATACTCTTTTGAAAATTGTAATAGGACAATTATTTTGAAAAAAACACTAAAATGACAATTGTTTTGATCAATATCTAAAACTCTTAGCTAACAATAAGGTTCTGCCATCTAGGGCTCACCATGGAGACCAAATTTGCATCAATTATTGGTCTTCTTATGTCTTCTTTCGGATTGTACGAAAATCTTTCTCTTCGATAATAACTTGTTGTCTTATCTTTAATACTAAACTTCAATTTGAGAATTACATTTTCCAAGATGGATAACTATCTAGCACATGTCTAGGTTTGATACCTCCCAATTATGTATGTGTGTGTCAAACATCTGAAAGATGAAATGATATAGATTCAATAAGAAAACTGTTTAAATTTTCAGGGAATTGTTGCCTCTGGAATAGTGGGTCATTGTGATTGCTTGGTGTGTGAAGATGAGAGGGCCAATGTTTACTTCTGTTTTCCAACCTCTAATGCTTGTCGTAGTGGCCATTGCTGCTTCATTGACATTGAATGAGAAGCTTTATTTGGAAAGGTATATATACAAAGCTAGCTAGAAGTGGTTCTAGTGCAATTTATGGAGTCTAAGATGTGAATTCGTATAGATTTTACTATATATATTGATATTATTCAAAACTAATTGTATTATATATGCATCAAATATCAAACTTGAATTATGATATTCATATAATTGATTTGGTTGTTAATGTTGGACAGTGTGCTTGGAGCTTTGCTGATAGTGTGTGGATTGTACATTGTGTTGTGGGGTAAGAGCAAAGAATTGAGAATAAAGACAAATAAGTCAGAGCCATCAAAAATCACCCAACAAGAACCTGAGCCAGTTGAAGTTGTGGTCACCAATATGGCAGATCATGATCCAAAAAACAGTCCAAAGCAATAGATATGCTAAAGTCCATGATGATGCATCAAAAACTGAGCATGAAACTAGCAATTGTCTCTGGGAATGTCTCACAGGCTTCAAAACAACAAGTGCTTAGTATTTGGATGTAGCTAAGGCCCAAGTGATTAACTATTTTTATGTGGAAGAAAAAGAGAGAAATGGTAGAAATTCATCAGTTGAACTAAGAGAGAAAAAGAGAGAAAGTAGAGGGTCAGAGAAAAGGAGAGAAAATAGAGGGTCTCTTTTATCTATATGTGTGTGTGTGTGTGTGTGTATAGTTTTGTAGGTCCGAGAAAGAGATAATTTTAGTGCCCATTTCTCTTCCCCTGCCCTCTCCCCCTTCCCCAATGTTAAGAAAATTGGACAATTATTGAACCAATCGAGATATTAAGTTTAACAGTTTATCAGTTGAATTGTTGTCAAATCAATTGTAATTAAATTAATATATTTTTAATTTTGTATATTAAAATGTTATATAGAAATAAAAGTTTAATAATAATTACAAAAAGGAAATCCAACTAACAGTTAGAAAAAAAATGACTAAAAGGTAATTTTCCTAGAGTTTTGGCGCTTGCAGAGAATTTCACCCCTTTACTTTAGTTCTACTATTTTATTATAAGTGCAAACATTTTATATTTCCATCCCTAGCTAGTCGCATAAAATTGATGTATAGATCATTAATATTTTGTAGTTCATTTTTAGATTGCTTGCTACTGTTGTACAATAGTGTCTTTAAAATACGGAAGATTTTGATGGTTAAGTTACCGTATATGCACGTATGTATGTACGTACGTATGTATGTTCTAGAACAAAAGGAATAGAATCATGAAAAATTTGAAGATAAATTTATATAGTGGGGGAACTACAGCACAGAAGAGAGAAGACGAAAGTGTAATCAAGGCGTAGTTAACATTTACGTAAGGAGGCCACTGATTAACAAAGGAGGGGGAATTACATGTGAAGATCAAAATAACAACTGCCCAAAACATTTTAAAATATCATTTAAGGATCATAGGTCCTTAATTTAAGTAAGCAGAATTGTAAAGTAAAATTACTTAAATATTCTTGATGCAATTAAACATCCAGGGATTTTATACTTATTTTCAGAATTTTGACACTGAATTATAAACATTTTAACACTGATTTTTCATGATATGACAAGAAACAATAAAAATGAACAAAAAATTTCACTTGTCAATTCCAAGGTTTTACATTGTTCTCCATAAAATTTGACATTGACTTGTGAATAATTTGATACTAACCTTCTAGGTTTTAACATCACTACAAAAAAATGCCTATTTAGTTACGAATTTTAGAGACGGATTAAAATCTGTCACTATTAGAGACGAAAATAGAGACGGATAGCGAATTTTTTCAACAAAATAACTTTCTTTCATATTAAAAATAATGAAAAAATAATTAGAGACGGAGTTTGAGACAGGTATATATCGTTTCTAATAAAATCTATCTCTAAATCCATATCTAATAATATGATAGAGACAGACTTAGTAACAACTAATTTTTCATCGCTAAAACAAAAAAGTCCATCTCTATATCCTTCTCTAAAAATATCCTATTATTTCTTGAAAATTCTTTAACATTTAGAGATGAATTTTGTGACGGATGTTTTTAATTTATTGTGATAGATAAAAATTTGTCACTAAACCTATCTCTAATTTTTTTTTTGAAATGGATTCAGATACGTATTTTTAGTGAATGCAACAATAAATGTCTTACCATAAATTCGTCTCTAATATCTATTTAGAGATGAACTTAGAGACGCATTTGTAATGAACGCAGCAACAGGTGCCTTGTCTGTCTCTAAATTAGTCTCTAATTCGCATTTAGAGACGGATTTAGATACGGATTTTTTTTTAAATTACTTCAATTTTATATAGTATTATTTTTTAATATTGTAATATGTTAATTTAAATTTTGAGAGATATTTTCAAAATTTGTGTATTTTTTAAATATTATAGTATATTAAATGAACCAAACTCATAAGTTAACTAATTTAAGTTAAGTGAATTGTATTTCTAATCATATTAAAAGACATTTCAAAAAGCGATCTTAAACTAAACCACCAGAATTCTAAAACCTAATGTTTCTTTTATTTTTTTTAGGAGCATGCTTGGTAGTTGATGGAAGAACAACGAGAAATTGAGAATATAGGATGAGAATGAAAAATAAGAAATGAAGGAAATAGGAGATATATAGAGAACTTTAAGATTAGAAATAATAAAATGAAATTAAAGGAAGCGTTGAAGTTTTAAGAAATTTTAGACTAAACGAGAACGTAAGCAATTTTATCATAGATGACATTTAATTGTCCTAATAATTAACAAATATCTAGAATCAATTAATATTAAACAATATTTTTTATTTAATTAGTAATCCATATGTTGATAAATTTTTTATATTGGATATGTTTGTAGAATTGATTTAAAAAAAATGTATCTTTAATAATATCATTTGGTTTAAAATATCTAAATAGATTATCTTAATTTTATTAATTTATTTTATTTTGAATTAATAAGTTAATTTTTAATTCTATTTCATGATAATAATTTCAAAAAATTGTGACAATAATAAATTTATTATAAACTTATTAATCATTAATTATTTCTAAATCAACCTTCTTTTGAGAATTTACATCTACATTTTAAAATTAAAATTAAAAGTAATAATGATACTAAAAAATAAATCAAATAAAATTTCAATCCTTTTTCATTAGGAATCTATAATTAAACTTATGGTATAAATAATAAAAAGATATGTTCCTTTCTAAATTTGAAATGGATATATATAATACTTACCCAAGACTTTGGGTTAGATCATGGACTGACATAAAACTCGATCATATCTAGTTCCCTCCCACCTCTAATATATATTAAGCATATATATAATATAATTTATTAAATAATATAAAAAACGATATATATATATATATTATATTATATGATTATGAAAAAAATAACATAATAAAATATTAAAACATATAGATCATAAACATAATATATATAATTATTTTTATTTACAAATAAAAATTAAATTTAAAAGTCAGCTAGGAAAATTCGTCTCTAATTATTTAGCGACGCCACTTTTAGAGACGGATGAGTTAATCCCTCTCTAATTATTTAGCGACGCCACTTTTAGAGACGATTTAAATGTTGTCTCTAAATTCGTCTCTAATCTATTAGAGACGGATTTTGAGTTATTTAGTGATAGATTTTGGTCATCTCTAAATACCTCTTTTTTTGTAGTGCATAAACTAATGACAGCGAATTTAATTTCACTTGTCAATTACAGGAATTTCACATTGGTCTTTTGAAAATTGACAACGAATTGTGAGCATTTTGATACTAATCTTCAAGGGTTTGACACTAAATTTCAGGGTTTAATAGAGTTAAAAAAATATTTAAATAATTATATCTTGCAATTATGCTCACTTAAGGATCATTGATCTTTCAATGATGTTTTAAAACATTTTGAACTTTTATTCAAATTAAATTATTATGTTGGTCCATGATTCCCAAAAAAAAAAAAAAAGAAATCAATGTGACGAGAGGAGTTTATGAATAAGAAAGGAAGGAAGAGGCCTTATTGGGCTTTAAGGTGCCAATTAGGCCCATAGTTTGACAGTTCTGTTTTTGGCTTCGGGTTCTATATTCCTATGTTTCGGCTTCAGTTTTATTAAATTAATATATCTTTTAATATATTTCTTTTTATGTTTCCAAATTTTACATACTTTTGAGCAATCAAGTTAATGAGTACATATGACTAAGGTATAAATTCATAGTTAAATGTTAATATGATTATTGAAATAATGTCTTATATTGATTTTTTTCTTACTAAGTGAATTTATGTAATTAAACAAAACCATCTAAAACGTATAAGGCAATCTTATTATGTGGGTTTAAGAGTCCCCATCTCTTGACGATTGCCCAAGCCTTATCATGATTATTGAAACATTGAAACAAAATTATGATTAATAATTATAATATGATTAAGTTAATGCTGGTATGTAATAATTTGAGAATGACAAAAACATAAGGTATGGAGGAAAAAAATAGGTTGATACATGAGCTATATATTTATTAAATAATTTTATTAAATATATAATAATTTTTATTACAATTTAAATATCTTGAAATTTTTATATTTATATATTAGCAAATGAAATTGAGCGCTGCAAAATTTGGCTGGATTTTTTTTTTTTTTGTGACATTGGAAATGCTATATGATCCTGAAGTTCTAAAAACGCCAATGGATCTACTTCTAATCACTGGTTTTGACAAATACCACGTGGCACAATAACATACTGCCACCGCTTCTCCGTTACTGTTATGCAGCCGCTTTCTCTATCCTCCGGTTATCATGATCAACCAGAATATATACTGGTATTTCAAAAAAGAAAATATGCATATATTTAACACATGTTTAATATGATACACGTAATATATTTCATGATATATATATAATAAATATATTTTTATAAGGTTTTAAAATGATTTAAATCTTATAAAAAGAATTTAATTTTTTATTTTTATTTAGATATTTTCATATTTTTTTAAAATATTTGTTTAAAATCTAATTTTTTTATATTTTTTATTTTTGATACATTAATTTGTTAAATATATACATAAATTTTATATATATTTATGACACCAGAGCATTGTTTTTATTATTTTTCAGTACTTCTCCCTAAAAAGAGAATTTGAATTTCAGTAACAATAAAACCTTGTGAGAAAAAACGCTATATTCCCTTGTAATTTTTTTAATAATTCTGTTGTAAATTGTTATAATTAAAATTAAAAATTTTTAATTTTTAATAACAATGTAATAATTATGTGATTCTTTTTTATCACATTAGGAAGGCATTTAATTTTTAAAAGTGAAAACATCAAGATGGTTTGAAGCTAGGCATTCTCATAGCTAGTGCAAATAATATGATTATTTAATATCTATTTTATCCATTTCAAAATGATTATTGTTTTATTTTTTTCACACACATCAATAAAATGTTACGCTTGACTTCAGTACCTTTAACAGTGGACCATGTACAATGTACTCAATCTATCACTGTGTTTTTTATTAATAAAAAATAACTTAATACTTCATTGAAATTTTAAAATAAAAAAAATTAGGGGAGTATATATTAAATTAGTGTTAGTATATATCTATATATGTGTGTGTGTGTGTGAGATTTTATTAAAAAATGGAAAAGAAATCATAGTTAAAAATTCAAGTGAATCTAGTAGTTGGAGACAATAAATTGAAAGCTGGTATTCCCTCCGCTTATTTTCAACGGTCACTTTCAAGAAAAAAACGATTTTTTCTTTTTTTTTTTTGTCGTTTTAAAGTTTTAAAATATCATTAATTAATTATTATTTTTTAACTATGCCCCTATATATTATTTTTAAAAATAAAAAATAAAATTAATGAATTTTTTATTTATCTATTTATAATATGCGACATATTATGAAATTTAAAAAAATTATAAAATATTAATTATACTTGTTAATATGTGCTCCGAAACTAAGAAAAAGAAAAATGAGGAAGTACATCCATTTGATCTGATGAAGCCATTAATGGGTGGACCCTACCTTTGAAGGGTCAAAAACATTGAATATTGAGGCACCAAATGATCCGTAAATAGTCAATAATGGTGGCCAAGTGATGCAGATGCCAGCACAGCTAATGGGGGAGCCGGGAGCACAAGTGGAGGCATGCATGCGCCTTCCTTTGAAACTAATTAATGTCCATATCATATATATATATATCAACAACGACGGAAACCAAACCAAACCAAGCAGTGTTAAAGGATAACAAAAAGTTAGAGTTTCAGAGAAAGGAAAGGAAAGGAAAGGAAAGCGGAAGACGACGATGATGAAGAAGAAGATAATGGTAGCAGTAGTGATGATTTTGATGGTCACGTGCTCTCACATGGACACCGTCGAACCTTCCGCTGCTGATTGTCTTGACGCTTGTTCTACTGCCTGTGTTCAGAAAGACAGTAAGTCTCTCTTCTCCTTCATACTTCCTCTCTTTCAGATCTTCGATCTGGTTTCCCTGCTGATCATATTCTCCCTTCTCCTTTGATTTTTTTTTTTTATGAACTAGGCTTAGGCCCACTTCTATTTCTTTCTCATTTATTTCCCTAGAATCTCACTTCTATTCTAGTTTCTTTTTTAACGTCACTTTTCTTTCCAGATTGATTCTATTTTCTCTCTATTTATCATTTTTCTTCTTTACACTGCTCTCAACTCAATCATTTATGAGAAATATTAGATTTAGAAGGTCATATGTAATTTTACAAAATTTTATATCTAAACTTTATTTTTTTGGATATACTTAAATTTTATGATGGTTTTTTTGATGCACAATTATTTTTATAAAAAGATAAGGGATGAAGGCTGTAGATAAATTTGATGACCATTTTTTTTTTGGCCACATTTGATGACCATATTAGATCTAAGAAGATATGTGCATTATATATATATATATATATATATATTAATTTATTTATTTTTATGACAATGCAGCCAGGCTTATGCAAAGGTGTGACCGCAAGTGCGAAATTAAATGCGGGCCAGGTAATCAGTCCAATCTGTTCCTTCTTTCTTTTTTGTCCCATCATTCTTCAACTTTAAATTTAGTATACTAAATTATTAATAATTAAAGCAGGCATCCAGTATTTTTTTTTTGTTCAAGTTCAAGTTCAAAATGAGTTGCATTGTTTAAATTTATAAAACGTATGGCTTCTTAATATTTTTATCTATATGTGTGTGTTCACCTTATCAAAGCTAGTTTCATATATCTATATATTTGTTCTGGTGTTAAACATTTCTTTTATATTTGTAAGGTTATAATGTGTAAAATGTTTTGAACATTACATTATGCAAATATTATTTTTAGATTTCAAAATTAGAAAATCAACATTTAAAACTTTTAATTTTCCACAATTAACTTAGACAATCAGTGATTTCGTTAATCTATTCATTATTAATAGTAAAGTAATAGATCATATGCCTATTGATTTTTGTGTAGAAAATTTTTTTAATTTCATGTGCAAATAATCTATTAATGTGTCCCATTTTTCATTAATAAAAAAAGACATTAATGAGTGAGAATAGTCGCATACAACTTAAAAAATTATCTACACATTTATTTTTAATTAAAATATACAAAGATACTATGAGCATGAGTAAATTAGCTAGATCTCTCTCGAATTACTATCGAAATTAAAAAAACATATAATTTTTTTCTATTTTGAAGAATTTTTGGGTGAATTTTCAAGATTTATATAAACATCCCTTAAAATAAAAAAAAAAAGTATATGAACTTCCTCGGACTTCTTTTTTCTAAAACAAAAAATACATAAAACTCCATACTATTTTGAAAACATTCACAAACATGTCCTTTAAACAAAGAATAAATTACATAAATTTTCTTTAAATACTTTGCTATAATTGCACAATCCCAGCTATTTTCAATGAAAATTTTTGTATATTCTAAATATAAAAAGGAGGTAGGTCTAATTTCAATAAAATTTAAAAACTTTTCTAATTTATACTTTACTTTATCGGAAACATGTGTAAGTTTTGAAAATAAGATAAAAATAATTTAATTTTAATAAAATTCAAGAAAAGATTGTATTACTTTTAAAAATAAAGAGAATATATATATAATGGCAACTAAATTTAAATATATGTATATAATTTATTCTTTAAATACATATATAAACATATAGAATTTTTTTTATATAATTATCTAGCTTCCAATACTATCAAATCAAATTGAAGCATTGTCGCGTCCAAACGAAGATAAAACTTCTAATCAAAACCTTGCTTAAGGGATGCTTAGTGGCTTACCATCCAATCCAATCCAATCACAGTTAGTTAAACATATTGACCCTTTTTGTTATTTTGGTGACTTGGTACACACAAATTTAAGAATGTAACATTTGTATGATGCAGATTCTACAGTTCAGAAGCATTGGGGTTGAGGGGCCAACACTTGATGGGCTAGCAGAAGCCTTCCGGCCCAACAATAAGATCTTTTAAGTTTGCATAGTGATACTAGCCCAAAAAAAACTGAATTTCTCATAGTGTTAGCCATCCAAGACTCGCTCAAGTAATAATGCTAGGATAAAATGTGAGCAGTGTTCAGGGTTTAAATCTTTCTGATTTCGTAGAAAAAAGTTTGTCATACTGTTACCTACCAACTTGTATGGTTTAAATTAATATATTATATACAACAAAAATAATTTAGCAATATCAATTTGTTTTATTGCAGTAAATTTATTACTAAATTATTATTCATCTATTTTTTTGAATTAAGTGAAATTTTTAAAAAGTGTTTGCGTGTTGTGCTCATTCGCAGGAGAAAATGGACAAAGCATGCAAATTTTGAACTAGTCTCAACTAAAAATCCTTTCAGATAATTGCCACTAGAAGAACTTTTTGTTTTTTTTTTTAAGTTCCTTAGAAGAGCTTTATATTCATGTTCTATGTGATTTTACATTATTGAACCCAATTCAACTCAGATTAGTGAGAACTCAATATAGTTTTAAGAAATCAATTGGTATTTCTAAAAAAAAATCTTCTCAATTGACTTTTTTTTTTTCTCTTTTTGTTGATCTGTACGCAAATTTCAACACTAGGGTTTTTTTATATTAAGTGCTTTCTCACACTGAGTGAGTAAATTTGAGCATCTGTTCAATTTAGAAACAAACAGGTAAACCCGCAAATCAATCTTTTTGTAGTGATAACAAATATTGAAACTAATCATCATTGCATATTTTCATCATGCCAACTCCCATTTGGTTTACCTTTTTATAAAAAATCTTTTATAATAATCGCAGTTTACAAAAATAAAGTTTAGATAAAAGTAAAGAAATTTATTATAAATCTTTTTGTGTTTGGATAAAAAATGAAAAAAAATCATAATTAAAAATCATGGTTTAATTTAAAAAATGTAAACCAAACAATCACTTAAGTGAACATGAAAACCAAGAAGTAATGAATTGAACCTTTTTAATCAAAATTTAGCCGCTATTTATGTCTTTCCCCATTATATGTTCATTTTAATAACCGGTTCCCATATATATAATATAAACAAAAGTATGAAATTGCATTATTTACAACTCATAATCAACACGACTCATCTTGGATTCCGTGTAAACGTACAAGACTTATTCTAATTTTGAGAATGACGTTACTGATATAAACATAAGAATACACAAATAAAAACTTTATGATAAAAAATGAGTAATTAAGGGTAAAATTTTAGAAAGATTATTCTCCAATTAAGTTTAGTCCTTCAAAGAAAATGATGCACAATTTAATCACTCATTTTTTTTCTTGATCAAAACACACGCACACATGCATGCAGACAAACGCATAGATGCAAAAAACACACAGATGCATGAACACACATGCACACACTGACACACACATACATGTAAACATGTACACACACAACAATAATAACAACAATCACACACACGCATATGCGCAACAATAATACTATTTATATCGTACACTCAACAACACACACAACAACAAATATATATATATATATATATATCTTGGGTTGCTAGACAAAGAAAACCAGATATTTTTCCATGTACTAGAGTTTGAGGGAATACCTAAATATATTAAATATAAAGTAACTAAGAAGTCACAACATAAACAAAATCTGTAATAAAGTCTTAGACTTCCAATTCTAAAGTGTACAATCCACATTTTCTCTGGGTTTCAAAGTCTGCAAGCCTAAAAAACTAACAAAACCTTGAACAGATATTGTACATATTATGTGGAAGTAATCCGGGTCAAGTTTCCTAGATTGTTTGCTATCATGTTTTCCAATAAAAACGTATTACGTGGAGGATTTTTCTTTTTATAGGATCAATTATGTACTTCCATGGTGTAAAACATGTGCTTTTCTTGAAAAACCTTTTAGTAAACATTTATTTAAGTTACTCCCAAAATTCTGACCTTTGATCTCAATCCGTTCTTTTCAATGCCAGTGTTCTGGAAATCATGAGCCAAGTTCACCATTGTTTTCAACATCAGCTGAGTTGCCTGAACTCCATCCAGATTTGCTTGTGACTAAAGAAACATCTCCGGGAAAGACCACATTATGAACTTGGCGAAAATGTCGGACTCCAAGAACTCAATGTGAGCAGCACGTCCAATAAGTGTGCTTAAGTTCCTGCCATAGGAGGCGGTGCTGAAGTTAACGTCACAGCGCATTACCATGCGATGATCGGACGGAGCTCGGATTTCGTCCAAGCAATTGTTTAGCATCTCCAGGAAGATCTTCCCTCTTTTGGAGTAGTCCAGAAAAGCTGCTGAGCAGTGTTCTATTCTTGCAGAGTGGTATGGAACATAACCATCCTGACATGCAAAGAGCAGGAAGCATTGCGAATTTATGATATAGTTCGAGAAATGAAGGGAAAAAATAGCTGGGAATTTTATTATAATTATGCTTTCCCATTATTAATGGTATGCCAGACGTAGATCTTCAGAACCAACCAGATAGTTCTAACAAAAACAAATTTCCAAGGTCACCTGTAGTGAACTCTAAAACAATACTTAACAGAAGAGCAGATCATGGTGAGCACGACTTTAGTATGAATATATATCCACCTTGTACATTTCTTTAAATAATTTAGTCTTGTCCTCTTCTAGATTTCAATTTTCCACAATCCTTTGAATCATTCGTAAATGATCAAGTAGATATATCTTGCTCCCAGATACTGAAAAATAATGCAAAGAAATCTTTTTTTGGCTAACGCTTATCATAGTAAAAGTTATGGCTATTCCAGTTCCCATTGAAAGCTTAAAGAGGAAGCTACCTGAGGCGATGATAACAATATCACATTCCCGAAGTTTGCCAGCGTCTTTTTCTGCAGTAGAAGAATAACAGTATTTTGATTTCTGTCAGCAATCGAAGAGAAGTTGTCCCAAGGGAAAACTTTCGTGCAGATCCCGAGTAATTAAAGGCCAAATAATATGCATTCCATACCTTGGAAAGATTGTAGATGAAGGTATTTTCAAGATCAGGATCATCTGTAAAAGTCAGCTGATGGATGCATTGTGCTCCATTGAGCTTCTTCAAGAGCCAAAGCCCCGAGTTAAATATAGAGTTTGAACTGTACATATAGCCCAAGTGGGGACCACACATAGAAACATATGTATGCAAGTATCCTAGATATGGCTCCATGACTTTCTCTGCATTAAAGAAGCATACATAAATTTTTACAAGATTTTGATGAGTATGCTCTCCTTCAAGGATTTATGCCTAAGTACCTGTTAAAGCAGTTCGGATAATGAGATTTCCAATAGAATGGCCAACAAAGCTAAGCTTGATTTGTCTCGGGTTTCCACTTTTTGAAGCTTTATTAATCTGCCTTTTAAGAAAATCAATAACTTCCTGCGCAAGCCGTGATCCCATTTCTCTTAAGTCTCCAGATGTTCTGTCTTCATTACTTACTGACATAAGAAACTGTACGTTGGGATCTATTAAAAGCCATTGATTCCGAACAAGCCGTAAATCCAAATGATGTCCCTGTAGATGTTTGAGTAGTGACAGCTAGAACCTTTAACTAAGAATATATATATTTTATAAATATATATATACATTAATGAAACATCAGTAACGGAGAAATTCCCAGTTATTATGTTATGATAATGAGGTACTGTTAATGTAAAGACTAGGGCTTTAACATTGTGCAAAGAGGTAAAAGAAGCGACTGGAGCTCTGACCTTTTGGAAAAATCACTGTAAACTTGCGTACTATCATTAAACAAAGTATATGACACAAACAATAGATTGTTAATTTTATATTTCTACAAATTATTGCAAAAAGTCTTCAGGTCTTTTATAACAAATGAGAAAGTATAAACATAATTTTTAATTTCATATTGTCCTTTTTTTTTCTTAATTGATCAAGTGATAGGAAGGGGAGGCATACACACACAGCAGATTCAGTTGTCACAGAAATAATACAATCATACATTGCCTAAAAGAAAAATAACCAGGTGACAAATAACAAAGGAAGAAAATATAGTACAAAACAGATTTAGGGGAAAAAAATCAAGTGCAAGAATGTAGAACATACCTGAAATCCATGTACAAAAACAACAACTCTCAAAACATGCTCTTTTTGCTGTGGGCTACTTGCAGACAATTTGATTGCAGCTCCAGATCCATTCTCCAACGTATATTTTGATGTCACCTCAAAAGGATTGAAGTATGAATTCACACTGGCAGAACGTTGCATGTTTGTCACGCGTTCGACAATAACAATAGGAACAGACAAAGGATCCCCAAATATATACATGTCTTGAAGTGAGCGGTTGTTGATCTGCACAGAATTCATTTATCACCAAGTCAATTGAGAAAAGAAAAGCTACAAAGCATTCCAGGAAAAGCAGTTGCTCACCCTCATGTGTGCAATACCTCGCCTATGAAGTTCAGCACGCATTGATGCAGTCTGAACAGGCTGAACAGGACAGAAAAGGGGATATAAAATATTTTTAGAAGATGCAGCAGTTAAGCAAATGCATTAGCCAATAATCTAGAGAATGAACTCAAGATTAGAAGATAATAAATTCTATGAAACTTAATGAGGTATATTAAATCTTTACATCATCTCTTGATCTTCTTAAACTTAATGATCTTCCAAGCAAGCTACCATGCAAAGATGTCCTATCATCTCTATTACTCAAATAGCGATGAGGCATCTCGACCCTTGAATACACCATCCAAATTGACCATTCAGCTCTTCGGTCATTAACCCAAGAATTACGTAGAAATTCCATTATCTTCATTTTGTTTTCCCTGGGTGAAGTGACAAATCATTAATTTTAAATCATTAAAATAAGGAAAACTTTAAATCATTAATTTGATGCAGTGCAATGATTTAATGTTCAAATGCCTTACAATAAGTGCATCTTCGCTCAAAACAAAAGTCTTGCTGTGCCTTTAAAAGCTGCTCACAACAAGAAGCATATATGCAGTTTCATTCAGAACATGCTAAACCTCACTTAGTCAGGAGGCCAGGGTTTGATTGAGCAGGACTAACTAACTTACGCAAAAATCAGCCATTATCAAGAAAAACTCAATAAGGATCAAAATGGGAGAATAAATGTAGTGGCACTACTTTATGGGGGATAAACGACTATAATAAAGCAACTCGACAGTTTCCAAACATATAATTATTTGATGCGGAATCACTTCAATTATAAATCTGCACATACCTATGGAATATCAAAAATTTATTCCACAGATTTAAGATTTGATTCCCCAGAGACTGGAAAGAATTTGACAGATAATCCAAAGATACAGGTTGGGAACCTCCCCCAAGCTGAAATTAAAAATAACCAGCAGCTTTCAGATAAATACAAGATGAAAGTGTCACA
This sequence comes from Adenanthera pavonina, assembly GCA_026686845.1. NCBI lineage: Eukaryota > Viridiplantae > Streptophyta > Magnoliopsida > Fabales > Fabaceae > Adenanthera > Adenanthera pavonina. The sequence goes on from JAIVEN010000017.1 coordinate 16,952,314, forward strand.
TAATTAATGTCTAAATCATCAAGAATGCAGAACAGTGAAAGAATCAAAATTGCTAGATGTAAGGACCTCAGCACTGCCTTGGTGCTTGTTCGAGAGTTGTTGTGATGCCTCCCCAGCTATAATTTCCATGTCTGCAGAGGGAGTAGAACCAAATGAATCCAGTTTGGAAGTAATTCCAGCCAAATCAATAGCTTGGTCAATTCCTTTGCTTAATCTTCTCAGTTCTTCAAGCAGAATGTCACGGGCAGCAACAAATGCTTTGATGAGCATAACCTGATTCAAGGTTTGACCACTAATATAAATCATTAAAAGATTTAGCCAGCAATGAATATCACAATTTCAATCTAAAACATCCTTGAAAAATTAGATATATTGCTATGAAGAAAGAAAGACATAGAAGAAGGATCAAATAGCTCATAAATTGTAATCATAAATGAAATGAAAGGGAGGTAAGAAAAGTTTAAATGTGACTGAAGCTGAGAATTCAGATATGCATAAGAATAAAACATCAGTTATATAAGATTTACAGCAATAGAACATACTCTGTTTGACAGAGTAGAATCTTCACTGTGCATGCCTTCTGAAGCCAAGGAATCACTGATATTATTCAACTAGGTATATCAATTAAAACTGTATAGTAAGAATGAAAAATAAAAGAAAAAACACTATATAATTATGAAGATGCAACAGTGACCATGCATCTATCATTTTCAAACTTCAAAAATTGAAGTTTGACAGACCTGGGTACCTTCAGCCGGGGTGTGCGAAAACCAGCTCTTAGCAGACTGATGTGCACACTTGTATCAACAAGGACAGGATGTAAAGCATCAAAATGAATAGGACAATATGAATGCAATCCCAAAAGAGCTTTAGGGGGGATCCTATATTCATGAACTGCAGCAGGGCATTGATGCAGGGAAGATTGCAAGTCTGGCCTGCATGATGATTCAAGCAGTTCCACATTTTGCTCCCTCAAACTTGCATAATCATAATGAAATTTAAATCCAGACAAATTCAACCGAAAGAGTGAAAAGGCAGCATGAACTGACCTAGTTTCAGATGCATGGGAATACATAAGCTCAAACCTCAAGATAACAGCAGAAGCAGATTGGCCCTATGAATGAATTCATAAATCATTAGCCAATACATAAGCTAGAGAGGGGGAAAAAGAACAGGAAAAACGCAAAGCTAGATCTTGCACACCAGGAAATCAGTAAGTCAATAGCGATATAACCAACCACTTGATCTAAAGGTAAGGTTTCCCACTTTACAAGTATTCAACACCTCTTACTGTTTCAGTCATGAACTAAATAAATGCAGAAACATAGGAGAAAATTTGTCAGATGCTGAGGTAAATTGTGAAAAGTTGCCATCAGATAATATAACCAGGGTAAACCCTTGGAGTATTCAAAAATTTCAAATAGATCAATGAGCATAATTAGGTGCACTTTTGTATGTTCATACTCATTAAAGCTTGTTCACTGCCCAAATTCATTTAGGATTGGGCCTTTTCAAGTCCCTTGCCCCTGTAATTTTTTACTTCTTTCAAGATTTTTAATAATTATTTTGCATTACTTTACAAAATAACTAGCAAGTTCAGTTATCTTCAGGCTATAAAAGATTATCTTGCTGCCTCAAATTCATCAATTTGATAAACTTTTACCACATTTTATCCTGTAACTATTTAGATTGTTTAACAAAATACCCTTTTAATACCCTACACATATCATAGATAATATCAAATTATCCAGAGGAGAAAACAACTGACCTCATATCCATCAAAAGATAGGTAGAATGAGATCATGATAGAAAGAAACACATCCTGCCTTGAATATTTGATTCGAAAAGGAGGTGTTGAAAAACTGTTGTCTGTATCATCAATCCTCCAAACTCTGCATAAATTGTCAGAACCTACTTCAGGAGCTGCATCTCAAAGAAAAGTGTATCAGATTTTACTTTCTCTGAAGAACAACCATAATGCAAGACAGCAAACTAACTCAAAGACCAGAATGCTTACTAAGCAAATCAAACATGTTAGTGACAGTGTCTCAAGAAAAACAAAAGGGCAGTGGTCTTAAAAACCACAAATGTGGATAGAACGGTGCAAGAGAAACCGTAGGACTAGAACTACATTCAATTTTTGTTTAGCAAGTAGCATATCTATTATTTGCTGAAAACTGGTCCTTTAAAGGAAAGAAAAGGCAGACAGACTATTTTGGCAAAAGAGATTTAACACCCCTATTCGGCTGCAAGATGCAAATTTATTTCTCACGAGACAAGCATGTCTTCTCAAAACCTAAAATTAGAAACTCATGTCCTTGTTTCTGTATTTCCTTTTTTCACAACAAGGAACTTACTGATAACAGTATTCAAACACGCCTTATCTGATCCTTACCTTATCTGAGAATAAAAATAATATATACCCTTTTTTATGGAAAGGGGTGAGAGAGAGATTCGGTGGTCTAAATTAACTTACACTTACGTTCCATTTCAAAGCTTAATGGACATTTAATAAATTCGTATTGCTGTTCAACTTAAAAATGACAAAAACATTTCATGTATTATACTTGAAGGTCAGAGGAATGACCTTTGCCAACATTTTGCATAAACCTTATAGAAACCAGCTGCACGTTATCAAATGAAATGGAGATATATGACTTTTCTAAATGAACTGTAGGTTGTTAGTTTGAATTCCTGTCTAGAAAGCTAGAACTGGTCCTATAAACTAAAGTTATTTAGTATTGCAAGATCTATACGTACAAGAATAGCTAGCTTAGCTAGGCTATCAGGTTCTTTAGAAAACTAGAGAATAGGATATATTTTTACAATTTGAATATACATGATTGGATTTTTTCAAAATAATATTCCACGTCATATATTTATGAGAGAACTTGAAAAGCAAATAACTGTACCAAAGTATAATCCTTTTGACTTGTATAATCTACCTTCATACTGAACAACCCTTGCCGGAATGCCTGAATAGGAGTCAGAATCATTCTCCCATCTCATGGTAATCTTGATTCTGTACCATCTGCATTACAATAATAAGCATTGAAAAATAAAGAGAACAGTCAAAACTATATACTGAAACTTCAAAATGTACATAAAATTCACAAGAAGTATAAAAGTTTACTAGAAAGTCGAGCTTACCCTTTCTCAGAGAGATCAAGATTATGAAACCTATGAATGTAAATGGCAACTTCATGAACAGAATCCAACATAGGCAGCTGATTAGCCCTTGTAGTTGCAGGCTCTGGTTGCTCGACATTGAGCAACCTTTTCGTTGACCAACTCCTTTGGCTCAAAAGCCATCTTAATCTCCGAAACATATGAAATAATAGTCGATATAGTAATGTTCAAAGCCCAAATTAACATCCCCTCGTTCTTTCAAAGCCGAGTTCAGTATAACCCACGGGTCCTGAACAATAAAGGAACCAGCTTTCTCACCTTTTTATCCAAAGCAAGCCAAACCTGTTAAAGATGTCTCACTCTTTACTCACGCTTGAGATTGACCGAAAATTTTAGAAGGAAATGCACAATGCCCATATGATCATCTCTCATCTTTTCCACGCAAATAGAGCAAAACCCACAAGTCCTGAACATTAAGGAACCAACTTCCTCACCCTCTTCTTTTTTCAGAGCTAACCAAACCCATGAATGATCTCTCACTCTTCACACATATGATTGAGATGGACCCTCAAATTTTAAAAGACATTTGCAATGTGGGTCCGGTTTGAAAAGATTGGTAATAGTTTGGAACGGGAAAAGATGGAAACGAAGAGGTATTGAGAGAGATAAGTAAAAGAAGAACGCGTGGAAACAAGAACTGATAAAGAGTTATGCGCGACAATAATTCATATACCCTGTTGGCATGAAGAAGGAGCCAAGGGAAAATCATTCTCGTCAAACCAATCGTAGGTGATGCTATTAATGATGTTTTCCTTTTCTTTTTTCTTTAATTCCCCAAAATGATAAAAAAGGGATCTTTGAAAATTGCACCGTTACGAATGTCGTGTCCGGGAATATCCATACGGCCATTTCAGATCACCTCGTGATTATTTTTGACTTTGTAGAATCGAAAATCACGGGTGTGCTCCAAAAGGGTCGGTGTCGAGGTCGACAGATCATTGCTAGAAAGAACGTTTGGCTGTTTAGCGTTTGACCCAAAAAAAAATAAATGGTTCCTTTTCCCGTCTGATAAAATGAGAAGGCTGAATTTGATATGGTATAATTCCTTCCTACAGGATAAAAATGCTGGAAATTTTCTCTCTTCATTTTCAACCAGAAAAGATAAGAACCAGAACAAGTAATGTAATATACACAGTTACACACAAGAAAAAACAATAAATTTAGCATATAACTAAGATGTAGCTCATTCTTAATGAAAATGATAGATGCATAAATGCTGAAAGATAAAAGAAAAGGTCTAAAGTTGATCCCAAAAAAAAAAAATGGGGTCTAAGAATGTTAGATTATAATATCCCAAATTTTATTATGCCGTGGACGTTAGATATTTGTTATAATATCCCTTATAATGGAAATTCGAGTTCCAAACTAGAAATTAGTCATATTTTGCAATATTCTCCATCTTTGCAAGAATGCCATTATGTCTTCTTTGGGGCCCGCTGTGAAAATTCCATTAATAAAAGACCAGTCAAGGACAAGAGTTCAAAAGGAAAGAAACAAACCAAAAGCGAACCAAAACTAAAAGCAATCTAACTACCAAAGCTAATCAGCAGTTCAGCACCAAAATCTTTCTTCAGCCAATCCCCCTACGGGCATAAAGGTCTTCAGCACTCCTATCCACTGGTGAATCCTCTGTAAGAACAGCAAGGGAAGAGGGAGGTCGAATTGAAACCAACCCATTTGGGCACTCACCTCTTGCAGCAGCAACTGCTAAATTAACAGCACTTTTATTACCTAGCCATGGGACCAGGTTGAATGAGATTGAGGACATTGAATTCACCAACTTCAAAGAGTCGAGAACAATGCCAGCATATTTCCGATCACAGTAGGCCACAGAACTAGAAGACAACATTGAGAACAAAGTAGCACAGTCAGTTTCAGAAACAAGAAGCAGACCCTCAAAGCCATCACCGTAGGCTTATAAGGCTTTCCTCATGGCAAGAGCTTCTGCAGCAAAAGCAGAATCAGCATGCACCTTCTCACAATAGGCATGTGTCTGTTATCTCTGCTTAAAAATGCTATGCCTGCGCATCCAAGTCTGGGATTGTAGGCCCATCTATATTAATTTTAATAGTCCCCTCCTCAGGTGCAATCCACCTTGATAAATCACTATTAGCACTTAAGAAGACCTGTGGCTGGTTACATAACTTGTGCACATTCCAAAATATCTTCAATCCAATTGAAGCTAGCATGACTGCCCTCCTTGAGTCCACTTTAATTTTGGAGAAAACCCAGTTATTTCTTTCTTTCCACATGATCCACAGCATCCAGGGTATATAAGCCTTGTGATAGTCATCTATGCTTTCATTGGCAATAAACATATCATAGCACCATTGTACAATGCTTATGATCTGGTAACAGTTGTTTGTGAGAGCATGAGGGCATCCAAACCAGCTCTTCATAACCCAAGGACATAGTGGCAGAAGATGTCCTTTCAGTTCTGCAGATTGGGCATAAAGGATTGACAGCACATTTCTTCTCATGTAGAGCTTCCACTGTGGCTACTGATTTTGAAACAAGTCTCCAAATAAAGTGCTTGACCTTAGAAGTGACCTGCAAACTCCAAATAGCAATTCATAATCCTCTAGGAACAATAATCTTGGTACCTGTTTCAGTCTCTCTAGTGGATCTTTTAGCCATCTTGTACTTGGTGCAAAAGAAAAAAAAGCCATCTTGTACCCTGGCTTGACTGTATAGGATGCCATTATGTCAACACAGTGTATCATGCGATTTTAGCCTCAATTAAATTTTTTGATATCTTGGCTATCAATATGAAACTTTGGCCTAATTCTACATGTCTACCTAAGCTTCTGGGTTACAAGTTTAGGCAATCAATTCATACTTCCAGTTACTATGTACTTCTCAATCTCAAAACATGTCAATTCACAGCTCAGACACATTAACAAAGGAACATCTTTTCATATGGTTGACTTTTGACTCCTACATTGCTCAGCATAAGAAAAAATAATATAAATAATTCCAATTCTACTCATATACTTTTATATTTAGCTGTAATGTCAAAACTTGATTATAATTATCTACTACCTTAAACTATATTATCATGATAATTCAATGACTCACTAGCAGTTAGAGAGAAACTAATAGTTAAGGGAATTTAATAAATTCTTCTTTTATCCAAAATTTTAAGAATCTTTTGAAAACAGAACTTTATTATCAAACTAGTGCATAATATTCATTCTTTGGATGTGAGACTTGACAAAATTCTTCATCCAATGTACGGAACCCAATATCTAGTTAAGAGGGGGAAAAACAATAACAACCGGTTGAATACTAAATTAAGAAAAATTAAAAACGAAAGAGTAAATTAAAATTTGTATAATTCAAGAAGAAAACATCAAATTTATCTATACACAAACCATATATAACTGGAAATTAATTGAGCTTCCCACAAAACCAAGCAGCAGAATACGCAGGTTGCTAAAACACTATTATATTCTTCTTAATTAGTACTTACTACAATTTCCACAAGGTCTTTCTGCCCAAAATCCAGCAGAATCTAAGATCTTCCACAAGCAGTGGATCTATGTAGACTAAACTATGAATCTACCTTCAGCTTCAATCAAAATTACTTTGATTTGATTTGCTGGAGCTATTTTCTCTATACAAGGTGAACTCTGATCCAACAATTTAACTAGATCAAAGGTATATGAAAAACCTGAAACTTCTTCCCTTCTTTTTCATGCTTTTCCTTTTTGTCTCAAAAACTCTATCCCGCTCCTTTCAATTACTATCTACACATCGCCATAAAACTACAGACGCCATCACCATTAAACTGAATTCACTCTCCGGTGCATGCTCATGCTTCGACACCTAGGGCTACACCTCTCCACAACTGGAATCAGGTATTCCATGAGCTGCAGCCAAAAATTCAAGAAAGTTAGGGTTTACTTCATGGTCAACATATCAAATGGCATGATTTGCTTCAGGAAAGGAATAAAACAGTGTGCTGTTGTAGAGAATCATAGGTGAACCAAATGGATCATGAGGATGCATACAAACATGTAGATGCTTCTAAAAGATATGCTTGACATACTTAAATATTTTCCATGATTAGCTTGATCTACTTATTTTTTGTAACATCAAATCTTACCAAAAAAATTTCACCGCACACACAGCAGATTTCCACTCAAGATCATATAGACTAGAGTTGATCAGAGGCTGGGTTGAAAATCCATTTTTTCAAATTTTTTTTACATAAAGCCCAGCTCACAACCAAGTCTAGACTAAGCCAGATTTCCAGTCCTCCATAAGATAAATGTAAAACATACACACATATGAGCACATATACCACCCAGGCCATTAAACAATCTCAGGAACATTTTTCCAGTCATTCTATTCATGTAAGAAAAGTGTTACAGACTCAAAGAAAGTGAAGAAATATTCCGCTTACCTGCTTGAACCTCTCCTTGTTTCTATCAGCCTGCATTAATGACCCCAATATTTCAGAAACTCTTCAGCAACGCAAAATTTTGGGCGCAGGACGAAAAAAAAAAAGGAGGAAAGTTACACAAGATGTTATTATTATTCTTAAACTATCACCTAGGAAGTGTCTGTGGACAATCGTATTTAACACCACGAAATACTTCAATTTTAATGGTGACACTTGGATTACCACCAGCCTTAGGTGGTATTCAAATGGTGGCATGTCAAATTTTGTTGTGTCATGTTTTTCAAGGAAAACAACAATAACTATATACAAACACCAGGATTGTAAGAGCAAACACTTGAACATGCATAAATTCCCAGAACATGAATACCTCTTCCATCCGTAACTGCGCATTCTCTGCCTCCAGCTGTGATACCAGAGACTCCAGCTCAGATGTGTAAGCCTGTCCACAATAACAGTTTTAGAAAAAAACACTTCCACAAAAACCTAACAACCAAGAAAACACAGGCGAAAAACAAGATACAAAACCCGACTTATTTCTCCTCGTTGATTAAAAACTCAAGAAGTTTTAGTTTTAAAACCCAAAACATCACAGATGAACAAAACTATGCAACTTCATTGTTTCCTACTTAACCTTCACTCACGAAATTTCTCTAATCACCAAGCTCTAGCATAACAGAAACATCATCATAATCAATGTGCATTTTGTAGAATCAAAATTTAAAATTAAAAAACAACCTGCTTGCGTTCTCTGGACCTCGCTGCGGACTCTCTGTTTTTTATCATTCTTCTCTGTTTCTGAAGTGAGGCCTTGTCCATGGGTTCCTCTAGAGCCCTCCTCTTCCCCCTTCTCGATGATTCCGCAGCTACTCCTCCGACCACCGACCCCTTAATTCCAGTTTCAAAAGTCGTTACTGAGGGCGCCGGGAATTGAGCACCACCACCACCGTTGATCGCCGCCGCGTCTGACCACCGGCTGCCTCCGTCGACAGCTACCACAACGGCGGGAACGCCTCTGACGTCCTCCTCTCTGACAGCCCCAGCCTTGGTCAAGAAATCCTCCAGAGTCATCTCTTCCTCTAAACCCTCCTTCCCTGAGCCCTCCTGTCTCTGATCACTCCCCTCAACAATCTCCTTCCACACCTCGTCCACCGTCCTTGTGGCCATTTCCTTCGGAAGCGACAAGCTCCCCTGCCGGGAAATTGCACTGACGGCATCGGATAGTGCTTGCGGAGCCAGGTCGGGTTCGGGTTCGAGGGAAGAGTTGACGAGCTTGAGGAGATCGTCCATGCTCATGGAAGGTGAGATCATGGACAGATCGGTGATATTAGGAGAAAGAGCACACGACGAAGACTGATAAGGCAGATCTGTATTCGCAGTGACCACCTTTGACGACGCCATGCTTGGACTTCCAAGAGACTTCTGTGTCTGGGTTTCTTCTCACAGTTTCCTGAGCTCTTCCTCTCTTTCCAGCCTGTGAATGGTAAACACGACAGTAAGAACAAGCACACCGAAAGTGTGACTTTACTTGCATTTTGGAGTATGGATATATACTTTCTCAAGTGTCTTCAAAATCCAAATTCCAGATTTTGAATTAATAAAAAGAATCACAAAATCCAAATTCATTAAATATTATTTAAAAATTACTTAATCACGTAACCAAGGAGTTGAGTGTACAATGAATAAATTTTATAAAAAACAAAAGAATGAATAAAAGGCACTCTTCAAAACAATCAATTTGGTATAAGTGGTGAAGTTTTTTATCCTTCTTGTTACTGAGACAACTAGTTAATAATTTGATTTTTAACATATATATAAAAAAAATTAGTTAGAAGAAATATATTGTTTCTTCTCGATATTTAAAGAAAATTAATTATTATTATCACTAAGATACATTCTAGTGTCTATTTTTTACCATGTATATAATGTGGTTCCTCAAACCACATCTGTAACGTGGTGACAAAGGCACCTGAATCTATGATCCAAAAAGAGACTTAATATGCTAAGTTAGCTGAGCTAGCAAGTAGCTATATTAACTTGACTTAGGATTTCATATTTGAGCTTGGGTTTGCAATTTTGGGAGAATTTTGCTGTTTTTGAGATCTTGTTCGGCTCAATTTAAATTAATTTAAGTTCAATGTGATTTTGGATATGGAGTTTATATATATATATAAGTAATAATAAATACTAAATAATTGAATAAAATAATTATAATTTTTCATTTAGTTCAAATTTTTTATTGAGATCCAATTGATATATAGAATTAATTAAATGAGAATATGGAAGAAAAAATATCTTCATGCTTTTACTTTAGAAAAGTATTAAAATATATAAAAAAAATATTTGATATTATAAAGATATAATATGCAGCCCTTTAAAATTTTCTTCCACACAATCCTTTGCTAAAGTAAAATAGATGTTACTGGAAAAATAATATTCAAGGGCTTATTGTATCAAACTCCTTCCTGGTAGGTTTTCAGCACTCTTTCTGAAAGCTAAACAGAACAGAAGTTGCACACTTCATGATCCAACTCACAAAGTTAGAGCCAATCCTCATTTTCTTCATGATGGCTTCTAAATGTCCCATCTCACCCTCTCATGTTACCAAAAATCATCTTGAAAGGCATGTTATATTTGATTTTAAAAAATATTGAAATTTTATGATTATAAGTCAAATCAAATTCAGTTAATTTAATTGTTAAGTAAACTTAGCTACATGATGTTACTTTAGGTATAGCTTTTTTTTTCTTTTTTGCCAATTGAACTTATAAAAATTGATAAAACCACCTAATATATGTGATAGTCCAAAGCCTTAGGGCTTGTTTGATTCGTGTTTCCGAAACAGTTTTTCTGTTTTCGGAAATAGAAAATTCAGAAAACTTGTTTGGTAAACCTGTTTTTTATAAACTATTCTGGAAAACAGAAAAATAAAAGAATAGAAAACGCATAACAACTTTAAAATGTTTTGTAGTTTTTGTTCTGGAAAACACGAGAAAAGGTGAAAAACATCCATCTCACTAATGGTAAAGTTTTAAATTTTGAATAACTCATCTATCACTCACTAGTTATGATTTTGAGAACAACTATTCAAACAGATTTTTTTGTTTTCTTGTTTTCAAAACTTATTCTCGAAAACAGTTTTACAAAACTGTTTTGAGAACAAGAAAACAGAAAACATTGTCAAACAGACTCTTATTTTCTAGTTATATACTCACCGCACACACTTATTTATCATCAATGTAGAGTTTAAGAGTCTCTAACTTTTAGTGAGAAAAGATATATGATTCAAAGTCTCTTAAGTTTAATGTGACTACCACTGATTTGATAAAAAGAAATAAACATAGAATATATCATTAATGATGTTCACCTTTAAAATATATATACTCCCTTTCATACAAAATATAAGTTTTATTCAATTAACATTATACAGATCCAAGAAAAAAGTTAAACCAATTAAATTTATCAAAATTTTACATTGTTTTCCAACAATATCCTTAATAAAAATAATTTTCAAAAAAATTTTCTCTCTCATAAGTTAATTAAAAATAAGGATAAATTAGAAAAAAAGTAATTAATATTTTTGACTTCATTTAAATAAAACTTACATTTTGAATAAGAAAAAAATTTTATAAAAAAACTTATATTTTTAATCAGATGAGCATTATTTATTGTGATTAAATTGATTGTAAGAAATTCTATACCTTATAAGTTTTGAATTGGAGTCAAATAAAAAAAAAAAAGAATCACATTTTGGAACCAAAATAATAAATTTATTATGAAATAAAACTTTTTAAAGCATACTTTTTCCAATTTTATTACTTAGTTTTTCAATTTGAACTGCTATTTATTAGTTAAAACTACTTTGTTTCCACCGTTGGTTCTTAATTATGATTCCAAAAAAAACAATGGTGTTTAAAAGAACTTTCCGCCTTGCCCTTAAAGTTCAACGCATATCAAATTCGTAGTAATCAATGTTTCTATGTCCCAAAATAGTTTCCACCTATAGCTTCAGCTTGAAATGGTATTAAATAAAGTAATTATTTAAAACAAAACAAGTAAAGTTTGAAATAAGGATTTAACATTGTTTGGGTCAAGGGATTAATTACTCTATTTTAATATCTTTTAAACAAAATTATGAGTTCAAACCTTATGAATAATAAAAAAAGATCACATTAAAATAACTAACCAATATACAACCTTCATTTTTTATTATAAATTATTTTTTAAAAGGCTTTTGTGTTTCTATGTATAAGTTATATTACAGAGTAATTGGAGCATTTAATTTTTTCTCACATTTATTTATTTTATATTTAATTAAGATGTGTTAGAAATGATTACTAAATTTAATTAAAAGTACAGGAAAATAGTGATACTTTTTTTTATAAATTTAATAATATAAACTACTTTTAATTAATTTTTTATTATGTGTGTGTGTGTGAGAAATAGTTAAAAAGGTGATTTATAATAAAACCCGCTTGGTTATATAAAATGAAGGAGTGAGAAGAAACTCTAAACATGAAAAGTAAAATAATGGCCCTCACGTTATTGAGATATTTCCACGTATGCTAAAGATAGTGCTTTAGGTCGGTCACAACACTAAATTCATAATAATACCGGGTTGCGCATTAATTCCTCAAAATTGTCAAATTGAATAAATATTTTTATCTTTGGGCAATGTAAATCTAATATATCACTTTCCCTTATCTTAAAATATTTTTAATTATTTCATACATTTTAAAAAATTAGATCATTAAATTTATTAGAAAATTTTATTTTTTTACTATTTATCCTTATTAATTATATAATTTTTCATATTTTCTATAATATTTATCTCTCACATATTAATTATAGATCATAAACATGAATGAAAAAAATAATTAATACATCAAATAATTCTATAAAGTATCTTATATTTTGAATCAAATATTATTTCTAGAAAATATTCTACAGTATTTAAAATTAGAGTGACCAAGCATGTCTAAAATTATTTATAAAAAAAATTCTTTATCATGAATATAAAGATGTCGCCAGCTCAAAAAAATATCGGGAATTTACCCAACAAAAGTTACAAAAAAAAAGAAGAAGAAGAAGGATATATATATATATATATATGACACACATATAGAAACTTAAACAAACAACATGTTCATTAAATAATGGAAATATTTGAAAATTTAATGAAATAAAACTAGTAAAAATATAAGTTAATGTATAAGAATAATAAATTTAATGTTATTAATTAAATCCAATTACGTTGGAAAACAATAAATCCATTGCAATAAGCATTTTTAAATAACTTTTCTTTATATTTAACGTCACTCAATTAGTTAGAGTCCAAATTAATGACTAATAAAAAAAAGTATAACATGTGTTATACAATATTAAACATATTAGGTTGTGGCACAAAATTGGTTTTTGTTCAGTTGTGATTAAAATATATTTAATATGATTTTATTTAAAAACATACTTTTTGGCTAATAAATTATATTTAGTTCATCTACCATAGTTACATGTTAGATGTTTCTTAGAACTTTTTTTTTTAATATTAACATTTTATAAAACAGAACATTATAACTTTATTTTCAAGATATGCGTAAGAATAATTAAACTAATATTAAATTCTGATATAAAAATGATTCCACTTTTCATAAAACATAAACATATTTAACTGATAGTTTTCTTCGAAAGAACAAATCTTTTACAAATAAGGAAATCAATTTTATTGAAAAGACCTAAATTTTTATTAGAAAATTAAGTATGAGATTCAATTTAGTAAAAGAAATGGTAATTTTAACAATAGATAATCCCAATTTGGACTAAAATTAAATTAAATTAAATTAAATATCTAATAAAGTCATAAGTAGAAATTTATATTAGTTTAGTCATGAAAATGACTGGGAAAAGAGGAAAACAACCACAGCAAGTTAGCGTTGGCCAAAAAAAAACCCACAGCAAGTTAGCAAACAAACCGACCTATGCTTTCTGAAGCTTACCATAATAATAACAAGAAAATCGATTATCCTCCCTTTCGTTCCTTCATGATTCCTATGGCAAAATCGAAATCTTCATCATATGCATTCGACGACAAGACCACCATGAAGAAGAAGAAGAAGCAGGAGAACTCACCGTTGTCGGAATCGGAGATGGAGGCAGCTCGGCAACTCATCCAGCTCAGCAACGGAGATTCCTCCGATCGTCGTTCCCAAAATGGCGACGACATCGAAGACAGCAATAGTAACAGCTTCAGCGTACAGGGAAGACCACCGGAGCAACATCACAACAAGCGTGACACGGCCGATGTGTCTTCCCGCGTCGTGATGATGGAGGAGGGTGAAAGTCGTGGGAAGATCGGAAGAAGACGAAGAAGAAGGAAGAACAAGAGGTATCGCTTCATTCTCGATCTGTATAGCGTTACAGAGCCTGTAATTTCTTGTTATTCGAGGCTTTGAGAGACGTCATTGAAGATCATGTGTGTAGAAATTAAACCGAACTTTCTAGAGTTAAATGCGCTCCATGAGAGAGAGAGAGAGAGATGGGATTTACCTCTATCTCTGTGAGTTATTCGTCTCTTTCTTTCTTGAATTGGACGTTTAAATGTAAGCTAACTTGAGATGGAGTTCTAGGTTCGATAATGTTTGTGAAGTGTATATATTTCGTTTGTTTATCGTATGCTGGTTTGGTTAGTGAGAAGTGAAATTCCTGTTTCAAAAGCAGAAATACAAAAGGAGGGGATTAAAATCCCGAATAATCAGATTCCAGAACCCTCAAACAAACATCAGGTGGATTCTGGTGAATGACTAAACACTGAAACATCAGAAGAATTACCAGTTAGAGCCTGTTTGGTTCTGCATTTGTCAAAACCAAGGCCGTAGACTGAGTTTGTCAAAACTGAGTTTTTGTTTAACTAGGACAGGTAGTTTTTGGGTTAGCTGGATTTTGGGTTTGTAATTTAGTGACTGTTTGGTTTCGTTTACAAAACTTAACCATGGTTTTCAACCGTAATTTTTTAAAAGATGTGTTTGGTCAAACACAAACACAGGTGAAATATAAATTGACTTTTTAAAAAATAAAAAGTGGGTTAAATTATGATTTTGGAAAAGGAGTGAAAAGTTACTTTTCCTTTAACAAAACGTGGGTTTTGGAAAAGAAGAAATAAATTTACTCTATATTATACATCTAAAAGTACTTTTAATCCCTATCATCCGAACAGAATTTTTATCAAAGTTACTTTTACAAAAAAAACATCCAAACATGACTACTTCCAATAAACTTACTTTATCTAAACTTCATTTTTATAAACTTCATTTATCTTAACTTACTTTTACAAAACGGAAAACCAAACGGACCCTTAATATGTATTTTAGTGATTCTATTTTATAGTTAATGGACAAAATTGAGCTTGGGTTCGAAATTCAGTTTCAAACGCAAAACCAAACATAAAAGCATAGCACATGAATTAGCTTTCTTGTAAGAGGTGATAGCTGAACTTTTGAGATGCTGAATTTTCAACAAGACGAACAATAAGTAATAATAGTTAAGTTTAGCTTATTCTTTCTTTTAAATATTTTATGTAAATATTTGTAAGTGAAGATTGATTTAATTGATAAGGATATAATTGATGCCCATAATGATATAAGTTTGATTTGCAAGCACTATTTGAATGATCCTACTGAGCTATGGAGGCTCAATTTACCTAAATTTTCGATTACAGAAAATTTATTTGAAGATATTAGAGGATATGGCCAGAAACTTAATCAGATTGAGTTTGAGCGAGTACGAAAGAGCACCAAAAAAACCGTGAAGTGACAACCTGGGATTCTTTTTAGTTGTTTTTTTTTTTTTTAATGAAAGAACATTTCATTAAAAACAAAAGAGAATATATAAGATTATCAAAGTTTACATGTCTTTCATCATCCACCACCTTACTACAGCAACTAAAAAGAACATTTCTTGTTTCTTTTTAGTTGTTTTACTCATGATAATGTCGGAATATAATTTTGGGCACTGAACGAAGGTTAGGAAGTTTGCATTCTCATACCTTTTTTTTTTTTGGTAAGTTGCATTCTTATACCTACTTTCAAGACACTACACTTTCACATGCTTGCTTGAATTATGTTCCCTTGTGGGCTAGGGATAGAAATTATAAGACGTTTTTTTTTAATGGGATGAGAATCCAATTGGCTGGTTCAACCGAACTTTATTTTGATATAAAACGCCTCAAAAATCAAAACTAAATAAAAAAAAATCAATGATGATTAAAATTGATTAAAAAACAAAAGAAACTAAAATGATAAAAAAATTTTAAAAATTAACAAAATGATATTTTTTTAGTTTTCATCTAAAACTTTTAAATATAAAAGTAAAAATTCGGTTGATAGCAATTCTACTAATACATTTTGAACATTTTCACCAAATGAACAATTTAATTTCAAAAACACCTTATTGTTCAACGTACTCAGCCTTCAGATTGTCAGTCAAGCGGATTCTAGGACCAAGTACAATGATACTACGTATTGATTATTGATTCCTGCTCTCACCCATGAAAAGTTGTTCCGTACGCACACAATATAAAATCAATACATCATGTAAGAGAAAGCCTTCAGTTCATGCAATTGCTCAGTCAATAATTATTAAGAATGAGGTTCACTTCTAGTTTGAGTTTATAGATGGAAATCCATTGGGAATAAACATTACACTTGTCCTACAAAAAGAAAGAGGCACATTAACATTAGAGCAGCTTTACACAGCAGATCTGATGCCACTGCCTTAGGGATGTGGGGAAGTGAAAAGGGAAGGCATTCTCAGGGAAGAGGCATCTATGTCTTCACCAGGTCCAAAGCTTTAATGCTCAAGATGGAAGACATACTCTGTCAAGCGCTGCAATTTACTAGGATCGAGCTTCTGCTCTGTCACGATAGGTTGCTTCTTGATGGTGAGCATTCGAGAAACGGGGTCCACAGCCCAACCTTGCTGGAGCACGTCTGGCATCATACAAGCAAAAACATCATTATAGAAGTTTACAGAGAAAAGGCAAAAGGGCAAGAAGGGATTTAGCATAATTTGCTCGTTATGCCGATCTCTCAAAAGCAGTCAAAACAATCACAAAAAAAACAAAGAGCAGTCAAAACAAGGCTACACCAGTAGAAGTGGCAATTTTATTTACAGCATTGTTTATGATAATGCTAAGTGTCAATATCAAACTTTATTGGAGCAGCAATGGCAACCAAATTCACCACGAAGAGTTATTAGTGTCTTTCCTGGGTTTCAAGTTCCTTACACGTAATTTCTACATATTTTCCAAGTCCATGCAGGAAAAGTTAAGTAAAAAATCCAAATGTTTTTGGGACCAGGAAAACTTCAGATTAGGATTTGATAATGACAGGCAAGTCGCAAATTCTTTTCCTTCCTTCTGAGAATTTTTGTTTTCTTTTTTGTGGGGTTGGGGGGGGGGTGGTGTGGGGTGGTTTACCTTCCTTTTTCCCCTCTATCCTTGGGTGTGGTTTATTGAACAACTTGATATCCTGGACCATCCGCTTCAACTGATAAGCCTAGATATTATGCCTTTTCATTTGCCCTTACCAAAAGGCTAAAACCTCTCATTCCAACCAGACTACAAAATCCACTGCTTAAACTCCAAAAAAACAATTTGCCTCAAATCCAGTCACTGCTTTGTCAACCACCACTGTTACCAAACCATCAATTGGCCATGTTCCCATCAGACCATCTTTAAGAAAACCCCGAAAAAGTCTTTCTTTTAGTTCAATTTCAAATTCCAAAATCATTTCAGACAGCCCGAATGAACTCCTTGTATAATCAATAAACAAAACTAATTTGGGTCACAGAGGTGGAATATTCTATTAACAGGGTAACGAACTGCAATGATTAAATGAGAGTTTTTCCCCCTCTTTGGCCACCGATTCAATGAGAGAGCTTAAAACCTGCTTTCAATGGCCAGTTTAATTTGCATGACATTTAGAGTGTTGCTAAAGATTATGAGACAAACTGTAAGGATGGCATATCTATAACACACACGTTGAGAAAGTGTTCAAGGTCTTTTACATTTAAGTACAAGATTCATGGGAATTTCCTTTAGGGTCCTCCATCATTGTACTCCCTCAGTCTCTCTTCCTTTCTAAGTGATAAACTTCATTTATCCAAAATAGGAAAATAGCACTGTCTGAGTTGGGTATTTTGAGCAACACGCTTGATCCTTTTGAGCAGAAATAATTCTTTCTTACCTTCAAATAAGCATTATCGAGTATTATTAAGAGTGCATCCACGTATTCATGAACAATGCAAATCATGGCTCCATAAATTAAATAAAATGGTTCGTTGTGGATGTTTAAAGTGTCTTCTAGCATAAAATTTCATTTGGTTAACCTTACAACATTGGCTCTGATCCAAGAAGCAATGGAAGCTGGAAAAGTGGAAAATAGTTTGAGAATCACACAGCTTTTAATTTCAAGGAACATAATTACTTACAATTTATAGCATCATCGTCACTCATTCCAAGGAATAAAGCTGTATCCTGAATACTTATGGTAGAATAAGCAGAGAGAAGCAGCTGAAACATCTTCTTTGTGTAAAGCTCTGCAAAGAGTTTATATGCAGTTAGTAATATAGCCATTTGTACTGTATCAAACATGGTGGCCAAAACAAAAACAAAAAATAATGCAATTTATTTTAGCATTTTAGATAATCATAGCATAGTGCTTGGATCTTTCAATATCCATTTATTTTTTCCTTTTGGGATCAAATTTTGATATCCTTTCAGTTCATATAACTGAAGACTTAAAGCCAAGTGTTCAAACTAAAGAAGTAACAAGTCCATGTTCACACACATCTCCCCTGACCTTGAGTTCTCAGCTTCAAGTTATAGCAAATTTATCCTTTCTTGTAGAGTATAAAATCAATAACAGTTTAAATAGAGTCACAGCGTACCTTGTTTGGAGGATACTTTCACATAGAATTAATTCCATGATTATGTATTGTTGATTATCAAGAAGAGTAACATGTAATGGTTATGGTAAAAGCAATGGCAATATTCTGATCCAGCAGGGGCGTATTATAATAACTACAGCCTCGGCTCCCAAAAAATTTATACACACACCCAAAATTGGCAAGAAGCAACTCAATAGCACAAAATAAAGAATATGGGAACTAAGAAATATATTCAACAAGATGTTTTGGCTATTGAAATTAGATTAGACCAAAATATAACTTGGTTTGGGAAAAACAATAAACACATGTTTTGGCTATATCAGGTTCTAACAGCTTCAGACATAATGATGCAGTAATAAAACAAACTCAATCTCTACCAACATCTAAAATGATCATTTAGTATCAGCATGTTGTGAAGACAGGGGTAAATCACTTCTGTTTGGAAACAATATAGGTTCAAATCTTCTGATATGACCCCCAATAAGATTTAAGGTTTTAAATAGCTAAACAAACTATGATGTTACACAACCACATTTATGACTTGCAGCTTAACAATATGAAGCACATATTGAAGTCACTCAGGTGATATGCTAACTAAAGCTGCTATAGATTAGATTAACTGAAACAATTATTTGCGTCCAAAGATATCATTAAAATACAATCAACTTGGAGTTAAATTGAGCCATGTTTCACTCAAATATCTTCCATTTAGAAGCCACAACCCCTTCTCAGTTAATACTGGCTTTAAGCAATATGTCAAAGGTCTGATTACAAAAAAAAAAAATGTCACAGGCCTGTTTTAACAATGCTTCCTATGATACCATACTTCAACCGAATGTAGCATGTCTGTCTGTAAATTATACCTTAGCTCACTAAAAAGTTGTTAAAGATTAAATAGACTGTACTACCAGCCTGCCAATTACCAAGACATATCTGCTCAGAGCTAAACTTTTACCATTTTTCTAACTTGTTTTTTAATGAACAGAAACTTTAATTCTTTGCAAAGTACAACAGCAAATTTCAGTGAAGATACAAGATTTCTAACACAACCCTGTTAAATAGAAACGAGAACTTTAAAGCCTGCCTGAGTATGCAGCTACAATGCCTTGAAGCTCCTGACTCCAGTCAAACCCACGAATTGCCTCATGCACTCCCCCATAATCACGAGTCCATAGCTTCTGCCCAATCTTCCAAGCTGCAACTACCTCTGGCTTGTTTTCTTTGATTGAAGAAGGTATTGATTTCCAAAGAAACCGTGCACTGTTACTGCAATATCACCGCCATAAGTATGATATGACAGCCCAAGAACAATATTAGCGCAAGGGAGAAACAACTCCCATGCTACCCAAACTTACAAGTAGAAAAATAAAATAATTCCAAGACAAGAACTAACAGATGCATAAATGAATTTATTGCAATGCCAATATATCAAGGAGCATTTACTCCAAAGTTCTAACCCTACAAGATCCAAAGAATGCAGACTGCCTTATTTGTACACATATAACTCTTCTAAATAACACAAGACCTAGGACACTATACCCAAGCATTCTGTTTGGCAGCTGTAAAAGCTAAGGCAGATGAGTAGCAGAATTTGTAAAGCACGGCTCTATAAATTCTATTTCCCTTTAAGATAGATTTCAGAGCAAGCAAAGCCACTCGATATCCAAGTTCATCGTTCACCCAAAAACTCAATAAATTAAAAAATGCATCCTTTAAAAAAAAAAAAGGATGGAAGAAAGCAAGACAAACTACGTGAAAGAACCCAAATGTCACCGCAATACAACATCTAAGATCTGAAAACAAAACAGAAAGCTGCAAGGAGATGCAACAGGAAGAGATTGACGTTACATATCATCAACATAGATGTGACCCAGAAGATGAACCGCATAAGGCCATTCGTCCTGATAAGAAACGCCTTCTGCTGCAACCTGCTCAACTCAAAAGACAAAAAAATGATGAATAGTCCGAATTAGGTTTGAATTAAGCGATGCAATTAAAATGAGTAGAAAAACTATGAATTACCTGAAGCATGAGGTTGTCGCAGGTATCGGCAATCTTATCGTACGATGCGGAAGCCAAGGCCGCCGTTATAGTGGAGGAATACATAGGCGCAACTCGGCTAGATTCTTAACTTAGTGAGTTATTAGTCCCAACTCACTGCGCCGCCGGAGACAAGGATCACCACCACCTCTGAGTCGTTGATGATTGCCCAAGTGAACCAAAAAGACAGAAAGACGGTTTCCTTGGGGTTGCAGGGCGGAGGCTAGAAACGTAAAAGGAGTTACATATTAATCCCCTGGAGGTAACTCGGTAATTTCGGGCCGGTATATTATGTTTGGTTAAAATAAAAAAGTAATTTTTTAATTGTTTAGTAATTAAAGTAGGCAATGAAATATGAAAGAGAAAATAAAAAATTTATATTATAATATTTTTTAAAATTTAAATATTTTTATTTTTGTAATTTTTAAAGTTAGTTGGATGTATTTCTATCTTTTTCATCTTTTTTTTTATCTTCATAAACTATTTAGAATAGTTTTTTAAAATAAGTAGAAAATTATTTTTTTTATATTCTAATTATTTTTAAAACTTTAAACAAACATCCTAAAAGATTTAAAAATACCTTTTTTATATAAAAATGTTATTTCTTTCATAAAAACAAATGAAACAAACGGCTCTTTATCTCCTAGTACAATATTACGAGGCACTGTTTTTGTTTAAAAAGGCATTTTGTTTAGATTTTAATTATTTATTAAGTAGATTTGTTAAAAAAAATTACGTATAAGGGAAAATAATATATAAGTACCTTGAGGGGAAAAATTTCAAAAAAAAAAACTTACAAAATTGCTATGAGATACCAAGATACCTATTTGGATTTATTTTTGACTCGTAAAATAACTATTTTGCCCCTCCTTCTCCTTCATTCCTTATCCCTCCCTTTTCTCCTCTTTCTCTCTCTTTCTTCCTTTTCTCCTTTGTCATCTCTGCTTCTCTCCCCAATCTCCTCTCCTCCAACTTGCGACAGCCCATCATCTCCTCTCCTACCCCATTATCGTCTCTTACCATTAGCTTCGTCTTCTCCACGACTCGATCTTGTCTTCATTTTCTTTTCATTTTTTTCAACCTACCTCCTCCACCATCGAAGATCTAAAGTTGAAGTTTCTCCATATGAGAACACTGTCTCAGATCTAGAGATTTGTAGGTTTGAAGTTTTGACAAATCCAGTCTCTTTCAAGACTAAGCACGGTGGTAGATCTATGTGCCGTATCTACACAATAGATCTCAGCCGTTCTTCACCACCGACAACTTGCTGTTGTGAACACAGTATGTCATTTTCCACCATTTCAGGTCTGAATCAGCGGTTTGCAAGTGTTGTTCCTATATTTACAACTGACGATCATATATTTGCAATTGAATTTGGTTGACTAGTACAATGGCTTTCATATTTGCAATTGACGATTTGAATTCAGTTGCAAATATATGATCGTCAGTTGCAAATACAAGAACAACACTTGCAACCCATTGAATCAGATCTAAATTTGGGGGGGGGGGGGAAACACAACATACCATGTTCATAGTAGCAAGTTGTTGACAGTGAATGAAGGTAGAGATCTATGGTGTAGAGAGAAGGGGAGGCGAGAGGGATCTGCCACCGTTCTTAGTCTTGAAGGAGATCAGATTTGTCAAAACGTTTGACCGGCATGTAATTTGTATGTTATAAAGTTGTTTGCAGCCTATTTATTATGTGTGTGATTACGACTTTATTAATATGGCTTGATTTTGTATGTGGTAATGAGTTACCTAACATAAAGGTTTAATTTTCTACAACATGTTGGTGTCGTGATGCCTCCCTTTGTTAGGTTTAATATAATATAAGTTTTAATGATGACAAATGTAGAGTAATAAGAAATAAATACATCATGTTTGTCTAACATATATATTGTTCCTAAAAAAAGTAAAATATACATTAGTATGTATTTAATTGTGTTTATAATACATATATTATGCTATGTACAAACATATCTATTGTGCTGTTATATTTTATAATACAAGTTGGATATATCAATCGGACTAACTACTTGATTTGTAAGTGTAAAACATTAAATGTAGGATTCTTCAAGTAGGGAGAGTGAGCATTGGAATAAAGAAAGGAAAATCAACATCATGCCTTACTCAAAGAAGAAGAATAGAAAGGATGCTCCAAGAATTTCAATATCTGAAATTTGAATTTTAGTTTCTGAAATTCAAATTTTGAAACACACTATGAAAACTTAAAACAACTGTTCAAACTCAACAGACGCACTTCCAATATGAAAATTTGCAGTAACCAACATGGGATATCTTTGGCAAACTCAAAATTAGAATGTTACATTGTAACAAAAAATTTTTGAAGTTCAATGTTAAACACATAACCATGCTGACTCTGTGAAATTCATCTATTGAGCCTCAAAATTTGAATGTTGGTATGTCAGATGCATTTAGTGCAGTTGTTGAATGGCTCTTTCTACAGAGTAACGACTAGAACTTGTGTCTAAGGAATAGATCTTATGTCTAATGACTAGTTAAACCATAAATGTATAAATAGAACTTCATTTAAACTTTAGGTAACAATGTTAAGCACTTATATGCTAAAACACTGCTACAATGAATAAAATCTTTCTGTATTAGCATTCAAAGCTAAACCCACCTCATTAAAGTAAGTTTCAATATATTATCTACTCTTAAAAAGAGTTTCTATTTTGTAATCTTTTCTTCTATAATTTCTGGGTAGAATTTTAGTATGGAGAAACACTAAGAGAATTACACATCTTATAAGGGTGTGGGGAGAGTGGTTTTGCAAGTGCCTACTGAAATATGTAGAATGTACTGAGACTTTACAAGTGTCCAGATCAAACTTATGGGATATAGTAAAAATCTCAAGTGATGGTTTGAAGACTGGACATAGGCCAAGTGGTTTGGGTAAAACCAGTATAAATTCTTATGTGTTGCTCTTCATCTACTCACATTCTGTTCATCCTTGATCTTCTGCGCATTTGGTGCAATTGGGCTACACTTCAAAAAGGGCGAAAATCTTATATTACCCAATTCACCTCCCTTCTTAGGTGACTAGCCAACCTAACACCTTTGTGTCTAGTACTCATTTTTGGCTTACGAGTTCTAGCTGTGGTTGGCTTTGTTTCATGTAAACTTTCCTTGAGATTTTAGGATAAATGCACCATGAAGTTGAGGTGTAACCTAGGGGTACTATTTCAGGTCAAAAATTTAAAATGTTAATTTTGGTAAATTTAAAGGTCAATATGTTGAATGAACATTGCTAACTTGTTATGCCAATTAAAGTTGTTCTCAATAATAGTTTACCTTAAATTTTTTTAATAGTTAAACTTTTATGTTAAGGAGATGTTAATGTTATAAAGGGCAATTTTGCTACCCTACACTTTATCTATATTTAAATTGAAATGTTTCTGAAAAATTTAATGGTGGATGATTTGCTGGTTTTGAATTAATGCATGTTAGTTTCTTTTAGAAAGTATGATATCTTTGCAGTATTATTGCTAGAAGGTGACATAATACCAAAACCTTCTTAAATGAATTAACATATTAAATTTCATTAGTTGATATACAAATGATTGTGATAAGGTTTTAAAGTTTAAATCTATTCACATTTTTTTCATGATATTCATCCCTTTAAGGATTCAAAATCATCAAGTATGCTTGATAATTTTGTATTAGATGTATGAGTGTTACAACTAGTTGTCATTAAATATGGAGGTATAATTTTTTGGTTATTAGGGATAATCATATATATATATATATTGTTAAAACAAAGAGAACATAACTAAACTAGCTATATAGGTACATCTTTAGGCCATGAGAAACTAGTCATGTCATGATATAGCATATCCAGACATTCCCTTAACTGATTATCAAGATACATCATCCTCTAAACCACTAAATGAGCCATATTTGCCAAGTAATCTAGAACTCAATTTCCTTCCTTGAAAATGTGCTTCAGTTTCACAATCCACTCTTTACTAAAAAATTCACATATCTTAACAACAAGATTGGCCATAGGAAGAGAAGAAGGAACTCCTTGATTAGCAAGTTGAAGTGCTATACTAGAATTAGCCTTAATAAAACTTTCTTGACACACTTTTTCTTAGCCATCTGTATGCCACATAAAATTCCCTACAATTCTGCACTAAGTACTAAACCATGGCCAATTTTTTCTTAAACCCTCCAAGCTATGAACTTGTTGCATCCCTATGGACCCCTCCACAGGCAACATTATCCCCACCATCATGACAACTTCCATCCATATTACAACTCCTTTGCTTAGTAATTAGTTTTGTGGTGTTGAAATCAAATTCATCAACTAATGCATAATTAGCCATATAAGAGTCATTACATTATTGCACACCTTATAAAAAATCAGCTTCTTACAATTAAGCCATAAAAGCCAAACACCAAATCCAGACATACTCACCCAACTCTTGCTATTATTCTTTCCAACCTTTTTCCTTGAGTTCCAATCAATACATTCTTTCATATTCAAGGAAAAGAAAGCATCCCAATGATTATAACTAACTAGCAATAACTAGAGGCTACATATCTATGGGCAATCTCTTACAACATGAAGTGGTGACCTAATACTAATATGGCATCTTAGACAATCTAGAGTTGTGTTGCACCCCCATCGTGTTCTAAGTTCATTTGTTCAAATGAATTCATTAGCTAGAAGTCATAGAAAAATCCTACAATGCTATGTTATCAAAGCCCTCCAAACCCTCGCGTACCAATTGTGTAATCACAAACGTGCATTTTGGTTCCTCCTTTAAGATAACATGGTTGGCCTATCGGCAACCATGTCGTGGGATTCATTTATTTCTAATTTATTTCATTTCATGACTTATTTTCAAGTTATTTAACAATTTGATATTTTATTTCTTATACATATATTATTATTTATATAATATTATTTTTATTTAATTATTTTATTACCAGTTTAACTGCTAGTTTAACCAATTAAACCATGCAAATCATGACCTGATGCTATTTTCAATTTGATGTTTGATCTAGTTTTTAGAACATTGCCATGAGGTATACATGCCATCAAGTCAAAACTTTTGTATAGCTAGCATACACCTATGAAGTACACATGTTATATGGAGCTTAATCACATGTGATAGGCAACACACACCCATGAGGAACACAAGCTACCATACACATGACACACATTAGCAACATGCATTTGTGAGGTACATAATCCAAGATTGTCTAACAATTGTTATTCTCAAGATAACCAGCACACATCTACAAGGTACATTTACTATATAAATCTCATTCCATGTGGTAGTTAGAATATACCTACAAGGTACATGTAACACCCTAATCATATGAACCCTAAACTAATGCATTCACATTGCAAGTCCAAGTTCATTATAAAAGTAAAAAGTATATAAACCATGTGGAAGAGGGAACCTTGTTTTCTTTTTTTTTTTACTTTGATTTAATTATAAGCACCACTACTAACTTAGAATACAATTATATTCATTTCCAAAATTTATGTCATACAAACCTAACTTCATGATTAAAACTACAAGTTGATTGAATTGCAAGAATAGAGGCCGATTTTTGTACTATTGAGTTATGATTAACTACTTATTCGCTTAAGTAAATTATTCTATCATGACTATGGCTAAACAATCACATGCATCAAAATCAAAACGCAAGACTCATTTAGAAGTATTAATTGAAGGGCCAAGATACTAGATCAATAAAATATTATTTCCATGAAACCACCAATTTTAAAACATCATTCCATGTATTTCATAGCAACTTATCAAAAGTTACCACCACTTAGCCCATGCACATATTCAAGGGTCCAAACTCGTCATCCATTAACTACAGTCATGCAGCTAATCAAAACAAAGATGACATAATACCCTAGCTACGGTGTTACAAAAACTCAACTATAGAAACAACCCAGTACTTAGCAAAATATCTAGTAACACGACATACAAACAAAATAACTCAATACCACCAAATTACATAGCCACAAAGAAGAGCAATAGAAAGATTCTCCAACTACTCTGATTCCTTGCCTTTATTCTTGTCGGAACCCTCACCTAAAATGTTTAAACCACTGAGGGTGAGACAAACATCCCAATAACCAAGGTAACTCATAATCATGCATCGATTTATACTATGAAATATGACAAGTCAACTGTTATGCAAGGACATAAGATATTAAACGAATGACATGTTCTTATCATAAATAAGACAAATATATGCAATCATAACATAATCCTTATTCATAAATTTGGTCTACCCTTCTAAAACTATCATCTAAGGTGTAGTTTAAATAAATTATCCTTCTTTCTATAACCCATTCTAAGCATAGCATAGGGAATACAAGTCCACCTTCTTTAGTTCTCTAAGACTTTAATTTAGTGAAATAGACCATGTTTGATACCCCACCTTCCATTTCATAATTTAGGGAATGCTAAAGCCTTTCTATCTTCTACCTCGAGACCAAAGGATAGCAGTTTAGAAAGTGGCTCACATTGCCTTACCACTTTCTACACAAGGCTTTATATGTTAATAAGTAGACTTTTGGCAATTATCACATGATAATAAAGACCAAACTACTCAATTCCAACATAACCATAACCATAACCAATAACAATATCATGTCTGACATCGCATGTTTAACATGTATGGCTCATTATCATCGTTCATCATATATTTCCATTAAACAAGATAGTATACATGTCATTAGCATCATTCTTTTAACAATTTCTAAGTATCACTACCACGGGGATTGTATCATGCTATAGTCATATTCAAGCTAAAGTCAACATCTCAATATTCATGTGAAAAAATCATGTGAGTTAATTTAATTTAATATATTATGCATAATGTTAATGAAAAGAAGTCAACTCGGTTACCTCAAACCTTAACTACCATTAATCACTACCATAGGTAAACATCAAAGAGTCAACCCTAATAGCAGAAATCCAAGAACTGCTAGTTCATAAGCACTTGAGGGTGTCCAAGAGCTATAATATTCCCTACAAATCATTTCCAAAGTCACCAAATGCTTAACTTCATGAGAACCCACAAGTTCAAGCTTCACAACTTAGCCAGAATTTCAAGAATAAGTGAGCCACTTGCCAAATGAAGGTTCCAAAAAACTCAAATCAACAATTTCAAGCTCCCAAAAATAAGCACAAGTCACAACAAATCAATGGGTGCACAGATTAAAAATCACCAACTCGCTTTCTAACTTAGGGTTTAGTGAATACTACTATAATTCTCTAATCCAAGCTCATAAAACCCTCATTTGCAACTTAAAATCATGAGTCATGGTGGTATTTTCACCATCTAAGAGAATATTGTATGGACATTCAAAACCCCAAATTTCAAACTCCACCCAAATCTTAGAACCAGGGTGAAAATCATGTAAGAGAAGGAGAGACTAATGTTTGGAAGTGATTACCTTGTTTAGAGGCCTCCAAAATGATTCAAAATACCCTTGGAACATCATATACAAATTGGAGATGGAGTAAAATGAAAACACCCTAGCCACTTCATGAAAATGGTATTAAAAACACTTAGATATAAGTCTTGAGTCCATATTGCAATTTCTTTCCCACCATCAGGGTCCAACTC
This sequence comes from Adenanthera pavonina, assembly GCA_026686845.1. NCBI lineage: Eukaryota > Viridiplantae > Streptophyta > Magnoliopsida > Fabales > Fabaceae > Adenanthera > Adenanthera pavonina. The sequence continues at coordinate 16,980,518 of JAIVEN010000017.1, forward strand.
ATAATACTACAGCTACCATATCACAATACAAAGTTATTATGTGCAAAAGTTAAATTTTTTTTAGTTCACATCACGATTTTGCACTTGCAAAATTTCTCCAGTTTTAAAATCTTATAACTTGAGCTACAGACCTAAAAAATTAGTAAATAAAGACTCTTTAGAAAGCTTCATATGTTTATTTTCCAATATATGTAGTTTGACTTCAAAATAACGTCATATGATCCTTCAAATTGATTGATTTCAAAAGTTGTTCTATTTCTATTGAGAAAATATTATATCAAAATTTTCGCTACCATTCCTTTATTAGAGCACTTCAAAATAACCCAAATCTAGCCCTTATGCTTAGGATTAGAATTATAATGATAGCTAATTAATTTCTCATACATTATATTCCAATTTTACCCTAATAATCACACTTAGTAAGGGAGTTAAGCAAAGATGCCTTCAATGGATCGATAAACATGGGATTAGGAAACTTGGGATATTATAGTACAAATGCTACTACACACATGACACACCTTGGCAACACACACTTGTGAGATATACAATCGAAGATGGTCTCACAACAACAACTAGCCACAATCATAGCATTCCAAACATCAATACAAATATACATGCATATGCAATTATATATAATTATACAAGATAGTAAGTAACGAATAAAGAACAAGGTAAAGGAATTAGGTTATAGCAAAAGTATGAAATCAAGTAGTAATACACCAAGTATGACCTACCCCTCGGTGAGGAAATTCATGCCCGAGAGCTAAAATGTTTAAGAAAATAATTACTTTACACTTTAGCTAAGAGAGTGCAAATCCAACCATTAAGAGCCAAAAACTATGAATTCTAGTTACTCATCTATTTCAACTCAATTCCATAACAAACTCCAAAGAGTTACCTAATATCCATAGAATTACCACATATTCAAAAAAATACTGAAGAAATCACATTAAATCATAGTTTCTAGCAAGTCTTTTAAGATGCAAATCATATTCAAATATCACAAAACTTTCCACAATTCATCATATAACATTTGAAAGGCTATATATGGAGTTTCATAGCTCAACTAGAACAAATTTGTAATATTTTGCTAATTTTATACATTATCGACATCCTTTTTGAGTTACATTTTTGAGCAAATTATTTAGATAACAAATCAAATTCAAATTGTACAAAACTTTGCACATATATTCTCCATGTTTCAAAGATACATATGAAGAAAATTTTATGACACAATAAAAAGGATTACCAATTATTCCATAACTTATAAACACCCGATAACTCAATAAAGCTACATTTTCAAGTAGACTTTTCATATAACAAATTAACTCCTTTTTATATATATCAATCTCCACCCAAACAACTACCATATAACAATTAAATTTTCACATCACATTTCTATATATATTAATTTCCCTTGATTAAGTTAAAATCCTCAAAATTTTCTAGCACTCCTGAGCTTGAAAGAAAAGAAAATATGATTTTCTATCTCATTCATGTATCAATATAAAAGAATAAAAGTTTTTGAGGAAAATACCTCTTAGAATAAGTTCCTTTTTCCTACAAACTTTTAGTTGAAATTTTACCCAACTTCTCCCCTATTTTCAATGAATAATAGTAGCACAATCGAGGAAGAATGGAGCTCGAAATAGCATGCACACATGCATTTCAAACAACATTTCATTTGGAAAACAAATGATTAACTACAATTTAATAAACAATAGAGGAAAGTAGGGAACAAATTACTGCCTTTTCATAACTTTGTTTCATCTACATTACCCAGAGTTATTACCTAGAGAACTCAATGTTGTTCCAAAACAAAAGAAAACTATACTGATTTCCTTTACCCTAAAAAAATCAATTCACAGTTAGTTCAATATACTAAAAGAATTGGGATATTACATTTATACACTTGGTGACTCATAATAAATGAAAATAACTAAGCATTCATTCTTCTAATATAACAAATGGGAAATAAGATATCATTTTAAAAAGAAGGGAACTAAACTCCCAATTGTTTCCTTGGAGTGGTATTGGAGTTGTTACCTACAAAATAATAATCAACTAGGGTGAGATGTTTATCACAAGAACTTGACATAGTTTTATTTTTTTGGCCAAAATAACTAGACATAATCTAAATTGGAAGGTGTTCATTTAAGTATAATTCATACTAAAAAAAAAACCTTTTGCAACATTTTAAGTCAAAGTTTCTAGGTCATTAGAATCCTAACATCCTCATTCATAAATCATATTAGGTAGGACACAACCATGAGGTCCACATCATATCAAGAGTCAGGACACAACCATGAAGCTCATCAATCAAACATATTGGGTTGGACACAACAGTGAGGTCCACATCCTATCAAGGGTTAAGACACAACCACAAGGTCCATCAATCAAACATGTTGGGCAGGGCGCAACCACGAAGTCCATATCCCATCAAGAGCCAAGACACAACCACAACATCCATTAATTAAACATATTAGGTGGGACATAACAACAAGGTCTACATCCCATCAAGAGCTAGGACACAACCATAGGGTCTATCAATCAAATACATACGACACAATCAAGAGGTCCATCAATTACATTTAATATTTGGGACACCATTAAGAGGCCTATCAATCAAATACATTATCCACTTTTCACACAATCACAATTCAATTATCTATCATTATGCATAAATATATTGATCAATTGAGCCTTTCCACCATTTTAAAAATTTACCTACAACCTTTCTATATAACTAGGTAGATTATATGTATGGGTGTTCATAATCGACCAAAACAGATTTAATCAAACAAAATCAAACCAAACCGACCAAAACTGATTATAATATAGGTCTGCTTCGGGTTTTTAATATACTAAACCGATTGGTTTGGTTTGGTTAAGATTTTTCTAAATATTGATCGATTATAATCAAACCAATCAGAATTTAAATATATGTTATTACTTATTATTAATTTAGCTGGGCTTTATATCATGCCAATCCAATCTCATGATTATGAATGCTATTGCTATTTGGCTTTATATATTGAGCTTTATTACTTATTTGTTATTATTTTTATTCAATTCTTGTTTTAACTTGTTAATTTTTAGCACCTTTTACATGTGCTAGACTTAAGTTAGAATGGTGGTTGGTTAAAAAATGATCTCAAAATTTATTTTTCTACAAATACTTCTTTTTTCAACTTGAGTTATATATTGACAACTCTTTAAATTTTTTATCATATAAAATAATTTTCTTAACATGGCGTATCCTCTTATTAATGGAATCGCAAACTCATTAGCTATCAGATATGTTATTTGCACAAATTAAGAGAAATTAAAAGATATTATCAAATTTTAAAAAAAGTTAAAATTTATATCCTTTTGTATTAAAATAAATTTTTGAAATTTTAGTAATATAAATATAAATGTTCACACTTATTGACAAAGTTTGTTTAATTATCTAGTAAAAAACAGATTTACTAAAAATTTATAAATTTTAATTTATAAATATTATTTTTATAAAATGGCAAAGATTTATTATGATTTATGATCAATTATTTTAAGGTAATCAATTATAGTTACTAAAAATTTTATGTAACAAGCAAATTTTTTTAAAAAAATTGTAATTCTCTCCATATCAATTTTATAAAATAAACTTATTTTCATAAAATCTTATAGTTAAAAAAATACACTCAATAGTATGAATTGAACCAACAGTGATCTGATAACCGAACCAAACTTATTAAATTGTAAATCAAATAGGTCCTTATATATGTCAAACCGAACGGTTTGGTTTTTGCCCAAAACCGAACTAAATCGAACCTATGAACACCCCAAATTATATGTATATAAACATATAAGTCAACAACTTAAAGTTGTTAGACAAATTTAATTTTTTTTCCTTTTATTCCATAACAACAAGAGTAAGAGAATATAGAATAGCCCTAATTACTTCTAAACCATTAATGTGATTATATAAGTGATAAAGATTGCACGATAAGTTGTTAGACACGTCCTCCAAGCTACATGGCCAAACATAACAATTTCAGCTTGTAAGTCGCAAAATCCTATCTTAATGCAAATTACCATGCTTACTAATCCATTTACTTTAGGCCATAAAATTAATTTCAATCCATTAAACTAAATCTTCCAAGTCCAACCTTCAAGCTAAGCACTTTTCTATAATAATAACACAACCACTTATCAAAATGCATTTCAAGTCATGCCTTTGACTCAATTGTTTATATTGTAATCTAACTCCAAATCCTACTCAATATATTCATTTTAGTATCCCAAGATGCATAATATAAAGCCCCATGGCCCTAAGCATGCAAATTTTTTAAATTTATATAATTCCTCTTTAGGATACTACTCATCATAAAACATTTCAGTTTACATATTCAAGTTACTATTTATATAGCCATTCAATTCCAACTCCTCCCAAACTTGATATACTAATTTTTAGCAATCTCAAGATGTATTATAACCCAATGGCCCTAATTATGCAATTTTCAAATTTACCCCATTTAATCTTAGTGTTCCTTTCAATTCTTACAATATAGCATTTAATAAAGAAAATACACCATTGAAGCTATTAACTACTCCCTAAATCTTCAAATCATGATTTAAGATATACAACCCTAAGCTATTTTGAACACTAAGCTCCTAATGTAGATAAATTTGAAGTATAGTCACTATGAGAGTCAAAGACGTGAAATAATAGGAGAAAAGGGAGGAAGAAGATGAGCTTACATCTTAGCACCAACCACTGTTGGTCGGAAAACTCTATTGCTAATGGCGACACCTTGATTCTAGCTAGATCTCGATGTCTCATACTTGTTACTCAGTCACCCGAGCTTCCTTTTTCCATTTTTCTTTCTTCGACATTTGCCCCTTCAAGTTTCTAGCTGCTCCTATCATACAAAATCTTCACCATTAGCGAGATCACCATCTGACCACCACCAGCTGCCCCTTTCTTCGGTTTCGCACCCTAGCCCTTCTACCTTTTGTTCCCTAATGATTTCTCTGAGCTGTCAAGATTTCGGCCATCTCCTGAACTCCCATCTCTTAATTTCCCAAGATATTTAAATATTAATTAGATCAGGAGAAAAAATAATTAACTAAATTTCTAATCTTAATTAGTTAGTTATATATATATATATATATATATTTTTTTTCAGGCTTCCAAATTATTATTCAAAATTAATGGTTTACAGATACAGCTGTACACCTAACATACAAACAAAGAAAAGAGGAAGAACAATGCAAAAATTTGAGAAAAGGGAAGGGAAAATGTTGTAGCAAGAAAAATGGAGGAAGAGAAGAGCATAAACTTATGATCCACACCAACTTCACCACTAGAGGAGAAAAGAAAGAGGGAGCACTATGATATGAAGAAGGGAAGGAATGTTTTGGCAACAAGAGAAAGGAAGGAGATGTTAGTGAATGAAGCCTAGGGCACAACCTTGAGAGGAAGGGAGTGAATGAACAATTTCTTTCTTCCTCTAGCTCTAGAGTATTCAACAACTTAGAGAGAGGATGATTAATATAGAAATGATCAAAATCCCATATTCAATAAAAGAACGAGGAAGGGATATTTAAGTGATTTCATAAATGTTTAGAAGAATAAAAAAATCCATTTCAAATACAAGTAATGATTTGAACCCACAACTTGATAGAAAATTTAAGATGCATTTACCAATAATTCTCAATTCTTTATTTAATACTCATCTACCAAAATTCATTTATCTATTTTAGTTTTCATTTTTTTTCTTATTTATTTATTTTAGAAATATTCTAATTTAGGGTCAACTAATACAAAAACTTAATTAATCAAACTCCAAAAGTATATATTAAGGGTATGCGTGTTACATGGTAGGTAATGGCCGTTGTGCATGTGATTTCTAGCTGCTGATCAATGATTATGTAATGGCTGTTGTGGGTATGTAATTTCTTGTCGTTCATGCAACAATTGGGGAGGGCTTGGGGTTTGACAAATTTGTAGATATCCTTTTAATTTTGTCAAGGACACTTTATTTTTTTAATATTATAAATATACATATCAAATTAAAATTATACAAGAATTTCATATGCATATTAAACACTCTTTTAAACAAAAATTCTAATTTTTCCTATTCCTAGTCCAATTTTTTTCTTATTCTAATTCAACAAAAAATCTTAAAAAAATTTTGAAAAAAAAGACACAAAAGTGTTGGCAAAAAAGAGATTTTTATAAAATAGATAAAGAAACAAAGGCGGAGAAAATGAATACTTAGACTTCTTTTATTATCTAATGCACTAATACTCATAAAAGAGGACTCTTAAATAAAGTTGAAGCTAACAAACAAAAGCTGAAAATCAGGATCATAATCCTATGATTGAAGATCTCTTCAAGAATATTTGATCACTAAGCTATTGGTTCAACAAAATAAACAAGTCCTATGACCCACTTAATAAAAGCATAACAGAAAAGTTACTGAGTTGATCGCTATCAAAATATCATAACAAACCAAATATTACTAAGACCCATTTATTGGAAATATGACAAGTGACTAACTAATAACATGCCACTAACATTTTGAATCAGTAAAACTAACACTCCCTTCTTGATTCAAAGCCACAAACTCCAAACACTAATGTAAAAAACTTATGCTTGGCTTGAGAAATGGACTTAGTGAAAATGTCGGCTACTTGCTCATTTATGCCATAGAATTTCAACTCAATTCTTCTATTAACTACTAGCTGCCAAATGAAGTGATGTTGCACATCAATATGTTTAGTTCTGCAATGAAAAGTTGGATTTCTTGCCATTGCAACTGTGGATCTGTTATCATAGAATATTTCTATAGCTTCCTTTTGCTCATGATGTAAATCAGCAAGGAGTTTCCTGAGCCACAAAACTTGTCGTGCTGCTAAGGCTGCTGCTATATATTTTGCTTCAAATGATGATAAGGCCACTGTGTCTTGTTTCTTTGAACTCCATGCCACTGCTCTTGAACCAACATTGAAAGCATTGCCTGAAGTGCTTTTTCTGTCATCTAAACTTCCTGCCTAATCATTGTCTATGAAGCTAAATAATCTGAAATTTGATACTTTAGAGGGAAATCGCTTCTATGTGTGGAAGCCAAATCCACCCACATCGGCCTCTCACCGGATTCTGTGAGAGGAAAGGGTTTTTTTTTTAATTTTATTAAAAAAAGGGGAGGCACAGTATTTTGTGAGAGGCCGTGCATTTCGTTCGTGGCTTCACACCACGCATGGAAATAAGACCCTACTTTAGAGTACCAAATTCCAAAATTAATTATTCTAGCCATATAACGAAGAATCCTTTTTGCTACACCAAAGTGTTGCTTTGTAGGATCATGCATAAACCAAGAAACAACACTAACAGAGAAAGCAATATCAGGTCTAATGTGAGTTAAATAATTAAGTCCACAAACTAAACTCTTGTATAACTTTGGATTAGATCTTTTTGTCCCATCCTCACATTGCAACTTCTCATTAATATTCATTGGTGTTGCTGCCACTTCACAATTTATCATATGCAACCTTTTCAAAAGATCTGTAGCATATTTCTTCTAGCTCACAAATATTCCTTCTTCACTTTACATCACTTCAAGACCCAAAAAATATTGCAAAAAGCCTATATTTGTCATCTAAAAATTTCTCATCATCTAAAAGTTGAAATCACAAATTAAAGACTTTAAAGAGCTCATATAAATCATATCATCTACATAAAGACAAATCACCAAGAACTCTCCATTACCATGTTGCTTCAAATAAAGAGTGGGCTTATTTTCACTTCTTGTGAATCCATTATCATGAAAGGATGAGTCAACCTTACTATACCATGCACACGGATAGTGCTTTAATCCATAAAGAACTTTTCTTAACTTGTAGACTTTATTTTCATGGCCATTAATAACAAAGCCTTGAGGTTAAGAAACATAAACCTCCTCTTCTAATTCACCATTTAAGAAAGTAAACTTGACAACAAATTGATACACATGCAATTGCAATTGAGCAGCCAAAGGTAAAAGAATTGTCACAGTTTCAAAGTGAGCACCAGGAGAAAAAGTCTCATCAAAATCCATACCTTGTTGCTGTGAGTATCCCTTGGTAACAAGCCAAGCTTTATGCTTTTGAACTCTCCCATCAACTTTATATTTTGTCCGAAATACCCACTTAAGCCCTATAACATTCTTGCCTTCAAGAACATCAACTAATTCCCATGTAGAGTTTTCCTTAATGGCTTGCATCTCCTCTACCATAGCCTTGTGACACTCAGATTGTTCTATTGCTTCTTCAAAAAATGTTGGCTTAGTGACATATAAAGTAAAGCCACAAGCATATATTTCTTGTAAAGATCTGATCTTTCTCAATATTGTTTCATTGGAAGATCTTGATAATGGAGAACTTGTTGATCTTGTAGTGCATCTATCACTAGGTGGGGAAGGATTTGAACATGCAAGAGATGGGGTTATAGTTTGTGCATTATCAAACTCTATAGGGGCTTGAACAACATTATCTTTCTTTTCAATGCTCCACTCCCAGCTAGCCTCTTCATTAAACATAGTATTTGTGCTAGCTATCACTTTGCCACTTATAGGATGATATAGACAATATGTCTTGGATTTGGGACAATAGCCAATAAAAATGTATTCATTTAGATTGTTCATCAAATTTAGATTGAGAATTTACCAAAGTATATACTATACAACCAAAAATCTTTAAGTGGCTTACCCTAGGCTTTTTGTGTGTTTATGCTTTATAAAGTGTTTGATTCAAAACAGCCTTTGTTGGAGAGGTATTCAATAAATACACTACTATTGCAACTCCTTCTCCCCAAAACTTATTTGGGAGATTCTTTACTTTCAACAAACTTCTGACCATCTCCAACACCGTTCTATTTTTCTTCTCCATAACGCCATCCTATTCTGGTGTGTATGGTGCTGTAAGTTCCCCACAAATACTACGCTCATCACAAAAGGCAATAAAATCATTAAATAAAAATTTACCTCCTTTATTAGTCCGGAGCGCTTTAATACTTTCTCCACTTTGATTCTCCACTAGTGCTTTAAATTTCTTGAAATCCTCAAAAGTTTCAAATTTGAACTTCAAGAAATAAATCCAACTCATGCGACTATAATCATTAGTAAATAACAAAATGTAGAGACTTCCACCAAGTGACTCACTTTGCATAGGTCCACACAAATCAACATGCATAAGTTCAAGACAATTAGAGGCCCTCCATGAATTCCCAATAGGAAGAGATTGTAGTGTCCATTTTCCATATATATACCCTTCACAAAAGTCAAGTTCGCTAATTTTTGGCAAGCCAACTTATCCCAAGTTGCATAAAGAAGTCACTGTATGTATAAAGATTTGGGAATATGGTATGGCATGTGTGAAAAGATAGAAAAAACATAAGATAGTAATTTTACTAACTTGATCCCTAATTGAAATTAATTTCTCATATAGTTCTTAGAAGGAACTATGTCTAAACCTTAACTGGAATAATGGTAGGAATTAATTCTAGAATTGAACTAGAAATTATGATAAAGTACCTGAAAGAATAAGTATTTATGTTTTTGACCCGACTCAAGGGCAAAAATGTCATTTTTCTATGAGAGAAGGAAGAATAAAAAAATTATATTTTTGTCCTTATAAGGAAGAATTTCATGTAAATTAATCCCCGAGAGAAATTATAAGAAAAGATCCAAAATAATTTAAAGTTATAATTTTACTCAAAGTCAAGGGTATTTTCACAATTAAGAAAATTCTTGTCAAAATAGAGCTTGTGACGAGTTAGACCCAATGCAATACTGCTTTGAGGTTAGTCAAGTTAATATGAATTTATAATTATTGTTGAAAGTCAAAAGGTGATTATTATATCGAAAAAGGAATTGTGGAGACCCCACAAAAAACAGAATAGAGATAGGAACAAAATGTGGACCCCACACAAATATATTTTGAGACAAAATAATGAGTTTAGTCTAAAATCAAATTTAGAATAATCTTGTATCAATAAAATGACAAAATACTGTGAAAGTAATTAATCACTACGAGTAAAACTTACCGGCAAAGGTTATTTTGCAGTGATAAAATTATGAAGTATTTTGGGCAAAAATACTCTTAGAGTGGCATGATTTGCAGCTGCAAGTTATATGGTTGGAATTTATTTAAATGATTATTAGATAATATTTCATCAAAGTTAACTCAAATTGACAAATTAACAAAGTTATTATTCACTCATTAAATCTATCTCCTCTAAGACTTGGGTTAAGCTGTTTAAGTGACTAAGAAGATGTAAAATTTGCAGACCAAGAGCTCCAAGTTGTGAGAGAAAAGAAGAGAGAAAGGAGAGAGTAAGAAGGCAAGGTTGAAAACTCAAGTTGCAAGATAACTCTTTATGCCTTCTAGCTTATGTTTGCAAGAGGTTCATAGTGGTTTCATGGAGTCATCCTCTTCCTCCATACTTCCATCAATTTTGGCCATGATAGAGCTTATCCAAGGGAAGAGTTTTACCCAAATGAATACAGGGGAAATTTTAGAATAGTCATTTGAAGCAAGTTTTCACGAGTAGTTTGATATATTTTGAAGTAAATCAATTCCTCTCAACTTCCCCTAAATTTTTGCCAAGCTAGGATTTCTTCCAGAGATGGAATTTTATGATTTGACCTCAAAAATGGAATCCTTGTATCCCAATTAGCTAAATACAAGTATTGGTTTGAAGAAAACCAAAAGAATAACAATAAGTAATTTTAGGATTCTAGTGAGCACTTTGTGACTTAACTTCAAGAACGAGTAGCTTATGACCTTAAATGGTGATGTACCTATGTTCAAGGAAGTTGTGAAAGACTAAGGAAAGAGTGCACCAAGTGTGGAAGGCAAAGGAATATAAGAAGGTAGCTATTTTATCTAATCTTGCATTATGTATCTTAGATGATTTTTATGAACTTAATGACTTGCCATTTGTTTATTTTGATGAATTGTGATGATTGACTAAGTTGAATGAAGAGGTTTGTGACCTCTGAATGTCCATTTTGTAAAATGAAACTCTACTAAATTTTTATTGAAATTATGGCTTGTTGTGTTTAAGTGATTGTTGATTATTTACATGAAGTCTTTATAATAAATATGATGATATATGTATGCTTAAATAGTAAACACTATTGAGATTCTTTGAATTTCACTCTTCCAAATGCTAATCATGCTAGGGCAAGGACATGGAAGAATTCAAGGAAAAAGCAAGAGGAATGAGGAAGGTGATAAAGCATGAGATGTTTAAGGAAGTTATGATTCTATGTTATGTAATTTTGTATAGAATCATGTGATAATTCATGAGGCTATGAATTGCTATATTTGTGTTCCTTAAGGCCTCTTATGAAGTTATGAACATGTTTAGAGGAAGCTTGAATTAGGCAGTAATGAATTTGAAGTTTGAAATGCCAATTTTATCCAAGATTACCAACAATGATTAGAATAGGGGCATTCTACTCAAAATAGAGCAATCCATATAGGTGTTATATATGTTCTCAAAGTAGATAGAATAATCTTTCCAAAGTATTAGGTTGGCTGGTCACCCAGGAGGGGGATGAATTAAGTGATGTAAATTTTTGCCTTTTTTGAAGTGCAGCCCAATTTCACCAACTGTTGTAGCAAAATATAGATGAACAGAGTATGGTGAAGTAAATAGATGAAATGAGAAGATGAAAAGCAAAACACAAGAATTTATATTGATTCAGATCAAACCACTTGGCCTACGTCTAGTCTCAAGTTGTCAGTTGAGATTTTCTACTATCTCTACAAAATTCAGTGGGCTCTTGCTATCACGATACAAACTAAGACTCCTCTTAAGTCTTCAACTCCTAGGTTTACTCTTCCCTTAAAAGAGTAACCCAAATCCCCTTAAGGATATCATACCTTGAATAATCTCTCCAAGAAGAATAAAGAATAGATCATGATTGAACTCTTTCTAAAAGTGGATAGATACAATGTACCTTTAAGAACTCAAAGAATGTAGATTTTGCAAGGATTAGCTTAAGATTTGTGTTTCTCTCTTTGTAAGAATCAAAATGATATTTTGGATCACATTCTAGCTTGATATATGTTCAGAGAATTGTAAAAATGAGTTTGGAAGATCATAGTTATAGGAAATGGTTAAATATAGCCATTAGATACAAAAACTAGTCATTACTAGCCGTTACAAAGTGTCTGCAATTGCAAAATTCAAATTTTGGGTGTGGACATTATACCATTGGTCATTCCAGAGAGCATTTTCATATTTTGGAAATTCAAAATTTGAATTTTGGATATGGAAATTTGACTATTGGCTGTTTTAGAAGCATTTTCACATTTTGGAGATTGAAAATTCAAATTTTGGAAGACCAACGTTCATCTATCAGATTTGAAATTTGAATTTTGGATATGGAAATTTGATTGTTGGCTATTCCAAAAGCATTTTCACATTCTGGAGATTCAAAATTTGAATTTTGAAAGCCAACATTCATCTATCAGACTTGAAATTCAAATTTCAGAGGCCAAAATTCATCTGTCAGAGGCAAAACCTCTGTAACTTTGAACTTTGCACTATAAACAATTTTACAGAAGTTATAACTCTCTTATTTTAACTTCAAATTAAGCAAATGACCTATTGTTGGAAAGTTCTCAATGTTTACTTTCAAACGCAAGAAGTTTAACTTTAAAAAGTAATGTAGTTTGTGAGATATAATAGAAAAAAAGATAAAAGGTCAAAACTAAAAATCCATATCTCACTACTCAACTTTAAATGACCATAACTTTTTCATATGACCTTTATTTTAAGTGAAATAACCTTTTTTAAAAAGAAATTAAGTCATAACCTTTTTTAAAAAGAAATTAAGTCTAGTCTCATATGAAATAAGTTTTACATCAAATCCATATATATTTTGAGAGATATCTCAAAAACACTAATCAAAGATCAAACTCTAGATTCTTGAAAACTAGATTTCACTATGTTAAAAAGCAAAGATGTGTTACTTTGATAAGCAAAACTTCTTGAGTCAATCAAATGTAATTGTAAATCATTGAGTTTCATATGAAAACTCTTAGCCTATGAAGTATATACCTATCAAAGTCCAAAGGCTATCTTGATGTAACCAATCTTTCAAATCTTCAATTTTTTGACACTTAAATTCTTCACATATTAGAGCATCCTTTTCCTTCTTCTTCTTTGAGTGAGTCATGATGTTGATTTTCTTTTCTTTATTCCAGTGCTCATTTTTTCTTCTTGGATAATCATACATTTAATGTATTACACTTACAATCTAAGTAGTTAGTCTGATTTATATATTCAACTTGTATTATAACATATAACAACACAATGGATATTTTTTTACATAGTATGATATATGTAACATAAACACAATTAAACACATGCTAATGCACATTTTACTTATTTTAGGAACAATGTATATGTTAGACAAATATGATATATTTGTTCCTTATTACTCTACATTTGTTATTATCAAAACTTATAATATATTGAATTAACACAAAGAACTAAAGAATACCTAAACTGGATATGTACATGATTTATAGTGAATTTTAGAAGTTGAGGGTCATAACTAGATAATGTTGTGAAAACTGGGATTTTTATTATAAGCAACATTCACTTTAAAAGGTGGTATAAAATCCTACATTGCTCCAAAAAAATTTAGTGGTTTATATGGATGCAAAAATCTATGTTTGAAGTTTAAATTGCCACTAGTTTGAGTGAAATTAGAGTTGTATAACAAGAGTTAGACATGTTTTTGTCAAACTGTTCCAATAGAGATAATATTTTGACCCTTAATGGTTTAAGTTAATGTCATGCCATGTTCCAGTAGAATAAATGTATGAAAAAAAAATGTCTAGAAAGTAGACATATAGAGCTTTCAAATGACACAAAGAATGTACAAATTAGCTCAAGATAGAATGAGATATGAGATTTCAAATTTATGGCCAAAATTCTGGGAAGGTATAAAATGACCACATGAATAGTAAAATAATTATTAAATATTGTATGAATTGGCACTATTAAGGTTCTGTTCCATATTTATTCCATATAGAGAATGTTTTGAGATCGATATTTTTAGAGATTTCAATTACCTCCATATGATTTTTCTAGATTTAGTTATGATTTTTTAAAATTCTCCAAGAAAAAGGAAACTTACCAATTGAACAATAACTCAGAAAATTAAATTTTTCTATTTTAGTCCATCAAGTGATTCAAGCTTGTAAAATGGTAGAAATGAACTCTAATAAGGTCAAAATGATGGGAATTATGGTCGAAAACTAAGGTGTTACATTTTTCATATCAAAGCCGAAGGTTTAGGCTCTTAAAGCAAAGATTTAGGCAAAACTTTACGACAGAAAAGAGGTACCTTCCTAGTTATAATTCCTCTTAAATGTTAAATTGTTATTCCTTATCGAAATATGGCCTATGAATGTTTCAATGGTGTAAGAGATTAGTTCTGAGGATAGATAATGGTAGTTCCTGGACTAGTTGATGATGTTTTACATATTTATTTTCATTAGGCCTTGAATTCTTTCAAAGTTAGATCGTAGTTAGATCTTATTAGCAAAGAGATATTGTAGGGTTATAGAGGATTCTAGTAGGGCTCAGAGGTTGCAGTAGATCTCATGGTCGCAGTAGACCAATTGTGAGATTGCAGTAGACCTCCAAAGTAAATGAGATGATGAGCCCTATAATACTAAGAGTTCTTTGAAAGAGGATAACCTAGGATGATTTTAGAAAGATGTGAAGCCTCATTAATTAGCAACTAGTGTGAATGTTCACTTAAGGCTAATCCCGAATGCCAAGTCACTGACTAGAAAGTAGTTAAGAAATGTAATGATGGGTGATGATGAGTAGAAAAGCAAGTATCTCACATATGAAATAAAGTAATATCAGTGGCAAAATGTTTCCAGTAATGAATGAAAAAGGCCAGTAAGGAATAAATGATAGCAAGGAAGATAAGTTAGAAAAAGAGGAATAACCGATGTATGATCTAAAGGAAGTTAGAAAAAGAGGAATAACTAATAACCCAGATATAGAAAATTTGGCTTGAGCCTAATTAGAATCCTATGAAAGAAAAGATAGGATCTAGTATGAGTTCTAGTGATAATAGCCATATTGTGATTACATATTGGAAAGGATTACCTAAGCCAAAAAGCGACCTAATAACAGTGGTTTCTTTAGGAGTAGCCTTATCAGAGCAGGAAATTATACCTCAAGGCAAAGAGGTTGAATACCCTATGAGCCATGCTAAGTAAGTCTAGAGTAGTTGATTCATTTGGAGAGAATGGTAGCTCCTCCCAACTAAATCAAGAATTCCAAATCCAAATGATTGATAGAGAACTATTTTAAGGAATGGCAGGATAGATCTAGAAGATAAGTTCAAGTTCTAGATCTCCTAAGTACTATGATAGAAGCAAAAGGATTCTTTAAAGGGCATCATGACTATTGGCTCTCTATTAGTGAATGGGTTGAGCCAATACTTGATGCTATACAAAATCATGAGCAATAGAATCATACTAAGGGGTTGTCTTAAGGCCGAACACTTCATATTTTGGAAGACTATGTCATTATCTACTTGCTCCAAGCAGAATGATATTGTGAAAGAGAAGCTGAGGCAATAGAAGTCCCAAAGGATGACCAGGAAAATGATCTAATGGGTATATCAAATGTCAAAAGTGAGTTCGATGCTAGAATGGACACCCTATGACTTCAGTATGATGATCATCTAAATATAGAAAGGATGAAATGTATATGTAGAAGTGATGCAAAGCTACAAATTTCGGACTTAGTATAGATGTAGCAAAGTATTAAAGTAATAAGAAGACTAAGGGCCGAAAGATAATGATGATGGGAGTAGTTAACATCATTGCTAGGTGCAATTTTTTATTACTGTTTAGAGCAAGTTAGAATTAGGTATGCATTATATAGTAATGAATATGAAGTTTGAAATGTCAATTTTGTCCAAGATAACCAACAATTATTAGAATAGGGGCACTCTATTTGAAACAAAGTAATCCATATAGGTATTATATATGTTCTCAAAGTAGATAGAATGATATTTCCAAAGAACCAAATAACATCTAAATTGGATAAGTACACTATTTATAGTGAATTTTAGAATTTGAGGGTCATAACTAGACAGTGTTGTGAAAATTAGGATTTTTACTATAAGTATCATTCATTTTAAAAGAAAGTATAAAATTGTATAGAACTCTAAAAATTTAGTGGTTTATATGGATAGAAATTTCTATGTTTGACATTTAATATGCCCGTGGTTTGAGTGAAATTAGAGTTGTATAATAAGAGTTATACATATTTTTCTCAAACTATTTCAATAGAAGTGATGTTCTGACCCCTAAAAGTTTAAGTTGATATCATGCCCTATTCCAGTAAAATAAATGTACAAGAAAAATGTCTAGAAAGTAAATACATTATACTTTCAAATGATAAAAAGAAAGCATAAATTGACTCAAGATAGAATGAGATGTGAAATTTTAAATTTATGACCAAAATCCTAGGAAGATGTAAAATGACCACATGAATAGTAAAATTTGTGCTAAATGTTGTATTAATTGACATAATTAAAATACTATTTCATATTTTTTCCATGTAGAGAATATTTTAAACTATTTTTAGAGATTTGAATCACCTTCATATGATTTTCCTAGATTTAGTTATGATTTTTCAAAGTTTACCCGAAAAAGGAGACTTACCAAATGAATAGTAGCTTAGAAAATTAAATTTTTCTGTTTTAGTTTCTGAAGTGATTCAAGTTTGTAAAATTGTACAAATAAACTTTAATAAGGTCTAAATCATGAGAATTGTGATCTAAAGCTAAATTGTTATACCAACAACTATTTCTTTTTTACTCAATAGTCTTAAACCTTTTACATTTAGATGCCCATGACATAGATGCCAAAAGTTAGCCACATTATTCCCTTTAACAATCAAGGCTCTATTCACAATAGTTGAGACATTAAGTGGAAACATTTTATTTTGTGTCATACCGATAATTGCTACAATATGGCTTGATTTTTTATCATAAATAGTTCATGCATCATCATCAAACACAACCTTACATCCATTACTCATCAATTATTCAACACTCAACATATTATAAGCCACACTAGGCACAAATTGCACATCATAAAGAAGTTTAACATCACCTTCCATATTTGCTATAGCAACTGCACCTTTTCCTTCAACCCGAACTTGTTTGTCATCACTAAGCCGAATGTCATTGTTCTGAGTTTCATTAAGATCTCTAAATAAAGATCTTGAACAAGACATATGATTCAAGCATCCGTTGTCAACAAACCAAATACAACTTGGGACATGTGTAATAGGAGAATGAGCCATAAACAATTTACTTTCCTCTACTACCTTTTTTGTGAAATTAATTGCCTTTTACTCATCTCTTTGTTTGCTCTAGCATTCAACTTCTTTGTGGCCATATTTCTTGCAATAGTGGCATTGAGTTGCACTTTTATATTGACATGAGTCACCAAATCTGTCTCTTCCTCTTCCACCACCACATATTCAACCTCGAAATCCTTTGCCTATGCGTTTATGAGCACTATTCTCAAACTTTTCTTTGTTGGACAAGGAATCATCTTTAACTTGAAATGTTTTTTCTACAATTTTTTCTTGAGATCTATTTAGCCTATCTTCATTGGCTAACAAAGAACTCATTAACTCATCAAAAGAATACTCAGACAAGTCTCTAGATTCTTCAATGACAGCAACTACATGCTCAAATTTTGTAGTTAAGGTTCTCAAAACTTTTGTCATAACAATTTCATTATTGATGTTTTCACCATAAGACTTCATAAGATTAATAATGCCAAACACTCTAAACATATAATCTTGCACAGACTCAGTACTTTTCATGAACAATGTTTCAAAATCATGTTGCAATGTTTGCAATTTAACAACAATTACCTTTTTATCTCCCATATACTCTTTCTATAAAATTTCTCATGCCTCATGGGAAGTTGTTGCCATTGTAATTCTAGGAAATACATCATCATCATCAAGTGCTTGTTGAATCATGAACAAAGCCTTGGAGTCCTTCTTGCAAGTTTCTCATGGCCGTTGATCAGGCTTTGCAGGATTCTTGTCCATAAACCCATTCTACACTAAGTCCCATAATTCTTGAGACTTGAAGAGAATCTTCATCTCTAGACTTCAAAAATGATAACTGACCCCTTTAAAAATTGGAAGAAGGGGTTAAGAGGAAACAAACATGCCATTTGCTGCCATTCTAAAAAAAATGTTTTGCCCACTGTTTTCCTCATGTATTTGTTTTTTAATTCTCTCACTTGCTCTCATGTTTCAACTCTCTCTCACACACTGCTTGTTCTTTGCGGTAGAAAAAGATAAGGATCGAAATTGGGTGCTCTGGTACCAAGATTATTAGTAAAAGAGAGATTTTATAAAATAGATAAAGGAACAAAGGTAGAAAAAATGAATACTTAGACTTCTTTTATTTTCTCATGCACTAATATGAAGTACAATAGGCTCTTAAATAAAAGTGAAGTTAACAAACAAAAGCTAAAAATAAGGATCATTATCCCATGACTTAATATCTCTACAAAAATATTTGACAACAAAGCTATTGGCTCAACAAACTGAACAAATCCTGTAACCCACTTAATAAAAGTACAACAAACATGTTACTGACTTGATTATTATCAAAATATCTTAACAAACCAAATATTGCTAAGACCCATTTATTGGAAATATGAGAAATAGGTGACTAACTAATAACCAATGTTATCATAACTAAACTGAATATTAAACAAATTAAAATACTAGTTGAAGATTCAATAGTTGAACCGTAATTAGACCGTGGTCGGACCGATTTAAATTAAGTTAATATATACTCTTATATTTTCTATTATAAGCCATCTTCTAAAAGACTTTCATTGCCCTAAATATAAGTTATAGTGTAAAATGATTGGAACATTTAATTTTTTTGCAATTACCTTTACTAATTATAATATACAATTAATATGAGGTTACAAGTAAATCAATCTAATTGGGGGCAATTTTGTAAATTAAAGAATATTTTAAAAAAATTAATGACTTTAACTAATGTAATTATTTTTTTAATCTACATGAAATAAAAAGTGATATATATTAAGGACATAAAATAATATATATATATATATTACAAGCAAAAATAGTATATATTTATGTTGATTATTCTATATAAAGATATATAAGGAATAAAAATAAAAAAATATCAATGATCAAGACCATTGAATAAGACATGGAGCGTTATTCGCTGATGTTTATATCTAGAAAATACGTTTATTAGAGGATAAAATGCATTTACTATGTGAATTGAAATTTATATAAAATAATGAAAAAATCATTTATTTATGATGATTTGCGTTGATCAATAAAAGGGAAGAGACTTTTCAAATGGTGGCTAGTGAGTGATGTGACTTTTGTTTTACTGAGATGTGTGACTTTTGTTTTCTTTCAATGCACCAATTCACACCCCACAATGCTTGGGTTATTCATTTGAAATACTGCTCATGATGAAAGCCCTTCTTATATAAACCTCGAAGGGTCTATTTAAAATATTGAGGCACCTTCGTCTTCCTTGATCTCTCCTTCATTCCATTTGAAAAATTGAAGGATTCTTTGTTTTTCTTTATCTTCCATTCGTTTTGTTCTATTGATCATTCAAGATAGTCTTATCCAGCAATTTTTTTGAAGCTCTAGTTTTGGTTCATAAAAGGACCCTCATCACCTTCATCTGTTTTTTTTTTCCCTAGCTAGATTTTCTTTTTTCTTCTTAGCATTCTTTTCCCTTATTTTGGTCTCTTGTAGTTCTTTTACTTCTTCATCTTTTCTCTTCTTTTTCTCTATGGTTTGGGTGCTGCTGCATCACATTTTTTTTATGACAACTACTATTTCATCTCTTTCTCTCCCATCTTCTTCATCTCTTTTTCTTCCTTTCTTTTTTCAGCTCAGCCTAAACCGGTCAACCGTCAGTTTTACTGGTTATAACCAATCAAAGATGTGATTGACCACCAGCGGACGTTGGCTTGAGTGGAAGGGGGCTCAAGTTTGCTTAAGCAAGGTCTCGGGTTCGAGCCTTGTGTATGCAGCGTACCTCACTGGGAGAGGTCCCCGCTTCGGCACCCGACCGTACCTCGAGGGGGATTAGTCATGGGCGAAGCCTAGGGATACCCTGCAGCGATGCAAAAAAAAAGATGTGATTGACCAATTTTTGACAGGTTCATCAACTTTCAGTTGTTCCCTTCCCCCAAACCGTCTAATCTAGTTCCCATAAAAATATTAAAAACATGCCACTAACATTTTGAATTGGTAAAACTAAAAAAGGTCCTTGGTGAATAAAAAAAAAATTCCCAAACGAGGATTGATTACCTTCCCCGCAAAAAAAAAAAAAAGAGTGAAAATTTCCGTTCCATTCCCAAACGTGGACTAAAAATTCATTCGTACCCAACAAAGCAAATAATTCTCAAATCCCTAGTTCCCTATCATGCCATTCGCGTAGAGCATCTATCCCTTCCCCATCTCCAGCGAGCGTCGCAACAAGCATCTCCAGTGGCAGCGAACGGCCACTCCGTCATTCCTCTTCGTTCCCACAGCGGCAGCGAGGGTTTCTGTCTTTCTGATTATGTTAGTGTTTATTATTATGTGTTTTTAGTTACACGTGTTATTCTTTCACGTGTGATCTTTCAATGTCATTACGTCAGTTGGCTTATCTTATTTCACGCAGGAACTTGAGAATTTTTTATTTCAATCTGCATCTTTCGTTTTCTTTTTCTGATCGAGTAATGCCCAGACCGTTTTTACCCCTATTCTGAGATGTCTTGACTTTGATTATACTCTCCGTAAGAGTTACTGATACTACATGTAATACCACCCCTCGTTGATGTTGCACTGTATGAATTATTGGAATGATTTAATTGCGGGCTTCTATGCATTTATGAATTTTATTATTATTTTTATTCTATTATTATATAATGATTATAGTTGTTCTATTTATCTAACTATTTAATCTTCCTTTCTTTTGTAGAAGCGATATCATATCATGTGTAAGTGCTTTCTGCCTCCGCCTTGAGCCAACGAGCCGTTGTTGTCCTCTTACCGCTTCCGACCATCAAAGTTGAGGCGAGAAATTTGAAGTAGAAGAAGAAGAAGATGGGAGAAAGAAAGGTATTAAATAAGTATTACCCGCCAGATTTTGACCCCTCGAAGTTGCCTAGGGCTCGAAGACCCAAAAATCAACAGATCAAGGTTCGCATGATGCTTCCCATGAGTATCAGATGCAATACTTGTGGGAATTATATCTATAAAGGCACCAAGTTCAACTCCCGAAAGGAAGATGTTCTCGGCGAGGTTTCATTTTCTATTTCACTCGTCAATTTCTTCATTTTCCTTATTTCCTTTTCAATTTGTGATTTGTTATTGTGATTGTCTTTTTTGGGTAATTTGATATGGGTCTGATCTCTTAATGGGCATGCTGAATTCTCTGTTCTTTTTTCCCCGGTTATTTTGGACTTTCTTTTTGTATAACATAAAATTGATTATTTGATTGGAATTGACTTTGTTTCTTGATTTATATTTCGAGCTTTTAATTTCAATGCTTTGTGGTTCTTAATTAATTGTTTAATCCTTTTGCAGACATATCTGGGAATTCAAATATTCAGGTTTTACTTTAAATGCACTAAGTGCTCAGCTGAGCTTACGATTAAGACCGACCCGCAAAATTCGGATTATGTTGTAGAATCCGGGGCAACTAGAAATTTTGAACCTTGGCGTGCAGAAGATGAGGAAGAAGAAAGTGTGAAACGGAAGAGGGAGGCTGAAGAGATGGGAGATGCTATGAAATCTTTGGAAAATAGAACCTTGGACTCTAAGAGGGAGATGGACATTCTTGCTGCACTTGATGAGATGAAGTCGATGAAGGTGCTTGTTACTTTGATTGCTTTATATTGAACAACATATCAAATTTGACAATTTCACGTAAATGATTATATTTTAGGTTTGCATGTGTTGCATGGTGTCAGGTCGTTATGACTTTTTTCTAATCATTATCACTTGTTTATGAATTTGAAGTCAGTCTATAGTAATCACTAATCCCTGGCTCTTTTATTTCTAGTCGAGGCATGCAACTGTCTCCGTTGATGCAATGCTTGAGGCCTTGCAACGCACTGCAGCTGACAATGTAAGACTTACAATCCATATTTTCTTTGCTTTAAATGATTTCTCTCTTAAGCAAGGGATTATAATTGATTATACAAGTAAAATATGTGATATAAAAGTATAAAACATAACAATATTCTTGGCATGCATTTGGCTGGTAACTTTAAATTTGTTTACTTTTTTTCAGTTTAATCCTTTAATCAATTGAGTTGATATACCATGTTAATTAGGAATGTTCAGTTTGGTAGTTGATTGGATAACTTATTTGACACTAGCAGATGATTTATAAGTCTTGGATCTGTTTGAAAATTGAATTAAATCTGATGCAGTGCTTAGAGTTTATCTTACTAGGCGTGTATGACTATGGTTAAATCACTGTTATCTAATTTGCTTAATGTTACTTTTTCTTTCTTTCTTCTTTCTGTTTTTTTTTTTTTAAAGGTGAGAACTATACCATTTCTTTATTCTGTAGAGGAAGTTAGAAGTTTTACATCCACTAAAACTGCTCATTCAAGAGGATTTTTTTTTTGGGGGACTGTTTATTTATATTAATTAAAATCTTACTCAATTATGATGGGATTCATGGGAATGAAAACTTGAGGTGCATTACCTGGATAAATTGATACTTCCATTCTCTATGAGCCTAATACACATCTCAATGCAGTCTCTTTTCATGAGGATATCATTATAAAGCAGTGAGCTATAATTCAACTCTTTGTTGTTGAAAATCCTGGGACTAGTTTTTTTCTTTATGCCCCAACTTTGTTCTGAAGAGACTTCATGTTGACCTTTCATGGAAGGTTTAGATTGAAATCCCATTTTTGCAAGCAAAACTTGTTGGTTGGAGAGACTTTTTGAGGAGGAAGAGGTTTGAAGTGCTATTTCAGATCAAGCAAAGGGTAAAGTTTTGGGTCCAAATTGTTCAAATTTGGTTTTCTTTCATATGTCAATGGGGATCTTTGAATTTTATTATAATGGAAAAGCAGCTGTGAATATGAACTCAACCTTTGTAACTTTGGTACCCATGAAGGATAGGTCTATCAAGCGTCTCTCATCTAGGCTCTTTGTAGTGTTATTGGACACAAATTTGGCAAATCAAAGTGCTCCGTGGTTGGAAAAGTTTAGAAGCTGTCTTAGCAGCAAGTGAGGTTATGGATGATATGAAGAGTTGAAGAGCCCAAGGAATAGTTTTAAAATTGGATTTTGAGAATGCCTAATATGATAGGATGAACTGGGGTTTCTGAGATTGGTTCTTTCCAGTGAAAGTTATGGTGAAAGATGGTAGAATTGGATTTTGAGTTGTCTTCATACTGCTACTTTTTCTGTGATTGTTAATGGTGAACCTAATTCTTGGTTTCAAGGTGAGATAGGAGTTAGGCAAGGAGGTGGGAGCTGGCAGTGATGGAGGGCTCTGATGGGAGCTGTACAAGTAATAAATATAGCTAAGTTTACCAAATCTTTGCACGAGATAATCACTCACTTACAACCTGTGCAGCTCAGCATAACATATGTAAGGCCAAAGATACGTGCTTGAAAACCTCTCCAACCACACAACGTAGAGAAGCTCATAAACCACCAGAAAATATTTGACTTTAGAAGGGAGCTTCAGAGTTCCAAAGAAGAAAACTATACTTGGCAGTAGAACAAATGAGTAAAGAAACTGAAAGTAAGATTTGAGAGAAAGAAATAATAGAAGAATTACGATTCCAAACTCATCTTTTCTAAATTTTATTGTTAGTTGATATATTCTAACACTCCTAAAGGAAACATATGATGTGTCTACAAATACAAAATTCATTTAGATGCATTTATGTGTGCCAAGTCACTCTCTTTACTTTAGAAACTGAATGAAAAATCTAACTTAACTACAAAGCCTGCTATTTCTAGGAAATTCCTCTAGAATTAGATGATAAATACTGTGCTGAATAGATAAGAATTCTGAAGGCCTTGTATGATTTGTATAACTTTGCTAAATATTTCCAAAATCGTGTGAAGATAACAATACAATTTTCTTACTTCCCTGTCCAGTGTTTACTATAATTTTGCAATGCTATGTCCATGCATTTGGCATAAGTCTGGTTATATAGGTGGGAGCTTGGGTTGCAAACTTGACTGCAAACATTTTAACTGCTAACCCAAAAAACATGGGAGACAACTAATGTAAACGATTTTATGCCCTAAACATAAACACAGGCAAATGTCTTGTATTAAGGGTGTAACTTTTGGTCATTCTTTAATTTATTTTTCATACTTCTGTCTGGACAAATTTAATTTTGAGTTATACGTTTTATATTGTCAGGAGAAACAACTGGAAGAAGAAGATGAAGCACTGATAAAATCAGTTTTCTCAAGCGTAAGTACTCCTATTCTAGCAATTATATAAGTTAATATTTCAATGTGTGTGTTACTTTTTCAGAATTAACTCTGGTTTTCATTTTATGATCATAAACAGAAATCAAAAGAACTTGTCAAAAGAGTTCGCGATGAAGATCTTGAAGCTGATGAGTTTATTGTTAAGCCTTCAAATGGAAATGGCGAAACATCTGATGATCAGATGAAGGTATGAATATTTCTCACACACACACACACACATTCCTGCTATTTGCTATTTATAAATCAATATTTTCCTTTAATATGGTAACATTTTGTTAGCATAACTAAGTGAAGGTTTTTATATGTTAATTTCATATTTGGGGAATCCTGCTGGCTATCTATTTTTTAGTTATCAGTAATTTCCCAACATATTATACACAATGAAATTATATAATAACTGTATCGTCTTATGTTTCACCATGTCTGCACGCAGAGAAGAAGAATGTCCGAAGAGCTTCCAAGCAAAGCAACTGATGCTCTGACAAATGCTAGTGTGGATAATTCTGGCAACCCAGGTATGTGCCCTTCGGGAATTGGGCAAAGCAACTAGATACAATCTCATCAATGCATTATGTATGTGGAATTTTAAGCCTTGCTTTTTTTTTTTTGGAAGAATTTTTAGCCTTGTTATCCTAACTAGGTGGTTTCATCCATATTGAAAATGTGATTAAACTTAGATATTATCCTCTTTAGTTGCATTAGGTGTAGCTGGACAGGGAGAATACCCACTTGATGTAACTGGTGCAGTATATTTTGTAATTGTCTCTCTCCAATTGCTGCTGTGGTGAAACTGGAGAGGATTTTAATCCACTTAGTTTCATGTCTAGGAGAAAAGGGTATTTACGGTTGAAAAAAAAAGTACAAACTTAAGATTAGGTTGAATTCTCTGTGTAATAGGTAGTGGGGAAAGTACAAGCAACATAAGGAAAGATAAAAAAAGGACATATGACCATAGTTTTATTAGATATTGGGTAAGCGACTGACACAATTTATAGCACAACTATCCCGATTTTGTATATGTCATTGAATTGAAAAGAAGCTTCTGCTATTATTGCTCAAATTAAAAAAAGAAAGAAAGAAAGTTTCTACTATCAACAATTAAGAAATATTGTGTCTTTTTGTGACTTAATAATTATGATTTATTCATCTTCTTTTTTGCCTTTGTGGGGATTTGAAAGAGGTTGTATGATTATGATTTCATTCAGAATATAATGCATTATGCATCTCTTTTTTAACCATATATAATTATCTCTCTAAGTATCAATATTTTCCAGAAAATTCACGAGGTTCGGCCACTGCTACTGGTGCAAAACCTTTTAATTCCTTAGTGAAGATCAACGTTGTCAAGAAACCAATTGAACCAGATCAAAAGAAAATAGAGGAAGACAGTAAAATTAACACTACTAGTGGACTACAATCCTTGTGTCAAAGCTATGACAGTGATGATGAGGGTTAGTAATTGATTGTTAGATATTGCAGAATGATGGCCTTTTAATTTTTTTCATAGCAGTACTTGCTCCCATTTAACTGCAAACCATACTTTCACAGTGACTGACTGTTGCTTAGTCAATTTAAGACTTTGAGTTGTAACTGTGTTTGCAATGGTGGTGGGATCTGATATAACCGAGAAAATGAAAATACTTATTATCAAGCTCTGACAGAAAATGAAGATAACTTTGAAAGACTTTCCCCAGTTTGGGATCTGATGCAGCTTGATTCAAAATAGTCAAGGCTCAAAGTGGTAACTTGATAGTATATGGTTCTATAGAAAAAGTAAAGAAGCACCTTTCCTCACTGCGCTTAAATGCTCCGAGAAATTCTTGGATGTAATCTTTTTGTAAATATAGTGAATGATGAGCAATCATATGGCTGTGTCATTGAACACTTATACGTGAATATGATTATTTTGTGTTGTCCTCTTCCATCGAAAATTGGTTTAATTGATCAAAACTCCAGAAAAATTATCAATATCAATTAATATAGAATAAGAAATTTTAGCAGATTTAGGAATATTTTCTTTGGCCAACAGAAAATTTAGAAATATGTAGAAATTGTGAATAATGTGATTTTTATAAAAAAAAAAAAATTGGGTGCAATGCGTGAAAAAATGTGTTCAGTTTGTGGTAAGAATTTGAGTCCATAGTTAGAATATTCCATCAACATTTTTCACGTCATTTTGCCTTCTCTCTTCTTTTATTCTCTACAAATTTTAAACTATTTTGAATCAAATTATAACGGTTTATATTAATTTATATAAATTTTAGCATTTTGATAATACTTGTATAAAATATTAAATATGAATTGTATAAATCTTAATGAGGATAATAATATTGCATAGTAGTACATGGCCACACAGTTCCTTTCTACGAAGTACCTCATTGCTCTACCTTTGTCATGGTTAATAATTTTATGGCATGCATATGTCACACATGTATAATGAGAAAGTGACCGTTTGATTTACCTTTTCATAAAAGTACTTTTAGAATAACCATAATTTATAAAAATGAAGTTTGGATAAAAATAGGGAAGTTTACTAAAAAGTTGTTTGGATGAAAAATGAGAAAATGATGGTTAGAAAGTACAGTTTGATTTGTAAAAATGCAAATCAAACAAGCACTAAGTTGCGTAAAATTAAAAATAAAACCAAAAAAATAACGATAATAAACTTTAGATACGATTTTAATTTTAGAAAGATGAATACTAGAAAGTTTTTGTTAGTTAGGCTGGGTTCTCAAGAGGGGGGTGAATTGAGAAAATTAAAAATTTTCTGCAAAATATCAAAGAGGTGAAGAATGCAATATATGATGGTAAAAAAGAGTATAAATAATTAACTATGAAAGTAGCAAAAAAGAGAAGAAGACTCAGAAATTTATCCTGGTTCGGTCTCTCCACTTGACCTACGTCCAGTTCCCAAGTCACCACTTGAGATTTTCTACTATTCTGCAAGAATTCAGTGGGCTTTTTACAAATACCACAGTACAATGTTTGTGCTCTGTTTTCTAGAGCTTCTCTCAATCCCTTTCTGCACTTTCACAAAGTGCTTCCTAATCCCTTGTGATATCCCCTCACAAGAAAATCTATCTTCCAGATGAATATTAGATTATTTACAAAGATTAAACTCTCTTAATCAAAGTAAATATGAAAGTTGAAGTACAGACTATTGAAGTGTGAGAGAATGAAGCTTTGAGTAAATGATTTAGCGGAGTTTTAGTATATACAAAGTTAAAATCGTTACCCACAACTTCAAATGTTGTTATATTTATAGATTTATGTCTCAAATATCCGTTAGAGACAAAATCTATCCGTTGGAGAAATTATGCAACGGTTACTTTGAAAAACTATCCGTTAACCAACCGCATTTAATGCTTCTGACATACTAAAATTCGAATTTCGGTTGGTCAACAAACGAATTTTGCAGATACCGAAGGTTAACAGCTTCAACGTTGAAAGACCGAAGTTTGTCTATCATGAAGTGAAATTCGAATTTTGAAACTTAGAAAATGTTTCCATGTTATGACATACAAATTTTCAAGTAGAAAGTTTTTCTGTTAAGTGTGAACAATGTTTTCAATTTGCTACAGTGCCTTCGAAATTCGAATTTTGGAACCCCAAAATTCGTCTGTCCGTAGCTAGTTTAAAAGGCTCAGTAGTTCATATAGTTCAAAATTCGAAATTTCAAAGGGTGAAGTTCGTCTGTCAGAGAGACCTCTTTTCAGACTTACTTTAACATTCGAATTTATAAACACTGTCATTCGTATGTCAACATATCATTGTAACAGACTCACAACCTTAACTTTTGAAATTCGAATTTTCATGTTCAAAGTTCGTCTGTCAGTGAGCAATTTTGAAACTCAATATAATCTTGATTTTAGATGAACTTTGATATTATTTCAGACGGATTTCTTTAGTTTTCATAAATTACATTTTATCTGAAATTCAAATTTTCAAAACTCAAAATTCGTCTGTTGCCAAAAGCTTCTTTCAGATACTTATGAAAATTTGGATTTTGGAAAATCAAAACTCGTCTGTCAGATAAGCATCTATTCAGACTTATTCAGTTTTAACTCGAAATTCAAATTTTCAAAGCCAAAGTTTGAATTTCCAACAAGACAGTTCAATATAAACCTTTCAAACTTCGTCTGTTGGTGGGTATTTCTCAAATATTTCATGATTTAACATAAAGTCAATGTTTTAAAACATCTTTTCACCAAATCAAAATCTTTTACCTAAACATAACTAATTATCCTATAACAAACTTTGCATAGATTTCTCCAGGATTTTTTTACTTAAATTCTTTGAGCACCTTTGATATCTTATTGCAAATTCTTGAGAGTTAATTTGAAATCATCAAAACTTATTGATTCAGCAGTTTTTAATTATTATGCATTCATCATACAGAAAAGAAATATCTGGTATAATAATAAATGAAAAGGAAAGATAAACTCCAAATCCGAGACATAAAGTATTTCATAATTTCCAATATAAAGTTGCAATTGGTTCCTTCGTTTGAAGGAGAAAAATTTCTCTTTTATCTTTTTAATGTCTATTATATTTATATAAACACTACTCAATAATTTATAATTTATTATTTATTATTTTAACTTAGAGGCATAAAATAACGTTTTTGCTTTGATCACATACAATTTAATTCAATTATTTAATGTTATTAAAATACTCTTTAAAAAATTCTAGAATATTTTTTAATTAAAAATTTATATTATCACTGTCACCCTGTATATATTGATTGATGCTCAACAATCAAATTATAATAAATATATTATCACATATGTATTTATAATTAAAAGTTGATTTTCCGAAACTTTCCGTAGAATGCATAGGCGGCATTTTTCTAGTTTATAATATATAGCTTATAATTATAATGCATTGGGGCTTATGGGCCGTCAAAAGGCCAATTTTTTTGAATCTGAAGCTCCATTTGACCCCAGACCATGAGCCCCTTCCCTATTTAAAGACAGAGGCTATCCTAAAACCCTGAATTTAAAGTGAGCATATCAGTCGGCCGCTCAGGTCGTCTTTTTCCGTCGTTCGTGTGCAAGCTTCAGAAGCAGGTATATCTGCAACTATGCTTCCTCGTGATTATAGTTTGTTTATTGTTCAATTCACTTTGCTATATTCGATCATGGATTTGCTTTTCATTTTCTTTCTCTTTTGTCGTTTTCTCGTGGAGAAAATATACATGGTTGTGGACCAATTAGAGTTCGATGTAATGGTTTATAATTATACGGTAGATCCAAATTTTATGTGACTTTCTTCGTGACTTAAGTGGATCTGCTGCTGTTTAGCTTTTAATGAGTCATTTCATTATGAAACTTAATTTATGTTGATATCTGAAGTCTTAACGTCAACGTCTACATATGTTATTCTATGTCCATGAAGTCTTGCCTTTCTTATTTGACGGATAATTGCCGATCTATATTATTTCGGACTTTCTAAAATTAGACCTGTCGATTCACGTAGTTTGATTTGTTGCTATAACTGAGCATAAGATGTCTTATGCTATGTAAAATTCGTGATTAGGCATCGTTTGACGATCTGAACGCTCTATTAGTTGAAACAGGTAATATGTCTCACAGGAAATTTGAGCACCCGAGACATGGTTCCCTTGGCTTTCTCCCTAGGAAGCGTGCTGCTCGTCATCGTGGAAAGGGTAACTATTCTTGTTTTACTGGAATTTGTGAAGACAGATGTTGAAAAATGTTCTTGAAGCGAATTTCATTCTTCTAAATTCTCTGAATTTAGGAGGACCAGTCTGCAAGGATTACTTGTTCTGAGTAGTCTTTGTAGGTTATTATTTTTCAAAGTTAATTACAAATGCTAATGCATTTGTGAAGTATCATTATCATGTTGCCATTTCTATGGAATGATTGAAATTGCTTCCAGAAAGAACTCGTAAATCAAGGCTGGAATCTCTGAAAGGGCTCTTCTAGCCAAAGATCCTTTATAGGGTGTTTGGAAAGGAATACCCAGGAGCCTGAGAATTGGCATTATTTTGTGCCATAGGCCTTTGGTTTGGGAGCATTTCTTCATTTCAGGTTGAACTTGGCATTGATGATTTATGTTTTGCAGTGCATGGGTGCAAAATTTTTTATTAAATGGAAGACAATCTCATTTAGCTGAATCACCATTTTTTGGCATAGTTTTGTTGAATTCTGGCTGTATACCCATGCTTATGATGGGTTTGAAGGGTTGTGTGGGTTTGTTGCTGCAATATATTTCTTACCATCAAACATTTATGCTTGAGTTTATATAGAGGCTGCTACATGCATAAATATATTGTCTTCTTGTTATATGTTTCTAGTTTAGCACCTTTGTGATTGTGGGATTTTTTTTTTCCATTTTTGTTTTTCATTTGTCATATTTTTAGTGAAATAATAATTGTATGTAATTACAACAAAAAGACTCGAGCACAAGCAGTTTCTTCGTTCCATGCTATGTAGTGTATAATCTCACAATTGTAAGGCATATGCTATATACTGGATTTGGCTTGTGTTTTCATTTTGTACAGTACAATTTCTCCTTCTACCAGTCCTTATTGATGTTTTGATTGCATTATGATACTTTATATGAAAAATCAGAAGAGCTTTTTGTTGGTGGAAATACTTCTAGGTCCCATTTCCACATGATACAGAGAGATGCATTGTGGAAGATGCTTATTTTGATATTACTGATTAAATTTTGTCCTGTGAAGTTATCTTTCTTCATCTTAATTGGTGAATTTGTCATAAAATTTGACTGATTTAAAATGATTTTTGAAAATGCGAATATGTTGAGGAATTAAACATTTATCATGCATACAACCATATAATTGGATGTGAGGAAATGATCTGAGCCAAAGTAGGCAATAAGTGTGGCCTTCAAGTTTACTGCACCAACTGTTGCTTCAGTCTGGTCCTCTCCCTCTTTGAAACAAAAACTAACGGGTGATTCCAATTAATAACTCCTGCATTGAGTGAAATATACTGGTCGAGTCCCAATCTGATGCAACTTTTGCTCGCTTGGCATTAATGACTTGATGAAGCTACCCAGCTTCAATTCTCTCTAGTTACCCAAATCATTTTCATGGTGAAATTATTATTGAGAAAAGCAGCTCACTTGTGTATATTTTTTCTGACCCTGACCTGATCTCATTTATTATGGTTTGCTTTTTGATCTATTTTTAAGTATCCATTATTCATGAATGGGCATATTTCTTGTCGGAAAAAATGCTTAATTTGGCTTAAATGACTCTTTATTTGTTTGTGTGTTTTGAGAGAAGTAATATTTCTATTTAAATTATTTGAAAAATGTACTGTCACTTATTTTTTCTGCCCTCGAATCTCTCCTAATTGAATTCTGCAGTGAAGGCTTTCCCAAAGGATGATCCCAGCAAACCTTGCAGATTGACTGCCTTTGTGGGTTACAAGGCTGGGATGACCCACATTGTTAGAGAAGTTGAGAAACCTGGATCAAAGCTTCATAAGAAAGAGACCTGTGAGGCTGTTACCATTATTGAAACTCCTCCAATGGTTGTTGTTGGTGTTGTGGGATATGTGAAGACACCTCGTGGACTACGCACACTGAATACAGTCTGGGCTCAGCATCTAAGTGAGGAAGTGAAAAGGCGGTTCTACAAGAACTGGTGCAAGTCTAAAAAGAAGGCATTTACCAAGTATTCAAAGAAATTTGAAACTGAGGAAGGAAAGAAGGATATTCAAGCACAACTTGAAAAATTGAAAAAATATGCAACTGTCATCCGTGTTTTGGCCCATACTCAGGTATTGATTGGTTTTTATTTGGATTTTGATGACTTTATTCCCTTACTCTTGTATAATTCTGTATTTTTTAATGAAGCAATCTTATCAAGGTAGTTCATGATTTCTGCCTTTGTTATGTTGCCTTGAGCTAATTCATCATATGTCTTCTTGATGTAGAAAAGTGTTTACGTTCTGGAATTCCACTTTCAATGTTGTGTAATTTCTGGGTTTTCTGTTTTGTCAATTGAAGATACGGAAGTTGAAGGGTCTAAAGCAAAAGAAGGCACATCTGATGGAGATCCAAGTTAGTGGTGGGACTATAGCACAGAAGGTGGACTATGCATGCGGCTTCTTTGAGAAGCAAATCCCAGTGGATACTGTCTTCCAGAAAGATGAGATGATAGATATCATTGGTGTGACAAACGGTAAAGGCTATGAAGGTGTTGTGACTCGTTGGGGTGTCACTCGCCTTCCACGCAAGACACACAGGGGTCTAAGAAAGGTTGCTTGTATTGGTGCATGGCACCCTGCTCGGGTTTCTTTCACAGTTGCCAGGGCTGGGCAGAATGGATATCATCACCGGACTGAGTTGAATAAGAAGGTCTACAAGGTTGGCAAGGCAGGACAAGAGTCACACTCAGCCATCACTGAATTTGACAGGTAGACTTAGACACCAACATACACACCCTGGCTCTGTCTTTTATCTTTTAGAGTGGCTGCTGTCTGACTCTCAATGCTAAGTAAAGTGGCTCGTCCCATTGTGAGCGGGTTGTGTTTTCTTAAGGCATTAAACTAATAATGAATCGATGCAGGGTGAAATGAGCAATTAACAAGGTGAGCTTAGTTCCTCTGATGTTCAATTGTAGTATGAAGGTTAGAAATTAGTGCTTGGCAGTTTTGAATCTTCTAGGTTTATTCTTTTGTCTTGCTGCAATTATGTTATGCCACCTAAGAAGCAAGGACACTGCATCTATTGAACATATTGCTGCTGACACCATAGATTAGAGTCGAACAATTTATTTTGTTGTGCATGTATTGTGTATTGTTACTGGCGTATATTCTACAATATGACATTTTTTTACTATTATCATGCACTAACATTTCCTATTGACACGATATTTCAGGACCGAGAAGGACATCACTCCAATGGGTGGATTCCCTCACTATGGTGTGGTGAAGGATGATTTCATTATGGTGAGAGGATGCTGTGTGGGACCCAAAAAGCGTGTGCTTACCCTTCGTCAGTCACTACTGAAGCAGACTTCTCGAGTGGCCCTTGAAGAGATTAAGCTCAAGTTCATTGATACTTCCTCCAAGTTTGGACATGGTCGCTTCCAGACCACTCAGGAGAAACACAAGTTTTATGGTCGCTTGAAGGCCTGATTGTGTGTTTCTACTGAGCCTTATTTATTACAGCTCCTTCATCCGTAGGACATTAATGTTAGGCAGAGAAGACATTTTTGTACCCAAAAGTTTGAGGTTGGAGAGTCATTTTCTGCATTTTGGGTGTGATGGATGCTTGTTGTGGCAAATCATGCGGGGTTTAAGTTCTTTTCATGCATGCTTTGTTTATTTATCATTATAATACTTTCTAATGGGACGGTACGTTACTTGCTGTTTGGGCATGTCAGAAATAATAGTTGAGTTTGTTGGGTGCGCTTCAGATTTCAGAATCTTATGCTTTTAAACGAGCTAATTATATAAAAATTCAAGTCAGCGATATAAAATTGGATGGGTGATATTTTACGGTATACTCGATGTACTTTCAATGAATATTTTTTTAAGGCCTGGATATACTTTCAATGATTTGATTCAAGTAGGGGAAAAGGCACTTAAGTACCTTCAACTTCATCATTAATAATGACAAATTAGGATTCTCAATTTATCTAATTATTCAAAAGTTTTTAGGTCTTAGATTGGGATAAAAATATAATGCTTTGTGTGAACACCGAATTTTGTCCGGGTAATTTAAAAAAAAAAAAAAAATAATATATGATAAAAAAATAATAAAAATAAAAATAAAATATATAATAATAAAAATAAATAACAAAATAATAAAAAAAAAAAGGGTTTTGGGCCAAAATTCAGCCCGAAATAAAAAAAAAATACAAAAAAGACTTCAGGCCAAAATTAGGCCCGAAATCCAAAATTTCAAAAAAAAAAAAAAGAGGGGGACATATTGGGCTGAAGTGAAACTTCAGCCCAAAAGGTCACGAGCCCAATTGAGAGCTCGTGACCTGGTCCAGTGGGGCATTGCCCTGAGAGGAGGAGAGCCCTTTAGGGCTCGATACAGAGGGAGCCTTTAGGGCTCTGGAGGGCTGGCCGCGGGAGAAGGAGCTGGCCGTGAGGGGGGAGAGCCGCGAGGAGGGAGAGCCGCGGGAGTGAGAGCGAGAGACAGAGGGAGCTCGGAGCAGAGCCGTGCGAGTGAGAAACCAAGGGAGCCTCGGTGGAGGCTGAACCGGAGAGAGAGGGTGTTTGAGGGAGCCACCGTGGGCTGCGTGAGACACGGGCAGAGGAAGCCGTAGAGGGAGCTCAGAGATAGCCGCGGGGGAAGCCACCGAGAGAGAAATCGAGGAAGAGCCTTAGGGCTCGGCCACGCTGTTACGAGAGAGCAGGGGACGAGGGACTGTGAGAGAGACCGAGAATCAGAGGGAGGATGAACCAGGAATGAGGGAGTCGCGAGCTTGGGTCCGGTGAAGCAGGGCACGAGGAAAGGAGAGCCAATCCGAGCAGGGGTTAAAGACCTGAATCTGTGAGGTAGGGGTTCGAGACGCTCAGGTACGAATTTCAGGGGCAGAGAATGCGGGCTGGACGCACACAACACAATCCCTCCACTACTCCGTACCCCGTACAGCAGGGTAGTGGAGGTGAAAAATTTTGGGACAAAGGTGCAACAGAGAACATGAGCAGCTGGAAAAAAACAGTCACGCACCTGATTGCTCAGTTTGTAAGTCACTCGCGAGAGTTATATAAAAGGTAGAAAGGATTGGAGCAGAGGGGGATTTTTGGGGCATTGAAAAATCCTAAGAGAGAAGAATTCTCACGGGAGGCAGGAGAACTTGGAGAACTCAGAGAACGGAGAGAGAAGAGAAAAATTAAGAAGTGAAGGGAGGAAGGTTGAATCCGAGAGTGAAAGGGAGAGCAACAGATTCTGAGGACGAAGAAGGAAGGACCGAGAAATTTGAGAAATTTTCTGGGAAGAGGGAGCGATTGGGAAAAGAAAAGAGATGAAGGAATGAAGGAAGGTGGAGGCTGAGGCCCGAGTTTGAGCTGCTGACCACCAAGAACGTAGGAGGAGTCTGAGGCTGAGTAACAAAGGATTCGGTTTGGTAAAATTTTCTATTTCAATTTTGAATTTTGTTAATGGCTGGCCCTTTGGTATCTCTCTTTGATGTTCTGTTTTCGAATTGTATTGTTTCTATCCGAGAATTCTTAATCTTGTCATGAGGTCAGGGATTGCAAAACTACCCTATGTTGATGGACACTTGTGTTCTGGCTAATTTTAGAGTGTTGTCGTCTGATTCAGGAATTTTGACCTTCGCTTTTTGCCTTTTGTGTTTGGTTTTATTTAGAGTCCTTAAGTAGGAGATGAATTTTATGGATCTATCTTACTGCACAATGGTTGATTAGCATTTCCTGGTTTATGGATTGGCATATCCTTGGTTTTGGTTGTGTCATGTTTTAAAGGAGTCTGTGGTTCAAATTTTATTGATTTCTGGTTATTAGAGTGACATTAAGCTGTATACTCACCGTATAGTGATTTTGGGATGCTTGCTGTTTCAAAAGAAAAAAAAAGGATTTGCCTTGCCGGTGTTGGTAAAAAGCTTTGGCCTTAGAGTTGATAAGATGACTCAACTAAAGAATGAATATCATCTGTCCTAAAATCTAATCCATTCCCCTTTGTTTTTGTTTCTATGGATCCTCTCTGTCAAAGCCTTTAATCACAAAGGAAATTTGATAAGCTTGTCGACAAATTCACACATTTGATTCTGTACACAAACTAACGAGGATGTGTCTGTGACTAAATCCTTTGGTTTGTTTTGCATCTTTGGAAAAACTTCATTGTAGTACTAGACATCAATCATAGTTCCATGACTGTTGTGTGAGTTACTGGGTAAGCCAGAATCTTTACATATGAAGGGATGATGTCTTAATCTTGGATATAGGATGATTTGGGGTGTGAGAAGCTTATGGAATTGATTTGGGAAAGGAAGGAGGGTTAGCTCTAAAAGGTGTTTTTGAAGTCGTCCATACGCCTTTTTTTTCTTAAATGGAATCTTTTGGTTGCCCACGTGAGTAGCGCCGTTATTAGCAAAGTTGAATTTACGTTTCAAAATGCGCCTTTGGAAAATGGTTTATGTGATAAAAATTTATTCATGTTTCTTTAAGTTATCTTTAACTTTTTGCCCCGAGTGGTAACACCGTGGGCCTTTTGAATACAAATCAGTAACTTGTGAGTGATAAAGTCACCACATATGCTGGTTATTTTTCTTCAAAATATAAGTAATAATCTCACTTTTAAATTCTTTTTTTTTTTAAATAAATATGTGTTAAAAGGATTTTATTTATTTTAAAGGAAATAAAAAAATTTATTTATTTTTCCTTGAACCTTTTTATGCCTTTTCGTCCCAAGTAACATTACTGCAGACATTTAGGTATTAGTGGGTACATCGTGAGTGATAAAGTTGCCGCAATAAAACAATTAGTTTTATTTTATAAAAATA
The DNA here is from genome assembly GCA_026686845.1 of Adenanthera pavonina. NCBI lineage: Eukaryota > Viridiplantae > Streptophyta > Magnoliopsida > Fabales > Fabaceae > Adenanthera > Adenanthera pavonina. Next base: position 17,017,591 of record JAIVEN010000017.1, read on the forward strand.
AGATTGTTTACAAATGTTTCCTTTTTAAATTAAAATAAAATGTTTAAAATAAGTTTTTATCCTTTTCAATTACCTCGAGTGGTAACACCGCGGGTATTTAAATACTGATCAGTAACTTGTGAGTGATAAAATCACCACATATGCTGATTGTAAATATAATTAATAAACACGTTTTTTTGAATTCCCATATTTTTATAAATAAATATGTGTTCTAAAAAAAAGAAAAGAAAAAAAGAAGAAGTAATTATAATAAATTAGTGAAAAAAGTTATTATTTTTCTTTTGTGAATTTTATTTATTTATTTTTTTATGTCTTTTGCCCCGAGTGATACCACCGTGGATATTTAGGCATTAATAGGTGTATTGTGAGTGATAAGGTCACCACATTGTACCAATTGGTTTTATAAAAATAAAATTGTTTTCAAACATTTCTTTTTCAAACCAAAATGAAATGTTTAAATCACATATAATTTTAATCTTATTTTCTAAATTGAGAAAAAACATATATTCTCTTTTAGAAATTGATTAAACCAAAAAATATATAAATAAATGAAAAGAGTAAATAATGGAAAGTAATCTGTCTTTTACAAATTAAAACATACCAACCAATTCTGAAAATTGTTTTCTTTGTGGAAAGACAAAATTATTTTCTATTAACCTCTCTTTTCAAAGAAAATATATAATAAAAATACAAACTCAGTGACATGCATTTCTAGTCCGAACTACGTCGACTTTGATCCCTATCGCAGGGTACGTAGGCCCCAGACTCTCATTCTGGGTCAAGTCCACTTTTGTAAATAAATAATATTTTTCTTAATTTATTTTTTCTAACTTTTCATATTTTCATTTTATTCTTTATTTTCATTTTACATTTTCCTTATTTTTATATTTATTTGTTTTTGCATGTGAATGGTAAAAGGACAACCAAAATAAATTTGTAAAAAGCCATAAAAATTGCATGATCAACCTAAGGTAACCGTTCTTTGGAACAGGTGTTGTGGGGGTGCCTAACACCTTCCCCACTCACAATCGTACTCCCGAACCCAACTTTGATTCGCAGACCAGTCCTTGTCCCTTTTTGTTTTTATGTTCCGGTTTTCCAAAATTTCCCTCAAAATTTTGGAAGCGACTCCCTCGAAATCGGCCATCCGCGTCACATTTCCGGGTGTGACACTTTGGATAAAATTACTACTAGAGTTCATAAAATTACTACTAGAGTTCAATAATAAAAAACACATGCATGGCTCTGAACCTAAATCAGAAAGCGGAAAGCGTGTGAACTCTTTTTCCACAGAGCTTCATAAAGAGCAAAATTCTTCCTCTCCTAGGATGTGAAAATAATCTTCCTCCCCAGAGCTTGGTGTCATCGACAGTTGGTGTTGGGTCAAGCACTGTAGTTCTTCTCATTCTCATCTGCCTCTCATCATTCCTCTTGTCTTATTCTTCTATTGTACCTATCTCCCCTTACTACATCATTCATTTCATCTTGTTCTTCTCTTCTGCCTCTCAGTCCTTATTACATCATTCCTTTCATCTTTGGTTATAAAACATTGGTTTGTTTTGGGTAAACCACTGTCATTTGTTTTGTATAGCGTAATATTCTGTTAATACTACATATGATCACACTTTAAATGGCTTATGAATTTATCAACAACATATGATGTTTATTACTGAACATAAATTTTTTTTTCTAAACTAACATATGGAGTACTAAAAAATTATATGAGATATATGAAATTATGCAAATGTCAGTTAGAAATGTTTGCTATCTCCATAAAAATTTTGCTGAAAACTCAACTTTCTTGTAAACTAAAATTTTGTTGTTGTTGTAGTCCAAACCAATTATTGGCTTATTGGGTTATTTTATTAATAAACACTATGATTCACTCTAGCTTAGTTAGTATAGCTAAACATGATCAGAATTTCTAGTTGGGAATTGTGGGTTAATAAATAGTTGTTATGAGAAATAATTTCACCCTAGTAAATTGATTTGCAACAAATAGATAGTTCCTTCTAACAGGGTTGATTCACAGATGTTAAGTAGTTCATTAAAAGAAGTATTTTTGTTATTTTCACTTTGGGGGACAATTTGTGAAAGATGTGCCAAGTAGGATCCAATATGAAGGAGGGATAACAAATGCTGAGTTGTTAAGAGAAGGAATGACGCAGGACGAGTTGTTGAGAATGATTGCATCGATAATGGGTAATGAATATAATGGAGTTGATGTGAAGTATACCGTGAAGTTCGATTATAATACATTTATAGATCTTTTAAATAATGAAGGAGTTCAAAAATTGATAAGGTTCAATGATAAATTTGCACATGTATACATTAGGGGGAACACAAATGAAAGTGTAGAGACACCGATGGAACATTTAGAATGGTAAGTTGTCTTAGTTAGATGTTTAGTCATACTTAAATTGAGTTTATACTTAAATTGAGTTTTGGAATAAAATGACAATAATGAATAATATTTAGACTGCTAAAAATAGGTAAAACGGGTTGAAAATACTGAATTCCTCACTTGGGAATTCAGTTAATTTAACTTGGAACGTTTTTTGAAGGTTCATTAAATAAGACATGGAATGCTGAAAATTATTATACTGTGTTGGAAATTTTGAATTTCTCTCATGGAAATTTAATTATATGAAATTAGAATTTTTTTGAAGCTAACTTTTTTCAATAATTTTTTGTAATGTACTCTGATTGTTTGTGAATGCAGGATAAAGGCTATAATAGGATTCTCATTAGATGATTCTCTTTCTTAGGAGGAAGGGAATACTTTTGTGGAGGATGGGAAACCTTCTTGGCAGGAAGTCAATGCTTTAACTTGTGGAACACTAAAGTCTGCCTATACCTTGGCCAATATTGAATTCTATGAAATAGAAGGACATATTTCTTAAAGTATGATGGACATTTCCAAATGCAAAAACATTCAGAAAAGTAATGTATAAATACAAGGTTGCTCACAAATTTGGATACACCCATGTAAAGAATAGTTGAAATAAGATGATTGCAAACTGCATGGTTGTTAGGTGTCAATGAAAGATAACGGCATATGCTGTTGGAAAAGAAAATCCCTTCCAAGTGTGTACATCATTTCCATAATGAACAAGCACATAGTGCACAAAACTACCTTCTTGTGTCTCGTAGGGTCAGTTCAACACTAGTAGCATGTATAATTGATGATGCTTTGATGGGTAATCAGGACAAAACATCAATTGAGATAATACAAGACTTATTATGACCAAATCCTTAATTACAAGCAAGCATACAGGGCAAGAGAAAAGGCCCCATGGTCATCCAGATAATTCATATATGTTAATCTCATGGCTTTGTGATAGATTGATGGAGACAAGCCCTGATACAATTTCAAATTGGGAAGCATCAGGAAATAACACATTTGAGAGGCTATTTATTGTTTATAGATCTTGTATAAATGGATTTTTGCTTGGGGCCTGACCTATACTATCTATAGATGGCTCCCATTTGAGTGGTCCATACATGGGGACCTTACTGTTAGCCTCAGCATACGATGTAAATGACAACTTGTTCCCTCTGACTTATGCAATTATGGGTAGGGAGACATATGATAACTGGGCATGGTTTCTTCAGGATGTGAGAAAGATTACTAGTTGGGTGCAAATAACCATACTTTCATATAACATAATGCAATTATTAGTGTAGTGTGAGATATTTTTGGAAGTGATCGACATGCATACTACAATCGGCATGTAAAGGAAAATTTTAGTTCCGAGTTTATGAAAATTACCACAACTAGTAGAAGGAGAAAGAGGAAGAATGATGCACTTAAGTTGTTGGATGCTATTGCATATGCAAGGTTGGAGTGTGATTTTGATAAAGTAATGGACAATTTCAGGTATTTCTCCTTGAGGTGACACAATAGTTAGAAACAAATAGTGACATTGATAATTGGGCCTTATCTAGATTTTAGCATCCAAGGTGGGATCATATAAAAATAAATCTGGCTGAATTGTTCAATGTTTGGTTGGTAAAGAAGCAGAAGCACAATATATATATGCTTTGATAAATGAGCATAGATCCAAATTAAAAAAGAAATTGTATAGTTGCAAGATGGCTATGTCAAAGTGGACAAATAAGGTGAGTCCAAAAATGGAAGAGCAGCTACAAGAGAATGTGGTAAGGGCTGAAACTATGGTCGTTGAACATTATAGCTTAAGTAGGATATCAGATTGCACTATTTCCATAGATTTGAGGGTCAATCTCACAACTCGAGAATGCACCTGTCAAGCATGGCAAATGGTTGGAATTCCATGTCCACATGCATGTGCAGCAATTAGATTAGTTCATGGAAATGTTTATGCGTATGTTAAAGACCATTACAAGATAAGTGCATAAGAAAAAATATACAGTAGCACCATGATTACAATGGAAACTAATGACATGCCACAGTTGGATGAACTAACACCCAGTAATTATGAATCACAGACCTTTTTGCAGCCACCTATTACCACACATGCTCCTGGTAGACCATAGACTAGACAATGGGAGTCTCAGTTTCGAAACAAGGTGTACATGTATTCATTTTGTCACCAACCTGGCCATAATCGCTCTAGTTTCAAGAATCCTAATCCCATGTAGATCTTTTATAAATGTGGAAGATGAAAACTACCAGCATATCAACTAGTTCACCATGGAAATGCAGCTCATTTTTATCTTTTTCCTTTTAGTGGTTTGGATAAGCTTTTTTGTATAGATACGTATCTCATATGAATATTTTTTGGTAGAAGTTGGTTGGTATGCAGCCCATATATGGTTTTTTGGAAATGGGCACTACATATGGGTAGGTGATAGAAATATTTTTTGGAGACATGGGTACTAAACATTTAGGAATGATAACTTGTAAATTGGTAGGACTATCTTTGATGTAGGAATGATGTTTGTGTAAGTAACATATATGTAAGAATGATACAGGCACTTGGGAATTCAGTTTGGATCAGTTGAGAATTTAGTCTCAGGAACTTGGGAATTTAATTTGGATTAGTTGGGAATTGAGTCTCAGGCATTTGGGAATTCAAGCACAAGCACTTGAGAATTCAGTTTTGATCAGTTAGAAATTAAGTTTCTGGCACTTAGGAATTCAGATACAAGCACTTGGGAATTCAGTTTGGAGCAGTTGGAAATTGAGTTTTAGGCACTTAAGAATTTAGGTACAAGCATTTGAGAATTTAGTTTCAAGCACTTGAGAATTCAAGTACAAGCACTTGGGAATTCAGTTTGGATTAGTTGGAAATTTAAGTTTAGGCACTTGGGAATTTAGGTACGAGCACTTGGTAATTCAGTTTGGATCAATTGAGAATTTAGTTTCAGGCACTTGGAAATTCATCTGTCACCACTTGGGAATTCAGTTTGGATTAGTTGTGAATTCAGTTTCAAGCACTTAAGAATTCAGTTGTCACCACTTGGAAATTCAGTTTCGATCATTTGGGAATTCAATTGCGAGCACTTAGGAACCACTTTAAAATTCATGTATGATCAACTAAGAATTTAGTATTAAGAACTTGGGAATTTACATCTAACCATTTGCGAATTCAAGAATAATCAATTGGGAATTTAGTTGTAAACATTTGAAAATTTACTTGTCACAACTTCGAAAGGTATAATTTACCAATAAATTAAAGTTAGTCCAATTAATGAGTTTGAAAATCTTCATAAGTTTCTCGCAAACAACATGCATTTTTATTCATAAATTTAGTTCCACTTTGGAATTTGCTACAAAAAGGTCAACCTATACATAAAATCTAAACTAGTACATGTATATCCAGTCATAAATTTAATTGCACTTTGGAATTTGCTACAAAAAGGTCAACTTGTACATAAAATTTAAACCAATACAACATGTATATGCAGCCATAATTTTAATTCCACTTTGAAAATTGTTACAAGAAGGTCAACCTGTACATTAAATCTAATTCACTAGAACATATATATCCAGTCATAAATTTAATTCCAGTTTGGAATTTTCTGCAAAAAGGTCATCAACCAAATTGAAATACACAACTACATTAACAACATGATTAGGCATTCGGTTTTCACCTTTTGGTTTCCTTGGGCTTTGTAATGGAGGCAAAGACTTGTTTACATAGTTGGTTACACGGATGTTTCACCAACTAATACACCAACTCCCATCTTTTATTAGCTATCTGCTCCTACACAAATAAAAAAAATATAATACAAATAAAACTCCATTATAGGCGAAATGATAATAAACCAACATAAACAACTCAAATTATGACAAAACTACTTATTGCTGTTAACTTAGGGCTGGTGTAACCAGCCCACTCTTTGTTTGGGGTGTTGGTCCAATGTTGTAGCCATGATAAAACAATCACTCCACAATCATCACTATGAAAGTTACAAAAAATAAATCAAAAGCAACACAAGTAGGCATAAACATAATAAGCAAAAATGAATCAATAACCAACTCTACTCACTTGGTTGGTTGTGCATGCATTTATAGATATTTCAATTCCAAACTATCATTCTTTCCAAGAACATCCAATTTCAGCAATTTCAAAATGTCTTCAACATGTTGCTTCTATTGATAGTAAAAAAGTCATAGATTATTTAAAATGTTATAAACATGGATCAAAAGGGTTTTTAGATGTTGTTACAAGTCATACTACTAAATTGCTCATTAAGTTGATGCCCCTTGCTATTGGATCATTTTTGGAAGTCTTCCTCTTTTTCTCATGGAATTTACTTGAATACAGTGAATCCAAAACATACATTGTGGTTGTTTTGGTATCCACAACATAGCGAAACCAATGTAGTGAATGACAAACTGGTGCAAAAATAAATTCACATTCCTGTTGTACCCAATGTGTTCAAGCATTATGAATCGTAATTCGTTCTCTATTTTCCATTGTGTCAAAGTCATTCGTTGCTATTATTAATACAACAAATAATTAATTTCAATTGAAATTAATACATATTAGATATCATGTAGGAATAATATTTAGGAAAATGCAAAAATATTCAATGCAAAACATTACCATTAGCTTTGAGGGGAAAATGTATTCGTGAACTTTGTATTCTTTCTTTTGATCTTCAACCAAGATTCTTCCAATTGTAGATAATACATGCTAACCTTATTTAAAGTAAGAAATAGCAGTAATAACAACTTCCGACTACAATAAAATTCTAGAGAAATGCACTCTCCGATGCTTTTATCCATTTTCTTATACCTAGGCACTAGCAATCAACTCTTGTGAGTATCAGTCTATCAATATTCACAATTTCCCTATTACAAAAATCACTTACCACATAATTAGGCATTTGGAATCAATTCTATAGCTAACACTATAAACATTGGTTAACTTACTCTTTCTCATTTGTTGTGTAGTATTGAAACACATTTTCCATCTCATTGTTTTTTGCCATTGTACTTCCTCTTGTTCGCCTAGAAAATTGGGATTGATACACAAATAAAGAACGCTTCGTGGCTTTTTTTCTCTTTGGGATCTTCTCCGACCATCTTGTCTAATAATCAAATCTTTTCTTCCTTCCTCTCCCTCATCTTCTCAATCCTGTGTTAGCAAGGCTGACTTCCCAAGAGGGGGGTAAATTGAGAAGATTGCAATTTTTCTGCACAAAGTGAGATAAGTGAAGGTAGCACAGTTTAAAGGAAGCAACGTATAAAACAGAGTAAGCTGAAAAGTAAAGATAGGGAATAGAAGACTCAGTAATTTATCCTGGTTCGATCTGACCACTTGACTTACGTCCAGTCCCCAAGACCACTCTTGAGATTTTTCACTATACAGCAAGAATTCAACGGGCTTCTTGCTAATGCCACAGTACAATGAGTATGCTCTGTTTTCTGGAGCTTTCTCACTCTCTCTAAGCACTTATAAAATGTACTTCCCAATCCCCTTGTGATTTTCCCTCACAAGTAAATCTATCTTCCAGATGAAGAGTAGATTGTTTACAATGATATAACTCTCTTGAATAGAGTAGATATGAAGGTTAAAGTACAGATATTGAAGTTAGAGGGTAAAAGCTCTTGAGAAGAAGTTTTGACAGAAATTCGGTATATACAAGTTAGATTCATTACCCACAACTTCAAATGTTGTTGTATTTATAGATTTAGGTCTCAAATGTCCATTAGAGACTTAATCTATCCGTTGGAGAAGTTATCCAACGGTTACTCTGAAAAACTATCCGTTAACCAACCGCATTTAATGCTTCTGACATACTGAAATTCGAATTTTGGTTGGTTAACAGACGAATTTCGAAGGAACCGAAGGTTAAAGCTTCCAACGTTGAAATACTGAAGTTCATCTGTCCATGAAGTGAAATTCAAATTTTGAAACTTACAGAACATTTTCACAATGTGACATACGAATTTTCAAGAAGAAAGTTTTTCAGTTAAGTGTGAACAGTGTTTTCAATTTGCTACAGTGCCCTCGAAATTCAAACTTTGGAAACCCAAAATTCATCTGTTCCCAGTACGTGAAAAGGAGGCACAGTGGTTCACTTTCTTCGAAATTCGAATGTTGAAGAGTGAAGTTCGTCTGTCAGAGAGACTCTTTTCAGACTAACTTCATCATTCGAGTGTTGCAAGTTCTTATCATTCGTATGTCAATGTTTCACTTCAACAGACTCAAGAACTTAGCTTCTAAAATTCGAACTTCAATGTTTAAAGTTCGTCTGTCAGAGAGCAGTTTTGAAACTTAAATCATTCTTGATCTTAGATGAACTTTAACATAGTTTCAGATGAATTTCTTCTATTTTCTCAAGTTTTGTTTTGTCTGAAATTCAAATTTTGAAGATCGAAAGTTCATCTGTTTCAAGGAAACTTCTTTTAGACTTAGATGATAATTTGAATGTTGGGAAGCCAAAATTCATCTGTCAGAGAGCATTTATCAAACTCAATTTCTTTTGATTTCAGATACACTTTATCATAGTTTCAGACGAATTTCTTTGGTTTTCACAAACTTCATTTTACTTGAAATTCGACTTTTGAAAGTGTGAAGTTCGTTTGTTACCTAAAAGACTTCTTTCAGATTTGTATGAAAATTTGAATTTTGAACAACCAAAATTCGTCTGACAGAGAGCCATCTCTTCAGACTTATTCAATTTTAGCTCGAAATTCGAATTTCCTAAAGCAAAGTTTAAATTTCCAACTTGACAGTTAAGTTTAAACTTTCAAACTTCGTCTGTTTGTGGGTGTTTTTCAAATAAGTCAAGATTTAACACAAAATCAAGGTTTGAAAACATCTTTTTCTCAAATCAAAATCTTTTACCCAATCACAACTAAAACTAAAGATCCTACAAAAGATCTAACAGCAAATACTCAGAAAATCTTCACTTGAAACAACTTTGATCTCCTTTGATATCTTCAATCCGAGCTCTTGAGTGTTGGTTTGAAATCATCAAAACTCTTGATTCAACATCCTGTTCTTCTTCCCGACTACTCACTAATTGTATATTTTTGTCCTCCTCTTCTTTTTCTTCTTCTTCTTGATCCTCTTTTCCTCCTTCTTCATCCTCTTCCTTTTCTTCTCTTACATCCTCCTTCTTCCCTTCTCCATCCTCTTCATTTTCTTCTTTATCATCCTCTTTTTCCCCTTCTTCATCCTTGTCAGCAATCTTCTCTTCTTCCTTGCATCTTCAACATATACCTCAGAAGTCTAGCTGTACAACTCATGATCTCATCATACATATGTTTCAATTCCTGCAACAATGAAAATAATGTATCATTTTATACGAGATTATATAAGTAAAGCAGTATAATATTTTGCTCTTACCAAATCATGGAATGTTGACATTGGTGGGAAGTCCACGGAAGAGGTTGCTTCGCTGATACCAAATGTTTTCAAGATTCCATAACAACTCTCCTTTTCATCCTTAACCCATTTCTAAACTCTTTCATGCATCCAATGTTTTAATGCATGTTGAGGTTGTGGCACTTCATATATACCAAGAAAAATATAGCTGCAAAATGGACTACAAGTTAGAACCAAAAACAAAACTACAAGGAAAATGTTATATGATACCTCAAACATATATTTGTCAAATTAAATCACATACCACTAAAAAGTATAAGCACTCTCCAAAAGTTTTTTTCCCCTTCACTTTTCCCTTTCCGTACCCACTTTTTAGATTCTAAAATTTCTTTGTCAAGCTCTTTATATACAAAAGAGGACCAATCATACTGAGTGTCCTCAAACCTTAGAGTAGATACAATTTTCAACAGTCTATGACTAATATTTGAACTAGTGTTTAGACAAAGAAAGTTTCCTAAGCAATACAAAATAAAAAATAACTCAAATCTATGTTCTTCTTCACCTAAGAGTATCTTATTTTCTATCACCTTATAAATACTTCCTCAAATGCTCCCTTTAATGAAAGGAAGGTGTCAATATCACCTTTTAATGTAATTTCTTTCCTAGTGTGGGATAACCCAAACAACTGATTGACGGCCTTTGCATCCATTACTCATTGCTTACCTTTAACATAAACATCTAAGATAAATGGATCAAATTCCTTAATCACCTCCTCACATAGCTCTCTATAAAGAACAAAACATTCAATGTCCAATAGGGTGGCAAAACCAATTTTTGCCACCCTTTCCACCAATATCTTTCTGCTCTTTATGTGTTTGAAAAGTTTCTGAAGTTGCTTGGGTGAGCATCTTGTTTCAAAAGGGACCTGTTCATTAAAAAAGGGAATATGTTAGCAAAATTACTTCAAATCAAGAAATCCACTTTACATAAAGTCACAAATAACATACCTCATAATATTCTGATGCTATTTCTCTTCCCTTTTCCTTTATCATTTTTGACCTATTTAGAAAATTTTGCATCTTTTTGTCATATCAATACACTTCAACTTGATAGAACACAATCACCATTAGACACCAAAAGGATATAAATAATGAAAAAAAAAAACTAAATATGTATTCTTTATTAATTTTCACATTTGGCTATTAAGTCATGTTAAAACCAAAAATTAATTCTGTCAAATTGTTAATGGAAAAATATGTGTGCAATTTCTATAGAGCTAATGCATGGATGATTGTAAACTTGTTCAGATTTGGTCACTAAATTTGGCTACCCCTTATATGAGAAAAAGACTGAAAATATAGCAACTCATAACCAAGAATGACCAAAAACAGAGTACAGAAATTTGGCTGCCCCTTAACATCTTCCCTTTCTTGACAACTAATTTTTTTAAGAGTACAGCGCCTACTGATCACTTCAGATCATAACGCGGTTTTACTTCTCAAACAAATATAGCCTAATTGCCAACAAAAAATAGAGCATATTCCCAAAAACAAAATGTCATGCCTTTAATAGGGTTTGCTAAATCCCACAAAGGAATAGAACATAGCACAACCAATAGAACTAATTGAAGAATAGTCGTACATGGGGATCCTCGTAGAGGATGAAGTTTGGTGATGGAGCAATGAACTTAACCTCCACCAAATGAACTTTCAAACTCCGAGACTCAAAGACAATGGGCCATAAAACTTGGAAACTCAGAATCCGTGAGCCTACAAGCCCGACCAAATGAGCGTGAACTAGAGTAGAATGCTAACGAACTTGAAGACTTGAAGACAATGGAGTAGACCACTCAAAAACTCGGAACCTCTGAACTTAGAACCCTGACCAAATGAACGCGAATTGAATTAGAAAACTCACAAACTCGGAGACTCGAACAAGATGGGGTAGATGATTTTCAACGAGAATTGGAGCAAAGAAATTGTGAATACTGAGACTCGAAGACAATGGATGCAAAAGATTTTGGTTTATGAGGAAAAGACATTAAGGCATATTTGATACACAAAGACATGCATGCCTGCATTTTTTATTAATGAAGTCAAGGGCATTTTTGTCAGTTGGATATTTACATATTCCCAATCTAGGACCTAGGGACTTTTGGATGATAGATAAATTAGGGATCCTAATTTATCATTATTTGTGGTTGGGGGTACTAGAGTGTCTTTTTCCCATTCAAGTAAGATAAATGCAAATATTTGTCAAATCTGTGTTCAAGATATTGTGTACAATTATTGTAAGGTTTCATAGAATTGATCATTTGTATGCTTTTAACTCAAATTTTGCCAATGACCTAATGGTACCAAGTACTCCCTCGATAAAGGGAGGTCTTGGAATTAAATCCCACTCATAGTGTGATGTCATCTTATTGTTTATAATATAGTTGTTTCAAGCTATAAAAAACTCAGATTTTAAAATTCAATTAAAATTGTATGATTCTAATAATAGGCAAAAATTTTAAATATTACACTTCATATGTTTTAAAACATAAAATACTACCTTATGATAATGAAACTAATTTCATAATTATTCACCTCTTTTTTTTTTCTTTGAACACCACCTCCTTAATATAAAATGGTGGAAAGTGTGGGAAAATGAAAGAAAATGGAAAAGAAAAGAAAGGTGAAAGTGAGAGAGGGAGGGACTAGAGCTCATCATTATCAACACTTTGGATCTTAGATAATTAATTATTATTTTTTTTCTTTTCTGGTTTGCAATCCTCTATTGTAGCTAGGTTTAGCTAGCATTTTGTTAGAGATTGCTATTGATTTCAGTTGGAATCTTTTGTACTTAACTGTAACATTTTTTGTTTTGGAATTGAAAATGGATTGATGGCTGTTTAGACTTTATTTTTGTGATTAACGAATCTGTCAATTTTGACCTTCATCCTATGGATTCTAGTTCAATTTGTGTGTTGGTCAATGCATGAATTGTGTTAGGGTTCTTGTGCTTCACAGATTGCATTGAGGATTTTAATTGCTTAATTGGGAAATTGAGTAATTATGCATAATTCGTAGAGGTATCATTGGTCCAATCAACCTTTTATTTGGTATGTTTAATCATATTTAACAAGTTCTTGTAGGTTAATTGGGGTTTAGAGGTCCCTAGCTTGATTGTTTACTTGATTCTTGGACTTATGAGGTATCTTAGGCACTATTTCGAATTAAAGATGTTAAATCATTATTTAAACCAAATCCTAAGGCATATAATTGATCAAGGAAAGTCCAAGTCTAATTGCTTGTCCATTGGTCACCACACTCATATGTCACTTGGTTGCTAGTACATTAGCTTAGCTTCTAGTGCATTGTTGCAGTTTGATTTACCATTTTAATTCTAGTTCGTCTAAAAACAACCTTAAATACCTGTGTTTTGTGTGCGCTTAGTCAAGAATCACACCACAAACCAACCAATTAATCAAGATACTCCCAAATTGGGAGAGAAATGCATAATTTCCATATCTTAAGTTCAATTATCATGGTAATTAAGCTTAATTCATTAGGTTAAACAAGCTCTAGCTGGTTAATTAACAACTAGTGGCAACTAGAAGTGGTTAATTACATGAAATTTGCTTAAAATAATTAAGTGTTTCATCTAATTAGTTAGTTTAATTATAAACATACCCAATCCCAATTTAATTGAATTAAGGAGAGGATAGGCCCAAAAGTGGAACAAATTTAAAAAAAAAAATCATGATTGATTAATCGAGAAGTAACTCATGAACTACTTCGGCCGAAAGCAAAGTTTTATGGCAAAAGCACTTTGCTCAAAAGTGAGGGACGATGAAACGAAACAGGATGTTAAAAAAGTTTTATGGCAAAAATACTTCAAAACCATGGAGTTTTTCTACCGCAAATCCAAACATGCTCTAGCTTTTAACTATACACTACGTGGCCAAAAAAAAAGACCCACACACTAAACGCATAGCGTTATGAGAAATTGAATAAAACAATGTTTCTCTAGGTAGTTGGTTTTAGTTTATTTAGATTTTTTTTTCATCTAAAGGCTTTGCTATATATATCTATATATAAGATTATAAAATGAATATAAAAAAATGTAGGTTGCACGTGTGATGCACGAAAAATGTCTAATAAATTTTAATAATAATTTTGTTGATATTAAAATTGTGAATATGAATTTATATGATTATTGTAGTCATAAATTACAATATGATGAAATAAAAGACAATTTAAATATAGTTTAAAAAATTCTTTATTTGGATGTTAAATATTTATATAAGTTATTTTCAATAACTTCATCAAATAATAAATTTTTATTAAATCACAATTTTTCGTGTTGTTTGGTATTGAAAAAGTAAGAGGGAAATTGAACCTCCTAAAACGTAAATTATTTATTTTTCTTATTTCAAAAATAGTGTAAAAATTTCTAAGAAGTTGGATTTAATTCTTTTATTTATTTGTCACAAAAGTTGGGCTTAATTTAAGAAGTAGAAATTTACAAGTAAAACTCACAAAAATTCTAAAAAAAACCTTATTTCTTTACAAAATTATGAAATAAAAAAGAATTTATGTCTTTAACATTAAAATATAATATATTTATTTAAAAATTTTAAACTTCTTAAAAAATTAAAAATTAAATAAGCAAATTATATATGAACATTCTACTAACCTCCTTAAAATATATTTCCTTAGGAAGTTAAATCAAGTGAGCCATTCATTAACTTGATCCAATATGAGTCATAATTAAAATAGAACTTTAAAGAATATTAATATAGTGTTTGGTTCAAATAGAGAATAGGGATGTGAGGGATTTGAATGAAGGGGAAAATAAGTTAGGGGAGGGGAGGGGCTTTGATGACCTCTTGTTTGGTTGAGTTGAAAGGCAGGAGAGGGGAGGTATTCTAACAATTTTTTGTTTGGTTCATAAGGGAAAGGGAAAGGAATTAATAATAAATTAATTATTATACCCTTACATGTAATTTCTAATCTTTTTATATTTTTTCCTCTTTTATGAAAGAATGTAATTATATTAGAATTCATTATTTTTGTAATTTTTGAATTTAAAAATATTTTTTCTTATTTATAATAATTTTTTTAATATGTTTTTGAAAAGATTTTTAAAAATTTTATTACCAAAATAGGCCTTCAAATACACATTGCTTTCATCAAAGTCCAAAAGAGAGACACTACAGAGAGAGACGCTTGAACAGAGTATGAGAGAGATAAAATTGATTGCAATAAAGAGAGATTGAGCACGAAATATAGAGAAACAAAAGGTCAAGTTTGTAAGGTTAATATAGTGTGTCTAAGTTATTTCTCTCCCCTCCCAAAATTCCCATTGGAGAGGCAAATAAGAGGAATGGAGAGGAGAGAGAAGATAAATTTTGTTTCCCATCTCCACTATTTTTTCCAACCAAGGGGACGGGTCTCCCTTACCTTTTTCATCCCCTAAAAGCCCCAAACCAAACCATGCATAAAGAAAATAAAATAATATTTAAAAACATGAGTCTTGTTC
The DNA here is from genome assembly GCA_026686845.1 of Adenanthera pavonina. Taxonomy (NCBI): domain Eukaryota; kingdom Viridiplantae; phylum Streptophyta; class Magnoliopsida; order Fabales; family Fabaceae; genus Adenanthera; species Adenanthera pavonina. The sequence continues at coordinate 17,032,887 of JAIVEN010000017.1, forward strand.
TTCATTATAATTGTTTCTTCTATACTTCATACTAAAATGTAATTTTTTTTTTGGGAATATATGGTTATTTCGTCTAAGAATTTACTAACTATAATCGTTTACTTTTAATTTCATTTCTCAGATAAAGCAACTAATTAATTTTTCATGAGTTGCATTAACATTGTATATCTTTGCAAATTTTTTTTACAATTTTTTTAAAACTATTCAGCTTTATTTAATTATACCTGTAAACTTTTATTTGTAGAGTTTTTATTCAAATAATAACTACATTTTAAATGAGTTCCATACATTATACAAAATTTAAAGTAACTAACTAAATATTGACATTCGCTAAAATTGGTGTCAGTACAATTTAAAAAATATAAGTATAAATCTGCCAATATATTTATACAAAGTACAAAAACAGTTATTTAAATTTAAATATTATAAAAAAAATTCTTCTATGCTTATTGCTTCAATCTAATATGATAAAATTTAATATATATAAAACATATCAATTATTATATAATATTTTTAAATTAACAAAATACCACATAAATTATTACATGAATAGTCCATTTTATCATATTATATTGATTAATATATTTTAATTTTACATGTTAAAATATTATACAAAACTGGAAAAATTATTTTTTAGTAATTCTGATTTCTAAAATATTTTAGATTAAATCAAAATCTGATTCCCCAATCCATAGCTAATCTAATATTCATAACATTACTTAGCAGCAAGGTAAAAATAAAGTTCAGTTCCCACCTCAGGTCGTATAATAAATAATTAATAATCAAAAGCAGAACTTCTCTACACTTCCCAAAAGCAAAAGGAGAAAGAGAGATTTCACCAAACAGAAAAAGGGGGAAAGAGAAAGAGCAAACCAACAAAAGGACATCAAATACCTAATCACCCGTTGGATTAGACTTCACAGTTTACAACTTGTCCGCATAATTAATCTTCCAAGTGAAGCAACCAATTAAAAAACAAAAAAGAATTCAACAAAGATTTTTTTTTGTAAAATATCCTAACTTGATTTCTCCTCTAAATTCTTCCTTCTTTAGGTTTGTGTTTTCACAATTTTGTGTGAAACCTTTCTGATCAGCATTCCAAGCTCACTGCCTCAAAACATATATTATAAATGAAAAACCCATATTTTTTTCTTCTCTCTTGTCTCATTTCTTACTCAAATTACTCGAAGAAATGAGAGCCCAAGTGAGTGTGAGAGAAGAAAGGGCATTGATGAAGGAAAGGAAGGGAGGGAAGGTCACTTTAATGAACTTGGATTTGATCCTTTTTAATGATGGGAGTAGAAAGTGAAGAGAGAGATGAAAGTCTAAAAGGAATTCAGTGCTGAGTTTTCAAACTAATCATGTTGAAAATATCTCCACCATCTCTATTGGATTCATTGCTTGTTGTCCATTGTATCATCCACAGTACCAAGTGAAACGACGCCATTTTAAAACTTGGGTCAAATGACGTGACGGAACAACAAACAACAAATAAAAACAGATGGCTGAGATCTTCACAACAAGATTGAATTGAAAACCCACAAACTATACTATATCCAAATTTGATGAAACTAACCAATTAGTGTGAGTCTTGCTCTTGTTTGCATCTCTCTTCACATTTTCTCCTTCAATCTCAAAGGATCTATTCTGCACTTATTCCGATCAAACACTCAGTCCATCGACTCCACACTGCTTATATGTCAAAGTTTGCTTCCTTGGACTTATCACTATAGCACAATCCACCGATACCTGCATATATAAAATAGAATTCATGACTATTCATTCATCTTTTCTTCTGGCTAGACAAGATCTTTTATCTACTTGCAAATCAGAGTGTTCAACAGAATTTTCTGTGTATATAAACTTAGTTTGTTAAAGATAGATGACTAAGACCATCACAAATAGAAGTGGTAACATATTAGACATACCTTTTTATTGAACACAAGACATTTACAAGAGTTACAGAATATTTATGAACTTAGATAATGATAGGCAAACACACAAAGATGTGATGAAAGTATAATTCATGTATTTTAATATCTTTCCATAGTTTATTCTAATTGATTCAGTTAATTGTTTACTATAAATTAGATCTATTTATCATTGATTCAGTTGCCTCCTGGGTACAGTGACTATAACAAATAAATGCCACAAATAATGAGCGAGAGTTCCACCAAACTGCATTTTTTATTGTTAGATCTTATTTGATATATAAAATCAAATGGAATGAAATACAAAAGTTCAAGAAGAAAAAAACTTTCAAGAACAAAAAGACTTTCCTATATATTTAAAAATAATAAAAAAACAAAAACTATTGAATGATTATCGTAAAATCATTATCGACAAAAAATAGAGAGAGAGAGAACTTCTCTCCTTCCATTTTACTAAACTTGGGATGTCTATGGCTTTCATCTCTCTCTCTCTCTCTCTGAATTTTTCTTAAATTTTCTTTTCACAGTGTTACATGCTGTGAAAATGTTGAGCTACGCAGCAAAAGCTATACTCTCCTGTACGAGATCTTAGTTGTAAATGAAAATGATTTCTCTGTTGTTCATTTCTAGTGAAGGGTGAGAACCGAGAACCATTAAAAATAATACATACACAAATGAAACAGCCCCTGTCTGGAGACTGAAACTGCTGCTCAAGGCAAAAGAAACTGAGCCGGTTGTAAATATGATACATTAATGCTGTAGTGATCACTACTCTTAAAAATAATCATTTAATACTTGTAAAGAGAAGGAAGTAGTTTTCTAAAGAAAAAACAATAAAAAAAAAGTAGTAGATAGGGAAATAGAAAAACTTAATTTAATTTCATTGATACCTTGACAAGGAAAAGAGGGTAAAATAGAAGAGGAGTGGGGGTTAAACTTGAGACCTGAAAGATCCAAATGTCCCCCCTCATGATGTATGGACAGACAGTGGGTGACCCCATGTGCCCCACAAAAAGGAAAGTCACATGGCTGGGTCTTCCCTTGGCCCAAAGAAAGAGATTTGGAAGACAATGTTTTCACATTTTAAAGCTTCTTTCTTGGTTTATTCTAACTCCCAAATTTTCAAGTTCAACAACGAGGGTGCATATCAAAAAACACAAGCCCTCCTTACTTTGAAAGAGAAAAAAGAAAAACCCTCGGATAAAATAAACATTAACATTAGCATTAGCATTACCTATATTTAGAAGAGGAAAATTACACCAGCAAAATACAAAAGAACAGAAAAGGAATAAATTAATTCAGCTAGGTGGATAAATAAGTAAAAAGGTAATTGGTTCCATGGTGTAGTGGTAAGCACTCTGGACTTTGAATCCAGCGACCTGGGTTCGACTCCCGGTGGGACCTTTTCAATTTTTCTTTATTGATTTCGCCCTGAGCATTTCTTGTTTTCAAAGTTGGATTACAGAAAACTAAAGATCTCTGCCCAAACAATAACAAAAAAAAATCAGGAAAAAGAAAAAAGAAAATTAAAGAACCTTTAAATTCCTAAAATTTAAGACAAAAGATCTTGTTGCACTAGGATTTCTCATTCGGTAAAAAAAAAACTAGGATTTCTCAAAATTACAATTAAATTCCCTCAATATTATTTTTATAAACTTAAAAGTCTCTGAATATAATTTTCTAAAAACAAGAAAGAATCTAAAAAGTCTAAAAAGTGAGATAAAATAAATAAATGAAGATTACAGCATAGCGGCGAGGCTATTGGAATGTCTACTATAATATCAAGACAAATGCATAAAAGAGCGTGAAAACAAAAGTACTACAACTACTATTATCACCCGAGAATTCATTTTGTAGATCTTCTAAATATGTGCAACCAATAATTAATGTGACTTTTTTTATTACACAGGAAAACAAGAGTGTGAAAGAGCTATTATGAAAAAAAATATAGTATGGGGGATACCCCAAGAACCCCGCTCTGGACAAAAATTCCATTTAAAAAGGGGCACTATCCATACCACGACAGGGAACAAAAATGCAGAGATTGGAGAGGAGAAATGCACCAAAAGTGCAAGACCATCCGAAAGGCACCATGCCACACATAAGACAAAAGTAGAGGGGACACCTTCTAAGTGTCTGTTTTGGTTTGCAATCTAAACCATGTTTTATAATTATTATTTTATTTTATCCAAACATGTTTATAATAAATTTTTTTATTTTTATTCAAACTTCATTTTTATCAAATGTAGATATTCTAAAAGTCTTTTTTACATAAATGTAATCCAAACTTACTAAGATTTTTATCCAAAAATGTCTGTCAATATGAATTTTCACATTCAAAGCTGTAAGACATACTGTAAAAACGTACAAAAATAGAAAGAAAAAAGCATCAAATCAAATGGGAAGGTCATCAATGGAAGAACACTGAGAGACCCTTATTATATTATCATCTCCGAAGACTAGTTTTAAACAAAAATTGCTTTCGGTGCACGCTATCAGAGGCAAATCTGGTACATTTTAAGTGGCGCACGCTAGCCACGGGAAAAAGAAGACGACAAAGTGGGGAAAGGAAGAAGATGAGTCATGAAAAAGCACAATGTGACAGCGGGTAGTGGAATCCGCAGTTACTGGCACATTCCACCACCCACCGTCGGTCCTCTTCGCAACGCATATTCTCTCTCTACCACTCAGAGGAAGAGAGAGAGTGAAAAACCAGAAATCACATGAAATCAAACGTTGAAAGTTTTGTTTTAATTTGCAAGCAAAATGTGAACCAGAGCTTAATCCGGAAAGCTCTAACAAACAAAAAAATCTCAGAAACCCAGTTTAGAAGACCGAAAAATTGAAGTCAAAATTGGAAGACAAACAAGCAGTGAACATTTTAACTATGGAAGAAGAGAGAGAGAAGAGGGAAACCTGAACGCCTGGGGAGTCGAAGTTCATTACTCGGATCTTAGCTCCGACGTCGCCCAAGACCCGTAGCTCGACCCGGTCATTGAGCGAAGCGTCTCGAATCAAATCGGCGGCGTCGGCCTGAAGCAAATTGACCCGATCGACGGCGATTGTGGCCACGACCTGTCTCACGCTGTGAGCTTCTTGATAGAATCCAGGCACCGAAGCTTTGCCCAGTGGGATTCCCCTGTACATGACGGTGAATCTGGACTCGCCGTACTTGATCCCCACCTTGTTGGGGTTCACCGCCGTGAAGAGCAATTCGATAGTGAGGGAGAGCGATGCGGTGGTGTCGGGAGGGTCGTTGGAGGCGATGCCGGCGACGGAGGACGGGGTAATGCCCCTGTACTGAACGCCTACTTGCTGGAGATCAAACTGCGGCTTCTTAGGCTTCACGGCGAGGATGATGACGAGAACTACGGCAAGGACGAGAAGAGCAAGAAAGGAGAAGAGAAGGAAGAGACAACAGCAGCATCCTTTGAAGGAGGCGCCAGACGACGGGCGGTACGGCGTCGGTGGGTAGTAAGAGCGGGGGATTTGGGTTTGACGTTGAGGTTGAGGTTGAGATTGAGGTTGAGGTTGGTGGTGGAGGTGGTGGTGGTTCCCACCTGAAGACGATGTCAGTGGCGGCGGCGGCGCCGATTGCCGTGGGCGGTGCTCTCCGTTTTGCTGTGGTCTACTCCGCTCTATACGATTAGGCTGCTGATTAGCTCTGGTAGTCATTTTTTCTGAGGTTTCTCTCTCTCTACCGCTCTTCCTTTAACGCTCTCTCTCGTGGGCCTTAATGGATTCTTCTGCTTCTTGTAGTGTTATTTGTATTTCTAAAGCTTTAGATGAGAGAGAGACTGGTGAGTTAGAGAGTGAGTGAGTTGCAGAGAGTGGGGGCATGAAGCCTTAGATAAGTGAGAGAGTGGGTGAGCTTCATAGAGAGAGAATGAGGAGGTACGGAATAAGCCATTGCTTTTCTATTGAAGACGTGACTTTGCTTGACAGAGAAAATTAAACTTATAAAAACACAAAATTAATTAAATTCCAAATTTATTATGTCATGAAAATTTAGAAAATTAAAATAAAAAATATTCGAAAATCAGAATTTTTTATTTTTAATTATATTGACTTTATTCTTTAATACCTTATTCCTTAAATTTTAACTTAATTCTTGTAATTGAGATATTTATAATTAATTTTTAATTTTAAGTTTTATTGTTTAAATTTTTGTTCATATTTTATGAATCTCTATTAATATAATTAGTTATATACCATCACATAATTTTAAATTATAGAAATCAATGAAAATTCTAGTAAATCATGATGAGAGTAAAAATATATATAACCAAACTTAAATAATTAAACAGCAGAAGAGTTGTGTTTTCATGTGGAAAATAATTATCAGCACAAAAGCATGTTCCAGGCTGACATGATCACTCTACGTTTCTCAAAAAAGTTCCTTCTCCAAAAAGGCAAACAATCAATATAATGGATTTTTTAAAAAGAAAACAATGGATTTTCAACGAAATAAAAAAGACAAACTTATCCAAAAAAAAAAGTCTTAAATTTAATTCATTTAAAATTTAAAATATTCTTTGGGAAGAATATAGAAATGTCACGCTCGTAAACATACATGACTTCTACATGAAATCTGACAAATGAATGGTATTATTCATTGCCCATAAATAATATAATTTATTAGAATTTCTATAATAGATATATATTTATCTAAATTTATCTATTCGGTCATAATTAACACTATACTACTTGTTACATTGACTTTATTTATGTTTTTTCTAAAATACATAAAATTCTTACAAATATTACACAATAAAAAAAATTTTTTTTAAAGATATATTAGAATAATTACAGTTTATAAAAATAAAATTTAAATAAAAGTAAATAAATTTACTACAAATCTATTTGAATAAAAAAAAATAATAGTTCGAAATTATGAATTGATTTACTACAAACCCTAAGTATATAATTTGATCTTTGAAACTTGAGATTAAATCTTTTAAATTTGGAGATTATGTGCGAGAAATCCATTAGCCTGCCTGAGTCGAGGACTGCACAAGTCCTTTAGTTTTGTGTCTCAGTTAAAAATTTAAGAGAATTATCATCAAATTTTAGTTTTTTTTTTTTGGGTCAACAGTACATTCTGGATTATTTCAACATCAATTTGATAACAATGTTCTTTTTAGGTCAAAATGTGAAGAATTATTGACTGGACTAAAGCTTAGGCCTATACAAGAGGAATGACCTTTCTTTCCCACTAAGCAATCCCCTTTTTAGGGAATTCTTTTGATAAATGATTGAAAGAGTAATATCTCCAAATTATAATCACAATACATATTCATTTATATGTATTAGGAGAGATGATGAAATAAAAGAAACTAGGTATGATTAATTCATGCTTTCATAATAGTTTTTATGTTTTTGAAAATAAAAAAAAACTTGTTTGGTGGGCCTATTTTTTATAAAATATTTTGAAAAACAGAAAATTCAGAATATCTTTAAGTTGTTCTATATTTTTTATTCTGTATAACACAAGAGAAAGAGGAAAATACTCACTTTATTAATAATAAAGTTATAAATTTTGAATAAACTATTTAACACTTATTTGTTATAATTTTGGTAATAATTATTTAAACAAATTTTTTTATTTTTTTATTCTTAAAACTCATCCTAGAAAATAATTTTATAAAACTTGTTTAAAAACATTAAAATAAAGAATATATTCAAACAAGCTAATTTTGTATAGAGCTAACATCTTTTTTTAAATTATACATATTATTTATTTTATCTTTTTATTTCTTCAAATGCACCATATATATATATATATTTGTGAATGTATAGAATTCGAACGCCTATGCTTTATGACAATATCAATCAGAAGCCATGTGAGATTCGAAATAATTAGATTTAGTTGGATCACACTGTATGGGTGTAAAATTCGTCTAGTAGCAATTTTTTCTAGGCTTTGTTAATTTTTTTTTTAAATAAGTATCAGATTACTTGAACCAACTACCATTAGTTTATATCTATTAGTTTTGTTTGAATTAAAACTTGTTCAATATAAAAAAGAAGGTAATTTTTAGAATACAAAACGCTGTTAATGTCCTTACTTTTTAAAATTAATATATATATATAGATATAGATATTCTATCATGAGTAAGAAAATATGTAATTTTGGTTCATCGTTGCTCTCTCCTTATGTTATTAGAATTTTTTCTATATCTTAGATTTTGATTAATTGAAAATATATTCATTGTTCGACAAAATGAAAAGCAAAGAAAAGGACACTTGAGCAACTATCAATTTGAAAATGACAATTAATTAATGAAACAAAATTGGTGCTTTTAGAGGGAAAACTTTTTCTAATTTTCTTTTCTCACATAAAGAAAAAGATGGAGCCATAGCAACCTCAAGTTGACAGACAGAAACTCCACTTCTTCTCTATTTTCATTTTCACTTTTAACACTTATCATTAATAATATTAAATTTCAACGACTTAAATGTAATATTCCATAAAAATATTATTAAAATGTCGAAATTTAAAATGTTCAAATAAATAAATTTAAACCATCAAACGCTAATGGATTTTGCATACATCGTTGTTTAGATTCGCAGAGAACATGTATGAACTAAACTGTCAAAATCAAATCTGAATCATTTAGATTGTATTAACTCTTTTCCTCATTTAAATATTCTTTATTTTAAAAATTTAAATTATCCAAATTAATTAAATATACACTGCATATTCTTAAATATGTAGGATCCAGATCCTTCGGTTCAAGTATTTACACCGATAGAGGAAAGAGAAGAGAGTTGGGATTTGTTGTTGTAGCCTATTGTTGTGTGCCTTGAAGAGTTCAATTGGCAGGAAAAAGGATTTCAAAAGGTTCACTTTATATAAAAGAAGACATTGATTCCTTTTTTTTTTTTTTTTTTATAGGCAGAAGACATTGATTCTACTAAGTAAACTGAAAGGATATTCAAGCAACTTTTGTGTAATTTATATGAGATTGAGAGTCGGTTCTAAAAAATCTATATATAATATAGAATCTATAAATAAAAACACATATAATGTGAATCTTACTATTTATAACTTATAAATAATATGACTTACTATAGAGTATCTCAACTACAAAATTGACTAGCCCTCATGCCAACTTCTAAATTTCAACATAAATCTTTTAGTATGTTATTTCCTTCGTTGTCTTCAGATTTATAATCTATATACCTAAATATAATTTATATATAACCACATTATTTATAAGCTATATATATATTTATAGGGCTCTACAATCTAATTCCCATCATCAATGAAAGCTATGTTAATTTTGATTGTTCTCTTATTTATTGAAATGGGTCTAATTGGTTCCATGCTTTTGGCCATATTAATTTGATATACAGTGTCTGTTTGGATTGATTACTTAAGCATTTATCGAGCAAAAAAAGTGATTATATTATTAGTTCCTAAACGTAACCCAGATTAAAATAATCACTTATGATTATTTAAGTGATTATTTTTATAAATTATTTTTTTCTACTTATGATAGTTACTTATCCTCTCATAATCACTTTTTTCTTCTTATTATCTACCCAATAATCACTTAAACTCCTAAAATCTAAACACATTTCTTTTTCTCAAAATCACTTATGAGGTAAAAATATCCAAACACAAATCACTTTTAATATAAACACTTATCATTATAATCTATTACAGATAAACACTTATTCTTATAATCACTTATACATGAGTCAATCCTAACACACCCATAGCTGATGGAAAATAATTCATTTTTCCATGAATCTAAATCAAGATATATAATAATAATAATAATAATAATAATTATTATTATTATTATTATTATTATTTAACAGTAATATTTTTTATTTAGGGGTTAAAAAAATTCTTATCCACAAAATACTCTTTTTCATTATATCACCTTTTTTATTCTATTCCATTCTATATGATACATGAACTCATTTGTTCTTTCGTTTAGATAGCCTTCAGTTTGTTCAATGATTTAGATTTCTTGATCTTTCTAATTAATTTGTAACTTTTTCTTTGGACCATCACTAAACGAGAAAAACCACCTAAGTTGTAAATTCAAGACCTAACTTCATTATGTTGAATGTTGAGATCAATTCCTTTTTTTTTTCTTGGTGAAAGAGTTGAGATTAATTCTAAAGCTATGTTTGAGAGTTTATGATTGAATGGAATGGAATGGTCATTAATAAAATATAATAGAATAGAACGGAATGGAGCAGATTGGAAGAAATGTCCCATTGTTTTGGTAGTTTTACGAGATGAAGGAACGACCTCATTTGACTATTGTTTAAAAATTATTATAAAAGGAATGAAATGGAATAGATTATAACTTTTTTCCCAATATTACCCTTATTAGTAAATTTAAATAAATTTAAATAAAAAACAAGATCTTTTTTTTTTCATATAAAAAAAATTAATATTGCTTTTACTTTTTAATAAAAACATCTTCCAATAATAATAATAATAATAATAATAATAATAATAATAATAATAATATGTTGTAAAACAACTTGGTTCTTCCAATAATAATATTTAGAAGGAAGTAAATTATCAAAAAAATAAAAATAACTAAATCAACTATAATAAAGTATAAAAAACAAAAAAGCTATGATAAATCACAAGACTTGTGGAAGAAAACATACTTTGAAGCAGTAATTCAATTGTACTTGTGAGATATGTTGTAATTGGAGTGATTTGATTATATGATGGCAAAACACCAAGAAAGATACAATATGGCGGGATAGATTTAGCGGTATGAAAATATTAAAAAATTTCATGAGAATGACTTTTTTTTTTTGTTAAGGTTAATAGGTGTTTTGTAATTTAAATAATTATTTTTGTTCATTCTATTCTTAACCCCCAATTTGAGGAGACAAGAAAAATTAAATTTAAAATGGATAAAAATGGCTTATGAGGCCATCTATTGTCATTCCATTCCCTCTTGAAAAAATTTCTTAAACAATGACTTAACCTATATAGTCATTCCATTCCATTTCACGAAAGAAAAATCTCCTAAACATAGCATAAATTTCTAGTTAAACGTCGAAGGCTTGACCTATTACGAGTTGTATTAACACTTGGCCCATTGTGTTGTGTTTGAGTGGCATCAATTTTTTTTGTTGGAATGATTGTAATCATTTTGAAAATTAGTTACTTAAATTTATATACTTAATATACTTTAATCCAATTAAATTACTACAAAACAATTTTTTCATGTGTTATTTATTTTACAATTAACTTTTATTGTTTATAATTATTAATTTATTTTTAAATTAAAAAGCCATGTGTTTAGATTTAATTAGATATAAGTATGTTAAGTATATAAGTTAAAATAGGTCTTCTCCTTTTTTGAAAATTTTCATATAGACCATTAACTAAAGAATATTACATATAGATCAAATTATGGTATGCATTTGATCATGCATGACATCAATATTGCGATAGTATTATGATTTTCTACTTGTCTATGCATATAAACTGATTGGACTTTTTTTCACTTTTGTCAATTATTAATGTTGGGATTTTATTAATATATAAATATAAATGTGAACTACTCATATAAAAAATGTGGACTAACATAAACAAATTAATTTATAAATGACAGATTATTTTCAATGATAAAAACCTTATGCGCGACTCACAATTAATCATATCACCTTTTTTATTCCGTCCCAAATGAAAGCTTGATTTAAACTAAATTCAGAACTTTTGACCCAAAAACGAAAAAAAAAAAAACCATAACTTGTACAACAAAACAAAAAGCTTGAGGGGTTTAGGATTTACACTTTCAAGTATTTATTTATTTTGATATTATTTTATGGTATATGATAATATTGGGTTGGATTCAAATATTATTAAGCCTAATTTGTGGTAGCTCTTCCAAGATATTTTTTTCATCCACAAAGTTTAAACCATTGACCTTATTCAAGGGAATCAAATCTCTTCCACCTAACCGAGACAAAGTGAGCCACCTTCAGATATTTATAATTGTTCATTTCTTACATGTCTGTGCAGCAGATTAATTAAGATCATTTGATTATAATTGACCGATTTATTTCTCTTTAGAGCTATTTATCAGAAAACAAAATCTAGTCAATACATGAAGAAAACAAGACAATGTGAGTTTATATGAGCTTTTTTTTTTTGGTACATATTATATGAGCTTTTGATAACTATAGTAACCCTCAATCAGGATCTTCTAATCTGAACAAATCATTAGACAGACAATTGACTTCGGCCGTATTTGTCATTCTGAGAAAAAGAAAGTCCAAACCAAATCAAATTGTTTCTTAGCTCTCTCCGCCCAAAACTTGGCCCAATTTATGTTTGAGTCTGAATTGTTTCCATTGGGCCCCTTTAAATTCATCCATTAATTTGTTTTTGGATGAAAAGAGAGGGGGCTAAGCCTAAAAATTTGTCCGTTAGTTTTATAAAAAAAAAAAAAAGAGATAGAAATGTGAACTGTCCGTGTACATTTACCCGTTCCCTTCCTATTTCAATTTCATAAAAAATCGTTCTAGCATACCACACATACCAATAATGACCTAAAATTTATGTATACCCAAGTTGGATTAGTTTTAAATGAATGTGACCTATAATTAACTATATGCTCATAGTATGCTTTACAATGCACCCACAAAGTCTGGTATAATTAACAGATAGTTTAATTTCTCAAGGATGATATCCAGAATTTAATTTATAACTACATGTATAAAAAAATTTTTATTGGAAGAGATAAAATCTACTTCTATGATATTTATGTCTTAAAAGCGAATAGTTTTTGCTATTGGTTGGAAAATACTTTGATAATTAGAAGAAAAAAAAAAGCTTCACAATGTAGTATTCAAGAACTTGAAAATTAATTGCTTACCATTGATCAAGCAATCACGGTTGTTGATTATTTATTCTATTATGTAAAGAGCACAACATAGATATATATATATATATATATATGCACTTTGGGATTGAGTAATCTATTGGCTAGCTTTGTGCATATTAGCTATTATAGACATAAATTTAATAAATTGAATTGGTTCAAACGGCTAGACTCAATTTAATTTCTTCTTCATGAGTTCAATATATGCTTGGATCAATCTGTTACATCTATAAATTTCGCAAATCTATTGAAACCCATTATAAATATTCACAAGCTAGTATATATTTCGATATGGGGCTGGGGCTGGGGCTTTGTGAAATACACGTACGCCATATTCTAGTAAAATATAAAATTTTCAGCAAATCACATTCTCTTTTTGTAAGACAAGATTGTGGCTATGATTAATTTTTTCCAAGATACTAAGGGTGAATGATTGAATGATTAACCCTTTCTAACTAAATATATATGTTGCATACATTAAAATTAGGAATTGAGTTTCTAACTACTACCCCAATTTCATTTTATAAGACACTTTTAATTATTGTATAAGAATTAAAGATAGTAGCTAATAACTGAAAAAAATTTGTTATTTCCTAAGTTACTCTCATTTAATATTATTTAATATAGTTGACTCATGTATAAAATTCTTCTACATTAATTAAATTTTATCATTTTTAGGGGTATTTTGGATAAAATAAAATTAAATATATGTAATTCGTAAAATATCTTATATTGTGAAACATAAATCTTTTAAAACTATTATAAACTGAAATGGAGGGAGTACTTGTTCAAGGGAGATGATCGACTTGCCACTACTCACACCAATTTGAGTTGATTCAACAATAAATTGCATTTTTTCATAGGTCATAAATAATATATGACTCATTTCTTCAAATTTAATTGATTTTTCACATCTATAAAGTATTACATATCTAATTACTTATAGAAATGTAAATAACTAATTTTTCAATAATACTATTTACGCTGTAATTTTTCTCTATAGTTAAGTTTGTAGGGAAGATATCCAAAACTTAAGGAGATTAAGTATAAAATAATGAATTCAAAATTGACACGATTACTGATACCACGACGTAAATACAACTTTTTATTTGTCATAAACACCATTCTCTTCTCATGTCGGCATTAGACTTTACTCTAATATTCAAACAACTGAAGAAAATCCTTTCACTTTGTGTATTAAAGTTTGAATAATGTAAGTATTTGTTTTTCCTGTGTGTGCATATATATATATATATGTGTGTGTGTGTGTGTATTCTCTATATTGTAAGCAAAGACATTAATTAGTTTTTGGTGAGCACCATCTGATAATAAAAAATTTCTTTGAGACATAAAAATTACTAAAATGGAATTTATCTCTCCTAACAAGTTATTTTTCATACATATAACTAATACGTTGATTAAAACTAAAGTTTCTAAGTCAAGTCTTGTGAATAAAAAACATGATGGGAGAACTTTACTCCAATTTGTAGCCCTACCCAACTCAAATCTCAATAAATTAGTAGATAATACCAGATATTAAATAGTTTATCATAAATAAAAAATGACAAAATTTTTTCTTTTTATTATTCATTAATTAATTATTTGTGTTTCTTTAAATAAAAATATGACTAATTCCTTATGAGTTTCGTGTTTATATATTACAAAATTATTTTTTAAAAATGAAAATGCAAGTAAACTCCATTTGTTATTAACAATGACCAGATCTCAAGTCTCATATAATTGCATATAGTCTCTGAAAAGTAAATTATATTATGCTGTTTATAATTTGTAAGCAGTATAATTTATAAAAAAATTATTAGGAGATATAAGTATATGATTTTAAATACAGATGAATTTTGTAGCCAAATAAAGGATTCTTAACTTATAGTAAAAAATTGACTCTTGATTTCATTTTAGAATTTAGAATTGCAAGTAGGCCATGTGAATACAGCATCTAAAGGTGTCAAGTGTCAAACTTTCCGCAAGCAAGGGAAAATTATAGGTCAACTTATAAGAAAATTAGAAGAAATAGTTAAAAATCTCAATTCAACTCTCTCTATATATTTTATAATCCTCTATTTTTAATAAATATTACTTACATGTGCATCTTTCCTAATGTGTTTCAATCCTATGATCCTATCTGCAAAACACAGATTGTTATGCTGGCCGAGAAGACTTTCGTTCATTTTCTTTTAACTAAATGAAAACTTCAAACACAACTTAGCAAAATAGATACATTGTTTTAATAATCACTCTTACTTCATTAGAAAATTTAAAGATAAAATTCACTTCAAAATACAATATTAATATAAGGCGTCGGCGGCTAGATTTTGAGTTTTGAAAATGTGGATCCTATGAATTTGAAGAATTTTAAAAAGTAAAATTAGGTTTAAATGTTGAATATTTTTTGATGGGAAATCATATTTTTTATTCCTATTATTTACCTTATTTTTAATATAATTTTCATAGTTTAAAAATTTATGATTTGATTCGTATTATGCATGATATTGTCTTTCTTTATTGACATAAATCATTTATATATAAAATACTAAAACAATACATACTTAGACATACTATAAAATTTAGTAGTGTTATCAAAATTTAATAACCGGGACTAGATTAAAAATTTTATGAAGACCAAATTAAAAATAAATAAAATCATAAATAAAATAGCATTTTCTCATTTTTTTTACTTCAAAAGACTTTTATGATATATTTGTAATATAAAAAAGAAGCAATGTATATACACACACACACACATATATATGCCGACATACTTATAACATAAATCTTTTAACATGAAGTATGAATTTGAAATTTGCCTTTTTCTTCACAAAGACTAATTTTTAGTGTTCTGAAGAAATCCGCAGCCTGATCAATATCTAGGATCTTTCATAAATTTTTTGTTTCTTGATATATGCCAGGCTATTATATTATAAGTTAATTAATCAAATTAAATATCATTTTCCCATGCAATAAATGGAATAGATTATCTGGCCAAAAAAATGGGATATATTATATTTATTTTTTATCATTTAAATCTGGCTGAAACGTATAAACAAAATTGCACAAAGGTCCAAAAATTGTACTATTCATGACTTTTTCCTATAGATATGATGGAGCCTGGACGTTGAGTTTGGGCGACGACTAAAAATTTTAAAGGTCGGGGTGCAAAATATTAAAACATTTTCTAATACCCCCTGCTTATAGATATTTTGTATTTTATATTGATGAAATCCAGAAGCTTATGTTGACTAATGTTATTGCTTTTGGCTTGATGTTATGTTATTTGATTTTCATTTCGTATTTCTCTCTCCTGGCAGCTTACTTATGTCTACTTTGACACGTTATACATAATCATTCAATTGATGTGAGATTATGTGTTAATTAATAAACTCCTTAATTAATAAAAGGGAAAGTAAGTAACATTGTGATATTATTATTATTATTGTATACTTGGATTTGTTTTTCCATAATTAATTATGAAAATAAGTGATTATATCAAAAGTTATTTATATTTGGATATTTTTAATTGAAAAGTAATTTTGAGAAATTAAATGAGTTTGGATTTTGGGGATTTAAAATGATTATTAGGTGAATAATGAGAAAGGAAAATGAAATAAGTGATTATGGAATGATAAGTAATTATTATAAGTAAGAAAAAAATAATATCTTCCATAATCACTTATTTAAGGTATAACTAATTATTGAAATGAGTGATATGTTTGGTAAATTTCATAAATAAGTAATTATAGGCCATCATAATCACTTATTTTCCCTATCCAATCAGGTTACAAGGGCATGTGTTATATATGTGTGTGTGTGAATATGATTGATAATTGACTATATAATTTTGGAGATTTTATCATTTCATTGCCTTGACAAAAATGTTAACCTTTACTTGATGGACACTTGAATACGTTTAATTTCTATTTAATAAGTACAAAACATGTTCAGGCCAAAAAAAGAAGTACAAAACATGCTATATACAAACAATTAATATACTACAATAAAATATAGAATAGATTTGTATTTTGTTAAAATTTATTAATGTCACAAAATATATTGTCTTGACGTCTTGATACTTTATATATATATATATATGATTATGTTAATGAAAGAGATAAAAGTATGGCTACCTGGTATAACTGAGTGGTTTGATTAAAAATCAAGGGATAAAAGTATAAATATTGAAGAAAGATTAATAACATATTAAATAAAACAAAATATTGACAAAGTATAACGATAGCTAGGGAGTCCATTAAAATTTTTTAAAACTCTAATGATCTAACTATAAATTTTAAAACTATAAATATCAAATTAAATATTAGATAAAACAAGAAATTCAAGAAATAACCTTTTTCCGGAAAAATAATGGAGAGGAAAATAATCAATTCAGTATTTCATATCAATTTAGTGTTACCATGTTTTTTGTTGACCAGTTTTAGTGTTACCATATTTGATCCATGTTTAAATTTTGTAGTTGTGCAATGACGCATTATAAAATGTTTGCACTTCATCGTTATCATGAATTATGGTGTCAAAAAAAGCTTCTAATTAATATATACATATATATTCAAATTTATAAGAAGTAATACTATTCATTAATTATTAATAGTGTCCGCACATTTTGAACTCTTATTTGAAGGACCCACTTTTAATTTATGTTATTTGCAATATCCAAATTTTTTACAAATTTAGAAGGCCCAATTAGTTTTGAATTGATTAGAGCTAGTTGTCCCAACAAAAAAAAAAAAAGAAAAGAAAAAAACTGATTTGAAGTTTGAAGCCAACATTAACCGACATATTTTTTTCTTTCTAAAATATTTTGAGGTCTGAGTCTTATCGTAGAACACATATGAAACTTAGATAAATTAGGGTAAAGATATCATTTCAATGGATTCATATATAAGGACAGACCAAAAAATCTAAATTTGTTATTGAGAATTATAGTAATCACTTGAGCAAAATTTTTCTAATTTCTTCTGAGCTTTATTTAAATTACAGGAGTTTTTTTTTTAACTTTCAATATCTTTATAAAAATAAAATGAAATTACACACACATCCTCTAATTTTTCTAAAATTACATAGATCTTACTTTTATTTTTATAACCTATACAAACTTCTCTTAAAAATTAAAAAATAAATTGTAATTGACTCCATTGCCAAAAGGAAAAAGATCTCTTATATTTTGAGGAGAGTTTATGTATTTTTAAGGAAAAAAATAGAAAGAAGATATGTGCAATTTTTTTCCCGAAAAAGAATAAAACTCAAAATTAAAGGTTTGAATAATTTATTATTTGTTTTAAGAGAAGTATGTATAGATTTTAAAAACTGATCGGAGAACCATGATTAAATTTTCTGATTAAAAAAAAAAATAGGTGGATTGGTTCTCAAATTTCAGAATTTTTTTAAGTTTTAAAAATATAATTTATGTCTATGTAATTTAGTAATTTTTTTTAAAAAAATAATCAATCGATTTAGAGATAAAAAGCATGTAATTTTAATGAAATTATAAAAAAAAAAAATAGAGTTGGGTTGGTACATGACTTACACTTTTTATAATGCCTAGATACTTCTCCATTGGCCGGATGCATTGCACATAATTTAAAGTAAGTAAAAGATGGAGAAAGGTTGGTGAAGCATTAAATTTTGTGGAGAAAAGTTTAGTTTAGGATATTGTAAGAAAATATATTTCAGTTTATAACCTTAAAATGGTTTATTAACGGAGAATGACCAAGATTCTTAGTTGATTTTGACACTTGTTTACTATCCATCTTAACCCTTAGGATGGAAATTGTGGGGGGTTGAAAATAGTGGAAGAGGAATTGGAAATCTTTAAGGATTGATAAGAGATTTCCATTTTAATCATGCAATTAAAAATTGTGAATAATAGGTTATTATAAATCGTGGAAAATAGGTTAAAAATCCATGAAAACTAGCTGGAAATTTTTTAATATGAATTAAAAACTTATTTGTTCTCCCATTTCATTCCTCTGAATGGAATTAGAAAGGATAAATAGAAAATCCGGAAGGGTAGATTAAAAATTCCTAAGAATCGGTTAAAAAACACTAAATATGAATTAAAAACTTATTTGCTCTTTTTTTAATCATGTGATTGGACATTGTGAAGAATAATATAAAAATTAGGGATAATGATTTGAAAACTCCTGAAGACAGGTTGGAAATTTATGGATGTAACTTTTGCCATTCTTTATCAATAAAACATTAATTTTGAGCTTACAAGTTGTAATCTATTTTCCTTCGGGGCCGTTGACCAAAATTTTCCCAACTTTCTCGCTGACCAAAATGTAATACAGATGCATACTGCCGCAATCTCTGGACAATTCAATTTTTTTTATTTTCTTATTTTTGGCCTGAATTCAACGTTTTTTTTATTAAATTGAATATAGTATTCATCAGGTGATGTGAAACTTCCGTAACATTTGAATGTTGTTTCTCTCAACTCTTCATGCACAAACGTCGTTTTTTTTTTTGGTCAACACGAACGTGGTTTATTTCAACTCTTTCTATATATGAGATTAAAAAAATGTAAGATCCTAATCAATAATCAATAATAATAATAATAACAACAACAACTAAAATTTTAATTCTTTTTTTGTGGAGACACATCTCTTAAATTCATCTTAATTTATTATTATTAGAGATTTGATTCACAAAATTTGGACAATGATTGATATTATTCTTTTCACAATTTCAGTAAAATCTGTAAAATTTATATTACTATCCAACAAAATAACTTTCTCTTACAATCTTGTTCATTTTCTATTTTTTTTGGCCCGATTTAATTTTATATTTAAAGTTTAAAAAAATTCGATTCACCTATCGTATATCCTATTAAACAAAATTCGCTTCCACTCTCTTTCACTCTATGTTTCTTGCCTTTTCTCTCTCTATTTCAAACTCCATTGAAGAGGCAAAGATCGAAATTGATCAGAACTCAAAAAGCTGAGGCTCAATGTAGCCCTGCCAATTTTTGGTCAAAAAAAAACGCAGCTCTGCCAACGGTTTAATAGTGCTATTTATCTTGAATTAATCTTATTAATATCAATATAATAAAATGTAGAAAATATCATAAAATTTTTAATAATTTATACGTTTTACAAATAATGACTATACTATTTAATTTTTTAAGGATTTCAAACTAATACATGAGTCACACTTTGTTTTTTTTTTCTAACACTAAATGTAACCCTAACCGACCATCAAAAACTGATTCCTTTAAAGTGTAGAGATTACTAAAATAAATTTTGTATTTCCGAACAAAATATTTTCTATATGCACAGTAGAGATGAGTCACACTTAATTGAAATTTAAATATAATAAAATGTCTTTCTTGAGCAATCATTCGCCGGCCATAACCTCTCTTAATTAGCTCTTCTATGGCTACAACAAGAAGTTGGTCTCATATAAGAAGGTAATTCATTTTTAAGTATTACCTACGAGATGACTTTAAGGAAGATATTTTTCTTAAATTACATAGTATTGTGAATATTAATTTATTAAGAAATTAAATTTATTTATTTAAATATATGAGTGAAAATATAGGATATCACATAATATATATATATATATATAACTCACAAGTTGTTTCAGTTTTATTAGATAAAGTTCTTCCTATGAAATCATATAAGAATTAAATTACACATAATTTTTTTAATTTTAGATTATGAAAAGAAAATTTGTTAAATAGTAAATATTTTACTAACACATTATGACATCATAACATATGCAGAATTTAAAGCTTAAGAATATTATCAATACAAAAAAAAAAGAAGAAAAGAAAATTTAAGAAAGCATATTGTCACAAACATATAGTGATAGAATGTAACACCCCTCATGACGCTTGTCTTTGGCATTGTGTCTAGGATCAAAAGAAACATGATGAAGGAAGGTTCAAGTGGAGAAGAAATGAGCTCCACGCCGCGGTGAGAAGTAGGGCCATCACGGCGAGAGCCAATTCCAATGGCATTTTCCTGCTGAAACTTGTGACGTTGCGGTGGACTTACCTGGAGTCGCGACGAGAGTAGAAAAACTGGTTTAAATCAGAATCATTTAGGATGAAAAGAAAAGAAAGAAACTGAGGGAGTGACAGAGAAGACGCAATGAGCTCTGCTAGGGTTCGAGTTTTTCGGCAAATGAGAGTGTTTTCCAATGTCCAAGAGCTTGGATCTTCGTTGGTAAGTGATCCCTAGCCTTCTTTCTTCTTTTTTCTTCTTTGTTTTTCGGTGGGAAATTTGAGTTGAAGCTTAGGTTCTGGTTTAAGTAATTTCCACCAATTAAAATGCTTGATTTTATGTTGTAGGAGTGTTTTGTGGTGTTAGGAAGCTTTGGGTATGAGTTTTGATTGGATTATGATGGGATTGAGTTAAACCCTAGGTTGGAATTTGGGAAGAGAAGTGGAAATCTAAAATGATAGGTGTTGGTGTGTGTTTGAATGGTTGTTTAAAGTTTATTGGTGTGTGTGTGTATGTTGTTAGAACTCCAGGCTAAGCTTGGACAGCTAGATTTTGGATTGTAGTGTTATGGAAGTTATGTTAATTAAGGGTATTATATTATTGTAATGGTATATTGGCTAATCGGAGGCATATAGTTCGTGATTGGGGTGCTCTGGAGGCTTGCCTAAGCCCCTGTGTGTATGGTGCTGACAACTTAAGGTAACCGGGTGTTTGTATTTGTGTTATATGTTGATATATATATGCATGTCTCCGTTCATAGCACAATATCATTATGCGAATGTGTCTGGCTTTTCTATATATCGTGGTATACACACGGCTAGATGATATAGTATATGATAATGTGACTTGATGTGAATTTATGATGATGATGAGCATGATTTTGTATATGTGCATACATGACTGTGGCATTCTCATACCATTGCATGCTAGCATGACCATGATGATGATTATGATGATGATATACATATATGTGTGGTTCGAGGCATGTTAGCATGGCATGCATCACCACCCATGAGCATAGTGAGATATAGTTGATTGGAGGTAGTGATGAGATGAGATATGATGATGTGATAAAAGATCCCTGCCACTAAATCCTCTCCTTGGGAGAGCCAGGTGATAGTGGACTATGATATGATATGATGATGATATGATTTGGTGATAGGATGAGATTCCTGTTGCTAAATCCTCTCCTATGGTCATAGGAGAGCCAAACGACAGTAGACCACACCTTCCCTAAATCATCACCAATTCGCGGTGGTCCAAGGGAAGGGGAGCCACGGTCCAATTATTAGTGTGACCTTTGGCTGGGTACACTAGTGTGAGGTGAGCTTGGTGATATCCCAGAATCAGTCTTCACTAACTGTTGGAAGGGAATTACCTATTGAAATGTCGCATGATGACGCCAGCTCGTGGTTCTAGCCGTGTTGAGGGAGACATGCACCGAGACATGCATCTCATGATATTGGCATTACACTACATCATTTGCATATGTGTGTGGTATGGATGATATTATATATATGTGTATGGTTGTTCCCGGTTACTGAGATATTGTCTCATACCCCCTCCATGACTAATCTTTCAGGTGAAGACTCTGGTGTTAGTTCAGAGAATATCAAGGAGTTAGCAGTCATTCCATCTTCAGGAATTCCAAGTATAATTAGTGGTTGTAATTTAGTTAATGTAATTTTGCGCCAAGTAGGCTGATATAGTTTGGTTGCCTAGATGAGTGTCATGGGAGTATAAAGATGTATAGAATGTAACGATGTGTGATGTTGATGGTGAACCCCGGCATTGGTCTTTAATGTATGAACATGTATTTGTATGCCAAAATGGTTGAATGCGAGCCCAAGGGTGGTTTTAGGCCATATATGTGAAATTTGGGCACATAACCCATTATGTGATTTTGGGATTCAAGGGGGTCAACTCTCGAAGGAAAGGTTTCTTTAGGGTAAATCTTCCTTAGACATGTTGGTTTAACCAAATATGACCTGTGTGAAAGGTCCCTGGGTGTCCATTTGCTTTTAGTGGCAATTGGAGGTGATAGGTTATGAGTTTTGGTCAAGAAGTGACCAAAACGATGTTGGGCATCCAAAATCTCCAAATGGAGTTGGATTCAAATGAAAGTGGTGTTCATGGTTAGATAATGACAAGAGTGACTTGTAGGAGTTGGAATCAGGTCAATCGAAGATTGAGCATGAAGTTATGCGCGTTGGAAGTTGGCCCAGTAAATCAGCAATTTGCCTATATAAGTTTTGATGCTGGGGCCGTGGCACCAAAAATCCAGGCCGTGGCACCAGAAAGTCAGTGGGTGTCAATGAATTTGTGAAGGGTTGAAGCAGCAGCACTATTGTAGCAGGCCGCGGCCTCATTCTGTTCAGGTGCCTTTCAAGTGTTTTCCTGCTACTTTGAAGTGTTGGGAAGTTGTTTTGAGATGTCTGGATTGTGTTTAGTTGTTTTTATTTTTTTGAAGTTCTTTGATCAAGTCGGGATGTCTAGAAGTAGGGTGTTACATAGAACATATTAATTCACAACTGCTGGTAAAAAAAATAACTCACAAAAAATGAAGTATTTGTCCAATTTTAAAAATTACAAGAGTTAAGTTGTCTATACACTTAAAATTTACATATTAGATCTAACTAGACACACCTTTTATGCTTTCCATGGATTTTAAGAAAATGGTCACATTATTTATGAATTATGAACAATACAATTTGCTATATACACTACGCCAGATTTAAGATTTATTGACGCTGAATAGTTGGTGTTTATTTATAAAAATGCCAATAAAAATCAAACCAAGCAGACTAGTTCACGTTTACTAAATAAATGCCAACTAATGTATACTTTTAGATGACGTTTAACAAGAAACGCCATCTAAAGTCATAGAATGTATTAAAGTTGGCGTTTAATGGTAAACGCTAACTAAATTCTAGACTTTAGATGGCGTTTGTTTCACAAACGGCATCTAAAGTAATAAAATAATATAAACTTTAGATGACATTTGTTTAATAAACGCCAACTAAATTCCACCGAATTTTTTTTTATATTTATTTTTAAAATTTTAGTTGGCATTTAATATTTAAACGCCAACTAAGTTATAATTATGAGATGGCGTTTAACATATAAATGCCATCTATGTTATATTTAGTTAGCATTTAAAATTTAAATGCTAACTAAGTTATTTAAAATCACCTTTCAGAACCCTAAATCACGTGTTCTCAGAATTGTGCCGTCTTCATTCCCACCGTGCTCTGAATCTGTTCCTCTGCCATAGCTCTGTTCTGGCACAGCTTTTCGGCCACCACGCGTCGAAAGTTTACACACTTTCCTCCTCCGCCACGGCTGTGCTCCTTAGAAATCCCCTTCAACCTGAAATCGCTTGATCTTGTAGCCTCTCTCCCTGTCAATGGTCACGGTGAATGGAGTGAAAGAGGCCCAGTTCCATTCTCTCAGAGGAACTCGAAATCCCTCTCAGACCCAACCACGAACTGCGGCCAGCTTTGAGGTAACCCCATACTGACCCACTGATGCTCTCATATTCGTTGCTGTTTCTGTCAAATTCATATATAAGTCATTGCCCATATTGTAATTTTTCATTTAAGAAAGTATAGCATTATTCATATATAATGTGAGTGTATGGGTGTGAAGGGAGGGGGAAGGACCAAATGTAATACATTATTATGTACGTTTGTGCAGTATATGTTGCATATCTCAAGGGACACTGTTTCAAACAAAACAAATGAGATTATATAATGACAAATGACAAATCAAAATAGACGATAGAAAATCTTCTATCATAATTGGATTTTGTTTTAGTCATCCATGTGGCCCTGTACATGTTAAGGTTCATATATGCTATTTTGGGATCAAATATTGGTTCAAGCCATCAAATCTCCATGCTACATGAACACTTGTAGACTAGTTTATAGAAATTATATTTTTCTTGCATGTTGTGTTTGCTTGCAAGTCTTTCCCATTGGCACGTTGCTTCTCTTTAGGCAAATTATATGATTCTCTTACTTTGTTTTTCTTCCTATTCAGTCCAAATACAAGGTGGTCGCTCAAAGTTATTTGTTGGATTCAGAATTCAAATACTGTCAAACCTCGAGGTTGGTGAGTTTTTCTATGTAACAAAATTTGAACTCTTGAACCATAATTTAAACGCTTGTTTTAATCATAATTGGCTGTGGCTTGTTCTTTCTATATGAGTCAATTGCGTGTCGACATCTTAGAAGTGGTCTCCTAGTGAGGGTCTGGGGATCTGAAGATTCATCAAAACAAAATTGGCAAGTAAATTGCAACATTTTTATAGTGCTGCCATACTGTGTATTATCTTCCTAATTCTATTGTCATCACTCACCATTGATTATTTAATTTTAATCAGCTTTATCTCGTAATTATGGCTATCGAGTGTATTTTTTTTTAATCATACCAATTGTGGGTGACCTTCATTTAACTTGTTGCTTCACTTCTACGAAGGTGTCATTGGTGCGCTTGTTTCAGATTGACAAAATTTACAGTGCTAGCCCTTCAGATTATCTACTTTGTCTGAGGTATGCTTCCTCATTATGTTTATGTAAAATTTTTGTATTAGTTAGCTAAGTTAGGTGATTTGCTAAGTGGTTAATGCTATGGTTATATTAGTTAGCTAAATTCGAACTGAAATCATGAAATTTGGTTGAAATGTGTTGTGTTTTTTGAGTATATGGCTTAAAGCCTGGGCAACTCTTGTTCTTTAGTTGTTATGTTGCTGGTTTATCTTTGAAAGTTATAATTTAGTAAATGAAAAGCTATGGATAGTTGATTTGGATGGTTGGCAATATACAATTGGAACTCCTTTTTTGTCTATGTTGTTGAATGTTTTTGCTAGTTAAGGACTTGAAAAGTAACATATGCTTTAATAAATCAGAAAGTAAAGTTAGGAAAAACAAAGAATGGTAGTACAATTAATGAATGTAGTTTTTTTTATGCAGCATGAATATTAATGTATTAATCATAGGGTTATGGTATTTAATCCATATGAAAAAACGTGACCTGTAAGTTGGTGTTGCAGAATTATTGGGAGGCTCAACTTGGGAAGAACACTCTGCCAAAATTTATACAGAAGTTATAAAAGGTTACACAACTTAATAAAAGTATGGATTGGAAATGGATGTTTGCGAATCATTTGACTCAAGAATATTGGGATGGAGTGAAAGAGTTTGTTAGGTTTGCAGTTGAGCATGCTGATAACCCCGAAAAAATTATATGCCCTTGCTTGAAGTGTTGCTATGGGAGGCTAGTTAGTGCAACTGACTTGGAATCACATTTAATTTGTAATGGAATTGATCGAAGTTACACACGATGGACAAGGCATGGTGAGATGAATAATGATTATAGCAGTAATAGGTATAGTGGGAGTTGTGGATCGAATGATTTCGACATAAGTACATTCGAGGCCAATCGTCTTGAAGAGATGACCAATATGATTGAGGATGAACTTAAGGATTGTCCGGAGATGTTTGATAGGTTGAAGAGGGATGCAGAAAAACCATTGTACTCTGGATGCATTAAGTTCACGATATTGTTAGCTGTGTTGAAGCTATACAACTTGAAAGCAGGCAATGGATGGAGTGATAAGAGCTTCACAGAATTGCTTGCACTTTTGAAGGATATGCTGCCAGAGGATAATGAGCTTCCTAGCCGAACATATGAGGCTAAACGAATGCTAAGCTCTATTGGGATGAGCTATGAGAGGATACATGCTTGTCCTAATGATTGCATTTTATTTCGGAAGGAATTTGCATCATTAGACAAGTGTCCTAAATGTAATGCCCCATGTAATAAGAAGAAAGAATTGAGTCCAGTGAAGGTAGTATGGTATTTTCCCATCATACCTAGATTTAGACGCATGTACAACAGTGTAGAGAATGCGAAGCTCTTGACATGGCATGCAGATGATAGAATTAAAGATGGGAAGCTTAGACATCCTGCAGATTCTCCGCAATGAAAATTACTTGATCGTGACCACGAAGATTTCGGGGCAGAAGATAGAAACCTATGTCTTGCATTATCTACTGATGAAATGAACCCGCATGGTATGCAAAGTAGTACACATAGTACGTGGCCTGTGATTTTGGTGATTTATAACTTGCCTCCATGCTATGCATGAAGCAAAAATTCATGATGTTGTCTTTGTTAATTTCTGGACCTAAACAACTCGGAAATGATATAGATGTATACTTGGCTCCACTAATTGATGACTTGAAGCTATTATGGGAGAGTGGTGTAGAGGTGTATGATGGGTACAGGAAGGAACCATTCAATTTGAGAGCTATGCTGTTTGGTACAATTAATGATTTTCCAGCGTATGAGAATTTGTCTAGATACAGTATCAAAGGAGAATTTGGTTGCCCTATATGTGAAGAAGGCACACAATCGATTCGGTTGGAACATGATGGGAAATTTGTCTTTCTCGGGCATCAGAGATTTTTGCATCAGGGGCATCGTTGTAGAGGGTGGAGAAAAGCATTTGATGGGAATATGGAAGACGGAGGAGAACCTGTGCCGTAAAGAGGTGAGGACCTATTTGAAAAGGTACAACATTTGACTAACAACTTTGGGAAACCTTTTGCCAAACACCTTGGGAGAAGTGGATGGAAGAAAAGGTCAATTTTCTTTGATTTGCCATATTGGAAGTCCTTGTATGTGAGGCACTTCCTTGATGTTATGCACATAGAAAAAAATGTATGTGATAGCATTATTGGTACGTTACTCAATGTGAAGGGAAAGACCAAAGATGGTAAGAAGGCGAGACTGGATTTGGTTGCTATGGAATTAGAGGAGAATTGGCACCGATCAAGGACAAACGACATACTTATCTTCCACCAGCTGCTTATACTTTATCTACAAAAGAAAAAATTGCTCTTTGTGAATTCCTTGATGGAGTTAAAGTTCCGGAGGGGTACTCATCAAATATCAGGAACCTTATATCTATGAAAGACTTGAAGTTAAAGGGTCTAAAGTCTCATGATTGTCATGTTTTGATGGAGCATATGATGCCGGTGGGTATACGATCCATTTTGCCGAAAAAGGTACTAGGGACAATCAAGAAACTATGTTTCTTTTTCAAGGCTATTTGCAGCAAAGTCATTGACCCTAGGAAGTTGCCCACATTGCAAAGACAAATTGTTGTCACTTTGTGTGAGCTTGAGATGTATTTCCCACCTTCATTCTTTGACATGATGGTTCACCTAACAGTACACCTAGTTAGTGAAATACAAATGTGTGGCCCAGCGTATATGAGATGGATGTACCCGATTGAGCGTTACATGAAAATATTGAAAGGGTATGTGAAAAATCGAAGTAGACCAGAGGGATGTATTGTTGAAAGGTACATAGCCGAAGAAGCTATTGAATTTTGTATTGAATACTTATTGAGTGTTGATAACATTGGGCTTCCGAGGTCTCGTCACTTGGGAAGAACAAGTAGTGAAGGGATTCGGGGAAGTGAAATAATTAGTATCTCTAGGACACAGTGGGAGCAAGCTCACCTGTATGTCTTGCACAACTCAGATGAGGTTGATGAATATGTGAAAATGCACAAGGAGAGAATTAGAACCTTGAACCCCAATAAGAATGAGAGTTGGATTTCGAAAGAACATAATCAGCTTTTTATACATTGGTTGCGAGATCACATTATCTTGGAGTTAGAGAGGAATTCTAGTTCAGTTTTGGATAGGTTAAAATAGTTAGCTATGGGTCCAAGCATGTATGTACGATCTTACACTGGTTATCTTATCAATGGGTACACGTTCTATACAAAAGAGCAAGATGATAAGAGCACAATGCAAAATAGTGGGATAACTCTTATAGCTCAATCAATGCATATATCTAGTGTTAAAGACAAAAACCCTATTTTTGTACCCATGTCATACTTTGGGGTAATTGAGCACATATGGGAATTGGACTACATCTCAATCCGGGTACCTGCCTTCAGTTGTAAATGGGTTGACAACAACAACGACCTTCGAGTTGATGATTCAGGGTTCATTCAAGTGGATCTTAATAGGGTAGGGTATAAAGATGAACATTTTATTTTAGCATCTCAAGCTCAACAAGTGTTTTTTGTCACTGATCCTGCTAATAAGAAGTGGTCAATTGTTATGCTAATAAACAAAATAATTGACAACTTAGATGATGGTCAAGACTATCAAGGTGTGGATATTGAGGATGATCCTTTCCATGGGACATCACTTGATACTGATCTTGGTAGAGATGATACGACCCTTTATGTGAGAGATGACCATCAAGAAGGTACTTGTATTTGGAAGAGGAGATGAATTAGTGAACATCTGAAAAGAAAGAGGAAAAGGTTTGAATTACCAAATATATTTTATTGTTTTCCTTAGTTTGAATTTTATTTCCTTCGACATGTATAATTTTGTGATGTTTTATTATTATTTTTTTATGTGTTGTATTTGCTTTAAATTTTTTTTCCTTCTTTGATATCTTACATGTTTGTTGAAATTTTATTGTAGGTAAATGGCATCCCCTTCTGCTCATGATCATGATCGTGGTGGTGATGATGGTCAAGAAGAGCTATAGAAATATATCGCAAAGTACCGGCATGGCTTGACTGTGTTGAAAGAGGTGATATACGCCCGAGATACTTGCCAAAAGATTCATGTCGAATGGAATCGCAAAGGCAATCCAATACAAAAGGGTGGACAAAAATTGAGCAGCTATATTGGGGTCGCTGCGAAGTTGAAGGTTCCAATCTCCCATTCTCACAAGGATTGGAGGAAAGTCCCTGATCCTATGAAAAATAGTATTTTTGAAGATATAGAGGTAATAATATAGTATGTCATTTGATTATAATGTGTGTACATATATACATATAGTAATTTTTTTCGGTAATGCATGTTGTAGTCTGCTTTTGGCATTAATAATAGTCACAGGCGTCACATATATATGAAGGCTGGAGTGGCACTACGAAATTTTCGGTTCATTCTCACTAGATTCTTCTTGAAAGATGAAGCTGGCAACTTTGTTGTTCATTTGCCTCGGTTGTTTGAGTTATACATTACACAAGAACACTGGGATGCGTTTGTTGTGAGGCGTCAAGAAGAATCTTTTCAGGTAAACCATTTCTCTCATTGTTGTTCTTAAAATAATTTTAATACATATATTTAGTCGTTGAATAAAAATCTGCTTTGGTGCGTGCATTATTAACATAGTATGTCATTTTGTTATAATCTCATTGCGACTTTTTTGTTGGACTAAACCTAATCATATATACCTCATCTTAGTTTTTGTTAGACTAAAACTAATCTTCTGCATTACTTTACAGAAATTAAGCCAAGCCAATAGTGACAGAGCCAAGAAGCAGCAATACCCATATAGAGGGGGTCGTCAAGGATACCACGGTATAGAGGTTAAGATGGTACATGGTTTGATAACTGATTTTTCTATGAATGACACTTCTGTTCAAATACTTACACATTTGCTTATTTATGATCAAACATAGCAATCAAAGGAGGGGTCAGAAGGGAGGGAAATCGAATGCCATGAGCTATGGATAGAATCTCGCAAGAACCAGGATGGGATAATTGACAATGACAACGTTCGGAAAGTTGCCGAGTCAATAGTTAGTATTATTGTATTATATATTTTATTTACATATATATTTTCAAATACTTATTATTTAGTTGCAAAATTTATATTTTGTTTCTCTTCCTTCCACAGAATGAACTCTCTAATTCCATGCCTCAAGCTAGTGAGGAGGAAAATGTTAGGCAGGATATACTTGGTAAGGCACTGGGGGTCCCTGAGTATCCTGGTCATGTTAGGGGTACAGGGTTTGGTGTGACACACAAAGCCTTTTTTGGGTCTCGATCATCATCAGATGCTGCAAAGGTTGCCTGGCTGGAGGCTATTGTTCATGAACAACATCAGACTCAATCTCAGATGCAGCTCCGATTAGTTGAATTGATGAACATGGTGCTTCAACTACAGGGAACGCAAGGGACACCACCAGTGTCGGCTAGTGCCAAAGATAGTTGCACTGTTACCCCTCAGGATCTCCCTCAGGTAATTGCTATCATTAACAAGTTAAAAGATAACTTTTTACCCCTAATAAATGATTGATTTCTAATGCATTGATTGGAGCAGGGTCAATCATATTGCCAATTATGATTAGAAACACCTAATCGACGTGTGGTTGCGGAGGGGCATGTGCATAATAGCCCTGAAGAGATGCTTCACAATGCACTCGTACCTGTGAATCATCTAAAAGCATCGATTGAGGTAGTTAGGGAGGAGGGTACCAGGTTACCTGTTCCTGCGGGGGATATGGAAACAATAGGAATGGCATTGGGCAGCTTTGTAGCATGGCCCGCACACCTCATCACTGCTGCTCCATTAGTAAAGGTATGTTAGTTGACAGTATACTATTGTTATGTGTATGATCTTTATGTGAAATTTCATAACATGATTACCATTGGCATTTGTGACAAACTAGATTTTGAAAAATGATAGTGTGAGCCTACGGAAATTATATGCATTCCTCCAAAGTAACTCTTCTCTTTCTTCACCCAAACTTTTGAAATCATATTAAGGTGGTTAATCTCAAAATTTCCCACTTTGTTGCTTAGTTGAAGGGGAAGAGTAATGTCCAAGAGTCAGGACATTCGAAGGAATCAGTAGCTCCACCACTCATGCAACCACCCAAGCATACAGTTCCAGACACTTTTCGAAGGATGATTGTCAAGTTTCTACCACATTTGCTTAAGGGCAAAGTCTAAAAACGTGTGAAATTTGCCAAGAACATTTATAATAAGGTTTATTTGAAAGTATCAACAGTGAAATTGTTGATTACATCATCCATCGGAAGAGGATCGGGGTTGCGAATGTTAACTTGTACATAAGGTACTTGATATTAATCTATTTGTTTTAATTTTTTTCAATTTAGGCCTTCATATTAACCTATGTTGCTTTTTATTTTGTTTCTATTCAAGATACCTCTACGAGACATTTTTGGTGCCTTGCAATCTTACAAACAAATTTATATTCATCTATCTTGAAGAGGTAGCTGCTTATGTTTCAAAATTGCCAGACAGTAAGATTACTGAACAGCAGCAGTTAATTGCGGATGCATTCACTGCAAGGGCTGACAAAGATGTCTTATTCTTGGTTCCGTATCATAATGTGTAAGTAAATTCTCAAGATTTAATGTATTTGACTTCATCTGCTGAATTATAATTTTGCTAATGACACTGGTTATTTTTTCATAGTGGACATTGGATGTTAATTGTAATCAATCCATTGGAGCCAACTATCTATTTTTTGGATCCTTTGAATTATGATATGGAACTTCGCGAACAGATGATGGGGATCATTAATAAGTAAAAAACCTAGATTTATTTTTCATGTATTTAATGTTTCACACTTATATGTAATAATTCAAATTAGGTTTTGCTCATTCTAACATTTTTTATATTTTATGGTTAAACAATGCTGTGTCAATATTTCGAGCGGACCGGGGGTGTAGAGATAATCATAAGGGCAAAATGGTAAAACCCTTAGCTTCCTCGTTATATAAGTAGCAGAAGATACGGGTATGTATAAATTTATACTCAATCAACAATTGTTGAGATCAATATTTCTGTATTGTATAATTAATATAATTTTCCTCTTTAGTGTCCAAAACAACCAAATGACAATGACTGTGGATACTATATGATGTTATTCATGAAGGATATCTTCACACATGGTCATAGCATAATCCCAGACACGGTATGTAATTTTATATTTACATTAATGCTTATAAAATTTTGCCAATTTCACTTATGTAAAATTTTTTAATTTACAGTACTTTCCTAACACCTCTTATTCTGAGTACTCTGATACGCAAATAGAGGAACTCATCGAAGAGTGGTGTAACTTCGTCCTTGATAAGTGCCTATGAATAGAGAGGTAAATTTAACTGGTTTTTATTATGAATAACTTTTTGAAAAAATTGATCTAGATAATGTCAATATTTTATTTCCTTATATATAGTGCAGGTGTGGATGTTGTGAAGGAAAGGTGAAGCATCAAAAGATATAGGGTTGTACTGAGGGAATAGTAAAGAGAAGGTTATAAAAATCAACCTAAAACTATTTTTTTTTTCAGGTGATTACACTGTCCGAGTTTGAATTTGCAATACATATTCTATAAAGTTTTCTATTGTGTAGGGGATTCCTGCTAGTGGTCCGATATTTGCTTGTGAAAAAGATTCTCAAAGTCAACCTATTGCAAGACGAAGTTTTTTTTGATGCTCAACTATCCAGTTTAATTGGAATCATGGATCTTCTGGACTTCTAGTGCTGGTGCAATCAGATGTTGATAAAACCAATCAGAGTTACTATGGAGAATCAAAGTTATGCCTCTTGACAATAGATGAGAGTCAAGAAACAGTTGTGGCTCTTCGTAAGTTCTTATTGTTAGCGAAAGAACTTGGTTTTTTAGGTTATATAATTAATAATGAAAGGTTATTTTTATAAAGAGGGACATGTTCATGATGCTCAGTGGTCTTGTTCTGGCTGGGAATTTTGTGTTTTATATGGTTGTATCCTTTTCTCTGTGGTATATACTGTCGTAAGACACACAATGTGTACTGTTGGAAAACATTAGAAGATAATTGTTCTTTTTTAAATCAAATATAGAGACCTTATTACTAGTATGATGTGAGAATTGATCTATTGTGAGAATGATACTTCTGAAGTTTTAATTGTTTAGCATCATCATAATTATTTCTTGCCAGTGCTTTTCATGTTAGGGAATCAAGCCAGCATCACTGGCAAAAGTAATAGACCCCCCAGAGTTAAAGCATTTATAAAAAAATGTATTGCAAATGTTTCTGAGCAGTTGCCTGCAAAGTAATAAAAACATTGTTCTTGAATGTAAAATAGGTTGTGTAACGTTTAAAGAGAAGTAGTAAAATATAATAATAATAATAATAATAATTTGTTGGCGTTTTACAAGAAACGCCAACCAAAGTATACAAAAATGAACAAAGTTGGCATTTAATTGGAAAAGGCCAATGAAAGGATGATAAAACGTTGGCGTTTAAGGAGAAAACACCAATGAAAGGATGACAAAACGTTGGCATTTAACATATAAATGCCAACTAAAGTCTCACTTTAGTTGGGACTTTAGTAGGCGTTTCCATATTAAACGCCAACTAAAAGTATGACTTTAGTTGGCATTTTTTAAATGCCATTGTTTTGTACGATTTTCATCAGTGCATTATTAAACGACGTTTTAGAACGCTAATAAAGGTAAAAAACAAACGCCAACTATTCCCAAATTTGGTGTAATGATATATAATATGTTTTTTCTTGCATAGAGGCGAAGCCAATTTAAAAATTTTGGGTGACCAAGCTTTTGATTAATTTAAGGAGTGTTCATATATTTTCAATTTAGCGATGGAAAAATGGCATTTAGCGAGGGATTTGTCCCTCATTAAATGTCATTTTTCTAGTAGTGCAACCCTTGCTTTTGTTAATATATGGAATCTAACTTAAGTTGTATTGTTTACAACTTATAAATAATATTTTTTACAAATTTTATTATATATATTGGAATATTGATTTCACATCCTTAGATTTAAGCACAATTTTTTTTAAATTTCACTAAAATCTTATCAAAAAATAAAATTAAGAGTTGAATTTGGGTGAGTGAGTAATTGAGTTTCCATGTGGAGCATTAATTAAATACCTTTCGTGAGATTTCGAATGAAAATTCAACAAAAGACTCATTTACCGCGCCGCAGCCACTTCTCATGTTCCCATTATTCCTTTCCATAATTGATATATAATATCAAAGTTATTAATATAAATGAATTTGTCTTTAATTGTTGAACTAACTATTTCAAAGATGAAGGTTCAAACTCTTTTGATTAAAAAAAATTGTTCCATATATCCTTTCTCTAATTTCCATAAATATAGTATTGCCTTCTCCGTTTTGCTATATAAGAAAATTTTTGGAGAAATTTATGTTTCACAACATAAGGTATTTTACGGATTATATAGTGTATTTAATTTTCTTTTACCCAAAATGTTTTTAAAAAGGATGACATTTAATTAATATTAGAGAGTTTAATTCATAAATCAATTATATTAAATAAGGGTAATGTAGGAAATGGTAGAAAAATTTTCAATTATTTTATCCGGTTTAAAATATAAGTTCTCTTTTAAAACATTTTTTTGTATCAAAATATAAGTCCTTTTTAGGTAAAGTCAAAAGTATTAATAATTTTTTTTTCTAATTTACCCTTATTACTAATTAGCTCATGAGAGAGAAAATTATTTTAGAAATTGTATTTATTAAAGGTAATGTTACAAAATAATATAAATTTTTGACAAATTTAAGTAGTTTAACTCCCTTCATTGGTTTGTGTGCACTTTGTTAAAGATGACTTATATTTTGGATTAGAATAAGTATTAATTACCACTTTTGGTTCATGTGTGGTAGTTAAAAGTAATTTATAAACTGAAATAAACTAAAACAGAGAAAATACTTTAAAAAATTTTATTCATTCAAACAAAATAAGGACTTTGTTTTTGGCCCATAACAAAATCGCGTCCAGATTCGATGCTCATCAGGGTGATGAGCATCGAATTTTTTGGATTGTCCAGGTTAAATCTCGACGATCCAGATTTTATTTAGTTTAATTATTATATTTTAAATATATTTTTATTTTATTAGATGTAGAATGTAAAATGAAGATAATTTTATAACTGTCACTTTTTAAAAAAATAATTTTATTATAAAAAATTAAAATAAAAAACTATAAATCTGGACCATTAAAACAAGATCTAGACGTCCAGATTTCACCAGAGTGATGAGCACAGAATCAGGACGCAACAAAATGAAGACTTTAAATCAAATGCTCCAGGCCAAAAAGAATCAAATACACAGAATTAAATAAATCGTGTGTGAATAATTGGAAAAATTAAGAAAAAAAAATAATAAAGTATGAACAATATGCGGAGTTGAAGTTCATCTTTTCAAATATGAAATTAATGCAAGGGTATGTTCACTTTGGGTTCGGTTTACTTCATATATTTGTTACGCAGGAGTGATGATTATCAAATACAAGAATTAAAAAAAATAGTTATATTAATATAACTAAATATAATTAAAATAAAAGAGAGTTCGAGAGAATTGTGGATCATTTTGAGGTGACAAAGTCTTGATCTGATCCCTAACCTTTTTCTAATTCTTATATGTATGGGATTTCGTATGGGAATCATATTCCATGGTATTGCAGATGTCACACTTACTATCATTATTAATAATAATCTCTGTCAATATATATATATATATTAAGAAAATTACTCCAAAATATAATGATAATATGTGAAACATGTACAAAATCACATTTCTTTTCACCTTCTCTCTCTAAATATATAATAAACAGTTAAATACATATAAATATTTTTTTTCTTTTTTGGTCATCAAATACATATAAATCATAAATATAATGAGTTCAACTCCGTTCTTTTCATCATATATCACGGCTTCTACATATGATCTACCTCTCCACCGTAAGAGAATCATCATCATCAATATATAAGTGTGTGTTTATATATATGTGCGTGTAGATTAAAATTTATAACAAGCTGTATGATTTATAGAATATAAATTCATATATTTGTAAAAAAATGTGTCAAATTTCTTTAATAAGAAGAAGCTTTATGCATGTAGTGAAGTTCTAATATTATTGCATGGATAGACAATATTATACGAAGGATCTATCTTCTAAAGCACATGCGGATGTCCTAATGCGAGGCAAGCACTGTGCTATGGTTAAGCAAGCTATTGAATACGTTTTATTTACTAATTTAAAAATTGGAATATAACATGTTGATTAAAAAGCTCTAGAAAGCCATATTATTCAAAAGGTTATAAATACTACCTCGTTCATTTTACACATACTTTGTTTTATTAATTTTTGTAGAAAGCATGAGGCATATATGTCTTAAAACTTAACATAATTGTGTATTAATTTCTATATTTGCGTTTTGAATATAAATACAATCAAATATTCAATAAAAAAAAAGATAAGGGAAAGGAATGTTCAAGTTATCAATATATCAATCTTAAATATAAAATTCATAGGAAATTGAATTGTACTATTTATAAATCATAAATAGTACCACTTTTTTTTTTTTAAAATAAACATCTTATTTCTTAAATTTTGTATAATATACAGGCATCCCACTTAATTTTCTTATAAAATCATAATTAATGTAAGTAATTCACATCATTTTTCTAGACATAAGAAATACAAGATTTGAGAAATTGCCCTAAATACCTTGTTTTTTTTACTTATTTTTGTTTTCTTAATGAAAAAGTGGGTTTTCTTTTCCCTAAAATATCAAGATTGTTAACCACTAGTGCTTAACTGGGACACTTTACTCCAATACACCTCCTGACTTAACCAAATGCTTCAAAAACCAACCAAACACAATTTGAACACCTTAATTTTACCTCACAAATCAGTAGAGCAGTGGAACACCACAAGATACCTCGAGAATGCTAAAACAGCTGAAATAGGGTGTAGGCCACGGTTATTATAGTACCACCGCCGCACAGGTGCTCTTGGGTTTTAGTATTAGCAAAATAGAGGGTCTGGTGCCGTGGCCTAGCCCTGGTGCTACGGGGCACCCTGTTGGTTTTATACCAGCAAACTTCAAAGGCTCGGGATGAACTTCCGACATGTATAACTTTATGTTCTGATCTCCGATTGACCTGATTTTAACTTCTACAAGTCAATCTTGTCGCAATCTAACCATAGACACCACTTTTATCTCAATCCATCTTTGTATGAAGATTTTGGATACCTGACACCATTTTGATCACTTTTCAACAAAAACTTACCATAAACCTCCTCCAATTACTACCAAAGGCAATTTGACTATTATAGACCATTCACACAGGTCTTAAATAACTCAACAAACTTATCTAAAGAGATTTCACCTCAAAGGAACCACTCCTCTGAGATTTGATCATATTGAACCTCTAATTGACAAAGTGAGCTATAGGTCCAAAACTCACATACTTGGCCCAAAACTCCCTTTGGGCTCACATGCACTACCATATTAACTCATTAACACTCTGTACCATGCATGCATCACAAAACATCATATTCATCACATCCAACACCATTTGTCACACCCAAAAATGCGACGGGAATGGCACAAAAATAAAAAAAAAGAAAAATCAGCTTTTACGATTAAAGCCGATTCAACAGGAGTCACCACCAACATTTTAAGGAAAATTTTGGAAAACCAAAAGGAAAAGGAAAAGGATGGTTTACGAATAAGAGTTGGGTTCGGAAGTGCGATTGTGAGGGGGGAATGCATTAAGCACCCCCACAACACCCGTTTCTAAGAACGGTTACCTTAAATTAATTATTCAATTTTTATGACTTTTAAAAATTATTTTGATTGCCCTTTAATTATTCAGGTGCAAAAATAAAAATAAATAAATAAAAATAAAATGAAAATATGAGAAATTGGGAAAAATAAAATAAGAGAAAAATATTATTTATTTACAAGAACGGACTTGACTCACAATCAGAGTCTGAGGCCTACGTACCCTGCAATAAGGATCAAAGTCTACGTAGTTCGGAAGAGAAATATCTGTCACTTAGTTGATATTTTTATTATAAGTATTTATTTATTTATTTTGAAAAGAGGAAGTTCATAGAATATAATTTATATTTTCACAAACGAAAGTATTTTCAAAATTTATTGGTGTGTTTGAATTTGTAAAAGATTGATCAATTCCCATTTCTTACTCTTTTCATATTCTTAAAAAAAATAGAGAATACATGTTTTTCTTTCATTAAAAATACCTGGTTCATTCTATTTTCAACTTGGAAAGGAAAAATTTGAAAACAATTTATTATTATTATTTTTTATTTTTATAAAATCAATTTTAAAGCGAAATCAACTAGTACATGTGGTGACTTTATCACTCACCGTATGCTTATTGATACCTAAATGCCCGTGGTGATAGCACTCGAGGCAAATAAGTGAAAGCTTGGAAGAGAATAATTCTTGTTATTTTTATTCTTATTTTTATAATGGAAATAAATAGGACCATGGGAACACATAAAAAGCCTTGGAAAGAATTTAAAGTATGATTATTACTTATATTTTCAAAAAAGAATCAACCTGTATCTATGGTAACTTTATCACTTATAGTTTGCTGATTGACACCTAAAGGATAACGACGTTACTCGTCGAAGCACAAAGGTAGAGAGGAAAATTGAGGGCTCTTATTTTAATTATTCTCGTAGTTTAGTTTAATTTTAATAAAAAAGGAAAATTAATATTTATATTTATTTTACTTTTAAAAGAAAAAGTTACATAACAATTAGAACCCATAAATATTTGAAAATTAAGACCTACCCAATATAAGTACCATGGTAACTCCTCACTTATAGTACAATTGAGTGACACCCTATGTGTACACGGAGACTTGATCGCTTGTGCTAAACTCTAAGAGCAAATCTAAAAACCATTTATTTTCACCAAAAAACTATGGAAAATCCAGCCTTTTGGATTCCTAAATAAAATACGTTGTTAGAATTCAATAATTGATCCCAAAATGGCACACGTGGACAAACATATATGGGACCACATGAATGACTAAAACAAATCTAAAGAACATGAGACAAGGACCAAATTGACTAGCCAATTGTGGAAATATTGCGTATTTGTAGTCACGTGATGACCTTCAAGCCTTCTCTCTTTTTTTTATAGGATCGTTTTCCAATAATTTCATTAACACAAAAGACTAACATATGTCATCACATTATCAACATCTAATTGCTTACCAAAAATGATCTGCGAAACCAAATACAGTTTCAAGGATGTTGCATTCATCAAATAAAGCACATGAGTCTGATTTTAGTCGCCCAGATCCAGTTTTTAATAAAAAGCCATACATGTTCAAAGATCACAAAAGAGAGAAGCAACCAAAGGCTAATCAAACAGAGTTATATAGGCACTTAAAATGAGGATTCTAAACTAAATTTCTAAACCAACAACATCCAAATCTCAACTAAGCCGACCCCTTCCAAAACATTTCACAAGTGCCATTCAAGCATATTTGACAGGTCCAAAATAGGATACCATGTTTGATGGAAAGTAACTCAGAAACCTTTCGAAGTGTATATATAAAATTATGCACCCAAACATCCTTTCTTTGTAAGGAAAAGCAAAACTAAAGCTAACACAAATTACTTCTAGTGAGAACAAAAGAGAAAAGAAACACCATTTTCACAAATATTACAATCAGACAAAGAACAATGAGACAGTCACAATAGGAGATTGAAACTACTTCCTAGCACACATTATGAACCAATACTACAAGCTATAGCCTAATTAACAAATTTTAGTCTATGGGCAGTAAAACAAAGTGTGCAATAATATTTTAGACAACCAACCATTCCATTCCTAGATTTAATCTAACTTATTGCATGAAAGCTTAAAATTCGAAATGAGGGTTACCAATTGAAGCCTCTTGTTCACCAACACCGATTGCTACACCGTTCCTTCGAATCTCCTCCTTCTTTCTCTTCGTCCTTACTCGTGTTCAGAGCATCGTCCCTAGCCTCCCATTCCTTTTCTTTTCGGCGTACTCACCTCGGCCCCTTAGGGCTTTTCAGCGTCAAATTCTCTCTGTCCCTTTAGGGTTTCTCCATCCCTAAATTCCTTTTTTTTCTCTTTCTATGTCCTTCTCTTGGACTCTCCTAGGGTTTCCTCTAGAACAATCCCTAGGAGATTTTCGGCCTTCCCTATTTCCTCACCCTTTTCGCTACCTCTACTTCCTAGGGCTTCTTTTTTACCCCTTTAGTCTCACTATCATCTGTTTTTATAGGGAGGAAACCCAAGGCTATCAAATTCCTCCTTTGTGGGTTGCTTTCCTTTGCTTCTTCACCCAATTTCGTGCCTCCCTTTGCTTAGCTTCAGTACCGATTGCCTTCGTTCTAAATGCTCCTAGCCTCCACTACTCTGCCACAGCAGAGTACAGAGTAGAA
The DNA here is from genome assembly GCA_026686845.1 of Adenanthera pavonina. Classification (NCBI taxonomy): domain Eukaryota; kingdom Viridiplantae; phylum Streptophyta; class Magnoliopsida; order Fabales; family Fabaceae; genus Adenanthera; species Adenanthera pavonina. The sequence goes on from JAIVEN010000017.1 coordinate 17,073,754, forward strand.
AAAGGATTTTTCTTGTCCATTTTTGTGTCTTTTGCATTTGCCTTTCTCTCGCATCCTCTGCTCTCTTCTCTTTTCATTGAGCTCGCACATGGCTCACGTAACATCCTACCTCTAGACACCTCAAGACATAACAAAATCTTCAAAATTCAACCAAACATAACCCTAACATCTTAAAATAACTTCCCAAATCCTCGGAACAGCGGAAACGGATCAAAATACATCAAAATTTGGGTTAGGGCTGTGGCCGCTACAGTATCACTGCGGCTCCGACCTTCCCTGTTTTTCACTTGCTTCGGCCTCCACTATTGCTGCGGCCTGGACCCTGGTGCCGTGGCGTCCCCCTGCTGGTTTCCACACCAGTAAAATTCAACACTTGGGGCGGACTTCCGATGCGCATAACCTCCGATTGACTTAATTTCAACTCCTATAAGTCAATCTACTCCCAATTTATCCAAAGACACAACTTTCACCTCAAACCAACTCCGTATGGAGATTCTGGACTCCTGACACAGTTTTGGCCACTTACTGACTAAAACTCATCACTAACCACCTCCAATTACCACCAAAGGCAACTGGTCGCTCAGAGACCATTCATACAGGTCCAAAACCCCCAAACCAACTTATCCAAAGAGGTTTCACCTTAAAGGAACTACTCTTTTGAGAATTGACCCCTTGGAACCCTACTTGACAAAACGGGCTACAGGCCCTAAAACATACCAATCAGGCCTAATTCCAACTTTCATCATATATAACACATATACACAACATACATAACCACAAACAACACATTTTCCACATATAACCATATATACATCCATCCATAACAATACTCCCAATGTCATACATCCATTACAAAATCTTCTATCCTACTTGGCATAAGATACAATATCCAATTTACAAATATTACTCCTGCGGTTTCTCAAGACTAGTGCCAGAACCGTCACCTGAAAGGTTAGTTCATGGGAGAGGGGTGTGAGATGATGTCTCAGTAACCGGGAACAACCACACACATACATATATACATATATCACACACAATTCATGAATACAATGGGAAATGAATGAAATGCATGTCACCCTCGCAGGGACCTCCATCCTTATCCTCCCTAACATATATATAATCTATCCTTATCCTTCCTAACATATATAATCCATCCTTATCCTCCCTAACATATACATATATCATCATACATCATATCATCATCACATTATCACCACCAAATCTGCCATATATCACAATCTCACAATACCATGTGGTGATGCTCATATATCATTATCATCTTCATAATCATCATAATGTCATGTATGCATCATGTCATATCATATCAATGTCATCATCACATATCTTATCATCATAATCATAATCATCATCTAATTGTGTGCATACCACGATATATAAAAAACAGTACACACAAACATATCAATATCGTGGTGTGAAAGAAACATGCATATATATATACACAACTATATATACTATCATACAATATCGACATTACAATATAAACAAATATCTGGTTACCTTAGGTTGTCAATATTGCGCTCACACGAGTTCCACAAGCTTTCTTGGACGCTAATCCCATGACTAGCCTTCTCCGAGTAGCCAAACAACCTTAACAATACCATAATTCTTCAATTAACACAATATACTGTTAGATAAGCTGGTTTCCCAAGAGGGGGGTGAATTGGGAAGATTAAAAATTTTCTGCAAAATGTCAAGAAAGTGAAGAAGTAAAGTATGATGGTAAAACATAGTATAAATGAATAAACTGTAAAAGTAGTAGTAAAAAGAAGAAAACTTAGATATTTATCCTGATTCGGTCTCTCCACTTGACCTACGTCTAGTCCCCAAGTCACCACTTGAGATTTTCTACTATTCTGCAAGAATTCAGTGGGCTTCTTGCAAATGCCTTAGTACAAGGATGATGCTCTATTTCTAGAGCTACTCTTTCACCCTATGCACTCTTACTAAATGCTTCCCCAATCCCTTGTGATATTCCCTCACAAGAAATCTTTCTTCCAGATGAAGATAAGATTGTTTACAATGATTAAACTCTCTTAAACAGAGTGAATATGAAAGTTGAAGTACAAATATTGAAGTGAGAGAGTAAGAGACTTTAAGTAAATGATTTGACAGAGTTTCAGTATATACAAAATTAAATCATTACCCATAACTTCAAATGCTGTTATATTTATAGATTTAGGTCTCAACTATACGTTAGAGACAAAATCTATCTGTTGGAGAAGTTATCTAACGGTTACTTTGAGAAACTATCCATTAACCAACTGCATTTAATGCTTATGATACTCTGAAATTCAAATTTCAGTTGGTTAACAGATGAATTTCGCAGAACCCAAAGACTAAAGACTTCAACGTTGAATATCCGAAGTTCGTCTGTCATTAAGCAAAGTTCAAATTTTGATCTTTGGAAAATGTTTCTATGTTGTGACATACGAATTTTCATGTTTGAAGACATTCTGTTAAGTGTGATCAATATTTTCAATTTGCTATAGTGCCTTCGAATTTTGAATTTTGGAACCCCAAAATTCGTCTGTCCGTAGTTGACTTATAAGGCACAGTAGTTCATTTAATTCAAAATTCAAATTTTCAAAGGGCAAAGTTCGTCTGTTAGAGAGACCTCTTTTCAGACTTACTTCAAAATTCAAATTTACAAATACTGTCATTCGTATGTCTCCATATCATTATGACAGACTCACAAGCTCAGTTTCTGAAATTTGAATTTTCATGTTCAAAGTTCATCTGCCAGTGAGTAATTTTGAAATCCAATCTAAATTTGGTTTCAAATGAACTTTGACATAATTTTAGACCAATTTCTTTAGTTTTCATAAGTTACATTTTGTCTGAAATTTGAATTTTCAAAGCCCAAAGTTCGTTTGTTACTGAATGCTCCTTTCAGACACTTATCAAAATTCGAATTTTCTCAAGTCAAAATTCGTTTGTCAGAGAGACCACTGTTCAGACTTGTTCATTTTCAGTACGAAATTCGAATTTCCAAGATGACAGATCAGTATAAACCTTTCAAACTTCGTCTGTTAGTGGGGGTTTTTCAAATATTCCATAATTTAACATAGAATCAAAGTTTTAAAACATCTTTTCATCAAATCAAAGCATTTTACTCTAATCAAAACATTAGTAAACATCCTACATCTATTCTTGCACCTATTTCTCTAGAATTTCTTCACTTGAAACCTTTTGTGCACCTTTGATATCTTTATTCCAAGCTCTTGAAGGTTAGTTTGGAATCATCAAAACACTTGATTCAACATATACCAATACTCAAACATCACAATTCAACTACTTTATGCCTAACCCAAGGTTCTAATACCCCTTTCATGCATCATTAAGTTCCTAGGAACCATTCAAACATCAAGCACATTCCACACAATTCGGATTCCCCATACTCTCAACTAAAAACAACCTAAGGTTGAGCTATAAACACATATAATTCCTTCAAAACTCACACCCAAGCAACAAGAACACCACAACATACTTCATTAACCTCATTTCATCCATTTCAATGGGTGGATTTTGTCCCAAACCGGAAATCCAACCTCAAAACCAAAAAACTCCAAATTTCCACTGAAGAAAATGGAGAGGGAGGAGTAGAAATCACTTACCAACTTGAATCCAAGCTCTTGAGGTCCGAAAATCACTCTCAAATGCCAGAAATCTCTAATCCTAGCAGAGCTACCTTGGTTCTCCTCCGTTTTCTTTCTTTTCGATCATCTGAAAATGAGTCAAATTTAAACAAAAATATCGACTCTCGCTGCAGCCTCAGCATACCTCGCCGTGGCGCCACCAATTTTCAATCGAAAGTAGCTACTGTACTTGGTCTCACCACGACATGAAGCTCTTTCAGACTCCACGTGAACCTTCCTCCGTCCCGTTTTCTTTAGTCCTGAACACAATGCCAAGAAAGATATCATGAGGGATGTTACACTCTCCCCTCCTTATAAAAATTTCATCATCAAAATTTCAACTCTTACCTCAAGAAAAAATCTCTGTTTACTTCCTTCGCATGGATTCTTCGGTCTCCCATGTGACATCATTCGACATCAAACCACTCCATAGGAGCTTTATCAACTTTATGGTCTTATTCCTTAACTGCTTCTCTTTAACATCCAGAATTTGCAACGGCGTGACCTCAAAAGTCAGATCCTCTCGCACTTGAATTGCCTTATCATCAATTACATGAGACGGATCTAGATGATACTTCTTGAGTTGAGACACATGGAAAACATCATGCAATCCAACAAGATTAGGTGGTAACGCCACTCGATACACTACTGGCCCAATTCGTTCCAGAATCTGGTATGGACCCATATACCACGAAGTGAGCTTCTTGGCTCGAATTGATCTTCCAATACCAGTGGTAGGAGTGACCTTAAAAAACACATGATTTTCGACATCAAACTCCAATGGTCTCCTCCTCCTGTCCGCATAACTCTTCTGTCGACTCAGAGTAGTAAGAAGCTTCTGACAAATACTCTCTATTTGCTGAGAGGTTTGGTCCACAATATCCAGGCTCAAAAGACTCCTTTCACCGAGTTCAACCCAACACAACGGTGACCTGCATTTTCTGCCATACAATGCTTCATACGGAGCTATTTGCAAACTCGAGTGGAAACTGTTATTATAGGCAAATTCAACCAACAGTAGAAACTAATCCTAATTGCCTTTATTCTCTAGAACACACGGCCGCAATATGTCCTCCAGAGTCTAAATAGTCCTTTCTGTCTGCCCATCAGATTGAGGGTGATAAGCAGTACTGAAACTCAATTTCTTACCCATGGCCTTTTGAAGAGATTTCCAAAACCTGGATGTAAATCTAGGATCTCTGTTCAACACAATATTCATCGGGACTCCATGCAGCCTCATAATCTCATTCACATATAACTGAGCAAACTTCTCCATCGAAATAGTCTCCCAAATTGGAAGAAAATGGGCCGACTTCGTCAATCTGTCCACAATGACCCATATTCCATTGTGTCTTGAAGAGGTCCTTGGTAATCCCATCACAAAATCTATGGAAATGCTATCCCATTTCCCCTTTGGGATCTCCAAAGATTGCAATGTACCTGCAGGCAATTGATGCTTAATCTTTACCTTCTGACAGATCAGACATTTTGCCACATATTTTGCGATGTCCTTTTTCATGCCTGGCCACCAATAACCATGCTTCAGATCTTGGTACATCTTGGTGGTACCTGGGTGAATAGTATACTTGCTTTTATGAGCTTCCTCCAAAATAATTTCTCATAATCCTGCAACATTTGGTACACAAATCTGATCACAATACCGAATGATACCATCCTCCAGAATATCAAAGTCCTGGGTCTCCACCATTTCAATTTGTCCCCGAATGCCCAAAAGATAGTCATCCTCCATCTGAGCATAGCAAATGTTCCGTAATAAATCACATTGATGGAACTCATTACTAGTACTCCAGGATGGACATTAATGGATAATTTCATATCTCTCAGGCTTTCCAACAATTGTTACTCCCTTATCATCATTGTGGCCATATGGATCGACTTTCTACTCAACACATCCACCACAACGTTGACTTTCCCAGGATGATACTTCAAAGCAAACTAGTAGTCCACAAGGAACTCAACCCAATGCCTTTGCCTTATGTTTAACTCTTTCTGATCAAACAAATACTTCAAACTCTTGTGATCACTAAACACCTAAAATTGAGTGCTATAGAGATAATGCCTCTACAATTTCAAGGCAAACACTACAGCCACTAGCTCAAGGTTGTGAGTAGGATAATTCTCCTCATGAGGCCTTACCTGCCTTAAAGCATACGCCACAATTCTACCTTATTGCATCAAAACACACCTTAGACCCTTCTTAGAGGCATCCATATAAACTTTGAATGGCTCTGATGGGTTAAGGATAATGAGCACTGGGGTGGATATCAGACAAACCTTTAGCTCTTGGAATGCTCTCTCACACTTGTCATCCCAAATGAAAGATTGATCCTTACGGATGAGTCTAGTCAATGGCATAACAAGCTGAGAGAATCCCTTAATGAACCTTTAGTAGTATCCAGCCAAACCCAGAAAACTCCAAATTTCAGTCACCGATTGTGGTCTCTCCCAATTCAACACCGCCTTAACCTTACTAGGGTCTACTACCACTCATTCTGCAGAAATCACATGACCCAGAAATTTCACCTCCCATAGCCAAAACTCACACTTATTGAGCTTAGAATACAGTTGATGATCCTGCAATACTTGCAACACAATCCAAAGATGGAGCGCATGCTCTTCCTCGCTCTTGGAGTAGATCAGAATGTCATCAATAAACACTACTACAAATTTATCCAAATACGGCTAAAACACCCTATTCATATAATCCATGAAGATTACCGGGGCATTAGTCAACCCGAATGGCATCACAAGAAACTCATAATGACCATATCGAGTTCGAAAAGCCATTTTAGGCACATCTTCAGCACGCACTCGTAATTGATGGTATCCCGACCTTAGATCAATTTTAGAGAATATAGAGGCACCTGCCAACTGATCAATCAAGTCCTCAATCCTAGGCAAAGGATATTTATTCTTGATCGTCACTCGATTCAACTGCCTGTAATCAATGCACAATCTGAGGTTATCATCCTTCTTCTTGACAAACAACACTAGAGCTCCCCAAGGAGAGACATTATGTCTGATAAAACCTCTTTTTAACAAATCCTTAATCTGCTTCTTCGGTTCCTTCAATTCAGATGGTGCCATTGGATATGGAGCCTTCGAAATGGGACTTGTCCCGAGCACAAAATAGATGGAAAACTCTAGTTCTCGTGGTGGTGGTAAGCCGGTAATCTCCTTTGGAAACACATCAGGGAATTCATTTATAACTGGGTATCTTTCGACACCATCTTCCATATCCACGTTCACAGAGAAGAAAACCAGAAATCCTTGACATCCTTTTTTCATATACCTGTCAGCTTAGGCAAAGGACAAACAAACATTCTCATCCCCTTCAACACTAGGGATATTCATTGGCAAAGACACAGTCTTCCGAGCACAGTCAAGAATGGCATTATTCGCTTCCAACCAATCCATCCTAATTATCACGTTAATCTCTTGCAACAGCTAACAAATAAAATCCAGGGTAGTGCTTTGATGTTCAAAACAAAACACAATTCAGACAAGCTTAAGTAGTTCTTATTGAAACTCCCATGGGTGTGGACACCGACAACTCAGAAGGCAACCCATTGCCACAATACCTAATCTCCGAGTACAATCAAAAGAAAGGAAGGAATGTGATGCACCTGAGTCAAACAAAGCATGAATAAAATAACCATTGAGTTTAAGTTTACCTTTAATCAAGTTAGGCGCTACATCTGCTTCCTATCGGGAGATACAAAAAACTCGCCTAGGCATCATGGGCCTCCTTGTCTCATCATCACGCCTTGGCTCCCAATAATTCCGTGACATATGACCCGGTCTCCCACAATTATAATAAATCAAGCACGGATGATCACCATGGCTAAACCCGCATTTTGTGCATAGATTTGATGCACTACCTGTCCCGTACTAAGAAGGAGTGGAGTCCCTTCCTGCATGCTCACTCTAACTGGAACTCTCCTGTTCAAAGCCTCCTCAATAAAAGGGTCCCCTGCCAAACTAACCTCTGTTGAACTGATCTTAACCAAACCTGCCTCTTCCTCTACCATGACGGCCTCTAATATGGCGACCTCTTCCTCCGCTAAAACCTATACTACCACCACTGCTACCATTACCTGAACCACTTCCTTTATTGATTCCTCCTGTAGGTCCTAGGTGAGAAAAGGCTCGAATAATGGAATTCCTTCTATGCTCCTTTGCCTCCTTCATCCGTCTATATAGGGCACGTATCTTCGCACATAAGTCCTCGAAGGACACAAACTCCACCACAGATAGCTGCTCCTTTATCTTAGGATGGGCTTCCTCAAATAGCCTCCGAGCCATCCACCTATCATCAGGGTAATTATTCAGATAAGTGGAATATTTTACCAAGTCCAGGAACTAATCAATGTAGTCATCCACTGACAGATTCCCTTATTAAAAGGTTAAGAACTAGGCCTCCTTCTGCATCATTAAGGTTAGAGGGACGTAATATGCAAAGAACCATTCCTTAAACTTATCCCAATTCATAGGAGGATTCATCACTTCAACATTTGGGAGAACACTTCTCCACCAACGCTTAGCCTTCTTCTCAAGCTTAAATGATGCCAATTGCACCCTTTGCTCTGAGGTGCAATCCATCACACTAAAGATGTTCTTTAATTGTTCTATCTAATTCTCAGCCTGAGAAACATCCATGGTACCTTCGAAAGTTGGAGGATTGAACTTCTGAAAGTCCTTCAATTATGACGAGATACCCTTTCTTCTAACTCTTGGGGCTCTCTCAGGCTCCACTACATTCTCATCCTCTCCTGCATTCAAGTCAACAAACATGTCGGCCTCTTCATTCACTTCATCCTGCTCTTGCCTATCCATTCGCTCTTGCAACCTATTCAACGTTTCCCCCTGAGTATTCACTTGATTACTGACACCAGCCAACATCTCATACATCTGCCTCATGAGATCACTGCTACTCTGTCTTCCTCTGTGAGACATTCTTCCTACACACAAGCAACAACACACTCAATTATATGATTGTGGACTAGCATTACAGTAGGAATATAGTCTATGTATTTAAAATTGTGCCAAGTAGCACTTCAAGCAGAAACAATGGCCCAAAACCATTGCTCTGATACCAAAATGTAACATCCTACCTCCAGACTTAGACAAAATCTTGAAAATTCAACCAAACACAACCCCAACATCTTAAAACAACTTCCCAAATCCTTGACACAATGGAAACAGACCAAAATACATCAAAATCTGGGCTAGGGCCACGGCTACTACAGTACCACCGTGGCTTCGGCCTTCCCTGTTTTTCACTTGCTTCGGCCTCCACTGGCGCCGCGGCACCCCCTGCTGGTTTCCACAGCAGCAAAACTTAATACCTGGGATGGACTTCCAACACGCATAACTTCGCGCTCTAACCGCCGATTGACTTGATTTCAATTCCTACAAGTCAATCTAGTCTCAATCTATCCAAAGATAGCACTTTCACCTCAAACCAACTCCGTATGGAGATTCTGAACTCCTGATACCATTTTGGCCACTTACTGACCAAAACTCATCACTAACCACCTCCAATTGCAAGTAAAGGCAACTGGTCGCTCAGAGACCATTCATACAAGTCCAAAACCCCCAAACCAACTTGTCCAAAGAGGTTTCACCTCGAAGGAACCACTCCTCTGAGAATTGACCCCTTGGAACCCCTACTTGACAAAACGGGCTACAGGCCCTAAAACACACCAATCAGGCCTAGTTCCAACTTTCATCATATATAACACATACACACAACATACATAACCATAAACAACACATTTTCCACATATAACCATATATACGGCCATCCATAATAATACTCCCAATGTCATACATCCATTACAAAATCTTCTATCCTACTTGGCATAAGATACAATATCCAATTTACAAATACTACATAAACCATTTCCACATACGTAGGTTCTCCCGCGGCTTCTCAGGACTAGTGCCAAAACCATCACCTGAAAGGTTAGTTCATGGGAAAAGGGTGTGAGATGATATCTCAGTAATTAAGAACAACCACACATATACATATATACATATATCACACACAATTCATGAATGCAATAGGAAATGAATGAAATGCATGTCGCCCTCGCAGGGACCTCCATCTTTATCCTCCCTAACACATATAATCCATTCTTATCCTCCCTAACATATATATAATCCATCCTTATCCTTCCTAACATATATAATCCATTCTTATCCTCCCTAACATATACATATATCATCATACATCATATCGTCATCATATTATCACCACAAAATCTGCCATATATCACAATCTCACAATGTCATGTGGTGATGCTCATGTATCATCATATCATTATCATCATAATCATCATAATATCATGTATGCATCATGTCATATCATATCAATGTCATCATTATATATGTCATCATCATAATCATAATAATCATCTAACTGTGTGCATACCACAATATATAAAAAATAGTACACACAAACACATCAATATCGTGGTATGAAAGAAATATACATATATATAGACAACTATACGTACTATCATATAATATCGACAATATAATATAAACAAACAACCAGTTACCTCAGGTTGTCAATACTGCACTTACACGAGTTCTACAAGCTTTCTTCAATTAACACAATATATCAATACTCCAACATCACAATTCAACCACTTTAGGCCTAACCCAAGGTTCTAACACCCCTTTCATGCATCATTAGGCTCTTAGGAACTATTCAAACATCACACAAATTCCACACAACTCGGATTCCCCATACTCTTAACCAAAAACAATCTAGGGTTAAGCTCTAAATACATATAATCCCTTCAAAACTCATACTCAAGCAACAAGAACACCACAACATACTTCATTAACCCCATTTCATCCATTTCAATTGGTGGATTTTGTCCAAAACCGGAAATCTAACCTCAAAACCGAAAAACTCCAAATTTCCACTGAAGAAAATGGAGAGGGAAGAGTAGAAATTACTTACCAACTTAAATCAAAGCTCTTGAGATCCAAAAATCACTCCCAAATGCCGAAAATCTCGAACCCTAGCAGAGCTCCCTCGCTTCTCCTCTATTTTTTTTCTTTTCGATTGTCTAATATGCGTCAGATTTAAAAAAAAAAATCCCAACTCTTGCCATGACCTCAGCACACCTCGCCGTGGCTCCACCAATTTTCAGTCGAAAAAAGCCAGTGGACTTGCTCTCGCTATGGCGGCCCTATCTCTCGCTGCGGCGTGGAGCTCTTTCAGACTCCACGTGAACCTTCCTCCGTCCTATTTTTTCCAGTCCTGAACACAATGCCAAGAAAGATATCATGAAGGGTGTTACAGCTCATGTTCTCGCTTGGTTCGGACCTGGCCCTATCTCCTTTGCCTCTAGTCCCTCCACCATTTCACCCGAACTCCTTCAGTCTCTCCTTTCTCTTTCCTTGCTCGAGCCCTTGTCACCGGTGCCTCTCACCCACGGCCCTCTGTGTCTTTGTTTGTACTTGTGCCATCAATTAGGGCTAAGGAGATTTAGGGTTGAAACTTGAGTTTCAGCATTTCAGCGCTTTTTCTCTCTCTATTTTTTTAATTTTTGCTCATTTTAATTAATTAATTTTAATTTTAAATATTATTATTATTTTAATTAATTAATTTTTTATATTATATTATTTTATTCCTTATTATTATTTTTTATATATTATTATTTGTTTAGATGTTTTTGCTGTTTTTTATTTTATTTATTTATTTGTATTATATGTTATTTATTTTTGTTAATTAACTTATGTATTTTATTTTATTATTATTTTTTTTTAATTTTTTTATGTATAAAGCCCGAACAAAATACGGTGTTCACACTATTCCACATCAAGATCATTTACATTATCATCACAAACATATCATACCACCAACATCATTACAATCATTCAGACTCTCATGGCAATTACAAACACTATCATACTTAGCACAACATACATAGACAATACGCACATGCCCTACAATAAATAAATACTCCTAATACCGGAGTGGCTACGCCTCCTTTGACTTCTCCGAACTAATACTAGAACTTTCACCTGAAATGTTAGTTCATGGGAAAGGGGGTATCAAATAATGTCTCAGTAACCGGAAATAACCACACATAATATATATACTGATCCGCACAATCGTGCACATGATGCAATGAAATGCTAATGAATGGTATGCATGTTCTCCCTCATACACGGCTAGAACCACATGTTGTCACTATCACAAGACATTTCAATAGATGATTCCCTTCCAATAGTCGGTGAAGACTGATTTCGGGATGTCACCAAGCTCACCTTACCCTAATGCAACCCGGCCAAAAGTTACACTATAGCTTGGACTGTGGCTCTCATTCTCTTGGACCACTATGAATTGGTGATGATTTAGGGATAATGCATCCTGAATCTACTGCCACCTGACTCTCTTGGCTATAGGATAGGATTTAGTGACATGGATATTTCATCATATCATCTTATTCACTACTGTCTGGCTCTCCTAAGGAGAGGATTTAGCGGCAGGGATCTTTATCATATCATCATCATCAATCAGATCATCATCACCTCAACATTAATCTCTCACTATGTAATCATATGATGATGATACTAATGTCATGCCAACAGGCCTTAAACACACATATATATCATCATCACAAACATCATATGGACATACTAGTATGCAATGGTATGGGAATGCTACAAAATCATACATCCATATCATATACATTCATCCTAACTTAACTAGTCATGTGCATGCCATGATATGTAGAAAACCATACACACACATAACCAATATCATGACATGAAAAGGAACATGCATATGTATATATATATATATATCAACATATAATCACATAATATAAATACTCGGTTACCTCAGGTTGTCAATACCACACACACGCGATCCTATAAGTTTCTTGGGTTGTTCAACACAACCGGTACTCCTCTGGTCAACCAAATAATCTCTACAATACCATAAAATCCTCAATTAACATATATATACAATTATCCAAATTTCAAAATTTCACCATTTAGGCCTAACCCAAGGTTCCAACACCATTTCCATACACCATTGAGCTCCTAGAGACCATTCAAACTCTAATTAACCACACGCACTTCAGATTCCATACGTCCTCTAACAATTTTAACTTAGGGTTAAGCTCAAATCATGCATGTTCCCCCTAAAACTCATACCCAAGTGTCACAATCACCAAATCACACCTTATTAACCCCATTTCATCCATTTTAATTGGTGGATTTCTGCCAAAACCAAAAACCCCAACATATACCTGAAAAATCCAACTTAAAACTGAAGAAAAATGGAGAGGGAGAAGTAGAGATCACTTACCAACAATTAATCAAGCTTACAGAGCCCAAAAACCACTCCCAAAGGCCGCGGATCAAGAACCTTAGCAGAGCTTCTTCTTTCTCCCTCCGTTTTGCTTCATCTGTTCGTCTGAAATGTTTCTGGTTTATACAGAAATTCTGATGCTCGTCGTGAACCCAGTGAACTTGCCGCAATGTGAAGCTCCTCTATTTCTTTTTGATCCCTTCCTCTGTCATGGTCTTTCAGGTTCTTCATACAATGCCAAATACACATAGTTAACTAGTGACTAAGTTCGAGATAATATAATGAGGGTTGTTACATTAACCATCCCTTTATGTGTTATATAGAATATAAGGCATGGCTGGTTATCAAATTAAAGGGACTAACCAGCAATGAGTCCAACACTATAAAGATTTAAATAACATAGATAGGGCACGGATCTTCATGACTATTAAATACATGGGAAAATTTTGGTTTAGGATCTTGTAAGAAAATGTATTACAATTTGTGATATCAAAGTAGCTTATTGATAGAGAAAGACCAATGTAATATTCACATATTTAATTCCAACCAATCCCATGGATTTCCCACCCATTCTCTCATATTTTCAACCTATCCTCTACAATTTCGTACCATAGGATTGAAATGGAGAGTAAACAAGTTTTCAATTCATATTTAGAGATTTCCAATCCATCCTCATAGATTTCTAACCCATATTCACAATTCCCGATTATATATTCAAGATGGAGAACAAACAAGTTTCCAACTTATTTTCAGAGATTTCTAATTCCTATTTTGAGATCTCTAACCTGTCTCAAAGTCAAATATTAAGAACCTTGATCCATCGATCTGTCAATAAATCATTTTGATGAGATCATAAATTATAATATATTTTCTTACAAGGTCCTAAACCAAAATGTTTCTTAAATATATTTACTCTCTCTCTCTATTGATTTGACTTTTTTTGGTACTATCTCCATTTCTTTTTAAATGTCATTTAAGGTTTAATTATACAGATGTAGAAATATAATTAATATGTTAGAATTTCTTTCAAATTTATTAATATATCCTTATAAAAATAAATAAATAAATAAGAGCAATTAATATTATCTTTACCTGTTAAGATGACATACAAAGGTATAAGTGAAAAAGTAATAATTAATGTTGTCATGAAATTTTAAAATAACGGATAAAGAGAAACAAAAAATTTTCTTAAAATATAAAAGATAAATAATAAGAACTTTTTAAATTTTTTTTCAAATGTGCGACTTAACATTTAATTCACATACACCTTAAATTTGAACCAATAGAGATAATTAGTGTTAAACACATGCAGTCTGCTTGTTGTGAGGAGAAATTATTACACACTCCTATACTGCTGTCATTTATACTCTATAATAACAACGTTTTGAATAGAGAGAGGTGAAATGAAAAATATTAAAGAGAAATATTTAGAATATAACGAGTACGTAACTCAGCCTAATTAATTTGCGGTTTCAATTTCAAATCTTGGGTGTGTAGTTTACTACCCTTGTGGTGTTACCTAACTTAACTTAGGATAGTCAAAAGGTAATATAACTACCGAATATTGAATGGTTTAATCCAATAAAAATGTATATGTATTGAAAAGAAAAAAATTATTAATTTATTTGATTTAAACTATCCTTATTGATTTGAATAGTATAGATGACACATGTTTTTTTTGTGTGATTACTGGATACCCGTGATTTAATCCAAGAAAATAATATATTTGTATTGAGAAGAAAAATAAATTATTAATTTATTTGATTTAAACTATTCTTATTTATCCAAATATAAATGACACATGCATGACCCTTCTCGATGCTTCTAATAATTTACTTTTTGATTGTGACATATGGTCACTTTTCTTCATTTCTCTATTTATCTGCTACTCTTATATTTTAGGCCATTTTTACTTAATTTAAGTAGTTTAGAATTATTTACTTTTAAATTTTAATATTTCAATAATCAAATTTAAAATATTAAATTTAAACTATTCAAATTTGATATAAATTAAAATTGTCTCGTGTGTTTGACAAAATTCATGGCTAATGAATATTCCCTCTCATTCATAAAAATTGTCCTTTTATGATTTTTCACACAGATCAAGAAAATCATTAAATGATTTACAATATTGTAAATTTTAATAGTATTTTACCAAAATGTCTTTAATTTAAATTCTTTTTTAAATGATAATACATTTGATATTAAGGATGGGTAAACCTGTAAAATAAGTAATTAATATTGTATTGAAATTTTAAAGTAACAAATATTTCATAAACTTTAAAAAGATAATTTTTATGAACTAGAGGGAGTAGTACATTTTCTTATAAATTTTAATATATAGTCCCTCCATTTCAAAATATATAGAAGACATTTTCAAATATTTTTTATTATAAAATGTAAGAGATAAATAACTTTTGTCTGATAAATTTTTTTTTTTCAATTTTACCCTTAATTAAAGTAGGTTTGTTATTATGTGGTATGAGTTAAAGAAGAGTTAAGTAAGAACATTAAATAAGGATATTTGTGAAAAAAAATTTTTGTAACATATTTAAGATATCTAATTATTTTTTTTGTTCTGATAATTTAGTTATTTGTTTTGTTTGTTTTGTGACAGATGCACAGTGTATATATATATATTAATAGATTAATGACTTTAGTGATTGAAAAATAGAGAGAAGCGTAGAAGTGAGAAGAGAAGCTAAAATAGGTGTAGCACGGCTGGAAATTTAAAACGCTTTTGCTTCTTAATTAATTTCACGAGGGTCAAGTACAATACAAGGTCTTTGATCCATTGTTAAAAAATTGACTAATTAAGCCTAGGACGAAGCAACTAATTAAGGATATTAAATATTGTATTTCTGGTCATGCAAGAGATCTAAGGCTTCAATGAATTATATAAAACAGTGGCCGGTGCCCACTGACCCTATGCACATCTATCAACTGGAATTATTGACCAAATAAATTTAAAAACTAAAGTTGAATATTGTAGATTAATAAAAATTGACAGTTAAATTAAGTCGAATTAATTAAAGTCAAACAAAAGATGCGTCTCAATGTGTCCAAGAAGAATAACTTCATGAGACGAAGGATTAATTTGACTTTGGTGCTGCTGCCTCCAAAGTGGCGTTTATATCAGATAGATTCTCTGCAAAAGTTAAATGGGTAGATAAGAGGAAAAAGAAGACAAAAAGATGCGGAGAATCGATCTTTCCTTGAAGATTGATCATAATGAACAAGAAGAAGCAGATCACAAGGTAGAAGAAGAAGATGATGATGATAAGGAAGAAGGTCCTCGCGAAGCCACCTTAGCTGCACGAGAGATAGAAGATGGTGAAGATGATGATGGATCAATGGTGGAAAACTGTAAAACAAGAGAGGTATATATAATACTTCTTTCTTTGTTTATCATACAGATCTAGAATAACAGCATCACCATTAATGCTCTCCCCCTCTCCATCTCTAATTGGATATCATGCACTCGACTGAATATTTATCACTTTTGATCAAGTTATAGCTGTTAGTCCGAGAGAGAGCAATTCTTTCCTACAATACTAAATGCACCAGCTCAAAACACCATGTTTTAATCTGATTCCGACTTCAGGTATCGTATTAGATCGAGTGTGTTTGCTAAGTCAGAGACGGATTTTAGCCTTTAATGATAGATTTGTCCAAGCGTTGGGCACACTTGGTGTATTTAAAATTTTAGTTCCAGAATATTCTCTATGGAAATCGAACACTCTTATTTTCCTATGCTTTTTTGTTTATATGGTTATATGAATAACGTAGAAATCATTGAAGGACAATTTTTTTTGGAGCAGTTAAGTGCGTTGCAAGTGGAGACAGATCGCATGAAAGAAGAAAACAAAGTTTTAAGGAAAGTGGTGGAGCGGACGATGAGAGACTACTATGATCTTCAGATGAAATTCGCAGTCATCCAGAAGAACAACAACACCAAGCAAAAGGTAATTAATGAAACATTGGCCAATATATAATTAATAACCTCTTTTTATAAATTATAATTATTGTTTTAATTCTCTTTAGGACCCTCAGATCTCTCTCTCACTTCAAAAGAATGGAAATCCTGAAGGTGATGATCGTCAGGATGATAGTATCATGAGGGAGATCGGATTGGGATTATCACTGAGGTTACAGACAAGTAGTACAAGTCAAGGAGAAGAAGAAGAAAGGGAAGAGAAAAATAATCATAGAGAAGAAGAGAAGAATGAGGGACTAGAATTGACGAGTTTTGGAACATTATCATCAGTGCAGAACAAAATACCTCGGACTCATTATCATCATGGGTCACCTGGGATCAATCATAATAATGTCCATGTCGCTTCATCGCCTCCCAATGGAAAGGCTAGGGTTTCTGTTAGAGCAAGATGCGAAGCAGCCACAGTAAGTTCGTAGATGGTAGCAAATAGATTTTCTCAGGCCGAAAATCATGCTGTGATCCTCGTTTGAAATTTGATTTGTTGGCTTCATTCAACGATCCTGGCCTGGCCGGAGAGAATCCGAGAGTGTATAGTTTTTTTTTTTTTCTTTAATTGAATTTATAGGATTGGACAAAATCATTTAATTTATATATTTACACATACTCATTTCTCAGTTCTGACTGATGTGAGGATTATGAGCCTCCACCTCTTTGTGAGGTCCTAAGTACGGGGGGCCTACTCTGATTAATTTAAAAAATGACTATAATCAAGAAATAATGAGATGAATTTGATGCAGATGAATGATGGATGTCAATGGAGAAAATATGGACAGAAGATTTCTAAAGGGAACCCATGTCCTCGTGCCTATTATCGTTGCACCGTAGCACCTGGCTGTCCAGTGAGAAAACAGGTAATTAACATTAATTTGCTTGAATTTCAAAAGTTTTCTATTTTTTTCCCTTAATCTTTACATCCTATGGTTATAATGATTAATGCACGCACAATTTAAAACAGAGTTAATATTGTGTCAATGTTTTATATAGTATACTTGTTAGACACTTTTAATATAACATTATATGCATTAACGGGTGTGTAGTTTAGCTGATTGGTGGTTGTGTTAATTTAATGGTCCCAAGTTTAAGCCTTAAGAATGTGACTGCTAAATATTAGGTGTTTCAATTAAAAAGAAAATAGCATTATTTTCAATAATTTATATCACACGCAAATATTTCAAGTTTCTAAGTTTTTTGGTTGTGTCAGTGTCAATGTACATATCATGTGTTGGTATTATTTTCTGTATGTTTTAAGTTGCAATCATTTTTTATTGTTAGAAAACAGTTTAAAAAACAATGTGCACATTTTAACAGAGGTCACTCCTTAGATGGTGGTTTTGTTATTTACTAAAAAAAACGAGATATATATAATATTTAATGTATTTTTTATTACTTTATAATATTTACAAATTTATTACCTTTAATTTAATAATATAAACAATGTACAATATACTTGGGAGAAGGGAAGTGCTTCCCCCACTTTCAAGTTTTTGTTTGAAATTAAATGTGAGTCTCATGTATTTTGTGAAACTTGAAAATAAGTTATATTATTTATGATTTTTGAAAAATATACAGTTTATTATAAATTTTATATTTGATATTAATATTTATAATTTTATTTGCAACAAAAATTAGAAATAAATTGTAGCCTTCCACTCTTATGACCTGTCCCAGTCTCTACCCTCAAATTCTTGATCTGTGTTTGAATATGAAAGACATTTTTTTATTGATAAAATTAAATTTTATTGAATTTTCTTCTACGTATCAAACTGCTTGTAAGAGTTTTATTGTCTTTTGCTTTTATATATACATATATGCATCTATAAATATATATATATCCTATATATACTTCAATATATATATATATATCTGTGTGTGCATATACATATATAAACAATATCAGGGGAAACGCATGTTGAACACTTGTATTACAAAAAAAAAATAATCTTGTGATGTCAAATAATTAGTTACTCTATTCAATGTCATACTTTCTTAACAATTCTATCAATTTTTTTTTACAGCAACTGTATGAATTATTCTTTGACTATTAATTTGAATTATTATATACGTGTCATGCTCGTTAATTTTATACTATTTAGATATATTTGAACCAATTAATCATTACGCTATAATTTCAATCACACACAACCATTATAAACTGTGTTGCGTCACAGTATCATGTATACATCACATGCATCTTGTTTCTCGTGTTATTTTCTATGTTCTTAAAAAGACAACGCGTAAAAAAATTTTCATTTTCTCTTGACTTACTGTAAAATACACATATATAGTAAAATGTCCAACACATTTTTATTTTGGCCATCTTAAAAAAATTTTGTCTTGACTATATACAAATTACAAATGTTTCTTTTATTTTTTACTTTTCAAATCACTAATGTTGAACATTTGTATTACCCACAATATAGGACACTTGCAAATTTTTATGCTGTGTCTACATCCGGGCCCATACATATAGAGATATGAACTCGATCTCATCTATTCATGTTGATTCGATTTTTTTTCAGAGCACGAAATGAAATGATGTGATGACGACAGTCGTCGGATCGAAATGATCATAAGAAATCTTTTCCGTTGCATTTAATTGAAAATTTATGAATTGCATTAAATACCGATGCCAATTGTGTGTACACTCTGTTCGGTCATTTTTATTAGTTGTATTTTAAAAACTTTTTATAGTTTTAAATGTAAGTCAGCTTTTATGAGTTTTTAGAATATTAATTACTATATTTTCAAAATATCCTTATTTAATTATGAGAGAGAATATTGATTGTTTAAATTCGCAGTATTTATTTAGAGGATAAAGATGGAAAACATATTAATTTTAAAATAATTTTAATATTTTAACAAATTTTTTTTTTATTTTATTGAGTGAGTACCGGAGGGAGTATGTTCGTAATTTTACTTTGACAAAGGGTTTTCAATTTGAATACTTACATACACATGTGAACGCATATATTGTCAATTTTAGGTGCAGAGATGTCTAGAGGACATGTCCATACTAATCACAACCTACGAAGGAACACACAACCATCCACTTCCAGTAGGTGCAACAGCCATGGCTTCCACTGCTTCTGCAGCTGCTTCCTTCATGTTACTCGACTCTTCGAACCCTATCTCCCATGGCTTCTCCTCTAACACTCAACAACTCACCCTTCCCAACTCCAACCACAACAACAGCAACAATACCTTTGTCCCTCTAAACCCTAATGACCCTTCCAAAGGACTTGTCCTCGATCTAACCTCCACCTCGCCGCCCAGATTTTCTTGGATGCCAAACAGACATATCAGCAGTTTTCCCGCTACTAGAGAAGAAAATAATAATAATGATGATAGTGTGTCTGCTATTGCTTCAGATCCTAAGTTTAGGGTTGCTGTAGCAGCAGCGATAACATCGATCATTAATAACAGAGAGAATCATACTGTTCATCCTATAGGGACTTCTTCTTTTGGTGGGGGGAATAATAATTATGGCCAAAATAATGGAAGCTCTAGCGGCAGCAGCAACAACAACAACAAATGGATCTTAGAGTCTCTATCATCGCCTAATGGGAAATCCACTTGAAAGAATATTAAGGTGAAGAAGTTTAGTTTTTGTTTGTACCTTTAAAGGTTTCCACACAATCTGTACAAGCAAGCATGGCTTCTCGGGTATATTAGATATGGGTACAATAAAATTCAGTTTGTAAGGATATTCTTCTGATTTGTTTGTTATTTGTTAATATTCTTCTTATTTACATAGAGCTACAGTATATGAAGAAAGTTTTTGTACTTCTGATTCCTTAATGTATATGCAACGTAAGTAATAATGAGTCATGATGATATTTCAAGCCTGTTTATATCAGTGGCTTCAATTTCAATTTTGTATAGAGGTGAAGAATTGAGGAATTGTTTTCCTCTTATCTGTTTGAACTCAAGGGCCCGTTTGGTATACATTGGAAATGGAAAAGAGAATGAGATCATGGAAAAGCTCTCTTTTAGAAACAAGAGAAGTTTCCTTTCTAAGAAAGCCACTTTGCCATTCAGTAAACACAACTTTTATATTTTCTTCTCACATTCTTTTTTCCTTTTCTCATATATCCATTTTCCATGTACCAAATGTTGCCGGCCTAAAGGGAAGCTTTGGTTGTTCAATGATATTTAAGGATTGAAATACCAATTAGATAAATTGAAGCTACGTTAGGTAAGCCTGTTGCTTTATGAGAGACAATTAATTAGTACTCCCTCCCTTCCGCTATACAATATAATATATTTTTTTTAGAAATTCATGTTTTATAATATAGTAAACTTTACGAATTATGTAGTGTATTTTTTTTTCTTTCCAAGATTACTCATGACTAGTAGGCCTAAATATTTATTTATTATTGAAATGTTTCATTCCTAATGCATTTAATGAGAGTAATTTGAGAAAAGGTGAAAAAAATTTTTAGTTACTAATTAAAAGTGTGTAGTAGTTAAAAATACACTATAAACTGAAAAGGAGAGAATAATTGACTAGAAATATGGGTAATGAGATTTAGCATTAATCTAGTATATTATATGGTTGAATTTGAGTACTTGGCATTAATTAAGTAGATTGCAAGACCTTGGTAACTATGAGTCCGGACTCATCTAAAAAATGAGCACACACAGTACTAACAATAAAATATTTAAAATTTGGATCGGCCATAATCAAAGTTCACTTTACTTGTGTAAGAATTGATTATGTATAAGTATATTTTAAATTGCAATTTTTTTAAAATGATAATTAATAATAATATTAGAATAAGAAAACAAAACCATCAAAATTAAATTTAAATGATTAACATCCATAGATGTAAAATTTGAGCACTACTCCCTCTGGTTCATATTATAAGACATTTTATATCAATAATACGTATATTAAGAAAATCATTTTTCACCTGAAATCAATGTAACAAGTACCCATATTTTCTATTTTACCCTTATTAAATACCACATTCTATTATTATTATAGGGTTGTAAATGAAGATTATGTAAGAATTAAAAATATGAGTAAAATGAGAAGAAAAATATTCAACGTCCTATATTTTGGATCAAAAATTTGTCATACAAAATGTCTTATAATATAGATTGGAAGGAGTATATGTTAGATTGGCTACTTACCTAATTAAGAAGGTGAATTTTGTATTACAAATTTTTGCTTTGAACACTGAAATAATCAATGTAATAAAAGGTACCAAAATAGGGATGAATAGAACAAGATGAGAATATGAAACTTGGGATAGGGAAAAAGAACATAACTCCAAGATTTATTTTGGTTCGATCTAATCACTTAACTTACGTCTAGCTCTTAAGTAATTTATAGAGATTTTCTACTAAATCCTATAAGTTTAATTCAAGTACTTGTGAAGTCTCAATCTATTTCAGGTTTCTTTCTTAAGTCTCTCTCTCACACACCATCCCTAGTGTCTTTACAAAATCCCCTCATGGAAACTCTTCATTCAGTAATTCCTTTAAGACACCTCACAAAGAAAATATTAATACAATTGATAAACTCTCACTTTCAAAAAGTATATAGAAACAATGAAACTCAATAAATGACCTAATTAAGTATGGTAGGTGAGGCTTAGAATCAATGTAACCATATTTTCACAGTTAATGCACTTCCAATCGTACTAGCAAGTTTTAATGAGAGTCTATTTATAGATTTTCAAACAAATCTAGCAGTTAGAAATAAATTCCAGTTGTTACCCTACAAAACTAGCCATTCACCAATTTCATTTAGCGCACTTGTCAAAACTTATATGAATAAGCAACAGCCAGATAAATATTTATTGCATGTTACCTTTAAAAGGAGTTTCCAATGTAGAACTTTGTTATACGAACAAGAGTAAACCTCCTATATGTATATCGTGTTTCTTTGATATATCCAAAAGTCAGCTTAAACATGATCAAATAAGACACAGTCAGATATCTGTTTTAAGTGTTCATTTAAGGAAACCTAGAAAAGCGAGGAATAGATGAATGTTTAAGCACTACTGGGATGAACGAATAACACTTAAAACATATTTAAGTTGAGTTTTGAACACACAAGCTTACACGAATTGGAAGATAGCTCTTATATGAATATTGCTGCTTACAAAATAAGACCAAAAGCTCAACATACACGATGAACGAATAAGAAACTACTCAATATTCAAGAGTGTATAACAAAGAGGTCACCCTTCTATTTTATCAAATATATGTATAAGGGGTTGCCCAATGAACAAATAAGACTACAAGGACAACAATAGACTCAGTTGTGCAACATGTGATATATGAACAAGATGATTTGCCAGAGAGGATCATTTTGGCTAAGACTCTTAAAGGTATAACACACCCTTCCTTGAACATATAAGACAGATTTTCAGAGAAAAATACTTTGAAAACCAAAAGCTAACTTCCAAACATCAAGTATAACACAATAAGATTGAGAGGTAACAAGATTAAGTGAATTCTAAGCAATTACCACCACTTGTAATGAGAGAATGAAGCAAAATGAAAATCTTAAATTTTGAGCTCCATCTTTCTCATGGTCACACTTTCTTTCTTCAATCACTTTGCCTCCTTAATATCTTCATCTTTACCTTCTTCAATATTTGGAGCATTTTCCTTATCTTTGAGCATAATGTGATAATCCATTTCTTTTCTTTAATGCTCACTCTTCTTTTTTTTGGATAATTTATATAAAAATATTCAATTTATAAACCAAGTGATTAATCCAATTTCATTTTAAATGATAACACTAGTAGGAAAATGCAATTCTATGTCCCATTATTTACGTCAGTTGTATTTTGGATCCGACATTAAACAAAGACCGGTGGCAATTTTGTAATTAATTTATGTTAATTTAATTATTTATGTCGGTTAGTTTTAAATCTGACATGAAAATTCTAATTTCTATGTCGCTTATAATAACAACCGAGGTAGAAAAAGAAAAGTTAATATAAATTTATTAATTAAAAAAAATTTATATTGTTCTCATCAGTTTTGGAGGAAACCGACGCAAGAATAAAAGTAAATTCCTCACACACCCACTCGGCATCTTTCCCAATTTCAAACCCTTCCTTTTCCATAGCTTCTAATTCTTCGGTCCACACACCCACACCCACACCCACATGCTAGTGTCGAAGTTGTCGTACACACAGCCAGACCAACAGGCCATCACCGAAGTCGCCTTTTCTTGCCGTTGCCACTCCTCTACTTCCTCAGCAACGAATCACAACTTCGCTTCTCACAGATCAGCTCATCTTCACAAATCAACTCACCTTTGTCAATTGCGGCTCACAGCATTGAATTTGAGTTAAGGTATGCATTATACATGAGGAGTTCTCTTGTGCTCTTCGCACATTTGCCATTGCAATTCGTGGTTTGATATTTCTACTCTATTCCTCCTTACCAAAAGCCAACACGAAGACGATATGGGAGAGAAGACGAAGGTTTAAGGTTCAAGATTGCTCTCATTCATTCTAGCATCACAGATTGTAAGTGCTAATCTATAACTTTTCCCTAAAGTAATATGAGATTTTTGCTAGTTGATTGTCGCTCACTGGGTTGTGAGTCATGATTTCAAGGTTGTGGTTGTGCGTTTCGTCTCCTCTAGGTAATAGTAATGCTGAGTTGTCTTGCCTTCATATTTGCTTTTGGCAAGCATTCATGTCAAATAATTCTAAAGCTAAGATGGACGAAAAAAGGATTGAGTCGCTGATAATGTTATTCTTTTATGTCTAAGCATTAAAGGTCCATAGATTTAGAATTATACTGTGCCAGTGAAAGTCTAGATATAGTTTCTGAATAATAAACTTCAACAGATTGATTTCAAGAGTTGGAGGCCTTGTCTGAGAAGGGTCCAATTGGCACCTCTGAAGTACAATATGAGTCAGAAGGTTGTAGAAATGATGTGGAGGATGAGGCGGATACTATTGAAGGCTACGCAGCTGAAATAGAAAATGCATCAGCAACTCTATGTTTCTCAGCCACAGGGGAAAAGGTTTTTATAGTATGACATTGATATTTGAGAGAATTTTGCTTGTTCTTGTGTTCTATTTATACTTGCACATTTTGTAGAAAACTGTATGATGGGTGTTGGAAGTAGAGTACTCTTGAATGATATTTTCTTAACTAAATTAATTGTTTAAGAAGCTGGTCCTTAAGTTTGATTTTAGTGCAGCTTTTAATAAAAATTCCATCTCTGATTTGTCATGTTTTATTATGCAAATGTTCCATAAATTTCCAATAATTCAAGTAGCACCATTTATATATGTTTTATTTTATTTCTAGTTGTTTATTATGTTTCTCTTTCAGGGGCTCACAAAATGCTCATTTGGTGAAACTAATATGACATTGGCAGATGTGGGTTCCACCAAACATAATTTGTCAAACTAACCATGTAACACCTTACTTTTAACTCATTTCTCATAAATTAGACTCCTTTTAAATCTAATTATACTTGATCCTAAACTTGAATCACATAAGAATAAAAATCAGAATTTCCAAAATTTTCGGTTACTGTTCATATGGTAGTTTCTACTTTGCTGACTAAACTTTGAAAATTCATAAGTAATTCTAGAAAAATCATTTCATAGTGGTTCAAATCTCTAACAATAGATAAAAGCCTTCTAAACATGATAAAAATATGAAACAGAGTATTTCTTGACCAATTTATACAGTTTATTCCTCAAACATTTACTATATATTTGGTCATTTTCTCTTCCTTAGGATTTTGGCCTTATATTTAAAAATTCATATCTCACTCTACCCTGAGCCAATTCATACATTCTTTATGTCATATGAAAGCCCTGAATGTACAATTTTTATAAATATTTTTTTTGTACATTTATTTTATTTGCATAGGACATGGTGTTAACTTAAATCATAAAGGGTTAGAATTCCACTTTTCCTAGAACAGTTTTGGGAAAACCTCCATATCTCCTATCATATAGCTCCAATTACCTCCAAATCAGTGGCATATGAAACTTAAAACATATACCTTTCCATAAATATAAACCATTGAATTTTTGGAGCTCTACACGATTTATATCATCTTTTTAATTTTCCAATACCTAACTTTCAGTTTCTAGTTTTCCCAATCTTTCTCTATTTTGAACCCTAACTTTGAAAAATCACTATAATTTATACATATCTCCAATTGCAGTGCTCTTTGAACCATTTTAAAGCTCTACTTGTGTACTTTAAGGGCATATATATTACTTAAACTAGCTGCCTTAGCTTACATAAACAGTATCTACATTATCCTCAAAGTGTTCTACTTGAGTATTTTCAATCATAACTTTACAAAGTAAGCTTCATAGACATAATACATCATCATTCATTGTACTAAATTCATACATAACATTTCATAATGCTTTAATGATCATAATAGCATGGAGATACATATTTAGTAACATGCTCATAACTTTACATATCATTTCAAACAATTAGATCATAACTTAAAAAGAACATTATACTTCATCCTCTTTCTTCTTTCTCCTTGGCCCTCTTGACCCCTTCTTACCATAGCTTGGACCTAGACATGATGATCATTTGGAATGGTGAGATTCAAAAAATCTCAGTAGTTATATCCAATCATGCATTCACATCATCATATGATTTCATAAAATCATCAATGAAAATCATAACTTCATATTATGCCATACAATTCCATAAAATTTTTGGCTTGGTAACACTTTGTAAAATGGACATGCTAGGGTCATAAAACCCTTCAAATATTTAGCCAACAATTAAAATACATCATAAAGCATTCAAACAACTATATGGCATAGTCATATTATCATGGAAACAAAGTATGACAACATTAAACATAATAGGGAAAATAATTACCTTCTTGCTTTCCAATGATCTCCAAACTTTGTGTACACTTCCATTGATCTTAAAACAATTCTTGAAACCCTATAGCATCATGAAATAATACCATGAGCCACTGATTCATTAAGCTCATTCACAAAGTGGCATACTTCAACTAAAAATTCCATTTTATTTTCCCTTGATTTTCCTTTGTACAACATTATTGTTCTTACATAATTTGGACCCAAGAAATCTATTTTTGAGGTCAAAATTATGAAATTTCCTTTCCTTTTCAAACCCTAAATAGGGAAAAAATTTCAGAAATTTATAGAAAAATATCTACCTGATTAATTTGCAATCTAATGCCATATTCTTGCATCTTGAAGCATTTCTATGGTTTAGTTTCTTCATGACTCTATTTTCTCTCTCTTCTCTCTCTCTAGGCAGAAAATTTCAGAGGCAAAATAAGGAGAAGTACCCCATGAAATCCCACCAAACTCAAATATACACAAGATAATGACCATGAAAATCTACCTTGAAAATTTGGAGTCCAAAGCTTGCTTCTTGTTCTTGCTTCTTGCCCTTGAATTTTTTTCTTTTATGTTTCTCCTCTCTCCTTGCTGCAGTTCGGACGTGCTTGAAGAAGAAGATGAAGACTTAAAATGAGTTAAATGGATATTTCTCTCATAAAGTCACTTTTTTACTTCATTTTTTGACTTTTTGACATTTCTTCTAATAAAAGCTTTTCAATTAATTCCTTTTGTGTCCAATTCTGAATTCCACCGTGATTCACCTTCTTTTTTGGCCAAAAATTGCTTCATAAATTTTAATGGATCAAAATACTCTTTACCGATTAAATTTACCTGTACCGATTGAGTATTTTTGCCAAAATTGTCATTAAATTGGTACAGGATTGTCCAACAATTGCTTTTAGTCCAAAATCATTATCTAGACCCAAATTATATTTTAGCATAGTCCAATTATTTTCCTTGGATCAATACCGCCTTTTTTTGTAGTCTAAACTGACTTTTATCGAGTAAAATATTAATATTAAATCCTAATCACCCAATAAATGTTATTTTGACCTTAATAAATTTCATAATATATTTCATTGGGTCTAACTCATTGAGAGCTCATTTTAACTATAATTTTTCATATTTATAAAAATGCCCATGACCTGGGTTAATTTATAATTTTTAGAACTTTTAGGTTATTAACTGTAATTTTTCCCAAACTTATTGACTTAGTCATTCTTAAGGGACCAAATTGCAAACATTCTTAATTCTTGGGGCCAAAATGAAGTTTCTCTTTTTTTGTTTAACTTGGAAAAATGACCTATTTGCCTCTTTTAACGTTTAACGGTGTTTCTCCATTTTTTCCAATTCCTTTTGTATTTTACGATGTCAACTTTTTCATTTTTGGGCCTTTAATTCATTATTCACATTTTACTTCTAATTTAGAAAATGACTATTTTGCTCTTAAGCCGAGTTAAAAATGTAATTATCCATTCTTTCGGGTATTTTCTTGTAATCTTACCCAAAGACCAATTTTTTTATTATTTTTTTCTCAATATTCACACTAAGTTCAAATTGGTCTAACTCTTAACCTGGACCTCCTAGCTATGCAATACTTATACCATTGCGCTCAGCTTAGAGCGGGCTTTCATTTAAGTGCCTGTTTGGTTCTCCTTTTTGGAAACCAAACTGTACTTTCTAACCATCATTTTCTCTTTTTTTATCCAAACAGTTTTTCAGTAAACTTCTCTACTTTTATTCAAACTTCATTTTTGTAAATTGTGGTTATTCTAAAAATACTTTTACAAAAAGGCAAACCAAAGGGGCACTAAGTGGTATATTGCATATTTTTCAGTGTAGGTCCTAGAATTAATTTCTGTTAAAAACTTTATGAAAAATTAATTCTAATTAAGAATCAAACATAACTTCTTTTGAAAATTAAATGAGAAATTAATTCCTTCTAAAATCTGATTATTTGCAGCATTTTTGTCTCACTTCGATTCTCATTTTTTATTCATTTTATAACATCCCATAAAAATATAAATATTACAAACTACCTATTCCATTTTATCAGTGCACAAACTGAGTGATGATCTTGTACATAGTTATCTATAGGTTCGTTT
Source organism: Adenanthera pavonina (assembly GCA_026686845.1). NCBI lineage: Eukaryota > Viridiplantae > Streptophyta > Magnoliopsida > Fabales > Fabaceae > Adenanthera > Adenanthera pavonina. The sequence continues at coordinate 17,102,724 of JAIVEN010000017.1, forward strand.
ATTTGATTTTTATTGTATAATATATTTTGAAGAGTGTTTGCTTAAAATTTTTGTTTCATGTAAGGTTAAACTTTTTGATTACATTTGAAAGAAATCTATTATCCTCTTCTTCTATCCCCTATACTTCACATTTGTTTGTCCAACTGGTTTGTTATTAAACTAGAATGAGATTGAAATAGTAGTCAATTGTTATAGCATCTTTGATCCCTCGCAAATTTTTAGAGATGCATAGGGTATACATCCAATTAAGACCATCTATATCTTATTTTAAAGAATCTGGACTGTCTGGAAAAGAGGTGCATAGGAGATCCAAAGTCATCACATATTTGACAAGCTTACCATTTGAGATTAGCCTCAGATTTGGGTTGACACATTGATTACCAAACAAAACTCTAGACCACTTGATAATAAAAGGTCTAGTTTCCATGCAAAAGTTTAGGCAGAGAGCCTTCAAAGAAAAATTTGATAATAATCTCTAAAATTCTTTTGTCCAAAAATGATTAATTAGTTAAGGGATATTCTATATTTCTCTTATCTTTCTGTTCACTCCTTTTTCCATTTTTACAAAGCTTTCCCATTCTAGTTCTTCATACCTTATTCTTGTACTCCTGGTTTATTTACTTTAGCTGCTACTTAGATAAGGACTTCTTTGCCATATTCACCATTTTCAGGCATGGATAGAGCTGGGACCAAACCAAAAATCAATCAGGATTTTGTTCTTCACATATTAAACCTTTTTAATCCAATTATACAATCATATCAAAGTTCTCGTAATTTTTTCCCAAAACACAACAAATGCATTAGATTTTCTCCCATGGCACAAATGTCAAATGCACTACTAGATTCAAGATTTTAGAAACTTCCCTTGCTTGCACTAATGAATGTGTTTTTTCATGCTAATACACACACATGAGATTACCTATACAATGCATTAAGACCAACCACATAAAAAGAATCATTTTTATGTTACCTTTGTTTTTTTGGAAAAGGTTTATGTTAGCTTTTTGGGTTCCATTTACTGTTTGTAACTATGTCTTGTGTGGACCATGCAGGTGACTTTGGTCTAGCAAAGCTGCTTAATACAATAGATCTTGCTTCCACAGTATTATGTTTATTGATATATATATATATATATACATATATTATTTTTTATGCCTTCTTGAGAAACTTTGTTCTATTTCTCTTGGTAACAGGCTTTCATACTAAGTAGTAGACACTTTCCATTTCACAATTGATAATGTCTCATATGCATACATATCTTGCCCTAAACTTCCCATCACTGATATTAGTTACACTTTAATTAAATCCACTGATTGATGCCTTATTATTATTTGTGCCATTCTTATTCTTGTGTACGTTGTTGGAACTCTAAACTATGTGTCCTGAGCTACTTGCAAATATCTGATAATTGTCTTTGACAAAACCATATGAGATGGTCATATGGTTATAAATCTGTTATATGGTCACCTGGTAAAAACTATATGTGTCTTTAGCTGCTTCCAAGGGTTTCCACTATTAGCTAGCTAGGCAACAAACGGAAAATGGGTGACGCAAAGTTAATTTGCAATGATAAGAGATAGTCACTGAGTGGTATGACTGCTCTTATAACAGAAGGAACTCGAGGAATCGGGTGAGTTATTACTTCTACAGTATTTAAGTCAAAGTTCATCTCTAGCTATTCCATTTGGTCTTTATAATTTTCTGCTTTTCATTCATCTTCATTCACTGGAAATTAGGCATGCCATTATGGAAGAGTTAGTAGAATTTGGATCAGCTGTGCATATTTGTTCACGTAACCAAGTTGATATACTATCTCGTGACCAACATCAAAATTTAATGCAAGTTGTTGCTTCCATTTTTCATGGAAAGCTCAACATCCTTGTAATATTCTCTCAGGCTCCATTGTTTGGGGGAAAAATAAAAGGAAACATTAGGATTAATAGGCTTTATATATAAACTGAAATTATTATGAAGGCTTGAAAGAGAAACACCTTATTATTATGTGCCACTAAAATTTTTCAATTTTAATTGCTATTGTTTTTGTACTCTGGGATTGCTGGAATAGAAATGCAGAGACAAGAAGGAAAAAAAAAGAAATTTTGGGCCTGTTTGGTTCTGTTTCTGAAAACAGTTTTTCTATTTTCAGAAACAGACAACTCAGAAAACTTGTTTGGTAAACATGTTTTTTATAAATTGTTCTGAAAAACAGAAAAACAAAAAAACAGAAAAATTAGAACACCTTTAAGGTATTTTATAGTTTTTGTTCTGAAAAACACAAGGAAAGATGAGAAACATTTATCTCATTAATGGTAAAGTTATAAATTTTGAATAACTCATCTATCACTCACTAGTTATGATTTTGAGAACAATTATTCAAATAGATTTTTTTATTTTCTTATTTTCAAAACTTATTTTTAGAAACAGTTTTACAAAACTATTGTCAGAATAATAAAACAAAAAACACTATCAATCATGACCCTTGTTTTTTTAATTGAAAGGAGTTTCGAAAACGTTTGTTAGTAAAAGCGTTCCCGAAAGTTTAGAAAGCGTTTTAAAATCGCCTTCAAAGCTCAAAACAAAACGTTTCTAAAACGTAATTTCTACTTCTGTTAAAAAACAACTGATGTAAAAAAATTAATTTTTTACGTCAATCAAATCTACATCACCTACATAATTGACATAAATAAGTTATAATAACTGAAGTAAAAAATGCTTTTTGCAGTAATGTAAGTACAATATAAAAAATATAATGATCACTAAATACAAATATCATGAAAACTTTTAATTTCATTATTTGACATTATAAAAACTAATCATATTAGTTAATAGACCTAACGCTATATCACTATCTTGGATCAAGAAAGAATCTAGGCTATTGCATACTTGAGAAATGAACGTAAGTATGATGGTGTAAGAATTCTTGGTGTGAGTTTAGTTATAACTTGGTGCAACACATCATTTTTTGCAACTTTCTTGGCACATGAAGATTTCCCACATTTGCAGGGAGGGGAACAGAGTTGCTGATAGATTAGCTTCCCATGTGTCTGCCTCCCAACCAGGTACTATTGTTCTATCACACCCTCCTTCTGATTGCTTACAACTTTTTGAAGATATAGTAGGAGTTTTCTTTCCAAGAATGAGCTCTATGTAGTTGTTTTTCCTCACTAATCGTTAGAAAAAGAAAAAAAAAAGAAGTATAATAGACAGACTCAATTTAAATTAGTTAGTCAAGAAAATCAGTTGATATTTTTTTTTTAAAAAAGTGCATTAGACGCTTACTTGATTGTGTAAACACTTGTGAAGTTGACTTTTTTTCCATAGACACCTGTGATGTTAACTTACTCAACATATGGGCCAACAGGGACATATGATCACGGTGTGAACATGGACCTCAATTTTATTGGGCTTGAAGTGTACTTAAGCTTGGTCCAAAACTTGGCGTACTAAATAATAGTTTGACGAGAGAAGTATTTTCATTAAAAAAAGAAAAAAGAAAAAGAGCTGTTCGCCATCAAATATCAACCACAATCAATTCAACAACATTATTTCTTCTCCATTTTTCAATCTTTATGATAGATATTTATCATTATTTATTTTATCTTTGCCAAGTTATGTGACATTAAAATGACATGTTAATATGATATTAAAATACTTTAGCAAAGAAAAAAATAAATTAAAATATTAATTAATTTTTTATATAAAAAATACAAATTCCAATAGTTAGTGATTTTGATGCTTATTCTTCATAAATGGAGGAAATTTAATTAGGAATGGTTTACCTTTTATATCATTTATATGTAAATATAAAAAAGAAATTCAATTAGTTTTATACTTAAATATATATTCTTTTAAATTTTGTTCCTAGCTGCCTTTTTGGTGGAATAAAGTTTCAACAATTCTACCAAGAGATGTTAATTATAATAGAAAGGTTTATGATCATTTAAATATAATATCTCAGGTTTAAAATTGTATAAATGGAGAATATGTCTTTGGAAAAATTTACTTCCATTTGGAGCATGACGCTACTCGATTTGAATTAATTAGAGTCTAAATAACAATAAAATATTGCATGGTTTTTTTCTATAAAAAACAAAAAAAGTTTCAACGCTTTCTCACACATACACGCACACTTGTCGAATGTCATTTTTTTTTAATCGTTGCGTTGGTTGAATGCCATATTCAAACATGCACTATGTGGATTTTGCCACTTGTAATATACAGTAACAAACGCGTTCAAACTTCAAACATATTGCGCATTCTTTTGTGTTTTTTTTTAAAACAAAAAGTGTGGTTTTCAACATTGCTTTCTATATATGCCAATGCCAATATTATTAAAATTAATATTAATATAAAATATAAAATTTTTAGCAAGCCATCTTATTCATAACTGGTGAATAATATGATTTATATTTCAAAACTGAGAGATATGTCTAATTTTAGTAAATTATATAAAGTCTTTTTAAATTTCACCAAATTTATCTAGATCTTTCATCTATTTTTAAAATATATTAATCTTTTTAAAATAAAATTTTATTTTATTACTCAATTTAATTTTACAATTTCTTTGCCAAAATATTGTTTGTTAATTTAAATATATTTTTAAAACTAAAATATTAATTATTCTATAAAACATAGAAGAATCAAAATTATTCTGAAGGAAGGAAATTACATTAGATACTTTTTAAGGCTATTAATAATTTTTTTATAAAATTGTAATTTAAGTTGTTAGATGTTACAATAATATTTTAGATTTATAATGTTAAATTATTTGTAATATTTATAGAACTACTTATAATAATTTTAAAATGCACACGATATAATTTTAATCTTACAGAAACATTTAATTTTAAAAATTATTTAAAATAATTATTATGAATATTGAATTGGATTTTAAAAAAATAATAATAAGGAGCTTTTGTTTCAAGATTTTAATTCTTTAAAATAATTATAATTTTATTTTTTTAGTTTACACCAATGTGAAAAAAATTATATCTAACTAGTTAGTTTGACAGGTTTGACAAGGAACCAGTCCCAAGTCCAGTTCGGTCATAATTGAAGATTGTCTAGTTTTATAATTGTAACGAACCGACATAAAATCAATCAGAACCATATAAAACCGGTTTGAACCGATTTGTTTTTTAAATTTTTAAATATTTTTTATTTTTAATATAAAATAACATTATTTTTAGTAATTAGTTGCATTATTTTTTATGTAAATTTTTTTTCTTTCTATATTATAATATTATATAAGTATTATCATAATAAATAATTATTAATAATGCTAAATTTACTTAATAAATAATATAAAAATAAAATATAAATATACTATTTTAAATTCAAAATATAATTATAAATAAAAATTAATTTATTTAAATTTTAATATTAAGTTAGAAAAATTATTAATAATATTTTAAATTTTCTATATAATATATAAAATTTAAAAAATATTAAATTTATTTTTATTTTAAATTAAATATTAATTATATAATTATAAATAAATATTTTTTATATTTTTATTTAAAACATATCAATTTACTTATAATTGGCTTAACGTGGATAACTATCGAATGTTGAACCATTTTCCTTCTTCGATTTGATGGCGGGACCAGTTTTTAATACTTTAAAATATCGCCGATCGCCATCCTCTGGTGTAATTTTGTCATCTTGTTCGACCGGGAAAGAAAAATAGAGCGACGGCTTGGTCTTAGATTCTTCCTAGTACCTTATCTTGACTCGGTATCTGCACTTTCTGCCACGTGGCACCACCCGCCAACTCTCTTCCCGCCGCACAATCACGACGGCGACTTCCTCCTTTCCAATTTCAAAACATTCCAAGCTTGTCATCTTCACAGGTTCAGAACCAGAGGTTTGCAGCAATGGACGCCAGCCACCGCAAGCCATTGAAGACCAAGCTTGAGCGCCGAAACGCCATGAAGAACATCGATTACCAAGTTCCCACCACCAACTCTGCTTCCTCATACGACGACGTCGCTTCACTCGACCTTTTACACCAAACCAGCTTCAGGGTAAAGGGCTTCGACGGTGAGTTCGACCTTCTTTTTCGCAGTTTAGGCCTTTCTGGACCCGAAGACTTCGAAATTCCCACTGCAGATTGGAAAGCCCGGGAGGCTCGCTCTATGCATAGTAATAATAACGCGCTAATTAAGAAGGAGAGAGATGAAATTCAAATTTCTGCTGAATTTCAAGGTGGGGTTGGAATCAATAGGGATACAGGGCTGAAAGGTAAGAACGTTCGACCTGAGGTGGATAGGAAGATTGCTGTTTCTTCTTCTAATTCGAAGGCTTTGGGGTCCTATCAGGATGGTGGTGGGCGAATCAGAGGTGTTAGTAGGCCTTCTGTTCTATTGCCACCGCCGGCGGCGACGGTCCGGCCTGTTGATGATGTGAGTTCTTTTGCTCCACAAGATGATAGGGTTAATGATTCACCAATTAAGGATAGGGGCATTAGTTCTTCTGGTGAAGATGTTCTTGAAGGAAATGAGGAGGTTGTTGATGGAGACGTTAATGTTATTTCAGATTCTGGTTCATCTGCATCTCATGATGATAATGGTGGTGGTGATAAGGCTACTGGTGTGATTGATGAGTCAGTTTATAATGTCTCACCAAATGGGTCATTTAGACGCCCTTTCTCCTCTTGGCAAAAGGGAGGGATTCTGGGAAAGGGGTCATTCGGGACAGTTTATGAAGGCTTTACTAGGTGATTATTCCTATCTGTCACTCTCCTTTCAGTTCACACATTCCTTTTAAAGGGAAACCACCTTCTTGTTCTATATTGCACTGAAATTGTTTTGGTACAAAACAAAACTTCCGGGAAGTTTAGCCTTGCTAATTAAGCCACCCCTATTATCTAAAGCTTCTTGCTTGCTAACTACCTATACTTTTCACCTCCAGATTACATCGAATGGCTTACATTGCATGAAAATTAAATAAGATAAAAGGTGATTCTTTTGTTTGTCTACATAATCATTTGGGGGTATGTGTTTGATTTATCTTATATAAATAAAACTTAGATGGTATGCTATATTTAACTATAATCCTTACAGGGATGGTTATGATTTAATCATTATGAAAAATTGCAGCAGAGTGCTGAGGAAGTAAGGTTTGTCTTTTGATGAGTGTTTTTGGGGATGGTTGTAAGAATTTTGAGAGCGTGTGATCATTAGCGAGATGGGCTTGGCTATTAGTACTACACTTTGTACTCAAACTAGTTCATGATGATTATAAATAGGCACACAAGGTGCTGGGCTAAGTAAGTCAGTACTCCCATTTGGATTATTCTTATATCCCTGTGGTTATGCTAAAAGTTGTTTGCTTTGTAGACTGAAACAATAAAGCTTTTTATTATCTGTTCACATTATTTTCGTGTGGAAGGCATCTGCATGATTCTTATTTTGATTTTATATGACTTTTAAGAAACTAAATAAAGAAACTATAGGGAATTTGCAGTATTGCTCCTCATTTAGGGTAGCTGTGCCAGCACTGACAAGGTGGTCTTTTCTAATATATATATGTATATTACCGAAGGCTGACTTGGTTCAGATTGACAAATGTATATTTTAATTTAAAATAAGCAATTCACCCTAATAGTGAAATATTGAAATTAGTAGTTTCATCAGTTCTTCCATATGAACCTAGCATGAGATTTTTGGTAGTTTGGCTTAGGAGATTCCGCAAGATCTTTTGTGCTAAATTTAAGTATCAGAGGAGACCATTTGGAAGATACAATAGCAGATACAAACCATTCTGCTGAAAGAAAAGATTAATGGAAAGAAAAAAAGAGTCTTGTTCAATGGACTAGTCATTTTAACCTAAAAGTTAAAGTGTTTTTGGTTTTACGGTATAATGTTTTTCAATACACATATACACAATTGTAGTTATGCATTTATAATTTTTTTATGAAAATTATATCATTATTTAACTGAAAAATATGTAAGATTTTGTAAAAAAAAGGTAGAAAAAAAAAAGTGCTAGCTCATAGGTTGGCCTTTTTAAATTGTGAGCTAGTATGAGCATGTATTGACTCCCTTATTTTGGCCTGTTTATGGCTAGCTCGTGTCAAGGCAGGCCAGCCCTACTATCCAAACCTGATAAAAGAAAGCTAGTTTCAAGCGTTACATTTTCCTCAATTTATATTTATTCCTGGACTTGACGGGGGGTAACACGTACATTTCCTGTCCTACAGTGATGGGTTCTTTTTTGCCGTGAAGGAGGTTTCTTTGCTGGATCAAGGAAGCCAGGGAAAACAGAGCATTTTACAAATTCAGCAGGTGAGAGGGCTTACTCTACCTGTCAAAGCGTACAATGCATAATTGTTTTGTTTGATCTTTATTATATGAACATTCTGTTTCCCATCCTTTCTTTCAGGAAATATCTCTTTTGAGTCAGTTTGAACATGAGAACATAGTTCAGTATCTTGGCACAGACAAGGTATTCTGTTCTTTAGTTATCATGTCTCTTTTATTCCCTTTTCAATATGATATTCTTGGTTGTATGTATGCATTTTTATGATGAAGGAAATTGTAATGAACATATTGTAACTCTCCAGCCATCCATTTAGTTGAGTTGCTTATAACTTTTAGCATATTGATAATTGTGGCAAAGGACAATCTTAGTAGAAAATAGATATTTCTTATTTTCTCTGATGGATATGGCAGAATGAAATAAAATACCTTAATGCTGTATATATGAAGGAATGTGAGACCCTGGAGCTGATTTAAGGAGACAACTGCATATTTCTGAGTATTTAAGATGGGATAAGTAATGTATTACTTTTCTTTTTGGATCTCATAATTAATGCATCACCAATAGAAGTAAACTTTCTTATCAACCAACATTAGATTTCCCCTATGAAAGTGATAGGATAATTCTGTTTACAAAAATATGAACTGTGAAGATGATACATTTAGTTGAGAGTGTTGCAGTGTAAGACCCTTTTATGCAATGTTTTATAAACCGGACCAGACGTTGAACTGGAAATGCTATTGGGTCATGGTTTTTATAGTTCAACTGGTTAGACCGGCGGCCGAACTGGCGATGTAATAATTAAATAAAAATAATATTATATATAATAATATATGTATAAAAATAAAATATTAAATTATTAAGAAAATAAATTTAAGTAGTTCAAGTTCATAATAAGTTAAGAAATTCACTTGGTAATAATATATGTTAAATCATTTTAAGTAATATTAAAACATTTCAACATAGTAACACTATATGACCATAACATTATAAAATGACTATATAATACAATGAAATTTTTTATTTTTATAATTAGCAATTTTAAAATAGAAAGGCAAATAGTGTTTTTATTATCTAATAATTTTTATAATTGATAATTTTGGCCAAAAAAATTAATTTAGGTTAAATTTTACACAAATTAAAAAACCGTTTGGTTCTCTTAAAATCGCTTTGGTTCCTGGCTCAAAAGCTGGATCAAAGCCATTCAATTTGGTCTAACCCCTAAAATGGTCTAAAGCTGAAAAGTGAGCCGTTGTTGTTTCTGGGTGATAGTCCAACTAGTTCAACCGTCCAGTCCGGTCTGGTTCTTAAAACATTGCTTTTATGAGCTTTCAGTATTCAAGTTTTGAACAGATAATTCACCCTAACTGCCTCTTGCGGATCTTCATTTTGCCTTATCTTTTTGTCACTTTGGATTGCAAATAAGCCAGACATTATGCATTGTTTTCTATATCAGCTTTCAATCCTGCACTATTTACCTTCAAATGTTTGATTGGAGTAAGTGAATACTCATTGGACCATACATGTAAAATTACATCAATGATGATTTTTCTTTGGCCTATAAAATTCCTTTAATGATGATTGATTGGCTATTTCATGTCTGATTGTCTTCTTATTCCAGTTTTCTGGATACATAGGGCATATAAAAATGGCTGATTTTACTGAGGTCTTCTCCTAAAATAGTTTTATGCTTGGTTCTGTCACGTAATAGCTATTGCTTTTCAAAGGTTTCATTTATCCTCGACTCTGGTTTGCTGATTATAAGCTGTCTATCTCAGGATGAGAGTACGCTATATATCTTCCTTGAGCTTTTAACAAAAGGGTCATTGGCAAATCTCTATCAAAAGTATCATTTAAGGGATTCTCAAGTTTCTGCTTACACGCGGCAGATTTTAAGTGGCTTAAAGTATCTTCATGATTGTAATGTGGTTCACAGGTAACTCAGAGCAAAATTAATGTATTGGTTGTGATAGATGCTTTCTAATTTTTTTGTCTAGATCTTCCATTGCTGTGTGATGAAGATTCAACAAAAGTTAATTTTGTGTATAATGTTTGTGCATTGATGGTAAAAATAGATGAGAGAAAATGGAGGCCGCTTAGAAGCTGTAGCCTTTGTATTGCGATATAGTCCCTCCGTCCCATACGATGTTTTACAAAAATCACAGATATTAGGAAAGGTAGTTAAAGGTAATTGGAAGTCTTAATTTTTGCAAAAAATTACTGTGATTCCAAAACTACCCTTTATTCACTTTTCTTTTGAAATTAATTATAGTGGTATCATTTATTAAAAAAGAGAGGGGGGAATATTTGTAGAATGAATTTATTTAGGGTATTTTTGGAAAAAGTTCATAAATGCTCTAGTAAACCTTACAAAATGTCTTATATTATAGGATATGAGAATGTTTATAAAATGTTTTATAATATGGAGCAGATGGAGTATTATAACTGTACCAAGGGTTTATTTACACTATATACACTTGAGATCCAAATAAAAATCTAATCAGATCCCTATAAAATAAAATAAAAAAGATATTAACTAAAAACCTATTAAAACATATATACAAAGACATAATAACAAGTAGGTTAAGAAACATGGGCTAGGCTAGAAGCGCAATCTCCAACAATGTTCTAGTGAAACATTAATCTAATACTTTCTGTAAAATTAAAGAGTATTCAAAACTACAGTATGTACTATCACAATCTGGGAATAGCTGGATGGATCAGATGTAATATTTTTCTATAATTATGATATTGAGGGATGATGCTATACTTTTTGTGGTGCTTGTTAGCTTATATTGTCTTATATTATCAAATTCAAAGCTTCTTTAACATGTAGAGTTTGTTGCCTCGTTTTTATTATTGATTAACTGACTTTTCCTTCTAAATTTTGGTTTGAAATTGTGTTTTCAAACATAGGTGTATCATGAGATTGACAAGAAACCATATAATGAAATGCTTCCTTACATATCAAATATAGTTTCCCATCTAGGGAGGAGAATCAGTTATAAAAATACTTATTTTAAGAGTGAAAATGCTTGACTTTGATGTATCATAAATAATACTGGCCAATTAAGACTCTAATTTGTTCTTTTGGCTTTTGAGGAAGCATCCTACAATCTAAAGTTTCAATCTTAATTTTCAATTTAAGGGACATCAAATGTGCTAATATATTGGTTGATGCAAGTGGATCAGTAAAGCTTGCAGATTTTGGATTGGCGAAGGTACCCTTTTTTTCGGCAAAACTAAGTTACTCTATTTTGCGCACCCCAACCCCCCTACCCCCCCCCTCTTTTTCTTTTTTCATTTTGGTTTGAATAAAACTTACAGTTTTTTAGTGTTTGTTATTATTTTTTTTCCAATAAAAACATAAAAAGTGACTTTTTTTATTTGTTACAGTTTAGCATCACATGATTGGATATTTCAGAAACTTTCTCTACATCATTTTTTATCAGATAACTTGATGCCAAACACCTAGAGAGTCTTACCCGAGTCTAGTTCACTGTTTTTCAACAAAAAATTTGGATAATCTTATTGACAAAAAATTCATCTTCTGATTGCTTGAAATTGTTCACTTTTACCTTTACAGGCTACAAAATTGAATGACCTTAAATCAAGCAAGGGCTCTCCTTTCTGGATGGCCCCTGAGGTTTGCCTCTGCTCTTGCATCATTTATTTGATATGATTCCGTCTGATGGATAAATTAAATTGTGATCATGTAGATGTTTAAATTCAGATGTTAGCGCACACACCCACACACACACATCAAATTTTTTTATTTTCTGTAGAAATATAAAGTTCAGGTCTTAAATGCATTGTATTGTGAATTTTAAATTTGGGCTTTCTTACATTTGACTTCTTCACCATTGAATTTGATTACAGGTTGTAAATTTGAAGGGCCATGGCTATGGACCAGCAGCCGACATATGGAGCCTAGGATGTACGGTTTTGGAGATGTTGACACGACAGCCTCCTTACTCTGAATTGGAATGGGTATGTTGCTTTTTCCCCCTCCAATCATATAGTGTTGTGTTCTCCTATTTTTCCTCCACTCATCAGAGAACCAGATTCTTCCCTCTATTGCCTTCACTTTCCCACTCATATTTCGTTCTTTTTTAAATTTAAATTCATACTTGTGGTGTATTTAGCTGCTTAGACTATTAACCTTGTGTTATAACAGATGCAGGCATTATTTCAGATTGGCAGGGGTGAACCTCCACCAATTCCTGAATCGTTATCAAAAGATGCCCGAGACTTTATTCAAAGATGCTTACAACTTAACCCGGGTAGACGGCTGACTGCAGCTATGTTGTTGAAACATCCATTTGTAAGGAGACCACGCTTGCCTCCAAGAAGTCCGGCTTCGCCGCTTGTCAATGTTGTTCAATCTTAAGTTCTCAAATCTCAATTCAGCATTTTGGCATTAACCTGGGAATGCTTTTCTGCAAATCATTCAATCGGGGTGGACACACATTTCAGGCTTTGAACTGTGGAATTTTCTGGAAAAAGGTTAGCAGCTATGCCAATACCTACTGGAGATTTTGCGGACAATCCTTAACTGGTTGGTTGTTATCATCTGAATCGACAAAGGGTTGATCCCTTCCTGGGGAAGGTAGGCTCAAGGAAAGGGAGTGTTTGCATTTGCAGGAGTTCTGGAAAAGATAATTCTTCACCTTATGAAGGAAAAGAAGTTTCCTCTTCATCCCAGAAGGTGGAATCTTTTGTTATAACTGGAGACTCAGTTGAGATATTTTCATACTGAGAAAATAGGCTTCTTCATTTTTGGCTGAACTAGAGGCGGGCCCCTACATTGCATGGAATCATAGATGAATCATACTATTCATGGCTAATGAAAAAAGTGCGATTGTTTATAAGTTTTATAACATATATTGATATTGATGCTTGGTAGGGCAGTGTGCAACCACAAATGAGAAATATGTTATGGCCATATAATGGCTTACTTGGTGCAGACTGTCTTTCTTTTTTTTTTTGGGTGATTATCATGGTCATGTGAGAAACTCTACTTCTATAGAGTTATAACGAGTCCCAAGCTCAGGTAAAAGAGAAGGATTATATTAGGCCCTCAACAGCTAACGAAAAACTGGCAAATCTTTTATGATATGGATAAACAACACTAAGGTGGTTGTTGTATTATGGTCATGTGAGACTGAGTCAAGCTTGTACATATCTCCATTGATCTAAATTGGATCCCTTACATTCATCTATCTGGAAAGAGTGACACGGAATAATATAACTAGAAGGTTCACAAAGACAAGTCATCCATGTCAGAACAAAAGTTTTACAAGAGAATTCAGAAGAGTTTTCAACTGCAACCATTGTTGCCACTGGTATATACACTGGTTTTAGGCCACAACCATGCAAGTGCAAAATAGCTAGCCAACGAAGGAAAATAGTTTACTTGCAGGGAAGCAATCTTTATTGAGAGTTTTGAAAAAAAGTGAAAGTGTAGCTGAACTGAACATTGTTAAATGTTTTATGTTTCCTTAAAATGATTGAAGTATTCCATATATTTATTGTTAGTGTCAGTACCTTTTGTGAAGTGTAATATTTTTGCCAAATTTTATCGTGGCCTTGAAACCTTTTGGGCATGAATTTGATCTCCCAAATGTTCCCCAAAAACATTTTATACTATATATTAATGTTAAAATTGGACTATCTTGCATATGTTTAGACCCATTTATTCAGAACCTATATAATAGCAAAATAAAAAGGAAAATCATATATCTGGTAATGTTAGTATATATATGTATGTATATAAAATATCAAATTTAGATCTTATTAGCGTCATGCACCTCAAGTATAGTCTTAATGGATGGGCACAATTCGTTTTCGTCTTTTCGATAAAAGGATGAGTCTAATAAATACCTCTCGTTTTCATATAAAATACCTTTCGTTTTTATTACGATCCTTCATAATAAATATATACTAAAACAAAATACCTCTAGCTTTCAGGTGATAATATGAAAAATTATACTAAAATACCTGTATAAATTAATGTTTATTACGAAGGATCATAAAAATTATAATTATATTGAACGACCAAAATATAATCAATTGATCTAAGGGTGTTTTTCATAAAAAAAAAATCTAAGGGTGGTCAAATGTTTAGTTTGGTTCGTTTTTTTAGTAAAAGTTAAACCAAATTAAATCAATCAATTCTGCTAGAATTGGGACTTGATTAGTTCTTAATGAGGTCAATTTGGTACGATTTCTTACTCTATTTAATTCAGTTTGGTTCATGCTAACTGAATTATTATTATTGTTGTTGTTAATAACTTTTTTTTATCCCTCATTTTTATGATGTGCATAACTACATATGAGTATGTTGTCTCCTCTTTTTTTTTTTTAAGTAATGTTCAATAACATTTGTACTTCTTTTACTATTCATTCCTTTTGTAATTTCAAATAAATTTGTTCTCTTTTATAGTTTATACTATTATCTTGCCAAATTCAACTTTGAATCATCTCTAACTTTTTTCTTTTGGCCAAATCATCATCTCTAAGTTAAATATGCACATATTGAAACTTTGCTAAAGTGTGAGTAAAGGCGGTTAACTTTCCTATTTGACATTAATTTAAGACTTCCTTAATTTCTAATTTTGCTACTATCTCAATTTAGTTTTGGGAATTTTTTAGTATTTTTGAGAAGTATATAATTTCAAAAAAGTAGATAAAAAAAGTTGTGCCGTAACTTATTTGAAAAATATTCAAGAATTGTTGCACTTGTCAATATTGGAAAACACTATGGCGGAAAAAAATGGAAAACTCGTTACCAATATCCAGAGATAGCATAGCAAACCAAATTATGTAATGGGAAAATTCTAGATAAATAACAAGAAATCAAAATATTTTTAAAAAGGAACACCAATTCTCCCTAATTTCCAAAAACAACCAAGGTTACAAATTGGAATTAAAATTTGATGGAAAATGAGGAATATGCCCCTATATCTATTTGCAATTGACTTTTACTTATTTACAATATATAGACATTTGTTTACAACTAATATAAGCTCATTAGTAAGTAGATAATAATATTGCTTGCAAATGAATCTATTTCACTTGTAAATATACTATTATTACTTACAAATGAGTTTGTATCACTTGTAAATGAGTTAATCACACAGAAAGAGTATTTTCATATTTTGCTTTTTAATTTTAATTTTAATTACAAATCTTGGTAATTTTAGAGAATTAGTTGAAGAAGGGTTCTTGTTTAGAGATATGTTGGTTCCTTGGTATTTATCAGAAATTTTTCCTTATATAGTTTAGGTGTGGCATGAATGAAGAATTAATGACCTTGATAATGTCATATCCTTGTTAAGGGTTACAAGTAACTAAATTTAGGCCTAGTGGTATATTGATTGAAACATTGTATAGAATAAATAGGAAGGTTTAGGTAAATTAAAGAAAATCACATGGAAAAAATTACCATTCCAACTCAATAATGTTCAAATATGACTTAATGATACTATATAGCAGATAACTAAATAAAAGAATAAATATAATAGATTTGGTTTGGTTTAGGTTTTCGGAGTTATAAATCAAAGTAGAACCAAACCAATTAGTTTTGTCAAGTTAAAAATCGAAACAAACCT
Source organism: Adenanthera pavonina (assembly GCA_026686845.1). Lineage (NCBI taxonomy): Eukaryota > Viridiplantae > Streptophyta > Magnoliopsida > Fabales > Fabaceae > Adenanthera > Adenanthera pavonina. The sequence continues at coordinate 17,118,599 of JAIVEN010000017.1, forward strand.
CATTTAGAATCAATTATGATCGGTTCCTTTCAATTTAGTTTGGCTCCCAGTGAGTTTGAATTGATTTTGAACACACTAGAGTTCATTATATTAAGTGGACACAAGTTATGCTCCCACCTCCCAAATTTTTTTTTCTTAACACTTATATATGTATTTTTATATGATAGAAATAATGATTTTGTGTTCCCACCTACCTCCTTCCCAAGAAAAAAATTCCGTATAATCAATTAATCATATCATAGCCCAACAACATGAGATCAAATAAAATGCACAACTTAAAAATACTCCAAAGCCCAAATGCCCACAATATACAAGAACAAAGAAAAATAGGGTTTGCTAAAAGAATGGCTCTTCATCAACAAAATGAATTTACAATAGGATATCATTATAAAGTTGACATTTTTAATGTAGTGATAGACTCTTAATTGTAGGCATTGAATAATAAATTTAGTAATTATATAGTAGAATTGCTTATTCTTAGCATAGCTTTAAATCCAAGAGAGATGTGTAAATAATTTAGAATTGATAATACGTGCAAGATGGTAGAAAAATTCTACCCTCAAGATTTTTTGGAACATGAAATGATACAATTTAGGATGTAGGTTGAGCATTTTGATCATGTAACAACAACTTTGATTTTCAAATATTGGTTACCATTTTTTATATGTACCAATGGTTGGTGAAAATGAAAAAAATCATAAATTTATCCTCTTGTATATGGACTTGTAACTTTTATTCTCACTCTTTTAGTGTTTACAACTATAATAGAGAGATCTTTCTTAACTATGAACATTATTAAAACTATGCAGCGTAGTCAGGTGGAAGAAGAATATCTCTTTAATTGTTCACTTATGTATATTGAAAGAAAAATTGTTGAAGAGTTTAATACAGATTCTCTTGTTGGTGAAAAATTGTTGAAAAAAAAAAGTTTAGATTTTAATGTGTCATGATTCATAGTTAAAAAAAATGTACTGTGACTCTTTTCTATGCAGTCACTTCGTACACTTTCCAGAAATTAACTTTTTGGAGAATATATATTTGAAAAATTTATGCATTACATGTTTGGTTGACTTTTTATTTTTCAAGAAATTTAAATTATTTTTTAAATAAATATATTATATTTTAATATTAATGATATAAATACCTTTTTTATTTCTTAATTTTTAAAAAAATCAAAAGTCTTTTTAAAAAATTAATACAAAACACTAGAAAAATATAACTTCTCAAGGTTTGGCTCGGAAAGTACTACTTTGTGAGTTAAACTTAATTTTTTAGGAAGTTTTACAATTTTTCTAGCTAAGAGTCATTTATCTCTTTTTGAAGAATATTTTTTTAATTAATTGAACTTACGGGACTTGACAAAATCACATGATGCTCTCACTTATCCCATATTAAGTGAGTCCTAAATATATTTTAACTATTCAACTAAAAATATTATTGGCTCTCACCCTGAGAGCAAGAAGGAAACTAGAAAATAAAATAAAATAAGACAGAAATTTGAATTAATGGACATTAATATTAGATGAGAAGCATGAGGGCAATCAACTTTAATTTCTTCACACACACACACATATATATATATATATATATTTTATAAATATATATATATATATATATATTAACTTGTGGGATATGTGTTCTAAAAAAAACTTGTGGGATATAAACCGTAACAGTATCAAATCATTTGATTCAAATGTACCAACATGAATTAGCATTAAATGTCTAATTTTCCCCTAACAATACGCTGCATGGAAATTTCATGATTCTAAATGATAGTAAGATAACTTAGATTTTATACTTAATATTGATTTAGTCTTCCAAATCACAATCTATTTTTATATATATAGTATAAAAATTGTAAATACTAGTTATTCATGAATCATAGATAATATGGATATTTGCGATTTAGTACAACACAAAAAATTAGTGTTGACAAAACTCAAAACTGAATGAACCATTGAAGAACCCGTAAATCAGTGCTAAAATTGGTTTGGAATTTTGAAGAATCAAACTAAGAATAGAACCAGCTAAAAATAGAACGGATCAAGAACTAACCAAACTGGTAAAAAAAATAGGGGAAATTTGGCCAAAACTAATCAAAAACCAATAAGAATTGATCAAATTATTTTTAATTTTTATGATTAAATGGTATTATTTCTAATGTAAAAATAGCATTATTTTTTAGATAATTTTTTAATGTTAAAATATTATATATAAACATTATTATGACAGATAATAATTAATAATTATAAATTTACTTAATAAATAATATGTTGATGAATTTTCGAATTTAAAATATGATTATTAATAAATATTAACTTATTTAGATTAGATTTAACTATCAAATTATGAGATTTATTAGTAATTTGGTCAAAAAAAAGAAATTTACCAGCAATAGTTTTTTATGATCCATGATTATTAATAATTAAAATTTTACGTAATAAATAATATGATGAATTATTAATTAATTTTTTTAAATATAAAATATAATTATTAATAAATATTAACTTATTTAGTTTTAACTACTAAGTTATGAAATTTATTAATAATTTGATTGTAAGAGAAATTTATTTTTAATAGTTTTTTAATTTTTTATATAAAATTTGAAATATATTAATATAATTAGTGCCAATTTAATAAAATTTAATAACAGTTTGACCTTTAAACACAATTGAACCAATAAATCTTGCGGCATTACCTTAAACCGTTCAATGACCAATTCGAGGATTAAACCCGTCCAGATCTCATACTAAATTATTCATGAATCACAATTTATGAGCCGTACTATGTGTGTGTGTGTATATATATATATATATATTTTTTTTTACCGTCTAAAGCAAATAGAGACGTGCCAAATTTTGGCTTTAATTTAAATGAAAAGTTACTATGATGTTTCTATAATGTACGAGGGAATGTGCGAGGGCATCGCTTTGAGAATGGGACCACGTAAAGCCGCATTCTCGGGCACGTCACCATGACCACTCAGCAATCGGTTAGATCAGCGCGTGTCATCCACTCCCCTTTCCAGAGCGTGTGCAGAATCCGGCTGCTTCTCCATGTCAAAAGCTCACAGGCGGAGAAGAATAGCGTACAAATGACTCGAACCCCGCGAGTCGAAGCTTTTCTCTTTCATTCTTTCTCAATCTATTAACTTTCGCCCAAGCAGGCAGGGCATTTGTTTCAGATTAGCCCCTTTCATCGTTCTCTTCTTCTTCTTCCCCTTTCGCGCCCATAATTCATCCCCCTCGATTCCATCGCCTCAGCTTTCGATTCGTGCTAGGTAATTCGTTTCTCTCTATATCTCGCTTCATTTTCGCTTAAATTTCCTCTTTTTTTCCACTTCAATTGATTTATAGCCACCTGGGTCCACAATTCTTCATGCCCTGTTACTCCGTTTGTTTGCATTTTCGTGTTTCGCTTGGCTTTCGATGAATGCAGCCGAAGCTCTTCAATTCATAAATAATAGTACAGTGGGTTTTCTGAAATTTTTAAAATTTTTAACCGGTTAGGTTTTTGTGGTCCCAATTCGAATTGGGGAAGTTTAAATTACGGGAATGGGGCGTTGGGCTGTGCTTTCGTTCTCAGATTTTGTTCTTCACACATTTTTGGGTTTTCTCGGCCTTCAAGTAGACCACTTTTGTTTACTTATTTTATTGTCAGGTAAATTTTTGCTGTCTTAAGGCATATTCGTCAATTTTGTGATTAACTATTGTTTGATTGGATCTGAGATGGATAAAGTTAGGGACATGTGCTCTTATCCTAGCTCCATGTTCTGGTTATTATTTTATTCATTTTACTTGCTGTCTTTGCTTGATACTCTTCCTTCTCGACACGTTGTTCCTTTTTGGGCAATTTATTTGAATCTTTTTGGTTTTCTTTTGTTGTAAATTTATCATTTATCATTTCCGGAAGCCCTTTGCTTACTTGAACTGATCTGTTGGATTCATACTCTGGAATTACGAGGCTGGTGTGTTTTTCCTCCTTGTTATGAATTCATGCGTTTTTTACTTCCATTTTCAATGAAGTTGAAATGAAAGTGTGAAACACATTTTCGTAGCATAATACTTGGTGTATTTCCGGCAATTGCCTTTTCTGAAGATAACTGTTTTGCAGCAGGTGCACATTTCCATTACTCAACCTACATGTTCATGATTCTGATTTATGATCAGTTATCTTAGACAAAGATAGATGTTGTATCATGTTGGCCTGTGTTCATTATTGTCAGTCGTCTTGGGTGGAATAATTTAGCACTTGTAGTACAATTGAATGCTTCTATTTTAAAGTTCATCTTTTTATTCCCAGATAGTCTACTTTCTTTTCTTTTATTCTTTTTTCTGCACCATTCACTTTTACAGGTTTATTCTATTTTCATAGTGATCTGTAAAAATGTGAGAATTTTAGAAACTTCATCTCTATCCCTTTCTTAAACTTTCTTTGTATTAAAGTTTTGTTTAGATGATAGCAGAGGCATCCAAAACAGCTTTTAAAGTGAAGATGCTTTCCCTCTAATGCTGTCAATTTTTGTTTCTCTCCTTGTTTTGTGGATTTTTGGTTATTGCAGAGAATCTTGAAAACATTGGTTTGGAAACAACTATGGGCTCATTTTATCTTTTAAGTCATAACTTTTCCAAACATGTTCCATTTTTCTCTTTCCTTCTGTTTTTTCATGAAGTCATTGCTGGAAAGTATGTTAACACGTTGTCTGAACAGTAGTTCCTGTTTAATGAATGCTGCATTATGATAATTTTACTGGTTAACCAGAGCTAACTATCCTAATATATGTTCATGTCTAGCAGAACAGATCCACAGTAGTTGGACTGAGCTTCTAAAGGTCAACTACTTCTGGATGCTTCTAGCTAAAAATGGGGTGGAAAGGCTGATTCTTGACCCGGTCTAGTTACTTGACCAGACCCATGTTTGGCATCTTGCTGTCCCCTGCATATGTATTAATGGTGTTAACATTCTTGTACAATTTTACTGGTACTGTTTGCATGTTTTGTTTCCAAACAAGAAACAACTGTTTATCTCTTGTACACTGTGTATGTTTCAACCACCTTGTTTAATAAGGGATGATCATCCCTTTATGGTTTTTCATTCTCAGCAAGCAAAGATGCTCCTGTGTAAAGGGATGCTTTGATGGGACGTACTGATGACTTTTTACATTCGGGCTTCAATTAATATCATAATTAAAGAGTTACGTTGTAGATGAAATTTATTTTTTAGCTTTGAATTTGCTGTTTTTGAGTGTGGCTTTTTGTTTTTATGGTTCTTTGTTTATTCGATTATTAGCAGCTGGGAAAAATGTTTCCATGGCTTGTAGTTGACTTCAACAATAAATTTGGTCATTAGTCATTTCATGGTATGATGGTTTGTTGGGATGAGAGTACCCATTATTCAAGGATAGTGGAATAAGGGAAACAAGCAGACCTTTTCTTTTGACATAGCTTATGTTATTCTGAAGATATCTTAAGCTGTTTTTTGAATGCTTGGGGTTCATCATAGAAATATATTGTTGCGAAAGTGCAGAAAATTTGTGTTTTTCCTTCTTGTCCTTGCTTTGCTTCTATGGGGCATAAGTTCCCTTTCTCTTCCAGATGCCACTGGTTTTTTTTTTTGTTTAGGAGGGAATATTTTGGATTGGCAAGAAGGATTAACATAATAATTTTGGTAAATTGAAATTTGTGAGTGCAGAATTAGTTGACCTTTATAAGGTTGCTTACTTGCTATGTGCTGGCAGTATAAGTCTGAGATCATTTATCCCATGTTTCTGATCGCCTGGTATTTTTGTACTGAACTTTTGAGAAGATACTAACTAATTAAGTTATGCTTGATATGTCTGTTGATTCCTTTAACCGTCCATGTCATAAAACTTACAAGCATTATCTTCCCAACTTTACCCCCTCCCCTTTTTTCCCCATCCCTTTTACAGTGCTCCAAACTGGTTGACTCACTAAAATTTTATAGTTTAATTAACAGGTTTTATTGGAATTTGAAAATGGCAAAAGGAGGCAGGGGACGACGCACTTCCCGCCGGTACAGGCTAACCCCGTACCCTCTTCCTCCTTGCAAAAGAGATATCTGTGAGAATTTGTGCCCAAAGAAATGCTCTAAGGCCTTGGATAAGAAAGAATGGGAAGATGTGACGTGTTCTGTGTGTATGGAGTACCCACACAATGCTGTTCTTCTCCTTTGCTCTTCTCATGACAAAGGTTGCCGTCCCTATATGTGTGGCACTAGCTTTCGCCATTCCAACTGCCTTGATCAGTACAAGAAAGCTTACACTAAAGTTGTCTCATCTAATAATGGGCAGCCCGTGCAAGGCTCAATCAGTAACCCAAGCATAGTGCCAGATTCAAACTTGCCACTTGAGAAGAGTGAAGTCACAGTGCTTGCATGCCCTCTATGCAGAGGTCAGGTGAAGGGTTGGACAGTTGTTGAACCTGCAAGGGAGTTTCTAAATGCGAAGAAGAGAAGCTGCATGCAGGATAGATGCTCGTTTATAGGGAACTACAAGGAATTGAAGAAGCATGTGAAGGCAGAGCATCCCTCAGGACGTCCACGAGATGTGGATCCTGCTCATGAACAGAAATGGAGATGGCTTGAGTGGGAGCGTGAGCGGGAAGATGTTATCAGCACAATAACGTCAACCATGCCTGGGGCAATGGTTTTTGGCGACTATGTGATTGAGGGAAATCATCGGGATTTTGGTGCAGATGATGAAGAGGAGGGGGCTCTTGATGCAGATGCTGCAGAAGGCAATGGAAGATTTCAAATGGGCATAGAGGCCATGAATTTCTTTCTGCTATTGCATGCAGTTCGGCAAGGGAATGACCTAAATAGGCGGCTAAGGCCTGAGCCGGAGCTGGCTTCCCATCTAGCATCAGGTCAGAATGGTGTGCGACATATGAGTCCTGTTGGCAGTTTGGATTTCTCAGATCACGATGTTGATAACGAAAGATATAGTGAAGGGGATGAAGATGGTATATCCCTAGTTAGCGGTCTGCATCGCCATGGCAATGGCAGAGTACTACTTAATCGTTCAGGTAGGAGGCGTAGACGTAGAGCACACACTGGTCGGGGTTAGATGACAGGATTGGATCATGTTGTCTGCAGGAGGTTGGAGAAGAACAAGTTTATTAGGGGTATGTAGGATCAAAGACTAGCAACATAAACTGGGTTGACTTATACCCATTTGCACTGATTTTTTTTTCCAGGAAATGGGAAAATCAAAAGTGGGCAATTTATTTCTCTGTTGTAATTTCTTTTACATGTAAATTCAACCTTCCTCCTATCATTATTGCACATTTCATTGTGAAATTTGCTCGTGTAAGTTTGAAATTCAGAAATCTCTAAGTCGCCTTGTAATGGTTGGACGCTTCAAGTTCAAATAAAAATTAGTAGGCATGCATTTCCCCAAAAAAAAAAAATAATAATAAGCATGCATCTTCCATAACAGTGACAAAACGCAGATGAGTTCAAGAATGTTAATATGTCTACTTAGTTTATGACATAAAAAAAAAAAAAAGAAGCCTGATGGTTGGAGACTGCGGTTAATATAGGACTGTATAAAACTAATAATCTATGACCTTTATAATCCAAAATCGTGAAATACTGTTCACCCAGACTCATCTTGGATATACTGTTCACCTTATTCATTTTCCCTTTTCCTTGCTTTCTTCGAATTTTTCTATCAAGTGCAGTACTTTTACCATGCCATAGATCCCACAAGAAATGAATTATGTTGCTATGGGAAAAATTATTTATCTATGCCCTAATTAAATTTACATATTATGTCCCAATAATATTTTTAAATACAATAATAGAGTTATTAAGTTTAATTTAAACTTTAAATTAATAGATAATAGGATAATTAAATTTACATATTAACCAATATAATAAATTCCTAACAATCTCTTAAAAATTTACATATTATATTTTAATTAAATTTTAAACATTTTCAACTAAGAGTCATTTAACCTTAATTTAAATCTTTACACTTCTAATTTCTAATTCAAGTATCACATTTTTAATATATTTTTATTAATTAATATACTTTTAATACCAACAAAAAAATCTTTTCATTTTATTGATTTTAAAATTTTTATCTATTTTATTTTACAAATAGTAACCTTTTAATATATGAAGTCTATAATCTTATCTTAATATGGAATTATTCATCAAATCTAAATTACTTTTCCATATTTAAGTCTTTACATTTCTAATTTGTAATTCAAGAATGTCATGTCATACAAAATAATAAATGTGACGTTAGAATTTCTTCAAATTAATTAAAAGTCAGCTGCAGCAATTAATGTGATATGAAATTACTTTTAAATTCCTTTTAATTTTGTTTTTTTATCTCTATCCATTTCTTTTACTTATTCCACGGGGCAAGCAAGGATTGAGACATGAGCGTTCTTGGCCTCAGCTTGGCGGTGGGACTGGGCAAGGCCGATCGCATTCGGTCCGCCCATGATGAACCATGATGATGAGGATAGCAAGAGAGAGTAAAAGGACGAGAATGAAGAGGGTGAACTAAAGGAGCTTTGGAAAAGAAGAAGCAAAGAAGGAAATATCATTTTTTCAATACCTCACATTTGGGTTTCCGTCAATCTCTTCAATCAATCAACATTTTCAGAGCTTCAAACAAGCGTGCATCAGGCGGCTCTGTTTAAGGAACCGTTGGCTCATTCTTTCTTCCTCTTTTCTTTCTTTATCTTCTTCATTTTTCTCTTTATTCTTTGTTCTTCTTTGCTTTTCTTCATTATATTCAATTTTTACTAGATTCAAGGGAAAAATATTCAATCCCCCTCTCCGATGTGGAAGACTGAAGGGGAGCTCATTAGAGTGGGATTCGGATCTCTGGTGATCGATGGACAGAGAATCAACGGTAATGGCTTCTGGCTATGATCGCGTCAAGGTGTTGAGTCGAAAGAACGGGATAGTTGTCATCGAGGAAGTAAAGGAAGAAAAAAGAAAACTCGTATTGGCTGACAAAATGAACTATAGTCCTATTAGAAAAATTACTGATCTATATCCTAAGTAAATTTACATATTATATACCACTAATATTTTTAAATATAAGGATAGGATTATTAAACTTAATTTAATATCTGAACTGATAGATAATAGGATAATTAAATTTACATGTTAATAAATGAAATAAATACTATAAAATTATTTTATTTTTATTTTTAATAAAAAATTTAGGTTACATTTTTTTGTGTATATAATGTACTAAGGATATTTGAAATACTATAAAATTATTTTTTTTATATTTTTTGATAAAAGTTTGGATTGCATTTTTTGGTGCAGTTACAAAAGTACATTATTTATTTTTTTAGACTTTGATTGGATGATTTTTATATTTTGAATGTTAGATTACATTATTATTTTAGCAGAATAGATTATTTTAGAGCATAAAATAATAGGCAGTAAAAATTTAATAAAATTCAATCATCTCTCACCCTTCTAGATTAAACATTAGCGCATAAATAAAAAAAAAAAAGCCTTTCTATGATAAAGAAGAAGTTGCATATAAAGCTTCAAAAGAAATTTTAAGGCTACATTTATTACAGTGACTACTTCCATTTATTATACCACAAATAATGCAAAAAACAAATATTGACAGTATAAAACTAATTATTTTAATCATCACAATCATAAATAATATCTTTAAATCACATATAAACTAATTATTTCAATCCCATCTCACATAAATTATTCTTTTTGTCCAATAATATTCAACTTATGATTGTTTGTGTTAACATTATAAATATGAGGGGGAGCTCACATACTATGTTACTTTCATTCAACGTATGGAGTCAGAGGTTTCAATGACTCTTATACACTGAGTCAAGTTTATGGAAAGTATATATTCTAACTACAATATAATTCCATTTTGATTGTCTGTGTTAACATCAGAAATATGCTATATAAAACACGCTCTGCCCGTCTATCCCTTTGTGTTTGAACCATTACTTTTGAGATTTAATATTAATTTTCAAAGGTTATAGAAGTCCAAGTTTTATATATCTTTACTTTTCAGTTAAAAAAAAAATCTTCCCTCTTATTTTTATACTATTATAAATCATATACAGATATAATAATATTTACAAATTACAGTATAAAATAATTATTTTTATACTTTTATTGCTCAAATTTGGGAAAAAAATTTCTGCACATTTGCACACATAGATCGCTTCGACTAACACAAGTTAAAAACATATCGCCGCACTAACTAAAATAGAAAAATATATGAACTACCATAAAAAGTATTAAAGTGCGTTTTTACCATCTCATCTTTTTTCCTTTTATTCCTACCATATTTATTTTTGATGATATATTAAATAATTTATAATTGGACAGATTTCTAATTGTAATCTATAAATATATCTGAACATATTCAGATCTTTATTTAATTTCCATAAATTTTGAAGCCACATTGATTATTGTGTTTTGCATATAGAGACATCTTAACACATGAACAGCATACAAATACAATAATATCTACAAATTGCAGCATAAAATAATTATTTTCATACTTTTATTACTCAAATTCAAGGAAAAAAAATTCCGTGAATTTGTGCAGGTAAATGAGCTTCTAGTTAACAAATAAACTATAAATCCCTTGTAAAGGCCTACTCCGTTTGTGGTGTCACAATTTCGAAATGCTAGAGAATTCACAGAACCGAAAGATAAAAGATTGCCAAATTTCAAAATCCCAATCATCAGCAATCAATTAGTACAACAGAAAAAAAAAAGGAAAAAGAAATCTATTAGATTGGGAATTAATGATAACATTCTTCAAAGGGAATGAAAGCTCTGAATTTCCCCCCTCGTTACTTTTGCTACTATTATCTTAGATATCAGTTCAAAGATCAAGGTATACCAAAAACTTTGCAAATCATCCAACTAATAATTAGGTCTAAAACTTAGCATATGTGTATTTCATAGAGTGGTGTTTGAAGAAAACAATTGAGTCAGCACTCATCAATATACTTGTGAACCAAAATATGAGGTATGGATACTTCAAATTATTAATATATTTATATTGGTTATTTCTTTTATACTGATATACACTGATACTTTATATATATCTATATATATATATATATCTCTCTCTCTCTAAGAAGAATATAGTTTTCAATTAAAAATGAAAAATAAACCTAACTTTCGATATGCATAAGTTATTTATAGGATTCAAGTTAATACAATTTGATACTTTAATAGATGCCTTTAGGCTTTTTATTGAAATTAAAGTAAATATTATATTTTAATAAAAAAAGAAATTTAAGTAATTTTTAATTATATTTAAGGTATTGGTTCAAAGTTCATTAATTTGATTGTGATTTAGCCATGGTTAAACTACTCATGATTAAATAAATGTAATTTTAATCATATAATAACTATTTTTAAAAAGAAGATAAAAAATAATAACAAAAATAATAAATTAAAATGAGTAAAGATAAGAAGTGAAAACATAATCTAATAAAGTGAATAAATATTTTATAATTTAAAAAATAAAGTAATTATGAGATATAAGATATCTATAATGTATATATACAGATTTTATAATTCATAATTTTATAATATACATACATATTTCTTATCCATTTGAACGTTATTCTTCATTTCTCAATATTAATTAGGTATAAGTATACATATATTATATTTTCTAAGTTTATGGATAGTTAATATTGTATTTTACAAGATATTAACTAGTTTTTTTTTTCAAAAAAACTAACTTGAAATCATAAAAAATCAGTTATTTTGAGAACTAGTCAGACCGATCGTACTAAAATTGATCATGCATTGAACCGGTTAGTTTTAAAAAAAAAAACATTATTAATACTCATTGAATACCCTACACTGATTTTTTATCTTATAAAATTATGTTATAAGATAGTTCACGATCTTATATATGATTAAAAAAATAAACCAGTCGATCTAGTTCGGGTTTTAGTATTTTGTTTAATTCCTACTTATTCATCCGTTCAATGAAAAGAAATAAGTTGAATTCTAAAAAGGTGGAAAATTTATGTTCATACTATTTTGAGTATCTTGGTAATGAGATATTAAGATGTGGAACATTAGAGGAGATGTAAGGGATAATGTAACACCTTGCACCAAAATACCTTATAACTTGACTTAATACTCCAAGACTCAACCAAACACAGCTCAAACATATCATATTTATCTTCCAAAATACCAGAGTAGCAGAAAGATCTACAAAACACCTTGAGAAATACCAGAATAGCAAAAACAATGTACAGGGCTGTGGCTGCTACAATACCGTCATGGCTCTGGTGCTCTCAGGTTCCAGAGCTACCAAAACAAAGGGGCTGGCGCCACGACACTCTCTACTGGTTTTATATCAGCAAATTTTCAATGTCTCAAGGTGAACTTCCGACATGCAAAACTTTATGCTCTGACCTCCGATTGATCTAACTCCAACTCTTACAAGTCAATCTTGTCTTAATCTAATCGTGGACACCAATTGCACCTCAATTTATCTCTGTTTGGAGATTTTGGACACCTGACATAGTTTTGACCACATTTTGACCAAAAGTCACCACTTACAACTCTCATTTGCTATCAAAGACAATTTGACCATTCGGGACCATTCACATAGATCTTATTTGACTTAACTGACTTGTCCAAAGAGGTTTCACCTCAAAGAAACCACTTTTATGAGATTTAACCCATTTGAACCTCTAACTGACAAAGTGGGCTATATATTTTAAAACACACCAACAAATCCCAAATCCAATCTAGGCTCACACACATGACCAATTCACCCCACAAATACACACACCAACCATATACAACCAATATCAACACCATCATCATATTCATTCATCATACATAAGCATATATACTACATCATTCTAGATCAATCATCATCAATAACATATGCCCATTAACCACAAGTGCTTGGATCAACTGGCAGGAGTTGTTCCAACTTAACCAGAGGTCTCAAGTTCGAGTCCTGGTAATGCAGCAACGCAAGTGACCAAGGGCGCCCATCCTTGTGGTGCCTGTCAGGCCTCGATCTGGATTAGTCTGGACCATGTTAAAGTTCTCACAGCTTGAGTGAGGTAGATCCAAGATACCGGGTGCTCACACAAAAAAAAACATAAGTTTATTACAATCACCCTATCCTACTTAGCACAACATACATAGGCATTACACACATACACTACAAACACTTGATATTCCCACGTCCGGTACACTACTCTCTTGTCTTCTTTGGACTAGTGTCAGAATTTTCACCCTAAATGTTAGTTTATGGGAAAGAAAGTGTGAGACAATGTCTCAATAACCGGGAATAACCACACGTATATGTACACACACACACACACATATGCATAACTCATACAATCTCATGAATGCAATATGAAATGGAATGCATATCTTCCTTGCACATAGTTAAAACCACGAGCTGTCATAATAACAAGACATTTCATATAGGTGATTTCTTTTCAACAGTCGGTGAAGACTGATTAAGAGATATTACCAAACTCACCTCACACTAGTGCACCCGGCCAAATGTAACACTAATGTTTAGATCGTGGCTCTCATTCCCCTTTCCCACGATGAATTGGTAGTGATTCAGGGAAGGTACAGTCTGCTGTGCACCTTTCCCTCCTGACCATAGGAGGCGATTTAAGTGCAGGGATCCCATCCTTATTCTCCCTTATCATATATTATATCATATCATCGTATATCATATCATCATCACCACCCGATCACCATATACCTCACAATGCCATGTGGTGATGTTCATGCAATATCATCACATAATCATCATCACGTTCACAATGTTATGCCGTGCATAATGTAATGTCACATCATCATCTCTAATCTTCATCATAATCATCATCCTCTATATGTCCAGCCGTGTGCATACCACGATATATACAAAAACCATACACACACATATATCAATATCGTGGTATGAACGGAAACATGCATATATACACATATATATCATATCATACAATACAAATAATACAAACAGCCGATTACCTCAAGTTGTCAATACCACATACACGTGATTCCACGAGCTTCTTGGGCTGTCCAACACGACTCGTACCTCCTTCGGTTAGCCAAACAACCTATAAAATATCATAAATTCCTTAATCAACATAATATACCATTTGACCAAAAACCACAATTTGACTATTTAAGCCTAACCCATGGTTCCAATACCCTTTCCATACACCATTGAGCTCCTAAAGCCCATTCAAACTCTAATCAACCACACACATTTCGGATTCCTTGCTTCCACACACAATATCAACCTAGGGTTAAGCTTAAATCATGCATACTCCTTCTATAACTCATACACAATCATCATAAACACAAAATCACACTTCCTTGATCCCAATTCATCCATTTTAATCAGTGGATTTCGGTCAAAACCGAAATCTCAACATATACCCAAAAAACCTAACTTAAAACAGAAGAAAATGGAGAGGGACGAATAGAGATCACTTGCCAACCAAGATCTCAACTCCAGGAGGCCGAAAATCACTCCCAAAGGCTAGAAACTTTGAACCCTAGTAAAGCTTCTTCTTTCTCCCTCCGTTTTTCCTTTCTTCAATCATCTGAAATGTTTCTAGTTTATACTAATTTTTCCCCGCTTGCCGTGGCTCTAGTAAGTCTGCTATGGCATGGAGCTTCTCGGACTGGAAAATATTTCCAAAATTACAGCTCTCTCGCCGCAGCGGTCCTATCTTGTGCCTCGGTGTGGAGCTCCTTTTCTCCACTTTAATTCTTTCCTCCATCTTGGTTCCTCCAGTTCTGAACACAATGCCAATTACACTTGGTTAGCCAGCGACTAAGTTGAAATAATGTAATGAGGGTTATTACAACTAACTTTGATGATACTAAAGTTTTGAAAATGGTAATATTGTCTCTTGATAAACCAGATATAAAAATTGTACTCTTTGCAAATGATAGTGGGGGAAAAGATAAGATTGATATTTTTACTAATAGTATGTATTAGGCAGTAGGCGACTAGATATTGATAGTAATAAAAATATGGTTGTATTATTAAAATTTTTTTATAAAAATTTGACATTGGTTGTGTCATAGAGTTTTTTTTATAATTGTAATAATATTTCTCAATGTTGTCAAAACCAGACTGAACATTAAATCAAATAAGACACTAGTTCAAAGTTTAATGGTTCAACTGTGATCTAACTAGGATCAAACTAGTAGTGATTAAAATAATATATTTTAAATAAATAATATAAGTTTCAACAAATTTTACAACTTACTTAAAACTTCAATTAAATAATACTAAATTATTAATCTATTATTTATCAGAAACAAATTATTAATAAATTTCATAACTTAATATTTAAATTTAAATAAGCTCATATTTATCTACAATCATATTTTAAGTTCAAAATAATCAATTAATAATTTATTATTATATTATTTATTGAGTAAATTTATAATTTTTAATAATTATATGTATCATAATAATACTTAAATAATATTATAATATGAGAAAAAAATATTTTGTACTTAAAATGATGTTATTTTATTTCAAAAACTAAAAAAATTTAAATTTTTTTTTAAAAAATTTAAAAATAAGACTAATTCAAACAAGTTCAGGATTGACTTATAATTAATTCAATCGATTCTATTAGTTCTTAACTGGTTTACATCGGTTCTTGAGCCAACAAGTCCACATCTATATCCAGATTAGACTTAACACCAATTTCCGATCAAAACAATTCGTCTGGCCTAATTTGTACAACACTGATATTTCTTATATTTTTAAAATTTTTTAAAAACATATATGCATACTAGATGTATCATATCTTATATTTTTGAACTCTGGAATAAATGTATCAAATACATATCATATTTGATTCTTGTATTTGATCATTATAGGCCCAAGTAATGTGCTGTAAAATATAGAAACATGTGACAACGATTATACACTATACACCGTCAAGTCTGGGTCGTTCAACCCTTACAGCCAAGACGAAAAGGTTACATAATTTAGTCAGCAGACCTCAAATATTAGTGGTTTATGTTACATTTAAAGAATGGGGTGTATGGAAAATTGAAGGGTTAGGAATTGGGTATATATTCCAAGTTCAAGAAACCTGCTTCTCCTTGAAAATGCTGGCCCCTGACACCGAAATTGAGAACCCGGGAAAAATTTTACAAGCCAATTTAAGAATGCAATATAACTGACGAGGCTAAAGATTCTTCTTCCTCCAAATTCCCGTTGGAACGCCATAGCATACCGGAGAGGCCCCTATCAAGAAAGGAAGGGTGCAAGCTTCACGTGCCTGACTCATGAATGATCCAATTTTAGGTCTGTGATCACAAGTACTCTTGGGGGACTCATTTTCACACTCATCTATTGCTTTCTTTCTAGAAATTTTCTTCTTTGCTCTACCCTTTCCCTTCAAGTTCATGGCCTCAAATTCTTCTGATAATAAATTACATTGCAAACATTCCCCAGCAAAATTTAATCTTTCTTTCAACCAGGCATCAAGCATAGCCTTCCCAAACCGATCTATATCCTTGTCTGTCACTTCCCACAGATTGGCAACTATAGCCGGAGAACCAGCCAGAAGGTATGACAGGGGAATACCTTGTGGGGCATAGCTCCCATGTAAGGTCAATGAACCGCTGCTGCATCCCATCAAAAGTGTAGCAGCACACCTATCCAGTTTCTGAATCTCTTGCCTGGAAATGTATTGTGCTCCTGTAAAGCCATTTACAGTTAGATAACAATCAAAATATACGTATGGGCCACAATGAATGACGAAGATGTATGTATGCTCTATTGATAAACTTCCTTGGACTTACCACTTCCATGACCAAAATATATATAAAGGTCATGGCTTTTCAAGGCTGCAGCCAATTCTTCCACAGTGGGCTTGAAACCTGCCTTACCCTGTAAATTAACAAGAAATGAAATTCAAAGGCTTAATTGTTCAGTGGAAATTTTATCCCTAGCATTTCTTCCATTATATTGGTGAATTTTTCTTTTGCGTAAAACTTAAACTGGTAATTTACCTCTAGGTTTTGACCTCTAAACCAATTCTCAAATTCAGTTTGAGTGCTAGTGAGATCACCATCTGGGTTCAGTAGATAAAAAGCGTCCAGTGGATCTATCAAAGGAAAGGACACTGAATTCTCTTCTACTTGCTTGTGATGATTGCTGCTTCTGTTAAGAAGTGCAGAGATGCTGCTAACCGACGGCATACGATAAACCTCTTGGTTTCTTAGTACGGGCAAATTTTCCCAAGGAAGCATCTGTCATGGTAGCAGAGCTTGTTATTGATTCAGTATAAGAAGGCCATAGAAAATCAGCATCTAAATACAAGAGACTACGGGCTTAGCCTTAAAAAAAATACGTATAGAACTTAAATTGCTAACTAAAAGAGCATTTACTTGCAGTTATCTTCTTCTAAAGAAGGGTTAAATAATGCATGTACTAAGTGATATCATGAAACTGGAACATAACCATCTCGGCCATCTAAGTTGAAAATCTTGCAGCTCGGAATGAATTGGTTATTGAATGCATATATAAAATGTTGCAGTGATACGGGCTTCTGAACGCTATAACTCAGCGCATGGATTTGCACAAGCTAAATACAGCACACATTATAATTCAGAATGATAAAAAATAATAAAACAATCAACAAACATGAATAGAGTAGGGAAAATATTCTCTTTATCTATAGTTTCATTCAAATTTTAATTTGGTCCTTATAATTTAAAAATTTGCACTTGAGATTATACAATTTGCAAATTTTTTTAATTTAGTTTTTATTGTTAAAATTCAATCAAAATTCTATTAAATTTTATGGATATAACTAATTATGTAATGTCTTTCATACAATTTATGCTAACAAAGGAATTACAATAAGAAGGACTAAATAAAACATCATTTTAGTTATAAGGATTCGATCACAAATTTTTAAAACATAAAGACCGAATTAAAAATTAAGTGAAATCGTAAGAACAAATAATATAATTATTCTAATCATTAAGCTAACACATAAAAGAAAGAACCACTAAACAATCATAGGTCTAATTTAATTACACAGAATCAAGCACTTAATTCATAAATATGTCAAAGTAATCAAAATTTAGATGTCAGCGAGTCATACAAGAGATCTAACGGAATCTACAGAACATCATGATGCGTGGAAAATCCTCGGTCATTTGGTTCGAACATAGTTTCTTGGGAATTACAACATAAAAATTGAATGAGAGGTGAGTGGATGATGTAAAGAGGCAGCTGGAGACCCCGGAACTGTCAATAAGTACCTTGAAGGAGAGAGATGTCATATATCTATGGACAAAATCAAAAGCAGCACTGTTGAGTATTGCTCTGTTTTTCATGAGCACTACAGACAGGCTGCTATAGCACATGTAGTGCTTTATATAGCTGAGCTAGAACAAAATTTTGTATGCTATCATTGCTGCATAGCACAATGACTTCTCGTGGATGGCTAAGGCGGGCAATTAACTATGAATCTATGATCAACTTAGTGTGACAAAAATAATTACCAATATACGCATAACATCTTAAAAAAGATGTTTGAACAGAAACTGAATATATCTGGTCAAGAAAGAACAGAAACTGAATAACGAAAAAGCATTTTACTAACCATTAACCATACTAGTAAGGGATGGGATTCCAAAAGGTTGAACAAGTAGAACTGAATGCTTAGAACTAATCTTTTACCAGTATACGTACCTGAATGTCATAATCCAACACAAGAATAATTGGTTCTCTGCTCTGTCCCACTTCAAACACGTTTAATGCTTCATTTAATAGTTGAAACGCAAGTTCAGATGACGTTCCAAAGCCATTGGCTGCATTTGACAATATGCCACGCCATGCTTCATCACAATAACCAACTTTAGCAATATAACAGCCTTTTTGTAAGCATAGCTGTGAAATCCATGTATCTCGTTCACAATCATTCTTGGAGCCTCCAAGAATGACTTTAAGAAGATCCTCATTCACATCCAATTCGCATTTGGATCTTAGATCATGCACAAGCTTCTTGTGCACCGAGTCCAAATTCTTGTGGTCCAACCACTCTCCAAGAAGTAAGCATTTCCATGAACCAAACCATGAATCCTCAATGTTCCTGACAAAATACAGTAAGGAAATTGTGGATGGGAAGATAACTATAAGTTTTTTAAATTTCAAAACTTCTATCCATATCATTTGTGCATGTGCTAATTTAGACTTTTGGAATTTTTTATAATAATAAATAAGCAAAATTATTGTCATCTTGAGTAAAGCTGTTCAATTATGACAGAACGATGCCAAGAAAAGAAGTGCATGGGGAGCTTGAGCTCTCAAAAGTTCTTTCAATGATAGATGCACCTCAAGATTTTGAAGTTATTTTTTCAACTTAAAATTCAACCATTGACAAATCTCAAATAAAAATAGAATAAATTTGTTAAATTACTGCATATGTAATATTTCTTTCCTTTTCTTTTTTTTGAAAAACATGCATAAAACAATTATGACCCCTGAAATACAGGAGAAGAGACAATCCATGCTTGTAAGAGAATTCAAATTGACATGTGAAAACATAAACCAGGTAATGCACCTCAACAATTTATTAAGGCGTTGATCAAGCTTCATTCTCCATTTCCACCACAGCATACGATTTCTTTTTGTGTCTTCTAAAGGGAATACTGAGGATAAGTAATTTTCTTCCAATATCGTTTTGAATGCTGGAACTACATCATCGACCACTGTAAAACCCCAAGGACAGTGCCAGTGTCTACTTGAGTTTACATACTCAGAATGGGTACCCAAACCAGAATTTGCATCATCATCATCGTCGTCATCATCTTCTGAAGTTGGTGATGAAAATATACACATTTAGGATGTGAAAATGAACAAGCCTAAAACTAGTACAGCATGCTATACATATAAAAATGCCAAGCCGACATGAGCTGGATACCTTCCGAAATTGAGTCCACTGGCAGTAACATCACAACAGGTTCAGTCTTGGAACTAAATCGTGACACCAATATCCAGGCATTAACACATGTAGGATGAAGTAGTAATTCTGACAACAAACTAGTATAATCTCTTCCTAGCAAACTCATACTGACAACTGTTGTTGAAGGAAGACCAACCAAAAACTTCTTCACATATTCTTCAAGATCTAAACTGGTATCAGGTGCAAGCCTGTGACATAGATAGATAGAGGGAGGGAGGGAGGGAGGGAGGGAGGGAGGGAGAGGGAGCAATGCTTCAGATTGAATGTCAATTCACTCTTTTCTCTACTCTGCAATCACAAAAGCTATTACCTGAGCAAGTCAAAAGTGCCTTCCCTGATGCAGGAAGATGCAGTAACAGGCATACCCTGACATTGAAGTTATGAAATCAATCACTGCTTATTACATACTAAAACAGCACCCTACAGTGGTGAAAATGAGAACAGGAAATCTTTGAATATTAATCAATATTGGCAATCCTCAATCAGCAGTTCAAAATAAATATATTTGTAAGCATGTATTAGAAGCATAAATATTAAGAATAAATCCATGAGTAAAACTCCATATTGGTATTTGAAAGATGATCCCATCATCAACTCGCTCCCTTAAAAGATTTTCGTATCACTGTAGCAAATATCCCTTGGCCGAAACAAATTAAACTTTCAAGTAGCAAAGTTAAACAAAATCTCTGAGGGAGCCAATTGAGGACCCAAATGGGGCTTTAATCTAAATACGTTGAAAAGACTATCTCAGGTACAGGCAAAAACTTATCGTTAGACTAGCGTATTGGGTAGAAGAAAGATGATCAAGAAATAACTTGAGGGTTTAACGGAGAACTGGCTCCAAATGTTCCAGTGCCACAATAACTTTTTTAAAAAAAAAAAAAATAAAACACAATAAACGGATTTTGTATTGACCAAGGATTGAACTAAATCTGCTGGCATAATGAATGATTTTCCATTAATGTCTATTGTTTGGCCTCAATTAGGTCAAATAATGCTGCAATTGGGTTGTACAAGTTGGTTTGTAGATAACAAATAAATCAGACCAACACTGTAAAATTTCAGTCACATAATTTCATCCTTTTACGTTGGGGCATTGGATATAAAGTCATAATGCATAAACATGATCTTTGAAATTTTAAATTAAATATTTTAACATTTTTCATAATAATTACTTATTCAATGCATCTAATGCTTTCATTTATATTTAAGCTATTAGTTAGGCCGTAGTTTGATCCTGGTTCAGCCTAAGCAGGCACTTTTTCTGGCCAGTTGATTGATCAAGTTTTCAAGAAATGTGGAGTCCTATGGGCATCTAGGACCCTTATTAACCATTGCATAACACGCCAGAGCTTAGATGCGAGTCGAACAATGCATTATTAATGCCTATGTGCAAATTACAAAATGTCACATCCTGCAACATCAAACTCTGGGCATCATTCCCTTTCATATTTAAAAGTAAGGAACTAGGCGTACAAAGAAATTATGTGCTTCCTATAAATAGAATATGGAATAAAAAATAAAACTAGCACTAAAATAATAGTAAGCATGACATTTGAATGCAATTCTCAATTCTCATGACAAGAATAAGGGTTTCTTTTTATAAGTCCATAAGTCGCAAAGATAGATTAGGTTCCTACCAGTAAATGTCAAAAACCCATTCAATTCCATTCCAAAAGCTCAAATTGTAAAGGGAAAGCCCAATAAAGATTCATATGTTCTCAAACATGCCAAAACCCTTTGATATTGAAGCATGAAAATACATAGTCCCTCTAAAATAATAAAATTAAAATTAACAAGGATGGCAAATGTCAAATTCTTCACCACTTCTTCGAAGAAACTTTGACACCATGTCAAGAACTGTTTCATTTCTAAAGCTTTAGTTACGAAAAGGCCCAATAATCATTTTTCAAACTTCTCTAAAATTAAGCATCAAACATACCTCAGCATCGACAAAGGGTTGTGCCACGTTGCATCTCCCACTTATATTTGAAAAGAACTGGGAAGTAAGATGAGTTCCGACTGAAGCTTGATGAAAATATGAAGCCCAATAATTTTCACCCATAGCTTTGCTAAATGATGACAAAGAAAATTGCTCACTGGAGGCAGAAACTATGTATATCACAGCAAGTAATCTAGAAACCTGTTCCAGTGCCATTAGCATTCCATGGTCACACAACCTTCTCAATTAATTGACTTGAATAGGAACAAAAGAACAGATAAAAAAAAGTCACAAAGTAAACCACTCAGATCTGTTTTTAAAATATTTGTAAATCATATTTCTTCCATTCCTTAAATACTGTAAAGTATGTTACTGTATCTATGACGTAGACATTGACATGGTCGCATGACACCACATGAACACGTTAACTCATCAAACTTCCCTGACATAGCGCGCGCGCGCACATATATATCTTTCTATTAGTGATATACTTCTAGAGAAAAGCACAACTGGTAATATCATGGTATATTCTAAGTATCTTAAATGATTATCTCCTAAAAAAATCTAATGAATCAAAATTTGTTAATAATCTACCATTAAAATTATTCATTGATGGGCCCCATAGTAATGGGCCAAAGCCGAATCACATTAATTGTGGAATCGGTTCCCATCATTCATCCACGAATGTTAAGAAAAAACTCCAATTATCTCATCAGGATGAGTTCTCTTCATGCTACATTTTTTGGGTCATTACCTTTTTTGAGATCATTTATATCTGAACCTTGTTTTGCTAAGACCAAGCTATATTTGGCATGTGGCCAAGCTACATACAAAGCATGTCCGGGTTATTTTTTGATCTTTTCATTTTGACACATCCATATGCGTGAAATGTGTCCTGAAGATAGGTGGGTCTGCGCTTTATAACTGCCCACATAACCTGTTGCC
The DNA here is from genome assembly GCA_026686845.1 of Adenanthera pavonina. Taxonomy (NCBI): domain Eukaryota; kingdom Viridiplantae; phylum Streptophyta; class Magnoliopsida; order Fabales; family Fabaceae; genus Adenanthera; species Adenanthera pavonina. Next base: position 17,141,507 of record JAIVEN010000017.1, read on the forward strand.
TTCTATGCACCTTTTTTTAAAATTTTCATTCTTCTACATAGAATGGTCGACAGTAAAGCCTAATAATAATATAGGGAATAGCGATTTGAGCTACCATAGATCTGAACAGGATTAAACTGCTGCAAGTTCTAAAAGTTGAAGATGTATGTTCCTTAAGGACATAAATGCTTCATGCTTTGTCAGGACAAGGTTCTAAATTTGCAATCAGGAAATGACGGGCTTTTTTAATTGAAAACATATCTAGGAAAAATTCAACAAAAAAAGAATAAAATCACTAAATCTGGAAAGAGATGTTTGACCTTCCGAAAAAGTACAGGAATCTCACGCGAGAGTACGAAGGCTAGCATCAGCCAGCATGCAAGATCTTCAAACTTGATGCAAGATAAATTACTGAAAATAGTCCTGTGAGGCAAAAAGAACAATGAAGCAAGTGAATGAAGTTAGCAATACAAATTTATGTTCATAAAGCACAAAGCAAAATTTTATAAATCTAGCCCAACGAAAACCCCATTGTTGGAATACAAGAAAGTAAACAAAGACGATTCAACATTTTCACAAAATCTTAATTCAAGACTTTATTCTTGGCGTCTTATTTCAGAGGTTTTGGTTCAAGGAAGGATTTTAAGATTGTTTGCAAGTGTACTCTTTCTCTAGCGTTGTGTTGTTAATGGTCAAAGCTTAATGCTTAAGCTTGTTATCGAAGAGCTCTCCCCTCACATCCCGTATGGAATCGAGTCATCTTATAGCTCATTTGCAGTGCAGGTGTAGCTCATGGATTCCGCAGGGGATTTCTCTTTTATGGATTTGTAAAGGGATTGGGGAGCTCTTCTGAGCTAGCATTCTGGTTTTCTACCCCCCAAAACAAAAAAAAAATGATTCGCTCATCAATATGCAAGAAAAGCAACAAAATCAAATAACAAAATGCCATGAAGTGCTTCACATTCAAAATCCCATTTGGGGGGGGGGGGGGGGGAGGGGAGGAAGATAGAAATATCTCGTGTCAAAAATCCAGATAATTTCAGAAAGTACCCGTATACTGTCCTATGAATTATCAAGCAAGAATTCATTATTGCTAATATGAAAGTAAAAAAATAAAGCACATTTTAGATGTCAATAAGTTTTCTCATCAAAAAGGAAACTTCTAAGTGTCGGGTGGGTTGAACTAATTACAAATACCTCATATGCTTGGAATGATAGCTCCTCAAAGAGAACCAACAAATGTCATGGAGTATTTCTGCTCGTTCAATAGCAAAAACATCTCCTGGGATCTCCTTTGCAATTAAAAGGCGAAAATAATCAAGTGCAACAGGAACAAACTGTTGGCAGAATGAGTTTCTGCTGACTAGAACTGATATTCTTCTTACAAGAATTTCATGTGCTTCATCAATTTGACTAGGATATGCAAGAGAATTTCCTGCAAGTTGAAAGTTATATCAGAGAAGGATGGTAAACAACTACGTAAAATAAATAATTGCAGGGCTTAAAACTTCAAAAGAAATTGGCAAAAAATGCAAATGTGTTTGGGTGTATTTGTTAAAATTGAAAAATTTTAGTGGCACAAATTCAGTACAGAAGTAAATGATAAAAATTCTCCGCAATGAAGTTGTAATGTTTGAAAAGATTTAAATTTTAAGTCCAACATGTACATAACAACAATGGCAGCCTTATCCTATTAAGTGAAATTGACTACATGGATCACATGATACTATTGAGCTCTATCAAAAATCGACTTTTTAGATATATTATTTACCAAAAGATCTCACTTATAACTTCATTAAGTATCCTTTCTAGCCTTCCTTTACATTTTTTCATAAGACTAAAAACTATATAATCAACACTTGTTACCGGTTCTTCTAATAATCTCCTTTGTACATTTCCAAACCACCTTAATCTATTTACTACATGTATGTCAAAGATGATTTGTACATGTCCAAACCATATTTTTATAGAATTAAAGTCCAGCATGTATGTCAAAGGAAAAAAAATATAAGGCTATACTAGACAAAACTATTATCATATCGCAACTTAATGCGGCAAGGGTTGCTGCTGAAAGCATTTCATGACCTCTCATATGCTATATTTTCTGAATACATTTTCAAAAATTAATTGAAGTATTTAACATTTAATCACTTTCAGAGCTAAACTTTCTGCTTTTACATCAGTGAATTGAGTTTTTCAAGTCATAATCCAACTTTCTTGGCTCTGCAATTCTTGGAGGTATGCATGCAGACAACTCTTTGCAATATTACTCGTACATTTAATTATTCAAGTAGTCTATATTTTAATTAAATAATGGTTTATGGAAGGAAAACTTTGTTTTCTTTTATTATTTAACTACCTTCTTTGCAGAGAAGTCTAACCCCTATAAAAAGTATGAACAGGAGAAAAAAAGGTGGCATCTATATCTAAATTATCCTATGTTTAGAAAGAAACAGAAAACATGAATGGCAATCATACCTAATTGAGTGAGTAGCTTCATTGACAACTGCCTCCGGACATACTCACATTTTAGATGAATAAAATCTTTCATTAGCCCATATTTCATAATTTCATGGGGAATACAATGCCAACACCTCATTTTATTGTGATTGCATGTTACTGCACACCTTGAAGGAGCAGTGCGATCTGTCTCCTTCAAAATTGACTCCTGCTGGAGAAGCATATCAGACTGATCAGAAAGAGAATTATGGTTCCCCTCCAAACTTTGTGAATCACCAACTTTTGACTTACTAGGACCGCCAGTAAGTTGGTTCTGTGATGATCGATATCTAGAACGAGTTAATCTTGAATTACTCTCAGGTGCTAAGGTTTGCTCCTTTGTTAAACACTTCACTGCGTTCTTATTCTTTCTATTCTGTTTAGCACTAATCTTGGTGTCTGGCCCTTCTCTCATGCATTTCAATGTATTTACATTTTCTTCAGTTCCTGTAAAGCAGGCAGAAGACTTACAAGCACCACATCGGACATCTGTTGCACTCTCATCACTATCATCTTGCGGACAGCTTAGAGGGTTTTTCCACTCGGAGAGATTTAACTTTACCAGGGCTGACTTGTACCAATTTTCAGCACTCCGTGAAGAAATATTCCCTGTACTACTGTCAAACCTACTTTGACACAAATCTCCACGATACTGATACAGAGTTGCTTCAAGTATCAATTTGCACTTAGAGCAACAAAACGATGTGCTACTTCCTTTCAGTATATGTTCAGAACTTTGAAGTTCCTTTTCTGCTGAATCCCAAAGTCCTTTCTTGCCATACAGTTTTCCTAGCAGTATTAAACAAAAAATCATTTTGAGACCCAGCAGAGAATGAAAATTTACCAATCCACGGAGGGGAAGTTAAAACAAGTATATTTCATACCTAAGATTAAAGAGAAAGCAACCTTAAACAATGATAACTGCAGTTTGCACGATATGGCTTTACCCCACTGTAGAGAAGTTTCAGCCTCGGATGCATTCCCTATCATTTCTTGAATTATTCCAACCTGCACAGAATACGCAAGATCAGAAAACTATCCTGCAGTTTAGCTAAACATAGGTTCCTCCACCAATGCTTTTTAATTTTCTCACATTAAAGGACCAAGAGCTAAATATATAAGTGGAAGTCAAACCTGAAGAGTGCTCTCTAGATAACACTGCATGATTTTCCATGGACTAAGATAACCATCTTTCAAGTCCCATGACACAAAATCAAACAACAAAACTTCTCTGGCAACTGATTTGTTCACTCCTAAATTCTCAATAATGTACCCAAGATTGTGAGAGAATCCACCCATTTCCTTGTTCTCTCCAGTTTGCTGCTGAACATTATACAAAAATTTCCCTTGGAAAAGTTTGGCACGTAACTTCTGAGCTTCTTTTGCAAATGAAAGAGCCTAGTGTGGAAACATAAGATCATTAGAAAGATAAATTAAGGAACAATGTAAAGCCAAAGAGGCATAGACCCCAAAATAAATGGTGCAAAGTTGGACCACTGAAAAACTAAAACAAGAATCTGATGGCTTATAATGAAAGTGATATTTAAATTAGAAGCTCCCACACTATTTTTTTTTTCCTTTTTGGCCACATGAAAGCTCACACACTATTAATTACCAATTTAAAATTCATTTGGTCCATAATTCCTTCTAGCGTAGCTGGTACAAGTATACGAATTACAACATAGAAAATACGAAATGCAAAAATGTAGACATTTAAGAAATACACACCACTTCATGTGGAAGACAATTTCAAAGAAAATAAGACACGTCCGCAATGCACTACAAAATCCTGATTAACTAATTTTAATAAAAAAGTTTAAAAATTAGTTAGAAAAAGATTGATTAGCCATAGAATCCAAACACAAAAAAGATTTTGTAAAAACCCACAAGACTAGAAAATTAGTCAACATTTGTTTAATCTCTTGCAAAATGAATGACAAATAAGACGAAGAGAAACAAAATCCCAAAAGCACTTGTATTGATGCCCTGGTGAGAGGATTGATGATGACATTAAAATTTAAAATCAACCATGCTGCTGCTGACCTCTATTAACCGTCCACTTGAAATAAGTCTCGGACACAGATCATAGTAGAGATACCCAGTAAGAAAAGCAGAATGGCTTGAATCAGTAACCTAGGAGAAAAATCAGAAAACATGGTGAAGATTCCAGATAAAAAGAGCAATATGAAAGAAGTTGGCTGGTCAATAGGGCCTTACATTTGACATCAATTCAAGTGCAACCTTTTTAATATCATCAACTTTAATGTCTATTTGCAAAGAGTTCCTATGATTGTAAGAACCCCTGGGGAAGTCAGAGAACAAAAATGAGAAATTCTGTTGAAACCCTATCATTAATGGTTGGAATCCCTGAAGATATCGTATCCAGAAATCAATACTGGAAAGTTCTTCAAAGTGATCTGATGAGTTCAGGATGAATTCCTCATCTACAGGAGAAATACAGAGGGCATGACTTATCCTTCTACTTTCCCACAGTAAGGCCAACCACTTCTCAACTGAGAGATTCTTCAATTCAAACATTCTAATCATTAGCTGATATACATCATTATAAAGTTCCATGAAACCCTGTAGATATAGCATCAACATTAAAAAATTATCCCCGTCAATCTTATGCAAAAACCCCCAGGAACCAAGGTATTTAAAAGAGAGCAAACCTTCAACTGTAAAAGATCAATTATGTTGTAGAAAAGTATCATTATATTGTCGGACAATGCGGAGCTCTCTTCCTTGTCACAACAATAAGATCTATAGAAGCTTAACCATAGATTTAAAGCAGCCTTGACATCTTCAAAGATTTGCTGTTCAATGTAAAAACCAAGCTAAATCAATCAGGAATATGTCAAGTTTAACATCATAAACTAAGATATAGTGACAACTATCCTTCCTGCTCTTGGCACAAAAAAGAAGAAATTGCAACCGTGTAAACTAATAAATAAGAAATCAGTTTATGCTTTAAGACCTTTGAGCTTGGCTCAGCTTCCAGGGTACATAGAGCACGCAGGCAATATGCAACCAACAACTGGTGATCAAGGGGATTTTTAGTGTTATATATTTCACAAGAAATCTCCTTCTGTTTAAAGAAAAATAACTTCATATCAAAGTCATACACAACTACAACAAAATGTTCTTTAATGATAAAAGTAATAAATTCTGAAAATACATGAACACTATAGAGCTTACTATCTTATTTATTGCTTCAGAGAAACACTGAATACAGTCCTTGAGACCTTCAATGCCACAGACTCTGAAGGCCCTTCCCCTTCTCACTAGAGTTTGTGCTCTCTGAAAACAACTATCTGGATTGACATATACATCTTGCAGTAGGATAGCCGTGATTTTCATTTGCATTTGCTGACAGAATTCTGGGTAAGTAAAACTCATTTCTTCATATGCATTAACTTCCTAAGCAGGCATCAAGACATAAGAAAAGACACATCATAAACAATTTTCACACACTGAAATACATAGCAGCAAAAATCTACTGAAATTTTCACAGAAAGTAAATATCTGCTTGGAGGCCACACCTGTTCCAAGATTATGCCAATGTTCCTCTTTGAAAGCTCTGTTGAAGATGACAGAAGAGTGTATAAGGTGAGGGAACTATTTTTCTCATCCACTTGCTTAACACGTTTACATTCCATCTAAATAGCATACCATATAACTATAAGTACAACGAAATAAACATAAAGGGAAAACAACCAAACACATAAAGCAAAATGCTATCAGATGCTACCTTCACCCACTGCTTCACTACAGGCACAGGAGCTGCCAGCCTCTCAAACTGATCATTGGCAGCGCCCCAACTTTTAAGGATAGATATAATTTTCTTCCTAACCTTGTGATAGTCCACTTGATAGAGAATATCCAAAAGAAGAGCACTTCTGGTGCAAGCCTCATTTACAAACTCTGCAAATTCATCTCCTAAGAGACCACCACAATGACATTTAATACAGAGCCATGATGCTTTACAGCATAAGCTCAGCACCTTTGAAGCCTGCAATGATATTTCACACAAACAACAAATGGAAAGGATTCAAGAAAAAGATATGATATGATATTCTAGTTAGTCATCCGTAATTCTCATATTTACATTTCTGTAGTTCAACAAAGTCAACATCACTGGCATCAAAATAGCCTCTTAGAAGTATAGGTGCTTTCACTCACTGTATGTGCATTTTTTTACCTTCAGTTACAATTCTTTTCCTTTATTACTAATTGCTGACTTTGTTGGGATCATAAACTTTATGCACCAGAGCTTAGTTGACTTATTGTAAAAGATTAGATCTAAAATTGCTTTTATGCACCAGAACTTGCCCTGTCTTGTAGTAGAATTTTCAGCCACGGAGTGCCTAGCGTGAGTAGAAGTTAGATTTTTATTGTGTCAAGCCTTGCAAGTTATCACATGAGGACGCACGTTAAAGGTATAAAAGCAATTTTGTTTTCGACAACATGGACGTGTATGAGATAAGGATTGGTCCTACCTGCATTCCAAACTATAATTTAGCTTTAAACAAGATCATGGCTAATATTTTAACTTCAGGAGTCAAGTAGTGAAATCAATTTTTGGTTTTCACCGTAGTTTTGAAAACTGAATGGAAAACTAGTGAACCAGTCTCTGGTCCAGTCCATAATAGGGAGAAAACCAATAAGAAAGAAAATCAGTCAAAACTAGAAAAAACCGATGTTTTAACCGATTCTAGAGTCTACTCCTTGTATTTCAATTCTTCGGAAATTGCATTGCATTCATGTGTTGTGTTGTGTTGTGCAGTCATTCTGACACTCCTTTCCTCTTTCACTACTCAAAAATCGCATCAGAAATACACGTAAACAAACAACTTTTTAATTAATTATTTAATTAGTTAATGAAATAAAATGAATAAATAATATAAAATTGGAAAGAAAATATGGGAAAAGGAAGCCTAACACGGCAAAAAAGTTTTAGTCCCATCCCACCATTCACTTGGATCCCATTCTTTTTGTTCCCTCGAAACATCTCCCCCCCTGCTTGTATTTTTAATTATTTATTATTTAGTTTCAATTTAAAATAAAAAATTCTCACTCAAAAAATTAGTATTTTTAAACTTATATTATAAAATTTAATAATGAATATCCAAATAATTTTATTTCTTTTTATTATTTCTAATTCTAATCTTGTAATTAAAGACTTATATTAATTTTTTTTTAAATTGAATACTAAGTTATGAAATGTTTTATTATTAAACATTTCATTTTTATATAATATTTTAATATATAATTGAGTTGATAATTAATAATATATTAATTCAATTATGATTGGTTTGACCATAGTTTCACCTTGACATGATCAATGAACCATGAACCAATGATTCAACCAGTTCAACAACCACTCCAGCTTTAATAACATTGGTTTTCATTGACCAAAGAGCACCATTCCACACATTAACTCTTGTGTTTCTGGTGAACTGCCCTAAGAAAATATAAAACAAGCTTGAACAAAAGCAATATCAAAAAGAAAAGAAGCGAACATATGACATCTTCATTATTGAAAACTGAGAAAAAAAAAACCTCTTTTTCTTCCTTGTTTCTGAGCAAAAATACAGCGATATTGTAGAGACATGCAATTATGTAATTTCTCCCTTCTTTTTGAACACGTTCACTAGCAACAAGCTGCTTAATTAATCGTGCGCTCCTCTGAAATGAGAAAGGAAAAACTAATAACATGCGGAAATGAAAGAAATAACAAAGTTCTGCAATTTGGAGATTCAGCATCGATTCTCTAATCAAGACTAAAATCATATAAATTAAGACCATATGATAATTAACAGAACCTGTATGTTAAGTTTAGTTTTGATGGACAGGGTAAAGGCTGCCACAGCCACATTAAGCACTGTTCTGCAGTTTTCGTCAAACCCAATTCCATCCCTTTCAGACGTAATGCTGCAGGTGGGAAGAAGTGAACTTTAGAGATTTAGCATTGTTAAACAATCTATGAGATTAATAAACAAAAGGTGCCAAAGACTATTGTCTTCAAACAATTTGAAATATTTTCTATATGACTTTAATATAATTCATTATCTCCGATATCTCATATCTCCATTGCAACTGATCATAAGATATTTTCAAGTAAAGTGACATGAGGAATGAGCATTAAACAGGTCCGTATAGTGAAATAGAAAAATGTATAGGCTATGCATGCAGGACCACACTCAACAAGAATAGCGGTAACCAGAAACAAGTCAAAAGGAGGTGACACCCACGTAAACACTCTGCTGCATATGAAGGAATACTCCGCACACCCTCAAAACTGACAGTAGCATTTATTGTCCATCTCCAATCAATATGAAATAAAATTATCCAGTATTTAAAGGCTAGAAACTAAAGATAATTTTAAACGTTATGTTGCATTTACCTTGAACAAGAAAGTATAAGATGACAAAGGAGATGGAATGCATCTAAGACAGTGGACAGCATGGTCATAGCAGAAGCACCGTCCTTTGCAGCAACTACTTGTTTCCTTTCTGAATTAATTGATTTAGCAAGTGGTTGGGAAAAGAATTTCAATGCATTTAAGTAATATGGCAGGTAAGTCATAGAAGCCAACTGTGCACTTATTTGACTAGTACGTTCTTTCTCTTTGACACTGGTGCAAATATGGAGGTCATCACACAAGGCACCAATCACAATTGGTAAATCCTGTAGCATGTTCTCATTATCAAGTAAAGTTCCAATCAAGTATTGAAAGTTTGCACCTCCCAAAGAAGCAAGATCTCCATCTCTGGATCTCAAATCACGACTAATAAGGAGCAATCCAGCAACATAAAGTCTCAGAATCATATGAATAGGTGACATAACCTGCCATCAAAATGAAATACAAAAATTGACAGCAGCTGCACAAATGAAAAATGCACTCACTCAATCAAACGTTGAAAACAAAATACCTGCTGGAAATGTTTCGCAATTTTGTTCAGATGTGCTGCAAATGTACTACAAAAAGCCGCATTTGCAACCTGACATTTATTGACACAATAAGATACAAGTTGAACGTACTCTATTCCAGTTTCCTCTTCAACCTGAAAGGATAAATAGCATTTGTGAACACTAGCAGCAGCAGCCACTCCAGCAAGATAAATCTAACTGTAGATCTTGAATTGTTTGCACATAACAATAGAAAATGAAATCGTAAATCAGTAACTAAGCAGCTCTCTAAGTTAAACTATCCCTGCTTTGTCTCTTTATTTGGTCCAGTGCACAATTTATACTGTTTACAATGCCAAGTAACCTAAATGGCCAAGCCCAAGGCAAAGCAATGTAAATAAAGGATGAGGGACTTGGGGTATTGCAGCATAAGCAAATGATGATAATGTCAAATTCAAATTATGATCAAGAATTAACAAATTGCATGCATGCAATTCATTTAACATTACCTGGCATTCATGAGCAACATAATCCAGTATATCGATGACATACAAGGATTTATTGTTTTGTAGCTTGAACAGAGAGGAACATATACTATGTGCAATCTGCATCAAAATCTGATCAGAAAAGCAAGTGAAAGATTTAGAAATGCTTAAGTCCAAAAGACAAAAAAATGGATTACCTTGTAAACTTGATCTTTCAATGAAGATTTCACATATTCAGTCAATGTTGCGCAGCAGAAAGCTTTTAACAAATCCGTATCAATTGATGTTGCCTTCTCAACTAAAATTAAAGAACATTTATACATATTAACTGCTAACGTCCTGTGTAACTTCTCATATGTACTGGCATCTAATATCCTGAAAGAATGAGTTTGGTAACAAGGTAAGTTAATAGCTTAAATAAATCCAGAAGACACTTTTTTGCTTAAATAAGACTGATATCCAGTTAAAAATGGGGACAATCATTCAAGTAATTCGAGATGGCTCTCTTAACAAGCATTTAGTAATTTAGTAATTACAAGACGTGAGCCAGATGAAAGTGCCTCTTGGAAAGTTGGGAAGATATGAAAAAACGTAAGATATCATAATTGTTTCCCTTAAACGAATCCTAGCTTTTTCATGCAATTATGTTAAAGATATCTTCCCTTTGACAATTGAGGTCATATCTTTAGCAAAGCAAGCAATTCTTATTCACTTTCCAATCCAAGTTTTTGGCGTGCATATGCTATGCACTATACAAAACAGTACTCGCAACAATAAATTTCCAAACCTTAACCATGGCCATACTTCCTCTACTAAATCGAGCACTCTCCTAAAGTACCCACCATCTTGGCTCCGTCCCATTGCAGCACATTTCACTAGCATCACAGTAGTCTCCACAACTAAGGCACAGAAATCTTTGTCTCCACCGCCCTTATCCACTTCCGGGAGAAACTTGTTCTTCATCCTCACTGATTTCGAGACATACCCAGTGAACTGAATCCTCTCCAGAATCCTTAAACCCTCATTTTCTGATTCCTCGTAGCGCCCACACGCCTCCAAGCAATGCATCATTCGAACTCTCATGAGCTCAACTGAATAAGGCTTGCAAGCCAATTGGGAAGCCACGGAATCCAAGCAATCCAAGCACAGCTTATAAACTTCAAACAATTCGTGAGCTAAGTCTCCCCCGCCAGCCGATTTCGACAACTCCGACAGGCGTTTGGGGAGAATAGACAAACAGCGATTAAGAAACGACAAATACTTCTTAGCAAGAGAACGGACTAGGGATCGGTCCTCGTTGGCCTTCGCCGATTTCTTGGTTCCCTTGGGTTTCCTGAGATCCTCAAATGGGTGGAGATAGTTGGAGAAAAGGGGGAAAATGCCGCTGCAATCGGAGGATTCGAGGTTAGAAATGAGAGATGATTCAGAGGCGGAGGCCATGCGGGCGACGGTGAGAGGTAGTGAGACCGTGGGGCCTTTAACGAAGCAGGCTCTGTGTGAGAATGGCGAGAGAGACGGGGGGAGGGAGAGCGCTTGATTTCAAAGGCGCGAATGGGGACCGCTTAATTCAAATATGCATCCCCAGTTGACCATCACATTTAAAAAAATTAAAACAAAACTGAAAAATATAAGAAATAGAAAGGAAAAATATAGTTAAATACAGCCGAAAGAAATAAATTTAAAAATTATTCCTAGAGCTTGTGAAATTCCTAAAAAATATTAAGATATTTAGAAATAATTTGTGATGGGAAATATCAATTTTACATATAATCTCATATTTTCAACTAATCTCCATTTATTTCTAACTTTGATTTGAATAAAATCAACATTTTCTTACACATTTTAATTTCAGTTTGATATCTCAATTTCACAAGTTTTTAGTATGAAATTTTCTTTCTTTTTTAATATTTAAGTAGAATTTTCCTAAATAGAAATAGTAGAAGAAGAAAAATTTCAGAGAAAAAACAGAAAAAATATTCCTTATTTATTTGCGTATCAAATGTTTTCTTTTTGCTTTTATTTTTTACCATACGTGCCAAATGCTTGGATCATATATTCTAATCTTTCATCATATATACTAAAGATCAAGTTAAGATTACAATGAAATAAGTTTAAAAAAAAATCATTTTGTATTATCTGAGTGAACAAACATCATAGTTTATCATGTGAATAAATTTGTTAAGCATCTTGGTTCTTTTTTCAAAAACATATCGCACTTTTCTTTTCCCATTTGTTTGATGTGGTAAAAGTTGAAGCTTATTTTGTAAAGCTCCAAAATTTGAAGGGACCCTCTCATATAAATAAATAATTTAAAATTGAGATTTATATGGATCATAGAAGTGTTAGTTTAAGTATAACCAAATAATAGTGACATATCATTGGATGAATAAAATAATCCATAATCGACGGTCCTTTAGAAATATTGCGGTAGATGCTTAATTCCAATTTCTTCTTGAGAAGATTTGATTAAATCTTGCCATTTAACTTATGATAAATGCAATATTAGGTCCTGTTAAATTAGCAAAATGTACTAATATTTCTATACTAATACGATATGATAGTTCAGGACCAAAAAATTCTGTCATTCTCTCCCCATGATTAAAAGAAACTTTATTCATATCTAACAATTTTATATCATTGAGTACTTAGTGAATTATTTTGTTGACAGATACTCACTTTGATCTTTTGAATATAACTTAATTGATGAATAAGAATTCTACTTGTTAAGTGTTCAATTTACAAGAGAAATAAAATTTTGTTTTCCCCCCAACTTTTTTTTAACAACCAATTACTTTTCATATCAGCTTAGAGAAAAACATGAGCAAATTTTAAATCATTTTTAAAAGCATTCTTCGATAAATATTTGTTGAAACAGTTCTACCAACATGTTTATATAGCTTTAATCCATATAAATATTTATTAAACATATCAAATAGTTCTTGTAAAAATCTTTACATGATTCTAACAGTTTGAGTGATCTAGGGATTTTCGTATCAAGTTCACTAATTATCTAACAAGTCATTTTTATAGGTTGCAAGAGAATGAGTCTCTTTATAATCAAAACCAAGTTTTTGTCATAGTCCTCACACTATAAGTTATATTTCATATCTTAGAAATTCATTTTTCTCGTTTCTTTTTGCACACTATTACTCATTTGAATTTGAATTCTATTAGTTTTATTGTCTTCAAATATTTGAACTATGGGCACTAACTATAATTTCAGGGTCTCCTCTCATAAACTTAAGAATCTTCACTTTATGTGAGTATAAAATTTTTATCTAACATGGGAACCTTTAGAACTTATATAAACAGAGCGTCTAATGTGCTGTATTTGTTTATTTTTCGATTCAGCTATAGCCTTTTCTATTCCAAAAAGAAAATTCATCCAATGTAATATTCTTAGGTATCTATCAAAGTCTCATGATCTCTTAAATGTAAAATTGTATTAGTATGTCAGAGAGGATAAGGGTCCATTTGATTTTCAATTTTGTAAAAATAAGTTAGAATAAATGAAGTTTGTAAAAATGAAATTTGGTGAAAATAAATTTGTTGTAAGTTGTTATATTTGAATTTTTTTTTTGCATAGTTCGACAAAATTTTTTTTTGAATGATAAGAATTAAAAGTAGTTTTAGATGTATAATATAAAATCAGTATTTACCTTATTTTCCAAAACCATGGTTTTGGAAAAAGAAACTAAATTATCTTTTTCATTTTCCAAAACCATAGTTTAACTTACTTTTCATTTTTCAAAAAGATAATCTGTGTTTAGTGAAACACATTTTCTTGGAAAGAATTGGTTGAAAACTATGATTTTTTTTTGGAAAATATTAACCAAATGGACCCGTAAGTAAACTTAACAATATTGGATAAGAAATGAACAAATTTTGATAACCTATGAAGAAATGCTCAAATTGCATCAACACTTGTATAGTTTTATTCATGATTTCGTTGGATTAACATGCTTACTTGATTATTGTTCAGACATTGAATCCACATAGTATATTCCAGTCCTACATAAACTCAGATCTCAAGAACTTTTATGTAACTTGCAAAGGAGGCTTCTTTGGTCTTTGCATACACACTTGGTATTTAACTTTTAGAGAGCAAGCTTGTTTTTGGGGTTGACTAGGAATGCGAGATTTGTACAGAAAGGGTGTTCGGCCATTGCGTGTAACTTGTTGAAAATCCAAAATGTACCATTGGTTCCATGTTTAACTGTTTGATAGGCATAATAAAATGTACCATTGGTTTCATGTTTAACTGTTTGATAGGCATAATAGAATGGAAATGGAAAATAGAGTGAAATCATAAATTTATATTTAGAAGACCTTACTTTTATCTTTTAATAAAAATAATATAAAAATAGTAATAACAATAATGATTATAATAAATATTACATATGTTGATAGAAACAATTTCTTTTATACATACAAACTAAATATCCCTTTTTTTATATCAAATCACCTAATATTTGAAAGTTACATTAAACTCCAACTAATCTAAGTCAAGTTAGGTAAGATAAAAAAGATGACAAAACTCTCATTATTTGATGCAAATGCATAGTTAAAATTTGAACACAATACTACTGATTTAATTAGCACAGTCCCCTTACCTTCACCCCTTTACAAATCCATTTTCCCTCCTATGTGTACTCTTGATTATCACAGTTGTTTAGTGTCAATGGCTTGATGCTCCGTGCTGGTATCTAATATCTTTTGGACAGAGTAATCTTGCTCATTGGCATATCTCTGGAACTCATTCTCAAAATTCTTTTTTGTCCACTTGCAATGTTTTGCAGACCCTAAAGTGGATGTTTACACTGAATGCTGTGAAATTTTGGACAATTAATCAATTCAAGCGAAGGGTGCTGAGAATTTTTTTACCCAAAAATCAAGTTATCAGAAGAGTCTCTTTCAAACATTGCCCTTTGTAAGAAGCAGCTTTCAAATGATTCATCAAAGTTTTAATGTGAACCCAGAAAGACAACTCAAGAACTCAATACAACGGCATGGCCTCAGGCTTCCTTTGTAAACCAAAAAAAAAAAGAAAAGAAACTCAGTACTCTGGCAAAAACAATGGCAGTAACACAGAGAATATCATATCATTTAAAGAAATATTTGATAGATGAACCTCTGTTTCCATGAAAGTACCCATGTCTCATCAAGAAAAACATGGATAAGAATTACACACACTCATCATCATTCTAATTCTAAGATTTTGTTCATGATGCTGTTGTGTCAGTCTGCTTGTCCTCCAATAACTTTAACTCCTTGCGCCAATCTTCCAGTTTTGACAGCTTGTCCAACTGTTCAGGCTTCAAATCTTTCTCTGCAGTCTTCTGCTGTAGGGCTTCGGTAAGTCGAATCTGCATCCCACAATCAAATGTTACGCTAGATAATGAATATAACTCAGACAGATAGTTCTTTTAAATCATTAATCCAAACCAAAGCACAAAAAATTCTGGTACACGATGCTTCATTCAACCAACTCAACCAAATATTTTAAACAGCGACCAAAGCAGTTCTGAAACACTACAATTGAGATAAGCTCCTAAAAGAGAAAACAAGCTTATGAAGGGGTTGACTTCACTAATGAATCCAGACATCTATTTTCTTTTCTTCTCCAATTTTGCTGAAGGGTTTGCCCGGCCCTCCAATCCTATAAGTCACCAGTTTGGCTACTGGTTTAATTTGAAAATCTCCAGTTTAACGTACTACTACTTGAAAATCTGAGGACACTAAAACTGGATTCGGTGCCCATCATAGTTAAGAGCACCACATGCTCATCATGTATTTGCGCTGTCCAGATTAAAACTACATAGTCCAGATTTAATTTTATTTCATTACTATATTTTTAATATATTTTTATTTTATTAAATATAGAATCTAAAATAAAGATATTCTTACAACTGTTACTTTTTTAAAAAAATGATTATATTTAAAAAAATAAAAAATAAAAAAACTTTAACCTGAACCATCAAAATCTAATTGGGTTAGTCTAGATCTCATTAACCGGTTCAAGGTATGAGGACACTTCCTAGTAAAAACAGCAATCATCCATAACAAACCAAGTCAACCTGAGGTAACTGGATATTTTTTTTTCCTGATAAAAAAGATCATATATATATATTTGAATAACAAAGGATAATAAAATAAGTCCAGAAATAAAAGAGAAAAATCTAAAGTTGCCAAAAAGGTAAATAATATAAAAAACAATAGGCCTTAAAGACCAGGGGAAAGAACCTCCATTGGAAAAAAAAGATTAAAATATGGACCTATTACAAGAAAAGTAAAAAGGATCAGACCAAGGATTATCAACAAAATGTTGAGCGGAAATCTAGAGAAGAGTGCATCACAAGGCTTCCAGAAGACTTCTACATCTACCAAAGCTAGGACAGAAACTCTTAAACCAGCGCCAATTAAACCTAGGATCAACTGAAAAGGTGAGATTACAATGGACCTTTGAGGTTCTTTTTTTCTTAACAATGAAAGAGAAAAACCAACTAGGTTGAATCCTACAAGCTGTCGAACCACAAGAAAAATTCTGCAAATTACACATAGGAGGAGAGGAATGATAATAATGTGAAGAGTCTAATTGTAGAGCAGTGATGTAACTGGATTTATTATCACCGAAATTAAGCTTAGGAAATAGTTACAATTGGATAATATAAGCTATTAACTAAGCAGTTACTGCAGCTAAAGTCTGAGTAGTAATTAAAATGGAAAATAGCAAAACCCAGCTTGATTTTCAAGAGGTCAAGCACTCTCCTTTCCTCCCTGTAATGGCTTGCTTGAGTCAGCCTCTGGCACACAACCCTAGGAAGACACTAGCTACTCAGAATGTGGGCCTGTCGGATCCTAGGCCCATGAAACCATATTGCCCTCATCTTCGTTGTTGTGCCACACCCTCTAACGTGACCTGTTCCTTCCATAAACATGACGTAGAGGCCCATAAGGGCCATCACAACCCAATCCTAAGTGCTTCCCAAAAGCCAAAACATTAACGTAAATACATGTTTAGCAAATAAAGATATTCTCTAATTAGGACAGGACAAGAAAATAGCCACATAAACCTATAGAATTTCAGAAAAGCAGCAGGCCAGCCACCAATCAGGTAACCATGCAATGCTCTGAAAGGAGCAAATAGCGAAAAGTGATTCCAAAAATTCATCAAGGAACGTAGATACAATTGTAATTGTAAGTCCTTCAATGATTCCTGCATTGTCATCCCCAAAATAACTCATGGGTAATTGCTATTTTGCCACCAGTGGTCAGACGTCAAGCAATGTCTTCCCTTCACTTAAAAGCTTCTACTCAGGTCAACATTAACTCAAAGAATGACTCTCTAGTCTCTCGATTCTCTCCTAACTAAATGTATTAAAAAAATTATGTCATTTTCAACTTTCTTTTTTAGCTAGGATCATTCTTGTTATGCTCCTTATCTTTTTCCACTGACCGCTGCAAGTACGATATTTCACAGTGGACAACACAAATGGCAATTAAAATCAATGCTAACATTGGTCATACCATGGGCTACATCTCATCTTCTTACTCAAATTGATGACACAAATATGAGGAGACGATAGCCTGGCTTCTACTGAAAGAGGAGCTGCTAAAACCAGTATTCACTTGACTTCTTTTAGTCTAAAGTGGCATAACATTTGAGCATCCACGAAAGGGTATTGACCAAAAGAAAACTTAGACATTGCTTGTGTTTTAGACCCATATGACAAGTTGGAGTGTGGACGAATCTCAGCTTCAGTAATCAAATGTTGGATTTCTTGCTAAACAAGGACACAGTTGTTAGCCATCAATCACTGTCTCTTATCCAACTATTTATCAGCCCATGAGTAAGTTCCCAGCTTGAATGCTCATATGATAATATCTTAAAAAAATAGAGATGTTACAAGGAGACTAGCATGAAATATAAATAAAAATTAGATATCTTTTTCCTGTACAATGCATAAGAGAGATAAGTTTCTTGAAGATTCTACTTATCTTTCTAACATTTAAACCCTATTGAAATATATGGAGATATATTGAAGATGAGAAAAAAAAAAGTTGTACGGAGTCCAATGAAATGTGTGGAGAAATATTGAAAGAATAAAAAAACTGCTTAGAGCTTGAAAGAGGCCACATTGTTCATGGTTTATGAATAATGCAATTCTCTATAGTTTTTTTTTTCAGTGAGCAGAAGCATCCCCTGTAGGTGGTAGGGACTAATCTCTTTCGGGGTATGGAGAGGCAAAGACTAAGCCCTTCCCAACTAAGTTTACTTTATACATAAAGGCTGGAAATCGAATCTCCAACCACTTGTTTAAGAGACGAGAGCCCTTACCACTCGTGCCAATCTAAGTTCGTTTTATACTATAGTGCAGCTTCCCATAGTTTTTATATATTATATTGAATTGAATGATTACTGATGATGATTATATTGGAAAAAAAATAACTAGAATAATTGGGACAAATTAGAGTAGGTAAAATTTGGAATGCAATAATTCATGGAGAAAAAAAGGTAGTGGATCTATGAGGACTCATTCAATTACTTGAATGAAGTCCAGAAATTGTAAATTAATCAGAAACTACAGAAAAAGCCAACATATGTTTTCACTTTTCAACATAAACACACAAGGCAGAACGAGTTCTCCTGCAGAGACAACCTAAAGCTGCCACCCAAACTAGCAAAAAACTAAATGAGATGCATGATCATATATATTACTCAGTCAAAGTGATGCATAATCCCCAACCATAAATCATACTTGATTAATAGCAGCACCAAAGTAACCCAATGCGATGTTCTTATACCAAAACAGAGGAAAGAAAACAGTACCATGTGACGTCAAAACTGGTTAAGGAAAACATGCTAAGCCCATAAGATACTTATAGACCTCCGTGTCTCTATGAACAACACTAATAAAATGGCTGATCTGCAATTTCATGCTTCATGTTGGATATCACCGACAAATATCATACTAATCCACTTTTCACAACCTTTTTAGAATACGAAAAAAGTAAACTTGAGGTATTTAAGCCTATGATGGCTTTAGATTAAGTAGGATTAAAATAAGAAGCTGTATAAAGAACACAGAGAAGAAGAAGCATGACCAAAGAGATAGATAATTGCACATCAATCGAGGCATCTGGACACACCATGACCAGGTTATCACAGTAAAGGTTAGCTGTTCTTAACAGGATAAAAGTAACCTCACCATACACTATCACTGTTAGCTCATATAATGGCTGGTCCTATATGAAGCTTAACTGGATGCATATTGGAGAATGAGGTATCAGGCTAATCTAATAGAGAAAGTTGGAAAGTATAGTTGACGCACCTTCTTTTTTAGTGCTCGAATTCTTTTATCTATGTCTTGACCTTGGGCCATAGGGTCAGAACCCTCTACAGTCTCTGATGCAGGAATAACATCGGAAGAATCTCTAGAAACAGCTAATTCATTCAACTGAGAGGTTAATGACATGACAGGCTCTGATATGTGACCTGAATTGTTGATGGGTAGTGCTTCTTGGTAACTACTGTCTTCATCAGTTTGTTCCAAGTTCTTTTCCTTTTCAAGTGCAGCCTGCAAGAGAAAAATGAAGGAAAGATCAGAGATGCTTGTACATTATGCAACTTTTGCAGCTTGCTCCTCTACTTTCACAAGGATGGAATAGACCCTAAAAACACATTTTATAACAACAGAAACATGCTCAAGTTAGTCCCGCTTAAGTGCCAAAAGCCCAAAAGTATAGTTGCTTGACTTCAATCTCCACAGGAGCTTTATGGACAGTCACAGGCTAACACTCTGGCGTATTTTTGCCAGCAAATAGCATCTTTTATGTGAAAGAAACTTAGATAATCTTGTACAATTGAATAATTAAAGGTTTGTAAGCTAGTGAGTAAATGTATGGATAAAGACAAGAACAATGTTCATTTATGCTCAATGCCTGCTTATATTGTTCTCCCACATTTCTGGAAGAGTTCATTAAATCCTATATGTTCCTGAACAAAAAGCTTCTGAGGACTCAATGGCAACTTTTCAGCATTGTGTAGCAGAAATCATGGAAGATTCTGACTAGTTCCAAGATATTATCCTATCGCAAACAAGCAAGAAGTATTTACCCAAGCCATTCCTTTGATTACTATGACTGTTTAGAGGGCTTAAAACTTGCAGCTAAAATGATTTTCCTAAAGATGGCCTATATAAGAAACAGTGAAAAGAAGCCAGCAACAAGTTATGAGTAACAAATTTCAAAGAGCACTCATTTCAATACTATTGTTGTCCTACATTCACTACAACCTATTCATGATGACACATAATGTATTACTGGGCTGACAGCTACAATCCTGCTTGTCAGGTCTTTCAACTTGATGAGAATGAAAGAGTAAGAAAGAAGCAATGTAAGGTTGTAAATACATGTCCTGGGAAGCCAGTTGAATAAGGAATCATGACAGAGATAGGTAACACACCTGAAGCCGCCTTTCCTTCTTTCTTTCATTCCTCTTAACCGACTTAGACTTAGGTTTTGCATCTAATGAAGGGTCATAACCTGGAGGTCCAGCTTGTGAAGCAAGCTCCTTTTTCAACTGCATAAACCAAACTACGGAATTAAAAAGGGGAAAATTAAAGACAAAACAAGAAGAAGATTAGAAGAAATTCAAGAAAAACAAGAGAACTTGTAAAATCCATTATGCTAGTTCTTTGTCACTCTAAATCCAGCAAGAAATAAAATATATTACACTTAATCATGCTAGTTTAGAAAATCATTAGCTTAACAAGTTCTCTTTTCACCCTAGTCCATAGATAAAATTCAATTAGTTAATACATGCGATGCGACATTATTTTATGATCTCCATCTTCCCCTAAACCAAGTCAATAAAAACCAAGGGAGATGTTAACAACGTTGCTTCAATACGCAAACTGGACTATACTCCATTGGTATATCAACAGTATAAGTGAAGCCTAATGTTAGAGAAAATGAAGAACAATAACAAATAAAATGCAGAGGGAGAGAGAATGGAGTCTCTTCTCATTCATCTCAGCAACTAAGCTTCACTACAAATAGCTGGCTCACTGGCAATGTCAATTTGGCAATAATGGGTCTATGTTCTAATTGCTCCAATACTCCCCCCGCTGATTTTTAATCTAAAAAATGAAACAAAACAAACATGCAGAATCATAATGACAGCAAACAAGAACCTATCGGTTACTCAAATAATTTTTTTTCCCAATTTCTTCTTTCCATCATCATCTTCTTCTTCCTTCTTTCTTACTTTCTTTGGATGCTTTGAGGTGTGAAAAATGACAATAATTATACTTTTTGACCTCCTTCTGTGTTCAACTTCTTCATGATTTTTTTTCCCTAAAAAAAAGTCCAAACTTTGTCAAACTTACGTTCGTGGGTAAATTTTTCGCAGTAATCAAACAGAAGGGTGAAAGAAGAAGAACGAGTAAACCTTCACAGAGAAACCAAGAAAAGTAACAAGGATTATGATACAGAAAATCGTACCAGGGCACCTTTAGATTGATAAATGGCGACTTCGTCTTGAGGAACATAGCCAGCTCTGATCCGAATAGGCTTCCGGAGGGTACCATCGGGTCGCCGGCTTGGCGCGAGAATTCTCTCTCCTTCTTTTAGGGTTTTGCTCAGCTCCGCTAATTGCTTCAGTTGATCTTCACCTCCATTACTGGCAGCCATGGACGATAAGCTTCAGATAAAGATAATAAGCTCTTACGAATTCGAAACTTCGAATATCGGATTCCCCTCTTGGTTCTATTGTCTTGTCTCTTGCCCGCTTCTGCTTCTGCCAATCACGGCCAATTTCCACTCTTGAAATTTCCATGAAAATCATGAAATTTAATTCACTAAATCATGAATATAAAAAAAAATCATGTCAACGGTAGTCCCTAATGCTAAATATTGTCAATTATTGGAGCTTTTAATTTTATCCTAAATATAAGTAATTTTAGAATATATGTAAGGTTTATTATGCATTAACATTAAAAAAAATCATATTTAATTCATAAAAGAGAAAAAAATAAATTCAATAAAAATGGTTTTAGAAATATATTATAATTTTTTTAAAAAATTAAGATAATTAACTACTCTCTCCATCTCATCTTGTAAAAAGTTTTACAAAAATCACACATATTAAAAAAAATAATTAAAGTTAGTTTTGGAGTCTTGATTTTTACAAAAAAGAATTATTGTAATTTCAGTAATAATCTTAATTCACATTAATCAAAACATTAAAAGAGAGATGATATTTATAAGATAAATTTATGAAAAGGTATTTTTGAAAAAAAAAACTCATAAATACTCCACTAAATCTTATAAAAAAAATCTTATATTATGAAATAAGGGAAAATTTATAAATAATTTTGTAATATGAAATGAATGAAGTAATTTTAACTCTTATATTTAATTAATATTATTTCATTAAAAGAGTCTTCTATGAAGGATCAGATAGAGTATTAATCACTTTAATTTTATTAACTACTATTTTTTTTTTGGGTAATTTTAGAGTGGTTCAAAACTAAGAGAACACTCTCACTGTGATTCAGAGATGCTAAAAATTCTTTGATAATGAACACAATGGAAGGATCCCTATTTATACTAACTGTAGAAGGGCATTTACATCTATCATTTTGACAAATAATTAAACCTAGCTAGGGAAGTTACACTAGCTGGGGTTATGGGAGTTAAAATGCAGTTGGGTGACAATTTTGTAAACCTTTTGCACAATTTTGAATTGACCATCAGTTCTGGGTGACAACTTAGCATTGATTTATTTTGGAAATTGTCACATTCGTAGGTGAATCCATACCAAATCTCCAACTTTGAAAGTTTCCAATTTTTGTGCTTATCACGTTGAGCTTTGTACCACAAGCTTTGCTTATGAATCCCCTCTCGAATTTATTCATGTTGTGAACACCCCATTTTATCCGGGTATCTCAAAAAAATAAAATAAGAAAGTAAAATAAGGTTAATAACAAATAATAATATCTGAATGAAATAAAAAAAAATATAAATATAATAATAAAATCTTTTCTCTAAACCGAAGCACGAAAAAAATTTAATAATAATAATAAAAAGATAATAAAAGAAAAAGATATAAATAAAAAAAAAGTACCATGCAAGGGTTTTGGGCCAAGCTCGGCCCAAAATCTGAAAGATGCAACAAAAACAAAAAAAAGAAAAAAGGGGGGGGGGAACCACATTGGGCTGAAACCACTTCAGCCCAATGTGTCACGAGCCCTCAATTGGGCTCGTGGACTCAAAACCGGGGGAGCCCTTTAGGGCTCAAATCCAAGGGAGCCCTTTAGGGCTCAAGGGGGGACCGCGGCTGAGAGAAGAGAGCAGAGAGCAGAGGGAAAAGAAAGAGGGAGCAGGGCCAAAGGCTGGCCGCGAGACAGAAGCAGAGAGCACAGAGAAAGCTGCAGGGGACATGGCCGCGAGGAAAAGCTGCAGGGAGGAGACCTACGCGAGCACGAAAAGATGAGGAAGGCATACACGAAAGGAAAGCCAGAGGAGCCTCGCGGGGTGAGCAGAACAGAGGGAGCCGTTGGGTCTGGGCACGAAGGCAGATTGCGGAACAGAGGGGGGCTAGAAGTGACGGCGAAAACTAGAAAAGTAGTCGCGAAGACAGGAAAAGCAAGGCAGAGGGGAAAAAGAAGGGGACCACGCTCGGGATTTCTCTTCTATTCAACCACAGGGAACTCTATAAAAGGGCCGAGTGGAATCTTGAGAAGGGGACGATTTTTTGGCGGGGAATTTCCGGAAGAGAGGGAGCCAGAAGGAGACTCCACGGAGGCCGAGAGCTTGAGCGTGGTCTGTGCCCGAGAAAGAACCCAGCGAGGAATTGAAGACCGGGGAGGAAACTGGAGATTCGAAGGACCGAAAAAATGAAGAAGGTCAGGCCGGAATTGCAGAGTGGAAGGCGGTGGAGACAACGGTCACGATTTTCCCCTACACCGGCAACACTGGGGTCAGTTCGAGTTTTTCTTTTCTTTTTTCTTTTTTATCTTCTTCGGTTTGGTTTCCCGGGCTGGTTTGCATGAAAATGGGGGGCCGTGAACCCATGGGGAGGGTGTTCTGTGGTTTGAATCCTTGTTTAAATCAATGCTTTAGCTGCCTATTGGACCATAGTTTCATCTGGAGATCGATGCTAATTTTAAATTTTGCCCAAATTCTCATTTGATTGGTACTCTGTTGTTGAGGCATGTGGGGTTGGCGATTAGAGGTTCTTCTGCATTTTTTACTCTGATAGGTTACTGTTCGGGTTGCCCTGTGTCAAATGGTTATATAGATTCAAAATGGGGACTGTTTACATCCCTCAATTTGACTTGATTACCGATAAAGTTTGCTGAAAATCGTTACCAGTCATATGAGTTTTAACTCCTCTTGATTGTTGGTGTGAATCTAGAGTTCCAGCGAAGAATCTAAGCTCTCTAATGTCCTGGAATGTCAATGAATTGCATGAAGTGGTTTTCCTTAACTTCATGTGTCTTTTGGGAGTTTGTGGACATACTCTAGCCCACGGGTTGATTTAACGGATAGGAGGGCATTTGTTTCTCCTTACGGTTTGGGCCCTTATGAGTGGGGGGAATGGACCTTACGGTTTGGGCCTTATGAGTGTGGGGATGAACATTTCAGTCTGCTTCCTATGGGCCTGACGTGGAGAGATCTACTGCAAGGTTTTTGTTTTTTGGTTTTTGTTTTTTGGTTTTCTTTTTGTTCGTTTTTTTGTGTTGTTGTTTTGTTTTGTTTTGTTTTGTGTGGGCCCGTCATCAGAAACCCATAAGTGTATGGGTATATTACAAAGGAGCACACATAATAAGTCCCAACATTTTTAGCCCTTAAAGTTTGTTTTCTTAATAAATGAATAAAAGGTAACAAAGAGAATGAATAATTGCCTACGTGACTATGCCCCCTTGAGGTTTTCTGAGCCCATGCGGGTGTCTCCATTATTCATGTTGTCCTGTAAGTCTGCATGTCTGCGTAAATAATAAACGAGCTTCACGCTATACGATTTTGCAATATAATATGTATCTTGAAATATTTTTATACGAAGAATATTTTGTTGATGTTCAAATTTTTTATAATAGAAATAACCAACTTAGTAGCTACACCATGTGAGTTTTCGGAACCCACGTAGGTATTTAAGTTTACTGAGTTGTCACGTGAGATTGCGAATCCACGTAGATATATCGGTTAAATAACTTTCTGTTAAGAAAAATAACCGCATTTCAAAAATTAAAATAATGTAACAAATTCTGGTTTAAAATGTCTAATAAATGACGCTTTGAAGTATAATAAAGTCTTAAATGTCGTAAGGTTTAGAATCTCTACAGGTAATTAAGAAATTGATCTATCGGGCATGACTGCGAGTCGATAATAGATGGATTGATTTTCTTTAAAAAAAAAAAAGGGAAAATTTTAAAAGTATAAAAATATGTTATTTCAAAAGTCAAAAACCAAATAAAAGTATTTTTAAAAAAAATAATGAAAAATAAAAATAAAATATTTTTGAACAAAATAAAATAAGAGTAAGTAAGAAATTAAATTATCTTTTTGCAAATTAAAACACACCAACTCAATTTCAGAAAATTGTTTAGTTTGCAAAAAGTTAAATTATTTTCCATTAATTTTCTCTTATTACAAAAATTAAAAAAATACCAACCAACTGACACGCATTTATAGTCCCGAACTACGTGGACTTTGATCCCCATCACAGGGTACGTAGGCCCCAGGCTCTGATCCTGGGTCAAGTCCGCCTTCGTAAATAAATAAATGCTTTCTGATGTTTTTTCTCTTAATTTAATAAATGTTTTCCCAATTTATTTTCTCAATTCCTTTTCCTTATTTTGCTTAAATATCCTTAATTTTAATTTAATTTATTTTGTTTTCCAAACTTTCTTAATTTCTTTTTTCTCTACCCATTTTCTCGCATGTGACTTATAAAAGGAAAACCAAAATATATTTTTAAGGCATATTAATTTACACAATCAATGTAAGGTAACCGTTCCTAGGAACGGGTGTTGTGGGGTGCCTAACACCTTCCCCACACACAATCGACTCCCGAATCCAACTCTGGTTACGCAGACCACCTTTTCCTCTTTAATGCGGTTTCCCAAGATTTTCCTCAAAATTTTGGTGGCGACTCCTCACAAGTCGGTTTTCACTCGAAAACCAGATTTGCTCTCTTTTTTCCTTTGGTCGCATTTTTCCGGGTGCGACAGTTTGGCGACTCCACTGAGGACATTCGAGAGTCAAGCCTTTATACGTTGAGTGTGTTTACAATATGGCTTTATATTTATTTTGGTTTTCCTTTAATTGTTGTCTGCCTTGCATGATAACATATCTTTTTTCACATGCCACTTATTTGTTTGTTATTTGAATAACATGCCATAGGGTGGTAAGGTGATTTACATTGTTCTCACATGCCTCTCTAGTTATTTGGGTGTCTGAATAACATCTCTTAGGGTAGATAACGTGCGGATTGAACCTCAGGATAGAAGACTTTATCTACTGTGTTTCTTTCTTGTGATTGTGATTTATTGGACAGGTAGGGTCATGTAATGCATAAGTACAGGTTTGTATGCTCCCCTCACACACTGTACCCGGACACATTTCTCATCACACACATTTTGGGCCCCATACCCGGGTCTGTGAGCACCCTAGGCTAGCGGAAGTTTGTAATAGTTTCCTCATGGGTTTTTCAACTCACGACGGTTACTATGAAGACTTCACTCAGGTTGTATCTTATGCAACAAGTGCAGTTCCCAAGGAGCTTTGGAGCCTTTGGAGAATGGTACTCGTCGAATAAGATCCTCACCATATGGTGGGGGCAACTTGGGGACCTTTTGAGAGTAATAGAACCACCTTGAAACCATGCACGCTAGTAAGCCGATTAGTGGCTAACCTATTAGGGTAAAAAGACCTGGCCCAGGATTCACCCTGATTAAGACACATGAGAGCACATTCCTTTCTTCTCATGCATCATGACATGTCAACATTATAACCTATCTGGAGAACGGTGACAAATTGTTACCCTCACCGGAGTAAGTATCACCTGTCATTATGAGCTGATACGAGGTAATGAAGGTGACTGCATTAAAAATCCAACTTCAAGCTGCGGGGTCTCCGACCCTAGCTTAACATCGAGTCCATGCATCATTGTTGCATTATAGCATGAATTTTACCCTAAGCCATAAATTAATAAACAGCCTAATCACAGGAATTAATCTAAAAATAACTAAAAATAAAATAATAATTAAAAAAAAATGAAAACGAGAAAAAAGAAAACAAACAATGCACATAGCCTTGGTTGCATAGAATTCCCGGATTTTATGAAAGCCGATACTTGTTAAATTTCCACAGAGACTGCAAGTCACTGGAGGAAAATTGACACTTAATAAAAAAGGGTCTTATGAGTTGTCTTTTTCTTATAATGGGCAGGTGATATATCCAGCATTAGCAATTGGCATAAGGGTAATGTCGTTAAGAGGTAATCAAGATCAGGCACCCACCGGAAAGGCGTACAAAAACAAGGGCATCAAACTCACTTTGGAAATACAACCGCTAGATAAGTTAGTCCAATTAAGTAAGCACATCCGAGGACGTGTGGAATGGGAATTTAGAAAGAAGTACGGTAACATACTTGATCTCTTGAAGGTACCTGTGCACACAGAAGCGTTAATCGAGCTCTACCAGTATTGGGATGCCTCACTCAGGTGCTTCACGTTCCCTAACTTCTAAATCACTCCGACATTGGAAGAGTACGGCGAAATTCTGAGGATGCCAATTAAAGAAAATTCAGCCACATACACCGGATTAGAAGGCTTACCGGCCCGAAAGACCATATCTAGGCTATTGGGAGTTGCCCCAGAAGCAGTACGCATGGTGCATCCAGGCCCAGGCGGAGGTATCTCCAGATATGACGTCGAAGACCACTTAGAGAGACTCGTAGAAAAGAAGGAATGGAGTACTTTTTGTAGAGTCTTGGCAATGGCCATCTATGGGACCGTAATTTTCCCCTACTCAGTGGGGGTAATTGACATGGAAGCTATCAGTGTGTTTCAGAAGGTAGAAGACCACCAAGTTAACCCAGTGCCCGCAATTTTAGCAGAGACGTATAGGACATTGACCCACTGCCACTCAAAGCAGAAAGGTAAAATAAGATGCTGTCTTGCCATCTTGGATATATGGATGCTAAGCCACTGGTGTGGGAAGGAGCGCCCCTTTCGAAAACAACAAGATTTGGATAGCAATCCTCTCACGGCCTTTACCCCTCCTCGGGCTTTTGATCATTTGAGCCCAAAGGAATGGATACAGAAATTTATTGAGGGTGATAACAGAGAAACTTTCTTATGGAAAGTAGATTGGTGGTGGGAGGAAGAAATTATTTATTGCTGCGATAACTTCCCAAATGTACCATTGGTCGGACCTAGAGGCGCCATCAACTATAACTCAGCTATCGCACTGAGACAACTTGCATATCTCCAGACGAATCCTTCAGCCGATGAAGTACGGGCCATATACATTAATCACACGGACGAGGAAATGAAGGCGCTATGCCTAAATGCTAAAGAGGCCTGGAACGAAATAACCTACAAGGGAAGGGCTGAGTTGGGTAAAAGGCAAGTCAATCCCACGTCAGAATATGAGGCATGGCTGAAAGGAAGGATAGCTGGAATTAACCCCGCATATGCTGCCCGAGATCCTTTGCGTGGGAATAATACACCCATAATCAATGAAGAGATGAGGAAGCATCTTGCTGTAAGGGAAAGGGAAATACAGGAACTGCAAGGAGAAAGCTCCAAGGACAAAGAGGAGTTAACCCGCCTCCAAGAAGAATGCACTGCCTTGAAGAATGAACTAGCAGGGGAAAAACGGGCTAGAGACCTGGAGAGAATTGCTGAAGTTAAAAGGCTGAAAGAAGAAAATAGGAAGTTAAGGAATAGTCTGAGAGACAAGGAGATAGAATCAACAAATAGTAAGGCAAGGCTGATGAAGATGACGAAGGCAAAAGGGGCACTCGAAAAGCGGGTGAGGGAAAACGGCTTTATTGATGACTTGCAACAAGAGGTCTGATCACTCTCCAAGCTACTGCAAAAGCGGACGGATGAACTATCCATGGTACGAGGAAGTACCGCGGAAACAATTCAGAATTTAGTGGACAAGCTTAACCAGCAAACAGAGGATGCCGATAAGTGGAGATCTCTATACCTTGACAGAACTGAAGAGACCAAAGAATGGATGGAAAGGTGCAAAAGGATGATCACACTCGCCAATGAGGCAATTCCGAGCTTCGCTTGGGAGTTTAGGCGCGCTGAAGGCATGGTTAACCCGATGAATACTCCGCCTGAGATCACAGAATTTTTCACGTTATGCACCCGCATCATTAGTGAACTTCAACGTTTAACGAAGTTCTGATAATGTAATATTCTATGAATGTTATGGCTGTAAGACTCTTTCAAAATTAATGCAATTATTGATCTTTACTCGCGCAACTATCTCCTGATCCGCCAGCTGTGACTATAGTAAGGATGGGATTCAAGATCCTTCTTATACAATAGTCAACTTTAAACTCCCCTGAGACGATAGATCCTTAGGAGGAATTAAAGGGCCTCTAACACGTCTAAACCCTTATGCCAATGCAATGCATGATACTTCACAGGATAGAACAAAGAAAAGGTAATTCAACTAACTGAACTTGTTAATATTAATAATTTATTCTGTTAAAGCAGGTAAAACAACATTGGGCCCCCAAAGAAAAAATCTTCTGACCAGATCCCACCCGCAAGGGTCTATAACACGCGGTCACGTAGTCGGGCATCCGAAAATGAAAGCATGGAAGGGAATCAGGAAGCTGAAGTGGGATCAACCGTGATCAACGATCGAATAACCACAATGGAAACGCAAATTGCCGAGATGAATGCCACGTTGAAACTATTGACTGAGTTAATGAAGGGTAAAAATACCCACGAAACACCAAGCGCTTCGAATCCCGCACCACCTAACATTGAGGTGGCCTCTGATTCACCTAGGGCAGTGGAGAAAGAAGGACAACCAACGGACGCCCATCAGACAAGAAACCCGCAAATGTCAGTCTTCGAGAAACAAGGTTCCGGAAAGGGGACGGCAAGAGAATTAGAATACCCAGGTGAAGACCCTGTGTATACTTTTCAAATCCCAATGCTGACAAACAGAGATAAAGAACTGAAGGATGAATTGGGAGAGCTGAAAGAGCAGCTAAAGACTCTGCAAGGGTTGAACACCTTTGGGTCCTTGGAATTAAACGAATTATGCCTGACCCCTGAGGTAGTCATACCCAAGAAGTTCAAGGTACATGACTTTGACAAATATGATGGCAGTGGTAATCCAGTATACCACTTGAAATCGTATTGCATCAAGATGTCGGTCTGGTCTCAGGATGAAAAGTTTTACATCCATATATTCCCGGAGAGTTTAACAGGCGACGCACTACAATGGTACATGTAGTTGGATAGAGCGAGGATCCGGAGATGGAGTGATCTTACAGAGGCTTTTATGAAACAGTACAAATTCAACCTCGACATCGCCCCTACTAGAGAACAGTTAAAAGCCATGAGTAAGAAGTCCACGGAGACCTTCAAAGAATATGCTCAAAGATGGAGGGTGTTGGCTTCGCAAGTCAGACCTATCATGGAGCCTGATGAAGTTTGCTCATACTTTATTCTCACCCTACCAGAACCTTTCTACCAGTACATGGTAGGCACGTATACTGATGATTTCACCAATTTGCTGAAAGTCGGGGAAAGGATTGACACAGACATGCGGGAAGGGAAAATCCCATCACCCCAAGCAAGTGCCAACGCTCGGAAAGCCCAGGATACTAAGAGAAAGGAAGGGAGCGTGAACTATGTTCAAAACACGAAGCCGTCCCCCACAAAACAACCTGTCACATACCAACTGGGAGGAGAGCATCCAAGACCATTCCAAACAAGTCCAGGGTATGGCCAAAGAACCCAAGGAGGAGGGCAGCAAAATGTTCCCCGCCAAGACAATCGGCCATGGCCCAACTTTGGTATGACGAACGCGGAACTGTATCATAAACTCTATGAGGCCAAATTACTCGGACCAAGATCCTCTAGGCCGATACATCCCCCGTACCCAGCCTGGTATAACCCTAACGTAATCTATGAATATCATATGGGAGTGCCCGGGCATTCAATAGAAGATTGTGTCACTTTCAAATGGAACGTGTGGAGCTTAATTGACTCTAATCACATCCAACTCAAGATGGGAGAGAGCTCTACTATCACGTCTAATCCACTACCGGCTCACCAAGGACAAGTGAATGTCATCCACGCGGAAGTTGACACTTTCAAGAGCTTTGAGGATCCGTACGATGTTTTATATGCCTACTTGAAAGAAGCCGGGTATGAGTTGGAGTCTGTCGAAGGAGATCGCTCAATAGAGAAGGAATGCGTGAGAACTTATTGCAAGTATCATCGGCGCAAAGCTAGTCACGACATTGAACAATGTCCTTAGTTTAAGGAAGAAGTGAGGAAAATGATAGCCTTGGGGGTCATCACACCAAGCAGAAATAATGAAGAGATTGATATGGTGGAAATGAGATCTATCGAGTTAGTTGTCAAGGAACTAATCTCTCGAAGAGATCCAGGGCCAGTATCTTTCATCGTCAACGAGCTGTCTCCGAGTTCTCCTGTCTCGACAAGCTCAGCGACCCTTACAGCTACAAGTCCAAAGCAGCCCACACTGACCATAAATATACCGGCACCATTTCCTTATAGAGATAACAAAGCGGTCCCTTGGAGGTATAATGGTATCATTGAACGTACGCAAAGTGGTTCAAGGGGAGCGGAGAAAAACCCTCAAGCAGTGTCAAATATAACCGGCCCTGGGGGAATTACTCGAAGTGGGAGAGTATATCTTCTGTCTGAGGGGAAAAAGAAGGGGAAGGAAAATGAGGCTAAGGATGATAATCCCGAAGAGACTACTCAAGAAAAAGCAGTCACGGGGGATGAGGAATTCTTGAAGATAATGAAGCAGAGCGATTACAACATCGTGGATCAACTTAAGAAAACCCCGGCTCGAATTTCCATATTGGCACTAATTCTAAGCTCCGAGGCACATCGCCGAGCCTTACAAAAAGTACTCGATGAAGCGTACGTACAACCAAGCATCACCCCAGAAAAGGTAGCAAGTATCATGAATATCTCCAGGATGGTGTCCACAATTTCCTTTTCAGAAGAGGAAATCATAACAGATGCCTCTCGTAATATGAAAGCTTTACATATCACCTTGAAGTGCGGTGGATATGTTGTTGCCAGAGTGCTAATTGATGGTGGTTCCGCACTCAACGTTCTCCCTTTAACGACGCTAAAGTCATTGGATATAGATATAGCGAAAGTTCAAAACAGTGACATGGTCGCTAGGGGTTTTGACGGGTCCCGAACCAAAGTGCTGGGCGCTTTACAGTTACCCCTGGAAATTGGGCCTTGCATGTTTATGGTAGATTTCCTGCTCATGGACATAAATTCCACCTACACAATGCTGCTCGGGAGACCATGGATCCATTCGGCAGGTGCGGTACCATCTACTCTCCATCAGAAAGTCAAATTCATTTGGGAAGGAAAGATAGTAGTGATCAAAGGGGAGGAGGAGATACTGGTAAGCAAGCCTAGCTCCCTCCCATACATCGAAGTGGCGGAACAGGAGGACGGCCCAATTTTCCAAGGCCTAGAGATTGAGACTGCTCAGAGTAGTAAGGCAGACATTAATTCCATTATTACTAGAATCATGGAAAGGAGCGGGTTTGAACAAGGAAAAGGACTGGGCACACACCTGCAGGGTATTCGTCAACCCTTATGTTTACCAAGTAACCCCAAGCGTCAGGGACTGGGATATGGTCATACTAAAGAGAGCTCCAAAGAAGAACCCTCACTCGGCAAGAAAAAGGGTGAAAAGCGAGAAATCCCCCACCTTCATGAAACATTCCCCAAGCCAGCTGAAGTTACCAATCAACCAGTAATCTCGATGGTCGCACCTAGTAATGATAAAGGCCTGGGCATTAACACCTGGATCATAGCGGATACCTCAGACGTACCACTGTCAAATTGGGAGTTTGAGGATGCAGATGATGTCGTGGCTTTAGAGTAACTGTTTTGATTATTTCCCCTTTTAAATGTGTGTTTAAGCGTCGTGTTAATCTCGTAATCGAATTGTTTGCTTCTTATCGTAATTTGAAACGTAAATAAAGTGCCTCCACACAAAGGAGTCTCTTCTTGTCAATTCATTTTGTTTCTCTCCATCCTGCATTATTTGTCTCTTTTTACCCAACATTCATTCTTACCAGGGATTTGGCCTCTGCTGAATCCGTGACCGACATGGAAAATGCAAGGCCCTCGACAGATGATTCACTTGTTGTCACTAATATGCATAACTCTGAGCTCAACGACGAAGAGGATATCCAGGCATTTGCCAAACTACTCGAAGCGGAAAAGGATGGGATCTCCCCACATGAAGAGACAATAGAGACTATTAATATGGGAACTGAAGAGGATAAGAAAGAACTCAGGATTGTAGATAATCCCGAGCGTGAATTGATGATGGAGCTCTTCAAAGAATATTTGGATATATTCGCATGGTCTTACAAAGATATGCCAGGATTGGATCCCGGCATCGCATCTCACAAAATTCCATTGTTCCCAAACGCCGAGCCAAAGAAGCAGAAATTGAGGAGAATGGCTACAGAAACATCACTGCAGGTTAAAGATGAAGTCATGAAACAGCTAGAGGCAGGATTTTTAGAGGTCACCAAATATCCTCAATGGGTGGCAAACATCGTCCCTGTGCCCAAGAAGGATGGCAAAATTCGGATGTGTGTGGACTATCGAAAATTAAATGAAGCAAGTCCGAAAGATGACTTTCCTTTGCCCCACATCGATATTCTGGTAGATAATACTGCTCAAAGCTATAGGTACTCCTTTATGGATGGATATTCCGGGTACAATCAGATCCCCATGCACGGGGATGACAAAGAAAAAACTACTTTCATCACACAGTGGGGAACCTATTGCTATCGTGTAATGCCGTTTGGTTTGAAAAATGCTGGAGCCACTTATCAAAGGGCCATGGTTGCCTTGTTCCATGATATGATGCATAAGGAAATTGAGGTATACGTGGATGATATGGTAGCCAAATCTGCACAGAATGAAAGTCACGTCACCGTCCTCAGAAAGTTGTTTGAGAGGCTACGCAAGTACCAGTTGAGGTTGAACCCGAAGAAGTGTGTCTTCGGAGCGTTATCGGGAAAGTTGTTGGGCTTCATTGTCAGCCAAAAAGGAATAGAGGTCGATCCCGATAAGGTCAAGGCTATCCGTGAAATGACTCCCCCAAAAACAGAAAAGGAGGTTAGAAGTTTTCTGGGGCGACTGAACTACGTTGCCCGATTCATCGCCAATCTGACAGCTACGTGTGAACCGATCTTTAAACTATTGAGGAAAAGCCACCCTGGGAAGTGGGATAACAATTGCCAGCAAGCTTTTGATAAAATCAAGGATTATTTGCTGAAACCACCTGTTTTAGTTCCGCCCTCTCCAGGTCGCCCATTAATCTTATACTTGACGGTCCTCTCCTAATCCATGGGGGCTGTTCTGGGCCAGCATGATGAGTCAGGAAGGAAGGAACAAGCAATTTACTACCTGAGCAAGAAGTTCAATGATTGTGAGGCGCGTTACCCTATGATCGAGAAGACATGTTGTGCGCTCGTATGGGCAACCAGAAGATTGAGACAGTACATGCTCTGCTACACTACATGGTTGATCTCCAGGATGGATCCGTTGAAATATATTTTCGAGAGCCCACATGTAGCAGGAAGGGTCTCAAAATGGCAAGTGGTATTATCTGAGTATGATATAAAACATATGACTCAAAAAGCCATCAAAGGAAGCGCCATAGCTGACCATTTAGCAGAGAATCCCTTAGAGGGCTATCAGCCGTTAGACTTCCATTTCCCTGACGAAGATATAAATTCGGTCGAGGAAGACGAAGAAGAACATAATGGAGAAGAAAGGAAGTGGGAAATGTACTTTGACGGGACAGCAAATATGCACGGGAACGGCGTAGGAGCCGTGCTGGTCTCCCCGGAGGGAAAGCAATTTCCTGTTGCCATTAAGCTCGAATTTGAGTGCACTAATAATGTAGCAGAGTATGAAGCTTGTGTCAGCGGCCTTAAGGCGGCTATTGATCTCGAAGTGAAATGCCTGGAGGTATATGGTGACTCGGCCCTTATTATTCACCAAGTAACTGGTGAATGGCGGACCAAGGACTCCAAGCTAATCTCGTATCAAGAGTTATTGGTGGAAATGGTCAAGCAGTTTGAAGCCATTAGCTTTCATCATCTGACCCGAGATAAGAATAGATTTGCTGACGCACTTGCTACTTTGGCAGCAATGATTCGACTAGACTGCGGAATCCACATCAATCCTATTCAGGTGAAAGCCAGAAACCTGCCCACTCACTGCTTCTCCGTTGAAGAAGAACAAGACAAGCTCCCATGGTTCCACGATATTAAGGTCTATGTGGCTGATGGAACATATCCGGCAGGGGCAACAGAAAATGATAAGAAAACACTGCGGCGTTTGGCCATGAATTTTTTCATCAGTGCTAATGTTCTATACAAGAGAGGGTATGACGGCGTTCTCCTCCGTTGTGTTGATTCAAGCGAAGCACAGAAGATCATGATAGAAGTTCATGAAGGAATATGCGGCACCCATGCGAATGGGCACACCATGACTAAGCAGATCCAAAGGTGTGGTTATTTCTGGATGACGATGGAAACAGATTGCATCGAGTATGTACGGAAATGCCATAAATGCCAAGTTTACGCAAATAGAATTAATGCGCCTCCAGTACCGCTACATACTCTGGTATCACCCTGGCCCTTCTCCATGTGGGGCATCGATATAATCGGCCCTATCAATCCAAAAGCTTCAAACGGGCATCGCTTTATCCTTGTTGCCATCGACTATTTCACCAAATGGGTAGAGGCGAGTTCTTTCCCCGCCATCACGCAGAGGACATTTGTTCATTTCTTAAAGACAAATATAGTTTGTCGCTATGGTTTACCAGAGAGAATCATCACAGACAATGGTCCGAACTTGAATGGGACTGAGGTCAAGAAGTTGTGCGAGCGCTTTAAGATCAAACACCACAATTCCGCACCATATCGACCACAAATGAATGGGGCAGTGGAGGCAGCCAACAAGAATATCAAAAGGATTCTGGGGAAAATGACAGTAACTTATAGGGATTGGCATGAAATGCTTCCCTACGCGCTACATGGATACCGTACTACAGTACGAACCTCTACAGGGGCAACTCCTTATTCCCTGGTTTACGGGATGGAAGCAGTCACGCCAATTGAAGTAGAGATCCCGTCCCTAAGAGTAATGGCCGAGGCCGGGATAGAAGAAAGCAAATGGGCGCAAAATCGATTTGAACAGTTAAATATGATCGAAGGAAGAAGGCTCAAAGCGATATGTCATGGTCAATTGTACCAGAAAAGGGTAGCAAGAGCATTTGATAAAAAGCTTCGCCTAAGGGAGTTCAAAGCTGGGGAGTTGGTGCTTAAGAAAATTCTACCGAATCAAGAGGATAGTAGGGGTAAATGGGCTCCTGCCTATGAAGGCCCATACATTGTCAAACAAGCTTTTATTGGTGGTGCATTAATACTGGCAGATATGGAAGGCCGAGAATTGCCAAAACCTGTTAATGCAGATGCCGTCAAGAAATATTATACTTGATAGGAGGAGAGAATGAAGGCCTGCTGAGGTGTAAACTGAAAAAGGCATCCAAGGCAAAAAAAAACTCCACAGCAGAGCAGCCTAGAAGGAGGTGGTCTTAGCGGCAATTAATCAAAGGGTGACTTCATTTAACACAACAGGTTAAAGCCCGTGTCTGCGAGAATGTGGTCGCACTCAGAGTATGCATGTCTTTGGCAACTCGGAAGATGCATGAGGGCCGCGCACGACGAGAAACCATCGATATGCTAGAAATTACCCATTGTGTTTGTTTTCCTTAATTCCTTAATGCTTCTCTCTCGACATTCGTAGCCACATTTGTTCGTCTTTACAGTCAATTAATCTAAGTGCCCTATTATTCTTCACACTCTTGTCAACACTTCTTACTTATAGTGGTTATCGAACTCACGACGCTGACATAACCAAAATTTTAAAAGAGGAAATCACCAAAACAGCCTCTCTAAGCACGCATTAACTCCCACTTTCGCTTGAGGAGGTGATGATAGGCTTACTGGTCGAATGAATAACACGATTGATTAGCGTGCCCCCGACAGAGGATGGGCTACAGCCTCTAAAAGTAGTGCCGTCAAGTGTAGCGGGATCTGGTCACTAGATTTTGAACAGATAAATGAATAACAGACACCGAAAATCATCACAGAAACAAAAAAAAAAAACAACAACAACAACAACAAAAATCACATATGCATTTCCCTTGCGTGCATCACATAAGTGAGTTCCCATTTAAATTGAAAAATCATCACTTCGTGCTCATCTTCCTTGCACGCATAATGAAAAATAATAATAACAATAATAAATAAATAATGAAAAAAGCTCCAAGCAGATCGCACTTCCCGTATATTCTCCCTAATAAATTCCCATTCAAATTGAAAAAAAAGAAAAAGAAAATTTCTTCACCATTCACATGCATCCTCTTTGCATACCTTGCATTAAAATTTACTCCCACTTAGATTGGGGCAAACATGGAAAAGATGCATTCTGCATCGCATCAAAATAAGTTTCTAGTCAAGTTGGGGCATATATGACAAATCATGCATTTAACGTGCATTTTCTCAGCATACATTGCATTAAAACTGGCCCACTTAAATGGGATAGCAAACAATGAAAAATAGAAAACATAAGCAAAAAAATTCCTCATTTCACACGCATTTTCTTTGCTAGCACCGCAAAATAAATTCGCATTAAGAATGAAAAAGAAAAAGAAAAATTGCACTTATTTCACACACATTGCAATGTCCTCAATTGTCAAGGGCATAATAAGCCTTGCAGCGTGACAGGCATAAAACCAAAATCCTACGTCAGAAGTAGGTACCTTTCAAATCCTGCGTCAGTGCAGGTATTTTTTCAAATCCTACGTCAGAAGTAGGTACCATTCAAATCCTGCGTCAGTGCAGGTACTTTTCAAATCCTGCGTCAGTGCAGGTACTTTCCAAATCCTACGTCAGATGTAGGTACTTTTCAAATCCTGCGTCAGTACAGGTAATTCGCAAATCCTACATCAGATGTAGGTACTCCTCAAATCCTGCGTCAGGGCAGGTAATTCAAATCCTACGTCAGATGTAGGTACTCCTCAAATCCTACGTCAGTACAGGTACTTTTCAAATCCTACGTCAGATGTAGGTACTCCTCAAATCCTGCATCAGTACAGGTGCTTTTCAAATCCTACGTCAGATGTAGGTACTCCTCAAATCCTGCGTCAGTACAGGTACTTTTCAAATCCTATGTCAGATGTAGGTACTTCTCAAATCCTGCGTCAGTGCAGGTACTTTTCAAATCCTACGTCGGATGTAGGTATTTCTCAAATCCTGCGTCAGTGCAGGTACTTTTCAAATCCTACGTCGGATGTAGGTACTCCTCAAATCCCGCATCAGTGCAGGTACTTTTCAAATCCTACGTCAGATGTAGATACTCTCCAAATCCTGCGTCAGTGTAAGTACTACTCAAATCCTACGTCAGATGTAGGTACTCTTCAAATCCTGCGTCAGTGCAGGTACTTTTTCAAATCCTGCGTCAGAGTAGGTATTCTCCACATCCGGCGTTAGAGTAGGTATTTTTCAAGTCTCGCATCGCGACAAGCACCCTACAACATAGGCGCCTTACTCCCACGTCAGGGGCAAGCAGGTCATCATATATGTTGCGCGGACAAAATGCGTGTTCTAATCTTTACTCCTTCCTTATGCAAGAACTCCAAAAAATACATTCTCCTCATTCTCGCATAAGAAACAGCAAAGAGGGGCAACTGTGAACACCCCATTTTGTCCGGGTATCTCAAAAAAATAAAATAAGAAAGTAAAATAAGGTTAATAACAAATAATAATATCTGAATGAAATAAAAAAAAACAAAAATATAAATATAATAATAAAATCTTTTCTCTAAACCGAAGCACGAAAAAAATTTAATAATAATAATAAAAAGATAATAAAAGAAAAAGATATAAATAAATAAATAAAAAAGTACCATGCAAGGGTTTTGGGCAAAGCTCGGCCCAAAATCTGAAAGATGCAACAAAAACAAAAAAAAGAAAAAAAAAATAAGAAAAAAGGGGGGGGGAACCACATTGGGCTGAAACCACTTCAGCCCAATGTGTCACGAGCCCTCAATTGGGCTCGTGGACTCAAAACCGGGGGAGCCCTTTAGGGCTCAAATCCAAGGGAGCCCTTTAGGGCTCAAGGGGGGACCGCGGCTGAGAGAAGAGAGCAGAGAGCAGAGGGAAAAGAAAGAGGGAGCAGGGCCAAAGGCTGGCCGCGAGACAGAAGCAGAGAGCACAGAGAAAGCTGCAGGGGACATGGCCACGAGGAAAAGCTGCAGGGAGGAGACCTACGCTAGCACGAAAAGATGAGGAAGGCGTATACGAAAGGAAAGCCAGAGGAGTCTCGCGGGGTGAGCAGAACAGAGGGAGCCGTTGGGTCTGGGCACAAAGGCAGATTACGAAACAGAGGGGGGCTAGAAGTGACGGCGAAAACAGGAAAAGTAGCCGCGAAGACAGGAAAAGCAAGGCAGAGGGGAAAAAGAAGGGGACCACGCTCGGGATTTCTCTTCTATTCAACCACAGGGAACTCTATAAAAGGGCCTAGTGGAATCTTGAGAAGGGGACGATTTTTTGGCGGGGAATTTCCGGAAGAGAGGGAGCCAGAAGGAGACTCCACGGAGGCCGAGAGCTTGAGCGTGGTCTGTGCCCGAGAAAGAACCCAGCGAGGAATTGAAGACCGGGGAGGAAACTGGAGATTCGAAGGACCGAAAAAATGAAGAAGGTCAGGCCGGAATTGCAGAGTGGAAGGCGGTGGAGACAACGGTCACGATTTTCCCCTACACCGGCAACACTGGGGTCAGTTCGAGTTTTTCTTTTGTTTTTTTTTTCTTTTTTATCTTCTTCGGTTTGGTTTCCCGGGCTGGTTTGCATGAAAATAGGGGGCCGTGAACCCGTGGGGAGGGTGTTCCGTGGTTTGAATCCTTGTTTAAATCAATGCTTTAGTTGCCTATTGGACCATAGTTTCATCTGGAGATCGATGCTAATTTTAAATTTTGCCCAAATTCTCATTTGATTGGTACTCTGTTGTTGAGGCATGTGGGGTTGGCGATTAGAGGTTCTTCTGCATTTTTTACTCTGATAGGTTACTGTTCGGGTTGCCCTGTGTCAAATGGTTATATAGATTCAAAATAGGGACTGTTTACATCCCTCAATTTGACTTGATTACCGATAAAGTTTGCTGAAAATCGTTACCAGTCATATGAGTTTTAACTCCTCTTGATTGTTGGTGTGAATCTAGAGTTCCAGCGAAGAATCTAAGCTCTCTAATGTCCTGGAATGTCAATGAATTGCATGAAGTGGTTTTCCTTAACTTCATGTGTCTTTTGGGAGTTTGTGGACATACTCTAGCCCACGGGTTGATTTAACGGATAGGAGGGCATTTGTTTCTCCTTACGGTTTGGGCCCTTATGAGTGGGGGGAATGGACCTTACGGTTTGGGCCTTATGAGTGTGGGGATGAACATTTCGGTCTGCTTCCTATGGGCCTGACGTGGAGAGATCTACTGCAAGGTTTTTGTTTTTTGGTTTTGTTTTTGTTCATTTTTTTGTGTTGTTGTTTTGTTTTGTTTTGTTTTGTGTGGGCCCGTCATCAGAAACCCATAAGTATATGGGTATATTACAAAGGAGCACACATAATAAGTCCCAACATTTTTAGCCCTTAAAGTTTGTTTTCTTAATAAATGAATAAAAGGTAACAAAGAGAATGAATAATTGCCTACGTGACTATGCCCCCTTGAGGTTTTCTGAGCCCATGCGGGTGTCTCCATTATTCATGTTGTCCTGTAAGTCTGCATGTCTGCGTAAATAATAAACGAGCTTCACGCTATACGATTTTGCAATATAATATGTATCTTGAAATATTTTTATACGAAGAATATTTTGTTAATGTTCAAATTTTTTATAATAGAAATAACCAACTTAGTAGCTACACCATGTAAGTTTTCGGAACCCACGTAGGTATTTAAGTTTACTGAGTTGTCACGTGAGATTGCGAATCCACGTAGATATATCGGTTAAATAACTTTCTGTTAAGAAAAATAACCGCATTTCAAAAATTAAAATAATGTAACAAATTCTGGTTTAAAATGTCTAATAAATGACGCTTTGAAGTATAATAAAGTCTTAAATGCCGTGAGGTTTAGAATCTCTACAGGTAATTAAGAAATCGATCTATCGGGCATGACTGCGAGTCGATAATAGATGGCATGATTTTCTTTAAAAAAAAAAAAGGGAAAATTTTAAAAGTATAAAAATATGTTATTTCAAAATTCAAAAACCAAATAAAAGTATTTTTAAAAAAAATAATGAAAAATAAAAATAAAATATTTTTGAACAAAATAAAATAAGAGTAAGTAAGAAATTAAATTATCTTTTTGCAAATTAAAACACACCAACTCAATTTCAGAAAATTGTTTAGTTTGCAAAAAGTTAAATTATTTTCCATTAATTTTCTCTTATTACAAAAATTAAAAAAATACCAACCAACTGACGCGCATTTATAGTCCCGAACTACGTGGACTTTGATCCCCATCGCAGGGTACGTAGGCCCCAGGCTCTGATCCTGGGTCAAGTCCGCCTTCGTAAATAAATAAATGCTTTCTGATGTTTTTTCTCTTAATTTAAAAAATGTTTTCCCAATTTATTTTCTCAATTCCTTTTCCTTATTTTGCTTAAATATCCTTAATTTTAATTTAATTTATTTTGTTTTCCAAACTTTCTTAATTTCTTTTTTCTCTACCCATTTTCTCGCATGTGACTTATAAAAGGAAAACCAAAATATATTTTTAAGCCATATTAATTTACACAATCAATGTAAGGTAACCGTTCCTAGGAACGGGTGTTGTGGGGTGCCTAACACCTTCCCCACACACAATCGACTCCCGAATCCAACTCTGGTTACGCAGACCACCTTTTCCTCTTTAATGCGGATTCCCAAGATTTTCCTCAAAATTTTGGTGGTGACTCCTCACAAGTCGGTTTTCACTCGAAAACCAGATTTGCTCTCTTTTTTCCTTTGGTCGCATTTTTCCGGGTGCGACACAAGGTATGCAAAGAGGATGCATGTGAATGGTGAAGAAATTTTCTTTTTCTTTTTTTTCAATTTGAATGGGAATTTATTAGGGAGAATATACGGGAAGTGCGATCTGCTTGGAGCTTTTTTCATTATTTATTTATTATTGTTATTATTATTTTTCATTATGCGTGCAAGGAAGATGAGCACGAAGTGATGATTTTTCAATTTAAATGGGAACTCACTTATGTGATGCACGCAAGGGAAATGCATATGTGATTTTTGTTGTTGTTGTTGTTGTTTTTTTTTTGTTTCTGTGATGATTTTCGGTGTCTGTTATTCATTTATCTGTTCAAAATCTAGTGACCAGATCCCGCTACTCTTGACGGCACTACTTTTAGAGGCTGTAGCCCATCCTCTGTTGGGGGCACGCTAATCAATCGTGTTATTCATTCGACCAGTAAGCCTATCATCACCTCCTCAAGCGAAAGTGGGAGTTAATGAGTGCTTAGAGAGGCTGTTTTGGTGATTTCCTCTTTTAAAATTTTGGTTATGTCAGCGTCGTGAGTTCGATAACCACTATAAGTAAGAAGTGTTGACAAGAGTGTGAAGAATAATAGGGCACTTAGATTAATTGACTGTAAAGACGAACAAATGTGGCTACGAATGTCGAGAGAGAAGCATTAAGGAATTAAGGAAAACAAACACAATGGGTAATTTCTAGCATATCGATGGTTTCTCGTCGTGCGCGGCCCTCATGCATCTTCCGAGTTGCCAAAGACATGCATACTCTGAGTGCGACCACATTCTCGCAGACACGGGCTTTAACCTGTTGTGTTAAATGAAGTCACCCTTTGATTAATTGCCGCTAAGACCACCTCCTTCTAGGCTGCTCTGCTGTGGAGTTTTTTTTTGCCTTGGATGCCTTTTTCAGTTTACACCTTAGCAGGCCTTCATTCTCTCCTCCTATCAAGTATAATATTTCTTGATGGCATCTGCATTAACAGGTTTTGGCAATTCTCGGCCTTCCATATCTGCCAGTATTAATGCACCACCAATAAAAGCTTGTTTGACAATGTATGGGCCTTCATAGGCAGGAGCCCATTTACCCCTACTATCCTCTTGATTCGGTAGAATTTTCTTAAGCACCAACTCCCCAGCTTTGAACTCCCTTAGGCGAAGCTTTTTATCAAATGCTCTTGCTACCCTTTTCTGGTACAATTGACCATGACATATCGCTTTGAGCCTTCTTCCTTCGATCATATTTAACTGTTCAAATCGATTTTGCGCCCATTTGCTTTCTTCTATCCCGGCCTCGGCCATTACTCTTAGGGACGGGATCTCTACTTCAATTGGCGTGACTGCTTCCATCCCGTAAACCAGGGAATAAGGAGTTGCCCCTGTAGAGGTTCGTACTGTAGTACGGTATCCATGTAGCGCGTAGGGAAGCATTTCATGCCAATCCCTATAAGTTACTGTCATTTTCCCCAGAATCCTTTTGATATTCTTGTTGGCTGCCTCCACTGCCCCATTCATTTGTGGTCGATATGGTGCGGAATTGTGGTGTTTGATCTTAAAGCGCTCGCACAACTTCTTGACCTCAGTCCCATTCAAGTTCGGACCATTGTCTGTGATGATTCTCTCTGGTAAACCATAGCGACAAACTATATTTGTCTTTAAGAAACGAACAAATGTCCTCTGCGTGATGGCGGGGAAAGAACTCGCCTCTACCCATTTGGTGAAATAGTCGATGGCAACAAGGATAAAGCGATGCCCG
The DNA here is from genome assembly GCA_026686845.1 of Adenanthera pavonina. Taxonomy (NCBI): domain Eukaryota; kingdom Viridiplantae; phylum Streptophyta; class Magnoliopsida; order Fabales; family Fabaceae; genus Adenanthera; species Adenanthera pavonina. Next base: position 17,185,527 of record JAIVEN010000017.1, read on the forward strand.
TTTGAAGCTTTTGGATTGATAGGGCCGATTATATCGATGCCCCACATGGAGAAGGGCCAGGGTGATACCAGAGTATGTAGCGGTACTGGAGGCGCATTAATTCTATTTGCGTAAACTTGGCATTTATGGCATTTCCGTACATACTCGATGCAATCTGTTTCCATCGTCATCCAGAAATAACCACACCTTTGGATCTGCTTAGTCATGGTGTGCCCATTCGCATGGGTGCCGCATATTCCTTCATGAACTTCTATCATGATCTTCTGTGCTTCGCTTGAATCAACACAACGGAGGAGAACGCCGTCATACCCTCTCTTGTATAGAACATTAGCACTGATGAAAAAATTCATGGCCAAACGCCGCAGTGTTTTCTTATCATTTTCTGTTGCCCCTGCCGGATATGTTCCATCAGCCACATAGACCTTAATATCGTGGAACCATGGGAGCTTGTCTTGTTCTTCTTCAACGGAGAAGCAGTGAGTGGGCAGGTTTCTGGCTTTCACCTGAATAGGATTGATGTGGATTCCGCAGTCTAGTCGAATCATTGCTGCCAAAGTAGCAAGTGCGTCAGCAAATCTATTCTTATCTCGGGTCAGATGATGAAAGCTAATGGCTTCAAACTGCTTGACCATTTCCACCAATAACTCTTGATACGAGATTAGCTTGGAGTCCTTGGTCCGCCATTCACCAGTTACTTGGTGAATAATAAGGGCCGAGTCACCATATACCTCCAGGCATTTCACTTCGAGATCAATAGCCGCCTTAAGGCCGCTGACACAAGCTTCATACTCTGCTACATTATTAGTGCACTCAAATTCGAGCTTAATGGCAACAGGAAATTGCTTTCCCTCCGGGGAGACCAGCACGGCTCCTACGCCGTTCCCGTGCATATTTGCTGTCCCGTCAAAGTACATTTCCCACTTCCTTTCTTCTCCATTATGTTCTTCTTCGTCTTCCTCGACCGAATTTATATCTTCGTCAGGGAAATGGAAGTCTAACGGCTGATAGCCCTCTAAGGGATTCTCTGCTAAATGGTCAGCTATGGCGCTTCCTTTGATGGCTTTTTGAGTCATATGTTTTATATCATACTCAGATAATACCACTTGCCATTTTGAGACCCTTCCTGCTACATGTGGGCTCTCGAAAATATATTTCAACGGATCCATCCTGGAGATCAACCATGTAGTGTAGCAGAGCATGTACTGTCTCAATCTTCTGGTTGCCCATACGAGCGCACAACATGTCTTCTCGATCATAGGGTAACGCGCCTCACAATCATTGAACTTCTTGCTCAGGTAGTAAATTGCTTGTTCCTTCCTTCCTGACTCATCATGCTGGCCCAGAACAGCCCCCATGGATTAGGAGAGGACCGTCAAGTATAAGATTAATGGGCGACCTGGAGAGGGCGGAACTAAAACAGGTGGTTTCAGCAAATAATCCTTGATTTTATCAAAAGCTTGCTGGCAATTGTTATCCCACTTCCCAGGGTGGTTTTTCCTCAATAGTTTAAAGATCGGTTCACACGTAGCTGTCAGATTGGCGATGAATCGGGCAACGTAGTTCAGTCGCCCCAGAAAACTTCTAACCTCCTTTTCTGTTTTTGGGGGAGTCATTTCACGGATAGCCTTGACCTTATCGGGATCGACCTCTATTCCTTTTTGGCTGACAATGAAGCCCAACAACTTTCCCGATAACGCTCCGAAGACACACTTCTTCGGGTTCAACCTCAACTGGTACTTGCGTAGCCTCTCAAACAACTTTCTGAGGACGGTGACGTGACTTTCATTCTGTGCAGATTTGGCTACCATATCATCCACGTATACCTCAATTTCCTTATGCATCATATCATGGAACAAGGCAACCATGGCCCTTTGATAAGTGGCTCCAGCATTTTTCAAACCAAACGGCATTACACGATAGCAATAGGTTCCCCACTGTGTGATGAAAGTAGTTTTTTCTTTGTCATCCCCGTGCATGGGGATCTGATTGTACCCGGAATATCCATCCATAAAGGAGTACCTATAGCTTCGAGCAGTATTATCTACCAGAATATCGATGTGGGGCAAAGGAAAGTCATCTTTCGGACTTGCTTCATTTAATTTTCGATAGTCCACACACATCCTAATTTTGCCATCCTTCTTGGGCACAGGGACGATGTTTGCCACCCATTGAGGATATTTGGCGACCTCGAAAAATCCTGCCTCTAGCTGTTTCATGACTTCATCTTTAACCTGCAGTGATGTTTCTGTAGCCATTCTCCTCAATTTCTGCTTCTTTGGCTCGGCGTTTGGGAACAATGGAATTTTGTGAGATGCGATGTCGGGATCCAATCCTGGCATATCTTTGTAAGACCATGCGAATATATCCAAATATTCTTTGAAGAGCTCCATCATCAATTCACGCTCGGGATTATCTACAATCCTGAGTTCTTTCTTATCCTCTTCAGTTCCCATATTAATAGTCTCTATTGTCTCTTCATGTGGGGAGATCCCATCCTTTTCCGCTTCGAGTAGTTTGGCAAATGCCTGGATATCCTCTTCGTCGTTGAGCTCAGAGTTATGCATATTAGTGACAACAAGTGAATCATCTGTCGAGGGCCTTGCATTTTCCATGTCGGTCAAGGATTCAGCAGAGGCCAAATCCCTGGTAAGAATGAATGTTGGGTAAAAAGAGACAAATAATGCAGGATGGAGAGAAACAAAATGAATTGACAAGAAGAGACTCCTTTGTGTGGAGGCACTTTATTTACGTTTCAAATTACGATAAGAAGCAAACAATTCGATTACGAGATTAACACGACGCTTAAACACACATTTAAAAGGGGAAATAATCAAAACAGTTACTCTAAAGCCACGACATCGTCTGCATCCTCAAACTCCCAATTCGACAGTGGTACGTCTGAGGTATCCGCTATGATCCAGGTGTTAATGCCCAGGCCTTTATCATTACTAGGTGCGTCCATCGAGATTACTGGTTGATTGGTAACTTCAGCTGGCTTGGGGAATGTTTCATGAAGGTGGGGGATTTCTCGCTTTTCACCCTTTTTCTTGCCGAGTGAGGGTTCTTCTTCGGAGCTCTCTTTAGTATGACCATATCCCAGTCCCTGACGCTTGGGGTTACTTGGTAAACATAAGGGTTGACGGATACCCTGCAGGTGTGTGCCCAGTCCTTTTCCTTGTTCAAACCCGCTCCTTTCCATGATTCTAGTAATAATGGAATTAATGTCTGCCTTACTACTCTGAGCAGTCTCAATCTCTAGGCCTTGGAAAATTGGGCCGTCCTCCTGTTCCGCCACTTCGATGTATGGGAGGGAGCTAGGCTTGCTTACCAGTATCTCCTCCTCCCCTTTGATCACGACTATCTTTCCTTCCCAAATGAATTTGACTTTCTGATGGAGAGTAGATGGTACCGCACCTGCCGAATGGATCCATGGTCTCCCGAGCAGCATTGTGTAGGTGGAATTTATGTCCATGAGCAGGAAATCTACCATAAACATGCAAGGCCCAATTTCCAGGGGTAACTGTAAAGCGCCCAGCACTTTGGTTCGGGACCCGTCAAAACCCCTAGCGACCATGTCATTGTTTTGAACTTCCGCCATATCTATATCCAATGACTTTAGCGTCGTTAAAGGGAGAACGTTGAGTGCGGAACCACCATCAATTAGCACTCTGGCAACAACATATCCACCGCACTTCAAGGTGATTATGGGTGTATTATTCCCACGCAAAGGATCTCGGGCAGCATATGCGGGGTTAATTCCAGCTATCCTTCCTTTCAGCCATGGCTCATATTCTGACGTGGGATTGACTTGCCTTTTACCCAACTCAGCCCTTCCCTTGTAGGTTATTTCGTTCCAGGCCTCTTTAGCATTTAGGCATAGCGCCTTCATTTCCTCGTCCGTGTGATTAATGTATATGGCCCGTACTTCATCGGCTGAAGGATTCGTCTGGAGATATGCAAGTTGTCTCAGTGCGATAGCTGAGTTATAGTTGATGGCGCCTCTAGGTCCGACCAATGGTACATTTGGGAAGTTACCGCAGCAATAAATAATTTCTTCCTCCCACCACCAATCTACTTTCCATAAGAAAGTTTCTTTGTTATCACCCTCAATAAATTTCTGTATCCATTCCTTTGGGCTCAAATGATCAAAAGCCCGAGGAGGGGTAAAGGCCGTGAGAGGATTGCTGTCCAAATCTTGTTGTTTTCGAAAGGGGCGCTCCTTCCCACACTAGTGGCTTAGCATCCATATATCCAAGATGGCAAGACAGCATCTTATTTTACCTTTCCGCTTTGAGTGGCAGTGGGTCAATGTCCTATACGTCTCTGCTAAAATTGCGGGCACTGGGTTAACTTGGTGGTCTTCTACCTTCTGAAACACACTGATAGCTTCCATGTCAATTACCCCCGCTGAGTAGGGGAAAATTACGATCCCATAGATGGCCATTGCCAAGACTCTACAAAAAGTACTCCATTCCTTCTTTTCTACGAGTCTCTCTAAGTGGTCTTCGACGTCATATCTGGAGATACCTCCGCCTGGGCCTGGATGCACCATGCGTACTGCTTCTGGGGCAACTCCCAATAGCCTAGATATGGTCTTTCGGGCCGGTAAGCCTTCTAATCCGGTGTATGTGGCTGAATTTTCTTTAATTGGCATCCTCAGAATTTCGCCGTACTCTTCCAATGTCGGAGTGATTTGGAAGTTAGGGAACGTGAAGCACCTGAGTGAGGCATCCCAATACTGGCAGAGCTCGATTAACGCTTCTGTGTGCACGGGTACCTTCAAGAGATCAAGTATGTTACCGTACTTCTTTCTAAATTCCCATTCCACACGTCCTCGGATGTGCTTACTTAATTGGACTAACTTATCTAGCGGTTGTATTTCCAAAGTGAGTTTGATGCCCTTGTTTCTGTACGCCTTTCCGGTGGGTGCCTGATCTTGATTACCTCTTAACGCCATTACCCTTATGCCAATTGCTAATGCTGGATATATCACCTACCCATTATAAGAAAAAGACAACTCATAAGACCCTTTTTTATTAAGTGTCAATTTTCCTCCAGTGACTCGCAGTCTCTGTGGAAATTGAACAAGTATTGGCTTTCATAAAATCCGGGAATTCTATGCAACCAAGGCTATGTGCATTGTTTGTTTTCTTTTTTCTTGTTTTCATTTTTTTTTATTATTATTTTATTTTTAGTTATTTTTAGATTAATTCCTGTGATTAGGCTGTTTATTAATTTATGGCTTAGGGTAAAATTCATGCTATAATGCAACAATGATGCATGGACTCGATGTTAAGCTAGGGTCGGAGACCCCGCAGCTTGAAGTTGGATTTTTAATGCAGTCACCTTCATTACCTCGTATCAGCTCATAATGACAGGTGATACTTGCTCCGGTGAGGGTAACAATTTGTCACCGTTCTCCAGATAGGTTATAATGTTGACATGTCATGATGCATGAGAAGAAAGGAATGTGCTCTCATGTGTCTTAATCAGGGTGAATCCTGGGCCAGGTCTTTTTACCCTAATAGGTTAGCCACTAATCGGCTTACTAGCGTGCATGGTTTCAAGGTGGTTCTATTACTCTCAAAAGGTCCCCAAGTTGCCCCCACCATATGGTGAGGATCTTATTCGACGAGTACCATTCTCCAAAGGCTCCAAAGCTCCTTGGGAACTGCACTTGTTGCATAAGATACAACCTGAGTGAAGTCTTCATAGTAACCGTCGTGAGTTGAAAAACCCATGAGGAAACTATTACAAACTTCCGCTAGCCTAGGGTGCTCACAGACCCGGGTATGGGGCCCAAAATGTGTGTGATGAGAAATGTGTCCGGGTACAGTGTGTGAGGGGAGCATACAAACCTGTACTTATGCATTACATGACCCTACCTGTCCAATAAATCACAATCGCAAGAAAGAAACACAGTAGATAAAGTCTTCTATCCTGAGGTTCAATCCGCACGTTATCTACCCTAAGAGATGTTATTCAGACACCCAAATAACTAGAGAGGCATGTGAGAACAATGTAAATCACCTTACCACCCTATGGCATGTTATTCAAATAACAAACAAATAAGTGGCATGTGAAAAAAGATATGTTATCATGCAAGGCAGACAACAATTAAAGGAAAACCAAAATAAATATAAAGCCATATTGTAAACACACTCAATGTATAAAGGCTTGACTCTCGAATGTCCCCAGTGGAGTCGCCAAACTGTCGCACCCGGAAAAATGCGACCAAAGGAAAAAAGAGAGCAAATCTGGTTTTCGAGTGAAAACCGACTTGTGAGGAGTCGCCACCAAAATTTTGAGGAAAATCTTGGGAATCCGCATTAAAGAGGAAAAGGTGGTCTGCGTAACCAGAGTTGGATTCGGGAGTCGATTGTGTGTGGGGAAGGTGTTAGGCACCCCACAACACCCGTTCCTAGGAACGGTTACCTTACATTGATTGTGTAAATTAATATGCCTTAAAAATATATTTTGGTTTTCCTTTTATAAGTCACATGCGAGAAAATGGGTAGAGAAAAAAGAAATTAAGAAAGTTTGGAAAACAAAATAAATTAAATTAAAATTAAGGATATTTAAGCAAAATAAGGAAAAGGAATTGAGAAAATAAATTGGGAAAACATTTATTAAATTAAGAGAAAAAACATCAGAAAGCATTTATTTATTTACAAAGGCGGACTTGACCCAGGATCAGAGCCTGGGGCTTACGTACCCTGCGATGGGGATCAAAGTCCACGTAGTTCGGGACTATAAATGCGTGTTAGTTGGTTGGTATTTTTTTAATTTTTGTAATAAGAGAAAATTAATGGAAAATAATTTAACTTTTTGCAAACTAAACAATTTTCTGAAATTGAGTTGGTGTGTTTTAATTTGCAAAAAGATAATTTAATTTCTTACTTACTCTTATTTTATTTTGTTCAAAAATATTTTATTTTTATTTTTCATTATTTTTTTAAAAAATACTTTTATTTGGTTTTTGAATTTTGAAATAACATATTTTTATACTTTTAAAATTTTCCCTTTTTTTTTTTAAAGAAAATCAATCCATCTATTATCGACTCGCAGTCATGCCCGATAGATCGATTTCTTAATTACCTGTAGAGATTCTAAACCTCACGGCATTTAAGACTTTATTATACTTCAAAGCGTCATTTATTAGACATTTTAAACCAGAATTTGTTACAATATTTAAATTTTTGAAATGCGGTTATTTTTCTTAACAGAAAGTTATTTAACCGATATATCTACGTGGATTCGCAATCTCACGTGACAACTCAGTAAACTTAAAAACCTACGTGGGTTCCGAAAACTCACATGGTGTAGCTACTAAGTTGGTTATTTCTATTATAAAAAATTTGAACATCAACAAAATATTCTTCGTATAAAAATATTTCAAGATACATATTATATTGCAAAATCGTATAGCGTGAAGCTCGTTTATTATTTACGCAGACATGCAGACTTACAGGACAACATGAATAATGGAGACACCCGCATGGGCTCGGAAAACCTCAAGGGGGCATAGTCACGTAGGCAATTATTCATTCTCTTTGTTACCTTTTATTCATTTATTAAGAAAACAAACTTTAAGGGCTAAAAATGTTGGGACTTATTATGTGTGCTCCTTTGTAATATACCCATACACTTATGGGTTTCTGATGACGGGCCCACACAAAACAAAACAAAACAAAACAACAACACAAAAAAATGAACAAAAAGAAAACCAAAAAACAAAAACCAAAAAACAAAAACCTTGCAGTAGATCTCTCCACGTCAGGCCCATAGGAAGCAGACCGAAATGTTCATCCCCACACTCATAAGGCCAAACCGTAAGGTCCATTCCCCCCACTCATAAGGGCCCAAACCGTAAGGAGAAATAAATGCCCTCCTATCCGTTAAATCAACCCGTGGGCTAGAGTATGTCCACAAACTCCCAAAAGACACATGAAGTTAAGGAAAACCACTTCATGCAATTTATTGACATTCCAGGACATTAGAGAGCTTAGATTCTTCGCTGGAACTCCAGATTCACACCAACAATCAAGAGGAGTTAAAACTCATATGACTGGTAACGATTTTCAGCAAACTTTATCGGTAATCAAGTCAAATTGAGGGATGTAAACAGTCCCCATTTTGAATCTATATAACCATTTGACACAGGGCAACCCGAACAGTAACCTATCAGAGTAAAAAATGCAGAAGAACCTCTAATCGCCAACCCCACATGCCTCAACAACAGAGTACCAATCAAATGAGAATTTGGGCAAAATCTAAAATTAGCATCGATCTCCAGATGAAACTATGGTCCAATAGGCAGCTAAAGCATTGATTTAAACAAGGATTCAAACCACGGAACACCCTCCCCACGGGTTCACGGCCCCCTATTTTCATGCAAACCAGCCCGGGAAACCAAACCGAAGAAGATAAAAAAGAAAAAAAGAAAAAGAAAAACTCAAACTGACCCCAGTGTTGCCGGTGTAGGGGAAAATCGTGACCGTTGTCTCCACCGCCTTCCACTCTGCAATTCCGGCCTGACCTTCTTCATTTTTTCGGTCCTTCGAATCTCCAGTTTCCTCCCCGGTCTTCAATTCCTCGCTGGGTTCTTTCTCGGGCACATACCACGCTCAAGCTCTCGGCCTCCGTGGAGTCTCCTTCTGGCTCCCTCTCTTCCGGAAATTCCCCGCCAAAAAATCGTCCCCTTCTCAAGATTCCACTCGGCCCTTTTATAAAGTTCCCTGTGGTTGAATAGAAGAGAAATCCCGAGCGTGGTCCCCTTCTTTTTCCCCTCTGCCTTGCTTTTCCTGTCTTCGCGGCTACTTTTCCTGTTTTCACCGTCACTTCTAGCCCCCCTCTGTTTCGTAATCTGCCTTCGTGCCCAGACCCAACGGCTCCCTCTGTTCTGCTCACCCCGCGAGACTCCTCTGGCTTTCCTTTCGTGTACGCCTTCCTCATCTTTTCGTGCTCGCGTAGGTCTCCTCCCTGCAGCTTTTCCTCGCGGCCATGTCCCCTGCAGCTTTCTCTGTGCTCTCTGCTTCTGTCTCGCGGCCAGCCTTTGGCCCTGCTCCCTCTTTCTTTTCCCTCTGCTCTCTGCTCTCTTCTCTCAGCCGCGGTCCCCCCTTGAGCCCTAAAGGGCTCCCTTGGATTTGAGCCCTAAAGGGCTCCCCCGGTTTTGAGTCCACGAGCCCAATTGAGGGCTCGTGACACATTGGGCTGAAGTGGTTTCAGCCCAATGTGGTTCCCCCCCCCTTTTTTCTTTTTTTTTCTTTTTTTTGTTTTTGTTGCATCTTTCAGATTTTGGGCCGAGCTTGGCCCTAAACCCTTGCATGGTACTTTTTTTTTATTTATATCTTTTTCTTTTATTATCTTTTTATTATTATTATTAAATTTTTTTCGTGCTTCGGTTTAGAGAAAAGATTTTATTATTATATTTATATTTTTGTTTTTTTTTTATTTCATTCAGATATTATTATTTGTTATTAACCTTATTTTACTTTCTTATTTTATTTTTTTGAGATACCCGGATAAAATGGGGTGTTCACACATGTAACTTCTTGATTTCCTTTGCCCTTTGGTTCGCATTGGCACTATAATATTGCTTGTCAAACAAAGGAGTCAAATCTAATGGACTAAGTGGATAGCGCCATAAACCATTTTAAATGGACACTTTTTTGTAACTTGATTGATTGAGTTATTGTAAGCGAACTCAACTTGGGCAAAGATAAGGTCCTACTACCTCAAATTTTTGCCGACAAAACATTGGAGAAAATTTCCCAAAATCTTGTTAACTGCTCTAGTTTGTTTATCCATTTGAGGATGACTAGTACTGCTGAATTGCAGCTTAGTTCTTATTTTCTTCCACAGAGTTCTTGTAACAACCTTCTTCCATATGCCCCAAAAACAACTCCTTAAATATCAAAATCCATGGAATAACACCAAAATAGGATTGGGCTGCAGTGAGTTACATTGTAGCTATGGCTTAGGAGAGGCAGAACCACTTGACGCTGTGGCTTGGCTTCTATCGCCATAGTGCCCCCTTTTGATATGATATTGTCAATTTGTTGATTTTTGGGGTGAATTTCCGACACTCACAACTTCGTGCTTTGACGTCCAATTGACCTAATTCAAACTCCTATAGGTCACTCTTATCCCAATTTAACTATAGACATCAATTTCACTTGAATCTATGTAATATCCTACCTCCTAACACTTCCAGACTTGACCAAAAACTTTGAAAACCAACCAAACACAATTCCGACAACTCAAAACAACTCTTCAAAACTTCAAAACAGCAAAAATAAACCCCAAAAACACCAAAAACTGGGCTGGGGTCGTGACCGCTACAGTACTGCCTCCGGCCTCCCCTGTTCTTACTCGCCTCTGTCTTCACTGGCACCGCGGCCTGGACTCTGGAGCCGCAGCGCCCCATGCTGATATCCCATATTAGCAACTCAACATCTCGGGCAAACTTCCAATGTGCATAACTTAATGCTTCGACCTCTGATTGACATGATTCTAACTCCTACAAGTCAATCTAGTTCCAAACTAACCATAGACACCACTTTTAACCCAATCCAACTCCGTATGGAGATTCTGGACCCCAGACACCATTTTGGCCACTTATTGACCAAAACTCATCACTAACCACCTCCAATTACCACCAAAGGCAACTGGTCACTCAAAGACCATTCATACAGGTCCAAAAACCCATAAACCAACTAGTCCAAAGAGGTTTCACCCCAAAGGAACCACTCCTCCGAAATTTGACCCCTTGGAACCTTTATTTGACAAATGGGCTACCGACCCTAAAACACACCAATCAGGCCCAATTCCAACTTTCATCATACATAACGCATACACACAACACACATACCACAAACAACCTCTTTTCCATATATAACCATACATACAACCATCCATTACAAGCCATTCTATCCTACTTAGCACAAGATACAAAATCCAAATTACACATACTACATAGACTATTCCCATGTACGTAGCTACTCCTGCGTCTTCTCCGGACTAGTGCCAAAAACGTCACCTGAAAGGTTAGTTCATGAGAGAGGGGGTGTGAGACAATGTCTCAGTAACCGGGAACAACCACACATATATATACATATACATATATCTCATGCAACTCATGAATGCAATGTGGAATGAATGGTATGCATGTCTCCCTTGCACACAGCTAGAACCATGGGCTATCGTCATAACATGACATTTCATATAGGTAATTCCCTTCCAACAATTGGTGAAGACTGATTCTGGGACATCACCAAGCTCACCTCCCATTAGTGTACCTGGCCAAAGGTAACACTAATGTTCGGACTGTGGCTCTCCTTCCCATTTCCCACCACAAATTGGCAGCAATTTAGGAGGCGATTTAGTCGCAGGAATCCCATCCTTATCCTCCCTAACATATGTATATATATTCCATCCTTATTTTCCCTAACATATATCAGCATATATCATATCATCATCACCACCCAAACCACCATATATCACAATCTCACAATGTCATGTGGTGATCCTCATGCATCATCATATCACAATGTCATGTATGCATTATGTCATGTCATGTCAATATCATCATCATAATCATCATTGTAGTCATCATAGTCATCAAAATCATCATCTAACTGTGGGTATACCACGATATATAGAAAACAGTACACAAGGACACATTAATATCGTAGTATGAAAGAAACATGCATATATATATATATATACAAATATACGTACTATCATGTAATACAAACAAACACCGGGTTATATTAAGTGTCAATACCACACACGTGAATTCTATGAACTTCTCGAATTGCCTAACACGCTTGAACCCATCTCGGTTAACCAAACAACTTTCATAATAACACATTTCTTCAATTAACACAATATACCCAATATCCAAATTCCACAATTCAACTATTAGGCTAACCCAAGGTTCCAACACCCCTTTCATGCATCAATAAGCTCTTAGGGACCATTCAAACACTACACAATTCCATACAACTCGGATTCCCAAGAGCCCAAACCCAAAACAACCTAGGGTTAAGCTCTAAACACATATAATTCCTTCAAAACTCATATCCAAGCAACAAGAACACCACAACACTCTTCCTTAACCCTATTTCATCCATTTCAATCGGTGGATTTCGTCCCAAACTGGAAATCCAACCTCAAAACTGAAAAATCCTAAATTCCAACCAAAGAAAATGGAAAGGGAGAAGTAGAGAACACTTACCAACTTGAATCCAAGCTCTTGAGGTCAGAAAATCACTCCCAGAAGTCAGAAATCTCGAACCCTAGCAAAGCTCCCTCGGTTCTCCTCTATTTCTTTCTTTCCAATCATCCGAAATGATCTGGATTTAAACAAAATTCCTGATCCTCGCCATGGCCTCAATACACCTCGTCGTGGCCCCACCAGTTTCAGCTGAAATAACACCACTGGAATGATTCTCGTCATGACGGCCCAGCTTATCGCCGCGGCGTGGAGCTTTTCCAGACTCCACTTGAGCCTTCCTCTATCCTGTTTCCTCCGGTCCTGAACATAATGCCAAGAAAGATATCATGAGGGGTGTTATAATCTAACTCTATATGGAGATTCTAGACACCTAACACCGTTTTAGCCACTTTTTGGTCAAAACTCAAAACTTATCACCTCCATTTGCCACCAAAGACAATTTAGCACTCAAGGACTATTTACTCAGGTCATATTTGGCTTAACCAATTTGTTCAAGGAGGTTTTACCTCGGAGAAACCTCTCCTCTGAGAATTGACCCTCTTTGAACCCCAATTCCACACAATGGACTACATGCCCAAAAAGCACATATTGGGCCCAAAACTCCTTTTTGGGTTTACATATAACCATTCTGACACATAGACACCTGCTCTAATAATAATGACCTATACATGGGTCCATATCATCGTCGCACACATACAACTGTGCCTAACACATATCTACACCTAACTTACATCATTCCTCAACATCATTATCATCACATAATCATCTATATCATCACTTAGCATATGGGTAATAGTCCCAAGACTCTCATACATACATTAAACCACAATAACCTACTTGGCACAACATTACATAAATTAAATTATAGACTACTAATTATACTTGAAATTCTCGAATACAGAGAGGCCTATGACTCCTTGGTCTTCTCCGGACCAGCACCAGAGTTTTCACCTAAAATGTTAGTCATGGGAGGGAGTATGAGATAATGTCTCAATAACCAGGACAAACACACATATATATAATATCATCAATATCACACACATATGCAATGATGTAGTGCAATGCCAAATGTCATGAAATACATGTCTCCCTCATACACGGCTAGAATCACGAGCTAACGTCATCATAGGACATTTCAAATAGGTGACTCCCTTCCAACAGTTAGTGAAGATTGATTATGGAACATCATCAAGCTTACCTCACACTAGTGCACCTGGCCAAAGGTAACACTAATGCTTGGACCGTGGCTCTCCTTCCCCTGGATCATCGCGAATTAGTGGTGATTTAGGGAAGGTGCAGTCTACTGTCACCTGGCTCTCCGGGCCATGGGAGAGGATTTAGTGACAAGGATCCCTTCCTTATTTCACCATATCATATATCATCATATCATATCTCGTCATCACCACCCGATCCACCATTTCTCATAATGTACATGTGGTGATGATGTTTGTGCTATTCCAGTATGTAATCATTAGCATTATCGTATTCATCAATATCATGTTAGCATGCTATGAAATCACATAATGCCACATCAACATATGTATATTTCCCATTAGCTTAAGATTAAGTCCAGGATAATATATTGAGGGTTGTTACAGTTCTCCAAAATTGACTTCAGAATTTGACATCTAGATTATAAGTAATAGTTTTCAGAACACCATAAAGATGAACAATTTCCTTGAAATATAATGTTAGGATTAATATAATATAAGTTTTGATGATGACAAATATAAAGCAATAAGGAACAAACGTATTACATGTGTCTAACAAATATAATGTTTCTTAAAGAAGTAAAATATGTATTAGCATGTACTTAATTGAGTTTATAGTGCATATACCTTGCTATATACTAATATATCCACTGTGCTTTTACAATTATCATACAAGTTAGATATATAAATTGGACTAACTACTTGGTTTATAAGTAAAATATATTAAATGTACGATGGTCCAAGTAGGAATAGTAAGCATTAGAATAAAGAAAGGAAAACAAATATCATGTCTCACTCAAAAAAGGAGAACAGAAAGGATGCTCCAAGAATTTAAGATTAGAAGAAAGCATTCCAAGAAGGAAATGACTAAGTGAAAGTGGAGCTCAAGCATTGAAGATCTAGTTATTAGGTATATTTTATTTTCACTTTGGTCTTGAGGTGGTTTTAATCTTTGAAATTTACTTAATCTTGTTACCATATGTTTTAAACAAGTTAGATTAAGTAAATCTAATGTTAACTTATGGTAGAATTGAGAATTTTACTATTAAGTCATATGTATTTTGTGCAAAATTCAAACTTTACTTGAAGAAATTCAAATATACAGAGATTTCATCTCTGAAACATGAATTTCAATCATGAAATTTTAATTTCGGGCCTAGTATTGTTAGTGGATATGTGCAAAATTTGTATGAAGTTTAGTCAAAATTTGAATATTGGTAAAGTTCAAAGAGAGTTTAGAGTCACCCTTTCTGACAGACGAACTTTGTACTTCAAAGTGTCAATTTTAAAAAGAAAACTTGTGAGTCTCGTTCGAGGATGCCTTTGACAGATGAATTTTAACAGTCAAATTTTGAAGGGAGAACTCTTGTGTCATGTTGAATAAGCCTCTGACAGATGAATTTTAGCTTTTAAATTTTGAATTTCGAGTGCTCTGTGAAAACTTGAAACAATTATTTAAACTTCAACAGATGTACTTCCAATATGCAAATTAGCATGAACTAACATGGGTTAACTTTGGTAAACATGAAATTCAAATTTCACTTTATGATAGATGAATTTATGAAGTTCAACATTAAACACATAACTATGTTGTTTTTGCAAAATTCATCTGTAGACCCTCAAAATTCGAATTTTGGAATATCAGATGCATTTAATACAGTTGATGAATGGCTCTTTTTGTAGAGTAACAACTAGAACTTGTGTCTAACAGATAGATCTTGTGTTTAATGTCTAGTTAAGTCACAAATCTATGAATAGAAGCTCATTTGAACTTATAAGTAACAATATTAAGAGAGTTATGCCAAAATACTAAACAATTTATAAAATCTTTTTGTATAAGCATTCTTTAAAAAACCCACCTTTATAGAGTGAGCTTTCAATATATCATCCACTCTTAAAGAGAATTTCACTTCCATAATCATCCTTGTCTACAAACTTTTAGATAGAATCTTAGTGTGGGGAAACATTAAGGGATATTACACATCTTGTAAGGGTGTGGGAAGAGTAACTTTACAAGTGCCTACTGAAACTTGTGGGATGTATTGAGGTTTTATAGGTGCCCGGATCAAACCTATGGGATATAATGAAAAATCTCAAGTGGTAGCTTATAGACTGAATGTAGGCCAAGTGATTAGGCTGAACTAATATAAATTTTTGTGTCTAATTCTTCATTCTCACATTTCATCTATCTACACTTAATTCTCTCTGTTTATCCTTGTTTTGCTGCACATGTAGTGAAATTAGGCTGTGATCCAAAAAGGGCAAAAATCATGCATCACCTGATTCACCCCCTTCTTGGATAACCAACCAAACCTAACATATAAGTCTATAACTTGAACAATATCATTTGTCTTTTGGCATGGAATGAAATGTGTCGTTTTCAAGAATCTATCCATAATTGCCATTATGGAGTCCTTATGTCTTTGAGTTCACAATAGTCCAAGAATAAAATCTATACTTATATCTTCCCAAGGAACTTCTAGAATAGGGAAAGGCATGTATAATCCAGTGTTTTGACTTTCAGATTTAGCCAAGTAACAAGTTCTGCACCTTTGGATGTGTCTATTGATGTCTCTTTCAAGCCTTGACCAATAGAAATTTTCTTTAACCAGAGCCACAATTTTGTCTTGTCCAAAGTGACCTGCTAATCTGCCATTATAAGCTTCCTAGATAATGGGTTCCCATAATGAACATTGAGGAATGCAAAGGGCTTTTTCTCGAAATAAGAAACATTCATGCTTGTGGTACTACTGAGAAGGTTATAGTTTTGTGGAACTCTATGCTTCATGGAAGCTTTGAAAAAGGAATCTAATCCATGGAAGCTTTGAACACCTTGGATAGATTTTGCAGTTGGCTAGCTATTGATGGCTTCTATCTTGCTAGGATCAACTTGAACACCTTCAGCAGTGATGATATATCTCAGAAAAATCACTTCACTGGTCAAGAAGGAACATTTCTTCAAATTAGCATAGAGTTTTTGTTCAATAAAGAGTCTATAAAAATTGCCATAGGTACTTTAAGTGCTCCTCTTGGCTTTTGTTAAAAATAAGAATGTTGTTAAAATAAACAACTACAAATTTACCAATGAAGGACTTAAGTAGTTAATTCATAAAGCGCATGAAAGTACTAGGGGCATTTGTTAACCTAAAAGGTATCACAATCCACTTATATAGGCAATCTCTTACTTTAAAGGCGGTCTTCCATTTATCTTCAAGCTTAATTCTAATTTGATGGTAGCCGCTAAGAAGGTCAGTCTTAGAAAAGACGGTGGCACCATGTAGTTGGTCTAACATATCATCGAACTGAGATATCAAGAATCGATACTTGATAGTGATCTTTTTGATTGCATGACAATCGATGCACATTCTCCAACTGTTGTCCTTCTTTGAAACTAACACAAGGACTGGCACTTTCACAAATCAAGCCTTTCTATAATAGCTCTTTAACTTGAGGTTGAACCTAACTATGTTCCTGTGGACTCATCCTATAAGCTGGTTTGTTAAGCATGATAACTCTTGGAATGAAGTCAATTGGATGCTGGATGTCTTGCATGGATGGCAATCCAGTTGGAATTTCTTCTAGGATAATGCCTAGAAATTTAGCTAGCAATTGTTTAATCTTTAGCGGAACCATGGAACCATAATTTGATTCAAGCAATAGAACAAGACCTATGGTTTAGGCTTTTGCTTTCATCACCTTGAACTATTCCTTAGCAATTAAGAATACAAGCTTTTTGGATTCCTTCTTGCCTTGGTTGTATTCACTAGGAGACAATGGTGCTAGCTTGATCTTTACTTTGTCTTTCAGAAAGGAATAAGTGTTTGTATAACCGTCATATAAAGCACAACACTCATATTGTCAAGATCTTCCAAGAAGGAGATGGCAAGTATCCATGGGAACAACATCACACCATACTTCATCTTGATATGTCTTACCTATTGAAAAAGAAACAAGGCAACATTTAGAAAGTTTCACCTTATTTCTCTTGTTGAGCCACTGTAGCTTGTATGGGTGAGGATGATCTTGAGTTGGCAGCTTCAACTTTTCCACCATATAGTTTGATACACAACTTCCATTGTTAATGATAACATCACATACTTTGCCTGGGTAGTGCAATAGGTGTGGTAGATATTATGCCTAAACTATGTTCCTCTTTAACTTGTACTATATGCAAGCTTCATCTAATCACCAGCATTTCTCTATGATCTGCAGGCGTGACTTCTCCATCATACACTGGCTCCTTTTCTTTAAAAGTGGCCTCTTTGTCATCAAGTACATGCTTATCTTCTTCTTCGGATACCTTAATGGCTTTCCCTTCAATAATGATGACAACCTTATGGTTTGGGTAGTTTGACGCAATGCGATTGAACCTATGGCATTTAAAGCACTTTGGTGCTTTAGAATTGGTCTCCTTAGCAACTTTCAGTGGAGGTTTTTTTTTAAAGAGCTTAGTTATTGGACTTGCATCTTGTGAGTGGTGGAAGGATTCCTAGTAGAGGAAGAAGGTTGATATGAGCACTTCTAGGTTGATTGCTTCTTGGAGGATTAAACACTGATATTATAGCCTAGTATTTTTAAAGCTGGATGGGATGGTTAATATTAGTGTTTAATCCTCCAATAAAGTGGGCTATCATCTGCTCTTTCTTCCCTAGATGTCACACTTCATGAGCTTTTCAAATTCCCTGGTATACTCCTCTATAGATAGGGAATTCTGGCATAGATTCTACAATTGAATGAAGCTATCTTGATAATAGTGCTATGGTAAGAACTTCTACGTAAGCTCATGACGCATCTTCTCCCATGTTCATGTGTTGCTTTTGCCTTCTTGCTCACATTTTCTCTTAAGATTCTCCCACCATATGGAGGCATGTTTCTTGAGCTTGATAGCAATGATCTTGACTTTTTATTCCTTTGGCACCTCTTTGTATTCAAATACTTGTTCCACCATTTAGATCCAATCTACAAACTTAGCTAGTTAGAACTTCTCTTCAAAGTTTAGAATTTCCACCTTGATATTACTATTACAAAATATCTCTGTATGAGGATGGTAGTTACTAGTTGATGAAGAACTGCTACTATCAAAGTCTTCTCCTTCTGCTTCTCTTTGTTCCTCCAATTGAGCTTAGTGGACATTTACAAGCTTTTGTAGCAATTGAACTTGATGTTTTAACTCTTCTATCTCAACTTTATGCATAGGTCTTTGTTTTGAGGCCATTTTGGAGGCTAGGGTAGGTTAGGTTTGAAGTTTGAGGTTTGAATTGGCTTTTAGGAAGGCTTAGGGATATAATAAAAAATTAAGATTAAACATTGGGCCAAGATAGTATTTTGAAAAATTTAGAAAACAAAGTGAAATTATGGAAAAGTGTAAGGGAAATACGTGCTTTTGGGAAGTTTGGGCTAATATGAAAATTTGGAAAGCCTAGGGGTTTTTGTGAAGTTTCTAAAAATAAAGGGCTAATCTATAATTTTGAAAAGTTAAGGGTTGATTTAAAAAGTTTTGAAAGTCAGGGGATATTTTGCAATTTTTTAAAGATGAGGGCTGAAGTGAAATGTCTAGAACTTTAAGGGCTAAAGTGCAATTTGAGAAAGCTTAGGGATTAGGGTGCAAATAAGGAAGAATATGGCTTACTGGGCAGATGAAGTGGTAACGAGACATGTGGCAGGTAATGGAAAGTTGATGTGTCACTGATTGGACACCTTAGTGCTGATGTTACAGCTGACGCAGTCATTTTCAACCTCTGATTGGCAAATGCAGCACGTGGATGCGAGTGACTGGGGTATCAACTTTTGATGGTGGCACCTACAGCATCTTCGAGCTTTGAATTTATTCCTTTTTTTTTTGTAAAAAAAATTTTTAGAGTTTTGAATTTCTTCCAAATTTACTCAAACGTATATTGTGTGTTTGCACAAGTGAGTTGTTTCTAGATTGTCACATTCGAAATGCGACGCGGATGGCTTGAAAACAAAGAAAAAGAGAAAAAATCAGCTTCCATGAAAGAAGCTGATTCAGGAGGAATTGTCATCAAAATTTTAAGGAAAATTTTGAAAAACCATAAAAAATGGAAATGATGGTTTATGAAACAGAGTTGGGTTCAGGAATCGATTATGAGGGGAAAAGGTGTTAAGTGCCCCACGACATCTATTCCTAAGAATGACTACCTTAAGTTAATTACGTAAATTAATATGACTTTAAAAATTATTTTGATTGCCCTTTTATCATTCACATGAAAAAAAAAAGAGAAATTAATAAGTTGAAATAAGAAAAAAAAGGATGAAAAAAAGAATAACAACAACAACAATAATATTAGCCTTATCCCTATATATGAGGTTAGCTACATAGATCATACGATACCAATGAGCTCTATCAAATACCATATCCTTAGATAAATTATTTCTCAAGAGGAAAAATTAAAAAGGAGAAATTAAGAAAATAAAATAAGAGAAAATTATTATTTATTTACAAAGGTAGACTTGAACTTAAGGCATGCGAATCTTGTGATAGAGATTAAAATCAATGTAGTTTGAGATAAAAAAGCGTGTCATAGAGTTGGTATTTTTTAAATATAATTTTGTAATAAGAAAAAGTAATTGAAAATAATTTACCATTTTACAAACAAAACAATTTTCTAAATTTGGATGGTATGTTTTAATTTGTTAAAAAATAATTTAATTTCGCTTACTTACTGTTATTTTTATTTAATTTTGAAAATATTTTCACTTATTCTTTTTTTTTTAATTTCTGAAAATACTTTTGATTTTTTTGGATTTTGAAAATATATTTCCTTTTTATAATTTTGGAAAATTTTTAAATTTTTTTTTATGAAAATAAAATCAATTTATCTCTTGTAGAATCACCGTCAATTGCATTAGACTAATTTTTTAAGTACCATGGAAGCTCTAAAAATCTATATGGTGTAAAAGTTTTTTATAAATACTTTAAAACAATAAATTAGAAAATATTTTTATTTTTATTTATTAATTTTGTGAAATACTCCCTCCGGTTCATATTGTAGGGTATGAGACCCATTTTCACGTCCATTAAGAAAATTGAAAAATATCTTTAAATATACTAAAAGTTCCAAATATGCCTCTATTTATTGAGAGAATATTAAAATGATTAAACAAAGCAATTTCCTATGAGCTTTACAAGTGTAATAGAGAGCCAAGCAATCAATTTACACAATTAAATATAGCAAAAGTAAAATCATCCATTTAAGTCCCTACACCTTATATTGTGGATCAAAGAAAAATAGGTCCGACACATTATATTGTGGACTGGAGGGAGTATCATTGCTTTCTTAAAAGAAAATCACCTTACAAATAATTATTACACTTCAATGAATCGCATGTAATCTGACCAATACATCTATGAGGACTAGCAATCTCACGTGATAACATAGCTAACTAAAATACTTGCTGAAGTTCAAGAACCTCCACGGTATGATTATTTAGCCAATTATTTTTTTATGATATAAAAGTTTTATTGTTTGATATTATTTATTATTTTTTAAGGAACCAGAAAATATTACTATTATATTTGTTTAAAACATTTTGAAATATATATATTTTTTTAAAAATTTATTAATTTTTATTAATTTTATTTATTTCAAAAAGTTTTAAACAAATATAATAATGATGTTTTCTAGTTCATTAAAAAATAATAAATAATATTAAACAATAAAACTTTTATATCATAGAAAAATAATTGGCTTAATAATCATACCGAGAAGGTTCTTGAACTTTTGTAGGTGTTTTAGTTAAGGAAAATGCTTATATGCTTTCCTTATATGTTTTTCTTGTTGTTTTTCAATTAAAAATCACTATGTGGATTGTTTTTAATATATTGTAGATTTAGTCATTAATTATATATTAAAAGTATTAACTTCTTGAACCTAAAAAAATTTAAAATATCTATATGTTAAATTTTAATTGGAGAATAATATAAAAAGTATGTAAGGAAAATTATATAAGTTTAGTCCATTAGTTAATCATGTTGTTACGTGAGATTGCGAGTCCACGAAGACATATCGGTCATGTTACACGCAATTCATTGAAGTGTAATAATTATTTGTAAGGTGATTTTCTTTTAAGAAAACAATGATATTTCACAAAATTAATAAATAAAAATAAAAATATTTCCTAATTTATTGCTTTAAAATATTTATATAAAATCTTTAGAGTTTCCATAAGTACTTAAGAAATCATTCTATTGGGCATGATGACGAGTCTGTAGTAGGTAGATCAATTTTATTTTCATAAAACAAATTTAAAAATTTTCCAAAATTATAAAAAAGAAATATATTTTCAAAATCCAAAAAAATCAAAAGTATTTTCAAAAATTGATGAAAACAAGAATAAGTAAAAATATTTTCAAAAGTAAATAAAAATTATAGTAAGTAAGCAAAATTAAATTATCTTTTAGAAATTAAAATACACTAATCCAAATTTAGAAAAATTTTTTGTTTTCAAAAAGGTAAATTATTTTCAATTATCTTTCTCTAATTACAAAATTATACTTAAAAAATACCAACTCATTATATGTATTTTTATCCCAAACTACGTGAACTTTAATCCCTACTACAAGGTATGTAGGCTCTAAACTCTGATTCTAGATCAAGTTCACCTTGTAAATAAATAATATTTTGCAATTTTGTCTCCTTATTTTCTAAATTTTCTAAATTTTTTTTCTTTATCTTATTTTCCAAAGGTTCTTTATTTCCTTAATTTTTTTCCTTTCTACCTCTGTTGTAACGCCTTATCCCAAACACATCCTCACATGACCAAATATTCCAAAATCGAACCAAATACAATTCCAAACACCTCCAACTTACTTTCAAGTTCATCAGAGTACCAAAAAATGTTACAAGACACCTCGAGAACACTAGAACAACCATGACAGAGTACAGGGCCACGGCCGCTACAGTACCACCGCAAAGTTGGTGCTTTCAGGTTTCAGAACTATCAATACTAAGGGTTTGGCACCATGGCGCCCCTTGCTGATGCCATATCAGCAAAAACTCAATTCCCCTGGGTGAACTTCTGATGCACATAACTTTATCCTCCAACCTCCGATTGACCTGATTCCAACTCCTATAAATCAACTTTATTCCAATCTAACCATGGACACCAATTGCACCAAAATCCATCTTCGTATAGAGATTTTGGACACCTGGCATAGTTTTGGCCTTTTCTTTTACCAAAACTCACCACTTACAAATCCTATTTACCACCCAAGGCAATCTAATCATTTGAGACCATTCATACAAGTCCTAATTGACTTAACTAACTTGTCTAAAGAGGTTTCATTTCAAAGGAACTACTCCTTTGAGATTTGACCTCATTGAACCCCAAATTGACCTTCTGGGCTACTTGCTCCAAACCACATCAATGAGGCCCAAATCCACCTTTGGGGCTCACATACACAACCATTATGACCCCTTAATACCCCGAACCATACATGCCACATCATTCCACATCAATATAACAACATTTTACATACATAGACATCCAAATATCATTACAATCATCCCAATTCACATAGCTATTGCAACATACTATCCTACTTGGCATAAAGTACATAGACCATACACATATACACTAGAAAGACTTGATATTCCCAAGTCCAATACACTACTCCCTTGTCCTCTCTGAACTAGTGCTAGAACCTTCACCTAAAATATTTGTTCATGGGAAAGGGATGTGAGACAAAGTCTCAGTGACCAGGGACAAACACACACACACATATATAACTCATACAATATCATGAATGTAACATGAAATGGAATGCATGTCTCCCTTTCACACAGCTAGAACAACGAGCTGTCGTCATAACAAGATATTTCATATAGATAATTCCCTTTCAATAGTCAGTGAAGACTGATTCTGGGGCATCACCAAGCTCACCTTACACTAATGCAACCCGACCAAAGGTTATACTAGTGTTCAGACCATGGCTCTCCTTCCCCTGGATCATCTTGAATTGGTGGCGATTTAAGGAAGGTGCAGTCCATTGAAGCCTGGCTCTTTGAGCCATAGGAGAGGATTTAACGACAGGGATCCCATTCTTATTCTCCCTTATCATATATCATCATATTGTATCATATCATTATATATTATATCATTATCACCACCCAATCCACTATATATCTCACAATGTCTATGGTGATGCTCATGTCATATCATCATATGATCATCATCATCATCATGTACTTAATGTCATGCTATGCATCATGTAATGTCACATCATCATAATCACCATCTCTATATGTCTAGTCGTGTGCATACTATGATATATAGAAAAACCATACACACACACAAACTATATCATGGTATGAACAGAAATATGCACACACACATACACACACCTTATAAGACAAACAATACAAATACCCGGTTATCTTAGGTAGTCAATACTACACACATGTGATTCCACAAGCTTCTTGGGTTGCCCAACATGACTTGTACTCCTTTGGTCAACCAAATAACCTTTACAATACCATAATACCTCAATTAACACAATATATCACTTAACCAAAAACCACAATTCGACTATATAGGCCTAACCCAAGGTTCTAACCCCACTTTCATGCATCATTGAGCTTCTAAAGATTACTCAAACTCCAGCCAATCCCATTCACTTCGGATTTCATACTCCTTCTAACAATTTCAACCTAGGGTTAAGCTTAAATCATGCATACTCCCTCTAAAACTTATACCCAAGCATCATAAACACTGAATCACACTTCCTTGATCCAATTTCATCCATATTAATTTGTAGATTTCGGCCAAAACTAAAAATCCTAACATATATCCCAAAAACCTAACTCAAACTCGAAGAAAAATGGGGAAAGAGTAGTAGGGATTACTTACCAACAAGAATCCAAGCTTATGGAGTCTAAAAATCACTCTTAAAGGTTGAAGATTCGAAGCCCTAGTACTGCTTCTTCTTTATCCCTCTGTTTTCCTTTTGTCTGTTAGTCTGAAATGATTCTGAATTAAACAAAAATCCCGATGCACACCGTGATGTCAGTAAGCTTGTCGTGACGTGGAGCTTCTATTCCTGGAAAATATCTTCAAAATTCTAGCTCTCTCGTCGCGACAGCCCTGTCTTACGCCGCAACATAAAGCTCCTTTTTCTCTACTTTGATTCTTTCCTCTGTCCTGGTCCTTCCGGTTCTGCACATGACATCAAATACACTTGATTAGCTAGAGACCAAGTTAGGATAATCTAATGAGGGTTATTACATCTGTTTTATTAGCATGTGAACAATAAAAGGATAATGAAAATATCTTTAAAGCTGTATTAATTTACTCAATCATCGTGAGGTAACCGCTTTTAGAAACGAGTGTTGTGGGGTGCCTGACATATTCCCCATGTATAATCAACTCCCACCCAACTCTGTCAACGCAAACCATCCTTTCCTTCTTAAATTGGTTTTTCAAAATTTCCCTTAAAATTTTGGTGGAGACTCCTCCAAAATTGGCCTTCGTTGTGAAAATCAATTTTTTCTATTTTTCTTTGTTTTCGTGCTATCCGCATCACATTTCAGGTGTGACATAGATAGAAGCTTACTCATTCATTGTGCAACACTTGATTGTGTTAGGTTTAATATAATAGAAGTTTTGATGATGACAAATGTATAATAATAAGGAACAAATGTATCATATTTGTCTAACATATATATTGTTCCTAAAAGAAGTAAGATGTACATTAGCATGTATTTAATTATATTTATAATGCATATATCATGTTATGTACTAATATATCCACTGTGCTTTTATGTTTTATAATACAAGTTAGATATATAAATTGGACTAACCACTTAGTTTGTAAGTGTAATACATTAAATATATAATTGTCTAAGAAGGAAGAGTGGGTATTGGAATAAAGAAAGGAGAATTAACATCATGTCTCACTCAAAGAAAAAGAAGAAAAATGATGTTCTAAGAATAGAAGATCAAAAGGGAGCACACCAGGAGTGAGAATGACCAAGTGAAAGTGGAGCTAAACTTTTGAAGATCTAGCTATTAGGTATATTTTGTTTTCACTTAGTTTTTAAGGTGGTTTAATTTTTGAAATTTAGTTAATCTTGTTACCATATGTTTTAAATGTGTTAAATTAAGTAAATTTCATATTATCATGTGTTAGAATTGAAAAATATCAGCTAACAGACGAATTATGTTATTAACTCATATTTATTTTATGCAAAATTAGAACTTTACTTGTTGAAATTTGAAATTACAGAGATTTTATTTTTGATAGATGAATTTTGAATCTGAAATTCAAATTTCAGGCTAAGCATAGTTAGTAAAAGTGTGCAAAGGTCACAGAGGTTTAAACATGCCTTTGATAGACGGATTTCGGTCTCAGAAATTCTAATTTCAAAGTGCATTGTAAAAACTTGAAGTAACTGTTCAAACTCAATTGATACACTTCCAATATAAAAATTCACATGAACTAACATAAAGTATCTTTTGCAAGCTCAAAATTTGAATGCCACTTTATAATAGATGAACTTTGAGCTTCAAAGTACAAATTTTGAAATAAAGAACTTATGTTAGGTTAAACATACCTCTGATAGAAGAATTTTGGTTTCTGAAATTCTAATATCGTTTTTGAAATTCTAATTCAATTTCTGAAATTCTAATTTTGAAAAACTATGTGAAAACTTGAGACAACTATTCAATCTCTTCAGACACACTCCAAAAATAAAAATTTGTACAAACTAACATGGGATATCTTTTGAAAATCAAAATTTAAATTTTGCCTTCTGAAATTAGAATTTTGAAATTCAATGTTAAACACATAACTATGCTGACTCAGCCAAATTCATCTATTGAGCCCTAAAATTTGAATTTTGGTATGTCAGATGCATTTAATACGGTTGTTGAGTGGTAAGAACTTGTGTCTAATGGATAGATCTTGTGTCTAATAATTTGTTAAGTCATAAATCTATAAATAGAACTTCATTTAAACTTTGGGTAATGATTTTTTAGTGAGTGTTATGCCAAAATACTGCTACAATTTATAAAATCATTTTATGTGAGCATTGTAAGTTAAAATCATCCCATTAGAGTGAGCTTCAATGTATTATCTACTCTAAAAGAGAGTTTCTATTTTGTAATCTTCACTTCTACATTTTCTGGGTAGAATCTTAGTGTGGAGAAACACTAAAGGATTTATATATCTTGTAAGGGTATAAAGAGAATGACTTCACAAGTGCCTATTGAAACTTGTGGAATGTACTGAGGCTTCACAGGTACCCGGATCAAACTTGTGGGATATAGTAAAAATCTCAAGTCGTGACTTGAGAACTAGACATAGGTTAAGTGATTTGGGCTGAATCAACATAAATTTTTGTGTTTAATTCTTCACTTTCTTATTTCATATATATCATCATCATACTCTATTCATCTTTGTTTTGTTGCATCTCTTGGTAAAATTAGGTTGTACCCAAAAAGTGGTGAAAATATTGCATCACCCAATTTACCCCTCTCTTGGGTGACCACCTAAACCTTACAATTAGTATAAGAGCTTGGACTTCCAGCAAAGGATCTAACCATTCGGGAGAACTTATAACTGGTTTTTGAGAAGATATACTACCACAAGGGAACAACATCAACAGACCTCCAGGCTTTAATGGTGAACACTATGGATGCTTGGAGATGAGAATGCGGATATATCTTCAATCCATAGACCTAGACATCTGATTTGTCATACAAAAAGGGGATTTTGTGCCAAAGAAGATATATGATGACGGCACATACAGAGAGATGTCAGAGAAATAGTGGAATAATGAAGATAAGCAAAGAGTTCTGCTAAACTTCAAGGCAAAACATTGCTTGGTCAGTGTTTTTTCACAAGATGAATTCTACAGAGTGTCAGATTGTAACACAGCTAAGGAAATATAGGACACTTTAGAGATTGTTCATGAAGGAACCAAGGGAGTAAAGAAAAGCATACTTAAGTCTTTCATAGCAAAATATGAAATGTTTAAGATGATTAGTGGTGAGTCTATTAAAAATTTTAAAATTTGTTTTACTCACATTATCAATCATCTAGCAGCTCTAGGAAAAAGTTACACACAGAGAGAGTAAGTTTGCAACATACTCAGAGCTCTACCCAAAGAATAGCAACTAAAGGTGATAGCTATTGAAGAAACAAGAGGAGAATCATACCAATTTGTCACTGCACTATTTGGAAGCCTTGCTGAACATGAAGGAAGACTTGACCTTGTGTGGGAGTAGCAGAATAAAGAAAAGACATTGATGTTCAAAGCTATGACATTACAGAGCTTAGAAGATGATGATACTGACGATGAAAGTGATGATAGCAGCAGTGATGATGAGAAGGATGAGTTGAGATAGTTGACCATTAAATTTGGTGGATTCCTCAACATCAAAAAGAGGAAGCTTTAGGAACAAAAATACTCCGACAATGCAAATAAGCTTAAGTACATTTCATTCAGAGAAGAAAAGTGAAAAAGCTAAAGTGGCATATACCTTTACAATTTGGGGCAACAATTCAGATGAAGATGATGAGAATACCTATCCATGCTTGATGGCTATATCTAATGATGAGGTGTCAAATTTTGACTCTAAATCTAATTCTGATTTTTCCTTTGAAGATTTGTAAGATACTTATAATGAAATGCATGATAAACTAATTAGATTAGAAAAAGCACTTTTACACAGCAAAGAGAAAGTGATTTCCTTAGAAAATAAATTAGAATTGGAAAAAGAATGAAAAGGAATCACTTAAAAAGAAAATAGTTGAATATACACTTTCTCTTGTGATTCATGTGATAGATTAAATAAAGAAAAAGAGGAGTTAACTAAGGTCATAGCCAATTTCACCCAAGGCATGGATAAGTTGAATATTCCACTTAGCAAATAGAAATGTGTATCTGACAAGTTAGGTGTTGGCTACATAAGTGAGTCCAAGGAGAAAAATAAATGCTATTTAAAATTCTTTGTGCCTACTGTAATGCCTAGCTCACCATCACGCACATATTGTGATAAAAAGAGGCATATAGCTCATTTATGCAATATTAGGAGAAATGGTTTAAGCAAAGACATGAAATGGGTTCCAAAGAATACCACTAATCCTCCTGGACTAAAAAATAAGTGGGTATCAAAAAGTTCTTCTAGTATTTCATGTGTGCAGAATAACTCCAAGAAGAAAGAACATATTGATGCAAGGAAGAAGTCACATAAAAGAAAAGCTTCTAAAACATCTAAAGCTACAAATCACAAGGAGAAGCACCGAAAGCAAACCTATCACTTATCTCAAGGAAGTAGCTCAAATGGAAATCAAATTACTTATCTTGAGAAGAGAAAGAGTAGAAGCTTAACAAGTAATAGTTTATATGCAAATGGGAGACATGAGCTATACTACACTGCAAACAAGCCAAAAATGAAGAGATAATCTTTGGTAACCTCTAACACTTACCTATTCAATTATTGCTTTATATATATTTAGGTAAGATTGAACTTTGGTCCCATATATATTTTAAAATGTTTAAATTGACCATTAGTGGACTCCAGTAAGAAAGAGTACCAAAGAAAGAAAAAGATATTCCTTTTGTTTTTGCCGACACTCCTTGAGTTAAATGGTGAAAGTCTGATAATAATAGAGTATCTAATGTGCTTAATTGGAATCATACTAAAAATGGAAGAAGTTAGCTATTAATCAAGCTAGTTTGTAAGTGTTTAATATGTTTACAAATATGCTTGGTTTATAGTGTTATTTGAGGTTATTAAAATAAAATATGGTCCTTGTTCAAATAATGAACTATTTGAATATGATGGTGCTTACTGTGAAGTTCAATGTTTACACAAGTTTATTTCTTTATTTGTATAACCAAACTTGTGTGCTTTTCAAAATTTCCCTTGCATATTGATTTTGACTTGAGCAATGATTTGAAAAGCACGTATACTTGAATAAATGCTCATGCTTAGAGGGAGCTTATAACTTTGCATATAAAGGTTTTTAAAAGCTCTTTTTGATTTTAAAAAGAAATTTGTATCATAATGCTTGAACACCTACATCATGTGCTTATTTGATGCATTGTGCTTTTTTAGTTTTATCAAATGAAATGCATAAGTTGAGGGGGAACATTTTCTGTAATTAATTTGCTTATACTTTAACTCATCTCATTTTATTGTGAAAAGTTCTGTAGCTTGATTTTAACTTGCTAAAAGGAGCAAATGATGTTTCAACATCTCTTCTTGATCCTAAAGGAAGAGGGTAACAACTCTTCAACTTTAAGATACCTCTTGTAATGTGTGTATATCATGATCATATTAACAGAAAGCATCATAACATTTGGTATCATAATAGTTTCAAGCAACAATTAATATTAGTTTTGATATAACTAACAATTGGTATCAGTTTTAATGTAAGTAAAAAAATTGGTATAATGTGAACACGTAATGCATGATAAGTTTTGATGATGATTTGCATTTCACCTTGTGCTTTTATATGTGCTTGAAATAACTCTAGACATCTGTGCTTATTGGTACAACCTTACAAATAAGGGAATAAAAAAATACTTGTTATTCTTCAAACCTTTTTGTTAATGTCAAATAGGGGCAGAAGTTGTGTGAAAAATATGCAATGTGCTTAATCTAGAAATAACTGAGATAAACTGCATTATATGTGTTAGTCATTCATTAAGCATATTTTTTACTATTGATTTGTCATCATAAAAAAGGGGCCGATTGTTAGGTTTAATATAATATAAGTTTTGATGATGACAAATATAGAATAATAAGGAACAAATGTATTATATTTGTCTAACATATATATTGTTCCTAAAAGTAAAATGTGCATTAGCATGTATTTAATTATGTTTATAATGCATATATCATGCTATGTACTAATATATCCACTATACTCTTATCTTTATAATACAAGTTAGATATGTAAATTGGACTAACCACTTGATTTGTAAGAGTAATACATTAAATGTAGGATTATCTAAGAAGGAAGAGTAAGCATTGGAATAAAAAAAGGAAAATCAACATCATGTCTCACTCAAAGAAGAAAAAGAGAAAGGATGCTTCAAAAATGGAAGATTAGAAGAAAGCATACTAGGAATGGGAATGGCCAAGTGAAAATGGAGCTCAACTTTTGAACACCTAACTATTAGGTATATTTTGTTTTCACTCAGATCTTGAGGTGATTTAATCTTTGAAATTTACTCAATTTTATTGCCATATGTTTTAAATAAGTTAGATTAAGTAAATATGATATTAGCATGTGTAAGAATTGAAAAATATTGGCTAATAAATGAATTTTGTTGTTGATTCATGTTTATTTTGTGTAAAATTCAAACTTTGCTTATTGAAATTCAAAGGTACAGAGATTTTATCTCTGATAGATGAATTTTGAATCTAAAATTCAAATTTTCGGCTAAGCATAGTTAGTAAAAGTGTGTAAAAATCACAGAGGTTTGAACATGCCTTTCATAGACGAATTTCGGTCTCTAAAATTCTAATTTTGGTCTCAAAAATTCTAATTTCGAAGTGCATTTTGAAAACTTGAAACAATTCTTCAAATCCAACAGACGCACTTCCAATATGAAAATTCACATTAAGTAACATGACGTATCTTTTGCAAACTCGAAAATTTAATGTCACTTTATAATAGACGAACTTTGAGTTTCAGAGTGTGAATTTCAAAGTGAAGAACTTGTGTCGGGTTGGACATACCTCTAATAAATGAATTTTGCTTTCTAATATTTGAATTTCAGTTTCTAAAATTCTAATTTCGAAAAGTTATGTGAAAACTTGAGACAGCTATTCAATCTCTTCAGATGTATTTTCAATATGAAAATTTGCACAAACTAATATGGGTTATCTTCTACAAAATCGAAATTCAAATTTTTCCTTTTGAAATTTAAATTTTGAAGTTTAGCATTAAACATACAACTATGCTAATTCTGTGAAATTTGTCTATTGAGCCTTGAAATTCAAATTTTGTTATGTCAGACGCATTTAATGCAGTTGTTGAACAACTCTTTCTACAGAGTAACGGCTAGAACTTGTGTCTAATGGATAGATCTTATGTCTAATGATTTGTTAAGTCACAAATCTATAAATGAAACTTCATTTAAACTTTGGGTAATGATTTTTAAGCGAGTTTTATGCCATAATGTTGCTACAATTTATAAAATCATTTTGTGTGAGCATTCTAAGTTAAAATCACCTCATTAGAATGAGCTTCAATGTATTATCTACTTTAAAAGAGAGTTTCTATTATGTAATCTTCACTTCTACATTTTTTGGATAGAATCTTAATATGGGAAAACACTAAGGGATTTACACATCTTGAAAGGGTGTGGAGAAAGTGACTTTACAATTGCGTATTGAAACATGTGGGATGTACTGAGGCTTTATAGGTGCTCGGATCAAACCTATGGGGTATAGTGAAAATCTCAAGTGATGGATTGAGGACTAAACGTAGATCAATTGGTTTAGGCCGAACTAGTATAAATTTCTATGTCTAATTCTTCACTTTCTTATTTCATCTATATCATTATAATATTCTGTTCATCTTTGTTCTACTGCATCTCCTAGTAAAATTGGGTTGTACCCAAAAAGAGGCAAAAATCTTGCATTACCTAGTTTACCCTCTCTTGGATGACCAGCCAAACCTTACAGATTATTCATCATGTGTGACAAAATGGGGTGTTTTCTATGATGCACTCTTGTATGTTCATTAAGTTGTCTATTGAACATTCATCATGTATCTTGAGTTTCACTTCTAAGCATTGCTCACTCGATATATGTTTAAGGGTGATTTCCTTGATCGTTTAAGTATGCTATTTCAAAAACTCAATTTGAATATGTTCAATGTCTTATACGTTTATTTCTTAGCTACTTGATTGTTCAAGCTTTTGGGTAAGAATGTATGAACACTTAAATGTTCATATGATGGTTTCTTATCAGTTCATCATGTAAGGACTTACTTTTGACATATTTGAGAAAGCACAATGAATGTACAAGAGGTTCTCTCTTGGATGTTCATTGAGATGCTTTGCCTTCGAGACTTCTAATGGTCATCTGTGATAAGTGTTCATCTAGACCCTACTTGATCGTTCAAGCTTTGACAAATGCATTTAATGTGGTTGTTAAATTGTTATTTTAGC
Organism: Adenanthera pavonina; assembly: GCA_026686845.1. NCBI lineage: Eukaryota > Viridiplantae > Streptophyta > Magnoliopsida > Fabales > Fabaceae > Adenanthera > Adenanthera pavonina. The sequence goes on from JAIVEN010000017.1 coordinate 17,218,133, forward strand.
CGGCTAATGGCTAGAATTTGTCTCTAATAGCTAGATTTGTCAAAAAATCCATAAATAGAACCTCATTAATGCTGATAGGTAATGAATTGAAGTTTATTAAGTGTCAAGCTGCTGTTTCATTAATTCTTGAGCAGTCAAGTCCCTATCTACCTCTTTCTAGCTGAGAGCTTTCTGAACTTTATTGTTTCTATACACTCTTGTGAGAGTTTATCGTTTGTAATCTCTTATCCTTCTCTAGGTAGAAGTGTCTCAGTATGAGAAATACTAAGGGCTTTTGTAAACACTCTTGTAAAGGTGTGAGAAAAAAGTGTTCCAGCTCTAGTGTGAGTTTGTTCCTATATTGTAATTTTTACAAGGACTCACTTGAATCTTGCAAGGATAGTAGACAAATTTCAAGCAAAAACTTGGGGATTGAAGTAGACCAAGTGCAAGGGCTAAACTAGAATAAATCATTTCATTAGATTGTCTTTATCCCTTCTCTATTTATTTTAAAATGGTTGCTTTGTTTTTTGGTACCTTACACTATTGTATTATTCTTTTTTGTTGTAGAAATTTTTAAAGGCCCAATTCACCCCTTTGGCAATCTAGTCTAAGTAACTGGTTGTTGATGCTAGAGAAGAATGAAGAAGCTAGAGATGTAACCAGATGATATTGATTGGAGGAATTATTGAAGTAGAGAATGATTGGATTGAAGGAGAAGGTAAAAAGACACAAATGGGTCATCATGTTAAGGGGTTTAAGGGGTAGGGGCCTTTTTTTTGAATGAAAAATACGTATCATAAAAGCATAAAACTATGTACAAAGAGATCACTGTAGGTTCCTCAACCTATCATCATCCACCACCTTAAGGCAACAAGGTGGTGATTGATCAGAGGTACAAAAATCATTATCCATGTTAGGAACCAGACTAACTAACCCATGAACACATTGATTAGCTTCCCTAAAGGTAAGATTAATATTTACATCCCAGTTTCTACTAATTATGGCCATAGCCTTTACAATCAAGTCTTGATAAGGGTGTTTTTTAAACTCATTTATAGTAAGAAGATTGATTGCCTTTGCATATGCCAGGTGGACATAAACTGAATTTAGACCCATGTTCCAGCATAACTTCAATCCTTCTATTACTCATATAATCTCTCTTATCGCAAGAGGAAAGTATCTGAGATGCACACTATAACCCTTCACCCAGTTGGCTGGATGATCCCTCATGACCCCTTCATATATACTCGAACCTTGCGTGGTCATCATCCCTTTAATATCGAGTCTGTGCTTTCTTGTGTCTGGTTTAAGCCATTTACCTCCACAACTTATATGGAGTCTTCCTAGTGTATTTGACATTTTTATAGCTGCAATATCATATATTGCTTTGTACAAAAATGCATGTATATGGTTATCATGGCGTTCCTCTTCAGTATCAAATAATTGGTTGCACTTGATACCCAAATATCCCAGCAAATATAGGCGAATAGGGTATTCCACAGTACCTTGCCAATGAACTCTCTGCTAGCTTCTTCCTTGATGTTCCAGTGGATCCAATCTACCCCATTCATCTCTTTGAATGTTGACCATAACTTTAGTCATACTACTTTCCATCTCCATTCAGCATTTTGGCAATTTGTCACCAGATACATGACATCTTCCTCTTGTTGGCATCCCAAAGGACATTGTCCCATTGGTTGTATCCTATGCTTCATTCTCAGCCATGCAGTGTGCACTTTGTTTTTTCCTATTAGCCACAAAAAGGTTTTGATCTTTTCTAGGGCTGTTCATTTCTAGTAGAGTCTCCAGATCCTGTTGTTGTCACCTGCAAGCAGAAAGTTATATGCAGATTTTACATTAAAGTTACCATCCAAAGATGGTTTCGATATGTAAACATCCTCTCTTCTCACATTACCCATAGAGATTTGGTTCACACAATCTAAAGGCAACAAGTCTCTCATTTTGGCTATGTCGATCCCAATCTTCGTGTTCATCAAGGAAGTCCGCCACTTTGTCATTGGGATAAAAGTAGGGATTTGGATTTGTCAATAGGGCAGCAAGAGGATTATTAAGACCACACCAAGAATCCTTCCAGAAGTAAGTAGATTTACCATTTCCCACCCTTTTGGCCAGGCCAATTTAAAATTTTTCCTACATCTGAACAATGTTCCTCCAAGGTAGTGAAGAGTTAGATCGCCTTTCAACAAGAGGAATATCATTATCACCACATCTGTACGTTGCTCTTAAGACACGTACCCATGGAGATTTCTTGTCCGTTAAGAGCTTCCAGCGTAGCTTCAGGATGTTGGCTTCATTTTGTCTCCATAAGTCTTCTATTCTGGAAGGGCGATTTTTAAAATAAACTATAATTATAAAATATTATAGAAGTAGAACTTCACTTCTATTCTGGAACTTACTTTCCTAGATATCAATATTGTTGGGTTGCTAACTTCCCAAACTTTTATTAATTATTATTGTTATTATTTTGAACCAAGCAAGTACAATTATCTTATTTCCCAGAAAATTTATTTTTCCCATTACTACTTTCGTACTAAGCAGTCTCTAAAATTACTGTTTTTTCCTTTTAAAATTTTGTAGTAAGATACTTTCTTTATATTTATTTGATATTCTCCTATAACTAGGTAAATTGGCCACAAATTCATAAGTCTCCTAAATCTATCTAACATAAAAAATGATTTATTTATCTTTTTATTTTAGATAGATAAATACATTATTTATCAAACAAAACAACAACTAATAACAAGGCTAAAATGTATTTTCGATCTTTTAATTTTATTTTAAGTTTCGTTAATTTTTTGCTTAATTTGATTTCATTATAATATTTTTAGCCCTCAATTTTTTTCATCCCTTAATTTTATTTTCTTTTGTTTTATCTCTTAATTTTGTTTTGTTCCAATTTTGTCCCTTCACTTTACCTTATGTTTAACCTTCATCCCTTAATTTTATTTTGTTAAGATATTGTCATCTAAATAAGAAAAACCAGGCACTTAACACTGCCAAATTATTTAAAGAAAAGTTACTAGAGCAGTCATCAAAGAGTAACATGGGACTGTTTTATCAAGCCAAACTCTTTTGACGGTACGTGTTCAAGATCAGTAGTTTTTAAAAGTTAACGAAAGAAATTAAATTAGAATAAAATAAAATTAAAATATAAAAGTGAAATCCAAGATAAATTTAAAGGACTAATTAAATTGAAACCAAATGAAATTAAGGGATGAACTGTTTATCCAAATTTCAAATAATAATTATCTATATCATTTAATCTCCAACATTAAAAAATATCATTAAAAATTAATTATATCATGACTTAAAATAATAAAGAACTAACTATATTTATCATTATTATATATATAATTTTATCGTAAACAAAAATTAATAATATAAATGGATAAGATATACGTCAAATTTAAATTAGTCCAAATCTTTGAAAAATTATTATCCCATCAACTTCTATTTAAAGGGATGGTTAGTATTGACAATTCCAACTTCGCACGTATCCTTTCTTTTCATATCTACTCTTCGTCATAAGTTTTCTCTTTTTGAATTTCTTTACACCATTTTCTTTTATGCTATCACTAGCTCATCCATATATATATATATATTCATGCATGTTAACCTCTAGAAATTCATGTTATTTTTGTATGTTTTCATGGGTTAAATGTGCATTTTTGGTATACTTCCATTTTATTGTTTATTTGCTCATATTTAGCCTTGTTTTTGTTATTTAGTTGCTTTTATTATTTTGGTTTCTATTGTAGTGATCTTTTAGTGGAGCTCTACTCCAAAAAGTAATTTTTATATCAGTTATTTACATCGGTTAATAAAAACCGATATAAAATGATGACCAGTGGTAATTTTGTAGATAAATTTATTGCTTTATATCTTTTTACATCGGTTTTATTATTTTTAATAAAACCGATGTAAATATGTTTATCCTAATAAAATTTATATTAATGGAAGTAAATAAAAATATAATTACAATACGTAATCTATTACAATATGTTTTAACAAATTTTTTATTATTATTTAATTTTTATTTCAATTTTTAAGAGAAACTGATACAAATATGTCTTCATATTTTTTTTTCTATCTTCATATTTTTAGTACAAGATCAACTTAAATTTTCAATTGCATATAAATATAATTTTCTTAAAAATTAAATGATATATTAAAGTTAAATAAATAAAAATATGTAATACTATATGATTATAATTAGATTTTTATATTATAATATTTGTAAAGAAGTATAAATTAATATATTTTCATATATCTATATATGATATTTACATTAGTTTTTTTTTAAAAATCAATATAAATTTGAATTTTCGCGTAAATTATTTCCGTCCAATATATAAGAACTATATAATTATATTAGATTTTTATATTACAATATATTAATTCTTTAATTAATAAAACTAAATAAAAATATGCAAGTAATATAAAAATATAGGATTATGATTAGATTTTTATATTAACATATTTATATACAAGTATGATTTATCATTTTATCAATGGAAAATTATTATTTATTATATTCTTAATATTTATATAGGTTTTATATAAAAAACTGATGTAAAAATGTATACATCGCTTTTTATAATAAATCGATGTAAATTTTCTCTCTTATCGATCATTTCCTTCCTTTTTTTATATAAATTTTTTTAAAAAATTTAAATCGGTTTTATATAAAAAACTGATGTAAAACTTTTAGTTTCTTTCCATTTTTTATACAAATTTTTTTAAGAAAATTTACATCGATTTTATATAAAAAACCGATGTAAAACTTTTAGTTTCTTTTCATTTTTAATATAAATTTTTCCAAAAAAATTTACATCGGTTTTATATAAAAAACCGAGGTAAAACTTTTAGTTGCTTTTTCGTTTTTAATATAAATTTTTCAAAAAAAATTTACATTGGTTTTATATAAAAAACCGATGTAAAACTTTTAGTTTTTATCTTTTTCCCTCCCATATCAGCACTCGAAATTAAGTTTCAGATTTCAGCTCCCTCCAAACGTGGTCTTCTTCCAGAACTGCTTTTGGCTTGCCACTCCCACACTCGTCCATTTCCTCCAGATCTCCATTGCCACCACACTACTTCCCTATCACACACGGCGGTCACCTCTCTCTTGAACACCATCGCCATCCATGCTCCTTCCCTCTTGCACTCAGCCTCACTTTTTCAATTGAAACCCACGAACAGATCGAAGCTCCCTCCTATGCGATTACCATTGTCATCCACTTTGCTCCCTCCATCAGTCTCCGTCACACACTCTACTCCCTCCATGGGTCACCATTGTGCTCCACCTCTACTCTCTCCATCAATCTCTGTTTTTATCATTTGTGTGAGTTTTTTTTATATTATTTTTTCTTAATTTTTAGTTGAATTTATTTTTTAAATTTTTAGTTAATTTGATTAATTTCTATATTCATGCAAACACCCATCCATTTAGTTTCCTTGTTCTAAAAATGAGCTTATTTTCTATTGGGGATTTTAGCCAAATATATTAGCTCAAGAGTGCTTATGTGCTCAAGGGAGCTTATTTTGTATTGGTATTTCAATCTTGGTTGTTGGAGAATTTTTGGGAGATCTATTATTTAGAGGAGATTCAGCTAAAATTTATACATAACTCATAATATTAACGTATTTTATGAAAATTATGGAACTAATACAAATGATTTATTTTTGGTAATTAAATGTTGGGGCTTGACTTCTCTTGGATATAGAAATTATAATATAGCTCTTTATAATTAAAGATACCTTGTGGACGCCAATCTCCTTTAAGTAATTATGAATTGTTTCGTGAATTTTGTGTTTCAATTTTAGCTATTGTAGAACTATGGGGAGGTCCAATATTTAGTGATGATTTTACCAAAATTGGATTTGTATCTTGCAAGCAAAATGAGTAAGCTTTTTTTTAAATATCTTTATGATGAATAATCCACCTTTGGTAATGTTATATGGTTGAAGTGTGCAAACTTGACTTGGTTACTTGAAGTACTTTATGATTTATACTTGTATCTCCTATGTAAAAAGCTCGATATTTCTTGTTTTTAGTTGCAAGTTATACATTTTTTCACCTGTTGTTTGTGAGAATTTTGTAAGTATGGAAATTATGTTACCATAATCCATTTATTTCTTATTGTCTTAGTCCTTGAATTATTTATGTTGAATATATGGTTATATACAATGCCTTTGATATTTAAAGAAGAGTCTCTCAACTTTTTGTCCTATCAGATGGGGATATAGGAAGTGGAAGTATGAGTACTAAAGTGGTGGTTACCCTTCCTACAATCAAGGATAATGACAAAGACGTAATGTTTTACTAGTAGACCTGTATAGTTGCTTTATTCTAGTTCAGTATTTTAGATATATAAATAAGATATGGAGACTTATATGTTTTACTACTAGAGCTAATTTATTTTAGTTTAGTATTTTTGGAATAGTTAAGGATATTTTAGTGTGATATTGGAAATATGATATTTTAGTATGAGACTTATATGAATTTTACAATTTCCATTAATTCTATTAAACCATCTTTTGGGATATAACTCTAGTAAAAATTCACTTTAGATATATACTCAATAATCATTTTTGGCATTATAGCTATTATGGCTATAAAATTTGCTCAGTTATTTTGGAAATTTGGTTGTAAATTCAGGTCTAGATATAAATTACACTTATTATGGTGTAAAAAAACAATTCAAAGTTACATTGATTTTTTAATATAACCGATGTAAAAATAGTTTTTCTATATCGGTTTTTCTATTAAAAACCAATGTAAAAGCAATTTTTTTACATCGGTTAAAAAACCGATATAAGAACAGTTTTTTCTACATCACCTGCTTTTACCTCACTTTTAAAACTGATTTAAAAAGGCTAAAATAACTTATGTAAATTGGGGTTCTATGTAGTAGTGGAGAATTCTAGCCACTCAAGTCTTGTGAAGGAGCCAAAGAGGCACTAGAAGTTGGGAGACAAACATAAAGGCAAGAAACAACGCCACGGCAAGGAACACTTGTGCTACAGCACAAGTTTGATAGTAGTAAAACATAGCATTCTGTTTCGTGATTTTTATGAGGGTTTCATTTATAAAACAACTCTATCCACATTTCTTTGACATTTTGGACCTGTTGGAGACCCTTGGAGGCTAAAGAAGCTTGGAGGAAGGCTTGGGAGGGCTTGTGTTGAAGATTTGAAGCTCTATTCCTAATTTTTTCTTACTTTCTTTTCTCTTTTCTGGTTTTGCTGCCATAGTTTGATGTTGTGATATTTTGTATTGAGTAATGTGGAGGTAAATCAAGTTATATGTGGCTAGGTTTCCCTTCTCCTAGGAATATTTGTAACTTAAACATGGACTAGTGGTTGTTTCCTCTTCCTATTTGTGATTAATGCTATGTATGTGTGTTTAATTATTTGTGGTTTATTGTGCTCTTGGTTGGTTGGCCATCAATTAGGGGTGATTAGGGTTCTCTAATCAAGCTAGAGATAAGAAAATTAGAGTAGACTGTAACACCTTACTTTTAAATACATTTTTTCAAGTAGTATAGCATATTTATTGTCTAGTAGACTCATATTAGAGGCTTGAATCATTAAAAGATCCAAAATAATTAAAATATAAAAAAATAACATTGTTCATTGGGTGCCCGAATTTTTTAAACAAACTTTAAAAAATCATAACTAATTCAAGAAAAATTCTAATGATGTGGTTCAAATCTCTAAATGAAGCTAGAAAATATGATCTACGAGGAAAAATATAAAACTTGTATTTGACCGCAATAATTTATATAGTTTATTGCTAAAAAATGTACTATACAAATGGTCAAAATTTATGTTCCAAGTTCTTTGGCTTAATTTGAAAAATTAATATCAAATTACAAAAATATCCAAATCACATGGTTTTTGGCTTGTTGGAAACCCTATCTATCTAGTTTCCAGAAATATATAACATGTATATGTGTCTTCTTTGAGTGAACAGTAGCTATGTGATTCATAGGTGCGTAAAAAGACTAGAATATGTCATCATTTGCATTAGTGTATATATACATCATGTTTAACACTCAAACTTGTACATACTAGCTCATGCCATTTTTAAAGCATCTCAAGAGACTCAAATGAGCATAAAGGCAGCAATATATTGCTTTACAAACTCAAATGATTTTACATGAAATCACAAAAATACAAGTGGCAAAGGTAATAATAATGTTAATTATCAATAGCCCTCTCCTTGCCCTTTACCTTCTTGGTGGCATTGCCATCTCTTGAACCTATATTGTGGGACATTTGATGGAATGAGATTGGGAGTAGTAAGTTATAATTTATGCATTCATGTCAATCATTTCACCAAGCAACCACTTTAATCACTTAAAATCATCTTAATCATTAAATTACCATATAAATCATAAAAATTTCAGCAACATAATGACTTAGAAAATGAACATCTTAGGGAATAAAACCCCTCAAATTACAGCCAAAACCAGTCAAAGAGAACACAATTTCAATATGACAATACAATATGATCATAAGAAAAACAATGATAGAACATAAAGCAAGATTATAAACACAGCTACCTCTTGAAGACCACTTGGCTTTCTACTTGAAACCAATGATTCCCTTAGTTTCCTTAAGCTTCCTCAAGTCCCTAAACAACACTAAACAATGGTTCAAGCCATTGCTTTCATAGTATAATATAACACCCTAGCTCCAGACTTGACCAAATTCTTCAAAATCCAATCACACGCAATCCAAACACCTCAAAACAACTTCCTAAAACTTCAGCACAACGGAAATAGACCAAACAACACCAAAAACTGGGCTGGGGCAGCGGCCGTTACAGTACAGTCGTAGACTTGGCCTCCCTTGTTTTTCACTCACTGCTGGCCTCACTGCGTTGAGGCTTGGACTCTGGCACCGCAGCGCCCCTTGCTGGTTTCCACACCAGCAAAAACTCAACACCGGAGTGAACTTCTGACACGCATAATTTTATGCTCCAACATTCGATTGACTTGATTCCAACTCCTACAAGTCAATCTAGTCCCATTCTATCCATAGACACCACTTTCACCTCAATCCAACTCCGTATGGAGATTCTAGAGCCCTACCACCATTTTGGCCACTTATTGACCAAAATTCACCACTAACAACCTCCAATTGCCACCAAAGGCAAATGGTCACTTAAAGACCATTCATACAAGTCCAAAACCTCCAAACTAACTTGTCCAAAGAGGTTTCATCTCAAAGGAACCACTCCTTTGAGATTTGACCCCCTTGAACCCTAACTTGACAAAACAGGCTACAGGCCCTAAAACAGGCCAACAAGGCCCAAATCCACTCTGAGCTCATAAACACCACCATACTGACTTCTCAACATCCAAAACCATGTAAACACCACAATACAACATACGCATCACACACATAGCCATACATATAACATCCAACCACAACAATCCTTACAAGCACTACTACAGATTTGTTATTTTGGTACGCACCTGTGGGTATGCTTTTTTAAAAAGCATACCAAAAATCACCTTTGGGTATGCTTATATAAAAAAGTATACCCAAATAGTTATTTTTTGGCATGCTTCCTTTAAAAAGCATACCAAAATATGTACACTCAAGAAGATATAGGTGCATTTTATACAAAAGCATACCAAAATAATAGGAAGTTTCGGTACTCTATTTTCTCAAGCATACCAAAACTCAATTAAAAAAAGCAACAGTACATTTACTCCCTACGCAACTTAAACTCCAGAAATATACTCTGCTTAATTATTTCCTGTTGCCTAAAACCACTCCCGCGCTCTTCTATGTTCTGGCACCAAACTCACCATTTCTGCCATTTGCCCAGTCCTTGCTGCACATTTTTGTTGCCTCACGTGAAGCTCCACCTCTCACAGATTCAGCCCTCCATCGCTCTTCGTGGCCAGTCGCGTGCTCTGTTCTAAAATGCGAAGGTTCTTCTCTCACATGGGTTTCTAGAGCTTCGTTAGACTATCGAAGCTATCCTCTTTTCAGATTTGCTGCTGCATCGCTCCTCGTGGGTTTTTAGAGCTCCATTGCTCTTCATTGAACTGTGTCTTGCCTCCACTGGATTAGCAGAGCATCGCCTGTCTTCACCAGTCTTCGGAGCTTCGCGGGCTGTCATGGGTTTCTGCAAATGAGTCACGGTGGCAAGTGTGAAACTCGTGGTTCTGGGTTTCTGCACACTGTAGCTTTACCGGTCTTCTCTGGTTTGTAAAGATTCGCTGGTCTTTGTGAGTCTTCTCTGGGTTTCTGCACACTGTAGCTTCAACACCCTAAGATTGCGAAACTGGTGCCTTGTGGATTTCTGCAAATGGATCCTTGCACATCGAAGGTTTGTGAGTTTGTTTCTTCTTCATCCGTTTGATGCTCTTAAGAACATACTGTAAGAAAAAATTTTAATGTAAATTTTAGTGGAGATTGAATCGTGGTTTGGGATAGATGGCAAGGTTATTACGCGATTCGTATTTTTTGGGATAGGATGCCTGAACTGTACCACATTGTCTTCCTTTATTTCTTGTTTTATTATTGTTTTGAATAATGATATTATTCTTTCATGAGAGAGACCGGTAAAGCTTGAAATTTTAAAAAAGCAGATCTTATGTAGCATCGGCTAACAACTTTTCCGAGTGCGAAGCTTGGGACCACGAAGGATTCTGCAATACTACATCATGGTAAGATTACACGTAAAACCATAAAAACCAGTGGGGATGTAATGTATGTACAGTATGTGCATTTATTTATCATGTTATTTTTTGTTTTTTAAATTTTGAAGATACTGAATAGATTTTTCATTTGAGAGGATGTAATGTATGTACAGTATGGAAAGAGAAATTGGCAAATCAGTGAGACAGTAACTGAGAGGAAAGGTATTGGAGAATAGATTGATTGCAGAAAAAAATAAAACGGGGCGGTGTGGTTGCTGCTTTGTTATTGTGATCTCATTTTCCAACTTTATGAGAGTTCTACTTTAGGCAGAGCAAATGATTCTGCTGAAATGCTTATATATATAAGTGTGTGTGTGTGTGAGTGTGTGTGTGTGTGTGTATACAAAGAGACACACATGCATGATGATGTTTGATTGGGTCCCATTCATATGCATGTGGATAACAATAACAATAATTATTAGTGAGGACGTCATCTCATGAATTGTTGATGATTACATTATGTGATTCTATCACTTTGGGAAGATTGGGTGGTTCTAATTTGGCCTAACAACAATTCTGTGTTTGATAGGAACTTTCTTTTCTTCTACCAAACAACTTCCAAGCGGAGAAAGTGAACAACCTTATGTGAGGTCTCTTTCGAATTCTGCTCCCCATTTCTATTTGTCATGTTGCTTTATTATAGTGTCTGTTAAGATACACACACACACACATGTATATATATGTATACATATATATATGTATATTGTTCAATAATGTCTAGAAGCCATGTAACTGCAACTAAAACATGCCAATTAAAAATTAATATTGCTGAAATAACTCTTATGAAAAGTTTCAAGTTCCCTGGTGCTGAATGCAATGAGCATACTATGATATATGATATCTAATAGTTTCTGAAAGTTGACTCTTATTGCACCCCCTGAGTTATTTCTCTCTTACACTTGCTGAATCACTTAGTAAATTTAATAGACCACTGCTGTCATGTTATAGCTTTCTTCCCTCTATTTGCACTCATCTTCTATAATCTGTCTTTCTACCACCATGAGGAAGAGTTTTGGAAAATTTGTGAATCTGGAGGTTGAATATATGTAGGTGAGGGTTCAAGTTGAACATGGATGTGAAAAGAAAAGGTCTGAAACCCAATATATAAAGTTTTGCTGATGTGTCTTCTTTGTGTGTGTGTATATTAAATTCTACCAAAAGCAATAGACTTAAGCGCGCAATGAAGCTGTATTTGTCTTTTCTGGTTTAATCAGAACTTTCAGCATGCATGTATTCCTTTTTGTTGTATAATATATTAATCCAACATTATTTGGTGGCAACAGATTGTTAAGAAGATTGATGTTCAAATTGACTTGGTTAAATGAAAGTAGGTTACTTTCATAACTCCAAATCACCACTAATTTATTTGTATCACTTTTCTATTTTTAGCAAGCCCAAGAAAAACGTGATGGAATATGAAGTTACTTGGACCAATTAACATTTTATATAGCAATCAATATATAAAAGCCATAGGGATTAACTAATGCTTGCATATCAATGGGCAAAACAACAAATTGTGGTAGTAATTATATTTCTATTCGTAGTGTTCTTTAGAAAGGTACATCAACATTCAATGTCTGCACTTAGCTTGCTTTTGTATGCTTCACGCTAAATCCATTTGCTTTTGCTTTTCAAAAGGAAAAGAAAAGGTCATCCAAAAAAGAAATATTTTAATGAATAGAAAATGTATATAGATAAAAAAGAATAAGAGTTCATTAATTTATTTAATTTAAATAATTTTTTATTAAAAACATGAATGAAAATACATACAAATGTTTTATAAAAGTGAAACGCATGCATAAATTGTAGTTTTGAACTGTTTAGATTTATTTATTTTTTTATAATTTAATACTTTGATAATAATTAATGTTATAAAATATTCAATTTAAGCCATATGAATTTAATTCAATAATTTTATTTAGAAAGAAAATATACAATTTCTTGCAAGTTTCCCTCCGGTTCTATGATAGTGTTCATAAATATGATAACAAAACTTCATGCCCCAAAAAAATAGTAAATATATTCTCAAAATAATATCTGCTCCTTTTTTAATTTATTTTCTCTCTCCTTACTACTTTGTTCCATTTCCGTTTAACTTGGATTGCACATCTCCAACTCTTTGACTAGTACTAGTTTGTTTGTTTGTTTGTTTTTTTTTGCAAGGAAGGATTGGAAAAAAAGAGACAAAAGATAATGTCAAATAATAATAATAAATTCAAATAATAATAATAATAATAATAATAATAATAATAATAATAATAATAATAATAATTGCACATGAAATGATAAAACATTGCTTAAATTGAATTCCATCTATTTCTTTAGATGCATTTATATTATTCTCATTGGCTTTCTAATATTTTTGTTGGTTGGATGATGATGATGATGTTTCAAGGGCACATGATATGATAAAATGTTGCTTAAATTGAATAAAATCTATTTCTTTAGATGCATTGATATTGTTTTCATTGGCTTTCTAATATTTTTGTGTGGTTGGAGTTAAAATCTATGTATAGATTTGAGAAGATTTGAGGCAGAAAATAAAGTCATTGACTTGGAAGGGAATTGCAAGTGACATTGGGTACAACAATCTCTCCCTAGGTATGTTAATCTTACATTCACATATATTATATTTAGTTGCTTATGACATAGTTGGGTTGCTGAGTTAAGACTTTCTATTAAGGGTTGAATTTTTTTTAAGAATAGTGATTGGATTGGACTAAATGCTATTGTGATTCTGGCTGTTGTATAATATCTTTCAATGTCTGAAAACAATTTATCTCTTAGTATTGTAGAATTATCTGGAGGTCCAAGTTATAGGGGAGACTCTGCCGAAATTTTTTCATAACTTATGGGTATGGATCGGAAATGGATGTCTGCCAATCGATTGTCAAAGGAATATATAGATGGAGTAAGAGAGTTCATCAATTTTGCAGTTGAGCATGCAGAAAATCCTTCTAGAATTATATGCCCTTGTTTGGACTGTTGCTATGAAAGGCGAATTAGTGCATTTGAGTTGGAAGGTCATTTAGTGCGTTATGGAATTGATCAAAGCTACAAATGCTGGACTAAACACGGTGAGACCAAGGATGCGTCTAATGTTTGGGGTTATAGTGCGAGTTGTGCATCAAATGATTCTGATACAAGGATATATGAGGCCGACCATCTTGAGGAGATTGTAAATTTGGTTGAGGAGGATCTTCGAGATTGTCCAAAAATGTTTGAAAGGTTGAAAAGTGATGCGGAGAAACCATTATATATTGGTTGTACTAAATTCACAAAGTTGTCTGCAGTTTTAAAATTGTACAACTTGAAGGCGAGCAATGGATGGAGTGACAAGAGTTTCACAGAATTACTTACAGTTGTGAAAGAGATGCTACCGGAGGATAATGAGCTTCCTAGCCGAACATATGATGCTAAACAAATTTTATGCTCTATCGGGATGAGCTATGAGAGAATACATGCTTGTCCTAATGATTGCATTTTATTTCGAAATGAATATACATCATTAGATAAGTGTCCCAAATGCAATGCCTCTCGATATATGAAGAAAGAATCAACTCCAGCAAAGGTGGTATGGTATTTTCCAATCATTCCGAGATTTAGGCGCATGTTTAATAGTGCCGAAGTTGCGAAGCAACTAACATGGCATGCAGATGAAAGGATAAAAGATGGCAAGCTTCGCCACCCTGCGGATTCTCCTCAGTGGAAAAGAATTGACTATGACTTCCCTGACTTTGGGCAAGAAGAGAGAAACCTTCGGCTTGCGTTGTCCACTGATGGAATAAACCCCCATGGTATGCAAAGTAGTACCCACAGTACATGGCCCGTAATTTTGGTAATTTATAACTTATCTCCATGGCTATGCATGAAGCGCAAGTTTTTGATGTTATCTATGTTAATTTCTGGCCCTAAACAACCTGGAAATGATATAGACGTATATTTGGCTCCTTTAATTGAAGATTTGAAACTAATGTGGGAGACTGGTGTAGAGGTGTATGATGGATATAGAGAAGAAAGTTTCAATTTGAGAGCAATGTTGTTTGGAACAATTAATGATTTTCCAGCGTATGGTAATTTGTCAGGATATAGTGTCAAAGGACAATGTGGGTGCCCTATATGTGAGGAGGGCACAAATTCAATGTGGTTAGAACATTGTAGGAAAAATGTTTTCCTTGGTCATCGTAGATTTTTGCCTCCGACACATCATTACCGGTGGTGGAGAAAAGCTTTCAATGGGAACTCAGAAGAAGGCATAGCTCCTAAGCCTTTGGCCGGTGATCAACTGTTTGAGAAGGTGAAGAATTTGAATAATAACTTTGGCAAACCTTTTGCAAGAGACATTGTGACTAGCGGATGGAAGAAAAAGTCAATATTCTTTGAACTACCATATTGGAAGTCATTATATGTGAGACATTTCCTTGATGTAATGCATATTGAAAAAAATGTCTGTGATAGTATTATTGGTACATTACTCAATGTGCCAGGAAAAAGTAAGGATGGAGTCAATGCAAGGTTGGACTTGGTTACTATGGGAATAAGAGGAGAGTTAGCACCAGTAAAGAAGGGACGCCGTACTTATTTGCCTCCAGTAGCACATACACTATCTAGGAAAGAGAAAATTGCCTTTTGTGAGTTTCTTCACGGAGTTAAAGTTCCAGAGGGGTACTCGTCAAACATAAAAAACCTTGTATCAATGAAAGACCTTAAGCTCAAAGGCCTTAAGTCTCATGATTGCCACATTCTTATATATCATTTAATGCCGATTGCCATTCGTTCCATTTTGCCTAAAAAGGTTCAGAGTACTATCACTAAATTATGCTTTTTTTTTTAAGTCGATTTGCAGTAAAGTGATTGACCCAGCAAAGTTGCCAGCATTGCAAAAAGAAATTATTATTACTTTGTGTGAACTTGAGATGTATTTCCCACCTTCATTCTTTGACATAATGGTTCACTTAACCGTCCACTTGGTTCGAGAGATTCAACTATGTGGACCTGCTTATTTGAGGTGGATGTACCCACTTGAGCGTTATATGAAGATATTAAAAGGGTATGTGAAAAATCGGAGTCGGCCAGAGGGTTGTATTGTTGAACAATACATAGTGGAAGAAGCAGTTGAGTTATGTACTGAATATCTCTCTAATGTTGAAAACATAGGGCTTCCAAAGTCTCGTCATATGGGAAGAACAACAGGGGAAGGAATTAGTGGAAATGCAATAGTAAGCATACCAAGGGTACAATGGGAGCAAGCACACCTATATGTCCTACACAACACAGATGAAGTTGAGCCATATGTTGAAAAACACAAGGACATACTAAGGAGCTTGAACCCCACTAGGAATGAAAGTTGGATAATGAAAGAACACAATCGACTCTTTATTGATTGGCTAAGGAATCACATTTTGTCAAACACCAGTGATAGTCTTATCTCAGTTTCAGAAAGATTGAGATGGTTGGCAAAGGGTCCAACTATGGATGTCTTCTCTTACACGGGTTATATGATCAATGGCTACACATTCTACACAAAAGAGCAAGACGATCGAAGTATAATGCAAAATAGTGGGTTAACACTTGTAGCTCAATCTATGCATATATCCAGTGTCAAAGATAAGAACCCCATCTATGCGAATATGTCATATTTTGGGGTCATTGAGCACATATGGGAGTTAGATTACATCATGTTTCGTGTGCCAGTCTTTGGTTGTAGGTGGGTTGACAACAACAGTGGCCTTAGAATTGATGAGACAGGAGTTATCCAGGTGGATCTTAATAAAGTGGGCTATAAAGATGAGCCCTTTATTTTAGCATCACAAGCTCAACAAGTATTTTTCGTCACTGATCCTGCTAATAAAAAGTGGTCTGTTGTTCTTTTGACTAACAAAATAAATGATGAGAAAGATGTTGATCCTAATATTCATGATATTGATTTTGAGGATGATCCTTTTTCTAGGACATCACAATCACTTGGCAGTGATTTCACTAATGATGATGCATTATATTTGAGAGATGATCATAAAGAAGGGATTTGGGTCAATCCATTAATTCGGACTAGAAAAGGAAGCACAAGTATACAACTGAGAAGAAAAAGAAAAAGATTGCCTTAAACATGTAAAATTTTTCTGCTTTTAAATTAATACTTTGCTACTTGTATGTTTTAATTTTCTTATTGTGCAATGATGATTTTGTAGATAAATGGCTTCTCCACCACATGATAGCAATGTTCCCTCAGGTAGTGCTAAAGAGAAGAAAGCTAAGCGGGGGAGGACTATGATGAAAGAGTTGACTCGAATAAGAAGTACTGGTCGTAAATTAGATCTTGGATGGAATAGGTGGGGTCAACCTATTGACCCCAATGAACAGAAGTTTTCGAGTTGGATTGGGGTTGTCACACGAAGAACAGTGCCAATTATTTATAACAAATGGAAAGATGTCCCATATCCAATTAAGGATGCCATTTGGGATGAGATAGCGGTAATACACTAATTACTCTACTTGTTTTAATTATGTTGCTTATTATTTACACATACTTTCTCACATTTTAATTATATTACTTACAGGGAACCTTTAATATTGATGAGAAGCGAAGGAAATTTGTACTTAAAGCAGCTGCTGTGCGTTTTAGAAGGTTTCGTTCGCATCTTACAAAGCTAAGTTTAAGGGATGCTAGTGGAAATATCAATCAACATCCTCCTGAAACAAAGTCTAATATCATCTCTCAAGAACAGTGGGATGCTTTTGCTCTTTCACGTCAAGATCCGTCCTTTTTGGTAATATCATGTTTTACCAATATAGCTGTTCCTATTATTTTCATATTTTTTTCTATTAATACTTTTCATTTTAAATAGAAAGTAAGTGAGGAAAATCAAGAAAGGGCATCCAATTCACTGTATCCTTATCGAAAAGGTCGTACACCATATTCAACAATTGAGCAACAAATGGTAAGTACATATAATATGTGTTTCTCATATATTGTTTTTTTATGAGTGATTATTATGTGTTTTTTATCGTTTGGTTTAAATGTTTTTATTTTTTTAATGTTTTTATTTGTTGTATTTTTATGTTTTTAAAAATTAGATCCAAGAGACAGGATCAGAAGCATCCACAATTTCTCGTCATGTGCTATGGAAGAAAGGAAGAGAAAACAAGGAGGGTAATATTGATGATGAACGTGTTCAGAGGGTTTGGGATGAATGTGTAAGTATTAAATATATGCATATATCATTATTCTATTAAATAAAAGTCTTAACATTTACTTAATAATTTGGATGATAGGAGTTTCTATCCCAATCAAGAGAAGATGAGATTGAGAACTTTGGTCGTAACGATATACTTGCTAGGGTGTTACAAGTCCCTGAAGTCCCTGGTCGTGTTAGAGGTGTTGGTTTTGGGGTCACTCAAACAAGCTACTTCGGGACTCGAAAACATTCAAACTCTCAAGCTGAAAAGAAAGTTGCATATTTGGAAGAAAAAGTGTCCACCCTAGAGCATCAATTATACCAACAATCCATGCGCTTTAATGAATATGATGAGATATTTAAAAATATGAAACTCATGCTAGGGGCAGGGAAGTTGGCGGCAGAAGGTAGCCCCAGCATGAAAGATAGTTGCACACTTGTATCTCAACTTCCTGAGGTATTTCTTCCCTACTAAGTACATTATAGTTTTTTTTTCATTAATTCATCATTTATTACTTTATGATTGGTATAGGGTGAATCAAAGTGCAAATTATGGTTGGAGACCCCAACACGTCATGTGGTTGCAAAGGGTAGCGTGTTTAACACTCCTGGTGCAATTCTACATAATGTACCACTACCCGATGGCTTCTTGAAAGTTCTAATTGACAAAGTAGATGAGGAAGGAGCTAATTTGCCAATACCTACTGATGATGGAGTGACAAAAGTTGGTGATGCAATAGGTTATTTTGTAGCATGGCCAAGCAACCTCATTGAGGTAGTACAAATGGTAAGGAAATTGGCATATCCTTACAATGCATTGCACTTGTATTCATTGTTGATCCCTAACTAACTGAATTGATTTCTTGTTTTGTTCAAATTGCACAGCCCAAAAAGAGCAAAAAACAAATCAAAGGGACAAGCCAAAAGTCAAAGGAATCTATTGCTACACCAGTGAAGAAACAAGTCAAAGGTAAACTTCAACAATCAAAGGAATCGATTGCCAAACCAGTGATGAAAAAGCCCATCCCTAAAGTTACTAATAACACATGTGGGCCAAATGGTATTGGTCTAAGGATCCTAGCAAAAAGGGATTTAGCAAATGGTAAAACACATGAAATGAATTTTCATTATGGCATTTACAACATGCAAGTAGTTGATCATCTTGCTATTGAGCAAATAAATAAAATGCTTGATCATGAATGGATAGGTGCCACAGTCATCAATGTATATCTCAGGTACTTGCATGATAGCTCATGGTTGAAATCAGTTTTGGCTTTTTTATTTGTCATTTGATGTGAACAATATTAATCAATTTATGTATTTTTATTTAAGGTATCTATACCATAGTTTTTTGGTCCCTAATGGGTTGACGAGTAAATTCTCTTTCGTCAACCCCCATACAATATCATCACATGGAGGAAGCAAGATATATGAGCAATCACGATCTTTGTCTGATTTATTTGGAGCAAGAGCAGTGGAGGATATGTTGTTTCTGGCACTTTATAATTTGGGGTGACTCAATTATTAAAGAATTTCTAATTTTGAATTCTTTCAATGTGAAATACTTACAATTTGCTTACACTTCATTTCAATTTTTTAGGGAACATTGGGTGTTGATCGTCATTAATCCTTTAACTCCAGAAATATATTATTTGGATTCCATGAATGTTAACTTGCGCCCAGCTCCTGATATGATAATGAAGCTCTTTAATCAGTAAGCATATATGTTTATTTTCTTCATACATCTATATATTTGTGTGATATTCATATATTAATTTTTTTTAATCTTGTTAGCTCCTTGACTACTTTTCGTGGGAGCCGTGGCTTATGGTTTCCAACAAAATCAAAACCCACACAATACAAATGGACTTTAATACAGGTACTAGCATTGATAGAATTAGAGTGAAGAAGTTATTATGAATTAATACATCGCATGCAGAAATTGATATATGATTTTTTACTATTTTTATAGTGCCCTCAGCAGCAAAATACTATTGATTGTGGATATTATGTGTTAAAGTTTATGAAGGATATCATATTACATGACCGATCTACCATTCCGGAGAAAGTATGTTCTTCAGATCTTGTATATATTATGTAAGTTTTTAATTAATTAAATTTTATCATATTCATTTCACTAATTTTGTTGTGATGTTTCATTTTATAGTACTTCTCGGACTCGTATTGTGATTCCTACACCAAAGATGAGATAAAAGAACTTCAAGAAGAGTGGTCAAGATATGTGTTAGAACATATTATGTAGGTTGCTGGTATTTATAATCTTGAGACATTGTTCAAAGATTTTTTGGCTTGTTATGGAGATACAAAGCTAGGACTTTGGGTTGTCTTAAACATTACCAGGAGATTTTTTAGCTTGTTTTGTATGTGTTAAAAATGTTGTGATGTTTAATTTGTACTAATTTTTAGCCAACAATATTTTTGTGATTGATCCTGTATTGTGAAAATCGCTGAATGGATGAAAATGATATATTATAAATTTATATGTACCAGGTTGAAAAGGAAAGATTACAAAAACGTGTATTTCAAAAAAAAAATTGAAGGAGCTTTGGGTGCGCTCATCAACAAAAAGCGTGTCTGAAGGCCTATCTCTTGATACGCTTTTATTTAGAAGAGTACCCAAAGAATAAATATTGGGTATGCTTTTCAATCATAGCGTACCGAAATAGCACGTCTTATTCAGCCCAATGATTGTGTTTAGGTACGCTTATTGAAGCGCACAAATAGACTTTTGGAGCGGTCACATGGGGTACGCTTCAAAAACGTACCAAAATATCGAAAAAAAGCATACCAAAAGCCAATTTCTGTAGTAGTGAAGGTCATACATTCATTACAAAACCTTCTATCCTACTTGGCACGAGATACATTATCCAAATTACACACACAAAAACTACATAGACCTAGTATTTTCACGTCCGCTGCTACTCCCTCGGCTTCTTAGGACTAGTGCCAGAACCTTCACCTAAAATATTAGTTCATAGGAGAGGGGTGTGAGACAATGTCTCAATAATCGGGAACAACCACATACACATATATATACATATATCTTATGCAACTCATGAATGCAATGTGAAATGAATGGAATGCAAATCTCCCTCGCACACAGCTAGAACCATGGGCTATCGTCATAACAGGACATTTCATATAGGTAATTCCCTTCCAACAATCGGTGAAGATTGATTCCAGGACATCACCAAGCTCACCCCCCATTAGTGCACCTAGCCAAAGGTATCACTAATATTTGGACCATGGGTCTTCTTCCCTTTTCCCACCACGAATTGACAACGATTTAGGGAAGGTGCAGTCTACTGCGCGCCTTTCCCCTCCTAGCCATAGGAGGCGATTTAGCCGCAGAGATCCCATTCTTATTTTCCCTAATGCACATATATATATATTCCATCATTATCCTCCCTAACATATATCATCGTATATCATATCATCATCACCACCCAATCCACCATATATCACAATCTCACAATGTCATGTGGTGATGCTCATGTATCATCTTATAGTCATCATCATCATATCACAATGTCATGTATGCATCATGTCAATATCATTATCATAATCATCATAGTCATCATAATCATTATCTAGTTGTGTGCATACCATGATATATATAGAAAACAGTACATACAATACATCTATATCGTGGTATGAAAGAAACATGCATATGTATACAAATATACATATTATCATATAATACAAATAAATACCCGGTTACCTCAGGTTGTCAATACCATGCTCACACGGGTTCCACAAGCTTTCTTGAACGCCAATCCTACGACTAGCCTTCTTCGAGTAGCAAACAACCTTAACAATACCGTAATACTTTGATTAACATCACAATTCAACCTCTTTAGCCTAACCCAAGGTTTTAACACCCCTTTCATGCATCATTAAGCTCCTAGGAACCATTCAAACACTACTCACCCATATATACTTTGGATTCCCAAGAGCCTTAACCGAAAACAACCTAGGGTTAAGCTCAAATCATTCATAAACCCTTTAAAACTCATATCCAAACAACAAGAATACAAAAATACACTTCCTTAACCCCATTTCATCCATTTCAATCGGTAGATTTTGGCCAGAACCAAAGATCCAAACTTATAACCGAAAAACCCTAAATTTCAACTGAAGAAAATGGAGAGGAAGGAGTAGAAATCACTTAACAAATTGAATCCAAGCTTTCAGAGGTGAAAAATGACTCCCAATGGATGAAAATGACAAACCCTAGCAGAGCTCCTTATTTCTCCTTCGTCGCTCCCTTTGTTTCTCTATTTCCTGTTCGTCTAAAATGATTCCGATTTAAACAAGATTCTCAATTCTCGCCGTGGCTTCAGGACACCTCGCCGCAACTCCAACAATTTTCAGCCAGAAAAAGCCACTGGACACTCACTTGCCATGGCAGCCCTGTTTCTTGCTATGGCATGGGGCTCTTTCAAACTCCACTTGAACCTTCCTCCATCCTATTTTCCCTTGGTCTTGCACACCATGCCAAAACAAAGTTATAATGGATGTTATATTTTCCCCTCCTTATAAAAATTTTGTCCTCAAAATTTTAACTCTTACCTCAAGCAAAGATCTCAGGATACTTCCTTCGCATGGATTCTTTCATCTCCCATGTGACATCATTGGATGTCAAGTCGCTCCATAGGACCTTTATCAACTTAATGGTCTTATTCCTCAACTGCTTCTCCTTTATGTCAAGAATTTGCAATGAAGTAACCTCAAAAGTCAGATCCTCTCACGCTTAAACTGCATTATCATTACTTATATGAGATGGATCCAGATGATACTTCTTGAGTTGAGACACGTGGAAAACATCATGCAATCCAGTGAGATTAGGCAGTAGGACCACTCGATACGCTACTGGCTCAATTCGTTCCAAAATTTGGTATGAACCTATATACCATGGAGTGAGCTTCTTGGCTCGAATCGATCTTCTAACACTAGTAGTAGGATTGACCTTCAAAAACACATGATCTCCCATATCAAACTCCAGTGGTCTCCTCCTCCTATTTGCATAATTCTTTTGCTAACTCTGAGCAGTAAGAAGCTTTTGACGAATACTCTCTATTTGTCGAGAGGTTTGATCCACAATATCTGGGCCCAAAAGACTCCTTTCACCAAGTTCGACCCAATACAACGATGATCTACACTTCCTACCATACAAAGCTTCATATGGAGCCATTTACAAACTCGAGTGGAAAGTATTGTTATAGGCAAATTCAACCAAGGGCAAAAACTAATCCCAATTGGCTCTATTCTCTAGAACATATGCCTGTAGTATGTCTTCCAGAGTTTGAATTGTCCTTTTAGTCTCCCCATCAGATTGAGGGTGATAAGCAATATTGAAACTCATTTTCGTACACATGGCCTTCTGAAGAGATTTCTAAAACCTGGATGTGAACCTAGGATCTCTATCTAACACAATATTCATCGGGACTCCATGTAGCCTCACAATCTCATTCACATACAATTGGGCCAACTTCTCCATTGAAATAGTTTCCCGAATTGGAAGAAAATGGGCCGACTTCTTCAATCTATCCACAATAACCCATATTTCATTGTGTCCTGAAGAGGTCCTCGGTAATCCCATCACAAAATCTATGGAAACGCTATCCCATTTCTACTTCGGGATCTTTAAGGGTTGCAACATACCAGCAAGCAATTAGTGCTCAATTTTTACCTTTTGACAGATTAGACATCTTACCACAAACTCTGCAATGTCCTTTTTCATACCTAGCCACCAATAACCATGCTTCAGATCTTGGTACATATTGGTGGTACCTGGGTGAATAGTATACCTGCTCTTATGAGCTTTTTCCAAAATAATTTATAGTAACCCCACAATATTTGGTACACAAATCTGACCACGGTACTAGATGATACCATCCTCTAAAATATCAATGTCCTGGGTCTCCGCCATTTCAATTTGTTCCCGAATACCCAAATTATAGTCATCCTCCATCTGAGCATAGCAAATATTCTTCAATAAATCACGTGATACACTGATGGAACTCATTACCAGTACTCCAGGATGGATATTAATGAATAACTTCATATCTCTCAGGCTTTCCAACAACTGCTGTTCCCTTATCATCATTGTGGCCATATAGATTGATTTTCTACTCAAAGCATCCGCCACAACGTTGGTTTTCCCATGATGATACTTCAAAGCAAACTCATAGTCCACCAGTAACTCAACCCAATGCCTTTGCCTCATGTTCAATTTCTTCTGATCAAACAAATATTTCAAACTTTTGTGATTACTAAACACCTCGAATTGAGTGCCATAGAGATAATGCCTCAACAATTTCAAGGCAAACACTACAGCCACTAGCTCAAGATCGTGAGTAGGATAGTTCTCCTCATGAGGCCTTAGCTACCTTAAAGCATACGCCACGACTTTGCCTTGCTGCATCAAAACACACCCTAGACCCTTTTTAGAGGCGTTCGTATAAATAGTGAACGACTTCGATGGGTTAGGATAATGAGCATTGGGGTGGATGTTAGACAAACATTCAGCTCTTAGAATGCTCTCTCACACCTGTAATCCCAAATGAAAGATCGATCCTTACAGGTGAGTCTAGTCAATGGCATAACGAGGTGAGAGAATCCCTTAATGAACCTTCGGTAGTATCCAGCCAATCCCAGAAAACTCTGAATTTTAGTCACCGTTTGCGGTTTCTCTCAATTAAACACTGCTTCAACCTTACTAGGGTCTACTGCCGCTCCTTCTGTAGAAATCACATGACCCAGAAATTTCACCTCTCGTAGCCAAAACTCGCATTTTTTGAGCTTAGCATACAGTTGGTGATCCTGCAATACCTGCAACACAATCCAAATATGGAATGCATGCTCTTCCTCACTCTTAGAGTAGATCAGAATGTCATCAATAAGCACTACCACAAATTTATCCAAGTACGGCCGAAACACTCTATTCATATAATCCATGAAGATTGCCAGGGCATTGGTCAACCTGAATGGCATCATGAGAAATTCATAATGACCATATCGAGTTCAAAATGCCATTTTAGGCATATCCTCAGGACGGACTCGCAATTGATGATATCCTGACGTCAAATCGATTTTAGAGAATACGGAGGCATCTGCCAATTGATCAATCAAGTCCTCAATCATAGGTAGAGGATATTTATTCTTGATCGTTACTCGGTTCAGCTGCCTGTAATCAATGCACAATCTAAGGCTACCATCCTTCTTCTTGACAAACAACACTGGAGCTCCCCAAGGTGAGATACTAGGTCCGATGAAACCCCTTTTTAACAAATCCTCAATCTGCTTCTTGAGTTCCTTCAATTCAAATGATGCCATTCGATATGGAGTCTTCGAAATAGGACTTGTCCCGGGCACCAAATCGATGGAAAACTCCAGTTCTCATGGTGGTGGCAAACATGTGATTTCCTTTGGAAACATATCAAGGTATTCATTCACAACTAGATATCTTTCTACACCCCCTTCCATATCCACATTCACAGAGAAGAAAACCAGAAACTCTTAACATCCTTTCTTCAGATGCTTGTCAGCTTAGGCAAAGGATAAACAAACATTCTCTTCCCCTTACACACTAGGGATATTCATAGGCAAAGACACAGTCTTCCGAGCACAGTCAAGAATGGCATTATTCACTTCTAGCCAATCCATCCTAATTATCACGTCAATTTCTTGCAACGACAAACTGATTAGATCCAGAGTAGTGCTTCAGTGTTCAAAATGAACCACACAGTTCAGACAAGCTTGAGCAGTTCTTATTGAAACTCTCATGGGTGTGGATACCAATGACTCAAAAGGTAACTCCATTGCCATAATACCTAATCTCCGAACACAATCAAAAGAAATGAAGGAATGCGATGCACCTGAGTCAAAGAAAATATGAATAGAGTAACCATTGTGTAACATCCCAAGAGAGCTAAAATATCTAGAAATGTAAAGTGATTTAGCAAAAATGGGTAGACACCATTTTGTGTGAAATAGGGCAAAGAGGTTATTTTTCTCGGTTGGACGGAAAAATGAGAAATTATGTTTTGGCCCTTAAAGAATTATAAAATTGACATCCATGTCTCAAAATTATTAAATATTACGTGGAGGAGGAAATGAAATGCCATTGGGGGAAAATTACACATAATGACTTAAAAGTTTCAGAAATTATAATTTAATCCCAGGTCAAGGGCAATTTTATAAATATGTAAAATTACTGTCAAAATGAAGCCCTCGATGAGAGAAGTCCAATGGTATATGGCACTGAGGGTTAATGTTTAAGAATAAAGAAATAATAAGTACCGAGTGTCCAAAAGTAATAGTAAACCGATAAGTAAACCGTGGCCCTACCGATGGTTAAAAATAAATCATGTTAGGATATGTGCCATACATAGATACCATTTGGGACACGATAATTATGGAAATGTAAAAATAAAATTAGAATAGTCCTGTAGCCCAAAAATGCTAAATTAGTATAAAGACAGTTTTATCGGTATGGTTAAAAAGTACCTGGATTAAGATATATCTGGATAAGAAAAATTGGGCAATTTTTGGACACATTTCTCTCTCTCTCTGCATGAAGTGCTGCAGCCCATGAAGTTCCCCAATCATCTCAAAAAGGTTGAGAAAACTTCTTAAAGAAGGAGAAAAAAAAAGTAAAATGTAACTTTAGTTGGATTAATTTGCTAATCATGATTAGTCACCAATTAAGCCACCTAAACACACTTCTTCTCCATCATATTGTGCGTGACTTCTGCAGCCATAGACCAGAAAATAAAATGCAAGAAAAAGGAAGAGAAAAGAGAGAACAAAGAATAGGGAACTCAAGGGAATTGAAAGTTCAACCATTGGTAAGTTACTTCTCTACTTCAAGCTTGCCAGTTGTAAGGTTTGAAGCATGGTTCTTGGAGTAGAATTTCTTCCTCACTCCCTTAGGGTTTCATTCAAACATGATTTAGCAAGAAATGGAGTTTTCCAACCATAAATCATAGGGGAAATGCTAGACTACACATTTAAAGTTTGAATATGCAAGTAGTTTGTTGTATAACAAAGTGTAGCAATTTTTCTTGAATTCTCTCAATTTTGGATGAGTTACTATTCACACTTAGAGTTGGAATTTCATGATTTTGATGCCAAAAATGAGTTCCTCATGGTGGAAAACCTTTAGAACAAGTGATGATCTCAAGAAAAAGCTTTAGATTAAGAAAGTAAAATTTTTGGGTATTTGAAGCTTAATTTGGAATGAACAGTGACCAAGTCAGAAATTGAATGTGGTAATTCTGAGGCCATATTTGGATTCTTCATGAAAAATTACATGGAATAGAGGTATAATTCATCATTTTTGAGTTAGAAATGAATTTTTGGTGAATTTTTGAAGAATTAGGGTTTCATGAACACTTTTTGAAGAAAGTCATAGAACCATTAGTTTGAGTAGTTGTTTGATGATGCATTAGCACTTGAAAAAGCTCAAGGAAGCTAGTGGGAGCAATGGTATCAAGTTGAGGAGTAAGAGAAAGCATGAAGGTAACAATTTACCTATTCTTGCCTTATACTGTCATGTGATTTTCAATGAGTTTGATGACTTGTCTATTGTTTGCTATGATCAATTGTGATGCTTTGTGAATGTTGGCTGAGTTAATTGAGGGTGTTGACACCCCGAGATGTCCAAAATACAAAATGAAATTCTGTTAAAATTTTTGCAAAATATTATGGCATAAATGTATACAAGTATTCACTTGATGTTTTATGATGATTATATGCTTAATGTGATAATATGATTGCATGAATGGTGATTACTACTGAGATTCTTTGAATCTCATCCCCCTTTAATGAGTAACCATGCTAGGGAGAACCAATACAAAAGAGCTAAGGAAGGAACAAAAGGCATGAAGAAGAAAATGATGTTGCAAGCTATTGTGTTATAATGTGAATGGTTGTTTGTGCCTTGTTTTACATGAAATTGTAAAATGGTGAATAATATGTTAATGTTGTAGAAAATGTATGACAATTTCTGGTTCTAGATGTTGGAATATGAAGTTATATTCTACCAAGTTACATGCCAAAATGAGTTAATTTGCATGGGTTTTGGCAAGTAATTTGCAATATAGGTTGAAACAGGGCATTTTCAAGATGGGTTTGCTTAGCTCATCCATGTTCTGTATTTAATGTGAGTTTAGATTTCTGGAATTTTTAAGCCAGATATAGAACAAGTCAAGATTTAAAGTGACACCTAATTCACACCACTTGGAATTGTGTACAATTAATGATGAATTTTCTAAGCCAGGGTTCAGAATAGGGCAAGAATGGGAAAAATGAAAACTGAAAAGTAAGTACTAGAAAATTAAAAGAAAATATAAAATTATACAAAGCTCCAAATATTCAGTGGCTTATATGTATAAAAATTTCTATGTTTAAGTTTCATATGCCACTGATTTGGAGTTAATTGGAGCTATATAATAAGAGATATGGAGTTTTTCCCAAAACTGTTCTAGTAAGAGTTGGATTCTAACCCATCATGATTTAAGTTAAAGTTATGCCCTGTGTAAGTGAAATAAATGTATAAAAAAATTATGTCTATAATTATACAGGTAGAGCTTTCCAACAACATAGAGTACATATGATTTGGCCATGAATAGAATGAAATATGAGTTTTCAAATTTGAGGCCAGAAAACTGGAAGATAGAAGAATGACCCAATGAACAGTGAATTTCCACAGAATTACTGTATGAATTGGCCCAATGAAGTTACTATTTTATATTTTTCCCGTGTAGATCTGAATTTAATAAAATCTTAAAGACTTGAATCACATCAAGATAATTTTTCTAGATTTAGTTATGAATTTTCAAAATTCATCAGGTAAAAGGGAAATTGCCAAGTAAACAGTACCCCAAATTTTGAAAATATCTATTTTTATTATATTATGATTTTAGTGTCTAAACCATGATGAAAAGCATATAAAATGATCTAATACATGGGAAATGGGCCTTAATATAAGATGTTACACATTGAGTTTAAGTTTACCTCTAATTAGATTAGGTGTTGCATCCGCTTCTTGTCGGGTGATGGCAAAAACTTGTTCGGGCATCAAGCGCCTCCTCGTCGCATAATCATGCCTTAGCTCTCGGCAATTTTGTGACATATGACCCAGTCTCCAACAATTATAACAAATCAAGCATGGACAGTCACCATGGTTAAACCCGCATTGTGTGCATGGATTTGATGCACTACCTAACCCGTATTGAGATGGAGCTAAATCTCTTCCTACATTCTCGCTCTGACTAGAACTCTCATGGTCAAAGTTTCCTCGATAAAAGGGTCATCTGCCAAATCGACCTCTATTGGACAAATCTCTGCCAAACCTGCCTTTTCCTCTACCATGGCGGCCTTTATTATGGTGACCTCTTCCACCAGTAGAACTTGTACTGCTACCGTTGCTACCACTACCTAAACCACTTCCTTTACGTATTCCTCCTGTAGGTCCTAGGTGAGAAAAGGCTTGAAACATGGAATTCCTTCTATGCTCCTTGGCCTCCTTCATCTATCTGTATAAGGCATGTATCTTTGCACACAAGTACTCAAAGGACACAAACTCTACCACAGATAGCCGCTCCTTAATTTTTGGATGGGCTCCCTCAAACAGCCTTTGCGCCAACTACCTATCATCAAGGTAATTATTTAGATAAGTGGAATACTTGGCTAAGTCCAGAAATTGATCAATGTAATCATCTGCCAACAAATTCCCTTGCTGAAAAGTTAAGAACTTGGCCTCCTTTTGCATCATTAAGGCTGGAGGGATGTAGTGTGCAAAGAACCATTCCTTAAACTATTCCCAAGTCATAGGAGGATTTATCACTTCAACATTCAGGAGAATATTCCTCCACTAATGCTTGGCCTTCTTCTCCAGCATAAATGCCACCAATTGCATCCTTTGCTCTGAGGTGCAATCCATCACAATGAAGATATTCTCTAATTGTTGTATCCAATCTTCAGCTTGTGAAACATCCATGATACCTTTGAAAGCCGAAGGATTGAACTTTTGAAAGTCCTTCAATTGTGAAGAAACACCCCTTCTTCCAACTCTTGGGGCTCCCTCAGGCTCCACTACATGTTCATTCTCATCCCCTCCTATATTCAGATCCATAAACATGCCAGCCTCTTCATTCACTTCATCTTGCTCTTGCCTATCTATTCGCTCTTGCAACCTGTTTAACGTCTCCCCCTGATTGTTCACCTGATTACTGAGGCTAGCCAACATCTCATGCATCTGCCTCATGAGATCACTATTACTTGGTCTTCCTCTATGAGACATTCTTCCTACATACAAGCAACAACACATTCAATTACAAGGTTATGGACTAGCATTGCAGTGGGAATATAGTTTATGTATTTAAAATTACGCCAAGTAGTACTTCAAGCAGAAACAATGGCCCAAAACCATTGCTTTGATACCAAAATGTAATACCCTACCAAAATATAGGTTATAGACTTAACTAAAATCTTCAAAATCCAATCACACACAACCCAAACAACTCAAAATAACTTCCCAAAACTTCAGCATAGGGGAAATTGACCAAACAACACCAAAAACTAGGCTGGGGCCACGGCCGTTATAGTACAGCCGTTGCTCAGGCCTCCCCTGCTTTGCACTCACTGCTGGCCTCACTGGCGCAGCAGCCTGGACCCTGGCATCGCAGCGCCCCCTGCTGGTTTCCACACTAGTAAAAACTTAACACCTAGGTGAACTTCTGACATGCATAATTTTATGTTCAAACCTTCAATTGACGTAATTTCAACTCCTACAAGTCAATCTAGTCCCAACCTATCCATAGACACCACTTTCACCTTAATCTAACTCCGTGTGGAGATTCTGGACCCCTAACACCGTTTTGGCCACTTATTAACTAAAACTCACCACTAACAATCTCCAATTGCCACTAAAGGAAAATAGTCACTCAAAAACCAATCATATAGGTCCAAAACCTCTAAACTAACTTGTCCAAAGAGGTTTCACCTCAATGGAACCACTCCTCTGAGATTTGACCCCATTGAACTATAACTTGATAAAACAGGCTACAGGCCCTAAAACAAGCTAATAAGGCCTAAATTCACTATGAGCTCACAAACACTACCATACTGACTTCTGAACATCAAAAACCATGTAAACACCATGATACAACGTGCACATCACATACATAACCATACATATAACATCCAACCATAACAATCCTTACAAGGTCATACATTCATTACAAAACCTTCTATCCTACTTAGCACGAGATACATGATCCAAATTACATACACAAAAACTACATAGACCAAGTAGTCCCACATCCGCTTCTACTCCCTTGACTTCTCAGGACTAGTGCCAGAACCTTCACCTGAAAAGTTAGTTCATGGGAGAAGGGTATGAGATAATGTCTAAGTAATCGGGAACAACCAAACACATATATATATAGATATATCTCATGCAACTCATGAATGCAATGTGAAATGAATGGAATGTAAATCTCCCTCGCACACAGCTAGAACCATGGGCTATCGTCATAACAGGACATTTCATATAAGTAATTTCCTTCCGACAATCGGTGAAGACTGATTCTAGGACATCACCAAGCTTACCCCCCATTAGTACACCCGAGCAAAGGTAATACTAATATTTGGACCGTGGCTCTCCTTCCCTTTTCCCACCACGAATTGGCAGCAATTCAGGGAAGGTGCAGTCCACTGTGCGCCTTTCCTCTCCTGGCCACAGGAGGCGATTTAGACGCAGGGATCCCATCTTTATCCTCCTTAACACATATATATATATATTATCCTTATACTCGTTAACATATATCATCGTATATCATATCATTATCACCACCCAATCCACCATATATGACAATCTCACAAAGTCATATGGTGATGCTCATTTATCATCATATAGTCATCATCATCATATCACAATGTCATGTATGCATCATGTCATGTCATGTCAATATCATTATTGTAATCATCATAATCATCATAATAATCATCATAGTCATCATAATTATCATCTAGCTATATGCATACCATGATATATATAGAAAACAGTACACACAATACATCTATATCGTGGTATGAAAGAAAAATGCATATATATACAAATATACATACTATCATACAATACAAACAATACAATATAAACAAACACCCGGTTACCTCAAGTTGTCATTACCACAATCACACGGGTTCCACAAGCTTTCTTGAATGTCAATCCCATGACTAGCCATCTCTGAGTAGCAAACAACCTTAACAATGCCATAATACCTTGATTAACATCATAATTCAACCTCTTTAGCCTAACCCAAGGTTTTAACACCCCTTTCATGCATCATTAATCTCCTAGGAACCATTCAAACACTACTCAACCACATACATTTCGGATTCCCAAGAGCCTTAACCGAAAACATCCTAGGGTTAAGCTCAAATCATGCATAAACCCTTCAAAACTCACATCCAAGCAACAACAATACCAAAAAACATTTTCTTAACCCCATTTCATCCATTTCAATTGGTAGATTTAAGCTAGAGCCAAAGATCTAAACTTATAACCGAAAAACCCCAAATTTCAACCAAAGAAAATGAAGAGGAAGGAGTAGAAATCACTTACCAACTTGAATCCAAGATTCCAGAGGTGAAAAACGCCTCCCAATGGACAAAAATGAAAAACCCTAGCATAGCTCCTCGTTTCTCCTTTGTAGCTCCTTTCATTTTTTTCTTTCCTGTTCGTCTAAAATGATTCCGATTTAAACAAGATTCTCAATTCTTGCCGTGGCTTCAGCACACCTCACTGCAGCTCCACCAATTTTTGGCCAGAAAAAGCCACTAGACACTTTCTCGCCGTAGCGGCCTTGCTTCTCGCCATGTTATGGAGCTCTTTCAGACTCTACTTGAACCTTCCTCCATCCTGTTTTCCCCTAGTCCTGTACACCGTACCAAAAGAAATCTATGAGGGGTGTTACATAAAATACATATGAATCAAATGGAATCATTAAAACCCTTAATTGTCCAATTTGTCTATCTTAGCCTATATCATGAAGCATATTTATGTTCTTAAGGTTTTTAGTCATGGGAATCCATTTTTGAGGTCAAATTAATGAAATTTCCACCCTAAGACACACTTTTGGTCTGGCCAAACTTAGCCATAAAGGGAGAGAAATATGTTTTTCTCAAAACTTGCTCAAATCATGCCATACTTGCTTCCTTTTGCAAAATCTCATCTAACCATGATTTTATGGTTTTAAAACATTATTCTTCCCATAAACACACCTAGGTCAAAACTGGACAGAGGTTGGGAAGGAAAGAATTTCACAAAACTAGCTCATACAACCCAAGAACTATACTAGAAATCATCAAAGTCATGAACTAGCTCATATCAATTTTCCTTGGGTTTTTCTTCTTCTTTTTCCTTCTTTTTCTTCCTTCAGTTGGCTGCCACTTCCCTTACTATTTGTTTAGAGTTTCCCCTCTCATTCCTCTTGTGAATTTTGTCCAAATGGGTGGGGTTATTTATAGACAAGTCTAACCATGGTTTAAGGCTTGCTTTGGTTACTTTTCCACCCTTGGTTAAGCTAACTAATTTTGGTTATCCTTTGCTTAACCATTAAAACTTCAAATTTAGTCACATGGGCTGCCAAGTGGTGCCATCCTAGTAGGGTATTATCTCCAAGATACTGCATAACTTTTCCAGTTTAGTAATACCCTGTGTTGGTTACTTTCTACTTGAACTGATAAAATTACCTTTTGTAGTGTAAATCTACTTTATTGATACAGGAATAAAGTAAACTTGTGTCTAGTATTATTTTATTATCCTATCTCTAAAAAGCTCCCTTTGTGATATCTAACTGCTTTTCTTTTTACCTTTTTAGCCTTTATAGATTAAAAAGCAGCTTTATCAATATAAAGTTACTTTTTAACCTTCAGCACTAATTATTTCTTTATCCTTAATCATTAACTCTCAGTGCCATATATCATTGGACTCATCTCATTGAGAGCTTCATTTTGACAGTAATTTTATATATTTACAAAATTCCCCTGACCTGTGGCAAAATTATAATTTCAATTCTTTTAGGTCATTAGCTGTAATTTTTTCTAGAATTTTTATACTTTCTTCCCCCTAATATTTTTATGCTTAGGGACATATATGTAATTTTGTATAATTTCTAAGGGAAAAAACATAATCTCTTATTTTTTTCATTTGACTGGAAAAATATCCTCTTTGCCCTATTTCATGGAAAATGGTATTTGCCTGTTTTTGCAAATTTTTTATGCATTTTTAGATATTTAGTTTTTAGGGATGTTACATAGACTATGCATTTTTAGAATGATGGATGGAACAATTTGTTTCTAAGATTGAGATATACTTATGGGCTTCACAAAGTCACATTAGGTTTGTGTTTAATGAAGCTATAATTAACTAATTTGGCAAGAGATTGTGGATTAAATTGATTAGAAAACTTCTTTGAATTTGAGATATACTTAGAAGTGTAATTGAAATCTAGACTCATATAATTGCATTAAAAAACAAAGATGGAAGAGGCAATTAACTACTATGAAGTGATTAAGTTAGAAATAATCTTAGCTAGAATCACCATTAACTTCTAACTTTAGTGTAGTTTATTTATTATATGTTTTTGCTCTTATTCTTTGAGTGGCTTAAATTAAGCAAAAGTGTGATATTGATGCTTAATCGAGTTTTGGAATGAAATTATCATGGGAACGATACTTTGTTCACTCTATATTACTTGTCATGGTCCACACTTTTACGGTATACACTAGGTGGTGAACAATGCACCACCTCATTATAAATCATTCTCCCCTACAGAAACAAATTTTCGTTCTCTCCCACCTCCTCAACCTATTTACACACACATCAATCGAGCACATAGCGAGTACACAACCAGTTTAGACATACATCAAGCGAGTATATACCCTCGGATTGATCATAAATCCAAATTCAAGGCTTGTATCCCACAAAACCAAGCAATTGGCACCATACCTACTCATATTTAAATTCAAAACAACTCCCAAAACCAAACATTTGCTCATAAAATTTGGACATCATCAAAATCCCAAAGTTAAAGGCTAGGTTTAGAGAAATCATAACTTTAACACCCAAAAACCAGTGCCCAAAGCTTATAAACATCAAACAACACTTCATCAAAATAATTAAACACAAGTTAATTGGTGAAATGTTTAGCAAATTCGAAACCCAAGCTTGTACTATAACACCCTAAGGTTAAGGACCACAAAACGGCATCCAGGAGATAACTTTCTTTGAAATGAACCAAGGCATAAATGGGAAACAACCAAAATGGGACACCAAAGGTAAGAAGTTAGGAGGAGAGACTTAGGAAATAGGGTTAAACAAGACTAAAGGACTTCAAAATGTGACTGGCTGACATGAAAACGAAGGAAGTAATTTTCACTTGTGGTGTTACAGCCTAGGAATATGGGGCCGCTGTGCTACCTGCTACTATCAAATGACAACAAATTTTAGTTTTTGAGATGAACTTTGGATGTGCATAACTCTTTAACCAAACCTCTGATTAGCATGATTGCAATGCCTACAAGTCATTCTACACCTCTTCTACCCATAGATATCAATCTTGCCTCGAAATTCCTTCGTATGGAGAATTGGGACACCCATGACCAAAATGGTCATTTTTTCACCAAAACTAGCCACTAACACCTCAATTCCCAGCCATTGACCTTTTGATCATCCAACCTTTTTTAACAAGTCACAAATGACACAAGAACATTGTTCAAGGATGTAGTACCACAAGAAAACTACTCTCTTAGATTTTGACCCCCTTAAACCCCAACTTGACGTATCAGGTGACATACCTTTTTCCTATAGAGTATACCAAAATTCCCAAATGACTTTGTACCTTACTCAGACTCATCAAAGTAAATGTAGGCAAGTAATGCCCAGGACCCAAACTGTCATTAACAATGAATGGGGCATATGCCCAATAACACTTTATAAACACCATATATTTTATTTCAAAACATCCAAAATAGGTTTAGCACACTCAAACCACAGAGGGTACAACCTCATCATTCACTATACATACATCCAAACATGTCTTAACCCCAAAAAACCAGGGGCTATAGAGGATAGAGACATGCATCTGAACTAAGAGGATTCACAAAACCATAACACACATGGTATCCAGTCATATCTTTACACTTGGTACAATACTAAACAAACATATAACATGTGTTCTTAGATGAGCTTATATCAATCATGAGTACTCAAATATCCTATCTATTGGCCTAAAGGAGGAACTATCTCAAGCACCATCTTGCTAGAACTAAAATCCTCTCTTATACGTGGTTAGTAACTAGGGGTGAGACAAACATCCCAGTAATCAAGGGACAACTATAAAAACGAGGTTTCACTGTAAAAAGGGTTCATTTACACACATGCATTACAAATCTGGTACACAATTCTATATACTTATATATATAAATACACTTATGCAACATGCAATATGTAATATGAAAAATGCCATGAACAAGATATGCAAAACCCATATCGATCATGGTAGGAACCATGAGCTAGTCATTGTCACAAAGTAACTTTGATAAGCAGCCATCTTCCAACAACCGATGAAGGCTAATTCCGGGGCACTACTATGCTTAGTACCATTAGTCATAACCCGGCCAAAGGTCATTTCATTAATGAGTAGACTATTCCTCCCTTTCCCCTAGACCACCTAAATTGGTGGTGATTTAAGGAAGACGCATCCCCAAATCTATTGCCACTTGGATCTTCCCGGCCAAAGGATGATGATTTAGTGGTAGAGATGCATATCAACCTCACCACTTGGACATGAGACCCCGTGTGTCCTACTAGTAGATCAACATACCACGTGGTATCATCATATCACAAGACATCATCAACCATTTATCCAATGCTTAACATGTATGACTAAAGTGATAATGCCTTTCATGCTATGCCAACATGTTAATACCATGCACAATCATCATCATCATCATCATTACCATGCTAACATAATATCATCATGCAAGATATCATATGGGGATGCACAATAATAATAAGCATGTAATTATCCATCTTAATCATAAACATATATATATACACATATAACCAATTTCATTCTCATCATTATCAACATTGTCATTATTATCATCATTGTTACACATACTAATATTGAAAGTATAATATTCGTAGGCTAAGTCCTTGTATTCTTATTTATATAATCATATATACACATAAATATAAAATCAACTATTTTCAGTTCTTTATCATACTTTTCAAAGAATGAGAGTTTCAAAAAAACTTACTATTGCTTGCCATGATATAAATTGCATATCATGATTTGAAAACTTTTAAAAATATAGAATAAGTAAAATTACTCCCCGATTACCTTAAGTTGCCGCACACCCATGACACCTCAGTAGGCGAAAGGATCACCAACTACAACTTACATGAGAAAATACAATTCACAATAATTAATTAACATTCAACACCAATCTAAGCTCAAACATTCAACAAGACTCCAGTAAAACTGTTAGAATTACCCAAGATTACTTTATGCCTCCAAGAGCCAAATCCACCATAACACAATTTACCCACTTATCGATGAATTCGCCACTTCCAATTAACTTCTCGGAGTCCATATACCTCATCAAAACATACATGCCCTATACAAGCACCAAGCACAAGAATCAAGACCAAAGACATGCTTCAGTAGAACTCAAATCAACATCTCAAGCATAAACTCAATGAAATCAAGTTACCAATACCATATTCAAACATCTTAATACTCAAAACAATCCAAAATTTCTAATTTGAACATAACCAAATTTAGACATCATGAAAGCCTAGATTGTAGCGATTAGGCTTTAGAGAAAGCACCACCTAATCAACCAAAATCCATAACCCAAAACTTAAACATATCCAATAACACACTATTGAAGCATTTAAACATAACTTAATCAGTGGAAATCCATCCTAATTGAACCTCCAACATCTAACACCAAATTCTACCATTTAAAACTAGAAAAAAGAGGAAGGAGCAAGTAGAGAATCACCATACTTACAAAATCCAAGCTTCCTGGAGCTCTAAAATGTGGCCTAACACCTCAGAACTTTGAACCCTAGTACAGAGCCTTCAATTTACTCCAATTTTCTCTTCTCAGTCATCTTGTTTGCATTATTTAAAAATAGAATTCATGATAAATGTTACTAGCATTGTGGCGCTAATATTCTTTGTCTCCAAATGACACAGGTAAAATTCAACTCCCTCGCCAAGGAGTGAAGGAAACCCGCTGTGGCGTGAGAGAATTTTCTACTTCCTTCTCTCTTCTCATCTCTTCCTCAGATCCTAGCCCCTCCAGACCTGCACTAATCCAAAATATTCTTCCATGAGTCCACTAACATGTCTAAAAGAATCAGATTAGGTTGTTACATGTACCCACGAAATCCAACCCAAGGCTTGAGAAAAGAGAAGAAGGAGGTGGTAAAACCACATTACCTTGAAGATTTGAGCCTGCTAGAGCACAAGAATATTGTTTCCCAACCCAAAAAACCAAGACCCAGTAGAGACTCCTTGTGTCCCTTCGAGATGGCATGTTCCAGCAAGTTAAGGTCACCTCTTTTTAACAGATTTGTGACTTGGCACCCAGCGCCAGCTCCTTCTGTTTGAAAATTTTGCTTCTTTCCTTTGGTCCTAGCCCATTTGGTTCTATATAATTCTAGTAATATTCTTCCATGAGTCCTCTTACATATCCGAAATAATAAAATTTGAGTTATATGATAATAGACATCTTTCTTTCATATGTTAGGGGTTGCTTGGTATACTTCATCGAAATTAACTTTTCAGGAAGTATACTTTCAAGAAGTTTACCTCATGAGAAATCCATATTACTTGCTTGTTTCATTCTTAGTTTCATGAGAAGTTTAAATTATTCTTTAAATATATAAATAAATTACATTTTAAAGTTAACGACATAAATATCATTTTTATTAATGAAACAAATTAAAAAGTTAAGGGCATTTTGAAAATTATGATGATTCACTTGGGAAGTGGAATTTCCTAAGTTAAGTCCAATTTTTCGAGAAGTTGCATCTTTTTTTTTGGAACTAGGCAATATCAGTTAATTTACTTTCCAGGACCAAGTTTAACATTCTCTACTTACTTACCTTATATCAAGTAACCCCTTATAGTAAGCAAAGATGAATCAAGTTATCCATCCTAAAAGGTGAGTTCTAGTTATCTTATTAGTTGTTGTATATATGTATAATATTAAATCTATTCTTTTTGATAGTAATGAAAGTCATTACTTTATTATATAAAAAACATGTTCCTTAATATTTTTCTTACTACAAACTTGAACACTACACCGATTTAATTTTTATTGGCACTCAATAGTTGGCATTCAAAAAACATGTTCCTTAATATGTATTTGGTTTTCGATTCTTCATTAATAATTGCTGGTGATTCCTTGCATCTTTTCTTTTTTTCTCCATATTGATTCTTTCCTTGTGTGGTTGGCTACAACAAACATCTCCTCCCATGCTCCTTCTTCCAAGTTTGAATCAAAGCAATGGGGTTCAAGGACAATGTATTTTTTAATTAAAAAAGGAAAAAAGTTAGCATTTATCTCAACAAATGCCAACTAAAGTCCTTTTTTTTATCAGCGCTATAATAGTTGACATTTTTGAAACACTAATAAAGGCAAAAAAATAAACACTGACTATTCCCTTTTTGGTGTAGTGGAACTTATATTTCACCTTCATACCTTAATTAATTTTTTTGGTGAAAATCTTGCCTTTTAAATTAGAAAAACCACTCTAAATTCTCTTAATTTTAAGTTTCTTTTTTGTTGGTTAATTTTATTTTTTTCTAATTTTATCCCTTAAATTTTATTTTCATCCCTTAACTTTCTTTTGTTCTAATATGGTCCCTCTTTATTCTACCTTATGTTTCACCTTTATCCCTTAATTTTATTTTGATAAAATCTCGTCTTTTAAATTAGAAAAACCATGTTGACCAAAAAACAAAATTAGAAAAACCACTCAAAATTTTCTTTCTTCCTAACACTACCAAATTATTTAACAAAAAAGTTTACTATAACTAAGTCATCAAAGAATTCACATTTTATTTTCATGGTGTTTAAGAAATGAAATGTTTCGATTTTTTTAAAAGTTATGGAAATAAACCAGAATAAAATAAATTTAAAAAATGAAAGTGAATTCTAAAATAAATTTTGAAGGACAAAATTGAATCCAAATGTAATTAAGAGATAAACAATTTAATCAGATTTCAAATAATAATTATCTATATCACATTATCATTCAATCTTCAACATAAAAAATTCATTAAAAATACATAATGACTTAAAATAAAAAAGAACTAAATATAATTTGTGAGTATTTTATATATAAAATTTTATCTTAAACAAAAATTAATAAAATAATTTGATAAGATATACATCAAGTTTTAATTAATCCAAAATCTTTATAAAATATTATCTCATCAACTTCTATTGAAAGGGATGGTTAGCGTACGTAGTTGTAGTTCTTGACAATTCCAACTTGGCACACATTCTTTCTCTTCATTTCATATCTATTCTTCGTCATAAGTGTTTTATGGATGTTGCTCATCCATTTGTTCTTTATATTCATGCACCACCTTGTTATGGATCATTCCCTGGTACATATATACTCTAATATTTAGCAATCTTTTGGCTTATTTTTTGAAGTTAAATAAATTCAATTCATGGAGGAATATTAAGTGTAATACCTTACTCTAACACACCTCCTTAGTTGACTAAATACCTAAAAAACTAATCAAATATAGCCAAAAACACCTCAATTTTACTTCCCAAATCAATAAACTAGCAGAAAACACCACAAGACACATCGAGAACACCAAAATAGCTGGAACAGTGTGTAAGGCCACAGCTCCTACAGTATCGTCGTAGAGCCGGTGCTCTCGGGTTTCAGCATTGGCATAATAGAGGGTCTGGCACCACGGGCTGGCCCTGGCGCCGTAGTGCCCCCTACTGGTTTTATACTAGAAAATTTCAAAGTTTTGGGACAAATTTCCAATGCACAAAACTTTATGCTTCGACCTCCGATTGACCTGATTCTAACTCCTACAAGTCAATCTTAGCACAATCTATTCATGGACACCAATTTCACCTCAATCCATTTCCATTTGATGTTTTGGACACTTGACAGATGTTTTAGACACCTGACACAGTTTTGGCTACTTTTTGACCAAAACTTACAACTTCCATTTGCCACCAAAGGCAATTTGACCATTCGGGACAATTCACATAGGTCCCAAATGACTTAACCAATTTGTCCAAAGAGATTTTACCCCAAAGGAACCGCTTCTCTGAGATTTGACCCTGCTGAACCCTAAATTGACATAAAGGTTACATGCTCTAAAACACACCAACAAGGCCTAAATCGACCTTTAGACTCCCATACACTACCATTTCGTCACAACATCACTCTAAATCGTTACATGCATCAAAGTACATCACATAAACTCATCATGCTCAGTAGCATTCCATATCATTCATTATCACATACGCATTATGCAACCACCATCATTACAGTCATCCAAATTCTCATGTCATATACAATCACACTATCCTACTTATCACAACCTACATAGACCATACGTGCATACACTACAGTGACTTATTATTCCCAACATTGGAGTGGCTATGCTTCTCTCGTCTTCTTCAGACTAGTGCCAAAACCTTCACCTGAAAGATTAGTTCATGGGAAAGGGGAGTGTGAGACAAAGTCTCAGTAACTGGGAACAACTGCACATAATATATATACTGATCCATACAATCGTGCACATGATGCAATGAAATACTAATGAATGGTATGCATGTTCTCCCTCATACATGGCTAGAACCACAAGCTGTCATCATCACAAGACATATTAATAGATGATTCCCTTCTA
This sequence comes from Adenanthera pavonina, assembly GCA_026686845.1. Lineage (NCBI taxonomy): Eukaryota > Viridiplantae > Streptophyta > Magnoliopsida > Fabales > Fabaceae > Adenanthera > Adenanthera pavonina. The sequence goes on from JAIVEN010000017.1 coordinate 17,260,046, forward strand.
ATAGTTGGTAAAGACTAATTTCGGGACATCACTAAGCTCACCTTATCCTAATGCCACCCGGCCAAAGGTTATACAAGAGCTCGGACTGTGGCTCTCCTTCCCCTGGACTACCACGAATTGGTGATGATTTAGGAAAGGTGTATCCCCAATCCACTGCCACTTAGCTATCCTGGCTATAGGAGATGATTTAATGATAGGGATATTTCATCATATCATCTTATCCACTGTCGCCTGGCTCTCCCAAGGAGAGGATTTAGTGACAGGGATCTGTACCATATCCTTATCACATATCATATTATCATCATTACCTTTATATCAATCTCTCACTATGCAATCATATGGTGATGATGCCAATGTCATGCCAACATGCCTTGAAACACACATATACATATATATATATCGTCACAATCATCATATGGACATGCTAGCATGCAATGATATGGGAATGCCATAACATCATACATGTCATATACAAACATCCTATCTCAACTAGTCATGTGTATACCACGATATGTAGAAAACCATACACATACACAACCAATATTGTGGTATGAAAAGGAACATTCATATATATATATATCAACATATAATCACATAATACAAGCTTCTTGAGTTATCCAACACAGCTTGTACTCCTCCAGTCAACCAAATACCTTTACAATACCATAAAATCCTTAATTAACATATAATACAATTATCCAAATTCCACAATTAAACCATTTTGGCCTAACCCAAGATTCCAACACCATTTATTTACGCCATTGGGCTCCCAAAGACCATCCAAACTCTAATCAACCACACACACCTCAGATTCCATACAACCTTTAAAAATTTCATCCTAGGGTTAAGTTCAAACCATGTATACTCCTTCTAAAACTATACCCAATTGTCACAACCACCAAATCACACCTTATTATCCCCATTTCTTCCATTTTAATCAGTGGATTTCAGTTAAAACTACAAACCCAACTATATATATCCAAAAACTTAACTCAAAATCGAAGAAAATGGAGAGAGAGGAGGAGAGATCACTTACCAATAAGTTAGAAAGCTCCAAGGTGTAACACCTCTATCTAGGACGGTTTCTCATGTATTAGACCTTATTAGAGACCAATTATACTTAATTAGAAGCTTGAATATTAAAAGCAATGTTATAATAAATTTTATCAATTTCCATGGTACTATTCATTTAATCTCATTTTTTTCTTTCTTTTTCAGAAAACTTTAGAAAATCATAACTAATTCAATAAAAATCATATGAAAGTGATTTAAGTCTCTATGATTATATAAAAATATTATAAACATGGAAAAAATATCAATTAGAGCAACTACTTGGCCAATTAGTACAGTAAATTTTGTGAATTTTACTGTTCATATGGTCATTTTCTGAAAATCCAGTTTTCTGGGCTAACTTTGAAAATTCACCATAATTTGTACTCTTATCCAAATTGAGTGCTCTTTACACCACATGAAAGATGTTTCTGTCTAGTTTTTAAACATATATAACATTCACATTTATACATCAAAAATCCTAAGCAGTATCATGTTAACTCTGTATAGGTCTGAATGACCATTTGTATCCTAATACATTGCCAAACAAAAGCTATAAATTTTTACATGGTCATATCTCATCTCCATATCATGCCATACATTAGCTAGGACTTAAAGGAATGTAAAAACTGGGAGAAACATATTTAACATCACAGTTGCAAATTTACATAAAAGTTCCATATTCATGGCCATTGCAATGAACAACACATTAATGACCAAATACTTTCTCCTTTCCTTTCTCTTCCTTAGAGATCTTGCCATTGTTGCTACCTAATCATGGTTAATATGTGGGAGGGAGACATTCAAATAATCTCAGTAAATAAATCCCATACATGCCACCATATCATCACATTTTTCATAAAAACATCACAAAAACTTTCATTAATCACATAGGCACATTTGGACATATAAATTTTATAAAAATTTTGGCAAAGTTTCATTTTGCAAAATGGACACCTCAGGGCTCAAAAACCCTCATACAATTCAGTCAACATCATAGAAATATCACAAATTTACATTACAAACATATTCCATAGTGTCAAATATCAAGAAACAATAATGTCAATGTGATGTTAGTAAGGAGAATTATCTGCCTTTATGTGTTCCAATGGTTCCTACACTTGGTACTCTACTTCTTGGGCCTTCCAACACTTCCTTGAACCTAGCCATATCATCATTTAATCAATTTAGCCACTGAGTTTAGAATTATACAATACATTACTCACTAAACCCTAACTTTTTCACTTAGCTGTTCTTTGAGTTTTTCTTGAGTCCAATACTTGTATTTGACTAATTGAGACCCAACAAATCCATTTTTGAGGTCAAAAAATTGAAATTATAATTCTAGAAATAACCCTTTTCAGGCTGAAATTTGGAGAAAATGAAAGAAAATGGCTATTCTTTATTATACAATAAACTACTTCCATATTCAAGCTTCAGATAAGTATTCTATTATTTTACCTAGGTTTCATGGTTTGCAAACTCATTTCCTTGCTTAATTCTAATTTGGATGAAACCCTAAGAGGATGAAGAAAAAATTCTACTCCATGAACCATACTTCAAAGGCCATAGATAGCCAGCTTAGAATGATAGAAGACAAACTTATCAACTTAGCTTTCCAATCTTGCCTTAAGCTTTCTCTTCTCCTTCTCTCTTTTCTCTCCTCTTTCTTGCATTTTTTTCTCTTCTATTTTTGCTGCTGGTTCTCTTGTGAAAATCCAAAGGAAAGAGGATGATTAAAGGTTTAATTAGGTGGCTTAATCACTTAGCTTAATTATGGTTAATTACTTGACCAACTAAAGTTACTTTTTGGCCAAAAATAAACTACTTTTTAAGGAAGTCTTACCAAAAATAAAGCTGCCCAAGCTGCCCATTTGTCATGCCCAATGAGAGGTCTTTGAGTGTCCAGTCTACTCAATTTTTCTTGGTCCAAATATATCTTGAACCGGGTAATTTTTAACCGTACCGATAAAACCGCTTTTTACAGTAATTTAGCATTTTTGGGCTACAAGACTATTGCAATTTTATTTTTATATTTTCTTAATTATCCTATCTCAATTGGTATCTATGTATGACCTATATCCCATCCAGGTTACCCTTTAATTATCGGTAGGGCTCATAATTTACTTTATCGGTTTACTATTACTTTTGGACACTCTGCACTAATTATTTTCTTATTCTTGAACATTAACCCTTCATGCTATATACCATTGGACTTTTCTCATTAAGGGCTTCATTTTGACAGTAATTTTGCATATTTACAAATTGCTTTTGACTCAGAGTTAAATTATAATTTTTGAAACTTCAAGTTATTAGGTCTAATTTTCCCCAAGGGATTTTCTATTTAATATTTAATAATTTTGGGACATGGATGTCATTTTTATAATTTTTTAGGGGCAAAAATATAATTTTCTTATTTTTCTATCCAACCGGGAAAAATGCTCTCTTTGCCATTTTTCAAGCAAAGGGTGTCTGTCCATTTTTGTAAATTCCTTGGACATTTTACACTAATCAATTATTTCCTCTTTCATTACTTAGTATCCAGTAAAATTTTGAAATATTATACATGCAGTCAGAAATTACTTCCCCAGGCCAAAAATTTGAAACCCTAATAGAGTTTCTTCATTGCTCCCTCAATGCTCCCTTTCTCTCTTGTCATCCGAAATAATTCTGATTTAAATAGAATTTTTCATGCTCATCGTGGCGCCAATAAGCTCGCAGTGGCGTCATGCTCCTCTATCTCCAGTTTGAACTTTTCTCCATCTTGGCCCTTTTGGTGATGCACACAACGCTAAATACACTTGGTTAGCTAGAAACTAAATTAGAGATAATGTAATGAGGGTTGTCACATTAAGAGCATCGTAGTTGGTGACTTGTTAATTAGTCTTGATTGCCTTTAAGATGCTGCTGTTAAATTGTTACAATGGAACATAAGTTGTTTCTTTCTGGAGGTTGATGATGATTTCCTTTTGGATCGTGTGACGATAAAAACAATTTTGTTGATCATCTTGATATTGTAACATTTCTTTCATATACTTGTACTTAACTTTTATGTAATTGTACTTAAAAGAACATCATACATATTCTTAGTTTTGATTTACTTTTAGATTTCAATCATATTTGAGTTTTGTTTACTACGGTTTTGAATCTTCTCCATATTTGAGAAATAAGTTATGTTATGATTGTTTGGATTCATCTAGATTTTATCTTGATATATATATATATATATATATTTATTTATTTTATGATTATCTTGATATCATACTCAAGATTGTGTCAAGAAATTTCGGTGCCTAAGACAAAATTATTAAAGAACCTGGTATATTATAACTTATTAATTATTATATCATCTTTTAGAAATAAATCAATATTTTGATATACGTTATGAATTTTTTTCTATTCACATTTTTCTCAACATATTTAATTCTTAAATATGAATATCAAAATGTTCCCTAAAACTTTAGAACCTTTTAAGATTAATACAAATGTTTTTTTATTTCATAGAAAGAATAAAACAATCATTTATATTAGTCACAACTATTTGAGTGAGATACATGATGAAATTATTAAAAATATTTTTGAAATAAAATGAATTTAGTTAAAAATGGATTATTAATTGAAATAAAATTAAAATATCAATAAAGACATAAAATTATTGCATTGCATTTAAAAAGAAAAAATTATTAAGTCATATATAAAAATAGTTCTCTTTTCTCATATTTTTTTATATCTTTTCTTTTTATTATATTATTTTTTATATCTTTATTATATATATATATATATATAAATTGGAGCCTTTAGTGTGGTTGCTTTAACCACCTAAAGGCCTCTATGGCTTTAGGGCTCATAATGGTTCGAGAATCATATCATATGTTCATATATAGTTCTTCATTTACAAATCACGAGCCACCTCCTCAAGCTGTTCATATATCCAAATTTTATTCCTTTTTATTACTCCCAGCCTCAAGTTTTTTGATTGCCATCAATTTTCGCTTCACAATCTTGCTGTACAACTCAGTATCTTGAGGCACACCATACTTGGAGATAAAGGCTTGTACGAGAAACAAAAGGAGAAATTAAGAGTGATATGTAATAAATGCGCAGGTCAGAAATAAATATATGAAAAAAAGGATTATTTGCATCAACTCAGTATCATTAGTAGATAGAGTTCCTATAATAGGTAGGGTCATCTTTAGAAATTTTGGGGCTTTAGGTTCGTAGGGGTAGTCATTTAGTAATAAGGAAGTTGTTTACCTATATCTTCATCAGCTCACCATTGAATAAGAAACAACTTTTGAGTTTGTGCCTAGCAAAATGTAACTCATTATTCTCACTACGCCACATTTGGGCTTTATAGGCGTAAAAAAGAAGGCGATTATTTAAATAAATGCCTATGAAAATAAGACAGGATGGATTTGTAGGCAGTTATTAAAATAACCGCCCTACAAAGTATTAAATGAATTTTGTTTTAAAAAAAAAATTTGTGGAAGACTTTAGTAGGCGGTTTTAACTAACATTAATGTAAAAATTTAAGTATGCGGTTTTAGCAGGAACCGCCGAAGAAAAGTATTCCTTTTAGGGATTAAAAATAAATTTCAATCATAAGCTCTCTGCATCATCTTCCTCTCGGCTTGCTCTCACACCCAGAGTCTCTGACCTCTCACTCGCACCTACATACATCATCTCATCTTCATCTCACTATCTTTTCGTCTCTTTTTAGCAGTCTCCCTCTGCCCTCTCATCAATGTCCCAATCATACTCCCTCCTGTCCTTTTCTAAAGTAGTCGTCCCTTCTGTGTGCTCTAACTTACTCTGATAGCACAAAGCACGATCCCTTCCGGAGAGTCAATATGCTGTTACAGGACAGGTGCCATGGCCAAAAAATGGACAATCGATCGATTGTTCGCATCTGCTATTGATCTCGTCCTGACCGAGATCTATTCTCATCTTGTGGGTAATCTCCCCTCTCACTCTCCACTTTCATGTCCATCAGAGAAAGCTGGCGCATCTTTTCGTTCATCAGGCTAGCGTCTGTCCCGATGATAGAAGGAGAAGGTGATCAATAATCTTTAGTTGTTTCAAAGACATCTCTCTCCATTTTTGCGCCTGCGGCCTTTTCGCCGGACAGTCTTTGCCAGTAGTGCCATCCTCCCCGTTGGCTGTATGGGCGGGTTGTCCCTCGCTGCTGCGTTCTGTTAGGCTATGGATTACAGGAACAAATGTAGTTGAATGAGACAGCAGGTGGGTTACACATTCCACTGTGCCGAGATGTGAGGTGCAGGTGGTGATGATCACCCCGGGGTATGCGCTAGCGCCCTTGACAGGCACTCCAGGACCCACCATTTTTATATGTTGTACCATATGCATCCTTCTAATTGCATCAGTAGCTATAGGTGACTACCAGTAGTAGCTCGAGAGGTTTCAAATTTGCATCTTTAAGACATATTTACATTTCTTTTTTAGAAGAATATATGAAAAGGTGTTGTTTTAACATGATAAAACTGACTTATTTAATATATCCATAGAGGTCATTTTACAGCTACAACAGTATAGGTACTAGTTGAAGATTCAAATCATATTCTTTTGGCCTTATTTTAGTATGAAAAACTGGTTCTTGTTGTCACAAATTCATGGGTTCTGTTTTACGCCTTTAGAGTTGACCACATGCTCATAGCTCTTTTCTCTAAAGATTAATTTTGTTGACGCACATATTCCTTTAATTTCAAGCATGTTTAGTAGTTTTATATCATTAGCTTATGTTTCTTCTGATTAAGTACCTTAATTTCATTGCTGCAAGGGAAATTTCCTTTTTATTTCTTTTAAACTATTATACACTTAGCTAAGATTTTACCAAAGGCAGCATGGGGAGATGATATTCATGATTATTATATTTATTTATGGTGTACCTGTAATTGGGAATTTATGTGTAGTTAGGATCTTAGAATTTTGTTGTTTGAGTCTTGGTTCTCTTATTCTTAGTTGGATTATTTATCATGGTTATGTTTGCTTGAATCTTAATTAAGCTTGGGTTTCTTGTCTTAGTTGAATTAAGTTTAATAAAAGAGCTAATTTTTATGACAGAGCTACTTTCAAATTTACTAACAGATTAGCTAAAACTGAGTGCAAACACATGCTAAGGCTATTTGCTTTGCATATGGACAGACAGGTGATAGTAGCCTTTCAAATATGATTTAGCATCTATAACAGTGTGACTTAAGAACTAAACTATCATGCATTATTTATTATCTGTTTATAAATTTTAGTTGTTTAGGGATATCATGTTGTTTTAAAGTTGTTTGCTGAATGCATTTACTTTTTCTTTTTCTGTGGCTATCTAAACATTCTATGTAGTTTATTATTCTTTATGTTCCAGAAGCAAACTTGTTTTCATTTCCTAGGCTAGCTTCATGGAAGAATTGAAATAGCACTTGATTAATTTATTTTCCTTGTACCTTAAGTTTGGCTTCACTTCTTGTTGTTGGTTATTTTGCTTCCATTAATGAATGATTCAATATAGGATCAAAAGCCCACTCTGTAGCATTCTATACTGTCTTTTAAAACTATTATATTGTTCATTTCTCTTTAAGTTGCTGCTATCAGTCCTAAATTGATATTCCTGTACCCTTAACAGCTAAAACACAAGTGGATTTGTAATGTAGTTCACCTCATATAAGAAAGCATCTTCAAATTCCTTCTTTTTGTTTTTTAGTTTCTACCTAATGTTGCATGATTGTCACATTTTTTTAACATTCTTATATAAAGTGTTTGTACGTGTTAGTTTCTACCTAATGTTGCATGATTGTTTATCTCTTATGATAAATTCATCGTGAGCTAGAATATATGATTAGGTTGATCACATTTGCAATTAGAGGTACTACAGTTCTGAACCTGAGGATTTGATATATGAAAAAAGTGCAATGAATTTGTTATAAGATATAGATAAAGATATATATGGGAGGTAGAAAAGTAGAAAAGAAATTAAAGGAAAGGAGGAATTTTTTTTTAATCCAAATGGTATGAATTGAGAGTAACAGGTAGCCAAAAGGGTAAAGTAGTATGATTGGTCTTTTTTGGCCCATTAGGTTAATTAAGAGTGCAAGCTTTTGTTTCTATAATTGTGAAAAGAGCAAAAAGTTGAAACAGTGCACGTAGATATTGTCTCTCTCTTTTTTGCTACTAGTTAGTTCACTTTTTGGACTCACATGGATTTTCAACTGTAATTTTTTCATTCAAATCATCAATATATTTATATAAAAGATCATGAAATTAGTTTTTGTTTGTTTTTTCTAGGACATGATGATTCTAGATGAAAATGAGAGAATACTTTCTTGAAGACAGTTCAATGGTATGCTGAATGTATATTTATTCCTTTTACTGTTATGCTAGTTAGTGGCTTCTTTTCTTCTTAATTAGCTACTATATTATTCTTTTTTTTTTCAATTTAAAATAGTTGGTTTTTGCTAATGATTTGTTGGCTTTTGAATTTTTGATATTTTGGAATCTTATAGACTGACTAGTACTAAGTGGGGTATAGCAATTAATTGAATAATAAAGCGTATAACAAGACATGATGAACCATAATAGTTAGAATGCTATTCTATGAAGCTCAGAGATATGACTAACATTATGAATGACATCTTTGATTATGAAGCATTCTTTCATATATAGCTGTATCCACCAACCCACTGAAACCGAAGTATAGTGAATACTTGGCTTGAGAAGTTTCATAATCTAAAGAAGGCTAACTAACATTTTGCTACCTGATGAAATTATAAATAACATGCTTGCCCTTGCAGCTCCTACATCCATAAAAAATGTTCACCGTAACCACTAAAAGCATTTTGCTAATCTCATTCTAGTTTATGAGCTGATCTGTGTTCTTGGCATTCTATAGTGAAGGAAGCAAAGCTGATCACACAATTGGCTGAGATGAATGCTATTGATTATGGGTTTTATAAGTAAGCGTATGATGCATCTTTGAATGTGAGCAAGATTCTGGGTCAATATGAGATGTCTAAGCTTCTTAAGGAGCCACTTGATCAAGAGGGAGCATGTTTGACTATTAAAGCTAGGACTGGAGGTATCTGCCATAAGGTTTGATGATTTTAAGTTTGCATTTTGCACTTCACTATTTTGGTAATGAACTCACAGGTTTAATTGGATCTTGTTTCTATGGATACATAGTTGGAACTAAAGTTAACATCATCCCCCATTTCCTTTAGTAAATGAGTAATTTCACTGACAACCCAAATGCTTGATTTTTAGTATTGCTATATTCATACATGCCAATGACTTCTTTTGTCATTTTTACATCAATCAAGTTCGATATTGAATTAACATATATGCAATTTAATAGATGCATGTGTTCTTTTTAGGCTAACAAGTAGTGATATTCTCTAGGCTTTATTTTTTCTATTTTCTGCTTTTGTGGATTAGTGCATCTGTGTAATTTCTTTAATTTATTGATAAAATTGATATTGATTTGTAAATATTTTTAATATAATAATTTTTTTTATTAATGGATTTAATAGATTGCATATATTTTGATACTAGATTAATCCAGAATTAAAATATTTTTTAAAAAAAAAAGGATAACTTTTGTAGGCGGTTATCTATATAACCCCACCTACAAAAGTCATCTTTGTAGGCGGTTATTTGTATAACCGCCTACAAAAATTTATCAAAATATTTTTATCTAAAAAGTAGATAACTTTTGTAGGCGGTTTTATGTATAACCGCTTACAAATGTAGACTTTTGTAGGCGGTTATACATAAAACCGCCTACAAAAGAAGACTTTTATAGGCAGTTATAACCGCCTACAAAAGTCACCCATTTTTTATAGCGCTCAAATATTATGCGGTTTATAACCGCCAATAAAAGTAAAAAATAACCGCCTAGAAAACCCATTTCTGTAGTAGTGTCTTATATCATTCTTCTAGCTTTTTGAATGTTAAATCACTTGTCTAAGTTTTATAATTATGCAATACTAACATTTCAATCTCAATAAATAATATTTAATCTATACAATTTATTTTGTAACATAGTTTCTTATATGGAGTTTAATTCATTTTAATTTTAAAAACTTATTTCAACAATAGCAACCATTACAACTATTGTCGATAATATTCTATAAACAATATGCATGCATTTTGAAAAGAAACTAATTTTTAATTATAGTTTAAAACTTCTGTAAGAGTATTAATTTATTGTATTAACACTTCTCTCAATATATCTTCAATTCTACAAACAAAGTAAGATCATCAATAAAAATATTTCAAGATTTACATTTTACATTTTCATTTCATTCACATATATAAATTTTTAAATTTCTAGAATTCAAATAAAAAAAACTTTATATTCTAAAAAGGGAAAATTCCATTTAAATACCATGGAAATAAATATTTCCAAAAATACAGCCTTGTGCTCTCCCTCTACTCTGCTCAATCAAACTACCTTTACTTTCCCCCTCTCTCTTTCTCTCTCACTGTGCTTTGAATTGTGTTCTCAATTGCACAAATCCTCCCCATTGCAAACCTAAACACTCTCAATCATCCTTTACTTCACTTACTCATGCTCTCTCCATTGGGTTCTCAATCGCAGAAATCCGCTCGCTAAGCTCATTCTCTTTCTCTCTATTGCTTAGTCTCTTTCCATCGTTGACTCAAGGCTTTATCTTCTTTGTTCAGTGAAAGTTAGTTCCTCACCCTAGCTCTCATCTTCTTCTACAGTATTAGTTATAGAGATATGAAAAAATTGATATTTTGACAAGGTGACTAGTGTTATGGAGTTGATGTAAGTTTGAATAGCAAGAAATGGTAATCAATTTGGACATGAAAGAGTTGCTTATGTATTTGTTGTAAATATTGACAAATTTGCAAGTGATTTTAGGGTATTTACAAATAATGGAGTGGCTATGGCCACTTAGTGTAATTTGCTTTTCATTTATTGTGACCTCATTTAGCATGTGTAAATGAGATAGTAGATGAGTATTGGATGAGTAAATTTTATTATTGAATTGATTTTCAATTTCTAATTGAAACTAGTGTATTTTCAATTTCAATTGATTATTGTATATTTGCAAGAATGCTAGTATATTTGCAACTGATAATCATTTATATACAATTGTGTAAAAATGTGTTTTGACTAATCCAAATCAACTGCTACAATGATGGAGTTTATCTTATACGTGTTCCTTTTAATTAGTTGTAACATCACTCAAGGTTAGTAAATGTGATTGTGGATCAATTTTGGATGATTTGAAGGGCATTTCCAACTAAATGTTCATTTTCAATTGAGGCTCATGCTTGTTTGATTGATTATGGTGTACTTACAAGTATACATAAATGATTTTCAATTGATCCAATGCACATTCTATTGTTTAAATGGACAATTAGTCCCATAGAGCAAATTTGATTTATGTTTGGTTGATGGATAATTATACAAGTGGAAGCTATGGAGAAAAGGAAAGGTAAACAACCTGTTCAAGAAGCTGAAGGAAGAAATGTTTGGTAGGCCATACTATGAGTTAACAACCATGATTGACTAAGGAGGTGGTGATGACCATTTTGAATGGTTGTTTGTGTAGAGTCGCGTGATGGAACTTAGGAAGGACAATGTATGGTGGCTTATCAACCTTCCTAGAAATGAGATATGTGTTGGAGTTATTAAGAAAATTCTAAGGTGACAAAGGCCATGAGACTAACATTTAGTATACTTTATGTTGCTTCTAGCAAACAATGCATGTTACTTAATTGTTAACATACTATTAACTCTAGGATACTTGGAATGGATAATTTTTTTGTGTCTATGTTTGTACCAATGTGTTGGTTTTAATTTCCAAACAATGACTTGTTCAATAATATGTGATATTGGTGTATTTGCAAATAAAACTAGTGTATTTGCAAGTGAAGACTATGCATTTGCAATTGACAAGCATGGTCCCTGGATCCAAAGGGCTAGCTAATAGAGAATGGATAATTCTAGATAATTTGGATTATTTATCTCTATCATTAGAATTTTAAATAGTTATTTTATTATCTTATTAGGATATTTAGATTTAATTTAGTTTATTTTGAATTTATTAGGATTTCAATTTTATCTTTTATTTGTTTCTTGGACTTAGTTATTTAAATTCTGATTGATCTTTTGTTTATATTTAAGATAATTTGAAAAAGAATTATCTTATATTAGAACTCTAGTAGGAATAGGATTTGAGCTATATAAATAAGAGTTTCACTACTCCATTATATTCAAATTTTGATTATTAAGTTGAGAACTTTTTAGTGATTTCCCTTTCTATAACAACCCTGATTTAATTCTTTTGGATATGTGTATTAGTCATAAAAGAGTATACTTAGGTTTATACCAAATTGGAAGGGATCAGGATCAGAGAAAACATGCAAGAAATGAATCAAGAGGACAAAAGGGAGCATATTGATGAGTTGGTATGTCTGAGTTGTATGGACTTATGGTTAGTTTTGGGAGTTGATTTGAGTATATTGATGAGTTGGTATGTGGTTCATATTTTGGTTTTGTGGGGTTTATGCTTAGGATATTGGTTTGAGCTCTATTGGAGGCTATGTTCCTACTTGATTTGTGTGTTTGATTAATTATGCAAGGTTATGCTTTCTTTGTTGAGATATTTATACATCAAGGAGTTGTTTGGAGGTGGTAAACTCATTGGTAAGTGGCTAGCAAGTTATATGTCAGTGATTGGTCTTATAGGCACTACGTGGCCTTGAGTAGCTCAAATGGTTCCATTACAATATTAATGATTTAGGCTTTGTTTAGTGTTGAATGCTATCTATTTGACTTGGATTATATTTATTCTTGTGTGTGTAGTAGAGATCCTATGGCCTACCATGGTTTTGAGCATGTATTCAGGTGACCTGAGGTAATCAGAGAGTAACTTTGTTTGTCAAAATAATCTTAAACCTTTCATATCATGATATGTGTTTTTATATCACAGCTAATAATTTTTCTCAAATCCTTTATCTTCTCAGAAATTATGATAAGAAAATGGAAATGGTTGGTTATGTATGTCTATGTGCATGTATATATATATATATGTATGTGTCAAAGTAAGTGAGGAAGAGTTTAGCCTATAATGTATTTTGTATACTCACTAATGTTAGGTGTAAAGATAGTGTTAATATGAACATGTCAATGATGATAATGGTGATGTTAATGATAATGAATTGAAACAAAAAAGCTTGATAGCATGACGATTATAAATGATAACATCTGTAACACCCAATCAAAACAAACCCCAAAAATCATATAAAAACATCAAAAACCAACCAAAGGGGCAAAATAGTATTGGGGCCATGACCAACTACAATACCATCGCAGCCTCAGAGAGGCATAATAGGTTGGTGCTGTGGCTAAGTTTTTGGTGTCGTAGTTCAACTTGCTGATACCATATCAACATATTTCTAGTTTTTTGACTGAAATTTTGACGTGCAAAACTTCATACTTCAACCTCTGATTGACCTAATTCCAACTCTTATAGGTCACTTTACTCCCAATCTAATCATATACACCAATTTTACCTCAATACATTTCCGTATGGAGATTTTGAATACCTGATACCGATTTGGCTATTTTTTGACTAAAACTCATAACTTAAGCACTTCAATTGCCACCAATGGCCAATTGACAAATAAGGATCATTTCTACAGGTCACAGCCAACATAACCAACTTGTCCAAGGAGGTTCTACCTTGAAGAAACCACTCCTCAGAGTTTTGAACCCCTTGAACCTTAATTCCACATAATAGGCTATATGCCCCAAAACACACAAACAATACTATAGAATCATATTAGGCTTACAACATGACCAACCAAGCTTAACATACATATTCACACATGCACGAAGACACATTGACCCATACTAGGGTCCTGCTCAAACCACATCATAAAACCACAAACTAGGCATATAGCTATAACCATACCATTAATCATCGTCATCATCGACATACAAGCACTACTCCCAGGAAAGCTCAAAACATGCAAGACAGGTATACAACACTACTTGGCACAATTCATTACGTAAATTGAATGGTAAAACTACCAATTACACTTGATATTCCCAGAGATGGAGAGATCTACGATTTCTTGGTCTTCTCTAGACTAGTACTAGTGTCTTCATCTAAAATGTTAAACACAACGGGTGTGAGACGGAGTCTTAGTAACCAGGAATCACACACAAGCAACCAATAGTATCACATCAATATATAATACATGTAATCCAATGTTATGCAATACAATGTCATGAATGTTCCCCATCTATATACGGCAAGAACGACGGGCTAGTACCATCGCATGATATACCCGAGAGGTGATTTTCTTCCAATAATTGGTAGAGACTTATTCCAGGGCATCACCAAGCTTACCGCATAGTAATATGACCAGGGTAAAGGCCACACTAATGATTGGACTATGGTTCTCCTTCCCTTGGACCACCTGAATTAGTGGTAATTTAGAGAATGTTCATCCCTAAATCTGCTGTCACTTGGTTTTCCTAGCCATAGAAGAGGATTTAGTGGTAGGGATATATCATCATCGATCTCAACACTTGACCACTAGTAGTTCGGTATAACATGTGGTATCATCATCATATCTCTTATCATCATCACCCAATCATCTATCTCCCAATATGTATAATATGGTGATGATGTCAAATGTTATGCTAATATACTAATGTCATATGCAATCATCATTATTATACACTATCATCATTGTGTCAACATGTTATCATGTGAGGATGCATATAAACATACATATATATGTCATAACGGCATCCATCATATATAAACATCAAGAAAAGAAGGCTTACCATACCTTTACTAGTCGTGCACATATCATGATATGAAAAGACAACACATACATGAAAATACCATGGTATGAAAAGGGAACCCATATATATATATAACAACAAATACACACACATATATCATACACCTGGTTACCTAGAATTGCTGACACACTGCACACAGGGGTTTCCATAAGCTTTTAGATTACTAATAACGAATTAAACTCCTTTGATCAACTAAGCAACCACTACTATATCATAATATCTTCAATTAACATAATGCATAACTTAACCAAAAATCCATAATTTAGTTATTCAAGCTTTGCCCATGGTTCTAATACAATAAACACATACTAATGAACCCTAAACAACCATCCAGCTCATAAACATTTATCTACAACTCGGATTCCATACACCCTCGCCATATTCACCCTAGGTTTTAGCATAAATCATGCATAATCCTTCTTAAACTCATACACAAGCCTTAATAATACTAAACAACACTTTATTGATCCCTTTACAACTATTTAAATTGGTATAATTTGACCAAACTCGAGTCCTCATGCATGCCAATGAAAATTATCCTAAAATTGAACAGAAAAAGGAAAATGAAGGATGTAGATCCACATACCAACTGAGAATCAAGCTTATAAGGTCCAAAAATTGCCTCCCAAGGTTGGAAATTTGCTACCCTAATAGAGTTCCCTTTGTTCTTCTTCAATTTCTTTCCCTTCATTTGTCTAGATCTCATTCAATTTAAAGAAGTTCTGAGACTTGCACTGAGTGAACGATTAGCTCGCTGCAGCATGAGACCCTATTTCCCAAAAATATTTGAACTTCCCCTGTTCTCTCACCGTGATAACCCTGTTCCATGCCATGGTATGAGATACTACTGACCTATTTTCTCTAATTTGTTCTTCTTTGTCTTTTCTTCAGTCCTTGTTCCTCCAATGCTACATAAAATAAAGGGCATACTTCTTATTAGTCTCATGCTAAGTTAAGGATAACATATTGACGGTTGTTACATTCTCCCCTCCTTATAAAAAATTTGTCCTCAAAATTTGAAACACTTTCCTCCAGCAAAAAGATAAGAATACCTTCTTTACATGGATTCTTCCATCTCCCACGTGACGTCATTTGATGTCAGACCACTCCATAATACCTTCACCAATTTGATAGTCTTATTCCTCAGCTGCTTCACCTTTATATCAATAATTTACAGCAGCTTGGCCTAAAAAATCAGATCTTCTTTTAATTAAACTTCCTCATCATTTATTATATGAGACGGATCAAGATGATACTCCTTAAGTTCAGACATATGGAAAATGTCAAGTAATCCTACAGGATTAGGTGGTAATGCCACCTGGTATGCTATTGGCCTGAGCCACTCCAATGGACTTGTATATCATAGAGGCAGCTTTTTTGCTTTAATTGATTTCGTGACACCTGTGGTAGGAGTGACCTTCAAAAATACATGATCTCTGGCATCAAATTCCAAGGGTCTCCTCCTTTAGTCTGTATAACTTTTTTGCTGACTTTGGGCAGTCAAAAACTTTTGTCGAATGCTCTTTTTTTGGTTAGAGGTTTGATCCATAATATCTGGGCCTAACAAACTCTGCTCACCAAGTTCAACCTAACATAATAGTGATATACACTTTATACCATACAATGCTTTTTAGGGAGCCATTTGTAAACTTGAATGGCAGCTATTGTTGTAGGCACATTTAGCTAATGGTAGATATTGATATCAATTGCCCTTATGCTCCAAGACACAAGCTAGCAACATATCTTCTAGAGTCTGCATTGTGCTTTCAATCTGCCCATCAAATTAAGGATTATAGGCAATACTAAAATTCAATTTTGTCCCTATAGCTCTCTAAAGGGACCTCCAAAACTTTGAAGTAGAACATGGTCCACCATAATACTCCTCAGGACCCTATGCAATCTTATAATCTCATTAACATAAAATTGGGCTAGCTTTTCCATCGTAATGGTCTACCAGATAGGAAGGAAATGGGCTGATTTTGTTAATTTATCCACAATCACCCATATTGTTGTAAGGTTTAGTATAACATAAGTTTTGATGATGACAAATATAGAATAATAAGGAACAAATGCATCATATGTATCTGACATATATAATGTTCCTTAAAGAAGTAAAATGTGCATTAGCATATATTTAATTATGGTTATAATGTATATATCATGCTATATGCAAATATATCCACTGTACTTTTACAATGAATAATATAAGTTGGATATATAAACTGGACTAACTACTTGGTTTGTAAGTGTAATATATTAAATGTAGGATGGTCCAAGTAAGAAGAGTGAGCATTGGAATATAGAAAAGGAAATCAATATCATGCCTCACTTAAGAAAGAAGAAGAGAAAGGATGCTCTAAAAATGGAAGATCAGAAGGAAGCATGCCAAGAAGGAAATGACTAAGTGGAAGTGGAACTCAACATTTGAAGATCTAGTTACTAGGTATATTTTATTTTCACTTAGGTCTTGAGGAGGGAATAATCTTTGAAAATTATTTAATCTTGTTACCATATGTTATAAATGAGTTATATTAAGTAAATTTGTTGTTAGCATATATTAGATTTGAAAAACTCTGACTAACAGACAAATTTTGAGAAGTTAAACTTCATATACTCTGTGAAAATATGAACTTTGTTGACTGAAATTTGAAGTTCCAGAGATATCACCTCTGACAGATGAATTTCAATTGTTGAAATTTGAATTTCGAGTCAAGCATAGTTAGTAAAATGTGCAAAATTCATCTGAAGTTATGAAAAAGTTCGTCAGATAATTAAGCACCAAAAGAGTTCAAAAACATTCCCTCTAATAGATGAATTTTGGATTTCAAAATTCAAACTTTAGACTAAAACTCAATAATTTACAATTACATTTGATTAACTTAAGAAGTTTTGGGTATCAAAGTAACATATGCTTATTTTTAAACATAGTGAAATCTAATTTTCAAGAATCTAGAGTTTTACCTTTGATTAGTATTTTTAATACATCTCTTAAAATACATATGACTTTGAAATAAAACTTATTTCATATGAAACTAGACTTAAAAAGATTTTCAAAGAAGGTTATTTCACTCAAAATAAATCTCATATGAAAAGGCTATGGTCATTTAAATTTGAGTAGTGAGATATGAATTTTTAGCTTTGATCTCTTATCATTTTTTCTATCATATCTCATAGAATACCTTTACTTTTGATGTGAAAATTTTTTATTTTAAAGTATACATTGAGAGCTTTCCAACATTAGGTCATTTGCTTAATTTGGAGTTCAAATGAGAGAGTTATAGCTTCTGTAATACTGTCTACAGTGCAAAGTTTGAAGTTACGGAGGTTCCACTCCGATAGACGAATTTCGGGCCTCCGAAATTCAAATTTCAAAGAGAACCTTTGTGCCAAGTTAAGCTTGCCAATGACAGACGAATTTTGGCTTATGAAATTCGTACTTCAGATCTAACAGATGAATTTTGGCTTTCAAAATTCGAAATTTGAAATTCTAGAATGTGAAAATACTTCTGGAAAAGCCAACAGACGTATTTTGACATCTGAAATTTGAACTTCAAGTATAATAGATGAATTTTGGCTTTGAAAATTTGAATTTTGAATCTCCAAAACGTGAAAATACTTTTGAAATAGACAACAGATAAATTTCCACATCGAAAATTCAAATTTCGAAAGGAAGAACTTGTGTTATATTGAGTTGCTCACTGATAGATGAATTTTGGGCACCAAAATTTGAACTTTGAAGGCACTGTAGCAATATGAAACAACTGTTCACACTTACCATAAGAACTTTAAACTTGAAAATTCATATGTTCCAAATATAAACATTTTCCAAAGATGAAAGTTCGAACTTTGCTTTAGAACGAACAAATTTGGAGTTACAACATTAAAGTCTTTAGCTTATAGACTCTGTGAAATTTGTCTGTTAATATCCAAAATTCAAATTTCAGTGTGCCAACGCATTAAATGTGTTTAGGAGCGGTTAGTTTTATAAAGTAACCATTAGGTAAAGTCTCTAACGGCTAGATCTTGTATCTAACGTCTAGTTACACCATAAATCTATAAATAAAACATCATTTGAACTTATGGGCAACAATCTTAAGAGAGTTTATGTGAAAATGCTGTAACAATTTGTAAAATCTTTCTATCTCAGCATTGTTTGAAAAACCCACCTCAATAGAGTGAGCTTTTAATGTATTATCTACTCTTCAAGAGAGTTTTCATTTTGTAAACATTTCTTTCTACATATTCTAGGTAGAATCTTAGTATGGAGAAACACTAAGGGATTTACATATCTTGTAAGGGTGTAGGGAGAGTGGCTTCACAAGTGCTTACTGAAACTTGTGGGATGTACTAAGGCTTCACAGGTGCTCGGATCAAACTTGTGGGATAAAGTGGAAAATCCCAAGTGGTGGCTTAGGTAGGGACTGGACGTAGGCTAAGTGGTTGGGCTGAACCATTATAAATTGTTGTGTGTTGTTCTCCATCTTCTATATTCAATTGCTGCACACAACTCTCTCTGTTTATCCCTATTTTACTACACTCTCAGTGAAATTAGGTTGTGATCCAAAAAGAGCGAAAATCTTGCATCACCCAATTTACCCCTCCTCCTGGGTAACCAGCCAACCTAACAATTGCATCATGTCTTGAAAAGGTCCTTGGTAAACTCATTAGAAAGTCCATAAACATACTATCCCATTTCCATTCTAGGATCCCCAAAGGTTGCAACAACCCTACCAATAACTGGTGCTTTATTTTCACCTGCTAACACATAAGACATCTAGCTACATACTTTGCTATGTCTTTCTTCATACCTAGCCACTAGTACCCTTGTTTCAAATCTTGGTACATCTTAGTGGTACCTAGGTGGATAGTGTACCTATTTTTATAAGTTTCCTCTACAATAGTTTCTCATAACCCCACAACCTTTGGTATACAGATTCGATTGTTGTACTGAATGATATCATCCTCGAATATATCTTTGGCCTTAGCCATCTCAATTCATTCTTGGATGCCTAATAGTTAATTATCCTTCAACTGTGCAAAACAAATATCCCTCAATAGGTCACTTGATACAATGATGTTTTCCATAACTAGCACTCTCAGTTGCACATTGATGGATAACTTTAAATCTCTTACTACTCGTTTGGTTTAATTATATGTATTAGGTAATATGATGTGAAGGGTGTAAAGGGAAGTGATAGGTTTTGATTACATGTTCATTTGTTTGGTATGGTATTAGGAATGTAGGAAATAAATTTATTTTTTATATTTGCTTGAATACAAATAAATAAGAAAAAACTATAATGCCACTACTCCCTCCGTCAACATCTCTTCTCTCAACAATAGAGAAGCCACTAAACAAAAAAAAATTGAAGGTTGTAGAGATGAAGCCCGAAGATGATGGAAATGACAGTGATATTGGAGGATGAAGATGATAGGGTCAATCATACTCCCTTCTCCTTTCATAGAAAAGGTTGTAATGCTCAGATATGCTCTAGTAGGACCTTTGGAAGGTTCAAATTGAAAATTTCATTTAGATCGAAGGCATAAGGTACCCAGGTGTTGATGGAAGCTTTCATGAAATCGCTATCAGTGGTAGTGCCTTCTCGTCATACAAGATACGTTCGCTATTAATGGCTTGCCATGAAGGTGCTGGTTAATCGCCATTATAACACCCCTTATGATATCTTTCTTGGCATTTTGTTCAAGATCGGAGGAAATAGGACAGAAGAAGGTTCAAGTAGAGTGTGAAAGAGCTTAACACCGCGACGAGAAGTAGAGCCATCGCGGCAAGAGCAAGTCTAGTGGCTCTTTTTGGCTAAAAACTGCTGGAGCCACGGCGAGATTCAGGATTTTTATTTAAATCCGGATCGACGATCAGGAAAAAAAGAAATAGAGGAGAACTAAGGGAGCTTTGCTAGGGCTTGTTGGATTCGGCCATTGGGAGTTGTTTTCAGCCTCTAGAAGCTTGGATTCAAGTTGGTAAGTGTTCTCTATTCCTCCTTCTCCATTTTCTTCAGTTGAAATTGGGGTTTTTCAGTTTTGAGTTAGGATCTTCAGTTTTGGCCGAAATCCACTAGTTGAAATGGATGAAATGAGGTTAAGGAAGTATGTTTTAGTGTTCTTGTTGCTTGGATATGAGTTTTGAAGGGTTTATGTATGATTTGAGCTTAACCTTAGGTTGTTTTCAGTTAGAGCTCTTGGGAATCCGAAGTGTATGTGTTTGAGTAGTGTTTAAATGGTCCCTAAAAGCTTATTGATGCATGGAAAGGGGTGTTGGAACCTTAGGTTAGGCTAAAGCAGTTGAATTGTGAAATTTGGATGTTTAGTATATTATGTTAATTGAAGAATTATGGTATTGTAGGGTTGTTTAACTACTCAGAGAAGGCTAGTCGTGGGATTGGCATTCAAGAAAGCCTGTGGAACTCGTGTAAGTGTGGTATTGACAACCTGAGGTAACCAGGTATTTGTTTATATTGTATTGTCGATATTGTATGACAGTACGTATAGTTGTGTATATATATGCATGTTTCTTTCATACCACGATATTGATGTGTTTGTGTGTACTATTTTTATATATCGTGATATGCACATACTTAGATGATGATTATGATTATGATGATGAGATATGTGATGATGACGTTCATATGATATGACATAATGCATACATGACATTATGATGATGATGATATGATGATACATGAGCATCACTACATGACATTGTAAGACTGTGATTTATGGCGGATAGAGTGGTGATGATGTGATGATGATATGATGTATGATGATATATATGTTAGGGATGATAAGGATGGATTAGATATATTAGGGAGGAAAATGATGGAATATGTATATATATGTTAGGGAGGATAAGGATGGGGGTCCCTAAGAGGGTGACATGCATTCAATTCATTTCACATTGCATTCATCAGTTGCATGAGATATATATGTGTGTGTGTGTGTGGTAGTCCCCAGTTACTGAGACATTGTCTCATACCCCTCTCACATGAACTAACCTTTCAGGTGACGGTTCTAACACTAGTCTAGAGAAGATGCGGGAGTAGCTACGTGCATGGGAATAGTCTATGTAGTATTTTTAATTTTGGATATGTACCTTATGCCAAGTAGGATAGAATGGTTTGTAACGAATGTATGACATTGGAAGTATTGTTATGGATAGTTCTATGTATGGTTATATGTGGAAAAGATGTTGTTTAGGGTATGTATGTTGTGTGTATGTGTTATGTATGATGAAAGTTAGAATTGGGCATGATTGGTGTGTTTAAGAGCATGTAGCCATTTTTGTCAACTATGGGTTCCAAGGGGTCAAATCTCAGAGGAATGGTTCCTTTGGGGTGAAACCTCTTTGGACAAGTTGATTTAAGGGTTTTGGACCTGTATGACTGGTCTTTGAGTGACCAGTTGCCTCTGGTAGCAATTGGAAGTGGTTAGTGGTGAATTTTAGTTAGTAAGTGGCCAAAATGGTGTCAAGGGTCCAAAATCTTCATACAGAGTTAGATTAAGGTAAGGTTAGTGTCTTTGGATAGATGGGGACTAGATTGACTTGTAGGAATTAGAATCAAGTTAATCGGAGGTTGGAGCATAAAGTTATGTGTGTCAGAAGTCCGCCCCGGTGTATGGAAGTTGTTGATATAAAGAATCAGCATGGGGCATCACAGCTCCAGAGTTTAGGCCGTAGTGTCAACAAAGGCAGAAGCAAGTGTAAAATAGGGGAGACCGGAGCCGCGGCGGTACTATAGCAGCCGCGACCCCAGCCCAGTTTTTGGTGTTTTGGGGTTCATGTCTGCTATTCTGAGGTTGTAAGAAGTTGTTTTGAGATATTTGGCTTGTGTTTGGTTGAATTTTGGAGTTTTTAGTCAGTTTTGGAGGTATCAGAATGTAGGGTGTTACAGCAATTGGGAGACTGAGGAAGGTGCTAGTGGATCCCCTGTTGAAGAATAAGGAAGGTGGTAGTTGAGGGATGGTAAATGGAGGATGACGATGGAAGGCTATTTTTGAGAAAGGAGCTTCGGTAATCATCTTCGCATAGCATTTTGAGTGTAAAGATGATTACAGGAATTGAAAGGATAGGGTTCACACATGTAGGGGGTAAAAGACGAACTAAACACATGAGCTGGGGTGATGTAAAGGTGATCACTTTACATAACCCCCTACGTAAATGAACCAAATGGGGGCTATGTGGACCGATTTCTACTCAATGCATCTATTACAACATTGGCCTACCCAAGCTGATATTTGAAAGCAAACTCATAAGCCTTCAAAAATTCCACCTATTACCTTTATCTTATGTTCAACTCCTTTTGATCAAAAAGATATTTCAAGCTCTTGTGATTACTAAACACCTCAAATTGAGTGCCTAGAGATGATGTACTCCATAACTTTAAAGCAAACACCATCGCCACTAGCTCGAGGTCATGGGTAAGATTATTCTCCTCATGAGACTTCAATTAGCATGATGCATAGGCCACAACCTTTCCTTGTTGTATCAACACGCACTTATAATGCTCAAAAGAGTTAGGGATGATCAACATTTGGGTGGATGTCAAACGAATCTTCAACTCTTGGAATGCTCTTTCATACTTGTTATCCCAAATGAAAGGTGTATCATTGTGTGTTAGCATAGTCAATGGTTTGGGAAGCTCAGAGAATCCTTTAATGAATCTCTTGTAGTAACCAACCAACCCTAGGAAACTACGTATCTTCATCACTGATTGGGGTCTCTCCCAATTCAACACCGCTTTAACTTTACTAGGATCCACCTCCACACCTTCCTCCAAAATTGCATGACCAGGAATTTCACTTCTCTTAGCCAAAACTCCCATTTGCTCAGTTTGGTGTACAGTTGATGATCTCGCAACACCTGCAACACAATGCGAAGAAGATGCGCATGCTCCTCCTCACTCTTGGAGTATATTAGAATATCATCAATAAATACCACTACGAACTAGTCTAGATACGGTCGAAACACCATATTTATATAATCCATGAATACAATGGGGGCATTAGTCAACCTAAAAGGTATCATGAGGAATTCATAATGTCCATATTGAGTCCAAAAAGCTATTTTAGGCATGTCCTCCATGTGCACCCTACGTTGATGGTATCCAGACCTTAAGTCAATTTTTAAGAAAAATTATATATATTTTAGTAAAATAATTCTTGAATGGTTTCTTTTGTTATTTTCGAAAAAAAATTATTCATATTATATATATATATATATATGAAAAGACTATTTAGCCATTTATTTATTGTTTATTGATATATCCGCAGAGATTTCCAAAATCTCATGTGATAACTAACCAACTTTTATACCTATGGAAGCTTTAAAAACCTCACACAGGATGACTTGAAAATATATTATGAAATTATATATAGTTTTTAAGAAAAAACCTTTTTATTTAAGATAGATACAAAACTTTATCAAATTTGAGGAAAACTTTATTATTTTGCTTTGAAGAGCATTTTCCAAAAGGAAAACATATATAATTTAATTAGTATACCAGTTGAGGCATATCACAATATGTGGTAAATCCATTAATTTGAAGACCCACGAAGCTTCCTAAAACCTCACGTGCGGTGACTCTAAAAGATGAAATTATTTCTGGGAAAATCCTTTTATTTAAGATAGATACTTAACCTTCCAAAATTTAAGGGAATTTTTATTATTTTGATTCAAAAAAATAATTTTTATTTTCAATCAAAACATGTAAGATCCGAAAAATATTTTCTCCCAAAAAGAAAACACATTTAATTCAAAAGGTATAACTGTAAAGACTCAAAAGTCTCACAAAGTAATTTAGTTAATCTAAGAACCAATGAATGTTCCAAAAACCTCACGTGTACTAAAAAACAAAGATAAATAGTATACGGTGGAACAATTAGAAATATAAGCACAAATAGCAATACATAAATCAATGATAATGTGTGTTGGTGTAATCATAAATCTCATATACAATACATTACATATTATCATAGTGCAAGAAAGTTACTTACAAAACCGTGGGGCCTCTTCTTCATCAGCTTCAAACACCTTGCATCATCCCTCGTTTTGGTACGTCATTGACTGCACATCCAAAAACCAACAAAAGAAATAATAAAAAAATAGAGTGGTTGATCATTAGATGATATGGTGACCATTATCCACGAATGTTGGTTTCAAATAAACAACTTTATTCAATTGTACGTGGCTTTATTATCAACTGACATTTAGCAAACTACCATGATTAACGAAAGGAGATGACATGCATAGAATTTGATCTTTAAAAACAATCACAAAGCAATCTTGAAAGAAAAAGAAACATAAAGGCCCCACAGAGGGAGGATATAATGTCCATGCACACATATTAGTCAACAGACCCCAAAAAATAAGAAAAATCAATTGAAGAGTTAAACCTTTTTATGTCGGTTCAAATAATCTAGCATATTTAACTGAATTCAAGAATTTTTGCAAACAAACTAGAGAAAAAATATGTAACTCCGGTGAAACCATATCCAATGACCCATGAAAAGAGTTCAGACATGGAACATGGAGTGAAACAAAATTGGATGAAATATTACCTTTGATATTCTCCTCTTGATTTTGCTACCTCTCAACCCTCTCTCCTTTTCATCCTCTTAATGTCTCTTACTCTGTGTTTTCTCTGTCCTCTCTAGTTTCTTTTTTCCTGTTACCATGCCTCCTTTCTTACCTATGGTTCTTATCTCTCCTTCCATTCTAACTCCATCTTATGTTTTTACCTCCTCTTCATGACCTACATTTCCTTTATATAGACAAGGGAGAGAAAACCTAATGCAAATCATCATTAATGCTTAGTCAAATCAAATATTCATTATTTGTTTTTCGTTTGATCTTTATCATTATTATTTTTTATAGGTAGTAATATTGCAATCAAATCCAAATTTTTAGTGATACATTTTTATTTGGTTTTTTTAATTATTATTATTATTATCATTAATATTATTATTATTATTTTTGTTTGCAAGTCCAAATCTCAAAGGATTTGAAAATCTCATAAAGAAGAAATCTATACCCTTAAGATATGATTATTATTAATTTTTGAGGATTTTTTCCATTATTGCTTTTTCTATATTTTTTATCCTTATCAAATTAAACTCTAATGGAAACACATTATTTTTAATTTTCACCTTTATCAAATTAAACTTAAATGACAATTTTTTATCACTTTATATTAAAACTCAAACAAAATATGATGTTTACAGTGGGCATCTCATCAACATGGCATTTTGTTTGGTCACTCCATTAAATTGAGTCAAATAGTCCCTATTTGATTGTCCATCTTATGTCCATATAGTTTAGTTATAGTGAGGGTTTGGTCTTCATTGCATCACATACATAGATGTTCATCCTTGCCCTTGAAAACCACTGAGGCACTGCTTTGGCTATCTCTTTAACAAGGTGGATTTTATCAGGTGATGAACTAAGTCATAAGTCATATGTAAAATGTAATGACCCTAAACATTATCTCTATGAAAGACTTTGTCGATTGGTATAGGACTAGAGGGATCAAGACTAGAGGAAAGGATCATAATTGAGAAAAATGGAGAATAAAGGAACAGAGCACTGATGATATGGACCCCTTAGAAACTTACCCTAGGTAACCCAGAAAATACAAAATAGAAAAAGAATTTGACTTAAAAGATTTAGAAGATGATTAGTTAAAATCCTAGAGAAACTCATCTCTAAATCCCTAACTATAACAACTCCCACAATGTTCATTACTCCTCACGATAGGTTGGATGAGGAAAAATGAGAGAGAGATAGAAAACAAGAGGGAGAAAAGAAAAAACTCTGTAAATTCTTATTGAACACACAATAATATTATTCCATTCTTCTTTAAAGAAAATGCATTACATATAGACATTTATATAGGCAAAATAAGAAAAACCTAATCCTAAAGCGAATAGGAATATTTGGAACTCAAATAATTATATTAGATCTAGGAAATCTAAAAGATATATCTAATTATAAAAAGTCCTAATAAAAAAATGAAAATCCAAATAAAAATAATATTTTAATTCTAATACTATTAAATAATCTCCTTAAATTTACGAAATCTCCTAAATCTAAGAATCAGGCTATATCTAATAGATTTTATTTATCCTAATTTAAATATAACCAATGACTTTAACCCTAAGGAAATACAAATTGGAAGCTAATAAAATAAATAAATAAACAAAATTATCTAAACAAAAAATCTAAAAATTCATTGTAAGGTATTATGTGAATAGCTCTCAAGGATATTTGAAATGCCTCTTTGATCTCCATCAATTGATGCCCTATGAGGAATAGTGATTCCACAACAAATTAGCTTGGATTGGGCTTTTGGGCCGAGACAGTAGTGTTTAGCCACGAATCTGGTTTAAATTTGAACATTTTTGGCTCTTCGAAATAGAAAGAAATGAAGGGAGAATAAAGTGCTCTGCTAGGGTTTGGCTCTTGGAAGGTGAAGGACATGATTTTGAGGCATGGGTGCTTTATTCTTGTTGGTAAGTCATCCTTCTCCTCTTCTCTTTGTTTTTCTTCATGTTTGTTCAATGATTTTCATGGATATGGTTAACGTTCCAACTTTGGATGTTTTTCTATTGATTAATATGTGTTTAAATGCTTCATCGATGTATTACGGGATGTGTTTAAGCTCTTGGTTAAGGATTTTAAGTGTCTAAGTGGTGTATTTCCCAAACCTTAACCGTTAACTATTGATGTAATTGGGAATCTGAATATGTAGGAGCATTATCATGGGTTTATGGATTGTTTTAGGTGTTTTGATGTATGGGTTTGCATTGGAAAACTTTGTTTCAGTCATGTTGTACTTTAGGTTGATATTTGAGTATACTAAGTGCTAAGAAATTGTGTTAGTAATGGGAATTCGGTGTTGTGTAGGTCATCTACTTGCTCAATTGGGATCTCTTGACTCCAGGTAGTGTTTGGAAAGTTTGAAAGTAGTCGGTAAGTAACTATATTATGTTTGAAGAATGTGCTCCTTGGTATATTGATTCGTATGTTATGAGTTTGATTGTGTAACCTGGTTTAAGACAATGTGGTGACATGATTCTTACATCCTTGATGTGTTATAGTTATTATTGTCTTCCTTGTCCTAGCATGGTGTTGAGTGGGTTTGGACGATTGATGTAACCAGCGTGTCTTTTCCTATGTAATCTCAATTTATTATTTATGTATGTCTAGTCCTTTTCATATCATGATATGAACATTCTATATATGTATATGTTTTGCTCTTTCATATCATGATATATCGTTTAGTTCTGATATGGTCATCCCTTTTTCATGTCATGATCTGTGTGGTTACAGCTAGCAAGCTTTCTAACCATATCTTGAATTATGATGGAAATGGCTTTTGGTATTAATGAAAATGAAATGGCATGAGTATGATGGATGTTAGCATGTTAATGATCATTATGCACCCCATGACTTATCATATATGGTCTTATGGCATGCTAGCACTATAGAGGATAACATGTGTTGATACGTTAGCATACATTGGATATTGTCACATGATATACATTATTGGGATTTGGGTGATGATGCTCTATATGTCACATGATTTCCCAATCCGCTAAATACCACATGAAACCTTGTGTTCAGGTAGTGCAGTTTATGTTATTCCAGTTATCATATAGTCATTATAACATCCTGAATTTTATTGAATATTAAATAGTGTAGAATGATAAAAATGATTATATCTAAAAATGTGTTTAAAATCTAAAAAAAATAGAGACAAGAACGAGCAAAAAAAGGGCAAGAAGGACAATTTTCTAGAATAGGACTGAAAAGGAGAAACTTGTAGTTTTTACCCCAAGAAAGAAAATGTTTTTGCAAAACAATCCATGAGAAGTACGGATTAATATGACTTTGCCCCCAAAAATAAAAACTTGTTTCATTTTAGTCCCTCAAGAAGGTGTGTCACATGGGGAAAGAAAGCAAAATAAAGTTTTGGGAATGAAGCTCTCGATGAGTTAGACCCATTGAAATAATGTTATAAATTTATTAAGATCAAAATAATATTTATTGGGCAATTAGAATTTAATATTAATATTTTACCTAATAAATGTTATTTAGATTGCAAAAAAAAGGTAGTACTAATTCAAGGACAGTGATTAGACCTTGTAAGAATATATTTTGGGTTGAGATAATGAGTTTGGACTAAAAGTAATTGATAAATAACCTTGTATCAATTTAATGACAATTTTGACAGAAATAGTTAATCGGTAAAGGCGAACTCAATCGGTAAAGGGTATATTGATCTATAAAAGTTATTAAAGCAACTTTTGGCCAAGAATGGGACAAGTGGCATGCTGCAGCTGCTCAAGGACCCTAATGAAATTTTTTAAAAGCTTTATTTATTAAAAAGTAACCAAAGTCAAAAATAAAGTTAACTAAAGTTACTTTATGACTTATTAACCTTTAATCACCTTGGTTAAGCATAATAACTTATCTTCTTTAGCCCAAAAACACCAAAGGAGAGAAAAGGGAAACAAGGCGTGAAAGAGAAGGAGAAAAAGGGAGAAGATAAAGTTGAGGATTAGGTCTCAAATTCTCAAGGCAATCTCGTGCAGCTATTCTCTTGTGATTTCTAGTGTTGTTAAAGAGTTTTGAGGACTATTTTCTCTTTATTTTATTCTGAAATTTTCACCTAGAGAGAGAAAGATGTGTTTAATGTTTAGATTGTTGTTTTGTGATAATTTGGCATTGTTGGTCAGATTGTTTGAAGGCCCTGGATATGTCCAAATACAAGGGGAAGTGCTACCCAAATTTTTATGAAATATTTATACCCAAATGATTTGATGGAACTATTGATGTATTTTTTATGAATACTTGCAATATATATGATAATATGTGAGTATGATAGCGGTTGCTACTGAGATTTTTGGAATTTCATTCCCTTCCAATTGTCTAACTATTTTAGGTTCAAACCATAGCAAGGCTTCCCAAGAGACAAAAGGAAAAGAAAATGATGTTACTTATTAAGATGAATTCCTTTCCATTAATGAACCCTAAATAAGCCAAAAATTAGCAAAAAATTATAGAAAAATTGTAACAACCCTTATTACATTATCCCAACTTAGTCCCTAGCCAATTAAATGTATTTGGTGTTGTATACAAAATCGGAGGATCAAGACGGAGGCAGAAAGAGCTCCACGTCGCAGCAAGAAGCAAGGTCGCTGCGGTGAGCGAGCTACAAAGTTTGAGATATTTTTCTGGTTAAGGGCACTCACGCTGGAGTGAACTAACTCGCAGTCATGGCACCACGCCTCAGAATCATTTAAATCAGAAACAATTCGGTTGGCTGAACATCATAGAGAAAGGGAAAACGGAGGAAGCAACGAGGAAGCTTTGCTAGGGCTTTGAATCTTTGGCCATTAGAGGTGTTTTTCAGCCTCTGGAAGCTTGCTAAGTCATTGGTAAGTTATCTCTACTCCTCCATCTCCATTTTCTTCGGTTTTGAGTTAGGTTTTTGGGATGTATGTTGGGGTTTTCGGTGTTGGGCCGAAATCCACCAATTAAAATGGATGAAATGAGATTAATGGAGTGTGATTTGGTGGTTGTGATGCTTGGGTGTGAGTTTTATAAGGATTATATGTGATTTGAGATTAACCCTAGGTTGAAATTGTTAGAGAAAGCATGGAATCTGATGTATAGGTGGTTGAGTTGAGTTCGAATGGGTTTTAGGAACTCAATGATATATGAAAAAGGTATTGGAACTATAACATCTTAAATTTACATCCATTTCCCTTGTATTAGACTCCAATTATGTCCATTATTGCATGATTAGAGACTTGATTGCATAAAAATATCTAAACAAAATTTTCTTTATTTTGGATACTGTTCATTATGCATTTTTCCATTTTATTCGATGAACTTCGAAAATTCATAACTAATTCCATAAAAATCATCTCAAAGTAATTCAAGTCTCTAAAAATAGATAAAATGATTTTCTACTTGGAAAAAAAAATGAAACATAGTATTCTCTAGACCAATTCATACAGTTTATTTCTCAAATATTTACTGTACATTTGATCATTTTGAAACTTCCCAGATCTTGGCCTTATATTTAAAAATTCATATTCAATGATATCCTAATCCTTATTCATTCTTTATGTCATTGGAAAGCTCTATATATCTTCTTGTATATAAATTTTTCTTGTACATTTATTCACCTTGTATAAGGCATGAAATTGACTTAAATTATTAAGGGTTAGAATACTACTTCTATTGGAATAGTTTTCGGATAAATTACATAACTCTTTCTTTATAGCTCCAAATACTATCAAATCTATGGCATTCATTTTCTAAGACTTCGAAGTTTCTAGAAATTTAAACCATTGAATTTTTGAAGCTTTGTATGATTTTCTATTGCATTTTAAAATTTCCAGTGTTCATGGCAAAGTTTCAGTTTTTTCTACACTGTCCTGTTCTGAACTCTAATTGTGAAAATTCACCATAAATTGTACACTTATCCAATTTAAGTGTTCTTTAGTTATTTAGAAAGCCTATTTTATCTACTTTCAAAAAATATATATTACATGTACTACTAGACCTATTTCGAATAGAGAACCTCAGTTTAAATTGCTACTGGTCAATCTTGAGTATAATCATGCCATATCTCATATAAGAAACTTCATAAACATAATTCATCGACATTTAGTGCTCCTATTTCACACATCACATGATAGGAGAGCTTAAGGAAACATAAACATGCATAATTGTAGAATCCACACCTCATACATTAATTAATACATAATCTCATATCATGGCATTATAACTTGAAAAATCAATGACTCTTCACTATATTCTCCATTTCTCTTGCTTTCTCCTTGGCTACTTCCATGTCTTCACCTTAGCATGGTTAGTCATTTAAGTAGAGTGAGATTCAAAGAATCTCAGTAGTTACACCCAATCATGCATTCATATTATCATTAACATTTCATAAATCCATCCATAAAAGTCACAACAATATATTATGCCATAGTATTTTCATAAAAATTTTGGTATGGTAACACCTTATAAAATGGACATCCTAGGGTCACAAGACCCTCTAATCAACCATCCAACCAATCAATATCATCACAAAACATTCATACAAATATATGGCATATTCATTAAATCAAGAAAACAATAATGGTAACATAAAGCATTGATAGGGAAAGTAACTGCCTTCTTGCTTTTCAATGGTCTCCAAACTTTGTGGACACTTCCTTTGGCCTCTTAATACTCCCTCGAACCTTATTGTATCACAAAATAATGCCATGAGTCATTGATTACATGAACTC
Source organism: Adenanthera pavonina (assembly GCA_026686845.1). Lineage (NCBI taxonomy): Eukaryota > Viridiplantae > Streptophyta > Magnoliopsida > Fabales > Fabaceae > Adenanthera > Adenanthera pavonina. The sequence goes on from JAIVEN010000017.1 coordinate 17,292,276, forward strand.
AATAACAAAGTGTCCTCTTGAACCTTAAATTTTCACTTTACTATCCATTGGCACTTTCTTGTATAACACACTCATTCCTACCTATTTTGGACCCAAGGAATCCATTTTTTGGGGTCAAAATCATGAAATTACCTTCCAATCTCAAACCTTAAATCAGCAGAAAATTTGAACAAATTGTAGAAAAATAATTACTTAACAAGTTTGCAAACCAATAACATATTCTTGTTGTTGGGACCTATACAACCCTTTTTATGATTTGGTTTTTCTATGGCTTCACTCTCTCTCTCTTCTTTCTCTCTTGGAAGAAAATTTCAAAGGTAAAAGAGAAGAAAATAGCTCATGAAAGCCCTCTTAAACCACAAAAAACACAAGAGAATAGTCATGGAACTCTACCTTGGTGTTTATGCCTTCTCTTATGGTTTCTTGCTTTTCCTTTCTTTCCCAAAGTTCTCGTGCTCTTCTCCCTCAATGGAAGCTGGTCCAGACATGTTTGGAGTGAAGGGGATGACATAACCAAGCATTAACTCAAGATTAAAAGGAAAGATATCAAATGAAAATTAAATCATGATTTGTTTTAACTAAGTTTGGGTAACTTTATTAAAAGCTTTTGTCAAATTTCCATCTCCATCCTAGCTTTTGGATAGATGTGTTTCATCCTCATTTTGGCCAAAAAAATTGCTTCAATAATTTTTATGGGTCAAAATACCCTTTACCGATTAAATTTATGCATACCGATTAAATATTTTTGCCGAAATTGGTATTCAATTGGTACAGGATTATCCAAACATAACTTTTGGACTAAAATCATTATCTTGGCTCAAAATATATTTTAGTAAGGTCTAATCATTGTCCTTAAATCAGTACTGCCTTTTCTGCAGCCTGAAATAATCTTTACCGGTAAAGTATTAATATTAAATCCTAACCAACCAACAAATATTATTTTGATCTTAATAAATTTCATACTTTATTCCATTGGGTTTAAATCATTAAGAGCTTCATTTTGACTATAATTTTTCATATTTCCAAAAACACCCTTGACCTCAGGTAAATTTATAATTTTTAAAACAGTCAGATCATTAGGTGTAATTTTACCCCAAACTTCTTTCTCTTTTCCTCCTTCACATTGCACTCATTCTTAATTGACTAAAATGTAAAGATTCTTAATTCTTTGAGCTAAAATACAATTTTCTCATTTTTCCATTTAACTCAGAAAAATGACCTCTTTGTCCCTCTTCACGCTCAATAGCTTCTCTTCGGTTTTCCCAGTTACTTATGTATTTTATGATATCAATATTTTTTCCTTGGGGCTTAAATGCAATATTCACATGTTACTTTTAACTTGGGAAGTGATCGTTTTGACCTTGAGCTGAGTAAAAAGTAATTATTCACTTTTTTAGGCATTTCCTTGTAAAATTATCCAATGACCAATTTTTTTATTATTTCATTTTCACTATTCAAATTAACTTTTAAATTAGTCTATCTCTCAACCTAGACCTCTCAGCTATGCAATACTTATACCATTACGCTCAATTTGGGACAAACTTTCATTCACGTGGTATATTGCATATTTTCCGGGGTAAGTTCTAGAATTAATTTCTACTAAGAACCTTACAAAAAATTAATTCCAATTAAGAATCAAATATAACTTCTTTTAAAAATTAGATAAGAAATTAATTCTTTCTAAAGTATGATTATATATAGCTTTTTTCGTCTCACTTTCTTATCTTTTATTCATTTTATAACATCCCATAAAAATAGGGATATGACATTTCTCCCTTCCTTAATTAAAATTTTGTTGAATTCTTACACATCACTTTCTCTTCTTATCATTTCCCTATTTCCAAACTATCTCTTAGTAGAGGAATACTTTCTTCCTTACTTGGTTGATTTAATAATCAATGTCTTACTCTGGTATTTTTTCGCTATTCTACTATATTTGCAAGGTCTGGTCAATACTTTTCATATTGGGATAAAAAATCATGGACATAGTATATCTACCTTACTGTAGGGGTATTGGAAGCTTTTCATAAAACATACTTATTCTTATTTAGTAATTCCTTTTATCATAGGGCATTAATAACTTCTCTACTAGAGCATAAGATCTGCTTTAGCTTTGCTGAAATGGAACTTACAAGACCATCTTCGCCTTTTTTTCACTTCCTATTCTTCATAACCTTTGACTGACTATTTACATATTAATCTTTCTGCTGAGGCATAAGTTTATCTCGTTAGCTCTACTTAGATAACACTTTCAAATCATTTCAACCTTTCTTTTGTTTTACTTTCTATACGTCAAGTTTAACTTTTCTTTTTATTTCATGATCACTTGAGGTTACTGTGGTCTTGATATCTTATGGTAGTACTATAGGCACAATAGCTTGTACTAACTCCGTATCTTGAGAGCATTTATTACCGCTGTTATAAATGGAAATACATTTTCATGAAAATTTTATCTCATAAAAAATAGGCTACTACTTCAACTCAACCCTGATACATTACTCATACCCTGATCCAATTTTACTTGTCATTATCATAGACCTTCCAGGTCATCATTGGATCAGGAACATTTAACATAAAGGAGGAGGTCTAGCCTCTTTAATCCATAAAAACTCATTTTGTAATTCCATTCCCACAAAACTTTCTTCCTATCTTAGCGAAAAGATAATATGAGAGAAATTTTTATAACTCCTTGTCGAACTTATAAAATATTTCATTTCGTTCCGGGGTTCTGTCTCTCCCATCTCATAACTTTACTTGTTTTACTAGGATCTACTACAATCCTTATGGGAGATTCTATAGCCTACTAACCATACTTTTTCGAGCCCAACTCCCATTTCCTAAGTTTAGCAAGTCTTTGCTTTTGTAACATTCCAAAAATTCTCAATTGTCTTTCATGCTCTTCCAAAGATTTGGAGTTCTTCAAACATCGTCATTCCCATCATCATCATCTGAGACTACTATATACTGTTTATACTTTTATTCATGTAGTAACAGGTGCCTTGGTAAGACTCATAGTGTCCACATTCAACTATTTGCACATCTTATCCTTCATACTTCTTACACCATTATTACTTACTAGTAGGTCATCCATCCTGAAATTTCTCCCTTTCTAGCACTCTTAACTGTTAGATGCTGAGGGGTTTTGCTACACTCATGGCATTATCGAACTTAGAGAATGCAGTAATAGGCTTTCATCTAAGCCATAACTCGTCTATGGGACCTTTGGATAGCTTACTGCTTTATTTCTACAGCATTTATTTCTTCTTTTAACGTATGACAAAATATCGCATAATGACAGTTCTGTATCATTTTCATTTTCATTTATTATTCATACTTATATTACTTCATTTTACTCTAACTTTTATCAATCTGGAGCTTTGATTCACCATTATACCTTTGTGCATAAACATACTTCTGAACCTTATACTTGGCTTTTCTTACAAGAGCCTTTGAATTCTTTTAACTATCTATGGGTTGGAGTCTAATTGACATTAAAGTAGTGGTTACTGACTTCCTACCCTTTAACATTTTGTTCTCATTTATAACTTCTTTAACTTCTTAGCCAAGGTTAGTCAGTGATCTGACAATTTCAAGGAAATTTCTTAACCCTTTGATAGTCTCTGGCTAACTCAGCTAAAATCTAACCCTCAACCTCTCACCATTTTTGCTCATTTAGGCATCACCCCAGGAGCTATCTCTCATTTGCCTTGCCTTGGAGGCTTTCATCATATGGGGGATTTCATCTTTCTTGGCTCAATTGGGCTTCTTTCTAAGGGCTTGCTCAATTGAACCTTGACCCAAGAGCTACCTCTCTTTATTCTCACATTGGCAGCTAATGGAAGATTTCTTTCTTTGTGAGATTTTCTGGCCAAGTACTTCCTTTACAGCTAGATTTTATGCTAAGTTCAACAATTAACTATCTCTAGGTTTCATAGTTCCCTAACTGCTTGTCACAAATCAATTACCTTGAGCTCATACTTTATACCTTAAGCAGTATTCATACATTGTGCTTTTAGATTCATACCTCATATCTTAAACATCATCAACACATTACTAACTTTCCATTACAGAGGTCTTGAGTCTTTATCAAACTTTCTTCTTTCTTGTTATTTTACCCAAAGATCAATTTTTTTATTATTTCTTTTTCACTATTCAAATTAACTTTCAAATTGTCTATCTCTCAACCTAGACCTCCCGGCTACGCAATACTTATACCATTGCATTCAACTTGAAGCGAGCTTTTCATTTAAGTGGTACATTGCATATTTTTCAGGGTAAGTTCTAGAATTAATTTCTGCAAAGGACCTTATGGAAAATTAATTCCAATTAAGAACCAAACATAACTTCTTTTGAAAATTAGATGGGAAATTAATTCTTTCTAAAGCCCAATTATATATAGCCTTTTTTGTCTCGCTTTATTTCTCATCTTTTATTCATTTTATAACATCTCATAAAAATAGGGATATTACAAGAATCTTAGGTTAGGCCAAAGTAGTTGAATAATGGACTTTGAATATTTGCATTGTATGTTAATTAAAAATTTTATAATTGTAGAGGTTATTTGGTTGATCGAAAGAGTACAAGTGTATTGGATAACCCAAAGAGCTCGTGGAATAGCGTGTGCGTGGAAATTGACAACCTGAGGTAATCGGGTGTTTGTATTGTACATTATGATATGTGTGTATGTATGCATGTTTTCGTTCATACCACGATATTGATATATGTGTGTGTGGTTTGTCTATAGATCGTGGTATGCACACAGCTAGACACGTAGTAGATGATGATTATGTTGAGGATGATTGTTATATATGATAATGATGATGCGACAAGACATGATGCATGCATAACACTGAGATACATGATGATGATAATGATTATAAGATGATATAACATGAGCATTACCACATGACATTGTGAGATATATCGTAGATTGGGTGATGATGATGATATGATATATGATAAAGGAGGATAAGGATGGGATCCATGTCGCTAAATCCTCTCCTATGGCTAGGAGAGTTAGGCGGTAGTGGATTGCACATTCCCTAAATTGCCACCAATTTGAGGTTGTCTAGGGGAAGGAGAGCTACAGTTCGAGCATTAGTGTTACCTTTGGCCGGGTGCATTAGTATAAGGTGAGCTTGGTGATATCTTGGAATCAGTCTTCACCGATTGTTGGAAGGAAATCACATATATGAAATGTCCTGTTACAACAACAACTTGTGGTTCTAGCTGTGTGCGAGGGAGGCATGCATTCCATACCATTTTATATTGCATTCATGAGGTTGTATGAGTTATGTATATATATGCGTGTGGTTATTTCCGGTTACTGAGACATTATCTCACACCCCCTTTCCCATGAACTAACATTTCAAGTGAAGGTTCTGGCACTAGTCTGGAGAAGACCAAGAAGTAGTACACCGGATGTGAGAATATCAAGTCTTTATAGTGTATGTGCGTAATGTCTATGTATGTTGTGCTAAGTAGGATAGTGTTTATAACTAACATGAAATTTGGGATGATTGTAATGATATTGATGTGGAATCGTATTGGATGTGATAGTTATATATGATATTGGTGTTGATTTGGGATGTATGTGGTTAGTGTCTATATCTATGGGGTGAATTGGTAGTACATGTGAGCCCAAAGGGGATTTTAGGCCAACGATGTGAGTTTTTGGCCTATAGCCCATTATGTCAAATTGTGGTTCAAGGGGGTCAAATCTTAGAGAAGTGGTTTCTTTGAGGTGAAACTTCTTTGGACAAGTTGGTTAAGTCGAATAGGACTTGTATGAATGGTCCCAATTGGCCAAATTGCCTTTGATGGCAAATGGGAGTTGTAAGTGGTGAGTTTTAGTCAAAAAGTGGCTAAAACTATGTCGGGTGTCTAAAATCTTCATTCATAGATGGAATGAAGTGAAATTGGTGTCCATGGCTAGATTGGGACAAAATTGAATTTGTACGAGTTGGAATCAGGTTAATTGAAGATCAAAATATAAAGTTATGTACATCGGAAGTTCAACCCAGAAGTTGAGTTTTTGTTGATATGGCATCAGTTAGGGGGCACCGCAACGCCAGTGAATCTGAGAGCACCAGAGCCACAACGGTATTGTAGCAACCATGACCCTGCACACTATTCCTGCTATTATGGTGTTTCTCAAGGTGTTTTATGGTGTTTTCTGCTTCTGTAATGTTTTGAAAGGTACATATGAGAGGTTTTAGCTGTGTTTGGTTAGTTCTTTTGAAGTAATTGGTCAAAACAGGAGGTGTTTGGGAGTAAAGTGTTACAAAAATCATAACTCAACTAACTTGCAATCTAAAGGCATATCCTTGCATTCTAAGACCTTGACAACCCTTTTCATGGTTTGATTTTTCTATGGCTTTACTTTCTCTCTCTAGGCAAAAATTTTAGAACAAAATAGAGAGAAAATAGTTCTCAAAACTCTTCAAAAACACTAGAAATCCCAAGATAATAGTTGCATGAGATTACCTTGAGAATTTAATACCTAATCCTTGGCTTTATCTTCTCCCTTTTTCTCATCCTCTTTCATGCCTTCTTTCACTTTTCTCTCTTCTGGTTGTGCATGCTTTTGGGCTGAAGAAGATGAGTTATATGCTTAACCAAGATGATTAGTGGTTAATAAGTCATGAAGTAACTTTAGTTAACTTTAATTTTGACTTTAGTTACTTTTTCATAAATAAAGCTTTTAACTGATTCCATTAGGGTCCTTGACCAGTTGCAGCATGCCACTTGTCCCATTCTTGGCCAAAAATTGCTTTGATAACTTTTATGGATCAATATACCCCTTAGAAATTAAGTTCTCCTATACCGATTAACTATTTTTGTCAAAATTGTGGTTAAATTAATATAGGGTTATCTAACAATTACTTTTGATCTAAAATCATTATCTTAAACTAAAATATATTTTAACAAGACCCAATCACTATCCTTGAATCCGTACTACCTTTTTAAGCAGTCTAAATGACTTTTATCAGGTAAAATATTAATATTAAATCTTAATTACCTAATAAATATTATTTTGATCTTAATAAATTTCTAATATCATTTCAATGGGTTTAACTCATCGAGAGCTTCATTTTGACTATAATTTTTTATTTTTATAAAAATACCCTTAACTCAGGGTCAATTTATAATTTTTAAATTTTTTGGGTCTTAGGTATAATTTTCCCCAAAAATTTATTTCACTTTCTTTCTCACCGTGATGCAAGTTCTTGAGGGACTACAATGAAATTAGTTTTTATTTTTAGGGTCAAAGTCATATTACACTATACTTCTCAAGGACTATTTGGTAAAAAAATTCTTTCTTAGGGTAAACTATAATTTTCTCCTTTTCAGTTCTAGTCCAGAAAATTGTCCTTTTACCATTTTTTTGCTTGTTTCTATATCTCTATATTTTCTAATATTTTAGACACTTTTTTTTATATATAATCATTTTAATAATTCTATACTGTTTCATATCCTGTAAAATTCATGATATTACATCATCTCCTTTTATTGATCATGGTAGTTTACTAAATGTCGATTGATAATAATGTCACGTACAATTGAATTAAATTGTTTATTTGAAATCAACATTCTTCGATAATGGTCACCATATCATCTAATGATCAACTATCTATTTTTTTATTATTTATTTTGTTGGGTTTTGGACGTGGGATCAATGGCGTGCCAAAATGAGGAAATGATGCAAGGTGTTTAAAGCTGATGAAGAATAGGCCCCACGATCTTATAAGTAACTTTCTTATAGTATAGTAATGTGTAATGTATTGTAAGTGAGATTTATGATTACACCAACACACATTATCACTTATTTATGTATTGCTATTTGTGCTTATATTTCTTATATTTCTAATTATTTCATCGTATACTATTTATCTTTATTTTTTATTACCACGTGAGGTTTTTGGAATATTCATTGGTACTTAGATTAATTGAGTTATTGTGTGAGACTTTTGAGTCTTCGTAGTTATATCCTTTGAATTAAATGTGTGTTTTCTTTTTGGGAGAAAATATTTTTCGAATCTTATATGTTTTGATAGAAAATAAAAATAATTTTTTAAATTGAAATAATAAAAGTGCCCTAAAATTTTGAAAGGTTAAGTATCTATCTTAAATAAAGGGATTTTCCTAGAAATAATTTCATCTTTTAGAGTCACCCTACATGAGGTTTTGTGAACCTTTGTGGATATTTAAATTAATAAATACCGCGTGTTGTGATATGTTTCCAATATTATACAAGTAGTAATAGGCATGTTTTTAGTTGTTGTATATATGTACAATCTTAAATCTATTATTTTGGCAGTAATGAAAGTGATTGCTTTATTATATATAAAAAAGATATGGTCCTTTTTTTACCGCAAACTTGACCTTATGCTTCACCTTCATCCCCTAATTTTTTTTTAAATCTTGCCTTTTAAATTAGAAAAACCACTCTAAATTTTCTTTCTTTGACTATACAAATTATTTAAGAAAAAAAGTTGCTAGAACAAAGTTGTCAAAGAGTGACATGGGATTGTTCTATCAAGCATTTTATTTTGAAAGTGTTAAAGAAAATGAAATATTTCATTAGTTTTTACAAGTTAAGGATAATCAAAACATGAAAGTGAAATCCAAGATAAATTTAAAGGATTGAATTGAAACCAGATGAAATTAAGAGAGATAAATTGTTTAACAAAATTTCGAATCATAATTATCCATACGATTCCATCTCCAACCTAAAGGAATGTCATTAAAAAATATATATATCATGACTTAAAATCATAATAAAGAACTAAATTAACAACCATTATATATATATATTATCTCAAACAAACATTAATAGAATATATTGATAAGATACACTTCACATTTAAATTAATTCAAATCTTTAAAAAATTACTATCCCATCATCAATTTCTATTTAAAGGATGGTTGATACGTACATAGTTGTAGTTCTCAAGAATTCTAACTTTCCACATATATTCTTTCTCATAATACCTACTCTTCATCATAAGTTCTCTCTCTAAATTTCAATATCTCATTTTCTTTCATACCATCATCTCTAGATCGAAATATGGATGTTGCAATGGTTCGAGAACCATACAAATCATCCATATATTCACGAGGCATCCCGTTATGGATCATTCCCTTGTATAGAAACTTACGTTTCTATTCATCCAAATTTTGTTCCTCCTTATTATTTATGGCCTCAAGTACTTCTTTGATCACCATTAACTTTTACTACTTATGGAGTGCCTTAGAGACCATTACCACTAGAGGATCTAGAGTTTTACACCAAGGTTGTGAAGCAGATAGAGTATTATTTCAACAAAGAAAATCTGGTGAAAGATGTGTACTTGAGGAAGAAGATGGGCAGATATGGCTGGGTTGATGTTTTAGAAATTGCCAACTTTAACAAAATCAAAGAATTGACTTCGAATATGTATCATATATTAGAAGTACTTGCTTCTTCTTCCACTGTGCAAGTAAGGGGTTGCAAGATGAGAAGACGATATAATTTGAAGGAATGGATCCTTCCTCATGATGATGTTATAGAGTTCACAAAACAAGTTAGTAGTATCTCCCTCAAGAACACAATTCAAAACGATCAAGATAATGTTCAACCTTCTTAATTTATTACAAGATTAATATTAAAGCATGTATGACACTCTTTTTATGGTCTGATTTTGATTCTTTCGTTTAGTTTTGTAGTATATATACTAATATTGATATTATAAAATTTCTTTCATAGTTGTACTTAAATGAAGCATCATATGTATTCTTAGTTTTGATTGACTTTTAGATTTTGATTAGATTTTAGTTTTGTGCAGTATAGATTTGGATCCTTTCCATATTTGAGAAATGGATTATTTGTAATGACCATAATCTAACTTTTCTAGACACGTTAGAAGACTTATACAACTATATTTTTGGAATTGAACAGGAACAGAGGGAGAATTGAGACAAAAGTTCTCCACGTTACGGTGAGGCTCCTTCATGGGACAAGATTCAAAATTTTGGGCCAGTGGACTTGAAGTGAAAGAGCATTGGCACCGCGGTGCAATTGACCTCACCACAGTGCCATGTTGTGAGCTTTGTTTTTAAATAACTCAAATCAATTCAACAAAAGGGAGACACACGCAGTGGTTTTGCTAGGGCTTGAAGAATCCGGTCCAGAAGGCTTGCATCTTGAGTTTAAAAGGTCCTAATCTTGTAAGTATGATGATCCTCTCCCCCCTCCTTCCTTTTTTTCTGAAAAATCTATGGTAATTTTGGTGTTGGTTGTTGGGATGTTGTTTGGGATGGACTTTCAATAATTAATTTGTGTAAATGCTTTAATGATGTGTTATTGAGTAAATGCTTTAATGATGTGTTATTGAATATATTTAAGCTTTGAGTCATGGATTCTAGGTGTTTATATGGTTGTTTTCCCAAACCCTAGCAATTGATTTTGGGATTCTTGATGGAGCATGAATTAGAGGGGTCTAAATTGATTGTATATGTTTATTGAGGTGTTTTGTTTTGTAGTATGGATTGGCATTGGAATCTTGGTACTATTGGATTTTTGTTTGGGATGTCGAGTTAAACTAGACTGGAGGTTATGATCATGAGTTGATATGTGTATTTGGTAATTGTATAGGATGTATATGTGCTTGGTGAAAATATCTATGCTCCAAGGAGTTGTTTGGATGTGGCAAAACCGATGGTAAGTAGTTAAAATAGTAGTATGGTGCTTATCCGAGTTTCTTGAGCATATGTCCTTCTGATTGTTATTGAGAGTTTGGGGTCTAGGGCATTAGTTGCCTACATGTGTCTTGATGAATAAGATTAATGTGTCATGTAACATCCTACCAAAACAAACCTCCATCCTTGACCAAATTTCTTCAACTACTAAACAAACACAACCCAAATATCTCAAATTCACTTCATAAAATATCAGAGCAGCAGAAAATACCAAAACTAGGCTAGGGTCACGGCCTACTACAGTAGAGCTATGGCCTCAGTGAGGCAGTGGTACTTGGCACCGCGGTGCCAGCATCAGTTTCCATATCAGTAAATTGCTAATTTTTGAGCAAACTTCCATTGTGCATAACTTCTTACTTCGACCTCCTATCAACCTGATTCCAACTCCTACTAGTCACTCTTATCATGAACTAACCATAAACACTAGTTTCACTCAAATCCATCTCTATTTGAAGATTCTAGATGACCAAAACCATTTTGGCCACTTTTTGATCAAAACTTACAACCTACCACCTTTAATTGCCTCCAAAGGCAAATTGATACTTAGGGACCCTTCACATAGGTCCTATTCGGCTCAACCAACTTGTTCAAAGAGGTTTTACCTCAAAGGAACCACTCCTCTGAGATTTGACCCCATTGAACCCCATCATCACACAATGGGCTATATGCCCCAAACTCGCATACTGGGCACAAAAACCACTTTGGGTTCACTCATATGACCATTCTAACTCACAAACTCTTACTTCAACAATGATGACCCATACCGAGGTCCAAATCATCTTCACACACATCTAAACCATTCATGACACCTATTCACATTTCGCATATCATCCATTAGCATCAATATCATCTCATAATCATTTATATCACCCATACATCATCATCACAATCATCCTACCACCACGTAATATACAGCCAATACTCATAGGATGCTTATATATACCTTATTATACTACATACCAATAATACTCCCCAAGAATACTCGGAACAGACAATACACTCAATTATAACCCACTTGGCACAATATTATATAAACTAAATTACAACTACAATTATACTTGGGATTCCCAAAGATGGAGAGGCCCGCGACTCCGTGGCCTTCTTCGAACTAGCACCAGAGTCTTCACCTGAAAGGTTAGTCATGGAAGGGGGGTGTGAGACAATGACTCAGTAACTGGGGATAACTACAAACAATATATATATATAATAATCCACACAATAATGCATATGGTGACATGAATGCACAATGAAATGAAATGTATGTCTCCCTCAAACACAGCTAGAACTATGAGTTGTCCTTATAATAGGACATTTCGTACAGGTGATTCCCTTCCAACAGTCGGTGAAGACTGATTTTGGGACATCACCAAGCTCACCTCATACTAGTGCACTTCGCCAAAGGTAACACTAATTTTCGGATTGTGGTTCGCCTTCCTCTTTCCCACCACGAATTGGCAGCAATTTAGGGAAGGTGCAGTCTGCTGAGCGTCTTTCCCTCATGGCCATAGGAGGTAATTTAGCCACAGGGATCCCATCATTATCCTTCCTTATCATATATCATATCATTTCATCATATATCATATCATCATCACCACCCGATCACCATATACCTTCCAATGCCATGTGGTGATGTTCATGCTATATCATCACATAATCATCATTATCATCATCATATTTCGCAATATCATGCTATGCATCATGTAATGTCACATCATCATCATCAAAACCATCTTCCTCTATATGTCTAGCTTTGTACATACCATGATATATAGAAAAACCATACACACACAAAAACTATATCGTGGTATGAACAAAAACATGCATATGTACATATATATACCAACATATAATACATACAATACAAACACCCAATTACCTCGGATTACCGACAGCATTCACACAGTGGCTTAGGAAAGCCTCTGGAGCACCCATCATAAACTAGATGCCTCCAGTTAGCTAATCAATCACTACAACAACATAATACCTTTAATTAACATAACTCCCATCATACTAAAATCTACCATCTAGCCTTCCAAGCATAACCCGAAGTTCTAACAACATACACACATACCAATAAACCTTAAACTACAATTCAAACACACACCAACACATGTAAGTTTGGATTTCCACTTCTTTTCCCATATTTCAACCTAGAGTTTTACTCAAACCCATCACAAACCAACCAAAACTCATACCCAAAGCTTCCTAACACTACCTAACACTTTTTCAACACCAAATCAAGCATTTTAATCGGTGGATTCTTCCCCAAACTCAAAACCTAATATACTCCCACTGATTTCCAACACAAAATCAAAAAAAGAAGAGACAAGAGGAAGCAAGATCAACTTACCAATGATTTAGCAAGCTTCAAGGGGTCAAAAAACAGCTTCCAAGGCCAAAAATCATGAACCCTAATAGAGTTCTTCGTTGCTCCCTACATTATCCCTTTCTCTCTCATGTTCGGCCAATTGGACTATTTCTGATTTTAAACAAAATTTTGCTCACTCACTGTGGCACCAGTAAGCTCGTCACGGCGAGGAGCTCCTCTGTCCCATTTTGTTTCTTTCCTCTGGTCCTACACATAATATCCAGGTTACTTTATGTTAGCTCAGGACTATGTTTAGGGTGGTACAATAAGGGTTGTTACATGCCAGGGTATTTGTGAAGTTTGGTGTGTTTGGTGGAAAAAGGGTATATAGCCAAATAGGTGAGATTGTGATTCAAGAGGGTCAAAACCTAAGATAGTGGTTTTCCAAGGATGCCACCTCCTTGAATAATGTCTTTATGTTATTTGTGACCTACTGGAAAAGATCTCGTGATCAAGAGGTTAGTGGTTTGTGTTTGGGAAAAGTCAATGTCAAGTAGTGGCCTAAAAGTAACCATTTCGGTCATGGGTGTTGAAAATCTCTATACAAAGGAGTTTTAAGACAAGGTCAATGTCTATAGTTAGAGGGGGAGAAGAGTGACTTGTAAGCATTGGAATCACACCAATCGAAGGTCTAGTTAGAGAGATATACATGTTTGAAGTTCATCCCAAAAGTCAGTTTTTGCTGTCATTTGATAGTAGATATTGGGGGCAAAGCTCCATGCTTTCTTGTCATCTCCATTTCGTTTTGAACCCTCCATCACCGCAAATTCATGTTCCTTGCCGTAATGGTGCTTTTGCCTTTCTTTTTTCTGGGTTTTTGGTTCTCTTTTGGTGAGTGTGGTTTTTTTAAATGTCAGTCTTTGGTCTCTTTGCTTCAAATCTCCTATCTTTTTGGGTTAAGCAGAGCGGCTTTAGTTAAGTGTTGGCCTTTGCAAATGGTTTTTGGTTAATATTTTCTTAGGATGTTACATTATTCATCTAGATTTTATATTGACATATTTATTTTATAATTATCTTGATATAGTAGAGCCTTCGTGAAAACAATTTTTAAAGCACGCATCCTAGCTTTTTTATTTGAAAAAAAATTTGGAATAATTTTTTCTGTTGTGACTTGTGCATTTGTAGGAAAAAATTTTATGATCATCTTGATACTATAAGAATTCTTCTATTTTTGTACTTAAAATAAATTATGTTGGACCATATCCATATTAAATAAATCTCTTACACGTAAAATATATATTACATTTTCTTAATAATATTTGTTGAATTATTTATTTATCTAGAGATTCTTTGATGCTCGAGTAAATAGGAGCATAATGGCATTTAGAGACAGATTTGGAAGTTGAAGGCTCCTCAAATGTGTCGTATGTGTATGTGGTTGTGTACTCATTGGCAGAAGCAAAGAAACAATGAAAAAATGATGGAAATTCTCTATGTAAATTATTGTAAAAGGGTTTACAAAATATACACAAACAACGAATCTTCCTAATAAAGGCTAATAAATACAGAAGATAATATACATATAATTACACTGAATTCTAGAATGTAACATCCCCCTTCAAACTCAAGATGGTTTAACAGGAAGCAGCTTGAGTTTGTCTACTAAAAACTAGAAACGGCCTAGATTAAAGACTTAGGGAACAAGACAGCTGGTTGGTACTTGGTTCTAACAGGAACAAGTCGGATAGTTCCACGAACAACATGTTGCCAAGTAAAATGATAGTCAATCTCAATATGTTTGGTCCACTCATGGAACACATCATTGTGGGCAATCTTAATCGCAGCTTGACTATCACAATAGATATCTGTGGAGGATGTCTGTGATACCCTTATCTTAGCAAGTAACCAACGAAGCTCGAGAACCTTAGAGGTGGTGTTAGCTAGGGCATGATATTTTGATTCGGCACTAGAATAAGAGGCTAAGGTTTATTTCTTACTTCTCTAAGAAACAAGGGAAGTACCAAGGAAAATACAGAAGCTAGTGGTAGATTGTCAATCAACATGGTCCCCGGCCCAATCAGCATCAAAGTACGCCCAAAGAGCAAAAGAAGAGCAAGCAAAGAAGTGAAGGCCATGATACAAGATGCCTTTGACATATCGAATAATTCTAAGAATAGCTACATAATGGATAGTTCAAGGTTCAGACATAAACTAGCTAACAATGTGAACAACATAGACAATGTATGGATGGGTTACTGTAAGATAGATGAGTCCCCCAACTAGTTGACGATAATGAGTGGGATTCTCCAATAAGGTGCCATCAGTAGGAGTAAAGTGAACATTAGGCTCAATAGGAGTATTTTTAACCTCCTTATCAGAAAGATACGTCTGAGATATCAAATCAATTAAGTATTTAACCTCAGAAAGAGAAATACCATCCTGCCCATGATGTACCTCAAGACTAAGAAAGTAGCTTAGTTGGTCAAGATCCTTCATTTCAAACTGCCTTCCCAAGTAAGTCTTGAGCTCCTGGACACCTGCAATATCATTACCTATGATAATCATATCATTAACATACAAGAGTAGTAGAACAATACCCTAAGCTGTAGTTTGATCAAATAAAGTAGAATCGTGAGAGCTATATGTAAAGCCTAATTGACTCATAGTAGTGCTAAACTTAGCAAACCAGGCATGGGGTGCCTGCTTAAGGCCATACAAAGCTCAACGAAGATGACAAACCTTACCATTCGGATGCTGATACCCAGGAGGAGGCTTCATATAGACTTCTTCCTCTAAATCGCCATTCAGAAAGGCATTTTTAACATCTATTTGATAAAGAGACCAATGCTTAATGGCAACAATGGCAAGAAGGTTGAGGATAAAGGTAATCCGAGCAACAAGAGCAAATGTCTCTTTATAATCAATACCATACTCCTTTGTAAATCCTTGGGCCACCAAGCGAGCCTTGCGTTGCTTCAGACAACCATTTGAATAAGCCTTGTTCTTATAGATCCATCTACATCTAACCAAAGTCTTACTGGGAGGAAGATCAACAAGATCCTAAGAGTGCATTTTCTCCAAGGCCTTTAATTTGTCATTCATAGCTTGTTGCCAAAAGGGATTACAGGAGGCTTCCTTAAAAGATTAGGGTTCCTAAAACTGAGGAATGATGGAAAAACAATGGTAATCACTAAGGTAAGGAGGAGGACATCTTACACAAGTGGGTTTAGGGTCATTGGACTATTCAGGCTCAATAACCTGTGTTGGAGGTTCAGAGACAGTAGGATCATCTGGAAAGGGTGCAGAGTTAGGCTTGTGATCCAGCTCAGTGTTAGAAGCTGTACCTAAGTCACTTGGAAAAGATCAACATAAGTATATGTAAAAATAGAAGGTGAAGGAGGAGAAACAGAGGAAAGATTGGTCAAAGATGAAAACTGAATATTCTCCCAAAAAACAACATGATGAGAAATATGAATGCAATGAGAGAGAAGGTCCCAACGTTAATAAACCTTATGCTCAGAATCATAACCAAAGAAGTATCAGACAAGGGCATGAGCTTGCACTTTGGAAGTCTTATAAGGAGGAAGAAGAATAAAACAAACACAGGCAAAAACCTTGAGGAGATTGTAGTCAGGAAGGATACCATGAAGACTTTCAAAGGAAGAAATGTTACCCAGAACAGGAGTAGGAACTCTATTGATGCAGTAAAAAGCAGTCAAAGCTACTTCTCCCCAGAAGCATTCAGGACAATAACATGAAATAAGCAGGCTCTAATAGAATTAAGAATGATACAGTGTTTTAGTTTCGACCGACCATTTTGCTTAGAGGTATAGGGATAGGAGTACTAAGAGATGGTTCCCTAAGTATCAAGAAAACTGAGCAATTTAGAATCATGGTATTCCAAGGCATTATCATGACGAAAAACTTTGATAACTTTTGAGAATTATGTATCAATCATAGTGGCAAATTTAATATAATAGCAGGCAACTCATATTGATTTTTCATCATATAAAGCCAAGTAAAGAGTGAGAAATCATCCACAAAAATCACAAAGTATCGTGATCTTCCCATAGAGGGAGTAAGCACTGGGCCCTAAACATCAGAATGAATTAAATCAAAAGACAAACTTGCAACAAAGTCAATTTTATTAAATGATAAAGTAGGCTATTTAGCAGTTTGATAGGAGAAACAATCCAAAGACTAAACATCAACATGACCTAAAAGACCACTAGAAAGTAAAGGATACAAAGCAATTAAAGAGGGATAAGTAAGACAACAATGCCATAATTTGAGATATAATGATGTAGAAGCAACACACAATCTAGGAGAAGTGAATTCAGAAAGATGCATTGAGGTGAACTCAAACATACGCTTAGCCTTACGCCCAGTCCCGACAATCTGTCTTGTCTAAGAATCAAACACAATACAACCTCATTTGTTAAATAATATGTCATAACTCATATCAACAAGTTGTCCAATAAAAATAAGGTTAAAGCTAATGGCAGGGACAAAATAAGTGTCATGAATGGATAAAGAAGGCAAAGAAATAGTATCAATATGACTAACTAGCATTTGGGAGTTATCAGTAGTATGTCTAGGGTGAGCAGTGGTAATAGGTGGCATAAAAGAGAATTGATTTTTCTGACCAGTCATATAGTTGCAACAAGTAGAATCAAAGAACCAACAAGATGTACCTGCGGGAATGGCTAAAGCAGCAAGTGAGCTAGCGATACCGAAGAGAAGTTTTCTAAGTAAGGCCTCATTGTCAATAGTAGAGGATCCTGAAATAGTAGTAGTAGTAGGTTCCTCATCGGTGGCAGATAAAGTAGGCTTGGTGAAGGAAGAACCAAAACTAGTTGATTTCCCTTGGCCAAATCTAGGAGGATAAGTAGGGCATTGATTAATAAGATGCCTGGTCTTCTTGCAATATCGGTAGAACAAAGTTAGACAGTGTGTAGCAATATGACCCTTCTTCTAGCAGGTTCAGTACTCAATAAATGGGTACTAATCGAAGGTGTGAGTAGATTGAGGGCAGTGAAACAAGCCTTAGAATTTCTTCCAAAAGCAGCAAAAGCCATCTCAGGGGTCTATTGAAGTAAGCCTAAACAGGTTTCCTCGGATTGGAGATAAGGAAAAGCATCTTCAAGAGTGGGCAGAAGGCTTTAATGCAATAAAGAAGCCTAAACAAGCTCAAATTCATTAGTGAGAGCCATCAAGAACTAAATAAGGTGAAGCTAATCTTTGTACTTAAAGAAGGCTTGAGCATCTTCCTCACACTTGAACATGGGCTCAAGGTAGGTTAGCTGATCCCAGATGGATTCAATCATGGCAAGAAACTCAAACAAAGCTTGACCCTTCTCATGTTTAATTGCACTAAGGTTCTTCTACAATTGAAACTGATTAAACAAGTCAAAAGAAGTGAAGTGACTAGCAAGGTGGTCTCATACCTCTTTGGTGGTGTCAAAACACCTAAATTGTTGATGGATACTGGGAGTAGAAGTATTCCAGAACCATATAATAATTTGATTATTTTTACTATCCTATTCATCCAGTCACTCAATATATTTCAAATCAGATTCGGCAGCTTCGCAAGTAGAAAAAGTAATATCACTTGTAATGTATCGATAGAGCTTTCAACGCTTCAAAAATCCATGCATACTTTCCAACCATAAATGATACTTGGAGCCATTGAGAATAACCGAGATAAGCTAAGCAATATCTGACTTCTCCATAAGAGACCAGAAATGTTAGAAATTTTGAAAAATCTGGAAAACTCAGAAAATTCAAGGAAACACTAAAGCAACAAACAAAACCTAAGAATAGAACATACATAGAGAAAGGAGCACAGCAAGCAAAATGGTGGCCAAAATAAAGGTCATACATGCCTTCACACACCTGTAAAAGTTGCTAGCCAGAAAAATGTGCATGGCGCATGAGTGAGCGTGTGGAGGCAGAAGGCTACCGGACTTGGTAGTCTGGCTGAAAGGAGGGAGGCAATCACAGTGGGGTGGCACGTGTTAGCAATAGTGGACGTCAGAAGCACAGATCTGGAGCTCGTGAACAATGACAACAAAGAGAAATTGACTGCGTTATTTGCTTGTTTTATTCTAGAAAAAAATTAGGCTCTGGTACCATGACAAACGCAAAGAAATAATGAAAAAATGATGGAAATTTTCAATGTATATTATTACAAAAGGGTTTACAAATTATATACACAAATAACTAATCTTCCTAATAAAGGCTAATAAATACAGAAGATAATATACGTATAATTATAGTGAATTATAGAATGTAACACTCATAATAGATTACTTACAAATGTAGCAAGACATAAACATGGATTGCACCAGACGGGGGAATGTGGTTTATGTGGGGATGGTGAGAAGGACCTTTTGCATGCTATTAGGGACTGTTTGATAGTTCATATGTTATGGGGAATGTTGGTTCCAATTTCCTTAGCTAATGAGTTCTTTGCTTTTACATATCATTGGTGGTGGCTTCAATGGAACTTGAGATTGAATGTGAGTGTAGAAGGAGTTAGTTGGCAGGTGTGGTTCCCTATTGCATGTCAGAACATTTGGTTGTCTAGGAATAAGAGAGTGTCTAATGGTGGCAGCGTTGAGCCTTCTAATTTCGATGCGAAAACTCATGCATGTGTGGCTTGGTTGGAAAAGGAGTTTACATGTATGAATCCTTCATGATATAAGACTGTAGTTTGGGAAGCCCTTTCGCTTGGAGTTATTAAGGTGAATGTGAATAGAACATACGGTTGCACCATGAGTAGAGCCACATGTGGAGGCTTAGTGTGAAATCATAAGGGAGAGGTTTTGAAAGGCTTTCCGGCTTTTATTGGAACCATGAGTAGTATGACTATGAACACTGAAGCTTGGGGTATGGTTTTGTGATTGAAGATAGCGTGGGATCTTGGTCTTTGTTTAGTTTGGGTGGAAAGTGATTGCTTCGAATAGGTTCAGTTGTTCAATTCAGGGCCAAATGTTGATCACCCAAAATATGAGCTAATTCAGCAAATCCAGGAGCTTGTGGAAAGAGATTGGCACATGGTTGTATCTCATTGCAAACTGTGAGGGTAACATAGTGATAGATTGTCTTTCTAAGGAGGCGTTGTCTTGTGCTCCTCACATTACTTTTTTCTCCTCTCCTCCTAGTTCTATTGTATAGGTAGGAGAGGGATTATGTTTCCCTTAGTTCTTCTACTAATACTTAAGTTTAGTTTTTCTTTGGGTTGTCATGTCCTGTTCGATAAAAAAAAAAAGAGATTCTTCTTTTTTTCCCTTTAATTAAAGATAATTTGTCTTTGATTTTCATGGATCAGATCATGTTTCAAGCTCAATTTAATACTAGTGGGGTTGGTAGTTAATTTCTTTTAAAAAGGCATACTTGTTCCAGACAAATATTTTATATGTACGGGATTTGCTACAATGATCGATAACAACAGAAATTAAGAGTAAGATGTAATAAATGTATAGGTCAAAAACAAATATATGAAAAAAAAAGACTATTTGCATAAACTTAATGTTATTAATCAATTGACTTCCTATAATAGGAAGGGTTGTGTTTAGAAAGTTTTAGACTTTAAAGTTTGCAGGTAATCCTTTTGTCACACTTTACTTTTTTGAGTCTTACCCTATCATCAGGAGCTGGAATAAGTTAGAATTGGAAATCAAGGATTGGTATGACTTCTTTTTTGGGCTTCCACTCTCCTTCTGGGAAGTCCCCTCTTTTTGTTACCCAATAGGCATTAATGGAGGAGTTCTTTCCCTATATCATCATTAGATCACCGATGAATAAGAAACAACCATTGAATATGTTCCTAGTAAAATGTAACTAATTATATAGCTTTTTGGAATCTAAAATCATTTGTCAAAGTTTTATAATTAAATAATACTATCATTTCAATCTCAATAAATACAAGCATTAGTTTATAATATAAAGTACTGAAACCACTTTCATACATGTTAAGGAACTTTTATTAATACATATTTAAATTTCTAAAAAAAAAAAAAATTTTCAGTTATACTCCAATTAATTCTATTTCTTTTATTAAAGCACAAGTTACAATATTAGTAATATAATAAATGAGGAGTGAAAATGACAAATTGCTACATGTCACTTTATATTATGGACCAAGAAAAACCCCATAACACACATTATAATATGGACCCAAGGGAATAATATTCTAAATCTATACAATTAATTTTGTAATTTAGTTTCTCATATAGAATTTAATTAATTTTAATTTTAAAATTTCTTTTAATAATAGCAACTATTATAACTATTCTTGATAATATTTTATAAACAATGTATACATTTTTAAAAGAAAAAATCTAATCTTTTATTATAGTTTAATACTTCTGTGGAGTGTTTTCTATCAACACTTATCTCAACATGCCTTCAATTCTAAAATAAAATTAAGACCATCAATAAAAATATTTCAAGATTAATACAATAGATTTTTAATTCATTCTTTTATATATATAATCTTAAATTTCTAGAATTCAAATAAAAAAACCAATAATAACTTTATATTATAATTTAAAAAAAATTTAACAATCAATAGAATATATAGATTGATCTAATATGTGTAGAAAATATTCAATATATACAAACTCTTCTAACATTTACAATTACACTACACCAAAAATAACCTTTCTCAGCGCTTAATAGTTGGCGGTTGTTTGGCGAACCGCAAAGAAAAGCCTCACATCATTTTTGTTAGCAGTTCTAGAAATAACCGCCAATAAAATTCTGACTTTTTCTTGGCGGTTATTTGGAGAACCGCCAACAAAAATGACGCGGGGGCTTTTCTTTGCGGTTCTCCAAATAACTGCCAAGAAAAGTCTAACTTTTATTGACGGTTATTTCTAGAATCGCCAAGAAAAGTTTTTACAATTTTTTTTTAAAAAAAAACACAAGGCACGGAATAGTAAACAAGCCACGGATCAATATTTATAACCATTGATAAAAAATATCTCACGATCTTCCTTTCTTTCCATCTCTTTTCTTACCACATCTCTTTCTACACCCACTTGTACATTTTCATGTCATGCATCAAACTCCATCACTTTCATATATTTGAATTTTTTCTCTCTCAACACCTAATCACTTTTCTTCCCTCTCTTTCTCTCTCCACACCCAATCTCTTTCTTCTTTAATCTGCAAGCTCTCTCTCCCTTATATCTCTTCTTCCTCTTTCATCAGATTCAGATCATCGTTCTTACTCGTTCAATCAAATTTTATCATTCTCTCCTTTTCTGTTTTTTTCTATTCTCTTGTCCCTCATTCAAGATTTTCAAAGCTTGGTCAAGATCTTGTAAAAATCTTGAAGCATGGTTTACATCTCATCTTGGCACCAACAGATTACAAGCTTCTTCTTCATCGGTGACTTTGTCCACTGCCTTCATTGTCAACTACAGTGTTTGTGTCTATCTTCACCAACGGCTTCATTCGCTCTCATCTCATCTTGGCTCTGAAGCAAGAAAATGAATTTTGAAGATGAAGGAAATTTTTAAAGCTTGTAATTTTTTATGACTTAAGGTATAAATATTGATTCTGTGGCAAAATTTTTTCTTCTTCTTTCTTATTTTGATTTTTTTGTTACAGTGTGGTTATGTAAAATTTCAATTAGATTTATCTATAATTTATGTTGTATATTTTTTTTTACCTTTGGATGATTCTAGATTACTTATTAAGGATGATTGTTCTGTGATTATTTAAAAAAAAAATTACTCTTCATTGGCGGTTATTTCAAATAACCGCCAAGAAAGGCTATTTTGTAATAAAAAATTTACCTTTTGTTGGGGTTATTTGAAATAACCGCCAACAAAAGTCTATTTTTGTTCGCAGTTAATTACCGCCAACAAAAGTTACC
Source organism: Adenanthera pavonina (assembly GCA_026686845.1). NCBI lineage: Eukaryota > Viridiplantae > Streptophyta > Magnoliopsida > Fabales > Fabaceae > Adenanthera > Adenanthera pavonina. The sequence continues at coordinate 17,315,213 of JAIVEN010000017.1, forward strand.
CTTATATCTGTTAGATAAGCTGGCTTCCCAAGAAGGGGGTGAATTGGGAAGATTAAAAATTTTCTACAAAATGTCAAGAAAGTGAAGAAGCAAAGTATGATGGTAAAACAGAGTATGAATAAATAAACTGTAAAAGTAGTAGTAAAGAGAAGAAAACTCAGATATTTATCCTCGTTCGGTCTCTCCACTTGACCTACATCCAATTCCCAAGTTACCACCTGAGATTTTCCACTATTCTATAAGAATTCAGTGGGCTTCTTACAAATGCCTCAGTACAAAGATGATGCTCTGTTTCTAGAGCTCACTCTTTCACTCTATGCACTCTTACTAAGTGCTTCCCAATCCCTTGTGATATCCCCTCACAAGAAAATCTTTCTTCCAGATGAAGATAAGATTCTTTACAATGATTAAACTCTCTTAAACAGAGTGAATATGAAAGTTGAAGTATAAATATTGAAGTGAGAGAGTAAGAGACTTTGAGTAGATGATTTGGCAGAGTTTCAGTATATACAAAATTAAAATCATTACCCACAACTTCAAATGATGTTATATTTATAGATTTAGGTCTCAACTATATGTTAGAGATACAATCTATCCGTTGGAGAAGTTATCTAACGGTTACTCTGAAAAACTATCCATTAACCAAATTGTTTAAATCCGGATCAGTCGGACGCAAAAGAAAGAAAGAATCGAAGGGAACGACAGAGGAGATCGAGAGAGCAGTGCTAGGGTTCGACTTTTCTGGCATCTAGGAGCTATTTTCGGACCTCAAGAGCTGGGATTCAAGTTGGTAAGCATTCCCTACTCCTCTCTCTCCATTTTCTTCGGTTGAAATTTGGGATTTCCGGTTGTATGGTTGGATTTCTGGTTTGGGGTGAAATCCACCGATTGAAATGGATGTTTTGGGGTTAAGAAAGTGTGTTTTGATGTTCTTGTTGCTTGAATATGAGTGTTGAAGGGATTATGTGTGTTTAGAGCTTAACCCTAGGTTGTTTTCAGTAATAGCTCTTAGGAATCCGAGGTGTCTGAGATTGTGTGATGTTTGAGTAATCCCTAAGAGCTTATTGATGCATGAAAAGGGTGTTGGAACCTTGGATTAGGTTAATGTGGTTGAATTGTGAGGTTTGATTTGTTGGTATATTGTGCTAATGGAAGAATTGTGACATCATAAAGGTTGTTGGCTAATCGAGAGGGGTTCACGTGTATTGGACAGTTCAAGGAAGCTTGTAATCGTGTGTGTGCAGTAACAACAATTGAGGTAACCGGGTGTTTGTTGATTTATATTATACTGCGTATTGGTATGTATATTATGTATATATATGCATGTTTCTTTCAAACCACGATATTGATGTGATTGTATGTACTATTTTCTATATATCGTGGTATGCACACAGCTAGATGTGGATTTGATGAGTAAGATGATGATGATATTGGCATGGCATGACATGGTGCATACATATGATTGTGACATGATGATAATGATTGTATGATGACACGTGAGCATCACCACATGGCATTGTGAGGCCTTGATATATGTGGTGGATTGGGTGGTGATGATGTGATGACGATACGATATAATTATATATGTTTTAGGGAGGATAAGGATGGATTATATGTTTTAGGGAGGATAAGGATAGAATCCCTGGGCTAAATCGCCTCCAATGGCCAGGAGGGGAAAGGCGCGCAGTGGACTGCACCTTCCCTAAATCGCTGCCAATTCGTGGTGGGAAAGGGGAAGGAGAGCCACAGACCGAAGATTAGTGTTACCTTTGGCCAGGTACGCTAATGGGAGGTAAGCTTGGTGATGTCCTGGAATCAGTCTTCACCAACTGTTGGACGGGAATTACCTATACGAAATGTCCTGTTATGATGATAGCCCGTGGTTCTAGCTGTGTGTGAGGGAGACATACATATCATTCATTGCACATTGCATTCATGAGTTGTATGGAATATATATATGTGTGTGTGTGTTTGTTTCCAGTTACTGAGACATTATCTCACCCCCCCTCTCCCATAAACTAACCTTTCAGGTGACGATTCTAGCACTAGTCCAGAGAAGATGCGGGAGTAGCTGTGTATGTGGGAAAAGTCTGTGTAGTGTGTGTATTTTGGATAATGTATCGTGCCAAGTAGGATAGGATGGTTTATAATGGATAATGATATGGTTAAGCCTGGTTTGTATGTATGTGTTGTATGTATGGTTTAGTATTTTGGATGTTGAGCCTTGTTGGTTTGTGTAAGGGCCTGTAGCCTGTTTGGTCAATTGGGTTCCAACGGGTCAAATCTCAGAAGAGTGGTTCCTTTGAGGTAAAACCTCTTTGGACAGGTTGGTTTGGGGGTTTTGGACCTGTATAATTAGTCTGGGAGTGTCCATTTGCCTTTGGTGGCAATTGGAGGTTGTTAGTGGTGAGTTTTGGTCAACAAGTGGCCAAAACGGTGTCAAGGGTATAGAATCTCCATACGGAGTTGGATTAAGGTAAAAGTGGTGTCTGTGGATAGATGGGGACTAGATTGACTTGTAGGAGTTGGAATCAAGTCAATCGGAGGTCGGAGCATTAAGTTATGAGCGTCAGAAGTTCGCCCCAGAGTGTTGAATTTGTTGATATGGTATATCAACAGGGGGCGCCGCGGCACCAGAGCAGACATAAGTGATGGAGTAGCAGGGAGGCCGGAGCTGCGGTGGTACTGTAGCGGCCATGGCCCCAGCCCAGTTTTTGGATGTTTTAAGTTGTTTCCGCTGTGTTTATGAATTTGGAAAGTTGTTTTGAGATGTCAAGGTTGTGTTAGGTCAGATTTTGAAGTTTTGGTTAAGTATGGAGGTGTCAGGAGGTAGGATGTTACAGCAAATCATTTAACAATTTATTAGTTTGAGTAAAACAATTTTAAAGTGACAAATAAAAAGGGATGAAGGGAGTATAAACAAATATAGTCCTTGTATTTCACAGTAAACTCGACCTTATGTTTCACCTTTATCCTTTAATTACTTTTTTTTTGGTTAAAATCTTGCCCTTTAATCAGAAAAATCACTCTAAATTTTCTTTCTTTCTAAGACGATAACAAATTATTTGGCAAAAAAGTTACTAGAACTAAGTCATCAAAAGAGTGACCTGGGACTGTTCTATGAAGCATTTTGTTTCAACATTTAAGAAAATGAAATATTTCAATATTTTTTAATGTTAAGGAGTTAAATTAGAATAAAATAAAATCAAAACATGAAATTGAAATCTAGGATTAATAAATTGTTTAAAAAATTCAAATAACAAATATCTATATCATTCCATCTCCCCTGGCTACAAAAAAAATATCACTAATATATATATATATCATGACTTACAATAATAAAGAACTAAAGATAACCATTATATATAATTTTGTCTCAAACAAAATTAATAAACTATATTGATAAGATATACATCAAATTTAAATTAATTCAAATCTTTAAAAATTTACTATCCCATCACTAAGTTCTATCTAAAGCGATGGTTACGTACGTGTAGCTGTAGTTCTCGAAAATTCTAACTTCGTACACATATTCTTTCTCTTCATATATACATACTATTCGTCATAAGCTCTCTCGCTGAATTTCATTCTCATTCTCTTTCGTACTATCATCACCAGATCAAAATATGGATGTTGCTCATAATGGTTCGAGTACCATATCATATGTTCATAGTTCTCCATTCACAAATCATCCATATATTCATGAGCCACCCCGTTATTATGGATCATTCCCTCATATAGAAACTTTTGTTCCTTCTCTGCCAACTCCTCAACCTGTTCATCCAAATTTCATTTTTCCTTATCATTCCAGGCCTCAAGTTCTTAAATCGCCTTTAATTTTTACTACTTATCGGGTGGCTCAGGGCCTTTACCGCCAGAAGATCTAGAGTTGTACCCCAAGATCGTGAAGCAGATAGAGTATTATTTCAGCAAAGAAAATCTGGTTAAAAATGTGTACTTGAGGAAGAAGATGGACAGATATGGCTAGGTTGATGTTTCAGAAATCGCCAACTTCAACAATCAAAGATATGACTTGGAATATATATCATATATTAGAAGCACTTGTTTGCTCTTCCACTGTGCAGATAAGGGGTTACAAGATGAGAAGACGATATAATTGGAAGGAATGGATCCTTCCTTCTAATAATATGAATGATGTTACGGAGTTGATAGAAAAAGTTAGGAGTTTCTTTGTAACATCCTACCTCCACTAATAACCAAATCACACGAAATACAACCAAACACAACCTAAACCGCTAGAAACAACATCTCACATCCTTAACCAGCGGAAACGAACCCCAAATTACCAAACTTTGGGCTGGGGCCGCGGCCGCTACAGGATCGCCAAGGCTCCGGCCTGTTCTGTTTCTCCCTCGCTACTGCCACCACTGGCGCCACGGTGCCCCCTGCTGATATCCCATATCAGCACTTCAACATTTTAGAGCAAACTTCCAACGCGCATAACTTTATGCTCCGACCTCCAATTGACTTGATTCTAACTCCTACAAGTCAATCCAGTTCCAATCTAATCACAGACACCACTTTCAGCTCAACCCAACTCCGTATGGAGATTCTGGACCCCTGACACCATTTTGGCCACTTATTGACCCAAACTCACCACTAACCAACCTTAATTGTCACCAAAGACAACTGGTCAGTTAGAGACCATTCATACAGGTCCAAACTCTCCAAACCAACATATCCAAAGAGGTTGCACCTCAAAGGAACCACTCCTTTGAGTTCTGACCCCCTTTGAACCCCAACATGGCAAAATGGGCTATAGGCCCTAAAACACAACCATCAAGCCCAAACCACTCTGGGCTCACAAATACTACCATACCAATTTCCAAATACATAACACTCTCAAAACACCAGCATAACACATTCCACATAAACATACCAAGCATACATTTGTCCGTAACAATCCTGTCAATCTCATACATTCAATACACAACTTTCAACCCTACTTGGCGCATAATACATTATCCAAAAAAAACAAACACTACATAGACTTCCCACATACAAAGCTACTCTCTAGGCTTCACCGGACTAGAGCCAAAACCTTCACCTGAAAGGGTTAGTCATGGGAGAGGGTGGGGTGAGACAATGTCTCAGTAACTAGGATCAACAACACATAAACATATATATATACAAATATGAATCATATAACATCTGAATGCAATGTAAAATGCATGATATGCATATCTTCCTCTCTGAGACTTCCATCATTATCCTTCTTAACACACGTATACATATAACCCATCCTTATCCTCCCTAATACACGTATACATATAACACATACTTATCCTCCCTAACACACATATACAAATAACTCATCCCTATCCTCCCTAACACATACAATCCACCCTTATCCTCCCTAACATATACAATATCACATACTCCAACCTTATTCTCCCTAATAATTTCATTTATCATCATATATCATACGTCATCATATCATCACCACTCCATCCGTCATACATCTCAATGTAACATTAACATGTGGTGATGCTAATGTATCATCATAATCATATCACATCAATGTCCTCATCACATATCTCATCACAATACTCATAAACATCATCTACTATAAACATACCACGATATATAATAACCACACACAAACATATCGCTATTGTGGTATGAAAGAGACATGCATATATATATACAACTATACATACTATCGTATAAAACCACAAACAAACACCCGGTTACCTCAGGTTGTCAATACCACGCTCAGGCAAGTTCTATACGCTTTCTTGAACACCAACACGCTTGAGCCCCACATGGTTAACCAATTAACCTTCATAACACATAATTTTCCCTTTAACACAATATATATCAATAATTACAATATCACAATTTACCCATTTTAGGCCTAACCCAAGGCTCCAACACCCCAATCATACATCAATAAGCTTCCAGGGATCGTTTAAACACTACTCGAACACATACTCTTCGGATTCCCAAGAGCCCTAACCGGAAACAACATAGGGTTAAGCTCAAATCACACATAAATCCTTCCAAACACACATCCAAACAACAAGAATATCAAAACACACTCCATTAACCTCAAATCATCCATTTCAATTGGTGGATTTTACCCCAAACCGGACACCCAACCTAAAAACCGAAAAATCCATATTTCCACCAATTAAAAACGAAGAGGGAGGTGTAGAAGTAACTTACCAACTTAAATCCAAGCTCCCTCAGTCTAAAATCACCCCTGGACGCCGGAGATTCAAACCCTAGCTCAGCTCTCTCACGATCTCCCTCGGTTTCCTTTTGTTTCTTTTCTGTCCGAGCGTCCGAAATGATCTAGCTTTAAGCAAAAATCTCGACTCTCGCCGTGGCTCCAGCATACCTCGCCACGGCTCCACCATCTGATTCGAAACAATGCCACTGGAAGGTCTCTCGCCGCAGCGAATCTGCTCCTCGCCGCGGCTCGGAGCCTTTTCTGGTTCCTCTTGAACCATATCCATTCTACTTCCTCCGATCCTGAACACATAACCAATAAAGATATCGTGAGGGGCATTACATTCTCCCTCAAGAACACAACTCAGAGCCAACAAGATGATCATGTTCAACCTTCTTAATTTACAAGAATATCAAAGTATGTATGACACTCTAGATAATTAAATTTAAAGGACTAAATTGAAACCAAAAGAAATTAAGAGATCAATTGTTTAAGAAGATTTGAAATAATAAATATCTATATCATTCCTTATCTCCAACATAAAAAGGAATCATTAAAAAAATTTTATCTTGACTTTAAATAATAAAGAACTAAAGATAGTTACCATAATATATAACTATTTTAAACAAAAAAATTAATGGAATATATTGATAAGATATACATGAAATTTAAAATAATTCAAAACTTTAAAATATTACTATCCCACCATCATATATTCTTTTTGGTTAATACGTACCTAGCTATAGTTCTCGATCATTCTAACTTCTCATATATTCTATCTCTTCATATATACGTACTCTTCGTCATAAGTTCTATCGCTGAATTTCATTATCTCATTCTCTTTTGTACTTTCGTCACCAGATCAAAATATGGATGTTGCTCATAATGGTTCGAGTACAATATCATATGTCCATAGTTCTCCATTCACAAATCATCCATATAGTCATGAGCCACCCCGTTATTATGGATCATTCCCTCATATAGAAACTTTTGTTCCTTCTCTGCCAACTCCTCAACCTGTTCATCCAAATTTTGTTTTACCATGTCATTCCCGGCCTCAAGTTCTTCAATCGCCATTAATTTTTACTACTTCTTGGGTGCCTTAGAGACCATTACCGCTAGAAGATCCAGAGTTGTACCCCAAGATCGTGAAGCAGATAGAGTATTATTTCAGCAAAGAAAATCTGGTCAAAGATGTGTACTTGAGGAAGAAGATGGACAGATATGGCTGGGTTGATGTTTCAGTAATCGCTAACTTCAACAAAATCAAAGATATGACTTGGAATATATATCATATATTAGAAGCACTTGCTTCTTCTTCCATTGTGCAGGTAAGGGCTTACAAGATGAGAAGACGAAATAACTGGAAGGAATGGATCCTTCCTCCTGATAATATGAATGATGATGTTAGGGAGTTGACAGAACAAGTTAGGAGTTTCTCCCTCAAGAACACAATTCAGAGCCAACAAGATGATCATGTTCAACCTTCTTCATTTACAAGATCACCAAATTATGTATGAAGCTCTATTTACAGTTTGATAGATTCTCTTATTCAGTTTAATTAATAGTATACTAATATTTACCAATCTTTTTCCAGGTTAAAGGAATTCAGTTCTCGAAGGAAATTATAAGTATATAATAGCTAGGACCATATTTGTTATTAGTTATTATAAGTCTTGATTGTTGCAGATGGCAATGTTAAATTGTAGGTATGAATATATATGAGAGAGATTTCTTTTTGGTCATCCCATTGTAAAAACAATCTTGAGATTATCTTGATGTTATAAGATTTATTTTATATCATTTGTACCTAAAGGGGATTATATAAGATCATATAGTATAAATCTCCATATCTCAAGGCGTTTTCTTTGAGTTTGCTTAATTTAAAATTTAAGTTGATAGTATATGTGGTTTTTTTTTTGGCTCTAATAGTATATGGGATTAATAAACATTAAATTATACATTCCATCTTTACAAAATTGACATAATTTAAATCTACTTTTGAAATTTAAATATTTAAAATTATATTCATATAGAATAATTTTTTTTAATTTATAACACGTTTGGTTGCATGTATCAGGAGGTAATCTAATGTAAAAACTTTACATTACATTACATTACATTCTTATTTAAGGCTCTTCTTCCTAAGGAGTCAGTTTAGTGTTTTGTATCTTAATGTTGTTTAATTTAAAAATAAAAAATAAATTAATTTACATGGTCTGTCAAACAAATTTAGAAAATAATTATTGTACTATGTAACACCCTACCTCCAGACACCTCCAGACTTGACCAAAAACTCTAAAATTCAACCAACCAGAATCCCAACAATTCAAAACAACTTCTCACAACCTCAAAACAATGGAAACGGACTCAAAAACGCCAGAAAATGGGTTAGGACCGCTGTCGCTACAGTACAGCTGCAGTTTCGGCCTCCCTTGTTTTTACTCGCTTCTAGCATCGCTGATGCCACAGCTTGGACTCCGGAGCCACGGTGCCCCATGCTAATATGGAATATCAGCAACTTTCATACTTTGGGGTGAACTTCCAATGCGTATAACTTTATACTTCAACCTTCGATTGACTTGATTCCAACCCCTACAAGTCAATCTAGTCCCAATCTAACCATAAATACCACCTTCACCTTAATCCAACTCCGTATGGAGATTCTGGACCCCTGACACCATTTTGTCCACTTATTGACTAAAACTCACCACTAACCATCTTCAACTACCACCAAAGGCAACTGGTCACTCAGTGACCATTTACACAGATTCAAAACCCCCAAACCAACTTGTCCAAAGAGGTTTCACCTCAAAGGAACCACTCCTCTGAGATTCGACCTCCTTGAATCTCAACTTGACAAAATGGGCTACAGGCCCTAAAAGACACTGGTCATCCCAAATCCAACTTTCATCACACATAACACATACACACAACATACATAACCATCAACAACACATTTTTCACATATAACCATACATACATCCATACAATCCATATTCACATCATACATTCATTACAAAACCTTCTATCCTACTTGGCATAAGATATATTATCCAATATACAAATACTACATAGACTATTCCCATGTATGCATCTACTCCCACATCTTCTCCGAACTAGTGTCAGAACAGTCACCTAAAAGGTTAATTCATGGGAGGGGGTGCGAGACAATGTCTCAGTAACTAGGGACAACTACACACACACACACATATATACATATATCTCATGCAACTCATGAATGCAAAGTGAAATGAATGGTATGCATGTCTCCCTCACACACAGCTAGAACACGGGCTGTCATCATAACATAACATTTCATACAGGTAACTCCCTTCCAACAGTAGGTGAAGACCGATTTTGGGACATTACTTAGCTCACCTTACACCAATGCAACGCGACCAAAGGTTACACTAGTGCTCGGACCGTGGCTCTCCTTCCCTTGGACCACCTCGAATTGGTGGTGATTTAGGGAAGGTACAGTCCACTACCGCCTGGCTCCTTTGGCCATAGGGGAGGATTTAGCAACATGGATCACAACCTTATCCTCCCTAATCATATCTCATATCATCATATTTCATATCATCATCACCACCTAATCCACCATATATCATAATCTCACAAAGTCATGTGGTGATGCTCATGTATCATCATATCACAGTGTCATGTATGCATCAAGTCATGTCATGTCAATATCATCATCATAATCATCCTCGTAATCATCACAATCATCATTTAGCTGTGTGCATACCATAATATATAGAAAACAACACATGCAAACACATCTATATCGTGGTATGAAAGAAACATGCACATATACAAGTATACATACTATCATGCAATACAATACAAAAAAATAAACAAACACCCGGTTAGCTCAGATTGTCAATATCATACACGTGAGTTCTATAAACTTCTCGAATTGTCCAACACGTGTGAACCCCCTCTCAGTTAACCAACAACCTTCATAATATCACAATTCTTCAATTAACACAATATACCAAATATCCAAATATCACAATTTAACCACTTTGGGCCTAACCCAAGGTTTCAATACCCCTTTCATGCATCAATAAGCTCTTAGGAATCATTCAAACATCACACAGACCCATACAACTCGGATTCCTCATACTCTCAACCAAGAACAACCTAGGGTTAAGCACTAAACACATATAATCCCTTTAAAACTCACATCCAAGTAACAAGAACACTAAAATACACTTCATTAACCACATTTTATCCATTTCAATCGGTGGATTTTGTCCCAAACTAGAAATCCAACTTCACAACCGAAAATCCCAAATTCCAACTGAAGAAAATGGAGAGAAAGGGGGTAAAGAACACTTACCAACTTGAATCCAAACTTCCAGAGGCTAAAAACAACTCCCAATGGTTGAATCCAACAAACCCTAGCTTTCTCCTCAGTTTCGCCTCCATCACTCCCTTCGTTTCTTTCTTTTCCGTTTGTCCGAACTGATCCGGTTTTAAACAAAAATCCCCACTCTCACTGCGGCCTCAGCATACCTCGCTGCGACTCCACCGTGATCAGCTAAATCAACACCACTGGAATGGTCCTCGCCATGGCGGCCCTGGTTCTCACCGCGACGTGGAGCTCTTCCAGACTCCACTTAAACCTTCCTCCATCCTGTTTTCTCCGGTCCTGAACACAAAGCCAAGAAAAATGACATGCGGGGTGTTACATACTACATTACTTTCCATTATATATTGATCAATCTCCTTATAAGTAACCCAATGGGGCCATAGTCTTTCTTACTAATTTTCACACCCTAAATATATATAATTTATTATGAAAAAGAGCTGAAATAGGTCATTAAGAAAATTACTTTCTTTTTATATAATTTTTTGAAAAATTAATTTTTTAGCACCTAAATTTACTCTGATATATACCTTCGATTCAGTCCTTATGCTTTAAAATTTTGTGATAAACTCTCTTAACCATTTAACTGATTGATAGATAGTCTCTTAAATGGGAAAACTATGTGTGAGGATTGCTGTAATGCCCCTCACGATATTTTTATTGGTTTTGTGTTCAGGACCGGAGGAAGTAGGACAGAGATAGGTACAAGAGGAACCAGAAAAGGCTCCGTGCCGTGGCAAGGAGCAGAGCCGCTCGGCGAGATACCTTCCAGTAGCATGGTTCCAGATCAGATGGTGGAGCCATGGCAAGGTATGCTGGAGCCGCGACGAGAGTCGAGATTTTTGCTTAAAACTAGATCATTTCGGACTCTCAGACAGAAAAGAAACAAAAGGAAACCGAGGGAGATCACGAGAGAGCTGAGTTAGGGTTTGAATCTCTGGCTTCCAAGGGTGATTTCAGACCAAGGGAGCTTGGATTTAAGTTGGTAAGTTACTTCTACACCTCCCTCTTCGTTTTTTTTAACTGGTGGAAATATGGATTTTTTGGGTTTTTAGGTAGGGTGTCCGGTTTGGGGTGAAATCCACCGATTGAAATAGATGATTTGAGGTTAATGGAGTGTGTTTGGTATTCTTGTTGTTTGGATGTGTGTTTGGAAGGATTTATGTGCGATTTGAGCTTAACCCTAGGTTGTTTCCGGTTAGGGCTCTTGGGAATACGAAGAGTAAGTGTTCGAGTAGTGTTTAAACGATCCCTGGGAGCTTATTAATGTATGTTTGGGGTGTTGGAGTCTTGGGTTAGGCCTAAAGTGGGTAAATTGTGATATTGTGATTATGGATATATTGTGTTAATGGGAGAATTATGTGTTATATAGGTTAATTGGTTAACCGTGTGGGGCTCAAGCGTGTCGGTGTTCAAGAAAGCGTGTGGAACTTGCCTGAGCATGGTATTGACAACATGAGGTAACCGGGTGTTTGTTTATGTGGTTTTATATGATAGTATGTATAGTTGCGTATATATGCATGCCTTTTTCATACCACAAAATCGATGTGTATGCGTGTAGTGTTTTTATATATATCGTGGTATGCGTATATTTAGATGACGTTTATGATTGTTCTGATGAGATAGGTGATGATGGCATTAATGTGATATGTTATGATGTATAGTTATTATGATGATGATAATGATATATTAACATCACCACATGTTATTGTTACATTGAGATATATGGCGGATGAAGTGGTGATGGTGTGATGATGTATGATGTATGATGATATAAATATTTGTTAGGGAGAATAAGGTTGGAGTATGTGATATTGTATATGTTAGGGAGGATAAGGGTGGATTGTATGTGTTAGGGAGGATAAGGATGGAAGTCCTGGAGAGGACAACATGCATATCATGCATTTTACATTGCATTCACGTGTTATATGATCCATATTTGTATATATATGTTTATGTGTTGTTGATCTCGGTTATTGAGACATTGTCTCACCCCACCCTCTCCCATGACTAACCCTTTCAGGTAAAGGTTCTGGCTCTAGTCCGGTGAAGCCTAAGGAGTAGCTGTGTACGTGGGAAGTCTATGTAGTGTTTGTATTTTTGGATAATGTATTATGTGCCAAGTAGGGTAGAAAGTTGTGTATTGAATGTATGAGATTGACAGGATTGCTGTGGATGAATGTATGATTGGTTATGTTTATGTGGAATGTGTTATGCTGGTGTTTTGAGAGCGTCATGTATTTGGAAATTGGTATGGTAGTATTTGTGAGCCCAGAGTGGTTTAGGCCTGATGGTTATGTTTTAGGGCCTATCGCCCGTTTTGTCATGTTGGGGTTCAAAGGGGTCAAAACTCAGAGGAGTGGTTCCTTTGAGGTGCAGCCTCCTTGAATATGTTGGTTTGTAGAGTTTGGATCAATAAGTGGTCAAAACAGTGTTAGAGGTCCAGAATCTCCATACAAAGTTGGATTGAGGTGAAAGTGGTGTCTGTGGTTAGATTAGGACTAGACTGACTTGTAGGAGTTGGAATCTAGTCAATCGGAGGTCGGAGCATAAAGTTATGCGCGTCGGAAGTTCGCCCTAAAACATTGAAGTGCTGATATGGGATATCAGCAAGGGGGCGCCGCGACACCAGTATCCAGGCCACGGCGCCAGTGATGCCAGTAGTGAGGGAGAAATAGAGCAGGCCAGAGCCGCGACAGTCCTGTAGCGGCCGCGACCCCAGCCCAAAATTTGGTGTATTTGGGTTCGTTTCCGCTGTTTTAGTGTATTGAGGTGTCGTTCTGAATTGTTTGAGTTGTGATTGGTGGAATTACGAGAGTTGTGGATGTTTAGTGGAGGTATATAAAGGTAGGATGTTGCAATTGCTGGATATGGGGTTTGGCTAAATAAAGGGAGAGGGGGAGGAGTATTTGTTTTACAATTGAAAGGCTAGAAAGTAGGTTAGAAATGTTTTGAATCACTTGGAAATATAGTGTAAGATACCTTGAAACTAGTTATTTTTTAGTGAGTTATAAAATATTTTTAATCTAATCTTTTAGGTTTCAATAGTTAAGAAAGGAGAATGAACCAATAACTCTAGCTCTCATGATAGAGCCTTTGAAGATTTAACTTTTGGGTTCTGTTTTCTAGGGCTGGTATCATTAAAAGAAGGGTGGAGAGAGAGAGGAGGGGGGCATTTGCCTTACTACTAAAAAGTGAAAAGGCATGTTGAAAATATTTTAAAACTCATTTGGATATTTTCAATTGGGTTACACTGCATTTTTTTTTATATAAAATTAAAAAAATAAAAATATATTTTTGGCTAATAATAACTATTTGTAAAATTCAAACTCATACAAAAGGGCATGATCAACATAGGTGAAAATTGTGCTTGTAAGGCTAGATCATTAAGTAGGACATTTTAGCATATGACGAAGAAAGTTAAAAATTCCAAGAAATAAGCTTATTTATTTTCACATGCCTTGATTAATGTTGAATAAAAGGATATGATTAACAAAATTTAATATCAAACTAAAATTCTATATATGCAAATTTATATCCCACCGAAATTTACGGTGCTATACTTAATATTTGTTTATTTGGATTATAAAACTAAGATGTTAAAATGTTTTCCAAGGAAAACAATTTATCGATAAAAATTATACAATGACTTACAATAATACTACTAATTCACAAATAAATGTAAAAAAAATTCTTTTCAACAAATATTTATAAAATACACAGGTTAGATACATATTAATTTTAAGTTAATTTAAATTAACGGATAACATAAATCCTCTATCTGATCATTTCAAAAAATTACTATCCCATCAAGCTCTATTTAATGAGATGGCGAGTAATAGCTTCTCATAGTTCTCATTTTGCACATATTCATTCTCTCTCTTCATATCTAATCTTCGGTAACACTTTTCTCTATTTCTTTTCATCGTCCCATTACCTTTTCTACAATATGGATGTGACCACTTATGGATCAAGCACTCCTTCTCTAACACCTCAACCTCTTCATCTAAATTCCATTCCTCCTTATTTTAGGCCTCAAGTTCTTCGATCACCATTAATTTTCACTACTTATCGAGTGACTCGAAGGCCATTACCACCGGAAGATCCTGAGCTGTACCCCATGATCGTGAAGGAGATTGAGTATTATTTCAGCAAAGAAAATCTGGTGAAACATGTGTACTTGAGGAAGAAGATGGACAGATATGGCTGGGTTGATGTTTCAGTAATTGCCAACTTCAAAAAATCAAAGAACTGACTTTGAATATATATAATATATTAGAAGCACTTGCTTCTTCTTCTTCCAGTGTGCACGTAAGGGTTTACAAGATGAGAAGAAGATATAGTTGGCAGGAATGGATCCTTCCTCCTGATTATCAGATTTCTATCGATAAATATACAGAGGCAGCAGAAAATACAAAATTGATAGAACAAGTCAGGAGTATCTCCTTCAAGAACACAACTCAAACTCAAAGTATGATTTTTTTGTTTTTCTAAAAGCAAAATGGTTTAATTATTGATTCTTTTATTGAGTTTAATGGGATGCTAATATTTAGCAATCTTTATTTTTTCAGGTTAAACAGTTCAATTTTTGGTGGGAAGAACGGTTATATGATAAGAGCGTCATATTTGTTCTGAGCCTTGATTGGCTTTTAGATTTTAGTTTTAAATTGTGGCTACTATATATAGGAACACTATTTTGATTTGTTTCTTTGTCGCCTCTGATTGTAAAAAGAAGTTTACGATTACTTGATATTATAAATTTCTTTTATAGTTGTACTTCAAAGTTTGATATTATAAAATTTCTACATTTGTGGTAATGCATGATAATGTTTTATAGGGTTGAACAACAATACTCGAAGCCCCGTTGGTCTAGTCCATCCCGTCAACATTGAGCCAACCGAGCCGGACCAATTTTCGGATCGAGCCAGGGTTAGGGTCAAGTGTTGTTGGCCCTGCTCGGCCCGTCCCAGTCCAACCTATATATATTTTCTTTTTTTTGTTTCTTTGTAATTATTTTATATATATTGATTGATTTTTTAAAATTTTTGTTCTTTATATATCTAATATAATACATTTACTATATAAATATTATGAAAATATTTTAAGATTTTAATGTTTCAATTTTTTTAAAATTTTGAATTGATTTTTTAACTTAATATTATATAAAAATAATATATAATGGTTAAGTATTCATAACTTTTTAAAAATATTATTTTTTTAACATTATTTTGTAAGAAAATCTATTTTTTGATATAAATAAATAAGTTTTTTGTTGTTAAATAAAGTTATTTTTTATTTTTTAAATAAAAAAAAAACTTAGGATCAGGCTGGCCTAGCCTTTGGACCAAGTGCTCATTGGGCCGGGCAACGGGCAGGTTCAAGCCTGACCCTCCCCTAAATGTTTTATATATCTCTATATACCATGGCATTTGCTCAAGACAAAATTTGTTTTTATAGTATATGTGATTATTAAGACATTTGAGAATTAAGCTTTTATTATTTGTAACATTAAATTATACTACTTTAGCGATAAACCATCTAGTTTCCCATAGTATTTTTGAAATTTAAATATTTGTAATTAGATTCATATAGCGTAAAAATTTTCTAGTTTAATCTTTCTTATTAAAATATTGTTAAATGTTGAATATATATAACTAATACAGCCAGTCATATGTAATGTGGACGATCAAAATATGCATAATTCATTATAAAAGAAGATAAAAGCTGATGATGAAATAAAATTACTTTTTTCATATTTAAGTTTAATCTTGACCTACAGATTCATAAACCTCTTAAGATCTATCTCAAGAAGAAAGATAGTTTATATATATATATCGAATAAAACAACTAAATACAAGGCTAAAATGCACTATTGATACCTTCATTTTATTTTAGTTTCACTTCTATTGCTTAATTATATTTTGTTATAATTTTATCCCTTATGTATACCTTAAGTTTTATTTTTCATCTCTTAATTTTGTTTTGTTCCAATGGTCCGTTCACTTTATTAGGTTTTGTATTCAATTTGTATAAACAATAAACTTCACTACAGTCCATGAATATGTATGTGAGAGAGAGAGAGAGAGAAAGAGGGAATCCATCTCTTGTGGCTGCTTTGACCATGCCAAGTCATACAGGTACAGGTGCAGTGCTGACGAAATATTTTTAAAATGGATGAAAGAAAAACAAAGGGTGAGAAATATTACTTCTTTGGTTGCTTCCTTTGCTTCCGAAAGGAATTTATATGTACTTGCTCAAATGCTTTCTCTTTCTCTAATTATTTTCTCAAGAACCAAACAAAGGATCAAAATGTCTACATAATTAAAGCTAAGGGAACACTTATTCTTGCATGCTGCGACATAATGTGCTCATAACACAAATTGTAAAGTAGCCGAGGTGGCCAAAGAGAACTGGTTCCAAAATATGGTTGATAACTCCTCAGAATCATCATCAATATCTTTAGCAGTAATTTGAGTAAACTATAGAGACTAGTAGATTATTTTACCCTATGAAAAAGGTCCCAACAACATGAAAAGCAACATATTAACAATTCTGGGAAAGCCAGAGCATTGAACCTTCCTTTCAAGAACTTAAAAACTTCATTGAGGGTTGCTGACAAATATGATACTACATTAGCAGGGGAAAAGCAAGAGACCCTCACAAGATACAGCACGAAGTGACTTCAACACTACTGCTCTGGCCATCTTATGAGAGGATCCTCCAGCTAGAAGTCCTCCTCAACAAATGCATCTCTTTTTCTGATAAATCCCGACATATTCATTTATGTATTCCCTCTTTCCGCTCAATCTGATAAATATCTGAGCCTCTACTGCCTTGACTCACACAATGCATCCATACTTTGAGTCAATCTTTATGTTTTATGAACAAAAGTTAGATGTGGCTGCAATATTGGACCTAAACCCACTATGCCTAACCCATACAACATAACAAATTTGCTTGACAAATGACAATCTTCAATTCCATGTTTTGATTTTATTTTATTCTAATTTAGCTCCTTAACTCTCAAAAAACTATTGAAATCTTTCATTTTCTTAAACACTGTCAAAACAAAGTACTTCATAGAACAGTCACATGTCACTCTTTGACCACTTAGCTCTAGAAACATTTTTTGTTAAATAATTTGGTATAGTTTTAGAAAGAAAGAAAATTTAGAGTGGTTTTTCTAATTCAAAAGGCAAGATTTAGCAGAAAAAATTAAAGGATGAAGGTGAAACATAGGGTCAAGCTTGATGTAAAATAGAAGAACCATGTTTTTTTAGTCCCTCCATTCGATTTTATATTTCACTTTAAGATTTTATACACAAACCAACAAATAATTAAATGATCTAGATTATAGTAATATTTAATGATCAAAATATCATTGATTTAAATGCTAAAATATGACTTGTACTTCACCTATACCATTATTTTTAATAAAAGATAAAATAGTAAAATATAATTAATGTTTTATTGGTAATGTAAAATGATATATAAATTGAGACATTTTAAAATTTTCTAAAATAATAGATAAAATGGGATGGATGGAGTAATAAAACAATAAATTTTATTACTATCTACCAAAATAATAGATTTAACATTGTACATATATACACAACAATTAACTAAAAAGATGGCCATAACCCTGGCTCCTTCAAGGCCAACAAAGTAAAAACAATACTCACATCTAATTGTAAATGTTAAAGCCTTATATATATATATATATATATCATAGTTTCATGTGTATAAATGTTGGAAGAGTTTGCATTCGATATTTTTTTACACATATTAGATCAATCTATTTATTCTATTGAGTGTTAATTTAAAATTTTTTTAGAATATAGTCATTTTGGGTTTTTTATTTGAATCCTAGAAATTTAAAACTATATATATAAGAATGAACTAAAAATGTATTGTCTTAATCTTGAAATATTTTTATTGATGGTCTTAATTTTTTTTTATAATTGAAGGTACATTGAAAAAAGTATCAATAGAAAACACTCCATAGAAGTATTGAACTGTGATAAAAGATTAGATTTTTTTTCTTCAAAATGTATACATTGTTTATAGAATATTATCAACAATAGCTATATTTGTTCCTATTATTAAAAGAAGTTTTAAAATTAAACTAAATTAAATTCTATAGGAGAAACGAAGTTGCAAAATTAATTGTATAGATTAATGATATTACTTCTTCTGGTCCATATTATAAGGTGTCTTAAGATGTTTTTCTTAGTCTATAACATTTGGTGACTTATAATACTTTTTTATTTTTATCCCTTATTTATTATATTACTACTATTGTAATTTATACCATATTTATTAAAATGAGTGTAATTAACAAGGGTATAATTGGATTTTTTTAAAATTTAAGGATGTAATAACAATTCCTTAACATACATGAAATTAGTTCTACCACCTTATAATATGGACCAAATGGAATATTTATTGAGATTGAAATGTTACTACTCCCTCTGATCCTTAATATTAAATTCTTTTAATCGAATCACGCTGATTAAAAATGTGACACTACTACAAAAATGGGCTTTCTAGGCGGTTATTTTTTGCTTTTATTGGCGGTTAAGAACCGCCTTCTATTGGAGCACCATAAAAGGTAGTGACTTTCGTAGGCGGCTCTTAACGGCCTACAAAAGTCTTCTTTTGTAGGCGTTTATTCAGATAACCGCCTGCAAAAACCCTTCTTGTAAGAAAACTGGAGGACTTTTGTAGGCCGTTATATAGATAACCGCCTACAAAAGTTGAGTTTTGCAGGGGGTCATCTCTATGACCGCCTACAAAAGTTGAATTTTGTAGGCGGTTATTTCTATAATCGCCTACAAAAAGTAAACTTTTGTAGACAGTTATATGGATAACCGCCTACTAAAGGTATCCATTTTTTTAAAAAAATCTTTTGATACTGGATTAATCCAATATCAAAATATTGACCTATTACACCCATTGACAAAAAAGAAATTATTATATTAAAAAATATCTACAAATTAATATCAACTTTATTAATAAATCAAAGAAATTACACACATTAATCCATAAAAGAAAAAAAAATAAAAGCTAAGATACAACTTAAACAATGAAAAAAAAAATCTAACATACAATCTAACAATACCATGACAAAAATAAATCAAATGCAGCAAATAGCTAGGATTAACCAAACTGAATCCATAATATTTGATCTTCTTCATATGTAGATATGTCAGGCTTGCCAAGATTGCTCCATACACCTAACATAAATGGAAAAATCAAAAGAACTCTAGGATATTGAAAGCATTAACAGCCATACTTTATGCAAATATAAATGACATATATTAGTTTGATTGCTTTGCTTAATAACTGCATTAGCTGAAAAGTAAATCACATTCCTCAAGAAAGAAATTACAAGGAAATTAAGAATTAATAGAATATATAATACATATATATAGAAGCAGAAATTTGAGCCTTTTTTTTTAGATAAAGGAAGTCATCATCAATGTATATATTAAAACCAAATTCTTGAACTCCTGTTACTTTACTGTAGAAAATATTTTTTGATTAGAGAATTACATGCAATTAATTTGAGTTCTTTTTTAGTTATCTTGACACAATAATTCTACAGCAACAACTCACAAAAAAGTTAGACTCGTCAATTATAAGCACTAGTATTTTCCAACGAATCCCAAATAAACTAAGATGTCTTTAAACATAAGGACTATCTTTATTCTAGGAGATTAAAGTAATACATGATTCAACCATAGACTATTTCTAGCAACCATAAACTAATTTTTAAAGAAAATTTAGTAGCATAATGACATAAAAATGAGAGTTTCCCAGGCCTTAAACCCTATGTTCATACAAAAACTAGCAAATGTCAACCAATCATAGCAGCAACCATGTACCTAATCATTTCCAATCATCAAATTACTTCTAATTAATAAAGTAATTATATTGCATGCCATTAGATATTAATACATGGCATACTAATGATAGAGGTCTAAAGGAAATCAGCAACATAACGACTTCGAAATCAAACATGCAAATCAAACATCAGTCAATGGGTACAACAATCATTCAACACCACCAATTTCAAGAACTTTGAAAGCAAGATTAATGTACCTTATAACCTTGTACTATACTATCCCCTTTAGTTTAGCACCTTATTTTGCTGCCTCAAAGCTTCTCAATTAAATAGCTAATATGTAACAAACACAAATGACATGTTCAACATGCATTACATAAGAGTATAAGGCTAAGAAAAATTTCTAAACTAGTTTAATATATGAAAGTGTTAAAATTTGACTCAACAAAGATTTAAGGGGCTAAGGGAAGTTTAGGTCATGACATGAATATGATGAATTCAATGAGTTAATAATGGTTCTAAATGCTTGATGGTGTCTTAGAAATGACATTAAGATGATGAGAATGTAAGAACTCAAGTTATATAGTAAAGTAGTAAATTGAAACCTAAAATGGCCAAGGGAAACCATGTCGATTTAAATAAGTGGAGAAGCCAATTTAAGATTTAAACCAGATTATATTTGTTAAACTAGGTCTCTATGCTATATGAATAATAAGAAATATGTCCGTGATGAGAAATCTCAATGAAATGCAAGTTTGGGTACTAAAGAATTTAAAACATGACATAAATGAACAGTAAAGTGTATGTCTGTCCTTGAGGGCCTTGGAGGTCGAAATTAAGTCTAAAATTTAACCTATATTTAGAGGGCAAGTAGAGGTTTTATTTGAGATAAACATGGTAGTTTTTGGAGATGTACAGAATATTCTATAAATTTTTGAATTTGGTCCAGAAAAGTTGTCATAAACCAGCTCTGCAGCCCTGCACCAGATCTGATATTTCAGTGTTTTCCTATACCAAATGGACTCCAATAAGTCTGAAATTTTGATAGTAGTTAGAACATGAGTAGAGCTTCCCAAAATATCCTAATTTGACTAATTTGAAAATCAACAACTCAAGTTATTCTTGTTCAAAGTTTCATAGTTACAACTCAAGTTATGCATGTTTCAAATTGTCATATTTACCACAGCTTCTCTAAGCAACAATCCAGCAATTGTTAAGTTAGTTTGGAGAACAAATAGTATTCTATCCTATGAGGTCAAAACAAATAGCAGAACATACACTAATCAAGTGGGAAGAGAAATAAAAAAAAAAAAGAAGAGCGTGTACCAAGGCTGAGAGATCAATTCTTGATCAAAAACCATGACTACTATCCACAGTGTATCAAGCTACCAGCACCAAGGAACAAACCAAATACAGCTTCACTTCCCAGCGTAGTCTGCCCAATATGTCTTATCTTTTAGGAGGCCAGGAACCTGCATGATTTCAAGATTATATTCACATCCAAGACATTTCAAAAGTGAGCTACACATTTCAGTAGAGCACTGCTTCCAAACTAATGGCCAAATAGAAAATTGCTACCTAGAGTGTTATCTGAGATGTATGACAACAGATCATCCTAAGCAGTGGAAAAATTGGCTCCCATCGGCTTAATTATAGTATAACACCACATTTGACTCAACAACTAGCATGACCCCCTTTGAAGCAGTATATGAAACTGCCCCCAATCCATTTTCACTCAATCTAGCCTTGCCATGGAAAAAAGTATGGGCTTTGACCGATCTTTTAGTGTACCTCTGCCCAAACATCAGAAGCAGATCAAACTTATCAACTAATTACTCTCAGCTATTGACCTCGTCATAACTTTATATGAGAAAAATAAGAGGTGCTTTCCAATTGTTTTTTATCTTCTGTTCTATCCCTTTTTAGAAGTACGTAAATTGAGCTAATCATGTTTGACAATCGAGATAGGTCCCCATGACTGAAGGGAAAGATATGATTGGAACCCAACGGACCATGTGTAAATGTGGATAATGGTTCCTTATAGATGTAACCAACTTGAATAGAAGAATTTGTGAAAATGAAATGGACTCACATGTATTCATCAGAATTCTCAGGATCATATAACATTTTTTCAATTGAACCATGTAGGGCTATAAGTCTATTCTGCTTCTCGGAGTAGGGGATATATATGCTCATATCTGCTCCATGAGAGACAATATTGAACTTGGGATAAAAAACATCAATGCCATGCACAACCCTATAGAGTCCAGGAAGGGTGAATGCAGTATGGCTCTCATATTGGCCAACAATATTCTTCCCGATAGAGAGTTCACGAGTCAACAAAATGGCTTGAGTTGCATTAGCATAATGAATCCTCAATACAAACAAAAATCACAAGAAAAGCCAAATTAAAAAGAACAGAGAGCTAGCTATAGAGATGGATATCAGAAGTTGAAAGACTAAAGAAGATGCCTTAGGTGCGATGTCCAACACAAGAAATGAAATGGCATCAGCAGCATTAATTATTCAGGAATTATGAATCATAGAACACTTAATTATGCCTATCCAAACACATGAATGAGTTTCATGGTGAAGTCATAGGATGGCTACTCATATAATGCCAAATGGGCATGCAAGATTTCACAAATTGAAGCAATCACATTCATGACAACCAAGTAAATGTGCCCAACAAACAATCACTTAAATGATGATTTTATCTTAAATAAGCATGAGACTGCAAAAGAAAGAATAGACGCAAAGGTTATATAATTGGTAATGATAATGTAAAAATAACAAGGAGAAACGTATAAAGCAACAAGTGTTAGCTAAAGTGCACTATTAGTAATCAGTATGCCCACCATATATCACAATATAGATACTAACGTTCCTGCAATCTCTTGGTATGTACTGGTAATGATAAAGTCAGCATTATTCATGGCTATTAAGTCAGCAGTGAATTGACATGAAAAATGGTATTTTTCCTCAAAATTTTTCCCACATATAGCTGAATCTAGATATTTTGTCATCTCTAGCGCATGTGCAACTGTACACTAAAAATACCAACATTTAAATCCAGTAAGTTACATTCTCAGTAGATGATAAAATGAACTTTGCATTTTGAATGGCATATTAAGTAGTAGATTAAACGACAGGGTACCTGGGTAACTCCTATCTTATAAGCCAGTAGCGATGCCACAAGATTCCCATCACTGTAATTTCCGATGATGAAATCAGGACGTCCCTGTAACTCAGCAGCAATTTCACTGGCAACATCTTGTGACACATGTAACCATCAATATAAAACAGAATGGATAAATGTATATTAAATTATGTAATTATTAGAGCTCATTTCCATGTATGAACAGAGTATGGGAAGCAATAATACCTAAAAATTAGCTCATAATCATGGAATCATTCATGCCATATATATATTCTCGGACATTTACCTGGGCATAAGTCTCCAAATAAGGCCAAACATCGAGATCCATTTACGGAGAATTCCTTTCTCTAATCTGAAAAGAACTCGCAAAATGTGAGTATGTTCAGTACCACATACTCTTTCTAGCCGCTGGTTGCATGTTGCACCTTTTGCATCAGGTATCAATCTGGTAACCTTTACAAAAAGTGCAATGAATTGTCATTTCAATTAAAAGAAAACTATAATATATAGATCCTTCAATTTTTTTAAAAAAAAAATTTGACCCCAGAATATGCACGTACAATTAGAATTTTAGGAGTGATATCCAGTCCTTGCTTCTGGATTCTAAGAAGCATCTCATTCTCAAGAGCACACACTTGATCCAGGATATAAACAACCTACAGATTAAAAACTTTTACGGTAGATGGTACTCTTACATGATAAATAACTTTAACTAATATGAGAGACAAAATATCAGAATGACTAATAATATAAAAGGTAAAAAGGGAGCAATGAATGCTATTTACAAATCCATACAAAATGTTATGCATTTATGGCATACAAGAAAATAAGAATACACCTGCCCACCAGTGTCAGGCAAACCCAAGACATTGGGTTGCCCAAAGTTGCCATGAGGAGATAATATGACGACATTAAACACCATAGGCACTCCCCCAAGAAAGATCTCTAATGTGGAAGGATCAGGCGCTTGAAGAATGTCTGAGAGCAGATGCATTATCTCTGACACTCGTTTGGCAGTATAACCCCAACCTTTCTCAAAACCCATTCCTTGTAATTTGCACACAGAAAGGAGAACTCGGACATGAACTTGAAGAAGCCACAAAATGCCAAAGGAGGAGAGCTTGGAAGGAGTCAGTAGGGAGCTTGCATAGAGTAGTATACGCGGAGGCGATGGGAATTGCTCAAAAGCACGTTTCAGGGCTAAAATTAAAACCAAAGTAAGCGGTTATTAAAATAACCGCATACTTTTCATTTTATTTATTTAATTTTTATTATTAAAATAAAAATAAAAGTAGGCGGTTATTTTAATAACCACCTACTATTTGATTATGTTTTTTTATTTTTTTATTAAATAATATATTAGTAAGCGGTTCTTTAATAAACCGCCTACAAATATCAAATTTTGTATGCGGTTATTTATATAACAACCTACAAATCCTTCTCATCTTATTTTTGTTAGCGTTTTTTTATATAACTGCCTACTATTAGGCGTCTATTATTCTCAAATCTGGCGTAGTGTGAGTTAAAGTTAGTAAACTACCTCGATTGCTTTAAAAATTATAACATTTTTCTAAAACTACCATTATTTAATCTTTTTTCTTTCTTTCTTTGAGATACATTAAATAAAGGTATTTTTTAACTTCCAAAAGTCTTTGAGTTGGGAGGAGATGCCCCTTCTTTTAACTCTTGGGGCTCTCTTTGGTTCCACCTCATTTTCATCCTCATCATTATTATCCTCTCTTGCATTCAAATCAATATACATGTCAACCCCTTCATTCACATCATCATACTCTTGTCGGTTCATTTGCTCTTGCAATCTATTCAATGTATCCCCCTGTGTATTTACTCGATCACTGAGGCCTGCTAACATTTCATGTATTTGTAGCATCAAATCACTGTTACTCTCTCTTCCTCTATCAGACATTTTCTCCCACACACAAGCAATAAAATGTTCAGTTATAAGGCTTTGGACTAGTATTACAATGGGAATATATAAGTCTATGTAATTGAAGCTATGCTAAGTATTACTACAAATAGAAACAATGGTCTGCACCATTGTTTTGATACCAAAATGTAACACTACTCCAATACACCTCCAATGTTGACCAGTTACTTAAAAAACTAACCAAACTAGGCCAAAACACCCCAACTTTAACCCTTAATTCAACAAAAATGCAAAAAACTTCAAGTAGGACTAGAACAGGGCAAAGCTGTGGCAAGCTACAGTGTAGCCATGGCCTGGGAGAAACAAAAAGGGGTGGTGCTATGGCCAAAATCTAACAAAATCACTTAGCACTGTGGCTAGACTTCTAGCGCCACAGAGCCCCATGCTAATACTATATTAGTAATTTCAACTTTTCCGGGGCAAAGTTCCATCGTGCATAACTTTATGTTCCAACCTCTAATTGACCTGATTCCAACTCCTATAAGTCAATCTTTCTCAATCTATCCGTATAGAGATTTTGGACACCGTTCACCATTTTTGTTACTTTTTGACCAAAACTCATAACTTGAACACTCCAATTGCTATAAAAGGCAATTTGACAATTATGAACCTTCCACACGGGTCTCAAATAACGCCGCTAACTTGTCCAAGGAGGTTTCACCATGAGGAAACCACTTCTCTGAGATTTGACCCATTTGAACCCCAAATTCACATAATAGGTTATATGCCCAAATTACACCATCTAGGCCTAAAAACCCCCTTTGGGCCCACATACGACCATACTGACTCATCAACACTATGAAACATGCATACATCACATCACATCATTCAAACTCATCGTCATCAACATCATCACATATCATTCATTGTAACACCTTACTCCAAAGCACTTCCTAACTTGACCAAATTCTTCAAAAAATAACCAAACACTGCCCAAATACCTCAAATTAACCTTCCAAAACATCAGAGCAGTGGAAAATGCCATGAAATACCTTGAGAAAACTAGAATAATGAAGACAAAGTGTAAGGTCATCGCACTACAGTACCACCGCGGCATCGATGCTCTCAAGTTTCAAATTTCCCAAAATAGAGCATTTGGCGTTATGGCTTGGCCCTAGCACCACGGTGTAACACTTTACTCCCAAACACCTTCTAACTTGACCAAAAATGTCAAAATCTAGCTCAACACAGCCTAAACATCTTGTATTTACCTTTAAACATGTCAAAGCAACAGAAAATGCCATAAAACAACTCGAGAAACACCAGAATAGTCGGAATAGTATGTAAGGTCACGGCTGCTACAGTACCGCTGCTGCTCTAGGGGCTCTTAGACTTACTGGCTCCATGTCCTGGCTTCCTGGTACCGTGACTTCCCCTGCTGATTTAAACCAGCAAATTTCCAACAATCTGAGGTGAACTTCCGACGAGCATAACTTTA
Organism: Adenanthera pavonina; assembly: GCA_026686845.1. Taxonomy (NCBI): domain Eukaryota; kingdom Viridiplantae; phylum Streptophyta; class Magnoliopsida; order Fabales; family Fabaceae; genus Adenanthera; species Adenanthera pavonina. The sequence continues at coordinate 17,342,177 of JAIVEN010000017.1, forward strand.
TGCTTCGACCTCCGATTAACCTAAATCCAACTCCTACAAGTCAATCTTGTCCAATATCTAACAATGGACACCAATCTTACTTCAATCTGACTCCGTATGGAGATTTTGGATATCCGAAAGCATTTTGGCCACTTTTTGACCAAAACTCACAACTTACAACTCCCACTTGCCACCAAAGGCAATTTGATCATTCGGGACCATTTACACAGGTCCTAATCCACTTAACTAAGATATCCAAAGAGGTTTCACCTCAAAGAAACCACTCCTCTGAGATTTGACCCCCTTGAACACTTAATTGATAAAGTGGGCTATAAGCCTAACACTCACATGATTGGCCCAAAACTCCTTTCAGGCTTACATATACTACCAAATGCCTCAACAACACTTTGTACCATGCAAGCGTCTCACAACATCATATCAAACACCATTCCACATCAATATCATATATAACCATCACATTCAACCACCATACATAAACATACATCTAACACGGTCATACTATCCTACTTGGCACAAAATACACATCTGTACACAATACATTACATAGACTTGATATTCCCACAAGTGATATACTACTCCCTTGAATTCTTCAGACTAGTGCCAGAACCTTCACCTGAAATTTTAGTTCATGGGAAAGGGGTGTGAGACAGAGTCTCAATAACCGAGAACAACCACATGCATATATATATCTCATACAATCTCATGAATGCAATATGAAATGGAATGGAATGTATGTCTCCCTTGCACACAGCTAGAACCACAAGCTATCGTCATAACAGGACATGTCATATAGGTGATTCCCTTCCAACAGTCAGTGAAGACTAATTCTAGGATATCACCAAGCTCACCTTACCCTAATACAACCCGACCAAAGGTTACACTATAGCTTGAATCGTGGCTCTTCTTCCCTTTAACCACCCCAAATTGGTGGTGATTTAGGAAAGATGTGATCTACTGCCGCCTGGCTCCCCTGGCCATAGGGGAGGATTTAGCGACAGGGATCTCATCCTTATCCTTATCATATATCATATCATATCATATCATCGTATATCATATCATCACCACCACCTAGTCACCATATACCTCACAATGTCATATGGTGATGCTCATATCATATCATCACATAATCATCATCATGTTTCACAATGTCATGCATTCATCATGTAATGTCATATCATCATTATCATCTCTAATCATCATACACTTTGTGTCTAATCGTGTACATACCACGATATAAAGACAAACCATACACACATATATCAATATCATGGTATGAACGTAAACATGCATATATACACATATATATAATAACATACAAAACAAATAATACAAACACCCGGTTACCTCTAGTTGTCAATTTCCACACACGTGGATTCCACGAACTTCTAGGATTGTCCAATGCAACTTGTACCCCTTATGGTCCACCAAACAACCTTCACAATACCATAATACCTCAATTAACATAATATACCAATTAACCAAAAACCATAATTCAACCATATAGGCCTAACCCAAGGTTCCAACATCAATTCCATACACCATTGAACTTCTAAAGACCATTCAAACTCAACTCAACCACACACACTTCGGATTCCTAAATACCTCAAACAAAAATAATATAGGGTTAAGCTTAAATCATGCATACTCCTTCTAAAACTCATACCCAAGGATCAAAAACACTAAATCATACTCCATTAATCTCATTTCATCCATTTTAATTGGTGGGATTCGGTTAAAACCAAAGATCCCAATATATACTCAAAAATTTCCAACTAAAAACTGAAGAAAAAGGAAAGACAGGAGTAGGGATCACTTCCCAACAAGAATCCAAGCTCCCAAGGGCCAGAAATCACTTTGAAGGGCTAAGAATCCCGAACCCTAACTCTACTTCTTCTTTCTCCTTCTGTTTCTCTCTCACTTTCCTGGTCTCAATCCGACTGAAATGTTTCTGTTCTAAATGAAACTGAGGCATAGCGTCACAACGGTAGGTAAGTTCACCACGGCATGAGTTTCCTTGCCCAGAAAATATTTCAGAATCCGGAACTCACTCGCCACAGCCGTCCTGTTTCTTGCCGCAGTGTAGAGCTCATTTTTCCTCTACTTGATCTTTCCTCTATCCCGTTTCCCCTGGTTCTATACACTGCCAAAATTACTTGGTTAGTAAGAGATGAAGTTAGGGATAATGTAATGAGGGTTGTTACATGCGGCATCCCTTGCTGATGATATATCAACACAAACTCAAATTCTTATGGTGAACTTTCAATATGCATAACTTTATGCTCAAACGTTTGATTGACCTCATTCCAACTCATACAGATCACTCTTGTCCCAAACTAATCGTAGACACCACTTTTACTTCAATCCATCTCCGTATGGAGATTTTGAACACCGAACACCATTTTTGCCACTTTTTGACTAAAACTCACAACTTATAACTCTCATTGTCCCCTAAAAGCAATTTGACCATTCAAGACCATTCACACAGGTCCTTTTTGACTCAACTAGCTTGTCCAAAAAAGTTTCATCTAAAAAAAAACCACTCCTTTGAGATTTAAGCACCCTTGAACCCCAAATAGACCAAATGGGCTATTTGCCTTGAAACTCACCAACAATGCCTAATTCCACCTTTGAGCACACATATACAACTATACTGACTCCTTAACACCGTGAACCATACATGCCACACCAGTCCACATAAATATAACAACATTTCCCATACATACACATCCAAATATCATTACAATCATTCATATTCTCATATCCATTACAACACACTATCCTACTTGACACAATGTACATATAGATATTACGCACATACACTACAGTCACTTGGTATTCCCAATCCTAGAGTAGCTATGCTTTCTTCATCTTCTCTGGATTAAAGCCAAAACCTTCACCTGAAAGGTTAGTTCATGAGAAAGGGGTGTGAGACAAAGCCTCAGTAATCGGGGACAACCACACACACATATATATAACTCATACAATATCATGAATGCAACATGAAATGGAATGCATGTCTCCTTTACACACAGCTAGAACCATGAGTTGTTGTCATAACAAAATATTCATACTGTAATTCCCTTCTAACAGTCGATGAAGACTGATTCTGGAACATCACCAAGCTCACCTCTTACTGGTACATCAAGCCAAAGGTAACACTAATGTTCAGATCATGGTTCTCCTTCTCCTTTCCCACCTTAAATTGGTGGCAATTTAGTGTTAGAGATTGTGCCCTAGGCCAATCATTGTATTATGAACATTATTCTTCATTATGAAAAAAGAAGGTGTTTTCCCTTACATTATTATATTGTTTGAATGTTTTGTTTATAATAATATCCTTGGATAAATTATTTTATCCTAAATATCTCAAGTCAATCATCTTTGTGGGAACAATGATGAATTAAGGCTAGTATGATTTTGATTGATAATTATGTATGAAGATAGAAATCAAAATCATAAGCTCTTGTTAAAGAATAGGTGCTAGATTGACTTATCATGAGATAGCTGCATGGATCAAGTCATAAGCATATCTTATATATGACCGTGTCACTAAACCCTCAAGCCTGAGATCATCATGGCTTCCTACATGGGGAACACTATACTTTGACATAGTCAAAAGTCACCTTTAATCGAGAGATCATAAAGGCTATGATTGGGCATAGTGAAACTTGTGTGAAGGAAGATGAATGGCCAAGATGGAATTTGTCCCTCTAATTAATGGAGAGATATATCTAGGCCCTTCGATGACTGAGACTGAGAAATGCATGGCCGTGCTCGAATAGAAGAGTTTCCATTTGTTTTATCAGTCTACTCGGAGATCGAGAAAGTGATGGTCGAGTAAAATGAGGATGATGTTTTCATGCCTCATACTTGACCCATATATCATGAGACAAAAGGGATGTCATCAGGTTATATGATATGTTGCATCGGATCTCTGATCTCATATGATTTGGGTAGTCACAATGTCTTGTTAGAGGCCACTTGTGACTTGTGGGTCCAATAGTGTTATTAGCCTACTGCCAACATCATAAGGGCCTATAGGGTGTCACACACAAGAATAGGCCAACATGAGCTAGAATGTCCAGATTCATTGAATCTAAAAATGTGTCTAGATTCAATGAATTTAATGTTCAATATAGGGTGATAGAATTATATAGATATTTGATATATATATATTAAAATTTGAAATATATATGTTTGATATATTATATATTTGATATATATTTCGAAATATATATATATTATTCAAATTAATTAGTTTTAAATTTTATTCTATATAATAAATTTAAATTTAAACTAATGTCATAATCTAAATTTGATTTATATGATAAATTAAATCTAGATTTGATTCTGAATGTAGATTAGATAGTTAGTTTAAATTTAATTTATTAGATAGATTTAAATTCAAACTAATCTATTTAATTAATATTTTATTTAGTTTAAATTATTATTTTAAATTAAATAAATATCAAATCCTATCTATATATTGATATAAATTAGGTTACAGAATCAATACAATTCTAATTACCCTAAGGAGAGAGCGGCCATACACTCATAGATAAAACTGTATGGACGAATGATGAACAGCGTAAGCGTACGCACTTGTACGAACGTACACAAATAAAGGTGCTAGCACGTCGTTCGAGTTGGACTCACCATTCATGTGGATACTGGTAGAAGGAGCTGACCAGTCGCATTAGCTCCTGAGGTCCGACGAAATGAAAAAGAACACCAAGGGATGCACTGGAGGTAAATTCTTTTTCCTACATCTCAATCTAAACAATGTTGACAGATCCATGGGAGGGAATTTCTTATAGTTTTGCCACTGCATGTATAGTGAAATTCCCAACATGTATGGAAGGTGCAGTCCACTGCCAGCCTTTCCCTCCTGGCCATAGGAGGCGATCTAGCTGTGGGGATCACATCCTTATCCTTCCTTATCATATATCATCACATATCATATCATTATTATCACCCGATCGCCATATATCTCACAATGCCATGTGATAATGCTCATGGTATATCATCGTATAATCATCATAATCATATTTCTCAATGTCATGCATACATATGTCATGTCACATCATCATCATCATAATCATCATCCACTATGTGTCTAGCCATGTGCATACCATGATATATACAAAAACCATACAAACACACAAACAATATCGTGGTATAAACAAAAACATGCATATATACACATATATACTAACATATAATACAAACCATACAAACAACATAAACACCAGGTTACCTCAGGTTATCAATTCCACATGCGTGATTTCCATGAGCTTCTTGGGTTATCCAACACACTTGTACATCTTTAGTCAACCAAACAATCTCTACAATATCATAAAATCCTTAATCAACATACAATACAATTGTCTAAATTCCCCAATTCAATCATATAGGCCTAACTCAACATTCCAACACCATTTTCATACATCCTTGAGCTCCTAAAACCCATTCAAACTCAATTCAACCACACACATCTCAGATTCCATACTCCCTCTAACAATTTCAACCTAGGGTTAAGCTCAAATCATATATACTCCCTTAAAACTCATACCCAAGCGCCACAAACACCAAATGACACCTTATTAATCCCATTTCATCCATTTTAATAGGTGGATTTCGGCCAAAATTGAAAATCCTAACATATATCCCAAAAACCTAACTCAAACCCAAAGAAAAATGGAGAGGGAGTAGTAGAGATCACTTACCAACCAAGATTGAAGCTTCCAAGGCTGAAAATACTCCCAAGAGCCTGATCTTTCAAGCCCTAGCACATCTTCTTCTTTCTCCCTCCGTTTTCCTTTTATTAGTTCGTCTGAAGTGATTCTGATTTAAACAAAAATCTTGACGCTCGCCACAGCGCTAGTAAGCTCATCGTGACGTGGAGCTTCTCAACTTGGAAAATATCTCCAAAATTGCAGCTCTCATCATGTGGTGGTCCTATCTTACGTCGCAGCATGAAGTTCATTTTTCTCCACTTTGATTCTTTCCTCCATCTTGGTTCCTCCAAATCTTCACATGACATCAATTGCACTTAATTAACTAGAGACTAAGTTAGGGATAATGTAATGAGGGTTGTTACATTCTCCCCTCCTTATAAAAATTTCGTCATCAAAATTTTAACTCTTACCTCAAGCAAAAATCTCAAGGTACCTTCTTCGCATGGATTCTTCTATCTCCCACATGACATCATTGGATGTCAAGTTGCTCCATAACACTTTCATTAATTTAATGGTCTTATTTCTTAACCCCTTTTCCTTTACATCGACAAATTGCAATCGTGTGACCTCAACAGTCAGATCCTCTCGTACTTGAACTTCCTCATCATCAATTATGTGACACAAATCAGGATGATACTTCTTGAGTTGAGACACGTGGAAAACATTGTGCAATCCTACGAGATTAGGTGGTAGCACCACTCAATACGCTACTAGCCCAATTCACTCTAGAATTTAATATGGAACCTATACCATGGAGTAAGCTTCTTCGCTCAAATTGATCTCCTAACACTTGTAGTAGGAGTGATCTACAAAAACACATAATCTCTAACATCAAACTCTAATGGCCTCCTCCATCTATCTGCATAACTTTTCTGCTAACTTTGAGCAGTCAGAAGCTTCTGTCTAATACTCTCTATTTGTTGAGAGGTATGATCCACAATATCTGGGCCCAAAAACGTCCACTCAACAAGTTCAATCCAACACAATTGTGATCTATACTTTCTGCCATACAATGCTTTATAAGGAAACATTTGTAAACTTGAGTGGTAACTATTATTATAGGCAAATTCAATTAATGGCAGGTATTGATCCCAATTGCCTTTATTCTCTAAAACATAAGCTCACAGTATGTCCTCTAGAGTTTGTATTGTTCTTTTAGTCTGCCTATTAGATTGAGGGTGATAAGCTGTACTGAAATTCAACTTTGTCCTCATGACCTTTTGAAGAGACTTCCAAAACCTGGAGGTAAACCTAGAATCTCTGTCTGACACAATATTCATTAGGACTCCATGCAGCCTTAAAATCTCATTCACATACAACTAGGCCAACCTTTCTATCGTAATGGTCTCTCGAATTGGAAGAAAATGAGCCGACTTCATCAACCTATCCACAATTACCCATATTGTCTTTTGCCCTGAAAAGGTCCTCGATAATTCCATCATGAAATCCATGGAGATACTATCTCATTTCCACTCTGGGATCTCCAGAGTTTGTAATATACCTACTAGCATTTGGCATTCAATCTTTACCTTCTAATAAACTAGACATGTTGCTACATATTCTGTAATGTCCCTTTTCATGCCTGGCCACCAATATCCTCACTTTAAATCTTGGTACATCTTAGTGGTACCTGGGAGAATAGTGTACCTACTTTTAAGAGCTTCCTCCAGAATAACATCTCATAATCCTGCAACATTTGCCACACAAATCTGACCATGGTACCAAATGATACCATCCTCCAATATATCAAAGTCCTAGGTCTCCACCATTTCAATTTGTTCTTAAATGCCTAAAAGATAGTTATCCTCCAACTGAGCATGGCAAAGGTTCTTCAATAAATCATTCGATACATTGATAAAGCCCATTACTAGTGCTCTAGGATGAACATTAATAGATAACTTCATACCTCTTAAGCTTTCCAGCAACTATTGCTCCCTTATCATCATTGTGGCTATATGGATCGACTTTCTACTCAGCATATTTGCCACTACATTGGCTTTCCTAGGATAATACTTCAAAGCAAGTTTATAATCCTTCAAGAATTCTACCGATCGCCTTTGTCTCATATTCAACTCTTTATGATCAAACAGATACTTCAGACTTTTGTGATCACTGAATATCTCAAACTGAGCACTATAAATATAATGCCTCAATAATTTCAAAGAAAATACTACAGCCGCTAGCTCAAGGTTGTGAGTAGGATAGTTCTTCTCATGAGGCTTCAACTGTTTTGAAGCATATGCCACAACTCTTCCTTATTGCATTAATACACACCCTAGACCCTTTTAGAGGCATTCGTGTAAACTGTGAATGGCTCAAGAGGGTTAGGAGAATCAACACTAGCGTGGATGTCAAACGAACCTTCAGCTCTTGGAATGCTCGCTCACACCAGTCATCCTAAGTGAAAGATCGATCCTTATGAGTGAGTCTAGTCAATGGCATAACAAGCTGAGAGAATCTCTTGATGAACCTTCGGTAGTAACAATCCAATCCCAGAAAGATGTGGATCTCAGTCATTAATTGCGGTCTCTCCCAATTCAACACCACTTCTACTTTACGAGGGTCCACATCTACATCTTTTGCAGAAATCACATAACCTAGAAATTTCACCTCCCGTAGCCAAAACTCACATTTACTAAGCTTGGCATATAGTTAGTGATCCCGCAACACTTACAATATAATCCGAAGATGGAGTGCATGGTTTTCCTCACTCTTGGAGTATATAAGAATGTTATCAATAAATACCACCATAAATTTATCCAAATATAGTCAAAAGACCCTGTTCATATAGTCCATAAAGATTGTTGTGGTATTGGTCAACCCGAATGGCATCATAAGGAACTTGTAATGCTCATATCAAGTTTGAAAAGCAGTTTTAGACATATCTTTAGTACGTACCCGTAATTGATAGTATCCCGACCTCAAATTGATTTTAAAGAAAACCAAGGCACCTGCTAACTGATCAATCAAGTCTTCAATACATGGCAAAGGATATTTATTCTTAATTTCCACTCGGTTCATCTGCCTATAATCAATGCACAATCTAAGGCTACCATCCTTCCTCTTAACAAGCAACACTGGAGCTCCTCAAGGTGAGACACTTGGTCAGATGAAACCCCTTTTTGACAAATCTTCAATATGTTTTTTAAGTTCTTTCAATTCAGAAGGTTCCATTCGATATGGAGCCTTCGAGATAGGACTTGTTCTGAGTACCAAATTAATGAAAAACTCTAGCTCTTGATGTAATATCCCAAAATTTTACTGGAAACTAAACAATGAAAGAGAAAATAATTGATGATAATACAAAATGTACAAGGAATTTATGAGAATGGACAGACACTATTTTGCGTGAAAAAGGGCAAAGAGGAAGAAATAGAAAAGCCCTCAAGGAAAATTACACCTAATGACCAGAAAGTTTCAAAAATTATAATTCAACCTAGGTTATAGGCAATTTTGTAAATATGTAAAATTACTGTCAAAACGAATCCCTCAATGAGAGAAGTCTAATGATATATGGCATTGAGGGTTAATGTTTAAGAATAAAGAAATAACCAGTGCCGAGTGTCCAAAAGTAACTTAAAACTGATAAAGTAAATTGTGGGCCCTACCGATGATTAAAGGATAACTAGGACAAGATATGGACCATACGCAGATACCATTTGGGATAGAATAGTTAAAGAAATATAAAAATAAAATTGAAATAGTCCTGTAACCCAAAAATACTAATTTACTATAAAAAGCTATTTTATTGGTACAGTTAAAATTTACCCAATTTAGGATATATCTAGACAAGAAAAAATTGAACAGACTGAACACTTGAAATACTCTTATTGGGCATGATTTTGGGGTAGCTTGGGCAGCATAATTGTTTGGAGAAAACTTCTCCAAGAAGTTGATATTTTTAGCCAAAAAGTAAGTATGGTTACTTTTACGAATTAACCATGATTAGCCACATAATTAAGCCACCTAATTAAGCCCTTAATTGCCCTCTCTCTACTTCATTTCATGAGTGTTCAATAGCAACAAAATAGAAAAGAAAATGCAAGGAAGGAAGAAAGGAAAGAGAGAAAGAAGAAGAAAAATACCAAGGAAAATTAAAGGCTTAAGTTTTGGTAAGTTGCTTTTTCTACTTCAAGCTTGATGTTTGCAAGGTTTGGTGCATGGTTCATGGAGTAGATTTCCGTCTTCACTCTCTTAGGGTTTTGGTCAAAATGTGATTAAGGAAGGAAATGAGTTTTCCAACCATTAAAGTTAGGGAAAAGCTTAGACTAACCACTAGGAGTAAGAATCTATCGATAGTTTGAAGTGTTTTGAAAAAAAAAATTCTTCCATTTTCATGATATTTTCAGTCAGAATAGGAGGAGTATTTAGAGTTATAATTTCATGATTTTTCCCTTAAAAATGGATTCCCCAATGTCTAAAACCTTAAAAGCAAGCGTGTTATACAAAGAAAGATCAAAGAAAAGTTAAGTGAAAAATTTAGGATTTAGTGAGCAATGTATTGTGTATCTTTTGAAATCAGTGGCTAAATTGATTAAATGATTATATGGATAGGTTCAAGGAAGTGTTCGAAGGCTCAAGAAGTAGAGTACCAAGTGTGGGAACGATTGGAACACATAAAGGGAGTTAATTCCCTTTACTAACATCACATTGTCATTATTGTTTCTTTGATACTTGACACTATGGCATATATATGAGATGTTGATTTGTGATATTTCTATATTGTTGGCTGAGTTTTATGAAGGGTTTGGAGCCTCAGGATGTCTATTTTGCAAAATGAAACTCTGCTGAAATTTTTGTAAAATGTATATGTTTTCGATTTGCCATGTGATGAACTATGCTTTCTTGATGTATTCATGCTCAATGTGATAATATGATGGCATGTTTGGGTATTAGCTACTAAGATTCTTTGAATCTCACCCTCCCACATATTAGCCATGAGTAGGTAGTGACAATGGCAAGACCTCCAAGGAAGAGAAGGGAAAGAAGAAAGAACTTGGTATTTAACTTGATGGTGATTGCATTGACCATGTGTTTTGACCTTTTATGTAAATTTTTAAATGAGATTTTAAATATGTTTCTACAATTTTTTATGTTGCTTTAGGATTTAGTGAAAGTACGGTATGATATGAAGATGATATATGGCCATGTAAATATTTTATAGCTTTTGTATGGTAAAGCGTTAGGATACAAATGATCATTTTGACCTCTACAGAGTGAAACCATCACTATTTGAACTTTTTAATATATAAAGTATAAATATTATATATGGTTAGAAAGTAAATAGAAAGGGCTTTAACATGGTCTAAAGATCACTTCATTTGGATGAGTGTCCGAATTATGGTGATTTTTCAAATTTATCCCAGAAAACTAGATTTTCTAAAATTGAATATATGAACAATGAAAATTCATGAAATTTACTATACTAATTGAGTATATGCTCTGTTTGATATTTTTTCCATATATATAATCTTTTAATATATCTTTAGAGACTCAAATCACTTTCAAATGATTTTTATTGAATTAGTTATAATTTTCCAAAGTTTAGTTAGGAAAAGAAATTTAAATAAATGAACAGTACCATGAAAATTTAAAAAAAAATCTGTTTTAAGCTTTATGTGATTCAAACTTCTAATTAAGTATAATTGAACTCTAATGAGGTATAATGCATGGGAAAATGGTCCTAAATAGAGGTGTTACAATTGAGGTGGTGGCAAGCGGTAATCTCCTCTAGAAACACATCAGGATATTCATATACCATTGGGTATCTTTCTATACCTCCTTCCATATCCACATTAACGGAGAAAAAAACCAGAAACCTTTGGCATCCTTTTTTCAAATACCTGTCAGTTTGGGCAAAGGACAAGCAAACATTTTTATCCCCTTTAACACTAAGGACATTCATGGGTAATAACACAATCTTTCGAGCACATCAAGAATATCATTATTTGCCTCCAACCAATCCATCCCAATTATCACATCAATCTCTTGCAATAGCAAACAGATTAAATCCAGAATAGTGCTTTACTGTTCAAAATGAATCACACAATTCAAACAAGTTTGAGCAGTTCTTAGTGAAACTCTCTTGGGTGTGGATATCGACAATTCAAAAGGTAATTCCATTGCCACAATACCCAATCTCCGAGCACTATCAAAAGATATAAAGGAGTGTGATACATCTAAATCAAACAATGCATGAATAGAGATAATATTAAGTTTAAGTTTACCCCTAATCAAGTTAGGTGTTGCATCCGCCTCCTGTTTAGTTATTGCAAAGACTCGTCCAGGCATTGTTGGCCTTCTCATTGCTTTGTCACGCCTTGGCTCATGATAATTCCGCGACATATGTCCCAATTTCCCATGATTATGGCAAATCAAGCACAAATGGTCACTATGGTTCATCTCACAATTTGTGCATAGATTTGAGGCACTGCTTGAACTGTATTAAGATGGACCTGAGTCTCTTCCTACATGTTCACTCTAACTGAAACTCCACTGGTCAAAGCCTCTTCAATAAAATGGTCCTCTACCATGCCAACCTTTATTAGACTGATCTCTGCCAAACCTACCTCTTCCTCTCCCATGACGGCCTCTTCCTTCACTAGAACCACCACTACCACTGCTACTACCAGATCCACTTCCTTTACTGACACCTTCGGTAGGTCCTAGGTGAGAAAAGGCTCGAATCATTGAATTCATCTTCTCTTCTTTAGTCTCCCACATTCTCCTGGATAGGACACGCATCTTCGCACACAAGTCCTCAAATGACACAAACTCAACCACTAATAACTGCTCCTTAATCTCTGGACAGGCTCCCTCAAACAACCTTTAAGCCTTCCACCTATCGTCAAGATAATTGTTCAGATAAGTGTAATACTTTGCCAAATCTAGGAATTGATCAATTTGATCATCCACTAACAATTCCCTTGTTGACAACCTAAGAACTCAGCCTTCATTTACATCATTAGGGTCGGAGGTAAGTACTATGCAAATAATCATTCCTTAAACTGATCCCAGGTCATTAGAGCACCCATCGCTTCCACACTTGGAAGGATACTTCTCTACCAACGCTTAGCCTTTTTCTCAAGCTTAAACGCTGTCAGTTGCACCTTTTGTTCAGAGGTGTAATCCATCACACCAAATATGTTTTCCAATTGCTCTATCCATTCCTTAGCTAATGCAGGATCCATTGTACCTTCGAAAGCTGAGGGATTGAACTTTCGAAAGTCTTTGAGTTGGGAGGAGATACCCCTTCTTTCTAATATTGGGGCTCTCTTAGATTCCACCTAATTCTCATTCTCATCATTATTACCCTTTTCTGCATTCAAATCAACATACATGTCGGCCTCTTCGATCACATTACCATACTTCTGTCGATTTATTTATTCTTGCAACTTATTCTATGTCTCCCCCTAAGTATTCACCCTATCACTGAGGCCAACCAACATCTCATACATCTATCGCATCAAGTCACTATTACTTTGCCTTCCTCTATGAGACATTTTCTCACTACACACAAGTAACAACACATTCAGTTAGATGGTTCTGGACTAGTATTGCCATGAGGATATTTAAGTCTATGTATTTAAAGTTGTGCCAAGCATTATTCCAAGCAGAAACAATGGCCCAAACCATTGCTCTAATATCAAAATGTAACACCTTACTCCAAAATATCTCCTAACTTAACCAAATACTTCAAAAACCAACAAAACACAACCCAAATACCTCAATTAACCTTCCAAAATATTAGAGCAACGGAAAACGCTAGGAAACACCTCAAGAACACCAAAACAACCAAGACAGAGTGTAGGGCCGCGACTGCTATTGTACCATTATGGTGCCAATGCTCTTGAGTTTCAAATTTACCAAAACAAAAGGTCTGGCACAACGACCTAGCCCTAGCGCTGCAGTGCCTTCTACTAATGCCATATCAGCATAAACTCAAATTCTTAAGACAAACTTCCAACGCGTATAACTTTATGCTCAGACCTCCGATTGACCTCATTCCAACTCATATAGATCAATCTTGTTCCAAACTAGCCATAAATACCACTTTCACCTAAATCCATCTCCGTATGGAAATTTTGGACACCTGACACTATTTTGACTGCTTTTTAACAAAAACTCACAACTTACAACTCCCATTTGCCACCAAAGGCAATTTAACCATTAGGAACCATTCACACAGGTTCTGTTTGACTCAACTAACTTATCCAAAGAGCTTTCTTCTCAAAGGAACCACTCCTCCGAGATTTGACCTCCCTTGAACCCTAAATAGACCAAATGGGCTATTTTCCCTGAAACTTACCAATAAGGCCCAATTCCACCTTTGAGCTCATATATACAACTATATTGTCTCCTTAACACCCCGAACCATACATGTCACATCAATCCACATCAATATAACAATATTTTACATACATACACATCCAAATATCATTCCAATCATCCAATTTCTCATACCCATGACAACACATTATCTTACTTGGCACAATATACATATAGACATTACACACATACACTACAGTCACTTGGTATTCCCAATTCCCTCTTCTTCTTTGGACTAATACCACAACTTTCACCTGAAAGGTTAGTTTATTGGAAAAGGGTGTGAGACAAAGTCTCAGTAATCAGGGACAACCACACACACACATATATAACTCACAATATCATCAATGCAACATGAAATAGAATGCATGTCTCCCTCGTACACAGCTAGAACCACAAGCTGTCGTCATAACAAGACATTTCGTACTAGTAATTCCCTTCCAACAGTTGATGAAGACCGTTTCTGGAACATCACCAAGCTCACCTCCCACTAGTGCACCCGAGCAAAGGTAACACTAATGTTCGGATCATGGTTCTCCTTCTCCTTTCCCACCTTAAATTGGTGGCAATTTAAGGAAGGTGCAATCCACTGCCAGCCTTTCCCTCCTGGCCATAGAAGGTGATTTAGTTGCAGGGGTCCCATCCTTATCTTCCCTTATCATATATCATCATATCATATCATCACATATCATATTATTATCACCACCCGATCACCATATATCTCATAATGCCATGTGGTGATACTCATGGTATATTATCGTATAATCATCATCATGTTTCTCAATGTCATGCATGCATCATGTCATGTCACATCATTATCATCATCATCTCAAATAATCATCATAATCATCATCCACTATATGTCTAACCGTGTGCATACCATGATATATACAAAAACCATACACACACAAAAACTATTTTGTGGTATAAACAAAAACATGCATATATACACATTTATACTAACTTATAATACAAACCATACAAACAATATAAACACTCGATTACCTTAGGTTGTCAATTCCACATATGCGTGATTTCCATGAGCTTCTTGGGTTATCCAACACACTTGTACATCTTTAGTCAACCAAACAATCTCTACAATATTGTAAAATCCTTAATCAACATACAATACAATTGTCCAAATTCCACAATTCAATCAAATAGGCCTAACCCAAGGTTCCAACACCATTTTCAATTCATCCTTGAGCTCCTAAAACCCATTCAAACTCAATTCAAACACACACATCTCAGATTCCATACTCCCTCTAACAATTTCAACCTAGGGTTAAGCTTAAATCATATATACTCCCTTAAAACTCATACCCAAGTGTCACAAACACCAAATCACACCTTATTGATCCCATTTCATCCATTGTAATTGGTGGATTTAAGCCAAAATGGAAAATCCCAACATATATCCCAAAAACTTAACTCAAAACTGAAGAAAATGGAGAGGAAGTAGTAGAAATCACTTACCAACCAAGATCGAAGCTTCCAAAGGCCAAAAATCACTCCCAAGGGCCTGATCTTTCAAGCCCTAGTGCAACTTCTTCTTTCTCCCTTCGTTTTCCTTTTATCTGTTCGTCTAAAGTGATTCTGATTTAAACAAAAACCTTGACACTCGCCACGGTGCCAATAAGCTCGCTGCGTCATGGAGCTTCTCTGCCTAGAAAATATCTCCAAAATTGCAGCTCTCTCGCTACGTTGGTCCTGTCTTACGCCACGACGTGGAACTCCTTTTTCTCTACTTTGATTCTTTCCTCTGTCCTAGTTCCTCCGGTTCTACACATGACATCAATTGCACTTAGTTAGCTAGGGACTAAGTTAGGGATAATGTAATAAGGGTTGTTACATTCATCATCAACAATATTCATATAATCATCATCATCTCAATGTTATCTTACTTGGTACAACATATAACATAAATAACACACACACACAACTGAAGACGTGAAAATTCCTAACGTTGGAGTGACTACAATTCCCTCGTCTTCTTCAAACTAGTGCTAGAGCCTTTACCTACAATGTTAGTCATGGGAGCGGGTGTGAGACAAAGTCTCAGTAATTAGGAACAACCACATGCAATATATATACTAATCCACATAATCGTGCATATGGTGCAATGAAATGCAAATGAATGATATGCATGTTCTCCCTTATACACTGCTAGACTTGTCATCATAAGACATTTCAAATAGACGATTCCCTTCTAACAGTCGGTGAAGACTAATTTCGAGACATCACCAAGCTCACCTTGCACTAATGTAACTTGACCAAATGTTACACTAATGCTTGGACCGTGGCTTTTCTTCCTCTCAACCACCTCAAATTGGTGGTAATTTAGGGAAAGTGCATCCCCAAATCCATTGCCATTTGTCTCTCCTAGCTATAGGAAAGGATTTAATGACATAGATGTTTCATCATATCATCTTATCCACTGCCACCTGGCTCTCCTAAGGAGAGAATTTAGTAGCAGGGATCTTTATAATTTCCTCATCATATATCATATTATCATCACCTTAACATCAATCTCTTACTATGCAATCACATAGTGATTATGCCAATGCCATGTTAACATGCCTCAAAACACACACACACACACACACATATATATATATATCATCATCATCATCATAATCATCATATAGACATGCTAGCATGCACTGGTATGAGAATGATATAACATCATAAATACATAAACATCCTATCTCATCTATCCGTGTGTATACCACGATATGTATAAAAACCATACACATACACTACAAATATTGTGGTATAAAAAGGAACATGTATATATATATCAACATAAAATCACATAAATCACAAACACCCAGTTACCTTAGATTGTCAATACCACACACGTGAATTCCACAAGCTTCTCAAATTGTCCAACATGACTTGTACTCCTACGGTCAACTAAATAACCTCTATAATGTCATAATTCCTTTAATTAACATATAGTATAATTATCCAAATTCCACAATTCAACTATTTAGGCTTAAATCAAGATTCCAATACCATTTTCATGCATCATTGAGCTCCTAAAGATCATTCAAACTCTAATCAACCACACATATTTTGGATTCCTAATTTCCTCAACCAAAAATAACCTAGTGTTGAGCTTAAACCATACATACTCCCTCTAAAACTCATACTCTAGCATAATTAACAATAAATCACACTCCGTTAATCCTATTTCATTCATTTTAATTGGTGGATTTAGGCCAAAACAAAAAACCTAACCATATATATGAAAATCTAACTCAAAAACCAAAGAACAATGGAGAGGAGGGAGCAACGATCACTTACCAATAATTTATCAAGCTTGACGAGCCCTAGCTTTGCTCTATGTTTCTCCCTCCATTTTTCCTTTCTCTGTTTGTCTGAAATGTTGCTGGTTTATAGGAATTCGAGGTGCGGCACTGCGACGTTGGATAAGTGCACTACTGGATGAGCCCCTTTTTGTCTGAAAACTCCATGAATTTCAAACTCACTCACCGCAGCATGGCCCTTTGATATTTCAAATTTTAGCTTTGTTCAATTTGGATCCTTTCTTCGGTCCTGGTTTCTCTGGTTCTGCACACATTATTAATTGTACTCCGTTAGCTAGAGACTAAGTTCTGAATAATGTAATGAAGGTTGTTACAGTAACAAATAACTTGTCCTTACCCATATGAATCTCCTTCATGGGATCTCCAATCACAGAGGTTGGGTTACTATCATTATTAATTTCATATTGGCTTAAGTCTCATCCCCCTCAACCTATTAATAATTTGTTTCTTCCATAAGGGTTTTGTCAAAGGATTTACTAGATTTACTTCTAACTTTACAAATTTAATTAAGATTACTCCATCTTTTAGCAACTACCTTATATTATTATGTCTCAACCGAATATGTCTACTTTTGCCATTAAAGGTCTTATGTTTAGTTATAGCTATCGCCGACTGGCTATCACAATGTAAAGGCATTGATGGTATTAGTTTTTCTCCTCCTAATGGAATATTTGTTAAGAAGCTTTTCAACCACTCAGCCTTAGTGCCAACCAGTTCCATAGCAATAAACTCTAAATCCCTTGAGGATTTTATAATAATACTCTGTTTGACTAATCTCCAGGATACTACACCACTACTAATAGTAAATACGTAGCCACTAGTGGAATTAATCTCACTTGAATCTGAGATCTAATTAGCATCACTGTATCATTCTAATATAGCGGGAAACACACTATAAAATATACCATAATTCATGGTTTCTCTTAAATATTTTATCAATCTAACCAGAGCCATCCAATGCTCACTGTCTGGACAATTGGTATATCTATTCAATCTACATGCAGCATATGCTATATCAGGCCTGGCAAAATTCATTAAATGCAACAGACATCTAATAATTTGTGCATATTTAGATTGAGCCATTGGATCACCTTTATGCTTTGGTAATTTTGTGCTAGCATAATAAGGAGTACGTAAAGGAGTATAATCAAAATGTCCAAACTTTTTAAGAATTTTTTCAACATAATGTTCTTGAGAAAGTAAAATATCATTTTCACTTCTTATAATCTTAACACCTAATATAACTTTTGCTTCACCTATATCTTTCATATCAAAATTTGAAGCAAGAAAAAGTTTAGTTTCAATAACAACATTCATGCTAGTACCAAAGATAAGCATATCATCCACATATAAACAAACAATTACATAATCACCATATATAAATTTTATATAAACACAACTTTCCACTTCAACAGTGGAAAAACCATCACTCGTTAAAACTTGTTCTAATTTTTCATGCCATTGCTTAGATGCTTGTTTTAATTCATATAAAGATTTAACAAGTTTACACATTTTATTTTCTTGTCCAGGACTAACACATCTTTCAATTTGTACCATATAAATTTCCTCTTCTAAATCACCATTTAAGAAAGATATTTTAATATCCATTTGATGAATATAAAGTTTATGAACTGAAGTTAAAGCAATCAGAATTCTTACAGAAGAAATTCTTGTAACAGGAGAAAAAGTATCAAAATAATCAATATTTTCTTTTTGAGTAAAATCTTTAGCTACAAGCCTAACTTTATATTTATCAATGGACCTATCAAGGTTAAGTTTCTTCTTAAAAACCCATTTACAACCAATAGGCTTAGTTCCTGGAGGCAAAAATACTAAAACCCAAGTTTTATTCTGATTAAAAGAATCAACTTCAGTTTTAATTGCTTCTTTCCAAAGATGAGCTTCTGAAGAAGAAATAGCTTCATAAAAAGTTAAAGGATCATCTTGTACCATATAAGTATAAAAATCATTTCCAAAGAAGTTTCTTTCCTTTGAATTTTCAATCAAATTTTCATTTGAATTTTGTTTAGGAGAAGTAGTAATTTCCAAATTTTTAGGAATATATTCAATTTTTAGAGGAAAAATATGCTCAAAAAATCCTGCATCTTTAGTTTCTGTAATAGTGTTATGATCCAAAATATCACTTTTCAAAACCAGAAATCTATAAGCTGCACTATTCTGAGTATATCCAATAAACATACAATTTGAAGTTTTAGACCCAATTTTCCTTTTCTTAGGATTAGGCAACATTACTTTAGTGAGGCACCTCCACACTTTTAAATATTTTAGGTTAGGTACATAACCTTTCCATAATTCATAAGATGTTTTATTTATTTTCTTATGAGGTATTCTATTTTGTAAAAAACAAGTAGAAAACAAAATTTCACCCCATAAATTATTTGGTGTAAAAGAACTTACAAGCAAAGCATTCATCATTTCTTTTAAAGTTCTTTTTTTCTTTCAGCTGCTCCATTAGACTCAGGTAAATATGGAGGAATTACTTCATGTATTATTCCTTCTTTTTCACAAAAATCATTAAATAAAACATATTATCCTCCTCTATCAGACCTTATTCTTTTAATCTTTTTATTTAGTTGATTTTCTACCTCTGCTTTATGCAAAAGAAACATTTCAAAAGCCTCATATTTATTTCTCAATAAATATACTTTAGTATATCTTGAAAAATCATCTATAAGAGTAATATAATATTTTTTACCACCTCTTGTCATTGTTTGTTTTAAATTACCCAAATTAGTGTGAATTAAAGCAAATAATTCAGTTTATTTTTGTGTAGAGAAATGTGATTTTTTAGTTATTTTAGCTTTTGTACACACTTCACATTTGTTTAAATTATTATTTATATTTCCAGAAATTAAACCAAGTTGTTGCATTTTCATTATGTAAGTTCTACTAACATGTCCTAATCTAGCATGCCAAATATCAAAAGAATCAATCATATAAACAAGCAAGAAAGAAGAAGGTGCATTTTCATTCATTTCAACACCATTTAGAACAAATAGTCCCTGGTTACAATAACTCTTTTCCCATGAAAACATTATTCTTTGTCATTACAATCTTGTCAGATTCAAATGACACTTTAACCCCAGCATTTCCCAACAGAGCTATTGACACTAAGTTTGCTCTAATATCTTGCACATGTGCCTAGTACATCATTGAAAGCCAATGTCTTTCCAAATGTGAGCTTGAGAATCACTTTTCCTTTCCCTAGAACTTTTGCAGTTCGGGAATCAATAAGGTAAATGTGGTCTTTTCCTTCCTTTATAGGATCATAGGAGGCAAACATCTCTCTATTTGGACAAATGTGCCTGGTAGCCCCAGAGCCTACCACCCATTTTTGAATCATACCTCTTGTTGTGTGGCTTTGTCTCCATCAGGTTTGCCTTTAAGGCCATCTCCTTGCCCTTTCCTGCTCGAATCTCCTTTCGGTTGGTGTCTTCAATGATAATGTGAGTGATGAGGTCAAACAATGACAATTGCTTCTGCTTGTATTTGAGTTACTGTTTGTAATCTTTCCATGAATTAGATAGTTTCTCAATCAAAATCCCAACTACAAATTCATCTAGAAGGTTGCTCTTCTCAATACAGAGTTCTTCTAGCAATTTATGGTATTTGTTAATCAGCAGCTTGATGCCTTTCTCTTCAGACATCTTCAATTGGTAGTAATTTTTTATCACAAATTTCTACTTTCCAGCATCCTCATCAGTGTACTTTGTGATCAGTGACTCCCAGATGCTACTAGCTTTCTTATAGACACAATATACATAGAACAAATCATTAGACAATGTGCTAATAATAGTATGCCTACATACCTTATTAGCATAAGCCCAAATGTTTCTCTGGGCTTGATCAGCATCTACAGTAGGCTCAATTTGAGTAAGAGTCACAGTAACCCCATGCATGTCCAGCACCAAGAATACATGTTCTTACCATCATTTGAAGTTTTTACCATCAAACACCTCAATTTTTGAAATGTCTGGGAACAACTTAGAAAGTGGCAGTACGGTGAGCACAAAGACAAAAGCAGCACCACCACCACCACGGATAACTCTAGTAGGTATAGCAATGGTAACGTTAGTAGCATTAGGATTAACAGTAGCATCATGATGTGACTCCATAACTCTTAATGTACAAGGAAACAAAACAGTAGAAGCAGAACTCAGGCGAGGAACAAGAGAAGAGAAAAATGTCAAAGAGCTCGATGTACTCTAAACCTTCAGCAAGCATTGCCTTTTACAGGCCGAGGATGCAAAGGAAAATGTTAGGCAACAATATAATCAAATAATTTCTTGGTAAGCTAAAAGTATTTTAAATTTTTCAAAAATATGTCAATAAAAATGCCTAATACTGCCTCTAACTCGTGCGTACTGTGTTGGCCTACTATTGTGCGCACAAGCCTACTCCTTCTCTTGACCTTTTTACTTGCTCTAGAACTCATCTTAGTATATATATACTAAGGCTTCCTTAATTTTAAGCAACGTGAGACTTCCTTTTTAACACACACCCACACACCACACAAACTCTAACATTTTGTACTTAAAATAAATTATGCAAGACCATATCCATATTAAATAAATCTCTTACACGTAAAATATATATTGCATTTTCTCAATAATATTTGTTGTTATATTTATTTATTTTTTCAATTAATAGACTTTTTCCTTGTTTCATCAAGTAAATAGGAGCATAATGGTGTTTGGAGACAGATTTGGAAGTTGAAGTCTCCTCAGATGTGTCGTGTGTTTATGTGGTTGTGTACTCATAATAGATTACTTACAAAGGTAGCAAACCATAAACACGGATTGCACCAGATGGAGGAATGTGGTTTATGTGGGGATGGTGATAAGGACCTTTTGCACGCT
The DNA here is from genome assembly GCA_026686845.1 of Adenanthera pavonina. Lineage (NCBI taxonomy): Eukaryota > Viridiplantae > Streptophyta > Magnoliopsida > Fabales > Fabaceae > Adenanthera > Adenanthera pavonina. The sequence goes on from JAIVEN010000017.1 coordinate 17,364,455, forward strand.
ATTAGGGACTGTTCGTTAGTTCATGCATTATGGGGAATGTTAGTTCTGGTTTCCTTGGCTAATGAGTTCTTTGCTTTTACATATCATTGATGGTGGCTTCAATGGAACTTGAGATTGAATCTGAGTGTGGAAGGAGTAAGTTGGTAGGTGTGGTTCCCTATTGCATGTCATAACATTTGGTTGTCTAGGAATAAGAGAGTGTTTGATGGTGGTGGGGTTGAGCCTTCTGATTTCGATGCTAAAACTCGTGCATGTGTGGCTTGGTCGGGAAAGGAGTTCACGTGTACGAATCCTTCACGATATAAGACTGTAGTTTGGAAAGCCTCTTCACCCGAAGTTATTAAGGTGAATGTGGATGGAGCATACAGTCACACCACGGGTAGAGCTGCTTGTAGAGGTTTAGCGCAAAATCATAAGGGAGAGGTTTTGAAAGGTTTTATGGCTTTCATCAGAGCCATGAGTAGTATGAACACTGAAGCTTGGGGTATGGTTTTGGGATTCAAGATGGCCTAGGATCGTAGTCTTTTTTCAGTTTGGGTGGAAAGCAATTGCTTCGAATGGGTTCAGTTGGTCAATTCAGGGACAAATGTTGATCACCCAAAATGGAGAGGGACTTTGTTTCCCTTAGTTATTCCACTGATACTTTAGTTTTTCTTTTGGTTGTTGTGTCCTGTTCGATCCAAAACAAAAGAAAGAGAGATTCTTCTTTTTTCCCTTTAATTAAAGATAATTTGTCTTTGATTTTCATGGAGCAAACCATGTTTCAAGCTCAATTTAATACTAGAAGGGTTGGTAGTTAATTTCTTTTAAAAAAGGCATACTTGTTCTAGACAAATATTATATATAGGATTTGCTACAATGATCGACCAAACATACTTGAACAGAAAAGAGTGCTCAAGAAATAACAACAGAAATTAAGAGTAAGATGTACTAAGTGTATAGGTCGAAAACAAATATATGAAAAAAAGGATTATTTGCATAAACTTAATGTTATTAATAAATAGACTTCCTATAATAGGAAGGCCAGGGTTGTGTTTGGAAAGTTTTAGACTTTAAGTTTGCAGGTTATCATTTTGTCATTTTTTTTTTGGAGTCTTAACCTATCCTCAAGAGTCGGAATAATATAGAATTGGAAATCAAGGATTGGAATGACTTTCTCTTTTGGGCTTCTACTCTCCTTCTGGAAGTCCCCACTTTTTTTCACCCTATAGGCATTAATGGAAGAGTTCTTTCCCTATATCATCATGAGATCACCATTGAATAAGAAACAACCATTGAATATGTTGCTAGTAAAATGTAACTAAATTATTCTAGCTTTTTGGAATGTGACATCATTTGTCAAAGTTTTATAATTAAGTAATACTAACATTTCAATCTCAATAAATATATCCTTCAATCCATAATATAAGATGTTGGAACCACTTTCACACATATTAAAAAAATTTTATTAATATATCTTTAAATTTAAAAAAAAATCAAAATTTTTCAGTTATATCCCTATTAATTCCACAACTTTTATTAAAGCACAAGTTACAATACTAGTAATATAATAAATGAGAAGCAAAAATGACAAACGAATACATGTCACTTTATATTATAGACCAAGAAAAATCCCTCAAGACACATTATAATATGGACATACGGGAAAAATATCTTTAATTTATACAATTAATTTTGTAATTTAGTTTCTCATATAGAATTTAATTAATTTTAATTTTAAAATTTCTTTTAATAATAGCAACCATTATAACTATTCTTGATAATATTCTATAAGCCATGTATATATTTTGAAAAGAAAATTCTAATTTTTATTATATTCTAATACTTCTATGGAGTGTTTTCTATCAACACTTTTCTCAACATACCTTCAATTCTAAAATAAAATTAAGACCATCAATAAAAATATTTCAAGATTAATTGAATAGAATTTTAATTCATTCTTATATATATATAGTCTTAAATTTCTAGAATTCAAATAAAAAACCAAAAATGACTTTATATTACAAATTTTTAAAAAAAAATTAACACTCAATAGAATAAATAGATTGATCTAATATACGTAGAAAATATTCAATATATACAAACTTTTCCAACATTTACACACATGTTACTATGATATATAGGGCTTTAACATTTACAATTAGGTGTGAGTGTCATAAATCGTTTTTTATTTTGTTAATGATATTTTGAAAAAATATAAATAAATTTTACTATATTGCAGGTTATTTAATAATTTTATTGGTATAAGTAAAAAAATTTTAAAGTGACAAATAAAATGGGATGAAGAGAGTATAAAAAAATATGGTCCTTCTATTTTGAAACAAACTAAACCTTATGCTTCACCTTCATCCCTTAATTAATTTTTTTTTGTTAAAATCTCGCCCTTTAAATTAGAAAAACCATTCTAAATTTTCTTTTTTTCTGAGATGATAACAAATTATTTGGCAAAAAAGTTACTAGAACTAAGTCGTCACAGAGTGACATGGGACTGTTCTATCATGCATTTTGTTTTGACATTTAAGAAAATGAAATATTTCAATATTTTTTAATGTTGAGTTAAATTAGAATAAAATAAAATCGAAACATGAAATTGAAATCTATGATAAATAAATTGATTAAAAAATTCAAATAACAAATGTCTATATCATTCCATCTCTCTTAGCTAAAAACAATATATCACTAATATATATATATCATGACTTAAAATAACAAAGAACTAAAGATAACCATTATATATATAATTTTATCTCAAACAAAATTAATTAACTATATTGATAAGATATACATCAAATTTAAATTAATTCAAATCTTTAAAAATTTACCATCCCATTACTAATTTCTATTTAAAGCGATGGTTACGTACGTGTAGCTGTAGTTCTCGAAAATTGTAACTTCGTACACATTCTTTCTCTTTATATATACGTACTCTTCGTGATAAGTTCTCTCGCTGAATTTCATTATCTCATTCTCTTTCGTCCTATCGTCACCAGATCAAAATATGGATGTTGCTCATAATGGTTCGAGTACCATATCATATGTTCATAGTTCTCCATTCACAAATCATCCATATATTCATGAGCCACCCCGTTATTATGGATCATTCCCTCATATAGAAACTTTTGTTCCTTCTCTGCCAACTCCTCAACCTGTTCATCCAAATTTTGTTTTACCATATCATTTCTGGCCTCAAGTTCTTCAATCGCCGTTAATTTTTACTACTTCTCGGGTGCCTCAGAGACCATTACCGCTAGAAGATCCAGAGTTGTACCCCAGGATCGTGAAGCAGATAGAATATTATTTCAGCAAGGAAAATCTGGTGAAAGATGTGTACTTGAGGAAGAAGATGGACAGATATGGCTGGGTTGATGTTTCAGTAATCGCCAACTTCAACAAGATCAAAGAACTGACTTGGAATATATATCATATATTAGAAGCACTTGTTTCTTCTTCCACTGTGCAGATAAGGGGTTACAAGATGAGAAGACGATATAATTGGAAGGAATGCATCCTTCCTTCTCATAATATGAATGATGTTACGGAGTTGACAGAAAAAGGTGGGAGTATCTCCCTCAAGAACACAATTCAGAGCCAAGAAGATGATCGTGTTCAACCTTCTTAATTTAAAAGATCACGCTTCTTGAAGGAAATTATAAGTATATAATAGCTAGGATCGTATTTGTTATTATAAGTCTTGATTGACTTTTAGTAGATGGTGATGTTAAATTGTAGGATCGGAAAGTTATTCCTTTTTGAAAAGGAGGAGGCCCATTGTAAAAACAATCTTGTGATTATCTTGACGTTATAAGATTTATTTTATATTATTTGTACTTCAAGGAGATTATACAAGATCATATATTGGATAAATCTTCATATATCAAGGCGTTTTCTTCGACTTAGCTTACTATAAAATTTATAATGATAGTATATGTGATTAATTTTTTTTTTGGTGCTAATAGTATATGTTATTAATTAGAAATTTGAGAAGTAAGCTTTTATTATTTTGAATATTAAATTAGAAATTCGATCTTTACAAAATTGACATAATTTAAATCTACTTTTGAAATTTAAATATTTAAAATTAGCTTCATATAGAATAATTTTTTTTAATTTACGGCACGTTTGTTTGCATGTATCAAGAGGTAATCTAATGTAAAAACTTTACATTGCATTACATTTTTATTTAAGGTCCTTGTTCATCAGGAGGCATTTTAGTGTTTTGAATCTTAATTTTGTTTAATTTAAAATAAAAAATAAATTAATTTACATGGTCTATTAAACAAAATTAGAAAATAATTATTGTACTACATTACTTTCCATTATATATCGATCTCCTCCCATGTAACCAAATGGAGCCATAGTCTTTCTTACTAATTTTGACGATCAAAATATGCATAATTTATTATGAAAAAGAGCTGCAATAGATAATTAAGAAAATTACTTTCTTTATATATAAAGTTTTGAGAAATTAATTTTTTGAAGCACCTAAATTTATTCTAATATATATTTTCCATTTAGTCCTTATGCTTTAAAATTGTGTGATAAACTCTCTTAACCATTCAAAATTGATTGATAGATAGTCTCTTAAATGGGAAAACTACGTTTGAACATTGCCGAAGATGGGGTTTGGTAAAACAGGGAGAGGGGGAAGAGTATTTGTTTTACTATTGCTAGAAAGTAGGTTAGAAATGTTTTGAATCACTTGGAAATATAGTGTAAGATACTTTGAATCGAGTTATTTTTGAGTTGCAAAATACTTTTAATCTAATCTTTCAACTTTCAATAGTCAAGAAAGGAGAACGAACCAGTAACTCTAGCCCTCATGATAGAGCCTTTGAAGGTTTAATCTTTGGGTTTTGTATTCTGGTGCTCGTAACATCAAAAGAAGAAAGAGGGAGAGAGAGAGAGTAAGGGCCATTTGCCTTACTGGTTAAAACTGAAAAGGCATGTTGAAAATATTTTAAAACTCATTTGGATATTTTCATTTGGGTTACTGTAACAACCCTCATTGGCATTGTATGCAGGACCGTAGAAAACAAGTCGGAGGAAGGTTCAAGTGGAGCAGAAAAGAGTTTCACACCGTAGTGAGAAGCAAGGCCACCATGACGAGGGTCAATTCCAGTGGTTCTCTTCTGCTGAATGTGGTGGAGCTGCGGCGGACTGTTCTGGAGCCGCGGTGAGAGTCGCAAATTTGGTTTAAATTAGAATCATTTTGGATGATCGGAAAAAAAGAAACAAAGGGAGCAATAGAGAAAAATGGAGGAGTTATGCTAGGGTTTACTATTTCCGACCATTGAGAGTGATTTTCGAACCTCAAGAGCTTGGATCCATGTTGGTAAGTGATCCCTACTCGTCCTTCTCCATTTTCTTCAGTTCAAACTTGGGATTTTTCAGTTATATGTTGCGATTTCTGGTTTGGGCCTAAATCCACTGATTGAAATGGATGAAATGGGATTAAGGAAGTGTGTTTTGATGTTCTTATTACTTAGATGTGAATTTTGAAAGGTGTATGCTGAATTATACCTAACCCTAGGTTGATTTCTAGTTATTAAGGCTTGGAATCTGAAATATATAAGATTGATTATGGTTTACATGGGTTAATGAGGTTTATTGATGTATGGAAATTTGGTTGAAACCTTGGGTTATGCGTAAATGGTTGAATTGTGGAAATTGGATATTTGGATTATATGTTAATTGAGGTATTATAATGTTGTGAAGGTTGTTGACTAATTGGAGAATTCTAGTCTTGCAATTGGCATTCAAGAAAGCTTGTGGAAGCTCATGCGTATGGTATTGACAACCTGAGATAACTGGGTATTTGTATTTCTTGTATTGTATGATATTATGTATACTTATGCATATATGCATGTTTCTTTCATACCACAATATTGATGTGTTTGTGTGTACGGTTTTCTATATATCGTGGTATACACACAGCTAGATGATGATGACATATGTGATGATGATGTGATATGGCTGATGCATAGCATGACATTGAGATCATGATAATGATGATGATGATGATTATATGTTGATATGAGCATCACCACATAACATTGTGAGATTGTGATATGGTGGATTGGGTGGTGATGATATGATATATGATATGATTATGATGATATATGATTACGAAGGATAAGGATGGGATCCCTGCGGCTACATCGCCTCCTATGGCCAGGAGGGAAAGGCGTGCAGCAGACTGCACCTTTCCTAAATCGCTGCCAGTTCATGGTGGGAAAGGGGAAAGAGAGCCACAATCTGAACATTAGTATTACCTTTGGCCAGGTACATCAACGGGAGGTGAGCTTGATGATACACTGGAATCAGTCTTCACTGATTGTTAGAAGGGGATTACCTATATGAAATGTCCTGTTATGACAACAACTTGTGATTCTAGCTCTGTGTGTGTGGTTGTTCCCAATTACTGAGACAATGCCTCACTCCCCTCTCCCATGAACTAACCTTTCAAGTGACGGTTTTGGCACTAGTTCTGAGAAGACAAGGGCGTAGCTTTAAATGAGGCAATATTAGGTCTATGTAGCGTTTGTTTATTTGGATTTGTATCTTGTGCCAAGTAGGATAGTCTGATTGTAATGGATGTAAGGATTCTTATGGTTGTTATGTTATGGCTATTGTTATTATATTATGTAAGTGGAATTGTGTTGTATGTGCTGTGTATGTTGGTTGTGGTATATGTAAGCCCAGAGGTGGAATTGGGCCTTGTTGGTGTATTTTAGGGCCTGTAGCCCGTTTTGTTAATTGAGGTTCAAGGGGGATCTGTAACATCTTACCTCAAATATAACCAAAATCTCACGAAATACAACCAAACACAACCCAATCTGCTTAAAAATAACATCTCACATCCTCAAACCAGCGGAAACGAACCCCAAATTACCAAACTTTGGGCTGGGGTCGCGGCCGCTACAGGACCGCTGCGGCTCCGGCCTGCTCTGTTTCTCCCTCGCTACTGCCATCACCGACGCCGCGGCCTGGATACTGGTGCTGCAGCGCCCGCTTGCTGATATCCCATATCAGCACTTCAACGTTTTAGGGCAAACTTCCGACACGCATAACTTTATGCTGCGATCTCCGATTAACTTGATTCCAACTCCTACAAGTCAATCTAGTCCCAAACTAACCACAGACACCATTTTCACCTCAATCCAACTCCGTATAGAGATTCTAGACCCCTGACACCGTTTTGGCCACTTATTGACCAAAACTCATCACTAACCAATTCCAATTGTCACCCAAGACAACTGGTCACTCAGAGACCAGTCATACATGTCCAAAATCCCCGAACTAACATGTCCAAAGAGGTTTCATCTCAAAGGAACCACTCCTCTGAGTTTTGACCCCCTTGAACCTCAACACGACAAGACGGGCTACCGGCCCTAAAACACAACCATCAGGCCCAAACCACTCTGGGCTCACAATTGCGACCATACCAATTTCCAAACACTTAACACTTTCAAAACCCGCATAACACATTCCACTTAAACATAACCAAGCATACATTCATCCATAACAATCCTGTCAATCTCATACATTCAATACACAACTATCTACCCTACTTGGCACATAATACATTATCCAAAAATACAAACATTACATAGACTTCCCACGTACACCGCTACTCTCTAGGCTTCACCGGACAAGAGCCAGAATCTTCACCTGAAAGGGTTAGTCATGGGAGAGGTTGGGGTGAGACAATGTCTCAGTAACCAGGATCAACAACACATAAACATATATATATATACACATACAAATATGAATCATATAACATATGAATGCAATGTAAAATGCATGATATGCATGTCGTCCTCTCTGGGACTCCCATCCTTATCCTTCCTAACACACATACACAAATAACCCATCCTTATCCTCCCTAACACATAAATACAAATAACCCATCGTTATCCTCCCTAACAATTTCATTTATCATCATATATCATACGTCATCACATCATCACTACTTCATCCGTCATACATCTCAATGTAACAATAACATGTGGTGATGCTAATGTATCATCATAATCATCATGATCATCATATCATATCACATCAATGTTCTCATCACATATCCCATCACAATACTCATAAACATCATCTACTATACACATACCACGATATATAATAACCACACACAAACATATCACTATCGTGGTATGAAAGAGACAAGCATATATATATACCATTGTACATACTATCGTATAAAACCACATAAACAAACACCCGGTTACCTCAGGTTGTCAATACCACGCTCAGGCAAGTTCCACATGCTTTCTTGAACACCGACATGCTTGAGCCCCACACGGTTAACCAATTAACCTTCATAACGCATAATTCTCCCATTAACACAATATATCCATAATCACAATATCACAATTTAACCACTGTAGGCTTAACCTAAGGCTCCAACACCCCAATCATACATGAATAAGCTCTCAGGGATCATTTAAACACTACTTGAACACATACTCTTCGTATTCCCAAGAGTCCTAACCGGAAACAACTTAAGGTTAAGCTCAAATCGCACATAAACCCTTCCAAACACACATCCAACCAATAAGAATACCAAAACATACTCCATTAACGTCAAATCATCCATTTCAATCGGTGGATTTCACCCCAAATCGGAAATCCAACCTTAACACCGAAAATCCCAAACTTCAACCGAAGAAAATGGAGAGGGAGGAGTAGAGAACACTTACCAACTTGAATCCAAGCTCTTGAGGTCCGAAAATCACTCCTAGGAGCCGGGAATCCCGAACCCTAGCACTGCTCCTCGCGGTCTCCCTCTATTTCCTCCGTTTCTTTCTTTTTCATTCGACTGAACTGATCCGGATTTAAACAAATTTCCCGACTCTCGCCGCGGCTCCACCAACTAATTGGAACAATGCCACTGGAAGGTCTCTCTCCGTGGCGGCTCTGCTCCTCGCCTCGGCGCGGAGCCTTTTCTGGTTCCTCTTGAACCATATCCATCCTACTTCCTCTGATCCTGAACACACGACCAATAAAGATATCGTGAGGGGCGTTACACTCTCCTCTCCTTATAAAAATTTCGTCCTTGAAATTTTAACTCTTACCTCAAGCAAAAATCTCTGGATACTTCCTCCGCATAACTCTTTTGCCAACTCTGAGCAAAAAGAAGCTTCTGACGAATACTTTCTATTTGCTAAGAGGTTTGATTAACAATATCTGGGCCCAAAAGACTCCTTTGACGGAGTTCAACCCAACACAACGGCGATCTGCATTTCCTACCATATAATGCTTCATATGGAGCCATCTGCAAACTCGAGTGGAAACTGTTGTTGTAGGCAAATTCAACCAATGGCACAAACTGATCCCAATTACCTTTGTTCTCTAGAACACACGTCCTAAGCATGTCCTCCAGAGTCTGAATAGTCCTTTCAGTCTGCCCATTGGATTGAGGGTGATAAGCAGTACTGAAACTCAATTTCATACCCATGGCCTTCTGCAGAGATTTCCAAAACCTGGATTGTGAATCTGGGATCTCTATCTGACACAATATTCATCAGGATTCTATGCATCCTTACAATTTCATTTACGTACAATTGGGCTAACTTCTCCATCGAAATAGTTTCCCGAATTAGAAGAAAATGGGCCGACTTCGTCAATCTGTCTATAATGATCCATATCGCATTGTGTCCTGAAGAGGTCCTCGTTAATCCCATTACAAAATCCATAGAAATACTATCCCATTTCCACTCTGGAATCTCCAAGGGTTGCAACGTACCTGCAAGCAATTGGTGTTCAATCTTGACCCTCTGACAGATTAGACATCTTGCCATATACTCTGCGATGTCCTTTTTCATACCTGGCCACCAATAACCACGCTTCAAATCCTGGTATATCTTAGTAGTACCTGGGTGAATAGTGTACCTGCTCTTGTGAGCTTCCTCCAAAATAATCTCACGCAACCCCGCAACGTTTGGCACACAAATCCGACCTCGGTACCAAATGATACCATCCTCCAAAATATCAAAGTCCTGGGTCTCCGCCATTTCAACCTGTTCTTGAATGCCGAAAAGATAGTCATCCTTTGTCTGAGCGTAGCAGATGTTCCTCAATAGATCGCTTGATACACTGAGGGAACTCATTACTAATACTCCAGGATGGACATTGATAGATAACTTCATATCTCTCAAGCTTTCAAGCAACTGCTGCTCCCTGATCATCATTATAGCCATATGGATTGACTTTCTACTCAATGCATCTGCCACAACATTGGCTTTCCCAGGATGATATTTCAAAGCAAACTCATAATCCACCAGGAACTCAAACCAACGCCTTTGCCTCATATTCAGCTCTTTCTGATCAAACAAATACTTTAAACTTTTGTGATCACTAAATACCTCGAATTGAGTGCCATAGAGATAATGTCTCCACAATTTCAAAGCAAACACTACAGCCGCTAGCTCAAGGTCGTGAGTAGGATAGTTCTCCTCATGAGGCTTCAACTGCCTTGAAGCATACGCCACAACTCTACCTTGCTGCATCAAAGCACACCCTAGACCCTTTTTAGAGGCGTCTGTATAAACAGTGAATGACTCTAATGGGTTAGGGATGATGAGCACTAGGGTAGCCGTCAGACAAACCTTTAGCTCTTGGAATGCTCTCTCACACCTGTCATCCCAAATGAAAGATCGATCCTTATGGGTGAGTCTAGTCAATGGCATCACAAGCTGAGAGAATCCCTTAATGAACCTTCGGTAATATCCGGCCAATCCCAGAAAACTCCAAATTTCAGTCACCGATTGCGGTCTCTCCCAATTCAACACCGCTTCAACTTTACTAGGGTCCACTGCCACTCCTTCTGCAGAAATCACGTGACCCAGAAATTTCACTTCCCGTAGCCAAAACTCACACTTACTGAGCTCAGCATATAGTTGGTGATCTCGCAATACCTGCAACACAACCCGAAGATGAAGTGCATGCTCCTCCTCACTCTTGGATTATACTAGAATGTCATTAATAAACACTACCACGAATTTATCCAAATACAGTCGAAATACTCTGTTCATATAATCCATGAAGATTGCCGGGGCATTAGTCAACCCGAATGGCATCACCAGGAATTCATAATGACCATATCGAGTTTGAAATGTCGTCTTAGGCACATCTTCAGCATGCACTTGCAGTTGATGGTATCCTGACCTCAAATCGATTTTAGAGAATACGGAAGCACCTGCCAATTGATCAATTAAGTCTTCAATCCTAGGCAAAGGATATTTGTTCTTGATCATCACCCGGTTTAGTTGCCTGTAGTCAATGCACAATCTGAGACTACCATCCTTCTTCTTGACAAACAATACTGGAGCTCCCCAAGGTGAGACACTCGATCTAATAAAACCTCTTTTCAACAAATCCTCAATCTGCTTCTTTAATTCCTTCAATTCCGATGGGGCCATTCGATATGGAGCCTTTGAAATAGGACTTGTCCTGGGCACCAATTCTATGGAAAACTCCAGTTCTCGTGGTGGCGGCAAACCCGTGATCTCTTCTGGAAACACCTCTGGAAACTCATTCACGACTGAGTATCTTTCGACACCACCTTTCATATCCATATTCACCGAGAAGAAAACTAGAAAACCCTGACAACCTTTCTTCAAATACCTGTCAGCTTGGGCAAAGGGCAAAAAAATATTCTCATCCCCTTCAACACTAGGGATATTCATAGGCAAAGACATAATCTTTCGAGCACAGTCAAGAATGGCATTATTCGCCTCCAGCTAATCCATCCCAATTATCACATCAATATCTTGCAACGGTAAACAGATTAGATCCATAGTAGTGCTTCGGTGTTCAAAACGAACCACACAGTTTAAACAAGCTTGAGCTGTCCTTATTGAAACTCCCGTAGGCGTAGATACTGACAACTCAAAAGGCAACTCCATTGCCATAATACCTAATCTTCGAGCATAATCAAAAGAAATAAAGGAATGCGATGCACCTGAATCAAACAAAGCATGAATAGAGTAACCATTGAGTTTAAGTTTACCTCTAATCATGGTAGGCGCTGCATCCGCTTCCTGTCGGGTGATAGCAAAAACTCGTCCGGGCATCGTGGCTAAACCCGCACTAACATGTCCAAAATCTGTGACATATGACCTTGTCGCATCATCACGCCTTAGATCCCAACAATTCTGTGACATATGACCTGGTTTCCCACAATTATAACAAATTAAGCACAGACGATCACCATGGCTAAACCCGCACTAACATGTCCAAAATCCCCGAACTAACATGTCCAAAGAGGTTTCATCTCAAAGGAACCACTCCTCTGAGTTTTGACTCCCTTGAACCTCAACACGATAAGACGGGCTACTAGCCCTAAAACACAACCATCAGGCCCAAACCACTCTGGGCTCACAATTGCGACCATACCAATTTCCAAACACTTAACACTTTCAAAACCCGCATAACACATTCCACATAAACATAACCAAGCATACATTCATCCATAACAATCCTGTCAATCTCATACATTCAATACACAACTGTCTACCCTACTTGGCACATAATACATTATCCAAAAATACAAACATTACATAGACTTCCCACGTACACCGCTACTCTCTAGGCTTCACCGGACTAGAGCCAGAACCTTCACCTGAAAGGGTTAGTCATGGGAGAGGGTGGGGTGAGACAATGTCTCAGTTACCGGGATCAACAACACATAAACATATATATATATATACATACAAATATGAATCATATAACATATGAATGCAATGTAAAATGCATGATATGCATGTCGTCCTCTCTGGGACTCCCATCCTTATCCTCCCTAACACACATATACAAATAACCTATCCTTATCCTCCCTAACACACATATACAAATAACTCATCCTTATCCTCCCTAACAATTTCATTTATCATCATATATCATACGTCATCACATCATCACCACTTCATCCATCATACATCTCAATGTAACAATAACATGTGGTGATGCTAATATATCATCATGATCATCATATCATATCACATCAATGTTCTCATCACATATCCCATCACAATACTCATAAACATCATCTACTATACACATACCACGATATATAATAACCACACACAAACATATCACTATCGTGGTATGAAAGAGACAAGCATATATATATACCACTGTACCTAGTATCATATAAAACCACATAAACAAACACCCGGTTATCTCAGGTTGTCAATACCACGCTCAGGCAAGTTCCACACACTTTCTTGAACACCGACACACTTGAGCCCCACACGGTTAACCAATTAACCTTCATAACACATAATTCTCCCATTAACACAATATATCCATAATCACAATATCACAATTTAACCACTGTAGGCTTAACCCAAGGCTCCAACACCCCAATCATACATCAATAAGCTCCCAGGGATCGTTTAAACACTACTCGAACACATACTCTTCGGATTCCCAAGAGCCCTAACGGGAAACAACCTAGGGTTAAGCTCAAATCGTACATAAACCCTTCCAACCACACATCCAACCAATAAGAATACCAAAAAACACTCCATTAACCTCAAATCATCCATTTCAATCGTTGGATTTTACCCCAAATCGGAAATCCAACCTTAACACCGAAAATCCCAAACTTCAACCGAAGAAAATGGAGAGGGAGGAGTAGAGAACACTTACCAACTTGAATCCAAGCTCTTGAGGTCCGAAAATCACTCCTAGAAGTCGGGAATCCCGAACCCTAGCACTGCTCCTCTCGGTCTCCCTCTATTTCCTCTGTTTCTTTCTTTTTCGTTCGACTGAACTGATCCGGATTTAAACAAATTTCCCGACTCTCGCCGCGACTCCAGCATACCTCGCCGCTACTCCACCAACTAATCGGAACAATGCCACTGGAAGGTCTCTCGCCATGGCGGCTCTGCTCCTCGCCTCGGCGCGGAGCCTTTTCTGGTTCCTCTTGAACCATATCCATCCTACTTCCTCTGATCCTGAACACAAGACCAATAAAGATATCGTGAGGGGCGTTACAGGATCAAATCTCAGAGGAGTAGTTTATTTGAGGTAAAACTTCTTTGGACAAGTTGGTTATGTGGTTTTGGACCTATGTAAAGGCTCTCAAGTGGTCAAATTGCCTTTGTTGGCAATTGGGAGATGTGACTGGTGAGTTTGGTTAAAAAGTGACCAAAACGGTGTCAGGTGTTCAAAATCTCCATACGGAGTTGGATTGAGATGAAGTTAGTGTCTATGGATAGATTGGAACTAAATTAACTTGTACGAGTTGGAATCAAGTCAATCGAAGGTTGAAGCATAAAGTAATGCTCGTCGGAAGTTCACCCCAGAATATGAAATTTGCTAGTATAGAAAACTAGTAGGAGGTGCCGCGGCATCAAGAAGTAGACCACGGCGCCAAGACCTCCAGTAGCGAGTAAGAAATAGTAAAAGGCCAGAGTCACAGTGGTACTATATTGACCACGGCTCCAGCCCATTTTCTAGTGTTATTTGGTATTTTTCTATTGCTCTGTGGTTTTGATAAATATTTGTAAGTTATTTGGGTTGTGTTTGGTAGGATTTTGAAGTTTTTGGTCAAATCATGAGGTGTTTGGTAGTAAGGTGTTACAGTTACACTATATTTTTTTGGTTATAAAATTAAGGGAAAATTTCCTATAAATACCAAGACACCAAGATATTTTTAAAAAGGAACCCCAATTCTCCTCAATTCCCAAAAGCAACCAAGGTTGCAAATTAGAATTAAAATTTAAAGTTAAAAGACCAAAGTGCCTTGCATCCTTTTTTTCCCCCCTCTCTCCTTTACAAATAAGCCAAAGTCAGTTATAAATAAACAAAAATTAGTTATAAATAAGTGAAAGTAAATCATAAATAAGAAATAGTTACAAATTATTTGTATGCAAATCAATGAAAATCAGTTGTAAATAAGCAATAATTAGTTATAAGAAAGCAAAAAAATAAGTTGCAAATAAAGATAGAGGCATATTCATCATTTTCTATCAAATTTTAATTCTAAAAAGCAGCTCTTGTTGCTTTTGGGAATTAGGAAAAATTGGGATTCCTTTTCAAGAAATATCTTGGTTTCTTAGTATTTAACTAGAATTTCTCCTAAAATTAAAAAAATAAAATATATTTTTGGCTAATAATAACTATTTTTAAAATTCAAGGTCATACAAAAGGCATGATCAACATAGGTGAAAATTGTGCTTGTAAGGGTAGATAATTAAGTAGGACTTTTTACCATATGAAGAAAGTAAAAAAATTCCAAGAAATAAGCTTATTTATTTTCGCATGCCTTGATTAATGTTGAATAAAGGGATATGATTAACAAAATTTAATATCAAACTACAATTCTATGTATGCAAATTTATATCCTACCGAAATTTGCGGTGCTATACTTAATATTTGTTTATTGGGATTATAAAACTATGTTAAAATGTTTTGTAGAAAAACAATTTATCGATAAAAATTATACAATGACTTACAATAATAAAACTAATTCACAAATAAATGTATAAAATTTTTCATTCAATAAATATTTATAAAATACATCTATTGGATACGCATTAAATTTAAGTTAATTTAAATTAATGGATAACATAATTCCTCTATCTGATCATTTCAAAAAATTACTATCCTGTTAAGCTCTGTTTAATGAGATGGCTAGTAATAGCTTCTCATAATTCTCATTTTGCACATATTCATTTTCTCTCCTCATATCTAATCTTCGCTAACATTTTTCTCTATTTCTTTTCATCGTCCCATTACGTGTTCTGCATTTTGGACGTGACCACTTATGGATCAGGCACTCCTTCTCTACCGCCTCAACCTCCTCATCTAAATTCCATTCCTCCTTATTTTAGGCCTCAAGTTCTTCGATCACCATTAATTTTCACTACTTATCGAGTGCCAAGGCTTAACCCACCGGAAGATCCTGAGCTGTACCCCATGATCGTGAAGCAGACTGAGTATTATTTCAGCAAAGAAAATCTGGTGAAAGATGTGTACTTGAGGAAGAAGATGAACAGATATAGCTGGGTTGATGTTTCAGTAATCGCCAACTTCAACAAAATCAAAGAACTGACTTTGAATATATATAATATATTAGAAGCACTTGCTTCTTCTTCCACTATGCAGGTAAGGGGTTACAAGATGAGAAGACGATATAATTGGAAGGAATGGATCCTTCCTTCTGATTATCAGATTGCTATCGATAAATATACAGAGGCAGCAGAAAATACAAAGTTGACAGAACAAGTCAAGAGTATCTCACTCAAGAACACAACTCAAACTCAAAGTATGATTTTGTTTTTCTAAAAGCAAAATGGTTTGATTGATTCTTTTATTGAGTTTAATGGGATGCTAATATTTAGCAATCTTTATTTTTTCAGGTTAAACAAATTCAATTTTCGGAGGGAAGAACGCTAATATGATAAGAGCATCGATCATTTTTGTCCCGAATCTTGATTGGCTTGTAGATTTTAGTTTTAAATTGGTAGCTACGACAGGAACATTATTTTGATTTGCTTCTTTGTCGTCTACAAAAAGTTTACGATTACTTGATATTATAAAGTTTCTTTTATAGTTGTACTTGAAAGTTTGATATTATAAAATTTCTATATTTGTGATAATGCATGATCATGTTTTATATATCTCTATGTATCATGGCATTTGCTCAAGACAAAATTTGTTTTGATAGTATATGTGATTATTAAGACATTTGAGAATTAAGCTTTCATTATTTGTAACATTAAATTATACTCTCTCCATTCTAGTTTATAATGCACTTTTAACTACCACACACATACCAAGACAATGATTAGTAACCGAAATTTTTTTCATTATTTCCCAAATTACCCTCATTTAATAATACTTCCTACATTAATAAATTACAGTCATTCTCTTGTTCATTCTTTTTTCCGAGTTCCCATGGGTCATCAGCCATCATGAAGAGTGAGACTTTTGGGAAAAATTCTCTTTCATTCATTTATGGTTTGCCCGAACTATTAAAGAATTTTCATTAAATGCAATGGTAATCGTAGAATATATGAGCTTACTTATTAGGGGTAATACTAAAAAACAATAAAAAAAACACAATATAATCCGCGTAGTGCACTATATTTTAAAACATGAATTTCTCAGAATAGTGCACTATATAGCATAACAGAGGGAATATTTCTTTAGTGATAAACCATCTAGTTTCCAATACTATTTTTGAAATTTAAATATTTGTAATTAGATTCATATAGTGTAAAAATTTTTTAGTTTAATCTTTCTTATTAAAATATTGTTAAATCTTGAATATATATATATATTACTAATATAGCCAGTCATATGTAAGGTGGACGATCAAAATATGCATAATTCATTATAAAAGAAAAAAAAAGCCGATAATGAAGTAAAATTACTTTTTTCATATTTAAATTTAATCTTTACCTACATATTCATACCTCTTAAGATCTATCTCAAATAGAAAGATAATATATATATATATATCAAATAAAACAACTAATTACAAGGCTAAAATGCACTATTGATCCCTTCATTTTATTTTAGGTTTTTTTCCCACAATTTTAGGTTTCACTTTTATTGCTTAATTATATTTTGTTATAATTTTAGCACTTATGTATACCCGAAGTATACCTGAAGTTTTATTTTTTATCTCTTAATTTTTTTTGTTCCAATGGTCCCTGCACATTACTAGGAATAGGATTTGTACTCAATTTATATAGACAATAAACTTCACTACAGTCCACTATTGTCTCTGTGTGTGAGAGTGAGAGAGAGAATCCATCTCCTGTGGCTGCTTTGACCATGCCAAGTCATACAGGTGTAGTACTGATGAAATACTTTTAAAATGGATTAAAGAAAAACAAAGGGTGAGAAATATTACTTCTTTGGTTGCTTCCGAAAGGAATCTATATGTAGTTGCTCAAATTCTTTCTCTTTCTCTAATTATTTTCTCAAGAACCAAACAGAGGACCAAAATGTCTACATAATTAAAGCTAAGTGAACACTTACTCTTGCATACTGCGACATAATGCACTCGAAACACAAATTGTAAAGTAGCAGAGGTTGCGAAAGAGAACTGCTTCCAAAATATGGTTGATAACTCCTCAGAATCGCCATCAATATCTTTGGCAGTAATTTGAGTAAACTATAGAGACTAGTAGATTAAATTACCCTATAAAAAAGGTCCCAACACCATGAAAAGCAACATATTAACAATTCTGGGAAAGCCAGAGCATTACACCTTCCTTTCAAGAACTTAAAAACTTCATTGAGGGTTGCTGACAAATATGATACTACATAACCAGGGGAAAAACAAGAGACCCTCACAAGATATAGCATGAAGTGACTTCAACACTACTGCTCTGGCCATCTTATGAGAGGATCCTCCAGCTAGAAGTCCTCCTCAACAAATGCATCTCTTTTTCTGATAAATCCCGACATATTCATTTATGTATTCCCTCTTTCCGCTCAATCTGATAAATATCTGAGCCTCTGCTGCCTTGACTCACATGACGCATCCATGCTTTGAGTCAATCTTTATGTTTTATGAACAAAAGTTAGATGTGGCTGCAATATTGGACCTAAACCCACTATGCCTAACCCATACAACACAACAAATTTGCTTGACAAATGACAATCTTCAATTTCATGTTTTGATTTTATTTTATTCTAATTTAGCTCCTTAACTCTCAAAAAACTATTGAAATCTTTCATTTTCTTAAACTCAGTCAAACAAAAGTACTTCATAGAACAGTCACATGTCACTCTTTGACCACTTAGTTCTAGTAACTTTTTTTGTTAAATAATTTGGTATAGTCTTAGAAAGAAAGAAAATTTAGAGTGGTTTTTCTAATTCAAAAGGCAAGATTTTAGCAGAAAAAATTAAAGGATGAAGGTGAAACATAAGGTCAAGCTTGATGTAAAATAGAAGGACCATGTTTTTTTAATACTCCCTCCATTCCATTTTATATTTCACTTTAAGATTTTGTACACAAACCAACAAATAATTAAATGATCTAGATTATAGTAATATTTAATTATCAAAATATCATTGATTTGATTGCTAAAATATGACTTGTATTTTACCTATACCATTATTTTTAATAAAAGATAAAATAGTAAAATGTAATTAATGTTTTATTGGTCATGTAAAATGATATATAAATTGAGACATTTTAAAATTTTCTAAAATAATAGATAAAATCGGATTGATGGAGTAATAAAACAATAAATTTCATTACTATCTACCAAAATAATAGATTTAACATTGTACATATATACACAACAATTAACTAAAAAGATCACCATAACCGTGGCTCCTTCAAGGCCACTAGGCCATGCCATAAGCCCAAAACAAAGTAAAAACGATAGTCACATCTAATTGTAAATGTTAAAGCCCTACAGTTTCATGTGTATAAATGTTAGAAGAGTTTGCATTCAATATTTTTTACACACATTAGATCAATTTATTTATTCTATTGAGTGTTAATTTAAAAAATTTTAGAATATAAAGTCATTTTTGGTTTTTTATTTGAATTCTAGAAATTTAAATTCAAAACTAAATATTTAAGAATGAACTAAAAATGTATTGTATTAATCTTGAAATATTTTTATTAATGGTCTTAATTTGAAGTTATAATTAAAGATATATTGAGAGAAGTGTTAATAGAAAACACTCCAAAGAAGTATTAAACCGTAAAAAAAGATTAGATTTTTTACCTCAAAATGTATACATTGTTTATAGAATATTATCAACAATAGCTATAATGGTTCTTATTATTAAAAGAAGTTTTAAAATTAAAATTAATTAAATTCCATTGGAGAAACTAAGTTACAAAATTAATTGCATATATTAATGATATTACTTCATCTTATCGATATTATAAGGTGTCTTGAAAAAAAGTTTTTAATCCATAATATTTGGTGACATATAGTTATTCATCATTTTTTCTCCTTATTTATTATATTACTAGTATTATAACTTATACTATATCTAATAAAATGAATGAAATTAATAGGAGATAACTGGAATTTTTTTAAGTTTAAGATGTAATAAAAACTTCTTAATATATGTAAAAATAGTTCAAACACCTTATTATAATATGGATAAAATGAAATATTTATTAAGATTGAAATGTTAGTACACCTTCTAATTTTTAACATAAAACCATTTTAATTGAATCACGTGAATTAAATATGAAAGTTAAAATTAATTAACTACATCAATTATTCCAAAAATCATAAATATTTTTTTAAAACTACCCTTATTTAATCTATTTTTCTCTTTCATTGAAATACATTAAATAATATTATTTTTTTGAAAATACATAATAAGTACTACCTTATATATTATAAATGGTCATATATTTAGGATTAAGGAAAAAAAACTAGTTATTTAGAACAAGAGAAAGTATTACTTAATTATAAAACTTTGACAAATGATTTCAGATTCCAAAAAGCTAGAAGAATAATAGGAGAATAATAAGTTACATTTTACTAGGAACATATTCCATGTATGATTGTTGTAACAACCTACTCCCAATTACCTCCAGACTTAACCAAAACCTTCAAAAACCAACCAAACACAACTCAAATATCTCAAAACAATTTTCCAAAACTTCATAACAATGAAAACGAATCAAACACCACCAAAAACTGAGCTAGGGTTGCAGCCACTACAGTATCACCGCAGCTCCAAACCTTCCTTGTCTCACCACGCTACTAGACTTCGTGGTGACGCAACCTGCTACCTAGCGTCACAGCGCGACCTGTTGGTTTTCTACACCAGCAAACTTCAACCACCGGGATTAATTTCCGACGCACATAACTTTATGCTCCAACCTCCAATTAACTTGATTCCAACTCCTACAAGTCAATCCAATCACAATCTCTCTATAGACACCAACTTCACCTCAATCCAATTCCGTATGGATATTCTGGACCGCTAACACTATTTTCTCCAATTATTGACCAAAACCCACCTTTAACCACCTCCAATTGCCAACAAAGGCAAATGGTCACTCAAAGACCATTCATGTAGGTACAAAACTCCCAAACCAACTTATCCAAAGAGGTTTCACCTCAAAGAAACCAATCCTCTAAGATTTGACCCCATCTATAACAAACCTTATCCATGTTGTACATTCATTACAAAAACCTTCTATCCTACTTGGCACAAGATACATATCCAAAACACATATATACTGCATAGACCTAATATTCCCACGTCCGATGATACTCCCTCGACTTCTCAAGATTAGTGCCAGAACCATCACCTGAAAGGTTAGTTCATGGGAGATAAATGTGAGACAATATCTCAGTAACCAAGGATAACCACACACACACACATATATATATACACAAATATCTCATACAACTCATGAATGCAGTGTGAAATGAATGGAATACATGTCTCCCTCGCACACAACTAGAACCACGGGCTATCATCATAACAGAATATTTCATATAAGAAATTCCCTTCCAATAGTCGTTAAAAACTGATTCTGGGACATCACCAAGCTCACCTTACACTAATGCAACCTAGCCAAAGGTTACACTAGTACTCGGACCATGGATCTCCTTCCCTTGGATTACCTCGAATTAGTGGTAATTTAGGGAAGGTGCAGTCCCTGCTGCCTGACTCCCCTAGTCATAAGGGAGGATTTAGCGACAAGGATCCCTTTCTTATCCTCCATAATCATATCTCATATCACCATATTTCATATCATATACTATATCGTATCGTCATCACCACCCAATCCACCATATGTCACAATCTCACAATGTCATGTGGTGATGTTCTTATCATTATATAATCATCATCATCATCATATGTTACAATGTCATGCATGCATCATGTCATGTCACATCAACATCATCATCTCTAATCATCATCATAATCATCATAGTCATTGTCGCACCCGAAAAAATGCGACGGAAGGATAAAAGAGAACAAATCTGGTTTTCGTGTGAAAACCGATTTGTGAGGAGTCGCCACCAAAATTTTGAGGAAAATCTTGGGAAACCGAATTGAAGAGGAAAAGGATGGTCTGCGTAACCAGAGTTGGATTCGGGAGTCGGTTATGCGTGGGGAAGGTGTTAGGCACCCCACAACACCCGTTCCTAAGAACGGTTACCTTACGTTGATTGTGTAAATTAATATGGCTTTAAAAATATTTTGGTTTTCCTTTTATAATTCACATGCGAGAAAATGGGTAGAGAAAAAAGAAATTAAGTTCGGAAAATTTGGAAAATAAAATAAAGAAAATAACTTAAATTAAAATTAAGGAGATTTAAGAAAAAATGAGAGAGACTTGAGAAAACAAATTGAAAAAAAATTATTTAATTAAGAGAAAAAACACCAAATAAATCGAAAAATATTTATTTATTTACAATGACGGACTTGACGCAGGATCAGAACCTGGAGCCTACGTACCCTGTGATGGGGATCAAAGTCCACGTAGTTCGGGACTAGAAATGCTTGTCATTTGATTGATATATTTCTTTTATTTTTTGGTAATAGGAGAAAGTTAATGGAAAATAATTTAACTTTTTGCAAACAAAACAATTTTCTGAGATTGAGTTGGTGTGTTTTAATTTGCAAAAGACAATTTAATTCCGCTTACTTACTCTTATTTTATTTTGAAAATATTTTTTTTCGTTTTTCTTTGATTTGATTCTTTGGAAAAACCATCACATATATGTTTTATTGTGTTTTTATTGTATTTATTTATTTTTTGTATTTTTGAAAATTTTGCCTTTTCACATTAAGGAAAACAACCAATCTACTTAATGCAAACTCACAGTTATGCCTAGTAGGTCGATTCCTTAAGTACCTACGAAAGTCCTAAACTTTGCGGTATAAAGGTTTTATTTTAAAGTGCCATATAACAATCTTGTTAGATATTTTAAAATAAAGTTGGAAGAGATGGTCACATTATTTTATTTTTGAAATATGATTTCTTTCAAAAAAGAAAATTATTTACTAATGTATCTACGTGGATTCACTATCTCACGTGACAAACTCAGTAAACCCGAATACCTGCGTGGGTTCCAAAAACCTCACGTGGTGTGGTTATTAAATCAATTATTTCTATTATCTGAGAAAAATTTAAAAATCAACGAATCTTACTCGTATGAAATATTTCAAGATATATTATATTGCAAAATCGTATAACACAAAGTTGTTTATTATTTACGCGGACTTGCAGACAACAACATGATTAACGGGGACACCTGAGTGAAAAACCTCGTATGACGTAATTACATAGGCGATCATTTATTTATTAAGAAAGCAAACTTTAAGGGCTAAAAATGTTGGGCCTTACTAGATATAATCCCTTGTAATGTGCCAATACTCTCTTATGGGCTTCTGGCGACAAGCCCACTAAAATAACAACACAAAAAAAAATACAAACAAAACATGAAACAAAAAACTTGTAGTGGGCCTCTCCACACCAAACCCATAAGAAATATTGACCAAAATATTTATGACCAAAAACTCCTAAAACCCAGCCCATAAGGAGAAGCAAATACATTTAATATCTTTTCATTGCTGGGCCCAAATAGAAAATGGATCAAGTCTCATGAGGCCACAGCTTAGAATGCATGCAGAACCTAGAACACAAGGGACCCCCGAGACCTGATTTTCCAACTCACAAATCTCTATTCTCCATCCTATGATCACTGCCTTGTTCCTACTTTCACCATCGAATTCAAACAGCTGAAACAGTCCTGGGATTTCTACAACAAACCGAGCCACGCTTTCCTAAACTAGCCAGATACGAGATCTAGGGGGCTCACACGATGGTCAACTAATAGAGCAACAAGCAGTGATTAATGAGAAGGTCTCTCACAAACAAGCTCGAATATCCCAATTCGCAGTTGAGGTTTTCCAAGCTAACAAAACCAACAGGACTTATATGAATTATTCAGAAAATAGCATGAATAGTCTAAATCCGGGATTCTCAAAGCTCATGAATAAAATTGGAGGAACCCAGAAAATGACCCTTCATCGGGATAAATGGTCCAATCAAGACAAAAACTACCCAATCCTAAATCTCTGCCGAGAAACCAGTGTCTAGTGTGGGGCAACCAGAAACAGAGTGCTAACCGAAACCCACACAAGATTTTCCAGCATCCGGGCCTCAATCAATGATAAAAGAATTCATATAAGCATGCATTTTTGCAAAGGGGTGAGAATCATTCGACCCAACAGCTCAGTATTTGCAGAACAGTCTCAGGATTTAGTAATTTTTAACAGAATCTGAAATTTAAACGGAAAATTTACCGAAACTGGATCCCTGCTCTTCTCCAAGCTCTGCTCTGCTCTCAGAATCCCGGCCTCAGGGTTTTCCTCAAAATCTTCAGGGCCTCTTCCCTCGTGATCTCCCGATTTTCTCAATTGCTCACCTCGGTCCCCTCCTCCCTGTAGAAAATCCGCCCTTCTTTGCTCTCCTTTCCCTACTGATCCCCTCCAGTCCGCTCTCTCGGTCTCTCTATCGCTCCCTCTGGCTCCCTCTCTTCCGGAAATTCCCCATAAATTCGTCTCCTCCCCCTTCTCAAAATTCCCCTCGGCCCTTTTATAGAGTTCCCTGTGGTTGAATAGAGGAGAAATCCTGAGCGTGGTCCCCCTTCTTTGTGTCTCTGCCTTGCTTTTCCTGTCTTCGCGGCTGCTTTTCCTATTTTCGCCATCACTTCTAGCCCCCTCTGTTCCGTAATCTGCCTTCGTACCGAGACCCAGCGGCTCCCTCTGTTCTGCTCACCCATGTGAGACTCCTCTGGCTTTCCTTTCGTATACGCCTTCCTCATCTTTTCGTGCTTGCGTGCTGCTCTCTCCCTGACCATCTCTGCTTTCGCGGCTCATTCTGTTCTCTTCGTGCTCGCGTAGGTCTCCTCCCTGCAGCTTTTCCTCGCGGCCATGTCCCCTGCAGCTTTCTCTGTGCTCATGTGTCTGGGACACCTTCCTCCTGTAGCTGAGCCCTACTTAGGGCTTATGATGAAGTGTGCAGTAGGCTGAGGTGTTGGGCTTGAGCATTTCAAGCCCAGTACCTCTGAGCCCCGAAACACTTCCTCTGAAATTTTTTTTTTTTGCTGGGTTAATGATTGTGGCTTGAAATGCTGGGCCTTAGCATTTCAAGTCCAGTATGGTTGGCCCGAAGCATTCTCCTTCTTCCTCCCCTCTTCTTTTTTTTTTATTTTTTTTTTTATGTTTTTTTGTTTTTTTTTCTTCTTATTCATTTTTTTATTTTTATTTTCTTTTGTTTCCTTTCTTTTTTTTTGTGTTTTTTTTGCTTTTATATATTATTATTTATTATTTATTTTATTTTGTTTTTGTTTTTGTTTTTGTTTTTGTTTTTGTTTTTGTTGTTTTTTTTATTGTAAAATACCCGAACAAAATGGGGTGTTCACAGTCATCATAATCATCATCTAGCTGTGTGCATACCATAATATATAGAAAACAGTACACACAAATACATCTATATCGTGGTATAAAAGAAACATGTGTATATATATATATACAAATATACATACTATCATACCATACAAACAATACAATACAAATAAACACCCGATCACCTCAAGTGTCAATACCACACACGCGGATTTCACGAACTTCTTGAGTTGTCCAACACATGAACACCTCTCAAGCTATCAAACAACCTTCACAATATCACAATTCTACCAATTAACACAATATGCCATTAAACCAAACATCACAATTCAACCAATTTAGCATAACCCAAAGTTCCAACACCCCTTTCATGCATCAATAAGCTCTTGAGAATTATTCAAACACTATTCAACCACATACACTTTAGATTCCCAAGAGCCCTAACCGAAAACAACTTAAGGTTAAGTTCAAATTATGCATAAACCCTTCAAAACTCACATCTAAGCAACAAGAACACCAAAACACACTTATTTAACCCCATATCATCTATTTCAATCGGTGAATTCCGTCTCAAACCGGAAATCCCAATTCATAACATAAAAACCCCAAATTTAAACCGAAGAAAATGGAGAGGGAGGAGTAGAGATCACTTATCCACGTGAATCCAAGCTCTTAAGGTCCGAAAATCACTTCCAAAGCCCAGAAATCTTGAACCCCAGCACAGCTCTTGCGTTCTTTTCCATCGCTCCTTTTCGTTTCTTTCTTTCTGTTCATCCGAAATGTTTCTGATTTAAACCAGAAACCCGACTCTCGCCGCGGCTTCAGGGCAGCTCGCTGCAGCTCCACCATGTTTCAACCAGAAAATGCCACTAGACTTACTCTCACCGCGGCGGCCCTACTTCTCGCTATGGCGTGGAGCTCTTTCGGACTCCACTTGAACCTTCCTTCATCCTGCTTTCCTTCAGTTCTGCACACAATGCCAAAACAAAGTCATAAGAGATGTGACAATTGTTTCTTATTCAATGGTGATTTGATGATGAAATAGGGAAAGAACTCCTCAATTAATTCCTCTAGGGTTAAAAAGAGAGGGAACTTCCCATAAGGAGAGTGGAAGCCCCAAAAAGAGAGGGGATTTCCAATTCTAACATATCCCAGCTCTAAGGAGAGGAGAAGACTCTTAAAATAGTAATGTGTGACAAAACGATTACCTTCAAACCTAAAGCCTAAAACTTTCCGGACACAACCTTGCCTATTATTGGAAGTCTATTCATTAATAATGTCACGACCCAAACCTCAGGCTGTGACACATACTAAGCTAGTATAGCCCAATTTAGCCTGGCAAGCCTAAAAAGTTTCTAAGCAAGCCTAGAAAGTTTCTAAACTTGCTACTGAGAAAAAGAGGATGGTACCTCTAAATTTTATTAATTGCCCTCACTTAAAATGGTGTAGGAATTTCGTGGTTATATCAAAAAAACTAATAATCAAAACCAAAACACAAACATGACTTGTAACCAAAATTATAGACACCCAACCTCTAATTCTAAGACCATGAGTCACCTGCCAATACTTGATCAATGAGCATAAAAGAAGAGTATCCAATCTGCAAAAAGCTATTTCGCACAAAAGGAATATACCTGAAGAAACACTTCACAAACCAGACACAGTAGAAACACTAATTGACAATTATATAAATTTATCAACACAAAAATGAAAACTTAAATGAGAGAAACAATAAACTTATTAAGAGGAAATTAACCAATAAATCAGAGCAAAATAAAAATAACTAGATGGGTTGCATCATCACTTTCATCGTGTCATTTGTATTCACTTTTCATCTCAATGCTACTATATTTTCTGTCTTTCACATATCAATGCCAACGCCCATCGTAAGTTAAAGTGCTTCTGCACTTGCATACCACATATTCCAAACACCACAAAATGACATATGTCAGATTACAGTGCATCCACACTACATATATAAATATATATATATATATATCATATCTAGTCACGGGGCCATACTCAACCCGCTATGTATTTCATATCATAAGTCATGGGATGGAATAACTGCCTTGCCCTATCATACGTCATATTTTAGTTCACAGGAAGGAATAACCGTCTCACCAGATAATATACATATTTATATTATAATCAGCTAATTACCTGATGGACTTGCAAGTCACCATTACTGAACAACAAGACTCATACTAGCCTTGACTGACTATGAACTCTCAACATCTATGTATTGATCAAGCTGGTAGCTATCACTGTTCATCTGCAAAGCTTCACTATCCTTAATCACCAAATATTCCCTAGTCGAATCAGTTACAATTTCCTTAACGAAAATTCACTTATCAATAAAGACAACACCCATCAGCTATGCTTAATTAAGTCTATAATCCAACAATGTTTAAGCCTACATATCCTGACGTATATTCCACTGATTTGTCCTATACCCTATAACTATCACTAAGTGACCAACCTTCCTCTATCACCATACCTATCTATTATTTCTGCGTAAGTGTTAAAAGGAATAAAACGATTACATAACCAAGCAGACAAGTACATAAAGGCAAACAAATATCTAACAAATGAACAAACAAGTAAATAAGTAGTGAGACAACAGAGACGAAACAGATAAATAAAAGACAAATTAAATAGTTAAAAGAAATAAATAAGAAAATAGATTAAGGATTAATTGATCAATTAATTAGTCAAATAACTACCCAAACAAGCAAGCAAACAAATGAATGAATAAATGAATAACGATATCAAATCAGTACCAAATAAATAGATCATTTGTACCATACAATTACGTAATACAAAATAGTTTAATTACATTACTGACTAAGATCAACCAAGTATTCAAAGTACTTGAATATAAGCATATCTGCACAAAATAATATGGCAAATGGTTAATCTAGCACAATCCTCATTAACACATTTTTCCACATGTGATGTTAAATCACTATGGCTTTGTTTATAATTTGATACATAGTTTTACAAAAATAGGTATATTAAGGCAATCATAAATAAACATAGATAATTTTAGTGAAGTTTATACAGAATAAGGTAGAATTTTTAAGGGATGGAGGCAAACAAATACCTTAGCATCAGCAGCAGTGTCAAGGACATTGGCTAACTCCAGTTCCTTCTCTTCCACTTGTCTAATGGAACTTTGTCCTATCTCAACACATTCCAGCTTTAGCAATTTCACAAGCTCTTGCTCTTCTTCCATCTTTCTCATTGCATTGATCCATTTATTCTAACATTGAAGTTCCCAATTTACAGAACACTAGCTGGTATTTATAGTGTATTACTGCTAGTACTACACAGGAATATAAAAATGACAGATTATTGTCCTGGGTTGAAATTTATATCTGCGTAGACCTGGGAGACACATAAAGGATCTGTGTCCTCCTTTTTGCATCTCTTGCTTCCTCCGTAACCTTCATGGTAATTAGTTCAAATCACATATTTTAATATATTTATATACACAAATTTGAACCATAAATGGTAAAACTACAACTTTGCAAGCGGTGAACCTTTCTGAGACAAACAATAGAATTAGATTTGAATTTTCTCCTTCGTATATCCTAAAGTTCCATTCTTTGACCTAATGCATTCAGAATTTTAGCCTTGTTTAACCCATATTGCTAATTGTTGGTCTACTTGATTGAAGTTTGGAAGCTGTCAGTGATCTTCTTTAGGCAAAAGAGGAGAACTAATAATTTTGAGTGGCCTCCTTCTCAATTGAACATTTGGAAATTTGTTGTTATCGCACATAGAGGAGAACTAATCATTGCTGTTCTAGCTGTCCATGTTTGGTCTATATTTTTGTTTGCATTATATCAATGATGAATAAGGGTCGCTTCTGCACAAAAGTAGAGAAGGGGGTGGGAGCACTGTGCTATTTGTTCTTTCATATGTTTAATATTTATTTCTCAGTATGTGCAGCCTTCTACATCTTGCATTAACAATGACAGTAATGTAGATTTTCCCACTTCGTCCTGTTTGTCCATCCCCTGCCATATAAGTAACAGGAATCATGATTTTAGACAGGGTTCCAAACTTAAGTGACGCCATGGTATTATGATCCTCGCAGAAAACCTACATAAAAACTTGTTTCCCGGATAGAAATCATGACTGTTGAAATTAGTATAAGTGAAGCCATAGTATTATGATCCTAGCAATCATTTTATTGTTATTCTCATTGCTTTTGTTGATATCTCTTGCTTTGAAACTGTAGGAGACTTGAAAACAACAAATTACCTAGGGATGTGACATCACTTATAAACTGCCCGAGTCTTTTGTCTCTGTAAGTTTAGTCACCTCCATTTTGAATTTTTTTCAAATACGTTAGCCTGCTTTTACTAAGGAAAGTCCATGCCACCTTTACCAAAAATGTTTATTTTGATTGTAGTAATGTGTTTTTTAACAATACTAGTTGGTGTTATCCCCACAAGCAATAACTTATCCAGATTTGCCCCAATTGTAATTCTATATGCTATTCAATCACTTATCCAGATTTTCCCCAATTGTAATTCTATATGCTATTCAATCAATATGGCATCAATCAGTCGAACCAGTAGGGTGCTATTCAGTTTTATATTTAAGCCAAGACCCCAACCACTTATTAACCTGAACATCTCTTAATTCTATACGCCTCTGTGTTTGTGAAAGCTAAGGATAATTGCTCATGTGAAAAGATTTTGGAGTAAAATGGTCCTTCACTTGAAATAATACTGTTTGTTGAACTCAATATCATTCCAAGTTTCATTCTTAACTCAATATAATTGGCAAGACTGTTGGATTATCTAATCCAAGGGACTTAGGTAAGGAAATTAGTTAATTGAAGTGTTAACACTTGTTGAGTTGTTCAATTTTGTAATCTATTATAGCTTCCTCTTATTTCTTCAAAATATTTTTAGGTTACTCTAATTATTAAGTTTCATGTTGCAGTCATCTGAGTTTAAAATTTATGTTGTACATTAATGGCTCATGTTTTCCAACATTTAAATAATTGGGTTGCATATTTCTGCCTATGGTGTGGCTTTTCTATTACTTATTGGGCTTGGCTTAAAACCTTGTATACATTAGAAAAAATCAGGAATTGGGCTTTAGCTCTGTCAGTGAGAGGCGAAATAACTGTTTCAAAAAAGTATTCAAACTCTATCAGTAGGGGGGAAACAGGAAAGAAAAAGCTATTTAAGCTTTGGCCCAAAACAGCACACATACACACAATTCAAACTTGTCTTGTACTGAAACATGCCTCTAGATTGGATCCTATCGTGGGTTAAGAATGAATTACTAGCTAGTGGTGTAAAAAAGCTTGTTAATACCAAGATTATGGGTTAGATTGTAGTGGATTACAAATGACTGAGATTATCTTGAAAATGAGTTTTCATATAAACTTCTAAATTCAACCTTTTTGTTTTTTGGGGTGAAAATCTATTATCTATAGCGGAGGGACATGACTTGTTGTATTAGTTATTCATTCATTAAGATTCTTTTTCTTCAGTTTCATTTCTACTTTTTGTGCTTATATGTTTGTTTGGTATTTGTTCTAAAGGTTTTTTGGTGCTGCAATTGGAAAGGGTCGATAGACTGCTAAAATGTGAGTGCAATTGATTTGTTAATTCATGGTACTTGTAGTCATTTAGACAATGTGTTGTGTTCTAAATGGAATCTAGTGAATTTTTTGGTGTTGATGAAAAGTGGAATGTTGACATTTGAAGTTGACTATTTGCTGAACATTTGGATTGATAGAAATAGACCCTATGACAATGACAATTGCAGGGGCAGCAATCAATTTGTAGATAGTAGTTTTATATTGTAATAGTAGTTATATTAAACAACTGCTTGAATGTGAGAATGGATATTGGTGCGTAGTTGTTAATTGTAAGGCTGAGCATCATAAGGATGAAGTGGTTCATGCCAGAAGTGGTGTTGGATGATTGGCTCTGCTACTTTCTTGTTGATTTTTTTTTTGTTGTAGGTTGTATGCTTGGTGATTTTTCTATTTTATTTTGTTCTTTAATTAATTTATAGGTGGTATGATAGGTTTTTTTTTTGTTTTCTTGATTAGATGTATGTAAACTTTTTTTATATTAATAAAATTTCTTTTTTGGCTGAAAAAACATGGGAGCAGGAATAAATGAAAATTATCTTTTTCTTAAAAAAAATAAAGGTCTTTGGGTATGCTTCTTCAAAAACATACCAAAATAACATATTTTGGGTATGCTTTTAGGAAGCATACCCAAAAGCTTTTGGATACACTTCAAAAGCATATCCAGAGACAAAAAATAAAGGCCATTTTTGTTGTAGTGCAATAGAGACCAAACAGATGAATAAAAGACCAATTAAATAGTTAAAAGACATAAATAAGAAAATAGATTAAGGATTAATTGATCAATTAATTAGTCAAATAACTACCCAAACAAGCAAGCAAGCAAACAAATGAATGAATAAATGAATAACGATATCAAAATCAGTACCAAATAAATAAATCATTTGTTCCATACAATTACGTAATACAAAACAGTTTAATTACATTACTGACTAAGATCAACCAAGTATTCAAATTAAGTACTTGAATATGAGCATATCTGCACAAAATAATATGCCAAATGGTCAATCTAGCACAATCCTCATTAACATATTTTTCCACATGTGGTGTTAAATCACTATGGCTTTGTTTATGATGCCTCCATTGTTAGCAAGGCTGACTTCCCAAGAGGGGGGGTGAATTGGGAAGATTGAAATTTTCTGCACAAGGTGAAGTAAGTGAAGATATCACAGTATAAAGAAAATAACGTGTAAAAACAGAGCAAGCTGAAAAGTAAAGATAGGGAGAAGAAAACTCAGCAATTTATCCTGGTTCGGTCTTTCCACTTGACCTACATCCAGTCCCCAAGACACCTCTTGAGATTTATCCACTATACAGCAAGAATTTCAATGGGCTTCTTGCTAAGGCCACAGTACACGAGTATGCTCTGTTTCAGAGCTCTCTCAAACTCTCCAAGCACTTTCACTATGTGCTTCCCAATCCCCTTGTGAATACCCCTCACAAGTAAATCTATCTTCCAGATGAAGAGTAGATTGAATACAATGAAATAACTCTCTTTAAAAGAGTAGATATGAAAGTTTAAAAGTATGTATAGAAGTTGAGAGGGTAAAAGCTTTTGAGAAGAAGATTTTGCAGAAATTCAGTATATACAAGTTTGATTCATTACCCATAACTTCAAGTGATGTTGTATTTATAGATTTAGGTCTCAAATATCCGTTAGAGACTAAATCTATCAGTTGGAGAAGTTATTCAACGGTTACTCTGAAAAAACTATCCGTTTACCAACCGCATTTAATGTTTCTGACATACTAAAATTCGAATTTTGGTTGGTCAACAGACGAATTTCGAAGGAACCGAAGGTTAAAGCTTTCAACGTTACAACACGAAGTTCGTCTGTTCATGAAGTGAAATTCGAATTTTGAAACTTATAAAACATTTTCACAATGTGACATACGAATTTTCAAGAAGAAAGTTTTTCAGTTAAGTGTGAACAGTGTTTTCAATTTGCTACAGTGTCTTCGAAATTCGAATTTTGGTATCCCAAAATTCGTCTGTTCACTGAACGTTAAAAGAGACACAGTAGTTTACTTTCTTCGAAATTCGAATTTTAAAGGTGTGAAATTCGTCTGTCAGAGAGACTCTTTCCAGACTTATTTCATCATTCGAATGTTGCAAATTCTTGTTATTCGTATGTCTATGTTTCACTTAAACAGACTCAAGAACTTAGCTTCTGAAATTCGAATTTCAATGTTCAAAGTTCGTCTGTCAGAGAGCAGTTTTGAGACATAAATCATTCTTGATCTCAGATGAACTTTAACACATTTTCAGACGAATTTCTTCTATTTTCTCAAGTTTTGTTTTGTCTGAAATTCGAATTTTGAAGACTTAAAGTTCGTCTGTTGGAAAAAACTTCTTTCAGACTTGTATGAAAATTCGAATTTTGAAAACTCAAAATTCGTCTGACAGAGAGCCATCTCTTCAGACTTAATCAGTTTTAGCTCGAAATTAGAATTTCCAAAGGCAAAGTTCGAATTTCCAACTTGACAGTTTAGTTTAAACTTTTAACCTTCGTCTGTTTGTGGGTGTTTTTCAAATATTTAAAGATTTAACATATAATCAAGGTTTGAAAACATCTTTTCTTCAAATCAAAACCTTTTACCCAATCATAACAAAAACTAAAGATCCTACAAGAGATCTAACAGCAAATACTCAGAAAAACTTCACTTGGAACAGCTTTGTTCTCCTTTGATATCTTCAATCCAAGTTCTTGAATGTTGGTTTAAAATCATCAAAACTCTTGCTTCAACATCCATGACATTCTCCAACATGGTATAAAATATATTACTATAAATAAATCCACTCCCCATTAGTTTGGGCACAACATCCTAGGCCTTTACAATTATCTTGGCTATGCACAATCCAGTCAACAAGATACAACACGATAATGAAGAAAAAAAATGAGATACTGGACCTAGTCAACTAAAACATAATTTTAATAACTAAATAAATATGGAGTTAATTGTTGAAAGAACTAGCCAAGAACTAATTGTTTAGCTAATCAATTAATATAAAATTTCATGAACATCAATTAAACAAATAGAATAGATTGTTAAAAAATAACTTACTAATTAAGAAAATTTAATTGGCAAAACAAACAGACAATACATGGAGGGAAAGGAGGAAAAAAAAAAAAAGACAAACTAATAGATAAAGAAAAACTGGATAAGTCAATAAATAAGTAATTAAATGAAAAATTGAATGATAAACTATAAAATTTAGTTAATTACTTCAATTAAATGGATAAGTAAAGAAATAACCAAACTCCACTATTATTAAGTTGAGACAAACTTGAATGAAACGTCTTTCTTTTCTTTTCTTTTTTTAACTTTTGCAATAAAAAAAAACGACTTTTCCCAAATTAAATATTTTCAAAAAATAAAAATAAAATAATCAAAATCCTTCCATCTATCATCTTCATCCAAGGTGCGTTAATAACAGATAATAAGAATCCTTCTTTCAAATGTCATACCCTTCTAGAAAAATCCTCAAAGAACTACCAACATC
This sequence comes from Adenanthera pavonina, assembly GCA_026686845.1. Lineage (NCBI taxonomy): Eukaryota > Viridiplantae > Streptophyta > Magnoliopsida > Fabales > Fabaceae > Adenanthera > Adenanthera pavonina. The sequence continues at coordinate 17,398,984 of JAIVEN010000017.1, forward strand.
AGCAAAGGGACGAACTGGGACCTTGAACAGGTTAACCACATACTCAATTCCCACCATGTCAAAGTATTCACAGCTTAGAGTCACAATCTGGTCGGATGCTTCAATATATTAATTGGAAAGTCAGATTCCGAAAAAAACAATTTCCCTTCTATAATATTCAAGTAAGACCATTAATTGCCACTACGAATACCATGTCATTGAAAGAGATGGAGCACTAATACTAACTTCATGAAATCTTTTCATTGCAAATAACAAATAAAATATTATATCAGCAAGCTTGAAACATGAAATACATTGGACCCCACCAAAAGCTTCGATCATAACACAAGGCACCTGATTTCATACCAATTTTATATGCTCCTACACACATATATGCAACCGAAAGCAAAATCAAAGAGAAAAGGCATCACATCTTGAAATGTTTTACCCATGGCACTTAATCACAGGATGTATATAGTAGGGACACGGAATTACCTTCACGGGCTAGAACCGCTCCAACAAAATATCCTCTAACCTCTTGGATCGATTGAATGACTAAACTCCGTTAATGAATTAGCAACTCGTTTGGCTTCGCTTCTTCAGGTATGCACCCCAGCCACATAAGAATCCACAATTATCAAGAATATGAAGAGACTTCTTGGCTTTATCTTCGTGGACTAGGACACTCCAATCTACGCCTCCATAGAATGCCACTCCAACCTCTATCTTTCTTCGCTACCCAATCCCTTGTATTCCATCTCCTCCCAATTTCGTATGCCCACAGTTATTCCATCCCTCACTTAGTTTGAACATATTCGGACTAATAGGGTGAGATCATACCCATACTAGAAAGAAAGGTGAGGTTATTAAAGAATTGGGAGTGAGAGCAATTTGAGAAGCTGAATCGTGCTGCCGAAAAATAAGGAGAGAATTCCCCATCTTCGTTGATGCCCTTCATCTATAGTTCCGGAATTTTCTATAGGATGAGGATAATTAAAACTTTAAAATTAGAAATGCAAGACACTACGAAAATCCCAGATAAAAAAATCTTAATACAATTTTATTTAAACTTTTATTATTATTATTATTATTATTATTATTATATATAAAGAAACACTACGCTAATCCTAAAGGGATAGAAATTTTAGACTTCCCTAAACTACAAGATAATGGTGTCCAAGATTCAAATCTAATAAGAAAATCCTAGATAATATCTTGAGCAATTGTTGGATTAGATAATACTGTTGTTATTCAAAAAATTAATTTTTATATGCATGCTTATGATTTTAATCATTTATTTCTTTTCCTTACTATATATTTTTTTCCTATTTGTTTATTTTCCTTAAAAACACATCTAATTTCACACTTCAAGAATATTTGAATCATTATTATTTTCAAGGGCATTACAAATAACATTAAGTTTATGTAAATATTTCCTCCATTCATTAATATAAGGGGTAAAGATAAAATCACACAAATAAAAAAAAATACATTTGTCTAGAATATAAAATAGTTTCTAAAAATATCAATATTAATAATTTTTATACTATGCAATTAATACAAATGAATTATACTACTAATTTTTAGAAAAAAATATTATCTTAATTAGGGGTATTTTTGAAAAAAAAATTATTAAATAACTAGACAAACACATGTGTCTCTTATATTTTAAAATAATTACTAAAATTCTTAATATAAGTCACTTTTAACTAGTTCACTGAAATCAAGAAATTTTAATTTCCATTTTTACCCATAATAAATATTACAAATTTAAACAATTTACACACTCTCTTATTTATAAATAAGGACATTTTATAAATAATATAATTAATACTTAAAAAAAGTATGAAAAGTTACCTATATTTAGAACTACAAAATATTTTTAAAATGTGACTAATAAAAATAATTAGAGGAAGTATAAAAACTATTGTGTCCTTTATATTAAGTTTATGGAAATAATCTTTTTTCTTCATATATTTGTTTTTGACCTATACATTTATTATATCTTACTCTTAATTTCTGTTGTTATTTCTCATGCATTCTTTTCTATTCAAATATGCAAGGTCAATCATTATAGCAAATCCTATATATAATATTTGACTGAAACAAGAATGCATTTTTTAAAAGAAATTAACCGTCTCAAGATGAAACAAGGAAAAAGTCTATATTAACCAAAAAAATAAATAAATTTAACAACAATAAATATTATTGATAAAATGAAATATATATATATATATATATATATTATGTGTAAGAGATTTATGTAATATATATGGTTCTGCATAGTTTCTTTTAAGTACAAAACTAGAAGAATTCTTATAATATCTAGATGATCATAAAAATTGTTTTAACAAAAACGCAAGTCAGTATGCACAACTGAAAAAATATTCTAAAAAAATTTTTTTTAAACAAAAAAGCTAGGATGCGTGTTTTAGTTAACAAATTAGGAGATTTATTTTATTTTATTAGGAGACTAATTCTTTCTTTAATCGATAGACCTATTCAAAATAAATTCTGAAGTACTATTCTTTTTCCAAAAAAATGGAAATTAAATACGAAAACCTGGCAATCACAAAGAAATCTCTTAATTAAATAATGAAAAAAAATTCTGAAGAAAAGAATAAAATAATAAAGAAGATTAGATAAAATAGAAAGAACTAGTAAAATTTCAAAATATAATCATAAAAATTGTTTTTACAAAGACAATAATTATAAAATAAATATGTTAATATAAAATCTAGATGAATCCATTTCTTAAGTGTGGAAAGGATCCAAATCTATAATGCACAAGGCTAAAATCTAATCGAAGAATACATAAGTACAGCTATGAAAGAAATTTTACAATATCAATATAATCAACAAAATTGTTTTTACAATTAGTCACACGACCCAGAAGGAAACCGTCCTCAAAAGAAGAACTTAAAGCCAATAAAGACTGGCAATCCTCTCAATATTCGTCCACAATCTGAATTTATTTACCCTGCAAAAATAAATCAAGATTGCTAAATATTAATATATATACTTCAAAACTAAATAAAAGAATCAAAATCAGACCATAAAAAGAGTGTCATACATACTTTGATATTAATCTTATATAAATTAAGAAGGTTGAACATCATCTTGATGGTTGAGTTGTGTTCTTGAGGGAGATACTCCTGATTTGTTCTGTCAACTCCGCAACATCATCAGGAGGAAGGATCCATTCCTTCCAATTATATCGTCTTCTCATCTTGTAACCCCTTACTTGCATAGTGGAAGAGGAAGCAAGTGCTTCTAATATATGATATATATTCAAAGTCAGTTCTTTGATTTTGTTGAAGTTGGCGATTACTGAAACATCGACCCAGCCATATCTGTCCATCTTCTTCCTCAAGTACACATCTTTCACCAGATTTTCTTTGCTGAAATAATACTCTATTTGCTTCACAATCTTGGGGTACAACTCTGGATCTTCTGGTGGCAATATATGGTCTTGGACTTTGAGGCACCCAACACATGGTGGAAAATAATGGTGGTTGAAGAACTTGAGGCTGGGAATAATAAGGAGGAATGAGATCTGTATGAACAGGTTGAGGAGGCGGGAGAGAAGAAGCATGAGTTTCTATACGAGGGAATGATCCATAACAAGGTGGTGCATGAATATAAAGAACATATGAATGAGCAAAATCCATGATCTAGCGATAGTATAAAAGAGAATGATACAAAGAAATTCAGAGAGAACACTTGGATATGAAGAGAAAGAATGTGTGCGACGTTGGAACGGTGAGAACTACAGCTACGTATACTAACCATCCTTTAAATAGAAGTTGATGGGATAATAATTTTTTTAAAAGATTTCGATTAATTTAAATTTGATCTATATGTTATCAATTTATTTTATTATTTTTTGTTTAAGATAAAATTTTATATATAAAATAATGATAATCATATTTAGTTCTTTATTATTTTAAGTTATTATACAATTTTTAATGAATTTTTTTTATGTTGGAGATTGAACGATAATGTGATATAGATAAATATTATATGAAATCTCGTTAAACTGTTTATCTCTTAATTTCATTTGGATTCAATTCTGTCCTTTAAATTTATCTTAGAATTCACTTTCATATTTTTATTCTAATTTAATTTCTTAACTTTTAAAAACAATCGAAATATTTCATTTTCTTAAACACCATGAAAATAAAATGCGAATTCTTTGATGACTTATGGTAACTTTTTGTTAAATAATTTGGTAGTGTTAGGAAAAAAGAATATTTTGAGTGGTGTTTCTAATTTAAAAGACAAGATTTTATCAAAACAAAATTAAGGGATGAAAAAAAAATTTAAGGGATAAAATTAGAATAAAATAAAACTAAGCAACAAAATATAAACTTAAAATTATGAGAATTTAGAGTAGTTTTTCTAATTTAAAAGACAAGATTTTAACCAAAAACAATTTAATTAAGGGATGAAAGAGAATCATAAGTTCAAGTTTGTGGTAAGAAAAAAGGGGCAATTTTTTATATAATAAAAGTGATGACTTTCATTACTGTCAAAAAGAATAGATTTATTATTATACATATATATATATATACACACACATATCTAAACAACAATTCAAAGATATATGGAAGTCATCATTAGAAAGGATTATCTAATTTCATCCTTATTCACTATAAGGACTTGCTTGGTATAAAAGAAGTAAGTATAGAAAGTTAAATTTTATCCCAAAACGTAAATTAATTGGTATTGCTTAGTTTTTTTTTTTTGAAAAAACAAGGACACAACTTTTCGATATGTTGGACTTAACTCGGAAAATTTTACTTCTTGAATAAATTATCATATTTGTCAAAGATGCTCTTAACTTTCTAATTTATTTCATTAATAAAAAAGATATTTATGCCCTTACTTTTAAAATGTAATTTATTTATTTAAAAAATAATTTGAGCTTATCAAGAAACAAAAAATGAAACAAGTAAGTAATATATGAATTTTTCATAAAGTTAACTTCCTAAAAGCATATTTTCCAAAATGTTAATTCCCATCAAATATATCAAGTGACTCCTAACTTATAAAACAAATGATATGTTTGGCAGGAAGGAGCTATTTTGAGGAAAATGGAAAGAGAGAAAGAAAAAGGAGAGAAGAGTTCCATAAAAAAAATTATTTTATATTTATAGAAAATTTGAATAATATATATCAAACAAATTTCATAAAAATTTCTCTCTCATTCTCTCTTTCATGAAATCCCTTTCTTATGTATCAAGCGTAGCCAAAAATCTCATGGGGCAGGTCTTTTGAGGCCACTTAGCCACTTAGACCAATGCTATAGACAACACCCCCTGCGCCCCACAAAAAAAATCCAGAAAAAAAAACACTTAGACCATTGCTTCAGACAAAACACCCTCGGCCCACCCAAAAAAAGAAAAAAAAAAGAAAATGATTTATCATAGTCATATATGTTCTATTTGTGAATGTTAAAACCTCATATATTAGGTCATTGAAATTCGTTATTTTTAATTCATCATTTATAAATTTAATGACAAATAGGATTTTATCACTAATTTTTTTCACTAAAAATTTAAATTAGTGATAATAAAAAATGTGTCACTAATTTGTGACATATTAGTGAGAAACATTTTTTATTAACAAAATTGATAAAAATATGTCCAAGCAACTTTTGAAGAGAAATAATACACATATATAATATTTTACTTTTCCTTTGAAAAAGAATAATATGAAAAAAAAATTTAATTTCCCAATTGAATAATATCTATATATTAAAATTTGAGTATAAAGAATGTGAGATTATACTTCTAACTCAATAGGCAAAATTTAGGTGGGAGACTTTGAAGTATGGAAGTCACACATTTAAACATTGTTTATTTATTTTTCTTGCATTTTTATGAATTTTTTATGATTTTTACATTTTCTTAGGAGTTTTTTAGTTTATTTTTTCACATGAATCTACATTATATTTTTTAGATTTTTTTTTCATTTGTATTTATGAGTTCATTTTATTATGTTATGAGATTTTTAATTAGTATTCTAGTAATTTGAGCTGGCACAAGACTGAAATTAATTAAGTTGAATTGGTGTATTTTAATAAGATGGATGAAACAAAATAATGATAATATAATTTTTATTTTATAATAATTTTAAGTGAATCAGTTTGTTTATATATTGTAAATTTTAAAATAAAAATTCCTTTACAAATAACACTTTAATTTGGAAATAAATTTTCTCAATCAAAACATAATCCCAATATTAGGCTACATTTAAATATATATGTAAGAAATTATATCATAATCCCTCATATTTGATCCTCTCCATGTACAACATTCTCTATAATATTTATGAACAAATTGCTAAGAAAACAGTGCATAAATTAATAATATATTTGATTTAATAATCTGTATTTATTATTATAAGTGGAATACTATTAAAAATAAGATTATAAGGCTTATTTATGGTAACGAATAATATATTTATTTTGATAAATATATTACGCTCTCTTGGTATCATGGCATTTGCTCAAGACAGAATTTGTTTTGATAGTATATGTGATAATTAAGACATTTGAGAATTAAGCTTTTATTATTTGTAACATTAAATTATGCTTCTTTAGTGATAAACCATCTAGTTTCCAATACTATTTTTGAAATTTAAATATTTGTAATTAGATTCATATAGTGTAAAAACTTTCTAGTTTAATCTTTCTCATTAAAATAATGTTAAATGTTGAATATTACTAATATAGCTGGTCATATGTAATGTGGGCGATCAAAATCTTCATAATTCATTATAAAAGAAGACAAAAGCCGGTAATGAAGTAAAGTTACTTTTTTCATATTTAAATTTAATCTTTACCTACAGATTCATAAACCTCTTAAGATGTATATCAAATAAAAACAAAATATATACATATATATATATATATCAAATAAAACAACTAATAACAAGGCTAAAATGCACTATTGATCCCTTCATTTTATTTTAGGTTTCACTTTTATTGCTTAATTATATTTTGTTATAATTTTATCCCTTATGTATACCTTAAGTTTTATTTTTTATCTCAGAATTTTGTTTTGTTCCAATGGTCCCTTCACTTTACTAGGATTTTTACTCAATTTGTATAGACAATAAACTTCACTACAGTCCATGATTGTGTGTGAGAGAGAGAGAGTGTGCGCGTGTGTGATAACCCTTATTACATTATTTCGGACTTGGTCCCTAGCTAACTAAGTTTATTTGGTATTGTATGCAGAACCGGAGGAAACAGAACGAAGAAGAGAATCAAGTGGAGGAAAAATGAGCTACATGCCGCAACGAGAAGCAAGACCACCGCGGCGAGCGAACTACAGATTCTGAAATGTTTTTCTGGTCAAGGACCCTGCCATGGCGCCATGCCTCATTCTTTAAATCAACAACATTTCAATCGGACCGCAAAGGAGAGAGCGAGAGAGAAATGCAGGAAGAAAGAAGAAGCGGAGCTAGGGCTAAGAAATCCGGCCAAGGGAGATCATTTCTGAACTCTAGAAGCTTGCTAAATCATTGGTAAGTGATCTCTACTCATCCCTCTCCATTTTGTTCGGTTTTGAGTTAAGATTTTTTTATTATATATTGGGTTTTCGGTGTTTGGCTGAAATCAACAGATTAAAATGGATGAAATAGGATTAATGGAGTGTGATTTGGTGTTTGTGATGTTTGGGTATGAGTTTTAGAAGGAGTATGCATGATTGATCTTAACCCTAGGTTGAAATTGTTCGAGAAAGTATGGAATCTGAAGTATATATGGTTGGGTAGAGTTTGAACGGTCTTTAGGAGTTCAATGATGTATGAAAAGGGTATTAGAACCTTGGATTAAGCCTACATGGTTGAATTGTGGTTTTCGGTTAAGTAGTATATTGTGTTAATTAAGGGTTCTATAATATTGAAAAGGTTTTCGATTTGACCGTAAGGGGTACAATTTGCATTGGACAATCCTAGAAGTTTGTGGAATCCGTGTGCGTGAAAATTGACACCTTGAGGTAACTGGGTGTTTGTATTGTATGTTATGATATGTATGTGTATATATGCATGTTTTCGTTCATACCAAGATATTGATATGTGTATGTATGATTTGTTTATATATCATCGTATGCACTTGGCTAGACACAGTGTATGATAATTATGATGATGACTAGAGATGATGATGATGATGTGACATTACATGATGCATGCATGATATTGTGAAACATGATTATAATGATTATATGATGATATGAAATGAGCATTACCACATGACATTATGAGATATATGATGATTAGGTGGTGATAATGATATGATATATAATGATATGATATGATATATGATAAGGAAGGATAAGAATGAGATACATGCTGCTAAATCGCCTCCTATAACCAGAAGGGAAAGACACGTAGTGAACTACACCTTCCCTAAATCACTACCAATTAGTGGTGGGAAAGGGGAAGAAGAGCCACGGTTCGAGCTCTAATGCAACTTTTGGCCGAATTGCATTAGTGTAAGGTGAGTTTGGTGATGTCCTGGAATCAGTCTTCATAAACTATTGTAAGAAAATCACCTATACGAAATGTCCTATTATGATGATAGCTCGTGATTCTAACTGTATATGAGGGAAACTGTGGAAGAGTCTGTGTCCTTTGAGGACTTGTGTGCTAAGATACGTGTCCTATACAGGAGACTGAGGAAGAGAAGATGAATTCAATTATCTGAGCCTTATCTCACCTAGGACCTACCAGAGGAATCAGTAAAGGAAGTGGATCTAGAAGTGGTAGTATCGGTGGCAATACAAGTTCTAGTGGAGGAAGAGGCCACCATGGCAGAAGAAGAGGCAAGTTTGACAGAGATTAATCTAACAGAGGTCAGTATGGCAGAGGATCATTTTATCGAGAAAGCTTTGACCAGGAGAATTCCAGTCAGAGTAAATATGCAGGAAGAGACTTAGCTTCATCTCAATACAATTCAGGTAGTGCCTCAAATCTATGCACAAATTCTGGGATGAACCATGTTAACCATCCGTGCTTAATTTGCTATACTTGTGGGAGACCGGGACATATCTCGCGAAATTGTTGGGAGCTAAGGCGTGATGACGCAACAAGAAAGCCAACGATGCCCGAACGAGTCTTTGCCATAACCCGACAGGAAGCGGATACAACACCTAACTTGAGTAGAGGTAAACTTAAACTCAGTGGTTTCTCTATTCATGCATTGTGTCTACTTTGATTAGTTCTGATGTCTTTTGGTTTTTGTTCCACTGCTATGATATTTTGGAAGGTAAATATGAGATATTTGGACTGTGTTTGATTGATTTTTGAAATTTTTGATCAAGTCAGGAAGTGTTTGGATGTAAGGTGTTACAGAGAGACTGAGAGAATCCATCTCTTGTGTCTGCTTTGACCATGCCAAGTCATACAGGTGTAGTGCTAATGAAATATTTTTAAAATGGGTGAAAGAAAAAGGGTGAGAAATATTACTTCCTTGGTTGCTTCCTTTGCTTCCGAAAGGAATCTATATGCAGTTGCTCAAATGCTTTCTCTTTCTCTAATTATTTTCCCAAGAACCAAACAGAGGATCAAAATGTCTACATAATTAAAGCTAAGTGAACACTTACTCTTGCATACTACGACATAATGCACTCAAAACACAAATTGTAAAGTTGCAGAGGTGGCGAAAGAGAACTGGCTCCAAAATATGGTTATCAACTCCTCATAATCGCCAGTAATATCTTTAGCAGTGATTTGAGTAGACCATAGAGACTACTAGATTAATTTTCCCTATAAAAAAAGGTCCCAACTTTCCAATAAGAGCAATAATAGTGCCCTGTAATATGAGGACGAGAAAGCCTAACATAAAACAAATTCATTATCACCCTTTGCAATGCATGTTATACATTAATTACATATATGATTAAAGAACTAATATTCTGAACAGGAAAATAAAAGAATATGGCAGCTGCTCGATTCTGGTCCGCTATAAACAAAACTTTTCAAACACATTTTCTGTTGTATAAGGGTTGTAAGACTAAGTTACAAAACAGTACATAGGAAATACCTTATTCCCTCTTGCCCTCCTCTGGCTTATCTTCTTCATCAAATGATGCATTGTCGCCTCCATCATTCTTCTCTTGCTTGACCAAACTTAGTTCACCTTGTGGCTTTCCATTCGTGAGAGACTGTGCTTCTTCGTCATCCGATTCTTCTCCCACTTCCTCTGAATATGCATACCTGTGCGTAAACAATAGAATATGAATGAATAATGAGATTCTTTACCAAGCCATTTGAACTGGCCTTCACAAACGTGAAAAGCAACATATTAACGATTCTGGGAAAGCCAGAGCATTACACCTTCCTTTCAAGAACTTAAAAACTTCATTGAGGATTACTGACAAATATGATACTACATAAACAGGGGAAAAACAAGAGACCCTCACAAGATATAGCACGAAGTGACTTCAACACTACTGCTCTGGCCATCTTATGAGAGGATCCTCCAGCTAGAAGTCCTCCTCAACAAATGCATTTCTTTTTCTGATAAATCCTGACATATCCATTTATATATTCCTGATTTCTGCTCAATCTGATAAATATCTGAGCCTCTGCTGCCTTGACTCACATAATGCATCCATACTTTGAGTCAATCTTTATGTTTTATGAACAAAAGTCAGATGTGGCTGCAATATTGGACCTAAACCCGTTATGCCTAACCCATACAACACAACAAATTTGCTTGACAAATGACAATCTTCTATGGGAGAGCATTCTGTGTCTATAATTTTTCTTTATAATAAATATTTTCTTTCATTTCTAAAGCTTAGCAGAAGGGTATATTTACAAAGCTTTCACCTATTATTTTGTAGAGATGATAAATGTAAAATAGTTTCCCATAGAAATATCAGCAAAAAATAATTTTGAGACAAAATATGTTAAATACATAGAAATCGAAAAATATAATGCACCTTTGCGAGCTTTGAGATGGGGCCCAGAGATAACATATAACACACAGCAATGCAAATGCCAGAATGTCCCAGAAAGCTGTGATAATCCAAGCACTCTGCCATCGCTCATTGAAAGGATCTGTAGCTTTGAAGTATAGCTGCAAAATAGATTGTAGGACATGGTAAATGCACCGCATATGATAAATTGTGAGAGGAATATTTTTTACCAGTAATTTGTCATACAAAAAGAATTAATGTCGTCAGAACTAGACCAGACATTGAATCAGACAAGATACTGATTTAAGGTTCAATGGTTCAACTGTAATCTAACCAGGATCGGACCGGTGGTAATTAAAATAATATATTTAAAATAAATAATACAAGTTTAAACAAATTTTATGACTTAACTTAATTAAAGTCTCAAATTAAATAATACTAAATTATTAATATATTATTCACCACAAGCAAATTATTAATAAGTTTCATAATTCAATATTTAGATATAAATAAGTTAATATTCATCCATAATCATATTTTGATTTCAAAATAATAAATTAATAATCCATTATTATATTATTTATTAAATAAATATACAATTTTTAATAATTATATATTATAATAATGCTTATATAATATTATAATATATAAAGAAAAAATATTTTATACTAAAAATGATATCATTTTATCTTAAAAACTAAAAAAATATTTTAAAAAAAATATGGAACCAATTCAGGACAGGTTCAAGACCAGTTTTATTGGTTCATGGTTGGTTCCACTAGTTTTGAACCTTTCTGATCGTTTACCTTAACCGGACCGGACCAGGCACCGGTTGCCGGTTCGACCGGTTGAACCGGCTAGTCCAATCTGGTCCTAACAATAGGAGAAAGAACACATCACCACAAATTATCAGTAAGTAATGAGATAAGAAGCTACATCTGGAAACATAACAAACGGAAGCCAAAAGCAATTAAAACCATAATAGAATTCGGTGTAAATATGCATCCTTATAGTACACTTAGTTAAGTAGAATTCGGAGTAAATATTTCATTTAACCCAAAACCTGGCCCAATAGCATTGACATACCCTTCAAATTCTTAGATTCAAGATGGTCATCTGCAATCTTCCGTTTACAATTTCAAAATAAGAAGAGGTGCATGCACAACGCCCACTAACTAAAAGTGTGAAAAGGCAAGATGAACATATCCAATCTAATTGAAGTCTACTGGTTACTATGAAGTTGGACGTAGTACAAATTTATAAAGTGCACAGCCTGCTCTACAATGTACATGATGTTACTGGAACTGCAATTGATCTATACATTTTACCAAAAGCATCTCAAAGGAAATGTTACGACTTTCTAAGAAGAAAATAACAAACATATAAGGATCAAAATTGGAGCTCGTTACATTAGCTTTCAAGGAATGAAGAATTGGGAATGTGGAAAACCTGTAAATATCTTGTGCATTGTAACTATTGGTTTCAACATATCCAATCTAATTGAAGTATATTGGTTTTCTATAAAGTTGGACGTAGTACTAATATATAAAGTGCACAGCCTGTTCCACAATGTACAACATGTTACTGGAAATGCAATTGATCTATCCATTTTGCCAAAAACATCCCAGAGGAAGTGTCATGACTTTCTAAGAAGTAAATAACAAACGTTTTAAAGATCAAAATTGGAGGCTGTTACATTAGCTTTCAAGGGATGAAGAAGTGGGAATGTGGAAAACATGTAAATATCTTGACTGAGGTTGACTTTCAAATGAGGGTGTTGGATCCTTGAACACCAAACGATTATTTTACGTTCTTTTTTCTTTTTTCTTTTTGGGATAAAACAAGGCACTAAAGCAAATTACAACCAGTGAAAAACGAATACCAGTTAACATTGTTTTTGTATGAGATTAAACATGTAGATTATATGTCCTACCTCATAACCTATCCAAGCAACAGAGGATATCACTGTTACTGCTAATGCATTGGAGAACTTCCTGTATATATCCAACTTAATAGAACTCCTTTTTGCCTGCAAAATGGAGACAAAAGAAAACAATATTGATCTCCAAAAACTGAACATCTTGAAATTATTAAAAAAGAATACAGAAATTTAAAGGTAAGGTACAGCAAATAAAGTGATAAGAGAGAGGCTACCTGTAACTGTTCCAGTGTTCTTGAAAGAGAAGTGAAAATCCATACTATTAAAAAGCCATTCAAAAAAGCATTAGGAAGAACTAGAATGAGCCTTGCCCTTCCTGATACATCATTGATGGTCCCCACATATTCAGTTATATCCAGCAACTCAGATGCAAGGAAGTAAGTTATACCAAGCAAAAGCACCTTTGAGGTAAGACCACCAAGAGTAGGCCGCACAACACCATATCCCATTGAAACAGAGAGAATAATGAGCCGCGATATAGTTTTCCTTACAGCCCCAACAGTGACAACCCATGTTGTGACTACAACAGGTCTGATTCCAGTATCATTAAAATTGACATACTCAAAATGCCAAAGAATCATCTCAAACAATCCAAGAGCAATAATAGCAGTGATAAAATGCTGGAGTTGCAGTATATCCTTCCAAAACCTTAAGTACTGAAGGAACCAAATCACAATAAGGCAAAGATAAGCAACTGCCATAAATATATAAAAATTCTTCAACGGGGCCATCCTACCAGGTAAGTACCCATCAGGATTTTTCCAGATTGTCTTTCCACTCATAACTGTTTCATTCAGCTTGGGGTCACATGCAACAAAAAACAAATTGTACATTCCAGTCTTTGTGATGGAAACTTCTTCATCATTGAGCTTTGCAATTAAGTAATTCCCACTGAAATGTACTTTTAAAATGATGGGCCAGTTAATGTCTGTCACAGAACGTCTCCTAATAACTTCCCCTTGCTTACAATCTTCCAGCTTAGCTAAATCAGGGGTACAACAGATTGCTCGTTGGCCACCATAAGCAGAACCACCTATATTATTACGATCAGCTGCCTCAAAAATTATAACCTGTATCAACCCAGTACTGTGCTCCATTGCTTGATGCTCATCAGCAGCGGCCTTGCTTCTCTGAAAGGTGATGTTCTCAAATCTATCCACCAGCTCCCCAAAAAAGTCAGTGTTATGATTTATGTCAAAAGAAGAGAATATGAAGTGTATGAGGCTATGAGCATATTATCTCTATTTGTTCAGTTTCAAGTTCTTCATTTCAGAGAAAAGTTAAGATAATTTGCTCAAAGAAAATAAATGAATTGATTCAACAACCAATGATATAGAGCCCACTCTTATTAATAGAGAATGGCCGGCAGATGACAAGTTAGGTAGTTATTCCCAACAACGTAAGACTATATCAGTTATATAGAGACCAACTAGAAGACTCAAGTTATTAAATCTACAAAGTCGGAATAGTTAGCAAAGTGACCCTGCAAGTTAATTCTCCTCGTTTCTACTTTTAAATAATTAACTACTCCATTCAACCAATTGAAATGATTCATTCCCTATCAAGCTACTAGCTTTAGTCATATCATTTAGTTCAGATTCAAATTGCAGATTTTAAATTTGAGCAAAAGCTAAAGTCCCAAAAAAATGCAACAAACACAAGGTCTTGACCATGTATGAATGTCAGATTGTGCAATATACCCACCCAACCTAATCAGGAAAAGAAAATTACAAAAATGCATAACACTGTTTCCGACTTTCTTTACCTAATCATCCCAATCAAATCAGATTCGTCATTAAACAATGCACAAACTTTTCTATCTGATCAGCCTCCTATTCAGTTTAATCATCAGGGTTTTCCCAAAATAAAAAAAACAAAGAAGATAGATTACCGGATATAAGAATGCCCATCGTGGACCGTCCTATCTGACAGAGAAGAGGTGGCGAGAGAAGCTCGGATACCTTCGCTGCCACCTGAGAGAAGGTAAGCATTGCCGACTTCTCTGAAGAGCTCCTTATCGTAGACGTGGATGGAAGCATTAGCGGTGACGAAAATGAGAAAGAGTAAGAAAAATGGCGCGAAGAAGAACAGGTCGCGCAGAGCAGATCTTGTTGTCTGAGTTGCTAAATCCATGCCGAGGAATCGAAGTGAGTGAGAGGAAGTTGGATTCAGCGAAGATGGAGAGAGAGATAAAGCGTGTAGGGAGGAAGAGTGAGACCGAAGACATGTCGGCACTGGTCATCGGTGCTACGTCGCTCTCCAATGCCAATTAGGGAAGGTAGCTACACGCTCTTACTCATAATCAAAAATCAAATTCAAAAAAGTAACTAAAAAGTGAAAACTTAAGAAGAGGAAGTTCATAAAAAAAAATTAAGATTGATTTTGAATTTGAGTCCTGTAATAAAACAATTATATTCAGAGAGCATTTTCATTATTAGGATCCACATATATGAAGTGAATTACTTCACAGTTATATGTGTCACTGTATATTGACTTAGCTTAATGATTAAAGTGGTAGAGATTAGATATTAGTTAATTAGAAGAAGGGGAGGGGAGGGAATGTGTTTCTAGAAGGAACTTTTATAATTGAGAAGAATTTTTAGGGAATGTGTTTCAAGAAGGAACTTTTATAATTGGGAAGAATTTTTGCTCCGTACTCATTATATGTGATGTGTTTATCACATATTTGAGTCATCCAAATCAGATATGAAAGGCCAAAATTATGTATTTATTTATTTTTTATATTTTTAATTTTTTTTGTTATTTGATGCAAAATTTAAAATAAAAAAATTTATAACTATCACTTTTTAAAAATATGATTTTATTATTTAAAAGATAAGAAAAAACTTTAAATTTAAACTATCCAAATTTGATTTAAACAATTTATCCAAATCTGCCTAAATGCCATAATGAGCACCAAATGAGAATTTAAAGAAACTATAAGGGAGGAGCGAATAGAGAAAGGTGGGAACTAATGTTAGATGAGGAAAAAGAATGTTTGGTTCTACAAGTATTCTTCTATTTACAAAATTGATCTTGTTTATACCAGAATAATTGTATTATTATGCGTGAGTTGTAGTTCTCTCTTCCGATCTTTATCATCATTTGTTTACAGATTCTTCTGTGATTTAATAAAGGTATGTCTTGTATCATTGATGTGATTTAAATATAGATTATTGTGATTTGTTTAGCTTATTACGACACCACTTTAATTAGTTGATCCGTGGTTGCCCTTCACATTTTCAATACGCTCCACAGCAAGTTTCATATAAAAAAGTGTAGTTACTGATCCGTCCCTTCCTCTAACGGCTTTTGAAATTTCTTCAATATGCAGCTTCCACTCCTCAATGTCCCTATGTGTCACTCCTTTTGCAATACCATAGCTAGGAATACAGCACTTAGTTTTTTTAATAACAAAAACGAAAAAATTAGACATCTAAAGTAGATCGCGTACCCAAAATCACGTTTCACAATAGTGAAACGCAGAGGCAAGTCTCAAGATGCTTTTGCGTTTCACCATGTGAAATGTAGTTTTTGGGTTGGCTCCCTCCTACCTAAACATAGTCTAATGGGGCTGATACTGCAAGATCCACACCAATATGAGTTCAATATTTACACATCTCCAGTGGCTAACGTCATTGATGGTGCCACACTTTCATAAAACACCTTGAAGGTACTATCATGAAAGGCAATATTTTAGAAATAATGGTACTGGAAAGTTCTCCAAATTTTCATTTTGGTCCTATATTTATATTTTTATTTGATTAGATAGCTCTTTATAATTTTATATTATTAAATAATTAAACCTTAATATTTCAAAAAATCAGTAATTTAATGCATCTATCATCCATGATAACATTAACAATATTATTATAATTGAGATAATATAGTTAACAGTTAGTGATTTAAAGTTTATCAAAAGGTCCTTTATTTTCTTGTCAAGAGTAAGATTGAATATCTATATTGTTTAGATGATGAAAACATATCATACTACATCTTCCAAATCAATAACCATTAGCTATCAAATACTTTTTCTGGTTCATAAAAAGTGTCTTTTTGAGATTTTTACACGGACCAAAAAAATCATTAAATGATCTAAATTATTATAAATTTTAATAGTATTTTACTAAAATGTCATTGACTTAAATTTATTCATATGAACCAAGAGAAAATTAAAAGAATTGATGAGGGGTAAAATAATAAAAAATGTAATTAATATATCATTAATATTCTAAAGTGATAAATATTAGGGAAAACCAATTATTGAGTCCTTATAGTTTGAATTTTTTTCAAACAGATTCCTGTAGTTTATAACAATTATAAAGTTAATCCCTATTGTATAAAAAAGCTTAAACTTTAATCCCCAAAAGTGCACATGTGGCCTAACAGTGTTAAACAAAACATCTCATGTGGTGGTGAAGTGATGAGGTGGCAACCAGGAGTAATATTATCAATGCCCACTCAGCTTCCAAAATGTTTAGATGTAATTTTTTTATATAAGAAAAGTCTGGAGCTTTCTTCATTCCTGGGTTTATTGTTCAGAAAGCTAAAGCTTTCCACAGCTAACGAGAGAGATCTCGGGGTTCTAAAAGAAGACCACAAAGCTTGAAGCAATCGGTCGAAGTGATGTGGAACGAAATGCAATAGCGTTGAAGCTCTCGGCGGCACCAGGAGAGAGCTTTAACATGATGGAAGAAGGACTCACCGTGAGGGGGAGTGGCTTGTCCGAATGTCGGAGTTGGGCTCTCGAAAGTTGAATATCATTGGAAAATCATAATCATATGGCCCCCAAAACTATTTGGATAATCAAATGGTCAAAGCAACAATCTGGTACTTATAATCACATAGTTTATCTCATCGTGAAGCTTAAGTTTCATTTTATATGCTCCTTAACTTTGCAGAATGTTCAATATAGTGCAAAAAATATGAAAAGAGAGAACCAGAGCAAGGCTAGGTAAGTATTCTCATTAAATTTGTACGAACCCATGCCTATCTTTTTCAACGATACAACTCCAATCCCCAGTATCCAAGGTGCCAAGCTTATATATGCAGAGAATGAAATAGAGATCGAAGGCATAATGGAGTAGGTTCCTAAAAAAATAGATGAACCTCGGAGAAGGACCGTTGTACATGATTGAAAAATAGATGAGCTGATGACCTTTCCAATAGTTCATCCTTTGAAGTACTTATTTCAGCTCTCTAATAAAAGATAACTAGAGCCCATATAGACGAGGGTTGAGACCATTTCTTAAATTCTTCTCACCAATTACACCAAAAATAACGTCTTCTT
Source organism: Adenanthera pavonina (assembly GCA_026686845.1). NCBI lineage: Eukaryota > Viridiplantae > Streptophyta > Magnoliopsida > Fabales > Fabaceae > Adenanthera > Adenanthera pavonina. The sequence goes on from JAIVEN010000017.1 coordinate 17,417,126, forward strand.
TAAAACTTGATTAAATCCTGAGTCCTTAATTATATTCAACTTTTTTACTTTCTATGTAGTTCTTTTAAAAAATTGACAATGCTTGATTTTCTTCAAGTTGGAGCATAATAACATCAAGTGGCTTTAAACAATCTCAAGCATGATAAGTGTGTATATACTTTTACTCTGTTTACCTCTGTTTTTGGAACAAAAAACAGAGGTAAACAAATAAGGATATTTATCAATCATCATGAATATAAGGACTCAAACTCTGGTGGAAACTGTGTTGGTTGATTACAATTAATTATCAATAATCAAAGAGGGGGCACTGTACTTCCCACTTCAATTACTTTCGTTTAAAATGTAGGTAATATTTGAACTTGATATAATCACTTCGATCCAAAACTCCAATCATCCTTAGCTTTACGCATACGTGTATCATTTTCAACCCGAAACTCCAATCATCTTTAGCTTACATTACCACTATAAAGTTCATTCGCATCTCTTGAAGGGCATAAACGTGGTTTTTGAGAGGGAGAACAGAAGCTTTGAGTTCTCTCTTGCTCTGATTTGTTTTGGTTGGCAATATAAATCCTACATGTCATGAACAGTTAGCATTCCGTTGGACATATAAGCATCTACTTCATGGAGTCATGCCAATTGTTCAGCTGGAGAACTAATCTTTTAACCATAAGATAGTACAGGGATTAACGGCTTCAAGTTTGCAAAATACAAGGACTGATTTAAAACAAATTAAAGTATAGGGACTGACTGAAAATTGCAGTAAACTATAAGGACTGAAATATTATTTTCCCTCCCTTTTGGTTCATTTTGGGCTGGTGAGGGGATATACATGAGTTTATATCAAATAGGTATACTCCCTTCATCCATCAATTATCATGTCATTTTGATTAAATGTGTGAAGTCATTTACAACTATTCATATAAATGGCTTTCTATCTAAAAACCTATGCAATGGTGTAAATGAAATTAAAAAAATTTTACTATCCTTATCAAATTAAAACAACCCACCTCCTATCTCCTTCCTTCCTCCACCTCTGCTGCCAATCATCAACCACCAACTACCTACTACCATTGTCATCGCCAGTCATCTAGTAGTTGACTGCCATTACCAGCCATCACCATCGATAGTCACCATTTGCCATTGGCCACCAACCACTGGCTATCACCGTTGCTGCTGATCACTTGGTTGCTCGATATCACTGCTACCACAAAGTCCTCGACCATTAATAACCACTACCAATACTACTCATTAACATTTAGCTACTATTGTTGTTGCCGATTATCAACTGCCACAACCAATCATTAGCGGCTTACTGCCACCACTACCATAAGCTAAGTAACACCACCATTGGTGTCTCCATCACCACCAAACACCACCATTTTGAAAGCAATATAGACTTTTCCTAATTATCTATATTTAATTAAATATAAAAATAAATATATTTTTCATATCCTAATTTCATACCACATAAACTCACTTATATTTTATTTACATCATATCCAATTATAATACATCCTCTCACCCTTTTAATTCAACTAAATAGGTTTTAAAATAATAGTTTTTAAGAACTAGAGTGAGTATTGAATATTTAATCATAAGATTGTGGAATCTCATTAAAAGTAGTTTACAAAATCTATATATATTTAAAAAGTACAAGGAAGCTTAGCCATGAACAATATTGGCTTCTCTCACAAAACACTAATAGGCTCAATTAGTTATTTTTTTAAATTTTTTTAATTTATATTTTTATTTCTCTTTTAAAAATATACATTCAAATTTTAAATTTTAAGATCTCTATAACCACTTCCCATTATCTTTAACCTACCTTTTTGTCTCTCCCTCTCCTACAATTTGTTTTACTTTTTTATTTCTCAATTTCAATTTTCTTAATTTTCTAAATTTTCCCATCTTCTGATTTTCAATTTTCTCCGTCAAAATTTATTATTAAATTTAATTTCTGATTTCTTCCTCTAAAATATTTTGTTTAACATACCTATTTTTTTTCTCTCACCCCTCCTATTTTGTCTCCTATTCAATTTAATCGCCTCACTATCATTTCTGATTGAAATTTCTCTCTCTCTCTTTAAGTTCTATTTTTCTTTTTTAATAATTTATTGTCGTTATTTAAAATTATTTTTCTAATTTTCATAATTTTATATTTATTTTAAAATTAGTTGGTTAATATTAAATTATTTTCATCATTTCAAAATAAGATCGATGGAGAGATATTATTTTAAAATTAGTTGATTAATTTTTTCCAGAAACCTCTTATTTTTAACTTCCTTTCCTTGATTATTTTAGCTCTTTATATGATTTTTTAATGTATTGAATATTTAAATTTTATTATTTTAATTTAATTTAATGTATATACAAACCTTTAAATTAATTGCTTAATAATTAAGTTGCATTAAAAAAAATACCACATTTCTTCTGTCACATTTTCTCTCACGCTCTCAACTCCTATCAAACCCACGTTTGCCACCCCTCCCTCATTCTATAGCCGTCTTTCTTCATGCTTCGGAGTTTCTCATCTTTCTTTCATTGCCTTTTTCATCTTCCTACTGTTTTCAAGACCAAAACCTTGTGCCTTGCACATACGCTAATAAGAAAACAGATAGATGTGAAACATGAGTATGATTTATAAACCTCTTTTGCTTTCGTTCTCTAATTTTTCCCTCTTATCTTAATGTTCTCCACTTCCTTTTTCAACGTTGCAAGAAAGCACACAAATTAATTGAAGTGATATATATATTTAAATTGTAGAAAAGAAAGCTAATCTTTTCACTACTTTTGGCGTTAGATTTGTTACTTTGCTTTTGTAAGTTTACATTCAACATTTGTGCATTTCAAATTTTGTCACATGCTATTGCCCTTCTCATGCACCCTCTGTGTGTAAGTTTTATTTATTTTAATTACTTGAATTTTAAACATGTATATAACAAAGTACTTTTTAATAAGTTGCAGGTGATGAATATCAAATATTTATTCCCATAAGTTGTTTCTCATTTTCTAGCAACTACCTTTCTTACATTTTTCTCCTTTCTCATTTTAATGTTCAAATTATTTTCCATATATTTTCCAGAATTTTGCCTCCTATATTTGTCCTCATAATTTAGGTTGTTTTAATTTTCATGCCACATATCTATAGGACCTTCAAGCTAACCATATGGATCAAATTTGTCGAAGCGGCATGTCCTTTCTTCACGTTCTTTCCATTGCACCATTCCCCTTCTCCATCTCATTATCGTTTTCTTAACAACGTATGGTTGTAAAAGTATATCCTACACTTGTTCTTGTAATTAATGTAGGTTATTTTATTTTTCATGTTGTGCACTGCTATTTCTTTTTATGTTTTTTTTTTGGTGTTGTAGTTTGTGATGTGTTCTAAGAGCAAATCAATTGGATGTTGATTTGCTGGAAAATTGATTATGTACGCCGATGTTGTTCATACAAGAATGTTGAAAGAGTCTTGAAGATTTATTTAACCCCCTATCCCATTATCTTAACACCCCGAATTGAATTTAGATGTTTGAGTTTTAATTCAAATGTTTGCCCAAAAAAAGAATTCAATTTAAGTATTTAATATTTCTTTGATCTCTTACGTCCCTAATGTAGCATGCTTTTGATAATTTTTTTACCATAACTTAATTATAATTGTAAATTAAATATATATTTTTAGTGACAAATTCTCCCATGTTGCACGGGAGAGAAACTCTAGTTATTTATAAAGTAAACATTGTGTCACTAACGATAATGACAAATAATAATAAAATCTTTATGGAAAATCTAGTTATTCATAAAGTAAATTTTTGGATGTAGTTACCCTGAGATTGACGAGATTTCTTTGAGGGAGTTAGGTGAGCAAGTCAAGGGGTATGAAATTAAACAAGCCTTATTCAATATGGACCGAGACTAGATGGTTTGAATCCCTTATTCTTTCAGTGGGATAGTGTGGGGAGTTCTGTGATTGATATGGTGAAAACCATATAGAGAGATCCTTGTACACTTTATGATATTAATGGCACACATATTGTGCTCATTTCAAAGATTGAGAAACTGGAGGCTATTAAGGATTTTTGTCCCATCAGCTTATGTAATGTCATATATAAAATAGTGATGAAAATCATTGCTACCAGATTGAGGAAGATCATGCCCAAGATCATGGCCCTGAATCAGTATAGTTTTGTGCAAGGAAGGCAGAGTGTAGATAATATCATTGTTGTTCAAGAGATCATACACTCGATGAGGGTTACCAAAAGGAAGAAAGGTTTTATGACTATTAAGATTGATCTTGAAAAAACATATGATAGGATCCGATGGAGTTTCATTTTTTGGTGTTTAGACGAGCTTAAATTTCCTCCTCCTATTATGCATATCATTCAGGAGTGTGTTTCTTCCCCTCAGATGCAGTTGTTGTGGAATGGTGAGAAAACTAACACGTTTTGTCCCTCTGTGGGGGGGGGGGGGGTGGTGAGACAAGGTGACCCATTATCCCCTCATCCTTTTGTAATTGCTATGGAAAAACTTGATCACCTTATTCAAGATGAAGTTGAGCAAGGAGAGTGGCACCCTTTAGACTTAGTTCTAGAGGCACGGCTATTTCTCATCTTTTTTTAGCTAATGATCTAATTCTTATTGCCGAGGCAAGTATGGAGCAAGTGGGATTAATTAAAGCTATTTTGGATGATTTTTGTGGTATGGCGGGGGAGAAAGTTAATGCTACTAAATCAATAATTTGTTTTTCTACAAATGTGCATCAGAGCAAAGCCCATGAACTGAGTCAATTCTTGGGATTTCAAGTCACAAGTGATCTCAGGAGATACCTTGGAATGCCAATACATCATAAACGGGTTTCCAAAGCTCCATATCAGTTTATCATTGATAAGATGGATTCTCATCTCTCTAGTTGGAAGGAAAATTCTTTATCCATGGCAACTCGTCATACTTTAGTGTCATCAATTGTGTCCACCATCCCATCCTATGCCATGCAAACGACTCCACTGCCTAATTCTATTTGCCAGGAAGTGGATAAAAGCTGTAGGAATTTCCCTTGGGGTAGTACGTCTATAAGTAGGAAGACTCATCTTATTTCTTGGGATGGGGTATACATGCAGAAGGAGAGTGGGGGGTTAGGTCTTCGACATGCAAAGACTCAAAATAATGCTTACATGATAAAATTGGGGTGGGGGCTTGTTAAGAGAAGAGATGCCTTATGGGTTAGGTTTCTTAAAGAAAAATATAAATGTGTTGATGATATCATTCCTAAAATTGATGAGAAAATGGTGGGATCCCGTACATGGCTTGGTATTAAATTGACATGGAAGAAAACGTTAAACGGTATGGCATGGAAGGTAGGAAGTGGGGAAAGCGTGAGTTTCTGGAAGGACTACTGGGTCCCTCATCTTGGCAAGCTTGAACTTGCTACCACTAAAGATATTCCTAAGGATGTTATTGGGTGGAGGGTGACCGACTGTGTCACTGCCATTGGTGGGTGGAATTGGGATATGATGAAGCCTTATTTGCCAAATTTTGTGCTGAAGGAAATTTGGAAAATAAGCATCAGTAATACTTATACGGAAGATAACCTTATTTGGCGATTGATGTCCAATGGGGAGTTCATTGTCAAATCGGCTTATGGGAGTTTGTGCAGTCCAATTGATGATGGTCGACGTAGTTTCTGGAGGCACCTATAGAAACTTAAAGTTCCGCAAAGGTGCAAAGTGTTCTTATGGTTATGTGCGCAAGGGAAACTACTAACAAACGAGGAAAGATATCGTAGGAATATGGCAGATAGCGGGCAGTGTCAAGTGTGTAAGGAAGCAGAGGAAAGCACATTACATGCAGTGAGAGATTGCCAACAAGCTCAGCTACTATGGATGCAAATGGTTCTAATGGAGTTATAGAACAAGTTTTTTATGATCCAGGATGTTCAGAGGTGGATCAAGTGGAAACTGAGGGCAGGTTGTAGTGTTGAGGGCGTTGCTTGGAGATACTGGTTTACCTTGCCTGTCGTCTTATTTGGCTAGCTAGGAATGAAAGAGTTTTTCATGGATCTTGTCCAAAAGCTTCTAATTTGCTGGCTCATGTTAAGGCGTGTTTGTCATGCACTTTTACAAATTTAACTCGGCCCCACGTGAATATGTTCGAAGGTGATAAGTGGAGTGCACCAACAAAAGGGGTCATAATGTTATATATATTTAATTAATAATATATATTTGAATTTATTCAAATTATATTTATCTTGTTTACTTAATTAAATATATCTTATCTAAGTATGGTTCTTATCTTTATTAATAATAAAGATAATATCAGTTGAGTAATTTTCAGATATAAGGGATAACTCAATTGATATTATATTATTTTTATTTGAATTTGAAATTCAAATTTAAAGATAGAATAACTATTAAGTAACCTATGATATGATGACTATACTATTTAATAGGAAGCTGAACAGAGTATCAGATACACCAATAATTCATTCTACGCTCATATAGAGGTTTCCTGACTAGTGACGACTGATTCCTAGTTACCATCACTGAGCTTAAACACTAGTTAGAAAAGCCTCATTTCATCTAATTTCTTCTGACTAATTTTTATGTTTGTAGATCTTTGATTTATTCCTAATTTAAGTAAGATTACTTAATCAGATCTTCTATAGTTATGGCGAAAAGTATTTATGATCATTATTTATTTCGTTGCGAATTTATGGGAAATTTATTTATACTTAGAGATTTGTATTTATAAATCTGCTTCTACATGTGGCATCAGAGCCAATGGTTTATAGTTTATTTTATCTCTGCCTACCTTAATAATATATGATCTGGATATGTACGATTTTATGAGAAACAAAACTATCATGTTTGATTTATTCGATTAGAAAGCATGTTTTGTTTCTAGCTTCATTATGAATTTTCATGCAAAGAAAAGCATAATATTCTTCCTAAATGTTGGCAAAAACAGATAACTCTATGGATGATGTAGTCAAGCCTTTCGATCTAATTGTTTATGATTTAATTTTTGAAATCAGTATGTGCATATAAGTCGTCGTCGCTGTGATTGATTCAACATGAATCTTGCTGGAAAGATACTCCGTTTCATACTTTTCCAATTATGATTTCGGTTCACTTTGCTTGATGCCGATTAATCCTTATGTTCTTTTGGGCCTGTTCTATTTCTTTTAATAGCTTAAGCCACACATAGTTTTGGGCTCATTTTATGTTTTATTTTCCTCCGTTTCTGGGCCATATGAATTTCTATGTCTATTTTATTTTCTGTTCTTTGTTGAAGTATTCTGGACTAGCTTTATTTTCCTGCACATTATTGGACTTGCTTTTTGGACTTATGTTTTGGGCCATTCTCCTTTTATTTTTCTGAAAATAATTTCAACTTGCATTATTTATTTTCTATGATATTTTTTATTGTTTAGAATCTGGAAAATTAGTTTTGGGTTATTAAAAAAATATTTTTTTGCAAAATAGTTGAGTTATTTATCAACCCAAAATTAATTTTAAACAATTGTTAGGTTTTTTAAATAAATAAAATAGTGGGAGAATTTATTTAATTATTTAATCATATTTTGTTTAGTTGATTGAATTAATTATTTAAATTCTCATACTGTTGTGCATATACATAATTTTAATTGTACATAATTTTGTGATATTTGTGATTAGCATGTTTTTGTTTTAAGGAGTAGTCATAGCATCCTTATAAAGTTGCATGCATAATATAAATCACATATGGATATAAAATATCAAATTCTAATAAAATGTGTGATTTTGATTCATCTTTACCCACTAGTAGATAATTATAATTGCATATTTATTAGGATGAAATAGATATGGCCTTGTGTTTTCTAAGTAACCCATATTAGAGAGCATGAATACATTCTAGTTTCATCATTTATTAGACATAAATATATGCTATGCTAATGTCTTTGCCCACAAATAGATATTAGTGATACAATATTTATGTAAGTATGTATTACATTGGTAAACATACATAATTGTTAAGGTGATGATTGATTGTCTCAAAAATTATTATTGTAAGTGTGTTTAATAATTGTTTCCCTTGTAGCTCCTTCATCTCACATTGTACTTGAAGTTGGTGATAAGATCACTCTTGATGACACAAATCATGCTCAGTGGAAGGAAGATATTCTTCTTCATCTTGGCTATACGGAACTTGATTATGCCTTAAGGATTAAAGAATCTTCAATGCCCAAAGAAGGCGATGAGGATGAGCAAACCGCGTATGATCATTGGGATCGATCCAATCGCTTTGCCTTAATGTTGATTAAGGCTTGTATTAAGAGAAGCATTCAAGGTTCTATTCCAGATCGCCGAATAGCCAAAGAATACTTAGAGGCTATTGACAAGCAGTAGAACCTTGCAGATAAACAATTATTGTCCTTCATATTCAATGAGATTTGTGGAATCTATGAATGCTAAGTTTCTTGAGGATGATATGATTAGTGGGAGTGATCAAGTACATGACTTAGTCACTAAAGAGGATTACATTCAAGAAACAACTAATCATGGAGGAATATCAGTAATATATAATACTCATCTTGTTGGAGTGAATATGGAAAGTGATGTAGTTCTTGAAACTCAAGTTGATAATGCTGAAAATCAGGAACAAACTAATGAACCTATCACTCATGAAGAACAATCACAAGAAGTGATAAAGAATGTTCCTAAAGAATAACCTCAACTCAACAAGTGGAGGTGAGGAGATCAACTAAAGAAAGAAAGTCAGCACTTCCTAGTGACTATGTGGTGTACCTGACTGAATTTGACTATGATATAAGTGTTGAAGATGATCCACTCAGATTTACTCAGGCTATGCAAGATGCAAACTCTAAATTATGGTATGATGCTATGACTGATGAAATGCAATCCATAGCAAACAATAAAGTTTGAGAACTTGTAGAGTTACCTAGTGAGGCTAAGGCCATTGGCTGTAAATGGGTCTTTAAGACCAAAAGGGACTCACAAGATAACATAGAGTGCTACAAGGCAAGGTTGGTTGCTAAGGGATTCACTCAAAAGGAGGGAATTGATTATAGGGAGACTTTCTCGCCCGTGTCCAAGAAAGATTATTTCTGTATCATCATGGCATTGATAGTTTACTTTGATTTAGAGTTACAACAAATGGATGTTAAGACTGCATTCCTCAACAGAGATCTTGAAGAAGAAGTCTATATGAAACAGCCTAAGGGATTCATTTCTGAAGGAAATGAACATGAAGTTTGCTGGTTGAAGAAGTCAATATATGGTCTCAAACATGCTTCATAACAGTGGTATTTAAAATTCCATGAGGTAATCATATCTTTCGGTTTTGTTGAGAATGTCGTGGATTAATGTATATATCACAAGGTCAGTGGGAGCAAGATCATATTCTTGATCTTATATATGGATGACATACTGCTTGCCACTAAAGATTTGGGGTTGCTGTATGAGGTGAAACAATTTCTATCCAAGAATTTTGAAATAAAGGATATGAGTGAGGCATCCTATGTCATTGGCATTAGGATACATAGAGATAGATCTCAAGGCATCTTGGGATTATCTCAGGAAACCTATATCAACAAAATTCTTGAACGATTCAAGATGAATGATTGTTCATCTACTCTAGCACCTATTGTGAAAGGGGACAGATTTAGCCAGTTACAGTGTCCCAATAATGATTTTGAAAAGAAGGAGATCGAGAATATTCCTTATGCCTTAGTGGTTGGAAGCTTGATGTATGCACATGTTTGCACAAGACCTAATATAGCTTTTGTTGTGGGCATGTTAGGAAGATACCAGAGTAATCCAGGAATGGATCATTGGAAGGCTGCAAAGAAAGTTTTGAGGTACCTAAAAGGTACTAAACAATACATACTTACATACAGGAGATCCAACAACCTAGAAGTTGTTGGGTATTCAGACTCAAACTTAGCAGGATACATTGACACAAGAAAATCAACATCCAGCTATATCTTTCTGTTAGCAGGGAGAGCTATATATCCTAGAAAAGTACCAAACAAACACTAATAGCCACCTCTACTATGGAAATTGAGTTTGTATCGTGTTTTGAGGCAAGCTCACAGGGAATATGGATTAGAAATTTCATTGCTGGGTTTAAGATTGTGGACTCAATCTCTGGGCCAATTAAAGTGCTCTGTGATAATATGGCTATTGTGTTCATGGCTAAGAATAATAAAAGTGGAAGTCGAAGCAAGTTCATTGACATCAAGTATTTAGCCTTGAAATATAGAATTAAAGACTGACAAATAATCGTTGAGCACATTCTAACGAAAGAAATGTTATCTGATATGTTTACTAAAGGGATGCATCCAAAGGAGTTTAAGGATCATGTGCCTCATATGGGTATTAGACCTTTACTGGTCTAATTAAGGTATGTAAAGTAATGAAATTTCAATTTATGATTTATTATCTCATGTTCATATGGTGTACATTCTTGTTGAGATAAATAAACATTGATTTAGGAACCAAATAAACATTCTGGTTTATTTATAAAGTTGATATCCCATAAAGTAAGGATACTACTTGTGATATATAGAAGGTAATACTCACATTTAGAGGACCTACCACTATGATTCATGGAGCATTGCTTAAATATCTCTTGATATATCAACTAACATATTAAGATCGAACCAAGTGGGAGAATGTTAGATATATTTAATTAATAATATATATTTGAATTTATTTGAATTTATTCAAATTTTATTTATCTTGTTTACTTAATTAAATATATCTTATCTAAGTGTGGTCCTTATCTTTATTAGTAATAAAGATAATGTCAGTTGAGTGATTTTTAGAGATAAAGGATAATTCAGTTAATATTATATTATCTTTATTTGAATTTGAAATTCAAATTTAAAGATAGAATAACTATTAAGTAACCTATGATGACTAGGCTATTTAATAGGAGGATGAACAGAGCATCAGATACACCAATCATTCATTCTACGTTCATATAGAGGTTTCCTAACTAGTGACGACTAATTCCCAGTTACCATCACTGAGCCTAAACACTAGTTAGAAGAGCCTCATCTCATCTAATTTCTTCTGACTAATTTCTATGTTTGTAGATCTTTGCTTTATTCTTAATTCGAGTAAGATTACTCAATCAAATCTTCTATAACTATGATGAGAGGTATATATGATCATTATTTATTCTTCTATGAGTGTGTGGGAGATTTATTTATACTTATAGATTTGTATTTATAAACCTGCTTCTACACATAAAGATTAATGTCAATGGTGCACATCATGTAGAGTCAGGAGTTGCTACTTGCGGAGGTGTAGCTTGAGACAATATGGGGGCGTTTGTGTGGGGTTTTTTTTTCATAGGGTCGGTATTGAGAGCAGCATTTCTACTGAAATCTGGGGATTGCTTTGAGGCATGAAGCTGGCCTGGGATATGGGTTATCGTAATATTGTTATTGAGAGTGATTGCTTGGACATTATCCATGCTGTGCAATCGGAGGTGTCCGAGGAGTATCCTGAGTTTAGTGCCTTCCAAGAGATTAAAAATTTCATTAACAGAGATTGGTGTGTTGAGTTTACGCATTGTGATCGTAGAGCTAATGGAGTTGTTGATAAACTTGCGCATGGAGATGGTTCTTGGGCATTGGATCTAATCGTATTGAAGAAGCCTCCGGACTTCATTCTGTCTGAGTTATGGAATGATGTTGTGTCTCTTGGTAGTATTGTGGATGTATAGTTAATTGTTTTGTCCTTTTCAATAATAATAAAAAAAGAATACTTATCAGTTTATTTACATTTTAATTTCACTATTTATAATTTTTTGAGTTAAGCTTTGATTTTGAACTTCATTGTTTTCTATTAACTATGCCATTCAGTTTTAACAACAGACCAAGTGTTAAAACATTCATAAATACAAAATAATAAAATGTGATTAGTAATAAATAATCATAAATGCAAAGTCAATCTATTTACTTTAAAAGGCGTAGACATTCATGTTTAGTGAAGTAGAGATGAAATGAAACAAAATCAACTACCCAATTGAAATTGTTAATAGATGAAATTAAGATATATTAGTAGGACAAGAAGGGTTAATGAGAACAAAAATAAGTATTCAATTTTTTTTAAAAAAAGGAATTAAAGAAACTTACAATCAATTCCACAATGATAACAAGGCCTTTTGCTTCCCTTTTCTTCACCACCTTGTTCTAATTAGATTTCACAAAGCAAATGCTAGAAAATCACAATACAGAATTTGTGCAAGTAAGAAAATATTAGTAAAGAAAACAAAAAGCTGAGTCAATATTTACAGTTACAAAAGTATACATATATTTTTCTGGGAACCAAAAATTTTGATATCTTTCTATGTGCCTATCCTTGAAAGCAAGCTAGCTTTATGTTCATGTTATATCACACTCATTTTTGGATTCTTTATATTTACAAAAGTAAATATATATTTGGAAAGATCAGACGTGCACTTCATATATAATCATACTTTTTGGGTTACTTTAAGAATAAATAAATAAATAAATATATATATATATATAGAAAATCCAATTTCTTTTTCTCTTTCTCTCAAACTGTGTATGTCTTAGCTAGCTTGTGGCTTTTGTTATCCAATGCCTGAAAGCTTCCTTTTTTTGGAATGTTTTTCAACCCAGAAAGTTAAATAATTATTGCCTTTTCTGTACTCCAATAAACGTTTCCCAAAAAAGTATTGCCTTCCTTAAATGTACATTTTTTGTATTTTTCTTTTCTTTTCCATTTCTTGGTGTTATGGCCTGAACTGGTTTCTAGCTATATACAGGAACTAGTTGATATAGAACAATCTTGTGGGCACACATTCATCTCATTATCTAATATATTTCACTACAACATTTTTTGTCTATGGCAACAATTAATTTTGCAACAGGCTTAAAAGTGTTGACTATTCTATGAATAGGCGACAATTTTTCATATGTAACTATTGTCTTAAATTTTAGAGAACAAATTTTGAGCAATACTTTAAAAGTGTAACCTAAAATAGATCAAGCAACAGGTTTTTGCTTGTTGCCTTAGATTTTTTAAATAGTTAACAGAAGTCAACTGTTGCCAAAAAAATAATCTCTTCAATCTACCATTATCACCTGTTGCCTATAAACATAATCAACAGTTTTGCTATGTTGGCTCGAATATTCAAATTGGTAACACGATAAAACTGTTGCTTATAACATTCTAGTTTATACAACATTTTTCACCTATTTCTTTGGACTATTTTTGATGTTTATAAATTAAAAAAACTGATAAAAATGTTAAAAAATTTTTTAATACTCAAACCTATAATTTTTTTATTAAACTAAAACTCTCATCACTCTTATATATATATTAGGTTACAAAATGATATTGAATTTATAAAAAGAAAAAATTATAATTTTTCTAATACTAAAATCCATAATTTCTTTTAATTTTTAAAATTTTAAAGAAGAAAAAGGAACAAAAGCCGCGAAATGAAAAATATAACACCCACGAAAGTAAAATTTAGTACTCTGCCTCCCACCTCCCATTTGTAGAACCTAATTGCGGTGTCTCACATCCCAAAAATTCAGAATCCCCATTTAGAATACCATCTGCGACACTGTACTCTTGAAATCCCTAATCGTGCTATTTCGAGTTTCATGTCTTCATCTCTTCAACATAGCTTCATCTCTGCAAAGCTTCACCATTGTTCAAGCTTTAGCAGTGTAGTTCCATCAACCTTCATCTTCTGAGCTTGATTTGATGTTCTATCATTGAGAAGGCAACTTCATTTTGGGTTTGAAGCTTTGTCGCCGTCGATTGCTCCCCCAACTCCACTTGGTGTTTGAAGTTCTCTGAATCCTTAATTGGTGGTTCAGTTCTATGGGTCTCTCAATTTGTTCTGCGTGCTCTGTTCGTGTAAAAGGAGAGATTTGAAAAGGTAAATGTTGACATTAACCGATTTATATAATTGAGATGGATTTTGTTTTATATATGTTGCTGTGGATTTTTATTCAATTTGTGGGGTCCTTGTTGCTATTTTATATCTTTTACACACTGATATGTTGTCGGGAATCATGTGCTGCCAATTTATGAATGAGAAAAACTATTGGGTTTGCTTGTCCTTTTGTGCATTTGAGTGGGGACGCCTTGAATTATTGACTATCACATGTCGTTTCTTCTTGGCCTGGTTTTAATGATGGCCATTTCTGTATATTTCCTTTGAGTTGAATAAATTTGCTTTTTACTAAAAAAATGAATATTTGTGTATATTTTAGAGGAGGCACTCATAGAAAAAGACAACGAGACATATGGTCTATGCTTGTAAGATATTCTGATACTTGTGGGGCCATTATTCAACAATAAAAAATAAAAGTGATCCTATAGCAATTTGTTCATAACTCTGTAGCTAGCAAGAAAGCAAAGTGATTAATTAAGACAAACTTCCCTAGCTGGCTGCACCTTAGCTAAATAAGGAAATTAATTAATAGCTAATTGGCTAGCAAGGAAGCACTATATCTAGTAAGTGAATTAACAATTAGAAAACTCAAAATTATATATATAAAAAGTATTATGATATATCTTGATCTGTAATTATTATGGTTTTAGATACTTATATACTGATAATAACAATAAAAATTGTCATTAATTTTTCCCCATTTTTTAATGGTACCATTTATCTTGAATGTGTGAGTGTGAAGTTGGTTTCTAAAGGACAACTTATACAAGTGAAAAGAATGTAAATACTTGAGATCTATATATAATAATGCTTTTGACCTTTCCTTTGTATAGCTTGCTTTGAAAACTTGGGTAGTTGGAAAAAAACACATATATAATTATTCCTTCTTAGTGCTTTTTGACATATTAGAACGTACAATTAAATTACTTGTCGTTGGTAAGAAAGAACTTAGAAAAGGTAGGTCCTTCTTAGTGCTTCTTAGTGCATTGTTGGACCCTTGCTATACGTTTAAAACTTTAGTCTCAAATAGTTTCCACATGCAAAGTCCACCAATTAGGTTGGACGTATACTGATGAACATCCTAGTCATCTCTCATTTAGACTTTATGTGAAAGATGGGTGAGAAATTAAGGAAGCATGTGAGAGTAACTATATTATAGCACTGCTAACAATTACTAAAAGAAAGCAATAATATGAATCTGCTGAACAGGGGGAAAAACTGTTCATTACTCATAAATAAAAACAAATCTAATAGGTTTGCATCAATGTAAAAGAGCTAAGAAATGGTAAGAAAAAATGGGTCACAAACAATTATGACATTTGAAAGATTTTCAATAACAACACAAACTGAATCCTAAAGTAATGACCATCCTAGTTTAGAATATCCAAGAAAACTAAAGTTGATAACTGAACCCCTTGTACTGTAGATTGTCGAAGGACTTACAACATTATGGCCCTAAACTCTTCTAGTCATATGTCACGTCTAATTGATTACAGCTTAACAAGTTTGGATTAGGAGGTCCCAATAGGTGACTAGCTGGCTATTAGCAAGGCTGACTTCCCAAGAGGGGGTGAATTGGGAAGATTGAAATTTTTCTGCACAAAGTGAAGTAAGTGAAGATATCACAATATAATGAAAACAATGCTTAAAATAGAGCAAGCTGAAAAGTAAAGATAGGGAGAAGAAGACTCAGTAATTTATCCTGGTTCGGTCTTTCCACTTGACCTACATCCAGTCCCCAAGACACCTCTTGAGATTTATCCACTATACAGCAAGAATTTCAATGGGCTTCTTGCTAGGGCCACAGTACACGAGTATGCTCTGTTTCTGAGCTCTCTCAAACTCTCCAAGCACTTTCATTATGTGCTTCCCAATCCCCTTGTGAATATCCCTCACAAGTAAATCTATTTCCAAGATGAAGAGTAGATTGATTACAATGAAATAACTCTCTTGAAAAGAGTAGATATGAAAGTTTAAGTACAAGTATAGAAGTTGAGAGGGTAAAAGCTTTTGAGAAGAAGATTTAGCAGAAATTCGGTATATACAAGTTTGATTTATTACCCACAACTTCAAATGATGTTGTATTTATAGATTTAGGTCTCAAATATCCGTTAGAGACTAAATCTATCCGTTGGGGAAGTTATCCAACGGTTACTCTGAAAAACTATCCGTTTACCAACCGCATTTAATGTTTCTGACATACTGAAATTCAAATTTTGGTTGGTCAACAGACAAATTTCGAAGGAACCGAAGATTAAAGCTTCCAACGTTACAGCATGAAGTTCGTCTGTTCATGAATTGAAATTCGAATTTTGAAACTTACAAAACATTTTCACAATGTGACATACGAATTTCCAAGAAGAAAGTTTTTTGGTTAAGTGTGAACAGTGTTTTCAATTTTCTACAGTGCCTTCAAAATTCGAATTTTGGTATCCCAAAATTCGTCTGTCCACTGAATATTTAAGAGACACAGTAGATTACTTTCTTCGAAATTTGAATTTTGGAAGGGTGAAATTCGTCTGTCAGAGAGACTCTTTCCAGACTAATTTCATCATTCGAATGTTGCAAATTCTCATCATTCGTATGTCAATGTTTCACTTCAACAGACTCAAGAACTTAGCTTCTGAAATTCAAATTTTAATGTTCAAAGTTCATCTGTCAGAGAGCAGTTTTGAAACTTAAATCATTCTTGATCTCAGATGAACTTTAACATAGTTTCAGACGAATTTCTTCTATTTTCTCAATTTTTGTTTTGTTTGAAATTCGAATTTTGAAGACTCAAAGTTCGTCTGTTGCAAAGAGGCATCTTTCAGACTTATATGAAAATTCGAATGTTGGAAGTTTAAAATTCGTCTGTCAGAGAGCATTTATCAAACTCAATTTCATTTTGATTTCAGATGCACTTTATCATAATTTCAGACGAATTTCTTTGGTTTTTACAAACTTCATTTTACTTGAAATTCGAATTTTGAATGTGTGAAGTTCGTCTGTTTACCAAAAGGCCTCTTTCAGACTAGGTGAAAATTCAAATTTTGAACAGCCAAAATTCGTCTGACAGAGAGCCATCTCTTCAGACCTATTCAGTTTTAGCTCGAAATTCGAATTTCCAAAGGCAAAGTTCGAATTTCCAACTTGACAGTTTAGCTTAAACTTTCAACCTTCGTCTGTTTGTGGGTGTTTTTCAAATATTTAAAGATTTAACATAAAATCAAAGTTTGAAAACATCTTTTCTTCAAATCAAAATCTTTTACCCAGTCATAACAAAAACTAAGGATCCTACAAAAGATCTAACAGCAAGAACTCAGAAAATCTTCACTTGAGACAGCTTTGATCTCCTTTGATATCTTCAATCCAAGCTCTTGAATGTTAGTTTGGAATCATCAAAACTCTTGATTCAACATTCTCCCCCTTTTTGATGATGACAAAACAACTTACAAACTGGATTAGTACTTAGGTTTGCTTTCACAAGCTCCCTCTCAACATATGCATAAGATATCAAATCAACAGATTAAGTGAAGAGATTTAAGGCACAAAACATTGCAACAAAGGGATCCATTCATTTAATCAAAAGTTGTTTGTACAGAAACAAATTAATCAAAGTTCAAACATCAAATCCAAAACACAAAAACAACAAAGTACAAAATACAACAAGAGGACTTAAGCCTAATCTCCAATCATTTCTTCTTGGACTTGGCCTTCTTACTGTAGGATTTCCCTTTCCCTTTCCCAGATTGCTCAGCAGCAGGCTTTCCAGTTTGCCCAGACTTCTCCCCCTTTTTGACATCATCAGGAAGGCCAACAAAATCAGCTGGAGGAGGGATCTGAGAGACAGGAATAGCACGAAGGGGCACAGGAGCAAAAGGGATTTCAGGATCAGCTAGTGGCTCAGTGCTTGTCTCCTCGTCAGAGATTTCCAGCAGCTGCTGCATTGCCTGTCTGGAAAGAGCTAGTTGAGCTCTTTGTTCCTCTGTAAGTCCATAGGCAGCAAGAAAAGAAGAAGCTGGTTTAGCAGGAGGAAACATTTCTTCCAGCCTTCTCCTCTGAGCTTCCAGTAGAGCATTGTGAGCAATGGCAACACAGTCAACAACAGGTACAAGGCTCCTTTCTTTAGTGCTCACTGCTTCTTGCATAGAGGAGGTTGAAATGGCTGCAACCAGTCTTTCAACTTGCTCAGATTCTTGAATTGACAGAATTGATTCCTGAGCATCTTCTTGCATGGGCTTATGAGGGCTTGTATCTTGGAGACCTTCTTCTTCCAATCCATAGTCCAAGGGTGGACCAGGACTTGGTGTTCTCATTGCACCAGCACCATCTATATCATCATCATCATGGTTAGAGGAGGCAATCTCGAAGGGACTTGGAGACACAGGGGATGGAGACAGAGTAGGCTCAGGGACACCAGGCTGAGGTGGAGCTGAAGTGGTAGGAATAGCATTTCTTATCTCTTCATAGGCATCAGCCACCACCTTCATATTTACAGCCAACTGATGGATCTGATCTTGTAGATGAGCAAATTTGGCATTTTGCTCATCTCTAATGCTGAGAATGAGTGTTGACAGACTGTCAAACAACTCAGTGACCTTTGTTGGCTTGGCCTGTGAGGAGGGAGTGGAAGGAGGGTGAGTAGGCCTGGAGGGAGATGGGATTGGCTAAGAAGGCGGAGGTACAGATCTACCAGGGGCCTCAGAAGTTCCTTCTTGTTTGAGGGATGCATCAGCAACAAAGAACAAGTCTTCAGATTTCCCTGCTCCTTTTCCAACCCATCGTCCTTCATCTCTTTCAATGTCCATCCTTTGCAGTTCCTCCTCTTTGAATGCCTCAGTAAGTTTCCCTTTTCCCTTTTCAATGTGTTGAATCCTAGCATGCTGCAGGATTCTTGAAATAATTGCAGCATAGGGGAGTGTGGAATCCTTCCTTTGATCCCTTGCCTTTATCATTCTCTAGAGGATGATATGACCCATGTTAATAAGCTTCCCACGTATGATAGCAGTCATCACATTAGCCTCTGCCCTTGTTATCAAGTTGAAGCTGCCACCCTTGTTGAATATGATCCTGGACACTATGTAGTGCAGGATCCTGACTTGTACACTTAGGTCTATGGGCTTCAACAGATTTATCGTTGGCCTGTTCTCCCTTCTCCTGAATAAGGTGTCCAAAATGGTGCTCTCTTTGTAGTTCAGAAAGGATCCACCTTCTTCATCAGCTGTCCTTGCCTCATCCATATACCCAGAGGCTGTGATGTCAATTTTCAGCCCATCTTGCCCTGGGATTTCCAGCACTTCATTGATTGTTTCATCAGCAAGCCAGATGGTCCTTGATCTCAAAGTGACCTCCCATTTCTTTTTCTTGCTGTTATATTGAAGAGAGGCATACCAAGTCTTCACTACTTCATCATCATATTTTTCAGCAATTTCCAACAGGTTTTTGTATCTTATCAACCATAATGCAGCATCAAAGTTGTTAGATATCAAAAATTGCTCCATATTTACACAGTGAGGCTTGATTACCTTTTTGCTGGAAAACTTGGTAGAAAACTCTTCTTGAATCTCAGGAGTGCTCCAAAGTGGCAGTGTAGTAAGCTCAAATTCTCCAGATTGTGTAGAAGAGGAGGAAGCCACAGTAGCAGTATCAGTCGAGGGTCCAGTTTTCTGTGAATCTGCCTTGGATGATGATGTCTGGCGTTTAGAAGGGGTAGCTTTACTGGGTTCGGCCTTTCTCTTGGATTTCTCTCCTTCCTTTGTAGCATATTGAGATTTGACCGTTCTTTTTGGCTGAGTTCCAGCTTGTCCTGCTCCAGGGATCTTTACTCTTGCCATTTTTCAGTGGAATGATGCAGAATGTGGTTAAGGAAAGGTTTATGGGATGCGAATGGAAGTTCAAATGGTGAAGAATGACGGTTTTTGGATAGGAATTAAGAGGATTAAAGAGAGAATCAGAACAGACTTAGAGAGGTTACAAATAGGGTTGCGTTTGTTCTGAGGAAAACCGTTGCATTTAACGTATGTAACCGTCTGACAGACAAATTTTGAGGGGTCAAAATTTGAACTTTGGGCAGTTACAAGTTAAACCGTTCAGCACAGCTTACTGACAGACGAATTTTCATCCTGAAAGTTCGTCTGACAGTGGCTTGAAACAAGCAATACAAGCACAACAGACGAATTTTGTTCTACCAAAGTTCGAATGTTGAAAAGAAAAAGGCAGGCATCAATTAAACTATCAATCAACAGATGAATTAAACATGCAGAACTGCATCTTTGAATAATTCAACATGATGGACATGATTTAACAGACGAATTTTGAACTGAAAATTCGAATTTTTCAACTTTTGTAAAGATTGTCCAACATTCGTATGTTAAGAAGTAATAATTTGTGTAGCAGTGATGGACAATCATAACTTTGAAATTTTTGATTTTGAAAATTCGAACTTTCAAGCTTCAACAGACGAATTTCGAGGCATTACTGAGAACTGTTCCAAGGCATAACAGGCCGAAGTTCGTCTGTTGGTCAACTAAAATTCGAATGTTGACCATGTTGATCAGTTTAAAAACACATATTATCAATGAAATTCATCTAGCAATCAAACAACATACAAATTTCAACTTTAAAAACTTACAGAATGGATCCAAAACTTAGAATAATTATCATTCACTTCATTTTCTGGTTGTTCCAATCTGGAGTGCTCCAATCTTTCAAACTTTTAGCCATTGATTTTCACAAGAAGTACCTGCAACTACACTAAAACATACTCCGATGCTCAAGTTAGAGTTTATTCTTATATTAAAAATTCTAAAGACAATTGCACAGAAATGACTTACAATTCATTGAGATTTACCATTCCCAATTCTCTCCTTATTTTGCAGTGTCTGTCTTCTAATAGAGGTTTTGTGAGTATATCAGCAACTTGATCCTCTGTTGGAATGTACTCCAGTCTAACTTCTCCTTTCAGAACGTGATCTCTTATGAAGTGGTGCCTAACTTCAATATGTTTCGTCCTTGAATGCATGACAGGATTCTTGGTGATATTTATAGCACTTTGGTTGTCACACATGATTGGTTACTCTTTTATTTTAATCTCAAGATCTTCAATCTGCTGTTTCATCCAGATGACTTGGGCACAACAGTTTCCAGCTGCAACATACTCAGCTTCTGCAGTAGATAAGGCCACACTATTTTGCTTTTTGCTGAACCATGAAACCAGGGATCCTCCAAGGAACTGATAGGTTCTACTTGTGCTTTTTTTGTCAGTGTTGGATCCTGCAAAATTAGCATCAGTGTATCCTTTGAGATCTTCTTCATTGCCTTTTGGATACCAAAGACCCATCTGTGATGTTCCAATAAGATATCTAAAAATTCTTTTCACAGCTGTTGCATGGGTTTCTTTGGGGCATGATTGGAACCTTGCACACATGCAGACACTGAACATAATGTCAGGTCTGCTGGCAGTTAGGTACAGCAGGGATCCAATCATTCTTCTGTCTGAGTAATGTCAAACATCTTCCCATTCTCATCCATGTCCAGTTTGGTTGCAGTAGCCATAGGTGTTCCCATTGGCTTAGCATTCTCCATTCCAAACTTCTTTAACAGCTCCTTTAGATACTTGGATTGACTGAGAAAGATACCATCATTAAGCTGTCTGATTTGCAATCCAAGGAAGAAATTGAGTTCACCCATCATAGACATCTCGAATTCTCCCTGCATTAACTCAGAGAATTTCTTGCAAAGAGTTTCATTAGTAGCACCGAAAATAATATCATCAACATAGATTTGAACAATTAGTAAATCTTTATTTTCTTTCTTAGTAAATAAGGTTGTGTCAATTTTGCCTCTGTTAAACCCCTTTTCAGTTAGAAAATTGCTCAGTCTCTCATACCATGCTCTAGGGGCCTGTTTTAAACCATAGAGAGCTTTCTTCAGTTTATAAACATGGTTTGGTTTTGTAGAGTCCTCAAAACCTGGAGGTTGATCAACATAAACCTCTTCCATGATATATCCATTCAGAAAAGCACTCTTTACATCCATTTGATATAATAAAATATTTTTCATGCATGCATATGCTAGCAGTATTCTTATAGCCTCTAATCTAGCTACTGGTGCAAAGGTTTCTTCAAAATCAATACCTTCTTCTTGATTATACCCTTTAGCAACTAATCTAGCTTTATTTCTGATTATTGTTCCAGATTCATCAAGTTTATTTCTGAAAACCCATTTGGTACCAATAACAGGATGATTTTTGGGTCTAGATACAAAATTCCAAACTTGATTTCTTTCAAATTGATTTAATTCATCTTGCATAGCCATAATCCAGTATTCATCAGTTACGACTTCTTCAGTACATTTGGGTTCAATTTGAGAAATGAAAGCACAGTTGAGCATCTGATCCTTTAACTGTTTTCTGGTTTTGACTTTCTCTTGAACATTCCCTATTACTTGATCAACAGGGTGATTCCTTTGATATCTCCAAGCTCTAGGGAGTTCTTGAGCTGTTTCTTCATTATTTTCTTTATCAAACTCTTGCTCCTGGATATCTTCCTCTGTGCCAATAGATTCAGATATCTTTGGAGGTTCAGTTTTACTTTTGTCAGAAATTCCCAGTTTTTCAAAATTGAAAGTAAGATCATCCTTATTAGTAACATGTTTTGAAACAGTTTCATTTTCAATGAAAACCACATGCACTGATTCTTCTACTACATTTAATCTTTTATTATAAACCCTATAAGCCTTACTCCTACTTGAATAGCCCAAAAATATACCTTCATCGGATTTGGCATCAAACTTACCCAGATTTTCTTTCCCATTATTGTGAATGAAGCATTTGCACCCAAACACATGGAGGTGTGACAGATTTGGCTTTCTTCCCTTGTACAGTTCATATGGAGTCTTCCCAAGGATTGGTCTGATGTAGGCTTTGTTTATGATGTAGCTTGCTGTATTCACTGCATCAGCCCAGAACACTTGAGAGAGTTCCTTCTCATTCAGCATAGCTCTAGCCATCTCTCCAATGGTTCTGTTCTTCCTTTCCACCACTCCATTTTGTTGAGGAGTTCTTGGTGCTGAGAAGTTGTGGTCAATCCCATGCTCATTGTAGTACTCCAGGAAGTATGCATTTTCAAATTCTCCTCCATGGTCTGACCTGATAGACACAATAGAAATACCGTTCTCATTTTGCACTTTCTTAGCTAAGGTTACAAATGCATCAAAGGTATCACTTTTAGAGGAAAGAAATAATGTCCAAGTAAATCTAGAATAATCATCTACAATTACAAGCACATACAGATTACCACCAAGCCTTTTCACCCTGGATGGTCCAATTAAGTCCATATGCAACAATTCAAGTGGTCTTGTTGTGGTAACTACATTTTTAGATTTGAAGGATGATTTAGTTTGTTTTCCTCTTAGGCATGCATCACATTCTTTATCCTTTTCAAAAGATATTTTAGGTAGACCAGTTACTAGCTCATTTTTAATCAGTTTAGACAATTGATTCATGTTAACATGAGCTAATCTCCTATGCCATAGCCAACTATCATTATCCTAGCTTATTAAACATACAGAGTCCAAGGGAGGAAGTTCATCAAGGTCAATAGTATAACAGTTACCATCCGTTTGAGCTTTGAGGATTACTTTGTGATCACTTTTTCTGATGACCAGGCAAAACTTTGAGTCAAACAGCACCCTGTTTCCTCTGTTACAGGTCTGACTTACGCTCAGCAAATTGTGGTTGAGGCCAATTACAAACAACACTTCTTCAATGGATGTTTCTGGATTTTTGCCCACAATGCCAATACCAACAATTTTGCCGTATTGATCACCTCCAAAGGTCACCTTTCCTCCCTTCTTGTCTCTAAGAGTGATGAACTTCTCCTTATCACCAGTCATGTGACTTGAGCAGGCACTGTCCATATACCATTTGTTGCTTTTCTTAGCTTTGAGACAGACCTGCAAAACAAGGTTTATGTTTTCCTTTTAGGTACCCAAATTTGCTTGGGTCCTTTTCTGTCAGTAGTTATTTCCCTAGATGCAGATGCACCTTTGGGAACCCATTTAACTTTCCTGCCAAGTCCATTTTTCTTTAAAGCACAAGAACTGGAAGTATGTCCCTTTTTGTTACAGAAATGACAGGTAGTGAAAGGACTGCTAGATTGAGAAGCAGGAAGAAAACAATGCAGATAATATTTTTGTCTAGTATGCCTTGGTTGATCATATGTTTCAATGTGAGGTGATACATCATTTTTCTTTTTATTGCTCTCAGCATGCACAAAGTGTCTCATATATGCATTTTGATTTTTCTTCCTAATCTTTTCTTTGACAGCACATGGATCATAGCCAAGACTAGCTTTTCCTTGTGATATTCTTTGGCTCCCCATTAATGCAAACAACATATCCTTACCTCTAGTGAGCCTAGACATGCTTTTAACTAAATAATCATTAGTTCGCTTAAGTTCAGTGCATGAAGTGCAGCAAACAGATTCAGAAGTAGGTAAAGTGGCAGTTTTAGAAACTATGCTTTGAGACTCCAGCTTGCTTATCTTTTTCTTTGCCAAGTTCAGTTCTTTAGCAATTTTAATAAATTCATCATGAAGCTCATGAAATGCATCCAGTAATTCAGAATAGGAAGGTTCAGATTCATATACCTCTTCTTCTTGATCACTGCTGCATGAGGGTGTGACTTCTTCAGAAGCAAGTGCTATTAGACAAATGTTGGCAATCTCATCCTCATCTTCTTCTTCCTCATCTGAGCTGTTGCCCCATATGGATGAGATGTAGGCTTTCTTCTTCTTCCCTTTATCAGCAGCTTTCTTTTCTTTTTCTTGTTTCTTGATGAATTGGGGGCAGTCCCACTTTATATGTCCCTGCTTCTTGCACTCATAGCAAGTCACAGGTTCTTTTGTGTCTTTCTTGTTTTCTCCAGCCACTCCTTTCTTGAAGAATCTCTTGTTCTTCTTCTTGCTGTAGAATCTTCCAAATTTTCTGACCATTATGGCCAGAGTTTTCTCATCCAGCTCATCTCCTTCGTCAGATTCTTCTTCCTTTTCATCAGCAGCTTTGAGGGCAAGGCCTTTCTTCTTTCTGTCCAGCCCAGCTTCCTTGAGTGCTTTGATTTTTCCTTCATACTCCTCAAGGCTGCCGAAGAGAGCTGTGACAGAAGCCATTGATTCTCCTCTGGCTTCTTCTATAGCTGTCACCTTGGGCTGCCATTCCAAAGGGAGAGCTCTGAGTATCTTTCTTACTTTCTCAGACTGTGTGTATTCTTTTCCCAAGCTCTTCAGTTGATTCACAATAAGAGTGAATCTCTTTTGGAGCTCCTTTACAGTTTCTCCTTCAGCCATTCTGAAGCTTTCATACTCCCCAATGCATGTGTTCAGTCTGTTTTCCCTAACTCCAGATGTTCCTTCATGTGCAATCTGTAGAGTATCCCACATTCCTTTTGCAGTGGTGCATTGTGAGACTCTGTAGAATTCATCTTGGTTCAGGGCACTAACCAAGTAATGCTTTGCTTTGAAGTTCAGTAGGACTCTCCTGTTGTCTTCTTCATTCCACTCTGCTTCCAGCTTCTCTTTGTGTCTTCCATGTTCAGTTAGAGCCATTGGGACGAAATCTCCTTTTTCAATGACTGACCAGATGTCAAGATCAATTGGTTGGAGGTAGATCTACATCCTCATCTTCCAATATCCATAATGCTCTCCACTGAAGCCTGGTGGTCTGTTAGTGTTGTTTCCTTCAGGAAGTATACTCTCTCCAAAGCCAGCCATCTTAATTCCCGGACTGTGAGTTTCTTTGAATGGGAATCCGGGCTCTGATACCACTTGTTAGCAAGGCTGACTTCCCAAGAGGGGGTGAATTGGGAAGATTGAAATTTTTCTGCACAAAGTGAAGTAAGTGAAGATATCACAATATAATGAAAATAATGCTTAAAACAGAGCAAGCTGAAAAGTAAAGATAGGGAGAAGAAGACTCAGTAATTTATCCTGGTTCGGTCTTTCCACTTGACCTACATCCAGTCCCCAAGACACCTCTTGAGATTTATCCACTATACAGCAAGAATTTCAATGGGCTTCTTGCTAGGGCCACAGTACACGAGTATGCTCTGTTTCTGAGCTCTCTCAAACTCTCCAAGCACTTTCATTATGTGCTTCCCAATCCCCTTGTGAATATCCCTCACAAGTAAATCTATTTCCAAGATGAAGAGTAGATTGATTACAATGAAATAACTCTCTTGAAAAGAGTAGATATGAAAGTTTAAGTACAAGTATAGAAGTTGAGAGGGTAAAAGCTTTTGAGAAGAAGATTTAGCAGAAATTCGGTATATACAAGTTTGATTTATTACCCACAACTTCAAATGATGTTGTATTTATAGATTTAGGTCTCAAATATCCGTTAGAGACTAAATCTATCCGTTGGGGAAGTTATCCAACGGTTACTCTGAAAAACTATCCGTTTACCAACCACATTTAATGTTTCTGACATACTGAAATTCAAATTTTGGTTGGTCAACAGACAAATTTCGAAGGAACCGAAGATTAAAGCTTCCAACGTTACAGCACGAAGTTCGTCTGTTCATGAATTGAAATTCGAATTTTGAAACTTACATAACATTTTCACAATGTGACATACGAATTTCCAAGAAGAAAGTTTTTTGGTTAAGTGTGAACAGTGTTTTCAATTTTCTACAGTGCCTTCAAAATTCGAATTTTGGTATCCCAAAATTCGTCTGTCCACTGAATGTTTAAGAGACACAGTAGATTACTTTCTTTGAAATTTGAATTTTGGAAGGGTGAAATTCGTCTGTCAGAGAGACTCTTTCCAGACTAATTTCATCATTCGAATGTTGCAAATTCTCATCATTCGTATGTCAATGTTTCACTTCAACAGACTCAAGAACTTAGCTTCTGAAATTCGAATTTCAATGTTCAAAGTTCGTCTGTCAGAGAGCAGTTTTGAAACTTAAATCATTCTTGATCTCAGATGAACTTTAACATAGTTTCAGACGAATTTCTTCTATTTTCTTAATTTTTGTTTTGTTTGAAATTCGAATTTTGAAGACTCAAAGTTCGTCTGTTGCAAAGAGGCATCTTTCAGACTTATATGAAAATTCGAATGTTGGAAGTTTAAAATTCGTCTGTCAGAGAGCATTTATCAAACTCAATTTCATTTTGATTTCAGATGCACTTTATCATAATTTCAGACGTATTTCTTTGGTTTTTACAAACTTCATTTTACTTGAAATTCGAATTTTGAATGTGTGAAGTTTGTCTGTTTACCAAAAGGCCTGTTTCAGACTAGATGAAAATTCGAATTTTGAACAGCCAAAATTCATCTGACAGAGAGTCATCTCTTCAGACTTATTCAGTTTTAGCTCGAAATTCAAATTTCCAAAGGCAAAGTTCGAATTTCCAACTTGACAGTTTAGCTTAAACTTTCAACCTTCGTCTGTTTGTGGGTGTTTTTCAAATATTTAAAGATTTAACATAAAATCAAAGTTTGAAAACATCTTTTCTTCAAATCAAAATCTTTTACCTAGTCATAACAAAAACTAAGGATCCTACAAAAGATCTAACAGCAAGAACTCAGAAAATCTTCACTTGAGACAGCTTTGATCTCCTTTGATATCTTCAATCCAAGCTCTTGAATGTTGGTTTGGAATCATCAAAACTCTTGATTCAACACTGGCAACCTCGTAGGAATGTATAATTGTTTCTAGCTTCATATTAAAAATATAAATTTGTACAAAAACAGGAAAGAAAAAATATATAACATAAGTGTAGACTTGGATTTTATATAAAAGGCCAGAAGGAAATAATCTATGGAAATTCCACCATTTGGTAGGAGGGAAAGAGAGGAAATTAAAAAAGAAAAAGACTTTATGATGTCACTTATCTGAACTTTCATAATAAGTACCATAATAAAAGAAATCTTGTTTTCCCAGATAGTTTTCCATCCTCAGTTTCACTTGAAAGGGAGGATGAATAATTAGAATGACATAAAACAACTAACAATTTCTGCTGGTTCGTCACCCCATTTCCCTATAACAAACAGTTTTCTTTCTATTTCTTCTTACTATCTTAATTCCCTATTTCATAATTTTTTTCTAATAGAAAATCATATAAAACTGATAGCCACATCCATAGATGACCCTCCGATTTGGGTTTCTCAAAACATTTGAACGCCTTCTATCAACAACTTAGGTAAGTTATCAAATCTTTCTTTTTTTTTTAGCCCCAAGAAGTAATTATTCTTCACAATGCATTACAGCATCAGCCTATACGCATAGTAGGTACCATCCAAAGACTTCATTTTCTATAATGAGGACTATTAAATTCATAGCATTAGAAATTCGTGGGACAATGATTGCAATAGTACAAGGTAAGAATTAGAAGCATCCATATCCTAATCTAACTCCAGCATACAACCATATATCCAGAGGTTTGAAAATAATCATACTCTCTAATTGTACAATAAGGACTCCAACACCATGCTAGTTTCCTTCATTTTTAATCATCCAGAAAGAATTAATTCTATTAGTTCTACCATTTAATCATCCAGAAAGAATTAATACTAATAAAATTATATTAGTTGAAATTTGCTTGGTTGTTTGAGTTTATTTGAATTAATTCTTTCAACTTGGTATATATTAGTTCTACCATTTGAATTTCTATTTTAATCTCAATAGTCTTTTTACTTGTATGGAATTCTATGTAGTAACTTGTTATGTCAAAGAAGGATTGAATTGATTTGCCTCGGTTCAGTGATGATTACATTAAAGATGTTGAATACTTCTTGGATTTTTCATTCACTAAGGAAATCCCATAGGAAAGGAGATATTATGCCCTTGTGCTTTATGTTGTAATGGTAAGTGGCAAAAGCGAGAAATAGTTTTTGACCATTTAATATGCAAGGGATTAGTAAAAGGTTATAGAGATTGGATTTTTCATGGGGAAGATATAATTTCTAGGAATCTTGATGGTGACATTGGTGGTAATGATGTATCACATGATGACATGGATGGTTTATTGTTCGAGACATTTAAAGATGTTGCTCAAGCAAATGATTTGTGTGAAGGCCTCAATGAAGATGCGAAAAAGTTTTATAAACTAGTTGAGGAAGGGAATGAAGAGTTATATCCTGGTTGTAAAAAATTCTCCACCTTGTCATTTACTATTCAAATTTATTTCCTAAATTGTCTCTATGGATGGAGCAATGCATCATTCACTGCTCTCTTAGAATTATTAAAAGAGGCTGTACTTGATTTGAATATTCCAACCTCTTTTAGTAAAACCAAATCTATAATAAGGGACTTGGGTTTAGACTATAAAAAGATTGATGCATGTCCCAACAATTGCATGTTGTTTTGGAAAGAGCATAAGGATGCTGAGTTATGCTATCTTTGTGGAGCTTCACGGTGGCTTGAATATTCTAAAGTGGATTGTGAGCTTGAGGAAACTAAGAAAGCTCATAAAGTTCCTGCTAAAGTTCTGAGACACTTTCCCTTGATTCCAAGATTGAAAAGGCTATTCATGTGCTCAAGGACTGTTGATTCATTAAGGTGGCATGCTGAAGGACGTTCAATAGATGGTAAATTAAGGCATCCAGCTGATGGCCAAGCATGGAAGGACTTTGATGCCAAGCATCTAGAATTTGCTATGGATTCTCGTAATATAAGGCTTGGGTTGGCAAGTGATGGATTTAATCCATTTAGAACAATGAGCACCTCTTATAGCATATGGCCGGTGGTATTGACAATATACAATTATCCACCAAATTTGTGCATGAAGCCAGAAAATTTTATGATGTCTTTACTTATTCCAGGGCTGCGATCTCCTGGGAATGCAATTGATGTGTTCCTACAACCATTAATTGAGGAACTGAAGATCTTGTGGGATATTGGGGTGGAAACATATGATATTTCCAAATATCAAACCTTTCAAATGCATGCAGCTCTTTTATGGACTGTAAGTGACTATCTTGCATATGCTATGTTATCTGGTTGGAGCACTAAAGGAAAGTTTGCATGTCCTGCTTGTAATTATGGAACAACTTCTACTTATTTAAAACATAGCCGAAAGATGAGTTATATGGGTCATCGAGTCTTTTTAGACTCAGATCATATATGGAGATCAAATAAAGCATCTTTCAATGGGCAAACTGAGTATGGATCTCCACCCCCTTGTTAGAAGCAATGAGGATTTTAGAAGACCTAGAAAGCATCTCTATTGTATTTGGGAGAAATGGAAAGAAAAAGAATAATGGTCCATGGAAGAAGAAATCTATCTTTTGGCAATTGTCATATTAGAAGGATAATATTTTACGTCATAATTTTGATGTAATGCACATAGAGAAGAACATATATGACAACATAATTGGTACTCTATTAGAAATTACAGGGAAGAAGAAAGACCATGTAAAAGCTCGTTTAGACCTACAAGATATGGGGATAAGAAAGAATCTTCATTTAAAAGCAACAAACGATGGTGAGAGGACTAAGCTCCCAAAGGCATGTTTCTCCCTAACTAAAGAGGAGAAATCTATATTTTGTGGTGTTTTAAAAGATGTTAAACTACCTGATGGTATTGCCTCTAACATTTCAAGATGTGTGCAAGTTAAAGAAGGAAAAATTTTTGGATACAAAGTCATGATGCCCATATTATACTACATTACTTACTGCAAGTATCAGTAGGAGGGATAACTCCTAATCAAGTTTCTATTCCTTTGATTCATCTTAGCTCCTTCTTTCGTTCTTTATGCCAAAAGGCTGTTGATGAGAAAATTTTATGCCATTTGGAAGTGGAGATTGTAGAAACGCTTTGTCAATTTGAAAGAATCTTCCCACCTAATTTTTTTGACATAATGGTTCACTTGCCTATACACCTAGCAAATGAGGTTAGACTTGGTGGACCAGTTCAGTTTCGGTGGATGTATTATATGGAGAGATATTTGGGTGATTTGAAGACTTTTGTCCGTAATAAAAGTCGACCAGAGGGCTCTATTGCTGAAGCATATTTGGTAAAAGAGTCTTTGACATTTTGCTCAAGATATTTGTCTAGTGATGTAGATATAAGGGTGAATAGGATGACTTGAAATAGTGATGAGTGCCCAAGCAAGGGTCATTCTATTGGGGGGAAGAAGCTATTTTCACTTGATCATAAGATGCAAAACCAAGCCCATGGGTACATCTTATTCAATTGTGATGGAGTGGAAGATTATATTAGGTACATTCATTGACTAGCTCATTACCAATTAATATCTTTTCAACATAATATGTTTTATTTATTGACCAATGTAGTAATTTCTTTTGTAGAAAGCATGAGGCTACAATTCGCAATCATCGTAAAAGAATCAAGTGGACTCAAGCCAAAACTCAAAGAGAAGATTTCATTCAATGGTTTGAAACACGTGCAATGAGTGAGGATGTACCAAGTTGGCTAAAAGATTTTTCTAGAGGACCAAACCCTGTTGCTAAAAGTTATTCTGGTTATGTCATTAATGGATATAGATTTCATACTAGGAAGCGTGATGCAAGGAGGAAAACCCAAAACAGTGGTGTTACATTAGAGGCAGTAATTGAAAGCTTTAAAAGTGCTAAAGATGAAAACCCAAAGAAAGTTTGCATAACATATTATGGGGCCATTACTAATATCATTGAGTTAGATTACTATGGCTCTTTTAAATATGTGTTGTTCAAGTGTGATTGGTTTGGGCATAGAGAAGACAAATATGGTTTGACATTTGTTCAATTTAATAGAAGATGTTACAAGGATGATCCTTTTGTGTTAGCATCTCAAGTGCAGCAGTGCTTTTATGTTCAAGACCCTTTTGATGAACCGAAGCATTATATTATGAAGACACTTCCAAGAGATCTATTTAACATGGGAGATGGTTCAAATGCAAATACTGACGAATGTGATTTAAGTGAAACTTGTAGTGAGTCCCCAATAAATCTTCATATACCAGAGGATGATGGAGAAGTTGATTTGGTAAGGCATGATGTGCCAGATGATATCATTGAAATGCCTTTATCTACACTTCATGCCCAAGAAGGTCAAAGTGAAGGTGAATGTGAAAGTGAATATGAAGGTGAACGTGAAAGTGAAAGTGAAGATGGTTCTAGTTTTGATGATAGTGCATGATCCTTCATAGAGTAGCCTCTATATAATATAGAAGAATAATATATATATACACATATATATAATAATCAGGTGATAATTGATAACATTATTTTAATGTCTTTTTTAAACATAAATTACGAAATACCTTAATTTAGTAGACACTAATGTATCCTTTTGTGTTAAAATGTAGGTATTGGAGTTATTTTTTCTTTTATAGCACATTGGTTATTATAGCAAGTGATTGAAGGAAAGTGTTTTTGGTAAGTTTTATTTTATTTCCAATTTTATAATTTATATCTTATATACAACATGTTTATGTAGTATTAAAAAATTCATAAATTAATGATTGATTGCTAATGGGCATTAACTGCTTGTACTTCAATGATGTTACAGTGTTATGGGACTAAATGTACACTAACTATAGGGAGCAAACATATTTAATTCCAATAGATAAAGTTAATATGTTAAAATGCAGGTGTTGGAGTTGTTCTTTTTTTTTTCTTGGTAGCATATTGGTTACTATAGTAAGCAAGGGAAGGTTTTCTGGTAAGTTCGTTTGTACTTCCAATTTATAATATATATCTTACTTGCTTGACAAATTTAAATTTAAAGTTTTGACATGTGAATGCTAGTGATGATTTATTTAAATAGTGTAGACTATCAAAAATGAAAAGTTTTAATCATTCCATTCGGGCAAAATCAAGCACCGAGTTGTTGAGAAGATTTCAAGAAATTAAGCGTGAAAAGATTGACAATTTACATGAGAAACTCCGAGGCTCCAATCAAAGGTCAATTCAAAAGCACAATGTTACTTCTCAACCTCAAGATATGACTCGAAAGAAGTCCTCCTTACAAAAGCAAGAACTAAAGAAGCCTTCTACTAGTTCCCAACCTCAAGGTGTGGCTCAAAAGAAGTCCTCTTTGCAAAAGAAAGATTTAGAGAAGCCTTATGGTATTTCTCAACCTAAAGGCTTCAATGAAAGAAATCTGGAGAAAAATGATATTTCTAAGTCTCAAGGCAAGGTTCAAAAGAAATCCTCCTTCCAAAAGGAAGATCTTAGAAGGCCTTCTTCTATACGTAGTTCTCAACTTCAAGTCTATGCTCAAAAGGCCATTCAAGAGAAGAATGATATTTCTCAACTGCAAGGCTTCAATAAAAGGGCAATCCAAGAACGTAATGAACCACAACAAAATCTAACAAAAAAGACAAAGAGGAACCCAATTTGCCTAGCTATGTTAGTTGATGACTTTGTTCAAACTTATGAATCTCTTGGAGCTGATCAACATGATGATCTCCAACTAATGGAAGAAGAAGACAATTTGAGGCAACTAGCTAATGAATTTCATGGGGAAAATAATGTTGAACAAGTACAAGAAGATATCAGTGAAGAAGGGGAATCAACCAATGATATTGTAAAAGGTAAGTTTTTTCTATGCTTGATTGATTAAATAGTTTTTTCTTTTATTATGTGTGTATATGCTTGTCAAATACTAAAACTTTCATATATTATTACACAATTGACAACACAATGAAAACGGGAATATCAAAAAAACAAACTCGAGGTAAAACTATGTGCAAAAAGATTCATGGTAGAACAATGGAAGAGCGAGAAGAAGTTATATTAAACGATGATGGTCAACTAATTGGGCCAACTGAGAGAATTGTATTTGACTTGAGCTTCTTCTTAGGAACATTGGCAAGAAATTCAAAATTATGCCCCTTGATATACACTAATTGGAAGGCCATGCCAAAGGATCCTTTCAAAGATAATATGTGGGCATATGTTAATGTAAGGATCCTATATATATATTTTCTGCATAAGATACTTTTGACTTCTTCTCTTGTTTACATATTTCCTAATCCTGATTCTTATTTTGCTTTATGGTATTGTAGCAAAAGTTTATTGTGCCAGAGTAGGGGAAAGCTTGGGTAGAGACAACTATTCGAGATGCTTGGAGACGGTATAAGTATGTCATTAAGAAGGACCATTTTTAAAAGTATGCAAACATGACCGAGAGGCTAAAAAATCATCCTTTCGATCTACCACAAGATCATTGTAGAAAGCTTTGTCAATTTTGGAGTACGGAATGTATAAAAGTAAGAGGACCAACTTTTCCTTTTATAAGTGTTAGTAGATTAAATAACTACTAAGCTATCATGCCTTGTCATTGAATGTGTAGTCAATTAGTGCCAAAAATGCCGAAAATAGAGCTAAACAAAGGTGGAGGCATCGCATGTACCCTAAAAACTTTGCGATAATTCGTCAAAGAATGGTAACATTTTTTTGTTGTTGAGGAATGCTTGTCCCCCTTGTTTCATGAAACTAATTATTATTATCTTTTTGTGTAGCGTGCAAAGTATGATAGGGATCCAACTCAAGCAGAAATTTTCATTGAAACTCAATAAAGTTGTAAAGGAAAACAGCTGGATGTAGAAACTGAAAATGCAATCGTAAGTTCAAAATATGTTTTATGTGAAATAATAATTAATCTGAATATATTGTATGTCATATTCTAATTGAGAATGACATTCTTTAATTTTTTTTGCAAGTCACAACTTCAAGATTTGATTGAGAATAACAATGGCAACAATATTGAAGCCTTTGAAGCCGTGTTTGGGAAGGGGAAACATGGATTAGTGCGTTGCTATGGGAGAAGTGTCACATCAACTACTTTAAAATGAAAGGAAGAGATTAATGCAATCAAGCGGGAGCATGCTGAGGAAGTTGCTTCATTGAAAGGAGAAGTTGCAAATGTACAAGATCAAGTGCATAGGCTGCAAAATGTTGTCAAGACCTTATTACAAAGTTGCAACCCTGTAGGGGTCAATGTGGAATCATTGGAAGCTTTACTAGGAATCTCTTCATGTGATGCCAATAGTGTGCAAAAGTTGGTTGGACAACCTCATGCACATTCTTCATCATCAACACATGTTCCACGTTGTGGATAGGTAAGTGTCTTGGCTTATTATAATTTGGCACATTATTTGGCTAGTTAGAAAAAAAAATCAAATGGGGACTTTTTTTTGGTCACTTATTTCTCTAGTTGCTTTGTTTTTACATTAAATGGGAGTTGTTTTGCTTTTTTCTGGTGTAATGTGCAAAGTAATTTTGACTCTATCCTATTTGGAATGTTGGACCGCATAAGTTTGTTTAGGAATTTATCTAAGAGTTGCTATGTTTTGAAATAACTTGGTTTAAAATGATTTTTGGCTACATTCTAAGATAGTTCATCCTTTATCTATTTAATGACATGAAATATAAGGAGATTTAATTCTATTGATATAAAAGATGAAATTGTGCACATTGTGCTATCATCATTTCAGTGATCTTTTTTCCTATTACTCTTTTGCTTTTACAGCTCTAGGATTTATTTTTGGATAATGTAATCTATATGTCTGATTTTTTGTCTATTACAAATATATGTGTGTGTGTGTGTGTGTGTGTGAGTTTTACATTTCCTTTATAGATAACCTGGGGTTGTGTTTCATGTGTATATATGTCACATATATGATTATCTGATTCCTGTCTCTATGCATATAATTCTTTTCTAATGCTGTTGTTTGACTAAATCAGGATAAAAGTATTCTTTGTAAATTTTATGTGAATTATATCTTTAGTATAATTTCAAAATAGTGTAACATTATAACCTCTTTAAAGTTAATGTCTTCAGAATTGTAATTGTTATTGTTTTGGGTTTCTTTGTTAGAGGACAATTTTTGCTGAGAGAGGAAGTGGTTCATTCAAACTTTGGCTTGCTTTGGAGATCAAGTGGACATTTTTGAGTGTTGAACAGACAAGCTATGACAATTCATTGCATACATGGAAAAGTGAAACATTTGCTATGACGTTTTAGCTTGTTTTAGATTTATGCTTTGTTCAAATGATGAACCAATGTTTTGCATCCAAATTCAAGTATACTTTTGGAGTTTTACTTTGTTATGTTAGAATCAAATATGATGAAACTTATATTATTTTGTCGAGAATATTTTTGGAATTCATGTAATGATTAAACCAAGTTTTATTTCTATCCATTTACTATTTCAGAAAATATGATGTAGCTTTATTTATTGTTAATTGATATTCACCTGTAAGGAAATTATGTGGCATCTTTCTCATATAAAATATTTGTTTTTATATTTTAGGCAATGATTAGCAATTGTAATTGAAACCACCAACACTTAATAAATTGTTGTTTATAGTCTTTAGATACAGGCTAAAAAGTGTTGCAAATGATACTTTTGGCAACAATCATAAAACTGTAACAAATAAGGCAACACTTAATAACTATTGCCTAAAGTCACTTAAGTAGAGTTTACTATGATGAAAACTATTGCTCTTATAGTTACAAGCAATAGTTAAAAACTGTTGCTATAGGTAGCAACAGCATGAAAGTGTTGCCAAATCTAACATCTCAAAACTGTTGCCTATTCTCAGACTATAGGCTACAGTTTTGTCATCCTTGGTTATAGGGTCCAAAAAACCGTTGCCTCAGACAATAGGATACAATTGCTAACACCACACTGAGAAACTGTTGTCTATAGTCATAGGCAACAGTTTTTTGCTTTATGGCAACACGTTTTTGCTGTTGCCGTATAATAAAAATGTTGTAGTGTTTAGAATTTCATACCCAAAAAATAATTAGCAAGGGAATGAAATCGTGTGGAGGAAAAATATTATCTATCTTGGTAATTTATAATATTACTTATAAACAATAAACATTGCAACTCATTTAATCAAAATCCATAATCTAATATATGAAACCCACTTATAGTTAAGAAAGATAAAGTACTAGTACTTATGGCATAATATTGAGAAGAAAGTATGAGGCTAGAATTAAGGTTTTAGATCCCATTTGTGATGGAGATCGGGCTAGTCATGAGAAGGTGAAAGAGAGATATATATTGGTGTTGATGAGAGTGCATGCAAAATGCCAAGTTTAGATTCCATACACAATTTTAAAGTATGTACTTTTTCATTTGGAGTGACTACAATTAATTAGAATAAAGTGAATTTTATTATTTTTTCATATTTTTCAAGTTAAATAATTATTTTTTTGTTATGATAATTAGAATATTGATATTATTTACTCCTTAATTTATTCAGGGTAAAAAATATTGAATTTAATTAAAAATAATAAAATTTGAACCATTTAAATTAAATCTAGATATAGCTCAAATAAGAAATGCAAACATTAGTCACTTAGAAATATGAAATAAATTGAGTTGACAATTTACCGTATAAGAAACTAGAAAAAAATTTTATGATATTTTCTTATATACATACATACATAAATACATTAATTAAACTTATATGATAAATTATTTAGAATTTCTATTTGTTTGTGAGTGAAAAAGTATAGAGCAATTGTGGAATCTGGAAATTGTAAACTCTATATGGATGCATAATAGAAAAATATAGATCATCATGATAGTAGCTTAATTGTGATATCAACACTTATCGAAATATATACTAATGTTTATATATATTGTAACAACCTACCAACATTACTCCAAGTAAAACAAGACAAGACATAATATCACAAGAAAACAAGAAAAAAGCATAGCATCGCCAAGATGTGGAACATGGCGTTGCAACATGGAGTAATTTTGGATGAATGGGAAAAGAAATAGAGGAGTGTGGTTTCATGGTGTTAGATATTGATGTGATATTAGCAATTTGTTGATATATATCTAGGAATAACTTCCGATGCACATAATTTCTTACACCAATCTCCAATCGACCTAATTTCAACTTTTATAGGTTACTCTACTCCTATTCTAACAATAAACGTCAGCGACACTTCAAAATATCTCTATATAGAGATTTTGGATCTCTGAGATTGAAGTAGTTAGTTTTGGACCAAAACTTGGCACTTGGGCCTCCCACTTTCAAACCATAATGCCAACACCCGAACCAACACCTGACCCAAGGTCTAAATACCTCTATGACTGGGTTTAGGGTGATCCCATCCAAAGAAAACCATTCCTGTAGAATTTGATCTCCTGGAACCCCAAAAGCAACTAGTGGGTTAGATACCTAGTTTACTAAACAAGCAAACACACCAACCACAAACACACATACCAAGTTTGACATGACATAATACACATAGTACAACCACAATTTGAACCATACCAGGGTTTGAGGGCATAATACATAGCATACCAATAAGACAATAGGCAAACTACCACATCCACAAAATTCCATACAATTCTATTGAATACATTTAACACACACAATACCAAGTACCTAGGATACGATATTACAAGCAACAATCACTATAACATACTACTTGACACAATATATTACATGAACCAATTACATAAGAGCTAAAACTCTTTAGTTTTCTCGTGACTAGTACTAGAGTTTTTGCCTAAAATGTTAACCACAGAGGGGTGTGAGATAGAGTCTCAGTAACTGAGGGAATACAAAGACTAATCACTTGACCAAAACAATATATATATATGTAATGAAATACTATATAGATGCAATGATATGGATGTCCCCCAACAAACACGGCTAGAACCATGGGCTAGTTACTATCACAAGGTATACCTAACAAGTGATTCCCATCCAACAACCGATGAAGACTGATTCTGGAACATCACTAAGCTGTTCACTCACTAGTATGACCCGACTAAAAGGCTACACTAATGATTGGATTATGGTTCTCCTTTCCCTAGACCACCTGAATTGGTGGTGATTTAGGGAAGGTGCATCCCCAATCCACTGTCACATGGTTGTCCTGGCCAAAGGAAGACAATTTTATGGCAAGGATATATACATATATCAACCTTACCACTTGGACACAAGGCCTCTCATATTCCACAAGTGGATCGGTATACCACATGGTATCATACGTCGTCATCACCCAAAACCACCAATGTTCTCATGTTCAACAATGTGATAATGCTTTTATGCTATCATATTCCATGTTCACGTGTAAAGAATCACCGCATTAACATGCTTATCAACATATGAGCTATAACAATGGGGATGCTAATGAATCATATATATAACAAATGACATATTCTCATATACCAAATGCAAGTAATAAGAGTAGAGATTACCATAACCTCACTAGCCGTGCCGTGCACATATGATTTATATGGAAAAAGGGTCAAACACATCTACGAGACACATATTATGATATGAAAGGGACATAACATATATTTGAAAACAAAACAAAATACATATAGAATTACACCTTGGTTACCTTGAATTGTCCACACACAAACACATACAGGGGAAACGGTAGGCCGTTGGAGTACAATTGATGAGTTCAACTCTTTTGACGCACTTCTCAAAATGCCACAAATTCCAAACAACACTTTTGAATACTACAATACCATAATACCTCCAATTACACAATATACATACATTCCAATAACTCATAATTTAACCAACCAAGCTTAATGATGACAAATCCATGGTTCAATAGCATAAACTTACATCAAGGAGTCCCAAACACCCATCCAAACCATAAACAACCATAGAAATTCGAATTCCAAGCTTCCTTAGCAAATTCAAGATTAGGGTTTAGGATAAATCATTTACAATCCCTTCACAACTCATACCTAAACCACAAAAACACCAAATAACACATCAATAACACATTTACAACCATTTAATTGGTAGAAATCTCAACCAAACTGAAATCTATCATATCCTACAGATTTCTTCCAAAAAATGAACAGAAAAGAGAGGAAGAGAGGCATAAACCACTTACCAACCAAGATTATAGTTTCTTAAGCCAAGAAATTAAGCCCTAAAGGTTGAAAATTCCAGGTCCTAGTAAAGCTCCTTCATATCTTCTCAAATTTCTTCTTCTCCGTTGACTGAAATGTGCTCTGATATAAATAAATCCTGTGACTGGTGCTGTAATACCCTAACAAAAACAACCTCCAATCTTGACCAAATACTTCGAAAACTAACCAACTGAACCAAACATCTCAACTTTAAACTCTCAAAACATCTGAGCAATGGAAAAACACCTAAAATTGGGCTGGGGTCGCAGCCTGCTACAGTACCACCACAGCCTTAATACTCACGGGTTTTAGTTCAATCAAATAGAGGGATTGCGCGCTGCAGCCTGAATTCTGGCGCCGCAGAACCCCCATTACTGATACCATATTAGCAAATTCAACTTCTTAGGGTAAACTTT
The DNA here is from genome assembly GCA_026686845.1 of Adenanthera pavonina. Lineage (NCBI taxonomy): Eukaryota > Viridiplantae > Streptophyta > Magnoliopsida > Fabales > Fabaceae > Adenanthera > Adenanthera pavonina. The sequence goes on from JAIVEN010000017.1 coordinate 17,457,337, forward strand.
TGCCGCACATAACTTTGAGCTCCGATCTTCAATTGACCTGATTCTAACTCCTACAGATCACTCTCTTCTCAATCTAGTCATAGGCACCAAATTTTCTTGAATCCAACTTTGTATGGCGATTTTGAACAACCAACACCATTTTAGTCACTTTTTAGCCAAAACTCACAACTTAACACCTCTATTTGCCATCAAAGGCAATTAGACACTTAAGGATCATTCACACAGGTCTTATTTGGCTCAATCAACATGTCTAAGGAGGTTTTACCCCAAAGAAACATCTTCTTAGAGAATTGACTGCCTTGAACCCCATTATTACATAACAGGCTATACATCCCAAACTCACATACTAGGCCCAAAAACACTTTGGGCTCCCTCGCATGGCCATTCCAAACACACAAACACCTGTTCTTACATTAGTGACCTATACCAGGGTCCATATCATTTTCACACACACACACATACATATGTACTATGCCTATCACATATCAACCATCACCATCCATATTATCACATCATCTATATTATCTAATCCCCATCATCACAATCATTCTATCGTCACATAGCATACAGATAATACTCCCAGGACTCTCACACAGGTATCAAGACATAACCACCTACTTGGCACAGTATTACGTAAACTAAATTACAACTACTAATTATACTTCGGATTCCTGAAGATGGAAAGACTGCCAACTCCTTGATCTTTCTTGAATTAGCACCAGAGTCTTCACCGGAAAAGTTAGTCATGGAGGGGGGTATGAGACAATTTCTCAGTAATCGGGATGAACACACACACACACACACACGTATATATATATCATAAATATCACACATTTATGCATATGATGTCGTGTAATACCAAATGTCATGTGATGCATGCCTTAATGCATGTCTCCCTCAACACGGCTAGAACCACTAGTTGGCGTCATCATACGACATTTCAATAGGTGATTCCCTCCCAATAGTCGGTAAAGACTGATTCCAGGACATCACCAAGCTCATCTTAAACTAGTGTACCCGACCAAAGGTCACACTAGTGATTGGACCGTGGCTCTCCTTCCTCTGAACCACCATGAATTGTTGGTGATTTAAGGAAGATGCAAATCCATTGCCGCCTAGCTCTCTTGGCCATAGGAGAGGATTTAACGACAGGGATATTTCATTCTATAACCAAATCATATCACCATTATATCATATCTTAGTCCACTGCTACCTAGCTTTCCCAAGGAGAGGATTTAGTTGTAAGGATCTTTTATCACATCATCAAATTGTATATCATCATATCTCATCTCATTACCACCTCCTGATACATCAAATCTCACTATGCTCATGGGGTGGCGATGTACATGCCATGCTAACATGCCTCTAACAATATATAATCATCATCACAGTCATCATTATGGTCATGCTAGCATGCAATCATATATGGATGCCACAGTCACATATGCACATATACAAAATTATACTTATCATTATCATATATCAATACCTCATCTAGCCGTGTGCATACCACGATATATAAAAAAACCATACATATACACATAACGATATCGTGGTATGAACAGAGACATGCATATATATATACCAATATATAACACAAATATACAAACACCTGGTTACCTCAACTTATGGACACCATGCATATAGGGGCTTAGGCAAGCCTCCGGAGCACCCATCACGATCTATATACCTCCAATTAGCCAATCAACCACTACAACAACATAGTACCTTTAAATAACATACCAATAAACCTTAAACTACCACTCAAACATGCACCAACATATGTAACTTCGGATTTCCACTTCTTTTCCGAAAGTTCAACCTAGGGTTTTACTCAAACCCCCTCACACTCTAATCAAAACTCATACACATACCTTTCTAACACTATATAACACTTCTACAACACCAAATTAACCATTTTAATTGGTGGATTCTCTCCCAACTCGAAAACCCACATACTCCTACTGATTCCAACCAAAAATTGAAGAGAAAAGAGAGGAAAGGAAGCAAGATCAACTTACCAATCAGTAATCAAGCTCCCTGGACCTAGAAAATATCCCACTTGGCCAGATTTCTTTGCCCTAGCATAGCTTCATCGTTGCTCCCTCCATTTATTCCTCTTTTTCTCATGCTCAGTTGAACTAAAATGATCCTGATTTAAACATAATTTTTTACGCTTGCCGCAGCGCTAGTAAGCTCTTTGTGGCACCAGTGTTCTTGGTCCATATGTTTTCCAAGTTACCACATGTGTCTTATCATAGCGGCCTTGTATCTCACCGCAATGTGGCCTCTTCTTTGTCTTAAATATTGAATTTATCCCATTTTGATTCTTTTCCCGGTCCTGGTTCCTTCGGTCATGCAGACATTATCAAGTATACTTCATGTTAACTCGAGACTAAGTTCAAGACAGTCTAATAATGGTTATTACATATAGCACACAATAAGTTCACCGTGGAGCAAGCCTTTACTACCTTGAAAAATTTGAAGTTCTCTACTTTCTCACCATGGCGCCTCTGCTCTCCGCCGTAATGTGAAAGGCTTATGTTTCTTTTTCTTAAGTTTGATTCCTTCTAATTCTTCCTTCGGTCCTAGTCCCTCCGGTGCTGTGCAAATTAAAAGGTATACTTCTTATCAACTCTGGGCTAAGTCTAAGGGTCATTACATATATCATGTCAACTATAAAACACTTACCAAAAATTTAGAATTAGTTGTATGTTTTAAATTAGATAAAGATATTGAATATTTTTGTCATGTCATAGTCTTTTTTCAAATTTGAATCTTCTACAATTAGCAAGAAAATATCATGCTACTCTTTGACATGGATATATAGTGAAGATTGTTGGACATTCACTTGGTGGTGCACGCGTAGCATCATTGTTAACCATTTTAATACATAGAGGAACATTAAAAAAACTGGGTTTCAACCTGTGTTATTTCAGCCATTACTTTTGGAACACCCCCATGCATCTCTGAAAAAATTGTTGAAAAATCCAATTTCATAACAACAATTGTGATGTAAGTTGGTTAATTAAAATGTGTATAATAGTATTTCACCTGTATAACTTTTTTTTATTTTGTGTAGGACAACTTCATACCAACATTAAGTCCTGCTCCGCTGGAGAGGCTAAGAAATGAAATTAAACAAAGGTAAGGAGTCTAAGTGTAATTCTCATATGCATGTTACTGCTAGTGATCCTTATGAAATAATAATTCAAAACATAGTCTTTTCATATACGAAGTTCAAACTTGAGAAATAGGATAGCAACAAAATCTCATATATTGGCATTCGAAATTGAGACAATTTCTTGTGATAGCAAGAGATGTCGTACAAAAATCTATAGAATATTTTAAAAGAAACGAAGGTTCCATCATAGAAAAGGAGATGCCTAAGGAGCTATACCTTCCTGGTATTATTTGCTGCTTATGCTACAAACAGAAGTAGAAAAGAAGAAAAACTTTACCCTTATAATGAGGGTTCCGCTCCAAGAGATTTATATAAAGGATTAAAAGTAAAGTATCTCTCTTAATGCAAGAGCTTGAAGCTTCTAAAAAGAACAATGTGGTGGTTGCTTCGAGCAAAGTGAAAGGAATGCAAAATTCTTGTTTTAGAGGTTTGTACTAGAATGATATGCTGGTCGTTTTTCTAATTTTCAAGTTTATATTTGGCTTTCTGGTTTTTTCATTTGGGTTTTTCTTCTTTGATCATGTGAATTTTGAAGGGATTCTTCCTTATTCCTTATTAGCATTAAATACTTATAGAACTCTTAAAGTTAGCTTATATGAACTTTGGAATGCTATGATACAATATGTTCAATTTCCCTTAATATGTCAATGTGCTTTGTTTGTTAATGTGTTTAATTTTCCTTAATATGTCAATGTGTTCAACAAACAAAAATCCTTTTAGATTTTTTTATTGGATGAATAATCCTTTTAGATTTGCTCCTTACATGATGATTGTTAGAGTACTGATGCCCAAATGATTAAATATAAGAAAAAAAAAGGAACCATTTGTTATGAGCCCAAGTCCAGTAATTTTTTATTTTGATAAAAATGTGTTTACATTTTCTTTTATTTCTTTTGGCCCAACTCTATTTCCAGCTAGACCTACTTAACCCCTCATACATTGTTACCTAATATTTCAAATTTCTAATGTCACTAGCTCCTCTATTGGGCCAATTCACAAGCTCATAACAAATTAGGTGAGCTGTCAAACAGAGAAGACCATGAGGTTAGGCGAGGAGCTAGTGACATTAGAAATTTGAAATATTAGGTAACAATGTATGAGGGGCTAAGTAGGTCCAGCCGGAAATAGACTTGGACCAGAAGGAATAAAAGAGAATGGAAACACATTTTTATCAAAATAAAAATTTATTGGATTTGGGCTCATAACAATTTTTTTTTTAGATTTAGTCATTTAGGCTTCAATACTCTAACCACCATCATGGAAGGAGCAAATCTAAGAGATTATTCATCCAATAAAAAAAATCTAAAAAAAAATTTTGTTTGTTGAATACATTAACATATTAAGGAAAATTGAACACATTGACATATTAAGGGAAATTGAACACATTATATCATAGTATTCCAAAGTTCATATAAGCTAACTTTGAGTGTTCTATAAGCATTTAATACTAATAAGGAATAAGGAAGAATGTCTTCATAATTCACATGGCCAAAGAAGAAAAACCCAAATGAAAAAACCAAAAAGCCAAATATAAACTTGAAAAATAGAAAATGGACTAGTATATCATCCTGGTACATACCTTTGAAACAAGACTTTTGCATTCCTATCACTTTATCTTCTTAGAACCTTCAAGCTCCTGCATTAAGAGTGATACTTTACTTTTAATCCTTCATATACATCTCAGAGCAGAACAGTAGCTCTCATGCCAATGGTGTAAGACCATATCCTTCATTACATGGGTAAATTTTTTCTTCTTTTCTATTTCTGTTTGGTAGCATAAGCAAAAAACAATACTATGAAGGTATAACTCCTTAGGCATCTCCTTTCTATGATGGAACTTCTGTTTCTTTTAAAATATTCTACAGATTTTTGTATGGTATCTCTTGCTATCACAAGAAATTGCCTCACCTTCAAATGCCAATACGTGACATTTTTGTTGTCCTGTTTCTCAAGTTCGAACTTCCTATACAAAAAGATTATGTTTTGAATGATTAATTCATGAGGATCCCAAGCAATAACATGTAACTTAGAATTGCACTTAGGCTCCTTACCTTTGTTGAATTTCATTTCTTAGCCTCTCTAGTGACGCAAGACTTAATATTGGTATGAAGTCATCCAGCACATAATAAAAAAGAGTTATATAGGTGAAATACTATTATACACATTTTAATTAACCAACTTATATCACAATTGTTGTTATGAAATTGGATATTTTCAACAATTTTTTCAGAGATGCATGGGGGTGTTCCAAAAGTAATGGCTGAAATAACACAGGTTGAAACCCAGTTTTTTTAATGTTCCTCTATGTATTAAAATGGCTAGTAGTGATGCAAAAACACCACCAAGTGTGTAACACCTTATACCAAAATACCTCTCGTACTTGACCAAATACTTCAAAATCCAACCAAACATAGTTCAAATATCTCAAATTTACCTTCCAAACCATCAGAGCAGTGAAAAACACCACAACACACCTCGAGGAACACCAGAACAACAAGAATAGTGTACAGGGCCGTGACCACTACAGTATCACCATGGCCTGGCTTCCTAGCGGCCCCTGCTAGTTTTATACTAGCAAATTTCAAAGTTCCAGGGTGAACTTCCGATGTGTAAAACTTTATACTTTGACCTCCGATTGACTTGATTCCAAGTCCTATAGGTCAATCTTGTCTCAATCTAACCATGGACACCAATTTCACCTTAATCCATCTCCGTGTGGAGATTTTGGACACCCAACACCATTTTGACCACTTTTTGACCAAAACTCACCACTTACAACTCTCATATGCCACCAAAGGCAAATTGACCATTTAGGACCTTCCACACAAGCCCCATTTGACTAAAATAACTTGTCTAAAGAGGTTTCATCTCAAAGCAATCCTTCCTCTAAGATTTGACCCCCCAGAACCCCAATTGACAAAGTGGGCTATAGGCCCTAAAACATACTAACAAGGCCCAAATCCACCTTTGGGTTCACAAACACTACCACACTGACTCATTAACCCTCCATAACATGCATGCATCATAAAACATCACATCTAACACCATTCCACATATTTATTACAACATACTATCCAACTTAGCTTAACATACATAGACAATACAAACTACTACCACGACTTGGATATTCCCATGTCTAAGACACTACTCCTTTGTCTTCTCTAGACTAGTGCTAAAACCATCATCTGAAATGTTAGTTCATGGGAAAGGGGTATGAGATAAAGTCTCAGTAATTAGGGACAACCACACACACACACATATCTCATACAATCTCATGAATGCAATATGAAATGGAATGGAATGCATATTTCTCTCGTACACAGCTAGAATCATAAGTTATTGTCATAATAGGACATTTCCCTTTCAACAGTTGGTAAAGACTGATTCCGGGGTATCACTAAGCTCATCTTACACTAGTGCACCTGGCCAAAGATAACACTAGTACTCAGACTATGACTCTCCTTCCTTTGGACCCCCTCGAATTGGTGGTGATTTAGGGAAGATGCAGTCCACTTCGCCTGGCTCCCCTAGCCATAGGGGAGGATTTAGCGACATGGTTTCCATCCTTATCCTCCCTTATCATATATCATCATCTCATATCATATCATCATATATCATATATCATCATTACCACCCAATCACCATATTTCTCACAATGCCATGTGATGATGTTCATGTCATACCATCATATAGTCATCATTATCATCATGATCTCAATGTTATGTGTAATGTCCAGCTACTTCTTTGGGATTGATGACTGTCCCCACAAACCAACACAAGCCTTTTCGGTGTGCTTTGTTCTCACTCACACAACTCCTTCACAGGAGGTCACCCAGCCCAGAATTGTTCTAGGTCAAGCATGCTTAACTAAGGAGTTCTTAAGGGATAGGCTACCAAAAAGGTAGGTGCATCTTGTTAGTATAGGTAGTACCTATCAATTCCTTTAAGCTATCCTTTAACCGTATAGCCTCATACCTATACAGTCTTTGGATCCCTCTCATTCTAGTATGTATTCGATTCATTCATATGCCCCTCCCACTTAAAAGCTTGTTAGGAGCTGCTCGTTGTCCGTGCCTCATCACCTTATCTCACCCCTTTTTCTTGCATCGATGATCACTCCCTGCCCTCATCAGTGCCCGGATGTCACATGCTCACCAACTTCTGCTTGGTTTGTCCTTGAACCATAGCTTACTGAGAGAGGCTGGGCTCTGATGCCAACTGTAATGTTCAGCCACTTCTTTGGGATTGATAACTGTCCCCACAAACCAACACAAGCATTTTCAGTGTGGTTATCCTTACTCACAAAACTCCTTCCCAGGAGGTCACGTATCACAAAATTGCTCCAGGTTAAGTACGTTTAACTAAGGAGTTCTTAAGGGATAGACTACTAAAAAGGTAGGTACACCTTATTGCTATATGTAGTACCTATCAATTCCTTTAAGCTATCCTTTAACCGTATAGTCCCATACCTATACAGTCTCTAGATCCCTCTCATTTCGCTATGTATTCGATTCATTTATGTGCCCCTCACACTTAGAAGCTTGCCAGGAGCTACTCTTTGTCCATGCCTCATCACTTTATCTTACCCCCTTTTCTTGCATCGGCAATCACTCCTCGCCCTCATCAGCTCCTGAATGTCACATTATGTATGCATCATGTCATATCACATTCTCATCATCATATATAACAATCATCCTCATCATATTCATCATCCACTACATGTCTAGCCGTGTGCATATCACGATATTTAAACAAACCTACACATGCACATATTAGTATCATGGCTTGAACGAAAATATGCTTATATTCATATATATCATAACAAAGAATACAAACAATACAAACACCCGATTGCCTCTAGTTGTCAATTTCCACACACACGCGATTCCATGAGCTTCTTGGGTTGTTCGACACACTTGTGCTCTTCTGATCAACCAAAAACCTCTACAATACTATAATATATCAATTAACACAATATACCACTCAACCAAAAACCACAATTCAACCATATAGGCCTAACTCAAGATTCCAATACCCTTTCCATACATCACTGAGCTCTTAGAGACCATTCAAACTCTACTCAACCACATATACTTTGGATTCTACTCAACCACATATACTTTGGATTCCCAAATGCCTCTACCGAAAATAACCTAGGGTTAAGCTAAAATCATGCATACTCCTTTTAAAACTCACACCCAAGTATCATAAACACCAAATCACACTCCATTAATCCTATTTCATCCATTTTAATCAGTGGATTTCGGCCAAAACTGAAAATTCCAACATATACTTGAACAAATTCCAACTCAAAACTGAAGAAAATGGAGAGCGAGGAGTAGAGATCACGTACCAATGATTTAGCAAGCTCTAAGGGGCCAGAAATCATCCCCCAAGGCCAAAAATCCAAAGCCCTAGTAGAGTTCTTTATAGCTCCCTCCGTTTTCCTTTTCTCTCTTGCGCTCAGCCAACTGGACTGTTTCTGATTTAAGCAAAAATTTGCTCATTCGCAATGGTGCCAATATGCTCACCATGATGAGGAGCTTTTCTGTCCCCAAAATTGAGCTTTCCTCCGTCCTATCCCTCCAGTTCTGAACACAATACCAATTACACTTGGTTAGCTAGGGACCAAGTTAGGGACAATATAATGAGTGTTGTTACAAAGTGAATGTCCAGCAATCTTCACTATATATCCCTTTTAAAGAGTAGTTAAAGAGTTGGTCATAAGTGAAAGGAGCCATAAAATTAAGAGAAAATAAAACCTATTACATTAAAATCTTTCCGAAACTTTGAACAATCAACGTATCAAATCTTCCATAAAAAAATTATGACCTTATGTTTCTCCAAGCCTTTATTTAAGCTTTCAGACAAGTTCATCACTTTAAACTCCCTCTTTGTCTTCTGCAAACTTTTTTAGTGCTATAATATAATACTTTTCTCACTTACAATTGTGTGATGAAAATTTGCAGATTCACTAAGCTGGGTAGAAGATTTGTACTGCAAAGGTGGAACATCATGAGAATTCGAAAAAGGAATTGATAGATAGCTTAAAGCGATTGATAGAGAGCTAAATTTGTGATTATTATATTTGTGAAAGGCAAATTTCTATTGATTATGAGGACTTGCTTGCATACTTTGTAGGATATACAAATATATTTCTTGTTTCACATAACTTACAGACTCTCACGTTTGACCCTTTGTTTCCTCTCAGTAAATGTTTCAGCTTGATTGATTTTGAAATGAAAGATCATTATCCTGCTTCGAGTGGTCATCGGTTGTAAAATCATTGCTTTAATATTGATATTATATAATTAATTTGATAATTTGATTCAACTGAATATTTAATTGCTCATATACCACAATTAATTATTTAATTGACTCAACCAAACATTTAGTTGCTCATAGGACAATTTGTTCAATCTAAGGATTGTTCTTCTGGATGACTTAGAAAATGAGTGTTCCCATGACATTAGTTGGGAATGTTAGTAATGATTATGAATTATGTGATTTAAATCAATATTGAAATCCATTTATTAATTGATTAATGAAATCTAGCCTATAATTGTATTTTCATATCACTTTCCATGGAGCTCATTTTCATATATATTGTGACATTCTTTTTCTTGACTTTTTCCCTAGTGTTAAACAAGCTGTTGATTTCTAATATGATACTGTTAGGGCTATTAATCATTTGAGACTTAACCAGCGGACAAAAGTTAGGGTTATTTGGTTATGGATGATTTCACTTGCATGTTCATATATGGAATTGATTTTTCTCAATTGTTTCCTTATGAATTTGTATCGTATAGGTATATTGATAAGGGCTGCGTTTTTCTTATTGCTACGTACCATAACTGAGTATTCTCTTGATTGATCAAGAAGTGGCAATGATATTGTGAGATTTTGTATAGATTGATTCATTTGAACAAATTAATTTAAATGCTATTGATCTAATTTTTGTTCGGATTGCTTAGGATGGCACTTATCTGGAGGGAATTTGAACACAATTTAATTGTTAACTCTGAGCTATCCATACCAGGATTGTCCCTCCCATGAAATTAGAGGAGCTCCAGCCTTATGGTCTTTATCTTATTAAGAAAATAAATATAAGGAGTTATAGGTGCTATTTATCTTTTTTTTTTCTTAGAGAAAAAGAAATACATGATGGCATTTTATTTTTCAGCTTTGATATAAGGGTTCTGAGTAATGTAAATTTGACATTTATTGATATAGTTTTGAAGCATTCGGGAATAAGGGAACTCTCCTTTAAACGTGGGAGACATATTACTCCAAGCATTGCATTTGCAGGGCCGCAGGGATATGGAAGTGGGAGAAGCATCCCGCAGAGCAACGTATGACCAATGAAAAGTGAAACTTGAAAAGCTCACTTAATTTTTTCCTTTTTCCTCCCCATCTTCAATGGATTTTGAACAGCAGGCTTTCTTAGTTCTTTCTCATGTACACGCTAAAGGAGAGAACTTTTACAAATATTGAATTATTTATTAAACGCTAACCTAAGCCCAAACTTTTTAATTAAATTTAAAACTATTTGATTTGAAAGTTTTAAACTTTATTAATTACAATTTATTACAATTTTAAAATATTTCAAATGTTGAAATTTTTATTACTAATTACAAGAATTTTATAATTTCGAAAGTAAACCTGTAATGAAATGAAAAAGGTTTAAATTGATGGTTGGAATTTTTTTGTAAATTCCTGGTCAAAAAATATTTATTGTAAATTAAATACACAAAGTACATTTTTTATATGAAATATTCTGTCTAATTTTCATAAAAAGAATATTCTGTCTTATGGGAAAAGATTTTATTGTACGCCAATTTATATATGACTGATACGGTTATCAATTGACTTTGTCGCAATTTTACACTTCAAAAGTATCAAAATATTTATTAAGATTAAGCTATTAATAAAGATAAATAGTTCATACCTGATTGAGAGATGGCAATAAAACATAAAATTAGAGTATAAATTTAATATTTGAATTATAATTTAAAAAATCCGTATTTAAGAAAAGAACAACGAACAACTCAATTCACAACACAAGAAAAAAAAATGCACACAAACACACATAATGAGATTCGATGTTAATTAATTGATTAATTTAAATATTTTTTATCATTAAATAGATTTAAAAATTAAATAATTTTGTAGTAACTAAATATATTTAATCAATTGGTTTGAGCAACATATTTAAACATGTATTCAATGGCAAAATTAATTTTAAGAAAATTTTGAATTAATGGATTTTAACGTAATAAATTTTTTTATAACAACCATAATAATTTTTTAAAGCTTTTAGAATTGCGTTTAAAAAATTCCATTTTTGAAATTGTCAACTGAATTTTCAAAATTATCAAAATTTGAATATGAAAATTTAATGAATAATTCAAGTTAATTCAAATTCATCAAAGTTTAATTCAAATTTCAATAAATAAGTTTGAATATATAATCAATAAACAAATTTGGAAATTAATAAATTTAATTTATTCATTATTATTAAAGTTAAATAGTTTAAGATGTTAAGAATATTTTAATTATACATTTACTTCCTTGGTTTCTTTTTGACTATCACTTTCAATGAAGATTTTAGTTTCTTTTTATTTATCATTTTTAAATTTTAAGACAAGATTAATTACTATTTTTTTTATTATACCCTCATCTATCATTTTAAAAATAAAAAATAGCATTAATTACTCTTTTCATTTATCTATTTCTTTAAAGATAAATTTAAAAATTTAAAATGAATTCTAACATATTAATTTCATTTCCTATGAGTCACTTGGTATGGGGTAAGTGAGGAGAAGAAGCTGAATTTCCCCCCGAAAGTAGAGTAATTAATCCTGCTTGGCTAAGAAAAAAACTTACAACTTCCTAGAAAGATATGTTTAACTTGGGAAGTTCTATAATCCTGCTTGGCTAAAAAAAAAACTTACAACTTCCTAGGAAGATATGTTTAACTTGGGAAGTTCTACTTCCCAAGTAAAATAACATAAGTTCTACTTTCTCAGTGTTTTATAATTTTTTTTTCAAAATAGTCCTTAATTTCTAAATAATTTTTTTTAATAAAAAAGGTATTCATGTATTTAATATTAAATTATCATATTTTTATTTTAAAAATATTTTGAACTTTCTAAGAAGTAAAAAAATAAAACAAGTAAAACACAAATGAATTGTTTTTGGCCAAAAAAACACAAATGAATTTCTTGGGAATTTATTTCCTAAGAAATATACTTCTTAATATATTACTTTTTGAGAAGTGTACCAAGCGAGTCTTAATCTTTGTACAAAAATCTTGAACTTCATTTATATAGAGAAATAGAGGGAGTAGTTATTATTACACTTTACACAATCAAAATGTTTAATATGTGCGAAATATCATAATAAAGGTTATGATTAAATGGAAGGATTTTCAAATTATGGATTTAACTATTTTATAAACTTCAGGTCAAAAAAATTATTTTGTAAACACATTAACATGTTTTGGTATAGCCAATTTGAATGTACATATGAAATAGCAAACTTTGTCCAAAGGAGTTTGTATTTATACAAAATCAATTTAAATAATGTTCTAATATGATTTAAAATAGATATAATTAATATTCAAATTTTCCACTTAATAAATTGCATAATTAATAAAAATTATATGACTATAATCAATAATTTTCATATCTCATAAAGTTTCTAATTTCCATATAATATGATTCAAAAGTATTAATAGGTGGCAAAAAAAATATTAATATTATCATGACAATAAATTTAACTAGTATAGTCAAAATTCAAAAGTTCTCCTAAGATTCTACTCAAAGAAAGTTATTTTAAAATCATATCCTAAGTCAACGCATGATTTTGGCCATAAAAATAATCACGGCATGGCTGTTTATTGATTTTCCTAATTAAGTTAAGGGAGCAAAATATATTAAAAAATTTCATATTAATCTTGATCAAATTGGTGAAATAATGTTTGAAATAAAAAAATTTATAAGACATTATACTATTGATATCTTGAACTATTAATGAATTTATTTTATTTAATTAGACGCTAAAAAGCAAGTACACGATTTCAAAATTATTGATAAATAACATATTAAAAATTTGTAATAAATTATCTGAAATAAATATTAAATCCTTTTAAATAGAAAATTTACTAATTAATTTGATTTATTTTGGGTATAAGTCAAATTCTAATTAATTTTATTAGATGAAAGATTATATGTGTAATTAATTAATAAGTTTGAATAATGAAATTTGAATATATAATAACTAATTGTTAAAGTATACATTAATACTTGGTAAATTGTAAAAGATAAATAAATTGACAAACTAATTTGAATTTAACTTTTGCATGAATTTGTAATATATTTAATCACTAAATAAGGAGTCACTTGGTGTCTACTTTCAGGGAAATAGATAAATCTTTCTTGCTTGGTTCAAAAAGAGTATAGAAGTTCTTAGAAAGTTTGGCTTCACTCTATAAATAAAACCTATGAAAGTTTTACTTCCCGGGTGTTTTAACATATTTTTCCAGAAAAATTCATAATTCTTTAAAAATTTATGAAATCAGAAATATATTTATGTCTTTAACATTAAATCATAATATATTTATTTAAAAAAGTAACTTAAAGTTATTGGAAATAAAAATTTAGGCAAGCAAAATACATATGAACTTACTGGGAAGTATACCAAATAACCCCTAAGTTATATGGCATAATTTAATTGCAACTTAAATTACAAATTATTAACTCAAGCATGAGTTTTAATAAGTTGTAACATATTCAGTGACGAAGAAACTGGAGCAATAGAGAAGAAAACAAGAAGATCTAGATATCAAAGGATGATCAAGATTTGTGCTTATTCAACCACCCTAGATAGCATCTTGCAGGAATGATTGTGAAAGCAATATTGGAGTCAGAGAAAGATGGAGAGTGTCAAAGTTAGGTTGGCATAAGGGATGGTGCCATGGACAACCATGTTTGACTTGGGGAAGAGTTTTTGTCCTTATCTCCATCTTCTTCGACTTTATCCTCAACAAAAGGGATGATAGCATGGAAGACCAGATCTAACTAATGGAGTAGACGGTAGCATGGATAGAGGTTTAATGATGGGAGAATGACTCTCATTTATAGTCATTGCAAAAGCCAATATGATAGGATGTTTAATGCCAAATTCTAACATATGGGAATTCTAAAAGATGAGATTCAAGGTCGGTGTCCTAAATCCTTAAAAATAGGGAATGGAGCTCTCCTACTAATGACAATTCAAAGTGAAAATAGGCTACCAAACATACAACATGTGGGAATGTAGATCATATTCCAACTTTTTCCAAGGCTTATAAAATGAACCAAATGGTCTCAAGAGGTTTGGTAATATGAAGATGAGGCTATATAGTACTCTGTTTGTAACATTTTTAAAACATTAGATAACTAAAAATACATAGAAAATTTACAAAAATAGACAGATACCGTTTTGCGTGAAATAGGGTAAAGAGGTCATTTTTTCTGATTAGATGAAAAAATGAGAAATTACATTTTTACCCCTAAAAATTATAGAAATAACAATTTTGTCCCAAGAATTCGCGTGGCAGAAGAGAAATCAAATATTTTGGCAAAAATTACATCTAGAGACCCGAAAGTTTTAAAAATTATAAATTTATCTCGGATCAAGGGTATTTTTATAAATATGAAAATTATAGTCAAAATGAAGCTCTCAATGAGTTAAGACCAATGACATATAGTATGAAATTTATTAAGATCAAAATAATATTTATTGGGTAATTATGATTTAATATTAATGTGTTACTTGATAAAAGTCAATCTGGATTGCAGGAAGAGGCAGTATTCATTCAAGAAAAATATGTGGGCCCTATATTTGGACCAATTGGGATAAGGTTATTGTGGTAATTTTATATCCCAATATAGTTAAAACAAATGTCCCAATAATAGTAAAATATACTGCTAAAGTAGCTTTAATTATCCAAACCGGTCTAGGATATATCTGGATAAGTAAATATCTAAAAATTTTGGACCAAAGTACCCTTAATTTCGTGCTCCATAAGCTTCACATGATAAAGTAATATTTTTTAATATTTTAAGTCACTTTCTAAGAAAATTCAAGAACATTAGGTGGCAAAATTTTATTGGTTGGAAAATTTTATAAATCCTCCCCTTTGGTTCATGTTTTGGCTGCCCAAAGAAGCAAAGAAAGAGTGGAGAGAGGTCTGAAAAACAGCAAAGAAAGAAGAGAAAAACGTAAAGAAGAGGAAGAAGGAAAAAGAGAAGGAAAAATCAAGAAAAAGGTAAGAATTTTCCTTTGAAATTCTAAGTAATTTTCCTTCAAGTTTTAGGTAGTTTGAAGTACGTTAGCAAGGTTTTCTCCTTCTTCTCTTGGTGTTTAATTTTCTTCCTTAACATGGATTCATGAAAGGAAGTGGTTTCATGCAATAAATTAGAAGAAACCATGAGATAATGCAAAAAGAACAATGTTTGGTATGTTTGAAAGTAAGAAAATGGACATCACTTCTTTCCTCTTCCAATCCTTGTTTTGGTTAGTTTAATATGATGGGAAGGAGTTGGATTTTCATTTTTTTGATGGCAAAAATGAATTCCCCAAGTTAAAAAACCTTCAAGACAAGGGTTGGCTCAAAGATAGAGCTTAAGATAAAGAGTTCGGGAATTTAAGGGTTTCAAGAGTTTTATGAGAGCTTCTTGTGATTAGCCATGAAATTAATGGCTTGAGTGTTAGCAAGGCTGACTTCCCAAGAGGGGGGGTGAATTGGGAAGATTGAAATTTTTCTGCACAAAGTGAAGTAAGTGAAGATATCACAATATAATGAAAACAATGCGTAAAACAGAGCAAGCTGAAAAGTAAAGATAGGGAGAAGAAGACTCAGTAATTTATCCTGGTTCGGTCTTTCCACTTGACCTACATCTAGTCCCCAAGACACCTCTTGAGATTTATCCACTATACAGCAAGAATTTCAATGGGCTTCTTGCTAGGGCCACAGTACACGAGTATGCTCTGTTTCTGAGCTCTCTCAAACTCTCCAAGCACTTTCACTATGTGCTTCCCAATCCCCTTTGAATACCCCTCACAAGTAAATCTATCTTCCAGATGAAGAGTAGATTGATTACAATGAAATAACTCTCTTGAAAAGAGTAGATATGAAAGTTTAAGTACAAGTAGAGAAGTTGAGAGGGTAAAAGCTTTTGAGAAGAAGATTTAGCAGAAATTCGGTATATACAAATTTGATTCGTTACCCACAACTTCAAATGATGTTGTATTTATAGATTTAGGTCTCAAATATCTGTTAGAGACTAAATCTATCCGTTGGGGAAGTTATCCAACGGTTACTCTGAAAAACTATCCATTTACCAACCGCATTTAATGTTTCTGACATACTGAAATTTGAATTTTGGTTGGTCAATAGACGAATTTCGAAGGAACCGAAGATTAAAGCTTCCAACATTACAACACGAAGTTCGTCTATTCATGAATTGAAATTCTAATTTTGAAACTTACAAAACATTTTCACAATGTGACATATGAATTTCCAAGAAGAAAGTTTTTCGATTAAGTGTGAACAGTGTTTTCAATTTTCTACAGTGCCTTCGAAATTCGAATTTTGGTATCCCAAAATTCATCTGTCCACTGAATGTTTAAGAGACACAGTAGATTACTTTCTTCGAAATTTGAATTTTGAAAGGGTGAAATTCGTCTGTCAGAGAGACTCTTTCCAGACTAATTTCATCATTCGAATGTTGCAAGTTCTTATCATTCGTATGTCAATGTTTCACTTCAACAGACTCAAGAACTTAGCTTCTGAAATTCAAATTTTAATGTTCAAAGTTCGTTTGTCAGAGAGCAGTTTTGAAACTTAAATCATTCTTGATCTCAGATAAACTTTAACATAGTTTCAAACGAATTTCTTCTACTTTCTCAGTTTTTGTTTTGTTTGAAATTCGAATTTTGAAAACTCAAAGTTCGTCTGTTGCAAAGAGGCATCTTTCAGACTTATATGAAAATTCGAATGTTGGAAGTTTAAAATTCGTCTGTCAGAGAGCATTTATCAAACTCAATTTCATTTTGATTTCAGATGCACTTTATCATAATTTCAGACGAATTTCTTTGGTTTTTACAAACTTCATTTTACTTGAAATTCGAATTTTGAATGTGTGAAGTTTGTCTGTTGACCAAAAGGCCTCTTTCAGACTAGATGAAAATTCAAATTTTGAACAGCCAAAATTCGTCTGACAGAGAGCCATCTCTTCAGACTTATTCAGTTTTAGCTCGAAATTCGAATTTCCAAAGGCAAAGTTCGAATTTCCAACTTGACAGTTTAGCTTAAACTTTCAACCTTCGTCTGTTTGTGGGTGTTTTTCAAATATTTAAAAATTTAACATAAAATCAAAGTTTGAAAACATCTTTTCTTCAAATCAAAATCTTTTACCCAGTCATAACAAAAACTAAGGATCATACAAAAGATCTAACAGCAAGAACTCAAAAAATCTTCACTTGAGACAGCTTTGATCTCCTTTGATATCTTCAATCCAAGCTCTTGAATGTTGGTTTGGAATCATCAAAACTCTTGATTCAACATTGAGCATGTGTTTAATAATGTTTAGGGACTTGAGGAAGCTTGGGAAAACTAAAGGAAGCTTTGGTTTAAAGAGAAAAAGCCAAGTGTAAGTACCAAAGGTAGCTAAGTTTCATATTCTTGTTTTATGTTCTTTCATTATCTTTCTATGATTAAATTGTGTTGCCATATTGAAATTGTGATTTCTTTGATTGGTCTTGGCTATTAAATGAGGGGTTTTATTCCATGAGATGTCCATTTTCTAAGCCGTTATGCTGCCGAAATTTTGATGACCAATATGGCAATTTATTGTTTAAATTTGATTGATGTGATTAAATGTGATCAAATGTGAGTTATTTGACATGATTGACATAATTGCATGAAATGTAACTTGCTACTGAGATTACCCCCAATCTCATCCCCTCAAGTATCCCAAATGACTAGGTACAAGCAATGTCAAGGAGATCAAGGAGCCAAAGAGATTGGAAGAGAGAATGATGCTTGATGATAATTTCAAGCTATGATTCCATATTTTGAAATAATGTATAAAAATTATGTATATGCATATGGATCTGTATCCTTGTACTATTATGTTCTTATGAGCATTATGAAATGTTTGGCTTGGATTTGAAAGATGGAATGATCATGTGAGTTTGTTATGAAGTCTACTTTGCCATGTTATATTGCTGGAAGTTCATTTTGTAGGAATGAAAGTAAAGATAATATTGTTTGATTGAAACAGGGAAAGTAAGTGAAGTGTTATATATTCCCTAAAACTATAGAGAACAAGCTTTCCAATGAACTAAAGAATACATAATTTGGATATATGTACGATTTATAGTGTAATTTTAAAGATCATGATCAAAACTGGACAGTGATGTGAAGGCTGCGAATTTCATTGAATGTATACTTCTCTTTGAAAAGGAATATAAAATTGCACAGAGCTCCAAAAATTTATTGGCTTACATTTATGAAAATACTTATCTTTTGAGGTTAATATATCACTGGTTTGAGTTCAATTGGAGCTGTACAAAGTTTTCCCAAGACTGTTCCAGAAAAAGTGATGTTCTGATCCCTAGTGATTCAAATTGATGTTGTACCCTGTCTAGATTAAATAAATGTATAAGAAAAATATGAAGGTAAGTAGATATATATATCTTTCAAATGGCATATAGAATACATGATTTGGCTTAGTATATAGTTAGATATGAATTTTTAAATTTATGGCCAAAATCCTGAAAAAGAGAGAAATGGCCATTTGTATAGTGTAAGTTTGAGCAATAAACTGTACTAATTGGTCAGGTTAAAGGAAATTTTCATATTTTTATGTTGTATATCATGTTTCTGGCTTCATTTAGAGACTTGAACCACATTGATACGATTTTTCTGAATTAAGTTATGATTTTTCAAATTTCATCTAGAAAACTTGATAACCAAATGAATAGTACCACGTTTTTTTTAATTTAAATATTTTGGTTCTATTAATGGTTCAAGCTCTTAGTATGAGCTAATTGGATATTGTACATACTATAATATATGGAAAAATATAGATAAAAGTAATGTGTTATACTATTAGCATCACTGTTGTCAGTGACATATGCTCTGTACAAGGATGGTGGAGCTAAAGGAGGATATGAGTAGAAGAAGAAGGCGTCATTAATGGAGCTAAAGGAGCATGGGATAGTTAATGCCAAATTTTGACATATGGGAATCCTAAAGGATGATATCTAAGGTAGGTGTCTTGATTCCCTAACAATAAGAATGGAGCTCTCTAGGGAATGAGCATTTTGAATTAAAATGGGCAACCAAACATATACCATACAAAATGGAGATCCCATTTCTTCTCTTTCCAAAGCCCATGAAACAAACCAAAAGAGCCATAAGTTTGACGACAAAAAGATAAGGCTATGTCATGCTCTATTAGTGTCACTGCAATCTATAACACCTTACTCCCAAACGCCTCTTGACTTGACCAAAAACTTCAAAATCCAACTAAACACAACCTAAACATCTCAAAATAACTTCTCAAAACTTCAGAGTAGCGGAAAAATGCCTAAAAGACACCAAAAACTGGGATGGGGCCACGACAGCTGCAGTACCGCTGTGACTCTGGAACCTCCCAGAAACTCACATGCCACTAACTTCACTAGCACCGCGGCCTACCTTCCTAGCCCTGCAGCGCCCCCTGCTGGTTTCTATACCAGCAAAATTCCAACACCGGGGTGAAGTTTTGACGTGCATAACTTTACATTCTGACCTCCGATTGACCTGATTCCAATTCCTACAAGTCAATCTAGTCTCAATCTATCAATAGACACTAATTTGACCTTAATCTAACTCCGTGTGGAGAATTCGGACACCTGGCACCGTTTTGACCACTTTTTTATCAAAACTTCCCACAAACTTCCTCCAAATGCCACCAAAGGCAAATGGGAACACAAAGAGCAACATATTGACTTGACAACATCCCAATCCATACAAACAACACAAACTGTCATACTCATCATTCATTGACCATACATAAACATACATACAACACCATCCATAAAAATCCTTATCAATAACAGACATCCATAACATACCAACAACAACAACAACTTCAATACAACAACAATACCAATGTCACCACTTAGTTACAAACCATCTATCCTACTTGGCACAAGATACATATTCAAATAAACATAAACTACATAGACCTAGTATTCCCACGTCCAAAGCTACTCCCTCATCTTCTCAGGACTGGTGCCAGAACTATCACCTGAAAGGTTAGTTTATGGGAAAAGGGTGTGAGACAATATCTCAGTAACCGGGGAAAACCACACACATATATATATCTCATACAATCTCATGAATACAATATGAAATGAAATGCATGTCTCCCTCCATACAGCTAGAACCATGAGCTATTGTCATAACAGGACATTTTGTATAAGTAATCCCTCTTTTAATAGTCAGTGAAGACTGATTCCAAGACATCACCAAGCTCACCTCCCATTAGTGCACCCGTCCAAAGGTAACACTAATATTTGGATCATGGTTCTCCTTCCCCTTTCCCACCACAAATTGGCAGCGATCTAGGGAAGGTGCAGTCCACTGCACGCCTTTCCCTCCTTGCCATAGGAGGCGATTTGGCCTCAAGGGTCCTATCCTTATCCTCCCTAATCACTTATCATATCATCACCACCCGATCCACCATATCATAATCTCACAATGCCATGTGGTGATGCTTATATCATATCATCATATAATCATCATCATTATGATTCATAATGTCATGTTATGTATCATGCCATATCACATCATCATCACATATGTAATCATCATCATAATCATTAGCTAGCTATGTGCATATCATGATATATAGAAAACTGTACACACAAACACATCTATATCGTGGTATGAAAGAAACATGTATATGTACACAAATATACATAATAGCATACAATACATACAATACAATACAAACACCCAGTTATCTTAGGTTGTCAATACCACACGCACATGCTTCCACAAGCTTTCTTGAATGCCAATCCCATAACTTTCCATCTCCAATTAGCCAACAACCTTAATAACATCATAATACCTCATGAACATACTATACAACTTGATCAAAACCATAATTCAACTACTTAGGCCTAACCCGAGATTCCAACCCCACACTCATGCATCATTAAGCTCCTAGGAATCATTTAAACACCAATCAATCTCATACACTTCGGATTCCCAAGAGTCCTAACCGAAAATAGCCTAAGGTTAAGCTTAAATCATACATAATCCCTTCAAACCTCACACCCAAGCAACAAGAACATCAAAATGTACTTCCTTAATCCTATTTCATTCATTTCAATCAGTGGATTTCAGCGCAAATCGGAAATCCCAACATATAACCAAAAAATTCGAAGTTTAAACCGAAGAAAATAGAGAGGAAGGAGTAGGGATCACTTACTAACCAAGATCCAAACTTCCAAGGTTTGAAAATCACTCTCAATGGCCAAAAATCTCGAACCCTAGCAGAGCTCCTCACTGCTTCTGCATCACTCCCTTCATTTCTTTCTTTTCTATTTAGCCAAAATGATCTCGGTTTATACAAAAATCTTGACTCCCACCGCAACTCTAAATAAGCTCGTCGTAGCGCCACCAAGTTTAGCCGAAAACATGCCACTGGAATTGGCTCTCATCGTGGTAACCCTGCTCCTAAATATGGCGTAGAGCTCATTTCTTCTCCACTTAAACCTTCCTTCGTCTTGTTTCATCAGGTTCTACACACAATACGAAAACAATTATCATGAGGGTCGTTACAAAGTCAGTGATCGCTACTCTATACACAAATGGTCCAGTTGAATGAGGATTATTGTGGATGAAGAAGACTAAAGAATGAGATCCAAGGTAGGTGAAGGAGAATAAGATGATTAATGTCAAATTCTAACATATGGGAATCCTAAAGGATGAAATCCAAGGTAGGTGTCATAATTCCCTCAAAATAGGGAATAAAGGTCTCCCAAGGATGAGCATTGAGTGAAAATAAGCAACCAAACACACACCATATGGGAATGGAGATCCCATTCAAACTCCTTCCAAGGCCTATAAAATAAACCAAATAGGTCTAAGAGGTTTGGTATAAGAAGATGAGGTTATCATGGTAGTTATACTCCATCAGTGTTGTTGTCACTGATGTCCTCTGCTTTGTATGAGGATGGTTGAGTTGAATAGAGATATATACGAATGGAGGAAGATGTTATTGGTGGAGCTGAATAAGGATAGGATGATTAGTGCCAAATTCTAACATATAGGATTTGTAAGGAATGAGATCCAAGGTGATATCTTGATTCCCTTAAAGTAGGGAATGAAGCTCTCCTAGGATTAAGCATTTTGAGTGAAAATGGGCAACCAAACATACACAATGTGGAATAAAGATCTCATCCCTACTCTTTCTAAGGCCCATGAAACAAATTGACCAAATGGCTTAAGAGGTTTGGAGAAAGGAAGATGAGGCTATGTTGTGGAAATTGTGCTCCATTAGTGTTGCTATTGTTGATGTTCTCTACTTCATATAAGGATGATGGAGCTGAATTAGGATGGGAATGGAGGAAAAAGACATTGTTGGTGGAGCTAAAGGAGGATAGGATGATCAATACCAAATTCTAACATATAGGAGTCGTAAAGGATGAGATCCAAGATGGTTGTCCTAATTCCCTGAAAGGAGTCATAAAGGATGAGATCCAAGGTGGTTATTAATGAAAACCCCCACGGAACTTGTCTGAATGAACCCTCAATGACTTGTGTTGGATTTATGATCATACTAGTAACAAACAAACACAAACAAAACAGCAAAACAACACGTTGGAATGAACACCAAGAAGCTGGATGAAATTTAAAGTAAAGAAAGGAGAAAATGATATGTTGGTCAAGTAAGTAACAACCAAGAAAACTTGTTTCTTGGAACATCCTAGAAGATAGCATCTAAAATAAGAAACAAAATAAAATCTAAAAAGATACTCCTTAATACTCAAGAATAATCTAGAACCCAATTATAACTTAATCCTCAAGATAAAATCTTAACCATAAAGGCCTTAATTTAATAATTAAAAAATTAAAAACAAAAATTTCTAAAAAATTAATTCCAAAAATGACACTTAAAATGTCACAAGCTTGGCATATACTTCTTTAAGTGAGTTCTTCCAATTGGGCTCTTTTTGTTGGGCTTAGATTAAGTTCTTCAATAAGAGAGACCAAGACCATGCCTTCTGTAACAACTAAATATATGACTACGTTACCCATGTATTAGGTCTTATTATAGCCCATTAATTATGTTTAGGAGCTTGAATCACATGATAAATATAGAAAATTTTCTTTCCCCGAGTTATTATTTACGTGGTAAACCTTTTCTCCTGAGCAAACTTTGGAAAATCATAACTAATTATAGAAAAATTGTATCAATATGATTCAAGCTTTTAAAAAAGCTCAAAACATTCTCTATATGGAAAAAAAAATGAAATGATAGTTTTAACGTGCCAATTGGTATAGTTTTTAGCATAAAAATCATTGTTCATATGACTATTTTTTACTTCTTCAAGATTTTGGCCTTAACTGAGCAAATTCATACATTCTTTAAGTCATCTGAAAGTCTTATATGTCTACTTTTTAAACATATTTATCTTGTATATTTATTCTACTTGAACATGGCATATCATTATCTTGAACCCTTGAGGGTTGAAACATAACTTTAACTAGAACAGTTTTAGAAAAATTTACATATCTCTCATTATAAGCTCCAATTACTTCGAAATTAATACAAAATTAAACTTAAGACATAGAGCTTTGACACATGTATACCACTAAATTTTTGGAGCTCTACATGATTTCATATTGCCTTTTGAAACAACCAGTGTTTAAAGTGAAAATTCCAGTTTTTCTTTCACTGTCTAGTTTTGACCCCTAACTTTAAAAATTCACCATAAATTGTGGACTTGTCTAATTTAGGTGTTCTTTAGTTCTCTAGAAAGCTTGTTTTGTCTACTTTCAGAGCATACTTATACAGAATGTTGTATTTTGAACAGAGCACTCCTGCTATAAGTACTAATGGTTATCTGGGATAATTATACATTTTAAACTCCATAATTATTATCATACAAATCATACATGATTTATACTTGTCCAAAGAATATACATAACATCATTAGAAGCCTAAAGGAACATATTCAATGCATCAAACAAAATTTAGCCTTTACATATACATTTATACATATTCTCAAAACACAACATCAATACTTGCATAATCATATCATTCATCATTTCCTTCCTCCTTTCCTTAGGCTCTTGTTGGATTCCTTTCATTACTTAGCCCTAGCATGTTAGTCATTTGGGGATGGTGAGATTCAAAGAATCTCAATAGCAATACCAATTATGTAACCATATTATCTCATAAGTCATGAAAACATCAATCATTTTCATAAAAACATAAAATGTCATATTATTTTATAAAAATTTTAACAAAGTCTCCTCTTAGAAAATGGACATCTTGGGGTCAAAAACCCCTTTCATTTAACTTAGCCAATAATCACAAAACATCAAAACAATCATGTGACAAGTCGAGTTTATAAAAATAATATAGGATAATGTAATGCAATAAAAAGCAAAATGCTACCTTAGTGTATTCCTTTGTTTCACCACTGATTTCTCCCCTTTCAAGAGCTTGCTTAATCTTCCTCAAACCTAAATACACCATTGAACAACCACTTAAGCTACTGGTTCATGGTGCTACTTCATAAAGTCTTAACCAAACCCTAAAATTCCACTCAATTATCCTTTAAGTTTTTCTTGAAGCCAACACTAGTTCTTAAATAATTTGGACACAAGAATTCCATTTTTGGCATCAAAATCATGAAATTCCCACTCTAAATGGAGACCTTGTTTGGTCAAAAATCATGGGAAAAGGAGAGAAAAAGATTTCCTTTGAAATACTTCAAACAACCCATGAAATCATACTTTAAGTGACTAGTTTATGGTTTCTCTTTAGTTTATTGTATGAAAACCTATCTCTTTTTTCACCTAGGGTCAGGCTAATATTCATGTTTGAGATGAGGAAGAATACTCCATGAAACAATGCCAAACAACTCAAGAAACTAGCTAGAAGTGGTTAAATTCTTACCTTGCACCTTAATCTTAAAGACTTCAAACTCTGGTCCTCTCGTTTCCTCTCCTTCTTATCACGTCGACTTCCTTTCTTTTCTCTAAAATTTTAAGTTTCAGACTCTGCTTGTGCAACTACCTTGGTTACTTTTAAAATACTTCTTGAAGTTGTCCAAAAATATATTTCAAATATATAATTTCCCCACATGGCAGCTGATATGTCACGCCTGAGAGATTTTTTGACAAAATACTACATATTTTTCCCAGTCCAGATATACTTTGTACAAATTTGGATCTATGGCTATTTTAATACCTCGTCTCAAAAAATATTTATGTGGGGTTCATATACTTTTCCGTTTACTTTTCCTAATTTTCTGGAGCCCACATTACTTTTACTTTTGCAATATAATTTCTACTGCATTCTGTACTCTATTTTCTTATAAATTAACTTCTTTAGGCCTAATATATTGTTCCATGAGGATCAGTATATCATAAGCTTCAATTTGATTATAATATTCATATTTATGAAAATACCCATTGAGGGACTAAACTGCAAATTTTCTTTAAGTACTAAATCACAAATAATTCTTTTTCTTCCACATTGACCCCTCTGGACTTAGTACACTATTCTATAGAATTCAGTATGTCAAGTGGTTCATTTTGAAATAAATTTCCATTAATTTTGAAATCACCCCTAGGCCGAGAAAAAATGCCAATATTTATTCTTTTGGGCCTTTTTTCATAATTTCCCTAAGGACTGAAGTCTAGATAATTCTTCTTGCAAGGACTAACTTGCAAATTTGTTTTTGATATTTCCCTGGACTGTGAAATTACCATCTTACTCATTTTTCTATCTTTTCATGTATCTCATGCCACATTCTTATATCTTTATACATTTAGTGGTATTCTTCATGCAATTTGGGATGTTACAACTTCATACTTGTTTTTGGCTACAACATGTCTTGAATGAATGGGCACTAAATCAACAAACTCTTGAATTAGTGCATTCAGTGCTTGTTTCATTGCTTTGGCCCTTACTCTTGTCATAGGCTCACCCATCCCTTGTAATGGATCTTTGATTCTCTAAGGTTAGCCTTTAAATTCAACAACTTCAACACATTCTCTAAGCTTCCAATGTCCTTGAAAATCACGTCCTAATATCTCTTGTTCATCAAGCTTAGCTCGTGCTCCATTAATTGTCCTAATTCCTTGAAAATAAGGAATAGAGCTCTCCTAGGACTAATCATTTTGAGTGAAAATAGGCAACCAAACATACATCATGTGAAAAAGAAGATCCGTTACCATACTCTTTGTAAGGCCCATGAAACAAAGTAACTAAATGACTCAAGAGGATTGGTGATGGGAAAATGAGGCTATCTTGTGCTCCATCAGTGTCGCTACCATTTGTAACCCCTATTCTTTATGATAATGGTGGATCTAAATAAGGATCAGAGTAGAGGAAGAAGACATCATTGGTAGAGCTAAAGAAAGATGTAAGAGTTAATGCTAAATTGTAATATATGGGAACCCTAAAGGATGAGATCCATGGAGGGTGTCCTGATTTGCTAAAAATAAGTAATAGAGCTCACTTAGAAATGAGCTTTAGAAGTGAAAATAGGTATCCAAACTCACAAGATGTGGAATGGAGATCCCATCTCTACTCTTTTGATAGCCCATGAAATGAACCAAACAAGAGGTTTGGCAATGGGACGATAAGGCTATGTCATGCTCTATTAGCATCCCTACTGCCGGTGACCTTTACTCCGTATTAGGATGGTGGAGCTGAAAGAGGATATGTATGAATGAAGAAGATGTCATTAGTGGAGTTGAAGGAGAATAGAATGGTCAATACTAAATTCAGACATATGGGTTTCCTAAAGGATGAGATTCAAGGTAGGTGTCCTAATTATCTAAAACTAAGCAAAAAGGCCCTTAGGCTTGAATCTAGAGTTTTAAAACAAAACTTGTTAGCCATAAGTGCTTTATCTGATATAATTAGTGATGTATAAACCAACAACTCTACAAGACAACTTCCTTGAGTTGTATTGCATACATTATCTTCATTAATATAAAGTTATATGCAAAATTATAAATGTGCATTTCTTCCACCAAGAAGCAATAAAGAAGTTGTACTACTTGATGTTGAAAAAGCATGTATGTCAATAATTTATGGATTATATCTCACCTTCAAGAAAAAGCATGTACTTCAAGTTAAGATGATGTGTGGATCACATGAAAGATTGAAAGTTTGTATACTGAGTTTTTATGACTTCATTTAATTGTAGACTATCATTCAATATGAAGAGATGATAGTACCATATTATGTTAGCTTTTGCTATCACCATAAGTAAAAGTCAAAGTCAAGGGCAAAGTTTGTGCAATATTAGATTGTACCTGCCATGTATGTCTTTGCATATGACCAATTCTATGTTTCTATGTCACATGTTAAAAATATTAATTATAAATCATGATGATGTCATGTATTGAGAAGTGTCCAATAATATAAATTGATAATGTGTGTATTATTCCTTGCATTTAATGATATTTTTCTATTTTTCCAATGATTATTTTTCTTGAGATATATAATTACATATTGCTATATTTTTTAAAATTTTGTCTAACTAAATAACCTATGCAACGCAAGGGTACAAATCTAGTTGAATTAATAATAAATCATCATAATTAAATGCAAAGGCAATCAATTCACTTTGAAAGGATGAGACACTCATATTTAGTGAAAGTAGAGATGAAATGGAACAAAATCAACTAGGCAATTGCTATAGTTGTCAAGACATGATTAGTTTTGATGATATCAAATAGTGGAGCAAAAAGTTTGCATGGTATGTCCATTCAATGTTCATTATATCCTTTATATCATACTTATCATTAAAGTGAAATTTGACTAACTATTTAGTTTGTAAATTGAATATTCTTAATATAGGTTTCTCTAAGAAAAGAAGAGTGAACATTGAAGTAGAGAAATAAAATATTAGTCTTATGCTCAACTCAAGGTTCTTAAGCATAAAAGCAAAGAAAAGATGCTCCAAGAATTGAAGAATGTGAAGATAGTGAAGACTGGAAGCTTGGTTGAATCAAGATAGCCTTTGGACTTACATAGGTATATTTATTATAAGCTAATAGTCTTTCTATGAAACTCAATGATTTAGGTTTGCATTTATTCACTCAAGAAGTTTTGGATATTAAAATGCACATCTTGGTTTCAAAAGAAAGTGAAATATGATATTTTAAAATCTAAGTTTGACCTTTGTTGAATATTAGAATATCTCTCAAATCATATATGATTTTGAAGTGGAACATGCTTCATATAAAAATAAACTCCAACAGCTTTCCAAATATGGTTATTTCACTCAAATTGTAGTTTACATGAAAAAGTCATTATTATTTGAATTTGAGTAGTAAGATATGGATTTTGTTGAAAATCTAGTTTTGACCTTTTATCACTATTTTGGTTATATCTCACAAAATACATTGAGTTTTAAAGTGAAATTTATTGTATTTAAAGCTAGACATTCAGAGCTTTCCAACAATAGGTCTTTGTATCATTTGGACTTAAAATGCATCATTTGAAAGTTTTCCTTCACTAACTTTGTTGGAAAGTTTTCCAACAATAGGTCATTTGTATCATTTGGACGTACACATTCCCACGGATTTCATGACAGAACAACCAGAAAAAAAGAGGAAGAATGAGGTAAAATCCACTTACTAACTAAGATTCGAGCTTCTAAGGTCCAAAAATTATCCCTTGTAACACCCCTCATGACTTTGTTTTGGCATTGTGTGCAAAATTAGAGGAAACATGATAGAGGAAGGCTCAAGTAGAGGAAAAATTGAGCTCCACAATGTGGCTTAAAGTAGGGCCACCGTAGTGAGAGCAAGTCTAGTGGCGTTGTTCAGTTGAAACACGGTGGTGCCACGACAGACATATCAAAGGCTGCGGCGAGAGTCAAGGATTTTGTTTAAATCAGAAATATTTCGGATGAACAGAAAGAAAGAAACGAAGAGGAGCGATAGAGAAGAACGGAGGAGTTGTGCTAGGGTTTGAGTTTTCTGGCCATTGAGAGTAATTTTCAGACCATGGAAACTTGGATTCACGTAGGTAAGTGATCTCTACTACTTCTCCTCTAATTGCTTCGGTTCAAACTTGGGGTTTTTCAGTTATATGTTAGGTTTTTGGATCTGGGCTGAAATCCACCGATTGAAATGGATGAAATGGGATTAAGGAAGTATGTTTTGGTGTTATTGATGTTTGGGTGTAAGTTTTGATAATGTATTATTTATATTGCATGATAGTACGTATATTTGTGTATATATGCATGTTTCTTTCATTCCATGATATTGATGTGTTTGTGTGTACTATTTTCTACATATCGTGGTATGCACACAGTTAGATGATGATTATAATTATGATGATGATTACATATGTGATGATGACATTGATATGATATGACATGATGCATAGCATGACATTGAGATCATGATGATTATTATATGATGATACATGAGCATCACCATATGGCATTGTGAGATTATGATATATGGCAGATTGGGTGGTGATTATGTGATGGTGGTATGATATATGATGATATATATGTGAGGAAGGATAATGATGGAATATATATATTAGGAAGGATAAGGGTGGAATATATATATATTAGGGAGGATAACGATAGAATATATATGTTAAGGAGGATAAGGATGGGATCCCTGCGGCTAAATCTCCTCCTATGACCAGGAGGGGAAAGACGCGTAGTAGAGTACACCTTCCCTAAATCGCTGTCAATTCGTGGTAGGTAAAGAGGAAGAAGAGCCATGGTCCGAACATTAGTGTTATCTTTGGCCAGGTGTACTAATGGGAGGTGAGCTTGGTGATATCCCGGAATCAGTTTTCACCGACTATTGGAAGGGAATTACCTATATGAAATGTCATATTTTGATGATAGCACGTGGTTCTAGCTGTGTATGAAGGAGACATGCATTCCATTCATTTGACAATGCATTCATGGATTGTATGAAATATATGTATATATATGTGTGTGGTTGTTCCCAATTACTGAGACATTGTCTCACACCCCTCTCCATAACTAACCTTTCAAGTGACAGTTTTGGCACTATCCTGAGAAGCCGAGGGAGTAGCATCGAACGTATGAATATTAGGTCTATGTAATATATGTGAAATTTGGATAATGTAACTTGTGCCAAGTAGGATAAAATGTTTTGTAATCGATATTATATGTGTGGATATGTAAACAGAATTGTGTTGTATGTGTTGTGTATGCTGAATGGTGGTGAATGTGTAATTTGGGATGTTGAGGAGTCTGTATGATAGTAATTGTGAGCCCTAAGGGTGTTTGGGCCTCGTTGGTGTGTTTTAAGGCATGTAGCCTATTTTGTCAAATGGGGTTCATGGGGGTCAAATCTCATAGGAGTGGTTCCTTTGAGGTAAAACCTCATTGGACAAGTTATTTGAGTAGCTTTGGACTTGTTTGAATGGTTCTGGTTGGTCAAATTGCCTTTGGTGGCAAATGGGAGTTGTGAGTTGTGAGTTTTGGTCAAAAAGTAGCCAAAACGGTGTCAGGTGTCCAAATTCTCCATACGAAGTTGGATTGAGGTGAAAGTAGTGTTTATAGATAGATAGGGATTAGATTGATTTGTAGGAGTTGGAATTGAGCCAATCGGAGGTCAGAGCATAAAGTTATGCATGTCGGAAGTTTATCTCGATGTTGGAAATTTGCTAGTATAGAAAACCAATAAGGGGCACCGCGGTGTCAGGAAGCAGGCTGCAGTGCCAAACAATCCAGTAACGGGTATGAAACAAGGGAGGTCTGGAGCCGTGATCGTACTGTAGCGTCCGCGGCCCCAGCCCAGTTTTTGGTGCTATTTGGTTTGTTTTCCGCTACTCTGAGGTTTTAAGAAGTGTTTCTGAGATGTTTGGGTTGTGTTTGGTTGGTTTTTGCAGGTTTTAGTCAAGTCTGGAGGTATTTGGAAGTAGATTGTTACAATTTTGGTATCAGAGTAATGGTTTTGGGCCATTATTTCTTCTTGGAGTACTACTTGGCACAATTTTAAATACATAGACAATATTCCTAGTGCAATGCTAGTCCAGAACCATATATCTGGATGTATTGTTGCTTGTATGTAGGAAGAATGTCTCACAGAGGAAGACCGAGTAATAGTGATCTTATGAGGGAGATGCATGAGATGTTAACTGGCCTAAGCAATCAAGTGAATACTCAGGGGGAGACGTTGCATAGGTTGCAAGAGCAGATGAATAAGCAAGAGCAAGGTGATATGAATGAAGAGGCTGGCATGTTTGTGGACTTGAATGCAAGTGAGGATGAGAATCAACATGTAATAGAGCCTGAGAGAGCCCCAAGAATTGAAAGGAAGGGTAGCTCTTCATAGTTGAAGGACTTTCGGAAGTTCAATCCCCCAGCTTTTGAAGGTACTATAGATGTTTCACAGGCTGAGAATTAGATAGAACAATTGGAGAACATCTTTAGTGTAATAGATTGCACCTCAGAGCAAAGGGTGCAACTGGCGGCATTTAAGCTTGAGAAGAAGGCCAAGCGTTGGTGGAGGAGTGTTCTCTTGAGTATTGAAGCGATGAATCCTCCTATGAATTGGGATCAGTTTAAGGAACAGTTCTTTGGTCACTACGTCCTTCCGGCCCTAATGATGTAGAAGGAGGCCGAGTTCCTAGCTTTTTAGCAAGGAAACCTGTCAATGGGCAATTACATTGACCAATTCCTAAACTTAGTGAAATATTCCACTTATCTAAATAATTACCCTGATGATAGGTGGATGGCTCAAAGGTTGTTTGAGGGAACCCGTCCAGAAAATAAAGAGCGATTGTCAGAGGTCGATTTTGTGTCTTTTGAGGACTTGTGTGAGAAGACACGTGCCCTTTCCAGGTGGATGAAGGAGGTCAAGGAGCATAGAAGGAGTTCCATGATTTGGACCTTTTCTCACCTTGGACCTACAGGAGGAATCAGTAAAGGAAGTGGTTCTGGTAGTGGTAGTAGCAGTGGTAGTACAGGTTCAAGTAGAGGAAGAAGTCGTCATAATAGAGGTCGTCATGGTAGAGGAAAAGGCAGGTTTGGTAGGGATCAGTCTAACAGAGGTCTGTTTAGCAGAGGACCCTTTTATCAAAGAGGCTGACTAGGGGAGTTCTAGTCAGAGTAAGTATGCAGGGAGAGATTCAGCTTCATCCCAGTATAGTTCAGGTAGTGCATCAAATCCATGCACAAAATGCGGGTTTAGCTATAGTGACCGTCCGTGCGTGATTTGTTTTAATTATGGGAAACCTGGTTATATGTCATAGAATTGTTGAGAGCCAAGGTGTGATGATGCGATGAGGAGGCCCACAATGCCCAAACGAATCTTTACCATCACTAGACAGAAAGCGGATGCAGCGCCTAACTTGATTATAGGTAAACTTAAACTCAATGTTTACTCTATTCATGCTTTGTTTGACTTAGGTGTATCGCATTCCTGCATTTCTTTTGATTATGCTCGGAGATTGGGTATTATGGCAATGGAGTTGCCTTTTGAGTTGTTGGTGTCCACACCCACCTGAGTTTCATTGAAAACTGCTCAAGCTTGTTTGAATTGTATGGTTTGTTTTGAGCATCAAAGCACTACCCTGGATCTAATCTGTTTACCATTACAAGAAATTGACGTGATGATTGGGATGGATTGGTTGGAGGCGAATAATGCCATTCTCGACTATACTCGGAAGATTGTGTCTTTACCTATGAATATCCCTAGTGTTGAAGGGAATGAGAACGTCTGTTTGTCCTTTGCCCAAGCTGATAGGTACCTAAGGAAAGGTTGTCAAGGGTTTTTGGTTTTATTCTTTATTAATGTGGATATGAAAAGAAGTGTAGAAAGATACCCGGTAGTTAATGAATATCTTGATGTGTTTCCCGAGGAGATCATCGATTTGCCACCACTACGAGAACTGGAGTTTTCCATTGATTTAGTGCCCGGGACAAGTCCTATTTCTAAGACTCCATGTCAAATGGCACCGTTTGAATTGAAGGAACTTAAGAAGCAGATTGAGGATTAGTTAAAAAGGGGTTTTATCAAACCTAATGTCTCACCTTAGGGAGCTCCAGTGTTGTTTGTCAAGAAGAAGGATGGTAGCCTCCGATTGTGTATTGATTATAGGCAACTAAACTGAGTGACGATCAAGAATAAATATCCTTTGACTAGGATTAAGGACTTGATTGATTAATTGGCAGGTGTCTTCATTTTCTCCAAATCGATCTGAGGTCAGGATACCATCAATTGCGAGTGCATGCTGAAGATATGCCTAAAATGGCTTTTCGAACTCGATATGGTCATTATCAGTTTCTTGTGATGCCATTCAGGCTGACCAATGCCCTGGCAATCTTCATGGATTATATGAACAGGTGTTTCGGCCACATTTGGATAAATTTGTGCTGGTGTTTATTGATGACATTCTGATCTATTCCAAGAGTGAAGAAGAGCATATACTCCATCTTCGAATTGTGTTGCAAGTATTGTAGGATCACCAATTATATGCTAAGCTCAATAAATATGAGGTTTGGCTACTGAAGGTGAAATTTTTGGGTCATGTGATTTCTGCAGAAGGAGTGGCAGTAGACCCTAGTAAAGTGAAAGTGGTGTTAAATTGGGAGAGACCGCGATTAGTGACTAAGATTCACAGTTTTCTGGGATTGGCTAGATACTACCGAAGGTTCATTAAAGGATTCTCTCAGCTTATTATGCCATTGACTAGACTCACCCGTAAGGATCAATCTTTCATTAGGGATGACATGTATGAGAGAGCATTCCAAGAGCTGAAGGTTTGTCTAACGTCCACCCTAGTGCTCATTACCCTTAACTCTAAGTCATTCACTGTTTATACAGACGCCTCTAAGAAGGGTCTAGGGTGTGTATTGATGCAGTAAGGTAGAGTTATGGTGTATGCTTCAAGGCAGTTAAGGCCTTATGAGGAGAACTACCCTACTCACAACCTTAAGCTAGCGGCTATAGTGTTTGCTTTGAATTTGTGGAGCCATTATCTCTATGGTTCTCAATTTGAGGTGTTCAATAATCACAAGAGTTTGAAGTATTTGTTTGATCAGAAAGAGTTGAACATGAGGCAAAGGCATTGGGTTGAGTTCTTGGTAGACTATAAGTTCGCTTTGAAATATCATCCTGAGAAAGCCAACGTTGTGGCTGATGTGTTCAGTAGAAAGTCAATCCATATGGCCATAATGATGATAAGGGAATAACAGTTGCTGGAGAGCTTGAGAGATATGAAGTTATCCATTAATGTCCATCCTGGAGTGCTAGTAATGAGTTCCATTAGTGTGTCAAGCGATTTGTTAAGGAACATTTGCTATGCTCAATTGGAGAATGACTATCTTTTGGGCATTCAGGAATAGATTGAAATGATGGAGACCCAAGACTTTCATATTTTAGAGGATGGTATCATTCGGTACCATGGTCAGATTTGTGTACTAAATGTTGTGCGGTTAGGAAAATTATTTCGGAGGAAGCTCATAAGAGCAGGTATACTATTCACCCAGGTACCACCAAGATGTACCAAGATCTGAAGCATGGTTATTGGTGGCCAGGTATGAAAAAGGACATTGCAGAGTATATGGCAAGATGTCTAATTTGTCAAAAGGTAAAGATTGAGGATCAATTGCCTACAGGTATGTTGCAACCTTTAAAGATCCTAGAGTAGAAATGGGATAACGTTTCCATGGATTTCGTGATGGGATTACCGAGGACCTCTTCAGGACACAATGGCATATGGGTCATTGTGGACAGGTTGACAAAGTCGGCCCGTTTTCTTCCTATTCGAGAGACCATTTCAATGGAGAAGTTGACTCAATTGTATATGAATAAGATTATGAGGCTGCATGGAGTCCCGATGAATATGGTGTCAGACAGAGATCCTAGGTTTACATCCAGGTTTTCAAAATCTCTTCAAAAGGCCATGGGGATGAAATTGAGTTTTAGTACTACTTATCACCCTCAATCTAATGGGCAGACTGAAAGGACAATTCAGAATCTCGAGGACATGCTGTGGGTGTAGGTTCAAGAGAACAAAGGCAATTAGGATCAATTTCGACCGTTAGTTGAATTTGACTAAAACAGTTTCCACTCAAGCTTGCAAATGGCTCTGTATGAAGCGTTGTATGGCAGGAAATGTAGATCACTGTTGTGTTGGGTTGAACTCAGTAAAAGAAGTCTTTTGGGCCCAGACATTGTGGATCAAACCTCTCGACAAATAGAGAGTATTCATCAAAAGCTTCTCACAGCTCAAAGTCAACAGAAAAGTTATGCAGATATGAGAAGACTTTTAGAGTTTGATGCAAGAGATCATGTGTTTTTCAAGGTCACTCCTACTACTGGTGTTGGAAGATCGATTCGAGTAAAGAAGCTCACTCCGCGATACATGGGTCCATACAAACTTCTGGAGTGAATTGGGCCAGTAGCTTATCGAGTGGCGCTATCATCTAATCTTGCTGGATTACACTATGTTTTCCACGTGTCTCAGCTCAAGAAGTATAATCTGGATCCGTCTCATATAATTGATGATAAGGCTATTCAAGTGCAAGAGGATCTGACTTTTGAAGTCACGCCATTGCAAATTCTTGATGTGAAGGAGAAGCAGTTGAGAAATAAGATCATTAAGTTGATAAAAGTCCTATAGAGCGGGTTGACATCCAATGATGTCACGTGGGAGATGGAAGAATCCATGCGAAAGAAGTATTCAGAGATTTTTGCTTGAGGTAAGAGTTGAAATTTGGAGGATGAAATTTTTATAAGGAGATGAGCATGTAACACCCCATCATGACTTTGTTTTGAAATTGTGTGTAGAACTGGAGAAAACAGGACAAAGGAAGACTCAAGTAGAGGCAAAATTGAGCTCCACGCCACAGCTTGAAGTAAGGCTGCCATGGCGAGAGCAAGGCTAATGGCGTTGTTCAATTGACACACAATGGCACCGCGACGGACTTATCTGAGGCCACGGTGAGAGTCAAGTATTTCATTTAAATCAAAAACATTTTGGATGAAAAGAATGAAAAAAACAAAGGGAGGCGATGGAGAAGAATGAAGGATCTGTGCTAGGGTTTGAGTTTTCGAGCCATTGGGAGTAATTTTTGGACCTTAGAAGCTTGGATTCACACGAGTAAGTGATCCCTACTCCTCCTTATCCACTTGCTTTGGTTCAAACTTGGGGTTTTCCGGTTATATTTTGGGTTTTCAGATTTGGGCTGAAATCCACTGATTGAAATGGATGAAATAGGATTAAAGAAGTGTGTTTTGGTGTTCTTGATGCTTGGGTGTGAGTTTTGAAGGGTGTATGTATGATTTAAGCTTAACCCTAGGTTGTTTTTGGTTAGGGCTCTTGGGAATCCAAAGTGTATGGGATTGTTTGTTGTTTGAATGGTTCCTATGAGCTTATTGATGCATGAAAGGGGTGTTCGAACCTTGTGTTAGGCTAAAGTAGTTGAATTATGATGTTTGGTTTATTGGTATATGTGGTTAATTGAGGACTTATGATATTGTGAAGGTTGTTTGGTAGCCTGAGAGGGGTTCAAGCTTGTTGGACAACTCGAGAAGTTCGTGGAATTCGCATGTGTGGTATTGACACTTGAGGTAACCGGGTATTTGTTTGTATTGTATTGTTTATATTATATGATAGTACGTATATTTGTGTATATATGCATGTTTCTTTCATACCACAATATTGATGTGTTTGTGTGTACTGTTTTCTACATATTGTGGTATGCACACAGCTAGATGATGATTATGATTATGATGATGATTACATATGTGATGATGACATTGATATGATATGACATGATGCATAGCATGATATTGAGATCATGATAATTATTATATAATGATACATGAGCATCACCACATGGCATTGTGAGACTGTGATATATGGCGGATTAGGTAATGATGATGTGATAACGATATGATATATGATGATATATATGTTAGGGAGGATAAGGATGGAATATACATATATATATGTTAGGGAGGATAAGGATGGGATTCCTGCGGCTAAATCTCCTCCTATGGCTAGGAGGGGAAAGGCACGCAGTAGACTGCACCTTCTCTAAATCGCTGTCAATTCATGGTGGGGAAAGGGGAAGGAGAGCTACGGTCCGAACATTAGTGTTACCTTTGGTCGGGTGCACTAATAAGAGGTGAGCTTGGTGATGTCCTCGAATCAGTTTTCATCAACTGTTGAAGGGAATTACCTATATGAAATGTCCTATTATGACGATAGCCTGTGGTTCTACCTGTGTGTGAGGAAGATATGCATTCCATGCATTTCACATTGCATTCATGGATTGTATGAGTTATATGTATATATATGTGTGTGGTTGTTTCCGGTTACTAAGACATTGTCTCACACCCCTCTCCCATGACTAACCTTTCAGGTGACGGTTTTGGCCTTAGTCCTGAGAAGCCGAGGGAGTAGCATCGAACGTGGGAATATTAGGTCTATGTAGTGTATGTGAAATTTGGATAATGTAACTTGTGCCAAGTATGATAGAATGTTTTGTAATGGATGTTGTATGTATGGATATGTATACGAAATTGTGTTGTATGCGTTGTGTATGCTGAATGATGGTGAATGTGTAGTTTGGGATGTTGAGGAGTTTGTGTGGTAGTAATTATGAGCCTCAAGAGTGTTTGGGCCTCATTGGTGTATTTTAGACCCTGTAGTCTATTTTGTCAAATGGGATTCATGGGGGTCAAATCTTAGAGAAGTGGTTCCTTTGAGGTAAACCTCTTTGGACAAGTTGTTTGAGTAGCTTTGGACCTGTTTGAATGGTCCTGGTTGGTCAAATTGCCTTTGGTGGCAAATGAGAGTTGTGAGTTTTGAGTTTTAGTCAAAAAGTGGCCTAGATTGATTGAGGTGAAAGCGGTGTTTATGAATAGATGGGGACTAGATTGACTTGTAGGAGTTGGAATTAAGTCAATCGGAGGTCGGAGCGTACAGTTATGCATGTCGGAAGTTCACCCCGGTGTTGGAAATTTGCTAGTATAGAAAACTAGCAAAGGGAGCTGCGACGCCAGGAAGCAGGCTGCAGCACCAAAGAGTCCAGTAGTCGGTATGAAATAGGGGAGGTCTGTAGCCACAGCGATACTTTAGCTGCCACATCCCCAGCCCGATTTCTAATGTTGTTTGGTTTGTTTTCGCTGCTCTGAAGTTTTAAGAAGTGTTTGTGAGACGTTTGGATTGCATTTGGTTGGTTTTTGTAGGTTTTGATCAAGTCTGGAGGTATTTGGGAGTAGGTTGTTACATCCCCCAAGGCCGAAAATTCATTGCTCTACCAAAGCTCTACTTCTTCTCCTTCGATTTCTTCTATTTCTATCGACTGCTCGACCTTTGATTTAAAAATATTTGACATCTGGTGCTGCAATGAATGATAAGTGTATCATGGCATGAAACTCTTTTGCCTGAAAAAAGTATCAAAGTCATTTTTGTTTGCCACGGTGCCCCTATCTTAAGTTGCGACGTGAAGTAATTCTACCTTTTTTTCTTGAATTTAGTCCAATTTTGGTTGCTCCTCCAGTCTTGTTTCCTTCGATACTGTACAATACAAAAGGGTACACTTCCAATTAGTTTAAGACTAAGTCTTGGACAATATGTTGAGGCTTATTACCAGACAAAGTCCTAGTAATCGAGGAAAATACAAAAACTACACATAACTAAGCAATATATATATACATGTAATGAGATGCAATGCAAATGCAATGATAATGAATGTCCCCCAACATGCACGGCTATAACCATGGGCTAGTCATCATCATAAGGCATACCCAATAAATGATTCCCTTTCAACAACTAGTGAAGACTGGTTCTAGGACATCACTAAGCTTTTCACTTACTAAAATGACCCGGCCAATGGTCGGGTCATATTAGTAAGTAGAGAGCTTACTAATGATTGGACCATAGTTTTTCTTCCCCTGAACCACCCGAATTAGTGGTGATTTTGGGAAGGTGCATATCCAAAATCCACTGCTGCTTAGTTCTCCTGGCCATAAAAAGAGGATTTAGTGGTAAGGATATATATATATATCAACCTCACCACTTGGACATGAGGCCTCACGTGTTCCACAAGTGGATCAGCATACCACGTGGTATCATATAACACCATCACCCAATCCGACTAATGTCATTCATGTATAGCCATGTGATGATGCTTTTCCATGCTATCATATTCCATGCATACATATATATTCTTATCATTATCATCATCATAATCACATATTATCTCACATGACGGGGATGCTATTATATTACATGCTATAAGTTAAAATATAATCACATGAATCACATACATAAGACCAAGAAAGAGGTTACCATTTCATCACGAACCATGCTCTAGGACATATCATGATATGAAAGAAACAAACATATATATAAACAAGAAATCTACATCATTGCAAATATACAACCTGGTTACCTTGCATGTCGACACACAACATGCACACAAGGGAAACAACAAGCTGTCAAAGTACCAAGACTAAAAACAATGCTTCTGGACTACTTCTTAGAGTGCCATGACCACTAAACACAATCTTGAACATTACAGTACCATAATAGCTTCAATTAACACAATATTTATATGTCCCAATAGCTTACAATCTAACCAACCAAGTTTAATGATGACAAATCCATGATTCCAATAGCACAAACATACATCAAAGAGCCCTATGTACACATTCAAACCATAAACAACCACATAAATCTCGGATTTCATACAACCTTAAAGGATTCAAGATTAGGGTTTGAAGTAAACCTATCATTGTCACCTCAAAAACCAAACCCAAGCCTTAATAACATTAATTAACACTTCAATAATACAATTGCAACCATTATAATCGATAGAAATCTCACTCAAGTCAAAATCTATCATACCCCAACAGATTTCTTGCCAAAAACACACAGAAAAGAGAGGAGAGGAAGAAAAATCCACTTAGCAATTAAGATTAAAGCTTCTATAATCCAGAAATTGATCCCCAAGCCGAAAATTGAAAACCCTAGTAGAGCTCTTCTTCTTCCTCTTCACTTTCTTTTTGTCCATTGATTGAAACTTGTTTTGATTTATTAAGATTCAAGCGACTGGCGCTGCAATGCACAATAAGTTCACCACGGTGTGAACCTTTACTACCTCTAAGGATTGAAACTCCCCTGCTCTCCCATCACGATGCCTCTGCTCTTCATCATGACATGAGAGGCTTCTCTTTTTTTTTTTAACTTTAATCCCTTTTTGCCTTTCCTCTAGTCTTGGTTCCTCCAATACTACATCAGTCAATAGATAAACTTCTCATTAACTTGGTACTATATCCGGGACCAAATACTGAGGGTTGTTACAAATTCTGCATGAAATTTGAAAGGAAGATTAATGGGGGTGGCAAGTGTTTAGTTGACATGCAAGATAATTGGCTCCCTCCCTTGCCTGAAGCTGTCAATTTGAACATTGATGGAGCTTACTCTGCTATCAATGACAAAATTTGTTGTGGGGGCATTCTAAGGGATTATAATGACTTATGTATTGGTGGTTTCATATTCTCTAAATTGAAGGGGAATAGCATTCATGCTAAACTATGGAATATACTGGTAAGGCTAAAGCTTGCTAGGGATGCTAGTTTGAGGAGTATTGTTCTTGAGTCTGATAGTTCTACAGCAGTTTTAATAATCTCAAGTGAAGTTGATCCTACTAATCTTGGGATGGGTTTGATTGGAGAGATTAAAGAGATGCTAAATCAACAGTGGAAGGTGGACCTTAAAATGGTTCCTAGAGTTTGTAATAAAGTAATAGATTCTATTACTAAGCTTGCATTGTCTACGTATATTGGTTTCTTCCCTTTTACTCAACCTCCTAATGTCACGATGGGTTGATTCTCTAAGAAAGTTCTTTTAGATAATTTGTTTTTGTTTTCTCAATCTATCAAAACAAAAAAAGAAAAGAAAAGAAAAGATAAGTCAATATTTATAGTTACAAAAGCATACATACACTTTACAAAGGAACCAAAACTACAAAAACCTCAATAGCTTTTTTGCAAGCTCAAATTATATAACACAACTTCAAGTTCTCTATATTCAGAAAAGTAAATGTATATGATGTGTTTAGATAAGGATAAAAAGAAAAGATATAATGAAAATAAGAATCAAATATAAACCTCACACAATTATATTCTTTTATATGTCATTCTCTGTATATATGAATATGTAAATGTATCTCTTTTCTCTTTCTCTCAATCTCAGTTTGCTTGTATCATTAAATATCTGAAAGCTTCCTTTTCTAATGCTTTTAAACTAAAAAAATTCAATATTTACACATCTTTCAATATAGATATAACATAATATAGGATTGATCA
This sequence comes from Adenanthera pavonina, assembly GCA_026686845.1. Taxonomy (NCBI): domain Eukaryota; kingdom Viridiplantae; phylum Streptophyta; class Magnoliopsida; order Fabales; family Fabaceae; genus Adenanthera; species Adenanthera pavonina. The sequence continues at coordinate 17,499,159 of JAIVEN010000017.1, forward strand.
TACATTATAAGCTCAATATTTACACATATATATTTCAATAGGTAACATCTAATACATGATTGGTACTACAATATAAGTTCAATATTTGCAAGCAACATTTTAAAAAGCTAACAACACTCAAGCCACATTTTCATAAAGCACCATGAAGATACAATAAATAAAAGGTAACATTGATCCAATAATTACAAGTAATGTTTTTGTTGTAGATCCTGAGGATGACGATGATCATTCATTGTTGTTGATCTAGTTTAAGAAGCATCCCTCCAAGCCCTATCTCATTGCTAGGTATCATATGGTTATTCAGTTTTTGAGTTATTAAAACCCCTTCTTCTAATGACTGCTTATTCTTCTTCTTCATGCAATCTTGTTTCCACCAACTTAGAATCTGCTTTTTGAACTTGCCCATTGCACTCAATCTCTTATGCAATATCTCTGATCTTCTCTTCGAATGAATTTGTGAAGAATCCCATAAACTTGGATTCAACTTACCTAATAAAAAGGGAAAGAGTATAAAATCTATAAAAAATGTTTTATTAATATCCCCATTGATTGCACTTATTCTCAAAACATATTAGATTTAGAGTAGATTATAACAGCAAGGCTAAATACATGCCTATCATCCATTAGTGTTACAATAGTTTAATATAATTAACATAACACTCAATAGCTTAATTAGATTAGTTAATTAATAATATAACACTCCTATATGTAATAAAATTTGGGCAGCACAAGAGCCACCACCCTAATACTAGCTATCATTTTCTTCAATTGTGCTTACAACACAACTATATATTTATATTTGCAAGTGTGTGTGTATGTGTAGGCATGGCTGTGCATGCACACTCACACGCACACACATCTTTGTATGTGTATATGCATGCATGTGCATGGAATCAAATTAAAAAATTAAAACTAAATGAAAAATCAATGTGGTATACGTACTTGCTAATTAAGTCAAATTTATTATCACTAAGTTAAATATTGTGACTCTCATATCATATAAACCATAGAGCTCTTCTAAAAAATTAGAGTTAACTATTTACTTAAAATTAAATAATGACATTGCATATTTTGTGGTGTGTCATAATGTCTATATCCAAATCAGCATACTCTACAATTAGCAAAGAAAAGCAAAATGAACATTTTTTGTATAATATCTAATACTTCTCTCTCTATATATATTTATACAATCAAATGTATGTATGTATGTATGTACTTACAAAATCAAATTAATTAAGACAATAAATGAAAGAAAAGATTCAAACCTTGTGGCGATACAATAGAACCCAAGGAAAATTGTTTGTTAGCATGGATGCTGATATGATCATTGGCTCTGCTATAAAGATTTTTAGGTTTCACGAGGGGTAAGGCATGCTTAGGGACATAGTTCTCTAGGTTTCCACACAACCTATATCTGGATCCACATGCGTTGCATAGAACTGGCTTCTCTGGTGGTCCATTACGCCACAACGGAGTAGCTACATATGTAATTCACATAATAAGATGAAAGAAATTGCAATTCTCTCCAAATGTAATATGTGTAATTTGAAAGAGATATACAAAATATAATGGTGAATCTCACTTAACAAAAGACTCATCACTATATTTATCTCTCTTCAGTTTTATTACTTGTATGGTTGAAAAGAGTGTATTCCTTTACAATAATAACAATGCCTTTATGCATTAATCATAACTGTTCAAATGCATTGGTAAGACTGAACTTATATATAGGTAATTAACATCTTATGTAGTTATTAGTACTTGGATAAAATAGTTTCAAATGAGAAGTCATTAATTACTAATTACACACTCTTAAAGTTTAATTCCTAGGCTTTAATTACCACTAGTTATACTAATTATTATTAATAAAATGTTAATGGCATATTTCAATGTCATTACTAGCAGTCATGATCATGTATGCCATTTATATTGAGTTAGGAAAAGCAAGCAAGATATATAAAAACATCATATATGCAAAATATTGAAATTCTCCATATAAACTTGCAAAGTAAGAAATTAGACTATTTGCGTGTCTAATTTTTTGTTTTTTCAATTTCTATCATAATTAGAATACTACTATCCTTTTTCATGTTAACTAATAAATAGCATTAATCTTATGTACTTGTATGGAGATTGGACAAAAAATTGATATGTAAAATGAAACAAATAAACATTCATATCAATGAATAATAGTATTTTTCATTCTCAATTAATATAATTTATAGATTCTTTCTTTTCTCGTTAGGAGTAGAGATTGAATATCCATATTGTTTGGATGATAAAAACACATCGAGCCACATGTTCAAAATCAATAATGATTAGCTATCGAATATCAAATATTTCAATCATGACATTATAATGATTGAATATCTCGCTAATAATAGTTTATGAAATTGTTAAAGTAAACATTGTGTCCTGAACTATAACGACAAATAATAATCAAATCTTTTAGGAAAAGAATACTTATCAATTTCTTTACATTATAACTATTTGTAATCGTTGTTAGTTAAGCTTTGATGTTTTAACTTTTAATGCTTTTTATTAATCGTGCCATCCAATTTCAACAATAAGGATGTTAAAATTCATAAATGCAAAAATAATTAAATTGAATTAATAATAAATAATCATAAATTCAAAGCCAATAGATTCACTTTGAAAGGCTAAGACATTTATGTTTAGTGAAGCGGAGATGAAATGGAACAAAATCAACTAGCCAATTGCAATAGTTAATAGAAGAAATTAAGACTTACTGATAGGAGAAGAAGGATTAATAAGAATTAAAGTAAGAATTTAACTTAAAAAAACAAGTAGAGAAACTTACAGTCAATTCCACAATGATAACAAGGCCCTTTCTTCCCCATTCCTTACCACCTTGTTCTAATTAGACTTCACTAAGTGAAGCAAATGTTGGAAAATCACAATATTGTGCAAGTAGAGAAAATATTAGTAAAGAAAACAAAAGTTAATTCAATATTTATAGTTACAGAAGTATACATACATTTTTCGAGGAACTAAAAGCTTCCAAAATTTTGATAACTTTTTGTGTGCCTGTCTTTTAAAGCAAGTTATATATCTTTTTGCTCACTTTATATCACACAGTTTTGGATTCTCTACATTTATAAAAGCAAATATATATTTTAAAAGATCAGATATAGACCTCACATATAATCATAGTTTTTGTCTTGCTTTAAGAATAAATGAATGCAGAGAATCCAATTTCTTTTTTCTTTTTCTAAAACTCAATTTGTTTGTATTAGCTTGAGGGATATGTAATCCAATTTTTGAAAACTTCCTTTTCTAGAGTGTTTTCAAACCCAAAAAGTTAAGTAATTAATACTTTTCTCTATCCAATGAATGTTTCTGTAAAAATGTTCCCTTACCTTCTTTAATGTACATATTTTTGAGTTTTTCTTTTCTTTTCTATTTCTTAGTATTGTGGCTTGAACTGGTTTCTAGCTATCTACAGTAACCCATTGATCTATATGAGAAAATAATCTTGTGGATACACATTCATCTTATTATTTGATTCGTTTAGAATTTAAGACCTAAAAAATAATGACAAAGGGAATGAAACTACATGAAAAAGGGAAAATGTTATATGTTTTGGTAAGTTACATAAAATTGCATTATTCATAAGTTGTGAATAATGTGTCACAAAACCCAATTCTAGTTAAGAAAGGTAAAGTGCTCATGGCATGCTATTGATAAGAAAGTGTGGGGCTAAAAACAAGGTTTTAGGTGCCATATGAGCTGGAGATAGAGCCAATTATGGTAAAGGTGAGTAAGATATATACATAGATATATGTATATATATATATATGTATATGTATATATATTGCTGCTGAAGAGAAGGCATGCAAAATACCAAGTTTGGATTCCATACAATTTTAAAAGATTATTTGATGTGCTTTTTCATTTGGTGTGATTACATTTAATTTGAAAAGTGTAAATTTCATTATTTTTTATAATTTTCAAATTAAATCATTTTTAAATATGATTATTAGATTTATACTATTTATATTGTAATTAATTCAGGACAAAAATATCGAATTTAATTAAAAAATAACGATTTGAACTATCCAAATTAAATTTAGACAACTTAGAACAAATGCAAACAATAATCATCTTAGAGAAATGAAATAAATTGAGTTGATAATATATTATATAAGAAACTTAATAAACATTTATGATATTTTCATATATGTGTATGTATTATGCATAGAAAAATGGCTTCAGTATGTATATATTAATTAAACTTCTATAATTGATTATTTAGATACCTATATATGTTTTCATGTGTGAATGAATAAGTATAAAGCTACTGTTGAAACTTGAAATTATAAACTTAGTGTGAATGCATCAAAAAGAAATATAGGTGATAATGATAATATTTTCTTTAACCATCATGATAGTAGTTTAATTGTGATATCAGTCATGACTTAGTAATAATTGAGGGTGTTCATGGGTTAAGTTGGGACAAACCAGGCATCACCTTATCCATGTATCTAGCTAGATTGGAACACCTATGGTGGAAAAAATCAACCCATGGGTTTGCCTTACCACTGGGGTGACTTAAGAGCCTAATTAGACTGCATTGGACTAGTATAGAGACAAGTTTAGTCTAGTAATAAAATAAATTAAATACAAATTGAAAATTAAAAAAAATAAAAATTATTTTCATTTATTAACAAAAAATATAATTATCTTCACTCAAAATATATTCCCTTAAAGGATAATGTTGGAATCAAAAGCAATTTTTTAAAAATTATGTGTACTCAACAATTATATATTATTTTTACATGATATTAAATTAAATAATCAATTTCAAATTTTAGATGAAATTAAAATATTGGAATCATAAAAAGGATTTAAGATAACTTTAAAATTAATTTATTATATATATGAGATATATAAAAAATATTCTATAAAATCAATCAACATTCATAAAAAAATTTTCAAAAAAATTATATATTGAACCAGCTTGGACAATTCCTCATCCCAATTCTTAACTAAGCCTAATGTGCCCACCTAATTAAATTTTCCTTTTTTTTTATTTTAGCTTAACCCATAGTGACAAAATAGAATTGTGCCAATTGAGTTATGGTAAAACATGAGCTCTATACAACATGATACATTAGGAAAAGATTTGTATAATGTCATATGCGACTAAAATATCATATCTTTGAGGTTAGTTGGAATTTATCCTATGGGTATTATTGATATTTACAATATCTACAATATATTATAATATTTATATTAATATCCACTGCATGTTAGTCCATATCATCCACGTTAGCACTATATATCATCTCTCTGTTCACATCATCATTCCTTCACTCCCCTTCAAGTTGTTGCATAAAGATCTAAAATGCTCAACTTGACCAAGGGGATTCATATGTAGCTTGTCTTTGCCTAATGCCTTCATAATCATGTTAGCCACCTAGTCCACCTAGTTTCTAGTCCAAATTTTCTAAGGAAGTATTTACATTTTCTGAACTTACTTCATTACAAAATACCAATCCATCTCCACATGCTTTGTTCTTTCATGAAACATGGGGTTCATGGCTATGTGGAGAGTAGCTTGATTATCACAAAACAATGAAGTTGCTTTGTGTTGAGGAATTCCAAGATCATGCAAAAGCTACCTTAAGAAAAGAACCTCACTAACCGCGCTTGCCACGGCTCGATGTTCTACCTTTGTTGATGATAAAGCCACCACTATCTTTCACCTGGTAAGCCATGAGATTGGTGAGCCACCAAGACTAATGAAAAAACATGTGTATGAACATCTTGTAAGAGAACAAACCTCCCCAATTTGTATCACAATAAATTTCTAGGTTGATAGATCTTGCTAATGTAGGCAAGATGCCATAAATAGGAGTTCTCTTTGTATATGGTAACAAATGCTCAATAGTCATCATATGTGTTTTGCAAGGAGAAACAACAAACTAGTTAATTATTAACTACAAAAGAAATGTTCAGATATATTATTGTCAGGTATATTAACTTTCTAACTAGTCTTTGATATTGTGCCACATCAATTCCATCATCTTTATCATGTATGCAGAGGCTACAATTATGTTCCATAGGAAAATGACTTAGACAATGTGCCTCCATCCCTATTTCCTTAAGTATTTCTAGAGCATATCTTCTCTAGCTTAGTACAATGCCTATGGGTGAGTGAGTTATTTCAATTCCCAAGAAATATTTTAAAGGCCCCAAGTCTTTAATGTTGAAATTCTTGTGCATATTCATTGTTTGCCACCTAGCATATACCGCAAACACACAAGCCGTAACAAGTAATATAATGGTGAATAGAGCATCGTTCCCATAAGGATTTAGTTCCAAAACCTGATTGAGTATCAATTGTTACACTTTCACTTAATTGAGCAACACAAATAACCAAAGAGCAAGAGTACAAATAAAACTAACTACACTAAGGTTAGATGTTACTGGTGATTTTAGACAAGGGAGGCCACCTAGGATTATTTCTAGCTTAGTCAATTCAAAGTGATCAATTATCTCTTCCTTTATTGTTTCTTAATGCAATTACACGAGAGTCTAGGATTCAATTACACTTCTAAGCATTTCTAAATGTCAAAGAAGCTTCCTAATCAACTTAATCCATAATCTCTTGCCAAATTAGTTAATTAGTTTCGTTAAACACAAGCCTAATGTGACTTGAGGCCCATAAGTATATCTCTATCCTGTAAGCAAATCATTCCATTTATCATATGAATTTCACAATCCCACAATGTTTATTGCATGGTCTACTTTAATTTCCCCATCTCTAGATTGATTAGAAAACCCTAATTATCCCTAATTGATGGCCAATCAACTAAGAGCACAATAAACCACAAATAAACACACATACATACCATTAATCACAACTAGGAAGAGGAAACAACTACTAATTCATGTTTAAGCTATAAATAATCCTAGGAGAATGGAAACTTTGTTACATAAAGCTTGAGATGCAACCAAATCAACCATTACAAGGCACAAAAGCATCAAACAATAGTAGCAAAACCAGAAAAGAGAGGAGAAAGCAAAGAAAACTTATGGAAGGAGCTTCAAATCTTTAACCTAAGCTTCTCTAAGCCTTCCTTCAAGCTCCCAAAGCCTCCAAGAGCATCACATAGGTCCAAAATGTCGAAGAATAGTGGCTGGAAGTAATTTGTAACGAACCCTAAGTCAGAAACATGAAATAAAGTGATGTTATACGTTTCAGGTTCGATGGCACCGCGATTGTCATGTTTGGTGCTGTGGCTAGATATTGCTCTGTTTCAATTTCTGTTGCTGCTGCTCATCTAGCTGCGGCTAGCTAACATGCGACCGTGACTAGCTCTATTTCTTCGTAATTTCTACTTTCTTTTTTTGCTTCATTTTGCTATGGTTTGACCTTTAATGCTTGCTTCCCATCTTCTAATGCTTCTTTGGATCTTCCACATGGTTTGATTGGCTTGAATTCTCCATCAAAAAACCCCTACAAGAAAGCAAAACAATAAAAGCTACTAAATACATGAATAAGGCTAAAATATGCAAATTAAGTAATAAAGTTCATGGATAAAGCCCTTAAATCCCAAATTGCACATTTAAACCAAGAAAAACATGCAAAAAATGACATGAATTTCTAGAGGTTAACATTCACCTTAATGTCTTGCATATGCATCATATCATGACTTGTTAAAAGGATATCATCAACATATATTAATAGCTAGTGAAAATACACTCCTTTTGGTGGATGAATAGAGAATGGTCAACCTTAGGTTGTCTAATCCCTGACATAAAAGCGCTAAAGTACATTTATGGTGCTAGTTACAAGATGCCCATCATAGTCCATATAATGGCTTATATAGCCTATATATCATTGTGTTACCTTCTTTAGCAAAGCCTTGAGAAATGCACAAATACACTTCATCCTCCATGTCTTCTTGTAGAAACACATTGTTAAAATCATTTGTATGTCATCCAACCTTTCTTGGCTACTACTTCTAATAGGGTTCAAATTGTCACCAATTTTGCTATAGGTGCAAGTTTCAAGGAAATCAACACTCTCTCTTTGTGTGAATCCTCTTGCTACTAATTGAGCTTTATAGCGCTCTATTTCTCCATTAGTTTTATATTTAATTTTATAAACCCATTTCAAATCCACTGCATTCTTGCCTGGTGGGAGTGGTTCCAATGTGTATGTCTCATTTTGCTCTAGAGTTGTGATTTATTTTTGTATAGCTTCTCTTCGATGTGCATATTTCTTTGCTAGTGCATAACTCTTTTAATTCATCATAAGAATCAATGGCTATTCAAAATGCTTTTTGTGAATATGAAAATCTATCATAAGAGACAAAATGTGACATAGGACACAAGACTTAGTTACCTAAAGGAATTCAATTTCATAATCCTCCAAGTGTTGTAAAGTTTGTCATATCCATTTAAGGGAATTTAATTTTGTAATCTTTCAAGTATTATAGAGTCTGTCGTATCCATTAACTTTACTAAACAAGATTGAGTTACTTGCAGGAGTTGACCCACTTCCTCATCATTTTGCATGTCTTTTTGGCTCTATTTTTCTTCATCCACATCATTATTACCCACATGTTTTAATCTAAGGGCATGTATCATCATCATCATCCTAGAATTCCTGAGGTACTAAGTGTTGTACATCACGAGTCTTTTTGAATATGGCATCCCTTGATGTAAACCACCCTTTTTATGTCATAAAACTAATATAGCATTTCTGTTCCAACATATATTCAATGAATATATATATTGGATCTACATGCTCTCTCCCTATCATCAAACTTACCTCATTATGTTTTGCGCATAAGTAAGGTGAACAAATGTATGGAAGTGATCATACTTTGGAGCTTTTTCCTATATCAACTCATGTGGTGTTTTATGATTGATCACATGAGATGACAATCTATTAATTAAATAAACTAAAGTAAGCATGCACTCCCCCCAAAACTCAATCGGCATAAGGCTCTTGCCATTTCAAGTTTATATTGGTTTTCCTTTTCAACAACCACATTCTATTATGGCGTATTTGGACAAGTAGTTTGAAGTATTATTTCCTTTTCACCATAGTAATTCATCATACTATTAGATCTAAATTTGAGTCATTGTCTCCTCTTATCTTTTGTACTCTCTTACCAAATTGTGTTTCTATCATATTTAAAAACAAGGGTATGTAATTAGCTATATTAGATTTTTGCTTCATCAAATATACCCAAACCCTTATGCTAAAGTCATCAACTATAGTAAGAAAATAATTGGGAGAATTATATTTTAGGACCAAAATAACAAATTTATTACAAAATATAATCTTTTATTACTTATTTTTTCAATTTTATTACGTAGTCTTCCAAATTTTGCCATTTTTTATTAGTAAAAATTCTATCTTTGTAATTAATTTCGTCTACTTGTCTTTATTGTAATTCCCCCAAAATAATTTGCCCATGTTAGTGATGTAGTCTTGAAAGCTTCTCATATATCACAATGAATCAACTCAAAACATAATGAAAATTTTATTGAACTTTGAGAGAAAAAAACACTTAGTTTGCTTGGCTTTAACACATTATTTACAATGATCAATTATCTTATTTTTCATATTCATAGTGATGTAATCTTAAAAGCTCCCCCTATGCTAAAGTCCAATCTAGTTTTCATTTTTGCACAATTATGTTTCTTATTTTAATTTTTTCATTTTAAATGATTAAGGGTAACTGTGATATTTTCTCATTAAAAAAACAAACAAACATGGGGAGCGAACTTTCCCTTCCTCCTTAGAACGAAATGAGACAAAAGGAAGGAAAGGAAAATTTCCCTTCACTTAAATTTGTTAAACCAAATAAGGAAAAATTTTAATTTTCTCTCTACTTCTCTCTCCTCTAAATCCCTCAAACAAACAAACCAAGGAACCTCCTTTATCAAAGTTTTAAAACATGGGTTCCTCACTACAAATATGTCTCTCCCTTGGACTTAAATTTTCCCTTTAATTAATATTCCCTTCATCCCATATTATAAGGCAACATGAGAGGTTTTTGTTGTCTCATAATGTAAGACAACATATAGTAATTCGTCATTTTTACTACTTATTTATTATATTATTAGTATTATAACTTATACTATATTTCATGAAATGAGTGAAATAAATAGGGATAAAATTGAAAATTTTGGTTTTCTTTAGAAATTTAAAAATGTAATAAATATTTCTTAATATGCGTAAAACCCCCCATATTACCTTATAATATGGGTTGGAGGGAGTAAGTACTTTCATGAGAAAAGACAATGTTGATAAATGCTTTTAAAAATTACTCCCTCCAATTCTTTTTATAAGCACATTTTAACTAAATCATGCAAATTAAGATAAATAGTTAAAATTAACTAGAAACATTATATTATAAAGCAGAGGTTGAAAGCACAATGTGTCACAATTTCAAGTTTCCACATCATCATGTTAACTATAAAAAAGTTGACCCCACATATTTCAAATAATATTTATTTCCTTATATATGGTTTCATTTAAAAAAAAATTAATGTGATGATACATATGGAAATGAAAATCATATATATATATATATTTGTGAAAAAAATCACAATTTGATTGTTCAGACCTACAAAGAGATCTATATAAGATAAATATGAAAATGAGAATCAGATATATATATAAGTGAAAAAAATCATGATTTAATTGGTTAGGTCTATAGTGAAATATATATGAATCCATATTGTGTGAGTCTCTTCACACAACTATGAAATCATTTTTAGTTCTGAGAAGGCATGAAGGTAAGATTTTATTCTGGTAAGTACGATATATCATGATTTTAAGCTTCCACATCATTATGTTGGCAAGAAAAAAACTAGCCCCACATATTCCAAATAATATTTATTTCCTTACATATGCTTTTATTTTTTTAAAAAAAATTGATATGATGATAAATATAGAAATCAAAATAAGATATATATATATATTATTTATGAAAAAAAAACACGATTTAATTGTCTAAATCTACAATGAGATCTATATAAGATAAATATTGAAACAAGAATTAGATATATATATATTTGTGAAAAAAATTATGATTTGACTATCTAGTGTTAGGTCTACTAGCTTTCCAGGAGGGGGTTGAATTGGAAAGTTTGAAATTTTTAGCAAAATTGTAAAAGAGCAGTGAAAGCAAAAGTTGCAGAAAAACAAAGTGCAGAATATAATAGAGCAAATAACAAGGTAGAGAAAAAGAAGACACAAAGATTTATCCTAATTCGGTCTCTTCCTCTTGACCTACTTCCAGTCCTCCAGCTACCATTTGAGATTTTTCACTATCTTGTAAGAATTCAGTGGGCTCCTTGCAGTGCCACAGTACAGTCTTATGCTCTGTTTTAAGAGCTTACAAATTCTCACTCTGCACTCTAGCAAAATATTTCCTAAATCTCTTGTGAAATCCCCTCACAAGAAAATCTTTCTTCCAGATAAAGAGAAGATTGTTTATAACAAGCAAAACTCTCTAATGTAGAGTATATATGATAGTTGAGGCGTAATAAAAGAAGTGTGAGAAAGTAAAAGGCTTTGTCTAATGATTTTGATAGAGTTTCAGTATTTTCAACATAAGATTGTTACCTACAACTTCAAATGAAGTTCTATTTATAGATTTATGTCTTAACTCTACGTTAGAGACAAGATCTAGCCATTAGAGACGTTACCTAACAGTTACTCTGCAAAACTAGTCGTTCACCAACCCATTTAATGCTGTTGAATCAAGAGTTTTGATGATTCCAAACCAACATTCAAGAGCTTGGATTGAAGATATCAAAGGAGATCAAAGCTGTCTCAAGTGAAGATTTTCTTAGTTCTTGGTGTTAGATCTTTTGTAGGATCCTTAGTTTTTATTATGACTGGGTAAAAGATTTTGATTTGAAGAAAAGATGTTTTCAAACTTTGATTTTATGTTAAATCTTTAAATATCTGAAAAACACCCACAAACAGACGAAGGTTGAAAGTTTAAGCTAAACTGTCAAGTTGGAAATTCGAACTTTGCCTTTGGAAATTCGAATTTCGAGCTAAAATTGAATAAGTCTGAATAGATGGCTCTCTGTCAGACGAATTTTGGTTGTTCAAAATTCGAATTTTCATCTAGTCTGAAAGAGGCCTTTTGGTAACAGACGAACTTCACACTTTCAAAATTCGAATTTCAAGTAAAATGAAGTTTGTAAAAACCAAAGAAATTCATCTGAAACTATGATAAAGTGCATCTGAAATCAAAATGAAATTGAGTTTGATAAATGCTCTCTGACAGACGAATTTTGAACTTCCAACATTCGAATTTTCATATAAGTCTGAAAGATGATTCTTTGCAACAGACGAACTTTGAGTCTTCAAAATTCGAATTTCAAACAAAACAAAACTTGAGAAAATGGAAGAAATTCGTCTGAAACTATGTTAAAGTTCACCTGAGATCAAGAGTAATTTAAGTTTCAAAACTGCTCTCTGACAGACGAACTTTGAACATTGAAATTCGAACTTCAGAAGCTAAGTTCTTGAGTCTATTGAAATGTAACATTGACATACGAATGATAAGAACTTGCAACATTCGAATGATGAAATTAGTCTGAAAAGAGTTTCTCTGACAGACGAATTTCGCCCTTTCAAAATTTGAATTTCGAAGAAAGTAATCTACTGTGCCCCTTTAAACGTTCAATGGATAGACGAATTTTGGGGATCCAAAATTCGAATTTCGAAGGTACCGTAGAAAATTGAAAACACTGTTCACACTTAACCGAAAAACTTTCTTCTTGAAAATTCGTATGTCACATTGTGAAAATGTTTTGTAAGTTTCAAAATTCGAATTTCAATTCATGAACAGACGAAGTTCGTGCTGTAACGTTGGAAGCTTTAATCTTCGGTTCCTTCGAAATTCATCTGTTGGCCAACCAAAATTCGAATTTCAGTATGTCAGAAACATTAAATGCGGTTGGTAAACGGATAGTTTTTCAGAGTAACCATTGAATAACTTCCCCAATGGATAGATTTAGTCTCTAACGGATATTTGAGACCTAAATCTATAAATACAACATCATTTGAAGTTGTGGGTAACATATAAAACTTGTATATACTGAATTTCTGCTGAATCCTCTTCTCAAAAGCTTTTACCCTCTCAACTTCTATACTTGTACTTAAAATTTCATATATACTCTTTTCAAGAGAGTTATTTCATTGTAATCAATTTACTCTTCATCTAGGAGACAGATTTACTTGTGAGGGGTATTCACAAGGGGATTGGGAAGCACACAGTGAAAGTGCTTGGAGAGTGTGAGAGAGCTCAGAAACAGAGCATACTCATGTAATGTGGCTTTAGCAAGAAGCCCACTGAAATTCTTGCTGTATAGTGGATAAATCTCAAGAAGTGTCTTGGGGACTGGATATAGGTCAAGAGAATAGACCGAACCAGGATAAATCATTGAGTTCTCTTTTCCTTATCTCTACCTTTCACCTTGCTCTGTTTTACGCATTGTTTTCATTATACTGTGATATCTTCACTAACTTCACTTTGTGCAGAAAAATCTCAGACTTCCAATTCACCCCCCTCTTGGGAAGTCATCCTTGCTAACAAGTGGTATCAGAGCTCGGATTCCCATTCAAAGGAACTCACAGTCCGGGAATTAAGATGGCTAGCTTTGGAGAGAGTATACTTCCTGAAGGGAATAATACTAACAGACCACCAGGCTTCAGTGGAGAGCATTATGGGTACTGGAAGATGAGGATGCAGATCTACCTCCAATCAATTGATCTTGACATCTGGTCAGTCATTGAAAAAGGAGATTTCGTCCCTATAGCTCTAACTGAAGATGGAAGACACAAAGAGAAACTGGAAGCAGAATGGAATGATGAGGATAGAAGGAAAGTCCTACTGAATTTCAAAGCAAAGCATTGTTTAGTCAGCGCCCTAAACCAAGATGAATTCTACAGAGTCTCGTAATGCACCACTGCAAAAGGAATGCGGGATACTCTGCAGATTGCTCATGAAGGAACATCTGGAGTCAAGGAGAACAGACTGAACACGTGCATTGGGGAGTATGAAAGCTTTAGAATGGCTGAAGGAGAAACTGTAAAGGAGCTGCAAAAGAGATTCACCCTCATTGTGAATCAACTCAAAAGCCTGGGAAAGGAATACACTCAGTCTGAGAAAGTAAGAAAGATACTCAGAGCTCTCCCTCTGGAATGGCAGCCCAAGGTGACAGCAATAGAAGAAGCCAGAGGAGAATCAATAGCTTCTGTCACAGCTCTCTTCCGCAGCCTTGAGGAATATGAAGGAAAAATCAAAGCACTCAAGGAAGCTGGGCTGGACAGAAAGAAGAAAGGCCTTGCCCTCAAAGCTGCTGATGAAAAGGAAGAAGAATCTGACGAAGGAGATGAGCTGGATGAGGAAACTCTGGCCATAATGGTCAGAAAATTTGGAAGATTCTACAGCAAGAAGAAGAACAAGAGATTCTTCAAGAAAGGAGTGGCTGGAGAAAACAAGAAAGACACAAAAGAACCTGTGACTTGCTATGAGTGCAAGAAGCAGGGACATATAAAGTGGGACTGCCCCCAATTCATCAAGAAACAAGAAAAGGAAAAGAAAGCTACTGATAAAGGAAAGAAGAAGAAGGCCTACATCACATCGATATGGGGCAACGGCTCAGATGAGGAAGAAGAAGATGAGGATGAGATTGCCAACATTTGTCTTATGGCACTTGCTTCTGAAGAAGCCACACCCTCATACAGCAGTGATCAGGAAGAAGAGGTATATGAATCTGAACCTTCCTATTCTGAATTACTAGATGCATTTCATGAGCTTCATGATGAATTCATTAAAGTTGCTAAAGAACTGAAATTAGCAAAGAAAAAGATAAGTAAGCTGGAGTCTCAAAGCATAGTTTCTGAAACTGTCTCTTTACCTTCTTCTGAATCTGTTTGCTGTACTTCATGCACTAAACTTAAGCAAACTAAAAATTATTTAGTTAAAAGCATGTCTAGGCTCACTAGAGGTAAAGATATGTTGTTTGCATTGATGGGGAGCCAAAGAATATCACAGGGAAAAGCTGGTCTTGGCTATGATCCATGTGCTATCAAGGAAAAGATTAGGAAGAAAAATCAGAATGTATATATGAGACAATTTGTGCATACTGAGAACAATAAAAAGAAAAATGATGCATCACCTCACATTGAAATATATGATCAGCCAAGACATGCTAGACAAAAGTATTATCTGCATTGTTTTCTTCCTACTTCTCAATCTAGCAGTCCTTTCACTACCTGTCATTTCTGTAACAAAAAGGGACATATTTCCAGTTCGTGTGTTTTGAAGAAAAATGGACTTGGCAGGAAAGTTGAACGGGTTCCCAAAGTTGCATCTACATCTAGGAAAATACCTACTGACCGAAAAGGACCCAAGCAAGTTTCGGTACCTAAAAGGAAAATATAAACTTTGTTTTGCAGGTCTGTCTCAAAGCTAAGAAAAGCAACAAATGGTATATGGACAGTGCCTGCTCAAGTCACATGACTGGTGATAAGGAGAAGTTCATCACTCTTAGAGACAAGAAAGGAGGAAAGGTGACCTTTGGAGGTGATCAATACGGCAAAATTGTTGGTATTGGCATTATGGGCAAAAATCTAGAAACATCCATTGAAGAGGTGTTGTTTGTAATTGGCCTTAACTACAATTTGCTGAGCATGAGTCAGACCTGTGACAGAGGAAAATGGGTGATGTTTGACTCAAAGTTTTGCCTGGTCATCAGAAAAAGTGATCACAAAGTAATCCTCAAAGCTCAAAGGGATGGTAACTGTTATACTATTGACCTTGATGAACTTCCTCCCTTGGACTCTGTATGTTTAATTAGTCAGGATAATGATAGTTGGCTATGGCATAGGAGATTAGCTCATGTTAACATGAATCAATTGTCTAAACTAATTAAAAATGAGCTAGTAACTGGTCTACCTAAAATATCTTTTGAAAAGGATAAAGAATGTGATGCATGCCTAACAGGAAAACAAACTAAATCATCCTTCAAATCTAAAAATGTAGTTACCACAACAAGACCACTTGAATTGTTGCATATGGACTTAATTGGACCATCCAGGGTGAAAAGTCTTGGTGGTAATCTGTATGTGCTTGTAATTGTAGATGATTATTCTAGATTCACTTGGACATTGTTTCTTTCCTCTAAAAGTGATACCTTTGATGCATTTGTAACCTTAGCTAAGAAAGTGCAAAATGAGAAAGGTATCTCTATTGTGTCTATCAGGTCAGACCATGAAGGAGAATTTGAAAATGCATACTTTCTGGAGTACTGCAATGAGCATGGGATTGACCATAACTTCTCAGCACTAAGAACTCCTCAACAAAATGGAGTGGTGGAAAGGGAGAACAGAACCATTGGAGAGATGGCTAGAGCTATGCTGAATGAGAAGGAACTCTCTCAAGTGTTCTGGGTTGATGCAGTGAATACAGCAAGTTACATCATAAACAAAGCCTACATCAGACCAATCCTTGGGAAGACTCCATATGAACTGTACAAGGGAAGAAAGCCAAATCTGTCACACCTCCATGTGTTTGGGTGCAAATGCTTCATTCACAACAATGGGAAAGAAAATCTGGGTAAGTTTGATGCCAAATCTGATGAAGGTATATTTTTGGGCTATTCTAGTAGGAGTAAGGCTTATAGGGTTTATAATAAAAGATCAAATGTAGTAGAAGAATCAGTGCATGTGGTTTTCATTGAAAATGAAACTGTTTCAAAACATGTTACCAATAAGGATGATCTTACTTTCAATTTTGAAAAACTGGGAATTTCTGACAAAAGTAAAACTGAACCTCTAAAGATATCTGAATCTGTTGGCACAGAGGAAGATATCCAGGAGCAAGAGTTTGATAAAGAAAATAATGAAGAAACAGTTCAAGAACTCCCTAGAGCTTGGAGATATTAAAGGAATCACCCTGTTGATCAAGTAATAGGGAATGTTCAAGAGAAAGTCAAAACCAGAAAATAGTTAAGGGATCAAATGCTCAACTGTGCTTTCATTTCTGAAATTGAACCCAAATGTGCTGAAGAAGCCTTAACTGATGAATACTGGATTATGGCTATGCAAGATGAATTAAATCAATTTGAAAGAAATCAAGTTTGGGATTTAGTGCCCAGACCCAAAAATCATTCTGTTATTGGTACTAAATGGGTCTTCAGAAACAAACTTGATGAATCTGGAACAATAATCAGAAATAAAGCTAGATTGGTTGATAAAGGGTATAATCAGGAAGAAGGTATTGATTTTGAAGAAACCTTTGCACCAGTAGCTAGACTAGAGGCTATAAGAATACTGCTAGCATATGCATGCATGAAAAATATTTAATTATATCAAATGGATGTAAAAAGTGCTTTTCTGAATGGATACATCATGGAAGAAGTTTATGTAGATCAACCTCTAGGTTTTGAGGATTCTACAAAACCAAACCATGTTTATAAATTGAAGAAAGCTCTTTATGGTTTAAAACAGGCCCCTAGAGCTTGGTATGAGAGACTAAGCAATTTTCTAACTGAAAAGGGGTTTAACAGAGGCAAAGTTGACACAACCTTATTTACTAAGAAAGAAAATAAAGACTTACTAATTGTTCAAATTTATGTTGATGATATTATTTTTTGTGCTACTAATGAGGCTCTTTGCAAGAAATTTTCTAAGTTAATGCAGGAAGAATTCGAGATGTCTATGATGGGTGAACTCAACTTCTTCCTTGGATTACAAATTAAATAGCAAGTTGATGGTATCTTTCTTAGTCAATCCAAGTATCTAAAGGAGCTGCTAAAGAAGTTTGGAATGGAGAATCCCATGCCAATGGGAACACCTATGGCTACTGCAACTAAACTGGACATGGATGAGAATGGGAAGATGTTTGACATTACTCAGTATAGAAAAATGATTGGATCCCTGCTGTACTTAACTGCCAACAGACCTGATATTATGTTCAGTGTCTGCATGTGTGCAAGGTTCCAATCATGCCCCAAAGAATCCCATGCAACAGCTGTGAAAAGAATTTTTAGATATCTTATTGGAACATCATAGATAGGTCTTTGGTATCCAAAAGACAATGGAGAAGACCTCAAAGGATACACTGATGCTGATTTTGCAGGATCCAAAACTGACAGAAAAAGCACAAGTGGAACTTGTCAGTTCCTTGGAGGATCCCTGGTTTCATGGTTCAGCAAAAAGCAAAATAGTGTGGCCCTATCCACTGCAGAAGCTAAGTATGTTGCAGCTAGAAGCTGTTGTGCCCAAGTCATCTAGATAAAACAGCAGCTTGAAGATCTTGAGGTTAAAATAAAAGAGATACCAATCATGTGTGACAACCAAAGTGCTATAAATATCACCAAGAATCCTGTCATGCATTCAAGGACGAAACATATTGAAGTTAGGCACCACTTCATAAGAGATCACGTTCTAAAAGGAGAAGTCAGATTGGAGTACATCCCAACAGAGGATCAAGTTGCTGATATATTCACAAAACCTCTAACAGAAGACAGGCTTTGCAAAATAAGGAGAGAATTGGGAATGGTTAATCCCAATGAACTGTAAGTTATTTCTGTGCAAATTCTATCTTTATATTAGAATTAATTCTAACTTGAGCATCGGAGTATGTTTAATTTTAAATGCAGGTGCTCCCCACAAGATACAATGGCAATAAACTTGAAGATTGGAGCACATCAGAATGGAACAACCAGAAAATGGAGTAAATGATGTAAATTCGAAGTTTTGGATCCATTCTGTAAGTTTTTAAAGATGAAATTCGCATTTTAATGTGTGTTAGACGTATTTTGCTTCATAAAATGTGCTTTTGACATGGTCAATATGGTCAACATTCGAATTTCAGTTCATTAACAGACGAACTTCGGCCTGTTATGCCTTGGATTAGTTTTCTAAGATGCCTCGAAATTCGTCTGTTGGATCTTGAAAATTCGAATTTTCAAAAACAAAAACTTCATAGTTATGATTGTTTATCACTGTTATGCCAATTTTCACTTCTTAACATACGAATGTTGGACAATCTTTACAAAAATTGAAAAATCCAAATTTTCAATTCAAAATTCATCTGTTGAATCATGTCCTTCATGTTGAATTCTTGAAAGATGTAGTTCTGCATGTTTAGTTCGTCTGTTGAATGATGGTTTGATTGATGCCTGCCTTTTTCTTTTCAACATTCGAACTTTGGTGAAACAAAATTCGTCTGTTATGCTTGTATTGCTTGTTTCAAGCTACTGTCAGATGAACTTTCAAGATGAAAATTCGTCTGTCAGTAAGCTGTGCTGAACGGTTTAACTTGTAACTGCCCGAAGTTCAAATTTTGACCCCTCAAAATTCGTCTGTCAGACGGTTACACACGTTAAATGTGACGGTTTTCCAAAGAACAGACGCAACCCTATTTGTAACCTCTCTAAGTCTGTTCTGATTCTCTCTTCAATCCTCTTAACTCCTGTCTAAAAACTGTCATTCTTCACCGTTTAAACTTCCATTCGCATCCCATAAATGTATTCTCTGCCACATTCTGCATTCTTCAACTGAGAAATGGCGAGAGTAAAGATCCCTGGAGCAGGACAAGCTGGAACTCGGCCAAAAAGAATGGTCAAATCTCAATATGCTACAAAAGAAGGAGAGAAATCCAAGAGAAAGGCCGAACCCAGTAAAGCTACCCCTTCTAAATGCCAGAAATCATCATCCAAGGCAGATTCGCAGAAAACTGAACCTTCCTCATCAAAAATTGCGGTTCCTTCTGCTGATACTGCTGCTGTGACTTCCTCCTCTTCTACTCATTCTGGAGAATTTGAGCTTACAACACTGCCATTTTGGAGCACTCCTGAGATTCAAGAAGAGTGTTCTGCCAAGTTTTCCAACAAAAAGGTAATCAAGCCTCACTGTGTAAATGTGGAACAATTTATGATATCCAACAACTTTGATGCTGCATTATGGTTGTTAAGATATAAAAATCTGTTGGAAATTGCTGAAAAATATGATGATGAAGTAGTGAAGACTTGGTATGCCTCTCTTCAATATAATAGCAAGAAAAAGAAATGGGAGGTCTCTTTGAGATCAAGGACCATCTGGCTTGCTGATGAAACAATCAATGAAGTGCTGGAAATCCCAGGATAAGATGGGCTGAAAATTGACATCACAGCCTCTGGATATATGGATGAGGCAAGCACAGCTGATGAAGAAGGTGGGTCCTTTCTAAACTACAAAGAGAGCACCATTTTGGACACCTTATTCAGGAGAAGGAAGAACAGGCCAACAATAAATCTGTTGAAGCCCACAGACCTAAGTGTACAAGTCAGGATCCTGCACTACGTAGTGTCCAGGATCATTTTCAACAAGGGTGGCAGCTTTAATTTGATAACAAGGGCAGAGGCTCATGTGATGACTGCTATCATACGTGGGAAGCTGATTAACATGGGTCATATCATCCTCCAGCAAATGATAAAGGCAAGGGATCAGAGGAAGGATTCCACACTCCCATATGCAGCAATTATTTCAAGAATCCTGCAGCATGCTAGGATTCAACACATTGAAAAGGGGAAAGGGAAACATACTGAGGCATTCAAAGAAGAGGAACTGCAAATGATGGGCATTGAAAGAGATGAAGGATGATGGGTTGGAAAGGGAGCAGGAAAATCTAAAGACTTGTTCTTTGTTGCTGATGCATCCCTCCAACAAGAAGGAACTTCCGAGGCCCCTGGCAGATCTGTACCTCAGCCTTCTCAGCCAATCCCATCTCCCTCCAGGCCTACTCACCCTCCTTCCACTCCCTCCTCACGAGCCAAGCCAACAAAGGTCACTGAGTTGTTTGACAGTCTGTCAACACTCATTCTCAGCATAAGAGATGAGCAAAATGCCAAATTTGCTCATCTACAAGAACAGATCCATCAGTTGGCTGTAAATATGAAGGTGGTGGCTGATGCCGATGAAGAGATAAGAAATGCAATTCCTACCACTTCAGCTCCACCTCAGCCTGGTGTCCCTGAGCCTACTCTGTCTCCATCCCCTGTGCCTCCAAGTCCCTTCGAGATTGCCTCCTCTGACCATGATGATGATGATATAGATGGTGCTGGTGCAATAAGAACACTAAGTCCTGGTCCACCCTTGGACTATGGATTAGAAGAAGAAGGACTCCAAGAAACAGGCCCTCATGTGCCTATGCAAGAAGATGCTCATGATTCAATTCTGTCTATTCAAGAATCTGAGCAAGTTGAAAGACTGGTTGCAGCCATTTCAACCTCCTCTATGCAAGAAGCAGTGAGCACTGAAGAAAGGAGCCTTGTACCTGTTTTTGACTATGTTGCCATTGCTCACAATGCTCTACTGGAAGCTCAGAGGAGAAGGCTGGAAGAAATGTTTCCTCCTGCTAAACCAGCTTCTTCTTCTCTTGCTGCCTATGGACTTACAGAGGAACAAAGAGCTCAACTAGCTCTTTCCAGACAGGCAATGCAGCAGCTGCTGGAAATCTCTAACGAGGAGACAAGCACTGAGCCACCAGCTGATCCTGAAATCCCTTTTGCTCCTGTGCCCCTTCGTGCTATTCCTGTCTCTCAGATCCCTCCTCCGGCTGATTTTGTTGGCCTTCCTGATGATGTCAAAAAGGGGGAGAAGTTTGGGCAAACTGGAAAGCCTGCTGCTGAGCAATCTGGGAAAGGGAAAGGGAAATCCTACAGCAAGAAGACCAAGTCCAAGAAGAAATGATTGGAGATTAGGCTTAAGTCCTCTTGTTGTATTTTGTGTATTTGTGTTTTGGATTTGATGTTTGAACTTTGCTTAATTTGTTTCTGCACAAGCAACTCTTGATTAAATGAATGGATTCCTTGTTGAAATGTTTTGTGCCTTAAATCTCTTCACTTAATCTGTTGTTTTGATATCTTATGCATATGTTGAGGGGGAGCTTGTGAAAGCAAACCTAAGTACTAATCTAGTTTGTAAGTTGTTTTGTCATCATCAAAAAGGGGAAGAATGTTGAATCAAGAGTTTTGATGATTCCAAACCAACATTCAAGAGCTTGGATTGAAGATATCAAAGGAGATCAAAGCTGTCTCAAGTGAAGATTTTCTGAGTTCTTGGTGTTAGATCTTTTGTAGGATCCTTAGTTTTTGTTATGACTGGGTAAAAGATTTTGATTTGAAGAAAAGATGTTTTCAAACTTTGATTTTATGTTAAATCTTTAAATATCTGAAAAACACCCACAAACAGACGAAGGTTGAAAGTTTAAGCTAAACTGTCAAGTTGGAAATTCGAACTTTGCCTTTGGAAATTCGAATTTCGAGCTAAAACTGAATAAGTCTGAATAGATGGCTCTCTGTCAGACGAATTTTGGTTGTTCAAAATTCAAATTTTCATCTACTCTGAAAGAGGCCTTTTGGTAACAGACGAACTTCACACTTTCAAAATTCAAATTTCAAGTAAAATGAAGTTTGTAAAAACCAAAGAAATTCGTCTGAAACTATGATAAAGTGCATCTGAAATCAAAATGAAATTGAGTTTGATAAATGCTCTCTGACAGACGAATTTTGAACTTCCAACATTCGAATTTTCATGTAAGTCTGAAAGATGCTTCTTTGCAACAGACGAACTTTGAGTCTTCAAAATTCGAATTTCAAACAAAACAAAACTTGAGAAAATGGAAGAAATTCGTCTGAAACTATGTTAAAGTTCACCTGAGATCAAGAGTAATTTAAGTTTCAAAACTGCTCTCTGACAGACGAACTTTGAACATTGAAATTCGAATTTCAGAAGCTAAGTTCTTGAGTCTGTTGAAATGTAACATTGACATACGAATGATAAGAACTTGCAACATTCGAATGATGAAATTAGTCTGAAAAGAGTTTCTCTGACAGACGAATTTCGCCCTTTCAAAATTTGAATTTCGAAGAAAGTAATCTACTGTGCCCCTTTAAACGTTCAATGGACAGACGAATTTTGGGGATCCAAAATTCAAATTTTGAAGGCACTGTAGAAAATTGAAAACACTGTTCACACTTAACCGAAAAACTTTCTTCTTGAAAATTCGTATGTCACATTGTGAAAATGTTTTGTAAGTTTCAAAATTCGAATTTCAATTCATGAACAGACGAACTTCATGCTGTAACGTTGGAAGCTTTAATCTTCGGTTCCTTCAAAATTCGTCTGTTGGCCAACCAAAATTCGAATTTCAGTATGTCAGAAACATTAAATGCGGTTGGTAAACGGATAGTTTTTTAGAGTAACCGTTGAATAACTTCCCCAACGGATAGATTTAGCCTCTAACGGATATTTGAGACCTAATTCTATAAATACAACATCATTTGAAGTTGTGGGTAACAAATAAAACTTGTATATACTGAATTTCTGCTGAATCCTCTTCTCAAAAGCTTTTACCCTCTCAACTTCTATACTTGTACTTAAAATTTCATATCTACTCTTTTCAAGAGAGTTATTTCATTGTAATCAATCTACTCTTCATCTGGGAGACAGATTTACTTGTGAGGGGTATTCACAAGGGGATTGGGAAGCACATAGTGAAAGTGCTTGGAGAGTGTGAGAGAGCTCAGAAACAGAGCATACTCATGTAATGTGGCTTTAGCAAGAAGCCCACTGAAATTCTTGCTGTATAGTGGATAAATCTCAAGAAGTGTCGTGGGGACTGGATATAGGTCAAGAGAATAGACCGAACCAGGATAAATCACTGAGTTCTCTTTTCTTTATCTCTACCTTTCACCTTGCTCTGTTTTATGCATTGTTTTCATTATACTGTGATATCTTCACTAACTTCACTTTGTGCAGAAAAATCTCAGACTTCCAATTCACCCCCCTCTTGGGAAGTCAGCCTTGCTAACAAATGCGTCTGGCATACAAAGTTTGAATTTTGGGATATCAACAGATGAATTTCATAGAGACCATAAGTTAAAGACTTTAACATTGAACTTCAAAGTTCGTCTGTTCAAAAGCAAAATTTGAATTTTGATCCTTCAAAATATTTCCCATATTAAAACATATGAATTTTCTAGTTTAAAGTGCTTTTGTTAAGTGTGAATAGCTGTCTCATATTGCTACAATGCATTCAAAGTTCGAATTTCGGGGATCCAAAATTCGTCTGTTAGTGAGCAACTTGATATGGCACAAAAGTTCTTTTTGTCAAAATTCAAATTTTAAGCCTTCAAAGTTCATCTATTTGAGAGACCTCTTATCAGACTTATACGTTTTCATTCCAAAGTTTAAATTTTCAAAGTAAAAGTTCGTCTGTCGGAAGGACATCTAATCAGACTTATATATTTGCATTTTAAAATTTAAATTTTCAAAACCAAAGTTCGTTTGTCAGAGGATTGACTTTGAACTCATTTTACACTCTAATTTCATATGAACTTTGACATAGCTTTAGATGAATTTTTTATTTTTCACAAATTATGTTTGACTTGAAATTCAAATTTCAACAGGCTAAAATTCATCTATCAAAAGTAACACCCCTATAATTTCAAATTTCAGTTATCAAAGTTCGAATTTTCAAAGAAACATATGAAATATAATAGTTCAAAATTCATCTATCAGTTAGTATTTTTCAAATTTATCATAAGTTAGCATAGGATAGTTGAAAAATACTTATTTAAGAACAGTGGGTGCAAGATCAAAGTCTTTTACTCTATGAACACAATGAGAAATCCTATAAACTAATTTTGTACTCTTTTCTTCTTTAATTTCTTCAATTGAGTTCTCTTGTACTCCTTTGATATTTTCCTTCCAAGCTCCGATTATTTAAAATCATTAAAACACTTGATTCAACATCTAAATCTACAACAAGATCTATATAATTCCATATTATGTAAGTCTCTTTGCATAACTGTGAGATCATTTTTAATTCTCAAAAGGCACAAAAGTAAGATTTCATTTTGGTCATTAGTTATGCTACTGCTTACACCATGCCCTACATGAATTCTTGATATAGGTTAGCTTTTGAATTTTATATTGCAAATCAATATATTCAAACTTCCTTATTTTTGTGAAATTGTGGATATAATTTGATAGGTAGAGGAAAAAAGTTAAGCCATTAGTTTAGAGCATCAACTAATGATTTGAGCAAGTTATTCTCTACAAAATGTCTTGTGGTTAAAAAATTTTCTATCCACCAAGTTTGATATTGTGTGTAACATATATTGGTGAGATGATATAATTAATATATATTATACCATACAAATGTACAGTCCCCCCCCCCCAATTCTAATTATCATATGCAATTAATAAAAAGAACAATAGATAAATTTTCTAAGTCAATAAGTAATAGATTTTCCATATCTTATATGTACTACTATTAATTTTAATTATTAATAGTAAATTAATAGAGTTGTCTAGAAGGTTAAGTGATGAGGTGCAAAAAAAATCCATGTAACTCATTGTAACTGGATAATTGAATGTTGATTGTTACATCTCACTTTTCAATACATTCCCCATGTAAATTGCTTCACTTAAAAGTATTAAAAAGCCCTTTGAGAACTTGAAAGAGTTTAAAATTCAAAATTATCAAAAACTATTTTCATGCACTATTTATCAATTTGCGCAACAAACTTTGAAAAATCATAATTAAATGTATAAAAATATTTTCTCAGTGATTTAAATCTCTAAAAATCATTCACATATTGAATTTTATGGGAAAATATGAAATTGAAAAGTTATTGCTCAAATTCTTACAGTTTATTTATTAAAATTAACTGTTCATTTTCAACTTCTAGTTTATGTCCAGATTCTGAGCTATAATTTTAGGCAAGTATATCTCATAGTATATTTAACTAATTTGCATGTTCTTGGTATCAATGGAAAGCTCTGTGTGGCTAGTTTCTAAACATATAAACCACTTATAGCTTTCATGTGTCTACTAGTTAATATACTAACATAATCCTTCAATGGTCTAAAATAACTAATACTGGAATAGTTTTGGGAAATAAATCATACCTATCACTATATAACTCCAATTGGAACCCAACTAGTGCCAAATTGTTCATAAGACATAGTATAATCATACATAGAGATATCTGAATTTTTGGAGTAATATACAATTTTATATAGCCTTTCAAACTAGAATTTATAGATAAAATAGTCTTACACCATCAATCTTCCATGCCAATGTTCTTTTCTTTGCTATGGCTTGACCCTATCATTATGGAACTATGGGGGTGAGATTGAAGAATCTTAATAGCAAACTTGCACATGCCATTACATCATTACAACACATTTAAAACATTGAAAACATTACACAATTTCATAGAACATATAAATTTTTATGTTATCTAACAAAAATTCAGCAACATAACAACTTAAAAACAAGACATCTCGGGCTTAGTTCTCATCAATAAAATAGCCAACTAGTTATCAAAACTGTCATAACAACAACATGACAACAGTTTCATAGCATATAAACATGTAACATCATTGTGTAATAACATAAAGACATAGCAAGATACTACCTTAAAGTTTTAACTTCTTCAACTTTAAACTTGTCTTCCACTTACTTAATTTGGCTTGCTTCCTTAGCTTGATGTGAGCCTATAAATATCAATAATTTTGGCCAAACAACCTGCTAACACAATGGAAAGCTAAGAATGTGTAAGTGGCTTTAACTTTTGACATTTTGCAAACTAACTTCTATTATGAATTCCTTAATCTTTCTTGACTAGTTTGCATCCTAAAAACTCATTGGAATTATTGATTTCATGAAAAACTGCTCCCTTCATGCATTTCCTTATGGAGATTGAGACCTCCCTTCATACAAATGAAAAACTTCAATCTAACCATTCTTTCATGTATTATATGCATCATGTATCATCACAATTCATTCCCAACATTGTCTTTATGAAATGCAAACCCTAGCCCTATGAACCCTTGCTTGGCGAAGACATCAAGGACTATAGATGGAGGAGGAAAATGCTCAAACCCTAACCCACATCATGCCAAACAAGAAGGGAAAGGAAACTAGAAGATAATGGAAAGAAAACCCTTACCTTGGAGCCTTCCACCTTACTCCTCCTTCATTCTCCCTCTCTTGCTCGCGGCTTCTCTCCCTCTCTCTCTAACCTTACCAAAGCTTCGAACAAATGAGCAAAATGGGTGGAAAGGTCTTGTCTACTTATAGGCAAGTTTCTTAACCCTTGGATTTAACTTTGATTTAATGGCCCAGAACTATCCTTCATTAAATTATGTAATTTTCCATCTTTGCCCCTTGATATTTATGCCATTGTCGAAGAGATATGAGATAGAAATTTTGTCCTTCTTTGCCCCTCCTTTTTTTGTTTTCAAGAGGGAAGAGAGAGTTTACAAATTGCAATTTTATAGATCTATTTGGCTCTGGTTTGTATACTTTTATCTGGACTTTATTCTATGTCCTGTATTCTTTTTATATACTTTATTTGTGAGACCTTTTATCTTTCTCTCTTTACTTTTTTCATGTGGAGCCCACTTATCTTTATTTTTTACTATTCATTATACTCAGTTAGAATTTACTATTTACATCAGACCCACATATAGTTGTACTTGTATTTGTTCCTCCTAAGCCCATATATCCTATATCACTTATACTTTAATTTTGCATAGAAGTATTATAATATTATTTTCTTTCTATACTTTTCTAAAATGATTATTTTGCTCTTACCTTTTAGCAAAATGACTATCTACCCTTTTTAAGTCTCTTTCTGATCTTTTTATGCTATTTTAAGCATTTAACCTATTTAATTACACTTTTATATATCCCTAAACACTACATATCATTCAAAAGTAGTTTCATATTATTTCTTATAATCATCTAATCATTCAAATACGTGTAGAAATATAGGAATGTTACATTGACTCATGTTATTCTTATGTATTGTTTTATAATGAATTCAAGGAGAATTTTTCTTTTATAGTAATTTTACAATTATAATTCATAAAATGTATTTGATATTTTTTTTTACGTTTTCACACACATTGTGTGTGTATGCTTTGATTTTATGAGCAATTTCTAGAGGTCCCTATGCATCATAAGGGCATGAATTCTAATTTTATACAAAATTACTCTAACATTTATAAAATAACCTTAATAAAAATCATTAATCTCTATCCATATTAATATTTAGAGAAATGAAGTTAAAACTTATCAAAAACATGTGTAGAAATGACTCATTAATTCACTAAATTTTAAAAAGGCCCTTATATTGGCCATGAAGGTACTATGTACAAGTCACATCCATTTGGTTGCTTCACAAGGGGGGATTAAGTGAGGAGTTTGGTTTCACATCACACCGCTTAACATGTTTGGTTTATCCTAATACAAGGGTAGTGCTTCATATGAGGTGATCCTGCTCACATGAATTAAAGTGATTAGCCTCCCATCAATTTTTCAATGTGAAGGCCATTACACTGCTATAAAAGGGATTGGAAATGAAGATATTTCCCTTAAAAAAAACTTTATTACAACATCACCAAATCACAAAACTCTCCTTCTCAAGAATCACACAAGATCACTGTCCGACATCGCAATCCCTAGCTCTAGAGGAACAAGTACACATGTAGAGGATAGAGATCGTTGATGCTGGAGTACAAATCTCGTTGGTGGTTAGGTAAGCCCACTGACTTGATAATCTAGTATGCTACTTGTGCTGCTATTCGATGGTTGGCTTCTTTTTTTTTTATATGATTTCCTATGGATGTGAAGGGTTTAGGTGTTCGTTTTTCTCTTGTTCTCTAATCATTAACTTCTAACACTATAGAAGACCGATGACACAGCTTTGCTCTCAATCACCAGCATCCAAGCTCATGCGAACTCGTGGCAGAAGAGGATGATGTAGATAAGGCACTTTGGAGATTTGGCTAGGGCACGAACTTGTGATGGACTAAAGGAATTTGAGCCTAAATTGTTGTATTGTAATGAATGGTATATTTGTCTTTTCAGTCTTTATTACATCTTTCTATTCAACCAAAAAAATTTTAAGTTTAAATCTCTTCACTTTCCATTACATACCAAACAAATTCATGTGTTATCATCATTCCATCACATCATTCCCATCATATTATCTAACTTACTCTATAATTACACTAAATAGGTTGTTAAGCACTGTTTAGTTTAACATAAGGAAAAGAATAAGAGAAATTTTAATATTTTTTATTTAAATATATTAGAGAAAAGGGGATAATAGGGAGGAGAGTCCCTCTAAATTCTCGAGAGAAGAGGTACTAGGACATATTAAAATTTTCTTTCTGTTAGATAAGCTGGCCTCCTAAGATGGGGGGTGAATTGGGAAGATTAAAATTTTTTCTGCAAAACGTCAAGAAAGTGAAGAAAGCAAAGGGTGATGGTAAAACAGAGTATAAATGAATAAACAGTAAAAGTAGTAGTAGGGAAGAGAAGACTCCGATATTTATCCTGGTTCAGTCTCTCAACTTGACCTACGTCCAGTCCCCAAGTTAACACTTTAGATTTTCCACTATTCTGCAAGAATTCAGTGGGCTTCTTGCAAACGCCACAATACAGCGTTGATGCTTTATTTCTAGAGCCCACACTTTCACTCTTTGCACTCTTACTTAGTGCTTCCCCAATCCCTTATAATATCCCCTCACAAGAAAATCTTTCTTCCAGACGAAGATAAGATTATTTACAATAAATAAACTCTCTTAATCAGAGTGTATATGAAAGTTGGAGTACAAATATTGAAGTATGTGAGAGTAAGAGACTTTGAGTAAATGAATTGGCAGAGTTTCAGTATATACAAAGTAATTTTTGTTACCCACATCTTCAAATGAAGTTCTATTTATAGATTTCTGCCCCAACTATTCGTTAGAGACAAGATCTAGCCGTTAGAGACGTTAACTAATGGTTACTCCGAGAAACTATTCATTTACCAACCGCATTTAATGCTTCTAACACTCAAAGTTCGAATTTCAGTTGGTCAACAGACGAATTTCGCAGAAACTGAAAGTTACAGCCTTTAACGTTGAACTCCCGAAATTCGTCTGTCATGAAGCAAAATTTGAATTTTCATCTTTAGAAAATGATTCTATGTTGGAACATAAGAATTTTCATGTTGAAAGTCTTTCTGTTAAGTGTGAACAATAATTTCATTTTGCTACAGTGCCTTCGAAATTCGAATTTTGGAACCCCAAAATTTGCCTGTTAGAAGCTGTTTCAATGAGGCACAATAGTTCATCAATTCGAAATTCGAATTTTCAAAGGGCAAAGTTCATCTGTCAGAGAGACTTCTTTTCAGACTTACTTTAAAGTTCAAATTTCTGAATACTGTCATTCGTATATCAACATATCATTATAACAGACTCACAAGCTTTGTTTCTGAAATTCAAATTTTCAAGTCCAAAGTTCATCTGTCAGTGAGCAATTTTGAAGCTCTTTTTAAACTTGTTTTCAGATGAACTTTGACATATTGTCAGACGAATTTTTCAATTTTCATAAGTTGCATTTTATCTGAAATTCGAATTTTCAAAAGCCAAAGTTCGTCTGTCAGAGAAAGCTCTTTTCAGACAGTATCAAAATTCGAATTTCTCAACTCAAAATTTGTCTATCAGAGAAGCCTCTTTTCATACTTGTTCATTTTCAATACGAAATTTGAATTTCCAAAGCCAAAGTTCAAATTTTCAAAACAGCATATCAGTATAAACCTTTCAAACTTCATCTGTTGGTGGGTGTTTTTCAAATATTCCAAAAATTAACATAGAATCAAGGTTTTAAAACATCTTTTCACCAAATCAAAGTCTTTTACTCAAATTAAAACATTACTAAACATTCTACATCTATTCTTGCACTGATTTTTCTAGAATTCCTTCAATTGAACTCTTTTGTGTACCTTTGATATCTTTATTCCAAGCTCTTGAAGATTTCTTTGGAATCATCGAAACACTTGATTCAACATTCTCCCCCTTTTTGATAATGACAAAACCACTTACAAACTAGATTAGTACTTGGGTTTACTTTAACAAGCTTCCCCTCAACATATGCATTATAATCCAAAAGATATTATGTATAGTAGATCAAGTAAAGAGATTTATTAACTCATTCAAAGTTCAACAAGAACAGATCATTGCAACCAAGGAATTCTTTCATTTCATCAAATGTCACTTTACAAGAAACAACAATGCAACACATTATAGAATATAGAAACACAATATACAAACAACAAAAACATAATATAGTACTACAAGAGGACCCAAGCATAAGATCGAATCACTTTTTCTTGGACTTTCCAATTTGCTCACTTCTTGCTGTTAGTTTTTCCTGAAGGCTTTGCAGCAGACTTTCCAGTTTACTCACTCTTCTCCCCCTTTTTGGCATCATTGGGAAGGTGAACAAAATCAGCAAGAGGAGGGATCTGCGACACTGGAATAGCTTGAAGAGGCGCAGGGACAAATGAAATTTCTGGATTGAGCTTTGGCAAGGACTCGGAAACTTCTGAACTTGTGTCTTCATCTTCATCTTCATCTTCATCATCAGAAATCTCAAGAAGTTCAGAAATTTCTTACCCGGTAACTGCCAATTGTGCCCTTCTTTCCTCCGAGAAACCATAATATGTAACAGGTGAGGGAGCAGGAGGAGGAAACATTTCTTCAAGCCTTCTTCTCTGAGCTTGCAAGAGAGCATTGTGTGCAATGGCTTCCAAATCAACAAAAGGCATAATGCTCTTTTCTTCATTTAAGGCAGCCTGCATGAATGGTGAAGTGGAGATGGCTACCATTAATCTTTCTACTTGCTCAGATTCTTGCTGGGACAGGATTGACTCTTGAGCATCTACCGGAATGGGGTCATGAGAGCTTAAATCCTGAGGGCCTTCTTCTTCCATACCATAGTCCAAGGGAGGACCAAGACTTAGTGTGCTCAGTGTGCCAGCAACCTAAGTATCATCTACAGCATTATCTACAGCATCATCATGCTCAGGAGAGGCTAGCACAGAGGGGCTTGGAGGCTCAAGAGTTGGAGACTTAGTAGGCTTAGAGAATCCTAGCTGAGGTGGAGCTGATATGGCAGGAATGACATTCCGAATGTCTTCATATGCATCAGTAACCACTTTCATATTCTTGGCCAACTGGTGGATCTGATCTTACAGATGAGCAAACTTGGCATTTTGCTCATCTCTGATGCTTAGTATGAGTGTAGACAAACTGTCATACAACTCAGTGATCTTGGTTGGCTTGGCTCGAGAGAAGGGAGTAGATGGAATGTGAGCAAGCAGAGATGAAGATGGGACAGGCTGAGAAGGTTGAGGTGTAGGTCATGCAGGAGCCTCAGAGGTACCTTCTTGCTGTATGGAGGCATCTTCATCAAAGAAAAGATCTTCAGATTTTCCTGCTCCCTTCCCAATCCATCTTCCATCTTTTCTCTCAATCCCCATTCTTTATAGCTCATTTTCCTTGAAAATCTCAGTGGGCTTCCCTTTTCCCTTTTCCAGGTGCTGAATTCTAGCATAATGTAGAATCTTGGAAATGATTGCTGTATAGGGAAGTATAGAGTCTTTCCTCTGATCCCTTGCCTTGATCATGCATTGGAGAATGATATATCCCAGGTTGATAAGCTTCCCACACATGATTGCTGCCATTACATGTGCCTTTGCCCTTGTGATCAAATTGAAGCTACCTCTTTTATTGAAGATAATCCTAGACACTATGTAGTGTGGGATCCTCACTTGAGCACTGAGGTCAGTGGACTTCAACAAACTTATAGGTGGCCTATTCTCCTTTCTTCTGAACAAAGTGTTCAGGATTGTGCTTTCCTTGTAGTTTAGGAATGGTCCACCTTCTTCATCAGCAGTCTCTGCCTCATCTATATACCCAGAAGCAGTGATATCAATCTTAAGGCCATCTTGCCCTGGAATTTCCAATACTTTATTAAGAGTTTCATCCGTGAGCCAGATGGTCCTTGATCTCAGATTGACCTCCCACTTCTTCTTCTTGCTATTGTACTTCAGAGAGGCATACCATGTCTTAACTGCTTCATCATCATACCTCTCTAGTATCTCTAACAGATTCTTATATCTTAGCATCCATAGTCTAGCATCAAAATTGCTAGAGAATAAGAAATCTTCCATGTTCACACAATGAGGCTTGATTACCTTTTTACTCACAAACTTGGTCGAGTATTCCTCCTGAATCTAAGGAGTGCTCCATAATGACATTGTTGTGAGTTGGTATTCTCTAGATTCAATACTAAAGGAGGAAGTGGAAGCAACAGCAGCAGCAGTAGAAACAGGAACTGAAGGCTATGTTTTCTTTGGTGAAGAAGGTCAAGCTTTCTTTGATTCAGCCTTTGGAGTTGTTTTCTGTCGTTTGGAGGGAGTTGCTTTGCTTGATTCGGCTTTTCTCTTTGGTTTTTCACCCTCTTTTGAGGCATATTGGGATTTAACCATTCTCTTTGGTCGTACCTCTCCCTTTCCAACTTCTAGATTCTTTACTCTTGCCATTTTCGTGAATGAATGATTCAAAATGAAGCTGAGAATAGGTTTATAGGATGCGAAAAGGAGTTTAAACGGTGGGAAATGAAGATTTACTATCAAAATTGAAGAGCATTGAAGAGAGAATTTGAACAGACTCAGAGAAGAGATGAATAGGGTTATGTCTGTTCAGAGGAAAACCGTCGATTTTAACGTGTGTCACTAACTGACAGACGAATTTTGAAGGGTCAAAATTCGAACTTCGAGCAGTTAAAAGTTAAACCATTCAACAAAGCTTACTGATAGGTGAATTTTCTTCTGAAAGTTCATCTGACAGAGGCTTGGTCCAAGCAGCACAAGATGAACAGAAGAACTTTGTTTTGAATAAAGTTCGAATTTCGAAGAACAGGCATCTAGCAATAATCAATGCAACAAACAACAGACGAATTATGCTTATGGAAATTCATTTTTCAGAGATTCAACATTGTGAGCATGTTTCAATAGACAAATTTTGACTCAGAAATTCAAATTTATACACTTTGTAAAGGTCTTCCAACATGCGTTTGTTAAGAAATAGACATTTGTATAATCATTATGTTGGACAAAGATAACATTGAAACTTTTATTTTTGAAAATTCAAAATTTCAAGGACCAACAAACGAATTTCGAGGGACCACCGAGAACTATTACAATGTAAACTAAGTTGAAGTTCATCTGTTGGGCATCTAAATTCAAATGTTGAGCATGCTGACTCGTTCAAAAACACAATTTATCAAGGAAATTCGTCTAACACATAACTAACATGCTAATTTCAACTTTAAAAACTTACAGAATGGATCCAGAACTTAGATTTCTTGCTGTCTCTTTCACCTTTTGACTATTCTGATTTGCTCCATTTTCAGATCTATTGTCATTTAAACTCATGAGGAGCACCTGCAACTTACATTAAACTTACTCCAATGCTAGAGTTAGAATTAAATTAATGTTAGAAATTCTAAAATAGATTGATGCAAAAATTTACTTACAGTTTGTTGGGATTTACCATACCCAATTCTCTCCTAATTTTACAATGCCTATCTTCTGAAAGAGGCTTTGTCAAGATGTCAGCAACTTAATCTTCTGTAAGGATGTATTCTAATCTGATCTCTCCTTTGAGAACATGATCTCTTATGAAGTGGTGCCTAACTTCAATATGCTTCGTCCTTGAATGCATGACTGGATTCTTTGTCATGTTAATGGCACTTTGGTTGTCACACATTATAGGTATTTCTTTTATCTCAATCTCAAGATCTTTAAGTTGCTGTTTCATCCAGATAACTTGGGCACAATAGCTTCCAGCTGCAACATATTCAACTTCTGCCGTGGATAAGGCCACACGGTTTTGCTTCCTGCTAAACCATGAAACCAAGGATCCTCCAAGAAACTGACATGTTCCACTTGTGCTTTTTTTGTCAGTTTTGGATCCTGCAAAGTCAGCATCAGTGTATCCTTTCAAATCTTCTCCATTGCCCTTAGGATACCAAAGATCCATCTGTGATGTTCCAATTAGATATCTGAAAATGCGTTTCACAGCAGTTGCATAGGTTTCTTTGGGGCATGATTGGAATCTTGCACACATGCAGACACTGAACATAATGTCAGGTCTACTGGTAGTTAGGTATAGCAAAGATCCAATCATTCTTCTATACTGGGTTATGTCAAACATTTTACCCTCTTCATCCATATCCAGTTTGGTTGCAGTAGCCATAGATGTTCCCATTGGCTTAGCATTCTCCATCCCAAAATTTTCCAGCAATTCTTTCAGATACTTGGATTGATTGAGAAAGATATCATCATCACACTGCTTGATTTGCAATCCAAGGAAGAAGTTGAGCTTACCCATCATGGACATTTCGAATTCTCCCTACATTAGCTTAGAAAAATTCTTACAAAGATTCATTAGTAGCACCAAATATAATATCATCAACATAAATTTGAACAATAAGTAAATCTTTATTTTCTTTCTTAGTGAATAAAGTTATATCTACTTTTCCTCTGTTGAACCCCTTTTTTGTTAGAAAATTACTTAATCTTTCATACCATTCTCTAGAAGCTTGCTTTAAACCGTAAAGAGCTTTCTTCAGTTTATAAATATGATTTGGTTTTGTAGAGTCCTCAAAGCCTAGAGGTTGGTCTACATAAATTTCTTCCATGATATATCCATTAAGAAAAGTACTCTTCACATCCATTTAATATAACATAATATTTTCCATGCATGCATATGCCAACAAAATTCTGATTGCTTCTAATCTAGCCACTGGAGCAAAGGTTTCTTTAAAATCAATACTTTCTTCTTGATTATATCCTTTTGCAACCAGTCTACCTTTATTTTTTATTATTGATCTTGATTCATCAATTTTATTTCTAATAACTCATTTAGTGCCAATGACAGGATCATTTTTGGGTCTGCGCACTAAATCCCAAACTTGATTTCTTTCAAACTAATTTAACTTATCTTGCATAGCTAAAATCCAATATTCATCAGTTAAGGCTTCCTTAGTACATTTAGGTTCAATTTGTGAAATAAAAGCACAATTTATCATTTGATCCCTTAACTGTTTTCTGGTTTTAACTCTCTCTTGAACATCCTCAATCACTTGATCAACAAGATGATTCCTTTGATATCTCCAAGCTCTAGGGAGTTCTTGAGATATTTCTTCATTATTTTCATTCTCAAAATCTTTCTCCTGAATATCTTCCTCTATGTTAATAGATTCAGATATTTTTGGAGGTTCAATTTTACCTTCATCAGAAAGATCTAAATTTTTAAAGTTTGAAATAAGATCATCCTCATTAGTGACGTGTTTAGAAAAAGTTTCATTTTCAATAAATACTACACGCACAGATTCTTCTACTAATTTAGACTTCTTATTAGAAACTCTATATGCCTTACTTCTAGTAGAATAGCCCAGAAATATACCTTCATTAGATTTGGTATCAAACTTACCCAAATTCTCCTTTCCATTGTTGTAAATGAAGCACTTGCAGCCAAACACATGGAGATATGAGAGATTTGGCTTTCTTCCTTTGTACAGCTCATAAGGAGTCTTCCCAAGAATTGGTCTGATATAGGCTCTATTTATGATGTAGCTTGCTGTGTTTACTGCATCAGCCCAGAATACTTGAGAGAGTTCCTGTTCATTCAGCATAGCTCTAGCCATCTCTCCAATTGTTTTGTTCTTCCTCTCTACTACTCCATTCTGTTGAGCAGTTCTTGGAGCTGAGAAGTTGTGATCAATTCTATGCTCATCACAATACTCCAGGAAGTATGAATTCTCAAACTCTCCTCCATGATCTGACCTGATAGACACAATAGAAATACCTTTCTCATTTTGTACTTTCTTAGCTAAGGTTACAAATACATCAAACGTATCACTCTTAGAAGAAAGAAATAGTATCCAAGTAAATCTAGAGTAATCATCCACAATTACAAGCACATACAGATTTCCACCAATGCTTTTTACCCAAAATTGACCAATCAGATCCATATGCAATAGTTCTAGTGGTCTAGTTATGGTGACTATGCTTTTAGATTTAAAAGAAGATTTGATTTGTTTTCCTTTTAGGCATGCATCACATTCTTTGTCTTTTTCAAAAGTGATTTTTAGTAGGCCAGTGACTAACTCATTTTTAACTAGTTTTGATTGTTGATTCATGTTAACATGACCTAATCTTTTATGCCACAACCAACTATCATTATCTTGGCTAATCAAACAGATAGAATCTAAGGGAGGAAGTTTATCAAGATCAATAGTATAGCAGTTATCATCCCTTTAAGCTTTGAGGATTATTTTGTGATCACTTTTTCTGATGACTAGACAGAACTTTGAGTCAAACAGTACCCAGTTTCCTTTGTCACATGTCTGACTCACACTTAGCAGATTGTGGTTGAGGCCAATTACAAATAGCACCTCTTCAATGGATGTTTCAGGATTCTTCCCCACAATGCCAATGCCAACTATTTTGCCATATTGATCACCTCCGAAGGTCACCTTTCCTCCTTTCTTGTCTCTAAGAATAATGAATTTCTCCTTATCACCGGTCATGTAACTTGAGCAGGCATTGTCCATATACCATTTATTGCTTTTTCTAGCTTTAAGACAAATCTGCAAAGCAAAGTTCATATTTTCTTTTTAGGTACCCAAATTTGCTTGGGTCCTTTTCTATCACTAGTCTTTTCCCTAGATACAGGTGTACCTTTAGGAACCCATTTAACTTCCTATCAAGTCCATTTTTCTTTAAAGCACATGAACTGGAAATATGTCCCTTCTTGATACAGAAGTGACAGGTGGTAAAGGGATTGCTGGATTGAGAAGCAGGAAGAAAACAATGCAGATAATATTTTTGTTTTGCATGCCTTGGTTGATCATAAGATTCAATGTGCCATGAAATATGTTCTTTCTTTCTATTGCCACTAGCATGCACAAAATGTCTCATATATATATTCTGATTCTTTTTCTTAATCTTTTCTTTGGCTGCACAAGGATCATAGCCAAGTCTAACCTTTCCCTGTGATATTCTTTGGCTTCCCATTAAAGTAAACAACATGTTTTTTCCTTTAGTGAGTATAGACATGCTTTTTACTAGTTAGTCATTAGTTTGTTTCAACTCAATGCATGATTTACAGCAAGCAGATTCAGTATGCAGAGAAACAGTTTCAAAGATGTTGCATTAAGATTGTAGTTTGTTAATATTTTTCTTAGTTTGCTTATGTTCTTTGGTAGTTTTAACAAACTCATCATGTAATTCATGAAATGCATCCAGTAATTCAGAATATGAAGGTTCAGATTCATATGCCTCATCCTCTTAATCACTGTTGGATGGAGTTTCAACTTCTTCAGATGCAAGAGCCATCAGACAGATGTTAGCAATCTCATCTTCATCATCTTCTTCCTCATCTAAGCTGTTGCCCTAGATTGATGAGATGTAAGCTCTTTTCTTCTTGACTTTGTCTGTAGCTTTCTTTTCTTTTTCCTGCTTCTTGAGGAATTGTGGGCAATCCCATTTGATGTGTCCTTGCTTCTTGCACTCATAGCAGGGTACAGGCTATTTTCCTTCTCTCTTACTATCTCCAACTGCTCTTTTCTTAAAGAATTTCTTGCTTCTTTTCTTGTTGTAAAATCTTCAAAATTTTCTGATCATCATAGCCAGAGTTTCTTTATCTAGCTCATCTCCATTGTCAGACTCTTCTTCTTTCTCCTCAGCAACTTTCAGAGCAAGACCCTTCTTCTTTCTGTGTTGTCCAGGCTCTTTGAGAGCCTTTATCTTTCCTTCGTATTCCTCGAGGCTACTGAAAAGGGCTGTGACAGACACAATTGATTCTCCTCTAGCTTCCTCTATTGCTATTACTTTGGGTTGCCACTCCAGAGGAAGAGCTCTGAGGATCTTTCTGACTTTTTCTGTTTAAGTGTACTCTATGCTCAGACTCTTCAGTTGATTCACAATGAGGGTGAATCTCTTTTGTAGCTCTTTTACACTTTCTTCCTCTGCCATCCTGAAGCTTTCATATTCACCTATACAGGTGTTCAATTTGTTTTCTCGTACTCCAATTGTTCCTTCGTGAGCAACTTGCAAGGTGTCCCACATTTTCTTAGCAGTGGAGCACTGTGAGACCCTGTAGAATTTGTCTTGATTCAATGCACTGACCAAGCAGTGTTTTGCCTTGAAGTTCAGCAAGACTCTTCTTCTATCTTCCTCGTTCCATTCAGTTTCTGGCTTCTCTCTGCACTTCCCATTATCTTGCAATGACATTGGAACAAAATTTCCCTTCTGGATGACGGACCAGATATCCAGATCAATTGACTGAAGATAGATTTGCATCCTCATCTTCCAATATCCATAGTGTTCTCCACTAAAGCTGGGTGGTCTATTCGTGTTGTTTCCATCTGGTAGTATGCTTTCTCCAAAGCCAGCTATTATATTTCCCGGACTGTTAAATCCTTTAATAGGGAATCCGGGCTCTTATGCCACTTGTGAGATAAGCTGGCTTCCCAAGAGGGGGGTGAATTGGGAAGATTAAA
Organism: Adenanthera pavonina; assembly: GCA_026686845.1. Taxonomy (NCBI): domain Eukaryota; kingdom Viridiplantae; phylum Streptophyta; class Magnoliopsida; order Fabales; family Fabaceae; genus Adenanthera; species Adenanthera pavonina. The sequence goes on from JAIVEN010000017.1 coordinate 17,538,650, forward strand.
AATTTTTCTGCAAAACGTCAAGAAAGTGAAGAAAGTAAAGGGTGATGGTAAAACAGAGTATAAATGAATAAACAGTAAAAGTAGTAGTAGGGAAGAGAAGACTTAGATTTTATCCTGGTTCAGTCTCTCAACTTGACCTACGTCCAGTCCCCAAGTTAACACTTTAGATTTTCCACTATTCTGCAAGAATTCAGTGGGCTTCTTGCAAATGCCACAGTACAGCGTTGATGCTTTATTTCTAGAGCCCACACTTTCACTTTTTGCACTCTTACTTAGTGCTTCCCCAATCCCTTATAATATCCCCTCACAAGAAAATCTTTCTTCCAGACGAAGATAAGATTATTTACAATAAATAAACTCTCTTAATCAGAGTGTATATGAAAGTTGGAGTACAAATATTGAAGTATGTGAGAGTAAGAGACTTTGAGTAAATGAATTGGCAGAGTTTCAGTATATACAAAGTAATTTTTGTTACCCACATCTTCAAATGAAGTTTTATTTATAGATTTCTACCCCAACTATTCGTTAGAGACAAGATCTAGCTGTTAGAGACGTTACCCAATGGTTACTCCGAGAAACTATTCATTTACCAACCGCATTTAATGCTTCTAACACTCAAAGTTCGAATTTCAGTTGGTCAACAGATGAATTTCGCAGAAACTGAAAGTTACAGCCTTTAACGTTGAACTCCTGAAATTCGTCTGTCATGAAGCAAAATTTGAATTTTCATCTTTAGAAAATGATTCTATGTTGGAACATAAGAATTTTCATGTTGAAAGTCTTTCTGTTAAGTGTGAACAGTAATTTCATTTTGCTACAGTGCCTTCAAAATTCGAATTTTGGAACCCCAAAATTTGCTTGTCAGAAGCTGGTTCAATAAGGCACAATAGTTTATCAATTCAAAATTCGAATTTTCAAAGGGCAAAGTTCATCTGTCAGAGAGACCTCTTTTCAGACTTACTTTAAAGTTCGAATTTCTGAATACTGTCATTCATATATCAACATATCATTATAACAGACCCACAAGCTTTGTTTCTGAAATTCAAATTTTCAAGTTCAAAGTTCGTCTGTCAGTGAGCAATTTTGAAGCTCTTTTTAAACTTGTTTTCAGATGAACTTTGACATATTGTCAGACGAATTTTTCAATTTTCATAAGTTGCATTTTATCTGAAATTCGAATTTTCAAAAGCCAAAGTTCGTCTGTCAGAGAAAGCTCTTTTCAGACACGTATCAAAATTCGAATTTCTCAACTCAAAATTTGTCTATCAGAGAAGCATCTTTTCAGACTTGTTCATTTTCAATACGAAATTTGAATTTCCAAAGCCAAAGTTCAAATTTTCAAAACAGCATATCAGTATAAACCTTTCAAACTTCGTCTGTTGGTGGGTGTTTTTCAAATATTCCATGAATTAATATAGAATCAAGGTTTTAAAACATTTTTTCACCAAATCAAAGTCTTTTACTCAAATTAAAACATTATTAAACATTCTACATCTATTCTTGCACTGATTTTTCTAGAATTCTTTCACTTGAACCTTTTTGTGTACCTTTGATATCTTTATTCCAAGCTCTTGAAGGTTGATTTGGAATCATCAAAACATTTGATTCAACACTTTCCCTCCTCCTCCTTTGCTTATTAAACTAAATGATTTCCTCTTGCCCTACTTAGGGCTGTTTAGTGGGGCAAATCGCTTAGTCGCCTGGTCACTTCGGGTTTGGTCGGGCCAGGCCGAAAAGGAAAAAATCTGGAATTGAAAGTAAAACGGGCCAAAAGAGGATTGGGTTGGACCAAGCCTCGGGCAAATCACAAGCTCATGTTAGCCGACTCGGTATAAATAATTTTTCCAGTTTTATTTTTCTTTATTTGTTAAAAATATTAAATAATTTTATATAATTGCCTTTCTTTCATTTACCTTATGTAATAAATTAATGTTATAATTATAGTAAATACATTTTATTGTTCCAATTTTTAATTTTATTTCAAAATTTAAATTCATTTCTTAACTTAATCTATATATAAATAAATAATATATAATTATTTAATATTTATAATTTTAATAAATATTATTATTTAATTTAATATTATTTTCTATAAAAATATATTTCAAATAAAACTAATCATATTTTTTATTAAAAAATTAAATTAACTTATTTTTTATTTTTTTTATTTTATATTTTTATCCCTAGACCTCATTGATGTTAGTCTAATATCAACCCGGTGCTTCATTGAGTGATCCAAACCGGGCAAGATCGGGCGCGGGCTAGTTTTCCGTTAACTGGACGGTGTTCGGGCTAGGCGGGTCAAGGTGATTCCGGTCCGGGCCATGGCCTGCCATCCCCGCCATGCCTTTCTTCTACGCAATGAATCAATATCCCCTCCCCTTGGGAGTACGCTCTTCCCGCAAAAGCAAATAAATAATTTAAATTTATTAGTGGTTCATCGCCGGACCGATTTGAAATCCAGACCGGTGGCTTACCGTACATCCTTGTTTCCGTGATCGATTCATACAGGTTTCTGACGCTGAGTATCGTTGTTTCAAACGATACGGATAGAAATGGCCAGAGAAAAACCAATAGCAGTGTTCATGGCCTTTGGTACTAAAGGCGATGTGTACCCTATTGCTGTGAGTGCACCTTTTCCTTCTTTACTTTCATCCTTATATGGTTCCCGGGAAAATGGCTAAAAATCAGAAAAAAATGTAAATATATGATTCAGAACTAATATTACCTGCTTTTGATACAGTTGTTTGGCTTTACGATTTGTTTTGTGATTTCTGGGAACTAAGCAAGGGTAAAAATTATAGGTTTTTGGTTCAACTTTATGTGGGCAATTTGTCAAAGGTTAACTATAAGTGACTACTGTTTCTCATAGCCTTATGCGTAGTCAATGGAATTTGAGGAACTATGCTAATTCGTGAGAATGTTTTGGGTAGAATTGCTGGTCAGTGTTCAAATAGAGTTCAACATTGCATATGGTGTTTCCCAGATGGTGAGAACTTAATTCAGTGATTCCGTGTATTGAAAATTTAAACTTAGAAATTTCATAAAACCGACTTGCAAAATGGTATGTTTGTGGCTGCTGCTACAAGTTGTTAAGGGAATTGGAAGGTTAAGATAGAATTAGATAACGTCTTTTATTTTAAGATTAAGTGGTATTGATTTTATTTCTTAAACACCTAGTAATACTAAGTTTTTTGGTGGGATTTTATTGTTCTCTTTTTCTATTACTATGCTCATGCAATTCACCAAACACTCAAGCGGGAAAAGAAGAAAGAATAATTTCTGTTAGATACCTGTACAAAAATGTCGTATTAGAGTGCCCTGCTTTGTTTCCTTGTAGATTTGTTAATATGAGTTTAATTTATGTCTTTCTGCATTATTGTTGTTTGCAGGCCATTGCTGCAGCTTTTGCTTGTGACCAGAAACAATACAATGTTATCCTAATAAGTCATTCAGCGCATGAGGTTTGCAATAGAAACATTGACACCAAGTCAAGATGAGCTGATGAGCATTATATTAGTTTAGTCACTCTGAATGCCCTTGATCTTTTTAGTCCCAAGTGAATTATAGATAAGGAGAATCTAGACCTAGCATAATCCACAATAGCACTTAAATGAAATAAATCATTGTTATAGCTGTGATCACTTATCCACTTGTCATTGTTCTCCTCTAAGCTGGTACTGCTGCTGCTAATTAGAAGAGCAAACATTCCTTTACTGTTACAGAGATCATTAAATGTGCTATTAATAACTACTTTGTCCATCTTGGTAATTGGCATATTGTAGTTTCTGCTACAGGTTTATTGTAAATTTCCAGTAACACAAAAATTGTTTTTCTACTGCTGTAATCATCATATTGAACTTATTTGTTATGTCAATTTCTTTGTTTTCTTTCTTCTTAATATTTATGATGCTTAGCAAAATTTTTTGAAGTCAATATTTTCTTACAGAGTTTAAGTTCTCACCTGGCTGAGAAGCATGTTGAATATCACTCTGTTTCATCACCACCGGTTCTTTCTGCTGATCAGAATAATGACGTTGCAGGTTTGAGCAATCAACCTGGATCTCCTTATAAAATGTAAACTTCTGTTATATGCGGAGAATTGTAGTCTGAATGAATATTTTGTCTTGTCAGGGATATCAGAGTCATCCTTTGCTCTGCAGAAACGGATGGTTACAAGAGATCATAGAAAAGAATGCTATTCTGTGGTGGAAGGGATATTTGGAGATGGCCCATGTTTGGAGGGTGACCGTATTGTGATAAATTTTTTTGCATTGGTATTTAAATTGTAAAATGAAGTCAAAATAGACTACTGAATCAAGTTAATGAAATTATTCTGTGGTGTGTTTTTGATTCTAAGAGTTGTTAATGGCAGCAGTGATTCAGATTTATGAAAAAGTATTTATGCTGCACTGGGAATTTCAAAACAACTTTTTTGGTCTTTAAGAAGACAAGGATATTTGGTAGTAGTAGAATCACCACCCATTATCAATATAAGATGTAAAATCTATAGCAAGCAACATTATTCCCAAGCCATAAATAGTGACTCATTTATCAAATTCCATGCAATGTGCGGAAAAACTTGTCTAGTTGAATAGTATATACATTGGGAGAGAGATTGTGGTGATCTATTCTTGATTAATAAAAAAGTAAAATAATAAAATATTTTATGATACTGATTAACTGGAACATTATTGTGAGCTCCTATGGATTTTTATAATTTTGCATATATCTGTCCTTCTTGCTAAATTGAAGGGAAATAAAAACTCAATTCCAAATTTTGCTTAGTGGTTAAGTGATGTGGTTCAGGAAGGCTGGAGCCTTGCAGAACTTTTTCATGTCCGTTGCATATTAGCTGCACCTTATGTCGTTCCATACAGGTACTTCAATTTTCATTTTCCTTCTGTATTATCAAATGTATTGGAATTGATCTGTGGTGAGCAGTCACTCTCATAAGAGAACTGTTGTCTAAATGTCATCCCTCCAGAGGTCTCCAAAATTTTAAAATTTTGATAGGTAGGATTTCCTTCACAATCATAGTGGAAAACTGGAAATGTAAAAAAATTTACTGCCAATAACTACCAGGTAGTGAACTTGCCATAAATACTTGTTTCATTTGGGAACTTTTGTTGGCCAACAGAGAAAAATTTGGGAACTTTTAAGTTTTAACAAGAGTCTTACTAGAGACCAACCATATTCAATTCTTATATATGATGATAAAACCAACTCAATATGTTCAAGTTGAATGAACATGCCTCTTTATAACTTGCATCTGGTTGGCATATAATGGCTTTTAATATCAATCAAGTGCTCAGTGGGACCAGAGATAGCACTGTACCCTTATCATTCATTTTTAACATCAACATACTAAGTATTTTTTTGTAATCTAAAATTATTCTATCAAGATATGTGAATATAAAGTGCTATGTCTAATTAGTTACACTAGATGCTTCTGTGAGATGTCACCATATTCTGATTATTGATCTAGTATGTAGTGCACCTGCATCATTTGAGCACCAATTCCGCAAAGAACTTCCTCTTTTGTACAAGTATCTTGATGATGCTCCATCTGACAAGGTATTCCCATTACTTTTAATAAAATTTTTGGTTAATAAAGATGGTGCTGCATACGATGGTGTTTTCTTTCCTGCTCACATAAAGTGCTTTTCTATTTGTAAAGTAGAAAGCATGTTGTAGAATAAAGATTTTTTATTTCTACTCTCACTTTAATCAAAGAAAGATTGAAAACTCTGGCTTCTATATTAATTTTTCTGTTTTTTTTGGGGGATCATCTTGACTACATGCAGGTCTGCTGGAAGGATGTGATTCACTGGATGTGGCCTCTTTTCACTGAAAATTGGGGATCATGGAGATATGATGACCTACATCTGAGTCAATGTCCTTTCACTGTCAGTGTTTTTTTATTATGCTTTTCTGCTGCATTTTGTAATTTAAATTCTATTGCTACAAGTTAGAGCTTCAACAACTTTTAAACTTCTTGAGTCAGATTACTCTACTAGCAGCCCTTCAGAGAAGTATCCCTTTTTCTTTGATCCTTATATAGTTGCTCTTTTGTGTTGAAGGATCCCGTAACAGGCATTCCTACTTGGCATTGGAGGCCTCAGTCTCCACTTGTCATGTAAGTTGCGTATATCAAATGTAGACTCTTTTTTCAATAAATTATTATAACGAAGATAGTTTGTGATGTAAGTTGTGGATACTGAAGCTTCAACAAAGATCTCTCACATAAAGAATTGCTTCTAGTATATGTTAATTTCTCTTTTACTTATACCTTTTTCTTTTCCTCTAATAGTATTATTCTCTTATCAGAAAAAAAGAATACCCTTCCACTGGACATTAATAAGTATGATCATTACATTTGTATTATTGGTATTCTATCAGACTTATTACTCATATAATGTTTTTTTGTGTGCTTAAAACATGTGGACTAGGTCCAAGTAGTAGGTAAGTTGGAAATGACATATGTTCTACAAGTTACCAAGGCCTGGAGTCTTCTTTTGAAGTAAAAAATTTATGTCTGTCATTTGTGACCAGTAAAAGTTGTGTGAAGCAAAAGAAATTATTGTTGCCATTTTGGTGTCTTCTTCTGGGCTTATTTGTGTAGTATGTATGAGTTAAGGAGCAGATATGCAATATGTAATTCTAATTTTTTAGCTGGCTCTTTGCAACAGGTACGGATTTAGTAAAGAAGTTGTTGAATGCCCTGGTATGTTTAATGTCTTCGGTAAAAAAAGTTTGCATCTCTCCACACCAGTAATATTTATTGTTGCTCTTTTGGTGTTACTTGTTGATTGAGTTGTTTACTCAGGAAAATAAAACTCTAGAGGTACTTTCTCTTGTTATTGTTTTCTGTTTGCATGTCTGTCCTTTGCTTTTCTTTATTCATGTTGAGTATTGGCACGGATAGTGGTCGGAAAAAATATTCTCTGATGATTTACAATTGAGAAGTACACGGGTATATTTACAAGTTACCCTAGGAGCTAAAAAATGAATATAGGATATTTACAATAAATGTAAGGATTATAATCCCTGAATCTATGCTGATTCTATGAAAGATAAGAATAGAAAAGAATCAACAGATATAATATGAATAATATCCTAAAATGTTCTAATATCTTTTAACACTCCCCCTCAAGCTGATGAGTGGATATTCACCAATCCCAGCTTAGTGATCAAGTTCTGAAAATGAAAACTAGACAATCCCTTTGTGAGAATATCAGCAAGTTGCTCTCCGGTAGGAACAAATGGTGTACAAATTAAACCAGTATCCAGCTTCTCCTTTATAAAATGACGATCTATCTCAATATGTTTGGTCCAGTCATGCTGCACTGGATTATGAGCAATATTAATTACTGATTTATTATCACAGTAAAGCTTCATCGTACCGTCCCATTTAATCTTCAAATCTTTCAAGATTATCTTTATCTATAATAGTTTGCAGACTCCAAGGGCCATTGCTCTGAATTCAGCTTCTGCACTAGATCTAGCAACCACATTCTGTTTCTTGCTTCTCCAAGTGACAAGGTTTCCACCAAGAAAAGTACAGTAACCTGTTGTTGACCTCTGATCAACCATGGAACCTGCATAATCTGCATCGGTATAGGCTTCAAGAGTTAATCTATTTCCTCTTTTGAATAAGATTCCTTTTCCTGGTGTACTTTTCAAGTATTGCAGAATTCGATGTACAGCCCGAAAATGTGATTCTTTAGGAGCATGCATAAATTGGCTCACAACACTTACAGCATAAGCTATGTCAGGCCTAGTTTGAGATAGATATATTAGTTTGCCAACAAGCCTCTGATATGATCTCACATCAACAGTTGTATCATCTGGAAAGTCACAAAGTTTGTGATTAATTTCTATTGGGGTATCTATCGTTTTACATCCCAATTTACCTGTCTTAGTTAATAAATCAAGAGTATATTTCTGCTGTGATATAAAGATTCCTTGCTTTGAATGAGCAACTTCAATTTCTAGGAAGTACTTAAGCCTCCCTAATTCTTTAATTTCAAACTCTCGCATCAACTGCTTCCTTAAGAAATTAATTCCTTCCATGTCATCTCCTGTGACTATAATGTCATCAACATAGACTAGTAACACTGTCGCTCACCTTGAAGCCGAATGTCTGATAAATAGAGTGTGATCACCTTGACTTTGCTTGTACCCTATACTAAGCATGACTTTTGTAAATCTCCCAAACCATGCTCTTGGAGATTGTTTGAGCCCATAAAGTGCCTTTTTAAGTTTGTAAACTGTATCGAATATAAGCTGAGAATGCAATCCCGGTGGAACCTCCATATAGATCTCCTCTTCTAAATCACCATGTAAGAAGGCATTTTTAACATCGCATTGCAGTAATTGCCAATCTCGGATAGCAGCAATAGATAGTAAAATCCGAACTGTATTCATTTGTGCAACAGGGGCAAAAGTCTCCACATAATCTATGCCATAGGTTTGAGTATATCCTTTCGCAACTAACTGTGCCTTGTATCTGTCTAAGGAACCATCAAAGTTGAACTTAGTTGCGAAGACCCAACGGCACCCAACTGGTTTCTTACCTCTTGGCAACGGAACCAGGTCCCATGTCTTGTTTTTCTCTAGGGCTTCCATCTCCACTTTCATTGCTTGTACTCAATTTTCATTTGCCAATGCCTCAAATAAAGTTTTAGTAATGGAAATATCATTTAAATTTGCTAGAAATGTTCTATGGCTGCAAGACAAATTGTTATAGGAAATGAAAGATGACAAAGGATATAATGGACGTTTGGTGCAACTGCAGGTATCTTTGCATAAGGCAATAGGAAGATCATCATCTAAATTTTCAGGGATATTTTCAAGGGAAGAAGTTGCCTCTGTGTCTTTAGGAGCAGGTGCCAATTCAGAAGATTGAACTTGCTCTGGTTGAGATGTCTCTTTCCTGCGAGCATAAACTTGTAAAGGACAAGTAGAGAGTTAGGGCTGTTGAGAATCACAGGAACTGGAAAATCCAGAGGAGTCATTTGGTATTTCAAGAAAGAAGAGATCTTGACTCTGGTTATCAGGAAAGATAGCTCTCTTTGGAAGAATATAATGAAAATATGACTCACACTCAGAAAAAGTCACATTAGCTGAGACATAGAATCTTTTTGAAGGAGTATGATAACATTTATATCCTTTTTGAGTAGGAGAATAACCAATGAACACACATTTTAGGGTTCGAGGATCAAATTTGGTCTGATTTTGAGAATGCACATGAACAAAAGCAACACAACCAAATATTCTTGGGATGAGATTATTCGAAGCTTTAAAGTCAGGTAAAAAGTGAGTAAGAAGTTGTATGGGACTTTTTAAACCAAGAGTTTGTGTGGGAAGCCTGTTGATTATATAACTTGCAATTAAAACTGCTTCCTCCCAATAATGTTTAGGAACATTATTTTCAAATAGTAAGGCTCTTGTGGTGGTTAGGAGATGGCCATTTTTTCTTTCAGCAACCCCATTTTGTTGTGGAGTATTAACACAAGAAGACTCATGAATAATTCCCTGAGTATCAAAAAAGATTGACAGAGATTGATTGAAAAAATCTTTTGCATTGTCAGAATAAAATCTCTGTATCCCAATCCCAAATTGAGTTTTGCTCATATTGTAAAAGGATGGAAATATAGAGATAACATCAGATTTTTGTTTCAAAATATAGATTCAAGTTACATGAGTGCAATAATCAATAAATGACAAAAACCATCGAGATCCAGAAATATTAGGAATATTTGAAGGGCCCCAAATATCACTATGAATTAAATTAAAAGGAACAGAAGCTCTTTTATTACTAATAGGAAATGAAGATTGTTTGTGTTTAGCAAATTCATAAACATCACAATGAAAGGACTTAACATCTAGGTCTTTAAATAAAAAAGGAAACATCATTTTAATAACATGAAAAGAAGGATGACCAAAATGGCGATGATGAAGCCAAATGCGGTCTTTATTCAAATTGAATTCTTTGGAATGAAAGGAAGAGGAAGACAAACTTTGAAATCCATCATGTCCACTGCACTTATCAAGGAGATAAAGTCCATCGTTTTTTTTAGCAAGTCCAATCTTCTGCCTCGTGCCTAGTTCCTGAATTTCACAATAGGTAGAAAGAATAAAGCACAACAATTAGAATCGTTGGTAAGTCTTTTGACAGATATAAGATTGATACTAAGCTTAGGAATGTGCAAAACATTTTTCAAGATGAGAGAAGGACTTAAACGGATATCACCTTGACTAGCAACAATAAGAACATAACCATCAGCTATTATAACGTTTCTGGTACTAGGACATGGATTATAAGAGATAAATTTTTTTGAAGAATTGGTTATATAGTTATTAGCTCTAGAATCCATGATCCATGAGTCAAGAAAAACCTTATTTGAGGCAGTAAGAGCAGATGACAATTGAGTAATAACAAATGAAGGTTCAATAGAAATACTTGAGAACACCAAAAAACATGTACCTGAAGTACTGGTAGTATTCTTCTTTAGTGATTCCAGTAAACTTAATTTTCCAATCTCATCCTTAAGATCAAGATGGCTAAAGCTTTCCTCTCCACTTGAAACTTCTGTTGCTACATGAGCTTGCCCTTGTCCCTTCTTCATATTCGGACCATGAAGCTTCCAACATCTATCCTTGGTGTAACGAGGCTTGTTGCAATAAGTACACCATAGGGAGTTGTTAGAATGCTTTGGTTGAGGAGCTTGATTGGTACTCTTTGATACTAAAGCAGAACTTTCAATTGTCTTGGACTCCATCATCACATTCCTACGTCCTTCTTCTGCTAAAACAATAGCAATAGTTTCGTTCAGAGTGAGTAACTCTTTTCTCCCAAGTATTTGAATTCTTACAGTATCAAAATCTGCATTCAATCCTACAAGATATTCAAATATCCTTTCTTTCTCCATAAAGCGCTTCAGGATGACAGTATCTTCAATACATTTCATAATATACTAATAATGATCCAATTCCTGCCACAAACTTTTCATTAACGTAGAATACTCATTAACAGATTTACCTCCCTATTTAGTAGAAGAGATTTTTGTCTTAATTTCGTAGATCTGAGCAGCATCCTTCACTTTTGAATAGGTTTGATGCACATAATCCCAAATTTCTTTAGCAGAACTTAGGAATAAACATAATTTACTAACTTTAGGATCCATGGAATGCCACAGCCATGACATAATCAGTGAGTCTTCTTCATCCCAGGCATCAAACTTTGGATCACCTGGCTTAGGACTCGTACCCAATAAATGACTGAATTTTCCACATCCTTTCAGAAATGTGCGAACAAATTGAGACCTACTCAAAATTTTTCCCGTTCAATCTATAAGCCATTGGAATAACCTCCAATCCCCAGAGACACCACCGATGCCAGTGTGATTACTGACAGTGGAAGACTCAACATTAGGACCAGTAGTAGATGACTCACTCGTGACTGAAACAGGTGCAGAAAAAGATGGAAGCGGTCAACGGGAATGTGCTGGTCGGAGATTGAGCGTAAAAAGTGATGCCACAAACAGTGAACAGTGATGTGCAAACAGTGAACAATGACGTTGTGAACAGTACGGGGACAAAAAAATTATGGCAGAAGGAAAAATATGATTAGAGAAGAAATAAAGCCTAGCTCTGATACCATGACACGAATAGTGGTCGGAAAAAATATTCTCTGATGATTTATAATTGAGGAGTACACAGGTATATATACAAGTTACCCTAGGAGCTAAAAAATGAATACAGAATATTTACACTAAATGTAAGGATTATAATCCCTGATTCTATGTTGATTCTATAAAAGATAAAAATAGAGAAGGATCAACAAACGTAATTTGAATAATATCCTAAAATATTCTAATATCTTCTAACAAGTATTTTATCTATTTGACCTTAGTATTGAGACATGGCAGCTGTAGTGTTTTTTTGGGGGGGTTAATAAAGAGGGCTAGGCCCAAAGATGTAATCCTTCAATTTGCAATCATGCTAGAGATGAAGTTATGCTTCGACTTGATGCTACTCAAATTCTACTATTGCATTCTATTGTCTCTTAGGGCCAAAGATGTCATCCGTACAACACTGAGCAAAGGGAATATGTAATCAGCGTGTATAGATACCCCCTGTGTTTGCTTGTTAGGAGTGAAAATAAGTGGGAAATCAGAGGAAAGTGACGCCTCTATTTTTTCTTATTTCATAGCTAAGAAAGTCAATACATATTAAATTTGTATCTAGGGTTTCTCTAAGATATGTTGACTTATTCTTCTATCCTAACTATCAAGATACTAGGAGCAGAATAATATAAAATCTGTAACAGAAAAGTAGCAGTAAATAGATAAAAATAATAAAAATAACTCAGTTAGGGTAAGATAGGTTTGGGCTACTTATGAGGCCCATGAGTGCGCACACTCCCCCTTAAGCTAGGGAATAGGTGTTGATCATTCCCAGCTTGGAGCTCACTTCAACAAACTTTTCATGAGCTAATGTCTTAGTCATCAGGTCTGCTACTTGGGAGTTAGTGGGAATGTGTAGTACTTCAAGCATGCCTGAGTCTACTTTCTCCTTGATAAAGTTCTTGTCAATCTCCACATGCTTGGTTCCATCATGATGAACCGGGTTCTTAGTAATTCCAATGGTTGCTATATTGTCGCAGAACACTTTCATTGGTAGGTCCACAAGTAGTCTTAGCTCTTTCGTGAGCCTTAACAGCCACATTCCTTCACATATACCTAGTGCTAGTGCCCTTAGTTTAGCTTCAGCACTACTATGAGCTACAACAGGCTACTTCTTAGTTCTCCATGTTACTAGATTGCCCCAAACATAGGTAGCATACCCGGTAGTAGATCGTCTATCTATGACGGACCCAACCTAGTTTGCATCTATGAATATGTTTGCATTCCTTTGTTCACATCTACCAAAAAACAACCGCTTTCCAGGAGTCATCTTTAGATAGTGCAGAATTTTATAGACAATCTCCATATGCTCTTCATTCGGCTGGCTCATAAATTGACTAGCCACACTAACAGGGAAACATATATTATGTCTTGTCTAGGATAAGTAGATTAGTTTTCCAACAAGATGTTGATATCTTCCTACATCTACAGGAGTACTCTCCTTCAACAATCTTGATTTATAGTCTGCTTCCATGGGAGTATATGTTGGTCTCCATCCCAACATCCCAGTTTCTTCAAGAAGATCGAAAGTATACTTTCTTTGTGAGACTGAAATTCTTTAGTTGTTTCTTGCCACTTCCATTCCCAAAAAGTATTGCAATTGACCCAAGCTTTTCACTTCAAATTCTATTGAATGCTTCTTAATCAATGCCTTAATTTCTTCATTCAAATCCCCAATAACATTAATGTCATCTTCATGAACAATGAGGATTGCCGTTTTACCATCTAAACCATGTTTCACAAATAACGTGTGGTTGGTTTGACACTAAGCAAATCCTTGTGACATTACAGCCTTTGTGAATCGATCAAACCACGCTCCAGGTGTTTGTTTCAATCCGTAAAGTGACTTGTTCAGCTTACACTCTTTATTCTCTTCAATTGTATCTTCTAAGCCTGGTGGAATTCTCATATAAACTTCTTCCTCCAAGTCTCCATTTAAAAAGGCATTCTTCACATTCAATTGATGAAGAAGCCAATTTAAATTAGCAGCAGATGAAAGCAACACCTTGATTGTATCAAGCTTTGCAACCGGCGCAAAAGTTTCCTGATAGTCCAACCCATAGGTTTGAGTAAAACCCTTTGCTACCAATCTAGCATTGTATCTACTGATACTGCCATCTGGGTTGTATTTCATGGTAAAATCCCACTTGCAACCAACTAAGGTCTTTCTTGGGGGAATATTCACAAGTGACCAGGTTTGATTTTTGTTGATGGCATTGAGCTCGTCTTGAATCGTTTTTCTCCATTCTGGTTTCTTGGTTGCTTCATGAAATGTTACAAGGGTTTTCTCCATTGTCACGTTGTGCACAAATGCCTGCATCTTATTAGACAATTTATCATAAGAAACAAAATCACAAATAGGATGCTTAGTATAATTCCTTACCCTCTTTCTGATAGCAATGGGCAGCTCCAGATCATTAAACTTCTCATTCTCTTCGGGACTTGGGACTGGGGAGAAAACCTCAACTAGTGACTTTGCAGGTAGAGTGTGTGGCTCTTTCTCACCTTCTTTCTTCCTTCTTTTATGCGTTAACAACTTCTGCTGCTGCTGTATTTCGTCTGAACAGGCCTGATTATTATCATTAACACCATTATCCTTGGGTGTAGTAGGTTCTAGAGGTTTTGGTACAACTGATTTTGAAGTAGCAGCTCCATTCTGTGCCAAATCTGAACCTGCACCACTGATTACTGGTAAATCTATATCTGTACCACTAATTATTGGTAAATTTACTTATGAGGCATCAAACACAGACCGAGGCATCCATTCAACTTCACCCAGTACTCCTGTATTCTCCCCTTAAATGGATGGATGGGAGTAAAGAGGCTTCGTTTCCAGTAAAGTAAGATCAGCACTCACAAATACTCGCCTAGTAGAAGAATGATAACATTTATATCCCTTTTTAAATGAAGAATATCCAACAAAAATGCACTTGATTGATTGTGGATCCAACTATTGTTATGCACAAAAGATGTACACCCAAATATCTTGAAAGGAAGTGATGATTTTGTCTTTGTATCAGGATAAACTTCAAAAAATTTATCATATGGAGAGTTAAACTTAAGAATTTGAGAGGGCATTCCGTTAATCAAATAGGTTGCTGTTAGAACAGCCTCTCCCCAAAAATGTTTAGGAACATTAGATGCAAAAAGAAGTGACCTAGCAACTTCCAAAATGTGCCTATTCTTCCTCTCTGCTACACCATTTTGTTGGGGAATATAAACACACGAATTTTGGTGGATAATTCCATTGCTATTGAGATATGACTCTAAAGCATTATTTACAAATTCCTTTCCATTATCACTTCTGAAAATCTGCAAGTTAGCTTGATACTGATATTGAATCATTTTATGAAAATTCTGAAAGGTACCAGTAACTTCAGATTTTTCTTTTAATAGATACACCCAAGTCATTCTTGTTTGGCCATCAATGAAGGTGACAAACCATCTAGCCCCTTTTTATGTTATTTGTATTTGATGGTCCCCAAACATCACTGTACACAAGGGCAAAAGGCTTAGAAGGATGATAAACTCGTGGTAGATAAGACGCTCTAGTATGCTTTGAAAAATGACAAACTTCACATTGAGGCAATGAATCAAGTTTATTAAATAATTCGGGATACATCTTATTCATGTAAGAAAAATTAGGATGCCCTAGTCTAAAATGCCATAATAAAACTTCATCTTTATTTCCTAAGTGACCACGGGTCTTTGCACTATAGCCCCTTGAACCTCTAAACCAATAGAGACCACCACACTCTCTATGGACAGGATTAGGTTTTAGAGTGAAGAATGGCTCAAACGGTGATACACACCGCGACCACTATTTCTCATATATATAATCATATACAATCAGATTTACACGTGTAGGATTAGATACAACCAAATCAAATCAAATCCTAAAGAACATTTACAAATAATATCTACAATGATATCTAGTATATCTACTAAGATTATAATAGATATAGATATTATAAGAAGTTATTATATATATATAAGTGGGCCAGGCTACATATCGGATATCTCAACACCCTCTCTCAAGCTGATGGGTGTCTCACACACCAAGCTTGTCTTGAAGTAATCTCAACCTGGTGTGGGTTGAAAACTTGGTAAGGCAATTTGCAGTTTGATCTGCTGTAGGAACATAATGAACCTCCAATTGTTTAGCCAGTGTTCTATCTCTTACACAATGAACATCAATCTCAATGTGCTTGCTTCTAGCATGATAGGCAGGATTAGAAGCAAGTGCAGCAGCACTCATACTATCACAGTAGATAATTGGTGGGTTTGGAGTAGAAAATTTAACCTCATTCAACAAAGATTGTATCCATGCCAATTGAGCCGCTAGACATGCTAAAGATCTGTATTCTGCCTGTATACTAAACCTAGAGATCACTTTCTGCTTTCTCGAAGACCACAATATTAGAGAATCTCCTAGATAAACACAGTAACCTCGTACTGATCGTCTGTCATCAAGACAAGATGCCCAATCAGCATCTGCAAAGCTGTGGAGCTCAAGATATTCACTTGGTTTGAGATAAATGCCAAGATTTAAAGTTCCCTTTAAATATCTAAACACTCGTTTAATTGCCTTCCAATGTACATTATGGGACAACGTAGAAATTGGCTAAGTTTGTTTGCTGCAAAACAAATGTCTGGACGGATAGTAGTCAGATATTGTAGAGTTCCAATTGCACTTCTGTAGAGACATGGTTGTTCTAGAGGTACACCATCATTCAGAGATAAGGTTTTACTCACCATACGTGTAAGACATGGGACAGCATTCTGCATTCCAAATTTTTCAAGAAGACCAATGACATACTTCTTCTGATTCAAATAAAGTCCTGTACTATCTCTATAAGCATGAATGCCAAGAAAATAGTTAAGTGGCCTAAGATATGAGTTTGAACAAGGAACTCAATTTATTCAATAAAGATTTCAGCCCCTGCGAGTTGTTGCCACTAATAATAATATCATCCACATAAATGAGAACAAAGAAAATAATATGATTATTTTGCAAGAAGAATAAAGATGTGTCATTCTTAGAGTTTAGAAAACCCCATCTAGTTAGAGTCTCTTTGAGCTTGTCATACCAAGCCCACAAAGCTTGTTTCAGGCCATATAACGCCTTCTTGAGCTTGCAGACATGTCATGGCCTTTTTGAATCTTCAAAACCTTCTGGTTGTTTCATAAACACACTCTCATTGAGTGTACCATTTGGAAAAGCATTATGGAAATCTAGTTGCCTTATCTCCCAGTCAAAACATACAACAATAGTCAAGATAACTTGCAAGGTTGCTGCCTTAATAACTAGACTGAATGTTTCTCCGTAGTCTATTCTCGGATCTTGCTGAAAACCTTTTGCCACTAGTCTAGCTTTGTGTCTTTCAACTGTTCCATCAACTTTAAGCTTGAGTCTGAACACCCACTTATTATCAATAATATTCTCCAACCCTGTATAAGGTACCAATGACCAAGTATCATTCGCAATTAAAGCATCAAATTCATTCTTCATTGCTTTCTTCCACTCCTTTGAATGCAGAGCTTCTGACATACGTTGAGGCTCCCTATGGCTAACATCTGTGACAACCACACGAGCTCGATTATGATTTCAAGCCATTAATGTTTTGCTCTGAGTCATCACGGGATGAGTGGATTGGGAGCTAGAGACTGACCTGTGGGAGGTAGAATTTGTAGAATTAGAACTGAGTTGCAGCAACAGGTACTTGATTGTCAAAGTGTTGATCATTTGAAGTAGATTCAATTGAAGGAGCATCTTGTCCCTTGTTCTTATTAGCTGCCATGACTGGAACTGATGCACTGGACTGATTGTTATCACTAATGGCATCTTGGGGATCCAGATTATCATTAGGAGATGCAAGAGGATGAGACAGATTAGCTTCAAATTGAGGCCTAGTTGGACTAGCTGGTTGTTCATTGCTTATTTTGCTTCTTCGCTGATAAGTCTGATGAATTGGAGGGCTTTGATGGTTTTGAATATGAAGAATCAGCTAGTGAGGTGTTGATGGTTGATGGTGTCACCGAAGAGGATGAAGGAATTTGGAAGAAACTGGCAGGTTGTATTTCTTCCTCTGGTGGTCTTTTAGTGTTTAAGAATCCTATTGAAAAAGGAAAATCATCTTCATTAAAGACAACAGGCCTCGAAGTGTAAATTATACCTATGAGAGATAGACATCAGAATCCCTTGTGAGAGTCACTATAGCCAATGAATACACATTTTGCAGTGTGAAATTGAAGCTTATGTTGATTGTAAGGCCTCAAGCATGGGAAACATACACATCCAAACACTTTGAGATCTTCCAACTCTGGATACTTATTAAATAATTTAAAGTAAGGCGAAACAACTCCCAAAGAAGAAGAAAGAAGCTTATTAATAAGTCTGACAGCAATATGAAAAGCCTCCAACCAATAGTACAAAGGCATTTTAGCTTAAGCTAAAAATGTTAAACCCATTTCAACCACATGCCTATGTTTATGTTTTGCTCTCTCGTTCTATTGTGAGGTATAGGGAGAAGACTGTCTAAACACAATGCCAGATTCATCAACCAAGTTAGCAAAACTGATTTTCTACCATATTTTTGAAATTCTTAAATGCACCTAACGTCTCATCTTTATGTTTGAGTGGGTATAACCATATGTGGCGGCTATAATCATCAACAAAAAGCACATAAAATTTAAATCCACTAGTAGAAGAAATTGGAGCAGGCCCCCATAAGTTAATATGAACAAGTTCAAAGGTTGTGAGGCATGAGAATTGGAAACTTTAAATGGTAAAGCATGTAATTTGCCATATTGACAAGAATCACAAAACTTTATTCCTTTATTTGGATTAAAATTCAAATCATAACTTCGTAAAACTATGCCTAAAATTCTACTAGAAGGATGGCCAAGTCTACAATGCCACTTCTGAACTTCAGACTTTGACAGAACTTTCTGTACATTAGTGGTCAGTGCCATGGATTTATTCTTCTGCTTTGCTACTCGATAGTATCCATTATTCACTCCTCCTTGCAATAGTATCCTCCTGGAGTTTCTGTCCTTCACACAATATCCATTAGAGGCAAAAATTACAATTGCATCATGATCAAGGTTCATTTTATAAACGCTCAATAAATCATTGGAAATTTAAGGAGCATATAGAACTGTTTTGATATTAAGAGTAGAACCATCAACTTGATTAACTTGTCCTGTCCCTATTTATTGAACATCGACTTTTTCACCATTCCCAACTGTAACTGTAAGCTTACCATTTGTGGGAGAAGACTTATCTAACTTAGTGTTATCAACTGTAATGTGATTGTTGGTGCCGCTGTCAAGGTAGCAGTAATCATCGGCCACTATCTGAGGTGTGGCAACTAGAGCTCGATTAAAACTCCCAGAATTCAAACCTCCTTATTGATTAGAATCACTGATGCTTTGAAAATTCCTATCAAACCTATAAAAACATGAACTGGCCATATGACCAGTGCAGTTACAGAGTTGACAAATAAACTTACCACCACAATCAGACCGTCCTCTGCTTCTTCCACAAGTGCCTCTTGAATTAGAACCTCGCCATGAGCCACGAGAGTTAACCCAAAAATCAGCCTTTGCCAAATTTGCAAAGGTAGAATCTAAGGACAGATTTGAAAGTTGATTAAGTTGCTCAAGACGACTTTTGAACGTGAGAAGATGTGATTGCAGCTCTACCCAAGTTAAGTCTACTTTATCAGCAAGTTGAACCACCACAGCATTATAATCAGCATCAAGACTGGAGAGAGTTTGTAAAATCGGATCTGGAAGAGCGATAGGACTGCCAACAACCTTTAAATTATCTGCAAGACTCTTCATTTTTATGAGATAGTACTCCATAGTCATCCCGTTTTTCCTAGTTCTCTGAAATTCTGAATGTAATAGAGTAACTCGAGCACATGACTGGGCTCCAAAAATCTCCTTGGTAGTTTTCCATAACTCATGAGTAGAACAATGAATAAGTTGGCTTGCTACCTCTGCAAACATTGAATTCCTAAGCCATCCAAGTAATAATTGGTCCATAGAAATCCAATCTACATATGTAGGATTGGTTTTGACCATATCTCCCTTCAGTGATTGCGCTAGGAGGTATTGTATATGACCCATCTATAAAATCGCCAAGTCGATTTCCTACTATTAGTGGATAGACAAGAGAATTCCAATGCATATAGTTTGTTTTCTGCAACTTGAGAGAAATTGATTGCGACATATGAGAAGAGAAAATACTGGACTCGCCAAGAGGATTAATCGCATAAGAGGAATAAGCATGCGAAGCCAGAGAAGCAACAGTTGTGTGCGAACTGAGGGAAGCAGTAGTAGTACGTTTTTCAGCATCAAGGGCAACAGAGGTCTATGTTTCGGCCATGGTTTTGAAATTGGAGAAGGGCGACTAGCCTTAGGGCTCTAGATACCAAGACAAGATTAGGTTTTAGAGTGAAGAATGGCTCAAACAATGATACACACCGTGACCACTGTTTCTCATATATATAAAATCATATACTATCAGATTTACACGGGTAGGATTAGATACAACCAAATCAAATCAAATCATAAAGAATATTTACAAATAATATCTACAATGATATCTAGTATATCTACTAAGATTATAATAGATATAGATATTATAGGAAGTTAATATTTATATATATAAGTGGGCCGGGCTATATATCTGATATCTCAACACTCTTTAACACTGCCAATCCTCTTCCCTTTCACTAAGTCTGAGAAAAAACAATCCCATTCATCAAAACTGTCTTTACATTTCAAATATTTTGTTAGTTTGCTAACAAAGAGCAAATTACTATCAAGTGAAGAAATAACTAAAACATCTTTCAAAATAATATTATTAGTCAAACGTACACTTCCTCTTCCTATTACCTCAGCTTTGGACCCGTCAGCAATAATAACAAATTGTTTTTCAGAACTAGGAACAAAATCAATCATATTGGATGAATCATTTGTCATATAATTTGTCACATCTAAGTCCACAATTCATGTATCTGGGGATGCAACATTTCTAATGATAGGGTTACTTAAGGTTGCCATGGCACTTGAGCCAACTATTTTTTTAGAATTCTGGTTCTGGCTGACCATTTGCTGAATTATATTCAATAACTCAGCATTGGTCAGATTGGTGTTCTCCTGCTGTGATCCTTCTCCAACGGCCACCATGCCTCGAGCCTCATTTTTCTGTCTCAGTTTCCAGTTAGGTAGTTTGCCATGTAATTTCCAGCACTTATCCTTGTTGTGACCTATCTTGTTGCAATGCTCACAGGTAGGTTTATCTCCTTACTTTGTCTTAGAATCTGCACCAACACCTTTTGCCACCATAGCTACAGATTCTATCATAGATTGAGATGGAGGTGAAATCTGAGTTAATTTTCTCTTGCTCTCATCAAATTTGAATAATTTTCTCTTGCTCTCTTGAAATTTGACTTGAGCAAATGTTTCGGCAAGAGATGGTAAAGGATGTGTTGCCATAATCCTCCTCCTGACCTTATCAAGTTCTGGATTTAGGCCAACTAGAAGAATGTAAATTCGTTCCTTCTCAACTATCTTCTTATAAGTAGCTGCATCTTCACTGCACTTCCACTCATAAATCTCGTATAGGTCTAGTTGCTACCAATACCTTGAGACTGCCCTGTTTGAAATCACGAATCTGCCCCTCAATCTCCATCAAGGCTGCTGTATTTTCTACAGATGAGTATGCTTTCTTCACAGCATCCCACATGTCCTTAGCCGTCTTGTGCAGTACATAAGTCTCACCAATTTCCTATGTCATGGAATTTGAGCCATGACTTTACCATGTGAGTTTCTGCACACCAAGCTCTGAATTTAGGATCTGTAGAATCATGTTAGGTAGCATCCCCTGTCAGATAGTCCTCTTTGCCTCTCCCGATGATGTACATCAAAGTCCCTTGTGACCACTGTGAGTAGTTATTCCCATTAAATCTCTGATTAGTGATAGAGATAGGACTACTTTCAGCACTCACGGGACCGGTGAGAGCATTTTGATGACCCTCTGCAGTTCGGCTAATTCTGTTCACCCATGGAGACACTGGAACTCTCTTTGGTTGTCGACTGGTAAGCCCTCAAAGGACCGAATTTAACCATGATAATTTAATTCATCATGCTCTGATACCATGTGGGAAATTAGAGGAAAGTGATGCCTCTATTTTTTCTTATTTCATAGCTAAGAAAGTCGATACATATATATAAATTTGTATCTAGGATTTCTCTAAGATATCTTGACTTTATCAAGATACTAGGAGCAGAATAATATAAAATCTGTAACAGAAAAGTAGCAGTAAATAGATAAAAATAATAAAAATAACTCAATTAGGGAAAGATAGGTAGGTTTGGGCTACTTATGATACCCAGGAGTGTGCCGCCAACAATAAGGAATATGTGTTGCATATACTGTTCAAATTCATTTTGTCTAGTGTATTTAGTTAAAAAGTTGAGCAGAAATTTGTTTGAAATCAAATTCTATGATTAATTATTCATGATCATTAGTTTCTGGGTTATGATTTCTTTATTATTAGAACTACACAAAGTCAAAATTAGTTGGGAACTGGCATCCACCTAAGTTTGTTTCCCTGTCCGTGAATAAGAATATAAATTTTATAATTTGCTGCATTCTAAAATTTAACATGCTACTGGTGTGAGAGATTCCTCTAGTACACTTGTTTTAAGACTCAATTTTATGACCCTACTAATTTTAAGGCATATGCAGCATACTGGCCATCAAAAGTACGGGTTTGTGGCTTTTGGTTCCTCCCTATTGAATGGCAGTTTACATGTACGATGTGCAGAGAAATTTCAGTAGTTGACCCATCAGGACAGAAAAGTGCAAAAGATTACTTATGTCTCAGACATCTAGAACTGCAAAACTTTATAAAGTCTAAACCAATTTTTGTTGGGTTGAGTTCTATAGGAAGGTATCAATTGTTTTAAACTTGACTCTTACCTTTTATAACATGGTACTTTTGTTGGTGTTTAGTTTCTAAACCTAATTTTTCCCTTTTCTTATGCAGCATGGGTTTTCTGAAAGACCCTCACACGTTTGTTTGTGTTCTTCAGAGTGTTCTGAAGATGACAAATTACAGATTTGTTCTTTTTACAGCGGGATATAAACCTTTAGAATCAGTAGTTCATATGTTTGCCACTGAAATGTCGGATCAGAGATGTCTAAGTGAAGATTGTGTTGTTCTTTTTGGTGGGCGACTTTTTAGCTTTTTTGGGTAAGTGTTCCCATTGTCTTTATTTTAGGAAAATTTTATGGCGGGTTGGAAAAGAACCAGGGCGTGGGTTATCAATGCCTGTAAAATAGAATTTCTGATAGATTTACTGGGATTTCAACAAAGGGTATGCAACTTATTGGGTTTTGTAATGGGGAAATGACACTTGGAGGACCAAAACTTTCAATTAATCCCATTTTAGGACCAAAAAATTCAAAAATACCAGAAAAGGACCATGGTCTCAAATTGATCAAAATTTTAAATAGGAAATTACCTAAATGCCCTTGTTAAAATGTTTTACACTCAACATCTACTTTTTACTACTCTTCTTCTGAAATTTAACATTGAACTTTCCCAATTTTACACTGGGCACAATAAAGAATTCAACTCTCAAAATTTTATACTAATCTTCTGCGTTTTACTACTCATGTTCCACGATTTCACACTGAAGACCCCCAATTTTACACTGGATAAGTCTCAATTTTATACTCAACTTCCATTTTTTACCACTCAACATCTGCTTTTTATTACTCTTTTTCATAAATTTGACACTGAACTTCCTCAATTTTACACTCATATTCTACAATGTGTTCAGTGTAAAATTGGGGATGTTTAGTGTCAAATTTATGAAAAAGAGTAGTAAATAGTAAATGTTGAGTGTAAAATCTTTTTACAAGGGTATTTAGGTCATTTCATATCTACATTTTTTATTAATTTGAGACATGGTCCTTTTCTGGTATTTTCGAATTTTTTGGTCCTAAAATGGAATTAATTGAAAGTTTTGGTCCTCAAGTGTCATTTCCCCTTTTGTAATTTCTGTTTCAATTAAAAGATTATTAGTTTTCATTTTTCTAATGATACTTTTTGAAAAGAGACAAAATGCTTATTAAGTGACCATGCTCTCAATCTTAAAGACGACAGTTCTTTTCATGTGAATAGATCTATACCATATGGTTGGCTTTTCCCAAAATGTGCTGCTGTAATTCACCATGGTGGCAGGTAGGAGAATTTGTATTCTGATCCCTTCGGGTGCTTCGATATTATAGATTTATATGCACTCGAGAGTGCCAATTGTAGTTGCTAATTTTTATTTTGTATTCTTTTCCTTGAATTTAGTGGAACTACTGCTGCTGCATTACAGGCAGGTACACCGCAGGTTAGTAAGGAACTGTGTATTAAATCCTTGTTACCATACATGCTTTATTAGATGCAGATCTTCTTGCTTGAGAAAATGCACAAGAAAGAGCTATAACCTTGCTTAGTATTAAATCTGTCTATATGCCTTCTTCAGGTTTATGGAGTTTGCATTTTCATGCTAATATATGCCTTTGGCGTGCATGGAAGTGATTTGGGTAATCTAGTAAATAATCAATTATTTAATGAATAACCCAAGTTTACATTTGAGTTTGGCTGAGTCAGCCTTCAAAACTATAATCTTTTTTTTTTTTTTGCCATAAAATATAAGCAATTGAGATGAGGAGAAATTTTTAATATTTTGTTGGTGGGCAGAACTGCCTGCGCTTCTCAGTTATAATATATGTCTTGATTAGAAAGCCAATATTCTTCGTCATGCTTCCTAATACCTATTGCCTATTATCGCGCACCAAAAAATAGGAGGGACCAGCACAGGGTATGTGGTTAATCTTGGTCCTGTAAGCCTACAGAAATGAAAAATTTATATACATGGGAATAAATCAAAGATTCATCTCTTTAAACCGTAGTTTTCAAAATTGGATTGGTCATTGAGACACTATCAAGCTTCTAACAGCAAGCTCTGAGCTAAACCCCAACTATAGGGATAGTTTCAGAGTTCCCTATAATCATGAATAACAAATATACTGTACATTAGTTACCTAATACCTATACTAGGTGTGGCTAAGATTATGTATATTCCACCTCAAGCCATTTGTAGCTTATGCTTCCTTTTTATGGCACGATACTCAACTAAATCTCTCCTATTTGGAGCAAATCCAGGATTAAATTTAGAAATTTCCTCAGGGAGCCAAATATGGAGGGATTAATGAATGATTATCACTCTAGATACCCTAGATCAAAGTTCAAAAAGCCGCCAACATGAAGCTCCCATGATTTGAGCACAGTGGAGGTGCGGTGGTTGTTTTGGTTTATGGGTTGCGAGGCAAAAGAGAGAACTACAGAGATGAGGAAGAACATTTGGGTTTGGCCAAGGGAGATGATGGAGAGGAAAAGAAATAGTTCTTTTGTGGCCAAGATAAAAGAGTAGAGAGGTAGAAGGAGATCGGGTAAGTGTTATTCTCTTTTGTGGTGCCTACTTATTTTATTTTATTTTTCTTTTGGGAGAGAGAAATTTTTTTCTGGTATGAAGAGAGAATCATTTGCTTTGTTTTTGCCTAGGAGTGCATGAGAGAGGAATTGACAGAACAATCTTGAGTTTCCTTTCTTTTATTTTTGTTTTTATTTTTTTAACCAAATAAAATAATTGACAGTTGATGGGGTAATGTACTTTCGTCTTGCTCTTCGAATGGGTATGGATTGAGGTTTTTAGGAAGAACTTTTTCTTAATGGAGTTTGGATTTTTGTTCATTGTGGACTTTGTTATAAAATTTTAAATAACTATTAATATAAGACTATGCTCGATGAAGTCTAAACTCTTAAAATCTAAAGTAAGAATAACACTAAATAATCAAATGGTCTTGAATAAGATCATATATTCTTTTCTTTTCGAGGACTAAAATTATGCCAGAAGTGAAAGAATAATTTTGACCCTATCTAAATGGCTAAAATTATGCTTGAAAGAAAGAAAAGTTTTATAAAAATACCTGGACAAAATACAGTGTTTATATTATGCTGCCCTTAATTAGCTAAAAGAACTAGTCTGATTTTTATGCTAATTTCTATCTAAAAGTTTGGATCATTACACATATAATGATTTTCTGTCATGCTTAGGTAATGAGCTGGTTGTGTCTAATGGTGTCCGTCTTCAGCATGTGTATTGTGCATCTTTGGCTGCCTTGTATTATACAATGCAAACTATTCCAACTTGATAAAACTCTTAGGATGCAGATCATGTGTCTTCAAATGAGCTTGAGTGGTTTGAGCAATCTTGCAGGTAGTGTGTCCTTTCATGTTAGATCAGTTTTATTGGGCTGAGAGAATGTTTTGGCTTGGTGTTTCATCTGAACCGCTCCGTAGAAACCATTTGCTGCCTGATAAAAATGATGCGAGAAATGTCCAGGAAGCTGCACATGCACTATCATCCGCAATACACGATGCATTATCACCTAAGGTCAAAGCACGTGCAGCTGAAATTGCTGAAAGAATATCACATGAGGTAATGCCTATTCTTGATGTGGGTGAGCGCAGTTTAAAGTTTTCTTTTGTTTCTTAATAGATCACGATATAGTATACAGTATATGCTTCCAGTGTCACATTGGAATATATGATAATGAAATAAATATCTTTATCACTCCCTGTCGAAGTTTTATGCTCGTGTTTTTCCTCCTCTCCTTTTTGTCAGTTAACAGAAAAATTGAACTGATATCCTTTTCACAAATATATACTTGGAGAACCAAATATCTTCATCTTAATTAGATAGTAGGATTTTTATTTGTCCATTTATTTGAAAACATTTACTTTCTTACGTCTTTAGTTTTATTTTTTTGACATAACTTGTTTCTTTCTTTAGCAATAATTTTTCATTATAAGTTACTCATAATTTACGTACATTATATAAATTTGATAAATTACAGCGTAAAGTGCATGTTATCTTGTCAAATTAAAATGTTGTTTGGAACTTGAATAGTGAAGATAAAAAGTGCATATAGGCCGCGTGCCTCCTCTGTAAAAAAAAAAAATGTGTATAAAGGATTTCAGGCGGCTTATTTCTTGTTCTGTTTGGAGGTTTTCTAGTGTTCTCTCATTTGAGGATTTCTTATCCTCCAAGTTGGATTTTCTTTTATATGTATTAAAATTTCTTTTTTTATGAGGAAAACATGTATAAAGGAGGATATCACTCTCATTTTCTTAAACAAAAGGAAGAAGAGGACGGTTAAATTTAATCTGTGAATAGACCCTTTTCTTCTCGTTCATTAGTCAATTTATTGCATTTTTCCCTACAGCTGGAACTTCTTTCTTTTGAAAGAATTAATTTTTTTTCATGAAGAATATGGTTTGAACCAATTGGTCCTAGAATTTCATGATGCGAAATAACAATTAGTGTCAATCCTGTACAAAAAGAGAAATAAAAGTACAATCATTTGAAAGTGATGAATTGAGAAGTGGTGACTCCAAAACCTTTACATTTTTATTGCCTGTGAAAGTTTTTGCACTCTATTCGAAACACAAGGTTTTGCATAGAACACTCAACTGTATACAAATTTAAGACTTGTGAAAAAAAAATATTTAGGTGCACATCTTTTGTCTTTGCCAATTGGCATTATGTTTTCAAATGAAAGCATGTCATGATGATGGAGAAAAGAGTTGGTTTTTTATAGAACTTAATAGCTTCACATGATCCATGTAGCCGATCTCATTCAGTAGGATAAGATTTTTTGTTACTGTTGTTCTATTTGTTCCTCTAATTTGATTTCCTCTTAAATGTGTATCTTTATCACATTGTCTCTTGTCACCCTAGTGGCTGACCTGCAGCCATGGTCCTTTTAAAAATAAGTCTGGGTCCCTCATTTGAATGAAGTTGAGAAGAATTCAGATTCATTTCTTGTGTTTTCATCAGCTACAAATGTCCATGACTTCATAATTTCACGCAAAATTTATGTGTGGAAACATGCCATAACTATGCTGATATGTTTTCATAATGATGCTCCAAATTGCAGGATGGTGTATCAGAGGCAGTTAAGACCCTCAAGGAAGAACTGGGTTTAATCTGAGATGCACAAGGCAATTACAATATTTCCAAGTATTAACACATCGAATTAGCTTCATTATTACTTCAAATTCAAGGTGGAAAACATGTGTATATGACGGCATCAAGTTCTTTTGACATTTTGTTTCAGTAAGCCCCTTGTATACGAGAATTTTAAATTATAATTCTGATTTGTTATGTGAACCAAAGGTTCTTGTCCTTGGGTCTCTTTTGCAATGATCTTTCATTTTTCTAGGTAACTGGAATGAATTTTTCTAACCTATCTTTTTCTGTAGACAAATTTATTATGGGAAAAATGATGAGCATTTCTTTCTTTCTTTCTTTTCCTCAAGTGTTTGATTGAGAGATTATCAGGGTAGTCATTCTATCAAAGATAAGTAAATTAAGAAAACGTTTGTTTCGACTTTTTTATTAAAAAAAGTTATTTTTTATATAAAAAAGTCACTTTTAAATTATTTTATATCATTTGTTTAAATTTTTAAAAATAATCAGAATTTAAAAAAAAGAGTAGTTTTTTTATTATTTTGAAAAGTTACTTTGAGCAGCTTCTAAAAAAATGTTATTGCAATAGATAAGAAAAAAAATTGAAATGTAAAATTTATCACCGTACAATTGCAAAAATCACAAAATTTTTCCAAGAGAATATCACAATACAAATTCCTAATTTCTCTTTCAATTTAAGAAGAGTTTTTTTCTATTTTAACCAAATGCAAAATAAGTTTTTCTTTTTATAAAATCTTTAAATAATTGATCACTTTTTAAAATAATTTAAAAAGCATTTTTTAAAAAAGATTAAACAAACCGACCCTAAGTCAACTACAAAAAATATAATCATGTTTGTAAAACCTCATAATCAGATTTTTATTTCTACCATGCTTAGTTTTTTTTTTTTTTAATAACTTGGGAAGTATTTTCTCCTAAGTCTGCTGAAGCACTTGCTTCAGCTCTCAGGTAAAACTAATATATACTCTTATGTATTTTGTTGGGTGAATTATTGTGCTACAAAACTCAATAGAATGTTCGGTCAAAAACAATAAATGTTTTTAGTTTGCTGTCTGCAATATCGACAATCATGTTTGAGGCAATGCAATCATCAATTACTTGTTTGGTTTTTGTAAACTCACATTTCAGACAAAGTAATTTACCCCTAAATTCATGTTTGAATTAATGCATCTATCAACTATTTTTTCTTTTTCTTTTTTTTTTTTTTTGGTCATTTGAACGAAGTCCATGTTTGCAAACTGGTTTCCATACACAGTGGACAACTAACAGAAGAAATGAAGGTGTGGGAGACAATCAATCATTATTGTCATACAAAACTTAATTGTTAGGTTCAAGCCTCAATGGTACGTGTTTTATCACTACTAAAAAGGGAATTACAAACAATGAGATAACTTCCTTGCTGTTATTCTTCCATTTCTTTCTTTTTTTTTTTTTCAATGTCAAGATAGGAGGATCATTTTTTTATCTATTTTATTAACGTTTTCTTTATTTATTTGCTTTCAAATCTAATAGTTGTGAATACCAAACAAAGTTGTTGGGCTGACAAATCATTCATTTTGACATGAAACTTTGCATGTACTAGAAACGACATATTTACTTCTCACATGTTTAAATTCTTTAAAACAAAAAACTCGCGTATCAAAATGGTACTTGAATAAATTCGAAGGTTTAATAGAAGTAATTAAAAAATGACAGGAATTCTAATTTTAGCACATTTAAGTATTCAAATGACAGGAATTTTGTTTTAAGTTAATTTTATATTATGATACAAAGATACAAGTATGAGTATCGTATATGATATAATATTACACATTAAATATGATAAATTTTAAAATTTTAGGGATAAATATAAGAGATATACATATAAAATAATACATATATGTAATAAATTTATGAATAAAAATATAAAAAATTTTGAGTTTTAAACAAGCATTTTAAAAATAATATAAAAATATCTACATAAAAAAATTGAGTTTTCTTATAAAATCATAAATCATTTTAGAATTTTATCAAAAAAAAAATGAAAAATACCTTATCATAAAGTACGGTACGTCTTTCATATATAATATATATTGGATATATGTATACCTTATAATTATCCAAGGAATAGAGATTTTTTATATAGGGAAAAATACACATAATTTCTCTTAACTTTGGTTCAATTACATATCACTTCCCTAACTTTTAAAAGTTTAGAATAAAGGCTTTAAATGTTTTATATTTTGACCACCATCTCTCCCACCATTAAAGTTGCAGTTAAAGTTAACAATTTTTGCTATCTCATTTTTTGTTGATCATGTCATATCATTCTAGAAATGAATACTTGGCATCTTATATGGAATTTCAAGTATTCCATTATTTTATTTAGACTTAAAAATCATTTCCTCCCACCAACAAGATACTAGCACAATTAGTAGATGGCTAAATCCCTTAAACATGCTATCTTGGGTTCAATCTCTAACCTTGTATATAAAAAATATTTTGATGGGAGAGGTACATCCACTTTTAATGATTTTTACGCCTCAAAGAAATTAATTTAATGAATGCAAATTTAGTTTGATTCTTGGCCGTGTGTATAAAAAATTCTTTAATGGGAGAGGTACAACTCACTTTCAATAATTTTTACGCCTCAAAAGAATTAGTCTAATGAATGCAAGTTGCTCTTTGGGAAGAGACTAGAATATAGGTACCTCTTGAAGACTTCATGAATTTGCTGTGAAAGGAGTTGAGGATGAAGGAAAAATGACTATGTTATTATAAGTTAGAAAAGTTTTTCTCCATATGCTATAAGTTTGAAAAATTTTCTTAAAATAGTATAAATTATCTCAGTTTGAGACAAGCCGATTTCGCTTCTTTTTTAAAGCAAAAATTGGTTTGAAACAAGCCAAGATGTGTATTATTTGATGGTTAAAAATTAATAAAAATTGTTACAATAATTATGTAATGATAAATAATGATTGAGTAATAAATATAATAATTAGTAATGATTGACAATGGATAATTGTGTAATGATTAATCAAATTTCATAATCATAGAATAATGATATAAAGAAATGATTAAGTAATGATTAAAAAATAATGTCTATTTAAAAAATAAAAAATATTATTGAAATTAATAATTTTTAATTAAATACTAAAAATAAGTAAAGGGAAATTTTTTTATTAATTAATAATTAACTATATTAATTGATAATAAATTAACAAATAATAATTAATAACAAGCAATTAAGATTACAATTTGATACAATAATTAAAGTAAATTTTTCCTTTGGGAAGAAAAAATTGTGGAAATCCTATACATAATGACTTCTTATACCACATCTTGGTCTCCTTCTAACACGTGGTCGTTCTTGTCTTATTGGTTTCTCATGTTGAGATTCAGGTGACTCTGTGGTATTAAGAGCCGGTGGAGTATTCAAATCAAATATAGGAAACTCAACATGAGAAATTGGCGAAACATATTATACAGATGATTATACTTATTTTAGTAAAGATTGACAAAAAAAATAAGTGAATATAGAGATAAAACTAAATATAAAAAAAATAGTAAAGTTTCAAGCAAAATGTATCAAAAATTATGAAGACAAATCTGAGATAGAGATAAAGGACATAGAAAGAAGATTTGAAGAGTTCCACTAGTTTCTTTGAATTCTAAAATGAAGAGAATGAGTCAAACGCACTGCTTACAGTTACTCAAAAATATGAAATAAATGAAGAACGTGAACAAAATTCAATAAAGTTTCAAGCAAAATGCACTAAAAATTATAAAATAGATCTAAGATGAAGATGAACGACAGAGGAAGAAAATTTGAAGAACTCCACTAATTCCTCTGAAATCTAAAATGAAGAGAAGAAGTAAAACACACAAAGCGTTATCCTTACTTAAAAATATGAAATGGACAAACTTGAAAATATGCCTTGTGCTTTTAAACAAGTTTGCAGCTTCACGCTTCCCCTACTCTGCACATTCCCCTATTTAGCCTAGTCAGAGTGACTGATCTCAATCTGACCAGACAAGACACAATATACAATATTGTGCCTTGTCTTTTTTAAAAAAAATATATTACCTGAATCTTGGTTTCTCTTATTTTTTACAAACATTGTCTTTTAAAAAAGAAGATTACCTAAATCTCGGTTTCATTTTAACATGCTTCTGTGAAGATCTCAGTTCAAGAGAGATCAAGTCTTGTCAAAAAATCTTGAACCAAGATCTTCAAATATATATATATTAAACATTGTCTTGCCAAGCGCATGTTACTCGCATCGTTTGGTTCTTTCCCGTGACTTTTGGTGTTGTCATTTCAAAGTAAAAAAAAATGATTAACAACTTTGTACTCCCTCCTCATATGCTTTATAGTGGCAAGTCTTGCCATTTACCAAAAAAAAAGTTATACACATAATACCTCCCTCTATTCCTTTAAGTGGGGTGTGCCAAGCCTATATAGTAATACAGTGCATAGTACTCCATCTCCCTATTCCTTTATGTGTGTGTTGGGATTTCGGCTCTTTTCTTTTGGTTTCACAAGACGAAACATTGCCATGTTGTAGTGTTGTGTCTTATCATTTCTTTCTTTAAAGCATAAAATTTAAAGTATGAATTAAAAAAAATTTTTAGTAAGATAAATTATTTGAAGCTATACATAATTAGCTATATATTCATTCCACTTTTAAATAATAGATAATTTTTGAAAAAATTATTTGATTCAAATATAAGATATTTTGTAATATTATTTAATATAATAATAATTTTTGTATATCTCTAGTTTATATTCTCCTAAGTTTCTTTTATAAGGGCCTTTTTAGAACTTTTTTCTAGTCCTCTTTATATAGGACCTTATAATATTTAGTCATATTCTTTCTACTTTATCCTCTATCATTTATTTCTTCTCGTAAATTGTTATTAGATTTTTTTATGAAAGAAACACTTTCAATTGTTCAATTAGTAATATTTTTAGTTTTTTTTCAATTAGTCTCATACTTTTCAACTTAATAATGATAGAAAGTTTTTATTTAATGTAGATTGTATTATTATAATAAATAGAGATAGAAAAGGAATTTTTTTTTTTAATTTTAAACAAATAACTAATTTCCTTAATTTACGTGAAGTTGTTAAAAGTCCTTTATTAAAAGGATAAAAAAAGTAATTAATAGTAATTAATAAATAAGAGATAAATAATATAAGAAGTATGAAAGATAATATAAATTAATAAAAGCAAAATATTGAAATTTTATAACAAATTTAATTATTTAACTATTTTTTAATATGTGTAAAATAATAATTAAAAGTTTCTTATATGGAATATGTTAGCAAGGCTGACTTCCCAAGAGGGGGTGAATTGGAAAGATTGAAATTTTTTTGCACAAAGTGAAATGGGTGAAGATAGCACAGTGTAATGGAAGCAACGTATAAAACAGAGCAAGCAGAAAAGTAAAGATAAGGAGAAGAAGACTCTGTAATTTATCCTGGTTCGGTCTATCCACTTGACCTACGTCCAGTCCCCAAGACAACTCTTGAGATTTTTCACTATACAGCAAGAATTCAACGGGCTTCTTGCTAATGCCACAGTACAATGAGTATGCTTTGTTTCTGGAGCTTTTTCAATCTCTCTAAGCACTTTTACAATGTGTTTCCCAATCCCCCTGTGATTTCCCCTCACAAGTAAATCTATCTTTCAGATGAATAGAAGATTATTTACAAAGATATAACTCTCTTGAATAGAGTAGATATGAAAGTTAAAGTACAGATATTGAAGTTGAGAGAATAAAAGCTTTTGAGATGAAGATTTGGCAGAGATTCGATATATACAAGTTTGATTAGTTATCCACAACTTCAAATGATATTATGTTTATAGATTTAGGTCTCAAATGTTCATTAGAGACAAAATCTATCCGTTGGGGAAGTTATCCAACGGTTACTCTGAAAAACTATCCGTTTACCAACTGCATTTAATGTTTCTGACATACTGAAATTCGAATTTTGGTTGGTCAACAGAAGAATTTCGAAGAAACCGAAGGTTAAAGCTTCCAATGTTACAGCACGAAGTTCGTCTGTTCATGAAGTGAAATTCGAATTTTGATGCTTGTAAAATATTTTCACAATGTGACATACGAATTTTCAAGAAGAAAGTTTTTCGGTTAAGTGTGAACAGTGTTTTCAATTTTCTACAGTGCCTTCGAAATTCGAATTTTGGAACCCCAAAATTCGTCTGTCTATAGAACGTTCAAGGAGGCACAGTAGTTTACTTTCTTCGAAATTCGAATGTTGAAGGAGTGAAATTCGTCTGTCAGAGAGATTCTTTTCAGACTAACTTCAACATTCGAAGTTACAAAACTCTGTCATTCGTATATCAATATTTCATTTCAACAGACTCACAACCTAAGCTTCTAAAATTTGAATTTTAATATTCAAAGTTCGTCTGACAGAAAGAAGTTTTGAAACTTAAATTATTCTTGATCTCAGATGAACCTTAATATTGTTTCAGACGAATTTCTTCCATTTTCATAAGTTGTGTTTTGTCTGAAATTCGAATTTTGAAGACTTAAAGTTCGTCTGTTTCAAAGAAGCTCCTTTCAGACTTATATGAAAATTCGAATGTTGGAAATCCAAAGTTCATCTGTCAAAGAACATTTTTAAACTCAATTTCTTCTTGAATTCAGATGAACTTCAATATTATTTCAGACGAATTTCTTTGGTTCTCACAAACTGCATTGTATCTTAAATTCGAATATTGGAGATATGAAGTTCGTTTATCACTAAAAAGCTTCTTTCATACTTTGATGAAAATTCGAATATTGGAGAATCAAAATTCATCTGACAGAGAGA
The DNA here is from genome assembly GCA_026686845.1 of Adenanthera pavonina. Classification (NCBI taxonomy): domain Eukaryota; kingdom Viridiplantae; phylum Streptophyta; class Magnoliopsida; order Fabales; family Fabaceae; genus Adenanthera; species Adenanthera pavonina. Next base: position 17,573,299 of record JAIVEN010000017.1, read on the forward strand.
CATCTCTTCAGACTTATTCAGTTTTATCTCGAAATTCGAATTTCCAATATGATAGTTCAGTTTAAACTATCAAACTTTGTCTGTTTGTGGGTATTTTTCAGATAAGTCAAGATTTAACATAAAATCAAGGTTTAAAAACATCTTTTTTTAAAATCAAAATCTTTTACCCTCTTTTAAACATAACAAAAGATCCTACAGAAGATCTAGCAGCTATTACTCAGAAATTCTTCACTTGAAACACTTTGATCTCCTTTGATATCTTCAATCCAAGCTCTTGGATGTTAGTTTGGAATCATCAAAACTCTTGATTCAACATTCTCCCCCTTTTTGATGATGACAAAATAACTCACAAACTGGATTAGTACTTGTGTTTGCTTTAACAAGCTCCCCCTCAACATATGCATTTTTTTTTCAGAAGACATCATACATAGTAGATTAAGTAAAGATATTCAAAGGGTAATAAGCTCTCAATATTGCAACCAAGAAATGCATTCATTTAATCAATTGTTGCAATACACATACCAATTAAAGATTAAATACATCAGGGATCAGTTCTTCAAAAAAAAAACACAAACAACAAACAGACAAGCAAAGCACAACAAGAGGATTCAGCCTAAGATCTAATCAATCACTTCTTCTTTGGCTTAGTCTTCTTGCTGTACGTCTTTCCTTTTCCAGATGGCTTAGCAAATTTTCCAGCTTGCTTAGTCCCAGTTTGCTTTATCTTCTCCCCCTTTTTGGCATCATCAGGAAGGCCAACAAAGTCCAATGGAGGAGGAATCTGAGAGATAGGAACAGCTTGAAGAGGGACAGGAGCAAAAGGAATCTCTGGCTGAACTTGTGCAGGAGGCTCAGCAGGCTCAAGGCTGGGTTCTTCATCATCAGAAACCTCAAGTAGCTCTTACATTTCCTTCCTGGAAAGAGCCAGTTGAGCTCTCTGTTCCTCTGAAAGACCATACACAGCAAGAGAAGGAGAAGCTAGTTTAGCAGGAGGAAACATTTCTTCAAGCCGTCTTCTCTGAGCTTACAGTAGAGCATTGTGAGCAATGGCAATGTAGTCAACAACAGGTACAATGCTCCTTTCTTCATTGCTTGCACCTTCCTGCATAGAAGAGGTTGAAATGGCTGCAACCAGTCTTTCAACTTGCTTTGATTCGTGAATGGACAGAATTGATTCTTGAGCATCTTCTTGCATAGGCTCAGGAAGGCTTGTTTCTTGAAGTCCTTCTTCTTCCAAACCATAGTCCGAGGGTGGACCAGGACTTGGTGTCCTCATTGCACCAGCACCATCTATATCATCATCATGATCAGGGGAGGCAAACTCGAATGGGCTAGGAGGCTCAGGAGTTGGAGATTGGACAGGCACAGAAGACCCTGGCTGAGGTGGAGCTGAAGTGGTAGGAATTGCACTTCTGATCTCTTCATATGCATCGGCCACCACCTTCATGTTCACAGCCAACTAATGAATTTGATCTTGCAGATGAGCAAATTTGGCATTTTGCTCATCTCTGATGCTGAGAATGAGTGTAGACAGACTGTCATACAACTCAGTGATCTTGGTTGGCTTGGTCCGTGAGAAGGGAGTAGAAGGAATGTGAGTGGGCTTAGATGGAGATGGAATAGGCACAGAGGGCTGAGTGGTAGGTCTGGCAAGAGCCTCAGAAGTACCCTTTTGGTGTAGGGAGGCACCTTCAACAAAGAAGAGATCTTCAGTTCTTCCTGCTCCCTTTCCAACCCATCTTCCTTCATCCTTTTCAATGCCCATTCTTTGCAGTTCTTCTTCCTTGAAGATTTCAGTGGGCTTGCCCTTCCCTTTCTCAATATGCTGAATTCTGGCATACTGCAGAATTCTGGAGATGATAGCAGCATAAGGGAGTATGGAGTCCTTTGTATGATCTCTAGCCTTGATCATGCGTTGGAGAATGAGGTGTCCCATATTAATCAGTTTCCCACGTATAATTGCAGCCACGACATGTGCCTCTGCCCTTGTTATCAAGTTGAAGCTGCCTCCTTTGTTGAATATAATCCTGGACACTATGTAGTGCAGGATCCTCACTTAAACACTGAGGTCTGTGGGCTTCAACAGGTTTATGGATGGCCAATTTTCCCTCCTTCTGAACAGTGTGCTCAGAATAGTGCTCTCCTTGTAGTTCAGAGAGGGACCACCTTCTTCATCAGTCATATCTGCCTCATCCATATACCCAGAGGTATTGATATCAATCTTGAGTCCATCTTGCCCAGGGATCTCCAGCACCTCATTGAATGTCTCATCAGTAAGCTAAATGGTCCTAGACCTCAGATTTACTGCCCACTTCTTCTTCTTGTTGTTGTATTTTAAAGAGGCGTACCATGATTTCACCACCTCATTATCATTTCTCTCTAATACTTCCAATAGATTCTTGTATCTCATCGTCCATATACCAGCATCAAAATTATTGGAGACTAAGAAATCTTCCAAATTTACACAATGTGGCTTAATTACCTTTTTTTTGGCAAACTTGGTGGAGTAATCTTCTTGAATCTGTGGTGTGCTCCATAATGGCAGTGTGGTAAGCTCGTACTCTCCAGATTGAGTACTGAAAGTTGAAGTGGAAGCAACAGCAGCAGCTTCTGAAGGAATTGGAACCGAAGGTTCTGCACTTTTTGGTGAGGAGGGTCCAGCTTTCTGAGAATCTGCTTTGGATGCAGTCTTTTGGCATTTGGTGGGAGTTGCCTTACTGGATTCGGCTTTTCTCTTTGATTTCTCTCCTTCCTTCGAGGCATATTGTGATTTAACATTCCTCTTTGGTCGGGCCTCAGCTTTCTTAGCTTCAGGATTTTTAACTCTTGCCATTTTTCGGATGAACGTTGCAGAATGAGGCTTAGAATGGATTTAAATGAAGCGAAAGGAAGTTTAAATGGTGGGAAGTGGCAGTTTTTGGTCAGAATTGAAGGGAATTAATGAGAGAATTAGAACAGACTCAGAAGAGTTAAGAATAGGGTTACGTTTGTTCTTTGGAAAACCATCGGATTTAACGTATGTAACCGTCTGACAGACAAATTTTGAGAGGTCAAAATTCGAACTTCAGGCAGTTACAAGTTAAACCGTTCAGCAAAGCTTACTGACAGACAAATTTTCTTCTGAAAGTTCGTCTGACAGTGACTTGGAAAAATCAATACAAGCACAACAGACGAATTTTGTTCTAACAAAGTTCGAATGTTGAAGAGAGAACAGCAGGCAACAAACAAAGCATCAACCAATAGACGAATTAAGCATGCAGAACTTCATCTTTCAAGCATTCAACATTAATAACATGATTCAACAGACAAATTTTGAACTGAAAATTTGAATTTTTCAACTTTTGTGAAGTTTGTCCAACATTCGTATGTTAAGAAATGATAATTCGTATAACAATGATGGACAAACATAACTTTGAAATTTTGCTTTTGAAAATTCGAATTTCCAAGATTCAACAAACGAATTTCGAGGCATCACCGAGAACTGTTCCAAGGCATAACAGGCTGAAGTTCGTCTGTTGGTCCACTAAAATTTGAATGTTGACCACGTTAACTAGTTCAAAAACACAGTTTATGAAGCAAAATACGTCTAACACACATTAAAATACGAATTTCATCTTTAAAAACTTACAGAATTGATCCAGAACTTAGATTTTTCGTCATTTACTTCACTTTCTGGTTGTTCCATTCTGGTGTGCTCCAATCTTCAAGTTTATTGCCATTGAATCTTGTGAGGAGCACCTGCAACTTAAATTAAACATTCTCCAATGCTAAAGTTAGAATTAATCTTAAAGATGAAACCTTTGAAAGCAAGATTGCACGAGAATAACTTACAGTTCACTGGGATTTACCATACCCAATTTTCTCCTTATTTTGCAATGCCTGTCTTCTGATAGAGGCTTTGTGAGTATATCAGCAACTTGATCCTCTGTTGGGATGTACTCCAATCTGACTTCTCCTTTCAGAACGTGATCCCTTATGAAGTGGTGCCTAACTTTAAGATGTTTCTTTCTTGAGTGCATGACAGGATTTTTGGTGATATTTATGGCACTTTGGTTATCACACATGATTGGTATCTCTTTCATTTTAACCTCAAGATCTTCAAGTTGCTGCTTCATCCAGATAATTTGGGCACAACAGCTTCCAGCTGCAACATACTCAGCTTCTGCAGTGGATAGAGCCGCACTGTTTTGCTTTTTGCTGAACCATGAAACCAGGGATTCTCCAAGAAACTGACAAGTTCCACTTGTGCTTTTTCTGTCAGTTTTGGATCCTGCAAAATCAGCATCAGTGTATCCTTTGAGATCTTTTCCATTGCTTTTTGGATACCAAAGACCCATCTGTGATGTTCCAATAAGATATCTGAAAATTCTTTTCACAGCAGTTGCATGGGTTTCTTTGGGGCATGATTGGAACCTTGCACACATACAGACACTGAACATAATGTCAGGTCTGCTGGCAGTTAAGTACAGCAGGGATCCAATCATTCTTCTGTACTGAGTAATGTCAAACATCTTCTCATTCTCATCCATGTCCAGTTTGGTTGCAGTAGCCATAGGTGTTCCCATTGGCTTGGCATTCTCCATTCCAAACTTCTTTAGCAGCTCCTTTAGATACTTGGATGGACTGAGAAAGATGTCATCATCTTGCTGTCTGATTTGTAGTCCAAGAAAAAGTTGAGTTCACCCATCATAGACATCTCAAATTCTCCCTGCATTAACTTAGAAAAATTCTTGCAAAGAGCTTCATCAGTAGCACCGAAAATAATATCATCAACATAGATTTGAACAATTAGTAAATCTTTGTTTTCTTTCTTAGTGAATAAAGTTGTGTCAACTTTGCCTCTATTGAACCCCTTTTCAGTTAGAAAATTGCTCAGTCTCTCATTCCATGCTCTAAGAGCTTGTTTTAAACCATAAAGAGCTTTCTTCAGTTTATAAACATGGTTTGGTTTTGTAGAATCCTCAAAACCTGGAGGTTGATCTACATAAACTTCTTCCATGATATATCCATTTAGAAAGGCACTCTTTACATCCATTTGATACAGTAAAATATTTTTCATGCATGCATATGCTAGCAATATTCTTATAGCTTCTAATCTAGCTACTAGTGCAAAGGTTTCTTCAAAATCAATACCTTCTTCCTGATTATACCCTTTAGCAACCAATCTAGCTTTATTTCTGATTATTGTTCCAGATTCATCAAGTTTATTTCTGAAAACTCGTTTGGTACCAATAACAGGATGATTTTTGGGTCTAGGCACTAAATCCCAAACTTGATTTCTTTCAAATTGATTTAATTCATCTTGTATAGCCAAAATCCAGTATTCATCAGTTAGGGCTTCTTCAACACATTTGGGTTCAATTTGAGAAATGAATGCGCAGTTGAGCATTTGATCCCTTAACTGTTTTCTGGTTTTGACTCTCTCTTGAACATTCCCTATTACTTGATCAACAGGATGATTCCTTTGATATCTCCAAGCTCTAGGGAGTTCTTGAGATGTTTCTTCATTATTTTCTTCATCAAACTCTTGCTCCTGGATATCTTCCTCTGTGTTAACAGATTCAGATATCTTTGGAGGTTCAGTTTTACTTTTATCAGAAATGCCTAGTTTTTCAAAGTTGAAAGCAAGATCATCCTCATTGGTAACATGTTTTGAAACAGTTTCATTTTCAATAAAAACCACATGCACAGATTCTTCTACCACATTTGATCATTTATTATAAACTCTATATGTCTTACTCCTACTAGAATAGCCCAGAAATATACCTTCATCGGATTTGGCATCAAACTTACCAAGATTTTTTTTCCCATTATTGTGAACGAAGCATTTGCACCCGAACACATAGAGATGTGACAGATTTGGCTTTCTTCCCTTGTACAGCTCATATGGAGTCTTCCCAAGGATTGGTCTGATGTAGGCTCTATTTATGATGTAACTTGCTGTATTCACTGCATCAGCCCACAACACTTGAGACAGTTCCTTCTCATTCAGCATAGCTTTGGCCATCTCTCTAATAGTTCTGTTCTTCCTTTCTACTACCCCATTCTGTTGAGGGGTCCTTGGAGCTGAGAAGTTGTGGTCAATCCCATGCTCATTGCAGTACTCCAGGAAGTATGCATTTTCAAATTCTCCTCCATGGTCTGACCTGATTGACACAATAGAAATGCCTTTCTCATTTTACATTTTCTTAGCTAAGGTCACAAATGCATCAAAGGTATCACTTTTAGAGGAAAGAAATAATGTCCAAGTGAATCTAGAATAATCATCTACAATCACAAGCACATACAGATTACCACCAAGACTTTTCACCCTAGATGGTCCAATTAAGTCCATATGCAGCAATTCAAGTGGTCTAGTTATGGTAACTACATTTTTAGATTTAAGAGATGATTTAGTTTGTTTTCCTCTTAAGCATGCATCACATTCTTTATCTTTTTCAAAAGATATTTTTGGCAGACCAGTTACTAGCTCATTTTTAACGAGCTTAGACAGTTGATTCATGTTCACATGAGCTAATCTTCTATGCCATAACCAGCTATCATTATCCTGACTAATTAAGCATACAGAATCTAAGGGAGGAAGTTCATCAAGATCAATAGTATAGCAGTTACCATCCCTTTGAGCTTTGAGGATTACTTTGTGATCACTTTTTCTGATGACCAGGTAAAACTTTGAGTCAAACAGCACCCAATTTCCTTTATCACAGGTCTGACTCACGCTTAGCAAGTTGTGGTTGAGGCCAATCACAAACAGCACCTCTTCAATTGGTGTTTCTGGATTTTTGCCCACAATGCAAATACCAACAATTTTGCCATATTGATCACCTCCAAAGGTCACCTTCCCTCCTTTCTTGTCTCTAAAGGTGATGAACTTCTCCTTATCACCAGTCATGTGACTTGAGCAGGCACTGTCCATATACCATTTGTTGCTTTTCTTAGCTTTGAGACAGACCTGCAAAATAATGTTTATGTTTCATTTTAGGTACCCAAATTTGCTTGGGTCCTTTTAGGTCAGTAGATTTTTTCCTAGATGCAGATGCAACTTTGGGAACCCATTTAACTTTCCTGCCAAGTCCATTTTTCTTCAAAGCACAAGAACTGGAAATATGTCCCTTTTTGTTACAGAAATGACAGGTAGTGAAGGGACTGCTAGATTGAGAAGTAGGAAGAAAACAATGCAGATAATATTTTTGTCTTGTATGCCTTGGTTGATTATATGTTTCAATGCGAGAAGACATGTGATCTTTCTTTTTGTTGCTCTCAGCATGCACAAAATGTCTCATGTATGCATTCTGGTTTTTCTTCCTAATTTTTTCTTTGATAGCACATGGATCATAGCCAAGACCAGCTTTTCCTTGTGATATTCTTTGGCTCCCCATCAAGGCAAACAACATATCTTTACCTCTAGTGAGCCTAGACATACTTTTTACTAGATATTCATTAGCTTGCTTTAGTTCAATACATGAATTACAGCAAACAGATTCAGCAGTAGGTAGAGAGGTGATTTCAGAAATGTTGCTTTGAGATTCCAGTTTATTAATCTTTCTCTTTGCTAGTTTTAGTTCTTTAGCAACTTTAATAAACTCATCATGAAGCTCATGAAATGCATCAAGTAACTCAGAATATGAAGGTTCAGACTCATATACCTCTTCTTCCTGATCACTGCTGCATGAGGGTTCAGCTTCCTCAGAAGCAAGTGCCATCAGGCAGATGTTGGCAATCTCATCCTCATCCTCTTCCCCCTCATCTGAGCTATTGCCCCATATTGATGAGATGTAGGCTTTCTTCTTCTTCCCTTTGTCAGCAGCTTTCTTATCCTTTTCTTGATTTTTGAGGAATTGAGGACAATCTCATTTGATGTGTCCCTGCTTCTTGCATTCATAGCAAATCACAGGCTCTTTTGTCTCTCTCTTGCTTTCACCAGCTACTTCCTTCTTGAAGAATTTCATGTTCTTCTTCTTATTGTAGAATCTTCCGAATTTTCTGACCATCACAGCCAGAGTTTCTTCATCCAGCTCATCTCCTTCGTCAGATTCTTCTTCCTTTTCATCAACAGCTTTGAGGGCAAGGCCTTTCTTCTTTCTGCCCAGCCCAGCTTCCTTGAGAGCTTTGATTTTTCCTTCATACTCCCCAAGGCTACCGAAGAGAGCTGTGACAAAGACCATTGATTCTCCTCTGGCTTCCTCTATTGCTGTCACTTTGGGCTGCCATTCCAGAGGGAGAGCTCTGAGTATCTTTCTTACTTTTTCAGACTGAGTGTATTCCTTTCCCAGGCTCTTCAATTGATTCACAATGAGAGTGAATCTCTTTTGGAGCTCATTTACAGTTTCTCCTTCAGCCATTCTGAAGCTTTCATACTCTCCAATGCATGTGTTTAGTCTATTTTCCCTGACCCCAGTTTTTCCTTCATGTGCAATCTGCAGAGTATCCCACATCCTTTTTGCAGTGGAGCATTGTGAGACTGTAGAATTCATCCTGGTTCAGGGCACTGACTAAACAATGCTTTGCTTTGTAATTTAGCAGGACTCTCCTTCTGTCTTCCTCATTCCACTCTGCTTCTAGCTTCTCTTTGTGTCTTCCATCTTCAGTTAGAGTCATTGGGACGAAATCTCCTTTCTCAATGACTGACCAGATATCAAGATCAATTGATTGGAGGTAAATCTGCATCCTCATCTTCCAGTACCCATAATGTTCTTCACTGAAGCCTGATGGTCTATTAGTGTTGTTCCCTTCAGGAAGTATGCTTTCTCCAAAGCTAGCCATCTTAATTCCCGGACTGTGAGATCCTTTGAATGGGAAACCACGCTCTGATACCACTTGTTAGCAAGGCTGACTTCCCAAGAGGGGGGTGAATTGGGAAGATTGAAATTTTTCTGCACAAACTGAAATGAGTGAAGATAGCACAGTGTAATGAAAGCAACTTATAAAACAGAGCAAGCTGAAAAGTAAACATAAGGAGAAGAAAACTCAGTGATTTATTCTGGTTCGGTCTATCCACTTGACCTACTTCCAGTCCCAAAGATAACTCTTGAGATTTATCAACTATACAGCAAGAATTCAACGGGCTTCTTGCTAATGCCACAGTACAACGAGTATGCTCTATTTCTGGAGCTTTCTCAATCTCTCTAAGCACTTCTACAATGTGCTTCCCAATCCCCTTGTAATTTCCCCTCACAAGTAAATCTATCTTCCAGATGAATAGAAGATTGTTTACAAAGATATAACTGTCTTGAATAGAGTAGATATGAAGGTTAAAGTACAGATATTGAAGTTGAGAGGATAAAAGCTTTTGAGATGAAGATTTGGCAGAGATTCGGTACATACAAGTTTGATTAGTTACCCACAACTTCAAATGATGTTATATTTATATATTTAGGTCTCAAATGTCCGTTAGAGACCAAATCTATCCGTTGGGGAAGTTATCCAATGGTTACTCTGAAAAACTATCCATTTACCAACCGCATTTAATGTTTCTGACATACTGAAATTCGAATTTTGGTTGGTCAACAGACGAATTTTGAAGAAACCGAAGGTTAAAGCTTCCAAAGTTACAGCATGAAGTTTATCTGTTCATGAAGTGAAATTCGAATTTTGATGCTTGTAAAATATTTTCACAATGTGACATATGAATTTTCAAGAAGAAAGTTTTTCGGTTAAGTGTGAACAGTGTTTTCAATTTTCTATAGTGCCTTCGAAATTTGAATTTTGGAACCCCAAAATTCGTCTGTCTGTAGAACGTTCAAGGAGGCACAGTAGTTTACTTTCTTCGAAATTTGAATGTTGAAGGAGTGAAATTCGTCTGTCAGAGAGATTCTTTTCAGACTAACTTCAACATTCGAAGTTACAAAACTCTGTCATTCATATGTCAATATTTCATTTCAACAGACTCACAACCTAAGCTTCTAAAATTCGAATTTTAATGTTCAAAGTTCGTCTGACAGAAAGAAGTTTTGAAACTTAAATTATTCTTGATCTCAGATGAACCTTAATATTGTTTCAGACGAATTTCTTCCATTTTCATAAGTTGTATTTTGTCTGAAATTCGAATTTTGAAGACTTAAAGTTCGTCTGTTTCAAAGAAGCTCCTTTCAGACTTATATGAAAATTCGAATGTTGGAAATCCAAAGTTCATCTGTCAGAGAGCATTTTTAAACTCAATTTCTTCTTGAATTCAGATGAACTTCAACATTATTTCAGGCGAATTTCTTTGGTTCTCACAAACTGCATTGTATCTTAAATTCGAATATTGGAGATGTGAAGTTCGTCTGTCACTAAAAAGCTTCTTTCAGACTTTGATGAAAATTCGAATATTGGAGAATCAAAATTCGTCTGACAGAGAGACATCTCTTTAGACTTATTCAGTTTTATCTCGAAATTCGAATTTCCAAAGGTAAAGTTCGAATTTCCAATATGACAGTTCAGTTTAAACTTTCAAACTTCGTCTGTTTGTGGGTATTTTTCAGATAAATCAAGATTTAACATAAAATCAAGGTTTAAAAATATCTTTTCTTAAAATCAAAATCTTTTACCCTCTTTTAAACATAACAAAAAATCCTACAGAAGATCTAGCAGCTATTACTCAGAAATTCTTCACTTGAAACACTTTGATCTCATTTGATATCTTCAATCCAAGCTCTTGGATGTTAGTTTGGAATCATCAAAACTCTTGATTCAACAGAATATACATTATTTTAAAAAACATATCTCGTTTAAAAAATCGGTATGTCTAAACGTCACATTCCCTCGTTATTCTTTTATTTTTGTCTAGTATAAGATCTTGGTTTTATGAAAACCAAGATCTATATGTTTGGAAAAATAAGATCTCGGTTTAGTGAAACTGAGATTTTTATTTGGCATCATTATATCTCGATTTAAAGGAAACCGAGATATATCTTTGTTCATTTCCTGTCAAACTGTCAAAATAATATCATAGCTGATATTATTCTATGGTATCAGTACACATTTTCTCGGACTCTAACAAACCGAGATCATATAATTTGTAGTATTTGGGTAAATAATTTTCAATTTATAGTATATTGGGAAATTATTTCTTTGGGTGATGTATCCCAGTAAAAAAGCAAAGGATGAAGGCAATGGGATTTTAGGGAGAAAATGACAAAATGGGCCAGATGCTATTTTTTCAGTCTAAATAAAATAATTAAAATACTCAAAATTCCATAACAGAGGCCAAGTATTCTTTGTTAGAATGATATGGCATATGACCAACAAAAAAAAATAATGAGATAGCAAAAACCATTAATGAAGATCTTTATTTTAAACTTTCGATGTTAAAGTCCTGATATGTTGGTGATCTAAAATTTATGGGTGGTTACATGTATTTTAGCCTTATATAAATATATGCTTTTAGAGTTGTATCAGTACAACCCCTATTATTTGGTCACTAAGAAAATGTCTTTATTAGTTGACAATGGGTGGCTGCCAGTTTTCCTTCTTTTTTCTTTAAAAAACAAAAGTTTTGTCTTGCACCCCTTGTATAATCTTGAGGGCTTTTTTTTTTTTTTTTAATGTCAGTAGATGTGGAGCCCATAGATTTTATGTAATTTGAGGAATGATATGTATTGTTAATTATTTGTTAATAACGTGATTTATTATAGATTCTACATTTGATAAAGATATCCAAACCCTGCAAGTATTTCAGTGTCACGCTTGGATTGCATTGTTCCGAAAATATATTGAAAAATAAAAAGTCATATAAATTAAACATTTTCCAGGTCAACCTATTTATATATATATATAAATTATAAATATTCAAAAAAAAGTCATATATAACTCTGTTTGAAAATAAACTTATTTAATATTAGATTTAAATTAAAAAATTCATATATAATGCATTTTTGTAGCTTTCTTATTCCATCCAAACAAACACACTTTTTAACCAAATCATATAAATTAATAAAAGTAATAAAAATTAGTTGAGGTTTTATTTTTTCAAAAAATATTATAATATTCTAAAATTACCCTTAATTAAACTCATAAAAATGTCCAACCAAATAAAGTCATAAAAAATGGCTCATTTTTTCTCCATACGAAAAAGAAAGTCAAGAGCCCTACTTTCAATTCAATACAATAATTATGAAGGGCATATTTGGATAAACAAATTAATAAATGCTTCATGCATTTTGTAAAAGATTTTATAATATACTAAGAATTATTAAAAACTGTTAAAATGATATCATAATTAGGATCAAAAGGAATGATACATAGTGTACAAGTTAAAAAAAAAAACAAGATTAAGATTGTAGGATTCATATAAGTAGGTTCTCATAAGCTACGACACTTCCTTAGCTTTTCTCTTTATAACTATATTTGATATAGCCTTCTGTCCTATATATATATTCTATCCTATGTATAATTTACATTCCAAAAGGAATTATTGATCCTTAATATAAATCATTTTAAAAAATCAATGAATCATTAAAGATTTGTTTCAAAATTTGCCCTTCATAATCATAAAAGGGAACATTAAAAACAATTAGGTGATGAGGAATTAAGAGAGAATAACTAGGAAAACGGATGAGAATTTAATGAGTTCAACTAAGACTAATTTTAGAAAGTTATATATAATAATTTTTTAAAAATTCAATGTCATTATTTAATTTTAATTTTTTTAATTTATATAAATTAGTTAAAAATAACTTATATATAGAATTAAAAGTAGTATTATATTTTATGAAATTTACTTCTCTCATCAATCTCCATAACCCTACTAAAGTTGAGATTGGTGAACTCATGGATCTAGATTTGATTGACATTTTTTATAGACCTTCAAGATTAAACACTCAGTATTTCATTATTCTCTTTTTTATATAATTCATATTTCATAAAGAGATAATTGAAAGATTATATTTTATTTGAATTTTATCTCGTGTAAAATAAACATAATAAAATTCAATAAAACTAATAAAATATAAATTATTGGCCAAAATACATAAAATCACCTGAAACTATCCCTTTATCTTTTAAAGTTGAAAATTAACTTCCTTAACATTTTACTTTTTGACCTGGAACCCCCTATTGTTGGTATAACCGTTAATTTACTAAAATGATCTGCCACATCGCATTAATGAAGCATATGTGGTATCTTATGCAAAATTAGGGTTATTTATTTTTTTTTTTACCAATAGGTTATTTATGCAATTTCTCCCCAGGCTAAAAATGTCCTTTTCACAAAAGAAACTCTCCTTCAGTCTTCCGTGAAAGAAAGCTTTCCACTGCGGCAATTGCAATTTTGGCAGCGATGACAGACTTATCACAGTATCGCACAGAGAAAAAATTGCAGGGTTATTATATTTTAAAAGGAAAGTAAGTATTACAATTGTAGCATATTTCTTCTCTTTTATGATTCACTGTTAAATTACCCAAATAGAAGTTGAAATTTTCATTATTTTTTTAGAGGTTGTAGATGATGTCGCTTGCTTTTTGGAAGGAAAAGGCCCTCTTGTTTTTCAACCTAAACTATATTGTTTGGTTCATAAAAATAAAAATATATTCTTTGAATTAATTTTTTTTTAAGTTGTGACTCTACAGATAAAAAAAAATCTCATGGCACTTTTTCTTCTTTCTTATTTCAAAGCTATGTTGTATATGGTATATTGGTTTCTTATTATTTTATTCTATCTTATAAAATTTCCACCTGTATTCTATTTTGGTTCTTTGAAAAAATAATCAATTTTGCTTCTATTGTGTATTCTATTTTGGCTGTGATTGTTTGTGGGAAGAAATAGATATAGTACCCATATGTGGCTCCTTTTTTTAAAAAGGAAAAAATTGGAAAAAATATGGATATTTATATATAGGTTTATATAAAGAAAAAAATAAAAAAAAATTGAAATATATATAATTATTTTGATTGAAAAAAAAAGATATATAAGTAACTAAGAGTCTAAACTTATTTTTCTCTGGGTTTCTATTTTTTTAATTAAGATATTTAAAAATGAACATTTATAATTAATGAAAACATATATGTGGGGTCCAAAAAGTGAAGGACCACACATATTGTGTGTTTTATTAAATGGGTAAAATTACATTGGCCCTTCACTTAAATTGCATGAAAACATTATTGAACTAATTTTATTCCATGTTGGATGGCATTTGACCTTCGTTAATCTGACATGGCAATACCTGTTAGTAAGTTAACAGAGTTACTTAGGCCTTTAAATTTAAAAGGTCAATGAGATTAAATTTAAATTTTAAAAGATGAAGGGGTTATTTGTAATTAGCTTAAAGTTTGGGGAAATTTTATATATTTTACCCTAAATTATTCAAAATGTTCTTGAAAGCGGTGCGCTTAAAGCCTAGGCGGTAGACATTCTGAAATTCAGCACCAATTTGTTGACTGGTGGCCAAAACAAGAACGCACAAACCTTTTGACTAACTGTATCAATTCTAGAAGATAAAGTGCACTCACTCCTTAATTTAAATTATTTATAACTAATTTATTAAAATTAAAAAAAATTTATTATATTAATAAAATTATCTTAAAATTAATATATTTTCTATTTTTATCCTCTAATAACTACTATAAATTTAAATAATCAATATTCTTTCTTATGATTAAATAAAATATTTTAAAAATAAAATAATTAATATTCTAAAAATTCATAAAAATTAATTTATATTTAAAATAAAAAAAAAAACATATTGGAGGAGTACCAACATTAGAAGACCAACTCAACCACTATTTCTCATTGTCGGTCCTTTTATTATTTTTTTTTCCCTGAGAGGAAGAAGGGGATGACCATGGTGGGTCGTTGAAGCCATCTTTCTTAACTGGTATTCAATGTCAGGGAATAGTTGGGCACGTAGCATTCCTAAAAATGGTACTTCGTGTCATGGTTTAAGATAACATATAAAAAAAATTTTTTATCTCATAATATAAAATAATAGGCTATATTTAATAGAAAGAAAATTAATTTTAAGAGAAAAAAATAAAAGAAAAAATTTATCATAATATATTTGATAACTAATTATAATTCTTTTGTTAAAAATTTTAATATTTTTTATAGTCAATAATAATTTTTTCATTTTAAACTAAATATATTAAGATATATTTTCTTGTTATAAAAAAAATGGATTTTCTCTATCATTTTTCCTTTTTTGAATTCAACTTTCTTTCTACTAAACATAACAATAGTAATGTGTCATTTTTTCTCTCATTTATTATATTATTAGTATTATAACTTATATTATATTTAAATAAAAGAGTGGAATTAGTAGGGATAAAATTGAAAATTTTTATTTTTTAATTTAATAGTATAATAAATGTTTCTTAGCATGCGTAAAACCCCTTTCATTCTCTTATAATATGGGACAAAAGGAGTAATATGCTATCCAATATTGTCAGAACCAGATTAAATCAGTTAGTTTGACCAGTTGAGTCGGGAATTAGTGTCTGATCCTATTCGAACAAGGTAGAGAATGGACTAATTTCAAACTGGTGAGAACTAGCCAATAATTAGGGAAACCAACCAAGAACTAGCAGAATCAATTGTGAAATTATCGATTTTTTTTAATTTTATTTTTAATTTTAAGATAAAATAACGTTATTTTTAGCACTTTATAGATTTTTTCGTATAATTTTTTATCAATATTATAATATTATACATGCATTATTATTATGATAAAAAAATATTAATAATAATAAATTTACTTAACAAATAATACGATAATAGATAATTGGTTGACTATTTTAAATTAAAAATATGATTATCAATAAATATAAACTTATTTATACTTTAATATGAACTTATAAAACTTATTAATTATAGTTTTTTACTCCTTTGGTTCACATAAATTGTTACTTTAGAGTTTTTAAGATTTTTCACAATATTTGTCTTTTTAAAATTTTAATAAAATATTAATTACTTATTTTACTATTTTACCTTTCATTAATATTAAATGGAATATTTGAGAGTATTTAAATTAAGGTAATCTTGGTAAGATATGATTAAATTTTTCAATATTTTAAATTATTTAATAGCAATTTTAGTGCCCGTTTGGTTTACCTTTTTGTAAAAGTACTTTTAGAATAACCACAGTTTACAAAAATGAAGTTTGGATAAAAGTAGAGAAGTTTACTGAAAAGCTGTTTGGATGAAAAAGGAGAAAATGATAGTTAGAAAGTACAGTTGAGTTTAGAAGAATGGGAACCAAACATGCACTTAGTCTATATGAAAATCATAAAACAACAGTTTCTACGAATGAGAAGGAGTAATTTAATATAACATATAATATATAAAATTGTAAACATATTAATTTCATTAAGTTATGAAACTTATGGCACTTGTTCAATATTCAATGGTTCAACTATGATTAAATCATAATAAAAATTATAATAATAAAATTAATATATTTTTAATTTTATATGTAATATATTATATAGAAAATTAAAAAAACTATTATTAATAAGTTTCATAACTTAATATTAAAATCTCAATAAGTTAATATTCATCTATAATCATATTTTTAATTCAAAATAGTAAACTAATTATCTATTATTGTATTATTTATTAAATAAATTCATCATTATTAATAATTTTGTATCATAATAATGCATATACAATATTGTAATATTAATTATACAAAAAATAATACTATATAGTATTAAAAATAATATTATTTTGTCTTAAAATTAAATATAATTTGACCCATTCTACCAATTTATGGCCGGTTCCACCAGTTTTTTTGCTAGTTCTCACTAATTTTGAAATTGGCTGATTCTTTCCCTTGTTTGGATCAGACCAAGTATCGGTTTCCAATTCAACCAGTGAAATCAGTAGATCCAATCCAATTCTAACAACACTGAAAAATATATTAATTTTATTACTACCAATTTGATTACAATTTAATTAGGATTGAATCATTAAACATTAACCAATGCTTCGATAGTTTAATAACTGGTCCGATTTTGATGACCTTTGATGCTATCCCATGAATCCTGCTTTACTTGAAACTAAATCCTTTTTTTAAAACAACTAGTGTAAATCCATTGCAATACATGCACGGAGTTTGTAGTCTATCATGATTTATGAATAATAAAACTTAATGAAATATTTATATTATACATAAATATTAAATATATGCTTATATTTTTTTTAAAATATTCTATATATTTAAAATCATAATTCTATTTTTCCAAGTAAGAATTCAATTTACTCCTACTCATAAGATCCCTTCTAGAAGTTTTTCATTTTCCTTAGTATGAAACCTTTTGTAAAATGTGAGAAGCATATATTTTGGTTTTGCAAATATGCCCTTCATATTATTACTATATTGTCAGAAGGGTTTTTTACTTTCTCTTTTATGTATAGAAAAAGAGAGCCACTTTTGATGACTTTAATTATATATAGTTTTGAAATATTGTAGTAATTTTTGAAAATTTTAAAACCCCAACTCAATTTTAACAAATTTTCTTAATATATATGATTTAGTTAAAAATATCTTATAGAAGAAAGTATATTTAGTAGTCATTGGACACACACATGTATATTTATATATACATATGTGTGTGCATGCGCGTGTTCATGTGTGGGAAGAGACAAAAAAGGTGAACATTTTGATAGCAATCCACTAATTGATGGTTCCACTTACTTTAATATAGTGATAACATAACCTACTATGCTTTACAATAAATCATCTAAAATATAAAAGATTTCGTGCAGAAATCCTAACTCTTACAAAATCACTTAATTTACACCTTAAACAAGTGGTTATAGATTTGATTCAGAATCTTTATATATAGAATAAACTTAATTGATAGAGGTCTACTATTTACTTTCAGTACTCTCAAAGAGTTTAATTCTTATTGCCAATGATAAATACTTGTAGTCTTAAAAAAAAAACTATGGGTCAAACAAATCACTTTGACTGATTTTGGTTAAAAAAAAGGAGTTTATTCATGTATTTGGAAAGGATAATATATAATTTGATTTTGTATGAAATTTATACGTCAACATTATACTCATATACTCTTTTTTTCTATATCTCTCAATTAACATATACATTCACATTGTCTTCTTATAATGTGTCTCTCAAATTAATGTGTAAACACAACAATTTAGTCCGTCAATTGTCAAAATTAATTTAGTTATGATCTCCATATGAATAATTATTATTTAGTCTTTGAAATGATAGTATATTTTTTATATTGATTTTTTACACAATTATTTAAAACTTTAACAAATTTAATAATAAATAATATTAATCAAATTATAATACCTTTATTATTCTGAATTTAAAAGTTAGTTATATTAATTAATATTGAACCATTGAATGTTATATTCAAAAGAATGAAATGCAACTGTCTAATGCCGAGAGAAGAAGGGGCCGCCCCTCCAGGGGTTGGAGAGAGAGAGAGGAAAAAATTTTTTAAGGCGGAGCATTTGTAAAAATGAAGATAATTAATTATTAAGAAAGTACTCCAAAATGACATCCAAAATTATTATGTTGTACACAGTTTAATAGTACATAAGGACAAGTAATATGCTTTTTTTAATTAATGGTGGCTGGATTAGATGATAAAAGACTCCAACTCTTATGTAAGATTTCTAGTTCAAATTTTATAACCAGAAAAAATTATATTAAAAAAGTTACTCTATTTAAATTTTATAATATTTGAATTTCACCTAATCAGATAAATATATGAAAATAAAAATTTTTATATTAAAAAATAAATAAAAATATTTAAAAAATAACATATAATATATTTATCTGGTAGAGTATAACTAACTAAAATTATATTAAAAAAATTAATATAAATAGTATTAATTATTTGCCAAAAAATAATAGTATAAATCCATATCTAAAAGTCAACAAAGCACTGAAAAGTCATATGAAAAAGACCAGAAATGATACAGACACTGAGCTTGGAAATATAGGTATCTAACTAGAAAAAGAAATTCAAAAGGATTTTGAAAATTCTTTATATATAATTCGTCATGGTCAAAATAACGAACTTTTTTTATGTTAGTTTTTTTCAACATTTCTATTTACTACAACATTTTCATTTAATGCAAATGGTGACGTCGGCAAAAAAAAAATCAAAGTTATGGTGACTAATATGTGTTGTCTCTTATTTCAACTTTGGTATTATTAAGATATCCATTGTTGGCCCCCTAAAAAAAAGACATCCATTAATTCTCTCATATTGAGGGAATAGTTGATGCAAAGATTATTACATACGTTAATTTTTTTTAAATTTTTAATGAAAACATTCTACATTTGAAAAAAAAAATACAAAATGTCATCAAATACTACATTTTTCAAACATTAGAATAAAAAAAAACACTCTGCAATTTCCCCATTCTTATTTGAAACATTAATATTTTCAAAATTAGATAAATTATTGAATGGGTGAAAATATTGGTTTAAGGTTTATTAATTTTATTTTTTTTACAAGTTTTTATCAATTTTTATTAGTTTTGAATTAATTTTACTGAATTTTTTTATCAACGTTTATTGATTCTAATTTCTGGGATATATTTTTAGCTAAACTTTCAACTTGAACTTGATCAGAGTCTAATAATAGTAATTTATTACTCCCTCTGATCTTTAATATAAGACCTTTTTAACTTAATCATACGGATTAAGAATTAGAATTAAAACTAATTAACTATCTCGATTTCTTCAAAAATTTTAATATTTTTTTAAAACTACCCATATTTAATCTCTCTCTTTTTCTCTTTAAATATATTAAATAGAAACATTTTTTTTTAAAATATATAATAAATACTACCTCATATATATATATGATAAAAAATTTTATATTTAAGATTGAGATAAAATATCCTCTCTCTCTCTCTCTATATATATATATATATATATATAAAAGATGAGAGGAGGTAGTAATTCACTGATCGACCCATCTGAATTGACCTCATAACATTATTAATAAGAATTAAAAAAAAAATTGAAGACTGAGACAGGTGGGTTCGGTGAGCCTTGAATGACCATTAAGGCATTCACCTTCACCTTCCCCACGGCTATAAAATCCTATTCATTCTCCCACCTAATCACAACCAAAATTATCACTTTCCCTTCCCCCATCTTCATTCTCCCTCACACAACTCAAACTCCAAATCACAACGATGGCTTTGGGAAGAGGCAGTGCAATCTCAGGTCTTGTGCTTTTATGCTGCTTCATGCTGCTCTTCTCTGAGCCGGCTCACGCCGCCACCTTCGCCGTCGGAGGTGCTGGTGGTTGGACATTTAACATTCAAGGATGGCCCAAAGGAAAGACATTCAGGGCTGGTGATACTCTCGGTTAGCACCTATCCTTCAATTTAGTTAAGAAAGAACTCACTGCTAGTCATCAATCTCATTTTCAGAGATTTACTCTCAGTTTATTCTGCAGATATAGATGAAAATTTTCTTGTACAGTAATTTTCAGCATAGACACAGTAACTTCATCATAAAACACGCAAGATCCTCCTAATACTTGACTTCCTAGCCCTATGATTGTTGTATTCTGTTTCTGTATATACACTAGTCAGACCGAGCCGAAAATTGAGCCGACCGTAAACCGGCTCCACTTACTCCAGCATAAAATAAAAGATCCTACTACTGCTTCATATGTAACACATAATCTTATGATTTTTATATTTTGTTTATGTATATGCAGTGTTCAACTATCGGCCTGGGACTCACAACGTGGTGCCAGTAAACAAGGCTGGTTACGATACGTGCAGGACTCCAAAAGGTGCTAAGGTTTTCACGTCGGGGAAGGATCGCATCAAGCTGGTCAAGGGCCAGAACTACTTCATATGCAGTTTTCCTGGCCACTGCGAATCTGCCATGAAGATTGCTGTCAATGCTGTCTGATTTACCAGAATTAGCTGCATCTATATATATATATATATATGCTATCACGTTTTAATTTCTATCACGTATCTATCTACTTTCTTTTACTACTTGTTGTGTATTTGCTTACTTAGTTGCTATTAGCCCACTACTTTTCCCACTTTTATGTGGGTGTGAGGAGAAAGGTGGGTTTGATGTATTGGTGCTTGCTGCTCTTTGTAATGCTGCCAATGGATTTAGTTAGAATAAACGTGTGAAAATCGTGTTTACATTTTAGTTTTAGTGTACGGAATTTACAAAAACTAGACAAATTTTTCCGTATATTATATGGGGTCTGAGATGAATGAGTGACGGACACAGCTTAAAGGTGGAAGGGGCCCTCGCCCCCATCTCTTCCAGCACCTTCCGTTAAATATATATATATATATATATATGAGATATACACTACAAAAAAAAAATATATATATATAATATATAAATTATTGATATATTTAAAAAAACAAATGAAATATATATTATTATTTTATTAAAATATTTTTGATATTGACAAATATTAACTTTTTTGTAAAAAAAAAATTGATACTTAATAATATTTATATTGTCCATGGTAATTCATTTTTTGATGAAATTATTTGTAGCACCTCTTATATCTTTTTTCTTTAACATCACTAACTCCTGTTCTTTTCACTCTCATTCCCTATAGATCGAAATGAATGACTTCAGTGCTATCTGTTGGGACCTCAATAACAAAACCATACATACACAAGAGAAAGAATTCCAGATGAGGTGATTTCACTAAAATTTATGAGTACTCTTGAAACTTTCTCCCATTAATGTGAAACTTTGTGCAAACCGAATAGATCAATGACCCCTTCATGGCCTTCCTTATCTTCTACCTATTAATAGTCCTCAAACAAGTTTAGAGACATGTGGAAACAATAAAACTACTTAAACAAGCAGCTATTAATTACTCTTTTCGTCTCAAATACTCTCTCTGGTCCTATGTATAGGACATTTTGCCTTGGTCCCAAATATAAGATCCTTTACAATATATGATGTGGTATTTATTATACATTTCCAAAAAATGTCCCTATTTAATACATTTAAAGCGAAAAAGAGAGAAATTAAATAAGGGTAGTTTTGGAAAAATGCTGAGATTTTCGGAGAAATCGAGGTAGTTAATTAGTTTTAACTCTCTTTCTTAATTTACGTGATTCGGTTAAAATGATCTTATATTAAGGACCAGAGGGAGTATAAAATAAATAAATAACTATTTTATACAAATAAAAAATATTTATAAGTAGTTCAAGTAATTAAATTTATCACAAAAATGTTTTCCCCCCAAATTATTCTCATGTAAATAATGCCTAAAACTTATAGCCCACATGTAATTAATGATATCTCACATGTGTAAAATTCAAATATGCAAATTCTAAACATTAATAAGAGATATTATTAGGAAAAACATCTAAAATACACTAAACAATCTTTTTTTTTTTAGCATCAACGATAAATCATCAACCCATAGTCAAAAACTAATTCCTTTAATACATAAAGATAAACTAATTCCTTTAATACATTTAAAGATCATTAATCTAGATTTTGTTTTTTCTAACAAAACATTTTCCATACAAAAAATTTAAAAAATACTTTTGTTTGGCATAGTAAGGTTAAAAAATAAGCCATTGCCTCTTGCAGTAAAACTTGAAAGTGATTATAGAATGACCTTTAGTTGATCTCATTAACTTAGTTACGATTCCTCCCCCAGATGATGTAGTCAATAGTATGAGTGTAAACCAACAAACAAGTTGTTGTGTGAGTTATTTGGGTTTGGTGTAACCATGAAAGAATTTAAAGTTGAGCAGGTTCAGTTATTATGATTCTCTGAATTACTTTCTCCATTTTTTGAACAATTGATACTTTAAACATTTTATTTTGTTTATAAATAATTGTCACATTTTAATTTCAAGATGACATTAATTACTTTTTGTAATTTTACCCTTCAAAAATAATGAAAAGAGAAATACTACCTTCGTTTCATAATATAGAAGACATTTTCAAATTTATTTTGTTTCAAAATGTAACACCCTACCTCCAAACATCTTTAGACTCAACTACAAACTTCAAAAATCAACCAAATGCAACCCAAATATCTCAAAAAAATTTTCCAAAACTTTAGAACAGCGGAAACGAATCAAACAACACAAAAAACTGGGTTGTAGTTGCGGCCGCTACAGTATTGCCACGGCTCTAGACCTCCCTTATCTCACCACGCTACTGAACTTCGTGGCACTGCGGCCTGCTACCTGGCGCTGCAGCGCCTCCTGGTAGTTTTCTATACCAGCAAATTTCCAACACTGGGGCAAACTTCCAACGTACGTAATTTTATGCTCCGACGTCCGATTGACCTGATTCTAATTTCTACAAGTCAATCTAGTCCTGATCTATCCATAAACACTACTTTCACCTCAATCCAACTCCATATGGAGATTTTGAACCTCTGACACGATTTAAGCTATTTATTGACCAAAACTTATCACTAACAATCTCTAATTACCAACAAATGCAAATGGTCACTCAAAGACCATTCATACAGGTTCAAAACCCTCAAACCAACTTGTCCAAAGAGGTTTTACCTCAAAGGAGCCACTTCTCTAAGATTTGACCCCTTTAAACTCCATTTGATAAAATAGATTACAGGTCCTAAAACACACCAACAAGGTCCAAACATTCACATATACACCACCATCTAGCATATACATCACATACATAACCATACATACAACATCCATTCATTCATAACAATCCTTGTCCATTACAAAACATTTTATCCTACTTGGTACAAGATACATATCCAAACTACACACAAACTACATAAATCTAGTATTTCCACGTCCGATGCTACTCCCTTGGCTTCTCAGGATTAGTACCGGAACTGTCACCTGAAAAATTAGTTCATGGGAGAGGGGTGTGAGATAATGTCTCAGTAACTGGAGATAACCACATACACATATATATATACATATATCTCATACAATCCATGAATACAATGTAAAATGAATGGAATACATGTCTCCTCGCACATAGCTAGAACCACGGGCTATCTTCATAACAGAACATTTTATATAGGTAATTCCCTTCCAACAGTCGGTGAAGACTGATTCCGAAACGTCACTAAGCTCATCTCCCATTAATGCATCTGGCCAAAGGTAACACTAATGTTCTGACCATGACTCTAATTCCCTTTTCCCACCATGAATTAGCAGCGATTTAGGAAAAGTGTAGTCCACTGTGCACCTTTCTCCTCTGGGCCATAGGAGGCGATTTAGTGACAGAGATCTCATCCTTATCCTCCCTAACATATATATATATTTCATCCTTATCCTCCATAACATATATATCATCATATATCATATTGTCATCATATCATCACCACCCAATCTACCATATATCACAATCTCACAATGTCATGTGGTGATGCTCATATCATCATATGTCACAATGTCATGCATGCTTCATGTCATGTCACATCAACATCATCATCTTTAATCATCATCATAATCATCATAGTCATCATCTACCTGTGTGCATACCACGATATATTGTAAACAATACACACAAACATATTTATATCATGGTATGAAAGAAACATGCATATATATACAAATATACGTAACATCATACAATACAAACAATACAATACAAATAAACACCTGGTTACCTCAAGTGTCAATACCACACACGCGGATTCCATGAACTTCTCAAGTTGTTCAACACACTTGAACCCCTCTCGGTTAACCAAACAACCTTCACAATTCCTCAATTAACGACATATACCAATAAACCAAACATCACAATTCAGCTACTTTAACCTAACTCAAGGTTCCAACACCACATTCATGCATCATTGAGCTCTTAGGAACCATTCAAACACCAAACAATCCCATACACTTCGGATTCCCAAGAGCCCTAACAAAAACTAACATAGGGTTAAGCTCAAATCATGCATAAACCCTTCAAAACTCACACCCAAGCAACAAGAACACCAAAACACATTTCCTTAACTCCATTTCATCCATTTCCATTAGTGAATTTCGACCAGAACCAAAGATCCAAACTTATAACTGAAGAACCCCAAGTTCAACCGAAGAAAAATGGAGAGGGAGAAGTAGAAATCACTTACCCACGTGAATCCAAGCTCTTGAGGTCCGAAAATCACTTCCAAAGCCCAGAAATCTTGAACCCTAGCATAGTTCTCACATCACTCCCTCTGTTTTCCTTCTTTCTGTTCATCCGAAATGTTTCTGATTTAAACCGGATTCTCGACTCCCGCTGCGGCCTCAAGTCATCTCGCCGCGGCTCCACCATGTTTCAGCCAAAAAACACCACTGGACTTGCTCTCGCCACGGCGGAGCTCTTTCAGACTTCACTTGAACCTTTCTTCGTCCTATTTTCTCCAATTCTGCACACAATGCCAAAACAATGTCATGAAAGGTGTTACACAAAATATAAGAGACAAGTGAGTTTTATCTGAGTAATTAATGTATTTTTTTCAATTTTACCCTTAATTAAAGTAGACTTATTTTTACGAGATAAAGTTAAAGGAGAGCTAAGTGGGAACATTAAATAAAGACATATATGAAAAAGAAATTTTCTTTGTGACTTATTTAAAATGTATTGGTGCTTGTTGCTCTTTGTGATGCTGGCAATGGATTTAGTTAGAATAAATATGTGAAATGAACTTGATTGGTTTACATTTTATTATATGGAATTTGAAAAAAACTAGACATGTTTTTCCTTTGTGTGGTATGAAGTCTGAGACAAACTATTATTTATGACTGACAAATAGTATAAATTATTTGTGTTTTTTTTAATTTTTACTAGAAACAAAGATTATATATATACACATATAAAGAGAGAAAGAAATAAGTTTCAGGGACTTGGAACTAAGCCTGTCCATTACAAGTACAACCATCATTAGATGGAATGCTTGTGTGGTTACCGTAATGAAATTGATCGTGATTTCAAATTTGTCAAAAATTAGAGTTAACTTCTCTCTTTAATATGACTATTATTGTGACACCTCTTATAACTGTTTTCTTTAACACCATCAACTCCTGTTCTTTTCACTCTCTTTCCCTATACAAAATGAATGACTTTAGTGTTATTTGTTGGGACCTCCAAAACAAAAGCATACATACACGAGAAAGAATTCCAAATGAGATGATTTCACAAAAATTTATAACTTGAAACTTTCTCACATTAATGTTAAACTATGTATAAACCGAACAGAAAGAACCCTCCATGGCCTTCCTTATCTTCTTCAACCTATTAATTGTAATGATCCTAAAACAGAGAATTTCTAAAATAGATTATTAAATAATAAAATGAGTACAAAAATTAAATTAATTAAAATAATAACATATATAAAAATAATATTCTTAGTACATGTAAAAAAATTATTAGATTTTTTCATCTTTATATCTAAAATTGGTAAATAAGTATTAATTAATGAGTTAAGAATTATTGGGAAAATGTATCTTAAGTTTATCATTGAATTTAGAATTTAAATCTAATATAGTACTTAAAACAGAATTTTTCTCCTCTAAATTTTTATAGAATTACTAAAATATCCTTCCTTCTCTTCTTAATGATGCTGGACTTTTAATCATTTCACCACTTAAATTCTCCATACTCTCTTAATTGGAAAAGACATGACCAAATATAGATTAAAAAAATCTGCTCTCACTCTCACAAACATTCTTCTTTCTCCACCACCACCGACTTCTCCTTCTTCCTTTTTGTCGGCCTTCTTTTCTCTCCATTTGCCTGAAACATCTTATTGTACTGTCCCTTTGCCTTGAGCCATTTTCCCACTTTTCTCTTGCTCAATTACGTGTCTCCAAGGATGTGGTGGTTAGTGCTTGTTCCTCTTCTCTCTTCCCACTTTACTTCATTGATTTCTTTTGTAAGTTTTCCTTTTTGTTACATCATTATTCTGCCTCCATTTGCTATCCGTTTCATGTGGCATAAGTATGGATATGTGACTTTTCCCTCCCAAAAATTGCTTCTATGTTGCGCTAAGACAGGGGAAAAAGTGGGAGGTAAGAACGCTAAGTGTAATAGATATTTGAACAATAAATTTTTCAGTTTATATTTGTGTGTGTTGTGACGTAAAATTTTTATTTCTCTTTTCCTTCTGAGTTTTAGAATGTTGGGAAATTGGGGATTTTAAGTTGATAAGAAAAATTGATATTTAGGAAGTTTTTATGTAACTTTATTAATGAATGTATGTTATTTGGATAATAATTTAGGAACTAAGAAGCTTGTTTTATTAATTTTGATTCTTGATGCACACAAGGTGTTTGTCAAAATGTTTGAGAAGTGGTTGATAACTAAAATGAGCAACTAAAAGTGATTTATGTAACATTGACAAAGTTGTAGTGTAGAATTCATTTAATATTCATAAAAAAGGGTAGGTAAAAGATATTGCTTTAATGGTTTGAAGGAATTATTGGATAAAAGCTAAGTAGTGGTGAGAGATAAGTTGGATCTTACAAAATGTAGTTCATAAGCATATTGGTTGATGTACACTAAATACTTGTTTGATATATTCTAAGGAATAATTAGAAATTGGAAAAAAAAAATTGAATACAGTTAAAGGGTGTTTCTTTTAATGATTTCACCTATATTGAAAGTGGAAATTACCTTTGTATTTCTTTTGGTGGGAAGAAGCTTTATAAATGAATGGAATTGAAGTCTTCATGACAATAAAAGTTTTGGAATCATTGGGTAAGAGAAAGGGAAAAACTCTTCATACCTCAAGTTTTATGGGAAAATAAGTGTAGAAGAGTTTTTATTGGTTATTAATATTAATGATATTAATGGTTCTTCTTTTGGGGTACATGGATAGCTATTTGAAGTAGATTTCATGAGATCTTCTAGTGGGTAATTATTTTTTTTGGAGAGCATATTAGGTAAGTAAATAACATCGTATTACAAATTTACATTAATATTTTTAACTAAGTTCAATTTCAAATCAGTTTTTATACTTCTTGCCTTTACTAAAGTGTTGTATCTTGACATATGTTATAAAAATGCTTGGTAAAGAGTTAGAGTTTTACTTATAAGTTTCTTCCATTTGTTTGGCCAATATTTAGACATGCATGGAATGGATGAAATGATTTCAAAGTTATTATTTATGCTTCATGTACTATGAAAGTTTGAATTACAAGAGTATTTGTATTCCATATATGCCAGAAAGATTTTAAGGGATTGAGTACAGAACGTTAGATGATAACAACAGTTCTGTTAGTCTTTTGTGCACCATAGTTAATACCCAGCTAGCAGAGTACATGGAAGGTGCTAACTTCATGTGTCGACCAACACATGTGGAACGGAGAGATAGATTTTTATGAGCATTGTACTCAAGTCAATTTTTCGCAAGCTTAGCACTTAAGCTTGTTTTTGTGGCTTTAGTCGTGTCAGATTTGTTATATACCCTCGTGGACTGTGTAGTCATGCTTGTTACATTGTTTTGTTTAGGTCCTTTGAAGAAATGAAATTCAAGAAAAGTTTTAATTTTTATGTTAAATTTTACATAGAAAATTCTTATATCATGTTTTATATACCTCTATTTTTTATTAAATTACTTCTATGAAATATTTTTTATTAAATTTGTTAAGTTTAACTTTGTTTACTTTTGACTAAACTAAGATTTCTTTGCAAGTGCTCAAGAATGGCAGCTCTATAAAATTTGATTTTAGTTTCAAGTTTAATTATACTCATTGTTGATTTTACAATTGTTGATTTTATCTTGTTTTTAATATTAACATTTTTACCTTTGAGACATTATTTACTAGTAAATATTTTTTCCTCAGATAGTAGAATTGACCATGTATCTCCAACAGATCCTTGAGGGGCATCTTCTACTTGGAGGAAGCTCCTGATTATTCTTTTGGACAAACTCACTTGAGATGTAAAACATTTACATCATTGTCATAATGTTTTGCACTTTGTTTAGATGTGCTCCACATAACGTATAGGTAGAATTCTTACCTTTGATGTGTGGATATATTGCATGTTAATTAGTTGTATTGTTATAAAACTTTTGGGATGTCCAATTTTCTAAGGAAACTTTATCAAAAAATTCCTACAAAAGGCTTACATTTATTTGCATATGCAAAAGTAAACATGCTTATGATCCTTATATTATAATGGTGTCATTAGACTTAAATGTAAGTATATATGTGTTCAAGGCTTGTTGAATGGAAAGATTATCTCATGTTCCATGCCAGTCACACCTAAATTTTGGGATGCGATATTAGTAGTCCTCATTTCTATTTTTGAAGAACTCTTGAGGAGCTCTAATCATATCATAAATCTTACAAGTTAGCAGGTAAAGAGATATGGAAACAATAAGACTACTTAAACAAGCAGCCATTAATTACTTTTGTTTGGCATAGTTAGGTAATTAAAAAATAAGCCATTGCCTCCTGCAGCGTAAAACTTGAATGTGATTAAAGAGTGACCTTTTGTTGATCTAAGTAGCTACTTTGTTATGATTCCTCCCCGAATTAGTAATGTAGTCAATAGTATGACTGTATGAGTGTAAACCAAACAAGTTTTTGCGTGAGTTATTTGGGTTTGGTGCATGTAACAATTTAAAGTTGAGCCTTCCCTTTGGGGTTGTCTTTTTTTCAGAGTCGTCGAGTGTATTAATTATTTTTTTTTAATTTATGCTTTTAGTCTATAATTAATATTCCCTTTATTCTTTATTATAAGGCATTATATTTTAGCATTAATGTTTTAAAATAGAAGTCATTTTATAAAATCTATGCATTATTTAATATTTGTTTTCTGTTTTTACTCTTCTTGAGAATACCTAAAAGAGTTATAGTGGAGGGAGATTAAAAGAAATATATTTAAAATGAGTTATAATTTAATGAGAGTAATTTTGGAAAGTCAGGATAATTTTTTAAAACATCAAGGCTTTCCACTAATTTTTTATGTATGTGTAAGATAGGTAAATATAACTTATAATAAGGAACAATGAAAGTAAATGAGAGATAAATGCTATGAAAAGTAGTATAAGAGATAATGTTATTAATAAAAATAAATGATAAAAGATATTAAAATTTTCTTGACAAATTTAGTAATTCAATTTCTTTTCTTAAGATGCGTGAGTAGTTAAAAATAATTTATATTTTGGACAAAAGAAGTATTCCCTCCAATTCTAAATATATAATATTTTCAACTACCTCACATATCTAAAAAAATTAATTGGACCATTAAATTTGTTAAGAAATTTCAATATTATTTATTTTTACTAATTACATTATTTCTCATACTTCTTATATTCTTTACCTTTTATATATTAATTATAGATCAAAAATATGAAAAAAAAAAATAATTAATATACTAGATAACACTAATACAAGGTGTCTTATATTTAGTTCCAACTAATACCTCCACAAAGTGTCCGAGTGAGTATTAATTTACTGTCATATATGAATTGACTTTCATAACATTAATTAAAATTGATTACAGTAAATACATTGAACACTAGCCCCCCCATATTTAAAGCTACAAATACAACGGTCAAAGTGGGTCCGGTGAGTCATGAATGACCATTAAGGCTGTCACACCTTCCCGTCAGCTATAAGACCCTGATCATTCATAAACCTTATTGCAACCAGCAAAACTATCACTTTCTGCCATTTTCACTCTCGCAGAACTGAACTCCAAATCACAACGATGGCCATGGGAAGAGGCAGTGCAATCTCAGGTCTAGTTATATTATTCTGCTTCACGTTGCTCCTCTCTGAGATGGCTCATGCAGACACCTTCACCGTCGGAGATGCAGGTGGTTGGACATTCAACACTCAAGGATGGCCTGAGGGAAAGACATTTAAGGCTGGTGATACTCTCGGTTAGTTCCTATCTATCCAAGTCATATTCCTTTACTCAAACCCACTTTATTACGTCTCTACCATTCTCATTGATGAATATGGATTCTTTCTCGCTTGAAAGCAACAGTGTCACTGTTTAATTAATTAGTGAGACATTATTCTAGAACGTCTAGATTTTAATTAAAAGGGCAGAGTTCACATAAACAATGAACTAGGATTAACGAATAGTTTACTATTAGGAGTGTGCACGGGTCAGATCGAGTCGGAGATTAACCTGGCACTCAACTTACTTTATTTGTGTAGAATATAAGGTCTTACTATAGCTAGTAATTCACAACACTAACACTGTGATTGTTATATGTTCTTTATATATGCAGTGTTCAACTATAGCCCCGGGACTCACAATGTGGCCGTAGTAGACAAGAACGGGTACGATACATGCACGACTCCAGAAGGTGCTACGGTTTTCACGTCAGGGAAGGATCAGATCGAGCTGGTCACGGGACAGAACTACTTCATCTGCAATTTTCCTGGCCACTGCGAGTCTGCCATGAGGATTGCTGTCGATGCTGTCTGATTTAGCAGAATCTGGTTCTATGTCACATATTACTATTCACTTTTATGTGGGTGTAAAGAGAAATTAAGGAGTGTTTGATTGATGTAATGATGTTTGCTGCTTAATTTGTATTACTGATGAGGGATTTAGTAACAAAAAATACTGTGTGACAATGAATTGGTTTTTGTTTTGGTGTACTGTGATGAAATTTCGATCTCAGAAACGGAATCGCAATGTCAACTTATGTACGTAGCATTTAATTGGACCTGTTGACGTGGCACAGAGATTTAATTTCTTGATTGTTGATGCAAATTTTTGTTTATATTCTTACATATGATGATGAAATTAATAGTTTTGATATCATTAATTTGTTAAATTCTCAATGCACAAGCACACACAAGATAAAAACAATAAAAGCAACACGTAAATTTGACATAATTTGATGTCTCCGATAAAATTATATCAATGATATCAAACAGGAAATTTCACTCAGAACTTAATAATTTTTTGTTCAAAATTTTGAGTTATAAAGCTATATAAATTCTTGTTAAAAAAATTTATGACTTAACAAACTTCAGTGAAAATTCTTTATTTGATATCATAAAGATATGTTTATTTGAAAAATCAAATCAGGTTAAATCTGTGTGTGTTTTCTTTTCTTTTCTTGTTGATGCTTGTGATATCAAGATTTCGACAAATGATATCAAAACCATTAATTTCATCATATATATATATATATATAAGATGTGAGAGAAATGAACAAAATATGCTATATCAGGCTAAAAAAAAGCAAGATGCTTAGTCAACAACCAAGAAGGTCCAAATATGCCACGTGAGTTACTTAAAACAGGTTACTTTTTCAAATTTTGACATTGTGGTTTTATTCTCGAGATCAAATTTTTGAAATCCTATTACATCAAAACGCAAGCCAATTCATTATCAAACATTATTATAGATCAAAACAAGTGACTTTGATACTATTTGTCCGGACCTCAATAAGAAAAGCGTAGGTACACAAGAGAACGAAAGGACAGAAATTATTGGATAGTTTTTAGCATTAAAGGGTAAATCTACCTCAGAAATATCCTATGAGGCACTACTCACACCCTACACACACAATTTTGGAGCAATTTTGCTCACGATGTTTCAAAATTGATAAGCAAGAACGTTAATAGTTTGTCTATCATGTGTGTCCATTGATTTGACCAATCCCATCCTACTTGTCCGTCTGCATGGCGTCTGAGTTGGAAGATCTATCCATTCATTTTTTGTTTTGATCGATAGCGCACACGATCTTAATGAAGGGAATATTTATGTCTGAACCACAACGATGGGGTAGAAGAATTGAGAAGACAAAGGGTTGAGTTGGGGCCTTTGAAGAGGCGACTGAGTTGTGCGCATGTGGCTTCAGATTTTTGTGGGGCTTTAGAATCTTTATCAATTTACAGGTGAGGAATCATTTCTGACAGGGCACAGTTTTGTTTGTAGTGACATAGTGACATTCTAACTCGATAAATTTTGTAGCGACACAATGAAATTACTTCGATTGACTCAGCAAATTGCGGATAGAAGAATGGCACGAGATGGGAATGTCAATGATGACGTTGACGGGGTGCGGGAAGAGGGGAATGTTGAAGAAGTCGATGTGGAAGTGGAGGAGTACGAAGATGTGGAGGATGACAAAAACGTCGAGGACTTCACCCAGCAAATAACGGAGGCAATTAACTGAAGTGCGGTTGCAATCAATCTAGTAAGCAATGGCAAGAAACAAAGTGATGACTCCATGAAAATGAAAGTAATTAATTTTAATTTTGCTACATTTTTTTTTTTTGGGTAATACTAGGGTTGCTAATGAAGGTGTGGGTGACGAAGCTTCGAGTAATATTGAAGGTGTGGGCGATGATGTGATAGGTAATGATGAGATTAGTATAATGTAGGCAATGGAATTGAAGTTGTGGGAAATGAAGGTTTGGGTGATGAAGGTTCAGGTACTGAAGGAGTAGGCCTAGAGGCCGTAAGTAGTGAAGGTAATGGGGTAGGTAATGATGGAATTAGTAATGAAGGCAATGGAATTGAAGGTGAGAGAGCTGAGGGTGTGGGTAATGAATGTGTGGACATTAAAGATGATGGATTGGATGACGACAGAATTCAAGTTGAGGGAAATGAAGGTGAAGGTATTGGCGATGTGAGAGGAATTGAGGACATAGAGTTATATGTGGGATTGGACATGACAATGGACAGAGGATGTAGTGTCTGATGAGGGTGATGACTCGGAAGATGGGATGTATAGTGAGGAATCTGAGGGTGAGAGTGAGTATGAAAGTGAAGACTTAGGTATGGACTTGGGCCCAAAAGACGATATTGGACCCTTAGAGGAAAAGAGAAGGCCTGCTGAGTATGATGGATCTGAGGATAGGCCCTTCTGTATACTGGCCATGACCTTTGCTGACAAGGAAGAAATTAAAAGGGCCATTGATAGGTATGCAATTATCAGAGGGGTTAATTTGAGGCTAATTAAAAGCAAAAATGGGAGAATCAAGGCTGTGTGTGTAGAAGGTTGTCCTTTCCTGTTGCATGCCTCCAAAGACAGATCCAACCCTGGGTTAAAAGTTAAGACTTCGTGTTATGAGCATAGATGCCAGATGCCTTAGGATTTACCAAAATCCAAGAGTTTCAACAAAGAGGGTGGCTGAGTATTTAAAATAAAAAGTGCAGGAAAGACCCCAATACAAAATTAGTGACATGAAGGATGTAGAAAATGAGCTAAAGCTATATGTGAGCATCCATAAGTGCAAGAGGGCTAAAAGGATGATTATGCAGCAGGTAGAGGGCAACTACAAAGATGAATTTCAAAATCTGGAACCTTTTTGTAGTGAGTTGAGATCTTCAAATTCTGGATCTGATGTCAGTGTTGAAGTAAGCAAGAATGCTTTGCAAAATGGTAAATGGATCTTCAGTAGGATGTATCTACGCTTCAATGCTTCCAAGGTAACTCATCTTTAAATCCTGTTTCAAATGTTGATTCCTTGTGAAGGTTTGAACTATATGTGACTCTATCTTTTGCAGGTTGGATGGAGAGCAGGTTATAGGCCATTCATTGCCTTAGATTGGACATTTCTAAAAGGGAATGCCAAAGGAATTCTTCTAATTGCAATAGGGATTGATGCTAATGATTCACTATATCCAATAGCATTTGGTTTGACTGAGAAAGAGAATTGAGATATTTGTTATAGTGGGATGTTAAGTTGCCTTGTATTTAGTCTTAATTAGTATTGTATTTTACTGTCAAACGGGGATATATTTTGTTGTCCATTAGTATTGTATTTTAGTGATACTTAGATTGTATTAGTATGCTGTCAAGTAGTATTGCACAAATGCCTTGAGATTGTATTTTACTGAATGAAATCCTATCTATATTTATACGTACTTCCCAAAACCCTCAGTCTAGTGTAGGTTCGCTGGTACTCCCTAGTTTATTTGGAGAAGAAAAACAGGAAGGAGGAAAGAGAATGTGAGGGAGAGAGAGAGAGAGAGACGGTGTTAAGGGGAGTATTCAAATGCTGCATTTAGAGAGAGGGAGTCTAGCACTAAGAAGAAATCACAAGATGGGTGACTACTCATATTGGAATTGAACTCCAAACCAAAGCCGATTCCTCATCTAGTCTGAAAGCCAGTAAGAACTGAAAGAAAAAGTTACAACTTTGAGCTAGAAAAAAATTGATTTCCAAGCCTATTAAGACATCTCAAGAATATACAATATTTTGCTTCTCACATAACTAACAAAACTATCTTTATATAGATCATTGAACCTTGAACCAGTGTTTTAGTCAGTCTAGTTTTATTAACATTGTAAGGAATAAAAACTTCTACCACTAAGATCAATCTAAATTGGTCAACTTTTTTCTCTTATTTCTTATTGTTAGTTATTTTGCATAATGGTCTAGCATATTTTTTTTAGATGTGTGTTCCCTATTATAATGATACTACTTGCAGGAAAAGTAAAGGGGTTTGTGATTAATGTTACATGAACCCTATAAAGCGTGGCCTTCGAATTTCTAAATCCACTCTCCCTCTAGATCATAGAGTTGGCATGCACTAATACTAATAACAGGATTAGCTCCACAACTAGGGCTAGATGAGTCGCAACATGCCACTATAGAAGATGATAAAGAAAGCTGCAAATAGATGCAAAAATAGACTTAAGAAGGAGATGAAATGACTTATGAGAATATCAATGTATAGCAAAGTAGTTTGATGAATCAGTTTCCATAAAGTACTTAATAAGAAGTTGGAAAAAGAAAAAAGGTGCTTCATAGGAAAGTACATGTAGAGGTGTGACTCATGACTACCCTGTGCAATTTGTGTTAAAGATGAAAACGAAACAATCATCCTAAAGGTGCGAGTTTTCCTTACCAAAAACACAAAAAATGATAACATCAAAGCAATTGCATTCATATGAATGCCAGGCAAACTTGTCCTATCCTAAATCGAGATATATTTAAGGGGAAATAATACTTGAGAATCAAAACTTTCAATTAATCTCATTTTAGGGTAAAAAAATTCAAAAATACTAGAAAAAATCATGATCTCAAATTAATCAAAATTCTAAATAAGAAATGACCTAAATGCTCTTGTTAAAACGTTTTACACTCAGCTTTTTACTACTCTTCTTCTGAAATTTAACACTAAACTTCCCCAATTTTACATTGAACACAATAAAGAATTCAACTCTCAAAATTTTACACTCATCTTTTGTGTTTTACTATTCATATTCCATGATTTGACACTGAAGACTCCTGATTTTACCTTGGATAAGTCTCAAAATTTTATACTCAACTTCTATTTTTTACTACTCAATATCTACTTTTTACTACTCTTTTTCATAAATTTGACACTAAACTTCCACAATTTTATACTCATATTCCACAATGTGTTCAATGTAAAATTGGGAATGTTGAGTGTCAAATTTATGAAAAAGAATAGTAAAAAGTAGATGGTGAGTATAAAACCTTTTTACAATGGTATTTAGGTCATTTCATATTTACATTTTTAATTAATTTGAGATCATGGTACTTTTCTGATATTTTCAAATTTTTCTATCCTAAAATGGAATTAATTATAAGTTTTAGTTCTCAGGTGTCATTTTTCCTATATTTAACCAGTCGGAAATAGGAATACTCACAACTACAACTACTATTCTAAAAATTTACACATTTTTCATTTTTTTTGGAAAATAAAGCTAGTAGTAATACAACCAGTAGGGTAAAACAAAGTTGGTCATAAAACTATTTTTCTCTATCTATCACACTAAAGAATACTTCTACAACCTTCAAGAGGTGGTTCAAGGACAACTAAATCACTCTCAATATTACACGCTTGTTGAGCCAGCCAGTTAGCATATTAATTTGCTTCTCTGAAAACATGCTCCATAATGATAGTCCAATTTTTCATGATAAGATGCTTTATCTCATTGATAATAAAACCAAAAAGATAATCCTTTGAATTATCCCAAGTAACAAGATTAATAGCTTCTATAGAGTCTATAAATTTGAATCCTCTTGAACTCTTTAATCCAGCAAAGTTCCAAACCATATAAAACAGCCATGAGCTCTGCTGCAGTACTAGGCATGGCATTCAACTTGGCCACGCCACGAAACCAGAGATCCAATCTCCATTCCTGTCTCTGATGACTCCCCCGCAGGTGGCTTCTCCTCTAACATTCACAAAGCCATCTACGTCCAGTCTCAACCAATAGCTCTCTGGCGGAGTCCAACTCGAATGCATCTCTCTAAGATTGATACCCAGATCCTTCTTCATGGATTCCAATTCCGTCTTTATGTCCTCCACAAGTTTTTGTGTGCTCAGAAACGCAACGTCTGAAGCCTCAAAATTTACATATTTTAACAGCACCAACAATTCAAAAGTGGAGGCCAGTAAAACAACTATTGAACAAAACTCTAAATTGTAGTTTCGCATTGAATCAGTAAATCACTCAGTAGTAAGTACATAAATTAATGTAACCAGAAGCACCCATGTGAATTAAATAGAAACTAGCCGTATCTTTCTTTGTACTTTACAATATGTTTTTTGACCAGGTACTTTACAATATAATTATTCACAATAAATCCGGTTAGTCATGGATTTCAGGCGTCATGACCTTTTCACGTGTGTGTGTGTGTGTGTGTGTGTGTGTGTGTGTGTGTGGGTACATGATGCAGGAGAGGAAAGAACCCATAAGATCTCTTGCAAACTATCCACACATACCCCTTATCACTAAACTATACCTGGGGGCTATATTATTTTTTTCCCCATTTTCCTCCTCTTGTCAAGATAAAAAAAATTGATTACAACATATGCAATAATAAGAAATAAATTTATGCACTCCATCGTTATGAACTTTGACTCCCTATCCTAAGATTTTTGTTGATTTTATGCTCCAACTCCATTTCAACGTGACATGATTGCAGACAAGGATTTGAACCTTCCTTATCCATCTACAATCTCCAAACAGAACTAAGGATATCCACAATGAGCTATGATGAAATGCTGTTTCCAATTACAGAACTGTCTTCTTGAACAATATTTTCAACCGGGTTTTCCATTGCCCAGACAGCAGCATCTTTCAATCCATGTTCAAATAGCCGGTCAAGAATGTCATCTTCTGCTGGCTCAAGTGCCCATTTGAAAAGCTGAAATGATTTAAAGCATAATACTCATCACATTACGAAAAGGAAAGGTCTTAATTCAAAAATTGTGAGGTTACCTGACGGGGACTAGCCACATTTTCAGGATTACAGTCAGGACTGATGATCCCTACTCCTCCCAATCCCACTCCACTTGCAGGGAAAGCACAGACACGAACCTGTCAAGAGGCAAAGAGAGCAATGATGAAGGTTGAAATATTGTTGTAGCACGTTAAAACATAAATGGCAATGAAACTAAAGTGGAAATAGATATGAGAAACTCAACAGGCTGGGTGTGAATTTTTCATCAACAAAATCATCCCCTTATATCAGATGTGACTAGAGTTCAGCCAACTCTATTTATGATGCAGCACCAGAGAACAGAATAGCAATGTAGATGATTTTGAAGTATTCTTACAGATTTAAATTGGGTAACTCTTATATTGAAAACCTTTCCCAAGTTTACCATTATTATTAGATCTGGTGCAGTGACAAAAATGAGATTTAAGAAAAAATTTTGATTTATTGACATTGGCAATGTTAACTCAAGATATTTAAAAATGTCAGACTTAAATGTCATTTGCCAGCCTAAAAGCATTAGCACATGCATATAGTGAGCACATCTTCCTCATGCCACCTCACAGGTCTTGCTTTTACCAGTCTAAAGTACTCCTAATTTCTTCTACTCTTGCATCAATTTTTATTTTGTAGTTCTTTGTTTCTCCCAGAACTTTCACTCTTCTCCGCTGCTTAGGTAATATCTGAATCCCTCATCTAGCAACAAAACAATAAAATTAGAAAAAAATCATATTTGACATCTCAAATTGTTTGGTCAATCATATCACAGGACTCGGATTTTTTTTTTCTCATTCACGGCAAGCTATATAAGCCAAAGTTTCCATAACCATAACTTCATCCCTCCCATCACAAGTCTAAATAGTAGAGAAAGAACTATGACACGGGTTAATTTTACCCCTGGCAAATTGAATTCTAGAATGACTTCTCTAAAACAACATTTCCATCCACAAAGTTTACCCTTTAATCAACCAACTAGATTTTTTCCCTGTGCAATGCACAAGATAAATAATAACCTAATAAAAAAATTTTGACTGAAGGATACACTGATTTGAATAAAGTTTTAGATGGTAAATTCAAATAGTAAAACAGTAGAAACACGAGAGATAAATAAAAAGAATAACAATAGAATAAAGAGAGGCATGGAGCCAAATGCAAGCTGCACTGTTCATGTGGATTGTGAATAGTAACATATAAAGAGAAGGTGCACAGTTTATGGTTTATGGTTCATGAAAGTGTGGCTTATATAAGATTTTATAGATATATGGATAACCAGGTTACCCAGTATTTTTTATAGAAATTATCCAGTGCTGTTGAGGCAACCTAGCCTCTATAAAATTTTTTGATGGAAAAATTATTCATTTGTTGCCCCATTTCACACCCTCATCCACCAACATCACACAGAAAGTGGCCATGTGTGCAGCGGATGCAATCAACCCCTTCACATGCAACCAACCTGTAGCAGTTGGCCCCAGTATAACTTCTCACTAGACAAAATGTACACAAAGGAAAGAATCCCCTCCCCTGGCTTAGATATCAATAAAAAAGTATTAATGTTAATAATATCTTTCTTAAAAAAATAGAATTAATTAGATAAGGCCTCACACGATATGAGTCAATTGAAAGTCAAAAGCTCAGCTTGGTAATCAACTCATGAAAATATTGTATACCGTTTGGGCAGCAGATGTTGGTGGCATAAACAACATCAAACCACCATCAATGCATAGTCGGTTTCTAAACATTGTCGCTGGTCTAGGTGCAAGATACCTGCAGTGAGATATAAGTTACTTCAAATTTCCTCTATGGTTTATAATGTGGGTGAGAAAATAGCTTACAAACCAGGGTAAAACAATATATCACTAATAAATCACCCTGGAATAAAGGACGAAGTAAAAACTGCATTGATAAGATCTTCACGGGAGTCAAAGTGATCCACCAATAAACCCTTAGGACTCCAAAGAAGTTGTGTCACAGCAACTGCAACAGAAAAGCTATGACATAAGGTTCATCAAGGCTTTATAAAATCCTAGAAGCAACTCTCCTTTTGTTCTTTGCACAAATGAAGTTTTCAGCATCTATAATAAATAACATCTGTTAACAAAAATATGTGAACATGAACTGTTACCTCGAACTCTCCCATTGGATCTAATATGAGCATCTTCTGGCAGAAACTTGTCAAGAACATCACGCAGAACAGTCTGTGCAGAGCAATATTGGACCACAAAATTATATTTGAACTTTATAAAAAGATAG
The DNA here is from genome assembly GCA_026686845.1 of Adenanthera pavonina. Taxonomy (NCBI): domain Eukaryota; kingdom Viridiplantae; phylum Streptophyta; class Magnoliopsida; order Fabales; family Fabaceae; genus Adenanthera; species Adenanthera pavonina. Next base: position 17,613,594 of record JAIVEN010000017.1, read on the forward strand.
TCCACAAGCACACATGCTACTATTGCTAGAAACTTTAAAGAAGCTTCACGTAATGGGCAATAATGTTAAATATAGTCAAAAGCTACATATACACAATTATAGACCACACAGGCTCTCATCTCAATTTTGCAGACTATCCACAAAATCACAATGATTACCATCACAATTAGTCAATATCTCCAAGTCAATATTTCCTTCCGTTTTGCAATATTACGAACTGAAACTTATCAACATTTACACATGACATGATCATAAGTTTGGAAAATTATTGGACATAAAACCTTAACTAGAAATATGATTACAAACGAAGGTTGCCCAAACACTTTAGGAAAAAAAATTCAACATTCAATAACCTGAAATTATTCTAGCAACACAACACAACATGAAGGTTGCCCAAACACTTTGGGGGGAAAATTCAACATTCAATAACCGGATGATATTACTTTAGCAACACAACACAATAAATATATGAATTTTTTTCTTGTTTTCATGTTAGGAGGCTCTAGTTGAGTCCAAGAAAAGTAAGGTAATGCTGAAGGGGAAAAAATTAAAGTTCGCTGAAAATGTAGAACGAACCCTAACTTACAGTTTTTCTTAGATTTTTTGGATCTCGAATTCAAATCTATTGTATTTCACTTGTTATTTTTTGTGTCCATGGCTCCTATCCATATACACATTCCACTTAAGATTTGTGCTCATGACCATTGACCAACTTAAATTGGGATATCTACTAATCCGGGACTACGCTGAGGCATAAAAGAGACAAAATTCCAGTGTAACAGAAAATTAATATTATAGACAAACCATTTACAAGGGTTGGAGCTAAGGAAATTTATCAACAACAATGTGGCAAGTGGCAACAACGATATGCAGGAGATATAGTCATGACTGTCACTTAGGTGGTCTATTTATCGTCTAAAAGAGTAATGATTCCAAAGTATTTCATTCAAGCTGGTCTTGAGCTGTATGGTCATTGATATATTAAGTTTCAAAACAAGAAGTGTAAATTGGCATTGTTAGATTACAGATAGCACTGAGAATAACTAAAAATACTTTCAGAGGAAAAAGCATACCCCCAACCGAAATGCAGTCCCCTGTCTCCGACAATCCTCAGCCAATATTTTAGTAGCTTTCAAGGCTTCTTCCATACTAGCTCCGGAGGCAATAGCAACACAGACTATAGCTCCAGCAGAAGAACCAGCTAATGGTGTGCTTTCCTGCATCAACATGGAAATTAACTTGCAAACGCAAGGAAATGAGTAAGATATAAGAGTCTGCGCTTCCAAATGGCAGAATAAACAAACTAGTGGCAGAGCATAGCACAAAAGGAAAAACAAGAAAACATAAAGTTATGTGACCAGGAACTAGGAAGGCACATTACAATGCAGAAAAACACGGCTCGCTTCAAAATACACGAACAAGCCACCATATTACAGATTGCCGGTGTCTTAAAAATTTTCATTAACCTTATAAAATCTATAAATGAGCATAGAACCTTGTCGCCAACTTCAGGTTCAGAGTTGATTCTTTCGAAGAACAATAATTTTAGCAATATATTAAAAAAAATTGCACTCAAACACCCAAGAAATGCCAACTGATTGTCCCTAGTACAGCTAAAGACATTACCTTTATGTAACCATTCTCGATGAGAAATTGGGCAACTCCGAGATGGTAAGGGAACAGAAGTCCAGCAGCAGAGAAGCTAAAGCCAGGACTCCTGACTACAAGCCTGTTACGCTCGACTTCGACGTCTTTAACCCTCTGTTCCCACACAACATCAGGCTCAATGTCGTCCTCCATTACGGCTCCGATCTCTTCCTCAACAATTTTCCCTTTCTCTGTTGAATTCTCAAACATCGCCACAGAGCCCGAATCTCCGACGGGGCTTCTACGACGTCTCAGAAACAGCCGCGACGCCAGACCCAAGAAAAGCTCTCCGGTGGCTACAGCAATGGATTTTTTCTCTGAAGGAGGAAGAGTTGAAGAGGAAGAGGAAGAAGAAGCAGGATTAGTAGACTGTTGGATATTACGCGGGGACGAAGAATCGGCAAAGAAGGATAGCGTTCTGGTGCGCAGGGAGGGCGTGTGGCGATGGAGGACAATGGAATTGGGTAGAGGATTTGGAGAAGCGAAGCGGAGGGAGTGGTAGATGGAGAAGCGCGAATAGAGAGAAGCCATGAACGAAGCAGCGAAGCCTCTGTTTGGCCGTTATTTTTTCGAGAAAGGGCGTTTTACTACTTTGATTGGACGAGGAAAACAAAAATGGGAGTGAGTTAAAAAATAATAATATAAATATAAAAAAATATGCCAATAAATTCTCGCTATTACTACTATCAACCCTCCTTCACCTCAATTACAAATCTGGACCACTTATCTTTTAGTAGTACTATTTAATTTAAAAATTAGTATTGTCTGATTTATATTTTTATTTGTATCTTTCCCAGCAAAAAGTTTGGTAGTTATTCCAGGGTTCGTCTTTAACATTCTAAATGTAAATATACCATGTGCCAACTCATGGTAGAAGTAAGTAATGTTATTAAAACCCTTCATTCAACCGGTTAAAAATTCAGTTCTTAATAGTTTAATTTTGATTAAACTGTAATCAAATTAGTGGTAATAATATAAATATATTTTTAAATTTACATGTTTTATATTATATAAAAAATTAAAAAAATATTATTAATATGTTTTAGAACTTAATTTTAAAATCTAAATAAGTTAATATATTATAATAATATTTATACAATATTATAATATAGAAATAAGAAACCTATACAAAAATAATATTATTTAATATTAAAATAATGTTATTTCATCTTAAAAATTAATAAATTAAAACAAAAATAAAAAGTAATTTGACTAGTTCAATCTGTTTATGATCGATTTACATCAGTTCATGACTAGTTTTACACCAATTCCAAAATAAGCTGGTTTTCTCTTTCATTCGAAATAGACCTTGTACCGCCAATTCAACCAGTCAAACCGATCAGTTATGTCTAGTTCTAACAATACTGGTGGTAAGTGTAACCCTGTTACACTCTAAACCCACTAAAAAATCATATAACTTGTAATATAATGGGTAAAAGAATAAAACCATGAAGATAAAAAGGATATCTAAACTTTCTTTTTTTATTTAAAAAAAGGGGAAAAAAAGAGCCTTTCTACCTTAGAGAAAATTATTTTCTTTAACTAGAATATCTCATTATTCACAGGCAGCAATATATGTGGAATGCATGCAAGTTATAAGAATAAAGCAGTGCCATTATATATAAAAGCAAGGTGGTTATAAGTATAACGCTAGCTATTATAAGCACATTACTGGCCATCATATGTATAAAGCTAACTGTTGTAAGCATAACACAAGCCATTATAAACAAGGCCATGGCTAACGTTATGGCAACTGAGGCAGCGGCCTTAGGCCTCCAAAAAAATAAGCCTTATATCCCTCTTTATATCTTGTGTGATTGTTTAAAGTCAATTTAAAATATGAAACAATTTTTAAATTTTTTATTTGTCCCAAAAATTTAAAATTGTAGATGATGAATTCAATTGAAAGAAATTGTATCCATTTTAAATGTTTTTAACTTTTAGACAACATTTTTAATATTGATGGTCTTGAATTACTTTTCAAAATTGAGAGAAGTGTTAGCAAAAGAAATTAATACTCTAATAGAAATATTAAATTATATGAAAAGATTTTTCAAAATGCATACATTGCTTTATAGAATATTATTGACAATATCAAATGGCAAATGCTAATGTCAAAAGATGTTTTTTAAAATTAAAATTGTTTAAATTCTAGTCAAAATCATCTATATTACAAGTTAGACTAAATTGAGTTAGTATACTATATTTTAAAACTACAAAATCAATTATAAAACTTTGATAAGAAAACTAGAAAATGATATAAGAATTTTCGGGCTATATTAGGCCCCTCTAACAATTTCACCTAACGCTCTAAAATATATAAACATGGTCCTATATATATATAAAGCAAAATTGATATTGAGTATAAAATGTGGCAGAGTCACCTATCAAAATCACTCAATTATTTTAAGAATAATCTCATTACTATGAATTAACATTATATTCTTTGAGTACAATTAATGAAGAGTATATTGTTGGAAATTTTCTGAAAGTCTTCAAAGCACATACATACATTAGCTAATTATTAGTGCATTGCAACTTTATTCTCTGAAATTAATGCTTGATAAATCGAATAGTATGTCAGGATCCAAATTATTGGCTTGGGATTGATGCGGATTTATTTTAAAAGTAGCTTTCTTTCGAATGCGATTTTTTTTTTATGCGACGTGAGGGAGGGGAGAGAAATATATATATAACAAGCACTTTTGTCAATGTCATATATATTATTTGGCTATTTTTTGTTTGCTATTTTTTTTTTTGAAAAGTGTGGTTTAAATTCTTAAAAGAAAAATTACATATCTAAAAAATATCCAAATTGCATAATTTTCTTCTATTTTGAAAATATATACTTCCTTCTACAATTATTTGACAAAAAATATATTATTATTACATTTGCGTTAATCAAAATTGCTATATATATTATTTGCATAATATAAAAGTATTCAATATATATTGAAGAAATATAAAATAAATTATGATCCAATTCAAACAATTATAAAATTATTTGAAAAAGAACTAAAATAGAGAGACACAATGGCCCACTACGTGCCAATTTGGTTTTTAGTTAGTTAAAATGGAGTCTTGGTATAATTGATTTTATAACATCATTATGATAAAAATTGGTTTTGAATTAATGCGTTTATATTTGGATAATTTATTTAAAAATTGATTTTGACAAAAGTGATTATGTTTGGATAATTTTAATTAAAAGTACTTCTAGTGCAATAATTTTTTCCAACTTTTAATAAATAAATTTTATTTTTTAATATCTATTTAATAAATATATATATATATATGTTTATCTAAAAAAATAAAAGTTTAAAATTATTTTCTAATATTTTATTTTCCTTATTTTTATTTTTTTGACTCCTAATTTTTCTCTAAATTGAAGTTAAACTCTATCACTTGATTAATTTAATTTTTTTAGACTAAAATTTAATCTGTATTTATTTAATTAGAAATATAGTTTATCTAATATAACATTTTATTGCAGGTCATAGTTCATGAAAATTAAAATTTTGAAGGGATATTTTAGTCAGAAAATAAGAGAAATTTTATGAAAATTTTATTTCCCCAATTTTTCTATTTTTTCTCATTTTTATTAGTTTGTTTTTATCTGACTTTATTTTAATTGATCAAACTTACTTTCTTTCCACCTAATTTCACTCAAACAAACATGCCCTTTGGTGAAGTTTGTATCCTTTTCTTCACATACTGTTTCCGATTCTCATCTAATCATTGTCTTCTTCTTCATTCATCCTCTCTTCATCTCCGCCCACACAGATAACTTTAGCATTTTCCCTCTACTTATCCCTGCTTGCCGCCACTAAAGAGTTGTTGGAAGAATTGCCACCAACGGACGTGTCAAAGCTCATGGCCTTACTAAATGTGAGTGCATGAGGCGTATCAGATACTACTCAAGCTTCTTTCGATCTATTTCTAAGACTAAGAAGCAGTAATGGCGGCAACGGAGAAGGAGAAGTACAATGGAGAAGCAAGGTAACAACTACTTGTGCAAGAATGGGTTTTCTTCCCAAAAATCAGTTCCCACCACGACAAAAAATCCTCAACCAAACGCACAAAAAATATACTAAACTTAGTTTTAGCCTCAGACGTGGTTATGAACGAGCTACCAAATTACGTTATGAGATTTGTTGCCTAATGGTGGTAGAATAAATGTTGCCTAATTATGAAATAAAATAATAATAAAATATAAAATAATATTTTATGAAATGTTTTCAATGTTCCCCCTACATTTCGGTTTGTAAGTTATACTCCCTTCATTCCATAAGAGTACTCCTTCATTCCTTAATAGTACTCCTTCTTTTATAAAATATAAAAAATAAATAATCATATCACCAGAACCAGCACCAGGAAAACTATCCGATATCATAAATATATCACAAAAAAATTATTTTTTTCACAAATACCCTCATTTAGTCTTCACACTAATATTCCCTCATTTTCCTTAATATAAAGAACAAAAGGCAAAATCACACAAATTAAAAAAATTAATAAATTTGTTTAAAAAATAAAATAGTTTCCAAAAATACCCTCATTTAATATTAGTAACTTATACATTATGCAATTAATACAAATAAATTGTATTAGAAAAATGTCATCTTAACTAGAGTATTTTAGAAAAAATTATTAAATATATCAAACAAATCCCCTATATCCCTTATATTTTGAAATATAAAAACTTTTTAAATTGTCCTTTATATTAAGAAACATGGAGAGTATACCACAATAATTAATAACATGGATAAAAAAATCTTTTCAACTACGTCACGCATCGTGAGAAAAGAAGTTAGATCATTAAATTTATTAAGAAATTCTAATATTTTTTATCATTTGCCCTTATTAATTATATTATCTCTCATACTTTTCATAATATTTATCTTTCAACTATTAATTATAAATTAGGAGTATGAATTAAAAAAATAATTAATGTACCAGATAACCTTACAAGTTATATATATTTTGAACCAAATATTATTTTTAGAAAATATCTTATATTTAAGATTGAAGGGAGTAATTTTAAGAAATTTATGTTTCACAATATATAATATTTTATGGATTATATAGTGTATTTAATTTTGTTTTGTCCAAAATACTCCTGAAAAAGTATAAATTTAATTAAGGCTAAGAAGTTTAATTCATATGTTAATTATATTAAATAATATTAAATTAGGGTAATTCAGAAATGAAATTTTTTTTAGTTATTGACTACCCACCTTTGATTCATATGCATAGTTAAAAGTGTGTTATAAATCGAGACAGAGATAACATTACATTCTATTGTGTGCTTGACATGACTTCAAAGACTTGTTCATATATATGTTATTAAAAAAAGACTTAACCATATATATATACACACACACAAAGATAATTAACTCATTTCATAAAAAAAAAAAGATAATTAACTCGTCTAACTACATTATCTAATCAGTTTTTAATATTCTCAATAGATGCGTTGATATAAAATTATAAATGTACAGTAATGAAGAATTATTATTTTAATTATGAAATAAAAAAAAATATACAATACTCTCTTTTATTCTCCATATAAAATATTTTTAACTGAATTACATAAATTAAAAATAAAAATAAAAATAATTAATTACATTAACTTTTTAAAAAATCTTAATGTCTTTTTCAAAATCACTCTTTTTGTGATTCTATCTTTTATGAACTAGATAGGAGAATTTTTTTATAATATTTAGTAAATATCATATTATCTTCTAAAAAAGATCATATTTAGGATGAGATTAATTTTTTTCCATTACAACACTTTGAAATCCTTTTAAAACTAGACAATTACGTTCTCCAACGTCACGCTCTCGGAAGATGAACAACATTAAAGCAAGATAGCATTATTGAAAGATTAAACATGGTCGGTTGCCCTTATTAATTGCCACACACAGTAACAGATAATTTATGCATTAAGTTGTCCCAAAAAAAAAGTAGTGAATTTGTCCATGAAGAAATTTAAATTAAAGAGACAATTTCGACATTTGGACCACTATAATATACTCTCTCTTAATATAAAATTTTTTTAATCGAATCACGCAGATAAAAAATGGGAGTTAAAGTTAATTAAATACATCATTTTCTCTGAAAATCTCAATATTTTTTCAAAACTACTTTTATTTAATCTTTTTCTCATTCTCTTTTAATGTATTAAATATGGATATTTTTTGAAAATATATAATAAATACTACCTCATATATTGTAAATGGTCTTATATTTAATATTAGGATAAAAAATCTTATATTTAAGATCAGAGGAAGTAATATACGATTTGTTGGCAATATTTCTTCAAGTATTGCAAAGAGAAGATATCCAAAAGTTTGATTATGCACAAAAGTTCAGAAATTTAGACAACAAGAAAATGTTTTTGAATAATACTTTTTTTGAGTCCCACCTCACTTAAGAATTTTGAGAAAATGAGGAATATAACACCTTACTTTTATATTCATTTCCCATAAATTAGACTCTTTTTAAATCTGATTTTACTTGATTCTAAACTTGAATCACATAAGAATAAAAATCAGAATTTCCAAAATTTTTGGTTACTGTTTATATGATAGTTTCCACTTTACCAATTAAATTTTGAAAATTCATAACTAATTCTAGAAAAATCATTTCATAGTGATTCAAGTCTCTAAAAATAGATAAAACCTTATATACATGAAAAAAATATGAAACATAACATTATCTTGATCAATATATATAGTTTATTTCTCAAACATTTACTGTACATTTAGTCATTTTCTTTTTCTTAGGATTTTATCCTTATCTTTAAAAATTCATATCTCACTCTACCCTGAGTCCATTTGTGCATTCCTTATGTCATTGGAAAGCCCTATGAGTCTACTTTCTAGAAATATTTTTCTTGTACATTTATTCAACTTGAACAGGGCATGGTGTTAACTTAAATTATAAAGGGTCAGAATTCCACTTTTGCTAGAACAGTTTTGGGAAAACCTCCATATCTCCTATCATATAGCTCCAATTACCTCTAAATCAGTGGCATATGAAACTTAAAACATATAGCTTTCCATAAATACAAACCATTGAATTTTTGGAGCTCTGCACGATTTATATCATCTTTTTAGTTTTCCAGTACCTAACTTTCAATTTCCAGTTTTCCCAATCTTTTTCTGTTTTGAACCCTAACTTTGAAAAATCACTATAATGTATACATTTATCCAATTTAAGTGTTCTTTAGCTCTATAAAAAGCTTGTTCCGTCTAGTTTAAGAGCATGTAAAACACTTATATAGGATGCTCTGTTTCGAACAAAATTCCCTTGCTTTAATCAATACTGATCATCTCAAATAAACTTATGTCATAGCTTATATAATAAGCTTCACAACACATTTACATTGATATTTATTGCTCCAATTTCATGCATAATATCATAGAAGACTTAAAAGAATATATTCAAGGCATCATTCAGGATTTACCCATTTCATACAAACTTATACAAATTTTCAAAACATAACATTAAGACTTGTATAATAATATCATTCATCATTTTCTTCCGCTTTTTCCTTTAGCTCTTCTTGGATTCCTTGCATTGATTGAACCTTTTAACTTTTCAATCCTTTTCAAATTTTGCACACCTTTCCTTTAAATTTCTAACACTTCTTTGAGTCATTGAGTTTTTGGGACTAAAATTGTGATTTTTCCCTCTTCCTTTTACTCTCTCTCTTTCACGCCACTTTGCTATCTTCTCCACTGGTTCAGCGTGAGGGAGGTTGAAGATGGAGGCAAAAATGACACAATGTATATATTTATTTAATATAATTATTCAATTAACCTTTTCTTTTGATTTTATTGCTTTTCTTCTTAAAAAAGCTTTTGGAAAATTTCACGTGTCCCATCTGCTCATTTATACGTGGCTCACCTCCTTTTTTGGTCAAAAATTGCTTAAATAATTTTTATGGACCAAAATACCGTTTACCGATTAAATTAACATTTACCGATTAAGTATTTTCACTGAAATTGTCCTTGCATTGGTACAGGATTATCCAAAAATAAACTTTGGACTAAAATCATTATTTTGATCCAAAATATATTTTAACAAGGTCCAATCATTGTCCTTGAATCAATACTCTCTTTTCTTGCAGTCTAAATTGACCTTTATCGGGTAAAATATTAATATTAGACTATAATTACCCAATAAATATTATTTTGAGCTTAATAGATTCCTTACTATGTTCCATTGGGCTTAACTCATTAAAAGCTTTCTTTTCACTATAATTTTTTATATTTATAAAAATACCCTTGACTAGGGCTTGATTTATAATTTGTAAAACTTTCAAGTCATTAGGTGTAATTTTCCCCAAGCTTCTTCTCATTCCCTCTCCCCGTGAAATTCTCCTTTCAGGGACTAATTTGAAATTATTCTTAATCCTTGGGCCACAATATAATTTTCTTATTTTTCCATTTAACCAGAAAAAATGACATCTTTACCCTTCTTTACACTTAATGATATTTCACTATTTTTTCCAATTCCTTTTGCATTTTACAATATCAAATTTTCATTTTTGGACCTTCAATTCATTATTCACATTTTACTTCTAATTTGGAAAATAATTATTTTACCCTTAAGTCGGGTCAAAAATAAAATTATTCATTCTTTCGGGTACTTTCTTGTAATTTCACCCAAAGACTAATTTTTTATTATTTCCTTTTTTCACTATTCACACTAACTTCACATTGATCTATCTCTCAACTTGAACCTCCCGGGAATGCAATACTTATACCGTTAAGCTTAGCTTGGAGTGAACTTTCATTTAAGTGGTATATTGCATATTTTCTGAGGTAAGTTTTAGAATTAATTTCTGCTAAGTATCTTATGAAAAATTAATTCCAATTAAAAATCGAACATGGTTTATTTAGAAAATTTAGATGAGAAATTAATTTTTTCTAAAGTCTAATTATATATAGCATTTTCATCTCACTTCATTTCTCATCTTTTATTCATTTTATAACATCTCATAATAATAGAGATATTACAAGAAACATTTTCACAATGTGAAGAACTTCATTCATATATGACTAAGAGTTATTTAAGTATGTTAAATATATAATTTTTAAACTATCTATATATATATTGATTTATTTTTATAAAATTCGAGAATTTATCTTTTTTTTTTCAAATCATCAATGTACAACATCATTTATAAATGTATTGAAAATATAGGCTTTTAATATATATATTTTTATTTATTCTTAAAATTAATATATTACATAAATAATTCCGCATTGCATATATTCTCTAAAACATTATATGATTATACATAATTTATTATTTTATACCTTTTCAGGTTACAAAATTATTTTGAAATACTAATTATGATAAATATTAAAAGCAAAATTAATAATACAAAAGATATAATATTTTTAAGAAATTGGGCCCCCCGCAATGTTTAGGCTGCATCCACCCTTATTATATTGAATATAATAGGCCAATAAATATAACTGTAATCATCCGATGAGTAATAAGGCACATTTAGTTTAGTGGTAAATTGGTGATGTGAAATTTTTTTTTGGCAAGTAGACTAATAGAAGTAGACAAAACCACTTAATTAGTACTCACGTACCACCTAATTAATACTTATTTAATGTGAGTAACAGTTCAAAATCACGTTGCCTAACTTATACACACTCACACGATACACTTTATCAATGTAGGGCTTAAAAGCCTCCTAATGAGAGTCCCAAGCACATAATAAAATATAATATAAAAATACAAAATAAAACAGAAATATATAAAAGTATATTATATAAACATCCATATTTTTCTATCATTATTCTCTCCTAAAATATGTAAGAATACAATTGAGGATTTGATCTAATGAATGAAATTCCATGGAGGTGAGCATGAAGGAACTGGAGCGATGTATGCTTTTCTGCATTTATTTGGTAAGAATCTCGTAGTCATAAGGCAGAAAAAAGAGGTAGAAAAAGAAGGAACTTTAGCTGAATTAGTGAAGATCAACCTGTTTGGATTAGCTTTTGGCAAGAAATAATAACTTTTTTTAGCCCAAAATCAATTATTTGGAGATTTTGCCAAAGGGACAAAGATTCTGGATAATCAATTATGGGTAAAAAAATCAATTATGAGTTTAAGTGAAAATTGTTGCTTCTCATTATGGATAATCAATTATGGCCTAAAATTCCATTGGTAATGTATTTTCATATTATTTATAAATTAAAATTTTAATTAAAAATTATTCTTATTTTTTTAAAAAACTATGATTGAAGAAACAAGAGCATTTTGGATGTTTTTAATAATTATCCATTTAAAAGTATTTTTTATTGAAATCATCCAAATATGTTTCATTCTATTGAAATCACTTTTAAGATAATAACATTAAAATATAAATCATTTTTGATAAAATCAATTCTAAAAAATTAATTTTACTCAAAATTAATTATCTAAAATCTATTCCAATCACACACTTAAATGTCAGTTTATCAAAGGGTGAAGGGAGAGAGCAGGATGAGGTTGCTTTAATATTATATGTAAATTAAATAACAAAAATTAAATATATATTTATGTGAATGTATTTATGTGATAACTAAATGAGAAAATTGGGTTTTGGGACGAAAAAAAAGAAAATATTTAGTTTGTGGTACCAAATTGATTTTTTTAGAAAAAAATCTATTCTAGATTCAAAAAATTCTATTCTCATCTTGAAAAATTCTACTTTGATCCAATTTCCCAAATAAGTTGATTTTCGGTTCCATTTCCCAATTTTTCCTAACTAAATCTAAACAATTCCATACAAAATTGGATTAATATGTACAATTCAAATATAGAGTATTATTTATTTAATGAAAAATTAATATTAGCTAATAACAAAAATATTTTAATGCACTAACAAAATCTATTTTATTTCTTTTCAAATATATCAATAATATATATTATATATTTATTTATTGTATATGTGTAGTGTAAATTATATATATATATATATATATATATTGTGAGTGTATGGGTGTGAAGGGGCCAAATGTATATATTATATTATTGTCTATGTGTGTATATACACAAGAGTAGAGTTAGTAAAATGGGTTTTAACCCACAGGTCAACCCGACTTGCAAAAAAATTGGAATGCTTAATAATAGGTGTAAAAATATAGCCTGCCACACCAGGGTTGGTGTGCTTTTTTTTTATTATTTTATATAATTATATTTAAAAACTAAAAAAAAACCACCATAGTCCTTCTTAATTGAGAGCTCAATCTTCTTTCTTATTTTATATTTTTGGAACTTGAATAGATTTTCGTTTGATTTAATTTTTTTTCAAGTTGCAAATATGAAAAAAAACTCTCTTTTGTATTATTATTTTTTATATTGCTTTGCATTATTCTAGATAAAAAATGGGACAAAAAAAGGTTGGCCCTGCTTGGCCCACTAGCCCATATGGCAAAACGGCCTGGAGATTTCATAACCCACTTTTATGAATATCCCAGTCCACCCTGCCCTGTCCAACCCAAAAATGGACCTATAGCTGGCTGACTTGCTTTACCAGCTCTAACTGAGGGCCTCTCTCACCTCCAACGTAAGACTGCCAGCACTATATAATTACTTTTATAATCATAAAACTTTTAAACTATTTAAATGAAAATTTTTTTAGAAATTTCATTATTAATAAGCCTATTCAACACCAAAAGAATGATTGGTTATGAAAAAAAAAAGAACACCAGAAGAATGCGATTTTTTTAAAAAAATGTGATAGGTTTTTTGGTGAATTTCACCGCATGATTTGAGTGTTCTTCATTTTAATAAAATTTGGGTTATTCAGTTTTAAATAATAATATCACTTTTTAAAAATAGACTATTATAAAATTTTTATTTTAGATTCTACATATAATAATATAAAAATATATTAAAAATATTATAATAATACTGAATTAAATCTGGACAATCCAGTTTGAATTTGAACAATTTATATTGGTGATGAGCATTGAATGAGTGCCAATAAATTTTCACGTTTATGAGGTCCTTTATCCTTCACCGTCAACGTCTGCAAATGTCTAGTGACCCACATTAGTAACATCTGTCTTTAGTTCAACGACGAAAAATGAAAAATTGAAAAATGTTTTCTGGCCGGCACATTTCAAAGTAATATGTTCAAATTCCAGAAAGTTAAAATGTAAATATTTCAATAATCCCACCAACTATTCTAAATTAATTTCACTCAGGTGTACTCAAATCAAAGTAAATGGGCCATTAACACTAGTACAATGAAAACGACTGACCAAGAAAATGTACCCATCATGCCTTAATGCTTTTTCAGAGGATACCGACGAGGACCATTTGTTCCTCTTTGTCACGTTTGAGTTCGTCGTCTATAAAAAGAAAGGAAGGAGGAGATGTGAGGGGGACAGAGGCATCGATAGAAAGAGTAGTGGTAAACAAGAAATAGAGCTTTAAATAATGCTTTCTCTGATTTACAATATAAGATGTGAGATCTATTTTTCTTTAGTTCACATTATAAGGTATAGGGACTCAAATGGACGATTTTATCATTCTATATTTAATTATGTGAATTAGTTTCTTCTCTCTTTTATACTTATAAAATTTATAGGAAATTACTTGATTTAATCATTTTAATATTTTCTCAATAAATAAAAATAATTTTGGAATTTTTGATATGTTTAAAGATGTTTTTTAATTTCCTTAATGAGTGTAAAAATAAATTCCATATCCTATAATATGGATCAAGGGAGTATGTACTTTGAGTTGAACTTTCCAATTCCATGATTTGGTAAAATTTTCCTCCCTCTCTTAATCTATACCTTGTAAAATCTGTTTGTTCATGTTGTTGAGATTCCCAAATGAGGACCCTTTTTGGCAAAATCTGCTGCTTCAAGTTCTGTTTTGGCTTAAATCTTTTCTTTTCTTTTCTTTTCCTTCTGATCATAGTGATGATCTATATATGCGTTTGTGCAGTGTACCTTTTTGGTGGAGAAGACCCAAAGGGTTCACCCAAATGTGAAGAAAATTTTTCTTCATTTTGGTGCCATAGATACATCAATAGTTGCGTTATTTCTATCACAGTTTCTCCCACAAAACCCATGTGAAGTCTAAGCTTATCGTAAGCATGCAAGGTCAGTGTTCATGTGAATCCTTTCCAAAGCCCTTCATCACTTTCCACTTTCTAGAGATGAAAACCACGGAGCTTTACTTTCTTGTAACTAATATTCAGGCCAGCCTTTTTTCACCCAGTGAAAAACTTAGGCATACCCTTTTTTTTTATTTTGGGATAATTGGGTTTTGGGACAAAAAAATGAATATATTTGATTTTTTATACCAAAGTTGATTTTTTTTTTTAAAAAAGATCGATTCTTGATTTAAAAAATTCGATCCTCAACCTAAAAAAGAAAATCAAATTTTGGTATAAAAAACCAAATATTTTCATTTTTTAGTCCTAGAACCCAATCATCCTTTTTATTTTTTTTTGCTTTTTTATAAATTGAAAAATATACATCATGGTAGAATATAGTATATATTAGCCAAGGAAATTAAGGTCAAGATGAGGCATTCCTCCTCACCACACCTTCATTGTCCCAGAAGCAAAATCAGAAAAGCAAGTGGATTCTTTGAATACTCAAGGGGATGGCAAGGAAAGGTTCTGTTTCAAATACTTCTTTTGCCTTCTCTCTTCAAGTGATGGGTACTTCTGCTAATTCTTGAACATCTCTTGCTTTTTATTCTGTCAATTTATTTATGTTTGGTATCTTTCCGTTTGAGATCTGTTCCACAATTCAACTTGCTAAATTTGCACGATCTATATTAGTTAAATCAGAACTGTATGATTTCATTAATTTGTGAAATCTTGAAATGATGGTTCAGATTTTTTTCCTGAATAAATATATATTAACTCTCTATAATACTGATGATACGTCACTTGAAATAAAACCTATAATAATCTGGAAAAGGTAGTAGCAAACTCCTAATGTCTTGTACAAATTACAATGCCTTCGAATAGCAATTCTATTGCTCTTTAATAATTATTATGCTGATGGGCTATTATGTGGCTTTAGGGGATGAAAAGATGAATATCTATTCGATTGTGATTTTCTTGATTAAAGGTATGCAATTTAGTTCTTTTATATATTATCATATTTTTCAGTCATTCAATGCGGTTTAATTCTAACTTGATTTTATTATAATATTTTATTTTACAGTTGGAGGCTATCTTACTAGTTTATGCTAACAATAACAAAATTGATAAATATCAAATTGGATTAAGAGTATGAGATTTCCAACTAAAAAAGTAGTCATATAGGGTATAAGAAATAAACTATAGTAGAAAAAAATTCTTATCCGACTAAAAAGCAGCAGCAAGCTAGCATTTTGTATTTTGTTTTCTCAATAAAAATTATAATTTATATTCTATCATATATATATATATATAACTAATATTAACTTTCATTAATGAAAAAAAAGAATGATATTCACTTGCCTGAAGTGAATAGTATGGGGCATCATTTTGAGGAGGTGAGCAAAACGGTACTCGAAATAATATGATTGTTTTCTAAGTTAGCAAAGTTGCATATAATTTTATTGTTGTTGGTGATGGACTTCGCAAAGTGAATTTATTTATTTTTTAATGGCAATATGCTTTTGTATTTCTTAATTTCGTAAAATTTTGTTTATCAAGATTCACCTATCATTCTTGAAACATCTATTGTTCACATGCTGCTCTTGGATAGTTTAATGCGTCTAAATAATTTCCAGCATTTAAATGACTAAAAAGATAACTCTTTTTTCGGTGGCCAAATAAAACTTCAGTATTTTCACCGGTAGAATGATTAAGGATTAAAGATTTCTTTATTTTCAAAAAAAAAATCTCTTAGTGGAATTTTTGGGTAAATGTCATGTGGGGTACTGCAGTGGTTTGTAGGATCAATAACAGCGAAGTTAATGAAAACTCAGAGAAAATTATGATGTTTAAGGATTGGTGGCTCTAACACATTGTTAGTTGATGATTCTCCATATAAATCATTCCTTAATCCTATAAGTATGACTCAAATTTCCTTATAGATATTCTTGTATTCTAGTATGGATAGTTCTCTAATATTTTTCTTTGTTGAATTGATTAGACACACTGACATCTATACACAGATAGTGCAGACGACAAAAATCTAGGTGAGAAGAGTTTTTTTTTTTTTTGGATTTGTAATTTATATTATTCAATTAACCTGAAAGCAAATATTTGCATATCGTAATGGAGATTTTGTACAACCCTTGAAGATATTGGCCAGTGCTGATAATGTACAAGAATACATCAAATGATAGCTTTCTGACCAATCTACTGGAAAATGAACAAAAATTATTATCATCAAAACCATCATCCAAAGCACTTTCAGAAGTGAACAATGAAGAAGATTGTTTTGGCATGATTAACCATGCATAGGATTAATTAATTAAAAGAAAAGTCACAATCACTATTCATTTGTTAATCATTGATCGACACTATTCATGTAATGATCATTGACCAGTACTAATTATGATCTGACAAGAAGATCTAACTGCTGGATGCTGACTATACTGGTAGATATTAACTGTCGCATGCTAAATGTTAGATACTAACTGACCAGCATTGAATGTTACTCAAGGAAAAAGAGAAGCAAGCAATTAGCTGACATGGAAGAATTCAATTTTTTAATGAAGAAAATGCAGAAGAAAAATGTGCAGGAGTTTGTTGAGACATTTTAGGAAGCTCAATTAGCATTCTAACTTAGTCTACTAGCTATTACTGAACGTTACAATCAGTTTTGAGTCAATTTTGATTATTTTATGTTATTTCAGATATTTTAGCAGATTTTCTGATTTATTTCCATTATTTTAATTTATTTTTCTGCATTATATAAAGAGGTGTAGCTTTAAGGGTCAATCATCAGAATTCATTCAGTATCATTCCTTTATACTTTAGAGATCCTCCATTTGGCTATTAAGTCTTATTTTAGTGAGATTGGTGTTGGTTAGAAATGAAACTCCAACCAAGAGTAAACATTACCCTTCAAATTCATGTGAGGATTAAAGAGTAACTATATCAATCTAACTTAAAGGGTAAGCCTAATCATTATCATCTATTTGATGTTTTTAATCGTTTTGTCTCTTTTCATATGGATTATAAAGATTTGGAGACGAATCCTTTCGAGAAAGGAGGGAATGATAGAGTAACTACTCATAAAAAGAACCAATTTACCTTAATAGATTCATAGTGTCTCCAAGGCCTAATCTTAGGACAAGTATGGTATTTCCAAGTCTCAATCCAAATTCAAATAAATAGATCCACCAAAAGATCATGTGCTTTGAAGACTTGGTTTTGGAGAGCCCATGGACAAATGAGTTATTCAAGAGCTTTCAAGAGTAATTTGAAGTCTATGTTATCACAACGAAGGCCTAAGGACCTAATATGTACATGAAGAAGTCTAATAGAGCCTTAATAGTTCATATTCAAGCCTAAATACAAGCTCCTCTGACCCATGGAATTAATGTGATGTGAATAGTATTTTGGACTTATTAATTAATAATTTAATTGTGTTTTGTCTTATATTTAATTGGGCAGAACTTGAATTATTTAAATAAGCATATTTGTTGAGTCTTTATTGGATGCTAGATTGTATTTTCATGTAAAGCCAGGCATATGGGCAAAGCTCGACGGGCTGGCCCTTTTAGTCCAAGAAAAAGAATGGGTTGGACTATTAAATCATTAGATCATATCAAATTCGAGGTTTGCTGGCTTGAGCCTGAAAAAATAGGTCAACCTATACGAGCCACGGGCTAGCCCATTTACCCATTTATTTATTTTTTGTGGTCACAAGTCACAGGCTCATAGTACTACACAGAGTCACAGTTGAATTTCACGAGCCCTACTCTATTCTTTTCCAGTCTTCATTCAGTCACTCTCATCACTACTAGACTTCAATGCTTCCTCTGGTCGTCCTCCTTCCTCCTCTCAATCTCCCACCAGCCACGACATCGACGAGTGACAACCAGGCAAGCCACTAATCTCTTCTTTGAACTAAAGCTCTAATCTGAGTCTGACTTTGAGTTTTTGAGATCTCTTCCTCACTTTAGTTCAGTCGTTGCCTCCAAGATCTAGCTTAACTTCAACCTCAGATCTGAGATCCACTAGTCTCTTTGTTCTCTCACGTCACCTTCAGCTTCGACTTCGACTTCAATTCATCCTCTAGTCTCTTCATCTTGTCTTCAGCTTTAGGTCGTGGCTCAGATCTGAGATCCAGCTCCCTTAATCTTGTTCACAGCACGGACTCACGGTAGGACTCACTCATCTCCTTCACTCATCCTCTAATCTCGTCTCGGCTAAGGTATTAACTCCCTCCATCACTCATTGCTTTGTTAACTAGAGGATATAAAATGTGTGTATTGGAGTGCATTTTATCTTTTTGCTATTTGTGTCAGCTTGTGCCATCTGCTACAATTGGAAGCTCCAAATGGTCTTTTCGTTCAAAATTCTTACTTCTTCACATTACTGTTTTAAACTCATTATCTTACTTACTGAAATATCAAATACCTAAATAGTTGCCTCATAGCCCTCTATTCTAATGTTTATCTAATCTATAATTAGAACATATATGATTAAGCAAATATTTTGTACTAGGAAATGCTACGTTGTTTATATTTTATGTTGTAACTAATCTACATACTACGTTGTTTAATTAGAACATATATGCTCTACTTCTTCACATAACTAATCGACTATGTTGTCTATAATTAGATTTAAGGTTATACTTGTTTTGTTTTTATTTGGCTATGAAATATATTTTAGTTTAGTGATTTAATTTTTTTATCACTTGCAGTATAATGTCTTATGATCACACTAATGCTCATATTGATGTTGTTAACAGTGTGGATAAGGAGAAGGACATAATACCAATTTTGAATAAAGAATCAGTCCCTCCTTCTTCTCTTTCTAATGTTGTTAATCAAGAACAACAAGGTTCAGGTTCTGTATAAGGGGAACAGAAAAATAAAAAGTCTAAATCGCAAACATCTGAAGTGTAAAAGGTCTTTATTAGATTTGTTGTTGATGGGAAAGAAAAGGCAAAATGTAATGGTTATGCAAAACTTTTTAGTGTTGCTTTTACAAGTGGCACTTCACATCTACATCATCATGTTAAGGAGTGTCCAGGTGTTGCAAAATATCAGGATGTTGGGTTGATGTTGTTGGATAAAGAAGCCAATCTTAGATCTAAACAAATTGAAAATAAGTGTATACGAGATCTTTTGGGTTTGTGCATCATTGAACATGATCTTCATATTCATTTGTTGAGTATAAATGGGTTAAGGAATTATTTAAGACATATAATCTTGATGTTTAGCTTGTATCTAGAAGAACAATTAAGTTTGATGTTCAAAAAATCTATCTAAATAAAAAAAAAAGTTGAAGTAAAGCTTATTAAAGGGTTCTAGTAGAATTTGTTTGACATATGATTGTTGGATTACCAATAATTCTGAAGGTTACATTTACTTGATAGCGCATTTTGTTAATCAAAATTGGAGGTTGAATAGTAAAATACTATCTTTTTGTAAAATGGACCCTCCACATTTTGGGTATGAGCTTGTTAGAAAAGTTTATGATTGTTTGGTTGAATAGAGCATTGAAAAAAATTATTTTCTATCACTTTAGACAATGCGTTTGCCAATAATAATATGCAGGATATGTTGAAATAGCAGTTGTCTAATCAAAATAATTTCATTCATAATAGGGAGTTTTTTCATGTGAGGTGTTGTACTCATATCCTGAACTTAATAGTTTAGGAGGGTTTGAAAGTAACAGGTAGTGCTTTGTATAAGATCAAAAAGAGCATTAAATATGTGAAAGCTTCAAAGGTAAAAATGATTTGTTTTAGGTAAAGTGTTGAGGAGGTTGGTGGCATTGACATGTCGATGGGTTTGCGACTAGATGTGCCCATTAAATGGAATTCTACTTATGCTATGCTTGAAAGTGCAATTTGATATTGCCGTGCCTTTTCTACTTTGGTTTTAAATGATAGAAATTACAAGATTTGCCCATCAGATGATGAGGGGAGAAGAGCAGAGAAAATGTGTATATTCTTGCAATCATTTGAAGTGATAACAAGGTTGATTTATGAGTTATCTTATCCAACTTCAAGCATGTATTTTATGCAAATCTCAAGAATTGAGTTCTTGTTGAAACAATATTCAATAAATGAGGATAAATTGATTAAAGGAATGGCTCAAAGCATGCAAGAAAAGTTTGAAAAGTATTGGAGAGATTACAATATCATTCTTGCAATTGGCACAATTTTTGATCCATGAATGAAGCTGGAATAGTATATTCACTGGGCCAATTTGTATAGTTTATTCCTTAAAATTCACTATACATTTAGTCATTTTATATCTTCCTAAGATTTTGGTCTTAAATTTTAAAAATTCATATCTCATTCTATTCTTAGCCAAATCATACATTCTTTATGTCATATGAAATCCTTGGATGTACACTTTTTAGACATATTTTTCCTATACATTTATTTTACTTGCACAAGGCATGGTGTTAACTTAAACCATAAAGGGTCAGAATTCTACTTTTTCTGGAACAGTTTTGGGAAAACCTTCATATCTCTTATCATATAACCCCAATTACCTCCAAATCAGTGGCATATGAAACTTAAAACACAGCCCTTTCTATAAATAAAAACCACTGAATTTTTGGAGCTCTGCACGATTTATATTATCTTTTTAACTTTCTAATACCTAACTTTTAGTTTTCAGTTTTCCCAGTCTTTCCCAGTTCTGAACCCTAATTTTGAAAAATCACTATAATTTATACATATCTCCAAATAGAGTGCTCTTTAGACCATTTTAAAGATCTACTTGTGTACTTTAAGAGCATATATATTACTCAAACTACATGCCCTGTCTTACATGAACAGTACCTACGTATCTGTTAGGGTGTCCAAATTATATATCTCCATTCACGTCTTGGCAGAATAAGCTTCATGTCATATATACATCATCATTCATTGTACCATATTCATACATAATATCAAAAGATATCTCAAGGAACATACTTGCATCAGTATACATGATTCATCCTTTGCATACAAATTTATACATATTATAAAAAATTAACATCAATCCTTGTAAGAACATAATTTCCACCAATTTCTTCCTCATCTCTTTTGGCTCTTCATGAACTTTTTTGCATTGCTTGGCCTAAACACGGTAAGCATTTGGAAGCGATGAGATTCAAAGAATCTCAATAGTTACCACTAATCAAGCAAATATATAATCATATAATGTAAGCACACTTCATCAAATCATCATTCAAACATTTAGAATCATTTATGCTTAAACATTTTATAGAAAATTGGATAGAATTTTCCCTTACATTTTGGACATCCCGGGGTCACAAAACCCCTAAAATAACTAAGCCAATATCAACAAATCATCACATAACATCATTGCAAATATTTGGTATAACATTAAAACCATTACAACTATATAACCATATAATGCAATATTAGGCTAGTAAACTACCTTTTAGCTTTCTAATCCTTTTCAAACTTTTCACAAATTTTCTTTGAACTTCTAACACTTCTTGGAACCCAATAGCATCACAAAACAAGGCCATTAGCCACTAGTTTCATGATTCAATTTACAAAGTGCTCATTTGAACCATAAAATTTCATTTTGCAAACCACTTGGAATTTCTTATACAACGCTCTCGTTCTTACATAATTTGGACCCAAGGAATCTATTTTTGGGGTCAAAATCATGAAATTCCCTTTCCTTTTCAAACCCTAAATAGACAAAAAATTTCAAAAATTTATAGAAAAATAACTACCCGATTAATTTGCAATCCAATGGTACATCCTTAATCCTTAAAGCCTATACATCACTTTTTATGGATTAATTTCCTCATGGCTTCATTTTCTCTCTCTACTCTCTCTCTAGGAAGAAAATTTAAGAGGTGAATAGAAAGAGAAATAAACCATGAAAGCTCCCAAAAATACTTAGGAACCCAAGGAAATGATCACAAGTTGTTACCTTGAAAGTTTGAAGCCAAAACTTTGCCTATTTCTTCTCCTTTTCTCCCTAGGCCTTTTACGCCTTCTTGGTCTCTTTCTCCACTAGCTCAGTGTGAGGGAGGTTGAAGATGAAGGCAAAAATGATTTAATATAGATATTTATCTAATATAATCATTCAATTAACTTTTTCTTTTGACTTTATTCACTTTTTCTTTTAAAAGCTTTGTCAAAAATTTCACTTGTGTCCTAATCTCATTTCAGATGTGATTCACCTTCCTTTTTGGCCAAAAATTACTTCAATAATTTTTATAGACCAAAATACCCTTTACCGATTAAATTTATCTGTACCAATTAAGTATTTTTACCAAAATTGTCACTAAATTGATACTGGATTATCCAAAAATTACTTTTGATCCAAAATCATTATCTTGACCAAAAATATATTTGGGTAGGGTCCATTTACTGTCCATGACCCTGTATTGCATTTTCTGCAGTCCAAAATAATCTTTATTTGGTACAATACTAACTTTTATTCTAAATGCCCCTAATAAATTGATACTAACTTTATTATTTTCAAAAAATATTCAACTAGGCTTATCTCATCAAGAACTTCATTTTGACTATAATTTTTCATATTTTCAAAAATACCTTTAACTTGAAGTAAATTTATAAATTTTAAAACTTTTGAGTCGTTAGGTGTAATTTTCCCTAAACTTCATAAACTTTTCTTCATCGTCCACCGCCTTTCTTTTTCTTTTTCCCTGCAAAAAATCATCATTGTCTCATTTTTTTTTCCCTATGAGATAATTAACATCTTTATTTTATTTCATACAAAATAATATATACCCATATTTATAAATTCTTTATGCATTTTATGATATGAACATTTTTTTTCTTGGGGCTTAAATGCAATACTCACATTATAACACCTTAAACTTACATCCATTTTTCATATATTATACTCCAATTATATCTATTATTGCATAATTAGAGACTTGATTGCATAAAAATATCGAAACAGATTTTTTATTTATTTCAAATACTGTTCATTGTGTCATTTTTATTTTACCCTATAAATTTTGAAAATTCATAACTAATTCTAAAAAAATCATTTCATAGTGATTCAAGTTTTTGAAAATATATCAAAACCTTCTCCATATGGTAAAAATATGGAATAGTATATTCACTGGGCCAATTTGTACAGTTTATTCCTTAAAATTTACTATACATTTAGTCATTTATATCTTCCCAGGATTTTGGCCTTAAATTTTAAAAATTCATATCTCATTATATCCTCAGACAAATCATACATTCTTTATGTCATATGAAATCCCTAAATGTACACATTTTAGACATATTTTTCCTGTACATTTATTTTTCTTGCATAGGGTATGATGTTTACTTAAATCATAAAGGGTCAGAATTCCACTTTTTCTTGAATAGTTTTGGGAAAACCTCCATATCTCCTATCATATAGCTCTAATTACCTCCAAATCAGTGGCATATGAACCTTAAAACATAGCCCTTTCTATAAATATAAACCACTAAATTTTTG
The DNA here is from genome assembly GCA_026686845.1 of Adenanthera pavonina. Lineage (NCBI taxonomy): Eukaryota > Viridiplantae > Streptophyta > Magnoliopsida > Fabales > Fabaceae > Adenanthera > Adenanthera pavonina. The sequence goes on from JAIVEN010000017.1 coordinate 17,637,852, forward strand.
GAGCTCTGCACTATTTATATTATCTTTTTAATTTTCCAGTACCTAACTTTCAGTTTCCAGTTTTCCCAATTTTTTCCTGTTTTGAACCCTAAATTTGAAAAATCACTATAATTTATACATATCTCCAAATAGAGTGCTCTTTAGACCATTTTAAAGATCTACTTGTGTACTTTAAGAGCATATATATTACTCAAACTACATGCCCTGTCTTACATGAACAGTACCTACGTATCTGTTAGGGTGTCCAAATTGTATATCTCCATTCACGTCTTGGCAGAATAAGCTTCATGTCATATATACATCATCATTCATTGTACCATATTCATACATAATATCAAAAGATATCTCAAGGAACATACTTGCATCAGTATACATGATTCATCCTTTGCATACAAATTTATACATATTATAAAAAATTAACATCAATCCTTGTAAGAACATAATTTCCACTAATTTCTTCCTCATCTCTTTTGGATTTTCATGAACTTTTTTGCATTGCTTGGCCTAAACATGGTAAGCATTTGGAAGCGATGAGATTCAAAGAATCTCAATAGTTATCACTAATCAAGCAAATATATAATCATATAATGCAAGCACACTTCATCAAATTATCATTCAAACATTTAGAATCATTTATGCTTAAACATTTTATAGAAAATTGGGCAGAGTTTTTCCCTACATTTTGGACATCCTGGGGTCACAAAACCTCTCAAATAACTTAGCCAATAACAACAAATCATCACATAATATCATTGTAAATATTTGGTATAATATTAAATCTATTGCAACTATATAACCATATAATGTATGACTAGATTACTAAACTACCTTTTAGCTTTCTAATCCTTTCCAAATTTTGCACACATTTTCTTTGAACTTCTAACACTTCTTGAAACCCTATAGCATTACAAAACAAAGTCTAAAGTCATTGATTGCATGACTTCCTTCATAAAGAGCTCCCTTTAGCTCTAATTTTTCACTTTGCTTTCCTTTTGCATTTTCTTGTACAACATAAGTGTTATAACCTATTTTGAACCCAAGGAATCCATTTTTAGGGTCAAAAACTTGAAATTCCCTTTCCTTTCACAAACCCTAAATAGCAGAAAAATAGGAAAAATTGTAGAAAAATAATAACTCATCAATCTTTGAAACCAATGACATAATCTTGCATCTTGTGGCATATGCTTCACTTTTTATGGATTGGTTTCTTTATGGCACAATTTTCTCTCTCTGCTCTCTCTCTAGGTCAGAAATTTTGGTGGGAATATTAGAGAAAATAGGCCATGAAAACTCTTACAAACTCAAGAGAACACAAGATAATAGTCATAATATGTTACCTTAGCAATTTGAGATCCAAACTTTGCCTCTTGTCTTCTCTTTTTCCTTCCTTAGTTTCACGAATTATCCCCCTCTTTCAGCTGCTGTTTGCATCGTGAATGAGTGAGGAAGATGATAGTTAATGACTTAATGGGATAAATATCTAATAAAACTAATCAATTAATTTCATCTTTAACCTTTAGTTACCTTTTTGAAATTAAAGTTTTTCACACAATTTCCATGATGTCCCAGTAGTTGGTAAGACGTGGCTCACTTCTTTTTTTGGCCAAAAATTGCATCATAAATTTTAATGGACCAAAATACTCTTTACCGATTAAATTTACCTGTACCGATTAAGTATATTTACTAAAATTATCATTATATTGGTACAGGATTATTCAAAAATTACTTTTAGTCCAAAATCATTATTTTGATCCAAAATATATTTTAGCAAGGTCCAATCATTGTCCTTGAATCAATACTGTCTTTTCCTGTGGTCTGCACTGACCTTTATCGGGTAAAATATTAATATTAAACCCTAATTAGCCAATAAATATTATTTTGATCTTAATAGATTCCTTGCTATATTCCATTGGGCTTAACTCATTAAAAACTTCATTTTGACTATAATTTTTCATATTTCCCAAATACCCTTGATCCGGTACAAATTTATAATTTTTGAAATTTTCAAGTCATTAACTGTAATTTTTCCCAAACTTCCTTTCTTTTCCTGTCCATGTGAATTTCTTCCTTCAGGGACTAAATTGCAAGTATTATTAGTTTGTGGGATCAAAATATAATCTTTTTATTTTTCCGTTTAACCTGAAAAGATGATCTTTGACCTTTTCCACGCTTAATGGTGTCTCTCAGTTTTTTCCAATTACCCATGCATTTTATAATGTCAACATTTTTTCCTTGGGGTTTAAATGTAATAGTAACATTTTTCTTCTAATATGGGAAATGACCGTTCAGTCCCTAAACTGGGTCAAAAAGTAATTATTCATTCTTTTGGACACATTCTTGTAATTTTACTCAAAGACCAATTTTTTATTATTTTTTTACACTATTCACAATAACTTCAAATTGGTCTATCTCTTAATCTAGACCTCCCAGGAACGTAATACTTATATCATGGTATATTGTATATTTTCCAGGATAAGTTCTGGAATTAATTTCTGCTAAGGATCTTATGAAAAATTAATTCCAATTAAGGATCAAACATAACTTCTTCAGAAAATTAGATGATAAATTAATTCATTTTAAAGCTCAATTATATATAACATTTTCGTCTCGCTTCATTTCTCATCTTTTATTCATTTTATAACATCTCATAAAAATAGGAATATTACACACATTTTACTTCTAATATGAGAAATAACCATTTTGCCCCTGAACCAAGTCAAAAACATAATTATCCATTCTTTCGGGTACTTTCTCATAATTTCACCAAAAGATTAATATTTTATTATTTCTTTTTCACTATTCACATTAACTTTCAAATTGGCATATCTCTCAACCTAGACCTCTCGGCTATGCAATACTTATATCATTACGCTCAGCTCAGAGCGAGCTTTCATTCAAATGATATATTACATATTTTCTGGGGTAAGTTCTGGAATTAATTTCTGCTAAGGGCCTTATGAAAAATTAATTCTAATTAAAAATCAAACAAAACTTCTCCTGAAAATTAAATGAGAAATTAATTCCTTTTAAAATCCAATTATATATAGCATTTTCATCTCACTTCGTTTCTCATCTTTTATTCATTTTATAACATCTTATAAAAATAGGGATATTACATTTCTTCCCCCCTTAATTAAAATTTTGTCCTCAAAATTTTCCTGAATTCTTATACATTACTTTCTCCTTCTTATCATTTCCCAATTTCCATATTATCTCTTAGTAGAGGAATACTTTCTTTCTTATTTATTTGATTTAATAGTCATCACCTCACTCTGGCATTCTTTGCTAATCTACTACATTAGCAAAGTCTGGTCAATACTTTTCATATCAGGAAAATATTGAAGACTTCTTATATCTATCTTATTGTAAGGGTACTGAAAGCTTTCCATAAAATATATTCATTCTTACTTTCACAATTCTCTTTATCTTAGGGCATTGATAACTTTTACATAACATATTTATTCGTACTATCATGATATTTTCTCATCCTTTTCATGCTATAATTTTTCTATCGACATCTGACACATTTCTTTTCTTTATCTTTTCGGACTTTAAAACTAATCATGTGAATAACTTTTCTGCCAAAGCACAAGTTTATTACATTAGATTCAATTGAATGGCGCTTATAAAGCCATTTGTACCTTTTTTTACTTCATATTTTTTTTATAACCTTTGACTAACTATTCACACAATAATCTTTCTATTGAGGTATAAACTCATCTCATTAGCTCTGCCTAGATGACACTTTCAAGTCATCTTAACCTTTCTTCCATTCTACTTTCTATATCTCAAGTTTAACTTTTCTTTTTATTTCATAATCACTTGAGGCTACTGTGGTCTTGGTACATTTATGGTGGTACTATAGGCATAATAGCTTGTACTAACTTCGTATCTTGAGAGCATTCATTATCACTGTTATAAGTGGGAATACATTTTCATAAAAATTTTATCTTTTAAAATATAGGCTAGTACCTCAACTTGACCATGATACGTTGCTCATACCCTGATCTATTCTTCCTTTTCATTGTCATAAACCCCTGGGTCATCATTAGATCAGAACATTTAAGATAGGGGAGGAGGTCTAGCCTCTTTAATTCATAAAAACTCATTTTGTAATTCCTTTCCCACAAAACTTTCTTTCTAACTAACTGGTAAGACAATCTGAGAGAAATTTTTATAACTTCTTGCTGAACTTATAAAAATTCATTTCGTTCCGGGGTTTGGTCTCTCCCATCTCATACATTACTTGCTTTGCTAGCATCTACTATATTCCTTATGAGAGATTCTGTAACCTACTAACTATATTTTTGGAGCCTAGCTCCTATTTCCTAAGTTTAGCTAGTCTTTGCTTTTACAACATTTTAAAAATTCTCAGTTGTCTTTCATGCTCTTCCAAAAATTTGGAGTTATTTAAACATCATCATTACCTGAGACCACCATGTATTGTTCATACTTCTATTTATATTGTAACAGGTGCCTTGGTAAGACTCATAGTGTGCACATTAAACTATTTGCACATCTTACCCTTCATACTTCTTACATCTTTATTACTTCTCAATAGGTCACCCATCTTGCAATTTCCCCCACTCAAGCACGTTTAACTATAAAGTGCTAAGGTTCTGCTACACTCATACTGCTGCTGGACTTAGCGAATGTGGCAATAGACTTTCTTCTAAGCCATAACTTGCCTATGGGACCTTTGGATAACTTGCTGCTTTATTTCTATAACATTCAATTCTTCTTTTAACATATAATAAAATGTCTCATAATGACAGTTCTATATTATTTTCATTTTCATCTATTATTCATACTTATATTGCTTCCTTTTACTTTAACTTTTATCATTTTAGAGCTTTGATTCACTAATATATCTTTGTGTATAAACATACCTCCCAACCCTGAATTTTACTTATCCTATTGTGGCCATTGAACTCTTTAGGCTCTTTAGGGGTCGGAGTTTGAATGTTATTTAGGTAGTGGTTACTAACTCTTTGCTCTTTAACTTTATGTTCTTATCTATACCCTTTTTAACTTCTTAGCCAAGGTTAATTAGTGCTCTGGCAATTTCAAGGAAACTTCTTAACCCTTTAAAAGTCTCTAACTAGCTCAGTTAGAATCTAGTCCTCGGCCTCTCACCATCACTCATTTTTGCTCATTTGGGCATCACCCCAGGAGCTATCTCTCATCTGTCTTGCCTCGGTGGCTTTCATTATACGGAGGATTTCATTTTTCTTAGCTTAATTGAGCTTCTCCTCAAGAGCTACTATCTTGGCTCAATTGGGATTTCTTTTATTGTGAGATTTTCTGGCCAAGTACTTTCTTTATAGCTAGATTTCATACTAAGCTCAGCAATTAACTATCTCTAGGTTTCGTAGTTCCCTAACTACTTGTCACAAATCATTTACCTTGGGCTCACACTTTACACCTTAAGTATTATTCATACATCGTAACTTTTAAATTCATACCTCATGTCTTAAGCATCATCAACACATTACTAACTTTCCATTATAGAGGCCTTGAATCTTTATCAAACTTTCTCTTTTAAATCATACCTCAATTTTCATGTCTATACTCAACATCTTTCCTCAAGCTCTTCCTAGCTTGAACAATGGGTATAACATATGACTTAACCTAAGCACATGGAACATTTTCAGGGTAGGCATAATCAATATCTTCTTTCATAAAGCTAGTCCGTCCTTATTATGGTGCTCCAATATTGTTCAGATTGGCAATAAGGACTATGGCCTTGTATATAGTGAAAACATTCACATATAAATAATATTATAATAACCTCTAGACCCAACCTTTTAGCACAGTGATAAAGAGTAACTTGCACCTGCATCATATTTTTGCTAAAACCAAGTGACTTACGGCCTCCTATTGGGATAGTATAAAGACTCTCCTTTTGTGCTTTTGGTCTGGTGTTGGTCATTTCTATAATACTGTCACAAGTTTAACATCTCGGCTTTCCATATTTGGAGAACCATTTTATCCTACTAAACATGGCCTTCTGCCATGAGCCTTTCTGTTTTTAAATAGAGTTAGGTTGCTCGATCTACCTTATCTGTTGTTTTTCCTTGTTTCATAAATCACATGTCATTCCAAGACTTCTTATCCTTATTCTTACTTACTAATGGTAGTTGGAGATGCTGGTAAAACATTCACATGATTCAGACTATTTCCAATGATCCTGCTAACTTAGATTGATGAATTAAATGCATATTCTCTTTAACTGCTTACTTCAAGCTTCTTTTCTACCTTTTTTCATTCATCATCGTACTACTAGAGGTATGTCGAATTTCAAACCCATTGGCTATGCCTTATTATACTTTCGTTAACCATCTCATTCTTATTAGAGCATATTCTTATAAATTTTGCTTCCTTTAATCAACCTTATTCTTCAACTTATATATTGCCATGAAAGTCTTTTATTTCCGACATGTCACCCATTGTCTTATAAATCTTTCCAGGCTCATAGTCTATCCCTCAATATTTTGCACAAATTCACCATCAAGGATGATGGTTGATACATTCTAAATTACATAACCATATGTCAGTGATTGATAAATTCAACCAATTACCTGGCAGCTTATTCCATAGGAGCTTACCAATTTGCTTGAGATTGTTACAGTATAGACAGAGCATTATAAGCTCTAGCTTCTTCTTCTTGTTTCTGGGCAATAACTCTCTCTTGTAGTTGCTCTTCACAATCCTTTGCTACTAATCTAGGCCATAAGGATCATTTATAGGGAATCTCGGTTGGTGTACTTTTCTTTGCTGTCACTAGGTCATTTGAGAAGTTCATGCTTGTGCTACCTATCTTTATTGAACACCTCTTCAAATCTTAACCATTCTTATCTTGCATTTAATAATTGCACTTAGCAAGTTCCATTGAATGCTTCTTTCATCCTTATCCTTTGCCCCTGGTCTTTTTACTTCACTACTTTAATACCTTACTGCATACTTACTTGGTTCAAAATCATGGTTGTGCATCACTCCTACATATATTTTTCATCCTTATCATCATACTAAACTTATGAGGTTTCCATATTGGCATCAAACTCACTACTATTGTTTTCATCCTCTCAAACTTTCATAGCTCATGATTCTATATAGCATCAACTACTGGCTCAACCCATTTACTTCTAGGGAGCCAATGGTCCTGATGTCCTTCAAAACATTCTTTTGCTTCTATCATAGTACTCAGGAGATCTAGAAATTAAACTTGTCTTCCAGATCTATCCTGACATTTCTTAAAATAGTTCTGTTATTCCTTTAGATTTGGAGTCCTTGGTTTAGTTGGGCGAAGCTACTTTTTTCCTTCAAATGATTTATCTACCCAAATTTACTTAGTACAGGTTATACTTTACCTTGATGTGCATTTACTTGCTCTAGTATGGCTATACTTGAGAGGACTACTATTATTAAGTCACTTCATAAACTCAGGTATTTCTTCCATTTAGAAATCATCATACAACTATTAGTCATGTAGGTCCTACTTTTTCCTTTGTAAAACTCTAATTAGGCTTATGCCATTTTCTTTCACCTGGGTTATTACTCATTCTTCTGTTGTAACTTACATTCTTTTAAATTATACATTAATTTTCCCCCATTAACTCTTTTCTCATTACTTTTCTTCCTTACTATCATTTATTCCTTGCTGGCCTTTTATATGTTAGGTTGGTTGGTCACCCAAGAGGGGGGTGAATTAGGTGATGTAAGATTTTCGCTCATTTTGGATCACAACCAAATTTCACTAAGAGTGCAGCAAAACATGGATAAACAGAGAGAGTTGTGTGCAGCAACTGAATAGAGAAGATGAAGAACAATACACCACAATTTATACTGGTTCACCCTAACCACTTGGCCTACATCCAGTTCTCAAGCCACCACTTGGGATTTTCAACTATGTCCCACAAGTTTGATTTGGGCACTTATGATGCCTTAGTACATCCCACAAGTTTCATTAGGTACTTATGAAGCCACTCTCTCTACACCCTTACAAGATGTGTAAATCCCTTAGTATTTCCCCACACTAAGATTCTACCCATAATATGTAGAAAGAAATGTTTACAGAATGAAACTCTCTTGAAGAGGAGATAATACATTGAAGGCTCACTCTATTGAGGTGGGTTTTTCAAACAATACTGAGATAGAAAGATTTTACAAATTGTTACAGCATTTTCGTATAAACTCTTTTAAGATTGTTACCCATAAGTTCAAATGATGTTCTATTTATAAATTTGTGGTGTAACTAGACGTTAGATATAAGATCTAACCGTTAAACATAAGATCTAGCCGTTAGAGACGTTACCCAATGGTTACTCTGTAAAACTAGTCGTTCACCAACCACATTTAATGCGTTGACACTTTGAAATTCAAATTTTGGGTGTCAACACATGAATTTTGTAGAGATCATAAATTAAAGACTTTAACACTGAACCTCGAAGTTCATCTGTTCAAAAGTAGAATTCAAATTTTCATCTTTAACAAATGTTTATATATTAGAACATATGAATTTTTAAGTTTAAAGTTCTTATGGTAAGTGTGAATAGTTATTCCATATTGCTACAGTGCCTTTGAAGTTCAAATTTTGGTGCCCAAAATTCGTCTGTCAGTGAGCAACTCAATGTGGTATAAGTTCTTCCTTTCAAAATTAGAATTTTGGATGTGGAAATTCGTCTGTTTGCTATTTCAGAAGTATTTTCATATTTTGGGGATTCAAAATTCACATTTTCAAAGCCAAAATTTGTCTGTTAGATTTGAAGTTCGAATTTCAGATCTGGAAATACGTCTATTGGCTATTCCAAAAGTATTTTCATATTTTGGAGTTTCAAAATTCGAATTTTGAAAGCCAAAATTTGTCTGTTAGACTTGAAGTTTGAATTTCAGAAGCCAAAATCCATCTATTAGTGGCAAGCTCAACATGGTACAAAGGTTCTCTTCGAAATTCGAATTTCGGAGAGCCAAAATTCATTTATCAATGGCAGAACCTCGGTAACTTCAAACTTTGCACTGTAGACAATTTTATAGAAGCTATAACTCTCTCATTTTAACTCAAAATTAAGCAAATGACCTATGTTTGAAAAGCTATAAATGTCTACTTTCAAATGCGATAAGTTTCACTTCAAAAATAAATGTATTCTATGAGATATGATAAAAAAAAATTATAGGAGGTTAAAACTGAAAATCCATATCTTACTACTCAAGTTTAAATTACCATAGCTTTTTCATATGACATTTATTTTGAGTGAAATAACCTTCTTTGAAAAGCTTATTAAGTCTAGTTTCATATGAAATAAGTTTTACATCAAAGCCATATATATTTTGAGAGATGTATTAAAAATACTAATCAAAGGTCAAACTCTAGATTCTTGAAAACCAGATTTTACTATGTTTAAAAGTAAGGATATGTTACTTTAATACTCAAAACTTCTTCAGTTAATCAAATATAATTGTGAATCATTGAGTATTATTCTAAAGCTCAAAGTTTATAATCCAAAATTCATTTATCAGAGGGACTAACTTTGAACTTTTTTTACATTTTAATTTCAGACAAACTTTGATATGACTTCAGACGAATTTCACTCTTTTTACTAACTATGCTTGACTCGAAATTCGAATTTCAACACTTGAAATTCGGCTGTCAGAGGTGATATCTCTGGAACTTCAAATTTTAGTCATCAAAGTTCGAATTTTCAACAAAATGCATAAGCATTAACTTCAAAATTCGTCTTTCAGCCAGTGTTTTTCAACTTTAACATATACTAACATTAGATTTACTTGATCTAACTCATTTAAAACATATGGTAACAACATTAAGTAATTTTAAAAGATTAATCCCACCTCAAGCCCTAGGTAAAAATAAAATATATCTAGTGACTAGGTCTTTAAATGTTGAGTTCCACTTCCACTTGATCATTTCCTTCTTGGCATGCTCCATTTTAATCTTCAATTTTTGTAGCATCCTTTCTCTTCTTCTTTCTTGAGTGAGGCATGATATTGATTTCTATTTCCGTATTCCAATGCTCACTCTTCTTACTTGGACCATCCTACATTTAATATATTACACTTACAAACTAAGTAATTAGTCCAGTTTATATATCCAACTTATATTATTCATTGTAAAAGTATAGTGGATATATTTGCACATGGCATGATATATACATTATAATCATAATTAAATACATGTTAATGCACATTTTACTTCTTTAAAGTATATTATATACATAGGATGCATTTATTCCTGATTATTCTATATTTGTCATCATCAAAACTTATATTACACTAAAACTTACATTACATTCATTATTGGAGACATTGTGCCACTGATATTACTTCATTACATATGTGGGGTACTTGCCTTTCTGCTTATCATCACCCACCATTACCTTTCTTAACTACTTTCTGGTTAGTGGCTAGGCATTTAAGTAAAGCCTTAGATGAACATTTGTAGTAGCTGCTAATTAATGAGATTTCATATCTTTCTAAAAACATCCTAGACCATCCTCTTTCAGAGAACTATCAATACTGTAGAGCTCTATAGTCTTTCTCATTCTTTTTAAAGGTTTACTGCAACCTCATAATTGTTCTACTGCGACCATAAGATCTACTGCAATCTCTTAGCCCTACTAGGATCTTCTGTGATCCTACGTCATTTCTTTACTGATAAGATCTAACTCTGAAAGGATTTAAGACCTAAGATAAATTAATTTGTAAAACATCCTCAACTAATCCAGCAACTACTTTTAGTTATCCTTAAGACTAATCTCCTATGTCAGTAAAACATTCATAGGCCAGGTTGCTATAAGGGATAGCATTTTAACATTTGTAAGGGAAATAATTTAACTTTAAAATATGTATTTTCCTGCAAAGATTAACTTAAATCTTTGCTCTAAGAGCCTAAATCTTCTGCTCTGACACAAAAAATGTAACACCAAAAACTTACATCCATTTTTCATGTATTGGACTCTAATTATGTCCATTATTGTATGATTAGAGACTTAATTGCATGAAAATATCGAAACGGAGTTTTCTAAAATTCCATGTACTGTTTATTATGTCATTTCTATTTTACCTGATGAACTTTGAAAATTCATAACTAATTCTAGAAAAATCATTTCATAGTGATTCAAGTCTTTAAAAATAGATCAAAATCCTCTCTACATGGAAAAAATATGGAAGAGTATATTCACTAGGCCAATTTGTATAGTTTATTCCTTAAATTTTTCTATATATTTAGTCATTTTATATCTTCCTAGGATTTTGGCCTTAAATTTTAAAAATTCATATCTCATTATATCCTCAGCCAAATCATACATTCTTTATGTCATATGAAAGCCTTGAATGTACACATTTTAGACATATTTTTCCTATATATTTATTTTACTTGCATAGGGCATGGTGTTAACTTAAATCATAAAGGGTCAGAATTCCATTTTTCTAAAATAGTTTTGGGAAAACCTCCATATCTCCTATCATATAGCTCCAATTACCTCCAAATCAGTGGCTATGAAACTTAAAACATAGCCCTTTCTATAAAAATAAACCACTAAATTTTTAGAGCTCTACACGATTTGTATTATCTTTTTAATTTTCCAATACCTAACTTTTAGTTTCCAGTTTTCCCAATCTTTCCCTGTTTTGAACCCTAAATTTGAAAAATCACTATAATTTATACATATCTCCAAATGGAGTGCTCTTTAGACCATGTTAAAGATCTACTTGTGTACTTTAAGAACATATATATTACTCAAACTACATGCCCTATCTTACATGAACAGTACCTACATATCTGTTAGGGTGTCCAAATTGTATATCTCCATTCACGTCTTGGCAGAATAAGCTTCATGTCATATATACATCATCATTCATTGTACCATATTCATACATAATATCAAAAGATATCTCAAGGAACATACTTACATCAGTATACATGATTCATCCTTTGCATACAAATTTATACATATTATAAAAAATTAACATCAATCCTTGCAAGAACATGATTTCCACTAATTTCTTCCTCATCTCTTTTGGCTCTTCATGAACTTTTTTGCATTGCTTGGCCAAAACATGGTAAGCATTTGGAAGCGATGAGATTCAAAGAATCTCAATAGTTACCACTAATCAAGCAAATATATAATCATATAATGCAAGCACACTTCATCAAATCATCATTCAAACATTTAGAATCATTTATGCTTAAACATTTTATAGAAAATTGGACAGAGTTTCCCCCTACATTTTGGACATTCCGGGGTCACAAAACCCCTCAAATAACTAAGTCAATATCAAGAAATCATCACATAACGTCATTGCAATCATTTGGTGTAACATTAAAACCATTGCAACTATATAACCATATAATGCAAGATTAGGTTAATAAACTACCTTTTAGCTTTCCAATCCTTTCCAAACTCTGCACACCTTTTTCTTTGAACTTCTAACACTTCTTGAGCATTACAAAAAAGGGCCATAAGCCACTGGTTTCATGATTCACTTCACAAAGTGCTCACTTGAACCATAAAATTTCATTTTGCAAACTACTTGGAATTTCTTGTACAACAACACCCTTGTTCTTACATAATTTGGACCCAAGAAATCTATTTTTGGGGTCAAAATCATGAAATTCGCTTTCCTTTTCAAACCCTTAATAGGCAGAAAATTTTAGAAATTTATAGAAAAATAACTACCCGATCAATTTGCAATCCAATGGTACATCCTTAATCCTTGAAGCCTATACATCACTTTTCATGGATTAATTTCATCATGACTTCATTTTCTGTCTCTACTCTCTCTCTAGGCAGAAAATTTCAGAGGTGAATATGAAGAGAAATAAGCCATAAAAGCTCCCAAAAATACTTAGGAACTCAAGGAAATGATCACAAGTTGTTACTTTGAAAGTTTGAAGCCAAAACTTTGCCTATTTCTTCTCCTTTTCTCCCTAGGTCTTCTACGCCTTCTTGGTCTCTTTCTCCACTGGTTTAGAGTGAGGGAGGTTGAAGATGAAGGAAAAAATGACTTAATATAGATATTTATCTAATATAATCATTCAATTAACTTTTTCTTTTGACTTTATTCACTTTTTCTTTTAAAGACTTTGTCAAAAATTTCACTTGTGTCCCAATCTCATTTCAGACGTGATTCACCTTCCTTTTTGGCCAAAAATTACTTCAATAATTTTTATGGACTAAAATACCCTTTACCGATTAAATTTATCTGTACCAATTAAGTATTTTTACCAAAATTGTCACTAAATTGATACTGGATTATCCAAAAATTACTTTTGGTCCAAAATCATTATCTTGACCAAAAATATATTTGGGTAGGGTCCATTTATTGTCCATGACCCTGTACTGCATCTTCTGCAGTCCAAAATAACCTTTATTCGGTATAATACTAACTTTTATTATAAATGTCCATAATAAATTGATACTAACTTTATTAATTTCCAAACAATATTCCATTGGGCTTATCTCATCAAGAACTTCATTTTGATTATAATTTTTCATATTTTCAAAAATACCCTTGGCCCGGGGTAAATTTGTAAATTTAAAAATTTTCGAGTCATTATGTGTAATTTTCCCCCAAAATTCATAAACCTTTCTTCCCCATGCCTCCACTGCCTTTCTTTTTCTTTTTTTCTTTTACTTCTTTTTTCTTTTTCTTTTTTCTTGGGAAAAATCGTCATTGTCTCATTTTTTCTTCCCTCTGAGATAATTGACATCTTTATTTTATTTAATGCAAAATGATATATACCCATGTGTATAAATTTTTTATGCATTTTATGATACGAACATTTGTTCCTTGAAGCTTAAATACAATATTCATATTTTACTTCTAACATGGGAAATGACCATTTTGCCCCTGAGACGGGTCAAAAATATAATTATCCATTCTTTCGGGCACTTTCTCGTAATTTCATCTAAAGACTAATTTTTTATTATTTCTTTTTCACTATTTACATTGACTTTTAAATTGATCTATCTCTCAACCTAAACCTCCAGACTATGTAATACTTATATCGTTGCGCTCAGCTTAGAGTGAGTTTTCATTCAAGTGATATATTGTATATTTTTCAGGGTAAGTTCTAGAATTAATTTCTGTTAAGGACCTTATGGAAAATTAATTCCAATTAAAAATCAAACAAAACTTCTCCTGAAAATTAGATGAGAAATTAATTCCTTAAAACTCAATTATATATAGTCTTTTTGTCTCGCTTCGTTTCTCATATTTTATTCATTTTATATCATCTCATAAAAATAGGATATTACAATGATGAATTGATAAGGATTGTTGTGATAAATTGATAAGGATGATTGCTATTTCCTTAGTTTTAGTTGTATTAAGTTAGATAATTATGTATGTGAAAACAATGTTGGTATTATTTTATGATTGTGAAGGATTTAGGATCAAATTAGATGGAATTTATATTTTCATACGTTTAAAAAAGAAAAACTTAGTAAAAAGTTGTGAGACTAAGGCCAGCCCGCTAGCCCGTTATGTATGGGCTAGGCTAGAAAAATCCTAGCCCATTTAGGTACGAGCTTATTTGGCTCATCCCATATGGGCCGAGCCGGCTAGTATTCCCAGTACTATTTTCATGGATACAAATTAGCATTTTAAGTGTCTTAGATCCATTATAACTACTTGACCATCAAGTAGATCATTAATTAGGTATGTTTTTTAGTAAAAAAAAATGTCACTTTCTTTGTGACTTTCATAAAGTGATGTTTTACACTTAATTTCCATCCTTATTTAGTGTCATCTATTATTTTCTAAGATAGTTTTACTTGATTAACTAGTGATATTCTTGCAATCTCACAAAATTTAATCTTAGAATTTAAGTAATTTCCTATTATTTAGAGTCCCTTAACTTTATGAATAATTAATTGCCTATTTTATGAGATCCTCTAATCATTCTAGAAGGTTTTATGAGTCATTATAAATAGATGTATTTATACCTACGCTTTTTTGACAAGTTAAATAAGAATTATTTTCCTTCAATTCTCTTGTATAAGGATTATCTGAATTTGTGTTCTTTTGAGAACTCATGATCTACCAACCAGAGTGATCAACTGAGTAGGCATCATCATTAGAGCTTGAGATGTATTTTCTTGATTCTAGCATGTGATCATCTTCTTGTCTTTATTCGTGAGTGTTCATTTTCGCTGTACTTTATGGTTTGCTTAGTTATCCACTAAGAGAGCAATATCACTTGCGTCATTTGTCAAAGAATAAATATCAAACGTTAGCCCCAATGGGTCTCTTGCAGCCATTACCTATTCCTAATTAGATTTAGGAAGATATCTCATTAGACTTCATCAGCGTTCTTCCAAAATCTTGTGGCAATGATGTTATCCTAGTTGTGGTGGATCATTTGAGTAAATACACTCATTTTATTGCTCTTGCATATCCTTACACAACTAAGATGGTTGCTGAAAAATTCTGCTAGGAGATCGTTTGCCTACACAATATGCCTCACTCTATTGTTTTAGATAGAGATTCACTATTTTTGAGTGCATTTCGGCAGGAGCTATTCAAATTGAGCCAAACTCAACTCAATATGAGTACGGCATACCACCCACAAACAGATGACCAAATAGAAGTGGTTAACTAGAGTCTGGAAGCATATTTGCAGTGTTTTGAACATGAGCAACCTAAGCTTTGGAGCAAGTTTATGCTAGGTAGAATACTCATACAACACTAGTTATCATGTTTCTATTAATTCTACTCCCTTTAAAATTGTGTATAGTCGTGACCCACCTTTTTTACATCCCTTTGTCAAGGGAGAAACTCCTATTGCAGATTTGGAGGAACAATTGGAGACCAAGGATGCCATACTCAAGCTTCTCAAAGAAAACTTGCTTAAAACTCAAAATCGCATGAAGAGTGATGCAGACCAACATCTAAGAGACCTGCAATTTTAAGAAGGTGATGTTGTTTGGTTGTATGTACAACCTTTCAGCTGTCAAAAATCTCTCACTCAAAAGAAGTATGAGAAGTTGTTCCGTAGGTTTTTTGGACCTTACAAGATCTTGAGAAAGATGGGGAAGGTAGCTTATGAGTTAGAACTACCTATTGATGCAAATGCCATCCTATCTTTCACGTGTCACTCCTTCGACCAGCCTATGGATAGCAAGCAACTTCCCCTCCATCCACCCTACCACTGACAACAAATCTGGAATTGATTTTAGAACCTACACACGTGCTAGCTCACTGCTGGATAGGTAACAATACTTTGGAGCTCTTAGTGCAATAGGCTAACCGACCTCAAGAAGAAGCTAATTGGGAAGATTATGACTTGTTAGCTGCTCAATTTCCTACTTTCTGACTTGAGGACAAGTCATCTTTCCAAGGGTGGCAACGATAGACCCCTAACAAAAAAAGATGCAGACAATTAGCTGACATGGAAGAATCCAATGTATTAATGAAGAAAATGTAGAAGAAAAATGTGCAGGAGTTTGTTGAGACATTTTAGGAAGCTTAGTTAGTATTTTGACTTGGTATACTAGCTGTTACGTAACGTTACAATCAATTTTGAGTTAGATTTGATTATTTTCAATTATTTCAGATATTTTAGCAGATTTTTCTGATTTATTTTCATTATTTTAATTTTTTTTTTTTGCATTATAAATAGAGGTGTAGCCTTAGGATTCAATCATTAGAATTCATTCAGTATCATTCCTTTGTACTTTGGAGATCCACCATTTGGCTATTAAGTCTTATTTGAGTGAGATCCTTACTCATTTTCCTTAATAGAATTTCCCTTTTATCTCTAAATTTTTTTCTTCCCTAGCACTTGCTAGACCTACACTATTAACCTATACTAATTAATTAATCTCACTAATATGATAATTTATTTTATTAAGTGAGCTCAACTTGTATCCTCGAATATATCAAAAAACAAAATTAGATGTAAATTTGATGTTTCATTAAATTCACAATTGATTGAAGTCCACAAAAAAAAATTCTAGTAGCATATTACACTAGTCTTTTTTTTTTTCTATCACTCTTCAGATACACCACATAAACTCACCGTTATGAATATAGGAGGTGATCTACTAAAGCGACTACTTCTCAGACATACCAAACCATCCCTAACATCAAGAGCAGTTGCAATTAACTTAACTTCAATCCTTAGGTTTCCCAAAGCGACTTTCAAGCTTCCATATTTAGACTTCAAAATTATCAACTCAACATGATTGGTTTAGTACGAAGAATAAGGCATTCAATTTACATTCTTCAACACAAAATTCCAAATTTTAATGCTAAAATGATTGGTTATCTCTTTCCGAATTAAATCGAAAGTTCTAAGCTTCTAATGTTGGTCAAGCCACAAAATCTTGTCTCATGAAACAACTTCAAGCTCCTTTATGGCTTCGATGCACGAACACACTGGCTCTCGAAAGAAAATAGGGGTGGAAAAGAAAGTGATTGTTACTTGAATTGTTAAAAAATTAGAGCTTGATCCTACCCGAATTAGTCAAAATCTAAAGCGATTATTGATACCATGTGATTCAATAAAAAAATTATATGAATATATATTATAAAATCTATATAAGAAATCACACTGTTTACAAATTATAAAAAGTGTAACTCATCCCTCTTGAAAGAATAGAAAAAAAAGATGATAATGATATTTTTTTTGTTAAAATTATATACATAATTCATCTATGTGGGTTCATTTGAGTTTAGAACAAAATCTCAAATAATTTGAAAAAATTATATAATTCAATCATTTACTTGTGTATATAGCTCTTGTAAATTCAAGAATTTTTAGAGTGGGAGGTATAATAAATATTTTCATCTTAAGAAAATTATATTAACAATCATCATCAATATATCAATATATAAGATAAAATCGATAGTGTCAATACATATGCTTATATCCCAGGTCTAGTTTATACAAAATTTTAAAATCTATTATTATATATTATTAAGTAAAGGTTGAAAGCATAACGTATTGCAATTTTAGACTTCCACATCATCATGTTAACTATGAAAAAATCTAGCTCCACATAATATTTATTTCCTTTTATATTTATTTGTCTTTGATTGCTAATTAATTAGATATGATAATAATTATGAAAATAAAATCAATTTGATTCATAATTAATGTGATATGATAATAATTATGGAAATGAAATCAAACATATATTATTGATTTGTTTGTCACCGACATTGGCCATGGTAACACATCATGATCAATTTAAAGTATCCATGATTTTCGATGGAATTTTTTATATAGTTCCATATTATGAGAGTTTTATTGTATCAGTTTCAGATTAATTTTTCAATGGAGTCTAAAGGTGCAGTAGAGGGGACATTGCCCGGCCCTAGCCTCTTTCCTCTCACCTACTAATAACCTTTATATGTTTGTGAACTCCTTTCCTTCCCTCTCAATCGTCTTAATAAGATCCCTTCATCTCTCCTCTAATTTTAATGCACATCTTTCATGTTTGCTTGCTTTATTCGATCTATATCATATATTAATGTTGCTGCAATAACATTTGATAGATTGATTTCAAACTTTAAAATATCAAAACAAGCTTCCCATGGGAAAACTTTTTATTATTACCCGTATAGATTGATTTCAAACTTTAAAATATTATTTTTTTGTTATGCAAAACTAAATAATCTCTTATCCTATTTTGTAATTTGTGATAGATTCTGTTACATTTTTTCTTATAAACTTTTGAAATTATTTTGTATATGACACGATTTGGTGGTGCTAATAAATTTTTTTATACTATCTCTATAGATACATACGTTAATAATATTACTATGACACGTGTATCAAAGCTTCGTCCATAGTAAGTTCAATGGCAATCCTTGAACTATACACCAATGTATTGTACTTTTCAGAATATTTCAATCTCATTTGATGTTATTGAGTATGTTCTTATAATGCATGTATTCCAATTTAAAACGTCTCATCAACAATTAATACTCACTATTTAATAACATTTATTTTTTAAATTCATTGTAATATTAGTTTAAAAATGTTTTTACCTAACTTTGTATTCACATTGATTTATTTAATAATTACTTGTACTTTCTTATATTAGATATTAATTGAGCACTATTGGCTGTCAGTTTACTATAAGTATTTAATCATTTTTCTTGAATTGTTAATTCAAATGTTATGTTTTTTCAAAATAATTTAATTATCATCTCCTATTCAAACTTATTCTATTATATTCACATTTATATAATTTAATTAAATATATCTAGAGCTCTCCATGTACTGCATGGTTTCGAATTCTAGGATTAAAACTAGTGTCTCTATTTGCCAAAATGCATGCATGCATGCTTGCATCAACAACTTGGAAATTTTGAAAAGTTGAGAATAATAGAAAATAGTAAATGAAAAAGAAACCAAATAAATATCTTCTGGATATAACCTTTGTATGAATCCAATGTTAGAAAGGGCACAAACATTTCTAAAGAAATGAAAAGTACGTAGAAGATAACAATAAATATAAAAGCATAACGCTTGGTAAGTGCAGAAAAGAAAATGAAATCCTGCTTTAAACAAGATTTGATAATAAAAATAGAAGAAAAGTAAAGATAATTAGATAAATAAATAAAAAGACCGAAATATAATGCTCGTCACATTGACATTCTTGTTATTATATTCATTAGTTCATTTTTGACATTTCCCTCTGTTCCCATGAAAAACAACGTTTATAGGCTAACCGATCGATGGAATGATCTGCAGGGTACTGATTCCTTCAATGATGGAAGAAGAAATCAGATGCCATCAAACCTAATACATCTTTGAGTCTTTCCTTTACATATTCCATTCTCATTCCTCCCATTTACACATGGCCATATTTTTATTTTATATATATATATATATATATATTGTCCTTCGTAGTCTTTCTCTTTTTATATTAATTTTTTTATTTGTGCGTGTCATGCAATCTTTCATACATGCTAATTTTATCTGTATAATTCCAACTTTATGGAATGTTTGAAAACTTTACATTTTTTTAAATATACCAATCAGTTTTTCAAAAACCACGTTAGATCCCAATTAATTTGTATCGAGCCAAGTCAAATCACGTAAATATGAAGCTCTATTAACAATAATTTTCTTTATTCATAAGATTCTTGAACCCAAAACCTTTTTTAAGGAACATAACTAGCGAATCACTTAAATTAGCTGCCATTTTTTTATTTATTCATGGTGATGTAATAAATATGATTATCAATTTTTCAACAGTTTTATTGACTTATTATTTTTTTAAAAAAAGACAAGAGAAATATTATTATCAAGTTAACTTATGATTTGCATTTTGTTTAATAATTATGCTCTCAACCAATTAATAATAATTACTTACTCAAATAATAAAAGCTGTGATGCTAACATTGCATCTATTGCAAATTATTCCTATTGGCCAATTGGTTGGTACGTGTGTGCTTATTGTTGTGTGATCTACGAAAGTGTGCTCTGAATCAGAAACCAGAACTCATAATACAGATAATTAATATTAGTTGTCAGAAAAGCAATATACCCACACATGATCAATCACTTTATTTTGTCTCTTATTTAAATAAGATGGATCAAACAATCTTGTACAGTTCATTAAAACTTATTTAAATTAAAAGTGCCGCTTCAAATATTCCACATGGTCCTCTGGCAGTAGCCACACTTTCTTGCCTCTCTATCTGGGCAAGAATCCCTGTTCAACACTCCATCCTCTCATTGATAGTTACATGTTGATGTTCCCTCCATTTTTTATCATTATATTATTTTTCTATCATTAAACTAGAAAAAGTAGTTATGCGAGTTAGATTAGGTTAATCAAGTTCATTTCTCAAGTTACAGATATTGTTCCTGTCGGTGAGAATAAAAAAATAAATAAAATGTAAACTTAAAGTAGCATGGGTCACAGAAACCATTCGACCTTTAAATAAATAATTGGAGAGTGGATTCTCAATTTTTGTGTATAAAGCAAATCTAGATAAAAGAAGTTTACTCTTTACCCTTTGTACATAATGTTTTGAAAACTAGATTGGACCAAATGGTCGGACCGGTTGGACTGTCATCTGGAAACAATAACGGCTCATTTTTTAGCTTTAAACCGTTTTAAAAGTTGGATAGCTTTAAACAAGTTTTTGAGTCGGAAACTAGAGCAAATTTTAGAGACTTGAGTGATTTTTTAAACTGTGTAAAATTTAACTTAAATTTAATTTTTTTGCCTAGATTATTAATTATAAAAATTATTAAAAAATAAAAATATTATTTTCTTTCCTATTTTAAAATTACTCTCTCCATTCCAAAATATAGTAGATGTTCCCTATTTTTTTTTTTCAAAATATAATAGACAAATGAGTTCTGTCTGATTAATTAATGTATTTTTTCCAATTTTACCAATAATTAAAGTAGATTTACTTTTACGATGAGAGTTAAGTGAAAGGCAGATTTATTTGCAATTTTGATTTATAAAGAAAATTAAATAAGGGTATTTGTGGAGATTTTTTTTTATATATTTATGATGTGTGACTATTTTCTTAATTTTAGTGATATGGTTATTTGTTTCTTATATTTTAGAATGAAATGAGTACTAATTATAAAAATGAAAAATTTCATTTTATTATGTAGTCATTTTGTAATGTTATAGTCATATAGTGTTATTATGTTAAAATATTTTAATATTACTTTTAATGATTTAACATATATTATTACTATGTGAGCTTCTTAACTTATTATGAACTTGAACTATTTAAATTTATTTTCGTAACAATTTGATATTTTATTTTTATATATCTATTATTATATATAATATTATTTTTATTTAATTATTACATCATTGGTTTGGCCACCAATCTAATCGGTTGAATCATAAAAATCGTGACTTAATGGCATTTTTTGTTGAATATCCGGTCCGATTTTTAAAACATTATTTGTACATGGGGGAAATTAGTCCTTGCTAAAAAAAGGAAAATAAAATATTATATTTTAAAATATAACTACTAATATTATAATTTTGCTATAATTCAAAAGATAAAATATGGTTTTCTCAAATAATAATAATAATAGTAGAAGCAATGGCAGTGATAACAAGATGTGAAAGAATGGTGGTAAAATCTTACTTAGTAATATCAATTATTTTACTCAAAATATACGCTCATCGATTTGAATTTATAAATTGAAATTTATATCAACCACAACATCAGAAAAAAAAAATCTCACTTATCTTCCCTTTCCTCCATAAGAGGCAATATATTTTGTCACGTAAGTGCAGGGGTCCAGCAACTGAGACTCAGGTTATTGGCAAAAAAACAAAAAAAGGCTCAGGTTGCCAAGGAGATATATCTGAGCAAGTAATGATTGAGGTTGGAAATGAAATAAAATAAAAATAATTTTTCATATAAAAAATCATTTAAATGATTGTCGAGGTTGGAAATAGAATAAAATAAAAAATAAAAGTAATTATCATTTATACCTTTAAATAAAACGTGATAAAAAAATATTATTGCTATTAAATAATATTAGGATAATACAATAGATATTGCGCTTCTTAATTTATATGCGACGAATTTATCATTTCCATCAAACATATTAAACAGGGCCAAAACACACTGTATAGTCTAATATTTAAGGTGTAAATAAAATACTGATGAGTGAAGAATGAACCTAAAATTATGAAAATAAACACAATCAACATATATTAGATTTATGTATTTTTAATGGATTAAGGTCACAACTTAAGTCTTATTAATGTTCCTAATTAATCGACAGCTATGAAGCACCTATACTTCAAGAAAGTAGGTGCACTCATATCCGATACATGATATGATATGATACTCATACCATACTTATACATATATATATTCGTATCATTTTATATTCATATATATCATTTCAAATTTTTATATTAAAATAGTATTATTTGAAATTGTTATAAATATTTTGTGGTTTTTTTTAACATTTATACTATACTTTTTAGAATATTTAATACTCATATTTATCTTAATAGGTAAATTTATTAATTATACATATAAATAATTATATAAATAATATTATATATATAAATATTTTTCAAACTCGTATCTTAAAATTTTAAAAATTGCAATATCTTTTGTATTATGTCAAAATCGTATTTGATATACATACCCATATTAGTGTTATGTAGATCGACAAATATTTAATTAAATGCAATATATTGAATTAATGAAATAGTAAGATGAGTTAGTAACAATCAATTGAAAGGATTGAATTAAATTATAGATTAATAATGAGTCTCTAAAAAGGGAACCTAATTCCTAGAAGACGGTGGTTTTGCTAATTTGATAGAGTTTTATTTATTTTAATTCTATCGACGGTTGGTTATTTTCTTGAATAAAAAGTAAAATATTAAAAATTAAATCAATAATTGAACTGGTTGAGGCACTAGCTCAATATTAAGATATTGGATTGTAGTCTAACCATCATGGAATTGGTTATAATTAAATCAATATAATCTTAATTATATATATTAACTATTTTGAAAAAAAAAAGATAAAAAATAATAACACAAATATGTAAAAAATGATTTCAAATAAAAAATAATAATAAAAATAAAAAATTAAAGTGAGTAAATATAACAAGAGAAACATAATTTAAAAAAATAAATAAATATTTTATAATTTAAAATAAAAGTAATATTGAGACTAAGATATCGAGAATGTATATTTATTTATTTTATAATTTATAATATATATATATATGGCTCATTTGAACATTATTTTTCATTTCTCAATGTTTATGAGGTATAAGTATACATATATTATAGTTTAAAAATATGTTTTAAATTTTAAAAAAATTTAAAAATAAAAAACTGATTAGGTCAAGGTGGTTTAGTGATGATTGATTTTACTGATTTAAGTCAGTTTATGACCCATTTGATTGGTACTCAAAATGGTTGGTTTCCTCTTGATTCTAGACCAAATCTTGTATTAGTTCATGATCTAATCTAGGGGTGAACATGGACCGGATCAGGCTGGGTTTGACCCTTACCCGATGCTCGGCCCGATGTTCTTCGGGTTGGTATCGGGCCAGTATCGAGCCAAGTCCCGGTCTGGCCCGATATTATATATATATTTTTAAAAAATTAAAAAATAAAAAATTATTTAATAATAAAAAATATATTTATTTATACTTAAAAATATATTTTCTTACAAAATAATCTTAGAATAAAATAAAATTGTTCAACATTTATAAATATTTAATTATTATACATTATTTTTATATAAATATTAAGTTAAAAAATTAATTCAAAATTTAAAAAAAATTTGAAACATTAAAATCTTAAAATATTTTCATAATATTTACATAGTAAATGTATTATATTAGATACATAAAGAATAAAAATTCTATAAAATCAATTAAGATATATAAAATAATTGAAAAAAATTTAAAATATATATATATAGGTCTGGCCGGGTTGGGGTTAGGGTGCTTTGCCCTAATCCCAGCCCGCCCCAGTTGGCCCGATGTGGTCGGGTTGGACCGGGCCAATCGGGCACCAGACCAACTTGTTTACCCCTAATCTAACCAATTGAATCCGTTAATCATCTTCGATTTTTAATTCTTTGAAAAAAAAATACAATTGGTTATTTTGCTAAATCTAGATGTGAGTAAAAAAAAATAAAATATAGATGTGAGTCCTTTTTTAAATGAACATAATAAAAGAAAAGTGTGATTTTTTTATAAATTTTATATTTTATATGATAGATATATAGATATCTATAAATTATCTTAAATAATAATTATAACATTCCTTCTGGTTGACTCTAGAATATTTCTTTTTTTTATTTCTACAATTAATCCTATACACTTACTGAACCAATAAAAATGTTAAAGCTCACAATATTATTAAACTAAATAGAAGCTATTTATATTTGATCAAAATCAGTGTAGGTTTTGTGCGTTGGATAAAGTCTTGAAAAAAAACAAGTAAGTCACACTATTTTATTATTTATGAATAGTATATTTTGTTAGAATTTTTATGTTATATATATATGTACGTGTATATATCTAGAAATGAATCTAGTTCTTTGTATAGAGCTCAACAAAAAATATTTGTGATAAAAGTAATACTGTTTATAATTTGTTAATAATGTGATCTTTTGGATTTTTTAATCTATACATATTGATATTAATTTAAAATCTTAAAGAAAGATAAACAATATACTATAAGAGGACAGTGAGATATTTTTACCTCAAAATATTAAAAAACGGAAAGCAACGTGTTGGGAAAAAACAAAAAAAGAAAAAGGAAAGCAACGTGGAAGGAAGGTTGTGGGCAGCGCATAGAATCAGGTTCGCGTACTGCCTTTATCCTTTTCGTGACGCATCTCGAAGAGTCGAAGTACAACCAATGTAGGAGGCCTTCTCCTTTTTCCCTCCTTTCTGTCGACACGTGTCCACTTTCCCAATGGTGAACCGTCCTATTCAGCGTTTCAACCCCTACGTCCTTCCATATCTTTCAATATTCTTCTTGCATAGAGTAATAAATAAAATAAATCACACCCCAAATTTTTTCTTTTTTTCAATGTGATTGAATTTATATATTTTTTGTGATAGAAGTACTTTTTCTTAATATTTTTAAAATAATTTTTTTATATTTTTGTTTAGTATTAATTCTTTAACTAAAATATCTTTTATTTAACTAGAGACTAGAGAGTATTTTGATTGCAAAATTTAATATTAAAGTATAAGATAATTCTTCTTAAAATATTTGTGTATATTTAAAAAATTGAGAGCATGTTTATATTATTTAAGAAATTAAAAATATGTGATTTATTATGACAAATATTAAGAACTCACTAAAATCAAAACAAGTGTCACTTTAAATATGCATGATTAATTCAAATCAATTCCTTCAAGTCATTCAATATATTTTGCATAACCGTGCCATGCAATTTTATTTGAATAGATGCTTTTATCTCTTTTATTAATGTAGATTGTATATTTATTTAATGTATCAGTATGACACTGTTGGATTGTTATTTTGAGCCTTGGATGGTAAAGGTGAGGCAGAGAGTGCGAGTAATGGTCGAAGGTTTAAACCTTCCTTATGTGAAAAAAAGTTACAATGTTAGATACACAAAAGTTTAACAAGAAGAATTAAATTCAAAACTTTTAAATTATAAATAAATAATTATAAACTTTTGAATTATATTGATCAAATTAAAATTTGAATGAAATTATAAGATTAAAAGAATATAATTTAACTTAAAATATCATTTTAACTTGTATATCATCATATCATTTTCTTTAGTCAAAATCTTGTAACTTATTGGATAATTATTTCAGCATTCAACTTTTTATGAGGTTAAACGTTTTGACTCTTTTGTTTATTGGTCTACTTTAAAATTTTTATTTTAGTTGTCTCAAAGTAAACTTAAATGTCAAAAACCTCCAACTCTTAATAATAGCGGAAGACACAACTACTTTAATTTAGATCACTTAAATTCGGTCCGAATGATACGATTTTTCATTTTTGAAGATATAAAATATAAAAATATCTAACATTTTATTAATAATAATAGTTGGTTCAAACAACTTAATAATACTTTTATGGCAAAAACATCAATATAAATTAATTGAGGAACTAATATGACTTTAAAAACTCGAAGCATTCACCAAAAATAAATAAATAATTTCAATTATTAAATTAAAAAAATAGTTAACACTAAAAAATAATACTTAAATATTTTTTAAAAAAATTAAAATATTTTTAAAATTATTTTTATTTAATTTTTTTAAAATATATTAAATAAAAATATTTTTAAAAAATATATAATAAATACTAACTATGAAATTAATGAAAACCACTTTATACTATATTTAGGACGGATGGTGTACAATACAATAAAATGGGACCTAGCATCAAGCACGGGACGAGATAGCGAGATATTCTCGCGCCATAATGCCCATTCTATAAGGAGGGAACAGCGAATAATTCTGTGAGAAGGGCCGCTCCTGAGTTGCATGGGCAAGCCAACCAACCTAGTAAAGAAAGGGAGAGGCTAATAAAGAAGCGATGTTTATTTCACATACAATAAGACAGCGATATAGAGAGAGAGAGAGAGAGTGGGGTGGCATAAGGTGTCGATTTAAGCATTGTATCTGCAGGTATAATCTTTTTCTCTTTTAAATTGATTATTTAATTTAATTGTTATTTAATTTTCGACTGTCAGTGACGGCTCACTTGTCGCCTTGGAAATGGATAAAGGGCGGGGCAGTTAGACAAGGATTCGTGAACTCGTCTCGGATATTTCCAAAAATAAGGGTTCATTTGCTGTGTGCTTGAAGCTTAATCTTGGGGAATCTTGTCAATTTGAGTTTTGCTTTGGGTATAGGGATATTGATCATCAATCAATCCAAGGTTAGTTCGTTGATTCTTTTGGTGATCTTTTGATTTGTTGATTTTCCCTGCTGCATCATTATTAACTACATGGCGGTAGCATATTGATTCAATATAGTACCTTAGAGTGCTGTAGATGCCTTTCTTTTGACACCCTTACCAAATAACTAAGCATTAATTGTTCAATGCTGGCTTATTTATTATATGCTGATAAAGGAAAATAGTAGAATGTGAATAGGGTTAATAAAGTTCTATAGTATCCCTGTCTATTAGAAAAGTTTGATTTACTACCTTCGTTTTTTCGTTTCTGGGGTTGTGCTTTGACTTCACGATTGGGTTTGGATTTGGATATTTTCATACGTTCTTTCATCTTTACTAAGAACAAATAAGATAAGTGTATGTTTATACTCATTATGCTTCTATATAAGGTTTTTCTGATTCCCTGAAGCAAACTTTTCTTAGTTGATGGGGAAAAGAAATGAAGAATGTAAGGTGGTTCTCAGTTAAGATGGTGATATTTGTACCTTTGAAATCTGTAAAATGAAATTCATGTCTTATTGTGATGGCAATATATTTTCTTTGAGATGAGCTTGTTCTCAGTTATGATGGTAATATTTACAGCAAGATTCATGGCTCATGCTCATGTCAATGGGAACTCATCAACAGCACATCTCAGTGTACCAAGGAAAGGATATTTTGGACTGAGTTGCTAAATATTGATCTGCAGTGCATATATGAAGTCAAGCTAAATGCAGCAACCAAGGAGGTGAATCTAAATAAAATTTACCATGCCTGCTTTTGAGTCAATGAGCTCACCCTTAAAGTTTATACTGCATTATCTTGGGATATATTTTTATATTGAGATACCTTGATATTGGGATTTCTTCCTTTGAATTTGGTAAATTCTTAATTTTTGGGGATGTTTGGTGTATAGGTTTTAAATTTACCACAAGGAATTATTTACTCAGGCAATTCCATCTCAAAAATTAAATACCCTGGCAATCAATAAAAACTGAAAAATGTATTTTGAATAAATGTTAGAAGATAAGATGGGAAAAATGAAATTCTATGGATGCAGTTGGGATTAAGTTGCCTAAATTTTGTTCTTAGTTTAGGAAACATTAGTGCTTAACTTGCATAAAACATGGTGTTCTTAGTTTCCTAAGCTTAGTTTCATGGAAAATTAGAAATCTTAATGGCAATCATAATCTTAAACATTAAATACTGAAAGTTGTTTTATTTCAAAAAATCATGAGCAGTGTAGGCCCTGCCATTCCCTCCTAGATGAAGTAAAAAAAAAAAAAAAGGATCCAGAAATAAGAAACATGGGAGGCATTGTATTTGAGAAAGCTATTAAAGAGCAAAGAACCAATTTATGTGCCCTTGCTCTCCCACTTTTGTTCCTTATAAATACTGGCTTTCTGTACGTGTTCTAAATCAGTTCTTCATAGCTAGTAAATCACTTTGTAGTTTTCAACGTATAATGCCTCATAACCTTGACTTCCTGTCCATTGATCTGTCAAACAGAATTGTCTAGTCTGTTCTGCCAGCAAGGGGGGAAGTCTTCCTACCAACAAGCCCTTGAATACCCCTAAAATTGCATGTGATATTTAATTCAGAATCTGTACTTGATTGGAGTAATTTTTGTTGCAATCTGTGGAAGTTTCAGAAGCACTGTTCAGCAAAAGGAAACCTACTAAAGGTTTTACTATGATTTGTTTTCCTCCTACTGCGCTTTGAGACACTCATTATGATTTTGTTATGTTCTAGAGTTACACCACTGGGAAGAATAATGTTATGGAGCTGGTAAAAGGGAAGATAGATTTCCCCATCAGATCAATTAGTATGCTTTCTAACCTTTAAGAGGAAATGGTACTTGGATACATCATAATCAACTAGATCAGAAAGCCTGATGGTCATGGGGGACAGTGGAAGGTTATATTCAAAGAAACTCCTACTCCATCCATCTTTCTTTGTCTTTGTATTTGTGTCATTTGTATTATTATGTTTTACTGTTTTGTCTATATTGTAGGCTTGATGAGAAGCCTTTGTCAAATGGGGATGTCTACATTGGTGAGATTATGGGAGTATTGCCCCATGGCAAGGGAAAATACATGTGGTTAGATGAAACAATATATGAAGGAGACTGGGAAGAAGGGAAAATGACAGGGAAGGGACTGATTATTTGGCCATCAGGAGCAAAGTATGAGGGTGAGTTCTCTGGGAATTACCGTCATGGTTATGGTACCTTCACATCACCTTCTGGGTCTGTTTACAGAGGGGGCTGGAGGATGAATGCCAAGCATGGAATAGGACGGAAGGAGTATTCCAATTCAGATATTTATGAGGGTTTATGGAGGGAAGGAGTGCATGAAGGCAGTGGTAGGTATTCTTGGAGTAACGGTAATACTTATATTGGGAATTTGAAAAGTGGTAAAATAGATGGTAGAGGGGTTATGAAGTGGGCTAATGGTGATATTTTTGATGGTTTTTGGTCAAATGGGCTTAGACATGGATCGGGGGTTTATAGATTTGCAGATGGGGGGCTTTATATTGGGACTTGGAGTAGGGGTCTAAAGGATGGAAGAGGAATATTCTACCCTTCCGGTAGTAAGCATCCATCTTTGAAGAAATTGGGTAGCTCTCTTGGCAATGATGATAATGGTTCAAAATTGAGTTCAGAGGAACATTGCGCTCCAAAGTCAAAGGTTAAGCGCAGCCTTTCAGAAAAGGTATCAGGTAGTGGTAGCTTAAGAAGTTCACGTCATATATCTCGTGGGACTTCATCAATGGATTCTAGTTGGAACCAACATGATCCTTCTCAAGAAAGCATACGTCATGATTCCTCACGCACATGGTCCCTTACCACTGATGAGGGTCATTCTGAGGACCTGGATAAAATTACTTGGGTTTATGAAAGGGAATACATGCAAGGAGTTCTAAGCATGGAGAAAACTAGGAAATGCTCGGAAGTATCATGCAAAGACAAATGGCAAAATAAATTTAGTGTGCAACAAGTAAAGACGAGTTCATGTGTGGACATTTTTGGAGGCAGTCGAAGCTATTATCTGAAGCTTAACTTGCAACTGGGAATCAGGTACAGTGGTTGATCTAACATTTTAGTAATCACTTCTAATTTGTTCGGGAAGATTTAACAGTTATTAATATAAGTTTCACATATTGCAGGTATATGTACTATGTCTTTATTATTATTACTGTTTTTATCTTGATGATTCTAGTTTTTAAAAAATGAGTTTACACCTGTGTATTACCTGACTTGAAGTCATTAAGAAGGTGGACTTCATTATAGTCTATCAACACCTACTTGTTGGTTGCTTCACAGCTTAATTTTAAAATGATTGCTTGCTATATAAGCATAATGGCTTATGTCTTTGGTACAGTTATTCAAAAGGAAATACAGCTGATGATGCTTGACTTAGCTAATAAAATACATATCAAAAGTATATTCTTACTTTCTTTCAGTCATCATTGAAAATCTTAAGAGCAGAAAGGGGGCCATTTAAGTTTGCTACCTTCTGTCGGTTGGATTAAATAATCTTCAACTGTGGTAATTTGTGAATTCTTCAATGCTGTAATATAAGATGCATCCGGATGATTAGGGATAAAAAAGAAGAGAAGGAAAGAGGGGGGGGGGGGTGAGAGATGATTAAATAGGCACATAGATTGAGATGGACATCTACTTGCAAGACTTGTCTATATAACTGAATTTTACAAAGGAAATTTCTAAGACATGGTCTAAGGCCTTTGATGCTTGCATGCATTCTTCCTCCTTCCTCTGTTCTTTTCTATATAATCTTTCCATCCTCTTCATTTAATGTTGAGCATTTATCCCTATTTAATTTTTACTAGTTGCCCCATAGCCTCTATTTGTTGAAAACTCCAAGAATTATTTTAATTCTTGCAGTTGACATTGATAATAAATGCTGTGTCAGTTTCCCTAACTAAAAGCTAATACCCTCATAGGACTTTTGGATGATGAAATTACATGTGTTCTTCCTTCTCTTCCGTTTGTTATGATCTAATCTTTTCATCCTTGTCATTTATGTCATGCATTTACATCTCTTCTATCTTTACATGTTTCCCTATATCCTTTATTTGTTGAAAACTCCATGATTGATTTTAATTGTTGTAAATTTAAATAATAATAATTGCAGTGTGTCAGTTTTAATGATCGAAAGCAAATACCCTCATTGCACTTTTGAAAAGCTGCTTGACTGAGGCTGGTGATCTCTATTGCAATTGTAGTCAATGGATTAACTTCCTTAATTGTGACTTTTGCTTTTGAATCTATACTCTGTGACCTTAAAGTCATTGGACTTCTCGAAAACACTTATCTAGTTCTCTTGTATAGTTGCTGTCATTTGTTTATGCTGGGTTGGGTGTTTCTGAATAAACAATTAGGTAACAAATTCAATCAGATAACAAATTATATTTGAAAACAACTAGTTTTAACACGTCAGTATTACAATAAAAAGGGGAAAAGTGCAGACTCATGTGCATGTGTGTCAAGTTATATTAATATGGTTTCTCTTCCATTTTTCATTATGTATTTCATTAAGTCTGGCTTTGAATAAACTTGATTGAATTCACAGGTATACTGTTGGCAAGATCACACCAGTGCCTGCACGTGAAGTTCGTTCATCTGATTTTGGAGATCGAGCAAGAATAAGAATGTACTTCCCTAGAGAGGGTTCACAGTTTACTCCTCCACATAAGTCCATAGACTTCTACTGGAAGGATTATTGCCCCATGGTCTTCAGGTATTGATTAGCTTCACGGACCACATGCCTTCCAATTTGAAGATTTATATTATGAGCACCATATGTCAGAACATTCTCCTTTCAGCTACTGTTTGATTAAAGTGTTTCAAAGTTAAGACAAGGAAGAATTATCTCATCACGTTTTATTTAGTTTAATTTACACACAAGCTGGTGGATCCTAATCTACTGAAAGAGCATCAAAGTGTTAGCTCTTCAAGACCCAGGAAGGAATGCTCAAACTGGCGGAGCTTCCTTGTTGAAGTGTAGTCCATTTCTTTTCCTTCAGTTAAAAAGGAGGAAAAATAAAGAATCCTTTTCCTTTTACTTGGCCAAATTTGAATGTGATCATATTAGACATCAGAATAAAATGCTTGAGACTATGATTTTATGATTACCGTTGCATATTGATATTAATCAATCATGACGTTACATGCAGTTTGTGTTGGGTGATCTGGTAGAATCTGCATAAACAATTAAAGATTTCCTAACTTAGTCTTCGTGCATTTGTTGCTGTTGAGTGCCTGCATCATGTGACTAATATATGGTCCTCTAACTATGCACTAGTAGTTCATCTTTTTATTGTTTTATTTTATCTTTTGCACAATTACTTAAGTATAAATTTCCAGGAATTTGAGAGAGATGTTCAAATTAGATGCTGCAGAGTACATGATGTCCATTTGTGGTGACAGTGGTCTAAGGGACATAACTTCTCCTGGAAAAAGTGGCAGCATCTTCTATCTTTCTCAAGATGACAGATTTGTGATCAAGACTTTGACGAAATCTGAACTGAAGGTTTGTAGTCTCTCCATTTGTCTTTCGCTTTGTCAGTTGGAGAAAAAGTGAAATTTTATATTATGGCTTAGTATTATATTCATAATCAGGCATCTTAATGCTTAATTCATAAGACTTTCCTGTATACTTAATATTCCTTCAAAGGGTGATAGCATAAGACTTAGCCTCAAGTGTATATACTTCGTATTTATTCTATTGATGTAGCAGTGTTAGAACTGATTTGACAATATTGATCAACATATAATTCTTTTGAACACATTTGTTATCATGCATATTATTATGGATTAGCTCTGTGCCTCTGTCTAAGTTGGATATGAAATGAATTGTCCTTCTCTGAGTATTGCTTTTGCGAGAGAGTAAATGTACAATCAGGCAACTTCTCTTCATTCTAATTCTATAATTTGATGTAATTGTAAGAAATGATGATGATAAGGATGTTCATTATCCATGACTATGTTCATATTTTCTTTTTGTTCTTATAGGTTCTACTCCAGATGCTTCCTAAATATTATCATCATGTAGGAAATTATGAAAATACTCTTATCACAAAATTTTTTGGGCTTCATCGAATAATGTTAAGAGGTGGGAAAAAGGTATCATTTATATTTGTCTCTAGCTTCTTTCCCTGATTTCACCAATCAAATTGTGTAATATATGCTTGCCAATTTTTATCAGGTGCGCTTTGTGGTCATGGGAAATATGTTCTGCACAGAACTGCATATCCACCGTCGTTATGATTTGAAGGGGTCTTCTCAAGGAAGATTTACCAATAAAGATAAAATCAATGAAAATACGACATTGAAAGATCTTGATCTTAAATATGAATTTCAAATGGACAAGAAATTGCGAGAATCCCTGCTTCAGTAAGTCCCTACTCTACAACTAATGCGATTTATATTCAACATATTTGTTTTTACATCTATCTAATGACCATTTACTGATACATCCTAAGAATCTGACGCTAAAAATTCTTCTAGAATAAACTTCCCGATGGCATTGCAACTTTTATATTGTAATATCCTTTATCAAGGAAATTACCTGCCTTAAGTTATCTTAAGAGGTGGCTCCACTGAAACAAGGTTTCTCCCCTATACCATTGGCTAGTAAATAAATTTTTACTTGGGTAATAATATTGCTTCAGTGTTGAGATCCTGAACTATTATGCCTCTGAATTTGTCTTGCCTCATTACTTAATAGCTATTGGCTGATATCTCGATCAAACTCACAATATGATGTTGCATTAATTCCTTGAATCCATAGTCTTCAATGCACAAAAATCTGACTATTGATCTGTTTACATGCCAAAATCTGTTACTTGATCTTATAAAGTATATATACAAAGTTGAATTAAATCCTTTTTTAAATGCGGCTGCATGTTAGGTTGTTCTTCCGTATGATATAGTGAAATGTCTATCCAGTTGATTTCAAAGCGAAGTGTTTTACAAGTTGTAAGCTGGAAGCTACTTTTGTCTCTTCGTACTTGGAAATTGAAAAGATTTAAACGACAAGGAAAGATAAAGTAGGATTTGCAGCTTAAATGTGTTGCTCCTCTGTGTGACTATTTAGGAGTCTGTGCTTTAGAAGTAATTACTGCAAAAAGGCATTGCTGAAAGGTGCTCCTATCAGTAAATTCTTAATTTTCTGCATCTGAGAAACTGTAGAATGACAAAATTTTAATTAGAGAAAGATAAACTGAAATTAAATCTTTATAATATAGTTACTTGCGTGTCTGTGGATTTTGATTATTTACTGTTATAGTGTTACAAAGGTCTTGGCATGATGTCCGTTGGATCTGAATCCTGTGACTAATTGCATAGGTATGCATTAAAGAATGCATCACAAGCAGAACTTTGTTTTTCTGGCGCAGGCAAATTTCTCTAGACTGCAGGTTCTTGGAGTCTCAACAAATTATTGATTATAGCCTTCTATTGGGATTGCATTTTAGAGCTCCTGAGAATCTGAAGGCCTTAGCAGAAGATCCAGAATCAACGCAGCAGCAGGAGAGTTTAACTTCCAGTGATGGTAAATGCCTTCTCTTATACTAGTTAGTGATAATGTTATATGGCTGTTTTCTTTTGTTACTCAGAGGTTGCATGATGTTATAAATCAAGTATTCAAATCATTTACATGGATAAATTTCTTATAAATTTGATATTCTGTAAGGTAAATTTGACATTGTGACCACTAGGAATATGTTTCAGTGTAGAAAATCTCCTTGCTGATGCCTCTTGGTGTCAGATGGATGAAATGATTGCCTGCCACCAAGTTGAGCTGATTTGACGTTATGCAGATTTTTAGGAAGACCTCACTATGGGTATTAATATTCTTCGTAAAAACTCTTGCCTCAAGTCCCTACAAACGGTCCAAAAAGTTCATACCAACTGAGCTATATAAAACTCATGATTTTGAGTATGCAGACTCTGGATTAGGAGTTGTTTCTTTCTGGTCGAATGGACTGTTCAGATACGAACCTATAACCTATGTTTCTTGATTATACCAATACTTAGTATTTGTAAATAATTTCGTTCTAGATGTCTCTTGCCTGCCTGCAGTAAGCGTGAGGATAGTTATTTTAAAGGTGTGATTGTGTGTTTAGTGTTTGCAAGGAAAAAGGGGTTTGATTGTGAATAGGAGTTTGTCATCTGTGATACCAGCCCAATAATTTCAATTAACATCAGGAAATGAGACATTGCTACTAATCGTTCTTTGGAAAATATTTAGATGCAGTTTCTATAGGGTTGCAATCAGTTTCTCCAATAAACGCATAGCTAGTGAATTTTTTTTTTCGTTGTCGTATTTTTATTGGGAACCTGATAACAAACACCTAGAGAAAAGTAGTTTAACATTGCTGCTAACTTGGGTTTAAAAAAAAAGAGAGGGAATGTGTACCAATTATGACCACAGTATGCATCCTTTATGGATATTTTGGCATTTTCGTCATGTAATCTTTTTTTTTTCCTTGTTTGCAAGTCATTTCATTGAGTACCTAGGCTCAGGTAACCTTAAATCTTTTACTGTCTATTGACTGGCTTTTGAACCTAGATGCAGTCAAACAGGGGGAGCAGTTGATTCTTCCTAAAGGCCTGTTACTAGTTGCCCATGAACCCGGTTTTGTCAACACCGCCCCTGGACCTCACATGAGAGGAAACACATTGAGGGCATACTCTATAGGTGACAAAGAAGTTGATCTTCTACTGCCTGGTACAGCAAGGTAGCTTCTATGAAATTAGTTTTGTGTGTTTTTAACTGTTAATTGTTGTTGTTGCCATATCAATGAGATCATAATCCAATACATTTACAAGCTTTCATGAAAAAATGATTAGAGCTCAATTCTTGCCACCCCTATTCTTAGTAGTTTGAATGAAATTTAAGTACCAGTACCAGTTTGCTGTGTTTTGTCCACATTTTCAAGCTCAAAGGGTTCTCATTTGAGGGGGTCATGTGAGATATTCCAATAAAACTATCTATGGGCTTTCACTTAATAGCTTAAGCATCTGAATTGAAATGATTAGTAACTACTAACTAATGACTTGAAAGCCATTAGCTTCAAGACAAATAGGCTATGGGATGTGCAGTTTCTCTGATCATATAAATGCCTGATACTGTGTCGCCCGTTTCCTTCCCTCTCCAACTTGTTTTCAAGTTTTCATCAATTTGATGACGCTAGTTGAATTAATAGAACGAAAGCAATCGTTCCTCTTGAGAACTGAAATAGAATTATATGTCATTCTCTTTAAACATTCCATGCATTAACATATGTTGCCATTCTGGTATGTAGTCACGTAATCTGTAACCAAGTGCTTCATCACTTTCGTACTCAGGTTGCGAGTGCAGTTAGGAGTGAACATGCCAGCTCAAGCGAATCGAAAGCTTCTGAAGGAGAGGGTGGAGGCATCAGAGGTAGAGCTTTTTGAGGTGTACGATGTTGTTCTCTACATGGGAATAATTGATATATTGCAAGAATACAATCTACGAAAGAAAATTGAACATGCCTATAAATCACTGCAATTCGACCCTGTGACAATATCTGTTGTTGAGCCAAAGTTGTATGCCGAACGTTTCATCAATTTCTTGGAGACCAAAGTTTTCCCAGAGACCCCATGAGTAATATTCTTTTCCTTTCCTCTCTCTCTCTCTCTATGTAATTGTTCCAAAGGAAAAGTTTTGAATGTATACATAGTGTAATTAAACTCTTGCATAAGTTCTCCCTTTCTTTCGCTGAATAAATTTGTATATGTACAGTCTTACTGTTTACATACACAAAATATTCAAAGTGATGTCTTCCTCATTGAAGAAATTGTTTTGTTGTCCAGTGCTCAATATTATGCCATTATCGTGATTAAGAGGTGAAAATTCAGATAACTTACTGGATATTCTGATTTTCAATTTTCTTTTATGTCTTTGTTTGCTTCTTACTTGTGTTTAGAGTTGATATTCTGTTGACATGGAATAAACGAACTCTCCATTATTTTTTTGGCCGAACGAATTTACGGAACTATGATAATTTCTTTTTATTTTTTTCAACCCGATGTAATACGATATTTTCCATTATTTAAAGACATGACATAGTGATTATCAAGATGCTTATTCCTTTTTTCATTTTAACTAGCGTGCATCTCATGTTATGTAGAATTTGAAAAATGCGTTATACTGTCAACAACTCATTAATGGTGCAACTTTTTTAAAATTTATATTATTGAACAGTGTTAAGAAAGGGGTTGCCTTGTCTTGACACAGATTTGAACTCCACTAGTAAGTAAAGTAATCTAACGGTTCAGAAAGGTTTGGTTCATGTCTAGCATACACAAATGTCCGCAGGCCGTGTATTTTCCTTTGAAAGATCTTGTGTTGTCGCCATTCAATATATTTTATGTTCTTTTTCTTTTACAAAACCACCAAAATGGGTATCCTATTTACAATTTTATTCCTCGAAGGGTTAGTAAATGATTTAAAATGGTGATTAAACACCCCAACTTACTCCATAATAGGGGTAGCTCGTTATACTTATCAGAAAATAAATTCCCGTGAAGTATAATTTGTTGGGAAGTTGATATGTTTGATTAATTTTTTAGTTATTGGGAAGTTTAAATTTTTTTAAATAAATATATTATGTTTTAATGTTAATGACATAAATATCTTTATATTTCATACTTTTTTTTAAAAAAAATTAAGATATATTTCATAATTTTTTTAAAACAAAAAGAGTTATTTTAAAAAATTATTACAAAACACCCAAAAAAGTAGAACTTCGTGAGTTCTCGCTCAAGAGTCCAACTTCTCAATAAGTTTTACATTTTTGGCTAATCAAGCATGGGACATTTATTGACTCCTCCAAAAGTTTAAGTTCTCATTCCTTACTTATCATATCCCTAACAACTCTTAAATTTGTACTTGAGAAATTATTTACATAAAAATTTAAAATTTATAATAAATTATATTATTTATAAGCCTTAAATAATGTGACTTATTTCTTAAACTCTATTAACTTATTTGGTTTACTGTTTAGAGCTCTAAAAGAAAAAAAGTGAGTTTGCAAAGAAAAAGATATTGTTTGGACTTGACGTTTGTAAGTGTCTGTTTGGCACCACTTCTTAAACCAAGTTTTGGGTTAAAAATCAAGTTTGATGTATTTTGGGATATGTTTGGCTAATTTTGCTTCTCTATTGGAAAATCATTTTTGTTGCAAAACCAAGTTTCCGAAGAAGCATATTGCTCCATGCTTATTCGTTCTACTTCTTCATTCCCATCTGTATTTATTTTAAAGTCAGATAAAACTGGATAAATAAAAATGAGAAAAATTAGAAAAATAAAATTTTCGTAAAAGTCCTCCTATCTGATGACTGAAATGTCCTTTCAAAATTTTATTCTTCATGGATTATAACCTGTAAGAAAATATTACATCAGATATATTATGTTCCCAATTAAATAAATATAAATTAAATTTTAGTTCAAGTAAATTAAATTAATCATGTGATAGAGTTTAAACTTAATTTGAAGAAAAATTATGAGTTTTGTTAAAACCAATATTTAAATAAATCATCCAAACATAAACACGTTAGTCTAAAACTAATTTTTATGAAAACTACATTACAAAATCAATTCTACTAAAACTCATTTTTAACTAACTGAAAATTAAACGGGAACTAAGTCTTTGATGACCAGGGTTCATCTCTAAATCCACTTTTAACTAGAAGTAACCTTGCCTTACTTTTGTTGTAGACAAATCACGTTAAAGGTTCACTAATAGTGTTCTCTACTTTGCCTCTCAGAGTGTTTGTTCTTTTCTTATTCGTATTTTTTATTAAACATTTTGTTAAATACGTCATATTAATAATTTTTCTAATAATTTTCATTTAGTTATTTATTTCAGTATGTTTTTATTTGAACTGTGATGTCTGTATTTCAGATATGTTCCTCAATTGAAAAGAATTTTTTTAATTTTTATTTTATTATTTTAAAAATTATTAATCATTTATTAAACTATATTTAATAATTAGTGAAATCAAATAATAAAGGTAGATTGGGGAAAGTGATTAAAGTCATACCCTTTTTGGTAATTACAAATTAGAAAGTGATTTTGATAAATAATATCTAAATAAAAATAATTTTATCAAAATCACTTTTTAGGAAAAAGTTTCTAAATAAAAATCACGAATAATCAAACTCATTTTTATCAAGTTTGCCCATCTCCAATTTAAACATGCACTAAACAACATATGTTATCAGATAAAATCACTAATTTTTAGTGTTAGTTGATGTCCCTGCTTAACATAACTATTTGTTTAGGAATTTTTTGAACATATTTTTTTTTAATTTTAACTAGAACGAATTTTAAGGGAACATTGTTGACTTAAGTGTATGTTTTAAAAATATAGGAGACGTCTATATAATTTCTACGTTAATGCATTTTACTTAAAAATTATTTAATTTGAATAAAAAGTGATTGATTTTAAAAATGTTTTGCTTTATATAATCAATCATTCAAAAATACATTATTTAGTAAAATTTTTTAAGACATTACAATTTTATTAAAATTCAAATAAAAGGTATTCAGTGAGATTAGATCAGACCTCAACTCTTCAAAATAAATATGATTTTAAATATATATTAAAATATGTAATTCTAAATTATTGATTAAATTTAAGTAATTAATTAAAAAATTACTTAATTATCTAATATAAAAAAATTGACATGCAAGAACGCAATTTTAAGCATAAAATTTCATATCAACTTGTGTAGATTAATTGTGTGGCAAAAATATGGTTCTCTAACTCCCTACTCTTCAAGTCACATAGGTGGGGACTTACATGTCAAATCGCTATGTAGTGACTCGTGTTTATACTCGTTCAAAAATTCGTTAGGTAAAAATTGTGATATAGGAGTAATTATTTTTTTTTTAAATGTAATATTAAAAATCATTTTCATTTTTTTTTTCAAACTTGCAAATTGCGATCCAAAGCAATTGTTTCTAGAAAACCCACGCACGATTTGCCGCTCTCAGCCTCTTTTCAGTTTCTCACCCTTTTCGGCGTTGCGATTACCACCACCATTAATCTCCACACTCTCTTCAGCGACAAGCAACCACATTCCACACAGACCTTTCAGATCTTTGATTCCAATTTTCTCTAGCGATTACGACACGCAGGTATTGTCGCAGTTCCCTTCCCTGTTCTAATTTTACTATCTACAGCTCGCACTAGAACTAGAATCATGAAGGATCCGAGTTTGGAAATTGATTAGAGATGTACATCTATGGCTCTGCCCTTGTTTTTCCTCCAGTGCTAGTTAGTTTTCAGCTGTGCTTTATCTAATTTTCGTGTGATTATATGAGAAATTAAGAGGTATAGTTCGAAATTGAAGCTGTCGTTCGGGTAATTTGGCGACGAAGAAAATGAGAGTTGAAGAAGAAGCCGGATAGAGTCCTGCTCTGTTTCAA
This sequence comes from Adenanthera pavonina, assembly GCA_026686845.1. NCBI lineage: Eukaryota > Viridiplantae > Streptophyta > Magnoliopsida > Fabales > Fabaceae > Adenanthera > Adenanthera pavonina. The sequence goes on from JAIVEN010000017.1 coordinate 17,678,726, forward strand.
GTTCTAACTGCAGAATATGGCCTGAGATTGCTTCGGTTTGAGATGTATAATGTCGAACGAGTGTCATTATGACTGTATAATATCTTGCTTTTTCAACTTTTGCATGTAGGTGAATCCATAACCTGTCAGGTCAAGAATTCTGACGATGTTCCTTGAATCGTGAAGATTAAAGAAATAAATTATATATTTAGTTATTGAAAGAAATAAATACTCAGATTTTGGTTCTCTCCAATAATAAATAAATAGGTATATACTTCTGGCCTAGGCATTTTGATTCTCTCATTTTTGTTTCCAGGGTGGATATATCCCTCCCTCTATTTTGATTTTGATTATGATTTGTGTAGGCTTCGATTATGATTTGTGATAATTTTCTTTCCTAGTTTTTGTCCCTAATTTGTCAATTGTGAGTTACAACGTTGAATCAGTGGAAGGAAACAAAAGAAACGTGAGTAATATTTGTGTCTTTGAGATGCAATCTCTAAAGTGTCAAACAAGAATTGTGTTTATTGTCCATGTGTTAAATGCAATAATCATAAGAAAAGAAAAAACTCGTGAGGAAGTGGAAGGGGATTCACTACAATATGGAATATTTGCAAATTAAGTGTTAGCAATGAATCTGACACAAGATTTTAGTTTTCGGGCCTAAGCCATATAGAAGAGTCCGTGGGTGTGGGGCCACAGACTCTTCCAACGGAATTTAATTTCTTTTAAGTAAAATTAAAAGTTTAATTCATATAGATAAAAAAATTATATTAAGAAAATTATTTTTCATTAAATTAGATAATACCTAACAATATTGAATACTAAATTATATATGTAATGTGTAAACTAAAAACTTTTTTTTTTGGTTTATTACATAGAATTTGATTATGAGATTCATTACTTATAAATAATGAGATTTGTTATAAATTTTATATAATATATGAATATACTGATAACTAACACGGTATGTGTTTTTAATCCTCTAAAAAGAAAAAAGGGAGTTGAACATGATTTTAAAAAATTAAAATAGAAATATATTACATGTTCCTAAGGATACCTTCAAAGTACAAGTTGATAGCCATACTCATTTCACTTGGTACAGAATGCAGAAAATGGACCAAACCTGAAGTTTCGCAGAGCTGCCATACTCTCATTTGATAAAGAAAAATAAAAGGAAAAGATGTGAAGTGGACAGCCTCATTAATATCTGATTTTGACCTGACGATAATGCAATTTCCCTCAACACAAATTCAAACTCTCATGAGAGCCTGAGACTTTAGAGCATACGGTTCATCTTCCTTCAGTTTCTTACCCTTCCATACTCCCATTTGCTTCAACCCCTCACATATCCTTCTCTGCAAAATTCAGAGTACTCCAATAGTTATTTTAATGCTATGATGTGAAACAAACAATCATCCTCACTTCTAAATTTGAACATCACCCAAGCGACTGGAATTTAGTCTGTCACAACACAATTTTGAAGACTCAAGTAAGCAAATATGGGTGGAAGTGCTCATACAAATAAGATAGAAAATCTACTGACACATCTTTTTGGAGGAAGTGCTCATACAAATCAATTGCTCCTACTAATTTGGTGAGGATTTTATAATTATTTTATCAATTTTTAACTTTAAGATGTTTCATTGAATTGTGCCACACATTAAAAGTCTGATTGGAATTACTTTTGGGACGAAGTTCGTGCCCAAAACTAATTTTGCAATAAAAATAATATGTTTAATTATCATATCACTTTTATATTTAAAAAGTACTTATGGTTGGAAACTTATTATTGGCTAAAGCAACTTGGAATGTGCTTTTTCGTTGCAAATTGTCATTGAGTATTAATTATGTATCAATTAAAATAAAGTCAGATAAAAATAAATTAATACAAATAAGAAAAAATTGAAAAATTGAAAAAATAAAATTTCTGTAAAATTTCTTTTATCTAATGATCAAAATATCCCTTCAAAATTTTAATCTTCATGAACTATAAACTGTAAGAAAATATTACATAGATATATTATGTTCTTAATTAAGTAAATACAGATTAAATTTTAGTTCAAATAAATTAAATTAATAATAAGATAGAATTTAAGTTCAATTTAAAAAAAATTATGAGTTTTGTTAAAATCAATTTTTAAATAAATCATTTAAACATAAACATGTTAGTTTAAAATCAATTTTTATTATAACTACATTCCAAAATCAATTATACCAAAACTTATTTTTGACTAATTGAAAACCAACGGGACACTAATAACTCTTAATTATTTACAAACTAGACTCTAAACATTTGCATGTTACTTTTATGCTTTTTTTTTTTCTATCATGGAAATTTTGGCCCAAACTCTTGAAATTAAGGCTGATTGTTGTTTTTCTTAGCCTTATATAATAATTTTTCTCTAAATTTTGCTGGTTGCTAGGCCTTAGGATTATGGGAAAAATTTGGGAGACTTATTCCTTGCTATTCACATCCAAGATTGCAGGATTTAATTCATTCTGTCATATGGCAGCATATGATATTCCAGTTGTTTTCATTTTATGTACGATCAGGCAACTTGGAACTACATTGGTAGTGTATGACACTTATTGCTAAAGTTAATGATTTATGTGTCATTTTGCTTACAAAATTGTGTTTAAAGGTTAGGTTATGTTCCTGAAAAAAATTATAGAAATTTTTGCACATGTTGGATTCTAATTTGGGCTAAAAATTACTGTTGATCTTGTTGTGAGCTTATAGGTGGTTCATATATGTATGCTTTTTTGTTAGCATAAAATTCAACATTGAACTGTTGCACAACTTGTAATAAAGTTTTGAGAAGTTTTTACACTAATTAATTCTGTGTGTTTAAAATTGTGCACTGGTCATGCTACTGTTTTGAAATGATATTTTGTCAAAATATCAAATATTAGGGATCGCTTAATATAGAAAAGTAAATGAAGGAAGTTAATCTACCTAGGAAATAGATCATTCAGTCTTACTTTGTACTTAAAAATTTTCAACTTCATAGGAAGTTTAGCTTTATCTTGGAAAGTTATACTTTCTAAGTTTTTTTAATTTTTTATAATTGTTTTTTAAATATATCCCTAACTTCTTAATTATTTTTCAAATTAAAAATAGTATTTTTGTTTTTAACAATATAATATAATATATTTTTTTTAAAAATTAATTTGAACCTCTAAAGAAGTAAAAAGTGAAACAAGTAAATCATTTGTAATTTTATTGGGAACTTATTTTTTTGAAAAGTACACTAATTGAGCCCTCAGTGTTTAAATTTTGCGCTTAAAATGTTGCTTCAAGTTTTCAGGAAATTCTGCTAAAGGGGTTGTTAAAATTTTGTCCCATTATAAGTATTTTTGCTAGTGTTTTACATTTACTTGTTGGTTTTTATGGTTATGAGCTAAAGCACCATTCTTTGTGCTGGCATAAGGCTTTTCATGTCAAAATCATGATTTACAATTATGACAGAATTAGGGAAATTTATGATGGAAAATGGTTTTTGCGGTATATCACAAATTTTTTGTGACAGATTTATGAAATTTTCAATACAAAATCTTTTCTAAAAATTTTGAGATGAAAATTTTTCCATTACAAATTAACAATTTTTCGTCTACTTATTTTTTTTATATAGTTGTGACCTAAAATACCTTTCATTGTACTGGTATAGAATTTTTTTATGACAAAATCATGATTCAAATATTACTCTTAGAATTAAAATTCTAATATTGAATACTGATTTTTTAAAACTTCAAATGTAATAATCTGATGCCAAATTTTTTAATTTCCAATTGCAAATCAATAACTATTGAAATATATTTTATCTATTTGTTATTATAAGTCACTTTTAATTAATTTACACGTATCAACACAAGTAATTGAAAGTAATTACTTCATATAATTCCTAATATAAGACCATTTTGACTGAATCATATGGTTTAAGGATATGAATTAAAGATACTTAACTACCTCAACTTATTCGAAAATCACATTTTTTTCTAAAACAATCATTATTTAATTTTTTTTCTCTTTTTTTGAGATACATTAAATAGGACATTTTTTGAAAATACATAATAAATATTTTTTTATATATTATAAAGGGTCTTACATTTAGAATTAAGACAAATAGTCTAATATTTAATACCGAAGGAAGTAAAATTCTTAAATTTTATGAAATTTATCATAGCTTTTCAGTATTACCCTCATTATTCATAACTTATTTTATTCATATTTTTTTAATTTTTCTCTACATAACTTTTAATAAAGGGCAAATATGAAAAACAATATTTAATACTTAAAGTGTGACTTATCTTTTACGTAAATAAATTTTTTAAAAAATTACCTTATAATAAGGAATATAAAAAATATAATAATTCGTTGCAATGTGTTGAAATATCATAGGTTTTTTTTTTGTTTTACTTTTATGCCCTATTCAAATTGTTTTTCATTTTTTCAAGTTAGCACCCATAAATTCATGACATTTGTGCACAGTTTCCTTTGGTTTTGAGCATATATAATTTAGTTTATCTACATAATTAAAGACTAATTTTAGGAAAATGTGAATAAGTAAAATGGAATTGAAAAATCTATAGTATGTATATGCATAATTGGGCTTGATTGTGGATGATTTGAAGATTCACCATACTATATTCTTTTACAGGAAATTAAGGGAAGAGGAGTCGGGCCAAAATGATATCTTGAAGGTCATCCTTGGAGATATGAAAAAATATATAATATGATTAATTAAGTGGAAAATAGATTAGCTCCGTGACTTTGGTGTATATATGTGTACCTATCCAGATTATTTGAATATGAAGAATTTGTTGGACATTACTCTCTCCGTTTCAAAACTTTTTTGTTATTTTAGAGTTTTGATTGTGTTTCAAAATTTTTTTATTTTAAAATATCAAAGACTTAGTTTTTTAAATAGGAAAATACTTATATGTTTTTCTTCATGTGTTTTTTGTGTTGTTTTCCAATTAAAAATTAACATGTGGATTATTTTTTAATACATTATAGATTTAGTCATTAATTATATATTAAAAGTATTAATTTCTTGAACATAAAAAAATTTAAAGGTCTACATATTAAATTTTAATTGAAGAATAGTATGAAAAGTATATAAGGAAAATTATATAAGTTTAATCTTTTTAAATATACCCTTATTTATTATTATTAGTATTTTTCTCTCATTTTCTCTCTTAGTAAATCAATTAAATGTGAGTATTTTTAGCAATATATATATATATTAATTAATAATTTCTTAATCTAAGTACCATAATTGTAAATAAAAAAATTTAAACTGGAAGGAGTAAATAATATTATTGAAACTTTTGAACTGATATGGTAGAATTTAATATTTTATATAACTTTAATAATTAATTGCATTACTCTATTGTAATATTCAATTCAAAAAAAATTTTTGTTCAATATATATTATAATATGTGTGTATAATTTTATTTTATTTTATTTTGCCAAAATGTGTGTATGATTTTATAAACTAAGCAATTATTTACTTACTAAAAGTATAATAGTTAAGATATTTGGATTAAAAGTGTTATTCATCTTTTTTTTTTCTGTGATCTTAATTCTTAAAAATATCTATTCAAAAGTATTAAAAATAATTCATGATAGTTAATGTTGACCCTTTTTCACAAAATCTAATTTTGCTAGAGGCAAACAAATAATAGTCCGACATACCAGAGATAAAATCCTTGAATAAAACAAAGGTAATCCGACTTCATTAGGGTTTTGGGGTCCTTTACCATAACTTTGCTAAATGTAAAAAAAACTGCATTATTAATGTAAAGCAAACACAGTGTATAGATAACATAAAGGGAAATGGAATGAATGCAAACACAATGTATGGATAACATAAAGAGAAATGGAATGAATGTAATTAAATTTTAAACCTAGGTCTTGATGTTATGTGAGTTTGGATACATTCAAACCGGCCATATTTGAATGAAACAATAAACAAAGATTTAAGTAGTACTGGAAGTGGCTAATAGATAGTGTTACAAAGGCTTGAGAGTGACGGGTAAGTTGCTTGTTAGAAGTGGTCAGGGATAAAACTAAGTGTTGTGTTGTAGGGGGCGGTCGCCTCCTAGTCATCTTATTTATATGTAAAATGTGATTAAAAAATCTTAATTTTTGTTAAATATTATGTATTCACCCCCTTAAAATTTTATGTTTCCCCCCCACCTCCAGAAATTCTATATCAGTTGCCTTTATTTTTTTAAGTCTAAATTCACTTTCAATTAAAACCGTACTTATTTTTTAAATTTATCATATAAAAATATAATAACACATTTTAAAGGTATTAAAAAAAATTTTATATTTACTTTTTGGGAATGACTAGTAATATACTTTTCACCCTCATTCTCTCCCTTTTGTAAAATTCTATTTATTTCTTTAATCATACTCTCAACACATTATAAAGACATAATTTGATAATGAATAAAAATTAACTTTCAACTAATTTGATTGTTTATATTCATTTAAAAACCAATTAATATAATTTTATCATAATCTAATAATATTTATCAGCTCTATATTTTATACAAAGACAATAACATTTTTTATATTATTATATTTATTTAATTTTTAATTATAATGTATTTATTTTTAAAATATTTACAATAATAATTTTAATGTATATAACTCTTAGCTCCCTTAGATTTTTTTCTGGTTCCATCCCTAGAAGCGGTTATAAGCTTCAAAAGCAATATATGTGATGCTGATGAGATGAAAGTGACTTAATATCTTTTTGTCGAGTTTTTCTATATGTTGGCCTGTGTCTTGTTTTCACTGCTTGCAGTTCTTGTACCAAAAACCATGTATGGTAGCTAAGAAAAAACCCTGAAATAACATTTAAATTTTATCACTGTAAAGCCCTCAGCATTATAATCAAAGTATTAAAAATCAGACGGTCATTGAATCGGATGAGACAATAGTTCAAGGTTCAGTGGTCGGATCGGGGTCGGATCGGGGTCGGACCGGTTGTGAATAAATTAATATATTTTTAATAATATAGTCAATTGATATTCTATTTTCATATTATTTGTTAAGTAAATTTATCATTATTAATCATTATATATCATAATAATACTTATAACATATTATAATATAGAAAGAAAAAAATTTATACTAAAAATAATACTATTTAGTATTAAAAATAATGTTATTTTATTTAAAAAATATTTTTTTTTAAAAAAAAAAAAGAAATTGGGACCGGTTCAACCCGGTTTTTTACCGGTTCGACCGGTTCTTAGCTGATTCACACTAGTTTCGAAACCACCCGATTTTTATCTGAGATTGGACCGGACTAGGGCCCGGTTCCCGGTCGGACAAGTCGAACTGGCCGGTCCGGTCCGATTTTTATTACAATGGTTATAATCTACTTTAGACTAAACCCACAAACATTTTGCGTCCAACGGTTACTTTTAGTCATGTTTTTTAATTATACATTAATGTTTCTTCATGATCACTTTAAAAAGATGAATAGAAGGTAAATAATAAGAGATAAAAGAATTTAAACTATTTTCAGGTAAGTGATACAAAAAGGCTTTTAAGGTTTTCTCAAATTAAGAGAAATAAAATTTCCAAATTGACTCTTTAAATCTCTCTGGAGAATATAATATTTTTTTGTAATATTTGTAATTCTAGCTATAAAACAAGTGTTAGTATAGATTAATAACAAATTTTTTTTTTAGTGAAAACAACAAGTGGCTGAATAATTTAGTAATAAGGTACTTAACTAGAATTATAATTTACTAATAATACTTACATTAATCTCTTGTAATACTTTTTACTTATAATATATATTATAATGTGTGTATATTATTTTTCAACCAAACAATTATTACCTGACCAAAAGTGTAACAATTAAAATATTTGGATCGAAAAATGTTATTCATGGTGTTTTTTATGATCATAATTGTCAAAAATATTAAGAATAATTTATGATGGTTAATTTTAATAACATTTAATAACATATAAAGCTGTTTTTTTTTATTATACATGAGTGTTTGTTTATGATCAACAAGAGTAAAATTTTTTTCTAAACTTTATTTACAATCCATATATAACATTAACAGTCAATAATACTTCAGCTCACAAAAAGTCAATAATATTTCTTACAATATTTTTAATGATGCTTTCTATAGATGAATAAAAATGTTATATTCATATAATTACTAGTTAAAATTCAGCAGGTTCTATAAGAAATATATAGCTATTTTTAAGTAATTTCCAGTGATTTTATCAAGTTTGCCCAGCTCTATTTTAAACATGCACTAAACAACATATGTTAACAGATAAATTCACTAATTTTTACATTGTAGTGTCAGTTGATGTCCCTGCTTAACATAACTACTTGTTCAGAAGTTTTTTATCATATTTTTTTAATTTTTAACTAGAATGAATTTTAAGGGAACATGTTGACTTAAGTGTATGTTTTAAAAATATCGGAGGTCTATATAATTTCTACGTTAATGCATTTTACTTAAAAATTATTTAATTTGAATAAAAAGTGATTGATTTTAAAAATGTCTTGCTTTATATAATCAATCATTCAAAAATATATTATTTAGTAAAATTTTTTAAGACATCACAATTTTATTAAAATTCAAATAAAAATTATTCAGCGAGATTAGATTAAACCTCAAATCTTCAAAATAAATATGATTTTAAATATATATTAAAATATGTAATTCTAAATTATTGATTAAATTTAAGTAATTAATTAAAAATTACTTAATTATCTAATTATCAGATATAAAAATCCCCCAATCAAAGCACCGACAAAGCTATACTAAGCTCCGAAACAAGAATCGCTTGCTAAAAAAATCTTGCCAAAAATATTCTTACAGATTCTACTTTTATTACATAGATAGATTTTCAACGATCAATAAAATAACCCTAAGGAGACAAGAAGACGGACCAATATGTATAAATACAAAATTAGGAAACTTCCACGTAACGTTCGCAAACTAATACTTCAATTCCTCTCGTTCCTTCCTCTCTGAATATTGTTTCCTACCAATGGCTTCTTCTCCTTCTTCTTCCCAGAAAGCAACCAGGAAAGCCGGCAAAGGTAAACGCAGGATCGAAATCAAGAAACTCGAACAAGCCAGCAAGCGCCTCGTTACCTTCTCCAAGCGCAAATTAGGGCTTTTCCGCAAAGCCGCCGAGCTTTCCCTCCTCTGCGACTCCCAAATCGCCGTCATTGTCTTCTCCCAACTTGGCAAGGTTTACTCCTCTGGCTACCCTGACCCTGACTCCGTTATCCGCCGCTACCTCTCCACCACCGCCTCCTCCTCGGATCTTACGCCGCCCATTCATGACCAGGAAACAGAATCGGAGGCGATGTTGTCTCTGAGGCGGGAATACGAGGAGGCCATGGAGAAGTTAGAGGACGAGAAGAAATCCCTCAGCGCGGTGACTGAGATAGGCGGGTCGGGTTGTGGGCACGAGTTATGGTGGGACCGCCCGGTTGGGGAGATGGGTTTGGGGGAAGTCGTGCAGTTCAAGGAGCGTCTTGAAGAGTTGAGGCAGAACCTGGTCGCCGCGGCGGAGAAGAAGAAGAACACTTGGCTGATCAATTTGCCGCCGCCGGTGACGACGGTGGAGTCGTTGTATCTGTCTCTGCTGAATGACGACGTTTCTGAGATTGATCAGGCATGTGAATGGGATTCCTGGTATGCTAGTACTACCAGTAGTAATGTCCAGAACAGCGATCTTGACCATTCTTGACGCATGGCAAGAAATTTGCAGGAGGTAATCATATGTCATATATATTAATTTGTGCTTTGCTTTGTGTATGGTAATTTACTTGCATCCTGTTTTGATTTTTTTTTTTGGTAAGTTTTTGTATGGATTTATAGATCTGTAGATGCTTTGACCATACTGATTTTTTTTAATAAAAAATATTGTTCTAGTTGGTTTCTTTTGAAATGATTTTTTAATGTAAATAATTGTTTTTTTGAGTTATTATCCTCATTAGTATTATCACAATTCTCTCCCTTTGCCAACGTAAGTCAGTTTAGTTAGCCTAAGAAATGATTTATACCTCATATGAATATAAGACCATACCTAATCATGTTGAGTCTTCGTAACTCTATTCATCTAAATATTTTTATATCCAAAACATACATAATTCTCTTTTTTAGCATAAAATTTCATATCAACTTGTGTAGATTACATGTGTCACAAAAATGTGGTTCTCTAACTACTTACTCTTCAAGTTACATATGTGTGGGACTCACATGTCAAAGCACTATGTCGTGACTCGTGTTTATACTCGTTCAAATTTCTCAATGTCTTTACTATTTTTTTATCATGAAATATTTGTTCCTCAAATTTTGGTAATATTTTTCTCATTGAAGTCATCAATGTTTATTTCAACCTTCAGGAGCAAGGAACTGACAGGAGCTGTGGATCTTGTAGGTCATTACTATGAGTTTTTCAGCGAGTGGTCACTTCCTGGGTCAATTTCAGACACACACTATGTTTACGATGTGGTGGGAGACACAGAAATTAGGAAAGGAGATCAAGATAGTATGCATTTGGATCAACTCATTGAGGAAAAAAAGTGTTTAATAATGGTACTTGTGTTTTTCCTTTTAATAGAATGATACTTGTGTTGCTTGATGCATGTTTTGTTGTTTGATGGGTAATACTAATATTACTTCCAACTGGTTTTAACTATAGTGAGTAAAAAATTAGTTAGATTATTTAATTACTCAAAAAGTTCTAATTATTTCTACTATCATCATTATTAGTTACATTAAATTCCAACATTAATCTCTTACCTCTTAATTATAGACTATGAGTATATGTGAAAGAAAATAATTAATATTGTAACATATATATATATATCAAATAACTTATATAGTATTCTGGACTAAATGAAATACATTGTAAAACTCATGTCCATTAATGTAACTTATGTCATACATGGAAAAAAAGTGTTTTTTTTTTATTAAAACTAGTAAATGGGAAATTTTATACCTCAAATTTTCATGTTTCCAGCCCCAAAAAAACAATTGAATTTTTGAAAGAGGCTTCTCCTATTCTTAATTGAAGTCTCTTATTAAGTCTGAGAACCTAGGTGTTGAGAAATTCGTTCGGACAGTCTACTAAGAGTCTGTTTAGTTTATCAATTAGTTGAAAAAATTTGTGTTTGCAAACGTACTTTGAGCTAATATTATATTTGACTCATTTTAAAAAGTTATTACATAAATTTACTTTTACCTCTAAATGTATTTTTATTTATTTTTTAGTTTGTAAATATATTTTTATATCATAATTATTTTGTGAAACTTATTTTGGTAATAAAAAATATTTAAATATAAATTATATTACAATAAATTTTGCTTTATTCAAATTTCATTTTGTGAATCTTCATTTTATTCAAACTTAAGATTACGAACTAAAAACCAAACAAGAAATAACTCTTTTACTTCACAGTTCATTGCATTTGCCGTTGAATTATGTACCCTTTCCATGAATTCGTTACTGTGCAAGAGGGATTCTATATCAAAAGATTTTGTCTTAATACAGTTAATTGTAAGTAAGTTACGCACGAACATAGAATGTGTCATTATCACTGTATAATATTTTTTTTAAATTTACGTTACGCATGATATTGAATTTCAAGTGGACTTTTTAAAAAAAAAAAATTCAACATTTTTATTTTTAGTCTTTCATAATTTTTTTACATATTTTCATGAAATTTAAATATTAAAAATTGTTGAACTTTACTTATTTGAAAATTTTTAACAATTGAAAACTCACGATGGCATTAGTTGTATGAGACTATATATATATATATATATAATTAAGAGTATGGCTTTTCTCATGATTTTTCTAGTCCTGTCTATTCCAAAATATACACAAAACCATTTGACACACAAGCAAACTAAAGGGAAAAAAACAGTTTAGGATAAATATTTCCTTTCAAGAATCTGATTTAAAAATTTAGTACTCCTATAAATTGGATTACCAACTCGAGTTAACTGAATTTTTCACTGGTACTGTTCATTTTTCAATATTTTCCTATAAAGATCCTCAACTATCTTTTTTCCCAAACTAAATCCACAGATTAATCACAATCATAGTGCATTTATAATAATCAAACAGTAATCTTTTTCATTGATATGGTATGTAAGGATAAGGATGATATTTTCAACACATAATTTTGACAGCCAATGTAAAAAATTTGTTGTTTAAATTTTTTTTAAATGCAATATTAAAATTTTTTTTTTGGAGAATTGGGCCTTGGAACAAAAAATTAAAATATTTGAGAAATGAGGTTAAAATTCACCTTGTTTCTAAATTAAAATAGAATTTTCTCTAATAAAAATAGAAAATTTTTAAATCAGAATAGCATTTTTTTATATCAAGTGAGAATAAAATATTTTTTTATTTTAACATGGAAATTTTCTATCATCACATTGAAAAATTCTATCATAACTTATAAATAAGAGTGAACTTCGGTCTTATTTTCTATTTTTTTTTTCAAAATTTCCGTTTTTTTTTTTTTCAACTTGCAATCTAAAGCAATTGTTTCTAGAAAAACCCGCGCACGATTTGCCGCTCTCAGCCTCTTCGGTTTCTCACCCTTTTCGGCGTTGCGATAACCACCACCATTAATCTCCACACTCTTTTCAGCGACAAGCAACCACCTTCCACACAGACCTTTCAGATCTTTGATTCCAATTTTCTCTAGCGATTACGACACGCAGGCATTGTCGCATTTCCCTTTCCTGTTCTAATTTTACTATCTACAGCTCGCACTAGAACTAGAATCGTGAGGGATCCGAGTTTGGAAATTGATTAGAGATGTACATCTATGGCTCTGCCCTTGTTTTTCCTCCAGTGCTAGTTAGTTTTTAGCTGTGCTTTATCTAATTTTCGTGTAATTATATGAGAAATTAAGAGGTGTAGTTCGAAATTGAAGCTGTCGTTCGGGTAATTTGGCGACGAAGAAATTCAGAGTTGAAGAAGAAGCCGGATAGAATCTTGCTCTGTTTCAAGTTCTAACTTCAGAATATGGCCTGAGATTGGCAGATTACTTCGGTTTGAGATCTATAATGTCGAACGAGTGTCATTATCACTGTATGATATCTTGCTTTCCCAACTTTTGTATGTAAGTGAATCCAAAACCTATCAGGTCAAGAATTCTGATGATGTTCCTTGAATCGTGAAGATTAAAGAAATAAATTATATATTCATATATTTAGTTATTAAAAGAAATAAATACTCAGATTTTTCGTTCTCTCCAATAATAAATAAATAGGTATATACTTCTGGCTTTAGGGATTTTGATTCTCTCATTTTTGTTTACTGGGTGCATATATCCCTCTCTCTATTTTGATTTTGATTATGATTTGTGTAGGCTTCGATTATGATTTGTGATAATTTTCTTTCCTACTAATTTATCAATTGTGAGCTTCAAAGTTGAATCAGTGGAAGGAAACAAAAGAAACGTGAGTAATAGATGCAATCTCTAAAGTGTCAATTTCTTGTTTTACTGATTTTGGTTTGTTCATATCCACATATTTCTAATTATTGGTATGAAGTTAACTTTGCTTTTTGTACTATCTGTTTTCTAGTTAATCATAGAGAAGGATCGGATGCAAAGAATAGAACACATCCTACTTATTGGAAAGAGGTTATTGAGTTCCTAAGTTTTGCATTTGAACACACAAACAAGAATTGTACTTATATTGTCCATGTGTAATCAAATGGAACATGTCTTCATTAATAAAACCACTCCTTCTAAGTCCAATATGTGTAGTGGGAGTATAAAATTTAATATATAAATATTTTCTAAAGAATTTGGCCCCCCCAATCTTTTACTCCTGGGTCCATCCCTGATTCTCGAATCTAAGATCTAAAATGTTGTACTTAAGTTACTCTAAGCCCTTCTATTAGAACCAATGCTTATTGGTAAATGTTACAAAGAGTTGAAGGCAATAGGAAGCATACTAGAAAAGAGAGTAAGCTTACTAGAAAAGAAAATGAATAAGATGGAAAATCTACTGACACATCTTTTTGGAGGAAGTGTTCATACAAATCAATTGCTCCTGCTAATTTGGTGAGGATTCTATAATTATTTTATCAATTTTTTTTACTTTAAGATGTTTCCTTGAAATGTGCCACACATTAATAGCTCTTAATTATTTACAAACTAGAGTCTAAACATTTGCATGTTATTTTTATGCTTTTTTAATTTTTTCTCTATCATGGAAAATTTGGCCCAAACTCTTGTAATTAAGGCTGATTGTTGTTTTTCTTAGCCTTATATACTAATTTTTCTCTAAATTTTGCTTGTTACTAGGCCTTAGGACCATGGGAAAAAATTAGGAAACTTATTCCTCGCTATTCACATCCAAGATTGCAGGATTTAATTCATTCTGTCATATGGCAGCAACTTGTAGCTACATAGGTGGTTTGTGGCACTTATTGCTAAAGTTGTTAATGATTTATGTGTCATTTTGCTTCAAAAATTGTGCTTAAAGGTTAGGTTATGTTCCTGAAAAAAAAAGTTATAGAAATATTTGCTTTGCTCATGTTGGACTCTAATTTGGGCTAAAATTACTGTTGATTCTGTTGTGAGCTTATCGGTGGTTCATACACTTTGTTAGCAGAAAATTCAATATTGAACTGTTGCACAACTTGTAGTAAAGTTTTGAGAAGTTTTTATACTAATTAATTCTGTGTGTTTAAAATTGCCATGCTTCTCTTTCGAGATGAAATTTTGTCAAAATGCCAAATATTAGAGATCACTCGGTATAGGGAAGTAAATGAGGGAATTTAATCTTCCCAAGAAATAGATCATTCATTTTTACTTTATACTTAGAAATTTTCAATTTCTTAGGAAGTTTAGCCTTATTTTGGAAAGTTTTACATCCTGAACTTTTTTTAATTTTTTATAATTGTTTTACAAAAATATCTCTAATTTCTTAATTATTTTTCAAATTAAAAATGGTATTTTTGTCTTTAACAATATAATAATATATATTTATTTAAAAATTTAATTTGAACCTCTAAGAAAGTAAAAAGTGAAATAAGTAAATTATTTATAATTTTTCTGCTAAGCATATTTTCCAAGAAGTTATTTTTTGAAAAGTACACTAAGTGAGGCCTTAGTGTTTGAATTTTGCGCCTAAAATGTTGCTTCAAGTTTTCAGGAAATTCTGCTAAAGGGGTTGTTAAAATTTTGTCCCATTATAAGTATTTTTGCTAGTGTTTTACTTTCACATGTTTGGTTTTTATGGTTATGAGCTAAAGCACATTCTTTGTGCTGGCATAAGGTTTTTCATGTCAAAATCATGATTTACAATTATCACAGAATTAGGGAGATTTATGACAGAAAATGGTTTTTTCGGTAGATTTTGTGATAAATTGGTCCGTCACAAATTATAGCATCACAATGTTTTTTGTGACAGATTTGTGAAAATTTCATTGCAAAAATCTGTTATAAAATTTTGTGACGGATTTTTAAATGAATTTTGTGATGAAAAATTTTCCATTACAAATTAACAATTTTTTGTCTACTTGTTTTTTTTATATAGTTGTGACCTAAAATACCTTTCATTGTATTGGTATAATTTTTTTTTATGACCAAATCATGATTTTTGGTGTTGGACGTTTATGCTTCAAATATTACTCTCAGAATTAAAATTCTAATATTGAAAACTTATTTTTTATAACTTCAAATGTAATAATATGATGCCAAAATTTTCAATTTTCAATTGCTTTAGTATTAATGCAAATCAATGGCTATTGAAATATACTCCCTCTATTTTTTATTATAAGTCACTTTTAACTAATTTATTATACATACTAAGACAAGTGGTGAAAAGTAATTAAAATTCTTAAATTTTGTGAAATTTATTATAATTTTTCAATATTACTTTCATTAATTATAACCCATTTTATTTATATCTTTTTTAATCTCTCTACCATAGCTTTTAATAAGGGGTAAACATGAAAAACAACATTTAATACTTAAAATGTGACTTATATTTTGCATAAATAATTTTTTTTTAGAAATCACCTTATAATAAGGAATAGAAAAAGTATAATAATTATTTGCATTGTGTTGAAATATCATAGGTTTTTTTTTTGGTTACTTTTATGCCTATTCAAATTGTTTTTCATTTTTTCAAGTTAGCACCCATAGATTCATGACATTTATGCACAGTTTCCTTTGGTTTTGAGTATATATAATTGAGTTTATCTACATAATTAAATACTAATTTTAGGAAAAAGTGAATAAGTAAAATGGAATTGAAAAATCTATAGTATGTATATGCATAATTGGGTTTGAATGTGGATGATTTGAAGATTCACCATACTATATTCTTTTACAAGAAATTAAGGGAAGAGGAGTCGAGCCAAAATGATATCTTGAAGGTCTTCCTTGGAGATATGAAAAAGTAGAGTTGTCAAATTGGACCGGCTCAACCCATTTGGGCTGGCCCTCCTTGGGTTGATCCCAAATTGGGGCGGGCCGAAAAGCCTGATTTGACAAATGGGCTTGAATTTTCAAGCCCAAACCCACGGGATCGGGTCTACAAGTTGGCCCACGGGCTTTTTTTAAATGTTTTTAATATTTTTTTATAAATTTTTTCATATACTTATTTAAATTAATACAACTAATTATCATCATAATTCATAAAAAACTAACATAATATTTAAATTTTATAATTTATATATCACTAATTAATAAAATAATATGTATTTTTTAATATTTTAAATAATAAAAAAAGAAGAACAAAAAAGAAAACGGGCTTTTCGGGTCGACCCGTGGCCTACTCGAGCCAGCCCGCCACGGGCTAGGCCTAAACGGGCTGAGTTCAAAAAGCCCAAATTATGTATTTGCTCTTAAAGTTGAGGGTTGAGACTACTCATTTTTTTGGAATTTTTAGGCCAACCCAAAGAGCTTAACCTGTTTTGACGGCTCTATGAAAAAGTATATAATATGATCAATTAAGTGGAAAATAGATTAGCTCCGTGACTTTGGTGTATATATGTGTACCTATCCGGATTATTTGAATATGAAGAATTTGTTGGACACTACTCTCTTTGTTTCAAAACTTTTTTTGTTATTTTAGAGTTTTAATTTTGTTTAAAATTTTTTTTTGTTTTAAAATTTTAAGACTTAGTTTTTTAAATATACCCTCATTTATTATTATTATTATTATTATTATTATTATTATTATTCTCTCATTCTCTCCCTTAGTAAATCAATTAAATCAATTAAATGAAAGTGTTTTTAGTAATGTATATATTAATTAATGATTTTTTAATCTACGTGCCATAATTTTAAGTAACAAAAGTTTTGAACTAGAAGAAGTAAATAATATCATTGAAACTTTTGAACTGGTATGGTAGAATTTAATATTTTATGTAACTTTAATAATTAATTGCATTACTCTATTTTAATGTTCAATTCAAAAAACTTTTTGTTCAATATATATTGTAATATGTGCCTATAATTTTATTTTATTTTAATTTTTTGCCAACGTGTGTGTATAATTTTATAAACTATGCAATTATCTACTTACTAAAAGTATAATAGTTAAGATATTTGGTTTAAAAAGTGTTATTCATCTATTTTTTTCTCTGCGATCTTAATTCTTAAAAATATTTACTCAAAAGTATTAAAAATAATTCATGATAGTTAATGTTGACACTTTTTCACAAAATCTAATTTTGCTAAAGGCAAACAAATAATAGTCAAAGATACCAAAGATAAAATCCTTGAATGAAACAAAGATAACTGACTTCATTAGGTTTTGGGGTCCTTTACCATAACTTTTCTAGATGTAAAAAACAACTGCATTGATTAATGTAAAGCAAACAAAGTGGATAACATAAAGAGAATGGAATGAATGTAATTAAATTCTAAACCTAGGTCTCGATGTTATGTGAGTTTGGATACACTTAAACCGGGTAAATTTGAATGAAACAACAAACAAAGATTTAAGAAGTAGTGCCCCAAAGTGGCTCATAGACAATGTTATAGAGGCTTGAGAGTGATGGGTAAATTGTTTGTTGGAAGCGGTTGTAAGCTTCAAAGTAATATATGTAATGTTGATGAGATGAAGGTAACTTAATATCTTTTTATTGAGTTTTTCTATGTATTGTTTGTTAGAGATAGTTTGAAAAACTTGACTCCCACATTGGAAGGGAATAAAATTTATGAAGTGTATATAAAAAAGAGGAGACAAAACATGTAAAGTAGTTTTGAAGGGAAAATGCTAAGTATGCTTAAATATTATTTATTTAATATTTAAATCGCTTAGCATTGAGCACTTAAGATTAATCTAATAGTGGAGATCTGGTCTGATATAAATTTGAGATTAATATATTTAATTAATATTTTTTCAGAAACAGAATTTTCAAATAACAATATTCAGAAACTGACTGATTGATTATAATTTAATTACCAATGTTTAGAAATAGCACATTAATTTCTTTTATTTTGTTTCAATTACATTTGATATGTTGTTTCATATTTGCTGCTATAAAAGGGTCAGACCAAATGAAAACACATCTCCACATCCTCTCTTCTTACTTAAAGTCCTTTTGTTTCATTTTATATTTCAAGATATTTGAAGTTGCTATCAGATATTTTTTGTGCTTAAAATAATTTTTAGAGGTGATTCGCTGGATTCCTATAGCAAATTTAGTGAATACAAATACACCTTAAGAATAGTGTGTTATTATACGTTTCTAGTACTGATTGTTTTCATATATTGTTTCTAACATTGCTGTGTGTCTTGTTTTCACTGCTTCTTATGATATTTATAGAGACTTAGTCTTGCCTATCTTTCCAACCTATTAGGTTATCTTTATGAGCATTGTCGCATTGGCACTTCTTGTACCAAAAACTATGTATTGTAGTTAAGAAAAAACTTTGAAATAATATTTAAATTGTATCACTATAGAGCCCTCAGCCTTATAATCTACTTTGGAGTAAGCCCAATAACATTTTGCCTCCAACCATTACTTTTAGTCATGTTTTGTAATTATACCTTAATGCTTCTTCATGATCACTTTAAAATGATGAATAGAAGGTAAATAATAAGAGATAAAAGAATTTAAATTATTTTCAGGTAAGTGATGCAAAAAGGCTTTTAAGCTTTTCTAAAATTAAGAGGAATAAAATTCTCAAATTGACTCTTTAAATCTCTTTGGTGAATATAATATTTTTTAGTAATATATTTGTAATTCTAGCTATCAAACAAGTGTTAGTGTAGATTAATAACAAGTTTTTTTAGTTAAAAAAACAAGTGGCTGGATAATTTAGTAGTAAGGATTTTTTTTTAGTCAACTGCATCGCAAAGTATTATTATAACTTAACTAGAATTATAATTTACGAATAATACTTACATTAATCTCTTGTAATATTCAAATCAAAAGCTTTTTATTTATAAGATATATTATAATATGTTTACATTATTGTTCAACCAAACAATTATTTATTGACCAAAAGTATAACAGTTAAAATATTTGGATTGAAAAATGTTATTCATGGTTTTTTTTTATGATCATAATCGTAAAAAATATTTATTCATAAATATTAAAAATAATTTATGATGATTACTTTTAGTAACATTGAAAACTGTTTTTTTTATTATACATTAGTGTTTGTTTATGATCAACAAGAGTATTTATTCAAAAAAATGATCAACGAGAGTAAAAATTGTTTTTAAACTTTATTTAAAATCCATATATAACATTAACCGTCAATAATACTTTCAGTTCACAAAAAGTCAATAATATTTTTTACAATATTTTTTATGATGCTTTCTATAGATAAATAAAAATGTTATATTTATATAACTACTAGTTAAAATCTTCGGCTCCGTATATTTTAGTTAAAAAAAAGAGACTAAACATTTAGCAAAGCCCAGGATTGCGGTTATCAAAGGCTTTGTTTTTTTTGGCCAAAAGTTATCAAAAGTTTAAGAGGCTGCAAATGAAACAATTGTTAAAATCAATAACAACTATAAAAAACCTGATGTGAAATGAGTTGACGACAGAAAGGAACATAATATAAAAGAGAATGACTATAATTAATTGACTAAAAATTTAGTTAAAAGCAACAAAATTTGTTGTGAAAAAAGAAAAAAAAAAGAAAAACAAATGTCTAGTCCCTCTTCTGGTCATGAGATTCCCATTTAGTGTTTGTCCAAAAAAAGTTGTAAAGAAAGCTTTACGCAAAGTGAGTAAATATCTTTATCATAAACTTGTAATATAAGTTTCTTTGGAATTTTTTCTTTTCTAACAACCCATCCGATATTCTAATCTCATGTTCTTGTATATATTTCTTAATCACTGACATCTGTTTCAACTCATGTTTCATACAAACTAACACAAACCCAAAGATAGACAAATACATAACAATATATTTTTTTGGCCAAATATATAACAATATGGAAACATACTCCCTTCGTCTCATATTATAAGATAATATGAGAAGTTTTTTTGATCCCATAATATAAGATAATATATAATAATTTATCATTTTTTCTC
Source organism: Adenanthera pavonina (assembly GCA_026686845.1). NCBI lineage: Eukaryota > Viridiplantae > Streptophyta > Magnoliopsida > Fabales > Fabaceae > Adenanthera > Adenanthera pavonina. The sequence continues at coordinate 17,699,266 of JAIVEN010000017.1, forward strand.
TCATTTATTATATTATTAATATTATAATTTGTACTATATTTAATAAAATAAGTGGAATTAATAGAGGTAAAATTGAAAAATTTGATTTTTTTATAAGTTTAAGGATGTAATAAAAATTTAATATACGTGAAATCCCTCCTACTAACTTATAATATAGGACATAAGGAGGTCTACACAAGATATATAATACACACCAATTGCTTGGGCATGGTAGGATTTCATTTTACTTAAGTTTTATTGCTTCATATATAACACCTAGATTAGCCATCACTAAACCAGAAATTAACAGCAACATCGTCACCATAAGGAGGTCAACGATGGTGGATTAGAGAGAGAGAGACAAACTTCCCTGCACAGACTAAGAAACACAAACACAAACGTAGTGTTTAAAGCCATTTTAAAGTGCAAATTAATATCAGATACCATATGAATCTATTTTTGAAGTATAGATTAACAGAGAGTACAGGTATCATCGATCACCTTACAGGATCATGTTCATGAAAGGAATTGAAGAGATGAAAGAGATCAGCTGTTGAAAGGGATGAAGCCTGGCCCGAGATCAAAATTAAAGGGACCAGACAAACCCAGAAATCTCGTGCCAGGCTACACTCCCATCAACCCCAATCTCTGATATAAATTGAAGAAGAAGAAGGAGAAGAAGAAGAAGAAGAAGAAGAAGAAGAAGGTGATGATAATAAGGATGAAGAGAGAGAGATGTTTAGGAGTGAAGAAGCAAGGGAGAAGGTGTCACCCACATATATAACGTATGAAGAATTAGGAAACCCTAGCAACCTGAGTTGGCAATGCGTTGAAGAGCAGCTTCACACAACAAAAACACCAACAAATCTTGCCGCTTAAGGGGGTTTATGTTTGATGTATGGTGTGACCCTCACACGTGCATCTCACCACTCACGCGCCCACTAACTGGAGCGTGCATTCCACGGTCTCCATCTTTATTCAACTTTCATATTTATAGAAAACCAGTTGCCTCCTTAGAGCTTTCTCTGTGGGCTTATGAGTCTCACATTTTTTTTCAACTCACTTATAAGTCTCACATTAGAGTTATATGTATCTGATGAATTTCACTTGTAATTCATAGTTAATCTCAATTGTCATTCTTTTTTTTTGGGTAAAAAATGACATTCTTTTTTTTTTTTTAAATTAAAATCCAGCAGGTTTTATAGGAAAATATATAGCTATTTTATTTTAGTTTTGCAGTGAATTTTATCCTTGTAGCAGTATATATGTGATTATGAAATTTTATTTGAAAAATTTAATACCAAATTAAAACTCTCAATACATGAACTCTCATTTCCTATTACCAAGCTATGTCAAGAAATTTTTTAGATCTAGGCAAAATTATTGAAGGGCTCAGCAATATGAACTCCTGAATCCTTATATAATTTTTATAGCTTTTTAAAATGTAAAATCATTTATCAAAGTTTTATAATTAAGTAATTATAATATTTCATTCTCAATAAATAATATGTTTATTCTATGAAGTTTATTTTGTAATATAGTTGATCTCACATCAAATTCAAGTAACTGTAATTTTAAAATACTTCTTTCGTCATTAGCAACCACTACAACAATCATCGTTTATATTCTGTAAGCAATGCATATATATATATATATATATATATACACACACATATGGAGAAGAATATAATCTTTTTTATATAATTTAATACTTCTATTCTTTTACCAAGTTTAATACTTATGTTGAAGTATTATTAATTTATTTTGTTAACATTGCTCTCAATACCTTCAATTCTAAAACAAATCAAGACCATCAATATCAAAATCTTTACTAAAACTTTAAAACTTTTTAAGATTAGTACAACATATTTCAATTTTCATCATCTAAATGTTTAAATTTTTAGAATTCAAATAAAAAATAAAAATGATTTCATATTTTAAATTTTTATTAAATCAGCCCTCAATAGAATAAATAGATTATTGTCTAATTCTGATATGTATAAAAATTATTCAATAGAAAAAATAAATTGATATCATATATTTAGAAGATATTAAATACAAACTTTTTCAACATTTACACTTGCTATAGTATTCAGGACCTTAACTTTTATTAGTAGAATAGATATAAAAATGATATAAGTTATTTTTTTTTGGGGCCTAAGTCAATGGCCTTAAAGAAACCACGGTCATGCTGGCTATTACTGAATTTTCCTCTCACTAAATCCAAATTAATCCAAACATAATTATATAGAAATAAATATGCAAGCTTTCAGGTATTACAAGACTTTATGACTTTAATAATCAGGAAAAAAAATTCTTTATGTACAGTAATGAATTTTTTTGGTGGGGGGGGGGGGGTAGGGGCTGGCTAAAAGTAAGACATCAATTTTGGCATATTCTCATTTGTTTATGGTACACCAATAATCAATATACATTCTAAAATATTTCTAAAAATTTATGAATGTTTTTTGTGTATGCCTTTTTCTTTTCTAATAACTGTATGTCATTTTACTTTTAATAATGTGAAAGTTGTGATCCAAGCTTCTTCACATTGAATCTTTACTTTTAATAAGAAAATGGTATGTGGGGAAAAATTACTGGGGGATTTGGTGATGTGATGAGAAGACAGTAAAGAAATGTAATAGGAAAATGGTTACAAATGAGCTTTAAGTGGGTTTATTTGGTATGATATTGGGGAAGTGAGAAATACATTTATTTTTTTATATTTAATTAAATATAAAATAACTGTGAAATGATCAAAATAGCCCTAGGTTTTAAACAAATCCCCTCCTTATTTTTTCATCCATCCCTGTCGGCTACCACCAAGTTTTTGTCACCGGCCACCACTTCGTCCATCAATGTCTCTCCCCTCAATAGCAAACTAGCCATAAAAAAAAAAAGAATACAAAAAAGAACGATTTTAGTGAGGATGAACGAGAGCGAGAGATCTGCGATTTCTTCTCCCTTCTCAACAATGAATGAGTTTGAGAACTAGATTTGCAATGGTCTATGGAGATCTGCGACAGCTAGCGGTCGAAGTTTGCGGTCTTGAAGGTTGAGTTCAAATCTTCAACGTTGGCATTGATTTCTCCTCTCCGTCGGTGAACGAGAAGAGAAGCGTGGGCATGGGAGGGTTTCTAATTTGTGATGGAGGACAATGGACGTGCGAGTCTAGGGACATTACAAAAAAATAAACTTTCAGTGACGACTTTCGTCAGCGACAAAAAAAAGTCGTCGCTAAAAGTATACTTTCAGCGACAACAGAAAAAGTTGTCGCTGAAAGTATAACTTTCGATGATGACAAAAAAAGTCATCGCCGAAAGTCACACTTTCAACGACGACAGAAAAAGTTATTGCCGAAAGTCACACTTTCAGCGACGACAGAAAGCATACTTTCAGTGATAACTTTTTCTGTTATCGTCGAAAGTCATACTTTCAGCAACGACTTTATCGCTGCCAAAACTAATTTTTTGAATTTTTATTTTTTTTTACTTTGAAATTAATAAATAAAATATTGAAATAATAATTGTATGATGTTGATACAATTTTATAATAAAAAATAAGATATTCTACATATATATTGTATTATAAAGAATATCTAATATCTTTGGTTAAAGTCAAAGTATTTTACTATTTCCTTTTATTTGAATTTTTTTAATTAAATTCATTTGAATTATTTTAAACATTTTGAAAGTACTTTGTTTCTGCTTGAGATTAAAAACTTGAATGGCCGAATTATTGAATTTATTCCACATTTATCTTTACTTTTCCTTCATCTTAATTAATAAAATATGTTATTCTTATTAGGATAATTTTTTTTAATTAATAGAGGGATTGATAACACTAATAAAAGAGAATTAGGAGGACAAGCTAATATCTAATTATCTAATATGATCAATCCTATATTTTGGGGAATTTTTATTAGGCTAAGTAATTAATTGCTAATATATTTAACATATAAATTAATATTAATGTTATTTATTATTAATAACAATTGATGAAGCAGTAACGTATTAAGACAATAATTAGTAGTTAATTGATCGGGTCAGACCAGGTTTCGAACAACTTTCTCAATTCACTTGGTCTGACCCGGCCTAAGGGGTTTTTTTTTTATTTTTTATATTTATAGGTAGTTTGATTAAGTATTAAACATATTTTGTTGGGAATACCATAATAGTAGAAATTCAATTTTCTAATTTTCTTTTAAAAATAAAAAAAATAAAAAATGGATATATAATACTGGACCAAAACTTCGAGTCAGACCACGAGTTGATATAAAATCCGCTCCTACCCAATCTCATCCCACCTCTAATATATATTAAGCATATATAATATAATTTATCAAATAATATAATATATGATATATATTATATGATATGACTATGCGAAAAATAACATAAAATAATATAATATTAAAACATATGGATCATAAATATTATATATAATTATTTTTATTTAAAAATAAAAATCAAATTTAAAAGTCAGCTAGAAAATAATTTTTTTCTTGTCAAAGAAAAATAAATATATTTATAGGAAAATTATTTAAGATTTAAAAATAATAAATTATAGTATAAATATTCATATAAATATAAATAAATAAATTATTTTATGAAATTAATAATTGAAAATAAAACAAATGTGTATTTTTTAATAATATATTGATTTATAAATATATGTGTATATATTAGTGTGTAGATAAATAATATGTATTTAATATTTCATATAAAGACTGTAGGTACATTTCAGCTCAACTGGCAAAAGAGTGAATATAAGGCTTTGGAAGTAAGAGGTCATGAGTTCAAAACCTAGGTGAACACATTTGAAAGCATTATATGATGTGGCGGTAACATGGTGGTGATGTGGTGGTGATATGGTGTGGGCCCAGGGTGATGTGGCAGTAATGTAGCGGTGGACCCAGGGTGACGTGGCGGTGATGTGGCGTGACCCTGATGATGATGTGGGAATAGTGTTTAATAAACTTTCAACGGCGACAAATGTCAACTTTTAGCAACAACAATTTGGTTGTCGTCAAAGGCTAACTTTCAGTGACGACATAATATGTTGTTGCCAAATGATAACTTTTGGTGACGACAAACTTTCAGCGACAACTATTTTCGCCGCCAAATGTCTATTTTTGGTGGCGACATCTTTTGTCATCGCCCAAACTTTCGGCGATAAGACTTATGATGACGATAAAATTGTCCTTGCTGAAAGTTTTTTTCAACGACATTTTGACTTTTGGCTATGACTTTTATCCTTGCCGAAAGTCAAATTTTTTGTAGTGGGAGAGGGAGCTTGGTGGTGAGGAAGAAGAAGCTAAGCGGTAGAGGTGGTGAAGAGGAAAGAGCTTGTGGTGGAGGGGTTAGGAGGTGGTCACCATGGTCATCAGAGGTTGGGAGGTGGAGGTGGAGGAAGATGGTGGAAGGTGAAGAAGCGGAGGAAGAAGGTCAAAGGTGAAGAATGATAATGATGATGATAATCTGTGACGGTTGTTTTTTGAAGGGTATATAAGTCATTTACTCTCTTTTCACCTCACAGTGAGGGAAACTTCGCATAGATTTTTGGAGGTGTTCAGGTTCACTTCAATTTAGGTAGTCCAAATCACCTAAGGTGAGGAACATGACTTAACTAAGATACAACCAAATATACCAAGTCAGGTGATATAAACTAGGTTACCTTCACCTGATCCACTTGTTAATGAAACAAATGGGCTTTAAGTCTTGATTTCATACAATGATTTTATGTCTTGTTTGGTTCATAGAAGTGATTTTGAGGGAAATAAAAGTTGGGTTTAAAAGTATGTTTAGTATGATAATGGAAGTGTTGAATAATTTTTATTTAATATTTGTATTTATAATGTAAAAAGACCAAAATGCCCTTCTAAATAAAAAAAAAAAAGGAAAGTACACAAAATATACCTCTACCTTGCACTGCCATACATCACCACCATGGCCACTGGAATGATCATCAGAGAAGAACACCAACACTATCAAAGAGAAACCCAACAAATCTAGCAATCAAACAACATGTTGAAATTTAAAAACAAAAAAGAGAGAGATTGGAGGCGTAAAATTTTCAAAGAAGCAGCAATTCGAAAGAGATGGGAGAATAAAGTCTGAAAACTGGAACCAAGAAATGGAACCCAGAAAATCGAAACCAAAAATCAAGGGATCTAAAATTGAAAAACTATCGCAACTTTCTGGTGGTGAGAACCATCAACGGACCACCTTCACCATCAATCAACTCATGAGTTCATAGAAGGGAAGAACCATTGAGGCAAGGGATGGGAAAGCCATCCTTCAACCATCGGACAAGCAGGATTTGGGAAGAGGAGTGCAGACCATTGGACAAGCAAGTTCTCTTCACTTGCTGAAGGGATGCACGATGAAGGTGATGATGAACCATCAGTTAAAGACGAAGACAGAACCAAAAGTGAGGCTGTGGTGGATTAGGAATCTTCGATGGCGCAATAGTGGTAGAAGCTCAAAGGAATGGCGACACTCCAATGTAGGTGGTCACAGCGCTCTACGGGTGGCAATGAGGTATGAGTCAGATCGGGGTGGTAAGGGTAAACTAATTAAAAAAAATGACTTCCATGGAAGACTGATGGGTTTATGAGGGGTAGGATGGAAGTGGATTCAAGGTATTTTGATAGAAGTAGAGTTCTAGGTAATAGAAAATATGGTGTATCAAACATGCTAAATTTTTATTTCTATTTCCACCTCCCTCCTTCCACTTTGATCATACCAAATATAACATTAAAGTAAAATACACAGACTTTTCTTCTATTTTACTTCAATTATAGAATCCTACCGTTAAATCAGAAGTTATGCTACATATATCTCCCATCTATTCTTAAGATTCAATTTCCATACATTCAAATAATTAGTTAATTGTTAGATCACATGTTTAATTTTTTTTTGGGACCAAAATGCTCTTTTTTGACATAAATATTATTTAAGGACAATTTAAACATTTATGTTAGCCAAGAAAATAATTTTAATACATATATTTTTATTTTTTTTATCATATTAACTTTTAAATCATTTAAATACATTTATTGAAATTATTTATTTAATAATCTTTTAAACATAAATGTTGGTTAAGGAAATATTTCAAACACATATTTTTTAATTTTTCTATCAGATTATAAAAATATTATAATATTGATCATATTATAAAATTTATTGATTTTATAACCTATGCATGAAAAGTTCATCAAAATGATTTTTTTTAAAAAAAACTTAGTGAATTAGGGATTTAATATCATGAGGATAAATTGGTAAATATGATTAAGATTAGTATGATTTTTAATTTAAAAATAGTATTTTATAATTTTTGAGGAATATTCCTAATAGTGTTAAGAGATTTAACTAAAGTGTAGATTTTCAAGACAAAAAATAAGGTTTCTATAATTGAAACAAAAGAGAAGGGATATCAGAGTATTTTACTCAAGATTTTATGAGTTTACACAATTTTTTTAATAATAACAACAACAACAATAAAGAGTGTTTGTACATATAAAATTAATATTTAAAAACCATATGTTATGTTGTGGGCATGAAAATAATAACATAATGTATTTCTTGTAGAATACTATCCAGTTTCACCCAAATTTGAGCTAGGTTAACTGAAAATGTTATCAAGCCTTTTATGGTGATGTATAATTTTCTTTATTCAAAAGTTTCAAATCTGACTTAAAAAAATTGAATCTTTTGGCCTTGCTTAAAGGTACTAGGCGTCAAGCCACCAAAATCAACAATTGTTGGTAAAAGAATGTGTTTTTAATTACTATACTCTTATCAGACTAAATTTGAAAAAAAAATAATTAAGATGTACATTTAACAAAATAATATGCAATATATTTGTAATCAAATCTCTAGAAAATCGTGAACTTTAAAATATTTAAAAAATGTGAGTTGAGTCATATATGTCATACACTTGTCAGCAAAATTTTTTATATTTACCAGTAATGTCAGAATCGGATTAGATTGGCCAGTTTGATCGGAAACTGATGCCAGGTTCAGTTCAGTTATAGAGCATGATCAGTAGGTTTTGGAATATGTGTGAACCAATTAAGAACAAGTGGAACCAGTCTTGAATTGGCTAAACTAGTTTGAACTAATCACAATTTTTTTTAATTTTTTTACTTTTTTAAGGAAAAATAATAATATTATTAGTACAAAATATTTTTTTATATTATAATATTATATAAGCATTATTATAATATATAATTATTAAAAATTATATATTTACTTAACAAATAATAAAATAATAAATTATTAGTTGACTATTTTAAAATTAAAATGTGATTATAGATGAATATTAATTTATTTAGATTTAAATATTAAGTTATGAAACCTATTAATAATTTATTTGTGGTAGATAATAGATTAATAATTTAGTATTATTTAATTTGAGACTTTAATTAAACCATAAAATTTGTTTAAAGTTATATTATATGTTTAAAATATATTATTTTAATTATTACCGATCCAACACCGATTACATAGTGTTTAAACTATTGAACCTCAAACCAATGCTCTATCTGGTTCAATGTCCGGTCCAATTCTGACAACATTGATATTTACCATAATATTATTGAAAAAAATCATTCATTTGTAATTTTCATGTTTTATCAAAATTAGTGTAGGTCTCATCTATTACATGGAGTATGAGAAATGATTCGCATAATTCGTGACTTATAAATGTGCGACTTAGTAGAACTTTTATATCATATAAAGATTAATAAGGCTAAAATCTATGTGGGTAATAATAATTTTTCAATTATAACATAGTATTATATAGATTCAAAATCATTCTTCAATATATTTGTGCACCTCTTATGTAATAAAAAAATAAAAAAAAAACCCAAAGAAAGAAGCTTGTGTGTTTGCGGTGTACGTGATTCATTCCTAAATTTTTAAAGTCATGCGAAAATTTTTTTAAAACATATTGATTTTATGATTAGTTAGATTTTCAGCATAAATGTATTTATTTCTGAAGCCAAGACTTTCCACACATGTGGGCTGACTCTAACACATTAAATAATTATTTCAAAACTAATACAAACATTTAGATCATTTATCCAAAATTTAAGAGAATAGAAGCTTGAAGTCACCACCCACTATGCCAAAAATAGAATACATTGGCCCATATTAGTTGGAGGTTTGTGAAAATATGCCAACAAAAATGAGATAAAAACTTTTGTTGATAGTTCCAAAATACAAGAATAGACTACAAAGGCAATCTTTGTTGGAAGTTATTTTTGAAAAGGCTAACAAATAACTTTATTTCAAAAGAGACATATGCTAGGGATGAATATCTAGGATGAATATGTATAACTGTCGATAAAACAATCTAACGGTCATTTAGTCCATTTCACTTACTTTTCTATTGATGGTACCATCGGTGGTTGACCATTGAAATAGCTTTTATTGTAAGTTTTGCCTAATAATGTTTTGTTAGAACTAAAATGGACTTTTTCCTTCTCCCCTTCAGTGTTTCTTCTTCACATACACCTTTATTAATTCTCTTTGTTAGCGAAAATAATTTCAAAATTATTATTGTTTTAGAAATAAAAATAAGCTCTTTGTTGGTGGTTGTATTGAAAATTGCCAACAAAAGGGCTTCTCATGGCGGTTTCAAAAACGACTGTAACTTTTGTTGGCAGTTAAAAACTAACAATGTTATGGCTCATATTACTAGCAGTTTAAAACCATTAATAAATTTTGGCTCCTGCTCCATTGAGGAAGCTGAGGCGAAAGCTATATTAATTAAAAGGCCTTGAACTGGCTTGGGTGCCAGGATACAAACAGACAAATATATAAGTGGAATCTCAAGTGGTTCACCTGGTAAAAAAAATCCATTTTGTGTGGTTGACTTCCAGTTTTTTGAGCCATATATAATAAATAAATAAATTATTTACCAATATATGTTGTGTTAGAAATAATTTACTGATCTATAATAATAAAAATTGATGATCAGAAAATCGATGAGCACGTTGCGAATAAGTTGATGAATAGAAACACGACTTAAATTTTTTTTTAAAAAAAAAGAAGCAAGTCGATTGACTACCAATCGACTTGCTCATGAACAACGTAAGGAAAACAGATTGATTGGTAATCAATCGACTTAGCTTTTATTTTATTTTTTTAAACAAATAAGTTTTTTTTACGAACTTCTTTTCTTTTCCTCTAATTTTTTTAGATTTATTGTTACATTTAGACAAAATGTGTTTTTTTATTATGCAGTAATTTCATTTTTATCATTTATTTATTATTTATTATTATATTATTAATATTGTAACTAATCTTAGATTTAATGAAAGGAGTGAAATTAAAAAGAGTAAACTTAGAATTTTTTTAAAAAAATTAAGAATATAATAAATAATTTTTAATATATGTGAAATCCCTTCCATTATCTTATAAATTTAGAATTAATAATTTTTTTAATATAAAAAATTAATAGTATAGAAAATGAAAAAAATTGGGATTGATTACTTAATCAATTACTTTTAAATAAAGAGAACATGTGGATTGAGTAGTCCATTGACTTGCTAGTTAATATTTTTTTAAAAGGAAAAAAGATAAAAGATCTATAATAAAAAATATTTTTAAATAAATAATTTCAGTTAGAAATTTAGTTTATATCAGTTGGAAATTAAGTATATATAACTCGGATTTTCAAATTGGGTCATAATTGGAAAACAATTTTATTTTTGAGTCTTTAGCTGATATTCTCGACTCTTCTCTTTTTAAACATTTAAAAGCAAGTTGATTGTTGCCCAATCGACTTATTTTTATTTTTTTTTTATTTTTTTTAATAAACTTTATATTTTAACAATTCTTTTATTATTATTTTTTAATATGTTTCCTCTATCCCATATTATTAAGCTGACATGGGATTTTTTTTATAATATAAGATAATATCTAGTGATTTATTACTGTTATTTATTATTTATTAAATATTAGTATTATAAATTATCTTATATTTAATGAAAGAAGTAAAATTAATAGGAATAACATTTGAAATTTTTATTTTTTAAATTTAAAAATGTAATAAATGTTTCTTAATATATGTAAAGCTTCTCACATTATTTTATAATATGGGACTGAGAGAGTAACAAAAATACAATGATTTTATTTGTATAATAATTAGAATGAATTATTTTTATAATAAATAGAAAAATAATAGTTTATAATAAAAATTATAATTAGTTTATTATTAAGAAAATATTATTAGTAAATAAAACCTAACAAATATCAAATAAAAAATATTAGATCATTATTATTGTTTAATAATAATAAAAAAGATAAAAAATTAATTAAAAGTTGAAAAATTTAAATAATAAATAATTAATAATAAGCAACTAATAATGATAAAATAACACTATAATTAGGTAGCAAATATGTAAAAATGCTAATGTAAATTTAATAATTAATTGATAAAAATAATTGATTATAAGATGAAAAGGATGATTGATTAGTAATAATTAGCTATTATGTACGAAAATTTGCTCATCTCATACATAGTGACTACCGGTACCACATCTTGCTCTTCTTCTATTACATTGTGGTCATTCTGGTTGTATGCCCTCTTCTATATGGTGCAATTCAGGTAAATTAATTCTTGATGGTGTTTGTGTAGTATTCAAATCAAACCAAGTAGAGTCAGCTAGAGAAATTAACTGGCGTGGAGTCTTAAATGTTTGATTTGATGGTTCACCATGTTGAAATGAAGACATGTTGTACTCGCTATTGAATAATGTTGAGTCACCCAATAGAGACATGAATGACCTAGACTGACAAGGAATAAGAGAGCTAAATGGGGGCAATGAGGATGGTGGCATGAAAGAAGAAGATGCGACTTCTACAAATGTACTGGATGTGGTCGAAGTAGTAGCATGATCTAGTTGCATTGTATTTTCTTCTTGAGAAGCAATTGGTGGCTTGGTTGATAAATAGCCATCACGTCGTTTACTTGGTCTTCTATGCTGAGGAATCTGTGGACGTGATGACTCTTATGCAGGTGGAGCAAGCTCAAGTTCCATGTTGAAGCGTTGCTCTCTCATTGCAATCAATACATTACGTTGCTCTTGAACTACCCTTGTATGAAAATCAGTTGACATTTCTGAAGGGTAAGTAATGGCAAGCCTATGCAAATCTTCAGCTATATCAACCTGAAATTAATAATAAAACATTAGATTATGATGTTGTCTATGTTTAGAAAAAAAAATACAATGACGGTTAAAAGAGATAAAGAAGTTACCACATAACCAATTGCACTACTAGTGTGATGGATCCAACGTCACGTACGTCTCTAATACCACTGCATGTACTCAGATGTACAATGAAACATCTCATTTGCTTGAGGAGCATCAATAATAGCATAAGGCCAACTAAACCATTCTTTAAGGAAGATTTTGTGAGCTTCAATCCAATTTTCTGAGGTTTTTCCTCGCAACTGTGTTGTGTGAAAATCGTCCAAGTTAGTCGGAGGCATAGGAATTGGCTGCTAGAAACCAAATTGCCTTAGAACACGATCAGAGTGATACCATTCTATTATGTGAAAGCATATAAGGGGGATAGAAGCATGCCAAATGTCACTTGTTTCCAAGCAATAATATGGAATCGGGCCAAGATTCCTAGGAGATTCATAAGGCTGCCAAATGATTTCATCATCATCCATTACATCAAGTAAACTCCTATAACGTCGTAAGGCCGAGTGATTAGAATAAGGGGCTAATCATATGTTCCTCCACCTATGATTATAACAAAGAACATGTTAAAATAAGTATGATTTTAATAAGTTAATATGAAATATTTATAGTGCATTTTTAGTATACCAAAATCCCAAGGGTGGTAAAAGAGGATAAACATCATTATTTGGACTCAATGATGGTGGTCGCTCTGGTGCTAGTACAGGAAAGCGATCCCATCCCCATAAATGCAGTAATGCTAAGCAGCCACCAATATTCACCTCAGAAGGGTTAGTGGCATTGGACATTTCTCTGTATAGGTGAGCTAACATTACTGAACCCCAACTATATTTTCCAGCTTCCTTAAAATTTGATAATAAAGGAAGATATATTAAATAAACCCTATGACCAGACCTATCTGGCATCAGGTATCCACCGATTAATTTAAGGATGTACGCACGTGCAAAATATTGTTTTTCCATATTTGATGTATTATCATCCAACTGACTAAAATGATCTTTCAACCAATTCAAAAATAGCCTTTGTCCGTATATGTTCTCAAAAGGTACATGAATTCCAAGGTAGCATTCACACACCTCTGGCCAATTATTTGTTGTTTGACCAATTACAAGAAGTCCTGTACGAGGAAGGCCTAATTGTATAGCTACATCCTCTAAAGTTATGGTGCATTTTCCACATGTAGTGTGAAAGATATGAGTCTCAGGATACCACCTGTCAATAAGTGCAGAGATCAAACTTTGATCATACTCAAATTGGCCTAGTTGAGAAACATCGTAGAATCCAGCTTGTCTAAGATACTTAATTATTTGGATTGGAGGCTCACCCAATTGCATGAATCGCCGAGTATTAAGGATTTTATCAACCTACAAAATAAATGGAAACAAAGTTGATAGAAAAGCATAACAATTAGTAATATAGTAATATGTGAAGATTTTTACTTACATTATTGTCCCACACTGCTTGTGAAATATGTCGCTCTTGTAGGTATAATAATGAGCCATCCACTGGGCCTGGTTGAATGACTTGATGTGGCTGCTCCATTTTGTTAAAAGTCTCTGCATTAGATAGAGTAAACAGTGTCCAATATTAAAAAAATTATAATAATGCAACCCATGCTAAAAGTATTTGCATTGGATGGAGTAAATAGTGTCCAATATTAAAAAAAATTATAATAATGCAACCTATACTAGAAGTCTTTACATTGGATGGAGTAAACAGTGTCCAACATAAAAAAAAATTATAATAATGCAACCCATGCTTTAGATTAATAATACAAATTTCATTACATTTCACAAAAGTCAAACGCACATAGTTTCATACAAATTACTGCCTAGATGGTAGAGTCTGTGGACAATTCAACTGATTGTGACCTATTTGCCTACATAACCCACATTTGTTAGGTTGTCCTGGTGTTGTCCAATCCATCTCATTATGAATGCGAGTTGAGCAAGGGCAACCTTTTGCTCGAATCATTGATGGGTTAGGAATCAAGTGAGGACCATCAAATTCTAGCCAATGAACCTCATCTCCTATTGGTATAAACTCATTGCTATAGGCCGATTGCATGGATTCCAACTTGAATACAGGATCCATGAATTGTACATAGTCAATGCCTACTAGAACACATGCAGCTATCACATGCATACATGGATATTTCTCAGCCTGGAACTCTCCACAATCACATTTTTTTTGGCTTAGGTTTAGCCTGCAATGACAACCAAATTGACGAGCCGCAATAGTATATGGTTCATTGTCCTCAAATGATGTTGCTATTCTATCGTACTGGTGAACAATACATGTAGATGCAGCTTGTGTAGCTGTATCTAATTTCTTGTTTAATGTTTCAAAAAACATTTGCCTTGCTGCTATCTGTGCGTGAACTTGTTGGGCACATTTAATAAAATAACCATTCACCCTATAGAAGGTCACCTTCATCAAACCTGCAATAGGCAAACTTCGGACACCTTTAAATACACCGTTCATGCACTCTGCAAGGTTTGTTGTCATATGACTATAGCGCCGACCCTCAATGCCATGTGCGCAACACCATTGCTCTTTCTTAATAGCTCCAATCCATCTAGCAGCGTCCGAATGCAACAATGTGAGTTCTTCCAATTGTTTGTCAACAACTGCCTGCTCATATGCATACCCTGTCCATATTTATAAAGTTAATGGGAAAGAATGTTAATCATATGTTTGTAAATTCTTAAGGTTCATGAATCTCACCAATCTTTATAAATTTCTGCTTCAACCAATTTGTTTTGTATGCTTTGTGTAGGTTTGAAGCTGCATGCCTTAGACAAAAAACATGATATCCATATGGTGGTTGCCATCCAACATGATAGTCTGCAACAGCTTCCATAATTGATGGATGTCTATTTGATATCAAGCATATTCCTTTCCTTCTCTTCACAACATAGATATGCACATTGTATAAAAACCATGACCAAGCTGAGTTTGTTGTCCCCTCAACCACAGCAAAGGCAAGTGGCACTATATTTCGATTACCATCTTGAGATATTACCATGAGAAATGTGCCCTTATATTTCCCATATAAGAAAGTTCCATCTACTTGTACTATAGGTTTCAGATGCTCAAAAGCGTAAATGCATGGCTTAAACGCCCAAAATACTTGGCGAAACATCTCCACATGTTGCCTATCATCATTGACATTCGAAGTTTGCTTGTATGTATATTTGACAATCAACCCAGGCATAAAATGCTCAACTGCAACTAACCACCTTGGTAATAAAGCATATGATGTCTCCCAATTACCCCAAACAGTGGTGATCTCCAATTGTTTTGCCTTCCATGCTTTTCGATATGATACTATGTACCCAAACATGCATTGCATTCACTCAATGATTTGTGAAACTTTCACATCTGGTTTGTTAGTCACCATGGCCACAATACAAGAAGAGATAAGATCAGCATCCAACTTAGGATGATCTTAAGTTAATGATGTAGACAAACACGTATGAGGCCCTTCATATTTTGTAATTGTCCAAAAACTATCACTTCCTTTTTTGAAAGCCCTCACTCTCCATTTGCAACCGTTTCCATAGTTAATACATCGAAATTCTTAAGATTTTCTACTTGAAAGATACACCTTGAATGTGTGATGTACTCGAACATTATATAACTTGACTGCACGTTTTAAAACATGAGCATTGTTAAACATCTGACCAGGAAATAGCTCATGGTTATCATTGAGAGGTAGAATATCCCCAAGTCCACTAAAATTAGGAGTCATAGCAGATTCTATATCAACCTGAGATAAGAAAGCAAGGGCAGGCTCATCGTTGTGATTCATATCACCATTATCCTCATTGATGTCCTCGTTGATCTCATCATCATCATCGTCATTCCCATCATCAACACTAACATGAGAATCGTATTCATTGTCATCCTCAAAGTCATCCATTATGACTTCTGTTGGAAGAGGAGAAAATGATGATCGATTATTGCCAATATACACAAATTGTTCAAATTGGCATATGTTTTCAATTGGAGGTACTAGGAATGATGGTCCAGCATCTCCAATGGTTAGAGAAGGATCAAATGGATGGAAATTTTCCATATATGTGTTAATCATGACTCCTTGTTACTCTGGAAGTGTGTATCCACTGTAGTTCTCTATTGGGTGTGACGCTAGATGATGATCAAGTTCCACATTAGAAATATTTGCATACATCTCTACACATGTCAAGTGAGTAGAGAATCAAAAATGCAGTTGCCACATTCTTTGAAAATCATAATCATCTAGTATTTTCCATCTCCTGTGCCAAAGTGGATTTATGGAAATTGGAAATCTATATAAAAGATCTATCACAATTTGATTCGGAAGAAGATTGAGATTTTGGCCGACAACTTGCTTTAGTCTAACCAAAGTAATGTCAGGATCAACACTTATTATTCTCATGTCGTTTGACTCGAATGTCACACTATCTGGGCCATCAAAAATTTGTCCATTGGCATATATACACATAAGCATTGATCTATTGTCCATTCCACTTCCTAATTTTATTTTCATGGATAGAGTGACATTAAATAAAAAAATTACATTAATTCCACCTAAACAAATATTTCAAAAGAATTCTAATTATGAATGGCCGAAATCATATTTTTTTTTTAACTAAAATCTACTTCATATCTAAAACTTAGCCATAAGAGTACCTCTTGAACCATGATATTATTTTTAAAAATGTAACAATAAAATGAAATTTTTTTGTCCAATGTAAAATAGTTTTTTATTTTATAAAATGGAAGAGAAAATAATGAAAAACATAAAAAGTAACAAGCAGACCATGCTCACGTATTGCTGCATGCCCAAGTCATATTTTCAAATGTTGTAGCATAAACAAAGTGATACCTAAGTGACTCAAATAAAACCCTCTTAGCCAATATGTAAAATAATAGTTATTTAACAATGTCATTGACCAGTTTTTATTCTCATGCAATGTCATTTTTTTTTAAAATGAACGACCAATAATTGTTTAATGGTATTGAATATATGAAATTTATTACAAACTTTAGTATAAGTGAGGAATAAGTGACGAATATAAATGATTTTTTTTAACTCTTTTTAAATCTACTTTAAAATTTTATGAGCCATAAAAAATATAAGTTTATTTCGATTAAAAATTGAATATTTTCATAAAAATGAAATATAAAAAATGATTATTTATTTTCTTTGAATCCAATCATGCTGTTGAAAAACGAAACCTAAATATAAATTTATCTTCATTAAAAATTATTAGTTTCATAAAAAATAAAACATAAAAAAAATATACGTTTATTTTCATGGATAGAGTGACATTAAATAAAAAATTACATTAATTCCACATAAATAAATATTTCAAAAAAATTCTAACTATGAATGGCCAAAATCATGTATTTTTTTAACTAAATCTAATTTATATCTAGGGCTTAGCAATAAGAGTATCTCTTGAACCATAATATTATTTTTACAAAATTTAACAATAAAATGAAATTTTTTTTTGTCCAATGTAAAATAGTTTTTTATTTTATAAAATGGAAGAGAAAATAATGAAAAACATAAAAACTAACAAGCAGACCATGCTCACGTATTGCTGCATGCCCAAGTCATATTTTCAAGTGTTGTAGCATAAACAAAGTGATACCCAAGTGACTCAAATAAAACCCTCTTAGCTAACATGTAAAATAATAGTTATTTAACGATGTCATTGATCAGTTTTTATTCTCATGCAATGTCATTTTTTTATAAAAATGAACGACCAATAATTGTTTAATGGTATTGAATATATGAAATTTATTACAAACTTTAGTATAAGTGAAGAATAAGTGACAAATATAAATGATTTTTTTAACTCTTTTTAAATCTACTTTAAAATTTTATGAGCCATAAAAAATATAAGTTTATTTCGATTAAAAATTGAATATTTTCATAAAAATGAAATATAAAAAATGATTATTTATTTTCTTTGAATCCGATCATGCTGTTGAAAAACGAAACCTAAATATAAATTTATCTTCATTAAAAATTATTAGTTTCATAAAAAATAAAACATAAAAAAAATATACGTTTATTTTCATGAATAGAGTGACATTAAATAAAAAATTACATTAATTCCACATAAATAAATATTTCAAAAAAATTCTAACTATGAATGGCCAAAATCATGTATTTTTTTTAACTAAAATCTAATTTATATCTACAGCTTAACAATAAGAGTATCTCTTGAACCATGATATTATTTTTAAAAAATTTAACAATAAAATGAAATTTTTTTTGTACAATGTAAAATAGTTTTTTATTATATACAATGGAAGAGAAAATAATGAAAAATATAACAACTAACAAGCAGAACATGCTCACGTGTTGCTACATGTCCAAGTCATATTTTCAAGTGTTGTAGCAAAAATAAAGTGATACCTAGGTGACTTAGATAAAACCCTG
This sequence comes from Adenanthera pavonina, assembly GCA_026686845.1. NCBI lineage: Eukaryota > Viridiplantae > Streptophyta > Magnoliopsida > Fabales > Fabaceae > Adenanthera > Adenanthera pavonina. The sequence continues at coordinate 17,717,907 of JAIVEN010000017.1, forward strand.
TTAGCCAACATGTAAAATAATAGTTATTTAATAATAACATTTCCATAGTTTTTATTTGCATGCCATGTCATTTTTTTAAATGAATGAATAACAATTATTTAATGGTGTTGAATATATGAAATTTATTACAAACTTTAGTACAAGTGAAGAATAAGTGAGAAATATAAATGATTTTTTTAACTCTTTTTTAAATCTACTTTAAAATTTTATGAACCATAAAAAATATAAGTTTATTCCGATTAAAAATTGAATATTTTCATAAAAATGAAATATAAAAAATAATTATTTATTTTCTTTGAAACTGATCATGCTGTTAAAAAATGAAACCTAAATATAAATTTATCTTCATTAAAAATTATTAGTTTCATAAAAAATAAAACATAAAAAAAATATACGTTTATTTTCATGGATAGAGTGACATTAAATAAAAAATTACATTAATTCCACATAAATAAATATTTCAAAAAAATTCTAACTATGAATGGCCAAAATCATGTATTTTTTTAACTAAATCTAATTTATATCTAGGGCTTAGCAATAAGAGTATCTCTTGAACCATAATATTATTTTTACAAAATTTAACAATAAAATGAAATTTTTTTTTGTCCAATGTAAAATAGTTTTTTATTTTATAAAATGGAAGAGAAAATAATGAAAAACATAAAAACTAACAAGCAGACCATGCTCACGTATTGTTGCATGCCCAAGTCATATTTTCAAGTGTTGTAGCATAAACAAAGTGATACCCAAGTGACTCAAATAAAACCCTCTTAGCCAACATGTAAAATAATAGTTATTTAACGATGTCATTGATCAGTTTTTATTCTCATGCAATGTCATTTTTTTATAAAAATGAACGACCAATAATTATTTAATGGTATTGAATATATGAAATTTATTACAAACTTTAGTATAAGTGAGGAATAAGTGACAAATATAAATGATTTTTTTAACTCTTTTTAAATCTACTTTAAAATTTTATGAGCCATAAAAAATATAAGTTTATTTCGATTAAAAATTGAATATTTTCATAAAAATGAAATATAAAAAATGATTATTTATTTTCTTTGAATCCGATCATGCTGTTGAAAAACGAAACCTAAATATAAATTTATCTTCATTAAAAATTATTAGTTTCATAAAAAATAAAACATAAAAAAAATATACGTTTATTTTCATGAATAGAGTGACATTAAATAAAAAATTACATTAATTCCACATAAATAAATATTTCAAAAAAATTCTAACTATGAATGGCCAAAATCATGTATTTTTTTTAACTAAAATCTAATTTATATCTACAGCTTAACAATAAGAGTATCTCTTGAACCATGATATTATTTTTAAAAAATTTAACAATAAAATGAAATTTTTTTTGTACAATGTAAAATATTTTTTTATTATATACAATGGAAGAGAAAATAATGAAAAATATAACAACTAACAAGCAGAACATGCTCACGTGTTGCTACATGTCCAAGTCATATTTTCAAGTGTTGTAGCAAAAATAAAGTGATACCTAGGTGACTCAGATAAAACCCTGTTAGCCAACATGTAAAATAATAGTTATTTAATAATAACATTTCCATAGTTTTTATTTGCATGCCATGTCATTTTTTTTAAATGAATGAATAACAATTATTTAATGGTGTTGAATATATGAAATTTATTACAAACTTTAGTACAAGTGAAGAATAAGTGAGAAATATAAATGATTTTTTAACTCTTTTTTAAATCTACTTTAAAATTTTATGAACCATAAAAAATATAAGTTTATTCCGATTAAAAATTGAATATTTTCATAAAAATGAAATATAAAAAATAATTATTTATTTTCTTTGAAACTGATCATGCTGTTAAAAAACAAAACCTAAATATAAATTTATCTTCATTAAAAATTATTAGTTTCATAAAAAATAAAACATAAAAAAATATGCGTTTATTTTCATGTAAAATGTAAAGTTTATTTCAGTTTTGTTTTATTTTTATTCTTAAATATGTATCAAATATTCGTCACATAAATATCAAATAAATATTAAGACAAATGGTGTTAAAGTCTCATACTCCCATACTTTAATAACTTAATCTAACTAAAGCATTAAACTAAGACATTATATTGTATCCAATAAACAACTCATTTTACTAACAAAAATGTTATACAAAACTAAAAAGTGCAAATTTTAAATTAAAACACATAAAAAATTTACTAACAATAATATTAAAGAAGATGAGAGAAAGAAAAATATCAATGTGAGATGAAGCTCTATAGATAAAACTCTAAGCACTTATAAGAAGTTAGAATTGATGAGAGAATGAAGATGACAATTATGGCAAGAAAAACGCAGCAAATATTCCAAAAGAAGATGAAAACTAAGATGAGTTGGAATGAGAGTCAAAATGATAAAATGAAGAAGCTGCAGCATGAATATTTAAGTAGATAACTATTGTTTCTGTAGAATCATGGAGGGAGCATTATTTTTTCAAATAATAAGTGAAGTACATATTAGATGTTGCATGCAGAGATTCTCTGCCTTTCTGCATGCAACGTCTATCATAAGGCACAAAAGTTAAAAAAAAGTTGAAATGTCTTTCAAGTGTTGTTCATGAGGTACGAAAAGTTAAAAAAAAAAACTCCAAATATCTTTCACCAACATCTATTATGAGAAACAAAAAGTTAAAAAAAAAACTTGAAATGTCTTTCACTCAAAAGCATGCATGTAAAATATGAGTATGAGAAAGGGGAATTTGAATTAAACAAATTTGCAGGTTGTAAAAAAATCCGGTCAAAAAAACATTATTCAAGAATCTAGTCAGGATTGAAATCCTGACCAAATTATACAATGCATGCAAACCCATGAATATGCAACATGCTTCATTTTGAAGAGGGAGTGTACTTGACTCCATCAATTAAAAAATTAAAACAATAATAATAGTAAAATGAAGGGGAAATTTTATACTTTATTTTTTTAAAAAATAAAAACACACTATTTGCTATTTGATAGATTTATTTACCATATTATAAGATAATATAATTATTATATTTTTATTACTCTCTTTGTCCCATATTATAAGATAATAAGAGAGATTTTATGTGTATTAAAAACATTTATTAATTTTTAAGTTAAAAAAATAAAAATTTCAAATTTTACCACTATTAATTTTACTCATTTTATTAAATATAACATAATTTACAATACTAATAACATAATAAATAAGGGATAAAAATAATAAATTACCGCATATTATGTTATATTATGAGAAAAAAAAATCTCCTATTATCTGAGATAGAAAGACCATGTTTAAAAAAAATTAAAAGAAAAAATAAAAGAAAGTTGACTAAAATAAAATTCATTTATTAAAAAAAAAGCAACCCAATCGATTTGCTTTTGAATGGTAAAAAGAAAGCGGGAAAAAAATAAGTAATTACCCAGAACTAATAATATTTCCCAATCAGGACCCAATTTAAAAATTTCCATATTATATAAATTGAATTTTCAATTAAGATAAATTAACTCTTTAACTGAAACTAACGATTTGAAAATATTTTTTATTACATGTCTTGAAATGTCTTTTTCTCTTTTAAAAAATTACCCATTGGTAAGTCAATGGCCTACACAATAGATTTGCTCTTTTTATTTAAAAAAATTGATTAACTAATGAATCCCGATTTTTTATTTTCTAAACTATTATTTTTTTCATAATTATAAAAATTATTAATTCTAATCATTATACATATTAAATTATTATATTGTTGTGATTTCATTCATCTTATATTATATTATAAGGTAATTGAATGATTTTTACCGCATATTAAAAATAATTTATTATATTCTTAATTTTTTAAAAATAAAATTCTAAAGTTACCCTCTTAATTTAATTCCTTTTGTCATAACGGAACACACACACACATATATATGTAAAAATAAAAAAAAAATAAGTCTAGTGAAAGAAAATTAAAAACAAAAAAAAAAGCAAGTCGATCATCAATGGACTTGCTTGAGATTTCTTTATTACCCAGTACATAAGCAAGTAGATTGGTAGCTAATCGATTTGCTTATTTATTTAAAAGAAAAAATTAAGTTGCGTATCCATTCATCTATTTATTCACAGCATGTTCGTCGATTTTCTGATCATCGATTTTTATTATTATAGATCGGTAAATTATTACTAACACAACATATATTGATAAATAATTTATTTATTTATTATATTTTGCTCAAAAAACCTTGACTTCCTTGCTAAAATGGGATCATCTTCTACTAGCCCATTTTGCTATATTATCCATGAGATTCCTGTGTGTGTCAAAGATCTGGTGCGGCTTCATGATAGTATGGAATCTTGTCTCAAATGTCTGACAGCAACCAGAAAATTTTGTATAAAAAAAAATTCAAATTTTTGGTGTCACACCTAAAAATGCTACACGGATGATGCAGAAAATGAAATAAAAGGAAAAAATCGGCCCTCACGACGAAGGCCGATTTCAGAGGAGTCACCACTAAAATTTTAAAGAAAATTTTGGAAAACCAAATAGAAAAGTAAAGGATAATTTGCGAATCAAAGTTAGGTTTGGGAGTACGGTTGTGAGTGGGAAAGGTATCAGGCACCCCCACAACAGCCGTGCCTAAAAACGGTTACCTTAAGTTGATTATACAATTTTTATAATTTTTTAAAAATTATTTTGATTGCCCTTAATCATTTACATGCAAAAATAAATATAAAAATAAGAAAAAATGTGAAAATGAAAATGAAGAGTAAAATGAAAATATGAGAAGTTGAGAAAAATAAAATAAGAGAAAAATATTATTTATTAACAAGAGCGGACTTGACTCAAAATTGGAGTTTGGGGCTTATGTACCCTACAATATGGATCAAAGTTGACGTATTTCGAGTTATAAATACGTGTTACTGGGTTAATATTTTTCATTATGTATATATTTTTTCTAAAAGAGAAGTTTGTGAAAAATAATTTATCTTTCCACAAAGAAAATAGTTTTCAAAATTGGTTGGTGTGTTTTAATTTGTAAAAGATAGATTAATTTCGATTATCTTCTTTTATCACTTTTTTTTTTCATTTTTCATTTTCATTTTTTTAAAGAAAATCAATTCTTAAAAAAGAATATATGCTTTTCCTCAATTCTTAAAAATTATGTGACATTGAATATTTTATTGTTAATTTGAGAAGGAAAATTGGAAAAGAATTTTATTTTTATAAAATAAAATCAATTAACTCATATGGTAACTTTATCACTCATAATCCGCTCATTGATACCTAAATATTCATGGTGATGCCACTCGTGGCAAATAGGCGTAAAGAATAAAAAAGGTTTGAAGGGAAACTAATAATTTAAATAAATTATTTTTTCTTCTTTTTTGATTTATTATGAAATAATTAAGACCCTCTCAATACATCTATTTATTTAAAAGAAAGGTATATCGAAAATATGATTACTACATGTATTTTCAAGGAGAAAAAATCAGTATAGATGATGACTTTATTACTTACAAGTTACTGATCGATACCTAAATATTCACGGTGATGTCACTCGTGGCAAATAGACGTAAAGAATAAAAAACGTTTGACGGGAAACTAATCATTTAAATAAATTATTTTTTCCTCTTTTTTTATTTTCATGAAATAAATATGATCATCTCAACACATCTATTTATTTAAAAAAAAGTTATATTAAAAATATGATTACTACATGTATTTTCAAGGAGAAATAACCAGTATATGTGGTGACTTTATCACTCACAAGTTACTGATCAATACCTAAATACCCACGATGTTATCGCTCAAGGCAAATAAGTGAAAAAGACAAAAGTTTGGAGGAAGATGAATAATTTTTGTTTAAATTGTTTTTATTTCCTTATTTCAAATTATGCAATAAAAAATGTAATTAGTAAATCCCTCTTGTTTTCTTTACGTATAATTTTTGTTTAAATTGCTTTTATTTTCTTATTTCAAATTGTGAAATGAAAAATGCAATCAGAAAATCCTCTTTTATCATTATTATTATCTTTTTATTTATTCAAAAAGAAATTTAAGATAAAATTGCTATATTCGATATTTTTCTTTTTTGTTTTATTTTTTGTTATTTTTCTTATTATTATTATTATAAATTAGTTTTATTTTCTTGTTTTAGATTGTGAAAATGGAAAAAAAGCAATTAAATTCTTTCTTCTTTTTTCTCTAAAACAAAAAATAGTGCTAAAAAAAAAATTTAAGGTGAAACTACTACATATATTTTTATTTTCCAAAATCTACTTCAAAACAAAACCAAATAGTATATATGGTGCTTTTATTACTCATAGTCCGCTAATTGGCACCTAAATGCTCACGGTGTTACCACTCGAAGTACAAAGGCATAAAAAGGGCTTATGGGATAAAATTGGAAAAAATAAATAATTTAATTTTTTATTTTACAATTTTTATTTCCTTATTTTATTATAAAAATAGGAATAAATATGACCATGGTAACACATTTTTATTTTAGACAAAAAAAGCATTAAAAAGAATTTAAAATATGACTATTATATATATATATATATACATTTTTTTTACAAAATAGAATATATAAACAACTTTACTTTTATAAAATAAGATCTTTTTTATTTGTTTATTTTTTACCATCATAAATCAAGTTTAAAACAAAACCAATCATTAATTGTGGTAATTTTATCACTCACAATTTGCTGATTGATACTCAGATGCTCATGGTGTTACCACTCGAAACAAAAAAGCTTCAAGAAAAATTTGGAGGAAAATAGAGTGTTTATTTTGACAATTTTTATTATTTATTTTTAACTTTAAAAGGAAAATAAAAAAAGCCATTGGAACCCAAAATTATTTGAATACTAAGTCTAATACCATGGCAACTCCTCATTCATGGTATAATTGATTGACACCCTAACTATTTGTCCACGGAGACTTAATCCCTCACGACAAATTTTAAAAGTGAAAAGAAAAGAAACCAATAAAAAACACCACCAAATACAATTTATGTGCGCCTATGTAAACATATGAGTGCATAAGCCTACCTAGACTTAACATAATCATATCATGGGTCAAATTATATAACAAATTGAAAAAAAAAAAACTCTTCCCTTGTCTTCGTTTGGTGCTAGTTCCATTAGGATTTGTAGCTTGCCTTCTCTAATGCCATTTCCCTCATTCTTTCTTCAATCATTGTGGTTTTGATTTCTCCCCGAACTTGGTTCATACTCCCAAGGTGTTTAAAAGGAATAAGAATGAGAATGTATTAGTATTCACCTTTAAATCAACCCAAAACATCAAGAATGATATTCTTTATAGAAGACAAAAATCATTATCGCTCAAGAAGCCTAAATCATTGTTCCCTATGCAGATATTGCCATGGGTTGTACTTTCAAGCCAAACACAGAATTAGCAAGCTTACAACAACAAAAATGCAGGGAATCTGAGTTGAAATGTGGATGAATACACTCCTTTCACACAAGAGCATATGGGACAATAGAATGCATAATTTTTAGCACAAATATGCAGCAACCAAACTGATGTTCAGGCATAAAAAACTATGACCATAAGATTATTTTCAAAGCCTAAGCTTATAACCAATCGGAGGTGTACAATAATGGAAACAAGTTTCCTCATGGAAGACCATGGTCACATGACCACCTTAGATACTTAAAACCAAATGGATGTGTGCAATAACCATAAAGACGCCTAGACCCCTCCTAAATAATTAACCCAAGCACACACAAATGCCTGATTATCATCCAAAATGCCCCACTACATGAGATGAAAACGATTTAGAATAGATCAGCTTTTCCCACTCTATTTGCTACCCAAAGCATGATCCATCTATTAGCCTCACATGCTAATTGAGTTGGGCATTGGACCCTTGGAGACTTCCAGTCTAAATGCAAATTAAGTATATGGTTATAGAGATGTTAGATCCGTCCAATCATAACCAAGTGTAAGCATATTATTAAGGCAAAATCTTAAGCACTGAAATACTTATCATGAGCAAAGGGAAAGACTAACTTCACCTTTGCAAATCAAAACAAGGCAAATATTTCCATTCTCTTATTATTCTAAACAACAAAGCATGTGGGGCATTTACAGTAAAAAAAAAACGACATTCACAAAGAGAGCTTATGAGATAGCCTAAACCTCTACCCCAAACTCAATTAGGATCCCTAACTGAAGACCCCCATAAACTATTAGAGATGCATTCTAATAGGACTACACAATGACCCATGGCAAACCAAATTCCTAACAGCCTCACATAATTTCAAATCTAACCACCATAGTTTCTAGTTCGTAGAAAGACTTTCAAAGGTCCCATGAAGCAAATCAATTAAACCAAAAAAAGCCAAAAGAGGTCCTTATACTTTTGCAAGAGGGCATAAATTTATTGAACCTCATACGAATAGAAGCATAGCTTGAGCTCAAATGATGCCTTAAAACCATTCACAAGTTTTTTCAAAAAGCTACAACAATATTATTCTCAACTACAGACCACCATTGTTGGGGGTGACAAAATTTTGGATTTTTCCGAGATATCATTCAAAGGATCAAAAGATACAGAAACCGTAAAATTCTAAACATATAAGGCCAAAAGAGGAGAAAAGCTAGTTAGCCAAACAACGATACTGAAAGATCAAACCAGATGCAATGAAGTAGAAAAAGAAACTTGTCCTATATCAAAGAATGACCAAAACTTTTACGACTTCAAGACCTTAGCTATACTCTCAAAGGTTCAAGAACTCAGAAATTAAAACTAGTATCCTACTAACGGAAATGGGGAAGGCCAATCTCAATAATCAAATTATAGCTTCAAATTCTTCATTAAAACAAAAATTACCGGTTGAAGGTATATGATTCTCCGTGCTTGCTATGCAGCTCTTTCCCTTTCCAAACTCAGATCGTTCCTTCGTATTGCTCCCTCGTGCTCTCTTTGCTTCTTTGATCTTAGACTCCCTCTCTTCTTGTACCTCGGTTCCTCGGTTTTTTTCTTGCCCGTCTATTTTCTCCCTTTCATTTCCTTCCTAGGGTTTTTTCGGCATCCTAATCCCCTCTGGGTTTTTCTCCCTTCCCCCTTTCTTTCTCCTCCCTCTGCCATTTATAGAGTTGGAGCGAGTGGAGAAGGAGAGATACCTGAGCGCGTGGATGCTGCCCTGCACCCTCTCATTCTTGATTTCATGCTCAACCCTTATGCTACTTCAATTTCCTTTCCCTTGAACATGCTCATCCAAACCGTTTGCTCACCTCCACCACCTTGTCGTATCAGGTACAGACAAGTGGAGGGAGTTCTTTGTTGTTTTCGTGCCTCCCGTACTTCACTCTCTCCCTCGCATACATTGTAATTGGAACCCTAGCTTGCCTTCCCACGCTCGCATTTCGTCTCACTCTCACTGTGAACACCTCATTTTGTCCGGACATTTTATAAAATAATAATAAAACAAATAAATAAATAAATAAATATATATATAAGAGTAAAAATAAGAAGAAGGTTGCAGAAATTAAATAAATTAAATTAATATACAACCAAAAAAAAAATAAAACAAAAAATGAAAACTAAAAAAAAAGCAAAAACATATTATGGGCCCAAGTCCACGAGCCCAACTGAGGGATCATGGACTCGGACCCAAAGGGAAAAGAAGCAGCAGACACAAAAGAAAGGACCGAGGGGCATGCATGAAAAAAGAGGGAAGACGTGGCAAACTAAAAGAAAAAGAAAAGCTGAAGGAAGACAGGAGGAGGCAGCGGCTGTCACGAAAAAAAAAGAGATGAGAGAGCCACAGAGAAAAAGGATGCGTGCATGAAAGAGAGAGGGGGCCGAAGAACTGAAACGAAAGTAGGGGGTGGCCGAAAGCAGGCTGGGGGTGCAGGAAAATAGCAGTGGCAGCGTGGAGAAAAGGAGAAGCAGCGAAACATTTGAAAAGAATGGAAGGGTGCATCGAAGAGGAGAGGAGAGGAGCCTAAGAAAAATTGATGGAGGTGCACGGCAGAACGGAGGGGAGCAGCCATGGAACTGAAAAAACAAAGAGAACCAGAGGCACACGGGAGAGAAGAGGGAGTACATGAAAAGGAAGGGGAGCCGAATGCTGAAAAAATAGAGGGAGAGAAAGACCAAAAAGAAAAGAGAAGGAGACGTGCACGGTTGAGAATGAAAGGGAAGCACATGTGAGGAAAGGGAGCATGATGGAGATAAAATGAAAGAGACCAGAGGAGAGAGGAGGTGCATGGCAGACGCGAGCACAGAGGGAGGCAGCAAACTGAAAAGAAAAACTGAGAGAACCACCAAGAAACAGAGGGGGAACCACCAAGAAACTAGAGAGAGCTGAGCAAGACGAGTGAGGCCGAAGGGGAGAGAGCACTGAAATAGAAAAAAAACAGAGGCCGGGGACTAAAAGAAGAGAGAGACTGGAGGCAGCCAGATGCACGCGAGACTAAACAGAGGGAGCTGCACAAAAAGCTGAAAAACAGAGAGGGAGGAGACCGGGCAAAGAGGCAGAGAAACCGAAGAGAGAGGGACCGAAAGCTGAAAAACAGAGGGATGCCGAACGCGGTGAGCAGTTGAGGCTTAGAGGAGTGATTACTGGCTTCTTCGTTTTGTGGCTGTCTCACCATCATCGTGAGGTTTCGTCTTCTTCGTTCTCACCAGCTTGGCTCAGTTGTTTGCCAAGATTAATTCGACAGCCACAAGTTAGTTCTGATGCAAGAAAACAAGGTAACGTTATTTATTTTGTGATATGATGTGATGTCAATTAATAAAAAACATATAAAAGGTGAATGAACAATTCTTTATCATTTCATTTTTGTATAACATATGGAAGCATTGATTAGTTAAAGACTTGCCTTGAGAAATGGTTTTAAGTTGGAGGCGGGAACATTTTCTAATGCTCTCAATGGTGAGGGGGATTTTGACTTAGTATATGCTTGATTCATAAATGATAGGCATGTTAAATTGGTTGGTAATGAAGGAATAAAAATGATGGCCCCGTATGCTGCATACAAATATCTTAATTACTCTCTTTAAGAAAATACGAATATCATCAAATAAAAATACTTTTAATCCACTCATATAACTATACCACGTGAGTTTTCGGAACCCACGCAGGTATTTGAGTTTACTGAGTTATCGCGTGAGATTGCGAATCCACGTAGACATATCAGTTAAATAATTTTTTTAAGAAAATAATTATGTCTCATAAAAAAAATAAAAAAAAATAATGATATCTTAACAAGTTTTTTCCAATTTTATCTAAAAAATATAATAAAATCATCATTTGAAAAAAAATAAATAATAATAGTAGTATTTTCTAAAGTTGTGCTTTAAAGGTATAATAAAACCTTTATACCGCGAGGTTTAGAACTTCCGTAGGTAATTAAGGAATCGATTTATCTGGCATGATTGTGAGTCTGCAACAGGTGGATTGGTTTTCTTTTTAAAAGAAAAATTCTCAAAAATACAAAAAAAAATAATATATGTCATTTCAAAAGTAAAAGTCAAAAATCTAATAAAAGAATTTTGTAAAATAAAAGAAATATTTTCAAAATAAAATAGAATAAGAGTAAGTAAACGAAATTAAATTATCTTTTACAAATTAAAACACACCAAGTTAATCTCAGAAAATTGTTTTGATTGCCAAAAGGTAAATTATTTTCAGTCAACTTTCTCTTATTATGAAATTACATGAAAAAATTAAAATTAAAAAATATCAACCAATAGATACGCATTTCTAGTCCCGAACTACGTGGACTTTAATCCCCATCGCAGGATACGTAGGCCTCAGGCTCTAATCCTGGGTCAAGTCCGCCTTTGTAAATAAATAAATATTTTCTGATTTGTTTGGTGTTTTTTCCTTTAATTTAATAAATATTTTCCAATTTATTTTTCCAATCTCTTTTCCTTTTTTTTAAATCTCCTTAATTTCCAATGTAATTTATTTTCTTATTTTTGTTTTCCAAATTTCTCAAAATTTCTTAATTTCTTCTCTACCTTTATTCTCACATGTGAATGATAAAAGGAAAACCAAAATACATTTTCAAGCCATATAAATTTACACAATCAATGTAAGGTAACCGTTCTTCAGAACGGGTGTTGTGGGGTACCTAACACCTTCCCCACACACAATGGACTCCCGAATCCAATTCCAATTACGCAGACCATCCTTTTCCTCTTCAATTCGGTTTCCCAAGATTTTTCCTTAAAATTTTGGTGGCGACTCCTCACAAGTCGGTTTTCACTCGAAAACCAGATTTGTTCTCTTTTTTTCCTTCCGTCGCATTTTTCCGGGTGCGACACTCACCCTCAAAGGGATCCTAGCTCCAGGTTTCTCCTGGTTCTTTTGCTCGAGCTCCCTTCGTGGCCTTAGCCTTCTCTCGCGTCCCCCTGCATCTCGAGTGTGAGCCTCTACTCAGAGGCCCAAGTTCATGCAGGCTGAAACGCTGAGTTTCAGCTTTTCAGTTCAAATGTTATCATCATTTTTTTCATTTGATTTTTTGATTCTTTTTTTTTAAATATTACCTTTTTGAAAAGAAAAGAAAAAAATTGAATTTTTGAGGGATTAAAGTAAAGGGATAGGATGACTAAAGGATAAGATTTTTATTATTGGGAATCCTAAGAGAAAGAAAATTGATTTTTTTATTTCTTAATATATATGTATATATATATATTATTTTATTTTATTTTTTGGTCATAAAGAAAAGGGATTGGATTTGGAAAATATATTTTTTGTACTTTTATTTTATTTTAGAAAATCTACATTCAAATTGAAATTAAAAAGAAATTTATGCCATTTTTCATTTTTTTTATTTTTCAATTTTTTTCAATTTTTTTAGAAAGCTTGGACAAAATACAGTATTTACATTGGGGCCCACATTTTGAACTTATTTAAGACCAATAGACCAATAGATCACCCAAATGCATGATTATACATCATAAACCCACAATCTACTCACACAAGCCTATATCAACAGAAACCGATTTCGTGCGTGGAGCGAAATCTACGCACGGCGTGCATGGAGTTTTGTGAGAAGCAGCCTATTTTTTTTTTAAATTAAAAAAAAAAGAGGAACAATGTGTTTTCAATCAAGTCACGCTCTCTGTATGTAGATTCACACAACACACGGAAACAGTGCCGCCGCCCCCTATCAACCTTGTATGTAGAGAGCTACACTAGCCCATATTACTAATCCATCACTACGCAACCCCACAAAAGTTCACATTTATCATATATACTAATTAAATACAACATCAATATCATCATTTATTGCATAAACATGCATGACTACCACGCATCATGTTAATGAAAAGATATATACTATTATATATGGCGAAATATATATATATATATATAGATTCTAAGAATTAATGTTAATGAAAAGAAATAAATAAATCTCGATTACCTTAAACCTTAACCAATGTATGAATCACCGTGAGCAAGCTTCCACAAGCAAATCTCAAACTACACAAAAAGCCACAAATACAAATTTAATCAATCATTGCCAAAACATAACTCAAACATATATAATGTCAAAGTTGTAACCAAGAAATATGATTTATCTTAATTAAGAGCTCCATCATACCCACTATCTTCAACACTTCCAATGGTGCATATGTATATAAAGTGTTTGAAGGCTCAAGCAATTAATCAAAAACAACCTTCTGCACATATATATGCCTGATCTTAGTTAAAAACATTTGGAATACAGTTCCATATTCAATATTATAAACAATATTTCTAAGAATTTCACTTCCCAATGATCTTAATGGTTTCCGTTGAAGAGAATGAAGAGAGACAATGAGAATATAGCATTTACCATGAAGAGTTGACCTAGAAATTGCAAGAAAAAGCGCCTCACAAGCCTGAGAACTCGATCTCTCCTCGTCTTCTCTTGATCCTCCTTCTTTTCCCTTTTCTTCTAATATGAAAACAGGACCTCGAAATTTAAAATTCCAAAAAACCGCCATGGTGTGGCAAAATTGAGCTTGGCCAAGGTGGTCCTTAATACTGGAAAATGTCTGAATTCCATGGAATTTGAGCCCTTAATACATTTAAATTGCCAGAAATTCACCCATTAGAGTCTTATTAGTGATTAATTAATTACCAAAAATTCACTTGTCAAACATACGGGATGTTTACATTGACTTAGTTGAATTAGTTAAGTACTCCCTCCCGTCTCATTTATAAGGAAAAAAAATATTTTATGAGTATTAAAGAAGGGAGTTGAAATTAGTTAAAGATAATTAATTTATTTCACATTTTCAATTTTTTTCAAAATTATCCCTATTTAATTAATCTCTCTCTCAATTTCTTATAAAGATGTACCTCGTAACTCTCAATAATATTAATGAAGAAAGGTAATTTTGGTAAAAAGAAATTAATATATCACGAATTCTCTCTTTTTTTTTTCTTATAAATAGGGCCATTAAAAGGAAAAAATATTTTTCTTTATAAATAGGACCGGAGAGAGTAATAGTTTTAAAGGCAAATCACTATTAAATCTCAAAACCTTAAAATAATTATTATTAACTCCCATATCCCAAAAATACTACAATGAAGTCCCATTGGGACTTATTTGAAAAGAAAAATAGGTTGAAGTTACTAATTTACCCTCCCTCATTTCAGTTTACGATACAATACCTCACTCCATGATTTTCCAGTTAATTTTGAAGGATTTTATACTAGTTCTCCAGGATTTTACAACGACAATCTTAACGAGCATTTTCATGTCGCTTGCCACGTTTTATACCCATTCTCGGATTTTTTACACTAAGTGGTTAATATTTTTACACATGTCTTCCAGGATTTTATACTGTTATGAATATGAATTATTTTACACCCATCAGGAACTAGGCCCGAACCACATGCACAAGTATGGAATTCATGTGTGAGCTCCAGTTTTTTGTACCCTAACTCCATGATTTTCCAGTTAATTGTGATGAATTTTATACTGGTTCCCCATGATTTTACACCGACAACCCTAACGAGTATTTTCATGTCACCTACGATGTTTTATACCCATTCTCAGATATTTTACACTGAGTGGCTAATAGTTTTACACTTGTCTTCCAAGATTTTATACTGTTATGAATATGAATTATTTTACACCTAGAGATTAGATAGGAACCACATGCACATAGAATTCATGTGTTAACTCCAGTTTTTTATACCCTCGCTCCATGATTTTCCAATTAATTTTGAAGGATTTTATACTAGTTCTCCAAGATTTTACAATGACAACCTTGAGCATTTTCATGTCACCTGCCACATTTTATACCCCTTCTCGGATTTTTTACACTGAGTGGCTAATACTTTTACACTCATCTTTTGGGATTTTATACTATTATGAACATGAATTATTTTGCACCCATCAGGGATTAGATAGACTTCACATGCACAAATATGGAATTCATGTGTCAGCTCCAGTTTTTTATACCCTCGCTCCATAATTTTCAAATTAATTCTGAAGAATTTTATACTAGTTCTCCAGTATTTTATAGCAAACTGGAGCATTTTCATGTCACCTACCACGTTTTATAACCCTTCTCAGATTTTTTACACTAAGTGGCTAATACTTTTACACTCACCCTTCAGGATTTTTTATTGATATAAATATAACACTATAAAATGTTGACGTTGCATATTTTATATATCTAACATTGACATCACTCTATTTGTAGATGCACTTGCATATTCATTCATGAGTCCCCTGTTCCAAAAAAGTTTAGGGGTGTAGCAGTTACACATACCAACTATACAACATATACAAAAAGATTCTTACACCAACGCAAAATAACCTACTACCAATACTAGCTGCATATACCAAAAAAAATAATAATAAAGCCTAAGGAGCAAAGTAGTTACACATGCCCACAATAGATATCCACCAAATCCAAGTTGATGTAGTACCCAATTAGAACAATATCAACTTGGATTTGGATTTCTACATGACTTTTGATTATGACCAACTTGTTGATAGCGAGTACAGTGATAGGACTTCTTGTTCTGAAACCAAGATTCAACCTACTACCAATACTAGCTGCATATACACAAAAAAAAATAAAAATAAAGCCCTAGGATCAAAGTAGTTACACATGCCCACAATAGATTTCCACCAAATCCAAGTTGATGTAGTACCCAATTAGAACAATATCAACTTGGATTTGGATTTCTACATGACTTTCGATTATGACCCGCTTGTTGATAGCGAGTACAGTGATAAGACTTCTTGTTCTGAAACTGAGATTCAACTCTATTTTTACATGATCTACCAGAAGGATGAGATGTCGTAGGTGGCAGCAAAAAGATTTGGGTCAAATAATGTGTAAATGTTAAGGCATTCAAGTTTGGCATGTCATGGGTCTCAATAGGATGCATGTCACCACTGTAAATCTTCTCTTGTGAACTGAGGAGGTAGCATTCATGCACAAAATTATACACACTACCATGAACTTTTCTAATAGCTGCACAAGTATGTCGACAAGGAATTTCAGTCATTTGCCAAACTTTGCATGTGCATTCCCATGATACTAGGTTTACAACTAAATTCATAGAACCAGCTCACACTAGTATCTGACTGCTCTGGAAGCCCATGTATTTCCTCCAAGGCTCTCTCTTTAGCCCTCCAAGCTTAACTGTAAGTTAGAATTAATCCATATTCTTTAAATAGGTCAGCTATGATTTGGTTGAGAGTTTTGTCCACAATGCACCTCCGCTCTTCATCAATGATAGATGCTATTAGTGTGCAGCTTGGTTTGTAAGAACCTATTACGTTGTCTTGGGCTGAATAAATGTGCTGATTATGAAATGTGGTCACTCTCATGAATGATATCGACTTTCCCATTGCTTAGGCTGTAAGCTTCCATTTGCATTTTTCTATTGTACAATTCACAATGATTTTTTCATGACAATTCTTTGAAAATAAATAGTCAAACTTATGTGCAATGCTATAATTGTATATTGCTTGTCTTAAGGCAGCAGCAGCAAGAAAAATCTGTCCTGGTCCCACTAACACATCATTACATTTTACTGCATTTAGTTGAGATATCATTGACGGTGCACTTGATATTGCACAAGGTAGATGATCAAACTCAATGTTATTTGGAGAGCCTGAATGTGAATTTCCAACAAAATGCTCTGTCTTGCATGTTCATTCAATTCAAATTCATTACTTCTCAATATAACAGCATAATCATTAAATTTAAGTATGTGTCAAAACTTACGCTTGACTTAAGTCTGTTGTTCTCTCCATATTTTGGTGCCCTATCCCAATTATGTATACATGACCAACATTGTTAATGAACTTGATTAGTTGTTCTACCCCTCAATCATCTCCAAAATCTAAAAGTGTAGTGCCATCAAACTTTAATGTGTACTTCAACTCTGTTCCATTAATATTAGAATTTATGTATGATAATATCATTCTTATTAGCTCTTCCAAA
Organism: Adenanthera pavonina; assembly: GCA_026686845.1. Taxonomy (NCBI): domain Eukaryota; kingdom Viridiplantae; phylum Streptophyta; class Magnoliopsida; order Fabales; family Fabaceae; genus Adenanthera; species Adenanthera pavonina. The sequence continues at coordinate 17,735,342 of JAIVEN010000017.1, forward strand.
GACATTCCTTCTTTAATTAGTCCTCCATTTGATCTCCCTCCATCATAATACATCATTCCATTTATGTCCTTAACAATTTCTCCACCATAATGAAAGTACAAAAAATTTCTTTAAATGAATTACTTGTCATCCTACAAACATCAAATTGAGTGAAATATATTAAAACTTCAATACTTATAATCAAATCATTCTCAAATAATAGTCAATTATGATTTTGCAATTATAATTCTGTTATTTACTACTATAGTGTTCAAGTTTTAACACTCAAACTTTTTTCACAATTATCAAATGAAATTCTACTATTTACTACCACAATTTTCACCTTTTTAACACTCGAACTCCTTCTAGAATTCTCAACTAATATTCTACCATTTAATAATGACTCTTCTACAATTTAACAGTAACTTTTCAATTTGTCACATCATGTAGTGCTATCAAACATTAAATATGTAGACCATGAATTCATAATCGAACATTCGAACATTGTTGGATAATAATATTGCCCAAGTATGTTTAATACCCATTACCCAATCTCTTTTTCCATTGTTAAAAGCTTTATCTATTATCTAATACAAAATACCCCAACACTCAATATCATTTTCCAATGTTTTTGATAGAAAAACAACCATTTTTGCATTATGGTTCACAGAGAGATAGTGAGAGAAAGAATCACTAGTTTAGAGTGAGAAAATGATAGGGCAAAGTATGAAGATAGCTCAAACTGAGACATTTACCTCACTAAAGTTGAGAGAATGCAGATGAATGCTTTAATCTCTATTCTCTACTTCCATGCTGAAATCGAGAAACTCGGAGGGAGGAGGGAAAAAATGATTTGCTTCTATGTTTTCTGAGTGACCCATCACCACTTTATGTCAACTTAGTAAAGGGCATTTAAGTAACTTCATCATAATTTCCTCTTCAAATAAGTCCCAATGAGACTTCATTGTAGTATTTTAGGGATGTGGGAGTTGATAATAACTATTTTAAGATTTTGGGATTTAATAGTGATTTTCCCTAGTTTTAATTGTTGAAGAAGAAAATAGTTAGCATAACTCCCATATATAATACAATTTTCAGTAGTTTCAATGCTATTTATATTTTAATAAATAAACAATTCTTATCTAAAATTTACTACTTAAGTTTTCTATGATTTAAACCTTAACCACGTTTGTTGCTTTGATTAAAAGAACAAATCAACTTATAAGAACAAGGATGACCTCAACTAAACAGTAAATAATATGAAGATTTTTACAACTTATTTGTCATTTTGCTTCAATAATTGTGTCTAAAGGTTAGGTTATTTGTCGTTTTGTTAACCGGATAAATTAATTATGGGACTAAATTTTAAAAGTCTAAGAGACTAATTTTTTACGAAAGTAAAATACAAGACTTCATAAAAAAAGTACAATACAAGAACCAAATTAAAAATGAATGTAAAATACAACCAATTGGAATCAATAATGAAAAACTATACAAATTCAGATTTGAAATGAATTGACTGCAGAATTAATGGAATATAAGAAACTGACTACAACTTGACTAAAAATTTGGTTGAAAGCTATAGATAAAGTTGTAAATTAAGAAAAACCTAAACAAAGTGAGTAAATAACATAATCGTAAAGTTGTAATAAAAATTGTTGGGAAGGTTTTGTATGTGTGTGATATTAATGTGCTCTGTAGTCTAATCTTTATATAGTTTTCTGAACGGACAGTCATAGAAATTTTTCAGGCACCTATGTCCACATTGATCGTATTTGTGTATCTATTATTTCTCTGTTGCTTCCCTATATTTTTTATTATAAATTATATTTATTTATCTCACACATATCTAAAAAATTAATTAAAAGTCTTGATATTTTAAAAAATTACTCTCATTTTTCAAAATCATCCTAATTAAATTATAACTCATCTTAAATGTATTTCTTTTAATCTCTTATCACTATAACTTTTTTGGATGTTTCCAAAAAGAATAAAAATAAAAAACAAATATTAAATAATGTATAGATTTCATAAAATAACTTATATTTTAAAATTTTAATCTTCCAAAAATATGTCTAATAATAACGAATAGAGGGGGTAATATCTACTATATAAAAAGTGTGCGAAATTACATTGTTCAACTTATTTTGAAATATATATATATATATGTGTGTGTGTGTGTGTGTGTGTGAAAATGTATCGCTCATTTATTTTATTTTTTGGGGATCAGAATGTACGGCTTATTTTATTTGTTAGCGGTGGCTTTCAACTTTTATTAATTTTTTAACCAGTTTCAACTATTGTTAATTGAAGTCACATTTTTTGTGGATCCACATTCCCTTTGTTTTTGGAGGTTCGGCCTTCGGGGTTCGAATTTCATCCAGGCGTTGTTTCATTCTCATGGATTCTAAACTGAACAATTGAGATTTCAAAACAGTTGTACATGTAAACCTTTTTAATTAATTTTACGGAATTCTTAATCATTTTCTAGGATCACCTATGGCTTGAGCTTTGATTATGTCCGTCAGTTGGTCCTTTTTTCTTTTTTTCATGTGTATATGGTATCTTAGACCTATCTTATTTTAACTGAAGAATTTATCGAGATCCAAACTATGTATGTCAGTTGACTCCTCTAAGCTAAGATATATATATATATATAAACACACACATTAATGTTTTCAACTCCATGAATTAGTTTTTAAGTATATATATATTTTTAGTAAACCATTTTTAAGTATATGTTATTTAACATAGTAGTATCAATGTATGAATATTAATATATATATAATAAAATTTATAGAAAATCACATTATTCATTAGTTATAAACAATGTGTTTTATTTAAGGGTACACAAAGATCGGATTGATAGTTAACCTGATGTCCAGTTTTTGTAAGGCAGAATAAGACCGAGCCAACGCGACATATAAAACCGATGGTTGACCAAATCATAAAAAGTATTTAAAAATAAAAATAAATTAATTTTATTTATTAACAAAAATATAATTATATTCACCTAAAATATATTTCCTTAAAAATAATATTATATTAAAAAATGAGATTATTAAAATTATAAATACTCAATAATCATGCATTATTTTTACACAATATTAAGAAATCAATTTAAAATTTTAAATAAAATTAAAAGATTGAATGCTTAAAAATATTCACAATAATTATATAATTAATTTATTATATATAATGTATTAAGAAAAATATCATATAAAAATAATATTTATATTTTTTTATAAAATATCAAAATTATATATATACCGAAACCAGGTGAGACCGGATTCAACCTCAAGCTGGTGCCTAACCTAGTCCGGTATCTGGGACCAACCTGGTATGTTGGGTAGGACTAGACACTCGATCTGGTCTCTGGGAACAATCCAGTATGTCAGGTAGGATCGGACCTATCGAACTATCGGATTGGTTGAACACCCCTAGTTTTATCTCATACATCCCGCACCATGAAACTCACCTGTGATTTACTCAAAATGCTACTCCCTCCCTCCCATATTATGGTTGTTTTAGGTTATTGTTGTTTTAGGTTTTTTTTTTTTCAAAACTATTGTTTTACAAAACCATTGGATAATTAATTTTTGTTTTCCAATTATATTCTAATTTATTAACTCTATTTTTTCTTCTCTCTTTTCTTTACTACTTACTCTTTTTAAATTTATTTTATTTCCAAAACTTGTTATAGGATTTAGTTAAATATTTTGTGAGTTTTTATAGGATTTAATGAAACATTTATGAGTTCTTTTTTTAATGTTTTGAATCGTGTGAATGAATGTCATTTTTGGATTTATAATAATTTTTTAAAATAATAAGACCTCCAATTAATTTTAATTAATTTTTTAATATGTATAATTTTTGTAAAACCTATTATAATATAAAATAAAGGAAATATAAAATTTACAAAGAGTTATACTATTCACATTTCATACATAGTGTAACTTTTCTAAGGCTTCATGCTTTTTTATCAACTTTATCTACACAACTTGTTAAATTTCATATAATTTTGTTTTTATTTTCTTCATATTTTTCATATATTTTAATAAAAATTAAATATTAAAAATGAGTATAATTTTCAAAACATTTTTAGTTTATTATTTTTTACGTGCATCACATGGAAAAAACGATACTACTGAATTCATATCTGAAATTGTTTCCAAATTAAAGGCATAGTGATTCCGAAAGTGAAAAGAAGTAATGTATCTAGAACTGCGTTGTACAATTATCACGTGGTCTGGCCCACCCACTTTTTGATGTTTAAAACAGTAGTACTATTCTTTGCTCAGTGATACTCGTACGTCAAAATAATTAGTTGAGAAAAATTAATATATTGGCTATATTTTATTGCTTTGATTATTTGTTCTTTCTTTAAAAAAAAAATTATATCAGGACAGGTCTTAAAGAGCACTTGGTAATCCTCATATTAGCATCGCCAGCAGGTTTTTGTTCCTTCTATTAAATTAAAATTTGCAGAGGCATGCATGAATTAATGTAGTACTATAAAGCTACTAAATATTTTTTTCATACTAGTTTCTTTGGTGACATAGATACCTTAACTGAAGATAGATTCATTAGTGATAATAAATACTTAAAGAAGTACGTTTCAATCAACGTGATCACTTAGTGACATGGGTAAATTTTGCCTTTACCTATACATTTTATTGTGTTATTATTGTTTGGGATATATGACAGAAATGTGATTACAGCTGAAATCTGAGATTGAAACCTAAATATTGCATCAGTAAAAAGGAAAAAGACTAAGTTACGACTTGAATATTAATAGATAGAGAAAGATAGTCTTTTTTTTTCCGTCAACAGAGTAGTAGTCATCTCTTAATTGTATATCTTTTTTTTATAATTTTAATTAAAATAATCATTTAATTGCATGAATATTAACTTAAAATGTAATGATAGTTTTAGTAAAAAAATTTAAAACATGAACCGGTCAAAATAGTTGTACAAAATCTTCAAAAATGAAATGAACATAATGTTATTCTCCTGGCTAGATAAGCATAACTTTTACTTTTTCATAAAATCCCTAAATAATAGTAAATTGCTTATTTAGATAATCCAAAAATTATTTTCTTAAGTCTAAACAAACTAGCCCTAAATCTCCCTATGATATAAAGATTTAGATGTTACATAAATGAATTCGTAGAGGTCTCAAATTCAAGCCTCGTAGAAGGAAAAAATCACATTGGAAGAGATATTTCCATTTGAGAGCGGATAATAATTGAATTTAAAGTAATGAGCAGTATTAGATACCAAATATGACAAGCGAACTTGCAGTGGTCAAGGGCATCTTTTTGTTCTTGTACTCTTTAACTGTTTCAACTTTGTTTCATGCACACTCACACAGAAACGCAGCGATACAAAGACAAAGCATTAATCCATTTAATTATTACACAACATAACATATAGATCTTGCTTGGACTTGACGAGACGATTCCAATTTTAAGTTTCACTGCTCCATAACACCTAAATTAGCCAACACCAAACCAGAAACTGCATCATCCTCACCTCGAGGAAGCCGAAGATGATCAGATTTAGAGAGACACACAAACTCACCTGCACAGAATATGAAACACAAACACACCTTGTGAGAAAAAATAAAAGAAACGATTTTTTCTTTTATTTTGAAGTGAGATTGCATGACCTGGTGCAAATATCAGATACCATATATATATATATATATAGGATTCTACTTTTTGATGTATAGATTGACACAGAGTTTAGGTATATATCACCTTTCAGGACCATGATGAGAGTATTGATCAGATGAGAGAGAGACAGAGAGATCAGCTGTTGAAAGGAATGAAGCCTGGTCCGAGATCTAAAAGGGACCAGAGATCTAAATTAACCCAGAAATCTCGTGCCAGACGGCATTCCCATCAGCCCCAATCTCTGATAAATTCATTGATTTCCAACCCAGCAAGAAGATGATGATGATGATGAATGGGGAGAGAGAGAAAGAAATATTTGGGAGTGAAGAAGCAAAGAAAGGGGAGTCACCAATATATATAACGTATATATCGACCATGGAGGAAAACCTAGCAGGAGATGTTGGCAACTTTGTTGATTTCCACACTTCTAAAGATAGCAGTCTTCAACTATCAATTGGGGTATTTTTTTGTGCTAAAAAAACTGTTAATGAATGTGTTTCTACTAATTAGTAGTGGATTTAATTATATGCAATTTTTACATATTAGTGGTCAAATTATTGAATAAAACAATAAAATATGTAAAAAAAAAAAGTGATGCTAAGTTGTAAAAATAACACACTTGTTTATAGAAATTGTCACATTTGTCGTATTATTATTGAAAAATCATATACCTATAATTACATGTTTTGTTAAAATTAATAAGGCCAAATTTTATATGGATGATTATATATGTGATACCAATAAAATAACATTATTGATTCAAAATCATTCTTGATTAATTGTGCACCTTTTATGATATTTAAAAAAGGTCAAAAGAAAAAGGCGCGTCTTGTATACTCTCGCTAAGTTTTCCGTATGCTTTGCATTAATCTACTATTACTGCTATTCATATCGTAATAAATAAGTCTGATGTAAAATCATGCACCTCAACTTAATTTAAACAGCAATCATTTGTCTTGTTTTGATTAAAATTAACTACTCCCTCCATCCTAAAACTACTGCTTTTTTGTTCTTCCGGTTTTACTAATATTTCAAAACTATTACTGTTTTAGAAATTCAATATATAATTAATTTTGTTTTCAATTATACCCTCATTCACGAATTCCATTTTCTGTCTTTTCTTGCTTTTTTTAAATTTATTTCATTTCCAACACTTTTTAAAGAAAAATATTTCAGTCATTGCATAACATTATTTTACATTTATTACAGTTCTTTTAATTCTGTGTCACAACTTTAAACTACAATTGTTGAGTATATGTCATATTTGGCTGAAATGGAAATAACTACATTATAAAGAGAGGGGCAGAGCTAGGATTTAATGATGGGAGGGGCCAGAAAAACATATGATAGTTGAAGAAAAGTTTAACACTTAAAATATAAAACAAATTATAATATATATGTATATATAAATATTTCAACATATCCATAGTCAATTTTTCAAATATATAATCAAAATAAATATGAACCTTTTACAAAAAAAAATCATTTACCTTCATTTCTTAAGTTGTTCATGTCGATATTTCATGATATAAAAATCTTAAATTATCATATTTATGATAAATTGTTTAGCAATCTCTTTCTTAATATAAACAATTATATAATCAGTAAGAAAATCATCTTCCATCTTATTGCGAAGTCTTGTTTTAATAATTTTTATGAATGAGAAAGCTTGCTCGGAGGTTGATGTTAATACTAGAAGAGTCAACACAAACTATAATAATCTATCAATTAAAGGATAAAAAATAGACTTTTCAATTTCTACAAACTTTTGTCATAATTCACTAGTAGTAGACAAGTTCTTAAAATTTGGATCTTTGAGTACATCTAGCTCAATACTACAATTTGTATTGAATTTTTTCATGGTCAGAAAAATCTAAAGATTAAAATTTCTCAATGAGATTGCAAATGTCCCTAATATTAAATGATTTGAATGCATTCTTAGAATCTAAAGCTGTACACAACATAAAAAGTTCAATTACTTGTTCACTATGGGTATGTTTGGTTCAAAGGAGGGGAAGGGAGGGAAGGAATTTTAATGGAGGGAAAGGAAAGGGAGGGAAAAGAAGAGATTTTAATTTTACCTCGTTTGGAGGGAAAATGAGGGATTTTAATGAAGGGATTTTAATGTTACCTTGTTTGCGTTAAGAGGGGACGGGAGGGAAAATAATTATAATTTAACTATTATATCCTTAGTTTATTTAAGTTAATATTTTCTTTCTATATTAAAAAAAGAGTTTTTTTGTTTGAATATTAGACAAAATTCTTAATCAGAAGAAAATACTCTTTTTTTTCTCAACCTTAACCATAATTGTATGTATCTTCTTTTTTTCCTCAACTTTAACCATGATTATATATGTTAATATATGAATGTGTGTTTGTGACTTCATGCATGTATGTCACTAAAGTATTTCATTTTTTAAGAATAAGATCAAGAAAAGACGTGACAAAACTGAGTAGTATATTGCGTGGTTAAATTATGAAAAAGTGAATGACATTTTGGTTATATTGGACACAATAACACATTTTCTCCCCAAATTACCTTAATTTGGAGGGGAAATATATAAGGGGAGGAGAGGAAAAATTTTAATAACATTTTCCCTCCCCTCTAATTATTTGATTACCAAACAAGGGGAGGGGAGCAAAATCTCTGCCCTTCCTTTCCCTTCCCCCCATTTTCCCCTAACCAAACATACCCTAAATCTATTATTCAGTTTTTTCAATTGATAATCTATAACAGTAATAAATATATCAACACAATAATAATCCTCAATTGTTATAGAATCTCTATATTTAGTAAATTAAAAGAGATAAAGAGTATTAAGATTTTAAACTTTTAACCTACTTTTAAAGTAAAATATCATTTTTGGGGAGACCAAAAATATAAAATATATTTATAATATAAACATTTGGTAAGAAAAAATGTAGTATAAAACAAAAATAAAAAACGTGGGGGACCATGGCTCCTGCTGGCTGCCGGTCCCCCCTTGAATTCTGCTATAAAGGTTTGTTAAGGAACCTAAATATTTATTACTCTTGGACCTGAAATCACAGTCATCCAGGAAGGTTTGGTGGATGCAGAAGTTATCTTGAAGCACTCAGAGGAGCCCTTTTCTGGATTTCTTTCAATGGCTATATTCCTTCCTTTCCTTCTTATCCCCTTCATATTTTTTCTGGATATGCTACTGTAGGTGCTGTTTTTTACTTCGGCTGTTCCTTACCTTGGAATTTCAACCCTCTTGTATTTGATCAACGAAACCTTCTTAGACTTTTCTCTAGTTTCACCTTTTGTACTGAAACTTCTGGTTATTATTAATTAGAAATAATAATATTATTATTATTATTTTATTATTATCATCATTTTTTATATTAAAAAAAGGAACCTAAATATTAAGTACAATAATGAGAAAGAAAAAGGATAACAACTCCCCATTCAATATATATTCAACTAAAAGTCATATTGAAAGAATTACCTACATTTCAAACTCCATCTAATTCAAATCTAAATTAGGAATTAGCCTTTAACTAAATTATCAAGACATTTTTATTTGTAAAAAAATTGTTATTCCCTTTAGTTCATAATATTAGTTACTTTTAACTATTTCACACAAATTAAAAAAAAATAAAAGTTCATTGAATTATTTGATTTGTCAAAAAAATTCCAATACTTTCCATTAATGTCCTCATACATCAAATTCCAACATCCCATGTAAATGATTGGCTCTTTTTTCTCTCACTACTTAATTGTAGATTAAGGATATAAATGGAAGAAAATAATTTATGTAATAGAAATATCCCAAAATAACTTATATTTTTTTATCAAAACATTCTTCTAATATGTGACTTATACTCATTCCAATTCAAAATATAAGTTATGTTTTAGAAATTTTACATGTATCAAGGAAAGGAATTAAAAGTTATTAACTCATTAAATTTGTCAAAACAAATTACCGTTCTTTTTAGTACTACCCCTATTAAATGTATTAAATTTCCATTTTATCTCTTCCTTTTTAATTGACGCCATCAACAAAACCAAAAAAAAATATTATTACACTATACATTACGTAAATATAACATATTTTGGATTAAGGAGTATTTTGGACAAGGGAAACTAAGAAAATATTTGAAATGATTTGCATGAGTGTGGATCCCATGTATAATGATATTACGGTAGAGGCAACCTGTAAAGCACCAATACTCCAAGAAAATAGACACACCCATGAAGCATCAATACTCCAAGAAAATAGATACACCTGTATCCGATACACAATACAATATGATATGCGTACTATACTTATGAATAGGTATCAATCTGTATCATTTTATATTTATATGTATCACTTCAAATTTTTATAATATAATAGAACCATTTGAAATTATTATAAATATTTTATAATTTATTTTAACATTATCATAATTTTTGAAATATTTAATACTCATTTTTTCAATAAATAGATTTATTAATTATATATATAAATAATTATATGAATAATATTATATATATATAAATATCTCTTGCATCAATATTCTAAAAATTTAAAAATTATTATATCTCTTATATTATATTATATTATATCTGATAAATACATATATATATATATATAGTGGAAGAATTATGTTACGTTGGTAAATGATGTGACTGTCCCCGTGATTACGATGCAATCTATTATCATCCTATAATCATTCTAACTGTTCGCCTAAGCGCATCTTTTCCCCCTGTCACTTCATCTTGAACGAATTTAAAAATAAAAAAATGAACCACTATCACTTAAGATTTAATTGGTAATAGAGTTATCCTGGCTTAATTATAAATATCGAGTTTGAACTTTAAAAATATAATCATATTAAATATATGGTAACAGAGTTTATCACCTGAAAGGATCCTACCCGACTTAATTTAGATTAGTCTGTACTCTAATAAATTATTCAGTTGAAGTAAGGTAAATTTATGATAGCAGATACACATGTGAAAACAAATGAAAAATGAAAAAGGCTTTAGTAAATTATACACTAGTTGGCCAAAAGAAAAATACCTTTGATTTTATCACATCAATTTTCTTATATTTTAAGGAATTTTTATATAGTTTAATAATAAAAAATGGAATATATATCAAGTTAGTCATATAAATAACATGAATTAATAAGGGGCATTTATGAAGAAATTAATTCAATGATTCAGACATAAGTTATATTTCCCCTATTTCTTAATATAAGAGACACAAAAAAAATTACATTGATCAAGAAAAGTAATAAATTTATCTAAAAAAAATATTATTATTTAATACTAATAACTTTTACATCATGCGATTAATAACTTTTTTATGTAAGAGTATTTTTGAAAAAAAAATAATTAAATACACTATACAAACACTTATATTCCTTATATTTTAAAGATAAAAGTATACTTTTGGTCCCACAACTTTACACTAGGTTTCATCTTAATCCCTTAGTTTTATTTTATTTCTTTTTAATCATTTAATGTTCAAAATATAATTAAATGTTTCCCTATTACTAACATCTTTAATTATGTTAACAAAAATGCTGATAAAACATTATTCAATGTTGACATATCAATTTTTATTATCAAGTTATCAATATTTTTTATTAATCTTTGGTTTAAAATATTTTTTAATTAAATTGAAAGATGAAAAATAAATAATTAAAAATCAAAACTTCTAAACAAAAACTTAATCTTAGATTTTTTTTTTATAAAAAGTAAGTTGGATAAATATGTAAGTATTTAGAAATGATGTATCAGTATTTTCTACTAATATAATTAATCGTGTTAATTATAGAGAAAATTTTAATTATATTTTAAAAGTTAAAGAATTAAAAAGAAATAAAATAAAGTTAAAGAATCAAAATAAAACTTAGTATAAAGTTAATGGACTAAAAATATATTTTTACCTATTTTAAAATATAAAAATTTTCTGATTATGCCTTATACTAAGAAACAAGAGAAGTATTTTAGATTAATAGATATCTTTTCTCAACTATTTATATTCAAAATCAAACGAAGTCTATTTTTAAATAATTGAAAATGTAATAATAAATTTGACAAATCTTTTAAAAGTTTTATTTATGATATTATTTAATTTTTAAGAAGTTTCAAATTAAAAAAAGTACAATTTCTTCTTCTTCTTTTTTTTTTACTAATTTTTAATTTTAATCTTTTTCTCCCAAAGCATTCCCAAAAATTAAAACACACCTACAGGAAATTAAATACATGCCCTACCAACGAGGAAGCGCCATCGCCGATGTCGACCTCTCAGAGCCTCGCCATGTCATCACATCAACGCCTCTACTAGCGCGTGTAATTCACCCTTCAAGGTTTCCTCGCCGTTTAGTACACGGGAGTCTCTCGCGGGTGAGAAACTTTACCACCTATAACCATTCTGGGTCACGTTTCATGAGATCCTCTGCCACAAACAACTAGCGGCCCATAGTCAAATCACTTATTTTTAACTACCCAGAAAGATAGGCATCGCGATCTACGCCTTTGGGATCGGACGGAGGTCATTATGCCGCGTGGGAGGTAGCGTGGAGAGTGATGATTGGGCGAAGGTGTCAGAAATAATGTGATAATGATATGATATATGTGGGGGTACGGAAAGTATGTGTACCCTCTTCTGACAAGGTCATCGTTTTACGCAATCTGAATGAAAACGAAACTTGACTTTACTCTTGATTTTGACTCGGAAATTCTGCCTACACTTGACTAGGATTCCAATTTTGAACAAGACATGAATACATTTTAGGAAAAGAGGTCCCTAAATCCATAAATTAAATTGAGATCAATTTATGACCTGTAACATTTTTTATGGATAAAAAAATTACATAAATTAAATCTTGAATACTTATCAAAATTCAGATAGATTTGACAATTTCAAAGTTTACAGAAAATATTTCAGATTATTTATCAAATAAGATTTTTATATTGACTACAAGATTTGAACCTAAACCTTTTTAAAGACATGGATCAAGTGCTTACCAATTGTATCCATCTTTGTTGACTAAAAGTTAAATTTTAAAAAATGCTGTTAAGAATCCATGGAAAATCATTTCAAAGCTATTTCTCATAAAAATAAGAAAAGTTGTGAGAAACAAGGCGCGTCCCAAATTTTCTCACGAAATACAACCCATGAGAGACTGTGAGAAGTTTGATTGAGGTTGAAAAAGTCCTCATGGAAAATGTTTCTTACAACACAAATGAGCGGTAACAAATTTCTCATGCCTTCATAGTCCCTAAGAAACATTCTTCACATTGGATAGTTCATTGTTGCCATACCTTACTTTATTACATTATTTTCCATGTATAATAGCATATATGATGCTAAATGAGCTAATAGAAGGTTGAATCATTAGAAAATTGAATAGGAAAAGTTAAATTTTTCAAAACACTATTCATATGGTAATTTGATTTTTCTAGCTAAACTTTGAAAAATCATAACTAAATCTAGGAAAATCTTATGAGGATGATTCAAGTTTCTAAAAATAGCTAAAAATATTTTCTACATGGGAAAAATATAAAAATGGAACTTAATTAATTCTAATTCATTCATAAAACTCATCAAATTATACTATTTATTTGGTCAAAACTACTTTCGCAGATTTTCTGAGCCATCTTCAAAAATGCATAACAATTTTTATACTTATCCAATTCAATTGATCTTTGGCTTTGTGGAAAGCTCTCTTTGTCTACTTTCCAGGAATATATAACATTCATATAGAAAACTGGATTTCGAATGAACAGTAATCATATAACTAATCAATGCGCAAAGTGGACAGATTTACATGCCAACTTCCAAAAACTAAATACATAACCTACTTACGTGATTCAAGCTCTTCCAAAATATGTTCTTCACATCACAAGAACTCTAAAGGAACATTATAGTAGCAAAATACAGCTTCATGAAAATACATATGATTTCATATATAATTACAAAAAAAAAAGCAACTAATGTAGCTATAAATCTAATCATTATTAATCTTCTCCTTCCCTCTTGTCTTCTTGGAGGTCTTGCCATCACTTGAACCTATCATGTTAGTGCTTGGGGGTGAGATTTGGAAAAATCTCAGTAGCTAGTTTATCTCTTGCAGATATATCATTCAAGTTTCACAAACGTTTCACATATAAACATATAAATCATTAAAATACCATATTGTCAAGTAAAAATTTCTACAGAGTTTCTCCTTAGAAAATGGACATCCCGGGCAATAAAATCCCTCATTTTGCAGCCAAGACCAGTCACAGAACAACACAAATATAATATAGCAACAAGTTATAATCATGGAAATAACAAAGAATAACATATTGCAATAAAATAAACCCAGCTACCTTTTATGTTTTCCTTTACTTTTGCACTTGGAATCAAAACTTCCATTAGCTTTCTTGAACTCCCACAAGTCCTAAAACATCATTCAATATCAACTTAATCAACTCGAAATAAGGGTTACCTTACAAAGTCTCACTAAAATCCTAAAAATCCAAATTCTTTATCTCTTGGTTTTCCTTGAATCCAATACTTGTTTTTAGCTAATTTGGATCCAAGGAATCCAATTTTAACATCAAAACAATGAAAATCCAACTCTTTCCCATCATACTAAGCTCACCAAAATCTGACTTATAGGAAGAGAAATTGGTTTTTCCCAAAACTTCCTTAAATCATACTATACTTAATTCCTCTTGCAAAATCTCATACCAAATCATGATTTTATACTTTAAAAAAACTCCCCATACTCAAACAAACTTAGACTGAATTTGTACAGAGATGGGAAAGGAAATATTTCATGGAAACTTTAGGCAAACAACCAAGAAAAGATACTAGAATACTTGTAAGTCATAAGAGAAACACTTATAAATTTTCCTGGATTTTCCTCCAATTTTTTTCTTCCTCCCTCACGTGGCTGCCCTTCCTTTCTTCACTTTGCAGACTTCTCTTCCGCCAAGACATGGGAAAGGAGGGAGTATATATAAATTTTTCCAACTCATAAAAATTTGTCACTTAATGTTCTTGATTTTTCTTGTAATTTCATGAAAATAATAAACTACGGCTATTTTGTCATGTGCAGCTTGTGGAGCACGAAATAGGGAGTATTTTGGTTCAAAAATTTTAGATATTTACTTATCCAAATATATCTTAAACCGGTCTGTACAAATAAAGCTACTTTAGCATATGTTTTACTATTATTGGGATACTAATTATAATTATATTGTGATATAAAATTATCATAATATACTTATCTCAATTGGTCCAAATATAAAATTCACATATTTTTCTTGAATGAATACTACCTTTTCCCGCAGTCCAGACTGACCTTTATCGGGTAAGACATTAATATTAAATCATAATTATCCAATAAATATTATTTTGATCTTAATAAATTTCATATTATATTTCATTAGTCTTAACTCAATGAGAACTTCATTTTGATTATAATTTTTTATATTTACAAAAATACTCTTAATTCGAGATTATTTATAATTTTTTAAACTTTTAGGTCATTAGATATAATTTTCTCCAAAATTCATAAAATTTGTTTCGCCCTCTTCTTCTTCTCATTCCCTTTTTTTTTTCCTTCCTCTTCTACTTCTTTTCTTTTCTTTTTTCAAGAGTAAAATAATCATTTTTTTATCTTTTTTTCTAATCGAGATAATTAACCTCTTTACTTTATATCATATAAAATGGTGTACATTCATTTTTGCAAATTCTTTATAGATTTTAAAATATTGGACCTTAAATATTTAAGAGAAAATTTCATATGATATTACAATTGTGATGGAGATTTCCCACTGAATTTAGTCCATGAGAACTTTCTCACTGATATTTGTCATGAGAAATGGCTTCTCTCAGCTAAATTTTGTGAAAATTTTTTTTTTTGCAATCAATAAGAGTTGTTTTCATGAGAACTATCCTATTTTAGGTTTCTCCCAAGGGTTTGTTTGAATGTATCTCTATTTTAATATTATCAAAATAATTTTGTAGAGCCGTTTTCTAGAACAAATTTTAGGAAGAAAAAAAAATTGGTTGAATAATTATTACCAAAATCATAACTAGTAAATGTTAGATAAATTATTTAAAATTTATAACTTTGTGATTGATGAGGTGGATATTTCTTACATTTTCTTGTGTTTTTTGAAATAAAAAATGTAAAATATTTTGAATTTTTTGTTCTTTTATTTTTCTACTTTTTATAATATTTTATTAAAAAACAAATTTATCAAACGAGACTTTTTATTTTTTATTTTTTTGTTTTCAAAACAAAAAAATGTGTTTTGAAAATATGAACCCCTAATATGCATTATTCTTGAGAAAATTTGTGAGAAAGAGATTTCTCATTGATTTTTTCCATTTTTCTCATGGATTTTGTCCATGAAAAACTGACTATTTCGGTGCTGTAATTTGTTCTTTCCATGTCTTCATTAGCTTGTCTCTACAAAATTATTGTGAAAAAAAAAATCTAAAATGACATGAGGAAAATCCAATCAAAATTCGAAAAGAATGACATTTCTCATACTTGCACGGCAAAGAAGATAAACTTGTTTTTTTTATGGGATCAACTTGTTTTCTATGTCCTTATAAGTTATTTTCCCTAATTTATATTTCATAAATAAATACATGATTTCTATATAAAGGAAATAAAAATAATTTGCAGAATAACTAAAAATTCAAAGGGCATTTCATATATATATATATATATTCAACTATTTTTTAAAAAAATACATAATAAATTGATGAAACGAATCACAATCGCTAATTTGACTCTTAAATTTATCATGTTTATAGCTAACTTACTAATAGATTAAGGAATAGTTAATTGAAACTATATGCATTTGAGTGTTCAAAGTCTTGAGAGTTCTTCAGTAGATGAAATTGTTATGATTACATTCCTTAGCTAATTAGACTTTAGGTCTCATGCATACATGAAGTCTAAAATAAATCATGTTGAATCAAAAGTTTTGATGATTTTAAACAATTAAAGTATGAAAGGAGAATATCAAAGGAGATTTTTTACTATAAACACTGGGCAAAAAGCTTTGAATATTACTTATTAATGTTACCACAATGTTGAAACGAGTTATTTCAAGATTATCAAATATTAACATATGTTAGAATTGAGAAGTATTGGGTAACAGATGAATTTTATGTTTGATTTAAGTTTATTTTGTGTAAAATTCAAACTTTGCTTAATGAAATTTGAAGTTACATAGTTTTTATCTATGATAGATAAATTTCGGTTCTAAAATTCATTGTTAGTGAAAGTGTATAAAATTCACATAAAGTTTAGTCAAAATTTGAATGTTAGTGAATCTTAAAAAGAGTTCAGAGTCACCTCCTCTGACAGACAAACTTTGGACTTCAAATTGTAAATTTCGAAATGAGAATTTGCGAGTCTCGCTAAAGCATATCTCTGGTGGACAAAATTTGCAATTCAACATTCAAACTTCATAAAGAAGAACTTTTGTATCATGTTGAACATATCTC
The DNA here is from genome assembly GCA_026686845.1 of Adenanthera pavonina. NCBI lineage: Eukaryota > Viridiplantae > Streptophyta > Magnoliopsida > Fabales > Fabaceae > Adenanthera > Adenanthera pavonina. The sequence goes on from JAIVEN010000017.1 coordinate 17,752,482, forward strand.
TAATAAACAAGTTTCAGCTTCTGAAATTCGAATTTCGAATGCATTATAAAAACCTGAGACAACTATTCAAACTCTTCAGAAGCACTTTCCATATGAAAATTCATATAAACTAATATGGGATATCTTTGATAAACTTGAAATTCGAATGTCACATTATAATAGACAAATTTTGAAGTTCAACGTTAAAATCCTTAACTTTCTGTCCCTGTGAAATTTGTCTGTTGAAGTCCCAAAATTCAAATTTTAGTATATCAGACGCATTAAATGTAGTTGGTGAATGATTATTTTTGTAGAGTATCTATTGGTTAATGTTTCTAATGGCTAAATTTTGTGTTTAATGACTAGTAAAGTCACAAATTTATAAACAAAATTTCATTTAAAGATGTAAGCAACAGATATTAAGTCTATCTTTGCAAAAATTTTGCTAAATTTCTTAATCAAAGCTTTTTCATGCACACACCACATTTATCGTGCCATAAATTTCATATCTATTTTATTTTAGAGAGTTTTCAATTATGTATAAATTCTTTTCTTCACATGGAAAAAAGATTATTTATGAAGGGAATCATAAAGGGATTTGGGAAACACTTATAAAAGTGTTGAGAGAGAATTACTATGTTCTTATAACAGGGCATGGGCATTGTACTGTGGTATTGCAAGAAGCCCATTGTATCTTTGCATATAGTGAAAAATCTCAAGTGGTGATTTGGGAAATGGACGTAGGTCAAGTGGATCAAACTGAATTAGGATAAATCACTAGGTCTTTTCTTCCTTTACCTTATATATATATATTCACTTTCATCATACTCTATTTTTCTACAAACTTTTGCTTTCACTATTATATTATGTTTTTGTAAAAAAATTTTAAACTTCTCAATTTATCGTCTCTTGGGAAACCAATATTCCTAACATGTGGTATTAGAGTTTGGACTCCCAGCTAAAGGATTTAACCATCCAGGAGAGTTCATGACTGGTTTTGGAGAAAACGTACTACTAGAAGGGAACAATATCAATAGATCACTAGGCTTCAGTGGAGAATACTATGGATACTAAAAGATGAGAATGTAGATATATCTTCAATCCATAGACCTGAAGATCTGGCTAATCATAAAGAAAGGTAACTTTGTGCCAATAAAGATACAAGACGATAGCACAAACAAAGAGAAGCCTGAAGAAGAGTAGAATGATGAAGATAAAAGAAGAGTTTTACTAAACTTTAAAACAAAACACTCTCTAATCAATGCTTTAAATCAAGATAAGTTTTACAGAGCTTCCCATTATTTTACAACCAAAGGAATACAAGATACTGTAGAGATTGCTCATAAAGGAACTAGGGAGCGAGGGAGAACAAACTAAATATTTGCATTGGTGAATATGAAAACTTCAAAATGAAAGAAGGAGAAAGAATGAAAGAGCTACAAAAGAGGTTTACTCTTATCGTGAATCAATTGAAGAGCTTTGGGAAGGAGTATTCTCAACTTGAGAAAGTCAGAAAGATTCTCAAAGTTTTATCCATTGAGTGGTAACTAAAGGTGACAACCATAGAAGAAGCCAGAGAAAAATTAATGACATCTGTTACAACACTCTTTCGAAGTGTAGAAGAATATGAAGGAAAAGTGAAAGCTCTCAAAGAATCTTCTTCTGACAAGAGAAAGAAGAGTCTAGCACTCAAATTAGAATCAGAAGATGATGATGATGATTATGAAAAAGTTATTGAGCCAAATGAAGAAACAATGGCTATGCTAGTGAGAAGATTTGGAAAGATGTATGGCAAGAAGAAATTCAGAAAATTCATGAAGAAGGATAGAGCTACCAGTAGTAAGAAAGAAAACAAAGACTTTACCATATGCTATGAATGCAAGAAATCTGGACACATCAAATGAGAGTATCCTCAGCTTATCAAGAAGTAAGGAAAAAACAAAATGGCAGACAAAGGGAAAAAGAAGAAAGCCTTCGTGTTAAATCAAGTGTTTTGATGATTCTAAACAACTAGAGCTTGGAAGGATGATATCAAAGAGATACAAGAACAGACAAGTAAAGCAATTCAAGAAGAAATATGTGAAGAATTAGACATTAGTATTTCTCACAATGTACATAAGGGTAAAAGGCTTTGATTTTCATTTTCTCAAACTCTCACTGCATTTAAATATATGTTTTTCACGTTATCCTATGTTAACATATATTAGATTTGAAAAACACTGACTAACAGATGAATTTTGAATTTATAAACCTTACATATTTTGTTTACAATTGGAACTTTGTTGATTGAAATTCGAAGTTCTAGAGATATCACCACTGACGAATGAATTTCGGGTATTAAAATTTAAATTTCAAGTTAAGCATAGTTAGTGGAAAGTGCAAAATTCGTCTGAAGTCATGACGACATTCGTTTGATATTGAAGTGGAAAAAGAGTTTAAAAACAGTCCCTCTAACAGACAAATTTTGAATCTCAAAATTTGAATTTTAAAGTGAAGACTTGTAAGTCAGCTCAGAGGTGTCTCTGATAGATGAATTTTGAAAGTGCAAAATTCAAATTTCGAAAGATAGAACTCTTGTGCCATGTTGAGCTAAGCTCAGACAGACGAATTTTAGGCCTCCAAAATTCAAGTTTCGAGAGCCCTGCAGAAATATGAGATAATTGTTCATATCCAATAGATGCACTTTGGATATGAAAATTTGCACGTTCTAATATAGGATATATTTGAAAAAATCAAAATTCAAATTTCACTAATGAACAGATGAATTTAGGAAGTTCAATGTTAAAGACTTCAGCTTATGGTCTCTGTGAAATTCGTCTATTGGCACCCAAAATTTGAATTTCAATATGTCAGATGCATTAAATGCGGTTAGTGAACGGATAGTTTTGCAGAGCAACATTGGGTAAAGTCTCTAACGGTTAGATCTTGTGTCTAACGACTAGTTAAAATACAAATATACGAATAGAACTTCATTTGAAGTTATGGGTAACAAATCTATGCTGTAAATTTCAAAATTCTATTGAAATCTTTAGTCGAAACCTTTTACTCTCTCACACTTTATTCTATATTGTTGTGAGGGGTTATCACAAGGGATTTGAGAAATACTTTGTAAGAATGTAGAGTGTAAATTTGAAAGCTCTTAGAACAAAGCATTAGCTTGTACTGTGACATTGTAAGGAGCACACTAAATCCTTGCAAGATAGTGAAAAATCTCAAGTGGTAGTTTAAGGACTAGACGTAGGTGAAGTGGTTAGACCGAACTAGGATAAATTTCTGTGTTATTTCATCTCTTACCTTACATTTGCTATATTGCTTTGTACTATGTTTTCTGCAAAATCTTTGCTGTCACTATTCTATCACGTTTTTATAGAAAAAATTTGAACTTCCCAATTCACCCCATTTTTGGGAAGCTAGCAGACCTAACACTTTGTGTCATCTATCTGGGGAGATAACTCAAATGAAGAAGATGCAGTAGAAGATGATGAAATTGCAAATCTTTGCCTAATGACTTAAGAGACTGTAAAAGAGGAAGAGAATCATAACCAAGACAGTGAAAGTGACTCTAAGGTAACTGATTCTAAATCTTCCTATAATGAACTGCATGATACATTTAATGACTTACTTGCTAAGTTTGTTAAATTTTCCAGGCAATTGTCTCAAGCTAAAAAGAAAATTAACAAACATGAAAATGAATCTCATGCATCTTGCATTGTATCACAATCTTCTTCTTCTACTCCTTCTATCTACACCTTATGCATTGAGCTAAGAGATAAGAATGCTTGTCTTAATAAGGCTCTAACTAGATTCACTAGAAGTCATGATATGTTGAAAGTGTTACGTGGTAAACAAATAATGAGTCAAAGTAAGATGGGTCTAGGATATGACACTTGTGCTATAAAAGAAAAGTTGAAACACAAAAAGAAAAATCTTTATTAGAGAAATTTTGTGCATGCTAAAGGGAATTCAAATTACAATGAGACAACCCAAAGTATAGAGTTATTCCCAGCTCCCAGAAATAAAAAAGAAAGATATTATTTACATTGTTTCATATTTACATCTTTTTCTTCTAGCCCCTTCTTCACTTACCACTTATTTAACAAGAAGGGTCATATATCCTCCTCTTGTGCATAGAAGAAGGAAGGAGATGGTAATGGAATGAAGTGGGTTCCCAAAGGTACTTTAGTACCCAGGGGAGGAACTAATAAGAAATGACCTAGGTAAATATATGCACCTAAGAAAAAGAACTAAAAGTTGTTTTGCAGGTGTGTCTCAAGGTCAAGAAAAACAAGTGGTATATGGATAGTGCTTGTTTGAGACACATGATAGGAGACCAAAAAAAACTTATTGTGCTAAGAGATAAGAAAGGAGGAAATGTTAGTTTTAGTTGTGACCAATCTGGCATGGTGGTTGGTATTTGAATTGTGGGCAAGAATCCATAAACATCTATACAAGAAGTACTATTTGTGATAGGACTTAACCATAACTTGCTAAGTAAGAGCCAAACCTGTGACAAAGGCAACTGAGTTTTCTTCAATTCCAAATTCTAACTAGTCATCAGAAAAAGTGACCATAAAATTATTCTCAAAGTATAAAGAGATGGTAATTGTTATACCATTGATTTAGATGAATTGCGCAGTCTAGAGTCAATATACTTAATTAGTAAAAATGATTAGTGCTCGCAATGGCATGGGAGATTAGCTAATGTTAGCATGCATTAATTAAACAAACTTATTAAAAATGAACTTGTCCTTGATTTACCTAATATCTCTTTTGAAAAGGATAGAGAATGAAATTCTTGTCTTAAAGGGAAACAAACTAAGTCATCTTTTAAATATAAAAATATTGTCTCTATATCTAGACCACTTTAATTGCTTCACATGGACTTGATAGGTTCTAGTCATGTTAAGAGCATTAGTGGTAACCTAGATGTGCTTGTTGTAGTAGATGACTATTTTGGATTTACTTGGACTTTATTTCTTTCTTTTGAAGATAAGATATTTTAGGCATTTTTTATCTTAGCTATGAAAATGTAAAATGAGAAAGTTTGCTCTATTGTATGTCTTAAAACAGATCATGGTGGTGAGTTAAAAAATGCTCAATTTGCTACCTGCTGTGAAGAAAAAGGAATAGAGCACAAATTCTTTGCTCCAAGAACACTTTAACAGAATGATGTTGTTGAGAGGAAAAATAGAGTGTTAGAGGAAATGGCTCGTACGATGTTGAATAAAAAGTGACTGCAAAAGTACTCCTAGCTTGATGCAGTAAGAACAACATGCTATCTAATGAATAGAGCCTACATTAGACCCATTCTTGGTGAAACTCCATATGAGCTATATAAGGGAAAGAAGCCCAACCTCTCTCATCTTCATGTTTTTGAATATACTTGCTACATCCACAACAACAACAAAGATAATTTGGGTAAGTTTGACGTCAAATCAGATGAAAGTATATTTCTTGAATATTCAAATAGAAGTAAAACATATAGAACATTTAACAAGAAGTCTAAGACTATAGAAGAATCTGTGCATATAGTGCTTATTGAAAATGAGACTCTTTCTAAACCTGACTTAGATGAGGATGAATTGATTTCTAGCTTTAAAAAGATTAGTCTCTCCAAAGAAGATAAAACTGAACCTCCAAAAAATCAAAATCTACTACTGTAAAGAAATATATTCAGGAGAAAGATTATGAATTTGAAAATAATGAAGAAATTTCTTAAGAGCTACCTAAAGCTTGGAGATATCAAAGGAGTCATCATGTTGATCAAGTGATTGGAGATATTCAAGAGAATGTTAAAACAAGAAGGCAACTTAGGGATCTAATAAATCATTGTGTATTCATTTCTTAAATTGAACATGGTTGTATTAAAGAAGCATTAAGTGATGAATACTGGATTAATGCAATGCAAGAGGAACTTAAATAGTTCTAGAGGAATCAGGTTTGGGACTTAGTACCTAGGACCAATGATCATTCGATTATTATAACCAAATAGGTATTTAGAAACAAGCTTGATGAATCAAGTGTAATCACAAAAAATAAAGTCAGATTGGTAGCTAAAGATTATAATCAGGAAGAATGCATAGACTATGAAGAGACTGTTGCTCCAGTTGCAAGATTGGAAGCAATAAGGATATTTCTAGCCTATGCTTGCATAAAAGTTGTCAAGCTTGACCAAATGAATGTCAAAAGTGCTTTTCTTAATGGCTATATTATGGAAGAAGTTTATGTTGAATAACCTCCAGGTTTTGAGGACTCAATAAAGGCCAACCATGTCTATAGACTAAAAAAAGCTCTTTATGGCCTAAAGCAGTAGAGCTTGATATGAAAGACTAAGCAACTTCTTAACTAAAAAGGGGTTTACATAAGGAAAAGTGGACACTACTCTTTTCATTAAGAAAGTTAATTCAGATTTGCACATTATTCAAATTTACGTTGATAATATTATATTTAGTGCTACTATTAAAAGTTTATGCAAGGATTTTGCTAAGTTAATGCAAGGCGAATTTGGAATCTCAATGATGGGAGAACTGACATTCTTCCTGACCAAAAATCAAGCAATGTAGTGATGAAATCTTTCTCTGTCAAACAAAGTATGTGAAAGAGCTTTTCAAGAAGTTTAGGATGGAAAATGTAAAGGCAATTGGCACCCCAATGAGTACTTCAACAAAACTTGATATGGATGAAGAGGGAAAATCATTTGACATCACCAAATACAGAGGAATCATAGGATCTCTATTATATCTGATAGTTAGCAGACTAGATATAATATTCAATGTGTGCATGTGTGCAAGATTTCAAGCATATCCCAAGGAATCACATACAACAATAGTAAATAGGATCTTCAGATATCTCAAGGGGACTTCTCAAATGGATTTATGGTATCCATGACAATGTGGAAAAGAGCTAATCGAATATACTGATGTTGACTTTGCTAGATCCAAAACTGATCAAAGAAGTACAAGTGGAACCTGTTAACTATTTGGTGGATTTTTTGTATCATGGTTCAGTAAAAAACAAAATAGTATAGCTCTATTTACTACTGAAGCTAAATATATTGCTACTGGAAGTTGCTGTGCATAAATTCTTTGGATAAAGCAACAACTAAAAGATATTGAAGTTAATCTACATCAAGTTCCTATTAAGTGTGATAACTCTAGTGCTATCAATATCACAAAAAATCCAGTAATGCACTCCAGAACCAAGCATATAGAGATCAAACATCACTTCATAGAGATCATGTTCAGAGAGGGGATATAGTCCTCGAGTATGTTCCAACAGAAAATCAACTAGCTGACATCTTCACCAAGCCTCTCGCTAAAGATAGATTCAACTTCATAACAAAAGAATTCGGAATGGTAAATCCCAATGAGCTGTAAGCAAGTTTCTATCTTAATATTTTTATTTTCTGAAGTTAATTCATTAAATCAAATACTAACTTAAGCATCGAAATATGTATAAGATGTTTTGCAAGTACTCCTCATGATCTTATATGATAAGAAATCAGAATAATAGAGTATCTCAGACCTCAACAAGCAACATTTGCTGAAGAAAAATGGAAATTTGAACTTTCAACATCTGTTTGTAAATTCTATCCTTCAACATTCGAATTTTAATAGCCAGTAGATGAACTTCTATACTTTCTCTGGCTTATTGAGTGATGTTGCTTGTTCAAAATTTGAACTTTGGCCGTTTAAGAGCTGAATTTTAGTGCTTTGTATAATAAGCGTATGTTTCAGCATGCTTGAAATTCGTCTATTGATTTCTTAAAATTTGAATTTTAATTATTAGTATATGTATGTGGCATGTTTATGTGTGTACCATATTTGAACTTTGATGATTCAATATTCTCATTTTGGGTATTTCTTTGTAAAGTCTTAAAATTCAAAATTTGAATTCCAACATTCGTCTATTGGATATCATGAGTTTATATGCTTTCTGATTGATACTTCGAAATTCAAACTTCGAGGACACAAAGTTCTTCTGTTGAAGCTTCTGTCTATGTTTCAGTCTTTGACAGTAGCATTTCAAGACTAAAATACAAATGTTGAGATATTGTCTAAGAAGTAAGCCTCTGATAGTTGAATTTCAAGGTTGAAAATTCATCTGTCAAGACAGCTTCTTTATGCTTTGTGGGAACATAAGCATTCAAAATTTGAATTTTGGCCCCCCAAAATTTTTTCTGTCGAACAATTACAAAAGAGGATTCAGAGAAAGAAATACAACTGTATTTGCATTTCAACCATTACATTTCTCATTCTTTCTCAACCATTTTCAAATTCCTTCAACCAAACTCATTTTTCCACTAATTAAAATCTAAACGAAACTCTACAAACACCTTTGGAGCATTCCTCAAAGTACATTTCTAGTGAAAATGGCTTGAGTAAAGAATACGAACGTTGGAGCTAAACAAAGAAGAACCAAAAGATCAATCAAGTCTCAGTACGCATCAAAAGAAGGTGAAACTCAAAAACAAAAAGCCAAATCAAGCAAGGGAACACCTTTGAAAAAGCAGAAAACACCTTCAAAGCTAGAATTATAGAAGTATACACCTACTGCTCATGCGTCACATATAGAGTCTAAGGAGTTGTAGATTGTAACACCTTACCCCAACACATCTCCAAACTTAACCAAATGCTTCAAAAAAAAAACTAACCAAATGAAACCAAAACACCTTAACTCTACCTCCCGGATCATCAGATCAGCAGAAAAACAACACAAGACACCCCAAGAACACCAGAGCAGTCGAGACAGAGTGTAGGGTTGCGGCTGCTATAATGCCACCGCGGCATCAGTGCTCTCGGGTTTTAGTATTGATGAAATAGGGTTCCGGTGTTACGACCTCATTTCTGGCGCCGCGGTGCCCTATGCTGATATCACATCAACAAATTTCCTAAGTTTCACGATAAGCTTCCAATGCGCATAACTTTATACTTCGACCTACGATTAACTTGATTCCAACTTTTACTAGTCAATCTTTCACAACCTATCCATAGACACCAATTTCACCTTAATCCATTTCCGTATGGATATTTTGGACACCTGATACCGTTTTGGCATTTTTTTTTAATCAAAACTTACAACTTTCCACCTCCAATTGTCACCAACAGCTATTTGGCACTCAAGGACCATTCACACAGGTCCTAACTAACTTAACCAACTTGTCCAAAAAGGTTTCACCTCAAAGAAACCACTCTTCTGAGATTTGACCCCCTTGAACCCTAAATTGACATAATGCACTATTTGCCTTAAAATAGACCAACAAGGCCCAAATCTACCTTTGAGTTCCCATACACTACCATTCCGACACCACGTCACTCCAAATCATACATACACCACATCACATCATACTTATCACATTCAATGATTCCACATCAATATCATTAACATTATCATCTCATATTATCTAATATAGTCATAACATCGTTATCATCACTAAAATCACAAACATTTTATCCCACTTGGCACAACATAAACATGGACATTACAATATACTAGCGAGACTTGGAAATTCCCACGTCCAAGAAACTACTCCCTTATCTTCTCCGGACTAATACCAGAACCTTCACCAGAAATGTTAGTTCATAGGAAAAGGGGTGTAAGACAAAGTCTTAGTAACCGGGAATAACTACACACAATATATATACTGATCCACACAACCATGCATATGGTGTAATGAAATGCTAATGAATGGTATGCATGTTCTCCCTCATACACGGCTAGAACCACAAGCTGTCGTCATCACAAGACATATCAATAGATGACGCCCTTCTAATAGTCAATGAAGACTGATTCTAGGACATCACCAAGCTCACCTTATCATAATACAACCTAGCCAAAGGCTACACTAAAGCTTAGACCATGGCCCTTCTTCCCCTAGACTACTGTGAATTGGTGGTGATTTAAGAAAGGTGCATCCCCAAATCCACTGCCACCTAGCTCTCTTGGCCATAGGAGAGAATTTAGTGACAGGGATATTTCATCTTATCATCTTATCCACTACAGCCTGTCTCTTATAAGGAGAGGATTTAGGGATAAGGATCTTTATCATATCATCATCACCTCAACATCAATCTCTCGTTATGCAATCATATGGTGATGATGTATATGTTGTGCCAACATGCCTTGAAGCGCATACACACACATATATATATCATCAAAATCATCATATGGACATACTAGTATGCAATTGTATGTGGATGCTACAAAATCATACACACACATCATATATCGTCATCCTATCTCAACTGGTCATGCGCATACCACGATATGTGGAAAAATCATACACATACACATCCAATATCGTGGTATGAAAAAGAACATGCATATATACATATATATATCAACACATAATCAAATAAATCAAACACCCAGTTACCTCAGGTTGTCAATACTACACACACACAATTCCACTAACTTCTTGGGTTATCCGACACACTTGTACTCTTGTGGTCAACGAAACAACCTTCACAATATCATAATACCTTTATTAACACAATATACCACTGGACCAAAAACCACAATTTGACTATTTAGGCCTAACCCAAAGTTCCAACACCATTTCTATGCATCATTGAGCTCCCAAAGACCAATCAAACTCTAACCAACAACACACACTTCAGATTTCATACTCCCTTTAATAATTCCAACCTAAGGTTAAGTTCAAAACATGCATACTCCCTTTAAAACTCATGCCCAAGCATCATAAACATCAAATCACACCTCATTGATCCCCTTTTATTCATTGTAATTGGTGGATTTCAGTCAAACCCGAAAGCCCCAACTATACACCCTAAAAATCCAACTCAGCATCAAAGAAAAATGAAGAGGGAGGAGTAGAGATCACTTACCAACGGAGATTGAAGCTTCTATAGCTTGAAAAACATCTCCAAGGTCATATTACATGAAACCCTAGCAGAGCTTCTTCTTTCTCCCTCAGTTTATCCCTCGCCAGTCTGACTGAAATGTTTCTAGTTTATACAAAATATTCCACACTCGTTGCGGCGTGGATGTTCTTGGCCTAAAAAAATAGTCCTCTAGTTCTACACATGACATCAATTGCACTTGGTTAACTGGAGACTAAGTTAAGGATAATGTAATAAGGTTCGTTATACAGATGACCACAAAGCCTCTTTGCAATTCTGAGCATATTTTAAAGGAATTCACTATGAAAATTGTTGCAAAGAAGGTAATCACTCCTCATTGTACAAATCTGGAATAATTTCTCATTTCAAATAATTTTGATGTTGGATTTTGGATGAGGAGTTACAAAAACCTTCTAGAGGTTAAAAAGAGATATAATGATGAAGTGATCCAAACTTGGTATGCATCCTTAAAGTTCAATGACAAGGAGAAATATCAAATGACTCTCAGGTCTAGGAATCTATGGCTGACTGATGAAAACCTCAACGACATTCTAATATTCTTAGACATAATGGATTCAAAATTGATATCTTTGCCACCAAGTATATGGACGAGGATGATGAAGCAGATGAAGAGGGTGGAGAATATCTAAACTACAATGAGAGCACAATTCTAAAAGCACTCTTCAAGAGAAGAGAGAACATGCTACAACTGAAAAATGTGAAGCCTTTTGATCTTAGTGTTCAAGTAAGAGTCTTGCACTACATAGTGTCTAAGATAATCTTCAACAAAGGAGGAAGCTTTAATTTGATTACCATGGCTAAAACTCATGTGATGACAGCACTGATTCAAAGAAAATAGCTTAACCTTGGAAACATCATTTTTCAGAGAATAATCAAGGCTAAAGATCAAAGAAAAGACTCAACACTGCCCTATGCCTCAATTATTACCAAGCTCCTCAAGTATGCCAAGATCCAACACTTGGAGAAAGGCAAAGGGAAGCCCACTAAGGAATTCAAAGAAGAAATAATGAGATTGGGCATAGAAAGAAATAAGGGCAGATAGGTTGGAAAGAGTACTGGCAAATCCGAGGATCTCTTTTATGATGGAGAAAAGCCACAACAACAATAGGGAAGCTACTTTTAAGGCTGCTCCATCCACCCAACTTGAACTACAGCCTACTCAACCTCAGCTTATCAAACCACCTAAACCAGCCGTCCCATCCACCTTGGCTAGACATAATACTATACTTAGGCTTTATGATTGCCTATCCAAGATGATGATGAGTATTAGGGATAAACAGAATGCCAAATTTACAAACTTGCAAACCCAAATAACTTGGCCAAAAATCTCAAGGTGGTTGCTGATGCCCATAATGACCTTTAAACCTCACTTCCTACTACTTCAGCATGGTTTCTTTGAACCTCACAAATTTGACTCCCTACATGTCCCAAGTGCTTTTGAAGAAGGCCCTTTTGATACTACTGGTACTGCTGTTACTCCTCAAGGCTCCAACAATAGTACTAGCCCTAGTTTATCTGCGGACTATAATATGGAGGAAGCTGAAGCCACTCAAGTGGAGAGCTCTCATGAGCTAGTGATGGAGGAAACTACTTAAGACTCAATTCTGCCAACTATAGAAATTGAGAAAATGGAAAAGCTACTAGTAGATCTCATAGCCTCTTTGATTGTTCAAGATTCTCTCAATGAGGAAAGAGGGACCGTGCCCTATATTGATTTTGTTGCTATTGCACATGCTGCTTAAGTACAAGCTCAGAAGCATATGCTAGATAAGATGTTTCCTCCTCTTGCACCTTAACCTCAATCTTCTGGATATGGACTCACAGTGGAACTATAGGCTAGACTGGCTAACATCCTAAGGGAAACTCAGGAGATATGTTCAGGGTCTAATGATGATCTTCCTCAGATACCTCCTTCAATACCCTTTGTACTAGATCCTCTTTAGGCCATTCCTACAGCTCAAGTGCCTCCTCCTTCTGTACCTGCTTCTACTCCTATGATGCCAAAAAGGGGAAGGAGGAAACTAGACAAACTAGAGAATCTAGAGCTTCTAGAGTTGCTGAGAAATCAAAAACATTTTCTGAGAAGATCAAACTCAAGACTAGAAAGCAATGAAAAGTGACAGAACTTCAGAATTTAGGAATCTCTAGGACTTTCTAGGATTTTATTTCTTTGTGGTGTGTTTCTTTATATATGATCAATGTACTTATTTTAATTTTTTAATATTTATAATGAACGTATTTACATCAATGAAATATGTTTCTTTGTTTCAACATTTCCTTTCTATTCTCTTAAAACTTTTACTCTAATACATGTGCTATAGTTATATGTTAAATTTGAATTTTAATGTATATATTGAAGAGGAGCTCTTGGAAACAACCCCAAGTACTAGTCTAGTTTGTAAGTTATTTTGTCATCATAAAAAAGAAAGAGAATGTTGAATCAGAAGTTTTGATGATTCCAAACAACTAGAGCTTGGAAGGAGAATATCAAAGTATGAATGAATAAAGTGAAGAAATCCAATGAAGAGCAAAAGACGATTTAGTTTCTAGGATTTCTCACTATAAACACCAAGTAAAAAGCTTTGAATATTACTTATTTATGTTACCACAATGTTTAAACGAGTTATTTCAAGGTTATCAAATGTTAACATATGTTAGAATTGAGAAATATTGGGTAATAGATGAATTTTGTGTTTGACTCATGTTTATTTTGTACAAAATTCGAACTTTACTTAGTTAGATTTCAAGTTACATAATTTTTATTTTTGATAGATGAATTTCGGTTCTGAAATTAAAATTTCAGGTTAAGCATTGTTAGTGAAAGTATACAAAATTCACATGAAATTTAGTTAAAATTCAAATCTCGATGAAGTTCAAAAAGAGTTTTAAATCACCTCCTCTGACAGACGAATTTTGGATTTCAAAGTGCAAATTTTAAAATAAGAACTTGTGAGTCTCGTTAGAATATGTCTCTGATAGACGAACTTTGCAATTCAACATTTGAACTTCATAAAGCAGAACTTTTGTACCATGTTGAACATATCTCTGATAGACGAATTTTAACTTTTGAAATTCGAATTTCGAATGGATTGTGAAAATTTGATACAACTGTTGAAACTCTTCGAGCGTATTTCCAATATGAAAATTCATATGAACTAACATGGAATATCTTTGACAAACTTGAAATTCGAATGTCACATTGTAACAGACGAATTTTGAAGTTCAACGTTAAAGTCCTTAACCTTTTGTCTCTGTCAAATTCGTCTGCTAAAACCCCAAAATTCAAATTTCAGTATATCAGATGCTTTAAATGCGGTTGGTGAATAGCTATTTTTACATATTCACCATTGGTTAATGTCTCTAACGGCTAGATCTTGTGTCTAACGACTACTTATGTCACAAATCTATAAATAAAATTTCATTTAAAGTTGTGAATAACGAATTTTAAGTCTATATTTACAAAAAGTCTGCTAAATTTCTTAATCAAAACTTTTTCACCCACACATCACATTTATTATGCCATAAATTTCATATATACTCTATTTTAGAGAGTTTTCAATTATGTATAAAATTTTTTCTTCATCTGGAAAAAAAGATTCTGTGAGGGGAATCACAAAAGAATTTGGAAAACACTTATAAGAGTGTTGAGAGAGAATTACTGTGTTTTTAGAATAGGGCACGGAAATTATACTGTGGCATTGCAAGAAGTCCATTGTATCTTTGCAGATAGTAAAAAATTTCAAGTGATGGTTTGGGAACTGAACGTAGGTCAAGTGGATCAAACCGAATCAGGATAAATCACAAAATCTTCTATTTCCTTACCTTATATATATTCACTTTCATCAGTTTTATTTTTCTGTAAGCTTTTACTTTCACTATCATATTGTGTTTTTGTAGAAAATTTTTACATTTCACAATTCATCCATATTGAAAAGCCAATATTCCAAACAAATCACACTCTTATAAACTCATGAATAGTATGGTTTTTTGTTAATGTTATAAAATATATATATATCTATATATCTATATATATATATATATTGAAGATTAGAAGATTAGTCAAGGTGACCATTAAAACTATTTATAGAATGGTCAAACCTGACAACAAATGTAAGATCGCTAACCAAGCCCAGATATGTTCCTACAGATCTATCCTATTTTAGGTGAACCTAGTTAAATTTATGAACAATGTCAAGTTCACAACAGGTTTTATATATATATATATATATATATATATATAACCTGTTGTGAACTTGACATTGTATTTTATGTATTTGTTGCATTATTTTTTTGGGAATTTTTTGTAAGGGCAATATATATTGACTATACATTTTCACTTCATATATTTTTGAAAAAAATTGTTAATGTTTTACTTTATTATACATTATTCACCATCAAGTAACATCTTCCTCATATTATAGAATTATTTTTAAAAAATGGTTGATTGTAAACTTTTTTACTGAGATTAAAAATATTCAAAGTAAAAAATTTTGATATATATATGTTAATTTTTTTTTGCAAAAAAAAAATTCACCCCTCTTCTGCTTTCATTCTAGACCTCTCTCTATAAGTGGTCATAAGATCAATTCAATTTGGTTACAGACTAGTGCCAAACCGACTGAATAAATTTTATTGGGTCAGATAAATAGAAGCTCTATTCGGTCTTTCATTTTAGTCAATGTGATTTGGGTTGGTTTGGATAATTTTTTTTCCATGTGATTTATGTGTCATTTTTTATTTATAGATATTTATTTTTCTTTTTTTAATAGTTTAGTTTTAGTTATAAGAAATCAACTTTTTTGCTATTGTAGGGTATTGGGAAAACCAATCTGAAGTACTAGCTGGTATAGGTCCTAGTAAAATGAGCTAAAGTTACTTAAGCACAAGATCTCAAGTTCGAGATTATGAGAATACAAAAAATGCTCTTAGAAGAATTTTTCTCCATTTTAGGTCTAACATGGCTTGATTCATGTTAATTGAAGCCCAAAATAGTTAACAGAGATACCCATGAATTGGAATAAAAAATAATCAATCTTAAGAATATATTGGCATGAAGAGGCTCAGGAACATATGATTACTGGCCCAACTAACCATTGAACCATTTAAATCAATTGTGACATACAGAAAGTTCTATGGACCCAAACTTTGTCAATTTTGTACGGCTCTGCTCTGTTAAGTTAAATTTGGACCAATTCAATCAATTTGATTTGATTTTAAATGCCTATAAATTGTAATTAAAAAAAAGCCTATAAATTCTAGACAACCAAACTACTTTAAGTGGGACACATATTCATGAGTGGAATCCAGATGAATCAAGTGAACATCAAATGATAAATACAATTTGAGAAATAATTATGGTTATTTTAGCTTATAGGTCAAATAAAAATATCAAAAAACACTTCGATGATCTTTCTGTCCGGAAGAAATTAGTGTTCGGTTGTTGGTCTGAGAATACTCTTGTTGTTTAAAAAAAATATCAAAGAACAAATATTAAATGCAAGAACCACTAGTTTCATGGGATCACTCCAGGGATGGTGTGTTGGTGGGATAATAATATGATTCGGAATAAAAGTTAACCATTAATAATGCAGTGAAGAAATTGTTTTGACACAACAAAAAACAACTACTTTACGCAGTAGTAAAATATTTTATAGGGAATCCTATTTAATATCACCAAAGATAATTTAATGAATTTAACTTGTTCAAATTTATTTGATTTTTTTTATACAAGGACAATTTTATCTCAAAAGTTCATTTTAGATTAAATAGAAATGCTGAATTTTGGAACGAAAGATTTATATATAGACTTAAAAATAACATGTTTTGACTCTAGAATATAATAATAAACGTGTATATATTATACCTAAGTTTAATCCCAAAGTTAATTTGACTACATTTCTTATGTTGGTCGTTGAACAAATTTGCATTTCAAAATTCATCTACTCCTTTCGGTCCATATTATAAGATATTTTATACAAATTTTTTTAATTTATAATATAAGATGTCATATACTGATTTACTTTTTTGACCTATTATTCATTTAATGATTAGCCTCACAACTTGTGCTAGAGTGATGTAAAAGAGTGAAATAAATAAGGATAAAAATAAGGTTTTAATTTTCTTTTAAAAGTCTAAAGATATAATAAAATTTTCTTAAAATTTGTGAAATTATTGTAGGCACCTAATAATATGGACTAGACGAAGTAAGTTGTTAGTGAATCGCTAATGGATATTGTTAAATGTCCAGCGAAATCAAATTAAACTAAATGAGATACAACTCCCTATTGCGTGCAGTATAGAGAGTTACACATGAGATGGGCGGACCTCACCCCTAACCAAGGAAAAGTAAGTTTGGTTGTAATAATAATAAGTTAATAACTACTTGTTCGGAACTAAAAAATTTAGGAGATATAATATTTTTGTTTTTTTTGTTGTTGGGGGGAGGGGGGGAGGGGCCGGGTTGGGGAATGTGTTGCACTGCTTGTTAGGGAGACAAAAAAATTGAGATCTTACATATTCATCTTTTATATGATAAAAGTATAAAATGGTATAAAATGTTATACAAGATTTAATGTTGTAAAAAATGTTGCTTCGTCATGCAAGATTTACTTTTTTTGAAAAAAAAAAAAGGGTTTTGCAGGGATGGCCGTTCCTATCAGTCCCTAAATAGTAAATACCATGTTACACAAACATAGTACCAGCCCGTTGACAATGTTCATTATTTTTTTTATTTGTGTGTGTGTGTGTGTGTGTTTTAGGTAGTTTTTAAATAAAATTTCAATCATCAACATTCGAGTCCGGAATCGGTGGCTGGTGCACGTCTTCAAAGATATGTACCGTGGATATCTTACATGAACCATGCAGATCTTATTATTTTATTGGGAAAATTAATCTTTTGGTCCCTAAACTTTATATCAATTTTGAAATTAGTCACTGAATTAATTTTTTTGGATAATACTCCCTGATCTATTTAACGGTAGCATAATTAGTCCCTCTACTATCAGACTATTTGTAAATTTGTCCCTCTAAGTGCTACGTGGCAAGATTGATGTGAAACGATGTTGATGTAACAAATAGAATTACTGATGTGGCAAACAAAATCTCTTATGTGGGAGGCATGTGGATAAGAGATACTAACTAGGATTAAAAAATAGCTAATTTTAGTCTTTATATTTTACTATAATTTGTAATTTAGTCCTTAAATTTTATTATTTTTTTATATTCATCCTCAAACTTTACTTTTATTTAAGCAGTCTTCCTTCAACTATTTAGGCCCCATTTGGTTTTTAGTTTGTAAAAGTAAGTTAAAATAAATTAGATTTATAAAAATAAAATTTGAGTAAAAGTAAGTTTGTTGTAAGCTGTTATATTTGGATATTTTTTTTGTAAAAGTAAACTTGATAAATTGAAACATGTTTTGATTATAAAAGTTAAAAATATTTTTAAATGTATAATTACTAAAAAAGACATAAGTTTTATCATATAATATAATATAATTAATTGAGTTATATATGCTTTATTATAATAATATACTTTCTCCAATCCTAAATACAAAGTATACAAAGTACTTTTAACTGTGTCATATATATTAAGAAAATTAGTTAGATCATTAAATTTGTTAAGAAATTCCAATATTTTTTATTATTTACCCTTGTTAATTGCATTATCTCTCATACTTTTTATATCATTTATGTCTCATACTATCCTTAATTATTTTGGAATTGCATTTTACTTATCTCAATATTATTTGAAATCTAAGTTTGTAATTTGAATGTTCAAACTTGAAATAAAAACATAAAGAAAATGATAATCTTCACTTCATAATAAAATTTCTTATCATTATTCTTCACTATTAACCTATTTGAACTCATCATATTTATTTTCATATTTTCCTTATTATCTGTCACACTTACAGATGAGATGACTAATATTTAAAGAGTTAAATGACGAATATTTAAATAGAAGTAAAGTATAAAGATAAATATAAGAAAAATAATAAAGTTTAAGGATTAGATTACAAATTATGGTAAAATATAGAAATTAAAATCAGTTACTCTTTAATTTTAGTAAGCATTCCTTACTCACCTGTCTGCCACATCAGCAACTCCATATGTCACGTCAGCAACTCTATTTGCCACATCAGCACAGCTTCACATCAATCTTGCCACGTGACATTCATATGGATGAATTTATAAACGGTCTAATAGTTGAAGAACTAACCATGTCACCGTTAAATAGATTAGGGAGTATTACCCAAAAAAAATTAGTTCAATGACTGATTTCAAAATCGATATAAAGTTTAGGAACTAAAAGGTTAATTTTCCTTATTTTATTTTTGTATTTTTAGACTAAAATATTACTTTTTTTTATAAATGGATAGTTACAAGATTTATCATATTTTATCTTCTGTACCATTTAAGATGAAAAATTACTAAAATCAAACTAAAGAATTAGGACATTCAAATCTAATCTCAACCGTTCATTAAAAAATTGGGGATGTGTTTTGCCACCATTTATGATTCTGCCTAGTTCAATTTGTATTAGCTTAATTTGGATTAGTTTGAATTATAATAAATCTTCAAAAAAAAATTACGTCACTTCAGCCCAAAGGCAGCCGTTTGTAATTTGTGAATCATAAAAGGTGAAAGTAGAGGTGACAGATGGTAGTCCTAAGCAATACACCGTACATTTAAGTGACAAAAATATAGAAGAGCAAAGCGTATGCAAAATTTATTTTCTCTATTTCCACTCATTCTTTACAACACCCCCCGACAAAAAAAAATGGAAGGAAGAAAAATATTCTCAAATCCACATGATACATTTACTGACTATATTAAGTTGCCAAGCATTGAGAATTTGGCTTTCAATCTTCCTTTTATAACAATATTCATGCATTTCTTAACATTAACTCAAATAACATTTATTCTTAACTTATATATATATATATACCTTTGTATAAAATAAAAGATATAACTATATATTTTTAAATATAAATTACAAAACCACTAAAAAAATCTCACTTTTGAAACCATTAATAAAATTATTTATGTAACTCATTTTATCAACCTCAAATGTTTGTTGTTGGCCAAAATAAAACTTCAAATGCGGCCACCTAAGGCTAGTTTAAGTGGTAGGAGTGGGATAAGATTTGAATAGAGGTCAAGGGTTTAAACTCTCAATGTATAAAAAAAACCTCAAACGTGTCTTCAATAATATGTTACAAAAATAAAATACATGTCCGTATACTTTTTATATATATGAACCAAAGACCAGCATAAAACTTCCATTCTTGCAATTATTGATTATATCATTCATATACAATTTATTTTCTCACCCTCAAATGTTCTTCAACACCATTTCAATTTCAAGACTTATAAAAATTCACGTACTTAAATTTTACCTTTAAAATAATCTACAATTAATGCCTAATATTTAAATGCTCTTTGCCCAACAAATGTATGCAATTTTCCACTTCTTCTTCAATGCTCTTTGTGCATTACAGGATGGTTCTAATTTCAGGATACATTGGCGCCAAAATCTCAGAAATTAATGCTTTGCCAGCTTGACTTTTTGAAACCATTAGATTCAATGTACGGACAAGGTTATTGGAGGGAGGACTGAGAGAGGTGCCGGAGTGGATCTGAACGCCTATATTACTCTCAATCTTTACGTTCAGATTTATGAAGAGATAGAAATGAAATGCTAAAGAGTGTGAATGCATGTGGGTTTTTCACATAAACATGTTCCTTTTTGTATGCTAATTTTGTGAGGGCCTGGAATCAGTCTGTCCTTGTCCGTTTTACCACTCAAGATCAGATTACTCTCTCCCTTTATCTATGAATTTGACTGTGACACAATTACGAGAGATATGCAATCAAAGTACACAAACTGGAAGTAGAACAGATTATCAGATACAAAACATTGCCCAGGAAATTGTGGGAAAGCATAATTTCCTCGATTACAGATGCTACTGTGGAATTCAGCCAAACAAGCCAAAGTAAGAAAACAAAGGTACCCTACAATCATTTTGATCCAAATGCAAATGATAATTTTGGTCGGGACTTGTTTTTTCCCAACAACTTCATTTGGTTTGAACGCTCTTGCTCCTCCTCCTGTTTCTTCCTTCGCATGGCTTCTTCTTTTTGTCTCTGGAGCTCTTCTAACTCTCTATATCGCTCCTCCTCTCTCCTCTGCTGCTCTAAAGCTTCCCTTCTCTGAGCTTCTTCAACCTTCCTCCGGTTCTCCTCAAGCATCCTTTCAAGCTCCTCTCTCTCTTTTCGAACTTGCTCCTGCAGGTCAAGATAAGTTGGACAACTTACAAGTGGCAAAAGTGGCACCCCTTAGAAAAGGACAAAAGTACTAAAAATTGCAAGATTACAGGAATCATAGAAATAAATTATCAAATAAAAACCAAAATTCAGCAGCAACCCAGAACTTTTATCAAATCAAAAGAGAACAAATTATTCATGGCCATCATGCCAGAGTAAAGTATTAGGGAAGGGTGATTTGAAGCATATACCTCCTTCCTCCTAGCCTCAATAAGAGCAGCTTCCTCTTCTTTCTCAAGTTGAGCTGCAACTTCATCATTTAGTCTCTTCCGTCCCTCTTCCAACCGTCTTTGAATCTCCACCTGAATTTCTTCAGATTTCAAGCTCTCTTCAACTCTCTTACGAATTGCATCTTCCACTCTCCTTGCAGTCTCTTCTTCTATTAATTTCAATTCTGCTTCCTGTTGACGCCTGTGAATAAATAACAAAATGTTAAGCAGGAAAATGGCCATTAAACAGGGGATAACGCCACATAAGTAAACCCAATGTCTTTGATCATGGACAATGGAAATGGGCAACAAAACTTGGACAGTGAAATTTGAACAACCATATCTGCTTCATTTTTACCCCTTTCATCCTTTTCTAAGCTACTTACAGAGAACCATAATCATTGGCAAACAAACCTTCACGATGACAAAGGCACTAAAAAAAATGCTTATGCTTTTAAGTCATACCTCTATTGAATCCTCATCCAAACAAATGAGTATCAAAACTGGTGAACAGTAGATAAATTTGGCAGCCAATTTGATCATCAAATATAACAAGTTGAACTATAGCAGTACCTTCCTTCAGATAAGCCTGTGGAGAAGACATTCAAGTAACCTGCTGCAGTTTTAAACTAATCACGGCAAATACTTAAATTTTTTTACCAACATCTTAGAGATGAGGAAAAAAAACTTGTTGAAATATAGGTCAGCTTTTTATATTAATTATGTCCTAGAAACATCAAAGCAATTAAAAAAATATATATATTTACTGCGGAGAAAGGGGAGAGAAATCTTCTGTAGATCAAGAGCTTTACACTAAGCCATACCTAAATTACTAGTGACAAGGTTCAGTTAGAAGCCAATTCATGTTATAAAGGCTCTCCAACAAATAACCAGCCTGACAAGAACAATGAATTTCAGGAAGCATCAACCTCATAACCATAATGCATAGACTTACTGAGATGGGTCAGGTTCAGCTTTCTAACTAGATGTTACTCTAAAAAATGAGTCAAAATTACAGAAGGAGAAAGTGATACCCTTCAGCTACTACGTTAAAAGGGGTAGATAAAACCAGCGATTACATTCCACAAGGAGCCAATTATATGAACAAAGTTTAAGATTAATAACAAAAATAGTTTGGAACTTTTAAGTTTCCTAGGACTCAAAGATGCTGCATGTGGTGTGGCTGATAAACAGAGAACATGCTTCAAAGATTTCAATGACCACAGCTAACCTCCAAGGTTATCCCCCTTACCCACGAAGAAAGACTAAAGGCAAATAGTATATTAAGAGACAAGTAATAAACTGAAGAGTTGCTTAAAAATTACACCAAACACGGTCCAGATCATATATAAACAAAAATAAAGGAGAATAGCAAAATGTCAAAACCTAAAAGAATTTTCTACTCCCATGAATCAAATCCATTCTGCACAAAAATAGAGCATAATTTGGGTTTAGTGTAAAATAACAAACTGCCACATGCCTATTTTTGGTATAAGCATTCAAATACCCTGCTTTCCAGTGGTCTAATCTAATCATGCATTGACCATCATGACATTGAAAGTTCAAGCAATAACACATGGGTTATCCTAAGAGATAAAATTTCTAATTAAAGAGAACGTGGACTCAGCACAAAATGGTAAGCAATTAAACCAGAAGATTGTGGTTTCTATCTTAAAGCACAATTCAAGGAAAAAATGGGAGAGAGAAAAAAAGAAGGTAGAATCAGCACATAAAAATAAGCAATTAATACCTTTTCTTCTCTTCTTCTTCTTTCCTCTGTTTCTCAATTGCAGTTTTGCGCTCTACCAAACCAAGACTTGAACTGGAAGATTTGCGAGTAGGAGACAACGAGGAACTCCTACTTCTATGTCTTCTGTGTCGTTTTGGAGTTGGAGATCGACTTTTACGACGTCTTGGAGTTGTAGAACGACTTCTGTAACGTTTTGGGGAACTAGAACGACTTTTCCTCCTGTATGATGACACAGATGATCTTAAACAACAGCCATGGCCCATGGCAACTACTAAACATTATATAGGAGCGTATATAAAGCCTGCCCACCATCTAGCGCACTAAATACAGAGTTACCTCATAAATTGCTAAGAAAAACCAGTGTGCTCCATCTTTTATCACATGAAGAAGCATATGTCACATTTGGGCAATGAAAGGACACTCATCAGCATCCATCACCTTCTCACTTCCCCAGTTATGGGAAGAAACTGAGCTCCTTAAATTTTATTATGAACCAGATATATCCTATCATGTTATCTACGTTATGCTTTATGTATTATTGATAAATTTCCACTTGTGTACAAATACAGAATCCCCCAGAGGAAACAGACCCATCAAAAGCCATGCAAAGTAAGCAACACCGTCACCAGAACATGACAAGATCGCCAACACTTGAATAATGGCAATATCAATCATCCAGCATTAGAATGCATCTCATTGAGTTGCTCAAGGAGCTCAACAGAAGATGGGAATCCGAACAGCAGAATGTCACACATGCAGAAGAAAAGAGGAAATATAGCTGCCCATAACTGTCCACTCCATGTGCAACAAGGAAGCCAAATCATAAGTAATAACTATCATGTAGATATTAAATTCAAATTACATTTCATCAATAATTATCATAGTGAACTGCAAAGTTCATGTTGTTCATTATATGAACAGGCTAACAGCTTACTCTGTAGCTCAGAAAGTATCATTCTTTTTCTGCAGAAAATAGTCAATTTCAACAAACATTCCAACAAAGAATCAAATTTTCCAACTCCATTTGACCTAAATTCTAAATAAAGGAATCAACTAATTGAAAAAGATCAGATGCCATCAAAACCTACTGTTTTATATTTTAAGCTGCCATATGCTTAATCATGACCACATTTGTGCTTATTGGACACTAATGCAATCGACAACTTGCCAACTTGAGTCTAAAATTATTTTGATAATTAAAAATTTTAATATTTTCCTTGATATGTGCATAGAGCATCCAAACCTGAAAGAAAATCTAACATATTCCTACATCATGAAAAATAACAGAACCAGAAGAAACCAGATAGATAAAAAGGTTAAGACGCGTACAGATCAACTCGAACATTTTGTAAATCCAAATGACATCAAAATGAGTCCCCAATCTTTCTGACTTGAAACGAGGTATATTAGCATAAGGAAAGCAAAATTATAAACGGGATCACCTGCTATAAGAGTAGGAAGAATATGGAGATCGACTTTTGTCTCTTCTGCTCCTCCTGCTATGCCTGGGTCCCATAGGAGATGGTGAATGCCTTCGCCTATAAGAGGGTGATCGGGATCGAGATCGGGACAAGTCTCGAGGCATCTTCTAACAGCTGAGCTTCAATATACAAGATATTTCTCAACTTTATGCTTTTAGACAATTATAAAAAGGTTTCCCTGCAGCAAAGTAATATATATACAAATAGGTCAGTTCATTAACTGGACCAAAAAGTGTTCCGATCACAAGGGCATCAAACTGACTACAAAATGTAAAACTGATCATCAATACCCCAAGCATATCAAATATCAATTCTTAATTTGCGGCAGAAAGCAGAATCCTTCTCAAGCAAACTAATAAGAGGATTGTGATTTCCTGTATTATTCACATATGCAATCAAACCATTATGCAGCATTTGGCAAAAAAAAAAAGAAGTTTCACCTGAAAAACCCAGAGAAATCTCAAATACAGCAATCAATATCTGTCCGTTCAGAAGTTAAGGAACAAATCTGGTTACACCAGGTTCCAGCCAATCAAGCAAACGGTGAGATACTTTCAACCAAAAAATAAAATTCAATCGACAAAAGATTGTGTAACTTAATTCCAGTTAAACGAATCTCAGTAAATTAATCAATCTGACTTCCTCAAGTTCCTTGATTTTGCCGGGAAAAAAATGGAGCGCGTATAGAAAACGTTAAACACAGTTGAAGTCTCAATATCCAAAAGGGGAAAAATTTAGCAAAAATTTACCTGCCGAAACAGATTGAAAGATACAAGGTTGCTGATCTATGCATAGATAGTAATCGAAAACCCGGGGAACAAACTCGGGAGTCGCGGAAGAAAAAAAGGGAAAAACCAAGGAATTGAGATACTTCAGTGTATCCTTGGAGAGATCAAAAAATTGGCCTCACAGGCCGCTGGGTTGAACTTTGAACCGTGAAATGTGATAATCATGGAAGGGATACTGCAAGTCTCCCGAGTCCAAACCCTAAACGACCCAACAGAGGAAGAAGATGATTGAGGATGGAGACAATGCTGGTGCCAGCTCCGCTCTCTTCTAAAAGCATCGTTGTACAACAGGGCGGACCAATATTAATAATAATTCAATTAAATTTATTAAATATGTACATAAAAAATAAAAAATAAAAATTAAGGCAATATTCCATTAAATATAAGAACCAAGATAATTTCAAGAAATATCTTAATTTACTTTAATTTTAAAAAATACTAAGATTCTAAATTAGAATTAAAATTAAAAAATAAAAAAATAAAATACATTTCTTGTAAAAATGACACTTTACATATAATAATAGTATATTTGTAAATAAAATAAGTTTATTTATAACTAATATTATTATAACTTGTAAATGAAGGTGCATCACTTGTAAATATATTATTATCATTTGTAAATATATTATTATCACTTGTAAATATATTATTTTTTTAATTTTAATTCTAATTCAAAACCTAGTAATTTTTTTAAAATTAAAATAAATTGAAGTGATTTTTTAAAATTACTTTTTTTCTTGATATTTAACTGAAATTTTTTCTTATATAATCAACCACCAGCTACCTGTTTACTGGTGCTAACCATTTACAGTAACATGAATTGATTAGATTTATTTTATTTTAATTATATAAAAGTTGAATGAATGAGTATCCCTACTTTATTATTTGTTAATTATTGTGATTGTTAATTTACTTTTTAATAACTTTTTTTTGGCCACTCTCTTTTTTAATAATTAATTACTATTTTAAAGTTCATATGACTTTAAATAAATTCTAAAATTTTACGGAATTAGCAGTGAACATGTAGTTGCACAAATTTTAAAATAAATTGTATTATTCATGTCTTTTTTACATTTTTTACATATTATATTAATATAAATTTATAAAAAAAAGTATTATTAATAAATCATTAATAATACAATTTATTTTTTTTCAGATTTTTTGGTGAAAAAAAAGATACCAGCATTATTTTAATTGGACATGTTTCATCATAAATAAAAAAAAAAGATAAGTAACAGATAATATTTATTACATAATAAATTCATGTCTATGTTATATCCATTCTAATGGCTATTTATTTACCTTTTCAATTAATAAATTAATATATATATATAATTTTCATCAATGCACATAAGTTATTAATTCATCTAATATCTCATAATATATCACTTAAGTATTACATATATACATATAGAATCTTATAAATAGAAATATATATCATATTGTTATATTAATTAAGTAAAAATTGCACAACAGTCTTATCTAAGCCAAAGAAAACATATAAACTTTAGGAAAAATTAATCTTTTGATCCCTATGATTTCAACAAATTTTTAAATAAGCCCCTATGGTTTAAATTTTTTCAAATGGCTCCCTAATGTATGCACCATCCAACCTGTTAGTCCCTATTGTTTCATATATTGATGGAAGGACTCGTATGTGACACTAACATTGTTAATTATGCTGAGGTGGCTAACGGTTTGCATACATGGAAGCTGATGAGGGCTACTACAACAACACATTGGATGGTCCTAGGACATATCAACAACATGTATGTTAACTGGAAAAGGCCATAAACACATATTCAAGAGCCCTAGAAGTACCCTTGTTCTCTATTACACGAACAAGACGTCCTAGAGGCTGGGTTTTTTGGCTTCATTAATTTTGGTGTCGATTGGGTGAGAGTTTGAGAATGTTATAATCACGTGATGGAGTGCATATCCAAAATTTAGCATAGATAACTATTAACAAAATTTACTTGCAATTTTGGAAATTTCCAACTGCATATGAAATGGAATGACACTCGTTTGCAAAGTTTTTTTATTAATCTACAATAGATGACCATCATAGTATTCTCACTC
The DNA here is from genome assembly GCA_026686845.1 of Adenanthera pavonina. Lineage (NCBI taxonomy): Eukaryota > Viridiplantae > Streptophyta > Magnoliopsida > Fabales > Fabaceae > Adenanthera > Adenanthera pavonina. The sequence goes on from JAIVEN010000017.1 coordinate 17,779,979, forward strand.
AATCTTGATCCATTTCTTTGGGAAACCAAGTGGCACCGACTGTATACTTATCATATATTTATTGTATTCCACAAATAAAAAGTGGTATATTTTTAAAAGCTTCATGGTACTGCAAAGCCTTGTTCAGTAGATAACTTAGCTTAAATATTTTGTTATATAGTTGTCTTGTTAAGGTCGAAATTATTTTTTGATTGACTCCTTATCTGACAAATTAGCATTAAAAATGTTTTTCTGTCAAGAAATTTGGAGGCCACTCCTCCATTAGAAGATGTCCCAAACCATGAGCATGCTTGAACAAGAAGATAACAACAAACAGGTTAATAAGGTTAGTATTGTAGAAGAAGTTAATGCTGAGAAGAATTGATTTCTTATTTTCCATATCTATTTCTTTTGTGCAACTATTAAAAAGCCTTCATTTTGCTTACCTCTGCTTTTTTCCCAAAAAACAGAGCTAAACAGAGTAATCTATGATGACCCTAGAAAAGTAGAAAAGCAGTGATTTCTATTGTAACTGAACTATTTAATTATTTTTACAAAATTCATGTTAATTTTCATGAAAAATTCTCCCAAGTGATTTTTTTTAAGCAACCCCTGATGCAAGTTCCGTTATCTCTGGGATGAACAACCGTAATTAAAATAACTCGTGCTCAATACAAATCACATGACCAAAACAATGCAAACAAGCACAATGCTCATAAGACAAATGTGTTTAATTTGACGTACCAAGAGTCATCTTTATACAAAGTTTACAAACAAGCAACTTTGAAGTAGTTAAACTGACAATAAATTCCAACCCATCAAAGATGTTATATACATGTTTTAATTCCAACCCATTAACTATATATATATATATATTGAGGTCTAATTTATATATATTTAGGTACACTATTAACACAGGGATTTAGGGGACCTTTTGCAATTGATACCTTTTAATTTGAAGAAAGCCGTTGATATTTTGAATGGTCCACTTTAATATATTTATGGGGGGCACATTCTTATATATTCAAACTATAACAAACCACAAAAATTGGGACAGCAAAACAAAACATGAAATATAGCTAATACCATGGCTTGATTTATTTACTTCATCTTTCTGCTACACTGTGCATGAAGTCGTTATCTTTTCCAATGGTTGCTTAGTACCATCTCCCGCAAATGAAACCCAACAATATCATGGCTCCATAATTCAAGCACCATAACAGCATTCTATACGCAGTTACACATGTAGCAAATCATAGAATTTCAATTATATACAACAATTTCAAGAGTTACTGACATGAATCATAATTCACATCACATAGATGAATAAAAGTTCACAATTCCAAATAACCATTCTAGCAAACGCAGTATAGCCAAAACCATTGCCCGAAAATCAATGCAATATAGCTCTATTCCAATATATTCGCAAGAATCAACTTAAGTCCCTTGCTTGAACTCCTTCGAAAAATCAATGAAAACTACAGGGATTGAAAGCTTAATTTTCCCCAAACTTTACTAAGTTGTGGGAAAAAAAAAACCTTTACTAAGTTGGATATGATAGTTTTGGTGACCTAAATGATTAGTTTTTATAATATTAAATAGTGGAGTAAAAAATTTGCATAATTTGGTTATTTAATGTTATTTATATATTTTCTATCATACTTATTATTTAAGAAAAATTTGAGTAACTACTAGACTTAATATAAATTTTTTATGTAGTTATTTCAAAAAAAAGAAGAAGAAGAGTTTTCGAGAAGAAGAACTCGAGAGTTTGAATTGGAAGATCAAAATTCAAGTTTTTAATCTTTAAGTTTGGATGTAAGTAATTGAGGATGATTGAGTTTTAAAAGATTTCTTAAACAATTTTAGAATATTTTTTAATATCTTTGAAAATTTTAAGTTCAAAAATCAAATTAAGTCTTAATTCCTCCATTTCTATGAGTTTTCAAAGTATGAGAAAAAGTAACCGATTATCTCTATCCACATAACTTGTGTATACCAACTGTTTATTTCTATCTCATACTTTCTTACAACTATAACCAATTACTTTCAGCAAAGTAATCGATTATCATTTTTCTTGCCTAGTCAGTATGTCTTTGTTTCGAACCCTAACCGATTATATCCATATATAATCAATTGTATCAGCAGTCTTGTCAGTTCAGTTTTCCTTTCTCCGATATAATCGATTACTCCTCTTAAACAATTGATTATTTAGTCCTGTTCCTTTCTAAGTGTACTTCAATTTCACGCTCTAATTGATTATCCTTACCTCATAATCGATTACATTTCAAAAGTAATATGTTATATTCCAAAAGTAATCTGTTACCTTGTTCAATATAATAGGTTATCTTGTAACTTACTTCCAAAAATTTCCATTCAACATCCTAATTTATTACGTCCTCAAATATAATCAATTATCTTACTTTTCAAACTCTTTTCATCCTTCAATAACTTGCTAATTCTTCAAATATAATTGGTTATATTACCTAACTTTCTAAATTCCTTTTAACCAATTATTCTTGATTCAATTAATTAATAAACTTACTTTCTTTTTTATTATTAAACTCAATCAATTAACTTAAACCGGGCTCAATTTATTATTATGAATATGTTACTGGGAATAGTCTTGAGCCACACCATAATCAATTAGACTTTCATATTATATTTGATTATCTAGATAAAATGCTTGCAACGACTAGTTAATTGCACTTAACGGCTAATAAACTATTTCACTTATAAACTGAACATAATTTAAGTTGAGAGAAGAGAGAATAATGTTTTAAAATTATTTTTATTATTCTAATAGATTTATTTCTTAATCAAACACTCATAACTACACTTTATGAGCTTCAATAAATTTATCCACTCTTTGAGAGAGCATTTTTTTGTATTGATATTTTCTCTGTGACAGAATTTTCTAAGTGATATAAAAGGGTTACTCAAGGAAAATTTTCTTGAGGGGAATTTGTAGTCAAACTAGGAAAGGTATGCAAGAGAGACAGACTCAGAAAAGGAATCTTGGTTGTACTGTGACTTTCTAAGTGCTCGGATCAAACTTATGAGATATAATAAAAAGTTTCAAGTATGTTGCTTGAGGATTGGATGTAAGTCAAAGTGGTTAGTTCAAATTAGGATAAATGTTCATGTATTATTGCTTTTTATCCTTTATTTTTCTCTCAATCTCACTTTAAGTGCTCTGTCTGCCCATGTTTTTAATGCTTCTATGCAACATTGAGTTGTGCTTCAAAAAGGCAAAAAATTTATATTACCCAATTCACTCCCTTTAAGGTGACCAGTTAAACTAACAATTGGTATTAGAACTAGTTCTCTTCCTTCATCTGAGAATTCAAATTGGTTGATCTTTGTTATTCATGCTACCTAAAAAACCCAATATGAGCAGTGCACCTAGCTTCAATGGAAAGAACTACAGCTTTTGAAAGGTGAAGATAAAATTATTCCTTGAATCTTTTGATCTTGATATGTGGAACATTGTAACCAATGGAGACTTTAAGCCCACAAAGATCATTAGAAGAAGAGTCTAAAAGTGCATATCAGAATTGAATGAAGAGGATATGAGAAAAGTGATACTAAATCAAAAGATCAAGCAAGTTATAGCCTATGCTTTAAGTCAAAAAGAATTCTTTAAAGTTTCCAATTGCAATACGGCAAAAGAAATGTAGAAGACTTTTGGAGTTGCACATGAAGGCACTAGTGGCATCAAGGAAAATAGGCTCAATACATTCATTGATCAGTATGAGAATTTCAAAATGAAGGAAGGTGAACCTGTCAAAGAGATACAAAAGAAATTCTCACACATAATCAATCATCTCTAGGATGGGAAAGAATATTCTCTAAGAGTAACGACTAGTTAATTATGCCTCATGGCTAAGTAATTACATCCACCTATAAATAAAACTTATTTAAGTTGAGAAAAGAGAGAATGATGTTCTAAAACTTTTTTTAGTACTCCGACATATTTATTTTTCAATCAAACACTCACAACTACACTTTATGAAGTTTGATGTATTTATCCACTCTTTGAGAGATCATTTCTTTGCATTGATATTTTCTCTATGAGAGAATTCTCTATATGATCTAGAAAGATTACTCAAGGAAGATTTCCTTGAGTGGAATTTGTAATTATACCAGAGAAGGTGTGGAAGAGAGACAAACTCAGTAAAGGAGTTTAGGTTGCATTGTGGCTTCATAAGTGCCTAGATCGAACTTGTGAAATATGATAAAAAATCTCAAATAAATTGCTTAGATACTGGATGTAAGTTAAGTGGTTGGATCAAATCAAGATAAATTCTTATGTATTGTTCTTTATCATTTATCTCTCTCAATCTCACTTTCAGTGCTATGTTCGCCCCTATATTTAGTGCTTCTCTGCAATATTGAGTTGTGCTTCTTGGGTGACCAACCAAACTAATAGAATCATCTCTATGACTTAAATTCTTAGGGCCAAAAGGATTTTTTTTAATGGATTTTTAATCTCAACTCTATTTTTTTTTACCATCAAAAATACTTTATATAAAACTAAATTGTGAAAATACATAGTCAGAAACTAAATAGCTATGAAGATAGTAAACCTCCAACATGAAAAAGAAAAATAACAAAAAGCCACTACAATATAACTCAGGTATGTGGAGTTAGCCAATGTCTTCGCAGTTGAATGAGGAGGGAGAAGGATTAGTAAAGAGGCTTTTGTCTTCCATAGTATCGTCCACTAAAATCTGCATAAGAGAGGGTGGTGGTTCTGACACCCACTCTTGTGGGCCCATCCCCTTTGAGGCACTAACAGCAAGAAAATCTGCTGTGTAATTACCATGTCTCTTAACAAGCGACAGAGATAAACAATCAAATGACGCCATGGAATTAATAACATCCTCTACCATCCATTTCCATTACTAGCCACACCGATTAGTAGAGCCATGAGATAGCAATGAAAACAGTTCAGCAGAATCCATTTCTAGCACTACCACGGAGAAAAGTGACGATAATTTTATCACTTTCCTTATAGCCAATAATTCTGCTTCAAACCCAAAATGGACAAACACTCTCTCCTCCCAGCCCCCTTGAAAATTGTCCTCAAGTCCCGACACACCACCCTTATCCTACCTACATCCAGTGTAGATACGTAGGAGCCATCACAATTTATCTTAATCACTCCCGTCTCTGGTTTTTGCCACGTACAATGTTGATGATGATTTGAAAGCACCTTAGTTCCTTGACTCATTTGCTGTTGTTCCTCCCATATTTCAGTAAATTGGAGTTGTGTCTATTAAATAACCTGATCTAGTGCAACGTTGCTTGCCCTAAAGATCGACCTACAGTGCTCCTTCTAAACGTTCTAGCACATTAATGCAAAGAATGCCTTAGCCTCTAAATCAAGTTGATTTGGACCTGAAAAAAGATGTATACAATAGGAAAAAAATTATGAATATTATTAAGGGTCAATTTCAAATCAAGGGGGCAACCAAACCAGGTTGCCCATGCTACGGACATAAAAAAAAATAGGTGCTCCACTGTTCCACTTTCACTCACACACAGGACATTAAGGATCGTGCTTGCATTGCCTTTTCCATAGAGCTTCTTTTGTGGCCAACGCATCATGTAGAACCCTCCATATGGATTGTTTTACTTTGGGAGGAACCATTAACTTCCAAACTTCTTTCCATACCACTAACAAAATGTAAGTCGATCCACTTGGACCCCATGAAACCTCCCTCTCTCCCATTGCCTGTGTAACCCAATATCCTATCTTGACCTGATATTGTCCATCCTTAGTATGCTTCCAAATAAGCCTATATTGTCTACTTTTAGTTGGTAAGGGAATGCTTTGTATAAACCTTAGATCTTGTTCCCACATAAGCCCACGAAGCAACATAGTATCCCACTTTCCATTCATAATCAAATAAAAAACTTTCAAGTCCTCTCACCTTTGATGAGGTGCTAAACATGTAAGCAAATAATTATTGTTTCCCAATACCCACTTATCCTCCCAAATCCTCACCCCCTGTCCATCACCAATTTGCCAAAACACATTCGGTGCCACCAATTACTTGCCCAATAGGATACTACTCCATCCCCAGGACGCCTTACCACCCTTCTTGGCTTGCAAAAAAGAACAATTCAAGAAATACACACCTTTTAGCACCATTACCCATAAGGCATTGGGATCTTCCAAAATTCTCCAAGTAGTTTTAGCAAGTAAAGCATCATTAGACCCCATAAAGTCACGAAACCCCAAGCCACCATCTTGCTTAGCCTTTGTTAGTTGTTGCCATGCTTTCCAATGAATTTTGCCACCTACCTCATCATTACCCCAGAAAAAATTGGTCACCAAACTATCCAATTCCATACAAGTCTTCTTTGGAAATTTAAAGCACGACATCAGATATATTGGTATTGCATTAATCACCGCCTTAATCATCACCTCTCTATTAGCTAAATAACAATAATTTTTGCTTCCAACTTTGTATTTTCTTTCCTACCTTTTCTCTTACTTGGGCTAAGGCAGCCACTTTAGATCGGCCCCATAATACCGGCAAGCCTAAATATTTCCCTGGCTCCGTTGTGACTCCTATGCCCAAAATATTGGTGAGTTGATCTTTAATTACCATTGGTGTATTGGATGAAAATAAACACACAGGACTTTTCATAATTTACCCTTTCTCCAAATGTTGAGCAGTAGGCATTTAATACTTCCTTCAAACATTCACAATTATGTACATCTGCCCTTAAAAACGGTAGTATATCATCAGCAAATGAACAATGTGAAATCTCAGGGCACCTTGAAGCTAATTTAATCCCTTTTAATTGCCCACTTCATATGTACCAACTAATCATAATTGACAACACATTAAAAGTCAAGATAAATAGAAAGGGGGAAAAATGGTCCCCTTGGCGTACCCCTCTCTCGGGAATGATTCTACCAACCATTTTGCCTGACAACTATAAGTTAAAATTAGCTGTTCTAACACATCTCATGACCCATTTAATCCCCTTGTCAGCAAAACCCAACCTACACATCACCCCTTCTAAGAAATCCCACTTTAAGAGGTCGTAGGCTTTATTCATATCCATTTTAATTGCCAAATCATAAGTTCCCCCTTGTTTCTTCCATTGCAGAAAATGGAAAACCTCATGTGCTAGGATTATATTGTCTTGAATTAACCGCCCAGCAATAAAAGCCCTCTGTTTGATTAGACATACAACAATCCATTACCAATCTCAATCGATTTTCCAGCATTCTAGAAATAATTTTATATACAAAATTACACTTGGTCGAAACTGATTTATAGATTTAGGCCTATCAATCTTTGGAATCAGAATTAAATTGGTCTCATTTAATTTTTTCATGTTGCCCAAATCATCAAAGAAAACTAAGACCATGTCACATACAGAATTTTGTACCTTTTCCCATGTATTCTGATAAAAGTGGCCTGCGAACCCATCCGGTCCAGGTGCTTTTGTTGCCCCAAGTTTAATACCGCCTCCTTTATTTCTTGTGGAGTGACTACTCTGTACAGTAGCCAGTTATGGTCTTCCGTGATCCTGCTTTGCACAAAATTCAACACAATGTCCAAGTTTCTATCACCACTAGCTGTGAATAGAGTGGAGTAAAAATTTAACACCACCTGTTGTATTTCATCCTCTGTATCCACCCACTGCCCTCCGTCATTCTTCAATTTAACAATTAGATTCCTACGCCTTCTTTGCATAGTATAGCCATGGAAAAACCTTACATTACGATCTCTTGCTTGAAGCCAATTTACCCTCGCCCTCTGCCACCAGTACAACTCTTCTCTATGCCATAATCTCTCTATCTCTACCACTATATCCCTCATTCTGTGAACACTCTCCTCAGTATATATGTCAGCCTTAATCTTCTCCAACTCTCTTGTACGTCAATTCCTGTATTTTGTTTCTGTTATTAGGGAAAGCCCTCTTGCTCCATCTACTCAAATCTTTGCCACCTCTCTCCGATTTCTGCACTGAAATGCTGTATTTTATCCCATACCGAGATACCCCTTTCTTTAATCTCAACTCTACACTGCACTAAATGCTTGTAGTTGAAAGTTTAATTTTGTACTGTATTATAATAATTAGTATTATGTTTAAGGAAAATCTAGGTTCTATATTTTATTTGAAAAATATGCATTAGAGACATATTTGGCTTGCTGATGAAGATCAAGATATGTATTATACTTAAATGCTCTTTTAAATGTTCTATTTCATATTAATGAAAGTAAAATAATAAAAAATTATTAATATTTTATTGAAATTTTAAGGGGATAAATTTTTTTAAAAAATTATAAAACTTCCAAAATTACAATTTTATGAAGAGCAAGTAGTAAATATTATGTATCTTAATTTTTTATGATAAAAGAGGAAACATCTTATATTTTCTAGCAGGATAATATATCTTAAAAAACAGAGGCAAAAGACAAGAACATAAATAAAATAAAAATAAATAAATAAACAAATGATGGCGCTAGCGTTAATTTCATATCTCATCGGCCCATTCATGCATGATACATTACCAATATTTCATGCCATGTCAGCACCTTAGCTGAGATGTCAAGCTCCCAATGGACATTCCATGTGTCATCCAGTGACGCCAAATCAGCGATGTCATGCGAAAAACCAATTTTAATTAATAAATTCAAATTTAAATTATAAAACCACTCTGAGAAAGACAGAAATCAGAGGCAGGAATAAATGAGAAATATAAAAGATACAAAATAAAAATAAAATAAAAAATCTTGGGAGAGGGAAAATAAAACTGAAGTGCTCGGAGAACTCAAGGGCAGCTAGAGAGAGATCGAAGTGTTGTGGGCTTCGTCATTTCCGAAGAACTACCCGATAAAATTGTGTGTGTCGAGAGAACGAAAGAGAAGGGCCATGGTGAACAGAGTGATCTGGTTGCCCTTCGTTCTTCTTCTGTGCTTCTTCGCATCCTTTTCTCGCGCCATTTGGCTCACCTTACCCCCCGTCGGTACCAAATGCGTCTCCGAAGAAATCCAGAATAACGTCGTCGTTTTGGCTGATTATGTCGTCGTCCCGGACGATCACGCCCACAATCCCACCCTTGGCGTCAAGGTATCGTCGTCCTTTTCCATTCTGTGGATTTTTTTCCCTCCTTTATCGTTTGGTTTCTGTGAAATTCGAGAGGGAAGTATTTTCGATTCCTGAATTTTGTGGAATTCGTTTATCGTCGTTTTGGATAACCTATTGGTGCAATTTATGGTTGTTGGAAATCTTTTTCCTGGTTTTGGACTGTTGATTCGCTGGTCGGGGAAATTTTGTGGCCTATTTGTTGTTTCGACGCCGTTCGTCTTGGCTTGATTTGATGATAGTTGATATTACCCTGAAATTGACGCTTTCTTAAGGCGTATTGACTATTAGGAAATTTGGAAATATGATTCTGGAGATCATATTTGTTTTGACGGTGGAAATATTTCACAATATAGAGTAGTGTGACTCTGCTGTTCTAAGGTGTTGACAAGATGGTAGAGCAAGAAAAATCAATGCCTCAGTGGCTCGCATGCGTTTATGAAAATTAAAATGACATGCTGAGGTAAAAATAAAGGGGTTTCTTTGGCCTAATCAGTAGTAACCTGAAAAAGGTCTCTGATCAGTGTAGAAGATGAGGGTTCAATAACTGAGAAATCTGGAATGCACGCTTTCTTCTTGCTGTTGTTTATCTTTATCAAGATGTTGCAAGGTCTTTCTCTTGCGTAATCATGTTATTAACTTACTATCTCAAATTATAATTGCTATATCTTTTGTCTTGTTTATTCATCTTGCTTCATACTTATCTCTCGTTGAAATGATTGATTATAACAATTTAGTTTATTGATATGTCATTTCAAAGATCAATGAAATACATAATGGTAAATCAATTAATGATGGGTTTCTTCTCCATGATCATCCGCATTGGAGGAAGTTAGAAATATGATCAGGGGAGAATTTTGGAAGGTTAGTGAATAATCCTTCATTCTTTACCCTTCCTTATAAAAAACTCCTAAATGAGGGCAAAGTTTATATCAAGCAATTTTTTTTTCCTTCTCTTATCCTTTATCCTAACATTCCATTGGGCCAACTTGTTAAAAAGGCAACAAGCATATCATTAATTCAAAGGGGAGATAAGAAATTTAGTACATCAACTTGTTCAAAAGGTATATCTCCTATAGCTGTAAGTTTCACTGTTGTTTATTTACTGCAGTCTGATTTGTTCAGGTGACATCACCATATGGAAACGTTCTTCACCATAAGGAGAACGCAACAGATGGTCAATTTGCATTCACAACTCATGAGACTGGGAACTACCTGGCATGCTTTTGGGTGGATGGTCATAATGCAGGAGGTAGAGATGTTAGTGTCAACCTTGATTGGAGAACTGGAATCGCAGCTAAGGATTGGGATTCAGTTGCAAGAAAAGAGAAGATTGAGGTAAACATCTAAGTGATATCTAAAATTTCCTAGTCATCTTCAAATTTCATGTGTAACTTCTTAGTCCTCTCAAGGGGCTGAAAGTTTACACACACCCATGTCAAATTATGAGTCTCAACATTTTCAAAAATTTCTTAAGAACCTTCTCGCTTACTGGTTCCCTTGAAATCCTTTTTGTTTCAATACATAAGGTGGAAAGTTGTTGTAATGGTCTAAATTATAAATGAATTGGAATTCCTTCCTTGTCCTCTTTCATTTTGTCTAAGCTCTTATGTTCTGACATGTCTCTGCATATGTCATTGACACCTAGGGAGTTGAGCTCGAGTTAAAAAAGCTTGAAGGAGCAGTCGAGACCATCCATGAGAATTTGATCTACCTTAAGAGCAGGTAATTTTTCCCTATGATATCCCTCTGCCGCTAGAAAAAGAGCTGATAAAAGTTTTCCGTGGTATTTTATTTTGAACAATTTGTCCGATGTAGTGATGTATCTTTTTTTTTCCTTCTTTTTGTGTTTACTCAGAGAAGCTGAGATGAGGATTGTGAGTGAAAAAACAAATGCGAGAGTGGCATGGTTCAGTATTATGTCCGTGGGTATCTGCATTACGGTCTCAATTTTGCAGTTGTGGCATTTGAAGACATACTTTCAGAAGAAGAAGCTGATTTAGATCATACTAGTGTTACTTTAAATTATTAGAAGAACAAATTAAACATCTGAAGCATTCTTGTGAAATTTACTTCTTACGTGTAGCTGGAAAATTTTGATACCTATTGTAGAGTTCTAAACTTTTTTTTTTTTTAAATTATGTTGCACTGTGGTTACTACATGCAAATTCTACATCCGTTGAATTGGTTCCACATAGAAGGGTCAGTCTTTCTCTCTCTCTCCACACACACGCACACCCCACTACCCCTTTCTTTGTCTGTCTTTTTTTATTTTTGGTATTTTCTTGTATTTAATTACAACTTTTATAAGATTAAAAAGTCACTAAAACATTGTTTATTGTTTAAGGAAAAAAAGGTGAGGTGTTTGTTTGTTGTTATTAAATTCATCAATGAAATAATTATTACGTGCATAGGAACTTTTTCAAATGCAACATAAGAGTTCTATAAGGTCAAAACGTATTATGTACTTGAGATTTTAACACATGCGCGAAGATTAGGTCCATGCAAGTAAATCCAAATTCCAAGTACATGCAAATATTACTGTTGCTTACTTCAAAGTACTTCATTCAAACATCCTCTAGATGGTGTTTCAAACTTTTCTCCCCTCTAAACGAGTAATATGTAAATCCTTGTGACGACCTGTATTCTACTGTACATTTATCACCTAAACTACTTTTATTATCTAACCAAGCTGCAGGTAGCCTGTTTTTCAAACAAATTAAAGTGAATGAGAAATCAAATTTTTATTTCTTATCATTCCTCGTCTAAATTAAAATTGTCATTCTTATTTAAAAAAAATTAAACGTTTAGTTTATTAAAAAAACGTTTATACTCTTTGTTTTTTTGGACCAAAACTTTTATACTTGTTCATTTATTTAAGATAAAGCTCTTTATTCTATATTATTAACGTTTGAATTGACAAGCCCTTCTTGATGAACCCAAAAGGATAAAAAAAAGAATTGACAAGCCTTTATTTTCCATTCAAACTTCCAAGAGCCAAAAATCAATGTCGCATAGTTCTAAAGAAAATATGGCATTCATTAAAAAGGGAATTTGATATTAATCTACTTCCAGTACATTTGCTAGGTTTTTCCTGTCAAGAAGAGGCATCCACTTTATGCATACTTTAATTAGTTCATATAACCATCAACAACTCAAAATAAATCCTCCAATAAGCATACTTGTGGCCACAACTTTGGACAGATATATACATATATATATATATATATATCTGCATGCTTGTGCATGTTAACGACATGCATATTTTAACATCTCAAGCACAATCCGACTTCTCTACAGATCACATTCTACTACAGCGATGGATACAAAGGATGGCAAGCAGGGGTGCTTGCGTTGTACTGCATATCAAGTACTCACCATTTAGCCCCCCATATTTCATGTTCATTTCATTCCCCCTCCCTCCCAATGTATCAAGTTCTTGACCCATCCCTGTTCTACTCCCTATCTAAACAATAGATTTTGTTGTTGGTGCAAATCTAAAATTAGAATATTACTTTTTCTCTCTTTTCATATACAGAGAGGTACACCCATATATTAATCTTCAGATAATCTGCTCTCACAAAAGCCAATTTATCTCATGTGGAGATAGTAGCCTTGGAAATTAAAGTTTATATGAGTTTTATTTCAATAAAGTTAGAGCTATTCTATTTTTATTAGGATAAGATTAAACATTTTATTTGAATATATTTTATCATTTCAGATTCAAAATCATATCCATGTTTAGACTAAAGTTACAGCTATTTTACTAATGAAGGTTGGTCCAATTTACAAAAATGCAAATTATATCTAATAAGAATGTGGGTTTGAATCCCCTATTGATATAAAGATCTCGTCAAGTTAGAGTTATTTTATTCTCTTGCAATACAAACATAAAAATAATACATACTCCATCTATTTCAGAATATCTATTTATTCAAGATTTCAGCACAATAATTTAGGAATACATCAATAAATGTTGCATTGAACTTTTAAATGGATACGTAAAATGAAACAAAAACCTTCACCTGAAATGGACAGATATTTTGAAAGGAGGGAGTAGGTTTTCTCTTCCACATTTGGCCTCATGATCTTCCATCTTGTTCAACCGTACCCTTTGAAATGAGAGAGAAGAAACTCAAAGATCTGAAACAGAGAGAGGTAGGGAGAAGATAACGAATGATCACAAGCAAAGATCGACGGCTATAGATTTTTTATGCGAATGTATAAGCTGAGTGACGCTCTGGTAAATACTTGGGGAACACGAAATAAATAAAGCAATTACAACACAAAATACTAACTTTCACCAATTTAATTAGCACCCAAATTGTCCAAAATTGCAATGATTTTGAAATGATTGATTTCACGGACCCTTCATCACTGGAAACTGAAAGGATTCAAGCAATTGAACCTGAAACACAGAAAAAAGGAAACATGCTTCTTTCCTAGAAACAGAGCAACGAAGGCTTTAAAAAAGGAAACTAGAGAGGGAATGCTAATGCATACACAAAAAGTGTGATATTATTTATAACGGTAAAATTTGATAAGTGAATTAAATTAAACCTTCTAAGATTAGAAAAGTAAATTTGTTTCCTAATTTAAAGAGGACTGACTGGACATACTTTCCTATTACAATTCCTCTACGCTGTCTTCTATCGAGTCCCAGAGCTTCTTCTTTTAACATTCCTCTCTTCAATTTCTGAAGTGGCAAACACAGAAACACTTGAACTTCCTTCACCTGTATTGAGGGGTAAGTTCTTCTTCTTCTAGTATCCATGTAATTCATAATCTAATGATGCCAAAGTCAATGGTCAAAAACAGAGTATTGTTTCTCTCACGGAAACAGAGTATCCAGCCAGCTTATAGTTCTACTTCTTTCCCCTATTTTAGTGTGAGTTTTGCTTCCCATTTTTATGTAATTTGAAATATTATGATACCAAATTCAAAATCAATATAGATCACATTCTTTACTTATTCCCATCATATAATTTGAAACTTGAAATATTTTGAATGAAATGCAGAAAGGGCAGCCGTGAGAATGTCTGATTTTTTGACTCTCGAAGATTTTGAAGGCATGACACTGAGTCATCATAATATGAGTCCTTTTGAGATTCTGTTACAAGTTGCTGTGGTTGCCGCTAAGAAGCTTGGCTTGGTCAACAAAGATAATGGAAACGCTGACTTGGGTAGTAATGGCGTGTCTGGTCAAAGAGGCCAAATGCTGATGGGAGAGAAGATTTTGAAGAAACCTATGAAGAAATTAAGATCTGTGATGAGGAAGCGCTGTAATGGGGAGCAAAAACTTATGAGCTTTGCCATTGAGTGAGGACCCAGTTTGATGAAGGTCTAACCCATGGAAATTTAGGTAATGTCTTTTTTGTTTTCTTTTAACATTTATAGGTAATGTCTTTAATTAATGAATTATTGTTTTCAAAATCTATCTACTAATATGTAAATTTTATTGGAAGTCAAACTATGTGACTTAGGCTTGTGAATAATGCATTTTTAAACCATGTTATTTGGCTGCTTATGTTTAATTATTTGAGTGACTGAGTAATTTGAATTTTAATTATTTAAAATTAAATGATATAATATGTCTTCTATCAGATGTTCATTTTCTTACAATGCGTAAATCATTCATTTAGTAAGTTTGTTTTAATTCAATTGATTGATTGTTTTGTTGTGTACCATAAAGCGAGACAAAGTGTCCAAAAAACCGCAACTGATGAGTTTTCAAGAAAGTGTGAGAAACAAGAGAAAATTTGATCACATAATAAGCAATGAAGAATGGATTGAGGTTATGGAAAAGAAGAAGAAGAGCAAGAGAGACAGCCCACTTCCAATTCCACCCTCACCAATCTTGCTAGAGGAGTTTGAAAGACAAATCAAGCAAAATGGTGGAACAAGAATCATGTGTCATATAGAAGTGTTTGTACAAAACAGATGTAAGCAACTCACACAGTAGGATCTCTATTCCTTGCAAGCAAGTTCAAAGTTATGAGTTCTTGGAAGACAGTGAGATGACACGTCTAAGGCAGAAACAATCCATTGCTGTGCCTTTGATTCACAGACCAAAAAGGAATGGGGTATCTCTTCCTCTCACTCAGACATCAATGGAATTTACACAAAGTAAAGCCTCAATATCTATTGAAAACTAATTGGAATACAATCGTTTCAGAAGATGAACTCGAAGAAGGAGATATTGTTCAAATTTGGGTATTCAGGAAACTCCAATATCCAAACACTTTTTTTTTTCAAAATTACTTATGGAGTAAAAATATCTAAACACAAATTACTTTTGATATAATAACTTGTTCTCATAATCTATTAAAAATAAACACTTATTCTCATAATTATTGATACATAAACTAATCTAAACATACATACATCTTAAAAATAAGAACTCAAATTTTAAAGTGATTATTGGATGGATAATGAGAAGGAAAAGTGAAATAAATTGTTTTTATGGAAGGATAAGTGATTATTATAAGTAGAAAAATTAGTTTCTTCCATAAGTATTGATTTGAAGTATAAATGTTTATTGAAAAGCAGCTTGTGTTTGACAACATTTCCATAGGACCTATCTGCTCCCATAAGTGCTAATTTATACTATCTAAACACACTCATAATCTAGCTTGGATGAAATAAAAGTAATTAGGATGGGGTTGAGTAACAAGAGATTTAACATCTCTTAAGTAAGGTATTGGGTTTGAGTCTTATAAATGGAAAATATTAAGTTGAGAGAGCTACTTTTATTTGGGTCCGATAATAGTCGAATATGACCCAATCAGATAATTATATAAAATAAACATAAAATTCAAATTTTTTTATTTCATGAGTCATGATATCTTTCAAGCAAAAAGTGATGACTTTAAACTTTGTGGATAATAAAAATCATATTAGAAAATCTGCCTCATTTAAACCCAATAATGATAATGATTTCATTTTGGAAAATGCTTGTTGATTGATAACTAGTAAAAGAAAATTGGGCTCTTTTTCCCGTGAATTTAGCTTTTCTGTAAAAAGGTAAAACGTATTTAAATGGAGTACTTTAACGTGAAAAGGTCATTTATGCAAGAATTAGAATTATTCATTAGAAAAAATTGATTTGGGTTATCAAGAAATGGAAGTCTATCTATTTGTGCTAATTTTTTTAATTAATAAATATATAACACGTTTATATTTTTCTCTACAACTTCTGAAAACTTTGTTATACATAATAATTTTACTAATGAACTTAATAATAGAAAACATCTAAATTTTTTCCAAACACTAGGCCTTCTATTTTTTTCATTTTTTAATTATATTAAGTTGTAAATTTAAAAAAATTAAAAAAAAAGGGCGGGAAGTGGGGAGCGAAGCGGGTAGTGGCGCTAATACCCTTTTTTTTGCTTTAAAGGTGTGGCGCTAATACCTACTAAAGGCCCACATGAAAAGATCATTCTTGGTTTCCAAATTTGCCAACAAAAGATTTCCTTTTTAAGTCAAACTTTCAAAAACCTAAAAACCAGTACAAAACAATTTTTCGAGTGACTTAAATTTTTTCAAAATTTTTATTCTTCAGATATTTAGTTATCATTACTAAATAGTTTAATTGAACTTTTATGTTGGGTATGATAGAAATCGATCTCAAAAATATGTTGGTCCAAGAAAATATCAAATAACATATTACGACTTTGGATACCATTAATGTTGGTATGATGGAGAGTAAAGGTACTTTTGTCTCCTTTAATAGACAAAATGAAAGGAAATAAATTTAAAATAAATTCATATAAATAAATTTAGAGATAATAAGAATTTTTTATCTTTTTTTTTAAATAAATATCATAAAATAATGATTATAAAAATAGGTAAAATATAACAAATTAACCGTCAATGTTTTTAACACTTACCATTCATGCATGATATCGGTAAAATTGTATTATCAAACATTTTGTCATGCAAAGCCATTTTATTTGTGTAGATTTCAGCATGGGTATATATAGAGGAGAGGGTGGCAAAAATCAGTGGAGAAGAATGTAAATTTAAAGCCTTATACATGTTATTACTTATTACAAAAGGTTCTTTTTTTTTTTTGCTAAATATTACAAAAGGTTCTGTTATTACTCGACAATAATTTTGAATAAGGGTCAAAAACAATTAATTTAAAAAAAAAGGGAAAATTCTCCAAAAAATAAGGCCGAATATCCAGGCCCGGATCTGATCGATAATAGTTGATGGGCATAATTTTTCATTAATGAAGAGTTGATAAGCCGTATTTTTGTTTTGGTGAGAAAAGAAAGGGTTAAGCCCAAAACATCATTTGGGTCAACAGTTTAAGTGCTAGAGCAGTGCCATTAGATCTCTATTCTTTTTGGGTCAACAGTATCACTAGATCTGCCAAAATCACTTTAATCGAAAGAACATGTGTAAAAGTAAGAAGGTCCTCAAAGGCTCAAAGATGGCTCTGTCTCTTCAGCACGTTCTTATGGATTTGATTTTTCACGGTGTGTATGAAAAAAATTTTGTTAGGAGAGGCAAAATCCACTTTGATGATATCTATATTTCTAAGGGAATAGTTTTTTTAACTATTGGTTGGAAAATACCTGATGCTAAAAAAAAACAGCAGAAGTAAGAAAGAGCATGTGCAAAAATGTGTTGACATATATATATATATATACACACACACACACATATTAATTGATTAAAGTACATTTTGGGCTTGTATGGGACCCAATTAGCAAGCCCAGCACGATAAAGTCTATTCCATTTTCACAGGTCAATGATAAATTCAACGAATGGTCCGACAACCTAAATACTGGAATAGGGTCATTAAATCATTGTTGCTCACTAGATTTTTCAATTATTTTATCCAAAAAAAGACAGAGAGAGAAGAGATTCTTCAACCCCAAGTACATGCGTTCAGTGGTTCATGGCCACTTGGGACATGGGGCAACCATATATTTTCTTTTTCCCGATAAAAGGTACAATACAAATCAAATACTGGAAATAAAAGAGCGAATAGAACGTAACCCATTAATATCATGAAAGTGGGGCAACCATATATACTTGTCAATTTGCCACGTGGTTTTGGAAGCAGTCTCGTAGATGAGGAAACTGGGAAAAACAAGTTTATGTATATATATATATATATAATTGTAAATATTGTACATGTTTATGTAAAAACACAATGAACGGAGCTTTTTTGTTAGTGAAAAAATGGTAATCAAGTAGTTCAGTGATCCACTAAAAGGTTCCATTGGGAACGTGTTACCCGCCCCCTCATTATTCTCCCTGCAGCATAAATATATTAGAACAACCACCAACCACCAAGTGTTTGATTGACCTGGTAAGAGTTAAACTAACTTCATAAGAGGTCTCGAGTTTGAGTCCTTAAAATGTAACTGTGTTAAATGTTTGATGATAGAACTTATTACTCAAAAGAGTCGAACTGGTTGAAATGCTTAGGTCTAGGATTGAAAGTTAAAATTATGCATTTCACTAGAGAAAGGGGGAGAGAGATGTTAATGATAGTGACGTCCATTACACTAAAGTAGTATAATCAATACAAGGTAGTCTCTCTCATTCTTAATATAAAACTCTTTCAACCAGATCACGCAAATAAAGGGTGGAAGTTAAATTGATTAACTACCTTAATTTTTTCAAAATTACGATACTTTTTTAAAACTACCCTTATTAAATTTTTTCCTCTTTCTCTCTTTTGAAAATACATAATAAATGTTGTCTCATATTCTGGAAAGAATTTTATATTTAGATCAAGACAAAAGGTTCTATATTTAGAAATATAGGGAATATTGTTTTATTTGGTATGTGAAATACAAAATACTAGTTCATTGTTCTCTCTTATTTGATTTGTGGGTTTGAGCAGAGCACATCAACCTTGGGGAAAATGTGGAATAGGAAGTACTTTGCCTTGAAGATAAGCACCGAAACAACACAAATGCCCTCTTTAGTGCAGTAGCCGGAGCTACATGGGAACCATCCCTTATCACTGCAAATGATAGCCCTTTTCCATACACTTCTATCCATCCCCAATTCTACACTTATATAGTATTTCAAATTTAGTTATATACAAGTCAAGCAATTGATTATTGTCAAAGCTTTGAATTTAATTGCCTTTTTAAGGGACACAATTTAACCCACTTGTTTTCCCACAAGCCCGAGGTAAGTAGGGCACTGTTACTTCCAGTTTCAGTTCTTTGGCTAGTTTCCTCACCAATCATCGAGTCCCTATGACGGAATGCTTGAATCTTGGTCACCACTATCACATCACTTGTTATATACTATAATTAATTAACTATAACAACTCCTGGCTCCTCGTGCATGGCGAAGCACTCCCTGTTGGATCCCTTAACCATGCTATTAGGGATACTCTTGGTGCTCGAGCGTAAATTAGGTTTGTAACATGTGATAGTAATATTTAAACAACCATCTCTCCACTGCCTTCACCACGACTAGAACTTCCTCTTCTACATACATACCCTCTTTCGTTGACTGTATTGTGCTTTTGATCCTTGTTCATCTGCCATCAAAGCTGGTAGCCCTCTCTCCTTTGATGACGCCCTAGCTTCTACTTTGCCACCTCAGCATCGGTCATGAATCTGTTGGAAATTTTTGTGCAACATAGCGGAAAAACTCCACCGAAATCCCTCCCATGGATCCGTCAACATTGCTTAAATCGAGATGTAGAAGAAGAATTTACCTTTCATGCGTGACTTTTCTATTCTTTTCATTTTAGATCCTAGGAATTGACATGTCTGGTCAGTTTCCTCTACTAGTATCCACACGAACTGTGAGTCCAACTTGAGCGACGTGCTAGCATCTCTGTTTGTGAATGTTCGTACGTTCTGTGTGTCCATTCGCTCTCGTTGTTCGTCCATACACTTTTTTCTCTCTAAGTGTGCGGTTACTTGCTCTCTAGGGTGGCTCAAAATTCTATTGATTCTGTATACTAATAACCCTAGTCTATATCAATGTATAGATAGGATTTAATATTTGTCTAATTTTTAAATCAAATATTTAAATTAAATCAAATATTAATTAAATAGATTAGTTTAAATTTAAATCTATATAATAGATTAAATTTAAACTAACTATCTAATCTATATCTAGAATCAAATTTAATTTATCATATAAATCAAATTTAGATTATTAGTTTAAATTTAAATCTATCACATAGAATTAAATTTAAAACTAATTCATTTAAGTTAATTTAAATGATATATGTATATATATATTTCGAAATAATATAATATATCAAATATATATATATAATTCAAATTTTATAATATATATATCAAATATATATTTATATATAAAATTCAACCACCCAAAATTGAAAGTTAAGTTTAATGAATCTATACACATTTTAGATTCAATGAATCTAGACATTTTAGCTCGAGTTGATCCGTTCTTATGTGCGACCTTGTAAACCCATATGATGTTGGTAATGGGTCAATAACACTATTTAATCCACAAGTCACAAGTGGCCTCTAGTAAGACATTATGACTACTCAAATTATATGAGATCGATGATACAATATAACCAAATCACATCTCTTTTATCTCACGATATATTGATCAAGTATGAGGCATGGAAATGTCATTCTCATTTTACTCGACCATCACTTTCTCGATCTTCGAGCAGACTTACTAAACAAATGGAAACCCTTCCATTTGAGTACGGTCATGCATTTCTCAGTCTCACTCATCGAGGGGCCCAGATATATCTCTTTATTAATTAGAGGGACAAATTTCATCTTGACCATTCATCTTCCTCCACGGGAAGAATAATTCCACTATGCACAATCATAGCCTTTATAATCTCCCGATTAAAAGTGACTTTTGACTATACCAAAGCACAGTATTACTCATGTAGGAAGTCATGGTGGTCTTAGGTCTGAGGACTCAGTGACACGGTTATATATATGAGATAAGCTTATGACTTAATCCATGCAGCTATCTTATGATGGGTCGATTCAGTGTATATTCCCTAACAGGTGCTTATGATTTTGATTCATATCTTCATACTTAACTAACACATAATTATTGATCAAAATCATACTAGTCTTAGTTCATCATTGTTACCATAAAGATGATTGACTAGGAATATATTTAGGATAAAATAATTTATCCAAAAATATTATTATAAAGAAAAACATGCAAGTAATATAATAATGTAATAAAAAAAGCATCTTCTTTTTTCATAATGAAGTACAATATTTATAATATAATGATTGGTCTAGAACACAATATCCAACAGAATCTTGGACAAGTATTCCCCTACCATATTCGTGATTGCAACCACCAAACTTTGCTCTCAATATCATCCAGATATGGACTTGCTATGCAACAAGAAGCTCCAATGTGCAACAAATTGGTTCTCTTAGGCACTCATTTCACTTATTAATTAGTGTCAATTTAATTGACATGGCGTCTTATATTTCAATTTTCTCCAAATCAATGCTAGACATAGGTTTCCCGCCAGCCACATCAACATTTCTGTCATTTCTGCCTTCCACTGTCATCATTTAAGGGCAATGTATATTTCATTTTCATTGCGAAGAGGAAGCAATTACGAGTAAATATTTATGTAAAATGTTAGCTACGAATCCCTTGCTTTAATTTGTCAACAGTAGCTTTTGGCATGATCCAATTAATAAAAATGTGTGTGTGTGTGTGTGTGTAAC
Source organism: Adenanthera pavonina (assembly GCA_026686845.1). Lineage (NCBI taxonomy): Eukaryota > Viridiplantae > Streptophyta > Magnoliopsida > Fabales > Fabaceae > Adenanthera > Adenanthera pavonina. Next base: position 17,801,764 of record JAIVEN010000017.1, read on the forward strand.
AAGAAAGAATGAAGGAAGAATAATTTATAGATGAAAATAAAAGACAGCAAAGATGGCGAGTTACCAATGATGAGTAATTGTTTGAGTTTAAGTTCTCCTTTATTTGATTATCTTCTTTTGTTGATAACAAGGCAAGGACATCTTCTCTTGACTCTTGATGCATTCTTGTTCTGCGCCACTTTCCATTTTTTCCTTACTTGTTACACGCCAACAACACTTCTTTATTAAAACTCTACCTCCTCTTTCACTTTTACCTTCACTTTTATCTCTTACTTCTCTCCACAAAGAACCCAAAGATCTTCTCCTATCTGCAGTAATTATTAACTCAACTAGGTTGTTATTCTTTCCCACATTTGAGGCAGGCATAAACCAAAATAGCTATTGGGGTTTATTGCCTTCCAAATGGGTCTTCCATTCCATCGTAATGCTTAGGAAATCATTTGACGTTCTTGTACCACATGAAATCCAAAGGGCAGTGTTTGGGTTTCTAGAGTTTGCTGGCTTCATATCTTGCAATACAAAGCATAGAAACACTCCCCACCTTTCACTTAAACCACAAAAACAAGAAATGTCTAGTTTTACCGATACACTGCAATCAAGGTAATTATCACCAATATTCTTGTTGTCCATAGAAAATTGACGTGATTGAAAAATATCATCTGGTGAATGATGTAGTTTGTCCAGGAAAACAGTGTTTTCATTATGGAACCATAATGGGATTTCACTCCCTGGAATAAGCAAAGCAACCCCCCAATCCAGCTTGAGATTAGTTTCTTTTGAAAGGAAATTCCATAGCACTTGTAGAAAATCCAAGGATTCCATTGAGGGATGACAACAAATTGCATTTAGATATTCAATATTTGGTGGAACACTAGGCAACGATACGAGCCTACTGCAATGATCCAAAAGTAGATATTGTAGAGCCAAGAGATTAGAGACCAAGTTAGGAGGTAGGTGAGTAAAATTGTTTCTTGACAGACGTCAAGGACGATAAGGAACAAAGATTATCAGGGATTGAACCATCACAGAGATTACAATCATCTAAATACAATTCCCTTCATGAGGACAAACTCAAGAGGAAGAACGAGTTTCCCAGCAAGTTGGCTACCAAAATTGTTTCCCCCAAGATCAAGGACCTCCAAAGATGGTAAGTGACCGAGATCATTTGGAATAGATTCGACACCCATATTGCAATTCCTTAACTTTAATTCCTTCAATGAGGATAAACCAGAGATGGAAGGAGGCAATGTCAACCTTATGGGAACTTTATATCTATTGAACCTAAATAATCTGAGAGTTACGGAATGTAAATTTGGTAATGAGTCACATGCAAACCTTGTGCTTCTATTTGCATCTAATTTCCTTAAGCTTTTTAAACCATTAATTGATGGTAGTATTTCTCTTATTATAGTTCCATTTATATCAAGCTCCTCTATACTCTCGTTTTCGTCCAAATTTTCTGGCAGGGAAAGAAGCTTTGGGCAACCAGATGTATTCAAACTTTTCAGAGATTTTAGATGGCAAAATGAATCTGGAAGGCACACAAGATTTCTGCAATCTTTCAACTCAAGCATTGATAAGCATTTCATATTTTCCCCAAACTCGGGGAGCACTTGAAGTTTTGAGCAACCTGAGAGAATCAATTCATTTAGGGAATCCATTTTAAGTATGCAAGGAAGAGTTTTAAGATTTTTGCAATCTTTCAAATTCACAGCAACAATTTTCTTATGATGTCCAAGTGATGGATGAACCTCAGTAAGTTTTATGCAACCTTCAAGTAGTAGTCGCTCAAGATTTGGAAGAATTGAAAAATCAGGAGTTTGGATTAGATCTTCCGAATAGCTTAAATCAATCAACTTTAACCTTTTAGGTATCTAGTCAAATCAAAGCATAAAAATATTAGAATTTGCAAACATGGAAATATAATAAAGCTTCCAGATATGGCAAAATGCTCTTACTTGTGTTTTGTTCCAAAGTTGTTTGATCTTACTGCAATGCAATTTGAGCTCAATAAGTTCATTTAGATGAACACCGGGTGGGAGGGATTTGAATGGATATTTCTCCCATTCAAGAAGTTTTAATGAACTGGGAAGACATTTGAGTCCATGGGGAAGGCACACATTGCATGATATGATGAGTATTCTAAGATTAGACATGTTTGAGAATGCTTCAGGACCCCAGCTATCTTCACATTGCACAGTAGATTGGAGAAGTATGACTTCAATTGAGTCGGTGCCCTAATAAACAACAATAATTAATGAAGTTCAAATTTAAAGATGAGGAGAATGGTAAATCTTCAAATTAAACAAATTTTGCAAAAATCTAAAAAACAATAAATGTCTAAATAGAAGGAACTTACTCTATCTTTTGTCAATACATCATTAATGTCTTCGTTTGTCCATAACCTGCTACATTTACCGGCATCACCAGGGGATTCTTCCAAAACAATACTTTTGCCCATTTCTTGTAATATATCATGCATATCCAAATGCCATGTATCATCATTATAATGATTTTCAATTACCAAGCATTTGTCAACAAGTCTTTTGATTCCAATGATGAAGATCACAAATTTCTAATATTTCTATCACTTTGTCTTCATGCATCCCTTTGAAGAAACATGCAATATCTAAAAAGATTTTTTTCTCCTGATCATCTAATGCTTCATAACTTATTCGAAGTCTGTTTAAAATGTCATTTGGTGGAACTTTCTTTATTTTTTCTAATGTATCTCTCCACTCTAGCACATTTCCTCCACAAAGATGACAACCCAACACTTCAAGTGTCAAAGGAAGGCCTGCGGCAAGTTCAACACACTCTTAGACAACTCCAAATAATCTTCTGTTGGTTTATCACCATTAAAAGCCCTCTGGCAAAAAAGTTGAAGAGATTCCTCATTGTTCAATAACTTTGCCTCATAGGTTTTGAATTCTCCATGTGCTGTCAATAGATGCTTATTTCTAGTTGTGACTATTACTCTACTTCCAGGACCCAACCAAGATTGCTTTATCGCAAGGTACTCAAGTTGGTTCATTTCACTTACATCATCAAGTACTATCAAAGCTTTTTGGTTGTGTAGAAGACTTCTCATTATCTTCATTCCTTCATATGCATCATCAAGTTCTATGCTTCTCAACTTCCCATGACGTGAAAGAAATTTTCTCTGCAGGGGAACCAATGATCCCTCCTTTTCACAAACATCCCTAACATCAGCAGCAAAGTAACAAAGATCAAACTGGTTACAATCTGTCTCATAGATAACTCTTGCAAGAGATGTCTTTCCTATACCGCCCATACCCCAAATTCCTAATACGCGAACATCACTCAATCCCATTCTTAAAATTGAATTCACTTCTTCTATCTTTGACTCCATTCCAACAAATTTGGTTTCATAACATGGTAGGCTAGGTTGCAGTTTTGTCCATACACCAGTGACAATTTCTTCAATGAATTTTGTTTCATGCCTGCATATGAAAGAGATGATTAATAAAAAAATTGCCATTCTCATATTTCGTAAAAATATGATATTTCAAAAACAAAGATAATAATACATAGAGCCACGACGCACAATGCATGTATAATATAACTCTTCAAATGCTTAAATCCTTGAGAAAAATTAATTTTACAGCTAGAAATATATTATACAGCATGTAGCTTAAAAAATTATTTCAAGGGAAAGCTTCATCCCATGTATCAATCAATTTGGTGGAGTAAAAAAGACATCCCATCCTACGGAGTTCCACCTATTTTGGTGACTCTAGACTCTATATTTATCCATCATCACCACAGACTAAGCAGTTGCTGTTAAAAGTTTGTGAACTCTTTGCTAGACAAAGGAGCGAGATGATGATAGAGACAGAGACACTGGGTGGGCTTAGTGGTAGTTATATATTAATCCAAAAAGTGTCGATAATTATTTTATCGTTCAGATTATCTAATTAGTTATTATCTTTAAAAATAGGAGAATATTTAGACCTTAGGATGGGGGATTCATTTTATCATTGGAAGTAAGACTTACCCGAGCATGATAATTTTGCTTATATATAAAAATAGAATTAAAACACACAAAATTAAATGTTATTGTGGCATGCATGATGAGTTTAAGATAGAACAAAACAATCATCATCATCCATTGACCAAAATATCATAGAAACTTACCTATTTGCAGAGTGATAGCCAGATAAATCTGCAACTTCCTTTAACACATCTCTCCATCCTTGCACCTTGTCAGGATATCTCTTATTATGTTTGTGAAAGGCATCTGCAACGGTACCTCTTTGATACCTCACATGAGATGGATCAATTTCATAGAAGACAGGGATAACTTGTCTACTGAAAGATTTTTTAGATTCAAGAATCCTTTGGAGTTCATCCAAACACCAATGGGAAGATGCATAATTTTTGGAAAGAATAACAAGGGAGATGAGAGATTCATCGATTGCTTGAAGGAGTTGGTCAGAAATAACCTCTCCTCTCTGAAGCTCATCGTCAATGAAAGTTATGATGCCCCTTTGTTGAAGAACAGCATGTAAGTGGTCTGTGAAGCCTGTGCGGGTGTCTTCTCCTCTGAAGCTCAAGAACACATGATGCTTCCATGGTGATGGTGGGATTGTTGAAGAGGAGCTTCCACCACTGATTGCCATTGACAAGTTTGGGTTTGCTCAGAAAATCGTATATAGGCGGGGAATAGTGAAGTGATCAAGAGACAGCTTCAACTTGTATTTGTTATATATGCTTTGGACATTAATTAGCTGATGGAAACCAACATTTAATAATATTCTTTGCAAGTGGGAGATGTTCAATAATTGTATAAATTGTGAACATTGTTATGCCTTCGAAATTAGAGGGTGGAAATTAACCAACAATTAGTCAATATTTAGTTAATATAAATTCATTTCTGATTATTTTTCTTTGATTTCCTTTGCAAGTGGACGATTTTGATATTACATTACTTTACTAATTTACTAATTCATAATTTTGAGGGATTCTTCCATTCTTCTTGTTTTCAATAGCAACCCTTATATGCTGACAATCGGAACACTTGACCACTATTTGTTTTCTTTACGCTTTTTTTTTTTTTAATGAAAGTTGGTTTATCTTTGAAATAGATAGGGAACCTAACCCAGTAAACATCTGGTCAGGTGGTAGCTCAAATTCAACTTAATTGCGTCACTAATATCTTTTAAATTATAATACTACAATCTGCACAATATTTTTCTCATTCTTATCATAAAAACAGAACCACTTATTATAAAAATGTGTCTATCGGAGTGTTTGATCAAGTCGAGGCATTGCGTTCGTCTCGGGGTCTCATAATTTTCTCATTCTTCTGGTATATGATTCTGCTGACTCCACAGACAGATTTTCTCGGCAAAAGAAATCAGATTAATACATGGAAATGATTTATAAGGTTACTCATACCATGGATGAACAATGGCAACACGGAAGCAACTTAGAATATAATTTAGTGTGAGAATATATTTACCTTTTGAGATATAAATTTTTGGCCAGCATGGAAATCATCTTTGGTGGGCAGTAGAATTTTCGTATAAGGAAAACAACTCATATACTTTTTCTTATAAACTCTTGGTGTTATTTTTGAATTAAAAGTTAATATGTAAATTTTTTTAAATATATTAGAAATTTAGTTATTAATCATATACTGAAAATGTTAAGTTTTTAAACTTAAAAAAGATTTTAAAAGTATACATATCAAATTTTAATTGGAGATTCGTACGAAAAGTATATAAGGCAAATCATATAAGTTTTTTTTTTGAAATTGTAATTTCATTTAACCTTAACGTAAATGTCAATAACTATATATATATATATATATATGAAATATTGGTTCGCTATGCACTAATTTTCTAGAGAGAAAAAAAAAGGGAAATTTTTGCTCAAATCTAAAACTAAACAATAAAAAATTAAAGTGCACAGCATGTTTCCAACAATGTAAATGTGCTACGGATAACATTGACAATCAAATTTTAACTTTCAAAAGTCCATTTTTTGATAGCACAAACTTATCCACAAAAAGTTGCCATAAAATTAAAGAGATCTCCCTCACGATTCTTCTTGACATCCAAGTCTCCCAAATTAATGTCATAGCTTTTAACATCATCATTCTAGAAAATTCATATACCCTCTGCATGCCCAGCTGCTTCAACAGGAATCCAATCAGAAAAACCCAATCTTCTAACAATATTATCTGTTCTTTTGTCACTAAGTCTAGTCTCAACCAAAATGAGGATTTGGGTATTAAAGTTATTAACCATGAACCATCTCTCTCACTTTTGAAGGAAAACTGTTAGCACAGATGCTTTAGCTACAGTTCCAACAGATAACTTCCATTCATTAATAACAGAGAATTCTTACTGAAATTTAGTGCGGATATAGAATGGGAAAAAATGAAAGAAAGGGAAGAAATTATTCAAAGTAATTTTTCAAAATAATAAAAAAGTCTCCTTTTTATTAGATTCTAATTATTTTTTAAAAGCTTTAAAACATATAATCTCTCTTTTAAAGTCACATTGTAGACTTTGACAAAATAAAAACTCACATTGTACTGTATAAAGAAAATTCACAGAGTCATATGGAGGAAAAATAAAATAAAATTCCCCACTACCCAAGTTGAGGGCACGTGGTCCCCACTGTATTTTTTTTTTTTGAAAAAAAGGCACTTTAGAACCCTTAAGACAAATAAAAAACAAATAAAGATGCTCAATTTATGTAATGACTCAAAATGACTTGCGTCTTTTTCAAAGAATATGAAAATAATAAATTAACAAAAATGCCCCTGAATTAAAGTATAAAAAACACCTCTTATTTCCCGTCTCTCATTTTCCGTGCACACCTCTTCAAACAAAAGGGGCCAAATTTCACTATGCCTCTCTTTCTCCCTCTCTCTTTTCTCATTTTCTCTCATTTTTTTTAAGTTGGCTAAGCTAAATTTTTAAATAGATTTAACTAAATTTTCAAGTTAACTAATCTAAATTTTTAAGTTGAGTAAAGTAATTTTTCAAATTAAGTGAACTAAATTTTTAAGTAGATGTAACTAATTTCTTAAGTTAAATGAACAAAATTTCTAAGTTAAATAAACTGAATTTCTAAGTTGAGTAAACTAAATTTCTAAATTAAGTAAATTAAATTTTCCAGTGGATATAACTAAATTTTTAAGTTGCGTGAACTAACTAAATTTTCAAATTGAGTGAACTAAATTTTTAAGTTAACTAAATTAAATTTTCAAGTTGAATGAACTAATTTCTAAATTGAGTGAACTAAATTTTCAAGTTGAGTAAACTAAATTTTTCAATTGGGAAATTTAATTTACTCAACTTGAAAAATTAGTTAGATCAATTTGAAAATTTAGTTAGATTAACTTAGAAATTTGATTTACTTAACTTGAAAATTTATTTTACTCAACAAGGAAATTAAATTAGATCAACTTGAAAATTTAGTTTGCTTAACCTAGAAATTTAATTCACTCAACTTGGAAAACTCATTATATCCACTTGAAAATTTAGTTCACTTAACTTGAAATTAGTTTACTCAACTTGAAAATTTAATATACTGAACTTAAAAATTTAGTTTACTCAACTTGAAAAATTAATTATACTTATTTTTTAGAAATTTAGTTCATTCAATTTAGGAAATTAATTCATTCAACTTGAAAATGTAATTAGATCCACTTGAACATTTAGATCACTCAACCTGGGGAAAATGAAAGACAATAAGAGGAAAGAGAGGGAGAGGTCATAGTGAAAATGAGAGGTATTTGTTATACTTTAATTCAGCTGTGTTTTTGTCAATTCTTTATTCTCATATTCTTTGAAAAAGGCTAAGGTCATTTTGGGCCATTATAAAAATTAGAGATCCTTATTTGTCTTTATTTAAATTAAAGACTGAAGGATTTTTTCCCTTGCTTCTTTTCCTTACCTGTGAGGGTGTAAATTTTATATACATATATTTTTCTCTAGTTTCCTCTTCTATGCTTCATCCAAATTTAATATCCACTTGCATGTTCTAAGAATTTCGAGGGATCTGAACTTTGATAAATAATTTAATGCATATTTTAATAGGACTAACAAAAAACATTACTTCCTTCAGTATTTTTTTATAAGATTTTGTTTCCAAATTTTTCTAGGTTCCCTCTTATTTTAGACAAAATAAGAGGGATGAGAATATTAGAAAAAATAAGATAAAAAATATAGATAAATGAGTGTCTAGATTTCCTCTTATTTTCTTTTCAAATTTTTCTCTCCCTCTATTCATCCAAATTGAGGGTAAAAAATTTAGTTAAAAAAGATATTAATCTTATTAAGTTTTTATAAAATTTCAATTATTTTTCAAAAATTATCTCTATTCAATAAAATTCATTAATAGCGTTCTTTCCTCTTTTTAAGCTAATGATATTTAATATATCACTAACTATTGATATAATTGTCCACATTAATATTAATTGTTAATTACCAAGCAAATAGCATTTTGGGTAAAAAATTTAATAATTTAGACAATTTCAAAAGAATCTTATATGAAGAACAAAAAATATTTTAAAAGACTAAAGAGGCTATTTGTTATAAGGACTATGTTATAAAAAAACATAAAACATTGTTAAAACAAAAAAAAAATTACCATTGGAAATAGGGGTGTTCATAGGTCGGGACGGGCCGGGTATTACCCTGGCCCGATGTCCGGTCCAGAACACCCCGGGTCAAGGAAAAATGGCCCGCTGACCAGTCTGACCCAGGTTGGCCCGGTTCTTCACCGGGCCGAGACCAGGCCAATACCGGACCGGTATAAAAATATAAAATAAATAAATAATATGTTAATTTAATTTTTTAATAAAAATAAAATTGGTTTCATTTAAAATATATTTATATAGGAAATAACATTGGGTTAAATAGTAATATTTATCAAAATTATAAATACTTAACAATTATATATTATTTATTTTTATATAATATTTAGCTAAGAAATGAATTTAAAAGTAAAAATTCAAGTAATAAAATGTATCTACTATAATTATAAAATTAATTTATTACATGAGGTATATGAAAAAAATAATTATATAAAATTATTTAATATTTTTAACAAATAAAGAAAAATTGAAAAAAAAAAAGTTATACCAGGCCGGGACAGAATGGGCTTGTGACGTGCTCGAGGCTTGGCTCAGCCTAATCCTCTTCTGGCCCAGTTCCCTTCCATTTCATGATTTTTTCTTTTTTTTTTACTCAGTCAGGCCCGACTCGAAATGACTAGGTCATACCAGGTCAACCAGGTCACGAGCCCAATTGAACAGCCCTAATTGGAAAAATATATTTAATGCCTTCTTGAAACACGGCTTATAATATGGAAAGTAACATGGCATAATGCTTAGCCATTAAAGGTGTGTTTGGTTTCACTTTAAATAAGCGGTTTGCCTCAAAATCAAGTTTTCATTTTTTTTGTGGGTGTTTGAGTGTGTCACCAGACCACGTTGAAGAAGTGGTTTGGAACCTAAATGGAGTTGAGGTAGAAGTGACTCCAATGTTGCTTTTCCATTGGTTCCAACAAGATTTGAAAAAAAGTCAGATAAAAATGGATCAATAAAAATGAGAAAAAATAGTGAATCTAGGAAAATAAAATTCTCATAAAATTTCTTCTATCTAATAACCAAGATACCCCCTCAAAATTTTAATCTTTATAGATCATAACCTATAAGAAAATATTATATCAAATAGATCATATTCTCAATTAAATAAATGCAAATTAAATTTTAGTCTAAAGAAATTAAATTAATCATGAGATAGAGTTTAAGTTCAATTTAGAGGAAAATTATGAGTTTTCTCAAAATCAATTTTTAAATAAATCATCTAAACATAAACACGTTGGTCAAAAACTAATTTTTATTATAACTACGTTACGAAACCAATTATATCAAAATCCATTCTTTACTAACTAAAAATCAAACGGGTTCTAACTCTACGAAATTTACAAGGTTAACTTGTTTTTATCTTCATCAATAGGTGAATTCAACATTTACTTTATTCTATTTAATTGTATTTTTTTTACTATTATTTAAAAATTGTCGATTCACTCCTTATCATATATATATATATATATACCGTTAAAATATGAGTCATTAGTTAATTACTTTTTTTTTCATGATAGTACTTTGATTATTCATTACTCAAATGAACTATTATACGCATTTAAATTTATTTTACTGTATATTTTTGTTTCTATAATTAATTGAAGTAATTAAAAATATAAATATAAATGAAGCAATACCCCAACGTCTTTTGAATTAGACACTTTTCTTTGTGTTCCACTAATGCCAATACCCCGGAGGAGTAATGGAATTGGATTTCTTTTTCACCATCACCACATAGGCATATAGGCATTCTCACGATCTTCAACGGGAGAAGAAATGCAAACCCAACTCAGCGCCTAATAAATCTGTGAATAAATTTGCCAAATTTGGAAAAATTACATGAAACTATTAATTAAAGGCACATCGATCAGGGTCAACCATGGGATGGATCCACTGGATTTCTCCGAGAGCACTTTCAGTGATCATTTCGGGATCGTCCAGATCAAATTTGGACGGTCCAGATTTTATTATATTTTTATTTTATTATATACATAATTTAAAATACATATAATTTTATAATTATTATTTTTTTAAAAAAATATTATTATTAAATAAAAAAATTAAAATAAAAAATTGTAAATTTGAACCTTCCAAATTGAAATCGGACGGTCCACATCCATTCAGAGAGGATGACAGAGGGCTCTGCTGTACGAACTCTCATGAAATTCCCATCGCCTTCTCAGATTCTTCTCCCTGTGGCCCATCCAAGCGGAAGTCGGAGCAAACCCAACCGGAGTTCAAACCAAGTCGTCCTCCTTCTCAAATAGGACCAATGCTGGGCAAAACATACGTGGACTTTAACAACGATCTTCAATCTTGAAAAAGAATTAACTGGGAAGTTTCCAATCAGGGGTCACTTATCTGTGTATAGAGAGGGGGGCGGGTAGAAAATACGGTTGCAAATCCATACCGAGGAGCATGCTGGTGATGAGAAAGGAGGAGATAAAGCAGATTGGGAGAGAGATAATGATACTACAGCATCTATCAGGGCAGCCAAACATAGTGGAGTTTGACAAGGCTTACAAGGACATGCAAAACGTGTACTTGGCTGGTGATGGAACTGCGTGTCCTTGATCATAGAATAGCCAGAGGGAATTATTCGAAGAAGATAGTGACGATGGTTCATGTGTGCCATTCTATAGGAGAAATGCATTGAGACCTCTAGCTCGAGAATTTCTTATTGGACAGCAACAATGATGATGCCCCCATTAAAGCTACTGGTTTTGAACATTCCATCTTCATTGAGCCAGTTTTGTCTTACTGCTTCGGATCTGAGACGGCCTATCTCCATTAAGCAAAACCATTCTTTTGATGATACAAGGAATTTACATATGTGGAATTTATATATATATCTCGCTGAAAATTCAAATTAATTTCAAAGTATATACCATACAATTTGATAAAATTAGAAAAAAAAAACATAAAAAAAAGACATGTTATCTATGTTTTGACCTCAAATTTACATTTGGCATGCACCGAAAGATGAGAAAGGCCCCACAAAAGCAAAAGCATTAGCTATTGATTTTAATTTGTTTCCCATCAAGTTTTCGTCAATAAATTCATTGAGTGGAGTAATAATGAGATTTTATGCAGGTAAAGAGTATAAGGAAGTTGTGGGAAGTGCCTACTATATACACTAAAAAAAAAAAAAATAGACTTTCAGTAATGATTTTTGATAATAACGAAAAAAGTTATCGCTAAAAGTTCATCTTTCGGCACTAATAAAAAAGTAGTTGCTAAAAATAAAGGGAAAATGACAGTTGAGGACCAAAATTTTGAATTAAATACAGTAAAGGATCTTACAGGTTTTTCAGTAGTAAATACAGAACAAGTCAGTAGTAAATTCGCAATGTTCAGTAGTAAAAAAAATTGCAAGGTCCTTTACTGTATTTAATTCAAAGTTTTGGTCCTCAACTGTCATTCCCCTAAAAATAAACTTGTAGTGATGACTTTTATTGCCGCCGTAAAAAAATGGACTTTTAACAACAACTTTTTCTTATTGTTACTAAAAGTCATATTTTCAGCGACGACATTTATCTATCATTATTAAAAGTTTTATTTTTAGTGGCAACGAGTAGCAACAATTGAGTTGCCATTGAATATAACTTTTAGTGGCGATTTTTTTATTGTTACCGCCGAAAGTCTTTCTTTCAGTAGTGACTTGCAGCAACTTTTTAACATTTTAAAGTCGCCGCCAAAATTAATTTTTAGAATTTTTTCTCTTTTTATTTTAAAAATTAATAAATAACATATTAAAATAATAATTGTGTTATATTTGTATACTTTTATTATAAATAATTAGATATTTAACATATATTTTGTATTGTAAATATTATCTAATATCTTTGTTCAAAGATAAAATATTTTACTATTTTCTTTCACGTAAAATATTCTGAACATTTTGAAAGTGTTTTATCCCTACCTGAGATTGAAAACTTGAAAAGTTGAAAATTGAATTCAATCCACATTTATCTTTACTTTTCCTTATCTTAATTAATGAAATATGTTATTCTTATTAGGATATGTTTTTAATTAATAAAGGGATTGATAACTCCAATAAAAGAAAATCAAGAAGACAAACTAGTCCCTAATTATCTAATGTGATCAACCTTGTATTTAGAGAAATTCTTATTAGGTTAATTTAATTTCTAATATATTTAAATATAAATTAATATTAGTTATTTTTTACCAATCATAATTTTGATGAAGTAATAATGTATTAAAGCAATTATCAATAGTTAGTCCAACAGAATAATCTGTCATACTATGATTGAGACTTTCAATCCAAACTCTTATGAGTATTGGTAGTGTGGATGTTTTCACATAATGTAAAAGTCTAATGAAATAATATGACATAGAGGAAGAAGAATTATGTGTTATTAATCTATTTTCCTGAAAAATAAGCAATAACAATAGTTAGGAAATAAATATCGACCAATTCTCTTATCCTCTCACTCTTTTTAATCCTTTTTAATTATCTCAATCATAACATATTGAACTTATTGCATTTTCTTTTAAATCATATAACAATCAAAATTACAATATTTATTTTAATAATTTTTTTACCAAAATTCTATTATATTATATATATATATTAAGCATATATATATATTATATGATATGACATAATGAAAAAATAACATAATATAATATAATATAATATTAATACATATGGAAAATAAACATTATATACATAATTGTTATTATTTAAAAATAAAAATAAATTTAAAAGTTGGCTAGGAAAACAAATTTTTTCTTGCCAAATGAAAACAAATATATTTATAAGAAAATTATTTAAGATTTAAAAATGAAAATTTATAATTTAAATATTCATATAAATATAAATATATATAAATAAAATATTTAATGATATTAATAATTGAAAATAAAATATATGTGTATTTTTTAATAATATATTGATTTGTAAATATATATATGTATTAGTGTGTAGATAAATAATATATATTTAATACCTCATATATAGACTGTAGATATATTTCAACTTAACTAGCAAGAGAGTACACACAAAAGCATTGCAAGAAGAGGTTATAGATTCGAATCTAGGTGAAGGCACATATGAAACAAATATATGATGTGGCGGTGACGGTGATGGTGACTTGGTGTGATCTGGTGGTACATGGTGGTGACGTGGCGTGGTTGGTGGGTGATTGGAGCGGCCTGTTGGTGATGTGGTGATGGTGGCAACAATTTATGTTTTCAGTGGCAACTCTTTTTACTACTAAATGTCAACTTTTGACGGCGACGTTTTTGTCGTTGCTAAATTTTTGGCAACAAGACTTATGACGGCGACATGGCAGTGACATTTTTGTTGTCATTGAAAACTTTTGATAACGACATTTCATCTTTCAATAACGACTTTTATCCCCGTTGAAAGTCAAATTTTTTGTAGTAATGGCCTCGGATGTTGTAAAACGGAGTTACGGGAGGGAGATAGATGTGTGGAGTACATGAGTCATTCTATACATTCTCCTTAGTGGGGTGCCTCCATTTTGGGTTGGTGAGTACAATTACTGATTGTGTTTAATTATTTGAGTGACTGAGTAATTTGAATTTTAATTATTTGAAATTAAATGATATAATATTTGCCTTATATCAAATGTTATTTCTGTTACAATGTGTAAATCCCATTTAGTAAGTTTGTTTTAATTCAATTGATTTATCTGAAAAGATGATGTTAGATAAAACGCATTAGTGTCGTATAATTTATGTAGTCAATTATACTTAATAAGATAAGATTAATGTTATTGTTGTTGTTCTAATTCAATTGATTAATTATTTTGTTATGCATCGTAAAGGGAGGCATAGTGTACAAAAAACTGCCATTCATGTCTCGAAGAGAGCCTGATAAACAAAATAGAAAAATTGATGACATAATAAGCAATGAATAATGGATTAAGGCTATGGAAAAGAAGAAGAAGAGCAAGCGAGGCAGTCCACATCTACTCTCACCAAGCTTGCCAGAGGAATTTGAAAGACAAATCAAGCAAAATGGTGGAAGAAGAATCATATGTGTCATACAGAAGTGTTTGTACAGAACAGATGTAAGCAAATCACACAGTAGAATCTCCATTCCTTGCAGGCAAGCTCAAAGTTTTCAGTTCTTGGAAGACAATGAGATGACACGTCTCATGTAGAAACAATCCTTCCTCTTACTGAGATATAAATGGACTTTGGATAATAGAATTTGCACAAAGCAAATCTAGTTGGAATACAATTGTTTCAGGAGATGAACTCAAAGAAGAAGACATTATTCAAATTTGGGTCTTCAGGAATGCTCAAAGAAGGCTTTGCATGCAGAAGAGCAGCAACTCAACAGAAGTACAAAACAATAGAGTGATTTAAGATGTCTACCATTATTTGTTTATTGAAGGTTGCAGTGTTGTTTTCTAAATTTATAAAAGGAAAAATTGGAAAAAGGGATTAAAAAATCAACTTATTTAGAAAATGGGACCAGTTCATTTTATTTTTGTTAGACTTGAATTTTTTTTAATTGAGACTCAAATGTTTTCAATGGAGATTCAAAATTTTTTTTTCAACAACTGAAATTTGAATTAAAATGGATACGTACACCACATGAAACGGAGAATCATTTTTGCTGGGAAAGCATAAGTGTCTATTACACACTCAAAATTTGGGTTCCCATTCTTTACCATGTAGTCTAGGTTGTTTGAAGTAAAAGGAAAATTCAATTTTTTTTTCTTTACTTCTTCGTGAGTCATGATATCTCAAGCAAAAGTCATGAATTTAAACTTCGTGGATTAAAAAAAAATCTCATATTAGATCCTAATAATGCTAATGAGTTCATTTTGGAAAATGCTTGAGACGTAGTAAAAGAAAATTGGGCTCTTGTTCTTTTGAATTTAGCTTTTCTGTATAAAAGTACAACGTATTTAAATGGAATACTTTAACGTGGAAAAGTAATTTTTTCAAGAGTTTGAATTATTTATTAGAAAAAATTGATTTGGATAATCAAGAAATGGAAGTCTATCTATTTGTGCTAATTTTTTTAATTAATAAATATAAAACACGTTTATATTTTTCTCCACTCGACATTATAGTTATACAACTTCTGAAAACTTGTATTATACATTATAATTTCATTGATGAACTTAATAATAGAAAACATCTAAATTTTTCTAAAATACTAAGCCTTTTTTTTTAATGTTTTATTAAGTTGCAAATAAAAAAAAAAGGGCAGGAAGTGAAGCAGGAAGCGGGTAGTGGCGCTAAGGCCTAGTAAAGCCCACGTGAAAGGAGCTTTCTTAACAACAGATTTCCATTTTTAAGTTTTCTTTTTTTTTGGGACAAAATTGGATTTACAGAAATGTACAAAGTTTTTTAGCACGGGTAGTAGACTAGTAGTACAAAAGCCTTTTTGGGACAAAATTGGATTTACAGAAATGTACGAAGTTATTTAACACGGGTAGTAGACTAGTAGTACAAAACGACCTAGCACAGCTCGCAATCCATTTTTAGGTCAAATTTTAAAAAATCTAAAAACCAATACAAAACAATTTTTCCAGTGACTTAAACTTTTTCTGTTTTAATATTCTTCATATATTTATTTATCTTTATAATTAGTTTAATTGAAATTTTATGTCAGGTATAATAGACGTCAATCTAAAAAATATGTTGTCCGTGAGAATATCCAATAAACATATTACGATTTTGGAAATCTAAGTTGGAAATTTCTTAGAACTCTTATACCATTAATGTGGGTCCGATGCTGGCACGTCTTTCACTATGACAAGTGAGGGAGGGGAGTAAAAATATGAGAGTATTTTTATAATCTCACGATGTTTTTTACTTGAGAGCCATTGGTCTTTTATCATAATTTTTTAAACATTTGGTTCTAATTTATAATTAATTTTATATTTTGGTCCCAAGGTATAGTTTTCCTAATTAAATTTTTTTCTTAAGTTAGACATATATAATAAACGTGAAAATCCACACTATCAATCTATTTTAATTTTTTTTCAAGAAACTATTATTTGAGTTTCTTGTACTTCCAGTGACATATTATTCTTCATTATTTTCAACAATTTGTGTTCAGCATCTAAAGGGTATGATAGAGATCAGAGAGCCATGTCAAAAAGTCTCAAACTCTATTCATATGATCTCTCTCAAGAAAATTTTAGATCTTTTTTTGTTAGATAATTTTATTTATTTATTTATTTTTATTTCAAATGTTTCCAATTTGTATTTGATCAAATTTATTAATTAGATTTATATTATAAGAAATAAAATCTATTGGATATCTTCTAAGAGATTTCTTAGATTTGAATTTAAGAGATTATCTAATAGTATTAGGATTAGATATCAATTTTATTATTTTTCTTTGAATTTTTATTTTTATTATTAGGATTTTTTTTTATAATTAGATATATCTTTTATATTTTCTAGATTTATTAGGATTATTTGGGTAAAATTGTTTTAGAGTTAGAGTTTTTTTTTTTACCTATATAAAGGCCTCTATGTAATACATTTTCTTGAGAGAATGGTGGAATAATATTATTGTAAGTTTTTTAGTAAGAATTTATTGAGTTATTTCTTTTCTCCCCCTTATTTTCTATCTCTAACTGATCATTTTCTGAATCTTTTGAATCAAACTCTTCCGCTACTCTATAGCTTAATACAAGTTCTCATTGTATCTATATTAGGGTGATTTGAATTACATCCTTTTTAATTTCTTGAGTTTGTTGGCTCCTAAAATTATTTTATTTTAATAAGTTCTCAACGAATATTATGGACTTACTTTGTAATGATCATCCTTTGTCTTATGCGAATTTTGCAACCTAAATTTTAACATTGTCTCAGCTAGAGGGAGAGATACTTGAATCCTGGTTAGTGAATCAAGTGCATTATAATTGTTTGTTTCTACTTGAAACTTATCTTTCTCATTGACTTCTAAGAATGCAAAACTTTCTACTTGCTGCTAGGAATGGAGATTCTACCACGCCTTGTGCCGATGCTCATGTCTGTATAATGTGGCTGATTTGATATGGTTTTGTATTATGAAACACTAATATTTTAAAAAGGTAAACACACATGTATATGATATATGATACGATATAATATATGTAATGTAATTATATATATGTATTCATTGATACCACTTTTACATCATTTATGTTACTTCAAATTTTTATAGTAAAATAAAAACATTTGAAGTTATTATAAAGATTTTATGATTTATTTTAACATCTATATTATAATTTTTAGAATATTTAATACTGTGAACATCATATTTTGTCCGGGTAATTTTAAAAAATACATATAAATATAATAAAAAATTAAATAAAATAATAAAATAATAATAATAAATAAATAACTAAATAATGAAAAATGACCAAAAAGAAAGAAGGAAAAGATAAAATAACTCAAAAATAATAATAATAATAATAATTTAAAAAAAATTAAAAAAAAAATTTTAACCTTGGGCTGAAATTATTTCAGCCCAAGGTGGACTTGAGCCCATTTGGGGCTCAAGTCCAGCTGACCCTGAGCCCTGATTAAGGGCTTAGGCATGGGCACACGGGAGGAAGCCCTAAGGAGGGGCTCAGCGAAGACAGAAAAGGGAGAAGGAGCTCAGGTCAAGACAGTGGAGGAGACTGAGAGGCAGAGGAGAGAGGGAGCTCAGACCACCGAGGAGCCGTGAGCTCGAGAGAGCGACCGAGAGAGCCATCGAGACAACGGAGCAACCAGAGAGGCGAAACCGAGGGAGCTTTAGGGCTCGGTGGATGGAAAAATCAGAGGGATCAGAGAGGAGAGAGCCGCGGGAGCAAGGACAAAAGCTGCTCCACTACTCTGTACCAGGTACGGCAGAGTAATGAAGGCCTTCGGACGAGCCACGTTCTACAGCTTGAGGGCCAGGAAAACGACAAAACTCCCTCCATTACTCTGCACTCGGGACAGCAGTGTAGTGGCGAGAATGAGAGCAAGCGGGACGAGGGGTGAGGAAGGACATTTGGAGACGCACGAAACATGAAATGGGACTGAGAAAAAGCAGTCACGCGTTCGATATGGAGAGGGAAGTCACTTGCGGGAACTCTATAAGAACCGAGGGAAGGCATTGGCACGGGGGGGGATTTTGGCATTGAAAAATCCGAAGAGAGGGGAGAAACAGAGAGAGAGAGAGCGGAGAATTTCTGGAGAAAAGCTAAGAGGCCGAGGGAGGTACGCCGGGAAGCAGAGGACTGGGAGACTAAAGTGGAGGCTCTGAACAAACCAGGGGAGCTTTTTCTTGAGATTTCGGTAGTCCGAGAAAGGGAGAGAGCTGAGAGAAGAGGAAGGGTTTTGTTTTTTAAAAAAAAAAATAGAGAAGAAAAAGTAAGGAACGGGCAAGCCAGAGAAACAGGACGCAACTTGATACTCAGGGGTAACTTCTTTACTGTCGAACTCTCATGTGGCTGTTAGGAGGTTAAATTTTCTTGTGAATCTGTATATGCTTTGTAAATCTGTAGGCGTTTGTTCTTGTTGACGTAAGGAGCTTGATGAAGATTTGATTGATGTTGTGTGTTGGATTATATGCCTTAGTGATGCTACGTAAACGCGTGTTGGGTGTTTGACAAAATGTTTAAGAGAGTTTGGAGTCAGTAGTTTATTGATGTAACCACTTACTTTCCCTTTTTATTTTCTGTTCAACTACACACTGATGGTGGAGTTTGATGATGAATCTTATGCCCTGTTCCCTCAATATAGCTTTGGAAGTGTTGGGTTTTAGCTCTAGCTTACATATGTATACTGGATAAATAGCAATGGTAGCATTTTTACGCTTTAGTTTGACCTGGATGCTATTAAATGGAAATAGGATCTTGTTAAGAACATTAATACGCTTCATTCATGACTCTGAAGTGTTTAAAGGTTGAAAAATGTCTAAAAAGCCAAGCTCAATCTATGTGACGTTACTGTAATCATATGCTTTAAGTCTTTTTTAGTATTTTTTCCATGAGAGCTTTATTGGATGTGTTATTTATTTAATACCCCAAAATATATATATATATATTTTTGAAAAGATAATTTACAAAAAAAGGGAAGAAAAAAAAAAGAGATCTTTAGAGTACCCCAAAATAATATATATATATATATATATATTTGAAAAGATAATTCAAAAAAAAAAGGGAAGAAAAAAGAGATCTTTAGAGTTCATCTCGAGAGACTCAGTCTCCGTGTGCATATAGAGTGTCGGTCAATTATACCATGAGTGAGGAGTTGCCATGGTATAAACGTTGGCTAAATCTTATTTTTTTATTTTATCGTATTTTTTTATTTATGAGTACCAATGTTTTATTTATTTATTTATTAAAAGTAAAAAAATAAATGATTCAATGAGAGCCCTTTATTTCAAATTTTTATTTTGACCTCTATGTTCCGAGTAGTAACACCGTGGGCATTTAGGTGTTAATTAGTGAGCTGTGAGTGATAAAGTCACCATAGATCCTAATTGATTCTTTTTCTAAACAGAAATAAAATAAAACAAATAAACAAATAAAAATAAATAGTACATGAATATATATATAAAAATCAATTTTTAAATTTCTTTTATTGCTTTTTTAAGACAACCATAATAATATTTATAATTTAATGCAAAAATGATTTCATTTATCTCAATTTTATCTATGCTTTTTGCCGCGAGTGGCATCAAATGCTGTTTGATTTTCATTTAAAGTTTTCCTTATGATATTTTTTACTCCGTGGTAACACCGTGAGCACACAAGCGGAAATCAGTAACTTGTAAGTGATGAAGTCACCACATATGCTGATTATTATTTTTCATAACATTAATAATGATCACATTTATTAATTTCTTTTTAAAAAAATAATAATAATAAATAAATAAATAGGTGATAAAATGATTTTTATAATAAAAAATAATAAAAATTATTTGTACCAAAAATTTTATTTGTTTTCTTTCGAACTTTTTGTGCCTTTTTGTCTCGAGTAACACTACCGTGGATACTTAGGTATCAATGGGTAGATGTGAGTGATAAAGTCACCACATGAGCCAATTGGTTTTTTTTTTTTAATAAAATTGTTTTCAAATATTTCCTTTTCAAATCAAATAAAATGTTCAAAATCACAAATAATCTTAATCCTTTTTTTTTAATTGAGGAAAAATATGTTTTCTCTTTTAGAAGTTAATTAAACAAAAAAAATATATATATATATAATAAAAAATGAAAGAGCAAATAATGGAAATTAATCTATCTTTTACAAATTAAAACATACCAACCAATTCTGAAAATTGTTTTCTTTGTGGAAAGACAAAATTATTTTCTATAAATCTCTCTTTTCAAAGAAGATATATAATACCAACCCAGTGATACACGCTGTTTTTACTCCGAACTATGTCGACTTTGATCCCTATCGCAGGGTACGTAGGCCCCAGACTCTCATTCTGGGTCAAGTCTATTTTTGTAAATAAATAACATTTTCCTTAATTTATTTTTTCTAACTTTTCATATTTTCATTTTATTCTTTATTTTGGTAAAAGGGCAACCAAAATAAATTTGTAAAAAGCCATAAAAATTGCATGATCAATCTAAGGTAACCGTTCTTAGGAACGGGTGTTGTGGGGGTGCCTAACACCTTCCCCACTCATAATCGTACTCCCGAACCCAACTCTGATTCGCAGACCATCCTTGTCCCCTTTTTTTGTTTTTTA
This sequence comes from Adenanthera pavonina, assembly GCA_026686845.1. NCBI lineage: Eukaryota > Viridiplantae > Streptophyta > Magnoliopsida > Fabales > Fabaceae > Adenanthera > Adenanthera pavonina. The sequence continues at coordinate 17,823,081 of JAIVEN010000017.1, forward strand.
TTTTGGTTTTCCAAAATTTCCCTCAAAATTTTGGTGGCGACTCCCTCGAAATTGGCTCTCCGCCGGACGGGCCGATTTTATCCCTTTTTCTTTTATTTCTATTTCCCGCGCCATCCGCGTCGTATCTCCGACAAATACTTATTTTTATTTTAATTGGTAAATTTATTAATTATATATAAATAATTATATAAACAATATTATATATATATCACCAGTAGTCATATCCTAAAAATTTAATAATTGTCAAATTTTTCATATGGTGATTGATATATATACCCATATCAATGTTCCATAGTTCTTGTGCCACTTCACTTTTTCTTTTGAATTCGTCGAACAAGTCAGATGGTAAGATATTAAGACCATCTTGTTTTCTTTTTCACCAATAAATTTAGATCAGCTCGCTTCTTGTTCTTATTCATCATCGTCTCAACCATATTAATTGTAACAGTTTACTAAATATTCTCTTATATAGTATTCACACAATAAGTGATAAAAGATAATTTTAAATCACAAAAGTTCAAAAGTACAATATCCTTGGTTACATGTATTCGAAAAAATAAATATAAAGATACATCTATGCCCATTTCTTGGCTTATAAGAGTTTTTTAATAAATCATATGACTTTTGAAGTGAGCTCTCTCTTATTTATGGGGAAAGAATATATTGGGATCAAAATAATAAATTTATTATAAAGTAAAATCATTTATTACTTATTTTTCTAATTTTACTTCTAAATCTTTTAAATTTTACCAATTTTTATTAGTCAAGAGTCTTTCTTTATAATTAACTAGATTTTTATCTCCCGCTCATTCGGGAGATGTGGATGTGCTAAAACATATTGAGGAAATTTTATTTAATTTTAAAATATATTAAATTTAAAAAAATTATTACTAATTCCCCCTATACAAATGATATTAAATAATATTAATTAAAATTAATATGAATTTTAGGATTTAAAAATATTAAATTTTAAAAAAGTGGGGCTGTCTATAAAAAGGGGAAAAAATTAACCCCCACTTGCAAAAGAAAAAGAAAGATGAATAAAAAAATGGAACCACTTAAATAAAAGAAAATAACAGGAAAAAAAAAAAAAAAGAAGCATGGAGCCCAAAACAGGGTGGAGACATGGAGTTGCGACTAATACACTGTATCAGTTCCACCCTACTTTTTATTATATATTAAATATTAATTTCTCCTCCTACTCCTTAATTGTGATTCCCCTTCATTTATACTCCGTGTAGGTCTTGGAACTGGGCTTCATCTTCCAATTGGGTTTCCAAAACGTGACTGTCCTTGGATTAGCCCTAACAAAGCTTCTTTAGGGTCAGAAAAACAGGGCAAGAATGTGGTAACTGCTTCGTGTGGGGATAAATTAACGGGCAACAGATGGGATTTCCTCTGAGAGAGTTCTCCCTTTTCAAAGGAAGAATCTAATGATATATTTGTTGTAAAGAAAATAAGTTTTAAGAAATAAAAAATGAAGGAGAAAATCCATCTTCATATGTATGATAGCTAATTATAACTCTTACATTGAAAGCCTTAACATGTTTAATAACCAATAATAGTTCTTTTATTGAAAACCAAATATATTAACATGAATTTTTCTATACTTTTTCCTTTCTTGGAACCTATTTTCTTTTTACCAGTTATGGCATAAGTTTGGGTTTGATTCTAATTCCAAACATGGGTGGCCCAGCTTTTCCTTTCTTGCAGAGTTGATGAATGGTCATGCAAGAAATGGGATTTTGCTCTAATTGTTAAACTTTTTGGCACAAACATTGGTTTCAAAGCTTTGTAGTCTCGTCTTCAAAAGTTGTGGGCATGCAAGGGTGCTATCAATTTGGTGGATCAAGGTAATGAATGGGTACTTTACAGTTAAATTTTCCAATAAGGAGGATTACGGTTTTGCGCTCTCCAAAGGTCCCCGGCTTATTTAGGATCATTGCCCCACTCTGCAACCTTGGGCTCCTAATCTCATTCATGAGAAAGCTACTATAGATGATTATATTAAAAAAAAAGATTAATATAGATAAAGTTAATGCTTGGATTAGATTCCCTACGCTCCCTCTGGAGTATTATGACGATTTATTTTTATCGTTTATGGTGAGCAGTTTGGTAAACTTATTAAAGTTGATTACAATACTTCCAGTCATGCTTGGGGTCATTATGTGACTAATCTGGTATATCAGATATATGATATAGTCCTATATGAAAAAATATGGTGCTTTTTAAAATTATAGAATATGGGTATGGAGATATTTATATATATAATTAATAAATTTATTTATTAAAAAAAGAGTATTAAATATTTAAAAAAAAATAATAGAATAAATATTAAAATAATTTATACAATATTTAAAATAATTTTAAATGATTTTATTTTATATTTTTATTATAAAATTTCAAAGTGATACGTATGTGCATTAAGTATGACACGCTTATAATATCGTATCGTTTATGGAGTGAGTACGCCTCCACTACACCTTCGACATCTACAATTAGAACACGAATCCCCTCGTCCCTGCCACCGAGCTCCACCTTGTGTTGATCCCTCTCCCAATCCCCTTCAGGCTCCTGGACTTTGTAGCGCCTTGCTCCTGCCAGATTTCTCCTCTCAGAGGACCCTCACTTCACTGCCTTCTGTCGCTGGGATCTCCGGTCTTTCACTCTCCCATTCGTCGTGGGTGAAGTTCTGGACTCTCTTTTCCGTTCTCGGCATCGTATTCGGTGTTGGTATTCTCCATCTCTCTCTTGACATTCTGAGAAGCACGTTCGGACAATTAGACTGGTTCTTCTTTTTAAAATTTCCCTTTTTTTTTTTATACAATTAAAATTTCCTTTCTTTTTTTTTATTTTTTTATACAAGTAAAGTTTCCTTTCTTTTTGTTACTGATGTTTAAGGTTTGAATTGTAATATATGTCTACGTTTATGTACCGTATTGGTAAAATTTTATATATGATATCCGTTATCTAGTATCCTGTTTTCTTTCAGGTATTGTATATTTTCAGATTCAGAGGTTGGATGTAACTGTGTGTGCGTGTGTGTGTTTTTTTTTTTTTTTCTGTTAGGGTTTGAGTGCTGGATGTTTGCTTCAGATTTAGGTAGTGCAAACGATAAATTCAGATATCCGCTCATTGCTATTCTTGCTTGAGCGGATATTTCTGGCGCTGGCAGTTGAGGATGGTGGTTTGATTGGGTTTCTTCTGATTCTTGTAAAATTGTTACTACAGAAATCGTCCAGAAGCTTATCAGATTCAAGACACAGCTGATGATATGATGGGTGGTAGTGGGAAACTTCTTCTTGGATCTGTTGGTGTTAGATGTTTACTTTGTTCTATTGGGTCTCTTAATTTCAAATGTTTGCAGGGACACAACCTGAGCGAGAAGAAAAGGCTTCTTTGGAGCTGAGTGAAGAAATTCTTCAAAGTATGGAAGTAGGAATGGCTTTTAAAGACTATGTGAGTACTTTTATTGTTATGATCTTTCATGAGTTTTGAAATTTTAGGGCTTTGTTTGTTTCCTTCTGTTTGAAGCAGCACCAGAATTCTGAACATAAAAATTCCAGTTATTGATCAATGGAAAATATATTCTGCCAGTATTCCCTAGACTTTGGTGTCACCTGAGAGCAAATGCTATGCCTATCAATAGAGCTTCTTTTTCTATCTTAAGTTCTACAATTTGGGGAATGGCTTTTCAATCTCAACATCTCATTGCCCATTGTTCCATTTTTTACTTGTTGAGGCTTATTTCAATGTTTCAACAGAATGGTCGAATCAGTTCAATGGATTTTCACCGGGCATCGGGTTACCTAGTGACTGCTAGTGATGATGAATCAATTCGCCTTTATGATGTCACCGGTGGAACGTAAGTCCTAAGCCCCAATTTTTGCTGGCTTTAGATATGTGAAAACTTGACAGATACAAAAAGTCTGCATTAAAAAATGTTTAATCAACCTGCTAAATAATTGTCACTTTATCTTAGATTTATAAGCACCGATACTTCAAAAAGGAAGATACACCATGTATCCAATTCACAATATGATATGATACAATACGTATATCGTACTTATGCATATGTATCAATTTGTACCACTTTATACCAATCTGTATTGCTTCAACGATACGCATACCGTACTTGTGCATATGTATCAATCTATACCACTTTATACGAATCTGTATTGCTTCAATTTTTTATAGTAAAATAGGACAATTTGAAATTGTTATAAATATTTTATGATTTATTTTAACATTTATACTATAAATTTTAGAATATTTAATACTCTTTTAATGAGTAGATTTATTAAGTATACATATAAACAATTATATAAATAATATTATATATGAATAAATATTCCCCGCACCCATATCCTAAAATTTTAAAAATTGTTATATATTCCATATTGTACTGGATTGTATCCAATACACGTACCTGTATCGGTGTTGCATAGTCTTAGATCCTTCATTTGAGTGAATCAATTGACATCTCTTGTACCTTTTAATTAAATTATACTTATGAGCATCTCATAACTTGACTTAGTGAATTCTTGAAGCTTTTTGGGGGCCTTAACTTCTGGAATATGACACCGATTCTCACAATGTGATTTCTTTGTTGTTGCAATGTGCATTGAGGGTAATTGAAATTCAGTTGTGGTTGTAAATCATGAAAACCTATGACAATGCAAATGGTGCCATCACCTGCAAGGCTTGAACTAAATGGTTGGGGAGGCATGTTGAGTAAGTTAGCAAAACAAAGAAAATGAGGACATTCTAAGTTATGATGCTATTCTTAGTAAATGCTTCTATATAGTGCACAGTTTGTTTCTGTTATGGATGGGTATCTATCTTATATGATTATAGTTTTAAAAAATAAATGGACTCTTGTGGTGTTTTCTTCTTTCCTTTTGTTTTTTTGGTTGATTACATTAATTTGCGATGCCTTAACTGTCACCAGATGTTCGAAGACAATTAATAGCAAGAAGTACGGGGTTGATCTGGTTTGCTTTACATCTCATCCTACAACAGTTATCTACTCATCAAAAAATGGTTGGGATGGTTAGTCTGTCCCTGCCCATCAGTTGTTACCTCATATGATATTCTTATGCTCTCTTATTGATATGATCAATTAATCCAGAATCTTTGCGGCTTTTATCATTGCATGATAACAAGTACTTGAGATATTTCAAAGGTCATCATGACAGGTTAGGCTTCTTGCATTAACATGTACATTTTCCAGTCTAAAATTCTCCTCCATAGAACTATTATACAATCCATTTGTCTATAATGGAATATTGTTATTTTCCTAGGGTTGTCTCTCTTAGCTTGTGCTCTCGCAAAGACTGTTTTATTTCTGGTTCTCTTGATCGAACTGTTTTGCTGTGGGACCAAAGGGCTGAGAAGTGCCAGGTAGCGGCACTTTCATATAGCTCGTTTATTTTCATCATTTTGTATCTGATGCAATGCATAGTATAAATTTCCCAGGGGCTTCTTACTTACTTTAGGAACAACATAGGGACTTTTGCGTGTACAAGGAAGGCCTGCTATATCATATGATGATCAAGGGCTAGTATTTGCAATTGCTTTTGGAGGATTTATAAGAATGTTTGATGCACGAAAGTATGAAAAGGTTAATAAATGCTATGTTAGAATACGTTGAAGCTTTGGTTAACCCTTTGATTATGAATTTGTGATGGCACGTCCTAATGTGATAAATTCACTCTAACAGGGTCCCTTTGAGATATTTTCTGCTGGGGCAGATATTTCTGATGCAAACGTTGTGAAGTTCAGTAATGATGGGAGACTTATGCTTTTAACAACTGCAAACGGACATATTCACGTACTTGATTCATTTCGTGGCACACTTGTTAGTATCTTTCCTACCTCAAAATCAACTCCACACTCGTTTTTGTCAGATGATTTATATTTACTTTGAAATGCTTTCTATTTGACAATTCTCTCTTATCCTTGGTGTGCATAGTTATCCACATATAAAGTCACCCCAGTCTCATGTGATTCCACATTAGAAGCTTCCTTCAGTCCTGAGGGAATGTTTGTAATATCAGGTAAAGTAATTTTTAATGGATCACTGAGAAGTTTTCTGTTGTTTGTTGACTCTTTGTATCTTTGATAGCAGATAGTTGTTTGTTGACTTATTAACTCATGATTTTTGCCAAAATTAATTTTGGTATCTTAATTTAAGTTCTGTTGCCCCTTTCATTTCTTGCTTCTAAATCAGGTTTTGGGAGGAAGTCTTGGCATTCATTTTTATAGTGTCATCACATCTTGCTTCTGGCCCTTGTATTTCTTGTATAGACATTTTAATTTTCTTAACCATGCATGCATTCGTCTTGTTTGTTGCTGATTAAATGCTCGGATCTGTTGTCAAAGACATACTTTCTTAGGCTTAAAATCTTTTTGACAGGTTCAGGTGATGGAAGCGTCTTTGCATGGAGTGTTCGAAGTGGGAAAGAAGTATGATAAGATACATTCCTCCTTTTCTCTGCATTTCATAGCATTTATTATATTACAAGAGGAACGAATAATGAAAAATATGTGAACAACGAAGAAATTAAGTAAATTTCCCAGATCTCACTTGAATTTTGTTGAAAGTTTGAGGCACCCTTTTTATTTCAAAGTATACAAAAATTTATCTTGAGACAAAATGTTGCACTACGTTGTAATTTTAAAATTTTTACTAAAATATCTTCCATTAATTGAAAAAATAATTTTTTTTATTTAATTAAAACAGATCTAAACTTTATCTGGTCATATTTAGGTTACCAAATGGCATGACTCGAATTCTTGAGGAAAAAAAAATCACTTAATTACTTTATACGTATGTAGGTTTGATGGGAAAAAATTATGTATGTTAATAGGAGGTATTTCAATAAAAATTTTTAAATTTGGATTGAAGTGTATATTTTAAAAATAATGGAAGTGTTTGTGTGTTTCAATAAAACTCGAGTGGTTTGTATAATTCACATTAGAACCTTATTAGCATTCTCTTTTTTTTGGGTTTATAACTGTACAAGTATGTTCCGTCCTTTGACTTTCACTTAATTTGATTATATGTTGAGTGGAAAAAGTGTTATTAATATTTGCTGAACAGGTGAAATCAATCCTAGTGAATATTCAGACAGAATGCAACTCTCGACTTCACGTTCTTTTAGCAACTCTCTGAACATTTACGTATACTTGTGGCCCATAAATGATTATGGCTTTACCCCTTATTTCGTACTGGCATGTAGTATGGATTAAGGTAGGGCATCACATTTGATGTGGGTCAGAAGTTGATTGGCAGAATTAATGAGTTTTTTTATATTTTTATTTCTCTTTTTCTCTTGAATCTGTTTTGATCGCTTAAAGTAACAGTGAAGGGTGAAAATAAAATAGTGCAAAGCCCGTGAAATTTCTCTATTTTAATAAATATTTGGGCATAATATTGGGAATAAAGCAAGCATTTCTGAAGAAGCTGACGCTAAAGAAACGTTCTCTCTGTGTGTGTATAATTCATCAACTCTTTCCTCTTTGTAGAGTTTGAATTTGTATAACCTTGTGATATTCTGATGTTAGTGCTCATATTAACCTGTCTAGGTTGCAAGTTGGATGAGTGCAACTTCTGATATTGGACCTCCTGTTATAAAATGGGCTCCTGGAAGCCTTATGTTTGCAACTGGATCTTCTGAGCTGTCATTTTGGATTCCAGATTTGTCAAAATTGGGAGCTTATGTAGGAAGAAAGTAGAATCAATGCTCAATGCAGCCAGATTTTGATAGTCAACCTATTGAAAGTTAATGTCTGCTATCATGCTATGACAGGTAAAAAATTTTATACTATTTTGCCTTTGTGGCCGTTGGCACATTGAATGATCTGTAGCAAGCCAACTGTTTAAGAAGAAATACTAGCGGCTTTTTGTAAATGTTCATCCCCAAAGGGCTACGGATCTTCAAGAGTCACTATTTTAACTGGCCATGTTAGTGGTTGATAGATGTTCATATAATTATAAATTGCTTGATTGTGCTGAAGAAAATTCCCCCTCTCCATCTGTTAGGTGCAATAGTAGAGTAGAGTCTATCCTTATAAAGACGTAAACCAATTGCATCAGGGCTATATCATGGAACCTCTGATCCCCATCTCTGTACCAGAACCCCCGTATGTACTAGCAACACAGGGTTTTGCAGTGTAATTCAATTATGTTTTCTATCAAACTAATTAATAGATAGTCTAGTACTATTGGTTTTCAACCTGGGATTCTGCTTCTCATCTATGCCTCTGTTTTTTTGGATTTTGTTATCTGCTCTTTGAACATGGGAAGGTTCATAAAGCTTCTGAAAGTTCCAGGTGAAGGAGTAGATTCATGAATCTTTTGGAGTTAGAGCATAGAGGCATATTAGTTGTTGCCTTTATAAGCTGATATTAGCTTTAAATTAAGGTTCATTGTTAGAGAATTCCGGCTATTAACTTTTACAATCAAATTGCCTCTGCCTCAACTAAACAGGTATTAGTTTAGGGAAATGGGTTAGCATTGCTTAAATATATTGTTTGGGTTTGAAACTATGCCTTTGGGAGAATTTTTCCCCATTTGAGGTCTAATATTGCTCGAATTGAATTAGTTGAAGTTTAAAGTGGTTATCTGATATTAGTAGATTTGGTTTTTCTTTTGTTAAAAAAAGTGCCTCAGCCTAAAAAAAAAATTGATGACTGCATATGGAACCGGGATCTCCCAACATAGGAGTTAAAGTGAAGGGAAGAAAGAGAGAGGGACTAAGTTTTATTTGTGTGTTGGGAAAATACATCAATTAGTCCCTATGGTAGACCTCAATTTTTAATTTAGTCCCCTTTATATTTCTTAAAACCAAATTCTCACCCGTGCATTCAAAAGTTGGGAAAATAAATTTTTTATGATAATATTTTGAGCCAAGATCTTAAAACAAACGATTAAAACATTTAGTTTTTCGTTGGACAATACATTGTATTTTGTAATATCAATAATTAGTAGTATCAAATTCTTAGATGAACATTTCCCTATTCATCATCTGGAATTAGAGAAATCTTATTGCATAGTCATTTAGGACGCTAACCATATGATTGTATTAAACATTGTTTATGAATTACATACATGGCATCAAGAATATCGAATAATTCCAAAGCAACCACGAAGTTGGCTCATGCTCCAATGAGTCATCTGATCATTACGCTCTAAACTTAAACTAAAACTAAAATAGTGTGGTATAGAAATTGAGTCATATTTCACTAAAAATTGTAACAAATAAAAAGAGACAATAATCATTAGATAATATGACCATTAGATTTGCCAATGTTTAATAAGCACAAAATCCAATTGAAATAACCAAATGTCTCCTCAAAGAACTGTAATTCCCAAATATCTCTGAGCATTTCAATCAACTTATTGTTTTGAGCACTTAACCTGGTCCGAAGAAAAAAAAAGGGGCTCAAGTAAAGATATACACATCAATTTCAAGTTCTTATGTGGTCAATTTATAGATGAAGAAATTAATGAATACATTTTCAGAAGAAACTCATTACAAATACAGCAGCACTATGTTTCACATGAGAATTACAAGAATGTTACCATGTAATTTGCTATACTAAGTAGGAGACCCTTCATTTCCCTTACCCGATTTTTTTGTCTGCAAATTGGAAAAAAAAGGAAAAAAGAATGAAAACGAAAAACCTACACATTTAAGGACGCCCAAAAATTCTTATACATGGGGATCTAACGTAAGTTTAACTCTCCCACAATGAGATTGTGATGTGATTTGGGTGGAAGGGAGTGACAAAGAACAGTAGGAGGTCCCCAATGTAGAAAGGAAAAGGAAGCATCGAGAGGGCTAGAAAAATTATTCCAACCAAATTTTAACTCTCCCACAATCTACACTGTTAATGAAAAAAACAAGTATCTCGTAAAAAAATATCCCACTCTTTTTTTTCTTCAACTCAAAAAATATCCCGCTCAAATAATATGAAATAGAGAAATTTAAATTCAAAACAAGAAATAATGTAAAAAAGCTAAAATAACAACAAACAAAAAAAAATATAGTGACACTGAATGCTAGTTCTTTTACGCACATCTTGATGTATCAATGATTTTGTTAATTATGAGATTAAGATTTTAGAGTATATTATAAGATTTGAGAGATATCAAATCTATATCTACACACATAAAAATCTATCCATATATATATATCCTATATAAAAAATCTATATGTATAACCTATATATAAAAACGATATATATTATATTTAGAATTATGATTAAGAATATTTTATTTAAAAATTAAAAAAATAAAACAGCAACACTTTTATATCCCAATTGCAGTGAGTTTCAATAAAACACCCACCAAAACATAAAAATGAAGAAATTATAATATATATATATAGTAGATTCTAGATTCTAAATAATATATGTTGACGTTAATTTCTTTTTATTAAAAAATTGCTGACACATTGCCATGTCAAACTTCATTAATATAAAAAAAAAATAAGTGATAAAAAACATTTTTTTACACTTACACTCAACTCTTTTTGTTTTCTTGGGGCGGCCTAGCGAGTGAATTCTTGTACGAAGAGAGTATGGATTAAGAAAGATGAAAAATTCTTTTATACACTTACACCCTATTTGATTCATTTACATCTCATATGAAAGGATGTAAATAGGTTTATATCACAAAAGTTACTGTATTTAGTTTGCCAAAATACATGTAATCCTGGATTACATACTTGAAACTGATTATAAACTAACATATAAATGGTTTCACAGAAAAAAATTTATATATTTTAGATTACATACCTGTAAAAAAAATAAAAATATCACAATATTTTGTATAAAAAATATAAAAAATAAATTTATTTTACATCTCTCTCTCTCAGTATCATACCAAATAAACTTCCCCATATTTTATTTATATCTCTTCCCAGTACGTATTATAATCCCCAGCTAATTAAACCAAAACGAACCCATCATATTTCGTGGGTCCCACAATTCTCTCATTTTATTTCTGGTTCTCTGTGTTAGTACTTTCTTGTGTCCCCAATTTTCTCATTTCCGAACTTTCTCTTTCTTTCTTATTAATTCCTTCTCGCGCCAACTCTTCGCGTTAAAATCAATTTTCAGTCTGCTCTCCAGTCTTCAAGATCCTCCCCATCATAGAATTAAAAAGAAAAAAGAAAATGGTGTCTGCAAACTAACAAAGGCGTACTCCAAGCAACAGGCCACCGTAAAACTTCATCATCTAGCTTTGGATTTCTCTCATGCACAATTGCAAAATCCGACTTCCCATTAAAAAAAAAAATTGATAAGATGGAAGCTGATGAGGAAAAACAAAATTATGGGAATGATTAGTCCTCCTTCTTAATTCCCACCATGACGATTCCTTATGGGATTTCATTTAACAAATGTTTTTTCCTTGTCCTCTTTTTTTTTTGGTGTTTCAGCTGAAATAAAAAATCATAGAAACAGGAGATTTTGAGACAATGGCTTTGCCTGGAGGAGAGATTATGAAGAAGGGAGAGAATAACAAAAAAGAAGAAGAATGATAAGACCAAGATATAATGTTATAATGAATTATTTTATATAATGATAATAAATTGGCACCACTTAAAAAACTGTTATCTCATTTAGTTAGTTACAGTTGGAAAACTATTGACATTAAAATTATAAGTAATAATTAAAAACTATTGGCATAGTTCAATTGAAAATTGTTACTAAATGGAGCACTACAAAGCCGTTGTCTATTGTTAAACAATAGCCAATAGTTTTGTCATTCTTGACTATAAAATTTAAAAAATCATTGCTTTAAATAATAGGTAATATTGACTAATTCTACGTTTAAAAACTATTACCTATGGTTATTGACAACAATTTTTTTGCTCCATGGCAACATTTTTTTCATTATTGTCGTATGCAAAAAAATGTTGTAGTGCAGGTTATGAATTTTCAGGTTGAATATCCATTATCTAATATTGAAGAGAAAAAAACAAGTGTCATCTATATCAGGTAAATAGAAGAATATCCATTATGTCCCATACAATAATGAGATGATTATAATACAATTAGTAAAATAATTTCAGGTTATTTAAAAATTTAGAATATATATAAAATAATGAGGGGTTAAAGACTTAAAGAAATATGGATTTTACTATTGTATGCATAGTCATAGTGGAATGGAATTCACATCTAGGAATGACATATGCATAGTTTTTCAATTTTTAACAACAAATTTTAACTACTGGAACGATTTTTTTTTATTTGGGGCATATGTTTTGAATTAGCTCTAATTCATTTGAGTGAGTTCTGCTCGGGGATATTCATTATCTAAATTTATATAAAATTTTCCTTTAATGAAAACAGAAACAAAAAAAACTACTTCATGTGATGCCTCATCTGAGCAATATTGCAGGAAGGAAAAAATCTTCTATGGTTATTAATGAAAAAAATAAAACTTTTCATGGGTTAATCTGCATATGTGATGTTAAAGCGGGTGAATGATTTTGAGTCTATTTTGTTTTGCTTTGTATATTGCAGTAATTTTGGACTCTCTGTATATGTTATATGTTAGTGAAAAAGAGAAGATGAAATTTTAATATGTCTATCATGTACTGAAGTTATAAGAAATGACCTTTTGAGAAATGATCAATCTGAGGAGATGACGTTTGATAGAGCTCATTGGCGTCGTTTGATCCATGTAGCCGACCCCACATAGTGGGATAAGACTATTGTTGTTGTTGTTGTCTATCCATGTACTCTTTATGATCTAAAATATAAGTCTTTATTTAGAATTTTTTTTTGATCCAAATATAAGTCATATGTTAAATCAAAAGAATTAATTACTTTTTTTTCTTAATTTATCCTTATCTTTAATTAATTTGTGAGAGAGAAAATTACCCTAGAAATTATTTTTATTAAGGGTGATATTGAAAAATAATAAAAATTTTTTATAAATTTAACTAGTTTAACTCTTTTTCTTTATTTACATACAGTTAGTTAAATAGAAGTTATATTTTGGAGAGATGGAGTATATAAATTTCCAAGGTGCGCAACATGATTATCCTTAATTATGTATCCAAGTATATATTAGGTTGTGCTGGCATGGAAGAGAATGAAAGGGTAATTACAAAATTGCTATTAATAAGCCACAAAACTCATTTTGGAAAATTTTGTGTAAGGAAAAAAATAGAGATTCTTATTTACTGTTTCTTTTTAAAATCAACAACTTTCATTGAAGATTATAAAATAGTTTAAAAATTACTAAAATTGCAAGATAAATATTAAAAATTTGTAATTAGCATGTTTTCCTTCAAAGTTTTTAAAATAAAACACATTTAATGGCTTTTCTTAGATTTATTTTTACAATATTATAGTAATTTTGGATAAAGTTAACGTTTGTAAGTAATTTCAATTAATTACTTTAATCTACATAATTTAGTTAAAATGCCATTATAAAAAAAAACCCTGTAACGAGTAATTATTAAATTAATCACATCATGTCCTAACCTAAACCAATTAGTTTTTAATTTCCATTTTTAATGTTGTTTAAAAAAAATTTGCTAATATTGTTTAAAAGATGTCAGACTTTATAATAACACAAACTTCCATAGAAACGAGAAATTTTTAATACAATCTGAAGTGGGTTAGCGTAGGCCGCACTAGAGCTGACAATTCAGGCTGGGCCAAAAAGCCCAGATTACCAAATGGGCTCTTCTTGTAAAGCCCGAGCCTGTATGGGCCCGCGGGCCCGTATATTTTTAAAGAATATTTTTTATATATTTTTTTTAAAAAAATTTATATAATTTTTTAAATTAATACAATTAATTATTATTATCATTCACAAAAAATTAACATAATATTTAAATTTTACAATTTATACATCATTAATTAATAAAATAGTATATTTTTTAATATTTCCAACAAAAAAAAGAACAAGCAAAAATGGAAAACGGGCTAATCGGGCCGGCCTGCCACAGGCCGGGCCTAAACGGGCCAAACCCAAAAAACTCGTTTTCCCCTGGGCTTCTAATTTTAAAGTTCGGCTCGCCCATTTTGTCGGGCTATTCGAGCTGACCTATCGGGTCTGACCCACTTTACCGGCTCTAGGCCGCGCGCATTCAGTTTCGTTCACTATGAGCAAAATTCTCTGCGCCTCCACTGCAAAAAAAAAAAAAATAGTGTCATTGTGTAGGTAAAGTTACTGAAAACTTTGAGATTTAACGTAGATGTAAAGACCATATACTAAAGATTGTCATATTGCAGGTTTAGTGGATCCATCCCTATATAAATTATAGCGTTAATTTTAATCAAAATATGTGAGTATTTATTTTATTGTTAGTATTTATTATTATTTAACAATATTCATTTTTTAATCTTTTTATTAATAATATAAATATTAATTTCATTCACATATTTATTTCCTTATATTTTATGTTATATATATTGAACATAATTTTATCAAAGCAAGTGAGAAAATTTTAAATAAAATTTAAAAGGCTTTATAATTTTTTTCTTCAAAAGTAGGTCAATTTGATCCCAACTTCCTGTTATAAAATGTCAATGCATAATATTATGATAAAAAAATATAATGGCAAGTGCCAACAATTATAGATTATTTTCATATTTTGATTAAAAATGACTCTTTAATTTAAATATATATAATTCTAAAAAAAAAAGTATACATTAATATATATATATATATATTTATTGAAAAGGGAGTATATATTGGCTTGGACGTCACCATACCATCAGCCTCTATTTTGCAGTCACCACATCAACCTCACGTTCTGTTACTACTCTCTCAACCTCACATTCTGTTACTTCTCAGAACATCTTCGTTCTTAGCTGCCAGCCATGATCCAACGTGTCGTTTAAGCAGGAGCTATTCCCCCATGGACATTGGAGACAAATGGGACGCCAAGCCACGCACCGCGAGGATCCTAGCTCTACTTTAGATGAAGAAGATAAAAGATCGACGGCTGTAGAGACGGAGAGTTTGGGGATAAACCGACGGATGTTACATAGTTACCTCCACGCGCTCTACTGTTCTATTATTTACATTTTTGCCCTTCAATGGCTGCAGAGATGGGGAGTTTCAGAGACTGGGAGGCAAGGGCAGAAGCGGCCTAACAATGGGTTGCAAAAGTTAAAAAAAAAATGTATAAATTGTATTATTAATTTAATTTTTAATATTTAGCATATTTAATTTTTAAAATAATTTTATAACTTTAAAAAATATGAAATGATAAATTATGTATAATTATATAATATTTTAAAAACTTAAATATATATAAAGTGAAGTGATATATGTAATATAAATTTTAAGAAAAGCTATAAAATATATTAAAAGCATATTTTATAAAATATATTAAAAGTATTTTTTTTCTTGTTAAATATATCAATTACCTCCACATGGACTTGGGCGACCGGGGGGCCCCAAATGGACTTGGGTCCTGGGGTGGGGGTGCTTATACACACCTTGCACACAATAAAAAAAATATATATATATATATATATTTATATTTTTACCCTTTCATGCCTTATGGGGATAATAAAATGGAGAAGTAAAATAGTAATTATAAAAAGTAAAAAAATTAATTTTACTCATAATTACTTATTTAAGACATAATTATTTATTGAAATTCTAGTGTAATTGATAACTTTTTTTTATAAAATAGGCAATCATTTCCTATAGTCAAACAATACGGGTTGAACTTACAAGACGATAAAATCTTGTCCCTCTTAGTCCACGTTGAACAAAAAATAATCTTTTGTCCTTCTTTTGTCCCTCTTATTTGAGGGGTTTTAATAAAGTGGATTGAAGGAGAATGAATTTTAAAAATTTAAATTTTTTTTTATTTGGTGGGATTGGAGGGGATGAGATTGGAGAAATTTTAATACAATCTTATTTGGTTTAGAAATAGATTGAAGGAAATTGCAGGTAATTGAGTAATAATAAATACTCTCTCTCCGATAAAAAAAACTCAAATTTAGAGAAAATTTATAAATGGATAAGAAAAAGTATTGAAAGGGATTAAATTTCCTCAATTTCCATCCAATATTTTAGTTAAACAAAGAGAGGAGATTTAAACCCCATTGAAAAAGAAATGAAATTGATGCAGAAAGGGGTAGGATTTAGGGGAAATTTGGGTCCCCTCCCTTTCCTTTTTCTCCAATGAACCCTATCCAAAAAGGGCGTTAAATAGCATCTTTACATTTAAACCTCTAGCGAATTATAACTAATGTTGTCAGAATTGGATCGGATATTAAATCGGGTAAGTCACTGGTTCAAGGTTCAATGGTTCGATCGAGGTTGAACCGGGGTCGGATCGATGGTAATTAAAATAATATACTTAAAATAAATAATATAAATTTAAACAAATTTTATAACTTAATTAAAGTCTCAAACTAAATAATATCGAATTATCAATCTACTATTCACCACAAATAAACATTAATAAGTTTCATAACTCAATATTTTAATTTAAATAAGTTAATATTTATCTATAATCATATTTTGAGTTTAAAATAATAAATTAAGAATCTATTATTTATTATTTATTAAGTAAATATATAATTTTTAATAGTTATATATCATAATAATGCTTATATAATATTATAATATATAAAAAAACATATTTTATACTAAAAATGATGTTATTTTATCTTAAAATTCAAAAAGGATTTTTTTAAAAAATTAAAAAAAAAATAATGTAAAACTTGTTCAAAACTGGTTCAGAACTGATTCTACCACTTCAAAACCGATTTCACCGGTTCTTAACTGGTTCTCGATTTTGAATAGTACAGGCCATGTAATATGAACGAATCACACTAGACATCAATTCCCGTTTGACTGGTCGAACAGTCCAATGGTCCAACAGTCCAATCTGATTTTAATAACAATGATTATATACTTAATGAAGTCAAAGAATGGAGAGAATGTGGGGGGATAGGTTGCGAGTTCAAACAAAAGTTACCTTAATGAAGTCAAAGAATGGGGAGAATGAGGGGGACAGGTTGCGAGTTCAAACAAAGGTTACGAGTTCAGCCAAATATTTAAAACGCATGGACCCCGACATGTCCTGAGTTCAGCCAAGTTACACAGATAGACGGCTGTAGAGTTTGGTAGATGATAAAATCGACGGCAAGCCGTTAGACTGTTCTGTCCCCTCATTTACAAATTTGCCTTTTCATTCGTTCTTAAATCCCGACTCACTCTGAAGCTTCTTCTACTTAGTCCCAGAGCTTCTTCTTTATATTGAGATTCCTCTCTTATGTTTCTGAAGCCGCAAACAGAGCAACACTTCAACTTCCTTCTCGTGGTATTGAGGGGTAAGTCCTTCTTCTTTTAAAATTTAAGTAACTTGAAATCTCTTGATGCCTAAATCACTATTTATAAACAGAATATTGATTCTCAGAGAAACAGAGCATCCACCGAGAAAGCAGATACAGTTTACTTCTTTCCTCTGTTTGGGTGTAAGTTTTGCTTCTCAACTTGATTCACCATTCAGGGGGAAGTTCTTCTTCTTTCAATATCTATGTAATTTAAAATATCATGATGCCATAATCGCTGGTTAAAAACAGAATATTGTCTCTCACAGAAACAGAGCATCCACCCAGAAAGGAAATACAGTTCTGCTTCTTTCCTCTGTTTTGGTTTAAGTTTTGCTTCCCATGTTTTAATAATTTGAAATCTTGTGATACCCGAATCAAATGAAATATACATCACATTGTTTATTAATTCTAATGATATGTATAGATTTTTATGTGATAATAGTGGGAAGACAGTGCTCAGGTGATTAGTAGCCCCCACGGACAGATGAGGGCGGATTTTTTTTTCCGTGGGAATATATATGTATATATAGCGTATAGAGAGAGAGAGAGAGAGAGAGAGAGAGAATTTGTGTAACCATAGGGGGATGCTGTGGTCTGATTACGAGGATGCCATTAGTGGAGGGCCTCGGGTGACTTATGATGGCTACCTTACAGTTACTCACCGAATTTTGATCCCAGAATAGCGGCGAGCATAATCCATCCAACCCAGCTTACCCAAACTGGCCCGAAATCAAAATAATTTTTTGTTCTATAAAAATGAATATCAATTAATTACTTTTTCCATTAACCTAACCTATCAGATCTGTCTCATATTTTCATCTTTTTCTCACATTGCCTGCCGCCTCTCACTTCCTTTTCACACCATCTCAGTTTCAATTTCAAGACCTCTCGCCCCTCTCCCTCTCTCACGCACTTATATCAGTTTCTCAAACTCAGCGGCATTTCCCTCTTTCACACATCAGATTCTCGACTTGGTGCTTTAGCCTTTCTTTCAAGTGAAATGTCGCCATCGTTATGGCCACCTCACATCTCAGATCTCGCGTCGCCACTGCCGTCTTAGATCTCACGTCGCCGCTGCAATCTCAAATCTCACGTCGCTGCCTTCCCCTTTGCCTCCTCTTTGCTGTCATCATTAGATCTCTCCATCCTTACATCCTTCATCTTAGATATTGTTTGCTGAATACTGCTGATTTGTTTCAACTTTCAAGTTTTTGATTTTCAGATCTTGTCTCCCACCCTCAATGTCTTTGTGTTGGTATACTCAGATCTGTTGCCGTTTATGTTATTCTTCACCGTATCTTCATCTATGTCTTCTTCTTTCCTGATTTTAGGCATAAACCCAGTAGACCCGGTGGCCCAACCCTCACAAACCCGGATATACCGGTCTCTTCCCGAGCCGGTTCTCGGGCATGGTCCAACCCGGCCAATCCACACCCCTATCCCAGAAATCCTCCATTGATACTGTTGACTACGAAAGATTTGGAGTATTTATTTGGTAAAAACTAATCCATATCTAATTTTGTTTCAGGACAACTCTATATCAGATAAACTAAGTGGTTAATGGTATTTCTAATGGTTGGGTTGAGTAACAATGAATTTAACATTTCTTAGGGATGATTTTGAGTGTGAGCCAGTAGATGAAGAAAATCATTTTAGAAAAGGGGTCAAATAACTATATAAAAAAAATAAGTGCTTAATGGTGGAGTTTAATTTTTAAAATCTGGACGTATAGATTTTTAACTCTAATTCTTTAATTAATTTTATATGCTAATTTAAAAAAAATACAATGGTAAAAAAAATCAAAACTTAAACATTAAAATATGAAATCTGTTGTTAAGTAGGTATATAGGTTTAAGTTGTCATTTATAAATTATTTAAAACAAATGTAATTTTTTATTAAAATTATTTTTAAAGTAAATTGTTTTCATCTCTTTACTTTTATTTAAAAAATATAATTGACAATAATTAAATCTTTTTTGCTTGTAGCGTCAGTGACACAGTGATAGAATTAATCTTTTATCGTGTTAATCAAATATGATGTTTTTCTTTCAATAGAAACAAAACATTTCAGACATACTTTGCAGTTACTTATATTAAAAAAAATTGAACAAAAATAAATTATAATAATTGAAAAATTTTATATTATGAGAGAAACTGATGCTTAGCTTCCAACATGTTGAAATAATTTTTCTTTTAACTTTTGCCCCCATATTTAAATCCTGGATCCGTCACTAATTAGAAATTGGATAATTTTGTATATATGAAATGCAGAAGAGGGAAGTCGTGAGAATGTCTGATTAATTGAATGTTGAAGATTTTGAAGGCATGGAACTGAGTGATCATAATATGAGTCCTTTTGAGATTCTGTTACAAGTTGCTGCTAAGAAGCTTGGTCTGGTCAGTGAGGATAATGGAAATGCTGAACCTGACTTGGGTAGTAATGGCATGTCTGGTAAAAGATCCCATGGAAGTTTGACTATCTCTCTCCTTTTTTTTTTTGTTGGTGATGTCTAATTAATGAATTATTGCGTTGCCAAATCTATCTACTGGTATATATAAATTTTATTAAAAGCCAAATTATATATGACTTGGCTTGTAAATAGTGCTTTTTGAATTGGCTTATGTTTAATTATTTGATTGATAGAGTAATTTGAATATGAATTGTCTGAAATTAAATGACATAATATTTGTCTATCTCAAATGTTACTTTACATAAGATACATGGATCATTAACTCTAGTTAGTCTTGAAATTTTGTTATAATTCAATTGATTGTCTGGTTTGTTGCGTACCATGAAGGGAGGCAAAAGGTCGTGCTTGATGAGTCTTCAACAAAGACCAATAAACAAAAAGGAAGATTAGAAGACATGAGTAATGAAGAATGGATTGAGACAATAGAAAAGAACAAGAAGAAGAAGAAGAAGAACAATCCACATTCATTATCACCAAGCTTGCCAGAGGAATTTGAGAGAGAAATCAAGCAGAATGGTGGAACAGGAATCATACTGATCATCCAGAAAGCTTTGTACAAAACAGATGTAAGCAAAGCACACAGTAGAATCTCTATACCTTGCAGCCAAGTAGAAAGTTTTGAGTTCTTGGAAGACAGTGAGATGACAAGTCTGAGGCAGAAACAAACCATTACTGTGCCTTTGATTCACAAACCAAAAAAGAACAGCGTACCTCTTCCTCTCGTTGAGACATCAATGGAATTTGGACAATGGAATTCACACAAAGCAAATCCTCAATATGTATTGAGAACTAAATGGAATACAGTAGTTTCAGAAGATGAACTCAAACAAGGAGACGTTATTCAAATTTGGGCATTTAGGAATGCTCAGAGGAGGCTTTGCATGGCACTTATCAGACTTTGAGGAGGATGAAGAGGAGCACCTACTCAACTTACATTGTTAGGTTAAAATTTGATTTCGAATAATTACTACAGTCTGGAGCCCAAAAAAAAACATTACTATAGTCTAAAAGTTAAAATTTCACTTTGTCAGGCAACCATTTTTTTTTTTTAAAATGGTTTTGCCTTCCTAGCATCTTCAAGTCAGACCTTTGATTTTTTTTTTTCCTGTAACAAAGAAGCAAAAATCTAAAAGGAACCTCAGCCTACATCACATATCGAGTCAGGCTGATCATTCAAGCAATGAGAAGAAGAAAAAACAGACAGTTGTAACATCGTCCAAAAATTAGGATATTTGAAACATTATATTATGAATTGTAATCTTTTACCAGTTTATTATATAAATTGTGTGTGCTTTGTTTAATTCCGTTTTGAACCTTATCATATCATGCTTAATTTGACTTTAATAGGTATATATATTTTTATAATTAAATATGAAATATCTCATTGAAATCAAATTTTTGTATATTGCAAGGCAAGAAGAACCAGTGCTAATTTATTTATATAATATGGGATGAAAATAATTAAAAAACCGTGGAGCAATTAGATGTGATCTAATTAGGTTTAGCTCATGCTGACACATGAGTAATCTAATTAAGCTTACATCATGCTCACACATACGTTTACATGTGGCACAAGAAGATGTTTTCTTTACACATGGCACATGTCTAAGCATTATTATTAATTACTACTACCAATCTTAAATATATAAGACCCTTTACAATATACTAGGTAATATTTATTATACATTTTCAAAAAATGTTCCTATTTAATGTATTCAAAGAGAAAAAGAGAGAGATTAAATAAGGATAGTTTTAAAAAAATGTTGGGATTTTCAGAGAAATCAAGATAGTTACTTAGTTTTGACTCCATTTCTTAATTTACGTGATTCGGTTAAAATAATTTTATATTAAGGATTAGAGGGAGTATATTATAATTACCTATCTCATAATTATTAAGAAAAATAATTAAAAGTAGTTAGATTTCTTAAATTTGTTACAAATTGAAATTATTTTTCAAAACTACCCTAATTAAATGGTTAAATTATTTCATTAATCTAACGATCTTTAATTGTTTTTACTACTTTCTCTTGATGTCTTTTGACTCTCTAATTAATAAATAAAAGGTATTAGTGGAAAAAATAATCTAATGTACGAGACATTTAGATTTGTGACTCATAATTTAAACAAGAATTTAGGAATCGTGGTAGTACTATCCTACACTTGACAAACCCAATTAAGTATAATTATACTTACTTTAAAGAGATGTACATGTGTATGCATGTGTATATTAACAACATGAAATCTATCAAAAAAAAAAATATTAACAACATGCATATTAAACGGAAATTGATACTCTCTATCCTTTTTCTTCGGACTTCTATCTATACTCATTCTCCTCGGTTGCTTTGATTTGAATGGTAGCTAATCACTAATTGTAACTATTAAACCAAAAATATTACTTATTAAATCATCATCATAGACAAACATTGTGATATTAATTTTAAGAACATTTTACTCATAATATAAAACACCACAAATACAGTCCAACTTCTCTGCATATTACATTTTATAGATTATCTACAGATCAAATCAAAAGATTCTATTATTTTGTTACAAATTTACATTAATAGTACTACTTTTTCTCTTTTTATATAGAGATATAAACACATATATTGATCTGCAAATAATTTGCTTCACAGTGAAGCCAATTTATTTCAAATGGAGGGATTAGCGCTGGAAATTAAAGTTTATCAGTGTTCTATTTCAATAGAGTTAGAGTTGTTCTGTTATGTGGCAATGTTTGGAACGGTGGTATCTTAGAAAAAATTATAAAAAATGAAAAAAAAAATTGATGATAGCATGTAGAAAAGTCTTAAAGCTTTAATATGAGACCAAAAACACCTCAATTGGTTAAGTATGGTATAAATTATAGAATTTCCAAGAGAAATGAATAAAATATGGAAATTTTGAAGTTCATATAAACATTAAATTTCAAATAATAAAGGGAGAATGATATTTAGCGACCAAACTTTTAAATTAGTGTATTAACAGATCTAGAGATTTTAAAATGACAAAATTAGACCCATGCTCCTATACTTAATAAAATTTAACTATTAAATTATCTAAATATTCTTCCAAAAATGACAATGGCAAGTGGTTAAAGAAGAGTATAAAAATCTGGGGGTAAGAATGTTAAATTTTTGAAGTTGATGTCAAATAATATAGGCTGATAGTTGTAATTAACAAGTGAAATTTCACTTCTCAATGTAAAATAGGATAACATTAATGTCAAATCATAGAATAACAGTATTAAATAACTAATGAGAAGTGTAAAAAATTGGAAGTAAAACTTCTAATTTTAGTAAATGTAAATAATTCAGTATAAAATAGTTAGAGATCTGTGTCATATCCAAAAATTTAAATGTCAAATTGCTGATAACGAATGTCAAATTGCTGATAACGAATGTCAAATATTTGATATTTTGACACTTCAAATTTCTAAAATTAGAAATCTTACTTCTAGTTTTTAACACTTTTTATCAGTCAATAGATATTGTTATTTCAAGATTTGATGCTAATCTTTGCTCATTTTATACCAAACGATAAAATTTCACCCACCAATTACAACTATAAATTCATGTTATTTAACACTTAATTTCAGAAATTTGATATTCTTGCACTTAGATTTCGATATTCTTTTTCATTCATTTGACACTGTCATTCGATGAAAAATATTTAGGTAATTTAATAATCAAATTTTGTTAAATTTGGAATCATAGGCCTTTTTTTGTCCGTTCAAATTATTTGGATCTATTAGATGCATTAATTTAAATTTTTTATCCCTAGGTTTCATACTATTTGACAATCCCTATAATTTGTTTTATATATATATATACTCCCTCCGGTCCATATTATAATAATATATTTGGTATCAAATACACGCATACTAAGAAAATAACTTTTTTATATGAAATTCATAAAAAAATTAATATTTTCCATTTTATTCTCATTAAATATATTATATTATTACTTTTTCATCTAAAATGGGGAGTAAAAAAAATTAAAGATGAATAAAATAAAAAAAATATATCAAATATATATATTTTAGATTAAAAACTTATCATATAAAATATTATACCATATGGACATAGGAGTACATATATATATATATATATATCAAAATATATAATAAATTTTATTTTAAAAAGAAACATACTATCACATGTGAGACGGACCTTTCTCTTGTACACGTCGCCTAATGCTCTGCTGATTTTTTCATCAGCACCCTTGGATATGAAAGAGAGAAGAAACTCACGAGCAAGATCGACGGCTGCACATTTTGAAGAAAATATAAGCTGAGTGACACTGCCACTGCCAAATCACTGGATAGATACTTCGGGAACACGAAATAAAATAAATCAATTACAACAAAAAATACTAACTTTCACCAATTTAATTAGCACCCGAATTGTTCTAAATTGAAAAGAATTTTGAAATGATTGATTTCACGGACCCCTCATCATCGGAAACTGAAAGGATTTAAGCAATTGAACCCACAACCCAGAAAAAAGGAAACATGTTTCTTTTCATAGAAACAGAGCAACGAAGGCTTTGAAAAAAGGAAACTGGAAAAGATACACAAGCAATGTGATATTGTATATAACGGTAAAATTCGATAAGTGAATTAAACCTTCTAAGATTAGGAAACTAAGTTTGTTTCCTAATTTAAAGAGGACTAACTTCACATACTTTCCTATTAAGATTTCTTAACGCCTTCTTCTATTTAGTCCTGAGCTGCTTCTACTGTTAAAATTACTCTCATATCTCTGAAGCGGCAAACAGAGAAACACTTCAACTTCCTTCACCTTCACCGGTATTCAGGGGGTAAGTTCTCCTTTCAATATCTACGTAATTCGAAATCTCATGATGCCAAATTCACAATTCAAAAACACAACATTGTTTCTGTCACAGAAACAGAGCATCCACCCAGACCAGCCAAGGAAACGAGAAAAGGAGATATAGTTCTGCTTCTTTCCCCTGTTTTGGTGTAAGTTTCGCTTCTCATTTTCATATAATTTGAAATATTGTGGTAGGAGTATACATTTCGATGTTTATGTATTATAATAATATATATATAGCTTTTGTCTGTGACTCTGGTTAATTAGAAATTGGACATTTTGGTCTGAAATGCAGAAGAGGGAAGTCGTGAGAATGTCTGATTTTTTGACTGTTGAAGATTTTGAAGGCATGAAACTGAGTCATCATAATATGAGTCCGTTTGAGATTCTGTTACAAGTTGCCGCGGTTGCCGCTAAGAAGCTTGGTTTGGTCAGTGAGGATAATGGAAATGCTGAACCTGACTTGGGTAGTAATGGTGTGTCTGGTAAAAGAGACCAAATGCTGATGGAAGACAAGATTTTGAAGAAACCTATGAAGAAATTAAGATCTGTGATGAGGAAGCGCCGTAATGGGGAGCAAAAATTTATGAGCTTTGCCATTGCTAATGATGTGAAGACTGATTTTGAAGAAGGTCTAAGCCATGGAAATTTGATTATAGGTAATGTCTTTTGGTTTTTTGAGAATTTATAGGTAGTGTTTTTAATTAATGAATTATTGATTTATTGGGTTCAAAAGTCAAGCTTTGAGACACAGACTTGAGAATAAAGCTTTCGGAACTGTGTGATTTGGCTGTAATTTGAATTTTAATTATTTGAAATTAAATGATGCAATATTTGTCTTTATGAAATGTTTCTTCTCATACAAGTACAACATCTAGATGATTCATTTAGTAAGTTTGTTTTAATTCACTTAATTGACTGTTTGTTGTGCACCATGAAGGGAGACAAAGGGTCCAAAACACTGCAATCGATGAGTCGTCAAGAAAGCCTGATAAACAAAAGAGAAAATTGGATGACACAATAAGCAATCGGGAATGGATTGAGGCTATGGAAAGGAAGAAGAAGAGCAAGCGGGACATTCCACATCCACTCTCACCAAGCTTGCCAGAGGAATTTGAAAGACAAATCAAGCAGAATGGTGGAACAGGAATCATACGTGTCATACAGAAGTGTTTGTACAAAACAGATGTAAGCAGATCACACAGTAGAATCTCTATTCCTTGCTGCCAAGTTGCGAGTTACGAGTTCTTGGAAGACAGTGAGATAACACTTCTAAGGCAGAGGCAATCCGTTACTGTACCTTTGATTCACAGACCAAAAGAGAATGGGGTGCCTCTTCCTCTCACCGAGACATCAATGGAATTCGGACAATGGAATTCGCACAAAGCAAATCCTCAATATCTATTGAAAACTAATTGGAATACCATAGTTTCAGAAGATGAACTCAAACAAGGAGATATTATTCAAATTTGGGCATTCAGGAACGCTCAAAGGAGGCTTTGCATGGCTCTTATCAAACTCTGAGAATAATGAAGAAAAGCAACAACTCAGCAAATGTACAAAAAGAATAGTGATTCAAGATTTCTCCCACTTTTTATTGGAGTTGGTAGTGCTAGTTTCTAAATTTATAAGATGTATCTTCCAACATGAAATAAAGAATCATTTTTGTTGGGGAAGCATAAAACTTGTCTTCTACACTTAATATATCACAGATGGTGCATTTCTTAGTGTAATTCCTCATAAAATTATTTTCTTTCAATTTAATCTCTCATATATAAATTCTTTTTATTTTGATCACTCATAAATAACTAATTATGAGATTTGCTCAATTTATTTATTCTCCATAAAACTGCTGGCCACTCAGAGAGCCAACAATGATTTTATTTACTTACTTTTGGTCATTACAAAATGTTTGGCCTAATAATTTATGATAACATTAAAAGTCATTCTATGTTAAGGATTTGTAATTTTAAGTTAGGATATCATCGGTTTTAAAATCCTAGGTTGAGTTGAGTTAGCAACTAAAGATTTATTTCATTTTATTTTTTAATCGAAAGTACTCAACTCAGAGACTGCTATATTTTTGTAAATTAAATTAATTGATGCTTCTGCTTGCCACATAAATAAATGAAGCACTTACAAGTTTAATGATTGACTAATAAAGCTTGATTAATAGCTCCGTAAATTTAGTGGCATTCCCCAATTTCAAATTATGTATTTTATTTTTCAGTTAGAACCGTATCATGCATGGAATTCAATGAACCGCAAAATGTTAAAAGAACAGAGGGTTAAAAAACAAAAAAGGACCACATGTACAAATAAAAAAAAATAAAACAATAATATTGACCTCTTTTACTTTTATATATTATATTGCTTTCTCTCAACTTAATCTAGTTACCACAAGACCTTTTTTCTGTCAGATTTTTTCTGCACTATTATTATCATAAATAAAGTAAATTTTTGTCCTGTATACGAAGAAGAAAAGGGAAGGAGAAGAGTGTAACAGCACTTATCCTGCATGGAATTCAATGAATCGCAAAATGTTAAAAGAACAGAGGGTTAAAAAAAAAAAGACCACATATACAAATAAAAAAATAATATTGACCTATTTTACTTTTTTATATTATATTGGTTTATCTCTACTTAATCTACTTACCACAAGACCTTTTTTCTGCATTTTTTTTCTTTGTAAGATATTTTTTGCACTGTCATTATCATAAATAAAGTAATTTTTTTGTCCTGTATAAGGAGAAGAAAAGGGGAGAAGAAGAGTGTAACAGCACTTAAGCACAGATGAAAAGAAATTTTTGTTTTCCAAATTTGCTAACAGCAGGAAAACTGCGAATTCTCAAGTTTCCAAATACAAAACAGCAACAATAAATAAATCACTTCAGCATTCTAGTTGAAGACTGAAAATCAATATGAAGTCTCTAAAGAATGATACTTCAGGAAGAGTCCCTTTTTCTTTCCTTAGCCTTATTATTATTCTATTCGAACTATCCTGTGGTTCAAGTACCTGAATTTGCAGACCTCATCAAAAAAATCATCTGCACTGCTATGGCTGCTTTTCATCTGAAGAATCTTTATAACCATAGTCCTAATATTCTTACCATACTTCAACAGGGATTCAAGAGTGCCCATCTTCTGTTCAGCATTCAGAGGTGATCTCACAGTAATCACAACCTCCTCCAAACATGGAATCATGAATCCTGAATCCACCTGTACAATGAATGAGTTTCTTCATCAGTTAAAATGTTATAGAATCCAATACAAATGAAAGAAAAAGGTTAAATTCTCTAATTTTTATATATTCAGCTCTCTAATAAAAAAAATTAAATGTGAAGAATTATTAGAAGTCAATTATATGATGTTGAGTTGTTAAAAAAAAAATTCCACGTCATTTTCTTATTAGAGAACGTCATAATAGATGTCTAATATGAATTATAACATCAAAATGTTTTTATGAAATTACATGTTTTAGGCTGTTCTTCTGACAAAGCGCTGCAAACATCGCCCCATGAATGTCAAATTTTTGCAGCTTGGGATGGCTGTTGAAGAAGTCAACAAAATCAATCTCTGGGAAGGGTTGAAGGGCCTCAAAATCACCAGTGAATTCAACCTTCATGTAGAGATGCTTCACTTCACTTGAAAGTTTCAACATTTTGCATAGGGCATCCCAGCACCACTGGATCCCTCTCATAGTCAAGGACTCTAGAGCTGTCAGTTTTCCAAAATCAACCATGTACACTCTTCCTGGAAACAGTTACCACATAAAGGAAACATAAGATGAGTGACAATATCAAAAAGAGCAAATTGGCGAATACTTAGATAAAACACCAAAAGAAAAGGCAAGGACAGTACAAAATAATCACGTCAAACGATTTACTACCTGAATTGTTTGAAATTGAAAGACTCCTCAAATGATTGGTTTCAAGGACCCTGATCCAACTACAGCCTTGTACCTCAAGGGATTCAATCTTTGGGGATTTTAGACAAAGTGAAATATTCCCCAAACCATAAAAATCCATTTTACATTGCTCTAAATATGGCAAATCAATTGAGACTGATCTAACTCCTTCACAACCAAGTAGTAACAACTTAGTCAGATACGGACATGACCGAAGCACCACAGACAGCACAGGATCCTCCAACCTAGCACCAATTATTTCAAGGTTCTTGAGGTTTTGGAAGACATCCCATTTTGGGGAATTGACCATTAAGACACCCCATAGTTTTAGAGATTCCAAATTCCTTGCTACACCAACACAGTCCAACTTTGATGGGTTCTCATGTAACGCTTGTGTATCAAGAATATTGTCCATTCGGAGCTCAAGCTGGCAAAGAGATAGGCCTACAATGGATAGCCATGAAGCAAGACCAGTACCTGAGAAAGGGCTATATACAACTAGCTCTTCCAATTGCATAATTTGTGATACCATTCTCCTTACAATGTTGTCAGATGTGTCCCCACCAGAATTGTTGTCAAATGAGTTACGAGGAAAGTAAAGTGTTTTGATATAAGGCAGCGAGTCCTTCCATCTCTTAGAAACACAGTTGCAGGCTGCTACATCTCGGGCATTATTGATATGGGACAAGATGAATTGAAGGATAGCATCTGGAAGATACTCCATTGCTGAAGACAAGATTGGAATTGAAAACTTTCAGTTTATAGATAGATGCAAGTTCACCTATCCTTATTGGATAATAAACAATGCCAAAATTGAAATGAAGAACACTATTATCAGATAAAACTGGATGTATCAAGCAGAGCAGATATAAAACATTGATAGACTTCAAGTTAGCTTACTCTCACCATTTAGTTGAATGACGTTCCCCAAAAGTGTCTTACTTTCACAATCTCCTAAAATTTTATTTCCAATGTACTGAGGTATCCCAATGAAATTATTCAGAGTCCTTTTCTTTTGTACACCTAGGTGACGCTCTTGCTGATCACTTGGCAGTTGTGAACACTGAACATGATATTATTAAGACACCTCACTTGAATACCTTTAAATGAAATAAGATGTATGGCTTCTCATTGTTCCGTAATCTTTTCTCATCTTATACTTTCTTTCTTATAGCTGTGGCATTTTTTGGGTCGTTTTCTTCCATGATAAAGAATATTCATAGTTAAAAATTAAAAATACATTTAGAACATGTGAAATTTATCAGCATCATTAATCACATGAAATGAATCAAACTTCTCATATGCATCACTGAAGCAAATGTAACATATCCTGCTTTAATATTATTAGAATTGACCTAATCTGTCTGATCATAAGCAGTCAAAACATGGAGAAATTTGAACAAGCCAAAAACTATGGCCAGTAATAACACTCCTATAAATATATGAGCTATCAATAAGGCATTAGAAGCAGTTAAACTGGATAAACTAAAAGCAATGTTGCACAAAGTAAAACATTTCAAAATCTACACGAGGCTGCGCTCCATAAGCAGTACAGTAGTATATAAAACGAGAAAACCCAGAAACGAAGGGATGAAATAAGATACACTCTTTGAATAAAAACAAATCTGAGATGCGAAATGTGGAAATCTCTTGCATGTAATACTTAATTTTTAGAATAATTACACAAACTCATAAAAGATTTAAACGATTTCATCAAAAACCCAGAAAATAATCGGATCTTCAAAAGGGGAAAAATGTTAATCCAATTTGCAAGCAAGCATGCTTCTATCAAAAGAAACAGAACAAATCCAGCTAAGGGAACGAGAAAAAGAAACGCAGATACATCATACATTTGAGAAATTTGAATGTTGGAGAGAAACCTGTGGTGAGGAACCTAGAAAGGCAGATTTGAGCTTGGATCTTCGATGCCAAATCCGCCCTCCTCTCTCCAGGAGTCGTCGAAGGCTGTGCATAAGAGTGTAAATAATAGAGTAAGAGAGAGATTTAAGCTTAGTTTTGAGGGTTTTTGTGTTGGCTCCTATTTCGAAATTTAAAAACCACAGACCAACTCTGAAAGTTAGATTTTTGTCACCATAGGCGAGCGTTGAGAAGAAGTAAAAAGGGAAAGAGCAGCCCCCATTGAACGAAAATAAGCCCGCTTCCTTTTTGAAGGATTTCGAAATTTCTGATCTGAACGTTCAAACAGATACATCCCTCTCATTCTCTCACCTCAGGCACATGCTGCTACTAGCGTGTTGGGGGCTTTTGGGTGTGCTGGCTCGTATCTGATAACAAATACCGTGGGTTCCAAATGAACGGCTGTGATCTAGTTTGTGCAGAGCGCTTTCTGATCATATGGTTACATCAAATTGAGTATTTTTTTTTAAAAGAAAAATTGAGTAGTTTGAAAATACTTCATTACCATTATTAAGGATATTTTAGAAATGTTATAATAATTTTTTATAAATTTAATATTTCTAACTAATTTTAACTATTATTAATTTTAGTTATAAAACTCTTATAAAAAAATAGTAAATTGAAAATGGATCCCATATGTATAATGAAATAAAATTTAAAAAAAGAAATTGAATTAAAAATTGTCTTTTTAAATGTGATTTTTAAATAAAAATTAATAATAAAAATAAAGGTTATTAAATAATAATTATAGGGATAAACAAATATTTCATATCTTGATTTTTGTATACTAAATCTTTTTTCTCGCCAAAAGAAAAAAGGGATTTTCACAGCTATAACCAGTAATTAGGGGTGGAAATATGTCAGACCCCTTTCAGTCAGCCTAGGGCCTGACTTGTTTAGGGTCTGACCTAGCCTGTTTAAGAAAGAGGCTAGACCAAGGCCTATTTTAAGGTCTTTTTCTCTTAACAGGCCTAGCCTGTTTATGTGTGTGTATATATATATTAATATAATATAATAATTTATGATATAGTATAATAATATAATATATATATATATACACTTTTGAACCTTTATTTTTTTATAAACAAATAAATAAAAAAATTTAATTTATAAATGAAAATGAAAAATAATGTTGCTGATGGTTCGTATGAAATAATATCATCAGAAATTATTTAAAGAAAATTACATTAGTGATAGACATAGTGTTTCCTTTTAAGTTTTAATAGAATTCTTCCATGTTTTAAAAAGAAAATGAAAAGTGAATAAGTGAGGAACTGACACAGAGTAAGTGGGCAAGGGCAATAACATCGAGGTTCTGAACTTTGAACTGACACAGACCAGCGAGGCAATGAGGAACGATTGAACGAACAAACCCTAGCTTCCATCACCAGTCGCCGCCTTGAGACTTCTTCATTGTCTATAGCTCAGCTTCCATCACCGACACTAAGAAGAGTGAAACAAACCCCCGTAGCTACTGTGAGCCTATTGCGACCTCCGACTTCATCTCCACTCTCTTCTTCCTCCTGTTCAGTGCTTGCGGGACTGCAGATGCAACCTTCGACCCTGTTTCTTACAACATCTGGCTTCATCTCCCATTCTGTCCCTCGCGTCGCCTCCCTCGCCCTATAGCTGCCATGAGTTTAGTTCTACTTCTCTGATCTTGACTTTTCTAAATATATTGGAAATGGAATATTATAACACACACACACACAGAGATATATATATATATATATATATATTTTTTTTTTATATTTATCTTTTAGTTTATCTCCGTGTGTTTCAAATGTATTATAGAATATTTGTGGTGTAATGAGTAAAATAACTCTAACTATCTTGTCTAGAATATTTGATTGCATAGTTTTGTTTAGGACTTTGTTTATAACTTGCTACATTATGAAATATTTTGGCAGAAAGGAATTTTGGGCATGGAGATAAAATTTTGGTAATTAAAATTGGTGAGGAAAAATTGGAAAATAGCCAACTCAGATACTTTATTAGACTTGTTTTGATAACCCCTATACTTCCTATCCTAGCTCAATCTCTAATCCTGTGGCTCTGTGTGATACTTAAATGTTGTTGCCTTGCTGTCTTTATGGTTATGACTTATGATTGATATATTGATATATTGCCTAGTTGGCTCAGTCTCTAAGACTCCATTTGGTTTAAGGGATTTTGAAGGGGATATATTTCTTTTTTATAAGATCCTATGTCCGAGGATATTACTATACTCTTTCAGAATTTCTAAGAAAAAGCTTTGCATCACCATGTGATATGTAATAATTAAATGATTAGAATAATATGTATGTATGTATGTAGTTTAAGTTATACACTTAGTTCATATTCAGAATACAATTAAATGATTAGAATAATATGTATGTATATTAAAATTTCTGCATCTAACATTGTTGCATTATGCTAAATTATTTGTAGGCCAACCTATCTCATGGAAAGTAATGACAATACAATTGAATCTACCACTCAAGATCAAAGGAATGAGCATGCTCCAACTGGTTCAAGTCAGCTTCATGACACTAATACTATTGATTTTACATCCGCTGAAAATGAAGATACTATGGGTGGCGGAGATTCTCTTATCACAAGAAAGAGGTGAAAAACTTTAGAGTATGGAAAGGTTTTGAGGAAATTCAACTTCCAGATGGTGTCAAGAAAGCAATGTGAATATATTGTAAGGAGAAACTCGCAACTGGCGGGAGGGGAGCTAGCACTAGCCATCTTAAGAGGCATTTACAGATTTTCATACAAAGGAGGTTAAATATATCTCAACAAAAAAAGCAAGCCACCATCCCATTTCGTCCCTCTAGTGATTCAGGTAATAACCCATTCATTGTTCCTGGCTTGAAGTATTCTAATGAAAAAATGAGAGAAATCATTGTTGTTGCTATTATGGTGCATGAGCGTCCTTTTAGTATTGTAGAAGATCAAATTTGGATGTAGGCTTTTGAATATGCAAATCCAAAATTTAGGAAAGTCTCTTGTAAAACAACAAGAAGTGATTGTTTGGCATTATATGAGAAGGAGAAGAAAATCTTGAAAAATATATTAAAGAGTGTGAGTAAGGTTAGTATTACAACAGATATGTGGAAGTCAAGTCACCAAGTAGCTGAATACATGGTTATTACTGGCCATTTTGTTGATTCAAATTGGGGTCTTCAAAAAAGAGTTATGAATTTTGTCAAGGTACCTGCTCCAAAACAAGGAGTGGATGTAGCTAATGCAATTTTCAGGTGTTTGAAAGGATGGGACATTGAAAACAAAGTATTCTCGGTTTCTATGAACAATACTTCTTATAATGACTAATGCCTAAGGAATTTGAAGGAGAACTTGTCATTGAGCAATAAGTTGGTGCTTGGTGGACAACTATTTCATATTAGATGCTGTGCGCATATACTGAATTTGTTGGTGCAAGATGGCCTTACCAAAATTAAGGATGTCATTCATAATGTTTGTGAAAGTGTCAAATATATAAATGCTTCCGATACACGGTTGAAATCTTTTTGTGAAGTTGTTGAGTTAAAGGGTTTGAAAGAAAGGAAACTTATTATTGATTGTCCTACAAGATGAAATTCTACATTCGTGATGCTGACCACTGCAATGAGATTTAAGCATGCCTTTGTTGATTATCATGAAAAAGAGCCTCATTATAGTTATGCACCATCATTTGAGGATTGGGAGAAGATTGAGAAGGTTTGTAGGCTTTTAGAAGTTTTCAATGATGCCACTCATGTCATCTTAGACAGTAAATACCCTACTTCTAACTTGTATCTTGTTGAAGTTCATAGGGTGAAACAAGTACTTGATGAGGCAGCAGATGATTATGATTTCTTCATGAGGGAAATGGCAAAACCTATGAAAGACAAATTTGACAAATATTGGGGGGAATGTAATTTGTTAATGGCTATTGCAAGTGTTTTGGATCCAAGGACCAAATTAGATGCTGTTGAGATAAGCTTCCTGTTAATATATAAACCAGAGAGTGAGGCTAAACGGAATGTGGATAAAGTCAAATAAGCATTGCAAGATTTATATCAGGAGTATATAGACTTATGTAAAGAAGACTCATCCTCTATATCTAGTGAAGTGAATGTTGATGGCACTGTCTCTTCAGAAGCTATTGAACAACAAAGAGATAATAAAAGAATGCAGCAAATGTTGACAATGGTGCATCAAAGGCATTCAATTCCTCCTACCAAATCAGAGTTAGAAATATATTTGAAAGATGATCCTTATATCCCTTCTCCCGATTTAGCTTTATCTTTCTATGCCTTAGAATGGTAGAAGAACAACAGTGCAAAGTTCAAAGTTCTATCAAGGATGGCAGCTGACATACTAGCTGTTTCTATTTCAACTGTGGCATCAGAGTCTACATTTAGTGCTGGAGGTAGGGTGATTGATGAATATCGCTCTAAGTTGAATGAAGAATCTATAGAAATTCTCATTTATGGTGGAGATTGATTTCGTCATAAGTATGGTCTAGAAAGAAAACAAAAGGTAAGAAACCTTCAATACAATCTTTTTTTTTTCATACTGCCAGTTAAAAAAAACTATTAGTGTAGTTATATTGTGTAACATGTCAATTGTTTTTCATTGTGTAGGAGACACTG
This sequence comes from Adenanthera pavonina, assembly GCA_026686845.1. Classification (NCBI taxonomy): domain Eukaryota; kingdom Viridiplantae; phylum Streptophyta; class Magnoliopsida; order Fabales; family Fabaceae; genus Adenanthera; species Adenanthera pavonina. The sequence continues at coordinate 17,858,173 of JAIVEN010000017.1, forward strand.
GAACAAGAAGAGGTTATATTGAAGACTTGACTATTTGTGCTAGGATTATCTCTTTCATATTAGTATTTCCTTTTAGTTTGGTTGGTGTTGTTTGTTTTATTATGAACTTATTATTTGTATTATCATGAACTTAAAATTGTATTATGGTGTTATTTGTTTTATTATAAACTTATTGTATTGTGGTATTATTTGCATTTTTATGAATTTATTATTGTATTGTGGTCTGTTCTATAAACTTGAAATTGAAAACATGATGAAGAGCACACCACTATGGATATTGCTAGCTTTGTTTGAGAAAAGATTGTTGGAGAAAAAAGCTAATAGGGTTGACTCTAATGGGGTGAAACGAAAACTAGAAAATTAAAGTTGCAGGTGAGATTATTATAATTTTTAATCCCTTATATGATAATATTACTTCTTGCACTTATCTTTTGCATGTCTTTGCATGTTAGTTGAGCATATTCCATTTGGTGTGGCTATAACTCTCATAAACACATTGGCATCATTAGCCTTCAGAGAGTGACATTGAAAGTATGGCTATGGCCTCCAGGTACATCACTTTTTTTCATCCTCAAATTCTATAGTTGCTTGCAAGATTAAAAAGATAAAAGAGCAATTTAATGTCATTGCAGAAAATGTTTAAGTTGAATTAGTTGAAGATACATATTATTATACTTGCTTTCTCTCTTACCAGTACTTAGTAAAACTATATTATTGTGTTTGGGGTTGTTTGATATTGATATAGACTTTAAGTAGGTCTATGAATTGTAATATATGTTAGTGTTTGAAATTATTTAAAATTTATGTAGGCTTTAAGTAGGCCTGAAACCTACTTAAAGCTTAGAAGGCCTAAGTCTTCAAGCCTATTTAAAGGCCTACTAGTTTAGTTAGCCTTTAAATAGGCTTCAGGTTAGACCTGGCCTTTCGAAGGCTTAGACCTAAGCCTAAATAAAGACCTGATACAGGCCAACAGGCCAGGCTCAGGCTTAAAGCTTGTCATGCAGGCTTGGCCAGTTTAGACAATGCTTGGCCTGACATAGCCTATTTCCTCCCTTACAAGTAACCAAACCAAGCCTCGTAATGCCTTGTTTGGTTTATTGGAATGTTTATTGTTTACCCTGGGAATCCACCTCATGCAAGTTTGGTTGACATGAGTCCAATTTGATTCCATTTGCACAGCATTTATTCCTTACTCCACAGTAAAAATTGATTCCCTCCCAATTATAGTGGAATGGTGGAGACTATTACATGGAATGCGTTTCCAATTTACACCGTTACCCTTACATATTAGCCACTATTCCTTCCCAGTTTATTGTTTCTGATACATGGCTACTGGCTACCCTTATATATTAACATAATATATTTCTTTTATTTCAAATATTCAAAATAAAAAAATTAATGCTTTAGAATAATAAAAATATTTTAATGTATTTTTAAATAAGCCACCTTAATAAAAATAGTTTTACAAATTAAGGAAATTAAATATTATTATGTTTGGTATTTTTATTAACTACATGTAAAAAATATTTTTCAATAATTAAAAATTATAAAAATATTTTTATGTTGGGGCTATTATTGTCCAACCAAATGAAAATACCTATTCATTTCCCTAACAAACCAAACATATTTATTTCATTAAATCAATAATCATTCTCATTCTCACTTACATTCCCATTTCCATTTTTTTAGGGGGGGTAAGCTCCACTTCTAAAGTAGCAAAATCAAATAAAGACATATTACAACGGTTAGCGAAACAAAGCTTGGCTATATAATTAGTGACTGTATTTGCTTCTCTAAACACATGGGATATCCTTATCTACCAATCCTTAAGAAGCCATTGTTTGATCGTGATGGGAGTCAAAGAAATCAATATCCATTTATTTTTCATTGTTCGAAATCCTCCTCTCTAAGTTGGCAGCAACCAACTCAACCTCAACCTTTTCATAGCTTCTTCCCCAAGCAGCTCTTAAACCTTCTAAGTGCTTCTGCCTCCATAGCTGAACAAGTTCCCAAAAACTGTATAACCGACTACCCATTTGCCATCTTCATGAGACTTCATCCCTTATGACACCACCCCAACCAAAAACATGAGTTTTAACTTTTAACATTGGTGGCTCCATCGTAATTCAGTTTAACACAGCCACTAGAAGGTTTCTTCCAGGCCATTGTAGCTCTTGAATGCGGTCTCCTTACGGCACCAATAGAGTTCCTTCCTCGGCCACAATAGTTATTTACAAGCAATTTTCAAAACTTGAGTAGAATCATTTGGGTAATGGAAATACTCATCAAACACAGCCTTATTCCTCCATTTCTGTGCATTTCTGTTATCATACATAATGTTACAAATTGCAACCAGAAAACACAAAACGGACAAGAAAAGGTAAAACACTGAAAAGGAGATACCATAAAATAGAATAGCGTAGCAGCACTCCAGCACAGATGAAAAATATTCCTTTTTTTGCCCCAAATTTGCTAACGGATTGCGTTAGGCTATGTTGTTGGACTGGTCATTGTTTTTTTCTAACCCAAAAAACAAATGCTAACTGAAAAACTTCGAATACTCAAGTTGTCCAAGTACAACAAAATAAGAAAGTTTAATAAATCTCTTCAGCAGTCTAGTTGAAGACTGAAAATCAATATAAAGTTTCTTAACAATGATACTACCCTTAATCTTATTATTCTATTCGAACAATCTTGTGGTTCAGGTATCTGAATTTGCAAACTTCATCGAAAAAATCATCTGCACTGCTATGGCTGCTTTTCATCTGGAGAATCTTAATAACCATAGTCCTCATATTCTTCCCATACTTCAACAGGGATTCAAGAGTGCTCATCTTCTGTTCAGCATTCAGTGGTGATCTCACAGTGATCACAACCTCCTCCAAACATGGAATCATGAATCCTGAATCCACCTGGAGAATGAATGAGTATACCTTCATTAGTTAAAAGTTACAGAATCCAATAAAAAGGTAAAACCTGGGGTTAAATTGTTTAAGTCATTATTATTCAGCTCTCTAATAAAAAAATGAATTGTGGAGAAATATGATATTGAGCTGTCAAAAATGTCCACAAGTAATTTTCTTATTGGAGAACGTCATAATAGATGTCTAATATGAATTATAACATCAAAATGTTTTTATGAAATTACATGTTTCAGGCTGTTCTTCTGACAAAGCGCTGCAAACATCGCTCCATGAATGTCAAATTTTTGCAGCTTGGGATGACTATTGAAGAAGTCAACAAAATCAATCTCTGGGAAGGGTTGAAGAGCCTCAAAGTCACCAGTGAATTCAACCTTCATGTAGAGATGCTTCACTCCACTTGACAGTTTCAACATTTTGCATAGGGCATCCCAGCACCACTGCACCCCTCTCATAGTCAAGGACTCTAGAGATGTGAGTTTTCCAAAATCAACCATGTACACTCTTCCTGGCACATAAGGTAACAAAAGATGAGTGACAATGCCAAAAAGAGTAAATTGGCTAATTCTTTGGAAAAACAATGTAATTAAAAGGAAAGGGCAGTAGAAAATAATGACTTTAGACAATTTACTACCTGCATTGTTAGAAATTGAAAGACTCCTCAAATGATTGGCTTCAGGGACTCTGATCCAACTACAGCCTTGTACCTCAAGGGATTCAATCTTTGGGGATTTTAGACAAAGTGAAATATTCCCCAAACCATAAAAATCCATTTTACATTGCTCTAAATATGGCATATCAATTGAGACTGATCTTACTCCTTCACATCCAAGCAGTAACAACCTAGCCAGATACGGACATGACCGAAGCACCACAGACAGCACAGGATCCTCCAACCTAGCACCAATTATTTCAAGGTTCTTGAGGTTTTGGAAGACATCCCATTTTGGGGAATTGACCATTAAGACACCCCATAGTTTTAGAGATTCCAAATTCCTTGCTACACCAACACAGTCCAACTTTGATGGGTTCTCATGTAACGCCTGTGTATCAAGAATATTGTCCATTCGGAGCTCAAGCTGGCGAAGAGATAGGCCTACAATGGATAGCCATGAAGCAAGACCAGTACCTGAGAAAGGGCTATATACAACTAGCTCTTCCAATTGCATAATTTGTGATACCATTCTCCTTACAATGTTGTCAGATGTGTCCCCACCAGAATTGCTGTCAAATGAGTTACGAGGAAAGTAAAGTGTTTTGATATAAGGTAGAGAGTCCTTCCATCTCTTAGAAACACAATTGCAGGATGCTACATCACGAGCATTATTGATATGGGACAAGATGAATTGAAGGATAGCATCTGGTAGATACTCCATTGCTGAAGACAAGAACAAAATTCAAAATTGTCAGTATATAAATAGATGCAGGCTCATCTTTCCCAATTCCCAATTGGAGAAATTTAATTTAATAAATAAATAACATACTTCAAGTTATCTTAATCTCAAGTGTCTTACTTTCACAATCTCTTAATGGTTTAATTTCAATGTACCGAGGAATTTGGCACCAATGAAATTATTCAGAGTACTTTTGTACACCTAGATGATGTTCTTTCAAATTAATTGGCAGTTGGGAACATTGAACATGGTATTATTAAGACCTCACTTTTATGCCTCTAAATGAAATAAGATGTACAGCTTCTTGCTGTTCCGTAATCTTTTCCCAACCAATTTTTACTTATAGCCGAGGCAATATTTTGTTCAATTTTCCCCGTGTTAAAGAATATTCATTTGCAAAAGTTAGAACATGTGAAATTTATCAGCATCATAGATCACATGAAATGAACCAAACTTCTCAAGCATCACTGAAGGAAATTATATCCAATTTTTTATCCCATTAGAATTTACCTAGTCGACTAATCAGACTGATCATAGGCAGCCAAATCAAGCACAAATTTAAACAGGGCAAACTATGGTCAGTAATAACAGTCCTGTAAACATATGACTTATCAATAAGGCATTCGAAGTAGTTAAGCTAAATACAACTAAAAGCCATGTTACAGAAAGTAAAACCTTTCAAAATCTACATGTGGCTGCTCCATAAGCAGTCCAATGCTATATCAAAGGAGAAAAACCAGATAGAAAGGGATGAGGTAAGATACACACTCCTCCAGTAAAAACAAATCTGAGAAGCAAAATGTGGAAATGTCTTGCATGTAAAACTTAATTTTTAGTATAATTACGCAAATTCGTACAAGATTTAAATAATTTCATCAGAAACCCAGAAAATAATGGGATCTTCAGAAAAGAAAAGTGAATCCAACTTGCAACCAAGCATGCTTCTATTAAAGAAACAGGACAAATTCAGCCAAGGGAACGAGAAAAAGAAACGCAGATACAGGACAGCATACATTTGAGAAACCTTGATATCGCAGTGGAGAAAAACCTGTGGTGAAGAACCTAGAATGCAGATTTGAGCTGGGATCTTCGATGCCAAATCCCTCCCTCACACTTGGTGTCGTCGAAAGCTGTGTATCTTAAAGACTGTGAGTAAAAGAGTGTGAGAGAAGATTTAAGCCTATTTTTTACGGTTTTGTGTTGGCTCCGATCTCCAAATCTGAAACCGAAGACCACCACTGCGAAACTTTCAAATTTTCGTCGCCATGAACGAGCGTTGATCGAAAAATAAAAAGGAAGAAAGAAAGAGAAGCTCGATGGAGTGAAAATAAGCCCGCTTTCTTTTTGAAGGATTTTGAAATTTTCTGACCGTTCAAACAGATATATAGCAATACATGACAGGACAACTTACACATTACACACTTTTCGTTCCATTTTCCAATTAAAATTTAATAAGTAGATTTTTTAAATTTTTTTAAATTTAAAAAATTAATATTTTTAATATATAATTAATAACTAAATATATACTTAAGTTAAAAAATAATTTATATATTAATTTTTAATTAAAAATTAACACTAAAAATAAAAAAAATAAAAGTATTTTCAGATATGATATATCCCTCTCATCTTGTCTCTCTCTCAACTCTTACTAGTGTGTTGGGGGCCTTTGGGTGTGCTTGCTCGTATCTGATCACGAACACCATGGGTTCAGAATGAACGGCTGCGATCCAGTTGTACCAACCTCTTCGTAAACTAATCCTACGGTCTCATTAATTTGAATACTTTGTATTGTAAGTAACTAAGTATATCATGCATTTATGTAAAGTTTGAGAGAGTCATGTTATTAATAATGTTATGATCGGCATGATTTTATATAATCTTTAATCTTTTGTTGTCAAAACATATATCTATATATAATCCTAAATCTTAATCTTAGCAACAGTAAATTTAGAGTGGCTTTCAAGGTATGTTTGGATTAAATTATGCATAAGTGATTATGACGATAAATGATTATTCATAATAGATTGTGAGAATAAGTGATTATGTCAAAAATGAACTGTGTTTGAATATTTTTAACCTATAAATAATTTTGAAAAAAGAAATGTATTTGGATATTGGGATTTAAGTGATTACTTGATGAATAATGAGAAGAAAAAATGAAATAAGTAATTATGAGAGAATAAGTAATTATTAGAAGTTGAAAAAAATAACTTATGAAAATAATCACTTAAATGGTCATAAATAATTATTTTGATTAGATTTATATTTAAAAACTGGTGACATAATTATTTTTTTAATGTAATTATTTTGAAAATTCAAACACACACACAATGTTGCCCGGCTTTTGTGTGGGCCCGCTTTGCCTTCTATAGAAAATATGGAAAAAAAATTCGTAGTCCGCCCTTTCTTTCATTCCCTTTTTTTAACTTTTAATTATTCTTTTGCTTTTAGAATTATCATGTATAAAAATTGTTTCATTCTCCTTTTTATTATTTTTTTTCCTATCATTATTCTTTTACTTTCAGAATCATATTCCTCTTATTCTCTCTAAACAAATGAAAAATATATTTATTATATACAAATATATAAATAAATCCATAATATTCTTTTGTTGGAAATGAGGTAGCTACTATGCCTTATTTTGATCTAATTCGTGCTACATAACTTTTCAATTTATAAGAAAAATATAGAGGCAAGGAAAAAATATTAAGTTAAGTACTAAAGACCAAACATTAAAAAAAAACAAGAAAAAAGAATGAGAGGTACAATGAACGAGGATTTTAACGACAAGAAACACGTCTTGCTATAAAAAAATATAAATTGTGATTGATAAGTAATACGCGAGGTTATATTTTTTTAATTTATTTTGTAAAATAAGGTACGTTACAATATTTATATTTGTGATTGATAATTCAAATAAAAATATCAATATAAAAATGTAGCCATAATTAATTTAATAAAAAGGAGATTGCATACAAAGTAATCAGAAAACCAAATATCTACCCGATACTGATGATTCAATGCAGAAAAAAGAAATAAAATAAAAGAGATTACACTACCACCATGTATTTAACATTAATTTTATTATATAGATATATCTTTTATTACTTATTTTATATTTTTTAATTAAATGTTATATTTGTCTTTAATTTTTTGAAAAACATATTCACTATAGGGAGAAAATATAAAATGTACCCAAAATAATTACATTCCCTCTATTCTCTCTAAACCAATGAAAAATACATTTATTATATACAAATAAATAAATGAAACCCATGATATTCTTCTGTTTTCCCAAAGTTGGTTAGTTGTTGTACCTTATCTTGACCTAATTTGTGCTCAACAACTTTTCAATTTATAAGCAAAATATAAAGGTAAGTGTAAAATATAAAGGTAATTGCTAAAGACTGAACATTACAACCAGAAAAAAGAACTAGAGGCACAATGAAAGAGTACTTCAGAAGCGAGAAACATGCCTTGCTATAAAAAATAGAATTGTGATTGGTATGTAATATATAACTGTAAATATCGTATTTTATCCGAACTTTCTACATAAAATTAGAAAAATTAAAAAATGATACAAATTTCCTATTAATTTTAATCTTAATGCACATTTGCTAACATTAAAGAAAAACCCAAAAAAGATATTCTCCAAATCTAATTCCTTTCTTTAGGATTTTCTATAAATAAAAACATGGAAAAAAAACCTCCTTAGTAAATTTTCTCTTCTAAGTTTAAATTTTAAATAAATGTTGTGTGATTTGCTTTTTGAAAAAAAAAATCTGTTTTGATAAAATAAATTTCCTCTTTTGATTAATAAAAAGGAAAATGACACTTAAAGACCAAATTAGGCAATTAATACCATTTTTAGATTTATACATTCTAAAATGCCAAGATCAGACCAAGGTCCTAAAATGATCAAAAAAATTAATTTTAAATAACTAATCTACCCTCATTGCATAGCCCTTCCACTCAATTTTTTCAGCTAGTAACCCTCCTCCACTTAATGCAATTTCTCTCCACTATTGCATTCCTCCTTTCCTCCACAATTAGTCTTTCCTTCCATCGTATTCCTTCTTCCCTTCCTCATCGATGCTACCCTGTATTATGTGAGTGTTGTATAGGTAAGTATAAATCTTTCACACTAGTCAAATTGAGTTTGCATGCTTCTTTTTAGAGATTCTGTAACATGAAGAAAAGTGCAAGAAATGCAATGAGTGTATTTGAAATTACGAACACTGGGAATATGAACCTTTTCTAAGTTAATATGAACCTTTTGAGTGAGAAAGTAGCAAAAAAAACATAAACTACATATCGTAGGTGTTAATGTTAAACCCTTATCTTTGCTTGACTATTTGTTTTGTGTAGTAGGTATTAGACGTTAATTTATTTTTTCGTGTTAATTGCTATTCTATAATTTGCTGGTTCATCAATGTTAATTAGGGGATGACTGAGTAGCAAATAATAGAATATCAGTAACAAATATTGAAAGGTATGTGAATATTAAAAATTTCTAAAAGTTGAAATTGTATTAGTAAAAATGGGACAACAGTTGGTAATTCATTATAGTTATTAATAAATCATGTTTTGATAGAGTAACATATTATAACATATCTCTAGTGTTTATTAGTGAATACCAATAAGGACATGTTTGGATTAGCTTATTCATAAGTGATTATAAGAATAAGTGATTATCAGAATAAGTGATTATGTAAAAAGTGATTTGTGTTTGGATATGTTAAACTCAAAAGTGATTTTCCATAATTGATTATGTTTGGATAAATTTGATCAAAATCACTTTTGGATAGATAATGAATTGAAATGTCTGAAATGCCCCTGGTTCTTAAAATACTAGTTTTTTATAATATTATGTAAGTGGACAAAATTTTAATATTTTTGTAAGTAAAATTTTAATTTATAAATAATATAAAAATATTACATAACTAATTATTGAATACATGTTAAATTAAAAATTAAAAATACTAAAGTGTAATATAAAAAAATGAGCAAGAGAGAACCAGAGGCCTTTTTTATTGCTTGTTACAGGACGCGTGGGTGTGGTACGGACGCGTGGGTGTATTGGTCTGGACAATAAATGTTTTCCCTCATATTCATTAGTCTAGACAATAAATGCTTCAACAGTCATATTTTCCCTTATAATCACAATTGAAAAGCAGGTCCCTAGAGCTTATACGATAAGCACTTAAATGATGAAAAAGTGATTATTGAACAGTATTTAAATGTTTGGATTTAGGAACTGATAAGCGATTATACATCAATAAGCACTTATTTTTGGGTATCCAAACACACAATAACAAACATTAGGAAAGATGGAGTAGTCAATACCTAAATATCAGTAGTAAGTTCTGTCAAATTTAGTAGCAAATATGGAATTAGAGTTGGGAAATCATTATTATTATTAATAAATAATGACTTGATAAAGAAACATATTATAACATTTCCAATTTTGTAATTTGATTATCACTTCAAAGCAAGCATTACATATATATTTTGTAATTTGATTATCAAGTTTCTAATGTTTAGGCCCAATTTCAGCAATTTCGAGTAGACTTAATTTGGTGGCTAGTGAATAGTTCTAAGAATAAGATTTGTGATAAAGTCTACGCTTGTATATCAAGAAATAGGGAACAGAGGCAGTCTAGGTGAAATTGATTCTATAATGTGTCAGCTTATGGTGGTGATGGCATTAAGAATGGCTTCGAAACCAGACGTAATGTGTCTATTTATTCTGAGTGAATGAATGTCCAAGAAGAATAATAGGAATAGGCATTAGATGTAGATGGATATCCTTAAGGTTATATATGTATGGTGCATCCTTGCACGTATTGTGTGTGTGTGTTGTGTTATGCTTTTCAAAATTGGTAAAATAACATGTAAAATTATGAATTATTCATAAATAAAAGTACTTCATGTCACATGAGTTCCTTTTTTTATTTTCCCAATTTCTCTCATTCGTTCTTATTTTCTCTACTTTGTTTGATGTTTTAGTTTTATGTCTTTGGCAATATATATAATGACAGTGCTGGTTTAATCAAGAATATGAATATCACAATTAACAATGTAGTTAACACTAAAGTTCAATTTTCAAGTCAGATCCAGTGTTTTAGATTCAACTCCCTCGATTTACTATTCATATTCAATGGTTTGACACTGAAGTGCCTTTATTTTACATTGGACAAATTACGTTCATTAAATAATTCATCAACTCAGACCCAGTATTTTATACTCAACTCTCTTTATTTACTACTCATGTTTGATAGTTTGACATTGAAGAACCCTTATTTTATACTAAACAAATTATGTTCAATAAATAATTCATCAACTTTGACATAATATTTTGCACTCAATTCGCTTGATTTACTACTCATGTTTAATGATTTGACACTGAAGCACCCCTATTTTACACTGGATAAATTATATTCACTAAATAATTAATCAAGTCATATCTAGTATTTTACACTCGATTCCCTTTATTTACTATTTATATTTGATGGTTTTATACTGAAGTACCCTTATTTTACATTGAACAAATTATGTTTAGTAACTAATTCATCAAGTCAAACCTAATATTTTACACTCGACTCCTTTGATTTATTACTCATATTTAATAGTTTGACACTGAAGTACCCCTGTTTTACACTAGACAAATAATGTTCACTAAATAATTTAACAACTCAGATGCAGTATTTTACACTTGATTCTCTTTATTTACTACTCGTGTTTAATGGTTTGACACTGAAAAACTCCTACTTTACACTAAACAAATTATGTTTAGAAAATAATTCATTAACTCAAACACAATATTTTACACTCAACTCACTTGATTTACTACTCATATTCGATGGTTTGACACTAAAGTACCCCCGTTTTACATTGAACAAATTATGTTCAATAAATAATTCATCAGGTCAAATCCAGCATTTTATACTTAATTCCCTTGATTTACTACTCATGTTCACTTATTTGGCACTAAAGTATGCCAGTTTTACACTGAACAATTTATCTGTTACTTCACGAATTTAGTATAAATAAAGTGTTCTAGGATTTCAGAAAGTTTAATAAAGCGCAATCAAATATAACTTATACATATATTTAATTTTCATTTATATCACATCCATAAGGCGTAGTATCATTATGTACACAAAAATATGACATGTTCATACATGTTATGTAATCTCTTAATAAATCCTTTCTAATTTCACTGGCAGTTTTGTCAAGACTCTCCCTCATTATATCAATAACAATTGATGATATCAATGTGTATCTAGGATTGTGAGAAAATATGAGACTGTTTTGTGCAAAATGAATGTGCTCATTATGGAATGTTGTCACTTGAAGGTAGGAGAAATCATCATCAAATGCATATGCCATCAGCTTCCAATTGCATCCTTCAACTTTACAGTTCACTTTCATTTTGTCAGGACTATTCCTTGTGAATTCATAATCAAATTTGTGGGTAAGGCTACACTTGTATATTGCATTTCTAAAGGCATCAACATTAGTAAATATTTGTCTAGTTCACACAATCACATCCTGTCATTTTGAACTATACAGTTAAGGCAATAATAATGGAACACTTGATATTGCACAAGGTAAATGATTGATCTCATGCCTCGAGGGAGACCGAAGTGTGAATAACTATTTAAAAACCCTAGTCTATATGTTCAATGATTACAAATTTATTACTTTCTTGAAACGGCTACACGATGATTATATCTATGCACATGTAAAAACTTACCATTTGGGTAAATTTATTATTGCCTCAATACTTTGATGACCATTCCCAATGATGTATACGCGAGCAAAATCGTCATTGAACCTAATTAGATTTTATATCCCTCCATCATCTATGAGGTCTAAAAATATTGTATTATCAAACTTTGATGTATACTTCAACTTTGAATCATGAACATCATAGTTGATACATGATAAATGAAGTTCCTTATTTAATCAAACGTTCACTTGATTGCCTCCCTCATATTGCAAAGTGCCATTAAATCTTTCACTATTTCTCCACCAAAATGAAAATAACAAAAATTTCTTTTGCCATTCCACCATTGGTATATCAACTTGTACAATTACAAAATTGGAAATGTTATAATATGTTACTCTATCAAGTCATATTTACTACTAAATTTGGTAGAATTTACTATTCATATTTTAGCTATTTACTACTCCATCTTCCCTAATGTTTGCTATTAATATTCACTAATAAGCAGTAGAGATATGTTATAATATGTTACTCTATCAAAAAATAATTTATTAATAATCATAATAAATTATCAACTATTGTCCCATTTTTACATATACAATTTCAACTTTTAGAATTTTTTAATGCTCACATACCTTTCAATATTTGCTATTAATATTTACTTATTTACTACTCAATCATCCCCTAATTAATATTGATGGACCAATAAATTATACAACAGCGATTAACATGAAAAAAATAAATCAATGTCTAATACTTATTACACAAACAAATAGTCAAACAAAGATAAGAGTTTAATATTAACACCCATGATATATAGTCTATTTTTTTGTTACTTTCTCACTCAAAATGTTCATATTCGCGGTGTTCGTAACTTCAAACACACTCATTGCATTTCTTGCACTTTTCTGTGTTATAGAATAACTAAGAAGAAGCATGCAAACTCAATTTGACTAGTGTGAAAGATTTATGTTTACCTGTACAACACACATAATACAGGGCAACACCAATGGAGAATGGAAGAAGGAATACAATGGAAGGAGACACCAATTGTGTAGGGAAGAAGGAATGCAATAGAGGAGGGAAATTTCACTAAGTGGGAGAGGGTTAAAAGCTGACAAAGTTGAATGGAAGGACTATGCAATTAGGGTAGTTTAACTATTTCAGATTAATTTTTAATCATTTTACGACCTTGGTATGATTTTGGCATTTTAGAATGTTTAGATCTGAAAATGGTATTAATTAACTAATTTGGTCTTTAAGTGTCATTTTCCCTTAATAAAAAAGGTTATGTCAAAAAGGAGAAATTATAATTAAAAAAAAGAAAATAAAATTGGCAAGGAACCAAGTGCTGAGCATCTGAGCGTTTGACTCTCTCCCAAAATCGAAGCCTTGAGCCTTTCTTCTTCAGCGTCGAGAAATAGAGCAGTAGAGGAAGAGAAGGATGAGGTTGAATGGCTGAAGATAGAATAGGGAAAGTAGTCAACTGGCTTGTCTCTCCTTCTGTCAACGTGCCCTCTATTGTCAACATTGACCTGGAAAGTGGTACTATTTCAGAGAGGTAGTGATACAGAGAAGAAAATACACAAAAAGGAAATACCATCCAAAAATCTCATTGATCCTATCAACGATTTGAAATGCAAAAGAGGATTAGGGAAAAGAGGTCGGTGATCGAGCAATGAAAGAAGAGAGGGGTCGAATAGGGAAGAGTGTGAAGAGAGAAAGCAGGGGAGGAGAGAGACCAAGTCAAAGAGAATGAAGAAAGGAGAATCACGAGCAAAGAGGAGCACTGTCTGAAGGTGAAGGTAGCGATCAGCGATATTAGGAGGAACAAACTCATTCAGGTATATTCTTTTACTCTTATTGGTTTTATCTGTAATTGATTGGATGCTCTAGAACAAACATTTAAATTTTGGAAAATGGTTTGTTAATATGCGGTAAGTGTGAGTTGAGATTGTTGAACAGAGTTACTGTGTTAACTTTCCTTAATCTTAGTTTTGCATTTGGTATCTTGTGTGGGAAGAGTTATATCATATTGCCTGCCAAATATTTAACAAAATGCATGAAAGGAGATTCATTTATGGATTCAAAGATTTAATGAGAGCACTTGTTTTTAATTGCTTTATAGTTTTGTCATCATCATAAGGTTTGTAAGCAACTTCAAAGGCCTCTTGGCTTCATACTCTGTGAATCTTGAAAGCTTGATTTTGGTGACTATGTTTGCTTGATCAAAAGGAAAGACAAAGCAATTTAGTCCCTTACTTTTAAAACTTCCAAATATGATGAAGGAACGTACTCTCTTTTGGAATTTTCCAAAAATGTCACACTCTGTCTTCTGTGTACCTATGGGTTCAAAGTTTTGCTTGTGTCTAGCTATATTGATTGGCTACCAACTCTTTAAGCTAGTATATTGACTTTGTATTTGGCAACTGTTAGTTATAGAGAGATTATGGATTGATTTTTTGTTTCACAGATGATCCTGGTGATATGGCTATTATTTTTATCCCTCCTTTCCCAATCCTAACTTGCATTGTTATTATTGTCACCAAGTTGTTTCACTTGAACTACCCTGGGAAATCACTAAGTACATAACTCACTGGTTGAATGTTTTGTATATTGCCTATTTTATATCTAGGTCCTAGCAAGTTTGGGTAACCTTACTATGCTTTAACTGGCCAAAAAAAAAACCTTACTATGCTTGAAATTGTCTTTGGTTTTGTGGATAGTTTTAGCTTGAGATTATGCCTTGCTCAACCTTGTGAATGTTATGATATGGAGTTATATACTTAGATTTTGTTTGTCACATTAGTCAATTTCCTATTTGATGTAATCACATGAACTATTGAATATTATATTTGACAAGATTATTAATTTATTTATTGTTAAGAGTTGCTACCCTTAGATTCACAACTAATTCTTTCTCTATATGACTTTAATACACCTTGCATCTAAGTTGCAAATGAGAGGAGAAGACGACATTGAGGAGGCAAAAGAAGACAGAATTGAGTAGGCAAGAGCATCAAGAGTAGGAGAATCGAGGTCTACAAAAGGAAAAAAGAAGGGATCTAAAGATTGGGGTAATGACATCCATGAAGCATGGGAGCATGAAGTCAAGCCTGGAAAAGAGTAAGTCACCTTCATCAAAGAAAGGACCTTCAAAAGGGAAAAATAGTTTATTCTTTTTCCATGAATTCCTTGTAATTTTTATGTCAGAATAATTTATTACTTAAGCATACACACTAGCATACACATGAACAAATTTGTGTATGGTTTTAAGTTTCTTTTTATATTTATATATATATATATATTGGGAGTTGTCACAGAACTTTTTGAACCTTTGCACACACTAAGGGCGAGCATATAACATGTTGATCAATTTACATGCAGTTTCAACAATGATTTATTTAAATTTCCATATATTTTTTAAACCACTTGGAAAATGACCATGCTGCAGAAGTTCTCAAATTTCTACAAGTATTTTGGTTAACTACATTGAGGCAAGCATAAGATGGCAAGTCCACTTAGGCATATTAGTTTGTAGCATAAGTTTATAAAAACAAATAACAATTATTTACAAAGTGTTTGTTTTTGAAAAAAAGGAACATAATTCAAAATGTTTTAAAAAAATAATAATAATTTCTGAATCATTGTTTTAAAAATATATAATAAAATCTTTTATTTGTGGAGGTTTTGGAGCTTCCATAGGTACTAAGGAATCAGTCTATCAAGTATGATAACAAGTCTGTAATAGGTAGATCGATTTTATTTCTATAAAACAAATAATTTTTTTTCCAAAAATACAAAAAGAAGTATATTTCTAGAAGCAAATGCAAAAATTAAAATAGTTCCAAGTGAAATTAAAGTATATTTTACAAATTAAAATACACTAATCCAAATTTCAGAACATTTTTTTGTTTGCAAAATGGTAAATTATTTTCAGTTAGCTTTCTCTTATTACAAAATTATAATTAAAAAAATATCAATTCATTGACACGCATTTATATCCTGAACTATATGGATTTTGATTCCAACTGCAGGATATGTAGACCCCAAACTCTAATTCTGCGTTAAATCCGCTCTTGTAAATAAATAAATATCTTTTATATTTATTTTCTTAATTTTAATTTTTGTTTTAATTTCTCTTCTTATACCCTTATTTTCACATGTGAATAATTAAAGGATAACAAAAATAATTTTAAAGTCATATTAATTTACACAATCAACTTAAGGTTATCGTTCTTAGTAATAGATGATGTGGGCACCTAACATCTTCCCCACGTGTAATATCTCAAATTGTATAAAGAATGCCACTGTATGTGTAGAGATATGTGAATGTAACATGAGATGTATGAAAAATAGAAAAAGATATAAGCTGGTAATTTTATTAACTTGGTCCCTAATTGAAATTAATTTTTCATATAGTCCTTAGAAAGAATTATGTTTGGATCTTAATTGAGATAAAATACAAATAAATACTCGAGGTCCTTAATAGGAATTAATTCCAGAACTGAGAATTATGCAATATATTAGTTGAATAGAAGCTCTAAACAGGCTGAGTACAATAGTATAAGTATTATATAGCTGGGAAGGTCAAAGTTAAAAGATAAACTAATTTGAAAGTATAATGAAAAGAATTATTCAAAAATTGGTCTCTGGGAAAAATTACAATAAGTATCTATAAAAATAAGCATTTGCATATTTAATCCGACTTAAAGGCAGAATGTTTATTTTCCAAGTTAGAAAAAAAAATGTAGAAATTGCATTCTAGCCCAAAGAAAAAGAATTATTTACAATTTAATCCTTAAAAAAAGAATTATTTGCATTCAAGTTCCTAAAAAAATTACAAGAAAGGGCCCAACAAAATTAAAAAATTTAATTTTGCCTCGAGTCAAGGCAATTTCAGAATTTTTAAATTTTCTATCAAAACGAATTTTCCAACAAATAGGACTCAATGGAATATTAGTTAGAAACTAATTGAATTTGTATGAATTTATATTGGGTTTTGAAAGTCAAAGAGTAAATATTATACCCAAAAAAGAATTATGGGCCCCATAAAATGTAGTATGGAGACAAGAACAGTATGTGGACTGATAACTCTTTAATTTTCACTATTTTTATTCCCCATACTTAGTGGTTTTGATAATCAATTTTGGCTAATTTTGGATTTTTAAATAATTTTCATTATTTTAGCCGAATTTTGGATTTATGAGAATTTTGGGATAATTTTTAAAAATTAAATTTTAAATTTCATTATTTTCTATTTTCCAAATTATTTCAAAGAATTAACTCTTCCTATTTTATTCTATGTAATAATTTAATAATTCACAAGGTGATTATGGGTCATTAGTGCTTTAATTGTGATTAAAGAAATGATTAAAAATTGACTCATGTCGAGGTAAAATTGTCAAAGAGCTTTAGAAATTTTTTTTAGTATTTTATTTCTTTTGTTTTTATCATTTTGAAACATAATTTTTCTCTAATTGAGTTTAAACTTTATCCCATAATTAATTTAATTTCCTTGAACTAAAATTTAGTCTGTATTTATTTAATTGAACACATAATTTATCTGATGTAACACTTTTTTGCAAATCATGATTCATAGAGATTAACATTTTTAAGGGACATTTTGGTCATCAGATAGGAGGAATTTTATGACAAATTTATTTTCCCAACTCATTTATTTTTCCTTATTTTTAACTGTCCATTTATATCTGGTTTTATTTCTAATTAGTTAACCTTACTTTTCTTGCTTCATTTCCATGTGCCAAACACGGTCCTTGCAAAAACCCTTCCTATAACTGAAAAACTTCCTTCATTTTCTTTTTCTTCATCCGACATTCCCTCCTCCATTTTTTTTTATTTCAGTTAACATCCTCCCTCCCATTCCTCTTTTGTTTTCTCCTGTCTCACCAACTTTCCTCCACATTTCACCATTTACTTCTCTACCCACTATCATTTCCTCCATTTTTTCACCATTTTCTAGTTCCTTCCTTCTATTGGGCATGAGTTCTCTTCCATTTTTCTTCAAGATGAGTTGAATCCATGGCTGACCATTCACCTCTTGTATCAAATTCAATTTTTCCCATCTTTTCTCCCACTCCTTTCATCTCTTTTAGCTAAAAACATCCAGCTGCATCTTCACTCAAATTCTTGGCTGTGGGTTGATTTACTTGAAGTACTTGAAGCAATTTTCATGCTTTCTATGAAGGAGTAAGTTGGTGGTGGTGATTTAGCATAACTTGGAGAGGATTTTGCAAGGGCTATGGACTACAGTGACACTCGGGCTTTGGATAATTATTTTTCTTCCCTTTTCCTTATCTTTTTATACTTGTCTTAGGCTAAATTAGGATAGGTTATTGAATAATTTAATTTGAGATTAATGTATAGATTGGTTGATTGTTGATGAAAGCACATGGATTGTATTCTAACCACTTGAGATTTTGGATTGGAAACTTTGTATAGTTGCTAATTGTTAATGCAAGTTGTTAAACTTTTGGCCAATTGCATCTTAAAATTCCTTACCTTAATTTTGAATTAAGTTGCTTGAATTAACATTATAGGTGATTAATTAGGTGATTTGGTTCTTGATTAAGAATTGGAATTGTTGAATTGATGATGATTGATGGGCTTAACTTTTGATTATTTATGGAATTATTGTACAAATCATACACATTTAATCATTTATTACATAACCTTGCATATTAGCCATTTATGAAATGCTTAGGCATGTTATCATTTTAAGTATTTTGTTTGGCATTTTATATTTTGGATCTAATAGTTTTAATAGCATGTAACATTTTGATTATGTTAATTATCCAACTTCAATTAATTATTTGAGCCCAAAACAAATTCTTCCCTTTCTAAGTTGTTGCTAGATCATCACTCCTATTCCATTGCATTTTTATCACCTCATTTTAGCACCTATTAGTTCTCTTTAATTAATTAGCATTTTCTTAGTTTAGTTATTAGTTAGTGTTTGATTTAACTTTTTATTTACATTTTCAAATCACAAACACCCCCCCCCCCAAAAAAAACTTGTAATTAGTAGTTTGCATATAGGCTAAGGTCATTTGCATTGCATTTTCACTTATATAGTTTTTAATTAGTTCTTGCATTAATTCACTAGCATTTTAGTTAGCAATTTAGTTCATTTTAATTTTCATCTTTAGCTCATTTTAGTTGTGCATTTTAGTTATTAATTGTGGCCAATTCTAGTGCTATCATTCCCATTCATTTTCATCCATTTGCATTAACATTTCTCACCTTACCATTTACTCAATCACACTTTTTTAACTAATGTTGGCCATTTAATTTTCATGTGCATATTTAGTTCATTTCATTTTACATTATAGATTGCATTTAATTTAGTATATATTTAGGCAATTTTGGGATTAGAATAGTACATATCATACTATACATACACATATACTTATATACACTTTCATACATGCATTCAAACCTCTTCCCATATTAGTTTTGGTCTCTTAGTTAGTTTAGTTTGTATATATTTTTTTTGTATTTTAATTGCATTAACATAGTTTTAGTCTAGCTTTCGGATATTTAAAAAAAAAAATTCACATACATAGTTGCATACTTTTCTTACATTTTAGTTTTTATTTAATTTGCATCTTGCTTTCTTAATTGCTTAATTTCTTTCCTAAATATGATTTAATCTAATTACTCCAGTGTGAAATGACCTAAGTTTATATCCTATACTATAGGGGTGAACATTATGCCTGAAAACCTGAATGCCCAGCCCGGCCTGGCCCGAAGACAAATCAGTCTAACCCGAAGACTGATCAAGCTACCTGAAAAGTTTCAGGCTATCCGACCTGAAAAATATTACATGGGTAAGGTCAGGCGTTGGGTAGCATAGATGGACCAAGCTACACAACCCAACTCGAGTACATATATATATATATATATATTTAAATAGCCTTTTTTTTGTTTTGTTATGTGGCCACACACGACGTCATTGAAGATGAAGGAGTTAAGAACAAAAATCAGCCCTCAATCCTCTTAATTGCAAAAAACCAATTGGCAGCCCAAGTCGCAGGTTCCTTCCTTCAAGTCTTTACTGAATCTCAAGCCTCAGCTTATCTTCTAGACTCGAGCTCCATCATCTCCTTCCCTTAGTTCTTCAGTAGACTCCTTCCTCGATTGGGATTCAGGCGTTATGTTCACAGGCCTTCTTCTTCGGTGGCCCTCTCCTTTCATCTGGTCACTCCGTTATTCATTGACCCCACAATGCAACAACCCTCCATTTGAGCTCAAGTGCATTCTCTTCTCTGAGATTTCCAAGTTCCCTCCGCCTGTCAGCATCTTCTCTTCTGAGTTTGTTCCGAGTTCAACAATCCCTAGAGCAGTTCGGAAGTTTGTCTTGTTGCTCTATTTATGGTGGTGTTTCTCAGATCTCACTAGCTTTGGTGTACTAGTGTGGCTGGCTTCCTTCTAGATGAGTCATCTTTTTGCATAAGTACTTCATCTCCAGGTGTTTCTTTATCTCTATCACCATAACTTCATTTAGATCTTTAGTGAGATTATTTTTTTCCTTCTTGAGTTCGATTAGTGCAGTTTTTTTTTGTTTTTCTTTCAACTTTCATATACTTTTTCATGAGAGGGGAAAATTTTGCATCAAACATTATTTGAACAAGTTATTTACAATCAGTTATTTACAGTAAAAAGTATAGGTTCTTTTTAAATTGCAACTTTTGTCATTTGTTTTATAACTAATTCAACAAGTGTTTGAATTCCATCATTTGGATTGAAAATTTAGGGGTGAAAAAATTATTTTAACAGGGAAGGAATAGTTTGTGATTTTTTTTTTAAAAGTAAAAACTATTTGAACAAGTTGAACATGATATCCCTTGCATGTTGTATCATCTTGAACTATTACTTGTTATATATTATTTTATTGCAGTTTTATAGCTTGAAATAGACGATCAAGGTTCTACTGCACCCTTACTAGTATTAGAACATCTCAGAATCCTATGTCTACTGGTCCTACTCCAATTGGACCATCTCATAATCCTATTCCTACTAATCCCACTTTGACTCCAATAGGATCTACTCCTCTAGCTACAACACATGCCCTCCAAGAAGTAGAATTAGATAAAGGTAAAAGAAAGAGAAAAGAACCAAAAAAGGTGCCTGAGAAAAAAGCCTTCCTTAAAATAAGAGGTGTGGGACTATTTTGTGAAGCTGCCATTCGAACAAACAAATAGAGAGCACAAGGCAGTATGTAGATATTTCAACACGTGCTATCTTTGTGATCCAGTCAAGCATGGGACAAATTCTTTGAAGAGGCACATACCCAAGTATGCCAAACATAAAGCCACCACTGAGAATAAAAAATCAATGCTAAACTACATGTCTACTAGGATAGGTGTGCAACAGGGAAGAGGACTAGTTGCCCATGTATATGATGAGAATCGTTGTCGAAGAGCCCTTTCAAAGTTTATTATTTGTGATGAGCAAGCATTTAGGATCATTGAGAAGGAAGGATTCAAGCAATTTGTGAATAAATTGGAACCTCATTTTCCAATTCCATCAAGGATGACGGTCGCAAGGGATTGCTGGCAGTTATACAATAAAGAAAAGAAGATGTTGAAGAAAGCATTGAAGAAGTATGCTAATCGTGTGTGCCGTACTACGAATTGTTTGACGTAAACCCAAAACTTAAATTATCTGTGTTTGATAGCACATTTCATCGATCTTGAATGGAAACTTCACAAAAGAATTCTTAATTTTTGTATGATTGAAAATCACAAAGGTGACACTATAGGGAAGACAATAGAAAAGTGTCTGCTAGATTGGGGGGTCAACAAAGTGTTCACTATTACTATGGACAATGCAACGTCCAATGACACTGCTTTGGCATACCTTAAGAGGCGTCTTAAGAGTTGGAAGGGATTAGTTTGTGGTGGGAATTATCTCCAAATGAGGTGTTGTGCACATGTGCTTAATTTGGTGGTCAATGAAGGAATCAAGGAACTAAGAGACAACTTTGATGCCATTCACAATTTAGTGAGATATGTTCGTTCCTCTCCATCAAGACTCCAAAAGTTTAAAGTATGGGTTGATGCTGAAAAAATAGACACCAAAAGTCTGGTGTGTTTGGATGTTAGTACTTGATGGAATTCAACGTACTTGATGTTGGAAGCTACATTAAAGTTCCAAAAAGTGTTTAAACGGATGTTTGATGAAGATGATGGTTATCGTTCACACTTTAATTTAGATTTTGGGCGAGATGGCACTCCTTGACATCAAGTTCCTACTACATATGATTGGAGTAAGGCATGTGTATTTTTGAAGTTTTTGAAGGTCTTTTATGACATTACTTTAATGTTCTCCAGCACCCTTAGTGTCACATCGAATTTGTGTTCCCATCAAATTACTCGCATCCAGCAAATGTTGCAAAAGAATATAACTGATTCTAATCCTCTTCTTAGAGAAATGAGTTGTAGTATGCATATGAAATATGAAAAATACTGGGGTCGCACAGACAATATGAATCCTTTGTTGGTAATGGGAGTGATTTAAGATCCTTGATACAAAATGGATTATGTAAACCATAGATTTCAAAAGATGTTTAATGATACTGATGTAGTTAAGGCTATGGAAAGAAGGTGAAAGATTGTCTGTATCACTTGTTTGATGAGTATTCTATGGGAGTTTCAACCCAATCAAATATTGATCCGGCATTTAATTCAGGAGGAGCCTCAATTGCTGGTTCATTAGGTGCATTATCATCCAGTTTTGCTAATGATGATGATAAGGATCTGGGTGTTGAATGTTTACAATCAGTGAAGCAAAGAATCATAGTAGATCCTCAATCAGAATTAGATAAATATCTTTCATCTAATTTGACTGATAATATACCATCTGTTGTTGATTTTGATATATTGGCATGGTGGAAGGAAAATTCTACTAAATTTCAAGTGCTCTCTTGCATGGCATGTGATGTGTTTGCCATTCCAGTTTCGACTGTGGCATTTGAATCTGCATTTAGTACAGGAGGGCATGTAGTTGATCAATATAAGAGCTCTCTATCTCCTAAAATGACCGAAGCACTTATTTCTGCTCAAAATTGGCTACAACCAG
The DNA here is from genome assembly GCA_026686845.1 of Adenanthera pavonina. Classification (NCBI taxonomy): domain Eukaryota; kingdom Viridiplantae; phylum Streptophyta; class Magnoliopsida; order Fabales; family Fabaceae; genus Adenanthera; species Adenanthera pavonina. The sequence continues at coordinate 17,881,323 of JAIVEN010000017.1, forward strand.
CGCAATCTCTCTTAGAGCTTGTAGGAAATTTGCGTTAATTTGACAACTTTGGGGAGACAGAAAATATAGTTCAATCTGGTAATGTTTTAATTTATATATAATTTGTTTCCTCATAATATATAATATCTAAATTATTTATTCAAAAATGTAATTTCTTTTATATATATTTTTCAGATGTTGCAATCATGCATGACAGTGAAGGTGGACTGTTCGATAGTATCACAACCCTTGATGATTAAAGTTAACTATCATTATGTTATAATAGTAGCTGTTTATCTCTTATCACTTGTTATAATTTATGATGGTGTTTGAACTTTGTCTACAATGTTTCTTTTGTTCAATTTGTGTTGTAACTTGGTTATATGTGACTTTAGTACTTGAAACTTAGTTATATTAATGACAATTTCATGTTATTAGTCAGCTTTCTAAGACGTTGTGAGTCATTGCAGCTAGACAAAACCATTTGGCATATTTCAATTTCCAGGTTTTATTAGATGACAGATTTGAGTTTGAGAAAAGATTAAGCCTTGTTTCTGAAGCCGTGAATGAGTCCAAGTGCTGCTAGTTAGGTATCCTATCCTTTGCTCTTTACTTATATACCAAGGATTTGATTCTTGCTTTTACATTTTTTGTTTTTTTGGTATTATGGAAGTGAATATCTTTGAGAAATAATTTAGGCTTTATAGATTTGAAATTTGCCAAAAGCTGAATGACTTGTGGACAGCAGGAAAACACTTATAGTGTTATGTTATTTAAAGAGGTTTTAGCAATACACAAAAGACTCGTTGGCTAGTAAACTGGATGATACCTCAGACTCCCCCAGCTCGAAATGCCCGTGGTGGCCTGGCCCTACTTGCCCGACCCTACCAAGATCAAGCTAAATGTCGGGCAAGGCCGAGTATCGAGCAACCCAACCTTGCCCATTCATGTTCTAGGGTCGGGCATCGAGCTGGGCGGCCACCCGGTTCGACCCTGCCCATGTGCAGCCCTCCTATACTATATTATTTCTTTAAACCTAGTTTTAAAATTAGAATTCCTTATGGCATGGTCTTTCAGGTACTCCACCAAAATATATTTTAGGATAAGAAAATAAATTTAGTCCAAAATTAAATTTAGAATAATCATGTATCAATTAAGAGACGAATTACGGTAAAAGTAATTAATAGGTGTGGGTAAAATTTATCGATAAAGGTTATTTGGGACTGTTAAAACTTTTGTGCATTTGTATAATAGTAACAAACTTGACAAGCAATCATAGAAGTGCATATTTGTGGGGTATTCCCATTGTAAGAAGGGGTACAAATGTTTTTCACCCACAATAAAAAGATGTATACTACTATGGACGTGTCTTTCTTTAAGTTCATATATTTTTATCCTAAATTACCTATTCAAGGGGAGAGTGAAAGTGAATAGGAATTTTCTTTGGAATTAGCACCTCAAACACTACCTTCACTTGTATCTATCTTACCTCCAACTCAAACAGCACCTACACCTTAAATAATACCTCAACCAGCACCTGAGTCTCAACTAATACCTCAAATAGTACTTGAACTAAATACATTTGAGCCTATCACACCAAATCACAAGACCTCAAAGGATGCAAATGAAGAACTAGAATGGAAGACATATTCAAGAAAGGAAAAGAGAAATGAACCAGCTCCTCTAATCACTTCTATGATGCACATGCCAAACCCAGCTCCTTGTCCAGAAAGATTGGTGAATAGTGATCTTCCAATTGCTTTGAGGAAGGGAGTAAGATCTTGTACTCTACACCCTATTGGTAATTTTATCTCATATGATAGATTATCATCACATTATAGATGTTTTGTCATTAATCTGTCTAAAGAGAATATTCCACAAAGCATAAATGAAGCCTTGGCACAACCAGAATGGAGAAAGGTAGTTCATGATAAGCTTGGTGTTGGAGATTGTGCCCTAGGCCAAGTATTATATTGTGAACATTGTACCTTATTATAAAAAAGAAGGTGTTTTTCCTTTTATTACATTATTATATTGTTTGCATGTTTATCTTTATAATAATATCCTTGGATAAATCCTTTTATCCTGAATGTCCCTAGTCAATCATCTTTATAGGAACAATGATAAATTAAGGCTAGTATGATTTTGATTGATAATTATGTTTGAAGATACAAATCAAAATCATAAGCTCCTGTTAGGGAACAGACGCTGGATCAACCTGTAATGAGATAGCTGCATGGATCAAGTCATAAGCATATCTCATATATAACCGTGTCACTAAACCCTCAGACCTGAAATCACCATGGTTTCCTATATGGGGAACACTATACTTTGGCATAGTAAAAAGTCACCTTTAGTTGAGAGATCATAAAGGCTATGATCGGGCATAGTAGAATTCATGTGAAGGAAGATGAATGATCAAGATGGAATTTGTCACTCTAATTAATGGAGAGATATATCTGGACCCCTCAATGAGCGAGACTAAAAAATACATGGCCAAGCTCGAATAGAGTTTCCATTTGTTCCGCCAGTCTGCTTGAAGATCAAGAAAGTGATGGTCAAGTAAGATGAAGATGACGTTTTCATGCCTCATACTTAACTTATATATCATGAGACAAAAGGGATGTGATCGGGTTATATGATTGGTTACATCGGATCACTGATCTCATATGATTTAGATAGTTACAATGTCTTGCTAAAGGCCACTTGTGACTTGTAAGTCCAATAGTGTTATTAGCACATTGCTAACATTATATAGACCTACAGGGTCGCACACAAGAATGGGCTAACTTGAGCTAAAATGTCCAGATTCATTAAATCTAAAATGTGTTTGAATTCAATGAATTTAAAGTTCAATTTAGAATGATTGAATTATATATATATATATATTTGATATATATATATTATTATAAAATTCGAAGTACATATATATATTTGATATATATTATATTATTTCGATACATATATATTTTATTCAAATTAATTTAAATGAGTTAGTTTTAAATTTAATTCTATGTGATAGATTTAAATTTAAACTAATAATCTAAATTTGATTTATATGATAAATTAAATTTAAATTTGATTCTGGATACAGATTAGACAGTAAGTTTAAATTTAATCTATTAGATGGATTTAAATTCAAAATAATCTATTTAATTAATATTTGATTTAGTTTAAATTATTGATTTAAATTAAACAAATATCAAATTCTATCTATATATTGATGTAGACTAGGATTATTATATACTGAATCAATATAGAATTTTGACCCACCCTAAAAAGAAAGCAGCTGTACACTCAAAGAGCGGGACTATACAGATGAATAACGAGACTGTACGGATGAACAGTGAGACTATACGAATGAATAGCAAGGGCATACAGACATACAGACATTCACAAATAGAGGTGTTAGCATACCATTCGAGTTGGACTCACCATTCGTGTTGATACCGGTAGAGGGAGCTGATCAGTTGCGTTAGTTCCTAGGGTCCAACGAAACAAAAAAGAACACCAAGGAACATGCTGAAGGTAAATTCTTTTTCTACATCTCAATCTAAACAATATTGACGGATCCATGGAAAGAAATTTCTTGATAGTTTTCCACTGTGTGTGTGCTGAAATTCTCAACACTTGGTGCTTTGAACAAAAGTGGAACATGGATAATAGTAGACAAACTTGAAGGGAAAAAACCAATGAGGTGCAATTGGATATTTACTATAAAGTACAATGCAGATGGAAGCATTAACATACATAAGGCAAGATTAGTAGCAAAGGGATTCACACAAACTTATGGAGTGGATTACCAAGAAACATTTGTGGCTAAATTCAATACAATCAAGGTGTTGTTATCTATAGCTGTGAACCTTGACTGGCTACTACATCTACCACCAAGGGTGAATGCCAGCACTAACATGGTATGTAAACTCAAGGAATCTCTCTATAGTCTTAAGCAATCGCCTAGGGCATGATTTGATAGATTTGCTAATGTTATGAAAGGGTATAGGTACTGTCAAGGACATGCGAATCATACACTATTTTCAAGGAGATTAGCCAATGGTCTTATCACAATAATCATTGTGTATGTTGATGATATATTAGTGATAAGTAATGATACAACAAAATAGAGAGATTAAAGATAGCCTAAGCCAAGGAATTTGCAATGAAATCACTATGAGAACTCAAATATTTCCTAGGGATGGAAGTAACAAGATCAAAGACATGGATGCTTGGTTGCAAGCCTGCAGATACTTCTTTGGAGTCAAACTATAAGAATTTGTTGACGGAAGAGAGGGCACCAGCAGATACTACCAAGTACAAAAACTTGTAGGAAAACTCATTTATCTTTCACACAAAAAACTTGACATTTGTTTTCCTATAGGTGTTGTGAGTCAATTTATGAATTGTCCAACTAAGGGTCACATAGAGGCAGTTTACAGAATCCTTGGATCTCTTAAAATGACATCAGGCTATGGGATTTATTTTAAGAAAAGTGATGCAAGGGATGTTATTGTTTACATAGATGCTAATTAGGCTGGATCAATACCTGATAAAAGGTCAACTACAGGTTATTGTACTTACTTGTGGGGAAATTTAGTGACTTAGAGAAGTAAAAAACAGTTGGTGGTAACCAGATGTAGTGTCAAGGCTAAATATAGAGCTTTATACATGGGTACTTGTGATGGTTTATGGCTAAAAAAAATTCTAGATTAATTGAAATTTCCTATTCATGGTCTAATGAAAGTGTTATGTGACAATATGGCTATAATTAGTATTGTCAATAACCCAGTTCACCATGATAGGACCAAGCATGTAAAGCTGGATAGGAACTTTATAGTAGAGAAGATTGACTCTAAGATCATTAATCTGAGTCACATATTCACACAAAAGCTAGTGGCTAATATACTTACAAAAGCTTTGTCAAGAATCAAGTATGACAAGATGAGATGCAAGCAAGAAATGCTGAACATTCATTCACTAACTTGAGGAGGAGTATTGTTAATTATTTATTTCAAATATAGATATAACATTGTTAGGATTAGAGGATATTTTATGGGCTTGTGATATCTTGACCAAATCTCCAAGGATAAGATTATTTTGTAATCTTTTATGTTAGTCAAAATTGATTAAATACTGAGCACCGATCCTCTTTTTGGTAAGCTTCTAGAAAATAACTCTACCCTATTTCTACATATATGTTTGAATTTTGTGTATGTAAGTTTGGGGATTTTCTGAAATATGAACTCTAGTCTATTTGCTTGCCTTCTGATGTACATGTGTTTCAAAAAAATATGATTTAATTGTTGAAATTTATTTTATGTTACACCATACTAGTTTCTGAAATTTGATTGATGATATGCTTACTTTTTTTAACATCAATATCTGTTCATATGCTTTCTAAAACTCCTTTTTTTTAGATTAGAGTATAAGTTAAAAAAACTTCAAAAAATTATATTAGCATTACCGACAATAAGAGTCGGTCCTACAATCACTAAAGACAATGCACACTAGCGCGACAAACGTCGCCCTGCACAAAACCTAACAACACAAATGCTGTCGTGCCATCCAGATCTAGTTGAGCGACATTGATGCAAGCCAAATCCCAGCTACTACTAGTTGCCATTGGTAGCCTTCTGCCACCAGTAGCAGTATTGTTGAGATATTCCTGTCATTGCTGCAATTTTAGTAGTTAAGGTTTGGTGGCACAAAAGTAAATTTGATGAAGTTTTTTTTAATAATTAATTGATTAATTTGAAAAGAAAAGAAAAGAAAAGGCTGATGTCACGATGATATCATTATCAATTTAAGGAATAAAAGTAGCAAACTAGGGTTCCAAGGCGCAAGAATTTTCGGGAAAAATTATAAAGATTTCCCACAGGTTTATTATACTTCTCCCCTCTAATTTGTCACTGTTTGTAATTTTGCCCTAAGACAAGTTAACATTGGGCCAGGCTATTGTTTTTAGACTTCATTATTTGTTTCAAAAATGAAAGGGGAGTAGTGGCGTTGTTGGGTCTCGGATGCAAGAGCATAAAGAAGGTATAACTTTGTGGACGCATTTAACGAAAGGCATATGCTATTTAGATTACATACAACAATTATTTATTTTGTAAAATATTTTTTCTGGGGATCCTGTGAAATATTATCAATTTATAAATATTTAAGGTACAGTTTTGGGGAAATTTTTAAATATTGTTTTTTAATACCTTTATTAAATGCCATTTAATTTGTTTAAATGAATGAAGAATTGTTTGGCACAATTATAAGTTTATAACACATGTAAGGCATTGAAAAACATTTTAAGGTTGTGTAATTTTATACAGTTCATTTTGGACAAAAATATTTATGCCTCTAAAATTCTTGTGTAACTTTTAATGTTTTTTGATTGAGTGGGTGGGAGCTCTTGAACTTATGATAAGAGACTCATTCAAGGAACTTAAATTATCATTTAGTGAACATATTAAGGTGCATTAGCATTTTAGCTAAATGTATCAAATAAATTTGTATATATTTTTATATAAATGTCAATTTATGTAACATTTGTTATTTTTGGTTAATAGCTTATAGATGTCCTTAGACTATTTCATAATCCTATTTCTTTATTCGTTTATGGCCTCTACATAATAATTAAATATATATTGGTTCATGTGACATCACATTTTATAAGGAGAACGTTTTGAGCTTTGTTTCTTGATGACATGCCCATATGATTTAGAAATTAAATTGGTTAAAAAAATGCATGGAAATATTTTGAGATGTGTTATCATTTTCATGGCTATACTTGTAGACTATTCATTCATGCCCCAAGCTATCCTTTTTATATTTCTTTGAATACTATGGATTTTGGTAGAATAGTTTATAGTCTATATGTTCATTGATTTTGTGTGAGCTGAACGAGAAGCTTGTATATGGTTAACTAATGTATAAAATCGATGTTAGACCAATTTATATAGGATATCTGATGATATTATCTTGTTTTGAAACTGATTGGATTGCAAGAAGTATGTATATTTTATTTAAATTGGAAAATCTTCCCTGTGAATTTTGTCAGTTGGTTAAAGAGATTGAAAAGCTTGACCTGTTAATGTTTGGGCATTCGAGCATGAAGGACATTATTATAATACATTTTGAGTTATCTTCAATATTTTATTTTCTAGAGTGATCATATTATGTAATATATTTTAATGTCCTCCAGTTCCTTTTGTGTGGATTAATTGATGCTTGATATCACCTGAGCGTCCTTTCTTGTGAAAATTCTATTCAAAAGCGATAATATATGTTTTGTGTACTTATAATATCATGTAGATATTTTACCCAACCTAAAAGAAAATTGATATCTGGCCAAATTATACTGCATTTGTAATGATAAATGTGTTTTTTCCAATGTTATCAGAATTAGACCAGACATTGAATTGGACAAGACACTAGTTCAAGGTTCAATGGTTTAACCAATGTCAAATCAGGGTCAGACCAGTAGTAATTAAAATAATATATATTTAAAACAAATAATATAATTTTAAACAAATTTTATAACTTAATTAAAATCTTAAACTAAATCATATTAAATTATCAATCTATTATTCACCATAAACAAATTATTAATAAGTTTCATAACTCAATATTTAAATCTAAATAAGTTAATATTAATCTATAATCATATTTTGAGTTCAAAATAATAAATTAAGGATCTATTATTATATTATTTATTAAGTAAATATATAATTTCTAATAGTTATATATCAAAATAATGTTCATATTATATTATAATGTATAAAGAAAACATATTTTGAACTAAAAATTGATGTTATTTTATTTTGAAGCCCAAAAAAAATATTTTAAAAAATTTTGAAAAAAAAAATATAGAATCGGTTTAGGGCCGATTCTGAATTGGTTCTACCAGTTTAAAGCCGGTTTCGCCGGTTCTTGACTGGTTCTTACCGGTTATGAACAGTGGTGGTTATGTAGCTTGACCTAACCGGACCGAACTAGGTACCGTTTCTCAGTCTGATCGGTCAAATCAACCAATCCGGTTCAGGTTTGACAACAATGGTTTTTCCTATATTTAATTGAATATTATTTTTATCTTCCTGAAGAAGAACCCACTATTTTAATTTTATGAGGGTTTCATTCACATTAGGAAAATTATAGAATATTTTTGGAGAGTAGTTAATTAAATTGTTGTTCACATTTTAATTGCAACTATGGATTAGATTTATTAGTATATGAATTTTGTTTTACATACATGATAATATTTGTCAGAAGTGGTTCATTTATCAAGATTTGTAAAATCATTTAATTCCCATATTAATAGGAAAATGAGGCAATATTGTTTTTGTAAATTGTCGTGGGTGTTTATTACAAAGTTATAACATATCAAAATTTGCACAACCATTTATTTCCCTTATTGATGATGGAATTGTTTAAATTTTTACATATAATTGCTTGCCCAAAAGGGTGATTGTATGTATTAATTTCAAGATTGCTTGAAATATTTGGATGAAAAAGTGTGGTTTAAAAGACCCATTTGCCCAAATGAGATGATTCTTTTTAAATCACATAGTATATGATTTGATTAATTTATCTCCCTAAATTTGAATAAATTTTTCAAATTAAGTCTCTACCCAAAGGAGAATCTATGATGATGCAATCAATGCTTCTTGAAGAAGCTTGTTTGTCATTCTATCTTGAACTATCTTTGAAATTGTCTTATATTGACCATGTTGCATTTTGTAAAATTGGTTTCTTTAACAAGACTTCTACCTTAGAGGCCCTAACCATGAGTGCTAAATCATGGACCTATCGGGGTTTGAAGGTTGCCCTAGCAGTAGTTTTTCTAATGGAATCTATGATGAAGAGGAAAATAGAAAGCTTGCAACAAAGACTGGAGTTTCTTCATTTGCTCACAGTGGCTGGAAGAGAGGGTTTAATTTCTATTGCTAGACCTCAACTTCATAAGTCTTTGATAGTTCTTCCATCCATCGAAGATCTTTGCATGAGGCAGCTAACTGGTTTGCCAAACACTTCATCAGAGAAATGGGTGCTATGCATGAAATGCCAGAATCTATTATGGATCCCTTAGTTTGTTGTAATTCCTTTTTGGTATTAATAACATAATATAATATGACTTCGGGTTATGAAAGTGGATTAGAATACAAATAATTGCGTATATCTATTTCCATTGCCTAGGTACCCTCTTAATTTGGAAGATATTATACATTGGAGCTCTGTCAGTGAATACTCTTTTTCCATCCCTAGTTGTGGATTCATGCTTCCAAGCTGGTCCAATCAACCAAGATGCCGCAGCTCCACCAATCAATCCTCCTAACTGACATAGTACATTGTCAAGTTGAACGAACGTCAAGATTACTTGAACATAAGATTCGGGTAAATAATCATGTATAAATCATAATAACCGCATCTGATTATACCAAGGTTAATAATGAAATGGATGTTATAAGTTAGTCAATTACAATTTGAGCCATTGACAGCGGCAGCTGGATTCAAGTAAAAAGAAACTGTCTCTCTGTCTGTCTGTGTGTGGTTTGTTTATATGTATAATATCTATTATATCTCTACCAACATTACTGAAAAAATATAACTGTTTTTAATATTCTTTTTATTCTAAGGCATAAAAAGATTTGTAATTCACAAAATTATTTGTTCCATTCCATTTTTCTTTTCTTTTCTTTTATTATTACGTACCAAATAGCTATGAGATGGGGTAATATCACGGAAATTACACAACCACTAATTCAAGCATCACTGATCAAAAGGTATGCCCCAAACTCTCCATTGAAATTTCAACATTTAGAAATTCGTAATCAGCTAGAGATACGATGTTAGAGAGAAGGCTAAACATTGTTAAATTTGAAAAAACTCAATACAACGTGGGAGCTTTAAAAGAGAATTTTCATTGTTTATACACTAAGTAGGAATTTATCTTGATCTAAGGCAAGCAGAAAATGAGAGATAATGATACAAGGCAACGTTATTGTTGGACTATAAAAAGAAAGGATACCGGGCAAAGTTATACTTACATGACCCCAATTGTCAATTCCATTTGATAATAGCCCAATGACCTGCATAAGATCATCACTGTCAAGTCAGAAATACAAGGAAACAAAGAAACACAAACCACTCTCTCATTTAGATCAAGACCATCAAGTATCAACTAAAGTAGGAAATTTTCCCCACATACTCTGCTGCATAAAACAAAATATCTTCCTAACATGCATTTCCCAGTAAAGCATGTAATACTCATAAAGATACTGGAGATTCATTCTGGACCAATTAAAGATATTAGAGATTCAGACATAGCACTCCAGCAAATGCTTTATTTTTTTTTTTCCAGGGATAATCAGGTGCATGAATTGATTCAAAGAAAAAAGGTAGCTGACACAGATTTGAGCTGAGCACCTTGAGAAAACAAATCCCCCTAAGTAACTAACTGATAACTCAATCTGATGAACTTTGGAAAGGTTTGGACACTTAAATATATCAGATATTCTAACACACGGAACAAGCACACTTACCATATTTATGATAATTACATGCGCTATATGCTGTAAATCATCTTTGCCTCCTCCTACCAATTCTCTGTGCCTCAACACAAACACAGCAACTGATCCAACCTAAATCATGTGCAGCTGATTAGAAATAGAAGATAAACAAGAGAAAACGAACATATCTATTTTATAACTACTCATACAGTGTTAAACCAATATAGCCATTTGGGAAAGATGCATTTGTGGATAAATTTTAAGAAAGAAAGGGAAGAAATGAGATAAACTTCCCCCGGCATCATCAATAAGCATATACACCATTTGTCTACCTCATAAAATATTTTTTTCCTCTTTCTGGGCCATATGAAAAGATCATAAAAAATTAGCATAGATTAGTGTCTCAGGAACTTAATAATAATAACCCTATCCTAATCAACCTTTCTGAGTTTCTTCTTTTCCTCCATCACTTTTATTTGTACAAGACAGATGAAAGTTAACTGTCAAATCCATGCTTTGCAAAGTCCAGATGAGGATATGTGTATGGTTAACAATTGAAATTTTAGACATGGTTCCTTGATTCCATCCCGTACTGCAGATTCAGCATCTTAGAGTTTAAAGCCACAAGCCAACAGTTTTTCTCTCTGATACTGTGGTGTTAATTTATACGTCAGTGCCATCATTATAGCCTAAACTTTTTCCAGTGGGAAACACTCAGTACCTTCACTGATGAGCCTTTATCCAAAGTTGATGGTTGTTGGAGATAAAGAGACATATTTTATTACATAAGGGTATTAGCATTCTGACATAAACAAGTAAGCTAAGTGCCACCACTAAAGAGAAACTTCAAAAAAAAGTTGTAAACTTGTCATTGTAAAAAAAAAATTACAAATGGAATCAGATCCAACAATTGAGCTAAGAAAAACAACAAAAATATGGATATATCAAGTCCACTATCCTCACAGTTACAAATTAATATTTGATTTGGACCACACAACATTTCAAAGAACTTACTAGTCCGAAAATTGCCCCTGATGCACCTACTGCAGGCATTCTGCAGAACCAATAACTCATTGCTGAACCTGATTATCTAGAAATTGTGGAATCAGAATACTTGGAGATAAGCAATTATCTGTTTTTTACTTTTTGAAGAAAGAATATAAGCCATTACTTGCAATTGCAGAGATAAAGTAAACCGCAAGATATCTCCTAGGACCACTGAAACTTTCAACAGTGGGACCAACTGAATTTAAGGAATAACAATTAACCTGTAGGAAATTTGAAATCATTTTAAGACTCAGACAAACAAGATATAATCACAAACAAAATTCAGACAAGAAAATTCAAACCAGACCATAAGGTGTCCAATGTTTGCATGCAAAAAGGAAGAAGTGGCAAGCCTCCACAGTTGTCCTTTGTCAATAAGACTGTTAATCTAGTAACACACAGCCAACATGTAAATATGTCACAATATTAAGGACATATGTTCAAATGTTTAATGGCAAATTTACCTTAGCTCCCCAAAATAAAAGCTTTCCTTGTGTTGCAAGTTGTGCAATATAAATTCTGAGATAATGGTTTGTAAGCAATAAGCCACTACACTAGCTTCTATGTAAATTTGAAGAAAAGTGCAAGAGATAAGGAGCTAGTAAAATTAGAATAATAAAAGAAAATAAAAGAAAAAACAATAAACTATGGTGGACTAGCTGTTTCCAGCTATGTGCACAAAATTAACAACTAAATTTTGTCAAGAAACAATAACCAGTCAAGCAAACACGCTGATACTCACAAGATATTGGCAGCAAGGAGAATATTAGTCCATTTCCTTCCACTGAATGGACTCTGGCTGGACATCTTGGAGTTAGACATCCCATCATTTCCCAAGCGTGCTCTATGTTCTCCCCCATTAAAGAAAGAGAAACTAGTTGAACATGTGGAAGTTAAAACATCATCTGATAATTGAAGAAAATTGATTTCTTCAAATTGGAGGGCTCTTTCACACCACATATCCTTCCATCTGAATACATGATTCAATGGAGGGAGTTTCTGAGCAAAAAATGAGAGAACAGAGTTAGAATGCAGCCAGACAATCAAAAGAAAAGATGCAACGGTTAAAATTCTAAATGCCTAGACATGCAAAAAGATTAAAACACCATAAAGTGGAAGCTTTCTCTAGCATGCTAGTTGATATGAACTTTGGGAGGGCCAGACCCTAGAAGCTAGTTTGTGAAATTGGAGAACTCCAGATTCATAAAACCCGCACACAGGAACCCCATACTTCCAAGGTGACACCCAAGGGCGATAGCTTAAGCAGGGCAAGGAAAACAAGAGAGATAGAGAGTGGAGGGCCGTGCAAGGCTCTGACACCATGGATGTGAACGTTAGGAAGAGCCAAACCCAAAAAGATAGTGCATGAGGTTAAATAAACCAAGGTTCGTATAAATCCCAAATTAGAACTCCATACTTTCAATAAGGAACTTGAGTCCCACACCCAGAAATTGGATCATAAAACTGGTTAAGTGGTTAGCAACCACCAACATGACTATTTTTTAAAGCAATTAATTAAAGACTCAAAAGGCACCTAAACTACAATGGCATTTCCTTTCCCAGCATTACAAGCAACCTGAACCCAGTAACAGTATGACAAGTAACCAGCCAAAGATAAAGCAAAACTATCTCGAACATGTTGCAATGTGAACGCAATGACATAAAATGGACACTGAACTGAAGGAGAAAACAAATGTTTTAAATTATAGAGACCTTGAAACAGGACTGGAGTAGAAACCCTAGGCGGAAATTGTAGCTGAGGCGGTGGCGGAGAAGGTGGCCGAAGTGGAGGGAGGCAGCGGTGGCGATGAGATCAAGCGCGCAAGGACCCGCCTTGCCCACCGGTAACCAGAAGGGATGAGGCGTAGTGGATCCCATCATTACCATTACAGGTTCGGGGACAAGGACAAAGACACAGACGTATATTCGATGCAGTAGCCACCACTTAAACCAAGTTCAGCAAATTTGTATATCTAGTCTAGAATAAAGATAGGTGGACCTAGAGAAAATCTGGTGTCCCATGTTAACGAGAAATTTTAGAGCGCCACGTTTTCCAACGATCCTGATTTGATAATCTAATGCTGAATAGATACAATGCTGGCGTGACAAAACATGACATTTATATATTTACATAAATATCCTTAATTGTGCGCAGAATTTCACATGTTCTCCACATATTGCAAACACTGTTAATGATAATTGAGATAATAACAATGAGGGTTTAAAAGTGAAAATTTAAGGGAATTGATTTTAATCTTCAGAATGAAGTTTATGGTCCAAAATTCAAGTGAGTTGTGTATGTTTAGTCTGTTATGAAAAAATAAATATGTCAAATTACCCCTAATGTTTATATCATATTCATTTCAAAAAATTATTCAAAATAATAAGAAATTCTATTGGAATTCATTGAGCCCATCTTATAACAACCTATCCAAAATTTTCTTGGTGTAATTATTATTAATTTTTATTAATTTGAATTCAAAATCAATTGTTTCACATTTAATTATGATTGGAGTAATCAATAAATACCAAATTAAACCCATTAAATCATTTTGAAATAATCATAATAATCACGTCCCCTATTTTGGTTTTTTCAATTTTTTTATGCGTCTGCTTCTTGAATGCAATTTATGGATAATGATACATTTATGTTCAGGTTCAAATCATTGCATTTATTCATTATTGGTTAAATCAATTTATTTCACATTATGGCCATTATCCCAATTTGAAATTTTAAATCTTCTACCAGTGAAATTCCAGTATATACGTACTCATCTTAAGGGTTGCTTGGTATGGGAAAAGTAGGAGAAGAAAGTAGAACTTTTCAAGAAGTAGATTAATATATACTGCTTGGTTAAAAAAAATATGAAACTTTCTGAAAGTCGGTTTAACTCAGAAAGTTCTATTTACTAAGTAGAACCTTGAGAAGTTCTTCTTCCCCAATAATTTGTGATATTTTTTCAAAAATATACTTAATTATTTAATTATTTTTTAATCAAAAGGATATTAATATCTTTAACGTTAAAATATTATATTTATTTTAAAAAATAATTAAATTTTTTAGAAATTAAAATATTTAACAAACATGTAAAGTATGAATTTTCTAAAAATTCTAGTTCCCAACAAATAGACTTCCTCGAAAGTTTAACAAGCGACTCTTAGTCTCAATTTATTTTTGGTTGCTCAACACATTCTTTCTCTAGGTACACCTTTTCCTCATGTTATAATTCTTTGGCCTCTTAACGTATGGGTTCTATGTAGGTTTGTGTTCCGATGGTTTTCCCTAGGTGCAGAATGAATTAATACACTAAAAAATGATTGCAATTTAACAATAAAAAATTATTATTAAAAAGGCATTTAAATTTTAAATCTATAAAAATTGTTATAAAAAAGTATTTAAATTTTAAATCAATGATTGGATTAAATTTGATATTTGTTATAAATTAAAATAAAATCAACATTAGTGACCAATGTCAAATCTCTCTAAACAATTTTGAATTAAAATTTCAATATCTAAATAAATTAATTACTAAAATTAAAAATTTAATAGTGTTAGTTGACTGGGGAACAATTAAATATTGTGATAAAATTAGATGTCTAATTAAATTTTTCATCATAATTCAACAATTCTTTATCATATTGGTTATTTTTTATAAACTATATAGTTTTTGAAAAAACAATCTTGCAGCAGTCACAGGTATATTTGATTAGAATGTGTTAGATGTGCCTGCTCGCATGTGGCCATCAATAACACTTCAAATTTTTATTACTATATGATATCCTACAAATAGATTAATAGATTATGACATTTTTTTTTTGGGTATCTTGTATAATTTTAGAGATTTTATAAATTTATTGAAATATACGAAATATTCATACTTATATACTCTAATTTAAATGTAATTACAAAGATATTTTGATTCTTAAATTTAAAATTTTACATGAAAAAATAATACAGATTTGTGAAACCATTTTGGATTTTAAAATATAAAACACTAAATGTGAGAATACATGTAAGACCAAAAGTTCAAGACAAGTTTGAAATAGGTAAATTAGATTGTTTTAGATTGTTTTTACATCAAATATATTTTACAAAATTTATCTCTAAAGTATTATGTGTATCGCACAAGTGCATTACTAATGATGAAAGATATGAGGACGAAAGTGATAGAGGGGATGGAAGTGAGAGCCATGAGAGGGTATATGGGGTTGAGGAAGACAGAATTAAAATGATAGTCCAGTATCATATAGTTATTATTAGTGTTATTACAAAATATGAGTTAGTGTATCATTATTATTATATATATATATATATATATATAGGTGGGATTGGAAATTTTGGAGTGTCCAATCAGCAGGTATGCCTAGAAAAGAAATCAGATGGTGAAATGACATATGGCAGCTGATTTGTGCATCATTATCATTAATTATGAGTTAGTCATGACGAGTTATTAGAATAATTCTATTTTGTTTAATATTTATAATTTATTTAGTCTTTCAATGGTCCAAATTTTGTGGGAATAATTATTAAATGAAATTATGGTGGTTAAAAGAAATTCTTTTAAGCTGGACAGCATTAACAATAAATTTGCTTCCTAAAAAATTGTATCCATTTTATTACCAAAAAAATTATATTCTTTTTTTTTTGGTGTTGATGATTGGCTCATACAATTTAAAAAATTATGATATAATAATACTATATTTTGATCAACATTTATACTTTATTTCCTTTTAGATTGTTCCATGAATTTATGAATAATTGTTTTAAACGTAATTAAGGACATGAAATGACATTCCTTTGAGTTGGTCATTGTTAGATCTTTTGAAAATGTTTTGACGTTATCTTCTTATTATTTCAGCATTAAATAATTATATATTATATATTATAATTAAATCATTTAATTATGGACATTAAATGAATGTTAATGTTGTACGTTATCTTTCAAAAATGTTTGAAAAATGCATACTCCCCTTCGTTTTGGCAGCTTTAAAGTTAATCAATATATTACATCATTCAACATTTTTAAGTGCTTTTTTATATTTTTTTTTATTGTTAGTTGTTCAACTTTTTTAAATATCTATCTCTATAGATCTATCATAGGTCACTGGTCCACATCTTAGCTTATATACCGAAATTTTATGCTTCTGTATGTTTATGTTGGTGTGGCTTGTTAGAATTAATCACCATAACATGTTATCAATTCATGACATGTCATCACTCCAATTTTTTAATTCTCAGTTCAGTCTGTATTGAAGTTTTTAATTTGAAATTTATTCCTTATAATTAATAATTTTAATGTCTTGTGATATTATAATTGTTATGAATATGTTACACAAATTTGAATTGAATTCAAAATTGACTCATTTAATTTCATCCTATAATTAATACATAAATAATTTATAATTATTTGTATTTATCATCAACAAATTCTTACTCGCGCGGTCACATTTGCCAGTATAAATACCCACATTGTGTACTATTTTGATCTTTGCAGTCACCCAACAAAACATGATTGATCACAAATTTAGTCCTGCGTAGGTACAAATCATCTAAATTTAGAAGAATTAGCAATAATCAGTTTTGCTTTTGGAAGAACCCTTGAAGGATGGACAAAGAAGTCGATCATCCAATTTTGATTAGTTTTTTTTCCTTTTCTCTTTTAATATGAAGAATTCGTTTACAAATATATATATATATATATATGTTTATGTACATATAGCACTCAATTACTGATGTAGCAAAAAAATCGAAATTGAATGGCTCTTTTTTTTTTTCTTCTCCTTCATCTAAGTTGCACAGTTGATGGACACAGGATTTGGCCAGAATTTAATACTTGATAGCGCCAACAAATCCTTTAAGATTCGTTGCTTCTCCACGTTTAAACTTTGTCCTTCATTCTCATTTTTAATTCAGATTTTTGGGTTCCTATTCACTAATGGGGAAGTGTCTTCTCTCTTTTTACTTTTGTATTTTTAATATTTAATCCCTCTTTAATGGATCCAATATTTCTTTTGACTTTAGTAGTGTATTTTAGGTACAAGCACAAATTGTTTGGCAAGCCATGATATTTGTGTTCCATACCTTATATTTGTTTTCTTTCTCATCAGATGTTATTCTATCATTTGAATGTCAATTTTGATATTTGTTTTTGTTCATTTTTTTGCCTCGAAAATTTCTCCTCCAATATTTGGTTCTATGATATGGTATATTCCTAGGTTGCATTCTTTTTTTTAAAAAAAAAAATGTCAAAATTTGATTTCCTTCTATTTATGTTATGTTGAAGAAGTTAAATTGTTTATAACATTACCTCTTATAAATTGTTTATGCAAGGCATCTAGTGCTTTCGATCTTCCTTATAATTCTAGCACCTCAAAAATTTTAAATCTACAACAAATTGTAATTTAATTAACTTTAAATCTTTCTAATTAAAAATTATATTACTTAATTAAAAATTTATGACTTTGCTCAAATTTTAAAAATTAGAGTTTTAATATGCTATAACTTATGAAATATATTCAATAATCTTTAAGACAAATTTTAGAGATACTTTTCAAATTAAATTTAGAATATATATTAAGTTGTTTAAAATATTTATTAAAAATTAAAATTTTCAACGTCTGATTCTCAATTTATGGTCATTAATTCTCCAACTCCACTAACATCTTTATATGGATTTCTCAATAGGGCATTCAAAATCGTCACATTTCTTGTGCATTTAAAGTTGATTGTTCTAAAACTCTAATTATTAAAAATGGATTGTTCTCTAATTATTGAAACTCCAATTATTAAAGTTGATTGATTTAAATATATATGATTGAAACAGTTGTCAATTAAATTCATTATGATTTAAAAGTATCAAATTATGGATTAAAAGTTAAATATATTTTTTGGCCAAAAAGTTAATTAATATCTAAATGAATAGATTAAATTGAAATGGGATCCAGTTATCCATGTATGTATGTCTTACCAAACGAACAAACTTTCCAAAAAAATGTGAGACTTATGCCTTAACTTTTAAATTACTTGAGAAATTTTTTAAAACTTATATTTGATTGCTCTCAATTAATCACATTTTTAAAATTTAATTATTAGAATATTTAGTTGAATTCCAACTAAAATCTAATTCAGTTGAATTAATCAAATGTTTTTCAATTTGAAAGACTTGAATTTTTTAATTTCCCTAATTATTTGAAATTCAATTCAAAGTTATGGATTAAAATTGGAGTTAAATGCTAATGTTTTGTGACAAAAATTATAATTATTGAATGAAATTTTGATTCTGTTCTATATTTAATTACAACAATCAAATATTATTATTGGAAAAAATTCTTGGTTGGCAAAAAAATTAAGCAGCTGCTTGGAAAAAGGAAAAAGCCTCATTAGAACAAAATACTTTATGCAAAGCTATTAGTCTGATTATTAACTAAATTTATTTAGTATAACTTCAAAACTTAAAAGCAACATGTTATTGATTAAAATTTGACAAACTTTTAAATTTTTTAATTAAATTAAAAGCCATCCTAGTTGGCAATTTTCAAAGATGTCATTCATTATTTTTAACTAAGTTTTTGAATTTTACAACTCAATGGGTTATGAATTTGAAAATGGGGTTTATATTATTGACAAATTTTAGCAGTTTACAACTCCATATTTATTATTTCCAACTAAACTTTTGGATTCTACAACTCAATTGAATTTGAATATAAAAACACTTACCACGAGGTTTTAGCACTTTATAACTCTATTATTCATATTTAATTAAACTTTCATATTTTACAATTTAATGGTAAGTTACCATGGCATTTTTGAGCGGAAGAGCATTTTGCAGAAGTTTTCAACCAAAATGAATAACCCTTTGAGGCAACTTGAGCTTCCAAAGATTCTTTTAATTGGAAAAATTAACCATATAAAGGAAATCATACTTAAAAATGATTTTATAAACAGTAGACATAGAGTGTTTTTCATTATAATTGAAATTCCAAATACAATAGTTTAAATAATCGTATTATTTTGTTTTCAGCATTCACTTATAATTTTAATTATTTTATAGTAATTACATAAAGAACCTGTGCATTGCAGGGTGCATTGTTAGTTATTATTAAAGATGAAGAAAAATAATTTTTCCAACAAAGGTGGAAATATTTGGAGAAATTACAGTTGAGGACCAAGAGACTAATTGATGTTTAATAATAACAAAAGCCAACATATTTCTTTTTGGCCATAAAAGCCAACATATTTCAAAACATTGCTGAATAGTGAAGTCCCAAAGATCCTTTAGTGATAAAATATGCAAGTTTCAATTACAGTGATTTTATACTGAATTTTCATGATTTTACACTTAGTTGTGTATATTTTTACATTGATCTTCTAAAAATTAATATTAAATAATTCAATTGAATTAAAAAAATGCAAGTGCCTATTCTAATAGTTTTATACTAAATTTCCACAAATTTTATAGTCAATTATGTGAATTTTTACATTGATATTTTAGGATTTAACACAAGAATAATTTAATTGAACTAAAAAAATGAAAGTGTCTATCCGAACTTCCACAATTTTAAATTCCATTGTGTCGATTTTTACATTAGTCTTTTAAAATTTAATACAAAAAAAATTCAACTAAAGCAACTCCACTTTAATTTTTTAATCACTTAAGAACCTTTGGCCTTAGTAATATTTTAGATTTTATTATTATTATTTAAGTGTCCTTAAATATAATTCCATCTTTCCTTCGAGCAAAAAAGAAGAAGGAGAAATTACAATTGTGGAAATTAATTATAAAAAAATTTTTATTTTTGTCTCAAAATAAAAAAGTAAATGTTGAAATATCAATTAGTATCATTATAAATATAAATTACGAAATTTTAAAATTTATAATTGATATTAAATCCTACCGAAATACATTTTTTGGCCCAAACTTTAATTCATTTCTCTGAAAACTGTTTTTCATCTTTGAGTGCAACCATACAAAACCCATTTAGTTGTTTTAGTTTCTTCCCATGTAGCACTGATACGATACGTACGATACGGCATGATATGAAATAGATAATAATTTTTAAAATTTTAGAATATAAGTGTGAGAAATATTTATACATATATAATATTATTATGTAATTATTTATACATATAAATAATAAATCTACCTATTAAGATAAAAATGAGTATTAAATATTCTAAAAATTATGGTATAAATGTTAAAATAAACTATAAAATATAAAAACTTCAAATAATCCTATTTGAATGTAAAAAATTTGAAGTAATACAGATGAGTATAAAATGATGCGAATGAATACATATGCAAAAGTATGATATGCGTATCATATTGAGTATCAGATATTGGTATGTCCACTTTTTTTAAGTATCGATACTTCATAGGTTTCTTTACTTAATTTAATTTAATTTCTTAATTTTGGTTTAAAATTTATTTTTATTTTGTGAGTTCTTTTTCTCACTTTCTTAATTTTATTTATTACTTTATTTTATATAATATTTTTAAGAATTATTATTTGATAGTGTGGGAAAAATTGAGTAGTTTTTAAATTAAGATATTTACATCTTTGGTACATAATATAAAACTTATAATAAGCAAGTTACTTTGTAAAATACTTTGGATACAACCTTTAGTTTTTACCAATAAAATCATTTCAAAATTCAAGTCAAATTCAGGCAAAAAAATCTTTAAAATACATATTTTTTATTTATTTGATGCATACTCATTAATTTCTCTTCATTTAAACTAAACATTTTTATTTCATCAAAACCATTTTTCTCGTTTGGCCAACAACAAAAAAACCAATTTTCCCTTTCCCTTCCTTCTTCTCTTTTTGTTTATCTCCCACTAAAGCCCCATTTGATTGACTAAAAGTAAATGTAAGATAGGCTAGGACCCTATTAGGCGGCCTATGACCTAACCTGATTTGGGCCTAGCCTGGCCTATTTAGAAAAAAAATCAGATTTAAACTTATAGGTTTATTTACATAAAAATGCTTAACCTATTTACATAAAACCTGACTTCAAACCTGATAAATGAACCTATTTAATTTATTGTATATATGATATAATTTAAAATCTTAAACTATTATATTAAATCATTTATAAATTTACTAATTACTAACTTTTGAGCATATTAAATTAAATTCCCAAACCAATTTACGTGATGAGAAAACCCCAAAAGTTCACTTTATCAAATTTTCACTCCTTACATTTTATAAACTCTTCCACCATCTCTTTCCTCACAATACTTGATGTGGGACTTCCCGCTTCTCCAAATATCTTATTTAGCACTTCTACGATTAAGCCATAAAAGCTCTCCCGCTCTTCCTTATTGTTTCTACTGTGATGAGCTGATTAGTGGAGCTATTGTTGTTGTCCAAATATCATTTCGGAATTCCAAGTCAATTTTTTTCTCAATATTATTATAGTTATTATTTTCTCTGGCTATGAAACCCGCATGAACACTCTCCCCTCACACTTCCATAGTATCTTTTGTGTTTTCTTTTCACTATGAATAAGATACTAAATTCATATAGCAATTCTTTTTGTAGTGAGACGACCAACAAGGGGTGGGAAGAAGTCTATCTTGGATGAAATGGAGGCTTTCAGGTGGCGGATAGCTAATCTTTACTTGCTTGGGTTTATGGAATAAAAGCCCTTTTTGAATGGGTTCCACTAGGAGAAGCTAAAGATCCCAAGGAGTTAACTTGATCTTGGCTGAATTGCCACTTCAAGTTGCGGCTTGGACATTGCTTTTTGAGATGATTCAAATCTGGCTTTCATGACAACTATATTTGAATATTTGTATATCCCAAATTCTCAATAATGGAATAGCTTTACTTGCCCAAGCGTCAGATGATATCAAGACAATATTATCCCAAAATCCCACATCAATAGTGTCAAAAGAGAAAGAAAATGTGTGGGGTTTGGTTATTTTATTGTTACGAATTGCCTATGCATATAGCCTTGAGGATAAATATATTTTGGGCTATATGTTTGGTTACTATGAATTTAAAGTTTTAATTTTATAATTTTTTTAAATATTGAATTTTAATTCAAAATTTGGAGTTTTGTTTATTAAAATTGTTTTAATTTTTTTATTTTTTGGTAGGTTTTTAAGTATAGTTAGACTTTTAAAAGGTTCGGATTTTAGAGTCAGAGGGTCTAAATAAAGTATTATATAGGTTAGCAGGTTGGGTTTAAGCTCTAAGCCTATCATATAGATCTGGTCTCTTTAGCTAAGTCAGGAGAGCCGAGGAAAGGAAACCTATTTCAAGAGGCTCGCGCATTTGGTTGGTAGGTCGGGAATGAACAGCAATAAGGATGGGAGATATCTCTCCCATCTCTCCTACAGAAGAAGAAGACTTGTCTCCTAGAGGTGTTTCTAGAGAAGGGAGAACCTAGTTGAATAACCAAAATACCCCAAATTTTTCAGCCAACGACATCGAGCACAGGAAAACCAAGGAAGAAATGGCAGAAGAAGAATCGAGAGTTCAGGAGGGGCAATATTTCTTGCTGATTGCAAATAAAGTGAGATCTAATGGGAAACAGGAGGAAGGTTCAGGTGCCGACAAACTTCCTACAGTGAGAAACGGTGTTTGTAGGCTATGGATGATCGTCAAATGACAATCATGAAGGAATCGGCGGCCAGCATGGAGGTGTAGGGAGCGAAGAATGCTATTGTTTAGCGAAAGATTATAATGTGATTTTTTTAATTTTAAATAAAAAATGAATATTTTATCTTTTATAATTGATAATAAAATAATTACTTATTTTTTAAAAAGAAAATGGAAATTTAACTTGACCTGGTTTTTTAGTTCACTTAATTTTAAAAAAAATTGTTCAAAAATAAAAATGAAATTTTCAAAACAAAAAATTATTGTTTTATTTTTTTCATCATTCTTTTTTTACATGATTAATTTTTTAAAAATAATTTTATTATTTTTTTATTATTAATAAAGTATATTTCCTATTATCTTAAATCAAACAAAAATAGGATACAAGATAATTTTAGGATTAGGGGCAATTTGGGCTGTTTGAATTTTTATTCTCCTTTTTTTTATATCTTTTATACAAACAACTTTTTTTCCCACCAAACTTCTCTTATTTCTTTTACCAACCAAACATTTTCCCTATTCATATCTCTCATTTCCTTTCATTTCTTTTCTGCATCTTTCCTTTCTTTTTTTTTTTCCTTTTCTTCAATTTTCTTTCTATGAATCAACCGGGACCTTAAATTCCTTCTCAAAGAGAGAGAAAAAGAGTCATGATAATTTCCTGAGAAATTGCTGTTCTTCTTTCTATATCTATCCAAACGTCAGTGGTTAACGTGATATGTTTATTTCGAGTCTTTTATGATGTATAATTTCCTATTATACTATAATTTCCATTATTGTATAATTTCCTATTCTGTTCAGTTGACCACAATTCATTTAATGTAAATATTGTGCTGATTATATTTTCCTAATTTATATTCTTTCCTTATTCCTATATTTATAATGGATATTCTTTTTTTTTTTTATATACACAGGAAAGAATATATAATGTATATTCTCTCGCTTGGCTTCTCTATAAATTTGATCATATGCAGGTCCAAATATATATATATGAAAAATGTAATATTTTAATTTCTGATATAAATCTAATTTATATAGAAGATATTTAGTATAATCTGCATATATCATCTGTAGATATAGAATTTTTTACCAACCTACTTGTAATAAACCTCCACTGATCGCAGCAAGAGTTAGTCTCCTTGGTTCCATAATGTACGGAGTCCAAGCTCCGGTCCAATCTCCGGAGCTTTGTTTCTCTAAACTTACGCCAAAACTATCATTAGGTTTTCCGCCATGGACGACGACAAAGTCACAAGCGGTGTTTCAAACCGAGAAAATCATGCCCAAGAATATTCAGGTCGGCGACAGGACCTCGTCGCCGACTTCTTCGTTGCCGATTCTTAAACTGAATTCACTTCATCCGATTCGGAAGCCGGCCGCAGTCGAGCTACGACGACGGAGCTCGGCATCGGCGGTGAGAGCATCTTATGCTGTTGAGGTGGCGAATGACTCGGTGGCTCTATTAGAACGGTGCTTTCTAGCACCAGCGGCGGTGACCAGCTGCTTCAATTCTCGGTTAACTTCATCTTCTTTTTCGCCGTCGTCGACATCTGAACTTGGTTCATCGCAGAAGCATACCGAGCCATCTAGCCCTGAGGTTAGTGCTGTGTCTTCCTTCATCTTTCTGCTTGTCGTTTAATTTTAATAAGGTTTCAAAACGTTGGACTTGAATCTATGAACTTTTCGGAAGATGATGATGGGTTTTCTTGAAAACAGAAAATATAAGTGAACGAATGAATGATTATGATTCACAACTGTGGCTAATGAACACACAAGCTAAGCTATGTTGTAAATTGTTGTAAGGGAAGGACTGATATTTACGTTTGAGTTATTTTCTTGAGGACCAAGAATAGCCGCCTTAGCTGCTTGGAAAATTGTAAGAGAATAAAATATGGTAATGAGTCCAAATAAAAAATACAATTAATGAAATACTCCTTCAGTTCTTTTTTTCTTCTTCTAAGGTTATCTTACACAGACGCAAAAATTATTGATTATATTACATTATACTAAGAATTTGATTAAAATACCATCATTTAACGCCCTATATTGAATTAAATTAAAGGAGGATATAATTGAGAAAAAAATCGATAATGCATTGAAATTCTAAAATAACAATAGGATTTGGAACAAAATCAGAACTCCAAAACTATAAAAATTATGTAACAGAGTGAGTATAGGGGGAAGGTAGTCGAATCAAACCTAGATGGTTGACTCATTTAGGAATTTGAACTGAAATTTAGATGGCTTAAATTTTATTTTATTCTTATAATTTTAATATTTTTATTGTTTTAATATTGTTTCAATTTAAAAATAGAAAATAAAATGTTTTCAATGAACAATGGACTTGTTATAGTTTCTTGATTATTTCTAATTTCTAAATAACATGATCTTTTAACTAATGTAAGTACTATGATTAGCTTTTATATCGATAAAGTATTTCAATTTCTTGATGTCTTAACTTGTCTGTAGCACTGAATTTTAGACGTTCTTTAAAGTTAAAATCCCAGTTAAATGCCAAGAATATAAGATAATTTCAAAAAAAAAAACCCAATTTACCATAATTTCAAAAAATTACCAAGATTCTGAATTGAAATTAAAATTGAATGACAAAAGACGAAAATATTATTCCTGTAAAAGTAACTCATTTATAAATGATAATAGTATATTTATAAATAAAATAGACTCATTTGCTTAACAAATAAAATAAGTTCACTTGCAACTGATATTATTATAACGTGTAAATGATGTTGTGTCACATGCAAATATACGATTATCACTTACAAATAAATCATTTATATAGGAAAGGCATTTTCATCTTTTGCCTTCCAATTTTAATTCCAATTTAAAAGTTTGGTAATTTTTTTTGGAATTAGAATAAATTGGGATTTTTTTAGAATTATTTTATTTCCCTGGTATTTTATTGGAATTAGACTTTCTTTAAATTTTTTTCTTGCAGTTATTTCTTATAGGTTTTTTTTCCCTCAAAGATCACGATTTTAAAAAGGTAATAATAAATATTTTTTTTTAAAAAAGCACACATAAGTCCGGTTCTTTAATAAATTAATGGACAACTCTTAAAAAGATGATATTAATATCAATATAGAATATAAAAAATGTTGCCGTTCACCTCTCACTCCATGGTCCATGCAAACATAGTTCACCGTACTATAATATGATCAGTTATGTTGAAGTCAGTGTCTATGCTTCTTGCTCAACAGGCATACCTTTCGTTTTTTTTGTATAGCAAAATTGATTGATATTTATCTGAAGAGATAATATTTGATATGATTTATTGACGTCATATAATCTATATAACTGATCTCATCTAATGAAATAAGGTTAATGTTGTTCATGTTGTTGTTGGTACAAAATTGATTGATGCCTTAAACATTGCAGCTTGACGTAGGTGGAGGAGGAGGTGATATTGGAAAGAAAATTGGTGGTGGTGTCAGCTATGGAGGTAGTGGCGGTGGCGATGGAGGAAATAATAATGGTAATGATGATTACTGTGATGACTTTGATGATGGTGATGAGGAAGATGAGACTAGAGAACAGGTAAACCATCTATTTTACTGTTGCTTCATAAAATCATGTGTACTGTGTATTACTTACATGATACAATATTATTATTGATTAATTTATTCTGATTCAAAACAAACTTTTGCTTGTAAGATATATACACATAACCTCCTTGTTTTTATTTGAAATTTCCTAAAGAAGTGGCAATCTTTTTTCAGTGTTCTGACCGGAAGAATGTGGATGCTGTGTTAAGTGAATGGGGAGTGACCCTCACGGATTTGCCTCCTGAACTTGGGGAAGCATATGAATTGGTATGGTACTTTTCTGGTCACCTTTAATCTGTGATGCATACTCCTATGTATGCAGGACATTACAACAGAAATAACTTTTGTTTATAAATTACCTACTAGAAAAGATGAAATTAAGAGAAAAGAAGAAAATAGTGGGTTCTACTATTGTGAAATCCACATGTGTAAAAATAAGACCCACTATTTCTATTTTAACCAAGAGAAATACTATAAAGAACCCATATTCATGTTTTATATATATATAATTATATATGTATTGTACTTTTATTTTAGAATTTTAAAATTTATCATAAATTTAATGTATTATATTTTATTGTACTCAATATGCCCGCTCATATTTATGCAACATAAATCATTATTGACTAAAATATTGTTTCCAGGGCCTGGTTAGCTCAGCTCAAATGACAACTTTCCTATCAACAAATGAGATGCCAACCATTAGGAAATCTGTTTCCCAAGCACTACGGCCTCTAGGAAAGTCAAAGGCTATCATGGGCAGGTAATTTAATTTACTTTAAAATTTGATTTTTTTTGCTGAAATACTTGAAGTTGTATCATCCACTTTTTCATTTTATTCCAATTTTTTGCTGCAGATCCATTCTTTTTGATAATATTGACAGATAAAGTAGATCAATAATGTAAGAAAAAGAAGTCCATAGATAGTCATATAATCTAAACATTTTGATGCTCCCTTCTTGTTACCAGCTGTAATTTGTAATGGTCGATAATGAAGCTATTATTTAAAAATCTATATAGAGTCAAACCACGTTGAGTTTTAAATGAGATTTTTTTTATATATTTACAAAACTCAAATTCGACAACTTTTTTAAAAGGTATTTAATCCTTTCTACGCAAGTCAATAACTGTTAAAACCCCTATCATTATCATTTAAAAGCTGTTTTTATTTTTTTAATTCAAAGACAGAAATGAAATTACTTTTTATTCCATTATCCCATTTTCCTTTTTAAATTATTCTATTTTGCATGCCCAGGCTTGTGAAAATTAGATGTGTTACTGATAAGTACTTGAATTAATTATATATATATATAAACTATGAGAAAGTACATTGTGAATTAATTAATAGAAGGGTTATATGCAAATAGTGTGACTTTCTACACATTTACAACGTATATTGATTGATATTGATGACATGCATCACATGAAATTTTTAGTTAATAATTTGGTAAGTGATAAGTAAATGAAAAAAAAAAGAAAGAAAAAGAAACTATAGTGATGAATATAAATTTATCTATTTTTTTGCTTGACTTTGTGAGCAAGTTATCTGTGACTCTCCTTGAAATCTATGCTAACCTGAGATATACATCAACTGCACTGTGGATTTGATAGGGCCATGATCGGCCACTCTGAGGTTATTGGGCTTGCATTGTTCTTCACAGCTTTCAGGTCTGCTCTACATATCCCTACCATTACCAAATCACCTATTAATTCTCTTCAAATTGACAGTTTCTGAGTTAATTTCTTCTTTAATTTGGCCATTTGGTCTCTGTTACTTCTTGAGCTTTAGTTGTTAGCTTGGCATATATATATCACAGATTACATATAACCTTTTGTATTGTGTTTTCTATTGTCATCTTGTTGAAAGCTGAAAAACTACATGCAGAAGAAAATTTTCTTGCAATGGTGAAGTCATCATTTGTCTTCTTCAAAATTCTTTGTACCAATCCTTTCATAGTTAAGGAGAATATTTTGCAGTTCTAAATGTGCTATATATATTTTTCTTTTTCTTGAGAACTTGTGGATTTCATGCAGGATCATGAATGTTCAGATAGGAGAGGCGTTCCTCCGAGCTTGGCTCGGAGTCGAGGTGGATCCGCCAGCTCAGTCAGACGAACACTTGGAAGTCCACAGCAGGCCATCTGAGAAGAAGGTGCAGAATATATCTTCCAAATGGTTGACGTCCAAGTATGCAGTTGTGTCTAGGCTTGATGATCTTCTGGGCATCAAACAAGGGAATAATGATGCAGATTCAGTGGGTGATGCAGGATCTTCTTCAGGTCCTAAAGCACGTAGAAAAAGGATTGATGGGAAGAAGGTTGGTGCAGGATCAGCCTAGCTAGCTAGTTTGCCATTATTGTGCAATTAATTTTGCTGTTTTCTGGTAGTGAGTCTTCAAGAGTGTACTAATTTGGCTGCCACTGGAGGGCTGGCTTGTGGCTCAAAAATTTTCGCCATATCAGTAGTCTTAATTTGAGGAGACTTTTCTCCTTCCTGTTTTTTTTTTTTCTCGATAAGAAAGATCTAATTGATTTTTTTTATACGGTCTAATTGGAAGTTTTTTCAATCATTTTTAGATTAATTTGTTCCTAGTTTTGCTAATTGAAAAAAACAGAGTATGTCTTTGAAGTAAGCACATTTATGCATGCATGCATATATTTGTTCGGATTTGAAACAGATTTGAGTGTCTCCGATGTGAGAAGCACTTTATAGGGATTTTTTTTTGGCGATATATAGAATATATGATATATTTTCTAATTGGAAGTGTTGGTATAATAGAAAATTTAAAGTATATATATACAAATTTTACAAATATTAAGTATAAAAAATTGTAAAATTTATTTATTCTCAGTATATTAACATAACATCCATTACCAAATTAAGTATATATAATATTAATAATATTCTCAGTACATAACATAACTGCCAATTCTTTTCATAACATGGTACTCAATTTTCTTATAAAAATAATTGATATTTTTTGTATAAATTATATATGATTTAGAATTTTTAACAAGCACATAAAATTCAAAATATAATTAGAGAATAAAATAAAAATAAAAATAAATAAAATAGTTATATTGCCAATTTTTTTTCATTTTAAATTAATAAGGTACATGAAGTTCTACTATTCTATTATTTATAGAGAACAATAACCCAATGCAATTACATAGTGATTCAATTTTTTTATAAGATCGCATAAAATTCAAAAAGTAAATTAATAAACAGGATAAATTATTTTTTTAAATAAATGTTGAAATTAAATATTTTTTATTTTAAATATTTTAAATATTTTGTTCAGAATATAGCAAGTTAAAAAGTTAATACTTAAATTTTAATTTTAAGTTTTACATCGAAAATTAGAAGTTGATTTATTATAATATATACAATGAAAAGTTTTATTATTAACACTAAAGTATTGTTTTTGTTAATTAATTTGAGAAAATATTTTATAAATATGATTTTTATGAGAGTGTAGTTTTTTTTAAATAAAGAGATTAATTTATTTAGCCAAGAAAATGGTGAGAGTAGGGCTGAATAACAATATCTGAGACCTGGTTGACTCGGTTCAACCTGACCACATCAGGCCAACCAGACTGGGGTTAGAGCCAAGTATTGCTAGCCCTACTTGGTTCAACCCATATGTATTTTTTTATTTTTTATTTCTTTTTAATGTTTATATATATATTAATTGATTTTATAGGATTTTTGTATTTATATATCTAATATAATATATTTATTATATAAATATTATGAAATTTTTTTAGATTTTAATGTTTTATTTTTTTAAAAAAATTTAAATTTATTTTTTAACATAATATTATATAAAAATAATGTATAATAATTAGGCATTCATAAATTTTTAAAAATATTATTTTTTTAAAAAATAAATTTGTATGTATAAATAAGTATATATTTTTTATTAAATGGAGTTATTTTTTATTTTTTATTTTTTTAAAAAACATAATATTGACCGATCCAATACTTTCTGACCCTAGTGCTAATTGGGCCGGAGTGAAGCCTGGTCGGCCCACACCCCTACGTGAGAGGATCTACCAGTCAAGTCAATGGCTGGCGCGGCCCAGCCGGCGCCGAAGATAACGCCTAGTAGATGACACAGTCCGTCCAGACAACATATCTCTCCAAAGCATCACTTCCACTTCGACGAATTCTCAAAACAATTCACAAAATCCACCACCGTGCACGGCGGCGCGAGAGGATGACAATGAACCCCCTAGTGTCGAGCCTCCAATACTGGCTAGTGAACCACCCATCGATTCTCAACTTCTCATGGATCCCAGGCCAAACCCTAGGCTCTTCCCCTTTCTTCCTCTCCCTATCTCTCCTCTCCTACCTCTCACTCACCGTCCTCCTCCCTCTCCTCCGCCTGCCTCCGCTCCAACCTCACCTCCTCCGATCAATCTCCGTCGTCCACAACCTCATCCTCCTCCTCCTCTCCTTCACCATGGCCCTTGGATGCACCCTCACCATTTCCTCCCATACGCCTCACCTCCACTGGATCATCTGCTTCCCGCCCAAAACCCCTCCGTCGGGACCTCTCTTCTTCTGGGCCTACGTCTTCTACCTCTCGAAATTTCTGGAACTCGTCGATACGCTCCTCATCATCCTCGGCAACTCCACCCGACGGCTCACCTTCCTCCACGTGTACCACCATGCGACGGTCCTGATTATGTGCTTCCTGTGGCTGCAGACATCGCAGTCCTTGTTCCCCGTGGCGCTCGTGACAAACACGTGCGTGCACGTGCTAATGTACGGGTACTACTTGTTGAGCGGCATGGGGATCCGACCCAAATGGAAGCGGGTCGTGACGGACTGCCAGATCGTGCAGTTCCTGTTTAGCTTCGCGGTGTCAGGTGTGATGCTGTATTACCATTTCGGGGGATCCGGATGCTCCGGGTTCTCGGGTTGGTGCTTCAATGCGGTTTTCAATGCATCCCTTTTTGCCCTTTTTGTTGACTTTCATAGGAAGAGTTATGCCAATCGCAACAAGACGAAGTCGCTTCATGAGCATAAAGAATCCTAATAGTGATTGTTGAACAATGAACGCAATTGTTTTCTTGTGTAAGCTCCCATCTAAACTCCTTCATTTTATTTGTTCCTAGTGTGCACCCAATATTGATATCTAGAATAATCACACTACAATTAGAAAATTTATCAAAAATTAGCAGCTTAATTTAATGTTGTTTTCAAATTTTCATTAAATCAAAAGTATTCTTTTTTTTCTTTTTACATGAGTCAAATTAAGTTAGTTAGTATTAGAATTGTGAAAATAAAAATGGGGTAAATTGGATTTTGGTTTCAAAAAATTAAATTATCTAGTTTTTGGAACCAAAGATCATTCTGTTTTGGAACCATAATAAGTGAGAGTAAAAAGTTTCCAACTGATAATTGAATTTTTTCTAACTTTGGTGTCAAAAACTAGATATTTTGATTTTTTGGTATCAAAATTCACTTTTTCCATAAAAATATGAAATATGATTAAAAAAACTCATTTTGATAATCTGGATCTTAAATCTTAAAAAATTAGTTTTTAGGTGTTTGGAGTGCTAAAAAAATATAGGAAATATGATTCTTTGGTCACTTTAAAAAAAATTATGAAATATAATTTTGTTGGCTAAGCGCAATCATATGGTGCTAAATTAAATGGTATAATGAAAACTTAATATCTTAAATTAACAGCCCTTAAATTATGTTTTGAAATTATGTTTGTAAAATGATGTGTGGGTCTGTCTAATAAACAGCCCTTAAAATATATGTGAGCAGTGCTTGCGTTGGATTGGAGTAGGAAACCGGGCTCGAATCAGCTTAACCGGCGGCTAGAACCAACAGGCCTGGGTTTGGATTGGGCCTGGGAAGTCTGGTTTTTTTTTGGGCCAGAGAAATCGGTTTAATGAAAGATCTGCCTCTTTTGCCAAATAAAAAAACGACCATCTGCCTCAAAACAGAAGAACAAAACTACAAAAGTACAGGAGAGACACTGACTTGAAAGGAGATGGGAAAGGATTTTATTGTACGCGATTTAGCACCAACATAATATACTTCAACTTCAGAATCTTAAATTTTGAGTTAAAGACCTTCGAAAGTCATAAATAAGGACTTTATGGAAAGCTTGAAATGTTACGGTTTTCAATGCAAAATGTCTCAGTAAAAAATACTCTCTCTAGTCCTTAATATAAGATCTTTTTAACTAAATCACGTGGATTAAGAATTGAAATTAAAACTGATTAACTACCTGGATTTCTCCGAAAATCTCAACATTTTTTTAAAACTACCATTTTTTAATCTTTCTCTCTTTCTCTTTGAATACATTAAATAGGAATATTTTTTTAGAAATATATAACAAATACTACCTCGTATATTATAAAGGGTCTTATATTTAGGGCTATGACAAAAGGTTATATATAGGATCGGAGGGAGTATTGTTATTTGATCTTTAAATTTTATCAATTTCCAACACAGCTCAATTAACCTCAAGACGTAACGGAAAAACATCTAAATATATTTAATATTTTGAACTTCATTAATTAAATATATTTAGATGTTTTTTTAAGTTTTTAAACAAGTCTTAATTATGTGAGATTTTACAACACACGTGTAAGCTTAATAATTACAGTGAAAATAAAGGATATTATGACACTGTTTGCTTGGGGGGACTGGATTCAAGGGAAGGGAGACCGAAATCCATTCCACCCAGAAAGTTGAGGGTGGGCAAATATCCTTCCTCCCTTAATTTTATAAAATTTATATGTATTTAGAATAAAATTTTAATATCATGCTCATGTAGTCTTCAAAAATTTTAAGGGTCCATTTGATTGAAAAAATTGCATCCAAAAGAGGCAGAGACCGACCAAAATCCTTTTATCAACAATAACAACAACAATAAATTTTATCGTACTAAATGAGGTCACCTACATGGATTATTTGATATTATTATGTGTTATTAGAAACCAACTCCTTATATATATTATTCATCATAAGAAATGGAGACCAACCAAAATCCATTCTATTGTCTTTTTTTTTTTCAATATTATATCAAAAAAAATTTGAACCTTAAATCATTGCTCACAACCTACTCTACAATCTTACCGTTATCACTTGAATTAGAGGATGTGGTTTTGCATCCTTTCCTTGCAAATTTTTATAATTGCCACATACTTGTCGGTATTATTGGGACATATTTAAATATTATTGGGTTTTAATAAATATAACTCTTTTAACATGATTTTTTTTTCCTATGCACAAGATTCAAACTTGATACCTTACTTAAGTTTGTTAAATCCCTTACTATTCCACCTAATCTTTGTTAGTTCCAATGCTATTCTCTTTTTTTTTTTAAATTTCAATGCTATTCTTTAAAATAAAGAAAGAAAGACAAGCAATAGTCACCTTTGGTCACAAAATATCATCAGGGGCGGAGCCAGCCCATACATGAAGGGCAATGTAACACAAACTAATAATTAGAGAGACACACTCGAACTAGTGGCCCAAAAAAAAAAACAGAGAGAGAGAGAGAGATACCTGAACTTTGCAAAAGAAAAAAAAAAGGTTTTGGGGAACACAAAATTTATTAAACGGCTCCGCTACTGTATGTCATGAACTTGGAGGTATGGATCCACTTTGACTAAATGGACCAAATATAAAAAAAAAACAAACATTTATAAAGGTGATTGATAGCACTTCAAAATTTAATGGTTCAAATATAATTAAATCGTAAATAAATTGATAGTAATAAAATTAATATTTTTTAATTTTATATATTATATATTATTAATAAGTTTCATGACATAGTATTAAAATTTAAATAAGTTGATATTCATCTATAATCATATTTTAAACTCCAAATAACTAATTGATATTCTATTTTTATATTATTTGTTAGGTAAATTTATTATTATTAATAATTATTTATCATAATAATACTTATACAATGCTATAATATGGAAATAAAAAATTTATACAAGAAATAGTGTTATTTAATATTAAAAATACTACCATTTTATTTTAAAAACAAAAAGTTTTAAAAAATTATGACCTTTTCAATTGGTTCTCTACTGGTTTATTACCAATTTATAGCCAGTTTGACTAATTTTTTACTTGTTCTTAATTACTAGTTTTGCAACCCCCCAATTCCTTTCTTCATTTGGACCAGACTTGACACTAGGAGTATTCAATTAACCCAGTGGTCTGGTAAAGCCAGTCTCACTCAACATACCAAGTTGGTCTTAGAGATCGAGTGAGGTTGGATACCGGGTTAAAGATATGTTTGGTCTCACCTGGTTTCAATATATATTTTTATATGCTTTTTAAAAAAATCATATAATATTTTTTATACAACATATCAAATAAATTAGTTATATTATTATTGTGAATATTTTTAAAAATTTAATATTTTAATTTTATTTAAAATTTTAAATTAATTTCTTAATATTATGTAAAAATAATGCATTATTATTTATTATTTATAATTTTAAAAAATGTTATTTTTTAATATAATATTATTTTTTAAGAAAATACATTTGGGATAAATGTAATTATATATTTATTAATAAATCAAATTAGCTTATTTTTTATTTTTAAATAATTTTTAAAATCGGGGTAATTCCGATCTCGTATACCAGGTTAGTTTGGTTTCACCCAACCTTACAAAAACTATGTATTAGGTTCACTATCAACTTGATCTTACCCAGTCTTTAAACACCCTTACTTGACACCGATTCCCGGTTCAACCAATCAAATTGATCAATCCAATCTGATTTTTCATACACCGCCAAACACAAAAAAAAACAAATATATACACACATAAGTGGCTCCACCACTGCATGTGGTGGACTGATTCTTTCTTCTTTGTTTTTGGCCTTATTCATTAAAAATATAATGTCATTAGATTCAATTGGATTCATTCAGTATATATTTACTTAGTTTAACTAGTAAGAGTTGTACTAGTTTAATCAAAGATTTTGAGTTTAAATTTTAATAATACAACCGTATTAAAACTTGATGGAAAAGATTGCTGCCTTTTGAGTTTTGCTTGTTTCGATCCAAATTTATTTGAATCTTAATAAATCTTTCAATTAAGGTGAAGTAGGTTTAGAATATGATGCAATATATATATATATATATATGTATATATATTTACATTGCGGTATTGTCATAAGAAGTAATAGCGTGAAGAAAGTTTTAGGCCATAGTGTCGGCCATACATAAACATGTTTTTAATATCTAACCTGTGTGGGAGGTCATACAGCTCATCAATTTCTATCGATTTCACTTGAATACGACTGCTAGCTGTTCCCCTTTTTCTACATATAGGGAAGATAAGATATTTATGTTTCTACACAAAATATCTCTTTCTACCGTACAAATCATTTAGAAAATACTACTCTTGGTGGTATATATGTGTCAATTTTAACTAATTTATACCAATAAAAAAATTTGTTAAAATTAATTAATGATTTTGAATTTTTTTAAAATTATCATAACTTTTTAAAATTATCTTATTTAAACTCATTACTCCCTTGAATTTTTTTTATTACCCACATTCTAGAAGTTTTTTGTAATTCAAATATAAGTCATGTTTCATAAATTTTTGGAGTATTAATTACTTTATTTTTAAAATATTTTTATTTAATTATGAGAGAGAAAGTCAATTATTTAAATTTGTGATATTTATTATGGATAAAAATAAAAATCAAATCATTTTTAATGATGTAACAAATTTTTCTTGATTCCTATTATCTTAATCCCTCGATCTTAATCCCCCCCCCACCTAACCGTTTCGATTATTCCTTTACTTGTAATTATGAAGAGCAAATTTGAAAACAAGTCTTTAATATTTCATTGAAAAAACAAAGACAGATATTATGAACAGCAATTGCTTCTAAAATGCGATTTATATGTAGACGGGATGTTGCATATATGACCAAATGTTTGATGAACTCACAAGAGAGAGAGAAATATTAATTTCTCTTCAATTATTCAGATCAGTTCAATTTTTTTTAAAACAATATTATTTCAAAATTAAAAAAAAAACTAAAATACATCAAAACAATGTGAAAAAACATATGCAGTTTTAAATTGTCCTTGGCCCAAAAAATCGCCCCAATTCTAAAAGAAAATTGGATAAATTTTATGAATTAGTTGATATTTAAATTGAAATATATATAATATATATTTAAAATTTTCGGTTTAAGTATAATTTCAGTCCTTTTAATGGTATATATATTTTTAATTGGGTTTCCAATTGTTTTATCAATGTCAACATTGTCGTTCGGTGTTTAACAATAATATAATACGATCAAGTCATTTCATTTTTTGTATATGATATCCAAAAAAAAAATGATGAATTCAGACCAATTTTTTTACATGAATAAAGATAGGAAAAAAACCTTCTTAACCCATATGAATTTGATTTGAGTTGCGTAAACTCCCTAAACAACAAATAATCAAGTGATATCAATATCATTATGGAGTTTTAGTTACTTAAATGAGTGAGAAAATTCGGGTAAAAAATCAGTAAGAAAATAGATATCGAAGGGAAAAAAATTAAAAAAAAAAAAAGAGATGCCGTGAAAGCGTAATATCGTATAGGATCACCTCACATTCATCGTATGTAATACAAATTTCCTTTTTTTTCTGGTCAACAATACAAATTGCCTTTACGCAGAAACTAACTTGGTTGCCTCTGTTATTGCTCAGATATAGGTAGTGTGAAGTTGGCCAAAAAACAAAATATAGGTAGTGTAAAATGATTTATTTAATATTGTTGGCAAAAAAAAGGGATTTATTTATATTGTTTCTAATGTTTAATATTGGCACGATTCAAAGGAAGTGAGATTATGTGATTGTCTATACAGAAACACACACTAGATTTCTCATGTTACTTTTAGCAAGGGATGGTTATTTAGAATTAAGGTTTAAGGACGCATTCACCGACGTACAACTTGATAGCTAGATAAATATAAATATATAAAATTATCAATAATAAGATTTGAACTAAAATAAAAAAATATTTTTAAATTGAATTATTAAAGTGTATACGACTTTTAATATGATATTTGTAATATATAATTGAATTTAAAATATATATTTTGTGGAAAGACAAAAAATAGTTTTTTGTGATGTATTCAGTATGGAATAATAAAATAATAAAAAAGTATGGAATAATAAAATTCTTCTAAGTTCATACATGATACTAAAATACTCACAAAATTATATAGAAAATGTGACACAGAATATTATAAAAAAAAATGCAGCGAAAACAAGTACTGAGTCATATTAGTCATTGCCATCCCTATTCTTAGTTAGATTAGGCAATCAAATCAATGTTCATTATAAAATATAAAAGTATGAATAGAGCCATATTATTTACTAATCATGAATAATATGACTCATTTATTTTTATAAATAATTCCACTTATTTTGGGCTCCATATGTGCAAATATACGTACGTCATGACGTAAAGGTCTTATATATATGCATTAGCTTTTTTTTTTTGCCAACTATTAAACTATGCATTAGCGAAAATGAGACTTGGTGATAAACGCTAGCCAGAGATAAATTATCGACAAAATGCTAATTAATTAATAAGTTAATAAGTATAGTAATTACCGACAACAGTAATATCTTTTTTTCCCCAATTACACCAATAATATCTGCAAATTAGAAGACGTAGCATGCTTGGAAACTAACCTAGCTGGTATATAATAGTAATCAATTATTAGAAAACCTCGAATGTTAATGTACCATTGGCCAAAAAATACTATACGAGTTCAGATTTGTCTATGACACCGAACACTTAATTTGAATTTTTCTTAATTTCATTGCTATAATGACGAAAAAATTAATTAATATATTATCCAAAAATAGAATGTTTGAGCATTGTTTTTATACTATTTAATTCTAATCATGTCAATATACTATTTATAAAAACAGTCATTTGTTTAATTTGTCTATTGTTATTTGTTGTTCTCAAAATAATTCAAATATTTTTTTTAAAAAAATATTTATTTTCTTTATTTTGTATTTTTTAGTTTATTCTCTTCATATTTTTTATTTATTCTTTAATTTTATTTATTTAAATATACACACGCATTGTGTTGATTTAAATAAATATTTTATTTTAGTTATTTTCTATTTATTCTATTTAATTTAAAATATCTTTCAAAAAGCGTGTGATTAATTCAAATTTAAATCAACATCAATATCTATATTACTTTTGCTTTTGTTAAATAATAATCTCATTTTAAATTTCTGTTTTCACGTATTCTTGAATATTTTTGTAGCTAGTTTTGTTTTAGGTTAATTAACTGGTGAAATTAATCAAACATTTTCAATTTAGCGGCTAATAATATTATTCATCAAATCTCTCATAATGAATATAACTGACATAAGTTACAAAACTAATTATTGAAGATACTCTAAACATAAATAAGTCTAACGCCGCGGGCAATAGCGATCTTGTTCAAATGGCTTCTACATATCCCTTCACTAATTACTAATTAAGCAACATGACGTGATTGATCATCAACAGTGCATCATCCAAAAAAGCTTATAAATAAATAAAGATCCCCAACAATAACAGCAAGGAATCAAGGAATTGTGAGATCAAAGCAGTGACATTAAACTTTTACAACATAAAGGTTTTAATTATCTAATTATGCCAGAGTTAAGTATTATTGAATCTAAATTGAATAACTCTCTTAATGTAATTTTTTTTTTTACATTTGTAAGACTTAAACTCGAGGCTCAAATAGATGGAAGTTTAATTTTTTATTTTTATGTATAAAATAAATCTAATTGAGAGAAGTATACCTTTTATTCTTTATACTTTGAGAAAGATTAATTCTTACTCTAGTAGGATACTTCTATTCTATGACGAAGTTTTATTCTCAAAAAGAAGTAAAAAAATGAACAATATCATGCGAGTCTAGTTTTAATGGTATAAGGTTGAGGTAGGAAGAGGGTATTAATCAAAATTTAAACTTTCTTATAAAAATGTAAGAAAAAAATGTCTCATATATACACACACACTCAGTTTGTGTGCACTTGGATGTGGAGTATTTTGAATCTCTTAACCTCCTTCATTGTGTTGTTATAAGGGTCTCTAGTTAATTAGAGGTAGTTTGATCGATCTCTTCGTGAAAATTCGAGCATGTTAATCACACTGTCACATTCAAGCAGTGCTACCAAATTTTAGTAATTCGCTCCTTTACCATGTCACTTCATAACTGTAGTATCTTCCAACAACTTTTTACCATCAGTTGTGTATGTGTGTGTGAGAAAGAAATTCACGAAGGACAACGTGGCAACTAGAAATGGAACTAGAAGGCTAAAATGATGGCGTTGAAATTTAATTACCCTCCATACACAATCAATTAATACAGCGTAACGCTCACTCTAAACAGTCTGTAGTCTGGACTCTGGAGGAAGGTGCGCTGTGAATTGTGATGGGACCGTTCTTTGAAAGTGATACATTCACAACACTTCACAACCCCCTTCACAACACTCAATATCACTAATCACTCCCTACTTCCCCCCACTTGAAAAACCCTAACTAGCCATCTAGCTCACGCCACTTCCATATCTCTCCAAAGAAACACTTCAACCCCACATTTCCCTCTCTTATATCTCCATCTCCGCCGCATCCTCCGCCGTATACGGCGGTGTGTATCATAAAAAATGAGTCAAGTTTTCTCTGCCATACAGTACAACCTTGTGAAGCAACCCGCCATTGAGAACTTCATATGGATCCCAAACAAAACCCTAGCTTCTTCTCCTCAATTTCTCGTCTTCATTATCGTCTCTTACCTCTGTTTCACCTTCTTTCTCTCTCGTCTCTCTCTCCCTCCGATTCCTCCTCACATCCTCAAACCAATCTCAGCCGTCCATAACACCTTCCTCCTCGTACTCTCCTTCATCATGGCCCTCGGTTGCCTCCTCTCCGCCATATCCCATGCACCTCACTTCCACTGGATCATCTGCTTCCCTCCCCACACCCCTCCCTCGGGCCCCATCTTCTTCTGGGCTTACATCTTCTACCTCTCGAAGATTCTGGAATTCGTGGACACTCTCTTGATCATCCTGGCGAACGCCTTCCAGCGCCTCACGTTCCTCCACGTGTACCACCACTCCGCCGTCGTCGTCATGTGCTACATTTGGCTCCAGACGTCTCAGTCGCTGTACCCGGTGGTGTTGGTGACTAACGCCTCCGTGCACGTGCTAATGTATGCCTACTACTTATCTTGCGCACTCGGGGCGCGTCCCACGTGGAAGAAGCTGGTGACGGATTGCCAGATCGTGCAGTTCTACTCCAGCTTCGTCGTCTTGAGCCTCATGCTATACTACCACTTCTCTGGGTCGGGTTGCTCCGGGGCGTGGGGATGGACCTTCAATGCCGTTTTCTATGCTTCTCTTTTGGTCCTCTTCGTTGACTTCCACAAAAAGAATTATGGGTCGAACTCGAAGAAGATGATGGTGGACGACATTAACGACGCCGAAAACAACGTTAAAGGTTTCAAGCCCTTAATTTGTAGAAATCCTAAGTGATACTGACCACAAATTAATAAAGATTCATCCTCTAAAACATAGTTTCATGTGTCGAACCGATCTCGAAATGACGTCTAGCTGCGTTGGAAAGGGACAGTGAAGGTCGTTGTTGGGTCAAATTAAGTTCCATGCTCTTTTCTTTTCTTTTTTTTCCAATGCTCTTTTCTTAATTCGTTTGTCTTCTGTTCTTTTCTCTTTTGATTTGGGAAATTTTATTTTGTTATTTGGTCAATTAAATATGTTTCTCCGTGCATTATATGATTTCACT
Source organism: Adenanthera pavonina (assembly GCA_026686845.1). Lineage (NCBI taxonomy): Eukaryota > Viridiplantae > Streptophyta > Magnoliopsida > Fabales > Fabaceae > Adenanthera > Adenanthera pavonina. Next base: position 17,922,851 of record JAIVEN010000017.1, read on the forward strand.
ACTAGAAAAATGCAATTTAGCGAGGGATCACTCATCCCTCGCTAAATGATCAAAAGAATGAGAAATTAGCGACGAATTAAATTTAGCGAGAAATATTCTTTCCCTCGCTAATTTAGCGAGGGATTAGCAAGGAATTTTTTATTCCTCGCTAAATTATTATGAATAGCGAGGAATCTAGCGAGAGATTTGTCCTCGCTAAATTTTTTAAAATTAATTTTAATATATTAAAATTATTTTATTAAAAATTTAATTTTAATGAATTAAATTTTTTTTAATAATTATGTTATAAAATTATTTTTATCAATTGATTATTTTAAATTAATAAAAATAGTGAGATTAATTTTTATAACTTGTTGGCAAAAAATGAAAATGAAAATTCATTTATTACAAAATTCAAAATATAAAATATTTTATGATATTAATAACTAAAATTATAATATATTTTTATTTTTTAACAATATATTAATTTATAAATATATGTATGTATTAGTGTGTAAATAAATAATATATATTTAATATTTCATATAAAGACTGCAAATACATTACAGTTCAACTGGCAAAAGTCTGAACATAAAGGCACTAAGAGCAGGAGGTCATGGGTTCAAACCTAAGTATATGCATATTTGAAATCATTATATGACATGGCAGTGACGTGTCGCAATCACGGTGATGTGGCATGGGTGGTAGGGTGATGTGGCGGTAGCATGGCGGTGATGTGGCATGGGTGGCAGGTGACATGGCAATAATGTGACGTGGCGTGGTCTTGGTGGTGACATGGTAATTTTGAATTTTTTGTAATTTAGCAAGGAATGAGTTCCTCGCTAAATTTAGAGAGGGATTAAATCCCTCGCTAATTTTCTCGCTAATTTAGCGAGGGAATCAACTCTTTCCTCGCTAAAATTAGCGACGCCATTTTTAGCGACGAAATTAGTGAGGGATTTTATCCCTCGCTATTTTCAGTTTAGCGAGGGATAAATGGCATTTAGCGAGGGATTTGTCCCTCGCTAAATGCCATTTTTCTAGTAGTGTTTGTGAGTACAAAGTAACACTGTTCACAATCCCTCGCTAAATGCCATTTTTCTAGTAGTGTTTGTGAGTACAAAGTAACACTGTTCACAATCTACTACTTGCTATAAATTTTATATTTCATTGGGTTGATATTGATGTTAATTTCAACTTGCAGCATCATCAAATGCATGCATGCATATGGTTGAGGGAGTTGGAGGAAGCCATATGCTTTTGCTTCTTAATTCAAGCATTCCATTTTCACTTTTCACAAATCATATGTTGTTCTTTGGTTTTTTTGACGTTTTAGATAATTTTGACTTGATCTAAAAATTATGACAAAATTTGATGTAACCACTAATATGCGCATCTCATTGAGTTTTTATTAAGTCAATAGATTAAATTTTAAGTAAGAAAGAATAGCACAAATTTCTAGTTTCGACCAAAATATGTGTGTGTGTGTGTTTACTTTAATTCATTGATCCTACCAACTGAGAAATTGATCTAAGGAATAATTAATATGGGTAATAGTTGAATGAGTGTTTACTAAGAGAGACGTCTAAGTACCATCCCAGCAACATCTAATTTAACTAATGCATTTTCAATTATGTACTTCCTTCATTTTTAAAATTTTAAATATCTCAATTTATCTGTCATTTTATATTATTAATGAAATATTAATTATATTTTTACTATTTTATCCTTTACTAAAAACAATAATAGGTGGAATATAAATAATCTATTAGCATTTGAGTAAGGGATATTTTGATAAAATAATATTAAAGTTTACTATAATGTAGACTATTTAATAATTTTATTAATCTATGTGAAAAAAGTTTAAAATAACAAATAGAATGGAAAGGAGAGGGTATAGTACTACTTCACATGTTTTAAAAAAATTCTTTTGGCATTAATGGTGTTAATTAAATGGATTACGAGGAGAAAAAGTAATAAAGAAAGACCTGCAGGTGCAAATAATAGAACCAGTAAGCTCAAATTTAACGGCCATATATTAATGTGTGGGGTATATTTTTCTCTTTTGGCCGGAAGTGTAGGGTATAATGTTAATGTAGGGTATAATACTCTTTATGTATAGTAGTTGAGGTTCTTTTTAGCTTTTCTCAGAGAGGCACTTTATATATAGTAGTATGTTTTTATTATTCTTAAATCTTGAAACTAAATTGTTGATCGATGGATCGAGTTGTCTTGCATATTTTAGACAAGAGACACTTTAGATGTGGACATTTATAAGTTGATTAAATTAAATGTGATTTAATGATGAGAAGCAAAAAATCATACATAACACTGTTTAGGTGTTTCATATGAATTTCTCTTTCCGTTTATAATATCTTTCCGTTTTATATTATAAGATAATTTAAAAGATTTTTTTTATTTTATAATATAAAATAATATATAATAATTTATTATTTTTTTATTTTTATTTATTATATTATTAGAATTATAATTTGTGATATATTTAATAAAAGAAGTAAAAGTAAATGGGATAAAATTAGAAATTTTAATTTTTAAAAAAATTTAAAAATATAATAAATATTTTTTAATATATATAAAATTTACCCCATTATTTTATAATATGTGAGTCACGGAGTATATTCAAGCAGAAAATAAATCAAAATAAAAATCTACTCATGATTGTGACTTCCAGCGGACAGGTTTTAAATGAGGGCAAAGCAGTGTTGTTTTTTACTGTTATATAATAAAAGGGATCATAAAAAGTTTTTTTAGATAATATGAGATGATATATAATAATTATTTTTTAAATTTTATTTATTATATTATTAGAATTATAATTTATTTTGCGTTTAATGAAAAAAGTGAAATTAGTAGGAATAAAATTAAAAATTTTAATTTTTTTTAAAAAATTAAAAATATGATAAATATATCTTAAATATATATAAAATTTATTTTATTATTTTATAATATGAGACCGACCTAAGAGTATATTAATGCAAGAAAATGTCAAAATAAAAATCTACTCATCATGATTGTGACTTCCGGCGGACAGGTTTTAAATGAGGGCAAAGAAGTGTTGCTTTTCAATTGTGACTGCCGTCATCAGATTCATAACTACCCCCCGTTTGAATAATTAATGCAGAATACCCTTTTGCATTGTTACTATTTTATAGTTGTCCTTCATATTCGTAAATACCGTATTTTAAGAATTTTTGAAGTCATTAAATGGTGCATGACAAGTTATAAAATTTAATAATATTTTATTAAAATAATATTAATTAAATATTTTTAAATGATCTATTTGATATTAGTAAAAGAGTAAAATAAGTACTAACATAAATATTAATATTTTATTAAAATTTTATAATAATAAATATTATAAAAATTTTTAAAAACTCTAATATGATAATTTTTACTAATTGGAAGAAGTACCATAACTAGAAGTACGCATTGATATGATGTCCATCTGCCTGTCTGACTCCTTTTGCAGTGAATGGGCAAGAAAACGGCAAAAAGTACAGTAATGACGCAGAAAGATTCTGGGAGTTGTTTTAGGTGTACAGGTTCAGGTACTGCCCTGGCACTGGGAAAAGAAGCTATCATGAAGAAACTCCGTTCTCTTTTTGAATTCTTCTTTGGATATTATTTCATGCACTGCCCATTAAGATTAACGGAGTTTTTGGTCTTTGATTTGATCCATTTGACACTAGCAACACTCTGAATTTGACTTAAACAATTGAGCGGGAGGAAGTGGGCGAGAAAAATAAAGTACGGGGAGTGAAAAGAATTGGATCATGAAATTAAAAAAATTATAATTTTTTTCCAAAGCTATTATTATTGAAAGTTAATCATAATTATAGTGGGTGGTATAACAGAGTAGAAGGATTTTATTTTCTGAAATACTTTAAAATGAATAAAATAAGGACATTCTTAAATCATCGTGGACCACATATTAATATGTATTCTGATTGAGAATAAACATATAATTAAGTGGACAATATGCATTCGGATTAATTGATACTATATTATTGATTTATTTTGTGCAAGCAGATTTATAACACTAACCAACTTATTAGCCTCATCAATATTACTACGACCCTGGGCCGTTATCTTGGGGTTCATTTCATGCTTTGTGAGATGGCATAATCAGGGGTCACATGAGTGATCGAGACAAATAATATATAATGTTTTCTGCATTCATTATTAATATATGGAAACAAATAATACATAATATCCTATAGAATCAAAATTGTTCATGAGTTGAAATTACAGGCTCTCTCGTTAAAAAAATAAAAATTCACAAGCGATAGGATTTTGGGTTGGCCAGGCTTACATGGACCAGCCCATCACGGGTAAAGCCTAATAGAGGCCGGGCTCATAAACTCATTTATAAAATGTGTTGTGTTTGTTTTTTTAAATCCAACCCGTACTCAATGGGCTATAGGCTAACCGATGAACTTGTATTTTTTTTAATTTTTAATTTAATTTAATGTTTATAAAATAATATAAATATTCTTTTACATACATAATTATTTAAATTAATATAACTAAAATTAACTAAATACTAATTATCAACATTACCATTTATCTTCACTACTAAAATTACTAACCAAGAAAAATACTTAAAAAATACCAAAAAAAAAAGAAAATTGGTTAAATGGGGCCGGCCAATGGCCTGTGTGGGCTGGCCCCTTTTTTTTGCCGAGCCAAACGAACTTAGGCCTAGAAGCATGTTTCTTATATGTGCTCCAAAATTTTTAACCCAGCCTATTTTTTTCTTCATACTTAACTAATATTCCCAGTTCCCACAACCTATGTCACCGGTTAGTGGGAAGAAAGAAAAATTGAATATTAATAATCAATGTCTGAAGGATAACTCCTCCAATATTATCCTTTTTATATATTTCTAAGTTAATATGAGTGGTAGAGATCTCTTTTTTAAGCAAGTGTTTAGAGGTTTAATTCCTAATTTTTGTGTATAAAAGTAAACTTGTAGACTATAGTTAGAAAGGGTTCACCTTCTATCCTCACCATCTCGAGGAAGATTAACTACTATTATCAACAGGAATAGTTCATGACAAAAAATAATCTAAATACACTCTCTTTCTTACATTTAATTGTTTTACACATATAAAAAATAGTTAAAAGTTTTTAAATTTGAAAAATTTACCAATATTACCTTCATTAAATTATAACACATCTTAATTATATTCTATTTTGTTTCAAATATAAAAAAATTTTGGAGGGTTGTGATGGTCCAAAATACTATATGAGAAAAAATGTAGATGTTTGATATAATAAATGAGATATTCTAATAATACCCCTCATTAATTTGGGAAAAAATTATGTTTTTTAATGATCATTAATTGATCTATTGTAAAAAAAAAAAAGACCATTAATTGAATGCAATTTTTGGATGAGGTTAACTAAATTAAACTAACAATCTTTTTTTCTTGTAACAATTAAACTAACAATATTAGTATTGTGAAGTATTCCCTCTAGTCCCGTATTTTTTTTTTCTTATATTTAAGATTGGAGGGTGTATCTTTTTTAGTCCCTCTCCACCATAATTGTTTTATGAGAGACAAATATAAAAATAAATATTTAATACTTACAAGCTAACTTATGGAGTATTCTACTTATTTAAATCCTTCTAAAACATAAGTTAAACAAAAGAAGTACTCCCTGCATTTATTTTTAATTTTCGCTTTGAAAATTTTTTTTATTTTTATTTATTTGTTACTTTCAAATTTTAAGATAATATTAAATGTTATTTTCTCATTATACCCTTATATCCTATTCTAAAAGTAAAAAATAATATTAAGTACTCTTTTTTAACCTATCTATTTATTAAAGAATATATCATAAAATTAAAAATAAATTTAACATATTAATTATGTTTCTTATTATATATGTTAAAATATTAAATGATAAATACAAAGAAACAGAACTAATATAAAGAAAGTAAAAGTGTGGAAATAAAACAACGGTGAATTGGGAAGAAGTAATAATTGCATTGAGACATCCAAAAGACTGAGTAAACAATCGTGGTACAAATCACAAAAGGGACATTCATCTGGCAATGAAGGAAAAGGAGCAATCCCTACTATTTTATTTCTAAATATAAGGTAATTTTTTAAAATATTATTTAATTTTAAATATAAAGTATATTGTAATATTATCTAGTATATTAATTATTTTTTTTTCTTTCATACCTTTAGTTTATAATTAATATGTGAGTGATAAATAATATGAGAATTGGAAAATATGAAAAATAATATAATTAATACGTATAAATAGTGAAAAATATTAAAATTTCTTAACAAATTTAATAATTGAACTCATTTTCTTAAGATGCGTGGGATAGTTGAAAGTACCTTATATTTAGAACGAGAGATAGTATAATGTAACAACCATCATTAGATTGTCTTGAACTTAACCTCGAGCTAACAATGAGTATACTTGATGATATGTGCAGGATTGGATGAACCAGGATCGAAGAAAGGATCAAAACGGAACAAATTCAATATTTGAGACAAAGAAGGGGCCACGCCGCTGCGAGATACAGGGCCGCCGTAGTGAGACACGTGTGGCAACTTGGAAAATATCGGGGTCGAGAGCACTCGTGTTGCGGCAAGCTTACTGCCGTTACAGGGAGAGTCAAAAAAACCGTATAAGTTAAAAACATTTCAATTCTGCTGAGCGCGAGGAAAATAGGAAGAAATAGAAGGAAACGAGGGAGAAACAGAGGAGCTCTGCTAGGGTTCCTCTAATTTGGCTTTGGGAAGCAATTTTGGAACCATAGAAGCTTAATTCTCAGTTGGTTTGTGGATTTACTCTCTTCCTCTTCCTTTTTCTCTTCGACTTTGAGTTGATTTTCAGGGGTTTGTGTGGGAGTCCGTTTTTGGTTGATTTTCACCGATTACAATATGCATAAAGGGATTATTGGAGTGTAACTTAGTGTTATTGAAGCTTGGATTTGAGTTTTGGTTGGATTGTGATGAGTTTGAGTAAAATCCAAGGTTGAAATTTGGGAAAAGAAGTGGAAATCCAAAATTGCATGCGTTGATGTATGTTTGAATATTAGTTTAAGGTTTATTGGTATGCGTGTATGTTGTTAGCACTCCAGGTTAAGCTTGGAATGCTAGATTGTGGTTTTTGGTCAAGTGGTATATTATGCTTATCTAGATATTATGATATGGTAAAGGTTGTTTGGTTGATCAGAGAAGTCAAGTCGTGTGATTGACATTCAATAAAGCTTGTGGAATTCGTGTGCATGTGGTAGTGACAATTGAGGTAACCTAGTATTTGTAATATATGTGTTATATGATGATATATATATATATACATATGCATGTCTTCATTCATATCATGATATCATTATATGTATGTGTATGTTTTTTTATATATCATGGTATGTACATGGCTTGACAAGATAGTATATGATGATGATATACATATGTTGATGTGACAAGATGTGAATGTATGATGATGATAAGTATGACATTACATGTGACCTCATAGCATGCTAGCATGATTATGATTATGATGATGATGATGATTACATATACGATGATGATAATGTGACACTGTACAAATTCATAGCATGACATTGTGAAACATGATGATGATGATGATGTGATATGAACATCACCACATGGCATAGTGAGATAGATGGCGATCGGGTGGTGATAATGATGTGATATACGATGATATGATATGACATGATGATATATGATTAGGGACGATAAGGATGAGATCCCTACGACTAAATCGCCTCTTATGGTCAGGAGGGAAAAGCCAGCAATGGACTGCTCATTTCCGAAGTCGCCACCAATTCATGGTGGGAAAGGGAAAGGAGGACCACGATCCAAATATTAATGTTACATTTGTAGGTACACCAGTGTGAGGTGAGCTTAGTGATATTTCGAAATCAGTCTTCACCAACTGTTTGAAGGGAATCACTTATAATAAATGTCATATTATGATACCAGCTCATAGTTCTAGCTGCGTGGAAGGAGACATGCATCTCATGACATTGACATTGCACTACATTATTTGCATATGTGTATAATATTAATAATATTATAGTATGTGTGTGTTTGTCTTGGTTATTAGGACTTTGTCTCATATCCCCTTCCCATGACTAACCTTTCAGGTGAGGACTTTGGTACTAGTCTAATGAGAGACTAAGGAGTTGCAGGTCTTGCTGCATTCGAGAATATCAAGTATGATTTGGTAATTTTCAACTTAGCTTATGTTAAACTGTGCCAAGTAGATTGTTATGGTTGGTTATCTATATGTGTATCCTGGGTATACAGAGATGTATGTGGTTATGCATGTTTGGGTGAAGTGATAATGTTGTGTATGTGATGGTTGTATAATGATGATATTTGAGATTGGTAGTATAGGCTTGAAGCAGGTGTCTGGGTGTTGGAATGGCCATATGAGGGAGCCTAAAGTGGTTTTGGGCTTGGTATGTGAGTATGGGGCATATAGCGCATTTTGTGGTTTTAGGGTTCAAGGGGATCAATTCTTGAAGGAGAGATTTCTCCGGGGTGAAACCTCACTGGACAGGTTAATTAAGTTAAATCAGACTTGTGTGAAAGATCTTTGAGTGCCTATTTGCCTTCGGCGGCAAATAGAGGTGTCAAGTTGTGAGTTTTGACCAAAAAGTGGCCAAAACGGTGTTGGGCATTCAAAATCTCAATATGGAGATGGATTGAAGTGAAACTAGTGTCTATGAATAGATTGAGACAAAATTGTTCTATAGGAGTTGGAATTGGGTTAATTAGAGATTGGAGCAAGAAGTTGTGCGCGGCAGAAATTTGCCTCGAGATTTCGCAATTTTGTTAATATAGTAGGGGACGCTGTGGCACCAGCTCCTTTGGTTCTGAAAAATTGGAACTTGGTACTGAAGAGACTGTGGTCCCAGCCCAATTGTAAGTATTTTCCACTGCCCAAATGTTCTGAGAGTTTAAAATTGAGGTGTTTGGTTCAATTTGGTTAGTTTTTCGAAGTAATTAGTCAAGATTGGATGTTAGTTTTAATAGGATGTTACATATAAATTATGTTTCGAGACTCAAGGAGTGTAAGTCATGTTTCATAAATTTTATAATACATGCTACGGAAAGAAGTTAAAATTTGATTCACTCATTAAATTTGTCAAAAAATTATAATCCTTTCCACTATTTCCTCTCTTGAATGCATTAAATTTTAATTGTTTTTTTCTCTTCTTCATCGAAGCCAATGGCAAAATAGGAAAAACGAAAAACCATTAATGTACCATATAATACCTAAACATGATTTATATTTTAGACCAAAATAATTTTTTGAAACCTAACTTATATTATGGATTGGAGGGAAAGAAGTTAAAATTTGATTAACTCATTCAATTTATCAAAAAATTATAATCCTTTCCACTATTGTCCCTCTTGAATACATTAAATTTTAATTTTTTTTCTTACTTCTTAATTGAAACTAATGGTAGTAAAAAAAATCATTAATGTATTATATAATACATAAACATGACTTATATTTTAAATTAAAATAATTTTTTGAAACATAACTTATATTAAGGATTTGAGGTAATATAATCCAAACGTCCCATATCATTCCCCTGAAAACGATGGCTTTTAAATTTATCATGGTACTAAAATTTGAATCGAATTCGTATTAATACCTTGATCAAGATAACAAGATTTGCGTTTGAATTGTCTCCTGATTAATCATTGATAGACAACCTTTCTGTTAAATGATTTGATTGTGTTATTTAAAAGAATATGAGTAAGTTGTCTAAGTTAATGAAATAAAATAATAAAATAAATTTTAAAGTTCAAATAAAATAAATGAACAATAATAATAACAGAAAATTTTCAATAAAATAAAATATTTTTAACATAATTTAATAGAAGGGATAAAAAACCTTTTGTCCTTAAAGTTTTTTCAAATTTTCATATTGGTTCCTATATTTTTATTTTGATTAAATAACTCCTTATATTTTTATATTATTAAGGAGTCAATTCTTGATATTTAAAAAACTAGTAATTTAATCTCTCTACTGGGATTAACACTATTAAAATTGAGATAATATAGTTAACAGTTAGTTGATTTGGATTGAAATGTAGATTATTAAGATTGATTGAACTGTATTTCTTTTTTAAAATGCAAATATCCACAGATGATTCAAATTTTTATTGATGTCTTTGTTTTTTACAAAAAAAATACGATACAACCATCCTTAATAATCTCAAGTCAATCCAAGTTAACCAACTGTTAGTTATATAATCTCAATTTTAATGGTGTTAATACTATCTTGAGGCTAAATGGATTACAATACAGAGTTTATAAAATATTAAGGCTCAACTCATATAAAACTATAAAAATTTATTTAATAAAAATAAAAACATAGGACCAATATGAAAAATTGGAAAATTTTTTAGGACTAGGTCCTTTATCCCTTAATAGAAAATTAATATACAATTATCTCCATTAGAAACTATATAAATTTTCACTAATAATGTAAATATTATATATATATATATATTTTCAATGAGTTCATATTTTGTATATATGACGCAAGATCATTATAAAAAGTAAAACTTGAGCTAATATAAAATGATCAAGTTAAAATTAAAGAAAGCTAAGGAATGAAAATAAAATATGAGATAAAATTAAAAGATGAAATTTAAAACATTTTTTTTCTAAAAGTTGAAGGAAAAGTTCAAATAAAATCAAGGTAATAAAAAATTCTTAATTTAAAACATTCAAAAACAAATTCTTGATTTAAAATATTTGAATTTTTAAATCTTTAAGTTAAATCTTTCAATTAAATATAATATTTTATTTTATTTCTTAACTTTATTTAATTTTAATTTGATCATTTTTTATTAGGTCAAATTTTATTTTCTTTACAATGATCTTTGAATCATACATACGTACGTGCATACATAGTCATACATATGTATATGTATTATTTTTCTATAATAACACTATCACATTGTTTAAAAGGCTTGTCTAGCAATGATTCTTATTCTCTCTCTCTGTTTTTTTTGGCCCGATCAATCAATGATTCAATCCAAACATTCTTATTCATTTAATTTGAACATGAGGCGCACAAGAGAAACTTGTCCATAGAAAATCCGGATGCTCAAGATTTTTCAATGGTATAATGATATAAAGGCAAAACAAAATTGAGACGTAAAATTCTTATATAATATTTTATTGTATTAATAATATTATTACTCAATGTTATATATGAACATGATAATTATACTTTTTTGGGTGACTATACTTTATTGTATCTTTATTTTGTATAACTAATTTTGTGTATCATATAAATATTGGAATATCATTTTTTATAATGTTAATATAAATGTATATCGCACACACATAATTAAAGTTTTAATAAAATTTATTAGTATGATCTGGGTTTCATTTTGCTTATATGCAATATGCATAATATATATATATAGTGGCTAGTTAATTGAAAATGAAGATACTTTCATTCAAATAAAATTCCAAGGGATTTGGACAGGCAGTTTAAAATGGTATTGTTACTATTATATATATATATATAACTATCTCGTATCTAATAATTTCGTATCAAATTCATATTGTCACTATTTTTGAAGGGGTTAAAACAAACCGGTTGAGTAACTTGTTTTACCCATTAGTTTGATTGAAATGATTGATTTTTTTACTTAACAAATTTTTAATACAATTATATCAAATTAGATCATTTAATTTAATTGATCATAAAGAGATAACTCATCTAACTCATGCTAACTTATGAGTTGTCCTGTTTAGTCCTATAATTTATATGTATTCTAATACATACATACATACATACATACATACATATATATATATATCACATATTATAATGTTACTTAATTACCAAAAAATAAAAAAGGATGTTACTTACTTATGTTTGGATTTTTTGTTAAATATCAAATGCTGAAAACATATTAATGACTTCAGATGTTAGAATATTAAATGTCACACAATGAATGATGATGTGCTTTTGCTTTTATTCTTATTTTTTAATAGACTTAAACGGGACCACCATGCTTAATCTATCTACTTTACAAATCCGATTTATTTTTCCAGCTCACCTAAGTGGGTCAAAACAGACTAGTCCGCTTAAAGTACATGGTTGCAGAATTTAACAAGAATGAAGGATAAGTGCAAAGTACAAAGGGGACAAAACAAATTAATGTAAAGAAATGAGAAGGGGATTGGTGGGCAAGGTATACTTTGATTTTAGGCCAAGTAACTCAGCAAAGCAAGGAAAGCCTTTCTGGCTTTGTCAGTGTCGAAAAGATTCACTCTCTTCCTCACGCATTCTTCCATTCTTTGTCTTCCACCAATCCCATAAATAACCCCTCCACTCACATTTGACATGTCCCATAATTAGAAGCTGAGTGAACATGGCTAATCCTTACACTGCATCTCTTAAGCTCATATTCATCTTCATAGTCACTGGCTCAGGTACTTTTCTCATTCTTAGGTTCTGTTTGGAAAGAGGGGAAAATAGGGGAGGAAAAAATTAAGGATAATTTAAACAGGGGGATGTCAATTGTCTAGATTTCCTTTTATTTTCTTTCTAGTTTTTCTCCCAATATATTTTCCCCTATCCAAATAAAAGATTAAGGTTTCTTCTTTTGTCAACATGTGTGAAACAAATGAAGCATTTCATGGTTCATGTCTCTTGCTTTGAATGCCTATGCCACTCAGATTCTTTTTTCTTTCCTCGAATTCTCATTTTGATAGAATCATCCTAGAAAAATTTGAACCTTTTTTTCTGGGGTCTCAACTTATTAATGTGGTCTCGGAAACTGATAAATTGTTCCCCGTCAGGTAGTTTGTTATGTTTTTACATGTAGTGTTATGAGATTCTACATGGGTAATATCATATCCCACAAAATATAATAGAAAAATTTACATCTAAGGATCCTGAGCTTAAAATTTTTAAGGAATAAAGTGTTATCAAATTTTGGAAATTTGATACTAGATTTTAAGGCTGATTGCTTAGCGATTTTAATTGTTGGGTGGCAGTCCTAGAATTGTGTGGAAGCAAGCAAACTTTCACTTTTGTAAATAACTGCAAGGAGACAATATGGCCTGGGATAAGTGACAATGAGAACTTCACCAGTGGTGGCTTCACATTGAAACCATGCCAATCACAAGCATTCACTGCTCCTGCTGGATGGAAAGGCCGGATATGGGCCCGAACAGGCTGCAACTTTGACAAAAATGGCAGTGGTAAATGCCAAACAGGTGGTTGTGGAACTGAAATGAACTGTACAGTCCCTGTAGATCCTCCAGCCACACTTGCCGAATTCACTCTTGGTGAAGTTGATTTTTATGATGTGAGCCTTGTGGATGGATTCAACTTGCCTATAGCAGTGCAGACTGTTAATGGCACAGGGAACTGCAGCAGTGTAGGTTGTGATGGAGATCTGAGACAGAACTGCCCATCCCAGCTAGCCATGAAGGACGATGGCAAAGTTATTGCTTGCCGGAGTGCCTGCGATGTCTTCAAAACCGACGAGTATTGCTGCAGAGGGACGCATGGAAATCCAGAGACATGCTTGCCTTCGAACTACTCAAAGAGTTTTAAATCTGCGTGTCCTGCAGCATATAGTTATGCATATGATGATCCAACAAGTGTTAAAACATGCTCCGGAGCAGACTTCGTCATGACATTCTGTGGATCGAGGTAAACATTGAGCTCGAAACCTCTTGAACACCAAGACTCTATACTACATCAAATTCCAACTCAACTGTTCATTATTAATATCTCTAATAGTTTTCATACAATAAGATGGTCCAAATACTAGAAAGACATTGATAATGGAGTTCATACAGATTTGTACCACATAATTCTCATTATTTACTTGCACATCTATCGTAACACCTGATATTCTTGTTAAACGCAGGAATCAAACGGTGTCCAACAATCAGCATTCATGTAATGCATCAGAAGCTTATAAAGCCTTACCTCAGAGATGGTGGATCCTGATGCTGCCACTGGCTTTCATATTTAGTTCATGGGTCACATCTTAGCAAATCATGCATGTTGAAGATCTTCTTTTCAATCAACACCTTCACTAGTTCTCTTCATTTGAAACTTCCTGGTTGCTTTCCTTGCTTTTCACACAAAGTAAATTGAAGATGTCTTCCAGCCTTTTTACACACATGTGCATACAATTTTTTTCTTTCTCAGTCATATCACTTCTTTTCTTTCCCTCCTGGCTAGGGCTTTGATAAGGCATTAAATGGCAATGAGAACCATATCTAGATTATTTCAATCAATAACGATTAAACAGCTGTAAAGCTGGTTTCAAATTTTGACTTCAGCTTGTTTCCAATAGCAAGCTGCGACAAATATGGTGGAAAAATTAGAAAAGGAAGCAAGCTAATAATTATTTTTATAATTAATAGCCCAATGGAGATGGGTCCAAACATTCTACACGTCTCATCTGAACACACTTGCGTGTACGTGCAGCTATTTGCATGCAAAAATTATCACTCAGTTAAACATACAGAAGATACCTTTCTCCTAAAAGCAGCATTTAAAGAGAATGCAATATATTGAATGTAATGGAACAAAATCTGCAGGCTGAGACTTTTATCCATGAGAGTGGACCAGGAAAAGAAATGGGGTGAAGCAATAAGGTGAGTGGAGAAATAACTCATCTCTTAGCTCCAGAAATTCTTTATCTCCAAGGAGAAACACTCCCATTCCTACAGCATAGTTCATCGTTCATCTTCATAAAATATTGATTCCCCTTGGATGAGTTACACTATCATACAGAGGAGAAGATCCAACAAGGGCTATGTTGCCTATACAGAATTACTTTCTCATCACACCTATAGACAAAACTTAGATAAATTTTAAATGTTTGCTGTCAAATTCTCCAATAAAAACATAAAACACGGAGAAACTGCTTTGAAAGGCCCAATTAAATGTTATTGAGCTGGAACGTATCATGGTTCTGTTGGAGAATTTGATAGCGAACACATAAAATCTATTATATCTACTTCAGTCCATCACATATTAGTGATTGAACTGAAGTTCAAACTACTCAGGTCAAGCATTTCATCAAAAAGTCAAACTAGTACATGAATGTCAGCGGCTTTACAAAAGAATCGACAGAAAATTACATCTTTTGTATTCTATAAGCAACCATGATGATGGTGCCACTATCTATCTGGACTTGGCACCACTCTGACTTCTTTGTGGTTTTTCTTGGTCCCCAGTTTCCTTTAGGGGACTTACTGATCTCGACTCATCATTTTCATATGGTAAAACCACTACAGGGGCAGCAGGCACCCCATGCCAGCGCTCCCTCACCATACTAATGAACTTCTTTACCATTTCTCTCCGGAACTCAAGCTCTCGTGTAAAGAGATCCAAGATAAGAAAGGAAAGAATGTACTTGAATGGGATGATGAGAAGAAGGGATGCAGAAGATAACAGAAGCAATGCTACCTCAGTAGTTACCTGAAAAGGATCAAATTGAATGTAGGTCATAAGGTCAATGACGGGATTTAAAAGGCACCAAAACAAACTAATTTCTGAGACTAAGTATAAGATATTCGACCTGATTATTTAAACTTTTCAAAATAGTGATTTTCAAATTGTTTAAAAAAGTGATTAATTGTTTAGAGATTTTATGAAAAATAGAAATTTTATGTTTGGTTAGAATTAAAAAAGCACTTTTTAAATTGTTTAACAATTAAAGAGAAAAGTAAGAATTTATATTATAATATTTCTTCAGGGCTAAATATTGTTATTTTTACAATTTTTTAAATTAGTAGGTGCACCTCTACCTCTTTTAACTTTTTTTCTCTCATCTATCGCAACTATTTTTTTTTTTCAGAAGCTACTTAAAATAACTTCTCAAAATAAACAGAAAATTACTTTTTTTCATATTCTAATTATTTTTAAGAGTTTAAACAAATATCCAAAAAAAGTTTAAAAAGTGATTTTTTTCATAAAAAAAGATGAAACAATCAGGCTTATTGTTTGATATAAATAATTTCTCATAACCTGTACTATTGTACCTGTGGATGACCTGAAAGCAAAATAGAACGCATTTTGAGAAGTGCAACATTCACTTGCTGCATATAATTCTCAACATCACGCATAGCATCTTTTACAGCAATGATCTTTTGTATAGTATTTGATGGAGGCTGATCGAGTATCGTGACTTTGCCAAAAGATCTTCCAAGACGGCCTTGCTCCTTAAGCCCCCTGATTGTCAGCATTCCAGCTGCCACGATCATCAGCATCATGGGAAACACATATGACAGCAAGTTTCTGGTAAGGAAAATCAACAAATATATACATCAGCTCAAAATACAATAACGTACAAGGTACCCATTAAGCAATTAGCCCAAATCCAATCATTGAAGTAAATTTTGAACTAACAAATTTTATTAATATGTTCCATCATAGTAAAATGCCTTCAGAAGAAGTTTATAAGGAAGACACATGTGACCAACCAATATAAACTCTGTCACAAGTTAAAATCAACTATAAGTGGAATGACATGAATGTCTAGGATTCTTTAAGCACACCTTTTTACATTGATAAACTTTAAATCTTTGAAACAGTAAACCAAAAGATCAAAACAGAAATTGCAGATTTTACCTGAATATTGGCACAAGACAATACATTATGAAAAATTTTGAAGTGAATTGCGCAAATACTGTAAATAAGTTCAAGGGTATATAATCTGTACTATAACTTCACTCAATAAAAACTGAGTAGAGTCATAACCAAAAATATTTTGTGAAGAAATGGGGACCCGAGGGAGAGAATGGAAGAGATGAAAGTGCATCTCAATCTACTGTAGCAATAAGTCCAAAACAGAGACCTCTTTCAGCATTATGAATAATGCAATCCTGAGCTAAATTCTTGAAAGCCGATGCCTATATATATATTGGATAGTTTCATAAACATATTCTCCTACAACATGTCCTGTGCTTTCATGCATGTGGATAGTATTCTAGAATTCTGATAAAGCCATCATAGTCTTTGGCTTAATATATATTTTCTTTTTGGGAGAATATCTTATCCTAAGTTGTAAGGATGGCAAGACTCTTATTTATTTCTTTGTTTTGGGATTGTCCTATCTTGTATTGTTTTTTCTCTTATAAATAAACTCCCTTTCTAAGATTAAAAAAGTTAAAATAATAAATACAGCAAATAAATGCCCGTAATTCACTGGATCTTCACATCAACTTAAGCCTCGCCCTAGTTGCAAATGAAAAAAAGGAAACAATCACAAGAAACATGAGTTAATAGGGAAGTGGATCAACCTAAAAATTATTACGTAGACAACTCCCAGAAAAGCAACAGTCATGTGTGGCTCCTCCCAGCGCCTTAGTTTCTCAAGATTTCTTGCAGTTAAGCTCAGAGGAAACATAAGCTCCTGCACAAGAACAAGGTCACTATTTAAAAATTTACGATTTTGGGATCTTATTAAAAGAATAGAGCAAAATGGAGCACTAGTAACTACGACCTAGTCAAGGTGAAATTTTTACACTTTTGCAACTGTGCCATAAACTGAACTCAATCTACAGTCAACTATTATTAATTATCCATCATAAATGTCATTCATCGTATAAGAAGCAACAATGCAATATCAAGTTCAATGTATGTAAAATTTTCAGCATGCTATTATTTAGATTGTGACATGGTAAAATGAAAGACCAAAGAGAATCTTTCTTCTGCTACAAATAGCAAGGATTAGCAAGTGGCAATATTTAGCACATGTAAATTTTTTTTTTTTTTTGTTTCCATTAAAGGCTGAGAATTAGTATACATCTTACAAAGGTTGAACAGATTTTTATAATGACAATAGCTATAGCAATATCTTGATTGGATACTATAATCTTTTTATTTTTTTCCCTTGTGATAACCATAACCAACCTCTGTAAATGGGAAAGTAACATTTAAATGATAAACAACTTAAGCTGCAGCAAAACCAAGAATTCCCACATAATCCAGAAAAAGGTGATCACGTAAAACTGTTTCTCTCCTCAGAAATCAACTGAATAGGCGATAGACTTGAAGTTAATTTGAACAAGGTCCTCTCATAAAATAATGAAAAATTAATGAAAGAGTGGTCCTAGAATGATCAAATGGAAACTTTTCAGCAAGATATATGACTTCAAAATCAAGAGGGAAGAATACATTGAATCATCTGATTAAAGATGAGTTAAAGTCTGGACATTCAGTTACAGCCAGGGTGTGAGATAAAGTAAAGGGAAAATTCGACTTAAGGAATCATATGTGGTATAAGTACTCTAAAGGACCTAAAATCAAAATTCCCCCTAAAGACCAAGGTTACCATGGGTGTTTCTCAAAGTTACCATTCATGCTCTCTGAAGTTAAAAATCCAAAACATTTTTGTAACATCAGGAAGTACTAACCGTAACTTTCAGATTTTTAACTTTAGAGAGCATGAATGGTAACTTTAGATAGCACCAATAGGAAAGCATCAATAGTAACTTTAGTCTTTTAGAGGAATTTTAAATTTTAAGATCATTTAATATAATTATTACTTTATATGGGCTCTCAGGTGGAATTCCTTAACTTATTATATCAGAAATGGTAATGATACCAATTAACAAGATTTGAAATCAAAATCTGTAGATTCCATTCTGCAAGATTCATTTAGATTGAGTTTCTATGATTACGAAGATTACCAGTTTGAAAGGTATCTATCATTAAAAAATCACTTAAAAAGAACCATAATTGAATTACGAGAGAGAATACCAAACTAAGCTTCCCCAACCTTGAAAAGATCAATATTGCTGGGTATGCCTTGTAGAGTTGCAGCATCAATGGTAGCTTGAGTTTTCTCTACCGTCTGGTACTTTCTCTTGCATGTTTCTGCAGCTCTTTCTACAAGTGATAAATCAGCCACAACAAGATTCTTACTTAATACTAAGCCTTGTTTAACTGAAGAGTTCTTCCAGAAATTTGTGGAAGCACTTGATGCCCAAGATGGAGCTTTCATCCATTTCTGTAGGTATACACTGCCATCTATGTCAAAAACATGGTTACGACTATCCAGTGATTCATTAGAGGGCCCAGTTTCCTGAGCCAGTTTATTGCGGGTATTCATAAATCCTGTAACCAGAGGGCCACTCCAATAATTTACAGCCAAAGTTTGGAGGACAATATCACCATATGGTGCATATTTTAAATATGAGAACTGAACAAGTTTGGTGGGATCATCTAGCAACTTCCGCATCTGTTGAAGGACCTGAAGCCTAGCTATACAGTTAATGGCACTGGCTCTTGCTCTTTCCTTTCCTTTGCGACAGCCATACACGTCAAACAATGATTCATCAGCATCATCAGGTCCATACTCACGTGCAAACTTGTGTAAAGCAATAATTTCACTTAACAACGCATACCAAACATCTCTCCTCATATCACCTCCTAAGTCAACAAATTCAAGGACCCATGTTTCCGACCTAAATATGGATAAAAGTAGAAAAAGAAACATAAGACTTTTTAAAAATGCCAGAGAACCACTACCCAACTGAGAAGGTAATGACAACAATGAAGGAATTTTACAATCGTAAGAGAACCAATGATCCCAAAGGAAAGGAAACCAAGGATCCCAGGATATGAAGTAGTTTTATAACTGTAAACCATAATCTTACTCTTAATCCAAATAAAGGGCAAATAGAAGACATAAGAAATTTTGAGTTATCTCACCCAAGATATTAATACCAGAATGTAGGAAAGCTTAATAGATTATTAACTATGCACGCAATTTTGTTTGCACAACAACCTAATGTGAAATTATTAAAGATATATTCTAGGCAAAA
Source organism: Adenanthera pavonina (assembly GCA_026686845.1). Lineage (NCBI taxonomy): Eukaryota > Viridiplantae > Streptophyta > Magnoliopsida > Fabales > Fabaceae > Adenanthera > Adenanthera pavonina. Next base: position 17,942,693 of record JAIVEN010000017.1, read on the forward strand.
GAATAATATCATAGGATTATGATTTGATGTATCATATATTGTTCTATTTTAATAATTTGTTAGGATTTTCCTTTTATCTTATATTTTAAATTTAAATTGTCCTATTATTATCTTGCATTTTAATGAGCCTATGGGTTCTATACAAGACCCTTAATAGCTAGGGTTAGACAGCTCAGATTGATTGATTAATGAAGTTCATTTAATTCTCCCTTATTTCTTCTACATTTCCCTCTTTTTCTTTATGCTTGCTTCTGGCCTTACGTCATAACATAAATAGATGATTCAGTAACACTAATAAGGAATGTTGAAGAAGCTGACTCACTCTGAGCCAAAAGAAACAGAAACAGCTGAGTCAAAAAGAGAAGACCCCAAAGGTCCAACTTTTGCTTTCTCCACCTGTAATCCTTCGTACGTAAGATCCAGTCTCATGGCTTTCTTCTCTCCCAAGAAGCCAACAGTCTGAAACATAAGTTTGAAAAAGGTCAATCATACAAAATGTTAATTGCTCATATCAGAATCTTTTACTGTTTGATCCATCATCAATTTATCATTTTACCAACTCAAGTGATATAGTCAGTCCATACCATGCACATCAATCCTTAATTATTACGTTTTCAACCAACTCTCTAGGGTTGATTACTAACAACTGAAACATCAAATTAAAAGCCATAAATCCTAGTAAAGCAGTAGCAGGCATAACAGATAGTCTAATTGATATTTCCCAGAGTTCAAATGCTCCCTAAAGTCCCTGAGTTGAAGAGGGAGATGGTGAAAGTTTTTAGGATCCCTTCAAATAACAAAGATTCAAATTTCCACATTCACTAGTACACTTTCAGTCTATTTTAATTTCCATTCTCTCAACTCTCCTAAGGATTAATTCAACTAAAGATCAAGTTGTTAGGTGAATGCACATGAATAGTTTTATCATAATCTCAAATGCACCCCTTCACACAAAAGTTCTTTGGGCTTGAAGTACGGGCAAAGCACGTAATGGTTTGTAGTGAAACTTAATTTCAATAGGGAAACAGGGAACAAGGATCGAACTCTTGACTCTGTGGTTGTAGAGGTTCTAATATCATGATGAAGACCAATTAAACCTAAAAGCTTAAAGTTAAGACCCATGAATAGTGTTATTATAATTTCTAATACTTTGTCCATTGGGAATCTCAACCTGTAGGAAGGCATACTTTGCATTATAAGATGGAGTCTTGTAATCTTCTATGAGTAAAATATTCCAGCAGGAGTCAAATTGCATTTCGGCTTGAGTTTAAAGCATTGTATGAAGAACTATACTGAATTGGCCGGTCAAACTGAAAAACCATTGAATCAGTCACTGGGTTGGTCTGGACAAAGGGATGAACATTGAACAAGCCCAAAAGAGAACCGATTAAGAACCAACCGAATTGGTCGTAAAATGGTCAAAACTGGTAAAACTAGTGGTTCAATTGGTCAAACCAATCGATTTTTTTTAAATTTAAACCATGTTTCTAAACTATGATTTATGCATACATATACCTATACCTAATAAGTATTGGGAAAAATAGACTTATGAGCAAATGGTCAAGAAATATGTGTGTATATATATTATAAAATTATAAAATAAAATACGCATATGCATTATAAATATCTTACATCCCATAATCATTTTATTTTTATTTTTTAAATTATAACATATTTATTAAAATTTTTAAATTATAATTTTACTTCTTATCTTTACTGACTTTACATTTTTTTAAATTCATTGTTATTTTTTATTTGAAATCAATTTTTATATATATATATTTTTTATCTTTCTTATTTAAAACAGTTAGTATGCAGTTAAAAAAAATATTAATTTAATCACGACGGGTTCAACCATGGTTTGATCACTAAACTGTGAATTAGTATGTGAATTAGTATCTGAACTAGTTTAATGGCCGGTCTAGTTTTGATAACTTGATTTAAACATCAAAGTCACTGATTTTTCTCATTGGCATGTTCCCTGGTTTCCGCAAAGGAAATCAGGAATATAAGAATACCATGACAACTTGAGCACATGATTGTGAGACAAGTAATATCTACATGGACCTAACATTTTTGGGAAACTACTCAAAATCTCTGGTTTTTCTATATTTAATCAAGTGCGCTTATGGTTTATCCATCTGTTTTTCTACATTTCTTCTTACCAAGATGATTTTGACAGTTTTGTCCAGTTTTATAAAGAAGAGAATACTAATTCAATAGTGAAGAATGCTTATGTATCAATAAAGAATTTCACATATGAACTTAAGTTATTACTGTCCATTAACAAATGACATCATCAAAGAGAACCATCTTCTTAGCTGTCTCAGTCTGAATATTTTACCTTATAGTCTTCTCTTCATATTTTATTCAATTGACATGTGACAGTGACAGCTACAGGTGGTCTAGTTGCAAGCAACTATGTCATAAGTATCGGAAATAATGTACCTAGAGTAAGTAAATGCTAAAGAAGGCTGAAAGTGTAGAAGAAAAGGACCCCAAACGAAAGAAGAGCTCATTTAGGCAAGGGGAAAAATCATGCAATAACGCCAAGTATGTAACTAGTCAAAGATATTTGTAGAATTCCATTCTGTTCCCAATAAAATCTAATTTTCTGTGCCATAACAGACAAACAGAACTAATCACATGGTGATGCCAAAAAACAAAGAACTAGTCATAAGACATTCTTTGAGATCCCTTCCTTTCTATGGTCAGATGTTGGCCTTGCACAAAATTCTGACAATTAGCAAGAGACATAGATTGGAAAATTTCATAAGTTACATATTTTAAAGGATGCAAATATCAAAGTCTCTGAAAAAACAAGCACATGAGCATCTCATAAAATCATTAAATACCTCAAAATAGATGGCTTTATCAGTAAGAGTGAGTTTGCCTGGCCATGCCACATTCTTCTCCCATTTCAGCACAGGCTGCTTGTTGTTGGAACCAAGGCATAGAATTTTCTCCTCAGAAAGTTGAGGAAACTCCGGAATATGATATGACTTCTGTCCTTCATACACTCTACAGAAATATCAGTATAAGTCAAGCATAATAGTGCTGAGTAACAGAGGTTGTTTAGATGTTTTAACGAGCACACAAGCAGAATCAAGCAACCATGGGGACAGAACAAACCATAAAAAGACACTGCAAGTAAAAATGTCTGCCATCTTTTTATTACAAGATACCAGTACTCAGGTAAATTTATAGCAGGAGATATGCCTACTAACAAGATATATCTGGTATGAGCTCTCAGTGTACTAGATTAAAAAATTGAATAACAAGGAAAGGTGTCGGAAGTGACATGATAACAAGAAGTTCAGAGGGACTTACAAAAGAAGAAACTAGAAGAGAAAGAGCATCCACCATACATTATAAAAATGGGACATAGAAAGTTTTGAAGTACCAATCATGACAAAAAATGTCATCTTATGAAGAAAAAAGAAATTCCAGTTTTTCGTATTTGTTTAATGACTATAACTAATCAGATCCAAATAAAATAGAGTGCCTACTGCACTACATGCACTTGAGATTTGAAATTTGTTAGTCCATTTATCTTTCTGTGACTTGTGTGATCAGAACCACATATTGCTTGTATGTCTTCTCAAGAGATTTATCATATCTCCAACAAAAAGATTAAACTCACTTGATAAGTTCATTAATGTAAGTCAGCCACAAGCTCAAAGAGATTCCCCCCTGATCACCAGCAAGAGCCTTGAATAGATTGTGTGCTGTGGGGTAGTCAACCACACCAGAGACAGCAGGAGCAACACGAACAAAAGCCTCTTCTGTGACCAGCTTACTCTACAAAGCCAATAAGAAGTCATTATCCAAAGTTCTCTTCCTCCCTCTCTAAATCATTAGATGCAAGAACCGAATAAAACAAAATCTAAAAAAAGATGAGAAAACCGGCATGAAAGTTGATATTTATACAGGATAGCATTGATTAAATTCATACAATAATTTTTCCCAGCTATCATACTCCAAATTTTCTTTCTATCTTATAGATACTTATTTCTGATGTTAATGTCTATTGTAGTCTGAGGCTGGTTAATTCCTTGATAACTTTAAAAAGTTCCCAACTGCATACTCTCTCTCTCTCTCTTCCTTCTTGAAAGAGAGTCAGTCTAAGAAATTGCATACAATGAAGAAACAGATTACACAAAAATAGAAATGAAAATGCAGGCATCAATATGGAATTAAGGGAGAAACTGAGCTTTAGTTGGAGTCACTTTCAGTCCAATGGGTCCTGTTCACCATCCTTGAAAGTTTGGACATTAAGTCAAACAGATAAAATCAAAGCATGGGAGCCCTGAAATCAAAATATTATGTCTCCAAACAGGAAACAGATCCTCCAAACTAAAGGTCACAAAATGTGGACTGGATTACCCATGATGACAAATCAACCATATAGAAACTCATATCATACAAGACGACTAACATTAACATATGAATCTGTGGAAACAGGCATCCTTGTTTCTCATAAAAAGCTATACACTTGCACTTTATTCTCTAAAGTGTCCCCTAAACTTCAGGTGAGCCAAATTTTTTCCTAACATATCTTCCATAAGCAATCAGCAGAACATAAACATTTTCTAACAGTGGTTGAATTGCTTAAGACAAGAAATGAACCTGAAAAGAGGCCTTCTCTAAATTGCTTGAAAGCTCATCACTGTAAGGATTTTCCCATGCAAGCATGGTTATGAAGATAAGCCTCTGGAACGCAGGTTCCTACATGATGTTTAGAACAACAGGCATAGCATCAATCCACTTTTTAAATTGCAGAGTTGAGTTTGACAGAATAAAGTTTTATGTGAAATTAAAATAAGAGAGAGAGAGAGATAGGTATGGGGGGAAAGAGAGAAAAGAAACCTCAACAGTTAAAAATAAAAATTTAATATACGTGCCCAAGGTAAAAATAAATAAATAAATAAAGATACTTAAACTGTAAAATCAGATAATCAATCCAAGTGATTTCACCATTGGCAGATGCAAGTGCGAAGAATACAAATTTGCAACCAATCCAAGATGTAGTAGTGGTATATTTGGATATTCTCTTTAATATAATAGGAGAAAGTGCAAAATTCAATTGGGTGAATTACTAGACCAGCAACTAGATCAACATGTCTTGAAACAACAACAACATTAGCCTTATCTCACTATGTGGGGTCGGCTACATGGATCATAGGACGCCAATGAGATTTATCAAACGCCATCTCTTCAGATAAATCATTTCTCAAAAGGTCATTCCTTATAACTTCCCTTATTGTCCTTTTTGGCCTTCCTCTACGCTTTTTTATTGGGCTTCAGGTCATTTGATCAACTCTCTTCACTGGCTCCTCTTGCCCTCTTCTTTGTACATGCCCAAACCACCTTAAACGATTTTCCACCATTTTCTTCTCAATAGGTGCTACCCCAACTTTCCTTCGTATACAGTCATTTCGTATCTTATCCAATTTTGTATGACCACACATCCATCTCAACATTCTCATATCTGCAACTTCCATCTTATGCTCTTGTTGTCCTTTCAAAGCCCAACATTTACTACCACCTACCACATAGCATTGCTGGCCTTATAAATCAACATATCTTGAAACATTAGAACACAATCAAAGACACAAATCTAGAATGTAAAAATTGCAAAGGATTTAGCGAACAAGCTACTCAAACGAGAGGAGGGCAAGGGTAGGATTAATTATCAGGAACTGAGGGCTACCATAGAGGGTTCTTTAGGTGACAAGGGGCCTGGATATCCATAAGCACAACCATAGGATACTAAGACTCATGGTCATGGCAATAAAAAAAGAGAAAAAAGAATTGTGGTTGTTAACCAGATGCCTGATTAGTTTGAAGCATCTTCATCAATGAAGGGATGGAATTAGATGAAAAATTCCATGCCTCCCCTCAATCAGAACACCATGTATGAATTCAATATCCCCTTCATGCTGTAACCAAAAGGGTAACAATCCTCAAATTGCTTGCTGATATGAATCATCACCAATCTTAAAGTAAAAACTAGTGTTAAAAAAACCAGATCGGACTAGCCGGTTTGACCAGTTTCCGATATCAGGTCTGGTCCGGTCATAGAGCTTGACCGCCCCTTTTCAGAACTGTTGAGAACCGATCAAATCAATTTTGAACCAGTGATGAACCGATTAAACCAGTTTATTTTTAAATTTTTTTTTTAAATTTAAATTTTTTTTATTTTTTAAAAATAAAATAACATTATTTTTAGTATTAAATAGCATTATTTTTTGTATAAATTTTTTTCTTTCTATATTATAATATTGTATAAATATTGTTATGATATATAATTATTAATAATGATAAATTTACTTAACAAATAATATGAAAAAAAAATATCAATTGACTATTTTGAATTCAAAATATGTTTACAAAGGAATATTAACTTATTTAGATTTTAATATTAGGCTGTGAAGTTTATTAATAATATTTTTATTTTCTATATAATGTATAAAATTAAAAAATTATTAAATTTATTACCACCGGTTTAATTCCGGTTGAACCATGGTTGAATCATTGAACCTTGAACCAGTGCCTTAACCAGTTCAATACCCAGTCCGGTTTTTTGAACCTTGGTAAATACTGATCATACATATTTACCATATGTCTGAAGATATTTTTAACTAGAGCAGGAAGAGAGCAAACAGAGAAGTTGATGAGAGGAAGGAGTAGCATTGGACAGATAAAATATGCATCAACAGAGAAACAACAAACCCAATTTTGTGGCTTTTAAAATCAGGTGTGCATCAAAATATTGAACTTTCAAAAAAATAAAATTAAGCCATTAGAACAAAATATGCATCCTCCGGTCTGTGACAAGAAGAATGAAAAACTCAAATCAGGATATCTTATCCTCCAACAAGTCCTATTTTTTTCTCTAATAAAATTTCTTATTATTTTTTTCTTGAAAAAACCCCAGATGTTTCCACCTATATTCTTCAAAACAGAACACTAAAAAATTTCCACTTCATCATCACAAGTACATAGATCATACTGTACCTTTAGGGAAGGATGAATATCCGAACTATCCCTTGACAAGAACCTAAAGCAGCAATATTCAACCAAATTACGGGCATCACTGGATACCGATTCAGGAACAAGGGCTTCATAAATTTTCTGCATTTTCTTCCCAGTCAGTCCATTCATCCTGAATATCTTATTTCAAGAAAAAAAAGTCAAATAATACTTTCCTTGTATTAGTTGGATAGGCATAAACTGAGAAGAAAATAGAATATCAAAATAGAGACATAGTCTATCTTCATTAATCAACAAATTGTATGAACTTATGTCAAGAAAAGATAAATAGACAAATAGAGCAATCCCTTTGAAAGCACAATGCTATAAGAACTAACAGATCAGGCGATCTTCTAAAGCTACAATTTTCTACTAAAATTAATTTCCCCAACTGACAGAATAATACTTCAAAGATCATCTCCATGATAATTTTATTAAAAAAAGAAAATCATTCAACTGAATCTCACAACTCATTGCTGCTTTCCAAAATCTGACATATATGTTAATATTGAAAGAAAAGAAACTTATGAGAATAAATCCCAAAAAAAGAAAAAGAAAATTACCACAAAACAATCAGCAGAAACTATAAAACAACAAATTTCTATATTCTTTTCCTTTTGTTTCTCTTTCACTGTACTTTTTGGAAAGTAAGCTGTCATTTCGTATGCACTTTCCAAGGATGAATTCCTGTATCATGTAGCATTTTAATAAACTAGATTTTTAATCCCGTGCGATGCACAGGAAAGCACAAACAAACGAAACACGGGATCCAAGATAAATCATATAAGTAACATTACAACACTATTCATAAGCCATTTTTCCAAATTAGCTTCCTATAGGATTTATATTATAATTACTACATAGTGTTGAATTGGTCGATATATAATCCAGCCTACGAAAGCACTTAGTCAAGGACCAACACACAAAGGTTTCACCTAACATAAAATGTGGTACACGCATTCACCTGCTAAATTGCTCAATACATATAACAGCAACTAGAGAAAGAAAGCCATTTTCTGTTCTGCGGTCAATGGTCTGCTCTACCATAAATATGTCTTCCATAACTTGAAATCCAAAATCATCTTCAGGACCAGGCTTTCTATTTTGACCAGATTTTGCAAGTGGGGAAGACACTTCATTCAAAAAGTGTTGGGTCTTCGATAGTAATATATTCATTCTTTCTTGGATTGTGCCTTTCAAGAGAAATGAAGTTTAAAATTAGAGGACAGCCAAAATGAGGGAGTGAAGTAAATATACTGATGTACAATAATAAGTAGTCAGATGGAAAAACCCAGGAGTTCAAGAACACATAATTGAACACATCCACGTCATGTTGCTTGACAAATGTAAATGCTCACTGATTCATAAATTCTATTAAGAAATAGATGGTGCAAGTAATAAGAGTTTAACCAACATAGTTAGAAAAGTGAAATACCGATATAGCTAGTAGCCAATCAAGAAAAAGAATTAAAAAAGGTAGCAGTATCGACTTGCAGTTACCTCACCAAGAATACAAGTGGGAGCTTGGTAGTTCAATGCAAGTGACCAAGCCTGAGCAGGCCAACTTTTATTGCAGATAGCATTTTCCTTTTATTTTTGTTCAAATAAAGCATTCCATTAAAGCTATCCAAAGAAAAAAAAAAAAGCATTCCATTAATTTGGCTACAAAAGTCATCGATTTCCTAGTCTTTAACTCCATTCTAATGAGTTTCTTTTCCAGTGATGTGTCACTCTATTCAACTTGCTCTGTTGTCAATGCCATACCACAGTTATGGCAGAGGCTGAGGGAGAAAACTTTGGTAAAACTTTTATATCTTTGTGATATCAAGCTTCCCTAAAAGAACATAATAAATGGACAGTTTTTTATATTTATTATTATCACATGATTGGATCTTTTAAAAAAATTTCTCCACGTGTCATATTTTAATTGAAGATCCTGCAAATAGCTAAGAAACTTAAACTAAGTCTAATCAACTAGTACAAAATTGAAACGTTAAAGGCCACCCGAGGTAGTGCTGTTGTGCTGTTTGCTTATACTGGACCTATGAACCCTTACCCTTGGAACTCGGAAACTCCATCAAAACGAGTTGACAAATCAGGTATGATCTAGGAGACTACGAGTTTCCTTCCTGACCATTTTACGATAGCTTTTGAACACAATATTACAGCACCATAAGTACAAACACAAATTATATCGAATAATTAATTCCAACAAACATACTTCAAAATAAAAATTTAGAGAAAAGAAGGAAATCCACATACTAGCGTTAATATCATTCAGCTTCCATCTATCCCCCAAAGATTGTCGCCTGAAATTGAACGGGAATTTCTGCTCTGAAACTATCCTTGTCGAGGATTTGTATTTACAGAACCCTCCCCTGTAAGAAATCACATAATTGGGGGTCGCCGGCGAAGTTCTCAACTGAGTCAAAGGAAATTTAGGCCCCATCTTGATGTATCTTTTTTCTAAATTCTCAGGGTTGTAGCGAGGAACTCACAAGGAATGATCAATCATAAAAATTTTGCTTTTTTGTAAAAAGAAGAGGGGAACAGAAGATGCCAGAGACTGAAGTGGAGAAGATAATAGTGAGTGAAAGCACAAGTAGGATTTGGGAAGATGCTCTGGCTTGCTTTGTAATTGCCACATCTATCAATTGGCTTTGCGATTCCAGGCTTGGACTTTTGTGCGGTGAGTGACGCGGATGCCGCCGCGGCGGTGCACGTGCTAAAGGATTTCTTATTTCCAGACACGGAACCGAATGATTGTTTCCGAAAACATTGAATGGTGAATCTTATTGTCCAAACGCATGAATTAATTCATCTAAATTTGAGAAAACAACTTAGAGAAAGTTACGGACAAATTTTAAAACATGATAATATTTATTTAAAATTTTTAACACTAAAAAATATTATATTTGAATCTCATATTTTAAAAAATAAATATAAAAAATTTTATTATTGGGTATAAAATCATGAAATATGAGTATAAAATATTAAAACATGATTTTATACTCAATAATAAAATTTTTTATATTTATTTTTTATAATTTTATATTTATTTTTTAAAATTTTACATTGATTTTAACTATACGACTTACATATAATATTTTTTAAAAAACTTTTTAATAAATATTTTTATATTTTAGAATTTATCTGTGATTTTCCCAACGACTTACTCTTACCATTCCATGTATTTTTTTTATTATAGGTGGCATTGTAAATGTTTTTATGTTGTTAAATATAAATCAATTTTTATAAATTTTTAAAATATTAATTACTTTATTTTTAAAATATCTTTATTTTTGTGTAAGAGAAATTAAATTATTTGAATTTGTAATATATTTATTAGGGTTAAGGATGTAAATATATCAATTTTAAGATAATTTTAATGTTTTAACAAACTTTTATGAATTCTGATAAACTAGTTGGATGTGACTTACATTAAGAATCGAAGGGAATACTTTTTAATCAAATCAAGTGGATTAAAAAAAAGAGTTAAAATTATTTTATTACTTCCTCCCTTCTTTATTATAAGTCATGTTTTACAAAAATTTAAATATGTAAAATATAAGTTATTGAGTATTAAATTTTTATTTTCATGTTTATTCCTCATTAAATAATTATAATAGAGATATTAAGAAAGAAATAATTAAGATAAGTATAATTTAGTAGGGACAATAGTAAAAAGTTATAGTAAATCTTACAAAATTAAAAAATTTTAATTATTTTTTGTATGTATAAAACAATTAAAAATAACTTATAATAGAATATAGGAAAAATACTATAATCTTTTTAAAACATATGTTATTTTTCTAAAATTACTTTTATTAAATTTTTTTCTATTTCTCTCCGGTCTAAGTCAAATAGAATTTTTTTTTATAATACATAATAAATAGCCTTATATTTTGGAAAAATTATTAAATTTAGGACGGAAGAATATATAATCGACATCATTATCTTGACGGAAGAAAAGAATTAAATAAAGCGTATGCTCATTTAAGTGCATTTAATTTTAAATGAAATGCACAGAGTAAGTTGTTTGGGGAAAGTTCATGTGACCAAGCATTTTCTCTATTTTTTATTATAAATTATAATACATAGGAATTGAATCATGCAAAATATAAAATATATTATAATTATTAAATATTTATTTCTATATGTGTGTCTTATTAAATAATTATAATGAAGAAAGAATAAAAAAGATATAATTAAAATATGTTATAATTTAATATGAGTAATATTATAAAATTATGATAAATTTTACGGAGTTCAAAAATTTTAATTAATTTTAAGTATGTGTTAATCGGTTAAAAGTGATTTATAATAATAGAAAGATTGAATAAAATATAATTATTATATATTAATTCCTTGGTTTCAAAATATATGATAAATTTAATAGGAAATAAGATTTCAAAATATAAATGATTTTATGAAAGTTAAAAGTAATTTAATAATTTTTTTTCATTTTTACTTTTATTTATTTATGATAGACCTCAATTAATGTGATTTATAATGGGAAACAAATGGAATAAAATATAGTTATTATTAATTACTTTCTGTTTCAAAATATATGGTGAATTTAATAGGAAATAAGATTTCAAAATATAAATTACTCTTTCTGTTTCTTATGATAAGACTCATTTAATTGAATTATGCGAATTAAAAATGAAAGTTAAAATTAGTTAATTATTTTAATTTCTCCGAAAATCACAATATTTTTTCTAAAACTGCACTTATTTAATCTCTTTTTATCTCTTTTTGAAATACATTAACTAGGAGCATCATTTGGCAATGTATAATAAATACTACCTTATATACAATAAACGATTTTATATTTAGGACTAAAATAAAAGACCTTATATTTACAATTAGAGGGAGCATTTTATGATAGTTAGCAACAATTTAATAATTTTTTCCATTTTTACTCTTATTTATGATAGACCTTAGTTAAGATAGATACTTGACTTTTTCTCATGGTGAAGAGAAATTAAAAAAATAATAGTAATTAAGATGGGTAATTTAAATCAGGCTAATTTTAAAAAGTTATAATAATTTCTTAAAAAAATTAAAATATACAACTAACTTTAATTATTCTTTTTGATAGGAGTGAGTAGTCAATTTTGCCCAATATTTTGAAAGAGAGTAAGTATTATATAAATTTTTTCATAAATATCTCTAATTAATTAGACAATAAAAAAATATTAAATGTATGATTAAAAATTTTAATATTTAATTGGAGGTAAATTTAAAAAATAAATTAAATTTAAGGCAAATTTAATAAGTTTAACAATTTTCTTGATAACTATTAATAAGTTAAAAGTCCCATATGTTTAAATCAAGAGGAAGTATCTATCTTCTTAAAAGTTAAATTACATATAATTATTTTAAATTTTAAATCATTCTTTATTTTTTAAATTTTTTTAACAAATTTTTTAAATCTTTAAACTTTTATATACAATTAAATATGTTATTTCATTTTTGAAGCATAATATATTAAAGGGTTTATTGAAAATGATTAAATTAAAAAATTGAAAAGTTATTTACATATATCATATATAGTTTTAAGTATTTTATTTAAAAGAAAAAATTAAGTAGACCTTTTTTGGCCTAAAAAAATTAAAAAAATCTAATCACCGCTAATAAGTCAAATTATCTATGGTTGATAAAAAAAATTCAAATTATTTATGCAAATTTATAAATTTTAAGAAAATTGTTATATATATATATATTTTAAAAATTAAACTAATTATTCATATATCTTTTGGCCCCTAAATTATTTATATATTACTTATAGTTTATAAAATGTTCTTTTAAATTAAATTTTTTAAATATTAATAACTTGTAAATTATAAAAACCTATCTATCTATCTATTATAATATACTCTCTTTATCCTATATTATAAAATAATAAGTTGAATTTTTTTATTCCATATTATAAGGTAATATAGTTTTATTTATCAATTTTACCCTTTATTAATGTAATATCTAGTATTGTAGATGACAAAACTTAGGTCCATTTTCTTATAACCATTGGAACCAATTCTCTAATTATTTTATGCCACAACAACTATTTTTTTAACAAATTAAGTGATGAAGTATTATTATTATTAAGTTAACTGTTAATGTGGAAAAAATAATCCATGTGACATGAAATAATTTGAGAATTGGATCTAATGGCTATAAGAAAATGATCTAAGTTTTATCCTATTATAAATTGTATTGCTTAATAATATTTAATAAAGGCAAATTTTTTTTTTAATTTTTTAAAAAATTTAATGATATTATATACTTTTTTTTTAAATATGTGTGATACTTCACTTGTCAGTATGAAACATAAGCAGTAAATCTTATAGAGAACTAGTAAATAAATTATGGTATAGACTTATAATGTTATTTATATGATTCATCTTGAATTTCTTATTTTACCTATTTACATTTTCACATGCATTATATTTTTTTAAAATTTGTGCACGGTAGAGTTTGCATGGCTAATAAATTACACCGACTCCTTAAAGCAAGTCATCGGTATCTAAAACCAATATCTCATATTAATTTGGATCGACCCAATCCAAGTTAGGTTCCGAGCAAAAAAGGGATCTCCTAAGCACATCGTTTCCATTCTCAGCACTCCATAAATTTTATACAACTATATTTACATTTTTTTAAGCAAATTATCCGGTATCCAAAAACCAATAGCTCTGATCAATCTATATCAACCCGACTCAAGTCAGACCGAGGGCAAAAGTGGATTTCTCAAACACATCGGTTCCATTTTCATCACCTCAAAAATTGAACCAAGAACTAATAATTATAATTAAGGGACTGAGGACCGTTTCATATATGAGCCGGTGTGCATTGAAGACCATCTTCACATCTTAGATTATATAATAGGTTGATAAATTGATATTTTAAAGGGAAGGATTCCACAAGTCATAAAGAAAACTTTTTCTTTTCTTTTTTTTAATAAGCATATGATGACCATGGCCTTATCTTCCTCTCCTTTCGTTCTTCCACTTCTCAACACCACACCACCCGACAATTCCCCGCCCAAATTTCTCCGTTTCCATTCAACACCTTCGACCTCTTGCTCCGCCGTCAAAACCACCATCTATTATGACTACGAAACCAGCCATGATTTCTTCTCCAGGGCTTCTTCAGCCTCGCAGAAATGGAGGGCAAGAGTCTCCTTCTTTCCTGCCTTCTTGAAAAAGGGCAAAGATGCTGAGGCCCTTAAGGATGAGCTTCTCGGGGCCATTGCGCCGTTAGATCGAGGGGCTGATGCTACCCCTGAAGACCAGCAAAGGATTGATCAGGTGGGTTTTGCTTTCGGGTTCGTCTTTTAGTTGATATGCTCTGTTTTCTTGATCACAAAAATGAAGGAATTGACTGTGCAACTTTCTGCTATGCTGTCCATTACACTGAATTTCTAATTTTGACCAGTCACGTGTTGGTCCTTAGTATATTCTGCAAGATGATAGGTGTTTCCCTCAATAGCGTGGAGTCACACTAGCAGTATGTTAAGCCATATAATCATATATGTTAAGCCATATAATCATGTATGTTTGAAGCAATAAAACTCCCCTTTTTGATAAATTACTTAAATTGAATATACAAGATAGTATAACCTTTCAAAAGAAAGTGAACCTTCCAAGAAAAGGAAATCACAAAAACGGCATTTAGCCTCCAATTGCTATATGCCCCTAACCTAAAAGAAATTGCTGACATTGCAATAAACTCTTTGTTAATTGTTATGTAAGTTTTATAAGCCTTATTTTTGATAAAATGTTTTATAGACTTTATAACATTATTAGAATTACATTTCCATCAATATACATTTTGTCATCTTTCCTAATTTGGCCACTTTCACAAGCTAGTTTGCGGCAAAACATAAAACACTTTCACAGGGTTATTGTTTCCATTAGCTTGCCAAAGTTAAGTCCTCAACAAAGAGGGAGAGAGACATTAACAAGAAGTTTCACATTTTCAGTGAGAATTGAATCAGCTGATGGAGTTGGTTGTTAAAGGAAGAACATGGAGAAAGTACAAGAGTAGGGAAAGACAGAAATGAAAAAGAAGGGGTAGGCTCACAAAGTGGAATCTAGGAAGCCTGTGCTGAAAGCCAGGACTGTAAAAGAAGGGGTAGGAAAGAAAGACATTGCAAACTAGGAGTTTTACAAGAAAAAGGGGTTGATTTGTAACTGGATCCTATGCTTCTGCTTGCAAAAGCCTTGTGTTCCTCTGCAGGCTAGTTGTGGCAGACTGGGGAAGATGAAGAGGAAGGCTAAATGGGTAGTCAATAATAAGAAGAGTATATTTCTAATTATATGCAGTTTAAATTTTTGAGTTTAGGCAGTAGGGGACTTACTACAATGGACCTAATAGATTAGGGAGTCTATTGTATTCTTTTGAGATTCGGGAGGATATGGTAATTGGAGGTAAACATCAGGGTGGGTAAATGCAATTTTTCTGAAATGTTATTGATACTTTTTGTTAAAAATATAATTTATTAGGAAATATATTCTTTAAAATTTTATTGCTCTGTTATTTATTATTTTATAATATTTTCGCAATGCATATGCTTATTGATTAATGTATTTTAAATTTAAATGTCATTGTTAAATTAAATTATTAAATTTAAATTATATAATCTTAAAAAATTTGATTATGCTCTAACATGGATGTCTGATTATTTCTCAATGGAATTGGCGTTAATTTTACAAGTTTATGGGATCTTTATTCTTGATTGTTGGAATTTATTTCTAAATAGATTGCACGCAAACTTGAAGCAGTTAATCCAACAAAGGAGCCGCTAAAATCTAATCTACTTGATGGAAAATGGGAGCTTATATACACTACCTCAAGTTCAATTTTACAAACCCAGGTAAACATTTTTCTTTCAGGTTTGTCTTATTTTAACTAATATCTTGGCTATCTATGGGCCTGTTTTCAGTTGTTTGTTCTTTAAAATAGTTGTATAAGATTGTTCTCAAAAATGCTTTTTTGAGAACAAAAACACCTAAATATAGCGTTTGAAACTTTGTTCTAAAAAGCATATACAACAATAGGAGTTCTAGATTTGTATTTATTTACAAATATGCCATTAGTAAAAACTGATGGCTTCCTTGTTCTCAATTTTCTTGGTAAATCAATGTTCATCACAATTGAAAGTTATTTTGTATTTTTTCAGTCTTTGGGACAACATCTATGTTCTTGTTTTTGAAAACCATTGCTGCAAACTATACAATCAAACAACTTTTTTTATTCTTTTGTTTCAAAAATGGATCTTTTTTTTTTTTTTTTAACTAAACAAGATCCAAACAGTCCCTGCATTACAATGATGTTTTTAAATATTTCAGGATATGTTAGGCATTGTGATGAGTCTAATGGTTTTAACCATTGCAGTTTGTTTCCTTTATCTGCAAAAAGTGCATAAGGATGACCATAAATTCATTTGTCAATAGAAGATGTCCATAAGATGAGATAAGTGCAATAAAAGTTAGGCAAAATACGATCTTTGTCCCAAAAGTTTGGTGTCCTAAATATTTATTGTGTGTCAATTTTGTCTTGCATGTTTGCAAAAAATTAAAAATTCCAACTTTTTCTTAATGCCAGTGGTATCCAATTGCTTGACAGAATTGGTGGACCTATGGCATACTTATCCAATTGATCATTCTCCTGTGTTACCTAGAGAAATACTTTAACTTAAGTTTTGCTTGGATTTATTTGTTTCACAATACTTGGTGGAAAGAACAATTATAAATGCAATCAGTGGCTTCTCCAAATTTAGATTTTTAGTCTATCCACTGCAGATACCCCAAAATAGGCATTTTCATTTCTTCGGTGGTGCATGCTCTTGTGTTGTCAACAAGCTTTTAGAGTGTAGACTTCTTTCATTTCATTTCACCATAATACGTGTGACTCTCTAATAGATTATAAGCATTTATTTTGTTTATGTTCTGAATCTGAATTATAGTTATATGATAGGCAAATAATTCACATAAAGGCTCATCTTTTATGCATAGATAGAAAAGTTAGGACTTGTTACTATTGTTGTTGCGTTTCTTTTAATTTTTTTTTTCCCCACTTTTTAAAGTCACAAGTGACTTTGCATACAAATGTTGCACTAACTTGTTAACTAATGTAATGATAGAGATTAAAGATTTTGAGAACAAAGGTAAATTATCAAGCAATCAATGTGGATACTCTCAGGGCCCAAAATATGGAGTCTTGGCCATTCTTCAACCAGGTCACATTTTGAAGTTGAGATTTGTAGTTGTTAGACATTTATATGATCCTTTCATATTTCTCTTAAAAAAGTAAGAAATAATATTTTGTAGGTTACAGCAGATTTAACATCTCTGAATTCGAGAAAGGTGGCTGTCAAATTTGATACTTTCAAAATTGCAGGCTTTGTAAGTGTTTTCGCATCTCAATGATTGCTTTATATCCTGTATTTAGGAGTGAAATATGTCTGGTAATTATTTAACAAGCTCCAAAGAAGCCCATGCACAAATTGCAGATCCTTTAGAGCAAATTGAATATTCTCAGTCTAAATTTTTGGATATCTTGGTCTTAGTGCCCTAGTAATTAATATAGATGAATGCTATGCTTAAACTAAGTAAAACTAGATATAATAACTTAAAAATTTTTGAAAGATTGTATTTATTTTTCTACCATTTAAACTATGTTGAAATGTGTAGAAGAAGATTGAAGAAACAAGAAAGAAAAGGTTGCATGAAATCCAATGAAATGTATTGAGAAATATTGAAAAAATAAAAAAAAAATTTGCACGGAACCTAAGAAAAACCACACGATTCATAACTTATAAATTGTGTAACTTCATGTAGATTTTATATTCTATAATAATATTGGTATTGATATTGATTTTTTTATAAATGATATATCTGTTTTCATATTGTACATATGCAGATACCTGTTAAGGCACCTGGAAGAGCTCGTGGTGAATTGGAAATAACATATTTAGATGAAGAGCTGCGGTGAGTTATGTGCCTTATTTACTTTACATATAATACAATTTCCACATTTGATTCACGTCCAGTTTTCTTGTCCATTGAGAAAATATGTTCGTGGACAATTCAGAAACCTCTTGAAGTGCAAGGAGTTAAGTTCTTCTGTTTGCAACATGAATTCTCCTACATATAGACAAACACTGAAACTTTGCTACCTTGTCTCTTATCATATCTACTTTGAATAGATGGGATTTTAATCTTATAAGACTGACATATAAATGTTTTTTTTTTTCTTTTTTATATTGTTTTTTCTGTCTCCCTCCTCAAGACCATTATATTCCATGAGAAATTCAAACCTTTAGTTGCAATATTATGATTTCTCGGTGCTTATGATTGATTCTTCTAATTTTTTTGCTTTAAATTTCTACTTTTTTTTTTCCTTTCTTGATTTGTTGCATATTTAGGATATTTTAATTCCCTTTTTCTGTTGATAATTTCAAGTGATTCTAGCAGCAAACTTGTTGCCATAATCCCTATATATTTACATGAGATTCTTAAGTAACATTCACATTAGATTATCATTCTTAACTCGTAAATTCTATATCTTTGTTTCTCAATCATTAAGGTATATATCAAATGCAATTATTATTTGTTCTTTTTCTACATCATATTACAGGGTATCAAGAGGTGACAAAGGAAACCTGTTCATATTGAAAATGGTTGACCGATCGTACCGGGTTCCTGTATGATCCATTGTCATCAGTACTTGTGGCTCACCTTGCCATCGTTATTTCTTCCTCTCAATGGCATACATGAAAACTGTGTCATTGCTTCCTGAAGAGAAGATTTCTGTTGGAACTTTATATAGGCCTCAGGGGTTAGTGTAAGTATGGCATTCTGGGATTGCTCTTTTCCAATGAAAATCTAAAAATAAATTAGTTCTGTGGTTTTCTTCCTTGGAAAGTTCGTCCTTAGAGGAATGTACTTTAACCCAAAGAAAATGGTAATATTGATTTTTGTATATATTGAAGAAGAAAGGAGAATAATCTGGAAGTGTACCATTATCATAAAAGGACTTGAGTCTGATTCTACTTATCAATGGCAGATGTGACACCGTAGAATTCCCAGCTCCGTGTGTAATAAGTCAGATGCTTATCCACTTTTTTTGTTTTTTGGTAAGAAAAATGGGAATGAGGGAAGGTACTCCCAATTCCCGGTGGAACTCGAAATTCTAGCCGCCAAGGGATTCATGTTGATTCTTGTCCACTAGTTTCTTTTCCAAACACTAAACCAACATCAGAGATTACAAGAAAGAAAACGTTGGTAGAAGAATCTCAAAAATCATTTAGTATAGCTTGTAATTTTTTGCTATTTAGCTATCAACAATAATGTAATAAATCATATGCCTGTGCACTGGTGTGGATTCTTTGCTGTTGAAAAATAACACTATTACTGCGTTAATTATTTTTTGACAATTTTGAATTGTTTAAATTCAATATGAATGATATAATTTTTCTTTAAGATTTTAATATTTTTTTTGTTTTAGATAAAGCAAGATACATGAAGGAAAGATTTTTTAATTACAAATTTAGAAAATAATTATTAAAATATATATATGAAATATGAATCATTCGAAACAGGCAGTATTTGTTGTCAATACACTGAGAATCTGTATTTGCATTTGCTAAAAAATTGGTGTAATACTCCCAAGTGAAAAAAGGTTAAAGTAGAAGTACTCTTTATTACATAAAGGTGCCTACATCTATCCGAGGGTGCAACAGTGCCACGCTCAATGACTGCTTGTCTTGGAGTGGGGTATCATCAACCATATGCATTACTCCCCAAGCCCTTTATACAGTATCTTACTAATTGAATCACACTGGTTAAGGGTATAAATTAAAAATAGTTAGTTATCTTAACTTTTTAAATATCACATCTTTATAAAATTATTCTTATTGAATATTTTTCTCTTTCTCTTTTTTATGAATTAAATATGAATATTTTCTGGTAATGTATAATAAATATTATCTCATATTATAGAAATTATTTTATATTTAAGATCAAGAAAAAATATTCTATATTTAAAACTGAAGAGAGTACAAAACTAAAAGTGGTATTATATGTTGCATGAAATTTAAGATTATTGTTTATGACTAATTAATAGTATAGTTTCTCACAGACATTTTAAGAAAAAGAGTTAGAATATTAAACTTATTTAGAAATTCTAATAATTTTTACCATTTGCACTTATTAATTATCTTCTACCTATTGATTATAGATGAGGGGGTATGAATAAAGAAAAATTAATATAATAAATAATGTCACAAAATGTCATATATTTTAGATCACATAATATTTCTATAAAATATTTTATATTTAGGATCCGAGGGAGTATATTGATATTGGCTCTTCATTACTTTTGCCTTGAATTGTTCTTTTTCCTACTCGCTCAACTGGATTCCTTGCCTCTTGTTTGTTTGGCCCAAGAAACATGAAATAAGTGCTATTTGCATGACCCATATTGCCTAGTGGTTCTTGCAATTTACAAATAGGGGTTTATGTGACAACTAATGATGCGGGGCCTCGTGGTTTATATTTTTATAAATTAAACTATAATTTTTAATTATTTTTATTTTTATTTAAATAGGTGTATGATAAATTTATCTATTTTTATTCAAACTTCATTTTTGTAAATTATGATTATTTTAACAAATTTTTTATAAAAAAGTAATCCAAATGGGTACTTGACTTCTCATCCAAAATAAATATCAATTTAACATATTTCACCAAAAAAAAATATCAATTTAACATAGTGAAGCAAAATAAGAAGGGAAAATGACACATAGGAATTGAAACTTTGAATTAATGCTACCTAGCAATTTAAAAATTTTGAAATGATAAAAAATGACCCATAATCCCAAACTTAACCAAATTTGATGATTAAATTACCTAAATACACTTTCTTGAATAACAATATCAAATGGTTGAAGAAAAATGTTAAAATATGGGTGTAAAAGTGTTAAATTTTTTAAGTTGAATGTCAAATAACTTAAGTAGGCGGTTGTAATTGGTGAGTGAAATTTCATTTCTCAGTGTAAAATATGAAATATTAGTGTCAAATTATGGAATAGTACTATTAAATGGCTAATGAGGAATGTAAAAATTTGAGAGTAATACTTTTAATTTTAGAAGTTTTGAATGTCAAATGTCAAATATTTAATACTCATTCTCAGTGATTTAACATGTAAATTTTGGGATTTGACACTGATTTCTAGCCATTATACACTAAGTAGTTTACACACACTAAAATTAAAAGTCTCACTAATAGTTTTTGACACTTTTCATTAATCATTTGATATTATCATTCCATAATTTTATACTAATTATCTCCCATTTTATATTGGTAATTAAAATTTCACTCATCAATTCCAAATGTCCACTCATGTTATTTAATACTCAACTTCAAAAATTTGAAACTATTCTACCTAGGTTTTAATATTTTTCTTTAACAATTTGATACTATTGTTTCAAGAAAAGTATTAAGATAATTGAATAATAAATTTTGTTAAGTTTAAGATGATGAACCTTTTTTATCATTTCAGAATCTTTGAATCTTAAATGACATTAATTCAAAGTTTTGTTCAATCATTTTCCCAAATAACAAATGTTTCATCTGGCCAAATATTTCTCCTTTTCCGGCCAAATAGTTATTTTACTGTGTTGTGCTAATAATTTTTTGAGATGCGTGTTATTCCAACCGCGGATGAACGCCTGGCCAAAAGAGAAAGAAAAAAGATAGTCTCGTTTGTAAAGCGCAGTTAGGTTCAGAAAATGAATATGGGCTCAGAAGTCCAACACATCATAATAGACCTTATTCAGCCCAAATAAAACATAAAAAATTTTGAAGGAGCTGCAGTGTTCACTAGTTGCGAATAGAATGACCTCTCACAAAATTACTTTTTGGGCTTCATGTCCTTTTTCTTTTTATATTCTTTCAATTTTTTTCTATACTTTTATCAAAGTTTAAATATTAAATAAAAAATATATATATATATATGATTTTCACAAAAATTTTAATTTTAATGTAACAGTATTACTTTAGTGGTGTGAAAATACGTAGTTAACGGCATTTTATATTCCAAATGTGCATTTGCACGGAGGAATTAACCCAATTGGCGGGGGAAAAACCAAAATAATTGATGGTCTTGTTTGTGAAGCCCAGTTAGAATCAGAACACTAATATGGTTTTCAAAGCCCAACTAGCAATCCACCTGTAATGGACCTTCCCGAGCCGACTAATGACTATCAACTCCTATGAGTTGAGTGGTTTAAACTAAAACATATGTCTATTTTGCATTGTATGTTTGCTAAAAGCCCAATCAATCCTCTCCTTAGTTTGATTCTTCTCCTATGTAAAACTATCTCCCACACCAATTGAGCTTGCTCAATGCCTTGTCTGAAACACCTCATAGATTGAAAATTAGGGGAGGCTCAACCAATTTTGTCACCGGGCTCAAGGTAGGCATTACAATCACCTATTACAAGCCATTGTTCAAACATTTGTTCTCTATTTAGTACAAGAACCCTCCATAGAAATTTCCTCGGAGAAGCATTAGGTTCACCATAAACACAAGTGAGCCATGTAACACCCTAAGACTTGAGACATCAAAATAAAATCAAGTAAACAACTTATACCAGTTTGAACCAAGGTATAAATGAAAACACTCGAAATGCAACACCAAATGTGAGAAAACAAGACGAGAGACTTAGAAAATTGGGTTAGGTATGACCAAAGGACATTGAACTATGGTTGGATGACAAGAAAAACAAGGGAGACAATTCTCTCTTGTGGCGTTGCAACTCAAGGATGTGATGCCGTTGCGCCACCAGTTGTTGTTTTGACGGCAGTTTGCTATCAACTCAAGCTAATATCAAACATGCACAACTTTCTAATTGGACCTTCAATTGACGTGATTCCAACATCTACAAATCACTCTTTACCTCCTCTAACCATAGACACTAACCTTGTCTCAAAATTCCTCCATATGAAGATTTTAGACATTTATGATTGAAATGGTCACTTTTGGTCAAAAATTAACTCTAACACCTTCTCATTCTCAAACTACACACCTTTTAACCACCGAACCTTTTCCAACATGTCACAAATCATTCAAAGGCATTGTCCAAGGTGGTTACACATTAAGGAAATCACTTCCTTAATATTTGATATCCTTGAACCCCAACTGAATTAATGAGTTATATACCTATTTTCTCCAGACTTTGCCAAATCTCAAGCCCAACTTTATAAACCACTCACACATATCAAAATACACATAGGCCACCCTTTCCTAAGGCCCAAACTCATTACGACAACATTAGGCTATGACCCTCAACATATAAAACAACCACTACATCAAGCTCCATAAAAGCATCAAGATGATTTAGATTACTATTCCATCCACGCATACAACCACACATTAACTCATCATGCACCTCTACACCCAAGATAACTTTAATCAACCTTGAGGTTATAAGTGACATAAATCAAACATGAGGGATAATGATACTAAAATAGTCCCTGGAAAATATATGTATAAAAATTACATATGGTATCATTCCTATGCTTGGTACGATACTAAATATAACATGCGTTCTAAAATAAACACATATCAACATGGGTACTCAGATATCCAATATGTCCCTGAGAGGACTCATCAATCTCCGCTACTCCTTGCTAGAACTAGATCCTATTCCTATAAATGATTTCCATGAGGGATGAGACATACGTCCCAGTAACCAAGGGGCAACATAGAAGCAAAAGATTACATTTATATAAAGGATTACAACCACAACTTCAATGTAAAGTCAATTATAGGTATTCAACATATTACTACTCCTGCGTTATGTGTTATGCAGAATGCAATGCATATGCTATGCAGGATCCCATATCAATTATAGCAGAAACCATGAGCTATGCACTATCCCAAGGTGACCTCAATAAGTAGTCCTTTTCTAACAACTAGTGAAGACTGATTCTAGGCAACTGCTAAGCTCACTACCATTAGTTATAACTCAGCTAAAGATTATTCTACTAATGAGTAGACCACGGTTCCCCTTCTCCTGGACCACCCGAATTAGTACTGATTTAAGGAAAATACATCTTTAATCTACTATCACCTGGATCTTTTCGGCCAAAGGACAATGATTTAGTGGTAGGAATATACATATTAATCTCATCACCTAGACGCAAGGCCTTGTGTGTCCCACTAGTGAATTGGCGTACCACATGGTATCATCATATCACATGATATCATTGCCCAACCAATAATGTCCCAATATGCATAATGTAGTAATGATGCCCGAATGTTATACTAACATGTCATCATGCAATTCACACAGGCTAATATCATCATTAACATCATTATCACTATCATTATGCTAGCATAACTCTATCATACAAGTTATGTCATAGGGATGCAAAACAACGATATATAATATTTTTTAATTTTTAATAAAGAAGCTTAAAATTGCATAAATATATAATTTCATGACTCTTAAAATTTTTTTTTACCTACAAACTTTAATTTTTTTAAAAAAATAAAAAATGGTTAAAACTGACATAGTACGTAACTGTAAAAACACCCTCTCTCTCTCTCTCTAAAATGGTGTATATATTCAGGGTGGACCTAGAAAAATTTTTTAGTGGAGGCAAAATTTGTGTCCAATATAAATTTTAATATTTTTCAAAGATGTAATTTCAAATGCTTATTAAATTGATATAAAAATAAATTTTATTAAAATAAATTTTTTGTTATTTTTATATAATTTATATTTATAATCAATGTAAGAGATTATATTTTTAAATACATATGTTTAAGGTTGTAAAAAATCAAATAGAAGCAATTGATATTTTTAAAGAGGAACATACGAAATTTTGTTGGGTGGTGGTGGCAAATGAAATTTTTAGAGGGGTTATGCATAAAATTTTCCCTTTAACAATAAGAAAATTTATACACCTTATATTCTCTATTATAAGACATTTTTTTAAGGATTAAAGTTTCAAAATATAAGTCATTTTACAAAATATATGCATAATTTAATATTTTTTCCATTTTTACCATTTTTTAGAATATCCAAAAGAGTTATAATAAGGAGAGATTAAGAGAGATATAGTTAAGTTATAATTTAATGAGAATAATTTTGAAAAGTTAAGATAATTTTTGAAAATATCAGGACCTTTAATTAATTTTCTAAATATATATGAAGTAGATAAATATGATTTATAATATGGAAGAAAGTATGTATCTTTTAGAGGGTAGCTTCCCCCAAAACAGATAGAGCTGGCAATCTGGGCCGGCCAGGCCCAGGAAGCTCGGATAGCCAAATAGTAGCGCGAGCCCGTATGGCACTAGCTTGCAGGCCCGTAGTTTTTCAAAAAAGTATTTTTAATGTTTTTTTAAAAAAATTTCATATAACTTTTTAAATTAATACAACTAATTATCACTATCATTCACGAAAAATAACATTTAAATTTTATAATTTACACATTACTAATTAATAAAATAACATATTTTTAATATTTTAAATTAAAAAAAGGAGAAATTGGCCAATTGGGTCGGCCTGCTACAGGTAGGGGTGGGAATAGGCCAGGCCAGGCCAGGCCTTGTCTAAACAGGCCAGGCCTGCAATACAGGCCTTAGGCCTGAGCCTGGCCTATTAGCCTATGTTAGGCTTTTTTTCAGGCTCAGGCCTGAGCCTGTAAAAGGCCTGGCCTGGCCTGAAGCCTATTTAAAGGCCTACCAATTGGTAGGCCTTCAAATAGGCTTAAAAGCCTAGGTCTTGAAGGCTTTAAAGAGGCCATTGGCCTGTTTAAAGCCTACATAACAATAAAAAATTAACAAAAGAAATATATATGTTTAAATAAAAAAATTAATAAAGGACTTATCTTGTACATTATTCTACATAATAATAACAAAAATTAATCTTATAACACTATCCATGCTCAAGTTGTAGTTAAAACCTTATTCAACATAAATGTTTGCAACGAGAGACGTAATAAAGATTAATGGGCGATGGCTTGAGAGAATGGAGGCATTGATGGAAGCTGAGTTTAGGTTAGAGTTTGTCAATATGACTGTTTGAGAGAAATGAGAAGAAATAATTGAAAATAAAGGTGGAACAAGAAGGTGTAATAGAGATTTAAAGTGACTGAAAAAAATAATATTACATTATAAAATATTTAATTTTTATTATATATTTTATACATAATATAAAATAAAAAACATAAACAGGCCTGGCCTGATAGGCTTCAGGCCAGGCCTTTAACAAACAGGCCAGGCCTATTTAACTAAATAGGCCTGGCTATTAGCCTAAGCCTGGCCTATTTAAATAAATAGGCCAGGCCAGGCCAGGCCTCATGTAGGCCAGGCCATAGGCCCCTGGTAGGGGCCCGGCCTATTCCCACCCCTAGCTACAGGTCAAGCCTAAATGGGTTGGTCCCAAAAAGTTCATTTTTTCTTCAACCTCCTAATTTTAAAGCATAACCCGATTATTTTGTTGGGTTAATCAAGCTGACTCGTCACAACCCAACCCATGTTGCTGGTTATAAAAACATGCAATGTGGATCAGCCAAACAAGATTAAGGAGCCAAACAAGATTAAGGAATATTCACATCTAATAATATCAAAACAAGACACGGCAAGTCAGGGAGGTCCCTCAAAGCTAAGGATTCCGGAGGTTCTTTTGCTCTATGAGTGACCTCTCTCCTAATGGTAATGATGAAACATGAAAGTTACACTGCACTTCCAAAGAAATGAAAGTTACTTGATTAAAAAAGCAAAAACGTCTACATTATGGAGGCTGCGTCCCACATGTATGGTGGGTCAAACAAGATTCGGTTAGCACGTGCCTCATCACTCACCCAGTTCAAGATTTGAATTGCAAAGCCAAGTCAACGACATGATACCAACGAGTGGATACTGTTTTTTTTTTCCTTTTTAAAAAAGAAGAAAACAAGAGAATGGAGAGAGCAGAGTGGCTGAATGGAGCCAATAATCAAATAACAGCAGGCCCAAAGATGTCGCCTGCGGACATGACAGATGGGATTAAAACATTTTTTTCTTACCAGAAAATTTTTTTGTTAACATTTTCTTTTATAAAAATGTTAAAAATTAAAAAAATACAAAGTGACGAAATCAAGAAATTAAGTGTGTTTTGGGATCCATTATAAGGGTCTTTTAACTTTTAGTTAATTCAAAATATAAGATGTTGTGTTAATTTTTAATAGTAGTTTTTTTTTATTTTTATTAATTTATTACTTGTTTTATAAATAAATTAGAAAAGGGAGAGGGATTGGAATTTGGTAATTAAAAAGGACCAAAGTATAGTATTTATATATAAATCTGTTAACATAATAAGTAGTGATGGCTCAGTGTAACTGGTTTCCATACTGCAGATATACTAGGTGATGACAAGTTCGATTTTGATACGGGCCAAGCTTCTTTAATTTTTTTCTCTGTCATAAAGTTATTTTCAAAAACAAATCCTCTTCTTTTCTTTTCTTTGGGCTGACCTCCCTCACCTTTCTATCCCAAGTTCTCAACCACTCCCTCTTTCATCTTTTCCTTAAATTCTCTCCCTCAGACTCTCATCATCTTCTCTCGATCGACAATCCAAAAGTTGATGGGGCCCTGACAACCTTATAATCCGCAGAATATATTCGGTAATTATTCTCAAATCAGTTTTTGTTGTTCAGCACATGAGGTATATAATTTTGAACCAACACTCAGATGCTATACTTCTCATAGTATTTTACTACTTGTCGGTTTATCCAGCTAGCGTTCTTCATATATACGCGTTAGGGTTCATTAATGTCCAGTAAAGCATGTTTAGTGGTGGGCTCACTTTGGAAATTGCAATTACCAAAATTTAAAATCGTGCTTTTTCTTTTCTTTTTTCTTAACCGTCTCAACCGTGGCTGATCTGCTTTTCAAAAGGTGATTTGAGAATAATTACCGAAAATATTGCCCGCCGATTATGGGTGCTTTAGAAGGCTTAGCGAAGCTTCTTTGTATTATTCTTTTTGGTCACGCAATTCCCTTTTGATATAAATATTATATATTTTTGAGCCAAATTGTTTGCAACTGTGCCACATAGGGCAATTTAGGACCGTGAAAGTGTAAGACTTCTATGTACAAGGTGAGATGCATTTTCGTGGAGGATGGGATGGCGAAAACTGGTAATTTATTTAATTTATATTTAGGGCCCTACTTCATGATGATATGATGTGCATGCTTGCTATCTTTTTCCTTAATTTATTTATTTCACCAGAATATTTTGAATTCTACAATAGATAATAGACATTTATTATTATTATTATTATTTTGTTCTGAATCTGAGATATAGATATGTAATAAGCAAACAATCACCAAAAAAGCTTCGTCTTTTGTGCATAAATAGAAAAGTCAAAACTAAATAAACAAGCTCCTAGGAAGCCCATCACTTCATAAAGTACAAATTGAATATTTTCTGCATGCAATTATATAGGTATATATTGGTATTAGTACGCTAATGATTAAAATATATGAATGTTGTTGTTCCTCCTAATATATATATATATATATATATGAATGTTGCGCTTAGATCATTTATATGAATATATGATTTTTTCTATATATATATATGTTGTGATACTGTGTTCTTACATATAGCAAAATCTTAATTCTTAAATATGTAACATTAATTTTTTCCTTTTTATGAATCAACTATATATATATATATATGTTTACCAAAAAATAAATAAGTAAATAAACAACAACAGATAGGACGATTGGAGAAAAGAAGGAAAATGAAGAAAGGTCATGTAACAGGAGTCGCGTACGTAGCCACTATATAGTCAACTGTCGACATGTTTGAATTGTCTTCATTGCGGAAAACAACTTTAATTGTTTCTTACATAACTTTCTGTTATGTCTTCAACTTTAATTATTTCATATATAACTTTCTGTTAAGGAGACATAACAAATTATCGGGAAAATTTCATATAAATATTAAAGAAAAAAAGATAATTTCATTTTAGTTGCAAAATTTGCCTTGACTACTAAAGGTATCTTTATATATTAAATTGGAATTAAAATTGAAGTGATTATTTTGCCAATATTAATTGGAATTAGACCAAATTATGTAATTAAATTAGAATTAATTTTATTCTTTAGTATTTATTTGGGATTTTTTTATTATTATATATATATATTATATTAGTATTATATTATTTATGTTAGTATTATATTATTTGTATTATTGCTTCTAGCTGGCATTGTGTAGAAGCTACTCGCTGAGTCATATTTCCGTGCGACCACACTCAAAATATTGTGTTCCTCCCCTTTTTTTATTAAATTTAGAAGAAAAATAAAACAACGCCCTCTCACAGAAATCCACACGTTCTGATCATGAATTTGGCCTCCAGTCACGGAATTGGCTCTGCTGCAGTCTGCTGTCTGGCTTGGTTCGCGATTGCTACAACTATCCCAGGGTTAGTGGAGCTGCTAACCTGTTAGCCATTATCTCTTATTAGTGTCTAGTGCACGCCACGTCATATCCTTAACTCCCTTCAACATCCCTCGTTTCTTGACTTGATCCGACGGCTACTTCTTTACCTTACCAAAATCCACAGTAGATCCTTCTTTCTTAACGGCGAAGTTTCTCACTTGGTTTTTGACCTTTAAATACTGGTACAGGTTTTAGCAATTAATTGTTCCCACTTCATTCCCGCCAAAACCTGCCTAGTGTCCGTCCTCCTCTCTCTTACATCTCGCTGAATATTATGAAAGGGAAAGGAGCAATCGCAGATTTATTCGAGTACTTCACAGCGATCCTATTATACATGGAAAACTTCTCATGGATCCCAAACGAAACCTCAGCTTCGTCTCCTGAATTCGTCGTCACCGCCGTCGTCTCTTACATCTGTTTAACCTGCTTTCTCCATCGTCTCTTTCGCCACCGTCCCATATCTCCTCGCATCCTGAGACCCATCGCAGCCGTCCATAGCGGCTTCCTCCTCTTACTCTCCATCATCATGGCGCTCGGTTGCCTCGTCTCCACGCTATCCCATGCACCTAACCTCGACTGGATCATCTGCATCCCTCCTCACACTCCTCCCTCCGGCCCCGTTTTCTTCTGGGCCTACATCTTCTACCTCTCCAAGATTCTGGAATTCGTCGACACTCTTTTGATCATTCTCTGGCCCAATCGTCGCCTCACCTTCCTCCACGTTTTCCACCACTCCGCCGCCGTCGTCATGTGTTACATTTGGCTCCAGACGTCTCAGTCACTGTTCCCAGTGGTGTTGGTGACCAACGCGTCCGTACATATGCTAATGTACGCCTACTACTTATCGTGCGCACTCGGTGTGCGTGCCACGTGGAGGAGGCTCGTGACGAATTGCCAGATCTTGCAGTTCTACGGCAGCTTCTTCGTCTTGAGCCTCATGCTTTATTACCATTTTTCCGGGTCCGGTTGCTCCGGAGCGTGGGGTTGGATCTTCAATGCTGTTTTCTTTGCTTCTCTACTGTCTCTCTTCCGAGACTTTCATAGAAGGAACTATGGGTTCAACGCCGGACAACAAGCACATCAGGACTAACCCTAATGCGGCATGGCTACGGCTTAGTTTTTAGCTCTCTTTCTTTTTTTTTGTTTTTGTTTTTTTTTTCCCACTTTTGTACTTTATCAAATATACGGCAGAGGCAAATGTCTCACGTGACAGTGGCGACTATGGCGCCCGCCTCAGGTGGAGTTACTGGAGGGTAGTTTTAAATTTAAATACGGAAACTATATTGGTTTTTTTTTTTTGGTTGGGATTGGGGAGATATGAAAACAATATTAAATATACGGCAGAGGTGCCATTGGGCATCCGCCTCAAAGTCACATTGCTGTGGCTGATCTGCTTAGAAAAGTAATTTTCTTTTGGAGCCTTTGTTTTTGGGCCACCTGGAGCCTTGTTAACTTGTTTGTATCTTGTCCTTTCATGTAAGGAAAAAAAAAAAACAAAAAGAGATTTGGTACTCTATATTTTGATCGGAAAAAGTTTGGTCCAGTGACTAGCTAGTGCGCGCACACACACACATGCTATTATTGTTCAGGGACTATTTAATTAAGGACGACTTTAACCTGAATGGGCATTAAGGCGTATAATTAACAAATGACGCAATAAAGACGGGGCAAGTGAAATAAAAAAAGCATTGGAGTAAGATATAGTACCTTCAAATTCAAAAGTGACATACCTTTGATTGGGCCTTTGTTTCCTGTATTTTGTTCCCTCTCCTTTTAATGAACTAGAATTTTCCTGTGCCCAATGCACAGGGTATTCATTAATAAAGTTATACTTTACTTATTTGGTAAGACCATGATTTTAATGTTGAGAACATTTGTTGTAAAATTCATTATTTAATACGTGAGTGACAAGAAAATTAAAAAAAGAAAAAATAGAAACACTATTAGATTAAAAATATTAATTACAAAGATATAATTAAAGTATACCTAGAATTGAAGGAGTTAATTAGTTAAGTATTCATCATATGTTATTGAAGGTTTTCACCCCAACCATACTTTCACTTCACAAAAAGCCGGTGCTTTTCTTCCCAATTATTGCCTAATCGAAAGTTTACAATGTTCTTGAGTCTATACAATAATAGTGTAAGTAAAATTGATTCTACACCCTCCCCTAGAAAGTAATTAAAAGATTTATAGATTGAAAAAGTTGTCAGCCTTCTTTAAAGAATCAAATGGTGTTATCTATAAGATTTAATGCAGAACAAATGAGTATTTAGGTACAAGAAACTCTAAATGCATGTTACTTTATAGAACGAATCCTAATAATGGGACAAATATCTGCAAGAATTCCTTCCCCATCAAGACCCCTCTATAATCCTACTAACCTCTTCAACATTTACTTGTTCAAACATCATTTATTCTGTATGATTTACCCTAATCCCCAAAGTGCATTCCCAACAAAAGCAAGATCCTTCTTGCTTGACAATAATATCAATGCTTGCTTGATGCCTGCTTCAGAACAACAAAAGCCAGAAATTATTATTGTTATAGAGTTAACCTGTAAGAAATATAACAAAAGAATAGCCATGATACTATACTCATCTTAGCATTTAAAAATGTATTAGCAATTATTATTGATAGGTGTAGGTACCAGAGGACCATTAGGTGGTGTACATGAGTGATCAGTAAATAAAGTCTTAATATCAGCGTTTGGCCGAGGGATTTCGCAAAGTTGGTGCTGTCAGATCAAGCTGTAATTATAAGGGATGCACAAAAATTAAATCAAGAGAAGTCATGACAATATCTTTTACCAAATAATGGAACCTATGATATTAAGGGATTTATTAAAATCTAAAGTAAAATGTAAACATGCAATGCGCCTAGAGAAATTATAATTATGTGTCAAGAATACTAAAGCTACAAGATTTACTATTTTTTAATTGCCATAAAGTGCCAGTAACTCTCAGAGCAACATGTTCAAAAGATGCAGAAAAGAATTCAAGTCACAATGCAGATAGAATTAAAAAACACATAAAAAAGATAAGTTTATCATGGAAAAGAGGAGCGCTTCTATGATTTTTTTAAGCTCTATCAACATAGTGCTTTGAGTAGTTTCGGTGTTGCCATACATGGACAATTGCTCATGGAACACCTTTGTATTTGTGAATTGGATTAAAGTCTACAATCTGAGGTTTTTGAAATGCAATTTCATCAATTTTTCTATTGACAAACATTGAAACTAACACATTGAAAACCTGTGTATTTGTGAATTACAGATCATATAATCTCATTGATCATCAATCAAACAGATAACAGAAAGCAGTAACAACCAATGGACCATAAAAAAAACACAATGATTGGCTATTATTATCTGAAATTATTAAGGATTAAGAACTAGGTAATTTCTTTGTATAGATCCCCATTGATAGTGGAGAACACTTTGAAATCAGTAACTAATAACTCCACAGCCTTTGACCTTTCTTGCCTACAATTTTAAAACAAATGAAAGCTGTAAAGTTTTAGAATAAGCACGCATGTGATGAATTCATAAAACATCAAACTCATGCCAAATATATACTTATCAAGAGCTTCTAGATATTTTTGTTTCTTGAATTTTTTCTTTAAAGTACTTCAGGTTGAAGAAAAACCCTGATTCTTTCTCCAACCTACAGCCATTAAAAGACATTTTAAAGAGAAAAAACGATGACACTTTCGGTGCCAATGAAAATTCACTTACTATAGTAAAAACTTTCAACATGAGAATAGAAATAATTTGTATTTTATATTGTTATTATCAATATGATCCTGATCAACATCTCGGTCACTCCCCTCAATAAGAAAATCTTTGAACTTAAAGGTTGGACAGAGAATAGGATCACCCAATCCTTGTACATTCTTTTAACTGACTTGGAGAGTCATGCATTGACCTCTTGTTGAATAGCTCCAATAACTTGACAAGTAACAACAATCCCAATAGGAAGGTTCAAGAAGGACTTTGTAAACGTCATAATTGACTTTATTGATGATATATCAACCTGAAAAGCTCTCACTTGGGCATCTCAATTGCAATATTTGATCTTCTTTACAATCTATCAATCAGTGAAAAAACTCAATAATATTAACGATGAAGGCATAATTACAATGATCTTAATAATTTAGAAACATACCTTTAACAACAACTAGTGTGATCTTCCAACTGCATCCACAATAAGAATCTTAGGTATACAATTGCAAAACTTATTCCAGCACACCATTATTCAAAACCTATAAAGATTCAAATAAACATAATTAGAAAAGTTTTTCAAAAACAACTACTGAAATAAGCTTCATTTTTTATAAATGTCACAAAAGAGAAAGCTCCAAAAATTTCATTGGTATTTTTTTTTTGAAAATTTCATTGATAGTTTGATACTCTAAAAAAGAATGCTTATAATTAGTTATTAGATTTTTTTTTCTAAACAGTGACAGTGTTACCGGAAGTAATATCTATAATGCATTCAGTTGACTATACAACTTTATCCCAATCATGAGCAACCAACTTTGCCTTTTCAAGAAGAGCATAGCTTACTCCTTTTCTTTGTAACTCTTTACCAACACATACATTACTAAGGTATGCCCTTGTGACATCAGATCTAATGACCTGCTTAAATGGATGCAACGTCATACAAATTACCAACCAAAGAATGGTTCTAATTTACATACATAACATACATGTGTGTGTGTGTGTGGATATTCATATATTAATGTTTATAAATAACTACCTTAGGTGTCATTCTAGAAATTTCATCTTGTAGGCTAAGGCCCTGATTTAAATCTAGTGTGCCTACTACAATTCTATCTCTCCATTGGCAGAAAACTAGAGATTCAACTAAAATCATAAGTAATTGTATTAAGACACAAGAAATAGAAGACTAATATACATATTATGCAAGAGACTCTTTTAAAGCCTACTCTTTTCCTGGAAACATGTTCCATGAGTGCTTCAAATTTGCGCTTAGCCAAGTACCTCATGTGATCCTAATAAAACTTTATAAAGATGAAATGAAATCTGGAAAGTGCTCACTGTTAGAGATTGTGCCCTAGGCCAATCGTTTAGATTTAAATATTATCTTTGTTAAAAGAATTTTGTTATATCTATTATATTATTTGCATGTTTTCTTTATAATAGAATTTATGAATAATTATATAATAATATAATTATTCTAAATGTCCCTGGTCAATCATTATTTTGGGAATAATAATGAATCAAGACTAATATGATCTTAATGAATGATTATGTAATAATCATGTATGGAGATATAAATCAAGATCATAGGTATATTGTTGAAGACCAAGGTGCTGGATCGATCCACCATGAGATAGTTACATGAATCCAAGTCATCAACTCATATTATATATAGTTTTGTTATTTAACCCTCAGACCTGAGACCTCCATAGATTTCTACATGAAGAACATTGTGTCTTGGGATAATCAAAAGTCACTATTTAACTAAGTGTAGATGTGGGTTATGTTCAGGTATAGTGGGATCTATAGGGTGGATGTTGAGCGATCAAGATGAAATTTGTCCCTCTTAATATAAAAGAGATATCTCTTGACCCCATGATGGAGTAAGACTAAGAAATGTATAGCCACACTCAAATGAAAAGAAGGTTTCATTTGTTTAGTCAGTCAAGCTCAAGATCATGAAAGCATGGTTAAGCAATATGAGGGTGATGGTTCCATGTCTCATGCTTAACCTAGATATCAAGTGACAAAAGGGACATGATACATACTATAACCTAGGTTGTATTGGATCACTGATTTTCATATAATTTGGATAGTCATAATGTTTTATTAGAGACCTTTTATGATTTGTAGGTTGAAAGAAATTTCGAGTCCACTACCAACATTATATAAACCTATGGGGTTAGACACAAGAATAAGTATGATGTAAACTAGAATATTCAGATTTATTATATCTAGAAAAATGTCATCATTCAATGTATCTCTCAATTCTAGAGATTTTCTTATTTTATGATAGAATATTCTAGAAATTCTC
Organism: Adenanthera pavonina; assembly: GCA_026686845.1. NCBI lineage: Eukaryota > Viridiplantae > Streptophyta > Magnoliopsida > Fabales > Fabaceae > Adenanthera > Adenanthera pavonina. The sequence goes on from JAIVEN010000017.1 coordinate 17,978,283, forward strand.
TTATTTAAAATAAAAAAATTATATTATATTAGTAATAGGAATATTCTAGAAGGTTTTCTAATTTGATTAGGAGGATATTATTTTGTTGAACAATAAAATAATAATTTATCTTTTTTTCAGAAGGTGGTAAGAGAAATTAATACATATATATAAGATATATATTATTAATTTTGATATATATATATATGTGATATATATATTTCATTTAGTTTATATATGTGTTATTTAAATTAAATAAAGGTAATGTTTGATTTAATTTACATGGTAGATTTAAATTAGACAAATATTGAAATTAATTTAAATAATATATATGGATTAATTCAAATTATATATTTAAATTAGATATAATCTAATTTGATTTATATAAATTTAAATTAATGGATAAATCAATTTAAATAAAGTATTTAAATTGATGATTAAATTAATATTAATTCAAACTTACTTGATAAGAAAACAAGTAAGGATTAATTTAAATAAAGTATTTTAATTAATGTTTGAATTAATTTAAACTGTCTTGGAGATAAAACAATATTTAATTTAAATAATATATTTGAATTAAATATAATTGATTTAAAAAACAAGCCACATCCCTCTATTTTTTTTTTGGGTGAAACAAATGAGGTCAAATGACCTAAAGCAAATAAACAAAAGAAAAAAAACCGACAATATCAAAAAAGAAACAGACACTAAGTAATGTCAACTACTGTGCGTAGAACTCCAGGTCCCGCAATGTCCATAATCATGAGTTCTTGTAACTCAGATGATGGTGTAGCAATGAACTGAGTATCAACATTAGTCCTTAAACTTGATCTCGCAATCCTATTCACAGCTTGATTTGCCTCTCTATAAACATGTTGGAGAAGAACTTCCCAGTGTCTATCAATCTTATCTTTTGCTAATTGTATCAATCTTCCATAAACTCCATTGATCTTCTTGTGACCTTTGATGATTTTTATGAGATTCAAGGAATCTGTTTCCACAATTACCCTCTTTACACCCAGCTCCCAACACGTGTTAAGTCCAGTAATGAATGCCCACGTTTTTGCTTCAAAAGCATTACAAGCACCCAAACTTTGGGAAAAGCCTCCTATCCATAGTCCCTTTTCATTTCTTATTATGCCTCCTCCTCTAGCATAGTGCCCATTTTGACTTGTTGCTCCATCAATATTGAGTTTGATCTATCCCAAAGGTGGGCAAGACCACTTGACAGTAATCGTTTTATATTGGAGATTCCTATCTTCAATTGCATTATCCTCCCTCCATTGCATACTTGTGATAAATTGCTTGATTTGCTCTCTCTGGAAAGAATAATGGATTTCTGTGTCCTCCATGATTTCTTTATTTCTCCATTTCCAAATAAACTAGCAAGTAACCGCAAACTAGATATTCCAAGCAATGCCTAGATCAAATTCTTCTTGTACCTGCAAATTATCTTTAAACCAAACATGAAAAAGGTTAGTGAAAACAGATTTCCTTTTTGTGGGTTCACACATGAATGCCATATTTTTGCATTTTTAGGACAATCTCTAAGAGCATGAGTTATATTTTCCTCTCTAACACCGCATCATCTACACAAAGTATTCTCATTAGTCCAGTGACTTTGAATTTTTTGTGTTTGTAACCTCCCATTAGTTGCAAGCCAGAGGAAAGTTCGGATTCTTTCAGGCACCTATAACTTCCATATAGTCTTCCAAATATCTTCCACCTCACCTTCTCCAGTAATAGTAATAGCTCTGTAAGCACTACTAATAGTAAAGTCACCAAAATTATTGGGAGCCCATTTTATCATATCTTGTCCTTCATTTGTCCTGGGAGGGATTATAGCTTGTATTTTCCTCACACATTGTTCCTAGACTAGTTCTTGTAGCAGCTCCAAATTCCATTCACCATTTGGCTTCAGCACTTCATTAATTCTCAAGTCCAGATTAATCTGATCAGGAATTTTTTTTTTGTCCAATCAATTTTTCAGCATTTTTAACCCACTGATCAATCCAAAATAAAATATTTCTTCCATTGTTAATCTCCCATCCGAGATGACTAGCAAATGACTCCCACCTTTTCATAATCTCCTTCCACAAGTTTGAGTCAGATTGCTTAATAGAACTCTCTTGTCTAATATTGAAATCCCTATCATACTTACCTTTTAACACTTTCACCCAAAGATCGTCTTCTTTTGTTGCTATGCCCTAAGCCAATTTTTATAAAAAGGCCTCATTCATGGCCTCCATCGATTTTATACCTGCACCTCCCTTCTCTTTGATCTTGCACATTTGGTTCCATCCAATAGCAAGCCACATCCCTCTATAAATAGAAAGAACTAGGAGTCTCAAAAGTATTTCATATTTTTATACTTTATTCCACTTACTACTTCTCTAGTTTTTTATTAAACACACCACCTAGAGAGAGTGAGAAAGAAACATAATGCCTTTTATATTAAATTAAGGCAATCTTTTCTTCACACGAACGTCGTGTGTTTCAAGGAGGATAAGAACATAAAGATGTTCAATGTTCGAGGTATTAGCACAACGTTTGTTGAGTTCCTGTTCATGTGGATACCATAGAGAGTGGGCGCTCGTGATAGTTGTTCATTTTGATCTAGTTAATCACTCAATAGAGAAAGTATAAATGCTGGTTTTAAATTCGCCACATGTATGTATCTTACCTTTCTATTTGGCTTAAACAAAAGTGGTGAATCGTCAAGAGGAATTTCAGATTAAATTTTTGCTGCGTTTGTGTGCTGAAATCCCAACAATCTTAACCACGATTATCAAGAAAAAGAAACTGAAAATAAAATTAACTAGTAATATGCACTTGTTGCATAAAGATTTAAGAGTTTCTACATCAATAAATCCCAAGAACCACATTTTACCCCGCTGAAACAATTATCGAAAATTTGACTTTAGAATATAGAAATGAAAAGGAAGTAGAATACTTGGAGGTTGAAGGTTTTGGAAGGAAAGTTGTGAAAGGAAAGAACGCCGAAGGAGGAAGTGGCCCAAAGCTCGTCATCATGGAAGGACTTGGTGAGTGTTAACAAAGAGGTATCAATTTTGGTAGATTCTTTGGTACATACATTGGAGGAAGAGGAAGGCATTGCAAAGATGGAGGAAGAAGAGGATAGGGGAGTGGAAATGGAGCAAAGCCTAGAATCCCACTATATAGAAATTTAGAGAAGGAGAAGTAGGAGATGGTGTAGTGAGAAAATAGGGGAAAAGAATTGACAAATTGAACCACTTATCGGAAACATAATGAAGGAGAAATCAGTAGAGACAGAGAGAAAAAGAGAGAATTCCATACATCTTCTAGTTACTGATTGGGTTCAGTGGAAGGGAACATAGCTTCAACTTTTAAGTAGGAGTACTTCATCTAGTTCTTTATATGCTCTATCCAGCTTCACTCATGTTTTCTTCCACCTTTGGCTTCTTGGAGAAGAAGGGAGATGATGTCACTAGAGGAGAAGGGGAAGAGGGAATTTTCATTGCACTCTGAAAGACAAAAGGCGTGCATGTTTTTACTCTTATCAAGGGATTGCATTTTGCAATTTTGAATTTTGAAATCCATAGAGCAATGAATATTTTGGAATCTCCCACCTTAACGAGAGAAAATGAGGTTTTAAAAATTTTGAAATCCACTGGGATAATTCATGTAGCAGAAGCGAATGGTCTTGTAAGCTAAAAATATAGGGTTTCAGTTACACGAAGCCAAATGGAGCTGACAGAATTGGACTAGAGAGCTGAAAAATTTTGAAGATGCACATGGCAAAGATCAGCACCACAACAAAGACACATCACTAAGGAAGCCATCTGCACAAAGCCTAATTTGTTGTTGTGGCTAACGAACAGTGTTTTTTCCTCCTTTATATGGATCCTAGGATGGGATGGGATTGTTTCGTTGGCCAAAAACAGAATTCAAGAGTGACGTAGGGGAGTAATTACCAAGAATTTAGGGTGTTGCCATGGCGTATCACCTCTTGGATTATCATCTAAACATGATTTATAATAGGGAATAAAGAGAGTATATTGAGAGGAGAAGAAAGCTTTAGTTTAGGCTTTTTGCTTTCTATTTTGCTATTAAAATGAATTATTTTATGAATGCTTAAAATGCTCTCCTTCGAAGAGTTTCAAACGCTCTCCTCTGAAGAGAGTCTGAACACTTGACTTACTTTTGAGCGATAAGTTTCATAGCGCCTCTCTCCCTGGCCTTCGATGGAGGAGGGGGCAACCATGATGTATGTGCGTTTCTTTCCTTTTGTTTGTAATTGTTTTTTTTTTCTGGGGTTTGTGGGAGGATGGTTGGTCCCTCTTGTTGCTGCCATCAGCCATATAAATCGGAGGGCTTAGTGAATGGAGCGGATAGGGACACTTGTCTTCTATACGTAGCTCTCTTCCTCCAGCGATGACCAAACCTAATAGATTGGTGAGGAGACTCAATTTGAGGTTTAGGTGTTTGCTTGCTTCAACAGAGGCAATTATATCAGCTTTTCTGTGTGGTTCACGCATGGAATATCTTTGAAATCTACTCTGGACTAGGCAGACTTGATGTTTAAGGAGATGGTTCAAAAATGGATGGCTCTTGGGGCCAACATCTCCGATTCTGATGGTGCTTTTGTTTCTTTTCGGCGAGACAGCCGCATGTTCCACTTTTGTGTTTGGCTAGGTTGGGGGTGTCTTCCTTTTTTTGTTTTTTGGGTTTTTTGCTTGTGCTAGTGTTTGTTACTTTGTTGCCATTTTTTCTCATGTGTTTATCTATGGATGCTAGCGGGTTGAGTGACCTTTGATGGTCCAAAGGCTGTGTGGTGACATGGTGTGTTTCTGTTATCGGATAGGGTTCTTTTTAAGTTGGGTTGGTTGTGTCTTCCTTTTATTATTGGGCTTGTTTCTGTATGTACTATTGTTTTCAGTAATATAATTTCTTGTTTTTGGCAGAAAAGAAAAAATGAATTCTTTTATGAACCATCAAACCGTGACTTCTATATTAGAAAGGTAAAAATAAAAATCAGACGTGTGGAATTCGTAAAATGTAGCATTTTATACAAGTATTTTTCATTTATACATAATTTTGATAAATATTTTTTTTATAAATAAATTCTGCACTACTTGATCATTGTTGTCTTTTTTTTAATTAATACTAGTATAGCAAGGACAAATAAAAAAATTAAGATAAACGTAAATCCAACAAATGTTGATGGAGAATAATATTGGATTGAGAATTTTGACATGATTGACGCTTTCTCCGTGCAGCATTCCGCATTCGTATGGTCCAAAAGAAGAAAAAGATAAACTTTAATTTTGGTAGGGGCCAAGCTTCTATAATTTTTTTTTTCCTGTTTTGGCTAGAATTTATAAAATTATTTTCAAAAATAAATCCTCTTCTTTTCTTTTCTCTATGCTGACCTCCCTGACCTTTCTATCTCAGGTTCTCAACCACTCCCTCCTTCATCTTTTCCTTAAACTCGCTCTCTCAAACTCTCATCATCTTCTCCCAATCCGAAAAGACAGATTAAAGTGACAGGGTGGGATTTTAAAAAGCTTATAAATAGCACCGTTTAAATTTGTTTTAATAAATTTCATCATTAAAATCTGTTTAGATATATCTTGGGAATAATGGATACGTAGTATATACTCCATATTCTCTTGACAATCCAAAAGGTGATGGGGCCTTGGTAATTATTCTCAAATCACTTTTTAATGTTCAGCACATGAGGTATATAATTTTGAACTAACACTCAGATACTATACTTTTCAAATTGAAATTAATTTCATTACTTGGTATTTATTTGGGATTTTTCCAATGTTATATATCTATATATTATATTATATTATTATTTATCTTCATGATTCATTTTGTATTTTGTGAGGATAATTTTAAGATCTAATTAATAAAAAATTAAATTGTGTCCATACTTCTTGATGTGACATTTTAATTAAATTATCTCATTGAGATGTAACATATATTTTCTTTATTAAAAAAAATTAACTCCAAATCACTATAAATAATTAATTTAAAAGATGATGATGATGATGATGAAAAACTTGATAATAGATATCATATAGCAAGTGAAGAGAACATACTTTAAATCTTTAAGTGAAATCGTATTGATAACATGTTGCGAAATAAAGTAAAGAATAGAGAAAATGAAGTAGAGAATAGAGATAATTCGAGAGAGAAAAAAGTATGAGGAGTTGATAGTAGCTGTGTTTTATTTCTTCACCAAGGGAGTATTTATATAAGAGTAAAACTCAAACTCCAGAATTAATTAAATAATATAAATAGAAAAGATGACTCAGTTTTAGGATAAAAAATATTTTACATAAACATTCAAAATCTTCACAACAATATGGATTTAAATAGTCTATGATTCTTTTTTCGCACACATTTGATCCATTGAAGCTTTTAATTCAAATTAGTTTACCAAATGAATGAATATTTTAACTAAAAATGTTTCACCTTGATTTTGCGGGGAAGTATGTTTTTTAATAAAAAAAAAAAGTGCATTGCTTATTTACTTATAATTTCTTTCTGAATTGGTTCAAATCATAAGCCTTCAAAAGTGACTTGAGAAAGGTAAATTAAGATAAATTAAGGTAAATTCAACTAATGTTGATGACAATAAGTAACTGAAAATTAGCAGCTTCTCAATAGCTGTGCTGGCGTTGATGTGGAGCTGCATCCCTCGTAGGGTTAATGGAGCTGCTGACCTGTTAGCCATTACCTCGTTATTAGTGTCTAGTGCATTCCACGTCATATCCTGAACCCACTTCAAAGCACTACTGTGAAAATGAGGATTCAATTTATACCGCAAAATTAGCTTTTATGTCTTGGACTTGTGAACATGTTTTTCCTTTTATAATTGTACCTTGATCTGATCCCACGGCTACTCCTTCACCTTACCAAATAAAATGTAGCATTTGATGCAAATGTTTTTCATTTATATATAATTTTGATAAATAATTTTTTTTGGGTAGCACTTAGGTATTTTTTTTTTGATAAATAAATGCTGCACTACTTAATCATTGTTGTCTTTTTCTTTTATTTAATACTAGTTTAGCAAGGACAAATAAAAAATTAAGATAAACGAAAATCCAACCATTGTTGGTGGGTAAGAATACTGGATTGAGAATTTTGACATGATTGACGCTTTCCGTGCAGCATTCCGTAAAAGTTCTATTGAAAAAACGTACGAATATTTCGTATGGCCCAAAGGAAAAAAAGGTAAACTTATACCTCCAAAAAAAAAAAGAAAAAAGAATAAAGGATATTGCAAAGTATAAAAGACACGACAAATTAGTGTAAAGAAACGAAATGGTATTGGTAGGCCAGCTATCCTTTGATTTGAGCCAAGTAACTTGCAAAACAAAGAAGCTTTTTATATACAATTATATACTACTTTTATTGATTTTTTGGCAACAGACATATAACTTTTATTGATAATAATTATGATTAGATAATATTAATAAAAACATATTAAATATTGCATAAAAAAAAATTCAATATTGTGCGGAAAAAAAATTGTTTCACTGCCTATGACGCAGGCGACCTCCATGAAATAATGGTAACTTTTTTTTTTTTTTGGTTTGGGATGTATTCGTCCTTTCAGGCATGTGTTCTTTTGTATTCCTCGTTTTAATTGAATGAAATTTAATTCTCTTTCATTCATGATACTTTGGGGCTCGTCGCATCCTGATATCCTGTGAATATTTTAAATTTATCCTACCATTGGTTTACCAAAAATAAATTTCTCTTCTCACTAAAAAAAAACAAGAAAAAAAGATAATGGTAACTTTTGTCTTTTTGGGCGTGCTATTTTTTGTTGGCTCCACTCAGCTACCCTTCCCTCTCCATTTTTTGTTCCTTCTAAATGAGAAGATATTGTCAACTTCACAAAGGAAGTTGTATTAGGGTTACCATTACCATGTCCACTGTTTCGTTGTTGGTTTACTTTAGGCGTTTCTATTTCGATCTGTGAAATATATAGCAATTGTTTGCCGGTCGTCGTATACGTCCTTGTTAATTTGACCTCTTATATTGAGATTATATACATATATATATATATAATTTGAAGTAGTATATCTCTCTCTTTCATGTTTAAAAAAAAATGAGAAAAGCAGTCGGACATATACAGGAAAAAATAAGGAAAATGAAATAAAGGTTATGAAAAAATAAGGGCATGTGAGGAGACTTAAGTGGTGTGGGCTTCAGTTCTGGTAAGCTCCTAAGTACGAGACCCAATATTGTTGGGTTTTTCTCCCAACCCAAAACTATGTACTAATTAATATTATCAGACAACGCCATTGGGGTCCCATAAGGAAACACGTAGATACGGCTTGCATGAGCGCCGCCCAATCTTCTGGTCTATATATATTTTTTTAGCCGTTACCATTTTTTTTTCTTAAAAACGTGTGTAGCTATTTTCTTAAAACAAAAAAATGTGACAGCGAATTTGTGGCTAAAAATCCATGGGAAGGCCCTACTTAATTACAGAGTCCGTACTCTTAACTGATATTATGCATGTGGGATGCTTGGACTTTAATGCAAGGAAGTTGCATGCGTGATTCAACAAACCTTCAATGGGTCAATATATATATATATATATATATATGTGTGTGTGTGTGTGTGTGTGTATGTATATGTATGAGAAATATATTCATGCATTGCAGGCAGCATATCAAATTTACACTCACCATATTTAAATGTTAAGTATTCATTAGTCATTGTGTGTATATATATACCCAGTTTATTAGCCTTAAAATCTTTTAAATGATTATAATTAACGAACTTCGAATAAAGAAAGATGAGATGAGCTTGAACTTCAGCTCTAAGATTTTCTGATCTACCAAAGGCCTTAATAATATATAACGACCATTTGAGAGTTCATTTTTATGTTTATTGATGAATTCCTTTTCTTCCCCTAAGCAATTGTATTAGCTGGCTGCAACTAGTTTAATGGGAAAAATATTCTATCAGTTTCATGACGCCGTGAGTTCAAATGCTGGGGCGGATAATTAAGTATGCTGTGGGAAACCTAAAACCTAGAGTCAGCCGAGGCGACATAATCTAAAAGGTATTTAATTTGATAGCCTCTTAACTATTTTTTTTACTGATTTAGGTTTTAGAAAAATAAAATAACATTTTTTGTAAAATTGATTTAAGGGTTTAAATCAGTCAACTCTTATCTTATAGAGCACTTCAATTTTATATTTATTGGACTTAATAAAATTCTTACAAAAATTTTTAACATTGTATCCAAAAATAATTTGAACCCAAATATATTCAAAATTTAAGCCTAGCGGGGTTAAAATATTATGATTAATTAGGTCCAAATGCTAAAATTTAGGGTTATAATATGTAATTTTCCTATGTTAAGTGGTGGCAATTAACCCCCCTAAATTTAGGGTTATAATATATAGCCAAGGATGTCATGTTTAAACTGTCTTCACTGTGCCACAACTTTAATATATAATTTTGGTTAAGGAGACATAAGGCTGTATTAATATTATTTTATATGAATATATTTGCTTCTAGCTGCCGTTGTAACTAATTACATACTTCCTAACTTATTGAAATATATATATATATATAAAAGAACTTTAGAAAACTTTAAATAGAAAAGGAGGGACATGGGTGAAAGAAAAATTTCTATTATTCAGTCTTGACAATATTTTACACTATAATACTTTCTGACTTTTCTTACGCCAAATGCTTCTCACTTCTACCCACACGAAAACTAATATTAATATAGTCACACACCTACATGTCGTTTGTTTGTAGGTTCTAGCTAGAATTCTCTTTATTTTCTTTTATTTTCACTGCCATATTATTTTATGGATAAGAAGACAGAAAAAATTAATAAAAGTTTCACTTTCAAATTTCTTCTCGTATTTGCATTATTTTGTATACCGTTTATGATATAAGAAGGAGAAGGAAGAAAGATAATTGATAGAAAGAATGGAGAAAAAGAAAAAGATCTAGGGACAAATCAATTTATGTCAATTTTGTCTGAAATTTAAATTATAATGATAGCTATTTATAGAATCCAATGAAATTTTATAGAATATTGACACAATCTAATAAATTAAAAAATTATTTAACCTAGAGACCCAATCTACAAAAATTGCAATAATATCACTCATTTAAAAATTTCTTAAAAATTGAGGTATTCTAAAATATTCTAATTTGCAAGATAGAATGTTTTAGGGATAAAAGATAAAATCAAATAAATTAAATCTAAATATCATAATAAAATATTTTTACTTAAAATTCTAATTATTCATTCTCCATGAATTTGGCTCGCTAAAAATGATGCTAATTTCAAGGGTGCCAAAGTTTCAAGCTCCAGGACTACTTTCAAGTTTCAATAGACCATCAATCAATTATTCTGCACAAAAGTAAACTGGAGTAGTAGGTTGGTCACGATGGGGAAGGATGGAAAATGAAGATCTGCAATTGTAAGACAGGTTGGTCAAATTTTGAATTATTCCAAATTAACATTAATACTCAAGTAGCATATGTGGTTATTATATATAAATCTCCTTTTTTGGGCTGTCACTGCTTACGCGTTTTCCTCATATTTCTTCCAAGTTGCATGTCTTGGTTATGAAGATGAAGATTATAAAGGGTCCTGATGTATAAAAATTCAATAATGTTAGATGCGTTTGGCCATTAATCAATTATTTACTACAAGTTGTTGATTCTCTTCAAAACAAACAGATTATTGGTGATGATATTTGCTAAGGATTTGAAGAAAAAAGGTCATATTACAATTTGATTAATACATTTTAGTCGATTTTTTTAATTTCGAGCTTAACAAATTTATTCTTGTACGCTCTAATTTATGAAAAGGGTGGTACCTTAAATTACCGTCACTGTGACCTGATCCATATATATATATATATAGACGCTATAACCTATATGTATTGAAGAAATTATGAAGAAAGCATTTGAACGTTATTATTCCACCTCATACATAACATCGGGGGAAAAAACAAAAGAAGGTAGTTCTATGGGTAAAATTAATCGACAATTAACAAACTCTAATAAATTTTCATAATAATGAGAAAATGTTATGATATTTGGCCTCTCATTTTTTTTGGGACCAATCAAACTTGCGGGGATTGAAGAGAACCACATAGTGCGGATGGTAGTTCAGAACCCTGCCTTCTAACCGCTTCTCATCTTCTCTCTTGACTTCACCAATTGTGTGAGTTATCCATAATTATTTGTCTGAAAAATGTTCTATTTAAATCTTCAAACTTTTTTTTAGCATAATCCTTACCCATTAATTGCTAATGATGAAAAATTATTCTTTATATTTATGTAAATAACAAAATTAAAGCCCTATTTGGTTCGATGGAATCTAAGCCACTTCCATAGAAGTGTACAAGGAACTCACAATTTAGCATGTTTGGTTTGCATCATTTGGCTTCCCAATGAAAGCCACTTTCATCAAAAACCACATAATTAGCTTCCTTGCTCTACCACTTCCATGGAATTCTGAATTTGGGACTATTTTACCCCTTCCCATTAAGCCACCTCTTGCGATAAGGAGGATGGTGAGGACAGTGACAACAAGGATTGTGGATAGAGATGACAGTGAGCATGGTGATAGAGATGACGGTGATGGCAACGGCAAGGATAGTGGACGAAGACAATGGTGACAGTGAAGAAGGACTCACCGCCATCATATTCTTCCTCTTTCTTCTTCTCATCGTTCTCTGACTAACCACTAACCTTTTGCCTTCGTCTCCTTCTACCTCCTCTTTTAACATCTCACCATGGTGCTGTTTGAGACGATTTTGGGTGAGTGTAGTTGGAGATGGGGTGAGCACATTCCATTGTTTCTGGTGGCGTTGTGGTTTTGATTTTTTAGATTTGTTCTTAGATCCAGGTTCTTAGCGATTAAGATTGGCTTTTTGGTTGTGAGGAAATTGATTTTGTTCACTTTGTGTTCTTGTGGTTTTGATTCGGTTTGATTTCTGGTGGATAGAGGTTGCTTAAGGTTGGGCGGTCGAAGGTGTAGGTGCTGGATGTGGATGAATTTCTAGTTGCTAGAGGTTGACAATGAACATTTCAGAATGAAGATTTTTTTTTAGGAGGTCATTTTGGTAATTTAATAGTATAAATGTACATTTCCTATAAAAAAAAATATATATATGATTTTATTATCATACTAAATGCACTTTTGAACAACACTTCCACTTCTATTTTCACTTTTTTCAAAATCACTTCCACCAGCCACACACAACATAATAATATTGCTATATGTCTTCTCTTCCTTTTTGCATTTTTCAATTTTTTATTTTTTAATATTTTTTGACGTAATTTTGATATTAAAAGAATGAACATATTAAGATTGTTAGGCGAAGATGCAATGAATTGTGAATTAAATCCAAAATTGTGAAGAGGTATATATATATATGTAATGTATAATATGAAATTGTGGTATGAGGAGGCCACATGGGGCTGGAACTCTTAGCATCAATATCAATCAAAATCCATAAATAAACATTTTTTTATTTATTTTAAGCAACGTAATTCGTAACTCTATCTACCATTGATCAATGACCAAGCTCAATCATCCCACTCGTCGCATGTTACACGTACCCCACACCACATTTTTCTCTGGGAAAAAGACATTTTAGGACCTTTATAACAAAATATTGACAAATGAATAGTACCAGTTGGAAATTCAACTGGAATTGGGAATTCAGTTTATAGGAGTACTAAATTTTTAAACCGGGTCCTTAAAAGGAAATATTTCCATATGGAAGTCCTGAAATATCTTTCCCTTTTTCTCTTCCCTTTATTTTTGCCAATCAGTTATAATTAAGAGAAAATTCTACTTAAATACCAATAAAAAAGATATTTGTAACAAAGTATCCCAATTCACTTAATTCCAAAAAAGTACTTTATTTTGCAAGTGAAAATAATATATTTATAAGTGATAATATTATATTTATAAATGAATAAAAAAATTTATAGCTCATTTATAAAGAAGATAATTTCACTTGCAAATATATTATTTTTACTTACAAAATAAGGTATTTTTTTGGAATTAGGTGAATTGAGCACTTTTTAAAAAATATCTTCTTTTCTTGGTATTTAAGTAAAATTTTCCCTATAATTAATTATGAATATATATATATATATATATATATATATATTAGAACACGAGACGCTTTCTTTTCTTTGGATTTTTACTTTTACTTCCATTGGCGACATGGATAGGTGTCTTGCTTTCCTTTTTTTTTTTTTTTGTAAAATTTCCAACTTTTAAAACTATGGGAAGCTAATGACATAGAAATAGTATATTTGGCTTATCTCCGACTTTATTCTTTCTCTTATTCATTAATTGAATTTGAGTAAAATATTACTCCCTCTGGTTTTTAATATAAAACTCTTTCAACCAAATCACGCGGATTAAGAATTGGAATTAAAACTAATTAACTACCTCGATTTCTCCAAAAATCTCAACATTTTTCCAAAACTATCCTTATTTAATTTCTCTCTCTTTCTTTTTGGATACATTAAATAGGAGTATTTTTTTGAAAATGTATAATAAATACTACATCGTATACTGTAAAGGGATCCTATATATAGGACCGGAGGTAGTAATTTGGGTTGGTTGAAATTTAAATGAATTTGAATTGAATATGAATTAAAATTTATAATAAAATTGTGGGTTTAGCATTATTGAAAAATATCTGGCAAAAAAAAGCATTATGGAAAATTAATAACTTAATTGGGTAAAAAATCTAGTTTATTTAACGAAAAATGTGAAATGAGAATTTTATAATTCAAAAATTTTAAAGGCGTAACATTTTTTAAAAATATAAAAAGAATGAACGTCTTAAGATTGTTAGGTGAAGATGTAATGAATTGTGAATTGAATCCAAAATTGTGAAGAGGCATATATATATATATATATAATGTTGTATATTGTGAAATTGTGGTTCCTGTACACATTGGGTGGTTGGTGGCTCGGTGGCTTGTGCGAATCGGAAATTGTGGTATGGGGAGGCCACATGGGCATGCATTGGGCTGGAACGTCCTCTTAGCGTCAATGTCAATCAAAATTCATAAAATTAAATGAATAAAGAAAGCATTTGAACGTTATTATTCCATCTCATACGTAACATCGGGGGAAAAAAACAAGAGAAGGTAGTTCTATGGATAAAATTAATCAACAATCAACAATTGCAATAAATTTTTATAATAATGAGAAAATGTTATGATCTTCAGCTTCTCATTTTTTTTGGGCCAATTAAATTTATGGGATTTGACAAAATTACTTAATATGAATGGTAGGGTAAAGGCTCTATCTCCTACCCGCTTCTCATCCTTTGACTTCACCAATTGTGTGTTGGTTATCCACAATTATTTGTCAGATAAATGTTCTATTTAATTAAATCTTCAAACATTTTTTTTCATAATCCTTACCCATTAATTGCTAATGATGAAAAATTATTCTTTATATTTATATAAATAACAAAATTAATAGTATTGCTATACGTCTTCTCTTCTTTTTACACTTTTCAATTTTTTTATATTTTTTGACATAATTTAGATATTAAAGAAATTGATACGAATTTTCTTAACTAAATTATTTTTTTCAACTCATTAATTTTCTAATGTATTGGACGGACGGATAAGAGATTATAAAATTTTATTTTTTTAATAAAATTCATTTGAATGATCAATATAATAAAATAAAAATTATATATTTAAATAAAATTTTAAAATATTAATGGAAAAAAAATAAAAATCCCTTGCACTGCACAGGGCTGAGTCCCTGTGATTTTTCATTTTTTTTCTTTTGGATCACCCCTGAATGCGCAAGCGATGATGTATTATATCATGTTCTAATTTTTTTGGTTGAAGGAAACGAATCTATAAATCAAAAGAGAATCTATGTGCAAAAGATTACCTCACTCTTTCATCATCCAACGCCATGATCAAAGGTGCAAAACTCACTCTCTGAACCTTGTGCTAATCTATTTAACTTGTGAGCCACGTAATTAGCCTCACTGAACTCATCATGTTCTAATTTTAAGTGAATTGCTAAAGATTACCTCACTCTTTCATCATCCAACGCCATGATCAAAGGTGCAGAACTCACTCTCTGAACCTTGTGCTAATCTATTTAACTTGTGAGCCACATAATTAGCCTCACTGAACTCATCATGTTCTAATTTTAAGTGAATTGCTAAAGATTACCTCACTCTTTCATCATCCAACGCCATGATCAAAGGTGCAGAACTCACTCTCTGAACCTTGTGCTAATCTATTTAACTTGTGAGCCACATAATTAGCCACACTGAACTCATCATGTTCTAATTTTAAGTGAATTGCTATGTACTCACTCTCACACAGGGGTCCTTGTGCCCTAAGTTTTCTCAACTTCAAAAGCCCTGGTTTGTAACTCAAACAGAGCATCCCACTTGATTCCACTTAGATTCTCTCTACAACCATTCTAAGTGCCACTCTCCTCTCATCTCCTTCAACCTCCATCGCCGGCGCCGCCTAGCCTCCGCCTCATATTATGGAAGAGAAAGAGGCCATAACACATTCAGACTATTTGTTAGCGAAGGAAATTATTGAAAACTTTAAATGGGTCCCAAACAAAACCCCAGCTTCTTCTCCTCAATTTGTCATCACGGCCGTCGTCTCTTACATCTGTTTAACCTGCTTTCTCCATCGTCTCTTTCGCCACCGTCCCATATCTCCTCGCATCCTCAGACCCATCGCAGCCGTCCATAGCGGCTTCCTCCTCTTACTCTCCATCATCATGGCGCTCGGTTGCCTCGTCTCCACGCTATCCCATGCACCTAACCTCGGCTGGATCATCTGCATCCCTCCTCACACTCCTCCCTCCGGCCCCATTTTCTTCTGGGCCTACATCTTCTACCTCTCCAAGATTCTGGAATTCGTGGATACTCTCATGATCATCCTCGCGACCTCCAATCATCGCCTCACGTTCCTCCACGTCTTCCACCACTCTGGCGTCGTCGTCATGTGCTACATCTGGCTCGAGACTTCGCAGTCACTGTTTCCCTTTGTACTGGTCATCAACGCCTCTGTTCATATCCTAATGTATGCATACTATTTATCTCGTGCCCTGGGTATGCGTCCCAAGTGGAAGAAGTTCGTGACGGATTGCCAGATCGCGCAATTTTATGGCAGCTTTGTGCCTTTGAGCCTCATGCTGTCCTACCACTTTTCCGGGTCGGGTTGCTCCGGAGTTTGGGGATGGAGTTTCAATGTAGTTTCTATGGTTCTCTTCTGGTTCTCTTCGTCGACTTCCACAAAAAGAGTTATAGGAAAAGCATATGAGCTTTGTTCCCTTCCAGTGCGTGGCGCTGCGCGTGTCTCCCCCTACTCTCCGTCTCTCTCCTCTTTCTTTTTTTTTGCTTTAAAAAAAAAAACAGCTCCCAGGCCACGTACAGGGTGCGTGGATTACGTTACGTGCCGAATCCAAATCCATGACGGGGGTGTCTAACTATTTTTTCAAATTTGGTACTGTGATTTTGACCCTACTTTTTAGTATGTAGTAAGGAGTTTCATTGTAACAGAATGCATTTTGATTTGATTTACTAAAGGTCACCTATTCGAAAGAAGGATCAGTCCAAAGTATTAGGGTCATCATCACCATGCATGTCCACACTGTTTTGTCGTTGGTTTACTTTAGGCCTTTCTATTTCTGTGAAATATATAGTACTACTTTGTTTACTGGTCGTCTTCTTGTTAATTTGATCTCTTATATTGAGATTATATATATAAATATAATTTGAAGTAGTTTATCTCTCACTTTCATGTTTCTAGAAAAACAAAAACCAAAAGAAAAGCGGACGGACATAGGAGAAAAAAAGGAGAATAAAATTAATAAAGGTTATGGAACAAGAGCCGCGTGGCTGACGGAACAAATTAATATATATATATATATAATTTCATATATAATTAACTGGTTAAGTAAGCAACAATCTTCATGCATGAAAGGTTATGTTATGGTGATGAAAAAAAGGAAGGAAAATTTGAAACTTAGAAATCTTTAAATAAGAAGGACCTTTGAAAGGATGTAGTTCATTTCTAATCAGAATCCGGTGACTGCCTAAAACTCCAATCGTACATTTATAATGAAAAGATTGAACTTAGCTAATCAAAGATTATTGGGTAGGTTCAGAATCATTCGAAGGATCTCTTTGCAGGTGAGCATCTTCTGGAAAAAATGCAAGTTGACAATCAAATGAAGACAATAGTTAATCGGTTGGACTTATTAAATACTCATGTAGGTTGTGAATAAATATAGAACAACATCTTAATATGCAAAAGATAGCTAATCCAAGTAATTATGGAAAGCAAATTATCTTATTCCAGGCTTTTGTTCCTTTCTCTCTCTGTTTTTTTTTTTAAATCTCTTACAAATTAGAGGCAAATGGTTAACGTAACTGCTACAGAATCAAGGAACTTTAATTGCACTATTACTATGATTGCCTTCGGAATGATGTGACAAAAGAAAACTAATATCAAATTCAAACTGTATACTGTTACACGCAAATCATTAATTCTAGGTAGACCAGTGCCAAGTATCATATATTTGGTCAATCAAAAACACTGAATCATAAGCTCATATACTTTTCCTATAATTCTTTTTGTGGAAGTCAACGAAGAGAACCAAAAGAGAAAAATCATAGAAGAACCCAAAGCACTAAAATAATTATTATAAAGTCTCAAAATATTAAAAAATTACACCAAAATGTCATTTGGTATAAAATCTTGAAAAATAAGTATAAAAAACTTTATTATTGAGTATAGAAAAATCATAGAAAAATCCCAAAACATGAAAATAATTATTAAAATGTCCCAAAATCCTAGCAAATTACATCTAAATTCCATTGATGTAAAATTATGGAAAATGAGTTTTTTTTTTGTTAGATCTAGAAAATGAGTATAAAATTGTGCTCCAATATTAAATTATACCTAAGTCCCATTGTATAAAATCTTGAAAAATAAGTGTAAAAAATCTTCATTGTTGAGTATGAAATCATACTCTAATGTTTTATACTTATACTTCATAATTTTATACCTAACAATAAAGTTTTTTATACATGTTTTTTATGGTTTTACACTAATGATACTTGGGTGTAATTTTTTAAGGTTTTGAGACTTTTTAATAATTATTTTTGTGTTTTCAGATTTTTCTTTGATTTCCCCAAAAAAATGCATGCATGAAGGGATAGTCTTTTTTTTTTTGGTACAAGGGATCATCTCAATTTTTTTATATAATTATCAGACTAGATCAGATTCAAGTATTATCATACCCAAATTGGGTTAATTTTCTTAACATAATTTTTTCTATTCATGGGGCTCAAACTCAAAACCTTATTTAAAGAGGTGGTGAGTTCCTTAGGGTCATCCCAATTTTGTTAGAAAAGAATTACTCGGTAGTCTTGTTGGTAAAGCCTTAGGTTTAGAAAACTAACACCGGGTTAGAAGCCCAACATATCATAATAGGCCTTATTCAGCCCAAATAAAAAACACTGTATTCTTTGTAATATCAATGTCAATATAGCATATTCCTTTTGGTCTTAAATATAGGGCATTTTATTCTGATTTTAAATATAAAATCTTTTACAGTATATGAGGTAGTATTATTTATTTTTAAGAAAATACTCATATTTAATGTATCTTAAAGAGAGATTAAATAATAATAATTTTAAAAAAAATATAATTTTTGAAAAAATTAAAATAGTTAACTAACTTGAACTCTCATCCTTAATTAGCTTAATTCAATTAAAAAAGTCATATATTAAGGATTGAATGGGGTATAAAATTTAGAAGGAGCTGCAATATGTGAATAGCATGACCTCTCACAAAATCATTTATTGGGCTTCATGTCCTTTTTCTTTTTATATTCTTTCAATTCTTTTGTATACTTTTATCAAAGTTTAAATATTAAAGAAATATATACGATTTTCACAAAACTTTTAAATTTAATTTAATCTAGTATTACTTTTTTTTTTAACTTAGTGATGTAAAAATACATAGTTAACAGCCGTTCATATTCCAAATGTGCATTTGCTCGGAGTAATTATCCCAATTGGACGGTAAAAAAACCAAAATAATTGATGGTCTCAGTGCTCAAGATTAGGGGCTAAGAATCTTTGTATATTTCATATCACTGAGTAAATTGTTAACAAATGTTGTCACACAGCGTCTTCCAAGGTTAACAAATCGTTAAGATGAGATCTAGATTGTCCAAATGTAAGTTGAACGATTCAGATTAAAAATTTTTTATTTTATATATATATATATATATATATATAACCTCCATAGAAACTATTATCACAGTATATGCTAACAAATTTGACTTCCAATTTTGCAGGTAATAAAAACATCAGACCATAGAGGAGTTCGCAGTCAAAATTTCTCATCGGGCAATATTGCCTGCATATAATATAATATACTTTTGCATTTTCTGACACGTAAAAACTAATTTATCTTATGATTTTGTACCAAGATCTTTCATTTCCTCTTTTTTTGAATAATTTCTCTTAGTGTTTAATGACAGTCCTTCGTATCAAAAAGAAAAGAACAGAAACCAAAAAATTACCGCCACTATTTAAATCAAACAAAATGAATTACCATTATATAATGCCACTAACTTACTTTTCTCATGACCAGGGCAAACTATTTTGGGAAGTACATCATTCAAATTTGAGCAACGGCTTTTTCATAATTTTCTTTCTTGCCCTCAAAATTAAGCTACATATTGAATAGGACTAAGAAGGTGGACTGGGAGATATGGTACACATTTGATAAGACTAACAAAATTAATACATTTTAACAAATTCTGAAATGTCTCAATCCAATGAGAAAATTATGATCAAAATGCCATCAAATATTTTAATTGTCCAGTATTATAACTCAATTTCCTAATTACTTTTTTTTTTTGCCAACCTACTTCCTAAGTTGTTGATATTGAGAAAACTTCAAATAGAAGGAGGGACATTGGTAAAAGAAAATTTTGTATGTATTATTCACCGTTGACAATATTTTACATTATTTTCCTTTATTTTCACTGCCATATTAGTTAGAATTAAAGCAAAAAATTAATAAAAGTTGGACTTTCAAATTTCTTCTTTATTTTCCGCATCTTTGTTTCTCCATCATTACGTTTATATCAAATTCAAGGGTTATTTGTTTTTCCTACATCATATAATAGGATATCTAGAGGTAACGTAGGAAATGTCACCCCCAAACACACCTATATAATCAACTGGTTAAGTAAGCAATCAACAACCTTTACACATGAAAGGTTATGGTTATGAAAAAAAAGAGGGAAAATTTGAAACTTGGAAATCTTTAAATAACGTGGACAATTCATAAATTTGACCTCGTACATCCTTTTATCCCACATTCACATATCTTTCTTGTTCGTTGAGAAAATATGTTCGTGGACAATTCATAAACCTCATGAAGTGCAAGTAACGTGGCTTCATTGATGCGAGGGTTCAACAGTGCCACACTTGAATGAAATGTATAAATGGAATGGTTTTGTATAATGCCCCCGGGCATGGCTGCTCCTGTCTTGGAGTTAAGAATGAATAATTAATATACCGGATAATTTCACAAGATATTTTATATTTAAGATTAAATAATATTTTTATGAAATATCTTATATTTAGGATGCCAAGGAGTATATTAAGACTGATTCTTCGTTGCTTTTGACTGAATTCTTTAATTGCTTCCTGTTTATTTGGCCGAAGAAGCATGAAAAAGGTACTATTTGCTTGAGCCATATGGCCAAGTGGTCCTTACAATTTGCGAATTAACGTTTATGCGCAGTTGGAGCTGACGATGCAATACTTGACTTCTTATCCAAAATCAAATATCAATTTAACATAGAGAAGCAAAATAAGAAACGCTATTTCATCTGGCCAAATAGTTAATTTACTGTTTTGTGCTAATTTTGTTTTTGAAACGTATGTTATTCCAACCACGCATGGATGCCAGGTAAAAAAAAAAAATGAAAAATCACAAAATATGAAAATAATTATTAAAAAATCCCAAAATCCTAAAAAATTACATCTAAATCTCATTGGTGTAAAATTCCGGAAAATAAGTATTTTTTTGTAAGATCTAAAAAATAAGTATAAAAAATTTCATTATTGAGTATAAAATTGTATTTCAATATTAAATTATACCTAAGTCTCATTGGTATAAAATCCTAAAAAACAAGTATAAAAAGTTTTCATTATTGAGTATGAAATTATATTCCAATGTTTTATATCCATGCTCCATGATTTTATACTTAACAATAAAGTTTTTTATATTCGTTTCTCAGGATTTTACACTAATGAGACTTGAGTGTAATTTTTTGAAGTTTTGAGACTTTTTAATAATTATTTTTGTATTTTGGGATTTTTCTGTGATTTTCCCAATAAAGTTCTCCGGGACTACTTTCAAGTTTCATTAGACCACCAATTATTCTGCAGAGTAAAGTGAAGTAGTCCTTTAATCCGCGGTTGGTCACGGTGGGGGAGGACGGAAAATGAAGATCTGCAATTATAAGTCAGGTTGGTCAAATTTTGAATTATTCCAAATTAACATTACTTGGTTTGGTTGTAGCATGATTATTATGAATCTACTTTTCGTAGGTTGACACTGTTTACGCGTATTCTTCGTGTTGATTCCAAGTCGTCCTGACGTTAAGAATTCAATGTTTTGACCACGTAAGAATTCAATGTTTTGGTCATGTAATAAAGTATTTACTACAAGTTGTTTATTCTCTTCAAAACAAATAGAATAGTGGTGGCGATGTCATTGCTAAGGATAAATATATATATATGATTTGTCATAATTACTTCGCTTACCATTTACATTTTTGCCAATTCTTTTGGAGTTTAACAAACTTATTTCTTTTACGCTCTAATTTAATTATGGACAGGGTGGTTCCTTAAAATATCGTCACTGCGGCCTGATCCATGTTATAGATTGAAGAAATTATGAAGAAAGCTTTTGAAGTTTATCATTCCACCATCTCATACATATAGACACCGGAAAAAAATAAAAAATAAAAGAAGGTAGTTAACCCTAATCTATGGGTATAACCAACATTTAACAATTCTAATAATTTTTATAATAATGAGGAAATGTTATGATATTTGGCTTCTAATCTTCTGGTTTAACCAATTGTGTGTTAGTTAACCCTAATTATTTGTCCAAAAAATTTTCTATTTAAATCTTTAAATATATCGTCTTTTTTTTTTGCATAATCCTTATATACCTGGCCCATTGCTAATGATGAAAAATTATTCTTTATATTTATGTAAATAACAAAATTAATAGTATTGCTATGTGTTCTGTCCTTTTTTTTTTTTACATTTTTGAATTTTTTAGATTTTTTGACATAATTTAAATATTAAAGAAATTGATACAAATTTTTAATTAAATTATTCTCCTATTATCATTTTTTTAACTTATTATTTTTTCTATTGGACGGATCAAGAGATTATTAAATTTCATTTTTTAATAAAATTTATTTGAATGATCAATATAATAAGAAATTATACATTTGAATAAAATTTTAAAATATTAATGGAACAATATTGCTTAAAAATCCCTTGCATTGCACTGGGTATCTATCTAGGATCTAGTTAATTTAAATGAAATGCTCACTCCCAAAGACCATGACTGATGAATAATAGAGGGTTTGTCTTAAGGGATAGTTAGTTGAGTAATTAATCCGATGTAGCCGAGATTGCATGTGAAAATGAATGATAATGATTTAAATGGAATTTTCTTCCTTTTAACACTTTGTTTGAAATGAGAAAAAAAATTAAAAAGGTAAAAACTAGGAGAAAAATTAAGGATGAATATAGACAAACTATCAACCCTCTGTCTATATTGTTTTCTGTTTTTCCCTTTAATTTTTGTTCTCTCATATTTTACCCTCATTTCAGTTAGCCTCTAGTTGTAATGCCCCTCATGATACTTTTGTTAGCATGGTGTTTAGTACCGGAGGGGATAGGTTCAAGAGGAACCAGAAATGGCTCCGCGCCGCGGCGAGGAGCAGGGCCGCCGCGGCCAGAAGCTTTCCAGTGGCATTGTTCTGGATAATTTGGTGGAGCCGCGGCGAGGCATGCTGGAGCCACGGCGAGAGTCGGAAAAATTGTTTAAATCCGGATCAGTCGGACGCGAAAGAAAGAAAGAAAACGAAGGGAGCGACGCAGAGAAACGAGGAGCAGTGCTAGGGTTCGACATTTTCGGTGTCCCGGAGTGATCCTCGTCCATTGGGAGCTTGGATTCAAGTTGGTAAGCGTTCCCTACTTCTCTCTCTCCATCTTCTTCGGTTGAAATTTGGGATTTCCGGTTGTATGGTTGGATTTCCAGTTTGGGGTGAAATCCAGCGATTGAAATGGATGTTTTGAGGTTAATGGAACGTGTTTTGGTATTCTTGTTGCTTGAATGTGAGTTTCGAAGGGATTATGTGTGTTTAGAGCTTAACCCTAGGATGTTTTTGGTTAGGGCTCTTGGGAATCCGAAGTATATGAGGTTGTGTAGTGTTTGAGTGATCCCTAAGAGCTTATTGACGCATGAAAAGGGGTGTTGGAACCTTGGGTTAGGTTAATGTGGTTGAATTGTGACGTTTGGTTATATGGTGTATTGTGTTAATGGAAGAATTGTGACATGATAAAGGTTGTTGGCTAATCGAGAGGGGTTCACGTGTACTGGACAGTTCAAGGAAGCTTGTGGAACTCGTGTGCATGTGGTAACAACAATTGAGGTAACCGGGTGTTTGTTTATATTGTGTTGACTATGTTATACGGTAGTACATGTATTTGTATATATATATGTATGTTTTATTCATACCAGGATACTGGTGGGTTGCATGTACTGTCGTTATATATATATATCATGGTATGAATACTGTTAGACAATGGTTATGACTATGATGATGATATGATGATACATGAGCATCACCACATAACATTGTGAGATTGTGATGTATGGTAGATGTAGTGGTGATGATGTGATGGTAGTATGATGTATGATGATGTATATATGTTAGGGAGGATAAGGTTGGAGTATATATATATATATGTTAGGGAGGATAAGGTTGGATTATATACATCCATGTTAGGGAGGATAAGGTTGGATTATGTATATATGTTAGGGAGGATAAGGATGGATGATATATGTGTTAGGGAGGATAAGGATGGAGTCCCTGTGAGGGCGACATGCATGTTATTCATTTCATATTGCATTCATGATTTGTGTAAGATATATGTATATATATGTGTGTGTGTGTGTGTGTGTGTGTGTGTGTGGTTGTGGTTTCCGGTTACTGAGACATTGTCTCACCCCCTCTCCCATAAACTAACCTTTCAGGTAACGGTTCTGGCGCTAGTCCGGAGAAGACGCGGGAGTAGCTGTGTACGTGGGAATAGTCTATGTAGTGTGTGTATTTTGGATAATGTATCGTGCCAAGTAGGATAGGATGGTTTGTAATGGATAATGATATGATTGAGACTGGTTTGTATGTATGTATGTTTATGCTTGTGGTATGTATGGTTGAATGTTGTTGAGAAGTTAGTATGACCGTATTGGTAAGTCCAGAGTGTTGTTGGGCCTTGTTGGTTTGTGTAAGGGCCTGTAGCCCATTTGGTCAAGTTGGGTTCCAAGGGGTCAAATCTCATAGGAGTGGTTCCTTTGAGGTGAAACCTCTTTGAACAGGTTTGTTCGAGGGATTTGGACCTGTATGAATGGTCTCTGAGCAAGCAATTGCCTTTGGTGGCAATTGGAGGGGGCTAATGGTGAGTTTTGGTCAACAAGTGGCAAAAACGGAGTCAAGGGTCCAGAATCTCCATACGGAGTTGGATTAAGGTAAAAAGTGGTGACTGTGGATAGATGGGGACTAGATTGACTTGTAGGAGTTAGAATTGAGTCAATCGGAGGTCGGAGCATAAAGTTATGCTTGTCAGAAGTCCGCCCAGGAGTGTTGAATTTGCTGATATGGTATACCAGCAAGGGGCGCCGCTGCGCGGGAAGGCAGGCCGCGGCCCCAGCCCAGATTTTGGTGCTTTTGAGTCGTTTCCGCTGTGTTGAGGCATTGAAGAGTTGTTTTGAGATGTAAGGGTCGTGTTTGGTCAGATTTTGAAGTTCTTGGTTAAGTATGGAGGTATCAGGAGGTAGGGTGTTACACTAGCAACACTGGCCGGGGCCTATTCTATGTAGGCCGTGTGATGGCGCTGTTGGCTCAGATCTGAACGACGCTTATTCTCATGCCCTAAGTTTCCTTAACTTTAAATAGCCTAGTAACTCAGACAAAATCCCATTAAGTTGATTCCACTTAGTGACTGTTTGGTTCATTTTTTTGAAAAAAAAATCATAGTTTTTAATCATGGTTTTTTAAGAAGATGTATTTGATCAAACACAAACTGCTTTTTTGAAAAATAAAAAATGGGTTAAATTATGGTTTTGGAAAATGAGGAAAAAAATTACTTTTCTTTTAACAAAACGTAGATTTTGAAAAAGGAGAAGCAAATTTACTCTTTATTATACATCTAAAAATATTTTTAACCCTTATCATCCAAATAGATTTTTTGTCAAATTTACTTTTACAAAAAAAATATCCAATCATAATAACCTACAGCAAACTTACTTTATCTAAACTTTATTTTTATAAACTTTATTTATCTTAATTTAATTTTATAAAACTAAGAATCAAACTAACCTTATATTCCCTCCACAACCATTCTAAGTCCCACTCTCCTCTCATCTCCTTCAACCTCCATCACCGGCGCCGCCTAGCCTCCGCCTCATATTATGGAAGAGAAAGGGGCAATAACACATTTAGACTATTTGTTAGCGAAGGAAATTATTGAAAAATTTAAATGGGTCCCAAACGAAACCCCAGCTTCTTCTCGTAAATTCCTCATTACGACCGTGTTATCTTATGTCAGCTTCACCTTCTTTCTCCGTCGTCTCTTTCCCCGTCCGATTCCTCCTGTCAGCCTCAAACCAATCGCGGCCGTCTATAACTGCCTCGTCCTCGCACTTTCCTTCATCATGGCCTTCGGTTGCCTCGTCTCTGTGTTATCCGACGCCCCTGACTTTCACTGGGTTATATGCATTCCACCTCACACTACCGCCTCCGGTCCCATTTTCTTCTGGGCCTATGTATTCAATATGTCGAAGATTCTGGAATTCGCCGATACTCTCCTGATCATCCTCGTGAACTCCAATCATCGCCTCACGTTCCTCCACGTCTTCCACCACGCCGCCGCCGTCGTCATGAGCTATATCTTTCTTGAGACTTCACAGTCACTGTTTCCCATTGTGCTGGTCACCGACGCCTCTGTTCATGTCCGAATGTACGGATACTATCTATCATGCTCCGTTGGTGTGCGTCCCAAGTGGAAAAAGTTCGTCACGGGTTGCCAGATTGCGCAATTTTACGGCAGCTTTGTGGTTTTGAGCCTCATGCTGTACTACCACTTTTCCGGGTCGGGTTGCTCCGGAGTTTGGGCATGGAGTTTCAATGTGATTTTCTATGCTTCTCTTTTGGTTCTCTTCGTCGACTTCCACAAAAAGAATTATAGGAAAAGCATATAAGCTTTTGGTCCAGAGTTGCTGGTCCACCTATGTCAAATTTGGTATACTGTGACTTTGACCCTACTTGTTAGCATGCGGTAACGAAAAATTTGGTCTCATGACTGGCGCACACATATTGATCGTGTCAAGTTAGTTATATATTCTAATTATTAATGTTCCAATGGAGTCAACCAAAGCCACCACTTATTTTAATTAAGTGCGACTTTGACATTAACGAACATTAACGCATATAGAAAGACCTTTTAATCTCACTCTTTAGATACTTATACAAACCAATAATTAACTCCCTCAACTCATGAGTTGGCTCCATTAGCACTATAATATATTCATTTATTTATTGTAACACATGTTGCAATGTGTATTTTTATTTATGTATAGCTTTAATTAATATGTTATAACACATGGGAATGTTACTTATGTTTGAACTTTATTGAATATTAAACATCCAAGACATTAAATTATCCAAGATAATGAAATATTAAAGGTTACCTATTTGATTAAGGATCAGTCCAAAGTATTAGGGTTACCATCGCCATGTCCACACATTTTCGTTGTTGGTTTATTTTAGGCGTTTCGATTTCTCTGAAATATATAACACTACTTTGTTTACCGGTCTCTTTTATATATATATATATATATATATATCTCACTTTTATGTTTCTAGAAAAACAAAAAAAAAATGAAGAAGAAAAGCGATATAGGAGAAAATAAGGAGAATAAAATAAAGGTTATGGAACAGGAGCCGCGTGACTGACGGAACAAATATATAGTCAAAGATTTGAACTGTCTTCATTGTGCCACAACTTTAATTTCATATATAATTAAATGGTTAAGTAAGCAACAACCTTCATGCATGAAAGGTTATGTTATGGTTAAGAAAAAAAGAAGGGAAAATTTGAAACTTAGAAATCGTTAAATAAGAAGGACCTTTGAAAGGAAGCAGTTCATTTCTAATCAGAATACGTTGACTGCCTAAAACTCCAATCGTAAATTTATAATGACAAGATTGAACTTAGCTAATCAAAGCTCATTGGGTAGGTTCAGAATCATTCGAAGGATCTCTTTGCAGGTGAGCATCTCTGGAAAAAATGCAAGTTGACAATCAAATGAAGACAAGTTGCAAGTTGGCAGTGCATATATTTATAGATTAATGTGTTTTTAATGAAAATGTCATTGTTAAATTATAACTTATTAAATTTAAATTATATAATCTTAAAAAATTTGAATATGCTCTTACATGGGTATCTGATTATTTCTCAATGTAATTGGTGTTAATTTTACAGGTTTATGGCATCTTTATTCTTGATTGTTGGAATTTATTTCTAAGTAGATTGCACGTAAACTTGAACTAGTATTTCAGTTATTTGTTCTTTAAAATAGTTTTATAAAAATATTCTAAAAAAAAGCTTTTTTTGAGAACAAAAACACCAAAAAATAGCTTTTGAAACTTTGTTCTAAAAAGCATATACGACAATAGGGGTTCTAGATTTGTATATATTTACAAATATGCAATTAATGAAAACTGATAGCTTCCTTGTTCTCAATTTTTTTTGTAAATCAGTGTTCATCACATTTAAAAGTTATTTTGTACTTTTTATTCTTTGGGACAACATTATATTTTCTTGTTTTTGAAAACCATTGCTAATGGCGACCAGTGGAGAGGTGAGTTGGGCTATTCCGGCGCCCACGTCGGAAGAGGCTGATGCTTTGGCTGGAAGTTGTAAGAAGGTCCGAACTGTTGATGGCGAGTTTTCTGCGGAGATGGCGTTGGCTCCTCGAGAGGAGGAGTAAGGATAATGGTCGAGGGAGGCGTTCATGGTGGTGATCAGGGTTTGGTGATTGGTAAGAAAATCCTACAACGCAAAACGGGGCTCCGGATGATGAAGAGGGGAACTGGAAGAGTAATGATGGGTGGAAGAAGAGGGTTAGGGTTGAGATTTTTTTTTTTCCATACACTAAACGAACATCAGAGATTACAAGAAAGAAAACGTTGGTAAAAGAATCTAAAAAATCATTTAGTATGTTTGGAATGCAATTTTTTTTCTTTTTTGCTTTGCTTTTTAGCTATCAACAATAATTTAATATAGCATGTACATGTGCGCTGATGTGGATTCTTTGCTGGTCAAAAAGAATACTATTACTGTGTTAATTGATTTTTTGACAATTTTGAATTGTTTAAATTTAATATGAATGATTTGTTTTTTTTTTAATATTTTAATATTTTTTGTTTTAGATAAATCAAAATACTCAATGAAATATATTTTTAATTACAAATTTAGAAAATAATTATTAGAAAAAATACATGAATTATGAATCATTCAAAACAGGCAATATTTGTTGTCAATACAGTGAGCATCTATATACAGATAACATATATAGTGAGAATCTATATTTGAATTCGCTAAAAAATTAGTGTATTAATTAATACTCCCAAGTGAAAAAGGTAAAAGTAGAAGTATTCATCGTTACATAAAGTAAGGTTGCTTCATCTATTCGAGGATTCAACAGTGCCACACTTGAATGAAGTGGCGAAATGGAATGGTTTTGTATAATGCAATGCCCCAGGAATGATTGCTTGTCTAGGAGTGGAGTATGTTGCTGCAAAACTAGGAGTGTGCCCTCTGTGTTGTACGGAATTTAAAGTCATTGCTTATGATTAGTAAATAGTGTATTTATATATATTGATATTGACTCTCCATTACTTTTACTTGTTTTTTCTTCTTCCTCCTTGCTCAACTGGATTCTTTTTTCTTTTGGTGAGCACAAAACATATCTCCAATTAATAATTAAAGACCAATTTTTTTTTAAATATAGAGATTATCGGTGTGAATTTTACCTCCTTATCACCAATTGGATTCCTTGCTTCTTGTTGGGTTTATCTATTTTGTCAATGGGTTGTGCTCCAGTTGTTTGGCCCAAGGAACATGAAATTGGTACTATTTACATGACCTATATTGCTTATGGCCTATCTAGTTTATCTTTTCCAAAATCAAACTATAGTTTTCAACTATAATTTGTTTAAGAAGATGTGTTTGGTCAAATGCAAACTATCTTTTTAAAAAATAAAAAATGAGTTAAACTATGATTTTAAAAAATAAGAGAGATAATTATTTTTCTATTAGAAAAACCATAGTTTTGGAAAAAGAAGGAAATTCTAACTTTATATTATATATTTAAAAACACTTTAAACTCTTATTATCTAAACAGATTTTTAGTCAAACTATGGTTTTATAAAAAAAAAAATCTAAACATAACAACTTACAGCAAACTTACTTTAACCGAACTTCATTTTTATAAATTTCATTTATTCTAATTTATTTTTATATAAATGCAAACCCAACTAACCCTCAGTGTTCCTTACAAATGAAGGTTTATGCTCAGTTGGTTGGGGCTGGGGATTCGTTGCAAAGAGCAACAACGCTATGAAAAAAATTCCAAGTCTTAGTATGCAACATTTCTCGTCGAGAATCAATATCAATAATCACCATAAAATATAGAAGCAAAGTAACTGGCAATTTTTTTGGGCCAAATAGCTATTTTGCAGTTTTGGGCTAATAAGTTTTGAAATGCAGGTTATTCAAACCATGATTTCCCACCTGGTCCAAGAAAAACATGGAGGCACGAGGATCATCCTAATTTTGTTGGGGAAAAAAATTACTTGATGGTTCTGTTTGTAAAGCCCAGTTAGATATGGAAAACAAATATGGGCTTAGAGGCCCAACATATAATAATAGGCCTTATTCAGCCCAAATAAAAAACACCATTTTCTTTGTAACATCAATATCAATATAACATATCAAAATTAGAAGGAGCTGAAATATTCAATAGTAGCAGCCTATTTGATTCAATTTGTAGGATGTTATGAGATGTAATAGAAAAGAATATAAAAAATATATATGAGAGTTTATTTGGTATGATATTAAAGGAGGTGTGAAATGAATTTATTTTTTATATTCTTCATAAAGGGTATTATGGTATTTGTTATTTCATTTACAGGCATGTTTTTTGATATGAAGCCACTTACATGTTAACTTGTAATTAATTTCACGCATACAATCTGGATTATATGTGTTTTGGCAAATCAAACGCAATAATTCCCTTGATGTAAACCCATTTACATCCCTTTACATGACATGTAAACAAACTAAATGAGATGTAGTTGTGAATAGCAAAATATTAAACATTGGACTAGTTGTTGAACTAGTCAAAGTACTGATTTAAGGTTTAATAGTTTAACCATGATTGAATCTTAATTAAATTAATGGTACTAAAATTAATATTTTTTTTAAATTCTATATGTTATATGTTATTAAAAAAATATTATTAATAAATTTTATAACCTAATATTAAAATCTAAATAAGTTAACATTCATCTATAATCATATTTTGAATTCAAAATAGTCAATTAATATTCTATTTTCATATTATTTATTAAATAAATTTATCATTATTAATAACTATGTATCATAATAATGTTTATACAATATTATAATGTAAAAATAGAAAATTATACAAAAAATAATGTTATTTAGTACTAAAATAATACTATTTTATTTTAAAAATTAAAAACAATTTTAAAAATATGACCAATTTGAATCGGTTCTAGATTGGTTCACAACCACTTTTCAATGGTTTAAGCTTGATTAGACAAGTTTTTGACCGATTCTCACTGGTTTTGTATTTCTCTAGTTCTGCTTTTCTTCTAAATTGAATCTGACACTAGCTCCTGATTCAACCCGTCAAATCGTCCAGTCTAGTCCGATCCAATTTTTTATACATTGGTGAATAGTATGACCTTTCTCACAAAATTATTTTTCTAGGCTCATGTCCTTTTTCTTTTTATATTCTTTCAATTCTTTTTTTATACTTTTAACAAAGTTTAAGGGCCTATTTGGATTGTAGAAATGATAACGATAAGATGTGATGGAATGAATTGGATTAGAATGAAATAATGATCACCATTTTGGCATGGTACTAGGAGAGTTGGAAAGAATATTATTTTTATTTTTAACAAAAGAAAAATAAAAGTAAAACGACAAGAATACCCTTCCACCAATTTCTTTCTTCTTCCACCTCCTTTCGATTCTAGTCTTCCTACCACTATCATGCTATCATCCACACCGCCGCCGCCTACATTCCATCCTCTGTCCTCCTTTCTCCCTCTCCTCTCAACAAT
Organism: Adenanthera pavonina; assembly: GCA_026686845.1. Taxonomy (NCBI): domain Eukaryota; kingdom Viridiplantae; phylum Streptophyta; class Magnoliopsida; order Fabales; family Fabaceae; genus Adenanthera; species Adenanthera pavonina. The sequence goes on from JAIVEN010000017.1 coordinate 18,010,072, forward strand.
ATAACAAATTAGTAACATCTAACCAAACAAAAACAAAAGAAAACAAAGCAAGGCAATAGATCTGTGTAACAAATCTAGGAAGTGCAACCGGTAAAGAGACGGGTGTAGCAATAACTGAACCAAACCTAGATCGAAGATGATGGTAGATTTGGGTGCACCAAATTCATCATTCTTGTGCGACAAATTGGGGGGAGAACGGCGCAATTGACTGAGAACTAGATTTGAAAGATGGAAGATGACAAGCTCACAAGGTTGGTCCGACGGTAAGAATGGCAATGATGGCTGTAGAAAAATAAAAGTTCTATTTTGGTTTATTGTTTTCTGGTTAGGATATTGTTTAGATTAGTTTAGATTTTCTTAATTAATTCTTGTATTGTACATTGGCCTATATATTGGGCCTAGACATTGTATGTGTTGTATCTCTTTCTCCCAATGAAATAAGAAAAGTGTATTATTCAAGAAGCCCATGTTTAACATGGTACCAGAGCAGGTTGGATCCATCATAACCCAACCCGGATCCAAGAATATGTTCTTGCTTTTCATCTCTGAGTCATCAATGAGCAAGCCCCAGATCCTTTTTCGCCACCGCTGAGCCCTAGTTTCCTTTCTGCTACCACTGTCATTTCTTTCCCTTGGCACCACCAATTTCCTTTTCGCCACCGTTGAGTCACCGCCATCATTTCTTTCCCTTAGTACCACTATTGCTTCATCACCAAACAGAAATCCTATCATCATCTCATTCTTTTAGATGATCTTGGTTAAAGAAAGCATCAATTGATGGGGGAAGACAAGGTCACAAAACATGCTACAACTCCTGCCACCGTTGCACTCGACTTCAATCACCTATTATTCCTCCTTCCATTGGACACACAAGTGATCATGCTCGTAGCCCAAGTTCTCAAAGGAATAGAGAACTATGCTATTTGGAGTCGTGCTATGCGGAATGCCCTCCGAGCCAAAAACAAACTTGGAATTATGGATGGCACTTGTACAAGAGAAGCTCAAGATCTCAGTCTCCAACCACAATGGGATTGGTGCAACGCAGTAGTATTGACATGGCTTAGTAATTCAGTTGACAATGAAATATCGAATGGTTTGGCGTTTTGTATAAATGCACACCTTGTCTAGGTTGATTTGAAAGAAAGATTCAATAAAACCAATGGCACCAAAATCTTTAGTCTTCATTAGACAATCAACTCCCTGACTCAAGGTTCTATGTCTGTTAGTAGTTATTATACAAGATTGAAGGAGCCATGGGATAAATACGCAACCTTAGTTCTTATGCCTTCGTGCCAGTGTCATTCAACCAAAGAATATGCTAAAATTGTTCAATAGCAGAAATTGTTCCAATTCCTTATGGGGCTCAACGAAATCTACAATAAGGCAAGGAGCCAAATCCTATTAATGTCGCATTTGCCTTCTGTGAACCAGGCTTACAATATAGTCATGCAAGATAAGTCTTAAAGGCAAATAATGTCTAGATCTGTAAGTTCTCCCTTAGATTGTTTTGTTATGATCACGAGGACACCAAGGGAAGGAAGAGGCAGAGGGCATGGTAGTTCTTTAGAAGAATGTACGAATTGCAAGAAAAGAGGTCATCACAAGGAGAACTGCTATTTACTCATCAGGTTTCCTCCAGGATTTAGTGCTAATAGAGGAAGGGGGAGAATGCAAGAATCACAAGCTAGTCAGGTTGTAGATGAACCAACCACAAGTTTGGGTTCTTCTTCCTTGATTGAAACAACAGTAGTTGTTCCTCCAAGCTTCACAATTCAACAATATGAGCAGATTCTTGACCTGCTTAAGAAAGACACTAAGGAATTAGATGTCAATGTAATGATAGCTACACCAGGTTTGGCTAAAACTCCTTCTATTAGAGTATATAGGACTGATTGGATTCTTGACTCTGGTGCTAGCTGTCACATTGTCTATACTCTAGAATTGTATGATAAATATGAAATCTACATTGGTCCACCTAAAACTATAAAATTGCCAAATGGATCAAGGGTTCGTGTGACACATATAAGGAGTGTGACTATTCTTAATAATATTGCTCTTAAGGGTGTTTTGCATGCACCAGGATTATATTTTAATTTAGTTTCTATACGTAAGCTAACTAAAGCACAAATATGTATAGTGTTCTTCTTTCCTGATTTTGTCACTTTGCAGGATATGACAACTGGGAAGATCAGAGGAATTGGTAGAATAGACAGTGAGCTTTATATAGCTCATGAGAAGAAAGTTTTGCATATTGTATTTTCTGTTCAAAATTGTAGTTTTACTATTACAGATCATAATGTTTGGCATTGTGGATTAGGATATGCCCTGTTAAATGTTTTGAGACATTTAAATGTTGTTAAAGGATCTGATGTACCAAATACATTCTGTGAAGTTTGTATGAAGTCAAAACAAACTTAGTTACCATTTCCTGATAGCATTAATAAAACAAAATATTCTTTTGAGTTGTTACATATGGATGCATGGGGACCTTATAGGGTTCATACACATCAAGGTTATAGATATTTTTTGACTATTGTCGATGATTTTTCTATTAGAAGGGAATTACCTATACGTAATGTCCTGTTATGATGATAGCCCATGGTTATAGTTGTGTGCGAGGAAGACATGCATGCCATTCATTTCACATTGCATTTATGAGTTGTATGAGATATATGTATATATATGTGTGTATAGTTGTCCCCGGTTACTGAGACATTACCTTACACCCCTCTCCCGTGAACTAACCTTTCAGGTAACAGTTCTGACACTAGCCCTGAGAAGCCGAGGGAGTAGCAGCGGACGTGGAAATACTAGGTCTATGTAGTTTGTGTATAATTTGGATATTGTAACTTGTGCCAAGTAGGAAAGAATGTTTTGTAATTGATGGATGTATGTATGGTTATATGTAAATATGTGTTGTATTGTGGTGTCTTCATGGTTTTGGAAGTTGGGAAGTCAGTATGGTGGTGTTAAGGGTGAGTTTTGGTCAATAAGTGGTCAAAATGGTGTTAGGGGTCCAGAATCTCTATACGGAGTTGGATTGAGGTGAAGTGAATGTCTATGCATAGATTGTGACTAGATTGACTTGTAGGAGTTGGAATCAGGTCAATCGAATGTCAGAGCATAAAACTATGCGCATTGGAAGTTCGTCCCGGTGTTGAGTTTTTGCTAGTGTAAAAAACCAGCATGGGGCACCGTGGCACCAGGAAGCAGGCCGCGACGCTAGTGGAGGCAAAAGCGTATACAAAATAGGGGAGACCGGAGCCGCAGCAGTATTGTAGCGGCTATGACCCTAGCCCAGTTTTTGGTGTTATTTGGTTTGTTTCCACTGTTCTGAAGTTTTGGAATATTGTTTTGAAATGTTTGAGTTGCGTTTAGTTGTATTTTGAAGGTTTTGGTTGAGTTTGGAGGTAAGGTATTACAGCTGAGGTCTATTGTGATAGCAGAGCAGCAATACATATAGCTACAAATCCTGTTTTTCATCAGAGGACAAAGCATATAGGGATTGATTGTCATTTTGTTAGAGAAAAATTATAACAAAAACTGATTTCTTTGATTCATGTAAGGTCAGCAAATCAAGAAGTAGATGTGCTTACTAAGACTTTAAGAAGGAAAGATCATGATAGGATCATGAGCAAGTCAAGGACCTTGAATTTATTAGGTCCTAACTTGAGGGGGAGTGTAGAAAAATAGAAGTTCTATTATGGTTTATTGTTTTCTGGTTAGGATATTGTTTAGATTGGTTTAGATTTTCTTGATTAATTCTTGTATTGTACATGGGCCTATATATTGGGCCTAGACATTGTATGTGTTGTATCTCTTTCTCCCAATGAAATAAGAAAAGTGTATTATTTAGGAAGCCAATGTTCAATAATGACGACGACAATGACGCTCACAGACTATGGATTAGGTGATGATGCTCATCAATAGGAAGCATAATGGAGTAGGGTGGGGGCATTTTTGTAATTGGGTAATTCCATCACATGGGAATTGGGAAAGACACCAATATGCGAAGGAATGAAGATAGCCTCATTTGTGGGAGATAGCATTTTGTAGGAATCGGAAAGACTGCAACCAAACTATCACCTAATGTAATTTTGTATAGGATTCCATTTTTTTTCTAGTGAAAGGAAAGCAACCAAGTGGGACCTAAGTGTTGAGGAAATATACACGATTCTTACAAAACTTTTAGTTTTACTATAATATTGTTTCACTATTTTTTACTTTTTTTTTGGGCCAAACATCCTTTTTTATTCCAACTATGGGGGAGAAAACCAAAATAATTTATGGTCTTGGTTGTGAAGCCCAACTATGAAGCCATCGGTAATGGGCCTTCCTTAACTCACTATTGTCTAAACGTTCGATCTTTTCGTCGAGCACTTAGCGCGAATAATACAACTCGCTGTCCATCTGCGTCTCCTAGTGGTAAGAGGTGGAAATGGAGATATCGGTGCTGGGGATTGGGTTACAGCATGGTATATCCTTTCGCTCTCCGTCAATTTCTCCATCGAATTCTTGTGCATCTCCTTCTACCTCAAGAACCGGTCGTTTTCAGCGTGGCTCATCAACGGCGCTTTCTGGGGAGATAGCCCGAACCGCTGATGGCGAACTACCCAGTGGCAGAAGCACAATCGAAGCTCAAAGGCGCCCATCGAAGCCCAACGCAGCAAGACAAGTCGCAATGGTTGAAGTTCAGCAGTCACGCGATTTGGACTCAACTCTTGCAAGGTATTCTGGTCTACTTCTGCAATATGCAATGGCGTTGCTGGTTATGGTGATGGTGTTGCTTTTCCACTGTATTATTCGCTAATGAGTGTCTTTTGTCTTTACATGAGTTTGGCTAGTGGGTGTAAATTATAGAGCGATCTGGTATGGGGTTTAATAAGTGGGCGTTTTAAGATTTGGTATGAAGTACACTAATCATTCAAATGGGTTTCAAGGAATAAAGTAGTGGCGATGGAAGGGTTTGCTCAGTTGAGTTGGGTGGTTTATAGTATATGTATGTGCGCGTGTCTATAGCAAAAACGTTACTTTGCGGAATGGTACTAAATTAATCTTTGCAAAGAATTTCTTACTTATTTTTAGATTGTAAAGATGTCAAAGTTCTTTTTTTTTTTAACCGAACATCTTTCAAATTTGAGCAACGGCTATTTCATAATTTTCTTTCTTTCCTTTAAAATTAAGCTATATATTAAATATGATTAAGAAGGTGGAGGGGGAGATATGGAATACATTTGATTAGACTGATAAAAGTAATACATTTTAAATTATAGTTTTTGGTTATGTCTTCTATGAATATACATATTCGAATTGATGATACTCTGGCCAAAAAAATAATAATAATAATTGATGATACGTCGAATCACCAATGGGAAAAAAGTGGGGAATGCTAGTTGTTTGTATTATATACGACAGGGTAGCATATCAACTTTAAAGAACATTTAATTATTTCATGATCTTGAAAGATGGAGGCTAGAGTGAGCCACCTGTATTAAATTTTTTGAAAGTGATATGATATCTGGACGAATGAATTTCAATCCTTTCTTAAGACAGTAATTGTTTCTTTGTGTATTTTAAGTAGTACAGTTGTATGATTGTTGGTTGCTTGCCTTCTTTTGATAGCAACTACAATGTTTTATTGCAGTGACTCTAAATGACGCATGCAAAATACTGTAGCATCTATTTTTTTCATTTAAATTTATACTTGGTCCACTACTTATAGAGTCATTCATGGTAAAACTCATGCCTCTTGGTTACTTTCTAGTGTTAGTGAAGCTTATGTAGAATGTCACATATGATAAATTGGTTCAGTAAACTCACATGGTATTTGATTCTCAGAGTAGGAGAAATGTTGAAAGTGCAAGACCTGAATGCTATTTTACGTAACTTCGGCCAGCATAACAGATTGCAAGACGTTTCTCAGGTGCTTTTACTTACAAATTATGTTTAATATGTACTGAAGAAACTCTGTTGTCACTAAATTATTTAACAACTGGAAAATTGGTATATGGAGTAAAGATAATTGTTTGTCTTGGATATGTTTTGTTCAAGAGTAAAAGAAGTAAAAAGAAATGGGAAACAAGATTGGAAAAGTTAGTGATGTCCATGCACTGACCAATTATATTTACATGTTTGCATCTAGAGTGTAATTTTCTCTTCCTGTAATTTTTCATAAGTGATATCTTGTCCAATAATTGCAGCTCTTTGTATGGATGCAAGAAAACCGGAAGCTTAATGTATCATCTTATGTCAGTTTCATAAGGTTTGTGGGGAATAACCTTGATGCTTCAAAGGTTGTAGAAATATACAATAGCATTCAAGATGAAGCAGCCAAGAACAATGTCTATCTATGTAATTCTATTCTCAGTTTTCTAATTCGGAAAGGCAAGTTTGATGGCAGCATAAAGCTTTTTGGGAAGATGAAAGAAGATGGTCTAATACCTGATGTTGTTACATATAGTACGGTATGTGAATTTAAATCTAGAGAGTCTTCCATAGCATCTGTGAAAATGAATTTGTTTGTGCTATGTGGAATCATATTTTCACCATCTATGATCTACCATCATACTCCTGATAAGACTCTGTTTCAAGGTCATTTTCCCTCACCAGGATATTAGTTACCAGGCATGGAATAGATTACAAAGTTTCTATCCTCTCCATTGGTAGTTACTTGAGAGAACATCATATATTGTTTTCATAGAACCCATATTATGGAATTCATGTAATTTTCATTTCTCCTTTTCATGCTCTTTCTCTGTCTCTGTCTATAGAAACGTGCACAAAATATGCAGTCTTATGTGTTCATCTTACGAATAAGTTATGTTTCATTGATTCTTGTTGACATCCTCTCAGCATGCTTGAAGATATAACTCCGGAAAAGCAGACAAGAAGTACTGTTTTTTTTTTTTGGATGAATGCAACTTGAATATTTTCACTGCTGTTATTAATCTCCACTTATTTTTCACGGTCTTTTTTTCATTTAGTACACGTTGTCTATATATAAACATATCAGTCATCCTTATGTGAAAGGGGGAACAGCTTTCTGGAGAAGTTATTTGTGTTTAATGGTTGTATATTTTTACCACATATGATTTCTTTTATGTTTGTTGCCATCTTATTATTGTTGTTACCCTTAGCTGCTGGCAGGTTGCATTAAAGTCAAACATGGATATTTTAAGGCACTGGAGCTAATTCAGGACTTGCAACTCAAAAGGCTAAAAATGGATGATGTAATTTATGGGGCAATTCTAGCAGTGTGTGCTTCCAATAGTAAATGTGAAGAAGCAGAATTCTATTTTAACCAGATGAAGAATGAAGGTCACTCTCCAAATGTTTATCATTATAGCTCTTTGCTCAATGCTTATTCAGTTTGTGGAAACTACAAAAAGGCTGATGAATTGGTTCGAGATATGAAGTCCGCAGGGTTAGTACCTAACAAGGTTTGTTTTTTTCTTGTCATTGATCATTTATAGATTGGTAATACCTAGGGTTCCTTTGTCTTCACTACTTAGGGCAGTGCATCTCACTGTTTGAAGGCTGAAACCTGAAAGAATAGAATATATGCTATGATCTTACAAGAATTTACAATTAGAACTTCTTAATAGTCCTGTAAGCTGCAATAGAATCTACCTATCTGCAATGTTAGTTTGGGGCTTATTATTGTCGAGAAGCCCTGGAATTTTGCAGTTGAATGTTTTCAAAACTTAAAATTGTTTTCTTGGATTCCTTTTGGTGTTTAAGCAAATGGTATTTTAGAAGGGTTTCTCTATCAAACATGCATATGGTTTGGTGAGCTTTGCTCTGTGATTTGTATTCTCTTTTTGTCTCTGTTCTGGATTTCTCATATGAGGATGCCGTATCCTTTGCTTTTGTATTAATCCTCCTCACTGCTCTAGTGAAAATCTACCGTCTACCATATAAACAAAAGCTGGTGAATCATTAAATAGCATAAAGTCATAACATATACAACTGTACCATGTATCAAGACACTTACACAATAAATGAAGTAAAATATATAGAAACTTACAAAACCTGAAAATCCTAATTTTGGATTTGATTATATTCATGGAATTTTAGAATGAGCTCTAACTAAACAAAATGAAAAAATTATTTTTTTTGTAATTATCTTTTAACTTAAACAAATAGTAGATGCACTAAAATATATAGCGACTTCCTAAACCTTAATTTGGATTTGATTAGCCCATGAAATATTAAACCAAAACTTAAGCTTTTTTTTTTTCAAATGAACTTTTACTTACTTGACATTCTTTTTCTCCTTGACACAACTCATAATAGACAGAGGAGGAAATTTTAAATATTTTTAATAAATATTTATTTGGTTCTTTTCCACTGAAATAGATATATTTCTGAATTACTGTTGACCTCTCTCTCTTTCTCTCTTTTCAATGAAAAGAAAGATCTTCTTTGTTTTGTTCTGTGTTGTTTTCTAGCATTTGTTTGAAAAGCAATCCTTTACTGAATTTGATTTATACTAATATAAAAAATAATTGCAGGTCATTTTGACAACCTTACTAAAGGTATATGTTAGAGGAGGTTTGTTCGAGAAGTCTAGGGAGTTATTAACAGAACTGGGATCTTTGGGCTATGCTGAAGATGAGGTAGTATGGCGTTCTGAAAAATAAGAATGGTTGCTTGCTTTTCTGACAGTTTAGTAAATTATTCTCCATAATCTATACATCTTAACACTGTTGATACTTAGTTGATGCCCTGAAATTTATTTATTAATATATCCTGTTTCAAATCTTTTTATTTGTCTATATTTTCTCACCTGATAAGTGTGAATGTATATTTGCAGATGCCTTACTGTTTATTGATGGATGGCCTTGCTAAGGCTGGACAATTGCAAGAAGCTAAACTACTATTTGATGAAGTGAGGATAAAGCATGTTAGATCTGGTAAGTTCTCTCTTAGTTTGATCTTTGGTAAAAACAATTTCTTGAGCATCAATTATGAATTCTGAAGTTGATCGTTCTCAAGGCACCAAGTAATCCTATGAATTCTAAAGAACTAAAACAACATACTGTTGCAAGTAAATTTGTAATGTTCAATTGCCAAAGATCCATTTCATGTAAACTAGTTAATCTATCTTAATAGCATTGGTGCATTGAGCAAACCCATTTCCTATTTTTATATGTTGTGCTATGGTCAATTATAACTAATGAAATTTATTTGCTTCACAGTAATCAATGGTTTGGCCAATAAGGTTCAGGAAATTGATTTTAATAAGCTACCCCTACTATTCATACACATGGTCATCCTATTTCTCTATATTTGGAAGTTTTACTGGAATATCTGTTCTTGAACTGATTTTACAAACTTATTGAATTACCTAATCTTTGTGTTTTTCTTCATCTAATGAGCTTTTGCTTTCTAAATGTGCTTGTAAATGATGGATCTTAATCTTTCATATGCTACCATTTTAATATTGGATAAAAAATATGTGCTAATATTGTATATATTTTATTCCTTAATGCAGATGGTTATGCTCACAGTATCATGATATCAGCATTTTGCCGAAGCAAACTTTTTGAAGAGGCAAAGCTGTTGGCCGATGATTTTGAAGCAACCTTTAACAAATATGACTTGGTTATGTTGAATACAATGCTGTGTGCTTACTGCAGAGCAGGTGAAATGGAAAGCGTAATGCAAACACTAAGAAAGATGGATGGATTGGCAATCAGTCCTGATTACAATACCTTCCATATCCTAATAAGATATTTCTGTAAGGAAAAGATGTATCTGTTGGCTTACCGAACCATGAAGGACATGCATTGTAAAGGTTATCAACCAGCGGAGGTATAGGTTCAATCAATCCATTAATGCTAATATAAATGTTATTTCCATGGTTCCATTGAACATGTCTTGCCTATTATATGACTATAATCTGTGCTTTCATTCCTATTATTTGTAAGTACAGTTACTTGTGGATTAGGTCAGCCCCTTAGGCAATTTGGCCCAACTCAGTGGGCCTAGGTCTGAGTCTAACTTAATGGGCCAATGAAGTTAAATCAAAGCCCAAGTACTCCGCCTATTGAAAAGTGATACTAAATTGGTCATAAAATTGATTGTTTTTGGCGCTTGAAGGAGATATTGAAAGTATAGTTGCAATTATTTGATTTAAAGAAGCCGAGAATGCATCATTTTGTAAAATTGGTGTACTAGTTTATGTTTTTGTTATGTATAAAAAAAAATATATATATATATATAGCCTTTATTTTCTGCCTCTTTTTTTTTTTTTTTAATTTCAGTTGACTGATTAAAATTTCCTAATGTCTTTGGTTCTTTTTAGGAACTCTGTTCCTCTTTAATGTCTGATCTCGGTAAGGTAAAAGCTCATTCAGAGGCATTTTCTGTATACAATATTTTGAGATATGACAAGAGAACAATGTGCAAGGCACTTCATGAGAAGATTCTGCACATTCTGCTAGCAGGACAGCTTTTAAAAGATGCTTATGTGGTAGTCAAGGTATTCCAAGATTTTATGATGAATCTCCTCTGATTTTCTCAATGGTATTGCAGTTCTTATGATGAATCTTCTCCTGCCAGGATAGTGCAAAATTCATTTCTCGGCCGGCCATAAAAAGATTTGCAGCTGCCTTTATGAAATCAGGTAATATCAACATGATAAACGATGTTATGAAGACCCTCCATAGCTGTGGCCACAAGCTTGATAAGGTAAATCAGCATCTTAGTATGCACGATTGAATATTTGTGTGTTGGAATTGAAATGAGATTGGTTCATGACTTCTTGATTTTCTGTGCATAAGAACACCTATACTGCTCTAGAACTTTTGAACCCACAAACACTTCAACCCAGATCAAAACACCAATAGACAATAATAAATTGTCTTATGTTTGAGTTTCACATGTTAATTACATTTAACTGTCCGAGTTACAATCAAACAAATTAATTTTAGGAGACCAAGTTTAACGTTTCAGTTGAGCAGGAGCTAGTGAACCATGTTTTCTCCTTTTCAGCTTTGTACTCCAGAATAAGTCATGTAGTGCTTCTCTTTTTCTTTCCTTTTCCTCCACTCAGGATTTATTTCAGACGGCTGTGTCACGTTATATAGATCAGCCTGAGAAGAAGGACTTGCTTCTTCATCTGCTGCAATGGATGCCCAGTCAAGGTTACGTTGTTGATTCATCAACAAGAAATCTCATCCTCAAGAACTCTCACTTATTCGGTCGCCAGCTCATTGCCGAGGTCTTGTCCAAGCAACATATTAAGTTAAAATCACAAAACTCACCTTAGGTTAAAGCATTCAAAAATTTTGATACTGAGGAGTTTAGTCACTCCTAGATTTCAGTGCTACATAGGCCTTTTTACTCTGATGCTAACCATTTGGGTGTCCTTGTATCTGAATCCATTTGATCTTTCTCTTCTATTTTCATTTGGGTTCTTGTCAATAGCTTATGTACAGATAAATTTGAATACTGATGTCAGTTGTCTATAAAGAAGATGTATTGTTTCGAGTTGTGGTAGTGTGATCATTTATCTGTATGATTCATGATTTTATTCTCAGGTCAAAGCAGTTGAACTTGAGGGCCCAGTTGGCTGCTGAGAGAATGGAAAATTCAAATTGGCCTGTAGTATTTTATTTTCATGGGAAGGACACTTGAGAAGGTAATAAAATGGAATCTCACAGTATATAATATATCTGAAGAGCTGATTCCCGATAGAGCACAGTGGCATTATATTTTCTATCTAATCAATCTTATTTAATAAGATAAGGCATTTTGTTGTTGGTGATGGTGGGTGGCGAAAATGAAATTTCACTGTCTTTAGGATATACCATCTAATATTGTTTTATCATACATTATCTTATAATAAATTTATACATCTATAATATTTTAATGTACCTCGTGTAAATAAAATAAGTTAAAGAGTCATCTAAATGCATGTGAATTCATAAATGCCATGCAGAATTCTTAATTCCGTTAGTTTCGCTTCTGTCAAGGCCCTCACTGTACCATCAGTTTTTTATATTATCCTTGTACACCGTTTTTTACCTTAATATATTAATATATAATATAGTATTTATTATATATTTTTTTAAAAAATATTTCTATTTAATTTATCTTAAAGAATTTGAGATAAAATTTAAATAAAAGTAATTTTAAAAAAATGACTTAATTTTTTTAAAAATTAAGATAATTAACTAATTTTAAATCTTATAGTTTTATTAAAATACTCTTATAAAAAAAATTTGAGGAAATAATTATGATATATTTTATTCAATTTTAAATATAAAATCTTTTAATATAGAAATTTTTTATTATGTATTATAAAAAAAATGTTCTTATTTAATTTATAATAAAAATAAAAAAAAATTAATAAAAAAAATTTGAAAAAAAAATATTTTAAAAAAAATTAAAATAATTAACTAATTTTTATTTTTATTTTTATTTTTAATTCGTATGATTTAATTAAAAAGTTTTATACTAAGATGGAAGGAGTATAATTTTTTGTCAATATTTTTCTGCGCTGTAGGAACATCTTGCTTTCTAGATATTTTTCTTGGATAGGGGTCTCTCGTGTCAGACCCTCTCGCCACAGCAGGTCGTGGCAGGTTTTCCTTTTTCTAATTATAAATAAAAATTAAATTTTTCAAAAACCATATAAACATATATTTTATATAATTTTAAATTTTTATTTATTAAAATAATATTATACAGTAAAAATTGAATCTATACAGTTTACAGTTTTATGTAATTTTTTAATAATTATAAAAAAATACTAAAACAATTTAAAATTACACAATATATATATATGATTCTTAAAAAATTTATTTTTTATTTATAAATTAAAAAAATTTACCACGGCAAGACGGTAGTAATTGGGTGGAGAACCGACCCCATTTTTCTGACAACATATTCATTTACGTGCCCATGGTGGGATCCCCTGCATTTTGTCCCAGATTTAAACAAAAGAACCAAAAAAAACATACTGCCACGTGGAAAGATGCTTAGTACGGATCCAGGGTTGTCTAGTTCTGGCATTGTGGTTTTGACAATAGATCTTCAACATTCAAATCAAATTAATAGCGAACGCCACCATTTGGGAAGATGCTTATTACGTATGCAGGTTGTTGCTGCTTTTTTTACAGTAGAATAAAATTATCGGCATCAAATTGAATTGGATAGTCTAGATTTTTTTTAATGAATAATCATGATCTTTTTTTCAAAACTTTTATTTAGAAGATTATTTTTATTTTAAAAGGAATAATTTTATATTGTTGCTTTTAAAATAAAAATATTAATTTTTCGAATCAAAATATGTATGAAAGCTTGACGGTCTATATCAAATCTAGATAATATAGATTTGACAGCAGTCGACAGCTAGATCCCTTCAGAATGTACAAATTCATTTAATTTGTTTGCAGTTATATTTTAAAGGGGAAATGACACTTGAGGACTAAAACTTTGAATTAAATACAATAAAGAATTTTGTAATTTTTTTTGCTACTAAACATCGCGAATTTACTATTGATTTGTTCTGTATTTATTACTGAAAAATCTGTAAAGTCTTTTACTGTATTTAATTCAAAATTTTGGTCCTCAACTGTCATTTTCCCTATTTTAAATTTCTATGGATAACAATAAAGTGTATCAAACGATTCATCAACGCACAAAACACCTTGTTAAAATAATAGCTAAGCTCTTTTCATATGATTTGAGGATTCCATAATACCCAAATGATGGTTTCCTATTCCCCCCCCCCCCCCTTTTTTTTTATGAAACCTATTTCCCTTTTTTAATTGTTAAATATTAGTTTTGTCGGTGTTCAATATTAAAGTATACAACCGAACAAATATATCTATAAAAGTTGTAAGAAGTCACAATGTTCATAATCCATAAATCTTATTTTCCACTATAGTTTATAAGAAAATAAAAGAAGACAAATATTTTAGCTTCTCTCATCCTCTATTGTTCTCTCAAGATAATAAATAGTTAAATACTTCCTCCAGCCATTCATATAAAATATTTTCTAAAAGCTTTTTTTTTCCTTTTTATAAAGTATTATGTGATATTATGAGATAAGTTTCCTTTTCACCTTTACATTTAATCACTAGTCTCATAAATTATTTCTTGAAAAAAAAAATAGGCATTTTACTTTATAATTGTTGGCTCATTTTTACTCTTTTTCTTGTACGTAATAATGATTGCTGATTGAATTATTATTACATTATTTTAATTAGTAAATACAAATAAAATGTTCAACTCCTTTTTTAAAAATTTAAGGATATAACAAATTTTTTCTTAATTCATTTAAGATAGATATAAATACCTTATAAAAATATCGGAGGTGTAAATGCAAAGTATTAAATAAATGCAAAATATTAATATTTTACATAGAATTTACAATTTTCATTTTAGTGACACAAATTTCAAAGGTGATGAACAATCCAAATCGCTTCCTAAGAGAGGATGAGAGAGAAGCTAAATTCAGCATTTTAAGAAAATTCATTTATTGATTTCTGATGGGAATAAGATCTATGGCAAGATATGGTGGTATCAATAATTCAGTTTTATATTTCTTTACGACCGCTAAAATTTATTACTCACGTCGATGTAAAATATAATTTATATTTAACTAATTGTATATATATTAAAAAAATTAAACTAATTATTTATTAACAATTTTTATTATTTTTTAATATTATTCTTATTAAATATAATTTTTAAGATAATTTTTTTACAAGTTAATTAAAGATAAGAATAAATTAGAAAAATAATTAATTTTTTTTATTTTAGCTAAATAAAATTTATATTTTAAATTAAAAAATTTTAAAATAGAACTTATATTTTAGATAAATAAAATATATCAATTCAAAATTACCAAAAAAAAGGTCCAATCTCTTTCTCACATGATATGGAAAAACGGAGTGGACCAGATTGGTCATTTTAACCTGTTCGATTGGAAACCAAAGCCTCGTTTGGTCTGGTAAAAAATAAAGACCGACGCCTTTTAAACATGGTCAAACTGATTAAAAACTGGTTGGAACTGGTCAAGCCCTTTCTTTTGTTTTATTTTTAAAATATTTTTTTATTTTTAAAATAAAATAATATTATTTTTAGAACTAAGTAGTATTATTTTTTATATAAATTTCCCTTTTCACCCGGACATTTAATCACTAGTCTCATAAATTATTTCTTGAAAAAAAAAGGCATTTTACTTTATAATTGTTGGCTCATTTTTACTCTTTTACTTGTAATAATAACTGCTGATTGAATTATTATTACATTATTTTAATTAGTAAATACAAATGAAATGTTAAACTCCTTTTTTTTTAAATTTGAGGATATAACAAATTTTTTCTTAATTCATTTAAAATAGATATAAATACCTTATAAAAATGATCGAAGGTGTAAATGTAAAGTATTAAATAAATTCAAAATATTAGTATTTTACATAGAATTTATAATTTTCATTTGAGAAAAAGATAGTTTAAGACTCACAACTGACAATATTTCTTTTCAATGATCCAATTTATAAATTTAGTAGTTTTATAAACTGAATTCCTAGTCAAATTAATTAAATTTCACACTGGTACTATTTATTTATCAATATTTTTCTATAAAGATCTTAAATTATCTTTTTCGCATTTTCATTTTAATGACACAAATTTCAAAGGTATGAACAATCCAAAACGCTTCCAAAGAGAGGATGAGAGAGAAGCTAAATTCAGCATTTTAAGAAAATTCATTTATTGATTTCTGATGGGAAGAAGATCCATGGAAAGATATGGTGGTATCAATAATTCAGTTTTATATTTCTTTATGATCGCTAAAATTTATTACTCACTTCAATGTATTATATTTCGTCCGTTTCTTGATGTGAGGAATAAAAGATAAAATTATATAGATCAAGAAAAATAATAAATTTATTTAAAATATAAAATAGTTTTAAAAAATGTCTTAATTTAATATTAATAATTTTTACATCATGCAATTAATACAAATAGAAAAATACTATATTAATTAGAGGTATTTTTAGAAAAAAATTATTAAATATACCAGATAAACCCTTTTGTCCCTTATATTTTAAAATATAGAAATTTCGTCAATTATCTCTTATATTAAGGAATGAAGGGAGTATAATTTATATTTAACTAATTGTATATACATTAAAAAAATTAAACTAATTAAATTTATTAAAATTTTAATATTATCCTTATTAAATATAATTTTTAAGATAATTTTATTTTTCACAAGTTAATTAAAAATAATAATAAATTAGAAAAAATAATTAATACTTTTAATTTTATCTAAATAAAATTTATATTTTAGATTAAAAAATTTTAAAATAAAACTTATATTTTAGATAAAGAAAGTATATGAATTTAGAATAAAAAAAAAAAGGTTCAATCTCTTTCTCACATGGTATGAAAATCAGTGCCTGGTTTGACTTGGTTACAGATAAAGACTGACGCTTTTTAATATGGTCGAACTGGTTAAAAACTGGTTGGAACCAATCTAGCCCTTTCTTTTCTTTTATTTTTAAAAATTTTTAAAATAATTTTTTTATTTTTAAGATAAAATAACATTATTTTTAGTACTAAGTAGTATTATTTTTATATAAATTTTTTTTATATTATAATATTATATAAGTATTATTATGATACATAATTATTAATAATGATAAATTTACTTAACAAATAATATGAAAAAAGAATATTAATTGATTATTTTAAATTCAAAATATAATTATAGATGAATATTAACTTATTTAGATTTTAATATTGGATTGTAAAACATATTAATAATATTTTAAATTTTTTATATGATATATAAAATTAAAAAATTAAAAAATTTATTTTTATCTTAAATTGAATATTAATTTTAAAATTATGAATAAATATTTTTATATTTTTATCTATATTATTTAAAATATACTACCTCCGATCTTTTATATATATATATATATGATTTTTTGTCCTGATTTTAAATATAAGATCCTTTATAATATATGAGGTAGTATTTATTATATATTTCTAAAAAATATTCCTATTTAATATATCTAAAGAAAAAGAAAAAGAGATTAAATAAGAATAATTTTAAAAAAATATTAAAATTTTTAAGAAAAATTAAGATAATTAATTAATTTTAATTCTAATTTTTTAACTGGTGTCATTCAGTTAAAAAAATATTATATTAAAGATAAAAGGGAGTGAATCTATTTACATTCACTTTAAACCGAATCCAATTATTAAATTTTAAATTATTATTTAATCCGGTTCAACAGCTGATTGTCATGATTGTGAATTATATTTAATCCGACTTTTAATACCCTACTTTTCCCACGACTCCTTTTTAGATCGAGAAGATCCCGAGAGGATTTAAAGTCAAGACCGCTGTCTACATGTCAGTGAATTAATTACACTGCTCACATTATCATGACATTTTGACTTTCGTTTTTGTAGCAAATTTTAGTTATCTCTTTTAATAAAGTTAGATTATCCAAAATATAATTTATTTTTTAATTTAAAATATAACTTTCATTTAATAATTTTTAAAATATTAAATATTTTTTATTTTATTATTATCTATAATTAAATATAAAAGAGATATAAATTTTAAATACAATATATTAAATAGGGGTATTATTGAAAAATAATATATTTTTTTATAAATTTAATAAGTAAAAATATTTTTCTTGATTAATATTTAATTAGTTAAATAAGGCTTATATTTTGAACGAAATAAAGTAATTTTTAAAAAAAAATACTCTTAATTAATATAATTTTTTTTTAAAATGATAATATAATTTATTTATATTAATTACATGATATAAAAATTATTAATATTAAATGAGGATATTTTTTAAATCTATTTTATATTCTAAACAAATTTATTATTTTTCTTATTCTATGTAATTTTATCTTTTATTCTTTATATTAAGAAACGAAGGGAGTAGTTGATAGATTAGGTTAGAAATTTATAATTGACAGTATTCTTTCACAACTTATATTTTGTTATTTATTTTTAATCAATTAAATTATTTTTATGTAACGAAATCTCTTTTTATAAATTTTAAATAAATATGCCAAATTTAAAAAAATAAATCACATTATGAATGGCATGTGAATAATATTATTATAAATTTTATTTTGACATTAATATTGATGTTATTAATTGATTGATATTGATAAATGCAATCACACTTTTTTCTCCAAATCATCATAAATTAGAGAGTTAATATCCATACTATTAAGAAAATCGGACTGGTCACTGTATCAGATATTGATTTAAAATTTAATGATTTAATCAAGGTTGAGTCATAATTAAATTGATATATTTTAAATAATATATATTTAAAAAATAAAAAATAAACTATCTAAAGTCAAATAAAAGAAACTTTAATTCCAAAGAGAAATATAATATCTTTCTTTATAAATAGTAACATGGAAAGATAATGTCTAATAAGATATAATTATAAATTAATTAATATATTTATACTAATTATTGTGTGTATAAAAAATACAAATAATTTTAAATTAATCACCAAAATAAATTAATAAATATTATATTTATTTAAAAGATAATATCAATAATAGAATATAGAACAAGTGTATTTCTCCTGTATTATTTTATATAATATATGTAATTATTTGTATTTTAATTATTTATAATAAATTTATGTTGATAAAGAGAAGAGATGGAGATATTTTTTCAAATTTGTGTTCAACTTTTTTTAAGAAAATGTCTTGGGAAGGGGGAAAGTCACGGAGCAGGAGGAGTTTCTCATGCTGAATAATTGAATTTGAAACCAAAAATGATACGTATCGTTCAAGGTGGCCATTTGAAAACATAATACTGACTCCGGTTACACGTATAAGAGTTTTTATTCTGATTTCAAATATAAAATTTTTTATAATATATAAAGTAGTATTTATTTTATATTTTTAAAAAATATTTTTATTTAATGTATTTAAAGATAAAGAGAATATTTTTTAAAAATATCTCTATTTAATGTATTCCAAGAGAAAGAGAAAAAAATTAAATAAAAATAATTTTAAAAAAAATATTAAAATTTTTAAAAAAATTAAAATAATTAATTAATTTTAATTCTAATTTCCAATTTAAAAAATAATGTAAATAATATATTTATAATTAGAGTTTTATTATTGGGCTTAGGTTATCACGATACTTTTCAATATTTTATATTTATGTTTTCAAGAAACTCTGTATGAAAACAAAGAAAAGTGGCTGTATTGATCAGTGTGCGAGGTACGAAGATGGGTGTATTACTAGATAGCTAGTTGTTGAGATTTTCAAAATTCCTATTACTTTTTTGGGTATTCCTTTAGTAACGTTTAATGGGCAAATACCTTTAAGAAAGCTCCATGGCCTTCCACGTTTAAGTTGTTCCTGCTCATTGTTCATCGTTCTTCCTCTTCTATTCTTCTTCGGTCATTTTGTTCTAACTCTTCTTTGATTTTTTGTTTCTTCATTTAATTTTATTCTTCATTCTTCTTCTTCTTCAATGTTTTCTTCTTTTCACCTCTAGTTTTTTTACTTTTTTGCTTTCTTTATGGTACTCTTTTCCAATAGCTTTCTTCCTCGTCTCCTGCTTCTACAGTTCCTCTTCAATTTTTTTTTTCGGACAGATAGAATCGGTCAACCCACCGGTGCTACTAGTTCCGGCTTGTTTAATGTCGGGTTTACCCATTCTTATCCGGTTTGCATATCCTCCTATTACTCCTGTATTCTAGGCCATACTAGTGGTTGGTTCACGGTTCATCCGGTCTGATTCTCAGAATCTTGAGTATTTATTAAAGAAAGGAATTCATGAGTCATTGTCTTTTTCAAATTCAAATTAGGATGAAAGATACGCTTTTAGAAGATTTTGTTGTTATTTTATGCACATCGTATCTAGAGAAGGATATTGTTTGACAAAAACATATAATGTAATTTTTTTTATAATCAATCAAATAAGTGATGCATAAAATATTCCTCAATGAAGAACTTTCCTCGTAACAGTAATCTCTCCATTACGTTAAATAATATATTATTTTAAAAAATTTATATTTTAAAATATAGTGTATTACGTAGATCATATTATATTTTTTTATTATTTTTTTAATATTGTCCATAATAAGTAAACTTATATATTTTATAGTTATCAATGCATTTAATAAAATTTTTTTAATAGTTTGGTTAAACTATAAATGAATGAAGGAAAATTTCTCCTAAAAATTTTACTCTTCATAATTATCAATGACTCATAAGAATTCGAAAAAAAGAATGGAGGAAAGAATGACTATAATTTATTAATATAGAAAGTATTATTAAATATGAATAATTTAAAAAATAATAAAAAAATATTTTAATTACTAATTATTATTATATTATATATATATATATATGGAATAGTTAAAAATATATTATAAATTAAAATAGAATGAGCAATATTTATTTTAATTTATTGCATTTCGTATAACCTCTTGCACTAGCCAGCTACCCTAGCTAGTAAATTTATTGCCCAAAACAATCATTATTGAACACGGTGGACACAGTGGAGACGGTGTGAGGGTCAAGTTGAATGTTAAAATGAGTTAGGGTTTAATACTCTCTCTTATCCTTAATATAAGATCATTTTAATTGAATTATGTGGATTAAAAATTGAAATTAAAACTAATTAACTATCTTGATTTCTCTAAAAATTCTAACATTTTTTCAAAACTACCCTTATTTAATTTCTTTCTTTTTTTCTTTAGATACATTAAATAGGAGTATTTTTTAGAAATGTATAATAAATACTATCTTGTATATTGTAAAGAGTCTTATATTTAAGATCGGGATAAATGATCCTATATATAGGACCGGAGCGAGTAATATTTAAATTTAAAGTTTAGAAGGAGTGATTTTATTGTTATTTATGTACACCCGTAATCTTGAATTCAATTTTTGTTCCGTTAAATTGTATAATTTTTTTAGTTTCTGTATTCATAAAGAAATTTAAAATATATATATACACACTTTTAAATTATAACAATAAAATCATTTCAACATTTAATTATTTGAACTAACTGTTTTTTTTTTCCAATTGAACTAACTATCCTTGATGATACATGCCTCGTTCATAGGGAGGAAAATTTTCTTTTATCAGTTTCCCTTTCCAAACAAAGTTGTACAGTCAGTATTGGGAAAATTGTGTTTTGGGGAAAAAATTATATATTTAGTTTTTATACCAAATTGATTTTTTCTGAAAAAAGAAAATCGATTCGTGTTCAAAAAATTTAATTCCCATCCTAAAAAATCATCTTTAGTAAAAAAAAACTAAATATGTTATTTTTTGATCCAAAAACACAATTTTCCCTTTTGTATTTTGTGATAAAATAGTGAGTTTTGTATTTAAGTTATGAGAATGGGGAAGATTATCACTGGAGAACTTTATAGCAAGGTTAAAAAAATCAAACTGAATATTGAATAGGCACTAACTTAACATTTAATTATTCAACCGGTGATAATAAATTTAATAATTTTTTAATTTTATACATTATATGGAAAATAAAAAAATCATTAATAAGTTTCACAATCTAATATAATACTATTTAGTATTAAAAATTATGTTATTTTAATGTAAAAATAAAAAAAATTAAATTTTTTTAAAAAGTTTAGAAATTTTTTTTAAAAAATAAAATAAATCGGTTTAATTCGTTCAGCATCGGTTTGAGATCGGTTTGACTGGTTTTCAATCTATTCTCACTGGTTTTGGAAAAAGGTAATTGAAATATATGACAAGACTGGAACTGGTTGAACTAGCTAATTCAGTCCGATTTTTTGAATATTACTTTATAATCACATTATATAACCTGACTTAATCCGAAATTCTAAAAATCGGTTGTTGGAGGATCTTTTATTATTTTAAAAAATGCATTCAGCCAACCACAATTCAACTGACTTAGTTAATTAATTAATTAATTAAATTAATGCAAGTGTAAAGTAATACTATCTTTAATTCTTAATTCTTAATATAAGATTCTTTTGAATCACATGGATTAAGAATTAGAATTAAAACTAATTAACTACTTTGATTTCTCCAAAAATTTTAATAATTTTTTAAAATTATTCTTATTTAATTTTTTATAAATATATTAAATAAAAATATTTTTTTAAAACCGCATAATAAATATTACCTCATTTTGTAATATAGGTGGCCAGCATTTATAGCGTCGCCTGGCTTCCTTCTATGGCTTCTCAGAAGTTGCAGTTTTCTCTTTCCCGAAAGGTCCATATCTAGGTTTCTGTGATCGGCAACTCCACCAAAATAGAAATCCTTTTCTTCTCTCAAATAAATCACTCATAGGTACTTGAACTTTTTCATTTTCTCGAATCTTTTTCCTTCTCAAATAATCACATCCATCACAGGTACTTCTCTCTTTCTCAGCTGATACATATATATATATATATATATATATCGCATCTTTTTGGTGATATGTAGCTAGTTTAGTTTTGATCTATATATATATAGGTATTTAATTAATTTGTCATATTTCATTTAAGTAAAGATAAATGAATGTTTTATTGAAAGTGGAGACATTTTTTTAAAGGAAATCCGATCTTTGGAATTCATAGACGAGATTCGGATAGGCTTGTTCTAATTTGTATACTCCTCAAAGTTTGTCATATTTTTACACTCTGTGTGTGTAAACAAAATAATGAAAAAATAAAAGAACTTGAAGAGAGTACAGGCTGAAAAAAAGGGGAAATAACAGTGAAGAATGATAATTAATTAAGAATCGTGGAAGAGAGAAAACTAGAGTTAAGAATTGTGAATTTTTGAAATCTTTTAAAGGAATCGAGGCTTTTCGAGGGGAAAAAAAAATTGAGCTGGATGAAAATGTTCCTCTTCACTCTCCCTCGCTCACCCGCCCGCGTTGGAGCCGTCACCGGTGATGTTGCTACGGTTCCAAACTTAACTATTGTGATATAAAATTTGCGGTATTTAACTGTTATTTTATCTCTTCCACCGTTCAAAGCTGTTAAAAAAAAACTTGGCTTATGCTAATCTATTACCCTCTCAAATGGTGATAAATAAAAATTAGAAGTTTTAAAAATTGATATTTATTTTTTAAATATTTAAATGCTGCTGAAATGTATAAAAAATTGAAGAGATAAAAAGAAGTTGCAAAGGACAAACAAAAAGTATAAAAAGATAAAAAATTAAAAAAATATATACAGAGAGAGTCGCAAAATTGCACCGATGTCAAGAATATTAAAGTAAGATGGAATTGATGATATATTGATGATTTGAAGGGCTTGAATAGCATAGAGGGAAGATCAGTAATGGAATTGAAAGTAACAGCGAAAACAGCAGAGGCAGTGTTTCAGGGAGAAGGAGGAGCATACTATGCTTGGTCCACTTCTGATATGCCATTGCTGGCTAAAACCAACGTAGCTGCTGGTTGGCTTTTTCTTCAACCTGGTGGCTTTGCTCTTCCTCATTATGCTGACTCCAACAAACTTGGTTATGTCCTTCAAGGTCTGTCTTTAAATAAGTAATGTCAAAGAAAAGAGTGGTTTTGTCATATATATACACATGAATGCATGATGCTCTATTAACGTACAGGGACTGATGGACTAGTGGGGATTGTGCTCCCAAACACAACAAAAGAAGTAGTTCTAAGCCTCAAGAAAGGTGATGTTATACCAATTCCAGAGGGAACAGTCTCATGGTGGTTCAACTGTGATCACTCTAAACAGCCCCTCACCATAGCTTTTCTCGGCGAAACTTCTCACTCTCTCATCCCTGGCAAATTCACCTACTTCTTCCTCACCGGAGCCCTTGGCTTCATCGGAGGCTACTCCTCCGAACTCATCACGAAAATCTACAACACAACCACAGACGAAGCCGCCAAGCTCACCAAGTCCCAAACTGGGATGCTCATCATCAAGCTCCCAAAAGACCACCCCAAGGTGCTTGATCCCCAAAAGGACCTAACCAGAGAGCTAGTCTTTAACCTGGACGATGACGGCGACAATGATGGTGGAAACTACGGTGGGGAAATTAGGAGTTTAACAGAGAGGGAGTTTGGGTTCTTAGGGGAAGTAGGGTTGAGTGTGGTGAGGGTGAGGCTTGAAGGTGGGGCCATCAGGGCACCAGTTCAAAGTGTGAGTCGTGCAGTGGAGGTTATATATATTGCAGGAGGAGGTGGGAGGGTTGAAGTGGTGGGGATGAATGGGAAAAGTGCTTTGAATTCTGAGGTTAACGTTGGTCAGTTGATTGTGGTGCCTCAGTTCTTTGGGGTTGCTCTCATTGCTGGTGATCAAGGAATGGAAACATTCTCTATCCTCACTACTGCAAAGTAATTAAGTTTTCTTGTTTATTGTTGTTCTTGTTGCGGTCGTCGCGGTCTCTGTTGTTAGTAGGATACTTTGGGTGGAATTGAATATATAGCTTTATATATTAATTAATGAAATAAAAATGTGTTTGCAGGCCTGCTTTTGTGAAGTTGGGGGGTAAGGGATCAATTTGGGAGGCTATATCACCAGCAGTTCAAGAGGTGGCACTCAACGTGGATTCAGAATTTGAGAAGCTTTTCTTATCAAAGGTCAACAAAACTAAAGATATCATCTCGCCCACCAATTGACTGCTTTCTTAATTTTTTAATTGGGTAATTTATATTAATTACTTTTGTAAAATTATTTGTGCTGTAAGACTTGTTGTAACTTCTGATGAATTTGCAGAGAGCAACTTACCCAAACTTTTCTTGTTGCTGTATGCAATCAAATGGTGGTTGATTGTGTTTTTATTGGATTTCAAAGAACGAATTTATTTTTATTGTCCAAACATAATCTGATCACTTTTTTTTTCACCAAACCACTTAGCATTTGAAAGTTATATTAGATTTCAAGTGTTACACCCGAGATGTGACGCGGGTAGCCTGAAAATAAAAAAAAATTAGTTTTCATGATGAAAATAGATTTAGAAGTTGTAACCAAAATTTTAAGGAAAATTTTGAAAAATTAATTATTAAAGAAAGGATGGTTTGCGAAACAAAATTGGATTCGTGAGTATGATTGTGAGTGAAGAAGATGTTAGGTATATCAAAACATCTATTTCTAAGAATGATTGCCTTATATTGATTATGTAATTATTATAGCTTTGAAAATTTTTTTGATTACCATTTTATCATTCACATGAAGAACTAAATATAAAAATAAGAGAAATTAAGAAAACAGAAATAAGAATGAATATTATTTAAGTACAAAAGCAGACTTAACCTACAATGAAAACCTAAAACTTATGTAGTAGGATCAGAGTCCACATAGTTCAGGATAGAAATGTACGTTAATGAGTTAATATTTTTTATTATAATTTTTTTTAGACAGAGAAGTTTATAAAAAATAATTTATCATTTTACAAATAAAATGATTTCCAAAATTGGTTGGTGCTTTTGATTTATAAAAGATAGATCAATTTCTATTCCAACTCTTATCATTCATTTTATTTAAATCAAATTTAAAAAAGAGAATACATGTTTCTTTATGAGTTTAAAAGATGATTTAAAAACATATGTTATCTTTGGACATTCTTCTTTCAACTTAGAAAAGAAAAGTTTGAAAACAATTTTGACCTTTTCTTATTTTTTTAAAATCAGTTTTAAAACAAAATCAATCAACACATGATGATTTTATTACTCACTGTTTGTTAATAATGTTTAAATGCCCACAATGTTACCACTTAGAGAAAAATAAGCAAAAGAAAAGAAAAAAGATTGAAAACTAGTTTCTGTTTTGATCTCACTATATTTTTCATTTTAAATTAAAAATGAAAATAAATAGGATTGTTGGAACACATTTTTGTTTTAAAAAGCATTGAAAAAGAATTTAAAGTAAAATGATTAAATACACCTTAAAAAAGAATCAAATAACATATATGATGACTTCTTCACTCATAGTTTGTTAATTGATACCTAAACTTAAATGCTTATTGTGTTACCACTTGAAGAAAAAATGCCAAAAATAGAAGGGGAAATGACATTTAGAGACCAAAATTTGCAATTAATGTCAATAACAAATCCAAAAATTGTAAAATGCCAATAAGAGATTGAAGGTCCGAAACTGATAAGAGTGTAATGGCTGAATTACTGAAATACCCTTATTAAAATAAAACAACCCCATGCTCGTGTTTCAGAATTGTTCTACTCATTCCCTAACTTTCTTATCTCCGACAAACTAGTTTCTTAGACGCGTGAAGTAGCGACTATGTTCTATTGCTCCATCACTCTCCATTCGTTGATTCTGTTGCCTATCGCATCACCTCATCTCGTCTCTCTCCACTGATTCTTGCATATCGCTTTAACCATCTTAGGTATAGAATTTTCTATATCTTCCTTTTCTTCCTATATTTTGGACTCTCTGTTGATTCTCGTATGTTACTTTAATCATCTTAGATATTGATTTTTCTGTGTCTTCCTCTTCTTCCAGTATGTTTGTAAATGTCATCCCTTTCATCATCTTCTTCTTCAACCTGTATTTTGGTTTCAGTTTTATTTTGCTTATTTTTAAATTGTCTCTTCTTCCTGTATTTTAGTATCGATTATTCATGTTCAGTTTTATATAATTCCTTTATTTTATTGCAATTTTGTTATGTTGCATAGATTTATTAAGTAATAATTTCACTTTAAATAAGTAGTAAATACTAAGAGATGTAGTAGTAAAAATTGGTGCTACATATTAACAAAGAAATATATGAAAGCAAGTATATTTTTCATTACAAAGCAAACATTAAATATCATTTAATCTGATTATCAATTTTCTGATGTTATTCAGGTATAATTTTGACAATTTTGAGCTAACTCAGTTTCGTGGCAAGTGCATCATCTTAACAACAAAGTTCATGATCAAGTCAATGTTAGTATATCAAGAGATATGAGAGACAAGCTCAATGGCATTAAGGATGCTGATATTTTAGATTATAATGTAATGGATACTGATGTAGGATAGTAGTATTAGGGATCTTGATTTTTTTGCTATTAATGTAATGGATACTTATGTAGAATACTAGTGTTAAGGATAATTATGTTTTCGATACTTGTATATCATTTTCAATTTTACACTATCATTTCAATAATTTCACATTATTCCTCACAAACTTGACACTAGAATTTTAACTTTTGTGTATATGACCATTCTTAATATAGATGTGCAGTAAATTCAGGGTTCCGAGTGTCAAATATTGGATCTGATTATATTAAAATTTGGTGAACATAATTCTATCAGTGTGAAATTTGGGATGTTCAATATCAAATCTTGGAACATCAGTATTAAATACTGATTTCCAAGTGTCAAATACTGGATCTGATCACATGAAAATCTGTTTAACATGATTTCAATAGTGTGAAATTAGGGATGTTCAGTGTGAAATCTTGGAACATGAGTAGAAAATTCAGGGTTCCAAGTGTCGAATACTGGATTTGATCACATAAAAATCTGTTTAATATAATTCCATCAGTGTGAAATTAGGGATATTTAGTGTAAAATCTTGGAACATGCGTAGCAAATTCAAGGTTCCAAGTGTTAAATATTAGACATAATCACATGAAAATTTATTGAACATAATTCTACCACTGTGAAATTTATTAATCCAAGATTTGACGCTGAATATCCCAAATTTCACACTGATGGAATTATGTCCAATAAATTTTCATGTGATCAGATTCAATATTTGATACTCAGAACCTTGTATTTATTACTGATGATCCAAGATTTGACGTTGAACATACTAAATTTCACACTGATGGAATTATATTCAATAAATTTTCATGTGATCAGGTCCAGTAGTTGACACTCGAAACCTTGTATTTACTACTGATGATCTAAGATTTAACACTGAACATCCCGAATTTTACAATTTATGGATCTGTTATTGACATTAATTGAAAATTTTGGCCTCCAAATGTCATTTCCCCAAAATAGAAAGCTTGAAGGAAAATAGAGGGCATTTGTTTTAATTATTTTCTTATTTATATTTATTTTTAGCAAAAAGAAATAGAATCATTGGAACCCAAAATATTTGAAGTAGGACATAATCAATATAGGTACTCATGGTAACTCCATGCTCATGGTCCAATTGATTGACACTCTATGCACCACGGAGATTTAATCCCTCTTGGCAGACTCTAAAATAAAATTATAAAGAAATAAGAATCCAATTAAAATAAATAAATGTAAAAAACACACACATGTAAGGACTACTAGTGAGAGTGGGTGTTTGTGGACTGTTCAATTAAAGATCATTCCACATCTCAATGCACAAATATAGAGAATTATAAGAGGAAAAAATATAAGAGGAGGAGGAGGAGGAGGGGGTGCCCGCCGCCTCCCCCGGGCAGATATCCAAAACCCTTGCTCACCCAAACCATTTGTCTCACATGTCACGGAAGGCGAAACAAGAAACAACAAAGAATACATTAGCTCTTGTGATGACAATTTCCCTGTAAACATAGACTAGCTAGAAACACCCTCAATCCCTACCCCCCAGTATTGACAAAGTCTTAGTAAACTCAAACAGATTAAGTTGAATAAAGAGAGACAGTTCCACATCTTTACACAACCCCACACAAACATGTATGACTTTAATAATTTGCCAAATAATGTTCAAGTTTGAAACCAATCTTCACAAAAGTTCAAAGCAACTAGGCAGCAAAATCACGTATGGGACCTTAAGGCAATGTGAAGTTATGGGAATAAGGAATATTCCAATGGGAAGCTTCAAAGGAGTCCCCGAGGCATTCAATTAACCAACAAAACATTCCCACAACCCATTAACTCAAACCATGGAGCCCTAATTAAGATTCATACGATCAGGTTTGTTCATGATGCAAAGTCTATCACTTAAAGCAGGAACCTAGGCCAAGTAAAACAGAGAAAAACAGCTTACACACATACTAGTAATAGCAAAAAGCGATTTTCAGCCATGAGTTAGGGAAATATAAATACAGGGCCATCTAACAATGAAGATCTTAATTAAACCATATGTCCAAAAGAACACCTACGCTAGAAACAAGTGAACATCATTTAGGTGTTTTGTCAAACACTTGGCTAACATGCTATAAAGGGAAGTACACAGGACATGATATGTTCTTATTATCTCTCCACCATGAACACCCAATGAAAACCAGATACACTAACAATCAACACACAATACTCATATCAACAAAATATTATTACGCTTTCTAAGACACTAGAACTAAACATTACCTTTCGGTGTTCACATAACTGGGTGCTTCTTCCTCCATCTCACAAACTCTATCTTCTTCTCAATCTCTTGTTCTGCTTCTCGTCTCTCTTCCTCTCAGACTCCACGGACCATACCCCCTCCCTCTTCTTCTTCTCTCTTCGAAATCACAACGCTTCCTCTCTCCCTGTCTTTCTCTTTGATTTCTCTCCCCTGAAGCCCCTTTTTTTCCTCCCAGACTCCAACCCCTCTGATCATCCCTTTAAGCCTCTTTATCTAGTCCGAACTCGTTGACTGAGGTCGGGATTGATCATCAGAGAATACGAAGGAATCGTTCTACTTACCGCTATCGAATGACCCCTTGAACATTGAGCTCTCGGCCTCTTGTTCGTTTTCATGTTTCTGTGTCCCTGCGTCTGCATCGCTATGAGTCTGCGACATCGCTAGAACGTTTTCTCCTTTTCTTGCCATGACCGCAGTGTGAAAGTGACTTGAGATGGAGAGATACGGCTGCAATCGTGAGGGGAAGACAACGACATGAGAGGGGATGGTCAAAACGAAGGGTTTCCCTCGTTTTGCTTCCTCCTCTTTTTCCCCATTTTTTTAAATTTAAAATATAACGGGATATCTTAAAATGAGTGCAGTAGTTTTTTTCTTTTAAACAAAAAGCATATGTTTATATTGGGAAACATATCTGGGTTTTTTTTTAAAAAGAAATTTTTTGAAGGATAAAATAAAGATTATCTTTTTCAACTCCCCAAAAACCATTTTTTAATTTCTAATAATTTTTTTCACAAAAGTGATAATTACTAAATATTTATTTGAAATTGAACTCAAATGTATTTTTTGGTTTATTTTTTTAAAAAATTCCAGACAAAATAAAATGTTCATACCAAAGAATTCAAATCTATAGCATGAGTTAAATAGAACTACAAAGATGATGAAAGTCTCATATTAAGTATTTAACAAAGCTGCACACCCATGGTAAGCTACTCTTTAGACCCATGGTATTAATAAAGCTCCCCACCGTTTTCTATTAATGCTACATAGAATATATCCAATTTTATATTATTATATAATATACTCCGTCTAATGCAAATTATTTACAATTATGTACACAGATTAAAAAAAAATTAATGATTAAAAAAATGCTACATGAGAACTACAATACCCTTATTTAATTACTCTTTTTTTTTGTAGATGAGAGAAAAGTAAAATGTGATTGATTAAATGGGTTATATATGAAAAAAATATTAATTATGCATTTTATTTCTAAAATAATGCTCCCTCCTGGACATCAAAATTGTTTTTTTAGGAGTTTTTAGATGTTATACAATATTTGTCACTTTAAAATTTCAATGTAGCATTAATTACTTATTTTATTGTTTTATCCTTAATTAATATCAAATGTGCTTCTTTTGATTCAAAATATAAATTCTCTTTTAAAGTTTTTTTTATCTAAAATATAAGTCTCATTTAGTAATTTCTATAATATTAAATATTCTTTTTTTATTTTTTCCTTATTTATAATTAAATATAAAAGAAATAATGAACTTTAAATATAATATATTAAATAAGGGTACTATTAAAAAATAATATATTTTTTTATAAATTTAATGAGTAAAACTATTTCTTAGTTTTTATACAAATAGTTAAATATGACTTATATTTTGAATCGGTAAAATATCATTTATGAGAGTATTTAAATCATATGAGAGTATTTAAATCAAAGATATTTTAGTTAAATATTTTTAATATTTATAATATTATAGATTATTTAATTACTTTTTTAATTTTTATAAAAAATTATAAAAATAATTTTTATGAATTGAAGGGAGTAATAATTTTGAGGTAAAATGGAAATTCTAAAATAACAAAAGTTTTCACTGAGCGAGTGGTGTACTAAATATAGATAATATGTTTTAATGTGCCTCGTGTAATTAAATAAAATATAACAGAGTCGTCCAAATGCATGTGACTGTGAATTCGTAATTTCACTGCACAATTCTTAATTAATTCCGTTACATTGGCTTTCTGTCAACTCCCTCACAATACCCCAAGTTTTCTATATTATAATTTCAGTATATTTTTTTTCAATATTTTTGCCCTATAGCATCTTGCATGCAAGATTCTCTCCTATAACATCAATGGCAAATTTTTTCATAATAGGATGATCTTTCTTTTTTTTTTTGCCAAAAGATAAGTAGGTTGACTATTATGACTCCCGATAAATAGACTCATTGAAGTGTCAACCTGTATTGATAAGTCCTCGGTCTTTTTTAGCATAAAATAACAAAAATATTAAAAAAATTACTGAAATATGATATATCAGATAATATTTATCAAAATATCACACACAAAATTGATTAATAGTAATGTAACTCGAGCTCATACAAAGAAGCCAAACAGTTAGCTATGTGATTTCAAACCTAATAAAATTTTTTTTTGATAAAATGGTAAGTCACATGACCACTTTCCTTTTCATAATTTTCAAGAAAACAAAGTCACATTTGCCTTTATTTTTTTAAAAAGATAATTCATTTTTTAGTTGTTGGATTATTTAAATGGGTTCTCTGATCCTATTTAAATGACTAATGTTTCTTACTATACTCAAATCAACTTCCTACTTTATTCAAGTAAGCTTCCACCATTCCCAAATATGATTCTTTGTAGGAAATGTTTTGTATAGAATCTGAAATTATCTTTTTTACATCAAATAATTATTAAGAAGATATAAATTTAATTAAAAGTGTAATAAATATTAATTAATAATTAACTATATTTGTATAAGTGTCATTCCAAATTTTCTCATCCCTAAACTTATATTATATACACATGCTTTGTTTTTTAAATATTCAAATATCATATTAAAGTTGCATGAAAATGTTAAAAAATCCTTGTATGGTACGTTAATTTTTATAATTGAAATTAGGAAAAAAAAAAAGAAATATGACATATTAGACAATAGGTATTTTTGAGCATAATATAATAAAAAAATTACCGAAATATGACATGTTAGACAATATTTACCAAAATATAACAAATAAAGTCGACTAGTGGCAGTGCATTTTGACTCCATTCACTTATGTTAATTTTTTTAAACTTTTTTAGTATAATTAACTTTCCTTAATATTCATTTATTAGTCAACAACACTTTATAAATAGAATTAGAGACTTGCCTGTATGGAGTCAAAATGCACTGCCAGTCTGCCATTAGTCGACTTTGTTTGTTATATTTTAGTAAATATTGTTTAACATGTCATATTTTAGTAATTTTTTTATTATATTAGGCTTAAAAATACCTATTGTCTAACATGTTATATTTCATTCTTTTTTTTTCTTAATTTCAATCACAAAAATTAATGTATCATATAAGGATTTTTTGCCTCTTCATGCAACTTTAATATAATATTTGAATGTTTAAAAAACAAAGTATGTGTATATAATATAAGTTTGGAGATGAGAAAATTTGGGACAACACTTATACAAATATAGTTAATTATTAATTAATATTTGTTACACTTTTAATTAAATTTATATCTTCTTAATAATTATTTAATGTAAAAAAGTTAATTTCATACTCCTATACAAAATATTTTCTACAAAAAATTATATTTGGAAATGATGGAAGCTCACTTGGATAGAATAGGAAGCTGATCTGAGTATAATAGGAAACATTGGTTATTTAAATAGAATTAGAGAACCCATTTAAGTAATCCAACAACTAAAAAATAAATTATTTAAAAAATATAAAAACAAAGTCACATAGATGATGATGTATAGATGATGATGTGACTTTATCTTCTTTGAAATTGCAAAGAGGTTACCTTTTTATTGAAAAAAGAATTTGTCAGATTTGAAATCACATAGTTGACTGTTTGACTTCTTTATATGGACTTGAGTCATGTTACTATTAGGTAATTTTGTGTATTATATTTTGGTAAATATTATCTGATATATCATATTTAAGTAATTTTTTATTATTTTGTTATTTTATACTCAAAAAACCTAAGCCCTGTAGGTCTGTAGGTTGTAATGCAATATTACGTACCCATTGTAGGATCCTTTGGATTGAGTCCCAATTTTAAAACGTGGACATGAGTTAGTTCATGGCGTATTTGGATTCAGAAAATAGTTATTTATGAGAGGCTATAATTATTTACTTTTGCAAGGTTTTAAAATACACCAACTTTTCAATAAGAATTTATACCTCAAATATGTGATTATGGGAAAAATTGATTTTTTCCATTTATAATAATAACTTATCCTCCAAAAATTACTTATTTTACTTTTCCTTTTTATTATTCACTCAATAATCACTTAAATTCTCAAAATCTAAATATATTTCTTTTTTCAAAATCACATATGAGATAAAAATATTTAAATACAAATCACTTTTGATATAATCATAAAATTTCATAATCAATTATAGATAATCATTTATTCTTATAATTAATTATGGATAAGTTAATCCAAAAGAACAATAATAAAGAACAATAACAAAGAACACACTTAATGCATTGAACACTTTATACTCCCTCTAATTTTTAATATAAGTTACTTTCAACTAATTCACCGAAACCAAGAAAAGTTGGTTATAATATTAAAATTATTTTAAAATTAATGTGATTTTCATCTTTACTCATAATAAATATTGTAAATTTAAACATTCCATACTCTCTCTTTTACTCACAAATAAGAGTATTTTAAAAATAATACAATTAATACTCTAAAAACATATGAAATATGACATATATTTAGAACCATAAAAAACTTCTAAAACGTGACTAATAAAAAAGATACTAAGGAGTATAGGATATTTTGTAGTACAAATTTTTTGTCCGTATTATAAGTTGTTAAATAAAATTTTTTCATTTTTACTCTTGTTACTACTCTCTAATTTTACATCTAATGAGCATGATGATGGAGTATTTAATAAAGTTGAAAATGGAAGTTTTAATTCTTTTTTCACAAACACTTTTCTTAATATACGTATATTTTACACAAAGATATTTTATATATGGGAGAGAGAGAAAGTAGACTTTTATGCATTATAAACATGTGTTTCAACTTTCAAACCATACATCTATGAATGTCGTCCTACATAAATTAATATATATGTGTCTTAATCGTGATTAATTTTTGGTGCAGAATTTAATCGTAGATGTATTCGAAATGATCGTGTGCTCCTTCGGCGCGATCCTTTGTGGTGACTATGGCGCTCGATTCCCTTCGCGTTTAGGTGGTGGGATGTATTTGTGTAGACTAGTACACGTGTGTTTTTGTGTGTGTAAGACTAATGTATTTCGCGACACACACATATATATAGAATGAAGTCGACGATGTGAAATTGATGTGCAGAGGGAGGCGTTTTGGAAGAGAGGGTGTGGAGCATATGCCATTTTATTTTTTATATTTTATATTATAAGTCATATTATCTATCTCATATATATCTAGAAAATTAGTTAAAAATCTTGATGTTTTAAAAAATTATCCTAATTTTTTTAAATTATCCTCATTAAATTATAACTCATTTTAAATGTATCTCTCTCTATTATAATTTTTTTAGATATTTCTAAAAAATATAAAAATAAAAATAAATATTAAATTATACATAAATTTCATAAAATAACTTATATTTTAAAATCTTAATCTTATGAGAAAATATGAGGGAGCAAAGGGAGTATTTATTAGTTTTGTTGACATTGAGTGCCATTGTGGTTCACTACGGCGTCTCCGTCAGCCACGAATGCATTTTTGTAATTGTGTAATTATAATTAATTAACTCCAATCACTAACTTACACACACATATATATTTGATTAACTGATTGAGAATTTGTGTGTGTGAAGGTGGCAAATGATACGGGCCGGGTTGGGATAGTAGGCGCTTTTTGAAGCACTCTACGAACCACGGTGAAATCCATCATGACCTCTCAATATGATAATAATAAGCTAGTAGGGGTCAACTCACCGAAATTCTTTTCCTCTATGCACTCAAGGTGGTTGATTATTGTACTTTTTTTCTTGGATTAAAATTTAAAAATCCAATTTAACTTTGCATTATCTGCTTTAATATTGGATTGAATTAATATTGTTATTGCTATTTTTAATAGGAAAAGAAAAACTACAAGGTCAAGATTCTTGTATAATTAACATCAAGCTTAAGCAAATTAATAGCTCTTTTGACTAATTAGGTGGAGGATTTTGGTACAAGGTAAATTTTAATATATAATATAAAGTAAAATGGAACCACACTGTTCATAAAACAAATAATGCAGTTTCATTTTGGGCTCCGTACCCTTCTTTTTTTTCTTCCTCTTTTCTATTTGAGTGGATCTTATTTTTTAGAGTGAAAGAATTAGTGATAAGATTCTTTTTAAATTTAATATTTTCTAGAATTAAATAAAACATCCGGTTGCCTTCTCTCGCAGGTGCCTAGGAGAAAAATCTAATTGATATATATATATATATATATATATGGAGAAAAGGAAAGGGTAAGGGAAAGGACTTTCTCTTATATTTGGTACGTGGCGATCATCTTTCCCTTAAAACTTTAGGTTCTCTAGTTTAAGAGCTAGTGCCTTCCATTCATAAGTCAGTGGAAAGCCCTTTTTTCCCAAAAATAAAAACTTTCATGTCAAATTTGTCCCTATAAAAACATATTGATTCTCTTTTCCTTCTCAACCAAACATATATGATGAATTGTGTCCGTTTGAGTAAATTAAACCTCTATTCCTTTCCCTATATCTTTCTCATTCCCATTCATATTCCCTTTATAAGACGCTTATATTCTCTTAAAAGGTGTTATTGATGATCATTTTTTATGTTAAGATTACAAAAGCTTGTTTTCAACCCAAAATATTAAGTTGTATATGAATTTTTAACTCAATACTTATAATATATAAACAAGTTATTTGATTTAAAAAATTTTATAAAAAAGAAAAAATATTTTTTATCGATTGGTGGGTAGAGAATATAATGGAATACTTGCGAGTTTTAATATAAACCTACAAAATTATAAGACACGTATGAGACAAAAATATTCAAAAAAATAAAATGGAAACAATTAAGTACTGAAAAATCCGTCCCTACCTCGCTCTATTGTGAGGAATAAAAAATTACAAATTTTACTAATTCATGGGGAGATGAACAAATCAGAAATTAACCTAATAAGCAACAGGTTTCTCTTCAGATAAAAACCAACTAGTTTAAGAAACTAAATAATGTATAAATATTATAAAAATTTCCTCAAAAGAGATAAAATATTAACATTTAATATACTTAAAGATAAAAGAATGTATACCGGGTGGTTTGTTAAAACTGTTAAAACTTAAAAGAAAGCTAAAAGAATTTCGTATGAATTAGATTCCAAAGTAACAATGTTAACTGTCGATAACGAAACAAAATATTTAACTGTTAATAACCAAAGTCGCTTCAGTTAATAATTGCAACTAATTATTTAATCATTTTTATATTAATGCTTCAAAGAGTAACATTCCGTGATGGCAAATTCATGTTTCTTGCTTAAAGCATCAGCTATTCTATTGTATCAAACTGAGCCAAATCTCTCTCTCTCTGTCTCTCTCCCTCTCTCCCCCTCCCTCTCTCCCCTCTCTTCCTCATTTTCTCTCCCTCCCTCCCTCTCCCTCGCTCCCTCTGTGTGAAGAAGTGAAGGCCAAGAAATGGAAAATGAAATTGTGAAGACAACTTCTCCAATTTGCGTCCCAATTGTTATAGCTTTCTTGGAATTTCTTTCCCATGGTTTGTGCAATATTCTCACTCGTCTAATGAATATATAATATATTATTGTTTCTTCTGTTTTAATTTTTCTTGTTAAGTGTTTATATTTCTTAATTTTCCTTCATGCATTATTCATCACTATACTTGTACTATGTCATTCTCTGATTATGTTCATATTTTTCTATATGATTCTTTTTCGCTACATTTGATTCCAATGAAGCTTTTAATTCACGTTGTTCTTAATTTCTTTCTTATGCTCATAACTCTCTGTTTTACGCATTTTCTGAATTCATTTAAGTTTAATCTCTTTTGCCATTGATTTTGATTTTTCTTTGTGGTTCATAATTAAGTTCTTATCTTGATGTGATTAATTACTTAGCTAATTTTTTTTGGTCTGATATCTATTTGTTCATTTTTTTCTTTTTCTCTATGATTTTCTTGGTTCAATAGATTTCTTAACATGCCCTGAATCAATATTTAGGAATGTTAAATGGAAAATGAATACTTAACTATAATATTCTTCGTACGTTTCTTTTTCTTTATAATTTTCTTGGTACATTTTTTCGTGCCGAGCTATTCGATTTAATCTTTTCTTTGATCATATTCTTTCATTAAGTTTTTCCCGACGAAAAAGAAAAAAGAACACAATGAACAATTCTTTGGGGTATTGATTTTTTTTATTTTTGTTTACGAAATTAAATATGTAATACATTTCTTTTATTCATATTCGAATTCCTAAAGCTATATCTGGATTTTCTTATTTAGATAAAAATAAATGTCAGCATAGCAAAGCAGCTTTAATTAACAATCTCAAATAATTATTTTTTATCATTTACTCACCCAATAAAAAACCTAACTATCAGAAACTATAAACATTAAAATTAAACAACTAACCCATGACTTGTAATACCTTCAACAGATAACGGTATAATTCATTAAAAATTTTTACCAAATTAATGAATATTATAACTAAAACAATATCTCCTCACACTTATTTTGAGAGAAGTAATTTTTTTTAAATGAAAAAATGTGCATTGTTTATTGACTTTTTGTATATAACTGTTACTTCCCTCTAGTTCATACGTAAGTTTTGTGCATTTTTTACTGATTTATTTTTAATTTTGTCATACATATACGCATACAATCACATGTACATGTATACATAGAAGTACACGCACACTTGCATGCACAAACACATA
The DNA here is from genome assembly GCA_026686845.1 of Adenanthera pavonina. NCBI lineage: Eukaryota > Viridiplantae > Streptophyta > Magnoliopsida > Fabales > Fabaceae > Adenanthera > Adenanthera pavonina. Next base: position 18,048,224 of record JAIVEN010000017.1, read on the forward strand.
CGCACACAATCTTTTTGTTGCCGTTCTTTTTTTTTAAGAATCCCTTTCAGCAACATACTAGTATATAATATGCACTTGTTGTGGCAGTTGAGGGAAGCACAAGCACAGAAATTAATTATGTGAAAGATGTTGAAGTTGCATTAAAGGATATATTTAGGATCTCTGAATCCCACATGGAATCCAAAAATCCTCAAATTTCGTTGCTAAAATTGTTCAAAGACCATATTCACTTGTCCCAAATTCCAAGTTCATCACCCCAAGGTACTCACACACACACACATATAGAGAGAGAGAGAGAGAGAGGGAGAGGGAGAGAGAGATTCCACAAATGTATGTTATGTATGTATGTATGTATGTATGAGTTGGTGGTTGTAATGGGTGACAGGAGCTGTGATGAGAAATATAAATACAGTGAGGGAGGCACAAGGGTTTGATGAATTCTACGTGAAGATGGAGGCTTCTAGATTCTTCCACTTCATATTTGGTGAGAACTATGGTGCTCGAAAAACAAGGGCACACAATATCTTCAAGGAAGCCTTACAGGTATAAGTCAATACTTAATTATATATATATATATATATAAATTATACAAATATTTCCCAAGTAACTTTTTTCTTTCAAATAGATATTTCTTTTTTTTTTGTATAATCAATACAATTATATATATACATTAAATTTAGTGGGAGCCAGTAGTGTAGGTATAGGCATAATATCGACTTCTCCCACAAATATTGGGTTCTGTATTTTAAATTTTTAATAATATAATTTTTAATCTTAGACCATGTACTTTTTTTAATTTATGAATGATCTGGTTGTGTGTGTGTGAGTGTGATTTTAAAATCTTATAACATGGGGAACTTTTTGCTTTTATTAAAATTAGACCCACATATTCTATAATAAGGACTAATTAAATTACTCAACTGTTCGTCTGAATGCTCATTCTCAATTGAAAGTTGCATTATATATATATATATATATATTTATATATACACTCTTACTGAATTATTATTATAATTATAATTAAATCAAATGCATTAAATGTTATTACAGGTGATGGTAGAACTTGGAACACAAACTTTCAGCCTTGAAATCCTTGCTGATGCAGTGCATACTCTAGGTGAATATATATACATATATGTATATGTACACATATATACACACATAAACTGTTCTAATTTGTAACAAAAAACTGTTTTATTATGTATGTTGTGTCACTTTGTGCAGGACACAGGGCATATAAATTGAGGTTGTATTACAAATCTGTTGAGTTATATACTTGTGCCATTGCATTGTTCAGTGACAATGCTGGATACTTCTGTGACAGGTCAGTTATATATATATATATAGCCACAAAATTGTTCAACTTCTGACATATCAACTATTTCTGTTCTTCATAATTCTTAACGATTCTTCTTTTTTTAATATTTTTTCTTTACCTCTAGAGAGTATATATATAGTTATAGATTGCAATTATGGTTGTTCATAATAAAATGAATTATTTCTTTAACCAAAGATTAAAAACAAAAGACTTACTTTTAAATTATAGTTTACTAGCTGTAAAATGTGCTTCCTATGGTATATACTAAGTGGTATTCTATATCAACAATATCCTAACACACACACACACACAAAACCAACTAACTAAAATTTTCTTAGTTTTTTATTGCCCAAAAAAAACTTTTTTATGTTTGACGTGATCAGAGCAAAGGGTTTGACGAAGATAGAGAGATACCAAGAAGCTATAAATGATTGCTATAGAGCTCTAGAATTCAAGCCCAATTACATTGAAGCATATTTGGCTATTGGATGCATCTATTTAGAGCAAGGACAGGGTCTTGATGCTGTTTGCCATGGCTTCATTAGAGGTTTTTAATTATCATTTATTTATTTATTTAGATTTCATTTGCTTAATTAATTATATATTTCCTTTAATTGATTAATAATGCTTCATTTGTGTATCTCCTGATTTGCTGTTTTCTGTGTGTATAGCTTTGCAGATAGATTCAAACAATGCCAATGCCTTGGAGAAGCTCGAGGTTTGTTTTATGTCAACGGCAATATTTTTTTCTCAGAAAATTAATTCAATTTCTAAACCTACAAAACTTAAATTACTTAACAAAATAAATCATACAAAACTTCCCTTCAGTTTTGTTGAATTTTAATAGAAAACAAATCACATATTGAATTTTATTAAATTATATAAATTTTTATTCTATTTTGAAATTTACACAAACTTCTAAAAAATAAAGAATAAATTACATGTAATTTCCTCAAGTTTTTCTAGAATTATATGGATATTCATTCTATAATTATGGGAAAGTTTGCGCATACTGGAAAATTTAAAAGTAGATTTGTGTAATTTTAGCAAAATTCAAAAAAGAAATCATGATTTAATCTTTATTTTATGAGAGATTTGTGTAAATTTAAAAAATAAAAAGAAAGGTCTGTACAGTTTTAACAAAATTTAAGAGAAATTTAATTATATTGACTTTGAAAATAAAAGAAAAATCTGACTCAATGCTAATTTATTCTAGTTAATAACTAGTTAATAATATGTGGTGTTTGGTATATGGAAAATGAAATTTTAATTTTATAACAGTACAAAAGTTATTAATAAAGTTTAATGAATCTTGCGTTTGCATCCTAACTACTAAATAATATAAAATGTCATATTTAAGTCTGTTTACAAATAAATTTAAAGTAGTTGAGAAATTAAGATCTTTATATTTCTCAGTGTCATCATTAATTGCTAACTGCTCTAACTGTTTCACTTGTAGTTCGCCATGTTCAAGCTGAAACATCAATTGAATTGGATGACTGATGAGGTAGTCAAGAACTGCATATAATATAGTATATATGTATATACATAATATTATATATAAATTTATATATGGCATATTATTAATTATATTTTAGAAAACTTCTCTTCCCTTATATATATATATATAATGATTTAAGGACAATACTAATACTATTATATGTTTGTTAAAACTTTCAGTTGGATTTCTTTAAGAATTATGATTTCATTCCGATAAGTAGCTACCAACACACCGCAAATTATGAGCAAGGCAAAGTGCATAAGCTTCGAGCAGTGCCACCGGAAGAAGAAGGCGGCGACGCCTCTGAGCGGCCGCCATGGAAATTGGTAGATCATGAGATGGCCGCAACTATTGGCGGCACTGTTGCGGATTTTGTTGATCTACTTGGATGCTATAGGGTTCCGTTGGAGTGAAGCCAAAAGTTTGTTTATTTCCGATGTTGATAGCTATATATAGCTCTCTCATGAACTGTAAAATAACTATAAAATGTGTGTATGTATGTATATGTATCTGTAAGATTAAAAAAAAAATTATCATGCAATTCTTTTTTATATAAGCCATGAACAATGTAGAAAAATGATATTTTTGGACAATTGCAGATATGAAACTATGTAGCGTTTTTAAAGATTAAAATTTAATCCTACGCATTACATGTTGAATTGTACCATTTTTGTTTTTATTAGACAGTTTTTGGGTGTCATAACCTCAATGTTTTTTTCCTATGATATACACTAGTCAAATTAAGCATCTAGAAAATATTCCCTAAATCCAAATGAAGAGAAAATTAAGATTTTAGTACTTAAAACTATTTTTATAATAACTAGAAATGGTTCTTGCATTGCAAGAGTAATAAAATTTATATACATTGCTCAACCCAAAGAAATTAAAGCAATAGAATGAGTAGTAATTTTAAAGTAAATCTACAATATTGATATATTTTATTTTATTATAAAATTTCTTTATGTTATTTACATGCTTCCTTTGGACGAGGTTCGATCCTCTGTAATAAATTCTGGTAAAAAAAGATCCTCTGCAATAAGTTTACTGCAGATAATGCTGTAAGAAAAGAGTAGAGAAAAAAAAATCAAAATGCATGAGAATAAATAAAATGAATTCCATACCCTCCCTTTTTTTTTTTTGCGTCACTATCTTTTACAGTCACTGTATTCTGTTGTAAAAGAGAATACAGTGACTTTTACTAGATTTTGAGATTGTAGAGGAAAAAAAATTATGTCTAGGAGGAAGTTTGACTAATAATATACTCCCTCCATCATATCTTTTCTGTTGTTTTAAAAAAATTCTAAATGTCTTAATTTAATTTTAGCTTTACAAAACTAATGGCGAATTAATTTTTCTTTCCAATTGTGCCATTAAACAATTAGAGGAGGATGTAGAAAAATTGGAAAATTATGAATAATAATTAAGGGTAATTTAGTAAAATTATATTATTTATTAAGTTATTTATTATCTTTTTAATTTTTTGCACAAAAAACAACAAATAAAATAAAATGAAGAGAATTCAAGAGGTGTCCTATGTCTTTCTTCATATATTACATAGGAATGTCACAACAAATATTATCTTAAATATGGATTAATTCAGAATTTGAGAAGCTTTAATTTTCTTATCCAAGGTCAACAAAACTAAAGATATCATCCACCCCTTCAATTGACTACTTTTTTTTTTTACCATATAATTTGCATAATTATTTCTGTAAGCGCTCTTTGAACCACTCTATAAACCGTGAAGTCTATCATGGACTTTGATAAACTTGTAGGATTCAAACTCAAAAATTCTTTACCTATATAGACTCAAGGTGGTTGATTGTACACTTTTTCTTGGATTAAAATTTGAAAATCCACCTTTAGCTTTGCATTATGTGCTGTGTTGCTTTGAATTAATATTATTGTTGTTGTTATTGTTATTATTTTTAATAGTAAAGGAAAAACTACAAGGTCAAGATTCCTGTATAATTATAACATCAAGCTTAAGTTAATAGCTTTTTTAACTAATTACCTGGAGGGATTTTGGTACAAGGGAAAAGAGATATAAGGAAATGGAAAGGGTAAGGGAAATGACTTTCTCTTGCATTTATTTATTCCCGGAAATAAAAAATTTTAATGTCCGATTTATCCCTGTAGAAACATATTAATTCCTCTCCTTTTCCTTGCATTCCCAAAAATAAAAAAATTCATTTATATTCCCTTTCCATGGCTCTCTTCCTACCAAACGGTGCTATTGATGGTTTTAAGTTAAGATTAAAAAAAAGCTTGTTGTCAATCTAAAATATTATGTCTGTGGCAGAAAAACCTAAAATATTAAGTTGTATATGAATTTTTTAATTCAATTTTTATAATATATAACAACTAATGTGATTTAAAAAAATTATAAAAAAGAAAAAATATTTTATCGATTGGTGGGTAGAGAATATGGTAGAATATTGCGAGTTTTAATATAAACCTACAAAATTATAAGACATGTATAAGACAAAAATATTTTAAAAAAATGGATACAAGTACTGAAAACTCCGAAACCTAGACAACAGGTTTCTCTTAAAAAAACCAAAAAATTTAAGAAATTAAATAATGAATAAACATTATGAAAAATTTCCTTAAAAAGATAAAATATATTAACATTTAATATGAAAAAAAATAAAACAACGGATACCGGGTTGTTAAAACTGTTAAAAGAAAGTTGAAAGAATTTGGTACGAATTAGATTCCAAAGTAACAATATTAACTGTTAATAACGAAACAAAATATTTAACCGTGAATAATCAAACTAGCTTCAGTTAATAGTTGCAACTAATTATTTAATAATTTTTATATTAGATGTAAAATTACAACACTGCCCATACTTCAAAGAGTAACCTTCCGCAATGTCAAATATATATATATATATATATATCTTGTTTAAAACATCAGCTATTCTATTGTATCAAACTCAGGAGCCAAATTTTGGTAGAAAAAAAAAAACTCAGGAGCCAAATCTCTCTCTCTCCCTCCCTCCCTCTCTGCCTCTCTCCCTCATTCTTTCTCTCTCTGTGAAGAAGTGAAGGCTCTAAGAGATGGAAAACGAACTTGTGAAGACAACTTCTCCAATTTGCGTCCCAATTGTTACAGCTTTCTTGGAATTCCTTTCCCGTGGTTTGTGCAAACTATTCTCACTCGTCTACTGTTTCTTCTTTTTTCAATTTTTCTTGTGAAGTGTTTTATTATATATCTTAATTTTTCTGATTGTGTTTATATTTTTCTATGATTCTTTTTTGCATACATTCGATCCAATGATGCTTTTAATTCCACTTGTTCTTAATTTCTTTCTTTCGCTCATAATTCTGTGTGTTTTACGCATTTTCTGTAGAATTCATTTAATTTTAATCTCTTTTGCCACTGATTTTGATTTTTCTTTGTGGTCTATTTAAGTTTTTATATCTTGGTATGATTACTCAGCGGAATTCTTTTTCTGTTTGATATATATCTATCTTCATTCATTATTTTTTTTTCTTTTTCTTTATGACTTTCTTGGCACATTTCTTAACCTGCCCCGAATCGATATTTACGAATGTTAAATGGAAAACGAAAACTTAACTATTTAATATTCTTGGTACGTTTCTTTTAATTTCTTTATAATTTTCTTGGCACATTTTTTATTTTTTTATTTTTTCGTGCGGAGCTATTTGATTTAATCTTTTCTTTGATCATATTATTTCATTAAGTTTATCCCGAGGAAAAAAAAAACAACACAACGAAAAATTCTTTGGGGTATTGATTTAATGTTTTCTCTGATCATATTACGCACACTTACATGCACAAACACACGAACACACAATCTTTTTGGTGTGTTTTTTTTTTATTTAAAGAATCCTTTGAGTAACATATGTAATGCACTTGGCAGTTGAAGGAAGCACAAGCTCAGAAATTAAGCATCTGAAAGATGTTGAAGTTGCATTAAAGTATATATTTACGATCACCGAATCCAATAAAAATCCTCAAATTTCGTTGCTAAAATTATTCAATGACCATAATTCCAGTCAGCCAAGTTCATCATCTCAAGGTACGTATTTACATATATATATGTGTGTGTGTGGAGAGAGAGAGAGAGAGATTAATTCCCAACAAATCTTAACCTTAACTTTTTCACAAATGTATATGTATATATGTATGAGTTGGTGTTTATGCAGGAGCTGTGATGAGAAATATAAGTGAGAGGGAGGCACAATGGTTTGATGAATTCTGCGTAAAGATGGAAGCTTCTAGATTCTTCCACGTCATATTTGGTGAGAGCTATGATGCTCGAAAAGCTAGGGCAAACGATATCTTCAACCAAGCCTTACAGGTAATAAAAAAATATATAAATTATACATACATTTCCCAAGCTTAGGTTTTTTTTTTCCTTAAAGAGATCTTTTTTTAAAAAAATATTGGGTTATTTTTTTTCATAATATAATTTTTAATCTTGGACCCTGTACTTTTTTTTCTTTTTTACTTTTGAATTATCGGGTTGTGCATATGATTTTAAATTAATCTCATAACATGGGACACTTTTTGCTTTTTTTAATATTGGGTTGTGTTTTTTTATAATACACTTTTCACTTTTGAATTATATATCAATCAAATTAATTCAATGTTTTTGCAGGTGATGGCAGAACTTGGAACACAAACTTTCAGCCTTGAAATCCTTGCTAATGCAGTGCACACTCTTGGTATACACACACACAAACTGTTTTTTTTTTAAAGAACTATTTATTATGTTATATATGTCATCCTGTGCAGGACACAGGGCATATAAATTGAGGTTGTATTACAAATCTGTTGAGTTATATACCTGTGCCATTGCACTGTTCAGTGACAAGGCTGAATACTTCTATGACAGGTCAGTTCTATATATGTATAGCCATAAAATTGTTCAACTTTAATTTGACCTATCAAGTATTTATGTTCTTCATAACTCTTAACGATTTTTTCTTTATTTTTTTTAATGTTTTTGCTTTACCTCTAAAGACTCTACATATATATAGTTATAGATTACAATTATGGTTGTTCATATTAGTTAAATTATAGTTTAATCAATAGCTATAAAATGTGCATCCTATGGTATATGTAAGTGGTAATCTATATCAACAATATCCTAATATATATATATATATATATAGACACATGCACACACAAAATTTCCTTACTTTATTATTGTCAAAAAACTTATTTATGTTTTATTTTGTTCAGAGCAAAGGCTTTGAAGAGGGTTGAGAGATACCAAGAAGCTATAAATGATTGCTATAGAGCGCTAGAATTGAAGCCCAATGACGTTGAAGCATATATGGCTATTGGAGGCATCTATTTAAAGCAAGGCAAACGCATTGATGCTGTTTCCCATGGCTTCATTAAAGGTTTTTAATTATATCATTTATTTATTTATTTATTTATTCATTTATATATCATTTTCTCAATTAATTATTATATACTCGTATATAGGAGCATTTCCTCTAATTAATTAATAGTAGTACTTTATTAGTGTATCTCCTGATTTGCTTTTTCTATGTATATAGTTTTGCAGATAGATCCAAACAACCTCAATGCCTTGGTGAAACTGGAGGTTTGTTTATTTTAACCTCAATATCTTTTTACTTTTTACCTTTTACTATGAGATAATTCAATTTCTAATTAACCTTAAGCTTGTTGAAATTACGTGGACATTTCTTTTTATTTTTAAAACCTATCGGATCTCTCTTAATAAAAACTAAATTACACGTTGAATTTTAATAAATTAAACAAATGTTTCTTCTATTTTTACAATTTACACGAACTTCTAAAAAAATAAACAATAAATTACATATAAATTTCTCAAGTCTTTCTAGAATTATATAGACATTTATTCTATTTGTTAGAGGAAGTTTGTGTATATTTTTAAAGTCATTTTAGCAAAACTGAAAAAAAATCACCATTTAATCTTTATTTTATGAGAGATTTGTGTAAATTTTTGAAATAAAAAGAAAGGTCTGTACAATATCAACAAAATTTAAGAGAAATTTATTTTAACTTTGAAAATAAAAGAAAGATCTAACTCAAAGAAAGTCTGTATAACTTATTCTAGTTAGTAATATTTTTTTTGGCTGCCATTCTTGTTAATATAATGTGGTGTGTAGTACAAGGAAATTTTAATTTTATAGCGGTACAAAATTTATTAATAAAGTTTAATTAATCTTGTGTTCGCATCCTAAATCCTAAATAATATAAAATGTAATTGACAAAATTAAGATCTTTATATATATATATATATATATATTATCGTCATTGTTAACTGCTAGCTGTTTTAATTGCAGTTGACCATGTCCAAGCTGACACATCAATTGGACTGGAATACTGATCAGGTAATTAAGAACCTCTTAAAAAAATTCAATCTGTATCTCTTTGTAATAATTGCATTAAAAAAAATACCCTTATAAATTCACTTTGCAAATATCCCTGTTTCTTGGGCAGTTTTTGAATGTTTAGTAATATTTTTAAAAAATTCAAAATTGCTCTTAACTAATATTAATCATGTTTCTCATTTTATATGATTTGATCAGAAGGGTTTTTATAAAAAACATCCGAGGGAGAACATATTATTAATTACATTTTAGACATGTGTACATACGCACTTTTACATAATGCATACACATATAATTGCAGCACTTTTTTAAAATAAATTTAGATATAACACACGTGCAAGTGTACATTCACAAACATACACATACATGCACATACAATTCAACAAACTTTCAAGATGAAAATCTCGTCAGAAACTTCTCTTTCATATGTGTGTGTGTGTTATGATCCGAGGACAATACCAGTACTTATGTTTGTTAAAACTTCCAGTTGGATTTCTATGAGGCTCATCATTTCATTCCGAGAAGTAGCTACCAACAAAATGCAAACTATGTCCAAGGCACAGTGCAGCTTGAGCTTCGAGTGGTGCCACAAGAAGAGGAAGGCGGCAATGCCTCTAAGCGGCCACAGGAAGAGGAAGGCGGCAACGCCTCTAAGCGGCTGAGACTGGCCGCACCTAATGGAGGTACTGACGTTGCGGATTTTGTTGATCTACTTGGACGCTATAGGGTTCCGCTCGAGTGAAGCCAAAAGTTTGTTTATTTCCTATATTGATAGCTATATATGGCACTCTTAAACAGTACAATGACCATAAAAATGTGTGAACTTAGCATGCAACAACATTTGTATATTTATCAACTGCCCAATGCATGAGGTTTGATTTCGTCATGATTGGTTTAAGTGAATAGGATCCAAAGAATTCGGATCCTGCACGAGATGTTATAGTGAAATGATTAGTTTTTGCTGTCTTCTCAATTGAAACATTATGCATTTCTATTGGATATATGCCATGAACAATGTACAAAATGATACTATTTTTGTTTTTGGACAATTGCACTTGTGAAACAATGTAACGTTTTTCAAGATTAGAACTATGTATTACATGTTGAATTGTGTTTCCTCCATTCCAATTTATAGTGCACTTTTAACTACCGCATATGGACCAAAACAATAATTAGTAACTAAAAAAATTTTCTACCATTTCTCAAATTACCCCTATTAAATACATTGGGAATGAAACATTTTAATAATAAATAAATATTTGAGCCTATTAATTAGGGATAATTTTGAAGAGAAAAAAAAAAATATACCACATAGTCCGTAAAATACACTATATCATGAAACATAAATTTTTTAAAAAAAAACACTATATAACATAACAGAGTAGCACCATTTTTGTTTTTATTATAGGAAGTTTTTGGGTGTCATAACCTTAATTTTTTGTCCCTACGATACTAGTCAAATTTTCTGGCCAAAAAATAAAAAGTCAAATTAAGGATCTAGAAAATAATCCCTAAATCCAAACGACGAGAAAATTAAGATTTAAGTACTTATAACTATTCTTACAATAACTAGAAAAGGTTCTTGCATTGCAAGAGTGATAAAATTTATATGCATTACTCAATCCAAAAGAAATTAAAATAATAGAATGAGTGGATCTTTAAAGTAAATCTACAATATCAATAAATTCTATTTTATTATAAGATTTCTTTATGTTATTCACATACTTCCTTTGGACGAGGTTCGATCCTCTGTGATAAATTCTGGTCAAAAAAGATCCTCTGTAATAAATTTACGGCAGATAATGCTGTAAGAAAAAAGTAGAGAAAAAATTTAATAAAACGCATCTGAATAAATAAAACGAGTCCCATACACTCACATTTTTTGCGTCACTTTTTCTCTTTTACAACATTGCAGCACCACTTCAAAGGATCCAAATTTCCTTCAAACCCCTTACAATTACTGTATCCTGTTGTACATTTTAAGTTGCATCAATGGTAACCAGAGGTTTGAAGGTGTGAAGATACAAGTACCAGCAAGAAACAGAAAGAACTTTCATATGCAGAAGCAGTTATGATCAGTTCCATACACTATATATCAGAGACTGTGCAGATCAGAGGCTAATGCTAGTGAAGGTTACAGCATTTAAGTGAACAAGATGTGGTTTGTTTTAATAACAACATTGTTATGGAATCCAGTATAATCTATTCTTCTTTTTCAGCAGGTTAGTACAGTAAAGAAATGACATTACTGATCAGATTCCACAGCCTGCACAACTGAGTAAGAGTATGTGTGGTTCTCAACATTGGAGTTTCCTTCTTTGACCTTGCTCCATGAAATCCTCCAAACCTGAAGCAAACTTTGCCTACATGCAGGTCACAACAATCCCATGACATCAAGATTGTACATGCCTCATTATATATAGAATAATGCAAAGAGAAATTTTGGTAAAATTAATTGACAAGTAATGCAAGCATATTAATATTTGTTTGCTTGAGACCGGTTATACATGTTTACGTGTGTGTTAATGATTGATTAGGTCTTCTGAGTTTTTGTAAACCAGGGCTACTAAGAACTTATCCACTAATGTGAAAAGCTATGAATGAAAATCATCAAGAGGAAAAGTCGCAACCGATTACTTGGTTGAACAAGTGAGGTAATGAGGGTTCTAAAAATGATGTCCACCTATTGCAGGGAAGAAAAATATGACTGCAATCATTTAATTATTTTTGGATAGAAATGAAGAAAATTGTTATTATTTAGAATCCGTTATTAAAAAAAAATTTGAAAAGCATGTCCACACAGAGAGAGTAAAGGAAAATCTTAATAGATTAGCACCATGGTCCTCTAGTGCAGTTTACTCCCCCTTCACCCAACTGTGGGAGTAATAGAAAAATGTGAATGCAATTACTGTTATAGTATTATTTAGAATCCTACTGTTTGATCATCACTAGGATCAGGTTTCCACAACAGAGCGAATAGTAAAAGGCCCACTTCATTCACGGCCCATTTTTCATATATTACTCTTTCACATTTATTATTCAACACATTACAATTTTTATGTATTATTTGTTGGCAAGGTAGAATGTTCTAGAAAAGTTACCAAATTATCGGCTCAGCATTTCATTGATAATTCAAATGATATTAAAACATACCACCTCCTAGCTAGCCAAAATCATAAAACAAAGTGATAGGGGACCACTTGCAAGCCAAAATCATAAAACACAGCATCAAGGGAATGAATATTACAAAAAATTAATTAAAATATATTCTACAAGAAAGTGTTTGGAATCAAGAAAGGACAAAATTTGTTGGGTAAAACTTTTCACGTCTTTGTTATCAGCTTCTTTAAGAAAACAATGACAAATAGATATTTTTTTACAACTCAGTGCCATATGATTGATTCTTTCAAATGAGTTTTTCCAGGTGTTCCTTTAGAACTTTACAGCAAACGCCTCAGGAACCAGACATAAGTTTTACCCATCAAGAATACAGTGTTATGCTGTATTCAGCTTCCTTTTCTCTTTAAAATGTGATAGTGTTTTTACCTTTTATTTTTCCTTTATAAGCTCCATTATACACCCTTATTGATAAGCAGAAATTTGCGGCCAGTCAAAGCATACACAGGTGTTGCTCCATATACTAAATCCTAATCTTATGCTAACTCATTTTGAGTTGACCATGTCTCACTAATTTCCACAATTAGTTCAATTTGAGGCCATATTCTAGCACATTATTCAAAATGTCAGACTAAGAAAATCAATTAATTAGAAGTGTGTTAATGACACACAAGCGAAAATACCTCTCATTGTCAATAACCCTCTTTGCAAGCATAAGTGTTAAGAAGACAGGAACCATTGCTGCAGACAAATGCTTAAGTGTATGACCACTGACAATATGATGAGTCCATTCATAAACCACTTTATCAGAAGCCTCTAGCACCTTAGCTAAAAGATAAAATCCTGCAAATTTTTAGTTGAAACTGAGTATTGATGGCATTCAATATAAACTTTAAGAAGCATTATTTAACTGAAAAATCCAAACCTGCAGCCCAAAGCCAAAAGGTTGAATGTGTGTACATTGGAGGCAACAAAATAGCCATAAGGGGAATTGCAATACATGGAACAAATTGGATCAGAGCATATGGACGGAGGTCATCAAAGAACCTTCATGATAAACAGGGAAAGGAAGGAAAAGAACAAATATTTTCAGAAGTTAAGGCTTATAAAGCAACATGTTAAACTAATTCACAGAATTAACAACCAGTTTTACCCATATAAAGAACAACTGTTTTCTCTTATAAAAGATGGTTCTCCAAAAACAAGATAGAAAAAAAGTCAGATCCCCATCTTCAATAATCAATAGAACTTGTGAAAGAAAAAATGATGAAGAAAATAATAAAGTAGCAGGCTTGCCTCCAATACACTATGCTAATTATACCCGCCAAAATGAGAGGTGCAATTGAAAGCATTCCCTTCCTCTCATCAAACCTTTCGATGATGAATATTGCCATGATTGATGTGAAAGCAACAGTCATCTGTAATAATAGGCAGTTAGAGGATCAGAAATAATATATTAATAGGCAAAAGGGATGAGGAAATGGATTCCTGTGTAAGTTCACATTTCATAATAGCAACTCACTGGTAACCTATCCCACACAAGGCGAGCATCATCTGGTTTGAGATGATAGTATGAAGATCCAATCGCAACTGCAGCCACACCAATATAAAAGCATGCCCAACCCCATAATTCACCTTGCAAGCTATTGGCACATGTATAACATCATTGACAGCAATAATCATGTTTAAAAGATTTACTTTACAATGCAAGCTAGGCGAAATTGACAGATGAAGGAAATACCTGAACTTAAAGTAATTTCCATGATAGCAAAGTATAAGTCCAATGAGACCAATAACAAGGAATGGAAAATTTGAAATCACATTGAGTGCATTAGGAATGCCTGCAAAAATAATGAAAAAGCCTCTCATTTCCAAATTTTCTCAAAGTGGAACAAGGGAAACCACGCATAAAGTCCATATTGATTCCTTTGAATCACTTCTACTCACAAATTTAAATATTAAATGCAACCCACCAATCACAAGTTCAAAGTGTAACATGTAGTCCAATAAACAATTGTCAGCCACAAGAATGAAAAGCAATGTAACCATAATAAAAATGGTTTACTTACCAAAGAATTTGCGTTTGTCAGCAAAATCATGGTATTCTTGAGATTGAGGAATGGTTGGGGTCACGATCATTAGCACTATGAAGCATACAACAGCTACTACCCATGCATACACAGTGCGTTTTCTCATTTTTCACAAAATATCAGAGGTAGATAGATTTTGTCCCGACCCAAGTCAAGGATTTTCACCAGCACTTGTCCCAATGAGAGACACTGAATTGCTAAAACCAAGTAAGCCTCAAAATGTTTGTCAAACCTGGTATAGATCATGCATGGTGCCATACCAAACAGTTCATAAATAATAAAATAGGCATTTGCAGTCCAAAATAGTTCCATTTCCATATCCCAACTATCCATTACAGGACCAAAAAAAAAAATCCAATCATATAAAACTCAAATACATGTATGGTTTTAACAATCTAACAACTACCAATAGAATAAAGGAAGTAGGCACACTATATCTAATAAGGCATAAGTTGTCAGTAAATTTCACATATTCACATATATAGAATGATGAAGAATTGAAGATAGCTTCAAAAGGAAAGTTAAAAAGGGAAATAAAACAATTGAAAATAATGCTAACTTGTAAGCTACAAGTTCAATTGCTTGATATTCACAGTAACAGCTCACCTAGACGATAAATTCCTACATATAAAGCTAGGGAATCAAAATTTGAAAACGAAAATAGCACCCCAGTAACTTCAATTAAGGTTGAAAATACAAAGATTTTGTACGTTAGACTTTATTAATATATATATATATATAATTGCTTGATATATATGTACATATGTGTGATGAGAATTTGCTCTAATTAATTAGCACCCAATCATCTACGCTGATACAAAGATTACATTTCTTTGAGCAATTCATTGAAGTCACACAACCATAATTTCTCGAACAGTTCGTTTCCTTGCAGCTACTGGTATAAACATACCAATGGAAAGGAAAAAGGTTTAAGGAAAAAAATCCAGTAAATAGATAAAATGTAACATAGAATAAGAACCGAAAAGCCTTGAGCACTAATTGACAATGGATATGTGATTTATTCCCAAAAATCTTCTCCGAATTCGAAAAGAGAAAAAGGAACTGACAACTTACCGTCGTTCACTTGACCGAAGAAGTGTGTGAGAGAAAGGAAGAGAAGCGATGCGTAGAGGGTGGTGGGATGAGAAGGATCGGAGAGGAAACGACAGAACAAGAGGCTTCGTCTTCGAAACGGAGGAAGAATTATCGAAGTGGTTAACGAAGAGCTTCGAGCCTTCGACTAAAGAAGAAAGGGGAAACGGGTAAGTAATGCTCCTGTCTTTATTATTTTTGTTTTTCCAAGCAAAGTAATTCTCATTTTATTTCTTACATTTTTTTAACAACCAAATGGGTTTGGTTATTAGCTTTCAATTTTTTTTAAAATTTTTTTGCATTTGGTTGGTAGTTTGTACATTTATCCAAACATATAAATATATATAGAGACACATATACATATATATATATATATATATATTAATATTACCCAACTACTCGCATGTCACCGACGGTCGGGTTAAATATGCCTAGTTTATTCTGGTATAAAAAAAAATATCTAGTTTATATTCCGTCCATTTTTTCTTTATTTGTTAATTTTTAAATAATTTTTTTTGTTTCCTTTTATATATTATTTTAAATTTCAAAATAATAATAATTATTATTTTTTATTTATTCATTTTTAAGGACAACTTAGAAAATTTAAAAAATATTAACATATTAATTATATTTTTCTGTGTGAGAATAAAACCTTAAATGATAAATAAAAAATAAATGGAGTAAATTATACTTACTTTGGTACTTATTACAAGAGTTTTTTTAATTAAATAATGAAAACCAAAGAAATCAATTAAAACTAGTATGACAGTGTAATGCATGTGATGTTCTTTTTCTTTTTTCAACCAAATTAAAACTAAAAATAATGCATACAATTAGATGTTTATATTTGGTGTGGTACTATAATAAATGGATAATAATTTTTAAGTACATAATATATAGTTCATATAATTGAATAATATACTGTCATCGCATTCCAACTACTTATAATACACCATATACATATATTAATTGATCATATGATTTTTAATCCTATAAAAGGGATGCTTGAGAACTAAGAAAGATATTTAGGGAGTTACAATTACAAGATAGAATATCTTGATAAATAATTTATTTGAAAAGATAGATTTCATATAGAGCTTAATAGTATCGTGTGATCCATAACTTAAATATTGATAATTAATAATGTTCAGGAAGGAGCTGACTCGCAAGCTCACGATGCATTTTATCCCATATTCTTATCTTACTTTTACCTTCATGCTCAAGCTTCTTCTTGAGATTCTCCCACCATATGGAAGTATGCTTCTTGAGCTTGATGGCAACAATTCTGACTTTTTGTTCCTCTAACATATCTTTGTACTCAAACACTCGTTCAACCATTTGAAACCAATCTAAGAACTCGTCCAATTGTAGCTTCCCTTCAAAGTTTGAAATTTCAACTTTGAGATCACTTATGTGAACGATTGGTCTCCGTGGTCAGTGATTACCATCTAATAGAGTGTCACTACTATCTGAATCTTTTTCTCTTTGCCTTCCTTGTTCTTCCAGTTATGCTCGTTAAATATTCGTAAGTTCTTATAATAGTTGAACTCAATTTCTCAACTATTTAATCTCAACTTCATGTACAAGCTTGCGTCTCTTAGAGGCATTTTGTAAGCTAGAGTAATATAGGATTAAAGTTTTTGGGGTTTGAATAGGCTTTAGAAGATTTAGGGATACATTCGGAAGGAAGGTTTAAAAATGGGCCAAGATGGCATTTTGTGAAGTTTAGAGGTCGAAGTGAAATTTTAGAAAGTATAGGGGAATTGTGTAATTTTGAAAAGTTTAGTGGCTAATGTGGAAATATGGAAAGTTAAGGGGTCAAACTAGAATTTTAGAAAATTAAGAGGCAAAAGTGGAATTTCAGGAAATATATGGGTAAAAGTGGACTTGTAAAAAATTTAGGGGTCAAAATACAATTTCAAATAGTTTTGGGGTAAAGTGAAATTTCAAAAAAGTTGAGGGTTAAAATGTAATTTTAGGAAAGTAACTAACTGGGGTTACTTGCATGGCAAATTTGACACGTGGTAAGTGGTAGGTGGCTAATGTGTTTCTGACTGGATACCATAGTGCTGATGTGGCAGTTGATGTGATCATCTTCAACCTCAAATTGGCGTGTGAACTCCTATGGTGGTGTGTAGACTTTCGATAATGGGACGTGGCGACGTGTGGAGCTTCAAACGGCGGTGAAACTCTCTAGATCTAGTTTTTTGTACATTCGTTTGGTTGAAAAAATGACTAGAAACATGGTTTTTGAAGATACAATAATTCTCACCCTTTCTCCAGAAAACTCAAAATCTCTTACCAATTTCAGATGCTCAATCTCACCTCACTCGGCTTTGGACTTCTCACACCTTGCTCTGGTACCAAAATGACTTAGAAACTAGGAAAACACTCTTAAATTGTTTGAAATAACTTTCAATTGCTTGATCATGATTACATTGGAAAGATCCCTATTTATATTAGTTTTAGAGGAGTATTTCATCCTGAATTTAGACAAGAAATTAACACAGACCAGGGGGTTACGAGGGTTACAAAATATTCATTATTGACTTGTGTATGTAAATCCTAGAAATTATGGGAGAAGTTATGGAGAGAGTTATGGGAGAGGTTATGAAAAATGAGTTATAGAAGGATAATTATGAAGAAGGAAGTTTATGATCCATATCATTATGTGATGTCGTATTGCGAGTGCATGATGATGTAACATACCTTGTATATTGTCCATGTATAACTTGAACCATATGTAAGCTTGTTGGTGATGTATGTTATTTGATGCTATGGTGTTAAGTCATATGTGTGTTGTGTGCTGAGACCTTGGTTTGGGGTCAGTATGTGATGGTTCCATGTGTATGTTGATATGATAGGTTGCGAAGGTTTGGTAGTAGTTTCAGGTATATGTGTGGTAGAATGTGTATGTCACCCATTAGTTGCAATTGAGATTCCAAGGGGCTCAATTCGAAAGAAGGGTTTCCTTAAGGATACTGTCGTCCTAGACTAAATCCTTAGGGCATTTGGGACTTGGGTGAAGTGTCAATGTGGGCTGTTGTGACGTGAATTGGAAAGTTTCAATGCCAAAGTTTTGGTCTGAAAACAAACATTTCAATTTTGAATGTCCAACATCTCCATACAAATGTATTTTGAAGTGTAGTTAGCGTTTATGGTTAGATTAAAAGTAAAGTTGTTTGTAGAAGTTAGAATTAGGTCATTTGGAAGTTGGAGTGAAAAGTTATGTACATATAAAGTTTATCCAGGAAATCTACAAAAAACTAATATTGTATTAGTTTATGGCGTCATGGCACCACGCTCTTTTGCTTCTTTTTCCCTTTCATTCAGTAACCTCCCATGCCACAATGCCCTATGTCACGCCATGGGGACTTCATATTTTCTAGTGCCCTTTGTGTTGTTATGTCATGTTTTAGAAGATGTTGGGTTTTGTTTGTAGAGTGTTACATTTACTATATTAGATATAATATAACCCTATTTATATTGGATCAATACAAGACAAAAAAATTTGGATTTAATATATATATATATATAATATATCTTAAGGTGATGATTATTAATCTTGTTCACTATAGTTTTTTCAACAAATTTTACAAGATGTAGTTCTTAATTGAGTATATAATATGATATATATATATATATATCATTTTTATAATTTTTATTTTTTTATTTCATTAGAATTTTGAAATTTTAAAATTATTTCTACAAAAGTAATTTTTATAATAATTTTTAATTAAATAGCTTATATATGTGTGTGTGTTTTCATATATATATATATATATATATGTATATATCTATTATATATATTGAGATTAGATATTTAAAAAAAGTAAGTTTTGTAAAAATAAATTTTATTATTTTATATTTTAGTTAGTAAACTTCATTAGTTTATTACTAATATATTTAAATCAATTAGTTAGTATGATACAAATTATTTTGAAATATATAAATATTAAATAATATGAACAAAGCACCTCATTATGTCATATCTTGGTTTGGAGTTTCCAAACCTGTGAAAAATGTTCGTTTAAATTTCAAGTCTTCCAAAGCTTCGAGGAAGCTATTTTTTCTACTGCTTCCATATATATAATAGATTTATATATTAATTTGTTATAATTTAAATAATAAATAACAATCAATACCAATTATTATTAAATAAAAATCACAATAATATTACTGTTTGAATTAGAAAATGTCAACCATCAACTTCCATACCGATTAACTTCATTTTAAATTAATTTATTTGTACGATTTTTTCTGGTAAATATGTGTACGATTTTAAATTGAACTTTTGATTTTTTTTCCAGAATTATAAATTATTATTGAATCTGAAAATAAAAAAATTTCCGTCTTGCAAATAATGGGTAATTTAAAAATCATACATAATAAAATATTAAAAATCCTCCCAATGATCTTAACTTCCCTCTCGTTATCTATATTCCTTTTTATTGTATTTTCTTTTTCTATCAACAAATTTTTAAATTATTTCCTCCCTTTCTATTTCTTTTTAACAGTTTTAATCGAAAATTTTAAAATCCTTAAAATTCTCCAACGATCTTAATTTCCCTCCCATTATCCCTATTTCTTTTATATTTTATTTCATTTATTTTTTGGCCAATATTTTATCTTATTTTTCACATTAAATTTTTTTCATTTTCTTTCTACTATATTAAAAATTATTATTTTTTAAAATAATTATAATATTATTTCTAAATTTTAAATTTATTTGATATTTACATTTTATTAATTTTTTTTTTTTTTGGTAAAAGGGAGGGCGAGAAGCCCAATTACATTACAAAAGCCAAGACATAAGGGATTGAGTTCCCAAAAGCTCATTCTGAACAAGGGTCCTTAAGAAAGAAGGGACCGTATCAAGCAGAGAGGAGTAGCTAATTCCTTCCTTGGCCAACCTATCGGCAACTCGGTTCTGTTCACGCGAGACATAGTGGATTTTGACGTTCCACTTCCATTGCAGCATATCAAGAATACTTAAAAGCAACAAACTATAAGTATCTTTGTTCCTGTTGCTGTCATTAATGAGATCAACCAGCACTTTAGCATCAGATTCAAGAATAACATTCCTGAAGCCCATATCACAAGCCAGAACGAGACCTTTCTGAGTAGCCCATTCCTCAGCCTCTATAGGGGTACAACAACCAATCTTATGAGTGAAACCAGCAATCCAACTGCCACAATGGTCCCTCAAGACGCCACCACAGCCAGCTTTGTTTGAGCTGAAGGAAACAGCTCCATCAACGTTAAACTTGACCCACTCATGAGGCGAGGTCTTCCACAACTTTGGATACATATGTTTTACATCAGGTTGCAGATCAGTCAGATGAACAAAAGATTTCCACGATTTCATAATAAGCAAGAAAGGATTTTCTGGTTTTTGGAAATTAGGTTGGAAAATAGAATTATTTCTCCAATTCCATAAATTCCAAATCGAAACCTCCCAAAATAAATCCCAATTATCATCAAATATCCCCACATTTTGCCTCAAATTCAAATCAAACCAATCCCGTAAGGGAGAAGAGAAGAATTCAGTTTGATACCTCCTACGTATGAGCCTCCTCCATATCTGCTTAGCATAAAAGCAGTCTCTTAAAATGTGCGAAGTATCTTCTGCATAAGATTGGCACCAATTGCTCATAGGGGAGCAATGGGCCCAACAGCTTCTCCACTTATTGGTAGGAAGCTTATCTTGAAAAGCCATCCAAATGAAGAACCTTATTCTCTCAGCCCCTCTCCATCTCCAAATAGTCTTATAAGTCGGGTTATAGAAAGAGGGAGGATTTGCTTCAATCTGAAAGTAAGCACTTTTGATGGAAAAAATACCATTTGAACTTGCATTCCACAACATTATATCATTCCCAGCATTAGGCATCGGAGGCAACATGGAAATCAACCTTTGAATGACTTCATTGGGAATAATTTCAGTCAGCTGAACAAAATCCCAAGCTCCAAATGCAACCCAGTCAGCAACTTTACTACTCATCACTTCTTCAGTTAAAGGTCTCAAACATAAATCTTTAAGTTTCCTTCCAGGAAGCAGCCAATAGTCATCAAAGAAACTAACAAACTGACCATTCCAGATCTGCCATTTTGTGCCTTCAGAAATAATTGTGCTTTGCTTACAAATAAATTTCCATAGTTGGGAGTCGCTTGGCTTAGCAATAAGGAAGTCATTCTCTCTCTGCAACATATACTTATTCTGAAGGACATTTACCCAAAGGCCATTAACTCCATAAATAATTTCCAAGCAAGCTTTGCACCACAAGCTCTATTAAGAGAAGATAATTTCTTGAAACCTAACCCCCCTTAGGCCTTTGGAAGAGTAATCTTATCCCAACTAATTGGATGGAAGCCATTGCTCTGATCATTACCCCAAATGAATCTTCTTTGCAATCTCTCAATCTCATTACAAATACTTATAGGCACTTGTGCCACCTGCATTGGATATAATGGAATTGTGCTCAAAACAGATTTTGCCAAGGTTACTCTACCAGCAATAGTCAAACAATTTGCCTTCCAATTAGCTAGTTTGGATCGAACTCTGTTTCTAATATACTGAAACTTCTCAGTAGACTTTCGCTTTTTAGACAATGGAAATCCTAGGTAATTGCCTATCTCACAGGAGATCTCCATACCAGTGGCACGTTTAATTCTTCCTCTCAATTCTGCATTCACATTTCTTGAGAAGAAAAGGGAAGATTTATTCTTATTAACCTTTTCCCTAGAGGCATCACAGAAGGAGTTCAAACAGCTCATCATCAATTTAGCTTGTTCTTCCGAAGCTTCAGCAAAGAGTAATAAATCATCAGCGAACATTAGATGAGACACAGAAGGTCCAGATTTAGTAACTCTGATAGGCTTCCATTTACGAGAATCAATAGCATCATTAATAATATGAGAAAGCCTATCCATACAGAGCACAACCAAGAAAGGAGAGATAGGGTCTCCTTGTAGGAGCCCCCTTTCAGGAAAGAAATAATCAGATTGCATGCCATTCCACAAAACATTGTAAGAAGCAGTAGACACACAATGCATAATTAAATTGATAAATTTAGAATCCATTCCTGCATCGAAAAGAACTTGTAGGAGAAAATCCCATCTTATGCGGTCGTAGGCTTTCTCTAAATCGATTTTCATAGCAACAAAGCCTCGTCTTCCTTTAGCTTTATCCATGATATGAAGAATTTCTTGTCCAACAATAATATTGTCATGGATTTGTCTTCCTGGTATAAAACGAGATTGAAAAGGAGAGATCAACTCACCCATAAAACTCTTCAAACGGCGAGTGAGAATCTTGGTGACACATTTATAATAGACAGAGCACAGGGAAATAGGTCTGAAATGCCCAACAAGTTCAGGTTTCTCTCTTTTAGGGATAAGAGGAATTAAGGTCTTGTTTGACCCAGTTAAATCAGTCGTTCCTTCAAACACATCTTTGACAAATTGACACATAGAAGAGCTCACTGTTTCCCAATTAGATTGGCAGAATATAGGAGCAAAACCATCAAAACCTGGGGTTTTGTAAGGTCCCATAGAGAATATTGCTTGCTTGATTTCTTCGTTAGAAGGCGTATCAGCCAAAGAGGTTAAAGAGGATTGATCTAATTGGGGAAAAGATGACTTTGTATGCAAAATCACAGCTCTAGAATCTTCCAGTTGAAACAGTTTTTTTAAAATAAGCAACTACCAACGATTGCAATTCTTCCTCATTCTCCACCCATCTTCCAAAACCATCCTTCAAAGCAGACACTCTATTCCTCCTCCTTCTCATGGTGGTTTTAAGATGATAATAACGAGTATTGCGGTCCCCTTTAGAAATCCATTCTGTACGAGCTTTTTGAAACCATTTAGCCTCTTCAAACTTCAATATTTCATCCAGTTCCTGCTATAGCTCAGCTTCTAGATTTTTTAGAAAATTAGAATAAGGATATGCCACAGACCTCTGGACACCATTCAGACGAGCAAACACATGCCTCTTCTTTTTTTCAACAAAGCCAAAAACATCTCTATTCCAGACAAGGACAGAATCTCTAAAGACATTAAGGTTCTGAATCAAATCATCCCTTTCAACCCAACAATCTTTAAGAAAATCCTTGAAATTTTCATGTGACAACCACATTGCTTCAAATCGAAAAGGTTTCTTACCTAATCTAGCATTCACGTCTCTACTTAACCGAATACAAAGAGGATTATGATCAGAAAACTTAGTTCTAGGAATTACTTTAACCACACATTCAGGAAACGAGCTAAGAAAAGAAGTATTAGCTAAAGCACGATCTAACCTTTCATAGAGACGAGAAAAACCAAATAAACGAGGTCCTTTCCAAGTAAATTTAGAACATGTATAACCTAGATCAGTGAGCATACAATCCGAGATCCTTTCTTGAAACCGATAAATTCTTCTAAAGTTTCCAATTGAACCACCCACACGTTCTGAAGGAAAGCAAATGTCATTGAAGTCACCAAAAACAATCCATGGCTCAATAATATTATACGAGAGCATTTTCAACTTCAGCCATAACACATCACGATAATTTGAATGGGGCAACGCATACACCGCTGTAGCATAGAAATTAGGTTGACCCTCCAGCTCGCATCTTAGGTGAAAAAATTGCCGATCCTCCTCCAGAATATCAATCAGAATCTTGTTACTCTTCCATGCCAGTATAGACCTCCGGAACGGCCAACACTGGGAATTACTTTGAGAGAAACGAAACCCAGAGAACGCAGACGATGAAATCGAGCTTCCTCTTAGCATCTAGTTTCAGAAAGCATGATTACATTAGTCTTGGGCTCTTCAATCACAGCCCTAAGGTTTCTAATAAGCCCATGACTACAAGCCCCTCTGGTATTCCAATAAAACATTTGATTCATAAAATCCATAAAAAATTGGAACAAAAGGAGGCACTCAAAACGCAGGGCCTAATTAGAATTGGGTCTCTGGCCCAAACTCAGCCTCTTGCTCTCGTGTGATATTTCTGGAGTGGGCTTGACTTTCAAAGCTTGGCCCAATATCTCTATCTCCATGATCCACCTCCCCCATTCTCGTCTCTCCTGGGACCAGCGGAAATGAAGATTTCATTCCAGTATCTCCATCTTCTTGCGTTTTGGGCCCATCTTCAATCATCTCGTTGTTATTTTTATTCTCTCTGTCCTCCCCCATAGTTATCATCAATAGCTCATTCTTCCTCGTATGGTTTCCCATCATGTCCCTTGTCCGTTTCTCCACCCTCTTATGCGTGCTAACCTGCTGAACGCTCTCATTTTGCACACTGGGGACCATCCAGCTCGTTCCCTCATCCACCTTTTTGTCCTTCATTGCATTGGCTTTGCTTCTACTATTCTTTGGCCGTACTCTAGTAGTGCGTTGAAGGGCATACTGCTCTGCCCCCACAATAAAAAATTTAAAAATAATAATATTTGATTCGACAAAAATATTATAATATAAGTTTATATCTTTTTTAATTTATTAAATAATTTAAAAGGTGATTTTCTTTATTTTAATTAAACACAAAATAATTTTTATTTTTAAAAAAATTTTTAAACAATTAATAACTTTTTTAAATAATCTGAAAATCACTTTTTTTATAAGCTCAAACAAATGGACCCTTAAATTGCATCCTTCCTATTTCTTTGTAACTGTGTCATTTTAAAAATTATAAAATCTTTAAAATTCTCCAATGTCCTTCTTAACTTCCATCCATATTATCTCTATTTTTTTTATTTTTTTTATTATGCTAAATTATTCTTTTTCATTTTCTTTTCATAAATTTTTAAATTATTTAACCCTTCATAAATTCAATGTTCTTATTAGTTATAATTTATTTATTTTTTGTACAATTGATTTGTATCATGTTATTTATTTGCATCTAATATATTATTTTGATATTATACCTTATTTTAATCTAATTGAAAGCTGATAGATTTAAGTTGGGTTTACACGCATATGTGCATATAATTCCACAAGCATGACATGCAGGATTACAATATTTTATTTGTTTTTATAGGTTGCAATTTTCATTCAACCATGGACAGATACAAGAGGGGTCCATGTGTGAATATGAGAACGATGGAATTTTTGAAAAAAAATTGGCATGTTTGAATGTTGTTTTTTCAGAACAGTTTTCTGTTTTTTTAAAATAAAAAATAAAAAAACTTGTTTGATAAACCTATTTTTTATAAAACATTCTAGAAAATGGAAAAATACACGAACAAAAAATTCAAAATATCTTTAAGATATTTTATATTTTTTATTCTAGAAAGTACAAGAAAAGGTGGATAACACCTACATCTTTAATGACAAAGTTATAAATTTTAAACAACATATATAACATTTACTAATTATAATTTTTGGAATAATTATTTAAACATTTTTTTATTTTCTTATTCCTAAAACTTATTTTAAAAAATACTTCTATAAAACTATTTTAAATTTATTAAAATAGAAAATATATTCAAACAAGCCCTATAACTTTTTATAGATCTACAAAAATAGTTTTATACTTTTATAAAATTATTTTAAAATTATATCCCTCCACTACCCGAGTGTAGGAGGAAGAGTGAATTTTTCATGAAATTATTTATGTGCTTGCCATGTAGGATAGAGGGAATGTACTTTAGATTTATACTATAATATCATTAATATTTCTAAATGCAATAGTATCATTTTATAAATAAAAGTGCAAACTTGATAATTTTAGCATGACTTTTTATTTGTATTTTTTATTGTTTCAAATCTCCATATTTTCTCTCTCTTTGTTTTTCAGCTTTGTTTTTCTTTTGCTCTCTCAACTCTATTTTTTTACTTGGCATATACTCTTTTATAGTTTAAATTATTTTTGGGGCTTTTAATTTTTATTTCAATAATTGTGTTATTTTATTTTTTGTATGAAAATTAATTTTATTATTATTACGATAGTATAGGAGAATTTTTCTTATGAGATAGTTAAGAACTATTGATATTTTTATAGAAAAGGAAATTTTCTCAAAGTAATAAAATTAGTGAAGCAACTCATTCTCATTTAATATCATCTGAGTTGATCAATGAGTAACCTCAAATTAAAGTGTTAGAGTGGCAAAGTAAGAAATTGATGGCAATTTATTAGAAATAGATTTAAGAAAATGCATTTCAATTTGAAAAATTTTTTGTTAAACGATGTGATAAAATTTATTGTGTTTACATCAAATCAGGACGACATCAACCTCCACTTGTTAAACTTTTAGTGTTATAAACTATGTCCTCATTATATTTTTGCCTCTCAGATATTTATCGATATCCTAGATGTGTTCTTGCATTCAATTATTTAATCTAGAAAAATATTATATATAGCTGGGTCTCGAGCTTTTTGTGTTTTGCCAAGATTCCTATATTATATATTTATTTAAAACCAATGTGTTGCACGAGCTATAATATAATATAAAGAGTCCAACTGTTCAGGCAAAAAAAAAAAAAAAACCACGTGTTGTATCTTTGCAGGACCAAGAAAATGCATAGTAATAAAAACTGGACTGGCCGATCTGATTGAGAACCGGCCCCTGGTCCGGTCTGGTCACAAATGGGAATCGGGGAGTTTCAGAACTGGTACAAACCGGTCGAATTGGTAAAAAAAGAATAAAAAACCTAGTTGAATCGGTCCCGACTTTTTTTTTTAAAATAAAATAACATTATTTTTAGTACTAAGTAGCATTATTTTTAGTATACATTTTTTTCTTTCTATATTATAATATGTTATAAGTATTATTATGATACATAATGATTAATAATGATAAATTTACTTAACAAATAATATGAAAATAGAATATCAATTGATTATATTATTAAAAATATATTAATTTATTTACAACCGGTTCGATCCCGATCTGATCACTAAACCTTGAACTGTTGCCTCATCTAGTTCAATGATCGATCCAATTTTTAATACTTTGAGAAAATGACACATATTCACAGTTGGTAAAAATTTATAAAAGGTCGAGACCTAGCTCTAAACTTGATAAATCCATGAAACCTAACTCACACAAAAGTTTTACAACACAAAAAAACAATTTTTTAATACTACCTATTTAAACATAATAATTAGCATTTGATTTAAAAGTTTTTCAATTAATATTGTAAATTATTCAAAATTATAAACGGTGTACGCTATTAAGAAAGAAATGACATCATCCAAAAAATTAATCGAGATATACATTTCAAATTTTTAACCTAAAAGTAAAATCTTTACACATGTTAGGTCATTTTAGAAATTCAAAAATATATATTTTTATATTTTAAGAAATAATTATATTATATAGGTATTTTAAATAAATAAATAAATTAATCTTTATTATTATTGTTGTGATTATTCCCCTCCACTTCTTTTTGTAAGTCTTTTAAAGCTTTATAACACATAATAAGAAATAAAATTTAATATGTCATGATTTATTAAATTATAAATCCTATAAGAAGGCAATCTAGAAAAATGATTTATAAATAGTACATGTTGTGATGTGACTTATATGACTTAATTTGAGCTACAAACAATGCATACAATAACATGAATTTCTACATGTTAATATATATATAAAGAGAAAAATACTTATACGTTTTTTCTTATATGTTTTTCATATTATTTTCTAATTAAAAGTTAATATGTGGATTTTTTTCTAATACATTATAAATTTAGTCATTAATTATATATTAAAAGTATTAATTTCTTAAATTTAAATAATTTAAAAAGGTCTATATATTAAATTTTAATTGGAGAACAACATCAAAAGCATATAAGGAAAAATATATAAGTTTAGTATATATATATATAGCCATTTTAACATAAGAATATAATATACACAGCTAATAATTTCTTTTGGTCATTCACAAATATTTCAAACTTTTTTGAATTTGAGATTAATCTTGTTTTGAATTTAGAGTTTTTATAAAAGAATCTATAAGTAAATACATTGTTAGTACTTAAAATTAAACTTGGAATAAGTTATTTATATGGTAAAATTGATAGGAAGCAGCATTATTAACTAATCATAAATAATGTAGCTCTTCTTAAATTTGTTACAATGCACATGACCAACTTGTAGTTCAATAAAAAAACTAAGGATATTGTCGTGATTGAGTTTTTTGCATAGTACTATGTGAATTGCCATTTATTAGTCTATCAACTTTTGTTCACTAATTTATTTAGCTGCTCAATACTTAATTTGTTACAAGAAAAAATACGTACTGATAAATTTTACTTAACTGATATATTTATAAGTCTCTTTTTGGTCATTCGTAATTGTTAGTTAAATATGATAAAAAAATTACTTATTTACTTATTACATGGTAACTTGTATTTAGAAGCCACACCCACACCACACAGCTTTCAACCATCTCCAGATGCTATAAATAATGGAAACTTGTGAGCTAATATGCCCAACTATCTCAAGCGTTCCAATGGCTGAAACTACTACCCCTTCCCTCACAAAAAACCAATCAAATGTTGAGTTCGAGAACCAAGCTTCCGATGAAGCATATGAAAAATTTAGCCAAGAATGCAAGGACTTGCTTCTTTCTCTTCCCAAAGAGAAGGGTTGGCTTGTCCCTTACTTGTATCTCTACCAAGATATTTGGTATGCACCAGATCGATTCCAAGCCGTATACTCTTTTCAAAAGCACTTCCAAGCGAAAGACAATGATATTATTGTCGCCACCTTACCAAAAGCAGGCACTACTTGGTTGAAAGCCCTTACCTTTGCCATTGTGAATCGCAATCGTTTCTCTCCTTCGCAAAAAGACCACCCTTTGCTCATTTCCAATGCTCATGACACTGTGCCTTTTCTTGAGCTCAATCACTATGGAGGAAACCAGATTCCTGATCTCTCCATCTTGCCTGAACCAAGACTTTTTGGCACTCATGTTCCGTTCCATTCATTGCCTGATTCGATCAAGAATTCCAAATGCAAGATCCTTTATATATGTCGTAACCCATTTGACATTTTTGTGTCTTCTTGGCATTTCATGAACAATGTCATACCACCATCAATACCTAAATTATCACGCGAGGAAGCATATGAGTGGTTTTCCAAGGGGATGTACGAGTTTGGTCCGTTTTGGACAAATATGTTAAGTTATTGGAAGGAAAGCAAAGTGATGCCAAACAAGGTACTGTTTTTAAAGTATGAGGATTTGAAAGGGGATACCATCTTTTACTTGAAAAAAGTTGCTGAGTTCTTGGATTGCCCTTTTAACACGGAGGAGGAAAGTAACGGTGTTATTGGAAACATCGTTGAGCTATGTAGCTTAGAGAAGATGAAGGAATTGGAGGCAAACAAGAATGGAAAATTTTTGCAGAAGTTTGAAAACAAGTACTTCTTTAGGAAGGGTGAAGTAGGAGATTGGGTTAATCATTTTAGCCCGTTGATGACGGAGAACTTCTCCAAAGTGATACAAGAGAAGATGGGTGGTTCTGGTCTGTCCTTTTGATAGCTCTCCTCAACCAGTTCTACTTTAAGCCTACAATAACTTCTCCCATGAAAGAGTATGCATCAAGTTATTTTACTTTCTTAAAACAGTTAAGCTGTAATCATTTCGATGTAATAATGTTTGTCCTTGTTGAAGTTCTCAGATCATGAGAACTGCATGCAGGTTAATTTTCTCTTCTCCTTGTATCATTTTCTTTACTATATGAAGTCTATATTAGAGTGGAAAAGTAAGAAATCGATAGCAGTTTATCAAAAATAAATCAAAGAAAATGCAGTTCAATTTAAAAATTTTTTGTTAAAGGATGTGATAAAATTTATTGTGTTTATATCAAATCAGCGTAATATCAACTTCCGCTTACTAAATTTTTACTGTTTGATAAGCCATGTTCTCACTATATTTCTGCCTCCCAGATAAAGTGTGTCCTTGCATTCAACTATTTAATCTAAAAAAAAAATTAGGGAGAATTACATTTTAATGCACGCCATGGAACTTTATTACAACTTAATACTTAAATTTTTAATTTATTTATTTTCTCCATTGTATTCTTTTTTCAACATTAATATTGACAACAGTATATTAAACAAATATAATCTGATCATGACGTTCCATAGGATTCTTTTTACTTCATCAAATAGGTGGGTTTGTTGGATTTTCTGTGATAAAAACAAGAAAAGAAGTTCTTTTTTTCAATGCGTACATATACTTTTTTTTTTACTTTTTTTGTGATGGTGTACACATATGTAATTGCCCTTAATTTAAAAGAGAGAAGAGAAAGATAAAGAATTCACTGGAAAGTTCGTAAGAGATGTTGCCGGTGGTCAAGGGGTTCGCCAGAAAAATTGCCGGTAGTCATGGTGTTCACCAGAAAACTTGCCAAAGGTAAAATTACAACATGTCAGTGAAAATTTCCAGAGGGGAGTTGAAAATTTTTTTGTTCCTTGATTCACAAATATGATGTGAAAATTAACAAGATGAAACTGAAATTTAACAAGGTATACCTAAACTTTTTTTGAGATTTCTTGAGTTAAAAAAATTGCAAACACGTCAATAAAAATTTACAAGGGTGAGCTGAAATTGTTTTTGTTCCCTAATTTACAAGCATGATGTGAAAATTAATGAAATGAAGCTGAAATTTAACAAGATGCAATTGAACTTTTTTTGAGATTTTTTGAATAGAAAAAATTACATGTTAGTGAAATTTACAAAGGCGAGATAAAATTTTTTCTTTCCCAATTCACAACCATGATATGAAAATTAATAAGATGGAACTTGTAATGATTCTTAACATCAATTCTAAGAGACTTAACGGAATGGTGCAGGATCAAAGGGACCAAGACTCAAGGAGGAGTCAAATTGAGTTAGGAAGCAAATTTTATGCTAACATCATGGTGAGGTACAGAATTACTGCAATGAGATATGCTGAATTGGGCTTCTAGGTCAAATCAGTGGGCACTGACACTGTGGTGAGCTTAAGTGGCACCGTGGCACCAGTCGGGAAATCTATTTAAATCAGAAGTCGAACCAATTGCTAAAACGAAGATAAAAATGAAAAATACGAAGGAGCAGCACTAGGGTTTTGAATTTCCAACCTTGTGACTCAATTTCTAGCATCTTGGAGTTGTTGGTGAATCATCCCTCACCTTTCCTCTTCATTTTTCTTCAATTTTGTTAGGTTTGATAGCTTCCTAAGAGGGGGTGAATCAGGAAGTTTAAAATTTTTTTGCAAAAGTGTGATATAACAGTGATAGTAGATGTTTGTAGAAAATAGAGTATAGAAGGAACAAATTAAGTAAATGCAAGGTAAAGGAGGAGAGGACATAGAAATTTATCCTGGTTTGGTCTAATCCACTTGATCTACGTCCAGTTCTTAAGCCACTACTTGAGATTTTTCACTATCTTGCAAAAATTCAGTGGGCTCCTTGCAATGCCTTAATACAAGTTTGTGGTATGTTCTTAGAGCTTCTCAAATCTACACTCTGCACTCTTATAAAGTGTTTCCCAAACACCCTTGTGAAACCCCTCATAAGAAATCCTTTTTCCACATAAAGAAAAGATTTATATATAGAAAAAACTCTCTCTAAATCATAGTAAATGTGATAGTTGAAGTGTAGTAAATGAAGCATGAGAGAGAAAATGCCTTAACTAGTGATTTTAACAAAGTTTCAGTATTTACAGCACAAAATCATTACCCACAACTTTAAATGAAGTTTTATTTATGGATTTGTTACTTACCTAGTCGTTAGACACAAGATCTAACCATTAGAGACGTTAATCAATGGTTACTTTGTAAAACTAGCCATTCATCAACCACATTTAATACATCTGACATACTTAAATTCTAATTTTGGGTGTCAACAGATGAATTTCACATAAACATAAGCTAAAGATTTTAATGTTGAACTTCCAAAATTCGTCTATTCAAGAGTGAAATTCAAATTTTGAATTTATCAAATATATCTCATATTGAAACATACGAATTTTTATATTACAAGTACATCTAGTTAGTATGAACAGTTGTCTCATGTTTTTGCAATGCACTCGAAATTCAAATTTTAGAAGTAAAAATTCATTTGTCAGTGACTAGTTTAACATAGTACAAAAGTTCTACTCTTTGAAATTTAAATTTTGTATTTCAAAATTCTTTTGTTAGAGATAAGCTCTAACTAGATTCACAAGTTCTTATTTCAAAATTTAAATTTTTAGATCCAAAATTCGTCTGTTAGAAGGACTAACTTTGAACTTTTTTTGCACTTTAATATCATTAGAATTTTGACAACACTTCTAATGAATTTTGCATATTTTGCCAACTATGTTTTACTTAAAATTTGAATTTCAGAACTTGAAATTCATTTGTCAGAGATAATAACTCTGGAATTTCAAATTTCAGAAAGTAAAGTTTAAATTTTGCACAAAACATGTTTGAATTAATAGCAAAGTTCGTCTGTTAGTTAATGTTTTCTAAAACTAACATATGATAACTATGAAAACACTTGTTCAAATGCAGTGTGAACATAAATAAGTAAAAATCAAAGTCTTTTACCTCGTGGACATTGTGAGAGATTCTAACAACTAAATTTTCACATGTATTTCATTGAATTTCTTCACTTGTATGCTCTTATATTCCTTTGATATTCTCCTTCCAAGCTTTAGTTGTTTAGAATTATCAAAACACTTGTTTCAACAAAGTTGTTCTATGATTTTCTTGAATTTGGTTAGGGTTTTGACTTGAGTTGCATTTCTACTGATTAATCTATGTTTAAATGACTTATTGATGTATTATTGGATGTGTTTAAGCTTTGGATAAAGGATTTTAAGTGTTTAAGTGGTATATTTCCCAAATTGTAACCCTTAAATCTTGGTATTATTGGGAATTCGAATATGTGGGAGTATGATTATGATTTCATAGATTATTTTGGGTGTTTTGATGTATGTGTTTGTGTTAGGAAACTTTATTTCAGTTGGGTTGTGCTTTGAGTTGTCAATTGTGCATGCTAAGAATTGTGGAATTGTTATGGTATTGAGGATTTGATAATATATAGGTTGTAATACTACTTAATTGTGATCTCTTGGCTTCAAGTTGTGTAATAACCTACTTTCAAACACCCTAAAAACAATTCCTCTAACACCTTAAACTCAAAAAGGCTTCTACAATTACTGAAACTAGGCTGGGGCCGCGGCCAGCTTCTAGCACCGTAGTGCCAGCATTAGTTTTCATATCAGTAAATTGCTTATTTTTCGACAAATTTTCGATGCACATAATTTTATACTCTGACCTCTGATTGACTTGATTCCAACTCCTAAGTCAATCTTATCCTAATCTATTCATAGACATCAGTTTTACCTCAATTTATCTCTGTATAGAGATTTTGGACGCCCGACACCATTTTAACTACTTTTTGGCCAAAAATCAAACCTTAAGTGCTCCAATTGCTATCCAAGGCAATTTGGCCATTATGGACTATCTACCTAGGTCCCATTCGGGTCAACCAACTTATCCAAAAAGATTTCACCTAAGAGAAATTTCTCCTTCGAGATTTGACACCCTCTTGAGCCCCAACTCCACGTAATGGGCTACATGCCTAATACACACCTATATTGCCTAAAACCCCTTTTTGGGCTCACACATAAACCGACCTGGCTCACAGACAAACATTCCAACAGTAATGATCCCTCCTGGGGGCCAGATCATCATCATAAACACATATACAACTGTACCTAGCACATATCTATACCTGACTCATATCATCCCTCAACATCAATATCATCACATAACCATCTATGTCATCCAAACATTATTGTCACAATCATTCTATCATCACATAGCATACAGGTAATACTCTCAAGGCACTCATATAGGCAACCATACTATCTCGATTTACTTGGCACAATGTTACATAAACTACACAACAACTAGAAATTACACTTTAAATTCCTGAAGACAAAGAGGCCTGCAACTCCTCGGTCTCCTCTGAACTATTACCATAGTCTTCATCTAAAATGTTAGTCATGTGAGAGGGTGTGAGACAATGTCTCAGCAACCGGGACAAGCACACACATACATAATACCATTAATATCACATCTATATGCAAATGATGTTGTACAATGCCAATATCATAAAATGTATGTCTCCCTCCACATGGTTAGAGCTATGAGCTAACGTCATAACAGGATATTTTGTATAGGTGACACCCTTCCAATAGTCGGTAAAGATTGATTCCAGGATATCACCAATGTCACCTCACACTAGTGCATCCGGCCAAAGGTCACACTAATACTTGGATTATGGTTTTCTTTCCCCTGGACCACCATGAATTAGTGGTGATTTAGGGAAGGTATGGTCCACTGCCATCTTGCTCTCCGGGCCATAGGAAAGGATTTAACAACAGGGATCCCTCCTTATTTCACCATATCATATCTCATCATCATTACCCAATCCACTATTTCTCACAATGCATATGAGGAGATGATGTTTGTGCCATGTCATCGTGTGTATATCACTATAAAATTATTATCGTATTCATCGTCATGATCATGCTAGCATGCTATGTACACGTGTAATATCATGTTCATCAACATCACATATTAATGCCAAGAAATTGAAATCCATATTACGTCTAACCATGCATATACCACGATATATAGAAAAATCATACACATACACATACACATAACGATATCGTGGTATGAACAGAAACATGCATATATATATATCAACATATAATACATATATAAATATCTAGTTACCTCAGGTTGTCAACATCACACACATGGCTCTCACAGCTTTTGGATTGCCAACTATGACTTGAACTCCTTCAACCAACCAAATCACGAGCCACACACTTCAAATCAACCAATTATACACCACAATATCACAATATTCTCAATTAACATAACTCAAAATCAATTCATAACCCATAACTCAACCCTCTAAACTTGACCCAATGTTCTAGTGGCATAAACACATACTAATAAACTCTAAACAACCATCCACATTATAGTCATCTTCATATATCTCAGATTTCACACTTCCTTTACAATTTTCAACCTAGGGTTCCACTTAAACTCCTCACAATCTAACCAAAACTCATACCCAAAGCTTCCTAACACTAAATTACACTTCCTTAATCCCTTTACAACCATTTTAATCAGTAGATTTATCCCCAAACTCGGAACCTACCATACTCCCACTGATTTCCAAACCAAAAACAAAAAAAAAGAGAGGAGATGAGAGGAGAGATCACTTACCAACTAAGATACTAGCTCCTAAGGTCTGAAAATCACCTTCAAGGGTCTAAAAACCTAAGCCCTAATGGAGCTTCTTCATTTCACCCTCTGTTCTTCTTATTTTAGCTGACTAAATGACTTTCGATTTATAAGAATTTGCGGTCTCGCGCCGCAGCGGAAGGTAAGTTCGCCACAGTGTGGAACTTGTCCATCCAAACTATTTTCCAAGTTACAGCTTGCTCACTGTGACAACCCTGTGTCTCAACATGACGTGGAGCTCTTTTGTCTCCTTTTTGTTCTTCTTTCATCCTGTTTCCTCCGATGCTGCACACATCATCAAGTATACCTCCCATTAGTCTAAGACTAAGTCTAGGATAGCCTAATAAGGGTTGTTACAAGTTGTAATTGGAAAGTGTTTAATTGGTTGTGGTTACTCCATTTGGCCTAGCAAGGTATCAAGTGAGTTAGATGGTTGAGGTAACCGAGGTATTTTTTTCATCTTTTCTAATTAATTATATAAGTTTAGTCCTTTTCATATCATGATATGCATGCTTTATGCATATGTTTTGCTCTTTCATATCATGATATGCCTCATAACTCAAATATGATCATTCCCTTTCGTATCATGATATGTGCAACTACACGGCTAGTGAGTTTTCTATCCTTATCCTATTTTATGATGAAAATGGTCATTGGTATTTATGAATAGATAACAATATGAATATGATGATATTGACACGTTATTGGTTATGATGCACCCTATGCTTTGTTATATACTTTATTATGGTATACTAGCATGATAGAAATGATACATGTGTTGATATGCATGCATTGGGCATTGTCATATGGTACACATTGTTAGAATATATGGTTTGGGTCTATATACCACATGGTATGCCAATCCGTTAAATAGCACACGAGGCTTTATGTTCAAGTAATGCGGCTCATGTTATTACAATCAGTAAATAGTCATCCTATGGCTAGGAGACTTAGGTGGCTATGAATTCGAGTGCACCTTCTCTAAATAGCTAACAATTTGGGTGATTTAGGGGAAGAAGAGTCATGGTCTAACCTTTGATACAATGGCCTTTAGCCAGGTCATAACCATTGGAAGGAGAGTTGGGTGGTGATCTCGGAATCGGCCGTCATGGGTCATTGGAAGGGGGCCTCTAGTTAAGGTTACCTTGTCATAGTAACTAGCTCATGATTTTACCCATGTATTGATGGGTGTTGTGTTTGCATATCATGCACATTGCATTTATATTGATCATTATATTCGATTACTATTATGAAAGCATGTATGTGTATTTGTATATGTGTAAACCCCTGGTTACTAGAACGTATGTCTCACCCTATGGCCAATAATTCTCAAGTGAAAGATCTAGTAATAGTAAGGAAATGACTAAGGAGGGCTTGGGAAAAGTGGATTGAGAGTACTCATGAGTGTTGGGGTTTAACCCTCTTCTTGTTATTGTTATTTTGGTTATGTTATCAGTAAAGTGTCATTTGTATTGTTGTGTAACGTTTTGTGTACTTGACTTATCTCTGCTATTCTAGGGTCAAACTATTGTGTGGCCCCTCTTATACTTTCTATGCTTGGTGTATGGGCCTTTATGTGTTGATGGGCCTATGATTATGTTGGCGGTAAGATGATTGTCAATTATGTTCTATTTGTAGCATGTGATGTTTAAATCCCTAATGTTTGATTGTGTTGGACTTGAGATTAGTGACTCCAAGTCCCTTTGAGTATGTATGTCTAAACTATGATCCCAGTGTGGTTATTGGGTCCTTGGTGTATGAAATGGGCATATAACCTATTAGTTTAATTTGGGGTTCAAGGGAGTCAAAACTTGGAGGAGTAGTTTCTTCGAGTTAAAACCTTTTTAAACATGTTCCTTGTGTCTTGTGTGACCTGGTGAAAACGTCTATTGGTGCTAATTGCCCATTAGTGGCAATTGGATGTGTTTGGTTCTTGATTTTGGTCAAAAAGTGACCAATTTAATTAGTTCCAAGTGTCTAAAAACTCCATATGGAGGTGTTTTAAGGTATGATTGATGTTTATGGTTATAATGAGATCAAAGTGACATGTAGGCTTTAGAATCAGATCAATCAGAGGTCAGAGTGCGAAGTTATAAGCATCAAAAGTTCATCAAATATATTAGCAAATTGCTAATGTAGGTTCTGTCATTGGTGCTGCAGCTCTATAAACGTGGCTGTTGCATCATGTGTTTTGGGTTCCATTCTCATTTCCTCCAAACACATTCTTTGTTGTAGCAACACAGGAACTTTTTTGTGGGATTTCTTAGGTTGAAAAATATTACAACATGCTAGTGAAAATTTACAAGGGTGAACTGATTTTTTCCCCATAATTTACAACCATGATGTGAAAATTAACAAGATGAAGCTGAAATTTAACAAGGTGCACCAGAACATTTTTTGAGATTTTTTAAGTTAAAAAAATTACATATCAGTGAAAATTTTTAAGGGCAAGCTGATTTTTTTTTTGTTTCTTGATTTACTGCCTTGATGTGAAAATTAACAAGATAAAGTTAAAATTTAACAAGATGTATCTGAATTTTTTTTAATACTTCTTAAGTTAAAAAAATTATAACATGTTAGTAAAAATTTACAAGGGCTAGTTGAAAGGCTTTTTGGTCAATGATTTATAACCTTAATGTGAAAATTAACAAGATAGAGCTGAAATTTAACAAGATGGACCTAAACTTCTAAGATTTCTTGAGTTGAAAAAATTGCAACTTGTCAGTGAAAATTTACAAGGGCAAGCTGAAATTCTTTTTGTTTCCTAATTTACAATCATGATGTGAAATTAACAAGATAAAGCTGAAATTTTTGTTTCCTAATTTACAACCATGATGTAAAATGAATAAGATGAAGTTGAAATTTAACAAGGTGCACCTGAACTTTTTTTGAGATTTCTTGAATTGAAAAAGGTATAACATGTCAATGAAAATTTACAAGGGTGAGTTGAAATTTTTTTTATTTCCTGATTTACAACCTAATGTGAGAATTAACAAAATGGAGCTAAAATTTAACAAGGTGTACCTAAACCTTTTTTTAGATTTCTTGAGTTAAGAAAATTGTCATTGAAAATTTACAAGGGTGAGGTGAAATTTTTTTTGTTCCTTAATTTACACTGCTAATGTGAAAATTAACAAGATAGAACTTAAATTTAACAAGGTGTATCTGAACTTTTGTTGAGATTTCTTGAGTTGAAAAAATTATAACATGTCAAGCTGAAATTTTATGTCTACTTGGTGATGTAAACAAAGAGAAAAGATGCAGCAGTAGCTCAACCCTGTCCAACAAACACAAAGCTAAGCTTCCTCGACTTCTCCACCTCCTCCTTCTAATTCCATTTCTTTTCTTCATTCCCTCCCACTCTCAATTCCTATCAGTTCCTTCCTTCCTTCCCTCTCACATTCACCACATTCACATTCCTTCTCTACCATTTCCTTCTTTGGCTTCTCCCTTTCTTTCCACCACTACCTCTTCCATTTCTTTCTCGTCTTCTCTCTTCACCTCCCTCCCCAAGCACAAATTCACTGCATTCCCTTTCAAGCCTCACTAGAGAGTCCTCACTATTCAATCCAAGATTGGTGAAATCTTCATGCCCTCCCTTAGTTCCACCATGACTGAGGGCAAGATTAAGTGGCGGACACACATTTCCCTTGGGAGGGGCTATGCCACCCCCCCTCCCCCTCTTCCCTTTATATATATATATATATATATGTACACATTAATATACACTAAAACACAATAATATATATAATATATATATATACACATTTGGCCCCTCCCCTTACACGGACATACACTCATACATTACACATAACAAATGAATAAATAAAACATATACATATATGTACACTATCTATTTTTGATACACTTAAAAAGAAATAAAATATAAAGTTTACATATAAATGTATTGAAAATATAAACTTTAAATATATTTTTTATAATTTTTCTTAAAATAAATATATAACATATATGCCTTCACTTTATATATATTTTGAAAATTAATTTACATAATTTATCATTTCACTTTATATATATATACATAATTTATCATTTCATTTTTTTTAAGTTATAAGAATATTTTGAAAAATTAATTATGATAAATATTAAAAATTTAAATTAATAATACAAAATATATATTATTTTTAAAAAATGTGGCCCCTTTATAATGGTTAGGCTTCGTCCGCCCCTTGCAAGATTGTCTCATGGATCAAAGCGGAGGGAGATGTTCTCTTCAAGGGAGAGAGTGTCATTGCAGTTAAGTCTAATAGGGCTGACATGGATGTCTAGACGTTCCACGATGGGATTCTTGCCACTATTGTTGTTGGCGAGGGCGAAACTACTCCAATTGGTGCTTCGATTGGGTTGTTGACAGAGACCAAAGAGGAAGTTCCCGAAGCCAAAGCCAAGGTAGCCCAATTTGGCCCTTTTGTCCCTCTCATCACCGCACCTGTTGCTCCCATCCTCCATCAAGCACTTCAAATCTTGCTCCGGCGATTGCTCAGCCATCTCTCTTCTCTCTTTTAAATTAAGGGCAATTTCGTAAATGTACACAACCATAAAAGGGGAAAAAAAGAAAAGTACATGTATGCATCAAACTGTAGTAAAGTTCTATGGCATACGTTAAAATGTAAATCTCGCAAATGTAATATTATATATGGCTGGGTCTTGAGACTCAAGCTTTTTGTGTTTTCGTTGAGATTCCTATATTATATATATTTATTTAAAAACAATGTGTTGCACGAGCTGTAATATAATATAAAGAGTCCTAGTGTTGTCTTTGCGCTTGGCAGGACCAAGCAAATGACATATATTTACATTTGGTAAAAATTTATAAAAGGTGTAGAGCTTGCTATAACTTGATAAATCCATGAAACCTAACTCACACAAATGTTTCACAACACAAACAACAATTTTAACATTACCTATTTAAAAGTAATAATTAGCATTTGATTTGAAAGTTTTTCAATTCATATTGTAAATTATTCAAAATTGTAAATGATGTATATGCTGTAAAGAAATAAATGACGTCATTGAAAAAAATTAATCGAGAAATACATTTCAAATTTTAAAATTAAAATTAAAATCTTTACACATGCTTGTTGGGTTATTTTTCAAATTCAAAACATATATATTTTTATATTTTAAGAAATAATTATATTATATAGGTATTTTAAGTAAATAAATTAACCTTTAATATTATTATGTGGTTACTCCTCTGCTTCTTTTTATAAATCTTTTAATGTTTTATAACTCATAATAAAAAATAAAATTAATATGTGATGATCTATTATATTGTAAATCCCATAAGAAGCAATTTAATTAGAAAAATGACTTATAAATAGTATTATGACGTGACTTATATGACTTAGTTTGAACTATGTGTCATGTGTGTTTGTATTTTATTATATATCATATGGGCCAAAATCAAATTTCTTTTAAATTTTTTATATGTTCTTAAGGTAATGGATAAATAGAAAATAACAATGTCTTAAACTTTTAAAATGATAAATAAAGACATAATTTAAAAAATAATAATTAATATTATTTTGACTTAAAAGAAAAGATGAATAGAAACAAAAAAAAAAGTCTTCAAATTACACCATTAAAAACAACGGGTGTATTATTTACAGCATTATCGATCATTCTTTCGCATGACAAATGGATGTATGTTGAGTTATATAACATGATTACATGTTATAATATAATATAATATTGGTAGTGGGCGTATATAAACTTATATATAATTATTCATTTGTATAATCAATAAGTCTTTATTTACCAAAAGAAAAATGAGTGTTATATATTCTAAAAATTATAATATAAAAGTTATTATATAGACTACATGTATGAATAAATTGTTTATAACAACATAGAAATAAAATCATCATTTTTTATTCTTAACACACACACACACACATATCTTTTGAAAAACATGAAGAAACGTTATAGTTTTTATAACCATGGGACTGCTGTTTTTTTTTTTTGGCCTCATCTAAAAAGCCCAGAAGATATCATTTTACAATCAAAATTCAGCAAAGATATAAATGGATATAAAGCAATATAGATGGATATGCATCCATAAATGTAAAATGCATTTGGAAAACATGTAAACCTATCACAAATTATTCTTAAAAAGCTTGTTCATAAACGGGCCTAATTGCCTAAAACTCAACCACTGCTCAACAGGTTTGGGGCTAACCCATAAGCCTGCAATTTTTTTTTTTATATTTTTCTCATAAGATTTTTGTAATAATACTTTTCACATAACTATTCAAATTAACTCAACTAATCATTATCATCATTTACTAACAAAAACCAAAATAATGTTTAAACTCTAAAATCTATACACTAACCCAGTTAGTCATAATTGGGGCCCCATTGAGGTTCCAAGCTCCAAATTAATTTCTAATAAAAAGAAACCCTCCAAATTAATATTCCTTGTTGCTTTATAATTTTAATTTTGTTTCAAAGTACTTCATCCGGTCCATAATATAAGATAATTTTATTCAAATTATGCAAATTAAGAATAAGGATTAAAGTTAGTTAACTATCTTAATTACTCAAAAAATTACAACATTTTCCTAAAATTACTCTTATTTAATCTATTTCTCTATCTCTTTGGAATATATTAAATAAGGATATTTTTTTAAATAAATAATAAACATTATCTCATATACTATAAAAGATCCTATATTTAGGATCAGGATAAAATGCCTTATAATTAGGACCGGAGGAAGTAATCATTACTTCAAAATCCTAAGAAAATATTAATGATTATTTATACTATTTTACTTAATTAATAGTAGGAAGAATTTAAGAACTTATCTACAAATTTACTTAATTAATATTTATCAATTTAAAATTTCAACGAAGTATTAATTGCTTTTCTTTTTATGATTTTATCCTTCCTTAATATGAAATGGAGTAATTAAGAGGTGGCAAAAAAAAAAGAATAATTAAGGGAGCATTTAAGTAAGGACATTTTAGTAAAATATTATTAAACTTTACAATAATTTAAACCATTTAATAGCTTTCTTAATCTATGTAAAACCCTAAAATGGCACTTAAATTTTATAAAAACTTAGGGAGTACTCATCAATATAGAAAGTTGTTTTTTTTTTCTTTTGATAAAACACGAGGGGGCTAAAGCTCACAACAGTTACATACAGCATCCACTGGGCTTAAAGCCCTCCAGAGTTGCCTACTCGCGGGGTATGGGAAAATTGAAGTTTACATTCCCAAATTACGCATGAAACAAATCTCTACAATTAATTATATTAGAGACTCTGAGGTTGTTATATATAAAAGAAGGATTTGAATCCTCAATTTCTATCCACACCTTGTCACACCATTACCACACTTGAACTAACCTAAGTGATTAAAGTATTTTAGTCAAATAAAATTAGACTTCACTATAATTTGAACATATATATGCTGGTGGTTAGCCTTTATTTCATAATATTTAGGGATAATCGGAGCCATTAAATGCGGTAAATTCTTACCCCTCGGATTTCACCAACTAACCCAGCTTCTTTCGATTGGTACAAAAAAAGGGATGTGAATCACTGTCACGTGCAAATATATAAGATAATATTTATTATATATATATATTTAGATAAAT
Organism: Adenanthera pavonina; assembly: GCA_026686845.1. Taxonomy (NCBI): domain Eukaryota; kingdom Viridiplantae; phylum Streptophyta; class Magnoliopsida; order Fabales; family Fabaceae; genus Adenanthera; species Adenanthera pavonina. The sequence continues at coordinate 18,091,562 of JAIVEN010000017.1, forward strand.
AATATTAAACACACTTAACCTCATCTTCTTGTTCATATTACCAAGTGGAGCTTCGAAGTTTTTTTGTTTTGTCAGTTTATTTTTACTATTTGTAAACTACTCTCACTAATCCTAAATATTAGATGTTTTACCTTGATTAACCATTTATAGTATATGAGATAATATTTATTATGTATTTCTAAAATAATGTCTCTATTTAATGTATTTCGAAAAGAGAAAAAGAGATTAAATAAGAATAATTTTAAAAAAATATTATAATTTTTTGAAGAAATTGAGGTAGTTAATTAACTTTAATTCTCATTCTTAATTCATGTATTTTAGTTAAAAAAATTTTATATTAAAGATCGGAAGGAGTAGCTACAGTAGATGAGGGAGAAGAAGAAGGTGAACTGATGAAATCTTAACTTGTTTCTTTTATAATAAAAAAATTAGCCATGTGAATTTAACCTTTGTTTCATTATAAAAGAACGATCATAAAGGCTTTGGATCCCAGATCTCCTCAATAATTACTTTTCAACGTGGCTTAGTGATTGACAGATATTCCTCCTGAATATATGTCCAACATCTAATTAAAATAATATGATTTTTCCTGAGTGTTTAATTTCAAATTTATATGACTCAATAAACAATTAATTAATTAACTAATTAATTATGATAATTATTTAACCCTAAACAGGCTTTAGGTTTAGTTGATCCATCAAGGGCAGACTATTCTAATAACTTCAACCATCACAAATTCTTCAATTGCCCCTCAATTGTGTTATTTTCCATCATTTGATTGATTCTATAGTTGGGATGTTATATATAGTAATTAATTAAAACAATGCAAGAAGCTAATGATCCTTAAGATTTAGAGCCTGTTAGTTTCAGTTTTTTTTATTAAAAAATTACTTTTTTATATAAAAAAACTTTTGAAGTTTTTCAGGTTGTATGTTTAAGTTTTTGAAAATCATTCGAAAAAAAGAAGTAGTTTTTTTATTATTTTAAGAAGCCACTCTAGTAGTTTTCAAAAAAAATATTGCAATAAATGGGAAAGAAAAGAGAAAAAAGGTAGAGATGTCAAAATTTAGCTCTACAAAATTATAAAATTAATATGATTTCTCCCGAGAGAATATCACAATACAAATCTCCTATTTTCTCTTTCAATTTTAAAAATATTTTTTTATTTTAACAAAACATAAAATAATTTCTACTTTCATAAAATTTTTAAATAATTAATCACTTTTTAAAATAATCTAAAAATCACTTTTTTAAAAATTTTAATTCAAACTATTGCATTTAAAATTTTCTTTTGTCTTTGTCACCCACCATGTAACAAAGGATTTTGTAAATTAAGGGGTATCATTGAAAGAAAACAGTAAAACATGATTTTGTGTGTGTATATAGTAGTGTGGAAAAAATCGGACTGGACCGACTGGTCCAACCAAGAACCGGTCCCAAGTCCAATTTGATCATGATTGAAGATTGGCTAATTTTAGAACTGGTACAAAATCAGTTGAACTAATCAAGAACTAATACAAACTCAGTTTGAACTGGTTTTTTTTTATAAATATTTTTTTGTTTTTAATATAAAATAACATTATTTTTAGTAATAAGTAGCATTATTTTTTATATAAATTTTTTTTATTTTATAATATCATATAAGTATTATTATGATACATAATTATTAATAATAATAAATTTACTCAACAAATAATATGAAAATAGAATATCAATGAATTATTTTAATTTTAAAATATAATTATAAATGAATATTAACTTGGTTAACTCATTCGGTTCAATAGCCGATTCAGTTTTTAATACCTTGTATATAGTGACTTTTGAAATCTAAACTATTATTCTTTCATTGTTTGCGGCTATATATATCTCAACTATTTTTTTTTTGCCAGTTTTTTTACTGCTTGTAAAATACAAAAAGCTGAAGAAGGTGAACTGGACTCTCAGCTTGTTTCTTTGATAATAGTAAAGGAAAAAAAAAATTGGCCTTGTGAATTTGAGCTTTGTTTTATTAAAAAACAACCTTTTTTTTTTGCCAGATATTATAAAACAACCTTGTGAGTTTGTCCTTTGTTTTACACCAGTTAAAAAATAGTCATGTGCGTTAGTCTTTTGCGCTGGTGCATGTCCGTGTTTCTATTTTAAAACACACCAAAACCCATCGTGGCATACTGGCATCAATTAATGTTTCTTTTTTAATTAGGAAAAAAAAGCATATTCTTCATAATTTCTTTTGAATAAATTTGTTAATTTTAGTTAATATTCCTAGAATTTTTGCAAGAAATTTTTTGTTCGTTCATGTTATACGTATCATATTGTAGGCATCACAACAAATAAAGGTTAATGGTGTCAAGAGCCAAGATTAAAAGCAGATTAATATCAGAAGAAGATTAAAACAATCAAGAGTCACAAAAATTACAATCACTTACAATATATATATATATCTATGATAAATGTTAATGGTGTCAAGAATCTCCACCCAAAAGAGCATTTACTCATGCTTCTTTTATACATGCAAAAGCTGTTCAAATGTTAAGCATAGATCCCTTTTAATCAGTAGGAATATTTTTAATGTGTATTTTATTTGAGTAAGCTTTAGTTACGTTCCTTTCCAATTACCTATAGCAACTTTTCGACCACAGAATCACGTAATTATTACATCATAAGAAGAAATAATCAATAAATTAATCATATGAACCATAATTGACTAACTGATTAATTTTTCTCTTTACAATTTGCCTCACAAATTTGTCAAAAGATAATTCTGTATAATTTACATAGAATTAAAAAGCCCCAAAATATTTTTTTTAAAATCCTCATATGAACTCTAATTGCTTAAAATAATTTTTCTATGATTTAAGAAAATAAAAGTAGAGACTGATTTTGAATTTTCACTTGCGTTATGTGATTTTATTTAGTCCCATAAGTCCAATTATAAAAAAAAATTAAGAAAATAAAATGACACTTGACAAACATTTTATATAAAATTCTCTGAAAACATTTTTTTCAAAAAATAATATAATAACTTATGTCTCTAATTCCTTAGCTTATATAAATTAATCAGTGGTACTAGCAACTCTGGACTCATAACTTAGTGGTGGACTTTCTAACTCAATCTCATTAGGCCCAACAACAATGCCTCTTTCTTTTCAAGCAAGCAACTAGAAAGTTGACCCAAGCAATGTAGGACCATAATTTTATTACACAACCTAATACATATTAAATTTAAATTCAATTCAAATTAACTACCTCGATTTTTCCGAAAATCTCAATATTCTTCCAAAACTATCATTATTTAATCTCTTTCTCTTTCTCTTTGGATACATTAAATAGAGATATTTTTTGAAAATATGTAATAAATATTACCTCGTATATTTAAACAGGGACAAACGCGCGCTTTTGTGCCCATCAATAGATGTTTTCTAAAAATATTTACGCTATAAATAATGAAAAATTTGTGATTTTATTTTTAATATAAATTATTTTTAACTACATCATTAGAATAAAACAAAATTGTTACATTAATAAAATTATCTTAAAATTAGAGTGATTTCCATTTTTATCCGTAATAAATATGATAAATTTAAATAATTCACATACTTTTTCTTATAAATAAGAGTATTTTTAAAATAACATAATTAATTAATGTTCTAAAAACACATGAATTGTTACCTACATTTAACACTAAATAAAGCTTTTAAAATGTGACTGTTAAAAATGATAGGAGGGAGTAAGTTCTTATGCCAGTCATCACAAGTTAACTATCATCAACGTTCCGACGGCTACAACCATTACTCCCTTCACTAAAAACAAGACATTTGTGGTGAAGGATATGAAAAACTTAGCCAAGAATGTAATGAAATGCTTTTTCTCTTCCCAAGGAAAACGGATGGGATGTCTCTTACTTTGATCACAATCAATACAGTTGGTTTCCACTAGCTCAAATATAGTAAGAGCGATATATGCCCTCTTTTGAAAAGCGCGCTCTTTCAAGTAAAAGACAATGGTATCATTATGGCCACCTTATCGTCAAAATCAGGTACTACGTGGTTGAAGCCTTTACTTTTGCCCTTATCATCACAAATTAACCATCCTTTGCTCATTTTCAAGACACATGACCTAGATGAGTTGGATAGCCAGGACCACAATTTGCCTAAATTCTTAAAATTATATAACTAATGCCCATGATCTTTCTGCTAAAATTTTTTGGAAATTGACAAAACTTGGACTTGGGAAGAAAGTTAACATCACAGGAGCACCCGAAACTTTAAAACACTCACAAAGATTTAGATACTTTTGTGACAATCAATATTGAATAAACTTTTGCAAAGAGATTCATATTTTGAATTATAAAATTCTTATAGAATGTGACTTATATAAAAAATCGGAGGAAGTATGTTCTTAATAAACAATAGCAATGTTACTAATTGTCTTTTTGCTCACTTTCCACGTAGATCACCTTTTCTTCTTGCACGGCTGGACCCTGAGCATCCATGCGACGTTATTTTCAAATAATGGCAATAATCAGTAGCTAAGTGATGCTATAAATAATGGAAACTTGTGGGCTAAATTATTAGCTATCTTCAGCATTCCCATGGCTGAAACTGCCACCACTTCCCTCAAAAGAAATCAATCAACTGTTGGGTCTGAAAACCAGGCTTCCGATGAAGAATTTGTAAAACTCAGCCCAGAATGTAAGGAACTGCTTCTCTCTCTTGCCAGAGAGAAAGGCTGGGATTTCCCACACCTTTATCTCTACCACGATATTTGGTATCCACCACCTCGAATCGAAGCCATAAAGTCTTTTCAAAAGCACTTCCAAGCAAAAGAGAATGATATTATTATCGCCACCTTACCAAAATCTGGCACTACTTGGTTGAAAGCCCTTACTTTTGCCATTGTGAATCGCAACCGTTTCTCCCCTTCTGAAAATAACCATCCTTTACTCATTTCCAATTCGCATAACCTTGTCCCCTTCTTTGAGTTCAATCATTATGCGAATAACCAGATTCCTAATCTCTCCAACTTACCCGAACCAAGACTTTTTAGTACACATGTTGCATTTCATTTGTTGCCCGATTCAATTGCCAAATCCAAATGCAAGATAATTTATATATGTCGTAACCCATTTGACCATTTTGTGTCTTTTTGGCTTTTCATGAACAAAGTCATTCCGCCATCGCTACCCAAACTATCATGTGAGGAGGCATTCAATAGGTATTCCAAGGGGATCCATGAGTCTGGACCCTGGTGGACACATATGTTGGGTTATTGGAGAGAAAGCAAAGAGAAGCCAAACAAGGTTCTGTTCTTAAAATATGAGGATTTGAAAGGAGATACCAATTTCTACTTGAAAAGAGTGGCTGAGTTCTTGGAGTTCCCGTTCAACACAGAGGAGGAAAGTAATGGTGTTATTGAAAACATAATTGAGCTGTGTAGCTTTGAGAAGATGAAAGAATTGGAGGCAAACAAGACCGGAAAATTTGTGCAGAAGTATGCATTCAAGGACTTCTTTCGAAAAGGTGAAGTAGGAGATTGGGTTAATCATTTTAGCCCTTCAATGGTAGAGAAATTGTCCAAAATGATAGAAGAGAAGTTTGGAGGGTCTGGTCTATCCTTTCAATTGCTCGCTTCAACCAGTTAAACTATAAGCCTACAAAACTAGCCCGACAATAAATTTCATGTATGTTTTTTTTCCTTTGCTCTTGTTCTAGGACCAATTAGATTTTGTTTAAATGAATATGTTGGTTAAATTGCACAAGGGTATTTCTGATTAAAAAAAAATTGTACAGGAGTTGTGTGATCAAATAAAAGGGCTTGAAACGTCATGTAATTTGTGTCATCTTATTGAGACTTAGCTACTATTTCAGAATTTTTTGATTTGATCATCCAATTTCGAGGGTTGATATCTCCTTTAATTTTTGTTAGAATTCAACAAATAATATAATGTTGGAAAGTTTAAAGAATATATTTCTCTTGATTAAGATGTCTAAATTTTGGTTGTCTGACCACATTAAACTGAAAATTCTTTGTCAATTTTCTCTCTAATGGTTTACCCATTTTTTCACATATTTCATAAACATGTTTTGCACCCATGGTACACAATTTTATGGCTTAAAAGTATCTGTATGAAAAGTTGCCATTAAATGGTCTATGGTTCAATTAAGCAATCAAACCCCCCGATAACAAGAAGATTGAGTCAACTAGGCTTTGATCCATTGACTGCTTTGAACAATAGATACTGTCAATCTCCTTTCACATATGGTTGATTGAAATCATAGTGTGGATTTCAATCACGAATTCACAGTCTATACACACCATGACGAGAAGGAGGATGTCTTTCTTTTTTTGGTGTGGGAAGAAGCATTGTGGATGCACACTACAACTTCTTTGTCTTTCAACATCAGATAGAAACCATTGCCAAAGAGCCGAAGAATGTTCTCTATAACATTGGGGAAAGGTTTTCGACCATAATCTATGCAGTTGTTATTCTCTCCAACAACAAATTTTGGACATGGTTTTAAAAATTGTTCCCAAAAATTACAATTTTTTTACTATAATTTATTCTAATCAGGCAACGGTTTACATTGTTCATTCAATGCTTCGTTCATTTTTTACCTTTTGCGTTTTGCTCTGTTCTTATCATTCAAAATCTAGTCTCTTGCTATTTTCTCCGACCATAAAGCTGCGAAGAGTTTAGCCATATACTCATCTTCATCTTTGTGTTTTTTTCTGTGCTAGTTATATCTTTTCTGTTTATGCACATGACATTCTAGCATCTCATCTCCATTAATAGAAACTTTATGGTTACTTTTCAAGAATCAATTTATCGGGGGTTGCTTCTCCTTCTTCCTCTTTTGTTTCTGTACACATCGTTTTGGCTAGCATCTCATCTCTCTCGGTACTTCTTCTTTCTCCTCCTCCTCCTCTTCCTTTCTGGTGACCAGAGGAACCATCCGAAGAACCACTGGTTTTACCAGTTTCATCCAGTTCAAGGCCAGTTTTAATGGCTGTTCACCAATTTACCTCTTCTCCAATTCTCTTATCATACCAGACCAGACCAGTAGCTAGTCGGTTCTCGGTTGAACGACTGAACTGACTCATCCGGTTGGGTTTTCAGAACCTTGGTTTTAATGATGGTAACATTAGAGAAGAGAGTGTTTTGCAAGACTAAAACTTGGAAATAATTTAACTCTAAGCAATCAAGGAAGATTCAAGTTGAAGAACAACAAATCATACCTTAGCTTATGTTTTTTGTTGTAAGCGGTGAGGAGTATTTAGGTTAAAATAATTTTTTCAACAATTTGAGAATATCTCTTAATAATTTAGAATATTTAAACTTGTGCTTCATTCAGGTTGAGTCATTCAAGCCTTAGTTGAGACTGTAGATTCTATGTGACCTTTGATCCCCCAAGCTCGCGACTGCTCCTTCATGTTAATGACATTGGCTCTGACTCGTTCTGGTTATTATTATTATTACAGAAGAGAGAAAAGGGGAGAATTAAGAGAAAGGAAGTTAAAACAATTATTAAAAAAAACTGTGAAAACAATTAAAGAAAAGAGAAGTTAGACACAGAGAGAACCCAAAAAATGCAGACAGGTAGGATAAGATATCCGGAGACATCGAATCGAATGCTGCCACTTACTGTGCGCTGTCACAATAACTTTTCTAATAATGGCAATAACCATCGGCTCAATAATGCATCCTTAAAATCCCCACCAACAGGCATAAAACAAGAAGTGAATCTAGCAAAAAAGAAAAACAATTATAGAAAGGACAATCTAACAAACTCTTTTATTAAGACAATTAAAGAAAAGGGAAGTTAGACACAGAGAGAGAACCCCAAAAAATGCAGACCGGAAGGATAAGATATCCGGAGACATCGAATCGAATGCTACCACTTACTGTGCGTTGTCACAATAATTTTTCAAATAATGGCAATAATCATGGGCTCAATAATGCATCCTTAAAATCCCTAATCCAGCAAAAAAGAAAAACAATTATAGAAAGGGCAATCTAACTAACTGTATTATTAAGATAGGTAATGCCAAAAATTGCAATAAGTTCCCGTAAATGCAATAATCAGAAGCTGTAAGTAATGCCATAAATAATGAAGCGTGCGAAATGAATTCTTATGCCTATAACCATTAGTTCATTAATTACCCATCATCAGCGTTCCCATGGCAGAAGCTGCTACCACTTCTTTCACACCAAGCCAATCAAATGAGTTTGAGAACGAAGCTTACGATGAAGAATATGAGAAGCTTAGCCAAGAATGTAAGGAATCGCTTCTTTCTCTTTCTAGGGAGTGGGTTGGGCTTACCCATACATTTTATATTTACCAAGGCAATTGGCATGCACCAGGTCAAATCCAAGCCATACTCTCTATTCAAAAGCACTTCCAGGCAAAAGACAAAGATATTATTATTGCCACCTCACCAAAATCTGGCACGACATGGATGAAAGCCCTTACTTTTGCCATTGTGAATCGCGAGCAGTTCGCTTATAAACACTATATTTTGTCCGATTTTCTATATAAAGTACAAAAAATTTGAAAACTTGAAAAGCAAGAAAATTTCCTTTTAATTTCATTTTGAATGCAATTATTTCCTAGAATTTAGAAAAATCTAAACTCATTCTCAAAATCCAATTTCTTCCTTTTTTGAATTTCCATAGTTGTAAAAAAACTTCCAAAAAAATTCTCTTCAGGTTTTTTTGTAAGTTATCTAAATTCCAAATAAAGATTAGTAGCTTTTAAAAAAAACTAAAAGCAAAAACCAATAAAAAACCCAAAAAACTAATAAGAAAAATAAAAAAATAAAATAAAAGGTGGAACGCTATGCCTTCGGCGTTTCACCAGTTTCCCCCGTAACCTAATTTCCTCTTCCATGTAAGCAGTTGAAGAAAGTCGCCCGACGCTCAGGCTTGGCCCTTTTCCTTCTTCATGGTTAGTATCATAACGATAGGTTGCAATCCACGAGGCATCGCTACTGAATCATCGTACCAGCGCGGAAGACCTCACTCTTTTAGCTATCACCTCACTCTTTTAGCTATCATCTAATTGATGTGGTGACTATAATAATTAAAATAATATATTTTAAATAAATAATAAAAATTTGAATAAATTTTATAATTTAAGTAAAATTTTAATATAAATAATATTGAATTATTAATCTATTATTTATCACAAATAAATAATTAATAAATTTTATAATTTAATATTTAAATATATATATATATATATGAGTTAATATTTATCTATAATCATATTTTGAATTCAAAATAATCAACTAACAATTTATTATTATATTATTTATTAAGTAAATTTATAATTTTTAATAATTATATATCATAATAATGCTTACATAATATTATAATATAAAAAAATAAAATATTTTATATTAAAAATGATGTTATTTTATTTTAAAAACCAAAATATTTTTAAATTTTTTTTTAAATAAAATTAAACCAATTCAACCAATTCAAGCCCCATTCCATAGGTCCTTAGTCAGTTCGCACTAGATCCTGAACTAGCCAGTTATAAGCTTTGTCTGAATTGAATCAGACATTGGTTTCCGATTGAATCGATCAGTTTGATTCGGTTCTTACAATAAAAATAGGTATTTAGAGATGACTAAAATCTGTCGCTAAATAACTTAAAATTCATCTCTAATATGTTAAAGACAGATTTAGAAACAACATTTAAGTCATCTCTAAAAGTGATGTCGCTAAATAATTAGAGACGAATTAACTCATCTATCTCTAAATAAAAAAAATTCATCTCTAATTTCAATCAAAATTTATTACCAAAATTGTTAAAAATAATCAAATAAAATAATAGAGATAGAATATAGTCATCAGCCACCTCACCCCTGACTAGCCACCATGTGGCGGGCACCATGTCATTAGCCACCTCACCCAGGCCCCCAAGCCATGCCATCAAGGGGCCCGCGCTATATCATTGCCATGTCATTTGTGGTTTCAAATGTGTCTCACCCAAATTCGAAGCCATGACCTCTTCCCAGTACCTTTATAGTCATTATTTTACTAGTTGAATTTAAATGTTTCTGTAATTTTTATATAAAATATAAAATATATATTATTTATCTGCACACTAATATATAAACATATATATATATATCTATAAGTTAATATATTATTAAAAAATACACATATGTTTTATTTTCAATTATTAATATCATAAAATATTTCATTTATATATATATTTATATTTATACGAATATTTATATTATATTAGTTTAAATTTTAAATAATTTTCCTATAAATATATTTGTTTTTCTTTGGCAAGAAAACAATTATTTTCCTAGCCGACTATTAAATTTAATTTTTATTTTTAAATAAAAATAATTATATATATAATGTTTATGATCCATATGTTTTAATATTTTATTATTTTATATTATTTTTTGTATAGTCATATCATATAATATATATCATATTTTATATTATTTAATAAATTATATTATATATATGCTTAATATATATTAGAGGTAGGAGGAAACTGGATAGGATCGAGTTTTATGTTAGTCTATGATCTAACCCAAAGACTTGGTTGAGTATTATATATATTCATTTTGAATTTTGAAAGGAACATGTCTTTTTATTATTTATACCTCCTAAATTTAATTATGGATTCCTAATGGAAAATGATTGAAATTTTATTTAATTTATTTTTTAGTATCATTATTACTTTTAATTTTAATTTTAAAATGTAGATGTAGATTCTCAAAAGAAGATTGATTTAGAAAGAATTAATGGTTAATAAGTTTATAATAAATTTATTGTTGTCACAATTTTTTGAAATTATTATCATGAAATAGAATTAAAAATTAACTTATTAATTCAAAGTAAAATAAATTAATGAAATTAAGATAATCTACTTAAATATTTTAAACCATATATATTATTAAAGATAAACTTTTTTTTTAACCAATTCTACAAACATATCCATATAAAAAATTTATCAACATATGGATTACTAATTAAATAAAAAATATTGTTTAATATTAATTGATTATAGATGTTTGTTAATTATTAGGACAATTAAATGTCATCTATGATAAAATTGTTTGGGTTCTCTTCTAGTCTAAAACTTCTTAATACTTCAACACTTCATTTAATTTTATTTTACTACTTCTAATCCCAAATTTCTCTATATATCTGCTCTCTCCTTCATTTCTTATTTCTCATTCTCATCCTATATTTTCAATTTCTCAATCTTCTCCCATTAATTACCAAGCATGCTCTTAAAAAAAATAAAAGAAATATGAGGTTTTAGGATTATGGTGGTTTAGTTTGAGGTCACTTTTTGAAATATCTTTTAATATGATTAGAAATATAATTCATTTAACTTAAATTAGTTAACTTATGAGTTTAGTCCATTTAACATACTATAATATTTAAAAAATACCCAAAATTTGAAAATATCACTCAAAATTTAAATTAACATATTAAAATATTAAAAATAATACTATATAAAATTGAAGTAACTTAAAAAAAAATTCATGTCTAAATCTGTTTCTAAATGTGAATTAGAGACTAATTTAGAGACATACAAGGTACCCGTTACGGCGTTTATTACAAATGAGTCTCTAAAATCATCTCTAAACAGAAAATAGAGACAGATTTAGAGCAAAACATCTATTGTTGCATTCACTAAAAATACATATCCAAATTCATCTCAAAGAAAAAAAATTAGAGACAAGCTTTGTGATAAATTTTCATCCATCATAATAAATTAAAGACATCCGTCACAAAATTCATCTCTAAATAGTAAAACATTTTTAAGAAATAATAGGATATTTTTAGAGACGGATATAGAGACAAACATTTTTATTTTAGCGATGAAAAATTAGTTGTTGCTAAGTCTGTCTCTACTCTATTATTATATACGGATTTAGAGATTGATTTTATTAGAAACGATGTATACCCATCTCAAACTCCATCTCTAATATTTTTTCATTATTTTTAATATAAAAGAAAATTACTTTGCTAAAAAAAAATTATTAACTGTTTCTATTTTCGTTTCTAATAGTAACAGATTTTAATCCGTCTCTAAAATCCGTAGCTAAATGAGCTGTTTTTTTTTGTAGTGAATGCTTTTAATTGATCTATATAAGCCTTCAATAATTTCTACCTATATGCATCACGTAATTTTTTTTGTAAACAGTTAAGCATCATTTACTTGGTCATCGGAAAGATATCAAGTTGGGATTGTTTTAACTGGTGAGTTTATCTAGATATAGATCAAAGGGCCGCTAAATGTTGAAATTCCTATGTTTTAATGATAATAAAATTAGAGAAGAGTGTTTTGCAAGACTAAAACTTGGACATAATTCAACTCTAAGCAATCAAGGAAGATTCAAGTTGAAGAAGAAGAAATCATACCCTAGGTTATGTTTTTTGCTGTAAGCGATTAAGAGTATTAAGTTAAAATAATTTTTCAAACAATTTTAGAATATCTCTTAATAATTTAGAATATTTAAACTTGTGCTTCATTTGGTTGGGTCATTCATGCCTTAGTCGACACTGTAGATTCTATGTTACCTTTGATCCCCCAAGCTCGCGACTACTCCTTCAGGGTTAATGACATTGCCTCTGACTTGTCCTGACAATTATTATTATTATTATTATTCCAGAAGAGAGAAAATGGGGGTAGCGAAGTTAAGATAGTGGGGGAATTAAGAGAAAGGAAGTTAAAATAATTATTAAAAAAAACTGTGAAAACAACTGAAAAAAAGAGAAGTTAGATAGAGAGAGAGAGAGCCCCAAAAATGCTGACGTGAAGGATAAGATCCAGAGACATCAAATCGAATGCTGCCACTTACTCTGGGCCGTCACAATAATTTTTCAAATAATGCCAATAATCATCAGCTCAATAATGCATGCTTAAAATCCCTACCAACAGGCATAAAACTAGAAGTGATTAATCCAGCAAAAAAGAAAAACAATTACTGAAAGGACAATCTAACCAACTCTTATTAAGATAGATAAAGCAAAAAATTGCAACACTGCAATAATCAGAATCTATAAGTAACTACTACAGAAATGGGCTTAAGAAACATTTGATTTGCGGTTTCTAGAATGCTTTTGAAATGTTCTATATGTGATTGTTTACAAAAACTTCAGGAACGCTTGCTTTTGGTTAAAAGCGTTCCCCAGGGCTGGGCCTTCGGGAACATTGTTTTCTTTAAAAGGATCTGCAAGACCAGTCTTCAGGAATGCTTCTTACTATTAAACATTCCTGAAACTCTTTTTTTTTTAAAAAAAAAAATTTAGCTTGCTGTCCCTGTATTTCAATCATTCCAACAATCACAAAAAACAGTTTTGTTGTTATTAATCAATATCAATTTACAAATCAGAAACAATATCTATAACTACAAATTGATCAAGCAAGTAAAAATACGACCAAATTCAACATTTGACAGATTGGGAAATGAAAAAGAAAGGTTGGGAGCCGGGATTGGCTGACATGAAATAACCCAAAGATGAAACTTCTCAAACTTATATATTGTGGGTTTCAAAGACCTCTAGATTTAACCTACATACACACGGTTATTGCCAAACAAAAGGGTCTTAGGGTTGCACTCTTTTACGGTTATCCAAAGAGGTAGAGAACTTTCAACTTCTTTGGTGGCATCAAAGTTTTTTTCTGCAACAACTTTGGACAACCCAAACATATAAAACAATCCATAACCAAGCTATATGAGAAGATAGTAAATAGGCAAAACCAAAAGGTGATGCAAATATAAGAGTTGTCAAGGAAAGTTTTCTAGTTGGTCAAAAGAAAAAAAAGGAAAGCTTTCTAGAGCCAAACCTTTTGAATGGTTTTCTTAAAGCAAGTTTTGTGTTCATCCATAGAAGCCTTAATAAACTCATCAACATGATCCTTCAAATCCTCCAAGAAAGAAGCTTGCTCATTCTTCTTCTTTCAACATGAGGTCACAGAAGAGGCAGTAGCAGCTAATGAAGTCTGCTTTTCATGCCGGTTTTTCTGAGTGTCCATGACTCTGAAGAGCTAAAAGAAAAGCTACTTTCAGTAACACAATGATCATCAAGGTGTTGCTATAATATGTTTTTTTATCCAACTTCTCAGGGCTCAAATAACAAAGAACAAGTATAATAGAGGTAGTGAAGAGAAAAACTTTTTGTAAGGTAAAATTATGAAGAACAACACAAATCATGACTTTTATAATCATCATGTCATTTTTAGAATTCATGCTCAACAGATGGAGGAAAAAAACTCAGCAAAATCAAACATTCACTTCCTAATTAAATAACTTATTTGATAAAAATGTCAAGTCGATTAGCTCAATCAATGGAACAAAAGAGGGCCTGCATGAACTTGGGATCAAGCAAGCAAAGAAAAATGAGTTCGTAAAATATTCCATACTTATTCCAACGCATCTACTGTACAGCTCAAGTATTCAAATGTAGCTCTGTAACTTTATATATCTACATTGATCACAGGCACTAAATCAAAGTTCTCATATAAAATGGATGACAATGCATCTCGTATAAATAATCTAGCAAGGAACTTAAGAAAAACATAAAAAATAGCTTCCATCATTGACAGACAGTATCAAAAGGAAAAGCAACTGATCAACTACATGTATAATGATTCTCTTTAAATAAATAAAACTGCATGCCCTATGCCACAAGTTAAAATACAAGCCTTCAAAAATCATTACTTTAATGCATACCATCGCAGGCAATAGTTGATTTAAGAGTCATGAATCCCTGAGCTTGGCTTGGAATTAGATGGGATGTCCTCTTTCTATCAGTTAATTTAAAATTTAGAGCCTGCACTCAACAAAATTACAGATTATATATTCACAAGAGTCATGAATAATAGGTGTGTGAGAACCAAATCCAGAGTAGAACTCTTCACTGCAGTGCAAATAAACGAATAGATTTAGAAATTAATACAAGTATATATTAATTTAATCAGGCCAAGTAATAATATGAAGAAAAAATGGCAATTATAACTTGAGTCTATCAAGAGGCTAGCAAGAAAGATAAGCAAAATCTTTTAGGCTAGAGTAGCTATGAACCTAATCTCACAAAACAAAGCATCGAATTTAGCATAAAAGAAAATTATCTTCTGAAAATTGCTTAACTTAAATGCATGGAAAATCTTAGGCTCTTAACCACACAAACAACTAAAAAATTCAAAATGTAGAAAACATATCATGAATGTTAAATGCATGTTTGGCTTCAGCTATGAAATCAAGTTTTGGGTCCAAAATGGAGTTTGGGAAAATTTGTATATGTTTGATTGAATTTTGCTTATCCATTGGAGAATTAGTTTTGAGTCAAAACATGGTTTTTGCATAAGCAAATAGTTCCTGTGTTTCTCCGTTCAAATTCTTCATTCGTATTTATTTTGAAGTTAAATAAAAATGGGCTAATAAAAATGAGAAAAAATAAAAAATTTTGGAAAAATAAAATTTTCTTAAAATTCCTCCTATCTAATAACTAAAATATCCATTCGAAATTTTACTCTCTATAGACTACAACATATAAGAAAATGTTACATCAAGTATATTATATTCTCAATTAAATAAATGCAGATTAAATTTTAGTTCAAGTAAATTAAATTAATCATGAGATAGAATTTAAACTCAATTTAAAGAAAAAATATGAGTTTTATTAAAACTAATTTTTAAATAAATTATCAAAACATAATCATATTAGTTCAAAACTAATTTTTATCATAATTATATTAAAAAATTAATTTTATCTAAACTTATTTTTAACTAATTAAAAATGGGGCTAAAGCTGTAGTTTCTTCCCTCTCTCTTAAGATTCTTAAATTTGCTGTCATTTTTTCTGAAGTTCTAAAATAAATAGAAGTTAGACACGAGAACCAAGGTTAGAGAGGGCACCAGCTGCCATAAGGGCCTATGAATCTAGCGTCTTAGCTTAATATACAGCTTCATAAGAGTGTTCAAGGGTGTGGTTTGGTTCGGTTTTGGGACAAAAACCAAACCAAACCGAACCAATCGGTTTTCCTGCTCTTTGAACCTTGTCGGTTTAAATTTTAATCGGTTTGGTTCGGTTTAATAATCGGTTTGGTTCAATTTGGTTCAGACTTGGTTCATGCTTTTCAAAATTTTTTTTAAATAACATCCTTCTTCAAAAATTAAATTAAATAGATTATATATAGATATATTTTTTGAATAAAAATTATATCTAAATAATTTATTAACCAATATGTTTTATAAATATTACAAAAGTGAAATAAAATAGATGTGATTGTGAGTAATTGGGTGAATTTATATGTTATAATTTATTATAATATAGTTATCAGGTGTGGTTTGGTTTGGTTCAGGTCTCATTGCACTAAAACCGAACCAAACCAAACCGAGTCGGTTCCAAAAAGAGAAAAACCGAAAAGACCTCATTTCAATTTGGTTTGGATCGGTTTTTGTTGGTTTGGTTTGGTTTGATTCGGTCTGGTCGGTTTTGTTTGGTTTTGAACACCCTTACAGCTTCACGTGACTGGTAATTTTCCATGAAGAAAAAGAAAAAACATTAGTTATTAACAAGATTCAAACCCAACACCTAGAGCCCCGAAAACTAGCTTCAACCCACGAGTTGACCCATTTTGACCCGCTTTATGGTGGTTCTGAGCTGAAAAAAATAGAGCCTATATTAAGACGGTCTTTTTTCAGCCCAGACCACTTATTCTATGGGTTAAGCGGGCTAACCCGCCAAACCTGAGAGTTAGCCTGTTTAGCCGGCCAGTTTTTTTTTTCCTTCAAATTATTTCTTTTTTCTTTATATATATTTTATTTAATATTAAAATTTAAAATTAGAATTGTCTTATACTTAGAGTTGAAATTTCCCCATATTTCATATTTATTGTTGTTGGATTATAATACTTACATAAATAATGATTAATATGTGTTAATGTATTTTGATAAATTAATGGTTTATATGATTTTTATTTCTAATTTAATTTGAACTAAACTTATATACTTTTCTTTATATACTTTTCATACTATTCACCAATTAAAATTTAACATGTAGACCTTTCAATTTTTTTTAAGTTTAAGAAGTTAAAAATTTTAATATATAATAAATGACTAAATCTACAATATATTAAAAAATAATCCACATATTAATCTTTAATTGGAAAACAACACTTAAAGCACATAAGAAAAAATATATAAGTATTTTCTATTTAATTATGAATCAATCATGTTTTTTTTTTATTGTTCATATTAGTGATTTAAATTATTATTCAAATATAAAAAAATTGAAATATATATATATATATATAATATTTGGCGGGCTAACCCGCCAACCCACCTTGTGGTTCTAGGCTGGGCAAATCTCAGCCCGCCAGAAAATGAGCTGGCCCTCCCCCAGCCATTTTCTGGTAGCTGCCACGGGCCAGCCCATTTTAGGGCGGGCTGACCCGTTTCCCAGCTCTACCAACACCAAGTTTGAAAATATCCATACTACCACTAAGCTGCATGTGCTACGTTGTTATTCTTTTTTTTTTTTTTCTGGCCACATGCTATGTTGTTATCAGAGCAACAAAAATTTTAATTACTGGTTTTAGATGTTATTAATTAATTTGGAAGTTATTATTTTTTTAATTTAATCCTATTTCATTTATTCTTACTTGTTCCGTTCTCTTTTAAAAAAAATACATAAATTGAAAAATGTAGTTAAAATTAGTTAAAAATCTTTATTTTTTCAAAAAACTATTTTGTGCAATATGATATTGGTTGTGAGATTCAATTTTTTTTATTCCATAACATCTATGTGTTTAATATTTATATATTATTTTGATTACTCAAAGTGAAGCACTTATGAATTTTTCTCTCTCTTATTTGTCACACATGATTTTTTATTTTTTAAAATAAAGTAGAGTTGACATCAAAATTTTTAAAAGGGAAATTTTGGAAAATCTTTTTAATTTTAAAAAATATAGTCTACGAAACATAAAGGGTTCATGAGTCGATTGCATCATACGAAAGATATTAGGCACCCAATAACACTCATTTATAAGAACAGTTACCTTAAATTAATTATACAAAATCAATGTGGTCTTAAAATTATTTTGATTACCTTTATAAAACTTGTATAAAGAAAAGAAAAAATAAAAATAAATAAATATAATGAATTTATTTATAAAGAATGACTTGATCTAGAATAAGAGTTTAAGACCTACGTATCCTAATATAGAGATCAAATTTCACATAGTTCAGGAAAAAACTCATGTCAATGAGTTTGTGTTTTTTTAAAAAATATATATATTTTTAATAAGATAATTTTTGAATGGTTTCTTTCATTATTTCCAAAAATATAATTATTCATGTCATATATATAAATACTATTTAACTATTTATTTATAGTTTATTGATAAATCCACGGAGATTTCCAAAATCTCACATGGTCATTAACTTGTTTATATACCAATGAAAACTCTAAAAACCTCACATGAAATAACTTAAAAATATATTATAATATTATATTTAAAGAAGTATTTTTATTTAAAAAAGACGCAAAACTTTTTCAAATTTGAGATAATCTTTACTATTTTAGTTTCAAAAATATTTTCCATTAAAAAAACACATAATATGATTATTATACCAGTGGCGACATATCATAACACACGGTAAATTTATTAATTTAAATATCCACGAAGGTTTTAAAAACTTCACGTAAGACTATTTTTTTTTTAAATTGTATTAGAGAATTATTATAAAAATCTTTCATTTATGATAAATATTTAATTACAAATTTAAGGAATCTTTTATTTAAATTTCTAAAATAACAACCATGAAATTAAAATAAAATAATATATATATATATATACATATACAATTAAATTGGTATACCGGGGAGATCTATGTCGCACACAGCAAATCAATATCTATGGGAGCTTTACAAACCTCACATAACGATATTCTATTAACAGTATTAATCTCATAAATGGTGATTGTGTAATATTATAAAAAATAAATAATAAGTTAGAGATGAAAGAGCTTTGTTACCGTAGCTGAGAAAAATAATGTAATGGACTACACAACTTCAATGGCTTGATATTGTATAATATTCACGTCAATCATGCTTTGCCACCATTTACAGGAATATCATTCTAAAGCCACCGAAAATATGTGTATATAAAGAGGAGAAAACATTAAACTATATATTGTTAAAAGAAAGAAATTCTTTGATCAAAGTGTCACCAATGCTCATTATTATTCATTAATTTCTTAGAAGCAAAATTAGTTGTCAATAAGAATTACATTGCCTTACCTTATTACTTTTTCCTCAAACACAAATAGAGGGATTATAAGCAACTCGGATTATTGGTCTACATATAAAAGAATTTTGCCTCAAAGATGTAAAATAAATTAAATAATGAAAGAAATAGAGTATCACCACTATTCAAAGTTAATTTTAAATATGAAATCACTGGTTTGGAGTTGTGGATGTAATGGAAAATTATAAGAAAAAATAAAGCAAAATAAATAAGAATGGCTCTCTCTCATACATATAAAATATGTCTTTTCTCTATTAGAGATACTCATAAGTATGAGAGGCAATCTCAAAACATAACTCACAATAAAGAGAATATAAAAAAGAAGAATAATGGATTCTAAAAATGACAAAGAGGTAAACTCACCCTTTCTTTTTTTTTTCCTCTCAATGCCATCCATGTGTTTTTTTTTCTTTACTTCTCCAACTCTCCAACTCACTCTTCCTTTCTTTCTTTTTCTTTTCTTCTTCTTCTCTTTCTCTTCCTTTTCTTCTTTTTTCTCAATCTCTCCTCCTCTCTCTTCTTTCCATCTCTCCTCCTTTTTTCCTCTTTTCTTTGATCCTTCTCTCTTCTTTTCTCCCCCCATCTCTTCTCATCTTCCCTCTATTTATAGTGTCAAAAAGCAAATCATTCAATTAATACTTTAAAATCACAAAAATATCTTTTATTATTTTTCTTTGATATTCACATTGAGATTGATTGATTTGCTTTATTTTTTTCTTATTAATTTGATATCAAATCTCAATCCTTGATTTTTCTTTTTCTCTTCTCTTTTTTATATTTTTATTAACTTTTTTTAGTTTTATGAAAATCTCAAAAAGGAGAAAATCATAACTCCTTCAAATATGGCAATTTTTGAGAAATATTATTATTTTTTTACTATTTTATTTTATGTAAATTTTTTCTTTTCATATTTATTAAAAAAATTATTTTTTTTAAGGGACCCGGATAAAATATGGTGTTCACATTATTCAATGAATAAAATAATATACTACTCTTAGCTTCTTGAATTAAATATTTTTAGTCATATTTCCTTCGAAAGCTAAATATATAATCTCTTGTATCATTTTCTAATTTATTGGTGATTAATGATGGTAATGATTTTTTTTAATATAGTTGTTTGTATGATACCACTTATTTTAAAATATATATATATATATATTTTATTTCACCACATTTTCTAAAATCTTAACATGTCTCCTGCTTTGATTAAAAACAGTGCTTCATGCATCGCACGGTATCTATTCTATATATATTTATGTAGGAAGCTATTTTTCGATTATACATGTGGCTTGTAAATAGTGTCTGGCTTAGCTAAATATTTGTGACTCCACATTGCTAGTAATTTTGTTTAATGAAATAAAATTAATTTGCAAAACTTAAGATTCAAACTACAAACATTTTATTTGAAAACATGTCCACCACCATAAGCCAGATACACTTTATTATTATAGTAGTGACCACGATTTTATTTATCAGTTCACAACATCGCTATTTAATTTGGAAGTGATTGTTCTTTTGATTTAATTAGGGGTGGGGTAGATTGGGTTAAATCGGGTTTACTAGCCTACGGATAGTTCTTCCTTAGGTCTATTTTTGAGTTCTTGCATTGTAGTTATGTATTTTATTACTTATTGTATTTTTATTCAACACTCGGAAAAATTGTGAAAAAGGACCCGATTTCCTACTATGTTTGATTCAAAAGCCAAGTTATTTTCTATCATTTTGAGGTTTACTTCCTTTGGCACAATCAATTACCATGTTTATTTGCTTTAGATTTCTTGAGAGCCAACAAATATGTTTTTATTTTTAAAAATAATCTTTCTTCAATATCAACACTTTTTTGTTTTCTTATCCAATTTATATGTTTATTAGACTATTTGTGTATCTAAGACCTACTAAATTTGGTACAATATTTGACAACTTAATTTGCATTTTTCATTTATGTCAAATAACTTTTTTGCATTATTGATTAGTTGGGCCGGAATTTTGTGATTAAATCTCTACATTATTGAATTTTGTGGGCTTATTTATGATGTTAAATTTTCTTTTGTTCTTTTTCAATTACTATCATGGAAGCATAAAATGGCGTCAATTTATATCAAACAACCTTTGCTTATCTTGTTTTTTTTTTGGATCATGATCTAAAATTATACTACCTCCATCCTAATTTATAAGACTCTTTAAAAAAAATCACACAAATTAAAATTAAAGTTAGTTGAAACTCTTGATATTGTCAAAGAATTACTATTCTAAAAATGTCATTTATTCATTTCATTGACTTTTCTTTTAAAGAGAAAGGATTTAGTTGAAAAGTGAATTTATGAAGGGCATTTTCCGTAAAAAGCTTATAAATGATTCACTATATGTTCTAAAGGGTCTTATTTTTGGGGATAAATAATATTTTTGAAAAAGATCTTATAAAGGAAGACGGATGAAGTATTAAATATGTAACACATTAACCTTAGACCTCAATTCTCATGTATTAGACCTCTTTTAAAATCCATTTGATCATATTTAAAAGCTTGAATCATATTAAGAACTAAAACACAAAAAATTTAATTTTAGTGGTATTATTCACTTGGTAATACCATTTTCCCTATTAAACATTGAAATTTTATAAATGATTCTAAAAAAGTCATATTGAAGTGATTTAAGCTTTAAAAATAGCTTAAAACATTCTCTATATGAAAAAAAATATAAAAATAAGCTTTAGTCATGCCAATTAGTACAATAATTTCCATAAAAATTACTATTCATTTAGTCATTTTCCAATTTTCAAACCCTAACTTTAAAAATTCACCATGATTTCTATACTTATCAAATTTAGGTGTTCTTTTAACTTTTTGAAAAGCATATTGTATCTACTTTCAATGCATATAAATCACTCATACCTTATGCCCTGTTTCAGTCAAACACAATCTGTTTAATTAAACAACATCTGGACTGGACAGATTTGGTCATATCTTATCAAAATAAATTTCATAACAGGTTTACAATACATAAATTGTTCTCAATCCATACCTAACATCTCATAAGGACCTGACAAACATAATGGTAAAGGACCAGACGAACATAATGGTACTAAGGTACAGATTTAACAATACATACAAGATTTTACATAATAATTCAAAATAATATATCATAAGTAAGAGGATCAACTTAATCAATAGTTTCTTCTTCCTTTCCTTGTGTCTTCTTTTGATCCTTGCCATAACTTATACCTATCATGTTAATACTTTGAGTGGTGAGATTATAACAATCCAGTAGCAAGTCACATTAAAGAAAATATATCATCATATACGCTTGAAAACATTAATCATAACATTTTCATACATTTAATCACATATTGTACCATATTGTAAAGAAAAATTTTGGAAAAGTTTCCACTTAGAAAATGGACATTCTAAGGTTAAAACCCTTACATGTAAACAATCAAAACAATCATTAATCATTAAGACAACAATATGGCAAGTCATGAAAACATCATAAAGTATAATAAGATAATATAAAGCAAAAATGTAAACTTTGCTATCTTGGTGTATTCATTTGACCTTTCCTCTTGCTTCCAACCCTTTTAAGAACTTACTTAGGCTTTTTCAATCCCTAAAATATCATCAAATACTAATTAATCATTTAAATCGTTGGGTTAGTTTATAAAGTATTATAAAATCCTAAAAATTCTATTTTCTTTATCTTTTGCTTTTCTCAAATTTAACACTTGTCTCTAAGAAATTTCATTATGAGGAATCCATTTTTGGCATTATTTTCATAAAATTCCAACTCTTTCGTTGATCTTTGGTCTGGCCAAAATTAGCCTTTGAGGAGAAAAAAATGGATTTTCATGCAATTTTTGTCCAAACTCATGCAAAGCCTTCCTTTCTCAACTAGTTTATGGTTTTTACTAAGTTTCTTGCATAAAAACTCATTCCTTTCTTTTCCTCATGCTTGGCCGAGATTGATGCTTGAGAAGGAGGGGAAGAGAACTTAACAAAACCATGTTAAACCACTTGAAACCTGTGATGGAGAACCTTAGAAGACCAAGAGAGAAACTTATCTCTTGAGCTTGTCTTTCTTCTCTCTTCTTTTCCTCTTCCTTCTTCACGACAATTTCCTTTCTTTCTTAGGGAAATTTTGAGCTCATTTCTCTTATTTCAGCACACTAAGTCAGCCAAAGGAGGGAGAAAGATCAAAATCCCAACTTGCATAATTACTTCCCAAAAGTAGCTTTACACTTGTGTGGTAGAAATTAGTTACTTCTTAGGGTTAATTACCTCAAAATAATAAAATATTCTAATTCCTCAAATGCTGCAAAAACTATGCCACATCAGGGAGACATGTGTTCAAAATACTACATATTTTTTCTAGTTCAGCTACCTCCTGCACTGGTATACTTTTTACTTGAACAATTAAAGTTACTTTTATAATATTTTATTACTTTATGTACATAGGAGAAAACTATAGTGAGATCTATATTTCATTTAATATCCTATCCTAAATAATTTTTATGTAAGGTCCACATACTTTTCTTTTTCCTTTTTTTATTTTTGTGAGGCCTATAGTACTTTTTTTTACATAATTGTACTATATTCTACAACCTATTTCTCTTTAAATTGATCCATTTGGAGTTAATATATTGCTCCATTAACTCTAACATGTCATAAACTCCATTTTAACAGTAATTTTATATAATTACAAAATTTCCCCAAGAAAGACCAAATTGTGAATAACTTTTCTTTAAGGACTTATTTGCAAATATTTTTGGGGACTACACTATAAATAATTTTTTTTATCAAGGACCAAATTGAAAAAATATTTCTTTTAAGGTCCTAGCATATAATTTACCATGTTACTCCTTTTTCCATCAAATTATGTATCTCCAATTTTATCACATTTCTGTACATTTTATAATATCCATAAAATTAGGGATGTTAAAAAATAAACTCTCCTTACTATGTTGGTCTTAGCTATAATGTGATCATTAGCATTCCATTATCAATTTCTACCTCAAATTTGGTGGCTCTATTGTTTGAATGACAATCTTGGAATTTCATTGAAAAGTGAAATTAATTAATTTTTCATTGAATCATTCTATTAATATAACTCTTTTAATAAATTAAGCACATTTTATTACTCAAGGTGAAGCGCTTGTGAATTATTCTTCTTTTGTTTTTTTACACATTGTGAATTTTTCTCTATGTGAATCAAACGATCTCTTACGTTATTTTCTAATTTCTTGGTGATTAGTGATAGTTGTTTTGTATGATAACACTTATTTTAAAGTTAATATATTATTATTTTGTTATATTTTATAAAATCTTAACGTGTCTGACGCTTTCGGAAAAAAAAAAAAACAGCCCTTTGCAACATACGGGTCCACGATCTAGTTGACGTTAATAATTGGAAATAATTATTGTTCATTATTTAAATTAATTTAACATGAAGATAATGGGTATGCAAGATCCTTGTGATAATTATTTAATAATAATTAGTATTAATTATTATCTATTATTTAAGTAAAAATAAAATATCATCTAAATTATAATAAGTAATTTATGAAGATAATGGGAATAATTGGGTAAAGTCAAGATAATGGGTGAAATTACAAAAAATTTAATTTTTATTTTAATGTTATTTGAAATTTAAATATTGAAGATGTGGGCAGATAAAAAAATAAACATGGAAAACTAAATTAAATGTCATAAAAATAAATTAATTTGAAATACGGATAATGGTTGTGGAAATTCTTATTTTTTTTTAGTTGGAAGAAATGAGATCATGGAATGAAGTTAAGATCATGGTGATTTGATTTAATAAAAAATTTAGAACTTTTAATTTGTATTTTTTAATTGAAACGGTTTAAGGAAGTTGGGAATGAGATCATAGGTGAATTTTATGATTTATAATTTAAATTGATAAAATATTGTTTACAACCATGTTTATGAATAGTGCTTTTCCCTTTGTATAATGGGGATCTGTATTAGTTATTATTTAAGTTAAAATAAATTAATATATAATAAAAAATTAGGATGGAGTCGTGATTAATGCACGGTAAGTGACTCCATCTTACTTTGGGCTCCGTGCCCCTTTTTTTTGTCTGTATTTTTTTTTTATTTAAGTGGTTTCTTTTTTTAATTTATCTTTTTTTTTTACAAGTGAGGCCCATCTTTTCTTTCTTAGGTGAGCCTCATTAAAAAAAATTCAATATTTTTTAATTTTAAAATCTATATTAAATTTAATTAATATAATTTGATATCACTTTTAGAATAGGAGGAATTAGTGATATAATTTTTTTAAATTTAATATATTTTAAAATTAAATAAAATATCCCTATGTGCTCCCATGTATCCCAGGGGAGTAAAATTTAGTTATTATCTAAAATATAATAAATACTTTATGAAGATGGTTAAAGTTAAGATAATAGGTGAAACAGCAAAAAAATTAATTTTGATTTTAATATTGTTTGAAATTTGAATCTTGAAGATGTTGGCAGATAGAGAAAAAAAAGAATGGAAAACAAAATTAAAAGTCGTACAAATAAATTAATTTGAAATACAGATAATGGTTGTGGAAATTGACAATTCATGTTTCTAAAAAAAATTGGAAGAGATTAGATCGTGGTGTGAAGTTAAGATCATGGGTGATTTAATTTAATAAAAAATTTACAACTTCTAATTTGTATTTTTTTTAATAGAAACAGTTTTGGAAAATTGAAAATGAGATCATGGGTGAATTTTAAAATTTAAAATTTAAATTGGAAAGACACTTTATAACAATACTTATGAATGCTTTTCATTGAGAAATACTGATATAAAGGGGATTACTCAAATAATTCTCTTAATTTTGGCAAAAAAAAAATTCTCTTAATAATATTTTTTATAAAATTTAAAAAAATATATTGATATGTTGATACAAAATATCTTTTGATAATCCTGCTACCCATAGTGAGCTCAAAATTGATTGTGACCTTGGATCCTAAAGAACTGAAACCTTAGGTAGACAATTTTTGGGAATTGAATATTTAGTTTTGCGTATTCCATCACTCCATGATATGAGTGTACTTCTATTAGGGAAACGAGACAAAGTCAATTTTAAACAAAATTTTATATATTGAATTTTCCTATAGTTTAAAATAGTAGTGGAAGATTTGAAAAAGGAGAAATTACATTTTGGGACCAAGATGTCAAATTAATCACAAAGAAGGATTTTTAACTAAAATTCAGTGGTAAAAAAGGGAGACTGAGTTGCAAAATTGGAAGAACAAGTAGTAAAAAAATCTGTTTTGTAATTAATTTGAGATCTTGGTCCCAAAATGTGATTCCCCCTTTTAAAAATATCCCTCGTCATACTAGATGATTTGATGTAGGTATCTTTGCGGACGCTAGTTACTCGATCTACATATTAAATCTAAAATCATAAGAGAAAAAGTAGTTAGAAGAAATACAAGAAAACAATTTAGGCAAATAGTTCTTCCAACTAGTTATGTGATTTAATGATTGAGCCTAAGATTTAGTCTCAATTAGTCGGGGAACCAGAATGTGACTTAAGCTCAACTCAATTTGTCCCTATTTAATAACTTTAACCATCATCAGTTATTAAATGTACATTTAAATTTGAATTTGAATTCAAATAAAGATAAAAATAAAATTATGACTGAGTTTATTCTTATTCCCTAAAATCACTCAACTAACAATATCTTCTCTTGAAGATAAGGATCATATTCAGTTAAGATATATTTAGTTAAACAAACAATATAAATGTATAATTTGAATGAATTCAAATTAAGTATTACCAAATTAAATATATTTAACATTCTCCCACTTGATCCGATCTTGATTTTTCAGTTAATATATCAAAAAATATTTAAGCAATACTACAAGAATCATGACGGTTGGTCATCTAATTCTGCGAGTATTACCTTACATATATCACAAGTAGCACCCTTACTTTATGAGAAATTATCTTTATAAATAAACCTTAAATGTCTATTCGGTTCCTTACTTAATATTCATCAATTTCACCATAATTGTATACAATATATATAGAGAGAGTTGATAAACTACAAATACAAATTTCATTATTTAAGTACACCTCATCTAGTTCACAACAATGTAATCTGTCTCATACGAGGTGTATGATCCTTTATATTCTTTAATTGTATGCTTTTAATTAAGAATCTTCTCTTTATGTGTTATATGAGCATTTAACCTTATATGGTCAAAACACTTCTTTGTGACCTCAAATGAATCCTCAATTTAAAACCCAAGATAAAATTCAACATTTCTATAAACTTACTTCTAAACAGAAATCAAATCCAGCATTTATGGTGGAAGTTAGCAATTAATAATTTCTAAGTAATCTTGCACTCCTCCATAATTTGTTCATCTAGCATTATGATGTGTCATAATGTTGATCTTTTAAAGTCAACTTATTATACTAAATTGAACAAATACCACATTTTTTCTAATTATTGATCTTTTATATGTAAACATGAATTTTTAGTATTCTTGGCAGCTTATCTTTTATTATCTATACATAAATTGTTTTGGGATCTCTACAATATTCTTTTCATAAAGACTATGTCAATTTATGTGTACATTTAGACATACATTATGTCTTTGACTATTAGTATAAAAGAAATATTCTTCTAATCTCTTTCCAAATCTTATTAAGGATATATGGCAAATATATGTGTCACATATGATAAATAGACCTTATTCATAAATGTTCAAATGCTTACAAATATATGTTCATTATGATAATTCCAAAATTTTTGAGAATTATTTCTTTATGCATTTCTAAAGATACTTCACCTATATCTTTTATATCATAACTTTTGAACAAAGTTATTATATCATTTGTGACATCTCAAGTCACTCGTCAAAAGCACTATATCATCTATAAGTAAAATTAA
Source organism: Adenanthera pavonina (assembly GCA_026686845.1). Classification (NCBI taxonomy): domain Eukaryota; kingdom Viridiplantae; phylum Streptophyta; class Magnoliopsida; order Fabales; family Fabaceae; genus Adenanthera; species Adenanthera pavonina. The sequence goes on from JAIVEN010000017.1 coordinate 18,119,777, forward strand.
ATAGATGACTCAACTCCTACTAATCCAGTGATATGAATAAGGATTTATGATGTTTTCAACGTTATCTAAAATGAATCACATTATGAGACTTCAACTACTACCACCATGGGAAGTCTTGCTTAACTAAATTCTCCTTAGTGCTGATTGAACCCTTCACATTATTTCATATACATCTCTCTCTTATAATCATAATGAAAGCGATAATTTCCATAATATTCCAAATAAATTAGCATATAGATTCATGATAATAATGAAGGAATCATTCATTAATATAGGAAAAAATCCTACTATCATCAATCCATTCTTTTATAGAGAAAACCTTTAACAAATAATCTTTAATTTGTAATATATAATATTGACTAGTGAATTCATTATAGTCTTGAAAACCCATTTATGGCTAAGAAAATTAGCCTCACAATTAATTCTACAAATTCTTAAATGTCATTTGCCGTGGGATCTCTCATATTTATCATGAAATCAGGCCTTAATTTGAAACTTCATTTATTATATGTGAAAAAATATGCGATTATCCTTAATGTTCATGTTCTAATTAACTTTCTTAATGTACATCATGTAGTTACTAAGGATTGTCAAATTCTCAATCATAATTAGTCATAATTCAATATATTGTTAAGATTAAAGTTACATAATAAGAGTTCCATCCATAACTATTTTGAGATATCTTTTGTTCTTTATGAGATTTCTATTAAATAGTTTATAGCATCTATGACATTGATACTCTTAATTTCCAATATAACCAATTAGACTTTAGAACTTCATTATGCTTTACACTCATCTTATGAAAAATAAGTTTCACGTAAAACTAGTTTTCCACCATAATTAGTGGTTTCAGTCATTCATATGTGATCATTCTTGATGAATTTGCCATATGTGTTAGTTAGGCTGGCTTTCCAAGAGGGGGGTGAATTGGGAAATTTAAAATTTTCTGCCAAATGCCAAAGAGGTGAAGAATGCAATATATGGAGGCAAAACAGAGTATAAATAAATAACAGTAAAAGTAGCAGAAAAGAGAAGAAGACTCAGAAATTTATCCTGGTTCGGTCTCTCCACTTGATCTACGTCCAGTCCCCAAGTCACCACTTGAGATTTTTCACTATTCAGCAAGAATTCAACGGGCTTCTTGCAAGTGCCACAGTACAACGTTAGTGCTCTATTTTCTAGAGCTCACTCAATCTTTTTCTGCACTTTCACAAAGTGCTTTACAATCCCTTGTGATAACTCCTCACAAGAAAATCTATCTTCCAGATGAAGATTAGATTATTTACAAAGATGAAACTCTCTTGAATAGAGTGAATATAAAAGTTGAAGTACAAGTATTGAAGTAAGAGGGTAAAAGTCTTTGAGAAGAAGATTTGACAGAGTTTCAGTATATACAAATTTTGATTCGTTCCCCACTACTTCAAATGATGTTATATTTATAGATTTAGATCTCAAATGTCCGTTAGAGACAAAATCTATCTGTTGGAGAAGTTATCCAACGGTTACTTTGAAAAACTATCCGTTAACCAACCGCATTTAATTCTTCTGACATACTGAAATTCGAATTTTGGTTGGTCAACAGACAAATTTCGAAGGAACCGAAGGTTAAAGCTTCCAACGTTGAAATACTGAAGTTCGTCTGTTCATGAAGTGAAATTCGAATTTTGAAACTTAGAAAATGTTTTCATGTTGTGACATATGAATCTCCAAGAGAAAAATTTTTCTGTTAAGTGTGAACAATGTTTTCAATTTGCTACAGTGCCCTCAAAATTTGAATTTTGGTGCCCCAAAATTTGTCTATTTTCAACAGGCTCAAAAAGCATAGTAGTTTATTTACTTCGAAATTCGAATTTTCAATGAGTGAAATTCGTCTGTCAGAGAGACCACTTTTCAGACTTACTTTAATATTCGAATTTATAAACACTGTCATTCGTATGTCAACATATTATTGCAACAGACTCACAACCTTAGCTTCTGAAATTCGAATATCCATGTTCAAAGTTTGTCTGTCAGTGAGCAATTTTGAAACTCAATATAATCTTGATTTCAGATGAACTTAAACATTGTTTCAGACGAATTTCTTCAGTTTTCATAAGTTTCATTTTGTTTGAAGTTTGAATTTTGAAAACTCAAAGTTCCTCTGTTGCTCAATTGCTTCTTTCAGACACTTATGAAAATTCAAATTTTGAACAACCAAAATTTGTCTATCAGAGAGGCATCTCTTCAGACTTACTCAGTTTTAGCTCGAAATTCGAATTTCCAAAGCCAAAGTTTGAATTTCCAATATGACAGTTCAATGTAAACTTTTCAAACTTCGTATGTTGGTGGGTATTTTTCAAATATTTCATAAAATTAAGTTTTTAAAACATCTTTTCATCAAATCAAAGTCTTTTACCCATATTTAAACATAATTAAACATCCTACAACGAATCTTGCACAGATTTCTCCAGAATTTCCTCACTTGAGTCTTTTGGTCATCTTTGATATCTTCATTCCAGGCTCTTGAGAGTTGATTTGGAATCATCAAAATTTCTTGATTCAACATTCTCCCCCTTTTTGATGATGACAAAACAACTTACAAATTGGATTAGTACTTGGGTTTGCTTTAACAAGCTCCCCCTCAACATATGCATTATATTTCAAAAGATATCATATATAATAAACCAAGTGAAGAGATCCAGGAAGTGATAAGTACAAATCATTGCAACCAAGGAATTCATTCATTTCAATACTTGTTGCTTTACAGAGATTAATCAAAGTTCTTCTAAATACACATAATAAGTACAAAATGCAAACAGTCAAAACAGAAACACAAACAATTGAAGCATTAAACAGCACTACAAGAGGACTCAAGCCTAAAATCTAAACAATTCTTCAATCATTTCTTCTTTGGCTTGGTCTTCTTGCTGTACGTTTTCCCAGATGGCTCAGCAGCAGATTTTCTAGTTTGCTTCTTCTTCTCCCCCTTTTTGGCATCATCAGGAAGGCTAACAAAATCAATCGGAGGACGGATCTGAGAAACTTGAATGGCTTGAAGTGGCACAGGAGCAAAAGGGATTTCTGGTTCAACTAGGGGCTCAGTGCTTGGATACTCATTAGAGATCTCTAGCAGCTCTTGCATTGCCTGCCTGGAAAGAGCTAACTGAGCTCTCTATTCCTTTGAAAGCCCATAAGCAGCAAGAGAGGGAGGAGCTGGTTCATCAGGATGAAACATTTCCTCAAGCCTTCTTCTTTGAACTTGCAGGAGAGCACTGTGAGCAATAGCTTCATAATCAACAACAGGTACAATGCTTCTCTCTTCATTGCTTGCACCCTCCTGCATAGAAGAGGTGGAAATGGCTACCACCAGTCTTTCAACTTGCTCAAATTCTTAAGTGGAAAGAATTGAATCCTGAGCATCTTCTTGCATAGGCTCATGAGGGCTTGTTTCTTGAAGTCCTTCTTCTTCCAAACCATAGTCCAAGGGTGGACTAGGACTTAGTGTCCTCATAGTATCAGCAGGCTCAGCACCATCTACATCATCATGCTCAGAGGAGACTAGCTAGAAGGGGCTTGGAGGCTCAGGGGTTGGAGATTGGATAGGCACAGAAAACCCTGGCTGAGGTGGAGCTGATGTGGTAGGTATTGCATTTATGATATCTTCATAAGCATCAGCCACCACTTTTATGTTCTTTGCCAACTGATGTATCTGATCTTGCAGATAAGCAAACTTTGCATTTTGCTCATCTCTGATGCTAAGAATAAGTGTTGACAGGCTGTCATACAATTCAGTGACCTTGGTTGGCTTGGCACGATAGGAGGGAGTGGCTGGAATGTGAGTAGGCTTGGATGAGGATGGAACTGGCTGAGAAGGTTGAGGTACAGATCTTGCAGGGGTCTCAGAGGTGCCTTCTTACTATAGGGAGGTATCTGTGACAAAGAATAGATCCTCAGTTCTTCCTGCTCCCTTTCCAACCCATCTTCCTTCATCCTTCTCAATTCTCATTCTTTGCAGTTCTTCCTCCTTAAAGATCTCAAAGGGCTTTCCCTTCCCCTTTTTAAGATGTTGAATTCTGACATATTGCAGAATTCTGGAGATGATAGCTACATAGGGGAGTGTGGAGTCATTCCTCTAATCCCTTGCCTTGATCATGCGTTGGAGTATGATATGTCCCATGTTGATTAGCTTTCCACGCATGATTGCTGCCATGACATATGCCTCTGCCCTTGTTATCAGATTGAAGCTACCTCCTTTGTTGAATATGATCCTGGACACTATGTAGTGCAGGATCCTTACTTGAACACTGAGGTCTGTGGGCTTCAATACATTTATGGATGGCCAGTTTTCCTTTCTTTTGAACAATGTCCTCAGAATTGTGTTCTCCTTGTAGTTCAGAAAGGGGCCACCTTCTTCATCAGCAGTTTCTGCCTCATCCATGTATCTAGATGCAGTGATGTCAATCTTGAGGCCATCCTGCCCTGGAATCTCCAATACCTCATTAAACGTCTCATCAGTGAGCCAGATGGTCCTTGATCTCAGATTGACTGCCCATTTCTTCTTCTTGCTGTTGTATTTTAAGGACGCATACCAAGACTTCACTACCTCATCATTATATCTCTCCAATACTTCTAACAGATTCTTGTATCTCATCATCCATATGCCAGCATCAAAACTATTAGAGACCAAGAAATCCTCCAAGTTTACACAATGTGGCTTGATTACCTTTTTGTTGGCAAACTTGGTGGAGTATTCCTTTTGAATTTGTGGAGTGCTCCATAATGGTAGTGTGGTAAGCTCGTATTCTCCAGATTCAGTGCTTGAGGAAGAAGTGGGAGTAACAGGTTCAACAGCAACAGGAACAGGGACCGAAGGTTCTGCTGTCTTCAAGGAAGAGGGTCCAGCCTTCTTTGATTCTCCCTTGCGTGTGGTTTTCTGGTGTTTGGAAGGAGTTTCTTTGCTAGATTCTGCCTTTCTCTTCGGTTTTTCTCCTTCCTTTGTGGCATATTGGGATTTTACTTAATGTTTTGGGCGAGCTTCTCCTTTGCCAGCTCCTGGATTCTTGACTCTTGCCATTTTCGCGGATGAATGTTGAAGAATATAGCAAAGAATAGATTTAAAGGATGTGAAAGGAAGTTTAATCGGTGGGAAATAATGGTTTTTGGTCAGAATTGAAGAGTATTTAATGAAGGATTAGAACAGACTCAGAGAGAATGGGAATAGGGTTGCGTCTGTTCAAATGAAAACCGTCGGTTTTAACGTATGTAACCGTCTGACAGACAAATTTTGAAGGGTCAAAATTTAAACTTCGGACAGTTACAAGTTAAACCGGTCAGTAAAGCTTACTGACAGACGAATTTTCTTCAGAAAGTTCATCTGACAGTGGCTTGGTTTAAGCAACACAAGATGAACAGACGAACTTTGTCTCAACAAAGTTCAAATTTTGAAGAATAAACACCAAGCAGCAGACAAACCACCAAACAACAGACGAATTAACCATACAAAACTTCATCTTTCAAAGATTTAACATTGAGGAGTATGCTTCAACAGATGAATTTTAAGTTAGAAATTCGAATTTCTATACTTTGTAAAAGTTATCCAACATTCGTATGTTAAGAGACAAATATTAGTACAATTATCATGTTGGACAGTCATAACTTTGAAATTTTGTTCTTTAAAATTCAAATTTTGAAGGATCAATAGACGAATTTCGAGGCATCACCGAGAACTGTTCCTTCTAATAACAGGCTGAAGTTCGTCTGTTAGGCATCCGAAATTCGAATGTTGACCATGCTGACTTCCTCAGAAACTTAGTTTTTCACGGAAATTCATCTAACACATAATCAATATATGAATTTTAACTTTAAAGACTTACAAATTAGATCCAGAAACTCAGAATTTTTGTCCTTTTCTTCACTTTTTGATTGTTCCATTCCAGTGTGCTCCATTTTTCTGATTTATTGCCTATGAATCTCATGAGGAGCACCTGCAATTTAAATTAAACATACTCCAATACTGAAGTTAGAATTAATTCAATGTTGAAATATTTAAAAACAGAGTTGCACAAAGATTTACTTACAGTTCATTGGGATTTATCATACCCAATTCTCTTCTGATTTTGTAATATCTGTCTTCTGATAGAGGCTTTGTGAGGATGTCAGCAACTTGATCTTCTCTAGGGATGTATTCCAATCTAATTTCTCCTTTCAGAACGTGATCCCTTATGAAGTGGTGCCTAACTTCAATATGTTTTGTCCTTGAATGCATGACAGGATTCTTTGTGATATTGATGGCACTTTGGTTATCACACATTATTGGTATTTCTTTCAACTCAACCTCAAGATCTTCCAATTGCTGTTTCATCCAGATGATTTGGGCATAACAGCTTCCAGCTGTAACATACTCAGCCTCTGTTGTGGATAACGCTACACTGTTCTGCATTTTGCTAAACCATGAAACCAAGGATCCTCCAAGAAACTGACAAGTTCCACTTGTGCTTTTTCTGTTAGTTTTGGATCCTGCAAAGTTAGCATCAGTGTATCCTTTGAGATCTTCTCCATTACCCTTTGGATACCAAAGACCCATCTGTGATATTCCAATAAGATATCTGAAGATTCTTTTCACAGCAGTTGCATGGGTTTCTTTGGGACATGATTGGAGCCTTGCACACATACAGACACTAAACATAATGTCAGGTCTGCTGGCTGTTAAGTATAGCAGGGATCCAATCATTCTTCTGTTCTGAGTTATGTCAAACAGTTTCCCTTTTTCATCCATATCCAGTTTAGTTGCAGTAGCCATAGGTGTCCCCACTGGCTTGGCATTTTCCATTCCAATCTTTTTCAGCAATTCCTTCAGATACTTGGATTGATTGAGGAAGATACCATCATGGCACTGTTTGATTTGCAATCCAAGGAAGAAGTTGAGTTCACCCATCATGGATATTTCTAATTCCCCCTGCATTATCTTAGAAAAATTCTTGCAAAGAGATTCATTAGTGACACCAAATATGATATCATCAACATAGATTTGAACAATAAGTAAATCTTTATTTTCTTTCTTAGTAAATAAAGTTGTATCTACTTTTCCTCTGTTGAACCCCTTTTCAGTTAGAAAATTACTCAATCTTTCATACCATGCTCTAGGGGCTTGTTTTAAACCGTAAAGAGCTTTCTTTAGTTTATACACATGGTTTGGTTTTGTAGAATCCTCAAAACCTGGAGGTTGATCTACATAAACCTCTTCCATGATATATCCATTTAGAAAAATACTCTTTACATCCATTTGATATAGCAGGATATTTTTCATGCATGCATATGCTAACAGAATTCTAATTGCTTCTAATCTAGCTACTGGAGCAAAGGTTTCCTCAAAATCGATACCCTCTTCTTGATTATATCCTTTAGCAACCAGTCTAGCTTTGTTTCTGATGACTGATCCTAATTCATCAATTTTATTTCTAAAAACCCATTTTGTACCTATGACAAGATGATTTTTGGGTCTAGGCACTAAATCCCAAACTTAATTTCTTTCAAACTGATTTAATTCATCCTGCATAGCTAGAATCCAGTACTCATCAGTCAAGGCTTCCTCAGTACATTTAGGTTCAATTTGTGAGATGAAAACACAATTAATCATTTGATCCCTTAACTGTTTTCTGGTTCTAACTCTCTTTTGAACATTCCCTATTACTTGATCAACAGGATAATTCCTTTGATATCTCCAAGCTCTAGGGAGTTCTTGAGACATTTCTTCAATATTTTCATCTTCAAAATTCCTCTCCTGAATATCTTCTTCTATGTTAATAGATTCAGATATTTTTAGAGATTCAATTTTACCTTCTTCAGAGATATCTAACTTTTTAAAGTTTGAAACAAGATCATTTTCATCATAAGCATATTTAGAAGTAGTTTCATTTTCAATAAATACTACATGCACAGATTCCTCTATTGAATTAGACCTTTTATTAAAAACTCTAAATACCTTACTTCTACTCGAATAACCCAGAAATATACCTTTATCGGATTTAGGATCAAACTTACCCAGATTTTCTTTCCCATTGTTGTGAATGAAGCATTTGCACCCGAACACATGGAGATGTGACAGATTTGGCTTTCTTCCCTTGTACAGCTCATAAGGAGTCTTTTCAAGGATTGGTCTAATGTAGGCTCTATTTATGATGTAGCTTGCTGTATTTACTGCTTCAGCCCAAAACACTTGAGATAACTCCTTTTCATTCAGCATAGCTCTAGCCATCTCTCTAATGGTTCTGTTCTTTCTTTCTACTACTCCATTCTGTTGAGGAGTTCTTGGAGCTGAGAAGTTATGATCAATTCCATGCTCATTGCAGTACTCCAGAAAGTATGAGTTTTCAAACTCTCCTCCATTATTTGACCTGATTGACACAATAGAAATACCTTTCTCATTTTGTACTTTCTTAGCTAAGGTTACAAATGTATCAAAGGTATCACTTTTAGAGGAAAGAAATAATGTCCATGTAAATCTAGAATAATCATCTACAATGACAAGCACATACAGATTTCCACCAATGCCTTTTACTCTAGATGGACCAATTAAGTCCGTATGTAGTAATTCTAGTGGTCTAGTTGTGGTGACTATGTTTTTAGGTTTAAAAGAGGATTTAGTTTGCTTTCCTCTTAAGCATGCATCACATTCTTTGTCTTTTTCAAAAGAGATTTTAGGTAGGCCAGTGACTAACTCATTTTTAACCAGTTTAGAAAGTTGGTTCATGTTAACATGATAATTTTCTGTGCCACAACCAACTATCATTATCCTGACTAATCAAACAAACAGAATCTGAGGGAGGAAGTTCATCAAGATCAATAGTATAGCAGTTACCATCCCTTTGAGCTTTGAGGATTACTTTGTGATCACTTTTTCTGATGACCAGGCAAAACTTTGAGTCAAATAGCACCCAATTTCCTTTGTCACATGTTTGGCTCACACTCAACAGATTGTGGTTGAGGCCTATCACAAACAGCACCTCTTCAATGGATGTTTCAGGATTCTTGCCCACAATGCCAATGCCGACTATTTTGCCATATTGATTACCTCCAAAGGTCACCTTTCCTCCTTTCTTGTCTCTAAGGGTGATGAACTTCTCCTTGTCACCGGTCATGTGGCTTGAGCAGGCACTATCCATCTACCATTTGTTGCTCTTTTTAGCTTTGAGACAGACCTGCAACACAGGTTTCAAGTTTTCTTTTTAGGTACCCAAATCTGCTTGGGTCCTTTTCTGTCAGTAGTATTTTCCCTAGATATAGATGTACCTTTGGGAACCCATTTAACAGTTTTGTTTAGTCCATTTTTCTTCAAAGCACAAGAGCTAGAAATATGCCTTTTTTTGTTACAGAAGTTACAGGTGGTAAAGGGACTGCTAGATTAAGAGGCAGGAAGAAAACAATGCAGATAATATTTTTGTTTTGCATGACTTGGTTGATTATATGATTCAATGCGAGGTGACATATGATCTTTACTTTTATTTCCATTAGCATGCACAAAATGTCTCATGTATACATTCTAATTCTTCTTCCTAATCTTTTCTTTAACAGCACATGGATCATAGCCAAGTCCAGCTTTTCCTTGTAATATTCTTTGGCTCCCCATTAAAGCAAACAACATATCTTTTCCTCTAATAAGCCTAGACATGCTTTTCACTAAATATTCATTGGTTTGCTTTAGATCAGTGCATGATTTACAGCAGACAGATTCAGCAATAGGTAGAGAAACAATTTTAGAGATATTTTGTTGGGATTCTAGTTTGTTGATCCTTTTCTTAGCTAGTTTCAGTTCTTTAGCAACTTTAACAAACTCATCATGCAGCTCATGAAATGCATCCAGTAATTCAGAATAGGAAGGTTCAGATTCATATACCTCATCCTCTTGGTCACTGCTACATGGAATTTCAGCTTCTTTTGAGGCAAGTGCCATGAGACATATGTTGGCAATTTCATCTTTTTCATCTTCTTCCTCATCTGAGCTGTTGCCCCATATTGATGAGATGTAGGCTTTCTTCTTCTTGCCTTTGTCAGCAGCTTTCTTTTCTTTCTCTTGCTTCTTGAGGAATTGTGGACAATCCCATTTGATGTGTCCCTGCTTTTTGCACTCATAGCAAGTCACAGGCTCTTTTTGTTCCCTCTTACTACCTCCAACAGCTCTTTTCCTGAAGATTTTCTTGTTCCTTTTTTTGCTGTAGAATCTTTTAAAATTTTCTGACCATCATAGCCAGAGTTTCTTCATCTAGCTCCTCTCCATCGTCAGATTCTTCCTCCTTTTCTTCAGCACCTTTGAGAGCAAGGCCTTTCTTCTTTCTGTCTTGTCCAGCTTCCTTGAGAACTTTCATTTTTCCCTCATATTCCTCAAGGCTGCCGAATAGAGCTATGACAAAGGCCATTGATTCTCCTCTGGCTTCCTCTATTGCTGTTACTTTAGGTTGCCATTCCAGAGGGAGAGCTCTGAGAATTTTCCTTACTTTCTCTATTTGAGTGTACTCCTTTCCCAGGCTCTTTAGTTGATTCATAATGAGAGTGAATCTCTTTTGTAGCTCTTTTACAGTTTCTCCTTTTGCCATTCTAAAGCTCTCATATTCTCCAATGCAGGTATTCAATTTGTTTTCCCTGACTCCAGTTGTCCCTTCATAAGTAATTTGCAGGGTGTCCCACATTTCCTTTGCAGTGGAGCATTGGGAGACTCTGTAGAATTCATCCTGATTTAAGGCACTGACCAGACAATGTTTTGCTTTGAAATTCAGCAAGACTCTTCTTCTGTCCTCCTCATTCCATTCAGCTTCTAGCTTTTCTGTGTGCTTTCCATCTTCTTCTAATGCCATTGGGACAAAGTCTCCCTTCTGAATGACTGACCAGATGTCCAGATCAATTGACTGGAGATAAATTTGCATCCTCATCTTCCAGTGCCCATAATGTTCTCCACTGAAGTCAGGTGGTCTATTTGTGTTGTTGCCTTCTGGTAAGATACTCTCTTTAAAGCCAGCCATTGTAATTCCCGGACTGTGAGATCCTTTGATTGGGAATCCGGGCTCTGATACCACTTGTTAATTAGGCTGGCTTCCTAAGAGGGGGGGTGAATTGAGAAGTTTAAACTTTTCTGCCAAATGCCAAAGAGGTGAAGAATGCAATATATGGAGGCAAAACAGAGTATAAATAAATAACAGTAAAAGTAGCAGAAAAGAGAAGAAGACTCAGAAATTTATCCTGGTTCGGTCTCTCCACTTGACCTACATCCAGTCCCCAAGTCACCACTTGAGATTTTTCACTATTCAGCAAGAATTCAACGGGCTTCTTGCAAGTGCCACAGTACAATGTTAGTGCTCTGTTTTCTAGAGCTCACTCAATCTTTTTCTGCACTTTCACAAAGTGCTTTACAATCCCTTATGATAACTCCTCACAAGAAAATCTATCTTCCAGATGAAGATTAGATTATTTACAAAGATGAAACTCTCTTGAATAGAGTGAATATAAAAGTTGAAGTACAAGTATTGAAGTAAGAGGGTAAAAGTCTTTGAGAAGAAGATTTGGCAGAGTTTCAGTATATACAAATTTTGATTCGTTCCCCACTACTTCAAATGATGTTATATTTATAGATTTAGATCTCAAATATTCGTTAGAGACAAAATCTATCCGTTGGAGAAGTTATCTAACGGTTACTCTGAAAAACTATCCGTTAACCAACCGCATTTAATTCTTCTGACATACTGAAATTCGAATTTTGGTTGGTCAACAGACAAATTTCGAAGGAACCGAAGGTTAAAGCTTCCAACGTTGAAATACTGAAGTTCGTCTGTTCATGAAGTGAAATTCGAATTTTGAAACTTAGAAAATGTTTTCATGTTGTGACATATGAATCTCCAAGAGAAAAATTTTTCTGTTAAGTGTGAACAATGCTTTCAATTTGCTACAGTTCCCTCAAAATTCAAATTTTGATGCCCCAAAATTTGTCTATTTTTAGCAAGCTCAAAAAGCATAGCAGTTTATTTACTTCGAAAATCGAATTTTCAATGAGTGAAATTCGTCTGTCAGAGAGACCTCTTTTTAGACTTACTTTAATATTCGAATTTATAAACACTGTCATTCGTATGTCAACATATTATTGCAACAGACTCACAACCTTAGCTTCTGAAATTCGAATGTCCATGTTCAAAGTTCGTTTGTCAGTGAGCAATTTTGAAACTCAATATAATCTTGATTTCAGATGAACTTAAACATTGTTTCAGACGAATTTCTTCAGTTTTCATAAGTTTCATTTTGTCTGAAGTTCGAATTTTGAAAACTCAAAGTTCGTTTGTTGCTCAACTGCTTCTTTCAGACACTTATGAAAATTTGAATTTTGAACAACCAAAATTCATCTGCCAGAGAGGCATTTCTTCAGACTTACTCAGTTTTAGCTCGAAATTCGAATTTCCAAAGTCAAAGTTCGAATTTCCAATATGAAAGTTCAATGTAAACTTTTCAAACTTCGTATGTTGGTGGGTATTTTTCAAATATTTCATAAAATTAAGTTTTTAAAACATCTTTTCATCAAATCAAAGTCTTTTACCCATAATTAAACATTCCACAACGAATCTTGCACAGATTTCTCCAGAATTTCCTCACTTGAGTCTTTTGGTCATCTTTGATATCTTCATTCCAGGCTCTTGAGAGTTGATTTGGAATCATCAAAACTTATTGATTCAACAATATATTTGATTACTCCTACTAATTATGACATTTCTCAATAAACTTGGCACTCATAATTTCTATATATCCCGTATATGATAGATATTATAGTTTTTATCATTTAAACTTATTTACATTTTCATCCAAATATGTAATAACAGGCTTAAGGGACAGCTTTCATTTAGTTTACCTTTACAAGACTACTGCATGAAAGCAAATCATTTAAATTAAGATTCCAACCTTATATGCTTCAAAAGATGTATTTAATTTACAAAAAAATGTTGGAACTTTATTTTAAATGTCCATTGTTGTCTTGAGTGAATTTGTCCATCACTAGTGTACTTATAATAATATCAATTCACTTAATTAACCCCACTTTATTAATTCGTCTATTGGATTAACTCTTTACTTTTATTTTACATTCTTATTAAAGCATCATATGCCTTATCTTAATTACAAAGCAAGTAGTATTCATGAATTATGAGAAGTCAATAATAATAGGAAATAATCATTTTAAACAATTAGAACACAAATACAAGACATTAGTGTGTATAATCTCTGGCAATTAAATTCTTTCAAACATATATGTTTGCTTTATCATTGATACAGTTCATATATGAATTAGAATTAATAAGGTTTTGAGATCAAATAATCTCATTCTTTATTAAACTTGTTAACTCTTTTTAATGGAGACATTGATATTCTCTTTTTTCACATAATAGGAAAATTTTTTATCCATGATATGCTTTAACTAAATGAGATTTAAAACCCATTAAAGATAAGAATTTTGAGAGGTCATTACACTTTATATGCCTATTTCTTCATGATCTATCCTTTGAACTAAATGATCCATTATTAGAATCTCTTTCTAATCCAAATTTGAATCCAATTTTTCTTTCCACATATATGTCCAATAATATTTATTCTACATATCTCCTTATGTGTGTCATGAAAAATTTATGATAGTTTATACTGATAAGATATCTAATTAATGATTGACTACACCATAATTAATGGAGAATCTCTTATCTTGAGAGTTATGTTTCTCACCTATATATTATGCCATTTACATATCTTTGATGTTTATCAACTTTATAGAGAATTACTTTATAGTTAGAATACTAAATAGTGACTTATATCAAAATTACATCAATTGCTTATAAATAGATTTTGACATCTCCAAATCATTAATGTAGTCAAATATTTAGCTACGTATTGAGATTTAATTATTATTGTATTGAGATAATTGTATTAGTCTCATAATTCATACAATACTATCTCATACTAATATTAATGGGTACAGAAACTTTAGGTTAAGATGTCATAGAGTTAAGTATTTTCTCCTTTAGACTCTATGATTGTTTCTAAACAAATAACAATTCAAGAGATGATAATAACATTGCAATTTGAGGATTCAACTTAAAACATACTTATACGAATTCTATAAGAGGCAATCTTCCATTACATTTAAAAATATGTGCTTACAAATATAACACATACTAAACATAAATTTTTTGTCATCAAAATCTACATGTGGGCAAAGATTTCAACATATATAGTATAAATTTATGTATCATTTATGATGAAACTAGAAGACATTCATACTTCATAATATCTGTGGGTTATTTAGAAAGTACAAGATAACTTCTATTTTATCTTAATTAAGTATATATTTATAACTATCTACCTATAAGTAAAGATATATTATAATTATATACTTAATTGAATTGATGTCTTTAAGTTCTTATGTGATATCTTTGTTTGTTAAAACAAGTCAGGAATACATGTATTTAGTCATGTAAGGATATTGTTGCTACTCTTTAACTATACATGACAATCACAAGACATCTAGAATCATTGTATTTATAGACATATATATGCACTCATATAAGTATCACACAATGAAAATCATTTAATTAATCAATCAACTAAATTAGATATATGACTAATTAATTAAAAAATTCTCTTCATATGATTATAAATGTGCAATATTTTGTCCTATTAGTCTGATGAAACTAAAATGCATTCATATTCCATAATACCTGTGGACTACTTAGGAAATATAAGGTCATTATATTTCATCCTAATTAAATGTGCAACTATAATTATCTCTTTGCAGGTAAAGATAAATCACAACTACACATATAATTAGAATTTGATATTTTAAATCCATATGTGATTTTGTTGAAACAATAATACATGCAACAATTACAAATGCTTCTTTGATTACTTAATTTAATACATGCTAATCACAAATATAATAAATTATGTGCAATTAAAATCATATAAATACATAAACATGATGAGAATTTAAATAATTAATTTAATCAATCAAACAAGTATATGATTAAATAATTAAATAAATTCTCCCACTATTTATTTATTTAATGTGCCCAAAAATTATTTAAAAATTAGTTTTAGGCTAATAAATAACTTGATTATTTTGCAAAACCAAAAATAGTGTTATAATTGCCTAAATAAAATTTTCCAAATTTTAGACAATTAAAACAAACACACATAATATTTTGCAAAATATTTTTAATAGCCCAAATTAACTTTCCAAATTTTAAACAATTAAAATAGCACAAAAATAAATAATCAACCAAACATTTAAGTTAATATTGTATGGTTCAAAACAAATAAAAATTAACAATGTGGATCAAGTATGTAATTCTGGAAAATTCACAGATTGGCACAACGTTATTTAACCCAAAATTTGGCCGACACTTTCCAAAAAAACAAGGGAAAGTTTCGACCCAGAAAATAACTACTTATAAGTTTCTATTCATCCTTGAATTTTTTTTTTTGGTTTAATATTATAGGCCCAGATGCACAAAATCCATGTGGGAACAGAAACTAAAATAAGAGAAAACCCAAACTAAGACTCATTATATGAAAGTGCAATATTAGAAAATAGAGAAACATTACACGGTGAGCCAATAGTGGATGTCTCAAAAGAAAATACCAGAAAAGAAAATATGGAAAGCAAGCCTAAAACGACAAAACTCAACATATGTAAAATTCAGCTCTTCAAGAGAGTAAAACGTAGCGTTTCACTAAAGCAAGGCCAAAGGACGTCGTTCAGCCATGAAGGGTTGAGATGCAGGACAACCAATTGTTTTGAGTTGTCTCCCTCGTAATGTCGGGTCCCGATGACCCAACCCAAAACTCATCCAAACTCGACAAAAACCATGGCTTTGTTGCATTCCTGGGTTCTTCCTCTAATTTAAAATATAATTAAAAATCGAAAACATTGATCACCTCGGGTCCTCCGCACACCACCAATCAAAATCAAATATTAATGCATTTTAATTTTTAATGCATATGCAAAAGGCAAACAGAATATATACTGAGCAGGTACAAAAAATAAAAAAATTGCAATCACGCATCTTAATCATATTAGAATAGTAGGTCAAAATTTGATATTATATAAAAAAAAGAAAACCTTGACTAGAAATAGAGCTGTCAAAGTGAGCCATCTCGCCTTAAATGGGCCGGTCTGCCATAGGCCCATTTTTTGCTGGGGTAGGGCGGGCTGGTGGACCTATAAGGACGAGCCATGAAATCTCCGACCCATATCACCATACACAACCTGGTAGCCCAAACGGGCCAGCTTGTTTTTTTTTTTGTTTCTTTTTTCCCAGTTTGGTTAAACCATCTACTTCCTATTTATTATCATAAACTAAATGACAACATCTATGAAATTTGTTTGCCTGTTGATACTTAAAGTCTTAAACTATGATACATTAATACATAATAACTAAAATTATAAGACCAAATGTCCAAATGACCAAATCCAAAGCAACATCAAGTTTTAATACATAATAACACAAATGATCATTCAATTCATTCATCAAAGATCGCATTTGAAGTTGCTTGATCTGGATGAATATCAATCTTTAAATCATCGTCATTCTCTACATCATCATTTGCAAATAAAAAAAATAAAGATACATATTATTAAATATTATTTAGTATTCTTGAATGCTTATTCTTTTGATAAATATATATAAATATGTAAAATAAATGAGATGACAATATAAATATATTACCATTAGTTTCAAATTCAAGCAACCAACTACGAGTACAAATAAGAGTTTGAACATTATCCAAAAGAAGGGTAGATCGATACTTTGTGAAAACACATGAGCCAATGCTAAAGGCCGATTCACTAGTCACAGTGGTGATTGGAATACTAAGAATATCACATGTCATCCTTGAAAGAATTAGAAATTGATCTTTATTAGTCTTCCAAAAATTCAAGACATTTAATTCTGAAAATAATTGAAGCTCAAGTGTTGCTTCTTCTGAATAATAATCCAATTCAGACTTTGCAATGGAAGTACCTCTACTCCTAAAATTAATATAACCCTACATAAAAAAATAATTATAATTATAAAGTACCAATTAGAAAATAAAAACAAGACATAAATAAAAATTTAAGTCTTAAATAATTTGAAACTTACACCAAGAACTTTAGTGAAAGTTTTAGAGCCATCTTTCTTAACCATAGTATTATTCCTTGCACCATAGGTGGGATGAATTGGTACCGTTGGAAAATTTGAACTTGTTCCTCGTCCAAGACCAATATCATTAGATGAAGATGAAGTACCCACATCTCTATATTGATTACAAATATAATATAACTTGCTCTTAATTGTTTCAATTTTATCTTGGCAAGTCTCAGGGTCAGGGTCAAGCAATGAATAAGAATATTCTATCATTGCAAACTTCATTTGAGGATCAAGAACACTTGCAAGTGCAAGTATCATGTTGTAGTCAATCTAATACTTGTCAAATTTTCCTTTCATTCTTTGAGCCATTTTTTGAATATCATCATCATCATTATCCATGTTTTCTGTCAACAACAACTCAATTTTGAAAATTTGACTGAAATAAATATTGGAAGTAAAATAAGATGACTCAAAAATCAAGTTTGTAATAACATCAAATGGCTCCAAGAAAATGCACATTAGCTTTACTCTCCTCCACTCCGCATGTGATGGGCAAAACTTGTAATGTCTATCATTTAAAGACAAGGTAGAAAATGCACGATAATATCTAATTCCACTTTCAAACATTGCATAGGTGGAATTCCATCTCATTGGCACATCTAACCGCAAGCCCATTGAGGTATCAATGTCGCCCACTTTATCAACACATTCTTTGAAACTAATCATTCTTGCCTTTGATGATTTCACATATTTAATGCTTTCCCAAATTTTCTGCAAAGCATCACTAGTTATCTTCAAGCCATCTTGAACTATAAGGTTCAAGATGTGGACACAACACCGAACATGAAAAAATTCCCCATTGCATATTAAGTTACTATGCAAACTCAACTTCTTCTTCAAAATAACTTGCATATTGTCATTGGCCGATTTATTGTCCAAAGTAATTGAAAACACTTTTTTCTCAACCCCCCCATTTATCAAGCAATCATACACCTTCGATAATTCAACTCCTGAATGTGGAAGCTCTATCTTACAGAAAGCAAGAATTTTACTATTAAGTTTTCAAGTTTCATCAACAAAATGAGCAGTTAAGCAAATATATCCTTCAAAAGTTATTGCAGTCCAACAATTAGATGTTAAGCATATTGTACTAGGAATCTTTGACAAAATTTGTTTCAACTTTTTCTTTTGACTCGAATACAATTTTAACACATTTTCCATAGCGATTTGCCTACTAATATGCTTAATATCAGGATTCAATAATGCATGGAGTTCTCTAATCCATTTATATTGAACAAAGGAATAAAGAAGATCATGTGCAATTATAGGCATTGAAATGGCCTCTTATATGTCCATTTGATCAATTTTCCTAGACCTCACATTTCCTTCTTGGTCCATCAACAACACACCAACATCATGAAATTTTGTGAGAGCTGGACATACTTTTATATGATGATTGAGATGTGAAATGCCATGCGATTTACCACCTGTTACATATTGTCTTTCACAACCATTAAATTTTGGTACTTCTTGTCCCTTAGCTTTATGTCCAGCTTTAGTGAAATAATTCCAATAATTAGCTATGCAAGTTTTACTCTTTTTTTATTCTAGATTATGCATAGAACTACCATTAGTTCTTTTAGGTCCAATTTGGGGTTCAATATTATCAATTGCATTCACATTATCAACCTCCAAATTACTAGTATCACCCACATTAACATTAGACATATGTTAATCTGCAAGTAAGAAAAATAATACACCATTATAACAACTCAATATTTGTTCCAATCAAGCCAGCTCAAATATTAAGTTCAAGGCATCAACCATAGTCTATAGATTTCAGTATTAAATGGAGAATACAAAAAAGAAACTTACTGTTACGGGTGTGGTGCTACTGTTGCAAAGCTAGAGTAGAGAGGCGAGATCTAGAGAGCACATTGAACACTTGAACAACAATCAAGCTCAGGAGGACTGAGGAGGGACTCAATCGAGACTAAAGGAGAAGGATCGAGTCTAGGTGTGTGCATGGTTGGTTGAATGGGTGAAAGGCTGAAGATGAATGGCAGAAGACATGAACGCCGGATGCAAGTTGATCCTACATGAGGAGGGATCTCAGATCTACGAGAGTGAGATTGCAACGCCAATGACTCATCGAAAGGAGATAGATTGAAATCAAAGATGAAAGTGAAAGGAGAGAGGTGAGAGGCCAAGTGGCTGACGATGAGATTAAGACTGAGATTGAGTAGAGGGAACGAAGTCATTACTTGCAAACATGGACGCCTAAGCAAATGGATGCGGGTTGGGACTGGGACTATTGGAATTGGGATGGGAGTGGTTGAGTGGGATTTGGGAAGAAGAGGCAAGGCCGCGGACCCACGATTCACTAAAATGAAGGTAAGGTTAATAGTAACACTTTTTATTTTTAAGGTAAAGTTTTTGTTAAATGCAAATTAAAAGAAAAAGACAAATGGGCCACCTCGCAAGTTATGCGAGCTGGCCCATTTTTTTTGCAGGCTGGCAGAGTGGGCTCTAAATTTTCCACCCATTATGAAGCCTCTGGATTTTTTTCAACCCGCCCCGCCATTTTTAACTGGCTAAGCGGGCTAGTCCGTAAGTTGTAGCCCGTTTTAGCAGCTCTAATTGGAAACATACGGGCTATGAAAATTTCAATGTATAGTTAATCATTTTTCACCGAAGCACAAGTTCCAAATTAGTAGGCATGAGGCTAAGTAAGCTCTGAGACCACATGTGAGGAAAATTTAATTTTAAACAAAATTCCATATATTGAATATTCCCACAGTTTAGAATAGCAGCGGAAGACTTTATAAATACATCTCAAAATACTAGATGATTTGATGCAGGTATCCTTATGAACTCTTGGTTATTCAATCTAAACATTAGATCTAAAATCATAAAAGAAAAAAATAGTTAGAAGTAATATAAGAAAATAATTTAGGCAGATAGTTCTTCCAACTGTTATGAGACTCAGTGATGAAGTTTAAAATTTAGTCTCAACTAATCGAGGAACCAGAGCGTGTCTTAAACTCAACTAAGTTTGCCTCTATTTAATAACCTTGGCCATAATCGATTATTAAATTTAATTTTGAATTTGAATTCAAATAAAAATAAAGATAAAATTATGACTGAGTTTATTTTTTATTCTCTAAAATCACTCAATTGATAATATCTTCTTTTAAAGATAAGGACCACACTTAATTAAGATATATTTAATTAAACAAACAATATAAATATGTAATTTAAATGAATTCAAATTAAATATTATTAAATTAAATATATTTAACAAAACGTACATGGATAGATGCTTATTAATGCGTTATGCCAAGAGTTTTGATAAGTACTACGAGTTAGTTCCCAACATCAAATATTCTAATTCCTCAGGTGCTTAAGGATTGCCATTGGAAGCCTAACCAATAGCTTTTTATGGTTGTTGAAATGTAATAAAGACTAACACAAACAAATAAATAAGCAAATTATGGAGATACTCCGTATGATAAGTTTGTACTTAATTTTCATAATTAGATTAGTATTACATCTAAAATAATTTAATACTATGCTGATAATTAATGGTCTTGGGAGACTTTGCATAGCCATATGACATGCTATGCTTTTAGCTGATTAATGCTGAATTTGATTACAGCTTTTATTTGAAACAATAGTGAGCTGATAACTATTAAGTAATTAGGAGATTACAAAATATTATGTTTATGGTGGATAATGAGTAAGTGACTAAATTTAGAAACACTTGAAGATATCACTAAAGATGGTCTTTATTCCAGGATTAAGCTTGCTAATTGACTTTAAATGTGATTTAACTTGAAAAATTGGAAATGAAGAAAAAAGGGGTTGCTGAAAGTTAAGTGACCAGCAGCATGACATATAATTGTAATAGTTGATAATAACATATATATATATGTGTGTGTGTGTGTAGGGAAAATGAGATTTGTAAAACGAAGTAGGTCGACAACTATGATAATAACATATATGTAGGGAAATGATAGATGAAAAAAATAAAAAAATTAGTATTTTTTTTTATATACATTAAAAATTAGTATTTCATAATTATGTTGATTAACCTAGCATACGTGGACACGTATGCATTAACCCTTGCAAGGATTACCAGGGTTAGAATGTATGACCTTGAAAGTCAATAAGCTTTTCCATGAGTCAAAACTAAATTTTTCAGAGAGGATACTTGGACTAGGTAGTACTAGCAAAACAAAAGGCAAAAAGTTGAATAGTAACATGTTATATTTATCTAAAAAATATTATAAGATTAAACCTAGAGATACCTACCAAACAATTAGAATGAATTGTAGGAGGAAGTAGTTAGACAAGTGATCTTGAAGCATAGAACAAGGCTAAGAAAAGCAAGACTTGAGTTTTAAATGCAAGGAATCTATTGTACAAAAAATTTGACTTTCGGCGGAGACAAAAGTCGCTGCTGAAAGAAGGAATGTCGCTGCCAAAAGTTTTTAGCGGCGACATTTTTGTCGCCACCATGTCGCCGTCACAAACCTCGTTGCCGAAAGTTTAGCAACGATAAAAACGTTGCTGCCAAAAGTAGACATTTAGTGATAAAAAGAGTTATCGCTGAAAATATAAATTGTCACCGCTAAAGATTTCTCATTTGGCGACAACATTTAGTCACTGCTGAAAACTTATCATTTGGCGACAACATTTAGTTGCCACCGAAAGCGTCATTTAGCGATGACATTTAGTCGCCGCTAAAATTTGTTTGCTTATGCCATTACCATGTCAACCACAGGACCCCACCACGTCACCACTGCCAGACGACAACCACGTCACCACCACCACCGGACGACAGCCACGTCATCACCACCGCCACGTCATATATTTGTTTCAAATGTGCCTTCACCTAGGTTCGAACACATGACCTCTTACTTGCAATGCCTTTATGTTTACTCTCTTGCCAGTTGAGTTGAAATGCACCTGCAGTCTTTATATTAGATAATAAATATATATTATTTATCTACACACTAATACACACATATATATTTATAAATCAATATTATTATTAAAAAAATACACATATATTTTATTTTCAATTATTAATATCGTTAAATATTTTATTTATATACATATATATTTATATTTATATGAATATTTATATTATATTTTTTTATTTTATGTTATGTCATATCATATAATATATCATATATATCATATATTATATTATTTGATAAGTTATATTATATATATATGCTTAATATATATATATAATATAATGTAATAGAAAATTGTTAAAAAATCATTAAAATAAATATTATAATTTTGATTGTCATATGATTTAAAAAAATGCAATAAATTCAATATATTATAATTCAGATAATAAAAAATAATTAAAAAGAGTGAGAGGATGAGAAAGAGAGAATTAACCAATATTTATTTTCTAAATATTGTTGTTACTTATTTTTTAGGAAAATATATTAACAACACATAATTCTCCTTTCTCTACGTTACATTACTTTATTAGACTTTTACATTATGAGAAAATATCAATACTACCAACACCTATAGAAGTTTGGGCTGAGAGTCTCAATCATAGTATGACAAATTATTCTCTTGGACTACCTATTGATAATTGCCTTAATACATTATTACTTCATCAAAATTATTATTGGTAATAAATAACATTAATATTAATTTATATGTTAAAAATATTAGAAATTAAATTAACCTAATAAGAATTCCTCCAAATATAAGGTTGATTACATTAGATAATTAGAGATTAGTTTGTCTTCCTTTTTTTTTTTTGGAGTTATCAATCCCTTTATGAATTAAAAAAAATTATCCTAATAAAAATAACATATTTCATTAATTAGGATAAGGAAAAGTAAAAATAAATATAAATTGAATTCAATATTCAACATTTCAAATCTTTAATCTCCGGTAGAGATAAAACACTTTCAAAATTTTCAGAATATTTTAGATGAAAAAATAGTAAAATACTTTATCTTTAAATAAAGATACTAGATAATATTTATAATATAAAATATATATTAAATATCTAATTACTTATAATAAAAATGTATAAATAAAACACAATTATTATTTTAATATTTTATTTATTAATTTTTAAAATGAAAATAGTAAAAATTCACAAAATTAACTTTGGCGGTGACATTAAAAAGTCACTGCCGAAAGCCGCCGAAAGTCTTACTTTCGGCGGCGACTAAAAACAATCGTTGCTGAAAGTCTGGCTTTTGGCGGCGATAATGAAAGTTATCGCTGAAGGCTATTTTCAGCGATGCCTTTTTTTGCTGTCACCGAAAGATGGACCTTCAGCGACGCTTTTTTCAATTGCAGCAAAAAAGTTACTTTCAGCGACAGTTTTTTTCAGTTATTGTTGAAAAACAAACTTTCAGCGACGACTTGTTCAATCGCCACCGAAAGACTGACTTTCAGTGGCGAAATTTTTTAGTCGCCCCCAAAAGTGTACTTTCAGCGGCGACTTTTTTTTGTCGCCGCCAAAAGTCGTCACTGAAAGTCTATTTTTTTGTAGTTTGTTAAGGTCTTAGGGATGGGCTAACCATTTCTATATATCGTCTTTATATACCATCTCTATATATCATCTTTGACGATAAGGTTTTCAAAAGTATAGTATACAAGAGGAAATCATGGTTGACACCACTGCAAAAATTATTTTTTAAGTCAATTCTTTTTTATTTTTTACGTTAGTTATAGAGGTGATGTGAATTTAGCGGACGTAAAAGTAATTCTACATTGGTTATACAACCGACATCAAATGCTTTTTAACTGATGTAGAAATTGAGTTTCAAGGACATTTGTTTTAGACTTTGAGAACTATTTTGAAATGCTCCCGAAACATTAGGAAACACATTTTTAACAAATGTTCCCGAAAGTCCTTTTTCTAAATGTTTTTTTTCTTATCCCTGTATTTCAGCTATTCCAGCAATAATCTTCTAAAGGGTCTTACCTCCTAAAATTGTAACACCCTTTTGCACCTGAAAACCAAGACACTACATTGCAGACCCATCCTTTTACAACAAATTAAAGAGGCATATAGGAGTATAACCAATGGCATAAAATAAAAAATAATAGCTCTCTCTTAATTAGAAGGAAAAAATAAATGCAAAGAATAAAACCAAACAAGGAGACATATATACTTACAAGTAAACAATAACATGTCGTCAGTCTGTGACCTCATGAATTAAAGTAAAAAAATAAACTTAAGACAATGGAGGTATGCAGCTTGCTAAACATAATGAGGAATATAAGCATTAAGCACCGCACAAAAGACTTATCACGGAGATTAAAACCATTATGGAGATTGGGTTTGCAATTGATTGGAACTAATCAAGAATGACAAAACTCAAAAATTAACAGCTTAATTCCCTGGTTCAGACAGAAAAACCTTTCTATTGTTCTTTTTTAGGAGATACTATTTATTATAAGTTAATAGCATAACAGGGCAACTACAGTATAATGTTTCAAATTTGCAATTGGAGAACAAGAAAACTTACAGCATCAACAATAGGATCATATGCTCCTTGAACTAAGTATGCCATGTTATAAAGAATTCATGAATACTATATAAATTCATAGCAAGGTTATTAGTGAATAAGTAACTTTGGAAGAGGATATAAGAATAAATAAATAAATTTAAATTTTAAAGCAAAGTAAATTTAAATTTTGAGGATGAAATTTTTAAAAGGAGGGGAGAATTATAACATCCTAAAAAAATTAATATTTGAAATAATATACATTTAAAATAGTTATAAAGTATGAATTGCAATCTTTTACTAGTAAATTGTTTGTGGTGTAATTTTGTTTTGAACCCTATCATGATTAAATTGAATTTGATAGGTATATATCAAAGCTTCTCTGCTACTCGAATGGAGGAAGTAATTAATAAGTAATTATATAAGATCTATTTTGCATCGGCACTATAAAAAACAGTTATTTCTAATGGTTAGCGATATGACCTGTCCAGGCTTGAAAAGTGAGAGATAGAATGAAAGAAACATAGGACTTGCCTAGGTTTTTTTTGTGTCGGATGCTTTGGCTTTTTTTTTGGCTCAATTATCTTTTTACATTTAAAAAAACAGATTTTATTTGTAAGTTATGGGTATTTTGTTCAAGTATGTAGATTTTTTTTCCTCATTTATGCTATGATTTTCAAAATATCTAATACTCATTTTACTTTTTAACAAGTTGATTTGTTGATCTTTTTTGGCCAACATTCATTCAATTAGTCAATACTGGTTAACAGTGGTTTTGTAAATTAAATGTTTCTAATTTTTTACAACATTTTTTTAAAAATTTGTAACTTATTTAATTTAAATTTGAAATTTTTATTTTTAAATTTTTATATTATAAATTATTCTAGTTGTTTGTAATTTATTTTCTAGAATTTATAATTTATTTATCCTAAATTTATAATTCAATTTCCAAATTTTTATTATAAATTGTTCCAGCAGTTTGTCATTTATTCCTAAAAAAATTGTAACTTATTTACTATGAATTCATAACTTGGTTCCCAAACTTTTAATATGAAATAATCTAGTGGTTTGCAACTTTTAATAAGTTTAATCAGCACTATTTTTTATGATGTTAATTGCAATTGGTACTTAGTTTTCTTTGTCTGCAAACCTGCGTTATATTATATATAGGTATTTGAAGAAGAGTAGAAGATTGAGTTCCCAAAAGATTATAAATTATAAATTTAAACTGTGGAAATTTGGAAAACCTAACTTATGTGTATGTGTTATATTTCACTAACCTTCAATTACTCTAAGGTGAAACTTTGTGTTTTCTATGATGCCCTGAGACTCTACCCTAGCTGTCTATTTATAGACCTCCCTAGTTAAAACTTGGGATGATTTTACTCAACCAAACTCATTCCATGTCTCTATTTAAAATCCCAATCTCAACTAATTATTCAAAATAATTAATTCAGATAATCTTCTTAAATCCAAAATTTAGTGTATTCAGTTTGGATTTAGAGGATAAATCTAACAATAGGATTAAATATTTGCCGCCTTTGGATTCATATACATACCGATGAGAGTGCACATTATCACCTTCATATTACTTTTAGACCTTCACAATTTTAGCTTTCTTGTACTTACGGAGGAGACGGTATGAATAGAGTTTTCAATTCTTTTAATGAAACAAGTTCATCACTCAACACTAGCTTATTACCTCTATTTATTTTCTCTATTTTTCCTTTCGCGTTAGTTTTAATTTTTCCAATTTTGATTTCTTTTTTCTCTTATATTAAAGGGCCTTGCATTTATATTCTATTCCTTGGTTTCACACTTACTTGCCTGGACTGTTACTTATTTTGATTGGAAACAAATACTAAGGATCGAGCAAGCAGCAACCCGTTCAAAAAATATTCTTGCTATCATGAAGTTTTTTCTGATAACAACTTTTGTGTAGGTGAAAGTGATTGCACTCATAACCTTGTGAAGTATATACAGCTCCTCTTTATTAGAACCGGACCGAATTAGTTCAAATTATTTTTATATATTTTTCATCTTTTTTGTGCTTTTTAGTATAAAATAGCATTATTATTTTTTTGTATAGAATAATAATATTTTTAATGATTTTTTATGTTATAATATTATGTAAATATTATTTTAGTATATAATTATAAATAATTATAAATTTACTCAATAAATAATATGATGGTAGATAATGTACAATCGTAGAAATTAATTTTTTTTTTGTCAAACTGCAAGTGCACAACTAATATCAAGTAATTAAATATCACATTAAGTATCATTCCTGTGGAGGATTTAGTCCTAAAACTCGGTTGAATATTAATATTACATGTTCAGTCAAATTAAGCAAAACACAAAATAAAATTGAAATAAAATATAAAATAAATCTAAATTATATTTAGATATTAGTGGTGATTCTGAATATTGGCTGAGCTACCTAGTATACCCAATTCCAATCAGAATTAAGTAATCAAACCCCATTCAACCCATGGCTTATCTCAGTTTCCGTTTCTCAAATTACTATTCGCAATAAATGCATGAAAAAATGTGCCAAATAACACAGTGGAATGTTGGTTGGCTAATTTAAATTGAATATATGTCTGATTATAAATAAATATTAACTTATTTATATTTAAATCTTAGATTATGAAATTTATTAATAATAATTTTTTTAATTTTTATATAAAATTAAAAATATGTTAATTTTAATACTATATTGGTTCAATCATGATTTGATCACTATTAAATCAATGAACATTGAACTTGGTTGGTTCAACAACTGACCCTATTTTCAAAATATTGATTGAAATTGCATCTTATAATACAAACAAAGTAATCAATAATGGAAAAAAACTAATTAGGGAGAGAAAGCAGTCAAAAAGAAAAATTCATTATTTTTTCATAGATTATTACGGAAATTGGGTGATGTTTCTAATTATTTAGTTTTTTTCTATCCAACATCAATAAGCACATATACAGAATGCGGTACCCTTCAATGGAGATGAAGAAAGCAAATTAAATGCACATCTCCCGACAGAGATAAATACTCCCTCCACTCCATTTCATTTTGATTGCAGTTTAAAGTTTTAGCACGTTGATTAATAAAAAACAAAAAATAACTTAATAAATAATATAATTTTACTCATTTGCCCTTAATTATTACTCCCAATTGAACTCTTAATTGGAATTTGAAAACGGTAGTTATATTGAAAATTTTGGAATTATCCAACTGGTCAATTAATATGAAATGGAAGGAGCAGCTTATCAATGTACTTACATTTCAGATAAGATATATATATATATATATATATGATAATTGAATCTTTACTCACGTAATTCCTTTGTAAGCACGAACTTTCAGAGAAAAAAAATAATAACCCAAACAACCAACAGTGTTTGCAGGAAGAGAGCATGAATAAGTGAAGATTTACGTACATCATCCTACCTCTATGTCTTCGATGTAAGCAAATTATGCATAAAAGATTATACAATATTAGAACACTAAAATTATATTACCTGCTGTCGACTCAATCCATAATCCGAGCATCTAAGAATTAGAGGATTAGGACTCCATCGGTCTGCTCAAACTTCCAATCACCACTCTCAATGGGTTAAGTTGTGACACAGTAAAAAATAACATGATGACATAGGAGACATAACCAAGTTTAAATAAACCCTACTCTCCCATTATGGGTCTATGGGTTATGCTTACACCATTAACCCATACTAATTAGCCTCACAGATATCCAGCCAAAAAATATTAAATAATTGCTTATCTCATCAAGTTAGCTCAACTTATATCCCAACTGGATCATAAAAAAAAAAAATTAACCTACTTTTCACAAAACCAAAATCACAATCGACTACAGCCCACATAAAAAAATTTAACATTAAAACCACCCTAAGTTGGGGCACCCGATCACGCACCATTTTATCCTCTGTAGCATGATGTGTTCGTCACTTAACCCAACAAGACGTGGTAAATATAAGAGATGTAGCTCTTTCAAGTTTGGAACCAAAATCTGCTCCCCATTATTACTAATGCTTTCTTCGCTTTTAGGACCAAACAGTTCTTCTAACTCAGCAGCCTCTGATATCATCCAAACCTGTAGCTGCGGAAGCTCTCTACCTATTGTTGCAGGAAAGAGTCTTTTCAGCTTGTTGCACCTCTTCACCACAAATTCTCTTAGCTTTGGAAAGCATCTTGACACTGCAATATTATTGCATACATTTTGTTGTTCTCCTCCCTTGTCTTCTGCAATAATCTGCTCCAATTCCTCACAATCACTTATCGTCAAGAAAGCCAACTCTGGTAGGCTTTCATGGATGACATCTGTAGGCAACAAAAACTTCAACCTTCCACATCGTCTCACTGTTAAAGTATGAAGATACTGGAAGCTCAACATTTTTCGGGGAATAGGACCCCTCCATAGCTCATGTTCAGAACCCAACCTCACTACTTGTGAGTCCATGACTTGGCGCTGGTGATCTCCACCAACACTAACTGACCCATCAATTTGGAGAATGTCTATCACTCCACCAATATCAAACTCTTTTGACCATAAATATGCTAATGGCAGAGTTAGATTTTCACTGCTACCTAATTGGCTACCATTCAAGACCATAGCAATCCGTACTCCCTGTGTAATTGAGAGAAAAGAAGACAAATAGTGAGGGAAATGAATTTAGTTGAAATACAAAGATGAAAATAATCAATACCTTTATTCTCCAATAACGAGCTGCATGTGAAATTTCAACAAATTTAGGGCAGTCGTAAATTCGGACCTCGCGAAGCTCCACAGCAACAAAAATAAACCCTTGGCAGATGTTCATAAGGCTTGGTAATCTTTCAAGTTCTATCTTTCTCAAGTTTGGAACTACAATTTCTTTTTCATTGTCAAAGATGTCTTCATTTGTACTTTTAAAAATCTCCTTTAGTTCTAAAGCCTCAGATATGCATAGAGTATCTAAATGTGGAAAACTTCTAGCCATCTTTATGGTACATATAACTTTTAGCTTTGGGCATCCCCTTATCTCTAGTTTCGTAAGTTTGGGAAAACACACTTGATCCGTGGAGACACTTTGAAGCTCTTCATTCTCTGAAAAAATCTTCTCCAACTCCCTCACAATTGGAGATGATAAGTTCAGTCAAATCTGGAAAGCTGCTATGAATGACTGAAGGGAAGACACATTCCAACTTTCCACATCGATGAAGTTTTATGGATCGTAGACATCTGAGGCTTAGAATTTGAGTGAAGCTAAAACCCTTCCATATGGTACTCAGCACTGGAAGATCTATCAACTCTACCTCTTCTAATTCTAAGGTTTTTGGCTCTTGATTGTCTTTCCTCTGACCAACTTCTTGAAGATGGAATATGCCAACAACTCCACAATTTACAATGCGAAGCACTTTATCCCTACCTTCACATCCAGCTGTCTCAACTCCATTTACTCCCTATATAAAAGAAAAGATAAAAGGAAACAAAAAAAAAATTATGATCTTACCTTTTAGATCTTAAATAATCGTTCTCACTATTGTTGCTTGATTACATGATACTCACTTATAATTTAGTACTTTATGCATAATTAGCTAAATTGTCCTTTCTATGTCTTGAAGAGTAACTATTTTTTATCCACAAAAATATCTTTTATCTGGAAAGTTTGTGGAAGACTTCTATTCTACATATATGTTGGTTTTGTTCGTATACGTATTAAGGATTTTAGATCGGAAACAACAATAAATGGAATCTTGTACATGTATAATTGTCGTTCTTTCCTTGTCTGCAAGTTCTGAAATTTAATTTGCCACCACAGCAACCAAATAATGTTGATGTAATGTATTATAAATGCATTGACAAATCATTACTGAGAATTTTAATTCCTAATTTTCAATTCGTCAATGTCATGTAATTTATTCATACTACACAAACGATCCTGCACAAGCCATTAATTAAAGATCCAAACTAAGATCAAATGATAAGAGAGCATATATAACCATACCTTATTTGTCAATTTCGGACAGCCGGACCACCATATCTTCTTCAAGGATGGCCAACTTGGATAGCAATTTGCTGAGCAGATTTTGATAAGACTTTCAAGATTGATTAGACAAAGCTCTATCAATTCAGGAAATACAATGTTGATCTCATTCTCATTGGTTGAAAGATTTGCAGGAACATTTCTCCCAAATACATACGTCATCCGAGGAACATCCACAATTTTTATCTCTTGCAGTTGCACAAGGCCTTGAACGCAGTCAACTGGGAATACGTATTCCAATTTGTCACAATCACTAACACTCAAATGTATTAATTTTGGGAATGTCAATGGAGAATTTTCTGGAACATTACCCTTTGCCCTGCTATTTGCACCATCTTCCTTGTCATTGAATATTATAAACTCTAACTCACTACAATATTCTATTATCAGGTCTT
Source organism: Adenanthera pavonina (assembly GCA_026686845.1). Taxonomy (NCBI): domain Eukaryota; kingdom Viridiplantae; phylum Streptophyta; class Magnoliopsida; order Fabales; family Fabaceae; genus Adenanthera; species Adenanthera pavonina. Next base: position 18,150,845 of record JAIVEN010000017.1, read on the forward strand.
CTAGTTGTGATAGAGTTTGAGCAACCTGCATTGAGAAGAGTGATGTCAACATTGGACAGCCGGAGAATACAAGCTTTTTAAGATTGCACAAATTGCACTCCCCATGACACACTTGTTTCAAAATTGTCATATCTCTCAACCGCAACTCGACTAACATTGGGAAGACCATATCAACTCGAAAGCTATAAGCTTGAGAAGGAATTGAATAAATGAAGAATTCTATCGCTGAACAGGAATCAAGATGTAAATTAATCAACTGGTTCATGCTTCCTACAGCTCCAACCAAATCTGGAAAGATGCTTTTGCAACCTCCTTGAAGCTCCACCAAATGAACAGCTTCGGCTCTTTGTATCAGATCCTTGGCAAATGTACTCAAGGTGGAGATATTTAACTTTCCTAAGTGAAGAACTCGGTTACCTTGACCCAAAAGATCGCTATCTGCATTGATTTCCCCCATTTGTAATCTATACCTCTGCAATTTTGAAAAAGAAACACCCTCCAGAAAGCATGGAGGAGAATATGAAATATTTTCTTCATAAAGTGTTGCATTATACACGTATAATTCTTCAAGTTGTGAACACATTCCAATTACTTCATAGAACTTTTCAATATTTACGCAATCTGCCAAATCTAGTAACTTCAAGTTAGTCAATTTTCCTATTCCTCTTGGCAATAACTCGAACACACTCCCATGCAAATCAAGAATCTCAAGTCCCTTTAAGTAAACCACAAATGAGATGTCACCCAAATCACATTCTACCAAACGTAAAGTTTGAAGATTAGTCAACCATTGGGTCGATTGTGGCAATGATACACAAATCTTCTGAAAAATAGAGAATACATTAATTAAAGCCATAACCCTGAGTCTTTCAATGCCTTCAAATGATGCATGAGACAAATTGAAATCACTTTCTGAATTCACCAATAGAATCTCAAGCTTTGGAGCATCTAATTGTTGAGGAAATGGATCATCATGTCTATTGTACCAAATTGCGAAGCAATTTTTTTTAACTCGATACTGTGTCATCTCTTCTCGATGAACTAGCATGGAGGTACGATTGACTTTGGATGCTACCCACAAAGCAAAATCACGAACAACATCATGCATTTTAAAGCAGTTTTCATCTCTATCAGAATGCATTAACAAAGAATAATCAAGGAGAACCGTTAAAGCTGCATTCACTGCGCTCCTTAAATCATCAAATGAACCAAAATCCTCAAATAAGCTTAACACTACTCCATATCTAAACAATTCTTCGCTTTCGATCTCGTGATCTTCTGGAAATATACTGCACATCAAGAAAAGACTTTTAGCCTCTTCACTCTTCAAAGCATCATAGCTATATTGGAGACAAGTAAAAGCATCTACAACACCTTCAGGCACACCAACGGGCTTTGAATGGCTTAGTTTATATAATGCATCCTTCCAACTATCAAGAGGTTTGCCTTTCAAGGTTGCTGCCATAGCTTGAATTGCAATGGGGAGACCTTTACATTCTGCTGCAACCTTTCGTGCCATTGTAGTTAGTAAAGAAGAATCCTCAGTTATGCCTGCCTTCTTTTGAAACAAAGCCCAAACTTCCTCTTCTGCTAAGAGATTCAGTGGAACATTCCTTTGACCATCCATCAAAGAACAAAGTTGTTGGAGACGTGTAGTTAAAAGGACCTTGCAGCCTTTGAGGTTGCTATTTAAAGGGATCCCAATATCTTCAAGATTTAATACACTCCAAACATCATCCAAGATAACAAGAATCCTCTCCCCACTTCGTGAACCCAATGATAACCGTTTTGCCCTCCCAGGCTCACTTTCTTCCTTTAGTGGACCCAAACCCAATTCATCCGCAATTTCACCTTGAACTCTTCTAACTTCAAGAGTCTGAGACACAGTAGTAAATACAACTTTATCAAAGAGATTCAACTCTTTAGCCCTCTTACCCACTTCTTTCGCAAGGGTTGTTTTGCCACACCCACCCATACCATGCAAGCATATCATGTAGCACCCATCATCTTCTATTGCCTCCAATAGTTGATCATACGCCAACTTGGTGGATTCAAACAGCATAAAGTTCGGCAAAGAAAAGTATTCAATATTGGTTGGAAGCGAATCTAGACGAGAAAATTTCTCAAACTTGCTGTTGTTATTAAGCTTAATCATTCTTTCTATCTTCTTCGCTAGTTGCTTGCACAAAATATATCTTCTCCGGGTAGGACACATATTCCAGAAGCAACTGTTGGCTCTCACTTCTTTTTCCATATTTTCCACATCTTCCAACAGACTATTTACTTCTTGCAACCACTCCTTTACAACAGTTTCAATCCTCTCAGTTTTCCTCTTTGCTTCTTCTGCATGTTGAGACACATCATCTTTTGTTAAAGTCAGCTTCCTCTTTTCTTTCTCAAGCTTTCTAGTGAGTTTGCCAACTCAAAACAAGTAATATCCAGTGCGTATTGCTGGGGCCACCAAATATTCTGAGACTTTAGCTACAATGCTGATAACCACCTCTGCCATTTGGACAAATGACGAGACCTGATACAGCATAATCAATTCTATCAAGTTACCAATAATTATCAAAACATATGTATCAGTATGTGATGAGAAATTGCGGAATGATTGAGAATCATCAAAAATTGACTTGACAGCCTATAATTTTTTTTATTAAAAAATGCATTTAGATGAAGTTAGGAGACAATATCCCAGATGTTAAGTGGGTTTAGTCGAGGTCGAAAATAAAGTCAAAAATTGATATGTTTGTTTATTTTTTTTTAAAAAAATAAGGAATTAAATTTTTAAGCTGATCCAAGTTTCAGATAATTATAATTGGTGGAGATGTTTTTGCACAAAGTATCACTAGTAAGAATGGATCCCGAAGATTCAAAGATATATAAGTTATTAACAAAGATATGTAAAGCTGTATCTTCTGACAAGTTTATCATGATTTTTGTGCCATTAATTAAATCTTCTATGTGATTTTTAACTCTTTTTTATTTATTTTTTTCTGCTGATTTGGTCAGATTTTTAACTTATTAATATGTATGTTAAATGAGAATCTCAAAGTGGATGTAACAGAAAATAACATTAATCTATTAAAACATAACTACACATATATGACTGAAATTGATGCAAGCCCCAGACCCGCAATTATTATTAAAGTGGAAAAAGATTCGTTAAGAACTTTACAAGAAGTAATATTGAGGACGTTAATTAGAGATTTGGAGAAAATAAATTGCTACAAAAAAAATTCCAGCTTCTTCTGGTTTGGCGCATCTTCAAGCATGTACATAATAAATGCAAAATCACATGTTTTAAATTTTAACTAGAAGTTATACCCCGTTGCACTGTGCGACGAGAATTTACTGGGATTATGATGTCATTATTTTATAATACTAAGTATATTATCATAAATTCATTAATCATTAGATGGAGTGAGAAGCAAAAGAAGAAAAAGAATATAAATGTTAGTAGGTTAATATTAATTATTATAATATTATTAAAATATACATGGGGTTGAATAGTTAATTGATTAGAATTAAAAATTCTTCCATAAAAAAAAAAGAATTAAAAATTCATCAAACTCAGTTGCAATTATATAGGTCCTTTTTAGTTAATTGATTATCAAGACTGGAGGATTTGATTCAGTAATATAAGAAGCAAAATAATAAAAACCGAATTATAGAAGTTATTGTATATATATATATATCATTTTTATTAAAATTGCAATTAAAAAGTCAATTGCCTAATAAGTATTTGTTTGAAAAAAATTAATTGTCAAAAAAAAGACCATCATGATCGTATTTTTATAATTATATCAGTATTTTGTAGTATATATTTATAGTATATGAATATTAAAATTAAAAGTACATAAAACCAGACACACACACATATCTCTCTTTCGAGACCATATTTTTTAAAAAAGTTGAAGCACAGAAATAATCTAATTTGCATCCAAAAGAAATAATGTAATCTTGTAATTAAACCCAAAAAAATGTAATCTAAATTTTTTTAACTGAAAAGTAAAAATTGAATTTTTAATTAAAAATTTAGAATCTAAAAAATAATTAAAAAAGCCAAACAACAATGGATTTGTTTATTATTAAAAATTAAGCGTATTTTTTTATTTACTTTCAAACTATTATTCTTTAGAATAATTTTAATTAAAAATATATATGAAATTCTCTAAAAAAAATTATGTGTATTTGAAAATTTAAAAAACTTGACTTTTGGTTACAAATGAAAATGAAATTTTTTAAATAAAAAGTTTTGTTTTACTTTTTTTTGGTCCGACAGTACAACAATTCCTTAATCCAACCAACTGCAGAAGTTAAAAGATCGAAATTTGATGTCACTCACATTTATTGTAGCTACTAGCTGGTAATTACCACTCAAAGAACCAAACCTTCTATTGGTTAAATGGCAATGATTGAACAATATCAAATTTGTAAAATAAAATTTGAGGACACGTTTATTGCAGCTAGTACTCCCTCTATTAAAAATAATTGTTGGTAAGTAGAAATCATCTTTAAACATTTAAATCAGAAATATTTGGATAAATCAGAAATATTTTGATAAAATGTTATTAAATTTTATTATCACTTAAATTATTTAATAATTTTATTAATTTATATGAAAAACTTCAAAATCATAAATAAATTGGGATGAAAAGAGCACTTCCTAAAGAACGAAACCATTTGTTGGTTAGATAGCAATGACTAAACAATGTGAACAAAATGAAATTTGTAAGTTAAACTTGTAAAAATTTAGTTCAAAAGTAAAAATAAAATTTTCAAAATAAAAAATTATTGTTCTATTTTTTATTATACATAGACATAGACTATATTTTCTATTTTCATTTATTATATTAACATAAATTATATTAAAAGATCTTTCATAATTAATGTTAATATTAAAAGTATGTTAATGGATGCTATTGTTTAAAGAGGGTTGGAAAAAATCTCATTAGACGAATAGCAATTCGGGGTCCCGATCTCAGTAATACAAGATCAATAGTTCATATGTCAACAAGCAAGTCATAGTGATCCAATTACTCCCGAGTATAAACAGCCTCTCTTAGACCTCAAGGACTCAAGGGACATTTTAGGATCATCATTCTTAACCACGGATAGCTTACTGGATGAACTCTTGATTCAGGAATTACAAAGATGTTACTAAGAAATGAATTTGGTTCAAATTCTTTCTAACACACAAGTTCCTCATATGAAGCGAGTGTAGAGCATACTCGAATCTTAGAGAGACAAAGATAAGATATATTTACTGCAGAATTTTAGAAAGAGAGAAAGAGTTTTAGAAACTGAACATTGTATTTCAAATGAGGGATTTTCGGAGTGATTCCGGTCTGTCCCTCTTCATTACAAACTAGGCTCTTATATAGACTTTGAGCCTCACACCTCATTCTTACAATAATTACAAGTGGACAAGATAGGGTACACTTATTACAGACATTCTTTAGACATGTCACTCAAATGTGACCAAAAAACCATAGTGGTAGGGTTAGCTTATTACAACAGATACACATACTCAACTGTCGGTAGATATGACAAAACAGACTGTCAGCAAACCAAGATGAAACAGACTGTCGGCACACCAAGATGAACTTAGAAATTTTTACAGAATGGTTCATGATCAGCTTAATTGTTCATGATGTTTGGTTCAATGAGCTTTTCTTCTTCTTCTTGATTTTCTTTCTTTCAAGTTTTTCTAATTCTTCTTCAATGTCAAGTTCTTTATTATAAGGAGTTGATTCAGGATTATATGAAAGGAAGTCCTGAAGGAATTGGGGATCCATTTCATAGGGATCTTGTGACTCCATGAAATGTGAAGGATCTTGATCACTTGAGAGTTCTGTCCTGGGACAATCTTGACTGGTGGATGCTTTAGCTGGGGCAAGAGAGAGATGAGGCCATTTGAAGGGAATAGCATGCCCTGTCATCATGACTTCGTCTGGGTCAAAGAATTCTCCAGGAAGAGGACCAAGAGAAGTGCATACATGTTTAGTAACATTGCCTGCAAAATTATTAAGATTTAAAAGAAATTCTTTTAACTCATTAATAACATGTTTTTCTCTGAGTGGCCAATGTATTGCAGTTCCCCATAAGTGAGATTGGACCGGAGTGAATAAGTTTCCATGATCAGCAGTCTGATAAGGTCTATAAACCACAAAAAAGGAATAGACTTTTTGCTTCCAGGAGGGGATTTTCCACAAATCATGTTCTTTTATGATGTTGTACAATTTTCCTCTCCAGATGGAGAGAGGGGCATACCATGAGAGAAAGGTGGACAAGGTGGAATGTTCATTTTTCTTGTCAGTGAGGAAATTGTAGGTTTGTTTAGGAGGTAAGGCATACGCACAAGCAAAGAGGGTAAACACAGACCACACATACCACATAAATTCCTGGGTAACCGGGCCCTTTATGAAAGGAATAACTAAATAAGGTAGAAGAGGGTCAAAGTATTCAGGCTTGGGTGAAATAACAGTGGTTTGGAGGAAAAGGTGGAGATAATAAAACAGAGTTTTTCTGGCTACAGCATTTATTTAAGAGATGTTGGTCGGATACTGAGAAGGTTGAAAAACTAGATCATAGCTGACATGGGTGAAAGAAGGATTATGGTGTCTAGGCATTCTGGAGATGGTGAGGATGAAGAGTGGTGTTTTGTGAAGAACAGACACTTGAGTATGTTTTGCAAGCGGTCTGGACAAGAGATCAGCAAGTAGATTATGCTTTCCCTTAATGTGCTTGACGGTAAATTTATACCGTGAAAACCAATCTTTCCATCAAAGCAATTGTTTTTCTGGGAGGAGCTTTTTCTTCTGATCAAGGATGGCTGGAAATGATGTGTTATCCATTTCCACAATGAACTCATTAAAGCTGAGATAAAAGGTAAACTTTTCAATGACTCTTTTGGCAGCTAATATCTCTTTGTAAATCGTGTGGTAGTGCTTTTCAGAGTCTTTGAACTATCCGCTGGCATGCGCACAGTAATACCTTTTGGCATCATCCTCTTCAATCAGTACCGCTCCCCAATAATTTTCACTTGCATCTGTCTGGAGGATAAAACGTCCTTTGTCAGAAATCTTTAAAGGAGGTGGATGCTGAGCAATCTCCTTTAGCTTTTTGACAGCTTTAGTTTGTTTTTCAGACCAAGGTGGTGGATTTTTCTTTAAAAGCTTGGATAGTTGGCTGGTGTATTGACTGACATGTGGAATGAAGTCTCAGATATAATTGATTATACCTAAGAAACTTTGGATTTGTTTGGTTGTCAGTTTATCAGGAAAGTTTAACAACCGTCTGGCAATATGAGGACTGGGCTAAAAATGGCCTTCGGAGAATGTTATCCCTAAAAACTGAATTTAGGCTAAACCCATTTGACTTTTGGTGGAGGATAACATAATCCCATAGGTCTGGACTATTTGGTAAAATTGGGCTAACAAGGTCTTATGGGCCTCTTCTATCTCTGAGTACAAAAGGATATCATTAATGTAAATTAAGGCCAAATGGAGTATGGGTTCAAAAATTCTCACCATAGCTTTTTGGAATAGAGGTGGGGCAGGTTTGAGCCTAAATGGCACAACCTTCCATTGATACTGGGCATTCGAGATATATAAGGCTATCTTGTATATGTCTTGGGAATGAATCCCAAGCTACCAAAATCCCTCCTTGAGATCAAACTTAGAAAAGACTTTTGCTTTTTTCAAATGAACAGTTTGAGTGTTGATCTTCGGTAGAGGGAATTTGTCATCCTGTGGGAAATGATTAAGAGGGGTATAATCAACAACAAATCTTTTCTTTCTGATCAGGATCCTGCAAGTATACAGGGTCGATCACAGTAATAAAAATTCTTCGGAGTATTCCAGAGGTCGAACCCAAGGGAGGTAGTAAATTTATAATCCAAACTTTTAATCCCAAAAATTAATTGATAATCAAATTGATAATTCAAATTAAAAAGATAAAAAAAACTAGGAAATAAAACAATGTCTGAGTTTTGATTCAGTTCTAGAAGCATCAAGGGATCAGGTTTCACCTTATGAGATAATTAAATTTTATTTCTTAGTTAGACTCTATATAATTATAGTGATTGTTATTTCTAAAGCGTCCTAATTACCTCTCGATCAATTAATCCTAATTTAATTAGGATTCAATTCGCTCTCGCGCAAGTAAATTTTCTAATTAAATCTTAAAAACTACAACATATATCACCATGAATTTTTAATTCTATCTCTAGATTAGTTATGCATGTTTATCTCTCTAAATCTAGGTTCACTCTTCACCTCTCAGTCCATCAAGTTTACCCATTAATTAGATTCTATGGTGATCAAGCATAAAATCCACATGAACAAATAAAAGAGATAAATATAATAAAAAAGATAAATGAAATATAACTTGAAAAATAAATTAAAGAGTCTTAACTAGAGAAACAAATCCAATCAATCTCAATCAGGCTACATCCTTACCCCCTGACTGGAAAATTTAGCTACTCATGGAAATAGAAATCAAATCAAAACTAAAATCTCAAATCATAGTGAAAATAATAAGAAAATAGAGTTATATTAGAGAAGAATGAATCTATCACTAATACTCCCCAAATCTCCTTACTCTCTCTCTATAAGATGCTCCTAGTTGTTCCCAGATGCATTTAGAATTGTGTTCTCTGACTTTTGAGTGCGTTTCTGAATCGCCCGTTGTGTTTCTATCGTGTCTCCTTATATAGGAAAAATTTAAAAGCTCATAAAAGCCCAAAATATCACCAAAACCCGTCAAAAATAAGTTTTTATGGGCTTTTCTTGCTTGACCTGGCGCTGGGTGGCCATATATTCATCCCATACAGTGCTGGGTGATTCCAAAAGGTAGAAATGTTGAAAATTCGCGTTGACCCAGTGCGGGTGGGTTTGACCCGGTGCTGGGTGGGTTCTGTTGTACGGAACGTGCACCTCTCAGCTTCATAACGTTATCAGCTCATATTGACACTTAAAGTTCAATTTTAGCCATGTAAAGTTGGAATTTGGGAAAATTCAAACATCAAAGTTGTAGATCTATGTCTTAACTTTCCAACACAATTTAAATCACCTCAATCAGAGTTTATATGTGATAGTTATGATCAAAATATTGAAGGGTATCAAAACTTTTCAGCATGAACGATTTGTAACGTTTTTACTCCAAATACTTCCAAATGAGCCTATAACGTCATGAAACACAAAAATATGTCAAATCATACTAAAATATACCAATATAAACATATTTAGATATAATTTAGAGCTTAAATATGGGTATTTTATATGTATAAAATCGGCACATCACTTTCCCCTTCTTCTTTCTGCATCTTTCTCCACATAGAAGGCATAACATGTCCAAGGGGACTTTGTTGGTTCAATCAAACCTTATGCTAAGAGTCCAACACAATCAATTCTGGCTAAAGCCAAATCTTCAGGGGACATTCCTGGATGGAAAGCTTTAGTAGGATTTATGTCTTCATTCTTCTTGAAGGGAAATCGAATAAAGAAATCCTTGTTTTTCCATACAGGGTGAGGATGGATGAATTCATCACGGCTTTCCAGACACAAAGATAGAAGTTTATCTCTGAGTGTGACGTATTCTGGAGTGACTTGTTGAAACTCATAAAGATTCCGAATTGGCTCCCATGGAATAAAAGAGGATTTAAATTTAATCCCTTTTGGAAGAATTTGCAGACCCTTAATCAAGTGATAAATATCCATGCCAATTAGCACATCCTTGTTGGGCAGTTCACTTCCAAAAATCTTGGTCCAGATAATACAGTTAGGGAAAAATTGTATCCCTATTTTCTTCTTTGAGATTAGATTAATACTGAAATGGTTTCCATCAGCAGTTGTAAAGTATTCTCTGTGAGGTATCCATGCTTCTGGTGGTAATACTTCTGGTTTCATGATACTCAGCATGATCCTATATCAAGGAATGTAATAGCCTGGATAGGCTTTTCGTACTCATCAGCAAGCACTTTAACTTTCACATTGGGAAGAGACACTATTCCCGAAGAGTGGTTGACCAAGTTTATGTTGCATATTTGATGTTGACAAGGATGATGAACAGTGAACACTTCTTCATCTTCTTCAAAACTAGATTCCTCAAACTGAGGAATAATGAGACTGGTGTATTCATCTTGGGATTCTTGTTCTTTATAAATGGCTTCAAATTCCTCATCAGAGGATAATGATAATGTCTCATGGATCTTATTAATCATCTTGATATCCCGTTTGGTCTTGTTTGGACACTATTTTGTAAAATGTCCTTTTTTTCCACAAATGTAACATCTTCCAGTCTTGATAGAAGGAGAAGACTGTCGTTTGAAGTGCCTAAAAGGTTTTCTTCTATTTCCTATCTGGAATTTCTGTCATCGAGGAAGCTTGAAGAAATGAGCTTTCTTTTTCTGAGGACATGAACAGATGTTCTTATCCTTGCACTTAATCTTCAAATCTGGTCATCTGCACACCTTATACAGATGCGCCTTGTCTTTAAGAACATTTTTTACAAACTTCTGTTGTTCACATAATCTGTCCAGTGATACTAAAGCCATCTGATAAATTTCACCAAGAGATATATGATTCATCTCTCTTTGCAGAGTATTGATAGTTTTCTGCAATACTTCTCTAGAACCTGTTCGACTTTCTTCATCCTTTTCTTTAGACCGCCTTTCTACTTCTGTAAAGAGAACCTTAGCCAGTAAAATAGATAACCTTGTAGAAATCACCCACATCCCAGAAAATGTCAGAATTGACAACACTGAACTTCCCCTACTTAGTCTTTATGCTATTTTCTCTCAGGATCAAGCTTATGCCAGATCTTTCTAACAGAGAATCACCAGGATCCTCCATACCCCTCGACCTCATGTCAAGGAGTATGTTCACAGTTCCCGACTGGAACAGTATGGATTAAAAGCAACTACTGCTGAACAATATGTTACTCTTGAAATTCTATAACCCTTAATCAACTCATGGAAACAACAAAGGTATACGCATCTTCATGTTGGAGCCACCAGACTAGTTCTTACTCTCCATGGATGTAAATGCATCCTAGCCACTGCCAGGATTGCTGTTCTGGATTCTACTTATACTTCATACGGAAATGCTATGATTTGTGCACTTCTCACCGCTTGTAGTAATGGAAGCGTGGTTATGACTATAGCCCCTGATTTCAACATTAAGTTGGATGATGAGACTCTTCCACATTGTCTAAAAGTACAGATCCAGATTCATGGTACAGACTAAAATCCACGTGCAACCAAGGCAACCTTGCATCATCAGATGATCTACAGACTCCAAGATCATACGGTTAATCTGGAATTCCCAAATTCCACCACTGATGCTTTGTACATGGTATCCAACCAAGCTGATACCTCGGTAATCCAAATTCTGAGAAGGATTCCTAAGGAAGAACTTGCACAGATTATGCCACTGGAATGGATCAACAATTATGAGAAGGAATTTCATTCCTCCAAGAGAGATGTCCATACTGTCGACTCTCCAGTTCTGGAAAGACTTGAGGATGGAACTGTCAAATCCACCTTCAAAAGACCAGGACAAGGTCCTTCAACTTACAAAGGACAGATCTTGACCATCAATCCGGTGTATAAACATAAGGAGAAGGTTTTGATGTACTCTGTTGATGCCAAAGCCAAGCCTTGCTTTGTATCTAAAGTTCATGGTCACTTCATATAGGATTATGCCCCAGAAGAACGTGATCCGAATTGCAGATGTCACAATTGGGATAACTAGACTGGACATAAAGAAAACCTATGTTCCATACCAAACTCCTTCCCTAAAACAGAAACCTTCTTGTCATCAAATCCAACCCAAAAATGATGATGACTTTGATCATGGTGCCAAACAAAATCTTCCCAAAAGAAAGAAGTGAGTAGCTTTTTGTAAGCCACCTCCTCCTAAGCCAGAAACCTTTTAGGAATTGCTTAAAGAACTAGTTCATTCAGATTTAGCTTCATGCCTTTTCCCAGAACAAACAGAAAACTCACCCAGCCTTTTTCCTGAACCAATAATCAAGCCTATCCCGAAAAAGCCTACACAATCACTCCATTGCATAGCCATGATTCGTCCTTCTTATGATGAGGATTTTCCTCCTCTAGAAAGAAGAATCAATGAAACCTCTAGATACACTTCTAGACCTTTTGTCCAATCTAACCAAATCACACCCCAAGGTCCAAAAATCATATCTCAGTCAGAAGAAGTTTTGAACCAGCAAACTGAAAATTCTGTCAGTCAAAATAAAGTTCTTCATAGAATCAATACAAGACTAGAACAACTTCATGAAAAAACAGATCCAAAGTTTCTTAGGTATAATTAATTATATCCGAGACTTTATTCCACGTGTCAGTCAATACACCAGCCAACTGTCCAAGCTTTTAAAGAAAAATCCACCACCCTGGTCTGAAAAGCAAACTAAAGCTGTAAAAAAACTAAAGGAGATTGCTCAGCATCCACCTCCTTTAAAGATTCCTGACAAAGGACATCTTATCCTCCAGACAAATGCAAGTGAAAATTATTGGGGAGCGGTACTGATTGAAGAGGATGATGCCAAAAGGTATTACCGTGCGCATGCCAGCGGACAGTTCAAAGACTCTGAAAAGCACTACCACACGATTTACAAAGAGATATTAGCTGCCAAAAGAGGCATTGAAAATTTTAGCTTTTTTCTCAACTTTAATGAGTTCACTATGGAAATGGATAACACATCATTTCCAGCCATCCTTGATCAGAAGAAAAAGATCCTCCCAGAAAAATAATTGCTTTGATGGAAAGATTGGTTTTCATGGTATAAATTTACCATCAAGCACATTAAGGGAAAGCATAATCTACTTACTGATCTCTTGTCCAGACCACTTGCAAAAAATATTCAAGTGTCTATTCACAAAACACCACTATTCATCCTCACCATCTCCAGAATGCCTAGACACCATAATCCTTCTTTCACCCATGTCAGCTATGATCTAGTTTTTCAACCTTCTCAGTATCCGACCAACATCTCTTAAATAAATGCTGTAGCTAGAAAAACTTTGTTTTATTATCTCCACCTTTTCCTCCAAACCACTGTTATTTCACCCAAGCCTGAATACTTTGACCCTCTTCTACCTTATTTAGTTATTCCTTTCATAAAGGGCCCGGTTACCCAGGAATTTATGTGGTATGTGTGGTCTGTGTTTACCCTCTTTGCTTGTGCGTATGCCTTACCTCCTAAACAAACCTACAATTTCCTCATTGACAAGAAAAATGAACATTCCACCTTGTCCACCTTTCTCTCATGGTATGCCCCTCTCTCCATCTGGAGAGGAAAATTGTACAACATCATAAAAGAACATGATTTGTGAAAAGTCCCCTCCTGGAAGCAAAAAGTCTATTCCTTTTTTGTGGTTTATAGACCTTATCAGACTGGTGATCATGGAAACCTATTCACTCGGGTCCAATCTCACTTATGGGGAACTGCAATACATTGGCCACTCAGAGAAAAACATGTTATTAATGAGTTAAAAGAATTTCTTTTAAATCTTAATAATTTTGCAGGCAATGTTACTAAACATGTATGCACTTCTCTTGGTCCTCTTCCTGGAGAATTCTTTGACCCAGACGAAGTCATGATGACAGGGCATGCTATTCCCTTCAAATGGCCTCATCTCTCTCTTGCCCCAGCTAAAGCATCCACCAGTCAAGATTGTCCCAGGACAGAACTCTCAAGTGATCAAGATCCTTCACATTTCATGGAGTCACAAGATCCCTATGAAATGGATCCCCAATTCCTTCAGGACTTCCTTTCATATAATCCTGAATCAACTCCTTATAATAAAGAACTTGACATTGAAGAAGAATTAGAAAAGCTTGAAAGAAAGAAAATCAAGAAGAAGAAGAAAAGCTCATGGAACCAAACATCATGAACAATTAAGCTGATCATGAACCATTCTGTAAAAATTTCTAAGTTCATCTTGGTGTGACGACAGTCTGTTTCATCTTGGTGTGCTGACAGTCTGTTTTGTCATATCTACCGATAGTTGAGTATGTGTATCTGTTGTAATAAGCTAACCCTACCACTATGGTTTGTTGGTCACGTTTGAGTGTCATGTATAAAGAATGTCTGTAATAAGTGTACCCTATCTTGTCCACTTGTAATTATTGTAAGAATGAGGTGTGAGGCTCAAAGTCTATATAAGAGCCTAGTTTGTAATGAAGAAGGACAGATCAGAATCACTCCGAAAATCCCTCATCTGAAATACAATGTTCAGTTTCTAAAACTCTTTCTCTCTTTCTAAAATTCTGCAGTAAATATATCTTATATTTGTCTCCCTAAGATTCGAGTATGCTCTACACTCGTTTCATATGAGGAACTAGTGTATCAGAAAGAATCTGAACCAGATCCATTTCTCAATAACATCTTTGTAATTCCTGATTCAGGAGTTCATCCAGTAAGCTATCTATGGTTGAGAATGATGATCCTAAAGTGTCTCTTGAGTCTTTGAAGTTTAGGAGAGGCTGTTTATACTCAGGAGTAATTGAATCATTATGATCACTATGGCTTGTTTGTTGACATATGAACTACTAGAAAAAGAAAGGTGACGTTATAAGAGGTAAGAGAGTTGGGGGGGGGGGGTTTGATATGAGAAGAGGAAAGAGAATGAGAAAAAAAATAACTAAAAGGTTAAAATGTATGGGTCCCATATAATATAAAGAAAAGTCAAATGCATGGTTCCTGCGCAATAAAATAGTGATATGTGAAATTGTAATTAAGAGAAAATTAATCTCAACTAAACAGTGAAATTAATAGTACAATGAGTCTTGAAAAAATAGTAGAAAAATGTTAACAGATCTAATTTGAAATTGGTTTGATCAAAATTTATTATTTATATATATATAGATACTCATTCAAGGCACTAAATTATATTATATGTTGGACTTAATAGTTGGCACACCCTTAATTGGCTGACTGAGTATGACAAGCACGTTAAAGTTTGAGAAGATACATTACCTCTATTTTTAAAATGTTAGAAGTCCATATCAGACAAGATAATAAAGAAGCTTTATTAACATGTCTATATAATTAGAAATCTCACATCACTTAATTTCATGGAGTAGGAAGAATCATCTAGAAACTCCAATAAGGGTATAGAAGCATTCTATACAAAACTCTCACTTCTTTTCTTTTCTCTATGTGTGAGTGTGGAGGTTAGATTCCATATGGTAATCGAACCCTCACTGTGTGAATTACGCCATCAAGAGTCAGTGGAAATTAAATATGAAACTCCATGTAAGTATATCTAGGACCTTAGTTAAGGCTGATTGATAAGAATATTAACTGTTATTGTGTCAAATTGCTGCTAGACCATAAATTCTCTTATCTTTGTGCATTCAAAGCCTTTACCAACCATACTTGGCTATTTTGAGTGAGCTTCATAGTCTTGCATTTACTTTTTGAGAGAGATGACTTTCGTAAATCTTCTTTTCAACTTTGAGTAGAAGATTATTAGTGTGAGAAATACTAAGGAATTGTTACAAATACTCACTATCCATAACACCAGTAGTCAAGGAATCCTTCTCAAAATAAGATGTCATGAGTAGAGAG
This sequence comes from Adenanthera pavonina, assembly GCA_026686845.1. NCBI lineage: Eukaryota > Viridiplantae > Streptophyta > Magnoliopsida > Fabales > Fabaceae > Adenanthera > Adenanthera pavonina. The sequence continues at coordinate 18,166,448 of JAIVEN010000017.1, forward strand.
AAGGAATCCAATTTAGATACCATGTGGATTTAAGCTGAATTCACACAATATTAACATATGAGAAAATCAACCTACACTCTCATAAGAAAAGAGGAATATCATAGCATATAATTCACACAACATGTGTTTGAGAACTGCGAATGAAAAGCAAGTGAATGGATCTCTCCTTCAATGTCGTATGAGTCCCAAAGAGCATCAAATCCTTTTGTGGTGCCCTTAGATCTTTGACAATGTCATGAGGAGCTAATTTGGTACCCGCTTCTTTGGTATATATTCTATGGTCATATGATTGATTCGATCTATAAGATGTACGTTTCAAAAATGACAGATATAATTTGAATGATAGTTAGGCAAAAGAAAGATTTACCTAGAAGTTCACAATTATGGTAATATCTAAGACTAATCCATTATGAAGTCAATTAGAGTGACATCATGAATGTGGATACTATACATATGAGGAGGCAATTTGAGTTGCGTTCATAACTTGGGATTAGATTTGCCATAAAACATAATATATACACACACATATGAAAGAGCACAAATAAATGTTGAGGAGGTTTAAAATTTGGTAAAGAAAGCATACCTTACTGTCTCTAGCTATCTCTTGATAAGTTAGAGATAAAGAAACGACAAACACTGGAAACAGATCTCTTCACCTTTTTTTTGTTTTTTGACCAAGGATATAGATCTCCTCTCTACAAATAAATCAAAGTGAAAAAAGATGAATTAATTGAGAAATTTCCAAGTGAAGTAATTAATCATATTAAGGAGTAAGGACGTTTGACATTTGGAAAATAATCGACATAAGATTATTATGAAGAGGGATTGGATTTGTTAATACCTCACTGTCACTCTCTCTACTTCAGCAGTTGCAGATGCAGATAAGGCAACACTACAAACTGATCTCTAATCCCTTCTCTGAAGGTTGACTTCCTCTGACCAGGAACTTACCGCTCATTACCGTTACCTCCAAGCATTTGGTGATGCTAGCCAGCAAAGCTTGCTCTGTAAAGAATAACAGCAAAAGAAAAGTTCAGTTAGACAAAGAACAATAGCATACTAAAAAGGTCATTTAGACAGAAGCAATCTCAACCATGCATATTTTCAATAAATAATACTATTTTCTGTTAATTAATTAGATCTCTTTCATCTTCATTTTCCCTCTAAAATTTCACAGAACTAGAAGCAGCAGAAAACAGAAAACAGAGACCATAAACCACAAGTTATCCCGTACAGCCCACTTTCGCCAACGTTATTACAAGCTTTTGTTTCTACATTCTAGTTTCTATTGTAGAAGCCATAGCTTCCAGTTCTTAGCAATGAGAGTGGCTGTGGTTCCTTTTAGAGCATCTACGGTTATTTAAGAATGCTGTGGGGCCAGCCCCTTCCATCGCCACTATCTAAACTCATTTTCTCTTTAGACTTCATACCCCTACTTTATTGGCTAAAGCAGAGATGGCAAATGGTAACGAAAGAAAAATTTGGAAGAAAAGGCATTTGTGATTATGAAGAGAGATTCTACTTCATTCCTAACTGTCGCTCTCTTTCTTTAAGTTGCAGATCCAGAAATGGTAACAATGGAAGCAGATCTCTTCTTATATCAGGCAAACCTGAAATATACAAACAAGGAATATACATACATACATACATACATACATACATATATATATATGAGGAGCACAAGCTTAAGCGAAGAACCAAAGATAATTCAAGGAAATAGAGGCGCTGAACTCCTTAAATACTAGTCTCGCTAGTAAAAGAATGTAGACATGTACAATAAAATTTGATAAAAAAAAAAAACAAAAAATCTTATAAGAGACCTTAAAAATGGTTCAGATCATTGTCTAATTTCTCCACAGGCAATTTAAATCGTCTAGATCTGCCCGTTGTTTCCATACTGATTTACTTTCCTAATGAATTATTTCTTGTATGTAGACTCATTTTCTCATCAAACTTCATAACCCTACTGTTCCGGATAAAGCAGAAGTTAAATAGTAACCAAATTAAAGAATAATAATAACAAAAGGGTGAGAGATTTTCTGAGAGAAAAGAAAGCATATTGAGTGATTGGAAAAGAAAGAATGTTTAGTTTCTAAACAGAGATTGAGCTTCATACCTTACTGTCTCCACTTAAGCTGCAGATTCTTCAAGTTGCAACCAGAAATGCTACCAATGGAAGCAGATCTCGAATCAATAATCAAGTCACAGATAATGAAGTGAATATGTTGGCAAGTTCACTTCATAATCCTACTGTTCTGGTGAAAGCAGAAGGAAAATAGTAACCAAGGAAGAATAATAACGAAAAGCTCGACAGATTTTCTAAGAGAAAAGAAAGCATGTTGAGTGACTGGAAAGGAAAGCATTTGGTGTTTATGAAGGGGAGATTGAGCTTCATACCTTAAGTTGTAGATCCAGTAATGGTAACGATGAAAAAAGATCTCGAATCAATTGTAAGCAAATAGAATAATTAAATAATATGAAATATTATAAAATTTAATAACATTTGATAAAAATATTCTTAACTTAAACATTTTATCAATCACTACTTTTAATAAAGAGTAAAATAACAAAAAATAATTAATATTTTATCAAAATTTTAAGATGACAAATATTTTAAAAAACTATAAAAATATTTCTGACCCATGCATTGCTCAAATAATCTATTTATTATCTATTATATATATATATTTATTATATATATTATCTTTATTTCTTGTTATGTGTCATTTAAAGTTTTTACGTACAGATTAAAAAATATAATTAATATATTATAATTTATTTTTAATTTTTTAATATGTTTTTTAATAAATAAAAAGATAAGAAAGTGTAATTAATGTTATTTTTTATTTTTTAAAAATAGATTAATAAATAAATAAATAAATAATAATTAATATTATTTTAGAATTTAAAAATAATATATAAATAAAAATAAAAAATTCTTTATAAAATAACAGGAATGACACAGAGTATATATAAATGAAAATAAGAATATATTGTGCCTGTGCTTGTATGTATATATTATATCCATATAAACGAAGATAAGACAATACTGTACTTTAACCAGAGTGTCGGCTCCTTCCTCCTTTTTCTAACCTTTTTTACTTTTTCACACATTGTAAATATAATACCAAAAGACCAAAAAAAATTAATCACAGAAAAAGATAATTAGAATAATAATTACATTAAAGCATCAAAGTTACTTTTATTTTTATTTTTTTTACAAATAATAATTACAGAATAAGGCCAAACTAACTATTTTCATTTATAAAAACTAACTAATTGGGTTCCGTGCTCAATTTCCAAACAAGAGAAAAAAACTAATTTTTTATTTTTATTTTTTATCCTTTGATGCTATTTCTGCTGTGCTTGGTGGAAAGTAAAAAAAGAAAATATAAAAGGGGTAGACACAATGCTTTAATTTTTATATACATTTATGTTCTCATCAAGTTTATTTTAAATATTTATATAAAAATAAAATTCATAATTATTATAATAATGGAACTTTTCAACTTTTCATGATAGATAGGATAAGTAAAAAATAATAAACATACTTTTGTCAAATATATTATGAATAATAGTTTAACATATAAATTTATTTTTAAAGTTGGATTTGGCAACTAACATGACTAGAAAATGTGAAAAAGGAAAATTGAGAATGATTGACTGGAGAAGCGTAGAATTGAAGGTGCGCGTGGAAAGAGGAAGGACCAAACATGAAGAAAAAACATGCAAAAGACGAGATAAAAATGCAAGGGACATATCAATTAATGGTGGAGAACAAAACGAAAGAACAAATAAATTTTGCTATTGGTTACTAATTAAAATGCACTTGGAAAACTGTGGGGTATATCCAGGAAGAGAGCCAAGTATTTGAATATATATATCTCAATTATGTAACGTTTGAAATTTAAAAAAAAAAAGCAAACATTGCAAAAAGACGAAAGAGGGAAAATGCAAGGAAGATAAGAAGGACATGTTTTTTCAAGGGAGAAAGACATTTAAGGACCTCCATATAAAAATATTGTCAAATGAACAGTACAAGTGCTGAATTCAGTTGATTCGAGTTGGGAATTCAGTTTATAGGAGTACTGAATTTTTAATCTGGGTCCTTGGAAGGGAATATCTTCATATGGGGGTCCTTAAATGTCTTTCTCCCTTTTCAATATGGTAGGCCATTCACTGCTACATCTCTGTCGTTTCCTCAATCAAAAGAGTCCACCCATGACCCATTCATTTTCTTATTATCTTTTGGTGGCATTCTTCAGCAGAAAATAGTGGTCAAGATCAAAAGGAAGGAGAAAAAATATTTCTTTTCATAATTTCTTAAACATTTTCAAATATGCTGCTTTCAATAGCATTTGGATTTTAACGTTAGAAAAAAGAAATTAATTTAACAGTGTCAAGGATTTTAATTTTATATATTATAATAATTTGTGGGGTTGGTTATGGTGTTAGCCATTGGTTTTGAGTTGTTTGGGAGATGAGAAAATGATACACGAATTTGAAGTTGAAGGAGAGCTGCACGAATTTGGTGTTGAAGGAGAGCTTTTAGAATTTTTCATAGAAAGAAGGCTTTAAGAACCCTAATATAGGATTTCAATAAACGCAAATCTAAGCCATGACATGAAGTACAGTTCTAAGCTTTAGAGAAAAACAAAAACTTCATTGAAATTAGACCTCAAATAAAAATTTAAAAACTAGGTCATATTTCTAAATATTGTAAAGTAACTCGAAAACTTAAAACCATAAAAAATATAGAAGAAGACATTTTAGAACAAATAAACAATCTTTTACTCGAAACCTCTTATTCATAATCACAATCAGAATAGGAATCTTTTGAAGATTTAGAACAAAATGATGATCTTCTAGAAAATTCATCTTCTGAAGTTAATGTCATCACTAAGGAACACGATCTCCTTATTGATATCATTGGCAAACTTCCTGATTCTGAAAAAAGAGAATATCTTTTAAAATTTAAAACTCTCCTTTCAAATGCGCCAAGTTCTTCAAACAGTAAACCCTTAGTACAGCCAAATAGGTATGACTTTACCCAAACTTTGGCAAAATTCAAACAAGAGTCTAAACAAACAACTCTTTCTGACCTTCAATATGAAATACAAAATCTTAAGGTAGAAATCCGTCTTATTAAACAACAGCAAGAAATTCATGGTGAGGCTATATCACAAATTCAAGATATACAATTAAATCAGGATATCCAGGCCTCTTATCCTCAAAATATTGAAGATTTTCAAGTAAAACAAAGCATTCAAGAACCATTTTTAAACTTAATCTCAAAAGTTTTAACACAAAAATTTTATATCAAAGCCAAAATTGTTATAAACAATGAATTTGTGATGGAACAAGATGTCTTGTTTGACACAGGGGCCGATGCCAACTGTTTCAGAGAAAGGATCACTCTTACTAAATATTTTGAAAAAACAACTAAATGTTTTAGAGGTGTTGAAAAGTCTCTTCTTCAAGTTCAGTACAAAGTCTCAAATGTTGTTATAGAAAATCAAGGTTTTCAAGTTAAGACCCCATTCATATTAGTTAAAGGAATAGGATCTCAAATTATTCTTGGAGTACCTTTTGCTCATCTGCTCAAACCATATTTAACAGATGACAATGGGATCTCAAAAGAGTATTTAGGAAAAACGATTTTATTTCCTTTTACCCAAAACCCTAAAGTAAAGGAATTAAATATTATTTCCGCCAAACAAAAACAAATTAACTTCCTTAAACAAGAAATTTCTTTTCAAAGAATTGAAGAACAACTGAAGTCAAAAGATATTCAAAGACAAATACAAAATTGTCTTCAAGAAATTCATAAAACTATTTGTTCCGATCTACCAAATGCTTTTTGGGATAGAAAAAAACATATAGTAGATCTACCTTATGAAAAGGAATTTTCAGAAAAACAAATTCCAACAAAAGCTCAACCTATTCAAATGAATTTAGAGCATCTTCAAATTTGCAGAAAAGAAATTAAAGATTTGTTAAGAAAGGATTTAATTTGACGATCTCGAAGTCCTAGGTCATGTGCTGCATTTTATGTTAATAATAGTGCAGAACTAGAGCGAGGAGTTCCTCGATTGGTTATAAACTATAAACCTTTGAATAAAGTGTTACAATGGATTAGATATCCAATCCCAAACAAATCTGATTTATTAAAAAGACTTCATTCTGCAAAAATATTTTCAAAATTTGATATGAAATCAGGGTTCTGGCAAATACAAATTTCTGAGAAAGATAGTATAAAATCGCTTTTACTATCCCATTCGGGCAGTATGAATGGAATGTTATGCCATTAAGTTTAAAGAATGCCCCCTCTGAGTTTCAAAGGATTATGAATGAGATATTCAATGATAATAGTCAATTCATAATGTCTATATTGATAATATATTGATTTATTCTCATTCAATAGATCAACATTTTAAACATGTTTACAAGTTTATTAAAATTGCTAAAACAAATGGTTTAGCAGTTTCTAAACCAAAGATAAGTCTCTTTCAAACTAAAATTAGGATTTTGGGACACTGGATATCTCAAGGATCTATTGTACCAATCGAAATATCGATTGAATTTGTTGATAAATTTCCATATCAGATTATTGATAAAACACAACTTCAATGGTTTTTGGGTTGTTTAAACTATGTTGCGGATTTTATTCCTCATCTCAATAATTTTATTAAACCTTTGTATGAACGTCTCAAGTCTAGCCCTCCTCCTTGGACAGATGTTCATACTAATATTGTCAAACAAATCAAAAATCAGGTTAAGCAGCTTCCTTGTCTTAACCTTCCAAATCCCTCTGCTTATAAGATAGTAGAGACAGATGCCTCTGACATTGGTTATGGTGGCATTCTAAAGCAACAGATTGACGGTACTGAGAAAATTGTATCTTTTACTTCGAAACATTGGAATAATACTCAGCAGAATTATTCTACTATTAAAAAAGAAATACTTGCAATTGTTTTGTGTATTTCAAAATTTCAATCAGATTTGTTAAATCAAAAATTCTTATTACGAATTGATTGCAAATCTGCAAAAGATGTTTTACAAAAGGATGTAAAAAACATTGCATCAAAACAGGTTTTTGCTCGTTGGCAAGCGATTTTAAGTATTTTTTATTTTGAAATTGAATTTATAAAAAGATCTTCAAACTCCTTTCCAGACTTTCTCACCCAAGAGTTTTTACAGGGAACCAAAACCCCATAAATCTTCATGCCTCCAAAGAAGAAAAAGGAACCCAATAAAGAAAAAAGCAAACAAAAGAGTGTCTTCCAGGACGCTCAGCAACCAGCTTCTAGCTTAGAATTAGAAGCAATCATGCAAAATATCTTGCAGCAAATTGGACCACAAACACAAGGATCCAAGCAACAACAAATGGAGTCATCTACTCCAACTGGGCCTTCAGCCCAACAACCTATTGGGTCATCTACCCAGCAAACAAAAATTTCAAATAAAAAGACTGTTGCTTCCTATGCACAAGCTTATGCCCAAAAAAATTGCCTGAAACCTCTTGGTAGCAAATCCCAAACAAACAGGCCATCATCTCAAAACAAGAATATGATAGGTTTTCTCAACAGCCTCTCCTTTCACAAAATAATCCAAAAAACCAAAAGACAATTGTAGAAACTGCTTCAAAAGCAATTGTCCTCCCTTCACAAACAAATATGACTACTCCTTACATTGCCAAAGAAAATCAAGTAAGGAATCTAGTCCAGATAGAACCTGAATTCTATAACCCCAATCCAAACCAGATTGCTCTTAATGTTTTCCCTACTAGATTTCATTATAGACCATCAAATTTGAATAAAACAAGAGAATATTATGAATTAATATTGGTTCATTCTGACTCAGTAAATATTGAGCAAAAAAATGACAAAAGAGCTGGACCAATGGTAACTCATAGCACTCTCCAAATCCTGAATGTTCTCACTCTTTCCCAATAGGGACAATCTTTAGAAAAATCAAAAAATTTTGGGATATTATATGACCCGCAAGGGTATAACTATTGGGACTATGTTGATGCATGGTACCATATATTTTATTATCAAAATGAGACTTGGTCTCATACTTGGTTTATTTATTTTAAAATAAAAATCCAAGTACCAGTTGTCTCAATGGTTTGCTCACTGGTGGAACTTCTTTGGGCCAGTACCAGAGATTATGCCTTCAAAAGTTATGCAAGCCTTTGAACTTTTCGAACAAAAATTCAACAATAATGAAGACCCATTTCCTATAGATCTTCATTACTTTTCCAAATTATCTGTCTCTTGTATCTTTTCTTGGAAATACAGATTTTCTCCTTCCTCTCCTGGTATAACCTTAATGCCAGTATTACAAAGAGTTCCCTCTGTATGCTGGTAGGCCAAATTTGATATCAGGAGAATAGACAACAAGGCAGTAGAAAATTGGTTCAAAGAGAATCCTAAGTACCTCTATATGGCAAAACAAAGTAAATTCTTAAATCAAAGGACCAGAATTCAAGCCATGTTAGCAGCATTAACAGACAAGACTAGCTTGGTTAACTAACTTACTATTGTTCTCCAATTATTACAACAACAAGAATCTACTTCAAACAGTCACGAAGCTTCTTCCTCTACTTCTGAAAACCATAATGAAGAAGATAAAGATTTAATTGATTTACATGAAGATTAGACACATGGGTTTTGTTAGTCACCAAAAATAATTGTGGTGTCAACAAAACGACGTCATATTTGCAGGTCACTGAAAGTTACTATAGTGTCGGCAAATACTGTGTCAAATTACCTATCGAAACTGTTCAAAATGATACCGGTTACTAACAGTTTCTAGGTTCAAACTAGGCCTCTACTTGTCTATATAAATGGGAGCTGCCTCATTTGAAGGGCATCACTTGTTTGGATCCCAGCTCACTCGAATAGATAAGAGAGAAAGCCTTCCTCCTTCCTCAACCCTCTTCCTTCTATATGCATTGTAAGTTTTATTTTAATAAAATTTCATTTTAAAGTTCTTCAATTCTTGCATTTATATCCTTACCTTGTTCTAATGAACTAGGTTGGCTGGTTCTACCGCCTTCAGTTTATTAAGAACCACCCTTTCTTGCATATTTATTTATGTACTTTAATATGTTCTAAGCAGTCTACCTGCTCCTCTTCTTCACATTCTTCTCTTCTCTCCCTCTTCCTTCAGGGCCTCTTCCTCTTCCTTGGTATCAGAGCCTGAAGGTGAAGTAGAGATGTATTAATTAGATCTGGATCTGCCTCTATGGCTTCAAAGTTTTTGTTAACATATTAGATGGATTTGAGAAACTAAGCTCGATAGCGAATGGACTTTTGTCCTACTATATATGATTCTTGTGTATCATACATGAGTCCTTATGGGGATGGTAAGGCTATAAGTCTCAGAAGAGAGGCAAGCAATTGATCCCTACCCTGTAGTGTATGATATACAAGATAATATGTATTATTCTGACTAGAGTAAGTTTCAAAACAATCTTATGCTAATATCTTAATAAAATATTTTTATCTATACAGTCAGATAAAGTTTTAATTCTTATACCCCTATGGATCCAGATGGTGATGATACTGAGATAAGGGAGATTCACATCTAAATCTCTTTCGTGCTCTATATTTCTGCTTTATTCTATTCTGTAATTTTATCTCTGCAATTTAAATTATGTCTTCTTTATTGCGTTCACTTTCCTTTTCTTCTCGTCGTTCATCTTCTTCTTCTTCTTCATCAAATGTTCCTTTAAACAATGAGGAAATAAAATCTCCAAACAAAAAGATTTTCAGCCAAGAAATATCTTTTTCAAACTTAAATCAAACTTTTGATAATTGGACACTACCAACTATCTCCCCAAACATGCTTTATGAAATAACGGAAAAGGATAAGAAATGGTTCTTCAAATCTGATTACATTATCAGAACTGTTGAAGAATCAATTCCTATCAAACCAGAAAATGAAGATTTTTATCTTCTTTCAAAAGGCTCTTTAGAAAAACGTAAAAAAGAATACAACTATTTACACATAGGGTGTGTTCAAGTAGCAATTAAACCTTTAATAAGAAAAGGGTTAAATGTATCATGCCTAGTATGTCTTCAAGATACAAGGCATTATACATATGCTGATTCGTTATTAGTAGCTGCAGAAATAGGTCTAAACGACGGACCTGTTTATTTCAACTGCTTTCCGGATCGAACCCTAGATCTAAATGATGAACATATCCTAGAAGCCCTTAAGCTTAGGATACAACTTCATGGTCTAAACATGAAACCAAGATCCATCCCAACTACCCTTATCTATAGAATCCAATACAAAGTTTTAAATTCAAATGAGGCAGCTCCCATTTTAATAATGCTTAATTCTTCGGGTCCTATAAGCATTATTATAATATATAAAAAAAATATATTTTGTACTAAAAATGATGTTATTTTATTTTAAAAATAAAAATATATATTTTAAAAAAATTTGAAAAAAAAATAATGCAAAACCGGTTCAGAACCGGTTTCACCGGTTCAAGGCCGGTTCTCACCGGTTCTGAATAGTACTAGTCATATACTATGACTGAACCGAACCAGGCACCAATTCCCGGTACAGCCGGTCCGGTCCGGTTCGATTTTAATAACAATGCATTATATTATAGTTATATTCTGCTTATAGGAGTAGTTGGTACAAGGATTAAATGAAAACATTATCTGAAAATATAACTAATTGACAGTAAGGCATCTTTATCATATCCTAAAATCCTTCTAAACCAACTCATGCAACTATTTCTATAAGAAATTCACCTACTTCTTTTACCTAAGTTTAATAGGAACACCAAGCTAATACAACGATCTTACTAATTACCGGGTCCAACCTATTAGGCTTACCAATGTTTCAACTTGTAACACCTTATACTATGACCCATTTCCTATGTATAGATCATTTTAGAGTTCAAATATGTTTGAAGAGAAGCTTGAATCAATTTAATTTCAAAAACATAATTTTCTCAAAATTCGGGTACTGTTCATATTGTCATTTCCATTTTACCTAATGAAATTTGAAAATTCATAACTATATCCAAAAATATCATCTTATGGTGATTCAAGTCTCTAAAAATAGATAAAAAGATTCTCTACATGGAAAAAATAAGTAACAGAGTGAATATTGGGACAATTAGTACAGTAAATTTTGTGAACTTTTACTGTTTATTTGGTCATTTTTCTATCTTCCATTTTTTTGACCTCAAATTTGAAAAATCATATTTCATTCTATTCTAGACCAAATCATACATACTCTATGTCATTTAAAAGCTATATATGTCTATTTTCTATACATATTTTTCTTATATATTTATTTCACTTACACAGGGCATGACATTAACTTAAATTATAAAATGTCAGAATTCAACTTTTCCTGAAACAGTTTTGAGAAAACCTCCATATCTTCTATTATATAGCTTCAATTACCTCCAAATTAGTGGTATATGAAACTTAAAACATAGACCTCTTTATAAATGTAAATCACTAAATTTTTGGAGGTTGGTACGATTCTATATTATCTTTTAAATTTTCCAATATCTAACTTTTAATTTCCAATTTTTCTAATCTTACCCTATTCTGAATCATAAATTTGAAAATTCACCATAAATTGTACATTTATCTAATTTAGGTGTTCTTTAACTCTATGGAAAGCTTACTCCATCTACTTTTAAACCATATTAATTACTTAAGCTTATTGCCTGTTTATCATGAACAGTAACTATGTTTCTGTTAGGATGTCCAGATTGTACATTTCCATTCATGTCTTGGCAAAATAAACTTCATATCATATTTACATCATTATTCATTGTACCACATTCATACATAACACAATGAGAAACTTAAAAATATATGGTAGCAAATAATAGCAGCATCACTCATCTATACATCTATTGTTACAAATGATCACATTATAATATAATAGTTTGCAACATCATCCACTCATCATTATCTTCTTCATGAATCTAGCTCCTTCCTTAGCCCTTTTCCATTATTTTCCCTATCATGATTAGTCATTGAAGGGGGAGTGAGATTAAAAAAAATCTCATTAGTTACAACCATTTATGCACATATATCATAATAATATTTCATAACTAATCATTGGAAACCATGAAATCATAATATGCCATACTATGTCATAAAAATTTTGGCATAATAACACTTTGAAAATTGGACATCCATGGGTCATAAACCCATCATACAATAAACCAATAACACATTTCCAACACCAATCACTCAATTCAAAGCAAGGCATAATCAAAGAAATATAAAAACTCAAGTTGATTACAATAGGCATAAGTGAGATTATAACCACCTTCAAGCTTTCCCAACTTTTCCAAACTTGGTGCATACTTCCTTTGGCCTTTAGACACTTCTTGGAACCCTATCGAATCATAAAATGAGGTAATATGCCACTGGTTTGTGCTTCAACTTCACAAGATACTCATAAAACCCTAACTTGTCATCTTGCTATCCACTTAGTCTTTCTTGCATCCAACACATGTTCTTAAGGTTTTGGACCATGTGGAACCCATTTTTGGGGTCAAATCCATGAAATTCCAACTCTAGGAATAAACCCTAACAGGCCGAAAATCACTTGAAAAAATAATGGATCTACATATATTCAAACAAGGCCCAATAAGGTTATATACCTCAAGATATACATATGTTCAAATGTAAGGATCTCTCCACACGCTTGCTTAGAGTATGTGGAGTACAGCACAATGGTCCTCTAAAAGGCAGTGGAAGAAATTACTAGAAGTAAGTCCACAACCTATTAAAGAGAAAATATTAATAGGAAAAAATGGATGCTTAAGCAATCCTTTCAGCTAATGAATTGGGCTTTCAATGAACCCAGTTCAATGATTAATCAAATTTTTTACCATACATGATTATTTGTCAACTAATATACATGAATTGAATTGTAGGTACCCACTATCTATAATACTAGCAGCCAAACAAGGAATCCTTCTCAAAATAAGATGTCATGAGTAGAGAGAAGGGATCCAATTTAGACACCATGTGGATTTGAGCTGAATTCACACAATGTTAACATATGAGAAAATCAACATACACTCTCATAAGAAAAGAGGAATATCATAGCATACACTTCACACAACATGTGTTTGAGAATTGCGAATGAAAAGCAAGTGAATGGATCTCTCCTTCAATGTTGTATGAGTCCCAAAGAGCATCAAATCCTTTTGTGGTGCCCTTAGATCTTTGACAATGTCATGAGGAGCTGATTTGGTACCCGCTTCTTTGGTATATATTCTACTGTCATATGATTGATTCGATCTAAAAGATGTATGCTTGGAAACTGACTAAATATAATATGAATGATAGTTGGGCAAAAGGAAGATTTACCTAGGAGTTCACAATTATGGTAATATCTAAGACCAATCCATTATGAAGTCAATTAGAGTGACATCATAAATGTGGATACTATACATATGAGGAGGCGATTTGATTCACGTTCATAACTTGGGATTAGATATGCCATAAAACATAATATATACACACACATATGAAAGAGCACAAATGTTGAGGAGGTTTAAAATTTGGTAAAGAAAGCATACCTTACTGTCTCCAACTATCTCTTGATAAGTTAGAGATAAAGAAACGACAAACACTGGAAACAGATCTCTTCACCTTTTTTTTGTTGCCAAGGAAATAGATCTCGTCTCTACAAATAAATCAAAGTGGAAAAAGATGAATTAATTGAGAAATTTCCAAGTGAAGTAATTAATTATATTAAGGACGTTTGACATTTGGAAAATAATTGACATAAGATTATTATGAAGAGAGATTGGATTTGTTAATACCTTACTGTCACTCTCTCTACCTCAGCAGTTGCAGAAAAGGTAACACTACAAACTGATCTCTAATCCCTTCTTTGAAGGTTGACCTCCTTTGACCAGGAACTTACCGCTCATTACCGTTACCTCCAAGCATTTGGTGATGCTAGCCAGCAAAGCTTGCTCTGTAAAGAATAACAGCAAAAGAAAAGTTTAGTTAGACAAAGAACAATAGCATAATAAAAAGGTCATTTAGACAGAAGCAATCTCAACCATGCATATTTTCAATAAATAATACTATTTTCTGTTAATTAATTAGATCTCTTTCATCTTCATTTTCCCTCGAAAATTTCACAGAACTAGAAGCAGAAAAAAACAGAAAACAGAGACCATAAACCACAAGTTTTCCCTTACAGCCCACTTTCGCTTTTGTTTCTACATTCTAGTTTCTATGGTAGAAGCCATAGCTTCCAGTTGTTAGCAATGAAAGTAACGAACATACACAAACACATTCGTATATTAACATATATAATCATAGTTAAAGTTGAGAAAAAAAAAGAATATATATACAATCATGGTTAAGGTTGAGAAAAAAAAAGTATTTTCTTCTAATTAAAAACTTTGTCTAATATTTAAACAAAAAAAAAACTCTTTTTTTTAATATAGAAAGAAAATATTAACTTAAATAAACTAAGGGTATATTAGTCAAATTATAATTATTTTCTCTCCCTTCCCCTCCTAACTCAAACAAGGTAACATTAAAATCCCTCCATTAAAATCCCTCATTTTCCCTCCAAACGACGTAAAATTAAAATCCTTTCTTTTCCCTCCTCTTCCTTTCCCTCCATTAAAATTTCTTCCCTCCCTTCCCCTCCTTTGAACCAAACATACCCTTAGCTTCTTGTAAAGTCTTTGGCGTGTGGGACCACTTCACCAAGAGAATGTATTCCTCTTTCCGTTCAATCAAGCTGGATTACTCCATTAGGCTTCTCTATTTCAAAAAAAATAAAAGTTACTTCCTCAAGTTCCAATTCAATATGTTCATTTTAAGGCTTCTTTGGTTGGACGAGTGGATTGGAGATGAGGTATTGGATTAAATTTTAATGAAGGAAATTAGAGGAAAAGAAATTGAAAGAATTTTAAAATTTCTTTATCTGGTAGAATTAGAGGAGAGGGGATTAAGGAGATTTTAATAAAATCTTATTTGGTTTATAAGGAAATTGAAAGGGATTGAAGGGAATTAAGTTATAATTAATTAATTTCCTCTAAAAAATCTCAATTTAGAGAAAATTTATAAAAGGGTGGGGGAGAAAATTGAAAGGGATTAAATTCCCCTCAATTCCTTCTAATTTCTTAACCAAACAAGGAGAGGTGATTAAACCCCTCTAATGCCCTCCTCTCCCTTTAAAATACTTCCAACCAAATAGAGTCTTAAGATTTTTAAGATGTAACAATAAAATAACTAAATAACATAAGATATAATAAAATTTAATAATATTTTATACAAATATTTTTTATTTCAACATTTTATCAATCACTACTTTTAATAGAGAGTAAAATAATAAAAAAATAATTAATATTTTATCAAAATTTTAAGATAACAAATATTTTCAAAAAATTATAAAAACTATTTCTCGCCCGTGAATTGTACAGATAACCTATTTGTTATCTATTATATATATATATATTATTTTTATTTCTACTTATGTGTTGTGAACACTGTATTTTATCCGGGTAATTTTAAAAATGTATATAAATATAATACTAAAAATAAAAAAATAAATAAAAAATAATAATAAAACAAATAAATAATAGAAAATGCAAAAAAAAAAAAGAAAAAAAAGAAAGAAGGAAAGAAAGAAAAGATAAAAAAAACCAAACAACAACAAAAATAAAAAAAAATAAAAACCAAAGCCCTAAAAAAAATTAAATTAAATTAATTAAGAAAATTTAAATTAAAATTATTTTGGGCCGAGATTTGGCCTAAAATCCAAAATATTAAAAAAAAAAAAAAGAGGTTTTGGGGCCAAAATTCGGCCCAAAATCCGAAATACGTTAAAAAAAAATTGGACCTAAGTTTAAAAAAAAAACCAGGGGGGGACCATGTTGGGCTGAAATCATTTCATTCCAAAAGTTCACGAGCCTAGTGGAGAACTCGTGAACCAATCCAGAGGGGGGCATGCCACCCCCAAAGTCAAAAGGAGCCCTTTAGGGCTCGGTCCAGAGGAGCCCTTTAGGGCTCATTGAGAGCTCGGGCAGAGCTGGGAGAGTGGCCGCGAGTGTGAGAGCCGAGAGGGTGAGATCTGAAGCCGTGGGAGTAGAGAAATGAGAGACCGCGGGCAAAGGCGGAGAGAGAAAGAGGAGGCCGCGAGGAAAGAAAGGAAGAGAGCCGGCCGCGAGCTCGGGCAGAGCCACTGTGGAGCTGCGGAAGCTGAGTGAGAACAGAGGCGAGACCAGAAGCCGCGGGTGAGAACAGAGATGAGACCAGAAGCCGCAGGAGAGGACTCATGAGGAAGAAGGTAGAGGGAAGAGCCGAGAGAGGATGCGTAGGCCAGACAAGATGAAGGAGTTTCCACTGCTCCGTACTCTGTGATAGCAGAGTAGTGGAGGCAAAAGGCAGCGAATGCGAGTACGAGTTGGGACCGCAGAGAAAGAAGAAAGAGAGAGTAAGATTATGAGAGAGAGAACTCGAGACAGCCAAAAATGACAAAGGAGGTCCCTTGAATATTTCGTACTTGGGACCGCAGAATAGTGGAGGCAAGGGAGTAGCAGAGCAGTGCAGAAAATGGGAGGAGGAAGCAAGGTAATGGCCACGCGCTTGGGCAATTAGTTTCTTCACTCACAATGTCATCTATAAAAGAGGTCAGCAATGAAACAGAGAGAGGGGATTTTTTTTGGCACTGGAAATCCTAAGAGAGATCGTGAGAGGAAGTGAAGAAAGGAACACCAAAAGAAATCTTCAAGACCGAGACAGAGGGGGCCGTGGGTGCAAGACAGAGGCAAAGAAGCCGAGGCAGAAGAAAGCGACATAGGGAAACAAGGAATTAAATATCTTCAACTAGACAACATTACACCGATTAAAAGAAATCCAGTTAACCTTACACATCGCCCGCAAAGAATCCATTTAACTCGGGCAAGAACAAAAGCAATGGCAATGGAAAGTCATCTTTCCGATGTAGAACGGAGATTGGAGGAAGAAGTAGGGGATTTGAAGGGTCAGCTCAGTGGCTTGCATACTCAAATGGAACAAATGATGAAAATGCTTCAGGGCATGAACACGAATGGGAGAAGGCATGACGTTAATGCCAATATCACCCAACCGCATAGTATGAGTGCGGAAGGGATACCCAATGCTACTGACAATGATCAGAATAGGCTTCCACCCATCCCAACCCCAGGGGTTGGTAGGCAAGGATTCCAGGAATGGGATCAGGGATATGCATATACCCACGATGTCCATAACCCGGAAAACGTCACAACCTTCGTGGCTCAGAATCCACCTCCCAATAATATGCATTCTCATGGCGGTGAAATCACCGATAAGGTTAGCTTGAAAGAGGAGGTGTCAGAAATGAGAGATCAGCTACGGGCACTGCAGGGAGTAATAGAGCATAAATCCCTCGATTTGGATGAACTATGCCTAGCTCCTGATGTGGTTATTCCGAAAGAGTTTAAGATCCCGGACTTCAACAAATATAATGGTAATGGGGACCCATATTACCATCTGAAAACATACTGCACTAGGATATCGGTATGGTTCAGGGTGGAGAAATTCCTCATCCATTTCTTTCATGAAAGTCTCATTGGGGCGGCTCTACATTGGTTCATGAAATTAGATCATTCCAGGCTGAAGAAATGGAGAGATCTGACGGATGTCTTTATGAGGCAATACCAATTCAACTTGAATTCAGCTCCTACTAGGGAGCAGCTGAAAGGATTGAGGAAGAAACACGTTGAGTCCTTCAAGGAGTACGCGCAGCGCTGGCGAGGCTTGGCTTCAGAAGTTCAACCTCCTTTAATGGAGTCTGAGTTATGTTCTTACTTTATTGATATGATGGGTGAGCCCTACTTCAGAATCATGCTGGGAACCCATGCTAAATATTTCACCGACCTCATTGAGGTAGGTGAAAGGATTGACACTAACATTCAGGATAGGAGGTTGGAGAGTGCGCACCCTGAAAACAGGAAAGGACAGGACATTAAAAAGAAAGACAGTGATGTGAATCATGTCTCAGACCCTTACCAACAGTCGTTCAGACCTTCGTATAACCCATAATACCCTCCATATAACTCACAACCCCGATATCCACGACCTTTTGCACCTGAGGCACGCATGCAGCATGCTCCCTATCAACCTAGATCCCCTTTTGCTCAACCTATCCAACATCCTCAACCAATCCCACCACCTCATCCCATTCAACAAGCGAATGTCTTGTACCCAAGTATGGATTCCAAAGCCGTGCGCCCCCCGAGAGATAATCGTCCGTTACCTGACTTCAATGTCTCCAAATTAGAGCTTTTCAAGGAGTTGGTGGAAAAGAAGCTCATGGGTCCTCGTCCTGTAAAACCTTGGCAACCACCTTTCCCTGCTTGGTATAATCCGAATGAGACTTGTGAATATCATATGGGAGCGGTAGGACATTCAATCAATCGATACGATGCTTTCTGGAAGAACGTGTTAGATCTTTTGGATAATAATTATATCAGTGTACGGCGGGACAGCAATCCGAATATTGTCTCAAATCCTCTTCCAGAGCATGACAAGGGGAAACAGGTCTGTGTTATTGAAGAAGACGTCATGTTGATTAAAGACCCAAATGCGCTCCAATTTACCATGAAAGAAATATTTGATCACATTGAGGAAGCGGGACATGTCCTTTATGACAAGGGAAAGCCAGGTACAATCGATAACTGCGGTCCCTACTCTTGTGAGTATCACCAAGGGAATATGGGTCATGACATTGAGGGTTGTGAGGTGTTCAAGGAAGTTGTGCGAAAGATGATGGTGTTTGGGATTATTAGAATTGAAAAGGGAACATCAAGAGATAAATCCATATGCATGATGGAGGAACAAAGTGGATTACCACTCATTGACAAGTTAGAGGGGTCATTCCTTGTGATCAACGCGCAGGCTCGGACCCTAGGAAGTAGTGAGCAATTGTCCTTCTTAGAGACAGCAAAATCTCATTCTTTGTTCATCAATAAGCCGGCACTTAAGCCGAGTTTGACGGGATCCCTCCTGGTCATAAACTCAACCGCTCAGGTAGCAACACGCGAGAAGGAGCCAATGGCGGTTATTCACATACCAGTACCATTCCCATATGATAGTAATCATGCGGTACCCTAGAAATATGGCCTAAGGACTGAGCTTCTCGCAGTCCGAGGAGAAACTAGTGAAGAACCAGTGGTGGAAGTCAATAACCAGGATCTGATAAATGGGATTACAAGGAATGGTCGTGTCTATTAGAAGGAAAATAATAAGGCAGTGAATAACAAACAAGGAGAAGGAGAAAGTTCAGAATCTAAGATGGTGACGAACAAGAGTGGTGGTACTGATGAATTCTTAAAGATCATGAAGCATAGTGAATATGACATTGTAGAGTAGTTCACAAGGACTCCAGCTTGAATCTCCATGATGTCCCTCATTATGAGCTCTAAAGTCCATCGCAAGGCACTCCAGAAGGTATTAGAAGCCACATACGTGCGTCCGGACATAACTCCTGAGAAAGTAGTTCACATGGTTAATGTTGTAAAAAATGCCACTCAGATTACTTTCTATGAAGATGAAATTGTTCAAACTCCGGCAGGGCAACCTAAAGCTCTTCATATTACATTGAAATGTCATAGGTACATAGTAGTAAAGGTCTTGATCGATAATGGATCAGCTCTCAATGTCCTGCCATTAGCAACTTTACAAGAGCTTCCAGTGAATGAGTCCGCCATTAAGTGTAGCGATCTAATTGCCAGAGCTTTTGATGGAGCAAGAAGGGAAGTATTTGGGGAGGTCAATCTTCCACTTGAGATTAGGCCAAGCACCTTTTCAGTGCAATTCCATGTCATGGATATTGATGTGGCATATACTATGCTCTTAGGACGGCCTTGGATTCATGATGCTGGGGCTGTACCATCCACTCTACACCAAAGGATCAAATTCATCAAGGACGGCCAACTTATTACCATTAAGGGAGAAGAGGAACTCATGATTAGTAAGCCAAGTGTCGTACCTTACGTTGAAAATGTAGAACGGACAGGTGGTAATTTTTATCACAGTTTTGAGGTTGTGGAGGGTGAAGCCAAGTAGAGATGTGCAACAAGTAGTCAACAAGAAAATGAAGCATGGTGGGTATAGGGAAGGACAAGGGCTCGGAGCTAAACTACAAGGGGTAAAGGAGCCAATCAAACTTCCCGAGAATCAGGGGCGTCAAGGGGTAGGATACGATCCCCATTTGGAGACTCTTTTGGCTGAGCAAGTGAAGTTAAGCCGAGGAAAATCACAAGCAAGATCAAAAATTCCTCATATTAGAGAGACATTCTCACAAGCCTCTGAGATAATCAACATGAATGACTTCATTGCTACAACGGAGGAAGTAGGGGAATGTTATGGAAAAGGACATTGGATTCAGCGTGATACCCTTGGAAAAGCCCTAGAAAACTGGGAGTCTGAGATAATCCCTGATGTCATGTCGTTAGAGTAATATTCTATAATTTTTTTTATGTCTTCTTTTGAAAATCTTGTATTCGTGGCTTTTGGAACTTCTTACATTTGAGGATTAAATGCAAAGCAGCATTTCACGTTCTTTATTCCACTATTACTCTCTTTTATTTCAGGCCCTTTATTCTACTCTTTTTCTCATCTTACTTTATTCTTCTTCTTATCCTTTTGTGTTGGCCCCTCCTCTAAATAGTTCTCTGTACTACTTCCTGCTTCATCGTTTACTTCTGTTGTGTTTGTTGCCTTACAGGGAATTAGAATTCTCAGAACCCCAGTCTGACACAGAGGTTCTCAAGCCCCAATGGGATGACACTCACATTGTTATGGATACGCTTGACGGCGAGACTGAAGAAAATGCCGCGCTAGTTGAATTACCCCTTACGTTTGCAAAGCTTATCGAACCCTCCGAAAATGGTTTCATCCCGCATGAGGAAATCATAGAAGTGATCGACATGGGAACTGAGGAAGATAAAAAAGAGTTGAAGATAGTTGATAATCCTGACAAGAAGGAGATGATAGATTTATTTCGGGAATATCTGGATGTATTCACTTGGTCATACCAAGATATGCCAGGGCTTGATCCTAATATCGCTTCTCACAAACTTCCCTTGTTCCCTGACATTAAACCGAAAAAGCAGAAACTAAGGAGAATGAGTCCAGAGACATCTCTTCAGATCAAAGAAGAAGTGAAGAAACAATGGGAGGCTGGTTTCTTAGATGTTGCTAAATACCCACAGTGGGTTGCAAATATAGTACCAGTACCTAAGAAGGACGGCCGCATTAAGATGTGTGTGGACTATCGAGATTTGAACAAAGCCAGTCCAAAGGATCATTTTCCTTTACCGCACATCGATGTGCTAGTGGATAACACGGCGAGGGGTTATAGGTACTCATTCATGGATGGGTATTCAGGATACAATCAAATCCCTATGGACCCAGCAGATAAGGAGAAAACCATTTTTACTACTCTATGGGGAACATTTTGCTACAAAATGATGCCGTTTGGTCTAAAAAATGCGGGTGCAACTTACCAGCGAGCCATGGTAGCACTATTCCATGATATGATGCATAAAGAGCTTGAGGTTTATGTCAATGATATGGTGGCAAAGTTAGCAGAAGAAGAAAGTCATGTGGCAATTCTTCGAAAATTATTTGAAAGGCTGCGGAAATACAAGCTTCGATTAAATCCCAATAAGTGTGTGTTTGGGGCTACAGCTGGTAAGCTGCTAGGCTTCATCGTCAACAGTAGAGGAATAGAAGTGGATCCAGATAAAGTAAAGGCAATCTGTGATATGCCTCCACCTCAAACAGAGAAAGATGTGCGAAGCTTCTTCGGCCATTTAAATTATATAGCTCGATTTATTACAAATATGACTGCCACTTGTGAGCCAATTTTTAAATTATTAAGAAAAGGAAATCCGGGGAAGTGGGATGAAGATTGCCAACAAGCGTTTGAGAAGATAAAGGAATATTTGTTGAACCCCCCTATTTTGGCGCCTCCCACACCAGGTCAGCCATTAATCCTCTATCTAACCATCTTGACATCTTCCATAGGAGTAATGTTAGGACAACAAGATAAATCTGGCAAAAAGGAGCATGCCATTTATTACCTGAGTAAGAAATTCAATGGTTGTGAATCTCGATACCCAGTCATCGAAAAGACATGTTATGGACTAGTATGGGTTACGCGACGATTAAGACAATACATGTTATATCACGTTACCTTGTTGATCTCTCGATTGGATCCAATTAAATATATTTTTGAAAGCCCTTACGTGTCAGGTAGGGTGTCCAAGTGGCAAGTAATACTATTTGAATGTGATGTGAAGTATGTGACTCGCAAGTCAATTAAAGGAAGTATCATCGTCGACCATTTAGCTGGAAACCCATTAAATGAGAGTCCACCACTAGACTTTCAATTCCCAGATGAAGATGTCTTGACAGTTGAGGATGAGTTAGAGGATGCCCAATGGATAATGTACTTTGATGGCGCCGCTAATACGCATGGATGTGGTGTAGGTGCAGTGATAGTGTCCCCTGAAGGGAAACAATTCCCTGTCGCCCTTAAGCTTAATTTTGAATGAACAAATAATGTAATAGAGTATGAAGCTTGTGTTAGTGGTTTGCAAGCCGCCCTAGCTCTGGGTGTCAAAGAACTCGAGGTCTTTGGAGATTCAGCACTCATAATCTATCAAGTGACGGGGGCATGGCAAACAAAGGACCCAAAGTTGATCCCCTACTAGAATTATTTGACTGAATTGATCAAGGAGTTTGATGAAATCAAGTTTACCCACATGACTCGTGACAAAAATCAGTTTGCGGATGCTTTAGCAACACTCGCTGTCATGGTTAAGCTAGATTGTGGGATTCATGTTCAGCCAATTCGTGTTGAAACTAGGGATACTCCTGCACATTGCTTGAGTATAGAAGAAGAATCAAATGGGCAACCTTGGTTTCACGATATTAAGTCCTACATCAAAGATAGAGAATATCCAGATGGGGCAATAGATAATGACAAGAAGACTCTTTGGCGTCTCGCAATGAACTTCTTCCTTAGTGGGGAGGTTTTGTATAAGCGGGCTCATGATGGAACATTACTCAGGTGCATAAATTCACCTGAGACCAAAAGGGTGATGGCTGAAGTTCATGATGGAATATGTGGAACTCATGCTAATGGTCATACTATGACTAGACAAATACAACGATGTGGATATTTTTGGTTGATCCTGGAAAAAGATTGCATCGAATATGTGAAAAAATGTCACAAATGTCAAATCTACGCTGATCGAATCAATGCTCCACCGCACCCCCTACACAACCTTGTGGCCCCATGGCCTTTCTCCATGTAGGGAATTGATGTGATTGGTCCTATTAATCCTAAAGCCACAAATGGCCATCGCTTCATACTTGTAGCTATTGACTATTTCACCAAGTGGGTCGAAGTCGTCTCTCTTGCCAGTGCACCCAAAAGGCTTTTGTTCGCTTCTTGCGATCATGCATCATTTGTCAATATGGTTTACCAGAGAAGATCATTACAGATAATGCTCCTAATCTGAATGGTGCTGAAGTAAGGAAGCTTTGTGAGCAATTCAAGATCCAGCATCATAACTCTGCTCCCTACCGACTGCAGATGAATGGTGCAGTGGAGGCTGCTAACAAGAATGTTAAGAAGATCATTGCTAAGATGACCATGGCCTACAAGGACTGGCATGAAATACTCCCATATGCTCTCCATGGGTATCGTACCATAACTCGTACATCAACAGGAGCTACACCATATTCTCTAGTATATGGAATGGAGGCAATAACACCAATTAAGGTGGAAATCCCATCACTGCGAGTTGTGGTAGAATCAACTATTGCGGAGGATGATTGGATCAAAATCGGATATGAGCAATTGAATATGATTAAAGAAAAGAGATTGGTTGCCATGTGTCATGGGCAGCTATATCAACGGAGAATGGTAAGAGCGTTTAACAAAAGGCTTCGCCCTAGGGAGTTTAAGCCAGGGGATTTAGTCTTAAAGAAAATTCTTCCAAATCAAGAGGATAATCGAGGGAAGTGGGCCCCATCATATGAGGGTCCTTATATGGTAAAGCAAGCTTTTTCAGGAGGTGCACTTATTTTGATGGACATTGAGGGGCAAGAATTGACGAGGCCTGTCAATGCAAACTCTGTCAAGAGGTATTATGCCTAAGAAAAAGTACAAACTAAAAAAAAAAGAAGAAAAAAAAAGAGAAAAGAAAAGAAGCTCACTAGGTTGAAAACCTGAAAAGGCAACCTAGGCAAAAATTAGAGCGCGAAAGAAGAGAAGCTCGCTAGGTTGAAAACCTGAAAAGGTAACCTGGGCAAAAATTATAGCGTGAAAGAAGAAGAGAAGCTCACTAGGTTGAAAACCTTAAAAGGCAGCCTAGGCAAAAATTAGAGCATAAGAAAAAAAAAAAAAAGCTTGTTAAGTTGAAAATCTGAGAAAACAACCCATGTGAAGGGGAGAGCGAGCCATCTCCCAAGCAAGTAAAAGGGGATTATAAGCTGCTAATGGATAGGGGTAAATGACAAGCGCGGCGTAATCTTTAGTCAGACGTACTGTAGGGCGGGCCCAAAAGCAATGCAAGCTATCCGACTTGAGGCTCAAGAGACCAATGTGAAGGCATTTTCTCTCATTTTTAATAGATCAATATCTATAGTTTCTAGCTGTTTCAAGATCTACTATCCAAGTGGTTTATTCACCTAATAAACTAACTTTCTATTCTTATTCCTGGATTGTTGCTTCCCCTTGACAAGCTGCTGTATGTATTCTTCTTTGATTATTGATTTCCCTCTGGTAAGTTGCTGTATTTATTCCTCAAATAAATTTTAGCTAAAAAAAAGTAATAATAATAAATAAATAAATAAAAAATATGTGTTACTTAATGGCATGCATCATGAGAGTAATCGTGACTGCCCGCTAATGGTGCTAAGTACAAGGAATAGAATGGAAGCTCATAGAATTTGATTGAGAAAAAGTTTTTTTTGTACAACACAGCAATACCTAAGGATAGAAACAGGCAAGGTGGCTTTTCAGCATCACTTATGATCATGGCAAGTTTAAGAGTTGTGGGGTTAACTGGATTCCTTCATCAGGGGCAATGGAGATCTACATCAAGACAAGGAAATTGAAGGATAAAACCCGGTTGCATTACATTTCTAACATTGTGATTACGATAAATTTTTGTCAACTAGGGGCAATAAAATTGGCATTCTACATGCATCTTCCATTTCATACAAATAAATAATAATTCATAAGAGCTTCACATTCCACAAATATTTTTGCATACACATTATCAAGAATAATTTTGAAGGCTAAAGAAGGAAAATCTCCATTTTGCGTGCATGACAAAAAAGGGGAAAGAAATAAAGGGGTAACAAAAGAAAATGGCATTGTAGTGCTAAGTAAATTCCGCAAGGTGGGGAGTCACAGGTCTAGCTAAGTATTGCTTAGGCACTCCAAGTCTTGCATCATGACGGGTGTCGCCTTGGCACCCTTTAAATTTCTGTCATTTAAATTCTGTCAAAACCCTGACTTAGCGGCAGGCACTCTTTAAATTTCTGTCAAAGCCCTGACTTGGAGGCAGGCACCCTTTAAATTTCTGTCATTTAAATTTTGTCAAAGCCCTGACTTGGTGGCAGGCACCCTTTAAATTTCTGTCATTTAAATCCTGTCAAAGCCCTGACTTAGCAGCAGGCACCCTTTAGATTTCCGTCATTTAAATTCTGTCAAAGCCCTGACATAGCGGCAGGCACTCTTTAAATTTCTGTCATTTAAAATTCTGTCAAAGCCCTGACTTGGCAGCAGGAACCCTTTAAATTTCTGTCATTTAAATTTCTGTCAAAGCCCTAACTTGGCGGCAGGCACCCTTTCAATTTCTGTCAAAGCCCTGACTTGGCGGCAGGCACCCTTTAAATTTCTGTCATTTAAAATTCTATCAAAGCCCTGACTTAGCGGCCGGCACCCTTTAAATTTCCGTCATTTAAATTCTGTCAAAGGCTTGACCTAGCGGCAGGCACCCCTTAAAATTATGTCATTTAATCTCTGTCTTTATTGTCTTTATTATTCATGCACCTTGCCCCCAAACAAAATACATGTTTCTTTCTTCATTTATTTCTAAGTAAAAATATCATTTCATGATCTCCTTCCTTAGAAC
The DNA here is from genome assembly GCA_026686845.1 of Adenanthera pavonina. NCBI lineage: Eukaryota > Viridiplantae > Streptophyta > Magnoliopsida > Fabales > Fabaceae > Adenanthera > Adenanthera pavonina. Next base: position 18,192,654 of record JAIVEN010000017.1, read on the forward strand.
ACAAATGAAGAGGGGCAGCTCATCAACATGTTATTTTGTTTGGATCTTATTATCATATCTTGTTTTTGTGAGCATTCATTTGAGTCACTTCATCTGCATACTACATCAGTTCCAGTCTAGTTGACATGGTTATTCCTTTGTGTCACATCATTGCATCTTGCATTAGTTTGGCTCTAGCTTGAGCCAGTTGTTCATTTGTGCATCTATTAGAGTCGAGCCCTAGTTCACACTCGCATTGTATGTCTTGCATCAAAATATTCATTCACCATTAAATCATTCATACCTAAAATAGAGTTTTATGTGCTCTAAATTCATGTCATATTGAATCTCTTCGTGTCAGGGGCAAGTGAGTCTTCATGTACTTTGCACGGACAAAATTCGTGTTCTAATCTTTACTCATTCCTTACGAAAGAACTCCAAAACTGCATTGTTCTCGTTCTCACATAAGGAACTAGTAAAGAGGGGCAACTGTGAACATTGTATTTTGTCCAAGTAATTTTAAAAATGTATATAAATATAATACTAAAAATAAATAAATAAATAAATAAATAATAGAAAATGAAAAAAAAAAGAAAAAAAAAGAAAGAAGGAAAGAAAGAAAAGATAAAAAAACCAAACAACAAAAAAAAATAAATAAATAAAAACCAAAGCCCTAAAAAAAATTAAATTAAATTAATTAAGAAAATTTAAATTAAAATTATTTTGGGCCGAGATTAGGCCCAAAATCCGAAATATTAAAAAAAAAAAAAAAGAGGTTTTGGGGCCAAAATTCGGCCCAAAATCCGAAATACGTTAAAAAAAATTGGGCTGAAACCTAAGTTTTAAAAAAAACGGGTGGGGGGGGGGGGACCATGTTGGGCTGAAATCATTTCAGCCCAAAAGTTCAGGAGCCCAGTGGAGGGCTTGTGAACCAATCTAGTGGGGGGCATGCCACCCCCAAAGTCAGAATGAGCCCTTTAGGGCTCATTGAGAGCTTGGGCAGAGCTGGGAGAGTGGCCGCGAGCATGAGAACCGAGAGGGTGAGATCTGAAGCCGCGGGAGTAGAGAAATGAGAGACCGCGGGTGAAGGCGGAGAGAGAGAGAGAGGAGGCCACGAGGAAAGAAAGGAAGAGAGCCGGCCGCGAGCTCGGGCAGAACCACTGTGGAGCTGCGGAAGCTGAGTGAGAACAGAGGCTAGACCAGAAGCCGCTGGTGAGAACAGAGATGAGACCAGAAGCCGCAGGAGAGGACTCGTGAGGACGCAGGCAGAGGGAAGAGCCAAGAGAGGATACATAAGCCAGACAAGATGAAGGAGTTTCCACTACTCCATACTCTGTGATAGCAGAGTAGTGGAGGCAAAAGGCAGTGAAGGCGAGTACGAGTTGGGACCGCAGAGAAAGAAGAAAGAGAGAGTAAGATTGTGAGAGAGAGAACTCGAGACAGCCAAAAATGACAAAGGAGGTCCCTCCAATATTCCGTACTTGGGACCGTAGCGTAGTAGAGGCAAGGGAGGTGGCGGACGAGCACGAAATTAGACAAGGGAGTAGCAGAGCAGTGCAGAAAATGGGAGGAGGAAGCAAGGTAATGGCCACGCACTCGGGCAACTAGTTTCTTCACTCACAATGTCATCTATAAAAGAGGTCAGCAATGAAACAGAAAGAGGGGATTTTTTTTGGCATTGGAAATCCTAAGAGAGACCATGAGAGGAAGTGGAGAAAAGAACACCAAAAGAAATCTTCAAGACCGAGACAGAGGGGGCCGTGGGTGCAAGACAGAGGAGAGGAAGCCGAGGCAGAAGAAAGCGACATAGGGAAACAAGGAATTAAAGATCTTCAACTAGTAAGCTTGGTTTACAAACACTGAGTTGGGTTTTGTTTAACTGGATGTACGATTCTGGTTCAGATATCGTTTGTTGTAGACATTAGATTATATGCTCTGTTTTCATGATTAACTGGAATCCCGTATCAGATGGTGCTGTGATATGATTTTATTTTCTTCACCTATTGTATGTGTTCTGGGTAATCAATGTTTTGAATTTAAATTTTTTAATTAATGGGTTGAGGTTACTGGAATGTTGCCTAAAAGCGTTCAGTGGACTCTGAACTCAAGAATAAGCTGTGTGTGTTGTCTAAAAGCATTCAATGGACTCTGTTTCTTTACTGACTAATAGGTTAGTTTGCGTTGATGTGAGCTTTGCTGGAATTAGGATTTGATTTTAGGACTATATATTTGCTTGCTCATGCTTTGTACGTCTTTGGGAATTTTTTGGGTTCTGTTGATTCAGGAGTTGATGTCATACTTCATGCAACTCGTCTGTCATGGATGGGATTCTACCATTTGAAGTTGTTTGTGTTTAAAATTCTGGCTCATAATTGTATTCTAAGGTTTACTTTGTCTATATGGCTTGCTCTTGTCAAGGCCTTGGCTTATAAGAGGAGCTTATTTGCCTAATGTGGATGTTGTCATGATTTCACATACTCGTCATGAATCCTTTGCCCTTGGTTGTCTTTTATTTCTCTCGGTTGATTAATAACTTCATCAAATATTGGCTGATGGACTAAATGATTTGCAATGTTTTGTTCCATCATGATGTGAACCCCAAATCTTGTGGTGAGTTTCTGATTCCCAAAAGTTAAGGTCACAAGATTGGAATCACTTAGTTTATACAATCGGGTACTATTTTGTTTCCTCATGGTGCTTGCTTGTATGCTATGGTGGAATTACCCCTGGATATGACATTTTGTTTGGCCTGCGTTTATTATTTTAAGCCTTGTTAAATTACATGAATGGGATGAATGCTGGAAATTGTTTAGATCTGTTTGCATGAGAGCTGGATTTTGGCGCTGGAACTTTGTGGTGTGGATATGAGCCAAATATATGAATTGTGTTAGGGTCTACCCCGAGGGACTAAATCTCCATGGGTAAGTAAGGTGTCAGTCAATGGGTGTCATGAGCAAGGAGTTGCCATGGTGCTCACATTGGTTAACCTTCAAATGTTTTGAGTTCCAATGATTTCTTTATTTTTATAATAACAATAGATAAGTAAAATAAATAATAAACAATTTAAATAAAGAAAAATCTCCTTTGCAAATTTTCTTTACCTTTATGCTTTGAGTAGTAATATTTTTAGTGTTTGAACATCAATCAGTAAATTATGAGTGACCAAATCACCATATATATTGTTTGGTTTTATTTGGAAATTGACTTTCAAAAATAAAAACATAGATAAAAGTGTTGCCTTAATTATTTTATTTAATTTTTTCCAAGTTTTTGAGAACGACCTTTAATTATTTATTTTATTAATATGAATAATCTTAAAATAAATAGATGAACAATATATCTCGAATAGATTAACTTTACCTTAAATCACTTTTTCAAATTTTTTAAAAAGAGATTTTCTACGTGCATCTCTTTAAATAAGTAACTAAAAAAAAATTTCTTTTTTTTTTCTAGTTGCACTTTTTATTGTATAATTTGAAATAAAGAAATAAAAGCAATTTAGATAAGGATTATTCATGTCCTTCCAAGTTTTTACCTTCCCTATTTATTTACCACGAGTGATAACGCCATAGAGGTTTAAGTGTAAATCAGCAATTTGTGAGTGACAAAATCACAACATATGCTGATTATTTCTCTTAATATAATAATAATCACATTTTGCATTTTTTATAATAATCACATTTTGCATTTTTTTATTTCTTTAAATAAGTAAATATGTGTAAAAGGATTCTATTTTATCTCCATTTTATATCAAATAGAAAATAAAAATAATTTGTCTAAAAATTGTGTCTTCCTTCGAATGTTTTGTTTTTGTCTTCTACTCCGAGTAGTAACACCGTGAGCATATAAGCGTAAATCAGTAACTTGTGAGTGATAAAGTCATCACATATGCTGATTATCTTTTCTCAAAGTATATGTTATAATCACATTTTTTTTAACTCATTTTTCTTTTAAATAAATGTGTGTAAAGGATGTTATTTATTCTCATGATAAAAAAAAAAAAGAATATATAATAATTTGTACAAAGAATTATTTGTTTTCTTTCAAACTCTTTTTATGTCTTTTGTCTCGAGTGACACCACCGCGGACATTTAGATATCAATGGGTATATTGTGAGTGATAAAGTAGCCACATAAGCCAATTGATTTTGTTTTGTAAAAATAAAATTATTTTCAAATATTTATTTTTCAAACCAAAATAAAATGTTCAAATCACACATAATTGTAATCATATTTTTTTTAAATTGAGAAAAAACATATATTCTCTTTTAGAAATTGATTAAACAAAAAATATATTCTCAAATGAAAAAAACAAATAATGGAAATTAATCTATCTTTTACAAATTAAAACGCACCAACCAATTCTAAAAATTGTTTTCTTTGTGGAAAGACAAATTATTTTCTATAAACCTCTCTTTTCAAAGAATATGTATAAAAATATCAACCCACTGACATGCATTTGTAGTCTGAACTACGTCGACTTTGATCCCTATCACAGGGTACGTAGGCCCCAGACTCTCATTCTGGGTCAAGTCCACTTTTGTAAATAAATAATATTTTTCTCTTATTTTGTTTTTCTCAACTTCTCATATTTTCATTTTATTCTTTATTTTCATTTTTACATTTTTTTTATTTTTATATTTATTTTTTCATGTGAATGGTAAAAGGGCAATCAAAATAATTTTTTTAAAAAGCCATAAAAATTGCATGATCAATCTAAGGTAATCGTTCCTAGGAACGGGTGTTGTGGGGGTGCCTAACACCTTCCCCACTCACAATCGTACTCCCAAACCCAACTCTGATTCGCAGACCATCCTTGTCATTTTTGTTTTTTGTTTCTGTTTTTCAAAATTTCTCTCAAAATTTTGATGGCGACTCTATCCGAAATCGGCCCCCGTTGAGATTGCCGATTTCACCCTTTTTCATTTTTTTTCATTCCCGCGTCATCCGCATCGCATCCCCGTGTATGACATGTGTTATTTAAAGTTTTTACATACAAATTAAAAAGAATAATTAATATATTAAAATTTATTTTAAATTTTCTAATATACCTATCAATAAATAGAAAAATAAGAGAGAATAATTAATATTATTTTTTTATTTTTAAAAAATATATAAAAATATAAATAAATAATAATAATTAATATTATCTTAAAATTTAAAAATATATATAAATAGAAACAAAAATTTTAAAACGAAGGAGAGGTAGTAGATATAAACGAAGATAAGAGTATACCGTGCTTGTGCTTCTATGATTTTCTATATAAACGAAGATAAGACTGTACTGTACTTTAGTCAGGGTGTCGGCTCTTTCCTTCTTTTTTAAACCTTTTTTACTTTTTTCATCAATTGTGAAACTAAAGGGTTAGAAAAGATAATGGCAAAAAAGACCCAATCAAGATAAAATTACATTAAAGTATCAAAATTATTTTTATTTTTATTTTTACTTTATTATAAATAATAATTATAAAGTAAGACCAAATTAACTATTTTTTATTTATAAAAACTAACCAATTGGACTCCATACTCAATTTCTAAATTAGAAAAAAAAAATAAGTTTTATTTTTATCTTTTATCTTTTGGTGCTATTTTAACAGTACTTGGTGGAAAGTAAAAAAAATGAAAATAAAAGGAATCAACACAATATTTTAATTTTTATACATCTATATTCCCATCAAGTTTTTTGAATATTTATAGAAAAGTGAAATTCATAATAATTATAACAGCATAGAAACAAACTTTTCAACCTTTCCATATGTGATAGGAAGAAAGGATAAGTAAAAAATAAAAAAAAATTAATAAACATACTTTTGTCAAATATATAATGGGAATGGTTTACCATATAAATTTGTTTTTAAAGTTGAATGTGACAACTAACAATACTAGAAAATGTGAAAAAGGAAAAGTGAGAATGATCGATTGGAGAAGAGTAGAATTGAAGCTGCGCGTGGAAAGAGGAAAGACCGAACATGAAGAAAAAACATGCAAAAAGACAAGAGGTAAAAATGCAAGGGACATATCAATTAATGGGGGAGAACAAAATTAAAGAACAAAGGAATTGCACTATTAATTACTCCTCATATCCTATAAGACCTTTTTAACTGAATCATGTGAATTAAGAATTGAAATTAAAACTAATTAACTACCTCAATTTCTCCAAAAATTCTAATATTTTTTCAAAACTACCCTTATTTAATCTCTCTCTTTCTCTTTAGATACATTAAATAGGGACATTTTTCTAAAAATGTATAATAAATATTACCTCATATATTGTAAAGGGCCTCATATTTAGGATCAACGCAAAAGATCATAGGATCGGAGGTAGTTCTAATTTAAAATACACCTCGCACTACTACAAATTTGGGAATAGTTGGCGTTTTTTTTCAAATTTATTGGCGTTTTAAAAACGTCATCTATTAATGCGCTGATGAAAGTCTTTAAAATACAATGGCGTTTGAAAAACGCTAACGTTTCTTCAGTATTTAGTTGGCGTTTATTGATAAACGCCAACTAAAGTGAGACTTTAGTTGGCGTTTTTGCTAAAAACGCCAACTACAACATTAAGAAACGTTGGCGTTTTTAAGTAAAACGCCAACTAAAGTCTCCATTTAATTAGCGTTTATCAATAAACGCCAATTTTTCTTAAGGTTTTATTTGGCGTTTACAAACAAAATGCCAAATAAAGTCTGTTCAAAACGACTAAAACATTAAGAAACGTTGGCGTTTTTAACTAAAACGCCAACTAAAGTCTCACTTTAGTTGGCGTTTATCAATAAACGCCAACGTTTTTTATGATTTTCCTTAGCGTTTACCATTAAACGTCAACGTTTTTTATCATTATTTTTTTTTATATTTTACTGTTACGCTACACAACCTACAGTTATTCATTATCAACCACATCCAGTGAACCCAGAAATTGGAGTAAAACATAACAAGATGGAGTAATATATATTATTACATTTATAGTACCGGCCAGTGGAAATTCCAGTGATCAATTAAGAAGCAAACTAATTAAAAAAAGAAAAAAGAAAACCATGAATAAATTTCAGTTATTGACAACAGAATGTGCAGGAAGAAGCCAAGAATACAAGCAAAGGTGTTAGTATCTTTACGATTAAATGTCACTTGCATCACATAATGAGAGTGCCCCTCAAATATCTGAGTACAAACCCAACCTTTCTCCCAATCCCAAAGCTTTTTGAGCATATATCAGCAGATGATGACAGCACGTAAGGAAGGGTAGGATGAACTGCCACACACCTAATGTAATCTGTATGTGCCTCAAAAACTTTAACTTTATCCATTGTGTTGTAATTATATGCTCCAGCAACCACCCACTGTTTGCGTGCAACAAATTTGGCCGACCTAACTGCAAAATCATGCTGTACTTCAGCCCCATTGTGGTATATATTTTGAGTTATAATAATAGTGAGAAAAGATACACTTTCAAACAATTTTGGCAGTACAGGTAAAAATTGGTTTGCTAAAGAAAAAATAAGGATCATGTACCTGGTAACTCAGTAACCTCAAAAGACTTGGCCAAGGAAATGGTGAAAACAAACATGGGGTATCCAGAGCCATAGTTATGAATTTCACAATTCTAATCTGTCAGTTTGAATAGAAGAATGCAAAAGGCACACAAGAAAATTTATTCCACTGCAATATATCCACCATAATCATTACAACCCTCCATTGGCTAAAACGCACTAACAAGTTATAACAATACACATGATCTCAATTAAAAAATTTTCAGGTACCTGAGATTGGGAGTTCCAAATACAGACAGTTCCTGAGTATAAACTTGCCAGAATCCTGTGGTAGCCATGACAAAATCACACATTTCAGCAAAATAGCCAACGATAAACTATTTACCAATCCTATGTCATCAGTAACCCTGTTGACAAATTCCATGACTAATATTGATATAATTCTCACAGATGCCACACAGTAGAAATAATCAAATTAAGAAAGCAACTATAGAATTTTAAATTGCAGCATGGTTAAATTTACCTCTCTATTCATAGGCACTTATCAAGGACGAAGTTACACCACTCTTCGATGAGTTCCTCTATTTGCGTATCAGAGTACTCGGAATAAGAGGTGTCAGGGAAGTACTGTAAATTAAAAAATTATAAATAAGCGAAAATGGCAAAATTTTATAAGCCTTAATGTAAATATAAAATTACATACCGTGTCTGGGATTATGCTATGACCATGTGTGATGATATCCTTCATGAATAACATCACATAGTATCCACAGTCATTATCATTTGGTTGTTTTGGACACTAAAGAGGAAACTTATATTAATTATACAATACAGAAATATTAATCTCAACAATTGTTGATTAAATATAAATTTATACATACCCGTATCTTCTGCCATTTATATAACGAGGAAGCTAAGGGTTTTACCATTTTGCCTTTATGATTATCTCTACAACCCCGGCCCGCTCGAAATATTGACACAGCACTGTTTAACCATAAAATATAAAAAATGTTAGATTGAGCAAAACCTAGCTAATTTGAATTATTACATATAAGTATGGATCATTAAAAACATGAAAAATAAATCTAGGTTCCTTACTTATTAATTATCCCCATCATTTGTTTGCGAAGTTCCGGATCATAATTCAAAGGATCCAAAAAATAGATAGTTGGCTCCAATGGATTGATTGCAATTAACATCCAGTGTCCACTATGAAAAAATAACCAGTGTCATTAGGAAATTATTATTCAGCAGATGAAGTCAAATACATTAAATCCTGAGAATTTACTTACACATTATGATACGGAACCAAGAATAAGACATCTTTGTCAGCCCTTGTAGTGAATGCATCCGCAATTAACTGCTGCTGTTCAGTAATCTTACTGTCCGGCAATTTTGAAGCATAAGCAGCAACCTCTTCAGGATGGATGAATTTAAATTTATTTGTAAGATTGCAAGGCTCCAAAAATGTCTCATACAGGTATCTAAAGTTTAGAAACAAAATAAAAAGCAACATAGGTTAATATGAAGGCCTAAATTGAAAAAAATTAAAACAAATAGATTAATATCAAGTATCTTATGTATAAGTTAACATTCGCAACCCCAATCCACTTCCGATGGATGATGTAATCAACAATTTTAGTGTTGATACTTTCAAATACTACCTTATTATAAATGTTCTTGGCAAATTTCACACGTTTTTCGACTTTGCCCTTAAGCGAATGTGGTAGAAACTTGACAATCATCCTTCGAAAGGTGTCTGGAACTGGATGCCTGGGCGGCTGCATGAGTGGTGGAGCTACTGATTCCTTCGAATGTCTTGACTCTTCGACCTTACTCTTCCCCTTCAACTAAGCAACAAAGTGGGAAATTTTGAGATTAACCACCTTAATATACACATAACAATAGTATATGTCTATAGGTCCTCTAATATGAACCTTTGAATGTAGTGGCTCATTCAAGACATCTAGTATCTAGTTAGTATACTGTCAAGTAACATACCTTTACTAATGGAGCAGCAGTGATGAGGTGTGCGGGCCATGCTACGAAGCTGCCCAATGCCATTCCTATTGTTTCCATATCCCCCGCAGGAACAGGCAACCTAGTACCCTCCTCCCTAACTACCTCAATCGACACTTTTAGATGATTTGCAGGTACGGGTGCATTGTGAAGCATCTCTTCAAGGCTATTATGCACATGCCCCTCCGCAACCACACATCGATTAGGTGTTTCTAACCATAGCTGGCAATATGATTGACCCTGTTCCAATCAATGCATTAGAACTCAACCATTTATTAGGGGCAAAAAAAAAGTTATCTTTTAACTTGTTCATGATAGCAATTACCTGAGGGAGATCGTGAGGGGTAACAGTGCAACTATCTTTGGCACTAGCCGACACTGGTGGTGTCCCTTGCGTTCCCTGTAGTTGAAGCACCATGTTCGTCAATTCAGCTAATCGGAGCTGCATCTCAGATTGAGTCTGATGTTGTTCCTGAACAATAGCCTCCAATCGGGCAACCTTTACAGCATCTGATGATGATCGAGGCCCAAAAAAGGCTTTGTGTGTCACACCAAACCCTGTACCCCTAACACGACCAGGATACTCAAGGACCCCCAGTGCCTTACCAAGTATGTCCTGCCCAACGCTCTCCTGCTCACTAGCTTGAGGCATCGAATTAGAGAGTTCATTCTGTGGAAGAAAGAGAAACAAAATATAAATTTTGCAACTAAATAATAAGTATTTGAAAATATATATGAAAATAAAATATATAATACAATAATACTAACTATTGACTCGGCAACTTTCCGAACGTTGTCATTGTCAATTATCCCATCCTTGTTCTTGCGAGATTCTATCCATAGCTCATGGCGTTCGATTTCCCTCCCTTCTGACCCCTCCTTTGATTGCTATGTTTGATCACAAATAAGCAAATGTGTCAGTATTTGAACATAAGTGTCATTCATAGAAAAATCAACTATCAAACCACGTACCATCTTAACCTCTATACCATGGTATCCTTGACGACCCCCTCTATATGGGTATTGCTGCTTCTTGGCTCTGTCACTATTGGCTTGGCTTAATTTCTGAAAAGTTATGCAGAATATTAGTTTTAGTGTAACAAAAACTAAGATAAAGTACATATGATTAGGTTTATGTCCACCAAAAAAGTCGCAATAAGAATATTCAATGAAATGACATACAATGTTAATAATGCACACAACAAAGCAGACTTTTATTCAATGACTAAATATATGTACTATAATTAATTTAAGACCAACAATGACAGAAATGGGTTACCTGAAAAGATTCTTCACGACGCCTAGCAACAAAAGCATCCCAGTGTTCCTGTGTAATGTACAACTCAAACAACCGAGGCGGATGAACAGCAAAGTTGCCAGCTGCATCTCTCAAGAAGAATCTAGTGAGAATGGATCGAAAATTTTGGAGTGCGACACCAGCCTTCATATATATGTGTCTCCTGTGACTATTATTGATGTCAAAAGCAGACTGCAACATGCATTACCGAAAAGAATTATTATCTGTATATATGTACACACATTATAATCAAATGACATACTATATTATTACCTCTATATCTTCAAAAATACTATTCTTCACAGGATCAGGGACTTTCCTCCAATCCCTGTGAGGATAGGAGATTGGAACCTTCAACTTCGCAGCGACCCCAATATAACTGCTCAATTTTTGTCCACCCTTTTGTATTGGATTGCCTTTGCGATTCCATTCGACATGAATCTTTTGGCCAGTGTCTCGGGCGTGTATCACCTCTTTCAACACAGTCAAGCCACGCCGGTGCTATTTGATATATTTCTGTAGCTCTTCTTGACCATCATCAGCACCACAATCATGATCATGAGCAAAAGGGGATGCCATTTACCTACAATAAAATTCCAACAAACATGTAAGATATCAAAGAAGGAAAAAAAATTTAAAGCAAATACAACACAAAAAAAACTAATAAAACATAAAAAATTTATACATGTCGAAGGAAATAAAATTCAAACTAAGGCAAACAATAAAAAATATTCGATAATTCAAACCTTTTCCTCTTTCTTTTCAGATGTTCACTAATCCGTCCCCTCTTCCAAATCCAAGTACCTTCTTGATGGTCATCTCTCACATAAAGGGTATCATCTCCACCAGGATCAGTATCAAGTAATGTCCCATGGAAAGGATCATCCTCAATGCACGCACCTTGATAGTCTTGACCATCATCTAAGGTGTCAATTATTTTGTTCGTTAGCATAACAATTGACCACTTCTTATTAGCAGGATCAATGACAAAAAACACTTGTTGGGCTTGGGATGCTAAAATAAAAGGTTCATCTTTATACCCCACCCTATTAAGATCCACTTGAATGAACCCTGAATCATCAACTCAGAGGCCGTTGTTGTTGTCAACCCATTTACAACTGAAGACAGGTACCCGGAATGAGATGTAGTCCAATTCTCATATGTGCTCAATTACCCCAAAGTATGACATGGGTGCAAAAATGGGGTTTTTGTCTTTAACACTAGATATATGCATTGATTGAGCTATAAGGGTTATCCCACTATTTTGCATTATACTCTTATCATCTTGCTCTTTTGTATAGAACGTGTACCCATTGATAAGATAACCAGTGTAAGATCGTACATACATGCTTGGACCCATAGCTAACTGTTTCAACCTGATCGAAACTGAACTAGAAGTCCTCTCCAACTCTGTGAGGATGTGATCACGCAACCAATGTATAAAAAGTCAGTTATGTTCTTTTGATATCCAACTCTCATTCTTATTAGGGTTCAAGGTTCTAATTCTCTCCTTGTGCATTTCCACATATTCATCAACCTCATCCGAGTTGTGCAAGACATACAGGTGAGCTTGCTTCCACTGTATCCTAGAGATACTAACTATTTCACTTCCCCGAATCCCTTCACCACTTGTTCTACCCAAGTGACGAGACCTTGGAAGCCCAATGTTATCAACACCCAATAAGTATTCAGTACAAAATTCAACAGCTTCTTCGGCTATGTACCTTTCAACAATACATCCCTCTGGTCTACTTCGATTTTTCACATACCCTTTCAATATCTTCATGTAACGCTCAATCGGGTACATCCATCTCATATACGCTGGGCCACACATTTGTGTTTCCCTAACTAGGTGTACTGTTAGGTGAACCATCATGTCAAAGAATGAAGGTGGGAAATACATCTCAAGCTCACACAAAGTGACAACAATTTGTCTTTGCAATTTGGGCAACTTCTTAGGGTCAATGACTTTGTTGCCAATAGCCTTGAAAAAGAAACATAGTTTCGTGATTGTCCCTCGCACCTTTCTCGGCAATATGGATCGTATACCCACCGGCATCATATGCTCCATCAAAACATGACAATCATGAGACGATCGGCCTCAAGTGTGCTTGTGTCGAAATCATTCGATCTACAGCTCCCACTATACGTATTACTGCTATAATCATTATTCGTCTCACCATGCCTTGTCCATCGTGTGTAACTTCGATCAATTCCATTACAAATTAAATGTGATTCCAAGTCAGTTGCACTAACTAGCCTCCCATAGCAACACTTCAAGCAAGGGCATATAATTTTTTCGGGGTTATCAGCATGCTCAACTGCAAACCTAACAAACTCTTTCACTCCATCCCAATATTCTTGAGTCAAACGATTCGCAGACATCCATTTCCGATCCATACTTTTATTAAGTTGTGTAACCTTTTATAACTTCTGTATAAATTTTGGCAGTGTTCTTCCCAAGTTGAGCCTCCCAATAATTCTACAATACAACACCAACTTACAGGCCACGTTATTTCATATGGATTAAATACCATAACCCCATGATTAATACATTAATATTCTTGCTACATAAAAAAAGCTAGATTCATTAATTGTACTACAATTATTTGTTTTTCCTAACTTTACTTTCTGATTTATTAAAGCATATGTTACTTTTCAAGTCCTTAACTAGCAAAAGTATTCAACAACATAGACAAAAAAAGAGTTCCAATTATATGTTGCCAACCATCCAAATCAACTATCCATAGCTTTTCATTTACTAAATTATAACTTTGAAAGACAAACCGGCAGCATAACAACTAAAGAACCATAGCATTAACCACTTAGCAAAAATCACCTGACTTGGCTAACTAATACAAAACTTTAACATAAACAGAATCAGGAAGCATAACTCAGACAAAGTAGATATCTGATGGGCTAGGACTACAAATTCTGTCAATATGAAACAAGCGCACCAATGACACCTTCATACAAGTGAAGCAACAAGTTAAATGAAGGTCAACCACAAAGTAGTTTGGTGGTGCGTCCACATATGCATGTATGAGTAAGGAAAGATATATATATATATATAGTAAAATAACACTATTATTATAGAAAAAAATTAAAATAAAAACTATAAATCTAAAACATGTAAATTAAAATTAAACGGTCCAAATTTACCCAGAATGATGAGTATTGGGTACTCATACATAATCAAATTACCACTCATGGAGATGCTCTCGGTGGTTCAAATTCTTTTAGCCCAATTAGGAACAGTTTGATACAGAATAGACATAATGGTCAACAAACAAAATCAAGATATATGGATTGTATTAAAAAAAAAAAAGCAAGATAATATGTTGGTTGATTGTATAGTATATTTGGGGATCCAGGTTTCGACATTTCTTCAATGAACTAATGAAGTCTTTGCCATCAAGCATTGAAAAGGAAAACAAATTACAATATGGGCAATGACTCATATATGAATTTGACAGAAACAGCCACGAATATGAGAGCGTCAGTGGGACAATATGGGGTTACCTCAAAGCTGGCCGCCGTTCGCTGTTGGGTCTGGGAGGGATTTCGAGTTCCTCTGAGAGAATAGAACTGGGCCTCTTTCACTCCATTCACCGTGACCGTTGACAGGGAGAGACGCTACGAGATCAAGCGATTTCAGGTTGAAGGGGATTTCAGAGGAACAATGCCGTGGCGGAAGAGAAAAGAGTGTAAACTTTCGACGTGTGGTGGCCGAAGAGCTGTGCCAGAACAGAGCTATGGCAGAGGAACAGCTTCAGAGCATGGTGGGAATGAAGACGGCACAATTCTGAGAAAATGCGATATAGGGTTCTGAGAAGAGATTTAAAACAACTTAGTTAGCATTTAACTATTAAACGCTAACTAAATATAATATACATGGCGTTTAAACGCTAACTAAATATAATATACATGGCGTTTATTATGTAAACGCCATCTAATATTCATAACTTAGATGGCGTTTATCACATAAACGCCATTTGAAATTTATACTTAGATGGCGTTTAAATATTAAACGCCAACTAAAAGTTTAAAAATAAATTAAAAAAAATTTCGGGTGGACCTTAGTTGGCGTTTATTTCATAAACGCCATCTAATAATTTATATTATTTTATTAATTTAGATGGCGCTTTTTTTATAAACGCCATTTAAAGTCTAAAATTAGTTAGCGTTTATCATAAAACGCCAACTTTAGTTTTACATTATGACTGTAGATGGCGTTTAGAAATAAACGCCATCTAAAGTTCCAAAAATAGATGGCGTTTATTTTTTACACGCCATCTAAAACTGGACTTTAGTTGGCGTTTACAAAATAAACGCCAACTTTAGTTTTACATTATGACTGTAGATGGCGTTTAGAAATAAACGCCATCTAAAGTTCCAAAAATAAATGGCATTTATTTTTTACATGCCATCTAAAACTGGACTTTAGTTGGCGTTTACAAAATAAACGCCAACTAATACGCTTGGTTTGATTTTTATTGGCGTTTTTCTAAATAAACGCCAACTATTCAGCGCCAATAAATCCTGAATCTGGCGTAGTGTCGGAATACTCAGTGGTATTAATTTCCAGGAAGAGAGCTAAGTATTTGGATAATCCCATCCGATAACGTTTGAAATTTAAAAAAGAAAAGCAAAACATGGAAAAAGACGAAAGAGAGAAAATGCATGGAAGATAAGAAGGACATGCTTTTTCAATATGGTAGGCCATTCACTGCAACATCTCTGTTGTTCCACAGCCAAAAGAGTCGACCCATTCATTTTCTAATTATCTTTTGGTGGCATTCTTCCACAGAAAATAACGGTCAAGATCAAAAGGAAGGAGAAAAAAATTTCTTTTGATAATTATTTAAACATTTTCAAATATGCTTCTTTAAATAGCATTTGGATTTTGATGTTACAAAAAAGATATTAAATCAACAGTGTCAAGGATTTTAATTTTATATATTATAATACCTTGTGAGGTTGGTTATGGTGTTGCCTATTGGTTTTGAGCTGTTTGGGAGATCAGAAAAATGATACACGAAGTTGGAGTTGAGGGAAAGCTTTTAGAATTTTCATAGAAAGAATGCTTTAAGAACCCTAATATAAGATTCCAATATAAACGCAAATCTAAGCCATGACATGAAATATAGTGCTAAGCCTTAGAAACAAAAAAACTTCATTGAAATTAGACCTCAAATATACTTTTCTAAAACAACATTGTGCCATCTAAAGTGGCGAAGTATAGTTAAAAAAAATTACATTTAAACCTGAAAAATAAAAAAGAATGAAAGTAAAGTATAAATTTTTCAAGCATGGACAAGGAATATTTTTGCCGATAATAAGAATTAATCTTTTTCAAGGTATTGAAGGTGTCACACCCGAAAATGCGATGTAGATGGCGCAGGAAATGAAATAAAAAGAGGGAAATCGGCCCGCACAATGGGGGCCGATTTCGAAGGAGTCGCAACCAAAATTTTAAGGAAAATTTTGGAAAACCAAAAGAAAACGATAAAGATGGTTTGCGAATCAGAGTTGGGTTCGGAAGTACGAATGTGAGTGGGGAAGGTGTTAGGCACCCCCAAAACACTCATTCCTAAAAACGGTTACCTTAAGTTGATCATGCATTTTTTATATCTTTTAAAAATTATTTTGATTGCCCTTTAACCATTCACATGCAAAAATAAATATAAAAATATGAAAAATGTAAAAATGAAAGTAAATAATAAAATGTAAATATGGGAAGTTAAAAATAAAATCAGAGGAAAATATTATTTATTTACAAGAACGGACTTGACCCAAAATTAGAGTCTGAGACCTACATACCCTGCGATAGGGATCAAAGTTGCGTAGTTAGGGCTATAAATGTGTGACACTAGGTTGATATTTTTCATTATGTATATATTCTCAAAAAGAGAAGTTGGTAAAAAATAATGTATCTTTCCACAAAGAAAATAGTTTTTAAAATTGGTTGGTATGTTTTAATTGGTAAAAGATAGATTAATTTTAATTATCTTCTCTTATCACTAATTTTAATTTTTCATTTTCATTTTTTAAAAGAAAATCAATTCTAAAAAAAGAATATATGTTTTTCCTCAATATAGAAAAATCATGTGATCTTGAATATTTTATTGTTAATTTGAGAAGGGAAATTGGAAAAGAATTTTATTTTTACAAAATAAAATCAATTAACTCATGTGGTGACTTTATCACTCACAATCTGCTCATTGATACCTAAATATTCACGGTGATGTCACTCGTGGTAAATAGGTGTAAAGAATAAAAAGGTTTTGAAGGGAAACTAATAATTTAAATAAATTATTTTTACTTATTTATTTATTTATTTATTTTATTATGAAATAAATAAGACCTTCTCAACACATCTATTTATTGAAAAGAAAATTATATTGAAATTATGAGTACTACATGTATTTTCAAGGAAAAATAATTAATATATGTGACGACTTTATCACTCACAAGTTACTGATCGATACCTAAATATCCACGGTGTTACCATTCGAGGCAGGTAAGTGAAAAGACAAAAGTTTAGAGGAAGACGAATAATTTTTGTTTAAATGATTTTTTTTTATTATTTCGTGAAATGAAAAATGCAATCAGAAAATCCCCTTTATTATTATTATCTTTTTATTTATTCGAAAAAAAAAATTAAGATAAAATTGCTACATTCGATATATATATATATTTTTTATTATTATTATTATTATTATTATTATTAGTTGAATTTTCTTGTTTTAGATCGTGAAAATGAAAAAAAGCAATTAAATTCTTTCTTCTTTTTTTTTTAACTTAAAATAGTACTAAAAAAGAATTTAAGGTGAAACTGCTACGTATATTTTTATTTTTTAAAATCAACTTCAAAACAAAACCAAATATCACATATAGTGACTTTATCACTCACAATCTGCTAATTAACATATAAATGCCCACGATGTTAGCACTCAGAGCACAAAGACGTAAAAAGGACTTATAGGATAAAATTGGGAAAGATAAATAATTCAATTCCTCATTTTACAAAAGCCATTTTTATTTCCTTGTTTTATTATAAAAATAAGAATAAATACTACCATGCTAACACATTTTCATTTTATACACACACAAAAAAACATTAAAAAGAATTCAAAATATGACTATTATATATATATATATATATATTTTTTTTACCAAATAGAATATATAAATAACTTTTTTTTATAAAATAAGATCTTTTTTTTTTACCTTCATAAATGAACTTTAAAGCAAAACCAACCATTAATTGTGGTGACTTTATCACTCACAATTTGCTGATTGATACTCAAATGCTCACGGTGTTGCCACTCGGAACAAAAAAAGCTACAAGAAAAATTTGGAGGAAATAGAGGGTGCTTATTTGGACTATTTTTATTATTTATTTTTAATTTTAAAATAAAAAAAAGTCATTGGAACCCAAAATTATTTGACCACCAAGTCTAATACCATGGTAACTCCTTACTCATGGTATAATTGACTGATACTCTAACTATTTGTTCACAGAAATTTAGTTCCTCGTGACAAATTCTAAAAGCGAAAAGAAAAGAAACCAACAAGTAATAAAAATCAAAATTATAAAAGAAACACCACTAAATACAGTTTATCAATGTGTATGCACCCATGTAAGCATACGAGTGCATAAGCCTACTTAACATAATCATATCATGGATTAAATTATAGGACAAATTGGAAAGAAATGAACTCTTCCCTTGTCTTCCTTCGATACTAGTTCCATTGGAATTTGTGGCTTGCCTTTGTGTTCCTCTCTTGCCTTGATGAGGACGACTCACTCTTTCAGAGCTTGACCTCATACTCCATGGTGCTCAAAAGAAAATACAAAAGCATTAGTATTTATTAGATATTTGGGGACAATTTTGAAATGTCAGCAAGAGGTTTCGGCCTGACTAAAAACGGATTTTGAAATATTACATATCGAACACATTAGTATTAGATTTGAAAATAGCAAGAGCAGATTTTGGTCAGACCCACAAAAGCTATATTACAACTTTCCAGCATGGGAGTAAACCCAAATAGAAATCAATGAGCTTGTGACATCCAATAGAGGTTTAAAATATCGAAACCTAGAGTAATGGGCGTGACTTGGAATGTGATTCTAATGGCTCAAATTCTATATTCAATCAAACTCATTTTATAAGCACAGGCCCTAGCATAGACGAGCCATATAAATGGAAGCATAGAAAAGCCTTAAAACATGATTATGGACTAGATTTTTCACGCATAATATTTCCATCCTACCGCCGAATCCACTCTAAATTACAGCACTTCATTCACAACAGACAAACCAATTCCAAATGCATACAATTTAACATCAACTTTTGGATAGAAAGAAACCCATAACCTTTACCAAAATGTGTATAAAGGAAAGTAACCCCCCTGTCCTTCTCCAATGTCAACTAAAGGTAGAGACATCATTTTTTTCCAATAAACTATAACCAAATAAAGGAACATGAAATGGTCCCAAAAGGAGGTCAAATTCATTCATGTAATGAGCTAATAATACAAGCTTAATTGACACAGCCTAGTAACCAATTTCGGTCAACTGACAATAAACACAACACATGAACAAACCTCAGGATGACTACTGGCAATAGAACAAAGCTTTTCCAGTATACCAATCAAACTAGTGAGTTCAACACATCTCAAATGTAGCAACCAGAAAGAAAGCACCAATAATTACATATCAGAAGAACACTTACAAAAATGAGCTTTCTAAAGATAGATCACTAATCGATGATAATATAAACAACATGTACGATCTAACTGGCAACCAAACTGATCAAAATGAAACAGAGATCCAGAAAGGGAAGAATAAATAGACCAAATTTACCTAAGGATCCATATGGAAAGGAATCTCAGAATCAAGAAATTACTTTTGGGGTTTCAAGATACCTCTTTTCCTCCAAAAGAGTCCCGGCTTATGTGCTCGTCCTCTCCTTTGTTCGCCTTCATTTCCCAAATTTCCTAAGTTCTTTTCAGCTCCGAGTTCAGCTACCCTGGCCATAACTCATGCCCGCGTCTTTGGCTTCCTCTACCCCTGTTTTTTTGCCTCCCTCTGTTTCTGGTCTCCACCTCGTCGTGGCTCCTTCTGTTTTTTTTTTCTCACCTTTTCACCATGACTTCCTCTGTTTCTCTTCACCCTCTCACCACAGCTTCCTCTATTTCTCTTCACCCCTCATCGTGACTTCCTCTGTTTCTCTTCACCCTCTCACCGCGGCTCCCTCGGTTTCTGTCTCGCCTCCTCCGTCTCTCTTACTCTGCTTCCTCGTGGATCCCTCACGGTCTCTCGCCTCGAGCCCTCATAGGGCTCCCTCTATTTTTGCTCTCGATTCCTCACCGTGGCTCCCTCTATTTACGCTTCCTCAGTAAACTGTCGCGGCTCTCTGCTCAGAGCTCCCTCTGTCCTCTCTCTCGTCTTCATGGATCCCTCGCGATCTCTTACCTGAGCCCTAGGTTAGGGCTTCCCCCGTCTGTCCCTCACAGCTCACTCTGTTTCTCCTTGCTTCACAGACACCCACAACTCCCTCTAGTTCGTCCTCTCAGGTTTCCTTCGTGGCCATCCCTATGTTTCTCCCTCATGCCCGTGACCCTCCTCTCCTCCACCGAACCCTAGCTCCCTCTTCCCTCTTTTTTCTCGCGGCACACTCCTCCCTTCTTTCACTCACACCTGAGCTCGGGCTGAGCCCCCAAATGGGGCTCAGATCGTCCAAGGTTAGAATTTTTTATTTTTTTTTTTTATTTTTATTTTTTTTTCTTTTGACTTTATTGTTGTTTTTTTTTTTATATTTTGGACTAACTATTAATCCAAAATTTTGTGTTTGGAAAAAAAATTTGGGCCACCAGCAATCCCAACCCCAACACTTCTTCTTTCTTCATTTTTAAGTTTTTGAATTAACCATTTTAATTAACTTGATTAATTTTTATTTTATTTTATTTTTATTTTTATAATTTTTTATTTGTTTTTATTTTTTTTAATCTTTAATTTTTATTATTTGATGTTATTATTTTTTATCTATATTTATTATTATTATTTTATTTTTTCTTTTTAAATTTTTTATATATAAAGTCCGGACAAAATACGGTGTTCACATGAGGTAATAAGTAAACTCTCTCCCAACTAGATTTACTTTATGCATAAAGATTGAAAATGAGACAATTTTAATATGAATTAAAACATGTATACAATAATTTAAAAAGTAATATAAAAATTATAATAAAACGCGATTAAAGTTTTTTAATAAAAAGGTATTGGTTTAGATGGTGAGCGTGACAATATGCGAGTGAAAAGAATCAGTTACGTAGCAATGGAGTTACACTGAAGCTGGTTTAATTGTATTATATATCTTTATGATTGAGAGAAATGACTTTGATTGCTTGTGCCTCGAAATATTCTGCGAAATATCAAGGTAGTGTCAGGACCTGGTTTCCCGGATCATGACCGACACATACGCTAAGCCGATCTAATACCACTTAGCTAGCAAGCCTGTAAATTCATCTGAATTAAACTGTAATACAAGTTGAGAAATTTTAATTCATTTATACAATACTAACCACTATATAATCTATCAAATAAAATAAAGCAACTCTCAAATCACCCACAACATTCCCACATAACTGCTGTGACCTTGGAGTTTGATTGCATAATCACTAAGTATTTTCCAAATGCATCTTAGAGTATGTCAAAGCCATTTTCTTCAATCCACTATTAGATAATCTGGAAAAATATAAAAGAGTGGGGTGAATCTACCATGGACTTAGTGAGAACATGAATAATAAAATGAGCAGAAGGGAAAACAAGGTATATGCTAAAGTTTTTTGCAAACTAATTACAAACAAAACATGGGCTATCGAGATATAATTTTTTTCAAGAAACCACCTTATACATATAAAAAACATAAATATATAAAAATTAACTCAATCAGAGTTCATATAATGCAAGAAATTCACATGAAACCTATCACACTATGCTTTCAGCCTTTACACCATACTATCATTCCACATTCTAGTGACACAACACTATATCACTTTCGAGTACCTCTACACTACAAACATATTCTAATGGAGAAAATTAAACATCGCAACCATTATCACATCACGTCACATGATGTCATAAATCACAGAAATCAAACTCAACCCAGTAAAATTTATAGGGACAAAACTTAACCCACTATATATTATAATGTACAAAGACCAACTCAACCCGTCACATATATCAAACTCATGGGAACCCAACTCAACTCACTATACATCATAGTGTATGGGGATTAACTCAAACTATCACATATATCAAATTCATGGGAACCTAACTCAACCTGCTATGCATCATAGTATACAAGAACCAAACTCAACCTGTCACATATATCCAAATTTATGTGGAACCAACTCAACTCATTATGCATTATAGTATACAAGGACCAAACCCAACTTGTCACTTGTATCAAAATTTACGAGAATCCAACTCAACCCGTTATGCATCATAGTAAACAAGGATCAAACTCAACCCTAGAACAAATTCATTCATCACCATACACAAGCATTTTACCGTAGTATATTCATGCATCACTACCCAAGCAATATGCCACAATATAACGACCACTTCGTATTGATATAAAATAACTTATTATAATAAACCTGTCATCAACTATTACTTCATCAGTAATTTATAACTACATACATTATCAATAATACATCAATACATAACTATAACGTTTGAGGGGGAAAAAAAAAAGAACAGACAACCTTCTTACATGAAAACAAACATCATAAGCACCAACCAAATATCAACTTTAGGGCATTGAAAAGAAAAAAAAATTAAGTTAATTAGTTAAATAAGTTTTTAATTAATTAGGTGATTATTTAATTAATTAATTGATTACTAAATGACTAATTAACTAATTGAGTGAAAATAAATGATGATTAGTAAACTAACTAATTGACTAAAACAAATATTAAAATAGTTGCATAATCAGATAATTCAATAAATTAATTGGTAAGTAATCAAACAAATATACAAATCAATAATTAAATAAATAAATCACATCATATTCTTATATAATGTTTTAGTTCTCATAAAAGTTAAACTATGTTCTTCACTTGACTCATCATAATATTTCTACGCCACAGACTGTACAATCATAATCTAGACATATATATTTGCTTATTTTATAAAATCCAATTGAAGGTCTTCAAAAATCGAGGACTTGTTTCCCCAAAAATACAGACTTAAAAAAGAATCAGAGTTAGACAAACAATACAATCACATATCACATAATAAATAATAAAAGGAAGATATCATTTTAATATTTATATACTCACCAATTGGGATAATAGTAGAGATCTCTTTCTTTTAACCACTCATGATTTAACTCCAACTGAATAAATCTCACAAACGTAATCATGTAAAGCTTGACGGACAGTGATCAAGGCCTAAATTTCATCATTTTGAGATTTTCATACCAAAAATTCCATCTTGGAGGTTTCTGTTTGGTTAATATTGGTGAAGAAAATTTCACAAAAATAATTAATCTAGACATGAAGAAGAAGAAGAAAAATTCTGGAAAATCATAATGAAGAAACGAAAATAAATGGATCCACCTTATGAGAGAAATTGATCGCAATGGGAAAAATGGCTGACATATATACAGACACAGACTAACGTTGTCGCCGCGGAAGAGAGAGACGAGAAGAAAAAATAGAAAAGGCAAGAGTGCGTCGAGACGAGCAAAAAAGTGTTTCACAGTCTGGTTCGCAGTGTTATCTTTTTTTTTTTTTTTAAATAGTTTAAAATTATTTTTTAAAACAAATTTTAAAAACAAGAAAATAAAAATTTTCATTTCAATAATTGTTACTAAAATTATAACTAGTAAGTGTTTAATAAATTATTTAAAATTTATAACTTTATTATTAATAAAATGAGTATTTTTTATATTTTTTGTATTTTTCAGAATAAAAACTACAGAATATCTTAAAAATATTCTAAGTTTTCTGTTCTTTTATTTTTTTATTTTCAAAAACAGTTTATAAAAAATAGATTTATTAGGTAATTTTTTATGTTTTTCTATTTTTTTAAAAAAACTGTTATTGAAACATAAACATGAAGGCCCTCAGTCACGGAGAAAACTGCCAATCTAATCCTAGGTTAAAATTATATGTATGGGCCCCAGTACATATTTAAATATAAAATAACTACAAAACATATAATAATCTATTAAATAAAATATATCAAAATAAGACTAATCTAATCTTTCATTATTCTTATTAATTAAAATCAAAGTTCAGATTTGAATTAATTAATGCTAAGTATTTTTATTCAATAATTAAAAAAATATCAACTATTTAATATTTATCTTAAATCCTTAATTTCTAATAAATAGAAACTTATTATATTATTTTATTTTAAATCTTATTTATCCACTAAGTTATCTTATTCCAAATTTTAATATTCAAATTTATCTATAATTTATATTTTAACTATGTAATTTTTTTAAGGGTATTACAGGTGGAGACATAATTATTTTCCCAATTATGTATATATAACGTTAGAAATTTAAAAGGATAAAAAGAAAAAGAAATAGCAACCATGGTTTCCTAATAGTAGTAGGTATAAAATGTAGAGTAAGAAACTGAATCACATAGGAAAAGTGGAAGATGATGTATATTTGTGTTTATCATCAACCTTCAAACTTGTACAAAATAATGAAGAACAGAAGGAAAAAGGGAAAAAATTCGGTAATTTAAACTAAATAGAAATAGGTTAAGATTATTCTACCATATGGCCAAAAAGTAATTATAAATAAGTTTCAACACACAAAAACAAAGTTACAAGTCACTTACACCAAGCAGAAATATAATTATGTTGGTTAAAAAACAGGGCAATGACTATTTGCAATGAACCAAGAAAAATTAAAGAATACGAGGTTCCACAACAGGGATGCTATTCAAACCTTTACAACCTTATCCAAGACAACTTTAACCAAGTAGGTTTCAAACCCAACATCCTAAGAAAGAAAATAATCTCTAGAGGAAAAAAAATGTTAATGGTTACAAAAGCTTCTCATAGATCAATAAAATAGGTCACAACAGCTTGTAATATACAATGAGAATGTGAAGCACAGAATTGACTTGACACTTAAGCCAACAAACAATTATTGTACTTATTAGGGTCCCTTCTCTCTTCCACCATTTACACAGCAAGTACCATCAGATTCAACTTTAATCCACCCTATATATATATATATATATATATATATATATCAGGTGGGTTCCATTTTGCCTCCACACTAGTCACTCTACAAGTTCCTAAGATCCCAGGAACAGTTTTGGCCTTAAGGATGCTATGTCAGAACTCCACAATTCTTTTCCTTAAGCCAAAAATATTAATCTGTACAAGCTAAAGACTATATATATACAGAGGGAGCAATAATTAAAAATATAATACAGAGTAACTACATAGTCAGCACCTATCTAATCAATGATTACAATTAATAAGATAAATCAAATCTCTGGTTTTCTCACAACTTGATGCAAGACACACTACTATTGAATTTCTACAATTAGAAGGATGGAAGCCTTAAAGATATAGACGCAATTAATTAAACCATTAAGAATAGAAAATGTCTTGAGGATTGCATAAAATAGAAACCTTATTAGTTGGTTATATCAGATATAGTTATAAATTTTATAAGTAGGATTTTAAACCTCATAAAATTTCGTTTTCTTCTTGTCCCTATATTTTAACTATTCCAGCAATAATCTTCTAAGCAGTCTTACCTCCTAAAATTGTAACGCTCTTTTGCACCTGAAAACCAAGACACCACAGACTCATCCTTTTACAACAAAGTGGCACATAAGAGTATAACCAATGGCATAAAATAAAAAATAATAGCTCTCCCTTAAGTAGAAGGAGCAAATAAATGCAAGAATAAAATCAAACAAGGAGACATATATATACTTACAAGGAAACCATAACACGTCATCACTCTCTAATCTCATGAATTAAAGTAAAAAAAATAAACATAAGACAATGGAGGTAAGCAAATTGCTAAACATAATAAGGAAATATAAGCATTAAGCACCGCACAAAAGACTTATCACAGAGATTAAAACCATTATGGAGATTGGGTTTTCAATTGATTAGAACTAATCAAGAATGCAAAACTCTCAAAAATTAACAGTTTAATTCCCTGACAGAAAAACCTTTCTATTATTCCTTTTGAGGAGATGCTATTTATTATAAGTTAATAGCATAACAGGGCAACTACAGTGTAATGTGTCAAATTTGCAATTGGAGAACAAGAAAACTTACAGCATCAACAATAGGATCATATGCTTCTTGAACTAAGCATGCCATGTTATAAATAAATTCATGAATACTATATAAATTCATGGCAAGGTTATTAGTGAATAAGTAACTTTGGAAGAGGATATAAGAATAAATAAATAAATTTAAATTTTAAAGCAAAGTAAATTTAAATTTCGAGGATGAAATTTTAAAAGGAGGGGGAAATTGTAACATTCTCAGAAAAATTAATATTTGAAATAATATATATTTAAAATAGTTATAAAGTATGAATTGCAATCTTGTACTAATAAATTGTTTGTGTTTTGTGTAATTTTGTTTTGAACCATATCATGATTAAATTGAATTTGATAGGTATAAATATTTATAATTTAACATGAAATATCTCATTAAAACTAAATTTTTGTGCATTACAAAGAAGAACAAGTCTTAATTCATTTTACAAATTTATTTAGTATTACTATCTAAATAAAATATGATAAAGATAATTAAAAGATTAAGAAAAATGTAAGCAATTAGATTTGCAGTGCGTTAGTCCGCGACTGCCAGCGCACTGGTTGCTTAAAGTGAGATAATTGGTGATAGTATTGATTGCCAGCCATGATTGTGGGATGTTTGGTGTAGGATTGATTTCTGGCAATTTTGAATATAAACTTACTTCTTGGTACTTGGCATATTTTACCCCTCAATTTTGGAACTGATGAAATTTATATGATGGAACTCCCCCCTTTTTCGTATGGTAATTTTGATCATTGGTTTTTGTTTTGGTTTAATTAGTTGTATGCATTTTGCATCCTTTCATTATAGTTCAGAGTTTGGTAACTTTTTTTTTTTTGGGTCAAGTTTGGTAACTAATTGAGGAGTGCGTTAAACTTTTTCCTTTTGGAAGGGAAGCTAAAAACAATCAGATGTTAATTCTGACTCCTGTGATTCATTTACTTTTATATTGATGAGAACCTAGAGCACTACTGAAAATATTAATTAATAATTAATTAAATGAGATCTATTTTGCATCAATACTATAATTTACACTTATCTAATGGTTAGCGATGTGATCTTTCCAGGCTTATAGAGTGAGAGATAGAATGAAAGAAACATAGGACTTGCCTACGTTTTTTGTGTCGGATGGTTTTGAATTTTTGGGCTCAATTATCTTTTTACATTTAGAAAAACAAACAGATTTTATTCGTAAGTTATGGGTATTTTGTTCATGTTTGTAGATTTTTTTTCTCATTTACGCTAAGATTTTTAAAATATCTAATACTCATTTTTATTTTTTAACAAGTTGATTTGTTGATCTTTTTTGGCCAACATTCATTCAATTAGTCAGTAGGTGGTGGCACTAGTCAATGGTGCTTTTGTAATTTAAATGTTTCCAATTTTTTACAACATCTTTTTTAAAATTTGTTACTTACTTACTTTGCATTTGAAACTTTTATTTCCAAATTTTTATATTATGAATTATTTTAGTTATTTATAACTTATTTTTTAAAATTTGCAACTTATTTATCCTAAATTTACAACTTAATTTCTAAATTTTCATTACAAATTATTCTAGGAGTTTGCCATTTTTTTCCTAAGAAAATCGTAACTTACTTATAATAAATTTACAACTTAACTCCAAACTTTTAATATGAAAGAATTTAGTGGTTTGCAACTTTTAATAAATTTAATTGGCACTATTTTTTATTATGTTAATTGCAATTGGTACTTAGTTTTCTTTGTCTACAAACCTGCATTATATTAAATATAGGTATTTGAAGAAGAGTAGAAGATTGAATTCCCAAAAGATTTTAAATTTAAACCGCGGAAACTTGAAAAACCTACCTTATGTAAGTGTTATATTCCCTAACCCTCAATTACTCTCTTTTAAGGTGAAATTTTGTGTTTTCTGCGATGCCCTGAGACTCTACCCTAGTTTTCTATTTATAGACCTCCCAAGTTAAATCTTGGGAGGATTTTACTCAACCAAACTCATTCCATATCTCTAATTAAAATCCCAATCTCAACTAATTATTCAAAATAATTAATTCAAATAAATCTTCTTAGATCCAAAGCCTAATGTATTCGGTATGGATTTAGAGGATAAATCCAATAATGGGATTAAATATTTGTCGCCTTTGGATTCATATACATACTGATGAGAGTGCACATTATCACTTTCATATAACTTTCAGACTTTCACAATTTTAGCTTTCTTGTACTTATGGAGGAGACGGTATGAATAGAGTTTTTAATTCCTTTTATGAAGTGCTTATTACCTCTATTTGTTTTCTATATTTTCTCTTTCGCGTTAGTTTTAATTTTCCCAATTTTGATTTCTTTTTTCTCTTATATTTTAAAGGGCCTCGCATTTGGATTCTTGTCCTTGGTTTCACGCTTACTTGACTGGATTGCTACTTATTTTGATTGGAAACAAATATCAAGGATCGAGCAGGCAGCAACCCCTTCAAATAATTTCTTATCATCGTAAAGTTCTTTCTAATAACAACTTTTGTGTATATGAATGTGATTGTACACATAAGCTTGCGATCAGATCAGATGAATGTTCAGTACTCATCCAAATTAAAGTCATGTTTCTGGAGGTTCCAATTGTAACACCCCTCATGTTATTTTTTTTGACATTATGTTCAGGATCGGAAGAAACAGGACGGAGGAAGGCTCAAGTGGAGTCTGGAAGAGCTCCACGCCGCAGCGAGAAGCAGGGCCGTCACGATGAGAACCATTCCAGTGGTGTTGTTCTAGATGAACTTGGTGGAGCCACGGCGAGGTATGCTGAGGCTGCGGTGAGAATCGGGAAATTTGTTTAAATCCGGATCATTTTGGACGAACGGAAAAGAAAGAAATGAAGGGAGCGACGGAGGAGACCGAGGGAGCTTAGCTAGGGTTCGAGATTCCCAACTTCTAGGAGTGATTTCCGGACCTTGGAAGCTTGAATTCAAATTGGTAAGTGTTCTATACTCCTTCCTCTCCATTTTCTTCGATTAGAATTTGGGATTTTCGGTTGTAAGGTTGGATCTTCAGTTTTGGCCGAAATCCACCGATTGAAATGGATGAAATGGGGTTAAGGAAGTGTGTTTTGGTATCATTGTTATTTGGATGTGAGTTTTGAAGGGATTATATGTGTTTAGAGCTTAACCCTAGGTTGTTCTTGGTTAGGGCTCTTGGGAATCCGAAGTGTAGGAGGTTGTGTAGTGTTTGAGTGATCCCTAAGGGCTTATTGATGCATGAAAAGGGGTGTTGGAACATTGGGTTAGGTTAATGTGGTTGAATTGTGAGGTTTGGTTTATTGGTACATTGTGTTAATGGAAGTATTATGGTATTGTGAAAGTTGTTGGCTATCGAGAGGGGTTCACGTGTATTGAACAGTTCAAGGAAGCTTGTGGAACTCGTGTGTGTGTGGTAACGACAGTTGAGGTAATCGGGTATTTGTTTATTTATATTGTACTGTATATTGGTATGTATATTTATGTATATATATATATATGCATGTTTCTTTCATACCACGATATTGATGTGTTGTGTGTACGATTTTCTATATATATATATTGTGGTATGCACACAGCTAGTTGATAGCTGTGATGATTATGATGATGATGATGACTATGATGACGATACTGACATGACATGATGCATACATGACATTATGATATGATGATGATGATGAGTATATGATGATACACGAGCATCACCACATGACATTGTGAGATTGTGATATATGGCGGTTTGGGTGGTGATGATGATATGATATGATATGATATAATATATGATTAGGGAGGATAAGGATGGGATCCCTATCGCTAAATCCTCCCCTATGGCCAGGGGAGCCAGGCGGCAGCGGACTGCACCTTCCTTAAATCACCACCAATTAGAGGTGGTTCAAGGGAAAGAGAGCCACGGTTCGAACATTAGTGTTACCTTTGGCCAGGTGCACTAATGGGAAGTGAGCTTGGTGATGTCCCGGAATCAGTCTTTACCAACTGTTGGAAGGGAGTTACCTATACAAAATGTTCTGTCATGACGATAGCCCGTGGTTCTAGCTGTGTGTGAGGGAGACATGCATACCATTCACTGCACAATGCATTCATGAGTTGTATGGAATATATATATATATATATGTATGTGTTTGTCCCCGATTACTGAGACACTGTCTCACACCCCTCTCCCATGACTAACCTTGCAGGTGACGATTCTGTCACTGGTCCGGAGAAGACGCGTGAGTAACAGCGAACGGGGGAATACTAGGTCTATGTAGTGTGTATATTTTTAGATAATGTATCATGTACCAAGTAGGATAGCATATTTGTAATGAATAGCTTAAAGGAATTGATAAAGGATTATCATGGATGGATGTACGTATGTTGTATGTATGGTTGCATGGTTTGGATGTTGAGAAGTCTGTATGTTAGTGTTGGTGAGCTCGAATGGTTTTAGGACCTTGTTGCTATGTTTTAGGGCCTGTAGCCCATTTATCAAGTTGGTTTGGGGGTTTTGCATCTGTATGAATGGTCCTTGAGTGTCCATTTGCCTTTGGTGGCAATTGATTGTGGTTAGTGGTGAGTTTTAGTCAATAAGTGATCAAAACAGTGTTAAAGGTCTAGAATCTCCATATGGAGTTGGATTGAGGTAAAAGGGGTGTCTTTGGATAGATGAGGACTAGATTGACTTATAGAAGTTAGAATCAAGTCAATCAGAGGTCGGAGCATAAAGTTATGCGCGTCAGAAGTTCGCCCCAGAGTATCAAAGTTGCTGATATGGCATATCAGCATAGGGCGCTGCAGCTCCAGAGTCCAGGCCGCGGCACCCGTGAATCCAGAAGCGATGGAGAAGCAGGGTAGGTCGGAGCCGCGACGGTCCTATAGCAGCCACTGCCCCCAGCCCTATTTTGGTGTTTTGGGAGTCATTTCCGCTGTTTTGAAGTTCTGGAGTGTTGCTTTAAGGTATCAGGGTTGTGTTTGGTTAAGTTTTGAAGTTTTTGGTTAAGTTAGGAGGTAGGATGTTACCCCAATTATATATATCTCTCCTCTTTATTAGAATCAGTCCAAATTATATTCACTACTAGAAAAATGGCATTTAGCGAGAGACAAATCCCTCGCTAAATTGAAAATAGTGATGGATTTTATCCCTCGCTAATTTGGTCACTAAAAATGGCATCGCTAATTTTAGCGAGGAATGAGTCGATTTTCTCGCTAAATTAGCGAGGGATTTAATCCCTTTCTAAATTTAGCGAGGAGCTCATTTCTCGCTATTTCCTCGCTAAACTACAAAAAATTCAAAATTGTCATGTCACCACCAAGACCACGCCATGTTACATCATTATCATATCACCCGCCACCCATGCCACATCACCGCCATACCACCGCCACATCACCCCACCACCCATGTCACATCACCATGATTGCGACACGTCACTGCCATGTCATATAATGATTTCAAATATGCATTTACTTAAGTTCGAACCCATGACCTCCTGCTCTTAGTGCTTTTATATTCAGACTTTTGCCAATTGAACTGTAATGTATTTGCAGTCTTTATATGAAATATTAAATATATATTATTTATTTACACATTAATACGCACATATATTTATAAATTAATATATTGTTAAAAAATAAAAATATATTATAATTTTAGATATTAATATCATAACATATTTTATATTTTGAATTTTGTAATAAATGAATTTTCATTTTCATTTTTTGCCAACAAATTATAAAAATTAATCTAATATTTTTATTAATTTAAAATAATCAACTAATAAAAATAATTTTATAACATAATTATTAAAAAAAATTTAATTCATTAAAATTGAATGTTTAAAAAAATAATTTTAATCTATTAAAATTAATTTTAAAAAATTTAGCGAGGGACAAATCCCTCGCTAGATTCCTCGCTATTCATAATAATTTAACGAAGAATAAAAAATTCCTCGCTAATTTAGCGAGGGATGAGTGATCTCTCGCTAATTCCCTCGCTAAATTTAATTCGTCACTAATTTCTCACTATTTAGATCATTTAGCGAGGGATGAGTGATCCCTCATTAAATTCCCTCGCTAAATTACATTTTTCTAGTAGTGATTTTTTATCTTTTTTTAATTTTTTGTACTTTTTAGCATAAAATAACATTATTTATAGTACAAAATAATATTATTTTTTAATATCATAATATTACATAAGCATTATTCTAGTATATAATTATTAATAATTATAAATTTATTTAACAAATAATATGATGGTGAATGATGTATATATAGTGGCAGAAATTAATTTTTTTGTCAAACTGCAAGTGCAAGACTTATATCAAGTAATAAAGCAACACCTAAAGTATCATTCCTCTAGAGGATTAAATCCTAAAACCTGGTTGAGTATTAGGGCATGTTTGGTAGATGTTTTGAAAACAGTTTTTTGCTTTTCAAAAATAGCAAAATAAAAAAACTTATTTGATAAATCTCTTTTTTTAAAAATTGTTCTAGAAAATAGAAAAACAAAAGAACAGAAAACTTAGAACAACTTTAAGGTATTTTGTAGTTTTTGTTCTGAAAAACACAAGAAAAAATGAAAAACACTCATCTCATTAATGGCAAAATTATAAATTTTGAATAACTCATTTATCACTTACTAGTTATAATTTTAAGAACAATTATTCAAACAGATTTTTTTATTTTCGTATTTTCAAAACTTAAAACTATTTTGAGAACAACAAAATAGAAAACACTACCAAACAAGCCCTTAATTTTCCACATACACTCAAATCAAGTAAAAGGCAAAAAAATTTGAAATGATATGCGAAATAAATCTAAACTACATTTGGATGTTAGTAGCGATTTTTAATATTGGCCGAGCTACCTAGTATACACAATGCCAATCAGAATTAAGTAATCAAACCCCATTCAACCCATTGCTTATCTCAGTCTCCCTTTCTCAAGTTTCAATTGAGAAATCTATAAATCACATCCCTAAACAGTTTCCAACATATTAGAGTTAAAATGCTAGCTCCAATTAAATCAGCAAATACATTAAAATAAAGCATTCAGAGGAAGTAATACATCACTAATCCATCCTCAAGTTCATAAAATTCCAGGCAATTAATACACAAGTTTAGCCACATACAATCTGAATAAAATTGTACAAAGCCAGACCAGCAGCACAATCTGTCAAAACATAGAAGCTAATAAGGAGAAAAGGAAGAATTCTGTAGGGCAAAAATTCATGGTTTCGACTCTCCAGACTCAAGCTGTTGACCCTTCCAAATTGTTCAGAATAGCAGCAAATGATGAAGGGAAGTGAAATATATTTATTGCACATTGCGATGCAATACTTCAAGGTGCCCCCACATTGTTACATCAAAACCATTCATCGCAATGTTATATGGCCAATATCTCGATGTCAATTTAATTTCTGCTCATTGCCAGCCTAAAAATCAAGACGCACCATAATAAGCTCAAATACTAGTTAATTAAGCACAATATACTCCAGTCCATCAATAATCATTCTATTCCAGCTCACAT
The DNA here is from genome assembly GCA_026686845.1 of Adenanthera pavonina. Classification (NCBI taxonomy): domain Eukaryota; kingdom Viridiplantae; phylum Streptophyta; class Magnoliopsida; order Fabales; family Fabaceae; genus Adenanthera; species Adenanthera pavonina. The sequence goes on from JAIVEN010000017.1 coordinate 18,226,283, forward strand.
ATCACTAATGCACATTTTCCACTTAACTCTCAATTGATTCACTGTAATAAATTACTATTTGCAATAAATGCTTGGAAAAATATGTGCCAAATAACATGCATATATAAGAGTTAATAGTGCATTATTAGTTTATTATTTTAAATTCAATATATATGTGTAATTATGAATAAATATTAACTTATTTATATTGAAATATTATATTATCAAACATATTAATAATAGTTTTTCTTAATTTCTTTATAACATATAAAAATAAAAATATGTTAATTTTAATACTACTGATTCAATCATGATTTGATTATAGTTAAATTAATAAAATTTAACCTATTGTCTTGATCGGTTTAATAACTAGCCCTGTTTTCAAAATATTAATTGAAACTGCATCTTATAACAGAAACAAAGTAATCAATAATAGAAGAAAAACTAATTAAGGAGAGAAAGTAGTTAAAAAGGAAAATTTATTATTTTTCATAGATTATTACATAAATTAGGTGATGTTTCTAATTATTTAGTTTTTTGTTTCTATACAACATCAATAGGCACATATAGCCTGTTTGGATTCAGCTTTTAAGTGTTTATGGGATCTCATAAGTGCTTATGTGGTGGAGTTGTCAAACAGAAACAGCTTTTCAATAAGCACTTATACCTCAAATAAGTGTTTATGGAAGAAGCTGATTTTTTCAGCTTATGATAATCACTTATCCTCCCATAATCACTTATTTCATTTTTTCTTCTCATTATCTACCCAATAATCACTTAAACCCCAATATCCAAACACATTTCTTTTCTCAAAATCACTTATGAGGTAAAAATATCCAAACACAAATCACTTTTGAAATAATCTCTTATTCTCATAATCACTTATGAATAATCATTTATCTTCATAATTACTTATACATAATCTAATCCAAACACATTAATATTCGGTAAACTTAAGTGGGGATAAAGAAAGCAACTTAAACGCACATTTCCCCACACAGATAAATACTTCCTCCATTCCATTTCATTTTGATTGTGGTTTAAGGTTTTAGTATATTGATTAATAAAAAATAATAAATAACTTGATAAATAATACTCCTTTTGATCCTTAATATAAGATCCTTTTAACCGAATCACGCAAATTAAGAATAGAAATTAAAACTAATTAATTACCTCAATTTCTTCAAAAATCTCAACATTTTTTCAGAACTACCCTTATTTAATCTCTTTTTCTTTCTTTTTGGATACATGAAATAGGGACATTTTTTAGAAATATATAATAAATATTATCTCGTATATTGAAAATAGTCTTATATTTAAGATCCAGATAAACGACATAGGACTAGAGAGAGTATAATTTTATTGAACTGGTTTTAATTATTACTCCCAATTTAATTCTTCATAGGAATTTGTAAACGTTAGTTATATTGAAAGTTTTGAAATTATCCAAACCACACAGTTAATATGAAATGGAGGGAGCAGCTTATCAATGTACTTACATTTCAGATAAGATATATATACTCTCTCCATTTTCATAAAAATTATTTTTTTAATATTTTTTTATACAGAGTAAGAAAATCATTAAATGATCTAGAATATTATAAATTTTAATAATATTTTATTAAAATATCCTTAACTCAAATATTCTCTTAAATAATATATTTAATATTAATAAAGGATAAAACAGTAAAATAAGCAATTAAAGTTTTATCGAAATTATAAAGTAATAAATATTGTAAAGCTCCGGAGGGAGGGACTCGGAACCTCTGCTTATCTTTTTCTGCTATCCCTCTGCAACCCTCTGTATTATAGCTACAACAAGTGAGCCTCAGTTTTTTTTTTGTTTTTTTAATTTTTAATAAAATTCTCATTTGTTTCAATATTAGAGACAAAGTATCGAAAATGGCAGCAGAGAACATCCCTCCCTGGGGGGAGTATATGATTATTGAATATTTACTCACGTCATTCCTTTGCAAGCACAAACTTTCAGAGAAACAAAAAATAATAACCTAAACAAACAACAGTGTTTGCAGGGAGTGTGAATAAGTGAAGTCGTACGTACATCATTCTGATTCCCATGTCTTAAAACCCTAAGTTGGGGCACTCATATACGCGCAATTCTATCCGCTTTTGGATGATGAGTTCATCCCTTAACCCAAGAAGACGAGGTAAATGGACGAGTTCTAGCACTTTCAAGTTTGGAACCAAAATCTTCTCCCCATCGTTACTAATGCTGCCTTCACTTTTACGACCAAACAATTCTTCTAACTCAGCAGCCTCTGATATCCTCCAAACCTGTAGCTGTGGAAGCTCTCTACCTGTTGTCGCGGGAAAGAGTCTTTTCAGCTTGTTGCACCTCTCCACCACTAATTCTCTTAGCTTTGGAAAGCATCTTGACTCTGCAATATTATTGCATACATTTTGATGTTCTCCTCCCTTGTCTTCTGCAATAATCTGCTCCAATTCCTCACAATCACTTATCGTCAGGAAAACCAACTCTGGTAGGCTTTCATAGATGATATCCGTAGGCAACAAAACCTTCAACCTTCCACATCGTCTCACTGTTAAACTATGAAGATAGTGGAGGCTCAACATTTTTCTGAGAATAGGACCCCTCCATATCTCATGTTCAGAACCCAACCTCACTACTTGTGAGTCCATGACTTGGTGTTGGCGATCTCCACCAACACTAACTGAACCATCAATTTGGAGAATGTCTATCACTCCACAAATATCCAAGTCCTTCGACCATAAATATGTTAATGGTAGAGTTAGATTTTCATTGTTACCCAATGGGCTACCATTCATGACCATAGCAATCCGTACTCCCTATATACATTGAGAGAAAAGAAGACAAATAGTGAGACAAATGAATTTAGTTGAAATACAAAGATAAAAATAAATCAATACCTTTATTCTCCAATAACGAGCTGCATCTGAAATTTCAACAAATTTAGGGCAGTCGTAAATATGGACCTTGCGAAGCTTCACCGTAACAAAACTAAACCCATGGCAGATGTTAATAAGGCTTGGTAATCTTTCAAGTTTTATCTCTCTCAAGTTTGGAACAACAATTTCCTTTTCATTGTCAAAGATGTCTTCATTTGTACTTTTAAAAATCTCCTTTAGTTCTAAAGCCTCAGATATGCATAGAGTTTCTAAATGTGGAAAACTTCTAGCCATCTTTATGGTACATATAACTGTTAGCTTTGTGCATCCCCATATCTTTAGTTTCGTAAGTTTAGGGAAACGCACTTGATCCGTGGAGACACTTCGAGGCCCTTCATTCTCTGAAAAAATCTTCTCCAACTCCCCACAATCAGCGATGATAAGATCAGTTAAATGTGGAAAGCTGCTATGAATGACTGAGGGGAAGACACATTCCAACTTTCTACATCGATGCAGTTTTATGGATTGTAGATATTTGAGGCTTCGAACTTGAGTGAAGCTAAAACCCTTCCATATGGTACTCAGTTCATGAAGATCTATCAACTCTACCTGTTCTAATTCTAAGGTTATTGGCTCTTGATTGTCATTCCTCTGACCAACTCCTTGAAGATGGAATACGTCAACTTCTCCACAATCTACAATGCCATGCACTTTATTACTCCCTTCACATCTGGCTGTCTCAACTCCATGTATTCTCTATATAAAAGAAAAGATAAAAGAAAACAATCATGATCTTATCTTTTTAAATCTTAAATAATCGTTCTCACTATTGTTGCTTGATTACATGATACTTACTTATAATTTAGTACTGTATGCATAATTAGCTAAATTGTCCTTTCTATGTCGTGAAAAGTAACTATATTTTATCCGCAAAAATATCTTTTATCTGGAAAGTTTGTGGAGGACTTCTATTCTACATATATGTTGGTTTTGTTCGTATATGTATTAAGGATTTTAGATCGGAAACAACAATAAATGGAATCTTGTACATGTATAATTGTCGTTCTTTCCTCGTCTGCAAGTTCTGAAATTTAATTTGTCACCACAACAACCAAATAATATTGATGTAATGTATTATAAATGTATTGCCAAATCATTACTGAGAATTTAAATTCCTAATTTTCAATTCGTCAATGTCATGCAATTTATTCATACTACCCAAACGGTCCAGCACAAGCCATTAATTAAAGATCCAAAATAAGATCAAAGGATAAGAGAGGATATATAACCATACCTTATTGGTCAATTTCGGACAGCCGGACCACCTTATCTTCTTCAAGGATGGCCAACTTGGATAACAATTTGCTGAGCAGATTTTGACAAGACTTCCGAGATTGATGAGACATAGTTCTATCAATTCAGGAAATACAATTTTGATCTCATTCTCATTGGTTGAAATATTTTCAGCAACATGTTTGCCAAATACATACTTCATCTGCGGAGCATTCACAATTCTTATCTCTTGCAGTTGCACAAGGCCTTGAACGCAGTCAACTGGGAAGACGTATTCCAATTTGTTACAATCACAAACACTCAAATGTATTAATTTTGGGAATGCCAATGGAGAATTTTCTGGAACATGACCCATTGCCCTGCTATTTGCACCATCTTCCTTGTCATTGAATATTATAAACTCTAACTCACTACAATATTCTATTGTCAGGTCTTCTAGTTGTGATAGAGTTTGAGCAACCTGCATTGAGAAGAGTGATGTCAACATTGGACAGTGGGAGATTTCAAGCTTCTTAAGATTGCACAAATTGCACTCCCCATGACACACTTGTTTCAAAATTTTCATATCTCTCAATCGCAACTCAACTAGCACTGGGAAGACCATAACAACTCCAAAGCTATGAGCCTGAGAAGGAATTGAATAAATGAAGAATTCTATCTCTGAACAGGAATAAAGATGAAAATTAATCAAATGGTTCATGCTTCCTACAGCTCCTACCAAATCTGGAAAGATGCTTTTGCAGCCTCCTTGAAGCTTCTCCAATTGAACACCTTCGGCTCTTTGTATCAGATCCTTGGCAAATGTACTCAAGGTGGCGATATTTAACTTTCCTAAGTGAAGAACTCGGTTACCTTGACCCAAAAGATAACTATCTTCATTGATTTCCCCCATTTCTAATATATACCTCTGCAATTTTGAAAAAGAAACACCCTCCAGAAAGCATGGAGGAGAATATGAAATACTTCCTCCAAAAAGTCTTACATTATACACATATAATTCTTCAAGTTGTGAACACATTCCAATTACTTCATAGAAATTTTCAATATTTACGCAATCTGCCAAATCTAGTAACTTCAAGTTAGTCAATTTTCCTATTCCTCTTGGCAATAACTCGAACAAACTCCCATGCAAATCAAGAATCTCAAGTCCCTTTAAGTAAACCACAAATGAGATGTCACCCAAATCACATTCTACCAAACGTAGAGTTCGAAGATTAGTCAACCATTGGGTCGATTGTGGCAATGATACACAAATCTTCTGAAAAATAGAGAATACATTAATTAAAGCCATAACCCTGAGTCTTTCAATGCCTTCAAATGATGCATGAGACAAATTGAAATCACTTCCTGAATTCAGCAATAGAATCTCAAGCTTTGGGGCATCTAATTGTTTAGGAAATGGATCGTCATGTCTATTGTACCAAATTGCGAAGCAATTTTTTTTAACTCTATACTGTGTCATCTCTTCTCCATGAACTACCATGGAGGTACGATTGACTTTGGATGCTACCCACAAAGCAAAATCACGAACAACATCATGCATTTTAAAGCAGTTTTCATCTCTATCAGAATGCATTAACAAAGAATAATCAAGGAGAACCGTTAAAGCTGCATTCACTGCGCTCCTTAAATCATCAAATGAACCAAAATCCTCAAATAAGCTTAACCCTACTCCATATCTAAATAAGTCTTCCCTTTTGATCTTATGATCTTCTGGAAATATACTGCACATCAAGAACAGACTTTTAGCCTCTTCACTCTTCAAAGCTTCATAGCTATATTGGAGACAAGTAAAAGCATCTACAACACCTTCAGGCACACCAACGGGCTTTGAATGGCTTAGTTTATATAATGCATCCTTCCAACTATCAAGAGGTTTGCCTTTCAAGGTTGTTGCCATAGCTTGAATTGCAATAGGTAGTCCTTTACATTCTGCTGCAACCTTTCGTGCCATTGTAGTTAGTAAAGAAGAATCATCAGTTATGCATGCCTTCTTTTGAAACAAAGCCCAAGCTTCCTCTTCTGCTAAGAGATTCAGTGGAACATTCCTTTGACCATCCATCAAAGAACAAAGTTGTTGGAGACGTGTAGTTAAAAGGACCTTGCAGCCTTTGAGGCTGCTATTTAAAGGGATCCCAATATCTTCAAGATTTAATACACTCCAAACATCATCCAAGATAACAAGAATCCTTTCCCCACTTCGTAAACCCAATGATAACCGTTTTGCCCTCCCAGCCTCACTTTCTTCCTTTAGTGGACCCAAACCCAATTCATCTGCAATTTCACCTTGAACTCTTCTAACTTCAAGAGTCTGAGACACAGTAGTAAATACAACTTTATCAAAGAGATTCAAGTCTTTAGTTCTTCTGCCCACTTCTTTCGCAAGTGTTGTTTTGCCACACCCACCCATTCCATGCAAGCATATCATGTAGCACCCATCATCTTCTATTGCCTCCAATAGTTGATCATAAGCCAACTTGGTGGATTCAAACAACATAAAGTTTGGCGAAGAAAAGTATTCAATATTGGTTGGAAGCGAATCTAGATGAGAAAATTTCTCAAACTTGCTGCTGTTATTAAGCTCAATCATTCTTTCTATCTTCTTCGAGAGTTTCTTGCACAAATTATATCTTCTCCAGGTAGGACACATATTCCAGAAGCAACTGTTGGCTCTCACTTCTTTTTCCATATTTTCCACATCTTGCAACAGGCTATTTACTTCTTGCAACCACTCCTCTACAACAGTTTCAATCCTCTCAGTTTTCCTCTTTGCTTCTTCTGCATGTTGAGACACATCATCTTTTGTTAAAGTCAGCTTTCTCTTTTCTTTCTCAAGCTTTCTAGTGGGTTTGCCAACACAAAACAAGTAAAATCCAGTGCGTATTGCTGGGGCCACCAAATATTCTGAGATTTTAGCTACAATGCTGATAACCACCTCTGCCATTTGGACAAATGACGGGACCTGATACAGCATAATCAATTCTATCAAGTTACCAATAATCATCAAAATATATGTATCAGTATGTGATGAGAAATTGTGGCATGATTGAGAATCATCAAAAAGTGACTTAACAGCCTACACCTATAATTTTTTTATTAAAAAATGCATTTAGATGAAGTTAGGAGACAATATCCCAGATGTAAAGTGGGTTTAGTCGAGGTCGAAAATAAAGTCAAAAATTGATATGTTTGTTTATTTTTTACTAACAAAATAAGGAATTAAATTTTTAAGCTGATCCAAGTTGCAGATAATTATAATTGGTGGAGATGTTTTTCCACGAAGTATCACTAGTAAGAATGGATCCCGAAGATTCATAGATATATAATAAGTTATTAACAAAGATATGTAAAGCTCTATCTTCTGACAATTTTATCATTATTTTTGTGCCATTAATTAAATCTTCTATGTGATTTTTAACTTTTTATTTATTTATTTTTTTCTGCTGATTTGGTCAGATTTTTAACTTATTAATATGTATGTTAAATGAGAATCTCAAAGTGGATGTAACAGAAAATAACATTAATCTATTAAAACATAACTACACACATATATGACTGAAATTGATACAAGCCCCAGACCCGCAATTATTAATCTCTTAACATATTATTATTAAAGTGAAAAAAAGATTCGTTAAGAACTTTACAAGAAATAATATTGAGGACGTTTGAGATTTGGAAAAAATAAATTGCTACAAAAAAAATTCCAACTTCTTCTGCTTTGTCGCATCTTCAAGCATGTACATAATAAATGCAAAATCACATGTTTTAAATTTTAACTAGAAGTTATACCCCGTTGCACTGTGCGACGAGTATTTATAGGGATTATGATGTCATTATTTTCTAACATTAAGTATATTATCATAAATTCATTAATCATTGGATGGAGTGAGAAGCAAAAGAAGAAAAAGAAAAGAAATGTTAGTAGGTTAATATTAATTATTATAATATTATTAAAATATACATGGGTTGAATAATTAATTGATTAGAATTAAAAATTCTTCCATAAAAAAAAAAAGAATTAAAAGTTCATCAAACTCTGTTGCAATTATATAGGTCCTTGTTAGTTAATTGATTATCAAGACCAGAGGATTTGATTCAGTAATATAAGAAGCAAAATAATAAAAACCGAGTTATAGAAGTTATTGTATATATATACCATTGTTATTAAAATTACAATTAAAAAGTCAATTCCCTAATAAGTATTTGTTTGGAAAAATTAATTGTCAAAAAAAAGACTATCATGATAGTCTTTTTATAATTATATCAGTATGTTTGTAGTATATATATTTATAATATATGAATATTAAAATTAAAAGTACATAAAACCAGACACACACACACATTTATATATATATATATATATCTCTCTCTTTTGAGACCATATTTTTTGAAAAAGTTGGAGCGCAAAAATAATCTAATTTGAATCTAAAACAAATAATGTAATCTTGTAATTAAACCCAAAAATATGTAATCTAAATTTTTTCAACTGAAAAGTAAAAATTGAATTTTTAATAAAAAAATTGGGAATCTAAAAAATAATTAAAAAAGCCAAACAACAATGGATTTGTTTATTATTAAAAAATTAAGTGTATTTTTTTATTTACTTTCATACTATTATTTTTTAGAATAATTTTAATTAAAAATATATATGGAATTCTCTAAAAAAAAATTATGTGTATTTGAAAATTTAAAAAACTTGACTTTTGGTTACAAATGAGAATGAATTTTTTTAAATAAAAAGTATTGTTTTACTTATTTTTTGTCAGACAGTACAACAATTCCTTAATCCAATTGCAGAAGTTAAAAGATCGAAATTTGATGTCACTCACATTTATTGTACCTACTTGCTAGTACCAACTCAAAGAACCAAACCTTCTATTGGTTAAATGGCAATGATTGAACAGTGTTGAACAATATGAAATTTGTAAAATAAAATTTGAGGACACGTTTATTGCAGCTAGTACTCCCTCAATTAAAAATAATTGTTGGCAAATAGAAATCATCTTTTAACATTTAAATCAGAAATATTTTAATAAAATATTATTAAATTATACTATAATTTAAATCATATAATAATTTTAATAATTTATGTAAAAAACTTTAAAATCACAAATAAAATAGGATAAAAGGAGTACTACTTAGAGAACGAAACCATTTGTTGGTTAGATAACAATGACTAAACAATGTGAACAATACAAATTTTGTAAGTTAAATTTGTAAAAATTTTAGTTCAAAAATAAAAATAAAATTTTCAAAATAAAATACTATTGTTCTATTTTTTATTATACATATACATAAGCTATATTTTCTATTTTCATATATTATATTAAAAGATCTTTCATAATTAATGTTAATATTAAAAGTATGTTAATGGATGCTATTGTTTAAAGAGGGTTGGAAAAAATCTCATTTGACTTTTCGAATTTCGTAAATGAGAAATAGAAAAAGAAAGTTGGAGTCCTAAGAGGTAAGAGGTAAGAGGAAAGCAGGGGGATTTGATATGAGAAGAGGAAAGAGAATGAGAACATAAATAAATAAAATGTTAAAATGTATGGGTCCCATATAATATAAAGAAAAGTCAAATGCATGGCTGCCGCGCAATAAAAATAGTGATATGTGAAATTGTAATGAAGAGAAAATCTCAACTAAACAGTGAAATTAATAGTAAAATGAGTCTGAAAAAATAATAGAAAATTGTTAACTGATCTAATTTGAAGCTGGTTTGATCTAGATTTATTATATATATATATAGATACTCATTTAGGGCACTAAATAATAATATATGTTGGACGTAATAGTTGGTCCACCTTTAATTGGCTATAAAAAGTCTTAATTGGCTATAAAAAGTATGACAAACACATTAAAGTTTGAGAAGATACATTACCTCTATTTTTAAAATGTTAGAAGCCCATATCAGACAAGATAATAAAGAAGCTTTATTAACATGTCTATATAATTAGAAATCTCACATCACTTAATTTCATGGAGTAGGAAGAAACGTCTAGAAACTCCAATAAGGGTATAGAAGCATTCTATACAAAACTCTCTTTTTTTCTTCTCTCTGTGTGAGTGTGGAGGTTAGATTCCATATGGTAATCGAACCCTCACTCTCACTCTGTGAGTTACGCCATCAAGAGTCGGTGGAAATTAAGTATGAAACTCCATGTAAGTATATCTAGGACCTTAGTTAAGGCTGATTGATAAGAATATTAACCATTATTGTTCCAAATTGCTGCTAGATCATAAATTCTCTTATCTTTGTGCATTCAAAGCCTTTACAAACCATACTTAGCTATTTTGAGTGAGCTTCATAGTCTTACATTTACTCTTTGAGAGAGATAACTTCTGTAAATCTTCTTTTCAACTTTGAATAGAAGATTATGAGTATGAGAAACACTAAGCGATTGTTGTAAATACTCACTATCCATAATATCAGTAGCCAAGGAATCCTTCTCAAAATAAGATGTCATGAGTAGAGAGAATGAATCCAATTTAGATACTATGTGGATCTGAACTGAATTCACACAATGTTAACAAATGAGAAAATCAACATATGCTCTTACAAGAAAAGAGGAATATCATAGAATACAATTCACACAACATGTGTTTGAGATCTGCGAATGAAAAACGAGTGAATGGATTCCTACTTCATAGCTGTACAAGTCCCAAAAAGCATCAAATCATTTTGTATTGCCCTTAGAGCTTTGACAATGTCATAAGGAGCTGATTTGGCACCCACTTCTTTGGTATACATTCTATGGTCACGATTGATTCAATCTAAAAGCTGGATGCTTGGAAAATGACTAGATATAATCTGAATGATAGTTGGGTGAAAGGAAGATTTATCTAGAAGTACACAATTATACTAGTATCTAAAACCAATTCATTATGAAGTCAATTTGAGTGACATCGTAAATGTGGATACTATGTATATGAGAAGGCAATTTGAGTTACGTTCAAAACTTGGGATTAGATTTGCTATAAAATATAATACACACACATGAAAGAGCACAAATAAATGTTGAGGAGGTTTAAAATTTGGTTAAGGAAGCATACCTTTCTGTCTCCAGCTATCTCTTGGCAAGTTGGAGATAAAGAAATGACAAATACTGGAAACAGATCTCTTCACCTTTTTTTTTTGGCCAAGGAAATAGATCTCCTCTCTACAAATAAATCAAAGTGGAAAAAGATGAATTAATTAAGAAATTTCCAAGTTAAGTAATTGATTATGTTAAGGACGTTTGAGATTTGGAAAATAATCGACATAAGATTATTATGAAGAGAGATTGGATTTGTTAATACCTTACTGTCACTCTCTCTACTTCAGCAGTTGCAGATGCAGAAAAGGCAACAGTACAAACTGATCTCTAATCCCTTCTTTGAAGGTTGACTTCGTTTGACCAGGCACTTACCGCTCATAACCGTTACCTCGAAGCAGATGGTGATGCTAGCCAGCAAAGCTTACTTTGTAAAGAAAAACAGCAAAAGAAAAGTTCAGTTAGACAAATAACAATGGCATAATAAAAAGGTCATTTAGACAAAAGCAATCTCAACCATGCATATTTTCAATAAATAATCCTATTTTCCGTTAATTAATTAATTAATTAGATCTCTTTCATCTTCATGTTCCCTCGAAAATTTCACAGAAATAGAAGCTGCAAAAAAACAGAAAACAGAGACCATAAACCACAAGTTTTCCCTTACAGCCCACTTTCGCCGACGTTATTACAAGCTTTTATTTCTACAAGTTTCAATGGTAGAAGCCATGGCTTCCAGTTCTTAGCAATGAGAGTGGCTGTGGGGCCACCTTCCAACGCCACTGTCTAAACTCATTTTCTCATTAAACTTCATACCCCTACTTTATTGGTTAAAGCAGAGATGGTAAATGGTAACGAAAGAAAAATTTGGAAGAACAAGCATTTGTGATTATGAAGAGAGATTCTACTTCATTCCTAGCTCTCTCTCTCTTTCTTCAAGTTACAGATCCAGAAATGGTACCAATGGAAGCAGATCTCTTCTTATATCAGGCAAACTACAAATATACAAACAAGGAATATATATCCAAAGATAATTCAAGAAAATAGAGGAAATGAATTCCTTAAATACTAGTCTCGCTAGCAAAAATCTTATAAGAGACCTTAATAATGGTTCAGATTGTCTAATTTTTCCTCAGGCAATTTAAATCGTCTAGATTTGCCCGTCGTTTCCATAATTATTTCTTGTATGTAGACTCATTTTCTCATCAAACTTCCTAACCCTACTGTTCCGGATAAACCAGAAGTTAAATAGTGACCAAATTAAAGAATAATAATGACAACAGGTTGAGAGATTTTCTGAGAGAAAAGAAAGCATATTGAGTGATTGGAAAAGAAAGAATGTTTAGTTTTTGAACAGAGATTGAGCTTCATACCTTACTGTTGCCACTTAAGCTGCAGATTCTTCAAGTTGCATCCAGAAATGATACCAATGGAAACAGATCTCGAATCAATAATCAAGTCACAGATAATGACGAGAACATGTTGGCAAGTTTACTTCATAATCCTACCGTTCTGGTGAAAGCAGATGGAAAATAGTAACCAAGGAAGAATGATAGCAAAAAGCTCGACAGATTTTCCAAGAGAAAAGAAAACGTGTTGAGTGACTGGAAAGGAAAGCATTTGGTGTTTATGAAGAGAGATTGAGCTTCGTACCTTAAGTTGCAGTTCCAGTAATGGTAACGATGAAAAAAGATCTGGAATCAATTGTAAGCCACGGACGGTGAAGTAAAAATGAGAACTATTGACTTCTTGTAAAGTCTTTGGCGTGTGGGACAAGTTCACCAAGAGAATTTATTCGTCTTTCCTTTCAATCAAACTGAGTTATGACTGAGGTTTAGAAAACCACCATTGAAGTGGTCCAACCGCATATTCAAGATTGAGGGCCTCTGAAAGTGTTTTCTATTTTTTTTTTAAATAATTTTATAAAATTATTTTTAAAAATAAGTTTTGAAAATAAAAAAATAAAAAAATTTATTTAAATAGTTATTTTCAAGATCATAATAGTGAGTATTAAATAAATTATTCAAAATTAATAATGTTATTATTAATAACGTGGGTGTTTTTCATCTTTTTTTTTTATTTTTTAGAACAAAAACTACAAAACATCTTAAAGATATTCTGAGTTTTATGTTCTTTTATTTTTCTATTTTCCAGAACAGTTTATAAAAAATAGGTTTATCAAACAAGTTTTTTTTATTTTTCTATTTTCGAAAACAAAAAAACTATTTTTAAAAACTACAGCAAACAGGCCCTTAATTTTTCAATCAAAATTAAATTAGTGATAGTAAATTTAATAATTTTTTAATTTTATATATTATATAAAAATTAAAAATATTAATAATAAGTTTCACAATATAATATTAAAATTTAAATCAGCTTATATTTATCTATAATTATATTTTAAATTTAAAATCATTAATTAATATTCTATTTTCATATTATTTATTAAGAAAATTTATCATTATTAATAATTATGTATCATAATACTAATACAATATTATAATATAAAAAATAATATTATTTAGTATTAAAAATAATATTATTTTATTAAAAAAAATAAAAAATTTAACAAAATTTAACAAAAAAATTTAATCAGTCAGGACTGGCTTGACCAATTTTCAGCAATTCTAGGAAATGCTGGTCATCATCTATATCCTAATCAAACCTAATATTAATTCCTGATCTAACTAGTTAAACCAGCCGGTTTGATCCCAATTTTTAACCCCAATTACAACTTTGTTTTATTAGGTTTCTTTATTTCAAAAAAATAAAAAATTACTTCCTCATGTTCCAATTCCATATGTCCATTTTAAGCTCACTTTACCGGTACTAATAAAATAATTAAATAACAAAAATATAGTAAAATTTAATAATTATTATAATAATATCCTTAACTTAAATATTTTACCAACCACTATTTTCAATGGAAAGTAAAATAATATGAAAATAATTAATATTTTATTAAATTTTTAAGACTACAAATATTTTAAAAAATTATAAAAACTATTCACATCCAAGTGTTGCGCGGACAGTCTATTATATCTATTCAAATGTACCCACTTATGGGTATTTAGGCTATGTTTGGGGTATTGGTTTGCTACCCCAAAACTACTTTTACGCAAGAAGCTTAAAATTTGAACTTGTACTTTTGTGCATAAGTGTTTTTGGGTAACAACTGTTAACCCAAGCATGCACAGAGTGTTTAGAAGCAATGTCGGCTCCGTTTTATTTTTCTCTTTTTTACTTTTTCACATGTTGTGAAAATAACACCAAAGGACCAGAAAAAATAATGACAAAAAAAGACCCAAAGAGGATAATAATTATATTAAAACATCAAGGTTACTTTTATTTTTATAAATAATACTTACATAGTGAAACCAAATTAATTATTTTTTATTTATAAAAACTAACCTGTACACAATTTCTAGATTATAAAAAAACCAATTTTTTTATTTTTATCCTTTTGTGCTATTTTCACACTACTTGGTGGAAAGTTAAAAACATGAAACAAAAGGAGTCTACACCGTACTTTGATTTTTTAATACATCTATATTCCTATCAAATTTATTTTGAATATTTATACAAAAGTAAAATTCATAGTAATTATAATTATGGAGGAATAAGCTTTTCAAACTAACATAGAAAGCTTACAATAAAATAATGATAATTAACTTAACTAACACCAAAGTGATTTTTATTTTTATCTTTTATAAATAATAATCACAATGTAAAATCAAATTAACTATTTTTTTATTTAAAAAACCAATTAAGGTAATATTAATTAATTTCTAAATTAAAAAAATTATTTTTAATTACATCTATGTTCTCATCAAGTTTACTTTAAATATTTACACAAAAGTAAAATTTATGATAATTATAAAGGAGGAACAAATTTTTCAACCTAACATAAAAAGTTCACAATAAAATAGTGATAATTAACTTAATTAACACCAAAGTGACTTTTATTTTTATTTTTTATAAATAATAATTACACAGAAAAACCAAACTAACCATTATTTAAAAAAAAACCAATTGAGGTAGTATTAATCAATTTGTAAATTAAAAATTTTTTTGATGAAATATAAATATTATTTATATTTATTCAATGAAATATTAATATATTCTTGTGAGCTTTCAATATTAGGTTAAAAAATTTCTTCCCCTGTAATTGTAATTATTGTCAATTTTTTATTTAAATATTCAAAGTAAAAATCATTTGTAAAAGTGAAAGTATTATATCAAAATATTCAAATGTAAATCTTCCTAAATTATTTTATTTTGTTCCTTTTTTTTTTTTGGGGAATTTGGAGATATAAAAATGTTGCAAAATAATTTCATTTATACATGCAAGTGAAGGAAGTATTAAATTTTTTTTTTGCAGGATGGTTAGCTTTCATTTTTTGATACACAATAGTTAGCTCATTTTAGGCCGACAAAAAAAGCATCTGCCTCTCATATTATTTTTATAGAAATAAAAAATTTACAATATCCTAGAGTATTATGGTATATTACTTTCTCCCGTCTTTAATATAAAATTATTTTAACTAAATCACGTAGATTAAGGATGTGAATTAAAGTTAATTAATTATTTCTATTTTTCTGAAAATTACAATATTTTTTTAAAACTACCCTTATTTAATTTATTTGTCTCTCTATTTGGAATACATTAAATAAGAATATTGTCTAGAAATATATAATAAATATTACTTCCTATATGGTAAAAAATATTATATTTAGGATTGAGATAAAAAATCATATATTTATAACTGAAAAAAGTATATTATAACTGATCAAAAGATAATTAATATATAACATAACAACCCACAAATCTAAAATGAAAAAATGCACATACGTAGAGAAACAGCAAGGATGAGAAAAATAAAATGGAAATTTAAGAAATAATTTTAGAAATTTGTAGTTAGTAAATTCACGAAAGATAAATTTATTTATCTAATAATATTATTTTTATGTGTTTATTTTTTTCCCAAACTTATATATTTATTATTAGTTATAACCAAGAAGACAAACAGCAAACACTAGCCAAGCCATATAAAAGCTATTTTTTTCTTTTTTTTTTGGATCAAGAACAATTAATACTTACCGTTTGTTATCATTGCCATACATTAAATACCCATAAGTAGGTACAATTTACACCTAAATTTTCCCCTGTATTATCAGGTTTGAGGGATTTGGGTCTCTCCTGTGGAGACCCTTCGTGACAAGTTTTTTATTTTTCTTAATTTTTTTTAAATTAAAAATATACTGAAAATTTAAAAAATAATTTTAGAAGTTTGTAGATAATAAATTTATGAAAAATAAATTTATTTGTGTAATAATATTATTTTTATGTGTTTATTATTTTTTACCAAACTTATATATTTATTATTAATCATAACAAAAAAGACAAATAGCAAACAATAGCCAAGCCATATAAAAGCTATTTTTCTTTTTTTTTTTTGTAATCAGCAACAATTAATGCGCACTGTTTGTTATCAATGTCATTGATCAAGAATATGCTTAGATTAGATTATATATAAGTAATTATGAGGATAACTGATTATTCATAATAGATTATGAGAATAAATGATTATATAAAAAAGTGAATTGTGTTTGAATATTTTTAACCTATAAGTGATTTTGAGAAAAAAAATATGTTTAAATATTAGAGTTTAAATGATTATTGGGTAGATAATGAGAAGTAAAAGTGAAATAAGTTATCATGAGAGAATAAATGATTATCATAAGCTATAAAAAGTAGCTTATGGAAATAATCACTTAGTGCATGTTTGGACAGAAAATTTAAGTGATTATGTATTGGAGTTACCAAACGAAAACTACTTTTTCATAAGCACTTATGTCTCAAATAAGTGCTTATGAAAGAAGTTGATTTTTTCTACTTATGATAATCACTTATTTCATTTTTTATTCTCATTATCCATACAATAATCACTTAAATTATCATAATTCAAACATATTTCTTTTCTCAAAATCACTTATGGGTAAAATACCCAAATACAAATCACTTTTGATATAATCACTTATTCTTATAATCTATTATAAATAAGCACTTATTTGCATAATCACTTATACATAAACTAATTCAAACACACCCTTAAATGGTCATAAGTAATTATTTTGATATGAATTGTACTTGAAAACTGGTAGCATAATCACTTTTTTTACCTCATAAGTGTTTTTTAAACTTATCCAAATATGCACTAAATACCAGGTGCAACATCCACTTAAAATTTCCCCTAAATTATCAAGATTGGGGGACCTAGGGTCTTTCCTATACCTCTCTTGTCAGCGCAAGTTTTTTTTGTCATTTTTTAAATTACAATTTATGT
Source organism: Adenanthera pavonina (assembly GCA_026686845.1). NCBI lineage: Eukaryota > Viridiplantae > Streptophyta > Magnoliopsida > Fabales > Fabaceae > Adenanthera > Adenanthera pavonina. The sequence continues at coordinate 18,243,828 of JAIVEN010000017.1, forward strand.
AGCTATTGAGGAGAAAATAGTAGAAAATCGTTTAAAGTGGTTTGAACATATACAAAGAAGAAATAAAAGGAGCCAGTAAAAAGAGCTGATCAAATGGATTGAAACCCTATCAAAAGGTATAGAGGAAGACCAAGTAGGACATTAAGAGAAGTTACAAGGTGTAATCTCTTGATAAATGATTTATCTAAAGAAATAATGTTTGATAGAGTCCATTGGTATCGTATGATTCATGTAGTCGATCTCATTTAGTAGTATAAGACTAATATTGTTATTGTTTTAAATTAAAATTTATAGATAAAAAATATATTTTTCAAAGATCATGCAGTAGTATTTATGTAGTTTTAAATTTTTGTAATGTCTTTTCCTTAGGTACTAAAAAATTGCAAGACTACATAGATTCAATTTTTACTATATAGTATTTTTAAATAAATAGAAGTTAAAATTGTTGCATAATTCTTGAGAAGTATATTTGTCATTTATAAATTTAATTTCAAAAAAAAAAATTGCCATAGTTTTTAAAAAAATTATTAAGAAACCTGCCACAGCAGTACCAAGTAAGGTGGAAATAGACCAGCTCTTACCTAAATAGACTAGGTATATAGTGTAGGCTTTAAGATTGAACCTTGTCTATTAATCTACGTAAGCCTTTTTTTAACCTTAAGCCTAAGCCTATAAAAAACTTAGTCTGACCTAAAGCTTATTTAAAAACCTACTAGTTTAGTAGGCCTTCAAATAGGTTTGAAAGCCTAGGCCCTAGAGCAGTGTTGTCAAAGATACTCAAGCAAGAAGCAAATCTGGCACATCACCTCGCATAGCAGGTTAGGCAATGGGTTTCATGAGGCATGAAAAGGTGCTCACCTATAGCGCCTTTCCTATGTGGGAGGTGAGTGCCTTTGACCACCTGGAGAAAAGAAAAAAGTAGAATAAAATTGGTGAAGAAGCAAGATTTGTTAGGGGGTCATGGGTGACATCGGTACTTGAGAGGAGGTAGAATTTGGGTTGGAGTAGTTGGATATGACTTATATGGCAGGTGTGTTTGCGGAGATAGTTGTTATAGAACATGAATTCTTAGTAGCTATCGAATGCTCAAAAGTATCTAACTTGATTAAGTCCAATGTTGTGCTGCCGGCTACCCAAATATGTCCATGTAGGTTTTTTATTTGACCAACTTGATAATAGGTAAGTAAGTTTAATATTTGAAATATAAAAAAGTTTTAACTTTTAAAATATTGGAAAAGATAGAAAAATTTTAGATTTAAAATATTCTAGAGACTAATATTTAAAATGTTGGAAAGTTTAAAATTTAGAATATTAAATAAGATAAATTATTATAATGTAAATTGTAATCAAATTAATTGGAATCAAATCAAGCATAAATGAAAAGATTATCTAATAAAACAAATGAGAAAGTTTTAAAATTAAAAAGTAGGAATTAAAATATTAAAAATGTTACAAATATTATTATCAAATAAAAAGCATAGGAAAGTTTTAAATTTAAAATAAGATAAATTATTGTAATGTAGTTATCATATCATGTTTATATTCATTCTATTATGTTCATATTTATATTATTTAACTAGATATACATCGAGCTCCTCATGCATTGGACGGGTTTTGAATTTTAATTATAACTACAGTTCGAAACCCGTGAGCTTCATGTATATCTAATTAAATCATATAAAGGCGAATATGGTAGAATGAGTATAAACATGATATGATAATTCAAGTACTTGAAAAATAAAATAAAATAGTTGAATCAACAATTCAATAAAAGTGACAAAAATGATTAAAGCCTTAATTAAAATCCTTAATGTTAAGTTCAAAATGGACTCATGTGAAAGAATTTAATCTAAATATTTGTAGTGGATTAGCTACGGAAAATATTCCATTAATATCTAATACAACAAAGCAAAAATAATTATAAAATAAATTAATGTGAATACAAATTTATGTGCAAAAATAATTTGAACTGATATCATAATGAATCTAAAAAATATATATTATTAAAGAGTGGGTACCTCTCAATTATTCAGTAAATCTTTTAAATTACAACACAAACATTATAGCAACATACTCAACAATATCAAATATGATCAAAATCTCAGTAAACATAATTTGGATTGATTCATTGAATGCAATCAGATAAGATTAATATTGTAAGTTTTTTTTAGTTGATATTTTCTTGGATAATAAAGTTTTTAAAATAATAACATTAACCTTTACGAACTCTTCTATAAAATTTATGAAATAAATCTTTATCCACCACTCGTAAATATATTTTAAACAATTACAAAATTTGCAGGTTAAACATTTGCCATTTACTTAAAAATCTATTAAATATTTTAGATTAGAATTTTTCCTAATATAATGAAAATATGTACACAATATAAATGGAAAAATATAATATTTTCCCTTTTATAATAAAATATAAAAGGGTAAATATCCACAATTTCATAAAAAAAAAAAGGAAGTTTGGATATATTGGTTTATAATAAAAAATTCAAAAGCTACTGTGCGGGCCAAAACGAGTGTACCGAAATTATAGGTCCGAGGTGGATAGACGCTCCTTTGAAGTCTCACTTTCCGGGCTCATATAAACCGAGCTATAATTCGGAAGCCGAGCTTAAGCGTAACGAGCCGAGTAATACATCGGTTATCGATTGATAAGGCCGAGTAATCGTATGGCTGAATGATCGTCCAATTGAACAACATCTTGGCCATATGGCCGACTACGGGTTCCTCCACGAAGATTGTATTGTCCCAAAAACACCTGGCTAGGAGTAACGGTTATGGAATCATAACTGCAGGATGAAAAATCAGGGATCATGCAAAAAGAGCGCGATACTCCATAATGATCATTTATGAAATATCCCGATAAATTAGGGATTACAGGGGGAAGATGGTTAAACTTTAACGGTCAGAAGAAAGTCAATAAAAAAGGGAGGAGGGATAAGCAGAAGGCAGGATTGCACCGCACACGGACCAGGTGGAATTGTCTCTCGGTCTTTTGACGAAACATAATTGGCGCCCACCGTGGGGTCGAGAAAAACTATCCCACCACCACCAAGAATCATGGTGCGAACCAGGAGCAGTGCGGGTGCAGGAGAACGACGCTCCGAAGACAGGCCTTCTTTGGAGGACCACCCTGTCATTCGGGCAATGCGTGAGGAGATGGAGATATTAAGAAAGGAGAACGAGGAGATGCGTGAGAGGAATAGGCAGTTGGAACAGGAATGTTATCATGAAAGTACTTCTCTTCCTCGAGGAGGGGAATGGGGGAATACTAACAGGGATACTTAGCGGTCACATCAGGAGGGAAGTCGACGGGAGAAAACACACCATTCAGAGACAAACATTGACAATTTGTGAGGGGATAAGCAGGCTGCCCGGAGACATCCGTTCGTTAATGGCATCATGGAGACGCCATTGCCAAAAGGGTGGAAGGGTTTAAACCTTGAAAGATATGACGGTACAACCGATCCGGATGAACATGTGGATGCGTATGTTACGCAGGTGAATCTGTTCACGAATGAGGATGCAGTTTTGTGTAGGGTCTTCCCTACGTCCTTGAAAGGAGCAGCTTTGAGTTGGTATACCCGGCTCTCATCACGATCCATCGATTGCTTTGAAACCTTAGTCAATAAATTCAGCGGGCAGTACGCAACCAGCCGACCTCACCAGCTTACCTCGGCTGCGTTGGTAAACTTGCGACAGGAGAAGGATGAGTCCTTAAGGAGTTTCATGGAGCGCTTCTCATCACTCTCGGTAAGGATCCGGGATCTAAACCCTGAAGTAGCAATGCACACGATGCTGATGGCTCTCAAGCCGGGGCCGTTTGCCGACCACCTATGTCGAAACCACCTTCCGACATGGATAAGCTTAGAAATCGTGCGACCGGATATATACAAATGGAAGAGGTGTCGAAGTTTAGAAATAGGGTCAGGACTGATCTGGACAAGCAAATGGACTCAAGCAACCGTGGAAGTTTGAGGCCAACGATAGAGAAGGGGAAGTTTAAAAGAGAAGGTACCAGTCGGGGGCCTAAGTATGACTTCTACACTTCACTAAACACCAACCGTGCTCGAATTCTGGAAGAAGCTTGCAATACCGAATTGATACGGCTCCCAGCTCCAGGACACACCTTGGAGACGGCAAATCAGTCAAAGCATTGCAGGTACCATCGAAATTATGGTCACACCACGGAAGAGTGCTGGACGTTACGGGACAAGATTGAGGAACTGATTCAGGCCGGGCATCTCGGCAACTTCGTACACAGGGGTCACGGAAGTCGACCCTTCTATAATGGGCGAGGCCGTGGTAGAGGTCAGATCCGAGCTCAGGAAGAACCTAGGCAACCGGACAAGGAAAAAAGACAGCCAGACGACACTCGAAACAGGGAAGGAAACAGAATAAGAGGGGTTATCAACACTATAGCAGGAGGGTTTGCCGGAGGAGGAGCAACCAGCTCGGCCAGGAGAAGACACTTGAGGGCCATTCGGACAGTAAATACGACGATACACCGAGCGCCCCGGAGTTCTTGTTCCATCACCTTTTCGGATGAGGATTTTGAAGGAGTCGATCCTAATCAGGATGACCCCATGGTGATTTCGGTGGAAGTGGCCAATTACGTAGTCAGAAAGACATTGATAGACCAAGGGAGCTCAACGGATATCTTGTATTATGCCACCTTCCAGAAGCTCGGGATACCTGAGGAAACGATCAAGCCTTATCGTGATCCGTTGATCGGCTTTGTGGGAGAACAGGTTCATACCCGAGGATATGTGGAGTTGTTGACCACTTTTTGAGGAGATCTCGGATCGAAAACTATTATGGTCAGGTACCTTATTATTGATGCAGTAACTTCTTACAATATCTTGATAGGTCGACCTGCGCTAAACGAGTTTGGCGCCGTAGTTTCCACTTTGCATCTCACGATGAAGTTTCCCTCGGTAACCGGGGACATAATTGCGATAAAGGCTGATCAAAAGGTTGCAAGACAATGCTATGTAGACAGTCTAAAAGTCACCAGGGGAAGGGTAGTTGGCAGCAGTGAGCATATGAAGAAGGATACAACATCAGTAAGCTTGGTGGAGCTTGATCCCCGACTTGATGCACAGGACCAAAGGCCAAGGCCTATTGAAGAATTACAGAAATTTCAGCTCGTCGGTGAGGACCGGTGCACTAGCCTCGGAAGTAAACTCGAAGGTGAAACAAAGGAGCAGATAATGAGGATGCTGAGGGATAATGCTGATTTGTTTGCATGGACTTCTTCAAATAGCTGGCGGTATATCCTGAAGCTAAGCAAATAGCTCAAAGGAAGAGGCGGGTAGGCGAGGAAAGACGGAAGGCAATGAGGGAAGAAATGGTAAAGCTGCTGGATGCTCGGTTTATCCGAGAAATTGAATATACGACATGGTTGGCCAATGTGGTACTCGTCAAAAAGGCTAATGGAAAATGGAGAATGTGCACTGATTACACCGACCTAAACAAGGCATGCCCGAAAGATACATACCCCCTCCCGAGCATAGATCGGCTTGTAGATGGAGCGTCAGGATGTGGCCTGCTCAGCTTTCTAGATGCCTACTCCAGATATAATCAGATAAGGATGTACCCCCCTGACGAGGAAAAAACAGCGTACATGACTGAGAAAGCTAATTATTGCTATCAGGTGATGCCGTTCGGACTCAAGAATGCTGGGGCTACCTACCAACGGTTGATGGATAAAATATTTCAAGAGCAGATTGGGAGAAACCTAGAAGTATATGTTGACGATATGGTAGTGAAGTCCGAAGATCCCTCCAAGCATGCTGCCGACCTTGGCGAGGTGTTCGGAAGAATACGGAAGTACAACATGAGGTTAAATCCTGAGAAGTGTGTATTCGGAGTCAACGGGGGGAAATTTCTCGGATTCATGTTAACTCATCGGGGTATTGAAGCCAATCCCGATAAATGCCAAGCTATTATTGACATGAGAAGCCCCCAGAATATAAAAGAAGTGCAGAAACTGACAGGGCGATTAGCATCACTATCCCGCTTTATACCGAGCTTAGCGGAAAAAGCCAGGCCGTTCTTCAAGTTGCTTAAAAAAGCCAAACGGTACGAATGGAACGAGGACTGCTAGCATGCGTTTCAAAGTTTTAAAGGCTTCTTTTCGGCACCTCCGATCCTTAATCGGCCGGCCCCCAACAAAGAATTATTACTGTATATGTCAGTGACCGAGCATGCGATAAGCTCGGTGATGGTACAAGAGATAGGCAGGCAGCAGATACCGGTATATTTCATCAGCCGAATACTGCACGACGTAGAGACAAGGTATCAGATTATTGAAAAGTTGGCTTTGGCTTTGGTTACATCGGCAAGAAGGTTGCGACCTTATTTCCAAAGTCACGAGGTTGTTGTGAAAACCGACCACCCTGTAAAGCAAGTCCTGAGGAAACCCGAATTAGCCGGACGAATGATCTCATGGTCAGTCGAGTTGTTAGAGTTCGGTATAAGATACGAGCCTAGAGGATCAATTAAGGCGCAATGTCTGTCTGATTTTGTCACCAAGCTTCCCCCCCCGCCGATTCCAAAGATGGGGCCCAATGGATACTTTACGTAGATGGCTCCTCCAACACTAAAGGGAGCGGAGCGGGAATCATTTTGGAAGGTCCCGGTGGATTAATTTTGGAACAGTCTCTTAAAATTGATTTCCCAGTTACAAACAACCAGGCCGAGTACGAAGCTCTCATTGCCGGGTTAAAACTAGATAGAGAAATGGGAGTGAGACAAGTCAGGTGTCAGAGTGACTCACAGTTGGTTTCTGAACAAGTCTCGGGGGCTTACCAGGCCAAAGATCCATAGCTAGCAAGGTACTTGGACAAGGTAAAACGATTGGCTGAATGCTTTGGAGAATTTGCCATTGAGCACATTCCAAGATGAGAGAACTCCCGAGCTGACCTGCTATCCAGACTGGCTAATGTCAAAAAGCTCGGGCAACATGAGATGATCATCAGGGAAATAATACATCAGCCCAGTGTCGATTTTGATGAGGTTATGGTCGGAGGAAACCCGGACCGGGACTGGATGACCCCTATTTGGAACTATCTGGCCGAAGGGACCTTACCCAGTGACCACCACGAAGCAAGGAGATTGAAAATGAAGTCCTCCCATTACATAATAACGGGAGGAGACTTATACAGGCGAGGATTCTCAACTCCCCTATTAAAAGGCCTCACTCTCGAACAGGTGAAATATGTTATGAGCGAAATCCATGAAGGAGTGTGTGGGATGCATACTGCTGGAAGATCTATGGCAGCGAGAGTAATCCGGGCCGGCTATTATTGGCCCACTATGCGAGCTGATTGCACCGAGTATAGTAAGAAGTTTAATGAGTGCTAAAGGTTTGGCAGTCTACGCCATACACCGCCGGAAGAATTACACACACTGACGTCCCCGTGGCCTTTTATGGTCTGGGGAATGGATATTCTTGGACCTTTCCCGATGGGAAAGGGGCAGGTCAAGTTTTTAATAGTGGGCATAGACTATTTCACTAAATGGATTGAGGCGGAATCGTTAGCTAAGATCACGGCGCAGCAAGTACAGAAATTCGTATGGAGGAATATTATCTGTCGGTATGGGATTCCTCACTCAGTGGTTACTGATAATGGGAGGCAGTTTGTTGATGGAAACCTGAAGCAACTCTATGAACAGCTCGGTATCAAGCATAGAGTGTCTTCGGTCGAGCATCCCCAAACAAATGGACAAGGTTATCCTCGGAGAACTCAGGAAGAGACTGGGAAGAGCGAAGGGGGCTTGGGCCGAGGAATTGCCGAGCATCCTCTGGGCCTATCGTTGTACGCCTCAGTCAAGCACCAAGGAAACCCCTTTTAGGTTGACCTTTGGAGCTGACGCAATGATCCCAGTGGAAGTGGGAGAGCCGTCCTTTAGGCGAATACTCCCCGACCAATATATAAACCAGGAAAACATGAAAGTCGAACTTGATCTATCTGAGGAGATTAGGGAAAATACACGTATACAAGAAGAAGCTTGTAAGCAAAGAGTGGCTCGTCATTATAATTCTTGGCTTAAGCCAAGGAGTTTTGTTGGTGGAGATCTCGTTTGGAGAAAGCAGAGCGAAGCAAGGAAGAACATCGGCGAGGAAAAGCTAGCTGCCAATTGGGAAGGGCCTTACCGAGTTACTGAAGCGTTGGGCAATGGAGCATATAGATTAGAAAAACTGTCACGAGAACCAATCCCTAGGACATGGAATGCCTCTCACCTCAAAAATTATTTCAGTTAGATGATGAATACAAGGGGGGGCAATGTACTCTTTTTCCTAACTCGGTCTTTTGTCCCAAAGGATATGCAAAAAAGGGTTTTGGCCGAGAAGGTTTTAACGAGGCACGCCTACCTACTTCAATAAAGGAAATTCTTTGTCATGATTATATTCATTCACCTTGGTCAAGTATGAACTGAGAGAAATAGAATTACATCTCGGTCAAGTGTGAACCGGGTAAAATTCGGTCAAGTATGAACCGAGGTATTAAGTTAAAATTCGGTCAAGTATGAACCGAAGTATTAAGTTAAAAATCGGTCAAGTATGAACCGAGGTAAAATTCGGTCAAGTATGAACCGAGCATTTGAATTATACTTGGTTAAGTTTGAACCAAAAATTGGTTGAAAATTCAGTCAAGTATGAACCGAGAAGTAAAAGTAAGACTTTTATCATTTAAAAATAAGTTTGGACAAGACGTTAAAATAAAGAAATAAGACAATGAAGGAGGTGGGCAGTCCTACAATTCCTCCTCATCCACAAGCGCACCATCTTTGACGTCTTTATTTACATCAAATGCCGAGAGCTCGATTTTTGGTAGGAAGAGATGCACCTGACAAAGTGCTTAATGGAAGCCCTCTACGTGCTCTTTCATTATCTGTTGCACGGCTTCTAGAACGTCAGCCTCAAGGTCGGCCTGCTTCTTCCTCGCTTGTTCCAAATCCTTCTGTAAGTTAGCAGCAAGGGCTGAGGACTCGGCTTCAGCGTTCCTTGCCCAAGCAATCTCAGTCGTCAGGGTATCCCGCTCCTTTTCGACTGTTTGCACCCTCATCTCGGCATCAGCAATTGATCATTTTAGTTCCTCCACCTGCAGAAGGAGAGCCGCTTGAGACCTTAAAGCATCGGCGAGCTTCGAGGAAACCTTGTCCTTCGCTTTGGTTGCTTCTAGAAGCTCGGCCTTGACAGCTTTCAGACGATGGTCGCTCTCCTCAAACTCTTCCCCATAGAGCGAGGCCATAGTCGCGGCGCGCAGGCATATAGTCGACATGGATTCCAAAACAGCCTTGGGACCCAACCGCAGCAAAGTTTCCTTGTCCCCGACTTCCTGGATACCACTCCCGAAAAATTTGACAATGTTTGGATCAATGCCCGAAGGCGAACGTCTAACGGGAGACGGTAGGGGAGAGCGGCGACCTGAAGATGCAAGCTCCTCGTCGGTAGTCGGAAGTCGAGCACGTTTGCTCGGGGGGCTTCGTGAAGAGGAAGGAATCTCAACAACCTCAGCCGTCGCCAATACCTCGGCACGCCCTCTCTCCTCTTTATCAGGGCGAGCCTGCAGATTCTGGGCAATTGGTCCTGCTGATGGGGTCTTGTTCTTTATTGAACGCCAGTTGAACTTCTCCATCACCACTGCAAAATGGAAAACATATATTAGAAGTTGAAACAAGTATGGCAGCAGAAGATAAAAGAAAATTAGCACTCACGTTTAAAATCTTTATTGGGGGTTGAAGAGTAAGGGAGCCTAAGTAAGATTTTGCAGTTCAGAGGGCGAGGTAATTTATTTAACTTGTCAACATCCGCCTTTTCGGATGCCGACATAGCCTCGTAACACCAAGACTGGAACTTGATGGGAGTCCGAGTCCAATATAGAGGAAACCTGGGTCGCCCCCCCTCATCAAAGAACATGTCCGAGTAACCCTCGGCTGGGCGCACCTTGAAGAAAATTCCTTTGAAGTCTTTGTACGACGAGGTATAAGGACCGATTATCCCCTTCTTATTCATACCACTAAGAGAAATCCAACCGATCTTATTTCTAAATCGGATTTAGTAGTAGTAGAGGAATTTTGGGGCGGTAGGTGTCATATTCAATTTTCTGCACAGGACCTCGAAAGCCTTTAAAAACGCCCAACTGTTGGGATGAAGCTGAGTCGGAGCGACGTTCAGCGCCCTTAAAATAGCACACTCGAACTCCGAGAAAGGAAGGCCAACTCCCAACGATTCAAATAACGTTTTATACATATAAGTGAAATGTGTTTGTACTGGCAGCGCTGATAGGAAAACGTGCTCATCTTCAGCACATGGCTCGGCAATCACAGCCTCCTCTGTTCGTGTGCTAGCCAGAGAGATCGACTTCCTCAGCTCCACAATTGACTCGGCAGTCCGAAATCTAGAGTGGTAGGATCCAATTTCTCCTTTCACCCAATAATATCTCGAAAGTCGAATGTCAGGAACTGGGTCTCTCTGAACTCTTGAAACGACTTTTCATGGCTTTTGTACGGCCACCTGCACGGCAGTAGCCGAAGATAAAGCTTCCCTTTCAGTTGGAAGGTCGGCCAGACGAAATTTCAACTCCACGCTGGGAAAGGAAGAGTTTGACGGCGAAGGTTCTTCTCTAATGCCCAGAACCTCCCTCGCAACTAGGATTCGATGAGAGGACGACCCAGTTGATGCCTCAGATCCTCGATTTGAACTCATGGTGGTTTGGAAAAATATAGAATGGTGCGTAGAATTTGAGAAAAGGGGAAAAAAACAGAAGAGGGCGTACCTGGAAAAATGACGAAAGGGGCAAGGAGAAGGAGGCCAAAGACAACGAAGAGATTCAGAGGGAATGAAAAGCAAATGTAGTAAAAGGATGAGCACCCAAGCCCTACACATATATAGTGAAAAATCCTCCTCGAAAACGAGCAAATTAATCATGACTTTAGGGAGCCAATCGTCACCATTGGGGAACGTGCTTCGGCTGATGAAAAGACGCAGCATTAAATAACGTTACACGCAGCCGTACGTGTAGGCACATTACCGTTTCAGAAACTGAAACGTCAAAGAGCCTCTGGGAAGGTCCTGGAATCCCTAGGGGACTGGAACGATTCAAATTCAAAAAATCAGTCTTTAGTCAGTCACGTGATTCAGAGCCCCCTCATCCAAATTGGACTCGGGGCTCGGGGGGCTGTTGTGCGGGCCAAAACGAGTGTGCCGAGATTATAGGTCCGAGGTGGATGGACACTCCTTTGAAGTCTCACTTTCTGGGCTCATATAAACTGAGCTATAATTCGGAAGCCGAGCTTAAGCGCAACGAGCCGAGTAATACATCGGTTATCGAACGATAAGGCCGAGTAATCGTATGGCCGAATGATCGTCCAATTGAACAACATCTTGGCCATATGGCAGACTACGGGTTCCTCCACGAAGATTGTATTGTCCCAAAAACACCTGGCTAGGAGTAACGGTTATGGAATCATAACTGCAGGACGAAAAATCAGGGATCATGTAAAAAGAGCGCGATACTCCGTAATGATCATTTATGAAATATCCCGATAAATTAGGAATTACAGGGGGAAGATGGTTAAACTTTAATGGTCAGAAGAAAGTCAATAAAAAAGAGAGGAGGGATAAGCAGAAGGCAGGATTGCACCGCACACGGACCAGGTGGAATTGTCTCTCGGTCTTTTGACGGAACAGCTACCATATATCAAGCATTCATGGAGAGCATAGTCTAATTAGCAACGTTACTAATGACCAGAAATATGAATCAAGTATCTTTATTATGATAACCAAATTAAAAATCAACAACATCAAGTCGATCATAATTGGGGAAAAACTATTACAAATTAAAGAATAAATTGAGTGATGGATGAAAGGGTGTTAGGGTTAAAACTAACAGCAAAAGAAGGCAACAACGATTGTGATTTGCCAATAGATCAATTCAATTTAGTAATTTGTATTTTGAATAATAATGCAATAAAATCTTATCCTTGAGCTCTCTTCATAACTAAGAGCTCTCTTCATAACTAAAAATGAATTTAAAAGATTCATCTCATACTGGTACAAATTCACTCACATAATATTAATTTATATATATCTCATTATAAACCTAAACAATCAAATCACAATTTTTGACACAAATATATACATATATATTTGATTGTCATTTTCATATTCATCTTATATATATATATCTTATTGTAGACCTCGAAAATAAAATCATAATTTTTTCACAAATATACATGTATATATATATATTTATTTCTATATTTATTATAATATCAATTTTTTTAAACAAATGAAAGCATATATAAGGAAATAAATAATATTTGGTATTTGTGGAGCCCAATTTTTTCTATAAGTAATATAATGATGTCGAGGCCTAAAATCACGATATCTTGTACTTTCAGCCTCCACTTGCAACACATTGTACTTTTAATCTCTACTTTATAATATAAAATAAATGGTAAAAAAATCAAATACTAAATTTGAAATCGTGTGTTTAAATTTGAGGGAGATTTACATTTTTAATTGGAAGAGTTAAGATCATAGAGTGCAAATAATATCATAAGTTGTACTAATTTAATCAAGGGTCTCAAATTCAAGCCCTAAGAATGCAATCATATTAAATACTTGGTGGTAAAACTTGTCATTCAAAAGGATCCCACCCAACACAATCTAGATTAGTCTTGACCCTTGTAAAAACTATTAAGTGCTTGGTTCAGCTAACAATGTGGTTGTATCAGTTTAACCAGAAGTCTCAAATTTGAGCTCCTACCCAACTCAATCCAGATTAATCTTGACCCCGATGAAAACCATCAATCGTTCGGTTCAACCGATAAAGGAGTTGTACCAATTTAACTAGAGGTCTTAAGTTTAAATTTTGGGAATATAGCTATATTAAATACTTGGCAGTAGAGTTTGTCCCCCCATCAAAAGGTTTTACCGGGCTTAAACTGTGGTAAATTCAAGATACTAAGTGCCCTTGCAAAAAAGAAATTTGAATTTGCAATTTACAATATAATATTTGGAGTGCAATTTTAAAAATTTGAAATTATAATAATTATAATTATAATAACACAAAACAAAAATGAAGAGTTACATAGAAAACAAATACTATTTCCACTTCAAAATATAAAACATATTTTTGGAGGATTGATGTTTTATAATATAAGTTACTGTGTAAAATCCATACCTCATTTCATATTGTTTTTCTATTTTTATCCCTTTTGCGAATAATTAAAAGAGTTACCATGTAGAGAGATTAATTAAGAGAGATACAATTAATATGTGTTATAATATAATGAAGGTAATTTTGATAAATTATGGTAATTTGAAAAACATTAAAATTTTTAACTTATTGCCCTGTGTAATGTAGTTAAATATGATTTATAATATGAAATGGAGGGAATAATTGTTTTAATTTTCAAAATTTAAAATTAACATCCTCACTATTTAAAATTTGACCATTAATTCTTTTTTTTATTAATTAATTTATTTGTCCGTTAAAATCAAAGTTAAATCTATCAACTTATATAATGTCATGTTAGGGAAAACACATACCAAAATGACATGAAATTTTATGCTCATTCAAAACGTGTAGCATCACTAATAAGGGCTATTTTGTCATTTCTTAATGCCATGTTTAATAGAAATAAGTCATTTTTAAAAGGAGTAGAGTTTTTTTTATAAAAAAGGTTTTTTTATTTTAAGAAATTTAAATAATGTGTATCAAATTTTTTTTGGGAACTAGGAGTATCCTTGTCAACAGCAAGGAGTAATCTTTCTTGAATACTGTGAGTAAAGATTTAACCTTTCTAATTAAGTTTGTGTTATACATAACAGTAAAAAATTAAACTTCCAACCACTTACTTAAGAAATAAAAGTCTCTACCACACATATCTACCTGAATTGGTATACCTAAACATTACATGAATTTTTCTCTCATTTTTATTTTCATTTTCATTTTCATGAAACTCCTTTAGTACCAAACCTAGCCTAACAAAAGTCATTAGTTGATGTGATTGTTGATTCTTATTAAATTGCATGCAATTTATCATTTTATCCAATCTTTTTTACACATTTCAATCGACTTTAAATATTAAAAATAAATATAATTCTTTTTTTAAAAATTAAGTTATTATTTATTTATTTTAATCAGAGGTGGTGAAAAGTCTAACACACTACAAAGGTATGTCACATGAAATAAAAAAGATATCAATTTTTTAATTCAAAAGAATAAAAAGATGTAAGTATCACTGTATGTAAGAATTTCTATATTTTTTGTCTTTATTTTTACTTCTTTTGTTCTATTTCGATTGCCATTTTGAAAAACCTCTTATGCCCGATAATTCTCCAGGAAAAGTACAGTTCATAAGCATTATTATAAACAGTATTTTTTAATTTTATTTTTTAAATTTTAAAATTCCCCCCATGATCTTGCCTGTATTTTATTATGTCACCCATGATCTTAAATGCATTCTATTATGTTAATTCTTTCAATTAAAAAATAAAAAATGTAAATCTCCTTCGAATTAAACCTCACCATCCTAACATTATAATTAAAAATTAAAAATTGCCAATTGTAGATTGCAATTGCAAATTGTAAAATTTAGTATTTGATTTTTTTCGACCATTATAATTATAAATTTTATAAAAATACAAATAAATTGGGAAAAATAAATAATTACCATATTATTAACATATATTTATTTCCTATGCAACTATTCATTTTTATTTTTGAGTTTTTTACTTTTCCAAATATTATAGTTATTATAATCTTAAATTTTTATAATTGCACTTCAAATATTATACTGTAAATTACAAATTGTAAAATTAAGAAAGGCAAATACAAATAAATTGGGAAAAATAAATAATTACAATATTATAAATATATAGGGGTATTTTGGACCCAAGGGAGTATTGAATTTATACAAAACACCCCTCATTTTGTAACTTTTGAGGATTTTTTAAATGGAATGAAAGAAATTAGAAGGGATTGAATTCCCTCCCCTTGTTTGAACCAAAATTTTGGATAAGAAATGAGGGGATTTATGGCTTCCCCTTCCCCTTCCGGTCGTCCAATTTTATTTTTTCCTAAATTGGGGTTTTTTGGAGGGAAAAAAAGTATAATCTAAAATATCCTGACTAATTTGCCGTTCCTTTTGTTTTAATATTACAATAATACCTTGTAGAAAAATAAACAAATCCTCCTCTAAAGTTCTCATTTAGCACGCATTGCTCTGGGTTTCTCTCCTCCATTCGTGCCTCTTGCTCATACCGTGTTGTCCCTCCCTATGTCGTAGCCTACTCGTTGGTTGGCGTCATTGCCATCACTTGAATTTGCTTATTCTAATTTTGAAGCCTTGTTAGTGAAGTTCTCAAATTATTGTTCGATTTACAGAATTGTAGAGTTGGGTATTTTCTTCATTTTTTTTCTTATATATTTTTCTTTGATGTAAATGGGAATTTTCTTTTTCTTTTTTTCATTTTTTTCTTGATGGTATTAAACTGAAAAGAAGGTTGTCCTTCTTGTTTGCTATGATGAATGAAGGGTTGGCATGTTAATTTCTTAGTATTTTCAATGTAAAAGATAATTTGAATGTGAAGTTAAGTTGGTGATGATGCCACACCAACCAAAAATTTGGTGTTATAATTTTCCTTCCTTACGAAATTTAAATATTAAAATTACTTTATATTGTCTTAATTATAATAACTATTTATAACTATATATGATGATATTGTATTGATTATTTTTAAGTCAGAGTGAAAACATAAATTAAATTTCATTTATACTAGAAAAGATGAAAAAAATAAACAATATAAGATATAAGGATATAATGGTAAATTGGTTATTAAATCTCCTTATGACCCAAATAAGATTTTATTAAAATTCCTTCAATCCGCTCCTTTCCAATCCCATCAAATAAAGGAATTTTAAAATCCCTATAATTCCTTCCTCTTCAATTTCTTCCTCTCTAATCCCTTAGTTAAACCAAACAAAACTTAAAAAGAACGTGATCCTAATTCAAAACCAAACCACGGTGCAATAGAATTGTAGTCACTGACATATTAGAATTACAAACCTTGGAATCATGACCTTTACTCTACCACAATTATAACAGTGATGTTGCAATTTGTCATACTTAATATCTATGTTCATCATTAAACATTCAATGATCTTTCCTTTAAATTCAAACTTAGTGCAAAACACGGAGTGATACTAGGAATGAAATTTATTGAGTTAATGTGTTTGGTTTGTTCCTTGATTCTTTAATTCCCTCATTCTATTGCATCAGCAACGATCATTCCTTGAATCATGGAAATGGCCATTCCATTGAATACCAACTGAAAGAATGGAGACTAATTCAAAAAATGTGGTTGAAAAGATTAAAATGCCCTGTACTTATAAAATTCTCATAAGGCTAATTAAGCCTAATTAAGTCTTATAACTCGTTTGGTTTGGTTTGCTCACAGGGAAGTCATGTGAAGTAATTTTGATTACATTATCTAAGTTAGTGTGTTTGTTTGCATCTCAGTAAAGTGATGTGTCTCACATTAGATGATTTGGATTACCTAAATTAAGATTAAATTAAACACCTCCAAAATGTAGACTGAAGCTCCTCATATAGCCTTCTCAAATAAAAAAAAGACACTAGACAAGAAGTCCTTATTGTCGATCAACACCTATTCCAGAGCTTCTTCTTCCTCCTTGTGGCATCTCCGCCGTCTGTGTTCGTCCAAGAAAAATGCGTTATGGGTTCTGGGTTTGTTTTGAGATGGGATAGGAGCGATGCCACCGCCTCCCATTCTCGCCGCTGGACTTGATCCAAAAAGAGGAAAGGGGGAGGAATGACGAAGTTGGTTGAGGAGAAATTGAGAGATCTGGGTTGAGAAGAAAATGAGAGGAGTGACAGAGAAAATGGGTGGAGGAGAATGCTGGTGAGATCTGGTTCATTTTGAGATATGGGTTTATCATCTTCAAGTACTTGACCTTCAACGCCGGTGACTCCAGCTTCGCATCTAAGATCTGGGTTCGTTTTCAACAGTGTATTTTGTTGGTCTGTGTTGGATTGCTGACATGTGAGGGAGATAGGTGCCAATCGGTGATGATCTTGCTACCGAAGAAAGAGACCGATGGGGAGGGAGGATTTTTTTTTACAAGCGGCAAAAAAGTCATTTAATGTGTATTTTTATTTTTCTTTTCACAAAAAATAAATATCATCATATCATTTTCTTAATGTCATACGAAACAAAATTACATGTAATAATCATCTTTTCACATCATTTCCATTATATCACCTAACCTGTGTAGGGGTGTGCATAAACCGGGTTGAGCCGGGCTTCACCCTTACCCGATGTCCGGCCCGTGCACACCCGGGCTAGGCCGGATTAGGTATCGGACCGGCCCGGTACCACATGATTTTTTTAAATATTAAAAATAAAATAAAAACTAACTTTATGTATTAATGAAAAAACTTTAATAATTAATATAAAAGTAGATTTTTTAAAAAAATATAATGTTATGATATAAATTAATTTTTTTAAAGCTTATAAATATTTACAACTATACATTATTTTCATATAATATTAAATTAAGAAATCAATTTAAAATTTTAAATAAAATTAAAATATCAAAATCTTCCAAAATTTTTCATAGTGATTAAATAATAAATGTATTATATAAGATATAAAAAAAATTTTATAAAATCAATTAATATATACAAAATAATATATTTTTTAAAAAATATATATATCTATATAAAGTTCAGGTTGAGCCGGACAAAATGACCTAACCCGAAGCTCGGCCCAACATGAAGTGAAGCCCGGCCCGGTTGGCCCAATAGAACCGGGCCAATCGGGTCACGAGTTTTTTGCACAGCCCTAAACCTATGGGCTATAAGATGTCCTCCAAACCTCTCCAAGTGTGTCAAATCAAACAACTGACTTTTCTTATTGTAATTTTTGTTTTCGCTTTTTATTTTAGGTATTTACCGTCTTGTCATATTTTTCCATGCATACCTAGAGTTCTAGAGATGAATGACGTTAGAAAATCCATACATTATCTTACTCTTATTAGTCTCATCAGATTATACTCCTATAGTTTTAAATATAAAAAAATAAATAAATGAATAAAAGTAGTAGTTAAAGTAAGCATAACTAATAAATTTGTAACAAAATATTTTATTCTAGACTTACTCTTTGATCCTTGTAAATTATAAATTTCTCTCAATTAATGTCAAATTCTTATTGGCTCTCTAATTTAATGAAGGGAATTAGTAAAAAAATATTTAATGCATCAATCATCCATTTTTTTTATAATTCAACAACTCTCTTTAAATTTTTTTGGGAAAAGGACAAATAAGGACCCCTATAAAAAATATTTTAAAAATAGCATTTCTAATTTTAATAATTCCCAAAAAGGACCTTGGTCCTTGATAAGGAAAAAAAATTTGAGTGGACTAAAATATCCTTCTCCCTCACTCATTCCGTTACTCCCTCACCCTTGTTGGCAACGTGGTTAGAGCATCGATCAGGCAACGTGAGCTAAGCTATGGTGACTCATGAAGTAGTTGGAGCTCTAGTGATTGAAAATGTCACTCGCACTGATGCAGTCACCGGCATTAAGTTTGATAAAATTGAGTGTTAAAATTAGTTATAATGAGTCGGAAATTATAAATTTCTCACTTAAAAATTTCACTGATTCCACTTGAAAATTTTTATAAGATTGCTTTTTGAAATAAATTTGAGAATGTTAAAAATAATTATAGTGAGTTGGTAATTATGGATTTCTCACTTAGAAATTTTATTGATTCAACTTAGAAATTTTTTAAAATATTGCATTTTAAAATAAAATTAAGAGTGGTGAAATCAGTTATAACGAGTTAGAAATTATGAGTTTCTTATTAAAATTTTGTTGATTTAACTTGAATTTTTTTTTAAATTATCTTCTAAAATAAAATTGAGAGTATTAAAATTAGTTATATTAAGTTGGAAATTATGAGCTTTTCACTTAAAAATTTCATTTATTTAACTTGGAAATTTTGTTAAGACTGCCTTCTGAAATAAAATTGAAAGTGTTGAAATTAATTATAGTAAGTCGGAAATTATGAGTTTCTTACTTGTAAATTTCGTTAATTCAACTTGAAAATTTTTTTTCAAGATTACCTTTTGAAATAAAATTAAGATTGTTGAAATCAATTATAGTGAATTGGAAATTATGAGTTTCTCACTTGAAAACTTCGTTAATCCAACTTGGAAATTTTTTAGAAAGCAATCTTGAAAAAAATTGTAAATTAAATCAATGAAATTTCCAACTAAGAAACTCATAATTTCTAACTTACTATAATTCATTTTTATATTTTCAATTTTATTTTAGAAGGAAATTTTGAAAAAAAAATTCATATGTGATCAATGAAATTTCCTAATGGGAAACTATTAATTTTCAACTCACTATAATTGATTTTAACACTCTCAATTTTATTAAATTTAATGTTGGTGACTATACTGGCGCCGACAACATTTCCGATCAACAGAGTTCCAGCCACATCACCGGTCAACAGAGTTCCAACCACATCACCAATGATCGGAGAACGGGCATGTTGCCATCAATGGTGAGAGAGGGAGGGAGAAGGGTATGTTCCTTATCAATGACCTAAGTCTTTTTTGTGGATTAGCAAAATTAGAAATCCCATTTTGAAAATATTTTTTTATGGAGGTCATTATTTGTCTTTTTCCCAATTTTTTATATTTCAGAGCATATATATTTTTATTTTATAATGTATGAAAGAGTCTAATTAGATGTGTGTGCTTGCACCAAACTGCTCCGAGCTCATAATGTAATGTAATTGTAAAATTAAAAAACACAAACACAAATAAATTGGGAAAAATAAATAATTAACATATTATAAATATATAGGAGTATTTTGGACCCAAGGGAGTATTGAATTTATACAAAACACCCCACATTGTGTAACTTTTCTTTACATTTGAGCACCGCGTGTAATTATATCTGAGATATGACCCTAATGGTTCTAAGAGAACGTGATCTTAATTCAAAACCAAACCAACCAAACCTACGTGCAAAAGAATTGTAGTCATTAACATATCAGAATTACAAACCTTAGAATTATGACCCACTCTACCACAATTATAACGATGATGTTGCAATTTTTCATACTTAATAATATCCATACTTATTTAAGTTTTGGTATCCACATGTCCATAATTAAACATTCAGTGATCTTTACTTGAAATTCAAACTCAGTGCAGAACACGCAGTGATACTAAGAATGAAATTTATTGGGTTAATGTGTTTGGTCCGTTCCTTAATTCTTTAATTCCCTCATTCTGTTGCATCAGCAATTATCATTCCTTGAGTCATGGAAATGGCCATTCCATCGAAGACCAACTCAAAGAATATGTGGCTGAAAAGATTAAAATGCTCTGTACTTATAAAATTCTCGTAAGTCTAATTGAGCCTTATCCTATTAAGTCAAAGATTCTCTCTTAGGTATTCTCTCCAAACCTCTCCATGTGTGTCAAAACACAACCAACTTTTTTTATTGTAATTTTTGTTCTCTTTTCATTTTAAGTTTTTACCATCCTGTCATATTTTGTATGCATACATAGAGTTCAAGAGATAAAATGATGGTAGAGAATCCATACATTATCTTACTTTCATTACTCTAATTAGATTATACTCCCTCATCTTTCAAATATGAAAAAGAAAAACATCTCCAGTAAAAATAGTTAAAATTAGTTGAACTAGTAATTAAATTTATAACAAATTATATTTTTTAAGAATTATTCTCAATTAATGGTCTTGTAAATCACAAATTTTTCCCAATTAATGTTAAATTCTCATTGATTCTCTAATTTAATGGGATTATTAGTGAAAAAAAAAACTATTTAATGTACTAAATATTCATTTTTTTTCTTATAATTTGAACTAACATATCTCTCTCTAATTTTTTTTTTTTTACATTTGAGGTTAGGTGGGTGTGTGTATATATAAATATAGATATATATATTAATCCATCAGAGAGTCTAATTGGATATGTGGGTGTCTGCACCAAACTGCTTGGAGCTCATAAAGTAATGTAATTCCAAACGGCACTGTATGCTGACCGAAAATTGGCCTCCAATAGAGATTTTTGTATTGGTCACTAGGCCTCCATTATAGATTAGAGATTTGTAGTCAAATATCGGAGAAAACTGCGAGTGTTGAGACTTGTATCAAAATCCCAAATGAATTCTTTGACAACTTGCTCCACCCTTCCAAACTCCTCCTTCTTTCCATGGCGTCCCTCTCCATTGTCCAAATCTTCCCTCCCTCAAAACGGTGCATTTTGGTTGCCGAAGCACACCACCCCCACGAACAAACTATTCTTTTCATCCAATTTCATCCATAGCCAGCTTCACACTGCTCGGGCGTCGCATTTTGACCTCTCCCCTCCTCCTATCGACCATGACTTTCTGGTGATTCTCTCTTTCCAATATCAAAATCATCTTGTGCTTCATTATTTTTTTTAACACTATCTATAACTGTAATTTGAAATAATTTATGGGATCTTACCAAGGGCTTGTTTTTTATGTTACTGAAATTCTAGCTTGATTGGTTCTTCGTAGGAAACTGCGAAAACTGCAGGGGCGGAGGTTTCCGGGGAAGGGATAATTGAAACATTTCATAATGATGATGAAGCACTTGATGCAGCGGACAATGGGTTTGTGGTGCGTATCTTATTTTCTTTGGCCTATGATGCTCATTCTCTTAGTCTATGCTTCAGTCGTACGCTGACACTTATTTTTTCTTGTGGCTCACACTTTGTCTTTCTTACTGTCCAATATAAGTTTTGTAAGAGCTAAGGCAATTTTGGAAGTCAATTATTTTAGTGCGTGTTTGGCAGTGTATCTCTGTGTAGTGTAGTATCTTTCTGCTGGCTTAATTTAATCCTTCATGGCATCTAATGGCATAGGTTGTGGATCTTTCACACTTTGGCCGGATAAGAGGTACATACTTTTCTAGTGCATTAAATTATTATGTGAACATCTTACCTCACAACTTCCACCGTATTATCTTTTCCGATTGTTAAAGAGTAATGAGTTTTTTCAATCATATTGGGATTTATAAAATTCATAATGTTGCAAACTTGTGTACAAGAACTACACAGATAAAGGTATACAATCTCCTTTTGTGAAATTTAATGTAGGCCTTCTAGTCTGTCTTTGAGATTTAAAAATTCACGTAGTTTTAGGATTTTGCATTCGGTTCATCTATAGGAGATTCGTTTCTATGTTTCCTGGATTGAAGTCACTAGCTTTGTATCAAGAATAAGGTGTATATGTGCTTATGATTTATTAGAATATAATCTTTTTAATCCTTGTTCAACATTTCTTTATGTGGTAATTTTCTTTATCTCCTGTATCGTAGGAGCCTGATTCTTGTTCAGATAAAAACACATAATTTTTACTTGCCCAGAAGATGAATAATTTCGAATAATAATTTGTCCTTATACCACCTTGTTATCACTTGCATTCAAATGCAGCATCTGAAGTTTTAATATTCTTCCATGTGTTCCTTATAATTAGATGGAGATCATTTTCGTGAAGGATCACTTGAACTAAAAAATGTTTAACCGGTAGTTGAAGGCCCTGGCTTTACTAATAATATCTCTGACATGCCCTCTTACACGAAAGCTTTTTGGGCTTGAAGTATGTACAAAGCACATACTCACTGTACCTTCTCACCATACCTTGTGCTAAAACTTAATTTTAATTCAGGACAAGGGAGACAAGATCAAACTTTTGTCCACTTGGTCATATTGACCTGATAGTATGGCAAGGAACACCTCAACTCAAAAGCTTATGTTATTAAATCAAGGCTCGGAATTGGTTTTACTGATAATATTTTCAAGAATATAGTTACCTCTTGGTCAAGTGAGCAATAGGCAGTGGCTATCTTGTAGTGTTTACTTACCCTTTTGTGTTGGTTTGCATGAAATGAAGTCAGTGGAGAAGATCGAATTCAATTCCTTCACAACCAGAGTACAGCAAACTTTGAATGTCTACAGCCAGCACAAGTATGCATTGGAAGAAAGTAGTATTGTTTGATTGCATTTGTTGATCATTTGCCTGTTCTTGTCAATTTATTCTTAGATTTAATAATACAGGCTTAAGTAATAGGATTTCTATCTGAAATCCCTAGGGATGTGACACTGTTTTTGTATCACCAACAGCTCGAACAATAGATATTGCTCATGCATGGGTCATGGTAATTTCTTCTATTTTCCCCATCTCTTTAACCTTATTAGATTGTAGTCTTTTCTTCAATATAATATCTTAGTCTTCTTTCACCAAAAAGTCTTAATTTTCTAATAACTGATCACTCTCCCTTATTGCTTCAACAGAAAAAAGCAGTCACATTAGTGGTTTCGCCAGAGACCTGTAGGACCATTACTGAAATGCTGAACAAGTAAGTTAATCTTTTTGAGTTTGAACCGAACAAAGAAAAAGAGAAATAAAAACGGCAGGGTGAGGGGGAAAAATTGTCTATGCTGATGCATATTATCATATAATGGAACATGTGCAAATTATATGTTGTTCATGTAAATGTAATGGCTTTTAGGTACATATTCTTTGCTGATAAGGTAGAGATTCAAGACATCACCAAGCAAACTAGCTTTTTTGTTTTGGTGGGACCCAATAGTAACCAAGTAAGGAGCTTTGCCATTGTACCAATGCAATATTTATTATTTAGAATGATTGAGTGGGTATATTTCAATATGATGATATGAACAGGTGATAGAGAAATTGAACCTTGGGGATCTTGTAGGAAAACCATATGGCACACATCAACATTTCAGTGTAAGCTTGATTGATTTCATTATATCTTGTAAAGTGTGTACTAATTATTAATTTTTTTTTTTCGTATGACTAATTAGTACCTGCTAGATAAAATTAAATGTGCCATGTGCTTGATGAGGGACTGCATATTTATGTGCTTTCAATATCAGCTATATCATATATGTCTTTTCTTTTTCTGAGAAAGCATAGACTAGTAGCAGGGTTCTTCTTACTTGTTCACTTGTGTTATGTGCCTCCTGTTCAACTTCTTTTCTATATTTGCTGTACATGACATTTCTACTTAAAAATCACACATTTTTATTGGTTTGCCTTGTATATAACTCTGTGTGTGTGTGTGTAACAAATCATAATAACTTATAATTATATTGGATCTTAGGGTTGGACTAATGTCCTTATTGCTTAGTAGAATGTACAACCCCAGTATCCCTGTCCATGAATAAAATGGTTCAGGAGGTCAGCACTCCATTGACTTCGCCTTGCCTACTCTATTTCTTTCTTTATAGACAACAACAAAGAAGTTCTCATCTTATATTTTACCTCACTGCAAAACTTTTAAAATTTAAATTATTTAAATTTACTTGGCCGCCTTTTTTTTTTTTTTTTTAAAAAAGCTTTACTATCCAAATTAGATTGTCAACAGAGCTACCTAATATTTCATCTCTCTCTAGTCTCCACCCCTCTCCTCTTTCACCTCCAAAATGGTTAGAAACCTACTTGTGACCCTGGTAGTTTTGTCATTGAGCAGGTTGATGGGCTGCCTGTTACTATAGGAGTTGGAAATATCATTTCCGAAGAAGGTTTTTCACTGTTAATGTCTCCAGCTGCTGCTCCATCTGTCTGGAAAGCTATTCTTTCTCAAGGGGCTATCCCAATGGGGTCTACTGCATGGGAAAAATTACGGGTTATTCGTGGTACTATGTTGTTTAGATTATGTGTTTATTTTTGTGGTATATATTTAATAGCTATTGTCTTCTCTTTCTTAAAAATGTATATAATACTTTTGTATGAAATCAATCTCAAGGAACCTGTCAATAACTGGGTATGAACTAGTACTTCTATGCTGAGTCCCTTCTGGCATTTTATACTAATTTCTTTTTGTAATAAATACAAAACACTAATGGTGCACTTTATTGCTTTTAGTGTAAATACCTAGCTACAGTGGCATGGCCAGGATATAGGGGAGCGGAGGCATATCTATATATATGGATGGGTGGGTATGTGTGTGTGTGTATGTATATTGTCATGCACAACGCCCACACCCCCCTTTCCTGGCTAAAGACATGGTAGGGTTTTTTCAACTTTTTTTTATTAAATTTTCTTAAATTACTTATATCTCTTTT
Organism: Adenanthera pavonina; assembly: GCA_026686845.1. Taxonomy (NCBI): domain Eukaryota; kingdom Viridiplantae; phylum Streptophyta; class Magnoliopsida; order Fabales; family Fabaceae; genus Adenanthera; species Adenanthera pavonina. The sequence continues at coordinate 18,269,049 of JAIVEN010000017.1, forward strand.
TGTATTGAAAATATACAAAGATTTTCTTTTAAAACAAGGTTATGTGCACTTGTTCAATTTTAAATTTCTCTACTAAAATATCCTCTATTAACCTAAATAGATATTTTTTTAACTAAAATATCCATTTACATATTTTTTATGGAGGGTATTTTAATAAAAAAATATTTACAATTAGACTGAATTGTATATTTTGAAGATAAAGAGGAGGTCTCCGTAGTTTCGACAGAATTCATGGAAGTCTGTGTAACTGTAATTCACTCTTTTTTTTAGCTAATAATTATACAAATGATAGTATCTACTCTTCCCATCCTTCCCAAAGACAGTCTATATAACAGATGACAGAATATTCTTGTTTTAATTTGCCATTCTTTGACTTCTAATATTTTAATAGCCACTCCTGTGCTTTTCTCTTATAGTATCTTAGCCAAAAAATTCAATGTAAAACCATCTATGGAGGTTGTAGATGATGAAATGAATAACAATAATCAATGTTCATATTAACTAGAAGATTAAGTAAGCATATAACATCTGAACTGTTGTTGAATGACTCATATCTTCTAGCTAATGAGGCCCATAAAAAGGATCACTGAAGCTAACTGACTTGAAACAGAAGGACTTAAAATATTATATAATTAGGCTATACAAAGATTTCTAGTTTAATTTATAATGATTTTTGTATTTGTGTTCGCAACTTGACTTCTCAGGAAGGCCTTCTCCTGGAATGGAGCTAACTAATGAGTTCAATGTTCTGGAGGCGAACCTGTGGAACTCAATCTCTCTAAACAAGGGTAACTGTTGTGTTGCCATGATCCATCTGTCTGGAATGTTGAGACTTGCTGGATAGTTGGTCTGATTCTAGTTTTCTCAGGCTGTTACAAGGGACAGGAGACTATATCTAGGCTGATAACATATGATGGACTCAAGCAGAGATTATGGGGAATTCATCTTTCAGCAGCTGCAGAACCAGGCACCATTATTACAGTTGATGGCAAAAAGGTTGCTACAAGTTTGTTGTTAAGAGCGTTCACTTCTTTTCTTTTTCTTTTTTCTCCCAAGCCACCTTGTGCCTTCTATAGTTGAAAAAAGAGAATGGGAATTGTGGGTATGATAATTAACCATTTCACTAAAGAGAGCAGAGACTAGTGAAAATTCTAGTTCTATTGACCTTTTCCAAAACTTTTGTGGTGAAACCTGTCAGGACAAAGATGAATAAGTAATAGCAGTACCCTATGAATTAGTAACATGAATTTCTGGTAAATTTGAGTTGCATCCTATAGCCCTGTTTTCTCCGCCTGAAAGGGTTTAGAAGTAATTTAATGGTTGTTGCATATTGTACAGGTTGGAAAGTTGACCAGTTACACATCTGGAAGGAAGCAATCTGAACATTTTGGATTGGGTTACATCAAGAGGCATGCTGCTTCAGAGGGAGACAATGTAGTTGTTGGAGACAACATCAATGGAATAGTGGTGGAAGTTCCTTTTCTTGCTATGCAGCGACCACCATCAGGAAGGCCAAATTGAGATCCATATTTCTTGAGAACATATAAGATCCTTCATTCGAAGATAATATTCAATTTTGAGGACATGGAATGTATATGTTATTAACGAGTTTCTGAGTCTGATCTGTTAGAAATGTTGGAAATGATCAAGCTACGTATATATGATTCCAGTAAATTTATGGCTTTGTTAGTTGAGCATTCTTTTGTGTTCTTATTATGTTCTTAGCAGTTTAGTGCAGCTAAACTTTAGCTCTAGGTAACATGAGATTGTGAACAAATATATCTTGTTTACAAATCTGTCTATCACTCGTAGTTACAATCTTGTAGAATATTAACAACTTCTTCCTTTTTTTCATCACTCAATGTTTTAGGGAAGTCAATGAGGAATTTGATGTGGAGATCGCCTCTCCTCCCGTTTTGTTGGGCATCTGGCATGCCTTTACCACGAATAATCTTCACATATCCAGGGTATAAGACAATATTCTCAAATGACACATTCATTGTTTCCCCTCCAAGCAGAGGAACTGGTATGGTGCAGCCAGTGAGTGCATTTACCAGGGGGATCTCAACACAAACTTCCAAATTGTTTCCATCTCTGCTAAACAAAGGGTGTTCCTTCTCTTCAATTGAGAAGATTATATCAGCAGGGAGGTATCCAGGTTCCTCATTACCCTTTTCCTCGAATGTAATCTTTGTTCCTTTTCTCCATCCTGGCTTTACTTCAATCTGTAGTACTTCCTCCTCTTGGATTATAACCCTATAACAAAAATAAGATAATAAGTTTAGGATGGACCCACTTCAGATTTTCCTTTCCTTACGCATTGCATTTTCTGCCAAATTGTCATTGCTTCAAATCGCACATTTGGAATTTCTACCCTTGTATACACTTTATACTTCAGTTCTACATTATGTAGTCGAGCATACTAGCATCATGTCTGTAAAGACTTTGTATCAAAAGAAATTACTTAGCAGATTTAGTCTAGAAAAAAGTGGTAGAGACCAACCAACACATGAGCATGTCAGAAATGAGTCTATGTTTACACACCTACTATTGCTAGTTTGGTCCATTAATTTTTTGTTAGACAAAACTTAAGTTTCTAAAGTGTCTGCTATCAGGTTTTTGAATATGAACATGACATGTGGATGAGCTTTTTAGAAAGAATCAATCTTCTGGTATTGAGCTGTAAAAAACATCTACTTGTCAGAAGTTTATTAGAAAATTTTATTCTCTTTTTTGTTGATTTGGGTCTACCTAAAAAGTTTTCATTTGTGTAAGATCATTTAACAGAAACATACCCCGGAGGCTTGATAACGTCTCTAGTAATTTTGATCTGTTTGACGTATCCGAAGCATAAACTTTCAAGTGTGCACTCCAGCTTCTTCTCAATTGGTGGGGGTTTCCTTCTAACAGTTGTTTGTGAGAATATGATAGGTGTTGTGGACCTGCGGCTCATGTTTCTTGACACAGAGGCTGCCGGGATTTCATTTGCTGAGAATCTGTCACCACCAGCATTTCTTGATGGGGAGGCTGCAGGGCTAGGGCATTGTGTCTGAGGTTCAGAGACACAATGTCTGGCTCTGCTTCTGGTTCTTGAGAAAGAATCTGCAGGGCTTGAAGGTTCAGTTATGGATGTACCCCTTCTTCTGCTTATATTCCCAGCCATTTCTGTTTCAGAGGCGCTGGCACTTCTTGATACTGGGTTAGGTGTTTTGCTTCGTCTGCTTGGATTTTTTGAGATGTAACTCCTAGTTGGTGTTGGCGTTTTCGATCTTCTACTTGCATTTCTTGACAAAATTGCAGGACTACTAAATAAACTACTATCATCATCATCATCTTCATATCTACGATTAATCCCTGAACCTGGAGGTGTTGCTGAGTCCTGCATCAAAAGACTATATAGTCAGAAAATCTCATAACATCATGCCAAAGATTCAGAAACTTCTGGCAAAGGTTAAGGTATATATCAACTTTATCGTGGTGTTTATAAATATCATAACAGCATGTTATAGAAATTCATGAATAAAGTGTTGGATTATATAAACTTCATTTAGTGAGTATTTTTAATTGGAAGAAACATATATTCTTTTATTTTAAAATTGATAGAAGTACTTTGTTTTATAGAAGTACTTTGTAGCCCTGTTTGATATCAATTTCTTTATTTTTTACAATGTGTTTTATATTTTTGTAATTATTATTTTATAATTCTTATCTACTAGTATTTTTTAAAATATGGGTTTTCTTGTTATCTTCAAAATAATTGTTTATTTTATTTTTCTTTTATTCTATATAACAAATGGATCTAAAAAAGTGATTCACAATGTGGTCCAACTATATTCAAAATTTTTTAAATTTATATCTATATATTTATAAAATAAATAACAGGTCATATTATTCATATTTATAGTTGCATTGTGGTTTTGTCCTTCAATGCATATAATCCAATTTAGTTAAAATAAATATATTAAACATATAATGAAATTGTGTAAATGTAATATCTTATGACAAAATTATCACATGTTCAAGCAACTTATAATAATCTTTTAATTGTTTAAGTTGAAATTTTCACATACCAAACACAATTTATTAATCTCTTGAAAATATATGAAAATGAAGTTTGAAAATTGAATTTTCTTCAAAGATTATGACTAAATCGTAAAAATATTTTTATATCATTTTATTGAGAAAAGTTTGGGTAGTTTTCAGTAAATTTGCATGTGCAAGATGAATCCTGGGTTTCTTTTCCTTCTTTGATAAGTGAAGCCAAATTTCATTAATGAACGTGAGTTTACATCAAAATCAAAGGTGATTTTTGCTAAAATTTTAAAAAAAGTTCTTGATTTTAATACAAAAAGAACAATAATAATAAGGCACAAGTGAGATCTAAGCATACCTCAGAATGTTTGTCCTTACGAGAACTTTTATCAGAGTGCTTTTTTGTTACGAGAGATTTGTACACCTTCCCTATTTCTCTCAAAGTCAGAGTCTTTGGAATCAAGAAGATGTTATGCAGATCCAACGTTGGTGTTCGTGGTGTCTTCAGAGGTTCTCCCATTGCCAAGCAAAAGAAAATGAAGGAAAATGCAGGAAAACTGTGAGACCAGAAAGACAGAGAAGTCTCACCGATAAAATAGTTCTTGTTTGAGGGATTAAAACCTATAATTGATTTTGTGGTTAGAATTATGGAGTTATCTCGAACCATCTCGTTATCAACAACACGTTAAACCATTTTTTCTAATTTAGAATTCTGGTTTGTGCGAGAATTTTAGGTAAATTTTGTTAAAAAATTATTCAATTAACCTAATCATAACCAACACAAACGAAACACACAAGTTTGCTGTAAACGAGTCTTTCTTTTAATTATTTTATATAATTGCATATCTTTTTATGATTTTTTTAAATAATAATTACTATTCATGATATTTCATTCAATTTATGATTTAATCCATATAAAGATTTATAAGAAGGTTAATTTTTAAGTTTTTCTAATTTAGTCTTTACTGTTACTTATACTTTTGTTGTTTTATCAAAATTATTCAATTACCAATAGCTTCATATATATGATATAATTAAAAAAAATAATTTGTTATTAACAAGCCAAATATCAACTGTGGTAGATGTTAACGTTGGATGCCTGATATTTATATCAATATCTTTAAAATTGTGCACAGTCATAAATAAATTTTTATTTATTTTTTACTAATTAAAAATTGTTAATCGTCTAGTTGTGTGTTTGTCAGATTCTAAAAGTGTATCATTGGTCTGATTTGATAAGTGTCACTTTTGGCAAGCTCATGATATAATTTGGCAAAAAACAAAAAAGGAATAAAACTTGGCATGCTCATTATACTAATTTGTAAAGTTGATAAGAGTAGTCAATTGAGGCTCACTTAGGCAGCAAGGATAGGGTATAATATAATTAGGGATCAAGGATTTAAATTCTCTTTATGTAAAAAAAAAATTGAGATGAGTATAATAATTTTTTAAAATTAAATGATATATATTTTATTTAAAAGTCTAGTTATATATCTATAACTAATAAAAGTGGGTCCTATACTTGTGAACAATGTGGCTACATATTTTTTTTTTATATATTTTATTTTGATATCACTTTTATTTCAATAAGAATTTGTACATATTTTAAAAATAAAAGAAATATCTATAATCTATAAATAAAACTCAAGAAGCTAGTTTATATAATTCAGTCAGAATTAAAATTCACATTCACTACCCAAGAATATTTATAGTGTTTTATTTAGGCAAATATTACAAAACATAGCGATGAATCTTTTGCAGTGCCTACATGATATGTGAATCTCACTACCATCTCCATCTCTAGAGAGTAAATCTTGAACCATAGCATCACTGGTTGCTTCCTCGGCTTGTCACTTGCTTCTTATACTGAATTCCGCATGCATTGCACAGAGTCTATATAAAAAATTAAATCAAAAAATAGGACCATATCCACTAATTGAAGAAAATCTTATAAATATGCGTGTCAAAATATTCAATTTATAAAATAATTCATGCCACATTTTCCATTCATTTAAATCACATCACATGTCTCATGAGTTATTTATATTGATACGGTTAATTTAGATACTATTAAGTTGGAAACAATCTTCCAAAAAGTTTAATGGAATGTTTAATCTTTGAAAATGAATTAATATAAAATATAAAAAATGTAAAATTGTACTTATCACAAGTTATAAATAGTACGACTTATTGTAAATTTCATTCATGCAAATCTATCTCGCTCATTCCAATTCGAAACAAAAACTATCAACTATATATAAAAGTCAATTCAAACCAATATTATTGATGTAAATTTAGGTTTTGATGTTAAGTTGTTCACCTTTGGACCAAGAGGCCCCCTGCGCCACATGGGAGTGTTTCTTGTGCGGCAGTTATAATTTGTGCAGATTCGCCGTTCAAAGTTTGGCCCCGGCCGGTGAGGACGCAATGTCCTAGTCATGCTGCCGGCTGAAGAGCCATCGTTGCAGTGAACTCTCCTCTTATCATCAAAAGGATGGGAGGGTGTCTGCACCATTATTTCTGTTGCTGATGAAGATGTGTTGTCATTGAAGTTGGAAGCAGCAGCATTAATGTGTCCAGTAGCAGAAAATGGAAGAACCAATCCATTTGAATTTGTGTTCACTTCCTGATTCTTGAGAAAACATTGTTTTTCATTAACAAAAATATTAGATATGAAAATTTGCTGATATAGGGTATTTCACCAATTAAAGATCTGAAATTTCTTCAGGAATGTATATCACCTATATTTAATTGATCAAGCCATTTTACAGAATATCAATATATATATATATATATTAATAATCTTTTAGGAAGCTTCAATGGGCTCTTTACATCAAACCATGGTTAGGACATCAAATGAAATAAAGAAATTAAGGTTTCAGAGTGTGCTCATTCTAGTGACATGCCTACAACCTAAAACAAAATAGAGACTAGGCTCAGGAGGACTATAATGACTATATATATGACTCTCATAAGATGAAGAGCATGCAGAGAATTAGACGCATTAGAAGAGAATGAGGAAGAGAAGGGTTAAACCACAATGGAGTTTAAGCATAGCAAGACATAATAAAACCATGAAACTCATGGGGGTAATTCATATATTGACCTTAGGGTTAGATATGATTTTCTAAGTTAAATTTAACGTTTGGATACCACCATCTTAGAATAAGATCTTAGGGTGGGAATAATTTTAATATTATATGTGAATTAGCATTAATCAATAGTCAGTGATTCTATTTAAGCTGACTAAAGGCATTTCTATAATTTGGCTATTTACCCCTTATATATCTGGTCTTTACATCTGGCCCCATACACTCTCATTCTTATCAAGTTGGTCCAAGTGAGTTGAGCTCTCTCTCTCTCTCTGTATATATAAATATACCATCTTCTCTATATCATCTTCATCTATCTTTATATCAAGCATGGAGCATGGATGCTATATTGATATATAGGTATGTCTTGGAATCTTCACACTAATTTATTTTAGCAAGAAGATGAGAAGAAAATAGCATTTTAGATCCATAAAGATGCTATGAATTTACGGTGATTCCTTTTTGTTTGACCAATTCCCCATCCTCCTTTCAATCACTAATGAATAAGATATTCAAGTCCTATTTATTCAATTATATGTTGGTCTTTTTGATTTCAACGACATGCCGATCTACAACATTGACCTAACTCATCATATATACGTCTCACCTCCACAAGGCATTAGGGATATTAAAATAGAACTAGCTCATGATCAACCTAAAGAAACGTGAGTTCAGCAAGACCAAAATGGAGTGCCTAGAAGGAAAATAATACAACATAATACAAACTCGGAAAATAATATAGGTTGGTTGATGCATTGTCTAGAAGAATTGGAGAGAAGAAATGGAGTTACGTACACACGTATATTTGTTAGAATCTAGATGTGGTCACTTTAGAAGCTAAAATTCAACATGATGCAAAATTGAAGAAATTTCTACAACAATTAGAGGTCGGACAAGAAACACTACCCTCCTTGGGTTATAGCATTCAAAGGGGGTGCTGAATGTATCAAGAGAGGTTGGTCATCCCCAGAAGATTCTCACGAGGCATAGATGCTCATCAGGAAATTCCATGATTCTTTCGTAGGAAGACATTCATGCTATTTATGCACTTACAATAGTATATTAACTTTGGTGTAATGGGATGAGATGGATATATTCAAACCTATATGGCTTGGAGTGAGCCATGTTAGAAGAACAAATATCAAGTTAACGATGCCTTTGGTATATTGTAGCCATTACCCATACCATAATAAGACATGGATTTCATCACTGGTTTTCAAGAAGAATGCAATCACGGTGATAATGGATAGATTCACTAAGTATGCCCACTTTATACCGTTTTTCACCCTTTTCCACCTTAGGAATTAGACTATTTGCTAAAGAGGTGGTGGAGTCCCATAGCCTTTCACAAGTCCATAGTCTTAACTAGGACAAATTAGCAAACTTTGTAAAGAGCTACTCAAAGCTATCGAAACCTCTTTCAACTATTATTCATGATATTACCTTAATATAGATGGGCAAATTGAAGTGGTGGACTTATATCTATGATGTAATTTGCTTGTTCTTGATTGTGCTCCTACAGGGTGTTTTGGGGCCCTTGTTGTGTAAAGACATTAATGGGGCTTCCGTTCCCATGCACGCAGCTGCTGACTTAATTAATTATCCCTTGGGCTTAGCCCTTTTTACCACAAAAACAAAATCACCTATAACAGGTCCACAAGAATAACCCACTTCAAGGCTTTCTATGGTCGTGACAACCCCAGCACCCCTAATAAAAAATCTTTCAAGTTGTAGGAGCTATTTTCCTCAGTGATAATGAATTCTATGATCAAAGAGAGGAACTCAACACTAAGAGCATTAAAGGATAATTTGAATGCCCTATGGAAGTCTATGAAATTAACGTTGTAGCAAATAAAAAGAGGAGGAATGTGATGTTAATTGATATTAAGGACCTGGTTTTTCTAGGTGAGGCCCTAAAAACTGAAGTTCTAGCTATGGAAGACCAATGAGAAACTAAGTCCTAAATTTTACGGGCCATCATAACTAGCCAAATATGAGTAACTAGTGTATGAATCGGACCTATCCCCTCAATAACAATACACTCAATCTTTCATGTCTCTATCCTAAAGAAAAGGCCATATTTTAGTGACAAATACTGCCATCTCTAAACAGAGTTGGAGCTGGCAATATATCTTGTGTTCTACAAGCAAGAGGCCGCACAGCTGGTTGGGAAGTTATATCACGTTTGATATAAATAAAATGAGTTTCAAGAAATGGAGAATAAGAAAAAAAATTTATCTTTAATTTGTTTAGTTTTTAATAGAAGAGCTATTATTGACTACTAAAAATATTGAAATTTTTAATAAAAAGCTATAATTGACTACTAAACACATTAAAATAAATTTTTTATCTTATTCTTTCTTTTTTAGAACATATTTCTTTCGAGAGTTGTTAATCAAGTGGAGGCCTTATTAGAGTTCATGAGCACCTAGGAAGATTATGACACAATTACGCAACAACTTCTAGATTTTCTCCTTGACGACAATTAATGGGTTTAGGTAAAGGTAACTAGTAAAGCCATATATATATTTCTCCAAAACAAACTTCCGACAAATTAATGCGATGAAGGACCAAAACACCATTTGAAGCATAGTTTATATGGGTTCAAACCTATGATGAACTTCCAAAAGTATTGGCTTGTCTTTGCGATAAACTAGAGAAAAAAGGTTGTCTTTAGCATTTTTTTCAAGTGACAACGCCTTGTCCAAAGCCTACAAAATTTTTCATTCTCAAACAAAAAATATAGTGATAAGCAAAGACCTGCATTTCATGAAGAATGAAAGATATATAGCATTAGGACAACCTAAAATAGAAATGTGAATCTACTGGTTATGATGAAGCCAAAAATATAACGTTGTAGCATGTGAATTTACTGGTTGTGATGAAGCTGAAAAGAATTAGAAATAGATGGTCGCAATGTAGGAGTTATCTATGATAAAAACCTAGGAGTTGGTGGACATACCACAAAATAGAAATGTCATTGGGTTTACAAAGGCATATACAAAACCAAGTTAAATTCTTAACCTCATAAAAAAAAAAAGCCGGGCTTAGGGATCAGCATGCTCAAACTATATTGGGATAGATTATTCTGACCCTTTCGAACTTTTTTGCTAGACCTGAGATCAGAAAGTTACTTCTTGCAGTTACTACACAAAAGAGCCAGAATTAATTAAGTAATACCAAATGGATGTTATAAGTTAACATTTATTAATGGCTCCCTATAACAAGAGATTTATGATGAAGCTAAACAAGGCTTTTTAATGACCTTAATTATAGGCACCAAGAGCTTGATATACTGTTACAAAAATCCATTAGAATCTGCTTTTTATGTGAAAGATTATGAACTTGACATCCTTTTTTGTTTCTCCTTATGTGGAAGATCTTTTAGAGATAGAAACAACTTAAATCTCATTGATTAGTTCCAGCTAGAAATGATGGATATGGATGATCTCGGATTGATAGCATAGTGGAGATCCAACAAAATTCAAATGAATTCTTCATTTGTCAGGAAATTAAAAAAAATACCAAGGAAAAATACTAAAAATATTGCACATGGAAGATATCAAAGCTAAGAATACTCCTATGAACCAAAAGGAGAAGCTTTGCAAGGATGATGAAGCTGAAAAAGTGGATAAGTAGCTATCTTACAGCTACAAGGCTTAACATGTTGTGTGTGGTAAGTATCTTATCAAGTTGCAAATCAATTTCCACCAATTGTGTATTTCAAAATGTGGATCCTCTGAATTACTTTTACAGAGGTAAAGTTAGAGAGAAATAAGAACAAAGTGGTGGGTTTCACCTCTACGCATGTGAGTCCCACCAAAGTGATACCCACACACATCTTCCTATCTCTCTCTCTAACTTCATCACGGAGTACTTCAGACATTAGAAGACTAAACACTTCGACTCACATATATAGAAACTCAATTTCATGCACATCTTCATATAGTAATGAGTTTTGCAACTTCAATCCTTTAATTGAAAGAATGCATATTACATTTTTTTTTCACATAGAATAGTTTCCGAAAGAATTCCACAAAACGAAGAATAGCTCCCTAATTTTTGAGTCTCTCTCTATCTCTATCTCTACCTCTTCAACCACTTTTACCATATATATATATATATATGGTTGCAGCCTTTGTCTCATTCATTCATGTCAATAATTAGTTATGTCATTTGTAGAGAAGATTGTAATTGAAAATCAAATGATATATATATATGATAGATCAAGAACTTACTTTATTAGTGAGATTCAGAGAAACATGAGGAGTTTCTACACCTTCAAATATTTCAATGTAAAACTCTTCACTTTCTGAAGTTTCTGGCATCAGATTCAAGTCAAACTTGTTGGGACCTTTCACTTGATTCACCTTCTTGCTGGATGATTCATCAACTTGCTTCATCTTTTGGAAATCCATACTTGTTGCAGAACTCAAATCTGAGAAACAAAAATGGAACATATGAAAAGGATATCAGCTAGAATTGCCAAATAAGAATTACCATAAGAATAGAATATATAAAATGGTAACATTTAGAAAAGAGTAACATATATTTAAGTGCATTCATTCAAAAGAGTTTTTTAATTTCAAAAAAATAAAATAGTGTTTCTTCTAATCAATATAAGTTTAATTATCTGAGAGAAAAATTAGATCAAATAAAATTTGAAGATATTGTTCATTATAACATTGTATAAAATAAATATTTAATCAATTCAATCATATGCACACAAATCAATTTACAATATATACACAGTATTGTATTAGAAGTTCGACTCAAGTCTAAATAAGTCTAATGAAAGTTATGGAATTATAAAAAAAAATCACATTATTTCATATGTAACAGGTAAACTAAGGGGGAGAAAGAGAAAATGCAATCCCAAAAGTAAAAAATCAGTGATAATTTTAAACTATTTTTCGTAAGCCTTAACAAATTTACTAAGGGGTAAGTAGGGGTGCTTATTCGCGTACTTCAAATTTTCTTTTAAAATTTGTATACTTTTATTTGTTAAAAAAATTAAAATTAATTGTATCCGCCCCCCCCCAAAAAAAATCGTACAGTTTCCATTTTTGTCCCCTCATGTGAAGCTCGAGATTTGTCACTGTTCGCTAGAGTCCAAGCATCAATTTTCCTATAAATTTCTTTTTTTTTATAAACTAAAAAAATGCCATAATCATAAGTAAAATTCAAGAATAATAAAAAATATAAAGAATATTATGTGATTATTCACCAATGTATAAATATGAATCATAGCAATAAAGAAAATCTATAAGAAGACTAATAATAAGTAATATTGATAAGATCAATAAAATTGTTAAGGGGAAATCGAACGACTCATCGATATACGAAAAAGAAAAACAAAACTTTGTTAATCGATTTACTAAGAACAAAATCATGGTTCAAACAAAAAAAAAAGTGAAAATTACATAGATAGTTCGCAACTTATCATCTAAATCACTGAAGAAAAAAAAGCAATTACTTCAAAATAATGTGAGTACAGTTGAGAGAGAAGAGAACTTTACAATGAATTGAATTATGAAATTAAACTTGATTCTGATGCAGAGTGAATGAGATTGTTTTCCTTTTAATCTATGGGCCACTAGACTCAAAGGCGTTACATAAAAAGATAAACCTTGGCACACATAATGAAATGAAATGGAAAGAGAGAATGGAATGAAGAAAATGATTTTTTCAATAAAAAATATCTTTTATACCCCTGAGTAAAAAATGATAAAAAAAATATAGTTATTATAAAATAATGAAGATAGAGATATAATAGATTTTTCTATGAGAGAGGTATAATAACAAATTAAATACATTGAATTTGGTGCAATGAATTCTGGTCAAAAAAGAATATGGTGCAATGCATGTTTACCTTTCCATTTCCATAAGGTAACCAAACTGGGTCATAAATCCAAAATGTTTTCACATTTACTCCCTCTATTTCCTATTCACTTTAAATTGATTTATGCATACAACAAAAAAGTTAAAAATAATTAAAATTCTTGAATTTTGTAAAATTTATTATAACTTTCTAATATTACTCTAATTAAATTATAATATATCTTAATTGTATTTTTCTTAATTTTTCTCTACCATAATTATTTAATAAGGAACAAACATAAAAATGAATATTTAATATTCACAAAATGACTTATATTTCACATATTTAAATTTTTTTACAATATGATTTATAAGAAGAAATAAAAGAAGTAGAATTTGAAGAATAAATAATTAAAAAGAAAAGTTGGGTACATGTTTTAACCCTGGATCTCAAAGACGAGCTTTGCATATTTATCTTTAAAGATGATATTTGGATTGTGCAAATTTAATTTAAATTTAAAACATTTTTTTAAAAAATCATTATTAAAAATTTATCTTTAATTTACATTTAACTCTTACATTAAAACAAAAAAAAGATAAAACATTAAAAATTAATAAAATAAAATAAAATTTGTATTATCAAATTTTGATTTATCTGGTTCAAATTTAAAACGAATATTCCCTCTTCATCTCTAAAATATACAGGGTTGGTTCGACCAGTTGAACCAGCAACCGATGTCAAGTCTAGTCCAAAAGAATGATAGAACTAGTGAATTATAGAGCTGGTGAGAATTGGTAAAAAATCGGTAGAATTGGGCATGAACCAATCTAGAACCGGTTAACATTTTTTTCAACTTTTTTAGTTTTTAAAATAAAATAATATTATTTTTAGTACTAAATAGTATTATTTTTTACATAAATTTTTTTTCTACATTATAATATTGAAAGATACTTATATGATTGTTCTTATGTGTTTTTTATGTTGTTTTAAATTAAAAGTTAACATGTTGATTATTTTTTAATATATTGTATATTTAGTTATTAATTATATATTAAAAGTATTAACTTTTTAAATTTTTAAAAAAAATAAAAAACCATCTACATGTTAAATTTTAATTGAAAAATAGCATAAAAAGCATATTAGAAAAAATATATAAGTTTAGTCCTATAATATCATATATATGCATTATTATGATACATAATTATTAATAATAATAAATTTACTTAACAAATAATATAAAAATAGAATATCAGTTGATCATTCTGAATCCAAAATATGATTATAGATTAATAATAACATATTTAGATTTTAATATTAGGTTATAAAATTTATTAATAATATATAACATATAAAATAAAAAAATTATTAATTTTATAACTACCAATTTAATTATAATTCAAACATAGTTGAATCATTGAATTTTGAACTAATGACTTAATAGGTTAAATGACTAGTTTTATTTTTAATACCTTAAAAATACAATCATGCTTTAACCCATAAGGAACATTTTAAATATAAATATATATTTTAGGGTCCACAATATTTAAACATGAATTAGCTGGTGGTATTGAATACTAGATAATTACTTCCTCCTATGCATAAAAATTGTCATCTTATAACTTTTAAAATTTTTCACAATATTTGTTACTTTAAAATTCCAATGAAACATTAATTACTTGTTTTATTATTTTACCATTTGTTAATATCAAATGAATCATTTAAGATGGCATTTAAATTAAGATAATTTAGTAAAATACTATTAAATTTTACAATAATCATGATCATTGAATGATTTTCTTCATTTATGTGAAAAACTCTAAAATGATAATTTTTATGAATTGCAGTATAAATTAAAGGGATAATTGAAGTGCACTATTTTTTTTATTTGAAAGTTTATATTATCCGTCTTTGACATGGAAGAAAAATCTAATTAGTTAAATAAATATTTGTTTTATGTCTCAGATTGATAAAATTTACAGTCAGTAACAAAAGATTAACTATTGAAAATAAATTAAGTACATATTCACAAATTTTTTTTTAATAAAATCTAGTAAATTGAAAAAAATATTTTAATATAAAGTTAAAATATAGAAAACCCCTTACATTGAATGAATTGCATATAAAATCCCTAACATTCAAAATTAACCTACTTGAACTGTTACTTTTTGACCATTGATCCCCATACTTTTTCTCTGTTATTTTAGTAAAAGAAAATGTCACGTGGGATTAATGAATGCCACGTATTTTCTGATGTGGAATAAAAAAATTATTAATTTTTCCCACACTTTAAATAAAGGGTCAAAATGTAATTTTACCCCTTATGAACCCCACGTCTCACCTTCCTATTTGAAGATGGTAAATGACGAGAGGTTAATGTAATTTTTGTTTCTTCTTTGCACCTTTTGTTTTATTAATGCAATGCTTTATTTATTTCAAAAATAATTATACAAAAACCTTACTTAGTGGGTTTGGTTCATCTTTTTCCAAACTCAACCATAGTTTTTAACTAGAATTTTTGAGTCTAGTGTGTTTGGCTATCACAAACATGACATTTTAAAAAATGAAACGAGCCCTAAATGATGATTTTCTTAACACACCCATAGACCACCATTTCCATGTAGAAAACCATTGTTAAGATTATTCTATGTTTTAATTAAAATAAATAATGGTACATTTAGCATTGATGACAATGCAGATGACCATTGTGACCCTCTTTTTTCTTTGGCCAATGTAAAGCACACTGAACCACTCTTTCTTCTTTGCTTTTGCTTTTTCTTCTCTCACCCATGTACTCCATCGCCGACAAGGTTTGAAAACCCGACCTCATAGTCCATTGATGCCTCCCGCATTTGGACTGTCGACTTCCTTCCTTCCTTCATCGGCATGTGTACTATGTTCCTTGTGACCACCGGTGTCATCTTGTTGGTTGTGCTCGTTCTTAGGCAGTCTCCTTTGTTCCTTGGATGATGTCATCAATAGCTTCCGAAACATGCACCATCGACTAATCAGATGATGATTCCAGTGAGTTCTCAATCTTATCTTTTCAGATCCATGATTGTGTTGCTTGATCTATGAGTCTGGTACCATCGTAGCTCTATCACTCTATATTTTTAGATATGTGCTTGAAAGACATTATTCAGCTGTGGTCATCGATTTCCCAAAGCCACTAAGTGTGAAACCCAAAACCCATGAACATACTTTGCCGTCGGTGAAGTCTCTGTGAGTCTCTCTTGCCTAGTATTGATTCTGATTCTTCATTAGGTAAATTGGATATTCTAGTGTCAAATTTTGATTTGTCTTTTACATTCCAAGTCTTATGTACGGTTTTTGCTACATGAACTTCTAATCTCTAATTTTTTTGAATGAGTGTAACGGTTATCATATGCATAATGGTTTCTGCTACCGTTAACATACAAGTAAACAATTTTTAAATCCATTAATATTGTTTCTAATTAACAATTTCCATAATTTTTCTTTTTGTGGTTTAAATCTACATTATATTTTTACATGTATCAAGGCATTAATCAAAATTTTGGTTAAATTGAAAATCGTTTAGCCATTCATTGTTTCTGTATCAGGCATGACATGAGTCTTTTATGTAATCTTATATAAGTCCATCTTATTTACTTCTTTTAGTGTTTAATCTTTCCTATTCTTGTTAATATCTTGCTCTGCAGCCTAAAAATTACTTTTGGTTAGGGATTATCTTTTGTTTCCTTTTCAACATCTTTGCTGTAAAATTCTTGATTCTTTTATGTTCAAGCAGAAGTAAAATTAATTATTTTTGTTTTCTATCAATATTTTTGAAGCACCATTGAACTAAGTTACTTTTTACCCTATTCTAGGTAAGTTGGCAATTTAGAGATTTTTGACATTGAATTGACCCTGAAGCTGCATGTGATTAATTAGACTATTAGAAAGTCAGTCGTAATGCATAGTAATCCTTGTGTAGTTGAAGTTCTTACTTTATTCGCTGTTTGGATTAATTGTTGCCAACTTAGTTTATTATGATGTAACAACAATCCATCTCATTCATCTTGAATTAATCCACTCTTGGATGATCTAATGAACTTGAGAGCAAAGTCAATATGAATGCCATCATCATTCTTCAAATATCAGAATTGCAAGTGGCTAATAAAATGATGTTTGCACTTATCATTCTTGGTAATTTTGTCTTTCTGAATTGCTTCCAATTAAGGACCTTGGTTCTTGTGTGTCATTTCTTTATGTGTCATGATGTTTTAAGCTTGGTCATCATGTGTCATTTTCCCTTTGGAATGTGGCAAAACCTTCTAAAGGTTTTGGTTTGATCTCTCCCACGTGTTGAGATCAGGAAGGCCTTTTTTTTTTATAAAAAATAATTATGCAAGGAATGAAATGCAAAGTCCAATAAAATTAAAGGTTTTAATGAGGCAAATGCCAAGATTTATATATTTAAACAAAAAATTAAGAGAGCATTGTCAACAAACAAAATATGCTTAAACTTCAAACCTTTAGTTTATTCTTCTTTTATATGCTTAGAGCTTAACGTGCTCAGCCTATTGCTGCACTTTTCTGTTGATTAATTTAATGAATGCTTTGTATATTGTGAATAAAATAATGAATTGATTGAAACATAGTATGACAACAACTTGTTGTAGTATATGCATAAGTTGAGTTCCAAAAATTTCAATTTCTTCATTTTCTCTGTATAAATTTCTTCATTTTCTCTGTATAAAACTAGTTAAATTTGTAAAATGGAGTTTGACTGCTTTGTTTATATGCATATGCCATGTTGTCTGGGTATATGTCATCAAGCAAATTACCTATAGACTTGTATTTATTTCTTATCTCTTGCATTTTGGAGTTTCTTAATCTAATTATTTTAATCTGTATTGATTTTTAAATTTTTAATGAAACCTCCATAGTTAGTATCATCTAAGAATGATTTTTAATTAGATATTATTTTAATCTATATTGATTTTAATTTGTATCATCTAAGCATGATTTTTAAATTTGACTATATTGAAGTAAGTCATTGTTAGAGACAATAACTCCACATGTGGACATAGTGAATACATTATTTTGATGATAAGGTCAAATTTATAATTATGAGCAACGGAAAAAAGAAAAAGATTACATGGGATCACTATTCAACTAAGCTATTTATCAAATTATGCTTAGAACAATTTGGCAAGGATGAACGCATTGGAGATAACCTATCAAAGAATGGGTGGAAAGCAGTTATGACTGCTTTCAATTAAAAAACAGGAAGAAATTTGACCAAGATGCAATTTAGAAACAAATGGGATAACCTTAAAAAAGAATGGTCTGCTTGGTATAAGTTATTTGCTAATGAAACAAGTTTAAGATGGAGTCCAAAGTACAATACTTTTACTACTCGACATGATTGGTGGGCGAAGAAAGAGCTGATATGAAATAATAGTATAATGACATTTTCTATATATGTATTTTTCTGAAGTATATTAATTTAACTTCATTGTTTACATACATGGAGGAAAATCCACTATATAAAAGATACAGGTACATTGGGCTTCCTTTTTCCAAGGAGTTGATGGTGTTGTTCAAGGATTCAGCGGCATCTAGTATACATACATTGTCACCTAATTCAGGTATTATACCAATTGCCATGGAAGAAGATGTTGATGTCTACCATCCAACCTTGGCTGGTGTTGATGTTGAGGAAGGGTCAGGTGATAGTGATGAAATCCTTGATGGAGGGGGTGCTGGAGAAAGTGGGGAACTTAGTTTAGACATGCAAAACATCAATTTAACTAGTTAGACATGCAAAACATCAATTTAACTAGTTCTCGCAGTACAGATCAAAGCTTAGGCAAGAGAAAGAGGGATGGATCTTATCATTGTAAGCAGAAGAAGAAAAGTGCACCCTCACTAGAGATAGCTTCTGTAGTTAGTAGAATTATAAGTGCCTACAAGAAGCGTACAAATATTATTGCACCACCTGACTTATCAATTACAAAAGTAGTTGCTGAAATTAAAAGAATCCTAGCTATTAGAAATGATAAAAATTGGCTTCCTTGATATGTTGAGCTGATGTCATTGTCTGATAGAGTTAGAGAAACCTATGTTGCAATGAAAGATGATGAGGAAGCATTGCTTTGTTGACTAAGATATAAAGTTTATGAGACATAGACTATTATGTAGTCACTATCATGTAGTGATCATTGTACATATGTAGCTTGGAGATAGCTTATTGGTTTGTTTTGTGTTGTGACTGTTGTGGATGACGATCATCTACTACTTGTTGTTATGTAGCTTGGAGGTTTCTGTGGTTGCTTTTGTGTTATGACTGTTGTAGAAGACTATCATGTACTGCTTGTTGTAGTTATGTACCTTGGAGGTTTCTATGGTTTATTTTGTGTTGTGACTGTTGTATTATACTATCATGTACTGTTTGTTGTAGTTATGTAGCTACCACAAGTTTATATAATGAACTTTGTGTTATGACTGTTATATAGTGACTATTGTAATTACATATGACACTTTTCCATGGAAGGATATCATTAATATGATGATTACATTTAAACTTTTAGGTTTGTTGCATCGATGATGCACGCCGACAAACTATTTTACATGATGATTTAACAGAGGATGAACAAGTCGCTGCATTAATTGGCCAGTATATGATAATGTATTTGTGTAAAGAGTCGTGTAGAACTAATGAATGGACATGGCATTTGTGGGTTCAAGACATTTTGCATGGTCATCCATCTCAATGTTATGAGATGTTTAGAATGAAAAATCAAGTATTTTATCAATTTTGCATTGAATTGGGAAATTATGGGTTGAGAGAGACCGCATGTATGGGCATTCAAGAAATGGTTGCCATATTCTTATATACTGTTGGACATGGAGTAGGAAATAGTGCCATTCAAGAAAGGTTTCAACATTCAGGGGAAATAGTGAGTCGAAATTTTCATGAAGTGTTGAAAGCATGCATTCTCTTGTCACTAGAATACATCAAGCCATAAGATTCCAGGTTTCGTGAAGTTCATAGAAAAATTCAAAATCGTTACTCATTTTTCATTGATGCTATAGGAGTTATTGATAGTACTCATGTCTCGTGTGTAGTGCCTTCCAGTGACCAAATCAAATTTATTGGAAGAAAAGGAATTGCAACACAAAATGTGATGGTAGTATGTGATTGAGACATGTGTTTTATTTTTGTCTTGGCCGGATGGGAGGGCACTGCATATGATGCTCATATATTTAGTCATGCTCTAACAACTCCCAGCCTAAATTTCTCACATCTACCTCCAGGTTGGTTTTTTGTACCCATGCATATTTAGTCTTATTTCTTCTTCTTCATTGACATCACAAATATATGACAATATTTTCATTGTTCATTAGATAAATATTATTTGGTAGATTCTGGTTATTCAACACCAACTGGATATCTTGGTCCATATAAACGTGAATGCTATCACCTTTCAGATTTTTGACGTTCATCTTGTTTTGTAAACCCTAATAAAGTCTTTAATTATCACCATTCATGTTTAATGTATACAATACAAAGGACCTTTGGGGTTTAGAAAAATAAATTCATGATTTTAGGTAAAATGTCAAACTACCATTTTGACACAAGTCTAAATTGTTTGTACAACAATGGCTATACATAACTTCATTAGAAAAAAATCTATTACTGATTTTGATTTTTTGCTTTATGAAGATGGCAACATAAGTGTTGACAATGATGATTAGAATCATGATGGCGATGGTCCAAGCACACTTTTAACTGTAGCCTCTTCAACAATGATAGATAACATTCGTGACTCACTCAAAGGTCAAATAATATTGTACTTTCAACAAAACTAGTCATGTGAGTGTTTAAATATGTTTTTTAAATTAGGAATATTAGTGTTAACTTATAATTAATTTAGTGTATTTGTTATATTTCACCCTTTAGTTATTCAGAAAATTACATTTTTTCACTTATATTTATTTTTGGTAATTAAAATTAACTATATTATTATTATGAAGCATACATCATTCAATTAGTTATATAATATTGTATTATAAAGCTTATGTCCTTTTTTGTAATTATACATCTAAAAATACTTTTAACTTTTATAATCCAAACATGTATCAATTTGACAAACTTATTTTTTCAAAAAAAATACCCAAACATACTTCACTTTTATAAATTTCATTTATTTTAAATTAAATTTATAAAATTGAGAACCAGACGGATAGAGTATTCAACCTAAAATCGGCACCTCTTCCTAGGGTTTAAGTGGACCTAGATAATGGATGTACATGAGGATAAAAACATAAATAATCGAACCCAGTAATCAATTAACGTATATCTTGAATGAATAAAAAAGATAACGTATATATTGATGAAGAAAAAAAATTGATATATCATTAATTATTATTGAATAAAAATATGATATAGTTTAAATAAAACTTAAATCTTAAAGTCTTAACACGTGATGACCGTATGCAATAAATGAATATATGAAAGTAAAATTGGTAAAGAACATAACCTAAATCAAACGCATTCGATAGGCATAAGAAGATGAATGAAATTGAAATATATATAAATGATTTTAAAAATTAAAAAGTATTTTTATATCCACATTTTTTAAAAAGTCTGTTAATCATTATAAGGATATAATAGTTATTATAAAAAATCTTCTCCCTCTTCCCTTTATTGCTAAGTATTAAGAAACTAATCAAGCTGTTAGGTTTTGCTAGGTCTCATTCCCTAATCCTAGATCCCTTAAGCCAAAAGCATCTATTTATAAAAAGTTGCCAAATTAAGGTTGGATCATTAATATAATAATTAATAAAAAGTTGCCAAATTAAGACTACAAAGATTTGTAGCCTTAATATAATAATTAATAAAATAATATCAGCAAAGATGTTTGGCTTTTCTCCACTTCCTTTTAGTGCTTGTTTGGTTCTCCTTTTTGGAAACCAAACTGTATTTTCTAACCACCATTTTTTTCTTTTTTATCAAAATAGTTTTTTAGTAAACTTTTCTACTTTTATCCAAACTTCATTTTGTAAACTATGATTATTTTAAAAGTACTTTTATAAAAAGGCAAACCAAACGGGCACTTAATACATTTTCTCTCCACTTGTTAGTTGGATCATTGGATTAAATTTAGATGATTTATATTCAATATTTTGTAAAACTATTATTAAAATATTAAATTATAAAAAATAAATTATTTAATCTAAACTGTTAAAATTTGATCTAAATAGTTCAAAAGTACAATTAGGAAAACTATGAAAAGTGAAGAGAAAGTGGATAGGAAGGGAAGTTAAGAGAAGCCAAACCTCTAACCTAAGCACTCCTAATACTTAATAGGAAGGGAAGTTGTTTAAGGATTAGTTACTTGAACTTCACTTATCTGTGACTGTGCATTGTACTAGATAAGTAATGATTGAATGAAATAGTGGATAATATATCTCATACATTGAAATTTGAAGAAGTTATACAAGCTCACAATAACAAAAAAAAAAAAAATTCAAAGTTGAATTCAACATCACAAATTTTGAAATATAATTGTTAGAAACTCTATCATGCTTCTTAATTACAAGTAAACATCCTAGTTAAATGAATCTAAAAATTAAAATTGTTATCTTTATAATGAAAAAAAAAAGAAGCAAAGAGAGAAGGGGTGGGAAGAAGAAGAGAGAACAAATTAGGGTAAGGAAAAAAAGAAACGGAAGTAAAAAAAAATAATGGTACATGAAAGTTAGTAATGAAATGGGAAAAGTTAATATAGAAGTTTTTATAAGAAGTTAATTAAATAATGAGGTGGAAGTTTTAAAAACCTTTAAATGTGAAATTTGAATAAATATTAAATAAGTTATATCAATAAATATTTATTTATTAAAATAAAAAAATACAAAATCGAAATTTTTTATACAATCCCAACCTAAAGCAATGTATTTTTTTAATCATTAAAAATTATAAATTTTAATTATGACATTAATGTAAAACAAATAGAAGAAAATGGCCAAAACATCTCAGGTCAAATTAATTAATAACGTTTAAAATCAATAAATAGAATTATGGTCATCCCAAAAGCAATATAGTACATTTAGCTTAGGGGTGAAGTTCATATTTTATTATTCTTTCAACAAAATTACAAGTTATTTAAAACTATAAACATTTAAGCAAGTTAAGATCTATTCATAGGTCACTGGAAAAAATGACTTCTTATAAAATTATATATAATAGATACAACTGAAAATTAATCTTTTTTAAGACGTAGGAATTACGGATCTAGGTTTTCTTCTCTTAAGAATGCCTTTTCTCCAATTTTTTTTTTAAATTCATATGTTGTAAATTTTATATGTCGCACTTTGTTTTAATTTTTTTGAGCCATCGTCATGGATTAAAAAGTTAATTTACCAAAATGCCTTAATCTCGCATTAAGCATAGACCATGGTGTCGTCATAGCATGCGACTGAAAGCTCCAACATCCATCAGAGAGTCGTCGCCTCTAGTCGTCCCGTCTCGTCTCCGCATAAAACCTCAGTCCCTGAAGTGCCCACAGAACCAGAAGCAAAGCCTCCATCTTTTGATCTCCTTCCTCATCTCTCGCATTTGCTAATGGTGGATCAGCATTGAACCCGCTTCATCTCTTGGTGACGCTAACCGGCGCTTCTAGTATTTTTCTGGCCGAGCAAATGGGGACCCCTCATAGATCTGGATATTGGGTTCTGATTGTCCTGGTTTGTTTGGGACTGTTAGGTATTGGTCCTGCTTTTGCTGACACTCGAAGGCCCAAGAACGTGCAAGTTGCTCTTCGGGCTAAGTGGTCGGGTACCCCGTTGCTTTTAGAAGCTGGGTACGTTGTTATTGTAATTTCCAAGTTCTTTACTTAATGCGAGAGCCACTTTGATGAACTGATTGCTTTCTGTTCCTGGACTAAACTAGTATGGATTCTCGGTGTGTCCATGTATACCAAACCAAAAATAAAGAGACTAATTTGAAATGGAAATGGGAAGGATGTGTGTCATGAACTTACAATGTGTAATAGTACAAGCAGACTTGTGGGTGAAGATAATTTATGAAATTCTCCGAATGCACCCAGCCTTTCAATGCTACTTTCCTCCAAAATTTACCATTTTAAGGTTTTCTTCACATTCTATATTTCAATCCTGCTGGTAAGGAGAAAAGAGAATAGATTTTGGGAACGTAAATTTACTTTATTATTAATATTTTAACCCTGAATATTACGTTTTGGTGGGAGGTTCTTATCTCAGATATCTTAGAAGAAAATATTATTATAGCTGTAGAGGAAGCTTGATTTGAACTTCTTAGTTTGTAAATTAGTTTATCAAATAGAGTTTTGGAATATTCAACAGAAGTGAAGATCATGGAATTTGATTTATATCTAAAATCATTTAACTCATGGAATAACCCTATAGGTTTTTAACTAGTGTCACTTGTCCAACTTTATGTATGGAGACATAAAAAACCAAGAATGTGTGATGATTTCTGTTTAGTTCATGTGGCAAATCTAACTGTGGTGTGTATTGTCTTCTTTATGATTCTCCTTTTTTTTTTTCCTTTTTTGTGGAAACAGTGAATAATCTTCAGCTAACATGAGTTAGTGAAATGCGATTGTTTATCTATGTTTGAGCTTGATATAACTTCCATGTTCTTCCTTGTAAACAGTGAATTATTATCTAAAGAACAGAAAGACCTTTTCTGGGACTTCATTGAGGTTTGGCTAAATACTGAGGAGGATGCTGTTGATTCTCAAACGGCTAAAGATTGTCTCAAAATAATTTTAGAACATGGACAGCCTCTTTTAAGTGAACCATTAGCATCACTGTTTGAGTTCTCTCTTTTGCTGAGATCAGCATCCCCAAGATTGGTGCTTTACCAGCAATTAGCGTATGAGTCTCTTTCATCCTTTCCTCTAGGTGATGAAAGTTACTCAAACAATAACAACGAGGAAAGTGGTGAAATAATGAAGGACAATGAAAGTACAAAATCAGATCATCTGCATGATGGTGTTAACCTGGAAAGTCCTAGGGGAAAATGTTGTTGGGTGGATACTGGTGGGCATTTGTTTTTTGATGTTTCTGAACTAAACTTATGGATTCACAGACCAGTTGAACTGTGAGTGCTTTTGTCTTTCCATGCTCTTGACCTTTTTATTATTTTAGTATTATTTTCAATTTCAATTATATGCTGCATAATATCCCTCAAACATTAATTTAATGTTACCAGGGTAGATGATTCATTTCAGCAACCTGAAATATTTGATTTTGATCATGTCCATCACGATTCAAGTATTGGAAGTCCTGTTGCTGTCCTTTTTGGTGCTCTTGGAACTAATTGCTTTAAGGAGTTCCACATTGCTCTTGTTAAAGCTGCTAAAGAGGTTGATACCCTAACTTTTTGTTTCTAATTTTGTCATATGGGAACATCATATGCTTTTTCTACTTGTTTTGGGAAAATTATGATTACAGTGGATAAGCATCCTACTGCACTACCCTTTAAATTGGATTTTCTTTCACCAGTATTTAATTCCATGTGATCGAACCATATTAGTAGTTTAATATGATAATTTTATATCGTTATATTTATAAAACCTATGAAGATGAAAGAAAGATTAGAGATTGGGTGAAAGGAGGTATATCTGTCATAAAAGTAATTGAAAATGGAATAATTTGTGTTTGTGTATGAGAAATACATCTTCTCTGTTTCCTAAACAATTGTAGTTGTAACTTTCGTGATTAATGAGTTCTATCTATGGTTTATATAACTTTTTCTTGGTTTGAGGATTTGATATATGCACAAGTAATAAAAATGCATGGGAGGGAACTATAAATTTATATGATATTAAGATTGGCAAAATAAACTGTTGATTTTCCACTTACTGGAGTTTGAGTGCTTTACCCTCTATGTGCACGCATGCGTGCATGTAAGGTTATACATCAAGTTTTCTCACTAGCTTGGGGGACTTTGTTAGTCTATTAAATGATATAAATGGAATTAAAGGTTTGGGTTTGATACTTTAAAGCAGGGGAACAAGGTATGTATTGTAACCACATGAAGTTCTGAACTCTAGAAACTTTTAAGTATCTGAACCCACTTCTGGATTGAGTTATGAAAAGAAAATCTGAGATTTAAAGTGGTCATATAGTTGGTGATCAGATGGCCCATCTAGGTATTGAACTTTATTAATGCATGAAGTAAGCTTTCATATCTTTGAAAAGTATATACTACAAGTAACTTTATGTTTTAATGGCTTTGAAAAACCAAAATCTTGTATTCCTAGTTGATTATATTCTGCTTATTTATACGTGTTTTTCCTGCAAGTATTGACATTTTGACTTATGGATTTTTAGGGGAAAGTTAAGTATGTACTCAGACCAGTGTTGCCTGTGGGTTGCGAAGCAAAATCTGGCCATTGTGGTTCTATTGGTGCAGGCCAAACCTTAAACCTGGGTGGTTTTGGTGTGGAACTTGCTCTAAAGAATATGGAATATAAGGCCATGGATGACAGTACTGTAAAGAAAGGTTAGTATGATTGATAGTGCTATAGAGTGCAGACTGTTCTAGCCCATAAGGTTTTATATTTTGAATATAGAAGCTATTTTGGTAAAGAAAATGGCACTTGTGAAGTGTAATTGCCTGATTCTATTAGAGTGTAAATGTGTTGACTAGATAAAGAGTTTGTATTAGCATGTTTAGCGTGTGACTTAATCGATATTTAGTAGGTTATGATTGTGTAACTAGTAAGTTACTATTTTTGTAGTTATGAGTACTCAATGTCTCGTAATACTCTCCTATAAATACCAAGTCTTCTATAGATTAGAATTAACTAACTATATGTCATTCAAGAGTGCTTCTCTCCTTTCTCCATATTTCACATGGTATCTTTTGGACATTTAAGCGAGGTGGGAAACTCTTTCTTAAAAGCTAGTTATTGAGGTGGGAGAATTAATCTGTTCAAATGTCCTATAAAAGTGTCTCATAATACTTAACATGAGACTTAGGCATCTCATACTATCTTAATCTCCATAAATTGGCTCCTTTGGAGAGTCAATGTCCTGGCGGCTACACTTTGTGACATTGTAGTTGGTCACACTTAACTTCCTTGTCGGTTAGAACCCTCCAATAGTTAGGACCCTTTGCAATATGCCTTTTTTAGAACCGTCAAGTACTAGCTTTGATATCAATTGATGGACACTCATAAGAGGCTGGGAACCCTCTTCTAAAAGATAGCTATTGAGATAGAAGAAAGAACTAACTGACTTGAATATTCTATAGAGCATCTCATACTATCTAATGTGAGACTTAGACATCCCATCCTATCTTAGCGTCCATCAGTATAGGAGCCTGTTAAGGCCAAAACTCTTCTTTCCTTTCAGTCAGCCTTTCTCCAATGATTGCTTCATTCCAGTCACTATGTGCATTTGACACATGACCCCCACCAATTACGTTTTAAGGGTTTTCTCTCCTTTCTCCATAGTTCACAGATTCTTCTTTCCAAGTTTTTCCTTTAACTCAATTATATCCATTTTTCTGTTTCTCTTTCTAGAATTTGATCATTTTGTTAAAACTCCTTTGTGAAATTTCTTATCCAGGTGCGTTTATTTTTGTTTTCATTTAATTTTAGTTCGTTTCATTGGGTAATATTATTATGCAACAATTCCCACTGGTGGAGATGTATGAACTCATTACGCAGATTTTTTTTTTTTTTTACTTTATCATGCATTGGAATTCAAATTTGAGCATTTCATGAAATATGAACTATAATTTTGGAAACACATACTGAAAAGGGTTTCCTAATGTCAAATATTCCAGAATTCACAATCTCATTGATGTTCTTTATATAGTTCATCCAAATAAACTGATCCTAACCATTGATTATTTTGACAAGAATAGTTTACTTGTAGTTGCAAATAATCTTATTAATCTTGTTGGTTGCAGGTGTGACTTTGGAGGATCCCCGGACTGAAGATCTTAGCCAAGATGTCAGAGGATTCATATTCTCCAAAATTCTGGTTGAAATCACTCTTCTATTTGTATTGAAATTTACACATGCTAAATATAAGTGGTGACATTTGATACATTGTTTTTTTTTCTGGGGTGTCAATTTGAGCTATCGAAACATGACAACAGCATCATACTAGAGGAGCAGATGAGTGGATTAAACTGTCAATACTTATGTGAAATATGCTGATGACCTTCGGGACTGCTTTTATTCTATTTTAATTATTAATGAAGTTCCCTCGACATGCTATCAAGTAAAAAGGAATTTCTAGTAATCAGTATTGTGAATGATCAATATGTACTTCCGGAAAAGATCTGAATATGCTGCCATTCTGTTTTAACACTGCCTTGAAGATGGTTATCTTTGGAGTAGTCTGTTTGGATTCTTTAAAGGGAACCTGGGTCTGTCAGAGTTGGCAAGATTTTTACTAAAATTTTTTGTAGAGGGAAGGTATGGAAAATTCTTTGGCTGTGTCCTCCTTTTGCACAGCTGCAATCTTTAATCGGTGGGATATGTTGTTTCTTTCTGCCTTATATGTGAGTGTCAGCTAGCTCATTTGTTTTTCGGTGTTAGGGGGTGGGTAGGTTTGTTGAGGGCTTAGCTCATTTGAGATTCACCCTACAGGGTTGAGGCCTGTTTCAAGATGAAATTTTTTGCTTTTGCTTTTCGTTTTGTTCTGTGTAGATTTCTCAACCTCTGTTATGAATTGCTTTTCTTTCTTCTAATATATTCTTGTTTTATATAAAAAATGACATTAGAGGTTTTGGTAGAAGTAAGAATTCCTATTTCTTGAAGAGATTCACACTTTTTTCTTTGCTTATTGCATTTAACTAGTGTAGTTTTGAAAGTTTAAGAACTATCTTTCTTGTTTTATATTGTTGTTTGTGTGGTTTCAGTTCTGGTATTCAGCCCCTCGTTATTTCCATGGGCTTCACTTGCTAGTCATGTTTTTTTATTAAAGCTGTCCTTGGAAGAAAGGGTTTAGGGATCGAAATACATACCAGGGCTCACTCGAGCCCAAGACATTGTGGATTCAGTATTGTCAGACTCACTACTCACTGAACCACAAAGGCATAGGCGGTGAATGTTGGGCTTTGAAAGGGCACCAAGAACATAAGATATGAGTAGCAGAGATGAGAATATTGTAATGGATATGTGATCATACAAGAATAGATAAGATAAGAAATGATTGTATACGAGGGAAAATCGGACTAGCACCTATCGAAAAGAAAATGGTTGAAAATTGTTTAAGGTGGTTTGTGTATGTACAAAGAAGAGGACAAAAGAAGCTAGTAAGGAGAGTTGATTAAATGGCTTGGAGTCATATCAAAAGGCATAGAGGAAGACCAAGAGTGACATTAAGAGAAATTATAAAGCATGACCTGTTGGTTAATGATTTATTTGAAGAGATGGTATTTAATAGAGTCCATTAGTGCCGTATGATCCATGTAGTCGATCCCACTTAGTGGGATAAGACTAATGTTGTTGTTGTTGTTGTCCTTGGAAGAAGTTCCCAAATGTAGTTAATGGATATTATATTTTGGAGATGAAGAAACCCATTCTGTAATTCTCATTTTTAAGTAAAGAAATGTGATACAACACATAAGATATATTTGTTTGTTTAAATTTCAGATTAGCTGATTAGGTTTTACATAATGGAGCAGCATCTGGCGTGAGATAAACATAGAAGAATGCATGCCTAATTGCCTATGATGGTAACATAAAGGAAATACTGAGAATGGGCAAAAATGGCACATTTTTTAACTATTATATGTTATGTTCATTGACTCATTTTAATATATTTCTTTTTATTTAATTATACTTCCCACCCTCTTACCAAACTCAAAATTCATTTGGTCACCAGAGTTATGGATGATTTTGTTTTTGTCCACTTATAGGAGCGCAAACCTGAGCTAGCGTCTGAGATAATGGCTTTTAGGGATTATCTTTTGTCATCAACTGTATCAGACACTCTTGATGTTTGGGAACTAAAGGGTATTTTTATCATTTTTTCCTATTACTTGAATTTGATGATAATGGACTTTTTACTTTGCTTAGTTGAACTTTGTTCTATTTATTTTCTCATGACAAACAGATTTAGGACATCAAACAGCTCAGAGAATAGTCAGGGCTTCTGATCCTCTGCAGTCAATGCAGGAAATTAATCAAAACTTCCCTAGCATAGTTTCTTCTTTGTCTCGCATGAAGGTGCATAATCTTGTTACTTATATTTATTCTTTTTTTAGGCTGAAATCTTGTTACATATGTTAGATGCTCAGATATTTAAAAACAATTTCCTCCTAAGTAATTTTGTCTTTAGTCCTTATATAGCTGTGACATTTGACAGCTTGATGATCATGTTAAAGATGAAATAATGGCAAACCAGCGCATGATTCCTCCTGGCAAGTCTTTAATGGCTCTCAATGGTGCTTTAATCAATGTCGAAGATATAGACCTTTATCTGTAATGCCTTTTCTCCTGCTGGCATCTTTTAAATTATCATAGTGAAGCATTTCATTTTTATTATGTGCCTATAATGTACCTTATAATTGCTACTATCCTACTCCCTTCAGCAGTTCAGCTTATTAAAATTGCTGTTCTATTCCTATGGTTCCTTGATTTACACACTAAGAGTCAGAGCTAAGTCTATCTGGAAAATTATTATGAGATGTGTTGATTATGGGTGTGCTTATTTAAGGAAGCTTAGATATTGGGTGAATTTATTATATAACATTTTACCAGGTCAATATCAGCTGCTTCCCTTTTTTACATTGTGATGCAGCCACTTCTACGTAGGTTTTTGGTCCTATGACTTTGGAGCAATTCTTATAGATTATCTTTGGAGGGTTTGGAAGGAGAAAGGGATGCAAAAGTTGTTAGTGGTGCAGTTTTTTGCTTTGTGTATTTGGTCGGAGTGGAATGGTTTTATTTCCAGGGTGCTGTGTTATCTTACTGTTCCTCTGGTGGATATTTAAGATTTCCTAGCTTTGGTCTGGTGCCATTCCAATGGGTTCTTTCAGTGATGCGAAGGGGTTGGAGAGCTTAATTTCACTGTTGAGCTTGTTTGTCACTTTGTTGTAATTTTTTCCTTTGATATTTTCATATCCTCCTTTCTGCTTTAAGCTCCTTTTTTCTTTATATAATGAGTAAATCACACAAACCTCCTCTAAGTTTTGCTAACATTACACCAAACCTCTTCTTAATCAAAAATGTTGTGTTATATCTTCATCTAATTTTAATTTCTGTCTCAAACTGACCTCCATTAACCTAAACACATTTTTTATGGAGGATATTTTACTCAAAAAAATTGGACTAAATCATATATTTTGAAAATAGAAGAAAGGTTGGTGTAATTTCAGTGAAATTTGGGGGATTTATTTAATTTATTTGAATAATATTTTACTTGATCTAGCATGTAAAATTTTCTGTTTATACCTTCGTTTTAGATATTTAAAATGCTACTGTAGTAATATCCATTGAACATATTATTCTATTGCTCACAGTAATTTACCAGAAATTATTGTCAATTTGTCATCGACGTAGTCCTTTCACTGCAAGCTTGGATAATGACTATTGAAAAGCTAAAAAACATCCCAACTTATCTCTAGATGCCTCCTCAGCTCAGAGAACATGAAGTTAAAGCCTGGTGTTGATTAAATCTTTCTTGGATAATTTTTGGTTTTGTATAGTTTGTTTAAGCTCTTGTGGCTATCTTAATCATTTATTTGGATGAAAATTTTCTAATTTCTGATATTATATTCCTTTAATCATTTATTAGGTTGATAGACTTGATCCATCGAGACCTGTTGTTGGCTGATCAATTCTCAAAATTAAAGGTGAACAATTTCGAATCTTTGTGTATATTTAAAATTTTCTTGTTACTGGACTGATTTCTTGTAAATTTGTTCACTGACTAATCATGGACAGATGAAAAATTAATAAATTATAATCTGGGGCACTCTAATGCTTGAGATTTCATATAACTATAGATTATTGGGTAAATTGGGCAAGATGAATTTTTAGAAGTAAAGAAGAATGGTCACTAAGAGAAAATTTAGAATAAAAAGGGGGAAAAAGGAGTAGGAAATGTGGTTACTGGTATTAATCTGGCAAAGAGAATGGCACAATTAAATTTAATTTGATATATGCTGAAATAGTTCAGAAAGAAAATTGATGTGTGCAATATTTGCAGAAGTTTGCACATTATTGATACTATCATTGTTTTAAGAGTTTATGCACCATTTGTGTCATTTATTTATTTTTGGCTTTATCTCCTTTTTTCTAACTGAAAACTGTTAAGAATCAGTAGAAATATTATAGAGGATCTTTGAGTATTTGTTAACTTTAATAAATTGTCACCTTTTTGTTTCTCTCTTTCTCTCTCTCTCTCTCTCACACACACACACACACACTCAAATAATAATAAAATGACTATTTTAGGGTGCCGCCAGGGAAGCAGGTGGTCAAATATATGCCAATTTTGCATATCCTTTATAAGAAACTTAAAGCATATGTTTTACAGTTCGTTGATGCTTTGCTTTATATTTATACTGTAATACTGATATGGCCCCACAATTGCAGATCCCACATAGCACTGTGCGGAAACTACTCTCAACTTCACCTCCTTCAGAGTCTAGTACATTCCGTGTTGACTTTCGTTCAACACATGTACATTATCTCAACAACTTGGAAGAAGATGCCAAGTATCGAAGATGGAGGAGCAATTTAAATGAGGTGAATTCATTTTAATTTTAATTTATATTAAAAATAAGATTAGCTTATATTTTCAAGTTATCCATGCTGTAAAGTCTTATCTGAATAAAATTTGTATTTTATTTTGTTTAGATCTTGATGCCAGTCTTCCCTGGGCAGCTGCGTTATATACGTAAAAACCTTTTTCACGCTATTTATGTACTTGACCCAGCAAGCACTTGTGGTCTTGAGGTAAGTTTATATCCTCCTGTGTAACATTTTCCTTTCTGTTGACTGTAAATTTTCCTTTTTTAATCCCTCATTATATTGCCTTTTTTGAAACCTTGCAGTCAATTGATATGATCTTATCATTGTATGATAATAATTTGCCTATGAGGTTTGGTATTGTGCTGTATTCTTCAAAGTACATCATGCAGTTGGAAAATCGTTCCACCAAGGAGAATGGAAATAACTTTGAGGAGGACATATCCACTAAGGTAACTTCTCCTTTTTCTGTTCATATTAGATATGTTTTTTCATTTCTTTTCTTTTTTTTTTTTCACACTGACACAGACACCAACACAAACACATACATATGTGTGTGTAGTAAACATCATGGAAAGCTGCTGTTATATATTTGAGTTTTTCCTACTTACATGATAATGAAGTATTCTGTCTGCTTTTTTCCCCCCCAGATTATACGTCTCTTCATCTACATCAAGGAGAACTATGGCATTCAAATGGCTTTCCAATTTTTGAGTAATGTATGAATTGAATGCGCACTATCTTCAGTTTACTGTGTCTCGATGACCTTGTTGCATCATTGCTTTTATGTGGATGACAATGAAATTATATGCAAGTACATGACTGAAAATCCAGATTACATATCATTAAGAAAATTGATAGATGCATTTATATGTTGTACATACGATTTCTTCCATGTATAATGAAATTAGCTTTGTCTATTGTGTATTTTATGCCATCTTATTTCAAAATTAGAATCTGCCAAATTTACTGATTTTGCCCATAAGTCATAACCGCAAATTGTGACCTTATTATGCATTTTGTTTCTTTATTTGTGCTTATATAATATATAATAATATAATATAATTTTTCTAGATAATCTGTATATATATCCTGGGATATAGTACAAGAAAAGGTTCCTATATCCCAATGGCTAATTTTTTTTGGCTTCCTAAATGGTTTCCCCTCCCTATCAACTCTGCAAGAAAGGGTAAAACCAGGGATGGATTGAAGAATATATTATGGAGGGAAGGTTTTTGGTTCCCCCCCCAAAGGTTGGGGGGGGGGGGTGTTTGGGGTAATTATGGATATAAAAGTTGTCTTATTTTAGATTGTGTTTGATCTTAGGTCTATAACTCACTTTTATCATTACTTGATTAGTGCTTATTAGTTATTGGCAAATGAGTTTTTGTGACTCATTTCTTAGTCATGTATATCACTAATTTATGCATTTCATTATTGAAAATATGAAATGAAGATATTATTAGTCACATTGTTTCTTTTTTCCCCTCGTCTCTTTTGATTTATTCAGTTGTCTAGATAATCATTATTGTATGAATTTTGGGAAGTTACCAAAACTGACTGATCAACCTTTTGTCTAAGTATTCTTGCTACATGGTTTCATCTCTTCCCGTGAAGTGTTTTGTAACACATTTTGGGACATTTGAAATTGTTCTTGCTTGCAATCCTATTGAAGGACTTTTATTGTCCATGTGTCACAGGTAAACAAATTGCACATTGAGTCAGATGGCTCTGAAGATGCCCTTGAAGTGCACCATGTTGAAGGAGCATTTGTAGATACATTATTGTGAGTTTTATAGAAATTTTTATGGTCTTGTGTGCTTTTGATGTTTCTCTATTATGGTATTCCTATACTTGCGGTAACATTCTGTGTTTAATTATTTTTTGCTTTTATTTATCTATTAGATATAGAATACCTGGATTAATATTACAATTTCTGTAGACCAAAGGCCAAATCTCCACCTCAGGAGATATTACTTAAGCTGGAGAAGGAGCAAAAGTTGAAGGAACTGTCACTAGAAAGCTCCACGTTTGTCTTTAAGCTTGGCTTGTCTAAGTTACGATGTTCTCTGTTGATGAATGGACTTGTTATTGAACCAACTGAGGTAAAGATTCAGATATTGAAACGTTTGCCTCTGCCTGCCGCTTGATTTCGCATTTGGAATTTTATTCTAATAGTATTATTTTATAGGCTGTTAGTAGAATAACTTCTGCCACTTTTCTTTTGTAATTGATTTTAACAGGAGGCTCTTTTAAATGCCTTGAATGATGAGACTCCAAGAATACAGGAGCAAGTGTATTTTGGACATGTAAATTCTCAAACTGATGTATTAGCCAAGTTCCTATCAGAAGCTGGTATTCAACGCTATAATCCACGGGTATAAATATTTTGAGATCTGTAAATTCTAGGATGCTTGTGTAAAAACTGTTACTAACATGTTTTGCATGTTGATCCTTTGTCTTAGATTATTTCTGATAGTAAACCGAGATTCACATCTCTTTCTATGCTTATTTCTGGAGAGGGACCTTTAGCAAATGACATCTACTACTTGTATTCTCCTGGAAGTAAGCTATTTAATTTAATTCTAAAATAATAGGTTCATTCTTGCTATCTGTTTCTTTTGTCTTCACATGTTGATTGTTTTGATTCAACCCAGCAATAGATGATGTGAAGTCTGTTACTCATCTTCTTGCTGTTGATATCACCTCAAGGAGTGGGATGAAATTACTTCGCCAAGGCTTGTTTTACCTGGTTAATATCAATACTTTTCTTAAATTTTCTTGGTTCTTTCTTCTGTTTTTGCCTAACATCTGTCTTGATTACCAATATATGCACTGCATTTAATTATTAGTAAAGTTTCTTGGTTTTCTACTGTATGCTGCAGATAGAAGGGTCTAAAAATGCTCGAGTAGGTGTTCTCTTCAGTGCCAATCAAAGTGCTCATTTGTATCACCTTCATTTTGTGAAGGTTTTTGAAATCACTGCATCTTCATATAGGTTTGTGTTTGGGTTTTTGTACATTGATTAGTATTTAATTGTGTAGTTTTACAAATACCTAGTTCCCTATTCAAAGTACTGTTTGTGTATGAGATGTTCTGATGCATACATATTTACAGCCATAAGAAGAATGTATTAGATTTCTTGGATCAACTGTGCTCATTTTATGAGCAGAACTACATCTTTGCATCAGTTGTGGCAGCTGACAGTGCTGAAGCATTTATTGATAAGGTCTGTGACCTTGCTGAGGCTAGTGGTTTACCATCTAAGGGCTATAGGTCTGCCCTCCAAGAATTTTCTGCTGAAGGAGTGAGAAAACATTTGATAAAGGTACTCCTAGTTGCTTTGCCTTATGGACAATTGGATTCTGGTGCATTTCTGACCAACTGCTACCCCTTTTCCTGCCTCATCTTTTTTTGCCCCTTTAATTGGAATTATGAACATTTATAGATGCGTCTATTTGTCTTCAGGTGGGAACATTTTTGTATAGGGTACTTGGGCTGGATTCTGGTGTTAATGCTGTCATCACTAACGGAAGGGTAAGGTTGTTTTAATGTTTCTGGCTATATCTTGTCCTTGTTGACCAATTATGAGCTGTGATCTTCACTTCTTATTTTCAAGTACTGTGTGTTTCTTTTCCCACCAAATTTGATGCCAATTTTTCATCATTGACAAAACCTGCATTTCTCACCTTTATATTTTTATTTTGTAGGTTACTTATCCTATTGATGAAGGTACATTTTTGAGTGATGATTTGCATCTTCTGGAATCGGTGGAGTTTAAGCAGAGGACAAAACACATTCTGGAAATAATTGAAGAAGTGAAATGGCAGGATATTGACCCGGACATGCTAACAAGGTTTGTTGATTGTTGCTTTTCCTGTTTCTTGTTTTTCCCCTTTAATGCTTGTCCTTGGAGGACATCATGTCCTCTAACTTGGCACTTCTTTTTTATATTTCTTAGTGTAATTTTTTATTTTAAAAACTGGCATTCTTAAAAATTGGCATTTTTGATAAATAACTGTTTGGTGAAAAATGAGCGTCCAAAATGAACATCAATAGTTCAA
Organism: Adenanthera pavonina; assembly: GCA_026686845.1. Lineage (NCBI taxonomy): Eukaryota > Viridiplantae > Streptophyta > Magnoliopsida > Fabales > Fabaceae > Adenanthera > Adenanthera pavonina. The sequence goes on from JAIVEN010000017.1 coordinate 18,305,794, forward strand.
TATTAACATTACATTGAAGTATAGTACGAAAATGAATAGATTTTTTTTTCTCTTTTTTAAATTGAAGAGTTAGATTGTGTTTACTTGCATCTAGCGGTGACATATTGGCTAGTCGGATGGCTTTTGAGTTGAGTTGTATTTGAGTTGGTCAAACTTAACCTCAAGATATGCTAAACTACAATGGAAAAACTTCTTAGATAATCCAATTCCGTCCATGAACTTTATTGTGGATGGGCATCCCTCTATTGATTGATATTATCATGAAAATTGAAAGTGAAAAAAAATTACATTACTATTCAGGCTTTAATTGTTTATTGGTTTAATTGGTTTGTTATATCCTCACAGACTGCCTTTATTTAACTTATCGTTCTATCATGCTTTGTGTGCCATAAGTTTTATTTGGACTTTTATGGAAATTTTGATGCAACGTGACTATTGTATAGTCTTATCAAAAGCAACTTACAGTTGTTCAACCTTTATCTTTTTTTGGGCAAATCATTGATTCATGAATGCTCATTTTGCTTGCAGTAAATTCATCAGTGATGTCATCATGATCATATCATCTTCAATGGCTACACGGAGTAGGAGTTCTGAAAGTGCTCGTTTTGAGATATTGAATGATCAACATAGGTAATTTTAACTACCAATGATGCATTCAATTTACATAGGAAACAGGGGTTATTGAAAGTAAAGGAGTGATTTCTTATACTGATTGCTGATTTAGCTGTACTGTTATTCATAATGATATTCCATTGCCTGTTCTCTGCAGTGCCATCATTCTAAATAGTGAAAATTCTAGCATTCATATTGATGCTGTTCTTGATCCATTAAGTCCAACCAGCCAAAGGTTATCTGGAATTCTTCGAGTTTTGTGGAAATACGTTCAGCCCAGCATGAGGATTGTATTGAATCCATTGGTCAGTTGATATCTATTGTTCTACTTTCATTTGTAATCAGCAAACATCTTGTTTTTTCATTATATATGTGTTCATGCTTGAGTCTTTTATGCCTATGGGATCAAGAATGAAAAGAGAATCCTACGCTCAGCTAGAATTTAAGATGACAACAGCCCAATTGTTGTTCTTGTGCTTAAACGGTGAATTTGCCTTTGATGAACTCTAGGCCAGCTTTTGTGCTAGCGTATGTTTGTATGTTTGGGCTTTTTTTTTTCGGTGAGAATGTTTGGGAATTTATTAATTAACTTTTCATTGCAACTTTTATTTGCACAAATAATATCATTTTACTTAATCCATTCAAATGTCATGTATGGGCTTGTCAGGATAGCTCAAGATTTGGAAAAATATATCTAAACCAAAAGGAAGTATAATATTTCATTGGTACAGAATCATTGCAGTTGATGTATAAGTGCTGTGGCAGAAGTCACATTTCAGTGACTATTCATAATGCTTACCACCTGTATAAATCACATTGTTTATATGTCAATAATCATTAATTTTCCTAGGGAAAAAACAACACATGCTTCTGTCTCTAGATGTGCTTGTGGGTTTTTATTGATCCTTGACCCTTTGATATGCAAACGATGTATGGCAGGATTTATATTTTAATGACTTTGTTATATTTTCTCCTGTATAAATTGCATTTTTCACATATTAATATCCAAACACTAAAAAATAAAAGCTATACACACTTTCTATCTCTAGATGTACATTTGGCTTTTATAAATCCTTCAACCTTGACCCTGTGACATGTATTGCCAATGTTTATTAAGGAAGTGACTTGTATTTTCTATCATCTGTATTTTGTTCTATTTAACTTTCAACAGAATGCTCAAGTGAATCTTTTATCCTCACAATAGTGAATGCTATTCTTATTTCATGCCAGAGTTCCCTTGCTGATCTTCCTCTGAAGAGTTACTACAGATATGTAGTACCTACATTGGTATATCCTTTACTTTTACACCTCTTTGATAATCCTGATATGATATTTGGTGTGGTTTCTCAGGTTTTCTGTCTTGTGCAGGATGATTTGAGCAACGCTGACTCTACAATAAATGGCCCTAAGGCATTTTTTGCCAACATGCCCTTGTCTAAGACTCTCACCATGAATCTTGATGTTCCTGAGCCTTGGCTTGTCGAGCCCGTTATTGCTGTGTATGTGTTATCGTCAATACATATTTCTTTAATTTGTTGAATACTGGATTTATCTATATTTTATGTGTACTTGCATTAAAGTAGAGAAGTTAGGGTGGACCTCATGCAAATTGGAAAAGAGGAACCTGAAAAAATCGGAAGACATGCTGCCAAAACGAAGCCACACTGTTGACATATTATGAACTATGAAACTTCATTTCAACTATATATGCATGTGTCTTAATGGAAACTTAATCAAGCATGCGGAATGACCATAAAAAACCAGCTTGTAAGGGGAAATAGATGTGCCACTAAGCCACTTAAGTATTACAATACTTGCGCCTACCTTATGTGGATATATATATATATAAAAGATTTGTAATGAACTGGATTTTCCCACATGTTATGTCTACTTGTGTAAAAGTAGCAAAGGCTTAAGTAGAGGAATGTCATATTAAAGTTTCTTGTTTTGAATTTTAGCATAACAATAACTTCTCTTCCATAAGTTGATATTAGGGATGTTAAGACATGATAATACCATGTTTGACCCAAGAAGCATGGATGTTAACATGGACATGGGGAAAAATTTGAGCTTGTCTCTAATACAATTCTCTAATACGCATTGAACATGGACATAACTCTTCCCCAAGGTAGTTTTATTTCTGAAACAAGAGGAAGTATATGTAATTATGTCAGAACTTTAGTCACATTTGTGTAATTTACTTTAATGTTTATATATATGTGTATGCGCGTGCAATGATTTCTTTCATGAAATCCAGTAGTCTTTAGTAAGGTTTCTCTTATTGCAGCCATGACCTGGATAACATTTTGCTCGAGAACGTTGGTGACACAAGAACATTACAAGCTGTATTTGAACTTGAAGCTCTTGTCCTCACTGGTAACTGTATTTTGTTTATCGAGAATATTTTATCACTAAATGGCATTTCTCGAGAACTTTCACCCCCCTGCTCCCTCTCCTCCCCCCCACCCCCCCCCCCCCCAAAAAAAAAGCTTAAGCTATTAGAAGGCCAAATAATGGTGTCCGTGTGTGGAGGGATCAATTGACACTGATGCATGAATTGAAGCACTTAATTTTTAGGAAGTGATTTTCATTGATCTAACTGTTGAATTAGAAGTAATTATCTTGTATACGAAATTTTAGAAAAATTAGATATCTATGAGTATGTAATCAAATAATTTATTGGCTCTTCATGTTTGAGAAGTATATTGTATGTTGATCTTTTGAATGGAATGGAGTTAAAAAACGGTTGGATTGATGTATATTTTTGTGGCGTGATATTCATGAATCATGATTAAAACTTTTAATCCTACTATATTTTCTGAAATAACCTCATCCTATCTCCACATAAGGTGCTTTGACCCAAAAGCCTTCATTCCAACTAGAAGAAAATATAGGGCTACTAAGGTCATTTTCTCATATCCTTGCATTTATTGTGTTGGGAAAATAACCTAAATACTCTTCATTAATTATGTCTTTTTGACAAAATGAGTTAAATACTCCTTTCTTTTTTTTCTCTTTTTGGTCTTTCGGCCGGATATTGAGGGCTCTTTGGACAAAGCACTCTATCTGGATATTGCGATCCTCAGCATAGCTAGTGTGAAGATCACACGCACGCACTCACACTGATACATATATATCTCTTACAGCATTAATCATTAATGAATTCTGTCTGCCCTCCTGCAAATCTATAGGCATTCTTAACCAATTTTCATCTAACCAGGTCATTGTTCTGAAAAAGATCACGATTCTCCTCGAGGTCTTCAGTTGATTCTTGGAACCAAGAGTACACCCCATTTAGTTGATACTCTTGTAATGGCCAATCTTGGTTATTGGCAGATGAAAGTCTCTCCTGGCGTCTGGTATTTGCAGCTTGCTTCTGGCAGAAGTTCTGAGCTCTATATTGTAAAGGAAGATGGCAATGGAAGTCAGGGTAAACAATCATCAAAACTTATTACCATTGATGATTTACGGGGAAAAGTTGTTCAAATGGAGGTAGTGAAGAAAAAGGGAAAGGAACATGAGAAATTGCTGGTTCCTGATGATGATGACAATCTACAAGATAAGAAGAAAGTGAGTGCTAGTTTTTGTGAAAAAAGAAATTCTGGAAATTTATATTTTAATGCCAAAAATATGGATTCTATAGAAAGGCTAGGACATACCTTCACAGATTTTTGTGAGATTTTGTAGGTAAGTAGTTGGAATTCCAACTTATTAAAATGGGCATCTGGTTTCATGAGTGGCAGTGAACCAGCTAAAATTACTGACGGCAGTCCACCTGTGAGTTTATTTTCCCCAGCTTTTCTTCATCTCCCTTTTACTGGGATTCATTTGCTTTTATTGGATTTCCTTAAAAACCTTGGAAGCTATTTGGTACCTCGTTACCTTATATTCCTTGATATCTTGAATACTATGTAAGATACCAAGATTTATAAAAAGCCATGGTATTTAAGGCACTTGTTTGATATGACAATTGAAATTTTCCAAAGAAAGTATATAGTTGTTTTATTGAGTCGCATGTAAAAGTTGGTGAAGCTGAAAATTTGGGTATGAGACTCCTGTGGTTAAAATAGTGGCATCTTATGCCTGTAGACTAGTTTATCAAACACGGGCATCTTGGATTCTTCTTGTCATCCAAAATATGAGGATGGAGATTACAGGTGTACCAAATAGACTTAAGTATATTGAGTTAAAAGTTAAACAATCTCCATCCTCAACATACCACAATGTGTGAAATGAAACTTTATAATGTTCTACATGGGCTGCTGTGATTTTAGTTGTTCAGTGAAAAGCCATTGTTGTATAATGCTGTATTCACTTTATCAAACTTGTTAATAAAAGTATTGTAAATTCTGAAGTATTTCATCTTCCCCCCACCTCCTTCAATACGTTCCCCCTTTACCATTTTTTTCCCTTTTATCTTGTGGATCTAGTCTGTTATTTTCGAGTTTCTAACAGATAATAACTGTTTTCTTTAATAGGAGAAAGGCAAGGAGGGACGGCGTGGAAAAACTATTAATATATTTTCCATTGCTTCTGGGCACTTGTAAGTGGGTCTCTTGTTTTAGCTTTGCTCTGCAAATTTTTCTTTAATTTTTATTTAATTATGTTGTTCACATTTCATGGCTGCCTGCTAGCTTTACTTACTAATGAGAAATTGATCGGAACCACTGAAATACTCATTATTTATGTAAAGAAGTGTGCAATTCCTACCCAATGATAAATGGAAGGGAAGAATGCAGCACCAGTGCTTACAAAAAGAGATGCAAAAAGAAAAGGGGTTCTCTAGTGTTCAGGAGACTAGAGGCTCACTTGAGCTAAATGATTTTCTTGCCTGCCTCTGCTCACAACCTCCCAGCGTATTTAATAGCCTCCTCTAACCGAATTCCTTCTCTTCTACCCATGTTCTCTGTGACCAATTAGCTAAGCATAGGATACATCATCATTCCTCTCACTGGTCTCCCTCTCATCTATTTTCCGTTTGTTCTTTCTGTTGCATACTTCATTAGGCAATGAACCAATGGACGTGGGTCCATCAGAAGATTAATTCACAATTACCAATACATGTATTTATCAATTTTAGGACTCTCCTTTATGCTGTTTTTCTGTTTGGAGAGCAGTGAATGTATACGCCTAACTTGGAAGTCATCTTTTCTATTCATTTTTGTGGTTTTTGAGTCAGAAAGGCAAATAAGGTGTTTTGGAGTGTGCACCCTGGCTCTCTTTAAAGGAGTGGGGGCATTGGGTAAGCTTTAGCTAGGTTTGTTTCCTTAGATGTCGTGGGTTTCCTAATACTTTTGTTAGTACAGGAGTTTTTTTCCCCCCCACAAGTAAGAAGGGAAGTTTAAATAATTTACACTAATAACTGTCTTTTGATTTTCATATGCTTATGTTAGCTAATAATTATATTACAAGTTTGGAGTGCATGTGATCATCCATTCTACAGATTGCAGAGCATTCTTTCTCTTTTTTCTTTCTTTGAAAAAAAGAACTTTTTCTAGTGAGATGCCCCATTCTAATGGGTTAATGTAATGGGTTTGGAGTTCTCATGCCAGTAACTAGTAAAAAGTTTTGGAAGGTCAAATTGATCCATGCTTGAGTTTTAGACTGAAATTATTAGTTATGTAATTTCTCTGATCATAATTTCATCTTTATTTCATTTGGTGGTTGATTTGTTTTTGCCAGATATGAGCGCTTTCTGAAGATTATGATTCTAAGTGTTCTAAAGAACACCAATCGTCCAGTTAAATTCTGGTTCATAAAGAACTACCTCTCTCCTCCTTTTAAGGTTATGTCCACCTTATGTGTATGCTTTCGCCTATGTATGACCTAAGTTTAAATAAGAAATAAATTAAGTTTATCTGACATCCTTGAACTATTTGGTTGTATATTTAATACAGGACGTGATTCCCCACATGGCTCGAGAATATGGTTTTGAATATGAACTAATCACATACAAGTGGCCTACATGGTTGCATAAGCAGAAAGAGAAGCAGAGGATAATTTGGGCATATAAAATCTTATTCCTTGATGTCATCTTTCCCCTTTCCTTGGAGAAGGTATCATGATGTTTAAGCATCAAAATCTGGAGTTTTGTTCCGTGGTAATCTGCACTGAAATCTGTCCACATTTCAGGTCATATTCGTCGATGCAGATCAGATTGTGAGGGCAGACATGGGAGAACTCTATGACATGGATTTGAAAGGAAGATCTCTGGCATATACACCTTTTTGTGATAATAATAAGGAAATGGATGGTTATCGGTTTTGGAGACAGGTAATGCTATTATTGAATTCAAAATTTATTGATATTGTTGATCATTTCATTTCAACGTCCATGCACTTTAGTGTTCATCACACACATTGAGATGCAACATTTAATGCTTAATCTTTGTTTGCTCTATTTTTCGCCTCGTAGGGTTTCTGGAAGGATCATTTGCGGGGCAAACCATACCATATTAGGTTAGTAACTAGAATTTCCATTGTCAACAAGAGTTAGATTTTATAGAGATTCATTTCTCTGATTGTTGTCATTTCTCTCGCAGTGCTTTATATGTCGTCGATCTTGAGAAGTTCCGAGAGACTGCTGCTGGAGATAATCTTAGAGTTTTCTATGAAACCCTCAGCAAGGATCCCAATAGTCTATCCAACCTGGATCAGGCAAGAGATGGACTTTATAATGCCACTTATATTTATTTAGTCAACAAAGAATCACTTAAAGGATTAATTTGTTAAGACAGGTCAAATAATTTCATGCAACATGGTAAATATCTAATTTATATTAAAGCAAAATACAATTTAGTAAAGTTATCTGAAAGATTGAGAGCCATAAGGATGAATTTCTAAAGTCAACCAAGCTCCGACCATATTATACACTTTCAACATATAATTGAAGGGAACTAAAATGTAGTATTGTACAAAAAAAATGACCAGAATTTCAATATATGATCCTTTCATGGGAATTTATACCCAGGTTCTCTCATTGCACATTTGAGTTTTTTTTTTTTGGCTGAATTTTTCCCTCCTCCATTCAGGATCTTCCTAATTATGCTCAGCATACTGTGCCCATCTTTTCTTTGCCTCAAGAATGGCTTTGGTGTGAGTCATGGTGTGGTAATGCTACAAAATCAAAGGCGAAAACCATTGATCTTTGCAACAATCCCATGACAAAAGAACCCAAACTTCAGGTAAATATTTGCTGATTGAAATTTTCTGTCATAGGAACTTACATACAACAGATCTTGCAGATGATGTTGTGGCTCTTCTCTGCCCCCTAGATTGCTTCGGTTCATCTTTACCTTTTTATCAGGGTGCTAGGCGAATAGTAGCCGAGTGGCCAGACCTCGATGCAGAGGCGAGAAGATTTACTGCAAAAATCTTGGGGGAGGATCAAGAGCCCACTCAACCCCCAACCCAATCAAAGGATTCAACTAATGAAGATTTGAGCAAGGAGGACTTGGAATCCAAGGCTGAGTTATAAACATGACACAATTTTTGTGCAAGTCAAGTTTTTGTAGCATCATTAGAAGTTCCTGACGAAGCACGTCATAGATGTATCAATATTAGCACATTTTCGAGAGGCTGTGACTGTGGTGAAGATTGGAGGTACAAAGAAGATGCAAGTAAAATGCAAGGGATGAGTTTAGCTGGAAACCTGGAATTGGCAATGCCAAATATGTGACAGTTATAATTTAACTTTCTTTCTCTTTAAAGGCTGTTTGCTTTTTCAGCATCTCATTATTTGCAGGGCACTCATTTCTCTGTCCTTTGTGGGTGCAAGCTTCCACTTTCAGATAAGGGACCTTAGTGAGGGCAATAAAGTTTGTTTGGATTATTTCAAAAACTGAGTTTTAACCAGTAAATTGTGTAAAAGATGGATGAGACTCTCTTAAATTAATATGATTAGCTGGTTTCAAATTGAGGTTTTGAACATTATACTTGTTGATCCTCTCTATTTTCTTGACTTCTAGAGATTGCATGCTTGTTGCCTAGACTTAGGGCTAAATAAACCAGACGTTACATGTAAATTATTTTTTTTTGGGGGGTAAAATATGTAAATTTAGCTTCACTAGTCGGCGAAAAAAAATCTCATTAAATAGATGAATTTGAATTGCATTATCAATATTATATAATAAAATGAGTCGACTTTAAAAGTTTAGTGTTTTATTCAGTGAGGTTATGGTTGATTTGGTGATTAATAAAGTAATAGAACTTTATAATTTTTAAATATCATACATAATTATATTCCAAATCATGTGTTAATTTGGTAATTATGTCATCAAAATTTATAATATAGCTATTTTAATATTATGTGGTATAAATATCCATACTTGTTACAAAAAAATGTGGGATTTGGATTATTATTTATCAAAAAAGTCAAAAGAGGGAGTATTATTATCTTCAATTCAAACATATAATATTACAGATAAATAAACAATTTCGTGACAATATGCATAATCAATAATTAATCATGATTTCATTGATTCTTGTGAAAAAAAAATCTGAGACATTTGTAAGTTGTCTCATCTTAGAAACGAGACACACCACAATTTGTGAGTGCCTGTCAATATGACAATCCAATCAAACCATCATGAACATCAAGGTGGAGATCTCACCCTCGTTTCTGAGTTTATGTTGTCTTTCAATTGAATTATATAAAAAAATTATATTTATAAATTTGATATTATATTTCCTTTTAAAATTTTATGATATTGTAAACCATGCCCAAAAACCTTGGATCATAAGCAAAAGCATTGGATCCACGCTTCTTTAATTAACGGGAAAGAAAAGCTAAATTTAAAAACATGTATAAGTTAACAATATTAATAATAAAAGTTGGTCATAAAATAAATAATGTATAAAATAATCCACTTGTCATGATTTGATTAAAAATTTGAAATAAAATGTCTTAAATATACTCCTTCTGTTCATTAATATAAGCAACAAAAAGTAAAATCACATAGATTAAGAAAAATAATAAATTTATTTGAAATATAAAATAGTTTTAAAAAATATACTCATTTAATATTAATAACTTTTATATCATACAATTAATACAAATGAATTGTACTACTAGTTTTTGGGGAAAAAAATGTCATCTTAGTTAGGGGTATTTTAAAAAAAAATATTAAATACACTAAATAAACCTCTATGTCTCTTATATTTTAAAATATGGAAACTCCCTCAATTATTTTTTATATTAAGAAATGGAGAGAGTATAAGTTTAAGTACTTAATTTTCCCCACCTAATGGATAACTCAACAATATTTGCCAAAAGATGATATAAAATGAAGTGAGCCGTACTATTCACTTCATATATATTTTAATATATATTTATATTGGTGTATTGATTTCAAAATATTTTATAAATTTGATACTTTAAAAGAATTTGCATTTCACTATCAATTTTAGTATCCTTGCCAGAAAGAACATAGTAGACAATATCCTTGAAATCAAGTTAGTGGCTCTGTGGTCTATAGCCCACCACCCAAAAACTTTAAATTTTGTGGCTAATATTAGTATTTATTTTAATGCATGAAAAATAAATTATATTATTTGTTATGTTTTTATTTTTATTGTTACTAGGATTGGCTACATGCAAAAACGAATCATACTATTAATGACTTGTAAAAAATAAAAGACACAACTCATTGTAGTTTTTATACTTTATATTAATATTATATAATCTCATCATTTTTATTTTATTTAATAGATCAAATTCCATTACGATGAGAAGTTGATAATAAGTAAGCATTGAGGAATATAGAGGTGGACCAAAATGGATTGTGTTCAAACATTAAGTACTTTACATATCTCTTTCTAATTCACTTAACATTGTTGTTTTGAGAACCTTGACAACAGTATTTAGAAAAAGGGAACACTTAGATTCAAAACTTTTCGATTGTTTAATTCGTTTTTTAATAATAACAAATAATTGATCTAATTAGGTAGCTCCCAACATAATTTTTTTCCAATTCCCAAAACTCCATTTTACAATCTGTTAAATCTTTTATCACTCAACCTCATTGTCACACCTTTTTAGCTTTGTTTACAAATAATTTTCCAACTGATCTTAGACTTAGCCCCCTCCCCCAATTTTCTTAATATTATTACTTCTCATTCTTTTAAATTAATATACATCAATATTACGTCCCAAAAATAAATAAAAGGAAATAAAGTAAATATATCTTCATATAAATTTCTTTCATTGAATTATTCTGTTTGATATATATTTTGCATGATTAGAGAAACAAACTATTTCCATTGGAAAACACGTGAATTGAGAATAATTATAATGTCTGATTTATAAAAAACATTAATGGTACCTTTAGAATAATTATGTTTTAGTCAAAAATTGATTTGAAATGTTATCACATGGCTTCTCTATTTTTTTAAAAAAAATTATATATTCAATAATTCTGTACATCAAATAAAATATCAAATTTTCAGTAACAATAATTGGTATGAGAATTTTTTATTTTAATAAATAATAATTAATATACTAGTTAAATTGAAGATTGAGTAAGAAGGAAGCTACCAATGCAAAATTTGAGCCCAAACAAAATTCTACAATATTCAGTTTTGAGGAAATTATAGTTAAAGACAACAAATTAAAGATATCTATACACCAATGATGATGGTTGGATTAAGTGATATGAGATCAACACCCTTTAAACTATAAAAAAAATATATCTATACAAAACAACTTGAACTTCAAATCTATTTCAAAGACTCAAAAATAAAAAAATTTAAAAACTGCACTATAAAATTATAATTCAACTAGAATTCGTGCCCATGCAATGCATGAGAAGCTCAAAATATTATGAAATCAAAACATATATGTGAAAATATACAACAAAAAAAATAAATATTAAATACATTTTACAAATCTAATATATTTTTTACATTATTAAATATAATAATGTAGAGAATGATGATCTATGTGGTTTCACTTATTTATTAATTTTTCTTACATCCAATTATATAAGAAGAGCAATGGTTGCAAGTATGAAACACATAAAAGTAATAGTTATAACTAATGTGATAGAATATGAGTTTGTAAATGTACATCAAACAGATTGTCAATTCTTGATAGTTCTTGAATACTTTTTTAGAACAGCTTGCTCTAGATCATGACATAGACAAGTGTAAATATCTTCTAAAATTTCCAATTATAAAGTTTTTTTTAGAATTTAGACAAAGAGTGATGTAAAGAAAAATAATAGAAAGTGATCAAAGGAACCACATTTAAGATAGAAAAAATGATATATGAAGTGGTTACCTCAATATTTAAACTATTCTAAAAATTTTGTTATGAATAAATTATTTCAACAATTGTAATTACAAAATTCTTTTAAAATCTAGAGAAAGAGTGATATAAAAATAAAAAATAGAAAGTGATCAAAGGAACCATATTCAAGATAAGAAAAATAAAATATGAAATGGTCACTTCTATGTTTAAACCATCATTGAAATTTTGTCATGATGAATCATTTCAACAATTACATCATATGAAGAAGATAAAATATATTTAAAAAAATATGAAAATGGCCACCAGAAAATTGTAAACAATAATGCGATAGAATCTTATCTTTGAGCATGCCTCCAGAACTAAAAATGATCTCACAATGGTGAGAAAAGACTCACATGATATGGATTTATATAGATTTCACTATAGATCTAAACAATCAAATCATATTTTTTTAAAAAACATATATAATTTTTATTTTCATATTTATCATCATATCAATTTTTTTAAATGAAAGCATATATAAGGAAATAAATATTATTTAAAATATAGGGCCAGATTATTTATAGTCAACATAATAATATAGAAGTCTAAAGTCATGACATATCGTATTTTCGATCTCTAATTTATAATATATAATAATAGATACCAAATTTTTAGCCTTAAGTCCTTCAAAACAATTTTAATATTTAATATTTTTTTTATTATAAATGTCTTCAACTCATCCTGAACTTAAATTTTTTGCTCTCATTGTGATCCCAATTGGTATCAAGTTCCAGAAAGTGGAGAATTTTAATGTTCGTTTATTATTGCTGCCATATTCGGTACCCTATCAAAAATCATGGGATGGGACCAATACTTTGCAGCTGGAGCTTTTTTTTTCCTCGTGAAATTTAATTTTTTAAAAATAAAATAAAATAATTGAAAAGCAATAAAACTTTGATCTCCAAGAAAGGAACTAAAGAAAGAATTTTAAGTGGAATTGCGGAATTGGTCACAGTATATTCATCATCAACTTGATTGACCGGAATATTCCAAAATAATCTTCCTATAGATATTTTTCCTAGAATCCACATTTGGTGCTTATGAGATTGATGAGCATTGAATGCTCATCAAAATCTGGATCATCTACATCAAAATTAAATGGTCTAAATTTAATTTAATTTTAATATTATATTTTTATTTTATTACATACATAATATAAAATATAGATAATTTTATAACTGTCACTTAAAAAAATGATGTTATTATTAAAAAAAATTAAAATAAAAAAACTTTAAATCTAGACCATTCAGGATAAAATTAGGCAATCCAAAACTTATATGAATGATGAGTATGGAATGCTCATCTCAATGCAAATTCATTTTTCCTATTATGCATTCTGTGGAATTTTTTTTTTGTCTAAGAGGAATGAGGAATTGTGAAATTGGTCAAACTGTGTGCATCTTCAACTTGATTGATAGGAGTCTTTTCTATGCATTATACAAAATTGATAGAATAAGCTATATTATTTATAATTTGTTAAATGTCTCTCTTGATATAGATTTTATTCAATACCAAACACTTTTCCATGTGAGTTGCATGGAGTATGAAAAATAAATTGTACTTGTGAACAATATAGCATATTTTAAATTTTATTATATATAATAAATATATTGATTATATGTATTGATATATTGAGTAATATATATTGATATTGATATATTTTTATTTGAAGCAATAAAAGGGAGAATGGCAAACATCACCAACAGACCTGTATGGATTCCTACCTCTCTCTCTCACTCTTCAAACAATTCTAATTCATAGAGTATGAAAGGAAACAAGGGCCTTTGGGTAATTTACTCATTGACTCATCCTGCATATATTCAGATGTTTGCTTTACTTTTGTTCGCAAATTGATTGTGAGATAGAAGGATATGGGAATGAGAAGGATGGAAATGGTAGAAAATCTCGAAACAATGAAGTCTCTCATTATTGAAATATGAAAAAGTTGAAAAAGGAACTCTTTTAATTTGTCCCAAAAAAGAAGAAGACAAAGAAAAGGACACTCTGAAATGTCAAGTTGCTTGGGATTTTTTGTTCTGTTCCGCGTATCATTTTGTGTTCATAATCCATCATTTATAAACCGCCAATGTTAACATTGCTTAGTGCAAATCTGTTGGTTTTGTCAAGTGCAGGAAACTATGGAGGAGTCTATGCATTCATTGACGTCTTCTTTGGTACCAGAGAAATCCAGACACCCTTCAGATGTTCGACAAAAGTACTCTAATAACTAATTTTCTTTTATTAACAAGCCATCTAATGTTTAGTATTATCACTATCACTAATCTAGATTTAAGTTCAGTCAAACTCTATTTAGAAGAAAACTCTTCTAACAAGTTATTTTTACATTCACAGAACTCAAATTCAATATCTTATTTAAAGAGTATTAAGTCTCTTACTTCGCAACCCAACTACCGTTAATAGTGTTTGAAATAGCGCTATATATGGAGACTCACCAATATGGTATGTGACATTAGTAATAAGCATTCAACACGAAAATGTAACACTATATTTAGTATTGTTTGAAACATAATAAACATGATATGATTCTGCTTTTTAAATAATTGTGATAATGATTCATCATGTCCATACTACAAATATGGCAAGTATATATCTATTTTCAATGATATTCCTAACATATTTTTATGTTTTACATGAGGATCTTCCGGTTCCTATAGCCAGGACTTTGCACAGATATGATGATTCAACACAACACTAGAGTCCTGCCTTAAAGGTCCTCCCTTTCCCTTTTTTGTTCATGTCACTTTAATGGCTGTCCCTATTGTTCTGCAATTCAGAATGAAGAAAACGACTGCTGAACCAATTATATTTATTGATTTTCAATGCTATATCATGTATTTAAAATGAGAGTATTTATTGGTAACCCGTTTGGTATTAGGAGCTTAGGTTCTCACCTGATTCCCCTCTTTAATTCCCTCCAGATCCTATGTTATGTTTGATGGAAAGGAAATAGATTTTAAGAAAGGAAAGAGGAAAGAGAAAAATTATCTTAATATATTTGATAGCTTATTATAGCTCTTTCACTAAAAACTTCAATGTGTTTAGTAGTCAATAATAACTCTTCTATTAGAAATCAAATACACTAAGTTGAATTCTCTCTCTCTCTCTCTCTCTTTCTTGAAACCCATATGTACCTTTGAATTTGGAGGAGACTGGAAAAAAGAATCAGGAGAGAAACCAAATTCCTGGTATTAGTGAAGAAGATGACGCCCATAGGATCTCTAACATCCCATTCATTAATCTTAATCCACTGGCTCTTTTCATTTTTGTTTGGTGGGATAGAATTATGTTTGGACCAACTTGTAGGCCATTATACCCAAACATTAGGAAAATTAAGGTTCAAATTGATGACAATATGTTTAACCATACATCACTTAACTATACTCTGTCATTAGGCCAAACCCTTATCCCCTGTTAGGTTCAAGGGATTTGGATGGAAGGGAAGAGAAAATTTTTGATCATATTTTCTTTCTAACCAAATAAGGGGCGAAGAAATAACTTTCCTCCCATCTATGGGTAAAAGAGAGAGGGAAGAATGAAAAGAAAAATGCTCACATCCCTTTACTTGATTTGAAAAAAAAAATAGGATAAAAAATTTTTCTTCCTCTCTTCTCCCCTCCAAATCTTTCGAACCAAATAGAGGGTTAATGTTCTGTTGTGGCCCTTGTCATTTTAACCTAAGCCAATTAAAAATTTTGCTAGAAATCATACAAAGAAATAAATAAATGCAAAATTACGTTATTTATTACATACCAACAGGATCATTTGTAGGCCTATGTATATGTTATAATGTAAAATTAAACTGAACTTCATCTCTTTACTTTTTTTTACACAAATAACATTTATAAAGATACTTACAAATTACTCATCAAGAAAGTCATCTATCTCTTTTCTTTTTCATGGTGAAATATTAACACTACTACACAACAACGAAGAGATGCTATTTTGTAGATCATGCATACCTCTTGGTGCTACGTTTTTCTATTTCATGTATACAATAAGTGAATGCCATTTGGCTCAATTTACAAGTTTGAGCTGATTGGATCAAGTTGTCTTGTGATTGATTTTTGTTGGTAAACACAATAGTATTTGGAATGACATATTTGCCTTATAGATAAATCTTCTCATTAATTAAGAAATAAATAGCACAAATGGGCGGTGAAATATGTAACATCAAAAACACTATGTTGGGATTATATGAGAGAGAGAAAAAGGAGAGAGAGGGAGGGAGGGAGGGAGGAATGGGCATAAAACACAAGGATGTCTCAACCACACACAAAGCCTAGTGTTGAACATACCCCACCATTTTCTACTTCAAATTGATCTTATCTCATTGATTTGAATCATTTGTTTGGCCAGCATATTTGCCATATCCCCACCACATTTTCCAGGGTTCATCCTACTCCGTACTACTTATTCAACCTTTTTCTTCTTCATTCAAAACCTGATACTTCTTCTCAAACACCTATTCTAGAACCTCTTTCTCTCTCACTTTCCTTCTGGTATAGAATCTACACAGAATGGAGAGAAATCCCAGTTCTTATAATCTTCACTGGACCTCTAGCATGAAGAAGAGTGAGGGCAAAAACCAGAGTGATCACTCGGAGAAGCCTCATCATCTTGAAGAAGATGATATGTCTCCATCTTTCAATCTCCAGAATGTTTCAAAGCTGATCCTCCCACCACTTGGTTCTTCTAGTTATAACCAGAATCCAGTAGAAACAAAAGGCTGGATCATATCTCCAATGGATTCAAGATACAGGTAGAACCTATATCTATGTGTAGATTATGATCCAAGAAGCATAAGTTCTAGTATTATCAATTAGTTTTTGTTATTATAGTTGGGTTATTCTTGGACTTAGCTACTGTAGATTCAACAAAAAAAATTAAGTTCAGAGGCAGCTTCTTTAGTTTAGATGACCCCATAAAAAGTATACATATTTCCAAGAACTGTGGAGCTTGTGTAGTTGTGTACATTCAAAATTGACATAGCTTTTTTTCCCCTTTATGATGAACACAGATGAATAGCTTGCTATCCAATTGCAGTGCCTACCGCCTTTAATTTTAACTAAATACAAAATTTGACAAATGAATTGTATTATTCATAATTTATAAATAACACGATTCACTGCAAATTTTATAATTTCTATTGACAGCTAAACAGACTTGTGACAACTTAAGTGAAGGTAAAGAATTACTTTTCCAGGAATTTATGCCTTTTGAATTATTGATTCCCTTTAGCATTGGAGATATCTGACCATACTTGGAAGCACGATGAAAAGAAAGAATAAAGTATAATTAAAGTGAAATCATCAGATTAATCATTATATATACATATATATATTTATATATATTGATTATGAATTATGTGTAGGTGTTGGCAGAGTTTGATGGTGCTTCTGGTGGCATATTCAGCATGGGTTTATCCCTTTGAAGTTGCTTTCCTCCACAGTTCTCCAAACAGTGCAGTGTTCATGGTGGACAATATTGTTGATATTTTCTTCGCTATTGACATTGTTCTCACTTTTTTCGTAGCATTCATTGATCGAAGAACTCAACTATTAGTAAGAGATTCAAAAAAGATTGCCATGAGGTAATTAAGTTAATCTTTATTCCTTATTTTTATCTGTCTTTTCTGCGTTTCTATAAGTTAATTACTGTACCTAACAAGGGTGGGTAGTAGAGAGAGCTTTAAATCATTTATTTAATATAATCATTATTATATTGCCTAATATCTGTCATCTCTGTGTTTCTGTGAGTTCATTATTTGTTGGACCTAAAAAGTAGAACGGTGGGTATATAAAAGTTTTTCCCCCCAATGGTTTGATTTATTTAAAATTTATGAAAAAAAAACTGCTTATTATGTAATGTTATTTCGATGAAAGTTTAAATCATGTTAAATTTTTATACTCTATTTGGCTTTTGTAGAATGCTAGGATGCAAATTATTTGTGAAAATTATTATTATTCATAAGTTACCCTTTAAGGTCAGAAATCATTCCTAAAAAAAAAAATTCATTTTTTTCCTCAAAATATTTGATACATTCATAGTAGGATGAACTAAGGTTTGGCAATCCGGGTTTTTTGGCCTGGCCCGAGGTGGGCCGGCCCTGATTGCCAGCTCTATCTATATCTAAAGGATTTGATTTTTTTTAGACAACAAATTGAACAAATATCTTTTTAAAAGATAATATTTTGTTCTTTCCTTTATAGATTGAGTCTCATTTTCGTTGCGACCAAAATATCCTCTCATTTCTAGTTTGGGATAAGGACAATAAAAAATGTCCATTTTTTCACTGAAGTGGTTATGCTATTAGTAAGTGAGGTTGGCCATCTAGGCACAATTACAATCAAATTGAATTTGAAGAGAGAGTCGGTGAGTGAAAACCAGTATAAGTATGTGTAGGTCCCACATTTTTTTTACATTTAATTTTTTAAAAATATTATACATTCGTTTTGATAAATATTATTATTTGGATTGAATTTTAACCAGTAAAGAATGTCATCACCCCCAGCAAACAGATAAAAGAGAGCTAAAGCTAAAGACATTGCTATATATAATAAATATAATAAAAAGAGAGAGAGAGAGAGCTAAAGACAAAAGGTTCCAGCCCATTTATTTTTGACCTGAAGTCCAGCCCATTTTCAACTATGGGTCTTCAATAATAGATGTCCTATTTATATCCATCCCTTTAAAAAAAAAAATAAATTCTTTTATTCTAGCCCTTCACTGTTAGATTAATAGTTCACCATTTTTAATTTGGTTAACAAATTAAGTTGGTTTAAATCTAAAGTTCCTGTTGCAGCCATCACACGGTTTTGGGTTTAAGTATTGTTGATAGCTTTTTATTTTGTATTTCAATTCCATGCAAAATTAAAGATGAAATTTTACTATTTGTTAATTTAGACATTATTTTCTGTTGGCTGCAAGAATGTGTGAAATATCTCACATTGGAAATAATTGGATTAAATAAAAACTATATAGCTGGATTAATCTGTAGATTTATTTTTTCAAAGTTTTGGATGAATATGTAAAGTTAAGTTCATGAGTACAGTTAACTCCTCTCAATGGCCAAAAAAAAAAACTCCTCTTGAAGTTCAATTATAGAAAATCTCACTAGTATTGTTTAGAGGTGTTTAACAAATCCAATGACCCATTAGGTTAGGTCCTACTTGGTACACTAGGTTAGTTTCGGAGACCAGGTCAAGTTGGACACCGAGTTGATGATAAGCTCGGTCTCGCCTGGTCTCGGTATGTATTTATATAATTTTATATGTTTCTTAAAAAAATTTATATAATATTTTTCTTGATACAACATATGAAATAAATTGATTATATTATTATTGTGAATATTTTTAAGAATTTAATATTTTAATTTTATTTAAAATTTTAGATTAATTTCTTAATATTGTGTAAAAATAATATATTATTATTAAGTATTTATAATTTTAATAAATATTGCTTTTGATTACAATATTATTTTTTAAGAAAATATATTTTGGATGAATGTAATTATATTTTTGTTAATAATTAAAATAAACTTGTTTTTATTTTTAAATACTTTTTTAAGACCGGATCAACCCCAATCTCATATATCGGGTTGGCCTGATCTCACTCAACCTTATAAAAATCAAATATCAGATTAACTATTAATCCGGTCTTCTCTCGGTGTAGGCCCACCGGATTGTTAGTTTGAGCATTTAAGCTTCTCAAACGCCAATTCAAACAAATAAACATGATTTTACCAAACAAAAACAGTCAGCAAAATGCTGTTCATCTACCACAAACCTTCATTATTTTTCTGCAAACGCACAAGCAATTGCCGGGCTGCTTTTGCGTTCAACATTTTTCGTTCAATGCAACGTAAATCCAAATATATACTAAGTTGCTCAGACTCCAATATTTCTCCACTTCATTGTATTAATTTACTCTCAAATGTCACTTTCAAGTGAACATATTTTTAAATATTATATTGAATGTTAAGTGAATTATAAAACAAAAAATGGAAAAATTGGATCATTTCTTCTTAAAAACTTAAGAGGATCAAACTTTGAAAAAGAAAATATTTAAGAAATTGAGGAAAATAAAAAGTTAGCATAGCATGAAATAAACGAACATGATGCTAATGTGATGGTTGACTTTGATAGTCTGTTGGGTTAGGTACTTATCAACTTGGTTCGTGATGGATGTAGCATCAACTATTCCATATGAGGCAATAGGGTATTTGATCACAGGCAAACACAAAGTTGGTCTTGTTTACTACCTTTTGGGCATGTTTAGATTTTGGCGACTCCGAAGATTAAAGCAATATTTTACCAGGTTTTCCATCTTTCTTTCTTTGACCTTTAATATATATATATATATAACAAAGTTCAACTGATGAGAGGCTCCCATTCTTTTGCCAGGCTTGAGAAAGATATTAGATTCAGCTATTTCTGGGTCCGATGTGCAAGACTTCTCTCTGTATGTCATTTCACATTTCAATCCATTTTTGAAACTTTCTAACTGTGTGTGATTACATTGTTGATGATGGACACAGATGAACAGCCTGAAAAAAATGTGATATGAGTACTATAGTTACATAGTTGACCAAAAAATAGAGTACTATAGTTTCATTCTTTTATATCTCTTTTCAAATACAACAAGAATTTAAAGAATTCAAATGATAAGGGGAAAGAAGTCATCTGCTACATCTTCTCTATATCTTGTTTGCATCCTCTCACAAGAATCATTTTATAAAAAAGTAAGAAAGAAAAAATAAAGACATACCCCTAATTGTGGTAAAAAAGATGTGAGAGATCCACAAGGGGATGTAGAGAAAGTGTAACAAACATTCAGAACTCATGATAATGTAACCAGATACACAAGGTATATGTGTGAATATGAAAACAAAGTTGTAAAATTTATGGTGTAGGTAACACTATGTTCAGTTCATTGTGCTGGTTGCCTTTACTACCTCCTAGCTGATCGATACCCTAGTCAAGGAAACACATGGATTGGAGCAGTGATCCCAAATTTCCGAGAGACAAGCCTTTGGATCAGATACATCTCAGCAATGTACTGGTCCATCACCACCATGACCACCGTCGGTTATGGTGACCTCCATGCTGTCAACACCACTGAAATGATCTTCATTATCTTCTACATGCTTTTCAACCTTGGCCTCACTGCGTACTTGATTGGTAACATGACAAATCTTGTTGTAGAAGGAACTCGCCGCACCATGGAGTTTGTAAGTATTCATCCACATTTGTGTCTCTTATTTACTTCTTTCTTGGGTGTTTAGGTTTAGTTTTGTTGTTGATCAATTTAAAAGGGCATGTATGCTTGAGAAACAAGCAACTGTGGCACATGTTGGATATGAAAAAGCTTGATGTCCTTGTGGATGCAGAGAAATAGCATTGAATCTGCATCGACTTTCGTGGGTCGAAACCATTTGCCCGCAAGGTTGAAAGAGCAGATTCTGGCCTATATGTGTCTGAGATTTAAGGCGGAGAGCTTGAATCAGTATCAGCTTATTGAACAGCTTCCAAAGTCCATCTGCACAAGCATCTGCCAGCATTTGTTTTTACCAACAGTGGAGAAAGTCTATCTTTTTAAAGATGTCTCCAGAGAAATTCTCTTGTCCTTGGTATGAAACTGCACTTTAATCCTAAAGGGTTAGATCAATTGGAGGGGAAGAAATCTCTCTCTATATCATCATAGTCTGATTCCTCTATGAAGTACTCATTGATTAAAATCTTAGATACACTAGGACAGGATCCTAATGGGAAAGATTTACTGTACTCTCATAATATTGAAAATTTGAGTACTACTATCATTCATGTTTTGACAAGTAATTTCCACTTAAACTTTAGGGTCCAAATTAATAATAATTTTAAGTTAAATTAAATAGTTTTGACCAAGTATAAACTCAAATTACATGGCATTATGTGAATGACAGTCATAGGTTATCAGCATCACACAAGTATTGAAAATGAGCTCACTCTAAATGTCTAAAAATAAAGTGGGAAAGTGATTTAGTTTCAGGCAAAGTCCAGGGCCATCCTTAACAGTTATACCCCAACCAAAAACATACACTTAGGTTGTAACAATTCTTTGTATATAAATCAACGATTTTACAAGTAAACAAATGGGGCAAATTGATGTGCAGGTTGCGAAAATGAAAGCAGAGTATCTACCACCTAGAGAGGATGTTATTATGCACAATGAAGCGCCAGATGACGTTTATATTATAGTGTCAGGAGAGGTGGAGATCATTGATTGTGTAATGGAGAAAGAGAAAGTTCTAGGGATTTTACTTACGGGGGACATGTTTGGAGAAGTTGGTGCGCTTTGTTGCAGACCTCAGTGCTTTACCTATAGAACCAAGACTCTCACACAGCTTTTGAGGCTCAAAACCAATGCTCTAATAGAAGCAATGCAATCTAAAAAAGAAGACAATATACAAATACTCAAAAATTTTCTTCAGGTAGATGCTTGACTTTGGTTTGTTGTAGTCATCACGCTTGCTGTTTAATTCTATGACTCTTTTTTCATGTGATACAAATGCAGCATTTCCAGCAGTTAAAGGATCTGAGTATTAGAGATTTAATGGTAGAGAGTGGGGAAGAAGAGGACCCTAACATGGCTGTGAACTTGCTAACTGTGGCTAGCACAGGCAATGCTGCTTTTCTTGAAGAGCTTCTCAAGGCTGGTTTGGACCCAGACATTGGAGACTCAAAAGGAAAAACCCCACTGGTAGGTTTATTCCTTATATCCATGCCTGCATTTCTTGCTTTTTATATTGTGGGTGGTGTTGGGGGGGGGGGTGTTTGTGAGAGAGGGATAAAGGATACAAATCAGAATTGAGGGTCATTTTGTGTTGTCAATGAATAAATAAGGGTGACTGTTATGGTGTTACCAATCAAAGCAAATGTTGACACAGATTAGCAACTTCTTGTACCACAATAGAGATCTTCTAAAACTAGTCCTTGCCTTGTGTTCTCCAATCATTTTGTCACATGTCAAATCCTTAACCTATTGGTAACAGTTACATTAAACCAGTCCGTAACATAGTTTGATAATAAGGCTGATTGATTCATTCACAATAACTGTGGTGATCATCACCACTTTAAAATCAGAAAGAAATTGGCAGAAAATACTTGACAAAGCTAACAATTTCCTGTTATACAGCACATAGCTGCATCTAATGGCCACGAAGAGTGTGTTAAAGTCTTGCTTAGACATGCATGCAACATACATATAAGAGGTATAGTATTCCTAATCCCTTTCTTACATATAGTTCCAATCTGCAGTTTGCTTTAAAAAATTTATGATTTGTGTTATCTATGTTTTAAGCAACGTAGCAATGTTCATATCATATATACTTCTGCTGAGAAATACTTAAGTTTCACATTCATTTGTTGATTTAAGTTCTAATTAATGGCAGATATCAATGGTAACACTGCCTTGTGGGAAGCTATAGCATCAAAGCATCACTCCATATTCAGGATTCTCCACCAACTTGCTTGCCTCTCTGATCCACAAACAGGAGGTGATCTCCTGTGTACAGCAGCAAAAAGAAATGATCTGACAGTGATGAATGAGCTTTTGAAGCAAGGATTGAACACAGAATCCAAAGATCGCCACGGTATGACAGCAATCGAAGTAGCCATGGCAGAGAATCATATGGAAATGGTTCAGCTGCTTGTCATGAATGGAGCAGATGTTTCTGACATACAAACCCATAATTTTTCTGCTTCTACTTTGAACGAAATGCTGCAAAAGCGAGAGAGTGGGCACCAGATCAAGGTACATGAGGCCACACCCAGTGAGTTTGTACTAAGAGGATATGAAGTTGAGGAGGAGGAGGAGAGTTGGGGAAGAACTAATAAATCAAGCTATCCAAGAGTGAGTATATATAGAGGTCACCCTATAAACAGAAGAGAAAAATGTTGCAAGGAAGCTGGGAAGCTCATAAGGATTCCTGATTCACTTGAGGAGCTCAAGAGAATTGCAGGTAAATCTTCAAGTTTCTTACAAGCAGAACTTACTTTCTATTAGTTAGTCCCTTTTGTTGTCCATGGCTTTCTATTGGTATATACTAGAAATATATCTATAAAATCTATAGAAAGTTACATTATTCATAAGTCATGAATAATGTGACTCACTTCAAAGTCTGTGCAAAGCATGGGACTTACAATTTACTTAGAATAAAGGCTAATAAGGACCTTTGACTTAACAGTACGGTATCTTAACTTCTATAACCAAGTGTTCAATGTCAAATCCTACGAGTCCCCAACTATTACAAATTTGATTCTTTACAATCATGCAAGTATATATTTGGAGATGGAGTGATACAAAATATTGTGATTGTGTAAAGAGCTCACTTTTGCTCTTTACACTCATTCTTTTTTTATCTATCTCCTACTATATTGTATTAAGAAAGTAAAGAATCAATGTGCTAATTTGACTTTACTTGTGGATATTATCATCTTCAACAGGTGAAAAGTTTGGGCTTGAAGCAAAAGATGCAATGGTGACAAATGAAGAAGGAGCAGAAGTAGACTCCATTGATGTGATTAGAGACAATGATAAGCTTTTCATTGTTGGATAGCAAAACTATCAAATACAGTGTAAAATGTCAACTGCTACATATTTCTTCAATGGCTCAAGCCAGCGACTTCTCATCCTTCACTTTCAAACCTGAATCACATGTCTCTCATTTTGATAAATGAAAAAAAAAGTGTAAATAGTCTCTCGGTAAGACAATTGTGGATTTTCTTTTTTTCTGTTTTGATCCTTTCTTGCCTTCCTGTTGGGGACATAAACAAGTTGCTTGGTTTTAAAAGACTTTTCAATATTTTATTCATAATTTATCCTTTTTATTTTGATTAAAAGTTGTTTGGCCTAAGGTGTATTTGGAGAACGCTTCTAAAAAGTTAACACTTTTGGAGTAGGTGCTACAACGAAATTGCTGTTTAGAAAAGTAAAAGTAATGTCTGATAACAAAAATATTATAAAAATAACGTTTTAGCACAAAATTAATTGGTAACATGTTTGTAATATTTTCAAAAGTTGTAATTGTGTAAAATAACAATAATGCATATATGCTAGATCTTTCCTCTAATTGTTATTAATATAATAGGTATAATAGTCAATATATATAAACAATGTAGGAATAAAAGTGAAAGGTTCATCAAGCTACAATAAAATAATGAATTGATATAATATATTTTCATGATGAAAATAAAAAATATGAAATTTATATCTTTGATATTTATTAAATAAAACATATTGGCAATAAACAAATGAAAATGAAACTAATAAAAGAAATAAGATAGATTATGTGTTTCAATTCAGAAGATGGCGATTCAGACAAAGAAGGAATCAAAGAGGTTGAGAGATCACAGTAACAACGTAATAATTATGCAGTACAAACACAAAGGTCTCATACAATGACAAGACAATATCTCATAGGCTGAGTAAACTTGTATGCAATCGAATGGATTTCAGGCCTCCCCTATTTTGTTTTAAGGAGGCTCTGTTTAGAAGATTTATTCAACTCATGAAAATTTTGTTAGTAGATAATTTTAAGTATTTTTATAAGCGTCTTTTGAATCCTGAAAACTGTCCTAATTTTGATGAGCTCTCGAAACCAGTTCGTCTAAACTTTCTTCACACCACAGAAGTAATGGGAATTGTCGAGTTCTTGGGCCTTCAAGAAGTAGGTTAGAATAAAATCGGACCTTTCAAATTCTTATAGTAAAGATGCCCACTAAGGATATTTAGCTGGGTTTGAACTATAGTGTTCTTTGAATTGGTTGAGATCTTATGATTCCATGATTGTTTGAAAGAGAAAATTTAAAAAGGAAAAAAACTATTAAGTTTTTCTTTTAGTATTAAAGATATTCTCAACCGATAATCAAAAACTAATCCATTTAAGGTGTAGAGATCACCAAAATAAATTTTATCTCTAAAAAACACTTAATATAATTTTTTAGAGATAAATCAGACTTAAATCTTAGTGACGTGGTAACTAATACATTTTTTAATTTTATTTAATTCAAAATCGTTTAGGTTAAATTGCAAGATTTTATTAATAAATCTCTCAATCTCATTGTACTTGGTCAACTTTGAATCGAATTAGAAAAGCAAATTAATAATTGCAAGCTTGTTCAAAGATTAACAAAGACACTAAATATAAATATAGATAGATAAGATGGATAGATAGAGAGGGGCAGAAAAATAATAATTTCAGAGACGAAATTCCATGAATAATTGATATGATTTTCTTTGAAGCTTTTTGATTTGTCCTCGAAATCAGCTAACAGCTGAAGAAAGTCATTATAAGTGTTGTCATTTCATGATGGTAGCTTAGTTTGATTTTGGCTTTGGTGCCTTGTATTTTCATTGAAATTGAAATTCAGCCGTTCCACTTCCAATATTTTAATTGATGAGAACTAATAAATGTATAATCAGTTTGGGGAATGTCAAAAGCACACTGTTTTCTTTTCTTTTTTCTTTTTTTAATCAACCAAAAGCACACTGTTCTGGGAAATGCATCCACAAGGACACTCATGTGTATATGGGTGCGTGTTTGTGTGTAGCATGTCAAAGTGAATTCGACTTTTCTGGAGATCAATCTGTATAAGTATCAAACTAAAAGTCCTCTTCACCGATATAACGGCCTCAAACCTTATCTCAGTGAAGTTAACCTACATGAATTAAATGACATGATTTAACTTTATTAAAAACTAATTTTTTAAATATATCATTTAGCATAAAATCTCTCCTCCTCCATATATATATATATATATAAAGACAGAGAAGGCAAAGTCATATCAAAACTAATAATTGGAGTTACCATTGCCAGCACTGGATTTGTGGTTGAGCCGTGGAAACTTGACAGTTAGCACCTGACCAAAGTACCATTAATTTTAGAAATTAGTATTAAAAATATAATTAATGTTTATTTAAAAAAATTCAGGAACCCAATTATTACTCCCTTCTGTCCATATTATAGAGCATTTTATTTGACAAGTTTTTGGTCTAAAATATAAGGTATTGGATATTTTTCTTCTCATTTTACTCCTATCTTAAATGTTTCCTTACCCCTAATTTATAACACTACAATAATAATAAAATGTGATATTTAATAAGAATGAAATAAGAAATGTTGATTTTTTTTACATTAATTTTAAATAAAAAAATAATTTTTTAATATATATATAATTGATATAAAATACTAGAGAGAGAAACTTAGTGCGGGGAATAATTCCGATTTGCTTGTCTCAAACAAAGCCTACCAACAGCTTCCATGCAGCTGGCAGATTTACTGATCTCTGTAACACAAGTAGATTTGTCTCACACTGACACAGAACCCTTCAATCTGTTAACGACGGTCCCCACAGAATAAGTATTTATGTAACATGGAATCTTTGGGAACATGCCTGCCATTTTATATGTTATATATAATAATATATTACATGCAAATGAAGCTCCTTTAATTTAAGGCACAGAATTGAATGTTGGAACCTAAAGGGGAAAGAATCTATAAATAGTAATATGTAAACCATGCCAGCTCACAGATCTCTATCATCATTCACTTCTCCTTCCATAACAATGAAAAACAGAGACTACCTGCAACTTTCTTTTTATTAGCCATACAAAACCAAAATTAAAAGAAAAAATTGTCAACAGAGGGGTTGGTGGAATTGATAATAATCGGTCTCATACTTCACAAATTTAAATCCCATTATTTATATGAAAGTTTTATTGGTGAATAATGTAAATATTTATACAAACAGGGGTTGGTGAATAATGTAATATTTTTCTAGTCATGAGACCTACTCATATTTTGGATCAAACTCTTTTTTTTTCCACAAATAAGAAACTGAAAAAGTTTATGTTTAAAAGCATGGGGAAGACACAGAAAGAAAGATCAGAGAAGCAAAACGAAGCACTCAATTCAAAAGTGGAACCAAATCAAAATGGAAGCATGAGAAGCAGAATCTTTGCTAAAGTAGTCAACCTTTTGCACCCAGGAAACATAATCCAACATATCGGATATAAAAGAGCTTCAGGAATGTTCGTTTGCCTTCCATCCTCCACTTTCGCACCTGAGTCCTTCAATGAATATTGAGCAAGGAAGCTGAAAAAAGAAATTTTAGTTTTTATTCTGCATATCTTTTTTCTCCATGACTTATCTTTCTAAGACACTTCTTTTTCTTTTCTCTTCTCTTCTCT
This sequence comes from Adenanthera pavonina, assembly GCA_026686845.1. Taxonomy (NCBI): domain Eukaryota; kingdom Viridiplantae; phylum Streptophyta; class Magnoliopsida; order Fabales; family Fabaceae; genus Adenanthera; species Adenanthera pavonina. The sequence continues at coordinate 18,333,943 of JAIVEN010000017.1, forward strand.
TCTCTTCTTTTCTTTTTCCCCCCTCTTTCCCTCACTTTATTACCACTTTACCAGGATACCAGCCAGCCCGTTTCACAATAAAAACAGCAGATTCTCAATCATCCACTCCACTCTGTAGGAAACACCCATCATGATTGCACCCAGCAGCATCTTGATTTCGCCATGGAAACCTCTTGCATTAAGCTACCAAATTCTGATTCTTTAACCCTCCAATTATATATATACCCATCAATCTTCTTCACTTTTCTTCCCAGCTAGACCTCTTTTTTCATTTTTACTTTTATTTTCCTACCTTCCATAATATTGATGGGTTCTTCATACACCACCTCTTCTGTCAATGGCTTCTACAACTTTCTTACCCAAGGACTAGATGAGCTTCACCAATCCTTCATTTCCCATAACTTCATGTCAGTCCAATTCCTTTCAGAGGTTCTCTCATCTCTCCAATCCTTCCATTCCCAATTAACGATTTTGGTCCAAAAGCTTCACTTACCAGTTGGGGGTAAATGGTTGAATGAATACATGGATGAAAGCTCAAGGCTGTGGGATGCTTGTCATGTCCTGAAATCAGCCATTTGTGGAATGGAAAATTGCTGTTCAGCTGCCTCCACTGTTGCTTCCTTGCTGGATACCTACCATCATCTCACTCCAGAGACTTCACGCCAGGTTAGTAATATAAAAATACATCTCAAAAATATACCCTCAAGATCATCATAAATACTTGGTTTTGAAAAATGGATAATCAAATTCTGTTCCATTCTTCTGTCCAAACCTGTTTTATTTAATCTTAACTTGTATCAAGTCATAGAAATTTATGAAAATATATCACTTGCTTAAAGTTATAGTATACCTTCTAATGGTTTAACCCTACTATTGAGTTACAGATTTTAAAAACACAATTCATAGAGAGAAATAAATCATGGACAAGGCATTCTTTTCAAGAACCAAACTATATATTTACTAGAGAAATTTTCTCATGGGTATTTTCACAAACAGGTTATTCGCGCAATAAATGTGGGCCAGAGGGAGAATCTAGCACTGGAAGAGGAAAACAAGAGCCTAATGGAAACAAGAATTCAACCACTGTCTCAATGTCTGAACCAGAACGTCACAATGGAATCAAAGTTAAACGGATTCAGTGGGTTTCGAGGTGTTCTTTACGCAATGAGGAGTGTGAGCTCACTGCTTCTGCTGATTCTTCTTTCTGGGTTCGCTTATTGCTGGTCTTCCTCCTGCTTTCAACAACGAGGGGTGGAAGAACACACAGGATTCGGAAGTGGGTTGATGGAATCCATGGCGAGATTGGAGCGAAAAGTGGGAGAAGAGAGTGAAGGGCAAAGTGGGATTTTGCTGTTCGAGTTTCAACAAGCAAGGATTGCCATGGAGGAATTGAAGGAGGGGTTGGAGAGAAGAAGAGACGGTTATGAAGAATTAGAGATTGAAGAGAAAGTTGTGAAGTTGAAGAGTTGGGTCGGGATGTTGAGATGTGGGGTGGAATCCATTGCAGGACAGGCTGATGATTTGGTTGAAGAAATAGTACAAGGAAGGAAAAAACTCTTGGACATGTCCGCTGAAAGATAGACATATACTAGCTGGGAGTAACATAATTAAATAAAAAAGCTTAGTTATCATTTAATTTTTTTATCCCATTTATTTGTTTTAATTTGCTTCATTTTATTTTTTAATTGGATATTTTAATTTTCATTTATAACATATTCATTTTTTAACAATCTTTATATAGTTTTTTAAACTTTCAATGGACTCTTGATTTTTTTCAAATGGTTTAAAGTTATTTGTTAACCTTTCTAATAACTAATAAATAAATATATTGGCCAAAAAATAATAAATATAATATAAATTAAATGTTAAAGAATCAAAATGAAGTGGAAAAATTAAGAGATAAAATCCAAGTAAATTAATTAATCAAAACAAAAATAATAATAGTCACTGGTTATTAAAAAAATGGCCAGATACTGGTTATTAAATTTAAAAAGCCTTAAATTAGAAGCAATTTCATCTCTTTTTTTTATTGGTTAAATTAGTATTTTTCATGTTTCTTTATTGATCCTCAACATGCTATGCTGCTATGAGCTGATATGACATCTTTGCTTAAAAGAGCTCAATAAATTTTTTCACCAGATCTTATATTCAATATTATTGGCTAATTTGAATATAAATTGAATCGTTAATTAAAAAGCTCTCTAAATAAGATTTTTTTAATCTATAAAACTCAAATTTACTAACTTATTTAAAAATTGTTAAATCTCGTACAACTTAACCCACCATCACTTTCATGAAAAAAGAACTTAATAAATTTAAATTTAAGATTTACACATACACACACATAAAATAAAGTTAAAGCTAACAAATTAATTTCATATTAAACAGGTTTAAATTTATATTCAGTGAAATAATTTTAATACAATTATCTTTTTAGCTTTATGTTGTTCCAATATTTCAATTTTGAATTTCTGTTAAGTTAAAGTCAATTGATTTACATTTTACAAGCTACACTCCCATTACAATATTATTTTAAGGACATTATAAAAAATACTATACACTATATACAAATTCCATTCATTTTATAATTTGATTGTATCAAAAGAAATTTTCACTAACAATAATTCTTAACACGGTATTCAAATTATATGGCTAAGAAATTTATTCTTGTCATTTTCATTCCTCATAATTAAAAATAAAGAAAAAAATTGGGAGAGAGAAGAGAATGTGATTCTTGCTTTGAAGAAAAGCTACATGACTTATTCACAGAGAAAACTTCTTTTCTGTCCAAGTTGAACTATTTTATACATACATACATATATAAAGTGAATTGGAAAAAAAAAAAAAGATAGTATACAAGAAGAATGATACCTCTTCTAAGAAAAAAAAGCATAGCTCAATGTTTGAAATTAAAAATATTTATAGAGAATGATTTAATTTTAAAATTATGTTGAATGGCTATAGGAACAAAAATTTAACTAATGGTCTTAAATTATAATTCTTTTGCGGAGTTTAATTTTTTTTATGATAAATATTTTAAATTTGAGAATCTAAACTCTGATTTTTTCTTTTTTCTTTTTATAGATGAAGAGGGAAAAAAAAAACTAACTACGGGAACTAGAATTTATCCTTAACGGGATCAAGGGGCTGCAAAAAAGGAAAGAAACATTCAGATTTACAAAGATACTGGACTTATCGTCCATCCAATCGAGAGTCACTTTTTTTTATATAATTATATGATATTTAGTATTATCAAGCTATATTGAGCATTATTTAGCCCAAATGAACATAATTTTTTCAACATAATCTTTTTTATCTATTAAGTTTGAACTCAAGAATTTATTTAAAAGGTATTGAATCTTTTACCACTCAATTCAACTATATTGGCGGGTAAGAGATGCTTCTAACTGTGGTACATCAAATGAAAGTTTGATTTGTTGTCCTTGCAAAAATATTACAGATGAAAAAAAATTCAATGAACATAAGAAAGAGAATGGACGTGATACATATTTTTACATTTTTGTATTAGTTTTTCTTTGGTTACATGATTGTATAATTATAGAGATGTTTTTTTTTCTGAATAGGCTTAAATCATTTGGATATGATTTTAGAATATATAAATAAATATATATATATATATAATATAAAAGCCGTAGGAAGACATATTATTTCACTATTTTTGAACATTGACACATTTCTTAGACTCTAGTTCTATTTGATAAAAAAATAAAAGTTCCTTCCAGAACAAAAAACCCTTTTTAAAATTTTATAAATTTTAAATTTAATGATATCTACAATTTTTATTGAACTAAAACAAACTTCTTATAACTCGTGTATATTAACAAAACTAAAAAAGAATTGGTTAGATTATGATAGATGTATCATGACAATACTTATTATAAGACTGTATAAGCAAAATCAAATAAAAGTCGTGTTATAAACTTGAAATCTAACCTAGTTTTATAGATGAAACTTTCTTTTAGTTTCAAAACACAATTTAGTCCAAATAGTGATAGGATGAGCCAAGTCTCATTTTTTTTTTCATTTTTCATTTTTCATTTTTCATTTTTCATTGTTATGAAAATAAACATAAAGGTATATATTTAGGATATGTGTTTAAACTTTGGAGATACAACTTTTTATGTGAAAAGGACAATATCCGACAAGGTTAAGACAACAAGAGAAATCTTTTGAGAGACAAATAACTAAAGTCATTTGAGTAACCTAACTTTAAATAAAGCGGTGCATATTGTTCGTTAATAAAAGTTAGTTTATTTGATAAGAATTATCTTCATATTTTACAAGGTTATAAATTCAATTCTTATTATTGATGTAGGAATCGAGTAATTTATAACTACATTCATAAATACTCCTTTTAAGTTATACAGATTCTCCTGATTTTGGATGAGCTTTTGAATTAAACTCTTCAAAAAAAAAAATTTAAAAATTTGATGTTAAATGAAATTGCACTTTTTAGCACCCACTACTTTCTCATTCTAAAGTCACAAAAAGTGCATACTCCTTCCCGAATCAAATATAAGAGACTTTGGAGAGACCTCTTTGGTTCAAGATAAGAGAAACAAATAAAAGTTATTTAGTGTATTTAAGGTTTTTCTTTCCAATAATATCCCTTATTTTGTTGGGAATTTGCAAATTTAAATTTTACACATGAAAGAGATAATTAATTACATGGGGTATAATTTTTTGACATTAAATGGGGTATTACTTGGAAAAAAAATTCATTTCTAACAAATTTAATTATTTTAACCACTTTTAACTATTTTTCTTGGTTTGTGTAAAATATTCCCTCTGATCCTTTTTTTAGTCACATTTTAAAAACTTTTTATGATCGTAAATATATGTCATCTTTTATAAGTTTATAAAGCATTAATTATTTTATTTTCAAAATATCTTTATTTATGAGTAAGAGAAAGAAATAATTGTTTAAATCTGTGGTATTTATTAGGAATAAAGATAGAAATCATATTAATTTTAAGATAATTTTAATATTGTAAGTTATAACAAACTTTCTTTAATTTTGGTAAGCTAATTAAAAGTGATTTATATTAAGAATTAGAAGGAGTGTAATATAACTAAATATTACAGCAAAAGATATATCTATATATATAAACACCTGCCTTAGTTTGGGCGGAAAACATGTGGCTTTCTTTTAGGTTTCCTAATTATTGGTTCAAAGTTTGATATAGGGCTGACCTATTGCCAAAGCTAGGGGTAGGGCTAATTAATTCTAGTATATCACTAATTACATTTTTTTTTAACATAGCAAACTTAGGGGTTGATTTTTTTCGGGTGATTTTTCACTAATAAATAACACAAGCAAGCATTGTAAAGGGAAATAGATGAGATGGATGAATTCAACAAGAAAATTAGTGGATTAATCTCTAATCTAACTTGGTTGACCTAAAATATTGACCAAAACAGAGAATCAATAAAAAATGATCCAACCATTCGAGAATATGCAACTCTGATTTTGATGGTAAGTATTAATCTCTCACAAAAATAATACATATAATTTCACTATACTTACATCTACATTCATGATCATAACAATTAACAAAACCTCGTCAAGTTTTTTTCTTTTATTGTTATAAACTAGGAGTATCACTTCCAATAATAAGTACTAATCTTTTTTAGGATACTAAAAGTTAGAGATAGATTTTTTTTTTTAACTAAATTTACTCCATATACAACTTGAGTTAGTGCCTCATCAAGTTGTTTAAAATATAGCGTAATTATCATGTAGGCAGACAATAGATTAATGAAATAGAGACTCAATGCACACCATAGTCAATAAAGCAAGTTATGCAATTGATTCCATTCAATTTCAAACCTCACTTTCTAAAATATCAAAACCAATTTGATAGAATACCGTTGGCCCAAAAGAAAACAATTTGATAGAATGATATAATATTCCTCCAACATACCTAATTTCCTTATCTAGAGGACTTTTTTTCTTCTTAGGGAAATCCACTTGAGATGTAATTATTTATTAAACTACTAATGCATAAATGACAAAGGAGAGAGTGAAGAATAACGGGTAAACCGGTAAAAATAAGAAAAATTGTTCTGCAATCACAAAAAGTAAAAGCATAATCCGCAAAATGTGGATTCCTAGATTCAATTGTAAATAACACACTTGTCTTTAGCCTTTAAAGTTACAATCAGCGGCTTCATTAAAGGCAATGTTTGGTTGAAGTTGCATATAATAAAGCAAGAAGGAAAGGGACACATAAAAAATGATATTATTTTATTCACCATTTCATATGTTTTTATATCATTATTATATTTCGTGTATTGCGCAAAATCTAATATCATAATTCTTTTTTTAATGTAATTAAGTGACATCTAGTACTTTCAGATTAAATTTGAGTATTGGATGGTGTAAATTTTTTTTCCTGGACTCTCCTAATATGATTTCATCTATTTACAAGACTCGAATCCGAGATATTGTTTAAGGAGCGTTAAATTATTTATCACCCTACCAACCGCCATTGATTTTCTGCATACAAATAATTTTTGCCACAAATTGAACATCAAGATGGCATCTTTATATTTCAACTTATCTCTCTTGCTGAAAGTAAGGACGGAAATTACTAAGAGCCCGTTTGGTTTTCAGTTAGCTAAAAATGAGTTTTTGTAGAATTGTTTTTATAACGTAGTTATGATAAAAATTAGTTTTGGACTAACGTGTTTATGTTTGGATGATTTATTTGAAAATTGGTTTTGACAAAACTCATAATTTTCCTTTAAATTGAGCTTAAACTCTATCCCATGATTAATTTAATTTACTTGAACTAAAATTTAATCTGCATTTATTTAATTGAGAACATAATATATCTGATATAATATTTTTTTACAGGTCATGATCTATAAAAATTAAAATTTTGAAGGGACATTTTGGTTAATAGATAGGATAAATTTTATAAAAATTTTATTTTTCTAATTTTTTTATTTTTTCTCATTTTTATTGGTCTCTTTTTATCTGTCTTAAAAATAAATACAGGTAAAAATGAATAACCAAACTGAAAGGCAGCAGATGGTTTGCTTCTCCTCCAACTCCGTTTTCACCAGAAGAATTTACGGCAGCGACATGATTGATTTTAAGAGCCAAACATCAATAAAAAACTAGGAAAATTGGTTTTGGGCTGGAACGTAGTTTCAGAAGGAGAACCAAACGAAGCCTAAATCAACCAAATTTAGTGCGAGATAGAGTTATGGAGTGGAAAAAAAAAAAGCAGCTTGGGGCCTATATGGCTGCGGGAATTAGACCCTACGGAATAGGAAAAAGCTTTCCATTCCATAGACAACACAGTTTGGTTGCCAGTGCAGCTTTTCATACAAAAACCTTGTTACTACATTTGAGAATGGGGATTGCTTCCAAAAATGAGATGAATGACATTTCCACCCCATAATCAAATTGAAATGTCAAAAGTATCCTTCAATTTCCCCTAATCTCCATCTCCTTCATTCGATTTCTGAAAGCTTTCCCCATATTTGTGAAGCTGTTGCCACTTGACGACGACAGCAATGCCTTCTCTTGGGAAGTACCAGAAATGGTGGCTCAATAAGGATGGAATCCCTTTATGTGATAATATTACCAATGTTCAGTTGGATATTACTAGTGTTCCATACTTTAGACTGATCAGTATAACTAAAAAAATGTTACACCAATGTTCGGTGGTTCTTTGATCGATTTGTTCTTTAATATTTTTTACTCTTGGTCAGGGAGAGAAAATAGGAGAAAGGAAAATGGAGAGAAGAGAACAATGGAGGAAGTGATTTTTTTCTTCATATATTTAGCTGAAAAGAAGAAAATGAGGAAAGGAAAATGATTAATTTTAAATTAATAATATTTTTATTATTTTTAGAAAAATGTTTACATATAATAAAACTTGTTATTCTACCATATTATTTATATAATTTTCATATTATATTAATAAATAAAATTAAAATATAATTTTAATTTTATTCTTAATTAAAAACTATTTTATCAACTCTTTATCTTTTAAAATTTTAAAAATTATTTTTTAAACATTGATTTAAAAAAATTTAAAATAAAGTTAAAATTGAAAAGGAAAGTGGGAAAATGAAAAAAAAATGATAGAATAATTTTGGAAGGAAAGTTCTCCATCTAAAATCTCTCCATTTTGAAGGAAAAAAATTATAAGGAAAAATATGTGACCCACGCATTATTTTCTCCTTAATTTTTTCTTCCTCTCACTTTTCCTTCCGTAACCAAATAAGAGATAATATAATTCCCTCTTTAATTCTAATTGCTACTTATCTCTCCCACCTCTTTTCTTCCCTCCCCACCGGGTTAGGGTTGAATGAACTCACTCGACCAAGCCCATTAGTCCAAACCAGTTTAAAATGGCAGTTAGGACCTTTTTAACAAGATAATGATAGTCAAGGTTCCTAAAGTTTGAAAATGTCAATTAAAAACCAAGGTTCTTTCCTAATAAAATATTTTATGGACAAATATCCTTACAAACTAAAAAAAGCATAATTAAAAACTTCAACTTTCTCAATTCCCAACAAGTATATAAAATTTTTCCAATTAACGTTTGTTCAGTAAGAAATCAATTTAACAAAAATGCTTAATTTTTCTGTTGGGCCAGAAACAAACGTGCTTAATTGAAAACCCTTCTAATTGAACTTTCACATTTTCTAAATTGTTAATAAATTTTTTCCAACTGAGCATCCAGTTTTTACTACTCAACCATTCGCACAGTTCTCAATTAAATCGGCAGAGGCATTTTGGTCAATAGAACTTTTTTAAGATCAATAAATAACCTTGTCCTTAATTAGCATTTTCAAATTATGAGATCTTTAACTATCATTATCTTACTAAACTATCATTATATTTTACCAATTCAAAATCTGAGCATCTTTGATACATAAAGAAATGAAACCAAACACCAAATAGTCTGCAGCATAATTGGGAGAACAATCGCAATCTGGAACACCCAGGCAACTTTTAACAGCCACCTCCTTCCCCATTTTTCAAAATCATTGTAGAGTTTGCCACTTGACAGAGGGAGATCTCTAACTGCTCTTTCCCAAAAAAAAAATCACCATTGAAGCTTGGAATGGTGCCACTCTAGCCTCTGAATTAAGTAGCTCAAGAAAACAGCAAACAGGCCTCACCTCACAATACAAAAATCTAGGAATATAGGGTCACAAATTAAGGAACTTTCATTGACATGATGCTAGCCAATACAGGTTGTAGTTTGTCTAATATTCATGTATGGCTTGAGGAATCCAATCCAGACCATCTATATTCATAAAAGAAAATACATATTGTACATTTGAAAAGAAAATATTGAAAAAAAAAAACAGATGATAAATATAAAAAAGGAATGTGCACTCCACACTCAGCCACATTATTTTGTGGCACTTGCTTTCTGAATGCATGAATATAAAAGATCTTAATTTTTGAGGAACTTCCTAATGAAATTATTTGATGTACTGAAAACATTACTGAACCCTGAAAAGTTTTAATAAAAGCTGTTCCCTTTGAATCGAGATTTAATAGTGTGAACTGAACAAACCCAATTTTCTCACACCTTGTTTCCATCATGATTCCTTGTGATATAACAAATAAGTAAAGGAAAAAAAGATCAAGTGCATATTTAGATTGTTCCATAAAAAATCATGTGTACTTTTACAATTTAACATCAAAATTATTGTTCACTGAAAAAAAAACTCTACACATCCTTGTGTTATCAAACAGCCAGAAAAACAACCACATAAGAAGTTACAAGAAATTTTGCTATATAAAAACTTTTCTAAGTCTCATGAAAAGCTACAATGAACACCTGAATCCTAACTCTTAGAATTTTTACATTTATGATACAAAGAGAATGCTAAGAAAAGATGTCAATCCCTCGGTTATGGTCAATTTCACTTTTGGACTTAAATTAAATCCCCTTGCTTTGCCTCCAATATGATCACAACACTTTATAAGCATGTATCAGGTGCAATATTATCACGGCAATTTACGAGTACATATCAATTCTAATATAATACATCTTGGCTAACAACATTTCTTGCATCAACTGCACTTTACCACCTCAATTTTTTTTTTCAGTCACCAAATGGTCCCCTGTCATTTCAATTTTGGAGGTTAGACTGACAGGCATACCATATGAAATTTACACGCCAAAAAAAACAAAAACAGGTCACAAAAGTCAAATTGATCAGTTTGCACTACAACCACCCACATAGTTTTTTGGGTCAAAGATTCATTGCCCTTTCCTAAACATGAATTCCAAGTTCTTAAAAAAACATGTAATATAATCTTTCTCCAAACCAAGACTAGGGGCATACATTGCTAAAAAAGATCCCAAAACTGTCCAATAAAAACGCATAAAATAGGAAAGTTGCTTAATTTTTAAAATAAGAGGTTAATTTCCACTACCAAAAAAGGTGGCAAAGTAAAGTTGACACAAATTACATTAATTCCCTTGTACCAAATTCAGTCAACCATGCTTCAACAACAAAACTAACATGAATTTGAAGGCACTTTAAAAAAAATGAAATTACTTCATTCTCAACAAGCATTGGAAAATAAATAAATAAAATAGAGCTTTATTCATCAGAAGATCAACTGATTTAAGTAAACTGTACCAAAAAAATCAGAAATATCCACATTAATATATGTTTTTGTCAACTTAAACAAGGTAAGAAATAGTAACTGATAAAAATGACAATAAAAGTATTCATAAAGATGATAAAGTTCAGAAGGTATGATAGGATAACCTAGATTTCAGTATCAAACACCAGGAAGAAAATTCAAGGCATCTAACCTTGCGGTATCATCTTAATCTGGACTCAGGTTTGTTGGTCAAGAATCCATACTCCAACATTTGAAATAGTCAATAAGCTGCAAGTGCCATCAGCAGAAAAGGTTCCTCCATGGTGACATGATGCTTGATTATTAAAAAAATAAATCCTCAAAAGCAGTACTCTCTTCAGTGTACTGTCTGTATCGCGTTGTGATGCGTCATGACATGCACAAAACTGAGAATAGCTTAAGATGCCAATGAGCTCTCCACCATATGCACAAAGAGGCTCCATGTTCCCATGTTCAAGCGTCAAAACCTGGCATTGCAAATTGAGCTGCAAAGGCCTCAACCCGAGCCCGAAGCTCAACAATGTCTTTATTGCTCTCAAGACCTTTCAAAATACCCTTCTGCAACTTCCCATGCTCTCTCTGCACTATATTTGCAATTTGTGCTGCTCTATAAATAAATTCAGTGATTGTTTCAAAATCAGTCTCCAGACACCCTCTTGATGTCATGGCAGGGGTACCTGCGTAATACACCATAAAAGCTGTAATAAGAATGTACAGTTCATCAAATAAACCAAGAATGAAAGGCTCAAAAATTTAAATGTGATAAATATAAATCATCACACACCTATCCTTACACCTCCGGGAGTTATAGTTCCATTATCACCAAAGATTGCAATTTTATTCAGAGTAATATGACACATCTCGCATATCTTCTCATAAAATTTACCTGCAAACAAAAATAAATGATACTTAGGTCATTTACCAATCTATAAACACAACAAAAAAAATCCAAATTAGCTGTCTCATTAAAATCATACAGCAAGGCATAATCAACAAAATGGTCCAAAAATAGCCCTGTATGAGAAAGTCCAATAACAAATGGAGCCAAGTGCAAGCAGCAAGCTCATGATTAAATTGATAACATTGCCTGTAAAGCAAATACTTTGGCTCATCTAGTTCCAAGCAACCTCAACTACGTGCCAAATAAGCAATCATGTAACTGTAATGCCAAAAAACTTGGGGGGTTAGGGTACCAATACTACAACTGAGGTGTAATGCCTCAACGATGCTGAGACCACCTTTGTCTTTCACTAGACTTATCAATTCTCCTTATTTAGAATACAAAATAACCAACAAGGCACATTGAACAAATAGGTATTGGAATCAAATACGCAATTCTGAACTAAATGAACAGGAAACATGTACACAACAGAAGCTGTTAATCAGTCTAAGGTTTGACTGCTATTTAGATTCATAGCTGATGAAACCAAATCAAACCAAGGAAAGCTAGCACTGTTGAGCCTTGGCTGAGACAGAAGCTCGCGCTGTTATTGTTTTGTTAATGGATTGACTGCCACAGCAACAACATCTTTTCAGCTGTAAGGTTAACTGCTTAGCTTTATACTTACATATGACTTGATGACTTTGTAAGTACACTCAATATTATTATGAGTTCTGACTTAATGATTATTGTCCTCGAATAAGGGCATTTATGATTATTATGATTGAATAGTTCATTTATAAGTCAAATATTGTTACAAATTTACATTTATTTATTTTTTATATAGCATGTTTTTTGTATTTTAGCACCTTGCTTCACTCAGGCATGCACTATTTAGTGCCTCTCACCTGAAAAATTTTAGGGATTTAGCGCCTTTAACCATTGGCTAACTTGCTCTAGCTACCTTAAACTTTTGATAAAGTTGAATATAACTAGCCAAAAGCTATCACATAACTAGCCTAAACTACTTACAGCTTAAAAACTAGATAACCAAATGATCACAGATGACAAATTTCGGATAAGTTTTTGCAGACGATAATAACCAAGGTTACTAGAAATTACTGGAACATAAGCCATCGTAACTGATGAGCAAAAAGAGATTGTTTAAATGCATAACTTTAAGATGGCTGATCTCATGATGATATGGAACAGAGCCAGGCTCATAAGAGACAATAAGAGGCAGAAAGATTTCATGTTGACAAGACAGATCACAGATCACCACTTGACTTGAAAATAGTAAACACAGCAGACAGATAACATACACATCAAGATAATCCATAAAAGAAAGGAAGAAGGAAGATGCCTGTAAACTATACCATTTGAACAGAAGAGGGTATATATATATATGCATGTTTACTAGCTATTTTCTACGTAAACCTGTGTAATTTGTGCACCTGTATATACAAGCAAACCTACTTGAAAATAATGCAATTATCTGGGCATGTCAAAGAATGAGGAGGATTACTTATATTCAGCAGAAAAACATCATGCAATTATCTGGAGTCTGGACATGACAAGTAAAGACATTTTGCTGGATAGCTATAATAAAATTTACAGCCATTACAAAATGCCATAAGAATGGGCATTCGCATGTCCTGAATGCAATGTTACATGTACTGATCTGTTTATGAGATGCATTCATGTAAGTTTCATATAGAACATTTTCATACAAATTCAAACTTAAAAGGACCTTGCACTTAAGCATCAAGTCACTGCAAAACAAAAGTGGCCTAATCCCCTTTGTGAAAATCTTTAATAAAAGATACACAAATAAAATCAAAATTGAAGACCAAAAATAGCTGCAGTATTAAACAATAACACAGAAATGCAATATTCCAAGATGTGTGGCATCAAAAGTTATAACAAAAGAAGTAAACGGAAAAAAAAAAAAAGAAAAAGAAAAGAAAACAATTGAGTACAGATGGCATGCACGTATAGACTTAACAAACATATAAGCAACTTGCACATATTTTCAAAAGATTTGTTTATGAGACAGTCATGTAACATACCTGTCAATCCTAAAGGCCTTAAATCCCAAAGTACTAGATGGTTGTCTGTACCCCCTGTTACTAGGCGGCATTTTCTTCTCAATAAAGCAGCAGCTAAAGCTTGGGCATTCTTCTTCACCTGCTTCATGTAGGCCTTGTACTCAGGAGTGGCCACTTGTTTTAAAGCTATGGCAAGTGCAGCAATATGGTTATTGTGTGGCCCCCCTTGCAAGGATGGGAAAACAGCAAAGTTTATCCTTTCTTCAAAGTCATATTGGTTGCTTTCATATCCCTGACTTAGAAGTAGTCCTCTCTTCCTCGGTTTTGTACCCTTCCTAAAAAAAATTATACCCCCTCTGGGACCCCGAAGACTTTTGTGAGTTGTTGAAGTTACAATATCACAATAGTCAAAAGGATTCACACATTCCTGAAAAGACAACAAAACCAAATTAATAATGCATCTCTTCAATGTTGTAAGAGCATCAACTACTAGTTAATAGTGCAAGACACAAATGGAATGAACAAGCCCTATCCTTAAATATAGAATATATATCCAAGAAGTTTATTTTAGATAGAAATAGACCTTAAATCAAGTTAAAGAATGTGAGCTACCACTACCATTATGCTATGAAGCAGATGAAAAGAAGATCTAATTTACAATTCAAGAAACTTTTCAAGGTAATCATTAGAAAAGTAAAGCCAATAATTCATGTTATCCTACCAGGAGAAAGTTATTTCACACCTTGGCTACAATAAGTCCACTAATCTGGGCCATGTCACACATCAGCACGGCTCCACATTTATCTGCAATGTTCCTAAACCTCGCATAATCCCACTCTCGAGGATATGAGCTCCCACCACAAATAAGGATCTTGGGGCGAAAATCAAGCGCTTTTTCCTCTAGTTTATCATAATCAATATAACCTGTTTGAGGATTCACCTTGTATGGTAAACTCTCAAAGAATATTGACGCCCCTGAAACTTTCTTCCCGTTTGGAGTATAGTAACCATGACTAGTGTTCCCCCCAGATGGGGTATCCAACCCCATGATACGATCACCAGGCAACAACAATCCCGTGTATACAGCAAAATTAGCAGAGGTACATGAATAAGGTTGCACATTCACGCCCCAACTTTTAGGGTCCAGATTGAATGCTGCCAAAGCGCGTTCACAACAGAGAGTTTCAATTTCATCAATATATTGATTCCCTCCATAATATCGTGCACCCGGCATTCCCTCTGAATATTTATTCGTCAAATGGCTTCCTAGTGCTTCCATCACAGCCCGACACACAAAATTCTCCGAAGCTATCAATTCAATCCCCTTATATTGCCTTTCTTTCTCCTTCTCCATTATCTCATAAATATCAGGGTCCGCAACTCGTAGCATTTGGTTACCCCATGATCGAACAGCGGCTCTCCGCGCCTCGAGATTGGGTTCCAACGAAACCCACTTGGAAGAAATGGAAGACGATGACGATGATTCGCTATCTCTTCGCCTCTTCAAGCACATCGAATGCCCAAGGATGCGAAATTCTTCGACTTCTCTATCTTCGTCTTCATCGGACTCTACCGTCAAGTTCTCATTCTCCGCTTTGTGATTATCCATCAGCGGCTCCAAAAACTGAAGCGGAACTGGAGGAACCGGGTGCGTGGGATCACGGAAGCTTGAGTCGAGCTGAACCGAGATGGAGTCGTCGGCTATCTGTGTCCGATGAGGCGGCGAAGCATGAGAAGAAAACCCAAGAGACAGATTTGATTGAGGACGCGATATGTCCATCAAAAACCCGAAACGAAACCGATCCTTAAACCCCAAATCGATGAATTCCTCTTAGATTAAAAAAAAATGCTATGTACGTGTAATCCGACAGTGAACAATCACAATACTTCCTTAGAACAACAGTAACAGCAACAAATACAAGGACAAGGGGAGTTGAAGAAGGAGCAGTGATAGTGCCTATAGATGGAATCGATGTAGCAATAAAAACGCCTCATTGAAGATAGAACAGAGAGGGCGAAAGAGAGAACCCAAACCCTAATCGTCGATGCTCAATGGAAGAATATGGTGATGGATGAGATCATGCAAATGAAGAGGGAAATGGAAATGGAAGAGACCAATGAGGAGGAGGCTTGGGCTTGGCGTGCGATTGACGGGGGATACACCTAGACATTTCCGCCAAGTTGTATCGTGGCGACTGGTTAACCTGACGACATGAATTTTTTTCACTATAATTTATAGTTTTCCTTTGAGGGAAAAATGGCAATTAATATGAAAAAATAAAAATAAAAATAAAAAAAATAAGCAACAAAGGTATAAAAAACAATTGTTGGCAAAAAAAAAAGTGTAAAAAAATTCCATTTTCATTTTTTGGTGCTATATTAATTGTCATCATGGAAATTATGGAAATTAATAAGGACTAAATGTTTTTATCTGAGACGATGGGGCCCAAAAATTGGACTACGTACAAACGACAAAGCACAATTCTTTTTTTCTTTTTGGTTTCCGTAAACAAATTGTTGTATCTTTCACATATTTATATTTTACTATTAACTAATTAAATATTTTAATTTTAGAATTGTCACTTCTTGATAGAATTATGAATTTGGGAATAAAAGGGCTAACTCTAATTAATATACGAATATGTGTGATCCCTCACTGGACTCTTAACTCCTGTACCAATAAAAAGTAAATATATGTGAATATATAGATTAAGAAGTAAAGGCTTGAAATTATTACTGTCATTAAATAGTTTTGTTTAGTTCATCAACTTCACTTGGCCCAAAAGAAGAAACACATGTATTCGAATAGAAAAAAGCCTAACCCACATCTGTGAAGAATATATTGTGTATAAGTATAGTAAGAAGGTAAAGGTTTTTCGATGTCACCCACATAGCTCATATTGTATTGGGTTTATTCTAACTTTATATATAATGATAATGACAATAAATATTTATCTAGACACATTGTTAATAGTGTGATTTATTTTTCAAACCTTATCCAATATATGATAAAATTGTGTTTAATTATATTATCAAATATGTAAACATTAGTTAAAATGTTGAATCCAATATTGCCAAAGGCAAAAGGAGAAAAATTGGATTTTTTTTCACAAATCAAGATTAGTGAGAAATGATGTTTTATC
The DNA here is from genome assembly GCA_026686845.1 of Adenanthera pavonina. Taxonomy (NCBI): domain Eukaryota; kingdom Viridiplantae; phylum Streptophyta; class Magnoliopsida; order Fabales; family Fabaceae; genus Adenanthera; species Adenanthera pavonina. The sequence goes on from JAIVEN010000017.1 coordinate 18,350,671, forward strand.
CTTCTCTAAAGAATTCTCTGTACAACAGGCTTTTATTATTTATATATAATGTGACTCACTTTAGAAATTATATAATATGTATAAGACTCACTTTAAGTTATTGCCCAATGATGAGAGTCACTAGGAGGAGAATGAAGCCATTTGGTACCTCCGTGAAGGAAATTAGGAAATAGTTTTACAAACCAAACATTGTGGATTTACTAGAGACCCGATTCCATGAGAGTAAGGTTAAAAGTAATGTTAAAAGAATGGGTTTATGATATTTTGAAATTATTATCAAAGCTAACTAGACATATACCAATAGGTGTTAGTATGAGTAGAAAGAGTTATGATTGTTTAAGTATAATATCTCATATTTGAGATTGTGTGAATATAGAATATACCTTTAGTCCCCATATGGGGCCTAATGCAATTTAATCTAAATTATAGTCAAAACCTAAAATGACAACCAGATGATTTATCTTTTAAAAAGAAAAAGTAACAAGACATATTTCTTCATATATTAGAAAAATAAGCTATATTGTTCACAAATTGTAAATAATATAACTTGCTATAATTTTTGTATTATATATTGAATTATATTTAAAATATATAAATACATAAATATAATATTAGATATAGTACATTGAATGAAATTTAAGAAATAAATTGTATTATTATATTTTATAAATAATGCATTATTATAACTTTTATATTGTAACATGATGGTTTTTAATAGGGACTTGGGTCTTCGATGTGCATAATAATATATTAGTATATTCATACCTATCAAATATGATATTTCTTAGGTAACATAATAGTATATTAACATATTCATACCTACCAAATATGATATTTCTTAGATTAACTACCACCCTTCAAAACCAATGCATCATGTCTTCGCTTCCAATCTTGCAAACTACTTTTCAAATTTAAAAAAGAAAACAAATTCTACATAAAGGTTTTGTTGAGAAAGATAAACCTATTTCAATCATCTTTATGCTTAAAAAAGATTAGTCTTCAATTATCGATTGAAGAATATTGTTGATGCTTAAAAAAAACTCTAAGAGCTCCGTTTGGTTTCTAGAATGACCGAGAATGGAATAGAATAAAATAAATCAGCCGTTAAAATCGAAAATGAATTACTACTACAAAATTGGCCTTTAGGAATGCACATTCTAGAACTTTTATTGGAAAAATGTGATAGAAAAGGATATGGGGAACGTGTTTTTGGTGAACACGCTGGAAAACTGATCATCGAGAACGTTTTCTTGAGAAAGCGTTCCCAAGAGTTTCCTTTTAAATTTATTATTTCTGTGAAAGATATTCGGAAACATTTAATTAATTACATGTTCCTGAATCGTTAGCTCATTTAGTCACGATATAAAAATTTAAACGTTCCAGAAGCCCAAAAACAAATGTTCCGAAAGTCCATTTTTGTATTAGTGAAATTAGATGTCATTGAAATCAATTTCAACTATTATATCAGTGGAGGAGAAGAGGAGGTTAGTGGAGGAGAGAAGGTCGGGGGTTAAGGATAAGGATGAAGGTGAAGAAGACAAGATTGGTGGAGAAAGGTAGTTTGATTCATAAAAGGATTCTTAGAAATGGGAATAAGGAAAGATAGGGGTTAATGTGATAATCTTTATTCCCTATTTTTTTGGATATCCTTATTTCATATAAAGTCTAGATTCCTACTTCATTGTACAACCAAACTGTTTAACTTTTATAGTAAGATTCGGAATCTCATTCACAAGCTCCTTAGGAATCGAATCAAATAGACTCTTTTAGTCCATTTATATTTTTTAATGTAATCAATTTATTTTTCTAAATTTTTTTATATATCTCTCATATCATATCAAATAAACTTATAATAATCATAATTTCATTCCCAACTATTCCATTCAATTCCATTCCCGATCAATCCAAGACCAAACGAACCCTAGGTATTATTTTATTATTATCTATTTGTTCAAACAAATAGAACATATGATATAATGAATCAATCATATCAAATAGATTTGGATCTCATCAATTGTTCAATTACTGAAGTGAAGAGAAAAATAAATATGAAGAGAGACTCATATAAACTCATACTAACATGTGGGTTCTGCCTCTCTATCAAACAAAAGACAAATGATTGTCCATTTAAGCCTATTATTATTTTTATTTTTTAAATATAAGGGGAGACCATCTGGGCTCTTGTCTTACAGAAATGCCATTAGAGTCATCGAGAGACATAATATCCTTCTGAATTAAACAAATATACTTAAGAGGAGGCTTAGGGTAGCCTATTCAAATTTTAATTTCTTTTTCTTTATAAACCCTATTCTGATTTCTATTCCACCAAAACACATGCAACTAATGGGCCTTTCGATCATGCCCCTATAGGCCGCTATCTTCATACTGAGGTGTTAGCCCAAAAAGAACTAGATTTAGGCCCAAAACTTTTTGTTTCGTTTTGTTCATTTAACTTTAAAAAATTCCCTGTTCATTAAAAAACTGCATAAATGTCTTTAAGGCCGAAAAGCCTCAACAAAATGTCTAAGGCCCAAAAAACTTTATAAAATGTCTCATTTTAGGCCCAAATGAATGTGTGCATCCATGGAGAATAATTTATTCTTTGGATGATTTTAAGGCAAGATTTCAATGCTTGGCTATGCAAGAATCTTGATAATTTTACTCTTCGTTTGGATGAAAGAAAAATAAAAGGGAGAGCAAAATTTGAGGAGAAAACAAAAAGGGAATCTAGACACCTTCTTGTCTAGATTCCCCCCTTATTTTTTCTCATAATATTTATTTTCTATTTCTCCCCATTTCAAATAAAGCCTTCCAAGCAAAGTCTTAATAATGTTACTTGAGGAAAAACATGGAAGATTTGCTTTGGTCTCACATGCTAGAAGTTATGGCAAGTGAGGAACCACATATTTTTCTACAATGAAGAATTCAAAGTTGAGGAGGTCGTGAGTTCTATAACAACTATGACAGAACACACGACTAGAATTAAAGGCTTATTAGGGGATGTTACATAATTTCTCTATTGTTTTCCTTCTTGCTCTACTTAATTTTCTATTTCTGTAATATACTTATTTGTTGAACCTAGTTTTTCTTTTTTTTACTCTCATTCTTTTGATAATAAATGAAAGAATATGAATAATATCAAAGTATATTGTCTTATGCTTAGATTGAAAAATCTAAAAGAAATTGCTATAGCTTCTATTCAAAGAGGAAAACTAAGTATAGATATTATGAAAATTAAGAATAAGAAGGATTTCACTCTTACAGAATTGATGAAAACAAGGAATATTGAGTATCGAACCAATCCGTTTGTCTAGAAAAACCATGAACAATTTAGTACGTATCAAACTATAGGCCTTTCGTTGATTCATAAGAGAAAGCACCAAATTAATCAAAGATACCGAGAAAAAAGCTAGGTTGATAAGAAAAATCTTGATAAATTCATTACAAGAACAAGAGATGAAAAGCTGACTAAAAATAGAGAAAAAGATCATTATGATTTGTTTGTCCCTGAAAATATTTTATCTGCTAGACGTTGTAGAGAATTGAGAATTCTAATTTGTTTCAATCCTAGGAATAGAAATAGTGTGCATAGAAATATGACATTTTACAATGAGAATAAAGTGAATAATTGCTGTCAAGTTTTGGCTACAAGTAAAGATCTTGATAGAGATAAAAAAAAATAATTAATTTAAAGTTATTTCTTTGGCCAAATTATCAATTAGAAGATTTAGCTTGTATGAATCGCTATTGGTTTGATACCAATAATGGCAGTTGTTTTAGTATGGTAAGGATACATATGTATCGGCGGTTGAAAATTTGTGAATCTACATTTTTATTTTTTTTCTCTATTTCCCGTAACATATCTGGTATGTGAGGACAAATAGATGCACATAGGCATTGTCTTATCCTCTATTTTGAGGCATGATACTATTAGGTTTAATGCAATATAAGTTTTGATAATGATAAATATAGGTTTTGATGATGACAAATATAGAGTAATAAGGAACAAATACATTATATGTATCAAACATATATAATGTTCCTTAAAGAAGTAAAATATGCATTAGCATGTATTTAATTATATTTATAATGCATATATCATGCTATGTGCAAGTATATTCATTGTGCTTTTACAATGAATAATACATTTTGGATATATAAATTGGACTAACTACTTGGTTTGTAAGTGAAATATATTAACTGCAGGATGGTCTAAGTGGGAAGAGTGAGCATTGGAATAAAGAAATGGAAACAAATATTATGACTCACTCAAAAAAGAAGAAGAGAAAGAATACTCCAAGAATGGAAGATCAGAAGGGAGAATACCAAGAAGGAAATGACCAAGTGGAAATGGAACTCAACATTTGAATACCTAGTTATTAGGTATATTTTATTTTCACTTAGGTCTTGAGGTGGAATTAATCTTTGAAAATTTACTTAATTTTATTACCATATGTTTTAAATGAGTTAGATTAAGTAAATATGATGTTAACATATGTTAGAATTGAGAAATAGTGGCTAACAAATGAATTTAATGTTTAGCTCATGTTTTCAAAACGGTTTTCATGAAAAGAATTACCTTATGCACATAACTTATGAAGGTTATGAGAATAAAGTCTTAATCTCAAAGCTTTTCTAAGTGTTCCCTCTTCGATTTCATGAAAATGGTTGAGGCTATCCACATAACGTAAGTGTCCACCATGTCCTCAGTTCTGTCCAGTAAGTTATCCTGATAAGATGACTATCTTATTCGCATAAAGGAGTGAACAATAAAGGAAAAATGTACTGTGCAGCCCGTTATTCGCATAACCTAGGGTATTTCAAAAACTTAGTTTGTGTTGACAACCTATGTTAAATTTAAGGAGGTTATCCTGATAACCTATATTTTTCAGAAACTTAGTTTGTGTTGACAACTTATGTTAAATTTGTTATCAGCATAATCTTGGGAGGTTATCCTAGTAACATATACTTTTCAAAAACTTAGTTTGTGTTGATTATTTTTTAGACACTTAGTTTGTGCTGATTAAATATTATCAAAACAAGGAATAAAATCTTAAAAGGTTATTCTAATAATCCTTAAAGGTATCCAAGTTTATGAGACATTATTCAAACCACTATGTAGGTTTCATGAAAATGTTCTTGAGCAAAAACTTAGTCATTCTGGAATGAACATTATCCGCATAACGAAAGTCTAATGTTGAAACTAAGAGCCAATGGTCACCTGTTATTCGCATAACTTGAGGAGGTTATCTGCATAACCTCTATCAGACGCATTTAATGCGGTAGGTGAATGGCTAATTTTCTGAGAGTAACGGCTAGAACTTGCTTTCAACGGATAGTTTTGCCGAAAACCTATAAATAGAATATCATTTAAATTTATGGGTAATAAACTTAAGAGAGTTTATATGAAAATGATGTCCATATACATAAAATCTTTCTATGTCAGCATTCTCTGAAAAACTCACATCAATAAAGTGAGCTTTTAATGTATCATTTGTTAGGTTGGTTGGTCACCCAAGAGGGGGGTGAATTGGGTGATGCAAGATTTTCGCTCTTTTTGGATCACAACCCAATTTCACTAAGAGTGCAACAAAACAGGGATAAACAGAGAGTTATGTGTAGCAACTGAATAGAGAAGATGAAGAACAATGCACAACAATTTATACCGATTCAGCCCAACCACTTGGCCTACATCCAGTTCCCAAGCCACCACTTGAAATTTTTCACTATATCCCACAGGTTTGATCCGGGCACCTGTGAAACCTCACTACATTCCCATAATTTTTAGTAGGTACTTGTGAAGCCACTCTCTCCACACCCTTACAAGATGTGTAAATCCCTTAGTGTTTCCCCATACTAAGATTCTACCCAGAATATGTAGAAAGAAATGTTTACAAGATTAAAATTCTCTTGAAGAGTAGATAATACATTGAAAGTTCACTCTATTGAGGTGGGTTTTTCAAACAATGCTGAGATAGAAGAATTTTACAAATTGTTGCAGCATTTTCGCATAAACTCTCTTAAGATTGTTACCCATAAGTTCAAATGATGTTCTATTTATAGTTTTGTGGAGTAACTAGACGTTAGATATAAGATCTAGCTGTTAGAGACGTTACCCAATGATTATTTTGTAAAACTAGCAGTTTACCAACCACATTTAATGTTTCTAACATTTTGAAATTTGAATTTTGGATATCAACAGACGAATTTCGAAGAGACCATAAGTTAAAGTCTTTAGCGTTGAACTTCGAAGTTCGTCTGTTCAAAGATGAAATTCAAATTTTCATCTTGACAAATGTTTCTATGTTGGAACATACGAATTTTCTAGTTTAAAGTACTTCTAGTAAGTATGAACAGTTGTTCCATATTGCTACAGTGCCTTCAAAGTTCGAATTTTGGTGCCCAAAATTCGCCTGTCAGTCAGCAACTCAATATGGCACAAGTGCTTCCTTTCAAAATTTGAATTTTGGATGTGGAAATTCGTTTGTTGGCTATTCCAAAAGTATTTCCATATTTTGGAGATTTCGAAATTCGAATTTTCAAAGCCAAAATTCGTCTGTTATACTTAAAGTTCGAATTTTAGATATGAAAATTCGTCTGTTAGCTTTTCTGGAAGTATTTTCACATTCTGGTGTTTTGAAATTCAAATTTTGCAAGCCAAAATTTGTCTGTCAGTGGCAAGCTCAACTTTGCTCAAAGGTTCTCTTCGAAATTCGAATTTTGGAGGCCCGAAATTCGTCTATCGCAGCGGAACCTCCGTAACTTCAAATTTTACACTGTAGACAATTTTGCAGAAGCTATAACTCTCTCATTTTAACTCTGAATTAAGCAAATACCTATGGTTGGAAAGCTCTCAATGTCTACTTTCAAATGAAAGAAGTTTCACTTCAAAAACAAACGTATTTTGTGAGATATGATCAAAATAATGATAAGAGGTCAAAACTGAAAATTTATATCTCATTACTCAACTTTAAATGACCATAGCTTTTTCATATGACCTTTATTTTGAGTGAAATAATCTTCTTTGAAAAGCTTATTAAGTCTAGTTTCATATGAAATAATTTTTTTTTCAAAGCCATATGTATTTTGCAAGATATGTTAAAAAAACTAATCAAAGGTCAAACTCTAGATTCTTGAAAAATCAAATTTCACTATGTTTAAAAGTAAGGATATGTTACTTTGATGCCCAAAACTTCTTGAGTTAATTAAATGTGATTGTAAATCATTGAGTTTTATTCTAAAGTTTGAATTTTAAAATCAAAATTTGTCTGTTGAAGGGAATGTTTTTGAACCTTTTTAGTGCTTAAATATCAGACGAAATTTGTCATGACTTCAGACGAGTTTTGCATATTTCACTAACTATGCTTGACTCGAAATTCGAATTTCAACACGTGAAATTTGTCTGTCAGAGGTAATATCTCTGGAACTTCAAATTTCAGTCAGCAAAGTCCATATTTTTACAAAGTATATGAAGTTTAACTTCTCAAAATTCGTCTGTTATTAGAGTTTTTAAAATCTAACTTATGCTAACATCATATTTACTTAATCTAACTCATTTAAAACATATAGTAACAAGATTAAGTAATTTCAAAGATTAATCTCATCTCAAGACCTAAGTGAAAATAAAATATACCTAATGACTAGGTTTTCAAATGTTAAGTTCCACTTGCACTTGGTCATTTCCTTTTTGGCATGCTCCCTTCTAATCTTCCATTTTTAAAGCATTCTTTCTCTTCTCTCTTGAGTGAGGCATGATTTTGATTTCCATTTCTGTATTCCAATGCTCACTCTTCTTACTTGGATCATCCTACATTTAATATATTATACTTACAAACCAAGTAGTTAGTCCAATTTATATATCCAACTTATATTATTCATTGTAAAAGTATAATGGATATATTTGCACATAGCATGATATATCCATTATAACCATAATTAAATACATGCTAGTGCATATGATACTTGTGTTCATTGTTTCTCTATATTTGTCATTATCAAAACTTATGTTATATAAAACTTTACATCATTTACTCTAAGAGAGAGTTTTCATTATGTATTCATTCTTTTCTACAATTTCTGGATAAATACTTAGTGTGGGATATCACTAAGGGAGACTACACATCTTGTAAGGGTGTGGGGAAAGTGGTTTCACAAGTGTCTACTGAAACTTGTGGGATGTAATAAGACTTCACAGGTGCCCGGATCAAACCTGTGGGATATAGTGAAAAATTTCAAGTGGTGACTTGGGGACTGGATTTAGGCCAAGTGTTTGGGATGAACCAGTATAAATTACTGTGTATTGCTCTTTATCTTCTCTATTCAATTGTTGCACTTAACTCTCTCTGTTCATTCTTGTTTTGCTGCATATCTGATAAATTTGGGTTGTAATCCAAAAAAGACGAAAATCTTATATCACCCAATTCACCCCCTCTTGGGTGATCAGCCAACCTAACAATGATACTAATTCAATGATATATCCTATCCATTAGATATATAACTGAATCAAAAAAATCTTCTTATTTGAAGTCTACAATTTAGCTTTTGTGAAAGCATAAATATAGTATTTTTTGTATACCTATTTGAATTGGATTGATTAATCAAAATTAATTTGAAAAAGAAAATTAGGAATTCTTAAGAAAATTAAGATTATTGTATGTACTAAATTGAAAATGAGTGTCATTATTATTACTGATCAATAAAAATATCTAGACTCTGTAAAAAAAGGGGGGAAAGAGAAGTTTTCATTTTTTATGGTAAAAAAATTATTTCTACCTATTATTTCACAAGAAGAAAACATGGGATCGATTGAATTTTAAGTATTCAACTTCACCAATAAGATATGAAGACTTACTTCCCATTTGGAATTGCACATAAAAGACTATTTATCTCAAAGGGGTTTACATAAAATTCTGGGAAAATGGAAACGAATCATGTCTTATTTGTTAAAGAAAAATGGAATACGTTATAAAAAATTAATTAATCAGTTGGATATTTGAGAACCACAAACTCATTAATTTGAAGAGTTGTTTTGAATTATTTGATTTATTAGATCTTGAATTTTGATGAACTAATTTTTGTTTTAAGCAATTCATGGGAGAATGATTCGAGGAAAAAACTGCGAATGCCCCAGTTACAAGAAAAGACCCCATGATAGTCAATATGGGTCCTCACCACCCATCAATGCATGGTGTTCTTCGACTTATTGTTATGCTAGATGGTAAGGATGTTATTAATTGTGAACCAATATTGGGTTATTTACATAGAGGGATGGAAAAAAATTGCCTAAAACCAAACAATTGTACAATATCTGCCTTATGTAACACGTTGGGATTATTTAGCTACTATGTTCATAGAAGCAATAATTGTAAATGGGCCGAAACAGTTAGAAAATATTCAAGTATCTAAAAGAGTGAGCTATATTCGAGTAATTAAGTTGGAGTTGAGTCGTATAGCTTCTCATCTACTATGGCTGGGACCTTTTATGGCAGATATTGGTGCACAAACCCCTTTCTTCTATGTTTTTAAAGAAAGAGAATTAATATATGATTTATTTGAAGCTACCACGGGTATGAGAATGGTGCATAATTATTTTCATATTTGAGGGGTAGCGGCCAATCTACCTCATGGCTTTGGATAGATAAATGTTTGGATTTTTGCAATTATTTTTTAACAAGGATTATTGAATATCAAAAACTTCTTACGCGAAATCCTATTTTCTTAGAACGGGTTGAGGCAATAGGCATCGTTGGTGGAGAGGAAGTAATAAATTGGGGTTTATTAGGACCAATGCTTCAGGCTTCCAGAATACCATGGGATCTACGTGAAGTTGATCATTATGAATGTTACAAGGAATTTGATTGGGAAGTTCAATGGCAAAAAGAAGGAGATTCATTAGCTCGTTATTTAGTACGAATAGGTGAAATGGTTGAATCTATAAAGATTATTCAACATGCTCTGGAAGGAATTCCGGGAGGGCCATATGAGAATTTAGAAATCCGCTGCTTTGATAGAGAAAAGGAACCAAAATGGAATGATTTTGAATATCAATTCATTAGTAAAAAGCCATCTCTGACTTTTGAATTACCAAAACAAGAATTTATGTGAGAGTTGAAGCCCTAAAGGGAGAATTAGGAATTTTTCTAATAAGGGATCGAAATGGTTTTCCTTGGAGATGGAAAATTTGTCCCCCGAGTTTTATCAATTTGCAAATTCTTCCTTAGTTAGTTAAAAGAATGAAAGTGGCTGATATTATGACAATATTAGGTAACATAGATATCATTATGGGAGAAGTTGATCATTGAAATGATAATTGATACAACAGAAGTACAAGATATTAATTCCTTTTCTGGATTGGAATCTTTAAAAGAGGTCTATGGAATTATATGGATACTTGTCCCCATTTTTACTCTTGCATTGGGAATCACAATAGGTGTACTAGTGATTGTATGGTTAGAAAAAGAAATATCCATAGGGATACAACAACATATTGGACCTAAATACGCCAATCCTTTGGGAGTTCTTCAAGCTCTAGCAGATGGAACAAAACTACTTTTTAAAGAGAATATTATTCCATCTAGGGGAGATATTTGTTTATTCAGTATTGGACCATCCATATCAGTCATATCAATTCTAGTAAGTAATTCCTTTTGGCTATAACTTTGTTTTAGCTGATCTCAATATTGGTGTTTTTTTATGGATTGCTATTTCGAGTATTGCTCCTATTGGACTTCTTATGTTAGGATATGGGTCAAATAATAAATATTCCTTTTTGGGTGGTCTACGGGCTGCTGGTCAATTGATTAGTTATGAAATACCATTAGCTCTATGTGTATTATCAATATCTCTACATGTGATTCGTTGAGACAAAAACTTTTCCATGCTTCTTTCTTTTCTTCTTTATAGGAAAGGGGTAGGCAAAATTGAATAGATATCTCGATTTTCATTATTTTTATTCGGAATTCGGATTGATGAACTAAATTAGATAGTTATATAAGTGAAATAAAATAGCTTCTATTTATACATTATATATTTACGTTTAATATTCTAATTTAATACTAATTAAATTGAAATTAAATTAATATATATTTTTTAATATATATTTATTTTGATTTGAATTTAGATAGAATTTCATTTAATATTCTATTTAATATACTATGATTTGAATTTCATTTGAATCCGTAATAAAAATATTGAGTCTCATTTTCTATGTATAAGAATTAAATGGAAAAAAATTATAAGCGGAAGAAAACGTTTACCCCAAAATTGGTTGATTAGTCATCCTATCTTGAGGCGGGCTCAAAAGACCAACCTTATTGAGTTTTCACTGTTGTTTGTATGAATTACTATACAAGTATTACCATAAAGGAAGATTGATAAAAAGTGCGTGGATGGTTAGAAACACCAAGATACACAAAGGATTAGTAATGGAGATTATGGAAATTCTCCAAGAGAGCATTTCTACATAATATAAAAAGAATACAAATTGGGGCTTTAAGTTGATAGAAAAAACCAGGCAATACTCCCCACAATTTCGGTCCAGAGTATGTTCCTATCCACTAATCAAATAAATAACTATTAGAAACGAAATAATCCTTTAATCTTTTTTTAAGTCCCCTTTTGTTTTGCACATAAAAAAATAAGAATAGGAACGAAAAAAAATGAAAGCAATTAAAAAAAAAAGAGGGATCCCTTTAGATTCTTTCTTATATCCATATTCATGGAGATACAATTTATGTCATAATTCATAAACTAGTGTCTAATTCTTTTATGTAATCGAAAACAATGGGTTATTGAGAATTCTAAAGGAGCATTTTATTGAATTGAAGAATTCAATTATTACTCAATAGATTCAAATTGTTAAGGGATAAGATCAATTTAGAAGTGCCTTTTTGCATTTATTATTATAACAGACAAAATTCAATTGGTCTAATTCAGAACAATCCAATGGATTTGAATCCTATCTATCCCAGGGATATATCAAGATAAATAACCAGTCTGGTCCCTTAGATTTATTTATGGCCTTCAAGGAGCCGTATGAGGTAAAAATCTCATGTACTGTTCTGTAATAGCAATGGGAACAATAATGTTATCACTGACTAGGATTATCTAATAGTTTAAGTATCAACATATGGTTTTTGGGGATAAAATTTGTGGCGTCAACCTATAGATTTTATCATTTTTCTAATTTCTTACGTAGTGGAATGTGAAAGATTACCTTTTGATTTACCAGAAGCAGAAGAAGAATTAGTAGCAGGTTATCAAACCGAATATTCAAGTATAAAATTTGGTTTATTTTACGTTACTTCCTATTTAAACTTATTAGTTTCTTCATTATTTGTAACAGCTCTTTACTTGGGCGGTTGGAGTATCCCTATTCCGTACTTATTTGTTTTTGAGCTTTTTGAAATAAATAAAACATGTGGGGTTTTTGGAGCTACAATTGATATCTTTATTACATAAGCTAAAACTTATTTTTTCTTCTTCCTTTCTATCACAACAAGATGGACCTTGCCTAGGCTAAGAATGGATCAATTATTAAATCTTGGATGGAAATTTCTTTTACCTATTTCTCTCGATAATCTATTATTAACAACTTCATTTCAACTGTTTTCACTTTAAAAGATTGATATTTTATATTCATAACTTGTCTCAAATCTCAAACAAGAGAAAGAAACAAAACAAAAATATTTATAGATATTCACGATATGTTCCTTATGGCAATTTTTTTTTTCCAAGGGTTCCTTATGGTAATTGAGTTCATGAATTATGGTCAACAAAGAGTATGAGTTGCAAGGTACATTGGTCAAAGTTCATGATTACCTTAGCCCACGCAAATCATTTACTTGTAACTATTCAATATCCTTATGAAAAATTAATAACATCAGAAAGTTTTCGTAGTTGAATCAATTTTGAATTTGATAAGTGCATTGTTTGTGAAGTATGTGTTCGGGTATGTCCTATAAATCTACCAGTTGTTGATTGGAAACTAGAAACTGATATTCAAAAGAAATGATTGCTTAATTGATCAGTATATTTTGTGGTACTTGCATTGAATATTGTCCAACAAATTGTTTATCAATGACTAAAGAATATGAACTTCCGACTTATAATTGTCAGGAACTAAGTTATAATCAAATTGTTTTGGGCCATTTACCAATGTTAGTAATTGATGATTATACAATTCGAACAATTCAATTCAAATAAGATTCTTTATTTATTTTTTATTTTTTAGTATTTTTTAGTATTTTTTTACTCAATAATGAAACAAGCCTCAAACATAAATTCTTGAACCTTGATAGCTTCAAAAAATTTATTATGTAGCGTTTCTTTGGAATTATTAAAAAGGATAAGCAACTGTTTATAATGTTATCATAGTAATCTCATCATTCTCCGTAGTTTTGTCTTTATTTCCATAAATTTAGCACATCCTATTTTTACTTGGTCTTATATCTTGAGGGCTTTTGGGCTACAGGGTTTTCAAGTCATGGATTTCATTTGGTCTCATATTATTGGGCTATGATATGAGTATTACAAAAACGTTGGGGAGCTGACACGAGATCAATATTTCTTTCATATAAATATATATATATATAAGTGTCAAGAAAAAAAATTTCTGGGGTGGGGATGGCCCACTAGTGAAAAGATATTTTTTTTCTTTACTTTCTCTATATAAAATATATTATATTTTTTTAATTATTATTTGATGAGATTTATTATTTAATTTTTACTTTGAAAATAGAAATACAAAAATCATTTTTTAATTTTAATATCTAAGGTGTCGATTCATATAAAGAAATACGTTATATTTAGTGTAATAGAATCATTAAAAATATTAGATATTTATATGTGAGTAGGATGGGAAGTTTACAGCAATTGTATATTATGTTCAATTTTGAGTATTATCATAGACAAACTTCCTAGTTGGCAAAAAGAGAAAAAAACAAAAAAGACAAACTTCCTATTTTGCTCCATGTTTTGTTCTAAAATATCTGCAAAGAGAGCATAAATCTCTACAAAGTAAGAGTGCAAATCTATCCAAGGTGGGAGCATCATCTCTCCTGTGTGAGAGATGGCAAAATAATTCCCATATTGGAGAGACTTATCTCATTCTCATTTTCTTCCCATTTCTAATCTTAAAAAACGAACCCTAGAGGCCAATAGCCATGGTTGGAATTATTCCAACCAAGAAATGGATCTGGTATGTGCACTTCCCTTTTGGCCCATCCATATGATATTTGGATGGTCCAGATATTTTAATTTTTTTAATGTATTTGTTAAAACATTTTTAGTTTAAATGACGTAAAATATAAAATAATATTAATATCATAATTATCAAATTATAAAAAATAATAATTTACTTTATAAAATATAAAATGTGAAATAGAAAAATCTGGACCATTCAAATTTCATCTACATGATCCAGATAAAACATGCATGTGAGATGTGGATTTGGTTTCCATTCCAACCATGCGCATATGTGTTTGATGCATGGGGGGAGAAAGTTTTACTAGTGAGACACGTGGTGTCATGGGACAACTCTACATATATTGGGATGTAAAAAACAATCAAAGTATTGGGCTATTTTGAATATTTCTAGTTCTAATGGGCTTACGAATTTGTTTAATATGGATAACCAAAGGGATTTGGGTTTTCAAACTTGATGTCCGAAAGTCTCTTCCTGCAGTAGAGAGGACCTTGGGAGCAATTTGGACTTGTTTTGGTATATTTGAAGATGTGATAATACAAATTAATATGTTCTACAAGAATTTCACTCTTCTGTGGATGTGGATCCCAAATTTCATATACAAAGCAGCCAATTGGTTTACTAAGTCTTATTATTATAATATTATTGTCTTTCCTATTTTTAAAACTAATATGTTCTAAGCATCATAGTATTAATAGTATTGTCTTTCCTATTTTTAAAATTAATTGGTTTACTTCAATTTCATATGCAAATTAATATGTTTAAGCATTAGGATGCTTAAAGCCAACAATATGTGGTCAAGCCTAATAGGCTAGCCTATTTAACTCAATAAAAATGGCAGGTCAGACTTACAAAAAACATATTTTTGGGTTGGAACTTGTTAAGCCCATAGCTTGCATCGCTAGCTCGAGTTAGCCATGGGCTGACCCGTTTTCTTTTTCCTTTTTCCTTTTCTTTTTTTGCTCTAAATGCAAAAAAAACCCACATTATTCTTAGTTGTGATGTATAAATGGTAAAATTCAAACATTATATTGATTTTGGTGAATGATGATGTTGATTAGTTGTATTGATTTAAATAATTATATAAAATTTGTTAAAAAATTACATAAAAATATTTAAAAAAAAAAGGGGCTCGCAAGCCCAATGACCATGGGCCGGGCCCTAAAAATTAAGGTCAGTTTTACAACTGGGCTTTTAGGCCCAACCCGCCATGAGCTGGCCTGTGCCAACTCTAGATGCTTGTGTAGTTGTGCTGTATTTATTGTTCAATATTGATTCAATATACAATTTTATTGGAAAAGGAAAACTTAATGATGATTCCTTTGAAATTGAAGTTAAGGCCTGGTAGTTATGAAGAAGAACACAGAGGAATGGTCTTAAGTTGAAATTTAAGATTGACAATCCATTGTTGATGTGGTTGATTAGTGTGGCAATTGCTGGTGTTGTGTTAAAGATTTAGGCTCCATTTGTTTCCGCTTTTTATTATATGAAAATCACTTTTTTCAAATAAAAAAACACTTTTAAAATTTTTTAGGGTGTTTGTTTAAACTTTTAAAAATAATCAAAATATGAAAAAGAGTAGTTTTCTGCTTATTTTGAAAAGTTACTTCAAGTGGCTTTTGAAAAAAAGCAGTTGTGATAGATTAGAGAGAAAAAGGTATAAGAGACGGAGTACAACAAAGTAATTTTAAGAATTACAAAAATAACAATATTTGACCCCATGAGAATATTATAATATAAATTTATATTTTTTCTTTATTTACTAAACAATTTAAAAAGTGATTTTCTTTATTCTAACCAAACACAAAATAATTTCTATTTTTTTAAAAATCTCTAAATAATTAATCACCTTTTTAAATAATTTGAAAATCACTTTTTTTATAAGTTTAAACAAACAAGCCCTTAGATTTGGGATTTTTCTTTTCTTAATTAAGGGTATAATTGTTAAATGATTATTTTTTGGTCATTCAAACGAATTACAATTTTTTATGACCCTTCACAATAAATATTGGCCTTTATAAGTCCTTGAGTTTAATTCTCCCAAATTTGCATAATTATTACTTTGATACTTATAATGACTTTAATTTTTTTAATTACAAAGTGACTTTATTTTAGTTTCAGAAAAATGTTGCTAATTTGTTGTGCCACTTTATAACTTTAATTGATAAACACAACATAATCTTTTGAATGCCAAAATAAAACTTCTGTAAACTCAATACTAGGATTTGACTCTATATATCATTTAAAATTATTAAAATCTCTTATTTAAAAAAATAAATCGTGCTTTTTTTTTTCATTAAAATATTAGGAAGCTGGTAAGCAATTCCAAGAAAAAACAAATTACAAAAATTGAAGATTTTCAACATCATTAGTTGATTAATTAAAAAAAATTCTCCATACAATTTTTTAGCAAAAAATTTAGGTGATTTGAATTTCATGCTTCTGGGTTCAAAAATTGCTTACAAATATATTTACAAATTATCTATCAATAAAATCTTTAATGTTAGAAACCCGTACCTTTGTAGGCAATGAAACACATTCTTATCAATTGAAACCAACTTGCGTTCACCAAAGAATTATTTTATTATTGGTTAGTTCCAAGAAATAGTAGGTACAATAAATATCAGGAGGGGGATTCGGGTGCATTGAAGCCTGTTCCATTTTTTTAGTGAGTAAAATGCATTGAAATGGGCCCTATGATCATGCCTCTATCTACTTTCAGATTGTTGCCCAATTTTTTTATCACCGTTGGCCCAAATTAAACTGGATTTGGGCCTAAACAAGTTTTCTTAGTGGTCCTGTTATTCAGCTTCATAAAATGTCTCAATTGAGACCCAAAATCAATTTCTGCATCCATGGAGATTAATTTAATATTTGGTTGATTTTAAAGGCACCCCACATCAATTTAGACTAGGGCTGAATAACAAAATCCAATGTGCCCCGTTAGTTCAATCCAACCAGGCCTAACCAATTTTTGGATTGGGTCGAAGTTAGGGCCAAATGTTGTCGGTCCTACCCGACCCGACCTCTATATATATATATATATATCTTTTCAATTATTTTATCTATATTGATTATTTTGCATGATTTTTATTCTTTATATATCTAATATAATGTATTTACTATATAAATATTATAAAAACTTTTTAAGATTTTAATGTTTCAATTTTTTTAAAATTTTGAATTGATTTTTTAACTTAATATTATGTAAAAGTAATGTATAATAGTTAAATATTCATAATTTTTTAAAAATGTTATTTTTTTAACATTATTTTCATAAAATTTATTTTTAGATATAAATAAGTATATTTTTTGTTATTAAATAAAATTTTTTATTTTTTTTTAAACTTAGTATTGGGTTGGTTCAGTACTTGACTCAATATTGATCTGAGTGTTCATCAACCTTGACAAGGGGAAGGGATTAAATCCAACCCAATCTTGCCCATGGACACCCTAATTTAGACCATTTAAAAACAAGCCCTTTTTTCTGTGAAATACCGTAAATCATCACAAGAAATTTCTAGTCTCTAGATGATAATACAGGCAAAGATTAATGTCTCGTTTCGTTATGAAAGTGAAAAGAGATTTTTTTCTTTAGTGTAATATTTTTTTTTCTTGGAATCTTTAGTGTAATAAAATTCATTACAAGTATTAGATATTTGTATGTGATTGGTACAAGAGGTTTACAATAATTATTATGTGTATTACTACAGATAAACTTCCCTCTTTAAGTATTCAAAAATTTGTATGATTATTATAAAAAAAAAAAATTGTGAGTTAAGTCACTTTATTTTAATCTCAGAAAAAATTATCAATTTTTTGTGCCACTTTAGAATTTTAATTGATAAACACAACATAATCTTCTGAGAGCCAAAATAAAAACCTCTGTTAACTAAATATTATTAGAACCTCTTATTAAAAAAATAAATTATGCTTTTTTGTTGGTGAGCAAGTAAATTATGCTTTTTATCCCCATTAAAAGATTAGGAAACTCAAGCTGGTAAGCAATTAAAAAAATTACAAAATGTGAAGATTTTCGATATTGTTAATTGATTAATTAACCCTACTATTAATTAAATTAACTTCTTTATTTAAAATTTCTGCGCGAATTATATAATTCAATAGATTTTTTTTGTTTACCAAAGCTATAATTCAATAGATATATCACATAGTTTTGATGATTATATTTGAAATAAATAATGCATAAACTTGCGTACACGTTTCAAGCAATGGCCTTTTATTTTATGTTCAGATTTCTAGCCAGAAGCTACGACTCAAAATAGTGTCACAATAACAAGCTTTTGAAAACCAACAACCTCAAGTCATCAACACAACCATGTTCTCCTTTTTTTTTTAATTGAAATATTATAGAAATTTTTTCAGAATAAACAAGTGATTCAGAGAGAGTCTGAATCTCAATTTTTATATACAGAACTCCTTTTTATGTTTAAAAAAGCCGTTAAATGATAAATCTCTATTGAAAATAAAAATAAATTATATGTTGTTGAGATTTTTTAATATTATAAAATCTTTCTTTTATTTTCAAAACTTATACAATGATTAAGTCCATAGCCTTGCAAATTGTTGGGGGAAAAAAGAAAGGTCTAGTAACTTAATGTTCAAGATTGTATCTGTATCGGATTCTAATAACTTTGCTTGTGATTGGCAAATTATTTTTTTCTTTTATCACAAGATTCATTTTGTTTAAATGGCAAAATAAAAAAAAAGGAAAAAAGAAGGAAAGAAAGTTCCTTCCTTGAAAATAAATTCTGGGAAAGGTTGGAATAAACTCAAGGTGCTTCCCTGCTTCCAGGTCCAACATTAAGATGCAAAGTGTACAGTTTATACTTTGCAAACTAAACAACAAAAAATTACTATAATAAATAAAGTTATAAATTGGTGGCCGCAATTGACAGATAAAGTTGGCCTCTTGTAAAAAGTTTCTTTCGTAAACAATAGAGTAGTTTGATAAGATAAAGAGTATGAATTAATTATAACAAAATTAAAAATAGAAGAAACTAAATCATGTCAACATAATCTAAATAATCTGAATAAAAAAGGAAATACTACTTAATCACCTTGAAAAATATATCAGGTGGACTCCATTCATTATATGAAATTTCCAAAATGAGAGGAACCATATACATTTTAATAAATTAAAATTCACCAATGATGATTGGAATCAGTGACAAATGACTCATTATTCTTAAGATTGTGAGTTATATAGGGAACGGCTTTTAGTTTGTGAATGATGTGGTTGATTATAAATTTTATATTTAATATTAATATTAATTAATATGGATGATCTAAATTAAAGGGAGGATAAATTCACATTTTCTTGAGTTAAAAGGAGATATTCATTTCTTTCTCTCTGTTTTTTTTGTTATTATATGAATGGGAATGAGGGGAAGGGGCTTCTGGCATTACTTAGAATTTCAATAACTAAGTGTTCGTTTGGATTATCATTTTGTAAGAGATATATTAGAGTAATCACAGTTTACAAAAATAAAATTTAAGTAAAAGTAGGAACTTTTATTATAAACCTATTTAAATAAAAAAAAATAATAATTAGAAACTATGATTTAATTTTATAAACCAAATAGACTCTAAGAATTCATCTTTTAACTTTGGTCACAATTAAAATCTTAAAGAAAGATTAGCTATCACACTACTAGGCATTAATAGAATCGCATTCAAAATCCATTAAAGATGAAAAATCTCCTTACAATCGGTTGCACTAAGGTTGAAGTAAGCTAAAATGGGAAGGGAATGTTTACCAACACACAACACACACATTCTAATTCCATGATATCCAAGTCCACATCCCACCCTATTTAAATCTCATTGCTCTTAATAATTATTATATTATTAAAAAAAAAAAGCATCATGCATTGAATGATGACACAAAGCACCGTCAGAGAATTTAATAGGTATAGGTGTATTAAATTAAATTATTAAAGAAGTAGCAGTAATATAATAGCCATAATAATAAATGAAGAAAATGGATGGGTTGAAGCACATGTATACCTACATTATTTTAAGTTAGTGGCGTCCGCGTACACGAAGTCACACGCCACTTAAATTCTGGCACCTCCGCTGGGCCCCACCGTCCCCAGCGCCCAGCGGTTTCTTATGGTTGAAAATCATCCCATTCCTGGTTCCTGTATTCTTCCCACACGTGCTTTTCATGCCTTTCCCTTCCTCCATTTGAGGCGCCTCTCCTTTTTTTTTTTTTTTTTTTTAAATAATATATTTTTTTAAATTGTTAACACTGCAAAGAACTTTCATTTATTGTTTAAAATTTGTATCATTTTTTACAAAATAAGTACAATTTTCATATATATACATATATTATGAAATTATTCAAATAATTTTTTTAAAACTTTCACATATATTTTCTGGAAGCAAGAAAATACTTACGCAGAAAGAATTTCTTTAGATTTTAATAAGTTCAGACACATTTTTAATTTTTATACACGTTCATATCATATGTATTTTTATTATCTATGAAATTAATAAAAATTTGAATAGATTTACATAATTTATTTTTCTAACTCACAGATTTTTAACATAAAAGAGATATTTATATAAATTTAATAAAAATTAAAAATGTTCTTTTAATTTGAAAAATAAAAAATATATGTGATTTTGATTAAGTCTGAAAAAGTTTGCGTAATTTCTAATTTTTTTTATATCTTCAACTTATATTATTTACATTTTATTTTTTATTTTATATATTGCTTCTATTTTTATTAATTATTTTAAAAATATTTATTTTCACCACCAACTATATTCTAAAAGAAGAGCTTAAACGATTTATAAAATTGCAGATTTTTAAGGTTTTTTATTTTTTTTTCAGTTTTATTTTTCATTAATATTAAATAAATCATTTAAAGAAAATATTTAAATGAATGACAGCTTGATAATGTATTTTATAATATTTTATATTAAATTATTTATTATTTTTCTTAATTTATATTTTATTTCACCTCAACTTTGACCAATCAATCCTTGATAAAAATATTTAAATTAAAAATAATAATAAAATAAGTAAATAATCCCATTGCTATGTGGTTGACACGTAAACGTGCTTTACGAAGGTTGTAGCGCTAGAACGTTCCTGGAGGCTTTAGGCGTCGATTAGATAAACAAGCACGTAATTGCTGCAGAAAGCGAGTACTTGTCTTTGTTTTCGCACCTGCGCGTAGGATACTCTTCGTGACGTGGCAACCTCACGCTTAAAGAGCGTGTATTATTCGTTTCGCCTATTTGCGGTGACCTGACATCCAAATGAAGTCATGTAGTGTTTTGAAATTTTCTATACCGAAAATTTAAATTACTCAAATTTTAAAAATTTTAATTAAAATTGATATTCTAAATTTGTAATTTCTATATAACTAGATCAAGAGATCAATCCTCCAATATGAATGAAAAACCTCCAATATGAATGAAAAACCCAAGAAAATAAATTAAAAAAATATGTAATGTTTTATTTAGTTCCAATTCCAAATGATTCTAATTCAAAATAATGTTTTAAATTTATCTTTTTAATTTACATAAATAATTCAAATATTTTTCCTCTTCTTGCTTATCAATCGGTTTGAAAGAAAAAGTTTTTCACGATTCTTTAGTAACTTCTTATTAATTCTTATTAATGTGGACCTTAATTTGATAGTATTGCAAAGAAAAAAATATTTTCCATTGAAAGTAAGAAACAAAAATGAAATTAATCAAATAAATCTAAAACCAAAAATATTATTAAAAGAAAAATTAAAAGAACCACGTCAAAATTATATAAATCAAATAAAAAAGAATAAAACATAAGAGAATATTTTTAAAAAGTTTAAAAAATCAACTGCTCATGTTTTCCTTTATCCTATATGATTCACACTCTGAATTAAGTAATGCCTAACAATTATTAATAAGTAAGAAGTTAATGACCCCCCCCCCCCAACAAAAAAAAATAAAAGAATTAAGAAGTTTATAAACTAGATGTATGATTCTTTTAATTGAGACATGATGTAAATAGAAGAAAAAATGATTAACAATTAACATCAACAATTAATTAATTAATAATAATAATAATAATAATAGGTAAGTATTGTGTTAAGTTGTTCTGAGAAGAAATAATGTTAGACATCAATCTGTGTTTTGGTGGGCCACACATTGATTATTATAGAGACGATAGATTAGGTGGCAAAGTCAAATGGAAGGATGAGAAAGTCATAAACCTAACCAAGTTAGGGTGTACAGGAAATCTAATCAAAGCCATAAATCAAGTTTGAAATTAGGATGAATTGTTTGATTCTGATTGGATTAGTTTCTTTTTTTTTTTTTGGTAACTATCATTTCTATGGATCTCTTATTTTTAGAGAGGTATAAAACAATAAAAATAATATTAATTTGCACAATTTCAAGTATCAGTTAGTATTTTTGATAAAAAAAAAAAGTATTAGTTAGTATATAAATGAGTGAGTGGTTTTTTTTTGTGTGTACAACATATACACGAATATTAGAAGAAACTCTTGTTATTTATACAATTCATACAGTTAAAAAGAAAATAGACACAATGGTACACATCACTTATTAAATGAATTCAAATTTGTGCATCTAATTCAATAATTAGAGGATCAAAATGAATTTATCAAATAGAATCACAATCAATTTGAAACACTTCAACATCTTCAGCACATAGAGCAGCCAATCTATATATACAAAAAAATTTTAAATAATCTATTTCAGAAAATGTGAAAAAAAATAAAGTAAAAGAAAAACATGGTATAACCATCATTTTGATATTTTAATTTAGTTTTTAATATATTTTTAATTTTAATTTAATCAATTATATTTTGATTTATTTTATATTATATTCACCTTTACATTTTATTTAACATGTCAAAATGATCATTTAGGTTACATGTGTACAAACGAGAATGAGAATGGGAAAGAGTATTTCTAGAAATTTCTATTTTTGATCCAAATCATATTTGATATGTTTAGTTAGGAAAGCCTATTCTTTTTTTATAAAAATATTAGAATTATAATTTAAGTTATTTATTAAAAATGATTTTATAAAAAAAATTGCTTTTCTAGAAAGCAGGCCTTTTCTCAACTTTTTTCTTTGAAGCCACTTTCCCATAATTTTAAGAAAGTAATTTTCCCAATAACTCACATTTTAGTATACCAAAATTATTTAGTTAAGAACCTCCTTTCCTATTCCCTTCCTGGAAAGCACTTTCCTACCCTTATTAGTGATCTTGATGAATTTAAAGAAAAAATTGTGGCGCACATTGAAATAAAAAAGATAAGATTGATAGATTAATTAATTGATTAAAGTTTTAAGATATAATGAATAAGAAATATAAAAATAATGTGTGTAGTTAAGGATCATCTGTTGAGCAAAAAAAAAAAAAACTCTTGAGCAGCCACATTAGACGCATGAAAGGGGAAACATGTTCATGCATGAGGAAGGAAAACGTAATATTAAACCCTATTAACTATTGTAATATTATTATTATTTTTGTACATAAAGATCTCATGCATATTGTAAATTCTCTTTATATATTTTTAAAAATAATGTGATTTTAAAATTTGAAGCATGGTATATGTTCTAATTTCCGACTCCAGCCTGCTAATGAATTTTGAAAAATTGTTTGATAAAATAATATTTTATAATTACTAATAATTTTGCCTTAATTAGATAATCGCATTCTTTTACTCATAGTATCATCATTTTATCAATGAAAACAAATTAAAAATCATACAACTCCTAACTCCAAAGATCTTCTTAAATTTAAAGGAATTTGAATATAATTCACAAAAAAGTGTTTATATATATATATATATAATATAATTTATATTATAAATATTAAATTTAATATTCTATATCATTGAGACGTGCCTTATTTTTCAATAAATTTATTGCCCCGTCTTTCTCTGTCATGCCTGCTCCATGCGACCTTGCATGTGCAAAAAAATAAAGGAGGTCAAATCTAGAATTGATTTTGTTGGCAAAAAAGAAAAAGAAAATCTAGAATTGATTTTTGTATTAAAAATGGAAATGCATATCACGACAAGGTACAAGTATAATCAATTAATTATATCCATAAAGTGAAGCTTTAATCCTTCCTTAGCCAAAAGGCATGGATCATAATTAGCCACATGGGTTCATTTTGGCAACGCTTCTGCTTAAATATATTTTATAAATTTATTAGAATCTATCTATTATAATATAAATTTGATAAAATGGCTTATGAATAATTTTGTGATGTTACTTATTTATATTACTTTTCTGCACTCTGAATCTTGTCTAATTATGTTATTCATTCATGTGCATCGAATGTGTCGCACAAAAAAAAAATAATCACACCTAAAATTACTAATGATGGTTGGATGGAGGTAAAAATGACTTCATTTTTCGTTAGTAATATAAAGGATTCAAATCTTTTGATAAAAAAATCAAGTGAGATCGGTCTCAATTAATCCCAATAATATTAGATATTAGATATTTGTAAACAAAAAAATCATACCTAAAAAATTTATCAAATACCTTTCGTTACTTTTCTCTCTTATCTTTTGTTTGGTTATGAAGAAAAGAAGGGAGAGAGAAAAGTAAGAAGAAAAATTAAAGAGAAAATTATATTTTTTATTGCTTGACTATGAAGAGAAAGGTAAGGGGAAGAAAAAATTAAGAGAAAAATAATACTGACTATCACATATTTTTTTTTTTTCAATTTTTCTTCTTTAAAATAGAGAGATTTTAAAGAGAAAACTCTTATTTTAAAATTATTTCACTAATTCTTTTTTCACTTTCCCCATCATTTTTCAATTTTAGCATTATTTTAAAATTTTTGAAATTAATATATAAAAAATAATTTTAAAAATTAAAAAATTAAGATTGAATAAAATAATTTTTAGTTACGAATAAAATCAAAATTATATTTTAATTTCATTTAGTAATATAATATGAAAATTAGACAAACAGTATGGCAAAATGACACCACCTAAGACTAATTAAGGTGGTAAGGGTGTGATGAGGCTTGTGTAGAAATTAAAAATTCGAAGCTTTATGATGTATAAAAAAAATATGACAAAATGACAAGTTTTAGTGCATGTTTGTTTATGTTGTAGAACCATCGAAAAGCCCTTCTTTGTAAATATAATCACTTTTTCAGTCGCACGCAACTGTTTGGATAAAAATTTGAAAATCACAGTATAGCAGGATTTTATTGTGACGCTATGATTTTGTAGAAGCGAAATTTTCTTACTTTGTTTGAGAGAATCACTTTTGTCAATTTTAAATATTTAATAAAAATATTTAAAAAAATAATTTAATTCCAAATATTTTAAATCTAATAGCGATTTTATAAATAATATCTGAACAAAATTAATTATCTCAAAATCATTTTTTAGAAAAAAATTTCCAAACAAAAATCACAATGAAATAAACTTACTTTTAATCAAAATTAATTTTTAAAATCACCTTTATATAAAATCAATTTTATTCATTGCTAATCCAATCAAGTATTTATTATATTTAAATATATTTTTAAAAATAATAAAGATATTATTATCAACTTAAAACTAATCACTTTTTTTTTCATTATTTAATTCTATTAATTCTATTCATATAGAGGGTTAATCTCTCTCTCCCCCTCGCCCAACCCCAAACAATGCCCCACACGCAATTAATTTTGTAAGATTAGAGGATTAAACTACAAAGTTACATGTTACACTCTTTAAGCTCTACACTCTCTATATACTTCATGACTTTTCTATTATTTTCTATTTGTTTTTTTAATTTTTTTAAAATTTTCTTTCACAAATTTTATATATTTCTTCAAAACTCTTACATTGTTAAAGTAAGGTTAAATGGTTGCATATGCAAATTTTTTATTATAAAATTTATTTTTTGTTTATTAAATTTGAAATTAGATAAAAAAATATTGAATTTAATTTATTTAAAAATTAAAAATATTTTATTTTTTTAAATATCTTACTTACTCCTTTATTATTTATTTGCTTCATTAAAAAAACATATGGCACACTCTTTGTTAAAAAATTATTTTTTTAATTTTCATTTAAACTCAAATAACATTTATTTGTTTTGTATTATCACAAATAAAAGTTTAACTATACTTTAAAAATACTGTTTCTTACTTGAATAGGTCACTTTTAAATTAATATTCACTTGTGTTGTAAAATATATATATATATTTTCATTTAATTATCTTATATGTTTGAACCTATCTTATATGTTTTTGTTAAAAAAATCAATTTATATTGAAATTAATTAACTACATTAGAATATTATAGTGTATAATTTATATCATGCGTATACAAAATAAAAATTGCGCGCCCCAAAATGTTTTATTACAATATTAATTACCTAACCTATAAGTTCATTTCATATAATAAATTAAGGAAAGAGGTGCATTCCACACTTAAAATATGTTGATATCGACTTGTTCAATCTTTTTTTTTTCTTTTGTGTACGATTTGTTCAATCTTTTTATACTTTGCGTTAAGCAAATAAAGACTGATGTATTCATGGAAATAAGATGTTAAATCATCTAATAATTTTTTATTTCATTTTTTAACAAGAAATCCGCGATAACGTTAAACTATAAAAAACAGGAAGGGATGTTTAAGAATAAACTTTAATAATTTTTATTATGATTTAGGTATAATATAATTGATGACTAATAATAATAATATTATTATAAATATATAATTTAATTAACGAATCAAATAATCATCAGGAGAAACTAGCATATTATTTATACCATGTAATAAATTTAATTTTTTGCCGACCATGTAATAAATTTATTTAATCACTGAATAGTAATAGAATATATAAAAAACAGGAAACCATATGTCCAAGTGAAGCAAATAATATTACAAGAATAGTACCAATAAACTATTATTTTTTTGGGCCAGAAGTACCAATCAATTATATTATTGTATTGATGGCAAAAAAATTATTGCATTGATATCAAAATTAAAATAATAAAATAAATAACCATATAATTAAAAAATTCAATTAAAAATTTTTAAAATAAAAATCTAAAAAAGTATGCATAATTTTAAAAAATAATATTTTATTTGATTTTATAAATTTGATTTTTTAATTTTTATATAAATAATGGACTCATGTATCAATTTTTTCCTTTCTGATTTGGCTTCCACTTTTTGGGAAGGCGGTATGATTCTCATTTTGTTTTGCAGGAAAAAAAAAAGTAAATGTGACAAAAAAAAAGAAAAGAAAAGAAAAGAAAGAGTTTTGTACTGTGTAAGTGTGAAGCAATCAAAACCAAACCCACATCCTTTTCCAATTTCGATTTCTTCTTCTCTCTCTCACAAAAGCAATTTATCTCTCTCTCTCTCACTGAAACTAAAGCTCCAAAAGCTGTGTCCACTCGTCGCACCCTTTCCATTTGAATTCTTAATTAATTATAACCATCTCAAAACCTTTCCCCTCTCTGTGTGGATATATATCTATATATCGTCCATTCTTCATCGTTTTCATCCTCATCCTGTTCTTTGTTATTTTTCATTGTTCATACATTGATTTGTACGTACACACCTACTCACGCGCGCTCTGACGACGTCGTTGTGACCGATGGCTGCCGGAGTGGAGTTATCGGCGGGCAGAGCCGCTGGTGGCGGGATTGCTATGGAATTCCCGGCCACTGATGAGAATTCCTCTCTCTCCCCGCCGAGGCTTCCAAGGAGGCTCCGGCGACGGTTTCTTGATGTGGAGTACAAGTCCCCGAGTACTGTTGAGGAGATTGAAGCGAAGCTCCGAGATGCTAATCTTCGCAGACAGGTGATTTCTTGTTTCGGGGCAGTTTAGTTTGGTTGGTGAGACAGTTTACTGTTTAGGGACTAACACTGGGGGGCCTTCGAATTTTTGTGTTTCTTCCGTGTTTTTCGCTTCAAGATGTGGAGTTATGAATTCTTCGCTTTTGGGAAAATTTTTATTTTTGGTTATGGAAGCACCGAGATCATATTAATTTTTCTTTTGGATTCATCAGCTGTCAGGTAGAGCGGAAAATATCAGTTGCTATCGAACATAATTCTTTTCTTTCATTCCGCGTGAATTGCTTTCATAGTTTCCCTTGCTTTATTTACAAGGTTTTTTCTATGTTAGGTAGGAGACGGTGCTTTTCTGTTCGAAATTTGTTTCACACTTCTGGGTGGTGCTTTTCTCATGGTTTTTCCCGCTGAATTTTTTTGTTTTTCCGTTAATTCTTTAAATTTATTTTTAAGCGTCCATGTTTGTTGGAATTCAAATAGAACTTCTGTACTGATGGTATATAATGGTTCCTTCACTTGACACGGATGCTCTTTTTGTTCTTTCCTCCTCCTCCTCCTCCTCTTTATCCTTCCCTTTTCTCTTTTATTCCCGTTGTAATTTTTTCCTTTTAACATAAATCTTTTTCTTTTTTCATTGATATATTTACTTTTACCCCTCCAAATATTCTTACTTTTTCTCAATCTTGACTTCAACCAAAATTTTCATCTTTCAACAAATATTGAATTTAAAGGCATCTTTGAGGATTTTGGAAGGTATTTCTATTGAGATTTTTCCCCCTTTAGACCGACTGCGTAATTCATTATGCTCATGAGTGCCCTCTTTCTTTTACTGACTGCAGAAGCACTATGAGAAACTCACAAGCAAGGCTCGTTCAAAGCCAAGAAGCCCCTCCAGGTCTTCATCTCAGGAGGAGGATCTTGGTCAGCGACTAGAAGCAAAGCTGCAAGCTGCTGAACAGAAGAGGTTGGTTCTCAACGTTGAATACATGGCTTTTTGAGACTCTTTATGGTCATTTCATAATAAAAGCTGTTGGAATATTATATTTGATAAATAATTTGCTTCTCCCCAGGAATAGCTTAGTAGTGAACAGGATCTCCTTTTATACTTCCATGCTAAATAATTCCCTGGATTTTGATTTATTTGGACTATTGAGCTGATTATGTGTCTAATCTATAGGTTGAGCATTTTGGCAAAGGCCCAGATGCGCCTGGCAAGGTTGGATGAATTGCGGCAAGCAGCTAAAACTGGAGTGGAACTGCGGTATGAGCGTGAACGTGTGAAGCTTGGGACAAAGGTGGAATCACGTGTTCAGCAGGCGGAGGCTAATAGGATGCTTATACTCAAGGCTCGCAGACAAAGAAGGGCTACCTTGAGAGACAGATCATCTCAATCATTGTTGCGAAGGATGGCTCGAGAGAGCAAATACAAGGAGCGTGTACGTGCTGCAATTCACCAAAAACGTGTTGCTGCTGAAACAAAACGACTTGGATTGCTGGAAGCAGAGAAGAACAGGGCACATGCTCGAGTGTCACAAGTCAGGCATGTAGCTAAGTCTGTATCTAAACAGCGTGAGATTGAGAGGAGGAAAATGAAGGACCGGTTGGAAGATCGATTACAAAGGGTATACTAGTTGCTTGAAGTTGTTTGTGTAGCATTTTTTTTATTATGTTAAAAATTAAAATTTTCTAATGTCACTAACTGGCCTAGCTGACAATACTAATTTTTCATGGAATTACTTATTAATTAGGCAAAAAGGCAAAGAGCAGAATATCTCAGGCAGAGGGGAAGGTTGCGTGGTTATGTTCGAGGGAATTGGAATAGAATGCCCAAGCAGGCAGAGGTTCTCTCCCGAAAATTAGCAAGGTTATTTGCACTCAAAATTAGAATCTTTTTGTTGCTACTGTTAGAATGTTAGGTGACTTGTGTTGCTGTATTGAGTAATTTTCTTGGGGTGTCTTTGCCAAGCAATAATGTCTATGCTGACATTCTTTTGAGCATAATTTCTACTCTTCATAACTGAAATACAGTGAATTTTTCGCATTGAATTGCTTTCTGGTTGCATAATGTGCTAATTTGAGGGATATTATTATATTCTTCATTTTAACATTATTGTTCATTTTAGGTGCTGGAGGCAGTTCCTAAGTCTGAAGAAAACAACCCATGTCTTGGCTAAGGCTTATGATGCTCTGGGAATTAATCAGAAATCTGTCAAGTCAATACCTTTTGAGCAGCTTGCCCTTCTGATTGAATCAATTTCTACAATTCATACTGTAAAAGCTTTACTTGACCGTATTGAGAGCCGCCTTCAAGTGTCTAGGGCAGTTGCCCCTACTAATCTTCTGTCTAGTTTGGATAATATTGATCACCTGCTTAAACGGGTTGCTACCCCAAAAAAGAGGGTGACTCCCAGGAGTTCTGTGAGGAGCAGGGAGACAAAGAGAGTAAGCTCAGTCAGGGAATTAAACAGGAACCCAACTAGGTTATCAAGATATCCAGTGAGAGTTGTTCTTTGTGCTTATATGATATTGGGCCATCCAGATGCTGTTTTCAGCGGAATGGGAGAGCGTGAGATTTCTCTAGCCAAGTCTGCGGAAGAATTTGTTCAAATGTTTGAGTTGTTGGTAAAAATTATACTAGAGGGGCCAGTACAGAGTTCTGATGAAGAGTCTGACTCAGCAGCTTTGAAACGTTTTTCCTTCAAGTCTCAGCTTGCCGCATTTGATAAAGCATGGTGTTCATACTTGAATTGTTTTGTGGTCTGGAAGGTTAAGGATGCTCAATTGTTGGAGAAGGATTTGGTTAGGGCAGCTTGCCAACTTGAGGCTTCTATGATTCAAACTTGCAAGTTAACACCAGAAGGAGACAATGATAAGCTTACTCATGATATGAAAGCTATTCAACATCAGGTAATTATTCATGTCAATTATGAGTTTTGTTATGGAATGTCGGTAAACACAGTGATATCTGGTAATATTTTAGGTTCCTAATTGCTTTGGGAACTTGGCATGGCATATTGAGGAATGCCAAAAGTGTATAGAATTAGTTCTTCTATCTAGCAATTTTTCCACTTATCTTTTATTCCTCTCTTTTGTCTTAAACACCTTTATAATTAAATTTTTTTCCCTTCAAAAGGGTTCTTGTTATGTCTAAGCAAGCTTTGGCGAGTTGGCTATTTTCTTCTTATAAAGTGTAGTCATTTTGTAAGCGGTTCTGTTAATATCCAGAATAACTGGTGTAAGTTTATTTACATATATTTTTCAATGCAGGTCTCTGAAGATCAAAAAATTTTAAGAGAAAAGGTGCAGCACCTGAGTGGAGATGCTGGGATTGAGCGTATGGAGAGTGCTTTATCTGAAACACGATCTAAATTCTTTAAAGCAAATGGAAGCTCAAGCCCATTGACACCTTCAACAAGCCCATTTAACTTCTCTCCTAATCTTTCAACTATTACTAGCTCTACAGAAATAAACACTCCAGTTGAGAGTAACCAAAAGACTAGTCGTGTGGTTCGCTCCCTGTTTAATGAGTCTGATACTTCTTT
Source organism: Adenanthera pavonina (assembly GCA_026686845.1). Lineage (NCBI taxonomy): Eukaryota > Viridiplantae > Streptophyta > Magnoliopsida > Fabales > Fabaceae > Adenanthera > Adenanthera pavonina. The sequence continues at coordinate 18,382,234 of JAIVEN010000017.1, forward strand.
ACCTAGAGGGTCCAGCTTCTCTGCAGCTAGAATTAGTTCGGATGGTCAGCTGGGCTCTTCTGATGAGAAGTTGGCAACTGAGAATGAACTCTTTGTAAATAAGTTTCTCCACGAGCATCACCGTAGTTTATCTGATGGCCTTAGCATTGCTGATCACTACCAAAGTAGCATTGAGGTTAGTGCATGTTTGTAATTTTAATTTTAATTATTATCATAATGTCTGAATGACTTCATATGATTCATATAGCTAACTTTATTTAGTAGGATAAGACTAATGTTGTTGTCGTTGTTGTATAATGTTTGATGGTTATTTTTGATGAATTACTGATTCTGGCCTTTTAGGCTGCTTTTATGTCCAGAAGTCATCTTTTTGGAGTCATTGTGAAAAAAAATTTCTCATGCAGCAATATATTATTATCTGATGGCAATGCATAGGATTTTGAGTTCTGATTTGCTTCTTCTTTATGTTTTCAGGGGAAAATAAAGCAGACAATGGAGAAGGCTTTCTGGGATGGCATCATGGAATCTGTAAATCAGGAGCAACCAAACTATGACCGAGTTGTTCAGCTCATGAGAGAGGTTAGGGATGAAATTTGTGAGATGGCTCCTCAAAGCTGGAAGGAGGATATTCTATCGGCAATTGATCTAGAAATTTTCTCTCAGGTAGCAGCCTATATTTTATTTTTTTGGCTTCTGATGACTATTAGATTCTGCCGACCCCACATAGTGGGATAAGGCTATTGTTGTTGTTGATGACTATTAGATTCTAAATTGGCATATTGACTAGAACTTTTCCACTTATGGTCTATCTTTCTTCTGGCATATTGACTAGAACTTATCCACTTATGCCTTATCTTTCTTCCTTGTTTCTTAAGGTTCTGCAATCGGGTAACCTGGATGTTGATTACCTTGGAAAGATTCTCGAGTTTTCACTGGTCACCTTGCAGAAACTTTCAGCTCCAGCCAATGAAGAGACAATGAAGGCCACGCACCAAAATTTATTTTTGGAGTTGAGTGAAATATGTCAACCAGGAGATGAATCAAAAAATTCTTGTGTCATGGCTCTAATCAAGGGTTTACAATTTGTCCTAAAACAGATTCAGGTGTGTTTAGAGTTTGGATACCTTTTCTTTCTTTGAATTTTCCCATCTCACTTCCATTAACTTTGCTTACTCTTAATGGATTGTGTATATAAAAAGTCATGTTTTCTATTTTGACTTCTGATTATTTATGAAGGTTGCATTAGGGACTTCTTTGAAAGTACTTGAATTGTATTGATTTCAGGGGAGGTTTTTAGTTGTGCGTAGAATGACTTTAGATATGTTTGTGTAAATGATCTGCAAAGCTTTCCATTTGTATTGATTTCAGGGGAGGTTTTTAGTTGTGCGTAGAATGACTTTAGATGTGTTTGTGAAATTGATCGTAAAAATTTTCCATCAGTGTATGCCATATTTTGCATTATGTTATCGTGCTTATTTAAAGCAATTGCAATTACATGAACACCAACTTGTCGACATTGCCATAATCAGTCTTGTATTCCTGATCATATTTCAAGGAAACTGCACCTGCATGAATACTTCCTAGATTTTGTTTGTTCTTAAGTCGTTTTATGTCTAACTAAATTCTCATGACAGATTCTTAAGAAAGAGATAAGCAAAGCCCGCATAAGATTAATGGAGCCTTTGGTGAAGGGGCCTGCTGGTCTTGACTACCTCAAGAATGCCTTTGCTAACCGTTATGGATCTCCATCTGATGCCAATACCTCTTTGCCTTCAACACTGAGATGGCTCTCATCTGTGTGGACATCAAAAGATCAAGACTGGGAAGAACACTTAAATTCCTCCTCAGCTTTGGCTTCATCTCAGGGATGTCTTCCTCCCATCACTCTCAGAACTGGGGGAGGTATTCTGGTTAAAGCAATTGGCAGTCAAACAGCGTTTTCGATTGATGATACAAATACTACAGGTATTAATAGAACTCGTTTAACCCCAAAAGAAAATTGCTGCTACAGCTATAATTCCCACACCTGTAGCTTCAACAAATGGTTTTCTGAGACATGCTTGTGTATTTGAACAGGTGACCAGCTTCCAGAATGCAGAGGAGAACTAGTTGATCTAGTTGTGAGGCTTGGTTTGCTGAAGTTAGCAAATGGTATATCTGGTCTGACTCAAGAAGATCTACCGGAAACTTTGTCACTTAACTTATTCAGGCTGAGGTCTGTTCAAGCTCAAATTCAGAGGATTATTGTTACTTCCACAAGGTAACTGGCACAAAAATTGTGTCAAAAGATTGTACTACCTATCTGAACAATTATTCAGGATTGAGTATGTTTTATATGTTTTTAAGTGGGTATTCAACGTTTAATTTTTTTTTTTGGGGAATTGCAGCATTCTTATTTGCCGCCAGATTCTTTTGAGTGAAAAAGCAGTGGCTAGCACCACAGAAGTGGAGAGCATAGTATCAAAGTGTGCTGAAAAACTCATTGATCTCTTAGACCGTGTTCAAGATGTTAATGTTAACGATATCGTTGAAGTAATCTGTGATTTCTCCCCAGGTGGCGGTATAGACATAGATGCAGGGAAACTTGAAAAAATGAAGGTAGTTTCTGCCAGGATGCTACCAAAGAGCTTACAAGCTGGAGATGCAGTGTTTGAGAGGGTGTCCAATGCCGTCTATTCCGCGGTTCGAGGCGTTATGCTCGGGGGAACCGGGGTTCAAGGGAGAAAATTAGCAGAAATGGCTCTCCGGAAAGTTGGGGCTGGTTTACTGACTGAGAGGGTAGTGAAAGCTGCTGAAGTTTTGATTGTGGCAGCCACTATATCCGTAAGTGTCCATGGACCATGGTATAAATATTTGACTGATAAAATGAATAATCAGTAAATGTAAGTACAGAAATAGTAATTAATAAAATATGTTTGTACATAGCAGTGTGAAGTTGTCTCTGTATCTTAGGTTTGTAAAGAGATGGGGGATATTGGTTGTGGTCAAGCATGTTGAATTCTTTTAATGTATAGTACGAAAAGTATATATTTATCTAAGACTAATGTTTCACTGAATTGTTTGAGGGATAGTTTCTTTGAACTCGTCTACCTGGTCATATGAGTTTACAAGAAAAGAGTCAACCCACTGAACGTATCTGGTTAAAAGCATGAAAATTTTCTTTGAATGTTAATTTTTGTTTTTTCAAAGTTACAGTCTATGGAGCACATAAAATGGAAAACAAATAGAATAAAATAAAAAAATGTATGAATAAAACATTCTTTATATCTTATAATCAGTTGTCGGAGAAGAGGTTGATTGGCAGCTGTGTAGTTGGTGTACTCAGACAATTAATGTATTTGGCCAGTACTAGAGAATTCGACATTCATTTCATTCGGTTATTGAAGCCATTTTAGAGGCAAAGCCGTTCTTGATATTTTCATGATTATGTATGATAAATAGTATGATTTGTTATAAATAATATATATATATTTTGATACAATATAAATTTTATATTTTACATTTATATCCATTAGTAATTCCTACAATGTCAAGAAATTGCTTTCCAAAAAAAAAATTATTGTGATCTGGGATATCTGGGCGACTGTGAGCCGCGATTTTTTTGACGTGGAAAGATTAAAGGCATTCATACTATTTCGCGGAGAAATTCGTGTTGATTGATCTTTCCATTGTTTCGAATTCTGATGGAAAGTATATCCATGCAAAATTAAATTCGTTAAATACTATGTAAGAAGCTAATTCTTTTTAGATAAGATATATTAAAAGATAAATTATTATAATATATATTCATAAAACACACACATGTATTAATAAATATGCATAATTTTAATTATATAATATATATTAAAAATGCCAAAAAGCCAAATATAATTTTTAAAATAAAAAGATGAACAAATATGCTTATTATGCAGTATTATATATAAAAAGTTAAACTTTAAAATGAAAATCAAGCAATCAACTAAACATTCATGTTTAAATTAGAGAACTCCGATGAAAACGGCCATTAAGAAATTCTAAATATTGGCACACAGTACGGGGTTGTCCCAAGCTTAAGTCAAGAAAATAAAATTAGACATGTTTGAGGATTAAGTTTTTTTACATACATAAATACGTATGACTTGATTTCATGTTTCCATTCTTTGAAAATATAATAAAATTAGACATGTTTTAACATATATTTACATAGGTTGTTTAAAATAGAGTTGAGGTTAGGTAAAACAGAAAAGATATTAATGTATTTTACTATTTTCTTTATCATGAAAGGAAAGCAAAATGAGGTATAAAATAATATCATAATTTGTTTTGGTAATAATAATCTCTTAATTTTCAATTTGGCCAAAAAAAATAATCTCTTAATTTTTATTAAACAAGTATTGCGCACACGAAAGAGAGTTCAAGGATCCTTTTTCAAAAGAATTCTATCAAGATAAAAAAACCTCATCCTTTTATTTTCAAATTTGTTGTCTATCACTTTCAGCTTTTTTTTTTAAATGAATACATATCACTTTTATTTTTATTTATCTTTTAATATTTTGTTTGCATTTTTATATAAATAACTGATATTTTCAAATGTATATTTTGAATATCACAATATTTTATATTTTGATATCTCAATTGTCTATATCATGATTAGCTTTTTACATACAACTAAATATGTAAATAAAAATCCGAGAACTTGAACTTAAAAATTCTAGTTAAATTTGTGTAACCCCTTACTAGTTAAAAGAGAACAATTACTTTTGTACGAGTCATAGCACCAGAAAAATAAGCATGTTAGTTATCAAATTTTATCATTTTGATATTGAAATAATTAAATTATAATTTAATTTATTTGCTTGTTATAATTTAAATTCTAATATATAACTAATTTAAATTATAATATGTGAATATTATAATATAATTATAGCCAAGTTGTAACGGAAATAGCAATTAATATGTTTGTGATGGAAAATTTCTATAATTAAATTTGTTGCAAAAATTACGGTCACTTAAATTCATCTCAAAATTAGAATGAGCTATCCTTGCATTAGTAAGATAACATTCCATAACTCTGATTCTATCACTAAATAATTTTTTTATGAAGTTGTGATGGATTAACGATGGAATTATTTGTGACCAATAGTTTTCATTGCTAATGTCATAGCTAAATTTAGCGATGGAATTGCTGACGGACTTGCTAAATTTGTCTTTTAAATAATCTAATTTTGTATAAAATCAAGATGAGATTGGTTTGGCCCTTTTTTGAATGATCCTATTTTAATAGTATTAATAAGTTTTTTAATTAATTTAAGAATTTGATAAAAAATATATAAATATGTCGATTAAATATTTTATAAATTCTAATAAAAATAAATAAATTATGGAATTGTAGTTGAGTTAATTATGTAAGTTGACTTAATACCTTGTTGCATGAAATCATAGGTCAAACGGGAATCACCCATCATTTTTTTTTATTCAGTACACGACACTTCAATTAATCTTTATAACTGCACACATATATCTTGTATGATTTATTATTATTATTATTATTATTTTGAGTACTAAAGATTTCCCCCAAACCAATAGCCGGAGACTAATCTTTTCGGAATGTAAAAATCACCGAAATAGATTTTGCTTTGCTCAACAAATCTTTTTTCAAAAAATAATACGATCATTCAATTTATTGAAAATACACTATATCAATAGATAAAGAAAAAGGTGCCAAACAAAATGGGTAAAATGCATCAGGTACAAGAAAAAAACAATTAACCTAATTACTATTATTATAAATTTCTCTTTATAAAATATTGGGAGTTATGCCTATCAATCTACTATCCGCATTAAGATTTGCAGACCCATGTTGTTCCCTGCATGTGACATAGCAATGAATAGTTGATTATGTGTGAATACATGCATGGATAAGTATCTATCAACATTGTTTAGGCTTTGGCGGTAGTTCTTATTTATAGTCATAACAAATAATAATATAACAGGAAATTGCCTTCTACATATATTGAAAGCAAACCTTGAATTAGATGGTGATAAAGATATCCAAGGGATAAAATCTTTCATCATAGCATTAAATCATGTGCATTCTAGTTTACATGGCAATTAATGTTGTCTCATTACGTAAACCTAATAATTTATCAATATTTCTTAATAGTATAATTGATACACCAATCTTTAGTTATATTACGTGATTAAGTAGGCTAGACACGGAGATGGAATTTAGAAATTCAACATAATGGAGATCATCCAAGGAATCCATATTCACATCTTGCACTTTATACAAATTTAGTATGAAAATATATGGTGCGGTCTACTAAAAAAATTCTAAAATTTTTTGGCTTACATAAACCTAAAATTATCCTCCATAGCATTACTTTGTTTTGCATTATAGGGAAAAAGATTGCTGGATTTTCCCAAGATAACACGTGATGTTTATGTTGGTGAAATCAAATTAGAGCTAAATTGGATTAATTATGTAATTTAATCATTGGATTAATTATATAAATTATTTTAGAATATCAATTTAATTGAAAAGGTATTTTATAAGTTTTTAAACAAGTTGAAGTAACATACTTTATTTGGCAGTTTTTTGATTTAATTAGATTTTGACATGATAAATCAAATTAGAAAAGTAATAAATCACATATTCAATAGCTTTACTTTAAATAATTTTTATTGGTCTCTCATTACAGCAAAAATTGAAAAATAATTGAAATAAAAAATTGAATATAATAATGAAATTATATGCCATCATTATAATTGAAACCGATAATGAGGAAAACAACGGTTTTAAAAAACAAATATGAAAAAGAAAATATGAAAAGGAATCAATCACAATTTACACATTAAATAGCTAAAGTTTAGATGTATTAGATCGAGTTCCAAATGCCGATAACTCTCTCAAAGGCATCTTTAGCATATATATGGACTCAGCTCTGAAATATCATGTTTAAATAAAATTTAATCCCTTTTACTAGGGTCAATGCATGTTGTACTTAACACATTTATTTTGTATTTCATATATGTTTTTTTTCCCTAAATTAAATGTTATAATGTGAAAATTTCGAAGTGCATTTGTTTGACTTGGTAGTATTTTAGTAAACTAAATGATATTTTTCTTTTAGTTATTGTTTTCGACACATATAGCATTAGAATATGAAAACGAGTCATTTAATTTTTTTAAATACAAAGCTATGAAATCCATGTAAGAAAAAACAGAATATTCTAAGTATTTTTTTTCCAAACCAATTTACTGTACTAAAAAGAAGACGATGAATATAATTAATGAGGGATTGAAACATTTGGCCCTAAAGATTTGGAAGTTTTGTCCGCATTACATATATAGAGTAAAATTTTGTGACCTCTCATGTATTTTGTCTAAATTATAGAGACCTCCTCTTTATTTTGAAAACCTATACAAATATCTAATGAATAAAAATTTATGTTATGTTGACGAAAAAAATTATATTACACAGATCTCTCATATATTTTATAGATTCTATTAACATTCACCCAATAATTAATAAACTGTTAACTTACCCACTAAATTTAACCTTTTTCTTTTCCAAAATACCCCTCTTTAACATAAATATTTATTTAGGAATGTTTCAAATATATTTTTTTATTTTTTATTTTTCAACTAAAATAAGTTTTGTATATTTGTGTAGAAGATGTTATAAGTCACATTGTTCATAATTTGTAAACAATACATTCTATGTTTATTTCATATTTTATTTATATTAATTGATTTGACATATTTTCAATTTATTATTTTTTACTTCAATATTTTCAAATGCATTGATTTAAATATTACTATAATTAATTATTTAAAATTATTTAATAAATATTTTAGATTTTTAATGTCAAATCAATATGAAATATCATCATGATTCTTTTATATAAAAATTTTAAATTTATTCAAATTTTATTAGACAGAAATTAGAGATTCTAGATTATAAGGATAAATTAATAATTTTAAGTTATTTTAGTATAAATTTTAATTTATTAAAATGGTATTATAAATTTTTAACAGAATTTATAAAATACATGTTTCAAAAATAAATGAGAGTTTTTGTAATTTTTTTTTACTAGAGGAGTTTTTGTAATTACAACCATAGAGAAGGTGAATGTATATATATATATATATATATATATATATATAATAGTGTAATATTTGGGGTGAAATTCTCTGCTTTTGGTAATTCAGTGCAGAGTGGTGCTGCTATTTAACCGGCAAATCTAGGATGGGTAAATTTAATCTGGGCAATATGGACACCTTATATCTGCTTCTCGAAAGCAGCAGCACCATGGTACTATGTTCCACGCGCACACAAACCACCTCAATTTGGACACTCATGGTTGATTGGCCGCGTTCTTTGTCCCACTTTCAATTGTACGTTAAACCTCCGTCATATCATGCCAGTCTCACTGTGCTATAACCAGAAAAAGAATTAGAGTGATGGCTGCTTCTTGTCCCACCAATTTCACACCAATGTCGCTATCCCCATCAGCTGCAATTCCAAGATCATCTCAGGTTTTCCCAAGATCCTCCTATTTCTTTGTTGATGAGAAAGTGCTTTTTGCTTGCTAATTTCTTTGCTATACCGTGTTTCTTTTCTTGCTTTGTCTTCGTCACTGCTCAAAATCATCCTTTAGATCCATTTGGTTTTGCAAGATTGACATAATCTGTTTGTTTTGACACTTACTTGCATTTTCTTTCTTTCTTTTTTTTTCCTTCAACCATTCAATTCTTGCTTGGAATCGATTAATTGTGTTATGTTTGAAGCTCTTTATGATGACTCTTTGAGCATGGGACTTTGATTTCTCAATATTGATTTTGTTTCTTTTCTTGCTTTCTCTTCACCATTGCTCAAAATCATCCTTCAGACCCATTTGGTTTTATGAGATTGATATAATCTGTTTCTTTTGGCACTTACTTGCATTTTATTTCTTTCTTTTTTTTCTTTTGACCATTCACTTCCTGCTTGGAATCAATTAATTGCGTTATGTTCAAAGCTCTTTATAATGAGTCTTTGAGCATGGGACTTAATTAGAGATCAAGATAAAAGGAAACCCAGTTTGTAGTTTAGCCCATACACGTCCCATACACGTTAATCTCTTGTTGATAGAATATCTGAATGTGTGTGATTATTTTTTAAATTTGTTAATATTTGGTGTATCAATTTGTATCCCTTGAATAGTAGGATTTACGTAGATTTAAAGTGCATGAGTAGCTTATATATTCAGTGTATTGTAACCCTATTTGATCATCGAAACATACATACCTTTCTTCATAGATTCAAATAATCTCCTGCATCCTCTTTATTTAGCTTGGTATCAGAGCTTTTCTTGGCTAACGCTATGAACAGGTCAAACTCAGTTGGCTCTTCTTCTCACATTGGTTCTTCATCAAACTTGTAGAACCTCACCAAGGGGCTGACCAACAATGACCCAATGTTGTTCTCCATCAAACTAGAATAGGAAAACTATATGTTATGGAAGTCCATTGTGCTACCTCTCCTTCGTGGAAATCATCTTGATGGTTATGTTTTGGGAACAAAGCTGTTCCCCAAGAATATATTGTTGAAAATGAAGAAGTGAAGCCGAATCCCAAGTATGAAGATTGGCTCGCGACTAATCAGTGGGTTCTTGGTTGGCTGTATGGAACCATGACTCTCGAAGTAGCTGTACAACTTCTCAATTGCAAAACATCAAAGGAACTCTGGGAAGCTACTCATGATCTGTTTGGTGTCTTGTCTCGTGCGAATTTGATTCTATACAAGAACAAGCTCCAACACACAAGAAAGGGCACCATGAAAATGGATGCTTATTTGGCAACAATGAAATCACTTTCTGATAGGCTAGCTATGGCTGGACATCCTATGACTAATGATGATTTATTGGCTTAAATTCTTGCAGGTCTTGATGCTAAATATAATCCTATCATTGCACAACTCGCATAGCACATTGATGTCTTGTGGGTTGAACTGAAAGCAACCTCACTTACCTTTGAAAGTAGGATGGAACAATTGCAAAACTTCAGCAATCTCACCATTGGACAACTTGCTGCTCATCATATTTTTCAACCTAAAAGTAATATGCGGCAAGATCAATCTTGTGCTCCTTTTAACTATTCTAGAATTGGTACTGCATGTAGTGGTCTAGGTACTAGAAGTCGTGGCAAATTTGGTCGTAATAACAACATACCTGTTTGTTAAATATGTGGACAAAATGGACATATGGCTGCTAATTGCTATTACAAGTTTGATCATTTCTTCATTGGTGACATAAGTGATAATCAAAAGACTCATGGTAGTGCAAATACCCCCTTGTACTATGCTGCTATGGCTATTCCAGCTACTATGAATAATCCCAGTTGGTACATTGATAATGGGACCAATTCGCATGTGACAAATGGATTAGTGTCCCTTGAAAATCCTCTGCAATATCCAAGTAAGAAAGGCTTAATTGTTGCTAATGGCAAAACTTTACCAATTACTCATGTGGGACAAAGTAGGCTTTTGTGTGATAATGGAAAGACTTTAAGGCTCAAAACTATTTTGAATGCTCCCAAAGTTTCTAAAAATCTTCTTAGCCCATACATATTTACTATAGAAAATGATTTGTTTGTAGAGTTATACTCACATGCTTGTTTTGAAGGATCTGAGGACAAAGGAAATACTGTTACAAGGAGTACTTGAAAATATGATGTATCGCTTGGAATCAGATGTTAGACATAATCAAGGACCTGTGTGCTTTGCAATAAGTTCAAAAAATAAGCCTAAATTTGGCAAGTTAGAGATTTGGTATTGTCATCTTGGGCATCCTTCTTCAAATGTTTTATTTAAAGTTTTTAGTCATTGTAATGTTAGAGGAATCTTTATTCAATTCAAAAATACGGTGGAAAATATGTTTGATAAGAAAATTAAAATATTGTAGAGTGATTGGGGTGGTGAGCGTAGAAATTTACAAGATTTAACTCTGGATTTTGGTACATAGTTTCATCACTCTTTTCCTTATAAATCTACACAAAATGGGCATGCAGAAAGGAAACATCAACACATTGTAGAACTTGGGTTGACTATACTAGCCCAAGCCAGTATGCCTCTTCATTTCTGGTGGGAATCTTTTCAAACTGCTATTCACATTATTAATTTACTTCCCACGCTTGTACTTGCAGGCCAGTTACCATTTCAAATTCTTTTTGATGAGGCACCAAATTAGAATATTCTAAAGATTTTTGGTTGTGCAAGTTATCCATGTTTGAGACCATATAATCAAAACAAGTTGTAGTTTCACATTGCTCAATGTGTTTCATTGGATACAGTTGACAACATAAGGGCTTTACGTATCTCAATTGGTATTTATTTCTCGCAATGTTTTTTTTTAATGAAGAGGATCTTCCTTTTGCATGTGGTTTTCTTCATAACATTCAATCCAATCAAGTTATGACTGATGATCATCATGTGAGTCAATTTCTCACAATTAATCGATTAATTGTGTTATGTTCGAAGCTCTTGATAATGGGTCTGCGAGATTGACATAATCTGTTTGTTCTTGCTCGAAATTGATCAATTGCATAATGTTCGAAGCTCTTTATAATGGGTCTCTGTGCATTACTAGTTCTTTTCCCTATTTCTTTTAATTCTGTTCCGTGTGATTCAGCAATAACTAGTTCCAACAAATCTAAAGTGTTTTTTCTTCATTTCCAAAGTTTGTTAATTAGCTAGCCGGGTTCCCATCTCTGCTTTCTTTTAATTGAATACTTGTTGAGTGAGCAACTTGTGTATATAATTTGATAGCTTAGTATTATACTTATTATATCATTGTCGCCAATGGAGCTTGTTAATTCCCAAGTGTGGGTTGCTTTTTTTGTGTGTGTTGCATTGTGATTTCTTACTATTCGGCCCACATTTCATCCATAATTACCTGCTATACATTCTTATTCTAATGTTATGGTTGAAGAATAATCCATCAACTTCTCTATGACTTGTGTTTCTTCAATCCTTTCGTTGTTTCTGTCTAGAGATCGATGGCAACTAGGGACCACAATTTTGGATACTATTGAATCATAGTTGAATACACCAAATACTGAATTTTTGGATGTGGAAGCCTGAAAAAGATTTTGAGTGAATTCAATTTTAGCTGTCGAATATTCACCTAGCAAGTAGCTAGGTATGTATGGATATATAAAGTACCTAGTCCTGATAACTACTAATATTAGATAAATGTACATGATGTTTAATAATTATACTAAATATATAATAAATTGTGAACATATAACCACATTTGTACCTATTTGTTTCCTTATAAGTAGATCAGTGTATGTAATTCATGTGTGTGTAACTTGTTGGGAGCTTTGATTGTTTTTCCTATTGTATTTGTTATTTATTTGCAGTTGGAAAATTATGCAAGATCTTTTATGGTGAAAGTTGCCAAACCTGCTGTTGTCTCTCGTTATCATATCATAATGAATGAACTTTTCTAGCAAGACCTTTCGAAAGGAGGACTTCTCATGAAAACTAGAGAACTAAGAGAGGTGTGCCTTTGAATTATTTTAGTAATTTGATTTTTTTTAAAATAATATATATAATTTTTAACTTATTGTTGATTTTTGTATTTGGCCCACCCTTAATGAGTCCAACCCAAAAGGCCTAAGAAAGAATTATAATTACTAGAAGGTTTGGGCATTCATTTGTAGTTTTATCCTTGTTTTAAATGAAGGAGGGAACAATTAAGTTAGTGGACGCATATCTCCAGGCGGATATGATATGCGCCGAGTAGTTTTTGGGAAAACCGCATAAAAGGACCAAGAAGAAAAAAATGCAGAGTAAGGTCTAGTATTCTTCATCTCTCCCTCTCCTTTCTTGTGACAGTACTTCTACAGTGGAAATAGTCTTGGAGTTATAGAGTTGGTGACCTAGACTGTTGTTTGAGTATTTGCTTCACTGGTTGGACAAATATACTCAATGAGAAAGTTTTCTCTGTAACTTTTCCAATTAATTTTTTATTCTCTATTTATACAACATTGATATCAGAGCATTATAGGTTATTGAGCATTTTATATATCCTTATTTCTTCAAAATTTTGCGTGATTTGTGATTTGCTTTTCCATGAAATATGCAAATCCTTCTAAAATGTATAATATATTCACCATATATCACTTTTACTATAAGTTTATATAGATATTTTTCATTTTGCTATCTATATGGATGCTTCATTTTTTCCCTCTTTAAATTTTATTAAAGCATGGTATTATAGAACTTACAAATAACAAAATCTCCATCATGTTTCCGGAAGTAAAACTTATTATTAAAAAAAAACCAAGAAAGCCATAAAACAAAGAATCATTATGAACTTTAAAAAAATGGCTTATTTGAAATTGTTGTTTCTGGCTCAAATGGAGGACATCATCGTGTAGAGAACAATGAGATGAAAACAACACCACTGGAATCACATCAAATGGATGTTTGATGAGGAAGAAAATGGAGAAAAAGAGTGGTAAGTTCGCTGGTCCGCCATCGGGTTTGAATCGGGTCAGACTGATTTTAGGGATAACCTTAACGACTTGTTGTTTTGGCCCTACACCAAAATGACATTTCGTTTCGGCCTTAAGCCAAAACGACATGTTGTTTCAAGCATGTTGCGTTTCAATAATAAACGTGGTGTTTCAATTAAAAAAGAAAAAAGAGAGGCGGGTGGATGAAGAAACGGGTTGGGTTGAGGTTTTGGGCTGAGAAGGATTCGGCCCAACAAAAATTTTTTTTGGATAAAAAATTAAATAATTAATTAAATTAATTATTAATTTTAATTAAAGTAATATGAAAATGCTGAGGTGGTGTATGGGGCTCATTTGAATCGTTTTTGGCCACGTGAAGCACTGACCCGAGCGAGGACAACACGTGTAGTTCACTGGTTCGATGCATGTTAACAGATTCTATCTCCACGTGGCATGTACGCGCCTCCCTGGCACGTGGAAAAGCTTCTTTTTTTCTATTTTCCAGTATTTTTTACAATCTAAATGTTTTAGGAGCGTGTACAGGGGTGTTTTTGGTACGATTTGATCTTCAAAATCCCTAAATTCATGTGCCTCATTTTGATGATATATGCTTATTTTTGAGCATTTTATTGATTATTTTTACGGAAAAGAATGTTAAAAAGCCCCTAAAGAGTACCTATTTTTCATTTCTTTTAGGTACGATGAATTCCTCAGACCCCAAACCCATCTCTAACCTAGAATCCAAAGGGTCAATCTCTCACTCAAAGTATATTTCTTTTCCTAATGCTAGTGATGACTTTCCAGAATATTTCTTTTATTAAACTCTAAGGAGGTTAACATGTTGGGACCTCCACCGTTAGTTGAGACTCTTACATATCTTTGAAGTAACCATTCTAACTATTTAAATGATGATGATCTAGATCTCTATATGATGAATCCATATGGTTCTTGTGACAATGATAGCTATTTAATAGCCACTCTTGATGTCGACCTAGAAGAGGATCCAGAAGAGGGCCTAGCAAAGGATCCTGAGAAAGCAGAGGATTCAGGTAAGGAGTTGTTATAAGAGCCACAGGAAGATCCAGAAAAAGAGCAAAAGGAAGCATCAGAAGAAAAAAAGGGTCTCCTAGAAATACAACATGGCCATCAAACTGGACAACCTGCATCGAGGGTGCAGCCAAAAGCTCTAGCAGTGGACCCATATGTCCCAATCGAGTCTTCGTTTGATATCCTTCGCTTGGTTGATAGACTCCATCATGACTTTGTTCACGAGGCTCTACCTCTCTACTTATTCCTTTGTGCATTGAAATACTTTCTTGATGAATTTATATTTGATGGTTAAGTTTTTGCTGAGTAGACATGGGTCAATATCCTACTAACAACTTCTGGACACTTATTGCTTCTTGCATACAAGCTATTCCAAAACCTAAGGTCCTTGATGTCATCAAATATTTGAAAGATCATGATGAATAACACTTTTAGACCCACCTAAACGCAAAAAATCTGAGCTAATCTCTGTGTATCCTCCATCTAAAAGATCAAAGACACACCCTTGAGCAACATAAATGAAAAAAAAAAATGGGAGAGAAAGAAGCAAGATGCTATTTTTTTTTCATTCTTTTATTAATTTTGTTCATTTAGACTTGGTTGTCTTTGACTTTGATGTTTTCTTTTTAAAAATTGAATATTGTTATTTTATTTATTGATGGATTTCATTTAGTGATTTTTTTATGAATTTTATTTGTCAAAATGTAAATACTCCATCTGAGTGGGAGTATATATATATTGAGTGGGAGTTCTTAGATTCTGAGCCATCTACGAGCTATAAAATAAGTAAGAATTATTTGTATAAATCTTTGATACGAAATAGTAGCAAAACTAAGTTTCATGTGATGGGGGTGAACAAAATGTATACTCTCAATCGTGAATTTAGTAAAGCTACTATGGACCTACTCAAGGATAAATATGAATAAAAAACATTGTATAATGATATGTGCTATAATTATATAGCATGACAAGCAGAAATAATATTGCTGAGCTTAATAAAGGGGACAAATTGAATGACAATAAATAGGATATACGGTATAGAAAGATATTCTACATTCTGGAGGAATAGGATGCCGTAGAGCTGTTAACACTATACTAGTGGAACTTGAGCAAGGGAATACTACTCAGAATATAAGAGACATGGAGGCCTACATTGTCCAGAAGAAAAAAAAATAGCATTTCCTGAATCACCATGCTAAGTGCCATGGCAGACGATCTGATGTGTGAGTATGAGTGGTATACAACTACACAAGCTATGTTAATAGCTCTCAAGGACAAGTTTGAAAGTACTTTTACCTTTAAGCTTAGAAGACTTACAATCAAATTTGACACTTATAAGCTGTGTTTAAATACTCCCATGAAGTAGCATTTACGGGAATTGTCAAATATGATTCGGGAGTTGAAAGTAGCTGGCCATGTGCTTTCAGATGAATAGCAAGTTCATACTATTATAAGGTCTCTCCTAGTGAGCTAGGAGCATATGAAAGTTAATCTGACCCATAATGAGAATATCACTACTTTCGATGATGTAGTGAAACATCTAGAGCTTGAGGATAAGTGACTAGAGGCTTTTAAGTCTTTTGGACATGCATACATAGTTGAGGATGTTGGACCATCCAACACAAAGCCCAAGGCTAAGAGGGGCAGGAAATTCCAAAAGAAAGGGAAGAGAAATTGCACCAAATTTTAGAAAGAGAAAATATCTTTCAAGAGGAAGGCCAAGAAGACTGCTAAGAAGACTGATTTGTCAAAGGCCAAGTGTTATGCCTATCAAAGGATACATCATTTTTCTCATGACTGCCCTGAGCAAAATAAGGTATTACTGGAATCTCGTTCTATTCATTATTCTTATGTTTCCAATACAATTTTCCTAATTGAGTCTTCATCTTTTTCATGGATTATAGACTCAGGCATCATAGCCCACATGACCAAGGATCGAGAGTCCTTTGTGAAATTCTGTAGGGTGCCAAAGCATAACAGATGGCTTTTCATTGGCAATAATGTAAGGCTTGAAGTGAAGGGAATTGGCACTATCAAGCTACATTTACGTAATGGGAAAATTTTAATACTTCACAATGTATTATATGCTCCTGACATCTGGTGGAATTTAGTTTCAATTATTTGACTTCTTGACTATGAATTTTATGTTAATTTTCATGATAGATTTGCTAATATTTTCGAAGGGACAATGTATTATGGTTCCAATTTTATTTCCAATGATTTTGTCATTCTAGACATATTTGATAATCATTATCAATATGATTGCTTTGCTGCTTCTAGTTTTGATTTTAATACAGATATAGATACATGGCATGTTAGACTAGGACACATTGGCCAAAATAGAATGATTAAACTACCTAGAGAGGGATTACTAGGTATAATTGATAAAAAGGAAATCTCCTTGTGTGAGCATTGCTTGGCTGGTAAAGCAACTAAAAAACCATTTGGAACTGAAACTAGGGTAGAAACTCCATTACAATTAATCCATTTATACGTTTGTGGTCTGATGAGTGTGGGTGTGAGACATGGAGCTGTTTATTTCATCACTTTTATTGATGATTACTCACGATTTGGTTATGTCTATTTGATGTCGCATAAGTTCGAAGAACTAGAGTGTTTTAGATGTTACATGAACTTAGTCGAAAATCAAATGGATAAGAAAATAAAAGCATTAAGAATCCAATGTGGGTATGAATATTTATTGGATCAATTCAAAAAGCTCTGTGAAAAAAAGGGAATAATAAGGCAACTTACAGTCCTTGGCACCCTATAACAAAATAGTGTAGTCGAAAGAGGAAATAAAACATTGTTAGATATGGTTAAGTCAATGATGACACAAGCTAATATGCTATTTTCATATTAGGGAGATGCACTTTTAGTTGCAGCCTTCATTTTTAATTGTGTGCCCTCAAAGTCAGTCACATCCACACCTTATGAGCTATGGACAAATTGCAAGCTAGATTTAAGTATCTTAAAACCTTGGGGGTCAGCATCATATGTCCATGATCCTTCCCACAAGTATGGAAAGTTAAGTCTAGGAAAGAAGAAATATATCTTTATTGGATACTTTGAACAATCTGAGAGTTACATTTTCATTGGAGAAAACCAAGATAGAATTATGACTAAGGTAGAATCTAGATATGTCACATTTCTAGAGAGTGAATTCCCTAGCAGGGGAGAGGTGAATCTTATTGTATCTCTTTATGAGATACATGAACAAAATGAGGAACAATTTTATATACTCTAACCTCTTGATCAGAGTGGGAACTCTTAGAGACCAATGCAAGATTCCATACCAAAACAGAACATTTTACAAGATACTCTACTGCGGAGAAGTAATAGAGAAAATATGCCAAATAGACGTTTAACAATAGAAGGGATTGTACTTATTGTTACTTCACAAGATGATGATGAGCCCAATTTAGTACATGAGGCCCTATCATGCCCTGCTAGGAATAAATGGAAGAAAGCAATGGAGGAGGAAATGGATTCAATGAGAACAAACCAAGTTTGGGACATGGTTAATCTTCCATATGGACGAAAGGAAATTAGGAATAAATGTGTTCTTAACATTAAGAGAAAAGTAGATGGATCAATTGAAAGATACAAGACTCGATTAGTAGCAAAAGGATATACACAACTGAAAGGTATAGATTATGAAGATATTTTTTCACCTGTCGTACATTTTAAATCCATCAGATTAATTTTGACAATAGTAGCAAGTTTAAATTGAGAGCTACATCAGATGGATATAAAAACCATATTTCTAAATGGTAAACTGGATGAAAAATCTATATGAAATAGCCATTATGTTTCATTGAGAAAAGGAAATAGAGTAAAGTTTGAAAACTAAAAAGGTCCATTTATGGACCTAAGCAATAATCTAGATAATGGTATTTGAGATTTCACCAAGCAGTAAACTCATATGATTTCTAGATGATCGATGAAGATCACTATGTATACATCAAGGGGCTTGAAAAGAATCTTGTGATATTATCCCTTCATGTGGATGACATACTATTAGCCGAAAATAGTCTAAAATCAATTATAGTTATCAAAGAATGACTATCTTCAAATTTTGAGATGAAAGACATGGGTGAAGCTAATTAGATATTTAGAGCTAAGATCTATAGAGATCGGTTAAGGGAATTAATATCCCTATCTCAAAAGAATTATATTGAGAAAATTCTAAAGCAATTCAATATGAAAGATTATAAACCCATGGATACCCCAATTTTGAGAGTTGAAAATTTGAGTTGAGACATGTGTCCTCAGATAGAGACAGAAAAGAAAATGATGGAAAAGATCTGCTATTCAAGTGCAGTTGGCAACCTAATGTATGCCATGATATGTATAAGACTAGGCATATATTATACAGTTAGTTTGGTCAGTAAGCACCAATCAAACCCTGAGTAGAATCATTGGAAAGCTGTGAAGAGAATCCTGAAATATTTACAAGGCACAATAGATTATGCCCTATGCTATCAAGGAAGTGATTTACGCTTGGTAGGATACTCAGA
This sequence comes from Adenanthera pavonina, assembly GCA_026686845.1. Lineage (NCBI taxonomy): Eukaryota > Viridiplantae > Streptophyta > Magnoliopsida > Fabales > Fabaceae > Adenanthera > Adenanthera pavonina. The sequence continues at coordinate 18,401,287 of JAIVEN010000017.1, forward strand.
TGCAAATTGGGAGGGAGATCTAGATGTGCGTAAATTGACTTTTGGATTTTTTTTTATTGAACAATGGAGCTGTAACATCCCAAGAAAGCTAAAATATGCAAAAACGGACAGACACCGTTTTGCGTGAAAAGGGGCAAAGAGATTATTTTTCCTAGTTGAATGAAAAATAAGAAAATTATATTTTTACCCCTAAAGAATTATGAAAAAGACATCCATGTCTTAACAAGCTTTAAAATTTACGTACATAGAAAAATCTTGGGGAAAATTACACCTAATGACCCGATAGTTTCAGAAATTATAATTTAACCCCGGGTCAGGGGTAATTTTGTAAATATGCAAAATTACTGTCAAAACGAAGCCCTCGACGAGAGAAGTCCAATGGTATATGGCATTGAGGGTTAATGTTCAGGAATAAAGAAATAATCAGTGCCGAGTGTTCAAAAGTAACAGTAAACCGATAAAGTAAACTGTGGGCCCTACCGATGGTTAAAAAGAAATCAGATCAGGATATGGGCCATACACAGATACCATTTGGGACAGGATAATTATGGAAATATAAAAATAAAATTAGAATAGTCCTGTATCCCAAAAATGTTAAATTACTGTAAAGATGATTTTATCGGTACAATTAAAAAGTATCCGGATTGAGGTACATCTGGATCAGGAAAATTGTACAATTTTTGGACACTTCTCTCTCTCTCATGCATGAATTTTCTGTAGCCATGTGACACAAAGAATATTATATTATTTTAGGAATACTTCTTGAAGAAGTATGTAATAAAGTAATTGGGTATTAGCAAAAAAAAAAGTAATCATGGTTAAGCCATTTAATTAAGTCCATTAACCACTCATTTTTACACCATTCTGCACGCGTGAACCAGCAGCAAAATAGAAGAAGAAAACCAGAAAAGAAAACGCAAGAAAGAGGAAGGAAAAGGAGGGAGAAAGGAAAGAGGAATCAAGAGGAATTCAAGAATCAAATTGGTAAGCTTGCATACTACTACCCTAAACTTACTATCTATGGTTTTCAAAGCATGATTTATGGTTTAGTTTGCTTCCTTTCTATCTTAGGGTTTCATTCAAACATGATTTAGCAAGGAAATGAGTTTACAAACCATAAATCATGGGGGAAATGCTAGACTACACATTTAAAGCATGAATATGCAAGTGGTTTGTTGTATAACAAAGTGTAGCAATTTTTCTTGAATTTCCATGATTTTGGATGATTTACTGTTCCTTAGAGTTGGAATTTCATGTTTTTGATGCCAAAAATGAGTTCCTCATGGTGGAAAACCTTAGGAACAAGTGATGGTTTCATGAAAAAGTTTAAGGTTAAGGAAGTGAAATTTTGAGGTTTTTGAAGTTAATTCGGAATGAACAGTAACCAAGTTAGAAATGGAATTTGGTCATTCTGAGGCCAGATTTGGATTCCTCATGAAAAATTACATGAAATAGAGGTATAATTCATCATTTTTGAGTTAGAAATGAATTTTTGGTGAATTTTTAAAGAATTAGGGTTTCATGAATTGAAGAAAGTCATGAAACCATTAGTTTGAAGTTCTTATGAACTAACCCTTGGTTCAAGTTGATTTATTTGATATTTGGTAATGTATTAGGGTGTGAGAAAGCTTAAGGAAGTCCTTGAAATGATTGAATCAAAGAGGAAAGACATAAAGTTTCATGAGGTAGCATAGTTACTTTTTCTCGCATTATATTGTCTTGCTATATTTGATTGTGAATGATGACTTGCCATATTATTTTTATGATGTTTGAGACTGGTATTGGCTGATTTTATGAAAGGGATAATACCTGGGATGTCCATTTTATATGCCGTTATAATGCCGAAATTTTTATAAACGATATGGTGATTTATGCCTTGAAATGATTGTTATGATGTTTTGAAAGTTTTATAGCATGCATGATAATGTAATTGTTTGAGATGTGACTAGCTACTGGGATTTCCAAAATCTCATCACCCAAATAATAACATGATAGGTCCAAGTTATGGAAGAAATCCAAGGGAGGCAAAGAGCTAAAGGAAAAGAGGAAGAGAATGATGAATGATATTATTATGCAAGTCTTGATGTTATGATTTGGGAATTTGTATAAATTCGTATGAAAGGGGATAAATCCTGTTTGATGCCTTGAATATATTCTTTTAAGTCCTCTATGATATTATGCATGAAATTGGAGTACTAAATGTCAATGTCAATGTGTTATGAAGCTTATCATATAAGTTATGGCATAAGTTCATTGGAGATGACCAGTATTGATTTGAGCAGGGGAACTCTATCTGAAACAGAGTATCCTATAAAAGTGTTATACATTCTTTTAAAGTAGACAGAACAAGCTTTTCATAGAGCTAAAGAGTACCTAAATTGGATAAATGTATGAATTATAATGAATTTTTGAAATCAAGGTTTAGAACAGGGCATGAAGGGGAAAACTGAAATCTGGAAAGTAAGTACAAATTGGCCAAGTGATTGCTCTGTTTTATATTTTTTCCATGTAGATCTGAATTTAAGAAAATTTTAGAGACTTGAATCAGTTCAAGATGATTTTCCTAGATTAAGTTATGAATTTTCAAAGTTCATCGGGTAAAAGAAAAAATGACAAATGAACAGTACCCTGAATTTTGTAAAATTCTGATTTTGGCATATTATGATTTTAGTCTCTAAACCATGATAAAAGATATCTAAAATGATCTAATACATGGGAAATGACCCCTAATATGAGGTGTTACAGGAGCTATATCTTAGTATAGTAAGAAATAGACTTATATTGCTTTATCTACCATAGACAAAGTTCGTTGCATGTTCTATAGCAGTGTGGGAAGCAATATGGTTAAGAGATTTATGAAACACTTGGGGGTCATTGGTGATAAATTAGATCATATTTTAATAAACTGATAGTGAGGTAGCCATAGCCTACATTTAAGATCCCATGTATCATGGTAAGATAAAGTACAAAGACACTAAGTATAATTTTGTGAGAGATGCCATAGCACAGAAGAGTATTACATTTCACCATATTCCTACAAGTCAAATAATAGCTGAACCCCTTACCAAGCCAATACCTAGAGATGTGTATGTTGATCATGGGAAATCTTTTGGCATTCATAGGATATGATGTAACATAAATCTCTATAATGATCAATTATGTGAATGAAATAAAGTACACTTTCTATAATTGAGTTATGTGAGTACATGTGTTTGTGAAAAATATACAATGTCTAGTATGTTGTACATGTTGATAAGGTTAGCTTTCTCACATGAGCAACCACCTTTGACGCTCATGAAAGTAGGCAAAAATGAGACATTTTGTGTTCACCAATAAATCAACTAGAAAGCTGATATGGTAATGAAATAACACAAAATATAAGCTGCCTTGACAAATGGTAGAGAGTAAGTCAAGATGAGATCCAACACATAAATTTTTGGATTGAATTATGGATACCCGCAATCCATAATACATGTAACTAGATAATGAATTCTCCAAGAAAGATGTCATGATAAGTGGGAGCATTGGCAAAATTCGGGTTAAACACTATGTATGTTTGAACTTAAATATGTACGGTATTAACAATAAATCAAAATCGATATATGCTCTTATGTGATAAGAGTAACATCGTAGCATGCAATTCATACTGCATGTGTTTTAGAACCACAATTGAGAATCAAGTGAATAGATCCCTGCTTTATTGCTGTGTGAGTCACAGAGAGGAATAAATCTTTTCACTAATATCCTTATGACTTTGATATTTTTCATGGAGAAATGATTCGATGTTCTTTATTTTAGTATATATCCAGTGGTCATGATAAATTCGATCTGAAGGTATTATGCTAAGAAAGCAATTCTTTCATATTGAAATGAAATTTGGACTGAAGGAAGATTATCTGGAAATATACATATATATACAAGTGTCTGAGATATGTCCATTAAGAAGTTATTTAGTTAACATCTTGAGCATGGATACTAACCATACAAGAGTAAGGCAATCTAAGTTGGTGCGAAAACTTAAGATGGGTTAGATTTGCCGTGAATAAAAGAGTATTTGGGAAAATATAGGACATCCGAGGCATAATGCAAATAGAAATATGTGTGAAATACAAATGGTTGTTTTTGTACTAGTCTTGAAAAAGGATTACTAGTACAAATGACACCTAAATGAAGACGTCATGCCCATGCATTACGGTAAAACACTAAGTATGAACTTGAGAGGAAGAACTTATAAATGTTTAACCCATCAAGTGTGAGTGGGAGATGTTGGTTTTGGTATTTGGCTCATCCTTAATGGGTCAAACCCAAAAGGCCCAAGAAATAATTATAATTACCAAAAGGATTAAGCATTCATCTATAGTTTTATCCCTATTTTAAATAAAGGAGGGAACAATTACGTTGGTGGAGGCATATTTTTAGGCAGACATGATATGTGTTAAGTAGTTTTTGGGAAAATTGCATAAAAAAGGACCAAGAAAGAAAAACTATTGAGTGAGGTCCAGTATTCTTCATCTCTCCCTCTCCTCTCTTGTGGCAGTGCTTTTACGATGGAAATAGTCTCGAAGTTCCAAGGTTGGTGACCTAAATTGTTGTATGAGTATTTGCTTTACTGGTTGGATGAATATACTCAATGAGTATATTTTCTCTGTAACTTTTTTGAATAATTTATTATTATCTATCTATACAACAGTAATTTTGTAGGAAATATCTTAGCCACTTATGATTCCCCCCGAAGATATACGAGCAATCAATGGATTTAGCTGGCCTTAAGTAGCTTGCCAATACATGGTGATGCGAGGTTTGATAGTCGACCAAAGGAGGGACAACAATATGTTAGAAGTGGAACTACAAACAACTATTGGGTTATATCAGGAAACTAGTAGATTATAAGAGGGTGCAACTTTTGAAATTGAGGAGTTAAAGAAATCACTTGTTGAGAAAGAATGATAGATCACCAACCTAGCCAAGTCACTGGATGAAGCCAAAGAATAGGAGAAAAAGTTACGTGATAAGTGTGTAAAATATGAGGCAGATGTTGAAGCGAAACATGTATAGGCAAGTTACTGAACTGAGAGATACGATCGACTCCTAAACATAACAACATCAAGTTTAAACAATACTCCCTTTGAGCCTTTTTATAAGATGCTTTTTGGAATGTTTTTTTATCCTTAATATAAGATACTTTTGGAATTATTTCAATCATTAAATATATTTTTACAAAAAATACTCTTTGTTTGAAGTTAACAATTAATATTAATATAAACAATTACATTAATAGTTAGTGATATGTTAAATATAATTTTCTTGAAGAAAGGAAAAAGTGTTGTTAATGAACTTAATTAAATAAAGGTAACTTTGGAAAATAATTGAAATTTTATACAAATTTAATGAGGTTAATCATCTTTAACTAAATTTTTTAATATGTGTAAAGTTAATTAAAAGTATCTTATAAAAAAAATTAAAAGAAGTATTTGTAAAGAAGCTAATGTAAAAGCACCTTTACCTCCGATTGCTCCTGGCCCTTCTTCTGTGGCTCCTGGCCCTACTGTAGGATAATAGGTTTTGATATCCTATTATTATCTCATAAAGATGAAAAATTTAGAAAGATGAAAAAGATCAAAGATGAGACTTAGTTCACCCTATCATTATTTTGACTATGTTGTGCTTGGACGTTGTTCAACTATTAAACAAGGTTAGATTTCAAGTCTAACACAAATTTGGTTTAATTTTGCTCATATTCACTCCTATAGTGTTGGAATAGTTTAAAAAATTATTAAGTCCCACATTATTGAGGTAAGAGAGTTTTTGAGCTTTTATACGTGGCTCTACTTCTTAAGGCCACATAAGGTTTTTGGTGAGAAATAAGTGCATTTTGAATATTAAATATATCTATATACATATAATAAAGCACTTAGCATTTTGCACGATCGCGACCATCGGATTAAGACAGATCTAATGGGTTCGAATTTGGTCTAAATGTAAAATATAACTAATATCAATTTTAATTTTCTTAATTATGTTTTATTATAATAAAACTCAAAAATTATGATCAAAATGTTTAGAACTTATTATTAATATTCAAAAACGTTTCTGCACCTAATTTGATATCAATTATGATTTTCATTAACAATTTGGTTTTTATTTTGCTCTATATAAATGAGGCTATTCTGGCTAGACAACTTGCACCACTTCCTCTCCTTCTTACGTCAATGAATTTCTTGCTGTATATAATTGAGATTCATAGAAATTGTTGCCTCCGAATTTCAAGTGTTTAGAATTATTCCTAGGTGTGGTTTGCCAGAATCTTGCAGCAAACCCAATGGAATTAACATTTTAAGGACAGTGTGTTCGTCACACGTTCCTGAGTTCTGTAACACCTTAAACTTATATCCATTTTCTATGTATTAGATTCCAATTATGTCTATTATTACATAATTAGAGACTTGATTGCATAAGAACATTAAAACAGAATTTCCTTTATGTCGGGTACTATTCATTGTGTCATTTCGATTTTACCCAATAAACTTTGAAAATTGATAACTAATTATAGAAAATCATTTCATAGTGATTCAAGTATCTAAAAATAGATCAAATCCTTATCTACATGGAAAAAATATGAAACAGAGCATTATCTTGATCAATTCATACAGTTTATTTTTCAAACATTTACTGTACATTTGGTCATTTTCTCTTTCCTAGGATTTTGGCCTTATATTTAAAAATTCATATCTCATTATATCCTGAGTCAAATTATACATTCTTTATGTAATATGAAATCCCTAAATGTACAATTTTTAGATATATTTTTCTTGTATATTTATTTTACTTGCACAAGGCATGATGTTAACTTAAATCATAAAGGGTTAGAATTCCATTTTTGTTGAAACAATTTTGGTAAAACCTCTATATCTCTTATCATATAGCTCTAATTACCTCCAAATCAATGACATATAAAACTTAAAACATAGGCCTTTCTATAAATATAAACCATTGAATTTTCGGAGCTTTGTACGATTTTATACCATATTTTTAATTTTCTAGTGTTCATGGCAAAAGTTCCAGTTTTTCTCTACACTATCTTGTTCTAAAGCCTAACTTCTAAAATTCATTATAAATTTCACACTTATCCAATTTAAGTGATCTTTGCCTTTTTAAAAGCTCATTCTATATAATTTTTGAGCATACATAATACTAATGTATTATACCTTGTTTCATATGATCAATACCTTCGTTATTCCCATAGTGTTTCTAATTGAGCATTTCCATTCTTATCTGGGCAAAATGAGCTTCATAACATGATTACATCATCATTCCTTATACCAAATCCATACATATCACTCAATAATGCTCAAAGGGATATAGTTACAGAAATACAAGCCTCATGAATTATCATGCAATTTTATACATGATACCATAATAATACGTTAAAATACCCACAAATCACATAAATATCATGCTTCTTCATTCTTCTTGCCTTCTTCCTTGGTTACATCCATATCCTTACCCTAGCATGATTAGTATTTGGAATGGTGAGATTATGGAATCTCAGTAGCAAGTCATATGTCATCAATTACATTATCATATATGCATAAAAACTTAAATCATAACAATTCACCCATTCAAGCATATAATAAGTCATAATGGTTCATAGAAATTTTGGCATGGTCTCTCTTTACAAAATGGACATCCAAGGGTTAGGACCCTTTCATAAAAACAGCCAAGCCAATCTCACAACATCATAACAACAATATGACAATGGGATTATAACATAGAAATAATATACAATGACATAAAGCAAGAAATAGACTATGCTACTATTATTGCTTTCCTTTGCCTTCCAACTTGATTCGAATGCTCCCACTCTCTTTTCCTTTGAGTTGTACTTCTTCCAAACACTTCTTTAAGCTTCCTTGGACCTAAACATAACACCAATGAAGCATATAAGCCACTGGTTCTTAGTCCAACTTCACACAGTGCTCACTAAACCCTTAAATTTTCTCTTTGCTTTCTTCTTGGTTTTTCTTTGAACCAATGGTTGTTCTTAAGGTTTTGGGCCATGGGGAACTCATTTTTGGGGTTAAAATTTTGAAATTCCATCTCTATTTATAACCCTATTCTAACCGAACTTGTGGAGATAATTGGAGAAAAAAAATACTACTTCATAAGACTTGTAATAACTTATAGATTCTTGCTTCTTGGAACTTGTCTAAGCTTTTCCCTAGATTTATTTGATTAAAGCTCCACTTTCTATCACTAAAACTCCATGGCTGAAATCTTAGAGATGTGGGAGGAGAGAAATTACTTCATGATACAACATTAAACTACTTAAAACTACAAGCTTGAGGTAGTAGGGACCTTACCTTATAACTTGTTCTCCAACCTTCAAGTTTTGCTTCTCTTTTCTTCTTTCCCTTTTCCTTCTCTTCCTTTCACGTTTTGCTCTTTTCATTTTCTGTTCAGAGGCTTTCTCTCTCTCTCTCTCACTTGTGCAGCTCGTGGATGCCCAAAAAAGAAACGAGATAAAGGTAGTCACTTGCCACATCAACTTGGACTATCTTTCTTTCTTTTTTTTCAATACTTCTTGAAGAAGTATTTCCCATGTATTATTTAAAATTGACTTTCATCGCATGGCTGCAGCTGCCACTCACGCTGAAATGGGAGGGGAGAGGGAGATTAGGTTACTTCATTAACTTGTTAATCATCCAACTAATCAAGATTACTTTTTGGTCCAAAAATCATGCCTTCTCCAAGAAGTTTTACAAAAATCATTTAAATAAATTCCATCTATGTCCATTCAGTTGTAAATTAAGCCACATTAAGGGTAATTTTGTCCGAAATTATTTCATGAATTTTCCTGGACCAAAATACCCTTTACCAATAAATTTTACCTGTATCGAATAAATACTTTTACCATAATCGTCATTAAATTGGTATAGGATCATCCTAAAATTACTTTTAGATTAAAATCATCATCTTGTCCCAAACTATTTTTGGATGAGGTCTATTTACTGTCCTTGACGTGGTACTGCTTTTTTGGCAGTCCAAACAACCTTTATCGTTATAATACTGACTTTTTATTCCAAATGTCCATAATAAATTCATACTGACTTTATTAAATATCAATTAGCATTTCATTGGGTTTGGCTCATCTGGAGCTTCATTTTGACTATAATTTTTTATATTTACAAAAATACCTTCGACCCAGGATAAATTTATAATTTTTAGAACTTTCAAGTGATTAATTGTAAAGTTCACCAAATTTATTTTCGTTTCATCTCCACGTGAATTTCTTCTTTTAAGGACTAAATTATAAAGATTCTTAATTCTTGAGGCCAAAATATAATTTTATCATTTTTTATTTAACCAGAAAAAAATAATCTCTTTATCCTTCTTCGCGTTTAACGATGTCTCTCAATTTTTCCCATTCCTTTTACATTTTATTACATTATCAACTTTTTCATTTTTTGGCCTTCAATTCATTATTCATATTTTACTTCTAATTTGAGAAATGACCATTTTACTCTTAGGTCAAATTAAAAAGTAATTATCTATTCTTTCGGGCACTTTATTGTAATTTTACCCAAATATTAATTTTTTATTATTTCTTTTTCATTATTCACATTAACTTCAAACTGGATCGAAAACGCAATACTTATATTGTTGCGCTCAGCTTAGAGTGGGTTTTCATTCAAGTGGTATATTGCATATTTTTCGGGATAAGTTCTGGAATTAATTTCTACTAAGGATCTTATGAAAACTTAATTCCAATTAAAGACCAAACATAACTTCTTCATAAAATTAGATGAGAAATTAATTCCTTCTAAAATCCAATTATATATAGCCTTTTTGTCTTGCTTCATTTCTCATCTTTTATTCATTTTACAATATCTCATAAAAATAGGGATATTACAAGTTCATCTTTGTTTATCCACTCATTTTTCTAACATTAAGTTTTGTCATGATCCACAAGTCAAAATCTAACATTTTCCTAAATACGCATGAGTTATGATAAAGTCGCGTTTTACTTTTTACAAGTGAATCAAAGATATCAAATATATCTACCAAAGAAAAGATAAGAAATAAAATTGAACAAATTTTAAATATATTTGAAAAGGCAAGAAATAAAATTGAACAAATTTTAAATATATTTTTAAGTGTAAATTATTAAACTTTTCAATAAAAATATAATCAATAAATTTTTAGAAAATAATTCAACAGTATATAATTGATTCTTTAAAATATAATTATTTTATATATTATAATTTTATCTACAAACTTAATATTAAACACTTCAAAATTTTGAAGTGTTAGTGGATCTTGTACTCACATTTTAGTTCAACTAGTATGTGACTTGTGTGATTTATAGGATATTTTTTAAAATCAGAAATGATCATACATAATATATAATAGTATTAATCTTTATGTTTAATTATCATATTACATTAATTTTTCAAATTGACAATGGGTATGCATAAATATAGCTAACAAAATTAATCATCATGTCGAATTATTATGTTACATGAAAATTTTAGAAAGATAATTGTTAAAATAAATTACTTAATATGAATTAAATAAATAACAACATACATAAGGCACACAATAAAACCTAATCAAACAAGTTCTTGAATATTTCTCTACATATAATATTAGAGGTTATATCTTTTGCTTCATCTCATGATCAAGAATTAATATTCTCAAATCTTCTTTGCTACGCATATGGAATACTGCAACATATAACTGACTATGTGTAAATACAGGTCTTGACAAGTTACATGAAAATCTTAAAATGTTTTAATTGTTAAAATAAATTACTTAAATCTAAATTAATCCTTATAGTTGTATCTGCTGAATTTTTAGCTTGCTTGCTACCCCCTAACAATGGTTAAATAGTCAAACTATTTAGTATATATTATATAACGTTTTGAAACTGAATATAAAATAGAGAACAATATATAGGATGCATGCAGCAAACATAATTACATAATTTGTGAAATATTTTTCTATATATAGTATTAGATGTTTATCTTTTATGTGATCATCCTCATTAATAATAAGAAATTGCTAGGGCCTAATATCTAACTTCCATTATGTTATGAACATAATCTTTATCGTTGTCTAACAACTTAAGCGCATATCATGTTTTAAGAAAGTAAGATTATACATCATTACTAGTTCTTATATCCTCATATGTACTACAATATTTTCAAAGCAAAATTTGTTTTGTCATTACATTTTGATAATTCTAAATCTATACTTGTGGTGGATTAAATTATTTTAACTCGTTTAACTTGTCAATTATAATTGGTTTCCTGTTTAACTAGTGATTCATGGTAAATTAAATTATTTAACTCATTTGGCTTGTAATTCATAATTGGTTGACTTGGTTAGTTGATTGACACGTAATCCATGATGGATCAAATTATTTAATTTATTTGACCTATAATTTATAATAGATTCAATTAACATGTTGACCCAATCAACCCATAATTTATATTTAACTTTTAGACTTTTATATATTGAAAATGATATTTTGAATTTTTTTTCCAATTCTTCAATTTATGTTTAAAAAAAACTTCAATTACTCACCAAATATGTAAATGAAAAGTCTACTTATTGAAACATCATCTTTAACACAAGATTATAAAAGAGAAGAAACACTAAAGCTATGTTATCTCTTGCATCTTTATCATTAGAAATATTTTGCTATAAAAATAAACTTGCATCTTGTCATTGGCTAGATGTGGATCGGTGTGATGCACAGGTTCATTAGGTAAGCCTACAAAAAAATAAATGTTTGAAAAACATTTAAATATAACAAATTAAAATGCATAACAAATAATAATAACATTACTATTGAAGATTAAGTTATTTTACTCATGCAATGCATGGATATCATTATCATCTTTACTAAATACCTCATAATAAGAAGTAATTTAATAGAAGTTTTTATCATAATAATAAATGTTAGAGGCATATAATATGTTAAAGTTTACAATGCAACAAAATGAGTAAAGAAAATTATATATATTTAGACAACAAATAGAGCATAAGTGAAAGAATAACATTAAAAGTCAATGAAGGTTGATTCCGTTAGTGAAAGTCTGACTTATACCCCATATGAGAAGGGATTGCTACTAATATAAGGACCTTATTGATAGATAATTTATAAGTTTTTATGTAACTACTTTTTATATTTTAAAGCTTGTCTTGACTCTAATAGTCTTCAAAACACAACTCATCTAATCTTTCAAATACCAAAAGGAAAAAAATAATATTAACAATATAATATACACTACATTTATGTTCTAATAGATTAATTCTTATAATATTTTAAGTAAATTATTGAAGAAGATTGCATTCTTTATCTTCTTTTTCTTCCTCATACTCTATCAGCTTTTCTTCTTCTTCTTTCTTAACTTCTTCATCATCCCTCCTCCTCTAATTCTTCCTCTTCTTCCCCTTCCCCTTTCACGTCTTCTTCTTCATCCTTATTTTCTTCTTTCTCCTCATGATCATCCTCCTCTTCTTATTTCCCTTCTTCCTTTTCCTCTTCATCTACATTAATTTCATCTTCTTCTACTTCATATTTCTCTCCCTTTTTTTTTCTTCTTACTCCTTGATTTCTTCTTGTTCCTCCTCTTCTTCCCCTTCCCCTACTTTGCCTTTTGCTTATTTCTCTTCCTTTTCTTCTTCTTCTTCCTCCTTAATTTTTTCTAGATCCTCCTCCTCCTCCCCTTCCTCTTCCTAATCATCCTCTTCGTTCTATCCCCCTTTTCCTCCTTGTCTTATTCGTATTCCTATTCTTCTTCTTCTCCTCTTCCTCACCCTTCCCCTCCTCTTCTAACAATGTACAAGGTGATATGATAATTCAACCTTATAAAATATATTTGATGCTACAAATTTTTTTAGGGAAATTTGGGTTTTGTGACAAAAAAATGAAGATATTTGGTTGTTGGTACGAAATTAATTTTTTTAGAAGAATAAATCTATTCTAGGTTCAAAAAATTCACCAAATCAAACAAGGAAGAACCAGATCTAAAACAAAACCAAAACACACCAAATTTGAGCAATAATGCATGGAGGATGAACTCGATGATGATGATGAATGAAGCAAAACTCGCTGATGATGAAAGAAGTAGAATTCACCAATGATTATGAACAACCTTGCCAATGACAATGACAAATGAAGTATGGAGAGGTTTGCTTGAAGCTTCAAACTTGCTTCCGCAAGGTGCGAGCAAAGCTTTGATATAAAGGAGGAGAGGGTGGGAGCTATGGCAAGAGTGTAGAAATAGGAGGGAGCGTCTGAAATGGAAATGGCCATTTAGGGTTCAAAGTCATTTATTTTTAAGGGTTAGGTATGACAACGTTTTATTATGTCATAAAAAAATTATATATGTATATATATATGTATACACCGAGTCAAGTTAGACCAAATGGTCTAAAAGGTAAGCTTGAAATCTGGTTTGACCCGATTAATCAGCCTGGCTCGAACATCAGGTGTTTGTTTTGGGTTACCTAGACTAGGTTCACATTGGGGTGGGTCTCATGGAGTTAGACTTGGGTTTGTTTGGATTGTTTTCTTTTCCACCACCCCTAGATTTTCTCATAATAAGTTGAATTATTTGATCCATGACCCATTAGAACTCCTCATTAGACTTGATGTCTAGTTTGAAATGTGTATCACTCTAGTCCCACTTAGTCTTTGAAAACCCCTAAATCATATTCGATTGACCCAATTACCTTGAGTTGATGCACAACCCATTATCACACAAAAAATTCAATTTTAAATAATTTATTTTAGAAAACATTTACCTTTATAAAATTTTAAATTTTTGATAAATTAAATTATAATAAATCTCAATAAACCAATTTTCAAATATTCTAATTAAAACAAAATTAACCATTGAACAAAATTTAAATTTAAATACCATTAAATTTAAATCAGTCATATATAAAATTGCATGCAGTCAACAATTATTACACTTGAAACTAATTAATTTTTTTGCTGGTATTCAAACAAATTAATTTAATATCCACGTGGGCATCTACCTTTTAAAGCAAAAGCACTTTGAGAAGTTAAAACTCATGCAATTTTAAAAGGTAGATGCCCACGTGGATATTATAAGTGACATAGACTCGTTTGCAAGTGATGCTATTATAACTTGCAAATAAACATCTGTCACTTGCAAGCAAATAACAAATATACTGTTATCACTTGCAAATAAGTTTGTGTTACTTGTAAATGGATAATTTACATATGAATAGCATTTTTATCTCTTACCTTCTAATTTTAATTCTAATTACAAACCTTGATAGTTTTAAGGAATTAGAGTGAATTGATGTTGTTTTTTTGAAAATATGTTATTTTCTTGGTGTTTATTTAGAATTTTCCCAACTATCATTAATCAAGATTTTACACTAATCTTATTTTTGTAAAAACAATTGTGTAATTTTAAAATTAAATTGCAAGGTACGATTCTTTTTTTATACCACGTGTTTAAAAATTTAATGTAATATTTAATTAGATATATTGAAAACATTTGAAATATATATAATACAATTGAATTTGAATTGGTGATATTGAAAATAATTGAAAATAAAATAATATTTAATTACGATTTTTCACTGGATTAGTCTCAGTTTAGGTTATTTAAAATGTTTTAAATTTTAATATTAATTATTATTTATATAATTTCGATCAAAAATTATATTATCATATACTTATTAGGTATTTGTTTAAATATTTTATCTTACCCAACAGCCCATACAGCATATATAATATATTTGGAATTTTAATATATGCTTATGGCATTAGATATCTAGGCTCTTTTTAATAATTACTATGGTAACTTACTATAGAATTAATATATTATAACAAAACAGATCATATTGGTTTTCCTTATTTTTTTATACTATACATTTGTAACTTTTTTTTCTCATTTCATTTATCCCAAAGCCTCCGAAGAAAAGAGAAGAGTGGAGGGGTGATATGTGTTTCTCCTTCACTATATATATATATGATGTATATGTGTATATGTTTTATTTTTATAAATATATATATTTTTTCTCTCACAAATCTTTTCAAATCAAAATCTAATAAAATTAAAAATCTGTTTCAAAATATATACATATATATAGCTGATGTTAAAGCAAAATATATATGTGTGTGTGTGTGTGTGTAGCTCATGTTCAATCAAAGCATGAAAATGATCTTTCATTTCCTTAGAAATAATGCTGAAGTGGCATTCCCTCGAGCATTTTTTTTAAAACAAAATGCTAACGTGGTGCTCTTTCCGTTTAGAAATAATAAGTGTTTTATCTTTCTTTTTCACCTACTATATATGCGTGTGTAAGCCTGTGAGGATAGCAATAAAATGGCTAATCGTTTTCACAATACTCATTTAATATTAAAATAAAATTACAAAAACACATTATAAACTACAAATAACATAGATTATTATTTTAGTGTTAGCGTAGGCAAATTAAATTTTTTTGAAATCCAATTTAACATTATAATAATTAATAAATTATCTTATCAACTCATAAATTAATAATAAATATCAAGTAGTATTGGCCTAAATTCGAGTATTGGTTTTGGGTGATTGCCTCTTCCTTTTTTTTTTTTCGGAGCAAAAATATCATCCCTATTCTTTGTTTGCAAATTGTTGCATCTGCTATATGTTCGATGTTTGACCCTTAGTTTGGATTGGATTTGGGGGTTGATTTGTTGTTTTGATTGGATCATGGACTTTTGTTGTATTTGCCGATGATGGTTGTATTGGCCAATGTTGGAGGAGAAACGATGAAGGTGCAAAAGATTGGGAAGAACAAGATGGAGAAGGGGATCGATATTTTTTTCCTGAAGGCTATTTTTTCTTTTCAGTAAAATTGTTATGTAATTAAATATAAAAAAATAGGGAAAACTAATCTTTGAGTCCCCATGTTTTACATCAATTTTTAAATTAGTCCTTATAGTTTAATTTTTTTGTAAATTGATCCCTATAAATTATTTCCTTACAAAGTTAGTCTTCATAGTATTTAATCATTTCTAATATGCTCCCTCACCCCATACACATGGCTAATAGTGTGAAGAAGATTCTAATGTGTTAAATGGAGAACTTGGGTGGATGGACATAACCATGAATAATCTATCCGTGTTAGTAATGACTCAGCAGAATGGTGAGTGATAGAACATGCAAATTGCAAAGGAGGTAAGTTCAAAAGCCAACTGGAACTCCAATGCAAAAGAGTAGGACTGAATTGCATTAGTTTTTAGCTCTAGGTTTGCCATTTTGCATTCAAACTCCAAGCTTCGCTGTTGATGTTGAAGATTCTGCAACCACATAGAGCATTGAATATGTATAGTTGAAAATAGCTTGTCTTTCAAGTAGTTTCTGAATCAAGTCTTAAGGGTTACTTGTTGTTTTCCAAGTTGGCAGTTATGGCATTATGGACAACGTTTGTTTTGAGAATTCATCCACGTGATTATTGCTAAGAGGTGACAATACAAAAGGGAATTTATTAATACTATTACATTATAATTTAAAAAAAAAATTTAACATGCTTTGAATTAAAGTTCAAGTCTCTAATATTAGTGAATGGGGCCTATATCATTTGCAAATATACTATATATATGCCTTGCCAAATGCTTTCCCCTCCATCAAACCTTCATCAGTCATCACTTTTGTGTCTTCATCCACCCCTAATTCTTACGTTCCTTTCTTTTACCACACTTTCCCCACCCTAGGTAACTTTTTTCTTTTGTTCTATATTTGGCACTCGTAACATGTTAACCATAGATCATATTACCCATGTATTAAACCTTATTATGCTTCATAGAACATATTTAAAAACTTGAATTACATGATAGATTATGATAGAAAAATTTTGTTTCTCCGAGTTACTATTTATTTGGTAAACCCTTTTTCCTAGGCGAATTTTGAAAATTTGTAACTGATTTTAGAAAAATCATATCAAAGTGATTCAATTCTCTAAAACTAAATTAAAATCTCATTTATATGGAAAAAAATATGAAACAATATTTTAGTCGTGCCAATTAGTACAGTTTTTAACACGTAATGACTATTCAAATGGTCATTTTTCTTTTCTTTAGGATTTTGGCCCTAAGTTTAAAATTTCATATCTCACTCTATACTGAGTGAAATCATGTTTCTTTATGTCATCGAAAGATATATATGTCTTCTTTATAATAATATTTTTCTTATGCATTTACTTAACTTGTACAGGGTATGACATGAACTTAAATCACTAAGGGTTAGATTAGAACTTCTATTACAACAGTTTTGGGAAAATATACATAATTTCAACTATATAACTTCAATTGTTTTCAAACCAGTGGCATATTAAACCTAAAACTCAGATCTTTCTTTAAATATGAACTATTAAATTTTTGGAGTTTTGTATGATTTTATACTTTCTTTTAAAATAATTGATACTTATAGTAAAATTGACAATTTTCACATTGTCCAATTTTGACCTTTAAATTTAAAAATTTACTATAATTCGTACATTCATCCAAAATGAGTCTTCTTTGCTTGTTTGAAAGTCCTATTTGTCTAGTTTTAGAAAATATATAACACTCATATGTTACATCACATTTTAAATGAACAGTAGCTGCATACCCATTAGATACTTAGATTAGCCAAAATATGTCATGACATTGCAAAAAGTTTATGTACATCACGTACGTGGTTCAAACTTGTCTCAATCATGTTCAAAGCACCATAAGGGACTCATAGGCTCATGTTATCAAGCAAGCATATCCTTTTAGCATTATATACAATTTTACATAATACACTTCAAAATACAAAATCATAGCTTAAACCATCATCAAGCAACATTCTCTTCATCCTCCTTAGCTCATTTGACTCCATTGTTATAGCTTATGCCTATTATTTGGGATACTTGAGGCGATGAGACTGGGACAATCAATCTTAGTAGCAAGTTACAAACCATGCAATTATGTCAATCATTTCACATAAACTCATATTTGATAACATTTAATCATATAAATCAACAAAATGCCATATTAATAATAAAAATTAGAAATAGACGTCTTGGGGAATAAAACGCCTCATTTTATAGCCAAAACCAATCAAAAAAGTCACAATTATAATATGGCAATGCAATTTGATCCTAGAAAGACAATGAAAGAATATAAAGCAAAATATGAAACTTAGCTATCTTTGATGATTTCACTTGGCTCTCCTCTTGAAACCAATGATTGCTCTAGCTTTCTTAAACTTCTTGAAATCCCTAAACATTATTAAACACTTGCTCAAGCCACTGATTTCATAGTTAATCTCAACAATCATTAATGAACCCTAGAAACCCTTAAGTTGCTTGCTTATCTTAGCTTAAACCTTGAACCCAATATGTGTCTTCAAGGTTTTTCATCATGAGGAAACCATTTTTGACATTAAATTTATGAAAATCCTACTCTAAGACATTCATTTGGACTGTCCAAAATTTGTCTTGCAAGGGAAAAATTTAGTTTTCCATAAAACTTGCTTCAAACATGCTAAAACTTATTCCCTTTGCAAAATCTCATGCTTTCTCTTGATTTTATGGTTTATAAACACCATTCCTCCCATAAATATGCGTTGACTGAAACCATACAGTGTATGGAGGAGAGAAAATTTTATGGAAACCATCCCAAACTATTCCCAACTTGAAGAAAACCTAACTAGATTCAAGTAGGGATTGACTTACCTTTTCTTTGGAATTTCTCTTCTCTTTTTCTCATATTTTTCTTCACCTTCACGAGCTTCCTTTTCTTTCATTCTTGCTGCAGCTTTCTCTCTCTCTCTCTCTCTCTCTCTCTTTAAGGTGTGCTTTTGCAAGACAAGGAGGGAGTATGTGTAATAAACTAAACCAAGGTTAAAGCTTAAGCTTGGTTACTCTTACCACTTTTAGTTAAGTTAATTTTGGTTAACTTTTGCTTAACCATTAAGCATTCATTTCAGTCACATGTTCAGCAGATGTGGCATCATTTCAATGGGAAATTATCTCTAAAATATTGCACATTTTTTTCAGTCCAGTAATATTCTATGTTGATTACTTTATACTAGAACCGTAAAGTTATTTTTGTAGTATAAAATTACTTTATAAGCACAGGATTAAAGTAAACTTGTATATATGATTATTTTATTATCTTGTTTCCTCAAAGCTTTTTTTATGTTGTCCAACCACTTTTCTATGTCTTTTTACTTTTTGCATAGCTAAAAGTAACTTTTTCAATTTAAAGTTACTTTTTAATCTTCGGTGGTGATTTTCTCTTTATCCTTAATCATTAACCCCCAGTGTCATTTTGTCGAGAGCTTTGTTTTGATAGTAATTTTATATATTTATAAAATTACCCCTAATCCAAGGCTAAATTATAATTTTAAATCTTTTGAGTTATTAGTTGTAATTTTCCCTCCTACTTGGTTACTTTCGACACTTCTCTCATTTTTTAAGGGACTAAAATGTAATTTTATCATTTTTGTCTAACATGGAAAAACATCTCCTTGCTCTTTTTCATGCATAACCGTGTTTATCTATTTTATGAAATTCTTTATGCATTTTTTAATATCTTAATATTTAGGGATGTTATGGCACTCATCTCACTCTTTTTACTCTATTTTTTGTCTTGTATAACATAGGGCAAAAAACATCTCTCCACCCCTTCTCTATATATTTTGAGATCATTTTTCTACTTATTAATTAATTGGTCAAAATATTGTATACGAGATTTGGTTTTGAAAATTTCACCTTTCATGCACATAGATGCAAGCATTTTATGTTATATATCCAAGCATTTCAATAATATAAGAGCTCTCATCTCTTTACTGATGTGTGACGGTCATCATTTCTATTCTGTTGTGAGGGTTTTAAGCTCTTTGTTTTGTGAGTATCTGTTTCTGTGTAGTTTTTCCTCTATTTTATGTTCCTCTTTGAGCGAGTGTGAGGTTGTGTCTAGATCTGGGGGTGTGTGTGTGTGTGATGTTTTGGGGTGGAAGGATGCATAGGGGTCTAGGAGGTTGAGGATTTGTGAAGGTGGATTTGAGTTACGGTGGAAGTTATAAGAAGGAAGCATAAGGTGGCTCGATTATTGATCGTTATATGGCCGATAAAAATTGGAATGCAATCACAATGGAGTCAATGATTTGAAAGGGTTGGAACATTAAGGAAGAGTTACAGATTTTTGCACTAAAGAGTGGTGATTTTCAGCTTGATTTTGATAAGAGATCTAAACAAGACTTTGTTTTATGCAATCGTTCGTGGGTGGTTCAGGTGTGTCTTCTCAATACTCTTGAGAGGGAGGTTTTTTCAGTTAACAGTGAAATTGATTCCAATTTCTATCCCTTCTAGATTCAATTTCACAATCTACTATGGGAAGTGATAAGTAAGGAGAATGCCATCAAGCTGGGCTTGGCTGTTGGGGAAGTGGTCATGGTAGAATATTTGAAAGTTAATGATCATTTAGCAAGATGCTTCCTACAGGTTTGTGTTAAGATTGATCTTAGAGAGCCTCTTCTAGCTGGGATTTGGGTTGCTACACTTAAGGAGTTATTTGATGTATAAATTTCTATTAAGTATGAGAGATTGATGAATTTCTATTATAATCATGGAATGACTGGTCAAAAAGCTAGAAGTTGCAAGGTTGATAAGGTTTGGGCACAGGTAAATCATGAAGAGCCTATGCATGGACCTTGGTTGAGGATTGCAACTGTGAAAAATTTAGATGGGGTGATAGTTAAAGTTGTTGATAGCTGGTGTGAATCAGAAGGCCCTCAAAAAGATCAGAGACATGGGAAGAAGGAACATTTCTCAAGTAACGATAGAGAGTATGAGAGGTAAGGTTAGTGTAACTTTAAAAAGGCAGGACCTCTGGGGAGAGCTGATGGTGATTGGAGAAAGAAAGAGTGGTTCATATTCATTTGTGAGACCAAATTCAATGAGGTATTCTCTTGAATCAACTAAAGTTGCTATGGATATAGCTTTTGTGATGACTTATGATTATAGTACTTGTTCTAACCTTGTTGTTGCTAAAAGTAAATGTGCTATCAAGTGTGACTTGAAGAAGCATGAAGCTCTTATAAGAAGCATTGATGTTAAAGGAAAAAGTGCTGTTAATATGGTTGAGGATAAGGAGTATGTTGTTGAGGAACTTATAAAGAAGGAATGTGTAAGTAAGGCTATAGTGCCTTTTGGTTTGAATTTGCTAATGTTAGATGTAACTAAGAGGCTTAATAGAATCAGTATTAAGAGAGGATCTCTTGATGTGAAAGTCCCCAGAAACTTAAGAGGATTAAGCTCCTTAATGATGTTGATATGATTAAAGATATGAAGTTTGAAAGAGGGATGGATATGGATAATGCAAGATATATGAATAAGGTTAAAAGGAAGGTTCGGAAGGGGATTATCATTTGTGACAAATGTTTGGTTATTTTTTTGGTGGGTCTTGGTGATGAATTCCTATATGATTGGTTTTGTTTCTCTGTTGGTATGAAGAACAAGGATATCTCTTTTTAGTCTAGTGAATTTGCTATAAATGGGTCCAGTGGCTGTCTTATAAAAGCCATAGGATTGCCATGAGTCTTCTAGTGTGGAATTGTCAAGGCTGGGGACAACCTTAACAATGTGGAGTTTAAGGTCCCTGGTTAGTAAGTATAAGCCTAATTTAGTTTTTCTTTTTGAAACTAGACAAAAAAAGAAAAAAAGTTGATAGGATTCGTAGACATCTTCATTTTCATTATGCTGATTTTATAGATCCTTTTGGCTTTTCTGGGGGTTTCACCCTGTGGTGGAAAGAGGGGTGCTAGATTAATGTTGTTTTTAAATCCTAGAATTATTTCCATGTTCAAGTTAATGGGGGTTTGGATCAGTTAAGGGGTTTTATTACCTTTGTTTATGGTCCCCCAATTTTTCAAGAAAGGATTAATTAGTGGACAGAGCTGGCTTGTTTGAATCTTGGTAGTGATATTCCTTTGGTTATGCATAGGGAATCTTAATGAACTTTTACATGTGTATGAGAAAGAGGGGGTACGCCTTAGAGATGGACAATATGCTTTATTTTAGATGTTTGTGAGTTTAGTGGAGTTGATTGATTTGGATTATAAAGGTATGAAGTTTACTTGGGCTAATAATAAAGAAAGGGGTACACACATTTGGGAAAGGATAGATAATGCAGTTTGCAATGTAATTTGGAGGAAAAGTTTGCCTAAACCATGACTATCAGTGCTTGAACTTGTTGGCTCTGATCATTCCCCACTCATGCTTATTTCTGAATTCAATAAATCTAAAGGTAGAAGAGTTTTCAAGTTTGAAGCCATGTGGATTGATCATCTTTATCTTATTCCAATAATTACTGAGCACCGGTATGTGCATTTAGTTGAAGACCAAGATCTCTTAAATAGCTTCATTAGGAATCTGAATAGAGTCCGGGAAGCCTTGATTAAATGGAGAAAGTATGAGTTTGGCAATAACAGAATACCAGGTCAATTAGGATGATGTTAAGGCTAGGAAAGCTGAGGAGATTATGGCTGAGATTAAAAAGTTATAGGAAAGAGAAGAAATTTATTGGGGACAAAGATCTAGAATACAATGGTTAAATTAGGAAGATAAGAATTCAAGATTTTTCCATGTTGTTATAGTTATTAGAAGACAAAGAAGTAAGATTTCGAGATTGAAGAATGGAAATGGGATTTGGATAGAAGATGGTATAACTATTGATAATGCTTTTGCCTTTTTTTATCAGGGCTTATTTGAATCCATAGGTCATAGGAACTTTGATCATGTTTTGGACTATGTGGAGTCAGTTATTGTAACGTCCGGCCGCTTCTTTGGGATTGATGACTGTCCGCACAAACCAACACAAGTCCTTTCGGTGTGCTTTGTCCTCACTCACACACCTCCTTCCCAGGAGGTCACTCATCCCTAAATTGCTCTAGGTCAAGCACGCTTAACTGAGGAGTTCTTAAGGGATAGGCTACCGAAAAGATAGGTGCATCTTGTTGGTATAGGTAGTACCTATCAATTCCTTTAAGCTATCATTTAACCGTATAGTTTTATACCTATACAGTCTCTGGATCCCTCTCGTTCCGGTATGTATTCGATTCATTCATATGCCCCTATCACTTAGAAGCCTACCAGGAGCCGCTCTTTGTCCGTACCTCATCATTTTATCTGACCCCTACTTTTCTTGCACCGGCAATCACTTCCCGCCCTCGTCAGCGCCCAGATGTCACATGCCCACTAGCTTCCACTTGATTTATCCCTGAACCATATCGTACTAAGAGAGGCTGAGCTCTGATACCACATGTAACATCCGGCCACTTTTTTGGGATTAAAGACTGTCCCCATAAACCAACACAAGCCCTTTCGGTGTGCTTTGTCCTCACTCACACACCTCCTTCCTAAGAGGTCACCCATCCCCAAATTGCTCCAGGTTAAGTACGCTTAACTGAGGGGTTCTTAAGGGATAGGCTACCAAAAAGGTAGGTGCACCTTGTTGGTATAGGTAGTACCTATCAATTTCTTTAAGCTATCCTTTAACCGTATAGTCTCATACCTATATAGTCTCTGGATCCCTCTGGTTCCGGTATATATTTGATTCATTCATATGCCCCTCCCGCTTAGAAGCCTACCAGGAGCCGCTCTTTGTCCGTGCCTCATCACTTTATCTGACCCCTACTTTTCTTACACCGGCGATCACTCCCCACCCTCGTCAAAGTCCGGATGTCACAGTTATAGATGAACAAATGAATGTCTTTTTATTGTCACCTATAACCCATAAAGAGGTTAAGCAAGTTGTTTTTGGCTTGGACAGTTTAAAGTTTCCTGGCCTTGATGGTTTTTCTGGTGTCTTCTACCAGAAAGCATTAAGTATAGTTAGCCCTCAAGTATGTAGCTTGGTGTAAAACTTTTTCAGCTCTGGTTTTGACCTTATTATTCTGATTCCAAAGATTGATATACCTGAACAAGTAGGGAATTACAGACCTATTAGTCCTTGTAATTTCTCTTATAAGATTTTTTCCAAGGTCCTCACTCATAGACTTAGGGGTATTTTACCTAAGGTGATTTCTGAAAATTAGAGGGCTTTTGTGATAGGAAGGCAAATTTAGGATAACATAATTGTTGTTCATGAAGTTTTTCATTAATTGAAGACTAAAAGGGGTAATAAAAATGAAATGGCTATTAAACTTGATATGAACAAAACTTATGATCAAGTTGAATGGGATTTTTTAACTGCTGTTCTCTTTAAGATAAGTTTCCATGAAGATTAGATTGAAAAGATTATGGTTTGCGTGAACTTTGTTAATTTTAACTTGACGATGTCTGGAAGAAGTGTTGCTTGTATTGTTCCTCAAAGGGAGTTAAGGTAGGGGGATCCTCTTTCCCTTTACCTTTTTATCATAGTAGTGGATGTGCTTTCAAATATGATTAAGAAACATGTTGAGAAGGGGGAATTGATAGGGGTGAAGCTTACTAGAGAATGTTCTATCTTGTCTCAATTTTTTTGTTGATGATTCTATGCTTTTCTTAAAAGCTAATAGGGCTAACTATTTGCTCTTGAAATCTTTCTTGTATGAGTATTGTGTGGCCTTTGGTCAAAGGATTAACTTTGACAAATCATGTTTGTTCTTTTTGCATAGCACTCTTAATGACTTGGAAGAACAATTGAGCAATATTTTGCATATTGAGTATGAAGCTTCCCCAATGAAATATCTAGGACTTCCTGTCTTATGAGATGGTCTAAATGTGAGGCTCTAGGATTTGTCAGAGTTAGGACTAAAATTGAGAGTTGGAAATTGAATTTGTTGTCTTGGGTTGGTAAAGAAGTTCTTATTAAAGCTATTGCTTGTGCTATCCACACATCTCCTATGTCATGCTTTCTTTTTCTTAAGAAGGTGAGCCAAGAAATCCACTTGTTAGCTTGGAATAAGCTAACATTTGCTAAAATTGAGGGAGGATTGGGATTTAGAGATTTTTTAATGTTTAATCTTGCCTTGTTGGCCAAACATGGGTGGAGGATTCTTAATTCTCCGAATGATTTATGGGTTAAAGTCTTGAAAAGCATTTACTTTCCTAGATATGATTTCATAAATGCAAGGGAGGGTGCTAGAGCCTCTTGGATTTGGAGTAGTCTTATTGAAGGGATGCAGTTGCTTGAAAGGAATTTATGTTAATAACAAAGTAACAAAGTAACATTGGTGCAGCTATCCCCATTAATAACAAAGTAACATAATTTGTCTTTGAGAAGACATATCAAATGGAAAAGTTGCTCTCTTTGTTCATTATCTTGCTCTTTTTAAGATTGAATACTAAGAGCTCTTCTGTTGATAAGGAAATTCCCATCAAGTAATGGCTCATAATATCCATCTTCTAAAGATTCATATGATGATTTCTCTTTATATTCACTTTCACTTGCCAATTCACATTTTCACTGATGGTCATGATTCTTTTGTTCGGACACTGATTGACAATGTATCTAAAACCTTGACACTTTAAACACTTTTTAGAAGAAGATAAAAAAGAAGAGTGTTTAATGTCATATTTATCTCTAGCTTCTGAATTCTTGGGCTTACTTTCCTCCTTGGGCCATGAGGAAGACTTGAAGTCTTTGGAGACTTCTCTTGGTTTCCCATTTTTTTATTTAGCAACAGATTTGGATTCTTTCCAAGAAGAAGTTAAGTAGGATGATTTTTCTGGATTTTAGTTGTTTCTCTACAAAAATGGCCTTATGCAAAAGCTCTTCCGTGTTTGTGTAAGGCTCCAATTCCATCCTATCTCAAATTTCTGGTCTCAAATGACTATGGAACCGTGCCATGGTTTGTTTAGGATCTTCTACTATATTTGCCCGAATCAAAGTTATTTCTAACTCTTTGTAAAATTCTTCAACACTTTGAGTTCCTTACTCTATTCTTTGCAATTTAATAGGTAAATCATGATAGTAATGGCTAGAGATATACCTTTTTCTCATGACACCTTTCATCTCATACCATGAACTCACGGGATGTTCTCTATTTCTTCGCTTACTAGCTTGCAATTGGTCCCACCAAATACTTGCATATTTTGTGAATTATAGTGTAGTCAATTTTACTTTCTTTTCTTCAGAGTAATTGTGGCAGTCAAATACATGTTCTACTATTTTATTTCTTTTTGTGTTCTGTATGGCAATTTTCTTGTTTGCAGTGTTTCTTTTTGGACCTAACAAAAGATAAAAGAAAAATAACTCCTGGAGATGACATGGAACTTGCTTTGCGGCCTGTCCAAGGAAGTGGAAAATACATATCTTCTTATATTGAGGTTTTCCTTTTTCTTGTTTTAAAGTTTCTATCCCATTGCTCTGCATTTGCATGAAAATATCATAAATATTTCTAGGTTAAAGTGTTGAATGAGTACAAAGCTATGGATCCTTCAGATAGTGGTTCAAGTTAACCTTAGAGTTTTTAATGATTTAAGCTATGAACGAAGTATTTACACACCTCTAATCTGTTTTCGCCAGCTTGAAAAGCCAATTATCATGAAAAATGTGATTTTACTGATTCTACGTTATTTGGTCTGTAGATTCATGGTTGAACTAATTTAAGACAAACAAAAACAGGAAAGGACTCAGCCAACTCTATACCATTGAATTGATCTTCAATACAGATAGTTAATTTAGGTTAATTTTCGGATGAATTTGGCTTCCCTTAGTTAATATGAATTCGTCTTTAAAGTTAATTTAACTATTGATGCAGGTCAATTTAACTACATTGATTTTTATCTTTTGGATCTATCAAATCGCAGTATAAATATATAATTGTATGTATGTCATGTATATATTATCCCACATCTCATCTTTCAATACCTTAATCGGATAAAGATTCAATTAACCTCCTTCGTTCTATAATAGGCAAACTGTGTTTCGCGAGTTGCAGTATTTTTCCAGTATGAACTTGACAGTGACCAGTACAGTCACATTTAGATAGTATGATGTCATGATGTATCATATTGTCTTTCTCCACTATTTTTTGCTTCTAAATTTATTAATTATTTAAACTTCAATACAATATGGAAGAAGAAAATAATGTAGATTATATTACTTGTTACTTTTGTGGATCATAATAGTAAATTTATAATTTATCATTTTTTAAGGAGATTAATTTAAGTGCTTGAGTCTGGGGATGCATTATTGCTTTGGGTAATTGTAAGAAAGTCAAGGGTTTTGATTGTGTTGGACACAACAACCGAAGCTTAGGTGAAGTGATCGGTGTTGAGCTTTTTTTTTCGGTAAACTGTATGGGCTGTGTTTGAAATTTTTGAGGAAGTGGAAAGGAAGGGATGAAATAGGAAAGTGCTACCTTCCTCCTCATCCCCTTTCTTTTTTTTTTTGGTTTTGTTACATGTGAGAAGGAATGGGTTTAGTTTGAAATTTTTATATGATTACTTGTAAAATGGATTGAAAATAATAGGAAAGTCGTTTCCCTTCTATCCTCAATTTGAAAAGAAATTGATGGGGAATGGGATCAGAATTTTAGGAACAGTGTGGACTATTATGATATGGGTATATATATCTGTAAATTTAGTCTTGTCTTTGATTTACTTCTGAATGATATGAATAATAATTAGTTAATACTTGGGGAAGTTAGGTTGTTTTACAGTAATAATAATATTAGTTTTATCCTACTGAGTCAAATTAGCTGCATGGATCATATGGTATGTTGGGCTCTATAAAAAACAAACCTTTTAGATAAATTATTTATCAAGAAATCTCATCTTATAACCTCTCTTAGTGTATTTTTTGGTCTCCCCCTACACCTTTTTATAGGATTAAAAGCCATCTGATTAACTCCCCTCATTAGCTCCTTTGATGCTCTTCTTTGTACTTGTTCAAACCTACTTAAGCAATTTTTTTTTTATCATTTTCTCCTCAATAAGTACTACTCTAACTTCTCCTTGTATACAGTCAATTCAAATTTTATCCATTCTTATATAATTACATATCCATCTTAATATTCTTATCTTTTCTATTCCTATCTCATGCTCTTGATGTCCTTTCAAAACCCAATATTCATTATCATATAGTATTGATGGTTTTATAACAGTTTGGTAAAATTTTCCTTTAAATTTGGTGGGCACCTTGCATTCACAAATAACTCTTGAAACTTTTCTCCAGTTTAACCACGCATATTGTATCCTATGTATAATATTTCTATTAATTTCAGCATCATTTTGTAAAATCGATCCCAAATAAGAACTTTGACACTTGTGGTATGATTTGCTGTCTAATTTTGACTTCCAAATCATTTCTGACTTATCTCTTGTTATTAAATTTGTAGTGCATATATTCTATCTTACTCTTACTCAAACGGAAACTTCTTTATTTTCAAGTGTGTCTCCATAAATCAAGTTTAGAGTTAATCTCTTTTCTTGAGTTCTTAATTAAAATTATATCATCTTCAAAGAGCATGCACTTAAGTTAATGTGCAAATTATATATCCCCTCTGCTATGAAAATATTACGCTCTACTGTGAAACCAAAATGCACTACTTTCACTTAATGTGCAGCAGAAGATAAATTGCTTGAACATAATATTGGAAGTTATTTTTTTGGTTGTTGGTTTTATAATCTAGCACATGATAATGTTATTAAGTTTCATATCCAATATGCAGCTGGACAAATTAAGGTCTGAATTTCGATTTGGTCTTGAGGCATTGATGGAATTTGTCTATAAGAGAATAAGGCCACAGAATGTTGGGGTAACCACGATGACAGGTGCTGTGCCAGTTGGTATTACCCCATCTCTTCTAGATGTATGCTTTCCTTAATGTTATTGATTTATGAAATTTTAACGAGGTGCACTTCAATGACTTGATCCTTCTTAGATCTTTAATTTCTCCTAACGATGCTATTCATTTTGATTGTGAAGTTGTGTATTACATTATGTATCTAGTCTAGATTTTCTTTGTTATATGTTTTTGCTTATGCATTAGGGTCATACTTGTTCAAGGAAGCCATAACTAAAGCAATGTCTTTCTTGACCTTTTGGAAAATTTTTCCCTTGAGTTAATTTCTTTTCTAGTACCTTTTCTTGTGTTGGGAATTTCAAAATCTTATATAATGTACTGTATTGGGACCTTAACTTGAATTTTTAGAAGCTTTTCTTTTTTCTTTTTTGGCCAGTGGAATTTTTAAGAAGCTTACTTCAAGAAAAAAGAACATTATTTGGTGCCTCAAGCTTATGCCTTTCCTTGTGTTGGGAATTTTAAACTCTTATATAATGTCCTGTATTGGGCTTTTACCTGGAAATTTTAGAAGCTTACTTCAAGAGAAAGAACACTGTTTGGTGCATCAAGCTTTTATAGTGTTATTTTTTTTAATATGATTTGTTTATTAGGACCACGTTTACAGTCTCTGAGATTGAATGCCATGTCTGGCTGATTGTTTTTGTTGGCTGCTGAGTCACAGATAAGAAGTCATGACGCAGAAGTGTCATCATTGAGGTTAGAATCACAATATTTGACTGAGAAATTGGAAACTTCAGATTCCAAGGCCCAAACGCATGAGAGCGATGCAACAGTAGTATGTCAGCAGGAGAAGATTCATCTCAAGGAAAGATGTGAAAATGCTGAAAAAGAAAAGAATGAGATGCAGAGTTTGAAAATGAAGATGCTGCTTTCAAACATGGAGAGGGCTGAGAGGAATATGGAAGGTTTAGAGAGGAAGAAAGATGATTTGGAAGCTGAACCGCAAAGAGCATGGGATTCAGAGACGAAAGCACTTTCCACCATTGAGGAGCTAAGGAAAATAGAGAAGGAAATAATCTCAAATTTTCAATCATATGATGCAGTGGCAAAGGCTAGCTTTCAATGTCTTTATGGTTCTGTTCTGTGGAGGTTGCTGAAACATTTCTTGGCGAATTAAATAAAAGGTCCCTGGCTTTTATTCTTAACGTGTTTGAGAGCAGAAGAAATGCAATGCTTGATTCTATAGGTCATATCACAAGTTTACGAACTTTACTTGAAAGCCTACAAGCTTAAGCAGGAGCTGAACAAGCACAACAAACTCTGCAACCCCTTGGTTCACAAATCTCCCATCCCATAAACAAGATATATAAAAAAGAAAAAAAATTCAATGATATTATTATTATTTTTTTATTTTTTGTGATTTAGAGTAGTTCATATCATCGTCATTGTACCAACCATATGGCCAAGACCAAAAAAATGTTGAAGTAATCAATAAAAAACGCTGACTTTTTTTTTAAAGACAATTGTTAATATCTATTTCATACTTTTTTGACCTACTTGTATCTAAGGTATTAAAAATTGAATTGATTAGTCAAAACACTGGTTTATAATGAGTGATCTGGTTGGGGATTAACAAGTTATGATTAAATTAATATATTTGTAATTTTTAATTATATACAAATTATTTCACATAAAAAAGACAAAAGATACAAACAAAAAAGTTAAAAAAAAATTATTTCAAAGAAACAAACAACAATAAAATTAAAAAAGATTAAATTGAGTAAATATAAGAAATAAAAATATAATTTTAAGAAGTAAGTAAACATTTTATAATTTAAAAAATGAAAATGAAATAATTTCAAGTGGAATTTTGGATTGTTTTATGAAAATTTGAATCCAACACTCATGGATGAGGTGAGAATTTTTGTTGAGGTCTTTTAATCATTTGTGCGGATCCTTATTGAACCTTCTATATTTAGTTTTTTTTTTTCTTTTTGGTACCATTTTTATAGTTTTGCGGATGATGCAGAAGTATTTCATGGAGACTTGAATAAAGGGGTCCAAGGTCTTAGTAGGGGCGGACTTACGTAGGTATTAGGAGGGGTCCTCGCCCCCTCCAACCTTCTGCCCCATTCCTTTCATAAAATATGATATACACCACACACACACAGAGTAACGTAATTTATGTACCCCTTGACCGCTCCCCCCTCCCTACACATATATACACTCACGTTTTACATACACTATACACACACAATAAATAAATAAATATATAATACATACATTATATATATTATTGAAATATTTAAAAAGAAATAAAATATATATTTTATTAGTTTGTTAAAATATTTTTATTATGGACTAATATTAAATTTTCATAAAAAAAATGATATTCAGTATTTTTTATTTTTTTATGAAAATGTCTAAATGTAGTTATCATAAAAATACATTTGCATAAATATAATTTTAATTTTTGTTATTTAATTTGCATGTAATATTAATTAAGCGTTGTTTAAATATGTTAAACATATAGTTTTAAAGTATCTATATATATATATTGATCTTTTTTTATAAAATTCAAGGATCTATCCTAATTTTTTACTCAAATCATCAATGTACAATGTCATATGTAAATATATTGAAAATACAAAATTTAAATATATTTTATATAATTTTCTCTTAAAATTAATATATTACATATATGGTTTCACTTTATGTATAATCTTTAAAATATTATATAATTATACATAATTTATCATCTTTTTTTTTAAGTTCCCCCCCCCCCCAAATAATGTTTAAACTGTGTCAGCCCCTGCTCTTAATTAAATATGTATATGAAAATAACGAAAGAAGTTTCTTTAAAGCCGAGTAGAAGGATTCAAACTAGAGACCGATTGCTTTTGTACGAGACATAGCACCAGAAAAATAAGCATGTTAGTCATCAAATTTTAACATTTTGATATTGAAATAATTAAATTATAATTTAAATTGTAGATTATATTATAATGCTAATTTATTTTCTTGTTATAGTTTAAATTCTACAATATAACTAATTTAAATTATAATATGAAAACATTATAACATACAACCCCACTCATATTTATAAGAGAAAATTTTTCTCTTTCAATATTATAAGGGAGAAAAATGTAGTTAATATTACATTAATTTCTTTTTACCAAAATTACCCTTCTTTATTAATACTATTAAGAGTCATGAGGTGTATTTCTGAAAAAAATTGTGAGAGAAAGATTAATTAAATAGAGAAGATTTTAAAAGAAATTGAAAATGTGAGATAAATTAATTATTTTTTAACTAACTTCAACTCTCTTTTATGAAATATTTTTTCCCTTGTAAAAGGGAATTGAGGGAATAATTATAACCGAGTTGTAACAGAATTAGTGATGAATATGTTTGTGATGGAGAATTTCATCACTAAATGTCACAAAATTTAGCTCACAGACGATTTGGTCACTAAATTCATTGCAAAACCAGGATGAGCTATCCTTGCATTAGTGAGTTAAGGTTCCATGACTAAATTCCATTGCAAAATAATTTTCTAAGAGAGTTGTGATGGATTAGCAATAGAATTATTTGTGACAC
The DNA here is from genome assembly GCA_026686845.1 of Adenanthera pavonina. Classification (NCBI taxonomy): domain Eukaryota; kingdom Viridiplantae; phylum Streptophyta; class Magnoliopsida; order Fabales; family Fabaceae; genus Adenanthera; species Adenanthera pavonina. The sequence goes on from JAIVEN010000017.1 coordinate 18,433,626, forward strand.
AAGGTTTCCATCGTAATCTCGTAGCTAAATTTAGCGGTGGAATTGCTAATAAACTAGCAAAGGGAAAAAAAAATCGCCGCTAAATTTTGTCTCAAATCCACTATTTTTTTATAATGCAAATTGAGAAAACTATAATATCTTTTGAATAATCTAATTTTGTATATAACCAAGATCAGATTGGTTTGCCTCTTTCTTGAATGATACTATTTTAATCTTAAGGCTAAAAATCATTAAATTTTAACGGTAAGGGAGTTGGTAGTCAAAATATGAAACATGAGAATTTTAAATTTAAACTTTAAAGGTGAGGGGGGTTATGAATTCAGGGAGATTTTGTGCATTTTAGCCTTAATCTTATTAGTAAGTTTTCTTACTTAATTTAAGAATTTGATAAGACACACATAAATGAGCTGATTAAATAGTTTATAAAATCTAATTATAAATAAATAAATTATGGAGTTGTAGTTGAGTTAATTATTTGAGTTGACTTAATCCTATCATTTGCCTTGTTTCATTCATTACAGGACACCCCAATCTTTATAACTGCACACATGTACCATGCGAGATGTATTATTCACAAGCTAAAAAAAATGCAACTCATTTTTTTGGATTTCTTATGAAAAAACATGTTTAGTTGCAATTTAATTCATCAATAATAGTCCTTCTCCCAAAAAATGCAAAAATTTTATTGTAACGTTCTATTATCAAATGGATTGACAAGAATTAAAAAGGACCCATTCTATATGAAAATAAAAATTTCAATCAAAATGGATCAATCTTTCCTAGATCTAGGCACAATGAAAATAAATCTTAATGAAATAGAATAGTATTTTCAATTATTCTTTTATATATAAAATATTAAATTCTCTATAAATTTCCTATCGTAGTGAAAACTAGAAGAAAAATTTGATTTTACTACCAAGCATTTGGCTCAACTAGTAGGGGTCGTACTAGTTTAATTCAGATTAATTTAAGTCTCAATAAATTTTCTAGTTAAAATGGAATAGGTGTAGGAGGGTAAATTATCATACAAAAAAAAGAGAGAGAAAATTTTGATTTTCTCTAACATAGACATGAACATTTGTAAATGGTGAGATTTCAATTGCGGTGGTTAAATAAATGAATTATCAAATTCCAATATATTTTCTTAAAGAGGATATTTCATTTTCTGTTATTTTATAATTAAGATGGGTGATTTTAACTTCAAGAGGCATTTCGGTTAATATAATATTTTATTATATTTGATGTTTCTTTGCTAAATGCCAACTATGATAAACATGACAATATATTCTTTTTTTTTTTTTTGAGAAAAGGGGATCAAGAGATATCAACAGTAAAAATAAAGCACACTAAAAACAATAAAAGAAAAAAGAAAACACTAATCAACAATAATAGCTACTTTGCGTAGTGGTCCCTGACCCGTTATATCTTTCTATCTGCGAAATGTTCCCTGATCCGCTATGCCTATATCCTTCATCATGAGCTCTTATATCTCAAATATTGGTGTAACCAAAAACTGATAACCCAACTCGCTAGTTAAGCTTATGGAAGCAATTTTATGAGCACAATATATTGTTGGCTTCTCTATAAATATGGTTCAATTAAATCTCCTATTCTTTTCCAATCCACAATCTCACACAAACACGACAATATATAACATATGATGTTAGGCACATTTTTTCTTGGAATTAGACCACGGGTATCCCTTGTCACAAATGACTAATCACCTTCAGAATAAAGACAAAGGGTTGACGCTTCCAACCTGGTTTGTACTTGACAGATATTTTTTGCTAGCAAACCTCTTGATGTTTGGAGCCACGTTAAACTTCAACTAATCTAACTAAGTCAGGCTTTAAATGAGGATAACTATCTCAAAGGCATCTTTTGTGTCCATATATATATATATATATAATTTCAAACACAAAACATTATATTTAAGCAAAATCTAGTCTTTTTCATTGGAACAAACGTGCATGGTACTTGACACATTTATTTTGCACTTTATATATGTTTTTTCCCCCAAATTAAATGTTATAAAATGAAACTTTTGTCATGCAAGTGCTTGACTTGGTAGTATTTTAGTAAACTAAATGATTTATTTTATTAGTTTTTTTTTTGACACATATAGCATTAGGTGATAAAAATCAGTTATTTTATAATAAAAAAATATTAATTTTTTAAAAATAAAAAAGCTATGAAACCAATATAAGAAAAAAGTAGAATATTCTAAGTATTTTTTTTCCAAATCAATTAACTGATTACATCGTGATCCTAATTAAAATCAACAAAATGAATATTAAAATTATAAGCAGAGACTAATATAACTTAAAATAAACATTTTGCACCCCAAGATTCAATAGTGCATTGCATATACATATTACTGTACTATTTGGGGCAAAAAGATTCTCTGCTAATGGGTCGTCCAAATATGATATGGATGGTCCAAATCTATTAGAGAAGCCAAGTCCATTTAGATACACGTTCTCTCTCATGTTGATTGGCCTTTTTCTCTCTCACTGCGTCAATTGGCAGTAAAATCATCCACCCAAGCCTCATTGCTATAACCCTTCATTTCCCAAAAAAAGGGAGTAGAGTGATGGCTATGGTCAAAACCCGTTGCATGGTATATTTGATATAAACAATCTTCCATTATATTTATACAACCAATAATGTTTTTTAAATGTTACAAGTGGTTTTCTAAATTTTTGACAAGTAATGTTTCAAATTAATAATAATTGGTGTTTAGGCCAAAAAAATTATCATATTTTTTTAATTTTTGTCTTTAAATTTTAATTTATTTGATTTATTCAATTCAACATAAATTTGAATTCAGCATGAACTTAATTTAATATAATTTATTTAATATCTATAATAAAATATATAATTCATATAAAGTTTCTATTCCTCAATATTTATTGTATTTGTATAGTTGTAGAAAATCATATATGTATTTACCCATAATATAAATATCTATTGAGGATTAGATTTTCGTTAATTTAATACTCTAAATCTAATTAATATTTCAATTAAATTATACATCCTAAAAATATAATTTAGAATTATTAAAATACTTATATTTATTTACAAAATATAAAATTTTAAAGGGAGAAGAACGTTTGCAGACCATGTAAGATTGAAAATCACACAAAAAGATCCCGAATTAGAGAAATGCCATTAAAGAACCATAGTCCTTTAGGGAACTAATGATGGGAAGTAAAATTAGTGATAAAATAACCTAATAGCCTCTGAGTCTATTTTGTATCAACATTCCTGGCTGTGCATTTTTTGATCAATAAAAGCAGAATCGCTTTCATGGCCACACTCTCATTCAAAAAAAAAAAAAGGCCTAATAGTCTCACCGTCCGTTTGTTTTGGGATTTTTTGGAGAAGCCTTGTTTCGTTTTAAAGAAAAAAAAGGTAAGGAAGGAAGGAGAGTTCCACTCTGTATGTTTGGCTTAAACTAAGGGGAAGAGGAGAGTCAATTTCCATTGTTTGTTTTTTAACAAATGTAAGGAAAGGAGGAAATCCTCCCCTTTAATAAGGGAGTTGAGGGATGGGGAGAAAAGGGGAGGGGATAGAAAATGAGGGATTTTATGGAGGAGATGAGAGAGGAGAAAAGGATATTCTAATAACCAAACAGGCCCTAAGGCTTGAGATCCTTCCTTAGATGATGGAATGCTACTATTAATTGTAGAAGAAAAAGTAAAAAAATGTCACTCATTTCCAAGTTTTTTATTTTTTGTATAAGGGTATTTTTGTTATTTACATTTTATTTATAACCATTTGTATCTCTACATGGGACTGTGAAATTGGGATTGTTGACCATCAACATTCATGACATTACTTGTTTATATCTCCAAATTTTGACACTAAAACTGCATCTGGAGAAGGAAAATTTTTTTTGGTTATTTAATAGATCAAAATATTAAAAAATGGATTAGTCATTAAACCAGTTGAGGTATTGGTTAAGGTTCAGTAGTTGGATTATGATTTAACTGTAATTGAATTAATCATGATTTTTTTTTTGCCAAACCAGTCATGATTAAATTAATTTAATTTTAAATATATATTAACTATTTTTAAAAAAAAAGATAAAAAAAATAATAATAATAATATGTTAAAGTTTGATTTCAAATGAAAAATAATCGTAAAAAAATTAAAGTGAATGAAAATAAGAAGTAAAAACATAATTTTAAAAAATGAATAAATATTTTATAATTAAAAAATAATTACAAGAAATAAGATATCCATTATATATATATATATATATCTATTTTACAATTCATAATTTTATAATATACACACATTTTGAAAAGGATAACAAAAGAAAGGAAAGCATCCAAGGTTGGGATACGATGTTCTCATTTGGTTGCAAAACACCCTTGGGAAAGCAATGGAATCTTGTACAAATTCCTTCACTTGAATGGTTTGGTTGCCAACTTTGGCTTTCCTATGCAATCCTAATTACCACATATGCGGTAATCATTACGCCTTCGCAAATTGGTGTCAATCTTGATTCCAAGCCTTATCTCTCAAAAATACCCCTTATTGCTTAATCTGCTTCAACCTTCATCCATCCCTCTCCTCCAACTAGCCTTCCTCTCCCCCATCTTCGTCGGACAACAACAGTAAAGTAATAGATGACAGTGACACGCACCCAGATTTGATGCTCATAGACTCTGTCGTCCCCTGGCATCTTCTACAGTTTCTGTTACAATCTGGAAATCGAGTAGAAAGAAAAGAAAAGAAATGAAGAATAGAGAAGAATTGAGAAAGAGACGAAGAGCATCAATTCGCATGCCTTTGCTCGTAACCATTCAACAGAATAAAAGACCTCCCCACAATAACGACTAATTATTGCAGTTACAAGGAAAATACAAAAATACCCTTAAACAAACACAAATGATCAGCATGTCCATAAAACGATTCGTAACAACCCCCTCCCAACAAGATCCATGTCCTCAAGGATTCAAAGATTGCATAAATGTAGGAAATATCTGTTGAAGATCAAACCAGTACTCCCATGTAGCCTCTTCTAGGAGCTCTCCCTTCTATTGAACAAGTACTTGTGTCATAGCTCGGTGTTTACGTGGAACCACCCGACGATCAAGAATCTTGTCAAGTTCATGTTGCTCATGATGAAGGCCCCATTCATCTGGCAATGGATGCACTGTAAGTGCTAGATCAAGACAGTGTTTCAAAAGGGAAACATGAAATGTTGGATGTACTTTGGAACTAGGAGGAAGCTGAATGGTATAAGCAACAGCACCCACTTTGTCAATGATCTGATAAGGTCCAAAATAACGAAGGGACAACTTATTAGAAGTTCAAGCAGCAATTGAAATCTAGCTATAGGGTTGAAGTTTCAAAAAAACCTAATCCCCAACGTTAAATGTGCGTTCACTGCGATGCTTATCAGCTTGTTGTTTCACATGATGAGCGGCAATTGATAAATTCCTTTTCAACTTTTGTAACATCTGTTCTCTTTCACAGAAACTTTGATCAATAACATCCATAGTGGATTCCTGAGGCAAATAGGGAAGCTGAATAGGTGGAGCTTGACCATATAAGATCTCATATGGTGTAAAACTAGTAGCAGTATGAAAGGTGGTATTATACCACCATTCTGCAAGAGGTAGCCAACGAGCCCATTCATGAGGTGCTTGCCAAGTAAGACAACGAAGGTATTGTTCAAGGAACCTATTCAAAACCTCACTTTGACCATCCGACTGCGGGTGGTATGCAATAGATAAATTCTGAGAAATGCCCAATTTTGCCAAAAACTCTTGCCAAAACTTGCTAGTGAATATAGGATCCCTATCACTGACGATGTTAGTAGGTGCTCCGTGTAGCTTTATAAACATTATCAAGAAAATTTTGAGCTAGATCAGCTGCCATTAACGGATGAGCAAGGGCTAAGAAATGGGCATACTTACTGAGCCTATCAATGATGACCCAAATAGTGTCTTTGCCATGAGATTTAGGGAGTTTTATAATGAAATCCATCGCCAAACTGTGTCAAACCCCTTGTGGTATTGGAAGAGGTTGAAGACTTCCAGGACTAGCTACTGGTTCATATTTGCATCTAAGGCATGTCTCACGGTTAGCTAGAAATTGCTTAACATCCTTAGTCATCCCTTTCCAATAAAACAAAGTGTTGATATGTTTGATAGTGGCATGACCACCTGAATGTCCTCCTTGTGGAGAAGCATGAAGCCACAGTAAAATATTCTTCTTCAACTCTTTTTGGTCAGGACAAATCACTAATTTACCTTTACAAGTCAAACATTCATTCTCCCAAAGATCAGTTGACATTGAAGATAAACTAAGTTGGAGAAGTTCCCCATGTGAAGCTCTAGAAAGAGCATCTGCTGCCGCATTGTCTTTACCCTTTCGATAAACAATTTCATACTGAAGCCCCATGAACTTAGCAATCCAGCTATATTGAGAAGGAGTAGATAAATGTTGCACTAAGAGATATTTTAGACTTTTTTGATTAGTGATGATAGTAAAATGTTGGACACTAAGATACTGATGCCACTTAGAAATAGCATGAACAATAGCCAACAATTCCCTATCATACACTGATAAAAGCCTATTCTTAGGAGTTAAAACTTTGCTTATGTAAGCTACGGGATGTCCACCTTGCATTAAAAATACACCTATACCAACATTTGAAGCATTTGTTTCAATTGCAAAAGGTTGCTTCATATTAGGTATAGCCAACACTGTAGTGGCAATAAGTGCTTGTTTCAGTTTCAGAAATGCGTCCTCTGCCTGAGAAGACCAATTAAAGTTATCAGCCTTCAGCAGTTCAGTAAGTGGATGAGCTATAAGCCTATATCCTCTTATGAATCGTCAATAGTATCTAGAAAGGCCTAGGAAACTTCTTAATTCCTTGATTGACTTTGGAGTAGGCCAATCAGCCACAACCTGTAATTTTTTAGGATCAACTGCATCCTTGCTGAAATGATGTGACCCAAATATTCAATATGGTTAATAGCAAAAGCACATTTGCTTTGTTTGGCATAAAAACTATGGGCCCAAAGAACTGATAGGATAGTCCTTAAATGATTGACATGTTCCTCTAAATTGCTGCTATACACCAATATATCATAAAAAAAAAATAATACAAATTTTCACAAAAACCCTTCAAAGATATTGTTCATGATACCCTGGAAAGTTGAAGGAGCATTAGTGAGGCGAAAAGGCATCACTAAATACTTATAATGTCCCGAATAGGTTTGAAATGCAGTCTTGAAAATATCCTCCTCCTTCATCCGTATTTGATGATATCGAGCCCTCAAGTCCAACTTGCTAAAGATCTTTGCAGAACCTAATTCATCCAAAAGATCCTCTATCAAAGGAATGGGAAAGTTATCCCAAATTGTCACACCCCGGAGATGCAATACAGATGGTGCGAGAATGGAAGAAGAAGAGAGAAATCGGCCCTTATGACGGGGGCCGATTTCGGAGGAGTCACCACCAAAATTTTGAGAGAAATTTTGGAAAACCAGATAAAAAGGAAAGGATGGTCTGCGTATCAGAGTTGGGTTCGGGAGTATAATTGTGAGTGGAGAAGGTGTTAGGCACCCCCACAACACTCGTTCATAAGAATGGTTACCTGAAGTTAATCATGCAATTTTTATGGCTTTTTAAAAAATTATTTTGATTGCCCTTTAACCATTCACATGCAAAAATAAATATAAAAATAAGAAAAATGTAAAAACAAAAATAAAGAATAAAATGAAAATATGAGGAATTGGGAAAAATAAAATAAGAGGAAAATGTTATTGATTTATGAAAGTGGACTTGACCCAGAATCATAGTCTGGAGCCTACGTACCCTGCGATAAGGATCAAAATCAACGTAGTTCGGGTTATGAATGTGTGTCACTAGGTTGATATTTTTTTATTATATATATATTTTTTTTGAAAAGAGAAGTTTGGAAAATGAAGTATCATTCAACAAATAAAATGATTGTCAGAATTGGTAGTTGCGTTTTAATTTACAAAAAAATAGTTTAATTTTCATGTCTTACTCTTATCATCACTTTTTTCATCTTTTAAAAAAAATCAAATATGAAATCAATTTTATAAAATCAACTAGCTTATGTGGTGACTTTATCACTCACATTCCACCGGTTGGTGTCTCAATGCTTACGGTGTTGCCACTCGAGATGGATAGGCATAAAGAATAAAAAAAGATTGAAGGAGAACTAATAGTTTTTGTACAAATCATTTTTATTTTCTTTTTATTATAAAAATAGAAATAGATAGGATCCTTTTAACTCTCATTTATTTATTAAAAGAAAAACATTAAGAAAAATTCAAAATGTAATTATTACATCTATTTTCGAACAGAAATAATCAGTATATGTGGTAACTTTATCACTCACAAATTACTGATTAATATCTAAATACCTACAACGTTATCACTCGGGACAGATAAGGGAAAATGATATAAGTTTCGAGGAAAAAGAATAATTTTTGTTCAAATCATTTTTATTTTCTCTCCCCCCCCCTTTTTTTTATGAAGATGGGAATAAATAGGACCATCATAACACCTTTATTTATAAAAAGAAATGCATTAAAAATAATTTAAAATATGATTATTATATATTTTCAAAGGGAAATAACCAACATATGTGGTGACTTTATTACTCACAGTTTATTGATTAATATCTAAATACCCGTGGTGATACCATTCGAGGCAAAAGGTAAAACAAAGTTTTAAGGATAAAATTGGAGAAAATTAATTTTTTGAATAAATCATTTGTGTTAAATTATAAAAATAAATACGATCATGATAACATGTTTTATAAAAAGAAAAGGCATAAAATGAATTTAAAAATATGACTTATATATATATGTATATATTATTTATTTATTTTTTTCTTTTATTTTTTTCTTTTGAAAAAGAATTAATCAAGATTTGTGGTGGTTTTATCATTCACAACTTGCTAATTGATACTCAGATACTCATGGTGTTGCCACTCGGAACAAAAAAGCTACAAGAAAAATTTGGAGGAAAATAGAGGGTGATTATTTTGACTATTTTTATTATTTATTTTTAATTTTAAAAAAAATCATTGGGACCCGAAATTATTTGAACACCAAGTCTAATACCATGGTAACTCCTTACTCATGGTATAATTGACTAGCACCCTAACTATTTATTCACGGAGACTTAATCCCTCGCGACAAAATTCTAAAAGTGAAAAGAAAAGAAACCAATAAAAATACTTTCAAATACAATTTATGTGCACCTATGTAAGCATATGAGTGGTAAGCCTACCCAGACTTAACATAATCATATCATAGGGTAAATTATATAACAAATTGAAAGAAATGAACTCTTCCCTTGTCTTCGTTCGGTGCTAGTTCCATTAGGATTTGTGGCTTGCCTTATCTGATGCCATCTCCCTCGCTCTTTCTTCAATCATAATGGTTTTGATTTCTCCGTGAACTTGGTTCATGCTCCCAAAGTGCTCAAAAAGAATAAGAATGAGAATGGATTAGTATTCACCTATAAATCAACCCAAAACATTAAGAATGATATTCTTTATAGAAGACAAAAACCATTATCGCTCAAGAAATCCAAATCATTGTTCCACCATAAAGATGTTGCCATGGATCATGCTTTCAAGCCAAAGACAGAATCATTAAGCTTACCACAACAAAAATGAAGGGAATTTGAGATGAAACATAATGAATACACTCCTTTCACATCAGTATAAACATGGGCCGAAAGGAAACAATTCAAAGTTCAAACCAAGAACTATGGATACAACTAGATGGCCAGTAGCCTTTTTCGTGGAAAACATAGTCAAATGGAACATTTTAAAGGTTTAAAATCATATTATATCCCATAGTCATAAATCCAAGGTTTATGACAGAAAATCAAGATATATGATCATTTCTCATTGTCAATAAAAGTACCAAACATGTAGCAGCCAAATCAAAACCTTCTTAGTGAGAAAAAATGCTCATATAATCCCTTTAAATTCATAATGCTAAACAAATATCCAGCAGCCAACACTCAATTTTGAGAAAAACAAATTGCATACGTATGACCCCCTATCTATGACCAAGACATTGAGTGCGTGTATGGCCACCAAATCAGTTGCCCCATGTATGTCAGACAAGTTTGCATTAAGAGTTTGCACAGCTACACTTCCATAATAGCTCGGGATCTAAACCGAAAAAGTATTCCATATGAACTAATCCTCACTACTAAGATTCTCCAGTGACCATTAGTGTCAAGGTTAAACAGGTTCATGACTAAAAATTCCTGCCATTCAAATGCAAACTTGCTGATCATGCAACATTAATTTGCTAATAGCACAACATTAATTTGCTAATAGCCAGCAATCATATTCAATAATCTACACAGCAATGAGATTGCAATAATGAACAGACTATATTGAGATTTTCTTAAAATCAGACAAATGTAGAAATGAGAAATTGTTCACCAGGGAACCAAGCGATACTAAGAAATAAAAGAAAGAAGAAACTTCCAACAACTAAATCAAAATGTTACATCATTTCAGTGATTACTCTTTCTATGACAAAACCAACAAATGTCTATTCATGAGAAGGGACCGAGATTAAATCATTCAGAAGAGTATGAACAATATAAGCTAGTGACTCAACAAATCATAGAGCAGTACTAGGAACATTTAGGGGAGCAAAGCATAACTTGAAAAGGATGGCGTGATCAAAACTGAAGAAAAAGCAAAAGAAAATTACCAAATCCCAAGCCTTCAGTCCCTCTGCCTCTGTCCGAGTCTCTCTTTTCTCCTTCTTTTTTTTTTCTTTTTTGTGTTTTCCTCTGTTTCTGGTCTCCACCTCGCCCGTAGTTTTGTTTCACGCCCTCATCCCCTTTGGCTCCCTCCCTTCTTTTAGCCTCCCCTGCTGTCTTCCTGCCTGTGCCCTGGGCTAGGACTCCCTCGGTCTCTGAGTCTCACTTGCACGGCCGCCTCTCTCACACTCAACCTCCATTTTTCCTCTCCTGCCCGACCTCCTCTGCTCCCATGCCTCAATCCTCCCGTCCTCGTGCCTCCCTCCATTTTTCATGTTTGGTGCTAAGTCCCCAAACCTTTTTCTTTTTCCTAAACTCCAGCTCCCTCTCCTCAAATCTCATGCTCTTGACTCCCTCTCTTTCTCGTCTAAACCCTCCTGCTTCATGTCTTAGTCCCCTTTGATTTTTCTCTCTAGATCTCACTCGGTCTCCTTCGGTTTCCCTTCCTCTCTCTCTTCCCCACGGCTCCTCCTCCTCTTCGGTCTCAGCTTCCTCATTCACTGCCCCTTCTGGCTCGTCCACCCTCGCGACTCTCTCTCCCTCTCTCTATTTTTTCCTCACACTCACGGCTTTCTCTGGTCTCTCCTCTCACCTCACGCTTCCTCCTCGCGGTTCCCTACTCAGAGCTCCCTCTGGTTCGTCCACGGCTCCTCCACAAAACCCTAGCTCCCTCTTCCCTTTCTTTTCTCGCGGCTCTCTCCTCTGCCTCTCAGACATGCCCTCCTCCCTCTGGTGTCCTCTCTCCTTATCATACCTGAGCCCTCTATTAGGGCTCAGGTTAATTTCAGGCCTCAGCCCCTCAAATGGGGCTTAGGATTACCTTGGACTGAAATCAACCCAAGGTTGACTATTTATTTTTTTTGTCTTTTCTTTCTTTCTTTTTGTCATTTTTTATTATTTTTAATTCATTTTTCTTTATTATTATTTTTTATTTTTTTAAATTTTATTATTATATTTATATATTTTTTTAAAATTACCCGGACAAAATACGATGTTCATAGTTGCCCCTCTTTATTAGTTTCTTATGTGAGAATGAGGAAAATGCAGTTTTAGGAGTTCACGCATAAGGAACGAGTAAAGATTAGAACATGGATTTTGTCCGTGCAAAACACACAAAGACTCACTTGCCCCTGACACAAAGAGATACAATACGACTTGAACTTAGAACATACAAGACTCTATTTTGGGTATGAATGATTTAATTTGAAAAGAAATGGTGAATGAACATTTTCATGCAAGACGAACAATGCAAATGTAAACTGAGACGTGACTAAATTGAACTAGACTCTAATAGATGCACAAATGAACAATTAACTCAAGCTAGAGTCAAACTAATGCAATCTGCGATGAAGTGACACACATGAATAACTAAGTCAACTAGACTAGGATTGATGCAACAAGTGGTGACATGGCTAAAACAAATGCTAACAAAAACAAAACGTGCTAGCAAGATCCAAATAAAATACCACATTGATAAGCATTTTTGAGCATTTTTTATGTTGCCAAGATAAAATAAATAAACAAATGTAACAAATAGAGAGAAGAGAAAGAAAAAAAAAAGAAGAGGAAAAAAAAAGAGAAGGTGAAAAAGTGAAAGAGAGATATGATTGTATATTCCACAAACGATTCGAGTTGAGGAAATGAGGCATTCTTTCTATTCCCATTCTAAAAGAGTTACCCTAGTCACCCTAATTGAGCCTGAAGTAGTGATATTTATTTCATTAGCCCAAAATTGACTAATACCAGGGATGAGTAGTTTTAACATATTTTTATGCTGAAAATTCAAATATGAAGAGAGGATCATACCTAAATTCGGTCTAAGCATCTACCATTTCATAGCTTATGGAAAATTTTCCCCCTTCCAATAAGAAGCAATGCGAATCGACACATTGACACAAGAGGGTAGTCTTGAAATTCCCAAAAAAAAAAAATGAAAAGGATAGAATTCTCAAGGGGAAACCTACACATGAAAATAATTGAGACAACTACTCAAAAAAAAAAGAGAGAGGCTCTCATTATGGGAAAATAAAAAAAAGGGGGAAATTATGTTGGAGAAATCCAAATTATCCAAGTGAAGCTCTAAGAGGCTACACGTTTTTCCAAGTTAACACGGCTATCAAAGCAAAGTTCTCATTGCATTCTTACTTTCCACCTAACCCCCATTGTCGCCCTTTGTCCATACAATAATCCTTAAAGTTGTACTCCTCACTTGAATATATGGACATTATAATCCATTTCTTCTTAACCCATCATTGTGCCTTTTAATTGACCCACAATATTGCCCTTCATGACCACATTACAACCTCAAAGATCCTCTTTTGGTATGTGAATTTCAATATAAAATCATGTTAAAGAGGCAATAGAAGAAGGTAGGTGGAAGAAATAATAGGAGCATGATATTTTTGAGCCTTATATCCTTTCATTTCATGAACCTATTCACCCGGGCCACATTACAAACCCCACAAGTCCCCATGGAGGCCTGACTTGTTTGAATATAATTGGGGCCATAATCTTTTAGGGAAAGTCATCAAGATTGAGATACCTAAAAAAAAAAACCCAAAAAAAAACCAAAAAAAAAAGAAAAAGAAAGAAGAAAATTGAAAAAGAAAATCATAGCTGTGAATAAAATCCCTTACTCACATTAATTTTGCTATTTTCATATTGAACATGCAAAGCCAAGAAGAGGACTTCTTCCTTACTCTTATATCCTATCGTTCCATTTTTCACATTACCTGACAAAATTTCCAGGGTAAATTTGTGTATTCTCAAATTTTACTTCTTTATCACTTCCCACTTCACTTTCTCAATAAAATCTAGCATTGCACCACCCTACATCCATTCTTCGAGCATTTCTTGCTAAATGGTTTCTTGCTTTCATATTCCCAACATTCCATTGATATTGGAGCTGCATTTCTTTTCTATACCTAATTTTGTATCTATTATGTCTGACTGCATTGACATTTTTAAATAAAGTAATTTCAAATTTTACTCATTAGCTAGTCAAGCATTAAAAATGAAGATAGATTGAGACAAAAGGGGAAGATAGCCACACCACCCAAGCATTGAAATTGGGGCAATTAAAGTGCCTAAATAAAATTTCCAAAATATTGATAATAAAAAACAAGAGAAGAAGAAGAGCCTAGGATGTCTAAGAGTGTGTCTAGCTCCTAATAGAACACATTCATGTAATCTTTGAGTGAAGTTTCTCCTGGGGCAAATAAAGTCTTCTGAATTGTAAAGACCAAACCAATCCTATATTTTGTAAATCCAGATATTTTACATACTGACTTTTTGCATCAAACATTACAAATGCATCTTTCTTTCAAGAACATTGGGAAATTAAAAGCAAAATTTTGCATCCATCACATCAACATAAGCCTATTAAACGAAAAAAAATGCAAAAAAATGCACCATAAAAAAGAATACAAAAATAAAAAAAGAGAGAGATAAAAAGATCATGAAAAAAAGCCAGAAAAAAGCATCACTTCACATCATTCATTGCATGCATTACATTAAAATAAATTTCCAATAAGATTGGGGCAAATGAAAATCAACTGGTCAAGGGAAGTGAAATGAAAACAAAAATCTTGCACCTATTGTATCAAGATTTGGTTTCACTCAGATTGGTGTCAACATGAAATCACACTTGTGACACTCATATCTCTTGCATTGCATCATGTAAACTTCTACTCAGATTGAGACCACCATAATATTCTCCTTTCTCTCAGCAAATGAATAATCAAGCTTTTAAATCTCAGGAAATGCATAATCAAGCTTTTAAATCAAAAGCTTGTTCCATTCATTCATCATCCATTGCATACACTGCATCAAGATTAGCTCCCACTCAGATTGAGCAACAACGAAAGAGCAAAAAAAAAAGCAAACAAAAAATCTTGCATGGTCCATTTGAAAAAAATAAAAGAAATGAAAAAGAAAATTTTGCATGAATTATAGCGTGAAAAATTTTCACCCTCAGATTGAGGCATATATAAAAAAAAAATCACATGTCACGTACATTTTCCTTGCATACATTGCAAATAAATTCTCATTCAAATTGGGGCATACATGACAAATCATACATTTTACATGCATCCTTTTTACATACATTACATCAAAATAAGCTCCCACTCAGATTGAAAAGAAAAAAAAACTTGCATTTTGGCATGCATCTTCCATTGCATACATTACATCACCATAAACTTCCTTCCAGATTGGGCAAAACAAATTGGGGCAAAAAAAAAAAAACAAAACAAGAAAAATCTTGCATGTTCCATTTCAAACAAAAAAAAAGAGAAGAAAAGAAAAAAAAAAGAAAATTGTAGCATGAAAAAAATTCACTCTAGGATTAAAAGAAATTTTTTTTTTTCATGTTTCACATGCCTTTCCCTTGTAGGCATTACATAAATAAATTCTCAATCATGTCAGGGAAAATATGAGAAATCTCATGTTTCATTTGCATTTTCTTTGCACATAACATCAAAATAAAATTCCCATTGAGATTGGGGCAAAATTTTGATATTCTACATGCATCTTTTGTTGCATACATTGCGAGCTTCCTTTCAAATTGGGGCAAAATAAATGAAAAAAAAAAGAGAAAGAAGAAAAAGAAAGAAAATTACATTCCACCGATATTTACCATTGCATGCATAGAGTCACAACAAATTCCAAAAAAATAATAATAAAAAAAATAAAAGAAAGGAAAATCTCCATTTCATATACATTGCCGAAAGGAGATCCTTATACAAAAAAAAACCATCAAACAAACAAACAAGAACAAAAAAACAAAAAAAAAAGAGAGAGAGAGAGAAGAGACAAAATTGCATTTCAAAACCCTGGCTGGCATCAGGCCCCCTTTAAATTTCTGTCAAAGCCCTGACTGGCGTCAGGCCTCCTTTACTTTTCCGTCATTTAAATTTCTGTCAAAGCCCTGGCTGGCGTCAGGCCCTTCTTTAAATTTCCTTCATTTAAATTTCTGTCAAAACCCTGACTGGTGTCAGGCCCCTTTTTAATTTCTGTCAAAGCCCTGGCTGACGTCAGGCCCCATTTAAATTATGTCAAAGCCCTGACTTGTGGTGGGCACCCTTTAAATTTCTGTCATTTAAATTATGTCAAAGCCCTGACTTGCATAGACACTGTTTAAATTTTTGGCATTTAAATTATGTCAAAGCCCTAACTTACGGCAGGCACCGTTTAAATTTCTATCATTTAAATTATGTCAAAGCCCTAACTTACGGCAGACACCCTTTACATTTCTATCATTTAAATTATGTCAAAGCCCTGGCTTGCGACAGGCACCCTTTTCATTTCTGTCATTTAAATTATGTCAAAGCTCTGGCTTGCAACAGGCACCCTTTTCATTTCTGTCATTTAAATTATGTCAAAGCCCTGACTTACGGCAGGCACCCTTTAAATTTCTGTCATTTAAATTACGTCAAAGCCCTGACTTGCCGCAGGCACCCTTTACATTTCTATCATTTAAATTATGTCAAAGTCCTGGCTTGCGACAGGAACCCTTTATATTTCTGTCATTTTAATTAAGTCAAAGCCCCGACTTGCGGCAAGCACCCTTTAAATTTCTATCTTTATTGTCCTTATTGTTCATGCATCTTGTCCCCCAAACAAAATACATGTTTCCTTCTTCATTTGTTTCTGAAGTACGAATATCATTTCATGATCTTCTTCCTTAGAAAACAAATGAAGAGGGGCAGCTTATCAACATGGTATTTTGTTTGGATCTTACTATCACCTTTTGTTTTAGCTATGTCACCACCTACTGCATCAGTCCCAGTCTAGGTAACATAGTTATTCATTCGTGTCACATCATTGCATGTTGCATTAGTTTGACTCTAGCTCGAGTTATTTGTTCATTTGTGCATCTATTAGAGTCTAGGTTAATTTATTTAGTCGAGTCCCAGTTCACATTTGCATTGCATGTCTTGCATGAAAATGTTTATTCACCATTTTCTTTTCAAAATTAAATCATTCATACCCAAAATAGAGTCTTGTATGCTCTAAATTCATGTCATATTGCATCTCTTTGTGTCAGGGGTAGGTGAGTCTTTGTGTGTTCTGCACGGGCAAAATTCGTGTTCTAATCTTTACTCGTTCCTTGTGCGAGAATTCCAAAAATTGCATTTTCTTCATTCTCATATAAATAACTAGTAAAGAGGGGCAACTGTAAACACAGTATTTTGTCCGGGCTTTATACATAAAAATTTAAAAGAAAAAAATAATAATAAATATAGATAAAAAAATAATAACAATAAATAATAAAAATTAAAGATTAAAAAATAAATAAAAATAAATAAAAAATGATAAAAATAAAAATAAAATAAAATAAAAATTAACCAAGTTAATTAAAATGGTTAATTTAAAAACCTAAAAATGAAGAAAGAGAAAGAAGTGTTGGGGTTGGGGTTGTTGATTTTGGGTCAATATTCGACTCAAAATATATAAAAAAAAAAAATCAAAAGAAATATAAATAGAAACAAAAAAAAATAAAAAAAATTTTAACCTTGGGCTTATTTTCAACCCAAGGTGATCTGAGCCCTATTTGGGGGTGCTCAGCCCAAATTCACTCTGAGCCCTAATAGAGGGCTCAGGTATGAGTGAAGAGGAGATAAAGGGGGTGGGGGAGAAAAAGGAAAGGGGCCACGAGGAAGAGGAGAGAAGAGAGGGTGGTAGGGTTATGGGAGGAGGAGCTGCGAGGAGAGGAACCAGAGGGAGCTCTAAGTAAGGAGCCGTGCGAGTAAGAGGAGAGATGGAGGAAGCCCTAACCTAGGGCTCAGGCAAGAGACCGCGGGGGAGCCACGGTGAGGAGGCGAGATAGAAATTGAGGGACCCGTGACGAAGTGGGACGAAGGAAGCATGAGCAAAGGGCAGCCGTGAGGATGAAAGCAGAGGGAAACCGAGTGAGATCCAGAGAGAGGGAGACACCAAACTCAGAGGGAAGCCGAAAGATGGAGAGGAGAGCACGACGGAAAAGAAAACAGAACAGAGGGAGTCACTAGTAAGTGAGGGAGCAAGCGTAAGTCAGAGGGGAGAGATTGGGATGAGCTACGTTCCACGCACGAGAGACGAAGGAGGCGTACGAAGGACATGAATGAAGATTTGAACGAGGGAGCGAGACCGAAGAACAAGGAAGAGATCAACGAAGCTTCAACAGGTAATCTGTACTTCAAATTTTAAAGTTTTAAATCAATGGGTCAAGAATGCTATATTGAATCTAGGAATGAGGTTATTGGTTGCCCTAAGGATTTGGTCATGCGCCCTGTTTTACTACCAGTAGTTGTCCTGAGGATTTGGTTGTGTGCTTTGTTTACTGCCAGTTGACTGAAATTTGTTATTAGGCTGTGTCGATTAAGCTTGTGTTATTAGCTCATCACAGGAACTGTGAATGAACTTGAATATCCTTTTGGGACCGTCTTATTCTTCTTTATTTGGTTATAATTTCCTTGGAAAATAATGGTGCCCCCACCTTTCGTTGACATTGGGGGTGGATAGGGGGTTACTTTTCCTTTATACATGATTTTGTTAAAAGTTAATGTTACATTTCAAGCATTTGGAACTTGTTTGTCTATTGAATGAAGTGCTGTAATTTAGAGTTGATTTGACTATAAGATGGAAATGTTATGTGTTAAAAATCTAGTCCCATAGTTGTGTTTTAAGGTTTGCTCTGTGCTTCTATTTTTGACTCACCTCTGCTATGACCTGTGCTTATGAGAAGAATTCGATTAAATACTGAATTTGAATCTTGTTTCTATTGCAAGTTTCAAGTCTTGCTTATTACACCTGATATTCTAAATTTGTTTTTGCTATCATAAGCTCATTAGTTTGGTGTCATGCTTTAAAGAGAATGATCATGTTCCTTACATCTAATGATGGAATTATACTATGGCACTTACCTATTTGGTTACAGGCTTCCCAAGTTTACATATGACCTTGTGCTTCTATGTGTAAGCACTAATTTGGTTGCCACACATGTAAACACTGTTTTGGTTGTAAATATATATATAATTTGTCTATCTCGAAACTGAGTGTTGGCTGCTCGATATTTGTTTAGCATTATAAATTTAAAAGGATTATATAAGCATGTTTTTTCTCACCAAGAAGGTTCTGATTTGGCTACTGCATGTTTGGATACCTTTATTGATAATGAGAAGTGGCCATATATCATGGTTTTCTGTCATAAATCTTGGATTTATTACTATGGGGTATAGTATGATTTTAAGCCTTTAAATGTCCCATTTGACTATGTCTTCCATGAAAAAGGCTACTGATCATCTAGTTGTACATATAGTCCTTGGTTTAAATTTTGAAGTATTTCCTTTTGGCCCATGCTTATTCTCATGTGAAAGGAGTGTATTCATCCATGTTTTTGCTCAAATTCCCTGCATTTTTGTTGTGATAAACTTGCTAATTTTGTCTTTGGCTTGAAAGCATGATCCACAACAATATCTTTATGGTGGAACAATGATTTGGATTTTTTGAGCGATAATGGTTTTTGTCTTCTATAAAGAATATCATCCTTGATGTTTTGGATGATTTGAAGGTGAATACTAATCCATTCTCATTTTTTTTCTTTTGAACACTGTGGGAGTGTGAGATCAAGTTTGGAAAGGGTGAATCATTTTCGTCAAGGGCAAAAGAGGGAACATCAAATCAAAGATGGAAAGAAAGCAAAAGACAGGAGAGGGAGAGTGACCATTCCTTTTGCTCAATTCATTTGTGATTCCTATGTGATAAGTTTAAAATAATATTTGATATACTTGTGTACACACCAAACACACGATCACAAATAACAGTGGCATGCATTTTTATACCTTTTTGGCCATTTTCTTTTCACTTTAAGAGTTTGTCACGAGGGGCTAAGTCTCCATGTGCCTATAGAGTGTCAGTTAAGTGTACCATGAGTGAGAAGTTGCCATGGTGCAAATGTTGGCTAAACCTTTTTTTTTTAACATTTATGAGTACCAATGTTTTTTTTATTTAATAAAAGTAAAAATAAATGATTCAATGAGAGCTCTTTATTTCAAATTGTTATTTTTGCCTTTATATTCCGAGTGATAACACCGTGGGCATTTAGATGTTAATTAGTGAGCTGTGAATGATAAAGTCACTACAGATCCTGATTGATTCTTTTTCTTAAAAAAATAAATAAATAAAATAAATATGTAAATATAAATAAATAATATATCAATATATATATAAGTCATATTTTTGAATTCCTCTTACCGCTTGTCTTTTTATATAAAACATATTACCATGATCGTATTTATTTTTATAATTTAATATAAAAATGATTTATGCAAAAAAATCCATTTTCCTAATTTTATCCTTTAAGTCTTTATGCTCCGAGTGATGGTACCGTGAGAGTTTAGATATTAAATCAGCAGCTTGTGAGTGATAAAATCACCATATATGTTGATTATTTCTCTTCAAAATATATGTAATAATCACATCTTGAATTCATCTTAATGTTTTCTTTTAAATAAATAAATATGTGTTAAAAAAGATCATATTTATTTCTATTTATATAAATAAAAATTATTTGTACAAAAATTATTTGTCTTCCTTCAAACTTTTTATGCCTTTTGTCTCGAGTGGTAACACCGTGGACATTTAGGTATCAATTAGCACATTGTGAGTGATAAAGTCACCACATAAACTAATTGATTTTGTTTTGTAAAAATAAAGTCGTATTCAAATTTTTCTTTTTCAAATGAAAAATAAAAATGCTCAAAATCACACATAATTGAGGAAAAAAACATATATTTTCTTTTCAGGAATTAATCTTTTATAAATTAAAACACACCAACCAATTTTAAAAATTGCTTTCTTTATGGAAAGATAAATTATTTTTTACAAACTTCTCTTTTTGAAAAAATATATACATAATAAAAAATATCAACCCAGTGACACGCATTTATAGTCCGAACTACGTCAACTTTAATCTCTATCGCAGGGTACGTAGGCCCCATACTTTAATTCTGGGTCAAGTCCACTTTTGTAAATAAATAACATTTTCCTCTTAATTTATTTTTCCCAACTTTTCCTATTTTTCATTTTATTCTTTATTTTTGTTCTTACATTTTTCTTATTTTTATATTTATTTCTACATGTGAATGGTTAAAGGGCAATCAAAATAATTTTTTAAAAGCCATAAAAATTACATGATCAACTTAAGGTAACCATTTTTAGGAACAGGTATTGTGGGGGTGCCTAAAATCTTCCCCACTCACAATCGTACTCCCGAACTCAACTCTGATTTGCAAACCATCTTTATCCTTTTCTTTTTGTTTTCCAAAATTTTCCTTAAAATTTTGATGGCGACTCCTCAGAAATTAGCCTCCATCGTATGGGCCGATTTCTCCCTCTCTCTCTTTTTCTTTCATTTTCCGCTCCAATCGTGTCACATTTTCGGGTGTGACACTGACTGTTGCTTTAATCAAGGAACAATAATCTACACACATACGCCAGGACCCATCTTTTTTCTTCACCAAAACTACTGGCGAAGAAATGGAGAAGAGCTATGTTGAATAACCCTAGAATCAAGTAATTTTGTCACCATTTGTTCAATGACATCCTTCTGCATTGCAGGGTATCTATAGGGTCTGATATTCACCGGATTGGTTCCTTCCTTGAGAACAATTTTATGATCAAAGTGATCTCTACTAGGGGGTAATCCTTTTGGCTTAGAAATAACTTCTTAAAAATCCTTCAAAACAACTAAAATAACAACTGGAATTTCCTCAATCTACACAGCAAACATTGTTGCACACGGTACAGCATAATAGCAAGGTATAACTTGTAACATATAGGAAGTAGATGGAGATGACATTATATCAGTAAATCGATTACCTTCAATCAATTTGTTTTTCCCTTCTTTGGCGGCTGATAATTGAACTCTCTTACCCTTCCATGTAAATTCCATAATGAGATTTTTGGCATCTAAACATATTATGCCAAGTTCCCTTAGCCACTACATTCCTAACACCATGTCATATCCATTCAATGGAATAAAAATTACATCAACATCTAACTCCAACCCTTGTGACACCTGTCACACCCGGAGATGTGATGCGGATGGAGCGGGAAAAGAAAGAAAAAGAAAGAGGAAATCGGCTCGCACGTCGGGAGCTGGTTTCGGAGGAGTCGCCATCAAAATTTTAAGAAAAATTTTGGAAAACAAAAAATAAAAGGAAAAAGGATGATCTACGAATTAGAGTTGGGTTCGGGAGTACGATTGTGAGTAGGGAAGGTGTTAGGCACCCCCACAACACCTGTTCCAAAGAACGGTTACCTTAAGTTAATCATGCAATTTTTATGGCTTTCAAAAAATATTTTGATTACCCTTTAACTATTCACATGCAAAAAAAAATGTAAAAAATGAGAAAAAATGTAAAAATGAAAATAATAAATGAAATGAAAAAGTGAGAAATTGGGAAAAATAAGAGGAAAATGTTATTTATTTACAAAAATGGACTTGACCCAAAATCAGAGTCTGGGGCCTACATACCCTGCGATAGGGATAAAGTTGATGTAGTTCGAACAAAAAAAAGTATGTCACTGGGTTGGTATTTTTTATTATTTATATTCTTTGAAAAAAGAGATTTATAGAAAATAATTTGTCTTTCCACAAAAAAAACAATTTTTAGAATTGGTTGGTGTGTTTTAATTTGTAAAAGACAGATTAATTCCCCTTATTTGCTCTTTTCATATAAGAATATTTCTTTTGTGGTTTAATCAATTCCTAAAAGAGAATATATATTTTTCTTCAATTTGAAAAATATGATTAAAATTATATGTGATTTTGAAAACTTTATTTTGATTTGAAAGGGAAATATTTGAAAATAATTTTATTTTCACAAAATAAAACCAATTGACTCATGTGGTGACTTTATCACTCATAATATACCCATTGATACCTAAATGTCCACGGTAGTGTTACTCGAGACAAAAGGCATAAAAAGGTTCAAAGGAAAACAAATAATTTTTTTTTGTACAAATTTATCATTATTTTCCTTAAAATAAATAAGATCACACATATTTATTTATAAAAAAAAAAAGAATTCAAAAAACGTGATTATTACATATATTTTGAAGAAAAATAATCAGCATATGTGGTGACTTCATCATTCACAAGTTACTGATCTGTATTTAAAATATCCTCGGTGTTACTACTCGAGGCAAATAAATAAAAGGATAAAAGCTTGAAGGAAATCAATACTTTTTGTTTTAATCATTTTATTTATTATTGTTTTCTTTTTAAATGAAAAGGCAATTAAAAAAACATAAATAAGAAAAATGGATAAAATTGAAGGAAAATTAATAATTTTAATCTGAATTATTTTTATAAAAATGGGAATTGATAAGATTCTCTTAACGCATATTTATAAACAAGCGTTAAGAAGAATTCAAAATGCCATTATTATGTCTATTTCAAAAAAAGAAATAATCAATATATGGGCGACTTTATCACTCACAAATTACTGATTAATACTTAAACGTCCCCGGTATTACCACTCGGAGTAGAAAAGTAACCGGCTTAGGAGATAAAATTTACATAAATCATTTTTATTTTCCTATATTAAATTATAAAAATAAATATGACTATCGTGGTGCATTTTTATAAAAGGAGAACGATAAAAAGTAATTTTAAAAAAGTGACTTATATATATATGTGTATGTGTAAATATCATTTATTTATTTATTCATTTTTATTTGTATTTTATTATTTTTTATTCATAAATTATTTATATACAATATTTAAAATTGTGAAAAATAGGAAACAAAACAATTAAAAATCCTTTTCTTCTCTTTTTTTTTTTTAGTCATGTTTCAATTCTACCATCAGAAACTATTGCTACCCATTCCAATAGCCGCGTGCTTTACATAACTAAACCTATTAAGATCCTGAGTCGAAGGGCATAAATTACGTGAACAAACTAGACTAGTTGAAGAAACTGTACGGACTGATCGTGTGACAACTCTACGTTAATTCACTTTATGTTAAAAAGAAGTACCAAAAACAAGACTAGCTTAAGAAAGGGGTTAGCAGAATCCGCAATGTATCCATTTTTTATTTTTTATTATTTTTTATTTTTTGCAAAACTAAATGCAATTTCGAAGACGTTGTGTTTGTTAGATTAGCTGGCTTCCCAAGAGGGGAATGAATTGGGAAGATTAAAACTTTTCTGCAAAATATATGATGGTAAAACAGAGTATAAGTAAATAACTGTAAAGGTGGCAGTAGAGAGAAGAAGACTCAGTAATTTATCCTGGTTTGGTCTCTCCACTTGATCTCCGTCCAGTCCCCAAGT
This sequence comes from Adenanthera pavonina, assembly GCA_026686845.1. Taxonomy (NCBI): domain Eukaryota; kingdom Viridiplantae; phylum Streptophyta; class Magnoliopsida; order Fabales; family Fabaceae; genus Adenanthera; species Adenanthera pavonina. Next base: position 18,457,748 of record JAIVEN010000017.1, read on the forward strand.
CACCATTTGAGATTTTCAACTATTCTGCAAGAATTCCGTGGGCTTCTTGCAAATGCCTCAGTACAAAGATGTTGCTCTATTTCTAGAGCTCACTCTATCTCTCTGTGCACTCTTACAAAGTGCTCCCTAATCCCTTATGATGTCCCCTCACAAGAAAATCTATCTTCCAGATGAAGATAAGATTGATTACAAAGATTAAACTCTCTTAAATAGAGTGAATATGAAAGTTGAAGTACAAAATATTGAAGTAAGAGAGTAATAGACTTTTGAGTAAATGATTTGGCAGAGTTTCAGTATATACAAAGTTAAAATCGTTACCCACAACTTCAAATGATGTTATATTTATAGATTTAGGTCTCAAATGTCCGTTAGAGACAAAATCTATCCGTTGGAAAAGTTATCCAACGGTTACTCTGAAAAACTATCCGTTAACCAACCGAAGGTTAATAGCTTCAACGTTGAAAGCCCGAAGTTCGTCTATCATGAGGTGAAATATGAATTTTGATATTTGGAAAATGTTTCTGTGTTGTGACATACGAATTTTCAAGTGGAAAGTTTTTCTGTTAAGTGTGAACAGTATTTTCAATTTGCTACAGTGCCTTCGAAATTTGAATTTTGGAACCTCAAAATTCGTCTATCCGTAGCTGATCTGTAAGACATTGTAGTTCATGTGATTCAAAGTTCGAATTTTCAAATGTCAAAGTTCATCTGTCAGAGAGACCTCTTTTCAAACTAACTTCAAAATTCGAATTTATAAATACTGTCATTCGTATGTCAACATATCACTTTAACAGACTCACAAGTTTAGTTTCTGAAATTCCAATTTTCATGTCCAAAGTTTGTCTGTCAGTGAGCAATTTTGAAATCCAATCTAAACTTAGTTTCAGATGAACTTTGACATAATTTCAGATGAATTTCTTTAGTTTTCATAAGTTTTATTTTGTCTGAAATTTGAATTTTCAAAACCCAAAGTTCGTCTGTTGCTTAAAGCTCTTTTCAGACACTCATCAAAATTCGAATTTTCCCAAGTCAAAATTCGTCTGTCAGAGAGGCATCTCTTCAGACTTGTTCAGTTTCAGTACGAAGTTTGAATTTCCAAGGCCAAAGTTCCAACTTTCACTATGACAGATTGGTATTAACCTTTCAAACTTCGTCTGTTGATGGGTGTTTTTCAAATATTTCATTATTTAATATAGAATTAAGGTTTTAAAACATCTTTTTACCAAATCAAAGTCTTTTACTCAAATAAAACACTATTAAACATCCTACATTAAACTTTGTACAGATTTATCCAGAATTTCTTTACTTGAAACCTTTTGGGCACCTTTGATATCTTTATTCCAAGCTCTTGAAGGTTGATTTGGAATCATCAAAATTTCTTGATTCAACAGTGTTCATCAAGTAAAGCACATGAATCTAATTTCAGTTGCCCTAATCCAATTTTCAATAAAAGCCACAAAGGTTCACAAAAGAGAGAAGCAACCAAAGGCTAATCAAACAAAGTCATCTGGGCACTTAAAATGAGGATTCTATACTACATTTCTAAACCAAATAGCATCCAAATCACAACTAAACCGACCTCCTTTGAGACATTTCATTGAGTGCCATTCAAGCATATTTGATAGGACCAAAACAGGGTACCATGTTTGATGGAAAGTAACTCAGAAACCTTTAAAAATGTATATGTAAAATTCTGCACCCATACATCCTTCTTTTGTAAGGAAAAGCAGAACCGGGGTTGACATAAATTACTTCCAGTGTGAACAAAAAAGAAGAGAAACACCATTTTCACAAGAATTCCGATCAGATAAAAAAGATGAGACAGTCACCATAGGAAACTGAAACTACTTTCTAGCACGCATGATGAACCAGTGCTACAAGTTACAGCCACTAATATTTCAAAACATCGTAAATAGCTTACACCCAACATCATCCCTTTGTATACAGAGACTCTGGACCCTCCTTATCTCATGTAAAAACATACAGGTCAACAGAAATCAACATGCTAAAACAGAATTCCTAAATACTAGAGAAGCTCTGTCATTACCCAATCATACTAAACAGACTCCCTTTCACTTTTCTTGTTTATGAAATCATTATTAGAGTTTAAACAAACTAGAAAGATAATTCTCATGATCACAGCAACTATAACATCACAATCCAGAATGAAACTAGCAACTCAAGATAACAGTTTGAGGAACATAACTCTGATCTAACTACATTCGAGAACAGAATTCCCCAACACTGAAGAGGCTCTATCATGACCCAATCAAATGAACATAGAGAATTTAATTGGCAGAAAGGGCAGAAAAAATATGAAGCAACGAAGAAAATGTACTAGGGAACTTCAACTCAATACTGGGATTTCGCAGCAAAAATTACCAATGTTGATTCCTTTTGGACTTTGCAACTCAACTCTCCCTCGTGAATCTTGCTCTCGGTCCCTGAAACTCCGGCCTCCCCTTGCCTCTGCCTTTCACTCGCGACCCCTCTGTCTCAGTCTTGAGGATTTCTTTTTGGTGTTCCTCTCTCCACTTTCTCTCTGTCTCTCTCAGAAATTTCTCCCCCCTGGTTCCTTTTCGGCCTCTTTTATAAGCCTCCACGAGTGAGGGAATCCCCTTTTGCCAAACGCGTGACTGTTGTCTCTTCTCTTTTTTGGTTTCATACGTTGCCTTGATTGTCCTTCCTCGCCCATTTCGTACTCATCTTTGTCGCGGCTCGCAATTTGCCTTCACCTCCGCTACCTTGCAGTACTGTGTATGGGGTAGTGGAGGGATTTTGTTGTCCTTTCTGCCCTTCGCCCTCTCTCTCTCACTCACGCACGCTTAGATTGGGATCGTGGCTCGTCTCCGTCTCTCGTTCATGTCTGTAATCCCCTACTCCTCTATCTCACAATCTCACTCTCTGCCTATTTCTCTATGGCTCTCCCTCATCTCTACTTCTCACCTCGTGGTCCCCTCTAGTTTAGACTCCCTCTGGCTCTGGTTTGTCCTCTCACCGAGCCCTAAGGCTCTTTCTGTGGACCTTAGGGCAACGCCCTTGGGTCTAGTCCATGAGCCCTCAATTGGGCTCGTGACACATTGGGCTGAAAAGATTTCAGCGCAATGTGGTCTTCCCTCTTTTTTTTTTTAATGAAAGGCTTCGGTTTATCTTTTTTTTTTTTGGATTTTGGGCCGAATTTTGGCCCAAAGCTTTTTCTTTTTCTTCCTTTTTTTTAGGCCTTGGTTTTAATTTAATTTAATTTAATTTTTTTTGGGGTTTTGGGCCGAATTTTGCCCAAAGCTTTTTTTTTTTAGGTTTTGGCTTTATTATTATTATTATTATTTATTTATTTTATTTGAAATTTCGGATATCGAACTCTAGAAGGAGTTGGATCTATAATTATTAATTCCCCTACTTAGAAAAGTATTTTTGTTTAATAATTCTCTCTTATTACTATTATTATTATTATTATTATTATTATTATTACATATTTTATAAAAATGCCCAGACAAAATGGGGTGTTTACAACACCCATTTAAAGCCCTTGCAAGCTCGTGACCCAAATAGCTTGCTGTTATCAGCAACTATAATTGTTATTGTAGAAATCAACTGATATCCACATACCCCATCATCAATTAAGGATTCACTAGCAAAGTTATGCGAACTACCAATGTCAATAAGGATGTGAATAATCCTTTTCCCAATTCGCCCTACAACATGCATAGTCTCACTTCCCACTGTACCCATCATAGCATTAAGAGAAAGCACTGGTTCAGAAGTTACTAGAGTTGTACCCACTAATTGCTGGGCTTCTTTTCCTACTACCAATTCTTCAGTGCTTGATTCGCTATCCAACACTTCCATCAAATATATTTGGGTCTTTTTGTGTTGAGGACAATCATGTCCAGATGTATACTTCTTGTGGCAGTAATAACACAAATTCTTTACCCTCAAATCCTCCATTTCTTTTGGAGTGAGTCTTTGTTTAAATTGCACAGCCAGTTTTCCCAAAATACCTTTCTGTTTAACATCTATAACAGACCCCATAGTAGTCCTGTTCTTCAATTCTCCTACAAAAGGGTTGACTTTCGTCAGTGATCTAGAATCTCCTTTATTCCACAATCCCACAAATCAAAGATTCTGTCCCATATTCAACTCATCACATAGTACTTGAATATTCCTCTCCACCAACTTAGCCATTCTCATAGCCTCCAATAAACTTTGAGGCCTAAGCAATTTAGCCCCAAACGCTAATTCAGGTTTAAGGGCTCCCAAGTAACAACTAAGCCTCTGAGATTCACTCAATTCCACTCTACAAATTAGATTATCAAATTGAGTCTGGAATTTAGCAAGAAAGCCAGATTGTTTTAATTGCATTAATTCTTCTAATGGATCATCATGAAGAGGATCGAATCTAATTTTAACAGCCTCCACAAACTTCCGCCAACTAATTTACCATTACTACTCTTTTCAAAATATTGAAACCATTTATATGAATCTTCATCAAATGCAAGACTAGCAATCAAAACCTTATTTTTCTCATGCGTATGATCCAGCAAAAAGAAAAGCTCACACTTAGATATCCACCCAAAAACATCTCTCTCAGTAAAACGAGGAAAATCCACTTTGGTAAATCTGGTTGGTACTTGGTACTCATTAGAGTTAGATCTTGAATCTCCAGAAACTACTCCATTATGATCTCGAACTGTGTCTGGTGGATGATCTTGTACATCCATCAATTGAATTGAAAATCCCCGTATCATCTCTTGCATATCATTCATCTAAGTATGCATCAATCCTTGAAATCCCACCATCTGAGATTGAATTTCAGAAACTTGTGTTTGCATTTCTCCTCGCAAGTGATCTTTCGTTTCTCTGAGGATCATCTGCAATCGTGTAGCATTGGCCATGGAAGGACAGCAAAACCCCAGCGACCCTCCTCATCTTGCTTACACCAACCACCATGCCTCTTTGCCAGCAACGACTTGTGTTTGCTGAAAAATCACTACTAGAAAAATGCAATTTAGCGAGGGAATTTAGCGAAGGATCACTCATCCCTCGCTAAATGATCTAAATAGTGAGAAATTAGCGACGGATTAAATTTAGCGAGGAATATCCTTTCCCTCACTAAATTAGCGAGGAATTTTTTATTCCTCACTAATTATGAATAGCGAGGAATCTAGCGATCGATTTATCCCTCGCTAAATTTCTTAAAATTAATTTTAATAGATTAAAATTATTTTATTAAAAATTTAATTTTAATAATTATGTTATAAAATTATTTTTATCAGTTGATTATTTTAAATTAATAAAAATAGTTAGATTAATTTTTATAACTTGTTGGCAAAAAATGAAAATGAAAATTCATTTATTACAAAATTCAAAATATAAAATGTTTTATGATATTAATAACTAAAATTATAATATATTTTTATTTTTTAACAATATATTAATTTATAAATATATGTGTGTATTAGTGTGTAAATAAATAATATATATTTAATATTTCATATAAAGACTGCAAATACATTACAGTTCAACTGGCAAAAGTCTGAATATAAAGATACTAAGAGCAGGAGGTCATGGGTTCAAACCTAAGTAAATGCATATTTGAAATCATTATATGACGTGGCAGTGACGTGGCGCAATTACGGTGATGTGGCATGGGTAGCGGGTGACATGACAATCATGTGACGTGGCGTGGTCTTGGTGGTGACATGGCAATTTTGAATTTTTTATAGTTTAGCGAGGAACTCATTCCTCACTAAATTTAGTGAGGGATTTAATCCCTCGCTAATTCCCTCGCTAATTAGCGAGGAAAACAACAGATTCCTCGTTAAAATTAGCGACGCCATTTTTAGCGATCAAATTAGTGAGGGATAAAATCCCTCGCTATTTTCAATTTAGCGAGGGAAAAATGGCATTTAGCGAGGGATTCGTCCCTCACTAAATGCCATTTTTCTAGTAGTGAATGTTGCTGCCGATCGAAGAAGAGGAGAAGAAAATCGAGCTCGAGGTGTGGATTGCTTCTGTTATTGCGACTCTTTGCCTCTCATTGTCACCGCCATATTCTCTTTTCTCTCCTCTCTCTCCCAATGGCATACCGACGATGGTGTTGATCATGGTGGTGTTGTTGAGAAGGGAAGTGGAAGAGACGGGAAGGAACGAAGACAGGATACAAAAAATAAATTGTATGGGGGTATTTTTGTCTTTTTATTTTTTATTTTTATTTAATTTATAATAAAAATAAATTTGATTCCAATATTTTTAATGTTATACCAATTCATTCCATTATCATCATCGTCGGTAACAAAACGCAACCGATTTGCTTTGTCGTGTCGTGTCTTCTCCTGGAGAACGGGTGTAGATGTCCCGCGTTGGTATTATCCTTTCTGATTCACGTGATCAGGTGGTGAATGTGAAGGGATTAGGAATTCAACTGTTCAAATTTGTCTTTTTCCCCTCGTCTTTCTTAAACAAAAAAAATTTAGAATTTCTATTTACATGATTTTTAATAGGAGATTTGATATTAAAAAATTTAAAAACTCAAGGACAATTATATTTTTCTAGGTATTTTTTAAAAAATAGTATTCAGATTATTTTGGGATTTTATTTATAAAATAAAATGAAGCGAAGGCTTAAGCTCTTGAAAGAATTTTTAAAAGAAAATGAAATGTATCAAACCATCCTTAACCATATCATAAATCTAATTTTTATATCTAATTGGGAGGTATAAGATACTTGAAATTAATATATTATAATTCATTCTATCTATTTTATAGTTGCTTCTGCAAAACTTTACTCCGTTCCATTATAACCATTTCATTTCATCCATTATCAAAGTGACTTTTTATATCACCATTCTAATTATTTATTTATAGATATCACCATTCAAACTGGGAAGGGTTTATGTCCAAAGTTCATCAGAGGATAAGATTGACACAACAAGAAGACCCTTATACATGTTCACGCTCCACTCGTCTATTTAGAAAAGGTACGCAGGTGTGTTAAATATTAGGTGGTAAACTTTTGTCATCTTTTGTGATCTTACTCAATTTAATTTGAATTAATCTAGACCTTGATAAATCCTGCAATTGAAGTGGGGTAGGTTCAAGATATCAAATGCTCTAAGTAAGCAATAAAAAAATAAAAAAAAAAGGTATGAAGATGAGTGATAAAGAATGGATAATCTCAAGATAATTATGATTATTTATCTTTATCATAAAATAATTAGGATTTTAAACATAGATATTTTGTTAGGATATTTAAATTATTTTTTTAGATTTGATTTAGTTTATTTTGAATTTATTATGATTTAGATTTTATCGTTCATTTATTTATAGGATTTAGTTATTTATATTGTGATTTATCTTCGATTTAGATTTAGAATATTTTGAAAAGATATATTTTATCTTAGGATTCTAGTAAGATTACGATTAAAGATATATAGATAAGAGCTCATTGCTCATTTGTAAAGAGGACTTTAATTATTGATTTGAGTTATAGTTTCAGTAATTTCTCTCTCTCCTTTTTTGATTCTCTCTTCGCTACCTTATCCCCTGTTCACATCATTTGGTATCAGAGCCAGATTCCCTGATCGACGTCCTCAACCACAAGATTCATACAATGCAAGTAAATTTTTGAGGAGATTTCAACCACTAAAATTGACACAATGGAAGCAAATATTTGAGAAGATTTCAACCACAAAATTGACACAATGGAAGTAAATTTCAACCGTGGATTCGACAGGTTGGAGAAATTATTTGAGGAAATAATAAATGAATTAAGGAAGCAACGATTGTAAGAAGTTTCTGAGCTAACATGAAGATGAAGAATCTCAACGTTCTCCAAGGTTTGATGATAAAAGAGAAGTTTCTCCAAAGAAAGATGAAGATTTGAGGAGAAACAAGCATAGAAACAATCTCTGCAATCTCCACCAGTGGAAGTTGTGTCTTCCAAAATTGTTGATGTTCAACTTCAATACGTTCTTACTCCATCTCATCCATCTATCATGCCATGGAGAGCAAAAGCTGTTAAAGAAGAGCATATTTTCTTCCTACATAATGATCTTCTCCACCAGTATCTCATCTATTGGAAGGGATTTCCAGAGTCAAAGAATATTTGGATCTTTGAAGAAAAATTTCTTTTCTCAAATCCTATTTTTTGCTATCTTGCTTGCTGAAAGGGTTTCTTAGATCTAAATGCTACATGGAGTTTTAACTCTCCGAATGAGAATTCTTTCAAGTGGGAAAAAATGATAGAAAATGGATAATCCCAGGATAATTAGGACTATTTATCTTTATCATAGAATAATTAGGATTTTAAACATAGATATTTTGTTAGGATATTTAAATTATTTTTTTAGATTTGATTTAGTTTATTTTGAATTTACTAGGATTTAGATTTTATCTTTCTTTTATTTATAGGATTTAGTTATTTAAATTATGATTTATCTTCTGTTTAGATTTACAATATTTTGAAAAGATATATCTTATCTTAGGATTCTAGTAGGATTAGGATTAAAATTATATAAATAAGAGCTCATTACTCATTTGTAAAGAGGACTTTGATTGTTGATTTGAGTTATAGTTTCAGTGATTTCTCTTTTTCCCTCAAGTTCTTTCTTTTCTCCCTCATTTGAGTTTTTTTCTCTATCCCTTTTTGTTCCTCTAATACCAAATGATATGAATAAGAGAGATGGGTAAAGTAGAGAGATAGAGAGGAATAAAAAGGGAGAGAGAAAAGAAAGAACTCGAGGGAGAGAGAGAAATCACTGAAACTATAACTCAAATCAATAATCAAAATCCTCTTTACAAATGAGTAATATGTTTTTATTTATATAGCTTCAATCCTAATCCTACTAGAATCCTAAAATAAGATATATCTTTTCAAAATATTCTAAATCTAAGCAGAAGATAAATCATAATTTAAATAACTAAATCCTATAAATAAATGAAAGATAAAATCTAAATCCTAATAAATTTAAAATAAAGTAAATCAAATCTAAAACAAATAATTTAAATATCCTAATTATTTTATGATAAAGATAAATAATTCTAATTATCTTGAGATTATACATTCTCTATCAAGGAGAAAGGAAGAAAAGAGAAACCAGAAGAGAGTGTCTGTCAGTGGGAGGAAGAACAGGAAGAGAATTTTGGGAAAGGTGATTCAAGGAGGAATAGCTAGAGTAATGAAAAGTGAGTTTTCGATTTGATGACTATCTTGCATCTCAATTAAAAAAAAAAAGTAGCAGCATCAAAGACGGGTATTAAAGAAAACTCATATTCACCAAAATTAGCGTCGCTAGGTTTTATCACTTAAAATACTTAAAAGAGCCACGAACTGCTCACACATATGGGACCCGAAATTTATTTATTTTTTTAAATATAATTCCTATTCACATGTCATTCAACTGTTATAATACAAGTTAGTGTGACAATTTTTTATTGTTACCATTTCTATCATCACTTTTTAACAAAAAAAAACTTTTTTGCCAATTTTTTTACCTTTAATTATATTATTACCTTTGAACTTGTTAAAAACAACACCTTCGAAGAATATTAATTGTCTCGTATTAGAATTTGTGTTACTATAATGCTCTCAATTTCATATTAAATTAAAATTAGTTACAATTTATTATATTTATCAAATGTTTTAATTAAAATAAATACTTTTAAATAATAATACACTAATTACAGATATATTTTTATTATATATTATCATTAGAAATTTTATCCTTGTCATATGTTAATTAAAAAATTTAATGGAAATCATGTTAAATGAAGTGAAGTTATTTTCTGCAACATTTTAATCATACATTGGATAAAAAATGTTAATAATACATTATCTATCATTACATAATAATGAATACTCATAATTTTGAATCGAATACAAAGAAGAAACATCCTTAAGAAAAAATCCTTGAGTTTTATATTCATTATAACTGAACAAAATGGAATCTTCCCTTTTTTTATTTCACAATTTTGTATAAATATATTTTTAGAAAGAAAAAAGAAACTTATCCAATTTTGGTAAAGTATATTTGTGTAATTGTGGAATAGTTAAAGTATAATAGACCTAGAATCTACAAAGAAAAATGTTTTAATCGAGTAAAGATTTTTCATACTCGATTTTTCATACTCCATTAATCCTTAAGGACTATGCCCCCCAAACATAAGAGACCTTTTAACGGGAGGAATGGGACATTACTTTCAAGCATAATTATAGAAAAGCTCTACAATATATGGATAGAATAGCTAAACTTGCTCGGTGCATATCAAGTGTTGATTTCCATATTTTTAATGAAGCTCCTAAAGTGTGGACATTATTCCTAAAAGGTAACAAGCGATACACGAGATTTACACAAATTAAGCATGTGATTTCTTCCTTCTCAAATTGTGTAACTTGCTTTTTTATTAAAAAAAAATTTAATGGCTGACGATACTGAGCACTTTTTTGTATTGCTTCAAAGTTTCTGTCTTCTTTTCCTTCTACGGGCCTATTTGATTGTTGATTTCCATAATAGTTTTATGCTTTTAAAAATAGAAACAAAACTTGTTTGGTAAACTTATATTTTTATAAAATATTTTGAAAAATAAAAAATAAAAAAATAGAAAACTCATAATATCTTAAGGTATTCTGTATTTTTTATTCTGAAAAACATAAGAAAAGAAATTAATGACTATGTTATAAATTATGAACAATTCATTTAACACTTGCTAGTGATGATTTTAGTAATAATTATTTAAACAGATTTAATTTGTTTTCTTATTTCCAAAACTTGTTATCGAAAATACTTTTACAAAACTGTCTTGAGAACATTAAAATAGAAAACAAATTCAAGCAAGGCTGTGATATTTTAATTCCTAAATTTTTCTTCAATTTTTAATTTGGTTCTTGTAGTTCAACTGTTTTGAGAACATTATAACCATTTTTTATAGCATTTGAGTCACTTGAAAACTGTGTAGCGGTTTGATTGGTGATTATATGATTTAGATAGAATTTGGGAAGTGAGTTTTAGTTAGAAGACCAAAAAGTGACCATTTAGATCATGGGTGTCTATAACTCTCATATGGATGAGTTTTGAGGTGGGGTTGATGTTCCTAGTTAGAGCATTATGAGTGTGATGTATAGCTTTGGAATTACGGGAATCATATGTCTGGAGCCCATGATATGGCTCCCAGAAGTTGGTCCATTTTGTTGTTAAAAAATCTTGGTATTGTTTGTCATTTTTGCCACAACGAAAGCATAGTTTGCTATAGTAAACAAGTTTTTGCCGCACTGAAATGCCAGTTTACTATAGCGAAATGTAGATTGTGGAGAAAGTTTTTATTTTTGGAGAAATCTGAAATTTTGCTGCATTAATTTTCTTGTTATCTGGATTTGTTTTATGAGTCCAAAATAAAATTTTTAAGCATGTTAAAAATATTTCTCCTATTCATGTTATAACTAAAGATTTTCATGTATATGTTTTAATTATGAAGTTTAATGTTATAAAAGTATAAATGTTACATTGTACATGTTAGAAGTAGGGCTCATATTACATGACATGTACAGTAAGTTATAATGTTCATGGCTAATGAAAAGTGTAACTTCTCATAAATTTTATTAGATATATTGATATATTAGTAAAACAATACTTCTTTTTTACAATAAGGCAATACTTCTTAATTAAACAATATTTATTTTAAAAGACACATTGATAGACAACAAGGGAGCCCAATCTTAATCAACTTGATGACTTGGCATCCTTAAGGGTTAGGAGCTGTCCTAGAAGCTAAAATGGTGCCACCATGGCCATCATTCATACTGTCAAGATTAAACTCAGTCCTAAGTGTCCAACTATATACAGATCATAGTTTTAATGGCACAAAGAATGGGTAAATCTATTGGAATGTCATATACTATGAAAGAGCTTACGTAAATTCTTTATTTTGACAATTGACTATTTGGGAAAATAAAAAAAAAATTGATTCTTCTTCATACTCATAACCACATAATTCATTTAACTTGGGAGGTGTTAAAATATCAAAACAAGATATAAGTAGCACTATCACAGTATTATATGGAAGAGGAATATTCAAATCACCCTTCACATTATAAACTTTTTTCTGCGTTCCATTCTTCTTCCCTTTTCACAATACACAAACACTCTTAACCTATTTACACTAAACAATATGACTTTTCAAACTCTAGTTACATGAACCATATTCAATACCTAATACATGAATCACACATCTTTGATGTATCAAACAAAATCACACATAATATTAGAAGACTTATTTTGGAAACACTTAAAAACTCTCACTGCTAAACCTAGAAACTCTAAATCTTATTATTGACTTAACTCATTACCTGGGTTTGCATTTTCCAACAAGAGGTACTAGAAGTAGGATCTTTGTGCTTGGTATCAACTTTTCTTTTAGCTATCTTCGCCAAAAGTAGAAAGGGATAATAGGAAATATATCGAAAGAATGGTTTTGATGATGAGGAGGGTAGCAAAAGGAGAAAATACAATAACACAACCTTAAGGATTAGAACCACACTTATCACCAAAAAGGTTGTGGTCAACCAGCTAAGTTTATTCACTATAAGGTAGATGCCTGCCAAAAAAGCAACAGATAGGGTCGTTAAGGAGACACCCAAAAGTGGCATTGCAAATTTGAGAGCTAAAATCGCCAAGCTTAGATCTTCCAGTCGAGCCCACATGAGAATAACGGTGCTACCAATGGCACAATATAAAGAGATTGTGAGGAACAAAATGAACAAATGGAACATGTATTGATTTAGCATGACAGGAACCCCTTGATCTACATCACCCGGCACAGTAAACCCAGCGGCAAATGATGCCGTTATTATAAGGGTTGAAACGACTATCAAAGTGTCAACTCTGCCTTTATACTGTTCAGTGTTTGGGGCCTCCTTTTTCGCATTAACTTTTTTACCTCTTGAACGGAGCCTCGCATGGTTTTGCGGTGTACCAGCAGATTTCAATGCATTCCATGTAAGTCGCTGCAAATAAGCACTTTGATTTGTGTTACAAACAAAATTTTCATGAAATATCAACAACAGTCATAATTTAAAAAAAAACTATTAAAGTTGAAATTGTCAAATTACACTTGGATACTTGCCTGTGCAAGGGATGGATTTGGGTCTTGAAATACGTTAACCATGTCTAGAGCCGTTAAGTTCCTTTTGTTTTGTAACCCAAGCACAACTCTACTGTCCCAGGTTAAGGCATGCACAATTTTGGGATGCCAGTGAATGGAGGCCAAATGCAAGGGAGTATTCCCGTCATTATCCTTCTGATTTATCATAAACTCAAGCTCAGTTTGTTGGAGGATGTACTCAACTACTGCATATTTTCCATTTTGAGTCGCAACATGGAGCAAATTTCGACCATTGTTGTCCAGCATCTCTTTAGGATCTAGGCGGCATTTTAGTAACTCTTGAACTACTTCAATGTGGCCTCCACTACATGCCAAATGAATCGGGAGGAAGCCTTTGCCGTCCCTTTCCATCGTGCAAGAAGCACAAACCTTTTTTAGGTGGGTAACACCGTCAAGGTAACCCATAGATGCTGCATCATGAAGTGGAAACCTCCCTTCTTCATTCCTCAAGTGTATCCAATTTGGCCTCTTTCTCAGTATGTTTTCTAGCATATCTGCCATAAATAGGTAAAATGTTTCATTATATCTCGATAGTTGTAAATGTCTGTATTGAGAGAATATGAGTTGATTGATAACTAGATTTAAGTAATATTGGTGAAGAAATTAAGCAGTTAGTGAATGATAGTTACCTATTCTCCTCGTTTTGAATGCCGGAAGAAGGAGTGACTTTCCTTGAGGCTTCAAGCCCCTTTGGATGCAGATGTCCATCAATTTATCAACAACTTGCTCACAACCAGCCTTAATGGCTAGGTACAATAACGATTTTCCTTTCTCGTTGATTGCAAATGGTGCTAAATCATTGACGATTCCCTTGAAGTTAGCCTCGAACTGAGGGTCATCTTCAATAAAAGGATCTTCAAAAGCTTGGAAAATTATGGCCCCATTATCGGTGCTGGTCATAAAGGCCTCGTGAAGGAAGGTATTTCCTTGTCTATTTCGAAACAGAGTCAATGATACCATGAACAACATTTCCAAAATGGACTGATGACTATGACCCTTTGTTTCACGTCTCACAAAGTCCAAGAAGGAATTCAAGAGGTGACGAATGGTAGAGCCATGCCCTGCTCTTGCAGCAACATGCAGTGCGGTATCATAGTTGTTGTTAGTGGCAGTGAAAAGGCGGGGAGCATGTTGAGCTACCTTATCTACCATCTCTTCATTTTCACAGGTAGCTGCCAAGTGCAGGACAGTATTGCTTAGAGGGGTGCGTTGCATATAAATAACATCATCACGTGAAATGACATCTCTTCCTGAACAAGAGACATTGGCATTTTTTGAAACACATGCAGCTGTTACCAAATTTGGATCCTTGTTGGGTCCATGTTCTTGCTCCATTAACTCGTTCTTCAGACTTGATGAAGGTCCAAACAAGGTTTTCTCTCTTTGCATTTCAAGGTCCATTGCCATGCTCAATCTTTCAAATCGGGACTCTATGGCGCTAGCTGCCAAGTGCAATACAGTATTTCGTGGAGGAGTGTGTTGCTTCTCATTATCAGGTAAAATGAAACCTCTATTTGAACCCGAACAATTTGCTTTCATTGAAAGAATAACATCCGTGAGCAAATCCAAATCCTTCCCAGGGGAATGTTCTTGTTCTGTTAACCTGTGCTTCGAACCTGATGAAAGTTCAATGTTTTGTGAGCCTCTCTCGTCTATCATTTGAAGGTCCATCAGGCTAGCTTTCGTAATTCCCTCATATTCAATGTTTTGTGAGGCTCTCTCGTCTATCATTTGAAGGTCCATCAGGCTAGCTTTCGTAATTCCCTCATATTCAAATTCTGCTTGTCCTTCTGGATCTTCGGGTTCAGGGTGTCGCTCAGTTACAACTATTACTGCAGATGGTTCACTTGGCAACGAAAACACATCCTCGGAGCTCCCTGAAAACACTATGGCAGGTTACTTGAATCAGTGTTTAAATCGCATTCATGTATATGAAGTATTCTTTCATCTTTTATAATGGCATAGCGTGAATGATAACATGAATCTCCTAAAGTAACTTTATAGAGAGAGAGACACACACACAGAATGGTAGGCCTCAGTAGAGCCTAACATTTTATAGTTACATCTCTTCTCACTTTTGGTGAAGTTATTTTAGGGATCCATGTCAATTAATGTACGTCAATGATGGAATTTTTTGCGTACCCTTAGCTTCAGGTGGCTCACTAGACAATGGGAAGTAGACGCACCATCGAATATCTTCTGGCATGTAAATGTTTACTTGAAATCAGCGTTTAAATCTCAATCATCAAGTATGTAAGATAAAAATATTGATTCATCTAATAGTATAATGGCCGAGCAAAGGAATGAAATACCTCTATCATTTCCATTTCCATCGAGTGGGATAAATTTACTGATCTCCATCTCGAGCACGGCTTCAGATCTGTCTTTTCTCATATCGGGTAGATGCCAAATTGCTCCATCTTCTCCTTAAAGAGATAGATTATAAATATCATTTAAACTAATATATTTCTGAAAAATATTATTTTAATCTTATTCAAAATAAAATAATTAGTTTTCTTCAATAATATTTTTTATTATAATACTATTCTTTTTATTTAACTATATATATGATTAAATTAAATAACAGTAAATTAATTTGTCATCCTGTTAAAGACATACGATTTAATTATAAAACATTTCTTTTGTTATATGTGGAAAATAACTAAACCTAGTTAGGTGGGTCTACCTTTTGCCCTATGTATCTTAAGGGAAATTAATGCTTACTATTAATATTAATGGAGATGCTAGCTCCTAATCTATGAGAAAAAAAAACGTTTTTTAAAGAAAATTTGGAAAATGACCAAACCTTTTTAATAATAAAAACATATACGCATGCCCTACGGTTATTTTATTTTTACTGAAATCTTCCTGAATTTACAAAATAAAATATATAGCTACTCTTATAAATGTTTGAACAAACCAGGGATTTGCTTAAAAAGGAGTGGGCAGCTTCTCTTGAACACACTAGCAGAGAATCTATTCAGCTGTGTGCAGATAGGATGGCAAGACGTGAGTTTGACTTAAGCTTTGATATGGAGATGTTGTTCTTTTCAGTTTCTAATGGATGTCTTGATATTTTCATTAGAGATAGAGATAGAAGATTGTTTGATCCCTGCTGATGTAATTATGTTATGCTGACTGGCGCTCAAGAATAAAAACTTGGTAATAAATAGTTATTAAGAAATAAATTTTTCAAGAGAGCAATGTTTGAAGAAATCTATGCGATTGAAAGACAACCACGATTTAGATTGAAAAATTTCGCAGGCTAAGCTGGGTTGAGCAGTATTGGCACATTCAAACAAACCTAGTGTGGTGAATCTATTATAATATAAATTCCAGGATGTCAATTTGGAAAAATAGCTGATAAATAGAATTGTAATGTTACTTATCGATGAAAAAAAAAAACAATCAAAGCAGTGTAAAAGGATTATAAAAATTGAAGCACTCAATGGGACACAGTTGGGCACTTACTGACGTTTGGCCTCTGCGATTCCATTTGTCGAACCTTCAACTTTGCCTTCTGCCTCTGCCTCTTTGGTTCCACTCTCACAATTTTAACCGGTTCATTTCATCCATTATCAAAGGGACTTTTTATACAAGGATGTAAGCCTCTCATAGCTAGTGTTGTGTCTCCACGTGTCCCAAGATGCTGGGATCATGCAGATGATGTCATCACACATGCAGCCAAATAGCAATAATGGTTAGGTTCAACTAATATGACAGCTCAAATCAAGCATAGGTTACAAAAAAATAAATTCAGGGAAAATGATATAAATACAATTTAACAATCAAAATTAAAAATCTTAAAAATTAAAAGCATAAATTATTGTTAGTGCTCCTCACTCAGTATGAGTCAACTTCCTAAAAATTTGAACGTTATCTACTTGATTTTTTTTGGAATCTACTTCAGAAAATACGCCCCACTCAATGCTCATGCACTGTTTAATATTTTAAGAATAATTGTCATGCTTCATTTTTTTTATTTGATTTCAATTCAATACATATGGAATAAATTGAAAGTGTGTTCACATGGATTATCTTTTCCCCGGAAAATGAAGGGGCTTAAAGCCCAAAGAAAATCAGAACAAAAATGAGCAATTGGAGGAGGGATAAAATTAACAAAGCAAAGCAGGATATGAAGCAGATAATTTTTGTTTTTTTGACCAGAATGAAGCAAGTAATTGGGAAACTGCGTTTGAGCACCATCAACAATCGATTAAATTTTATTTAATACAGCTATTTGATATTGGATATAGATTATATTAAGTTCAAATATTATCAGTTTCAAATGAGATTATCCCTTTCAATAAAATATTTCTTTCATTACTTAATATATATTCACAACCATATTCAAGAGGTAGATGTTCTCCCATTCAATTCAACCAATGTTAGTCCAAATCAAACAACTAATTAGGCATCGCTTGTCTTCCAACTACAACCTTCAGTGAGTAGAGAACATTAACTGATTGGGATAAAATTTTCTTTTCACTGGTAGCTCAAACTAAGTGACTTAATGCATTATCCTTTTCGGCCTCAAAAATAGTGCTGTATCTACACCAGCTGTCTATCTGGAGATGCTGGGATTATCCACCACAAGGTGATCAGAGGTTTGATTTAGTTTGATTTTATCTAAAACTGAATCAAACCAAACTACATCGTTTTTTATAAAATTGGGACCTATTTGATTTTATTATGTGGTCAATTTGGTTCAGGTTTTTTGCCAATTTGTATCAAGTGTAAATTTTTTTTATATTACTAAGGATTTTTTTAAATTTTTATTGTTTTATGATCTTTTAATATTCAACAATTTGGAAGTTTAAGTTAGTTAGACTCTCCTCCGAAATCACTTTAACATTATATTTATTGGACTTCATAAAACCCTTACAAAAATTTTGAACTACTGTATTCAAAAAAATTTGAACCAAAATATATTCAAAACTTGAATTTAGAGATAAAAAAAAAACTTTAATCTAATAAAGTCAGAATTAATAATGTTAAAATACTAAAATTTAAAACTATAGCCTTAGGCCTACTTTTCTCAGCCAGAAAAAATCAGGTTGAGAGTGGAGATTAATCATTAGATATTTTTTCGTTCCAAGGTATGATCCATGTCCATATTTTTTCTCAATGTTATCACACGCGCATATATGTTTATAATATATACATACATATATGTGCGTGTGTCAGTGTGTGTATAAATATATATTATATTGTTTTGTGCATATTTAATGGAATATCAATTGCAATTGTAAATAATAATCTTCAAATAAACAACCGAACAAAAAAAAAACACGTCATTTTCATTAGTTGAAAGAGAATGGCCCTTATGTCCTCGAACCTTCAACTTTGCCTCTTGCTTTTGCCTTTGCCTCTGCCTCTTTGGTTCCGCTCTCCCAGCTTTTCTTCCCGTAGTGGCTAGAATCTCACCTTCGCTATATATAAGAACTAGAGCATATTAACAAGTGAGAAAACCATAAAACAAATAATTAATAATTTATTGAAATTCTAAAATAATAAATAATATAAGAAATCCCAACAGCCACATATTTAGGGATAGGAAAAATAATCTCTCCAATCCCATTTATAAGATATTATTTTTTAATATATGAGTATTAATGAGATATAATTATACTCTTAAATTTATAAAAAATAATATAATCTTTCAATCTTACCCCTATTGATTGAAAAATAAAATAATTTATGAGACAAAAAAATCATCTAATAAAAAGTAAAAATAAAAATTTAAATAAAAAAATAATATAACATCAGAATCATACAAATTTTTAAAATAACACGTGTGGCGAGAAGATAATGCCACTTATTCGTTTATGATAAGATAAGGATGTAAGCCTCTCATAGCTAGTGTTGTGTCTCCACGTGTCCCAAGATGCTGGTGTCATGAGATGATGTCATTACATATGCAACCAAATAGCAATCCATTAATGGTTCAACTGCTGTGACAGCTCAAATCAGGCATTGGGTACAAAAAATAAATTAATTAAGGGAAAATGATGTAAATATAATTTAACAATTAAAATGAAAAATCTTAAAAATCAAAAACATAAATTCTTGTTAGTGCTTCTCAGCATGAGTCAGCTTCCTAAAAATTTGAACGTTATCTACTTGATGTTTTTGGAATCTACTTCAGAAAATACGCCCTGCTCAAGCACTGTTTAATATTTTAAGAATAATTGTCATGTTTCATTCTTTTTATTTGATTTCAATTCAATACATATGGAATAAATTGAAAGTGCGTTCACATGGATTATCTTTTCCCTGGAAAATGAGGGGGCTTAAAGCCCAAAAAAAATTACAACAAAAATGGGCAATTGCAGGAGGGATAAAATTAACAGAGCAAAGCAGGATATGAAGCATATATAATTTTTTTTTTTTACCAGAATGAAGCAAGTAATTAGGAAACCGCGTTTGAGCGCCATCAACAATTAAATTTTTAACACAGCTATTTGATATTGGATATATATTATATTAAGTTCAAATATTATCAGTTTCAAGTGAGATTATCCCTTTCAATAAAATATTTCTTTCATTACTTCATATTCACAACCATATTCAAGAGGTAGATATTCTCCCATTCAATTCCACCAATATTAGTCCAAATCAGACAACTAATTAGCCATCACTTGTCTTCCAACTACAACCTTTAATGAGTAGAGAACATTAATTGATTGGGATAAAATTTTCTTTTCATTGGTAGCTCAAACTAAGTGAGTTAATGCATTATCCTTTTCGGCCACAAAAATAGTGCTATATCTCCACCAGCTGTCTATCCGGAGATGCATGGGCTGTCCACCACAAGGTGTTCAAAGGATTAGTTTAGTTTAATTTTACCTAAAATTGAATCAAATCAAATTACATTGGATTTTATAAAATTGAGACTAATTCAATTTTATTATGTGGTCAATTTGGTCCAGTTCTTTTTTTTCCGGTTCGGATCAAGCGTAAATTTTTTTTTTACATTCCTAAGAATTTTTTTTAAATCTTTATTGTTTTATGATCTTTTAATTTTTAACTATTTTTTTGAAAAGATAACTAATATTTCTAAATTCTAATATTTGAAAAATAAAAATGGCATTCTCATGTTAATAATTATTTTTATTAAATCTATATCCTTTACTATAATTTTTTCTTTATTTTATATGGAACTTATAGTTTATGTTTATATTTTATTTTTTATATTTTTAAAATTAAAATATATTCAAACTAAGGATAAAATGTTATAACTATGGATTTGGTAATTTCGAAAAATAACATTTTCACATCCAAAATAAAAAGACTCGTAACCCATGAAAAAATAATTAATAAAATAATAAATATTAAATTTGGACTGATTTGGTTCAAGATGTAAAGGTTCAAAATTAAACCAAACCAAATCCATGAGATTTTACTATTTTAAAAATCAAGTTAAAAGGGTTGTTTTCTATTTGGGCTTCCATTCTTAAGGTTTAATTTATCCATTTTATGAGGTTAAACCCGTTACACTTTATCTATATTGCCACCTCTATCCCACATCAAAGGTGTGGATGTCCTGCGTTGGTATTCTCCTTTTTAATTCGTGTGATCGAGAGGTGAACGCTAAGGGATTAGGAATTCAACAGTTCAAATTTGCCTTTTTTTCCACTCCCCCTTCATAAACAAAGACAAAATTTAGGCTCTTTGACCAAAATATAATAATTAAAAAAAAATTATCAATATACAATAAACTTAAAAATATTTACCAATATACTACACTTTTTACGAATCGTAACGTAAAATTCTGTTTTGTACAGTAAAAATTAAATGGCAAATCGTAACACAACTTTACGATTTATATAAATATAAAATAAAATAATTTATAATTATAATATATAAATTAATTAAAAAAATTGTTGTCACGGACAGAGAAAAACTCTGTCCGTGACGACAGACTTTAAGTCTCTCACTTAAAGTCTGTGACTTTAAGTGACATATGCTGCAGCGCCAATCAAGCTGACTGGCGCTGCAGCACAATGCTGCCATGGGGCAGTGTTACACTGTCCCAGGGTTAATTTTTTTAATTTTTTAAATTAAAAAAAATATTTACTACATGTAAATATTTGTATTAAATATATTGAACGCTTAAAAATATTTATGAAATAATAAATTCAATTTATTATATATAACTTATTAAAAAAATCATATAAACAAATCATATATATGAACAATTTATATATCTACACTTTGTATTAAATATATTCATATATGTTTATGTTAAAATAAAAATAATAATATATAAAAATCGGTGGCATGCAAAAAATGATATATAATTTGTTATATATTAAATTTTGTCATGCATATATGAATTTATATAATAAATTTAGTCTATAATTTAAGTGTGGAACAAATAATTCAAGTTTTAAATGATAATAAATAAATTGTATAATTGCATAAATAAATTGTAGTTAGGAATAATAACATGTTATATGAAGTATAATTTTGTTAACAAAAAAATTTGTGTTCGATATCTTCACAGATTATTAGCCTATAAATTTTTATTGTGTAGTTATTAATTTTTTTATGCATTCATATTTATTTCTTGTTTATGAATAGATAATAAATGATTCTATAAATAGGAATAAGAATGAACAGTAGAAGAGAATGGGTGTACATATATACAAATGGACGGATATGTACTGTTCCACATGGTGTGACATTTGAATCAGACAATATGAGAATGATATGTGTTGATTCAAATATTAGTTTGGTTCAATTGAAGCAAATTATTGAGCAAAACCTTCAACTTCCTCCTAATCAAATTGTGTCAGAGTTAGTATATAGATGTTCAGTATACATAAATCCACTATGGCACCAATCATCTATTCTCTTAGATGATCATGGTATACAAAGGATGTGGCAAATGAATTCACAATATTCAAATCAACTGACTGGAGCAAAGTTGTATGCACACATTTCGAATGTAAAGATTGACAGCCATTTCGCTATATATTGCACTTTTTTTATAAATTTTTATTTAATAATATAGTGTACTTTACTGATTACATAGTGTATTTTTTTCTATCCAACATTGCCCCTAACTAGTTGGCTCAAATATTTTCCATTACTAAAATATTTCCAAAGGTCCAATGTCTTTAATGAGGGTAATTTAGGAAAAGATGGGAAACTTTTTTTGTTACTAATTATTGTCTTTATCCATGTGCGGTAGTAAAAAATACACTATAAATTGAAACAAATAGGGTATACTCACTCCGATCCACATTATAAGATATTTTGTATCAATTATACACATATTAAGAAAATCATTTCTTTACTTGAAATCAATGTAAAAAGTACATATATTTCCTATTTTACCTTTATTATATACCTAATTTTTTTATTATTATATGGTTATAAATTATAAGTATGGACGCATTAAAGACATGGGTAATATAAGAAAAAAATATCCGATACCTTATATTTTGGACAAATAATTTCTCATACAAAATGTTTTATAATATAAACTAAAGGAGTATCTATTATACTCAATTATTAATCATTACCTAACAATTATTATAATTATTACCTAATAATTATTAATCATTACCTTATATTAATCATTACCTTAATTATGTTTTTTTGGCATTTGTTACACATGATGCAAATCGTGAGGCAACTTCACGATTTGCATCATGTTCTTAAAAAATAATTTATTATGGCAGCTGCAAATTTGTATAACAACACAAATCGTGATTCAAATTCACGATTTGTGTTGTTAATTAAAAAAAAATTAAACATATAAAAACGTTAATTTGGATTACGATTTTGAGTTTAGTATTTTGGTAAATTTTATAAAAATTATAGTGTATTGGTAAAATCTTTTTATAAGTGTAGTATTTTACTCATTTTTTCCAAAATTTAGAATTTCTGTTTGCATGATTTTTATAGGAGATTTGATATTAAAAAATTTAAAAACTCAAGGACAGTTATGTTTTTCCTAAGTATTTTTTTTTAAAAATAGTATTCAGGTTATTTTGGGATTTTTTTAATAAAATAAAATGAAGCGAGCTCTTGAAAGAATTTAAAAAAAAAAAGAAATGTATCAAACCATCTTTAACTATCATAAATCTAATTTTTCTATCTAATTGGGAGGTATAAGACTTGAAATTAATATCATAATATTAAAATTGTCTTAACTCTACAATATTGATTAAAATATTATAATTCATTCTATCCATTTTATAATATTTTTGGAAATGAGAATGAAAGGGTTAGTTGCTTCTACAAAACTTCACTCCCTTTTTTTACCAAAATAAAAATAAAAACTTCACTCCATTCCATTATAACCGTTTCATTTCTTCCATTATCAAAGTGACTTTTTATATCACCATTCTAATTATTTTTTTTTATAGATATCACCATTCAAACAGGGAAAGGCTTATATGTCCAGAGTTCATCAGAGAATGAGATTTGATGTACCAAGAAGACGCTCATGCATGTTCACGCTCCACTCGTCTATTCAAAAAGGTATACAGTAGTGTTAAATATTAGGTTGCAAAGTTTTGTCAGATTCTATCTGACTCTATTTAAATTAATTTAAACCTTAATAAATTTTGTAGTTAAAGTAGAATAGGTTCAGGATATCACATGCTTGAAGAAAATATTAAAAAAAGGTAAAAGGCATGTTGCATCAAAGACAAATATTGAATTCATATTCAATAAAATTAGCGTCGATGGGTTTTATCACTTAAAATACTTAAAAGAGCCATGAACTGCTCGCACATATGGGACCCGAAATTTATTTATTTTATAAATCTAATTCCTATTCACATCTCATTCAACTTTTATATTACAAGTTAGTGTGACAATTTTCTTATTATTACCATTTCTATCATCACTTTTTTTCAAAAAAAAGAAAAACCTTTTTGCCAATTTTTTTTTACCTTGAATTCTATCATTACCTTTAAACTTGTCAAAAACAACACCTTCGAAGAATATTAATTGTTTCCTAGTAGAATTTTGTGTTACTATAATGCTCTCAATCTCATATTAAATTAAATTTAGTTACAATTTATTACATTTATCAAATGTTTTAATTAAAATAAATACTTTTTAATAATAATAAATTAATTATAGATATATTTTTATTATATATTATCCTTTTTTTTATGAAATTTATTGTATATTATCTTTAGAAATTTTATCCTTGTCATATTTTAATTAAAAAACTTAATGAAATTCATGTTAAAAGAAGTGAAGTTGTTTTCTGCAACATGTTAATCATACATTGGATAAAAAAATGTTAATAATACATTCTCTATCATTACATAATAATGAATACTCATAATTTTCAATCGAATACAAAGAAGAGAAATCCTTAAGAAAAAATCCTCTAATTTTTATATTCATTATAACTGAACAAAATGGAATCTTCCCTTTTTTATTTCACAATTTTGTATAAATATATTTTTAGAAAGAAAAAAGAAACTTACCCAATTTCGGTAAAGAATATTTGTGTAATTGTGGAACAGTTAAAGTATAATAGACCTGGAATCTACAAAGAAAAATATTTAAATAGAATAAAGATTTTTCATACTCAGTTGATCCTTAAGGACTATGCCACATACTCACAACCCCATTAAGGACATAATTAAAAACATGAGAGACCTTTTATGGGAGGAATGGGACATTACTTTCAAGCATAATTATAGAGGAGCTCTATAATATACGAATAGTATAGCTAAACTTGCTCAGAACTTATCAAGTGTGGATTTCCATATTTTAATGAAGCTCCTGAAGTGTGCAGATCATCCCTAAAAGCTAACAAGGGAGACGTGGGAGTGGGACTACACAAATTAGGTATGTGATTTCTTTCTTCTCAAATTGTGAAACTTGCCTTTTTATTTAAAAAAAAAAAATTTAATGGCCGACGATGACTAGCACATTTTTGTGTTTCTTCACAAGTTCCTCCCTGTCTTCTTTTCCTTTCACTAGCATTGACGTCACATTATCATATACATTTATATGGGAAAAGTAGGGCCTATTTTATTGTTATTTTCCGTAATAGTCTTCTGTTTTTAAAATAGAAAAATAAAAAAAAACTTATTTGATAAACCCATTTTTTTATAAAATATTATGAAAAATAGAAAAATAAAAAAACAAAAAACTTAGAATATTTTTAAAGTGTTCTACATTTTATATTTTGAAAAATACAAAAAAAGATAGAGAACATCCACCTCATTAATAATAAATTAATAAATTTTAAATAATTTATTTAACACTTGTTAGTTATGATTTTAATAACAATTATTTAAATAGATTTTTTTTTTGTTTTCTTATTTTCAAAACTTATTTTAAAAAATATGTTTATAAAACTATTTTGAAAATATTAAAATAGAGAATAAATTCAAACAAGCCCATGATATTTTAATTCCTAAAGTTTACCTCAATTTTTAATTTGGTTCTTGTAGGTTCAACGGTTGTGGAACGCACGTTAAGCTTCACATGCGTGATTAAGCGCCTCCTCCACACCATTTAACCACTTCAGGCACTTAATCATTTATCCACAATATATATGAGTGTGTGCCCGCTTGCACATATCTACATAAACCGTGGAAGTTTTGGTCATGTCATACTTTCGCCTTCCTGATTCATTGTATATATTAGATACTCCATCTAATTCTAAATATAGATTCTTTTATCTTAATCCTAAATACAAGATTATTTTCAGAATAAGAAGTAGTATTTATGACACATTTTCAAAAATTATTTATATTTAATTCATCCAAAAAAAAGAAAAAAATATTAAATAATGGTAATTTTGAAAAAATATCTTGATTTTTGGAAGAATCAAAATAGTTAATTGACTTTAACTCTCATCCTTAATTCATGTGATTTGATTAAAATAATCTTATATTAAGAACTGGAAAGAGCACAATATATATAAGTATCAAATTTATTTTAAATTTTAAACTGATTGAAAATTCAAGAGATCAAATTTCTCAGATCTCATCAAGTTGACACAACTAATTCTTGAGTATGTTTTGACCTCATATTAATTATTTCTTCTACGTTGAATTAGCATATGCATTTAACTTTAGTTAATGAGATTTGCAACTAGTCCTACTTTGAGAGAAAATTTTAGAAAACTTCTTAGAATAGAAAAAGTTGGTTTACAAATAATAGAATTAGGTTTAGAAGTCGGTTAGGAAAGATGTTAGGTACTCTCACACCACCTATTCAAGAGAATGATTGCCCTAAATTTATTATGCTATAATATAGCCTTAAAAATAAATTATCATTAATTGTTAATTACATTGTATTATTAAATCCAAAGAAAAATTAAATAAAAAGAATAATATTATTTTTATACAGGGAACTTGACCTAGGGTTTAGGTATCCTTAGAAGAAATTAAAATCCACCCAATTTGGATTAAAAATTGGTTGTTGTCTTTTAAAAGAAATTGAGTTATTCATTATTGTTTTATTTTTATTTCCTTGTAAAAGAAAGTTAATAATTATATTCTTTAAAATGGACTATAGGAAAGTTTTGTATTATTATTATCCTACAAATAAAGAAGAAATATCTATTATCCACTTTAAATTGACTCTAGAAAACCCTTTAATTAGCAATTATGGTGAAAATTGGTCTCACACATAATCTTTTGTAAAAGCACATTAAATGCACATCGGGACAATTGGCATCCCTTATGGTAAGCTCTAAATGTGAGGAGAGAGAAAAAATTGTTAATACAAATTTTGGACTTTTTGGAATTATATGTTTAAAAATAAAAAGATAACTATGACGAAAATTAGTACTATTACTCATAGTCTTTTATATAACACTTTAAATACACACATAGAGAAACATTATATTGTTAGCTCCAAGATTGATATTAAAGTTAAAGACACACAAATGGCAGGAAGGATAGGTACACATAGATAATACAAAGATTATATCGATAGCTCCAAGATTAATATTAAAGACACACAAATAGAAGGAAGAATAGATAAAATTGCAAGCTATAAAAAATCAGATTAGTCTTGAACTAGTTAAGGTAGTGGTTCAAGGTTAAATAATTTAATCATGGTTAAATCATAATTTAACTGGTAATAATAAAATTAAATAAGTTTATCATTATTAATAATCTACATAAGTTAATATTTATTCATAATTATATTTTGAATTCAAAATAGTCAATTAAGATTCTATTTTCATATTATTTGTTAAATAAATTGTCATTATTAATAATTATGTATCATAATAATGCTAATATAATATTATAATATAAAAAATATTTATACAAAAAAATACTATTTAGTATAAAAATAATGTTATTTTATTTTAAAAATGATAAAAAAAATTAAAAAATTAAAAAATTATGATCGGTCCTCAGCCGGTTCATTATCGGTTTACACCTATTCACAATCAGTTTAATCGGTTTTCAACCGATTCTGGAATCCTTATTTCCCTTCTTTATCTAGACCGAACCTGACACCAATTCTTTTTCTTAACCCGTCCAATTGGCCAGTCTGATTTTTCATAAATTGGGTAAAAGTAATTTAAATAGACATGATAGCAAAACACAACCTTATCTATCATGCCTCTAGCCTCTAGATTCTCTTCTTTGGGACTTAAACCCTTTATTTATAAAGAAGCTTACATTTTTTAATTTAAAATATTTTAAAATTTAAAATCTTGAAGATAATAATCATATATCGATAACATCTTAATCTCTTAATTTTTTTTTTAAATTATTACATCCATTTTTTAAAAAAAAGTCTTAAGAGATATTCTTCTTCTTCTTCTATCCACACATTCCCTTAAATTTAATTTCTTTTCCTTTTTTAACTTTATCTTTTTTCTTCTTAAATCTTATTATAGGAAAGTTAGCAAGATTTTAAAAGATAATAAAAATAATCCCTAGATTTTTTTAAAAGATAATATTTAAATTTTACTCCAAAATCTTTTTTTCAATATTTTTGGTTTTCCTTGATGATAATATTGTAGAACAATAAATTTTATGTCTATCAAAACAAAAAAAATAATAGTTTTGTCGTTATTCTTTTATTTTTATTATTTTCATTATTATTGTTCTACCTTATTATTTTTCATATGAAACCCTAAAAAAGATATTTTATTTTTAATGTATTTATTTATTTTTTTCTAAGTAGATTGGATAAAATATGGTGTTCACACCCTTGACATGGCCAAAATTTCCAAACCTGTTGACATCTCCTGTGATCATAACATGTAGATTGTGTTTTTATGGCAGTATATTTGGAAAGGAGGCCTGCTTGAAAAAAGAGAAGAACAAAGTGTGCCTAAATTCTTTAACGATTTTAGTTAATTTTATGATTTTTTAAAAATAATATTTATACTTTTTAATTTTTTTTAGGAAATGTTGTTGCCCCAGTGCTTCCCATTCAAGATATGATGATAACTAGCATATTTAGTGTGGGTCAAGTAGCCGGCCAATATAATATAATGCAAAGTTTGATTTATAATTTGTAGAGAAATTATAATGTTTTGGATGTGGAACTGGGAGTAATGACTAAATTATATGAGGGAGAAATTATATGAGGAAGCAGTTTAGATCAAGACATCACAAGTCTTTCTAATTTACTGGAAGGAGTGAAGAAACCGGAGTAACGGGTTCCCTGATCAGGAAAATTTGCCTGCTGGCTTTTATATACATACATGTGTGTGTATATATATATATATATAATTATATATATTAATTTTTCTCTGATAATGACAAATGTCGCCCTGATGCAGTGAAAAGTAATACTCGGATTCGCTAACAAGTGGTATTTTAATATTTTTAAAATACTGTCACCGTTAAATTTAATCCATTTGAATTTGGGATAATTTAAATGAAATTTATTCGTTTGCTTCTGATAAGCAATTTTTTTAATTGAAATATCCTTACAATTATATGTGATTGAAGTTTTATGATGATATATAAAATGGATTGGATGGAATATGATTTTACTTAATATATTATTATTATATTTTTTTTAATTTCAAAGTTACATTTCAGATTTAAATAACAAAAATTTTGGAACTATTTATATATATATTAAAAAATTGTTAGATGAGAGCTATTTTTATTTTAATAAAAAAATTTTTCTTTTCCCGTTCTTTGAGAAACACAGCACAAAGAAAAATATACCAAAAATGATAATATTTATTTTTTTCATGTTTGAATTGTGCATGCACTATTAGCAACTTTGACTCTCATTGTAGAGCCTTTGAAGGTTTGACCTTTGGGTTGTGTTCTAGTGTTGGCATCATCAAAAGAAATATGCATACAATGTAGCTCAAATTGAAATTCATTTTGTGAGATTTTTTTTTGGATCCCCCTTACTACTTGGCTTGCTATTTTTTTGTCATAAACCAAGAGCAATGTTAATAAAACCAAGCCAGGTACTAAACCAAGTAAGATACTAGTTTAAGGTTCATTGGTCAGACTGAGATCAGACCAATTGTAATTAATATGTATCACAAAGATTAAAATGATGTAAATAAATAAAAAAAAGGAAAGATTGAGAAAAAATTTAGATAAGAAAAATGATATAAACATTTATTATCAAGCACTTTTAAAAGCTATATTAAAGTTAAATTAAAATGATAAAGTTTAAAATTAAAATATAGGTAAATAATATACATAACAAAGATTAAAATAATGTTATCATATAACAAAAAAAAATCAAAAAACAAACACAAAAAATGAGCAAGGATTGAAGGAAAAAGAAATAAACCTTCATTATCAAACACTTTTAAAATTCATATTAAAGTTAAATTAAAATAATTAAATTTAAAATTAAAATATAAATAAATAATAAATATCACAAATATTAGAATGATGTTATCCCATGGAGAAAAAACATTCAAGAAATAAAAAAAAATGAGTAAATATCGAAGAAAAAGAAGGAAAAAAAAAAAGAGAATCCATGAGATTTGAAAATCACACATGGCTCAAATTTCAAAAAAGTGGTAATAATAAAATCTATATAAAGATAATTTTGTTAGTTATATATGAAGTAATATATTGAGTATCCATGAGATATCTTAATATGTTCAGAATTTTTTGTTTTTTTAAGGTGTAGAGTTGTAATTTTTTTTAAAGATTTTTAAAATGAAAAATGGAATCGGATCATTTTTCAATGGGTTGACCAGTTTTCTTAGTCATTGTCCCAACCTCCCACGACACTATCTTCGATACTATCTTATCTCGACCTTCCTCAACACTATCTTTGATACTATCTTGTCCCTTTAGGTACTGGAAATCACTTTAGGGATTCCAGTCTATGTCTATGTGCTCAGAGTATTCCTTGCCGATAATAAGAATTAATTAATCTCCTTCAAAGTAGTAAGAGCAAAGAATATACTTCTCTCAACTAAACGTGTTCCATACATGGGCTAGGGATCAAACTCCCAATCTCTTAATTAAGGGGCAACAACTTTACCATTTATGTTAATCTAAGCTAGTACTTCGCTTGCTTTAAACCTTGAAGCAAGTGATATTCCCTAGAATATTCTTTTTGGTGTCCCTTGGGTGACTTGGAAGCATAGGAACATTAATATTTTTAGCAAAAATCCTTCCCCGCAGCACTCTTCCGTTAGTAGAGAAGCCATTCTTAGCTTTTGCTTTGACATTGGCAAGGCTTCCCCTCCTGCTTTCTCTTTGAATGCTCCAATGACTTTTCTTCCCCTATTAAAAGAAACCCTCATGAAGTGAGTTGGACTAAGCTTATGTTATGTTTGGTATATGAAAATAAAGTTGAGAAAAAAGAAAATGTGAGAGAAAGTATAAAAATTGTGTTTGTTAAATAATAAAATGACTTTAGAAAAAAAAAACTTCTCATGTTCATAGGATGGAGCTCTTCCATTTCCATTCCTTCTCCCATTCTCATGTTAAACCAATCAACTCTTTAATACTGACGGTGCTTGTCCCAGTAACCCAAATCCTGCTGGGTGTGAGGGACCACAATGCGAACTGGATCCTCCGTTTCTCAACAAGAATATAGGCTGGTGCTCAGCCCATGTTGGTGAATGTTGGGGGTTCTTGTTGGACTTGAGCTTGCTTGGTCCTTGGGTTTAAGATGCATTCAACTCAGTTCTAGATATCACTAGGACCCTTGTGCAGAATGATTTATTGGGATGATAATCTAGGATGTTGGATTAGTGGAGATGACCTAATTTGAAAGAGATTTAATCTAATAGTCTCTCAATTCTCTCCCTTAGATTTTAAAAATTAAACTCTCAAATAATTTTTATAAAATAAAATAATATTTTTTATAAAAATTATTTGGGAGTTTAAGTTAGTTAGGCTCTCCTCCTGTAGGCCACTTTAATATTATATTTATTAGACTTAATAAAACCCTTACAAAAATTTTAAACTATTGTATCTAAAAAAATTTCAAAATATATTCAAAACTTGAGTTTAGAGGTAAAAGAAAAGCTTTAGTCTAGTGAGGTCATAATATTAGAATTAATAATACTAAAATTTAAAACTATAGCCTTGAGTTTCCTTTTCTCACCCAAAAAAAAAAATCAGGTAGAGAGTGGAGATTAATCATTAGATATTTTTTCGTTCCAAGGTATGATCCATTTCCATATTTTTTCTCAATCTTATCACACACGCATATATGTGTATAATATATACATACATACATATATAATATATGTGTGTGTGTGTAAGTGTATATATATGTATATTATATTTTTTGCGCATATTTTTGTGGAATATCAATTGCAATTGTAAACAATAATCATCAAATAAACAACCGGAAAAAAAAGAAAGAAAAGAAAACACGTCACTTTCATTAGTTGAAAGAGAATGCCCCTTATGCCCTCGTGACCATTAGGATTAGAACCACGTAAAAAAAATACAACTAGCTGTCCTTTGTACTTTTTAACAAGGACATTTATGTTATTTATACTTCATTTCTAGGAATGGTTGCCCATTCCATTGGCCTTTTTACACTTCGATTGGTTTAATTATAAGGCGAGTTAAGTAATGTGATTTAAAGGGATATAATAAAAAGATGATTACATAGGAATTTGTTTAATATGATTTTTAAAAGATAAGGGAATGATTTTTATTTTTATCAAAAGAAAAATAAAAAAAGAATTAATATTACTATTTTACCCTTGGACAAAAAAAATCCTTCATCCCTCCCGGCCTTCCTCCTTTCTAGCGGCCATGGTCAATAACACAATACAAAGCAAAACCTAGATTTGTTCGAAACATCCTCTTTACTTCTTGTTCGAAACACCTCCACCTACCATCCTCTTTATAGATCTAGTTCGAAACATGTGATGCATGGATGACAAAGAATGGAGAGCGATGGACGCCAAGCTCGATGACATTGAAGAGAAGATGCGACAAAGTTCAAAACCCAAATCTAGTTTGGCCATGGAAGTTGAGCTTGGTGACAATGAAGAGAAGCTATGGTCACCAAGAATGAAGAACCATGGGAAGGACAAAGAAGGTGGTCACCAAAGGGAGGGCTGAAGAAAGGTTGAAGGTAGAGGTTGAAGAGGATACGTGGAGGTAGAGGACGAGGGTCAGGAGGTCGAGAAAGGAAAGAGATATGAAAATGTTATTTTTTAACATGTGAGGAGTAGTTTAGACTTTTTATCACTAATCACCTAAGAGTGATGGGCATTACATAGCAAAATGAGAGTGATCTTTATCACCTCAATTGAAGTAATCTTCATGGGCTCAATGATGCTAATGACTGAATATTTTAACCCACCAAACGTAACAACTGAAGTAATGTAAAGTTTATCCCCTCACCAAACTAATCAAACCAATTAGCTAATCAAACCAATTGGCTTACGAGGCTACATTTGGTTGTTGGAAAGAATGGAATGGAATAAGTTCTGTAGAGAAAGGAATAAAGCTTTGTTCATTCTATTCTTATGTTTGGTTGGTTTTTTCAATTTTCATTCCATTCCAATTGGAACGACTATTTTGGCAAATTTAGGAATAACGAATCCTGCCAAAACCCGATGGCATGGTCTGCGTTCTTGGGGATAAATATCACAACATCCAAATTGTCCCTGATAAAATATTTCTCAGCCAATAAAAGTTTATGAGGGGCCCACAGAGACATATGCCATTGGCTCTTTTTCCTCAACTCTTTTCTTGCTAGTTGGACCCATGAAAGTTAACTCAATTAGTCTACAACGTCACTGTATCATGTGAAGGAGAAGCAGACTTTTTTTTTTTTAAATTAATATTAATTAGCAATAAAAATAAGAAATATTTTTTTAAAATTAAGAAAATTATGGGAATTAAAATATTTATAAAAATTAAGAAAATTAAAATTTTATTAAATACATGTAAAAAAGATTTTTTTAATAATTAAAAAATTAGTAAAAATATTTTACTATATTTTTACATCAGGGACATCATTATCTAACCAAATGTAAATGTTTATTCCATTTCATAACATACCAAACATATTTATTTTATTCAATTATTCTTCATTCCCATTTATATTCCCATTCTTTTTCCAATTCACATTCCCACAAAATAATTTGTTTTTCCTATTCACATTCATACAAAATAATTTTGCAAACCAACCGCAGCATTAGTGGAATCAACATTACAGTATGAATGGGAATAAGTATGATTCTTGGAATGGAATAAAAATGCAAAGAATCAACCAAATATATACACAAACTAGATTTTTCTCTCCTGCAATGTGCGGGTTAACATTTGATGTATATTTAGATGGTATAATTTATTAAAGATATATGCTAATTGAATTATTAGTTGATTAAGCGATGTTAATTCAGATATCATCAGTAATATGCATATATAAATTTAATGTTGTTTGGATGAAAATGAATTTTGAATAGAAAAAAAATGTAGTAATGTGATTTATATTTGAATAAATTTTTATTAAAGTAGGTTTGACTAATTAAAACTTGTTTTGATAATACAAGTAAAATGCAGTTATATATATATAAATAAATATATTTAAGTACATAAATTTAATGGTGTAATACCAAGATGTTATGCAGTAAGAATTAATTTAAAAGTCATAAATATATTTAAATTCTATGCCATATTCTTTTTATAATCATATTGGAATTTATGAAATTATGGTAATTATTAAATCATGTAAATATTTTGGAATAAAAACTGTTACAAATAGTAGGAAGTATGAAGTATTAATCTAATCTAATCTTGTCTATTATAATGTGATAAAATATATTGTAATATATGTAATATATATATATATAATTAAAACTAATTTAATATGGTATATTAAATGTAATGTAATATCTTTTTGTTTCAATATGTTTATTTTTTCAGGGTGCGCATCGTTCTACTGAGAGTGTGGGAGCAAACTTCGAGCGATCAATGAAGGGTTTAGTTCAATCAATTTGGGCGACCTTTGTAGACCTTAATTGTGTTTTGAAATCAGGTAAGAGATTCAATAACCTACTTGGTGAAGAAATTAAATCCAACCTTCATTGCTTAAACTGAGAAGGAATACTGAAGGTTGTGGGTGAAAACTTGTTTTAAAGCTTCCATTAATTTTGTTGAATGAAATTTCAAAATTAACCGAACACATAATTAAGTAAAACTATGTTTGTAAAAGCATCTTTACCTAGTAAAAGATTTATGGAAGAGGTATTTAGTTGATGGTAATAATTTGCTAATATTTCCAAGCATGGGCTGCTTAATTCGGAGCTTATTGGGCTTTGAGGAAGCCCACAATGTTAAGCATATCATAGAGGAGGCTATCTGAGGAGGCTCTCTGAAGCAATTTACTCTGTTTACCTTTATCAAGCTGGTATGTTTGACTCTGTAAGAATTTAGATTTTTGTTAATAAAGTAATCAATATATTTATTATTAGGTTCTTTTAATTTTTTTTCTTAAGTGTTGGTAAGTTTGGGAACATTGTGGTTGTTAAAGAATGGATTGTTTGACCTTTTTTTCTATGGTTAGTATAATAGTTTATTTTTTCTTGCAGGAGATAAGGCAAAGCTGACTTATTATGATGGGAAGACAAAGCTTATTGTTCAGCCTGAGGTTGAAGAGATTGAATCATTTAGGATGTATCTTTTCTAGGTTATTTGGTGCTATGTATCTATGAATAGTATGGTCTCTATATATTTGTGAAAGATACTGCAGAAGTACTTATGATTTTAGTTAAATAGTAAAGCTATTTCTAGCTTGTTTGTGTTGTTATTATGTACCTACAGCCATTATCATGTTTTGTATTTTATTGTGGACATTTGGTGTGAGAATAGGTAGTTCTGATTTTACCCCCTCTCAAATATTAGGTTCTCTCTGAAAATTTCATTAGTGATAGTATTTGGATATGAAATATTTCATATGAGGTGTGGATGTATTTTTGTAAGTAAAATTTTTTATGAGTATAGATGCATAGGTTTTAAATGGTTGTGTGGAGCAATGAAGTTACGTAACGTGATTTTCAGTAGTTGAGTATGAAATATGATATTATAGTAAGGAAGTAGTTTAATTTTGTGTAGGATAAACAAAGAAAATGATGCAACTAATGAGAAGGTTTGTGTTGGTGGCATTATAGTGTTTCCCATGGACATGATAATATGAAGTGGGGATTGGATTTGTAATAATCCAATAGCAATAAGTATTGTAAGTACATTTATGGGTTGAACTTGTAAAATTACCATGACGGTTTCATATTGTATTCAAAATTTATACCAAGAGAGTCAGTTGAAAGGGATATGATAAAGAGAAGTGACGTCATCCATGTTCCTTGTTTGGCATTGTCTACTCTTGACCAGAGCCTTCCTTGTTTGATGACTATTGCCAAGTAAAGGAAACTAAAAACTTGTAAGATGAATATCTATTATGCAAAGTAGTAAACAAACTTTGCTGTAATGGAAGTCATATCATAATGACCATTATTCTCAGAGGTCAAAGATTTTGTACAAAAGAAAAGAGAATTGTATATAAGTGAAAAAAGGCTTGAGCAGTTACATTTGTTAAGAATGAAATTTCTACATTTAAGAAGAGTAACTTGAGTTTGATTTGATATACACTCCAGTAAAGTGAGAAACAAATAACATTCTAAAAAGACAGTAATTTACTAATGAGTATTACTACTTTAGTGCTTATTAGACTGATGAAGTGCATTTGTTAGAGTTCTCTTCTCTATATTATATTTGTTTAACATGCAAATGCTTAATTAAGTGATTGTAGATCTGATTCTTTTTTGAGACAGTACATTACTGCCGTGAGTGTTTAAGGAGAACAAATAATACGGTGGTGGTTTTAAAGAGAAGGAATAAATAAATTTAAAAAATTTGTACCTTAATCTTTCAAGTCACTAAAATTCTTTGTTGTTTGATGCTTGTAATCACATCCAGTTCTGGAAGACTTCTTGGTAGACCATATTTGTTGTTGTATTGGTTGGTTTATTGTCTGAATCCAATATCAAGACTTTGAGACCCGTGATGCTTTTGGTTATAGACAAAGCCACATAAAGTTGTCCATGTGTAAATACTGGCTTTGGTAGGTAAATGCCAACATGCTGAAGAAACTGGCCTTGGCTTTTATTGATGGTCATGACAAATGAAAGTGTAACCCGGAATTGTCTTCTTTGCATCTTAAAAGGTCATCTAGTCTCAGATGGATTCATGTCCATTCTATGGATAAGAACTGTTTGATTTAGATGTGATCCATTCAACATTGTAGCTTCAATGACATGAATTCCTAGTGTTGTGATTCGTAGTCGAGTAGCATTACAGAGTCTAGATGATTGGTCAATGTTACGTAACAGCATGATTGGTGCTCCTACTTTGAGTGCAAGCTTATGTGGGGGCACTCCAGAGCAATTGATGCTATTCAAGAATTCCATTGGATATAATTGCTTAAATGAATTGGGCTCATGGCTTGTCTTGCAAATTAAATTGGAGATGAAGTAATTGAAGCTTTCTCCTAGCAATGTTTGGAAAATGAAGTCATTGATTTGTGAGACCGTTTCAACATTTGGAGCTAGTATTGCCCTATCAGTGAAGTATTGTGGGTTTGACAAGTTTTGACAAATGTCAGGATAGACAGCTGAAACAATTCCTTCTATAAGGTCTATGTACTCTATGATCAGCAATTTATCTGGGATTTGAATTTTAGTGATACCTTCAATTGATATTCCTAACTTTTCACTACCTATGTCTAGCAACCAATTTGAGAACTCTTTTAACTGATTGTCATCTGCATTTGGTATGCCTACTTGCAGTCTCATGTTGATAGTTAGTTCATGGACTTCACAATGATTGTCTTCTCTCAAATGGAAATAAGGAATGAAGGTAACTAAAAACTAACTGAACTCTTCAGTTTATAAAAGTTAAACCTAACTTGGTTAGGAAGCAATGGATACACATCGAGAATAGATAAGAACTTGCAATGACCAAGGACCACCATGTTGGAGGGGCATGTATCCTGACCTGTGATAGACTGAGGTGTGAAAAAATGGAGCAAATGAAAGATGTTTGTCTGAAATTCCTGAAAATTTTGATGCAATTTGATGGAGGGAAAATGGAGTAAAAGGTTTGAAGCTAATAGAGCAGACAAAACGAAGCTTTGGTCCAACTTAAAATATATTTTTTATTTGTTGGGTTCTGCAAATATTAAATTTGAAGTGATTGAAAAAATATATGAGAGTTTTAATTGTCATGTCATAGGTATAGTCGACCTTGTGGTCATTAATTGCAAAAATGAGATATATGATAATTTAATTTGTAAGATACAAAAAATTACAAAAAGGCAAGATTTTTTATAGTATTGTTATTTCTTCTTTGCCTTTCTTGATTTGGTTGTGGTCATCAATTTATGGTATAGTTATTGTCTATGACGTAGCCCATTCTGTAATGACCTTGTGGTCCAATTTGGATAGTATAATTGACAATGTTACAGAATAAATATTAAATATTGGAGGTATGAATTAACTAACCACAAAACAATGTTAGTTAATTAGTGGATGAAGTTGACGTATTAAATGGTAAAGTATATATATGTATGTAAATGTGCTCAAGTGGAATATTTGTGGGTGAATATAATAAATGATAAAGAAAAAAAGAAACTTACAAAGTGATCTCTACGAAATAAAATTTGGTTGAAAGAAAAATTATTCAAAATATCTCTACTAACTCGAAATTTCAAAATAGTTTATCATTTTGAATATTATATAAAAAATTGCAATGTTTCCTGGAAATTGTTGGTTATGAAGTAACTGAAATTTGATTGATTATGTTATTAAATATACTTTAAAGAATATAGATGGAAAAGCATAACAGAGAAGGATACAATAATAATTGGTACAATAAGATAATAAATATGTATTCCTTTGTAGCCTAATTCAAAATAGTAGTAACATACAGCTATATAACCACTACTAATACTAATACTAATTGACTTACGTATGGTCCATCGTGCATCAAAACGAACAAAGTGACTTGCAGTTTCTGTCCATTTTGATACATAGATGGACCCATAACCAAAAACCTACAAAACCCAACTTTATGTTTTAGGCTATACCCAACATATGTTTATAATATAGGCAAAATGAATTCAGTCGATTTTTTCTTGTTTGATCACCTTGGTGGGTTTAGTGCTAGAGAAACTGGGGGTGCTGGTCTCTGCCAAACCAAGCACTTGGGATTCATCAGTACACCGCTTGCCTCTGGATTTCATCTTATTTCTTGTCTGAATTGGTGTGACAAATTCAGCGACTGTGATTTCATGAAGTTGAGATTCTCATATTCACAATCATCATGTGAAGCGGATGAACCAATAGGAGTGCTTGACATGGGTTCACTATCTTGCATTTTAGAGCTTGATTCATGTGGAAAGCTGTTAGAGATCACATTGCAACTGGAGGGTTCTGAATCCTGCACATGGTCAAACAAAGAAGATAATGTTAGTGGAGTTTCAGATACACAGATACTTCCAGCATGTCAAAGGTTTTAAAAGAATAATCACATCTCCTATTGAATATTCAAATTTTTGGAGCTTATCTACTTCATTACTGTAATCCATCATAATAGAATTTGCAAACTTGTTATTGACATTACTGTCATCCAGCTTTACTTTTAAACTCATTTTTTGTCTGACTAACTTCTGGAGCTCCTTAGGGAATGAGTAGGGCCTTTTGTCCTAGATTATAAGAAACAGGAAAACATATAAGTATGAAAGGACTATAAAATAGAAATATGACTGTACCAAATGTTGTATGATAGCAGTAATAACCTGAATCAATCTGTCTTTCAACTCTTTGGTAGGGACGTCTAGCAACCTATTGGCAAACCTATCAAAGAAGACAACTGAGGTACTTCTAATATGGTCACTGACAGTGTAGTAAATTCTGAATTTGTCATAAAAACTATAATGTGAAGAACCATACCATAGCTTATGACAGATATAATAAGGATGGGAGAAAAAGTTAAAAATGACACAAACTTGGCCTCAACATTGGGTGAATCTTTCTTGCACCCAAAATAGTGGGGTATATTATTCTTCAATTTGGGTTTCACACTACAGGCTTTGCAACCGTCATACATCCAACCAAAGTTGGTCTCCACTTTTTTCATCATTACTTGAATGACAGCTATTGTACTCTATAAATGAAGTAGCCATTACTGGCTAAGAGAAGGATGGAGAACACACAAAACAGCTATAAAAGCTATGTGATACCTGGGTCATTGCTAAAAGCTGGCGTATTGTGTATCTTCTTGGGAAGCTCAATAGATTTGTATTAATGGATGGACTTTGATAAGCTAGAACCTCTTTGGTGAAGCTAAGAGTTTCCTTTAAGCCAAATAAGGGTAACCTGTGTGGATGGATTTTAAATATTAGGTCAAAGTCAGAATAAATAGACGAAACATA
Organism: Adenanthera pavonina; assembly: GCA_026686845.1. NCBI lineage: Eukaryota > Viridiplantae > Streptophyta > Magnoliopsida > Fabales > Fabaceae > Adenanthera > Adenanthera pavonina. The sequence continues at coordinate 18,497,773 of JAIVEN010000017.1, forward strand.
GTAGAATACTTTGATAGTTGAAGTATTACGCTGGATTAGTACCTATCAATCAATTCCTTAACTTGGGGAATATTTGGGTTGAACAAAACTCTTGTAGCTGACCATGAATTGGCGAGTTCAAGCACACCTAGATGTTGAAGGATTAGGATTAGTTTAAACGATGACAAAATAAAGATTTTAATGTCCAAAAAGATAGTGTAATACCATTATTGAGCTTTATACAAGCAAGTTCTAAGAGCACCGCTATTGGTGGTTCCAAATCCTCTTCTTTTGAGTAGAAAGCATCATGGGTGCACTCTCCAAAAAGCACGACATTGATGCAATTGTCCCTAATGATTCACTAAAAAAAATTGAAAGTGCATTTAAAGGAATTTTTGAAAAAATTAAATTTCGAAGCATACTCATGGTCAGCGAGGGTAAAGCAAAGCATTTTATGGCTTTCACTCTTTCTGCTAAACTCATCTAGGTGACCAAAACACTTGAGGAATCCAATAACATCTACGAACAAAAAAAAACAAAGAGTCAGTCTTATGTTGGAATGTGTGAAATCAAAATATGAAAATAAAAAAAATAAGAGTCTAACCTATGAGAACATCGGTGGATGCCGACAATGTCAGATATCGGTTGAAAAGTATGGCACTGAGTAGGAAGAACTACATTCGTTCGCTCTACATGAGTATAGAGGTTAAAAGCGATTCTGTAAGGATGGCTGGTGGGACAATACTGAACATTGTTGTTGAGCACCTTAAAATTCTCAATGATATAGAATTTTCCTTCCACAATCTCCTACTTGTGTTGTTCGAAGAGAGAATTCGTCCCGATTGTCGCTTGTATCTTATTGGCCTAGGGCAAAGGAATAATGAGAAGATGAGTAAATATGAATGTAACAAATCTAAAAAAACATGGGATAAAACGAAACAAATATACCTGCTCGTCCATGAGTATCATATTAATTGATGACATGTTTCTAGGACCAATTTGATTCCGCACTGTCCATCGTCGCCAAATCCTAACTATGATCCTCCAAGTTTCTTCTGAGTCATCCAGATCTTTGATGAGGTCGTGATCTAATTCTGCCATAGGAATGGATGAGAAGAAGTAACAACCTGAAATAAAGAGCAAAGTATGTAGTTTCCAGACAAAGCAAAGGAAGAGGGACAGATGGAAATGATAACTTAGGACATTTGAAAAGTAAGAGCTGTTGATTTAAATAAAAATAAAACCTAGGCATGAGATTTGGGTTTAAATTTTTTGGGGGAAAACTTCTAGGACCTATTGGTTAGAAAGCAGAGTTAAGGTAGGATGTCCCATCCCCATTAACCCAAAATGGGAATTTGAATACGGGAGGGAAATATTTCATGTTAAGTTAAAAAAAAATTAATAGATTTAATGAATCAAATGGAAAATTGCAATTGGAATTTAATGTTGCCTCCCATATTGAAATTCAAATTCAAACGTAATTATTCTAACAACTTCATTCATATTTTGAGTTAATATCAATAGCTAAAAAATAGAGTTTAGGTAGATTGTCCCATCATTATTCTAAGTGAAGTTTGAATAATGGAGGGAAATCCCTCATGCTAAAATGCATTAGCTGAAAAAAGGAAGCAAAAAAAAAATTATGGAGGCAACATTAATTGAATCCGTTGTCACTTATAATGCATGAGCTGATAAAATGAAAAAAGGGAATAACCAAAAATATAAAAAGAACATAGAAAAGAAGATGAAAAGTAGAAAAAGGGTTAATCTAATATCATAAGGTGGAAATAAGAAAGGAGAAGTGGTAATTGAATTAGGAATTAGGAAACAAATAAAATAGCAAGGAAAGATAGGAAAAGAAAGAAAAAAAAAATGGATCCCACAAAAGTGGCAAGTTGAACACAGAGAGCGTGAGAGACTGAGGGTGGAGGTCGGGAAAAAAAAGGACCCTACAAATAATATCATTTGATTGATATTATATAAATAAGAAAAAAAATGATACGTCTGGCAAATATGAAGGGATAAATGGAGACAAATGTCAAATCCACAATGAATATGCACAGAGCCCCAAAAACGAAGCTGAAACTATGCAATAGCTAACAGGACAGCTTGATCCTCCGTTATTATAAGATATTGAAAGATGGAATCTCCACCCTATTCCATTCTCTATAGTAGTTGTTCAGTCCAACCAAACTTACCACAAGTGTTTTTGAAGTTGTGCTTTCGTTCATTGTTGATATAAAATCATGTAAAAGATGAATATCTCTCTTCATTCAGTTGAGGAAGAAAGTCTTATACCAATAAAAGGAAGCTTACAAGTGGTGCAATTATTCTTTAGAAGTCTTTTCTACTTACTTCCATTAAATTTTTCTTAACTTGTTTATAAAATCTAGAGCAAATTTACCTCTGTTTTGGGCTACTAAAACAGAGCATTAATATTGGCACTTTAATTTTCTTTCTTTCATCAACCGACTCACGAGTAATATCTCCATCCGAAACATTTGTGAATAACAACAATGAGGTAATCTTCTTCCCCTTTTGGCCTTATGCTTTTCTTGCTACACACGCTTCTTCCATATATCTATCTTTCTCTCTCCCTTCGTTTCTTTTCTTTGCTTTTGCTTTTGGATTACATGTACCTTATGATGATGGTGAGAGAGGTTCTACTCTAAGAAAGCTTGAAAGATAAATATACCATCCAATTCTAACCTTAGAATCCGCTAGGTAATATTCCATCTATCCTTATGTGTATATATATATATATATGCATACACACACACATATATCCATATTAGTATTGGGTTTTGAAGAAACTCGACCTGTTCCAAATACGAATGGTTTCAAAGATTTGGGTTTTGAAGCATGAAGGTTTATGATCAATCCATGAATGGGAAACAATATATTTTAGAGTAGTCTATGAATGGGCCTTCTGATGTAGAAGGCGTTACCATGGAAGAAGACAAGAACGGCAAGTTTCTGATCTGGGTTTGTGATTCTGGGAATGAAACCTCACAGAGATCACTTTGCCTTTGAAAATCATGATCCTTTGAATTTGACATTGATGATGGGTTCTTTGGATCCGACAGCAGTGTCCCTTATGATAACTAATAAGCAACCACAACATCCACTATTAGCCACATCACAAAATATTTGATGAAGTTTACAGAATATTTAACGAAGTTTATGTCCTATGGCAGTTCTTGATTCAACATAGATAAAGTCAGGGATTAACTCCTCAAATGGCGCAAACTTTAGGGAGCAATTTGAAAAAAATTAAAGTATAGGGAGCAATTTCAAAATTAGTGAATATATATGGGGATCCAAAGCTTAATTTCTTCATTTATGTATTTTAAAATTTCACTTGCATATTCCGTCTTTCTTTTTTTCCTGCTCTACTTTCTTAACATACTATAAATCTCTTAACATATTTATACTAATTTACATAATCTTTAGAACTATTACTTATTTCATATATTTTAAATAATAAATATTATATAGTCCTAAATAAGCCAAATATTTTTAAATACAAAATATAACACTAATAAATTGATATGTGAAATTAAAAACTCACATAACTAAATCTATAACTTTAATATTCCTAAATACCTACTATTTTTTTCCAACCCTTAATAATCTTATTTGAGTTTACTTATCTCCTTTATTTGGTAAATAATCACATTTAATTGACCGTAAAAAGATAAAAGATCACCATAATTCTAATGGAAAGAAGAGTAACACCAATAACAATACAGGTAATGGTTAAATATCAATAGTAGCAGCACCATCAACACTACAAAAACTGCAAGAAACAAAATAGAACTATAATTGAAACACCTTACCATGCTCTTCTTATTGACAAGTCTTTGCGCAATTTTGGAATGCAAAGGGAGAGATGTTGCATAGAGTTTTATAGGGAGAGATATATTATTATGGGTGAAAGAGTCTAATACGAAAGAAATATTGGTATGGGTAAGAAAATTTTATAAGGAGAAAGATGTTAGTCATTATAAATGTAAGTCTTAGTTAGATAGTGAAATCCATGAAACTAGAGGAAGTATATTACAAAAAACCTTTAGTTGGCATGGGTAAGAGAGTTTTATAAGGAGAGGGATATTAGTCACTATAAATGTGAGTTCTAATTAGAGGGTAAAATCTAAGAATTTGAGAAAATATATTACATAAAAAGTTTGGTTGAGTCAAAATTTCACTTTAGTGATTCAACAAAATCAAAGCACTAGATTCTAAATATATTCATTAGATAATTAGTTTATGCACAATGTTTGTTAATGATTTGGTATTTTTGTCCTTTTTTTAAAAAAATCATTTTTTGGGAAAAATTAATCTTTTACCCCCTATAATTTACTTCATTTTTAAGTCAGGCCCTAGGTTTTAATTATCGTTAAATTAAAGGTTAAAAAGATTTTTATTTTTTTTGCTATCTATTGTCATATATATTATATAGTATTGTCTTGTATAATATGGTATTTGGTAAACACTACAAATCGTTAAAATAAAAATTTTATCATATTTGGATTTCCTCCCTAAATTCCGTTGCTTATAAATATAAAGCATTTAAGTTATTTTTATATTTTTAATTAATTTATGACAATTTTATTCGATATTATCCTATTAAATCTTATATTCTCAAGTTTTGTTATATACTTCCTCTTATCTAAAATATAAGGAGTTTTCTAGAATATTTATTTAATTCATAATATAAGGTGTTATGTAATCTCTAGCAGTAGTTTATCTTTTTTATCATTATTTATTGATGATTAGTCTCGTGACTTATAATGGAAAAGAGTGGAAACAGTTTTAATTATTGATAATTAATAAGGATAAAAATGATATGTTAAATTTTTTAAAAAAATTTAAAAATATAACTAATTTTTTTAATGCGTGAAATAATTAAAATTTTCTTATATTTTAAATCTTGAAAACAATATTTATGTACGTATTTATGTATTGAATTGTTAGTTGTTAAATATATATAATTTTATTTTAAAAGGAAAAGGAAAAAAAAAAGCTGACATCACACATAGCGTCTAGTCGGGTGGCAGTCAAACGCGATTATTTAGGACACTGGAAAACTCACCCATTTAAAAAATTCATGGCCTACGCTCATCTCTTCCCCTCCCACTTCCATTCCCAGGTACGCCTCCTCTCTTCATTTTCAGTTGTTTGGTCCATCGGAAAATGATCCAACGTAGGAACCCAGAGAACTGTACAAACTTCCAGCTTAATTGCCCCTTATCCCGATGCTTAATTTAGCTGAACTCGTGTGTATTTGGGCTTTTGATGTCAGCCAAGGAGGACGAACTGTCCATTTATTTATTTTCTTTGGGGCCTTTCCGGAAAATGGGAAGAAATTAAGATTGATAGCAGGTAGAAGAGAGGAAAACATGGTTTGTGAAATGAGCAACGAAACTAAAGTCACTTTTGATATTCAAAAATTAATATTTGCTCTATGTAAGCGTGTTCTTTTTCTAGAAATAGACATTGCATAATTGCAATGCTGAAGACTGAAGCATCTAGTTCCATAGCAATCAAATCGAGAGTAACTTTTGCATGTCATGATTTTTCTAATGAAGATGCTTTCTTTTGCTCTCTTACTTTTCTTTCTCCCATTTTCCCCGTGTACTGGGCTCACCATTCATGCTTTTCTGTTCCTCCCCTTATTTATTGTCTTTCTCTAGAGCTGTCGGAAGCCAAATCCAATCCAGTTTGCTCCACAAGTGTTTAAACAAAGTAGGAGCTTAAGCTTCCTGTTTCAGAATTCAAAAACTAATAAAAAGAATCCAAGGCTTTTGGTGAACTTACAAGCAGATAGATCTTCAGCAACCATGCATAATCCTCAGACGAAAGTTCCTCATGTACTTACCGTTGCTGGCTCTGATTCTGGGGGCGGTGCTGGTATTCAAGCAGACCTGAAGGCTTGTGCAGCGAGGCGGGTGTACTGTTCCACTGTGATCACTGCAGTCACTGCGCAGAATACTGTTGGAGTCCAGGTGGAAATTTCATGTTTATTTCATCACTTTTTCTTATCTTTATTTCAAGAAAGTTAAATAAGAAAAAACAAGAATTTAATTTCACTTCATATTGTATGATAAAGATAAATTGGAACAGAGGTGTTAAAGCTAGATATTTTTATTGGGCTACCAAAGCAGTAAGTTGGCTTGGTTTAATATTCTTAGTATAATGAATGTTGGCCAACCTTTTAGTTTCATATTAGTCAAATCTCACAGTAAAGTTGACACTTAATTCCTTTTTGATAATACCATTCTCAAATACATGGCAATTGTCAGGGGGTGGACATCATGCCTGAGGATTTTGTGGCTGAGCAGCTAAAGTCTGTGCTGTCTGATATGCATGTTGATGTGGTAAGGCTACTGCTACTTTTTTTTTTTTGGTAATAACCATCTTATATCCTGCCATTATTTTGAGCTCCAACTAATCCATATCAAGCTACAGTCAGGCTCCATTCAGGGGAGAGCTCACCCAAAGGCATTTTCTACTTGTTTCTAGTATTTTGATGGTTGTAATTTCATAGGATGTAGTTGACTACCTGAGGCATTAAAAAACAAAAAACAGAAAAAGGAAGAAAAAGAATGGTGTGATAAAGTAAGCACAAACATGTTCACGATTGTATGCAAATGTTTGCATTCAAAGAATAAAGTAGAAATAAGGGTTGTCTTGAATTATGGGTATATTGTGAGAGGGCAATTATATGGTAGTCTTCAGATATAATTCTTAATCGAAAAGGGTTGTTATTGAATTCTAATCTCTTTGATATTGAAATTTTGAAATAAAAAAGATTATGTGTAGAGGTTTCTACTTGACATGCCTTGTGGTATGGGCTACTGCAATTGCTAATTTATTTTCCTCCTATACTAAATATCTGCCTAGGTCAAAACAGGCATGCTGCCAACTCCTGGCATAGTGAAGGTCCTTTGTCAGAGTGTTAGGGAATTTCCTGTCAAAGGTATTCACCTTTACAGAAATTGCTTTTGTGTTTATTATTTTATTGGAGTTGCTTCTGATTGACTTAGTTCTATCGCTGAAAGCAGCTCTGGTTGTTGATCCTGTCATGGTTTCTACCAGTGGAGATGTACTTGCTGGTCCTTCTGTTCTAGCTGGATTTCGGTTAGTTTTGCTGCTCCTGGACTTTTACTAAGCATCTATATGGCATAAAGTATACCATAGTCTTACAGTAACACTTGATAAATGGATAACAACTGTTTCTATATTTATTGTAAGTTTACTTTAATATGGTTGGAAACTAATTGTGCTTGTTATTGGTTTTATATTTCAGGGAGGAACTTCTCCCCTTGGCCAACATTGTAACCCCAAATATAAAAGAGGCAGCAGTCTTACTTGGTGGTGTGCCAGTGAGATCAGTTTCTGATATGCGTGCTGCTGCAAAATTAATACATGATATGGGTCCTAGGTTAGTTGCTGCAATGGCATTTATCTTTCATCTGTCATGAATGTTTATTTACCTATGCTAGTATGCTTTGAGATTCTTCTGGACTTTTGGCATCAAACCATTTGTTTGGTACAGCTTGAGCTTTACGAGATATAATACATGAAACTTATAAAGTATTATTTTATGGTTCACAAAAATGTGAAACTGAGAGAATATAATAGCTAGTTGCATAGTACTGATAAAATAAATTTATGACTATGAATTGCTGTATTTAATCTACTTACTGAAAGTTTTCATATGAGAGAGCATGAATTACAGTGTATTGCATGGTGTAGCTTGTTGAATTGTTTTTCAAAAGTATGATACCCAATAATTGCTTGACTCTAGCATAAGTTTCTAACGTTGCATATTTAAAAGGGTTTAGCATCTTGACAATCAATTCAGGTGTATAGACATAAGTCATAGAGGTGATGAATATAAATCTGGGGTATGTGGTTTAAGAGAAGTGTGATTTGGCAAATAATTTATTCTCACTTCAGGACTGTACTTGTCAAAGGTGGTGACCTGCCCAATTCATCAGATGCCATTGATGTATTATTTGATGGTAAGACTCAAGTCTTTAAATCTGAGATACAGCAACTTTCTTGCTTTACTTTTCTGTTTTTCCCATTTTAAAAATGTACGCCCAAATCTATGTTTAAAATGAACTCCATTTCTAGGTCTTGAGTTTTGCAGGTGAGGAATTCTATGAGCTCTGTTCTTCACGTATAAATACCCGCAATACTCATGGTACTGGCTGTACTTTGGCATCATGCATAGCTGCAGAGCTGGCAAAAGGGTCCTCAGTACTTGAAGCTGTTAGGGTGAGTTTGGCTATCTCAGTTCACCACTATATCCTATCCTGAGATCTCATATTTGTAAATATTCTGGTTGTTTGACCTGATGGCCTTTTATTTATCCTTACACATGATCTTAGTGACTAAATAAGTCCATATTTATATGTTACTTTGGAGTTCATCTCTAACCAAATAATGCTTGAGTTTACAAATTTTTTTTTTTTTTGGTTTTCATGAGCATAATTGCAACAATGTACTTTAACTTTTCAACATGTGATGATTTACAAATTTGTTTTCTTTTGTACGTGCATGTTGTGTGAGTGTGCTGTTGGGGAGGGGAGATGGATATCATAGAATCAATGATTTATTACCATCTGAGAACTCAGTTTTTCTTCTATGGCTTCACCTTGTTATAGGTTTAAAAACAGTATCCTTTGTAACATAGTTCCAGGTTACAACGTAGGAAATTTGAAACCAGTATAATTCTCATCCGCTGATGCTACTAGTGGGATTGTACCTTTTATGAAAACTGTATTATGAAGAATTCTGTTGAAGCCAGCCTTTATGTTGCTTGGGAAATTCTCCATCCCCAACTCTTTCTAGTGATGTAGATGAAGAATAATACATGTTGGTTTAATGAGGCCTAAGCAAATTATCCTCCCCTGTCTGGGGCAATTACATGTTTAAATATTGCACAATCCATAAAGTTCTCCTTTCTTCCTCTTGGGTTGTGGCAGGTAGCTAAACGTTTTATCGAGACTGCCTTGGATTATAGCAAAGAAATTGTGATTGGAAATGGAGTCCAAGGCCCTTTTGATCATTTTTTTGCACTTAAAAATATTAGTCAGAGTTCTTGCAGACAGGATAAATTTAATCCAAAGGACTTATTGCTATATGCTGTAACGGATTCAGGCATGAATAGAAAGTGGGGCCGTTCCATTTCCGATGCTGTTAAAGCTGCTGTAGAAGGAGGTGCTACCATTGTTCAATTAAGGTTTGTTTTATAATGTGCTTTGCTTTTTGAGTCATATAATAACTATGATACAGAAAACCATCTTCCTTCCCATCTGTAATTTGTCACAGATGTCATTATCTATGGTTTAATATGCCCTGTCAAACTATGCTAGAGATCTGGTAATCTATATGGAGTATAAATCATGAGGAAAATGTTTCTTTTTTCACTGATTTGTAAATTATGACTAAATATCTCCTTTTTGTTCACGTGTCCCTCCGCAGATGGCTGTAATTTCAGGTCTGAGTAGTTGAACTTGAACAAAAAATAGTGGACCATTATTCTTGTTTTATTGTCACGTGTCCTTGTTTTTTCAGCTTCCTTTTATCTTCTCTTTTCCCTCCATCTCTCTGTGACTCACTCACGTTACGTGTTTTCAGTCAAGGGAGTCCTTAAGCTTTATTAGTATCTACTTTTAATAATGTTGAATTATATATCATGTAGACAAGCTTACTTGTGCTATAATTAAATTTCACGAACTTTAGATTTGTGCAAAGCGCCATTTATTGATCTCATTCAGCAGACATTCCTATCCTCAAACACCTCCGCATCAATGAGGGTATTCAGATTTCTGCAGAACACAATTAATTATAGTCTCTTTTTGCGAAGGGTCTGGGAGAATGTTTACTTATCTTGTCAGTCAAGTTTTTTGTTGTTATGCCTACAAGAGAGTCTGCAGTGGGTAAAACCAGGAAAATGAGTTATATTTTCTGTTGGGAACATTATTCCTAGTTTTCTTTTCCTGCTTATTGGGAATTCCAGATTTTCTACCTAGTGGATTATAGCTTGTCTGCAAAAATGCTAGCCTACTAGCCCTCTTTTCTTGTTAATTGTATGCTTTAGCCCTGTATCACATAACCTAATTGCCTGGCTATCTAGCTTTGTCTCACTCAACTACGGATATTACTTCAATATCTGAAGTATCTATGAGGCTACCCTCTAATGGCAAGCATTTGTCAATGATCCCTTAATTTGGTCTCAAATGCTTACTTTAGTAAGATGGTGCCTTTCATTATATTCCCGATAGTAGTTCTGGCTTTGCTTTGCCAACTTCAAAAGGTTGAGATGAATATTTGCCCAACATCCCAAGTTACGTTGTAGTGCTTTTTGGGTCACTCTCCTTGAATTGTCTTGATCCATGTTTGACTGTTGCATGCTTATCTCCTATACTTAAGGAGTTAGGTGTGGGGGAAAAAAACTTAGGGACTTAAGATACAATTATATCTCATCTGCTAATTCTTGTACAGGGAAAAGCATGCTGAAACACGAGAGTTCTTGGATGCTGCTAAAGCATGCCTTAAAATATGCCGTTCCTTTGGGGTACCTCTACTAATAAATGATCGTATTGATGTGGCCCTTGCTTGTGATGCTGATGGTATTCATCTTGGTCAGTCTGACATGCCTGCACATGTTGCCCGAACTCTTCTTGGTCCTGAAAAGATAATTGGTGTATCATGCAAGACACCAGAGCAAGCCCAGCAAGCATGGATTGATGGTGCTAATTACATTGGTAGTGGTGGTGTATTTCCCACAAGTACCAAGGAAAACAATCGCACCATCGGCATAGATGGGCTAAAAGAAGTATGCCTGGCTTCTAAACTGCCTGTGGTTGCAATTGGTGGCATCGGACCGTCAAATGCACGCACTGTAATGGAAATCGGCATGCCAAATTTGAAGGGTGTTGCTGTTGTTTCAGCTCTATTTGACAGGGAGTGCATTCTGACAGAAACCAGAAACTTGCTTACGCTGTTAAGTGAGGCAGCGGTACTGAAGAAATGAGAATAAGTTCTGCAAATGTGAGTGCAATGCTTGCAGATTGAGGTTTACAATTTGTGCTCCGGGTTTGGAAGAGTTTTACTTACTTTCACTATTAATGGAAACTTGTAGTAGCAGATTCTGTAGACAGATTTCTATTAAAGTTAAGAATCCATGCAATGCTCAGTGCTCTGTAAAACATGACAATAGTTGGAGTTTTCACCAGTTTGCCTTTATTGTCAATAATTGCAGAATTGTTGGTAGTTCTATTTTTATGGCTTGGTGAAGGGGACTGCTCCCTGTGTGTTGCTGTTGAACTGTGGTGCATCTTGATGAAATGCCTTACAGGAAAACAACCAAATTGGGTTCCCAATATTCATCGTCTCTTTAATCTCCATCTCTTTTTTAATCAACTGTATACACGCACTCTTTTAAGTGTTGGGGGATTTGGTTCCAAAATTAACCTGGATGATAAACCTATCTATTACTTCATCCGATCCTTTTTATAAAATACTTTTAATTATTTCACACAAATTAAAATAATTAGTTACATTCTTAAATTCTTCCAAAAAAAAAAACATTCACTTTTTATCCCTATTAATAAAAATAATGCAATGTTTATTATATATATTACATGGGCTATCAATCATTTAAGTGGGAAAATGTGTTAAAAGCAATTAATACAAGGACTATATATATTACTTAAACACCAATCAAACTTCACTTCATATTATAATTTATGAAGCTAACAAATAAATAATGAAGGGTAAAAATGAATATTTTTTTAATATTTGATGGTGCCTTATATTAAGGATAATAAAAAATTTCTAAATGTCCCTTTTAATTAGGGCTGGATAGAGTATATCATTACTTGTAGGTTTTAAGTTTATATATTCGTCTTGTAACAGTTATAGGCATTCCACTCACCTGTTTTGAATGAATAAATGAAAAACTGGGTTGATATCTGCGTAAGAGCAACCAGAGCCTTCCTCATTAACGGGATATCATATTCTAACAATTAATAGTTACATTTTTTTAGTATTTGTTATCAATTTATTTACAAAATTTGACGATAATCATTTGAAAAAAACAATTTTGAGTCTTAATTTAAAATTATGACAAATCAATATATATTGTGATAGAAATCTGATGAAACCAGCCCAGTGGGCCAATGTACGCTAGGAAGGTTGCCCAAACCCATCCCCAGAGAAATGGCGCAGGGTATATGCTATAAAGAAGCAAGTTCAGTGTATTAAGAAATAATAAATTTGTTATAAATAATATAAAAAAAAGTGTTTTAATTCCATAAATGCACTTGAGCGTTACAAAGAATCCAAATCCAGCAACCTAAGAGGACTGAAATGTCTTTTTATAAGGAGATAGAGTGGGACTAGGGAGGTTTTCTTCAGGGGTTCATATTTGCTTTCTTGTGTTATTTTCAGTATTTTTAGTGTTGCTTTCTCTCTGTGCCATTGGCTGTGGCTAAGGACGATGAGTTTGGATTCTCTCATGGTACTTTCTCTAATGTTCTTTCAAGAGCAGATTTTGAAATTCAAGCTATTGGAATTAAGTGTGTGCATTTATTTCCCTCCAAGTGATTGGAGGGAGCAAGACCCCTCCCATCAATCAATACGGGAGAAGCAACACAAAATTGATACTCCACCGTCCATTTTATACTTTATTTCTAAATAATTGTGACTTTAAAATTTAAAAAATACATCGTCCGTCTCTTAATATAAGGGATAAGAGAAAAAATTACATAGATTAAAAAAATAATAAATTTGTTTAGAATATAAAACAATTTCAAAAAATACTCTTATTTAATATTAATAACTTTTACATAATACAATTAATACAAAATAAATTGTATTGGAAAAAATGACATCTTAATTAGGGATATTTTTGAAAAAAAATATTAAATACACTAAATAAATCTCATATGTTTCTTTTATTTTGAAACATAGAAACTTTTTTAATTGTTCATTATATTAAGATACGGGAATATCATTAATTATTTTTTTTTAACAATTTTATCTTTCAATAATAATAAAGAAAAAGATAAATATAAAAAAAGTATTACTCCCTCCAATTCGTAATATAAGTCACTTCCAACTATCACATCGAAACTAAAAAAAAGTTGTTACATTATTAAAATTATTTTAAAATTAATATGATTTCTATCTTTACTTATAATAAATATCACAAATTTAAATAATTTACACTATCTTTCTTTCTCATAAATAAAGGTACTTTAGAGATAAATAATTAATACTCCAAAAACTTGTAGAATGTGACCTATATTTAGAACTAAAGAAAATTTCTAGAATATAACTAGTAAAAAGGATAAGAGGGAGTACTGCATAACTAATAAAAGATTTATACTCCCTCTTGGCAAAAAAACCACTCCCTTTGTTCCCAATTATAAGTCATATTCTAGAAAAATTAGAGTATACAAAATATAAGTCACTTTGTAAATATTAAATATCAATTTCTATGTTTGTCTCTCATTAAATAATTATGGTGAAAAGAAAATAAAAAAGATATAATTAAGATAAAGTATAAATTAATCAAGGTAATATTTAAAAGTTATGATAAAGTTTACAAAGTTCAAGGAGTTTAATTACTTTTAACTATTTTTTCTTAATATATGTAAATCGGTTAAAAATTGTTTATAATAGGAAAAAGAGGAAGTGCTTCTCAAAGATTAACAAGGTTAGTTAAAATTTATTGATCTCATTTAATTTATAGCAAAACATGCTTTTTTTTTTTCAAAATTACTTTTAATTAATAATTTTTATACTAGATCAATTAATGATTATTAAGAATTACAAATTTCCCCAAGTTTAATGAAGGGTATTATTGAAAAAAATATTTATTATACTAGACATTTATATTTATTTCTTATATTTCAAACCAAAAATCCAAAACAACTCTCCCAAAAAATTTTTATATTTAAGACAAGAGGAAGTAATAAAATACAATCACATTTTATTAATTCTTAAGTTATTTATTAGTTTTTTTTAATCTATTTGCATGACTCCAAAATATTAGTTGTTCAAGAAGAAACGGAGTATAGTATTATTGTGCCTTTATTTGATTCAACTTTAATAACCACGCTAAAAATTGACTGTGATTATATTAGCTACCGACTAATTATACACATCCTATTCTAGTACTACCTCTTTCCCTAACTATAAGAAAATTCTTAAACTCTTCTTTTGTTTCAAAATATAAGAGACATAAAGTAAATTTCTTAAGTAAATAAAATAGTTTTTCTTTTATGCCCTTCATTAATTACAATAAACTAATTAAGTTATAGCCATTTACACCCTCCACTTAGACTTTTAATATGGACATTTTTAGAAATAAGATTCAAAGTGTAGCATAATTAATAAGTTTAACTAATAAAACTATTTTCTTATTAATATTAATAAAATAATTATTTATTTTTTATATTTAGGAATAGAGTACATCTAGTATTATAGGTAATAATAGTCTCTTCACTTAACGGACACCGTCCTCAATTTGAATGTTCTTTTTACAAGAACAAGTATTTCTTTTTCCCGTGAAAATGAAGTTTAAGTGAATTGTGCCTTTATGATGTATAGATTATATTTTTACTATTTTGACCATACTTAGCAAAACAATTAATTAGTCTTTACTCATGATTCTGTTGGAAATTTTTCACTAGTCAGATCTAACAATTTAGCTCTCCAAAAAAGAGACAAGCAGCATCAAAATTACCATTTTGGTACCCGAAAGTGTTCATTTTGTCATTTTTATTCTAGAAAGATAATTATGTCCTCAAGCCCATAAAAAAAATGATAGTTTTATCCATTTAATTTAAATTTAGAGTTCTTTAAAGATACATCAATTTGATTCTAGTGTAAATTATATGTTAACTAGATTTTTCTCTCCCATTCCCGTGAAGATGCGGATGCATGCGTGGACACAAGAACGTTTTATTTAGTTTTAAAATGTATTAAATTTAAAAAAATCTCATCATTAACTCTCCTATCCAAAAAAAAATTATATCAAATGCTATTAATTAAAATTAATATAAATTGAGAAAATAAAAAAGAAGAAGAGAGAATGTGGTGCCCACCTAAGATAATGAAAAAAGATAAATCCCACTTATAGAAGAAAAAATGAATGAATAAAGAAAAAATTAGACTTACTTAAAAAAAAAGAAAACAGAAAAAAAAAAGAGGGAGAGCCCAATAAATAGAGTCGCACTGTGCGCCTAATGTACAATATGACTCTATTCTACTTTTAATTATATATAGAATATAGATGTCAAGTTAATGGTGTTCTTCAAGGGAACCAACTTTGTCTGAAGAAACATTAGTGCCCAACATAACTGGTTAACAATGCAATTCAAATTTTAGATTGGAAAAAATTAGCTCACCTTAACAATGACAAAAGTCACGGCAGAATTGAATCAATGTGTTTCTTGAAAAAAGTTAGATTAATTCCATGAATTTTTACTAAAACTAATTCCATAAACACATATATAGTTATATATTAATCAATATTCTGAAAATTGAGTTAAATTGGCCAGTTTAACTGAGAACTAGTGTCTAATCTAGCTCAGAGCATAGGGATACTCAAAGCATCTTAGAACCAATCAAGAATAAGTCAAACTGATTTTGAATGGGTAAAACTAATAGGTTAATTAGTTTGAATGTTCTTAAGAAAAAGAAGCAAAACGTAGAATCACATAAATGAAGAAGAAATAAGTAGAAAATGAAAGAAAAATAAAGAAAAATGAGATGAGGAAAAAGAAAATGAAAGAAGATAACTGATCGGGCAAGTTGACCGGTTTAAATCTTGAACTGGTGTCTTATTTAGTTTAATAGTCAGTCTAGTTTTCTTAATATTGATATTAATGTTGCATATTCGTAATGTTTTCCTACATTTACCTGTTAGGTACTAAGTTCTATTTTTACCTTCAAGCTGGAAAAGATAACCCATTTGGTTGCACCAATTGGGAAAAAAATGTCTTCTCATTATTAAAAGAAAAAAAGATATGTAATATTTATTATAATCTTTTCATCATTATTCAACAATAACTATCTATTTTTATTAACACTTTTTATAGATGAGCATGAGTGATCTTACTCTTCTATAAAACTATCCTTTTAATTCTATTTTTCTTTTCTTTCTGTTGCATTCTATATACCAAATGTTTCCTAAACAAAACAAAAGGAAACCAGATATCACATACCATTATATGCCCGCGCCAAGAGAAAGAAAGTTAAGAATGCAGGAGAGAGCAAAGAATGAAAGCCGCCTCCATTTCTATTTTCATATCCAAGATCACAAGTCAATCTGGTTTGTAACACAAAGTTACAATTCACAACATTCTACAACATAAAAAAATTTACATTCATTTATTCAGCTATGGGTCCTAAGCAGAAAACCAAATTTTGTACAGAGGAGAACCCTCAACTTCAAGTTATCCAGGAGCAATGGAAATAAAAAATCAAATGAACTATCTTACGATCTTGAACATATTTTCAGCTTACATTAATGTCGCCGCTGGCCCGTGCCTCCTTGACTCTCTTTTCATACTCATCTTCTTCTTCCTCACCATTTGCAACATCATTTGTTTTGTCTCCCCCTTCTCCCCCCTCACCATTTGCAGCATCATTTGTTTTGTCTCCCCCTTCTTCTCCTTCTTCTTCCCCTCCCCAGCCAAACCCTCCAACTGACCTAGAATCTGAGGGTGGAGTTTTAGCCTCTTCAACAATTTTCATTACGTCTTCTACACTCTGAAGAGAAAATGTAGGGTTTTCTTTTTTGTAGTAGACAGCTTGGGCCGTTTCTGTCAACTCCCTTGGCAAGTTCTTCAAAAACCATGGGTGGGACTTGATTTCTTTCATGGTTATTCTCCGCAATACAATTGTGATATAGTGTGAAAAGCACACTACTTGCAGCAGTTAATAGTATATTAAAGGAGAAACTTTTTCTCTGAAAATAACATAACATGTTAATGAAGAATGGGAAGAGAATAAGAAAGATAATATTAATTATTTATAAATTAGGAACAAACAATAAATATAAGAAATAATATTTTAATAATGGTTAAGATTAGGAACTTTTTCTTAATAAAAAAAATAGGTTAAGTGAGTTAGATCTCAAGATTCACTAAGGCCATGACAGGCATAAACAGCAGAAGTTAAACCTGCACCTTTGTGATATATAGGTCTAGTCCTTGTTAGCTGAACCCACCTTAACCTTTATTGGCATAAACTAATCTTTTAGTTACCTTGTTTTATTCAAATGATAGTACTTATCGATTTAACTATCTTTTATTAGAATTGAAATTTAATATTATCTTTTATTTTTAAAATATTAGGAATTATCTTTTGAATTCTATCTAAAGTCAATAGTCATTAGGGTTACGACTATTGATTGTTTACAAAAGTTTATTATTTATAAAATTCACTTGACTTTCTTTCCTCCTCCCTTCGTCTCTTTCCCTTTATTTCTTTAACATTTCCCTCCTTTTCCCACCTCCTTTTCCACTTATATTTCTATCGTCCAACATCAGAGGCACTATTTTGGAAGACCTAATGATGTTGTGTTGAGCGGCGAGGAATGTACATTTGATATATTTTTATTGAAAAAACTAACAGCAAATAATTACAAAAAGTTTTGTCATATATGAAAAAGCATATTGAGATGTTAGCAAACCACACTGGATTTTCCTATTTCCTCACGAAGCTCTCATGTCCAAAAAAAATTTTGGGTTCCCAAAACAGGTTGGAGTAATTTACCCTAAAAAAATATACAGAATGATCAAGTCAACCATAAGTAACTACAATTATGAAAACACTAGAAGGGATATGATGTATATTGCATTTCCTCATGCCATAGCTTGGAAGTTCTCATATTAAATAACTAAAACTCTAAGACTGGTCAAAAGCATAGCATATATGCATACCCTTGCTGGATTTGCAACAAAAATGCACGATAGCAGATGCTTACAGTCTTCAGATATGTGAACATAGTCTGGGATCTTGTATTGAACAGCCATAATCCGCTGGGTAAGAAGGTAGGGAATCAGAAAGAGTACACATTACTTGATCCTATCAATAGATTTGGTAAACATAAATGGAAAATTACATTTATGGTTTTTCTGAAGTTCTTAGAGTCTTCTGGGTCCTCAAATGGGTATGCTCCCACCAGCATCACATAAAGAGTTACTCCACAGGACCATACATCAGCCAACTGAACAAGCAAGCAGAGTAGAAGAACAAAGATAATGAAAAGCATTCACATTAATTCAAAGAAGCTAATCAAGCAAGATTTACTTCTTCCAGGGACAATTAAGTTCATGGATAGAGAGAGACATCAATCATCATTGACAACAACATAAGTAATATGACTCTTCCCAGTTATATTAAAAAAAAAATTCCATCTTTCGCTATGTTAAACATGGATAGCAGATTGCAATACAAAACAGCGGAAGTCATGTGATGAAGTCAAAAGATAATATGGAAATCATAATAATCACAGACAACCAAAATAAAATGCCCTCTCCTTTATCTGGCTAAATTTTGGAAGAACATTCAAACATCGCAAGAATTCACTATTAGGAATCCATGCTTCAGTAAATAAAATAAATATTTGCAATGTGCATTGGGAGTTTCCAACCTGCTTTATTCATATATAATTTTGCTCAACATTCTGCCAGTGAAATGTAGATTCACAGAGTCATCAAACACCTTGCACATAAATATTTGTAACTTTGAACTTATTTTGCACAAGTACGTTGCTTGATGGCCTCATGCAAATAAAATAATCAGTCAAACACAAGAAACTTTGATTGCACACTGATTTCAGTGATGACAGCATCATACTTATCAAACTTCTTCCTACCAAGTCAAAACATTATATATGAGTAGACACATTAAAAGAGGAGACAACAAGTTGCAAACAACAGTCAAACATTTTTTTTTTGTTATACTTCACAAGGGGACTTACAGCAAAATTTAAATTTCTCATATCATATGTTCCATTCAGTTTAATAGTCTGCTATTCACAAGCCACAAAGGATATGGGGCATAGACAATCCCTTGACAAATTGGGAACATAAGTATTAAAAACATCATAAAAGAAGGTTTCAAACAGTCAACAAGTGAGTGCACTATTTGATAGAAATGTCTAAAGAGAATTTACATGTACAATACCTCAAGGACTATAATTTTCTTGACATGAAAAAAGCTAGACAGTGCCTATTTATAAAATAACATCATAAATAGCTTTTTGCTTTCCTTTCATGATGACAGCAACAAAAAGGGTGTAACCTTTTCTTCCTTTTGGACAATAGAAACTTTTATCATCCATCATACTTCCTACTTACCTTTACAAGAGATGCTATGTGTGTTTGTGTGTGCGCTGCCATGCAGGTATATTAAAGCTCTCTGTCACAATCTAAATCTTTAGCATAACAGAAAATAGATACCTTGCCATCATATTCTCTGCGTGAAAGAACCTCTGGTGCAATATAGGCTGGAGTTCCCACTGTTGATTTTGGCCTTGAATGAAGCAGAGATGACTAGAAAAAATAAATCTAATCATAAGTGGTTATGGTCAATTATACCTCTAGAGCATTCAGTGTTAATATCAAACCATAATTAAACCTTAGAATAACCAAAATCACAAATTTTCAGACGCGGAGCAGGGCTGCCATCCAGTAAGGTATTCTCCAGCTTCAAGTCTCGATGGCAGATTTGCTGCAGAACAAGGAAGATTACATGGAAAAATGACCAAAGAGAAGAGGCAAAGAAACAGAATACTTGACACACTGATACGCACAATCCATTCTCAATTTAACAAATCTTTTACCAAAGAATGGCAGTAGCTAACTCCTGATATGAGCTGCTGGAAGAAATATCTAGCCTGAAATATTTCAAGAATATGATAAGAATCAGAAATAAAATAATAATTCTTCCCGCACCTGGTTGCCAGTAGAAAGCCAGAGGGAGGTGAAGAATAGATAAGCAACTAATCTTTGTCATGTAGGCATCAACAACAAACAAGGAATGGCTCTCCATGAAGCTTATGTACTAATTATGCCTTCCCATTCAATAGTTAGAATTTGTTACTTTGACTACCTCAAAATGGATTTCTTTGAGATTAGATGCCATTTTCAATTAATAGAAGTTTCACACACACAGATGCACACATATATCATTTAGCTTTGGTATTTTTAAACGATTTGATGCTAGTGTTCCCCCTTATATAACATCCTAAGTTTTTCAGTTGGATTCTTCATAAATAAATTCAATATAAATTCCACTGGTTGTTGGTAAACTACAATTTTTCAGACAATTTTAGATCAATTGTTACATGTCATGACTTAGGAATTCAGAGAACAGGTTTGACCTCGTCACATAACCTAGGATGCATGATTTTGGGGCGTTTGAATTTGCCAATCAGTTAGATACCCTCTTGCTCTTATTCTTCAGGCTACATTCACCCATCAGACAATGGAAAATGATTATTTATGAATTGGATCTCCACATTTTTTCTTAGTTATTTTTAATTTAATTAAAAAAGGAAAAACCTCATCTTCACTGAATCTTCCAGCAGTGCAAATCCGATCAAAAAGCTCTCCACCAGCTGCATACTCCATGACTATTACAAGATGTGTTGGAGTCAGAAACACCTGCAAAACTGAAATCACATATCAGAAAACCTGAAAATAATAGTAGCCAAGCCAATACTCGATGCCAAAGAAGACATATAGGCACAACCACGCGAAGATACTGACCTCCTTGAACCGAATTATGTTTGGGTGGCAAAGAGATCTATGGTTTATGATTTCCCTGGCTACATTCGCATCAATCTGGAATATATCAATTAAAAAAACAAATAAAAAAAATGCACATAGACACAGACAAAAGCATATAGAAATGCATATAAAAAAAAAAAAAAAGATACAATCACATGATGACATGCATGTATTGAAGTTAAGTGATGTTAATATAGCTACTGGACTGAAAAAAACAATGTAATACGTCAGTCCTCTTGCATATCAACTAAGCAATTCAATTTAAGTATAGAAATTGTACGTACCCTGCGTCCTCGTTCAATGTATTTCATGGCAACAAGCTCCTTGGTCTCTTTGTTTCGCATCAGCTTAGCCACCCCGAAATTCCCAGATCCTATGTCCTTCACTAGCTCGTGCTTCTCCATCCCGCTTCCTCCTAATTAACACCCTAGATTCTTACGCTGTTTTGTACAGGAGATATAAAGGAAAATTTCGATTCTCGAACACCAAACAAGATAGGAAAAATCTCAGATGGAAAATGGAAAATAAGGTGAAGTGAAGGCTAAAAAATCTGACCGGGGTATAAATTTGGGAGAGTTTCAAAGGCAAGCAAGGAAACGTTTGTGCAGTTCGTAGGTGAAACTCGTCAATTTATTCAATCGAGGGAATAAGAATGAAAACAACTTTAACGCTCGCTTATGGGCATATTTTGCCGTGGGAATGTGTGAGAGAGAGAAAGGGACAGGCGAACAGTGCTTGCGTAGAGAGAAAATAAAAATAAGAAAATTATTTAAAGGAAAAAAACAAAGAATATCTCAAGGCACCTTCGCGGACATAATAAAGCACTTGGAGAGTGATGATGGCTGGAAATTTCTGATCGATTTGGGAAAAAAAGCAGCTAGGGCCTAGACATTAAAAAATTTTATAAGAGAATCCAAAAAGATCAATACTTCCTTTAATCGTATATATAAAATTTGTTATATTAATCCTAAATATAAGATATTTTATAATATATTAAATAATATTTATTATATATTTTTAAAAATAATATTTAAATTTAATATATTTAAAAAAATTTTAAATAAAAATAATTTTAAAAAAATATTAAATTTAAAAAAAAAATTAAAATAATTAATTAGTTTTAATTTTAATTCTTTATTAGTGATACAGTTAAAAAAAATCTTATTTTTAAGGAGTATTAGGAAAATAATTTGATGTGTTTCTTTGCCAATGGAAGTTAACGGCTTGTACATCCTCAGATCGTTGATATATATATATATATATTATCGGAGAAGGATTTGATTTGAATCTTTTGTATAATTGGTCTCTTCTATGATTTTTTATTTATGGCTTATGAGTTTTCTCCCCTAGACCCAACGATATTTGGTGGAAGGATTTAAATTCTCACTTATTATTTATTCAAATTTGTTTTATGTTTTATTATATATTAATATCGATATACTATTAATAATTTATATTGATGAATTAATAAATTTTTTTAGAAATTATTATATTTATAAGTTATAAATAATGTAGTTTCTTTTTAAATTTCACGTAACTTATTAATAATAAATATTAAGTAGTGTAATTTTTTTGCTAAAATATAAATAGTGCAATTCATTATTCACAATTTAAATTTTGAATTATGAAAGATAACTTATTGCCCAAAAAATAGGATATAAATTTTAAAAATATTAATAATTTGCTTGCATATTCTGTGAAAAAGTTATAATTTTTAAATGTCAGTTTTTCCAACGAATTTTCGCTTTTGACGGCGTGAGAGTGGAAACTTGCTCATTTCTGATGTCGAAGTCGGAATGCCTTAAATCACTTATGGCATGCTATAAGTGATTATTGGCTTGAGTTTCCAAATAAAAAGACTAACAAAATAATCATTTGTGGATAACTTAAATAGTTATTTAATAGGTGGGTAGAAGTTGTTTATAATAATTATTTATTTTATTTTTTTATTATTTATTTAATAATTACTTAAATACTCAAAATTTAAATATATTTTTTTAAAATCACTTATGAGATAAAAATATCTAAAAATAAATTATTTTTGATATAATCACTTATCTTTATAATCAATTATAAATAAAGTAATCTAAACACACATTTAGCCTCCTTTCTTTGATTCAATAGATTGGAAAGGGTGGGAAAATTTTTATTTTTATTTATTTTTTAGCAAAAAAATGGGAGGGAATACTTTTTTTTTTAATTCTTTAGACAAGAGAGAGGTGAGAATAAAAGGAAAAATATTTTCTTTCTTGTGTTTGGTTTAAAAAAAATAGAATAGAAAATTTTTCTTTCCCTTTCCTCTCCTCCCATTCAAATCTCTCGAATTAAATAGAAGATTATAGAACTATTAGAGTGATATTTTAAAACATAATATTTTACTTTATAAATTCTTATAAAAATAACAATGATAACTGTTACAAATATATATATAATTGTATGAAACATTATAAATTTTTATATAATTAATATCATATAAAATCTAAAATAAGTTGCATTAATCATGAGTAATTTATGAATGAATACTGTAGCTTATTCTTTTAATGAATAAATTTATTTTTTGTAAAATTATTAGTTATTGATTTGTCTTTTTTCTAATATATGTGTAATTTTCAAACATTAAATTTAAAATTAAATTGTATAAGATTTTTGAACTTTTATTTTTTTTAATTGATATATCAATCAATATAGGAATAATTGAATATTAATAAAATAACATATAATCTATAATAAATCATATTATTAATAAGTTATGAATATATAACGAATGGAAAGCATGTTTCTTTTTTCTTTTTGATAATAATGGAAAGCATGTTTCTATATAAAAAGAAATTATAACATGACACACTCTTAAATTTATACTGCCTCCATCATTATATATTGTCATTTTAGATTTTTTATTTTGTATTATGTTATATTTTTTCAACAAATTTAATGCATGATTAATTTTTTCCTAACTATACCCCATTTATTAATCTCATTTTTTGTCTCTCTTTTGTCTATTACTTTTTTTTTCCAATTTACTCCAGTGGAAAAAGGCTCTTTATCTTTAAATAAAGGTATTGTAGTAATTGTATAGTATTAGTATCATGCATTGATTAAAGTTTCCTTAATTCATGAACCACAACCTTAAATATTAATAGACATAGGATGAAGAAAATAATAAAATTTAAGGTTCATGCACACAATGCATTAAAAAACATGTCTAATTTTGAAAATTTGACGTCAAACTCACAAAAACTCTTATGTCAAGATTTTTTCTTGGCCGCCAAAGTATGTCCAAATAACATTTTATGGTTAGCAAGGTTAATTTTCTCGTTGGCAAAAAAAAAAAGCAAGGTTAATTTTCTCACAAATACAATGTAATCCACTAGTAATAAAGAATTTTCCTAATTTTGGTCACTGGAAACTAACTCATGCGGTAAAAGTATAATGAATTATACAGGTAATGTCCAAAGTTAATGTCAAACATTCTTCATATAAGAAAAAAAATAAAAGAATTCTCCTAAATTTTATGTTTATGTACAAGTAACCCCCAACCAAACAATAATTAAGGGTTTTTTTTATCAAGTCTTGAAAGTCAATTTTATTTGGTCTTGTAAAATAATTTTTATGGGAACGAGAAAGTAAACAAGAATGGAAATATAAATAGAAGAATTTTTTATAGAATAAAATAATCATATTGCTATGTCCTGAAAATAAATAGACATTTTATTTTATTCTTGTATATAATTGGTTAATAATATATTAATACAAATAATTAAATGACCATAACATTGATAATATAAAATTATAGTAGACAATTATTATCAATTTTTCAACTGATAAAAATTATTTTTAATAAATATTTAAAAAAGTGATGATAGCATGTTTCACCAATTGAAAAACAATAATAAAATTATTAGAATAAGTTTTTTTCTGGTGAAATTAGAATTAGAATGTTGGGAAAGCATGTTGCATGCAAATGTCCAATTGTTACATTAAAATGGCAAAAAACGAAAACAAATGTGGAGCACAAAATAAAAAAATCTTGAACGCAAAAACAAAAAAAATGAAAAAAAATTAAAAAACCAAAGAAACAAATGACGTGGAGAAATAGGCCTCCTGATGTTTTTAAAATATTTTTTTAAATAAAAAATAAAAAAACTTATTTAGAGACCTATTTTTTATAAAATATTTAAAAAAAAATAAAATAAAAACTTAAAATATCTATAAAATATTTTATAATTTTTATTCTAAAAAATATAAAAATATATGAAAAATACTTACTTCATTAATGATAAAATTATAAATTTTAAATAATTTATTTAATATATACTAATTATAATTTTGATAGTAATTATTTAAATAAATATTTTATTTTCTTATGTTTAAATTTTGTTGTAAAAAATAATTTTATAAAATTATTTTAAAAATAATAATAAAATAAAATAATTATTATACATGCCGATGGAATTCTCTGGCACCCCCACCGATGCTCCACGCACATTTCGGGGATGGTATTTCTGTCACATAAGAGCAAATTTTTTTTTAAATGCCTCATCAAAAAAGCAGTCTCAAGCCTGTAGCTAAGACTATTAAAGTAGATAGCTCTGACCTATAAATCTATGAGGTCGGCCTATTTAAAATACATATATATAATATAATTTATAATTTATATATAATATATAATCTATATTTATAAATTAATTTTAACAAAACATTTATAAAATTACTTATAAATATACCTACATTTTTAGTATATTTTTAAATATTTTTTTCTTGTAAATAAGTAGGTTTTCAAATATATTTCATGAAAAATCAAGCTTATTGAAAAGTTCAAATTTAAACTTTAAAAAAAGTCGTACATAAATTAAAGAGCTAAACTCAGATTTTAGATATATAATGTGGGCTTGGACGAGTTTAATAAACCCTAATATGATATATTTTCCCTTCTGATAACTAATAAGTGAATAGAGTATCAAAAGTAACATTCAATTGAACAAATTTGGTTTCTCTAATTTTTTTTTTTTTGAGAACAACAGAAGAGATATGCTGCCGTACATTTAAACCGTTAGAGTAACCTGACATCTAATTTATTGTCATCTTATTCATGTATATCCTCTTTATGTTATGCATTAGAAAACAACAGACAAAATCTTGAAATTTGATTATATCCTGTTTACGGTTAACAGAGCATTAAACTAAACGAAAACTTGAAAAGTTATTTTCATTATCTATTTAAATTGAGATAATTATGTGATATTTAATTTAAATTTCACTAGTATGTAAAACTTATCAAATCACTTGGCATATAAAATTTATAATAAAGTTAGGAATAATACAACTCATCTCAAATGATGTATCATGATTGGAAAAATGCGTCAAAGTTTTTGTAATAGCTAAAAAGATAAACTGTAAGGATTAGATTTAAATTTGGATATAATTTATTATATATTTTTAATTAAAATATGATAAATGTATAATTTTTTTAATCATAATTGATGACACGTTGGTATAAAATTAACTGATAAATAAAGGTAATTAGTAATAATTTTTAATAATATAATTTTTATATTATTGTTAAAAAAAATTATAGTTATTGTTAAAAAATTATAGATATACATATAACATTTTATTCAAAGAAATTAATATTAAAACAATTTAAAAAAAATCATGTACTTTTCCTCCGGAATTTACGTTTTGAAATTGGTGTATCCAAATTGTAATGAGTCTATAGATCCAACCTTTTTCTTCATAAGTTATGCTTAAATTAGGTATGTACTCGTGCAATATATAATTTTTTAAAAAATAAAAAATTTTAATATGAACACTTATAATTATAATGCAATGAATTAGAACAATTATATATTTATAAATAAAAATAAAAGTATATAATAGAAAATGTAACAAACTAAACATGTAAATAAAAATTTTAAAAGATGTATTAATAAGAAATGTTTTATATGGAAACAAAAATAATCACAAAAAATATCTATTAACTTATATTGTCAAATATTTTTATGTACATTATATTATATTTGATGTGAGCTAAGAAAATAGTAAGGCATCAGAAAGTGCCCATATATATTCTGACATGTGAATAGTTGGCAAATATAAATTTTAACAACATTTTTGGTTTAATTACAAGAAAGATATAAGATATAATCCTAATTACACTATATGATTGGACATATTTGGTTACGTAAAACTCAAGTAATAAGAATTATATTATTACCTCAACTTAGTTAATCCCTTTACTTTAAAAAAATTATATGATAGATATTATATGGCTGTAATCAATTATTAAAAAAAAAACAAACTACCCTTTGTAGAACCAAAAATATCCTTCATCTCACCCGCCATTGGCCATCGTCCTGCCACCATTACATAAATATTTACAAATGAAATATTTTTATTAAATCCCTACAATTTAATATCCAACTATAACAATATCTTCTCCAAAATCATTTGAATCAATTTTAAAAAAGAATAACTTGTGCTCTACCTAAAAAAATAATTTGCATTAATATATAATCCATGTTTTAATCCTATGTCAGAATTCAAAATTTTTTACTACAAATATGATGGAGTAAGCCATAAGCACGGAATCTATAACATCATCAAATAAACTTTCATATATACATGTATTGAAATTTTAAACTGAAACATAACTAATATTTTAAACAATTTTATATCAGTAATATTGAAAATACAACATGTTTTATTCAGAAAAAAATTACATGTCATATCCACCAAAAATTTAAATATGCATGAAAATATATCAGGCCGAAAAACAATAAGTATGAAAATTTATCAACAAAATGTATATATATTTAAATATATTCAACTCAAAATTCACTTACATCATACAAATCAAAAGAATAATTCTTCTCTGTCGACTTGACAGTAGACATAAATGCTTACTTGGAGAAGATACCATAATTCACATGAAAAGGAAGAATATATCTAACAATATTTGTACAATGATACTTGAAATATGAGAATATAGAATCCCTTTATTTTGAAGGTATGACAAAAATATTTTCTAAATATCCAATAAAAATAGATTTCAACTACAACAATTATCCAGAAATACAGAACTTATATAGGCAAATAAAAATATGTGATTTTGGAATATGTATTAATTTGGACCTGAAAGTAATTAAGACGCGTGGGAATTTGTTGAGGGATAAACGATATTGATTTGCAATATTTTCAAATAAATTAGAATTATAACATTATAACCATAACTGTGATGTTGTTGTTGGTCAAAAAGTGGCATTTAATTTGGATTGATACAATTAGCATATCACTTAGCATATAAATATATTTGAAATAGAAAATAGTGAGGTTTTGGCAAATAAAGATGAAACCGTTATTTAATTGTCATTATATATTAATTCAATAAGCATATAAATATATTTAAAACATGAAAATATTAAGCAAGTAATGGCAAAGAAATATGACTATTTCTATGCAATATAGTTTATTTGAAAAGAGATATGCGTCAGATCTTTAATGGGATTAAATGACATTAAATACATTAGTTTCCACTTGGAATGTCCATAACTAGCAATGCATCTGTGCGAATACTCTAGAGATAAATTTTACAAGATATATTTGATATAAAACATCATCAATGATATTATTGATATATATATATATATAAGAAATAAGTTAGTCTATTATTTTATAAATGTGAAAATATTATAAAATATCATAATACATATATATAGATTAACATTACTCCCTTTGGTCCTATTATAGGGATTTTGCCTTTATTCTAAATATAGGATCTTTTACAGTATACGAGGTAGTATTTATTATATATTTTTAAAAAAATATCCCTATTTAATGTAATCCAAAAAAAGAGAAAGAGATTAAATATGGACAATTTGAGAAAAGTGTTGTAATTTTTAGAGAAATTAAGGTAGTTGACTAATTTTAACTTCTATTCTTAATTCACGTGATTGGTCTTATATTAAGAATTGGAGAAAATATCTTTTTAGTACGTCAAAATCCTATATGCATAAAGATATGTGGATTTGAATTCTTTCATTGCTAGACATTAATGTTCCATCACCTAAAGCAATTAATTAGTTACCAAACTCGTACATTTATCTATTATTTTTTACTTCCTATGTTCACTATTATAAAATATATTTTTGAAAGATTAAAATTTCAAAATATAAATTATTTTATGAAATTTATACATCATTTAATATTTTTTTTCTATTTTTATCATTCTTGGAAATACCCAAAAAAGTTATAGTGGAGAGAGATTAAGAGATATATATTTAAGATAAGTTATAATTTAATGAAGATAATTTTAAAAAATTATGATAATTTTTTAAAACATCAAAGTTTTCAGCTAATTTTTTAAGTATATATGAGGTAAATAAATATGATTTATAATAGAGAATAGAAATGATATTTAATTAGATGGTGTAATATCTCTTTTGTTTTTTGTTTTTGTCAAACTCAAGAGCACGTAATACTTTTGATATACCCAATGAGTTGATTATCATAAAAATAATACTTTCTCATGCCCCTCAAATACAATAGGTAGCAATTGAAAGGATTTTTACCCAAAATTACCTTCCCTTCAAATGAGAGATCGACAAAAGTTGACTTATGAAAATTGAAAACATCTATTGAGTGTCAATTAAGACATTTAAAGTAAAACTTGCTTTCAATAATAATATTATCCCATGGAAAAATAAAGCATAAACTAACCATTTAACTAAATGATTAAAATTATCCTATTTCATATTGCATATTGAATCTTCATTTATGATCCTAATTTATTCAATTCGCAATCCATAATGTGTTCATCTATTTAACTCATAATTCATAATGTGTTCAGTTATTCAACCATTAATCTATAATGAGTTGATCCATTCCACTCATTGTAATAAATCTATTATATATTAATCCATTCATGTATTACAAAGAATTTATAATGCTCAATATTTAAATAAAATTCTTAAATTATTTAATTTGATTGTTGACGGCGATTCAAACTTCAATTCAAAATTAAACAAAAATAAAATAAAATGATTTTCAATATAAGCTTACTCCAATTAAAAATTTATTTTTTTTAATTGAGCAAAATATATCCACTTCAATATAATATAATCAATTAAATAAATTTTTACAATGTAATCCAAATAAAAGCTTATTTTTATTAGTTTGGATATTATGCAAAAAAAATTCCATAATTAACTTACGTGTTAAAATTTTTTTGTTATCAATTTCGAACAATTTAAATAAGTTTAGAAATTGAATTAATTTAATGGTTTTCGATTTTTGCACCGAATCAATAGTTGTAATTATTAATTACTTAAAATGATAATCATTTTTTATTAATTTTTCAGTTTAAAATTAGTTCCCTATACTTTTGAAAGTTTCACCGTATTATAATTGATGTGATTAAGTTACACACATTTTTTTTTTGCAATTTTAAAATGTCAAGATTCTAAAATTGATAAGTTTTAATTTTATAAACTTAATATGCAACCTGATATTTCTTGAAATGCAAGCTTGATTTTTGTTTGCCGCTCTCTCTCCTTCATCTAATCTATTTCCAAGATCTAGTCATTCTTCTCATCTTCATGATGACTTGCATTATGATCAAAAGCATCTATTGCCTTGAAAGAATCAAATTCTAGAAACAAGTGGAATTAAAAATTACCATTTAAATTGATGTCTTGACTATATCTGCATTTGAGAACCATTTAACTTATCATCTCAAATGTTAGAACCCTGTGTTCTAGCAGCATCAATCATTTAAATTAGAAACTTAGAAGAAATCAAACATATCAATTTTTATCTACGATTTCAACAAAATAATTTTAAGGATAATTTCATAAATAATAAATAAATATTTAGATTAGACAAATAACTTTGATAAATCCCATTAAATAGAATCCCAAATCTGATTAAATAGATATCAATTTGATATATATTTGGAAAATTTATAACAATGATGTCTAATTATTTATTCCACCATCATGAGTTAAATTATTTTGAGGATTCAATTTTTTTTGGTAAATCGGGGTCAAGGACCCAAAACAGGAAAATAAACAAATCAACTAAAAAACATAAGGGACAGACACAATGCGTGCTGTAGCAACACCCGCAAGATCTTAATTGAGAATGGTCTTTAACTCCTCTGGAGGGTTCTCTAGAATGCGCGTGCTTGTAGTGAAAGTAAGACTATAATTTGCAAGCCAATAAGCACTTCTATTCCCCTCATGATAAGTGTGCATCACCTCCACCTGCCAGTCTTTACTTATCATCTTTTGGATCTGATTAATCATCCTATTATAGCCTCCCAATTTTCTCCCGTCATTATTCAGGGTATCTACAAGCACTTTGGAATCACTTTCCAAAATAACTTGCTTTTATACCTTTGCTCCAACAAAGTTGTAATACCTTTAAATAAACCCAAAGTTCAGCAGTAAGGGCACTGGATTTAACAAAAAAGTGACAAAAACCTATAATCCATTCACCTTTGTTGTTGCACATCAGTCCCCCACATCCAGCTTTGTCATAAGTTTCCTTTGATGCCTAGTCAACATTAAGTTTCCACTAATTTGTTGGTGGCATTTGCCATTTAACCATAATAATTTCAGTATTAGAGACCACATATCTAGTGTCATTTCTCTACAAGTCTTCAATATACCTCCTCATCATAGTCACTGGTCTATTTGGTATTTTAAAATCAGTCTCAAATAAGGATTTGTTTCTCCACCTCCATATGTGCCAACACGCCACACTAAACATAATATCCCAGTCATTATTATGACTACTTAAGTTATAAATTAACCAATCCTTCAAATCTTGAGAAAAGAACCGAACTCTGTCAACAACTTTCACATGTGAGTTCTAGATTCTGCTAATTTGAGGCAGTCACGAAGGGCATATAACTCAGTTTCTTCCCCTTCCCCACATTTACTACAACTCCCATCGACACCAGCCCATTTGCTTCTACAGCTTTGAGTATGAAGCTTATTGTTTGCAACTATCCATAAAAAATTATGGATTCTTTGGGGCACATTAAGTTTCCAAATCAGTTTCCATATTCGGTCAGGACTTCTCTCAATTTCGCCCATAATACTTTTATAAGCTATAGCTATAGAGAACTCTCCACTTGTACTAAGTGACCAAGCAACCTTGTCTTGCCTTTCTTCCTTTCTTGGAGGAATCATGGCCAGAATCCAGAGAGCTAATTCTTGTGGTATCCAATTAATTATGCTGGACAGATCTCATTCACCCTCTCCAGTAACAAGATCAGCCACAAAAAGAGCACTCACTTCTTTAAGAATATCATTGACAATGGTGTCTGAACTTTGTCCTCCTGTGATCCACTTGTCATGAAAAACTCTCGTGGTTTCCCCCATCTCGAGCATCATGAGCCAGCAAGCTAGAGAAATTGCCCCATAATCCACCAAGATCCTTCCACAATTTGGAATTAGAAGGTTTTGTCACAAAACAACTATCAGCATCATTTCTATTCCCATATTTGCCCTTCATAACTTTCACCCATAGTTCTTCATCACCGTTGACAAGTTTCCACAACAATTTGTATAAACAAGCCTCATTCATAGCACTAAGAGATTTCAAACCTCCTCCACCCAAATTGCAATTAGTATACATAGTTTTCCAATTAATCGCATGCCATTTCCGCTCACCACTTTCTTCTCCCCAAATAAAACTTCTTTGAGCAAGATCCATTTCTTCTATAATTTTCTTAGGAATTTTATCATGTTAAAATTGATACAAGGACATGGCATTTGTAACTGAACTCACCAAGGTCATTCTTCCTGTAAGTGAAAGACATTTGGCTTTCCATCCACTAAGTCTTCCTTTAATTTTCTCAACAAGGTATCTATAGTTGTCATTTCTGCGTTTGTTGTACGTTATCATTGAACCTAGATATCTTCCAAATTCAGCAACCTGCACAAAACCATTTCTACTGTCAATTTCCAGTCTAGTTTGCCTGCATACATTAGAGGAGAAAAATATGCGATTTATGGCTATTAATTAAATGACCTGAGCAATCACAAAAAATTTTTAAGCAATTTAGAATCATTTCCATTTGCTCCACATTTGCCTCTGCAAAAAGGACAAGGTCATTAGCAAACATAAGATGAGAAATATAAGGACAATTCCTACAAGCTCTGATAGGTTTCCATTCCTTGTTATTACAGCTATCAGATATGATACGAGTAAGTTTTTCCACACCAATAACAAAAAAATAAGGGGATAAGGGGTCTCCCTGTCGAATGCCACGAGACGGGTTGAATTCTCCAATTTTCTCCCCATTCCATAACATATCCGTAGTGGTAATAGACATACAGTGACTAACCAAATTAGCAAATTCAATTGGGCATCCAAATTCCTTCAAGGATGTGATGATGAAATGCCAATTGATTCTGTCATAAGCCTTAGCAAGATCAATTTTGATAGCCATGTATCCTCTATTAGCTCTCATTTTTCTCATTGAGTGAACAAGTTCCCAAGTGATTATGATGTTATCCTGAATATTCCTCCCAGGAACAAAACTTCCCTGCAACGGAGATATGATTCTTGGAAGAATATTCTTCAAACGCTGAACAATGATCTTAGTGATACACTTGTAAATAACATTACAAAGAGAAATAGGCCTAAGTTGGTTCACTATCTCAAGCTGTTCAATTTTGGGGATAAGAGTTATAAGAGTTTTATTCACTTCCTTGATCCTCTCATGATTGGTCCAAGCTTCCTTAACAAAGGAGCAAATAGAAGTACCGACAATCTCCCAGTTTTTTTGAAAGAAGACAGCTGGATATCCATCTTCTCCTGGTGCTTTCAAGCTAGCAATATTAAACATAGCCTGTTTGATTTCACGATCTATCACTCTACTTATCAGTCCTTTAAAGTCCTGTTGATCCACCCTTGGCCAAGAACAGTCAGTAGTATACCATTCCTTTAAAGGAATGTCTTAAGAGAAAAGGAGTCTAAAATGATTAGACACATAAGCCATCACTTCCTCTTTTTGATCAATCCAATTTCCTTCCTCATTTTTTATTACAAAAATACGGTTTCTCCTTCTTCTTATGTTTGTCTTAGTATGATAGTAATTTGTATTCCTATCCCCGAGGTTTAACCATTCAGCCCTTGACTTTTGAAGCCACAAAGTCTCTTCCTAGTTAAGGACTTGTTCAAGTTCTTTTTGAAGCTCCCCTTCAAGTTTAACAAGAAAATTATTCACTTGCCATTGCATTTGTTTTTGAATCCCAGCAATTCTGCTAAGAATACATCCTTTACTTTCTTTTATATGACCAAACATTGTTTTATTCCAGTCCAAAACAGTAGGAGTAAAATTAGAAAGCATACCAGGGGCATTAAGGTCACGTCTCCAATGAGATTGCAGGAATGGCTTGAAATTTTCATGCTGTAGCTAAGCAGCCTCAAATCTGAAAGGGCGAGCTCTTTTATTCACTTTATCCATTGCTAGTCTGATAAGAAGGGGATAGTGGTCAGATTGTAACCTGGTACCAACACGAATAACAGCATCTTCAAACTAATTCCTCCAAGCAATATTGCATAGAGCCCTATCTAGCCTTTTGTATATTCTCCGGTAGTTAGGAAGTTTAGGTCCTCTCCAAGTAAAGAAAGGTCCCTCTGCTCCCATATCAATAAGAGCATAATCATTAATCCAATCATTGAATCTTCTGCTTTTACGGTTTGAAGGAGTAGTACCCCCTCTTTATTAACTAGCATTTTTAATTTCATTGAAGTCCCCCGCAAGAAGCTAGGGGTGGTTAATGTTGGAAGCAATATCTCTAAGTTTCTCCCATAAGATTCTCCTACGAGCTTCCCTAGGATTAGCATAAATAGCTGTAAACAGCCAAGGATGTTGATTACTAATAGTAACCCAACTATGAAGGACTTGTTCATGTTGTTCTATTTTAGTAAATTTGACTTTATCATCTTTCCATAATATCCAGATACCCCCTACTAAGCCAGAGGCTTCAACTCTCTCCTGGCATTTGAAACTAAGATTTTTAATAACCTTCTCAGCTTTAGGGCCACTCGTACGAGTTTCAAGAAGTACCCCAAAACTAGGCTTGTATCTTTTGACAAGATCTTTAAGATAGCAACTGAAATCCTGTCTAGACACTCCTCTGCAATTCCAAACAATTATCATAACTGATAAGAAGGGAAAGGAGCCCTAGAACAATAATAAAATTGACTCCTTATTTGCATTAAGAGAATCATGATTCTCCATATGTATATCTTACTCGTTATAGGAGTTTTTGACTTCATAAGCAGACAAGGCTAAAACCCCCATCAGTGCCACTTCTATATCTTGATCTAAGATGAAATCATTCCCTATATTTGGATTCGGGTCTGGAGGAATTTCTAGTATAAGTTTATTGTTGGGCCCATTTCAATCTAATTGCTCATCTTCACTCATAAATCCCTCAACAACCTTGTAAAGATCAGGAGTTTCACATACCATTTCAACCGAATTGTCCATTTGTTCATTCAAGCCTAAACTGCACTTTTCAATCGGCCCATGAACTTGCCTAGAAGATACCATCTCCATTGTTTTAGGACCTTGGCTCACAACTTGCTCCCTAGGTGAATCACTTAACACTGGTCTAGAGAAATCTTGTTCTGTTTGAGCTCTAGTTCCTTGCCTTTGTACACTTTGCTCTGAATTTTCTTCCTTGTTCCTTGTCTCATTCCCTTTGGATTTCTTTTTAACTGGTATACTCTTTTCTATCTAGCCTCATTTTCTTGATCCCTGTTAGTAATTGTAGTATGTTTGAGGTCCTGTAGAGGATTTGAATTATCTAAATCCACTTTTTCCTAAATCTGATCATCTCTTTGCTTAAGAGCAGCAAATCTAGAACCGCTAGTACCTGCCTTCTCTTTTCCATTGAAAGTCTTTCCAGCCTCTTTAGGATTGCCAGCTTTTGAACCATTTCTTCTATTACTTATAGGTCTCTGAACAGTCACCCATGGGCCGTGTAGGGAGGTTTTTAAATTGACACCCTTTTTCCCTTTGCCAGGACCTTTTCTCCTATCATAGTTTGATTTTCACTCACTAGAATATGATGCTTATTAAAGTTTTTATTTGGACATCTCAAAGAATCATGCCCAAAACATCCGCATTCAAAACAAATCAGATGAATTCCTTCATATTCAATTTTCCTTTCTTCCCCTTCAATGAGATAAGAAGGAACTAAAGGCTTTGTTAGATCTATTTCTAAACACATCCTAGCAAAACGCCCCTTTGTTCTTTGTAAAGTAGGCATATCAACCTTAAGAACTCTCGCAATCTGACTTCCCACGTTAAATAAGAATTTCTTATCATAGAAAGCCATGGGTAACTTAAGAAGACGAACCCAAGCTATAACACTTCTGATGGGCTCTAATTCAGGATCAAAATCTTCCCTTTACCTCTGCATCGAAAGGCATCTATCCAAAATCATCCAAGGACCCCCTGTAAGTGCTTCTATATAGGCTTCTTTATGTTGGAATCTAGCTAAGAAAAAGCCTTCCCCAACATCAGTAACTTTAACCTTCCTACTAGTCCCCCAAATTTGTTGAAGCTTTCTCTGCATATAATTTAAACCCATTGTTCGTCCTAAGAGTTTAACTTTTAAAGATCTTTTCCATGGCTTCCTAAGTCTCTCTTTTTCTAAATCTGAATGAATAAAATTAGGACCCAAACTAGTCATCTTAACAGATATACCTTCTGATATCTTGCTTGGATCTAGCAGAAAATTGTCACCCTCCTCCCCGTCTTCCGACCAATCTGAGTCTGAAAACGAATGGTGCTGTCAAGTTGAAGAACCCTTCAATGGTTTGATTGCTTCTCTGTACGAAAGTTTTCATCCAACTTCTGTTTTATTTTCAGTAGTCTGACCATTCGATCGGTCAAAATCTTCCTGATCCTCTATCATCCACTCTTCCTCTTCAGGTTTTAAAGAAGTTTTTCTTGAAAAGCCTTCCACCGTGGTTTTTCCTTTCTTGGAGCATCTCTTAGTAAACTAATCTTCTTTACAAGCTTGCTTTACTTCTGAATCAGTAATTAATGTATTTATTATTATTGTCCAAATGAGAGGAATCTGCATTAGCCATAAATTGGCCAAATGGAGATCAGGAAACGCAATCAAAGAGAAACACATGGAAAGCAAGATTGTACGGAGAGAGTCTGGAAAATTACTGATGATTGATCATTGGTAGGGAGTTCAATGTTTTGGTAGAGAGAGAATTATTTTGGGGATTCAATTTGATAAACTAATTAGATGTCTACTATAATGTAAAATTTCTATAAAAAAAAAGTCATTAATTTTATTAGTAATAGACAAACAATAATCATTTATTCAAAATTAATCATTATAATACATTATTAATTGATTAATTCAATTTGAATTAATTGCTTTATATACCATTAATTAGAAATTTGAATCATCACTTAGTTATATGAAATTAAATAATGAAAAATTGAAAAATTTAAATACATTAATAATAATTTGAAATTATATATAGGAATTAGATCAAAGTAATTTTCCTTATTAAATAACTATATACAATTAAAAAATATTGAAATTTTGTAATAATGAAAAGAGTAATTCTTGGTAGTTTTGCCCATTAGTTAATTTTCTTTACGCTCAAGGATGAGCAATGGTTGCAACTAAGGAACACATGAGAGCAAACACATTGACCCTTGTTTTCTTGCTAGCTAGCTAGTTGAAGCAAGAGTTCCACATAAATGTCACATCAAAACCGTTATGCAATTGATATTTACTATGCTATGTCATCAAGCACTTGTTTTGAATTTCTAATTTTTTTTAAAAATCAATAACAAAAGGTTTTTTTTTTAGAAATGAGGGAATTATTTATGCAATGAATAAAAATACATCAAAGTATAATAGAGTTTAAAAAAGAAAAGAATAACAGAACATCCTTAGCTCTGATAGTATGTTTAATCTTGACAGTTTGCATGATTCCTTCTAGTGAGTGGAATTCATTAGCAAAGAGTTTTCAATAGTTTTCAAATATGATTATCCAAGTTCAACTTTTATGAGGATTAGGATTCATAGTTAAATATTATTTGAAAAATAATTAACTTTTTTTATAAAGAACATTACATTGGTGATGAGAATAGAGGGAAAAACCCATGAGGGAAATTTACTAAGAACCTTCTTGATTTTCTTGTAGCACGTGAAACACTAAACTGTCATGCCTTGAAATTCATGAGCCCCTGAAAAGTGAATAAATTCATATCATAATTAGCAAAAATAGGAAAGAGAATATGATGGTGATAAAAATGATCCTTTCAAATAGTTACGTTCACACAATATATGACCTAGTCATGAAGAAATTAAAGCTTTTAAATACCATCCTCATATTGTTGAACTAATAATTATATTATTGATAAGATGTCAATCCTAGCATAACTCATTCATGATTTCGTCTCTTATTAACCACATAATATGAGGAGATATATATAGTGCAAATAATTTCTTATTTAAGTAATCATATTAATGAGAATTGATTGAGGAATAATGCCAAATACCGGTTAGTCATCTTTGTGTAAGCACATCACAATCATGATTAAATGGCAAACAATAAAAATAAATGATTAATATGGAATTAAAAGATAACTAAAACATTTATTACTAATTTGAAACCAAAGATTGAAATTTGCCACTAACATTAATTTTATATTTAAGCAGAAATAATTTGACCATACATATTTCAAAATAAAATGGACAAATTAAAAGGAATCAATTTAATTATAAACTAAAAAATTATTGAAACCCAAAACAAATCAAAAGGAAATTAACAATAAACATTAACCAATTTAAAAAATTCATTAAAATTCTATAATTGTCTCTCATAATTAATAATAACAAATCATGTATAATAATAAATACAAATATCATTCCAAATATAATCCTCCATTATTAATGATTTTCTTTTAAAATAGAGCAACTTATTAGCAATAAATGGAATTAAATTACCGGCAATAAACATTAATTTTTAACTTTCATTTAATTGTACAACTAAACACATTAGCTGTCACA
Source organism: Adenanthera pavonina (assembly GCA_026686845.1). Taxonomy (NCBI): domain Eukaryota; kingdom Viridiplantae; phylum Streptophyta; class Magnoliopsida; order Fabales; family Fabaceae; genus Adenanthera; species Adenanthera pavonina. The sequence goes on from JAIVEN010000017.1 coordinate 18,536,660, forward strand.
TGCCATGCCAAACTTAAATTTCCTTTTGAAGACTACAATTAATGTATAATAGGCATTAATAATTTTTAATGCGTATGAAAAGATATCACAATAAATTATAATGGTGACTAATATTATTGTCATTTAAAATATACTCCCTCAATTTCAAAATGTAAGAAACAAAAAACTAAATTATTAAAACTAAAAAAATAGTTAAACATTTTAAATATGTTGCAAGGAAATTTTTTTTTTCATAAATACCCTAATTTAATATTCTCACTTAATTCTCCTTTAACTTATGCCTCATAATAAAAACTCTACTTTAATTAAGAGTAAAATTGAAAAAATACATTAATTTATCAAATAGAAATAGAAGTAATTTATCTTTTACATTTTGAAACAGAAGTAGCACTTCAAAAAGTAATATATTTAATTAATTACAATGATTACATAACTAAAAAAATGCAAATAAAGGTATGCCAAATTAAATGACAATAATTGATAAAAAAGCATGTCAACTTTAATAGAAATAAAATGTATTTCTTTGATCCAAAATATAAGTTTTTTTTAAGATATTTTTTTGATCTAAAATATAAATTCTATTTAGATAAAGTTAAAAGTATTAATTACATTTTTTTCTAATTTATTCTTATATTTAATTAACTTATAAGAGAGAAAATTGTTTTGGAAATTGTCTTTATTAAGGATAATATTAAAAAAATAAAATTTGATAAATTTAATTAATTTAACTCCATTCCTTAGTTTATGTGTAATTAGTTAAATATGATTTATATTTTGGATCGGAGGGAATATCAATCACACAATAATTTGATATCTAGTGAATTAATATGAAATAAAAATATATTAACACATCACCTTCCACCTAATAAATACGGGAAAAAGATATTTTAGGACCTGTATAGAAAAATATTGACAAATGAACACTACTAGTTGGAAATTCAGTTGATTCGAACTAGGAATTTATTTTATAGGACTACTGAATTTTTAAATTGGATCATTAGAAGGGAATATTTCCAGTTATGGGTACTAAATTGTCTTTTTCCCAATAAAGACTCTTGATGATGCGGTATTACATAATTTTGTGCTAACGTGACACTCTGGATTTCTCCCAAATCCACATATTTTTATATATATAATAAATTAAAATTTATATGGAGAAATTTTTGATGAAGCAGTGCTACAAATAAATTAATTAATGTAAATTAATTTTTTGAATGTTCTTATTTCTTTTATGGAGAGGAATAGGGGTAGAGATATATGTTATATGTGTTGAGACATTATATCTTATTACTTTTTGTATTATCACATTTTTGTGAATAAGAGTAAATGAGATAATAGGTAAGAAATCTCATATTAATAAGATCATAAGAAAAGTGGGTGATTTTTATAAAAGCAAAGAGGCTAACTATTTTTTATTATATTATTTAAATATATGAGCTATAAAATAAATATATATGAATTATATATTTTGTTACTAAAAATTTAAAGTTTGAAATGTTTTTATATTCTATTTTTTAAGAGACCTTTGAATAGACTTTCAGCTCAACCTAAACTTTTAGAGAGTTTAAATTTAAATAAAAAATAAAATTTTATATAGACTAATAGATTATGTTTAAATTTTAAATTTATAAAGTAAATTTAACGTATTTAATTAAAACCTAATTTACTCAATTAACGGACATGTTGAAGTGGATGGGCCCAGTGGGTCCACATTTAAGACGCAGCGTTTAATTGGCTTTTCATGTTAGTGCATTTTTTTTTTGGCCAATTTCATGTCAGTGAATTGACCAAGAGAAAAAAGTACAACGGTGCAACAATTTCTTCAACGTAACATTAGTAAAGCATGTGCGAGGTGCCCAAGTCTCAAATCTTCAAGGTCCGGTCTCGCTCTTTCTCTCTCTCACAAACAGTCACTCCTCATTCTGAGAGCTTCAAGATCCGACCCTCGCTGATGACCACCATGTCCTTCGAATTCCGATCCCTCTCCTTCTTCTTCCTAGTCCTCCTCCTTTCTCCAGCGTTCGCTTCCGAGTCAGATCACAAGGTAAGTATCCTTATCTTGTTAATTTTTCAAACCATTTCCAATGACCCGTTTGCAGAGCGTGTTCTGTCGGGCTCTACCCGTGGATCTAGTCTTCGTTTGCTATTCGTTCCTCAATTGGGATTGGATCTATTGCCGTGTGGGTTATCTAGCTGTTAGTTTCGGTATTTTGGTTTCCGGTTTTTGGCCAAGATCTTGGCGTGAATTTTGGTTGCAACATACGTTAGCTTAATTTTCTGTGTTTCGGAGATCTTTTGGGTGCTTGTTTTTCATTTTTATGTCACTGTGGTGTTCAGGTGCTGAATCCCTGGTGGGTTTTGTTTGCTTGCCAGTGTTGATTCTGCACTCGTGCACGCAGGCGTCTGCATATTGTAGATGATTAGATGCACATCTATATACCCTTATATGAAATTATATGATTAATTGATGATCTTGGGCAATTTTCTTAAGTTAACCGGAAAAGTATTCTGAACTTCTGATAGAAGCTTATCATAAACTGTGTTGGAGTTGGCAGCTGCGTTGTGCCTGAAAATGGAAATCTGTGGAGAACTGAATATGGAATAATGTTAGCAACCTGCAGATTATGCTGCAGTTCTTACATAGCAGTGGGTTGACATTCATTTAGGTTAAAGATAAAGGTGTTTGAAACATTCAAAAGTAGAGGTGCGAGGTAAGCACAGCTTATTTAAAGAATTAAAGCATCAATTTTCATTGAAGCCATCAAAAGGGAATTGAAGGATAGGTGGACATTGGGAGGCACTAGCTGAAAAAATTGAACAGTAAAAATTAATTGTATTGTTTGGCTGCTCCAATCTCAGATTTCATGCATGATGTCAATGTTGACCCTTGATAGCTTGGTGTCATCTGTGCTGTCTGTTGGCTATATTGTTAATATTGTAAGATTTAAGTGGATCATCGTCATTCTTTCTGATGTGAAAGTTTGGTTTAAAAGGGATTGTGTCCATGATATAAATTCTGGGCATTAAAAACTGAGAAGCACCTAAATTTGCTTTCTGGCCAAAATTGTTCAGGAAATGTCAAAATGAATTCAAATCAGCCATAAACAAGTCAAGAACGTTTCTCAATGTCACAAAACGTTTTAAACACTTAGAAATTGGATGCATTTAAATTCAACAAAATGCAGAGCAAATAAATCACCGGCACTTGTTTCAACTTGCTAGGAGGTTGCACCCTTTTAACTAGAGGTCTTGAGTTTGAGTTCTGGCAGCCGTGTTAAATACTTGGTAATAGAGTTTGTTACCTGCCAAAAAAAAGGCATAGCACATAAAATGAAGCTCTAGAACCAGTAAAAAATTTGAATTTTTTATTAAGGAAAATATACATTTATAATATATTTTTAAACATTATTTATATTTTTTTTACACATTTGTCAATTCATTTTTGTATACTATTATTTATTAATATTTATTATTTATGATACTTTACCATTGTCGAAAGTACTTTCTAAAAATTGTTATGTTTTCATGTCATATAATTTTGTATCGGATACGAGTTCGTTCATTCAGATTCTGCCATGCATGAAAATTTGTCAATGTTGGGTATAGTCCGAATGTGTACTTAATTTGTAGTATCAAGTGGCCAATGGCTTTATGCTTAAAATTGTATAGTGTATTTTTTTTTTCAGTATCAACAAGATGACTCTGTTGCCCTTTGGGTGAACAAAGTTGGTCCATATAACAATCCACAAGAAACATACAATTATTACAGCCTGCCATTTTGCCATCCGTCTGTTAATCCTATTCACAAATGGGGTGGTCTTGGAGAGGTCCTTGGTGGCAATGAACTCATTGATAGCCAAATTGATATAAGGTTTCGAGGTAGGCAGGCTCATCATATACTATTTATTTTATAGAATAGGTTGTAAATTGACAAGCTAGCACTGATGCATATTCTTTTTTCAGGAAATGTGGATAAAAGTACTATTTGCCAGCTGGTTCTTGATGATGTGAAGGTCAAACAGTTCAAGGATGCAATAGAGAACAGCTACTGGTTTGAATTCTTCATGGGTATGTTTCATTCTTTCAGATCCTTTATTTCATTTCACAAAGAAAATTGGTACAGTGATTGCACTTTTGTCAAGAAATGTTATCCTATAAGCATGCAAGAACCAGTTTGCGACTGTGGACAAGCAATTTGTTTCCAAATGTAAGAAAGCTAAGGGATGATGGGGTAAGCAACTAGGGTTTTGGACTTATGAGTCTTATGCATAGATTCAAGTGAATACATGCACAGTTTCACTGTTTTCATTTGTGCGAGAACCTGACCTAATTCTTGAGGGAATGAAGATGCAATATTTGATATAAAACATATGGATGGAAAATGAGTGAAGCTTGTGGCATATCTCACTTGACTTATGTGATGGTCATCCTTGCCCTTTATTCTTTAGCAAACCAAAATGGTTAGGGTTTGCAAATTGTTGGAAATTAATATTTCTTGGTCTTTAATTGACATCAAATGGCAATAAATTCGTGGTCAGTTATTGGTGTAGTGAGATAGACAAGAGAAACTACTTGGTCACTTATTATTATTGTCTTTAGGATTTTTTGAGCATCAAACTTGACTGAAAGTATTTCTTTTGATTGTTTTAATAATATTGCTAAAAGTTCCATTACGTTGGGTGCTTTATGATATATGATATGTCATATATAATCACCAGAACTGAATGTATCTAGAGTTAAGAATTCTTTATGTGAAGTCATTGTTGTAAACCCTTTTAAGAGTTAGATTGACAATGTTATTATGCTTTCTTTGCTATCATAATAATCTGAGTGAGGATTTGTTCTGTATATTGCTCCTTATTGCTTTGTTTTTATTTTACTAATGATCAGTTTCCCTTTTCTGTAATTTCTGAATGGCTTACTGATGACATCTTTTTTTCCTCTTGGTTGCTGTATTTGTTGGTCTTTGATGTGATAAACACAAGTTCAGATGATCTGCCTTTGTGGGGTCAGCTTGCAACTGCTTTTATCTCATTTCCTTTATTTTATACTGCTTTGCATTTCATTTGTTAAATGTCATTGAAGGTACTTTTATTCATGTTTAAGGGTTTGTTGGTGAGCTACATCCTGATAAAAACAGTGATAATGGAAAGCATGTCCTTTATACACATAAGAAAATTGTGGTTAAATACAACAAAGATCAGGTCAGCAGTTAGTATATATTGTGTATATATTGGAAAGGGTTTTGGGATCCTTGATATTTAGGTCTTTATTCGTGCAGATTATTCATGTGAATCTCACTCAAGAGAGTCCAAAGCCTCTGGAAGCTCGTAGAACCTTAGACATGACATACTCTGTCAAATGGATTTCTACTAATGTCACTTTTGCACGGCGTTTTGATGTCTATCTGGATTATCCTTTCTTTGAGCATCAGGTTAAGATAATTGCTGAAAACTTATATTTGATTTTGAAGTGGTTCTTGTGTCTTTCTGATCATCTATGTGGATCATTTATTGGCTCTCTCATCATGAGAATCAGATTTCTCTGGACTTCTGCAGATCCACTGGTTCTCCATCTTTAACTCTTTTATGATGGTCATCTTTCTCACGGGATTGGTGTCAATGATATTAATGCGAACACTGAGAAATGACTATGCAAAATACGCACGGGAAGATGATGATTTGGAAACTCTGGTGATGCTTAATTGTTGTTTGTCTGTTATCCTTTATGTTTCGTAGAATTTTTTTGTTTAAAAATCGTAGCAGTTTAATTGTCTATCTTTGGTTATCATTTAAATACTTACAGGAAAGAGATGTTAGCGAAGAATCTGGCTGGAAACTTGTACATGGTGATGTTTTTCGGCCTCCTCACAATTTGGTTCTTCTTTCAGCTGTTGTGGGTACTGGAGCTCAGTTAGCATTGCTGGTTCTTCTTGTCATCTTGTTGGCCATTGTTGGTATGTTGTATGTTGGGTATGTTCGTGCCTCTAACACTATTCTGTACAAGGATTTTAGTAATGGTGGTATGATTGTGATGTGCGTACAACTGGTGCAGAATACAGTATTTGCATGCCCTTTACTGCGTGTTGTTCTCAACTATGATAGATTGCCATTTCATGACTGATAGGCAGTATACTGTTTTTCTCTGCTTCCATTCTTGTGTAATTTTCTTAAATGTCATTCATGTCTCTCAGGCGAGGAGCAATTGTCACGACCTTCATAGTATGTTATGCTCTTACATCATTCATTTCTGGTTATGTGAATGGGGGAATGTACTCACGAAATGGGGGTAAGCGTTTGCATTGAAGTTGCTGTGTGTTCTCTTCACCTTTGTTGTGGCGCCTTTTTCTCATGTTTCTCCTTTTACATTTTAAATCATTTTAACATTTTTCTATTAATTGTTAGGTAAAAATTGGATTAAATCCATGATCCTTGCAGCATCTCTGTTCCCATTCATGTGCTTCGGAATTGGTTTTATTTTAAACACAATTGCTATATTCTATGGGTCTCTAGCTGCAATCCCATTTGGCACAATGGTAGTTGTCTTTGTCATTTGGGCTTTCATCTCTTTCCCTCTAGCTCTTCTTGGCACAGTTGTTGGAAGGAACTGGAGTGGTGCTCCAAATAATCCTTGCCGCGTAAAGACCATTCCCCGCCCCATTCCTGAGAAGAAGTGGTACCTCACACCATCTGTAGTTTCTCTGATGGGAGGACTTCTTCCCTTTGGCAGCATATTCATTGAGATGTATTTTGTATTTACATCCTTCTGGAACTACAAGGTGAGTTATGATATGATGCATTGTTTGGGTGGTATTTGTTTTTTTCTTATATATTTCTGATGGGTTTAGTTAGAATGGTTATTTGCGCCACAAGTAAATAATTAGTTTGTTGATCAAGTACCATTTCTTTATAATTGTCTTTCAAGTGAACGTTCATATATTTGGTGGAAACTGAGTGAACATGTATGCACTGTTCGTTTGATGTTGTGAACCTGGCTTATATTTCTTTCGTTCCACCCCCCCCAACCCTCTCTTCCTTTGTGATGTACAGGTGTACTATGTCTATGGCTTCATGCTGCTGGTTTTTCTGATTCTTATCATTGTTACCGTCTGTGTGACAATTGTCGGAACATACTTTTTGTTAAATGCTGAGAACTACCACTGGCAGTGGACTTCTTTCTTTTCAGCAGCCTCAACAGCTGTCTATGTATATATGTATTCAATATACTACTATTATGTGAAGACAAAGATGTCAGGCTTCTTCCAGACCAGTTTCTATTTTGGTTACACTTTAATGTTCTGTCTTGGACTAGGAATCCTTTGTGGTAAGTTTTCAGTCCAAATATTGAGCTCCATTAGTATCATGTCTTTAATCCAGACTGCCCTTTTCTTCTCACCTGGATTGGCTTTGAATCTTTCTTCAAATGTGCAGGAGCTGTCGGTTATCTGGGTTCAAATTTGTTTGTCAGGAGGATCTACAGAAACATTAAATGCGATTAGGGCATTTCAGTGAGCTGAGACCTAAGCACTTCTTATAGGTTTGTTGCCAGAGACAATAAATTCTGACGAAGCATCTGGTCGTGTAAAGGACCAAACAATGGTTACAGGTAGTTTCACTGGGTTTTGTGTATGAGGATGTGTATTCTTTTTTCTATATTGGGGAAGCCTTGATATTTTTTTCCCCGGCTGTAATTGAAAGCCGTAACTTAGAACGCAGGATGTTGTCTTTGTAATCTGAATAGATAGCAAAAATACCATAATTTTTGTCACAAAAAATCAGACCTCTCCTCTGTTACATTTTCATTTTCATTCGTTTAAACATAGGTGCCCCAATGAAGGACTGATGCCTGATTATTACTTGGTTTAGCTATTCAATCATTGTACGTCAAGGGGATGAGGTCTCGGGAATGAATTTTGTATTATGATCTGAATATCGTTCCATTCTGTCCTTCACATTTCTCCATGTTTAGTTTTCAAGTTACTGTTTTTTTTATGGTTGCCTCTGTAAATTTATTTGTTTTCCAATTCACACTTACGGAATAGGGATTGATTGTTGTCGTCTCTTTGTTTTCCTTCATTTTCCTGGATTTTCTCTTAACTGCGGGTGAGAATTACAGCATGGCAAGGACGAAAAAAAAAATATTCTCTGAAGCAAGGAAATTATGTGAATTATTAAAACAATTAGAATTGGTTCTCAGCACTTGCAAGGAGTTTAAAATGGGTTGTACAATTTATGGTTTGTAAGCTTTCTATACATTTTATTTTTAATATTTATGTTCAGGATTTTCTTTTCTGTTAGGAACAAAACAGAAAATAATGCATGCAGTATTGAGTTGTAAAAAGAAAAAATTGTGTTTAACCAATGAATGCGCGGCGTGGATTAAGTGCTAACGCGGGATGTTTGTCTGGCCAAAATTTCCCATGCATATCATGTGTACGAATGTGTATATATATTAAGTAAAATTCTTATACATACATATTGGTATAATTATTTGGTATTATTGTGTTATATTTGAGCATTAGCCAATTCAAATGGGGATAGTCTTATTATAATGTGATTTTTTTTATTCACAAAATTTGAATACAACATCTTATTTATGCGGTGTTTAATCCCTTGTTACCTAATTTGGCTGCCATTGTAAATTTTTATATATTTATATGAACATTGAAGCTAATCACTCAATATATTATGTATAAAAAATTAAAATTTATAGAAAGTGACATTATAATTAGCTATCAATAATACCTTTAACATTTTTAATTTATACAAATTTAATAACAGGCATTTTTATTAAAAAAAAAAAAAGGAGTCCAAAGATATCAATGCCCTCACAGCCAATACCATTTTTGGTGCCTTCCATTTTAGAGTGTGTGCTTCCGTGTCTTCTAAGTTACATTGCTTTGGCAGCTTTGCTGGAGCGACATGCAAAATAATTTTTTTGACCAAATGACAAGCAAGGTATTTTTAATGTTCATGAAAATATTTAAAAATATTGTGAAAATTGAAAATATAAAAATAATTATTTAAAATAATCTTTATAAATAAAGAACTCAAAAATAAATATTTAATTCTTTCTATGAGCTTTCTAAAATTTTCTAAGAATTAAAATAATAGAAATTAATAATTTACTATTGTCTATCATGAATAACAGTCATTTCTTCAAATTATTATTATTGTATTATCTTATTCAAATAAATATCATATAAAATAATTACAAATCACTAAATTTTAGCCGTCGAAATTAATATTTCTAAAAGTAAAATACATTGTCCTTCCCTCTGTGTACTTTACTTACATGGACAATGAGATATCTATTGTATTTTAGAAACTTACATAAATTTTCCTTAAAATTAAAAGTTGCACAAACCTTCCCCCTATTTTTGAAATGATATTTCAGTCCACCCCATAGTTAATTTGCCATTAAGTAATTTTTTCTAGACCAAAATAGCCCTCTTCAACATAAATATTATTTAGTGATCCTTCAAATACATTACTTGGCCAATTTTTTTTTAAATACAAATATTTTTAGACCTTTTAGTCATATTATAAAATTGATTAATTTTGATCATATTATAAAATTTACTGAATTTATGCTCTTAAACATTTATCTCCTTATTTATTTAATAATCTCTTGCATGTGCTCGTTCATGTGTGCAATGATGCGCATGCACTTCAGCGTGCATAGATGTGCTCACACGTGCATTGAGATAAATTAGTGAATAAGAAATTCACTAATATTATAAAGACTAATTGATAAATATGTTTTCATAAGAAAATTGATAAATATATTTTATTTTAATATAATTTTTAATTATTAAATATCCGTTTTAGAATATTTTAAGAATATTTTCAAAGAACCTAACATATGTCTAGGTTTTAAAATAGAGAAAAAATTTTAATAATTAAGATAAAATAAAAGGAATGTTAAGGTATTTTATTCTATTTCTAATTTATTTTATTTTATTATTTTAAAAATCTTCTTATGACATTGTAAGAAATTGTGAGAAATTGAATGAAAAAACATGAAAGTGTCAGAAAATCAATGAATTCATGAGATGACTGAATGACAAGACGTTACCATCGCAGACGTCATGAGAATGATAGGACACATGTCTTGCTTGTATAATCTGACAAATATTGATAATCTTTTTATAATTATATGCCCTTTTTAAATATTTTTATTATTAGTGGACGTAGTTTTATATATCATATACAAATTTTAACAATGCTTTTCTAAAAGTAACAAATAAAATAATACGCCTTATTTCTTAGATTATGCATAACACATAATACTGGCAATACTCACATTGGTTAAAAATAATTACAAATAAGAAATATTATTCATAAGTTATTAACATTAAATTATTCATTGTACAAGACTTTTACTAGTTAAAACTAATAAAATCCATTTTATAATTTTATATATTATTTCATAAAAATAAAAATATATATTAAAAATAATTAAATCTCAATTCAACGAATAAATTTTAAATAAATATTTCATTTCTATTAATTTAATAACCAACCCACCTTTAAAATTTTAAGCAGAACAATATCCAAATCATTTCATTGCCATAATATGGACAAGTCGGACCAGTTAACAGGCAAATTGGGTTATGGTCTGATCCGAAATAGTCCACACAACCCTAGCTTTGGAGTTTGGGTAGGGCTTGTGGCAACCACACACCTCAGTCACCACCAAACACCAATAAAGATGTGGCGATAACGGCTGACTAAAACCGACGAACCTCATTCTGCCACGTGGCGGATAGGATTTCCCCGCCACTTCAAAACCACAGTACTCCCTCCTCGCCATTACCAACATTCTCACCTACACCCAAAAACTCTCTCTCACAATCTTAAGCTTCCCATGGCCACCGCACCAGCTCTCTCCGGCGCCGTCTTCAGTACCTCCTTCGTCCGGAAACAGCCGTCGGCGGTGAGCCTCCGCGCGTTCCCTCAGGTCGGACAGTCTCTGTTCGGCGTGAAGGAGACCGGCAGATTCACGGCCATGGCGACGTACAAGGTGAAGCTGCTAACTCCCGACGGACCTCAGGAGTTCGAATGCCCCGACGACACGTACATCGTCGACCAGGCGGAGGAGGTCGGCGTCGACCTTCCGTACTCGTGCAGGGCAGGGTCGTGCTCTTCCTGCGCCGGCAAACTGGTGGATGGCAAGGTCGATCAGTCGGACGGCAGCTTCCTGGACGACGACCAACTCGGCGAGGGCTGGGTGCTCACCTGCGTCGCTTACCCTCAGTCCGACGTCGTCATTGAGACGCACAAGGAGGAGGAGCTCACAGCTTGATTTGAGTTTGAATTATTTGATAGTTAATGTTAATTAGTTAATAATGATAATTGTGTCCGTTATATCTTCTTGCTGGTGTTTGATGATGATGATGGTTTTTCGTTTTTGTTCAAATTGTGTTTCCGAAGAAGAAGAATTCAGTGACTTGCTTCTATTCCGTAGAAGAAACAAGTGAAATTGCTGTAACTCTAATAGTGTTCAATTTTCCCTTACCCAGTTTGGTTTCCTCCTCCGTTTGCTTCTCTTCTCTCCCTTATTTTATTTTCTTGCTAGCTTCCAGGATTTCAATTTGAATTTAGGGGTACATTGAGTAAGACGTGGTAAAAATTCATCCACTCAGTTCTCCATTTGCAGCCAAGTGTCATTTTCATATCCGATGGAACATAGAGATATATAAATAAATATACACACATACATATATGTGTGTGTATAGAGAGAATTTGAACCTTGTATCTTTACCAATATATTATGAGTTTGAATCCCTCTTCGATGTTAGAATTTTATTGGATAATAATTTGTAAGTATGAACCTGCCTGCCATAGCACTAGTGTGTACGGGCGACTAAACTTACCTAGATTTTATTTTAATTCTTTTTATCTTTTGATGAATTTTGCCTCTGAATTTAAATATGTAATTTTCTTTCTTTTAATATTGAACGATCGATTATATAGTGTGTGTGTATATATATATATATATATATAATATCTACATTCTGAAAAGTTATTTAGTTTTCATTTTGTCTGGGCCAACCTCAATGTCAGGTTATGATAACATACATGGTTACGGATTGGGGTCTCTCTTGTGAAAGCCCCTCCTATCTTGCCGTGGTTGTAGAAATTTATTTTTATAATTTTTTAAAATTAAATATTATAGATAAAAAGGAGATTTTTTAGAGATAATATAAATATATATTTTGTATAGTTTTAAATTTTTTATTTATTAAAAAAATCTTATACAGTAAAAACTGAATCAAACTGAATCTCAGTAGTTTACAGTTTTATGTAGTTTTTTTTAATAATTAAGAAAAAATATTAAGCAAATTCAAAATTACATAAACTATATATCTACATGATTCTTGAAAATTTACTTTTTATTCATAATTAAAAAAAGGAGGATAAAACTAGTAATGTATTTGTGGCTTGGGGCTTGCGCAGAGACCTCGACCCCCATATTTACATGGTGACATGTTTTGGAAAGTGTAAATAGGGTAATTGGTGAGACAAAGTGCTGTAAGATGGAAATTTTAAGAGCAAAATACACGTATCTTTCTTTTATTTTGACTAAATTATTTATCTAGAAATGTATCTGTGCGATACATGGAATTCCCTAATAAATCATTTTTGTAAGATATATTTGATGCAAAGGAAATGTAATGACACTATATATATATATATAGTGTCATTACATTTCCTTTGCATCGAATGTGTCATTAAATTTCCTTTGCATCAAATATAACATCTCGTCTTATATTTTAACTCTGATTTAAATTGTAAAATTAATAAAATAAAATGATAAAAAATAAGTTACAAAGTCACTTTATCATCATGAAATTTGTTAGAATTTGTTGTCAAGTTTCATGATAAAATTGTAATAATATAAAATACACTTAATAAACAAACGTATACAGACATGATTTGTTAAGTTCTTTTTTAATTTCCAATCTTATAGTTATCATATAATAAAAATTAATTACTTGTCATCGGTTGAAAAGTAAATCTTCTCAAGTAATTTCTACAAAAAAAAATCCCCTTAAGTAATTAATTGATCGAGATTCTGCAAGTATATATAGTCGATCGTAGTAATAAAAAGTCCGGAATATTCAGGAGTTGAACTCAAGAGAGGTTGTGAAATCTATCACTTCACAATTTTTAATTAAAGGAAACAATTAACAATTTGAATGAGAAAATTGAGAATCAAAAGAAAGCAAATAATTGAATTGTAGGTTGGTTTAGTCACTAGAATTGTCAAGAGATCGTGGTTCACCTATCAGAATAACTCAAATTACTTTCTTAATTAGACTCTATGCAATTATAGTGACAATTGTTTATTTTATGTCTTAATCACCTCTCAGTGTAATTTTTTTTAATTAGAATTGAATTCACTGTCGTGCAACTCATTCATCTAACCATACCATGAAGCTACAATTAAGTCATCGTAGATTTTTATATCTATCTCTAGTTTAGTTATCTACATTTGTTATCCTAAGTCTAGCCTTACTCTTCTCTTTTGGTACTTGAAGTTTGCCAACAAAATAGATTTTATTGTGGCTAGTCATAAAATCAATATTCAAATAAGGAAAACAAATATAATTATAAAGATTCAATCAGATATATATATATATATATGTAAAAACTTTAGAGTCATAATCAAGATCATCAAATGAGTTAATCCCAATTAGGCTATGTCCTTACCCTTGACTGAAAATTTAGCAATCCATAAAATTAATCATCTTAACAAAGTTCAATTCCCAAATTATAAAATAAACGAAGCTAAAGATAAAAGTAGAAAAGAGAAAACTAGAAGGTTGCCCCAGAACTCCCTCAATCTTTTACTTTTCTTGTCTCCTAATCTCTTCTAGGTGCTCCAAAAGTGTTAGAATTGTATTCTCTAGCCTCTAGATGCGCGACTAAACTCCTTTTTTTCATTTCTGTCATGTTTCCTTTTATATGGAAAGTCCATAAGCCCATAAAAAGTCCAATAAATCACTAAAACGCGTTAAAATTGAGATGCCTCTCAAATGAAGCTAGCGCCAGGTTCATTTAATTCTCCTTCAGCTAGTGCCGGCTCGAACTTGTCCTTATCAAGTTGTGAGACCACCCAGCGTCGGGTGGCTGCTTCTCTTGGAGGATCCAACATCGGGTCCTCCCATGAACTTTCTGCTTCTTCGCCTTCTCACTTGCCCACGGGTGAAGAATTTAATAGGGATCGGTTGGCTTCATGAATGAATGTTTTTATTCTTCTTTTTGGCCCCATGTAGCTCAAAAATCCCATAAACATTCATGTAATACAAATATACTCAAATTATACATAATTATACCAAAAAATATCAAATCACATTATTCTGAGATGAAAATAGATACAAAATATGGATGTTTTATAGGTATAAAATAAATACATCAAATCCCTCCACACTTGAACTTTTGCTTGTCCTCAAGCAAGACTAGAATTATGCTACTCTAAAAATCAATTTCTATATTCATTAAATTCACTCTTCTTTACTAGTGATAGCCTATCACCAATATAAATAAAAAGAATACTTAACAAATCAAATATTAGAATTAATAGCAACTCACTTATTATTCCCATTTATCCATGAGACTTTAGTGTGTATGTGTATACCTAGTATATGACAAATGTAGATAGCCAATTGAGGAAGAAGAAGAAAAATTACAACATTTATTTAAGAACTTAAAATACATCAATCAATCATGCATAAAACTCAACTCATGTGCAATGGAGATCAACAAGGATTTATTTATTTAGCTTTCCCGCACTTTGTACTTTAATTTTATCTGGGGATTTATTTGCTTTTTTTGGGTCGTTATGCGCTCTTTTGACGTGAAGATCTCGCATTTGTGATGTGTACCTTCGGTTACTCAAGCTACATAACCCGCTACACTAAGATGTCTTTGGCACACTCACAACTCATACTACACCATTTTACATGAAGGTTAACACTTTTTGGTGAAGCCTCCCGGTTACTAAGTATAGCTTAAGCTAGCAAAGTGGATTATTCTCTTTTTTTTTTTTTCTTTTTTTTTTCTCATTTAAACCTCGAATCATCTCTCCAACTAAATAATAATTTCATACACAATGATTGAAAACACTCAAGTTCAGAAATAAATGTATAATCTGTCTTCCTACAAACTCAATCACCTTACTACACCTACCACATACTAAGTTATAGTGTTCAATTTCATTGTCTCAAGACTCATATTCCTAACTTGTAAATCTACTATCTTACCCTATTAAGTACATAATTGAGTATCCTATGGTGATAGACATAATCACTAACTCAAAAAAAAAGCAAAATAAATCTAAATAAAATCAGTTGAGCATATAAGTTTGCAAAAAATTTTCTAATTTTAGCACATCAGTACAATTCTTAGGACAAATTGGCTAAGAGCAACTAATAAACTCCCCCCCACACTTAGATTCAGCATTGTCCTCAATGTTGCAGGAATAAAATAAAAGATAAAGGAACTGAGACTTCCCTGATTTGTAGGCGATACTTGCAATACTCTATGAAGTCGTTTGTGTTTGTTCCAAACTCGTTTTGACCATAATTAAATTAATCCTGCAAATAGTCTTGAGAGAGAGGGTTTGTGTTTTTCAATAAACGCTAAATTTAATGTCAATAGCCAGACGGAGAGTGGTGACTTTAAACTTCTTGCAGTGAGATAGAATGAGCCTTCACCATGAAGTCCTCATCATAGTACCGCTTCAAGTATTGTCCATTCACTACAAAAGTGCTTCCATCTTGCCCCTTGATTTCAATGGCCTCATGAGGCCAGACATCGGTGACTTCAAATGGCCCAGATCATCTGGACTTCAACTTCCCAGGAAAAAATTTAAGGCGTGAGTTAAACAATAATACCTTCTGTCCAACCTTAAATTCCCTATGCAGAATCCTCTTATCTTCCCAAACTTTGATTCGTTCTTTATAAATACGGGCATTTTCAAAAGATTCCCTTCTTATCTCATCTAGTTCATTTAGTTGAAGTATACGCTTTTCACCTGCATCCTTCAGATCATAATTTAAAGCACGCACAGCCCAATATGCTCGATTTTTAAGTTCAACAGGGAGATGACAAGATTTACCATAAACAAGTCTATAGGAAGAGATGCCTAATGGTGTTTTATATGTAGTCTTGTATGCCCATAATGTATCATCTAGCTTAACAGAACAATCCTTTCTAGATGCATTAACACTCTTTTCTAAGATTCCTTTCAACTCCCTATTAGAGACTTCAACTTGTCCACTGGTTTGTGGATAATATGTGATACTAGCTCTAAGATGACATCTATATTTATACAATAGAGCTCTAAATTGATGATTTCTAAAATGCACCCTATTATCACAAATTATTGCCCTTGGAACCCCAAACCAAACAAACAATTTTTTCACAAATTTGACTACACTAACAGCTGTGTTGTTAGGTAGTGAGGATGCCTCAACCCATTTAGTAACATAATCAATAGCAACAAAAATATAGGAGTTACCATATGAGGGAGGAAAAGGGCCCATGAAGTCTAGTCTCCAAACATCAAAGGGTTTGACTTCTAATATACCTTGTTGAGGCATTTCATGCCTTTTACTGATAGAACCTGTACTTTGATAGCTATCATAGTTAGTCACAAATGTTCTAGCATCTTTGAACAGTGTGATCCAGTAAAAGCCAGTTTGAAGAACTTTGATACAAGTCTTGTTAGGACCATGGTGTCCACCATAAGGGGAAGAATGTCAATGGTCAAGAATAGGAACAATCTCTTCTTGTGGAACACATCTTCAGACTATACTATTAGCACATCTCCTGAAGAGCAACAGATCATCCCACATATAATGCTTCACCTTAGCTAGAAATCTCTTTCTTTGGTGGGAATTGAGGTCTTTGGGGATAATTCTTGTAGCTAAAAAGTTTGCATAGTCAGCAAACTAAGTAGTAAATAAAGCAAAGACAGTTATTAAACTTTCATCCAAGAACTCTTTATTAATAGGAATTTCATTATTTTTGGGCAAATGCTTAAGTTGAGATAAGTGATTTGCGACTCGATTTTTGGGCTTGGCATCCTTCTTATTCATGAGGTATTTCAAAGCTGTATGGTCAGTGTACACAATGACTTTAGACATAGAAAGATAGGACCTGAATTTGCCTAAAGCATGAATCATAGATATAAACTCCTTTTTAATGGTCGTATAATAGATTTGCGTGTTATCCAAGACCCTACTAGTATAGTAAATAACATGCAAATTTTTACCTTTTCTCTGTCCCAAAACAGCTCCAATTGCAAAGTCACTTGCATCACATATAAGCTCAAAAGATAAACTCCAATCAGGAGGAATAACAATGGAGTAGAAATCAAAGTTTTTTTCAAATGATTAAAAGTATTCATACAATCATCATCAAAAAGAAACATCCTGGGCAAGCAAATTAGTTAGGGGTTTAGCAATCTTAGCAAAATCCTTAATAAACCTTCTATAAAATCCCGAATGACCCAAAAACTTCTAATAGCCTTAACAGAATTGAGATGAGGTAAATTTTCAATTACTGCAATTTTTGCTTAGTCAACCTCAATCCCTTTGGCTGAAACTTTATGTCCCAAAAAAATCCCCTCAGTTACCATAAAATGACACTTTTCCTAGTTAAGCACCAGATTAGTCTCTTCACATCTCTGCAAAACTTGAGCAAGATTAGATAGATAGATATCATAAGAGTCACCAAAAATAGAAAAATCATCCAAAAAGATCTCAATGATATCTTCCACCATGTCAGAAAATATTTTCATCATTCATCTTTGAAAAGTGGCAGGTGTATTACATAGCTCAAAAGGCATTCTATGATAAGCAAAAGTACCATACGAGCATGTGAAAGTAGTCTTTTCCTTATTTGCAGGCGCAATTGGGATTTGGAAATATCCTGAATAACCATCAAGAGAACAATAATATTCATGGCTAGCTATCCTATCTAACATAGTGTCCACAAAGGGAAATGGGAAGTGATCCTTACGCATTGCTTCATTCAGTTTCCTGTAATCAATGCACACATGCCATCCTATGACTATCCTTGTTGGAATCAACTCTTTCTTTTTATTGGACACCATAGTCATACCTCCCTTCTTTGGAACTACCAACACAGGACTTACCCAAGGGCTGTCAGAAATAGGATAAATAATACTTGCATTAATAAGTTTTAACACTTCAGCTCTCACAACTTCCTTCATGTGCAGGTTGAGTCTCCGTTGACTTTGCACCTTTGGAGTGTGATTTTCATCCATCAATATCATGTGCACATAGATAGAGAGACTAATACCCCTTTGTTAGATAAGCTGGCTTCCCAAGAGGGGGGTGAATTAGGAAGATCAAAATTTTCTGCAAAAGTCAAGCGTATAGTGAAGATACACAAGATCGCAAAACAGACTACAATATAATAGCAATGTAAGAGCAGTAAGAGAGAAGGATTGACACAGATATTTATCTTGGTTCGGTCTCTCAATCTTGACCTACGTCTAGTCCCCAAACAACTGCTTGAGATTTTCAACTATCCTGCAAGAATTAAGTGGGCTTCTTGCAATTACCTCAGTACAGCTTTGATGCTCTATTCTTAGAGCTTACATGTTCTCTTTCTGCACTTTAGCTAAGTGCTACCTAAATCCCTTGTGATATTTCCTCATAAGAAAATATTTCTTCCAGATGAAGATAAGATTGATTACAAAGAATGAACTCTCTAATTTAGAGTGTATATGAAAGTTTAAGTGCAGAAGACTGAAGTATGAGAGTAAAAGACTTTGAGTTAAGAAATTAACAGAGTTTCAGTATATACAATGTTAAAATTGTTACCCATAACTTCAAATAATGTTATATTTATAGATTCAGGCCTTAACAATACATTAGAGACAAAATCTATCCGTTGGAGAAGTTACCCAATGGTTACTCTGAAAAACTATCCGTTCACCAATCGCATTTAATGCTTCTGACATCCAAAGTTCGAATTTTGGTTAGTCAATAGATGAATTTCGAAGAGACCAAATACTAAAGACTTCAACGTTAAATTTCAAAGTTCGTCTGTTGTAAAGTAAAGTTCGAATTTTCATCATTGAGAAATTTTTCTGTGTTGGAACATACGAATTTTCAAGTTGAAAGTTCTTCTTAAAAGTGTGAACAGTAGTCCCAAATTGCTACAATGCCTTCAAAATTCAAATTTTGGTGCCCAAAATTCTTCTGTCAGTGGGCAGCTCAATGAGGCACAATAGTTCTTCTTTTTGAAATTCAAATTTTCAAGATTCAAAGTTTGCCTGTCAGAGAGAACTCTTATCAGACTTAGTTCAAGATTCAAATTTCTAAATACTAGTATTCGTATGACAACAGATTGTCCAAACAGTCTTGCAAGCTTTGTTTTTGAAATTCAAATTTTTAATATCAAAATTCGTCTATCAGTGAGCTGATTTTGGATTCTTTCTAAACTTCACTTTCAGATGAACTTTGACATATCCTCAGATGAATTTTTCATTTTTCATGAATTGTGTTTTGGAATAAATATGAATTTTTAAAAGCCGAAGTTCGTTTGTCTGAGAAGACTCTTATCAGACTTGTTTCAAAGTTTGAATTTCTACAGTTAAAGTTCATCTGTCAGAGAAGACTCTTTTCAGACTTATTCATTTTTAATTCGAAATTCGAATTTCCAAAGCCAAAGTTCAAATTTTGAAAACAATAGATCAGTATTAACCTTTCAAACTTCGTCTGTTGATGAGTGTTTTTCAAATATTCTATGTATTAACATAGAATCATAGTTTTAAAACATCTTTTTGCCAATTCAAAGTCTTTTACTCAATTTAAATACTGTTAGAGATTCTGCATCTATTCTTGTGCTGGTTTTTCTTGAATTTCTTCACTTGATATCTTTTGTGCATCTTTGATATCTTCTCTCCAAGCTCTAAAAGGTTGGTTTGGAATCATCAAAACACTTGATTTAACACCTTATGTCAGAAATAGACCACCCAATGGCAAGTCTATGCTCCCTCAAAACTCTCAACAATTTATCTTCCTGTTCAAAATTTAATTCAGCAGAAACTATGATAGGAAAAGTACTAGAATCACGTAAGAAAACATATTTCAAATGGGAAGAAAGTTGTTTAAGTTCCACTTTAGGTGGTGACTTTTCAGAGGAGGGAGGTAATGGGTTACTTTGTCCTAGATTTTCAAACTGTTTGATGCATGGCACATAACCTATACCTTTAAGTATCATTACAGCATCAATTAAACTCAATGCAATGCATGCTTCTAAGGAATCCTCATAAAAGTTCTTACCAAAATATTCTTGAGCAAGTGTATTAATGACATCAACACTAAAATAAAACTCTTCAAACACAGGAAAATTTACAGCTTTAGCAAATTGGAATTCCTCCCTTGTATTACCTACTCTAAAACTTAATTTTCCAGTTGGAGCATCAATTAAAGCACCAGCAGTCAACAAGAATGGTCTCCCAAGAAGGAGAGATACATTAATATCATCTTCTAGATCAAGTACCACAAAATCAGTAGGAATAATTAATTTATCTATTTTGACAAGCACATCCTCAACTACTAATTTTAGGTACATAATTGATCTATCAATAAAGGTGAGTCATATTTGAGAGTTTCATATCTACCATCCCAAGCACCCTATAAAGAGAATAAGGCATCAAATTAATACCAATACCTAATCACATAGGCATTCTTCAATAGTTTTAGAGTCAATATCACAAGGTATAGAGAAACTCCCTAGATCTTTAAGCTTGGGTGGAAGTTTATTCTATAATATTGCACTGCATTCTTCATTTAGTTGCACAGTAGCATACTCCTCAGGCCTCTTCTTGTTGGATATAATCTCCTTGAGGAATTTGGCATAAGATGACATCTTTGCTAAGGCCTCAGTGAAAGAAATATTAATTTAGATTTTCTTGAATATATCTAAGAACCTTTGAAAATTAGTATCTTGCTGTTGCTTTTGTGGTCTCTAAGGGAAAGAAATAGAGGGCACATATGGCTTTACATTAGTGGAAGGAGACTTCCCTTAAATGTCACTACTAGATTTTGGAGTTTCCTTATGCTCCTCATCCTTACCTTTTTCACCACTCTCAGCTTTATTTTTATTTTTCTGCACCTCTTCCTTCAATTCCTTACCACTTTTGAGAGAAATTTCCATAACTCCTTCTTTTGGATTAACTTCAGTATTGGTAGGGAATTGGCCTTGTACCTTTTCAGTCATCATGTTTGCTAAACAACCCATCTGTGTCTCCAAGTTACGAATGACCGCTTGTGTAGCGCTATTGGTAGTAGCCTGACTAATCATAAACTGCTCCAGAGTTTTGTTAATTTGCTCCATATTTTTGCTGCTAACTAGCTAACTAATTGCAAGCTTAGTGACTAAGTCCTCTAAGTTAGACTTCTTCTCCTCAATGGGCCCTGATTAGACATTGGATGGTAATGTTTTTGTTGAAATCTAGGTGGGAGATTAGGCCTTTAACCGCCTTGATTTTTCCACGAAAAAGTTTGAATGATTCTTCCAACCTAGATTATAAGTATTGGAGAAGGGATCATTCTTCCTTTGTAGAATCTGCGGATGCTCAACATTAGAACTCATATAATTGACTTCTCCTTGAATTGCATAAACACAACCTTTAATGGTATGATCGGAACCACCACATGCAGCACATAACTCTTTGGGAGTCTGAGTATTAGTTTGCTGAAACAAGAGATCAATGCACTGATTCATTTTCTCAAGCTAAGCCGTCACATCAGAGCGATCATTAATTTCATGCACTTGAAACTTTCTACCTCTCACACCATTCTGTCTAGTTTGAACGGCCACTCTCTCATAAAATATTCATCATATCTGCTTCAGTAACAACACCTTCTCCAATAGCTATATCCACCAAAGATTGAACAGCTCGGGATAGAGTATTATAGAAAATCTAAGCAGTCATTATATTGCTAAACTCGTAATGTGGACATTGATTCAGAAGCAGCTTATAGTGATCCTAAGTCTCATAATAGGGATCACCATGTAGCTCAACAAAGTTGTAAATTTTATCCCTCAATTTCAAAGTCCTTTGTGGAGAATAGAATTTTGCAATAAAAGCATTATAAATTTCTCTCCATATAGTCAAGGACTCTTTAGGAAGGTTAAGAAGTCACTGTTTTGCTTTATCAAGCACATGTTAAAACATCTCATCTTGTGTTCCTGTTCAGTTATGTTGTTAAGAGGAATTTGATCCACCACATTATAAAAATCCTTGGGAAACCCGAATGCATCTTCGCTTCCCATCTCATGGAACTAAGGAAGAGAGTTCAAATGAATAGTTTTAAACTCATAATTCCTAGCATTTTGACTCAGCCTGATACATGATGGGCTACCAAAAATTGCTAGTTTGTTAGCATCTCTCCAGACTGTGTTATGTTGAGCCTCAACAGGTATTATTTCATCAACCATCTCGCATCGCCTTGTAGCTCGATTCTCCCTGCAAATAAGTTTAATTTCAGGATTAATGTCAATTAACTAAGAAGTATTATTAAGACTTTTAGATCTTAATAACATTAAACAAAGATATAAAGGAAAGGATTTTTTTTGTAGGACTAAAAATAAAGGACTACTAAATCCGTTAACCTCTCTGGCAACGGTGCCAAAAACTTGATTAGGATCTTGCAAGTATATAGGGTCGATTATAGTAATAAAAAGTCTAGAGTATTCCAGAGTCGAACCCAAGCGAGGTTGTGAAAACTATCAGTCCACAATTTTTAATCCAAGGAAACAATTAACAATTTGAATGAGAAAATTGAGAATCAAAAGAAAGCAAATAATTGAATTGTAGGTTGATTTAGTCACTAAAAGTGTCAAGAGATCAGTGTCGCACCTAGAAAAATGCGACGGAAGGAAAAAAGAGTACAAATCTGGTTTTCTGGTAAAAACCGACTTGTGAGGAGTCGCCACCAAAATTTTGAGGAAAATCTTGGGAAACCTATTAAAGAGGAAAGGATGGTCTGCGTAACCAGAGTTGGATTCGGGAGTCGATTGTGTGTGGGGAAGGTGTTAGGCACCCCACAACACCCGTTCCTAGGAACGGTTACCTTACGTTGATTGTGTAAATTAATATGGCTTAAAAATATATTTTGATTTTCCTTTTATGAATCACATGTGAGAAAATGGGTAGAGAAAAAAGAAATTAAAAAAAGTTTGAAAAATAGAATAACGAATATAAATTAAATTAAAATTAAGGATGTGAAAATGGGTAGAGAAAAAAGAAATTAAAAAAAGTTTGAAAAATAGAATAACGAATATAAATTAAATTAAAATTAAGGATATTCAAGCAAAATGAGAAAGAGGGTTTGAGAAAATAAATTAGGAAATATTTATTAAATTAAGAAAAAACACCAAATAAATAAGAAAATATTTATTTTTTTTAAAGGCGGACTTGACCCAGGATCAGAGCCTGGGGCCTACGTACCCTGCGATGGGGATCAAAGTCCACGTAGTTCGGGACTAGAAATTCGTGTCTGTTGGTTGATATATATATATTTTTTTAATTTTTGTAATAAGAGAAAGTTAATGGAAAATAATTTAACTTTTTGTAAACAAAACAATTTTCTAGAATTGAGTTGGTGTGTTTTAATTTGCAAAAAATAATTTAATTCCGCTTACTTACTCTTATTTTATTTTGTTTTGAAAATATTCCTTTTATTTTTTGGATTTTTTTTTAAAATGTTTTATTTGATTTTTTGGCTTTTGAAATAACATATTTTTGTATTTTTGAGAGTTTTCTTTTAAAAAGAAAACCAATCCCTCTATTGCAGACTCGCAGTCATGCCTGATAGATCGATTCCTTAATTACCTGCAGAAGTTCTAAACTTCGCGGTTTAAAGGTTTTATTTTAAAGCAATAATTCGGGAAATGCTATTATTATTCGGTTTTCAAATGACAATCTTATTATACACATTTTTTTTTTAAAGAAAATTGTAAGAGCTTATAATTTATTTTTTTTGGAATATTATTATTTTTAATCTATTTGACTGATATGTCTACGTGAATTCACAATTTCATGTGACAACTCAGTAAACTCAAATGCCTGCGTGGGCCCAGAAAAAACTCACGTGGTGTAATTATTGAGCCAATTATTTATTATTACACAATTATTCTTAAAACAAGCCATCACAAATTATTTTTGCTTGGTATGAAGCATTCGAAAACACCATGTTATTAGATTTTGTCTTGAAAATATTCCTTTTATAAACAATTATTTAGCCAATCCTTCATTGCAACTGTATCATTGTTACTTTTAACTAGCAAAAAAAAAAAATCTTGGAATACACTCTGCTTTTAAAAGTAAAACTACGTATATATTAAGTTATTATTGAAAAATCAGCTATCCAACCAATTGATGTATCTGCGTGGACTCAGTCTCACGTGATAACAATCGATCAACGTACTTGTGAAAATTCTGAAACCTACAGGGTATGATGATTTGGGTTGTAGTACAAAGAATTTGAATAACTACAAATGATATATATATATATATTTATTTATTTTAGTTTATTTATTTATTTATTATTATTATTATTTTTTTTATCATGTTGTAGGAAAGTGAATTTCAGTAAAAGAAAAAAAACATTGAGACCTACCATATGCATACACTTATAATGTGCTTATGCACCCATGTGTGCTCACAATGTCAGGTCCATACGAAAGCTGATCAGAATAACTCATATTCTCACTGCCCGGCCCACAAAAAAAAAAAAAAAACCAAAATATTCATAAATACTAACGGGTCCATCAGAAAAAGCACGAACCACAACGTAGAAACTTCATGCATGCTTGATCTATCGAAATTTCAGCAATACTTGAACCAGAAAGATATGGACCAACCTAACAAGCATATGAGAAAGCAGAATAGGGAGTCGAAGAGGATATATACCTGTGGCACTTTCTCTGTCTCGCTTCCATCTTGTCACTAACTGTTTCTTCCTCTTTGCTTCTCCGGCGTATTCCTTGGGTTTCCTCGGCTTTCTTCTCTAGTTCCTCCTCCGTTTTTCTCGCTCTTGGTTTAAGGTTCACGGTTTTCAGGTTCTCGGTCTCGGGTCCTCTGGTTTTCTCTTCGGTTGTTTCCTCCCCTCTGCTATCTCGGACTTCTTTTGCTTTTTTTCTGGCTTCTTCTTTGTGCTCGGCATCTCGGTTACTTTCCGGTGCTCCCTCGGTCTCCACGGCTCTCTTCTCTCTGTTTCTCACTCAATCTTGGACCATGTCTCCTCTCTCTCTCTTTTCTCTTGGTGCCCAGCCTCCCTCTGTTTTTCTCATGCACCCTCTGATTCTCTGTGGCTCCCTCGGACCGTCTTTTCAGTCTTCCCTTCCTTCACGCACGTGTCCCTCTATTTTTCTCCTCCTTGGTAGCCCTCTCTTTTTCTCGTGGGTGCTCTCCGATTTTCTTCCAGTTCTCCACTCCTTCCTCCATTTTCGGGTTAGACTCCAGTTGCTCACCATCGTCCTCTACCTCCTTTCTTCCTTCGGTCCGGTCTCCATCGTGCTTCCTCTGTTTTTATCTCCCCTTTCTCGCGGCTCTGCCTCCCCTTTTAACTGCATCGCCCTCTGCCCTTCTCGCGTGCTTCCTCTCCATTTTCCTTACGTGCACGCTTTCGGTTTTTGCAGCCCTCCTGTGCCTTCTTTTTCTTTTCAGTCTCCGTTTCCTTTTTCTTTCACCCAGACCACTTTCGGCTCCCTACTTTCTTTTCTTCGTGACAGCTTCCGTGTTCAGACTGCTCCTCTCCTCCTCACGTGTGCAGCCTCCTCTTTTTCTTTTGCTTTTGATGCCTACTGCCCTAAACATTTGGGGCCTAGCAATTCAGTGGCCCAGGTCCACGAGCCCCCAATTGGGCTCGTGGCATCCTGGGCCTTCATTTGTCTTTTTTTTTCATCTTTTTTTTTATTTTTTTTTGTTTTCCTCTTCTTTTTATATATATATATATATGTGTTATTATTTTTTGTTGTTTTTTGTTGTTTATTTAATTCCAGCAACTTTCTTCTTATTAATTTATTTTTTTTATTTATATATTATTATTTATTATTAACTTTATTTTATTTTATTTTTGTCTTTTTATTTTTGTTTCATTTTTTTTGTAAAATGTCCGGACAAAATGGGGTGTTCACAATCAGGATTCACCTATCGGAATAACTCAAATTACTTTCTTGATTAGACTCTATGCAATTATAGTGACAATTGTTTCTTTTATGTCCTAATCACCTCTCAGTATAATACTTCTTGTTTAATTAGAGTTGAATTCATTGTCCTACAACTCACTCATTTAACCATACCATGAAGCTACAATTAAGTCACCGTAGATTCCTATATCTATCTCTAGTTTAATTATCTATGTTTGTTATCCTAAGTCTAGCCTTACTCTTCCCTTTTGGTACTTGAAGTTTGCCAACAAAATAGATTTTATGGTGGCTAGTCATAAATTCAATATTCAAATAAGGAAAACAAATATAATTATAAAGATTCAATCAGATAGATATATATAAAAACTCCAGAGTCATAATCAATATCATCAAATGAGTTAATCTCAATCAGGCTACGTCCCTACCCCTGATTGGAAATTTAGCAATCCATAAAATTAATCATCTTAACAAAGTTTAATTCCCAAATCATAAAACAAATGAAGCTAAAGATAAAAGTAGAAAAGAGGAAACTCGAAGATTGCCCCAGAACTCCCTCAATCTTTTACTTTCCTTGTCTCCTGATCTCTTCTAGTTGCTCCAAAAGCATTAGAATTGTATTCTCTAGCCTCTAGATGCACGACTAAACTCCTCTTTTTTGTTTTTGCCATGTTTCCTTTTATATGGAAAGTCCAGAAGCCCATAAAAAGCCAAATAAATCACTAAAACGCTTTAAAACTGAGCTGCCTCTCGAATGAAGCAAGCGCCGAGTCCATTTAATTCTCCTTTAGCTAGCACAGGCTCTAACTCGTCCTTGTCAGGTTGCGAGACCACCCGGCGTCGGGTGGTTGCTTCTCTTTGAGGATTCGGCGCTAGGTCCTCCTGTGAACTTTTCACTTCTTCACCCCCTCACCTACTCGTGGGTGAGGAATTTAATAGGGACGAGTTGGCTTCGTAAATGAACGTTTTTATTCTTCTTTTTGGCCCCATGTAGCTCAAAAATCCCATAAACATTCTTGTAATACAAATATATTCAAATTATACAAAATCATGCCAAAAAATATCAAATCAAAACATTCTAGGATGAAAATAGATACAAAATATGTATGTTTTATGGGTATAAAATAGACACATCATTAATCATTAAGTTTAATTTTTATTTTTGAATTTTAGAAGTAATCAATATTTTTATTTGATATAAAAAACTACAATATATGTGGCATACCATATTAAGCCATCTATTGTACCAATACTTTAAAAATTAATATGTGCCGCATTTGATACCTATATTAGATACAATACTTATAGTATACTTTATAATGTGTATTATATATGTATTCTTAATTTTTAAAAAAATAAAAAATGACTTAAGATTTTATGTGAAATCTTAATTTTTAATTTCTCATTTTAAATATTTTTATATTATTTTTAAAATATTTGTCTAAAACTCAAATTTTATATTTTTTATCTTTTATATATTAATTTGTTAAATATATATATATATATATATTTCAAATGTATACTTTTCATACCGGTATATTAAAAATTGATTGAATTTGATTACGCTATGCACATAATATATTACATTCAATTACCATTAATTGCTTCAATATATTTATAATTTCGAATCACCAATCAAGTATATTTAATTTAATGTATGAAGTCAAGTTCAATCAATTTTTGAAACTTCAAATTAAATTGAAATTATTTCATGAAATTCAACATTAATGTTGTTTGATTTTATCTATGACACATAAATACAGATATACATATATATATATATATGGGTATCTAATACAATATGATATGATGCGTAGGATTATAACCTTTTTTCCATTGGCATGAAGAGGAAGATTCGCTGGCATTGATTGGGTATTGCTCAAATGCAAATGGAATTACTTGATACAATGCATTAATTGTATTATAATTTTTTATACCAAAATTTATAGCTTTTATAACGCTTTTTTTTAATGTCGTATCTGTTTTTTTTTTGCCACTTTATTTTGTATGGGTCTCTACTCTCTAGTTATGGTTTTGGTCAAATTTTGTTTAAACAGTTTAAATTAATGTATTGAATAAATAAATAATTTAATGTTAACCAAATAATTTTAAAATTTCAAATAAAAAATGGACAATTATGAAAAAGGGGAAAGTGCTTTTAATAATTTATAAAGAAATTTCATTTGAAAGGTTTGTCACCTAAATTGAAATTTTAATAGAGTTTAAATTTGAATTAAAATTTAAATCACAGTTGAAATTTCTATATAGATGTTTAATATGTAATTAAATTCAAAATATAAATTCCCTAACCAATCCAAATATTAGGATTTAATTAATTAAGATTTCAATGTAATATTAATATTTAATTAGGATTTAATCTAAATATTTGATCAAAATAAATACAATTAATTGCATATGGATTCCATGCAACCTGATGGAAAATATAAAATTGATCAAGGAAGAAAGGAAGAAAAAACCAAACTAGTTCGGTTGGTTCGATTGGAAATCGATGTCAGATTTGGTCTGGTCATAAATGAAGATTGAGCCATTTCAGAACCGGTGCAAACCGGCACAAAATCAGTCAAAAACTAGTTTGAACCGATCTTTTTTTTAAAAAAAAAAATTTTAAGAAAAAATTATATTTTTTTATTACTAAGTAGAATTTTTTTTATATAAATTTTTTTGTATATTATAATATTGTATAAGTATAATTATGATACATAACTATTAATAATGATAAATTTATTTAACAAATAATATGAAAATTGAATATTAATGGATTATTTTGAATTTAAAATATAATTATAAATGAATGTTAACTTGTTTAAATTTTAATATTAAGTTGTAAAACTTATTAATAATATTTTTAATTTTACTATATGATATATAAAATTAAAAAATTATTCAATGACTGGTCTAATTTTTAATATCTTAGCATTAACACACGCATTTCAGATATCAAAACTACATTTTTTTAATTAAGTTATCTTGATATGCAGTTGGATTATAATTGATGATGCTTGAAACCATTGCTTCCACACACACATGGAGAGAGAGGAAAGTGTCATAATGTTGCATGCAAATTTTATTAAAAAATGGCCTGATTAATTTGGATATTAGTATCAACATAAATACTTTGAAGATGTTTAATTTTATTAATCTAAATATGAATAATTAGTTTTAAGGATTAAATATGAATAAACTATTTTCCTTTAATTTTTATATTTTTATATCTGTAATAAAATTTAATACTTTTTGTTGACGTTTCCCAATTTAAATATACTAAAAAATAATTGGCTTCAACAGGTTGTTTATGGATGGATTCTATCTCTTGATATGGCTGGAGGAAAAGCAAAAAAAGTATTTCATTTACATCATTTTAAGAGTGCAATGTTAGGAATAAAATTCAACATATGGGGGGCACAAATGTAAATATTAAAATGTATGTGGCCATTATTTAATTAAATATAAATAAAGTGGTCTAATTTGGAATTAGAATCAAGTTCAGAAGTATAATTGTTATGGAATTAATATATAGAGATTAAAGTAATATTTATAATTTATTGAAAGGTCGAATTGTAAATACCACGTAAAATTTCCAATATCTTGAGGTTTCCTACAATGACAATATGAAAGATTGATCCCTAGAATCCTTCTGACCCATTAATATGTTTGTGGTATGAGTAAATTAACACTTCTTCCTTCGACTTCTTGTGTTTGGGAATGAAAAAGCACTTGACAGTCAAATTATTAGCTTTTGTTTCACCTTCTATTATTTTTTTTTTTGATACATCAGAATAATAAAGAAACAGCAAAAGACAAAAAGTCACCAAAACAAGAAAAGCAAATTCTAAAAAAAAACTAGAGAATAGAGCCATGAAAACAACACCACGTTCTACAGAGTTTTGTTATGTTCCACATTTCGACTGACCTATGAACCATCTTCTACATAATATGTTCCACAAAGCCGGTAGATATGAAAAACGGACATGCAAAAGGTAAAACAGGATGGCCAGTTAATGAATACGATGACCGAGTGACCTGACCACTACATCGATTAACTGCTCAACGGTCATTCTCATCGCCAACCAACGATCCCCGTAGGAAGTTTTCAATGACAGGGACAGGAGGCTGCCATTCCATAGTCACATCTCATGGGTTTTTATATATATATATATATAGATAGCATTGGCCATGATCGTTACGTTACCCACTGATTTAGTGCCCGTTTGATTTGTCTTTTTGTAAAAGGTCATTTATAATAATCACAGTTTACAAAAATGAAGTTTGGATAAAAATAGAAAAGTTTACTGAAAACTTGTTTGGATGAAAAAGAAAAAAATGATTGTTAGAAACTATAATTTGATTTGCAAAAATACAAACCAAACAGGCCCTTAATATAAATAAATTCAATTAATGGGTATTTATAGTATTCAAAACTAATGAATATTGTATTGAAGATAAAAAAAAAAAACAACATAGTCAGCTGAAGGATATTACTAATTCCCGTACTTGCATTCTTTAGAAAGTAGATGAACAAAATAAGAAACATGTGAAGTTCGAGTCAACTGATATTAACCCATATAACCAAGCGATATTTATGGAAAAGTAGAGAAATATGCACCTAAAAATATTATTTCAATATATATATATATAGTGATTGATGAACTTAATTTTATCTGATTTATTGATTATTGATTGATTTTATAGGTATATGTTTGTTATTAAATTCTTTGATAAACATGTGGCGTGTGGAAAGCTGTTCAATTTTTTTCTTTAAAGACTTGCCCTTCAATTTGCTTATTTAACTTTTTTTAGTTTTTTGGAAGTTCAAATTAATTTTAAAAATAAATGTCGGATTACTGTAAGGATTAACTTTGACAAAAGTAAAATATATAGATCAAAATAAAAATAAGTGAAAACTATAAAAATTATTTAATCAATTGTCTTAAAAACAAAGCTGCTTAATGTCTTTTTCCAAGCACCAAATTTATCTCCCACACACTATATTTAGATTTTCTCCACGCACTATCTAGATTCTTAATTTTCCATTTGGATGTGGGAAAAATATGAGAGAGATGAAAATTTAAAGAAAAAATAAAAAAAAACTTAGTGATCCCTTTATCTAATTTTTTACTTATTTTTTCTTTCAATATTATTTTTCCTTATTTTTCCCACATTCTAAACAAAGTAAAAATTGAATAGAAAGTTCACATTTCTCTGATTATATATATATATATATATATATATAAGGATTAATAATGATGCTTTCATGGTTGCTCTTCTCGATGGGTGACACGTGGAGGCTCTGTTATGGCCCTATGAGATTCTCCTTCTTGGCCCCGCAGAAACATGGCTAATCCACAAAATATCACTGCCCCCCAATTACACTGCATGCACCAATAATAATAATAATAATAATAATTTTTAATAAAAATAATACTATATATATGTGTAAGTTAGCATAATAAGATTTTTTTTTAATGTCTGATAGTATAAGAAGATACTCAAGAGATTCCGTTATTAATCGGATTAATTAAGTAATTTCATCAATCTTCAAATTTTAATAAAAAAATAATATTCAAATAAGATAGTCAAGCTTCATGATCAGCACTTGTTCAAAATAATAATAATAATAATAATTTTCTTCTATATTTTTTCACAAACGCAGGCACACAAGGGTACAAACACAACACATGAATTATGAATATGAATATGATAAAATGATAGTTAATCACAAAATGATTAAAATAAAAGATGAGTTCATCTATAAAATTAAATGCAAATGTAATTTAAAAGATAAAACTAATGTTTTCATGTTCACTTTAAAAGTAATAAATGAAAAAATTATCAAATAAAATTTATGAAAATATAGTAAAAAATAAAAAAATAAGAAAAAGATGGTATATATACATTCCAAGATTTGATATTTCATCTGGGAAGAGAGATCCACCAAAACCCAATATGTAAAGCAACAAAGGGCTGAAAACTGCCGAGACATTCAGGCCCTATTTCATGGACACCCCATGCAATCGCTACTGCCTTTAATCCTGAATGCACCAATATACATGTAACAATAAAAAATTCAAAATCTCACAACTTCGGATAATTAATATTAGTTAATACTAAATCTATAAAAAAATTAATAAAATGGACCAATATTATTATTCAACTAATATCAATGTATAATATGACATAAAATTTATAAAAGACTAAACATATTACATAAACCATGAAACCATTATATATGTGATTCATTTATCAAGTTCTATGCAACATATGAGGTTCATATCTTGTTTATCAATATATGAATTATTTAATATTCTCTTTAGTTCTTAATATAAGGTCTTTTAAACCAAATGATACGTATTAGAATAAGAGTTAAAATTAGTTGATTAACTTGATTTTTTTAATAATTGCAACATTTTTCTAAAACTACTTTTATTTAATCTTTTTTTCTCTCTTTGAGATACATTAAATAGAGACATTTTTAAAAAATATATAATAAATATTACCTTATATACTGTAAATGGTCATATATTTAGAATTAAGGTATAAGACTCTATATTTAATTAGGACCGAAGAGAGTAAATTTTATTCATGACATTAGTAACCTGCTAATTTCTAATGAATTTTTTTTTGGAAAATTGTGTTTTGAAACCAAAAAAATAAGTATATTTGGTTTTTGGTGTCAAATTGATTTTTTTTCTGAAAAAAAATCTATTCTAGATTGAAAAAATTCAATTCTTACCCTAAAAAAATCAATTTTGGTCCCAAAAATAAATATGTTCATTTTTTGGTTCCAAAACGCAATTTTCCCATTTTTTTCAACTACTTGTAAATTAATTCAACTTATGATAAATTATTCTGTAACTTATATTCTGTTTTGTCAGAAAAATAAATTAGTGAATTAAACTAATTAATTAATTCAATTCACTAAAATTTTACAAAATCAATCATGAAATTATTAAATAATTTTAATTTATTAAATATATATTTGTTAAAAGTGACATAACTGACGCCACCAAAGACATCAAACATGTGCTTGTGCATTATTTGTTATACTACTCACTCATTTTACTCTCTCACAAACTTTAAAATCAATTAATATATAAATATATTATTAATATAAAATATATGAAAAATTGCATTGTTCACAAAGCCTTGAGAGCAATGCGACCAAATCTGGATCTTCCTACAAGAGTTTAAAATGACTAGTTCTGCATACTTTGTGGTGAAGTAAACGAAGACACAACTTAGAGTAAAACGACAGTAGTAATTAATAAGGGACCTGATCACCTGAACTATTTCTCAATTTGTGCGTGTCATCCTTGTGCAGGGCCATACTAATCTTCTGTGTATTGTTCCAATTTTATCGGATGTCCCCAAAGGGATGATCACCTACACTATGACTATGAGCCATGTTGCATAGTCGACGCTGATGCCCAGGTCACGGAGTGCACCCAGTATGGTGCTACTGTGGTTATGGATAAAAATTTTGGGGGTGAGTCCACTTTTCCATTTTAATTTTTCTATTTTTTGGATAAAAATTGGGTGTGATAGCTTAGCAACTCCACTAGAAAATAGTGATGAGTTAAGTCCAATTAAATTTAGTGTGCTTATTTAATAGTTAGGCCTTATCCTTTTTTTTTCCGTTTCTTCTTTATCATTTTTTTAGTAAACAAATCCTTGTTAATTTATCCATGGTACCTTCTATTATTTATTTGCTGGTTTGCTCATTTATTTTATTTATTTATTACTTTAATGTGGAAAATTAGGGGTAGTTGGTAGAATGTTCTCCTTATATATTGTGCACTTACACATAATCTCACACACTTATTCTACATCTTGTACATTCATTTATTTGAAGTTTTTCTTTCAAAAAATTTTTCTCCCCTCCTATGAGGGATGCAAAGACATTTTATTTAGTTATACAATATATTGAGTTAAAAAAGAATCACATCACTAACTGCCTTTATCTTCAAAAAAATTGATATAAAATAATATTAATTAAAATTAATATAGATTAGAAAAATAAAAAAAGGAAAGAATGTGAGGCCACCTAAAAAAATGAGAATAGATGGATCCCACCTGCAAAAGAAAAAGTGAATGAATAAGAAAAAAAGGAACTTATTTAAAAAAGGAGAAAAGAAACACAGAATCCAAGAAATAGAGCCAGCTACACTGTGCGACTAACACACGTTGCGACTCCATTTTTGTTTTAATTATATATAGAATAGGTAGACTCTTCACGCTGAATACTATAAATGCTTTGGTTTATATCAATATTGTTAGAACCGGACCGGATATTGAATCGGGCAAAGCACTGGTTCAAGGTTCAATGGTTCCACAGAGGTCGAACCAGGGTTGGACCGGTAATGATTAAAATAATATATTTAAAACAAATAATATAAGTTTAAATAAATTTTATAACTTAATTAAAGTTTCAAACTAAATAATATTGAATTATCAATCTATCATTCACCATAAATAAATTATTAATAAGTTTTATAACTCAATATTTTAATTTAAATAAGTTAATATTCATTTATAATCATATTTTGAGTTCAAAATAATAAATTAATAATTTATAATTTATTATTTATTATTTATTAAGTAAATATATAATTTTTAATAGTTATATATCATAATAATGCTTATATAATATTATAATACATAAAAAAATATTTTGCACTAAAAATGATATTATTTTATCTTAAAAACAAAAAAAAATATTTTAAAAAAATTTGAAAAAAAAAATACAAAACCGGTTCAAGACCGGTTTTGAACAGTACCAGTTCTGTAGTATGTCTGAATCGGACCAGGCACCGATTCCTGGTCTGATTGGTCGAACCGGCCGGTTCGATCTGGTTATGATAACTATGGTTTATATTAAGTGTTTGTGGCGCAAATGGTAGAGGGGGTAGGAGGGGAAGGAGGACATTTTTAGTGCTCTTTAATGTTAATTGACGTTTGTGAACACGTAAGAAGATCATCAAAGGAAAAGTGGGTGCTATTTGCAATAAACCAATTGCTTGCGGCACTAAAAGATGTACTTAATCAAAGAGGAACTTATTAAAACTGCTTGAAAGTGTGTCATCTATAATAAGACGAGTGAATTTGAAGTTCACAAATTATGCTTTCTTGATGAGGATAAGTACGTAGCAGGAGGCCCTATGCTTTTTTTACATAATGTTTAAAATTTTAGTATATAGATTAAGAAATATAATTAATATATTATAATTTATTTTAATTTTTTAATATATTATTCAATAAATAGATAAATATGAAAAAATAATTATTGTCATGTTTGACTTTTAAAATGATAAATAACAAATAAATAGTACTCTTCAAAAGTGATTGATAAAAAAAAAAGAGGGAGCATAAGTCACCAGTAACTGATTTACATATACAAAGAAAAATGGTTAAAAATAATTAAAACTTTTTAACTTTATAAAATTTACCATAATTCTTCAATATTACTCTCATTAAATTATAATATATTTTGTTCTATGACCTTATACAATAAGTTGTAGTAATGTTAATTTTATGCACAGTTTCATTCATTAGATGAGATGCAAACATATATATACTAAATTCCTAAGCTTGACTGTATATAGTTATGTTAAATATTTGTTAGGTACTTTGAGACGTTGGATTCTTTTTTTGTTTCTTTTTTCAAAATATAAGAATAAAATGAAAATTATTTAATAAAAAATACTAATCTGGCTCAAACATATGGTTCGGGAAAATTCAATGTTTCTGTGCAAATAAGAGGAATAATTCTGATTAATTAGATCTGGAAGAATTAATCACGCATGTTGATATGTCAAGAATTAATCACGCATGTTGATATGTCAAGAATTAATCACGCATGTTGATATGTCATCTATTTCGTAAATGATACTTCATCTTGTCTTATATATAAGATTTTTTATCTTAATCATAAATATAAGATCCTTTACAATATATGAGATAGTATTTATTATACATTTCTAAAAAATATTCATATATTCAAAGAGAAAGAAAAAGAGAGAAATTAAATAAGGATAATTTTAAAAAAATATTAAAATTTTCAGATAAATTAATATAGTTAATTAATTTTAATTTTAATTTTTAATTTATATAATTTAATTAAAAAGGTATTATATTAAGATTCTCATATATACGTGTGTGTGTGCGCGCGCGCGGCGCGCGCAATTTTCAAGATGACGAATATGTCAGCTAAAACGTTTCAAGAAGTTTTTCTAACTTCCATACATGTGATTGAGTTACTCGTCTTCCTTCGTTTTTAACTTCTTTTTCTAACTTCCATTATACCGCGTAAGAGAAGCCCATATATGATACGTATGACTCAACGACTTTGAAATTAATGTTATAAATATATAAATAATATAGACTTTATTATTAATATATATGTTTCATAAAAAAAAAAAAAAACACTTTGAAATGTTGAGAGAAGTCCCTTTGGACTGCTCAGCTCAACGCTCTTTGGACGTCTCTCTCGTTTCTCTTGAATTAGTTCTCTTTTTCTAGCTTCGTATTTTTTTTTGTCTTACTTATCCTAAAAAAACATGTAAAATATTCTAAGTTAAAGTAAGGAGAAAAATAGATACATAATAGTGAACTATTAGAATCACTATTACTTTTGTGAGACTCATGTCTTGGTAATTGATTATTATATATCTTTTTCTTTATTTTAGAAATCTTTAGAATTTATTATTATTTTATTTTCAATTCAGGATCAATCTTTCCCCATAAAAATTATTTTTTTAATATATATTATGTATGATGTGTATTATTTATCCTCAATATTTAAGAATTAATATTTTTTATAACTAATATCACATAAGGACCTTGTCACTGGCTACTTATCTTTCCAGACGTACTATTCAATCTTCAATTTTTTACCACTTAAAAGAGTCTTTTTTTTTTTTCATTTTTATTATCCTCACAACTTATGTGCATATATACACATTAATTGTCCCCACATCTTAAAATTTTTGAACACTTCATAAAAATGTCGTGACATAAAATCAATTATGTTACGCCCATTGTTTGCATGATGCAACCACTATTATTTATTATCTTCTCTGTGTTTGTACGTCTTCCCCACAACTTAAAATTTTTAAATCCCTTATTCTATATATATGTGTGTGTACCGCTCATACTTCACAAAAATGTTGTGACCTAAAATCAAGATTAGGTTATACTTGTGGCCCAAAAAGAGTAGCTTATGCTTATTCTTTACGTGATGCAACATGTATATATACCCACTACCTGTTAATTTGTAGTATTCCATATATATATATATATATACAACTCGTTGTCCCGCGTCTTTATATTCTTACTCGGGTTGATATAAATTAGTCAAAGTATAATGTAACTTCCAGATATTTAGTAATTTAGTACTAAGAAACAAAATGTGATATGTCTTGCCTGGACTCAAACCCGTCGTCCTGATGATATTCATACAAACTAGTCTTACTACAGTAAATGTATTGTATAAATTAAACTTACTCTCAACGAGGGGTAAGAGTGTGCGAATGGCGATGCTTATATTGATTTGTGGGCTTCATCATTCACTATTTCCGTCGCAATTTTCTTTGAAAGGTCTGCATCATCTTTTGTTTTCACTACAAAATAACACATTGTTAATGGGATTTTATTAGTAGCTTGGATAATGGAATTTAATTATTAATTAATTAGCCAAAATGCATGATTTTGTTTTCGTTTCCTGTTCGTATAGGAACAACAGACCAAAGCTGACGTGGAAGCTGCTTGTCCTGGCATTTCTTTCCGTGCTTGTTTGGGTATATATATTTCTTTCGGTGTTCTGAAGTGGGTGGAAATCAATGCATCGATCTAAACCATTTAGATTTTATTTAAATGATTTAGATTTTAAGATTTTAGTTTGGTTAATTATAAGCACCGTTAATTTTTTAAGTTGAAAATAAGAAATTTGTCTTAAATATGTATTCTCTTAAAATAATATAAATTAAATATATTAGGAACAACATAACCCCTCCCAACTAGGTTTGCACCATATACAAGAGGTAGGAATCGAACTATTAACCACTTACTTAACTGACAAAATTAGTCCCTATTGTCAGCCGGTGGGGATGCCTTTGATTGCTACCAAAAGATTTAATATAAAGTATTCATATGAAACGAGACTATGTTGCTCATCTGCTTCATCAACACACAAAAGAAGTATGAGTTTTTCTTTTTCTTTTTTTCCCAACAAATTAATACAAACTCAATATTGTAAAATGGAAGTGGTAGTTGATTGTATTTATGTATAAAAATACTTCATCAAAATGAAAAATAATTTTATTAACGGTATCATATTGGGGTTTTATTTTCATTCATTGATCAATTTGATTCATTTTTCATAATATTGTACAAACGTATATTATAATTTATGTATTTTTAATTATTTTTCAGAGGAGGTTTATTACAAAACCTATTCTTCGAGGTGGTCGCGTTAACATTGGCCACATTTGTTTTTGCCATCTACGATCTTATTCCAGCTGCGATCACATGCGTCACGTCCATCTTCTGCGGGTAGACTTCATAATCATCATTAAAACTCCGTTGGTTTCAACTTTTTTTCATGCGAAAATTATTTTTTTCATATAAAAAAAGTATTTTTAAAAATTTTTAAGGTGTTTGTTTAAACTTTTAAAAATAATTAGAATCTGAATAAAAAGGTATTTTTCTATTTATTTTGGGAAGCTATTCTAAGTAGCTTATGAGAAAAAGTAGTGGTGGTAGATGAGAAAGAAAAATGTATAAGAGGCGGAGTGCAACAAAATAATTTTAAAAATTACAAAAATAACAATACTCAATCCTATGAAAATAGTATAATATAAATTCATATTTTTTTATTTGCTAAATAATTTAAAAAGTGTTTTTCTTTATTTTGACCAAACATAAAATAATTTCTACTTTTTGAAAAATCTCTAAATAATTAATCACTTTTTTAAATAATCTGAAAATTATTTTTTTTGATAAGCTTAAACAAACGGGCCCTAAATTTGAAAAATAAATTTAACATTTTATCCCCCAAAAGTTTATCTTTGAAATAAATTAATGATGAGTTAGAGATGAAATAGTGTGTGTGTATATATATGTGTTACACCTGAATGATGAAATAATATGGATTTTTAAAAAAAATTGTTTAATTTTCTCAGGGAACTGTTGCTTCAGGAATATATAGTGGCCCTTGCCACTATTTTGATGTTGGATGAAAAGCTGAATTTAAGAAGGTAAGTATGATAAATCATATTCAAAACCAAATTGTAGTAAGTATCGAATTATAAACATGGAAGTATGATGCAT
This sequence comes from Adenanthera pavonina, assembly GCA_026686845.1. Lineage (NCBI taxonomy): Eukaryota > Viridiplantae > Streptophyta > Magnoliopsida > Fabales > Fabaceae > Adenanthera > Adenanthera pavonina. The sequence continues at coordinate 18,576,211 of JAIVEN010000017.1, forward strand.
ACATATGATTAATTTGGTTTCATTTTGTTTTTAATGTTGTAAACATTGCTTGGAGCTTTCCTCATAGTGTGTGAACTATATATTGTGCTTTGAGGTATAAGACAAGAAGAGAAAGTAAATCAGATGGTGGTTAGAGCCGTCAAAATGGGACAAACCCGATGGACCAGCCTGAAAAGCTTGAAAAATTGAGTGGACTTGAGCCTCAATTTCGGGAGTAAATACATAATTCGGGCTTTTTGAGCCTGGCCCATGGCAAATCGGCTCGAAAGCCCGAGACTTTTTTCTTTTTCTTTTTTTTGTTTAAAATATTAAAAAATACATATTATTTTATTAATTAGTGATATATAAATTATAAAATTTAAATATTATGTTAGTTTTTGATGAATTATGATGATAATTAGTTGTATTAATTTAAATAATTATATAAAAAAAATTTATTAAAAAACATAAAAAATATTTAAAAATAAAAAAAAGCCGGCGAGCCGGCCCGTAGGTCGATTCCAAGTCTATTTGTCAAATCGGGCATTTTAGCCAGGCCCGAGGCGGGCCAGCCGACCAATTTGACAGTACTAATAGTGGTGTCATAAAAAGTTTGACCATACGAAACAAGCTAAATATATACAACTTCTCTTTTAAAATATAAGTTATAACTACCCATCCACATTCACTAAAAAAATTAATTTTTTTTAAATTTTTTTATAATTTTTCAAAATTATCCTTATTAAATAGTGTAAAAATGAATTATTCTCTCTTTTAGTGACTTTTTCTTACTCTTCACCCTTATAATTGAATATTATTATAAATAGAGATAAAATTGAAAAGAAAATATTAATACAAACTCACTTATATTTTAAAATTTTATTCCCCACTAAATCTGTTTTATATTTTGAAATGGATTGAGTTAAATTTTATCTTGTGTTCATCATTTTTTCGGAAATCACTCTTATTATGTTTTCATTATTTTCATTTATCCATGAAGAAAATTCAGTGAGATTATATATCTGTTTGGTAAAAAAAAAACAGTAATTCTTTAAGCATGGGTTTGTTGTTATTGAAATACGAAACGTCCTTTTGAGATTTTGATGCATAATTAAACTCGTTATTGAACAAAAATCTAATACAAAGATTTTCAAAATGTGACGAAAATAAAATTTAAAAAAATGAAAAATTAAACTATTAGCCCTTATAGTTTACATAATTTTTAAATTGATCCCTATACTTCAAAAGTTTTTAAATGCACCCCTGTAGTTTGAAAGAGTTATAAGGTTAATCCTGATAGTTCAAGAAGTTAGCAACCCACTCCTACACTGCTGACGTGGCTTGATAGTATTAACAGAAAAGCTGACTTGGAGGATGGAAATGCAAGTGTTACCATGATTAGGAGGAAATTACACACTGGACACCGCATTAGCATGGGTTTGGACCAAAACGTTTCAAATATTAGGCATCTTGTATCTTTCCTCACTATGATTTGCCCCCTCGTACCATGGCTAAGGTTCTGCCACCATTTTCTTAGGAGACTCTTTCATAGCTTCAATCATCAAAGCCTACTCTCTAGCTCTGTTTCTCTTGGCCGGAGCTATGTATTGCAAGCACTTTGTTATTCTCAAATCCTCCCTTCCTTCTCATCATGACATAAATTTTAAAAATTGAGAGGTATAGTTTGGTTAAAGTGAAGGAGGCTTGTGAGCTCGAAAGTTTGAATCTGAAGGGAATTTGGTTTTAGAAGTTCCATATACAGAATTATATTGAGAGCTTGGAAAGAAGGTGTATTTTTGAATTATATCGTTTAGATAATTCTATTCATTTTGTGCAAAGCAAATATGGTGGAGGCCACGTAAGGTGTACCTTAAGGGTATGTTTGGTTTAACTGAGAGGATTGAAAGGATTTTTAATGAAGGGGATTGGAGAGGAAGGGATTGAAGGAGTTTTAAAATTCCCTTATTTGATGGGATTGGAGGGGAGGGGATTAGAGGAATTTTAATGAAATCTTATTTGGTTCAAGAAGGGATTGAAAATGATTATAGGGGATTGAGTAATAATTACTGAAACTCCTCCAAAAAACCCCAATTTGGGGGGAGAAAAAAAAGGAGTGGAGGAGAGGATTAAATCCCTCCAATTTTTTGAACCAAACAAAAAGAGGGATTTAATTCCCTCCAATCTCTTTCCCTTTCTTTAAAATTCCTCAAAAATCCCCAACCAAACAAAGTTTACAAGTGTAACTTTATTACTAAATTGAAGAGTAAAATGAGTCATTTCCTTGAAATTGTCATGGAACTCATGTTGTAAAGAGCTAGATCTACAGATATCGAGCAACTCTTGATGTTTGATTAAAACATCAACCCCTATTTGATAAGGATTCAGAAAAGGGAAAATTGTAATGGATAATATATTCATAAAAAAATTGGGTTGATGTTTTAATCAAACATCAATCCAAAATATATTCATATTAATATGAAGTATTCATAATAAATCCAATTTTTTATGAATATATTATCCATTACAGTTTTCCCTCTTTGGTGTCCTTATCAAATAAGGGTTGATGTTTTAATCAAACATCAAGACATGCTCCATATTTGTAGATCCAACTCTTTATAACATGAGTTCTATGACAATTTCCGGGGAATGACTCATTTTACTCTTCAATTTAGTAATAAAGTTACACTCATAAGGTAAACCTCAAGTGGCTTGCACCGTATTTGCTTTGCACAAAATGAACAAAATTATCTTAACTATATAAACAAACATACACTTTCTTTCCAAGCTCTCAATATAATTCAACAGTATATGGAACTTCTAAAACCAAATTCCCTTTAGATTCGAACTTTCGAGCTCATAAGCCTCCATTACTTTAACTGAACCCTCTAAATTTTCAAAATTTATGTCATAATAGGAAGGAGGGGAGGATTTGGGAATAACAAAGTGCTTGTAGTACATGGCTTTGACCAAGAGAAACAAAGGTAGAGAGTAGGCTTTGATGATTGAAGCTATGGAGTTGCCTGAGAAAGTGGTGCCAGAACCTTAGATGTTATACAAGGGGGCAAATCATATTGAGAAAAGAGACAAGGGTGGAAGAATGACAGTGGAAATGAATCAGTTTTGGCTAGAACAAAGATGCTCAATATTTGAAACGTTTTGGTCCAAGTCCATGTTGATGGGTGTCAAGTGTGTAATTTCCTCCTAATCATTGTAATGCTTGCATTTCCATCCTCCAAGTCAGCTTTTTTGTTAATACTATCAAGCCATGTCAGCAGTGTAGGAGTGGGTTGCTAACGTCTTGAACTATGGGTATTAACCTTATAACCCTTTCAAACTATGGGGATGCATTTAAAAATTTTTTAAGTACAGGGATCAATTTAAAAAATAATGTAAACTGTAAGGACTAATAGTTTAATTTTTCCTTTCTATAGAAGTTTAATGATATAATAAATATTTCTTAATATGCGTGAAAACCCGGAAAGTATCTAACAAGAGTCAAGGCCAACATTATAAGTATGTAAGTGCCAATGTTTCCCATGGCTTCATTTAACTCCGCCCATTTTGATAGGATAACCAAGTTGCTTTTGACTTTCCAAACAACATTGTTGGAGCATAAACCAGTTGCTGAATTGACATGAGCTGTTTGGGAGGAGATTTGGGCTGTTTTGAGGTCTAGAATTGAAAGGGTTTTGATATGGCCATAGATGCTATGTTTGAGGGATATTCATATGTCACAAGCAATTATAAGGAGGGTCATACTTTGTCATTCAATTTCTTCTGGATTTTGGATCTAGAAGAGAAGAATTATGGTGTGGAAGATTTTAACAACGAGGGATTTGAGCAACTATTGCAGATACAATACTCAAAAGGCCATTATATTTCTATCTCAAGAGCCCTATGTGCAGGATTTGCTTAGTTCTCAAAATATTTGTAGTCCTTATAGTCTTATCTAGGTATTTAGCTTTTCAGTTTATTTCATGTTATTTTGTTTTAGACTCTAGTTAATTTGTGTCCTTTTCAATATTAATATATTTATATATTTTCAGGAAAAAAAAGTGTGACGAGCATTGAGTAGGGGTTATTTACATGGATAACTCATTGAAAAAAAAAACTATATATAAAATAAACCGGTGTAAGTTTTACCAAATAAATTGTTTTTAGGAATTTGTATTTACATAAAGTATAAATATACAAAAAATAAAAGTGAATGAATATTTTTATTTAATTTTTATATCATACCTCTCACCAAAAGTTAATATCATTCGTTCATTTGTAATGTATTTGATATATTTGTTTGTCTTAATTTATTATTTTTCATTTAAAGACATAAAAATATTTTTATTTAAAAATCATTTTTTATTCCTTTTTCTTTTTCATTCTCCTCCTCAATATGAGACTGGTCCTAGCATCATGGACAGACAGTTGTTTCTTTCCCCCTTTGGCCACCACGGACAGACTGTTGATACATCCTTTTTAATTCTTTGATATCAATTACATAGCTCAACATATCAGCACTAGATGTTCTCAATTACTCAATCTATATGGTTTTTTTCGTGCATAACATTGCTTATTCATTACTAGTAATTAATCCAGAATCCATTCCTCATGTTTTTTTTTTCAGCACAAAGAGATTCCCAATAAATACCTAAAAACTATTTCGTTCATCTCACTTTATTTATCATTTTAGGGAATTTTCGGCATCTTATTTTATCTGTTATTTCAGGAAATCAATAAAGTATTTATTTCTATTTTTTCAATTATGTCCATATTTATTTTCTGTATTGAATTCACTATTATTTAAGTGTGACTAATACTAAAGTAATTATTAAGAATAATACAATAAACTTACATCCTTTATTCAATTATTTATTGCCTTCTTCAATTCCTGTATCAAAATCTTAAACGTCACATAAAATGGGATGAATTAAGGAATTTTTTTTTAAATCTAAAAATCATTAAAGTGAATTTTACATTTCTCACCAAAATATACTATCTTGTTTTTAATCAAGGATTAACAAGATTTACTAAGAGTCCTTTGGAGATACCCGATAAAATTGGAATAAGAGCTAACATGACTATTTTGCCATAATTTACTAACATGATCAATCAACGAATCTATTCCTTTTTAATTATTATAAATTATATACTGCGTGAATCTCCATTACCTATCTTTAATGTTCATAACCTCCAACTCTTGGCATTTTTCCACAACCTCCTAAATGAATGATTTCTACAAGTTCTTCTTATATTTATTATCCATAAAATTTAAATGTTATATATTGTATACTCATTTTATGGGAATTAATTTTATTATTTATTCCTTTATAACTTTTTAGTAATTCTCAATAGTTGGAGACCTATATACAAAAGACATTTACCTTATATTTGCAACATTGAAATAAATAAGAATTACTTTCCTTATTTCTCCCTTTCTCTCCATTTTTTTTTTGTTATTGCTCCTCTTTATCTCTTGTTATATTTTCCTTGGTCGCCCGGGGAAAGCTCTACGATTGTTTTTCTACAATATATGGATTGTACCGTATTACCTACGTATCTCTATCTATGCCTCCCCAAGGCGCAAGAACACCAACTTTATTTGAGTATGTTGGGATTAATTTTTAAGTGATTACAGACTGATTATGCTGATCCCAACGCAACTCAAATTAAAGTAATCATTTGTAACTATTTAAAAAATTATTTTTATAAATTATTTTTTTAACTTATAATAATCAGTTAATATAATTTATTTTTTAAGTAATCACTTATTCTCATATTTTATTATAAATAATTATTTATATATAATCTAATCCAGATTATGTGTACCCTCTATCCTCTTGAGAATCGTTAATATCAAATTTGTTCATGTCTGTTCCTGTTTCCGCCTATGCCCTATATGTAGTTTCAGCTTTGAAACACCGATATCTGTTCATGTCTTCTGAAACAAATCAAGAAGAGTCTCCACTCTTCCTTCACAATCTCCATTCCCAACACCATCTTCTTCTTCTTCTCCTTCTTCGCCATTGTAGCTGTTCTGTGGTGGTGAACTGAAATTTACAGATTTAGACAGGTACTCATCCGCCTTCTTCTTTGAATCCTCAATCTTCAGCTGATCCACCGAAGTTACGGTTATCTGATTCAGCGATTCCATCGATGAGCTTCGTGATAGGGTTCCCGATGCCACCGTTATCTCGTCCCTCTCGTCGATCGTTGATTCCAGGGAACACACTGATCTGGTCGCGTGTGAGTGCGCAGAATCGTGTTTGGATCTCTGCTTCACTCTCTTGCACCAACTATGCAATGACTCTCTGACGCTCTCCGCCACCAACGCCTTCTTCCACCGGGATCCCATCTGGAGTAATCAGTCAGAAAATTCAATCATTGAAAGGTAAGAAACATGAATTAAGTTGTTATTAATTTTTCAGATTGGAATTTGGAAAGTTTCTTGAGAAAATTGAGTGTGTTAATTCATGGATCCCACTTGCATGAAATTGATACTTTGAGAAATCTAGAGGATCTTAATTTCTAAGTGTCTTGATATGTCATACATATGTTAGACGCTAACAAACTCTGCCACGTTAGATTTTTTTTTCTTTAATTTCCTTGCTCTAACATGGATTGGATCATTAACAGTAGATTAGTTAGTCAGAGAAAATTGATTTGTTCGAATTAGGAAACATGCACTATCTAGTAACTATTTTCAGAATGAAATACTATAAGATTTGTGAGAAAATTAATCTTGTCAGTTTCGGAGAAAAATAAAAATAATTGATGAGGTCTAGCATTTCATGGATGGATCTAGTTTGTTATCAAGGCTATGTTTGGTGCATGGTAAAATAATGAGACAAAAGGTTAGAATGAGTGCATTTGAATTTGTTTAGGATTTTTTTATGGTTTCTCCAATAATAAAGACCAACAACAAAAGAACATTTATAAACAGCATAAAGGACTAAAACCTATTTAGATAATTGAGACATGAACTTTAAAAGGTAATGATAAAAGACCTTTATGTTCACTAAAAAGAAAACCTTTATACTTTGGACTGAAATGAATGAAGATGTTTTATCTCAGTGAAAATTAACTGCAAGAACATCTGAGGATTATACTGATTTTTTATATATTTAGAAATAAAAACTACGAGAGAAAATTAAGTGAACCTGTGAAACTATGACATTCAGGGGCACTGTCATGTAGCTACACCAGAACTGAACAATAACACTGCAAGTTCCACAATGAGAAAATGTAAGAGGTCCAGCAATTAAACTATAGTAGAATCTGGAAACTTCATCAACACAATTTTCAAAACCTTCTCATTATCAAATCCATTCCCACTTCATTTCAAGAGATGGCGAAGACAAACCATATATCAGACTTCTAAAATAAGAATGGATTTTACACTTAAGTGAAGCAACCATTTTAACAAAAAGCTCAAGGTATTAAGAAAGGGTCTAAACTCTAAAACACACTTTATAGCATGTCGTTGGGTATGCAAAGTCTAATGGAATGGTGTGACAAGGAAAATACAATATAGAAAGTCATTTTGTAGATGAGAATGATCTTTTATACTTTTTTTAAAAAAAAAAACTAATAAACAATGACAGTTACTACTAAGTAATGATAACAAGAATTGAATAGTATATTTCATATTTTATGTAATAGAAAGTGATTCCTTTTCCAAGAGTGGTACCAAATGACCTGTAGCAAAAGCAAAAGGTACTTTTGTTCATCAACAATAGTTTGTCCACAAATTACATATAAGATTGATTCCTGCCACATCAACATAAAAAGGTTGTAACAACGGAAAATTAATGCTACTATAGGTTTATTTTTTTAATATACCTCATATTGATAGCGTTAGAGAACATGAACTCTTGGAATGAGAATTGCATTTAACATGAATCATGATTAATATCTGATTGCTTGTTATCTTTATCTAAATATATTAACAGGGATCAGATAGACAAATAGAATCTGTTATTAGATCATGTCTATGTATGGTGCAGAGTGATTATAAGTCCAAGATTATAATACAAGTATCTCTTTTGATGTCCCAGTGACAGCAAATAATCATATTGCAATGTAAGTAACAATGTCTAGAGAGACCCACCCAGATGCTAACCGAACGATGATCATGTATTGGTTTCTCTTGAAGCATGATCGTTCTTTGAGTCCCCACTATACGTACAGAAAATCAAGATTTTTTTTTTTTCTGATCAGAGGATTTATAAAGCAGACTAATCCTAGCAATGACAAACACACACACACACACTGTAAATATATGGGCATAGCTTCACACACTCTCTTGAAGAATTAAAATATTACCAAGGACCAGATATATGTTGCCATTTCAAAGGCATTCTGCATGAGCAGTAAAGAAAATAAGAACCAAAACAGATATGTAGATTAACCAGATATACGTAAGATGTTCAATTTTGAGCACTATTATACCTGAAATATCACAAATTGTATCAGCCATAAAAGTGTCTCAGGTTTGTTGAACCAAAAAAGATCATCACGTGGCTTTACTTGTGTCCTATCTGATGGACCTGTTAGCGCCCTAATTTCAAGTGCTAAAGTGGAGACAACATGCTGAAGTTTTGTCCCTACCAACATGACAAGCTTTTACATGTAGAATAATCAGACATGGATTTTGAAAAAACTTTGACAGACTGCTTATTTATATATTTTTTATTAGTTTCAGTTTGAAAAGAAATATGAAACCAGAATATACTTACAATAGCAGGAATAAAAGAGAGCCAAAAATAAATATTCAGACCTGCAATTTAGAAACTTTAATGTCTGAGAAATTTAAGCACAAACTAAATCATTCTCCACTAACATTTGGAAGAAACAAGTTACCATGGATGTTCACAAAGATGCAGATTATGGCATAACCCCAAAGTGGCCAGCTGCAAATCAACAAAGGCCATTGTTAGTGATTACACTATTCCTAGGTCTCCACTCCATAGCTTAAGCTTCTAAGGTGAACAAGTCTTTGACACGATATCATAGCTTCTGTGATCAAGTGAGCTAGTGTTTAGTCTTCATTGCCTTGCATTTTCTTGGTTAAATTTGACATGATATTGCAGTTTCTTTGACCAAAGGTGTTATGAGGGAATATTTGTTAGTTGGGTAGATGAGGTTAGTCAGTTACATAATTCTTTCTATTAGTTAGTTAGTAGGCCATTATTAGTATAGATAGGATGAGAAGGGATGTAATCAATGTCTTTGATGAAATAATACTTATTTCTTCTTTTCTACGTTTTCCACGTATCAAAAGGCATAATGAGCCTGTGTTTTATCCAACTTCAAGGCGAAAGGGTTTTCATGTGACGGGGCATGTTAATGATTACAATGAAGTACTTGTGATTCTCCACATAAATATTAAGCTCAGAGTTATTTCTCTTTCTTGTTTTCTTGAATTGAATAGAGAATTACAAAATCTTGATAAATATCAGTAGGCATATGTGTATATATATGTTTTCTATTCATCTGATAAGCTTTCTGGAATCAAGTTGAAAATTGAAATTTAGTGAAAGATGTGATTAGACAGCGACTGGATAGTGTAATGTTTCCTGCTACATATTTTATTATGTTTATCTGAAAAAAATCGTCAATGTAAGCCCTAGATGCACACAAGATTTGATTCTTACAGTCCCCACCCTTGACTCATTGAAATGCAAAAGTGGCATGCAATAGCCTAGGCACCTGTGGAGAAACAACTTGATTGATGTCTGGAGGAGATAATATTAGATACTTTTAATTTCAATAATTACTAGGAGCCACTTGGTACGTGGAATGAAAAAGAAAATTGAATAAACAATAATTTTGTGGATGAGAAATGACTATTGTGTCGATTCTTTAAAAGAAGTAATGAAAAGAGCATGACACACTGTTGAGTAATGACAGCAAGAGTATTATAATAGATTTTATATATCTTGTTTTTTGTGCATTGAAACAGATTCTGTTTTCTTCAAACGTACCAAATGGCCACAAAAGCATCATATTTCTCGGACAAACAAAAAGATTGTCCCGGTTTAATTAATGGTAAATTTGTGATTTAGTTAAGTGCTTTCTCAGATCATTCAAATTGTTGAGAAACGGTAAAGGTGCTGTCTTATTTTTATTCTTTTTGGAACTTTCACACATTAGCCCACAAGTAGGTATTAATTGAAACATCGTATAACTTGTCAATGTTTCACTTGACCTACCTTATGTAATCAAATGGATTTAAAATAAATAAGCAAATGGATTCAAAATGACATAATTTCACTATTTCTTCCTGGGAGACGTCAGTTTAATATATGCCGATTTTATTGTTAATTATAAGCATTCTATATTATATATAGATTTCTTACAATATACACTTACAATTACTATTGGTTAGCATCACAAAATCACTTAAACAGAAGAAAAATAAAACCACTGCATGGGAGAGTTTACCTTATTCCTAGAATACCATGAAATTCGTCTTCCATGCTGCGAACCATATATTTGTGAAAGTTATATGAAAGTGGTAATTTATGCTCCTGTAAAATTTCAAAGCAGGAAGCAAGTTAGACACCGGTGCAGAATTCAGTTATCCAAGATGATGATCAAACTAGTGAATATGTTCTATAAAGATAACTGAGTGTACACTCAAATTCACATTTGAGGCTCATTACGTGCAGACTGATTGGTTTTAGTTCTCTCTGAAAGCAATACTGCTACTCAATCAACTACTTATGATGTATCAATATCATCATACGTAATTAAATCTGAATGAAATCATACTATTAGTTAGGTATGAACAATGTGACGCACTTCTAACTCACGGAGCTTACTTCTAGTTTTGGTAAAAAGTTTCTTCAAGAGACTTGCCTACATGAATACAAGCAAAAATTGAAGGGGGAAAAATAACCACTAGGTATGCATTATTTTGTGATAATCCATTAAAATAGCAGAACAAAAAAGAAAATAATATCCTTAAGAACTTAGATACTTACAGTGATGAAACCCAGACGAAGGGCAAGGTAATCCGATTTTTTTATAGAACTCCGGAATTGGCGCAGAAAACAAAGCTGCAAGATCAAACTACAAATTACCAATAGTTTAAAACATCCAGAACCTGCATAGGGCTGATGTTTAGCAAAATTAGCTGCCATAGATTCTTCCAGTGCAGTAGCCTCTCACTATCTTGGCACACTTCGAAAATTATTACTTTCCAAGCCAAAAGATTTGATTTTAATAATGTAAAGCTCAATTTCTAATTAAACAATGCACATCAAGTTGTCAGCAAAGTTAAAAAGTTTACAGTTGATTAAGGAGACATATATATATAATTGATATTTGATGATGCATTACCATCCAGATTAGTATTGGATTCCTGCTCCATGGATGAGAAGTGTGATGGAAAACAAAGGTTGTTTGTCGCCTCATCACCTTGTTTTTCTTTTCTGTGGAACAAAGTCAATAAAAATAAAGGCAATTTTCTCCAGACAGGCAAGAAATGATATGGATAATGATTACATCAGAGGAAAACAATGGAAAACCATGTTTGAAAAAGTTGGCCCTGAGTTATTTGCTTTTATATTGACAGAGAACCTAAATCCAAGCTGAAAATTTTGAACTGATACTAAGCAAATATAATATAGTCCTTTACAGAGTCAAAACTTTCCTCCAGGATGTTATCATTGTTAAGAAATATCTTTCTACGAGAAGGTTCAAAAGGTTTGTAATGCATGATATTATAAAAAACTGTAAGTAACTTCAATGTTAAGACAAACAGAAAGCAAAGACAGATTCAAAAGCGGAATAAAGGCTTTCTTCAGTTAAACCATTTCTTGACTGGGATAATATGATCTTAATCTGCTTCAAGGATGTAAAATGGGAAGCCCTAAAAAGAGTCAAATCTTTCTTTGGGCGCTATTATGTCAACTAATATTCTCTGTGAAGAGGTTTTTAAATGTTTCTACTGTAAGATAAAACAGAAAAAATAGAAGTAAAGGAAAACTGGAAAATGTTTAATGAAAGACAGAAAGCAAACACAGATTTAAATGCAGAAAATATTACCAAAAAAATTTAGATGCAGAAAAAAGATTTGTGTGTGTGTTTGCGCCAATTCAAAACCATGTTATTGAACATGGAATGCAGAAGCTGCTAGGGAGAAGGTTCTGCATTTCACGTCTGCTAAACATGATACGCCAACCCAAACACACACTATCATTGAAACAGTTTATTGTCTTAATGTACCTGGTTGGTTTCCTTCAGCTGCTATGCTAGCCTGATTTTCCCATCTCCGCCAACTGTAGATCTACAAAAACACAAAAAGCAATAGCTGCAAGGCATGATGATGAAATCAAGTTGTTAAATTCTAAAAGCATAGGATGATCACCAAGTACTGAAATTATGGATCTGAAGACCAGACATAAAGAACAAAAGCCATTGAACCAGCATCAAGGGATTGGTAAATGGCTGTTCTATAAAGACAATGATTCTCATTGTGCCTAGTATACAATTTAACCAAGATCAGATTAAGTGCTATGCATTCTTATTGTCATTAATGGCTATAAACTTACTCACAGATTTGTTTTTTGCAGTTGTGAAATATTTTTATGCCTACTGGCTTGCATGTGAAGCGCATTGTTTGAATGTTGATGTTTTGGTTTTGAGAAATCCCCCATTAGGATGCTTTGAAATTCTCGACCTGGATAGAATGAACTGATTATCCTGTTCTTGGGTGGTTTTTGTCTTTTTGTCTGTTTTTCTAACCATAGCCTTCCATTCAAAAAAAGAAAAAGAAAAAGAAATATATTTATGCCTAATATACTAACCTTGCCCATTGCTAGACCAACCGCCAGACAACTGTACATAACATGAGTGATCCCAAGCACAAACAAGAATCGATGCAGCTGCTCAAGACCCTCATACGAAACAAATGGTTCATGCCCCTGCATTCATTTATTAGTATTTAGAAAAGATTTTGGGTATTGACTAATCAAAAGGGACTCAATGGTAGACAACATTTTGAAAGAGAAAAACTAATCATTTTTCTAGTTATAAAAGTTGTTTCAGATTAAGCTCTTTAAACTAAAAACATTTGTCATTTCTAGTCTTATAAATGAAAAAAATTATATTGAGATAGATTTAGATATGACAATAATTGAATCTGACTCAATTAAATAATTTTATAAAAAAAATTTGCCACTGCTATTTCCTGAACCTCATCAACAGTAGAAGGTTGTCAATGGCAAGTGGGCCCATAAATACAGGGCATCATCATTGAACCATTTATCATTAGCAGTCAGGTGACTGACTACCTTCTTTGTTCACAACTTGCTAACTATCCCATTTTCAGAGGCTGAGTACAACTGTACAACAGGCACTTTTTTTCCTTCTGAGCAGATCATTTTCCTAAACACATTATATTACAAATAAAAAAGCACAAGAGAAATAGTTAGTGAAGCATATTACCTCAGGACACTGATGATATGCACCACTTATTAGACCCTCTGGGATATCGGTGTTGTTGGTAAAAGGGAATGGAGTTTCAAGCATGGTTTTTCCATTCTTGCCAAGATCATCGTCATCTTCAGAACAAATATAAAATTCACTATTGAAAAGAGACGATTTTACACACATTTCAGAGATCCACCTTGCGCATTGTGCCAGCAACAAAGAGATGAGCCCAAGTAGCATTAACTCTAGCAGGAAGAATCAATTGTTTCAGTTAAAAGACAAAATCATAAATCAATTACTAAGGTTGGCAAGTCAATTGGACAAGAATTAAGTAAGACTTAAGTCATGTTTAATAGGAATGAGTCATGTTTTAGAAAAATGGAAAAATAGAAGGAGAAAAAAGGTTTTTTTTTTTTTGGTTTTCAAAGAAGTTTGACTGATGCATGTTATATAAGGATTTTTCTCTCATTTTCTTTTTTATGAAACTTGTTTTATATCTAACTAATGTGTCCTTAAAATATTCAAACTCTCAATTCTTACCCTTTCCATTTGTGAAAGACTAAATCATTATTTACCTTCCTTAATTTTCTCTAGTGAAGCATAAAGCGCCTTCCTTCTTGTCTTCTTCAACCACTGCAAACCAAGGAAAAAAAAAGCTTCACGCTTTCATGAGGTTTAAGAGCTATCTTCATTTTTCAGTTTATTTATCTACTGCTATTCTGACACATAATTCCACTTGAACTTTCTAGGTTTGGCAAGTAAGCTAGATATAAACTGAACGGAAAACTTTCTAACAGAGAGTATCCCAGCATCAAGTTTAACCACAATAGATTTAACATTGGCGGCTTGTTTTGTGGTGGTGCCTAATATAGTAAAGCACAATAGCCTAAGATCTAAACAACGTATACCCGATTTCTCAGAATCTCTTAGCAGCTAGAAGTAGCATATGGAAATAATATGTGAGCCTAAGATGACTATGAAAGTCATTCATCTTATGGATAGTCATTGATCTTATGCAGTGTGTCTTGCTCTCGAAGTTCCATCAAAGCAACTAAATCACTTTATTTGGCTTTTTCATCCTCAGATAATAACCATAATAACAATAATAGTACTTCCCTCTTACCTTCCCAAACCTGCATATTGACCGTTCAACCAAGAAGCATACGAAGACCATGACGGTAACCACAGAGGCAACAGAATATGTGGGAGTTTCAGCCAGAGACCTCCCTCGCTGAAGCACCTCTGCCATCTGTCACATCAACCCTTTAGCTGAGACACAGAAAGTTGGAAACTTTCATGGAAAAAATGGGATCTTTTCCCGGAAAAATGAGACCCAGATGGATGGATGGGGGTGGGAGTGAAGGATCCCGGAAATGCGGGAAGTTGGATACTGCAAAAGAGAAGCATCTGATCGGGCAGGCAAGAGTTGTTTTATTAGGTGAAGGGTCCATGTGGGAGGTTTGGATCGCACACATGACAGTAAATGATATATTGTTCAATAAAAAACTTGTAATATCGCATTAGTATATTGCTATTTTTATGGTCTCACACTGAGATTGCGACTTTTATGTAAACCCAGCGTCAACCGCTTTGGACCTGTGCTTTCTCTTTCATTTCTCATTCCAAATCCAACCAGTGCACATGGAGAGGGGGAGGCTATATCTAGTCTACCTGTCACTCACCAAAATTTGAACTTCTTTTTTCTTTTTCTTTTGCCAGAAGCAAATAGCCTCCCCCCAGTTTTTTTTTGGAGTAATAAATTATAATAATCAATCATCATTATCAATCATCAATATAAAAAATATTAGAAGTTACACTAAATCATGAGTATTATGACTTATTTTAAACTCGGTGCTAATGCACAAACCTCCCACTCTAATAAGCTCCAACTCTATATGGCTTGATTCAGCATTGATATGGGATTTTTTTTTTCCTTTTACTGCTCTTGTCTCTTTTTTTTTTTAATTCAACTTGTGACTTTGAAACCTCGTGGGAAATTGGGTTTGATTGTTTGGCGTGACCTATATATTCAAAATTTTATCTAGTATAAATATGAATGAATTAGGTGCAAGTAAGATTGTCAAGCTCGAGATTTAAGCAAACTCGTATTACCAACATAAACTCGTAACATGAAATTGTGTCATAAAATTTTGCCTCTATCAATAAATAATTATTAAAATGTTTGTTCACATAATTAAATATAATATATAATAACAAATATTTAAATATAATCTAAATCATATTAATTGAAAATAAATTTATCTATATTTCATTATTTTATACTCGACATAAAAATTTCAATAGAATTTATATACTTGAAAAAGCTGTTAAGTAAATATTAAATAAATATATTCTCCTTGCCTTTTGTTGTTACTGATTTTTTTTTTTTACCGAAAGGAAGCTAAGCTTAAAATCATGTTTTATATCACAGCAATGTAGAAGCTAATTTATTTATTGTAAAGGAAGCAATATCCTTCCTGCACTACTTTTTATAGGAGCTTTTAATTAAAATCACACCAATTAGGACATGTAGTTAAGATTAATTAGAAGTGTTAATTTTATAAAAAATTACCATAAATTCCTAAAATACTTTTAATTTTAAGGTATTAACCTCTATCTCATAATAACATTTGGAGAGAAATAGTTAAAATTATTAAGGGTATTTGTGAAAATCAAATATTAATACTTCACAAATTCTTATAAAAAATTCTTATATAAAGGATAATAAAAACCTTTTAACAAAACTCATATAAGGTATGAGGGAATAATAATATTATGAAAATGTTATAAGGTACAAGAAAGAACATAAAATATAATAATATTATTAAAATGTTATAGGGTAAAAGAAAGACTTCAACTTTTCGGCAACAACATATCACGAGGCTTGAGAAAAAGTCTGAGGTTAAAAACTGAAGGTTTTTAACCATTTGCATTTAGATCATCATTATCTAACAAGTAACGTGTTTATATGAGCTATCAGGTCTTTCGGACTTTTTTTTTATAGCAAACTATTCGATATTCGAAGCTGACTGACTAATTCGAATTTGTCTGAGACATTTTACTAGCGTGTCAACTCTCAATGTATTTGCTTGCAATTTGAAAAATATAATAAAAATAAAGTCATTGTTCTTCTTCACTGTTTCTTTCTCACTCACTGGATCTTTTTTCTTCTTCCTCCCGACGTTCCCTAGTTCTTTTTCACTCATTTTCTCCTTGAAACTAGAGTCCAGGGTGGTTCTAACTTTAATAAATATTAAATAAATAAGCACACTCACAAAAAAAAAATATTAAATAAGCAGTAAAAAAACAGTGCTTATTTATTTTACTTTTATGTAATATATTAATATTGAAATGAGTGGCCCGTTTAAAGAAAACACATATAATTATCAAAGTTATAAGTGTACATGCTATGCATTTAGGTTGGTTGTATTTTTTTTACACAAAAAAGAAAATTGATTTATTAATGCTATCTTATTGTAAGAGGCAAATGAAAATTAGAGGGCTATAAAATTAAAAATAAAGAACTGGAATTGATATGAAAATTTAAATATCCAATATGATATATTGTATTCATAACTAGGTTTGTGTGAAAAAAATTAAGTAGAAATTACCTTCTTGATAGCCAATAACAATGTGTTCAACAATAGAACTAGAGTGAAAATTTTGTAACAAAACAAAAAAAGGGATAAAATTAGAGTGAGAATTTAAATTTGGAATGGAGGATAATAATAAATTAAAGAATTCTCTCAACTTAATAAGTTTGTTTACTCTCATATCTATTTTATTTGTTATTTAAGAAAATTTTAAATATCTCAATTTATTTGTTATTTTATAATACTAATAAGGTATAAATTATCATTTTTACTGTTTGTTGGGCTACATCCTTGATGGGTATAGAGCCCAAACATAAGAGCACAGGCCCAAAACAATTTAAATAATTATATTATATTTTTTATTTTAATTAAAGAGGGAGGGAACGGTTAAATGTGAATCGTTCCCACACAACGCACATCCCGAGAAAAATAAGTGAACGTGTGTGTGTATGTGTAGAGGTGTGGGTTTTTCAGTTTTGAATTGGAGACTCTTTGATCCCGAGGAACATCAATTTTGGGAATTGGCTCTAAGAATCTCTCTCACTCTTCCTCTCTAAGAAAAAGTCTCTCACTCTCTTCCTCTAAATTCTTTTTTCCGAGTGTATTTACGGTGAAGCTATAAACAAAGTCCGAGTGATTTTGTTTCTACCGGATGTGATTCATTTTATTCTCTCTAAGTGGAAGTATACTTCACGATCGGTATGTATATCTTCCCTTCCTTTTATTTTCTTTCATTGGTATCAGAGCCTGGTTTAGATTCAGGGAAAATCTATTTCCACTGCAAAATTTTTTCTGAGTTTCATAATTTGCATGCCGTATATATTTTTCTTATGAGTTTTTTTTGTATAATTTGTATACTGTTTATACTCATAAGATAAGCAAATATGATTCAGTATAAAGAATCTCAAAAATTTTAAAAAAAATTTATACACGATACAGTTTTTGAGTATTGTAAAATAATCCCTTCCTAGAAAATAAATACACCATTGTGTAGAGAATAAAGAGATGAGAAAAAGACTACTAAAATGGTGTTAAAATCTACACTGGATTAGAGAGAAAATACTAGAAAAAGTCATAGAATGCGTAGGAAGAGAAAAAAATTGGGTTTATTGAAATCACAATTTTTTGGACAAAAGGAGACCACCATCATGTAGAGGACATCGAGACGAGAAAAACGACACCAAGAACGCCTCAAACGAACACCAGACGAAGGAGAAAACAGCAAAAAATGGTGGCAGGTTCGCGGGTCCGCCATCGGGTTCGTACCGGGTCGGGTTCACCTGGCGGGAGGTCAGGGATGACCTCAGCGACGCATCATTTTGGCGTTTCACCAAAACGACACGTCGTTTAGGCTTTAATTTTTTTAAAAAATAAAACAGATAATAGGCTGCGTTTTTAAAAAAAAAAATTTGGGCCACAGCAGCTCAACCCAACAAAAAAAAAGGAATTTTTTTTGGGCCGAGACATTGGGCCCTTAAAAAAAAAGGTGGGGATTGCTACCGTGGCACGTGGGGTCCATCAGCACGTGATTGGGCCACATGGAGGAAACTGTCAGAACGCCGGTGACGCATGGAAGATGTCTGGCCGACGCGTGTCACCCAAATCGTCGTGTACGGCAGCGCGTGGGCTAGAATTTTTTTTTCCATTTTTTTGGTAGTCTGGTCTTCTCTGGGCGTGTGGAAGCACGTGCAGGGGTATTTTTGGGCACGGTTTGCTTTTAAAAATTCCTAAATTCGAGATCTTCAATTTGATATACTATTTGCCTAGTTTTGAGATAAGTTTGGATCTGTCTAAAGCTATTTCAGTACATTTTTTTTAATAAAAATTTTTTTTATTATTTTAATAATTTCTACTATTTTATTGAAGGTAAAAAAAAATAATGAAGCAAGAGAATTCTGAAAGCACTAAAATAGTTGGATATGGTTCTCCAAATTATGAGTATTTGGAAGAACTTATTCTAGATGGTAAAATTTTGGATGAAGAACCTGATGAGGAGTTTCTAGAAGGAGAAGAAAATCCTGAGGAACTTCAAGAAGTGTACACAGATCCAAATGGGCCAAAGGAAGATGAAATTATTTTTGAAGAGCCTAAAATTGAAGATCAAGAAGTAGATCAACCCCTTACCCACTCTGTAGCACAAGACATAGCAAATAGGGATGCAACAAAATTAAAACATTTAAAAGACTTATATCCAATTCTTGCAAAGTATTCACACTTTGTGATAAATATGGAAGATGCTGAATTCTTCGCGAACGTCATTATTAAGTTAAGAGAAAATCTGAATACACAAAACAAGAAATATTCAGATTACACCTGGGTCGATGCGATTAATAGAGCAATGAAAATATCAAATCGCATTCTTAAGAGGAAAATTATTGATTTCTGTTTTCCTATTTGATTTATGTATTTTTTTTATTTTTGGTACAATAACTATGTTCTTGTATGGATTTAATATTTTTAATATATGCTTTATTTGAGTGGGAGCTCTTAAAATAAATTTTTTTTGAGTTAATTATTCTAGTACTTATATTAAAATCTTAATAGAAAATAATAATATCATTAGCATCCGTGTGATGGGAGATACATTTGTGGTCTCCTGATCATGGAACTAATGAAATTATTATTGTTCTACTAAGAAATAATACAAGTATATGACATTGTATATTGTACTGTGCTACATATATATTTTATTAATATATTCTTTAGTTCAGCTCAATAATAGAAGTCCTTTATGTGGGATAGTTTCGTAACTGATTTGAGGATGGCAACCAAGAGTATAATGGCTGAGCTAAACAAGGAAGATAAACTAAATGGGGATAATTGGGACATCTAGCACCGAAAGGTTTCATATATATTGGAAGAACAAGATGCTGTAGAGCCATTGACTATAGTCATGGCACAACCAGAAGCCGGCAATACAATCCAACATAGGAGAGACCAAGAGGTCTACATGGCCTGGAAAAGGAAGAACAGCATAGCACGTATAACTATGCTGGGCACTATGGCCAATGACCTAATGTATGAGTATGAAAAATATTTAACTGCACAAGCCATGTGGACGGCATTAAAAGATAAGTTTGGAGGTACCTCTACCACCAAACTTAGAAGGCTGACAATTAAGTTTGATACTTATAAGTTAAGGCCTAATACTCCTATGAAACAGCATCTACGAGAGATGGCCAGTATGATCAGAGAATTGAAGAAAGCTGGGCATGAATTGTCTGACGAACAGCAGATCCAGGCCGTTATAAGGTCACTCCCTTCAAGTTGGGAACACATGAAAGTCAACTTAACCCATAATGAGAATATAAACACTTTTAGTGATGTGGCGAAACACCTGGACTTGAAGATGAACGTCTAGAGGCTTACAGAGCATCTGGACAAGCCTATCTGACTAAAGAAGCAGGAACTTCTAACCCTAAGCCCAATTTCAAAAAGGGCAAGAAATATCAAAGAAAGGGTAAGAAGAATGGCCCGAAATTTAAAAGGGGAAATAAATCTTTCAAGAAAAGAGGGAAGAACGGCGGAAAGAAGAAAAAGATTGACCTGAGTAAGGTTAAGTGCTATTCCTGCTTGAAAATAGGTCATTTTGCAAGGGATTGCCCTGAGCAAAATGAACGTGAAAATGTATTAGTGAATTATGTTAATTCACATATGTCTTATGTTTCAAGTATTGTTTCTTTAACAGAAACTATTTCTTCTTCTTGGATAATTGACTCAGGCTCCACAGACCACGTGAGCAGGGATCGAGGATCCTTTACAGAGTACCGTCAGTTGCCGAATCAAAGCAAGTGGCTTTATGTTGGTAACAATGCGAGAATTGAGGTGAAAGGTATAGGAACCTGCAAATTAACTTTGCGAGGGGGAAAAACCTTAATCCTCTATGATGTACTTCATGCACTTGACATCTGACGGAACTTAGTTTCTATTTTCTGTTTATTAATTTATGGGTTTAATGTAAATTTTCATGATAAAATAGCAGACATTTCATTAAGGACAACCTTTTATGGTTCAGCTTTCTTTCAAAGAAGTTCTTTGTTATGGACATTGTTGATGTATTTTATATGCATGATTGCTTTGCAACTTCTTCCAATTCAAATGTTGATATGAATGCTTGGCATGCTAGACTAGGACATATTAATCAAAATAGAATGATTAAACTAGCTAAAGTAGGATTGCTAGGTGAAATTGATAAAATGGAAATGTCCTTGTGTGAGCATTGCCTGGCTGGTAAAGCAACTAGAAAACCATTTGGAACTGGAACTAGGGCAAAAACTCCATTGCAATTAATGCATTCAGATGTTTGTGGTCCTATGAGTGTGAGGACAAAACATGGAGCTGTTTATTTCATCACTTTCATTGATGATTACTCACGATTTGGTTATATCTATTTGATGTCACATAAAACTGAAGCACTAAAATGTTTTAAACGATACATGAATTTAGCTGAAAATCAAATGGACAAGAAAATCAAAGCGTTAAGAACCGATTGCGGACGTGAATATTTATCGGACCAATTCAAAAGTTCTGTGAAGAAAAGGGAATAGTGAGGCAACTTACAATCCCTAGCACCCTACAACAAAATGGTGCAGCCGAAAGAAAAAATAGAACATTACTAAGCATGGTTAGGTCCATGATGGTACAAGCCAATCTACCTATTTTGTATTGGGGAGATACAATTTTAACAGCAGCCTTCATACTTAACCGTGTGCCTTCAAAATCGGTCACATCAACACCCTATGAGCTATGGACAAATCGTAAGCCGGATTTAAATATTTTAAAACCCTGGGGGTCGGCAGCTTATGTCCATGGTTCTTCCCACAAATATGGAAAAATAGGTCCAGGAGGGAAGAAATGTATCTTTATTGGATACTCTAAACAATCTAAGTGTTACATTTTCATTGGAGAAAACCAGGATGGGAGTGTCACTGAAATAGAATCTAGAGATGCAACATTTCTAGAAAACGAATTTCCTAGCAGGGGTGAGGTAGATCGTACTGTATTTTGTTATGAGATACAAGAAGAAACTGAGAAACAAATTTATATACCTTAACCTCTTAATTCGAGTGGGAGCTCACAAGGACAAGTACAAGATTCTGTTCAAGAACAGAATAACTTACAAGAGATCCCACTGCGGAGAAGTAACATAGAAAGTGTATCAAAGAGATGTTTCCCAATAGAAGGGACTGCACTTATAGTTACCCCACAAGATTATGATGAGCCTAATTCAATACATGAGGCTTTATCATGCCCTGCTAGTAATGAATGGAAGAAAGCAATGGAAGAGGAAATGAATTCAATGAGGATAAACCAAGTCTGGGATTTGGTCAATCTTCCATCTGGACATAAGACAATTGGGAATAAATGGATTCTCAAAATTAAGAGAAATGTAGATAGATCGATTGAACGATACAAGGCTCGATTAGTGGCAAAAGGGTATAGATTGTGAAGATACTTTTTCACCTGTTGTGCGTTTTAACTCCATAAGACTAATTCTGGCAATAGTAGCAAGTTTAAATCTAGAATTACATCAGATGGATGTAAAAACCGCATTTTTAAATGGTGAACTGGATGAAGAAATCTATATACAACAACCATTAGGTTTCATTGAGAAAGGGAAAGAGAATAAAGTCTGCAAGTTAAAAAGGTCCATTTACGGACTTAAACAATCATCTAGACAGTGGTATTTGAAGTTTCACCAAGCTATAACCTCATACGATTTCCAGATGATCGACGAGGACCACTGTGTATACATCAAGAATTTTGAAAAGAATCTTGTGATATTATCCTTTTATGTGGATGATATACTATTAGCCGGAAATAGTCTAAAATCGATTATAGCTATCAAAGAATGTCTATCTTCGAATTTTGAAATGAAAGACATGGGTGAAGCTAACTATATACTAGGAGTTAAGATCCATAGAGATCGCTTAAGAAAGTTAATATCCCTTTCTCAGAAAAATTACATTGAGAAAATTCTTGAGCGATTCAACATGAAAAACTGTAAACCTATGGATACCCCTATTTCAAGAGGAGAAAATTTGAGCCAAGATATGTGTCCTCAGATTGAGTTTGATAAGAAGATGATGGAAAGAGTCCCTTATTCCAGTGCAGTTGGTAGTTTAATGTATGCCATGATGTGTACGAGACCAGACATATGTTATGCAGTTGGTTTGGTCAGTAGGTACCAGTCAAACCCTGGATTGAAACATTGGAAAGCTGTAAAGAGAATCCTAAGATATTTGCAAGGCACAACAGATTATGCCCTATGTTATCAAGGAAGCGATTTACGCTTGGTAGGATACTCCGATGCAGATTGGGGAGGAGATCTAGATGAGCGCAAATCGACTTCTAGATATGTTTTTCTGTTAAACAATGGAGCTATATCTTGGTGTAGCAAGAAACAGACTTGTATTGCTTTGTCTACCATGGATGCAGAGTTTGTTGCATGTTCTGCAGCAGTACAAGAAGCAGTATGGTTGAAAAGATTCATAAAACACTTAGGGATCATTGGTAATAAATTGAATCCAATTTTGATAAACTGTGATAGCGAGGCTGCCATTGCCTACACTAAAGATCCCAAGTATCATAGTAAGACAAAGCACATAGACACCAAGTATAATTTTGTAAGAGATGCCATAGCACAAAAAAGTGTTACAATTCGCCATATTCCTACACGTCAAATGATTGCTGATCCCTTCACCAAGCCAATACCGAGAGATATATATGTTGATCATGTAAAATCACTTGGTATTCGTAGGATATGATGTAACACAAATCTATGTAATGATCAATTATATGAATAAAATTAAGTACATTTTTTTCTATAATTGAGTCATTCGAGTACATATACTTATGAAAAATATACAATGTCTAGTATGTCGTATATGTTGATAAGGTTAGCTTTCTCACACGAGCAATTGCCTTTGACACTCATGGAGAGTGGGCAAAGATGAGACATCTTTTGTATTTACTAGCAAATCTCTAAGAGGGCAGATATGACAATTAAACAATACAAAATAAGTCACCCCGACAAAAGAAGAGAATATGTCGGGATGAGATCCAATAAATATAAATTTTGGATTGAATTATGGATACCCACAATCCATAATACATGTAACCAGATGAGAATTCTCCAACAAAGTTGTTATGATAAGTGGAAGGATTGGTAGAATTCGGGTTAGATACTATGTGTGTCTGAACTTAAATTTGTACGGTGTTAACAACGACAAAAAAATTGATATACGCTCTTATGTGATAAGAGTAACATCGTAGCATGCAATTCATGCTACATGTGTTTTTAAAACCGCAATTGGGAAGTAAGTGAATAGATCCTTGCTTCATTACTGTGTGAGTCCCAGAGAGAAATAAATCCTCTCATTAATGTCCTTATGACTTTGATATTTTTCATGGAAAATGATTCAATGTTAGCTACTTTAGCATATATCCAATGGTCATGATAAATTCGATCAAAATGTCTTATGCTAGGAAAGCAATTGTTTCATATTGAAATGAAATATGGGCGAAAAGAAGATTATCTGAATATATACACACTTATACTTGTGTCTAAGACATGTCCGTTAAAAAGTAATGATGTTAACATCTTAAGCGTAGACACTAAGTATACAAGAGTAAGGCAATCTAAGTTTATATAAAAACTTATGAGGGATTAGATTTGCCGTGGATGAAGTGTATATGGGTAAATCTAGGACATTCAAGGCATAATACATGAACAAAATAAATGCAAAATAGATAAGGTAATTCTATACTGGTCCTTGAAAAGGATTTCTAGTATAAGAATACCTAATTATAGACGTCATGCCCATGCGGTCACGGTAGAACACTTAGTATGAAATGGAAAGGAAGAATTGTAAGAGGTTAACCCATCAAGTGTGAGTGAGAGATGTTGGGCTACACCCTTGATGGGTATAGAGCCCAAACATAAGAGCACAGGCCCAAAACAATTTAAATAATTATATTTTATTTTTTATTTTAATTAGAGAGGGAGGGAACGGTTAAATGTAAACCATTCCCACACAACGCACATCCCGAGGAAAATAAGTGAACATGTGTGCATATGTGTAGAGGTGTGGGTTTTTCAGTTTTGAATTGGAGACTCTGATCCTGAGGAACATTAATTTTGGGAATTGGCTCTAAGAATCTCTCTCACTCTTCCTCTCTAAGAAAAAGTCTCTCACTCTCTTCCTCTAAATTCTCCTTTCCGAGTGTATCTACGGTGAAGCTGTAAACAAAGTCCGATTGATTTTGTTTCTACCGGCTAGGATTCATTTTATTCTCTCTAAGTTGAAGTATACTTCGCGATCGGTATGAATATCTTCCCTTCCTTTTATTTTATTTCACTATTCTATCCTTCATTAAAAAAAATAGTAAGTGGAGTAGAAGTCATATTTTAACATTTAATTCAATGATATTTTAGTAAAATATTATTAAATTTTATTATAATCTAAGTTATTTATAGTTTTTATTGATTTATATGGAAAATTTTAACACCACAAATAAAATAGAACTGCAAGAGTAATTTGTTGTCTTTGAAAAGGTCCTTCCAAACTTACACTCATGTATGTAGTATACTCTTCGTTGATTTCGTTTTTTTTGTTTTTAACCATCTTGTTAATTTCTTTTATTCAAAAAGCTTAACTTATTTGTGCAGGTCACATCAAAAACAAAAGAAAATCAACTTATTAAAATAATTGGACACATTTTTTATATTAAATAAAATTTTAAATCAATTGTACTATTTAGTATGATTTGCTATAAATTTTATATTTTATATTATTATTATTTTTTGCATATACATACAAGAAAAACTAGGGAATAAAAGAAAAAATCTTTATTTTTATTTGAATTAATTCTACAAAAGTTTATATTTTAAAGTAAAAAGGTCATGGAATATCACTACCCTTAATAATTAATAAATTGCCACAATGGCTGGAGACAAATATACAAGACTTGGTTTACTCCCATCTTAAAAAGAAGAAAATGGTGAAAGTTGGGATCCTTCATACCTGACTACCACAGTCTGTAACATGATAAATAATTTTCAATATGTAGAATTTTTGGGAATTTTGGTCTTTTAGCTCAAAAATCCAGATAGATTTCATTTATGATTTTATAGCTCACCTTCCATTTTCATATGCTCCTAACTAATGCCTTGTTAAAAGGGGGTAAAAAGTAAATCTCACTTTCATCCCTGTATCATCATTGGTTAGCTTAATATGGTTGAAGCCTTGAGTTTTCCATTACTAATCAGGACTATATTGAAATATTCCATACGATACATATTATAAGGAGTTTTCAATTAATTTACATTTTTTAAGAAGAGTTAGTTACAAATCTCAAATTTCTAAAAAAATCTCAACATCCTACTTTTATCTGTATTTCACTCCTCTCTCTTTTCCAAGTTATGAGATAGATAATAAATCTATAGAGGTAAAAAAAATAAACTATTATTAAAATCAATGTATTAAAAATCAAATCAGTCATTGAACCGGTTAAGACAATAGTTCAAAATTTAATAGTTCAACCATGGTTGAATCGTAATTAAATCATAGTAATAAAATTAATAATTTTTTTAATTTTATATGTTATATATACTAAAAAATATCATTGATAAGTTTTATAACCTAATATTAAAATATAATTAAGTTAATATTTATCTATAATTATATTTTAAATATAAAATAGTCAACTAATAATGTATTTTTATATTATTTATTAAGTAAATTTATCATTATTAATAATCATGTATCATAATAATACTTATACAATATTATAATGTCAAAAGAAAAAAAATTTATATTTAAAAATAATGATATTTAGTACTAAAAATAATGCTATTTTATTTTAAAAACTAAAAATTTTGAAAAAAAATAAAAATGTATGACCGGTTCTAGATTGGTTCATAACCGATTTTCACCGGTTCAATCCTGATTTGGCCTGCTTTTGACTAGTTTTGTGATCTTCTGGTTTTGCTCTTCTTCGAGATCAGACCTAACATCAATTCCCAGTCCAATCAATTGAACCGGCTAATCCGGTCTAATTTTTAATACATTGATTAAAACTTAACACTAATATCTTATATTTTATATCAACTAAATGTTCTGAAAGATAGTTTATATTTTGGATTTTTATTTTGTCCAAAAACTATTGATGTGTTAGAAATTTAATTCATAATTAATATTTTTTTCAACTATCCCCAATTTAATCAATCCCAATTTTCTTTTTTCTCACCTACAAAAGAGGAGTAATTAAATATGGGTATTTTAGTTCTCATGTAGTAACATTTTTTTTATATCATTAAAGTTTTTCTTAATATATGTACATAACCTTAAACTGCAAATAATTTGGTGCGGAGGGAGTATATCACTAAATTTCTCTTTCATAAAAAAAAATGTTAACCCATATTTAACAAGGGATACATAAGACAAAGAATATTTATCTTGTTATGAAATAAAGTAAAGAATAGAGAGATTGAAGTAAAAAATATAGAGAAAAGTTGAGAGAGAAGAAAATATGAGAAACTAAGTAAATGTTTCTTATTTAGCCACCAAAAGGGTATTTATAAAGATGTAATGAGCCCTAACACTAAAGTGGACCTTAACCCTACAGGGAATAATAATCAATTAAATAAGATAAATTGAAAATATGACTTAGTGATGACTTAACCCTAGATAGAGAATATTCTATATGGATATCCAAAATATTCATAATACTCCCCCTTGGATGTCCCTTATCAAAGAATGTGTCTCCTTGAAAAAATAAGTAGGAAAAACCTTGTGGGACAAAAATCTAATGAAGAAAGAGAGTACACTATTCTTTGTATACACCATCAAATACTGCCTCATTAAAAATCTTACCAAGAAAACCCAATGGGGAAAAAATTATGTTAAGGAAAAAAGAGTACAGTGCACATATTAATTAAAATTATTGAGTTGACAAAGTCTAATATACATGAGCCTTTTAAATAATGTAGTAGAAAACTCCTTGGTAAGTAGATTTGCTAGATTGTCACATGAACATATTTGCTTAATATCTATGTCACCATTTTTTTGAAGATCATGAGTGAAAAAGAATTTTGGTAAAATATATTTTATTTTGTCTCTTTTAATGTATCCATCCTTTACTTAAACAATACATGCAGTATTATCTTCATATAAGATTGTCAGGATTATTTTTTCTAAAAATAAACCATAAGTCTCCACATGTTAAATCAAAGCTCTCAACTAAACACATTCTCAACTTGTTTCATGTAATGCCAAAATTTTGGCATGGTTAGGTAATGTGGCTAATATAATCTGTTTTATAGATCATCATAAAATAGCGGTGTCATTAAATGTAAACACACAGCCAATTTGTAATTAACAAATATCCTACATAACTAATCAAATTTGACTTGGGTTCATTCAAATAAAACAAACTCATATCCGTATCACCTTTAAGGTAGCAAAGTATATGCTTAACTCCAATCAAATGTCTTCATATAGATGAAGAACTATATCTTACTAACTAGATATTTACTCTCGCGAGTTGCGCAGGTGGTGATTGCAGTGTTTATACTTGTTCAAGATATGTTGCATATGTCACAATGAAGAATTATATGTTTTGAAAGTTATAAACTAATTGCAAAAGTGAAGTATTGGAGCTTTGGTTTTTTTAAAGTTATTTCCGATCAAGGAGGGAATATAGATAGGTAAATAGGAATTAATTTTTATGAAGTATATATGCTGTGTATTGATTTTCCTTGCTTATATACAAGTTGGGTGGTTGACTTAGTAATTTTTTAATTTAGTGTTGGGAGTTAGTAAATGGTGTAGTGGCAGTAATATATTTTGTTATGCATATTTTGTTATGCATATTTTGATGAGTCTTTTCAATCTGTGTGAAGTTTATTAGAAAAGAAACAGGTTTAAAGAACTTTGGTTGTTGAAGTTTGTAATTGATATTAATATACATTTTTTTTTGTCTTTGTGACAATGCTACTGCTTTTTAATTGCATAGACAATTATGGTCAATTAAATTTTCTATGTCAATTAATTCTTTTTGAATTATTAGTATATATCATGGAGTAATGTGTAAAAGTTCTAAGATGGCTTAATGAAGGATTGGATTTGCAGTGATGGGTCGATAGGAATATGAATTCCAGCTTGGTTTTGTTTGTTGGTAATAACAACTTCTTGGTGATGTGTGTTCTTTAACTTATTGTTAGAAAAAAGATTTTGGAGAAAATAGTTTCCTATGTATAGTTGAACTGAAGAGAAGTATATGGGATGAAAAGTTCTAGATCAAAGTTAACCGAACGTGTTGAATGGGGAAGGTTTGTATTTTATTACATGCATTAATATGATGTTATTTTGTTTTTAGGATGGTTGTTGCTAACTTGGGAGCCATGTTTGAAAGTAGATATATTTTTCTTGCAGAAATGTTTAGAAGTCATTCATTGTCATACAAAAACTTTACAACATGTCATATTTGAGGATGAACAATTATGCATTTTTTAGAAAAGTTGACGTATTGTACTTGGGGATATGTTTGAAAGTGGTTGCATTTTCTAGAAAAGTTGGATGTGTGAAAAGTTTATACCAAAAAGATACCCTTGAGTCATTTCCTACAAGTATTCCTCATTTCAACTAACCGCATTATTAATAAGTTGGAAGGGATATAAGAATGTGCATATATTGTTCTTGTAAAAATATTTACAAGTCAATTCATGTCAAACAAAAACTTTACTACATCTCATTTTTTGTCATGAATAGTTAAGCATTTCTCAGAACACATGTGAATTGGTCTTGGAGATAACTTTCGAAGTGCCTACATTTTGTACATAAGGATGATTTTATTTTAGATATTGACATGCAAGCTTGATAATGTGCATTGTGGATTGCAATACAAAACATGAATGACTAAAAGATGAATTGCATGACAAATTATAAAAAGCAACAATTAAAATAACTTACAGTTCTACTTTTACTTGTCATGATTTTTTTTTCCTATTATGGTTGGCCAAAATTTGTCACCACTGTTGCTTTTCTTGCATAATGAATGGTATCACAATTACTTTAATGCATGATATTAATTCTAATTATGTTATTTGTCCAAGTTAAGTAATGATGGCTTACTTACCTTGTCTTAGTAGTTTGCTAGGAAGTATGTATGTTAAAAATGTTCAAGTTTCTAAAAACCTCTGAATACACTACATTGGTAGTTGTGTTGAGGGGATTATTCTCAGAGTCATGAATCAGAATTCTCAATCCATTGATGGATTTGGTTCTTGATAGAGCAACACATAGTTGACCATGAGTAAATACTAGTTTAGGAAGATAGATGCCCACTTTTTGCCATGATTGTCCTTGGCTTTTATTTATGGTCAACAAAAGACAAATTGATTGGAAATTGTCTCCTTTGCATTTTAAAGGGCTACCTTGACTCTGACGGGTTTATATCCATTCTATAGATTAATACCTTTTGATTAGGATTGGATCCAATCAATGTGAGAGCTTCTATAACATGTTTGCTAAGGTGGGTAATTCTAAGTCTTGTGCCATTGCATAGGCTTAATGATTGGTCTATGTTCCGAAGGAGTATGATTGGAGCTTCGACTTTTAGAGTCAATTTATGGGGAGGCATTCCTGAGCAATTTATTGTATTCAAGAATTCTGTTAGGTACAACTCATCAATTGATTCAGAGTCACATGTTGACCTACAAATGGAATCTGAGTTGTAGTACTATACTACATTACCTGGTAATAGTGAACAAACATAGTCATTGATTTAAGCTATAGTGTCTATTGTTGTGGACAGCATTGCTTTATTTGTGTAGTATGTTGGATTGCCTAGATTTTCAAATAGGTTAGAATATGTATAAGAGACAATTGCATGAAGTGGGTTTCTGAATTTAGTGATAAGTAGTTCAAGGGGAATGATGATTTTAGTAATACCACAATCTGATTAGCCAACTTTGCCATCACCTACATCTAGAAGCTATTGAGAGAATTTTTCAACTTTTCCTTGTCTGTAGATGAAGAGCATGAGGAAAGTCCTATGTTGACAATTAGTTCAAAAATCTTACAACTGTTCCATTGTAAGATGCATTAATTGATGAGTTTACAATTTCAGCTCTTAATCCTTTTAGTATTATTGGAAGCATTTGTCTAAAATCTCCACCTATGACTACACATTTACCTCTAAATGGCAAATTGTTAGCATCAGTTGTTGTTGTACTCAATATATCTCTCAATGTTCTGTCTAAAGCTTTAATTGTATATCTTTTAATCATAGGTGCTTTATCCCATATTATAAGTCTTGTCTTCTTCAACAAATATGCTAATTCTGAATTTAGTTTGATGTTGCATAATGTACCTTCATGAATTTCAAGTGGTACATGAAATCTTGAATGAGCCGTTCTTCCTCTAGGGAGTAGTATTGCTGCTATGCCACTTGGTGCTACATTGATCACTATTTGTCCACTAGCCTGAATTGTGCTTGACAAAGCTTTTCACAGGTAAGTCTTTCTTGTTCCTCCATAACCATGTATAAAGAAAAAAATTTTTATGGGGTATCCAAACTTGACATGATTGTGTTGAATATGTCTCTTTGTTCTTTTGTCAAATTTGGACCTGTTAAAGTTGAGCTCATCTAAGATTGAGTGGTTAGAAGAATTGCCAGAAAAATATGGCAAGTCTTTTCCAGTTTGTAAGAATTGCTGCAAACTCTTTTCATTCCTCTGCAAAATGGTATGAATTTCAATCAAAGCATCTTTTTCTTTTTCTTGTCTTGAGAATGTCACATCTGTAATAAAACAAAAATGTAGCATATTTAAGAGATTTCGATGTGACAAAGTTCTTTGAAGTAACTAACTGAGAAGGCTTTCAAGTACAATACATGTTGTTGTAATTATTATTGAGCATAATATGATCAATTAAAAACAAAAATTTTTTTTGTTGAATCAAGTGTTGTGATGATTCCAAACAACTAGAGCTTGAAAGGAGAATATCAAAGGAGTATAAGAACATACAAGTGAAGAAATCCAAGGAAATATGTGAAAATTTATTGGTAGGATTTCTCACAATTTACAAAAGATAAAAGACTCTGATTATTACTAAATTATGTTCCCACTTCATTTAAACAAATGTTTTCACAACTATCCCATGTTGACATATGTTAGATTTTGAAAACACTAACTAACAGACAAACTTTGCTGTTAATTCTAATATGTTTTGTGTAAAATTTGAACTTTACTTGTCAAAATTCAAAGTTTCAAAGTTATCACTTCTAATAGATGAATTTCAAGTAAAGCAGGCAAAATGTGCAAAATTCATCTGAAGTCTTGACAAATTCGAATGATATTAAAGTGCAAAAGGAGTTCAAAGTCAGTCCCTCTGGCAGACAAATTATGGATTTCAAAATTTGAATTTTAAAATGAGAACTTGTAAGTCTAGTTAGAACTTGTCTTTAATAGATGAATTTTGAAATACAAAATTTGAATTTCAAAGAACAGAACCGTTATGCCATGTTGAGCTAGCCACTGATAGATAAATTTTGACTTTCAAAATTCAAATTTCGAGTGCATGGCAAAAATATGAGACAACTGTTCATACTCAACAGATACACTTTGAATATAAAAATTCGTATGTCTTAACATGAGATATATTTGACAAATATAAAATTCGAATTTCACTCTTAAATGGATGAATTTTGGAAATTCAATGTTGAAGTCTTTAACTTATGGTCTTTGTGAAATTCATCTGTTGACATCTAAAATTTGAATTTTAGTGTGTCAGACGCATTAAATGCGGCTGGAGAACGGCTATTTTTGCAGAGTAATAAATGGTTAACATCTCTAACGGCTAGATCTTGTGTCTAATGACTAGTTTAGTCACAAATCTATAAATAAAACTTTATTTGAAGTTATGGGTCATGATTGTGCTGTAAATACTGAAACTTTGCTGAAATCACTAGTCAAAGCCTTTTATTCCTCACACTTCATTTACTGCACTTCAACTGTCATATTTACTATGAGTTAGAGAGTTTTCTTTCTGTATAAAATCTTTTCTTCATCTGGAAGAAGGATTTTCTTGTGAATAGTTTTCACAAGGGAGTTGGAAAACACTTAGTAAGAGTGTAGAGTGTAGATATGAGAGCTCTTAAAATAAAGCATAAGTTTGTACTATGGCATTACAAGGAGCCCACTGAATTCTTGTAAGATAGTGAAAAATCTTAAGTAGTGGCTTGAGTACTAGACGTAGGTCATGTAGATCAGATCGAACCAGGAAAAATTTCTGTGTCCTCTCCTCATTTACCTTGCAATTGCTTTATTCTTTCTATACTCTATTTTCTACAAACCTCTACCATTACTGCTATATCACACTTTTACAAAAAAAATTTTGAACTTCCCAATTCACTTCCCCACTTGGAAAGCTAGCAAACCTAACAATTTCTAATACTTATCTTTTGTTTGTATTGAGATTGTGACATTTATTATATGACAAAGCCTAAATTATTTCTAGAAGTAAGTTATGGTACACTTCTGTAAATAGATGATTTGTACATCATAAAATAGAAAATTTAAATTAGACATCTAGTTTTTTCTTTTTTTTTCTCTATCTTCTGTTTGTGTTAAGATAGTAGCATTTATTAAAGGACAGAGTGTAAAATATTCCTGAAAGTAAGTTATGATAGAGTTATGTAAGTAGATCAATTGCACAGCTGAGAAGGGAAATCATGAGTGTGTATTAAGTAGTGAAGATAATATCTAGAATTTAAATTAGACATGGTCTATTTTTAATTTTAAAACATTACCTGAAAACTTTTGATTACCATGTGGTATGTACATCATGTCCTTGAACAATAATTCTGAGGTCTCTTGCCACACAAATTCTGGTCTTGTTAGGCATCCTGACAATAACATACTGCAAAAAAGTTTCCCAAGATAATGGCCAGATGCCCATAATGCTGCTTTTTTAATGGCATTAATGTATTCTTGGTCTTCTTGGAGCAATCACATAACGTGGCATGCTAACTTGAAAGTAAGGTAAACTATATTGTTAACTATCTTAATGTCTTCAAAGCATTTTGGTCCTTTTACCTTGTTTAGTAGCACTTGGAGGTAATAAAGTTTACTTGAGGAAGGAGATGCATGTTGAATTTTGTCGATTAAGAAACTTTTCTTGTGAGGTTTGCACTCAGTAAGGTTTAGTATAACATAAGTTTTGATGATAACAAATATAAAGTAATAAGAAACAAATGCATCATATATATCTGATATATATAATATTCCTTAAAGAAGTAAAATATGCATTAGCATGTATTTAATTATGGTTGTAATGTATATATCATGTTATGTGCAAATATTTCTACTGTGCTTTTACAATGAATAATATAAGTTGAATATATAAACTGGACTAACTACTTAGTTTGTAAATGTAATATATTAAATGTAGGATGGTCCAAGTAAAAAGAGCAAGCATTGGAATACAAAAATGGAAATCAATATCATGTCTCACTCAAGAAAGAAGAAGAGAAAAGATGCTCTGAGAATTGAAGATTAGAAGGAAGCATGCTAAGAAGAAAATGACCAGGCGGAAGTAAAACTCAACATTTGAAGACCTAGTCACTAGGTATATTTTATTTCCACTTAGGTCTTAAGGTGGGATTAATCTTTGAAAATTACTTAATCTTGTTACCATATGTTTTAAATAAGTTAGATTAAGTATATCTGATGTTAGCATATATTAGATTTGAAAAACTCTGATTGACTAATGAATTTTGAGAAGTTAAACTTCATATACTTTGTAAAAATATGAACTTTGCTAACTGAAATTTGAAGTTCCAGAGATATGACCTCTAACAGACTAATTTCAAGTGTTGAAATTCGAATTTCGAGTCAAGCATAGTGAATGAAATGTGCAAAATTCTTTTAAAGTCATGACAAAGTTCGTGTAATAATTAAGCACTAAAAGGGTTCAAAAACATTCCCTCTTACAGATGAATTTTGGATTTCAAAATTTGAACTTTAGAATAAAACTCAATGATTTACAATTTCATTTGATTAACTCAAGAAGTTTTGGGTATCAAAGTTACATATCCTTACTTTTAAACATAGTAAAATCTGGTTTTCAAGAATCTAGAGTTTGACCTTTGATTAGTATTTTTAATACATCTCTCAAAATACATATGGCTTTGATCTAAAACTTATTTCATATGAAGCTAGAGTTAATAAGCTTTCAAAGAATGTTATTTTACTCAAAATAAAAGTCATATGAAAAAGCTATGGTCATTTAAAGTTGAGTAGTGAGATATGGATTTTCAGTTTTGATCTAGTATCATTATTTTGATCATATCTCACAAAATAGGTTTGTTTTTGAAGTGAAACTTATTGCATTTGAAAGTATACATTGAGAGCTTTCCAACCATAGGTCATTTGTTTAATTTAGAGTTAAAATGAAAGAGTTATAGCTTCTGCAAAATTATCTACAGTGCAAAATTCAAAGTTATAAAGATTCCGCCTCTGATAGACAAATTTCGAGCCTCCGAAATTCGAATTTCAAAGAGAACCTTTGTGTCATGTTGAGCTTGCCACTGATAAACAAATTTTGACTTCTGAAATTTAAACTTCACGTATAATAGATGAATTTTGACTTTCAAAATTTGAATTTTGAAACTGCATAATGTGAAAATACTTCTGGAATAACCAATATATGTATTTTCACATCTAAAATTCAAACTTCAAGTCTGATAGATGAATTTTTCCTTTGAAAATTTGAATTTTGAATCCCCAAAATGTGAAAATACTTCTGAAACAACAAATAGATGAATTTCCACATCCAAAATTTGAATTTCGAAAGGAAGAACTTGTGTCATATTGAGTTACTCACTGACAGACGAATTTTGGGCACCAAAATTTGAACTTCGAAGGCACTGTAGCAATATGGAACAACTGTTTACACTTACCAAAAGAACTTTAAACTTAAAAATTCGCATGTTCTAACCTAGAAACATTTGTCAAAGATAAAAATTTGAATTTTACTTTAGAACAGATGAACTTCGAAATTCAACATTAAAGTCTTTAACTTATGGTCACTGCGAAATTCATCTGTTAACACCCAAAATTTGAATTTTAGAGTGTCAACGCATTAAATGTGGTTGGTGAATGGCTAGTTTTACAGAATAACTATTAGGTAACGTCTCTAACAGCTAGATCTTGTATCTAATGTCTAGTTACACCACAAATCTATAAATAGAACATCATTTGAACTTATGGATAACAATCTTAAGAGAGTTTATGCAAAAATACTACAACAATTTGTAAAATCTTTCTATTTCAGCATTGTTTGAAAAACCCACTTTAATAGAATGAGTCATTAATGTATTATCTACTCTTCAAGAGAGTTTTCATTTTGTAAACATTTCTTTCTACATATTTTGGGTAGAATCTTAGTGTGGGGAAACACTAAGAGATTTACACATCTTATAAGGGTGTGGGGACAACAATTTGTAAAATCTTTCTATCTCAGCATTGTTTGAAAAACCCACTTTAATAGAATGAGTCATTAATGTATTATCTACTCTTTAAGAGAGTTTTCATTTTGTAAACATTTCTTTCTACATATTTTGGGTAGAATCTTAGTGTGGGGAAACACTAAGAGATTTACACATCTTATAAGGGTGTGGGGAGAGTGGCTTTACAAGTGCCTACTGAAACTTGTAGGATATACTGAGACTTCATAGGTGCCCGGATTAAACTTGTAAGATATAATGGAAAATCTCAAGTGGTGGCTTGAGGACTAGATGTAGGCCAAGTGGTTGGGCTGAACCAGTATAAATTATTGTGTATTGTTCTTCATCTTCTCTATTCAGTTGATGTACACAACTCTCTCTATTTATCCCTATTTTATTGCACTCTTAGTAAAATTGGGTTGTGATCCAAAAAGAGTGAAAATCTTGCATCACTCAATTCACCCCCTCTTGCGTGACCAGCCAATCTAACACACTCCCTTGTTGATTTCTTGTAGGCATATTTCGTTGGAAATTCTACATATGTCAACTTCCTTGCTTCATCATCTCTTTCATTTTAATACATCCATATTAAGAACATTGATTGCTTGACTATATCCTTTTGAATCAGATTGGGCAAGTGATTTGATGCAGAGCATATGATTGATTGCTGACCAGGCAGATGAAAGCATAGTCTTTCAACAGGGGGTATCTATGATGTGTTTCAAACTCAGAAATTGCCCATGTTGACACATATCTACAATCAAGGCATTGCTGCTCCTCATCAACATTATTGCTTACATTGTCTTCTTCAGAGCTGTGGTACAATGTTGCAATTACTCTATCATTCCTTTTACTTATATACTTGAACAAATACTTTGTTGCTCTTGACTGATTTGTTTTCTCTACATTCAAATGAGCATGAAAAAGCTATAAAAGATGAGGATCATAAGGCACAACTAATCTATTATCTAAAGGAATACCATTCTTGATTATGTATTTTCTATCTTCTCTTCTTCTATAAGTGGGATATCCTTCCCCATCTAGAGTTGTATGTGTATTGAATTTCTTGGGGAAGTATTTACTACATTTATTATCTTTCATACAAGGAGTTTTCAAATTTGAAGTACCACAAGGACCATGCATCATGAATTTCTTTACAAGGTTGTACAACTTGGGTTGTTTTTCTTTGTCTGGAATTTTAACATTGATAAATCTATCCACATGGTTTGGTGTTTTGATCTTGTCGCATTCAGCAAGGAATAAGAAAACGTGGGCATGTGACAAACCTTCTTTTTGAAATTTAATAGTGTAGACCTCTGTAATAACATGACAAATGAGTTATTATCTTGTACTGTAAAAGAACATGGTCAAGTAGAAAATAAATTTCCTTAAAAATTGAAATAGCAGATGAAATCTATTAATAGAATTTTTTAAATTTCTATGAATTATTATCTTACATGCCCGTACAATACCAAAGATTTTTCTCTATTAGATGATTGCAAGTAATAGTCTTAACTTTAGTCTAAATATTCTTGCAATGATTTTAGCCCTTTCAGCTAGACTAAGGTTGCCTTTATCACATTCCCTAAAAATTTTTGGCCATTGAGGATTGCAAGTGAATATTATAAAAATGTTAGGATACCCTGCACATGTACACAACCATTGCATCTTGATAGTTCTGAAGTAAGTATCTTACAACACTGGTAAATAAGGATGGTAAAATAACTCTCTTGCCAACTCTAGAAGCTAATGTGTCTCCCTTAAGAATTGCTTCATTTAGACCTTAGTACAAATCCACGCGGAGATTTTTCTGATGGTTTCTAATGTATTGAAGCCCTTGAGATTCCATCATAGTATATCCGTCAACAATGAATTGAGTAATAGTTTGCTTGCTCTTTGTACCACTGATGCCTCATTTGCTTTATTCATCAATCTGT
Source organism: Adenanthera pavonina (assembly GCA_026686845.1). Lineage (NCBI taxonomy): Eukaryota > Viridiplantae > Streptophyta > Magnoliopsida > Fabales > Fabaceae > Adenanthera > Adenanthera pavonina. The sequence goes on from JAIVEN010000017.1 coordinate 18,614,666, forward strand.
GTGCCATGTTTTCTCCTATTATGACTATTGTATTTCTCTTTGTCTTCTACAAAAAAGATTTACTATGTAACTTGTCTTGTCTATATCCATCTTCGCCATATAGGAAGAGAAGTGGATATTACAATGGAAGGTATGAGTTGTGAGTTTCATTTATTCTTTTTAGTTGTCCGATTCTCTTTTCAACTATAATGTCCCTTGGATTATAGGACATGTCAAAGCCACCAATCATCAACGCAGCAACTTTAGAAAGCAGATGGCAAGTTATAAATTCGACCATCTTTCTCTCTTTTTTGACAATAGAGATAGCCATGCATTTAATTGATCATTTGCATGAAGCATGTTACTAGCTAGTCGGTACTGCTGAACATATATATTAACACTATTAATTTCTTCCATGATCTTGCTAGCTATAGCAGGTTGCAAACTAGTGTCTTTGAATTGAGCATTGGAAAATTGAAACATATTATGTCATTCTTATGAGAACATATATAAATTGAAAATGTATTTGTTAAGTACAAAAACATGATATGACTCACCTAATAGCATTTATTCTATTCTAGATTTCATTTTTAGTGTCATAAATGTATAATTGAGAGTCCACTAGTTTTTTACCTTGTAGCGGTAATAGGCTACCTATTCTATGGTAGTTCTGACCAGAAAGAATGAAACTATAGGGAGCTCTTCCAGAATTAATCTCATGGTTGATTTGGCCACCCATTGATGTGAATGAGAACATGTTGTTGTATGATCTAATGTTTCATAAAAAAGTTCTAGATTCAACAGTGTCTGTATTGAAGAAAAGATTATGCAAATATGGAGGTGATTGATGCATTGGGGAAAATTGAACTTTCCCTTGTCCACAACATAAAGAAAAGCTAATTCCAGGCTATTCTTTGTTTGACCTCACTCTTTCTTCAAACCACATTTGTGCACAACAAAATGGACAAGTATGTATTGGATCTCCTAAATCAATGTACTATGCATAATAAATTAGTTGTCATGAGACCATATTCAAAAATTGTTGTGTCTTCAGAGATAAGTGTATGGTTACTCTAAGATTTTTTATTTATATACCTATATATTCATGACAAAGTTCGTCTATGTCATCATCAACATCACTATTGTGCACATCATTGTTTTCTTCTTCTGGTAAAAATATATAGATATTTGAAAAAATGTTATTTCATTAATTACTAATAACTACTTGTTTTATTGATTAAAATATCTATTGCTAATGTGGTCCTCTAGGTCAAAGTACTAATTTAATTTTGAAATACATACCTTCAAATAGTTTGAATCTCATATGGTCATTTCTGAAGTTCACATTTGCTATTAATCCATCTGATTATTTACATCATGCACATAGTTAGTTGATCATGCTTAAGGAAGAAAAGAAAAGAAAAAAAGAAGTGGCCTAAATAAAATTTAGTAACATATTAGTATTTATTGTGTTGAACCATGAAGTCAAATTTTTCTTGCATTTGTTATGTATTGTAGTGGCATCCTTGGTATATTTTCAATTCAGATATTGTTTTAAATTTGACACCAGATATCCTAGGACTATGTATGAATATGTTGACTTGACCCCACGATTGAGTTGCACTTTAACTGTTTGACAACCTATTAATAAGTATTATAGCTTATAAGAAACATTTAAGTTATGTGTTATAAACTGGCTAATAAGAAGTGAATAAATAATGGTTAAAGTTATACCTGACAAGCATTGATTATTAATACTCCCTCCATCCCATTTTATCTGTTGCTTTAGAGAATTTTCAACGTCCCATTTTATCTATCATTTTACAAAACTAATGAAACATTTATTGCTTTTTTTCCAATTATGTCCATATTCATTTCCTACATTGAATTTACTACTACTTAAGTGAATGACTAATAAAAAAAGTAATTATTGAGGATAATACAGTAAACTTACATAATTTATCCAGTTATTTATTACCTTTCTTAATCTCTGTGCCAAAACCTTAAACATCACATAAAATGGGACGAAGGAAGTATATAGTGGTGTCTGTTCTGATCTTTGCACATGTTCTAGATTTGAGTGTTCCAAATTTAATTGCTCCCATGTGTTGGAGTTGTGTGTGAGCATGTTCTATAATTGTGTATTATGTTGGTAGCTAATTCCAGTCAATGAATTAAATGACAATCCATCATTCTCTGAGTTGTATTAAATTCCCCATGTTATCAAGTGCATTAAGAAGTTAAGTTTGCGGCAAGAAAAACCTTGTGACATGGAAATAATTGCTAAACCCACCGTTTGGTTGCCATTGTTCTAATAAATATTGTCTTCTACTCCTTTTTCATCTAGTGGACACTAGTAAAGAAACTTGTGTATCTAGTGAAATTAATACTTCAAATTAAGGAAGGATTGAATAGAGTAGTGTAAGAGAAGAAAATGTATTTAAATTAGATTACTTATAGTTCAAGCTTTGCATGAGTCGAAGAACATCTAAATCGAATCTTTAAATGTTGAATAAACTTATCACAGCTTCATCATGTCTATTGCATTCTGGAACTCTATTAAGAGGAAATTGATTCTTCTAGAAAGAAATTAGAAAAACGATATTACCTAAGCCATTTAAAATATGTTTAGCTTTTTGAATAAAAACATGCACAGGTTTGTAAACAAATTAGTTTTATATAGAAATATGTAGTACATGTATTTAGATTTTTTCAGTGTCTACATTTAATGTAAAGACTTCACTTTGTACAGAGTGACATTTATATACCCTATCAACTTTAATTTATATAGATACCATATTACTTTATTTCTTTCAAAATTGATTATTTAAAATTAAAAAGTTTAGCAAGATTGATAACACATTGGCTCCGCAAACATGAATCATCAATTAGTTTGGTAAATACTGCTCTACCTTTAAATTTGATTAAATATAGTGGTAGAAAGGGAAAACTAAAATGCAGCAATGATATGTCCAATTTGTGATCAATTTTTCTTTAGTCATGATTTTGCAAAGGGAAAATGGTGATATAAACTTTTCAATTGCGCTGTAAAAAAATTACAAATCATAAAGTTGTCCAAAGAGTAATTTACAATCTTTCAATTACACTACAAATAATTTGCAAACTAAAAAGCGCCATGCTACACATGATTTGCCGTAAAAAGAATATAACCAATTATAAAAAAAATATTTAGTGCAACCAAATATTTTCGTTGAATGAAATTTGACTTCTTAAATTTAACCAAGAATATTTGACCACCTTAAAATTGCTTTTAACATTCAAAAATTAATATTTGTGCATAAACAACGATAGATCTCAAGTAGTAAATATTTATCTATAAAAGAAGTTTACAAAAATTAGCTAACATCTACTAAATCTTTTATTTGGATTAATTAAACACTGTTTGTGTAAGTCAGTACAAAAATGATCCAATACTATGGGTCTAGTTTCAACTTGCAACTATATACTTTTCCAATTAATTTTTGTAGTCTACCATATCATGATAGATTTCTTTTCCTTACTTTCTAAATTCTAAAATGCATATAATTTAAAAAATAATAATTCAACTCAAATTGGGAGATGTGCTAGAAAGGCTATTAACTATTGAATTTCAAACATAACTATCCTTTTCTATGTTAATAAATATGCTATTGTTGTCATTTTATTCAAATAAATTTTAAAATCAATGTAATTAAAAATATTTTTCCTTATAGACAGAAGTCAATCAATTCTAATATTTACATACAGTAACTTCAATTGAATGAATGATTTACATTATTATAGTTAGTCATCATCATCAATATTAGTGTTATAATATAATTACTATTATCATTTCATTTTGCTTATTATCAATAAAAATTTAAAAAATTTATCACTAGATGAGTTAAATAGTTCATGGTAACTTATTGATTGTGGACAAGTATGCATAACACCCTACACCATCAAACATTTATTCTTCAATAAAAATCTCAAAAATTGGACAAACCAAACCAAAATATCCTAAATTTCAACTCCCAAGACATCAAACCTCAAAAAAGCACCAAAAGATATCAGAATAGTGTGGGGCCATGGCGAGCTATAGTATAGCCGTAGCCTGGCTTCTGGTACCACAGCCCCATATCAAATCTCATATTAGCAAATTGCTGATTTTTTCGGTGAATTTCCGATACGCATGACTTTATATTCTGACCTTTAATTAACCTGATTTCAACTGATACATGTCACTCTCATCCAAATCTAACTATAGACACCAATTTCATTTTAATCTAACTCTGTATGGGATTATGGAAGTCCAACACTGTTTAAGCCACTTTTTGACTAAAACGCATAACTTACCACTTTTATTTGTCACCAAAGGCAATTTGCCACTCATGGACCATTTACATAGGTCCTATTTAGCTCAACCAACTTGTCTAAAGAGATCTTACTCCAAAGAGACCTCTTCTCTGAGAATTGACCTCCTTAAACCCCAAACTTATATATTGGGCCATATACCCCAAAACACACATACACGGCCCAAAACCACTTTGGGCTCACACATGGCCAATTCGACTAAACGATACGTGTTCCAACAACAATGACCCATACCAAGGTTCACACCATCATCACACACATATGAATTGTACCTAGCACATTAATCACAAACTTGACATATAGCCACAACTATACCATTTATCATCACTCAACATCATCTTACACAACATCATCATACCACATACTAACAATACTACCCAAGAATACCAAGAATAGGCGATACACACAACAACAATCTACTTGACATAATATTACATAAACTAAATAACAACTACAAATTATAATTTAAATTCCCGAAGACGGATAGGCCTACAACTCCTCGGTCTCCTCAGATTAGTACCAAAGTCTTCACCTGAATGTTAGTCATGGAGGAGGTGTGAGACAATGTCTCAATAATTAGGATAAACACACACATATAATAATATCATCAATATCACACATATATGGAATGATGTAGTGCAATGCCAAATGTCATAAAATGTATGTCTCCCTCCACACAGCTAGAAGCATGAGCTGGTGTCATAACATGACATTTTGAATAGGTGGTTCCCTTCCAATAGCCAGTGAAGACTGATTCTTGGACATCACCAAGATCACCTCACACTAGTGCACCTGGCCAAAAGTCTCATTAATGCTTGAATCATGGTTCTCCTTCCCCTGGACCACCGTGAATTGGTGGTGATTTAGGGAAGGTGCAGTCCACAGCTGCCTTGCTATTTGGGCCATAGAAGAGGATTTAGCAACAAGGATCATTTTCTTATTTCACCATATCATATATATCATCATATCATACCATATCACATCTCATCATTACCACCTAATCCACCATTTCTTATAATGCTCATGTGGTGATGATGTTCTTGTCAGGCTAATATGCCTCTAAATGTGTATATCATTATCATAATCATCATCAAGGTCATGCTAGTATGCAATAGTATGTAGATGCTACATTCACATATGCACATATACAATATCACACTCCTTATCATCATATGCAAGTATCTCGTCTAGCCGTGTGCATACCACGATATATAGAAAAACCTTACACATACATATAATGATATTGTGGTATGAATAGAGACATGCATATATATATATATATTTCAACATATAGCACATATATTACAAACACTCGATTGCCTCATATTACCGACACCACGCACACAGGGGATTAGGTAAGCCTCCAGAGCACCCATCACGAACCATACACTTCCAATTAACCAATCAATCACTACTACAACATAATACCTTTAATTAACATAATACTCCTAGCAACCAAAATCTACAATTTAGCTATTTAGCCTTAACCCATAGTTCCCACGGCATAATTAGACACTAGTGAGCTCCAATTAACCATTCACATCATAATTATCCCCATGCATCTTGGATTTCACACTCCCTCTACAATTTTCAATCTAGAGTTCCACTTAACCTCATCACAATCCAACCAAAACTCATACCCATACCTTCCTAATACTACATATCACTTCTACAACACCAAATCAAGTACTTCAATCAGTGGAAAATACAATCCAACCAAATCCGACATACTCCTATGGATTTCAACCTAAAATCAAAGAGAAAAGAGAGGAGGGAAGGTTAAGGAACACTTACCAACTAAGATCGAAACTTCTCAAAGCCAGAAATCATCCCCAAAGGTTGAAGAAACAAAACCCTAACGGAGCTCCACCATTTCTCCCTCTGATTTCTTCCTTCATGTCAACTCAAAATGGCTTCTAATTTATAGCAATTCGGGGTTTGACACTACAGCAGGTAACAAGTTCGCTGCGGCGTAAGTGCTCTTGGTCCAGATATCTCATCGCAGCGTGACCCTTCTCTGTTGCAAATATTGAATTTGTCTCATTTGGATCCTTCTTCTAGTCTTGCACATATCATCAAGTACACTTTCCATTAGCTTGGAACTAAGTTCAAGATAACATAATGTGGGTTGTTACAGTATGTATCATAAAGTTAAACTGAATTTGTCGATACTGGATTACTACAAAATACATGTTCTCATTTGTCCAACGAAATGCATCTTCAATTAGGTCATTACCATAAGTTACAACCTAAGATTTATGTACATATATGCCACCACTATGAGTACTCAAAATATACAACGTCCATATCAGTACTGAAGACAAAGATCACTGAGGGAGGATGATTAAGTTCATCAATCTAACTTTTCTTACTTTATCATTTTTGGAGGTTTTGTAACAAATAGGTATGGTGTGCTCAAATCCATAGCACTAACAAGCTCGATGTCTTATCAACTCTCTTGCCTTGCCCTTCTTCTTTCCCTTGGTTGCTGTGGGTGAGCAAAATTATGGAAGTGTCTTTGAATCAAGATTTGCAAACTCATCATCTTCAGAACCTTGTTGAGATGTGGATGACCCCACTGGAGTGAATGATTGGTGATAATTATCTGTCACTATTAAATTGCTTCCCTGCAATCACAACAAAATTTTCATAGTTTTATTTTTCACTATATAGTTGTATGATGGAATTATAACTAATTGCACTAAAAAAGAAGATAAAACAAACTTAAAGAGAAAGGTGAAAGAGGAATTGCATACAATATTTGCATCACTCAGAGACTGTTGAGAATCCTATAATCGTGAGAAACTTAAGTTAAAGTACATAACCAAAATACCATATGTTACAAACTGCAATGCAAAAAAAAAAAACATTAATGCTTATTCCATACCTCACAATTTGAGTTTGAGTACATAAATTTTTGCATTTTGTCAATGTCATTGGAAAAGTCAATGACTATGCATGAAGAAAATTTCCTGCTCATTTGATTCTGATCATATTTGATCATTAAAATCATCTTACATCCAACCACAGATTCTAGCACAATAAGAAATGAGTGTACACGGCCGTCTGTGGCATTACATTAGGCAAAAAGCAAGAGATTCAATTAAAAAAGAAAAAAAAAGGAAATAGATAGCAGAAAATATTCACACATTTTGACTTCGTGAACTAATATTCTCCAACTTTTCTTTGAGATCTTTAGCTGATTTTTCTAGCAGCTTAACAACATGGTGATCAAAGAAAATGACAGACATATCCTTAGTGCTATCAGATACTGTGTAGTGAACTTTGAATCTACAACAAAGAATATAACATTAAGACAATTTCTTGCTATAGACTAAATTAAATTAGAACATATACACAAAATATATAGTGAACAACTAATCTTACCTAGGTTCAGTCTTTGGCAGCTCTTTCTTGCATGAATGATAGTATGCTTGCCATTGGCCAGTTTTGATTTTGAAGAGCATTAATCACAACCTTCATACATCCATCCAAAATTTGTTTCAACTTTCTAAAGTGTTACTAAAGTGATAGCTATTGTCGTCTATAAGAGCCCACAAAAACCATTGTGTAATATGTGTTACTTTGAAGCAATAATTGTTAGAGTAAGGCATCACCAACTTAGATTCACAATTCACTTTCACAATAACTTACCAATATACTTACCCTTGCCATTCCAAATATCTTAGCAATGGAAAGTCTAGTGCGAAAATTTAACAGGTCATTCTTGTTTAATGGAGAGGTAAACGATTCAATTGATTGAGTGAAACTCTTTGTCTCAGATGTTGAAGATAGAGGCAATCTACAATGAAATTTGTAAAACAATCACTTACATTACAATAGAATAAACACTGCAAAACATAATAAAAGAACAAAAAATTATTGGTGTAAAACTACCTAGCCATCATTTGTCTCACTTGAGGGAAGTTCAGATTTAGCTAGACCTTTATGGCAGAGCAGGAGTTCAACAGCTCTAGTTGACCTATACATGAAAATTTGGAACAAATTTGCATCAAAATTAAAAAGTAAGATACATAACATGATGACATTTTGTGAAAAAATACAATTTGAGTAGATATTGATTTTACCATTATTGTCCTTGAGACGAGAAAGCTGAATGACAACAACAATAAGGGGTTCCATGTCTTCTTCTTTTGCATTAAATGTATTTGGAGCACAATCACCAAATAAAGTAACATTAACAACATTGTGCTTGCGTATGAATCAGTAAATAAGGAAGTGAGCAAAAAGACCAACATTTGCATGTACCTTGCCAACTAATGCAAGTTGATTTATCAAATTTATAAAACCTAAAAAAAAAAACACACTTAACTGCCCGTCAGTCAAGTTGAAGCATTTCGTCTAAACTCCTCAAGTTGTCCAAAAGATTTCAGATAGCCAATAACATCTGCCACAAAAAAAAAACTAGCTTAGTTAACTTCTTAATCACAATATAGGATATAACACACAACATACAAAAACCAAAAGATAAATTTAGCAAACCTATAAGAATATTAGTTCTAGAAATCTTCTTTACAATATTTGCAATGGATGCAAAGCTAAAAATTTCAGTAGGAATCTGTGGCTCACGAGACTCAACATGTGTGTTAAAATTAAAATGGATCTTGTAAGGATGAGATGTAGGATGAAACTAAGTAGTATTTTCCAATATAGAAAAGGCTTCAATAATGTAGCAGTTGCCTTCCTTAGGGATTTTTTCATATTTCTCAATCAAAGACTAGTTTGGAATGTTTGCCTAAACCTTGGTACCCTAAACATTAATTAAAAATTACAATTAGCCAAATAATACATTGAGGCAATAAATTGAACAAACTAGAATTTGCAACAAACTTGCTTATGGGCTAAAATCAGTGTAATGGAATTGATGCCTTCACCACTATGAGTCTTTAAAACCCATCTCCATAAAACTCTAATAAGAATCCTCTAGGTTTCCTTGCACCTGTTGATATCATTAATAAGATGAAATTCATCACTTGCCATATGTGAACACAGGGGAAATGTGGAGCATAATTGACGAGGGTGTCATAGAAAGCAAATTACAATTACAACTCCATTATATACTGGGCAGGACTCAACTTCGAATTACAAGTGTATAGTAAAAAGAGGGAAATATTGGAAAACAAAAAAAAAATCACAACCATTATAAAATATAAGTTAACTTTAAAATTGTTGGCACTAAAAATTTCAAATTCGAATAATAGTGAATAGGAGGGAATTTTCCCTCATTTCTGAATAATAAACATCATCAGAAGATGTCCAATCACTAATATGGCGGAGAAGATTCAAATAATAATGGAGATAGATCCTTGCTAAATGAATCTCGCCATAAACCAAATACACTGGTGAAGCTCGAAAAAGGCAACTTTGTTCAAGGAATAGAGAGAAAAAAAAAAGCTCACTGACATACATAAAAAGGCCTCTCTGCTAAGCCCATTATCCTATGGATTTTATCACATGCTTACAAATCAATTATTGAATTATTAAATGAGTCCAATTATTAATTATTAAATTAAAATTAAAACGAGTGCTTAAGTATACTTCCTGGAATCTACTGTATCATGAATAATAAAGACATTTAATTTAATTGAACTAATTCAATTATTGAATTACTAATCACTAATCCTACTTAACTAATTCACTTGGGAAGAGTGATACTTAGGAATCTATAGAAACACTGAACATTAGGAAAAAAGGGTTACTCTAGAAAAAAAGTAAAAGAAAAATACAAAATAAAACACGACAATGAGAAATATAGAACAAACAAAAAGCCACCATAAGCAATCCAGATATAGCAACTTTGAGCAAACAAAAGAGCGCCATACATCATATTCATGTATAAAATTTTGACCACCCATAGCAAGGCACGGAGCCATGACTGTACATTTGGGGGCCTCAAAGCAAAAGATTAATTACCAAAAAAATATTTAACAACCAATAGCTTAAAAGATAATTAAAACCAACAAAAAGCCCTAGACATAAGCCACCTAGGGCTCTTAAACAATATTTAACAACCAATGGCTCTCAAACAATGCCGGCTCACAAACATTTATAAGAATATAAGGGATGGATGGATAAATTAATGGCAAATAATATATCCAGTCTATTTGACTAGCAAGATACAATAGTGTTCTTATTGCACTGAGATATGATACTTAGGATCAAGTAATTCTTCATCCTTGTCTCCAGGCCTAAAAGGATCTTTGTTCACATCTAGTGACCTTAAGACCATTGGAGTGCATAATAGATGTGACTTGTCCATATAAAATTGTTTTAACACCTTTGTTATACAAGCCTCTTGATGTATTAAAATCTCATTCTTTGGATACTCAATCTAAAACCGAGGTAACATTTAATACTTCATAAATCTTTCATTTCAAATTCTTTCTTTAAGCAATTCATAGCTTTTGGAAGCTCTTCAGGGGTCTCAATAATATCGTCAACATAAACAGCAATTATAACAAACTCATTTCCAGATCTTTTCATGAAGATACATCAACAAATAAGGTTATTTTTTATACCATTTATTCAACAAATATTCACTAAAATAATGATATTATATGCGTCCAAATTGCTTTTGATATAAAGGGATCTATTCAATTTGATTGAGTAGTCTACTTATGAATTTGAATTGCATGTTTTAAGTAATTTAAATCATTTAGGGAGTTTCATATAGATGTTATTATCAAATGAGCCATATAAATAGGTTGTAATAACATTTATTAGACACATATTGAGTACTTCTCATATTGCCAGATTAATTAGATAACAAAAAGTAGCTGCATCTATCACGGGTATATTTTCCTTTTCATAATTAATGTCAGGTATTTGCAAAAACCCTTGTGTGACACGTTATGCTTTATATCTCACTATTTCACCATCATTTCGTTTTCACACAAAGGCCCATTTATATCCAACTGGTTTCACAACTTCAAATGTGCAACTACATATCCAAAAACCTTTCGCTTTGCAAGTGTATTTAGTTTTGCCTCAATTTTGTTTTTCTATTTTGGCTAATCATCTCTTTCTCTACAATCTTTAATAGAATTTGGTTCATAATCCTCATTTTTATATGTTACATTGCGCACTACATTATATGCAAAAAATTTTGTCAATGTTGACTTCATTTCTGTTCCATCATATTCTATTCATGACATATTTATTAAGATCTCATTATTTTCACAAATATCATGTACATGAGTTTCTTCCAAAATAGAAACTTTAATTATGTCTAAGGACTCTTCTTAAGTTACCTTTGGGCACTCTTCTGGGGATACCCCATTTTCAATTGGATCATCTTAATTTTTACCTCCTTTTCTTTTTCGAGGATTCTTATATTTGGAACTGATGAGTCATCACGCTTCATATATGCTTTAAACTTTGATTGTTCGACAAGGACATCAATTTTACTAGAGCATTGGCAGTTGTTATATATGATTTAGTTACTCCTTTTGGGTCAGTAGATGTGTTTGACAATTGATTTGCTAAATTTTTTAATTAAATTATCTTTTGAAATTCTTGTTCACATTATTTTGTACGAGGATCAAAATAAGATAATGATAATTCATTCTAACTATTTTCATCCTCCAACAACTTAGTCTCTTCCCCTAATGTTGAAAAAATTGATTTGTCAAAATGACAATCTACAGATAAATCTCCTGTTGATTATTCAAAATATCTCATTATTAATGGAGATTCATGTGCAATATATATCCCTAACCTTTTCTAAGGTCCCATTTTAGTGCGTTGTGATGAAACAATTAGAACATAAACCATACATTCAAAAATTCTTAGATAGGAAATATTAGATTCCTAACAAAAAACCATTTGTGAAGGGGAGTATTTATGATAGTTTGTTGACCTGATGTGAATCAATGCTGCAACACGTAGGATTGCATGCCCAAAGTAGAAATTGAGTGTTTTGATCTCATAACTAATAGTCTTACAATGAATTTTAAATGTTTGATAAATAATTCTACAAGTCCATTTTGTGTATAAACATATACTATAGGATATTCAACCTCAATCCCAATAGAGGTACATTAATAATTGAAAGCTTGAGATATACACTCACCAACATTGTCAAGATGTATTTTCTTAATTGAATATTTAGAAAAATGTGCTTTTGAAATAGAATTAATTGAGCAAGGAATCTCGCAAATGTTTAGTTGTGAGTTAACAATAAATAAACATGTGACCATCAAGTCGAAAATGTGCTATAGAATGTTCAACCTTAATCCCAACAGAGGTACATTAATAATTGAAAGCTTGAGATATACACACACCAATATTGTCAAGATATATTTTCTTAATTGAATATTCAGGAAAGTGTGCTCTTAAAATCAAATTAATTGAGCAAGAAATCTCGTAAATACTTGGTTGCGAGTTGACAATAAACAAACATACGACTATCGAGTCGAAAATGTGCTATAGAATGTTCAACCTCAATCCTAATAGAGGTACATTAATAATTGAAAGTTTGATATATACACTCACCAACATTGTCAAGATATATTTTCTTAATTGAATGTTTAGGCAAATGTGCTATTAAAATCGAATTAATTGAGTAAAGAATCTCGCAAATGCTTGATTGTGAGTTGATAATAAACACACAAGTGATCATCGAGTCAATACATTGATTAAAATTAAAAAAAGATCTAAATGGTCCATGTTGTGGGTGGATTGACCCACAAATATTGCCTTATATATATTCCATAAAAATTATTAGTTCACTCCCAATTTTTGTTAATGATGATCGAATAATCAATTTCCCTTAAGAATAAGTAGTACATGAAAAGCTATTAGATTGAAAAATCTACTGGCTCTTCAATTCAAGTTTATACAAATTTTTAATTAATTTTCGTATCATAATTGATCCTGGATGGCCCAACCGGTCATGCCAAACATATTGTGATTTATAAACTTATTGTCTATAATGACATATGATTCAATTGTATTAATATACGTGTAGTACAAACTAGAGGAAAATGAAAGTAATCTTTTTAATACACATTTTTCATTCGAGATAATTCTTGTAATATAAAGAAACTCAACATTTCCTTCATTTGTTATCTCAATATAATATCCATTTCTGCAAATATCTTTGGAACTTAATAAGTTTTTATGAGACTTAGAGGAATATAATGCATTGTTAATTTGCAATTTTTGTTCCCCTTGGTAGCATTATATTGGCTCTTCTAGAGCAACATTTAATTATTTTTGTACTACCAAATATGATACTAATACAATTTTATACTATCGAGTAAAATATGTCAAATTAAATAGATTGCGTAATATGAATTTTCTATAGAGTAAATAGATTCTTTAAATGAATAAAAAGATAAGAATGTAATTAATGGCACATGTCAATTAACATGCCAAGTAATTTATATTTTCAAAGTAAATCAATTAAATACTAAAACTTTTATCAATCATCAAGATATTATAAAACTCACAAATAATGACATGAGTCAAACAATGTATGATAGTTTAATATTCATCATTTATAGAATCAAAATTATTATAAACAATAAAATAATAACTGATATGTGAAACTAAATAAATACAAAAGCATAACAACACTAAAAATCTAAATATATCCATTTAACTAATAATTGAGACAATAATTCTATATTTCCTCATAGAGACCTTGATCAATTCAATTAAGTTCAATTTTTCCTTCTTTCATAATCATAATCATAATCAGAAAAAAAAATTAATATGAAAATAGACTACTTAATATGTCATTATGTTAGAGCAAAATAATACTAAATGATATAATTTCATGGTTATGAGAATTTAATCAATAATATTAATCAAAAGGAACATAATCTCTATAACAAAAAGTATCAAACTTTCCTTTGTTATGTATTATAGAAGCAATAAATTAAGCTAAATAGGAATAATTATCAATATAAAATTTGGGATTAAAATGATATAATTTTTAATGAAATTAGATAATCTTAAATATTTCTTATTAAATGTTATATGTATTAAGTGTCAAATAACTTCTCAAATAAATTCAATTGTATTAAATAATAATTTATTTATATATTTATCTATTAGAATTTATCAAAAATAAAATCACACCATAAATAACCTTTTTATAATATAGATAAATTTATATCCAAAAAATAATTCTATCTAAATGAAAATTTATTTAACTAGCTAATTAAATTAAATACATGTTATTGAGTAATGAAATAAAACTCTTCCACGATTAATCAGATTTCTAAAATTCCTAAAAGTATTGGGTAATAAATATAGATACAAAATTTAATGGGTCAAATATAATTTCAAAAGAGACTTGGGTCAAATTATATAATATTAACAAAAACACAGCATTGCTTATGTCATATGAGTTCAGCCCTCATTTTTCAGCCATGAAAAACAATAACATGTAAATCCCCCATTGCCGTCGAAAATCTCCCTTTACACACACACACACACACACACACACACACACACACACATATATTAATTAAAAATTATAAACTTCACTTAATTTATAAAGTTTATCATTGAAATTTGGAATCAAAATTCAAGCATCGGGAGATTTAAATAATATGTAAATAGTATAATGGTACATATTTTTCAATTAAAGAATTCCTATATCCATACATAACTCCGAATAAAGAGATAAAGATAATAAATAAAAATATAATGGTACATATTTTTCAATTAAAGAACTCCTATACTCATACATAACTCCGAATAAAAAGATAAAGATAATAAATAAAAAGGTAAAGATTAAATTATGAATAAGTTCATGATTCATTTTATATTTTATAAGAATAGTTTTAGGATCTACTTTATATTTTATGTGAATATCTTCATAATTCACTTTGTATAGAATAACTTCAAAATTTACTTTGTATTCTATGTTGATTACTTTAAAATCCACTTTATATTCTATGTGAATTATTTCAGGATATACTTTGTTAAAAAATTAAATTGTGCCCTATACTTCTTGATGTAGTATCTCAATTAAATTATTTTAAGTCTATGCACTTCAAAATCCATTTCATATTTCATGTGAATATTATTAGGATTTATTTTATATTTTGTAAAGATAATTTCATGATTTAATTAATAGAGAAATTAAATTATGCTCATTCTTCCTATATAACATCTCAATTAAATTACCTCATACTTTGGGATATGTATAACTTTTCATTACTAAAAAAAAATTAACTCAAAGTCACTATAAATAATTAATTTAGAAAAGGAAGAAGGAGAAAATGAAGAACTTGATAATAGATATCATATAACAAGTGAAAAAAATATACCTCCAATTTTTAAGCCAAATTGTATTGTTAACGTGTTATAAAATAAAGTAAAAAAGTAGAGAAAATGAAATAGAGAATATAGAGAAAAGTTGAGAGAACAGAAAATATAAAAAATTAAGAGTAAATGTTTTTTATTCCGCCATCAAAGAAGTATTTATATAACATATAATGAGTTCTAACACTAACGTCAACCTTAATATTAGAGAAGATAATAATCAATTAAATAAGATAAATTGAAAATATGACTCAATAATAACTCAACTCTAAATAAAAAATATTATGTCTAAAATTTTTATACTTTATCATATTTGACTATGCAAGAATTTTATTACTTCATTTAAAAAATTATTAATTTATAACCACGATCGCTTGAATGAACAGTTATTCCCTCCTAACCAGTTTTCCTGAGAGACAAAAACAAATTGTTGATTTATAGAAATTTTGTTTTATTATTATTATTATTATAAACTGAAAGGATTACCTGAAACTGATTGTTTGAGAGAGATGACTTCCATGTGTCCCCTGCGAGTTCCCGCCATTTTCGGCTCAGAGAAACTCTCTCCTGCTCCTCCTCCTTACGGTGATGGTTCGCACTTTATCTCTCTTCCGATGAAACATTTTCTGAATCTAAACTTCACTTTTCTTTCATTTGTTTATTTTCCTTGTTCTTCGATTTTCTGGCTCAGCTTCCTCGTCCCATTTCCAGGTAATCATCATTTTGCTGCTTAGTGTACATGTTTTCTGAGTCCCTTGATTTTCCATTTCTTTGTATCTTTGACAATTCTGAACATGGTTGAATGCCGATCGTTCATAACATTTGATTTTGAGTCGCTATGGATTAAGAACAAACCGAGAAATGCTCTCAAACTCGCCATTTATACTGTATTCTGTCCTTTCAGGCCAAAAAAAAAATACTGTATTCTGTCCTACTTTTTACACCTAAGACCTTTTCCTCCATGGTTTTCAAACAATAATATTTTTTTCGGGGATTGTGGCTTTGTCTTTCCAAAGTAAAACGGACGTCCCCAATTTTAAATTCAGGAAGAAGCGGTAATTACTAATAACCTTTTGCAGTTCCATTCTGTTGTCAATCATTTTGGTGCTTGGCTACCATACATTGTTCCGCCATTTTCTTGCAGTTTTTCCCCCATCTGGAAATGGCTCTTCTTTAACTTTCCATTAAGGACATGGTTGCAGTTGCATCAGTTCTGATTCCAAAAATGCAAATTATAATTCACCTTTGGACCTTTTTTTCTTAAATCATTTCATGAGTCTGTTAACCTCTGGCAATTTAATATTATGGATTAGAAGGTTTATGACTGGATGATAATAATTAGGGGTGTTCACTAAGTTGGTGGTCCGGTATGTCTTGAGGATTTCAGACTGGCCGGCTAGGTCAGAAAGAAGAAAAAGAGCCAAAGAGCAAATACCAGGCCAAAAGACCCATACCAGGCCAAAAGACCCCGGGTCGGGTCAAGTTTCAGGCAACAACTATGCCCATTCTAACCTGGGCCAGGGTATATTGTTTTTTTTTTTATGTTATACCCCAATTAATATTTTAATAATTTCTAAAATTATCTCTCATGTTATACCTCAATTTGAATATTTTTTATTGATCAAAGATCGATGTTGCTACTTTATATTAAATAGAAGTTATTAGAACTCTCTGAGATAATTACTTCAATAGTTCTATTTTTCTATTAGATATTTTCAATAGTTATACTTTCTTGTTTTGTTAATTTTGAATCTTTTCCAATATGCCTATTTATATTAAATTATTAGTTGCACCTACTGAATGATATATATTTTGTAAATATTTTCAGTTTTTTTTATAGATTAATTTGCTATGATCATTATAACTATTGTTTTCTAATTAATATAGATAATAGAATGGTACTAAAAAATATTTATTAAAAAAAATATAAGGAGCCATCTCATTCCCTCCATACCGAGCTCAGCCCGACCCAATCCTTTGGGCCTTAGGCCTACTACCGGGCAAGACCGGGACACGGACCTCAAAATGAGGCCCAGCCCTTACTCAGTTAAAACACCGGCTAGGGGTGGCCCGGCCCAACCCAGCCAGTGAACAACCCTAATAATAATATATGCAATTTGTTTCATAATCCATCATAGAGATTTGCGTCTTATCTCTCTTAATAAATAATTTGTCATGAGTTTTCAATTAACTCAAACTAATGATTTTCCAGTTACGTTACCTGTTTTATTGCTATGAAGCCTTCATTACTGTGTAGGTATAAATGGTGCACCATCTGATTCTTTTTTCCTTTTTTTCTTCTTAAAAAACAATTATGGTCAGGTTTCTGTAGAGGATTCTATTTTGGATCCTTTTTTGGAGAAAAGGATTTAAAGAATAAAAGCAAGATACATATGGGGCTTCATGTACTCTTCTTGACTGACACCTGGATGATGCACCCAGAATTCAGTGCTCGCTGCCTGAGAAGAAATTATATCATGTAGGAAGTGTCAATCTTAATGAGTTCTCCAGTTGAAGTGGACAGTCAAGGTGACAAGCCCCAGAATGAGGGGCTTAAATGTGGCCTTAAAGAACCAACCTTCTTGTATGGTGACTTGGATCTATATATATTAGAAGCAAAAAATCTTCCGAATTTGGATCTTTCTTCTGAAACAATGAGAAAATGTTTCACTATGGGCAACAATTGTACCCCTCCCTTTATGAAAACGCGCAAGATAAGCACTGGGAAATATCATGTTGATACTAGTGATCCCTATGTCTCTGTCGTTCTAGCAGGGGCTACTGTAGCTCAAACTCGAGTGGTCCGTAACAATGAGTATCCTTCATGGGACGAGCATTTTATTGTTCCAGTTGCTCACCCTGCTGAGAAAGTGGAGTTTGTTGTGAAAGATGATGATGCTCTTGGGGCTGAAATCATTGGAGCAGTAGAGATAACTATTGAAAAGATTTTGTCTGGAAATACTATTAATGATTGGTTTCCAATTACTGGCGGGTTCTCAATCTGCTCAAAAGGTTCTCCTGAGTTGCATATCTCTATTCAGTATAAGCCATTTGGAGCAAACCCATCAGACGAAAGTGGCATAGGAGCCGCAGGAGATTATCCAGGTATTCTTAACACATATTTCCCTCTTCGAAAAGGAGGGAAAGTGACTCTTTATCAAGATGCACATGTACCAGATGGTAAACTACCTAAAATTTCACTGCAGGAGGGAAAGGTCTTTCAGCAAGGTAAATGCTGGGAGGATATTTGCCATGCAATGCTGGAAGCTCAGGAGCTGATATACATTATAGGATGGTCTGTTTATCACCCTGTAAAGCTTGTCAGAGAACCAACAAGACCCTTACCTTCTGGGGGAGAGCTTTCACTTGGAGATTTGTTGAAATTTAAGTCACAAGAAGGTGTCCGCGTGGTTATGCTGATCTGGGATGACAAAACTTCACATGACAATTTTTTTTTTAAAACAGTACTTCTGATTACCCTATTGATAAAATTAAACATGATGTCTCTTTTGAGGTTCATATTGTTTCATCAAATTCTGCGCAAGTTCTTTTTTGTTTCATACTGGTGGTCTGTTTTTAAATTAGATCATACAGGATAATATTACATTGAAGCATTGAAATTTCTTGATCCTATGCTTAATTATGAAGAAGTTACTGACAGGGAAAATGTCCAATTAAGGAGAACATTAGGAGGGGAGAAGAAAACAAGATAGCTATTGTTTCTTTTTAAAGTTTGAATTTGATTGAAGTTTCCTTCTGGATTTTTATTGTAACCCTCAACCTCAATAACTTGATGCTGGGCTTCTAAGACTCGTGAATGTAATTTTTATTGTTTTTGTTTGATTGTGGATTGAGGCGCATGGCAATGTTTTCCATCTGCATCGCTGAGATTTATAATTCATGGGGAAACAATAATTGATTTAATTGATTGCAGGATGGTATCATGCAAACCCATGATGAAGAAACTAAGAAATTTTTTAAACACTCCACTGTTTATTGTGTGCTTGCTCCACGTTATGCAAGCAATAAGCTCAGTATTTTCAAGCAACAGGTATGAAATTCTTGTGGTTACATTTAAAATTATGTAGGATGAAAATATCGAGTTTCTTTGCTGCATCAAATCAGAATCACAATCTTTTTACTGGAAGAGTTCAGAGTAATCAATTGTCATTTATAAAACTAAGTATTTTGGTCCAGGTTGTGGGAACCCTTTTTACACATCATCAAAAGTGCTTGCTGCTTGACACTTTTGCTTCTGAGGGTAAACGGAAAATAACCGCTTTTATTGGTGGCCTAGATCTCTGTGATGGTAGATATGATACTCCTGATCATCGGCTCTTTGTTGATTTACACACTATCTTTCAAAATGATATTCATAATCCGGTATTCCTTGTAAGTGGTTATTATGCAATTGCGAAATTACATGGTTACTTCATGCATGCATGGTAAATCGTCTTTTATTCATGCTGGGCTGCAGCCTTATTCAATTAGGAATTACTATTTTTCATCAGTTGGGGGCACTTTATTAAGTGCAAGCATTATTTGTTCTTTTCTCGAACATTTTCTTGTGCCATCCATATTTGTATAAGCACAGGAGAATTCATTCATTGGTGTGTTCCTACATGAACTTTTGAGTGCCATGTCATCTTTAGAATCACGTTGAAACTATCTGATTTTTGCCTGAGGATGCTAAGGAGGGTAATGATAGGTCCCAGTCAGAGCTGAATTATAGATATCTAATCTAATCTAAGTAACTTGAATTCTATAAGGGTGAGTATTAACCTCGTACTTCTTATGTAAATTAAAATTGTGCATGCCATGCCATCTACAGAATTCCCAATAACAAATACATAGAGTTTAACTGCTACCTTTAAACCCAATACCCCACTTTAGTAAGTACGCAACACTACTCCTCATATGCATGTTGATTGTTGGCTTGCTGTAGTTCTTGACAGCTCATCAATCTTCATGCACCACCAAGGACCCCAGAATTATTTTTGGCATGTATCACTAGAAGAAACATATTGTTACACATCCTGATACATGAAAGGCCAATAAAACTGTTGTGCCAATCTCTTCTACGTATATAAGACTCCAGAGTTCCCTCCAAAATGAGATCCATGAAATTCCCGTAATAGTTGGGGAATTATTTGGGAATTTGGTGGCACAATTACTCGATTCTTTTATCCAGCTAAAAAAAAAAGATTCTTGTAGAAAACTAAATCATTATGCCAAGAAGGAGTGCCCGGAGTGTCTGTTACCAACTTGCTGATTTTCTCCATGTATGTATACCCAACTACTGCTTTTTTTTGTTTCCTCCATTAGTCAACCTGTGGAACAAATAAAGCATCAAGATTGGCTGCCAACTACCCATGATAGGCCTTTGCTGCAGAATTCTCACGGCCAGTCTTATAACGAATTTATAGTCATAACCAAGCAACCTAGCCACCTGGTTGTGCTGTTCTGCTGTTGCAGTATGCTGCTCTAACAGGTGCTTTAGATTTTGTTGGTCAGTTTGATTATAGAACTTCTGTCCTGACAAGTAGGGGGTTGTGATGTTCGAATAGCTTAGACAATTGCTAACATTTCTTTTGCATATGTGGACCATGATTTCTTAGACACTCCAACCTGGCCTGTGGTGACTGGTTGAGCCGAGATGCTGTGATTTTGTGCAGATTTCCTATGTTCTCCTGACAGTTCTGATATCGTGTCCTGGAATCCATTTCCTTGTCATGTCTAGTGTGTGTTAGGAGTGTCTATGCTTCTTTTTCTCTTGATAGTGAAAGAGAATTTATTGATGAGAAGAGAGACAGAGGACAAGAGATCCTCCTCTACCAAAATGACGAACTAGAAAAAAACCAATTCAGTTAGCAATTAAGCAAAGATGGAACCACATGGCTTTCATAAAATAAGAAATTATAGGCATACTCTTGCTGAACAAAGTCATGTTCTGATAAATGCTGATACAATGTTAAAACACTATGATGAACTCCCAATTATAAAATGTATCTTCTATTTCATTAAACCAGAGAATTTTCTCAAGTATGTCTTTATGAACATAAAATTCTTTTTTCTTTTTTGGGTGATTAATTAAAAAATGTGGAACTGAAGATAATACAGATTTTTGGCATTCCAGATATTTTTGTCATTTTAGATTAATCAAAATATCTTGGTAAAAAAAAGATTAATTAAAATATCCAATTTGCAGATTTGTCTACATCTACTGATATTTTGGCATGGCTGTTGATATTGTTCATAAATAGCATCAGATTAGTAGATTCAAAGCCATCGCATTGCAAATAAATAATTGCCAGACTGGTTAATCTTCCATCTCGCAAATTTTCTTTTTGCCACGTGATCTTCATGTCGCATTATGAGGTGGTTTTGTGTTTTTCCTTTAGTCAGTGATGACAATTATCATTCTTCATGTATTTAGTATTTGCTACAATGTATAATGATTTTCCACATAATTTCATTAAAGATAGAAGGAAAGTAAATGCATGACTTGGCACAAAAAAAGCTAGAAAGTGAAAAAGAAATGTGCATGGAAATTTGCGGAAGTCGACTCTGTAAATTATGTTCTATATGATACAGACAAAAGCTGGGGTACCAAGGGAACCGTGGCATGACCTACATTGTAAAGTTGAGGGTCCAGCCGCATATGATATATTGACCAATTTTGAGCAAAGATGGAGGAAAGCACAAAAATGGCGGGAATTCAGGCTAAAAAGGGTGACAAATTGGAATGATGATGCTTTGCTAAGGTTAGACCGTATTTCATGGATTCTAACTCCATCACCAAGTGCTGCCGGTGACCAAGTTGTTCAAGTCACTGATGAAGATGATCCAGAAAGCTGGAATGTGCAGGTATAGGGGAAATATGTTGATAGATTCCGGTGACATGTATCATCCTTCTTTAGAATATCCTATAAATATTATGAACAACTATTAAATACAGGTGTTTCGGTCCATAGATTCAGGATCTGTGAAGGGTTTTCCAAAGGATATTGACCAAGCTAAGGCTCAGGTGAGAACAAGATTGTACATGATGCACACTTGGTCTCTTAGGAGTTTGATATTTAGGATTGATAGGAAATTAATGAACATTAGAACAAAAGAAGTGATTTTAAGGATAGAAGTGACTCTCTTGCTCTTACTTTTAGATAGTAAAAAGAAAAATAGATATTTTTAATAATGATTATAAAAACATAATATTGTACAAATAGGACGGAAATGGATACTCTTTTCAACTTTGTTACCAAATGTGCCATAATATGATCTTGAAATAAACCAGTCTTGATGTTCCAGTTCTAATCCTGGTTTTCTGCAGCATCTTCTCTGTGGAAAAAACTTAAAAGTAGACAAAAGTATTCATACTGCTTATGTAAAAGCAATAAGATCAGCCCAGCACTTCATCTATATAGAGAATCAATATTTTCTGGGATCCTCATATCATTGGTCTTCATATCAAAATGCAGGTAATTCAAGGAAAACTTTTAGTATCACAGTTTTTAAAAAACACTCGTTTAGACTTTTCATTATTATAGTTATTAAATAATTTATGGATGTTTTGTGTGATTCGTGATTTTGTATTCTGAAAGGAAAAGTTCATATAAATGTCTTATTGCTGATATTTCTGGCCTACTGGTTATGCGGTATTTGTGTATTAGAAATTTAAAATGCATTAGATTCACAGATGTATCTGTGAATCTATGAAGAAGCATGACACAGGACATGGGATATGAAAATAATACCAGCTTGAGTCTGTAATTTGATGATAGCATTTTGAATAAATAGGCACTAATTATTATATTTTTATTGTTAACATTCAGTTGCCTATTATAATTTTCATTCCTCTTTTCTTTGTTCAACTCTTTCTCAACTCTCAGAGGAGTTATTACTTTCACTTTTGACTTCTCACCTTAAATCGCTCCTATAATTTTTATCAGAACATTTGTGTGAAAGTGTCTTTGCGATAATTTGTTTTCCTTAACAGGTGCTGACAACTTGATTCCCATGGAGTTAGCTTTGAAAATTGTCAACAAGATCAATGCAAATGAACGTTTTTCCATCTATGTTGTCATACCAATGTTTCCAGAGGGGCCTCCAACTAGTAATGCTGTGCAAGAAATCTTGTTCTGGCAGGTAAGGCCGTTTTCTATTCTGTGTTCCTTTCTTGCTGAATTTTGCAACTTAGCAATTTTTATACTTTTTGGGTGCCTAAGCCAGATAGTCATCATAGGCTGACCATTGTTTCTTCATGAACTTATCAACAACTGTTGATCGGGATCATCTATATTGGTGATGGCTGAGAATATGATCTTTCATCCTATTTCTGAAGGTGGATTTACAAGGTCCACTTTCTGATAACATTAAAGAGTCATATTTATCAATTATCAGTAAATTACTTAAGTTACAAAATTGGGTAGAAATTATGCAAATTTCCCATTTTCTTTTTTGCTGATTGAAAAATTCCTCCCCCAAGATAATAGGCATGAAGTTTTCTTCTTTTCCTCTACAAATGGTCGGGGAAAAATGATATCACAAGTAAAAGGTTGGATCTGGGATGTAATCTTTTTTTTTCCCTGGTAATGAGCGACATAATCTTTATGCTAGAGTTAATACAGGTCAACGAGTTGTCCAGATTATTGGATTCTACACTGCAAACTTGCTACAAATTTACTTCTGTTTTCCTCACATTTGAAAGACTACAGGGACAGACAATGTCTATGATGTACGGCATTATTGCAGATGCCCTTAAAAGAAAAAGGTCTCTCTGATGAGTATCATCCTCAAGATTATCTCAACTTTTATTCCTTGGAAAGCGTGAACCTCAATCCTGTGAAAGTTCAATATCTAGGCAAACAGCTGACCGTGCTCTGGTATATGCCAAACTACCCTTTTTGTTAAATGTTTGCATTGCATGCAATTATGAAAGTTGGCGGGTTTGCACATAGAAATTAATGTGAACCCTTCATTGGCTTGCAATTTCATCTTCTCAGAGAAAGCAGCTTGTATTGTCATTTTGCGTTGGCTTTGTTTAGCCTGTTATTAAACATAGAGATCTGGTAAAGAAAAGCACAAGAAACCTTGCAAATCGGGGAACATAAAAGGACAGCTTTTAACCTTAGTGTATGAGTTATGATATTTCTGGTTTGATCATTATTCAGCCTTCAAATTTGCAATGGATGTATGATGCAAAAAGATGAAAAGTTTTTTGAAATTATAAATTTAGGGCACAACTTTATAAATTATAATACAAAAGTACAATTATGAAATATATTCTTGTGTGATTAGTTTAAGTGTTGTGGTCAGAATGTCAGAGGTTCTTTGTCAGGTACTTGTATAAATAAGATATCTTTATTCTGTTGGACTGAATAGGGTGCCAACCATCAATGCTTTTATGTGAAAACTGGAGACTAGGGAGTAGAGAGAGCATAGAACTTGCAAAGTAATGTTGGAAATTAAAGTCTTTATGTTTTATTGTACTTGAGAATATTTGCGTTTTTGTTGGTGGGCAGATGAGTTCGGTCAGATATGAACATACTAGGAAAGATTTCCATGTCAACTTATCCCCCACATTGGTTAATTGGCCAAATCCATTGGATTGGCTTGTTGTGACAGTTCTTGATGTCCGTGTCTGTTTAGAAGTGATTCAAGAAAAGTATATTGAATGAAAAATGGAGATAACCATTGCTAGTTTAAAATTTGTTTATGAATCTCTATTTAATGAACCTTCTTGATTTAATTATTTAACATCTAAAAATTAGTGGGATAAGCGGAAGAAATAGAAAATGTAATGTTATACCTTTTATTGTCTTTCCTTCTGATTCTACCCCTTTTAGATCTTGACATGGAAGTTAAAGTATCAATGTTGATATATCCGATTGGCTTCAGCTTCACCATAATAGCTCATATTTGTGGGTGTGGGTGTGTGTGTTTTTCCTGTTTCCTCATTCAGACATCGGTTCACAAATATAGACGTTTTATGATTTATGTTCACGCCAAAGGAATGATCATTGATAATCAATATGTAATCATGGGATCTGCAAATATTAACCAAAGATCCTTGGACGGTTCAAGGGACACAGAAATTGCCATGGGTGCTTATCAGCCACACTATACATGGGCAAGAAAAAAATCTCATCCACACGGTCAGGTTAGAAGTTCCAGCTCTACTTGTTGGTTAATGTTCCAGAGCAGCAACATTGGCTAATGTACATCTTAATTTAAACATGGAAGTAAATATATAATCGTCATTCTTCACTGGACTTATATTTCAATGGACGGGAGTCATTCTACCTCTATAAGCCTCTGGTTCTCAATGGTATTTAGGTTATTTCTTAGTATTCCAAGTTAAAATATGGTTAACGTGATGACCCCATCAACATCCAATTAGGAACATCTATATACGAGATATAATAAAACAACTTTAACCTTATCTCATTAAGTGGGGTCGGTTATATGAATCATATGGCACCATAGAAAAAAAGAGAAAAGAAAGAACTCCAGGAAAGAGAGAAATATCACAAATCTCAATTCTCAACCGAATTATTAATCAAAGTCTGAATACAAATTAGCAGTGAGGCTCTTATTTATAGAGCTCAAATTCTAGTCCTACTAGGATATTAAGATAAGATATCTCTTTTTAAATTATCTTAAATATAAATGAAAGAAAAATCATAATTCAAATAACTAAATCTTTTGAATACTTTAAATCTTAAAAAATTCAAAATAAACTAAATTAAATCTAATTATCTAATAAAATAATTTTATTTAAAATTATAATGATAAAGATAAATAATTTTAATTATCTAGAGTTATCCATTATTTATACTTGGTCCACTGATTCGGTTTTGAAAACCTTGAGAGAGATAAGATTAGGCCAGAGGTGATAAATAGGGGGTTGTGTGGAATTTGAGGGTGGGAAAATGGACCTAGCCTCTAAAATCAACCTGCATTGATACTAATTGATGGAAACCTGAGTTTCGCTTAAAATTATAGTAGAAAACAGAAAAGAAATCAAAGAAGAAAAATATATGTTTCAGTCACAAAATTAAAGCCACAAAGGTGTGGCTAGTTAGCAGGTGGTTAGGTTTAAACTTCCACTCCAATCTGAAAATCTCAATTTATAAACAATAAACTCACAATTATAAATCGTAATCGACCTGACATTAATAGTAGAAATCACAAACGTAACTTTTTTGTACAACCTCTTCTAGAAAACAGTGCTAGAAATTATACCATATTTATAGAATTTCATCTTCTTATCCCTAATTATTTGTAATGTCAACAAAGTTTCTGTTTGTCCACACACCAAACACCACCTTTTACATCAGATTTTGTGAATGTTAATGCAGCGGATAAGTTAACATGCATTTTCATCCTTTTGGGTAGGTGTATGGTTACAGAATGTCACTCTGGGCTGAGCACCTTGGTTCTCTTGAGGATACTTTCGAGGAACCAGACAGACTCGAATGTGTTAAACGCATAAATGAAATTGCCAGGAGTAACTGGAACGCATACGTATCCGAGGAGGAGAAGGAGATGAGGGGACACCTGATGCTGTATCCAGTTCAGGTTGGTAATGATGGAAAAGTTAGTACGTTGAAAGATTGGGAAAACTTCCCTGATGTTGGTGGTAAAATTCTTGGATCTCCCAACTCTCTTCCTGATACACTAACCACATAATTCAGAAACGTAAGGTGCAAGACAAAAAATTTTAGATAATATAGTTTTTAAAAACCAATTTCTTTTTAGAGGTCCCGTCTAGTTTATGTTAGGGGATCAAATCTATTATATTTTTTCAATTGTTACCCGGCAGGTTTTCTTTCTATTATTTTTTTGTTAGAGTAGGAATACAATGATCATTTTTCATCTTTAAAAACTCAAAATTACTTTTTGTTTCATTATGTATATTTTTTATTCCATTTTGTATATCAAACTAGAGAGTTCTAGTCATATGCATATCACATTTTCTCTTCAGATCAGGTGTGATGTCACCAAATGAAGTTTTTGTGTGACTAACAATAGTTGTAGCTCCATACAAAGGTAATAATGGTGAAGATATTTGTTCTGTTCATATTATTGTAGGAAATATCAGGTGTAGATTGATCCTGGTAAATTCTGTAATTGATTGAACTGAAAAGAAAGAGGTTGGGAAAGAAATTTCTGTTATTATCAACTTCAATTCAATTCAGAACTTGCTATCTCCTGGCCTATGTTTCATTTTCTACAGCAATCAGGAGTGGAAGAAGTGGATGATGGTTACAGATTGTATTTAGAAATATTTTATCCTTTTTTCAACTGTTGGCTGTCAAAGCAAAAACCAAAGAAGTGCCAATTCAGAAATTTTTTTTCTATTCAATGACATAATATTTGGCCATGCTCAATGAACAATATTTTTTTATCATTTATTCTAAATGCAATTATTTGGAAAGTGAGTCTTTGAATTGCATCAATAAAAGTCTTTAGTATTATTTATTTTTCATTAACTTGATATTGAAATTGAGCTATATTGCAATACAGTATTATGACGTGAGATATGAGGAGTTTCAACTTGGTTTAAAAAAAAAAAAAAGCGCAATATTCTATCTGACTTTATTCTAAGATCGAAAATTCGAAATCCTTGCAATGTTAAACATTAGCTACGTTGAGAGTATCTTATTGATCAATGAGACAACTTGTGGATAGGATGAGTGATAAAACCAGGCATAAAAGAAAAGCCAAAACAGGTATCAGCCAATAAAAAAAAAAGTAGAAAGAATATATTATATTAATATTACATTCCACTAAAATTTAGTTAAATTATATTTTTTAAAAAATTATATTGTGTTTCTCTAACTTTTCAGGGCCATTTGGTATATTTCCTAGAAAGTAGTTTTCTTAAAAACTTCCTAAGAAGTTTATATTTAATTTACTTATTTCATTTTTTATTTTCAAGAAACTCAAATTATTTTTAAAATAAATATATTATGTTACAGTATTATAGATATAAATACTCTTTTTAATTAAACAAATTAATTAAGAAAATAAAAGTATTTTTTAAAAATCATCATAAGTTATTCAAGAAATAGAACTTCTAAAATTAAACTCAATTTCTGAAAAAGTTATATATATTTAAACTAAGTAATAGCCAATAATCTACATTATGAGAATTTCTATTTTCCTTTTTTACTTCCTCCATATCAAGCTACACTTTACTCCAACCTCCCCTTCAATTTATTTTCTATCAAATAAGTTAACTTTTTTACAATTTTTTTTTGACCAAGTTTATAAGTAACATGAAATTATAGTTTTATTCTTAACAAGACAATAAAAGCAATTAATTGATATTAAATTTTAACATGAGATTACAGTATCATTTTATAATACACCAGACAAGAAAATTAAATAATTTTTTAGTCAAGAAACACTTATTATGTAATAAGTTAATTTCATTACTAAAATATAAACTTTATAAACTTGAGAAGATGCTCGCATATATATATATATATATTTAAATAAGAACGAAGCGCATTTAATTCAAGGCATTAGATAGAGAAAATAGGAAACAAACCATATTATATATATAAAGAAAAAGAAGACTATATATTATATATATGTTTTCTTTATTTTGTTTTTAATGCCAAAAACATGATATACTAATACAAAACACAGGAAGTTGTTAAGCGAATTATATATAAAAATGAAATAAATTATTTTAGTCACCACAGGGTCGTCCTGACCGCATAGCGCAGTGGATTAGCGCGTCTGACTTCGGATCAGAAGGTCGTGGGTTCGACTCCCACTGTGGTCGATTTTAGCTCTCATCTTCTACTTTTATAATTATTATTTTTTTTTTAAACTGCCATCTCTCAACTGTAAAGTAGGGTTTTGGCTCCCGTTCACCCTCGTTGCTCTCCAGAAACCTCTCAATGTTCAACTTGCTACCTATCATTCCTAGAAAACAAATTTCGAACTTGAAGGAAATCTCGTGACTGAGAGTTTCGCAACCATTCAATTTCCCAGTCCAATCGAAGTGTGTGACAGAGGTAATCAAAGAAAACACATGCTGTTTGATAAAAACCAAAAAAAAGAAAAACACATGTTGTTCTTTTACTTTAAGTTAGTTAATTAGTTAACTAGGAGATGCCCGAGTTAGTTAGTCGCTGATTAGTTAGTCACTGATCTAAGGGTCAGTTGGAAATCGTTGTGTATCTAACCTATTTATGCTTTCTGCTGTTCACTTTTGTTTCAGTGTGGGAATGGCTTCAACAGGGCAACCTCCCTCCCTCAAGAGACGTGACTCATCTGTGAACAATAGAGAGGAGGATCGTCTAATTATAACCCCACTAGGAGCTGGAAATGAAGTGGGTCGTTCTTGTGTCTACATGTCCTATAAAGGGAAAAATATACTGGTATTAAGATTATTGCTACCAGTTGTGTTTCGTGTTCTTTCCCAAGTTCATAAATGCTCAATTTTTTTGTTGTTGTCTCATTTTCAGTTCGATTGTGGAATACACCCTGGTTATTCAGGTCTGGCTGCTTTGCCATACTTCGACGAGATTGACCCTTCCACAGTGGATGTGCTTCTCATTACACAGTATGTTTCTTCTTGTTCTCTTGTTAAAGTCTGACACGTTATTCTTCTTTCATTTAACGAAAACTTTGAAGTTCCTAGAAGTAATCATAATGCAAGATATTATAGCTGAAGAAATAAGATGTTCATCGTCTGTCCTTGATGATTGTAGATCTTAAGTTGTCATGTTAATGTGATGCAATTTCATTGTACAGAATGCAACCATTGTGAAAATTTTTTTACGTAGAATATTGCAGCTTGAGCACTTGGTTGTCTCCTACTTTCTTAATTTATATTTAATTGAATATGCAGTTTTTTTTTTGGTTGAAATTTAATTTGGTAATAAATTTCTAATTGGAAACCTCATTCATTTTCCTTTAGTTGCGGTTTTCTTTTCATTTATTTATTTTTGGGTGGGAAGCAGAACATATGTCGTGAAGTATGATCTTTCATTATATTGGACTTTATGACTCATCCTACTTTATTTTCATCTTCAACATGCCTGAACATGCTAAATCCTTTAATTTCGTCTGGTCAATATAAAATCTCAGTGATCTGTGTGCTGCTTTCTGATCTCTTGCTTTTACAAGAGGGTTCTCATTTCTTTACTATTAAGTTTTACTAAGATAGATTGGTCTCTTTTTAGTGCATTTTTCTTAGGCATAAAATGACACATGCACTTCCATGTTATCAGACTGACATGATTACAATAATACTTTTTTGGCAACTTCTTTATTTTGCTGGGAGTAAAGAAAGTGAAAAAGATATCATCTATGGTTTCTTTATAAATGGCACATTTTTTTCTGCTTTTCGTAATTATCTGTTTCAAACCAAATTTGATGCAAGTTGTTGCAATTATCGGTTTGAAACCAAATTTGATGCAAATCGTTGCTTTTTTCCTTCAGCTTTCACTTGGATCATGCAGCGTCACTGCCTTACTTTTTAGACAAGGTATGGAGCTTTTATCAATAAACTATAGTAAGTTATTTTTTACAACTTAGCAGTGAAAGTACATCTAAAAAAGAATATCCCAGACCACATTCAGAGGCCGAGTATTTATGACCTATGCGACAAAGGCTATCTACAAGCTGCTGTTATCTGATTATGTAAAAGTGAGCAAGGTTTCTGTTGAAGATATGTTATTTGATGAGCAAGACATCAACCGCTCCATGGATAAAATTGAGGTTTATTTCCTTGCTTTTTTTTTTTCTTCTTTTTAGTTTCATTACCTTTTATGATTGTAAAACTCTTGTTGGGCTCATAACTAATGGGACAAGCTTGTAACTGACTTATGGCTGTGAGGTGTGAGACGTGAGAGTGAGAGGGAGTGAAGCCTGTATTATGGGGTGAGAGTCAACTAAGTTTGGCTTGATAATGAGGGAGAGACCTGACCTCTCAAGTGTCAGAAAGTTTGAGTTTGCTTTGTGGTAGCTGTGTTGCTGTACTTAGTTTTCGTTTTTTTTTGGTTGTAGCAGGGGCTAATTTTGTCTTTACTCTTCACATTTCATAGAGAAGAGGTGTTTGATTCCCTATTATACAAGCTTAATTCAGTTTCTATCAATTCCCAAGCCTACAAACCCAGTTCCCAAGCTTAAAATCTGTTTCCATCAAACGTCAAAACTTGTGCTGATTATTTTTGGGAAGTTATTTAAGGGCTCAACTCATAGTTTGCCAAAATGTTCACCTAGGTACTTTTTATGGCAATGGTGCATTATATATCAGTAAATATTTACTTATGATGTGAATGTTGGTCGTCAGTAATATTTTTTAGATATCCTTGACTTGAAAATTCAGCTTGTTAAATCAATTACAAAAATCACATGAAAATATAGAAGCAGAAGCACATATCTACTACATGAATGAGATACACTTTACAATACATGGGAAAAAAGGGAAAAAAAACAAAAGAATTCGCTTCACAGTTCAAATATTAATAGCCTTCCAAATCAAGGTCCATCTTTTCTCTTCATTTTGTTTTTCTCATGTGAATATCTTTGTTACAATGATTGGACCTTCTAAATCTCACTATTTATACTGACAGTATTTATTAACTTCAGGTTATTGATTTCCATCAAACAGTAGAAGTGAATGGTATTCGATTCTGGTGTTATGCTGCAGGCCATGTCCTTGGTGCTGCTATGTTTATGGTTGACATTGCTGGTGTTCGAGTGCTCTACACTGGAGATTATTCCCGTGAGGAAGACCGGCATCTTCGTGCAGCTGAGACCCCCCAGTTTTGCCCTGATGTATGCATTATTGAATCCACCTATGGTGTCCAGCACCATCAGCCTCGACACACACGAGAAAAACGCTTTACTGATATTATCCACTCAACTGTTTCTCATGGGGGTCGTGTCCTGATTCCAGTATTTGCCCTTGGTCGTGCTCAGGAGCTCCTCCTGATTCTCGATGAATATTGGGCTAGCCATCCTGAACTCCAGAATATACCCATCTATTATGCTTCTCCTCTTGCAAAGAAGTGTTTGACTGTTTATGAGACGTACACCCTTTCTATGAATGACAGGATACGGAATGCAAAGTCAAACCCCTTTTCTTTTAAGCACATATCAGCTTTAAGTAGCATAGATGCTTTCAATGATGTGGGACCATCAGTGGTGATGGCTAGTCCTGGTGGGCTTCAGAGTGGGTTGTCACGACAATTATTTGACAAGTGGTGCTCTGATAAGAAAAATGCATGTATTTTACCCGGTTATGTGGTTGAAGGTACTCTTGCAAAAACCATCATGAGTGAACCAAAAGAGGTTACTCTCATGAATGGACTTGCTGCGCCCCTCAACATGCAGGTGCACTACATATCCTTTTCTGCTCATGCTGACTCTGCTCAAACAAGTGCATTTTTAGAAGAGCTCAACCCTCCTAACATAATTCTTGTTCATGGAGAGGCTAATGAGATGGGAAGGCTCAAACAAAAGCTCATGACTCAATTTGCTGATCGAAACACCAAAGTCCTTACTCCAAAGAATTGCCAATCAGTTGAAATGTATTTCAATTCTCAGAAAATGGCAAAAACCATTGGTAAGCTGGCTGAAAAAACCCCCGGAGTTGGTGAAACCGTCAGTGGTTTGCTTGTAAAGAAAGGCTTTTCATATCAGATAATGGCACCCGATGATCTCCATGTCTTCTCGCAGCTATCAACAGCAAACATCTTGCAGAGAATAACCATCCCTTACTCTAGTGCCTTTAGTGTCATAAAACATCGGCTCAAACAGATATACGAGAGTGTAGAGTCTTCGGTAGATGAAGAATCAGGAGTGCAAACATTGCAAGTCCATGGGCGGGTGACAGTGAAGCAGGAGTCTGAGAAGCACATCTCCTTGCATTGGACTTCAGATCCCATTAGCGACATGGTATCAGACTCTGTTGTGGCTCTGGTTTTGAACATCAACCGCGGGGTGCCGAAAATAATGGCAGAACCGGAGGTTTCTCAGATTGAGGAAGAGAATGAGAAGAAGACAGAGAAAGTCATTCTTGCACTCCTTGTTTCTCTCTTCGGAGATGTGAAGGTTGGAGAAAATGGGAAGCTGGTGATTAACGTTGATGGCAATGTTGCTGTGCTTGATAAAGTAAGCGGGAATATTGAAAGTGAAAATGAAGGCCTTAAGGAAAGAGTAAGAACAGCATTCGAGAGGATAAAAAGTTCTGTCAAGCAAATTCCTCTTTCTGTATCATAGTTCTTTCCTCTTCTCCTTTGTTTTGCACATGTTGAACGCCAGTGCTTGTACCTGACGTGAAAACGGATTTGGATCCTCTACTTTTTTACTCTTCACTTGTGATGTCAGTTTTTCAGATATAGATACCTAGTCGACGACGTTCATCACTCAAATGAGTTTTGTAAGACTTGCCTTTTAAGTCAGTTATATACATTTTCTGTCTCTTTGAAATTGTCAAAAATTGGAAGGAAATGAGAAGAATCCAAACTCAGATATGATCAGTTGAAACCTTTCGCGTATAATTGGCCAATAAAAAAGAGAAAAAAACTCTTAACTTATTCCTGATCTGTTGACATTTAATTGTTTGATATTCTTCATGCCCGTAAGGTAAAACACTTGTTTTTTATCACCTTCATGTTCTAATATATAACTTTAGCTGAGACATATGCAATTGTTCTAATATTTTATCAATGAAAGAAACTGCATAATTAATCTATATAGTTTTCATCTATAAAACTCAGTTTTAAGTCAAATTACAAATATGTTGCTTAACCTGCACCTAGAAGTGCACCTAAAATGAGATGACATTCGTATGCATTTTTTATGGTGAAAGAGGTGGAATCAGAATGTCTTTAGCTTCGATCTCTTTTCAACCAGGAAATAATTAAAAAAAAAAATTCTCTTTCCTGATAATGATAGCATACAAAGAACACAAAACACACGGACAATTATTCAGTAAATTCGGTCTATAACTATAAAAGATGTGTCAACTCCATCTACAAAGATATGGTTCACTGGCATATGCTGTTTCATCTATAACACGATGTTCACTCAATAATCAAGTACAACTAAGTGTAGTCTACCCATCAAATTGAAGCATCGCTAAGAATATGAAGAATTGAAACTAACCTATAAGGGCCTCTCTCTCTCTCTCTCTCTCTAAAATATTAGCTTTGGGATCTAAACTGCTGCATGACAAAATCCCATAAATGGGAACCAAAAATTGACTTTAGATTCTAAGTAACTTTGAATCAGTTTGCCCTTTCTTCACTACTTCAAACTGCATTTTTCTTGTTTCTGAAGCTCTCCTTCATCATTGCAAATTTTTTCTTGCACTGGTTCATAGTCTTTCCAGGCACGGCTGCCGCAACTCTTTCCCATCTCTGCGAAGTTTCCTTTGGGAAGGCTTTAAGGGCCTGAACCAGTGCTCTTTCCTGTACAGCTGACCACACATCTTGGTCTGAACTAGACGATACTCCATTTGCAGTAACAGAACCAGAAGAGACCTGGTTTTCAGCAATTTTGCTGCTAGAGTCTTCTGAGTTATTTGTTGTCGAGGAAGCATTACTTTGGGAGAACACAGGAGTTGATTCCCCTTCTAATTCTGCTCTGGTTGTGAGTGGAGATGCAATTATTTGTGCAGGTTTCCTTTTCTCAAGAAATGCATCAAAAGACTTGGAAGAATCTGGCTTCTGGAGAAGAACTGTTTTTGTTGCCTTCATAATTTCTTCCACAGATCGTCCAGTACCAATGTACTCAGAAATAACCTCCCATCTTCGTGAAGTTCCTTTGGGATATTTTAGCATTCCCTTTCTTAATAGATCAATCTCTTCCTTACTCCAAGGTTTTTCCTTCTTCTCTAAGTTTCCTAGTGAGGCACTACCATTAGCCCTTACAGAACCATTCTGTCGATCAGTTGTCTCTTCTTTCTTATTTTCTCCATCTTTCTTGCAATCATGTGTGTCTCTGAGAACTTTTGCCTGTTCTAACACCTGTAGGCCATCCATTTTCTCACACAAACTCCTCAGCTGCTCAGTGTCAAGTGACATACAAAGACTTTCTACATCTTCCTCAGATATATCTAGTAAATTTTGTGAAATGATAGGTCCTGAAAGTGTTCGAAGACGAGCACGTTCCTTACGCAAGAGCTTTTTCTCTTTCTCCTTCACCTTCTTCTGTTGTAAAGCAGCTTCTGCAGCTCGTTTCTCTTCCTCCTCCTTTCGTCGCCTTTCTTCTTCTGCAACTCTAGCAGCTTCTTCTTCCTGCAACCTCTTCACAAGAAACTTAGCCTCCTTTTTTCTTTGCTTCTCAGCTTTTTCCTCTTCCTTCCTCCTCAGTATCCTAGGGTCTCTCTTATAAGCATTATCAACCAGAGCTCGTATCCGTGCAGATTCTTCCTTCCTAGCTTTTTCTGACAATTTTGCATTCTGCCTTTCCATCCATCTCCTATGGTCTCGAGATTCAGCTTGCTCAAGATCAAATTCATCAGCATGAGGAAACTCCCTCCAGCTTTTAAAGGTGTACCAGAAACTGTAGAAATTATCAACTTCTTTCAATGGAGTATTGTTATCACCTAAAGATGGAACAGGTTGATTAACTGACCACCTCCCATTCCTCATAAAAGCGGGACCAAACACTTTGAAGAAGTCTTGTGGGGCACAATCAGTAGGGATCTCATCATCAAATTCATCTGTGGAATCATAGATTCTTCTCTTCACAGGATCAATCAAAACTTCATAAGCTTCCTGGACTGCCTTAAAATGACTTTCTATCTCATCCTTCTTTGCCTGCTTGGCAGCCTCAGTCTCCTCAGCAAGAAGTAGAGCAGCCTGTTTGTCAGGATGATACCTCAAAGCAGTTTCACGATAGCTTTTACGTATTTGATCCTCGGTAGCAAGATATCTTAGATGGCCCAAACCCAGCAATGCATAGTGATCTTGTTGCTTCTCTCCAGAACCAGATTTCTTCTTACTCTTGCTGCTGTAAGAATCAGATGATGGTAAATAATTCTGTTCATTATCATCAACCACCTTTTTATCATCAGCATCTGAGTTTTCTTCCTCCATGCCAAGAAGTTTAAGTGCAGCAGAATGGAAGGCATGACCTGCAGGTTCGTATTTCCAAGCCTTGATAGGAGTACAATTTGAAGAAACATAAATTGGCTGCCCATCTACAATATCTTCTGAGTAGCCAATAAGCCTAAGCTTTGTATGTACAGCCATCTTTGTATGTACAGCCATAATGAAAGCCCAGAGAACCAGGAAATATGAACTAGGTTAATGTCTAGAATCAAGAAACAGGTCCACTTCAATTTAATATCTCCCTTTAAAGATTTACTCCAATAACTGGAAACTGCACATTAAAGAAATTTTAGTTAGGCATTTAATGCCACCCTGAACATACGATAAGACATCATAGAGATAAACAAAAATAACACAGAATAGGAACAGATACTGGATCTAACAATCAGGCACAGATTACACACATATTCACAAGCCACTGAACCGAAGCACCAGAGCAGGACAGTTGAACAAAATATCGTAAAGATGAAAAGTCCAATGGATTGTATAGAGAGTAGCACATGTAGCAGTGCATCTACTAAAATTGCCAGGACAACCCTGCCGCAATCATTATAGTATACATGAAACTCTTGATTTCTACTTTCCTAGGCAAAAGAATTGAGCCATGCTTTAAAATATCACAGAAAATGACTGGCATGATGGCATTGCATGTCTTTTGCCAGTAAAAAGTGCATGCACACATTTCAAAGATAAAAATACATGCACGCACACGTACAAAATGGAGAAAAAAAATAGTGTCTTCTTTACTTAGTCAAACAGAAGTAAATAAATAAAGTACAAAGTACAGCTGATGACAGAACAACAAATAAATAAATCATACAGAGCTGAAAGATAAACTAATCTTACAAGTTGACACATAATCTGTTTTGGCACTAAAATCATTACACTGAAAACGTTATGGGAATATATTAACTAAACAATAAATAAATAAATCATACAAAGCTTAAAGGTCAGGTGCTCAGACATAGGGACAACGACAAACTATAACCAAAATTTGAAGAGTCAGGATCAGGCCTTCTCAAGAGAGCTACCATAATTCACAAATTCAGTGAGATAATCCAATGTCTTCCGGGACAAACGTAATCAATTATTCGTTTCTAACTCTCTTCTGCGTACTAACATGTTATCAAATCAAGTAACAATAAATAAGAATTTCACGGTCCCTAATCATGCTGAACCACTAAGTCACGAAGGCCAAACTCGATAGCATGCAGTTCGTCGCCAAGAACCGAAAATAAAATGCAATAACCTAGGAAGCTAGGCTCCACTATTGCAAACTAATATTGTTCTTCTCTTCAAGCGCAAAACATAGCAAAGCTGGAATGGAACACATAGCTCTTGAACCATAAAACGGAAACAAAAACGAAAGACAAACCCCACAAGCCCATGAGAAAATAAATGGGAGGCCATGCGTGATACGGAAAATCAAATCGAACCCATGATCGCATATGATGCAAAGAACAACAAAAAAAGAAAACTTACGGGAAAAAAGAATATCGAGGAGGAACGAAGCGAAGAAAGCGAACGTGGCAGGTGATAATGCAAGCAAAAGAGCGAACTTTGCAGGGTCTGTGTGTGTACGATGGGTTCCCAAATTTGAGAGAGCAGCCGTAGGTTTATGGGTTTCGGCTTTTATACGGGAAGGACTATCAACTACCCTATCACAAGTCTTCCTTCCGCAGCCTGCCGTCTTCGCTTTGCCCTTCATTTTCCTTTTTTACAGAAAGAAAAATAATTAAAAATTAATTAGGGAGAAAGACGTTTAAAGACTCATATCAATATATTTCCTTCCAAGGATCCAGATTAAAAATTTAGTACTTTTATATTAAATTTTTAATTTAAATTAACTGAATTCAGCACTTGTATTATTTATTTATCAGTATTTTTGTATAGAAATTCTTAAATGTCTTTCTCCCAATTAATTAATAATGATGAGGGAAAGCTACGGAAATGTAGGCCACTATTTCAATAAAGAATCAATACCATTATACCATTCCAGAGACTCTGGTTATGAAGGGATGAAAAAAATCGAGTACTATGGCCCCTTGAAAGTAAATAATTTTATAAAATTATTTTTAAAAATAAATTTTAAAAATAAGAAAATAAAAAAATTCGTTTGAATAATTGTTATCAAAATCATAATTAATAACCATTAAATGAGTTATTCAAAATTTATGGACATGTTTGACAGTATTTTCTGTTTTCTTGTTCTCAAAACAATTTTACAACAACTTTGTGAAATTATTTTTGAGAATAAGTTTTGAAAATAAGAAAACAAAAAAAATATGTTTAAATGATTGTTCTTAAAATCATAACTAGTGAGTAATATATGAGTTATTCAAAATTTATAACTTTACCATTTACCATTAATAAGGTGGATGTTTTTCACATTTTCTTTTGTTTTCCAGAACAAAAACTACAAAACAACTTAAAGTTGTTCTGAGTTTTCTGTTTTTTTATTTTTCTATTTTTCATAACAATTTATAAAAAACAGGTTTACCAAACAAGTTTTTTTGTTTTTTTATTTCTGAAAATAGAAAAACTGTTTCGAAAACACGAATCAAATAAGCCTTATAATTTTATCATTAATAAGATGGATATTTTTTATCTTTTTTTTTATTTTCTAGAATAAAAACTGAAAAACACCCTTAAAATGTTCATTGTTTTATATTCTTTTATTTTTCTATTTTTCAGAACATTTTATAAAAAACAGATTCATTAAACAAGTTGTTTATTTTTTTGTTTTCAAAAATAAAAAAAAAACTATTTCCAAAATAGCTGTCAAACAAGTTCTATTTTTCTTATGAAAGACTTCAATCTCTTCCTTCATCTCCTTTATGTTGGGTAAGCTAGTCATCCATTGGATGTTTTAAAGTTTTGGTAACATTTTGCAATAAGTTTTAAACTCAATAAAATAGTATCGGGAAGAAAACAAAGCAACTTAGATAGAAGTTGCTGAACATAAATTTGACCCAATCAGTTAACTTACATCTTGTCTAGAAGATTATACTTGAGATCTTTCACTAATTGTGTAAATTCAAGTGGGTTTTTGCTGTCACAATACAACCAAGATTCACAGGTCTTAACACAAATTTCTCACACCCCTACACTAATGTGATGCCCAAACAAACTTAAGATATCACACCCTATGTAATCTCTCAAAAAATAAAGATTTAGATAAAGTTAAAATACTCTCTTAAAGAGTACATAAAACAAAGAAGTTCAAAACAGAGTAGGTGAATCGCAAATTGAATGCAAAAAATAAAGTTTCAGCAATTTAGCACTTATTTCTCACCTACTCTGGCTCCTATTTATAGATTTTTTGAGATTATAGCCATTAGAGATGAAATTCAACTATAACAAACCATTAAATTATTGCATCTAATGAGTCTAACACAATTTTATTCGAATAAATTGAGTAGTTATTTGCCTAATTTAATGTATGTTGGATTCCTTCCTTATTTAGAAGGCTTGATATACGAATAAAACATAAATTCTATTATGAATAAAACCTAAATTCTGTTAGAATAATGTGAAGCAAGAAATTTTTTCAGATGCTAAAGCTTTGTGTTATACTAATAAAGTAACCTTATTATTCATATAAAAGTTCATTCTTAG
Source organism: Adenanthera pavonina (assembly GCA_026686845.1). NCBI lineage: Eukaryota > Viridiplantae > Streptophyta > Magnoliopsida > Fabales > Fabaceae > Adenanthera > Adenanthera pavonina. The sequence goes on from JAIVEN010000017.1 coordinate 18,655,009, forward strand.
ATACCCAAAAAATTATTCAAATATATATTCAAAAAGCTTTGAGGTCACTATGTACCTTAGGATGTTTTCAGAAAAATATACGAATAAAACATAGTTTTATCAGAGGCTAACTCATGCATCATCCGTTATTTTATTCGATTGGAGACACAGTAGCATGCTCTAGCGTCACCAAGTTTATAAGAACAGAGACATAAATTATTTGTATAAAATTGTTAAAGCAAGCTCATTTGGTGTCAGTTAATTTATTCGAATAGAGGCTCAAGTTATGGATCATATAAAATTTTTCACATAAGTAAGCTCATTTTGTGCCACTAAATTTATTAGTATAAAATTGATTCCAATGTCTAAGAATATGGTAGCTAGGCAACTGATTTATTCGAATAACACTGAATTTTATTCGAATAAAATCACTCTATTTGCAAAATCACTTACCATTGGCCAAAATCTTTTAATCATTTTAGCAACATATTTTATCTTCCAAAAACATGTCGTACTTAGAATCCGCTTTTTTTTCTTTTGCACTCTCACATAAAATGGCGTCATTCTCCTTCTCCTTCCACTGACTTTTTTTCTTCTTTTCTGCGATTTCCCACATTTTTGTTGTGATGGCTTAAAATGCAATGAATATGCTTTCCACTCCAATTCTTCGACATCCAATTAGAAAAGTAAAAAAGAACAAGATTATATTGGTCTTTGTGTTATATCAACACCATAATTTATGGCAACGAAGCAAGAAAAATTTGACTGGCTGTTGTTGTTGCATATCAGAAACTTTTTGTTAATATAGCCTCATGAATGTAGTCCTTCTATTTCGCAATGTTGTTAAAATTAAATGATATGTTTTGAACGATCAAACATTGTTATGATGTTAATGGTTTGATCTATTTGCTCTTACGGAGTAAAATTTTAATCATACCAGCTGTGCTTTGTTTTCTATAGCAGTACCTGATACACCCTTGGTTATATTGTTCAATGCTTTTTTTGTTTTTTTTTATAATTCTGCTATATGTTAGTTTATTGTTTTTAACTTAATTAAAATTGAAAATTATTCTAAACCCTAAACCCTAAACTACCATTTTTGCTATCGAAGCAAGATGTTTGAATTGGTCCACCAGTCGATCAATTGGAAAGTTTGCCGGCTCATTTTGCATAGTAGAGTTGTTTGAGATATATAGGCTATTGAGCTGAACCTAACATTGAGCTAAGAAGCAGTTTTTGGGAAAAACATTGAGGTCTTTTAATTTTTTATTTAAATCATTATATCATTATAATAAGTTATCATTATAATATTATAAAATTTATTAATAAACAAAAAAAGTGAAATAAAAAGAAAAGTGGAAAACTTGACCTAATTGAAATAAAATCTCCAAATTTCCAAATTGGCAATCACAACCCCAGTTCATTGCCTCAACTCAACTCAACTTGACCCAACCATTCATCTTCAGTGAGTTTTTACTTCTTATCAGGTGCATCATGGCCCTTTTTCTTGTTTTTTCCTCCTTTTAAATTTGGTGAATTGCAACCTTCGTTTTGTTCTAGTGACTGGTCAGTTGAGTTCTTCAATTCTTAAAAATAGGGAAATGTGAAAACATATGGTTTTTCACTTATCTAAGCACAAATGTGAAGCATTGGAGACCCTGTGACTATGAGCACAAGTGTTCTTCACTACTCAAATTAGCATTGGACGTTGTTCCTACTAATCACGGAACAATGATATATATATTTACTTTCTTCTACTAACTTTGTAATTCTATGAGTTTATATATTGGTGAAAGCAACATCTTTCCTTTCTTGAGGAAATGTGTCCATGACTCAGTTAATTGTGAATGGATTGTAGTTTTTAGCCATGTTTCCCAATAGGCCTTTTAGCAGCTTTGCTCCTTCTCCTTTAGGTTTGCCATCACTCCATTGAACTACTACCCTATCTCTTGCTTATAGATTGGAGACATCCTCCACTTTCAACATCCTCTGAGTGTGTGTCATTTATTTTTAAAAAATATATTATTATCTATATTCTACAATTTAACTATTTTTTTAAAAAAAGTAAATAGTGGACCTTCAATCTCCACATCTATTGCCCTGGAAAGATTCAACAATTATAGTATTTTGATGCCTGTAGTATTTTTCTCACTCATCCTATCGTAATGAAACTTTTCCAGTGTTCAGCATTTATCTCTTTTGGGCAGGCAAAGATGCCAGTCATTTTTACTGAATGGAACATATTACTTTTTTATTTCCTCCGGTTCTCATCTATTGCTCTGATACCCCTCGTCTACTTTAAATTTTTTCTGCTTTACTTGACAAAATTAGTACCAAATAGTTTAAAATGTAGAAGTAAGGAATAAGCTATGTCATTCTGCAAATAGGGATGGTAGCACGATAATTAGGAAGTTATTAATTGACCCTTGAGTGACCCTTATATATTTGGTGTATTGATTTTAGATTAAATAAAAAAAACAACTGGATTTTATATTTAAAAATAATTAAAAATATTAAAAAAAAATTGGTTATCATGCAAGTATTGGATAAAAAAAATCCAATTGTTTTAATTTGATTGGAATAGATTTTTTTCATGATATCAAATGTTGTGAAACCATGTGTTTCAAATTTTTATATCATACAATAGTTGTGTTAAGTATAAGATTAAAAATATTTTATGAAAAATTATTTTTTTTGTTGTACATAAAAAATTATATATATATATATATATATAAATTCATCAAAACAACTTCTGTTGTACATGTATCCATGAACGAGAAAAAGACTCAGAGGTCCAAGTTTTGCCCAAGAGCTGGACCCAAGCCTATAAAAATATGATTTTGGGCTTAACCTTTACTAGGTTGACTCATCCCAAGCCCGTAGTGCATCTAGGCTCCACAATTTTCACAGTGTCAAAATTACGCTATAGTCCTTTTATCTGTTTATGAATTCAAAAATCAATAGGGACATAATTGACAAATTACGCTCATATGTGAACTATTGTAGGGAAGTATACAAACTCTACAGGCCATTATATGTTGTGGAAGGATCTGATCCTCCCCTGCCAAAATTTTAAACTTACCCATATGATCTTCACATTAAAAACAAAAAGTTACCGAACTGCTTAATGTACATGGGATTTTGTTTCTTTTTCGGCCATATTGGACTGGCATTTTGAAAAAGAAAGACTCTAGAAGAATAAATTTTGATAATGTTGATGATTTATTCGCTTCTAACTAAATAAATTTTTAATTCAGTTTAAAATTTAGTTTTAGGATAAGTAAAAATTAATCATTTAAGATAATTAATGTTATTTGCTTTAGAATGCAATTCGAGAAAACGAGAAAAGTACTATCTTATTTTTTAAAGATATCATATCAATTTAGTTAAGAAATATTCTCAACATTCTATTTGATAAACTTTTAAATAAGAGGTCAGTTTAAAAGTCAGATGACATTTGAGAATTAAACCCATAATCTCCCCAGTTAAGCTTGAGTGCTGGTTTAGGGTGATTTGTGTTTTACTACTTAATTACTGATTTCATTATTTCATTGTTAGGAATTTTTATTTTGATTACGTGCCCTATAATATTGGTATTAGAATAGAGTTGATTTGGAGTGACAGGAGTATTGTCTCGTTCATAATTTTTTTCTTTAATCGAGTTATCCGAAATTGATTTCTGCATTTTTGACAAATCTTTGGATGCAATTAAATAATGCAACACTACAGTGTTGAGAGCTTTTGCAGAGTTAAAGGTTCCAACTTGTAAATAAATATATTAGTCGGAAAGAAATTTTTTATTAAAAGGAGAGCACTACTTAACATTGCGGGATAATGAGCAAAATACTACATTTGTGAAAAAATTTTACTTTATATAACAATTTTTATAAAATTTACCAAGATACTATACTTAAAATTGTAATCTAAGCTTACGTTTTTACATATTTATTTATTTTAATTAACAACACAAATTGTGATTTTAAATCACGATCTGTGTTGTTAATTGGCAAGTTAGCACAATTTACAATAAATTATTTTTTTAAAACATGATGCCAATCGTGAAGTTGATGTGTGACAATTTTGTGTGAAAACAAATTATTAGGTAATAATTATGTGTTAGGATTTTGCCTCACCAAAATTTTGGTTTTGACAATAAAGATAATTTTGGTTTTAAGGTTAATTATTATAATAATTTATTACACAATGATTAATATAAGGTAATGATTAATAATTATTAGGTAATAATTATAATAATTGTTAAAAAATATTAATAATAATTGTTAGGTAATGACTAATAATTGAGTATAATAGATGCTCCTTTAGTTTATATTATAAGATATTTTATATGAGAAGTTATTTGTCCAAAATATAAGGTATCGGATATTTTTCTTCTTATATTATCCATATTTTTAATGCGTCCATACTTCTAATTTATAACCATACAATAATAAAAGAATTGGGTATATAATAAAGGTAAAATAGGAAATATAAGTACTTTTTACATTGATTTGAAGTAAAGAAATTATTTTCTTAATATACATATAATTGATACAAAATGTTTTATAATGTGGATAGGAGGGAGTATACTCTATATGTTCCAGTTTATAGTACATTTTTTACTATCACATATGGATGAAGACAATAATTAGTAACTAAAAAATTTTCTCACCTTTTCCTAAATTATCATCATTAAAGACATTGGACCTTTGGAAATATTTTAGTAATGGAGAATATTTGAGCCTACTAGTTAAGGGCAATGTTGGAGAGAAAAAAAAAATACATTATATAATCAGCAAAGTGCACTATATTATGAAATAAAGATTTACCAAAAAAGTGCAATATATAGCAAAATAGAGGAAGTATTAATTAAAAACTTGTAAATAATAAAAAATTAATTTTTAAAGATAAACTTTTTTAACAAATTAATTAGTAATTATTAAATTTTAATTAATAAAGCCAAATTTTCACAACAATTAAATGTAAAAGTTTTTTATTTCACAAAAAAAAAAAGAAATTGTTAACCTTATTCGTAATGATTTCTTGTGCCACATCTTGCTCTCCTCTGAACATGTTATCGTCGACCTTGTCTTATGGGCTCTTCTTCATGTTGAAATTCAAATGACTCGATGGTAGCTACAATCAGTGTGGTATTCATATCAAATACAGGAGACTCAATTGGGGGAATTGACTGCTGGGGGGTCATAAACACTTCATTTGATGGCCTGCCAAATTTAAATGAATAATTGTTATACTTAGGCTCAAAAGGTATTGAATTCTCCAATAAAGACATAAATGACCTGAATTGATGTAAGTTGGACGAGCTTAATTGGGATGTAGATGACAATGGCATATAATGGTATTGAGTATAAATATCTGAAGAAGAAACGGCTCCAACATTTGGTTCCTCTACATCTCCCACCACATGTTAATTTTGTTCCTCTTCTTCTTCAGCCGCAATCGGTGGTTGAGTTGACAAATAACCACCATGTTGTTTACTTGGTCTACCTTGAACAGTCACTGGAAATGGTAGCTCAATTGCAGGTGGAGCAGGCTGAGGAACCATGTTGTAGTGTTGTTCTCTTAATGTCATTCTAATATTTTGTTGGTCTCATATAACCCTTTGTTGATATTCCCCGGTTGGCATCGGCAAAGGGTCTTGAATGCTTAGCTGAATTAATTCATCAACTATATCGACCTGAAATCAACAATAAAACATCATTAGTTAATGACATTATCCATATAAAATAAGATAAGAAGACAATGATTTTAGATACTGACCATAAAACTAGTTGTTGAACTAGAAGGTTGGATCCACCATCGAGTGTGTCTTCAATACCATTGCATGTACTCAGATCTGCGATCTAATGCTTCATATACCACAGGTGATTCAACAATAGCATTATGCCACCCAAACCATAATGTAATATACTCCATGTGCTTTTGAATCCAATTTTCTATTGTTCTTCCTCTTAGTTGGATTGTGTGGCAATTTCCTAAATAAACTGAGGTGATAAGTATTAGTTGTTGAAGACCAAATTGCCTAAGTACACAATCGGGATGGTACCATTCAATTATATGGAAACATATCAATGGGATTGAAGCTCGTCAAATTTGTGGTGACTCTAAGCAATATCCTGAAATTAATTACTGCACTGTTGGAGATTTATAAGACTATCAGACTATGTCTTCCTCCCTCCCCCATTGCATCAAGCAACTTTCTATAAGTATACAACACCTCATTAATCGGACGAGGTTGTCCTCCAACCTCCTTCCATCTAAAATGACATGAAAGAACTTGTTAAAATTTGTATGGTTAAAATAATAAGTCAAAATCAAATAGTTGGAGTATAAATTAAGCATACCTAAATCTCAAGAGTGATAATAGAGGATAAATATTTGTACGTGGATTTGCTAGTGGAGGTCGTTCTAGTGCTAACATTGGGAAACGATCACATGCCCAGAAATGGAGTAATGTCATACATTCACTTATCCCCTTCTCTATTTGGTCTATAGCATTGCATAATTCTCTAAATAAGTGTGCAAATACTACAAAATCCCAAGAATATTAGCCAGCACTTGAGAGATCCCAAAGTAATGAGAGATACATTAAATAAACCTTATGGCTTAACCTATCTGGCATTAAAAGTCCACCAATCAACCGGAATATGTATGCACGAGTGAATCTTTGTACTTGTAATTCATCTGCGTCATCATCAAGGTTAGGAAAATGTTCTGCTAGCCAAGTAACTGGTATCCTCTATCTATATATATACTCTACAGGTGGTATAATGCCAAGTCCCATATGACAAATATTAGCCCAATCTAAGTCTGTATTACCACTCACAGATAGTCCTTCATAAGGAAGGCCCAATTGAATTGTCATATCCTGTAAAGTAATTGTGCATTCTCCGTGGGACATATGGAAAGTATGGATCTTTGGACCCCACCTCTCAACAAGTGCTGAAATTAAAGCTAGATTATACTCAAACTAGCTTATTCTAGCAACTTCATAGAATCCAGTCTGTATAAGGTAAGGCACAATTTGAATTGGTGACTCAATTAGTCGGTATTTATGCATGACTCTTTGAGTTTGAAGAATCTGATTGACCTGAAAAAGTCAAAATAAAATGTCTAATGATTATGAACAATTGATAGTTAGATGTGAAAAAAAAGTTACTTACATTTTGAGTCCACACAGCTTCGAAAATATGTTGTGGTTGTAAATATAATAGTGAATTATCTTTTAGACTTGGGTTAATGATGTTCTGTGGTTGTGCCATTTGAGAATTGTCTCTGCAATGTTTTTAGTTAATTAAAAATAAAGTACAATCTAATATAGTCACTATAATAAAATCATACAAGCAATTACAATTAACAATTTCCATGTCTTTTGCAATATTTAAAAAATGTCATATCCATATATTTGAAAAATTTTAAATACATGGAGAAGTATACAAATTACATCTAGAGGCCTAACGCTGTGGACAAGTGGAACGATTACAACCCATTTGCCTACATAGTCCACACTTATTAGATTGTCCAGTCATAATCCAATCCATTTCGTTACGTATTTGAGTTAAACGAGGACGAACTTTTTCTCTAATCATTGCAAGGTCCGTGATCAAACTTGGAGTTTATCAAACAATCACATTAAAATGGTACCACTCCATTCCTAGTTTCAAAGCACTGATTTGTGGCCCGCTTTGAATAAACAGTTCAGAGAAGGACAACGTGTAGAACTTATAAAACTATCATCTCGGTTTTCAATAACTCAGCTCCTTAAACAAATCTACCTTCATTAGTATTGATCTCAATAGCCTATTTACCAATTTGCAGCTTCTAAGATCTAAGAAAATATTTAGGTTTTGAGAGCAAACCAAACTACAGTGTTAAAACTATATGTATAGAAAATTTTTAGGAAAAATAAAGCAACTATCTAAATAATTATGGTTTTATTGTTGTTTTTATACAAATTTTATTAGGTTTTATTTTTATAAATAATAATAATTAGTGCTTGTGATTTTATTGTTGTACATAAATGATAATCAAGTAGGCATTTCTATCTTTATTTTGAGGGTGTCATGTCGCTTTACAATGAATGAAAGAAAGTGATTCAAGAAGCCGATTAAATGGACTATTTCCAACTTTTTTAATATAAAGAGAATAAATGGGTAATAATTAAATCACAGCCCAGTTGATAACTTGTTCAGCTCTTGCTTAAACTCTTGGCTAGTCATTTGAATTAGTCATGACACTAATTCAAGATTTAATGATTTGACTATGGTCAAATTGAACCAATTGTAACTAATAAGCATTACAAAAATTAAAATGATATTATCATATAAAAAAGTATTCACGAAATTAAAAATGAGCAAATATTAAAGAAAAAACGGGGGAAAGCTAGAGAAGGGGAAGGAAATAAAGCTTTGTATCAAGTACTTAAGATGCATATTAAAGCCAAATTAAAAAAATTAAGTTTAAAATTAAAATATAGATAAATAATAGCTATCACAAAGATTAAAATGATGTTATCACATAAAGCAAAAAAATTCAATAAACAAACAACAAAAAAAAGATTGAAAGAAAAAAAGAAAAAATGAGCAAAGATTATTACTTATAGCTTATATGCAATGTATTCATGGTGTGAACATGTTATCTTACTCTATTTGTACCCTATCTATATGTGTTTTTTTTTTTTCAATTTTGAGTGTATATTTGAGAGAGATATATATATATATATAATATACAAAAGATTAAAAATACACTTTTAATCTTTTAGTTTTACACTTCGTTTCATTTCAGCCTCTTAACTTTATTTTATTTCTTTTAAATTTTTTAAATTTTAAAATATAATTAGAAATTTCTCCATTACTAATATCATTAACTCTGTTAATAAAAAATCTTGATAAAGCATTTTTTAAATACTTACACATTTATTCAATTTATTTTTTATGAAAAAAAATCCAAAAAGTAGTGTTTTGTTTAAAAGTTGGTTATTTGTACTTAGTTATTTTTAATTTTTTAATTATGTTTAAAAATATTTTAAACTTAAGATTAATAAATACGTGATGATATAAATGACTTGGTGTTGAAAATTAACACTGTTAGTAATAGTAAAATTTTTAATAATATTTTAAAAATTCAAGAATTAAAAAGAAATAAAATAAGGTTAAGGAGCCAAAATGAAACTTTATGTAAAATTGATAGACTAAAAATGTGATTATGCTTAAATTTTATTATATTTTCCATTTTAATTAAAATTATTATTTTTAAATTATCAAATAAAATTATATTTATTTTATATTATTTTTAAATTAAAAATAAAATCTAAAATCTAAATTATTTACATTAAATCTAAATATTTAAAAATTACGTTATTAAAAATAAAATCTAAAATCTAAATTATTTACATTAAATCTAAATAACTAAAAATTACGTTCGTTACCCGTCACAAAAATTTACAAGGGAACGACGGATTTGACAAACATGAAAGATTTTATATAATTTAAATAAATAAAATTATGCTAAATTGCATATAACTTTTTAAATTTTAGAATTGTAATTTATGAAATATGATAAAAATAGTGACTTTCATCAAAAGAAAATAGGGACTAAAAAATACGTTCGTTACCCCTCATTGTTCTCTATAGATGTTTTGTTATGTGTGAATATTGATTATTTCCTACAGGATCTATCAGAGATGGAGGTTCATCTACCTTGACTATGAGACGTCGGTATATAAAATCTCTGAAATGGTTTAGAAAATCATGGTTAAAAGAAGATGGATTAGCTTTAGTATTTTTGCACATAATATTCCAATATTAAATTCTTATCTAATTAGTAAAACTCAGTGAGGAACAGAATAAAAATAAATTATGTTTTTAATCTAAAATAATTTGATATACTGAGAATTTTATAATTCCCACTCTATTTTTTTTTCGTCAGTACACTATATATCAAGAACATACCTAGTAAGTAAAAGTGCAGAAGCCATAATTATTTGAAGTCAAATACGTGTCCTATATAATGTATTGAAAATTGAATCGGTCATTGAGCCGAATGATACAATGATTCAAGATTCAGTGGTCAGATAAAGGTCGAACCAGTTGTGAATAAATTAATATATTTTTAATAATATAGTCAATTGATATTTTATTTTCATATTATTTGTTAAGTAAATTTATCATTATTAATTATTATGTATCATAATAATACTTATAACATATTATAATATAGAAAGAAAAAAATTTATACTAAAAATAATATTACTTAGTATTAAAAATGATATCATTTTATTTTAAAAAATATTTTTAAAAAAATTGAAAAATTAAAAAAATTGGGATCGATTCAACCCAGTTTTTGACCGGTTCGACCAGTTCTGAAACCCCCCGATTCCCATCTGTGACCAGACCAGATTAGGGGCCGATTCGCGATCGAACCGGGCGGTCTGGTCTGATTTTTATTACTATGGTCCTAAGTAATAATACAATGACGAAACATCACTTATCCCATTACCAAAAGATATAATTGTTTATCCGAAATTATGCTTCAAGAAACATAATATGTAATGGTTCATGAAAGTTTTGTGAACTTCTCACTGTAAATGTGTAATTCATTATTGTAATTCAGGCTTTTGCTAAAAGAAGAAAAAAATCAACACTAATTAATTAGTTAAAGTGAGAGGGTTAACCCAACTAGATTAAGTATCCGTTTGATTTGCCTTTTTGTAAAAGTACTTTTAGAATAATCACAGTTTATAAAAATGAAGTTTGAAAAAAAGTAAACAAGTTTACTGAAAAGCTGTTTGGATGAAAAAGAAAAAAATGATGGTTAGAAAGTATAGTTTGGTTTCTAAAAAGGAGAACCAAACAAGCAGCAGCAATGACAGAAAAATGATGATGTGGCAAACATAATTGACACGTGGCAATGACTTGGTATAAAGCTGCTGCTGATTAGGCCTTCAAATGAAAAAAAAAAAATACAATAGGGGAGTTGGCCAGTCTCACAAGGGCAAAAGCCAACGGTTGGTACCCCTAGCGACGCATCAACCGCGAAACAGGTCGTGGTCTCTGTGAAGCGACAAAAATATAAAGGGTTACACTGTTTCCTCCATATTTAATTATAAGAAATAAATAATTATTTTATTAATATAAAAAAATAATTTTAATAGTTAAATTAATTAGTTATTTTATAACTTCAATTTTTTTATAATTATTTATATTAAAAGTATGAAGTAAAACTAATTAATTATTAATAATTATTAAAATAGTCTTAATTACTCAATAGCATAAAAGAAAAATAATATTAATTATTTCACAAATTTTATTTATATTTTTTATATTTCAAAATAAATAAAAAATTTTAAAATTCTCTTATAATTGAAGATGCATGAAATATTATAAAGTGAGAGGTCATCCATGAAAAATAAGAGCTAAAAAAAAAATCCCATGGAAAGTGGTGGACCAGAACCTTTGGTTATTGGGGCGAAATTCCTTTTTCTTTTTCTAATTTTTTTTTATATTTTACTAAATGTTTTAATAATTTAGTATTCAAATAAAATGTTTTTAACATTACCATAGTGTTTGTTTAAAGATTTTGGATAGGATATTCTTCTCCTTTTATTTGGTTCAGATAAAAATTAAGGAGTTCCCTCCTTTAAACCAAACAATGGGAGATAATTTGGTTGAGAAAAAATTGAGAAAGAACCAGGAGCAACTATATAAAATTGCCAAATTAATAATAAAAAAAATTGTCCTTCAACCTATGTCCATAAACATAAAAAAATGAAAAAAAAATATAACCATTTGAACATAAAAGAAATTAATTAACAAAAAAAATTTCATTATATGCAAATAACAAAAATGATGGAATGTAAACTCCCAAATAGTTGGATCGTTATACGTCTTCTTCTGTGAGTTGCTTTTGAATACTAGATCTGTTATAATTTGAACCATGAATATCATATGTTAATTCAAAAATTTCCCAGCATAAATAATTCAGAATAATTTATTAAACACAAGTGTGTCAATTAATTTATGTAGTTAATTAAAGTTTAAATTAATTCATTTCTATTGTCATAAATAAAATGGAGAAGTACTACTGGTTCCACTATCTATATATGTTAAATGGAATGATATATCATGCCTACAAGGCTCAGTGGAATATTATCTAATGCTAATATATAAAATTAGTTTGTAGAATAAAGTTGTAATGCTAATAGCGTCGGCTATAATTTGAACCGTGAATGTCATATTTAAAAATATGTTTCAATTAGTTAGACTTCAACTCAGATGATTAAATCATATATATTTAAAAACTAGTTCAATCTCACAAGCTAGTGTAGGAATTCAAGATTTTTTTTTCAAAATTACAAGGAATTTAAAAAATGATCAACACATATCATAATTTTTACACTGTTCAAAATTCAGTGTGGTCACATATGCGATTTAGTTTAATTTTAGGTAAAAATCAAATTGAACCAATCAGTTTGACTTTTTATGAGACATTGTTGGTTTGGTTTGGTTTAGATATCAGTTTGATTTAAGTTTTATTCATACTTTTTGAATTATTTTTAAAAATAACATATTTCTTTAAAAATTAAATCAAATAAGTTACATTTAGATATTTTATGAATACAAATATTATATCTAAATAATTTACTAATCATGATACTATATAAACAATAGAAAAGTGAAACAAAACATTTGTGATTATGGATAATTGGATATATATATTATAATTTTTATTATAATATAGTTAATAGGTATGATTTGATTTTGTTTAGATTTCACTTTACCGAAACCAAAATAGAACAAAACCGAATGGGTTTCAATAGGGCAAAAACTGAAATAAATCTCATTTCAATGTGGTTTTGGTCAATTTGATTCAGCTTGGTTTAATCTAGTCAATTTGGTTCAATTTTGAACACCTTTACCTAGGATGACAAGTTTTGAGTTCCATATGACTATGTAAGTTTTGTCCAAGTGGGAGGTGAGAATCTAATTTGATAAACACATATTATGGGATTTAATGTTAAAAAGAGAAAATTCTAGCAAAACAAATGTTTAAAAAGAGAAAATGGACCCCATACCTCTTCCGATAACCGATACTTGCTAGTAATATGGAATGCAATATGTCAGAATTATATGAGGGTGTTTAAATGTTTGGTTTAGTTTGGTTTTGAGTAAAATCCAAATCAAACCAAACCAATTAATTTAGTATATTTTAAAATCTATTTGGTTTTCTTTTTAATTGATTTAGTTTGATTTGAATTATATTATAATAATTTTCTTTTTTTTAAAAAAAGTATCATTCTTTTCCAAAAATTAAATTAAATAAGTATCATATATATATATATATATATTATATTATGAACACAAATTATATCCAAATAATTTATTAAAGCATCAATTTTTTATATAAAAATTTTATGCATATTTATTCATATGATTATTTATAAGAATGCACTAATTTATATTCTTTCTTTTTATCTAATAAATATCTTATAATCTTATTTATGAGCTTATGGTCTAAGAGACATATGTTAATGAGTATAGTATAAATATAAAATATATTAAATAAAAAAATTAAAATCTATTTAAATAAGTATATTATAATTGTATGAAAAAATTAATAGGTTTGATTCAATTTTGCTCAGATTCCAAATGTCTAAATCCAAATCCAATCAAATTGAATCGATTTCAAAAATGAAAAAATCAAAATAAACCTTATTTAAATTCGATTTGGTTTATTTCAAGTCAAGTGTAGGGATTCAATATTTTATGTTCAGGCTAAAAAAACAAACATTTAATTTTACCAACTTCATAAATTCTTAATTTTAGAAAATTAGAGGTGAGTTGTCCAAAATCTTAAAAAAGCTACACTTCTTATGACTAATAAACTAGTATCTAATCTCGCGCTCGAGGAGCTCTAATAATGCATATGTAACCAAATACTACAACATACTATAAAATACCGTAATTATAAGTTATTATGTTCATATGTTTTTAATAAATGATTACTTATAATTACTATAGTAAAAATCAGACTAAATTGGGCAGTTCAACTGATTGGACTAGAAACTAATGTCAAGTTTGATCTAAGTGAAGGTCATGACTAGATGATTCATGAATCAGTCCTGAACTGCTCCGATTTTTAAATTTTAAAAAAAATTTAAAGAATTTTTTTAGTTTTTAAAATAAAATAACATCATTTTTAACCTAAAATATTTTTTCTTTTTACATTATAACATTATATAATAATTATTATGATATATAACTATTGAAAATTATAAATTTACTTATAATAATTAATTATTAGTTGATTATTTTAAACTCAAAATATGATTATGGATGAATATTAATTTATTTATATTTAAATATTGAATTATGAAACTTATTAATAATTTATTTATGGTGAATAATAGATTGATAATTTAGTATAATTTAACTTGAAACTTTAATTAAGTCATAAAATTTATTTAAATTTATGTTATTTGTTTAAAATATATTATTTTAATCATTACCGATTCAACCTCAGTTAGATGACGATTGAACCATTGAACCTTAAATTAGTGTCTTATCTAGTTCAATGTCTAGTCCGAATCTGATAACATTATTTATAATGAAAATTTTAAATAATAATTTCTAAATTTATGTCAAGAAATTAAAAAATATTATGAAGTAAACATATACAAACTAATAGTTAAAAAAGCCAAAAAAAAAAAAACTCGTTCATCTATGTTCGAATGTGCCCAACAAACATTTCAAAGTAAGTTACTAAAATACCCATACACCACATTAGTAGTTGTATCCGTTGGATTCCATTCACGATCAAAATTTTGATCTTCCTTACTCCACACTCGAGACCCAGCTATATATATATATAACGGGTATTGGAAGGTAGAGTCCAAAGCTATACAAATTCTAACCTTTTTGTTTATAGTCGAAGCAAATGATATTGTGGTTATTTAAAAGATTATGATGGTTAAATGTGCCAATCCACCTAACTTATTATTTGTAGATTTAATTGACGAGTTTTTTTTTGGGCCAAAATCCACGAGTTTAGTTTAATGTTTAATGTTTAATGAATGGGGTTCATTTTAGTGCTATTGAAAAAAAAGTCTCTAAAATATAACTTCAACCCTACCCATTAAATTAGTGGGTTATACCACTAGCCCACCAAGCTCAATTCTTCTTGACCACTCCATAGAAAATGTGAGACATGAAATACGACTATATGATATATAAATTATTTGTTTGAAACAAAGAACACAACAATTTTGGGCAAGACCTTTGGAGTGTGCCCAATTGATGCACCTTCTGTAAGTGCATGCAATCTCTCAAAACCTTATGCCTGGCCCCTCCCTTTCATGAGACCCTCCCCTCTCCTCCCTCGTCTCTTCCACGATTGATATTTTTTTATTTCTATGCATTCTCTAGTTATAGATCACTTAGTGTCCTTTTAGATTATTTTATTTAAAGATTCAGTTAAAATAATTATAGTTTATAAAAATAAAGTATAGATAAAAATAAAGAAATTTACCATAAATTTATTTAAATAAAAAAAATAATTATTGGAAACCATGGTTTGGTTTTCAAAAAACAAATAAAAAATGTCCTTAGTCACACATGAAGTATGTAGAAAGAACAAAAATATTAACAAATCAGAAGAATAAGAAGAAATAGTTTATGAGAAGAATATGTAGTTTGAAAGTTTGCTACCAAAGAGAAAAATTCATAAGCCTCACTCAAACAGAGGCAACGGACACAAGCATATATATATATATATATATATATATATTGTCGTGTATTAGAACTATTTTTTACTGATAATAAAGACTAACATATGCGTATAAACCAATTATATGAAATTGAAAAGATTGGAGAAATGTGAGGAAAGAGAGGTGAAAAAAAAATCATATGAACCCATTTGAATGTCAAATCCTCAACTGATTTGATTTTTTACTTTAAAAAAAATTAACTACTTTTTTTTGGACTGAGCAAATTAACTAGTTTGATTGGGTGGGGCGAAATTTTCCTAAATTAATGTGACAGTATTAATCTAATACAATTTCAAAATTCTTTAATATTTAATAATTTGAAGTCTGTCCGGATTAATAATTTAATTTAAAATTATTTAAATGGTTATGACATTTTCAAATTTCAGATCAAATGCAGAGAAATGAGGCATGATACTTGAAAATTACTTTATGTAATACATAAATACAGAGTTAAAAGAAGGACAAAATATTAATTGGCAATATGGATCTCTTCAGCTGATGTGATGTGGGGACATGGAATTACGACACGTCAAGTTTTCAACATTTACTTTATATTATGGAAGATTATATATAGATTATATTATAAAAGATTATGTTGTACACCAAAAAAAGAAAAGATTATGTATAGATTATCAATAGATTATAGATATGGATAACATAGGTTCCTATAAATTTTAATATATGTAATGTATATATATATATATTAACATATATATATAGATTGATATATATTTGATCACCGCTAAACATAGTTATTTTCAATATTTATCACGTCATATGGGTTATATTGAACAAATTAAAAATTTAGAGGCCAATGAACAGCTTTAAGTTAGAAAGGGTAAGTTACACATAATCCTAATTTTGGAAGTTATATGCTGGTTGAGTTGGATTTTGGAGTCTAAAAAGTAGGCTAAGCTCAAAATTAAAACAACACAAAAAAAATAGGAACAACAATACATAAAATAAATGCCCACCTTAGATAATAATAAAATAAAAAGAAAATAAAGCTAGATACAAATTTTATCAATAGTATATAATTTTTATAGTTCTATATCCTATGATTAAATATTTAAAAAATTGTACATCCATATTAATTTAAATGAAATTTTAATAATAAAAATATCAACTTAAATCAAATCTAAATATTTAAAAAATTTTACGTCCGCATTAATTTAAATTTAAATGAAAGTTTAATAATAAAAATATCAACTTAGGTCAAATCTAAGTTAAAAAAAAGAAATAAATAATAATTATCAAGAATTCAATTGGAGGAATAAATTCAATATATATTTTAAATAAAATTTTGAGTTTAAATTTTATTTATAATGTCTGGAAATGGAAACTACTCTTATTTAAGGACGAAGAATGATTTAATCTAAATTAATTAATGATATCCTAATTTTTTTTGGGGAAAAAAAGCGAGTTTCAGGGTTTCCAAATCCCGCAAAGTGATTAACTAAAAATTCAAATCAAAGTGAGGAAACTAAAAATTCACGAAGGCCGTATTTATTCACTATTCAGGAGTAAGAAGTAACCATCCCTGGACGTCTCTGTTTTTATTGTATAAATAATAAATAAACAATCCCAAACTGAATCTATTACTCCAATCGTAAAGCCGTATATGGAAGATCAACGCAGTGAAGAAGGAGGAGGCGGAGAAGAGGAAGAAGAGGAGGAGGAGGAGGGGGAGGTGGAGGAAGTTGAAAATCCCGAAGGGGATTGGATACTGTCGTTGCTACTACTTAAAGATATTTGTTCAACATAGAGAAAGAATATGGGTAAAAATAAGGGTACGGGTCTTCTCTCCTTTCGCTCTTCAAGCATCCGCCGCCGCCCAAAGAAGGCGGCTGATCATCGGCCACCACCATCGCCGCCGCAACAGCAGACGATCGGAACTGTCGGCTCGCCGGTTGGTGGTAGTGGTGTTGGTGGCGGTGGGCCGTCGGGGAAGCCCAAGAAGAAGGCCGGCGTGACGAGGCTGTGGATGAGGTTTAATCGGTCGGGTCAATCGGAACTTGTTGAGTTGGATAAGAACGCCATCATCAGGCTTGCGGCGATTCCGGCCCGGGATTTGAGAATTCTGGGCCCTCTCTTTTCTCACTCTTCCAATATCCTTGGTAATGAATTTGGATATTAGTGTGTTTTACCTTTTTGTTTTAGGAACTTTTCTGGGAATCACTGCTTTTGAGAAATTCATGTTTATTTTAGCGATTGTTTAGTGAAGGTTTGTGCGGTCTTTAATCTGAATTTCATGATTACCCCGTCAAAAGACGAGAGATTGCAATTTGAACGATGATCGGTGAACTATTGCATAATTTGGATGCGAGTTTGTTTTGGCTAAAGTCCACTTTTAGAAAGACAATCGCTCTAGCACCAGAATAACCTTTTTTTCTTTCTCTCCTTCCTGAATCCGGAGGATTTTGTCTCTATTACGATTTACGATGCTCCATATTTTTTTCGCTTCAGTGGCATACGTGCCTGTCAGCTCTGGCAACATGCTTAGCGTGGCATATACACATAGTAACATGTGTCTGGCACACATAGTACTACAATTAATTGCCCCATATTTTTCAAAAGAAGGTGTTTGTAAACTTAACAAAATGTTTTTCCGAAGTGTTGTAATTGGATTGGTTGAAAATATATGTTGCTTGGTTACTTGGTCTAAAAAGAATTGTAGCCCCGGTTTGACAATTGGGTGTGAGTTTGATAGTTGGATGCACTTAGTTGAAGCTATTCACTGTCTTCATTTCATCTTTTAAACAAAATATGGTTTTAACCATCTCTCTATGTAATTTCTCTATTCTCATGTTGCAATATATGCTTTTTTACAGCCAGGGAGAAAGCAATGGTAGTCAATTTGGAGTTTATAAAGGCCATAGTCACAGCTGAAGAAGTCCTTATTCTTGATCCTCTTTGCCATGAGGTTATTCCATTTGTTGAACAACTCAAGCATCAACTTCCATATAAAACTCAACCAAAACTTCATGGCCATGCAGATGAACAAGAAAATGAAATGCTTGTTTCAACTGGTAGACAATGGTTACCCGTGCCAGAGTCTGCAGATGGTTTGCCAGCTGAGCTTCCATTTGAGTTTCAAGTTCTAGAGATTGCTTTAGAAGTTGTCTGTACATATCTGGACTCAAATGTGGCAGGCCTTGAGAAAGGTGGCTACCCTGTGTTGGATGAATTGGCTAGAAATGTTAGCACCAAGAATCTTGAACATGTGCGAAGTTTGAAAAGCAACCTTACACGTTTACTGGCACGTGTGCAAAAGGTATGCTGCATTAAATGTTATAGTCCTTTTCCTGTGGTTATTGTCCCTTTTTTAGTCTCTACTTTTTCCATGGTTGCTGTAAGTGACCGAGAATGGTTCTTCTATTACCTATATATAAATAACAGTAGAAATTAATGAATGGAGAATTAGCTTTTGGGAAAACCAGTACAATGAGAGGGTTCCATATGCTTCTTTTATTAAAATTGCTCAGATTAACCTTTAATAGTTTTTGAATGCTGTATTGGTTGAAAATTTCAAAAAGTGAAGTTAAGTCCTGAATCTTTCTGACAATTATATGCTTTCAATAATGTGATCCTAAAACAAAGAAAGGTGTTATCTCCTACCCCTCTAATTGATCTTTTTTCTGTTTATGAGCTGTTCAGAAGTCATTGCGTTCTTAAACAGATAAATTCTCGCAGCTAATTAATGATACTTATCATTTGGGGATGCATGCAGTCATATTGTAGTTAACATCATACTCAGTAAAGTGCATGATCCTTCTTTTTCAGGTGCGGGATGAAATTGAACATCTGCTAGATGACAACCATGATATGGCACAATTGTATTTGACAAGGAAGTGGTTGCAGAATCAGCAATCTGAGGTTCTTTTGGGAGCCCCAACTTCAAATACCCTTGCTTCTGCAGCCCTGGTTCCACACCATAGTTCTAACAGAAGTATAAGTATTGTGAATAGTAGTGCTGTGGGTGATTCTGATGTTGAAGATCTGGAGATGTTGCTTGAGGCATATTTTATGCAATTGGATGGAACACGGAACAAGATATTATCTGTAAGTTTCTTTTATGATTGTAGCATGATCATTGTAGTTATTGTCCTTTTTCGTTTTATTTAGAGGAGAAGGGTGCTATTAATACGAGTTTGGATATCAGCACTCAATGTGTGCCAGCGATTTCTGTAGCTTTAATCCTATGGGATCTGCTGAATTCTTTGTTTAGATTTGGAAATCTACTATTGTCTGGTTGGTTTGGAGCACTGTTTCCTTGGCTAACCGTTCTTTTTTTTCTTGTTTGTAAAAATCATTAGTGGAGAGATTATGCTGAGCTTTTTTCCCAAGGGGGAAAAAAGGCATGTAGTCTATGTTTCATTGAACAAAATGACGAGTTGGTGATTGAAAATTTCAGCTAATTTGATTTCAAGTAGCCATTACTGACAAAAGGTGTTTCTGTTAGGAGAAATGCAGTTTTTTTTTTTTTTCTAATTTGCTATTATCTTCCCTAATAAAAGCACAATATGTGTGTTGAATTTTTTTGAAAGAGTTGATAATGTGCTAAACTTGTAAAAGAAGTTCATGCATTTTATTTTATTAAAATAGTTTATAGCAAGCATCTAAAAAGTTGTACTTAAATTTTGTCTTTTCTTGTAATACTATAATTTGATAGGGTTTAACTCCAGTGTAGAGACTAGAGAGTTAGGTGATCTTTCATTTTGTTCTTATTCTATTGCTATTGGTTTGCAGGTGAGGGAGTATATTGACGACACAGAGGACTACGTCAACATCCAACTGGACAGCCATAGAAATGAACTGATTCAGCTGCAGTTGACACTGACCATTGCATCATTTGCCATTGCTTTTGAGACTTTGATTGCTGGCACATTTGGTATGAACATCCCTTGCGTATTATATAACAGCAACGGAGTTTTCTGGCCATTTGTTGGAGGCATTACTGCAGCTAGCATATTACTTTTCTTCGTCGTTTATGGATATGCAAGATGGAAAAAGTTGCTTGGTTCTTAAGTCTTTTACTTTCTCTTCAACTGTAATTCTGCTGAGTCACGGATGTGAAAAAAATTGTAATAATGTTTATATTTATTTTTATTGGGTCACAATGCAATCATCATTTTGGGGATATGTGTGGACTTGTAATTACACATTACATAATTGAGGTAAATTTAGGATTCAGCTGAATTATCAATAAAGGTGTTTCAGCGTATGGAGACATTTTCCCCTCGTAGTGCTATTTATAGTTTCTCAAATGTCGATGTGTTATGATAGCTGAATGCAAATGATAAGGGATTAGAAAATAATGTTTGCATTTATTTTATTATTTAATAATGCAATTAATGTTTGGGATATTATAGACTTGGAAAACTGAGGCAATTTTTAGTTAGGGTTCTCAACAAGTATATTAATCTTGGTAAAAGCCATGGTTATTGTGGGTCTACTTTCAATGATGCTCCTCCATGCAGAAAAAAGGATTGTTGCCTGCTTTACTGAATTTTCCAGTAAGTATATTTAGCAAGCTTTGGAAAACCTGCAAAAGAATGAGGGTTGATCCAATGCTGGCTATTCTTAATAAAGCTTATTCTAATGTTTAGGTGGGGGATTAATTATACATCTAATGCGCGTTATGGTAGGTTAGGCTAGATGGCTCCTTTGCTTGCATTCAGGATGCTGGTTCTGGGGTGACTTGAGACGGAACATTGGAAGCCAGGGTATAGCACTTCAGAGCACAAGGAAGCATACAATTAGCTTGCTTATGTGCTAGTCTTTCATGCAGAAGTTGCATAATCTATTTTAGGTACCAAGATTCTGCATCGATTTTTCTCTTTGAAATCGTGTGCCACTGATCTATTTTGTTCTGTTTTGAACTTAACATGTATGGCACTATGGTTAGACCAGAACCAGAGGGCATGTTTTGGAAGTCCTCCATTCCAAAATTATTTCCCTCAAACATCCCTTGTATGGTTATAAACGTGTAAGATCTTTGCTAGTTATTTATGCAAATTACTCTCTCTTCTCAAATATAAGAGGAAAAAAATTAATTTACACATACCAATGAAGTTAATAAAATTCATTTAATTTATAATTGAACATATTTTTTTTTAAATTGTCCTTAATTAATAGTTTTTTCTTAAATTAATACTCATTGAAAACTACAATAGTTGAGAGGTATTTTTGAAATATCTCATTTATTACTATAGAAATATATATTTTTCTCTTATATTTTAAACTAAATCCCTCTCCCAAAATTCTTATATTTGAGACTAGAGGGAGTATCATTGTATCATATATGCATTGCTTTATATTATGTAGAATTGTTGCAAGCTATTGAAGTTTACTTTCTTCTGAAAGATTTGCAAGTGATGCCACCAGAACATTGCGGGCATGATGTTCTTGATAAAATTGTGACAACATATGTTTTTGCTTTCATATTCGTCGTGTGTTGTTTACTGAAAAGAACGACAAATTGGCTTGCTAGCTGGAACTGAGAATAGCTAAGATGAATGATTTTAATTTTTGTTATTTGGTTTAATGACTGGAAAAGAATTCAATAAGAGTCCTCTGGAACAGCCAAAGTGCATAAAAACAAAGTGAAACAATGAAAGAAAATGCATTAACATAAAATAGCTTTTTAGTTCCTCAAGAAATCCATAGTCCCGCTGTAGAGTGAGGTTGTGTTATGCCCTGGTCGAGTTGGAGTATTTAAAATGTAAAAAAGCATATTCTTATGTATCACATAGTGAACAAGGCTTGTTCTCTGTGTTCTTATCATATTACACTTTAGCTATAAGCTTGAAATTCCTTTATTGATATCATGCTTTTATCCAATCAACAAAGTTATTCAAATTCTTGTTTGAGCTGCCACCTTCTTTGACACTGTTAATGGCTTTTGCCTTCAGCTCTAGAGCCCTTGCTTTGAATCCCTCATCATGGAGCACTTGCTTAGTCTTAAATGTTATTTCTTCTCGGCTGATGATCCCATCTTTTGGATTAAGCCTTAACCCAACCTTCCAGATATCACAAATGTAGGTCTCATTAAGAAACTGGTCAGCAAAGTAAGGCCAGCACAAGAAAGGCACTCCATTGATGACACCTTCTATGGTACAATTCCAACCACAGTGGCTCAAGAAGCAAGCAAATGAAGGATGCCTTAGAACTTTCTGCTGAGGTGCCCAACCAATTACCTTCTCACAGGACGACAATCTGCCTTCAAATGCGTTTAGGAAGTTGTTGATATCTGATCTTACAACCCATAAAAATGGCTTATTTGAAAGTTCAAAGTCCCCACGCCAGTTCCTGCAACTGGGTGAGATCAAAGATAGTGAAACTTCCAAAGGCAACATAAATAACTCACTTATCTGGTTGTTGATCAAGTCAGTTTAAGCAAGTTGAGTCCTCTGGCCAAAACGATCCTGCTAAATGCTCCATATGTGTGGTCTTACTTGCTTGAAGTGGACCTATAGGAAGAATATCTGAAGCAAAAGCAATGCTGAAGTGAAGGCTCGAGTTCATGAGTTGAATTGCAGATCACCCAATCTGCAATTTCCGCAGCTTTGTTATTCATTATCATAAAGTTAAACATAATTTTTTGTGCATTCAAGTCATCACCAATTTGTGCCCAGACAAAATGTTTCGTCCTCATAGCGGGCATCTTTGGCGCCAAATGAATAATCTGATCTTTTGTTGGTGTTTCTGGAAAAGAGATTACAAATTACTTTTGAGAAGTTCTAGCCGTTTGGATACACTCAGTTGGTACACCTCCCTCCCTCCCTCCCTGTCTCTCTCTCTCTCACATATTCATTATCTCTTTAAATCTAAAACTTAAGCTATTAAGTAAAGATCATATACTTACGAATAGTTTTATTATGATCAAACACGATTCTTTCTCCAAACAATTTAGGTATAATCTCTGAAATACCTGTCACAGGTTTTGGTATTATGTCCACAACAGTTTGTATTCAATATCTTAAACAGTGTAAGTGAAGAACTATTAATAGTTCCATCATTTTTTACATATTTAGGATTAAATACTGATCATGTTTTACTTATTATCAATGGGAAACACTAATAACCATATTATATTTGGAATTATTATTACTGAGTATTGTAAATTCCAAGAAATACTAGTTTTGGAAAGACAATCTTACAATTTAGGTGTTGATATCAAGAATGTCAATCCTCTCTTGTAGATGTATCAGGGGAAATCTCATATCACGACCCGCTAAGAAAGATATTTCCCACAAAGATTCCCAATATTTAAAATCTTTTAAAAGAATCCAGGTTGTTGGCGGTTGAAAAATATAAATTAGTTACACTAAAATACCCCCTTCTCCTCCCCCCTCCCTCCCTGGCCTGGTGATGTTACTGGAGCTCGGTTCAACGGCAACGTTATTAGAACTCTGGCAATTGGTAACGTTGCCAAAGCTTTGGCACTAGTGCTTGAATAGTGATAATCAGCATTAAGTTTGAAAGAAATTTTCTAAATTAAATTAACAAAATTTCTAAGTAAAAAATATAAAATTTCCAACTCATTACAACAATTTTCAACCATAAAAATTTTATTTAAGAAAATAAACTTAAAAAAATTTTTAAGTTGAATTGACAGGTTTTTCAATTGTAAAATTCAAAATTTCCAATTTATTATAACTTTTCAACCGTCTTAGTTTTATTTCAAAAAATGAGCTTAAAATTTTTTTTTAAATTAAATCAATAAAATTTTCAAATAAGAAACTCAACATTTTTAACTTACTATAATTATTTTCACCAATTTGAAATTTTTTTCAGTTGTTTATTTCAAGTTCAAGTACTAAAAACAATTAAAGTGACTTAAATTTTGAGTATGTTAATTGAAAATTTCGTTCATTTCATTTGAAAATTTTTTGAACTTACCTTTTCTTAAACAAAATTTAAACCTGCAAATTCTGAGTCTTTTACTTGAAAATTTTATTGATTGAACTAGAAATACTTTTTCAGGCTTACCATCAAGAATAAAAATTGAGAGCTGAAAATAGGTAGAGTGAGTTGAAAATTATAAATTTCTCACTAAAAAATTTTGTTAATTCAACTTGAAAAATTTATTTTCCAAGCTTACCTTCTTGAATAAAATTCAGACTATTGAAAATAGTTATAATATTAAAAATTTTGAGTTCCTCACTTAAAATTTTTTTCAAACTTACTTTCTAAAATAAAAATTGTGATTGCTAAAATAATAAGTTGGAAATTCTAAGTTTTTTACTTGAAAAATCTGTTGATTCAATTTGAAAGTTTTTTTTAAGTTTATCTTCTTAAATAAAATTTAAACTGCTAAAAATAATTATAATAAGTTAGAAATTTCATTAATTCAATTTGAAAATTTTCTTTCAAGGTTACTGTTGGTGATTGTTCCAGCATTGATGTCAAATCGACGTCGTTAAATGTCGCTAGTCACCAAAACTCTAGCAAGGGAGGGTGAGAGAAAAATGTATTTGGGCCCAACTAATTTTTTCCCCTCCAAGGATGTAGATACTTTTAAAAAATTTTAAATGTTGGGACTCACTGTAGGAAATATTTCTTTTAGAAGTCTTGATATGGGATTTTCACGATGGACCATATAGGAGAGAGATAGAGAGAGTGAGTATAGCCCACTAACATTTGGATGCCACTCACGCTCTTTCTCTCTCTTGCATTATGGTTCACCTTTAGGGGAGAGAGAGTTATGGGCCTGGTATCAATGGCCTGGAGTATCCTGTTATCTATTGGGATTTTCTTATAAGAATTGTTGATTAAAAAAGATTTTGAGGGAAGAGTATGAGGACAAGCAATCATTTAAAATAGTCACAGTATATAAAACAAACTTATACACTCAATGAAAATGCATTAGCTTAAAAGAGATTTCCAGTCCCTCAACAGGTCCATAGAGTCTCCTATTGCATGAGGTTGTGCTATGCCTTTAGGAAGAAGATTTAAAAAAGAAAAAAAAAAAAACAGATACTTGTATGTTATATAGTGAACAAAGCTTGTTCTTCTCATTGTTGTTGTCATATTATTCTTTAGTTGTAACTTATAAGCTCTAAACTATCAATAATTCAAAAAAGTGGATGCACCTATATACGATACATAATATGATATGATATGTGTTCCTACACATTCATATTTCTTCAAATTTTGACAACAAAGAAGAACTATTTTGTATTTTTAAGGTGAGAAAAAAATAACTACATAAATGTTTGAAAAAATGTAATGCTTATGCATTTTTTTTAAATAATGTTTCTTTGTTAAAAAGAAAGAATAAATATTTTATTTATAAATTGTTCTAAACATTTTATAATTTATTTGAACATTTATATTATAATTTTTAAAATATTTAATATTCTTTTTTTTTTATTTTAATGAGTTGATTTTTTAATTATAGGTATAAATAATTGCATATAATATTATATGTATAAATATCCACTCGGTGCTACACAAGTTATATGCTTGAAATTATTTATTTATGCCTTTGTCCAATCAATAAGTTAAATTCTTGTTTGAGCTGCCTTCTTCTTTGACACTATTAATGGTTTCTTCCTTCAGCTCTAAAGCCCATGCTTTGAATCCCTTTTCATGGAGCACTTGCTAGCTCTTACATGTTATTTCTCCTCAGTTGATGATCCCATCTTCTTTATTAAGCCTTAATCACACCTTCCAGATATCATAAATCTACGTCTCATTAAGAAGCTGGTCAGCAAAGTAAGACCATCAAAGAAAAGGCACTCCATTTTTTACACTTTCCATGGTAGAATTCCAATCATAGTGCCAAGGAATTGAAGGATGACTTTAGAACTTTTTGCTGAGTTTCCCAACCGATTACCTTCCCATTAGAAGATAATTTGTCTTCAAACTCTTTAAGAAGCTGTAGTTTGCCCCATCGTTGATAGCTGATCTTACAATCCACTGAAATGGCTTATCAAAGAGTTTAAGTCACAGTTGCCTTTGGGTGAGGTCAATGACACTGAAGCTTCCAAAAGCAACATAAATTACTGTGTTATCTTTTGTTCTTCGAGCCAATTTAAATAATTTGCATCTTCTTTCCAAAAGGATTCTGCTAAATGGTCATTAGTTGAAGACTCAAGTCCAAGTCATCACCACTTTGTGCCCAAACATGATCTTCTGTTCTCATAACAGACATGTTTGGTGACTATTGAAATCGGATCTTTCGTTTGTATTTCAGTAATGGAGAATACCACAGATTTTTGAGAAGCCCTAGCTATTAGTATACACTTATTATTCGGTGCCCCTTTCATAAAACTGAAAACTTTAAGCTGTTAAATATAGGCTCATGAATATTTTTTATATAAATTTAAACATTTTTAGGAGCACATTGTTCATCATGCTATAATTATTATCAATGTTGGTCAAGTTACATTCCAATTATTTATTCATTATCAAATACAAATATAATTGCAGAAAAAGAGATCAGCATTTGATCTCGCATCATTAATGATGATTCCATCATCAATCAGCTTATCAATCCTAAGAGACAAGGCCAACAGTGAAGATGAAGCAGACCAGAATGCAGCTAGTTATTCCCTTCTTCTCTGCAACTTCAAGTGTCCATCCCATGCTCACATCTTCCACTACACAACTGATCTTGTTGCTGTGTGATCCATTGATTTCTTGTATGAGCATTTTCAGCATCTTTGGCATTACTTCTTCAAAAGCTAAGTTTATACATCCTAAAATATCAACACCTGTTACAAGCAACCATAAGGAAACAAAAGTAGTTGTGGAAGTTAGGTGATAGACAATTTGGATTCTTGTTCATTTATTATTAAGGTAGGTTGAGTGGTTTAAAACACTTCCTAAAATCTAATTCTTCATTTTGATCCACTTGATGAAATTATCTAGATTATTGTTAGAGCTACCACCTTTTCTAATTCCACTGAGGACCTTTTCCTTGAGAAATTTAGCCCTTTCCTTCAAATTCTCATCATTCAACAGTTGCTCAATTTTGTCTCTAATTTCATCTCTTGTGATTATGCCCCTATAATCTTGTTCAAACTCCATTCCTACATGCCAAACATCACAGACATAGCTCTTATTCAAGAACTGGTCTGCAAAGTGAGGCCAGCACAGAATAGGAACTCCATTGCTTACACTTTCTATAGTGGAGTTCCAACCACAGTGGCTTATGAAGCAAGCAACTGAAGAATGGCTCAGAATCTTCTTCTGTGGTGCCCAGCCCATCATTCGACCACAATCGCCAACTCTATTTTCAAATCCTTCTGGATATGCATTATTTTTCCCTTCTGTAAAGTCTGGCTGTACAACCCAGAGGAAAGGTCTGTTGGAAAGTTCAAGCCCTGAAGCTAGTTCTTGGAATTGGATTGGACTCATAGTTCTGAAGCTTCCAAATGCAACATAAATTACTGAACTCGGTGACTGTTGATCTAACCAGTTCATAGTAGTGAGGTCTTGGGGCCAAAAGTTGCCAGCTGAGTTTCCTGAAGGATTGCTTGCCAGAAGTGGCCCTATGGGTATGATATTAGGAGACACAGTAAATGCAGACGGCTCAAGGTCATAAGTTGAGTTGCAGAGAAGCCATTCAGTATGCTGCATAGACTTGATATTTCTCATCATAAGTTCAAAAATATGCTTCTGAGTAGTCTGGTTCCCTACATTAAGCCACGCAAGGTTTTCGGTACTTATGCTGGGCATTGTAGGTGATAGTTGAATGGTCTGTTTTCTCAATGGAGTTCCTGGAAATTTTTTAATGAAAGGTAAGGCATCATAATCATCAAGTAATTCTGTCCAGATTAACTTAAAGTATGACATCCTCATGAAGTGACCTGAATCTTTGGTTCCTGAAAGTCCTATGTTGCAAATAACTAAGTTTCATCACTTCAAAACAATTCACACGCACACACTGTGCTGCAGCAACAGAACAGAAGGAAGTAGTGAAGTACTATGAACTTACCATTTTTGTCGATGATTCCACTTTCAATCAACTTTGGGATGCTCAATCCAAGCACCAACTGTGCTGCTGCTGCAGGACAGAAGGCTGTTCTCTGAATTCCCTTCTTCTCTGCAATATCAAGGGCCCACCCAATGCTCTGATCAGCGAGAACACAGCTTATTTTCTCACTCTCTGAACCATTCATGCAATCAATTAGCTCTTCAACTTTCCCAGGCATGTGCTTCAAGACTTCTCCAGTGGATACCGGCTTTTTCGTCTTTGCTGCAGATTCTGACCCATCAGCTATCCATACCAGACAAGGTTGTGATTCTATTTCACTTCCCTTTGGAAATGAACTCATGATCCTCTCATGATTATGCTTGGTATTTACGAAGGTAACTTTGATTCCATGTTTGACTAAGCTTAGAGAAAGTTCCATAAGGGGAATCACATGTCCTTGCACAGGGTAAGGTACAACTAGAACATGTGGCTTTGCCATTCTTGACTCTAGAGTTTTCTCTTGCTCTGCAGCTTCTGCAAATTCATACCATATGTGTGTGTGTGTGTGTATACATGTGTGTATATATTCTGCAAATTCATAATATATATATATATATCACACTCAAGTTTGATATTAAGTTATATAAAAATCTGGGAATGAAGGAGCATTTGATTCTACTGTTGTCTGATCTTCTGGTTTTATTGTAATGTATGGACCAGTTTACATACAATCCGTACTGTGTCATTCTACATATACATTAAGATAAAAGAGAAACTAAAATGGAATCTCAAATGCCAAACAAATAGAACAAAAGGTATCGGTTAGTCGAAATCAAGTGATATTAGCAAGGGCTAAGATTTTTGTTTTCTTCGTTTTTTATAAGTCATTTTTTAATGTTACGCTTAACCTTGATGAAATTTTGAGTTCAACTTGGTACTTTTGTGGTCCAAGAAGTGGTTGAAGACATGGACCTCATTTTTTAAGTTCTCTAGAGTAGTTTTACCCATGCACACAAAGATTAATGAATATATATATATATATATAGTTATTTCTCTGTTTCTAGATTTGGCTCAATCCTTAATTTTCACCATCTTCAACTCTCTTCATTTTCATATCCTGAGCTTCCACTCATAGAGTGATCAGTGATTAGCAGCATCGTTGAGAGTCAATTTTGGAGAATTTAACTCTATACCTATTGATCTTTGATTCTAATTTTTATATTCATTTTTTATTTAATACGATCATTTGACATAAATAATTTGGTTGACTTGGCTTCTCTCTTGATCAATATCTTATGTCCTCTCATGGCATAAGATCTGAACTGTCCACTAGTCTTTGAAATCTGAACCATTATAGTGAAGTTTGTGAAATTACATACAAAATATTAATACACAAATGTTTATTTTTCATCATGAAAGAGCACGACCCAATCAAATCATGATTCAAGAGAGAAGCTGATCTTGGAAAAAGGTACAGATGGATTACTAAAATGTTCTTGTGCCCCGGTTGAAATGGGATTTGTTAGGACTGATTTCAACATACACATATATTTGGAGTTTAAAATATCTGTAAAAGATAAATCGCTGCATTACCATGATTCATGCGTAAAATAAAAATGTTAGGTCTGCAAAGGATAAAGAAATTAAAAATGAGAAGCATACCAACTGAAAAAGAAAATATATTGTTCAATAATGATAGGGAAAGTTGTAATGAATAGGCCTAATAGTGATATGGATCCAGAAGTTCATTTAAAGACTGATACAAATAATAGGGAAAAGGGCCTGCAAATGAGATAATTTGGTTTAGGAGTAATGAGACTGTGTAGAGGAAGTGTGGCAAGCAAATGTAGGGATGTGCATTCCATTTTTTGATTTGGTTTAACTTGGAAACTAAACAAACTGAAAACCAAAATGATAATAAAAAACCAAATTGAATTGA
Source organism: Adenanthera pavonina (assembly GCA_026686845.1). NCBI lineage: Eukaryota > Viridiplantae > Streptophyta > Magnoliopsida > Fabales > Fabaceae > Adenanthera > Adenanthera pavonina. The sequence continues at coordinate 18,685,636 of JAIVEN010000017.1, forward strand.
AATGCTTGGAAAGATCAAAGCCAACCGAACTAAATTATTTTGGTTCAATTCTCTTTTTTTTTTTTTTGCAATTATGTTTGAAACTTTGGTCGGAGCAAGTGAAGAAAAATCTAAAAGTTTCAAAGGCATTTAGAAAAATACAAAGTCCTCCAAAACATTAAAAAAATTTAGAATTATACACATTCCAATATTTCATCTAAATAATATTGAAAAATATTCCTATATAAAAAAATGAAAAAATCCAAAATAATATTAATCACAATAATAATATCATTCATAATAATATTCATGATATTGAATTGAAAAATACCATGTGATAGTGGGCTTTGAAATTGGGCCAAGTGGGAGTCAAGACATGTTATGTGATAATGTGTTATATATGATGTTATCTATTTGATTAAATTATCTATTAAATTAAAATATCTTGATACTAAAAATAGTTACATGCTAATTAGAATAAAAAGAAAAATTAATAATTTGCTTTGATTCAATCTATTTAAGTTTTAAAAGCTTCCGACCAAACTGAACTGAAATTTCCAAAAATAAAAAGAGAGCCAAACCTAAAAACTAAATAAATTAAACAAAATAGATTGAATTTAATTGGATTTGGTTTGGTATTCAGTTTCACGGTTTTGTATGCCCTAAGCATGAGAGTTGTGAAGAGTTTAGTGAATGCCTTCCCACCATTGATATTCTACTTCCTCTCTGACATTCTTCTTCCTTCTCATCTTCCTAATGCCTGTCTTCTTCCTCTTCTCTAGAGATTATTTCTATTTCTTTTCTTCAGCATTTCTTTCTTTTGTAACTGAAACTATTGTGCTGAATTGGTTGAGTTGAGTTGATGATGATCAATATATTCGCTATATTTGAGTCAACTGTGGTGTAGATCATAACAAAAGTTTGCTATACCTTTTACTTTTATAAATTATTTATTTCTCGTATTTTTTTATGATTGTCATTACTATTTCCTTTCTCTCATACTTTTATTCTTTTTTGTGTCACATGGTTCCCTTTTTTTTCAAGTTATAGTCACAGATTCTTTTGTTGTACTACAACATTCCTAAAAAGAAATCAAAATAAAATATTTGGCCTAAGAGTTTGGGCCAGAATGTTGAAAGAAGATTCATGTTACACAAAGTTGAAAGTTGTAAACATTTACAATAATTTTTGTTTTAATTTGAAGGGTTAAATTGCACAACACAACAAATTAGAGAGAATGTTGTGCATTTTGACTCAACAATTGGAAAAAAAAAATTAAGTTTTTTTCTAATAGCTAAATCGGTATTCATATCCACTCCAAAGAAATTACATTCGTTTTCATAATGAAAACTAACACTAGAACAATGATGAACATTTTTTTTTTCGATTTCCTACGGTTACAATTTAAATCAATAGTTGCCTTGGCAATTTTGTAAACTTCTGTATAGTTCTATAATTCTATGTGGTTATTTGTTCTGTTTTTGAGCTCTTCCGCATTAATTGCATGAGGAGTATTGACATTGGCTTTCTTTAAAATTTAAATTAGACGTTCTACTTTAATAATATTTAGAACTTAGAAGTGTGTTTCTTATAATAATTTCATAGTGAAGGAAAAATTTAAAATTAATACAACATATAATTAAAAGAGCCCGTCACATTAATTATAACTTGTGAATAATAAAGTTTTTTTATAGTTTTTATAGATATATTGATCAATTGATGATAATGATGATGATTCATTATAAGTATAAAATATAAAAAATATAAAAAGTCACGTTATTCATAAGTCATAAACCATATGTCTTGTTTTAGGTTCCATATACAAAAATTTAGTGTAATTTCCTAAAAAAAAATTCATCATGCACATAATTATTTTCTTGTTAGAATTATTTCATCTGTTATCTGTTATGCAAATATTAGAAAGGTGAATAATAAATATTTTTAAATAAAATTACAAAAGCAAACTATCAATAATTTCGATGGAAAAAAAGTTAAATTATCAATAATTTTAAAAAATTTTAGTAAAAAGTATTAATTCACCAAATCATTCCATGATAGTACATTATAAAACTATATTTTGTTATTAGTTTTTTTCCTTCTCTCTAAAGGACAATGGTATGGTAGTGGTGGGGAAGGCATTATTAATTTATTATCAAGTGTAACCTTTTCTTTATAAAATTGTCATGAAGAGCCAACTTGCCAACTTGCCAACTTGCTTCTTTGCTTCTTTTAACAAATTGATACATGAGAGTGATTGATTCCCTCCTCCCTCTCTCTCTCTCTCTAAATTATTTGTTTTTTTTAATATTATTCTTTTCTAGAAAATAAATGGATCTTAGAGAGTGACGATCCATTAATTTGCATGTTGTCTCTTAGTTGTTCAGTGCTTTCATCATACAAATTTCAAATATCAGATTCTTTTTATGTGTGGCCATCCACTATTAATGGACTCCTTCAAAACTTGGACAGAGCAATCTTTGTCATTTAAGGGGATTTTCAAAAAAAAATAAAAAAAGAAAAAAATTCAAAGATTGTAAGTACAAAAATAATTATTTTAGAAATTGAATCAGATTGGCTCATTCAAGTGAATGAAATGGATATTCCCATTTCTTAGGCACTAGTTCTTGCTTCCAAAGATGTCATTATTCATAGAGCAAAACATTGTGTGTGGGGTTCCAAAATGAACATTTTTTAAGTCAAGATTTCTATATTATAATTTATTCATGTAATATCATAAAAAAGTATTATAATTAAAAATATAAAAATTACATTTTTATTATTTTATTTGGAGTAATTTGATGATTATGTTTCTAAAAGATCATTTCTCACAATTTGACGCATCCATATTCATATCATTAATCAGCATCAATATAAAATATAACATTAAACCCACTATCAGTCCCCCAACCTAAAATTTAAAACAAAAAAGGAGGAAAAGTTAAATATGAAGTTTTTTTTGGCCCAAAATATGAAGATAAAGATAAAGGATTTAGATAGTGGACAAATTTAAAAAAAAAAAAAAGAAAAGAAAAAAAAAGTCAAGCCTTTAGCCCAAAGCCACAAGAAATCCAACGGTTTACAACTTCCTATGAACAAACTCCTATTGTGTTAGTTAATGGTCCTGTAAATTCTTGTTCATGTTGTGTTAATAATAAATTAAGTGATTAGAACTTGACATAATAGGATGTAAGATTGAGGTTTGAGGGACTAAATTGAAAAAATTATTTTTAAAGAATAATACTTAAAAGGGATTTTTGAAAGACAAAATTATTAATCTCATTATTTTCATACACACACTAAAGATTAAATAATAATTATCCTATTAAAAAAGTCTATGTTAAAGGGTTCTTAAAAGTTATAATTATCCTATTAAATTTTAAAGAATTTCTGGTAAAATTGCTTAAAATTTTTATTTTTTTTAAATATAGTAATAACTTTCTTAAAATTTACTTATAAATCTCCTAAAAAGAATTTTTAAGTTCTTCATTCTTCAAACTTAAATTTTGTTCAGTTTGAGCCCTTAAATCTCTAAGACATTTTAGATTAAACATTAAAAAAAAATATTATTGACCCAAAGACTCAAATATCTCAAAATCTTTTTTTTTTGTTTGAAGATATACAGCTTGACTATTGACTAATGCTTAAACTTCATCCAAGTTGATGGGTAGATTCTTCGGCTTTTAGCCAATGAAATAAATATATGGTGGGTAAGTGGGGAAGTGGTCCTGCTTCTTCTTCACCAGCTAAGAAATGAAGCATTTGAGTTGGAGTGCTCAAAGTCACTCAAGTACATCCCCTTTTTAAATCCAGCTAAGCAATAACTCATTTGCAAAGGAAATACCAAATTTGACCCTTCAAAAGAAACATGTTATATTCCTTTTTGTCCTATTCCCTGTTCATGCTACCTTCTTTTGTTTCCCTCTTGATCTTTTTTTTTTAAGGATTTAAAAATTTGAAATTGTTGGGTGGATTAAGATTTAGTGTATATATTTAAATATGAATATGCAGTGCATATCTTATCTTTTTTGGGTAGGAAAACTGTAGATAAAAAATCATTCACATAATAGTGTAACTTTTATTAGCTTATATATATTGATATTTTATAATAAGTTACATAATTTAAAAGTTATAAAAAGTATGACTCTTCTTTCAATTCATAGAATGTACAAAGAAATGTATAGTATTTATAAAAAGACTAATATTTTATAGTTTTTCTTTCTTGGATTAGTATGAAAAAAATATAATTCACCTCATTTGATTACATAATTATGAAAAGGTTCATCTTTCAAATTCATTTATATAATATTTATTACATTTCTATAATTACTTATCAACATTATATTGTTTTGAGGAATAAAATTAAGTAAATAATATAATATATGTAAAATTAGAATAAACCATTATTTATTATTTATCAATGCACATGGTTTCTTTTTTATATAATTTTTTTTTAAGTATCAATGCATCTTTTGGCTGACAGCCAAATACTAATTCCTTGGATGTATAGAGATTATCGAAGAGGGTTTTACATCTTTCAACAATATTTTTAACTCTTTTCCATATACAGTTAAAAATTAAATATAAGATAACATGATTAAAAGATCCAGTTATCTATCAACTAGATCAAAGAGAGCTGGTTGATTTTTATATAAATTTTTATTATTAATTAATCAATTCACTAAATTTTGCGCAATACACAAATAATAGTTTATTTATTTTTTATTTTTAAAATTTATTTATTTGATTTATTCTTCATTCTACTTGAATATGTTCTAATGATTTAATCAGATCTTAACATTAAAAAAAACTTGAATAAGGGCAACTAATAGGGTATCCAATTGGGACATGCCCAGCCCTCTACTCAATGGCTACTGTTTGTACCTTTCTGCATTTTGATTTGCCAGTCGATTTGGTTTGTCTGCTAAGTGCTTTGCTTCCATCTCCATCTCTCTCTCTCTCTCTCAATTTTTTTTAAGGAAAAAAAACATTTTAGGATCTTTATAGTAAAATATTGACAAATAAATAATATCAGTTGAGAATTTAGTTAATTTAAGTTGAAAATTCAGTTTATATGGGTACTAAATTGTTAAACTGGATTCTTAAAAAAAAATATTTTTATATAAGGATTCTAAAATGTCTGTTTTCTTTTTTTTTATGGAACTTGGTATATCAACCGCCCACTCGTTGACCTCAAAAAAAAAAAAAACTGTCACCCAACGTTACCTTCTCAGTTCGCCAGACAGAGAAATTTTTCTTAAAAACAAAGAAAAAAAATTTTCTTTATAACGCACAGGATAAATATTATGATAGAAATTTTATTTTGTAAAGAGGTCAGCTTATTTTTTATTTCGTAAAAAAAATGCACCATTCTTAAAAAAAAATCCAACATTAATTAATAAAAAAATGGAAATTCCCTCACCGATGTTGGGGTATATTTATTCCCCATGAGAAATGTGCATTTGTGAGTGTATATAAATAGAATATTACACTATTTGGGTATGTTCATATTAGTTTTTTTTTAATTCAATTATTCTGCATCATATTCGAATGTTGTTAAACTCAATTAGTGCAGCTCTACCAACATAATTTTTTCTATTATCTGATATCCCACATTAAATTGTTTCTTTTATTTGGCGCTGGCAAAATATATATATATTCACAAGGCGTATGTATTTTTGTATTAAATTGTTGTGAGAACATCTACTGTATGACTAGGATATTACACCATTTAAGTACTGCTCACATTAAGTGATTTCTCATTTGGTGATAGTAAAAGAAAATGAAAATTGACTTTAATTAATGGTAAAATAGGTGAAAGAAGTTTTTTTTTTAAAGTGCTTTCCCATAAAAGAAAATACTGAATTTCAGTTCTTATGGTGCTTGCATGAGATATTTATATGGGTATAATATACATATAGATTATGTATTCTTTCATACTTTGAAATTGCGACTTTATTCATTTTCTGTTTGATAAGAAGATAGATATTATATCATATTAAACGGAGTTCATATTTCTCTTAAATTTGAAAAATTATATATATTTCGAAAATTTCAAATCATATACTATTTTCGATAAAATAATATAGGCTCCATCAATTAGGGGACTGACGTTTCTTTAATTCTTTCTATTTCTTCAAAATTTCTTTTTTCATTAACCCATTATCCATATTTCTCTCTACAACATTTTTTATCAATCCTTAATGAGATTTACATTTATACAATGCAAAGCGATAATGGAAAGAAATGTGAGTCCCATTTACTGTGACTTGGTGATTTTATCAAAATTTCTGTTTCACCAACCAATTATTTGCATTTTTCTCCCTAAAACATTTATTAATTGTTAGAATAAGACTCACATCTAAAAATTGCAAAATTCTTTTTTTTTTTATAGTGACAATAAATATTTCCCATCCAATCTACTTCAGGGTAAAACTCTATCAAAAAATGGAAAAAATATGAATAATATTTAATGTGATTCAATATTTGTATTAGAAAAAATATAAATAAAATAAAACTCTTGAAATATGGAAAATTTGTTTCATTTTCAAAACACAAAAATGGAATCGATATATCAATATATGTATGTAATTAAACTGACATTGATTATATTATTCACAAGTTATAAATAATATGACTAATTAATGCATGAGAAAATGTTTTATATATAATAAAATTTATAGCAATGCACACTATTAACTAATCATGAATAGTATTACTTATTTTTTAAATTTTATATAATATATCAAATATATGTCTTATATATAAAATTTATAATAAGTCTATTAACATGTTATGGATAGTGTAATTCATAAACTCTATATAATATATTTTAAAACATATCTAGTTAGTTTCTTGAATCTTTTTAGGTATGAGATAAAGTTATATTATACCCTAAAATGCAATATATCTTATTAATTTCTGAAATTTGTGAGTCAAATGTTGAACGAGGACATTATTGTTAGGGATTCAAGATACTCGTGAATTGAAAAAAAAAAAAATAGAGTAGCTTTAGCTTAAATGATAAGATACCCCTAAAAAGCAATTATTGAGAGCCTCCCTCTCTAATAGGAAAAAAGATATTTTAAGATTTATATAAAAAAATATTTATAAATAAATAGTATAAGTTGAAAATTTAGTTTATGAGATTACTGAAATTTTAAATTTGATCTTTATAAAAAATATTTTTAATTATGGATACTAAATTATCTTTTTACCTTTACAATATTTAACATTTAAGCACACTGAAAAAACTAATTAAAAAGAATACCTTTTTATGATAAAAAATATGAATATGAAGTACCATTGCCTGAAGACTCTGAATGTAGCATCGACTAATTAAAAAGAAGAATATTTAATTACGAACTTCGAACAAGATTAGTCCCACGTCTAAAAGATTGGAGAATTTTTTTTTGAAGATTCTCCTAAAAATTGCTTTACTTCCTTTTTATTTTTGATGTACAAAATTGCTCTACTTCTCATACAACAAAAATTTGTAATTACCTCTATTTGACAGAATGCTCATGTATATTATATATTATAATCTAACCAATATAAATTGACTTTTAAAATGAAATTTGCATCAAATATAAATTAATAGATATAATACTATTGCAAATTTAATAAAATTTCAAAACAATTATTAATAATGATTGAGTGAGAGGTGCCCCTTAAACCAAATTTTGAATTTGAATCTTAATAATAAAAAAAATTACAGCATTTCTTTATTTAAAATCTTACACATCTCAAATTTAAATTAGTTGATCATATTAAATGATTTTAAGAAAATTAAATAATTAATACACAATATATAACACTATAATAAAAATTTAAGAATTATATTTTTAGCAAGTTATAATTTTAGTTGAAAAATTATAATATTTTCAATCACAAAAATAATTATTTGAAAGAAGAGATGTTCTTATTTTCATTTTTGTCTTTATAAAAGAGAAAGGACTCGAATAGATGACATTTATGTGGCCAAATTGTAAAATACAAAAACCTTGAGCACTTGAGAGCAATATTACTTATCTTGGGTTTACTATTCAGCCTCAGCAGCCTCAGCCTCGAACTCAGCAAGCTTCAACGAGAAGAGAGAAAGAGAGGGATCCTAGTACTAGTACTGGGGCGGAGAGAGAAAGAGAGAGGTTAGCTTACAACTACACAGGGCAAGCGAACCCTAGTAGAGAGAGAGAAAGGTTGCTTTGGTGTCAAGCCTTTTTCACATTTCATTTAGCGATCTGGAATCTTCAACCAGCAAAAGGTGGGTCTCTTTCTTTCGTTGGGTTATCAAATACGAAATTACCTTCAGATGGTTGGTTGCAGGACAGTCAGCTTTCGTTTTCATGCTCAATTCTTCAAACTTATAGACATTTCTGTTGATTGATGCCTCATTCTCATACATTGTAGCGTATCGTCTCTGCAAACCGTAATTTCTATATTTCGGATTTTCCTCTCCTATCTTCCGAATGCATGCTGTTGTTTGTTCTGTAAATTCGTGCTTTAGATAGATGCCTAAGGAAAGGCAGCAAAATAAAGTTTCGATCTTTGATTTTTCCTGATCTGGGACCTGGCGGAAAAAAAAGATAAAGAATCTTTGGGTAATTGAGAGCAACGTTTCTTCTCTCCTTAAACTTTTTCGGACCTGGAAGCTAAGCTGTGGGTTGTAAGTTTCTTCTCAGTTGCTACTTATGGTTGCCGAGAGTTTAGTTTTTGCTTCTCTATGAAGGTCTGATGATTTATTTGGTTCTTCTTGAGTTTTCTGTTACATTGGTAGTGAACAATTCATATATTAGTTGCTTTTCAAGATTTAGTAGGAGGTACCGTTTTGACTCGGGATTTTTATGTCAAATGAGCCTCCAATAAAGTTAGTGAGGGTGTTCCATGTGATAGCAGCGGCTTGACTTTTACAATTTGATTACTAGGCGAGATGGCATAAAATTTAACTGTATGTTACCTACATGAACAACGAAGGGAAAACTTAAGCTGTTTATGAGATGTACAGACAAATTTTAAAATCTGTGATAAAATATGAAAGGAGAGATCCATAAAGCTGCAAGCGTCATGTGGATTTTTGTCTGAATTAAGTACTGTATATGCTTTATAGAGCCCTGGGCTCTGTATCTCTTAGTTATTATCTCAATGAATTGTCTACTTGTACTTAGAGCCATGGGCAATTTCTCTTTTAGGTCAATTAATTTTGTCTGTACTTGGGGCTACTAAATGCTGTTTTTCTAAGGCTTCCTCCATTTCATGTGTTTTCTCTATTACTAGTTCTTTCAAGTATATGTGCATGGGAAAGAGCTCTTTAAACTTGTTCTTCTCTTTGGACAAAGAAAAATTACTCTTCTTGAAATACTGAAATGCCTTTTATTTTGCTGATAAAATTGTGAGTGGATGCACATGAACTAATTTCTGTTGTTTTGATTTTTTTTTCCCTTGGTAGGCATGGATGCTGTTGTAGAATCTTTTCATTAGGTTGCAATGGAGAAAGAAAACCACAGCACTTGGAATCTTCACGTATTTTAAATCATGGATTGTGTGTTTAATATTGTAGAAAGATCCTAGTTTAAAGTGGTATATTGAGTAGATGCATTACATAACTGTCTTTGATGTTTTATTCTGTTCTTTGTTGGTCTTTAATGCATTTACTTGGTCAATTTCTTTTATAATTCATGGCATCATATTTGACAGGTATTATTTCTACTTCTTCTTCTATGGCTCATTCAAAGGCTTCATCAGGCATCAGAAATTTTATGTATTCTGGAAAGAATGCTCTCCTTCCTCCTAAAAGTCCATTTCCTAGTATTTCTGGAGCATATGCTGATTATGTCCCAAATACTGCAATTGGTTCCAAGGTTGTTCAGAAACCTAGAGAGGGAAATACACACCACCAACGAACTTCATCTGAGAGCCTTGTCATAGAGGAGCAACCTTCTTGGCTTGATGATCTTCTTAATGAGCCAGAGACTCCTATCCGCAAGGGTGGTCATCGGCGTTCATCAAGTGATTCTTTTGCTTACGTAGATGCAGTTAATGTTTCTTCTAACATTAGCCATACAGTTCAGGATGAGTGCAATTATAAGAATTTAAAATCTATTCCATCTTGGGCATCTCAGGACTTTGATTATGGCAAAGATGCTCGTCATTTACCAATGTATGCAGAAATCAAGTCAACCAAAAAGAATAATAGGGCATGGGACTCTTCTTTAAATGCTGTGTCACATCCAAGTGGTGTTCCCTCTGGAAGGGACAATGGTGCATTTCAGAGTTCAGGATCACCAAGTACACCATGTGAAGCAGATGGGGTTCCGTCAAATGCCAATGAAATACTGGATTCAGCAGAATCTAGTTCACATGATACAAAAGTATCTTGTGAGAAAAAGGATGGTTCACATGCAAAGGCGCATACTTCTGAAACAGATACAAAACGAGCTAAACAGTATGTAGTTATTTTCTATGTTTTCTGAATTTGTGGTTTTTGATCTGATTTGCTGGATTATATCACTAAAATATGACTTGGAAGCTGTAACTTCTGTTGAATGGTTTGATCTGCTTCTCACTGCTGTTTCCTTTCTAATTTTTCTAATGCTTTCCCATATCATACTAATTGAATCATGTCAACATATCCTAAACCTTTCTTAAAATTTGTCCAAATCGAATGCTTGACAAAGTGTTATATTATCAGATGTAGTTTATCTTGTGAAAAATTACAAATTTCAATGGATGCCAATGTGAATTTACTTTGTAGCAGAAAAGATGTGCCATTTTTTTTTTTGGGGGGGGGGGGAGAGTGTAATAATCAGTTATCCTGCACTTCTTATGCCTGAATTTGCCTTTGCTGTGTTTTAAGCTTACTTCTGTGACACCAATGAATTTATTCATGATAATGAAATGGAAAATGAAAATCTGAAATGCTTATATGCAGGCAATTTGCTCAACGATCACGGGTGCGTAAACTACAATACATAGCTGAGCTGGAAAGAAATGTACAGGCTTTACAGGTAAGTTTTAGAAGATACAAAATTCATAAGGATTTTGAAGCAATATTTATTCAAATTTTTGTATGTTCAACGTTGGAAAGTTCTGATTCTGGTTCTCTGTTTATCAATAGGCAGAAGGGTCTGAAGTATCGGCTGAGGTTGAATTTCTTAATCAACAGCATCTTATCCTAAGCATGGAAAACAAAGCCCTTACGCAACGTCTAGAAAGTTTAGCACAGGAGCATGTTATTAAACGCTGTAAGTCTTTGTCCTTGAGAATTATTTGAAGTAATTAGGAAATATTTTGTACGTTTTCAAATGACAACGTGGATACTGTGCATTAGGGGAGCTGCAAATATTTAACTCCCCATATTTTTTCTGGGTATGATGCCGTGATGCATTTAATTTTATGTATTAGCTATGAAACATGCTTTGTTTATTTATGTAAGTTTGATGTATAGGTAGATATACACGGCATAAGGAAAATGTTCATTTTCTATGAACAAGAGCTTGATTGTGCAAGAAGTTTCCCTTGAATGATACTGAGTAATGGTTTTATCCCAAGGTTTCTGCTCAAATAACTTGGGGTAGGGGTAAAATTATGGCTCAAGGACCTTGGTTGATTCTAGGTGACTTGTCTGCCACACATAGGCCTGGCATCTTATAAATTATAACTGAAGCACCCCAAAGTTTGATATGCATATGTGCTGAGAATGTACAAACAGTTGGATTATGGATGAGCCTGTCACTTGGGGTTATCATGTTTCATGAGCATTATGCGAATATAAAACCACCTCAGTGTTCAGTGCTTCTCTGTATGAATGCTCTGTGATGGAGAGGGTTCTGTATCTGAATTACAAGATATTAAGAGTGAAACTTTAGCTCTTTGAGGGGCTTGAACCTCCCACAACTTTGATCTCAAATTCTGCCTGACTATCCTCTCTTTCAGCCTGTATTGAATAACTCCAGCCTAACCAATTCCTTTTAGAGAATGTTTCTAACAACCTCCATGTGTCCCACACCACCATAGATCCCTCTTCCAAGCCTTCTATCCAACCATCTCTTGCATCCTTTGCTGTCCAAAACCCTCTATAGCCTTATTAAATTCCTAAATACTACTCACAATCACGTTTGAGGGTCCATCAATTTGGCAGTTGAAGTACTTTTTATTGGCTACGTTTTAATTTTTCTCAGTACAAAAGTAGTACTGGTTCTTTTGGTGTTATTTTTCTGTTTTTCCTAGTCTATAGAAAAGAGCTGTCCCTTACGTGGAAAATGAAAATATATTTGATCCATACAAAAACATAGAACATAAAATGCTTCTCCTTGGTTCATGTAAAAGAAAAATAGTATTCTGCCTCGAAGCCACACTGGCAATTTTAGATAACAATGCTTGTGCTTTGCCGTTTTACTCTATAATTTTCTGTTTCTGACGTTGAAAATTTCTATGGGGTCCTGTTTGATACATGGAATGGAATGGAAATGAAAGAAAAATGAATGAAAGAAGTGATTTTGTGGATGAGAAATGTTCTCTATGTCCAAGATGAATAATTTGGTAAAAAGGGAATAAGGGATGGTGATGATTAAGTAATGACAATAGTGGTAGAATTGATATTGTATATCTCTTTTTAACAATGGAAAAGTATTTCTTTTCCATAGGTGCAACCAAACAGGTCATGATGGCTTCTTGTCTGGGCATATTATGCACTTACTCTACTTCTAGATGAATCCTGAAAACTATATGCTTGTGTTAGAAAACCTGCTACTTATCTTTAAATAATTGTACTGATTATTATTGGGCATTCTCCTAGAGAACCCAAGAGAATGTTAGTTTTGTGATGCGGAAGTAAAGATCTGTTCCTTCACTCTATCTACATAAGCAAATGATGGTGTGGGATTTAGTATTAACAACCTTATCAAATACCTAATGTTATTTACTTTCATTTATTTTTCCCTGGTTCTCTGTTCTCCCTCAATCTATTAAATTGATGGAAGTTAGGGGTTAATATGCCAGAGTTACAGAAGGCATAAGATTGAATTTTGGGCTCCTTATGTTCTTTTCATGCATAATTAGTTTCATCAAATGTTGAATGATCTTACAAAAAGAAGGTATTAAAAGAATTTATTTCCTTGACTAATAAATGTAATGTGTTATTCAGTGGAGCAGGAAGTACTAGAAAGAGAGATTGGGAGATTGCGTGCGTTGTATAAGCAGCAGCAGCAACAACCACAACCACAACCACAGCAACAACCATCTGGTAGCCTTCGACGCACTAAGAGCAGAGACCTTGATTCCCAGTTTGCAAACCTTTCCCTAAAACATCAAGACAGCAATTCAGGGCGTGACCCTGTAACAGGTCCAGTCCACACTTAGATCTGCAGTCTAGCTGTAGTGGTCTTCTGCCTCTACATTCAACAGATGTTGCTAGAGCTGTGAAACAGTTGAATCCTTCTGTGGTGCGGGTTTGTGCAGAGATTTCCAGTGTAGGCATCCTCTCCCTGCCCCTTTGCTTATTTCGGGCTTTTCCTGGTCTTTCCTTATAGGTTGTTTGAATTAATATCAATTTTAATGTGCACCTGGTGGTCACTGCCGAAATCTTATATTTTGGTCTGGGTTTTCCGATCAGATGACTTGCCGGAGGTGGTAACTCAACATCCCCAGTGTATGTTTTTATTCATGAAGTGTATCCTCCATTTGTGAATTTCTCATGGTTGTGAAAACAACCTAATGTAAGCAGCAAAGATCTGTAGGGCTGATGCTTGTGCATTATTTGTATGGATTATGTTAAGCTAGTGCTTGCTAAAGTGATTTGAGGAAGTTCATGATTTCTCAACAGATCTTGTTTCATGTGGTTGGGACTTGGGAGAATTGACTGTACGCAGTTCTAGTCATTTAAATTTCCGAAGTAAGCATCATAGGTTAGGTAAGATATGGCAAGGGTGCTCTGGCCTCTATCACCTGGCCCATATGAACACCTGATTTCAAAGAGACGGACAAATTTAACCCCAAAAAAATAATAGGATGAACATTTTTTCCCCAGAGTTTAGACTTATGTAATGTTCAAATAAAATAACATGTCACGTGTCTTTGTAAACCTTGACATATCACATTAGAGATTCATATGATCTACAAGAAGTGTTCAGATGTGAACCTTGCACATTTCTTGAAATGTGTAAAATGCACATTAATTATTTAATTATTAATCATTCACATAAAATCTGATGGATTTAATTTTATGAATTGTTTATTTTCAGAGAAATTCGAACTGTACAAATTTGACGTGAATGGTCAATATCAGATGTTCATCTTATTCTTATCCTCCCTTACAATTGTTTTCGCTGCATTTTGTACACTTCTTTTGTTCACGTAAATGGACTTTTTTGGGGAAATGTTGGCATTGGGTGTTTTAGTAGTAAACCTTCTGGATACTTAACAACAAAACAAATGGCAGCATTTTGACAGATACTTTCAAGGTGCTGCCATGACTTTCCTCATAGCAAAATACAAACATTATTGTTTACCTAGTATTTCCTTTTTGGGTCAACATTGTTTCCCTAATCAAGCATCAAAACGTGTCGTCAATTAATTATATTAGCCGCTATCATATACTGATCCAGAAAGTTGGTTCAAGTGAATACTTTCAATAAATCAGTTCTCAACAAATTACGCAGGGATATCATATCTTCAAGCATCATACCAAATTTTATACCAAAGTACTACACATCTTCCATAAGGGCTCCTTTCCTTTCAGTCAGTTTTTTTTTCCCACGTGCAATAGATAATTTAAATTCCTCTGGGTGAAGAGATTCTCCTACAGAACTGCAGTTGGTCATGCTGGATCAACCTACATTCGTTCAAAAAGAGCATGTTTATGCACTACCTTATGTGTGCCTACGTCTTTTAGTGCTGTCTTCTGTGAAAAGTTCCCAATTATTATGATCAAGACTGCTCAAGTCATCGAGTTCTGCAATGGCCATCAAGTACTGGGTAAGAAGCACGAGCTCCCGATCCCTATCTCTATTAGCATGAGCCTTCCTGAATGGCTTGATTGTTAAACCATTCTGTGGGTTCATCACAAAATTTCTTCGAAGATCATCAATCATGACGGTGTTTTTAGCATTGTAGAACTGAAATGGAATAAGAAATCACCATCAAGCAATCTAGATCGTTGTTGGCCATTGCTAAAATTCATATAATACAGGAACAAGTAAAGAAAGAGGAAACAGATCTAATATTTGTTCAGATATACTCCACAATGCACATAGGTTTTCTGACTCATGGTTATCCTCAAAAGCATGAAATAAAAGATTTTCAGGCTTTCAGCAGGGTATTTAAATGCCGAACTGATTAAGGTACTAGTTTAAAATTCAATTATTCAACTGTAGTTGAATTATAATTAAATTAGTTGTGATAAAATTAATGATTTTTTAATTGTGTCATATATTATTAAAAATATATTATTAATAAATTTCATAACCTAATATTAAAATTTAAATAAATTAATATTCATATATAATTATATTTTGAAATTAAATAGTCAAGTAATATTCTATTTTCATATTGTTTGTTAAGTAAATTTATCATTATTGATAATTATATATCATAATAATACTTATATAATATTATAATGTAGAAAAAAATTTATACAAAAAATGTTGTGTAGTACAAAAAAATAATACTATTTTATCTTTAAAAAAAATTATGTCCAGTTCTAGACTAGTTTATAACCATTTTTCATTGGTTTAAGCATGGTTCCATTGGTTTTCACTAGTTTTGAAATCCGCCTGTGCAGCTTTTCTTCCGGACCAGAACTGGCACCAGTTCTTGGTCGAACCAGCTAGTCTAGTCCAGGTCGGGTTTTAATACATTGGTTTTCAGGAAGATGACAATGCAGCTTTAGTTTCTTAAGGTCTCTTTCTATCCCTTTGGCTGGAGATGGGTATGTGTAAGACAGGTTTACAACAACTATATGAAGATAATATATTTGTGTT
Source organism: Adenanthera pavonina (assembly GCA_026686845.1). NCBI lineage: Eukaryota > Viridiplantae > Streptophyta > Magnoliopsida > Fabales > Fabaceae > Adenanthera > Adenanthera pavonina. The sequence goes on from JAIVEN010000017.1 coordinate 18,701,586, forward strand.
TCCATCAAGTAAGAAAATACGTTATATTTATACCTCAGGGAAATGAGCCCAGATCAAACCAAGAGGTTTGCAATCGAAGACTCCACGAGAAGTTGATTGAACAGTGATCATTGCCATGTGGTCAAGAAGTGCAGTGATTTTGTAATTAGGATTGTCCAAAACCCCAAGTTGTCCCATTTTCAGGTTAATCCACTTCATGCTGCAAGAAGTACACCATCGCACCAAAACAAGAAAAAGAGCTTATTTAAATATCCATCTTGTTTTGGTTATTGCATGCATTTGTTTGATATGTGATCCATAGTTCAGAATCATCCACAGGTATCTTACATGGTTTTTCTCCCACAGGAACTTTAAAAGAAATAATAGACTTATATATACCTGGTTGCAGACCAGATCATGATGTCATACTCTGAATAAACTGAAGTAAGAAACTCATGAAGATCTGCAGGAGATGAAACCAGGAAGAGCAATGTTTAAAAAACCAATGTTTAAAAACCAATGTTTAAAAAAAAAAAATGAAAGCAAGCAAAACCTTGCCATAAATTGATCACTTACAAGGTCTCATAAGTTCAAGAGGGTTCTCTGCTGTGGACCTATGATCAAATAGGGTATAATCAATATCCAGAACAAGGAGTTTCTTCCCTTTCCGACATGGATTTCGAAGCTCAATCTGTAATAGAAGAAAAGCCATAAGAAAGAACACCAAGAAGGCATATAAACTAGCAAAGAAGGACTACTGAGGAAGAATTGCATCATTGTCCAAACTTGTGACAAAAGATAAATTTGGTAGTAAAACTAAAGCAGAAAAATTGCTTGTTTCACAACTATGCAGTGATACTGAACAATTTCACTTGAAATACAGGCATAAGCTGCATAATTGGAACTTGGAAGTTAACAAAATTCTTACACATTGAACCTCCTTCCAAATGGAGGGGCCAGATAAAAGTGTGAAACAAAAATACAAATAAGGTCCCAGCAAACTAAACAGATTAAAAAAACTGCATTTACCTTCTATTTGTGGAGAGTACAAACATAAACAACCAACTATGCATATAGAAGAGACCCTGATAATTAGGGAATTACCTTGTATTGATTTACACGTCTCTTCAATTTTTGCTTGTTCACTTCCATGTCTTTGATGTCTACAGTTTCTTCTTGACCAAGCTCAAAATCGTCGACGATCTCAGGCGATTCCACTGGATCAACAATTATATCTTCTTCAGTAGTACTGCAAGTTCAACCAATTTTTCCCAACATGTTCTTAAACCAAAAAAGTGTTCCAAAATCTACATTAGTTGAACAAAATAGTTACATTTTAGAAAATGCTAGATAACAAGACTGATCGATCATTCCTTCGATCTTTCAACTTAGACCATAAAATCAAACACCCAGAAACCAATTGAACTATTACATATACTTTCCAATTCAAAGTTAACTTCTTTATCATCTACAGCTTGTAAAATCATAAAAATCAAAGAAAGCAAAACGAAATACCCGATCATGGTCATCTTAAGAGAAGACTTGAGAGGGAGCTGAGAGAGCAAGAGAGAATCATCGGCGAGTTTGGAACCGACTTTAGGGTACAGAAGCTTCTGGCGATTGGGCAACACATTTGTCAGCTCACAGATTCGGCGCTTCAATTCCCCGATGGTATCGTCGCCACAGACTCGGACGGTGTACTCCTTACCGCTCCACTTCACTGTCAGAGTGAGCTCTTCTTCCGACACCGAAGATGTTGATGCAGCGTTAGAAGCCATGGCTGAAGCAAACGCCGTCCCTTGCACCACTGCACTGCTTCTACCCTTACAATTCCTTCGGCCCGTTGGGTTACTGGACAAATTTCGAGAGAATAATGGTATGAAATTAAAATATTTTTTAATCAATGAAATTGAAATAATTATTGTTAATATATTATTATAATCATTATCATCATCATCATCATCATTATTATTATAAAAATAATAATAATAATATAAACATAAAAAAGAAAAATTGAACAAATGATTGTATTATCCCTAATATAAATATTAAAATAGTTGTTTGGTTATTTTAATAAACATAAACAATATTTATAAAATATTCATACTACATTTTAAATGTTTATTTTTATATTTTTATTGTGAAAAATGTTTTTAAATTATCTCAATAAATTTAGTATCATATTTTTGTATATTAATTCTTAATTTATATAAAATATTTTTCAAACATCTTAACAAAAACATTAAAATATTTGGGAGAATTACGTATTAGGACTAAGATTTTGAATTAATTGAAAATTAAGATTAACTATTCAATTAATTACAGTAAAGAATTAAATAATTTTAAATAAAATTAAAAAATTATGACAATACTAAAATGTCTTTGGAACTAACCTCCACCTCATTTACCATTGTCAGTCACTGGTCAATGACTATTGGTGATAGATCAACGGCGTTGACGAATGGTTGATCGGCTTGCGGCCACAGTCAAACAGTCATCAATGACCAGTCAACAATTACCGGTGACCAGTCAACGGTAACTAGTTATAAGTTGTGAAATTAAAATAGGGGAGTTGCAAAATAAGAGTAAAAAGTTACAAATTTTTGGAGCCATTTTAATTATAATATGGTTAAAATCTGATTACTCGATGTTAAAATTATGTAAATGAATTGAAAAATTAGAACATAAAAGTTGTAAAATATGAGTAAAAAGTTACAAATACCTGGATCCAATTTGATACTTATAAAGTTAAAAACTAATTGTTTCATATTAAACCTCAAAAAAATAAATTGTAAAATAAAAACATGGATGTTGCAAAATGTGTAAAAAGTTGCAAATATTTGAATTCAAATTGATACTTACAAAGTTAAAATCCGATTGCTCTATGCTAAAATTCAGAAAATAAGTTGTAAAATCAAAACATAAGAAATGCAAAATGTGAGTATGAAGTTACAAATCTTTGAAGTCAGTTTGATACTTATAAAGTTAAAATTTGATTACTCCATGTTAAAATTTAAAAAATAAGTTATAAAATTAAAATAGGTCAGTTGCAAAATGTAAGTAAGAAATTGTAAATACCTAAACCCAATTTGATACTTATAAAGTTTAAATCATTATTCTTGTTGGGAATAAAACTAACCTTGTTAAGAACAAATTAATTTAATGTTTATAAAGTAATTGGTTTTTAACATTATCAACATTGAAGTGGGATTTGAAACTTCTTACTCACATTTTGTAACTTCTCTGTTTTGATTTTGCAGTTTATTTTTTAAATTTTAATATGAAGTAATTAGATTTTAACTTTATATGTATTAAATTGGCTTCAGGGATTTGCAACTCCCATGTTTTGATTTTACAACTTCCATATTCTGATCTTGTAACTTAGTTTTTGAATTTTAACATGGAATAATCAAATTTTAATTTTATAAGTATCAAATTAGCTTTAAGAATTTGCAATTTCTTACTTACATTTTGCAACTTTCATGCTCTTATTTTACAACTTATTTTTTAAATTTTAATATGAAGCATTCAGATTTTAACTTTATAAGCATCAAATGGGGTCTAGGTATTTACAACTTGTTACTCACATTTTGTAACTCTCATATTCTGATTTTACAACTTATTTTTCAAATTTTTATATGGAGCAATCGAATTTTAATTTTATAAGCATCAAATTAGGTCTAGATACTTGTAACTTTTTATTCATATTTTGCAACTTTTATATTCTGATTTTTCCACTTATTTACATAATTTTAACATCAAGTAATCAGATTTTAACCATAGTAGAATTAAAATACCTTTAGGGATTTGTAACTTTTTACTCATATTTTGCATCTCCCTTATTTTGATTTTGCAACTTATAACTAGTCGTCATTGACGGTCACCAGTGACTATTAACCGGCATTGACGGGTCACCGATGACTGTTGACCGGTTATTGGAGACCGTTTGACTATGGCCACTGGCCAATCAACCATCAGTCAACAATGTTGACCGGTTACCAGCAGCTGGCGATGGTGGAGGAGGTGAAGGTTAATTTCAAGAGTATTTTGGTAATCTCACAATTTTTTAATTTTATTGAAAAAAACTTGGTCCTTTATTTAATTAAATGAATAATTAGTCCTAATTTTTAATTAATTCAAGATCTTATTCCTAATATGTAATTTCCCCATATTTTTTATTGCTTCACTTGCGCAGGCAAAACAATTTGGATGACAAGGGCACTCACTTTGGAAAATGGAAGGCACAGAGATGTCTGTGGGATACAAGGCGCAACGATATTACTTGAAGAATATTCATGGCACTTTCATCTTCACTTGGCTGTAGAAATCTCAACTCATACTTCCTTCATTTCAAAATATAGGGTGTATTTAGTAGAAAATAAGATTTTAAAATATAAATTATTTTTATAAATGTTAAGAACCATTTAATATCATTTTTCATTTTTATTCTCATTTATGATAAACCTCAATTAAAGTAAATACTTAATTTTTTTAAGAAAGATTAAAAGAGATAGCAATAATTAAGATAGGTAATTTAATGAGAAAAATTTTAAAAAGTTATAATAATTTTCTTAAAAAATTAAGGTACGTAACTAACTTTAACTATTCTTATTGATAGAAGTGAGATAATTAAATCCATCCTATATTTTAAAATGACTGTATATATTATATGAATTTGTAGGAAGGCACTTATTGCGAGTAAAGAACAATGTGACTTTCTATATAACATTCTGCAATTCGTGGACCTCACACTATTTAATTTCAAATGGAATGTCCATAATGAAACTTGCAATATAACATTCCAAAATAATGTATTAAAAATTGACCCAAATATTAAAGTAATCGAGACACCAATTCAATATTTAATGATTTAATCAAAATTAAATTAATAGTAATAAAATTAATAATTTTTTAATTTTATATGCTATATAGAAAATTAAGAGATATTATTAATAAGTTTCATAATATATTATTAAAATTTAAACAAGTTAATATTCATTTATAATCATATTTTAAATTAAAAAATAATCAAATAGAAATTAATATTTTATTTTCATATTATCTGTGAATTTATTATTATTAATAATTATGTGCCATAATAATACTTATACAATATTATAATATAGAAAGAAAAGATTTATGCAAAAAATAAGGTTATTTAGTACTAAAAATAATATTATTTTATCTTAAATACTAAAAAACATTTTAAAAAATTAAACAAATCTGATTGTTTCAATTAGTTTTTTATCAGTTCATTAGTGGTTTGTGACCGATTTGATCAATTTTTCTTTGGTTCTCACTGGTTTAGAAATTGGTAAGTTGCCCTCTACATCTAGATTAGATCTAACGCTTGTTCCCGATCCAACTGATTGAACCGTTTGTTCTAATTCTGTTTTTTAAATCTTGTTCCAAAGTAATAGGAATAAAAGTAACAATAAACCAACCAAATAAAAATTCCCAAACTTATACTATGACGTCACCAAAAAAATTATATAATTTTAAAATTTATATATTTGAAGAATTATGAAATCTATTAAATATTAAATTATCCATAGTTAATGAATGGATTATTTTATCTTTATCCTAATAGAATTCCTAGTTTTATATTAATGAGTTTTATAAATATTTTTTTTTATTAGTCTCTTTATAAAGAAAACTCTAGCCGTCTCTAACTCTAATGTTCATTTGCCGTCTAGAAGAAAGAATAGGAGGAGTTATAGTAGCTTTACTAGAATAAAGAGAAGGAGAAAATTTCAAGGAAAATAGTTCAAGACAATCTCTTGAAATTGAAAATTGTATTTGGGAGAAAAAGAAGCAAGTAAAAGAAAGAAGTGAGTCTCATGTTATCTACCATATAGGTTTTTCATTAACAAGAATCTCAAATGACCATTTCTTGACTAGTCTAGATGAGTTTTGAGTTAAAATAGTAATAGAAGAAAATATATTAGTTAAGAATACACATAAGCATAATAAATTAGTATTAATAAGGATATTTTTAGTTAATTATTTATTATGATGTTGATAAGAAAGGCTCGTTGTCAAATGAATAGGGAGAAACCTTTACCATTGGATAATTCCCTACAAGGTAGCAATACTACCCTTCTCGTATGTTTATCTTTGTTTGAGTAATTTGGTTTACCTGTGATGTTGTATTTGATGATTATAAGAAGATTGCATGTAAAGTTAGAGCCTTTATTATGACTAAAGTTGCCTACTCAGCAAAATAGTTACCCTTGTGACTATGTAGCACGGATACGGATATGTATATCGAATACGATATAGTATGATACGAAAAATATGTCAATTTTTAAAATTTTAGGATACAAGTGAGGGGAATATTTATACATATATAACATTATCTATATAATTATTTATATGTATAATTAATAAATTTATTCATTAAAAGAAAAAAGAGTATTAAATATTCTAAAAACTATAACATAAATGGTAAACTAGACCATAAAATATTATAATAACTTCAAATAGTCATATTTTACTGTAAAAATTTGAAGTGATATATATGAATATAAAATGGTATGGATAGATACGTATGCATAAATACGATACGCATATCGTATCGTATATCGGATGCCGATGCATTTACTTTTTTAAAGTATCGGTACTTCATAATCTTGTGATATAGAGATGCCTTATCACGTGAGAGCTTTTGTGGATAAGAGATGTCTTTTTGACATAAGCAAGTTAGGTAAGGGACTGAATGCTGAATGCAGTAGTTCTTCTCAAACCAATATCATTTATTTAGTTACATGTATGCTTTCTCTCATATAATTTTCATAATGTTATATGCTTGTGTCTCGTCGCTGGAATATTGATATCATATTTGAATTGTGGACTATTACTACTAAGATTTTTCCTAAAAATCTTGCGACCCATGCTAGGTGAAGATAGTGGGAAGGAAAAAAGCAAACTAATTGCCGATGAGCTTTAAGATGAAGAAGCATTTACTAATTTAGTTTAGTTTTAGTATATTTTATTATTTAGTTATATTTGGAATAAGAGATTTAAAGAGTTTAATTACATTGGGATTATGTTGACAATTTTATTCACCAATTGTTATTAGCAGTTTTAGTTTATAAGCAAGTTGAATGATCAAACGAATCCCTAATTTACTCATTTTTATTTCTATGTTTAAAGGACTCATAGATATTTAAAATGAGTATTTATTTAGGTTATTCAGGAAAGGGAAGCATGAGATATGAGATATCAAAGTTAGACAATAATCCTGGAAAATTTGGACATTTCCAGTTCTTGTAGCAGTACAGTTTTTATTAATTTTGAGGATCTAAAGTATTTAATACCTTTGTAGCTATATTTTTCTGATATAGAGGATATTTGTAGCTTTAAAACAAGTCGTAGTCTCTCTCATTTCAAATTTTTTATATTTAATTATAAATTTTTGAAATTAACAGTAGAATGAAGCCAAGTATAAAATATAAGTAAAAAAAAGTTTAATTTTTTTTAATTAAATGACTGAATTAGGTTCCTAATTGATTTAGGAATAAAATTATAAAAAAATAGAAAAAGAAACCTACACCATTTCCTTCAAGGTACATACTTACAGGCCATATTGATGTGAATTTGTACAATAAGTCTCTTTCTACTCTCTTTTTTTTTTGTCATAATTTCTCTCCTTTTTTTTTGTCATAATTTTTATGGTTAATTTTTTTAATAGTTGAGCTTTCCATATTGTGCCAACCCATTCACTACAACAATTTCATATTTCTCTAACCTCTCATAAAAATAGCCGCTGGGATGAAATCTATTTGTAGTATCATCATGCGTTGCACATGAAAGCCACATCACCAACATAACTTAACGCACCATCCCTATGATCATTAGGTGTTCTGATTTTTGTTTTCTTATATTTTATGTTGAAGAGTCTCAAATTGTTACTTATTTTTTTTATAGTAAAAATTAAAAAAAAAAAGTACATTAGAGGGTCATAAGCCTATAAATTAGGACGCGGCTTGGGGGAGAGGCTCTCTATTATTGTCCCTCAGGATATCCAATAAAACTAATAGAAATGGTAATTGCCAGAACGAACATATTGTTTTTCTTAATTATGCATACCTTCACATGTGCCCTTATGTTATGATAGAGAGCCTGTTTAATTTTCAGTTTGCGAATATAAGTAAAAAATAAAATAAAATATATCAAAATAAAGGATAAATAAAAGTAAGTTTGTTTGTTGTGACATGATTTATATTTAGATATTTTTTATTATAAAAATAAATTTGATAAAATAATAAAAGAATATCTACAAATTAAAAAATAACTTTTTCAATTTGTTAACTAAAAATATATTTAGAGATAAGAACTAATTTATAAGATTACCTTTTAATTTTAATATGAGTCAAACAAAAATTTAGCCTAAAATATATTTGTAAATGTACTTTTACCCCCATTAAAATTTTCCAAACAGGGCTTAGCGAGTTAAACTTGGATGCTTAGCCAGCCACAAGTGACATTGACAAGATGTTGTCAACTCTATATGAGAACCGTACGAATATCTTCAGTGGACGTAACATTAATTAAAACACAACATTCTGGGTTCTGGGCTTCTGGCTTCTCCATTTCATTATTCTTATGGTTTTTTTTCTTTCACCAAGCTCCTCCATTTCAATTTAATTTCCTGTCTTCAATAATTCCTTTATTTCTTTTTATAAGTCCTTTTTAAAGAAAATTTTGTCTATTTATATGTCTTTTTAAGAGTTCAATACAATACTAATTATTTTTTCAATTATATCCCTATTTTGCTAGCTAATTATTTTATAAACTTATCATAAAATTAGATAATAATAAATTAAAAATATATTAGAAAACTTAAGAGACACTATGAAATATTAATTATATTTCTTAATGTGTGCGCTAAAATCTTAAAACATTCATATACAAAATTAGACGGTGTAATTCCCTGTCCTGCAACTATTGTATTGAGCAGTGCATCATTAGCCTGTTGATGAAGCAAAATATCAACAATCATAACTAGCACCTACCAAAGTTCTGCATTAAGTAAAGGCAATATTATTGAACTAGAATTCACACTGTGCGATGTGCGGTTAAATATTAAAAAATAATAAAGGTTAAAAAAAATCAAAGAAGCCATGTAAAATATGTTTATAATAATCAAATTGAAATTGTTAAATACTCTTTAATAATGTGAATTAAAAGTGTAGAAATGAAAATTAACAAAAACAAATATAGTATCAAGTACTACAGGGTTATAACACAGTTCATGTGGGAACAAGAAAATAATATTATTATCTCACTTTCCCAAAAAAGTGCACCAGAGTTAAGGATTCTCTATAGTCATTTTCTACATTTCAAAATTATTAGGATTACCTTATACTTAGCATCAACATTGCTTTAAACTAATTAATGTTCCAATCACATCATCTACTTGTACACCCAGTACCTGTCCTAGCATCTTCATATCAGCTATGCTAAAGATCACGATGGATATCCTCAAGCAATCTAAATCCACAACATATCATTATCTCAACGACTTTTATGGACATAGCCTTCATGGATGCAGTAAGGTATTGAAGTCCTTGAACAATGGTCCCATTGAACTTGTAAAGGGGTATAGAGCGTGCGAAAGTCCAGGCCTTTACGAAAAGTGTGCATAGAATTATAAGATGTAATAATGTCAAGAGGCTGTCATTCTATCAGCGCATAAAATGAACTAAATGCCCCAACAATTTGAACTGCAGCACCGTACACAGACAAAAGTGCAGGAAATGTATAAATAATAAAGCATCAGCGCCATACAAAACCACATTATAGCTTACAATTCTAAATAGGGAATATGGGTCTTAATGAAATTCAAGTAGATATCATAAGAGAAGTTTAATTTCAAAAGTAAAAATAAATCCTTGCTTCGAGCCTCAACTCCCTAACAGATGGTTTTTCAAAGGTAGGAAAGAGCTCATAATTTCCAACGGACAAAGCGCGCGTACCTATTTTATTTGTCACATGCCCACATCAATTTGCAGTGTCGTGGTGTAGTTGGTTATCACGTTAGTCTAACACACTGAAGGTCTCCAGTTGGAGGTGACGCCATTTAATTTTGTTTATCCCCTGGACTAAATTAGAGCTAGACCAGGGCCTAGAAGGTTGGAGCATTATAAATCGGGGAAATACTTTCCCGCAAACCATCCCTCAGGTGGTTGCCAATGAAGGGTAAAACTTGTATCAGTCTCGTGCACAAAGCGAGCAAACCAGTCGGCATAGCTTCTTTTTTTTGGCTTACGCATCCAGGTAGCCACATTGGGCCCCAACTAATCCGGGTTCAATCCAGGCAGTGCTCGTAGAGTCTAACTTTTACTTGAAAGTGAAGACCTGACCTAGAACTTTTTAACATAACGCTGCAGATAAGAATCAAACTCATGACCTTGCTTTAGTATTGGTACAGCTTTTTTGAACATGTGGTCAATATTAGAAGTCCAGTCTTTTGTGATCACGTCCCGCCAAGGATGGTTATTTGAGCCACCCCAAGTGATGAGCTGAATGGCTTCAATAGAGTCACTGCAAAGCCAAAAGTGTACCTATTTTCAAAGAACTTGTATGTGGTTTAAATGATAGAATAACACTTCAGACCGAGTAGTTAGGACATATAAGGCTGAATGGCCTCAATAGAGTCATTGCAAACCAAAAGCGTACCTATTTTCAAAGAACCTGTATGTGGATATATAATTGATATTCATAACAGTGACATAAATTTTAAAAATTCTTCAGAGAGATAAATAATATATCATGGTTAATGTCAGGTCAACACACTTCATGTATTTAGTCTGTTAGTCTTACCTGAAACTGTTGTGGGATAAAAGTCGAAAAACTGAGAAGGTATCCATAACTGCCATTTTGCAAAACCAAAAGAAAACCACACCTATAACCTGTACTTTAGTAGTCATGAGTATGCACTATTTAATTTAAACCAAAATATTGAACGCATAACTGAGAGTAGTAGTGGAGGATGCATAAAACAATAATATAAGGTGAAATAAAGACATGCTATGTTTGCAAAAATCATAAGTCACATAAAATAAGACTCAAATATATGATTATATATGAACACCCTAAGAACTATATTAATCATATGAAGATGCTATAAAGTAAATCATTATAACCATCGATGCATATATGAACATGCTAATATTGGTTCTACTTAATTCGCTTTTTCCATGGCTAGGAGCCTTGTCTCAAGCGCCTCCACATCTTGTTTAGCTTTGTCTATTTGTTTTTCGTTTGTCCTCCTCCTCCACTTGTTTTTTTCACTCTCGGCCTCTGCATCAATCTTATCAGACACAACCATAATGTATACTTACTCCTGTAAATACCAAGTACCTAATTAAGGGGATTTTTTTGTAATATTCACTTGGTACGTAAATAGGGATTAATGGTTGCCTATTTATACTCGAGGCCTGGAGGAATTAAAGGACAAATCACATTAAACTCTTTAATCAAGAATTAAGTTTTCAGATGGTGCTAAACCTTGATTGAATACATTATTAAGCCTCTTACCATATGAATATATTACTTGTCCACGTGGGAGTGATTCACTCTTAACTAACTTCTTAATTTGTACCTTTCTTCCTCTCATTAACTTCTTGCCTCTTATTTTTCGCTTGTTAAAACTTTTATGTATAAATTTCAGGATATTTCCATATTAAAAAGGCATATTTTTTCTCTTAAGTAGCCTAATTATAAAACCAAAAGAGAATAAGGTAGACAAAACTTTAACAAAAATATAAGAGGGCAACATTATTATAATTGAAACAACAATAACAACAATATTAGCCTTATCCCACTAAGTGGGGTTGGCTACATGGATCATACGATGCCAATGGACTTTATCAAACACCATTTCTTCAAATAAATCATTTATCAAGAGTTCACGCCTTATAATTTCTCTTAATGTTCTTTTTAGTCTTCCTCTACCCTTTTAATAAGACTCTAAGTCATTTAATCAACTCTCCTTACTGTCTCCTCTTGTCCTCTTCTTTGTACATGCCCAAATCACCTTAAATAATTTTCCATTATTTCCTCTTCAATAGGTGCTACTCCGATCTTTTCTCGTGTACAATTATTTCGTATCTTATCCATTCTTGTATGATTATACATCCATCTCAACATTTTCATCTCTGCTACTCTTATCTTATGCTCTTATTGCCCTTTCAGAGCTCAACATTCACTATCATATAGTATCGCTGGTCTTATAGTAATCTGATAAAATTTCCCTTTAAATTTAGTAGATATCTTATGATTACAAATAATTCCTGAAACTTTTCTCTATTTTAATCACTTAGCTTGTATTTTATGCATAACATCCCCATCAATTTTACCATGATTCTGTAAAATTGATCCTAAATATTTGAACTTTGACATTTTTGGAATGGTGTGCTCTCTAATTTTTACTTCTAAATTGTAATATCCTGAAATTTTTTTTAAATATTTAAAGCTTAATATTTCAAAATCTATAAGGAGTTTGCATAAATGGATATACGCCGTTTTGTATAATATAAGGCAAAGAGGTCAATTATCTCGGTCAGAAGGAAAAATGAGAAAATGATCATTTTTGCCCTAGGAGAAAAAAATAAAGGAAAAGAAAAGAAAAAGAAAAGTAAAGGAAAAAAATGAGAAGAATGGCGGTGGACGTACGAAGGGATTGAAGTAAATTTTATGAATTTTGGGGAAAATTACATTTAAGACCTGAAAGTTTTAAAAATTATAGATATATCCCAGGTCAAGGGTATTTTTGTAAATATGAAAAATTATAGTCAAAATGAAGCTTTCAATGAGCTAAGACCAATGGAATATAGTATAGAATTTATTAAGATCAAAATAATATTTATTGGGTAATTATGATTTAATATTAATATCTTACCTAATAAATATCAGTCTGGACTGCAGGAAGAAGCAATATTCATTCAAGAAAAATATGTGAATCTTATATTTGGACCAATTGGGATAATTATATTATGGGAATTTTATGATTATAATCAGTATCTCAATGATAGTAAAATATAGTGCTAAAGTAGCTTTAATTGTTCAGACCGGTCCAGGATATATCTGGATAAGTAAATATCTAAAATTTTTGGACCAAAATATTCCCTATTTCGTGGCCAACAAGCTGCACATGGGAAAATATATTATTAAGTAGTTTATGTCATTTTCCCAAGAATTTTCAAGAGACAAAGTTGGTAAAAATTGATTGGCTCACATCCTTTATTAATACTCCCTCATGTTGGACGTTCTTGGCACTTGAAAAGAAGGAAGAAGCAGCTGCATACAGTGAAGAAAGGAAGGAGGAACGTGAGGAGCAAGAGGAAGAAAAGAGAGAAGGAAAAATCAAGAAAAATAGGTAAAAATCTTCTCTCAACTTCTAATGATTTTTCCTTCAAGTTTTGAATGGTTTAAGGTTAGTTTTCTTGAGTTCCTCTTCTCCTCCTTTGCTGTAAATTTTGTCCAAGATAAAGGAGTTAGGAAAGAAAGTGATTTTTTGCCATAAATTAAAGAGAAGCGTAAGATTAAGTGAAAGGAACCAGGTTTGGTATGTTTGAAAGTAAGAAAATGAAAATCACTTCTTTCCTCTTCCAATCCTTGTTTTGGTCAGTTTAATATGATGGGAAAGAGTTTGATTTTCATTAATTTGACGCTAAAAATGGATTCTCCATGGTCCAAAACCTTGAGAGCAAGTTTGGGGTTAAATAAAAAGCTTAAGGTGAAGAAAATGAAATTCTAGAGTTTTGTGAGTCTTTAAGAAGTAACTCATGAAACCAGTGAATAAAGTGAGTGTTTGATGGTGTATTAGGAATTGATAAAATCCAAGTAAGTTCTTGAAGGAGGTGGAACCAAGTGGTGAAGCATTAGATTCAAGAGGAAAAGCCAAAGGAATGCTTCAAGGTAGCTAAGTTTCATATTCTTACTTTTTGTTCTTTCATTGTCTTTCTATGATTAAATTGTGTTGCCATATTGAAATTGTGATTTCTTTGATTGGTCTTGGTTGTTAAATGAGGGGTTTTATTCCTTGGGATGTCCATTTTCTAAGCCGTTATGCTGCCAAATTTTTTATGACCAATGTGGCAATTTATTGTTTAAATGTGATTGATGTGATTAAATGTGATCAAATGTGAGTTATTTGACATGATTGACATAATTGTATGAAATGTAACTTGCTATTGAGATTGCCCTCAATCTCATCCCCTCAAGTATCCCAATGATAGGCACAGGATATGACAAATGAGTCTAAAGAAAAGGCAAGGAGAATGAAGAAGAGAATGATGCTTGATGGTGTTTTCAAGCTATGAGTGTATATTTTGAAATTATATATAAAACCATGTATATGCTTTTAGATCAGTGCCATTGTGCTATTATGTCCTTATGAGTATTATGAAATGTTTGGCATGGATTTGAAATATGGAATGATCATGTGAGCTTTTTATGAAGTCTTCTTTGCCATGTTATATTGTTAGAAGTTCATTTTGTAGTAATGAAAGTAACGTTAATACTGTTTGATAGAGACAGGGCAAGTAAGTCAAGTGTTATATATGCTCTGAAAGTAGAGAGAACAAGCTTTCTAATGAGCTAAAGAACACTTAATTTGGATATGTGTACAATTTATAGTATATTTTTGAAATTAAGGGTCAAAACTGGATAGTAAAGTAAAAGCTGTGAATTTCACTGTAAGTATCACTTACTTTGAAAGAGAGTATAAAATCGTACATAGCTCTAAAAATTCAGTGATTTACATGTTTGAAACAACCTGTGTTTTGAGTTCAATATGCCACTGGTTTGAGTTCAATTGGAGCTGTACAATGAGAGATGTACAAGTTTTCCCAAGACTGTTCTAGTAAAAGTAATGTTTTGATCCCTAGTGATGCAAATTGATGTTGTGCCCTGTCTAGACTAAATAAATGTATAATAAAAATATGAAGGTAAGTAGACATATATATTGTCACACCCGGAAAAATGCGACGAAAGGAAAAAAAGAGAACAAATCGAGAACCCGAAAAAATAGAGGAGAGCAACCGCGACACTAGGGGAGACGGGCACGGTGGCAAACTGAAGGGAAGCACGCGAAGAGGGGGAAAACCACAAAGAAACCAGAGAGAGCAGCGGTAGGCCAGAGAAAGAAAAAAAAGAAGAAACCGAGGGAGGCCGGGCACCGAAAAAGAGCAGAGGAGGCCGGAGCTCCAGAAAAGAGACGGTGAAGCTAGATCCACGGGAAGCGAGTGAACTGAGGGGGATTTTTCTAGGTAGAGAGACCTGAGGGGACAACTGAGAGAGCATGGGAAACCGAAGGCATGAGAGGAAAGCAACCAGAGCCACACTCCACCGGGGAGCAACCGAAATCGCGGAGACCAAAGGAGCCCGAGAAAATTGAAAACGGGGCAGAGCACTGAAGAAAGGGCCGTATGCGAAAGAAACAGAGGGGGGGTGAACCGAGACACAAAGATAAGAGGAGTGGGAGTTGTTCAAGGTTTCCATTATTGAATCATCCATATAGGTAAGGACTTCTCTCTTAATCGTTGCTATAGCTGGTATCTTGGAACAATATTTCAGTGGTTAAATGCTCTGGGTTTAGCCCTATATGTATGATTTGGGGTTTGCGTATATTTGTGCTTTGTGTGGTGGAATATGTTGATTCTGCATCTTTTTTGAATGACAAAGATGTCATATCTGCATGACTACTAGGTGTTTGAGAAAATGTTTGAATGGGGTTTTGTTTGTTTAGGTTGTGGTAGTGGTCATGGACATAGGCATGAATACATAATACTTAGGGGTTTCGGGTTTACTCTGCATCTCTGTTAACCTCATAGGTTAATACACTAGTTGTTATGTTATCCATGTGTCTTTTATTGCGTTGGTCTTCTACTATGTGCTTCTGATCGTTGATGTTTCCTGCATATTATGTCATTATTTAAAGAAAACATAATTGTTTTTCTGGTGAGCTTTAAGCAAGACTGAGGATCATGTGTCTTGAAATCAAAATTGGGTCTTACGAACTTGGCTGGGTTGAGGATGCTTGAAGTTAATCATTGTACTTTAGTTCTATTGAGGAGTGATGTGTAATGTTCAAAATTGATTCTTGATCCCACTGACTCTATAAACTTGGCATTTTGTTTGAATGCTAAAATGTTTTAAGGTTTACATTTAGGAATTTGGATTAATTAAAGAAGTTAAAATCTCCTTTTGCCCATGTCATGTGAAGATGATAATTTGAATCCAAGATGTGAGGGAAGAGGGATGGACCTTGAGTTTTGATTTTATCATACGTCTTGTTGTTGAGATAATTTTTTACTTATTTGTGAGCAATATTAGCGGGATATGACATTGATTGTATTTTGGGTTGAATTGCTCTTCAAGTGAATTTCTAATATATTGTTTTTATGTGGCTTTTAATGTATGTGGGATCATTTGGTCGAGATGCACAAGCTGATCAAAGTAAGGAGGAAAGTGGAGTATAAAGCAAAATAGTTTGACCCTCTTTCTTGCCTTTTATACAACTCTTTCATTGTTTGGAGTAAACTATTACTTGAGTCTACATATGAACACATACATAAAGTCTTACATGTTTGTAGATATTTTCCATAATGTATTTTTTTTTTTGCTTTTAAAATTGGTCACGAAGGTTTTTAGAGCTTTTGTAGATCTTGAAACAATTACACCGTACGAGCCTATGGGGCTGCATGAGTGAGTTAATAAGATTCACTTATAATAATAGATCCCAATGAGCTTTCCACTTCATTTTTCTGTTGAAAATAAATAAATAACTCTTTTTTGTATAAACTTTTATATATTTCAAAATATTTTACACAAGATAACCATATTTAGTGATTTTACTTAAAATAAAATAAAATAAAAAAATGAATAAAAAAATAAAATAATAATAATAGGAATAATGAATTTAATATCCACACCACGTGAGTTTTCAGAACCCACGCAGGTATTTAAGTTTACTGAGTTATCAATTGAAATTGCGAATCCACGTAGATATATCAATTAAATGACTCTTTTCAAGAAAATAATTATATTTCATAAAAAAATAAATTATAATATCTTAACCAGTTTTTCCCAATTTTATCTAAAAATATATAATAAAATTTTCATTTGAAAAAAATATAGTAGTATCTTCTAAAGTTTTGCTTTAAAGGTACAATAAAACCTTTATACCGCGAGGTTTAGGACTTCTGCAAGTGATTAAGGAATCAATTTATCGGGTATGGCCATGAGTCTGCAATGATGGATTGGTCCTCTTTTTAAAAGAAAAATTCTCAAAAGTATAAAAATATGTTATTTCAAAAGTCAAAAATCAAATAAAAGCATTTTCAAAAATCCAAAAAACAAAAAGAAATGTTTTCAAGACAAAAGAAAATAAGAGTAAGTAAAATGGAATTAAATTGTCTTTTGCAAATTAAAACACACCAACTCAATCTTAGAAAATTGTTTTGTTTGCAAAAAGTTAAATTATTTTTCATTAATTTTCTCTTATTATAAAAATTAAAAAAATATCAACCAACAGACATGCATTTCTAGTCCCGAACTACGTGGACTTTGATCCCTATCATAGGATACGTAGGCCCCATGTTCTGATCCTGGGTCAAGTCCGCATTTGTAAATAAATAAATATTTTCTGATTTATTCGGTGTTTTTCCCTTAATTTAATAAATATTTTCCAACTTATTTTTCCAATTTCTTTTCTTTTTTTAAATCTCCTTAATTTCTAATGTAATTTATTTTCTTATTTTTGTTTTCCAAATTTCTCAAAATTTCTTAATTTCTTCTCTCCCCTTATTCTCGCATGTGGATGATAAAAGGAAAACCAAAATATATTTTTAAGCCATATTAATTTACACAATCACTGTAAGGTAACCGTTTCTAGGAACGGGTGTTGTGGGATGTCTAACACCTTTCCCACACACAATCGACTCCCAAATCCAACTCTGGTTACGCAGACCATCCTTTTCCTCTTTAACTCGGTTTCCCAAGATTTTTTCTTAAAATTTTGGTGGCGACTCCTCACAAGTCGGTTTTCGCAAGAAAACTCGATTTGTTCTCCTTTTTTCCTTTCGTCGCATTTTTCCGAGTGCGACAGCTTGGCGACTCCACTGGGGACATTCGAGAGTCAAGCCTATATATGTTGATTGTGTTTATAATATGGCTTTATATTTATTTTGGTTTTTCTATTAATTGTTATTTGCCGTGCGTGATAACATATTCTAATCGTTCACATGCTTCTTTTATTTTTCTTTTGTTTGAATAGCATGCTATTGGATAGGTGGAGTGATTTACATTGCTCTCACACGCCTCCCTGTTTATTTGTTGTTTGAATAACATGTCTTAGGGTAGATAACATGCGGATTGAACCTTAGGATAGATGACTTTACATCCTGTGTTTCTTTCTTGCAATTGTGATTTGTTGGATAGGTGTGGGTTAGGTAATGCATAAGTACAGGTTTGTACGCTCTCCTCACACACTGTTCACCGACACAATTCTCCTCACACACATTTTGGGCCCTATACCCGGGTCTGTGAGCACCTTAGGCTAGCGGAAGTTTGTAATGGTTTCCTCATGGGTTTTTGGAACTCATGACGGTTACTATGAAGACTTCACTCAGGTTGTATCTTATGCAACAAGTGCAGTTCCCAAGGAGCTTTTGAGCCTTTGGAGAATTGAATTTGTTAAATAAGATCCTCACCATGTGGTGGGGGTAACTTGGGGACCTTTAGAGAGTGATAGAACCACCTTGAAACCATGTGCGTTAGCAGGCAAATTTAGTGGCTAACCTCATTAGTTAATGCCTGACCACGTAGGGTAAAAAGACTCACTTGAGGATTCACTCTGAATAAGACACAGGAGAGCACATTCCTTTCTCATCATGCATCATGACATGGCGTCAATATAACCTATCTTAAGAATGGTGACAAATTGTTACCTTCACCAGAGCAAGTATCACATGTCATTATGAGTTGATACAAGGCGATGAAGGTGATTGCATTAAAAATCTAACTTCAGGCTGTGGGGTCTCCGACCCCAGCTTAGCATTGAGTCCATGCATCTTTGCTGCATTATAGCATGAACTTTACTCTAAGCCATGAGTTAATAAACAATCTAATAATAGAAATTAATCTTAATTAATAACCTTGGCAAAAAAAAAAAACGCACATAGCTTCGTCAACATTGGTCACATAGAATTGCAGGTTTTATGTAGGCCAATATTTGTTAAATTTCCCCAGAGACTGTGAGTTACCGGAGGAAAATTAACACCCAATAAAACAAGTGACTTTATGGATTGTTCATTTTTGGACAGGTAATGTATATGGTATTTTCAACTCCAGAATTTCCTTATCTATAAGTCCTTGATACTAACACATCTCAATCCATAGCATGCATCATGTTTTAAATGAATAAATTGATCCTCTTGTTACAAGAGGTAAGATAAAATGGTGCTTCCTAAATAAAGGCAGTTATCCCATCCCAAGGCACCACATGAGTTTTCGAGTTTGCCATACTCGATCCAAAGGCTCTTACAATAAGTGGGTAATAAAAATGCATACATGCATATTCATAGAACATTCAAGCATTTAATAAATTTGGAATTTATAAAATGTAAGATTATTGGTCCTTCATAGTGAACAAGTCATGTCAAGTCAATGCCTAGGTCTAAAGGGGAAAATATCCAATTAAAGAAGTTAGTGAAGCAATTTGATAATCTCGCTTCCACCCTTTGCTTCTCATGTCACCATCATATCGCTTACTTGTTGTCAGACTCCGTCCCACTCAAAACCCATCAGCAATTATCAAACATGATTCATATGCTTTTGTCTTTCCCTTGGGAAGAAATTAACATAGTTAGCAAATGGGTCATAATACTCGGCTTAAGTGCTGGGTGTCTTTGGACAAAATTAGAAAAGAAAATGAGAGAATAATGACCGGGCCAAAGTGACACATTCACTCATGGAAATCAT
The DNA here is from genome assembly GCA_026686845.1 of Adenanthera pavonina. Taxonomy (NCBI): domain Eukaryota; kingdom Viridiplantae; phylum Streptophyta; class Magnoliopsida; order Fabales; family Fabaceae; genus Adenanthera; species Adenanthera pavonina. Next base: position 18,721,557 of record JAIVEN010000017.1, read on the forward strand.
CCACCACTAAGAACCGCATGAGACCTCTAACATGGCATTTCTTCATTTAATAAAGCTTCCAAAGCCAAGATTTATCACTTAAATTTGCTTTCTTTAACTATGTCAATGTCGATGACATACATCTCTCTCTTACCCTTACTTGTTCATTCATTCCATCATTCATTTGAACATCCCCCACATATTTCTCCCAATACTTCAGGAACCAAAAATTTTGTGCATTATCCCCGATGAAAATACTTTAATTGATATGGGTAAAAGGTAAAGTCTAAGACAACTTCTGTCGCCTAGCTTGTTAAAATAAAAGAAGAACAAAAAGAAAAAATGAAAAAGAATAAAAAAGAAAAAAGAGAAAGAAAAAAAGAAAAAGAAAAATAAGAAAAAAGGCAAAAAAAAAAAACAAATAAAGAAGGGAGACAGAAGAGAGGTGCATTTACCTGTCCTGCAAACGAGTCAAGTTAAAGATATGAGGCATTCTTTCTCTCCCCAATTTGAAGGAGATACCTTAGTCACCTTAATTGAGCCAGAAGCAGTAGCATTCATTTCACTCCCCCAAAACCAATTAACGTTCGGGATGGGGCAATTTTAACATGTTTTATGCTGAAAATTCAAATATCAAGAGAGGATCAAAATATTCTTTTGCCTACCTTCATATGATCTTATTCCAAGCTCATTTTCACTATTTTCACCCACTGAAAATTCTTTACATTCCCTGACATGGTTTAAGCTTGAGAAGCAATGAGAATTAATTTTGTAGAATCGCTTAGACATGTAAGCCAAAAGGAGGAGAAAAAGAAAAAATGAACAAAAGAAAAGTAAAGGAAAGGAGTATCAATGGAATAAAATCTTTTGGCTAGAAGAGATCCAAATCCAAATTCTCCAAGCAAAAAAAGAAGAAAGAAGGAAGAAAAAGAGAGAAAAAGAATAAAAGAAATAAAAAAGAAAAATGAGGTAATGAGGCTTTCCAAGCTTGCACAGCAACTAAAGCAAAATTCTCATTGTGAACTCCCTTGAATCTCGGGACTTTATATCCATTCTTTTTTAACCCATTATTGTGCCCTCCATCTTAATCCATATCCTTGCCCTTCATGACCGTATTATAACCCTGAAATCCTCCCTTGTTAGGTGAATTTCAGCATAAAAACATGTTTAAAAGGTTAAGGAAGATAGAGGGTGGGGTATTTTGAGCCTAATATCTTTTCATTTCATGAGCCCATTTACCCAAGCCACATTACAAACCCTAAAAATCCTCATTGAGATTTGACTTGTTTGGCAAGTGGGGCAACTATTTGGCAGAGGAAAGTTTCAAGACCAAGATAACTTGCACTGGGGCAAAGTTCATAGGGCAAAATAAAATCTTTTACTCATATCAATGACGTTTTTTTCAAAAGGGTCATGCCAAAATTAGAATGTGTTATTCAGCTATTCCCATTTCCATTTCACCGTATTTCATGTTGGCCTCGCTCGAGAATGCTCCAAGATCAGAATTTAGGCATTTTTTTTTCTTTCGCTACATTACTTCCCACTTCACTATTCCTGAAAATTGCGCATTGCATCACCCCTTATTCATGCTCTAAACCTTTCCTTGCACCTAAACGGTGCCATATTTTCCACTTGCCACAAGGCTTCTGTCTTTTCCCCAAATATAGCTTTATGTCCATAGTGTCTGACTGTATTGACCATGTTAAATAAAGCAAGTACAAGTTTTACTCATTGGCTTTTCAAGCATTATTGCTGAAGATAGATAAGGGAGACAATCATATCAGGCCAACATTCCAAGTTAGGGCTAATAAATTCCCCTGGAATATCAAATATAGACTGAAGAAAGCCTTGGATGTCCGAAAGTGCACATACTCCCTTAGAGCTCATTCATGTAGTGAAAATGTTATAAAGTCATTGGTGTAAGTGAGGATTTCCATTAGGCAAAGGGAAGACTTTTCTAGCTATTGAGGACCAAAAATCCTACATTTTGTAAATCTCAAGTATTTTGCATCAGACATTACCTGCACAATAAAACAAAGTTTCCTTCACACATGCATCAAGTGTTTCATTTGTGTATATATTCTCCTATTGAAACAAAAGTCTGCATCCATGGCATAGACATTTCATTGCAAACATTGCAGTTTATAAGCTTCCATTTGGATGGGGTGCGAATAGAAAATCTTGCATCATCCGCGGCATATAACATCAAGTTGATTCTTGTCAAAAAAAAAAATAAAAAACAAAAAAATCACATTGCATATGCATTTTTCCTTACATGCATAGATTCCCATTCAAATTTGGGCCAAAAAAATCATATGCATTTCCCTTGAATGCATTACATAAGTAAATTCTCATTTGAATTGAAAAAATCACATTGCATATGCATTTTCCTTACATGCTTCACCTAAATAGATTCCTATTGGGGTAAAAAAAAAATCACATATGCATTTCCCTTGCGTCCATCACATAAGTAAGTTCCCATTTAAATTGAAAAATCATCATATTTCGTATTCATCTTCCTTGCATGCATAAAAAAATAAAAGACCAAAAAAAAAAATAAAAGACAAAAAAAAATAAAAATAAAAAAAAAATTCAAACAAATCACATTTCCCACACATTTTTCTTAATAAATTCCCATTCAAATTGGGTAAAAAAAAAAATTTCTTTTCACATACATCTTTATCACATGCATAACATAAATAAATTTCCGTTCAAATCGGGATAAATATCAGAAACTTTATGTTTCACATGCATTTTATAGGCATTGTCCTTTGCAGGCATAAAAAGGAAAAAAGAGTTCTCACTCAAATTGGGGCATAAATTTTATTCTTGCTTTTCACAAGCATGGTCTTTGCATACTTTGCATCAAAATTAGCTTCCAACCAAATTGGGGTAAAAAAAAAAAAGATCTTGCATTTCTACCTGCATGTACTGTATCACAATAAATTTCCCCTCAACTTAGGGCAAAAACAAAAAAAAAATCATTTCACATGCATTCACTTTGCATACATTGCATCAAAATTTGTTCCCACTCAGATTGGGGCAAACATGGAAAAAATGCATTTTACATTGTATCAAAATAAGCTTCTAGGCAGATTGGGCATACATGACAAATCACGCATTTAACATGCATTTTCTTTGCATACATTGCATTAAAACTGGCCCACTCAAATGGGGTAACAAAAAAGAAAAACAAAAAAAATTTCCTCATCTCACATGCATTTTCTTTGCATACATAACATAAATAAATCCCCATTCAAGTTGAGGCAAATATGAGAAACCATATACATCTTCCATTGGCTGCATTGCTTCACAAAAGTCCCGACTCAAAGCAAGGCATAATAAAAAAAAAATCTCATTTCACATGCATTTTCTTTGCATGCAAGCATAAATAAATTCCCATTCAAATTAGGGTAGACATGGAAAATCTTGCACTTTACATCCATTATCTCTGCACGTGTTGCATCATTCCCACTCAAGTTGGGGCACACATGAATAAGTTTTCACCTTTCATGCATCTTATTTGCACACACAACACCATGAAAATTCCCACTCCAATCGGGACAAAACATGAAGAATTTCACATTCCATATGCATTTTCTTTGCAAGCATAACAAAATAAATTCTCATTAAGAGTGAAAAAGAAAAAGAAAAATTGCACTTATTCTTGCATTTCACGCACATTACAATGTCCTTCATTGTCAGGGGCATAATAAGCCCTACAGCGTGACAGACATAAAACCAAAATCCTACGTCAGTGCAGGTACCCTTCAAATCCTGCGTCAGTGCAGGTACTTTTCAAATCCTACGTGAGAAGTAGGTACCCTTCAAATCCTATGTCAGTGCAGGTACTTTTCAAATCCTACGTCAGAAGTAAGTACCCTTCAAATCCTGCGTCAGTGCAGGTACTTTTCAAATCCTACGTCAGTGTAGGTACTTTTCAAATCCTACGTCAGTGCAGGTACTTTTCAAATCCTGCATCAGTGCAGGTACTTTTCAAATCCTGCATCAGTGCAGGTACCTTTCAAATCCTACGTCAGTGTAGGTACTTTTCAAATCCTACGTCAGTGTAGGTACCTTTCAAATCCTACGTCAGGGCAGGTACTTTTCAAATCCTATGTCAGTGTAGGTACCCTTTAAATCCTGCGTCAGTGTAGGTACCCTTTAAATCCTGCGTCAGTGTAGGTACCTTTCAAATCCTGCGTCAGTGCAGGTACCCTTCAAATCCTGCGTCAGTGCAGGTACCCTTCAAATCCTGCGTCAGTGTAGGTACCCTTCAAATCCTGCGTCAGTGTAGGTACCCTTCAAATCCTGCGTCAGTGCAGGTACTTTTCAAATCCTGCGTCAGTGCAGTACCTTTCAAACCCTGCGTCAGTGCAGATACTTTTCAAATCCTACGTCAGAAGTAGGTACCCTTCAAATCCTGCGTCAGTGTAGGTACTTTTCAAATCCTACGTCAGTGTAGGTGCTTTTCAAATCCTGCGTCAGTGCAGGTACTTTTCAAATCCTACGTCAGAAGTAGGTACCCTTCAAATCCTGCGTCAGTGCAGGTACCCTTCAAATCCTGCGTTAGTGCTCATATTTTTCAAATCCTGCGTCAGTGCAGGTATTTTTCAAATCCTACATCAGTGTAGGTACTTTTCAAATCCTGCGTCAGTGCAGGTACTTTTCAAATCCTACATCAGTGTAGGTACCTTTCAAATCCTGTGTCAGTGCAGGTATTTTTCAAATCCTACGTCAGGGTAGGTACTTTTCAAATCCTGCGTCAGAGCAGGTATTTTTCAAATCCTACGTCAGAGTAGGTACCCTTCAAATCCTGCGTCAATGCAGATATTTTTCAAATCCTACGTTAGTGCAGGTTTTTTTCAAATCCTACGTCAGAAGTAGGTACCCTTAAAACCCTGCGTCAGTGCAGGTACTTTTCAAATCCTACGTCAGAAGTAGGTACTTTTCAAATCCTGCGTCAGTGCAGGTACTTTTCAAATCCTGCGTCAGATGTAGGTATTTCTCAAGTCTCGCATCGTGAAGAGCATTCAAAGCCCTGTAACGGCAGGCACTCACCAAAGCCCTATGATATAAGCACTTCACATACCATCAAAGCCCAGTTCCGGCTGGCATCATTTAAAGCCCTGTAACGGCAGGCACTCACCAAAGCCCTATGATATAGGTACATCACTACCATCACAGCCCAATTCTAGCTGGCATTTTTCAAAGCCTATAACATCGGCACCCATCAAAGCCCTATGATATAGGCACATTACTACCACCCACAGCCCAAATCTGGCTGGCATTTTTCAAAGCCTTGTAACATCGGCACCCATCAAAGCCCTATGATATAGGCACATCATTACCACCACAGCCCAATTCTGGCTAGCCTTTTTCAAAGCCCTGTAATATGGGCGCCTCACTCCCATGGGGCCTTCACTATAATGTTTTAGGTTTTTCATTTTGTTATTGTTGTTCATGCATCTTGCCCCCCAAACAAAATACATATTTGCTTCTTCATTTATTTCTAAAGCGTGAATATCATTTCAAGATCTTCTCTGTTAGAAAACAAATGAAGAGGGGCTAGCTCATCAACATATTATTTTGTTTGAATCTCGCTTTCACTTTTGTTTTAGTCACATCACCATTTTAGTCTAGTGGCGTCACATCATCGCATGTTGCATCAGTTCGATCTCAACTAGAGATCGGCCATTCGTTTGTACATCTGTTAGAGCTGTGTTCCTTATCTAGTCATGCCTTAGTTCACCCTTGTTGCTGCATGTTTTCATTCACCATTTTCTTCTCAAATTAAATCATTCATACCAAAATAGGGTCTCATCCGCTTTAAGTTCATGTTATATTGCATCTTGTTGTGTCAGGGGCAAGTACGTCTTCATTTGTTTTGTACGGACAAAATTCGTGTTCTAATCTTTATTTGTTCCTTATGCGAGAACTCCAAAAAACTACATTTTCCTCATTCTCACATAAGAAACTAGTAAAGAGGGGCAACTGTGAACACCCCATTTTATCCGGGTATTTTACAAATAATAATAATAATAATAATAATAATAAAAGAAGAAAAGAAATAAAATAAAATAAAAAAATGAAAAAAAATAATAATAAAAGAAGAAGAGAAATAAAAGAGAATAAAAATAAAAAAAACTAATAAAAAACAAGGAAGAGAGAAAACTAAAACAAAAAATAAAATAAAAAAAATAAAAAACTAAAACCGAAAAAAATAATAATAACAACAAACCTAAATAAAAAAAAAGGGGGCAGCAGACTGAAAAAAAAAGCAAGCAGAGGGAGACACGTGAACTGGAAAAGAGACAGCAGATTGAAAAGAAAAAAGCAAACGAGGGAGCACGAGGAAGGGGAAAAACTGAGAGGACCGCAGGAGTGGAACTGAAAAAGAAAAGACAAAGTGGGAGAGAAAGCTGCAGGGAGCCGGAGGCGTGCACGAGAAAGAAACAGGGGGAGACGTGCATGGTTGAAAATGGAGAGGACGCACGCATGAAGGAGGCTGAGGACGATGGAGATAAAATGGAGGAAGGAAAAAGTCAAGAGGAGAGAGAACCGAAGGCGTGCACGAGAAAGAAAAGAAGGAGACCAAATCTGAGAACTCGAAAAAACAGAGGAGAGCGACCGCGGCACTAGGGGAGACGGGCACAGTGGCAGACTGAAGGGAAGCATGTGAAGAGGGGGAAAACCACGGAGAAACCAGAGAGAGCAGCGGCATGCCAAAGAAAGAAAAAACAGAAGAAACCGAGGGAGGCTGGGCATCAAAAAAGAGCAGAGGAGGCCGGAGCTCCAAAAAAGAGACGGTGAAGCTGGATCCACGGGAAGCGAGTGAACCGAGGGGGATTTTTCTAGGTAGAGAGACCTAAGGGGACAATCGAGAGAGCACGGGAAACCGAAGGCATGAGAGGAAAGCAACCAGAGCCACACTTCACCGGGGAGCAACCGAAATCGCGGAGACCGAAGGAGCCCGAGAAAATTGAAAACGGGGCAGAGCACTAAAGAGAGGGCCATATGCGAAAGAAACAGAGGGGGTGAACCGAGACACAAAGATAAGAGGAGTGAGAGTTGTTCAAGGTTTCCATTATTGAATCATCCATATAGGTAAGGACTTCGCTCTTAATCGTTGCTATAGCTGGTAACTTGGAACAATATTTCAGTGGTTAAATGCTCTGGGTTTAGCCCTATATGTATGATTTGGGGTTTGCGTTATATGTGCTTTGTGTGGTGGAATATGTTGATTCTGCATCTTTTTTGAATGACAAAGATGTCATATCTGCATGACTATTAGGTGTTTGAGAAAATGTTTGAATGGGGTTTTGTTTGTTTAGGTTGTGGTAGTGGTCATGGACATAGGCATGAATACATAATACTTAGGGGTTTCGGGTTTACTCTGCATCTCTGTTAACCTCATAGGTTAATACACTAGTTGTTATGTTATCCATGTGTCTTTTATTGCGTTGGTCTTCTACTATGTGCTTCTGATCGTTGATGTTTCCTGCATATTATGTCATTATTTAAAGAAAACATAATTGTTTTTCTGGTGAGCTTTAAGCAAGACTGAGGATCATGTGTCTTGAAATCAAAATTGGGTCTTACGAACTTGGCTGGGTTGAGGATGCTTGAAGTTAATCATTGTACTTTAGTTCTATTGAGGAGTGATGTGTAATGTTCAAAATTGATTCTTGATCCCACTGACTCTATAAACTTGGCATTTTGTTTGAATGCTAAAATGTTTTAAGGTTTACATTTAGGAATTTGGATTAATTAAAGAAGTTAAAATCTCCTTTTGCCCATGTCATGTGAAGATGATAATTTGAATCCAAGATGTGAGGGAAGAGGGATGGACCTTGAGTTTTGATTTTATCATACGTCTTGTTGTTGAGATAATTTTTTACTTATTTGTGAGCAATATTAGCGGGATATGACATTGATTGTATTTTGGGTTGAATTGCTCTTCAAGTGAATTTCTAATATATTGTTTTTATGTGGCTTTTAATGTATGTGGGATCATTTGGTCGAGATGCATAAGCTGATCAAAGTAAGGAGGAAAGTGGAGTATAAAGCAAAATAGTTTGACCCTCTTTCTTGCCTTTTATACAACTCTTTCATTGTTTGGAGTAACCTATTACTTGAGTCTACATATGAACACATACATAAAGTCTTACATGTTTGTAGATATTTGCCATAATGTATTTTTTTTTTGCTTTCAAAATTGGTCACGAAGGTTTTTAGAGCTTTTGTAGATCTTGAAACAATTACACCGTACGAGCCTATGGGGCTACACGAGTGAGTTAATAAGATTCACTTATAATAATAGGTCCCAATGACTTTTCCACTTCATTTTTCTGTTGAAAATAAATAAATAACTCTTTATTGTATAAACTTTTATATATTTCAAAATATTTTACACAAGATAACCATATTTAGTGATTTTACTTAAAATAAAATAAAATAAAAAAATGAATAAAAAAAATAAAATAATAATAATAGGAATAATGAATTTAATATCCACACCACGTGAGTTTTCGGAACCCACGCAGGTATTTAAGTTTACTGAGTTATCGCATGAAATTGCGAATCCACGTAGATATATCAGTTAAATGACTCTTTTCAAGAAAATAATTATATTTCATAAAAAAATAAATTATAATATCTTAACTAGTTTTTCCCAATTTTATCTAAAAATATATAATAAAATTTTCATTTGAAAAAAATATAGTAGTATCTTCTAAAGTTTGCTTTAAAGGTACAATAAAACCTTTATACCACGAGGTTTAGGACTTCTGCAGGTGATAAAGGAATCGTTTTATCGGGCATGGCCATGAGTATGCAATGATGGATTGGTCCTCTTTTTAAAAGAAAAATTTTCAAAAGTACAAAAATATGTTATTTCAAAAGTCAAAAATCAAATAAAAGCATTTTCAAAAATCCAAAAAACAAAAAGAAATGTTTTCAAGACAAAAGAAAATAAGAGTAAGTAAAATGGAATTAAATTGTCTTTTGCAAATTAAAACACACCAACTCAATCTTAGAAAATTGTTTTGTTTGCAAAAAGTTAAATTATTTTTCATTAATTTTCTCTTATTATAAAAATTAAAAAAATATCAACCAACAGACATGCATTTCTAGTCCTGAACTACGTGGACTTTGATTCCCATCGCAGGGTTCGTAGGCCCCAGGTTCTGATCCTGGGTCAAGTCCGCCTTTGTAAATAAATAAATATTTTCTGATTTATTCGGTGTTTTTCCCTTAATTTAATAAATATTTTCCAACTTATTTTTCCAATTTCTTTTCTTTTTTTAAATCTCCTTAATTTCTAATGTAATTTATTTTCTTATTTTTTTTTTCCAAATTTCTCAAAATTTCTTAATTTCTTCTCTCCCCTTATTCTCGCATGTGGATGATAAAAGGAAAACCAAAATATATTTTTAAGCCATATTAATTTACACAATCACTGTAAGGTAACCGTTTCTAGGAACGGGTGTTGTAGGATGTCTAACACATTTCCCACACACAATCGACTCCCAAATCCAACTCTGGTTACGCAGACCATCCTTTTCCTCTTTAACTCGGTTTCCCAAGATTTTTCCTTAAAATTTTGGTGGCGACTCCTCACAAGTTGGTTTTTGCAAGAAAACTCGATTTGTTCTCCTTTTTTCCTTTCGTCGCATTTTTCTGGATGCGACATATATCTTTCCAATGGCATATAGAATACATGATTTGGCTCAATATAGAGTTAGATATGAATTTTTAAAATTACGGCCAAAATCCTGGAAAAAAGAGAAATGACTATTTGTACAGTGTAAGTTTGAGTAATAAATTGTACTAATTGATCAGGTTAAAGGAAATTTTCATATTTTTATATTCTATATCATGTTTCTAGCTTCATTTAGAGACTTGAACCACATTGATACGATTTTTCTGAATTAAGTTATGATTTTTCAAAATTCATCCAGAAAACTTGAGAACCAAATGAATAGTACCACTTTTTTTTATTTAAATATTTTGGTTCTATTAATGGTTCAAGCTCTTAGTATGAGCTAATTGGACATTGTACATATTATAATATATGAGAAAATATAGATAAAAGTAAGGTGTTATATTTTTTGGTATCAGAGCCAAAGGTCTTGGCTTTTAGAGCAAAGATCTGGGCAAATTTTTGCATCAAGAGAGGAAGGTAATCCTCTTAATTAGAATATTCCCTTTGAATATAAGAAATATTACTTTTGAGAAACTGGCCTAAGAATGTTTAGTGGCCTCTTGTTACATAAATCGTTTCTAACTGGCCTCTTGTTAAATTTGCAATGCATATATTCCGATTTACTTCAACTCAAACTAAAACATTTTAATTCTAAAGTATGTTTTTATAACTCCACTTTAGATTTGACCTTTTCTCTTGAGTCCTCAATTAAAACTATATCATTCATGAAAAATATACACTTAGGAATTTCCTCCTATATATGTTCTGTTAGAACATCCAAAACCAAATCAAACAAGTATGAACTCAATGAAGATCCTTGATGTAAACCTATCCTTATAGGAAAGTTTTTTGTCTCACCTCCAGGAGTTCTCACACTTGTTGTTATCCCATTATATATATCCTTTATAGCTCGAATATAAGTCACACGAACACATTTTTTCTCCATTACTTTCCACAATATATCTCTTGATATTCTACCATAGACTTTCTCCAAATCAATGAAAACTATATGCAAGTTTCTCTCTTTACTCCGGTATCTTTCAATCAAACTTCTTAATAAATAAATAGCCTCTGTTATAGATTGTTCTGACATGAATCCAATTGGTTTTATGAAATATGAGACTTTTTTCTTAGTCTATACTCAATCACTCTTTCCCAAAGTTTCATCGTATGACTTATGAATTTTTTTCCCTGATAATTAGCACAATTCTAAATATGTCTTTTGTTTTTGTATATGGGCAATAAAGTGTTCTTTCTCCATTTCTTTGACATTTTCTTTAACCTTAAAATCTTGTTAAAAAGCTTAGTTAGCCACAAAACCCTCTTCTTTCCTAGGTACTTCCAAACTTCAATAGTAATACCATCGGGCCAATAACTTTACCATTATTCATTCTCTTAAAAGTTTCTTTTACCTCTCAAACCCGGATTCTACGATAGAAACTTAAATTCAGTTTATCTTCGTAAGTTGCTAAACCTTCTATATCACTAGTCATACTTAATCCATCATTGAAGAGCTTGCAAAAGTAGTTCTCTCATCTTTCTTTAATATCATTATTAGTAACCAAAACTTTTCCTTTTTTATCTTGCTTGATCCAAATCTCTTTATTTTTTTCCCTATTCTTGACAATTTTATAAATCTTACGTTCACCATTCTTCATTCCTAAATCTTAAGAGAATTTCTCAAAAGTTTTAGATCTAGCCTCGCTCACTGCTTTCTTAATCTCCTTTCTAACTAAACGATAACTCTTCCAATTTTCCTCATTATTGCACAAATGTAAGGCTTTGAAACATTTTTTTATGTTTAACTTTCTCTTACACATTCTCATTTCACCACCAAGACTCTTTATCTCTAGGTCCAAAACTTTTGTTTTCACCTAAAACTGCTTTAGGGGTATCCCTGATCATTTTAACCATCTCATCCCACAAGATGTTAGTACTTCTTTGCGAGTCCCAATTAGCTTCCTCCAATACTTTTCTCATAAATGTCACTTGTTGTTTACCTTTTAGTTGCCATTACTTGATCCTAGAATTTAAAACTTTTCAACTTTTCAGTTTATAGCTCTTAACCAGCACATCAAAGACCAAGATCTTGTATTGTGAAGTTAAGCTCTCACTAGGGATCACTTTACAGTCTTTACAAGTTCTTCTATCTGAATTTCTTACAAAAAAGAAATCAATTTACGACCTTTGGGTTCCACTCTTATATGTGACTAAATGCTCCTCCCATTTCTTAAAACAAGTGTTCATAATCATGAGGTTATAAGCCATTGAGAAATCAAGAATGAAATGTTCTTCCTCATTTAATTCTCCAAAACCAAAATTGCCATGAGCTCCCACATATTGCCTTGTCTTTTTTTTTACATGACCATTAAGGTTATCACCAATGAAAATTTTTTCCTTTTGTGATATGTCTAGAACTAAGCCTTCAAATTTTCTTAAAATTTATCCTTAATATGTGTTTCTGACCCTACTTGAGGCGCGTAAAGTTAAATACTAATAACATTGAAAGTATAGTATTTAATAGTCAATTTTAAGGATAAGATCTTATTTCCAATTCTTCTGACTCCCACCACATTTTTTTTTCCAAACTTTGTCCACAAGAATACCAATGTCGTTCCTTACTCTGATCTTCCATATATACCAAAGTTTAAAACCAGTAGTGTTTATCTTTTTCACTTTTTCTCCAACCCATTTAGTTTCTTGAAGACAAAATATGTTAATTCTCCTTCAAATCATAGTATCCACTACTTCTATAGATTTACCTGTTAAAATACCCAATGTAACAGGTCTAACTGATTTAATATTGTATTTAAACAATACAGCGCGTTATTTCTGGGTAACGACTTAATCTTAGTACAAATATGTCTTTGATTCATGTCATAGAGATTCGACAGAATTTTATGTTGGTTGTCAAAAGCTTAACACAAACCCTCCTTCTTTATTTAGGTTTGGGACTGACTATGACACTACATAGATAGGTGGAGTTGAAACAAAAAGGAAAAATTACTCTCTTGCATAGAAAGAGGGACCTAAACTGCAATTAAGCACTATTATTATCACTCAAACTTGAGGTTTGCATCCAATTAATTTACTCACTGCATAACCTTACAACTTTGACGATTATTTTACAGCCCCTGGAAGAACAGGTTTATATATGTGTGTATATATTTGTGTGTGTGTGTGTGTATTTGGTAGGATGGAAAGTTAAGTAGGGAAAGAGAATGAGAATTGGGAAAAAATTTTCTCATATTTGGTATGCATCTTTATAGATTTCTTAACAAACCAACATTATCTCTCCCATGGGAGAGGGGATGCTACTCAAAAGGTGAGGAAAGGCGTGTATTGGGAAAACATTGTTACACAATTATCCTTATACATAAATAAATTTTTAACATGTCATGATTCTATAATAACAAAATTATCAATGGGAAAACAAATTGGGATATTTTTGGTCTTTTAGACATTTTTCCCATTCCTACTCTAATTTAGATTTGTTCATACCAAACTTGAGAATATATATGTATATATATATATTTCCTATTTCAAAATGATGTGTTGGTCAATGCAAAATACAGTTAGATGCCTTAGAAACAAAAGATCAAAGCTGATTGATTCCCTTCAATCAAACAATTGATATCAAGAATTCCAAGTGCCAAACAAAATGGAAAATCTCGGTAATCTGACAATTGCAAAGAATTCTAATATCAAACCAACTGAATTGATTTTTGGACGGGAAAAAAAAAAAGTCTTCAAGAAAGTGGATTTGGTCTTGGTGCTACTTTTTTAGATCTCTCCAGCTCCAACGCTTGGCTTTTATCCATCCCCGTTATCCATGTACTCATTTCATAATTGGTCTGCATTAAATTTATGAGTGTGATTTTTAAGGTTATACAGCAATGTGAAGCAACTGCTTTGAAATCACAAGCAAATTTCAACAATGTAAATAAAACATTTTGAGGAAAGTGAAGCTGAGAACAATAACTGGTACAAATTGCAAAGCTAACTGACACAACTAATTTTTCAGATTTACAATATTGCTCTACAGAAAGCGTAACTTTTGAGTTATGAAAGAATAGGAAGGAAGTTAAAAAGCAGAACAGAAAAATTGAACTAAGAAGCAAGAAATTGTACTCCGTTTAAGTGATTTAAGTGAGTTTTCGCCAGATTGATTTTGATGATGCATTTAGGCACTTCACTCGCAAGAAAACGAAGCCTGTCTTCAGAGGTCTTCCATCAACAAGCGAATTTTCATATATCTCCTTGCACTCTTGTATGACCTGGTTAACAAAAATAATTATATAAGAAATTTGAGAACAGTAAAAATTTCTTTTTCTACTTTAACCTATTTCTTCCCATTACAAGTTTGGGACATTTAGTCTCCATTAAAATGATAAAATTATTACCAATGGCCCCAGAAAATAAGTTCAATATGTTGTAGTGAAATCTGTACAAAACAATGTTTCCACTAAAATATGTTATATGCTCAAAACTTTTTAAGTGTCAGGCGTTGGTGATACATATTAGTTGATACCATGTAAAGCCAACGTGCATTTTTTTCTTTTGGTTAACTCTAAATTTCTATGAGGGAACTACAAACGCCTGAATTATTTGGTTCTCATTGAATTGAATATAACAACAATAACATTAGACTTATCCCACTACGTGGGGTTGGCTACATGAATCATATGACACCAATGGACTCTATCAAACACCATTTATGTAGTGTAATAGCCGGTCCCAAGCCCGGATAAAGGGGGAGGGTTGTGTTAGACTCTTGACAACTAACATAAAATTATGTTGAATGTCTATGACATTGAATTGAATATAACATTACAACTAAATAAATGCTCCATTAATATTCTCTACTTTAGCAGATGGTATTTCTTAAGTTCAATGTCAAACAAAATAATCACTGAATTTTATTTACCTCCTTGGCATCCTTCCGAGGAATGCCTTCTCGCATACCAACAAGCTTCTCAACAACTTCAGCCTACAGTAATAGCAGAGAAAAGTGATTCATCAACCAGGACTACTTTCAGTTTAAAATTTCATAATCTTTGAGACATTTTCTTCTATGAAAAACCGAAATATTTTATAAAGGATAAAGGGGGAGAACAATACAATAAACGTGAAGAGGACAACATAGCATTCAAACTTGATTTTTCATGCCAAAATATAAATATAAATATGTAACAATTGAGTAATGCTGGAAATCATGCGATTAGTAGCATTTATGGCATTTTTATCATGTGATTATTTTTGGCTTTTTATTATTTTTTTTGGTCAACTTTTATTTTTTTAATTTCAGTTTAATCCTGTAATATATTTTTTTTCGTAATATCTGTCGCCTGTTAATACCCCAAGATTCTTGGGCATTTCATGAGCAGATTCATGATAGGAATCATAGTGCTTTATGGAGGATTAATGGGCTGAAGTCAAATGCTTTTTTTTCCTTTATAGTTTCCTACTTTAAGAGTCTTTACTTCTATTGATGTTCACGTTTGTTTCCTTTTATTGGTGATTGGTTGAACCTTATGTGGCCTACATTCACCTATAAGTTGCAATCATTGTGTTTAAAATAAAATAAAAAAAAATTAGAGTAAAGACCATGGAATACTTTTATTTGCAGTCATAGGTTACTTAGCTATAATTGAAAATATTGACCATAATTTTACCGGGCAGTCTGGTTGGTGTTCAAGAATATTTGTATAGATGAGGGTGAAGGTATCCAAACTCTCTGCTGAAGCAAGTTCCCTTAGGTCGCTGAGTATCCTCAGTCTGCTTTCAACTTTCTAATCCAAAATGTCAAGGAAATTACAATAAGAAGCTGTACAACAGTATACCAATTACCAAGACTCAAACAGCATAATTTGTACATTAAGAATGACAACAGTTAAAGGCAAAATGAAGAGAACTTACAGAAGCACTTATATATTCCCTAAAAAAGTCCATGATAACCTCTTCGTCTAACCTCATCCTTTCAATCGTTTCTTCCTTAATGTAGTTTTTCTGCAATCAAATGACCAGTGAGAAAATAATGTCATATGAATGGTACGTTGCTACAAAGTGCACAGTTGAAGTCCGGAAATAGAAAAGATAATTAGTAATTTGAGTTCCGAACCTGTGACAAAAGATGATCAATATAAACAACAACTGTTTCCTCGAGGCAGGCCTCAGCAAATCTTCTAAAAGATCTTTCTTCAATGTACCTTGAATAAAAAGCTATAATGGGTAAGATTTCCACAATGGACTAGATATACAACAAGCAATAAATAATAATTATAAAAGAGCACGGTTACTGCTTGCTTCCCCATCACTGACTTGTTAAAAGAATGATGCAACATGACCCATGAAAACTAAAAACTCCAAAGAAAATCAAATGGTGTTCACATAGTTCATCAAACCTTTTTCTTCTGCTATTGCGAATTTCATTCATCAAGGTCAGGAATGAAACCAAGGATGCTGGAATACATAATGAACATCTCAAGGCTAGAAATGTCCTTTCTTCCCCTTCAATTTTATGCAATACACATCTACGGAAACACAGAAATGCCCCTTTCCTAAACCATTTCTTATATGACCCCAATTTGGACCCTTGATATGGAACCCCATGTTCTTGGTGGCAGAGGCCAGTGGCCTTCAAGGTCAGTTGGCAGTTTTGCTAAAATCAAGTGTATAGAACGTATGATTGCATGAACTGTCATTCTTCTCTCGTCTTTAATTTTCATATGATGATATCTTTTCCACCTCTTTGTGCTTCTTCTTCCTCATATAAAGTTTATTTTCTGTAAAAATGGACATGGATAGTATTAGAAGGTAGGCGTTCTATATAAACTACCCTTTCCACTATTTCCCTTGGAAATGTTGCCAGTAATTAAGCCAACCCTTCTATCTTTGTTGATTTTCTCTCTGCCCTCCCCTCCAAAAAGAAAATATGAGGACATTTAAACCTAAATACATTTTAAAATTCCCATAGTACCCGCAAGAATTTTGCTCTCCTTTATCCAAGACAACTCATGATCAAACATATGAAGCCATCAAGATGCAGACATGAACTCAAGCATTCACTCAGAACCACGCACCACAAGACCTTCAATCCTTGTTATCATAAGAAACTCTGTACAGTTTGTCAACTGAAATAAGGAATTGGAGGTCTGATGGTTCATAAAATATCAGTTCATGGTTTCTTGACTGAAACAAAAGAAAGCTGATGGGTGAAATATTTTGCCATTAAGTGGAACAATGAACAAATTAGAATACTGAGATTGGGAAATAAACTTACATTTTTATCTCGGAAAAATAATCATCGAATACTTCAACTATGCACTCAGTTACCTGCCCCTTGCTCCACTCTGGAATGTGCAAAATAGAAGACAACTTTTTTAATGAAAATGATTAAACATGTAGTAAGAACATGTGCTTGCAAAGACAGGAAAGAAAACATGATGAATTGACTTATTTGTAAACATTTAAATTTAATATTAGTACATGAAACATTTAACAACTGGTGTAGAGAAAGGAAACCTGGAATTTATCACAAAATTTAGAGTCCTCTCAATGGCTTTCTTCCTATGATGTCTTAAAAGTTCAACACAACAGCATTTTTTACACTCAAGAATTATTGGGAGAATAACAATATAGAGCTGAAGGACCAGGAAACATCCCAAAAGCACAAAGAAACAAGGCAAAAGAAAAGAGAGAAACAAAATTGCAACAGGGATCCTAAATTCCTCTGAAATCTGACAGAAGACCCATAGGCATACATAAGAGCCAGGAAAACTCTCCTATCCCAAAGAAGATTCAGCGTGAGATACAGCTGGGCAAGATTCTTGAGTTCACCTCCACCAAATGCAACACATGCCTACATAAAGAGCATGACTTCACCCCACCTCAACCTTTTTCCTTAACAAGATAGTCAACATTTTGGCTAGGCAAGTGAATCTGAGAAGTGGGAGGACAAATCTCCAGAATATCCATATACTGCATACAGAATATAGCACATGTGGATTTGATCTTGGAGAGATCATATTCTTATATAAGACTAGATTTGAAATTTTCATAGCCAGCTAAGTAGTATTTTTAGTGCTGATGTTACTAGGAAAGCAGAGCTAAGCCACAAAAACCAAAGCCACCCAGCAAAGCCTTTGCAGCTCAGATCCTTGAGCACTTAACTGGGGAAAAGATGTCTATTTTTATCAAATATTCCATTGGGCCTTCTCCACAACAGAGTTTGTACTATTACATTAAATATTATATGTACAATACTAGGTCGCTAGGAAACAGGAAATGATACTTAACCTGTCTGGTATAGTTTCGCCAACAACTCCTGGACACTGGGATCTTCAAAAATCAAGCACACAGTTTGATGCACAGCTTCCTGTCATTAAAATGCAAAATTTATAATATACTAGTTTAACCTCTTTCCAAATAACTGATATCATCAAATCAAATGGTTAAGTACATAGATAATGTTGATAAACTTTCATTTATGTGCTACAAATTAATAGGTGATGTTAAAGGATAAGAGATATGATAATCTGCGAAAGTGTTATGTTATCCATAAAAGAAATGTCAATGCTTGAACCAAAGGCACTTGGACAATCAATGGTTGGCTTAAAAATAAAAGACTAGTGGGTTTAAAGTTGGTATTCACTGTTAAGTAGAACCTAACGGAAGTCTAAAGTATAAACCGCTAAAAGCTATGTTGGTAGCTAAAGGGTTTCATTCAAACCCTATGGTAAAGACTAACAAGAGACATTTGCTCAAGTTGCACATTTTACACTATCAAGTTATTGTTCTCTTTGGGAGCATATTTTGGATGGCATCTTTGTCAAATAGACATCAATAATGTTTTCTTTTTCTTTTCTTTCTTTTTAAATAAATGGTATCTTGAGAGTTGAGAATAAAGTCAATGTGCAGATTCCCTTCAATGGTTATTTGTGTGAAGGCAAATATAAAGTGTGTAAGCTAAACAAGTCATTATACATCGTGGAGTAGTCTTCATGGGATTGGTTTGACAAGTTTACAAGAACAGTGAAGAGCTATGGATACATACAAGGGCCAAGCCAATCGATCATACCCTAAAGTTCTCAACTTCTCATTTGGAGGAAAGATTGTTGTTCTAATTGTTTATGTAGACAATACAATTGTTACCAGTGACTTTGAGAAGAAACAAATTGATTAAATGGTACACTTGCTAGAGAATTCATAATCTAGGATCTTGACAAGATAGGGTATTGAAGATTTAGATGAATAATTGTGGAGAGAATTTTTCGATCCCTCATATTGGTTCTCTTATTTATTGAAACCTATCACCAAAATATTAGGAGATCTTGATGATATTAGTTAGGATAAGATAAAATAAATAACTAGTCTAAACCTAACTAATATAAATCATAACAGAAAAGATAATTAAGAATAAAATAAATAAAATATAGCAACATTTCCCCTCAAACTGGTGAATGGATATTCAACATTCCTAGCCTGGATCTGAGATCTTCATATGCAACTCTAGGTAAAGCCTTCGTAAGTATATCTGCCACTTGAGCCTTAGATGGGACATGATTCAACTTGATCAGCTAGCTGTCAATTTTTTTTTTGACAAAAGTCCTGTCTAACTCCACATGTTTTGTTCGATCATAATGAACTGGATTGTTGACTATATTGATGGTAGCCATATTATCACAGTACACTTTCATAGGGTTTTGCATAGGAAATTTCAGTTCGGTTAATACTCTGCTGAGCCACATTCCCTCACATACACCTATTGCCAAAGCTCGATATTCTGCTTCTGCACTGCTACTAACCACAACCAATTGTTTCTTACTCCTCCAAGTGACTAAATTTCCCTATACATATGTGCAATATCCTATAGTGGATCTTCTGTCAATAACAGATCTAGCCCAATCTACATCATTATATACCACTACATCATGGGAAGGATTCTTTTTGAAAAATATACCATGTCCTAGAGTCATCTTTAAATATCTCAATATTTTATACACGGCCTTCATTTGGTTTTTTGTAGGTTTATTCATAAATTGGTATAAAACAACTTACCTTTTGAATGCACTAGGAAGATCTACTAGGGGAGTAGACAAGAAAATCTCATTTTTAAAGGTATCTAGTTCTTGAGTTAAGATAATGTAGAATTTAGGGTAGAAATTTTTGAAGAGCATAATGACTCTCACCTCTGTTTTGTTATTAATAGAATTCAAAAATATCAAAATACAGCTAGCCCTAGATACACACGAGATATTAGGAGATCTTGGTGCTTATTAGTTAGGATAAATCAAAGGAAATCTAATCCTAACAATATAAATCATAATATAGCTGTATAAACACTAACAAAACAATTAATAAATAAATAAATAAAATAGAGAGAATAACAATACTCCCCCTCAAGCTGGTGAATGGATATTTAGCATTCCCAGCTTGTCTCTGAAACCTTCATGTGCAACTCAAGACAAGGCCTTTGTGAGGATATTAGATACTTGACTCTTAGAAGGGATATAATTCAAGCTGATCAAATTAGAGTCAATTTTTCCTTTGATAAAGTTTCTGTCCAGCTCAATATGCTTTGTACGATCATAATGAACTGGGTTATTAACTATGCTGGTAGTAACCATATTGTCACAATATACCTTTATTGAATTCCTCATAGGTTGTTTCACTTTAGCAAGTACTCTTTTTAGCCACAAGCCTTCACATATGCTCATTGCTAGTGCATGATATTCAGCTTTAGCACTGCTCCTTACCACTACTGATTGTTTTTTACTCCTCTAAGT
This sequence comes from Adenanthera pavonina, assembly GCA_026686845.1. Classification (NCBI taxonomy): domain Eukaryota; kingdom Viridiplantae; phylum Streptophyta; class Magnoliopsida; order Fabales; family Fabaceae; genus Adenanthera; species Adenanthera pavonina. The sequence continues at coordinate 18,742,029 of JAIVEN010000017.1, forward strand.
GACTAAATTACCACAAACACAAGTGCAATAACCTGTTGTTGATCTTCAGTCAATAGTAGACCTTGCCCAATCTACATCTGCATAAACCACCACATCTCTAGAAGGATTTTTCTTAAAGTATATACCATGTCCAGGGTTCATCTTTAAATACCTCAAGATCCTATACATGGCACTCAAATGTCTCTTTGTAGGTTTGTTTATAAACTGACTCAACACACTTACAGGAAAACATATATCAGGTCTAGTATGAGACAAATAGATTAACTTACCAACAAGCCTCTGGTACCTTCCAGTATCAACTAGAGCACTTTCTTATATCAACTCATTCTTGTAAGTAGTTTTCATAGGCGTATCCATAGGCTTACGCCAAGCATTCCTGTCTCCTTTAGTAAATCTAAAGTATATTTCAAGCTTGTCACTTCCATCCCAAGAAAGTGCTTTAACTCTCCAAGTACTTTCAACTTCTCAACTTCTGCATTATCACTTCCAATGACTACAATGTCATCTACATAAACTATAAGTATGGTTATGAGACCTGTAGATGATGTCATAGTAAATAATGTATGATTTGATTCTCCTTGACTATACCCATATCCTTTCATTATAGTAGCAAACCTATCAAACCATGCCCTAGGTGATTGTTTGAGGCCACATAAAGATTTGTTAAGTTTGCATACCTTATTCTTATTCGTATGTACTCCAAAAGGTACTTCCATATACACTTCTTCAGTCAAGTCTCCATTCAAGAATGCATTCTTTATATCAAACTGATGTAGAGGCCAATCCAAATTTGCTACAATTGACAGCAAAACTTTGATGGTATTTAACTTGGCAACTAGAGCAAGTGTTTCCTAGTAATCAACTCCATATGTTTGTGTAAAGCCTTTTGCCACCCAACGAGCCTTATATCTGTTTCTGCTACCATCTGCATTGTATTTGATTGTAAAAATTCACTTGCAGCTGACTGTTTTCTTGCCTTTAGGCAGTTCAACTATCTTCCATGTGCTGGTTTTTTCAAGTGCACCCAGCTCATCTTCCACAACCTTTTTCCATTTAGGTTTAGTCAAGGCTTTATCAACATTTTAAGGAATTTTTTCATTTGAAATATTAGTGATAAAACACTTATACTTAGGACACAACCTCTCATATGAAATAAAATTGCTGATAGGATGAAGTGTACACATTTTTACCTTTTTTCATAGTGCAATAGGCAAGTCATTTGTCATCTCTGGTTGCTCATTTTGTAACTCTTCTTCAATAATGGATCTTGGAGTGAGAGTTCGGCGATGCATCATAGGAGTAGGAGTAATAGCAGGCTCATTTCTTCTCTTCTTTCTAAAATAAGTTTTCCATCCCTGTTTAGTTTTTTCATCTTCAAAAGCTGTTTGGATAGAAGGAGACTGAGTTGACACAGGGTCTAGAATTTGCTCATGTTCAGGTTTTGAAACAAATTCAGATTCAACAACTGAACTTGACTTGTTTAAATTTTGATGTAATGGTGTACTAGTCAAAGCTGCAACTCCAGGAATGACAACAATTCTGATAAATCTTGTGAAGCTTGTACACTTTGTTCAGACTCAACTTCAAACTCCCATTCACTCACATTCTCCCCTTAAATGGGTGTTTTGGGGTAAAATGGAGTGTTTTCAGTAAAGGTTGCATCCATAGTAGCGTATATACGCCTAGTACTTGGAGAATAGCACTTGTATCCTTTTTTATTACTTGCATAACCCAGAAAAATACATTTAACAGCTTGTTTGTCTAGTTTATCATTCATGGACATATGCTATACAGCTAAAGACTTTGTAGGGAATCACATTAAGCAAGCCAATATTTTCTAGAAATCCATGTAAGAGTTTATGATATGTGGTCTGAAATTTCAATATTCAGGATGGCATACGATTTACAAGATAAGAAGCAGTTAGCACAGCATCTCCCCAATAAGTTTTAGGCACATTAGCCCTAAGACGCATAATTCTAGCAGTATCAATTAGGTGCCTATTCTTGCGTTCTGTGACACCATTTTGCTTAGGGGAATGAGCACAAGAACTCTGATATATTAGACCCTTTTCAGCCATGAAGGAGTTCATAGATGAATTGAAAAATTCAGTGCCATTGTTTGTTCATAAAATCTTAATGAACGTTTGAAATTGAGTTTGAATCAATTGCCAAAAATTTTTGAGAATCTGACACACTTCAATTTTATCTTTGAATAAATAAATCTAGGTAATCCGTGTGTGATCATCAACAAAAATGGTAAACCATTTATAACCATTCATGTCCATGCATCTAGAGGGACCCCAGATGTCACTATGTATTAAAGAGAATGGTTTAGAAGAAGCATAAGGTTGAGAAGGATAGGTAGATCTAGTGTGCTTTGAAAGCTGGCAAACTTCACAAACAATCACTAAATCTTTACCATTGAAAAAATTGCGATACATCTTCTTCATATAATTAAAGTTTGTATGTCCTAACCTATAATGCCATAACATTAAATTACTCACTGCAGATAGTGCCACTTTATTTTCCTCACTGCTTTTATTCTGAGTTCATCCAACTATCATATAAAGCCATGCTTTCTTCTCAGCATCGCCTATTGTCTCCTATGTCTCCAAGTCCTGTATTCGACATTAATCACAGGTGAATATAATCATCCAATCAAAATCTTTCAACAGCTTCTTAATAGAAATGAGATTATAAGTTAAACCAGGAACTTATAAAACATCCCTTAGAATAACTAGATCAGAAATTACAGTAGTTCCAATCCCTTCAACCTTGAACTGTGTGCCATCAGCCACAATTACATACTAATCATCAGAACATGGTTTTAGCTATTCTACACACTCTGGATTACTTGTCATGTGTTCATTTACACCTGAATCTATAACCCAAATATTACCTTCAATAGTTTTAGTAGCAAGGGCTATACCATCTGCACTTGCAACTAAATCGGTGCCTCCTTTCTTTAAGGAATTCAAGCTGCCAAATAATTTCGAGAAGAGCTAGTTGTTCAACAGTGAAGAGTTGTTTTTCCTCATTTTGAGCAATATTAGTAATAGTATTCTTGTTCTTTGCTTGAGGGGGCTTCCCGTGCAATTTCCAGCAAACATCCTTTGTATGTCCAGGCCTGTTGCAGTAGTCACAAACTGGCCTATTCCCTTTCTTTTGCCTTGAATCATGACCTGTTCCTCCCCTGACTGCTAACGCCACATTGTTAACATTCTGAATTGGAGTAGGGATGCTATTCAGCAGCTTTCAGAAGACTTCTTTTAGGCTTGGTAATTTTTCAAATCCCATGATTATGCTTTTTAGGTCATCAAAATTGGAGTTGAGACCCAATAGAAATTTGTTAATCGGTTTCTTCTCCTTGTAGAGCATATACTTTTCAGCATCACTAGCACATGACCAAGTCTGATCTTCATAAAGATCGAGTTGAAGCCAATGTCTCATCAACGTATTATATTCCATAACACCCATAGATTCTTGCTGACAATCATGAAGAAAAATTTCAATATGCTGAATCACTGCTCAATTTTTCTAAGATGAATAGGTTTCCTTTGTTGTTGTCCAGACTTCATGAGTAGACTGGTACAACATAAAATTAACACCAATTTTGGAATTCATGGAGTTAATCAAACATGTTTGCACTATGCTATTCTCTTCATCTCAAACCTGAAATTTTGGATCATCAGGATCAGGACGTTTGGCTTCTCTGGACAGATATTTGTATTTTCCTCTCCCTGTTATGAAGAGTTTCACACTAGAGCCCTACTATAAATAGTTTTGCCCATTGAGTCGGTGTGAAGTAATCACCGATCCAAGTTCTCCCATTGTTAGCGCTTGAGGAGCAGCAACTTGTGACATCACCGGATTTTGAAATACATCTGATGAGGAGCTATCTTCCTCTTGGCCTTTGGTGTTTAGGGTTGTGCGGAACTTGACCATAGATGATCAGGATCGCACAAGCTGTAATACCATGTAGAATTTAGTGTAGAATTTTTTGGAGAGCATAATGACTCTCGCCTTTGTTCTGTTATTAATAGAGTTAAAAAATATCAAAATACAACTAGCCCTAGATACAAACAAGATATTGAGAGATCTCACCGCTTATTAGTTAGGATAAATCAAAGGAAATCTATTCCTAACAATATAAATAATAATATAGTTGTATAAACACTAACAGAACAAGAAATAAATAAATAAAATAGAAAGAATAATGACAGATAACTATCTTTTGCCTTTCGTAACCATTTAGTATTCCATGAATCAGATGCTTCCTTACTAACATAAATGACTTACAACATCCTATGCATTAAGTTTTTGCTGGATCCAAGCCAGTGAAAAGAAAAAAAAAAGAACAATGGCTCTTTGGATTGATAATATGTCATCAAAATGAATTTGGAAATCTCCATTAAGAAGGAAATTGCGTATTGAACATCTAATCATAAAATGCATCATGCTGAATTTGGCAGATTAAAATAATGTGGATTCAATAAATATCCACCAAGAAAGCATTAGAATAATACAGTTGCAGACATTTTTTATACCTTAGCAACATCAAGAAATCCCTTGCAGGCGTCTTCGAAATTAACCTATAATGGAAGCAAATTTGAAGATATGAATTCAACAAAAACAAGTGGGAGTATCACTATTTCTAATATAAAGCTTGAAGAACATACAGATTTCTTTTCTTTTCGTGTAAAAGAAACTATATGAAAGTGGATGAATAAGTACATGAGAGGAGGGTGAAGTATACTCCAAAAATAGTATTGAAACTGAAACAAGAAAGGAAAAGAACAAAAGAAAGAAACTCAACCATGCAGGGATGATTCTAGTCCCTCTGCCGGTCTAATAAAGTGGCTCCCTTATAAAGGCTATGGATAGAACACCAAAGGGAGGCCACAAGAGTTATTCTATCCCATAAGGCATCTAAAGATAGACACCCCAATATAAACTGAATAAAGAGTAGTGTTGTTCCCCACCCTATAGGAAACCAAAAAAAAGCTCAACTTTTGGGCCTAGTTAGAAGAATAATTATCTCTATCTCAAACCATAGAAAAATTGGAAACAAAAAAACAGAACCTCAAGTAACATATCGAAGGAGGTAAAAAAAAAAGTAATATATCGAAGAAAATCATGAGATGACATAAATAACAAGAAACAGTCCACTTGGTCAATGGTCAAAATTAATAGAATCCTTAGACAGTGTGTACTCAATAGGATTGATACTGATGACATGCAAATTCACAGACCCAATAAAGTTGTTTTTCCTGATATTTGTACATGTGTATTTCTACCTTTGGATCAGAAGCACAACTTATCTTACATTGTTAGCTGGTTGTTTTCCTTTTAGGAAACAAGTTATTCAAAGTCTTGAGGGAGCAATGGTTATGCCCTTTGATGTTGGAGCAGTTCGTTTAGAGAAGATTGGCAAGAAGAAAAAAAAATAAAAAAGAAGCCAAATGTGACATTTTGTTGCTTTACTGTTGCAGAGGGAAAAGATAGTGTTTATAGCTTCCATTTTGTGTTACTTTTACTTCACGTTTTCTTTTCAGGAGTGCCTTTGTTATATTTCTTCTTTACTAAACTAACTTTACGAGGCTAACTTATTGTCATTCTTTGTACAATTTTCTTTATCTAGAAAGATTTCTTTTTTACTTTAAAAAATGATAATCACAATCTGAACAAGCATTTAGCATAGATTGGACATTGAACAATAGGAATAAGCAAAAAGATTTAAAATCCTTCATCAATCTTCTATTTGATAAAATGTCTATCCACCTCAACATATATAGTTCTATCATGTTGATGTGTGATATATTTAATTTTTATAGCTGTCTTGTCACAATGTAGCTTTATGAACAATGTGTTGTCAGCTTGTAGCTCTTCCAACAGTCTTCGTAGCCACAAGCCTCAACGTATTCATTAGGCTATTCCTTAAACTTAGCTTCTACACTACTTCTAGCAACAACATTTTTGTTTTTCGCTTCTCCATAACTGGATTACCCCATACAAAGGTACAATAACATGTGGTAGCATTGTGAAAACCTCGATGCCACTTTGTCTCACCTCCTTAAAGATCAATCCTCTTCCCAAAGTCCTTTAGATACCTTAGAATCCTGTACACAGCTTCTAGGTGTGCCTCCTTTGGTGAATGCATATGCTAACTGGCAACACTTACTGTAAAGGCAAGAAGTCAAGTATATGAGAGATAGATTAACCGGCCCACAAGCTTTGCTATCTCTCTTTGTCAACTAGTTGTCAACATCATCTTCTTTTTTGCCTGCCTCCATAGGATTATCACTTGGCTTGCAACTAAACATTCTTGTCTCATTTAAGGGATCAAGAATATACTTTCTTTATGAGATTCACATTCCCCTTTTTGATTGCGTCATTTCCATACCTAAAAAGTACCTCATTTGTCCTAGGTTCTTCACCTCAAATTTTGCTGCAAGGACTTCCTTCAATCTTCTCATCTCTTCTGCATCGTTCCCAATTAAGACTATATCATCAACATAAATAATTAAGACTATCTTTTTACCATTTCTATGACTTAAGAAATAGTGTGATCAAATTATCCTTGACTATAGCCTTCCTTTCCGAGTCCCTTAGTGAACCTTTCAAACCAAGCTTTGAGAGATTGTTTTAGTCATACAAGGCCTTTTTTAATCAACAAGCTTGATTATCCACCCCATGTTTATAGAAGCATAGAGGGAGAGTCATGTATCTCTTTTATGCCAAATCCCCATTTAAGAAGACATTCTTGATGTCAAATTGTTCTAGTGGCCAATCTAGGTTAACAACTAACAACAGCAAAACTCTAATTGTATTCAATCCCATAGGTCTGTGTGAATCCTTTGGCAACTAAGCAAGCTTTACATCTTTCCATTATTCTACTTGAATTGTACTTAACCGTGAAGACCCCTTTGTAGCCTACTGGTCTCTTTCCTTGTGGTAACTCAACCTCTTCCCATATACCATTTCTCTCAAGTACCTTCATCTCCTCCATAATGGCTTTCTTCCACTTAGGTACTTCAAGAGCTTCATGAATATTATTTGGAACCTTCACTACGTCAAGATAATAGTAAAGGCAAGAAATTGAGATAAAGCCAGGAAACAAATCACTCAATAGGATGAAGGGTGCACGGATGGGTTAATTTCTAAGGGCAATGGGAAGATCGAGGTTAGTAAACTCAACTACTTGCTTTGTATTGTCATGACAGTTTTGATTAGTGGATTCAAAAGCTTCCATTGGTTCTAACTCTCTAGGTACTTTAGGCACTAGGTGCTCATTATTACTTGAATTTTTCCTTCGTGAGTGTAACATCAATTCTTTGTTATGCTGCTCTTCTACATCTCTCCCTAAGATTGCATGCCCTTCTGTTTCTAGCACAAGAGAAGAAAAGGATGGTAATGATCCCTCATGAGAAAGAGCGGGTGTAAGGGTCAATTCAATTGGTGATTCAAGATCATATTGGTCCTAAGACTGAGATTCACTCAAGTTCTCCCCCTAAATTGAAGGCTTAGGATAAAAAAGGGTATCTCCAAAGCAATTATGATCAAGGCTAACAAAGAATCGTCAAGTGGCAAGATTGTAACATTTCTAATTTTGTATACCTTTTGAAATGGAGAATATCCAAGGAAAACACATTTAACAGCATGATGTCCAATTTACCACTATGATGAATATGAACAAAAGCAGAATAACCAAGTATTTTAAGAGGGAGATTAGTCTCAAGGCAAGATGTGGGATGTACTCTATGAAATTTTTGAAGTAGGGTGACAAAGGATAAAACTTTGTTGGGCATTTTGTTTATGAGATAAGTGGTTGTCAAAATGGAATCCCCGAGAAATATTTTGGCACATTACATGTAAATATAAGTGCTTTGGCAACTTCAAGAATATGTCCTATTTTTTTCTGTCTGCAATCCCATTTTGTTGAGGACAATTTGAACATGTATTTTTGTGTACAATGCCATGTTCTCTAAGGTAAGCACTTAAGGATTGGTTAAGGTATTAAAATGTTTTTTAATCATGGTCCAAAAATTAATGAACATGAAAAGAACTTCATATTTGTCTTTTAACAGATAAATCCAACAAAGATGAGTGTGTGATTGTCTACAAAGATGATAAACCATCTTGTATTGGTACGATTATTGACACATGATAGTCCCCACAAATCACTATGAATGAATCATTCATGGTGACTTGTGGAGACCATCACGTGTCACTAATCTAATCTCTCAAAATCAGTCTAAGATCAAATCCTAATCTAATCCTAATATAAAGCTAAGTCTAACTATTTACAATAGTGACATTTAATGTGGAAAATAGCATAAATCTCACCATAATCATTTTTCTTAAAACGGATTTCCAGAACCCAGATAATAAGGTAGCAGGAAATTGTGGGAACTCAATGCAAGAAACGTAAATAAGGAAGAACAATATGAACATGAACACAGGAATAAGCAATAATAAAAAAGAGCAAGTCAATCATACAAACAAATAAATCAAACTAGCCAGAACAAACATAAAAACCAAGCTCCAAACCTGCTCAGCAAAATTTTGTGGAAGAGCTTCCATGGTGTTATTACTCAGCTCCATTGCAAGATCATAGCAGCTCAAGTTGTTGTTTATCTAAATACAACATTCCGTGGAATTTTACGTAAACAATCTTACGTTAACACAATCTCATGTCATATTGAAGAAACATGTCAATAGCCTGATTCTCAAAAAAGTGCACTGACCATTGCACATAAAGGTTCCAGACCAATTTCAGAAGCAGGTTCTTCAAGTCCCTTCTTTTCATCTGTTTGAAAATTAATCATCACCTGTAAAATTACAGAATGTCAAAATCAAGGATAAAATCAGGGGTTCTATAAGTTGTGGTTATTTGATGATACTTTTTTTTTTTTTCTTTGGTGGACATTTGGTGATATTATTGTAAGAATGAAGAAATTTTATCATGTTGCACCACTAGCAAAATTTATTTGCAATGTTTCCCCTAATTTTCATTATTTACCAAGAGGAGATGCGTCAGTTATTTATAGATATATATATATATATATATCTCAAAATTGGTTTACCAAAATATGTACATATCTCAAAATTGAAATTACCTGAATGGTTGCCAAGGCAATTCTGTATAACATGACATCAGTACTATTATCTCGAACAATTTGTACTTGCTCTTCAAATATCCTGAACAGATCAACAGCTGCTGGGGTATATAGCTTTCCATCTTCTGTTTTCTTTGGGGGCCGTGTTTTATCGTATTCCAAGATATTCATGTACCATTTCTAAAGAGCCACATAATAAAGCATAATATTAGGGATGATAAAAAACTGATCGTGGAAGAATTACAAATAATACTCAAATGAGCAGATAATATGACTGAAAATTACCCTTGTTGTAGCTTGCATTCTTTCAACATATGAATTCATAAGAGGATCCATGGCACCACTTTCAGAACAAACTTGAGCCAGGAACTCATCAACGCCTAGACCAATAAGAGTATCTTGATATTCAACAACCCAACTGACCACCTACTAGATAACCAAAAAATTAGGAAATAGTGACACCTAAAAATCGTACTGGATACTGAAGAGGCAAATACCATTAAGTTCCCAAAAAAGGGAAAAGCTTACAGAATAACTATCTGCTACTTCAATCAATGAATGTAGTAGAGAAATTATCAGTCAATTTTTGTTGCTTTCACATGTCTAAAAGCCAGAAACTCATGAAAACATTTGCAACCTCTAAAAATCTGAAACTCACGACCACAGCAACGAAATCATAACTTCCACCAAGACATGAACAGTTGAACATAACAACATAACCTCTAAGCTATTTATTGATACATATAGAAGTCTCTAAATTTTACTGTAAACTGACACTTGAAAGTAATGTTTCAGCAACAAGGAGTTCAACGTCACCTAAGATGCATGCATAACTAGGATGATTTGCATCCAATTATAATACAGTTCCATTGTAAGATATCGATTGATCATACACTAGTAGAAGAGGCATTACTTTACTTTCAATATTACAAAATAAGTGTCCCATTCCCACATTTTTTTTGCCATAGAAGAAATTAGGAAGTTTGCAACTATAAAGGGATCCGAAGTTTGAATTTGTTCTGGGAGGCAAAAATGCACAGTTGGCTCACTTATGAGAGAACATGATATTATATGAGAAAACAATTAACATCATTGACACTCCAGCAAAATACCTTCAATATCTCAATATTTGTTAAATTATTTGCCCTGTCACAGAGCAACCTTAGCATCTGAATAAACCTCTCTGTGTACAGATTTACCATAAGCTGAAATATTTCATATCTGCCAGCACAGAAAACTGAATGAGAGCATATTAAACAAGTAAATAAAGAAACCCTAGAACAAAAAATGCTTACTTAAGTGCAGCCAAATAAAATATGTAGATTATCCTAGTATACAGAACCAGTGTCCGAGACACACTTTTATAAGCCATAATAATAGTGCACACACAGAAATATGTGAACGTGTGATCCTCAATGAGTACCAGATTAAATAGAAAAAGAAAAACTATGATTATTAAAAAAAAAAGAAAGCTATTAACATATAGAAAGCAGAAAAAATATTGAGATGGAAGACACTATAGCAGGAACCATACACAGATAATATCTCAAGAGAATGACAAGTTAACAGAAAGCCTGTAGAAAAGGAGGGAAAATGAAAAAGAAAGTATATGAAAAATGGTGCAGACCTCGGAGGAAAGCATGGGGCTACATAGTCATAGACATCTCCAAGTTCCTCTTGAATCTGGACAACATAAAAAGAAAGGTTCCGTTAATAATAGACATATATAGGAGATTGGACGATATTGAACAAACACAATAAACAAGCAAATTGTGATTTTCTGTATCAGTCATGAAACTTTCTATATAGTAATTTTTAAAATCACATGGAGCAGCAACACAAGGTGTGAATTGAATGACGGATAAATAGTGGGCTCCTGGTCTGGATGGTTGTAGTATGACTTTTTCCATGTTTTTCTTTTTTCTTGCCAAAGACTTTTTCCATGCTTAGTCCTTTGTAAATGATGAATTGATTATTATTATTATTATTATTATTTCATAATAACTACTAGCATAAAGGTTCATGCAAGACATAAGACCTATTAGCGTGATGTCTCGTGTTTACAAGATCATCACAAAGCTCCTTTCTTAGAGGTTGGGAGAGGTTGTTGGGAATACTATCTTTGAGAACCAAAGCACATTGAAATTATGCATTTTAGTAGTTAACAGGAAGTACGAGAGACAAGTATATCTTGCATCTATGTTGGAATGGAATCAGTACCACCTTTTATAGGAGTTTACAAGAGAAGAATTAGGGATTAAATGAGAGGAAAATCAGGAACTATTAGAGACTAACATATCAAATATCAAAAACTGATCCTACTGATTCTATTTGCACTTAATTCTGATTTACTCTTAATTAAAAAATATTCTTAGCATTCTCCAACAGTAATTTATGTGGTGAAGGACATTGTTAGATTCATCTGTCCTCAAAACCAGGCTTTTCAACAGCTTATGCTTTCATCAGGATAGGAAAAATGACATTTGAGGATTGCCTAAAAAAAAACTCCGCCTATGTAGTGTCATAGCCGGTCCCAAGCCCAGGTAAAGGAGGAGGGTTGTGTTAGACCCTCGACAGCCAACGTAAAAATCTGTCGAATCTCATGACATGGATCAAAGACGTATATGTGCTAAGGCTAGATCGTTGCCTAGAAGTAACGCGCTGTATGGCTCGAATGCAGTGTCAAATGAGCTAGAGCCGCTACATTGGCGCCCAGGTGTAGTGTTAAATGAGCAAGGGTTCCCACATCATCCTGGACGGATGCGGGTAAAGAAGTTAGCCCAGAAAAGCAAGATTAGATTTGGTTCTTGGAATATTGGTACGTTAACAGGTAAATCTATGGAGGTGGTAGATGCTATGATTCGAAGGAGAATTAACATCTTATGTCTTCAAGAAACTAAATGGGTGGGAGAAAAGGCTAAGGAGTTAGATACTACTGGTTATAAACTTTGGTATGTAGGGAAGGTTCGAGGAAGGAATGGAGTTGGTATTATTGTGGATAAAGACTGGAAAAAGAATGTGGTAGGAGTCAAAAGGATTGGAGATAGAATCCTATCCTTAAAATTGACTATTGGACATGATACACTCAATGTTATTAGTGCTTATGCACCTCAAGTAGGGTCGGATGCACATATTAAGGAAAAGTTTTGGGAGGATTTGGAGGGCTTGGTTCAAGATATCCCACAAGAGAAAAAGATCCTCATTGGGGGCGATCTTAATGGTCATGTTGGAAAAGAGACAAGGCAATATATGGGAGTTCACGACGGTTATGGCTTTGGAGAAGTAAATGAGGAGGGACATTCCATTCTTGATTTTTCAATGGCTTACAACCTGACGATAATAAACACTTGGTTCAAGAAGCGGGAGGAGCATTTAATTACATATAAGAGTGGAGTCCAAAGGTCGCAAATTGACTTCTTTTTGGTAAGGAACTCAGATAGATCAACTTGTAAAGACTGCAAAGTAATTCCTAGTGAGAGTTTAACTTCACAACATAGGGTATTGGTCCTTGATGTGATAGTTAAGAATCGTAAACTGAAAAGTCGAAAAGTTTTTAATCCCAAGATTAAGTGGTGGCAACTAAAAGGTGAGAAACAAGTGATCTTTACGAGAAAAGTTATGGAGGAAGGTAATTGGGACTTGCAAGGAAGTGCTAATATCTTGTGGAATGAGATGGCTAAAAGGATCAGGGATACCGCTAAAGCAATATTGGGTGAATCCAAAGGTTTTGGACCTAAGGATAAAGAATCTTGGTGGTGGAATGAGAGTGTGCAGGAGAAGGTCAAATATAAGAAAGAGTGTTTCAAAGCCTTGCATCTATGCAATAACGATGAAAATTGGAAATATTATCGGTTGGCTAAAAAGGAGACTAAGAAAGCAGTGAGTGAGGCTAGATCTAAAGCTTTAAAGGAATTCTACCAGGATTTAGGAACAAAGAAAGGTGAACATAAGATTTACAAAATTGCCAAGAGGAGGGAAAGAAAGTCAAGAGATTTGGACCAAGTGAGATGCATTAAGGATGAAGAAGGAAAAATCTTAATTGCAGATGATGATATCAAAGAAAGATGGGGGAGCTACTTTTATAAGCTGTTCAATAATGGATTGGATATGACTATTGATACTGAAGGACTAACAACCCATGAAGATGATCTCAATTTGAATTTCTATCGTAGGATTCAGGTTGGAGAGGTGAAAGAAGCTCTTAAGAGAATAGATAATGGTAAAGCCATTGGTCCTGATGGGATTCCTATCGAAGTTTGGAAGTGCTTAGGAGAGAAGGGGGTTTGGTGGCTCACTAAGTTATTTAATGAGATTTTAAGGTCCAAGAAAATGCCAGAGGAATGGAGGAAGAGCACTCTAGTGCCCATATACAAAAATAAGGGGGATATTCAAAATTGTACTAATTATCGGGGGATAAAACTCATGAGTCACACTATGAAACTCTGGGAAAGAGTGATTGAGTATAAACTCAGGAAGGAGTCTCGTATTTCAGAAAACCAGTTTGGATTTATGCCAGGGCAGTCTACAACAGAGGCTATTTATTTATTAAGGGGTTTGATTGAAAGATATCGGAGTAAAGAGAGGGACTTGCATATGGTTTTCATTGATTTGGAAAAAGCCTATGATAGGGTACCAAGAGATGTATTGTGTAAAGCAATGGAGAAGAAAGGGGTCCGGGTGGCTTATATTCGAGCCATAAAGGATATGTATGAGGGGGCAACAACAAGTGTGAGGACCCCTAGAGGTGTGACAAAGGACTTCCCTATAACAATAGGCTTACATCAAGGATCTTCTTTGAGTCCATACCTATTTAATCTGGTTTTGGATGTTCTTACAGAACATATACAAGAAGAAATTCCAAAGTGTATGCTCTTCGCAGATGATATAGTTTTAATTGAGGACTCAAGAGAAGAGGTCAACTCTAAACTTGAAGTATGGAGACATATTTTGGAATCAAAAGGTTTCCGTCTGAGTAGGAGTAAGACGGAATATATGCATTGCAAATTTAATAAGAGGCCAATTATAGATGATTCAGAGGTAAAAATTGGAGAGTAAATCATCCCTGAGGTGTCAAAGTTTAAATATTTGGGGTCGATTTTACAGAATAATGGTGAAATTGATGGGGATGTTATGCATAGGATACAAGCTGGGTGGTTAAAGTGAAGGAAAGCAACAGGAGTTATTTGTGACCGCAAGGTGCCTACTAAGCTTAAAGGAAAATTTTACAGAACAACTATAAGGCCAGGAATGCTATATGGTAGTGAATGTTGGGCTTTGAAAGGACAACAAGAGCATAAGATGGGAATAGCAGAGATGAGAATGTTGAGATGGATGTGTGGTCATACAAAATTGGATAAGATACGAAATGAATGTATACGAAGGAAAGTTGGGGTAGCACCTATTAAGGAGAAAATGATGGAACATCATTTAAGGTGGTTTGGGCATGTACAAAGAAGAGGGCAAGAGGAGTCAATGAAGAGAGTTGATCAAATGGCCTGGAGCCCAATCAAAAGGCGTAGAGGAAGACCAAAAAGGACATTAAGGAAAGTTATAAGGAATGACCTTTTGAGCAATGATCTATCTGAGGAGATGGTGTTTGATAGAGCTCATTGGCGTCGTTTGATCCATGTAGCCGACCCCACATAGTGGGATAAGGCTATTGTTGTTGTTGTTGTTGTTGAGGATTGCCTAAAAAATATAATTCTCAATAAGTATCACAAAATTTGAGAATTCCCTAAGACCACCAGGGTCCTGAGCAGAGAAATTAATTTTTTAGTGGACAAAAATAACCCCAAGTTAAAAATTAAAAGATCCGTAAGTTGAAGTGTGAAAAGTGTTATTAGGGATTGGAAATTTTGTAAATGTAAGTAGGAAATTATGCTTCCCTCACTTGGAATTTAATTTGTTTAAAACTCATTTTTTCTAAATTCAATAACAATCCTAATAACAGTTTTCAACACTCCAATATTGAGTTTAGAAAAATATTAGAATTTTAAACAAGTTACAAGTGGGAGAAGCATAATTTCCAACTTACCTTTGAAAAATTTTCAATCACTAATAACAGTTTTCAGCACTCCAATATAGTTTAGAAAAATTGAGTTTTAAACAAGTTAAATTCTAAGTGGAAGAAGCATAATTTCCAACTTACGTTTGAAAAATTTCCAACCCTTGATAACAGTCTTCAGCACTCCAACATAGGGATCTTTTATTTCTTAACTCGGGGTCATTTTTGTCCACTACAAATTTTTTTCTCAGCTAAAGACTTTGGTCCTTTTAGGGAATTCAAAAATTTTGTGGCCGTTATTGGGAATTATTTCTCTTAAGCAGCCCTGAATGTCCCTTTCCCTCTATTTAATTGTAAAATCCAATTTCCACCGAAACTTTATTAAAGGATTTTCACAACAAACCTTGCCTATCATTTCTATCATAACTTATATAAGTTGCAATGCAAAACAGTCATGAAGAGAATCTTTGAAATATCTCAAATAGAAACTAACATATATTTGTATTATTGAAAAATGCAAAATGGGTACATTATTTCCATGCACAGATGACATGTTAATTTAAGAACGTTTAAGAACGTGGCCTCAATGTCATATTTCCAACCATCATATATTAAAATCTCATGAGGACACATGATAAATCACAAAAAAAAGGGTAATGAACAACCTTTTTAAGATTCTCTAGCATACAAATATGGTATAATAATCCATTCGTAATGGGAAAAAATATAAATAAACTGATAAGGGAGATAAGGAGAGAAGAATAACTGATATTTGGTCCATATAGGGAGAACAATAAAGAGTTAGAAAAGCTTCAAAAATAGTCGCTCATACCTTTCGTGCTTCCTCTAGAGCTGCTTGCAGGTCCTCAAACACAAGCTGATCCATAAATTAGATTGGCAGTGAGTTGTATACAGGGTTGTATGAATCTAAGATTGTGTATATATGGATGTGGACAGGGGAATTAGAGCTTGTAGTGCAAAAAGTGGGTACCTCAGTAAGAAGCTTGTTAAATCGCTCCTCTACTGTCTTCCGTATTTGTTCATAGCACTTATCCTTATATCCTTTGCCCTGAACCTTCAGCTTTTGCTGTGCTAAATTTTTTATGCTGGCAGATTTTCTGTAATTCACCATTAACAACAGAATCTTAAGTGATTTCCTTGGAAAACTTGCACCTTATCTAGTAAAGATATTATCATATTGGGAATAAGACACTCAAAATCAAAGGATTGCATGACAATTAGATATAATAGGTGCTAGCCCCGAAGTTTCTTTAGAAGCCTACTGATTGTTTTGATGATACCTCACCTTGGCACATAAATTAAAAGCGTAGAGATCCATAAAACACAGCGAGATCTCCAATAGATACTAACAAAATCTGATTCTAAGGCAACACTGATTTGGAAATTAAGTATCAAATCTGTCTTTGATGTACTAATGTTCAGAAAATTATCACAAAAACAGAGAATGTATAGACGAACCAACCCTTATATTGACCAGAATTTGTGAGTAACAAAGAGTACAAGAATATTGAATATATACAAGCTATAGGTTGAATCTCTAGCACAAATTAATCCCTAGAATCACGCTCCTAGTTATCATCCAATCTCCTCCTAATAAAGATAAAGATAATAACGGTCAAATACACATCATCACAATCTCATAATATATATACAATAATTTCTAAATATTAGGGATTTCGACAGAATGCCTCTGATCAAGGGATAGGATTAATAAAATGAAGGACTTCTAGCAAATCACAAATAAATAGAATCCAAATGAAGAACAAGTGAAAGAGCATATCTCAAGGGCACAGTAGAGGAGAATCCATAACAAAAATCTACTCAGAATTATATCTGGAAGAATTCAGATCTAAATAAGGTAAGCTCAGATTTTGCATTGATTGAAAATATTGAGTTAACTGAAAACTGAGACTGCACTCAAAATTAAATAATGTATTGACTAGTTTGGCTTCCTTTATGATCTCAACAACCATGTCATGCCCCAAAAGTATAAAAAAGTTTTCATAGCAGACTAGCTGTGCATCCAAGTTTGATGAGCACAGTAATCTTATCCTGTTTTCTTTCATTGGTTTCTTAATCCCACCCTTGCCAATTCATTACAAAACCTTTGAAGTTGTGTCTGGGATCATGTTCATGGTTTTGGTGTTAGATTGAGTGTTGTTAGTTCCAAAACATCAGGAATTTATTTATTATTAGCTTTCCTACTATTATCCTTTATTTGTTATTATTTTCATATTGTATCTTTAAGGTAGGTTGTTAGTATTTTGAATAAATCTACTCCTAGATAACAGGGATCATACTACAAATCCCTCGAGCCATGCATCTATTTATTTATGTGATTCATTTTTTTTAGGAAAGGCAAAGCTCACTTTGATGATCTCTATGTCTTGAAGGAATTAATCTTTGGCCATCAACTAGAGGATACCCTTAATGTTCACCCAAAAAAAAAAAGTACAAAGCTAAGAGATCACTTCTTGTGACTTTAGCCTTTACACATCTTTGGAAAATATCATGGGTATTATCATGAATCAATTTAGATGTATTGCTTCCATCACAATTGTGGGACTCTGAATCCAATTGACAAACCTGGCAAGAGGTGCCAAATGCTCTATTTCTTGTTGTTGCATAGCTCTGATCAGTTTTTCTGTCTATTTCGATGAATCCCACCAAACCCAAAGTAGAATCTCATGACCTAACAAGAAAATTGGTTGACCTGACCCAAAGCCAAAGCTGTTGGACTGACGCATAACTTGGAGAACTCTGCGAGAATTCTGAAGCCCAACAGTGTGGTCCAAGGTTCACTATCGAAGCCTCGCTAAAATAGAACTCTGCATTCACAGTCAATACTTCTCATGGGCAAAACTAGCCATGTGGCAAGTGAGTGACCATGGAGGACTGATGACTTCAACAAGTTTCAGCGAGTCCATGCCAATCTCCATAACACCTCACAGTTTGAATGGTCACAATTACCTCCAAAAGTTGACAAATGTGATGCTATTTGTATGAGGGAATGACAAAGCAAGCTATCTTAATCAAGAATGCACTGCACCCAATGCTGCAAACCCAAAGCATGAAACATGAATGACTGGAAACAGTATGGGTCAGTCATGGTTCATCAATTCGATGACTGTCGACATTGGTTTTAACTTCATCTTGCTGCCGTCAGCCCATGCAGTATGGAAGGCAGCTAAGGCTTCCCATTCTTCTACTAAAAATTCAGCTATTCTTTTTGAAATTGAATCTTTTATACATGATTGTAGACAGAATAATCTTGATGACTCAATATTATAATCTCCTTGTTAGAAATTGGTAGCAGATTGATTTATATGACTCAATGGTCAGGCACAGCGAATGCTCAACTTTACCAGAAACTCAAGGAAGGAAAGAGGGTCTACAAGTTTTTAATAGGCCTAAACCCAACCTTTAAGAAAGTGAGAAGTAGAATAATGTCTCAAGATTCACTACCAAGCCTTCAGGAAACGTTTGTTGAAGTAAAATGAGATGAGAGAAGGAAGAAACTCACTGCAAATGTCAATACAGCACCAGAGCCTTCTACTTTAGCCATGAAAGGAACACCTCTTAGTGAATTCAAAGGAAAAAGGTAAGAAAACACTTACTGTGTTCATTGCAATAAACCTGGCCATGTGCAGAATAATTGTTGCAAGCTTCATAGCAAGCCAAATGATGGGCAAATGAAGAGCAAGAATGAAGGCAATAGCCATTATTTAGCTAGTATTGAATAGAAGAGTTCAAGCACCTTTACTAGTAAACAGTTGGAGTTTCTTCGACAAATTATTGGTAATCACCTCCATGCTTGTGTGCTTGTGAACTGGATGGGGGGAAAAAGCCTCCATTGGTGTAGAAGCCTTTGGGTTCCAAGGGGACTGGAGAAAGCTCATTGTTGGACTCAAACCAAGCTAAATCTTTTGTTTGATCTTCTTGCCTATCTATTTAATTTTTTTTTTCATTTACATTTTAGTTTGTTCATTGGTTGTTGAGCTAGCTAACTGTTTTGGACTTCTACACTCTTTTTGTTAGTTAGAATTTCTGTCCTATCTGTTTGGAACAGAATTGGATCATTTTATTTGCATCAAAAACATGTTTTAGAGCCCAACAACACTGCTTCCTCTTCTTAAAGAACACTCACTTCAATAGATTGAATGCACTCTTAAGTGGAGTCTAAAGTAGTATGGGATGCCTATCAAAAAGCTGAAAAAGTGCACCACCCAATTCAAATCCCCTTTTTGTGTATTTAATTATAACAACAAGAAGTTATAATACATACAATGGTAAATCAATTCTAAAAATGCAAGTTCTTTAATCAATAAAAAAATATAAGTTACTTGGCAGTTTTTCGTGGGTTTGCAATTGATTCCATTGCACTATCACGGTCAACTTCAGCTGCTTCCTCTGCAATCTGTTGATCAAGGATTTCTTGCATTTCAATAGCCCTAGAGCCACATTGACAGAGATGAAACAAGATTATGTTAATAAGAGTACAATGATAATCTACCCACATGATAATGTCCCTTGACTCTTGTGTTTTTCAGGACCAAATTATGAGGAGGATAACTGGGCAATCTAAGGAAATGTGTGGACTACACTATCCAGCACTGCCTAACAACCCATACCAAATCTGGCTTCATCCCCTAAGGTTTGGACACCCTTTATCAAGTGTCCTAGTGTTGTGCTTCCTAAGCTGTTCAAAGATTTCAAACTTGTGATTTTCATTGTGATGCCTGTGACTTTGCAAGACATCAGGTTTCATTTGAAACAAATAACAATCAATCCTTTATGTGTACGAAAATAATGAAAATGCCTGTTATTTTCTATAATATGATATATTCAAAACTTACAAAACATCTTATAGTTCCATACACTCTTGCCATATATATTTAAGACCTGATACAAAGTGGCTTAATCTTGTAAATCTCTTTTTAGCTCTTCTCACCATAAAGTTTAATCAAAGGCGTCAAGGAGTCTTAATTCAGTGCAATAGTAAACTGCATGTGCTAGAACTTTATGGACGAACCATATATGGTAAATTGAGTTTCAAAGGGAATAGGGGACTTCATTAAAACAAAGTCAAGCCATTTAACTGACAACTCAAAAGGGGAAAAAGAGATTAAAAAAAAAAGTAGAAAGGGAAACGTAATCATCCACCAGCACATACCTTATAGCACAAACCAGAGTTTGCGGGCTGCAAAGAAAAAAGGAAAACAAAAAAATTATGCATCTTGTCGCAATCCAAGCACATAGCTTCATGTTTGCCAATGTAATGCAGCCAAATTTGTTGTCGATGGAATAAAAGTCAAACCATGTCATTACTATATCTTTATTCTTGCACTAAGCAAGCACAGTTCTCTCCCACATACTTACCCAGCACACTGCTGCTCTGCTCATGGTGTATATTAAAATAGTGATCCTTTTGTTAGAGATGTTTATAGTAATAGTTACATCTTAATGAAAATAAAAGTGAAAGCAAAATGCATTAATATCTCATGATTCTAGACAAGGTGGATAAAACCCATGAAGTTCTCTAGCTTGAGCTAGGGCTCCACATAAATATCCCAAACCCAGGGAAGTCCTTGAAGGCTTCAACTAAAGCACAAATGACTTAAGTCTCTAACAGCCTTAAAATCAACAAAAATCATAATGATTTCAAATCTCAAAGTGTACTCAATTAGTAGAAGTCGAGTAAGTGAAGCAATTTCATAGACCAAACAAAATGTGATTGCAAGAAATAATGAAAATTCTGGCAAGTTATTTAATTCTAAAAAAGACACATGCTCATCACCAAAAAAATGGCACAAACCTTTCTTTAGAAAGCTTATAGAAATTGGAAATATGGCCCCATAATGTCATCTCAAAGGTCTCCCAAGTTCGATCTACATCTTCAAAATATTCTCTGAGATATATGCCAAGATTAAGATGAGGAAAAATATATTCCTAGATCAAAAAAATACAATGAACACGAAGGACATAAAATCATTAATCAATGATATTATCTGCTTTATCATCATCGAAATAGCCACGTTCAAAGCTTATAAGACAGTTCAAATAACTCAATGATTGCACCTGATCCTTGATTTCAAGGAAAGCTCATGTTTCACAAAAACAAAATTAATTTAATTTAGGTGTAGAACCAACCAATAACATGCTTGATCAATAAATAATGTCTTTATGATGGGCCTGCTTGAGTGATCAAGCATGTGTACAGTAGAGACAAGCCCAAGATGTCACATGCTAAGAGGCTTAAGTCAGTGAGTGAGCAGAAGTCAACATAGAAAGGCCCCATAAACAATTCAGGCCCATCCATTGAATGGGAGGGATGGGGCATGTTTCTTGGTGGTTTACCTAAGGACGTGTGCAGCTGTTGAAGGTCAAGGAATTAGACTGGTTTCTTTGAATGGAGAGCCTCTGACCTCTCAAACGTCAGAAAGATATTATCACCTATTTACTATTTCCATTTCTAGCTCCATTTTACTGTTTAGTCGTGTTTGAACCAAACTGGTTAGTAGTTTTGTCATAATTGTTTCCTCTACTGTTAGAAAGGGAAATATAGCTAATCACCATTTAATATCATCAAATATTTGGCTTTGAATATCAAGTTACATCAAACTTGGTATCAAAACTGGAAGAATACTGGGGTATGGTTAACACACAAATGGAGGCAGAGTTGAAGCACTGGAGAAAAACTTTGAGGACCTACAGCGAAGCCATGGAGAGACATGATGATACATAGAAACGAAGAAAAGGGGTAGAAAGAAGTAATTATTCATCAAAGACATCTATTACATCAGTATAGGCTCCCATACTGATAAGTATAATTACATCAGTAATTATAATAATACGAGATTCCTAACCAACTTCTAACTAACTACTAATCTCTACAGCTAACTAATATTCCCTCATAACAGTATGATTCTTATCACTACCGTTCATTTGAAACTCACACAAGTTAATGAAATGGTGCATTTTAATTTGTGCAATCTAGAGCATCTATTTAATTACAAATGCACGGCTGAGATGAAATTTTATTGCCTTTTATGGATCTGCCTTTAACTGAATCCAAAAAAATATACAGTCATTTAATAAAACAAATGAATCACAATATAGTGCTATGTTAGGGGACAAAGCATATTAAAATAATGTCAAAAATTGTGGCCAGCCCCTTCCAGGATTCCAGCTAGCAATGCTCATAAATCTGAAAGTGAACTTAAGAAGACACGAACCTTAATCTGCCAACCTCTTCCTTGTGAGAAGCTGCAGCTGCTAATGAAAACCTCCTCTTCCCGTCCAAGACTGTTAACCTCTATAACAAGAAAAGATGAAAAATAATAAAAAAAGAGAAAAGGAAAATAAGATTTCAAATGCACTTGATGTTAAGATAAGCATCATAATTAATCACGGTATAAGACCAGCATTACCTCATATGTATTGACAATTTCTTTGTCATTTTTCAAAGATTCCCGAGCCTCTGCTGCCTCAACAGAGATGGACATCATACCTTCAATGTCCTATTAGAAGACAATGAAGTTAAACGGTCAAAATTATAGAAGGAAGGATATGCACATATAAATGTCGTGATAAATCTCGCCAGGACCAAGTTGAAACTATAATTAATTAAAATCAAGACAAATAACCAGAAATTTGCTGCTTCATAGCTGTCTCAACTTTCTCTCTATCCTAAAGAACAAATACAATATAATGGTTGATACAGCACAGGAAGCGTTTAAGTGGAAGTTTGGATCTGCATCTTCAATTTAACCATGGCTCAACAGGAGACGAAATAAGAGGAAACAACAATCTTCTCTAATATGTGCAGATACCAAGCATAAAACTCATGCAGAACAGTGGGAACAGGGATTAAGATATCAGCTCTTGGGACAATGTAATGATTTACCATTTAATCGTGATAAATGGCTTCATCAACAAAGAAAAGAAAATTACCTTCATGGTTGTGTTTAAATTATTTCTTGCATTGCTGAGTAGCTTTATCTGGTCATGGTTTTCAATTAATGTTTGGCATTCCTGACAAAACCTGATTCACACAGAAAAGTACATTATGCTCAAAGTGAAAGTAATTGAGGTTGCAACACTAAACAAGCACACTGTAAGAAGTCACAACATTTGATAGTCTATCTCATTGTATACGTACTTTTCAATAGAGACAAAGTTTTCATGAAGCTGGTTTATTGCCTTCTGAGATGAGTTAAGTGATTCCAATCCGCCCTGCGCTTGATAAACCTGCAGCCAAGAGTTATTTTGGGCAAAGTAACAGAAGATGTCAGATAACAGTTCCAAAGAATTAACAAGAAGTGCAGAATGTACAAGGTGATGCATAATCAATGGTATACATATAATGCCGACATAGTGATCTCCAAAGTTCATATAATATATGCCTTCAATTATGCAGCAGAGGACATGCATGATACATCCATTTTCTTTGCTGCAACATAGATTGTTTAAGACGGTGCAAGCTAAAGGTTTTCTTCAAAAAGGGAAGCTATCAGGGATTTGAAGTTTTCACTGACGTAAATTTGGTTAGATCCAATACTCATAGAAGGTCCACCACTGGATAATGTACATTTGTGTGAGGTAAATTGGTGACTTGGAGAAGTAATAAACAAGTGGTGTCCAGGAGTAGTGCAGATGCAGAATTTCAAGCACTTGCTGTTGCCATTCGTGAAGGGATGTAGATTGGAAGGCTTATGGAGGAACCAAAGATTTCAATTGACATGCCCATGAAGGTACATTGTGATAACATGGGTAGTGTTGGAATTTCCAATTTACCATGACAGAATGAAGCAAGTGGAGATTGACAAGCACTTCATCAGGGAGAAATTTGAGGCAAAGGCAATGGGTCTTGCTTATAATCCTACTCACTCACAAGTGGCAGACTTGTTGGCTTAAGCTGTTACAAGGATCAAAATTGAAGAACTCAACTCCAGGCTAGGAATGCTTAACATTTATGTTCCAGTTTGAGGTGGAACGTTGAAGAGCAAATGTCTTTTCTTTTCCAGCACATGTTTCTTATGTTTGCATTTACGAAAAATTTATTGTCTTGGAATCAACTTATCCGTTCTGCTTTTCCTTGTATTTCACCGTTTGAAGTTTTATTACCATTTATCGCATTTGCTGTAATCAGGAGATTGAAAAGTATCTGGTTGTAACCATTTCCTCTTTTTATTTAATGAGTTTTTAATGTAGTGGAATAAGATCAGTCAGAATACAAAATTCTGAGTTCTCCATTTCAATATTCTTCAATAACAATTACCTGCTCTGCGACCATTGTACTGAGCTGGGCATCATTAGCCTGTAAATAAAGCAAAATATCAACAATTAGAACTAGCAACTCCAAAAATTCTGCATTCAATATGGGCAAGATTATTGAATTAAAAGGCAACAGCATACTATTTTATAACAGTAAAAATCTGCTCCTTTGCCCTCCATCACATTACGTCACTTTCTAAACATCACATTTAAGAGAGAAGTTATAAGAATTGGCTGTTTCCTCCCTCCTGTTATCTTTCTTCTTCGTATCAATGTTAACTGAACTGGCTATTGTGCAAACTTCATGAATAGCAAACAGTAATCACTCTCATGTACCTGTTGACGTGAAATGTAATCGGCCTTGATAGATGAGATGGACAGCAAATGCTCCGGCAGCGGCAAAAGCATTGCCACCTCGCGAACTGCTGCTTCCTTGGCTTGAACTCCAAGATCTTCAACCATCATTTTGTAAAAGTCACTATTCAGAAACCGTCCACGTTGAACGACACACGAATCGCAGTTAGAACGGAACCCAAATTCAGCTTAAATTGAGTCGAATTTTACGAAAATATACAGAATAGATGTTTCTGAATAGGAGAATGGGTGGAATACAGAGAATGTAGAAAAGACGAAGGAGAAGCTAGAAATTCATTCACTATGAACATGAGCGACACACGATAAATTGTCGAATTTGGGTCTCTCCTGCCGCAGGATGATCCCGCGGAGAGAAAGAGAGGGAAAATGAAATAGCAATAATGTGGCACCTGCTTGGAAGCTTCTATAAAATAGGCAGGACTGACCCTCAGGCCTCAGCTTGATAGTCTCGTAACTGAAAGCCGTTGATAAAAAGACAATAATGCCAGCAAAAAGACAAAAATATCCTCATCGTACAACGTTCCATCCATTCCTACCCACAAAAAGAAACGAAATAGAAAAAATTATTTTTTTAGATGTAAAATGTCATTTGCATGAAGATAGAATCATCACAAGAGATGGAAAATCGCCGCCGAGGAAGGTGGATATGCATCCAAAAACTCAATAATTCCTTAATAATCATTTATCAGATTCTGAATATAGATGCTTAAAGAAATTTCCATGGATCCTATAGCTGTTCATTCCCATTTATGTGTACTACTAAGTTCTAACACTCTTACTGCTCATGCTACACTGCCAAGGCAACAGCATATTCTTTTTATTTTTTATATCTTTCCTTTGTGTTATTTAATTTCTTATACTCTAACCTTTTTTTCCCTCATATTTTACGTTGAAGATCTCAGATGTGGATTTTCATACTTCCCTTCATACAATCAATATTTACTTGATCGGATTTTTACTTACTCTAATTGGAATAAGTATCAAGGATCAACTCCCAATCCTTTCAAAGAACATTATACTATTATGATTTTTTCCTGATAGCGATTTTTGTATATATATATATATATATATTAATTGCACTGATAATAATTTTTAGGTAAAATCACATAAATAATCACTTACACGACATCAGACTAAACATATATATTTTTTCTTATATGTTTTTTATGCTATTTTTAATTAAAATTTAACATGTATACCTTTTCATTTTTTCAAGTTTAAGAAATTAATATTTTTAATATATAATTAATGACTAAATTTACAATGTATTAAAAAATAATCCACATATTAACTTTTAATTGAAAAATAATATAAAAAACATATAAAAAAAGAGCATATAAGTATTTTCCTACTGTATAAAGCTTCTATCGTGCCATAATTTTGGAAGTCTTGCTTGTGAGTTACTTTTACTAGTCCTTGTCTGCCCAGCATGGTGCTTTGTCATCAACATATCTTCACTTGTATTGGCAATGACCTTGTTCGATTTTGTGCTTTAACTACATATTTTTAGCCTTTATCCTCTGTTTGGATGTAGGGAAAAACATGAAGAAAAGAAAATTTCAGAAAAAAAAAAAAGAACCTAGATACCATTTATCTAGATTCCTACTTATTTTTCTTTTTTGTATTCCTTTTCCTCTATTTTCCTCTCATTCCAAGTAAAACCTTAATTTTGGAGTAACATATTTGTTAGAAACTCACAATGGAGAAGGACAATCTTATATTGAGATGGGAGAGATAGAAGCATCAATATGGTTTCTGAAATACTTGGTAGATCAATTGTGAAGTTAATTTAAACACAAATTTGTGAAAGGAAGGAGACATGAGGGAAATTGGGAAGATAATAAAATAGGTTGCCCCTCTCTACTGTGAGTTTCCGACAATTTTGTTCCTCTAAGATTAGAGCGTTGTAACATATGCTCGTAGCACAAGAATAGAGCCATTACCAGTACAAGTGAATTGGAGACATGTTGACAATGAAGCACCATACTGCCAGATGACCTAAAGATGTTAAAATGATTCCAAGTAATGAACTTGAAAAGAATATTAAGACAAATAGGTTACCATATTATATTTGGTAAGAAGTAAGGACGAAGGACAATGGAGACTCTCATTTTATTTGGAAGAAAAATGCGTTATATAGAGATTAATTGCATGGCACAATCTTTGGCATGCATGCATGCATTTATAGGAATCAAAATGTGCTAATCACGTCTTTTAAGTTCATTCAATAATAGAAATTATTAAAATTTCAAAACATCAAATAATAATTCTAGTACTTAATTATAAAAGTATATTAGCATACAGGACAGAGGATGTTAAGCCCTATCACACCTAGTCTAACATAACACAACAGGTGTGGTTACGATATTTTGATTTCCATAGTTAATTCAGTGCATTATGACATGGATTGTGCTATGCAATTAACATCCATAACCTGCTTAAATGTTGATCATTACACATGCTATGCTGCATATTAAAAGAATTTTTTTTTAGCACCAAGAGTATTTTTCAACCGATAGCCAGGATTAGTATTTTTGAGGCGCAAAAATAATTGAAATGAATTCTATCTCTTCTAACAAAGTCTTTTCTATATACATGGTCAGGAATTGAATGTAAAACAACATGTTTAAAAAATTCAACCATCTACCAATTATACTATGATCTTGTTGGTAAAAGGGTCATTTACATATAATGCTGAACATATATGCATGTGTATGAGGTTTTTTTTTTTTCCCTCTTTGTGAACAGAGGGGTCAAATGACCCAGATACAGATACCAGAAAAAGACCACCCATCCTGGTCAAAAAGAAAAAGACTACCCAGAAAAATATCTAAGAATAATACGAAGAAATAAAAAATATAAAAATAAAACGCTAGTAAAAAGTAACAGTTACTCTGCATGGTATCTGATAACGCACAATATTTATCATTATGAGCTGTTGTAACTCAAATAATGGTGTAACCAGATACTGATATTCTATCCCACTGATCAGACTTGATGTAGCAATTTTATTAGCACATCTATTTGCCTCTCTATAAACATGTTTCATCTGTATCTCCCAATTCTTCATAGTCCACATCCTACCTCAAGCTATGAGTCTTGCATCTCCTCCATATTCCCTTCCTTGGTCCTTCAAAGCTCGAACCAAAGCTAAAAGAATCAGATTCAACAATGATTTTTCTTAATAATCCCAATGTCCAACAAGTCTCTAGCCCACTAATGATAGCCCAATGTATGTGAGTGTCTATATATATAAATATATATATATATATATATAGACACACTCACACACGTACCCATTTAGCAATATAGACCATAACATTGATTGTTCAGCCCATCTTGTTACGAATCAGGCCTAAAGTTATCGATCTTGCTGTGTGTCCTCCAAAAAACAATTCAATCGTGCTTTGTTTCTTATAGGTAAATATATATTTGGGCATCAATACCCTTGCCCATGAATTTTGTTCTCCTGAATACTTTCAATCCTATAAAACCTTTCATTTTCTTCATTAAATAATCTAAGGAAGTCGCCTACCCAATTTGTAATTTTTTATTCACAACCATTTGGGCCCATCCATGGTCTATATAATAAGCCTTAGTGGAAACCATCTCTCCTATTAGTACAGTGGGCCTCTTGAGCCCATTAAAATTATGTTCAACTCTAACTCTGAATCTGATTAAGTTGGACCTTTCTGAAAGGAGCGGAAGGCGGTGAAGCTCCTTCAGTCGGATATGAAAGTCGGCCATATATGTATACTTTAGTGAGACGTTTCTGAAATATAAGCATAGACATGATGAAAGTGACCATGGTAACTTGAACAGATACAAAGATCCATTACACGTGATAATATAAATTACTTGTGGCTTTAAATGTTCAAATGGGGCATTGGGCAATTGCAATAGAGTGCTAAACTTTCTTTAATGGTTGTTAGGCCATGTAAAAAGAACTCAATTTCCATTAAATAAGGTTGAAGTTTTGAATACTGTAAATGGAAAAAATTATGATGGGACAGCTATCCAATTAAGTCTGATGGTGCATGAATTTGAGCCACTAATACTGGATAATAAATAGTTGTATAAAATTTTTTTAAAAACATAAAAAAGAATTTTGCAAAGAAAATGTGCATTTGCATTCTAGAGAGCGGACAGAAGGAACCTAGTGACCACAGGTGATAGTATCCACAATTAGGTCCTTCTACTTCATTCGCAGGCAGCGCTTGCTGCCTTTCCCCTAAACGTTGCATGTGTTCTATAGTAGCGGAAATGCACGCTTCTTTTCTTACAGAATCCATTGTTTCTACATTTCTCAAAAGGACTTTAACTCTCTGTGGGGCTCATGAATTTCATTTTGCAATTGCTTAACTTCAGTAGCAATTGTAGAAAGTCTATTTGAAATCATAAATAATTTATACTATCAAGTATGATGAACCTTCGTATTCTATTTAGTATTTACCATGATCAGTATCATCATGTCCATCCTTATATTTCAGAAACATCTAACAAAATAAAATATAGAAAGCCAACTTTCATACCTAACTAAAGAGCTTCATGCCCTATTTGGTATGCTGGAACCAAGGGGATGAAAGTGGAAATTGAGCAGGAATCCTTGCTTGGACTCGTTTGGTTCGCTGGATGCATGCTTCCCTAGGGAAGTCACTTTCATTAAAATTGATGGAAGTGGGTTCCTTAGCCATAGCGATAGAACTCTCTCAAGTTCCATGGAACTATCTGTGAAAGACAATTTTACCCTTCTGTGTGAAAGATGCACGACAATGTGGGTTGGAATGTTTGACTATGGTGGCAACAACGTGGTTGACCGGCCTTGGTGATGAAGAGGTGTGGAGCGACAACAGTGATGCACTTCCCCACCCGTCATCTTCATTTGCAATTTTTGAGCAAGATTTCTGGTTCTCATTTGATTCATGACAATGATAACGGTCCCCCATCGGTGGCAACGGTTTACTCCTCCACAACGACATTAGATCGGCACCATCAATTTCACCTCCACAATGGCAAATGATGTTGATGTTTTGATGGTGGTTCTTGTCATGGCGAACGATGGTCCATGGTGGTAGGGTTTGGGAAGATGCTGATGATTTGTCGATGGGTTTGGTTCGAAGAGATGATGAGGGGAGAATTTTTTTTTAGAACAGGGGTATTACAGGTTTTTCATTTTTCTTTTATATTTAAAAGTAAAAATTATACTACACTTCTATTGTCATACCAAACAGACTTTTAAACCTCACTTTCATTCCATTTCATCTTCCATTTCCACTTGCACTTCCTTCAAAATCACTTCCATGAACCAAACGGGGCATCACAACCTTTTCACCCTTTCTATAGGGGCCTAACTCGATGAAGATTCACCATTAGAGTTGGGCCTAGTGGGCAAGAGGTCCACCTCAATAAGAGGAAATATAGTAAGCATAGTTCTCACTTCCCATCCAGGGCCAATTATAGGCCATGGATGGGCCCAAATTGTTTAGAAAAATGAAGTGTAACTTAGAGATTTCCTTAGATTTTTTAAGAAAATGAAAGGTTTTCTAGGATTGAAGTATCGAGAAGATATGTGTATGTATGTATATGATCCCTTTAATTTTACTTATTATTTGTTTATATGCTTATTTCACTTCAATGCAAAACAAGAAATCTATTATATATATATATATAGAGATAGGTGAATTTGGGGGAAATTTAAGTGCCACATCAGTGGGAAATTCTATAATGCCATATCATCAAAAGTCTTTATTAGGTGAAAAATGATGTATTAGTCTTTTTCTCTTCCAAATTGTTTAGAAGAAAGAAGTGTAAATTAGGGATTGCCTTAGATTTTTTTAAAAAATGAAAGGTTTTCCAGGATTGAAGTATCTAGAAGATATGTGTATATATATGATCCTTTTAATTTTACTTATTATTTGTTTATATGTTTATTTCACATCGGCGCTGAACAAGAAATCTAATATACATATAAAGATAGGTGTATTTGGGGGAAATTTGAAGTGCCACATCAATGGGAAATTCTATAATGCCATATCATCAAGAGTTTTTATTAGGCGAAAAATGATGTATTAGCCTTTTTCTCTTCTAAATTGTTTAGAAGACAAAAGTTTAAATTAGGGACTGCCTTAAATTTTTTAAGAAAATGAAAGGTTTTCTAGGATTGAAGTATTTAGAAGATATGTGTGTATGTATGTATACGATCCTTTCAATTTCATTTATGTTTATATGTTTATTTCACATCAATGCTACATAGGAAATCTATTATATATATATAAAGATAAGTGGGTTGAGGAAAATTTGAAGTGCCATATCAGCAGAAAATTCTATAATGCCACATTATCAAGAGTCTTTATTAGGTGGAAGGTGATGTATTAGGCTTTTTCTCTTCCATATTAATTTGCTAGATATCAAATTATTGTGTGATTGATACTTCTTCCGATTCATAAAAACCGCCTTTTTAGGGTTTTTACATAAACCAAGGACACTATTAAATAATATACAATATTATAAATTTTAATAATATTTTACCAAAATGTCCTTAATTTAAGTGATTTCTTAAATGGTACATTTGATATTAATGAATGGTAAAATAGTAAAATGAGTAATTAATACTATATTGAGATTCTAAAGTGACAAATATTGTTAAATATTTCAAAAACCCTAAAAAGACAATTTTTATGAATCGAAGGGAGAGAGTACATTTTATTGCTATTAAAATTAACACGTTTTTCTATCAATTATTGTCATTCGATTTGGCATACGTTTAGTTACATTTTTTTAGATAAGTAATTATTATAATTAATTAAATGTATTATTTTTTTGAAGTATATTTAAATGACAATATTGTTGGTCACCATTATAATTTTTTTTACTCGGTGGTAACCATTATAATTTATTGTGATATCCTTCCATAGCATATCTCTTATACATTAGCATGTAGTCTTGAAAAGGAAATATAATTTTGGCATCTAGTAGCTAATGTATCTACTTGTACAATTAAATAAAAGTTGAAAATTAGTGTTTATTGCTGATAATTTAATTCCATTTATTGCTAGTAAGTTGCTCTATTTTGAAAAAAATATTAGTAGTGAAAGATTATATTTGGAAGAATATTTGTATTTATTATTGTACATAATTTTTGTATTATGAATAATGAGAGACAATTACCGGGTTTTAATAAACTTTTTAAATTGGTTTATATTTATGGTTAATTTCCTTTTGATTTGTTTAGGGTTTTAATGATTTTTTTAATTTATAATTCAATTGATTCTTTTAATTTGTCTATTTTAAAATTTCAAATATGTATATTAAAATTAATTAATTTTGAAATATGTATGATCAAATTATTTATGCTCAAATATGTGCAAATTTCAATCTTTTGTTTCAAATTAGTATTAAATATTTTAATTATCTTTTAATTTCCTATCAAACATTCATTTTTATTGTTTACCATTTATTCATGATTGTGATGTGGTTATGGAAAGATGGCTAGTGGGATTATTTGGCACCATTCCTCAATCAATTCACATTAATGTAATTACTTAAATAAGAATTCATTTGCACTATATATGCCCCCTCATATTATCTGGTTAATAGGAGATGAGGTTGTAAATGAGTTATACTAGGATTTACACCTTATCAATAATGCAGTTTTTAGCTGAACAATGTAAAACTAGATCAATGGAGGTGCATATTCTAGATAGTATTTAGAAGCTTTGATTTCTTCATGACCAAGTCATATATTGTGTAGATGCGATATGTGAAAGCATAGTTCTTATCATCATTATATTCTCTTTCCTATTATTACAAATTAATTATGATATGAATTTACTCACTTTTCAGGGACTCTCTCATAAAGTTCAAGGCATGAGCTTTCAGTGTTCCAAGTGCTACAAGAATGTTCTTATTAAATTTTCCTTGTGAGTCTCTTCATTTGTTCTCTTCACCAACGTAATATCCTTTACAAAAAGGTTAAATTCTTTTTTAGACAATATTTAACTATGAATCTTAATTCTCGTTGAATCAAACTTGGAGAATCATATTTAGAATTCACTACTAGAAACTCTGGCAAGCTAGGTATACAAGACTCTTTACTAATGAATCCCACTTATCGGAGCAAATCATGCAAGCTGTCAAGACTAACTATACTATCAAAGGTAAGGGTGTTCTATTATTCTTTCATTTTTTGAACTCTGTTGTACTTTGATGTGTTTTTTCATTCATTGAATGAATGATTCCCTCATTTCTAAGAAAAAAAAATATTGTTATTGATTTTTAACAAGACCATAAATTCGAGACAAATGTTTGATGACATAGCATAGTATACATCAATTGTATGATGGTCTAGATGTGGCATTTATGTAGGACTCTCGCTTCAATTGGTTAACAAGCAAGAAAATAAGGGTGAATGGGTTTGCTTTCATGTGTTCCGTGCTTGCAATCATTACTCATCACAAGATGTGAAGAAAATTACTCCCCCCGGTTCTTTATATAAAATTTTTTAAATTGAATCATGTGAATTAAAGATAAAAGTTAAATTAGTTAACTACATTGATTTTTTAAAAAATAAAGACATTTTTTCAAAGCCATTTTCATTTAATCTCTTTCTTTCTTGCTCTTTGAAATGAATTAAATTGAGGCATTTTTTTGAAAATGTATAATAAATATTACATCATATTTTAAAAATAATTTTATATTTAGGATCAAGGTAAAAAGCCCTATATTTAGGATCGAATGGAGTAACTAATGGGTGGAACCATCAAGAATTAGCCTTCTCATTATTACAAATTTTCAATATTGTTTAATTGTATATAGTTTTTTAACAGGATAAATTACTTAGATCTAATTTGCATATATAATTTCAAATTATTATTTATTGCTTCTATTATCTTTTGATACATTATCAACCAGGACTAAACTTATATACTTTTTATAATATTTTCTAATTAAAATTTAACATGTAGATATTTTAAATTTTTTTAAGAAATTAATACTTTTAATATATAATTAATAACTAAATTTACAATGTATTAAAAAATAATCCACATATTAACTTTTAATTAGAAAACAACACGAAAAGTATATAAAAAAACATATAAGTATTTTCAAGCCATTGTTATAGAAATTAGACAATAGTAGACATCTAATTAGTTTCTCAAATTAATTTAATTTAACCCATGAAGATGGAATAAATAATTAGATATCATTGTTATAAATTTGCTAAATATATACCAAATTGATATCTATTTAATCAAATTTAGGATTCTATTTGATGCGATTAATTAAAGTTCTTTGTCTTATCTAAATATTTATTAATTATTTGTGATTAAATTTATATTATGAAATTATCCTTAAAATTATTTGTTGACATTGTAGAAAAAAATTCATATGTTTGATTTCTTCAAGTTTATAACCCAAATGACTGATACTGTTAGAGTCCAAGGTTCAAATCCTTGAGATGATAAGCTAATGGTCTTTAAATGTAGATGTAGTCACGACATCAATTTAAAAAGCAATTTTCAATACCATTTGTTTCTAAATTTTGATTCTTTCGAGACAATAGATGCTCTTGATCAAATTGCAAGTCATTATGAATATGAGAAGAATGACTGGATCTTGGAAATAAAGTAGATGAGGGAGAAAGAATGACAAATAAAAATCAAGTTTGCATTTCGAGAGATATTAGGTTGCAGATTAAATTTATAAAATTATAACTTATCAATTTTAGAATCTTGACATTTTAAAAACAAAAAAAAATTTGTGTAACATAATCACATTAATTATAATATGGTGAAACTTTCAAAAGGATGGAGAACTAATTTCAAACTGAAAAAATAATGAAAATGATTATTGTCTTAAGTAATTAAGAATCATAATCATTGATTGGGTGTAAAATATTGAAAACTATTTGATTAATTCATTCTCAA
The DNA here is from genome assembly GCA_026686845.1 of Adenanthera pavonina. NCBI lineage: Eukaryota > Viridiplantae > Streptophyta > Magnoliopsida > Fabales > Fabaceae > Adenanthera > Adenanthera pavonina. The sequence goes on from JAIVEN010000017.1 coordinate 18,776,750, forward strand.
AATCTATTTAAATGATTCAAAATTGATAACAAAACAAATTTAAATAGGTATGTTAATTAAGGAATTTGTTTACATAATATCCAAACTGATAAAAATAAGCTTTATTTGGATTACAATGTAAAAATTTATTTAATTGATTATATTATATTGAAGCGGACATGTTTTGTTCAATTAAAAAAAATAAATTTTCAATTGGAGTAAGCTTATTTGAAAATCATTTTATTTTATTTTTGTTTAATTTTGAATTCAAGTTTGAATCATCGTGATCAATGAAATTAAATAATTTAAGGATTTTATTTAAATATTGAGCATTACAAATTTTTTTAGCATATAAATGGATTGATATCCAATCATTTAACTAAGATGTTATTTTATGCATTACTTTTATATGAGATGATATTGAAATTAAGTTTTATTTTAAATGTCTTAATTGACACTTGAGGAATATTTTCAAATTACAAAAGTCAACTTTTGTAAATCTTCCCTTCGGAAGATAATTTTGGGAAAACTTCCTGTCAATGACTATCTATTATACTCGAGGAGCATGAGAAAAATATAATTTTTGTAATAATCAAACTGATTGCATGTATAGAAGTATTACAAGCCCTTGATTTTGACAAAAAAAAAAGAGACACTAACATCCAATTGAATAGAAAATAATAGATAAATGTAAAAGTTTGGTAATTAATGAAGGGATAAATAAGCTTTTGGTCCTTGAGATTTCAGTCAGTTTTAAAACCAGTCCCTAAGGTTTAAATTTTTTTAACTCGGTCCCTCAAGTTTCCACCGTTACCACCATCCATCCCTGAGGTTTCAAAAAGGAGGAAAGGGCTATCCAAGTGGAGATAACGGTGTTAATTAAGATGATGTAGAGGATGGAAATACACGTTGGCATCGTTGGCAATACATTGAAAATGCATTGGACTTTTTAACAACATTGGTCTTATTCAACACAAAAGAAATTGGACTTTTTACCAAAAAGAAAATGGAGGAAAAAGAAATTGAAGAAAACACATGGGTTTTCTGAATCCATTCTTAGACAATGCCTTAGACTTAGAGTTCGTCCCTTGTTTGCTAGGGTTTCCTCAATCGTCCTCAGTAGTTCAGAGTTCGTTGCTCGTTCAGTCATCGTTCTCACAGTTCTCAGCTGCTTCAGTTATCGTTCTCACCATTCTCTTCCTCTTCGGTCATCATTCTCACAGTTCTCGGCCGCTTCAGTCATCGTTCTCACGGTTCTCACCATTCTCTTCCTTTTCGGTCATCGCCCGTGGCCTCTTCGATCATCATTCTCACTATTCTCTTCCTCTTCGGTCATCACTCTCTAACCTAGAAAATCAATTTCAGGTGCATGTGCATTTTAATCCACACTTCATTCTTCGTGTTATAGGGTTTCCTCCTAGTAAAGCCCTCTATTCTCGAATATCTCTTGATTTCAGGTGCGTGTGTATTTCATATTAGACACTTCATTCTTGGTGTTATATGGTTTCACTATTTGTCATTGATAACTTTTAACCGTGTTAATGCTATATCTTCAGCGCTTACGAATTTGGTTTGATTATATTTCTTATCTGTCATCAGTATCATTGCTTTGCCTCTAAGATGTTGTGAATATTCAGTTCAATTTCATCTTCTAATAGATTTTGGTGCATGCAAGGCTGAAAAAATGGAATTTGGGACTTCATCGGTAGCTTCAATAGGAAGGACGATGGCTGAACAATGCAGATGTAGTGATCTTGTTCTGATTCTTACTGCATTAGCGGAGAAAAACCAAGGTTGCAGGTTTCTGAGATACCCAAATTTTAAGGTAACCTGTTGAGTTCTATATAATATATTTCATATTATTTGTTTCCCTAAGGGTTTATCAGCGAGCATATTAGATTTAATCTTTTAACGTAACCTGCTGAGCAAAATTTTGGATATAAACCTTGGGTCATGATAGATGGAAGTCATATTGATATTTTGGTTTCAATATGTTATACTGTGCTTGATTAATTGCTTAAAAAAATATTGCAGGAGACATGGACTTGCAATTTCTTTGAGTGGTTTGATGGTCCAGTTCCAAGGCAAACATTAGAGAAAATCAAGAAGCAGGATGAAGCAATTGCAAAAGGCAGGAAGCAGATGAAGCTGATTGTTCATGCACTGATGGTCATGATGGCTGTTAATACTATTTTAGTTTGGGTTTCTCTGAATAAGTGTTGGATGTCTGAGTTGTAGTGTGAGGTTTTTAGGTTGTGTGTTGATTGTTTTTGACTTGTTATGTAAAAGTGGCCTGATGCCATTAACTATTGCTTATTTCTAGTTAGGAGACTTGTCTGACTGTTAGTTTGGCTATGTTGTATTATGTTCGGCTAGGTTCTTTTTTTTGTACCGTGGCTATGGACCACAAATTATGGATGTAATGGCTATGGACCACAAAGCGTGGAAGTAATCTTCTCATGTAATATTAATATAAAGTTCATTGTGTCATCAATTATTATGCAGCCTTTTTTTTTAGCTAACAGGGACCACAAAAAGGATAAGTCCATTGTGTACATAAGGGACCACAAAACTTCATTTGACTTGAATGAATTTCTTGTACTGCTGATGGAGACTCAATAGGTCTAAAAGGGAGAAGCTTTTTCTTTTGACTTAAATAACTAAAGGAACATTATGAATTAGATCAGTATAATGTTTACACTATAAAATTATACTGCTATTCTAGAAATTTTTTAAAGCTGCTTTTTCCTTTGACTTGTGTCCAGAGGAAAGCAAAAGGCATGACCCCAACATTGAGAAAACCTTCCAATGATGTTGCAGAATTATATATGGTGGTGTCTAGTTACAGATTGAATGACAAAATGAAGAACATAATGTAGAGAAAACCTTCCAAAGATCTTGCAACACCCATGAAGCTATAACACCACCAAATTATGCAAATCTTCACCAGCCCAGATTGGAAATATACAGATATTAACTGCCAAAGAAACAGCAGCACCGAGTGCATTGGAAAAAAATCTAAAACAGCAAAGATATTTACATAAAACAGTAGCACCGAGATACTGTAACTAAAACAGCAGCATCTTGGGTCATGATAGATGGAAGTCATAATGATATAGTTTTACATAACTTAGATATTTAAATAAATTACACAACAAGCTAGTAATAGATAATTAACATAATTCTCAGCATAATATTTGAACACAATTCCACATGAGGGACCACTTATAAAGATAATATCCAACCAATATAAAGCCAAAAAGCTTACCAAAGAGCTACATCCATAATAACTAACATCCAACCAACTTGACCCAAAAAGCTAAATCCATAATAACTAATATCCAACTAACTTGAACCAAAAAGCTACATCCATAATAACTAACATCTAACCAACTTAATCCAAAAAGATAAATCTATAATAATTAACATCCAACCAACTTGAACCAAAAAAGCTAAATCCATAATAACTAACATCCAACCAACATAAACCAAAAAGCTAAGGAAATGATAACTATAGGTGACTTGATGGTGGAGGGGTAACATGAACACTTTCTTGTGTGCTAGAAGAACTTCCTCGCTTCTTGCAAGTTCTCTTGTTGTGTCAATAATTACCGCATGCAACACACTGAACATGTCCGATGCTCCTTTTGACATGGTATGGCCTTAGTGGCTCGTCTACTTCCCTTTTTTGTAGCTTTTTTGGTCTTCCTGGACGCTTGTGATATTTTAGGGGCTCAATGGGGTCCAATCTTGTTCTAAACCACATCTTTTCACCATCTATTGGTTCAATAACTAGGGTATAGCAACTCGCATATGCAACTTTGATCAAATTGAAATGCACATAGTCTTGTGGATCTTCTCGTTTATTTCTTATGGTACTTATTGCATGCTTACAAAATGTAAATAAATTGTTAAACCTATTATAATTGTGGAAAAAATTACTAACATATTAAGTTATTTACTTGCATGGTATGCCATTCAATTGCCATAATTGACATGAACAAGTCCTTTGGTCAAGATCAACAAGAAACTTGTCTATCAACTGTCTGACATATGATACTTCAAATCTATTTCCTCTTGCCCACTTGGCTACCCAATTACAGGATTCTACCACTTCTTTGTCCAACCTTCTCTGAGGTCTTGGGCACACCTTCCCCATATAGTTAGCAACTCTAATTCGATTCTCTGCAAATCTTGTCATAAGATACATCTGGATCCATTCAAGCAACTGGACAATGGGAAATTCTCGTGCTTCCAATAATCTTCCATTGAATGACTCTGTTATGTTGTTCATGATTATATCACATTTTGTATATTCGCCAAAGTGCGACTTAGTCCAACATGAAGGAGGAAAAGTCATTAAATGATCATGTGCCTCCTTTGAAACGGCTTTCAACTCATTCATCTTGTCTTCCCAATCTCAAATATAAGTGGCCTTCACCGCGCGAACCACTAAGTCTCTAATCATAGTACCTCCTTCATACCTTGACTTGATATTAGCATATAAGTGGCACACATAATAACGACGTTCATAACCCCCAAGCAACTCTCCAAATACTTGTTGTAGGCCCTGTAAGTCAAATAAAGGACAAACCATGTAACTAAGCAACTATGACAAATAATAGTTAATCAAAGTGTTTTTTTGAATAATCACATCTCATACCTTTTGTTGGTCATAAATGAAGACCCATTGATATTCATATAAATGACCAATGTCATGAAAAAGTTTTTTCAAGAACCAAGTCCAAGAATCTCTATTTTCACTCTCAACCACTGCCCAAGCTAATGGAAAGTATTGGTCATTTGGGTCCCAAGCTACAGCTGTAAGTAATATTCCTCCGAATGGTCCTTTTAAGAAGCATCCATCTAATCCAAGATTGGTCGACATGCTGCCAAAAAACCCCTCTTAATGGGATCTAAACACTCATAAATTCTCTTGAAAACAGGTGGTTGCTCTATTTGCATCCTACCAGTTAGTAATTGAAAACTGGTGCCCGACTTTTTGGTTTGCACTTCATTGCAATAGTCAGGTAACTTGTGATACTCTGCTACATAATCACCGTTAAGAATAGCCTTTGCCCTTCTTCTAGCCCACAATGCCTTATTAACTGAGACGTTAGCCATATAGTTCTCCTGCATAAATGAAATGACATCAATTAACTTCATGTTCTTATTTGACCTCATAGGTGCCACTACCTTGCCCTCAATCCATTTTGAATTTGCCATCTTGCCACAGAATGTGACGCCACATAAATGCTTAGATTTGAAAGCCTTCAATCGATATGTTAATGAATCTCCCACTTTGCTCATATACATTAACTAAGGACATCCACTTTTGCATACAACTCTGCATCGTACCTTATCATTATTTACAAAGTGGACATCATAACCATGAATTAAGGCATACTCTCTAACTGCATCCTTAAACTGACAAATCGAAGTAAACTCCATCCCCAATTGGTATTCAAAGTCTTTACCCATCTCTGTGGGATTATATTGGCAACACTTGGTGTTTGTATCATCCTCCTCATCAAACCCATTAATAGAATGCAGATCCTCATTTTCATCATCAGATTGCATAATTACATTGCCGTCATCATACATTGCAAGTGCTAAAATTGACTCTAGGACAGTAGAAGAAGTAGGTTGATTGTGTGCCCCATTTGCACAATGATCATTGTCTTCATCAATAAAGTCAATTATATCATTATCAACATAATGACTAAAGTAGTCATCATCAATTTTTGCATCATCATTATCCTCAGGGCCACTAACATATTCAATTTCACTTTTACTTTCACTCTCTATACTTATATCTTTGTCTTTGTTTTGTGCCATGTGAAGTAGATGTACCTATAAAAGCAATTAAAACAATAATCTTATTATGTTACTTTATCTCACGTATAAAAAGACAAGCATTAAATCTATGTCACCCTTTTTTCCATATAACATAAAGACAAACACGTAATGACAAATAATTCCAATGTAACATGTGCTCCAATTCAGCATTTTTTTTCCTTTCAATGAAAATTCTTCATTTATCCTGGACATGTGATCATGTAAGAACCAACATTGACATCATTTCAATCTCTCTCATTTATATAGAGGTAGACATGTATGGAGTATAGATAACCTACTATGTAAAGAAGCTATAGTCCACAAAGGAAAAAATAACAAACAATGTCTCCATGTTAGATTCAGAATTCTTGGCTTTTTTTTGTGAAACTTAAAAAAAAAATAGAACCAGAGAAATACGTTGCTGAGCTAAATATCTTATATATATATATATATATATAAACACCAGAGAAATGGTTGGGTTCATTATGCCATTTCAGAATTCTAAGCCACACATAATGCTCAGCAACAACAAACATGAAGAAAGATGTGTTCAACCAGTAATCTAAATATCTTATATATATATATATATATATAAAAACACCATTAAGTTACAGAGCTAGAGAAAATATGTTGCTAAGCTACATAACCATGATCTACAGAACCAAACCCACTCATTAAGTTACCATTTTCATTTTAACAACTAAACCTCGCAGAGATACAGATGTGCACCCAACTAAATACCCATAAAGATGCATTCTTTTTTCTTTATAACTCACAAACTAAGATGGAGGATTAGCAAAAATGCACACCCCTTCATTTTATCGTTCTTTTTCAGATAAATAGCCAAAGAAACACCCATGATTTTTTTGTTCTACATTATGGGTTTTGAGCTAAATACCCAAAGATACAAGTCCCCCAAAGATATAACTTACCTCTTCCTTCTCTCGGCCTTCCTCTATTGATCTCACCTTGTATGATGGATGGCTGTTGGTACTCTATTATGCTATCAATTCTGTCTTGGTTAGGGCTTGTCAGAATCGTCTCACACAAGAAAGGAACTGCACGGAACCTCTCTCAAATATTTGCTTCGTTACACCACATTCTCCCGCTCATGAGAACATGAAGCTCTGGGTTTTGTGCAATCCAACATGTCTTCAGTAGCCATCCAATATGTTGCCAATGATGCCAATGTGTATTTCCATCCTCCACATCATCTTAATTAACACCATCATCTCCACTTGGACAGCCCTCTCCTCCTCTCTGAAACCTCAGGGATGGATGGTGGTAACGGTGAAAATTTGAGGGACTGAGTTAAAAACATTTAAACCTCAGGGAATAATTTCAAAACTGACTGAAATCTCAGGGATAAAAAGCTTATTTATCCCATTAATGAATTGCTATAGGTGATGGAACATTAATATCTAACAGTGAAAGAATTCAAATTCACGTGTCCCTGTGCATACAAGATTTTAACGTACTAAAAATAATGTTCATCTGCATGTGTGTGCATATATATATATATATATGTATGTATTATGATATTTTATAATATTTTCATATTTATAAAACAATAGACTAACTTATTCTCATGTATATCAATAATATCGTTAATAATATTTTGCATCAAACTTATTTTACAAAATTTAACTCTGAAGCATTTTGTGCATCAAATGAATACATTAGTAGTTAGAATAGTGATAGATATACGTCAGGCATGCATATCTAAGAAGCCAAGTGCAGTATCGTGCCAATGTCAACCGAAAATTTTGTTTATGAACAGACACGGTGCCCTTTTTTTTTATTAATAACATTATTGTTGGTCACTAATTAATTTAATTTTATTAATTTCAATTATAGGGAATGCTCTTGTCAACGATTTTTTTTCTAATTTGAAAAAGTATACCTGACGTTTGAATAATGCTTTCACTATCGTTTGGACAGTTTCTTTTTTTTTTTTTTTACCAAGTATTGTTTGGACAGTTTCAAACACGCTGATTGTAAATGGATTATATGGTTTTTTTTTTCAATTTGAAATCTGTTAAGTTTATTTGAATCAAATAAATATTATCTATATGCTTATGGACTAAATTTAATATAATAACACGATATTGGCCAAAAAAATAATAATACCATAATATACAAATTTGAAATTAATTAAAAAAAGTTTACCTATGATTTTCCAACTTAATTTTTATATAATCCTTGGAAAATTGATTTCGTAGAATTGTTCCCATTTTCAAATTTTAATCTGATTTTTTTGCCAAAAAAATTTAATATGATTGAATTTATTATTACAGGCAAGTTTAAGAATAGATCCACAATTTTAGTTTTTAAATTGTGAATGGCTTAAGCCCTAAAGTTTTGAAATGCTTAATCAATTTAATAAGTTCTCAAAAATTCCATGTTAAACATTGATTTAGATTAAAATGTTCAAAGCAATTTTTGGTGCTAAGTGAATTTCAATATAACTTTTTGGCATGAAATTTGAGTTTATCAAATAATGTTCAAATTCACTTATTTTAGGGTGTCTAATAATATTTATAGAATTTTAGAGAATTGGTTAAAAACTTAAAATTAATTTGCAAATAATATATTATTAGAACACGTAGTTTAATTGGCATTTTTCATATTCGATTTAATGTTATTTACTGTATAAATTTATTTTTTGGAACTGTATTTATAGTATAATTTTTGGTGACATTTAACACCTAATAATTTTTTGTGACATTTTAGTGTTTAAGAAGTTGTGCTTTACTCATAAACAGTGATGGATGCAGGGATTAACATTTGGGGGGCTGAAATAAAAACTATGACAAAAAATGGGGGGCTAAATTGAATTGTAAATATATAAAATAGATTTTAATATATATATATATATTGATCCTCTCTTATATCATAAATCACAACTATTATTTAAAATTAAGTTACCTAATAATGTATATGAATTCAAGTACAATTCACCAACGCTTGTCCTTTTTAATCTATATGTATGAATTAACCTTTTTTAGTTTTTTATTACCTGGCTTCTTTTTCTTGTCCAACTTATTTTTACCAGCCTTGACAACACACATATAAGAACTCAAGTACACTAATAAATTGCCATAGGGTTAACTTTTTGGTCCACTGTCTTCTTTTCTATGGGCCAACTACACATTAAATTGGATAATATGGTTGACAATATATTTCAATCATTGAACGATTTTATTTAATTTTTTAAAAATAATCAATTTAAAACAATTCAACACACCATATCATATTTAAAGAGTTACTTGTTATGGGAAAAATAAGGGATAAAAGTGAAATTTCTCAGAAAATAGATTGTTAGGTGTTGTTTGGTTTCAAAAAATATGAAGCTTCTTGAGGAGTTGCACTTAACGTGCAAAGCTATAATTCTTGAGCAGTTTATGATATTTTATCAAAAATATTTTTGATTATTTAATTAATTTTTTAATAAAAAGGGTATTAATGCATTTAATATTTATATTATTTAATTAAAAAATTTAAAAATAATTTAAATTTCTCATAAATTAAAAAATTAAACAAGCAAGTAAAGCTTGAACTTCCTAAAAAAATTAACTTCTCAGACCGGATACCAAGCAACCTCTTAAGTTTCAACATAACAGTTTTTTAGAGGGAAAAAGAGGACACGGGGCAGTGGACATCACAAGAGGAAAGGAGGGGAATCTTATAATTTAGTCTGCATTGTCTACGTTGCTTGATGATAGTCATCAGCCTTGAAGTTCAGAAGAGGTGGAGGATTGGTGGTAGATTTAAATTTTTTTTAAAATGGTGCTTAATTTATTCACTTCAGTAATATGTCTAGCTCAAAAATGTAGCTTATGGGATGAAACTATCATATTTTGTCATTCTGATTTCCTTTGTTTTTCTGTTTCTTTCTAAAACATGATGAATTTGTTATTATTGAATTCTCAGATCTGGCCTTTCTGAAATTCTCATTCACTGTCTCTTTCCGAATTCTACTGAAGGCTACTTCTAAGAATTCAATATGTTTTTATTAAATTCATTGACCTGTGATTGAATTGCTACTTACTTTGTGCAACCAATTACCATGTTAATGTAATACTCGCTCCAGTCCTATATTTAGGATCTTTTGTATTGATCCTGAATATAAGACTATTTACCATATATGATGTATTATTTATTATATATTTTCAAAAAACACCTTTATTTAATAAATAAAAAAAAAAGAGACATTAAATAAAAATAATTTTGAAAAAATATTAAAATTTTTAAAGAAATCAATGTAGTTAATTAGTTTTAATTCCAATTCTTAATCCGCATTATTCGATTAAAAGTACCTTATATTAAGGACAAGAGGGAGTAAATTATTACATACTAATGAATTTGGGCACTCAATTGTATGTTTATATGCCTTTGTATTATGTGAATATTGCATGCAATTATAGGATACATGGATCTCACTCCCAACAGGGCTAATCTAAATTTGCCTTGTTAATCTTATTTTGTTAATACATGGATCCAAGGTCAAGCTAAATATAGCCCCTAGTCATGAAATATAAAACCAACAGAAGCCTTGGTCCCAACTATGAACACAAACAAATAACAACAAAACTCCTGAAAGAAGCAACACAGCTCCCATCTTAAGACAGACTATCATCTCACCTATTTTATTTCCTATTTCACCAATGCAACAACGGCAAACATGCTCTTCCATTGTTAGCATACATGATTCAAAGAGTTCTGCTGAATCCAAAGAAGAACAGGTGAAGGATAGATGCCCACCTCAGCCAACTGGTTCAAAGGTCATGAGAGCAGAGAATGGGAGATGAGGTTTCCTTGACCTAATTCGAAGTCACCTACCCCCAATCATCAGTTGGTAATGCAGATCATAGATGCAATTGTCTCTGTTTGCTCAATTAAAATTAATGATCTGTAGGGAATGATTTCCAGCAGAATGAAAAACTTGGATGAAAAATTTCTTTCAAAATCTTTTTTCACCAACAAACTTTTTTATGACGGCATCATATACTTTGACCTGAAAGCATGTCTTACTCCTATAATTGATTGCTATAGAAAACATGCTCGAGATTTCTTCAAATGAAAATCATATTCACACCATGATAAATGGGATAAACTGAATACTCTATCAAACGGGGGGCCAAAAATATTAGCCAGTCACCCACCGTCCGCAAATGTTAGACGTAGATGAATGCCAATAGATAGTAACTTTCCAGAGGCTAATGGCTACAAGCTCCGAGACTCATGAATGGCAGACAAGCTGAAAATAAGTAGATTACGACTGAAGTGCTAATGGAAGCAGAATGCAGATAAATCCACAAGAGAGCATGACTAGATTGTATGCTTATCATTTACAAATCCCTACCACGTGTCCGAAGCTTCTTGCCCGACAAATGAAGCTTTTCCTGCTATGGAAGAGGATACAAGCCGCATAAGAAGATTGTGCAGTGGTCTGAGATCTCAATAAAATAGGGTGTCTAGGGGAGGTTCAAGGAACAGTTGAGATCATGCAAGGTGGATGGCTGAGATAGCTTCTCATTTGGCATACAAAACAGGCCAAAACATACTGGTACACTAAGATGAAACAGCACATTCTGACGGTGTTTGTGTGACATCATGAGCTCTGTGGGCTGGGATTCACTGGACAAAAAGGCATCATTTTGTCGATGAGCACACCATACCCATATTAAAGATGAGCACCAAATCTGAACACATGAGAAAGATAACAAATTTGAATGCAACCATAAAAAGAAATAAACAGAATGATACCAAATAGTGGAGAAAATTGAGAAGATGAGTTACCTAAAGAGGAGAGAAAACACCTAAGGAGTCATGAAGCAGCCAAAGAAGAAGTAGGACATAGCGACAAAGCACAACTGAAGAAACTGTAACACATAAGCATGAATACCATCGATCTCTTTGTTGCTCAGATCCTGTTCCGCCATAGGCTTTATTCCTCTCGGTGCTTTGGTCATTTGACACAAGTTGATCTTTCTGGCATGTCATTTGATATTCCCATTCCATTGGATCCTGTTGAGAAGATTGGAAGAGCATAAGTTAGGGCAGAAAGTAAGAAATCATACAAAATAAGTTTTTTAAAGACTTTATATGAAGATGTGTATAACACTAATCTCTCCACCTTTATCTACACTAAGTACTGTGTGATTACATAAGTCCCATTTTCTATAATAACAGAGAAGCTACTTGCATTACCTGCATGCTCAAGTCCCAAGAATATCTGAATGTACAGTCTTTTTGTTGAATTCCCAAAGTTATAATTTTATCAAAATACTTGGGATAAAATTGAACTTAACAATAGTAGTGCTGTATATGAAAGGCTAACAAGTCTTTGAATTTGTTTCAATCAAAATTAATATATGATGAATCTCCCACATGCTCCTGCTTCTATTTTACACACGCACACACATATCTAAAGTTATATATTTAATTAACATTCTTCAGAGTTAATTAGTATCAAGATAAACTGGAAAAAAAAAAAGATAAATGTTCTGTCCCATCATTTTTTAACAGAATCCAGAAAGGAACATATGTATACACTGCCGAAAGGAAGAATGTTGAGGGAGACAGTGAAAGAGATGCAGTGCACGGAATGCACTTGCTTTTATACACTCACCAACATGTTGATGGAAAATCATTAAAGAAATATTTTGGTCTAAAAAATAATATCTTAGGAAGTTAATTTGATGATCCTTATATAATTTTTAATTTGTTTGGGATTTATAATTTAATTAGTTATTAGTCACGACTAAGATTTTCTTAATTTGCAATTTAAATTTACATTTAACATCAATATTAATCTTGTATTTTAGTGTACCCTAGGGGCTATATATAAGACCCATACCTGATAGGGTTAGTTTAGTTCAGCCATTCATTAACAAAAATTCAATATTTCCCTCCCTTTTTTCCCTCTTGCATCGGTCCTACATCATATATATCATTTCAGGAAACACACAAATAACAGAAGGGAGAGGATGAGGAGCACAGACTGAGATGGAGTACCAAAATATCTAGGTAAACTAGCAAATCAACCGTACAGCAAAAATAATGGCTCACTGTTTTCTAAAATAATTACTGTTCTCAATTACAAATTTATGACAATACCTCAAATGTATTACTGCCCTTTTCCTCATCAGCAGTATATCTGCAGACAACAATATCTTCCTCTTCAGCTTTTCTGACATCTTCAGAGCTTTCTAGGCTTTGCTGTTTGATGAGAGTTAAATGATGTTGCTGTTGTGAATCTGATATTCAAGAGCAAGTAATTTATCACCAGTCTATCAAAATAGTGTTTTGTAACATATATTGTGCAAAAGTTCCTTAAGAATGATATCTTTTGCTCAACCATCACAATATCTACAAGAAGCGCACACTTCATATGATCTATGTGGAATGTCGTTAAATGCAAGAACTTCTAAGAACCGTACAATACTATCTTGAATAGCAGAGTTTCTTTACATCTATATTGGAATTGCATGAATTTCAAATGATGAGCAATTTCATTGTTATGCTCGCAAACATTTTTATAGTCTTTTCAAGGTTATCATTAGAATTAAGCCACATTTTAAAGTTGAAACTTAAAATGTCTATTAATCTTAACAATAGTCTTGAAATGCATTGAGAATATTCAAGATGCACAAAAAACAAATATTTAACAACATCAACATTCAAATTATTATTTTTGTTGAATTGTAAAAATAAAATATCATTTGGTGGTCCAAAGGCAACTAAACAAACCAGAGGATGTTTTGAATGACTTTAGACCACCGGATGATCAAACCAATTATGGGATATACCACATGGGATAAGTTGTAGTTTACCCTGAATTCAATTCACAATATGTTTTTCATGTCTTTCTTGACTCCAAAACAAAATTAAAATAAAAACAAACAAATCCAAAATGCAAAAACAACCAGCTAAGCCTGTACCTGAATAGAACTCAGGCTCTATTTGGGGCATTTTATCCTCATTAATCAAATAAGAAGAATTTTCCAGGAGACCATTACCGTCACCATTAATGTCATCTGACTTGACATCACTGCATGAGTTCTCATATTGAATAGCTTGATAGTATTTGTAATACAGGCTATCTGCGTACCACAAATAGGAGAATACAAGTCACAGGAGTGACAGAATGTAGACATGACATAATCAGTTGATGAGTATATTTGTCCCATCCTCAAAGAAATTCAACCCATATATATTCATGCCAATGAATTTAATGAATAAGTTTTACTCAATCAATATTTTAACCCACGGTTCCAGAGTTGTCTATGAACATTTACTGCATCAGTTCAATGTTAAAAAACAAAAAGACCATTCAGAGCCAATAATTTATCTATTGAGCTTTCTCAGTATTTTAAACAGCTCAAAAGTCTAGCTTTCCAATAATTTATTTCAAGACCTCCTTTCATTGATCAGCAAAATTCTCCATATTACAACAATGATTAATTTAGATTTTTAATACAAGAAAAACAAACTATATATATAAATATATATTTTTCTGTATGCATATGTTGAGCACAAAAAAAAGAAACGAAAAAAGGAAACTAATAGTACACACACACAGGAATATCATATCACTATCACCTTCTCTACTGCTGTCACTATAAACCCAGGACTTTAAATCTGCATCACAAATCCCATCCTCCAGTATCCTCTTTGAATGGTTAGGATTTTCAAATCGGATATCATCTATGCAACTTTCGTGGTTGTAGACATAAACTCCAACGTACTTAACAAAGCCATAGACATCTGAGGATACATCTTTACAGTATGCACTACATGACATCCTTACATGATTGAATCCTTCCCCCAGAAGTTCCCTTCTAAGCTCAAACTTCAGACTTTGGTGCCTTAGATCATCAAACAGATATATATGGCCAGTCTCTATATCTAAAACATCAGTCTTCACAACAAAATTGTGAGTGCCATTGATAAGGACTTGGATTTCAAATTCAAAGTGGTAGGAGCCTCTTCCTTTGACGTCAAAAACAACACAAACAGCAATTTCTGGAAATTTTTTACGAACACGGAAAGCAACAGAACTTCCAGTTTCAAAGTAGTGGAACCATCCTGGGATCACTTCTCCTGGCAGTATAAATTTTGTGTTCCCAGCCTCCTGCAATGCCTGTGAATGAAACACACATAAAAGTACACATTCAAACATATATATACAATAATTAAAAGTGTCTGAATTTGTAGAAAAAATTGAACTTAAACAAACGTTATTGTAAGGTAAAAATTAAGCAACCTGACTAAGAAAACCACCAGATGAAAGGGAAGTCAATGACATGCAGTTTACTGCTGACAATACTTTGATGTTTGGGGGAGTCCCTTTAATTTCTTGAAGCTGTTTGCACCTATCCAAATAAAGTCGCTTCAAATCGCAACATTCTTTGATGTGCTCCGGAAGAATTGTGAAATCATTGTCACATAGCTCTAGAACTTGTAAATTGCTAAACTGTCTAAGAATCAAATCAAGAAGTTCATTTGAAATATTGTTTCCATTTAGGTGTAATCTTGTGACATGCCAAAACGCAAGATTTACTGGCCACTCAACTTCTTGATCTTTGAACCAGTTAAACATCCCACATGATCCAGCTTCCAATCTTACAAGTTTTGCCAACTTACAAATGCTATCCACTGGTATCTGCCGAAGCCTTCTGCAGTTGTATAGGTATAAGCATTCAAGCCCAACAAGTTTCTCAATAGAGTCCGGTAGTTTTTCTATGGCAGTGCTACTCAATGCAAGTGTTCCAATATTTTCCATTTTTTCTAATATTTCTGGAAAATTGTGAAAATTTGAGCATCCTGTGAGATTTAGGATTTCAAGAGATGTCAACTTGATCCCACCTTCTATAAAATTGTTGAGTCTGATGCACCCCTGAGCCTCCAACACTTTCAGTTTAGGAAGATGTCCCACGGAATTATCAATTATCATTAAATTCTTGCAATGTGCAACATACAATTCCTCTAAGTTTGAGGCTGTAGACATATCAGGCACTTTCATTAAAATTTCATTGTGCTCAAGATTCAAATAACGCAAATTGCCCCACTGCAAGACATAAAAAAAGGGACATATGTTAGACAAGGATGAAGAATTATTCTTTAGCAGAAAAAATTCTAAATACTTAATTTTAATGGTCAAGTACATATGTTGCACGTATTTTTAAATACAATAACAGACCTCTTAACATTTACATCAATCTCAATTAAATATATATTTTAATTGCAATAAATCTTATATGCACAAAACATCAAACTCTAAGGACATATACTCATGAAGATTTAGCACATTTATAAAGCTCCAAAATACAATTTAGACAGAGGAAAATACTCAAACTATTAGTTTCAACAAAATAGTATTAATCTAATAAATTAAATTCTTTATATATTATACTAAGAAATCAATAAAAAGTAGAAAGGTTTTCTAATTACCTGAGATGGTTGTTTCTCCAGTCTAAGATGACTGTAGGGCAAGTTGAGAATGACAAGATTGTTAGGATTAAAATTCGATGGCAATGTCCTCGATGGATAATCCATCCAATCCAACACTCTTAAACTGCTTGGTAGAGATATGGGACCTTTAGAGAACTTTGCTCCGTTGATGATGAGTACTCTGAGATTTTTCATCTCATTGAAGGCTTTCCCACTCAAATTCACCTCTCTAATGTTAGAAAAGTCCAGCTTGATAGCTTGAAGTTCATCAGTTCCCTTTGACACACAAAGCAAAAGTCAAACAAAGTAAGTATATCATGTCCTACATCAAGTAAAAGTAATAAATCAATATGAAATATAAAATCTACAGCAAGATGTACTAATCACAAGCCAAAAACAGTAGGGCTCATTCTTCACCCTGTGCAATATATAGGAAAAGCATCCAGTTAAAATGCATTTTGGAAAATTTATTCTGTTTTAAAATGATTAATTATAAAATTATGTTTCTTGACTAAATAGAAACTTTGGAGAAGAATCAATTATAAGAACTAGGAAGCCTCTAGGCACGGTCTAATGTGGGTGAAGAGTCAAACTAATTAGCAACAGACCTTAAGTTTAAACCTCTTGCTTCATTATGTACTGAAAAATATAATCAATCATAATACTTCTGCTTTTCTTTAACATTTAACAAATGAAAAACATGAAAAATAAAAGCTCTGATAAAATAAAATCTGCTATATAAACAACTTCTAAACAAGAATAAAGCACCAATAAATGATTTTTTCCTCACCTTTCCATCTACTTTATTATATGTCTTCTTCTTAACGAACAAATAATTATCAATATCATTAATTATACATTATTAATGTGGACACTTAAAAAAATATCAAAGACAGCACAAAGTAATACATACCGTACATTCTTCTAAAACATGAAGTATGTCTTCAGAGAGCCATAACCTACTGCGTTTGCAAGGCTTTGCTGATTGCTGCCTTACAATTTCCCGACCCATATCTTGAATCAAGTTATGCATTCCTAGAAAACCAAACTGATCAATTACAATAAGAGATTTATCAGTCAACACTTTAATGCAAGATTCTGGGCGAAAGCCATGGCTTCTCCACAGCATATTCATGGCATATTTCAACTTGCATCCTTTGTAGAAACAGGCAATATCAAGAAAAACTTCTTGATATTTTTCCTCCAGACCATCATAGCTTACTTTAAGAGTCTTATGGATATTTTTTTCAGGAATTTTTTCATATATAGCTAAAGCAGATTCCCATTCATGTACTGTTTGATTACACAGGTGAGAACCTAATGTTTCCAAAACCAATGGAAGGCCACCAGCATAATCTACAACACGATTTATAACATCCTCATGCTCAGGATCTGCTTCTTTGCTTGTAAAGGCATTCCAAATCAGCAGTTCACGAGCTGCATTCTTATTTAATTCCTGTATCTCATAGATTCTGGAATCTGCATGTTTTGTCGCCAATTTCTTATCCCTTGTTGTTATGATGATTATACTGCCAGAACCAAACCAGTTAGGTTCTCCTGCCAGTGCATTTAACTGCTCCAGTGAGTCTATATCATCAAGAACCAAAAGAACCTTCATATTGCAAAGCCTATCTTTCATGATAGGAATTCCACTTTTGTCATGTTCCAAACCAATATCCTTCTCCCTGATTGTTTTGGAAAGCAATGTCTTTTGAAGATCATGGATGGATTTTTCTCTAATTTTGTCTAGGAAGCATAAATGTTTAAATTGACTTGCAAGCTTATTATATATAGCTGCAGCTATTGCTGTTTTACCTATGCCACCAATTCCATAAATTGCCACCATCGTGGCTCCTTCAGACTGCGGCTTCTCATCTAGAAGTAAGCATGCTTCTGTTACCCGAGACTCAAGCCCAACTGGAAATTTTGCCACATGCAAAGGGCCAATATTAATCTCTTTGGAGACCACTTCAATGATGTCTTCTATAATCTCATATTCATATGATTCGGTGCTGCCAATTATAATAGTTGGTCAAAACAACATCATAAATGTATCTCTTGAGTAGAAATTTTCCTTTATACACAGTGATCCCAAAAAAAAACAATTATATATATGCTTTAGCTATACAAAAGCTTGATGTTAAAATTTTTCCTTAAACATATACGAGAAGATAATCATATACTCTTCATATTTGTTAAGCTATTCTGATTAGGAAAATATAAAATAAAAGCACCATATTTCTTATTTTTTCAAAAATAAATATCAATAAATAAACCATTATAAGTAATCATTTTAATAAAAATAATTATGTAAAAATACAGTAAAAGTATTTATTTGACACTTGGTGCACCTGAAACTGTTTTTTTTTTTTTGGCCAGTACATCAAAATAGTTATTTTTCTCACAACACCAGAACAGTACGTAGTTAAGTATTAAAGAATATTAATTTTTTTTAAAAAAATGAATATCCGAGATAAAGAAGAAGTGGCATAAAAAATTATCAGAGAAACTAAAACAAAATGAAAATATTAAAAAAAAAAAAAAGGAGGAGTACTTTGGTTCCACGGGCCAGCCAGCCAAATTAGCCGCATCAGTCAAAGCCCTTCTCCACCGCTTCACCAACTTGTCATCCACGGCTCCCTCATAGCTATCCAACGCAATCTTATAGGAACCCTTCTGATGTCGTACAAGAGATGGATCCACATGGTAAAAGGCAGGCCAAATGAATCGATGGATCCACATGGTAAAAGGCAGGCCAAATGAATCGACCATTTCCCTTGACGCAATCAAGGATCTGAATCAGTTCCATCAGACAAAACGTTGAGGACGCATAGTTTTCGGAGAAAACAATAGCAGTCTTAGATTCTTTGATTGCTCTAAGAAGAGTCGATTGAATACGCTCCCCTTTTTTAATCCCCCGATCATCAATGAATACGCGGATTCCCCGCTCACGGAGGGCGTGACAAAGATTTCCGGTGAACCCGCGGCGAGTATCTTCACCTCTGAAACTCAGAAAGACATGGTATTTCCACCCGTAGGTGAAAGAGGAGGATCCTCCTGCATCTTCACTCATTGCTGCTTCTACTGTGAGCACTGCACCGAGCTCTGGCGCTAGAGGCTGGCCTGCATTGGCTACAAGGCCCGATCTCTATGAAAGTCAACACAAGAAGTAGAGTAGGTAGTCGTAGTAGGGGCGACGCAAAGTTTCGTTCGTCTTGGTGCACACATCAACGATCCAATTTTTTCTGATCATACATCAACAGATTAACCATCTAGATTTAACTAGTCTCACTTTAATTGGCCCAGTTAACTAGTCTCACCGAAAAAAACAATGTGAACAATAACATAGGAGATAGGACGCAGGCTTCTGGCAGCCTGGCACCCCTTCTCTTACTCCATTTAGCCCCCAATCCTCAAGCTCTTTATTAGTGTAAATATAAAATTATGTCACATGCGTATAAAATCAGTGATACTTTTTTTTATAGGGAAGTGGCAGGAGGCCACTGACATTATTCTTATTATTTATCTTTGCTTCTTACTCACTTTTCCAATTTTCAATTCAATAAGTAAAATGTCATCTTCACCTATAAATATTTTTAGATTAAAAAAAAGAGCGTAGAAACAGTACGGAAGAAGATGATTTTCCTTCAAATCTAATGATTGTCTATGCTAAAAAAATTACAGAAAAATTCTGAAACAGATTAAATTACTGATGAATTTTATGGTGTGAGGCTTTCTATTAATTAGGTGTGTGTCATTTTGTTTTAAATTCCCTTCCTCCCCAAGCCTGTGATTGGACAAAGGGGAAAGAAGACAAGACTATAGAGGAAAATGGGGAAAAAATATATTTTCTCATAATAGGAGAAAATAGGAGAAAAGAAAAATAGAGGAGGAAAACAAACAAGAAATCACATTTTTTCTTCCAAAATTTTCTCCTCAAAAGTGAAGTTATTTTAGAGAAAAAATACTTTTTCTCAAAATTACTTCTAGAAAATGTTTCATGTATACTGATGGCACCCTCCACTGCTAGCATTAATCACTGGCCACGGGCCACCATCTGCCAATCTCCACCACTAGTCGCCACACACAACTAATAATTATTACATTACATTGTAAAACTTAATATTGTGATTGTGAAATAAAAATGGTTAACAATATAGATATTATTATCATTTTTAAGTAAAGTAAATTTTTTCTCTATTATATTTTCTTTCATTCATCCAAACATAAAAAGAAGATATGTTCTCTCCACTTTTTTCTCTTCTCCATTTTCTCTTGTCTAGACAAAGCACAAAAGAAATTATTCAATCCCAAGAATAGAGAGGGCATCCTTTTTCTTCAAATGTAAACATAGAAAGAGAGAGGACACAGAAAAAATAAAGAAAAAGGGAGAATTATACTAAGTGCCCATTTGGTTCAATTACATTACCTGACTAGTAATGTAATGGGCTTTGCATTACCCAACTTAGCTGTATTTGGTTCGCCCAAAGACGTAATGGGGATCACATAAGTGAGCTGGAATAGATCAATTGAGGTAATGTCCTTCCCATTAAAAGATCTATGTAATGGAGATCACACCCCTTAAATCATCTACAAAAAAACTAAAATACCCTCAATAAAATTCAAACTTACAACCCTTTCCTCTCCCTTCTAATTTGCCTCTCTTCATTCTCCCCCTTGGCCCACCTTCCATCATTATCCTCCATCTCCTCTCTGTGGTCACCTTACACCACTGGTCTCCTCTCTTGTCAGCATTAGCTTCCTCCCTCATCACCATCACTATCACCGATTCTTCTTCCAACTTCATCAATATCAACCATTTTCCAACTTTACATATTTGGGTACATGATAGCATCAACTTCATCAGCATCGACACTAGTCATCCCTACCACCACTACCATCGGCATCACAGATCTATGCAATGGCATCCTCTTCATCGATTCTTCCTCCAGCTTTGCTGGCAATCTTCCCCACTACTACTGAACGCCACCTTTGAACGTCGTCCTCATCACCGAACCCTAGGAACCACCAACTCTAACTTCACAGATTTGGGAACCACCAACAATCTGAGTACCCTTCATTTGCAAATTTGGGTTTTCAAAATAGTTTACTCCATTTGTGGGATTTCAATATGGTTGTGAATTTTCTTGTGATTTTTTATATGAATCTTGCTATGTATGGTGGTTTTGACTGTGTTGCCAATGACATTGTGCCACTAGTAATGTTGCTAAAAGGAGAATGATATGGGAGGGAGGGTTTTTTTCTTTTTTAAATTAGAGGCAAAATGGTCATTCTACATTTTTTTTCACTTTCCATTTAATAAAATAATAGGGAAAAAGACACTTTGAGACCTCCAAACACAGATATTGACTATTAAGAATCCCTAATACTTTCCTAGGTTCTTTTTAGGGAATATGTAAATATCTAACTGACAAAAACACCCCTGAGTTAACTAATAAAAAATGCACAATGCTTCTGTGAATCAAATATGCCCTAGTGTCATTTTCTCATAAGTCAAAATTGTTTACTCCATTGTCTTTGATTCTCTGAGTTCACAAGTTCTCTGCTTCAATTCCCGTTCAAAATCATCTGCCCCATCATCTTTGAGCCTCCAGGTTCATGAGTTTTTTGCTCCAATTCGCATTCATTTGGTCGGGGTTATGAGTTCACAGGTTCCGAGTTTCTGAGCTCTCCACTTTATCATCTTTGAATTTCCGAGTTCGTGAGTTTTCTACTCCAATTCACGTTCATTTGGTCAGGATTGAGAGTTCACAGGTTTCAAGTTCTCTGCTTCATCATCTTCGAGTCTCTGAGTTTCCAAGTTTATTTGGTCGGGGTTAAGTTCGTAGCTCTATCACCAAACTTCATCCTCAATGGTGATCCCCAAGTACGACTATTCTTCAATCCCTTCTATTGGTTGTGCTTTGTTTATTCCTTTGAGGAATTTTGCAAATCCTATTGAAGGCATCATGTTTTGTTTTTGGGAATATGCTCTATTTCTTGTTGGTAATTGCAGCCATTAAATATGCTATATTTGTTTAAGAAGTAAAATTGTGTTATGATCTAAAGTGGTCAGTAGGCTCTGTACTTTAAAAAAAAAATAGTTGCCAAGAAAGGGAAGATTTTAATAAATATCAGTAATTATAAGGGGATTACAAGGGTTCCAAAAGTGGAATTATGAGCATGATGTTAATATTAGTTAAGCATACTCAATGATTAAGGATTTATATATGGCCTTGCCCCCACCACTACTACAAGACTAGAAATAAGGTTGATCGGTGAACCATGTACTATGCTTGAATCCCTACATATGATAATATTAATCTTCATCTTTATTACATTGCAAATGCTCAATTGAAATTTTAAACCTTAAATCTTGGTATTTGTTATTTCTAGTTTGAAGAAGACAAAGGGGAAGATTGATTTTTGAATAGGTAAGCATCATTCAAGAGTTAAAACTTGAAAGATGGGGAAATTTTGGTATATGTAATTATAACTTTTATATCAGATTGTTTTAAAATTTCCATGTAACTGCTATCTTTTGGGAGTCTAAATATGGGCCTAAAGCAATACTAATTATGCATCAATAGCGGGCTGGGCATTCTTGGTTATGAGTCGACTATATTCTTTGTCTTTTTCTCATATAAGGGGCAGCCAAATTTGGTGACCAAATCTGAACAAGCTTGCAATCATCAATGTATCAGCTCTATAGAAATTGCAAACATATTTTTCTTTTGAAAATTTGACAAAATTAAATTTTGTTTCAAAATGTCTTAATAGCCAAATGTGACAATCAATAAAGCACACATATTTTGTTCTTGTTTTTATTTTTTATATCTTTTTTGTGTATAATGGTGGTTGTGTTCTATAAGTTGAAGTGTATTGACCTGACAAAAAGATGTAAAATTTTTTAAATAGGTAAAAAATGGTAAAGGAAAAGGGAAGAGAAATAGAATCAAAATATTATAAGGTATGTTATTTGTGATTTTAAGTACAGTGGATTTCATGATTTGAAGTAATGTTACTAACGTATTCCCTTTTTTATTAAATAGGTTCCTTTTGAAACAAGATGCTTACTCGAACAATTTCAAAAAGTTTTCGAGCACACAAAGAGCATAAATACGTTGGTGGAAAGGGTGGAAAAAATTAGTTTTGTCACCCTATTGGACATTGAATATTTTCTTCTTCATAGAGACCTACATGAGGAGGTGATCAAGGCATTTGATCCACCTACCTTAATTGTTTATGTTAGAGGTAAGCAATGACTAATGGACATAATGTTAATCAAATGTTTAGGTTACCACACATTAGGGAAGAAATTATATGTTGGGAATCTCGGTACACGCGCAATGAAAAAACATCACCGAAATCTCTCTTATGGATCCATCAACATTGTTTAAATTGAGATGTAGAAAAGATTATTACCTTCGGTGCGTGTCGTTTCATGTTTTTTTTTTTAGTTTCAGATCCTAGGAACTAACGTTTCTGATCAGCTCCCTCTACTGGTATCCACACGAACGGTGAGTTCACTCAAATGGCACGCAAGCAACTATGTTTGCAAACGTCCATACATTCTCTCTGTGAGTGTGCATCCATATATTCTCTCTGTGAGTGTGCGGCCGCTATCTCTTTAGGGTGGATATAACTCTCTATTGATTCTATATCTAATAACCCTAGTCTATATCAATATATAGATAAAGTTTATTATTTAATTAATTTAAATCAAATATTTAAATTAAATCAAATATTAATTAAATATATTAGTTTAAATTTAAATATATCTAATAGATTAAATTTAAATTAACTATCTAATCTATATCTAGAATCAAATCTAAATTTAATTTATCATATAAATTAAATTTAGATTATGACATTAGTTTAAATTTAAATCTATGATAAAATATTCATGATGTTGTGAGGATATGACAATAAATCCCAGAGGATAGGGTTGTAAGCCAAAATTCGGTAGAAACTCACATGCATGAATGTTCTATAGCATATTATTACATTATTTGACTCAAAGAGTGAAATGTACTATCAAATTGAGCACATAAATAGTATTAAAATGTTAATACTTATCTTGATAAAGTAAATCTTGACTAAGATTCTATCAATACATTCCTACTTCCCTTTCAGGCTCTGATACCAAGTGATGGGGAGGTGGTGCTTGGAGGGGAGTGGAGAAAGGAAAAGATGAGAAGTAGGAAGCAGTCGGACTGTTCAAAGAAACATTAGTATAACAATATAGTATTGCATATGAAAATATAAAAACTTCAAAAGAAGAACATGAAATAAATACAAGAAAAAATGCAGAAAACTTAAGACAATGCCAGAACGGTGGTAGTTCGCACAGTCTAGACAATAAAAATAAAGTGCAAGAAAGCTAAAAAAATGTCAGAATGACGGTAACTCGCACAATCTAGACGGAGATGAAAATGTTAATGATAAAGTAAAGAGATGGTTAATGGAAAATATTATTGAAAGAGAAAGTAGGAGGCTTACAATGAAACTCCCTTTGAAAATCTCTCTAACTCTCTAAATTTACTATATCCTTGAAAGGGACTTGACATGTCTATTTATAGACATTCTAAGTTACATTCAATGGCTACAATTAATTTAATCCAACGGTTGGAGTGAAATCTGATCTTCAACATCCGACAGTCAGTGTCTACCAGTACGGTCAGCATTTGATGGTCAGGATCTTCCAGTTAGATTGTGAACAGTTCCGATTAATGGTCAACTATCAGTCAATGGTCAACTCATGAATACTAACTTTGACTTTTTTTAAAAGTCTTCTGCTATGTTAATCGTGAAGCATTCTTCTTCGTTGTCTGAATGAGTACTGGATGATGGGTTGGATGATGATGGTTTCTGCTCATTTTCAAGAAGAAGGAGAGCTTGTTTTAATTGGTTGACAAAAGTTTGCTTATCAGAGGTGGAGACCAAGTAGGCATGTATATGGTTCTTCTGGTTGAGAAACTTGCTAGTTTCTAAGGTGATTAACCGCTATGGGTTATTCTTGAACCATATTTTAACTGTATTATTGTTTGCTCTACTTAGTTCAAAGTTTGCATATCACCTGATGTAAGGTATTCTTTGGAGAATTGGGAGTCCGGTTGTTTGACTACTGTACTTGTAATGCAGGTAAAGATCCAAGATATAGATAATTTAGAAAAGAAATGTAGCAACACAGGAAAAGGATTATCAACAAGGTTGATCTTTGATTGAAGGTGCTGCAAGCCCTCTTTAATTGGTTATGACAATATATCTTTGATAGGACCGAAATAATCCCACCATTTAATAAACCATTGTGGAAAGTTGTAGGTAATTTTTCAGTTGAAGTATATGAACCAAGTGTGGCGCCATTGTTTGTTTTGATACCAAAAGATATTAGACCAGGTATTAATGTAATCCCAGTAATTATACCCAATATGATCAAAAAGTTGAGAAAATTTTTTAGGTTTATTTAGGTTTTGGCCCCATTCGGAAGGGGTAAGGACATTTAGTATTTGGATGGTTGTATGGGTATACGTGTTTCTATCAGAGAGATCAGAATGGTGTTTGATGGCAATAGAATTAGTGTCTACGAGGATGAACTCATAGAATCTCTGGGTCTTGTTTGGTGCTAATGGCTTAAAATGGAATCCTGAAGGAAATATTTTTGGGACAACATAGTTTGGATTCTTTTCAAGAATTCTGGTTCAATTTGAATAATGGTCATTGGCTTGTCTAATTTGGGAATATAAATAGTTTTGTTTTTGGTTAGTTGGATAGTGGTTATAGCAGTTGGTTGGACAACAATAATGTGTCTTTGGTCTTTCGGGTTAATGGTACTTTATTTATTTTTAAGATTCTCGATCATAAGGGATAGAAGGTCTCCCTTATCATCATCATCTTCTTCTTTCTCAGCTATATCAGCCTAGGATTTGGTTGGTAAGTAGGTTGATCCTTGGATAGCTAAGGCTTGGAGTTTTTCAATTTGGAATGCATAATTTGCTTTAGTTTCTTTAGACTTGGTTTCTCTGGTTTGTGAGGTTTCTACTTTTGGTTTAACAGGATTTGAGGAAGTTGGTTTTTGGATGGATGACCTAGTTTGAGTCTGTAACTTGGGGTTTTAGGTAAAAGACCCCGTTGAGAATTGGGTTAATGATTGTGCCATATCTATTTTCACTTTCCCTTTGTCCTTCTTTGGAGGCATTGTTACCTTCCCTTCAAAAATTCTCTAGTGAGATAATTTAGGAGATAATTTGTATTGCCTCTTATATATTCAATGTCAAAGTCAAAAACACTTAAGCAAAAATATGTTTTGATGCAATAGTTTTAACATTTTTTTGTAAAACTTCTTTTGCAGATTTACAATCAACTCTGACTAAAAATTTTTGGTTTAATAAATCACTTGGTATTTTGTGATGTACAAAACAATAGCTAAGATTTCTTTTTTGATGGTTGAATAATTTTGTTGAGTTGGATTCCAGTGCTTTGATGTGAAAGTAATAATGCTTTCTTTCCTATCAAGGCACTGTTTGAGGATTCCTCCGTACCCAAAGTCGGAGGCATCAGTTTCCACTATTTTAAGAGCACGCAGACTGGGTAAAGCAAGGCACGAGAGCTTCTTAACTTGTGATTTGGTTTGTCTGATAAATCTGGTGTAGGTGTCTGTCCACACCAGTGGGTTTTTCTTGAGGAGATTATGAAGGGGTTTGATAAAATTATTTAATTATGGGACAAAATCTCCTACGTAATTTAGACAACCAAAAAAATGTTGTAGCTAGGTTTTGTCAAGGATTTGATCAGGAAATTTATCAGCAAATTGGATAGTTCTATCAATAAGAGTAATCATACCTTGATAGATATGATGTCCTAAAAATCGGATTTTTGTTTGAAAAAGAATGATCTTTGCTTTTGAAACAGCAAGACCATTTCTTTTGGCTACATTTATGAAGATATATATATGTTTAAAATGTTAGTCAATAGATTAGGAAAAAACTAAAACATCATCAATATAAACGATGATAAATTTAGTTTAAGGATTAAAAATTTCATTCATGATTCATTGAAATTCAGAAGGAGTATTTTTTAATCTGAAAGGCATAACATTACATTCATATTGTCCAAAAGGGACATTGAAGATAGTTTTATAGCGATCTTTTTCAGAAATTTGAACCTACTAAAACCCCGACTTCATGTCAAATTTTGAAAAGATTTTGGCTGAATAGAGACGATTAAGAAGATCTTTCTTGTTTGGGATAAGATACTTAATCCACTGAAGAGTTTGATTAAGAGATTTATAGTTAATAACTAACCTTGGAGTTCCTTGTTCTATTTTTGCATTCTTATTAACATAAAAAAGCAGTACAAGACCGAGGACTTTGGCTTTTTTTGATTAGTTTTTTATCAAGAGGATCTTGGATTTGACTTTGACAAAACTCAAGGAGTTCTTGGTTCATTTGGATAGGTTGAGCTTTTATTGGAATTTGTGTTTCTTGGAACTCCTTTTCATAAGGCAGCTCTACAGAATGTTTCTTACATTCCCAAAAAGCATTTAGAAGATCAAAACATATGGATTTTTGAATATGGTTAAGGAGTTCTTGGACTTTCTCTTGAATTGATGGCTCAGCTAATTGGGTTTCAATATTTCTAAAAGAAATTTCTTCTTTTAGGAAATTGATTTGGTTTTCTTTAAGAAGAATGTTGTTAGGTTCTTTCACTATAGGTTTTTTGATAAATGCAAAAAGAATTGGTTTTCCTAAATATTCAATAGTTACTCCATTTACATCCATCTTGAAAGGGAAAAGTTTGGAGACAAAAGGTTTTCCTAGGATAATTTTGTTTTTAATATCTTTTACTAAGGTAAAAGGGGTTTTAACTTGATAACCTTAGTTTTCTACAATGACATTGGTTACTTTGTATTTTATTCTGAGTGGACTACCATTACAAGTATTAAGACGTTTTTTGGTTTTCTCAAAATGTTTAGTTGGGACAAGACCTTCTAAAATATAGTTAGAGGCTGCTCATATGTCAAATAAGGCTATTTCTTCAAGGACAAAATCATGGTTGATAATTATTTTGACTTTCATATAAAACTTTTGAAATTTTATCCTTGATATTAAATTAAGGAAAGGTACGGATAGTTCTTCCTCGTTTTCTTCACTGGATTAGGCTGGATCATTAGGTTTGATAAATTTTATTTGTTCAATCATTTGGGCTTGTGTTTCTTGTTGGAGCCTAAGATCCTTGATTTCTATTTTGAGATTATTTATTTCATGCTGGAGGTCTTGGAGAGTAGTAGGTTTAGGTGTATAGTTAAATCTTTTTAGTGTGTTAGTAAAGCTGTATTTGTTGGCTACTGTAGGGAGTTTTGAGGTTGAAGTTTGTGGTTTTGTATTTTCATCAAATATTTCTTTAATCTATTAAGATAATGTAGTTTTTCTTCGGAGTCAAGTAAGGCACATATGACTTCAAGTCAGAAGTCTTGTTCTTTTGTCATTACATTAATTTCTTCATCTGAAGAAGAAATGTCATCACTTTGGGCTTGGTTAAAGGTTTCGGAGGGTGAAGATTCTTGGATTGGGTTAAGATTATCAGAGGATCTTGAGGATTGATCATCACTATCTTCTTCCGAGGTGTTTACCATTAGATTATTAAGTTGTTGAAGGATGGATTTATCAAAGTCAAGGGCTCTAATTTTCTTGTTTAACCTACAATATTTGGATATATGTCCAGGTTTTCTAACCTAAAATAGGTTATGTTCTTTTAGGGAGATCAATTGGAGGTTTGGGTCTAAATTCTCCTTTTATTTTACGAGATGGAGTATTGGACTTATATTTTTGGTAGGAAGGTTTTCTTGATTTTCTGTGATAATATTTTTGTGGAGGTTTGACTTTGGACTTATGTTTCTTACAAGGAGCAAATACAAATTGCTCACAAAAGGATCCTTAATCTTTTCTATTTTAGGTTCTTTCTTTGACTAATTGGTGGTTAATCTTATCATCTTAACAGATTTTTAAAGCAATCTTTTGAACATAAGCTATGAGTTGGCCATAACTTAAATGCTCATAAGGGATTGTTCCATTGGCTTGGTTTCTTATTTTCTCTCTAACCTTATCTCCTAAGGATTTCGGGATGCTGGCAAGAAATTTTTCTTTCCAAAATGGTTGCTAACTATTTTCATGAGTATAAACTCTGGTTAGGAAGGTATCTCTATACCACCTAAAATCACTAAGGGTTCTACATTTGAGGCTTGAAAGAAGTTCGGCAGATTTATCTTTCCTTAAGGAGGGATCTCCTATAAAATGTTCAACTATGATAAAGATTAATGTGTTAACAGCATCAGGGATATATTCTCCATTTTCCCTAATTGGTGTACCATCAAGCTTGACTTTCATGGCATTTAAGATTTGGAGTTTTTCTTTAGATGCAACATAATTATCCCACCATCCTTTGAGTTGTCCGGAAAATCCAGCCACAAGGATGTTGACAATAGCTTCTTCGGAATAGTTATGCGAGGCTTAGTAGGCTGTGCTAACTATGGTCATGTGTTGAAGGGTACTTAGTATGTTGTACTCAGTTTGGCCATCAATATTCCATTCATAAATATTATTGGCACTAAAATGTTTAAAGTTTTGGTCTAGGCGTTCTTCAAGTAGTAGGTCAGGAGTAGTGACTTTGGGATAATAATATTTTGAAGGAATTTTCCAATTAAAAGATGTTTGATTAATTTGGGGAATGTCTTCAGATTCGAAAGATGAAGTTGCTTTGGTTAATGCATTAATAGTATGAGATAAAGTCCTAGAAGTTTGTGGAGAATCTAGGACAACTAATGTTTTATCTAATAATTTAAGTTGGTCATTTATTTTTTTGAGAAGATCGCTAGGATGATTTTCAAACTCCTTTTTGACTTTGACTGAAATATGAAATAGCTTAAATAATGGTGGTTCAATAATGGGTTTTGTTGTAGAACTAGCTGAAGGTGAAGATATTGAAGGAATATCAGATGGTTTAGAAACAAGGTGTTCTGCAATGGTTTGGAGATATTTATTGGTATAATTGTTTTGTTCAATAATATTTTGGATATCTTTTGGAGAAAAGGCTTTATCAATTTGTTTGAATTTAAAAGGGGTGGCCATAACTGGGGTTTGTTTCTCATCAGTGAGACGAGTAATTAAAATGGTTTTGGAAGGAGAAAATTCAGATTCTAAAACATCTCCTTTAGAAGTTTGCCAGGATTTTTTTGCTTCATTAATCATGCTTGCAAATGGATATTCCAAAGCGTAGGCTCCAAACCATTCAAAAAATGGAATATTCATTTGGACTATTTCAAGGAATTTATAAAATTTTTCTTGAATTTGTTTTCTCCTTTTTCCTTTGAAATTTTCAAAGAACCAATTTCTAGCAAGTTGGTTTTCTTCTGCATAAAAATCCTTTTGTAAAAGAGGTTTATCTATTTGAAATTCGATTGAAGTAGTATTTACTTCTTCAAAAGGTTCATGCAAGGAAGTGTAAGTTGGAGATGACATAGATCTCTGTTCTTCCTCATCTCTTTGATAAGTTGGTCTAGGGATGTTTGAATGTATCTAATCCTAGAAGGTGAATAGTGGATTGGACACTGGATGGAGGAATACTCCGTGGGATGGTTTGAGGTATTGGAGAGACAGAATGCCTTGGTAATTCTGAAGCTACGGTTCTGTAATAATCATTTGATAGGATTGTTCGAGTATTAGTCCTAGAAGTTTCACTAAAGGACCTTCAACTTCTTTCAAAGGCTATGGCAACAGTTCCGTTTGAATTTTGGGAACTAGATCCAATTTCTGGAGTTAGCGTTGGTATGGATGGAGAGGCTCTCTCCATTAACCATGGTTCTAGTATAATAATATCTTCCCATTTAATTATTTTTGGGATATGGACATGGGCTCTAGAATGATCAGTTAAGAATACGGTTGTGTAACTAGACTCTTGGGGTATTCGAACATGAGAAGTTAAAGAATTCATAAGTTTATAGGAGACTTTATAGATTAAGGCAACTGGGATAGATCTAGGCTTTATGTGAAATCCATTTAATTTTATATTTAATTTAAGAACATCCATGATATGTTCATCAACTAAATGAACATTTCTGTTTGGATAACTATTAAAATAAATTGGTCCATCATGAAGGCCTGCTTTTACCATGTCTAAGAGAGAGTCGGTGAATTCATCATGCCTATTGTCTTTAAGGCAAAGAAGATAAGAAATGTTTAATCCTCTTCTAACTAGAGGTTTGATGGCAATTTGGACACATCATATGTGTAAATAATTATAGTGTTTCCTATGTTGTTTGATAGAGTCAAGCGATAAAAGAGTAAATTCCTCTTCATCGGGTTTAACGGGAATGACTTCCTCAATGGTTTTGATAATATAGTTAGATTTGGTGAAGAATCTTCCTTTTGGTTTATAGAGGAGGTTTCTATCAACTTGGGGAATGGTCCAGTCATTGATTTCCTAGTTAATATTTTTGAAATGTATTTTTTCATTGAAAATATTAGTTGATGTGGTTGCTTCAGATTCAGTGATGAAAGAAGAGCTAAGAATAGAAGAGCAATGAGAAAGGGTGAAAGATCGAAACATTTTGTGATAAATCTCCCCTGTTGATACCATTACTATCAGGTTTCATAGAAATATAAAGAAAGAAAGTGAGTTAAGAATTACTATTCAAAATAAATATTAAGATCTAATACTATTTTTGGCAACTCAATCCTGGCCAACGATTTTAAAATGAATAATATACTATAGAACATTCATGCATGTGAGTTTTCACCAAAGTCTGGACTTACAACCCTATCCATTGAGATTTACTACCGTAACCTCACAACATCATGAATGTTATAGGTATCAAGACATTATTTCACTCAAAGAGTGAAACGTACTATCAGATTGAGCACATAATTAGTATTAAAATGTTAATACTTAACTTGATAAAGTAAATCTTGACTAAAATTCTATCAATATATTCCTACTTCCCCTTCAAGCTCTGATACCAAGTGATGGGGAGGTGGTGCCCGGAGGGGAGTGGAGAAAGGAAAATGTGAGAAGTAGGAAGCAGTCGGATTGCTCAAAGAACATTCAATATATATATCTAATATATATATCTATTTATAAAATTTATCCATCCTAAATTGAACGTTAAATTTATTTAATCTAGACACATTTTAGATTCAATGAATTTGGACATTCTACTCAAGTTGGTCCCTTCTTGTGTGTGATCCTATAGGCCCATATGATGTTGACAGTGGGCCAATGATATTACTGGATCCACAAGTCACAAGTAACCTCTAGCAAGATATTATGACTACCCTAATTATATGAGATCGGTGATTCGATGCAACATATCATATAACTTTATCACATCCCTTTTGTCTCACGATATATGGGTCAAATATGAGACATGGAAATGTCATCTTCATTTTACTCGACCATTACTTTCTTGATCTCTGAGCAGACTGATTGAACAAATGAAAACTCTTCTATTCGAGTATGGTCATGCACTTCTCAGTCTCACTCATCGAAGGGCCCAGATATATATTTCTCCATTAATTAGAGGGACAAATTCTATCTTGACCATTTATCTTCCTTTGCATGAATTTCACTATGCTCGATCATAGTCTTTATGATCTCCCGATTAAAAGTGACTTTTGATTATGCCAAAGTACACTGTTCCCCATGTAGGAAGCCATGATGATCTCAGATCTGAAGACTCAGTGATACAATTATATATATAAGATATGTTTATGATTTGATCCATGCAGCTATCATATGACAGGTCGATCTAGCGCCTGTTCCCTAACATGTGCTTATGATTTTAATTTGTATCTTCATACATAATTAGCCCATAATTATCAATCAAAATTATACTAGTTTTAGTTCATCATTGTTCCCACAAAGATGATTGACTAGGGACATTTAGGATAAAATAATTTATCCAAGGATATTATTATAAAAAAAATGCAAACAATATAATAATGTGATAAAATAAAAAAACCTTCTTTTTTTATAATGAAATACAATGTTCGTAATACAATGATTGACTTATGGCACAATCTCCAACAGATAGTGACACATTCCTTTTATTAAAGGAGGAATTTAGGGAGTATCTTATAAGGTGATGGAAAATAAGATACTCTTAGGTGAAGAGAAAGTAGATTTAAGTTATTTTTTTTTTATTTTGTATTACTTGGGGAACTTTATTTGACCAAGCACAAGTTCAAATATTACCATAGATTGTTGAAAATTCTGTATGTTCTAAGGCTCAAGAACACTTAGCATGATTGTTCTTTTTTTGTGTACGAAGAGCCTATCAAAGAAATTTCATAATATAAAAGGTGGGTATGGAAAGGGAAAAGCAAAGGAAAAAAACTGTTAGATGATGCTTATACTTTTTAGTGGTATGTGATTTAATTTGACAAATATATGTTTTAAGTGTTATATAACATTTTCCTCACACCTTGTTTCTTGTTCTAACTTTTAGTTCATTTTGCAGCTATATTTTATCCAATATTTTCCTCTTGGTATATATAAGTGCCACAACCTTAACATGCATTAAACCATTGGACTCAAGAAAGAGTTCAGAGACAGGTTGAGTATGAAATGGAGAGCTTTTATGGAATCTTGAAAACATTTGGTATCGACAAAGCAACCTCCTCTGTGGACTTCCCACCAATGTCAGCATTCCATGATTTGGTAAGAGCAAATTATTATAATGCTTTACTTATATAATCTTGTATAAAATGACACATAATTTTCATTGTTGCAAGAATTGAAACATATGCATGGAGAGGTCATCAGCTGTATGGCTAGACTTCTAAGGCACATGTTGAAGATGCAAGCAAGACGAGAAGATGCTGACAATGATAAAGAAGGGGGAAAAGAGGATGATAAAGAAGAAAATCAAGAGGATGAAGAAGGGAAGGAGGAGAATGTAAGAGAAGAAAATGAAGAGGATGAAGAAGGAAAAGAGGATAAAGAAGAAGAAAAAGAAGAGGACCAAGAAAAGAAGGGAGAGGATGAAGAACAAGAACAAGAAGAGGAGGAAGAAAATATATAATTTGTGAGTAGTGGAGAAGAAGGACAGGATGGAGAAGAGGGAGAGGAAGCACGAAAAGCTTTGACTACTGGACTAGATGGACAAAGAAGATCCCAAAGAGAAAAGAAAGCCACGAAACATTATTTATTTGTGTATCAATCTCAATCTTCTAAGCGAAAAAGAGGAAGTATAGTGGCAAAAAACAATGAGATGGAAAGAGGTGTTTCAATATTGCACAACAAAGGGGAAAGAATAAGTTAACCAATATTTATAGTGTTAACTACAGAATTGATTCTAAACGCCTAATTATGTGGTCATTAATTTCTATAATAGGGAAATTGTGAATATTGACAGACTGATACTCACAAGGGCTGATTGTGAGTGCTTAAGTATAACAAGATGGATAAAAGCATCTGTGGGTATATTTCTCTAGAATTCTATTTAATCGAAAGTTGCTATTATTGTCATTTCTTACTTCAAATAAGGTTTATAGGTATTATCCATGATTAGAAGAATCTTGGTTCAAGATCAAAAGGAAGAACACAAAGTTGTCCGACAACACATTTTCCTCTCAGAGCTAATGGTAATGTTTTGCATCGGATATTTTTGCACTTTCTTGAATATTGTTCCTATGTGATATTTAATATATATTAATTTAAATTGGAATTAATTATTTGTTGTTTTGATAATAGCAACAAATGACTTTGAGGCAATAGAAAATAGAGAACAAATTAAGATTCATAATGTCAGATCACGTTGGGTACAACATAGGGGACTGGTTTTGCTATGTTGTAGATACCAAGACAGCCACAATGTATGTTTTGGATTTGCTACATTCAAGTAAGTTCTAGCTATGAGAAAAAGACTTACAAGAGGAAGACTTCCAAAAATTATCCAATATCAATGGATATTAACTTAATGAGCAATTTAGTGGTATGACTTGTAACAATATCTAAAAACTCTTTTAATCCATATTTATAATATTTTAAATAATTTATGACTTTTTTATTTTATATAAGATGGATCCACTTGATAAAACACGGGCCAAATGAAATTTCATTTACCCTCTTGCATTGTATTTGACTAGCCTCTAGATTTTTTTTCTGCGTCCATTTTTCATTTTCGAATTGAATAGGATATCAGAGAAAAAAAAGAGAGTTCAGATTTAACAATAACTATGCCGAAACTGTATTTTAGACATAAAGAAGGCCACATGTAGTTCATTGATAAAAAAAGGACAAAAGCTTACTGATTGTGCTACTTCACTGATCAGAGCCACTGGATTTGCTGTAACATTAGCTTCTTTATACATATGACGCACTGCAAGAGATTCAAGGCTTTTGTCTAGATTAGAGACCTGCGAGCATCAATTGCTAGACCACTATATCCTATGTGCCTTTGTAAAAAATATTTTTCTCTAATCTTGTTTTCTTAATTCCTCCCTCTTTACTATATCAATATTGACCCGACCGACATAATATAGAGCAATTTCAAGTCAGAGTCAAGACCTAGCAATCAATGAACGCTAAACTCCACTATGGCCAAAAGACATTCACCTTCCTTCATTAACTTCACTATTCATCAATCTCCACAGCTTCGTCTCCGGCTCTTCTCTTGCAGATTCCCTTCCTCTTTCTACCCTTGATTCTCTCTCGCTCGATAGCCATGGTTCCCTTTCTTTTCTTGAGTCTAAATTGCCCTGCATTTTGCTGTATCAGATAAGTGCTCATCTCGGTCAGCATGATCATCCGTCTCCCACCTGCCAAACTTAAGGATCAGATTGCAAACCCGTTGGTATTACTCGGAGCAATTTTCTAATTGGTACTATAATTTTTCTTTTAATAAAAAGGTCTACGGTATATAAAATTATGAGAAAATTTAGGATCTTTAACAAGGGTAAGGATACAGGAAGCAGAGGAATTGAAAAAGTCAAAATTCTCTTATTTGTTAAGAGGGAAAAAAAAAGACCGAAGGAATTTTAATTATTCTTTATTTTATTTAAAAAGAAAAATAAATTTATTATTAGATTGTTTATTTTTTTTATCTATCTTTCTTAATTTATGTTCTTACTCTCACTTAAATATACTAATGCAATATAATCATGTCATTAGTAATTATAATTATAATTATTCATTTTGCCCAAAAAAAAAACTGAGAAATAACATATATCCGAGATTTGGGGTAGTTGTGAGAGTTATTGTTAGTTTGGAGACGGCCAGATCAGGACAATATTTCCAGATGTGGCATAATCCTAATTGACTGATAAGTCTGACTCGAATAATTCCAGATTCGGTGCACTACTGCTTCTTTCTTAACACTGCGGCATTTAATGCCTGGATTTGGAATGGAGTGGAGCGATGAGACCAGGGGACGATGAGGGTGGCAAGACCAGGCAACGGCATGAGTTGGGTATGGCATGGAGCACGATCCCTGTTCCCGGGGCTTCAACTGGACGACAAAGGTGAAGTGAGCATGGTGTCTATTGTTTCAGTCAATCGTCTTCTTGTAATATTAAAAAATGTCAAGGGCAAAACGTGAGAAAATAACACATTGTACTGGCTCCACTAAAAATCCCCAAATTGGAGGGCAAGAAACATTGAGTTGTAAAGGGTGCCCTTCCCTCTGTATCTTGGCCCGTTTCGATAGCAGTTAAGGATAGGATGATAACTCTTTATTGTAGTCTATAAATATTTATAATGGAGTATTGCACATATTAATCTGGACCAATAAATGTTTATAATATGAAAAATCACTTATATATAGAAATAAAAAAATTTCACTTATTATTATTAATAATCACTTAAAGGTACTAAATCATAAAAAAATTTCATTTATCAATTTAAATGTAATTTATCCAAATATATTTTATTTTCTTAAAATCATTTATAAGATAAAATTATTTAAACATAAATCATTTTTTGACAAAATCAATTATATTAAAATCAATTTCACCCATGATCAATTATGTAAAATCTAATACAAACATACACTTTATATAACAAACTATGGGAGGAGATTTGCCATTCCTTTCCTTTAAAAACCACCAATCCAACAACCAGACCCTTAGGATATTATTCACTACAACTTTGGAATTACTCCTTTATTTCTTTTTCACCATTATTTTTAAAGATTTTTGTTTCTTTTTATATGTGATCTTCAAATTTCAAGATTGCGTTAATTGCTATTCTTTCAACTATAATCTTATATATCATTTTAAAAATCAAATATAACATTAATTACTCTTTTATATTTATCTATTTCTTTAATGATAAATTTAAAAATTTAAAATAAAATTCTAGTTTGTTAATTACATTTCTTAATCTCCATCTAAAAACTCAGCAGTTCTAGGCTTGTAGCATTTGCTTAACCGCAAATAGGCAACAAAAGAAAACCCTGAATCAAATTGAAACTTACAGTTATTTTACTCACAAATCCAAGAGAAAAAAACCATTATTAAAAATTGATGGATCCTTCAACATTCATCGACACAGGTTGAATTGCTCGTGGTTTCATCGCTCCATGTAACCTGTGTCAAAATAGAAAGGTTTTCCCCTACGCATGAGAATGAGAAATAATGAACTAATGACTCTTGTTATATTTCATAAATCTTGCCTTGTGAGACAGAAAACGAATTTGAGCACAACCATGAAAAAAAATA
This sequence comes from Adenanthera pavonina, assembly GCA_026686845.1. Classification (NCBI taxonomy): domain Eukaryota; kingdom Viridiplantae; phylum Streptophyta; class Magnoliopsida; order Fabales; family Fabaceae; genus Adenanthera; species Adenanthera pavonina. Next base: position 18,814,738 of record JAIVEN010000017.1, read on the forward strand.
AATGCAGTGATACCAAAGAGTAGAGATAATTGGTCAGATGAGTTACCCACAGAAGAGAGAAAACATTCTAAGGTGTCATGAAGCAGCCGAAGAAGATGAAGAACACAACGACAAAGCACAACTGAAGAAACTATAACACACAAGCATGAATACCACCCATCTATTCTTTGCTTGGATCTCCTTCCTCCATAGCCATTATCCCTCTTGATGCTTCGAACATTTGACGTGAGTTGATCTTTCTGGAATGTCATTTGATATTCCAATTCCATTGGATCCTGTTCACAAAAGCATAATTACAGCAAAATGTAAAAGCTCACACGGCATAATTTTTCTATTAGAGTGTACGTAATGACAAGTCCCTCATCTGAAAGGGAATGAAAAAGATGACGGGTAATCCTAACCAACTAGCTTAAGCTATTTTGATATAAAGGATGATTCAAATACAATCCTATACAAAACCCAACATGGTATCTAACGGCCAACAAGTCCCACGCTGGAATCCTAACCAAATAGCTTAACCATTTTGTAGAATTCCAAAATTCACGAATTTATCGAAGATACTAAGAGTAAAGTTGAGCTCGACAATAATGACCTTTCTCCATTATAACAATACCTCAAGTGTATCACTGCCCTTTTCCCCGTTAGCATTGTCTCTGTAGACAATTTTATCCTTTCCTTTGGATTTTCTGACATTCTCCGAGCTCTCTAGGACTTTCTCTTTGGTGGCAGTTAAATGCTGCTGCCATTGGAAATCTGAAATTCAAGAACTCGTTAATTTATCACCAGTCTATCAATAATAGTGTTCTGCAACATAAATTGTGCAACAGCTGATTCTGAAGTAATGAATGAATATCGTTTGCTCAGCTGTCAATAAATAATATCCATTGAAGAGCACGCACACCTCGTTTGATCAATGTGGAATGCTGTTAAATGCAAAAACTTTTAGGATTCAAACAATGCTTTCTTGAATAGCTGAGTTTCATTGCATCTCTACATTGGAATTGCATGGATTTCAAATGATGAACAATTTCATTGTTTAAAGGATGTTTTACTAGTGTCTTAAACAGTGTCATAGTCTTTTAAGACTATCATTAGAATTAAGCTAACATTTTGAAGTTGAAACTCAAGAATGTCTGCTTAATTCAAGAAATAGTGTCGAACTCATTATTTAACAATGAAACCGTTCATGGCATTAACATTCCCAGTAGTAAACCATGTAAGGCTGCATATGTTGTACCAGTCTTTCAACTCATTAAAGTCCACAAGCCAACTTATCCGTACTTAAAAGCAACCTCAGACTTTAACATGCTTTCGGGTGAATATGAAACACTTCCAATTTTAGTTAACTGTCCCTTTAAGTATGAATGATCATATTCAGTATCAAAGGTTCCCAAGGCATGGATATTACCTTCTAACAATCTCTTTTCCTGATATAGATCTTTCACATGGAAACTCCCGAACAGAGTTTCTGGTTCATTTTCTTCCGGAAAATCATGATATCTTTCCTCTGATTTCACATCTGTTGGTCATAAAGAAGATAAACCAAGTAAAAAGAAGTAGGAATGGAAGATGAATTTTTCTTACACCTTCTCAAAGCGACCATTCAATTTCTTATTTGAAACCCGATTGAGTTAACAATATATATATACATATGATGATAACATGAGGAAAGAGGAATGCCAGAAGACCATTAGCGTCTCTACTGGTGTCATATGAATTGCCATCACCGGAAGAGTTCTCAGATGCTTCAATAGCTTGAAAGTCTTTGTAACACAATCTATCTGCATGCCACATACAGGAGAATGAAAGTCACAGGAGTAAGAAAGAATGGAGACGTGACATAATCAACTGATGAACTATAATCCATTTGTCCCATCTTCAAAGAAATTCATATCAATAAATTTCATGAATAAGTTTTTTTACATCAATATTTTAACCATGTTTAAAGAGTTTTTTATTAACATTTACTAAATCCGCAAAAGTTAATTTAAATTAAAATAAACATATATATATATATATGCTGTGAAAAAGAAAAGAACCCGAAACTAGCACGTACAGAGAGGAATATCAGATCACTACTACCTTCTCTACTGCTGTCACTATAAACTGAGAAATTGCAATCTGCATCACAAATCATATCCTCCAATGTTCTCCTTGGATTTTCAAATAGGATATCATCCTTGCAACTTTCACGATCGTGGACATAAACTCCAATGTATTTGACAAAACTATAGGCATCGGATGACACAGTTTTAGGGTATGCTCTACATGATATCCGAACATGATTTAATTGTTTCCTCAGAAGTCCCCTTCCGAGTTCAAACTTCCGACTTTGGTGCCTTAGATCATCAAACAGATATATATGACCAGTGTCTATATCTAAAACATCAGTCCTCACAACAAAATTGTGAGTGCCATTGACAAGGACTTGGATTTCAAATTCAAAGTAGCTAGAGCCTCTTCCTTTCACTTCAAAAACAACACACACAGCAATTTCTGGTAATTTCTTACGAACCCAAAAGGAAACAGAATTTCCACTGTTACTGCAGTGGAACCATTCTGGGATCCGTTCTCCTGGCAGTATGAATTTTCTGTTCCCGGCCTTCTGCAAAACCTGTGAATGAAACACACACATATGAAAACACACGTGCACAATTGCATATATATACACAAGATTGAAAATTTTAGCGAAATTTGAATTTAATTTGTGATTATGAGGTAAAAATAAAGAAACCTGATTATGTAAACCACCGCTATAAGACAGAGAGGTCAATGATGTGCCGTTGACTGCTGACAATATTTTGATGTTTGGGGGAATCCCTCTAATTTCTCGAAGCTGTTTGCATCTATCCAAATAAAGTCGCTTCAAATCGCGACATTCTTTGATGCACACTGGAAGGACTGTGAAATCATTGTCACGCAGCTCTAGAACTTGTAATCTGGGAAAGCATCTAAGAATCATAGCAAGAAGTTCATCTGAAATACTGTTTTCATTTAGGTGCAATCTAGTGACATTCCAGAATGCAAGATCCAGTGTCCACTGCACTTCTTGACCTTTGAACCAGTTGAAAATCCCACAAGATCCAGCTTCCAATCTCACAAGTTTTGGCAACTTACAAATGCTACTTACTGGTATTTGACGAAGCCTTCTGCAGTTGTATAGGTATAAGCATTCAAGCCCAGTAAGTTTCTCAATTGTTTCTGGCAGTGTTTCCATGGCAGTGCCACTCAATGCAAGCGTTTTAATATTTTCCATTTTTTCTGATATTTCTGGAAAATTTTGAAAATTTGAGCATCCTGTGAGATCTAGGATTTCAAGCGATGGAAACTTGATGCCACCCTCTAGAAAACTGTTGAGTTTGGTGCATCCTCGAGCTCTCAACACTCTAAGTTTAGCAAGATGTCCGACGGAACTATGAATCAGCGTTCAATTCGGACAATGTGCAACATACAATTCCTCTAAGTTTGAGGCTTGAGACATATCAGGTAATTCTGTTAAAATTTCATTGTGCTCAAGATTCAAATAACGCAGATTGTCTGACTGTAAATAACGCATATTGTCCAACTGTAACACAAAAGATTTAATACACATGTTACCACTAGAGAAGATAGCATCAACAATGTTGAATAATATATTTTGGAAAACCAAATTGGGAAAAAATATTTGGATAGCAATCCTGTCTTGGCCGAAAGAAGTTTCTGAAGGAAAATATTCATCTAGGCAAAATTAGTTTTCTGGACTTGGACGGGAAGTAATCTAAGGAAAATAATATTCATGAGATTTGGACGAAAGGTTTTTTAAATTACTATGACGAGCTATAATTTGATATAGTAGGTCCAAGTGTTTTTACCAAGTGATTGACTCCTTATATTGATGGCAAATCACGCTGTTTTTAGAAGTTGCGAACAATGCAACTCATTCGTTAAATTCCATGAAACCCACGTAGTTACTATATACGTAATACATATTCACTGTGGATGGGAAAAAGGTTTTTGTTTTTTCTGCCAAAATGGTCCGGGTGCTTGAAGATTTTGAATTACCAACGTTTAACTTCCCACTGTATCATCAAACAATACCTAAGAAACAAAAACATGACTACACAAAAAAAGAAAAATCTCCTGGGGAAGTCAGAAGGAGCGACCACACAAAAGAAAGAATATCCTGAAAAGCTGCTGCATCAGTTATCTTGTGATCCCTAATGGTATGCACTGCCCGAAAGAGAGGGAAATACAAAAGGCAATAAGGCATATGGAAAGGCTCTGATCTTGGTCAAGTTATTCTTCTCCAAATGTGGTTAATTATGACAATGAACTTGTCCTCAGGAATACAACTGTTATAGAGAGTCAGTCTAGTTTGGGTGATGGATTTACTGTTGATATCCATATATGTGAAAACCGACGCTTCTTTGAGACTTTGGCCACTGAGAGTGACTTGGGCTATGTATGATAGGAACAAAATGAAACAAGAGATTTCTAGGTTTTGGGAAAGTTTGTGTGAAGCTTAACAATGATAAAATCAGAGTATTTTCAAATGTAAGGTACGTATGTGCTTACTGGTGGAACTAATTATATTAATTCATTTGGTGAGATTACTTCACGTGAGTACAGATATGTTAACATTGGAGATTGGTGCAAAGTGTATAAGGATGGTCACTTGATTATGACAGGAAGGAAGAAAATGAAGAACATCTACTTATATGGGCATGCCATGTTAACTAAGAGGAACACAACAAAGGGGTAGACATTTAGAAGACTGATGAGAAAAATAGTTCAACTCTCAAAATGAGTAAAAATGTTTAGGACTACAAGAAAAGGGAGGCTTCATTGCAGATTTTTATGTCTCTCTTAGGATGTGTTTGATTGGAGGGGATTAGAGGTTTTTTAAAGGGAGGGGAAAGGATTGGAGGGAATTAAATCCCTCCTCTTGTTTAGCTGAAAAAATTGAAGGGTCCCTTCTTCTACCCCTTTATGAATTTTTTTTAAATTGAGGTTTTTTAGAGGGGAGAAAGTATTTATTATTCACTCCTCTCCAATCACTTCTAATCACATTCTGAACTAAATAAAATTTTATTAAAATTCCTCTAATCCCCTCCCATTAATTTTCTGCCAAATAAAACAATTTTAAAACCCCTCTCATCTCTTTCCCTCCATTAAAAATCCCTCTAATCTCTTTTCCCCCAACCTTGTCAGTTGAACCAAACCCAGAGAAAAGAGAAAAGTGTTGTTTTGATGGGTGTTTTTAAATTACTGATTGTTATAAATAAACCGTGCGTGAATAATAATATTGAAATTTATAAGTTATTTATTTGTATTAGTGAATATGAACACTTATTTTATTAACTAGACACATTTTCTCATGTATTGTATGGAGTACTAAAAAATGAACCACAGTATTCCTGACTTGTAAATAATATATTTATATAAATTTTATAATATATATTGATATTGATATTAATTTATTTAATATAATTCTAGATTTTAATTAAAAACAAAACCAAAATTTTTTTTCTGTTTGATCTAAATGTCATGATCCCATGTGTTCGTGAGATATATTAAAAATATTAAAATTAAGAAAATAATAAAGTTTAGATATTATTTTTAGAATATGTTGGCAAAAACAGATATTATTTGAACAAGAAATAAAAAATGGATAAATATTTAAATTGAAGAAAAAATTTAATGATAAAATAAAGGGGACAAAAAATAGGAGAGACAAGAGAGAGAAGTTCAAGATAATTAGTAGAAAAATCGAGATAAAGAGAGAAGTTAAAATGATAGGTAGAAATTTTAAAAATTGTTGAATGGTTTTAAAAAAGGGGAGAGTACTATTTTATCGACAGTAATTATTAATAGTGCTCATTATCCAGAAAAATATTAATATACATAAATTTTAAATAGTAAAGAGCTGCTTCGATTTTTTGAAAATTCTAATTTAAATTAAATTTAGTTGATATAATTTTTCCATTCTAATATTATTTGAATGATTTAAAAATTTTAATTAAAAAACATTTTAATCATTAATCTTAAAATATAATAATTAAAACTATGAAAAGTTCCTTTTCTATTTTTAAACCAAAATGTACAATTAGGAACACCCAAAATTACAAATTTATTGAACAAATACTCATCACGATACAAAATAGTCTTACCATATATTTTAATTAGATTTTTCTCCCATGCGACATATGCGAGAATGTTTTATTTAGTTTTAAAATATATTAAATTAAAAAAGAATCTCATCATTAATTTCCTTATAAAAAAATATGTCAAATGATATTAATTAAAATTAATACAGATTGAGAAAACAAAAAAAAAAGTGGATCCCACTTAAAATAATGAGAAAAAATAAATTTTACCTATAAAAGAAAAAATGAATGAATAAGGAAAAATTAGATTCACTTAAAAAAAATAGAAAAAAAAGAAAGAAGGGTATGGAACCCAATAAATAGAGTCGTATTGTTCATAGTTGATGCACAGTACAGCTTTATTCTACTTTTAATTATACATATATATATATATATATATATATATAGATTAGTTTGCTGAGTTTTTTTTTTTTTAATTTATTTGCCAGCAATCAACTGAGTTACATACACAAGGTAACCAATAAAACGTAGTAAGGAGTATACATACCCGGCGTGTTAGGAATCCCAGTCGCAGATAATGATTAGGTAGGTTGAAAATGGCAAGTTCACGTAGATTAAGAATTGAAGGTAATGGTGTTGATGGATAATCCGTCCAACCCAGCACTGTTAAACTATTAGGCATAGGATCTTCAGAAAACTTTGCAACGTAGATGAAGAGTACCCTGAGATTTTTCATCGTCCAAAATAATTCTCCGTTCCAAAGCACTTCCTTAAGGTGATAACAATTCAGATGAATTGCCTGAATTTCATAAGCTCCCTCTGAAGAAGCCCGAAGCAAATAAAAGTGAAACAAAGTGACTATAACACATGTCCCCTCCATCAAGTAAAAGTAATTAATTATGTTACAGTCTGGCATGCAAATTTATTCCTTTTAGATATTATTAATTATAAAATTGTATTTCTTGACAACAAATAAATTTTGAAAAACAGCCAGACATATACTGGGAGCAGTTTAGCAGTGGCGAGGGGGCGTAAATAACTAACAACAGATTTTTTTTTCTTTTTTTGCCACCAAATAACTAACCACAGATTTTAATACTTGAGTTTTCTGTCAACATCTCACAAATTAAAAACGCGATTGAAGAATAAAAGTTCGGAAAAATTAAAAATATGTTATTCTAAGATTGATCAAAGATTTTTTTCTTCTCAGTTCCCTTGTACTTTAATATACGTCCGCATTCGTGGCTAATAATAATAATTAATATTTATATATATCTAATTAATTGCAACGGATAACTAAAACAATATTAAAGATAACACAGAAATATATTATACATACCGTACATTTGTCTGAAACATGAAGAATATCCTCTATGAGCCACAACACTACTACGTTTACCAGGCTCACGATCTGGTGATTGCTGCCTTACAATTTGGTGACCCATATCTCGAATCAAGTTGTGCACTCGCAGAAAACCATACCGATCAATGCTAATAAGAGCTTTGTCTATCAGCACTCTAATGCAGGAGTCTGGGCGAAAACTGTGGCTACTCCGCATTATATTTGTGGTAAGTTTCATTTTCCATGCATTGTAGAAACAAGCAATATCAAGGAAAATTTCTTGTTCTACTTTATCCAGACCACCATAGCTTAATTTAAGAATGTCCTGAATAGAACCTTGAGAGGTTCTTTCAAGTTCAGCTAATGCAGATTCCCATTCATCTACTGTTCGACGACACAAGAAAGAACCTATTACTTTCAAAGCCAATGGAAGTCCATCAACATAATCTACAACACGATTAATTACAAGCTCCTCGTATAGAGGATCTGCTTCTTTGCGTCTAAAGGCTTTCCGAATCAGCAGTTGACGAGCTTCGTCCCTGTTTAATTTCTGTACCTCATATATCATTTTTACGCCATGATTTTCCAGCAACCGCTTATCCCTTGTGGTTATGATGATTATACTGCCAGAACCAAACCAGTTAGGTTCTCCTGCCAGTGCTCTTAACTTATCAAGTGAGTCTACATCATCAAGAATTAAAAGAACCTTCTTATAGCGGAGATAAGCTTTTATTGTTGAAATTCCTCTTCTGTCAAGTTCCAACCCAGAAACCTCCTCTCTCATTGTATAGGAGAGAATTATCCTTTCGAGTTTATGAATGGACTGCTCGCTAGTATTGCCTAGGTAGCATGGAACTTCGAATTGACTATGAAGATTTTCGTATAAAGCACGTCCAAGTGCTGTTTTGCCGATACCACCAACACCGTGAATTCCTACCATTACAGCTCCATCCCAGTGAGGCTGTTCGTTTACAAGTGAGCATACTTCTTTTACCCGAGACTCAAGCCCAACTGAATAATGAGCTACGTGTAAGGGATCAATATCAATCTTTCTGGAGACTATTTGAATGATTTCCTCTATGATCTCAAACTCATATGATTCGTTGCTGTCCAATCACAAAAGTTGGTCAAAATCAAATCATAAATTTATCTCCTTTTTCACTGAGCATATATATATATATATATATATATATGAATCATTGAACAATCATTCAGTAATTAGAAATCCATGCATTTTACGGATACATTACTATGTAGAGAAGGACGAAACAATAACATCATCCTAAAATTATCATCCAATTTAAATTTGAAGTTAAACAATTCAGATATTTAAATATATGCTTTCAAATCACCCGGTCCAAATTTATGAAAAAAGAAATATCAGATTTGTTATTTTTCAAAAATTATTATCTATAAATGAAATTACTAAACATTTAGTGAAAATTAATTATGTTAAAAATTGCATAATTTTTTATTTTTCTATTTATATTTATATTCTAAAGACATTTGGTACACCAATTACAGTATTTAGCATATTAAAAAATTAAAAGATTCCGAAATAACAATCATCAAACGACTTTCATTATCACTTAAACAATCCCGTCCCGTGAGTTTTTTTTTTTCCCCCTCTCACTCTCTTAAATTTTTTCCTCTTAAAAATCTATTGACTTTCAACTCTTATAAAAAGTTACCAGAGAAACTAAAACAGAAGGAATAGATAAAATACAAACATGAAAATTAAGAGGAAGATGGAGTACCTGGGTCTCAAACAAAAGTCAGACAAATTAGCAGCTAGAGTCAAAGCCGATCTCCAGCGCTTTACTAACTTGTCATCTATGACTCCCACATACTTACCAAACGCAACCTTATAGGATCCCTTTTGATGTTGCACATCAGATGGATCCACTCCGTAAAACAGAGGCAAAATGACTCGACCATTCCCCTTGACGCCATCAAGAATCTGAACCAGTTCCTCCAGGCAAAATGTTGAGGACGCATAGTTTTCAGAGAAAATAACAATAGCGGTCCTAGATTGATGGATCGCTTGAAGAAGATCTGATGTATTCTTCCCATCTTCTGTGAGCCACAGATCATTATCAAGGAATGTGTGGATTCCCCTTTCCCAGAGGGCTTTATGAAGATTTAAGGCGAAACCACTGCAGGCATCTCGGCCTCTGAAACTACCTCTGAAACTCAGAAAGACATCGTATTTCCATTTGTAGGGGAAAGAAGAGGAGGAGGAAGAGGCTGAATCTTCACTCATCGTTGTTTCTCCTCTGGGCACTGAGCGCTCTCGCCAGATGCTGCCCTGCATTTTTACAAGACCTTGTTTCTAATCAAAGTCAAAACAATAGATGGAGAAGGCAGGTGTGTTAGGGGCTAGGGGGGACATTATAAAAATTCTCCTAACGTCTCAATTATTGTCATGGGAAGATACCCTTTCCCGAAAATCCATTTGATAATCCCGTGGTATATATTATTACGTGTCTTTTATCTTCTAGAGCCTTTACTTCCAAAATACAAGATATTCTATTAATTTTTTTGTAATAATTTATTTTTTTATTCATATTGATTTATTACTTATCTCGTAATAATTTAGAAGAGAAATAGGCATAAATTTAGTAAATAATAACAATAAGAGTGTAATGATGGATTTTTTTAGAAATTTGAGATTTATAATTAACTTTCCTTATAAAATTTGTTATTTGATCCTAAATAAAAGATACAGAAATGGGTAATCTAATACATTTATTTCTTTTATTTTTGTTTTACAATTTTGATTTTTATAAAATTAATTAATACAATTAATTTCATTAATTATAAGTAAAAATGTTAAACATTAAATAAGACATTTTAGGAAACTATTGTAAATTTCTAGTGATTTTAATACTCCTAACCACTTTGAATTACATTCCTTTATTTATGTGAACTTTCGTGGTATTGGTGGTAGGAAATTACATTGGGAAAACTAGGCTTTTTGATCCTATAGTTCTTTTGCAAATTTTGAATTTAATTAGTCATTATACTTTTCTCCCTCTAATCCTTGATATATACTCCCTCTGGTCATATATATATAAGATCTTTTATCCTGGTCTTAAATATAAAATCATTTACAATATACGAGGCAGTATTTATTATACATTTTCAAAAAATATCTCTATTTAATATATCCAAAGAGAAAGAGAAAGAGATTAAATAAGGGTAGTTTTAGAAAAATATTAAGATTTTAGGAGAAATCGAGGTAGTTAATTAGTTTTAATTCTAATTCTTAATCCATATGATTCAGTTAAAATGGTCTTATATTAAGGATCAGAGAAAGTAACTCTTTTCATTGAATCACGTGAATTAAAGATGTGAGTTAAAATTAGTTAACTATCTTGATTTCTCCAAACATCATATTTTTCCAAAACTACTCTTATTTAATCTCTTTTTCTCTCTTTGAGATACATTAAATATATGTATTTTTTTTAAAATGTATAATAAATACTACCTTATATACTGTAAAAGTATCTATATTTAGAATCAAAATAATATGACTATATTTCCTCCATGGTCTCATACCCATATGATTCGCCATTGTCCAATCACAAAAGTTGGTCAAAATCAAATCATAAATTTATCTCCTCAATAGAAATTCTCATTTATATATTTAAATTGAGAATAACAGATTTTTTTTGAAAAAAATGATTAATTGAACTTTTTCGTTGAGCATATTTGAATCATTGAAGAATCATTCACTGAATAGAAATCCCATGCATTTTGCGGATACATTTGTAGAGAAGGATGATAGAATAACATAGTCATAAAATTATCATCCAATTCAAATTTAATTTTAAATAATTCAAATATTCAAACATAAGCATTAAAATAATGCCAATCCAAAAACACTATTTATAAGTCAAATCACATAATTTAGTTTCTTATCAAATTTTATTATTATTATTATTATTATTATTATGATTATTATTATATTAGTAGATTATAAAATACTCCATATTTTTAAGTTGTTCTAATTGGGATTTTTTAAATAAAAGAATCAGATTTATTTTTTCCATAATTAATATTATAAATAAAATATTATAAATGAGCATTCATTTAGTGAAAATTAATTATTAAAAAATACTATAATTATTTTTTCCTTTACATTTTTATTCTAAAGACATTTCGTACACCAACAACAGTATTTGAGATATTAAAGAATTAAAAGAATCCGAAATAACAATTATCAAATGACTTTTAAGTCGAGAATGAAAAATTTAATTTATTACTCTAACAATCCCGTGAGTTTCTTTTTCTTAAAAATTTATTTATTTTTTCTCTTAAAAATTGTTTTCTTTCAACTAGTTACCAGCAAGGTATTAAAAATCAGACCGGCCATTGAATCAGATGAAGCAACGGTTCAAGGTTCAATGGTTAGACCGGGTAGGACCGGTTGTTAATAAATTAATATATTTTAAATAATGTAGATAGAAAATATGAAAGATATTTATCCATGATTATAAAATTAACATTCAATCTAAGATGAAAAATAAATTTAATAATCTATAGAACATAAAAAATGTTATTAATAAGTTTTACAACCAAATATTAAAATCTAAACAAATGAATATTCATCTATAATTATATTTTGAATTCAAAATATCAATTGATATTCTATTTTTATATTATTTGTTAAGTAAATTTATCATTATTTATAATTATGTATCATAATAATACTTATGCCATATTATAATATAGAAAGAAAAAATTTATATAAAAAATAATGTTATTTAGTACTAAAAATAATGTTATTTTATCTTAAAAATAAAAAAAATTAAAAAAATTAAAAAAAAGGAGGCCAAACCGGTTTTGCTCCGGTTCGCTCCGGTTCTAAAAAGCTCCGGTCTTCATCTATGACCGGACCAGACCAGGGGCTAGTTCCCAGTCGAATCGGCCGATCCAGTCTGGTTTTTAATACATTGGTTGCCAGAGAAAAGAAAATAGACAAAGGACAAACATCAAAATCAAAACAGAGGCAAGATGAAGTACTTCTGTTTCAAATACCAGCCAACCAAATGAGCGGCATCAGTCAAAGCCGATCTCTAGCGCCTCACCAACTTGTCATCCATGACTCCCTCAAACTTATCAAGCACAAACTTATAGGACCCCTTCTGATGTCGCACATTAGATGGATCCACATGGTAAAACACAGGCCAAATGAAACGACCATTTCCCTTGACGTAATCAAGGATCTGAACCAGTTCCTCCAAACAAAATGTTGAGGATGCTATTAGATTCTTTGATTGGTTCAAGAAGAGTCGTTGTAATCTGTCCCCAAGTTCTGATTCCCCAATTATCAATGAATACGTGAATTCCCTTTCAATGGAGGGCATGATAAAGATCTCTAGTGAACCTCTGGTGGGAATCTCCACCTTTGAAACTGATGAAGCACGAGCTAAGTTTGATGAACAAAAGGCATTGGGATGTGATTTTCAAGGACATGGGAAGTTTGGAGGACATGTTCAAGTTGCTGAATTTAAAGACTAATCTTGGAGAATCAAAGATCCATTACAAGGAAGTGGTGGGCCTATGACAAAAGTAAGGATCAAAGTAATGAAACAAGTATTCAATGCACTAATTCAAGAGTTTTGTTGATTTAAAATCCATTCATTCAAGACTTGTTGTATCTAAAAACAAGCATGTAGGTGTGGTCTTGGTTTTCTTTATTCAGGAACCTGATCCAAGCCCAACAAAAAGAACCCAATTGGATAGATATGATCTTACGCAAAAACTGTGAAAAAGCATACCAAAAACTACCTTTAGGTATGCTTACATAAAAAAGAATACCCAAACATTTATTTTTTGGTACACTTCCTTTAAAAAGCATACCAAAATATATTTACTCAAGAAGATATGGGTACACTTTATACAAAAGCATACTGAAATAATAGGGTCTTTGGATATTCTATTTTCTCAAGCATACCTAAAACCCAATTGAAAAATCTATAGCACATTTAATCCCTTCAAAACTTAAGCTCCAAAAAGTACTCTGCTTATGTCCACAATTCTAAAACTACTACCGCCCTCTTCTATGTACTGGCACCAAACTCACCATTTCTACCAGTTTTGCCATTTGACCAATCTTTCTCCACATTTCTACTATTGGAGATCATGCCCTAGACCAATAATTGTATTATGAACATTGTACATCATTATGAAAAAGAAGGTATTTTTTCTTACATTATTATATTGTTTGCATATTTTTCTTTATAATAATATCCTTGGATAAATCATTTTATCCTAAATATCCCTAGTCAATCATTTTTGTGGGGACAATAATGAACTAAGACTATTATAATTTTGATTGATAATTATGTATGAAGATACAAATCAAAATCATAAGCAACTGTTAGAGAACATGCACTGAATCGACCCGTCATGAGATAGCTGCATGGATCAAGTTATAAGCATATCTCATATATATAACCGTGTCACTGAGCCCTCAAATTTGAGATCGCCATGGCTTCCTATATAGGGAATACTATACTTTGACATAGTCAAAAGTCACCTTTAATTGGGAGATCATAAAGGCTATGATCGGGTATAGTAAAATTCACGTGAAAGAAGATGAATAGTCAAGATGAAATTTGTCCCTCTAGTTAATGGAGAAATATATTTGGGCCCCTCGATGAGCGAGACTGAGAAATGCATGTCCGTGCTCGAATGAAAGAGTTTCCATTTGTTCTGTCAGTCTTCTCGGAGATCGAGAAAGTGATGGTCGAGTAAAATGAGGATGATGTTTCCATGTCTTATACTTAACCCATATATCATGAGACAAAAGGGATGTGACAGGGTTGTGTAATAGGTTACATTGGACCACTGACTCATATGATTTGAGTAGTCACAATATCTTGCTAAAAGCCACTTGTGACTTATGAGTCCAATAGTATCATTAGCCCACTGCCAACATCGTATAGGCCTGCAAGGTCTTACATAAGAATAGACCAACTTAAACTAGAATGTCCAGATTTATTGAATCTAAAATATATTTAGATTAAATGAATTTAACGTTCAATTTAGGGTGGATGAATTTTATAAATAAATATATATTTTATATATTTTTTTTTCTAAAAGTTGAAATATATATATATATATGTTTAATATATTTGATATATTATTTCGAAATATACATATATATCATTTAAATTAATTTAAATGAATTAGTTTTAAATTTAATTCTATGTGATAAATTTAAATTTAAACTGGTGTCATAATCTAAATTTGATTTATATGATAAATGAAATTTAAATTTGATTCTGGATATAGATTAGATAGTTAATTTAGATTTAATCTTTTAGATATGTTTAGATTTAAACTAATCTATTTAATTAATATTTGATTTAATTTAAATATATGATTTAAATTAATCAAATAATAAACTCTATCTATATATTTATATAGACTAGGGTTATTATATACGGAATCAATAGAAAGTCTCTATTCACCCTAGAGAGATATGCACACTCACAGAGAGAACGTATAGACGTTTGCAAACAGAGGTGCTAGCATGGCGTTAGAGTTTGACTCACCGTTCGTGTAGATACTGGTAGAGGGAGTTGATCAAACGCATCAGTTCCTAGGGTCCAAAAATAAGAAAACCGAAATGACACACACTGAAGATACTATTTTCTTCTACATCTCAATTTAAACAATGTTAACGGATCCATGGGAGGGATTTTGGTAATGTTTTCCGTTATGAGTGTACCGAGATTCCTACATCTGCTGCCACACGTGAAGCTCCTCCTCTCACAAGATTCAGCTCTCCGTCACTCTTCGTGGGTCATGTGCTCCGTTCTTACATGTGAATCTCCTCCTCTCACATGGGTTTCTAGAGCTTCATTGGACTATCAAAGCTATCCCTCACTCAATTCGCCCTTCCATCACTCTTCATGGGTTTTTAGAGCTCTATCACTCTTCATCGAACTGTCTCTTACCTCCATTGGGTTAGCAAAGCTTCACTAGTCTTCACGGGCTTTTGGCACTTCACGAGTCGTCATGGTTTTTTGCAAAACGAGTCATGGTGGCAAGTATGAAACTCATGGTTTTGGGTTTCTGTACATTGTAGCTTCACCAATCTTTGCTGGTTTCTAAAGCTTCGTGGGTCCTTGTGGGTTTCTACAAATGGGTCACTGTGACTAGCAAGTGGGTCGCAAAACTAGTGCCTTGTGGATTTCTACAAATGGGTCCTTACACATCGAAGTTTTGTGGGTTTGCGTCTTCTTTATCTGCATCATGGTTCTTCTCCATCTGGGTCTCCCAATCTTGTGCTTTGAGGTATGTAGTTTATCTATATTTATGGAGATCTAATAAGGAAAGGGAAAATGCTGAAATTGAAAGAAAAAGGTTAACTAAGGCAAAGATTCAGGATATGACCTCTAATTTACTGAAAAACATGTATATATATATATATATGGTGATGTTTTTCTCATATGAAGCTTAGATGAGGTTGACAGTGGACTAAAGTGAGATGAGACTGAGATTAGTGTGTGAGTTGTGCTAGATTTGGTAGACATGACTTGGGTATTGGCATTTGCATTTATTTGGTTTCTTTGAACATCACAAAAACAAAATCTTTAACTATATGCATAAATTAAGGTTTATGATAGCTTAGTTATCATTGAATATTTTTTATGTTGAACTGTTGATAAGTTGCTCATTCTAAAGGCAATGTGTTAATGTATTGGTTCTTTAATTTGTTTTTCTAGCATTCTCAATTTCTTGTTTATGTTATTAATACTTTGCAAGTTATAATGAGGCTATGAAGTCTAGGCTAAGTACTCTTTATAACCATGTTCCTGATGTTTTACACCAATGTTCTTGGGCCATCTCTATTTGGAAACTTATCCTACCTCAAGATATGACCTCCAATTTTTGGACTATGTATTGGCATGAATGGTTTGGTAGGTGGGGTTTTATTTAGAGTTGACTCTTGTGAGTTTTTTATTTTCTTAATAATAATTACCCTCCAAAATTCTCCTTAATTAGTTAACACAGTGCCACTATATATGGCTTTCTAACAAATTAACTTCCTCATGTAGATACTACCAGTTACTCAAGATTTAAATTATATACATATATATTTGGAAATGCATTATTATTAATAATTATTGGTTAAATAAGAAGGGTTCATTTTAAAAAATAATAATAATAATAAAGGGTTCAACCACTACCTCACATGTCCTTGTTGGGGGGCTTTGTTTAGCTATATCCTCTGTCCACTCACATTGCATCTATATACTTCACTCATGTTCATTTTTATCTTAAACAAAATGAGAAAAAAAAAACACTCTCTGATCTCCCTCTATCACACTGAACACCAGAGATACAAACACAAATAAAAAACAAGTGGGCATCCATCTATTAAATTGAAAAAAAATAATTTATTTAACGTATCGAAATAAAACTTTGAATTTTTTTCAGGATAGTCTTCTTATTTTATTTAGGCATACTTTCATTTATTGTTAATGAAACATTCAAAGATACTTTGTTCCAAAACCCAGCTTTTTCAAAAAGTTTCTTATGAATATTCTTATATTCTTTCAGTGGACCAAGATAGTTCTAGATTTGTGGAAGTTAGTTTTGCGCATCATTTGTATAAATTTGAATTTATTAATTTTCTCTATCTTTATTATAATTTAGCATTATATGAGTGACTTACCTTTTCAAATGGAAGGAGATCAAATAGACTCAATGTGAAGTGACTAAAACGTGGGAATATAAGGGGTGGTTTCTTCCTCACACTAAATTCTCTGCACCTACACTACCTACTAAAGACCAAGTCATGACATTGCTGATACTTGTGAAAAGGGATGATTCGTGAACCATTTTGCAAGGAAGAGTTGAAAAAAAAAAAGAAAAAAATATAATGTCAAATAATAATAATAATAATTAAAAAAAACAATTGCACATGATATGATAAAACGTTGCTTAA
Organism: Adenanthera pavonina; assembly: GCA_026686845.1. Classification (NCBI taxonomy): domain Eukaryota; kingdom Viridiplantae; phylum Streptophyta; class Magnoliopsida; order Fabales; family Fabaceae; genus Adenanthera; species Adenanthera pavonina. The sequence goes on from JAIVEN010000017.1 coordinate 18,832,136, forward strand.
ATTGAATAAAATCTATTTCTTTAGATGCATTTATATTGTTCTCATTGGCTTTCTAATATTTGTGTGGTTGGATGATGATGATGATGATGTTTCAAGGGCACATGATATGATAAAATGTTGCTTAAATTGAATAAAATCTATTTCTTTATATGCATTTATATTGTTTTCATTGGCTTTTTAATATTTTCGTGTGGTTGGAGTTAATATCTATGTTTAGATTTGAGAAGATTTGAGGCAGAAAATAAAGTCATTGACTTAAAGGGAATTGCAAATGACATTAGGTACAACAATCTCTCCAAGTATGTTAATCTTACATTCACATATATTAGATTTAGTTGCTTATGACATAGTTGGGTTGCTGAGTTAAGACTTTTAATTAGGGATTGGACTTTTTTTAGAATAGTGATTGGATTGGACTATATACTATTGTGATTCTGGCTATTGCATAATATCTTTCAATGTCTCAAAATAATTTATCTTTTGGTATTGTAGAATTATCTAGATATCCAAGTTATAAGGGAGACTCTGCCAAAATGTTTTCACAACTAATGTATATGCATTGAAAATGGATATCTGCCAATCAATTGTCAAAGGAATATATAGATGGAGCGAGAGAGTTAATCAATTTTGCATTTAAGCATGCAGAAAATCCTTCTAGAATTATATGCCCTTATTTGCACTATTGCTATAAAAGGAGAATCAGTGTAGATGAGTTGGAAGGTCATTTAGTGCATTATGGAATTGATCAAAGCTACAAATGCTGGATGAAGCATGGTGAGGCCAAGGATGCATCTAATGTTTAGGGTTATAGTGTGAGTTGTACATCAAATGATTTTGATACATGGACATATGAGGCCGACTGTCTTGAAAAGATGGTAAATTCGGTTGAGAAGGATCTTTGATATTGTCCAAAAATGTTTGAGAGATTGAAAAGCAATGCAAAGAAACCATTATATACTAGTTGTATTAAATTCACAAAGTTGTCTGCGATTTTAAAATTGTACAACTTGAAGGTGAGCAATGGATGAAGTGACAAGAGTTTAACATAATTACTTGCAATTGTTAAAGAGATGCTACCAAAGGACATCGAGCTTCCTAGCTGAACATATGATGCTAAAGAAATTTTATGCTTTATTGGTATGAGCTATGAGAGGATACATACTTGCCCTAATGATTGCATTTTATTTTGAAATGAATACGCACCATTAGATAAGTGACTCAAATGCAATGCCTCTCGATATATGAAGAAAGAATCAACTCCAGCGAAGGTGGTATGGTATTTTCCAACCATTCTAAGATTTAGGAGCATGTTCAGTAGTGTCGAAGTTGCGAAGCAACTGACATGGCATGCGGATGAAAGGATTAAAGATGGCAAACTTCGCCATCCAGCGAATTCTCCTAAATGGAAAATGTAACACCTTACTTTTGTACACCTCCTGACTTGACCAAATTCTTCAAAAACCAACCATACATAATCCAAACATCTTATATATACCTTCCAAAACATCAAAGTAGCAAAAAACACCAAAAAAACACCTCGAAAAACACCAGAACAAAAAAAACGGGTACAGAGCCGTGGTCGCTACAGTACCGCCATGGCTCTAGTGCCCTTAAACTCACTGGTGCCACCACATCCCTTACTGGTTCTATACCAGCAAATTTCAACATCCAAGTGTGAACTTCCGACGTGCATAACTTTATGCTCCGACCTCCAATTGACCTGATTCCAACTTCTACAAGTCAATATTGTTTCAATTTATCCATGGACACTAGTTTTACTTCAATCTATCTCAGTATGGAGATTTCGGATACCTAGCACTATTTTAATCATTTTTTGATCAAAACTCACAACTTACAACCTCCAATTGCCACCAAAGGCAAATAGATACTCAGGGACTATTCACACAGGTCCTAATCCACTTAACCAACTTGTCCAAAGAGATTTCATCTCAAAGGAACCACTCATCTGAGATTTAAGCCTCTTGAACCCCTAATTGACAAAATGGGCTATAGGCTCAAAACTCACATATTTGGCCCAAAACTCCCTTTGGGCTCACATATACTACCGTACTGACTCTTTGACACCCTAAACTATACATGCATCACAATACAACTTACACATCACAAATCTACATCCATATTATACCAACAACGTCCTTACAAACATCAAGATCCTCATAACCATTACAAGCTATCCTACTTAGCACAACATACATAGACATTACACACATACATTACATAGACTTGGTATTCCCACACTCGGTATGCTACTCCCTTGTCTTATCCAGACTAGTGCCATAACTTTCACCTGAAATGTTAGTCCATGGGAAAAGGGTGTGAAACAATATCTCAGTAATTGGAAACAACCACACACATATATATACATAACTCATACAATCTCATGAATACAATATGAAATGGAATGCATGTCTCCCTTGCATACAGCTAGAACCACGAGCTGTCATCATAACAGGACATTTCATACAGGTAATTCCCTTCCAACAGTTGGTGAAGACCGATTTCAAAACATTAGCAAGCTCACCTTACATTAATGTAATCCGGCCAAAGGTTATACTAGTGGTTAGACCATGGTTCTCGTTCCCTTGGACCATTTAGAATTGGCGGTGTCGCACCCGGAAAAATGCAATAAAAGGAAAAATGAGAACAAATCAGGTTTTCGAGCGAAAACCGACTTATGAGGAATCACCACCAAAATTTTGAAGGAAAATCTTGAAAAACCAAATTAAGAAGGGAAAGGATGGTCTGCATAGTCAAAGTTGAATTTGGGAATCAATTATATGTGGGGAATGTGTTAGGCACCCCACAACACTCGTTCCTAGGAACAGGTAACTTACGTTGATTGTGCAAATTAATATGGCTTTAAAAGTATTTTGATTTTCCTTTTATCATTCACATACGAAAATAAGGGTAGAGAAAAAAGAAATTAAGAAAATTTGAGAAATTTGGAAAACAAAATAAAGAAAATAAGTTAAATTAAAAATTAAGGAGATTTAAGATAAGATGAGGAAAAAGAATTGGGAAAATAAATTGAAAAATATTTATTTATTTACAAAGACAGACTTGACCCAGAATCAGAGCATGGGGCCTACATACCCTGCGATGGAGATCAAAGTCCACATAGTTCGAGACTAAAAATGCATGTTAGTTGGTTGATATTTTTTAATTGTAATTTTTGTTATAAGAGAAAATTAATTGATAATAATTTACCTTTTTGCAAACAAAACAATTTTTTGAGATTGAGTTGGTATGTTTTAATTTGCAAAAGATAATTTAATTCCGCTTACTTACTCTTATTTTATTTTGTTTGAAAATATTTTTTTGTTTTTATTTTTATTTTACAAAATACTTTTATTTGGTTTTTTGACTTTTGAAATAATATATTTTTGTACTTTTGGGAATTTTTTCCTTTTTAAAAAAAATCAATCTACCTGTTGCAGACTCACAGATGTGCCTAATAGACTGAATCCTTAAGTACCTGCAAAATTATAAACCTCGCGGTATAAATGTTTTATTATACTTTTAAGGTGATAATTTAGAAAATACCATTATTATTTGTTTCTAAGAAAATAATTTTATTATACATTTGAAAAAAACTTATTATATTATCATAATTTATTTTTTATGAAATATAATTATTTTCTTAAAAGAAAGTTCAATCGGTAAGTCTACGTGGATTCGCAATATTACGTGACAACACGGTTAATCAGAATACCTGTGTGGGTTGTAAAAACCTCACGTGATGTGGTTACTTGGCATCTATTTATTTAGCCATTTTATTATTTTTCTTATTTTTATTTATTACTCTTATGAGAAAATAAAAATTTGAATGGAAAGGTCATTAGGACCTATTATATATATACATTCATGATGCACTCGTGCAGCCCCATAAGCTAAAATGGTGTGATTGTTTTAAGGTCTGCGAAAACTTTAAAAACCTTCGTGACCAATTAAAAATATACACATATATTAAAGAACTTAGAAATCATGCACAAATTTGTCTGCGTGTGCTGGCGTGCAAATTCAAATTCAGGTGATAGTTTACTCCAATACAATGAAAAGGTTACACAAAAGAGATGAGAAAGAGGATCAAACTATTTTGCTTATGCTCCGATCCCTCTTTGCCTTGATGATGATGGTCTTGATTTCTCCTTAAATTGATCCGCACTCCCATGATACTCGCAAGGAAATGAAAGGGAGGATGATTTCTTCTTTCTTTTTTTCTTTTTTTTTTTTAATGAGAATGGAATTTTACAAGAGGACCAAGATCCTCATCATTCAAGAAATCCAAGCAAGCTAAGGGTCCCCCACAAAGGTATAGCCATGCGCTGCCCTTTCAAATAGTAACAAAAGTATAACCACACATTGTGATCTTAAGCCCCCAACAGTAAACAAACCACACAGCATGTGAGATTGACTTTGCTAATGAAGAATTAAGGATAAGTAAAGCTTTTTCTCATGGCCAAAACAACACATAGACCAAGCCTTGAAATCAAACCGATCAATCACAAGCTCAACACCAATGTAAGCTATGTCCATCTATGATGTAAACGATTTTTGTTTTAAGTAGGTGTCATAGACCTTAATGTAAGTTTGATAGCCTTAGTCGAATTTTCTATGTGCTTCGTGCTCCATATTCAGGCTTCCTCTATTTTTCTCAGTTTAGACTGAAGTTCCCTCTCACTCTCGCCTGATCTCGCTTGCTCCCTCCATCTTGGCTCCGCATCTCGTACCTCTCCTATCTCTGAGCCTCCTTTTCACTGTGTTCCTTTGATCCATTTTATGGTTTGACAAAAAATCTGTTTGGATGATAAGGGTTAAAATTACTTTTAGATGTATAATATAAAATAAATTTACTTCTCCTTTTCCAAACTTATGTTTTGTTAAAAGAAAGGTAAATTTTTCCTCATTTTCCAAAATTACAGTTTAACTCACTTTTCATTTTTTAAAAAGATAAATTGTATTTGATTAAATACATCTTCTTAAAAAATCATTGTTTTTAACAATGATTTTTTTTTCAAAAAAATGAACCAATCTGGCACTAGTTCGAAGTTTGCTTTATTTAGGTCATATAGAAATTGTTTACCATTTAAGGTTAATAAGTAATTCTACCTCCGAAGTATCTGTATCTTGAGTTATCTCTTGAGGCAATATTGCTTTCCATTTTTTAAAATCGTAGCAATGTCTACAGATCCATTATTTTTATTAGTGTGCCACATGTCATTTTTTCACAAACTCATTCCAATTGATAGTGTACATGGCATTTTAGTTAAAAAAAAAAAATCTTAGTGGCAATTTACGAGATGTCCAAGTAGACTAAAATAAAAATAAACAAAATAAAAAAAATAATTTTTTAATTTTTTGTATCATAAAAAAGTAAAATCAGTGATGAATAATAGCCCTTCTTTTATTCTTAATATAAGTTACTTTTAACTATCTCATCAAAATCAAAAATAATTATTTGCATTAATAAAATTATCTAAAAATTATTTTTGTTTCCATTTTTGCATCTACTCCATAGATTTAAAAAATATATAGTACTTACTAAAGCAATATGCCTCGTAAAGCAAATTTTAATAAGAGTATTTTTTAAATAAAATAATTAATACTCCACAAACTCTCATAAAATGATTTAAATTTAGAATTATAAGATTCTTCTAGAAGCTTGTAACTTATAGTAAAGCACTAGAGGGGTAGTATAGAAGAGTAATTTCTCTAAAAACTGCCCCCCAAACCCTGTTACAGAATATAATATATTTTTTATAATATAAGAGATTTTATAAATTATGTAGTGTATATAATGTGTTTTTACCCAAAATGCCCCTTGAAATTAAAATGAATGAAATTTAAATAATGTTTAAGAGTTTACTTCATTGGTTAACTATATTAAATAAGAAAATGTGAAAAAAATTTCAATTAGTAATTATCACTTTTAGTATGTGTGCGATAGTTAAAAGTGTCTTATAAATTGGAATGGAAGTAGTACAGATAAGATAGCCGCTTGCCATCCCATTATCTCCAAATGTTTTAATATTAAAATTAAAAGATCTAATATATTCAAGGAAAAATTAATTATTTTTTCTAATAATTTATCTTTATTTTCAATTTAGTCATTGTATACTTTAAATCCTTTGAGACAACTCCTTATAATTTAGTCCCTCCAATTTATAAAAATTGTTATTTTAAGGTTTTTGAAATATTTTTCACAATATTTACTACTTTAGAATTTCAATAATGTATTAATTACTCATTTTATTGTTTCATCTTTCATTAATATTAAATATACTCCTTCCAGTTCTTTTTATAAGAGACTTACAATTATTTTACGTATATTAAGAAAGTTAGTTATCTTCTTAAAATTTTAGAAAAAAAAAAATCAAACATTCTTTTTTTATCCCTATTTAATATAATAATGCAGTTCACATTAAATGTCATTTGACTAATTGAGATTGCCTCTTTTATCAAAAAAGTTCAATAACAATTTACGAGAAGAAATAAATGATGAGGATAAAATAGGAAAAATTTTATAAAATATTACAAAGCCCCTTATAAAAAAGACCAGAAAAAGCTTTTGAAAAGTCCTTTATAAAAAGAATTAGGGGAAGTATTATTTAAGGGAGTATTTAAATTAAGAATATTTTGATAAAATACTATTAAAGTTTATAATATTTAAGATCATTTAGGACCTGTTTAGTTCGTAGAATTATTGGGAATTGATTGGAATGAGATGGTTAGGAACGGAATATAATAGAATCTTGTAAGTTAAAATTTTGTTTGATTCATCATGGGAAAGACATAAGTAACAAATTGAATTTGTTTTGTTGGATACAAGAAAATGATGGAATGTGATATGAATAATGTGCAAAAAATCATAATTACCTCTAAATAAAAAATTAACCTAACATCAATTGCTCCAATAATGTGTTTGTAACGTGACCTATTTTGCTTTTTTCTTTTTCTTTTTAACTACAAACGGGTGATCTCTTTATTTTTTATTCAGACAATAACATCATATTTTAAGTTTTTATATATTTTTATTTTTATTAAATAAAACATATCTAAGCATAAATTTTAATATAAAAAGTAGAAGAGAAACTTACGAATATTTCAATTTTTATTATTTTTTCTTTTAAATTTTTTAGAGAAAAAAATATATAAGAGAAATTACACTAAATAACTTGTAGGAACTAATGAAGAATTTTCAAGAGAAAATTGGGTATATAATCTGTGACGGGTATTTTAAAAATAATATTTCATAATTAAGCTCATTTTCATCATTTGGTCTCAATTTCCAATGGTAGGAATAAGTAAAGTCATGATTCAATATAGGAAATTTAACTCTCAATTCTCTTGCCATCTTTATTTCCATGGGAGTCTAGATTCTCACTCACATGTTTAACCAAATAGTCCAAATATGGAAATAGAATTTGAATTTTCACTCCATTGACACTCAGAAAATAAACTAAATGAGCACTTAGTAGTTTCTTTGATCTATGTGAAAAATTATAAGATAATTTTAATGAGAAAGAGAGGGAGTACAACCATTTCAAGATTGGTATGTTACAACTTGCGATGGAAAACAAATGAATTTTCAATACCTAATTAATAATTCCGATATTTGTCTCATAACAACCACAAACACTATTAATCATAACTGAATTGGTTTGTTGCATATTATTTTTTAAATTACAATTTTTTTTATTGGATCTCATGCATGGCACTGGTTTGTATTATATACACAGTATATTCTAATTGACTATTTCAAGTTGCAGAAGATGTATTTGGTGCTTCACATTACATTTCAATTATATAATAGAATATATAGGTCATCTTTCAACAAGTGCTTTAATTGGGTATATATTACTCCATTTGATTCCTTTTATAAGGAAAAAAAAAACTACTTTATAGGTATTAAGAAAAGTAGTTTTAATTAGTTAAAATTAATTAAGTTCCTCATATTTTAAGTTTCTTCCAAAAATTACTTCTACTTAATTTAATATTAATTTAAATCACTAATATATTTAATCTCTCTCTTATATAATTAATTAAGGGTAATTTTTGGGAAAAAATTTAATATATCATTAACTCATTTTTCCCTTATATTTATGACTACCAAAAGGATGAAATTTTCTCTTATAAATAGAATCGGAGGAAGTATTATAATACCTGATCTAATCTTCCAATTATTTTTTAATTAATTTCCGATTATCTATTTGTGTATATTTTAGGACAGTATAGTCGGCAAAAAAATTAAAAAAAAAAAAGATAGTATAATGGTATTTTTCAACTTAGTTGGTAGCATAATTTATTCAAACCACTGTTTCAAGTTCAACCATATCTTCCTTTAGATAATGTATTTGCAGCAAATTAACAACCATTGTCCAGGCTTCAAATTATACTTCCACTATATATCTTCATAATCTGCTTAATTCCATTGACTATTGCAATAGTCAATTCAATTCCTTAATTTCCTGTTTATCCGATTTTGTTGTTTTATGCTTAATTTTCTTCTTATTAGTAAGTTTCATTGTTTAACGATTTATTATTTGCTCAATTTTTGTACACGTTTTGGTGATAATGTTTTTTTAATGTCATGTTTTATGCAGCTTTATTTTCGTTATGTAATGAACTGCTAACTGGAATAGATTTCATTGCTTAGCATGCAACATCAAGAAATTAACCTACTATATATATATATGTAAGGCTCCTTCTCATTGTGGGCTATTTTGTCCATGGAAGTATTGATATATTACATCCTTTCTTTGCACCTATTTGCTTTGATTCCATGTATAAGATATTATCTTAAAAAAAATTTTGGTACTATTTTATTATTTAGTATTCCAAAATTTAACATTTTTTATTAATTAATATTTTTCTTTGTAATTAATTTACTGCACTAGTTCTTAATTGTAATTTCCTCTAATTTATTCCCACCAATATCTTATGGATGGGGGTAATTAAAATATTCCAGCGAGGAAGAAAATGGTGCTTCCTCAAATCTTAAATATATGACATTTTACGTCGGTTTTAAATATAGAATCATTTACAATATACTCTTTCCAGTCCTTTTTATTAGTCACATTCTAGAAACTTTTTATAGTTCTAAATGTAAATCACTTTCTATGAGTTTTGAAGCATTAATTACTTTATTTTCAAAATGCCCTTATTTAATCATGAGAGAGAATGTAGATTGTTTAAATTTGTAGTATTTATTATATGGTAAAGATGGAAAACACATTAATTTTAAGATAATTTTAATGATATAACAAATTTTTCTTGATTTTGATGAGTTGGTTAGAAATAACTTACATTAAGGACCGAATGGAGTATGAAGTACTAGTATTTATCATGTATTTACAAAAAATATACACATTTAATGCATCCCAAAAAAAGAGAAGGAGATTAAATAAGGATAGTTTTAAAAAAATATTGAGATTTATGGAGAATCAAGATAGTTAACTAACTTTAACTCTCATTCTTAATCTACATAATGCATTTAAAAATATCTTATACTCCCTCCCCGGTTCTATATATATGGCATTTTGTCCTGGTCCTTAATATATGATTATTTACAATATACAAGGTAGTATTTATTATATATTTCTAAAAAATGTCCCTATTTAATATATCTAAAGAGAAAGAGAAAAAAATTAAATAAGAATAGTTTTGAAAAAGTGTTAGATTTTTTTGTGAAATCGATGTAATTAATTAATTTTAAATGTTATTCTTAATTCACCGTAATTTAATTAAAAAAACCTTCTATTAAGAATAAGAAAGGCATTAAGGACAAGAGGGAGAAAAAAGAACAAATTATTGGTCATGGAAATGAACGCAAGAATGTTTACTTTTTTGTTAAGAAATAATAGTAGTCATGGGTAAGATGAATCAAACCTGTTTTATAGTTTTAAATTCATCTACACTTACAGGTGTAGGGGGGCAACCTGGGAAAAGAAGAAACAGAAGTGACGTTGATTACATAATAACGAAAATTGAGAATAATAATTAGACAATAACTTCAATATTTCTAAGTCATTTATCTACTCTTTCTAATAAGGTAATAGATAAATTTTTTTATCTTATAATATAAGATAATACTATCTTATTTATGATTTTTATTTTTTATTAATATAATATATAGTATTGTAAATTATGTTGAAATTATAAAAAATAAGCATTTAATAGGGATAAAATATAAATATTTTAAATTTTTTTAAAAAGTTAATGATGTTATTTTCGTTTCTTATATGAAATTTTAAATATTATTTTATAATATGAGTCGAAAAAACTAAAAATTAAGTAATGTTAGGATTGGTGTCTACGGGGAACGTCGGCTTAGAGGAAAATGGTGAAAGGAAACAAATGGGGAAGTAGTTGGCCGATGCATTTTCCTTTTGGATTGGACTCCACTTTTGTCTCCGCTAACTCGTATTCATTTGTTTCTCCTCCAGACAATCAGATCAAATCATAGGAAAGATTATGTGTGTGATCTGAAATTATTGGAAGTAGCTGAATATCCAAACTTCAGTTGATGGATTTTCCAGTCCACAAATAATTATAAGATTTTTTTAACCGAATAATATGGATTAAGAATCGAAATTAAAACTAATTAACTATCTCAATTTTTAAAAAAATCTCAATATTTTTTCAAAACTATCCTTATTTAATCTCTTTTTTTTTCTTTTTAGATACATTAAATAGGGATATTTTTTTAGAAATGTATAATAAATACTACCTCATATATTATAAATGGTTTTATATTTAGGATCAGGACAAATGTTCTATATATAGGACTAGAGAGAGTATCATTTTATTAATCATTTAAAGTTTCAATATAAAAATTAAAAAAGATAATAAATTATATAATTTTCCTAACAAAAAAAATTATGTAATTATATTAAATTACTCTTAATTATTACTCTATTATGAAATATAAAATTATAACAAAAAAAGGAATATTAGTTTTTTATTTATTTTTTAAAATAATAAATTAAATAAAATAGAGAAAATAATATATACTTTATCTGTTTCTTAATATAAGGGATAAAAGATAAAATTACACCGATCAAAGAAAATAATAAATTTATCTAAAATATAAAGTAGTTTTTAAAAATATTCTCATTTAATGTTAATAACTCTTTCATAATGTAATTAATATAAATAAATTATATTAAAAATATACCATCTTAATTAGTGATATTTTTTTAAAAAAACTATTAAATATACCAAATAAATCATATGTGTTTCTTATTTTTAAAACATAAAACTCCTCCTAATTACCTCTTATATTAAAAAATGGGGAGTATAATTTTGACCGACTAATAATTAGATAAAGAGAAAGAAGAGAATACAAATCAAACAAAGCTGCTGGTGACTGGGCAGGTTCAAAGAGCAATCTTAAAATAATATATCCAAAGGCGTTGATAGATTCAAATTCATCATTTATTAAACCAATCTTTAAAATCCTGGTATTCAGCTTTTTGCTCACTGTTTCCCTCATCATTCTTAGAATATTCTGCTTCAACTTTCATGTCTTGCAGATATCTCAAGTAAAGAGTAATATAATATATTATTTCTCTCCATTCATTTATATTATAAGATATTTTATATCATAAATTTTTATTTAAAATATAAGATATTAGATATCATTCTTCCCATTTTATCCTTATATTTAATACTTTCTTTCTCTTTATTTATAAACCTACAATAATAATAGAATGTGATATTTAATGAGGGTAAAATAGGAAATATAAATACTTTTTACATTGATTTTAATTAAAAAATTAATTTTCTTAATATACGTGTAATTGATACAAAATATCTTATAATATAAATTGGAGAGAATATATTTGTGATATGATATACTCTTTCAACTTATGTTATTTTAGAATTTTTAAAATTTTTTATAATATTTATTTTAAAATATAAATAAAGTATCAATTATTCTTTTTATTATTTTACTCCTTATTAATATTCTTAATTTTTATTAATATATATGAGACGAATTTAAATCATAAATATTTTAATAAAATATTATTAAATTTTATAACAATTTAAATTATTTAATAAGTTTCTTAATATATATATTTATATATAACTCTAAAAATGAGAATTCTTATGAACCAAAGCATACCTTTACTTTTTCCTTCAAAATAATTACTACTCCCTTTAATTCTTAATATAAGATTCTTTTAACTGAATCACACAAATTAAGAATTGGAATTAAAATTAATTAACTATCTTGATTTCTTTAAAAATCTCAATATTTTTCTAAAACTATCATTATTTAATCTCTTTTTTTTTTCTCTTTAAATATATTAAATAATAATATTTTTTAAAAATATATTATAAATGTTATCCGTATATTATAAAATATCATAAAAGATGCTGTATAAAAGATTGGGGAGTATTATGTCAAATTGGCACACTAAACGACATTGTGAACTCGACATTGCAAGGTACAGTGGCTTTAATTCTGTCGTGAAATTGGGACCCCCAATTTTGCCTCTTTTTTTTCAATTGGCTTGCTTGCCTTATTCAAACACGTAAATATTATTTGACGTGCAACGTACGCTATAAAGAGTGAAAATCATGTTTAACAACTCAAACCCCAAAAAAAAAAATTATAATAAACGGATTTGAAAATGTTAAATATTGTTCCCACAGTTAAATATGCGAAGTTTAATAAGTGAGTGAGTTAGTGGAATAAAAATTAAAATTTTGGACATAAATACAACAATGGGGGAAAACATGGAAAAATCATTTTAAAAAAAATTAGCACTAAATAATATAGGGAAAATATATGCCACTTAAATACCATAGTGGCAACATATTTCCAAAAACATATTATGAATTTGTTAAAAGAGAAAACTTGCATGCTTTTCCTTATTTATTTTTGGTATTATTTTTTAATTAAAAGTTAACATGTACACTTTTTTTCACAGGTTATAGGTTTAGTGATCATAGTATATGATTAATGATTAAATTAATGACCGATAAAAAAAAGTCCACATATTAACTTTTAACTTTTAAGTGGAAAACAATACCAGAAGCATGTAAGAAATATCATATAATTTTTTTTGTGAAATTCCTAATAGCTACAAGGTATTAAGATGGAAAATATGCTAAAAAAATGTTAATTTTATCCCAGAATCAAAGTTGGGAATATGTAAGAATCAATTGAGAACTTGAGAATATGTGCGGATTAGTTAGGACATGTGAGGATCAATTGAAATAAGTGAGAAATTGAGAACTTGAGAATATGTGCGGATTAGTTAGGACATGTGAGGATCAATTGAAATAAGTGAGAAAGAAATAAGTAATAATTAGTTAGAAACAGGAGTGTATAAGCAAATCAACATTTCCTGGCTCATTTTAGTTCTAGTTTAATGCCTTGGTAGCTATTGGTAATTTTGCAAATTCATAATATGTTTTTTAAAATATTTTATCTCTATAGTATTTAAGTGAAATTTTCCAATAATAGGACATAAACATCCTACACTTATAAAAATATTAAAGAATGAAAGGGCTTTCCAAATTCAAACTAATAAAAGCAGCAACCCGTTGTGAAATTGGGATCTACTTTTGTCTAGTTGTCTCTTCGTGACGTCTCATATGCAATAAAATAAAACAAAATAAAAACAATTTTAAAAGTAAAATGTATATTTATAATTTTATTTTAATAAATATAAATGATTAAATAACAAACATAATTCCAAATTATAAACCTTAGAGATCTTCTTACATTTTATATGTATTTGCAGCTAAATGTTAATGGGCTCGGCCCAATATGTGTAAAATATCACATGATTAGGAACTTGATCAAACGATGTTTAGTGCTAATATGGATTGAAAATTAAATTCGAAAGGTACTGACAAAATTCAAATAGCTGGGAGATAATTTATAAATGAAATTTGGAATTTCAAGAAGTTAAAATTCAATTCAAAGAGTTAGGGTGTGTGGTTTTGTAAATTCTAATAAACTTTCATATATTATTATTTTTAAGAAAAGATTTGGTAGTGTTTTGAAATGATTTAATTGGCCATTGGTTCAAAAAATCATAATATAACATTTTTTCGGCCAAACCTGAGCAGTTTTTGAAATTTATCAGTTTGAGGGATTAAATCAATATTTTGAAGTGAAACATTTTTTGCATTGGAAAAATGACATCCCAAGCTTTTTATATATTCACTCTGGTCCTTAATATAAGACCATTTTAATCGAATCACGCGGATTAAGAATTGAAATTAAAACTAATTAACTACCTCAATTTCTCTGAAAATCTCAATATTTTTCCAAAACTATTCTTATTTAATCTCTCTCTCTTTCTCTTTCGATACATTAAATAGGGGTATTTTTCTAGAAATGTATAATAAATACTACCTCGTATATTGTAAAGGGTCTTATATTTAAAACCAGAATAAAAGATGCTATATATATAATCGGAGGTAGTATATTTTTTAGAACTATCACTTAAGCTATGGGGTTCCAAAATCAAATCACGTGCAAAGCACATGAAGTAGGAGAAAAATAGAAGGTCGCCATGGCGCAATTTTAGGGCTGTGGCGGTGGTTCAAGATAAGCCATAAAACATAAATGAAGAGGCTCGCTGAAATAGTGTTTACCTCGGGCTTCAGAAGGAGCTCTGCTGGGTTTGAGGAGCGGGCTTGTTCCACACATTTTGGGCTCATATATCTTGAAAGTAATACCTTCAAAACACTTCTCCTCCCTTTTCTTTTTCCCCAAAATCTGTGGTTCATTTTCAGTTTCATGGTTGGTACTTCTAAATGATTCATATTTGGGCCAAACTTCAGTGTTGAATTGTGTTAATCTTGGGTCTTGGAACCTTTAAATGCTATGGGTATGTGTTATTTGAGGATTTATGGTGTATTTTGTGGCTTAAAGTGTCAAACTCTAGGTGATTTTATAAGTGGGTTTATGGGGCACGGATTTGTTCAAAAGAAAGTGTTATAACATTATGGATAATGGTCCAACAATTAGGAATGAGTGGTGGCTTTATAATTTTGAGGGATTAGGAGTCTCAAACTCCTACTTGAAATAATGTTGGTTTATGTACTCACATGGAAATTCAAATGGTGGATTTGTACGGTGTTTGACTTGTTTTATTGAAATCTCTATACACTCTAAAGAATTGTTTGAAACCATTGGATTATTTGGTAGGCATGCACTTTGCTAAGTTAGGAAATTGGACCTAATATGTGATGAAATGAATTTTTGGGAGCCTAATTAGCCTAATGAGTTGACTTGTTTATGATTATTGGGGATGGGTTAAGTGTTTGGAACTTGTTTGGAGCTCTGAGCCTTGTTTTATTACTTACTTGTTATCCCTCTTGTGTATGTCGCTTAGACCATGTGACAACTTCTCTGAGTACTTTGTAGTTTTCGGATGATTTGAGGTTATTGGGGAGTATTTTTATTCTTTATATTTTGTTTAAAACTTTTCATAACATTTTATTTTAGTTTTCGGATGGTGGTATTTCTTTTCTCTTCTGCATTTGAATATTTGCAGCTTGCTTTTTGTTTGTTTTGTTTCTTCTTCATTCTCCCTCACGTCTTTTAGAAATGGGGAGTTACACTTTTTATGATTTGTGAGTGTTACACTTTCTATTTGTGTGTTTAATTGTGTATATCAGCTCATACGTGGCTGCAAGAGGTATTGAATTGCATGTATGATAATATGAATATTTTACTACGCTCTCTCCTGATTTTTGGTAGATGTCTAAGAAAGGGTCTACCTATCCAGCATTGAGTTGTTAATTGGCATGATCTTTAACCTATAGGTACTAATTAATTAGACTACAAATAATCATTGGTCTGATTAGAAACACTAACTGATATCTTAACATGCATAATTATCCTTCTGCAGGATTGCCTTAATGTCTATGTTTATGGGCCTTCTTGTCTATGCATATAGATAGCATAAAAAATACCTGAAAATTTGTCTTGAACTGGCGGTTCTCAATTGTTTCATTTTTGTGAACCTTCTTAAATTTTGTTTAGGTACTAGGATACATTGCTTAAAATTTGTCTTGTGCGTTTCTACCGTTCTTCTTTTGTGCGTTTGTTTTCAAGATAAGGGTTCCGATAGGAAGAAGAATTAAACACTGATAGTATAGGCTGCAGGTCACCCATTTTCTTCTCTATCTCCAAATACCGTTGGGGATCTAATTCCAAACTTCAAAGCTGAGTGAAAAGATTTCAAGTTGTACGTTTCTCATTTGTCGGAAATTACAGCATGTTGAGAAAGGACTTATCAAGTTACTATCGCTCAAAGAATAAGATAGCGTCTTCCATTTAATGATTGCAGTATAGATATATATTGATTGGTATCCAAGTGAATAGTGGAATCCTCCCCCAAAATCTAGTTATTGAGGTGAGAAAACCAATCCTCTTAAATACTTCATTGAGTATCCTGATACTCAATATGAGATTTGAGCATCCCATATTTGGGTATCTCATATTACCTAAGTCCCTATCAATACACAAGTTAAAAACTAATAAATCCTTACTCTAATTTAGGTTTGAATCAAATTAAATTAAATAATCAAACAAATTAAAACAAAAAGATAATTCTAAATTAATTTAAGTGGGACACCTTTATTATGTAACTTTTAATGATGTCATGTATCTACTTAAGTAATCTCTTACGTATTGGGCTTTTAGACATGTGTTTTTCTCTCCATTTATATTTCAAAAATGTTACTTTCTCCTTTAAATTCTTTGAGAACGTCACTTTATTTGCATAGCTTAATTTAACATACATTTGGATATGAACAAGTAAGATGTACTAGTGTCTTGAACTTTCAGTAAGATAAAATAGACTCCAGCTAACACTTATAGTGGGCCAAAGAGTCCTTTTTTTATCTAGCTTTTCAAAGCTAAGTGCTCCACTTGATATTGATCATATAACGTGTTGAAAAAGTCCTCTAAGTTCATATCACTCATGGTGTTCAAAGAATAAGATAGCAATTTAATAGGTCTTCCATTTAATGATTGCCGTCCATTTAATAAGTTCTAATGACCGGCCATCCAATTTACAATGCTCCTAATATAATGTGATCTCCTTTACTTTGTATATCAAAGATGATCAAGCTAACTTTGTTGTGATTTCATTATATGCTGACGATATCTTGGTCACAGGCAGCAATACTGCACTAATTCAGCAGTTTAAAGAAGATATGATGCAAGTTTTTGACATGATAGACCTGGGAGAAATGTCTTATTTTCTTGGAATGGAAATTAAGCAGAAAGATGATGAGACTTTCATTTGTCAAAGGAAGTATGCAAAGGAGTTCCTAAAGAAATTCAACATGGAGAATTGTAAAAAGCATAAACACTCCTATGTGTCTAAAGGAAAAGCTATGCAAGGATGATGGAGCAGAACATGTAGATAAAACACTCGGCAGAAGTTTAATTGGTTGCTTAATGTTTCTCATAGCGACAAGACCATATATCTTGTATGCTAAGCGTACTTTCAAGATTCATGAATTGTGCAAGTGAATCTCATCTTAGAGCCACAAAAAGAGTTCTATGCTATGTCAAGGGGACCAAAGCTTTCAATTGCAAGGTTACTCTGACAGTGATTGGGCCGGGTCATTATGTGACATGAAAAGCGCATCAGGCTATTGTTTCAGCTTTGGATCAGTGGTATTCACCCAATGTTCAAAAGAGCAAGAAATTGTTGCACAATTAACATCTAAGGCAGAGTTTATTGCAACAACATCAGCCGTTATTCATGCCTTGTGGCTAAGCAAAGTTCTCATTGATTTACACGTGGAGGAAGAAATATTATAATGTGCATAATCTTTTATTTATATTTGACTAACAATAGTAATTATTGAGCAAACACAACAAAAACCTAGTTGATTAGAAAAATCAATTTAAAAAAACTCTAAACCATCTTTAATCGTAATTGTTGGGATACTATTACAAAAGTAGTAAAATTGCACACTAAGTAAGGAAACAAATTAACAGGCATCAAATCCTTATAATTCTAATATTTTCATGACTTAAGGGATGGAGCCTGACATTCCACTATTATTTTCCACGCCACCAATCACCAATCATCTCTATATAAACCAACCGAACCACGACAGAAGCGCAGAAGTTTCATTACTCATTTTTCACCAAACGACCTTTGGAGATTCAGAACCAAACTGACAACAATAAGAGTAATTTGCAGGATAATGGCTGATGCATCACCGATCTCCAAAGAATTTGCTGAAATATAACACTAGGAACTATGAAGATGGCGTCAGTGACATTACGGGCTTTCACCCCCGCAAAGTGACATGCATGCAAGAGCCTGTTTTAAGGTGTAGGACTTTTGGGTTCCCACTAATCCTGTAACGAGATACGAAGGTAAGTGTTTGCGATGCAATTTTTTAGAACGTACCTCCTTATCATCGTCGACTTGAAGCATGGTCTTCCACGTCATTTTGAGGGAGTGAAAGTCCGTAATTAAATAACACTGATGATGCCATGCATGTTCTTAGTGATATATTTTTAGCATGTCCTTTGGAAGGTCGGTTATGCATTAGCCATTGTCTTGCAATTAATAATTGCTTGATTAGAGTCGAGGACCCACCAGGGCCACCACAAAATTCTCAATCAAAACCTTTCCAATTATATGGACCCTCATGCACTCACTTGTTGCTATATATTTGTATACATCAAGCCTGGATCGGAAACTTTGTTCTGGTACAGTAGTTGTCCCAGGTCCATGTGCTACAAGTGCGTGTATATTATGCAAGTGTTATTACTTTGAAGTTGTTTTCTGGCTTTCAGTGTTGTGCTTAAGTTGTTTTTTCAGGGCATACGGAAGTGAAAAAAGAAGACAATTCTACGTGTGATGTGCGTGGATTTGAAAAAAGCAGGATGAAATTGTTAGAGACGTGTTTCTTTTGTGTTCCTCCCGGTAAACTGGCATTTCTTATTTACAGTTGATTTATGCCAAAGTTCCATTAAATTTAGATTTAGGATGTTATGTTTTATATCTCTCAATCTTTATTTATCTCCTTTAGAATGGTTTGTGGGATGTAAATTCGTTCTCCGCATGGGCTCCTTTAGGAATGTTCTGTGTTCTCAGAGCTGTGTTGTAGATATTGTTAAGAAAACCTACTTGTAAATGCATATCAAGTAGTAAAGTATTTTGTGGTAATGATTTTAAAACTACTTCGTATGTCCAAAATTTTGATACAGATTGAATCATGGAACTGTCGTAATCAGGAGCTTAAATTACAAGAGTTAAATCTAATTAAGTGTTTAAATCAAGAAAGTGCAGCTTTGGAAAAGATCTGTGATGATAATGATTATGAGAATAAGGAATGAAATGGATGAGATGAGGCGAATAATGAAGGCATTGGGGATTGTAAAGAGAAATATGAGTGATATGGCAAAAGTAGTTAGAAGGAATAATAATGCGAAGAGAAGATGCATGAAGAGTGTGAGGTATTGAGTTATAAAAAAGGAAAGTACGAAGCATTGGGGTGTGAGTGAATTATGTGAATTTTCTCTGAGCTATTGTGATACTCATCTCCTTCTGCTATTTCTTTTTGGGTTTCCTTTTCTGAACATTGTATTCTTTATTTTTATTAAGAGCTGTAATGACTTATGTTTTATCTTATAATCCTTCATTCTGTCATTTTCAATATAATACAGTCAATTCCACTCTTATGCTAGTGCATCTATTTATTTTTAAGAATATCATAACGATTAGTGCTTTCATTGACCTCCTGCACCATTCTAATGGCTAAAGAGAACATTGAGTTTGCTGATGCCGATTTAGACGATCTTCTCATCACCGTTAGACGCCTCGCGGATTCAATGGCGCATCTTCTTTCTATGGACTGATCTCACTTTGATCGTTTGGATGCTCACTTAGACCATATGCATGCTCGCTTTGATCGAATGCCTACTATAATGGAAGACCTAGCTAAGACTCTTAACTTTGTTGTTCATCGGGTGGAAGCGCTCGGTCCTCCAGTTGTTATTGATCCACTGATGTCTTCTGATGTGATTGTTACCATTGGCAATCCTATTGTTGAGTCAATTGACTACCATACTGCGCATTCCGATTTGTCACACCTAGCGACATCCATCGTTGATAAGAGCTCGGAATTTCCCATCGATCAATCTTCAGTACCCGAAGTCAAGCTCAATTTCCTCCGTGAACGGTTGCCTCCTGCTTCTCCACACTTACAGATCATCCCTGAACAAGTTCATAGCCCATCGGACTCTATCGTCATTCATCCTCCACCGACAAGCCAACCCATTCCAACGTCAAACGCTAAGGTTCTTTTTCTGCGTGACTGCTATACCTATGATTCTCAACCATGCTCACTTGGCCTTGTTCCGATGGATGAACGAGCAATGCACAGGTTTCTAAAGGGGCCTCCACCTTCTAATTGGGCTGCCATGGTCCAAGAACACCAAGCCCATTTTTCATATCTCAGAACCCAAACCTTTACCTCGACGCCGATAGAGTCTGTCGGCTAGTTTGTTGACTCGATTACAGTGCTCGCAGTTCTCCCGGCGGACATTTTGTTCAATGATGTCCTCTGTGCCTTGTCACCGGTGATCAAGGGAGAGGTTCTTGACCCACGGTTCTCTGCTTCCTTTGGTGCGATGGTTGCCTCTCCGTCATTTATCTTGATTCCTAATGAGTATTTTGATCCTTTTTTTGAAAGATTTTTTAGGACCCCTAGTTGCATTGATAATCTTTAGGAGGACTTTCTCATCAACGATTTCCTCATTACCTTACTGGTGACAGTCAAGCGCATGGTCATCTCTTCCACTCGTCTTCCGTTGCGCCCTATACGGCCTAATATATATGTTTTCTCTTCCTTTGTTATTGTACAGGTGACTTTGCCTTTGGTCTTAATTCCAAGGGAAAAAGATAATTTAGGACGCACAACTACAAATATTCTCCTTCAAGAACCCAATTTAAAAAATTAGTAGTTCTATGAACTGAATTTTCAACTCGAATTAACTGAATTTCACACTGGTACTATTTATTTGTTAATATTTTTATATAGAGATCCTAAACTGTCTTTTTCCTTAATTTCAATGAAGCTATTATTTTTCATTGTGCTGGTGCCTCTAAGGGCAATGGGTTATGGTAATATGAATTTTTGTGGCATTTATGGTGTGTTAATTGCAATTATTTAATACTTCAAATTGTTTATGCTGATATTGATCATTATCCTCCTGACACTACTCTTAATGATTTGATTATTGGCTTAATCTTTGATTGTGGTTGGGCAAGTATTCTACAATGGCTTTTTCCTAGTTTACCTAATCAATTAGTAATTGACACTGGGCCCACCATGGACTTCTCTCCCTGTAATTGTTTTGGGATACTTTCCCTCACAATTTTCCAATATAACCCCTATTCCAAGAACGCTGCTCCTATTAGAGATGAGTTATTATTGCAGCTTATGCTCCAGTTCACAGAGTGTAATGGTATAATGATGCGACAATTTGGGTTCTCTGTAAAGCATCTCATTGATGCTTACCTTATTACTGTTTCTGGAAATATTTTTACCCATCAATTGATGGACGAGGCTCGAGGTAGTGAAGCAAGTTTTGGCACCATTCTATCTTATCATGATATGGCTACAGTCATTTCCTTACAATTTCAAATGGGTTTTGGCATCGTTTGTGTTTCTGTTTTACGTATGGCTTATCTTGACCCTTTTGCTTATTGGGACCTCTATATGTGTTCTGCGTCCATTGAACTTATCTTTACTGTCATTGCACAACTTGTAGCAGCCCTTGAATTAGATTGTTGTACGATGATGACTATTGTTATATACCTCAATGACTTGAGCTACATGAATAGGAGGCTCCACTTTCTTGGGTTGACGGGTATCCTTATGCTGGTTCTAGAGTTTGCTTCTTTTATTGTTGAGCATTTCATTTAAATTTTTATGAACTTGCTGTACTTTTTCACAAGCATGCCTCTTTAAGGGGATTACAGTTTTCTACATTGAAAGGTTGTTCCAAGCTTATTGTTCTTGCTCCCCATGTTTGGTTAGTTCAATGGATGCTACAGTCCCAAGATTTAGAGAGTTGAAGGGACTAGATACAAAGATTGAAGCTGCCTACGGCTTGGCATATTTTTGTTCTTTACTTGGTGTAAGTCAAATTCCTCATCCACCAACTGCTAGTGCTATGCATGAAAGGCCTTTTGCATCAGCCACTACTATTGACGGGATGAACTATAGATCCTGGCGGAGTCTATGGTTTGCTCATGCAACAGTTTGGGATCCCAACTCTTCAAGCATTTTATATATTGAGATCCTACTGGTTGTTCATCCACTTGACCTTGAGGACAAGGTCAAAGTTTATGGGGTGGGTAATGTGATGATAATGATGATGAGTATAAGGTATGAAATGGATGAGAAGAGGCGAATGATGAAGGCATTGGGGATTGTAAAGAGAAATATGAGTGATGTGGCAAAAGTAGTTAGAAGGAATAATAATGTGAAGAGAAGATGCATGAAGAGTGTGAGGCGCGGAGTTATAAAAAGGGAAAGTATGAAGCATTTGGGTGTGAGTGAATTATGTGAATTTTCTCTGAGCTATTGTGATACTCCTCTCCTTCTGCTATTTCTTTCTGGGCTTCTTTTTCCAAGCATTGTGTTCTTTATTTTCATTAAGAGCTGTAATGACTTGTGTTTTATCTTATAATCCTTCATTTGTGATTTTTAATATAATACAGTCAATTCCACTTTTTTGCTAGTGTATTGATTTATTTTTAAGAAGATCATAACAAGATCCCCTCAGGTATTTATCAAAAATGGACCAGGGAATTTTAAAAGCATTGGAATAAGCACCTGAAAAATAAACTGAAATTTGTAGTTTTGGCTATCGACTAGAAGCAGCTTCAAAAGCTAAAATATTCCAAAATGGGGTCATATGTATTAATATAAGGTGTGGGATTCTCATGCTTCTATGACTATTCTTGTAATTACTCTATGGGTCAAATAATGAGCATTCATCAAATATATTTACAGCTGTTTGATTTTATATCTATATATATATATATATATTTCCAATAATCCTACAGGGCCATGATATTCTTTTTGCTACAATGCTCAATGGAGCTTGATTGCTTATTGCTGCAAGTGAGAGCTGTCCACAACCACAAACCTCCGAGCATCTAGCTGCTATGGAAATTGTGTCTATAACACATAATAATTCTTCAGAATAAGGTTGATTTGATTCAAGAAAATGTGGCTATTAATCAGCGCGGATCAATTCAGAACTTTACACATACAAGTAATATTCTTTGAACTGATTCTTTTCCCCTCAAAATAGTAGTCAGTACTTTTCTGTAACTTCCATATTTTTGTCCCCATTTTTGGTGGCCTATACCAGGGAACAGTTGCCGATGGTGCGCCTGTAGTTCCACTTTCAGCACAGCTATTGTGAAAAAGATCCCAATCCCTGAAAGAAACTTCATTTCTCCACCTAACACTAGTACACTAAACCTTCTAAGTCGGTTGAAATTAACTTTTTAAATGGGTTCCGACTTAGATGTAGAAACAGCCAATATAGAAAATATAATTAACAATCATATTATATTCGATCTTTTGATGTCAATGAGGCTGGATTTGAAGTTGATGAAATTAAAGGAGGAGTAGCTGGTGTGAGCATTCTCAGGGTAAGCCCTCTTGGTAATCAACATGCTTGAATGCTCCACGTACAGCATTGATCTTTTTTTTTTTTCCCTTAATGCATTATATGTGGGCGCTACTCTTCAATTAATTTTGGAATGAGATTTGTCTAAATACAAGTATAGTGCCAGATAGTTTTCAAAATGTTTAGTGTATTTTAGTACTTGATGGGAATGATTCTTTACAAAAAATTTTTTGCATAATCTTTTATGAAATTGATGGGACTGAGTTTAAATGCAAATTAAGCGAGTTTCTTTTTCAAATGTTAAATACATGGTTGATGATTGAGATCCGAGTGGCACTCTATTTTAATCAGCATGTCTTTTTTGTTTCCTGTGAAATTTGTTTGTACATGTATTCTTACAAAAACACCTTGAGGACGTTCATTATGGAGATTCTTAACGTACCATTGGAATTAGTTAAAAGCCCCCAATCATACCATGAATATTTGTGTCTATTATTTCTTCTATACAAGCTCAGAACTCCAACTCTGTCCTTGGGAATTCTTAATGATCATAAAATATATGATTATTTCTAACAGAATCACAGAAGGAAGTAATGTGTGAGTTTCTTTATAGTTTCAGAGTTGAAGTTCTCCTTTCATGTAGTACTGAAAATTTTCTATATGCAGTTGTGTAGTTCAGCTTCATTTTGTTTTTTAGTTTCTTAAACATTTCCCATCAATTCCATATCTTAGTGGATCTGTTAACCTGTCCATTAATTTATTGACTTTTAGCCTAAATTTAAGTCTACCCTTGTGTGTATGGTAAAAATTAAAAGAAAAAAAAAAGTCTACCTTTGTGTGTGTTATCTTACAGTTAGTTGGCACACACCGCCAAATTTTCTGTAGTGGAAATGTAATGGAAATACCGTTTCGTGTACGAATATTGCCTAAACATTCGTAGGAACTGGAGGCAACAGTTCTGCCACTTTATGCCGCTATATATTCTGATAAACGTTTGAATTGAAAGAATATGAACCAGTGAAATACAAGTTAAACAGAAAGATAAGAATACATGTAGAAAGTTTAAATTACTGATTTTATTTTGAAATGTCTAAATTTGGAAAATCTTTAATCAGTAATTTAGTTTTAAGAGATTTAGAAATTTAAATTGCATTATATATATATTTATATGAAAACAAATTAAATATTGATTTTTTGAATTTGGATCATAAATTCTGGCGAAAAAAAGCGGATCATAAGTGGTGGAATAAAAAAATGGAATGGTGAGGATTTTTGTCGACTTATTATAATGAGAAAAAACAAAAATTAAGGGCTCACTTTGTATAATTTTCAAAAAATAACTTTATAAGAAATGTACTTCTCGAAAAGTTCTTGTTCTGTTTTCTATTTTTTGTGAAATTTAAATAATTTTTAAATAAATATATGATATTTTAATTTTAGAGACATAATACCTTCTCTATTAAAAAAACTAATTAAAGAATTAAAATTTTTTTTTAAAAAATATCATAAAATATTTAGAAAGTAGAAGTTACTCGAGTTTTACCAAGAAACTCAACTTCCCAATAACTTTTAAAATTGTTTTTAACCAAGTAATATTAATTAGTTTATCTCCCATAAAGTTTAATTTCTCTACCCCACTTCCCCCATACAAGACAAGCCCTAAGCATTAATTACATAATGAAACAATTTGTTTAACTAATTTAATTGGATTAAAATACATTAAATATATAAGCTTAAGAACCTAATGTCTTTCTTAGAAATTCCCATGGTTCTACTAATAATACTAATGGGGATGAACATAAAATTACCAAAATAGAACCATCTAAAAGTAACTCAGATAATACAAATATAGTGATATCTTAAGTAGGTTCATATGTAATAATAATAATAATAATAATAATAATAATAATAATAATAATAATAAATAAAATTATTGAAAAGTACTTGTGAAACGTGAAAAAGTGGAGAGCTCATGATGCCAAATCAAGGCTATGTGCATATGAATGAATTGCCTGGGAGCTCCCATGCCTTCAATCCATCGTCACGCATAATTATTAGACTTTTGATTGATAATTATCTACATAAGATATTTTGCCCCCACAATACTTCACCAGACTTATGATTAAATTAAGACTTTTTTTTTTTGTCTTTTTTCCTAATTCTCCCAATGTAGAATTAAAAGTGTTTTTTGGCGTTTGTAGTGGGCCCATTTCAATATGTCGGACGAGACGTTTTAATGAACTTTCTGGATGCAGTGATGCAGACCATTTTAAAAGTGATCGTCACCGTTTTTACTGTGAATTTGGAAATGGAATGCTTCAACTAAACTTATCATATCACAGAGGCCAAGGAAAAGATCATATGATAGGATGGCAAATGAAAGAAAAAAAAAAAAAAAGAATGTCATATATCATGACATCAAAGACGATGAATTTCATCACATTGAGCGTGATTATACGTGCTGTGGTAATTATTTTTAATGTGGGAAATAAAAATATGGTAACCAACAATTAGAGATTAATTCTTTCCAAATTATTATGTTGAGAATAGTTATTGATTTTTTTTCTTTTTATGTCATTGAAGAATTTCACATTAAGCGTGATTATATGTGCTATGGTTTTTTTTTTTTTTTGAGAAATAAAAATATCTTAACTGACAATTAAAGATTAATTTTTTTCAAATTATTATGTTGAGAATAGTTATTGAAATTGTTAAGATGATTCAAATTATTATACATTTTAAATATGCAAGTGTAACCCATTTTATAAATTTTTTACTATTTTTTTGGTTGTTTGATATGTTTTAATCATAAATTATAATTTCGGTAAAAAAAATAAATTAGAATTCATAAATTAAAAGGGAAGAAGGATGGAGTAGTAAAAGTGTCTAATTTCTAGCCCAAAAAAAAAGGTAAAAGGTGTCTAATTAATTAAGTAAATTATAAAGGAGAGTATGGAAAAAAATTAGGAAGGAGAACAAAATAATACAATCCCATTTTGCATGACTTGTTGGTTGTTATAAGTAGTTTTTTTTTTTTTTTCAAGCTATAAGTAGTTAGTTAATAGTTGTAACTTATAACAACTATTTACTATAAAATTTACTCCAGTTGACCAGTTGGTATTTAACAGATATTATGATTTTTTTTTCCCGAGTGTAATAGATAGATTGATACTGATATATATATATATATATATATATTTTGTAATTTCTGCTATATTTAGCAGATAACAGGAACTATATGAGTAAAACAAAAATAAAAAGAACTTCACACTAGACCAGTTGTCAGGTAACATATGTAGTTATGAGTTGTCACAACAGCATCTACTTGTATGAGAAAGATGATTTGAATCTAAAAGTTTTTTATTTAATTTTGTTTCTATCTATTAGTTAGATGTATTTATCAGAATTTGTGAAAGAATATACTAATATCAATATTTAATATTTTAATATACTCCTTATCCTATTTATAAGAAAAAATTTCTTTCTTTTAATGGTCCTAAATATAAAAAAAAAATTAATGGTCTATTAAATTTTTTTTCTAAAAAATTACCATTCAATAATCATGTGAGAAAAATTAAATACATTAGTTAGTATTAAATTAAGTATAAATAATTTTAAAAAAAATTTAAAATATAAAATTAATTAATTAATTTTAACTAACTAGAACTATTTTTTTAATATTCATAAAATAATTTTTTTATTTTATAATAAATTTTATAAAAAGCAACATTATTTAAAAACCACACACAGCATGACTCATCTCGAGCGACCCACACGTAGAGGTTGCTTGATTTACAGTACTTCACAAGAAGTAACTTTCCGGTAAACTTCCGGGGAAGTTAATATTCTAAAACATGATGGCGAGTTTATGTTAAACTTGATTGATTTATTTTTTTATTTATCGGGAAATTCAAATTATTTTTTAAATAAATGTATTATATTTTAATATTAAAGACATAAATATTCTTTTATTAAATAAAAGATTTAAGAAATTACCAATAAGTTGATGGCATAGTTTATAGATAATTAGATTTTTTAAGTATCATGTTTTGGGTTTTATCTTTAGTTGTATTTATGAAGGCAATCTTATTAAGAGAAGTAAAACTCACATCAGTGATCTTTAAATTTTAAAAAGAATTAGTCTTCAATTGTTAATTGAGAATATCCTTAATATTAAAAAAAATTTAAGAAGTTAAAGGTAATTTCAAATAAATGTTACAAATAACCTGAGAAGCACAATTTTCTTAGATTTTGTTTAAAAGATTCTATTTCTACTTCCTTCAACCTAACTTAGAAATTTATATATATAAATATATATATATTAAATCAAGTAACAATAACTAAGATATTTTCTAGAAATTTTAACTTTCCCTTCTTATTTCTCCATATATAGCCAACGACCCTTAATGTATATTATACTTATAAATAAATTAGTAATTTATATATAAATAAATAAATTAGAAAACATTAAATGTAATTTTTATTCTCTTGAATTAAAATATTACGTTAAATGAATTAAGATTTTTAATTTATTATACTTATATTGAATAATTATAAGAATATGAGAATGTTAATATAAATAATTTATGTAGATATAATTTTCAACAATTTTTACAATTTAATTATATATTGAAAGATTTTTTTTATATGAAAATTAGTATTGTCAAAACCAAATCAGACGTGACAGTACTAGTTGAATTGGTAACTGGTGCTTAGTTCAATTAGGTTAAAAAAAATGACTAGAACAACTCGAAATCGATGAGAATTGGTCAAAAACCAATACAACTGGCCATAAATCAGTAGAACCGGTTCCATATTATTTTTTTGAAACATTTTTTTTGTTTTTTTGATAAAATGACACCATTTTTAGTACAAAACATTTTTCTTTATATATAATTATTAAAAATTATATATTTACTTAATAAATAATACAATAATGAATTATTAATTTATTACTTTAAACTCAAAATGTAATTATGAATGAATGTTAATTTATTTGAATTTAAATATTAAGCTATTAAACTTTGTTAATAATTTATTTGTGATAAATTATAGATTGATAATTTTTTTTTGTTGGATATCAAAGGAAAAAAATGACAAACGAAAACAAAAAAGCGAAAAACAAAAAACAACCGGCAGTTAGGTGACTCCTGCTTCCCTAATCATAATAGTAGCAGTGTCTCCAGAGATGACTTGAAGCCCCATCGAAGCAGCAAGCGCGCGTTTAGGAAAAAAATCGGCGATCATATTATCCTCTCTAGTAATGAGTTCCAGACAGACCTGCCATTCTCGCGCCAGCAGACTCTTAACCTCAAGAATGAGTGGTTGCTCCTAATGATGTTCCAGATCTGTGGCCCTGACCCCTTGGATAGCATTAAATGAGTCACAATATGTCTTTATTTTCCTCCAACCTATATCCCAAGCTCTCTTTAGGCCCATAAGACAACCCTATACTTATGCCGTGACTTCATCTCCCTGCACCATGCGGCACAAGAATGCCTCTTCCATCTCTTTTTCTTGGTTTAACAATACACCCCCACAACTCACTGCATGAGTACGATGTGAGAAGGCTCCGTCAACATATACAATGCACCAATCATTGCTTAGAGCTGTACTTAACCCCATATTCATGTCATCAACTCTTGCTGCATCCTTCGTTTCTATTCTCGTATTACCCTTGGTCATGCAACTCAAAATAGCAGTAGCCTCCGCAATGCAATTCCTGTTACTCTGATCAGAATTATCATGAACTCTTTCATTCCTACGTTTCCAAAGCAACCAGCAAATGATACAAAATAGCTCACTCCATCTCCCAGCCTTGTCCCCACTTCTGATCGTCACGTTACGTAAGACCCAGTCATACAGGTTTTCTTGAAAGAACATGCGAGCTCGATCAGGTTGGATGATATTGACCCAAACAGCCCTAGCCACTTTAGAATCTTGCAACACATGCAGAGTAGATTCCTTTTTAGATTGACACTGATTGCAAAAACCATTTTGATGCAGACCCCTTCGTTGTTTAGCCTCATTAGTCAAGATTCTATCATGCAGGACAGTCCACAAGAAAGTTTTACATCTTTGTGGAACATGAAGCTTCCATATCTTGCCCCATAAGAGATCGCTAACATCCCCATTTTGCTCCAAACTTCTATAGGCCGAAGAAACCGTGAAATTACCATGTTTCTCATATCGCCATCTAACTACAGGATTTCCATTTCTATCTATCACCTCCATCCCATTTGAGACTTTTTCCCAAGTGTTCTTAATTCCACTCCAGACTCTTGAGCCAGGCTTCCTCATATTAATAGAAGGAAAGAGGTCATCTCCACGCCCATGCTTTCCTTTAACCACATGGACCCAAGGAACCTCTCTATTAGTAACTAGGCACTATCCTAACTTCATCAGGAGAGCTTGATTTTGTTGACTAGAGTGTTTTAAACCAAGGCCTCCTATCTTCTTATCTTTACACAGTCTCCCATGCCACTAAATGAATTCTTTTCTTTTCAGCTGTAGAGCCCCAAAGAAAGCTTCTAGCACTTTTATCAATTTCATCACAACACTTTATTGGGAGGGGAGCTGTTTGCATCACATAATTAGGCATGGTAGAAATGGCAGACTTGACTACTGTGTTTTGCCCAGCAAAAGAAAGGAACTTCGTTCTCCAACTACTAAGTCTTGCTCGAATCTTGTCAATCACAAATTGGTAAGTGTCTTTTGTTACCCTTTGAAGATGTAAAGGAACTTCAAGATACTTACCCAAGCCATCCTTTCTCCCAAAACCTAAGGCCTCACATTATGATTCACATTGCGAAAGAAAAATACCTTCATTTTTGCTTGACTAATTCGCTCTCCAGAAGCAGAGCAAAATTCTGCAAGACATTTATTAATCACATTCACCTAATCAAGATTGGCTTCCGCGAACACTGCCAAATCATCAGCAAAGAAAAGATGAGAAACCGGTGGGCCACTTTTATTAAGCCTAATGGGTCTCCATCTCCTTTTATCAATCTCTTCTTGAATTAGATGAGCCAATTTCTCAATACATATAACAAAGAGGTATGGAGAAATGAGGTCACCTTGCCTTACTCCCCTAGAAGGATAAAACGTCTCAATTTTGCTTCCATTCCATAAAATCTGCATAGATGGAGAGTTAATGCATGCTGTCACAGCCTTAATCATATTCGAAGGGATATTCAACTCCCTCAAACAATTTATAGTAAAATCCCAACTTAGTCTGCCATAGGCCTTTTCAAGATCAATTTTGATAACCATAAATCCCTTTTTCCCTATCATGTTCCTCATAGAATGAATCACTTCTTGTGCCACAATAATGTTATCTGAGTTCAATCTCCCAACGACAAATCTACATTGATTAGGAGAAATAACAAAAGGAAGAAATCCCTAAATCTGGTTTACAATCACCTTCGTAATAGCTTTATATATTACATTGCAAAGACTAATAAGCCTGAAATCTTTTATGGTCTCAGGCTTGCTCTTCTTTGGAATAAGAACAAGAAAAGTTTGATTAACTTCTCTAATGCTTTCGGGAGACCGAAAAGCTTGCTTAATAAATTTTATCATAGATGGTCCCACATGTTCCCACTGAGATTGGAAAAAAAGAGCATTTAATCCGTCCAGACCAGGAGACTTAAGAGCACCATACCTAGGATTGCTTGAGTGACCTCCTCATCAGTCATACCATGACCCAAGCGCCTAAGATGCTCTTCTTCAATGCTTAGGCACGTCACGCTACAATTGGGCAAACAACCAATCTTATCCTTTTTCCTAAATAATTTAGCAAAAAAGGATGTAGCAATATCCTTAATCTCCTTTTCTTCATAAACCCAAGTGCCAAGATCACTATGAAGGGCCTCAATCTTAATAAATTTTCTTCTCGCATTAGCTCTGAGCTGAAAGTATCTTGTATTCTTATCTCCCAACTCCCACCAGTCACATTTTGCCTTTTGAGCCCACATGACATCCTCCTAGAAAATAGGTTCCTTTAGTGCATTCCAAAGAGATTGTTTCCATTGAAGAGTCGAAGATGAAGCTCCCTTTTCATTAAAAGTACGAGTCAATCCCTCTGATCTGGCCATGAGTTTCTTCTTGCAAGCTTTCAAAGATCCGTATACTTCTTTGCTCTAATGCCCAACGTCACTTGTGAATGAGTCAATTAGATTTGCCCAAGGTCTAACATTATCCCAAGACCCCTGTACAAGCTTCACGAATTCATCGTGTAGGACCCATGGTGCAAAAAACCTGAAAGGATGATCACTATTTGGTAGAGCTTCATATTTTTTCATACGCACGAGTATTGGCCTATGATCAGAATTAAATTGATATAAAGATATAACTTTTGCATCAGGATATTCAATAAACTGAGAATTGGCCACCACTCTATCCAATCTGCTTTTACACCCTTCCCTGCTCCAAGTAAAGAAAGGTCTAGATCACCCCAAATCCACGAGACCTATATTCAAGATCCAGTCAGAGAAGGCTTTATCAATAGGAGACAGCGTGAGATTTAGAGCATCTTTCATGGCTATAGAGAATGCTATTAAAGTCTCCTCCCACACACCAGGCGCCCTTTATTGTCATTCCTATTTCAGTGAGCTTTGCCCCGAGCATTCTCCTCTTATTAATTTTCATGCTAGCATAGATGCTTGTAAGAAACTTTTTAGAACTTCCATCATCGATTTCAAAATACATGAATTGATCAGATTGAGAAACCAATTGTACATTCCATTAGTCATCATCCTAGAAAGCATAAATGCCTCCACTAAAACCCACCATGTCCACAACCTCAAAATGCCGAAACCCCATCAATCTAGCAATTCTACAAGCTCAGGGGCCACTTGCTCGAGTTTCCAATAAAGAGAGAAAGTCTAGTTTGTAATTGCTTGAGTTCTTGAATAAGTCTAGGAAGCTTTCAAACCAGAGCCTTGCAATTCCAAAACAAGCTATTCATTAAAACTAACATTGGGTAGTTAGGCTATAGGGCCCAAAGAAGCATCCGGAATCATATCTTCCACAGCCATCTCATTCTCACGTGCCGCCTCCTCCACTTTACATCTCATACAAGTGTCCATTTCAGCTAAATTATTATTCTGAGGCCTATAATGGTTGGTTTCGATTGGTTTTGGGATGAAATGAGCTTCCCCATCAAGGTCTCCATTTGAATTAGTATCATTATTATGTAACCCAATCTGCTCTTCCTCTCCAAGAGCCCGAAAAGAATTGTTTAGTTCCAAATGAGGCTTCAAGGTTTCATTCAGATGAGAACTTCCATCTGGCTTGGGTCTAGCAATGTGGCCCTTATTCTCTTTTCCACCAACTTTTAATTTCTCATGTTCCTTCTTATTCCCTTCCACTGGGATCCATTCCTTTTTGTTACTGATATCTTTGCCAAATGTCCGTGGCATATCTTTTTTATTAAAAACAAAACTAATTGGTTGACTTCCTCCATTCATTCCCACATATTTGGAATCACGCACCTCTCGTTTATGTGATATTGTTGTTTTTAGTTTCTCCTTCTTCGGCTTAGACATCGCCCGATCTCCCATAATCCTAGGATTTCCAAATTTATGCCAATTCTACCATTTGACCAAATTCTGTGGTCCTAACCTCTCTGCAGTCGCGCGAATCTTCTCACTAAAGCTTTCTCCAACCTCCTCTCGCCGTTAAGATCACTTCTGTGTATCACCCTACATGTTCAAGGGCCCTTGATCCTTATTTGTAGTAGCAGTCACCTTCATCCTATTTTCTGAATTTATCTTAGGTCTATCCTTTGACTCATCCTGTATCTTTCCCTCCTCCAAATTCTCAGAGTTTTCGTTAATAATCAACTCCCTATCTAGACACATGTCTCGATGATAGCCATAATTTCCACTGCAAAAACAAACCAAGTGAAGGCCTTTATACTTAACAACTCTCCTTCTTCCAAAAATGTTCATTGCTGACTTCAACCTCTTCTGCAAATCTAGCTCCACACAGATCCTAGCATATCGCCCCCTCTAGCTTAAAGACATAATAGAATCAATCTTAAGAGTTTTTCCCACCAGGGACCCAATCTTCCATAAGCTAACTAGATTGAAAAACTCCAAAGGAAGCAATGGTATTTGAACATAGGCTGCTATTTTCTTCTGAGTATCCGAAGTCCACGGGTTAAAGTTAGGTTGCCATCATTGAACCAAGAGATATCTGTCACCCACCATCCACGGTTCTTCAAAGAAAACATAGTTCAGATCCTCATCGTGATTGAAAGACACAACAAAATACCCATTATCAAGGTCTCTTGTTTGATAAGATTCTTTAGTTTTCCACATCTTAGCCAAACTACTCTTCATACCCCAGAGAGGGATATTTGATTTCCCCAAAACCTTAACGATCAACAATTTTCTCCACGGGGCACACCAGGCTTTGTATTCCTTTGTATTCCTCTTGACTGACCACCAACGTTAGGCAATCTTCATCATCCAACTCACCTTCCCCTCAATTCGACCGTTGCACATATGTGTTTTTGCCGTTGCGAAAGCAACTCTTCAAGCTGTCAATATGTTCCTTCCAAGCATCTTCAAAAACACTTCTTCCCTTACTATCCTGTGATCTCATAAAAGTATCAATACCAATCAGTTTATCGATAAATTATTGTTGTCGTCTTCTACAGATTCCAAACCATCAACAACTCCCTCAGTCACCTTCTTAACTTTCTTCTTATTTCTCTCCAAGCCGCCACCATCCTAAGTCCCCTCCGATCGCCTCCATAGCTCTTGAGGATCTTCTATCTCTCATCTATATTTTTATTCTTTTTTAATATTATTTAATTTAAAACTTTAATTAAATCATAAAATTTATTTAAATTTACATTATTTATTTTAAATATATTATTTTAATTACTATTGGTCTGAATTTGATTAAATCACAGTTGAGCTATTGAACTTCAAATTAGTGTTCTATCCCATAATGTTGGCAAAGTTGCTGAAGTGCCTATTTGGAAATAAAAAATAATCACTTATGAGATCTCATAACATAAGTGATTATGTATTGGAGTTGTCAAACAAAAATTGTTTTTCAATAAGTACTTATGCTTCAAATAAGAACTTATAGGAGAAACTGATTTTTTCTATTTATGATAATTACTTATACTCTTATAATCATTTATTTTACTTTTCTTTCTTATTATCCACCCAATAATTACTTAAATTCCAATATCCAAACACATATATTTTCTAAAAATTACTTATGGAGTAAAAATATTTAAACATAAATTATTTTTAATATAATTACTTATTTTTATATTCTATTATAAATAAATATTTATTTTTATAATTAATTATACATAAATTAATTTAAAAATAACGGAAAAGTAAGGGTCCAGAGTTGTATACATGTAATTGGCCCCAAATAACAAATAGTCGTAAACGACAGGTGTTACATAACTGAAAATTCCAAAATTCTTGTTCTTATACCAAAATGCGAAGGGGGCACGTTGTAACAGGGCCCCACTTTTTTTTTTTCAAAAGCCTGGATAAAAATCAGAAGGGTAAAAGACATTTAAAAATTTTTATATAAAAATATTGATAAAAATAAATAATATAAGTGTTGAATTCAGTTAGTTGTCATTTTATCGGATCACTAATTTTTAATCTGAATAATGGAAAGAATGTTTAAATGTATTTTTCCCAAACCAGAAGGTAGAAAGCGATGCATGCTTCAGCTTCAGTCGTCGTCGTTTCGGGCGTGCTTCAGAAGTACAGTCGTCCTCGTCTCGTACTAGGTGCTGCAACTCCTTCCCTTCTCGACCTTGAGGCTTCAGCTTCACGGTTTTCACCGTCTTCTTCTCTCCTAGACTCCTAGTCCTCCATCGATTTTCAGCTTCACTGTTCCACCGTCTTCAGTTTCATCGTTTTCAAGTTTCAACTTCGAGCTTCGTCGTCTTTACCGGTAACACCCTCCTGACTCCAAATTCGCGTTTCTTAGAAGGTAAGAATGGCTTAACTGGTTATATATATATATTCTGTTGAAAGCAGTTTGAACATTCTTTTTTTTTTTTTGTTCTTGTTTCAAGAGTTATAATCATAAAGGCTGTAAATTTCTCCATGTACCAGGCCTGCTATGAGTATTAAGAAATGAGATTCAGATTTAAAACTCTGGTCATCAAATCGTCACAAATTCACAATGTAAAATAGAAGAAGTAAACCGAAAATCAATTTATTTGAAAATTACTATTATAGGTCAAAGTTAGGCAGGTAGTAGATACAACTACCTCAATAGGTATAAGAGCTTTTCTGCCGTGTGTTATTTTATTTTGGGATGCCATTATGATGCTTTATTGGCAATGGGATTTTGCCATGAATTTGATGCTATTTATTACGTTTTTATATTGCTGACTTGCTGTGCTATTATATGTTGTGTTTGGTGTTCTATTTTTGGATCTTAGAAGAGAAGTGAGAGTGTTGCTAATTTCTT
This sequence comes from Adenanthera pavonina, assembly GCA_026686845.1. Classification (NCBI taxonomy): domain Eukaryota; kingdom Viridiplantae; phylum Streptophyta; class Magnoliopsida; order Fabales; family Fabaceae; genus Adenanthera; species Adenanthera pavonina. Next base: position 18,868,287 of record JAIVEN010000017.1, read on the forward strand.
CCCATTGATTATGTTTCCATTTTTTTTATTAGATGAAAGATACAATTTATTCATTTTTCTTAAACATTCTGTGTATTTTTAGTTTGGAGAGTCCAACAGAGAGTTAGCCTCCCTTCCAATCCTATGCTGGCCCTTCCAAAATAGGCTACTGATGAAGCCATTGGCAACAAAAATAAAGAATAAGGGGAGAAAATATTGGGCAGTATAAAATGATAAAATCATATCGTGAGAAACTTTGCTTATAGATTTTAGTGGGTTTTCGGTTATTCATCCTTTGAAGTCTGAGAAATATCTTGTGCAAAGTCCACTTGCAGAAAAATTTTACTTGAAACTCAAGTAAGACTCATTTTGGAAGATGATAGTTAACTCGCGAAGCACTAATGGCAATGATGGTGTTGGAGAAGGAAGATGGTTACGAGAGCTTAGAAGTTTGGTTAGAAGAAAGCAGGTTGATTCTGCACTTACAAGGCGAAAAGGTCAAGAATTGGCCAGGAGATTATCTGCCACTGACCTTGTTGGAATTGGTAAGGAGAAAAACTGAGATTAAAACCCTGCCTATTTTGTCTAGTTCTTTTTTTTCTTCAAGATGGAATAATTAAGTGCGAAAAAAACTGTAATTGCACGAATTTAGCTGACAATTCGAGTCCTTGATATTGAGCACTTCTTTCTTCTATCAATCAAGACATACCATTGCTAGTGTAAATGGAGCAATGCTTGGACGGTTTATTCATTTGGAATATTTTTTCCTTAAAGATAATAACTCTTGGTTAAGTTTCTTTTGTTGCTTGGGGAAAATTGTGCACCTGTTTGATAAAATGTCACAAATGTCTAGTTTTAATTGAATCTTCATGTTTTCCTTTAAGGACTTTTTTTTTTCCTTAATGAAGTATTCAATCATTGATAAAAAAAAAATCCTTGTACATTAGGGGTTGGAGCAACCATAGGAGCTGGGGTGTATATTCTTATTGGAACAGTTGCTAGACAACATGCTGGACCGGCACTTACAATATCAATTTTTATAGCTGGAATAGCTGCTGCACTGTCAGCTCTTTGTTATGCAGAGCTTGCTTGTCGATGCCCATCTGCTGGGAGTGCTTACCATTATACATACATATGCATTGGAGAAGGGTAAGTGACCATGTTATTGATTTTTAGATTAAAGAACTAAATGTATTTATAATAAATATGAATCAAGAACTAGTTGTTTATCAAAGTTGTTGCTCATATAAGATGAAGAATTCTTTTGCTTTATTAACAACTTTGATAGAATGGTTAACATATTGTAAATTTCATCTTTTGGTGTATGACTATTTAAATAGTTCTTTTATTACTTTTAGATAGGCATAAAACACTTTTTGTCCCTTAATTATGTCTCAGGTGTCAATTTCATCTCTTAATTTTAGTTTGCTAATGTCTCTTCCCTCCAACATAGTCAATATGCTTAGCAGAAAGATCCTATGTGGCTGCATAGTAACTTAACTCTAATAATATATTAACTTGCATCCTACCTTTCAGATAATATCCTTCCCTAACTTATTGCAACAGAGCATTTTGCAAACTTGTTTTTATCTAACATTAAGGTCGGTCATTACAATACTGCACTTTAAGAAACACATTTTCAATAACCTCAATAAGGTACTGTTTATATCTTTTGCATCTTATAGTTTAGAGAGAAAAAAGAAAAAAAAAACTATAAGATACCACACTTAAAAGACGAAAGGAAAATGACAAAAAGTCAGAGAATTTGTATCCTCCTGCTACCAGTAGAAAACTACCTGCTCCTTTGTGGTCGCAAAGCTCTGCAATGCCATGAAAGCCTAGAGATTTCAGCTACTATTAGGCAAAATGCGGAGGAGATTTTTCAGAGAAACCCAAGAGCCCTAATTTGGGGTAGATGAATTTCAAATTTTCCTCTTTCCAAAGTGCGGCAATTTTGGGTGTTGTTCAAGAAGGGTATGGTATAGGAGATAGGATTCAGGTTGATAAGGGATTTTGAGAGTTAAGCCACTATGAATCCACATAGCATTTCTATTGAGCATGTAATAGTATAAGAGGAAAGGAAACATTTGAATAGTTTTTTGGAAATTAAAAGACTAAATTGAAACCCCCAAAAAAAAAAAATAGGGAACTACTTGCAATAAAGCTATAGGATAAAAAGGTGCATTTTACATTATAGAAAAAAGCGATTGATTTAAAAGGAAGCATGATAAATGGTCATCTTTTCTTTATAGTCAGTGTATTTATAACATTACCACTGATCTTAGGGTTGCTTGGTTTGTTGGCTGGGCCTTGATTTTGGAGTACACAATTGGCGGTTCAGCTGTTGCTCGTGGCATAACTCCAAATATGGTGTGGTATTTATTTCTTTTTATGTACTATAAATATCAAAATAATTTAATGTGTCTTTACCATAGCAATATTCTTTACAGTTCGGTTTAATTTTTGAAAATGAGCTACAAATAGAGTTGATTATGATTTGAGATTTCTGGGAATGGGTGTCTTTCATTTCTTAGCCTACTTACCCTATTACTGCTATATAGACTTATAGCAGACAGCAGAAAGGTAGAAACTGATAGACCAATAAATGTACTAGGGTTTATGTACCAAAGGTCAGAGGGAGTGATTGGAAGATTATTTAAAACAGAACCTACCATTCTATATCCCCATTTGTAACCATAAATACCAGTGTTATCGTGTGCTGCCTGTGTTATTTAGCTCATATATAGCAAGGCTTCCATCATCAACTTTTCACAAAAACCTGTATTAAACCCAACAGGCATCACTCATGAATTTATTCTGATAGACATTTTATACATGATTGTATCCTGCCTATCAAATAAGAATTAATTTGTAGTCTAAAATAGACATCTTCTGTAGTATCATTGTAGGTGGCACTTATATTAGATTCAAAAGTGTAATGGTGACATATAAATTTGGAAGTTTTCTTATAAAAAATGTTTGTCTTCATTAGTGTCGTTGTTGTTTATTTTGAAGGATAAGAGAAACTTGAACAATTTGATTTTATTTGAAATTGTATTTTGCATATTTCAGGCCTTGTTTTTTGGGGGTGAGGATAATTTGCCTTTTGTTTTAGCTCGTCATACCATCCCAGGTCTTGGAATTGTGGTTGACCCCTGTGCAGCTGTATTAATTCTTTTTGTTACGTTACTCTTGTGCATTGGAATTAAAGAGGTATTTTTGTTCCAAATTGATAAATGTAATGCTTCTCACCTACTCTGTCTACCAGTTTAGTTACCCATATAAAAAAAAAAAAACTGATATTTCAGAGTTCAACTGCACAATCCGTAGTGACAACAGTAAATGTCTCTGTGATGCTCTTCATCATTGTAGCGGGTGGTTATCTTGGTTTCAAGAATGGATGGGCTGGATATGAGCTTCCCAATGGGTAATGGGTTAATTCTTTTGGCTTAGATCATTATCCATATTGTACCCTAGTAATAGGGTAGCTGAAATTGCGCTTTGGTATATCTCAGGTATTTCCCATATGGAGTAAACGGTGTGTTCTCTGGGGCAGCAATTATTTTCTTTTCATATATTGGTTTTGATTCAGTAACCAGCACAGCTGAGGAGGTACATCTTCTCATGGGGATTTATAATTTTAATCAATGTCTCAATTGCTATGGCATAAATTAATAAATTAATACACTGCATGGGAGTTAAATTTGAAGGCATTGTGATACATGCCTTCGATGTTTTAGATAAAAATTTCAACTCTTAATGAGACCTTATCATTCTTACTCTAGTATCATTGTGAGAATGAAGCATTAATTGTAGCTGCTCCCGTGTTCTAAGTGACAATGGTGACTAGCACTCTAGTTTTTGTTTTATAAGGGTTAGTATTTAAATTCTAATTTGGTACTTTTGACGTCTTAGGAAAGAAGAAACAATATGAGAAACAATGGTTAATATCTAGAAAAGTCACTTATAGCACACATAATTACCTCTGCTACACTTAATATACTTGAGGATAGTTTAATATATAGCATCACGACTTGGGGATATTGGTGGCAGACAAACATGTTCTTCTAAGACTCATTTTATCTCACGTGTCTTTGTCTTGCAGGTGAAAAATCCTCAACGAGATTTGCCCTTGGGTATAGCAATTGCATTATCCATATGTTGCATGTTGTATGTGCTTGTATCAGCTGTTATTGTTGGCTTGGTGCCGTACTATAATTTAGATCCTGATACCCCTATTCCCTCGGCATTTTCTGAATATGGAATGAAATGGGCAGTGTAAGGTTTGCAAGTAGCTGATTGTTTCAATTCTTAGAGCTCCTATAAAATCATGGATATCTTTTTGGATACTGTGTTTCAAGCTCTATTTTACCTCATTGCAGATACATAATAACAATTGGAGCAGTCACTGCTCTTTTTGCAAGTTTGTTGGGTTCAATTCTTCCCCAGGTACATAAGTATGCACTTTTCATTTATACTTGATTGTTATTTTTATATTTACCTTGGAATTTTCACGACCTTATTAACTTAACCTATTACATTTCAGTTTACCTATTTCATATCTTGATTGCTTTCAATCTGAAGAAACTTTTTTGGAACCGTTCCATTGGTAAATGAGAAATATTTATGGACATGGAATGGTTAAAATGATCACGTGATCAATATATGAAGAGTTGTGCCAAATAGAAGAAAGCTTATTATATAGTGTAGGGAAATATGTATGTGATTGCAATTTGAAAGGAACTTAAATTGTATGTTTGTGGAAGTTATTTCTTTTTTCTCATTTTGTTGTGTTACCCTATCTAAAATCTTTTTTTTTTTTTTAAGTTATACTCTATTGCAAAGTTCTGACCAAGGAAACTTGTCCTTGGGAAAAATCATGGAAAACAATTCAAAGGTCTGTGCTACAATATATACCATTGGTAGAGTTGTCAAAACAGGATAAACTCACTGGGACAGGTTGCTTAACTCATCATTTTGGCGGGTTGAGTTCAAATTTTGTGAGCCTTATGATATTATAGGTCAAATCGGCCCAACCCACTTAATCCACCAATTTATAGATCAGCCTGTATCAGCCATGACTGGCCTGTTTGTTTTATTTTATTTTTTTAATATCCTACCCTATGCTAAACACAGCATTTGGCCAAATACTAATGTAAGTTGCCTCCTCAATTCAGCCTTTCAATTGTTTTTTCTGATAGCAGGGAGGCAGAGCACCCACCACAACCACTTTGTTTAACATTAAAATCAATTCTTGTTTCGAGAACAGACCCGTCAAGTAAAGATTCAAATGCTATTGATGAAGATTAAAGTTGTTATTTGTGTTTGATTGATGAAGTTTGGATTTGATTGCCTGAGTCCAAAGACTTTTGTTTGAATTTTAGATAAATAATTATTTTGTTTGATTGATATATCTTAAAGTTTAGATTTCATTGTTTTTGATTGATGATGCATTGAAGCTTAAAGTTTTGCTTTGTAAATGTTTATTGAGCCTCATTGATCTGTAGCTTTCTGGTTTTGTTTTTGGGTGTTACTGGTTAATTGGTTGGCTATTTTGCTTTTCATCTTTTTTATATTTATGCGTCTCCGTGCGTGTAGAGAGGCCTCACAGGTCACAGCAAGAAAGGCTTTTCTATTATTGCTTTTTTTTCCGCAGCTTATGTTAATTGATTTGCAAGAAAAGGTTGCAAAATTAAGGAATATATTAAGTCGTTCTAAAACCATGCTGATTGGAATGCAAGGAAATATTCTATTACTGCTTATTATTTAATGATAATTATAAAAAATTGGAACGTAGTTATTATTGCTAAAGTCATGCTATTCCCTTTTCTGGTGGGTTGAACCTGCTAGCTTGTTTAACCCACTTGGTGGGCTAGGTTGAGAATTTTGGCCTGTATAACCTACAACTCTTGGTGGGCCAGGACAACCGATTTTGACAACTCTAATTGATGACATGGTATCAATGTATTCCTAAAATTAAGGGGTACTTTATTTTTAATGTATTAGTTTACTTGTTTTTGATGACCTAATGTCTGGTTTTTGTCTTAAATGATAGTTTTTCTTGTGCATTGTAATCTATACATGACGAATGATATATATGAAGAGTTGACTTTCGATAGAGCACAGTAGTGTTGTGTGATTTATATAGCTGACCTACTTAGCAGGATAAGGCTTCTTGTTGTTTTGTTGTAATTTATACATGGGATTTTTAGTTAATATCGAACTATCTAGCATATAACTCTGTTATGTCTATGCAGATACATGACTGTGTGTATAGATACTTTTATTCTGAATTGTCTCTTGCAATTCTTTTCATGTGATGCAAGTGTGTTTCCCTGCTACAATCTTTATGGCAGTGGCTAGGGATGGTTTGTTCTTTGTAGATGTATGACTGTGTAGATACTGTTTTTTCTGAACTATATCTGTTGCATCTGATAAATGGTTCTTCTAATGTAAGTGTGTACTTTACAGCCACGAATCTTTATGGCAATGGCTAGGGATGGATTGCTTCCTTCTTTCTTCTCAGAAATCAATAGTGGGACCCATGTCCCTGTAAAGAGTACTATTGTCACTGGTGTCTTGGCAGCTGCTCTAGCTTTCTTTATGGATGTTTCTCAATTAGCAGGGATGGTGAGTTAAGATGTACAGGAACTTTAACAAGGGAGATTGTGTGTGTGTGTGTGTATAAACATAAATTTGTCATTTTTCTTCTCATTCATTGCTTTGGGAACTGTAGGTTAGTGTCGGAACACTTCTTGCATTCACCACTGTTGCAGTTTCAGTTTTGATTCTCAGATATGTTCCACCTGATGAGGTGCCTATTCCATCTTCACTTCAAATATCCATTGACCCAATGCCTCCTGTTCCGTCGTCACTTCAAACTTCCATTGACCCAATACCTTCGCATTTTGGTGATGTTGAGGATAGCCATCTTGGACATCCTTTAATTAGAAGAGATGGAACACAAGGTAATCATTGAGTTCATGTTACATCCTTTTGGTAAATGAAGTTAGATCAAGGCATCGCATCTAACCATATCTAAATGTGGATAGTAGATCCTACAGCATTAGTAAGTGATTTCAGTAACACAGGATAGTAAATGGAAAATTAGTCTGATATACTGAGTATGGGAGTGTTTCCGATAATGATGTTCTATTCTTTTGCAAATTATTTTCCTTCCAAACTTGATATTTCTTGCAATTTTGCGTAAATAATTTTATCTATATATTTAGCATTGTGGTGATAGCATCCAATACATATTGTGATTTAGTTTTGAACCATGTTCTCCCCATGCCTCACCATTCTTGATTGGCTCTAAAGATAGTTGTAGGCGGAAACTTGCTGCATGGGGCATAGGCTTTCTTTGTATAGGGACTTTTATCTTCGCAAGTGCAGCTTCAGCTGGAAGGTGTCCCAGGTCAGTCAATCTTGAGAACCTTCTAACTTGTTTTGAAGTAACCTCTTGGATATATTGCTGCTATTTTATTCAGGAAAACTTTTCCAGTTAAAATGAATGCTGCAATTGCTATTTAAGGTTGTTTTATGTGCAACAAACAAGGAAATCACGTGGCACGCATTTTTTTATTAAAGACGTGGTTCTTATCCTTGATTAGTTTTGACAATTAAATCCATCCCCATTTTCATTGAATCTGCCTTATTCTTTTTAACGTTTTGCCCATTTGGTGACTCTGCCAGAATTGTGCGCATTACATTTTGTGGATTGGGTGGACTAATTTTTATCTGTAGTACAATTGTCCTGGCCTATATAGGCCAAGATGATGCGAGGCACAGTTTTGGACACACTGGAGGTATGTATAGACTGCAATTGAACTTCGTTGTAACATGTTGATGGTTTTATTAAAGAACAGATGCAAGTGGGAGGTCTCATCCAGAGTACACTATCTTGTACTTCTCCTTGTAGGGTGTTGTTTGTCTTAAGATAGAAGATAGCTAAATTACTAATCAACTACTATAGTTTTGCTAAACATCGATATTAAGGTCTTGTTTGTTTAAGTTTGAAAGGTAATTTTTCATATTGTCTGGATAAGTGATTTGTTATTTTGAGAAGTTATTTTGCATTTGGATGTAATCATAAAAAGCACTTTTTACTTAACAAGTGATTTTTAACTATTTAGAAGCTACTCTAAATAGTTTCTTACAATAATCATAATTTTTTTTTTGGATTTTGATTATGTTTAAAAGCTAAAACAAACATTCTAAAATTTCTTAAAAGTGTTTTTTTTAAAAGGTGTTTTTTTAATAAAAAAGCTTAAACAAATGGGCCCTAAGTTGCAACATATGAAAATTATAACAAGTTGCAAGGATTAAAAAACGAATAACATTTTTAATTTGATTGCAATTCTATTAAAGCTTTCTTCCCCATATAATGTTTGGTAGAACAATATTATCGTAGACAACTGTGATTTATTCCATACAAGAAAAGATTGGATAAATCTTACTCAATGATTTGATATCTTATATTTCAGGGTTTCTTTGCCCATGTGTTCCATTCCTCCCTGCTGTCTGCATTCTTATTAACACCTACCTATTAATTGATCTTGGGTGAGTGTTTGAAGACAAATATGCTTTCGCACTTGTGTGTGGATGAACAATATTTCTAATGAATAATTTCTAATATTTGTCGTACCTAATGAACTTCAGGGCGTCTACATGGATTAGAGTTACAGTATGGTTGTTCATTGGAGGAATCATTTATGGATTCTATGGCCGCAAACACAGCTCACTGTTTAATGCAATCTATGTTTCATCAGCACATGCTGATGAGATTCAGTGCGCTCACGCACAATGAGTGGCCCAGTGGTATTTTCAAAGCGACATCAAATTTCCTTATTACATCTCTTCAATTGTTTCATTCCAATATTATTTTATAAACCTTTTCCCCCTAACAATGGGTGAATCGGTTTGTTCAAGACTTGGATATATAGCCTATATAACATGTAAATAACTTGTCTATTGAATGTTGATTGATGCTCCTTTAATAAAAAAATGAATCGAGGGCACCGAAAACATCAATGAAGTTCAAGTAAAAGGACTTTGGACATGTTGAGCAACAATATGACAACTAAGAACTATAACTAAGAACTATAAGTGCTTGTTTGATTCATTTTTAAAAAAAAAAATCATGGTTTTTATAGTTGAAAATTGTGGTTTTCTAAGATTTGTTTGACTACATATAAACTGTTTTTTGAAAGATGAATGAAAAATGGGTTAATTTATGATTTTGAAAAAAAAGAGGAAATTTTACTTTTTTTTTAATAAAACATTGATTTTAAAAATGGAAAAGTAAATTTACTTTATATTATATATTTAAAAATATAAATTTACTCTATATTATTTAAAAATATTTTTTATTTTTATCATTCAAACAGATTTTTTGTCAAATTTATTTTTGTAAAAAGAATATCTAGACATGATAATTTATAATAAATTTACTTTATCTAAATTTCATTTTTATAAATTTTATTTATTTTAATTTATTTTTAAAAAATTAAAAACCAACTGGACCCTAAAATGCTAAAATGGTAGAGGACTAAATGTCCTTTAGTGAACTAAAAATCAAAATGAAAGTGCACCGATACTCTAGTATCTCCTAAAAAAAAAATCTATAAAAATACTCTTCTTTTCTTTGCACGCAAAACTTTTTGTTCATAAGTTGGTCGATGTTCTCTCTCCTCACAAGAAACCCTTGTCCATTTGTTCGTTGCCCTCTTCTATAAGTAACTACAGCCAAACAAATAGTATTAGCTGTGAGAAAATTTTTAAAATAAAAGGTGTCTTTTAAAGGATTCATGAATTAATGATGACTTTTGAGATGATTCATAAAAAATCACAAGGTTCATGAAATATGAAAAGAAGTGATTTTTACCAGATTCATGAATCATTACAGTGTATATACATTAATCATATGAAATGATGTGACTTTTGTCTAGATTTATGAATCATCATTATAATGTATATATATTAATCATATGAAAGGATATGACTTTTGTCTAAATTTATGAATCATTACAATGTACATACACTGATTAATGTATGTGTTCTTTTATTGAAAGAGTTATATTGTTTCAAGAGGTGTCTTCTCATTCTCTATAAATAGTCCACAATCTTTCATCATTTGAGAATTCCAATTTTCATTCATCCACACTTGTTTCAACATATACAAACTCACTTGCCTTTATCTTTAGTACACAGAAGATAAAAAGTAAATTATCATTTTATAAAAGCCATTGTTGTCTAGGCTTGAGTTTTGGAAGTACAGCATCTACTCAAGGGTCTTCATTGTATCCTGCAGGAAATTCGTCACTAACCCAAGTTGTACCCAAGATTTGGAAATTGGTGGGGGCGAATTAAGCCTAAAGGAAAGTGTTGCCCACGCCTTGAAGATTTGTGCATAACCTTTTCTCTAATCTCTTTTTCTTCTACACTTCAAAGTTCCATTCCTTGTAACAATCTTTAGGCTTAATTTTCGTTGAATTCAAATAGCATTTTTTAAGGATTTGACTACAAATTTTGTGAAATTGGAGAGGTTCGAAGGAGGCAATTTTTTGAGATGGCAAAAGAAGATGAAGTTTCTACTTACTACTTTAAAAGTTGCCTATGTTCTCACCACTCTCAAGCCCGAAGAAAGAGAAGGAGAAACTATGACTGATGTTAGAGAAAGGCAAAAATGGGAGAATGATGATTACATCTGCACTGGACAAATTCTCAATGGACTTGGTGATTCTCTTTTTTATGTTTATCAAGCGTACTTAACTTCTGCAAAGGAATTATAGGAGAAACTAGAGATAAGGTACATGCAAGAGGATGCAACAAGTGAGAAATTTCTTGTTACTCGTTTCAATAATTATAAAATGATTGATGGAAAATCTGTTATGGAACAATTGCATGAAATTGAACATATTTTGAATAATTTCAAACAATATAACATGCATATAGATGAAAGCATCATTGTCTCCTCAATTATAGACAAACTTCCTTCTTCATGAAAAGACTTCAAAAAGAGTCTTAAGCATAAAAAAGAAGATATTTCTCTTGAGCAACTGGGGAATCATCTTCATTTAGAAGAGGAGTATCGTAAACAAGATAATTCTAAAGACATCAATGCTCATGAGAAAGCACATGTGGTAGAGTAAGGACAGTCAAACAAGACTTCTAAGAAAAGAGGGAAGGAAAATGATGAATCCCATAGACAAAATGGCCATGAGAATAAGAAAAAGAAGGGTAAATGTTACTGCTGTAGAAAGATTGCTCATTACAAGAAAGAATGTCGTTTCTTCAAAAAGAAGAAAGAAAATAATTATTCCTCAAAAGACAATCTTGTGGCTGTTATTTCTGAGATTAACATGGTTGAAAATAATGAATCATGGTGGGTAGATTCTGGAGCAACTTGTCATGTGTGCAAGAACAAGGATCTCTTCAAGACATTCAAGGAAGAGGATGAAAATGTTCTCTACATGGGAAATGCATCAAGTGTCCAAGTTAAAGGCAAAAGGAGTGTGGAAATTGAGTTCACTTCTGGAAAAACTCTTACTTTAACAAATGTATATTATGTACCAGATGTTAGAAAGAATTTAATTTCTGTATCCTTACTTAATAAGTTTGGGTTTAAGTCTGTTTTTTAGGGAGATAAGTTTATTTGATCTAAGGGAGGAATCTTTGTAGGCAAGGGTTATTTATATGGGAATATATTCAAATGTAATGTTGTTTAAGTTAATAATAATATTTATTATTATATTTGTGTTATTGACTCTTGTAGTATATAATGATATCATTTATGTCATATTAATTATATTAAATGAGATGATAAATACACTTAATTTTAAAATCTATAAGAAATTAAGAATTATATATTATTTGATTAAATAGATAATGTTTTTTCCTAGAATAGGAAAATGTTATAAAATATTATAATTGAGTATAATGATATACATGATTAGCTTGCTAGAAGTTGTAAAAAGTATTTTGTAACTTTTATTAATGATTGTTCTTGATATGGTTGTGTTTCTTTAAGAGATATCATTGAAAAGTTGTAACCATTAAAAAGTGAATTTATGAACATGCATAATGAATGTTTAGATAAATATTTGATATGTTTATTCAAATTCATGAATGATCATGTGAATTTAGATAATCATCTTGTATGACATGTATATAAATTTGAGATTCAATAACTACTTGAAAGAAATTAGTCACTGTAGTTTGATCTATAGTAGTAATTTTTCAATTTTAGAAGGATGTACAAATGATAGTTGGGTAAGTTATCTAAAGGACCATGCTTCTACAAGTGCATGGGTTTACACTCTTGATGGGGGTGTTATTTTTAGAAATAAATTTATATTACATATTCCACCATGAGTTAATAGTACAAATATCTATCTATTGTGATATTCAATCTATTCTTTCAAAGACCAATAATCAAATTTATAATGGAAAGTCGTGACACATTGGAATAAGACATAACTATGTGAAAGATTTGATTGTGAATGGGATAATCTCTTTAGTTATATAAGGTCTAAGTTAAATCTTATAGATCCTTTAACGAAAGGGCTGACAAGGCATATGGTGTTTAAAACATCAATGGGGATGGGATTGAAGCCCATTAGATCATGATCACCAATGGTGAAAACCCTACTCACACTTGATTAATGTCAAGTCTTGAGTTCAAATGTGAGAGTACACTATTAGAGTGATTGCAAGTACGTGAAATATTATCTATTCATCCTAAGGTTGAAAAGTACTTGGTTACCATGGATTTAAAGGAAGGCTGAGTTTTAGCTCTTAATAGATCTGTAAGCATATATTTGCTGGAGTACTTATCATGGTGTTACTCTTGACAGAGTCTACCTATATCTGGGTGAAGTGGGGCCGCTTCAGGGAGTCCAAGGGCTTGACTCTCAAACTCTCATGAAAAGTATATAAGACACAAGGCCATATTAAAAGTGTCTATTAAAATAGCATACAATGGTCCGAGATCTTATGCGTAAGTCATGCACGCCTATTCAAATAAATTAATTGATTCAAAGCTTGTCTACCATATTAATTTGGATGGGTGAAACCATGTCTTACTAAGTAAATGTTCAAGTCTTTAAGACACCTTTATCGAAAACAAGAGATTTCCAAAGTGATAAGAATTTGTTATTTAAAAAAAAAAATTATTATTATTATTATTTATTTTGAAAATAGTGGGGGATTGTGAGAAAATTTTCAAAATAAAAGGTGTCTCTTAAAGGATTCATGAATTAATGATAACTCTTGAGATGATTCATGGAGAATCATAAGATTCATGAAATATGAAAAAAAGTGATTTTTACCAGATTCATGAATCATTACAGTGTATATACATTAATCATACGAAAGAATGTGATTTTTGTCTAGATTCATGAATCATCATTACAATGTATATACATTAATCATATGAAAGGATGTGACTTTTATCTAAATTCATGAATTATTATAATGTACATATATTGGTTAATGTATGTGTCCTTTTATTGAAAGAGTTATATTGTTTCAAGATGTGCTTTCTCATTCCCTATAAATAGTCTATAATCTTTCATCATTTGAGAATTCCAATTTTCATTCATCCACACTTGTTTCAACATATACAAACTCACTTGCCTTTATCTTTAGTGCACAGAAGATAAAAAAGCAAATTATCACTTTGTAAAAATCATGGTTGTCTAGGCTTGAGTTTTGGAAATACAGCACCTATTCAAGGGTCTTCATTGTATCCTGCAGAAAATTCGTCATTAACCCAAGTTGTACCCAAGATTTGGAAATTGGTAGGGGCGAATTAAGTTTAAAGGAAAATATTGCCCATGCCTTGAAGACTTGTGCATAACCTTATCTCCAATCTCTTTTTCTTCTACACTTCAAAGTTCCATTCCTTGTGACATAAGCTACATGAATTATATAATGTTATTTGACTCCATGAAAAACCATTTTGGTATCTCTTTATGTCTTTTTATAAGGTTAAAAATCATCTAATCAACTCTACTCATTTATTCCATTGGTGTTCTTCTTTGTATATATCTAAACCACTTTAATTGATTTTCTATCATTTTTTTTCGATAAGTATTATTCAAATTTTTTCTCGTATACAATTATTTCATATCTTATCTATTCTCATATAATCACACATCCATCTTAATATTCTTATCTCTCTACTCCCATTGTATGTTATTATTGTTCTTTCAAAACTCAACATTTACTATCATATAGCATTTCAAAACTTATAACAGTTCGATAAAATTTTCTTTCAAATTTGGTAGATACTTTGTGGTCACAAATAACTCTCGAAGTTTTTTTCTACTTTAGCCACCTAACTTATATTCTTATATAACATCTCCATTAATTTCACTATCTTTATGTAATTACAATCATTTATCTAAATTTCCCCTCCACCAACTAACCCATTGGCAGATAAGGAGGCCACAGAGCTTGTGAAAATCCGTGAAATGGAAGAAGATGAGGGCTCCGTTTGGTTGGTTACTGGAAATGATGGGAATGGATTAGAATGGAATAATAGACAATAAAATGGAATAAGAATCACTTATGAGTTTGTTTTGTATGATAAAAAATGATAATATAAAATTTTATTTCTTTTAATAAAAAAATCAGAGTAAATATTAAATGACACTTTTGCCCCATCAAGCAAAAAAATTTCAGCAGCAGAAACAATCAACCCCAAGAACAATTAAAAAAAATGACAAACAAATGCATACAATCCAAAATAGAATCTTCATTTTCCTCATTCTATAAAAAAGAAACAGATCCATAAAAATTAAAATAAAATAGGGTCACAGGCAGAGAGGCGTCGATAGAAGATGGGAGAGAGCCAAAAATGAGGTGAGGGTTGCGATCTCAATGGTGGTAGTTAAGTCAATAGTTGATCTGGACGAATGCACCAATGGGGTTGCGATCTCAATGGCGACAGTCAAGTCGACAGTGGATCTGGATGAAGGTGTAGGTGGGGTTGTGATCTTGATGACAATGAAGGGATAAGTGCAAAGGCAAAAATAGAGAAGTCCATCAATGGTAAAGGCAGAAGGGACATTGGAGGTGGAAGAGGAATGATGGGTGTGGATGTTGCCAATGAAGGGATGCCGGAGGAGGGGAGAGAGAAGACGGGTGTGAAAGAGAAAACAAGAGGGAGAGGGAGCAAGTAGGAGGGGCATGATGGTCCAGATATGGATTCCTATAGGTGCGAATGAGAAAGGATGACGTTTAGAATGGAAATGATCATTCACAAGTCAAATGGAAGTATATGGTCAATGGAAATGAGGATTCTAACTCGAAAAACAAACCAAACAAATATCATATGGGAATAGAATCAAGATTATCACAAATCTAGACTTTTGGAATTGAACCAAATAGGCTTGGAGAAGATTTCAAGTATGTGAGGTGTGATTTCTATATATTCAGATCAGTTGATCTTGTATCATAAATGACATCCTTCGTTCTTCGAATGCCCAAGATTCGTGAATAACTGAATCCTTTATCTCCCGAATGTCCAGTGTCTGATGCTCTAGGCCATTTGAACCGTGATCATCTTGGCCATTATTAATCAAAGTCGCTTGGTCTCTAGTTTGTTTGGCCCAAAAAATTGTCTCTAGCTTCAATTTGTTAGGGAAGGTTCCTGGATATATAAACAAATTCTCTTTCTTTTCTCGGTATAGTAGATCATTTGCAAATCAGTATTTACCTCTTTATACATAGAGAGAAAATGATATATTAATTTCAAATCTAGATATGCAAGTAAACTTGCCTTGGAAATCTTCTTCCACGTCCTCCTTGAATGTGTGTTTAATTTTTCAAAGTCTTTTCTCTTGCGGAATGCGGAGATACACACATATTTATATATTTTAAAATGAGGATTCAAGGAATATGAATTTTAATAAAATGAGATAATTATGAATGATATGTTAGGAAAAATTGATTTTTTACTTCAAATTTATATATAGTCAAATTAAAATATCTATAATAATGTGGGAATTTTAAACAAAGATAATTAAATAATCATAATATCCTTAATAAAATATATGAAATATTTATTTTAAATTTCTATTTGATAAAAATATTTTTTACACATATTTAATAAAATATTAAATTTATTTTTAGTTTTTTGAATTTGTAAAAATGTTTTTTTTAAAATTCAACAACAAAATGATAATTTTGTTTAATTTAATGCTAAAAAATATATGATTAAAACAAGTATTTTTCAGAAAATAAATAATAGAATTTCCTTTTTCATTAAATATTTCCTCAAATGGCATTTTTGTAATTTTGATTTATTGAGGAGGGCATAATAACAATAATTTTTCATTAATTTTTCAAGAATAAAATGAAAGGAATCATCATCCTCATTCATGTGAGAACCTTCATTCTAGTTGGATCTTCAAGTTTTTTTCTTTTTTGATGAACTGGATCTTCAATTTTTTAGAATGCTAAAAACTCTACTTGAGCATCCAAATTCAAGTAGACACCAACAAAAACATCTCTGATTCTCTCAATCCATTCATGCCAATGAAATATACTTGCATTCCAGTACCGTTCCATTCCCTTCCTCTATGGTGGTTATGCATGTCAACCAAACGGATATTTTAGTTTGAAGCACTTCCACTAATAATTGATTATATATGAAACTATATAAATACAAGATTACATATTGACTTAAAAAAAATCAAATGATATCATCTGTATACATTAAATGAGACATAAGTTGAGATTGTCTACTTTCTTTGACGCTCCGACCATTTCTGATGTTTTGTGTTATCTTTGCTCAGAGAGAATTATTGGCAGAGAATAATGTTTAAGCAATATTATTTTCCATTTTTTCATCTGATTCTGCTGCTGCGTAGAGAGCTTTGATTTGCTCAACATCATCGTAACTGCCTAGGAATATTGGAGATCGATCATGCACCTTCTTTGGAACCAAGTCAAGTGCCTGCAATTTTAAACACATTCTATTTCAAACTACAAGAACATGCATATACATAAAACGTCATAGGTTTATAGACATGATCAAGTGGTTAATATATTGACCTCTCTCATTCCTATTTTTTAACTGGGATTAAATTTCAGTACAAAATATAACGAATTTTCCTTCTTTCCTCTTGAAGTTCAAGAGGTGAAAATGTGAGAGATATTTGTAGAATTGCTACGTATAGCATGAGTTTTATTCAAGTAGTCACTGACATTAGTTTCACTATGAAAGAGATGTAACAGAACTTGATCACTTCAATAGTGTACAGATGATGAGATGTTGAATCTGATTCAAGAGCAGAAAAGGCATGCAAATGCAAGAAAATAATTTAGTTTGAGCCCATGAGGGTGAAACATATTGTCCTAAGGAGCAGTTTGTTGCAAAATTTTCTTGATACTGATATATTGGAGAATCTGGTTGAGGCTGCTAAGCTGGTGTCATAGTATTTAAGATTCTCGTGTTTGGTGAGAATTAAAACTTGTCATATAATATTTCATGAGAGTTCAAAAACCTAAAACGTTTTAAATGTAAATCCCCCAAGTAACAACCTTAAAATTTCTTAGCAGAAAACTAACAACAGAACAAAGAAGAAATGACATACCCTTTGCTTTCCAGTAAAAGCTTGACCTTTTAAATGTAACTCCCCTAAGTAACAACCTTAAGATTTCTTAGCAGAAAACTAACAACAGAACAAAGAAGAAATAACATACCCTTTGCTTTCCAGTAAAAGCTTGACCTCCTGCTTTCTCCATCAAGTATGACATTGGAAACACTTCATATAGAATCCTATTGATCAAAAAACAGTCTCTCTTAAGCCACTTATATATCCATTAAAATACAGCCAGTAAGTAACCACGAAAACAAAGAAAACTGAAATACATTCTGTTGAGTTCCTTCTCTTTTAGAGATCAAGCAATAAAAGTCCATTTAGTACATAGAACAAAAAGGAATAGAATAGAAAATGAAATAATATAATTGGTTTTAAAGATACAAAATAACCAATCATGTCCCTAATTTTTTTTAAAAAAGTAGATATTGCTGAATAAAGATTGCGAGAACATATAGACATCATACAATGAGGATGGAAGGACCTTCTGTCCTTGTAACCAAACGGACTGTGAGACAAATGTCACAAACTGCATTTGAAATAGGTTCATGTGGTTAAAATGAAAATGAAAACAAATCATACCGAAGCTTTCCACTTGAGCTTTTCTTATCAGCAGGGTACATGAAGATGCCGCCATAAAGCAATGTCCGGTGAACATCAGCAACCATGCTGCATAAGTCATCTTTGTTAGCATCAAAGAAGTAATTCTGAAGAAAGACAAGAAATTGTATCAAGCTGAGGACCAAATACGTACCTTCCAACGTACCTAAGAGACTTTGGTGATGAGCCATCTTGAGGATACTTGCAGCTTTCTACATATCTGAAAAGACAGGAATATCAAAACACACACACATCCATATTTATTTTAGTACAACTATTTGGTATTTGGTAGAACCAGTTTAGATTTGAGCTTTGTCAGGGTGCTTTTGGCCGGAACTATGGAAGTAATGTTAAAGCATGAGCTTGGTCTTTTGGTAATCTTTGCTGGATTAGATTAAGGTATTGGCAATTTTTAGCAGATAATATGAATCTAGCATCAAGAGGGTATAAGTTTCATTAGCAATTCTATTAGTAGAATTGAGATGGTTGAATTAATTTAAACTAAAACAAGCGTGAATTAAGGCTTTGACACCTCAAAAGAGGTGAAAGTAATATTGAAGGATACTCGGTGAGGTTATGAAAGGTGGAGAACCTCTCTCAAAATCCAACTATTGAAGTAGGAGAACCAATCTACTTAAATATTCCATAGAGTAGCTCATACTGCTCAAAGTAAGATTAGACAGCCCATACTACATTGGTCTCCGTCAATTGGCTGCCAAACATTTCTCAGTACTTCACTCGGCTTCCTCTCCAGCTAGAAACCTCTTCTAGTAACCTTTTCTAGAACTGCCAACCATCAATTCTGATATTAATTGATGAATAAGTAGGGTGGAAATCTTTCCTCAAAAGTTAGCTATTAAGGTGAGAGATCAAATCCATTTAAGTAGTATAAAACAATTCATACTATAAAATATGAGATTAGAAGGTCCTTACTACTTCAGTCTCTATCAAATATATACCGTAAATAAATTTACAGAATTTCCAAAACTCACTTGGCAGTTGGTTCATCCCAATTTTTGACATTTCCCTCGTTCACAGAATAAATTTTTCCTTTCTTCGGTATCTGCTTAAAATATATAGTTTAGCATACCGTTCACTCTTTAAGTGTATAACTAATAACTCGATACACCAATTTGTCTTCCACTTAAGCACCTTGATGTTTGGGTGTGTCAATATGAACTCACCAAGGCAAGGATCAAGTGTGAAGCCATTCACACCATTTCCTGTGCTAAGTACAAACTGCAATTCCACAACTTGTTGAATCAACATTAGATATTCATCACAAGAATTTTCAATGAAGCAAAGAAAATAGGCCTCATGGAGAAGATGACGGATGTTTGTTTTACCGTACAAGAGCTTCCATACATGCAGTAACCAGCTGCTAGCACGTTGTTCCCAGATTGCAAAATATCATCAAGAGTTGGATTATTTTGATCCTTTGCCAAGTAAATGCCAAAGATCTAAATGCAACGAGAGAAGCATTATTTAACAGTATAATTTCTTACAGTAGTTCTCCAAGTCAGTCAGTTATTTTTGGGACAAGAAATTCATACATACAGTTCCTATGGAAACACCACAGTCAATGTTTGAGGATCCATCCAAAGGGTCAAACACAACAATGTATCTGTAAAAATCAAGAGTGTTTAGATATGATGGTATATTGTTCAATGGAATTTTTGTGTTTCAAGACTATCTGAACTTACTTTCCACGTTGTGACGGCTCGACAAATATAGGCTCTTCATTTTCTTCAGAAACAAGAATGCACTGACAAGTGAAATGGCAGCAAATTACACTTCAATTTATTATCAAGGATAGAGTAACTAAATTGATGTATCTGATACAAATGCTAGCATACGATGTACGTATGTATAGAAACTTACTGTACGTCCACTGCTAATTAAGGCCTTGACAAATACTTCATTTGAAAGAACATCCAATTTCTTTTGCTGTTCACCCTGGAAAAGGTTATCCAAATTAAATTTAAATTAAATTAAAGAAAGAATAAAGAGTTAATAGAAGCATGTTAAGGAATTCTGAGAATCTGAAAACAGTGAACTTACTTGAACATTGGTCTCTCCTGCAAGTCCAAGCAGTTTTGCCAGCCCTGCCTGTTCAATATTCATTTTTTATTAATAACTCTCAAATTAAAAGAAAATAATTATAAGAACTTCTTCTTCTTAGGTAAAAACTCTTCCATATTCGTTTTCTATTTGGGCTATCCATATTAGACTTGAACAGTTTAGATCTTCTTTCTTTATAATTTTTTTTTAATTTAAAGGGTCACATAAACTTGTAGCAAAAGGAAAAAAATTAGGGAGACGAGGGATCCTTTGTTTTTTATATAATTTTGATATTTTTATTTTGAAAGGTGAAAAACAAAAAAATTATTTTCCATATGTTTTTAATTATTAAAAAATAAATTATTTATATTAAATTGGAAGGTTCAAAATTAACTTTAAAAATAAAGACACCGAAAATCCAAATTGCTCTCTGAACATGCCTTACAACCAACACACTACCACCCATATAAATAATATTTATTTTTTTAAATATAAATAGTAATATGAATATATACCTGCTAAAAATATTTTTGCATGATGTCTCAAATGAGTTATCTGAGGTGAGTCAGCATATGTTCGTTATAGATTTTATTAATTATAATGATAATAAAATTATAATATATATATATATATTATATGAGTATATATATTTTATAATAAACAATGAATTTCTTTCATTATAAACCAAATAAACAAGATCCAGGTTTGTATGAGCTTTATGGGTGATATTATAAAAACAATAAAATAAAAGAATAATTTTTTTTTTGGGAAAACAAGAATAGTACTTTGTTTGCAACTTGCAAATATGTTAAAAAAAAAAGTCTGCAAGTATGTAAATTTTAATCCTTTCGTCTTTTTCCAGTTTTCCTCCGTCGCCTCTACTCCTTATTCCCGTAAAATAGATTTTGGCAACTGTTTCTTGGCCTATCACTCTTATTTAGTTTCTTCGATAATCACATAATAGTTAAATATAAAATATCGGAATTATTCTTAAGGAGAAAAGAAGAAGGAGAGAAGAGAACCAGAACCTTATTAACAGAAGAGCAGACAAATTTGCAGCCAAGGACGATATGATTGAGGAGAATGGTGAAATCGCCACGCGATTCCTTGTGCTTCGACTGTTCGTTCAGAACAAACCGAGTGATCGTCATCAAGTCCGTCCTCTGAGCATCCGCCGCATGATCCATTTCTCAAATCCTTCAAATTCCTCCCTCCTCTTCTTCCTCTTCTCCGCCAAAATACGGTTATTCCAAAGAAACAGAGAGAGTGAGAAAATGGTGAGCGATTAGAGGAATAATACTGGGGATTATTCCGGAATCACAGGACGACAAAGCAGAAGTGACGGACGCAGATGATTCTGGAAGTTGCAGAAGATAAGTATAAATGAATAAAGAAAAGAAGCAAACAGAGGTTTTATATGGCGAGGTGGGAGGAATGACAAATGGAAACCACGTTGGAATCTACCAATTATATGCTGTTTTTCCGGAGTGAATCAGTCGATCCATCTTGATCTGCAAGATAGACATTTTTATATGTGTGCGTTGAGTCATCCTGACGTGGAATTACTTGAAATGGAGAAAAATAATTCTTTTCTCCGTATGAATTGGATTTGCACTTCATTTCTATCTTCTTATCTCTCTGCTTCAATCCAGAAGTATTTTAGAACTCCAAATTTCTGATGTGAGATTTGTATTAGAAATGAGCAAAATAGGCATATCCTTTGACTTGGACTTGGAGAATGGAGCGAATAGCATAAAGGATGGAGCGATCTGATCTGGAGCCAAGAATGTGGGCTAATCCAGCTCACTCGCTTCCAAATTTCATCTTCTTTTATGGGTTTAAATAGGTTAAACCTATTAGGTTCAGCCATATTCTCAGCTCTCCTAACACCCTCAATTGTCACTAAAACATTCTGACAAAACTTATTTCTAAAATATTTTTTCATGACTAAGAATGTGGAGGAACATCTTTTAAATTCCCCTAAAATTTTGTCACAATTTATTATCGAACTAAGATGTCCCGAAGCGACCATTATCAAACTAAGTTAATATATTATTACAAATAAATTGATGAGATTTTTTATACAGATAACTTAAAGAAAATTAAATTATAATTTAAAATATGATTTTATCTGTAAAGTAAAATTATAATTTATAATTAATCATTTTTTTGGTACGCATTTATAATTAATCATTACTTACTAATAATTATTAGTTAATAGACCTGCGTCCTCTCTTCTTATATAAACGGGTTTCAGAACGATCAAAATATTTCAATTGATTTGTCCCCAACTTGAGGAACTCATATTTAGAAATTAAAATTAAAATTCCACACCAAGAAAAAGGTGTTATTAAACATGCACACAAAAGATATTGGGACTTTGCTGGTATTTATATAAAGAATCAAATGGAACACAATAAAGTTATAGTATTATGGGAAATCAATCTCCATTTATCTTCCATGGAGTTAATTCTTGAATTTTAGTATTTCATGTAAAACTTCTCTATCATTCCTGGATCATATTCAATCTGGCAATGAGCATGCCAACACTTGGATTCTTTCTATATATAAAAAAACATAGAGAGTAGACCTATTTCTCTTGAATTTTTTAGATTATATGGTCTAGACAATACATATTTCTATCACATTTCTGTCAGATTTGATATTCAAGTTTCAGTTTTTAAAATCTAGTTTGCTGCATAGAGTTAAATAGAATAAATCATTTTATATAAAAATAAATCCTTCATTTATTATGTCACCATCTTGAGAATCTAAATTTGCAATGTTTTCCAAATTTTGAAGATCTTCAGCATCAAAATAAAGACTACTAGTTCAACCATTTTGTATCAGTTTACAATCAATTTTTCCAATTTTCAATCAATTTGCACAGGTTCTTAAAATAGCTTCTTCCCCCTTATCTTGATAGGACCTAGTATCAGTTTTCGGTTCAACCAATCGAAGTGGCCTGTCCCATTTAGTTGTAACATCATTGATTAAAACTAAGTAGTGTGTGTACTAATTATTATATGACAGATGCATGAAGAACTATAGCTCTCTCCGTTTGAACCAGCTCACGAGCACTTACGGTGAACAATTGCAGGACCAGATTCATCATATTCAGCCTTGGAAATCCACATCTAGACACAAGGAAAAGGACAATCAATCAGCAAAGTAGTCAATAACAGTAATATAAATTTATCTATCTTGCTTGTTAATCATCTAATGATGCCTTTAGTACATGGAAAATGAATTTGAGGAAAGAGAAAAAGGTGACTGAAAGAATAAAAGTTGTGTTTGGCATATTGCAAAGTGAAGTAACTTTGTTATAAAGAGATGTTTTCATATTTATGGGAAAGAGCTTTCCCATTAATTCCCATTCATTTTCTTATGTCCATTTTTGCACCAAATAGGTCCTATGTATAGAAATGAAGAAAATGAATGAAGAAATGTGACATTGCAAACCTCTTGGAAGGTGCTATGTGATGCCAAAATAGACCCACCAATCTAGACACTGTACTTTCTCTCAGGAGGTGCAACCACCTTGATCGTCATGATACCTGGATCAAGGGAAATAATTTCCTTGCTAATATGATCAGCGATCCCAGGAAACATGGTGGAGCCACCACTGAGCAAAATATTTTCATATAGATCCTTCCTAATACGGATATCACATTTCTTGATAGAGTTGTAAATCATTTCATGAATTCCAGCAGCTTCCGTACTAACGAAAGATGGCTGGAAAAGTACTTCTGGGCATCTGAATCTCTCAGCACCGATTGTGATAACCTGCCCATCAGGCAACAAGTAGTTCTTCTCCACTGCTGAACCACTCTTGGATGTCTCCAGCTCTTGTTCATAATCAAGGGACACATATGCTAGTTTCTCCTTCATGTCACGTACAACTTCCTGCTCAGCAAAGGTAGTGAAAGAGTACCCTCTCATTTCGAGAATGTTTATCAGGTAATCTGTCAAGTCACGACCAGCAAGGTCCAACCGAAGGATTGCATGAGGGAGAGCATACCCATCATAAATAGGCACTGCATGGCTCACACCATGACCAGATTCAAGGACAATACCTATTTAAAAATTCAAGAGCTCAATAACAAGGTACCATAAAGGAAATTAGAGTTTGAAACTACCCAAAATGACATCAATGAGAGGGCCTGTTTAGTTGCTTGCAACCTATGTAAAGGAATGTAACATAATACAATGTAATGCAATGCAATGACTATTACCTTAATTTTGTTTGGTTACCTCACGTAAACTTGTTTATTAAATTATATCAAAAAATAAAAAAGATTGAGATGCCCTCCCTGATGAATGGTGGTTGGTGGCAGTGGGGGCAAACAATGGATGGCTAGTGGCAGCAGAGGATGACAGCATCGACCGGTGGGGGCGGATGATGGATAGCGGCCAGCAGCAGAGTGTGGTTAGTGGATGACAACAAACAAGAGCAAGGGCATTTTAATCTTTTGGTAGACATTTTTCTTTTTGGGATAGAAATTACATTGATGAAATCATCTTTCATCCCATGTTTTGATATAAAGAGGATTACAAGATATGATGTAATCAAATTTTACAATGTAAAACTGATTACCATACAAAAATGTCATCAAATGTGTCGAATATGGTAATGTAAAATCTTTTACATTATATTACCTCCTGATACATGCAACCAAACTGGCAAAGAAATGGGAGTCTCCCAAACATGAATAATGCATGGTGATAATTATTAAACAAAATTTAAAAGCAAATCATGTTCTAGAGTTTCTTTCAGAAATCAGTTCAAGTTGAATATTAACAAGCTTCACAAGATTTCTAATTTAAATGCACCAACTATATCTGAAGACTGCCTCATATTTATTGAAAGGTAGAATTGTGACACACCAAACCTACAGCATTTAACCTAAACCAAGTTAAAATTGAATTAACCTAAACCAAGTTCCTTGACCCCCAAATGCGAAAATCTACTCTTCTCACATACCTGTTAATCGTCCACTGGCATAGAGAGACAGAACAGCCTGGATGGCAACATGTATAGCAGGCACACCGAAAGTCTCAAACATGATTTCAGTCATCTTCTCTCGGTTGGCCTTGGGATTGAGTGGCGCCTCAGTGAGAAGTACCGGGTGTTCTTCAGGGGCAACACAAAGTTCATTATAGAAAGTGTGATGCTAAACCTTCTCCATATCATGCCAATTGCTTACTATGCCACGCTCTATGGGGTTATTCAAGGTAAGGAGACCTCTTTTCGACTGGACTTCTTCACCCACATAAGCATCCTTCAAATCCATCCCAGTGCGGTTAGGTCGCCCAACAATGCTAGGGAACACACTACTTGTGGCATTATCATCAGCAAAACCAGCCTTCAAGCATTGTAAAGATACAGATCAGCATCGGCCTTCTGGTCATTTGAAGAATGTAAAGGCTGTAATTTCCAATCACTGAAAATCTAAACCTTTATTTACTTATTCCTTTATAAACAGATAGACTAACCTTGACCATTGCAGTTCCAGCGTCAATAACAAGAGGTTGAATGTACTCAGCATCAGCCATTTTTTTATAATCTGTACAGCAAAAAGGGAATGAAAGGGTTATTGGCTCATAATTTGGATCCTGAAATGCAAAATTTACACACAGAATTTAGAACATATGCACATTTGTATTGCAAACGACAACATACACAAAGATAGAGATCAGAAGTATGCGTAGCAAAAAATGAGCGTAAGGCTTCAAATATAAAAGAGAATTCAAAGTCTTAACACTAGAATATCCAATTGATCAACTAGAAAAATGAACCAAACATCAAATCCAGTGCATCAGAGACACTTCACATAATAAGCAACACAATATAACTCACACAGACAAAAAATTGGCGATAAAACAAATCTAGCTCGTCAAGAAGCAAATAGAGATAAGATAGTTTTGAATCAAGGAGGCATTATTTGATAAATAATAATAAAGGATCAGACGTCCAGAAGTTTAAAAAACAAGAAATCAAAAAGGGGTTTTTTGGTAAGTTATGCCAAACAAAATTTATCCTAACTTCACAAGATTGACCAGCTAAAACAAGAAAGGAAAATGAGGATCCAAACGCACCTTCCTAGACCTGAACTTGAACTCACGGACTTGCAGGTAAAGGAAGAACAGAAGGGAGTCAGTTCGATGAAGTAGAAGCTGAAAGTGAAGGTTTATAAGAGAGACTATGATCGAATTCATCCAATAAGCTCTATATTGCATGAGCAGAGCTAAACGAGAGTGAAATGCAAGTGAAATGAAATCCAAATGGCCATGGTCTAGTTTGACTGACATTAATTTATCCCTTTATTAATTTGTTTCACTGCCATTTAACTAAGCATGTGACATCTATATTAATATATCTATATATTAACAAACCAATAAAAGAAACATAGTAAAGAGGGTAAGAAGAAAATGGTAGCGATGAAGGGGATATTACAGTGGCTTACTCCGATATCGCAGGAGCAGGATGATGAAGCGGAGGTGACGCACGCAGATGATTCTGACTTTGTAGAAGAAGTATAAAAGAAAAGGAATAAGAAAAGAGATTATATATGTATATAGTATTCTCGAGTCAACCAATCGTGTCTAATTGGAACTCACTCTCCTTATTTTATCTCCCTGGTTCATCCTCCATGAAGACGATCCAAATTTCTAATGTGGGAGTTGCATTAAACGAGCAAAATAGGCATAACACGTAGGAGACGGTTTGTTTGGCTTGACGAGTATACCATGTAGGATGAAGCCATCTGACATTAACAACCTCGGCTTTTTGACAAAGATGTTATTAGATGAGGAAATTGAGAAAAATTGTTGAATTCATAAAATTTCCCTTACGTTTAATTTATTTTTCATATTTCCTCCTAATTAAATGATATATCTTTGCAATCATAAATTATATTGTTATTATTCAACAAATTTAATAAGGGGTATTTATAGAAAACTTTATTTAGTGATTCAAACATAAATTGTATTTTGAATAATAAAAACTTTTTTTTCAATGACTTATATTTAAAACTGAAATAATTATCACTGAAACATGTTGGCAAAACTTGTTTCTAATTTTTCTTCCTGAATAAGAATGTGGAGGAACATCCTTTGGATTCCCCTAGAATTTTTTAGGCGATTTATTATTGAACTAAGTTAATATATTATTTTAAATAAATTAATGTGATTTTCTATACAGATAACTTAGAGAGAATTCAATTATAATAATTTTAAATATGATTTTATTTAGTAAAATTATAATTTATAATTAATTAGTAGTGAGAGACCCTGCAGATTACGTAAAAGGGTTTCATAATGATCTTAGTATTCACAACTAGAAATTAATATTAAAAAAAAAAAGCTATATCCAAATGGGATTTTCTTCATACTATGTAAAAAGAATCAAATAGGATTATGTGAAGAGTAATGTAAAAGCTATATCCATATATATAGCTTCCATGGAGTTATTCCTTGAACCTTAGTATTTGATGCAAGACATATGTGGATTATAATCAATCTTGATATGAACGTGCATAATTGTATTCTATTGATAGCTGAAAAAATATGCATACTTGCATATAGGACTAAACAAGTTGGCCCAGTGCCCGATTAGCCCGGTCCAGCCCAGCTACATCAGGCTAACCGGGCCAGGCCGAGGTTAGGGCCAGACACCCTAACCCCGGTCTGACCCGGCCCGATCTATATAAATATTTATTTTTTAATTTTTTTCAATTATTTTATATATT
Source organism: Adenanthera pavonina (assembly GCA_026686845.1). NCBI lineage: Eukaryota > Viridiplantae > Streptophyta > Magnoliopsida > Fabales > Fabaceae > Adenanthera > Adenanthera pavonina. The sequence continues at coordinate 18,896,290 of JAIVEN010000017.1, forward strand.
TTAATTGATTTTGTAAAATTTTTATTTGTTATGTATCTAATATAATATATTTAGTATGTAAATATTATGAAAGCATTTTAAGATTTTAATGTTTCAAATTTTTTTAAATTTTGAATTGATTTTTTAACTTAATATTTATGTAAAAATAATATATAATGGTTAAATATTTATAAATTTTGAAAAATTTTATTTTTTTCTAAGATTATTTTTTAAGAAAATTTATTTTTAATTATAAATAAATATATTTTTTATTATTAAATAATTTTTTTTATTTTTTAATTTTTTTAAATATATATATATAGAAAATATCGAGCTAGCCCGATGCTTGTCCGAAGAACATCGGGTCAGACATCAGGTAAGGGTCAAATCCGATCCGGCCCATAATCACCCCTACTTGCATAGTATATACATTTCTTTTGAATTATTTAGATAAGATATAGATAATTTATATCTATACTTTCTCAATTTTGAAAATTTTATTTTGTAGCTTAAAAATGATAATTTAAATTAAACTAAATAATAATAAAAATAAATATAATTCATCAATATCGGATCTGGATGGTCTAGAAAACATGAGGAATGGTACATAGACTTAACTAAATCAAATTAAAGGAATCAAAGAGTGCCACTTTAAAGGAAAAAGGGGAAAAGTTCACTATAGACTTGTAATTCATTAAAGGACACAACAAATATAAACAGAAATGACTAAAAAATCCCAGCCTGGAAAAAAAAAATCATAAAACCTCTCATTCTCCTAACTCGAGGCGCCTAAATTTATCGCCAAAGCATGAAAAGAGAATAAAATAAACCAAACAGAAACTACCAAGTCTGCCAGTTTCATAAAATGGACCATCTTTTAAGGACCTAGCGAAAAACATATAACTTACAAGCCAAAGCATTCACCTACACTTTAAATATCCCTTCTTCTAAAGTCCCAAGATTTAGGAATATGACACAAGACTGGATGCATGAAGAACCTGAATAGCCCTCTATCTCTGTTTGAACCAGCTCAGAAGCACTTACGGTGAACAATTGCAGGACCAGATCCATGATATTCCCCCTTGGAAATCCACATCTGGACGCAAGGAAAAAGATCAATCAGCAAAGTAGTCACTAACAGTCATAAATTTATCATTCTTACTTATTGATCAACTATTGATGCCTTTAGTACATGGAAAAGGAATTTGAGGAAAGAGACGGGTGACAGAGAAATTGTATTTGGTATACGGTAAAGTGACTTTATTGAAAAGAGAGCTTTTCATCTTTATGGAAAGGGTTTTCCTATTATTATTTTTTTTCTCATTTCCATTTTATACCAAATAGATCCCATGTGTAAAAATCAAGAAAGTGGATGAAGAAATGTGACATTGCAAACCTCTTGGAAGCTGGTCTTTTTGGTTCAACCGAAAGAAAAGAAGAGAAGAGATTTTAATGGAGGGAATTGAAGAGATTTTAAAATTCTCTTGTTTGATGGAATTCGAGGGGAGAGGATTTGAAGGATTTTAATGAAATCTTATTTGATTTAGGAAAGAATTGAAGGGGATTGAGTAATAAAACTCAATTCCCTCCAAAAAATCCCAAATTAAGGGAGAATAAAAAGGGGATGAGAGAGGGGATTGAGGGGAATTAAATGCCCTCCAATTTTAAATACCAAACAAGAAGAGGGGTTTAAATCCCCTCCCCTCCCCTCCCTTTTTCCTAAAAAAATCCGAACCAAACAGGGTCTAAGTGATGCCAAAATAGACCCACCAACCCAAACACTATACTCTCTGGAGGTGCAACCACGTTGATGTCCATGCCACTTGGAGCAAGGGCAGTAATTTCCTTGCTCATACGAACATGGTGGAGCCACCACTGAGCACAATATTTCCATATGGATCCTTCCAAATGTCATCATCACATTTCATGATAGAGTTATAAATCATTTCATGAACTCCAGTGGCTTCAGTACGAATGAAAGATGGCTGAAAAGTACTTCCGGGAATATGAATCTCTCAGCACCGGTCGTGATAACCTGTCCATCAGGCAATTGGTAGCTCTGCTCCACTGCTGAACTACTCTTGGAAGTCTCCAGTTCTTGTTCATAATCCAGGGCCACATTTGCTAGTTTCTCCTTCATATCACGTACAATTTCTAGTTTAGCAGAGGTAGTGAAACAACATTCTCTCTTTTCGAGAATTTTCATCAAGTAATCTGTCAAGTCACGAACAGCAAGGTTCGACTGAAGGATTGCAGGAGGGTGAGCATAGCCTTCATGAATGGGCACTGCATGGCTCACAGCATCACCAGATTGGAGGACAATACCTATTTAAAAAATAAAAATTGAAGAGTTCAATGAAAAGGTAATAGAAAGAAAAGTAGGATTTGAACCTAGCCAAAAAGATTAAGGAATGAAATGTAGGTCTCCCAAACATGTGCCTATTGAATTATGCATCGTGATGATTACTTAACAAACATTAAAAACAAATGCTTTAGTGTTTCTTTCAGCAACCAGTTCAAGTTGAATAATATCAATTATCTGAAGACTGCCTCATATTTGTTGAAAGGTTGAATTGTGACCCCAAATTGCAAGGAACAAAATCTACTCTTTTTACCTCCCTGTTGCACCTCCACTGGTATACAGAACAGGACGGATGGTGACATACATAGCAGGCACATTGAAATTCTCAAACATGATTTGGGTCATCATCTCTCTGTTGGCCTTGGGATTGAGTGATGCATCAGTAAGAAGTACCGGTTGTTCTTCAGGGGCGACACGAAGTTCATTGTGGAAAGTGTGGTGCCAAATCTCCTCCATATCATCCCAACTGCTCTTTGGGGCACTTCAAGGTAAGGATACCTCTTTTCGACAGGGCTTCATAACCCACATAAGCATCCTTCTGACCCATCCCAAGCTTAACAACAGTGTCACGAGGTTGCCCAACAATGCTGGGGATCACAGCCCTTGGGGAATCATCACCAGCAAAACCAGACTTCAAGCATTGTAAAAAAATATGGATCAAAATCAGCCTGCTGGCCATATATAAAATGCGAAGGCTGCAATTTCCAGTTACTAATGATCTAAACCTTTATCTACTTATTCCTGTATAAATAAACAGACTAACCTTGACCATTGCGGTTCCAATGTCAACAACAAGAGGTTGGATGTCCTCAACATCAGCCATTTTTTTATAATCTGTACAGCAGAAAGGGAATGAAAGGATTATTGGCTCATAATTTGGATCCAGAAATGCGAAAATTTGCTTGTCAACTAGAAAATATATTTATAAAAGATCTAGTAACAATAACAATTAGCATGAGAAACTCTGAAATGCAAGAGATAAGAAATAAATACAACACAATAGGTGAATTAGATTGAAGACATAAACCCAGACAACAGATCATATATATGCATATAAGCGAAACACTCAAACTCCATTTCACAAACTTTATAGAAGCCATTCTTGTGTGAAGTATTTTTATAAACTTAACACAAAATTCAACATATTCATTATTCTCATTGATATCATTTTCCTGAAACAAAGAATTCAAAACATATGCACATTTCTCTCGCAAGAAACGACTACTTCCACAAAGAATAGAGATCTGAAGTATGCATGGCAGAAAATGAGCATAAGAACCTAAATATAAAAGAAAAGTCAAATTTTTTACACTAGAATATCCAATTGCATCTAGAAAAACGAACCGAACATCAAACATCATAGACACTTCACATAATAATGATAGAAGATATGGAAAATACTATTCAAGAAAAAGAATCAGTTTTATGTTTTAATGATTATTTTATTAACATTTAGGCTTGTAGCAACTTGTATTTCTGTTGTAGTTTATCATCATGTCAGAGGTTGTAGTCAGAACAGCAGATCAACTTGATCAACTTGAGACCAACTTGATCAACTTGAGCTTTCTTCATGAGAAGGAAATCTTCCTTCTATATATATGTATGCTAGTTATGTAAGAAGGACAGCTTATGAATGATTGAATAATATTATGTTTCGATATAGCTTCTGTCTCTCCCTCTGTTCAGCTTTCTTCCTTTCGCTCCCTCTATTTATGTTTCTCTCGTCCCTCTCGTCTTTCTCTCAGTTGTCTCTCTCTCTCTTCCTTGCCTCTCCCCATACCCAACACCGGTTCTGCATCAGTTTGGTATCAGAGCCTGGTTCTGAGTGATCCTAGGCTGCCACGGTTACAGGAGAGACCAGAACAAAACGTTACCAAAAAACAGAGCACCCACTGCCAGGTCCGAAAACCCAGCTTCCCGTCCGTATCCCGCCAAACGACCACCACCACCGTGTTCTCAGTCCAAAACCCGGCCCGTCCACCGAGCTCCGACACCTTAAGCCGCCGAACGCGCCTCCACGCGCCGGCAACGTCACCTGCGGGTGGGCCACACGCGCCGCCACACACGCTACCGTACAACCACCTCCAGAACTGGTTTTCTGCCTATTTTTGCACTGTTTCACGTGGCTCTTTCAGTTCCAGCCAATCTCTGAAGTAAAAATCATCTACTGTAAGCATATTTGGGGGTAAATCACAATATCTTCTTTGGCTTTTAAAGCTACGCTGGTAAGGCTGATGACCCTCTAATTAAACTGTGACTTATTTGGTTTTTTTATGAGGATATCTTATAAAAAAAAAATTTGGGACTAGTTCTTAGGGCTATAGGACCTCTAGTTGAGTTTGCAACTTATTTTCAGTGTTTTGATAATGTTCTTTTATTGTAAAAAAAAAAATCTTTCTTTAAAATTTTGAAAGTGGCCATCTTTATATTTTATAACGATTCATTATTTAATAGTGACTAATGTCTACTCAGCATTTTTGTAATTATGTTTTTCCTCCTACATCCTATCTTGTGTGATCCTTTTATGACAAACAAGACCCTATAGATCATAAATTCACTACCATAAATTTCACTATGCCTAAATCCAACCAAATTACCCAACAAACCCTTGAGGAATCTGAAAGGAATACTAAAGAGTATGTGGACCGTGTAATTGAATCTTTGAGAGATACTCTACAAACTGAGTCAACCCGTAGGGATGGTGAGTTCAAGTAGATGTATGATGAAATGATGGAATCAATGAGGCTAATAACTAGGCAACTTAGGGGTAAGAATGAAGGAGGCATACTTGAAAGTCTTAATGCTAGTAAAGAAGTTAATTTAGGAAGTGGCCATCCTCATCCCTCTGGTCAGTCAAAGATACCCCTACAACCCAGTGGAAATCATCAGTCGCCAAATGGGAGTAGAAGTAGACACAATAGGGATTCCCCTCTTGGGATCTTTGAGCCCCAATATGACCATGCTTTTGACCAATGGGAAGACCAAGAACCCAATGATGTTTATAACAGGCGAAATGGATCACCCCTTGGAATGAGACGAGGAGGTTATAGGCAGAATTATTCTGAGGATATAACCAAGAAAGTCAAGGTCGAAGCCCCTGAATTTGACGGACAATTAGATTCAAATGCTTTCTTAGATTGGTTAGCCAGCATGGAAGATTACTTCGAGTGGTATGACATGACTGATATCCAACGTGTCCATTTTACAAAAATGAAGCTTGTGAGATTGGCTAGGAAATATTGGCAGAACGTGCAGTCAAATTTGGAGCGCTTAGGACAACCTCCAATTGATACTTGGGCCGAGATGAAATTGAAATTGAAAGAAAAATATGTGTCCACTCATTATAAGGGACAACTCTATAACCAATGGTTAAACTTGAGGCAAGTCTCTACCGTGTCTGACTATATGGCTCGCTTTGATGACCTTATGATCAGGTGTGAGGTCAAAGAAGACCCATGGATGATAGTTCAAAAATTTGTTAACGGTCTTCGATCGGACATACAGAGAGAACTCAAGTTGAACCCTCCTGAATCCTTGGAAGAAGCTCATCATAAGGCGTTGGAAGTAGAGTCCTTGTTCAGGAGCCCATTTGCCAGACGTACGACCATCTAGAGTTCTGATTTTCGTCAGAATCGTACCTTCAATCCTTCCAACCGCTTTACAGGGATATCCTCTTCTAGGACCAGTTCTTCTTTCCATCCTAGTCAAGCATCTGGTACTAAAGGAAATACTGCAAGGAATACTGAGTCGACAGGGTCTAATCCCCACCCAAATGGCCCTAATATTGAATGCTTTCGGTGCCACTCAAAGGGTCACATCGCATCGAGATGTCCCCAACGCGCTCTCATTGTTGAGTCCCCTACAGAAGAAGAGAATGAAGCGACAGATGTTAACGAGGTGGTTGACCCTATCGAGTGTCCTTCTGATGTGGATGAGGAGTTTACTGCAGGTGAATCAGGGTGCATAGGTGTAATGAGGTGTATTCTATCTGTTCCATTACCCGATGACTCTTGGAAAAGAACGAGCATTTTTCACACCTTTGTGAAATGTGGAGAAAAGTCATGTAAATTAGTCATTGATGGAGGAAGTGCTCGAAATGTTATCTCCACGCAAGGAGTTGCTAGACTTGGCCTTAAGCCAAAGCCCCATCCTAAGCCTTTTGAAGTAGCTTGGGTGGATCAAAAGACTTCTTTATCTATTACACAACAATGTCATGTACCCCTTCGGCTCGGAGAGTATCAGGAAGATGTCCTTTGTGATGTTCTTACGATGGATGTAGCTCACATTTTATTAGGACGACCATGGATTTATGATAATGATGTCACCAGTTATGGTCGAGAGAACACTCACTCATTCAAATATAAGGGAAAGACAATCTTGTTACGTCCAGCCAAACCAGAAACTGAGAAAAAGGGTTCGAATCAACAAAAAAAATTGAGACCAAAGAGCCAAAACCTCCATCTTTTAACTAAGAAGCAATTTGTGCGAGAGAGTAAAGAAGCTAACATTATGCTTGTTGTTGTCCCTAAGGTTTCTAGTTGGGTTAATTCTACAACCATTGATGATGTGCCTGATGAGGTATCCCATCTTTTGGAAGAATTCAAAGACATTACACCGAATGAGCTTCCTTCAGAATTACCACCCATGCGGGACATTCAGCATGCTATTGATCTAGTTCCTGGATCACAACTCCCCAATCTCCCATACTATAGGATGAATCCTAAAGACAGGGAAGAACTTAATAGGCAAGTTAATGGGTTGTTAGAAAAAGGATACATTCAGCATAGCCTCAGTCCATGTGCGGTGCCAGCTTTGTTGACACCGAAGAAAGATGGGACATGGAGAATGTGTGTGGATAGCAGAGCTATAAATAAGATTACTATCAAGTATCGGTTCCCTATTCCTAGGCTTGAAGATATGCTTGATTTGGTTTCCGGATCTAGTTGGTTTTCTAAGATTGATCTCCGTAGTGGATATCATCAGATCCGAGTTAGACCCGGAGATGAATGGAAGACTGCGTTCAAAACGCAAGATGGGTTGTATGAGTGGCTAGTAATGCCATTTGGCCTCACAAATGCTCCCAGCACTTTCATGCGTGTTATGACACACATACTTCGACCTTACTTGAGAAAATTTCTAGTTGTCTATTTTGATGACATCTTGGTGTTTAGCAAGTCAAGGGAAGAACATTTGACACACCTTAAGCAAGTCTTCCTTACCCTTCGGGAGGAAAAGTTTTATGTCAATCTCCCCAAGTGCTCTTTTCTCCAAAATCAAGTTATTTTTCTTGGGTTTATTGTCTCGGAACAGGGATTAGCTGCTGATCCTGAGAAGGTCAAAGCCATTCGTGAATGGCCTGAACCTAAGTCAATTTCTGAAGTGCGAAGCTTTCATGGGTTAGCATCTTTTTATAGGCGTTTTATTAGAGATTTTAGCACCATTATGACGCCTATCACTGATTGCTTGAAGAAAGATAAGTTCCATTGGACCTATACAGCCTCACAAGCCTTTCAGACCATTAAGCATAAGCTATCAGAGGCTCCTGTACTGACATTACCAAATTTTGCCAAATGTTTTGAGGTCGCTTGTGACGCTTCTGGAATAGCAATTGGAGGTGTACTGAGTCAAGAAGGTCACCCTGTGGCTTTCTTTAGCGAGAAGCTTAATGAAGCAAAGCAGAAATATTCCACATATGATAAGGAGCTTTATGCCATTGTTAGGTCATTTGAGTAATGGAAGTACTATCTGCTTCCCCAGCAATTTGTTGTATACTCAGATCATCAGGCTCTCAAATTCCTCAACTCTCAACGGCACTTAAACCCCAAACATGCCAAATGGGTAGAGTTTTTGAATGAATTCACTTTTGTTGTTAAGCATCGTTCAGGAGTGGAAAATAAGGTAGCTGACGCCTTAAGTAGTAGGCTTAATTTACTGCACACCATGAGTGTTAGCATTGTGGGGTTTGACAGGTTGAAAGATGACTATGATACTTGTCCTGATTTTGGAATTTTTTATCAGGAGGTTAATGGGGGAAACCGTCATGATTATATCGACTTCCTCATCAATGACGGTTATCTCTTTCATGGTACTAAGTTATTTGTCCCGCAGACGTCTATGAGAGAATTTCTTATTTGGGAGTTACACGCTGGAGGGTTAGCCGGACATTTTGGACGAGATAAAACCACAGCCTTAGTAGAGGACAGGTTTTATTGGCCATCCCTTAAGCGTGATATTGCTAGAATAATCTCTCAATGTCGTACTTGTGTAACATCCAAGGCTAAGAAACAAAATACAGGATGGTATACTCCTTTACCCGTTCCTGAGGCGCCCTGGAAAGACCTTAGCATGGATTTTATTTTGGGTTTACCCCGCACTGCACGCGGGCATGATTCTGTTTTGGTAGTTGTGGATAGGTTCTCTAAGATGGCTCACTTTATTCCCTGTAGCAAGGCTACTGATGCCTCTTATTTGGCCAAGCTGTTCTTTAAAGAAATTGTGCGTTTACACGGGTTACCTGTTACCATTGTGTCTGATAGAGATGTTAAGTTTGTTAGTTACTTTTGGAAGACCCTTTGGAAACTTTTTGGTACCCAGCTGAAGTTCTCTTCGGCATTTCATCCCCAGACTGATGGACAAACTAAAGTTACGAATCGAAGTCTAGGAGATTTGCTTAGAAGTCTAGTTGGGGACAAACCAAGGAATTGGGATTTGGTTTTACCTGTTGCTGAGTTCGCCTATAATAATTCAGTTAATCGGTCCACAGGAAAGAGTCCTTTTCAGATTGTTCAGGGTTATAATCCCAGACAGCCCATTGACCTTATACCTATTCCTTTGACCTTCCGTACCTCTGAATCTGCAGAAGATTTTGCCCATCGCCTTCATGAATTACATGCTGAGATTAGGCGTAAGCTTACTTTGAGTAATGATCAATATAAATTATCTGCTGATGCTCATCGCCGCTCTCAGAATTTTAATGTAGGTGATTTTGTGATGGCAAGGATTCGTCCCGAGCGTTATCCTAAACACTCTTTTAAAAAGTTGCATGCTCGAGCTTCTGGACCTTTTCGCATTTCTAAGAAACTAGGGCCTAATGCTTATCTACTAGAATTACCTCTCCTGATATGACCATTAGTCCAGTTTTTAATGTTGAAGATCTTATTCCTTACCGGGGTACTTTTGAGCCGCCCCTATGCTTTCTGATGATTCTGCAGGTATTCAACCTCATCACATGCCGGTCCCTTCACTGCCATTTGTCACACCACATAATGAAGAAATTGATGCCATTATGGATGAACAGACCGTCCTTACGCCTGAAGGTCCCCTCCACCGCTACCTTGTCAATTGGAAAGATCGTTCGGAGTTAGATGCTACATGGATTGCCGAAGAAGAGTTCCGACGCATTGATCCCACCTTGCTTGAAACTTACCAACTCTCTACCTCTCCAGAGGAGAGTTCTTTCAAGCAGGGGAGAAATGATAGAGGATATGGAAAATACTATTCAAGAAAAAGAATCAGTTTTATGTTTTAATGATTATTTTATTAACATTTAGGCTTGTAGCAACTTGTATTTCTGTTGTAGTTTATCATCACGTCAGAGGTAGTAGTCAGAACAGCAGATCAACTTGATCAACTTGAGACCAACTTGATCAACTTGAGCTTTCTTCATGAGAAGGAAATCTTCCTTCTATATATATGTATGCTAGTTATGTACGAAGGACAGCTTATGAATGATTGAATAATATTATGTTTCGATATAGCTTCTGTCTCTCCCTCTGTTCAGCTTTCTTCCTTTCGCTCCCTCTATTTATGTTTCTCTCGTCCCTCTCGTCTTTCTCTCAGTTGTCTCTCTCTCTCTTCCTTGCCTCTCCCCATACCCAACACCGGTTCTGCATCAAATAATCAACACAATATAATTTACATAGAAAAAAAAAATGGCCATAAAAAAAATCTAGCTCCTCAAGAAGCAAATATAGATAAGATAGTATTGAATCCAGAATATTATCTGGGAAATAACAAAGGAATACACATCCAGAAGTTAAAAAGCATGAAATAAAAAAGGGGTTTTATGGGAAGCCATGCAAAACAAAATTTACCCAAAATTCACAAGATTAACTAGCTAAATCGGGAAAGGAAAATGAGGATCCAAACACACTTTCCATGACCTGAACTTGAACTCACCAACTTACAGGTAAAGGAAGAACAGAACGGAATCAATTCTGATGAAGAAGCAGTAGCTGAAAGTGAATTTGTAAAAGAGAGACTATGATTGAATTCACTCAATGAACTTTATATTACATTAGCAGAGCTAAATGAGGTGAAATGAAATCCAAATGCACATAGAAGATGCCAGTTGCCTCAGCTTGTTTGAGAAGCAAAAGAAAATTATGAAAGAATGGAATTCACACCTGACGAAATAGCAAAGAAAATGTTTTTTCTGAAAAATTTTGTAGTCTAGTTTCACTGGCATTAACTTATCCTCTTATGAATTTGTTTCCCAGCCATTTACCTTATCATGTGACATCTATATTAATTAATCTATATATTAATAACAAACCGTGTGATCGTCATCAGGTCAGTCCTCTGAGCATCCACTGCATGATCCATTTCTCTCTTGCTTCCTCCTGAAACAATCCTTCAAATTTCTCCTTCTTATTCTTCATATTCTTTGCCAAAATATGGTTATTCTAAAGAAACAGAGAAAAGAGCCAGAGAAAATGGTAAGCGATGAGAGGAGTATTACAGTGACCTATTCCGACATCCCAGGATGATAAAATGGAGGTGACGCACCCAGATGATTCTGACTTTCGTAGAAGAAGATAAGTATAAATGAAAAAGAAAAGAGATATTATGGCACGTTGGAATCAGCTAATTAATTTCTGTTTTTGCAGAGTCAGTCAATCAATCTTGTTCTCAGGTATACATATATAGTCAACCACTAGTGTGTCTAATTTAAACTCACTTTTCTTATTTAAACTCATTGGTTCATCCTAGAAGACGATCTCACGTGGGAGACGGTTTGTTTGTTTTGGAGAGAATACCATAGGCAAAAAGTCACATCCTCCCAAGAATCCCTAATTTTACCATTTACCCAAAAGGACCACGGTCCTTTGCAAAGAATAAAAAAAGTATAGTTGCCAAAATACCCCCAAAAATTAAAATATCAAATATGCCTAAATGTTATTTTCTCCTAGACCAAAATTGTCTACTACATCATCTTCCATTCTTTGAGTTCACAAGTTCTCTGCTCTAGTTCCTGTTGAAAATATCTGCTCCATCATCTTCAAGTCTCCGAGTTCGTGAGTTTCCTGCTCCAGTTCATGTTCATTTGGTCGAGGTTGTGAGTTCACAGGTTCCAAGTTTCTAAGTTCTCTACTCCATCGTCTGAGAGTCTCTAAGTTCGTGAGTTTTCTGCTCCAGTTTGTGACCATTTGATCGGGGTTGTGAGTTTGCAGGTTTCGAGTTTCCAAGTTATCTGCTCCATTGTCTTCAAGTCTCCAAGTCTGTGAGTTCCCAGCTCCGTCTCCAGACTTCATCCTCTCTAGTGTTCCTTAAGTACAACTATTCTTCAATTGCTTTTATTCGATGTGCTATGTTCTATTTGAGGGATTTAGCAAACCTTATTGAAGGCATCATGTTTTGTTTTTGGGAATATGATCTGTTTCTTATTTGTAATTGTAGCCATTAAATAAGCTATATTTGTTTGAGAAGTAAAACTGTGTTATGATCTAAAGTGATCAATAAGCTCTATATTCTAAAAATAATTAGTTGTCAAGAGAAAGATGTTAATAAACATATAATTACAAGGGTTCCAAAAGTAGAATTATAAGCATGATGTTAATATTGATTAAACACACTCGATGAATAAGAATTTATATATGCTCTTGCCCCCTCCACTACTACAAGATCAGAAATAAGGTTGATTGGTGAACCATGTACTATACTTGAATTTCTATAGTTCGCCTTATATCATATGATAATATTAATCTTCATCTTTATTATAGTACAAATGCGCAATTGAAATTTTATACCTTAAATCCTGGTATTTGTTATTTCAAATTTAAAGAAGGCAAAGGGGGAGATTGATTTTGGAGTAGGTAAACATTATCTAAAACTTAAAATTTGAAAGATAGGGAAAATTTGGTATATTTAATTATAAATTTTATATAAGATTTTTTAAAATTTCCATGTAACTTCTATGTTTTGGGAGTCTAAATGGGCGCCTAAAGCAGTACTGATTATTCATAAATGGCAGGCTAGGCATTCTTGGTTGAGTTGGCTATATTTTATGTCTTTTTCTCATATAAGGGGTAGTCAAATTTGGTGACCAAATTTGAACAAGTTTGCAATCATCCATGTATCAGCTCTATAGAAATTGCACACGTATTTTGCTTTTAAAAATTTGACAAAATGAAATTTTGTTTCAATATGACTAAATAGTCAAATGTAACAATCAATAAAGAACACATATTTTGTTTTTATTTTTATTATTTATATCTCTTTTTTTGTGTAATGGTGGTTTTGTTCTATTAAATTGAAGTGTATTGACATGATAAAATTATACAAAATTTTCTTAACAGGTAAAAAATGGTAAAGGAAAAAGGAAGAGAAATAGCATCAGAATATTATAAGGTATGTTATTAGTGACTTCAAGTAAAGTGAATTTATTAATTTAAAGTAATGTTGCTAACATATTCCCTTGTTTAAACAACAGGTTCCTTTTAAAATAAGATGCTTTCCCAAGCATTCATAAAAAATTTTCAAGCACATAAAGAGTAGAAAGACATTGGTGGAAAGGGTGGCAAACAGAAAGACATTGGTGGAAAGGGTAGCAAAATTTGATTTTGTCACCCTGTTGAACATTGAATGTTTTGTTTTTTATAGAGATATATGTGAGGAGGTGATCAAGACATTTGATCCACCTACCTCAACTATTTATGTTACAAGTAAATAATGACTAATGGATACAAAGGCTATCCATCAATTCTTTGGGTTTTCCCACATTGGGTGTTTTGTCTGGATTACCCATCAAAGCATCAACAATTATAGATGCTACCAGTGTTGATCTCATCCTATGAGGCGCAAAAATGTTGTCTTGTGCACTATGTATGTGTTCATTGTAGAAATTATGTACATACAGGAAGGAAGTTCTTTTTCTATCAGTATTGCGCAGTTATCTTCCATTGACACCTAACAACCATGCACTTCACAGTCATCTTCTTTCAACTATTCTTTAGATATGTGTATCCAAATTTGTGAGCAATGCTATATTTGTACATTACTTTTTTAAATGTCTTTACATTTAGAAATGTCTATCCTATTCCAAGAAATAAATCCTTCCATTTGGTAGAATTTGACATTGGCCATGGTACAGGCACATTTTGTATTGCACAAGATAAATCATTAACTTCCTTCGAAGAAGGATTCCCTTCCTCCCCAAGAAGGAAAATCGTCCAATGAAAATCCTATCATAGTCTTTACCTTGCATTCATAAATAATTACAGTACATTACAACAAATTATTGAAAAAAATCAACTTCAAGAAAATTTCAAATTCATACAACTAAATTCCCATGAAAAAAATTCAAAATTTCCAACTCAAAATAACTATTTTCAGTATTCCATGTCTTATTTAATCAACCTTAAAAAATGTTCCAAATTGAATTAATTAAATTCCCAAGTGAGGAATTTAGAATTTCCAACTCGTTTTACATATTTTTAGCAGTCTAAATATTATTCATTATTTTCATTTTATTCTAAAACTCAATTTAAATATAACTAAACATCTAACCAAGACAACTTACCCTTGTGAATGTTTCATTGATGTCTCTATACTTTCATTTATGTTCTCACCAATATACATATGTGTAAATTCATCGTTGAACCTTATCAGTTTTTGAACTCCTTCATTGTTTAAAAGATCTACAAATGTATTATAATTGAATTTCACTGTCAACTTTATCTCAACTCAATGTAATGCCTGTTAATGATATCATTATCAACAACTCTTGATACATGATGCCTTCTCTTTACAATTCAACATTTGTTCTCCCTCCCTAATGTTGCATCCTCCTTTACACATCTTTCACAAATTATCTCCCATATGAAAATAACAAAATACTTCTTTTAATGAAGTATTTACGATCTATGAATTAACCCTGCAATAAACAATTTTCTATTTGTTACAAATGATGTTACTAAGATAAAATTATTTCTCATAACAACTATTTATTAACTCAAATATCCTCACATAATTCCCAACTATAGCTTTAGAGCATCTTCATCTATACTAACTAAGTAAGAATGAATTGTAATATTTTATCAATAAAATAAGCCAATAAGCCACTAGTTGCTATGGACTGTAACAACAACAAAATTTCAATTTACAAAAAAGTCGAGTTGCTAGCAAAATTTTCATAGAGATAACAAAAATTTCTTACTAATATTTATATAATTTCATACCTTTCACATCAGTTTTCAGTACTCCTCCATAATTCGGTTTAGGAAAAAAAATTTTAATTTATAAACAAACTTCATATGCCATTGATAAGTTCATAAGTCATCTAAAACATAATCATATGTAGTATTAATAGAATATTAAGCAAGATTCACATTACACCCTCATTTTAGGATTAAAAATAAATGTATACAATAATATTCAAAGATAGTACCTTTTTCACTAGTCAAATTCTGAAAATAGAGAAACAACAAAGAGGAGAATAGATGATGGACCACTAATTTTAGATTCAACCTATACATATACCAACAAACCAATGTTTTATAAGTAAGATTACAAGAATGATATAGCAAGGAGAGAGAGGCAGGAGAGAATAATATACTGAGCTATGGGGAGGAAGATTTTCATGCCTTGGAAGAGGGAGAATTTTGCCAATTTTGGAGCCATGGGAAGGAAGAGCTCACGTGCTTGAGATTGCTGACTTTGGTCCGCTGTGGCGTGCATGTGTTTTTTATTAATTAATTTAGGGGTATTTTTATCATTTAGTTATTTACATATTTTTTGAAAAAGACTTAAGTCTTTCTGAGTATTTATATGTATGGACATGTTTGGTTTACCCTTTTCAAAACCAAACGTTGTTTTCAACCATGATTTGCTAAGAAGATGTGTTTGACCAAATATAAACTATCATTTTAAAAAATGAAAAGTGAGTTAAACTATGATTTTAGAAAATGAGAGGATACTGACTTTATATTATACATTTAAACTTGTTTTTGGTCAAACTATAATTTTTTAAAAATAATATCTAAACATAACAACTTATAATAAACTTATTTTTATCAAACTTTATTTTTACATATTTTATTTATTTTAATTTACTTTTGTATAACCAAAAATCAAAGGAGCCATACTGGGACCCTTATTAGTCATTATTTGTCTTGGCAAGTGCAATGTGTCTTTTTCCAATACCATATGGGATGGAGTGATCGACTGTGACACTAACAATCTCGGCTTTTAACAAGGATGTTAGAAGAGAAAAAACGGGGTCCCCATTTTGTGCGTGGTGCAAATCCATACATAGAAAACGTGATATAACTAATTTTTTTTTAAATCTAAGAAAAAAAGGAAGAGAGAGATAGACAGAAAGTGTATCACACACGGTGCGTGCCATGCACCAAAATGGCTTCCGAAAAAATAAATCATTTAAACATTTTGGCAAAACTTATTTCTAATTTTTTTTTCAGAATGTGGAGGAAAATCTTTTGCATTCCCCAAAGATTTTTTTAGGCAATTTATTATTGAACTGAGTTAATCTATTATTCTATATAAATTAATTAATGTATTTTTTATATAGATAGCAGAAAGAGAATTCAATTATAATATTTTAAAAATATGATTTTCTTTGTAAAATTATAACTTATAACTAATTATTAGTAAATAGACTCTACAACTTATGTAAAGGGGTTCCAGAATGATCTTAGTAGCTCAATTGCTGTGTCCCAAACATAGTCTTTCAGACCTTTAAGAATTCATACTTAGAAATTAATATTTCATTAAAAAATGTGTTTTTGAACATAAACACAAGAGTAATCGAGAGTTTCTGGATATTTATATCAGAGAATCTAATGGGATTATGTGAAGAGTTATGTAAAAGCTATCACCATATAGCTTCCATGGGATTAATCCTTGAATAATATTCAATGCAGGAATTCTACGGATTATAATCAATTTTGATATGAACATGCCTGTAATTGTACTTTCTCGACATCTAAAAGAATATGCATACATGCATATTATATATATTTCTTGTGAATTATTTAGACATGATATATATAATTTATATTTTTTCAATTCTGATATTTTTATCTTAAATAGAGAAAATATAAATAAATATATTTTTAAATATCAACTTAAAAAATGATCATTTAAATTTAATTAAATAATAAATATAATCCATCAAAATAGATCTGAATGTCTAAGAAACACCTCTTCAAGTGAATGGAATAAACAAACCTAACTCATCAAGTTCATGGAAAGAAAGACTGCCAAGTTGAAGGAAAAAGGGGAAAAGTTCACTGCAAATTCAATCCATTGAAACATACAACAAATATAAACAGAAATGACTCAAAAATCCCAGCCTGGAAAAAAAATCATAAAACCTCTCATTCTCCTAACTCAAGGCACCTAAATTTATGGCCAAAGCATGAAAAGAGAATAAAATAAACCAAACAGAACCTACCAAGTCTGCCAATTTCATAAAATGGACCATCTTTTAAGGACCTAATGAAAAACATAGAACTTACAAGCCAAAGCATTCATTACACTACAAATATCCCTTCTTCTAAAATCCGAAGATTTAGGAACTCAACCATACTTGATTGGCATATGACATAAGACTGGATGCATCAAGAACTTGAATAGCCCTCTATCTCTGTTTGAACCGCTCAGAAGCACTTCCGGTGAACAATTGCAGGACCAGATTCATCATATTCACCCTTGGAAATCCACATCTGGACACAAGGAAAAGGACAATCAATCAGCAAAGTAATCAATAACAGTATTAAATTTATCTATCCTACTTATTGATCAACTATGTGTAAAAAACAAGAAAATAGATGAAGAATGTGTCTTTGCAAACCTGTTGGAAGGTGCTAAGTGATGCCAAAATAGACCCACCAATCCAGACACTGTACTTTCTCTCAGGAGGTGCAACCACCTTGATCTTCATGCTACTTGGAGCAAGGGCAGTAATTTCCTTGCTCATACGATCGGCAATTCCAGGGAACATAGTGGAGCCACCACTGAGCACAATATTTCCATATAGATCCTTCCTAATATCAACATCACATTTCATGATGGAGTTGTAGGTTGTTTCATGAATTCCAGCAGCTTCCATACCAATGAAAGATGGCTGAAACAGTACTTCTGGGCATCTGAACCTCTCAGCACCGATTGTGATAACCTGCCCATCAGGCAACTCATAGCTCTTCTCCACTGATGAACTACTCTTGGCTGTCTCCAACTCTTGTTCATAATCAAGGGCCACATATGCTAGTTTCTCCTTCATGTCACGTACAATTTCCCGTTCAGCAGAGGTAGTGAAAGAGTATCCTCTCTCAGTGAGAATTTTCATCAAGTGATCTGTCAAGTCACGACCAGCAAGGTCCAACCGTAGGATTGCATGTGGGAGAGCATACCCTTCATAAATGGGCACAGTATGGCTCACACCATCACCAGAATCAAGGACAATACCTATTTAAAAATTCATGAGTTCAATAAGGTACCATAAAGGAAAATAGGGCTTGAAGCTAGCCAAAAAGATAGAGGAATGAAATGTGGGTCTCCCAAACATGTGCCTATTGAATTGCGTGCAGTGGTCATAATTCAACAAACTTCAAAAACAAATCATGTTTTAGAGTTTCTTTCAGCAACCAGTTCAAGTTGACTATCAACCAGCTTCACAAAATCTCTAATTTATTTGCATCAACTATCCACCACATATTTGTTGAAAGATGGAATTGTGGCATACCAAACCTATAGCATTTAGCCTAACCTGAATTGAATTAACCCCAAAATGCGAGGAACAAAATCTACTCTTCTAACAAACCTGTTGTACGTCCACTGGCATAGAGAGACAGAACAGCCTGGATGGCAACATACATAGCAGGCACATTGAAAGTCTCAAACATGATTTGGGTCATCTTCTCCCTGTTGGCTTTGGGATTGAGTGGTGCCTCGGTAAGAAGCACTGGGTGTTCTTCAGGGGCAACACGAAGTTCATTGTAGAAAGTGTGATGCCAAATCTTCTCCATATCATCCCAATTGCTCACAATACCATGCTCTATGGGGTACTTCAAGGTAAGGATACCTCTTTTCGACTGGGCTTCATCACCCACATAAGCATCCTTCTGACCCATTCCAACCATAACACCAGTGTGGCGAGGTCGCCCAACAATGCTGGGGAACACAGCCCTTGGGGCATCATCACCAGCAAAACCAGCCTGTAAGCATTGTAAAAGAGTACAGATCAGAATCAGCCCACTGGCCATATAGAAAATGTAATGGCCGCAATTTCCAATTATTAAAATTCTAAACCTTTATTTACTTTTTTCTTCACAAACAGATGGACTAACCTTGACCATTCCAGTTCCATTGTCAACAACAAGAGGTTGAATGTCCTCAGCATCAGCCATATTTTATAATCTGTACAAAAGAAAGGGAATGAAAGAGTTTTGCTCATTAACTAGAACATAAAAAAAGAACATTTCAGTAACAGTAACAACTAGATTAAGAAACTCCAAAATGCAAGAGATAAGAAATAAATACAAGTCTATAGGTGCATTAGCTTGATGAAGTATACCCAGACAACATAGCATATGCATATAAACAAAGCAGTCAAACTCCATTTTGCAAATTTAACTAGTTTTATACACAGAGAAAAGGAAGAAATTGAAACTTCTGGAACTCAACTTATGCATATACTACGGCAAGTTGTTGCCATTCTATGTTACAATCAATTCACCGGTACTAACGGTAGAGGTAGGAAACATGATTGACCAAACTTGGAACCCGTGAACTATAAAGAGAAAATAAGTTTCCATTCTCTTACTTCGCAATTATGCATATGATAACCAAGAAGTAATTCAGTTGTCTTGCAAGAAACAACTACATGCACAAAAATAAGAGATCAGAAGTGTGCGTAGCAGAAACCGTACATAAGACTCGGAATGTAAAAGATAAGTCAAAATTTTGACACTAGAATATCAACTGATCATCTAAAAAACTGAACCAAACATAAATCCAATGCATCGGAGACGCTTTACATAAAAACCAACACTATACAATTTACCCAGACCAAAAATTGGCGATAAAACAGATCTAGCTCCTAAAGAAGCACATAAAGATAAGATAGTTTTGAATCCAGGACACATTTTCTGAGAAATAATAAAGGATTACAGGTCTAGAAATTAAAAATACAAGACCTAAAAAAGGGGTTTATTGGGAAATCATGCAAGACAAAATTTCCCCACAACTCACAAGATTAACAAGCTAAAACAAGAAAGGAAAACAAGGATCCAAACGCACCTTTCAAGACCTGAACTTGAACTCACCGCTTCGGAGGTAAAGGAAGAACAGAAGGGAATCAGTTCGATGAAGCAGCAGATAGTGAAGTTGTACAAAAGAGAATTTGGGCAAATTAATCACAGGAGCTTTATATTAGATGAGCAGAGCCAAATGAGAGAGAGAGATGCAAGTGAAATGAAATTCAAATGCACATAGAAGATGCCACTAGGCTCCGTTTGGTTATGGAGTAAATGAAAATTACGAAGGAATGGAATTTTTTTGCAGCTGCCGAATGGCAAAGGATTTTTTTTCTAAAAAAAAAAAAACAGTTTTGTTTCGACAAATTTGTTTCCCTGCCATCTAACTTATCGTGTGATATTCTTATCACAAAGAAACTTAAATTTAATTTCAACGTAAATGTATCAATTAATATATACTATTAAAAATTCATAACAAAATATTATCCATAAGTATTAAATAATATAATTTATATAAAATATAAAATTTATAACTATTTACAATATTCATAATTTATAAATAAGTTTTAATATTGCAACTCAAACTTT
Source organism: Adenanthera pavonina (assembly GCA_026686845.1). NCBI lineage: Eukaryota > Viridiplantae > Streptophyta > Magnoliopsida > Fabales > Fabaceae > Adenanthera > Adenanthera pavonina. The sequence goes on from JAIVEN010000017.1 coordinate 18,916,714, forward strand.
ATTTAGTGAAACTAGATTTTTCTCCCCCACGGTAGATACACACATGAACATGAGAATATTTTATTTAGTTTTAAAATATATTGAATTAAAAAAGAATCTTATTACTAACTCCTTCTTAAAAAATGATATCAAATAATATTAATTAAAATTAATATAGACTGAAAAAATAAAAAAAAGTAAGTTCCACTTGAAATAATAAGAAAAGATAAATCTTACATGTAAAAGAAAAAATGAATAAATAAGAAAAAAATAGACTCACTTGAAAAAAAGAAAATAAGAAAAAAAGAACACAGAAAAAAGGGATATCAAACCTAATAAATGGAGTCGCATTGTACTGTTCATAATTAATACATAATACGGCTCCATTTTATTTTTAATTATATATAGATATGAAGTTTATAATAAATTATGCTATTTATAAATCATAATAATATAATTTTTAATTTTTAATTTTGTATAATACATGAAAAGTTGGTATAATTTGAAAAGATTATAAATAAGTTGAATAATGTTATGAAAATAAATATAGAGATGGTTCAAAATCAAACCAAACAAAAAATATATTGGGGTAAAAAAGGAAAAATTCAAGGAAAAGAATTCCAAAATATAAAAATAATTATTATAAATTCTTAAAATTCTAAAAAAATGCATCAAATCTCATTAGTGTAATATCTTAAAAATAATATAAAAATTTTTATTATTGAGTATAAAATTATAGAGTATGAGTATAAAACATTTAAACATGATTTTATATTCAATAATAAAGTTTTTATACTCATTTTTCAGATTTTTACACTCATAAAGTTTGGATGTAATTTAATATTGAAGCACAATTTTATAATCAATAATGAAATTCTTTATACTTAGAAGTTGCTTGATATACTTATCAAGAAGTAGCTTCTCAGATAAGTATAACGTATAATTTGTTTAGTTTATTTTAAACTCTTGGAAAATTTCAATTATATTTTAAAAAATATATATTATGTTTTTATTTTAAATACAAAAATATTTTTTTATTATGAAAAATGGATTAATGAATTAAGGGCTTTTTTGAAAAATTATTATAAGATATTTGAAAATTAGAAGTTTATAGGGATTTGCTCAAGAAGTATAACTTTCCACATTAAATCTAACTTTTCCTAAACTTTCAATTTTTTTTTTAACCAAACAATACCAACTACTCTATTTTTTTAAGAAGTTGAACTTTTTCTCCCTATTTTTTCTATACCAAGTGATCTCTTATTGTCCAGAGTTTTACATGGAGTCAGGTATAGTTTGTTAGAATTTTGAAACTTTATAATAATTATGTTTGTGTTTTAAGATTTTTCCGTAATTTCTTTCCAAGAAAGCAAACACGGAATAGAGAAGGGGGCACCAATTTTGGGGGAGGGAGAATCTGAGGTTGATTTGGAATCCAACAAAGTTGTCAAAGGTAAAAGCCGACTCTCTTCATGTTGATGCCTGCCACGTCACGATGGGCGGCTATGATGGGCTGGCGGTTCTTAATGGGCCCACTCGAAGCCGACCATTTCCTCAAAGTCTTGCTGTACTTTATCACTACCCACGTCCTCGTCTCGTTTCATCAATCAATTATTCATTCATTTAATCATTTCCCAATATTTTTTAAGTATTTCCAATTTCAATAATCAATTAAAATTCAATATATCATAATTCTTTAAAATTTAATAAGATTGCAAATTTAGACACGTAAAGGTTTTGTTTGAATATTCTTGAATTAAAAGTTAAAACTTCATGAAATATTTTTAAAATAATACAATTATAAAAGTCTTACCTATTTTTCATGTTAGGCATCCTCTCTATGACTATTTCATAAGCATTTTCACTATAAATTCTATATAGATACGGCTGGTAATAAAATTTATGAAAAATTATATATGTTCCAGGCATGTCAGAGGTATAAACACCTCAATTTTAGAAAACTTGACCTCTAATCAGAATGATTGTAAGTCTCAGGGCTCATTTCCCACAATTCCCCCATATGTAAATGCCATAAATAGAGATGAAAAGAAGATATTGAAAACTTTAAAACTTGCAGAGTAAAAGTAGATAATCATTCAAAGAAGGTAAAAATATATTTTTAATCTCTTAACTTTACACTAAGTTTCATTTTGGTTCTTTAACTCTATTTTATTTCTTTTTAATCCTTTAACTTTCAAAATATAATTAATTTTTTCCTATAATTAACATGATTAACTATCTTAGTAGAAAATATTGATCAATCATTTCTAAATGCTAACAAAACACTTTCTAAATGCTTATATATTTATCCAACTCATTTTTCATGACAAAAAAAAATCTAAAATTAAGGTTTTGTTTAGAAGTTTTATTTGTAATTATTTATTTTTAATCTTTTAATTTAATTAAAAAATATTTTAAACCTAAGATTAATGAGAAATATTGATGACTTGATAGTAAAAATTGACATGTTAATGTTGAATAATGTGTTGTCAGCATTTTTGTTAATATAATTAATGATATTAGTAATAGGGAAACGTTTAATTATATTTTAAAAATTAAAGGATTAAAAAGAAAGAAAATAAAGTTAAGAGATCAAAATGAAACTTAGTATAAAATTGTGGGACCAAAAGTGTACAAAATAGATAAAGTAGATAAAGTGAAAGCTCAGACGAAGAATGCTTAAACAAAGTAGAAAAGAAAATGCATAATAGTATTTGTATTCGTGCGCTGATGATGTTTTTCCTGCTGATCTTCCCCAATACTGCCTTTATGTTATTTATAGGCAATATCAAGCGATAGCTTTCCTGAACCCATGTCTGCATCCACTTGCCAAAATTTTAGCTCCTTAAGGTTATGTACTCCCTGTTGAATCAAGAAGTTTTGATGATTCCAAATCAACTCTCAAGAACTTGGAATAAAGATATCAAATGTGTACAAAGAGTTCAAGTGAAGAAATCCTGGAGAAATCTGTGCAAAGTTTATTGTAGGATATTTAGTTTTGTTTTATTTTGAGTACAAGGCTTTGATTTGGTGGAAAGAAGTTTTAAAACCTTGATTTTATGTTAAATCATGAAATATTTGAAAAACACCCACCAACAGACGAAGTTTGAAAGGTTTATATTGAACTGTCATGTTGGAAATTCAAACTTTGGCTTTGGAAATTCGAATTTCGAGTTAAAACTAAATAAGTCTGAAGAGATGCTTCTGTGACAGACGAATTTTAATTTTCCAAAATTCAAATTTTCATAAGTATCTGAAAGAAGCTTTAAGCAACAGACAAACTTTGAGTTTTGAAAATTCGAATTTCAGACAAAATGCAACTTATGAAAACTAAAGAAATTCGTCTGAAACAATGTCAAAGTTCATCTGAAATCAAGATTATATTGAGTTTCAAAATTGCTCACTGACAGACGAACTTTGAACATGAAAATTCGAATTTCAGAAGCTAAGGTTGTGAGTCTGTTACAATGATATGTTGACATACGGATGACAGTGTTTATAAATTCGAATGTAAAGTAAATCTGAAAAGAGGTCTCTCTGACAGACGAACTTCACTCTTTGAAAATTTGAATTTCGAAGTAAATGAACTACTGTGCTTTTTGAGCCTGATACGGACAGACGAATTTTGGGGTTCCAAAATTTGAATTTCGAAGGCACTGTAGCAAATTGAAAACACCGTTCACACTTAACAGAAAAACTTTCCACTTGAAAATTCGTATGTCACTACTCAGAAAACATTTTCTAAGTTTCAAAATTCAAATTTCACTTCATGACAGACGAACTTTAGTCTTTAAACGTTGAAGTTGTTAACCTTCGATTTTTGCAAAGTTCATCTGTTGACCAACCGAAATTCGAATTTTAGTATGTCAGAAGCATTAAATGCGGTTGGTTAACGGATAGTTTTTCAAAGTAACCGATGGATAATTTCTCCAACGGATAGATTTTGTCTCTAACAGATATTTGAGATCTAAATCTATAAATATAACAACATTTGAAGTTGTAGGTAATGAATTAAACTTTGTATATACTGACACTCTGCCAAATCATTTACTAAAAGCTTCATACTCTCACACCTCAATTGTCTGTACTTCAACCTTCATATTTACTCTGATTAAGAGAGTTTAATCTTTGTAAATATTCTAATCTTCATCTGGAAGATAGATTTTCTTGTGAGGGGATATCACAAGGGATTAGGAAGCACTTTGTGAAAGTGCAGAAAGGGATTGAGAGAAGCTCTAGAAAACAGAGCATAAACATTGTATTGTGGCATTTGCAAGAAACCCACTGAATTCTTGCAGAATACTGAAAAATCTCAAGTGGTGACTTAGGGACTGGACGTAGTCAAGTGGAGAGACCGAACCAGGATAAATTTCTGAGTCTTCTTCTCTTTTTTGCTACTTTCACTATTATTCATTTATACTCTGTTTTACCATCATATATTACATTCTTCACCTATTTGATATTTTGCAGAAAATTTTTAATCTTCCCAATTCACCCCCCTCTTGGGAAACCAGCCTAACTAACACTCCCAGCTTTCTCTCCCATTTTCTTTTACATATTGATTTCACCCAGGTATCATGAAGTAACTTCTACCCGTATGACTTCCACGTGCCACCATTAATGAAAATCCATGAGGCCTTGTATTTATATATGTTCCGTCGAAAGACCGAGAAACTATTCCAACTTACATATGCAGTGCCTCTGGCGTTTACACTTATCTTTTTTCCTTTTATTGATCATCTCCCAACCGTTAAGATTAAACTGTCTTCTCCCTGTAATCCCTAATTTATCGGGATATTTTATAAATTACCATTATGGAGTATCACGCTCTTTTAACGTGATCCCTGATTTTTCGCCCTGCAGTTATGATTCCGTAACTGTTATGGTCCCATAACTACTACTCCTAGCCGGGCATTTTTGGGGCAATACAGTTTTCATGAAGAAACTCGTAGTCGGCCATATGGCCGAGATGTTGTTCAGTCGGACGACCATCTGGCCATCGATTATTCGGCCTTATCGTTCGATAACCGATGTATTATCTGGTTCATCACGCTTAAGCTCGGCCTCCGAATTATAGCTTGGTGTATATGAGCCCGGAAAGTGAAGCTTCAAAGGGGCGTACATCCACCTCGGACTTGTAACCTCGGCACGCTCATTTCGGCACGCACACTAGCCCCCCGAGCCTCGAGTCCAGTCTGGATGAGAGGGCTCTGAATCATGTGACCGACTAAAGACTGGCTTTTTTGAATTTAAATCGCTCCAGTTCCTTAGGGATTCCAGAACCTTCTCAGAAGCTCTTTGACGTTTCAGTTTCTGAAACGGTAATGTGCTTACACGTACAGCTGCGTGCAGCGTTATTTAATGCTGCGTCTTTTCGTCAGCCGAATCATGTTCCCCAATGGTGACGATTGGCTCCCCAAAGTCATGATTAATTTGCTCATTTTCGAGGAGGAGTATTCACTATATACGTATTGGACTTGGGTGCTCATCCTTTTACTTCAACCTACATCTGCTTTTCATTTTCTCTGAATTTCTTCGTCGTCTTTGGCCTCCTTTTCCTTACCCCTTTCGTCATTTTTCCAGGTACGCCCTCTTCTATGTTTTCCCCTTTTCTCAAGTACTTCGCACTATTCTATACCTTTCACACCCACCATGAGTTCAAACCGAGGATCCGAGGCATCGGCTGGGTCATCCTCTCATCGAATCCTGGTTGAGGGGGAGGTTTTAGGTATCAGAGAAGAACCTTCACCATCAAACTCTTCCTTTCCAAGCACAGAGTTGAATTTTCATCTGGCCGACTTTCCGACCGAAAGGGAGGCTTCATCTTCGGCTACTGTTGTGCAGGTGGCCGTACAAAAACCACGAAAGGTCACTTCCAGAGTTCAGAGAGACCCAATTCCTGACATTCGGCTTCCGGGATATTATTGGGTGAAAGGAGAAGTTGGATCCTACCATTCTAAATTTCGGACTGCCGAATCCATTGTGGAGCTGAGGAAGTCGATTTCTCTGGCTAGCACACAAACAGAAGAGGCCGTGATTGCCGAGCCGTGTGCTGAAGATGAGCACGTGTTCCTGTCTGCATTGCCAGTACAAACGCATTTTACATATATGTATAGGACATTATTTGAATCATTGGGAGTTGGCCTTCCTTTCTCGGAGTTCGAGTGTGCTGTTTTAAGGGCGCTGAACGTCTCTCCGACTCAACTTCATCCCAACAGTTGGGCGTTTCTAAAGGCTTTCGAGGTCCTGTGCAGAAAATTGAATATGACACCGACCGCCCCAAAATTCCTCTACTACTATCAAATCCGATTTGGAAATAAGATCGGTTGGATTTCCCTTAGTGGTATGAATAAGAAGGGGATAATCGGTCCTTATACCTCGTCATATAAAGACTTCAAAAGAAGTTTCTTCAAAGTGCGCCCAGCCGAGGGTTACTAGGACATGTTCTTCGATGAGGGGGGGCGGCCCAGGTTTCCTCTATATTGGACTCGGACTCCCATCAAGTTCCAGTCCTGGTGTTACGAGGCTATGTCGGCATCCGAAAAGGCGGATGTCGGCAAGTTAAATAAATTACCTCGTCCTCTGAACTGCAAAATCTTACTTAGGCTCCCTTATTCTTCAACCCCCAATAAAGATTTTAAGCGTGAGTGCTGATTTCCTTTCATCTTGTGCTACCATACTTGTTTCAGCTTCTAATATACGTTTTCTATTTTGCAGTGGTGATGGGGAAGTTCAACTGGCGTTCGATAAAGAACATGGCCCCATCAGCAAGACCAAGTGCCGAGAACTTGCAGGCTCACCCTGATAAAGAGGAGAGAGGTCGTGCCGAAGTAATGGCAACAGCTGAGGTTGTAGAGATTCCTTCCTCCTCACGAAGTCCCTCGAGCAAACGTGCTCGACTTCTAACCACCGACGAGGAGCTTGTATCTTCAGCTCACCAATCTCCCTTGCCTTCTCCTGTTAGACACTTGCCTTCAGGCATTGATCCAAACATTGCCAAGCTTTTCGGGAGCAGCGTCCAGGAAATCGGTGACAAAGAGACCTTGCAGCGATTGGGTCCCAAGGATGTTTTGGAATCCATGTCGGCTATGTGCCTGCGCGCTGCGAACATGGCCTCGTTTTGTGGGGAGGAGTTTGAGGAGAGCAACCGCCGTCTGAAAGCTGCTAAGGCCGAGCTTTTGGAAGTAACCAGTGCGAAGGACAAGGCTTCCTCGGAGCTCGCCGACGCTGTAAAGTCTCAAGCATCTCTCCTTCTGCAAGTGGAGGAACTAAAAGGATCCCTTGCTGATGCCGAGATGAGGGTGCAAAGAGTCAGAAAGGAGCGGGATGCCCTGACGACTGAGATTGCTTGGGCAAGGAATGCTGAAGCCGAGTCCTCGGCCCTCGCTGCTAACTTGCAGAAGGATTTGGAACAAGCGAGGAAGAAGCAGGCCGAGCTTGAGGCTGACGTTCAGGAAGCCGTGCAACAAATAATGAAAGAGCACGTAGAGGGCTTCCATAAAGCACTTCGTCAGGTGCTTCTCTTCCTGCCGAAAATCGAGCTCTCGGCATTTGATGTAAATAAAGACGTTAAAGATGGTGCGCTTGTGGATGAGGAGGAATTGTAGGACTGCCCACCTCCTTCATTGTCTTATTTCTTTATTTTGACGTCTTGTCTAAACTTAATTTTTAAATGATAAAAGTCTTACTTACTTCTCGGTTCATACTTGACTGAATTTGCAACACATTTTTGGTTCAAACTTGATCAAGTTTAATTCGAATGCTCGGTTCATATTTAACCGAATTTTACCTCGGTTCATACTTGACCGAATTTTATCTTAATACCTCGGTTCATACTTGACCAAATTTTATCTTAATACCTCGGTTCATACTTGACCAAATTTTACCCGGTTCACACTTGACTGAATTTTAGCTTGGTTCATACTTGACCGAATCTTAATACCTCGGTTCATACTTGACCGAATTTTACCCGGTTCACACTTGACCGAATTTTACCCGGTTCACACTTGACCGAATCTTAATACCTCGGTTCATACTTGACCGAATTTTAGCCGGTTCACACTTGACCGAATTTTACCCGGTTCACACTTGACCGAGATGTAATTCTGTTTCTCTCGGTTCATACTTGACCAAGGTTAATGAATGTAATCATGACAAAGAATTTTCTTTGTTGAAGTAAGTAGGCGTGCCTCGTTAAAACCTTCTCGGCCAAAACCCTCTTTTGCATATCCTTTGGGACAAAAGACCGAGTTAGGAAAAAGAGTACATCGCCCCCCTTGTATACATCATCTAACTGAAATAATTTTTGAGGTGAGAGGCATTCCATGTCCTAGGGATTGCTTCTCCTGACAGTTTTTCTAATCTATATGCTCCATTACCCAACGCTTCAGTAACTCGGTAAGGCCCTTCCCAATTGGCAGCTAGCTTTCCCTCGCCGATGTTCTTCCTTGCTTCGCTTTGCTTTCTCCAAACGAGATCCCCACCAACAAAACTCCTTGGCTTAAGCCGAGAATTATAACGCCGAGCCACTTTTTGCTTACAAGCTTCTTCTTGTATACGTGCATTTTCCCTGACCTCCTCGGATAGATCACGTTCGACTTTCATGTTTTCCTGGTTCATATGTTGGTCGGGAAGTATTCGCCTAAAGGACGGCTCTCCCACTTCCTTGGTGCTTGACTGAGGCGTGCAACGATAGGCCCAGAGGATGCTCTGCAATTCCTCGGCCCAGGCCCCCTTTGCCCTTCCCAATCTCTTCTTGAGTTCTCCGAGGATGACCTTATTCTCCGCTTCTGCCTGTCCATTAGTTTAGGGATGCTCGACCGAAGACACTCGATGCTTGATACCGAGCTATTCATAAAATTGCTTCAGGTTTCCATCAACAAACTGTCTTCGATTATCAGTGATCACCGAGTGAGGAATCCCATACCGACAGATAATATTCCTCCATACGAAATTTCGTACTTGCTGTGCCGTGATCTTAGCTAACGAATCCGCCTCAATCCATTTAGTGAAGTAGTCTATGCTTACTAGTAAGAACTTGACCTACCCTTTACTCATCGGGAAAGGTCCGAGAATATCCATTCCCCAAACCATGAATGGCCACGGAGACGTTATTGTGTGCAATTCTTCCGGAGGTGCATGACGCAGACTACCAAATCTTTGGCACTCATTACACTTCTTACTATACTCGGTACAATCAGCTCACATAGTGGGCCAATAATAACCGGCCCGGATTACTCTTGTTGCCATAGATCTTCCACCAGTATGTATCCCACACACTCCTTCATGGATTTCACTCATAACATACTTCGCCTGTTCAAGAGTGAGGCATTTTAAAAGGGGAGTTGAGAATCCTCACCTGTATAAGTCTCCTCCTATTATTATGTAATGGGAAGACTTAATCTTCAACCTTCTTGCTTCATTCTGGTTGCTGGGTAAGGTCCCTTCGGCCAGATAATTCCAAATAGGGGTCATCCAATCCCGATCTGGGCTGTCTCCGACCATAACCTCATCAAGATCGACACTGGGCTGATGTATTGTTTCCCTGATGATCGTCTCATGTTGTCTGAGCTTTTTGACATTAGCTAATCTGGATAGCAGGTCAGCTCGAGAGTTCTCTTCTCTTGGAATGTGCTCAATTGCAAAGTCTTCAAAACATTCAGCCAATCATTTTACTTTGTCCAAGTACCTTGCCAGTTGTGAATCTTTAGCCTAGTAAGCCCCCGAGACTTGTTCAGAAACCAACTATGAGTCACTTTGACACCTAACTTGCCTCGCTCCTACTTCTTTAGCTAGTTTTAACCCGACAATGAGAGCTTCGTACTCGGCCTGGTTATTCGTGACTGAGAAATCGATTTTGAGAGACTGCTCCAAAATTAATCCACCAGGTCCTTCTAGAATGATTCCCACTCTGCTCCCCTTAGTGTTGGAGGAGCCATCTACGTAAAGTATCCATCGGGCCCCGTCTTTCGAATCGACGGATGGAGTAAGTTCGGCGACAAAATCAGACAGACATTGCGCCTTAATTGGCCCTCTAGGCTCGTATCTTATACCGAATTCTGACAACTCGATTGACCACGAGATCATTCGTCCAGCTAATTCGGGTTTCCTCAGGATCTGTTTTACGGGGTGGTCGGTTTTTACAATAACCTCGTGACTTTGAAAATAAGGTCGTAACCTTCTCGCCGATGTGACCAGAGCCAAAGTTAATTTTTCAATAGTCTGATACCTTGTTTCTGCATCGTGCAGTATGCGGCTGATGAAATATACCGGTATCTGCTGCTTGCCGATCTCTTGTACCATCACCGAGCTTATTGCATGATCAGTTACTGACATATACAGTAGCAATTCTTTGTTGGGGGCCAGCCGATTAAGAATCGGAGGTGCCGAAAAGAAGCCTTTGAAATTCTGAAACGCCTGCTCGCATTCCTCATTCCACTCATACTGCGCGGCCTTCTTAAGCAACTTGAAGAACGGCCTAGCTTTCTCCGCTAACCTTGGTATGAAACGTGATAGTGATGCTAGTCGCCCTGTCAGTTTCTGCACTTCTTTTATGTTGTGGGGGCTTCTCATGTCAATAATAGCTCGGCATTTATCGGGATTAGCTTCAATACCCCGATGTGTTAACATGAATCCTAAGAATTTCCCCCCGTTGACTCCGAATACGCACTTCTCGGGATTTAACCTCATGTTGTACTTCCGTATTCTTCCAAACACCTCCCCAAGGTCGGCAGCATGCTTGAAGGGATCCTCGAACTTCACTACCATGTCATCAACATATACTTCCAGATTTCTCCCGATCCGTTCCTGAAATATTTTATCCATCAACCGTTGGTAGGTGGCCCCAGCATTCTTCAGTCCGAACGGCATCACCTGATAACAATAATTAGCGTTCTCAGTCATGAACGCGGTTTTCTCCTCGTCAGGGGGGTACATCCTTATCTGATTATACCCGGAGTAGGCATCCAGAAAGCTAAGCAGGCCACATCCTGACGCTCCATCTACAAGCCGATCTACGCTCGGTAGGGGGTATGTATCTTTCGGGCATGATTTGTTTAGGTCGGTGTAATCCGTGCACATTCTCCACCTTCCATTTGCCTTCTTAACAAGCACCACATTGGTCAACCACGTTGTATATTCAATCTCTTGGATGAACCCAGCATCAATCAACTTTACAGTTTCTTCCTTCATTGCCTTCTGCCTTTCCTCGCCTACCCGCCTTTTCCTTTGCGCTATTGGCTTAGCTTCAGGGTACACCGCAAGTTTGTGGCATAAAAAATTTGGATCAATTCCCGGCATGTCTGAAGAAGTCCATGCGAACAAATCAGCATTGTCCTGCAACATCTTTGTTATCTGCTCCTTGATCTCACCTCCGAGTTTACTTCTGAGGCTAGTGCACCGGTCTTCACCGGCGAGCTGAAATTTCTGTAATTCTTCAATAGGCCTTGGCCTTTGGTCCTGCGCATCAAGTCGAGGATCAAGCTCCACCAAGTTTACTGATGTTGTATCCTTTTTCATATGTTCACTGCTGCCAACCACCCTTCCTCTGGTGACTTTCAGACTATCCACATAGCATTGTCTTGCAAGCTTTTGATCAGTCTTTATTGCGACTATGTCCCCGGTAACCGATGGAAACTTCATCATGAGATGCAATGTGGAAACCACGGCGCCGAGCTCATTTAACGCAGGTCGACCTATCAAAATATTGTAAGAAGTTATTGCATCAATTATAAGGTACCTGACCATAATGGTTTTTGATCCGAGATCTCCACGTATCCTCGGGTGTGAACTTGTTCTCCTGCAAAACCGACCAACGGATCGTGATAAGGCTTGATCGTTTCCTCAGGTATCCCAAGCTTTTGGAAGGTGGTATAATACAAGATATCCGCGGGGCTCCCTTGGTCTATCAGTGTCTTTCTGACGACATAATTGGCCACCTCCACCGAAATCACCATGGGGTCATCCTGATTAGGATCGACTCCTTCGAAATCCTTATCAGAAAAGGTGATGGAAGGAGAACTCCGGGGCGCTCGGTGCATCATCGCATTTACTGCCTGAATGGCCCTCAAGTGTCTTCTTCTGGCCGAGCTGGTTGCTCCTCCTCTGGCAAACCCTCCTGCTATAGTATTGATAACCCCTCTGATTCTGTTTCCTTCCCTGTTTCAAGTGTCGTCTGGCTTCTTTCCTTGTTCGGTTGCCGAGGTTCCTCTTGGGGTTGGATCTGACCTCCACCACGGCCTCTCCCATTATAGGAGGGTCGACTCCCGTGACCCCTCTGTACAAAGTTACCGACATGCCCGGCCTGGATCAGTTCCTCTATCTTATCCCGTAATGTCCAACACTCCTCCATGGTGTGGCCATAATTGCGATGGTATCTGCAATGCTTTGACTGATCTGCCGTCTCCGGGGTGTGTCCGGGAGCCGGGAGCCGTATTAACTCAGTATTACAAGCTTCTTCTAGAATTCGAGCACGGTTGGTGTTTAGTGGAGTGTAAAAGTCATACTTCGGTCCCCGACTAACACCATCTCTTTTAAACATCCCCTTCTCTAATGTAGGCCTCAGACTTCCACAGTTGTTTGATTCCGTTCGCTTGTCCAGATCAGTCCTGACCCTATTTCTAAACTTTGACACCTCCTCCATTTGTATATATCCAGCCGCACGATTTCTAAGCTCATCCATGTCGGAAGGTGGTTTTCGGCATAGGTGGTAGGCAAACGGCCCCCGCTTGAGAGCCATCAGCATCGTGTGCATTGCTACTTCAGGGTTTAGATCCCAGATCTTTATCGAGACTGATGAAAAGTGCTCCATGAAACTTCTTAGGGACTCATCTTTCTCCTGTCTCAAGTTTACCAACGCAGCCGAGGTAAGTTGGTGAGGTCGGCTGGTAACGTACTGCGCGCTGAATTTATTGACTAAGGTTTCAAAGCAATCAATAGATCGTGATGGGAGCCGGGTATACCAACTCAGAGCTGCTCCTTTCAAGGATGTAGGGAAGACTCTACACAAAACTGCATCTTCATTTGTGAACAGATTCACCTGTGTGACATACGCATCCACATGCTCATCCGAATCAATAGTACCGTCATATCTTTCTAAGTTTAAACCCTTCCACCCTTTTGGCAATGGCGTCTCCATGATGCCATCAACGAACGGATGTCTCTGAGCAGCCTGCTTATCCCCTCGCAAATTGTCAATGTTTGTCTCTGAATGGTGTGTTTCCTCTCGTCGGCTTCCTTCCTGATGTGACCACTGAGCATCCCTGTTTGTATTCCCTCGTTCCTCACCTCGAGGAAGAGAAGTACCTTCATGATAGCGTTCCTGCTCCAACTGCTTATTTCTTTCACGCATCTCCTCATTCTCCTTTCTTAATACCTCCATCTCCTCAGGCATTGCCCGAATGACAGGGTGGTCTCCAAAGGAGGCCTGTCTTTAGAGCGTCTTTCTCTCGCACCCGTACTGCTCCTGGTTCGCACCATGATTCTTGGTGGTGGTGGGATAGTTTTTCTCAGCCCCACGGTGGGCGCCAAAATGTTGCGTCGAAAGACCGAGAAACTATTCCAACTTACATATGCAGTGCCTCTGGCGTTTACACTTATCTTTTTTCCTTTTATTGACCATCTCCCAACCATTAAGATTAAACTGTCTTCTCCCTGTAATCCCTAATTTATCGGGATATTTCATAAATTACCATTATGGAGTATCACGCTCTTTTAACGTGATCCCTGATTTTTTGCTCTGCAGTTATGATTCTGTAACTGTTATGGCCCCATAACTACTACTCCTAGCCGGGCGTTTTTGGGGCAATATAGTTTTCATGAAGAAACTCGTAGTCAGCCATATGGCCGAGATGTTGTTCAGTCGGACGACCATCTGGCCATCGATTATTCGGCCTTATCGTTTGATAACCGATGTATTACCTGGTTCATCACGCTTAAGCTCAGCCTCCGAATTATAGCTTGGTGTATATGAGCCCGAAAAGTGAAGCTTCAAAGGGGCGTACATCCACCTCGGACTTGTAACCTCGGCACGCTCATTTCAGCACGCACAATATACATATATTATAAGGCTTAATAAAGAAAACAGGCTTAATAAATTTTATCTTTATTAACATAATATGGGCTCTATAATCATATTTAGCCTAATTTTATTTTAAGCCAAACAATTACCTCCTACATACAATTTGGCCATATTTTAGTAGGACAAAATCGTATGGATATTTAAGATATTTTAGCCCAAGTATCTTCATCAAAACTAACGTCTACTTTATCTCTTTTTTTAAAAAAATAGATGGTCATCATACCTATCTTTATTTCATTATACTAAAGTGGCCAAAAGAGGCCTACTTACAAAGTCAAAATACCTAAGTGATGGCATTGGCTTGGCAATACAATGATGTCTTGCTATTTATTTATCACTATGATCCCGTGTTCATGGCCTTCTTTTCACTTACTCTTGTTCTCTACCATTTCCCACATAGTAGGAAAATATTTCTTCAAGTATTTGCCATTGATGAGTTGCCGATGTGACTCTCCTTCCAAACTTGCTAACCAATAGAAATTTCTTTTTAAGACTTTGTGTATTTTAAATGGCCCTTCCCAATTAGGAGACCATTTCCCATATTTTCGATCTTTAGTACCTAATGGTAGAATTGTCTTCCACACTAGATCTTCTTCTTCGAACACTTTCTTTTTTACCCTTTCATTATAGAATTTGAACACCTTCTTCTTCTTCATAATCATATTGTTATACGCCTAAAGCCTTAAATCATCTGCATCTTCAATCTCCATAATCATAGATCTCGAGTAATCTTCAAGCATAAGTTGATTTTCCTTGGTGACCCTCAAAGAAAATACCACTACTTCCATAGGCAACAATGTGTCATGGCCAAAGGTTAGAACAAAGCAACTTACTCTTGTAGTACTCCTCTTAGAAGTCCTATATGTGCATAATGTCTTTGATAGAATCTTGTGCCAATGGCTAGGATTATCTTCTAGCATTTTCTCCGGGATCCTTATAAGGATTTTATTTGAAGCCTTTGCTTGTTCGTTGGCTTGAGCATAGTGTGGTGTTGAATTAAGCAATTGAATTCCATAGTAAACTCCTTTACCTTATCACCTGTAAACATAGTTCCTTGGTCAGTTGTTATTGTTTGAGGAATACCAAATCTATCAATCAAGTTCTCTTTGATAAATTGAATCACATCCTTTTGTTCCATTTTCTTCATAGGCATAGCTTCAACCTATTTAATAAAATAATTTGTAGCAACTATTATAAACAAGTGTCCTTTGGAAGAAGTTGGATAAATTTTTCCTATAATATCAATTGCCCAGCCTCTGAATAGCCAAGGCTTAACAATAAAATGAAGGTCTGCAGTTGGAATCCTTTACACACTCCCATATTTTTTACACTGTTGACATCATTTAGTATAGTTAATGCAGTCTTTTAAAATAGTTGGCCAATAATAGTCATATCGCCTTATAAGCCACCTCATTTTGATGCCAGCTTGGTGAGCTCCATAGACTCCTTCATGAATCTATTTCATCACTTCCATATAATCTGCAAAACCTAAACGCTTTAACAACAAACCATCAAGACTCTTCCGATATAACTCATTCTGGATTAAAATAAAGTTAGTAGCTTGCACTTTTGCCCTATACAACACTTTTTGACTTGGGTTCTCTAAGTAGTTTTTGAACTCTTTTCTCCAATCCTCAGCTAAATTCACATCTGTCTTGAATGTCTCCACCTGGATACCCCTCTCCCAAATTATAGGATGATTCTTTCACTGTACCAAAATTAGTTTATGGCTTATCTCCTCAGACATTCTAATACCAGAGGCTACTTGAGCTAATTCATCAGCTTCCCAATTAGCCTCCCTATGAACATAACAAAAAGAGACATTGTTAAAATCATTAATAATCTGCATAGCAACTGTAAAATATGGAGTTAAAGACAAACTAGTGCATTTATACTCCCATGAGACCTGTTTCAACACAAGTTGAGAATCACCTATGATTAGGACCTCTTTTTCTCCTAATTCCTGTAATATTTCTAAACCAGTTGCCAGAGCCTCATATTCGGCTTGGTTATTAGTACATTTAAAGGCTAAATTCAAAGAAAAATTGTCTTGATCCCTACAGGTGAAATAATTACCATGCCTGCTACAACTAAATTCTTAGTACTCGAGCCATCAAATTTCAACGTCCAAGGCTGAGGATCCACCTAATATATGGGTAGACCAGCCTCTACTCCTTGTAAAACATCTATAGAAGTGTGATATGCTAAAAAGTCAGCTAGAACTTGACATTTTACAAATTTCTGTGGATAGAATACTAAAGAAAATTCTACTAAAGCCAAAATCCACTTTCCAATTTGTCCAGAAATTAAAGATCTATTCAATATATACTTAACCAAGTCAGCCTGAGAAACAACATAGACCGCTAAACAAATTAAATAATGTCTTAACTTAGTGTAAGCAAAATATAAGGCCAAACACGGCTTTTCTATCTAGGAATACTTAATCTCCACAAGAGTAAGAAACCTACTTAAATAATAAATCCCCTGCTCATGACCCATAGAATTTATTTGTGCTAAAAGACAACCCAAAAATTCATTAGCGGCAGATAAGTAAAGCTTACGAGGTATCTTTTCCTTTAGAGGAACAAGTACTGGAGGCTTGCTCAAATATTCTTTGATCTTGTCAAAAGCCTTTTGGTGTCAATCCTCCCACACAAATTCTTCTACCTATTTCAATTTTAACAAGTCAGAAAATTCTTTTGTCTTCCTAGCAAAGTTAGAAATAAACTTTCTGAGATAATTAATTTGCCCAAGAAATCTTTGTAATTCTTTTTTGTTTTGGGGGGTTTAGCCTCCCATATTGCCTTCACCTTGTTCTTGTCTATTTCAATTCCTCTCTGGTGAACTAGAAAGCCGAGAAAATTTCCTGCTTGAACACCAAACACACATTTAAAAGGATTAAATTTTAAATTGTATTTCCTTATTTTTTGAAAAAATTTTCTCAAGTGTTCAATATGTTCCTTAGACAACTTTGACTTTATCATAATATCATCAATATATACTTCTAAATGTTTGCTGATCATATCATAAAATATAGTATTCATAGGCCTTTGATATGTTGCACCAACGTTTTATTAAACCAAATGGCAATACAAGATATTCAAAAGTACCAATGGAGCCAGGATGCCTAAAAGCCATTTTGGAAACATCCTCTTCGACTATCATTATTTGATTATAACCAGAAAAACAATCTATAAAAGATAATAAGTCATTCCTAGCAGCAGTAGCATCAATCATCATATCAGCAATAGGCATAAGATTTACATCCTTAGGTGTAGCTGCATTTAGATCTCTAAAATTTACACATACCCTTAATTTACCGTTCTTTTTCATTACAGGCACAACATTAGAAAGCCAAAGAGTAGACCTACAAGGCCTGATGAACTTGGCCTTTAGCAACTTATTTATCTCTTTTTTCAGCTTTAGCTCCACTTCTTTAGAGATTCTTCTTGCTGGCTACTAGAAAGGTTGAAATCCAGGCTTGATTGTCAGTCTATGTTCCACCAATTCTTGACTAAGTCCAGGCATCTCATCATAATTCCACACAAAGCAATCCTTGTATTCTTTTAACAAAGCAATTAGTTGTTCTTTAAGACAAAGCATTATGAGAGAACTTACATATGTGGCCCTTGGCTCCTCATTGGTGCCAATGTTAACCTCTTCCATAGGATCATGCACTTCTAGTTGTATATCATCAAGTTTAGTATGAGCCTTTTCTAATTCATGCAACTGGATCTTAGCTACCGCTTCTTCCTTATCCTCTTAAAAAATTATCTCTGCTCCATATGAACCTTTGACTTCTTCCATCACTAGATTGTCTAAAAGATGCTGCATACATGCTTTTTGTATTCCGGTTGCAGCCACTGCTTGTTTTTCCTCTATGTCACTATTCAACATCGACCTTCTCAATGATTGGAGAACTCTTTGGCCTACTGTAAGGCATAATAGCTGTGGACTTCAGTAATTCATTTTCTGGCTTCCAGCAAATTAACTCTTCTTCATTAAAAATAGTAATACTTGTAGGATTACCAAACCTGTTCTTTCTGAGGAATTTGATGGGACCACAATTTGAGTCATAAAAGCTTGCATCTATTGCATCTGAGTCTATGTGAAATGGCTTATCATCTGCTCAAATTATTTCCACATCCTCACCTTTCCAAAATAATAGAAACTGGTGTAATGAGGATGACACACATTGATTTGCGTGAATCCAATACCTTCCCAAAAAGGCTTTATAATTATATACTGTATTTACAACAAAAAATACTGATAAAGAGGTTTTAGTGCCTACTATAACCTCCATAGGGAGTATTCCTATTACTTTGGCCGAAACCCCAGTAAAAGCTACCACTGAAACTTTTGTAGAAATTAGATCTTCTTGAGATTTACCAAGGGCCCACAATATTTTAAATGGTAAAACATTCACAGCTGACCCATTATCAATAAGAACTCTAGAGGTAGATTTACCATTCAAATGAGCCTTAATATATAGTGGCTTAAGATCCTTTGACATTTGCTCTGATGGTTTATCAAAAACCACCTTCTTATGCTTCTTAGTCAGCTTGAATAGTAGCCTTCACCTCCTCAGTCTTTTCTGTTGGTGCTTTATCCTTTTTCTCTTGATTTTTTCTTTCATTATTGCTATGAAAAATTGCAGGTAAAGTTCGAGTAGACATAGTACACATAGGTACAAGAATATCACCTACTAAGAAGAAAGATGTTTTTTGGTTCTCGTCCTCCTTATAACTCGCCATAGACTTTGAATCTTCTGTTACTTTCCTCCTAAATTTGCTTTTCCCCATAGTAATCTTCTCCCTAAAAGCATTATCCTCTTGCTTTGGCATCTTCACCTCTCTCCTTGTGGTAGCTCTTTTTTTTTTTTGAAGTTGTCTCTTTTGTGTCCTAGTAACTGGCTGGGGAAATTTCTTGTGTGTCACCACCTGCCATCATTTTGTCGGTGCATTCTAAGGAGGAACCACAAACCTAGTTTGCTTCATATTGAATTGGACTCTTTTCTGTGCATTATTGAGTAGTCTCCAACCTGACAACTTTCCCATTGGGTGGTTCCTGATTACTGACGGTGTGTATTTAATCATGAAATCATACTATCCTGAAGGTTGCCCCAAAGTATCCTATATTGGCTCCTATTTTCTCTGAGGAACTTCCTTTCTTTCTGGTGTACTAGCAAACTCAACCCTTCTCCACACATTTTTGCAATATGGGAGATAGTATTTAAGCCTTTATTCTTTTATGAACTTCCTTTTAGAATAAAGTTGAGGTTGATGGTAAATTCCTTTTGCCATCTTTTTTGCATCAATAAGAGTCCACAAATTAAACCTCACAGTATTGATGGTAGCTAGAGGAAAAAGATGCTCATCTACCATCATAATCTCCTTCTTCTCAGGAAACTTGAGTATATCTTTTTTCATTCTTTCCTACAAAGCATTCTTAAAAGACCAACAAGCATTAGTTTTATGATTCCAAGAGTGATGATACTTACAATATTGTTTCCCCTTTAACTCCTCCTTAGTTGGAATCTTGTGGTCAGTTGGTAGTGTGATAAACTTCTCTTTTAATAAGTAATAAAAAATTTGTTCAATCTTAGAAACATCAAATGTACAATTAGGTTGAGCACTAGTTGTTGACGCCTTGTACCAAGTTTCTGGAGCCTTCCTAACTAGCAAAGGACACACAACTGAACTAGAGTTAGTTAAATCAGCCACAACTACTTCATGATTTACCTCAACACAGTAGGTTCCCATAGCAGACTTTATCCTTTGATTCTCTTTATACAATAACTCCTCATACTCAAACACTTTTGCTAAAAGTTCATAAAAGTCCCTAATATCAACCCCTTGAAACTTCTTCCTCAGCTCAATGAGAAAACCTTTTTGCACCATCTTCACATACTCATGTTCGAGCAACTGAATCATACATCTGCTTTTCATTTTTAAAAACCTAGAAATAAATTAATTACCAGTCTCACCATTTCTTTGAGTGGCCCTTGATAACTTAGCAATGCTTACCTAAAGCTCAGCTCTAAAGAACTGTGTATGAAATAATCTCTCCATATCATTTTAGTTAAATATAAAGTTTCTAGGTAGAGTGGCATACCATGTAAAAGTTGCACCTGTGAGTGAATTGAGGAACAACCTCAATTTAAAGTTTACAAAATTCTCATAGTTAGACAACTCACCATACTGTATTATGAATCTAGCCACATGTTCTAGTGTAGATTGGCCCCCTCCCTAGAGAATAAAGCAAACTCAAGAACTCTATATCATCTTGGGTAAGGATTCTTTCTATCAATCATCTTAGGATACGAAGAATGAAACTCTGGCTGTGCAACCTGCCTTAAACTTGGACCATAGGGCTCTTACACTACCTCTCTTATTGCATCAACATTTGGTTGTACTGGCTATTCTCTAAGAAGCCTCTGTTGAGGAGCTAACTGCTAAGGAGTAGCCTGAAGAACCAACTGGGGAATTGGCTGGGTAACTGCTTGTACCCTTTTATAACCACTTTGAGGATTGCCCCCAAGCCCTCGACATACATGTTAGGTTCTTGTTCATACACATGAGGGCTAATATTAGGATTAGTCATAACAAAAATATGATGTGCAAATGATCTTAGTTCTTGGCGGCCATTTAGGCCAGCTCTATTTGGTGATCCTCCTCCATTTCTTTTGTGTGGAGGTTGGTATCTCTCCTCAGCCTGAGGATTGGCCCGAGGAACTTCATCATGAGATCCTCCAGAGGATTGCCACATGAGTTCTCCAGCAATTACTTGCTTTACATGTTTAGTACTAGCGGTTGGTTCTTCTATCCTTAGGCTTTGCATTTGTCATAGTTGCTCACCCAAGGACTGTAATACACTTTTCCATTCTTCTTGCATCATGCGAATTAGAGATTGACGATCCTCCTCACTCTTACATAGACTTTCTTCTTGGTGTTTTTGTTGTTCACCTCTCTACCATCGCTCTAAATCCACCTTGTTCTGGAACTCCTCCACTATTCTTTACGTCACTTCATTCTGTTTCTTAAAATGCCCATCAAGCACATTAGCAATTGTAGACAAAGTAGTGTTAGTAGGAACTACAGTATTAGGAATAGGGCCTTTCACAAAAGTTTGTCTTTCAATGACTATAGCTCATTCTTCTTTTCTGAGGATTTGAAACTCTCTCATGCTCGATAGTCTCTACTATCTGTGAAACATGACCTTTATGCCTTGCTGTTGTAGCAGCATCCTTTGGATTATGAGACCCAGTACCTTCTTTTCTAGAAAAATTCCTTGTTTTTGGTGGCATGATACTTGCACAGTGTCCTACTAGGCGTGCCAAAAATAATATGTTGGCAATAAAATTTATGAAAAATTATGTGTTCTAGGCATGCCAGAGGTATAACCACCGTGATTTTAGAAAACTTAATCTCTAATCAAAACTATTGTAAGTCCTTGGGATCCTTTCCCACACTTTTCCCAAATGTAGGTACCATAAATAGCGATGAAAAGATGATATTGAAAACATTAAAACTTATAGAGTAAAAGTAAATAATCATTCATAGAAATAACAATGACGATGTCAGAAATTTACAAAATAGCTATGTTGGAAAAAGTAGACAAAGTGAAAGCTCAGACGAAGAATGCTTAAATAAAGTAGAAAAGTAAATACATAATAGTATTTATGTTTGTGTGTTGATGATGTTTTTCTTGATGATCTTCCCCAAGACTGTCTTTATGCTATTTATAGGCAATACCAAGCGATAGTTTTCCTGAACTCATGTCAACATCCACTTGCCAAAATTTCAGCTCCTTAAGGTCACATACTCCCAGCTTTCTCTCCCATTTTCTTTTACGTGTTAATTTCACCCAGGTATCATGAAGTAACTTCTACCCGTATGACTTCCATATGCCACCATTAATAAAAATCCATGAGGCCTTGTATTTATATACATATATTATAAAGCCTAATAAGGAAAGCAAACTTAATAAATTTTATCTTTACTAACACAATATGGGTTTTTTTTTTGTTGAAGAACACAATATGGGTTCTATAATCATATTTAACCCAATTTTATTTTAGAGCGAACACATACACACGCAATTTATGCCAGAAAAAATTACAATAATTCAAATTCATATAAGCAAGGTATTAAAAATTGAATCAATCATTAAATCAATTGAAATACTAGTTCAAAATTCAATAGTTCAATCTTGATTGAACCATAATCAAACTGATATTAATAAAATTAATATATTTTTAATTTTATATGTTATATATTATATAAAAAAATGAAAAAATGTTATTAATAAGTTTCATAATTTAATATTAAAATCTAAATAAGTTATTATTTATCCATGATTATATTTTGAATATGAAATAATCAACTAATTATTTATTATTATATTATTTGTTAAGTAAATTTATTATTAATAATAATTTTGTATGATAATAATGCTTATACAATATTATAATGATGATAGAAAATAAATTTGTACATAAAATAATACTATTTAGCATTAAAAATAATGTTATTTCTTCTTTAAATTAAAAGTAATTTTTTTAAAATAAAAAATTGACTGATTCAAACATATTATGAATTGCTTTATGAGTGATTCAAATTGGTTCATGACTGATTTTGAATTTAGTTGATTTTTCCATTTATCCAAACTGGACCATGTATCGGATCCCAGTCTGACTGGTCAAACTGGTTGGTCTCATTTGATTTTTTATACCATGCATAAAAGCTTTGCATTTCTTTCACTAAGTATTAATAAAAATATGCCCTTTATATGAAACTTGAGAAATTAGTTATAATACAACTAACAAGATTCCCATACATAGCACATTGCACGGGATGTTTTGATAAACTAATTTTAAAAAATATATTTAGTAAATTATCACACCATATAATTTTTTAAAATATTCATATTTAATTCAAATAAATTGATTTTTATTATTTTTATTATTATTTATTTTTTAAAATATTCATACAATCGAGGGCAATTTTTTGTCATTAAACTTCTATGAGATAGCAACTAGGGGAATGGGTTATGCTAAAAATAAAATAGGATTCATGTATGGAATTTTTCCTATGCCATTACCAATTTTGAAAACTACATTATTCTACTCATTTTAATCGGCATTGTGAACACCCTATTTTGTCCAGGTATTTTAAAATATATATATATATATAAAGAAGTATGAAAAATGAGAAATAAAAGAAGTAAAACAAAATTCTCTTTTAAACAGGGAAATTAATAATTGTAATTTAATTTTAAGACCCAAATACGTCTTATTAGAATTTGATATCTGAAATTTGAAATAAAGAAAAGAAGAAGAAAAAGAAGGTGAAAAAAAAATAAAAATTAAAATTAAAATCTAAAAAAAAAAGAAAAGAAAAGAATGAAAAAAAAAACAATATATATATTTGGGCTGAAGTATTTCAGCCCAAAAACATATTTGGGATGAAATGCTTCAGCCCAAACATGTCACGAGCCCAAATGAGGGCTTGTGGACAAGGCTTTAGGGCGTAGCCCTAAAGAACGGAGGGAGGGGGAGTACACCAGGAGAGGGGACGCGAGACAGAGAGGAATGGAACCGTGAGAAAAGAAAGGGAAGAGGGCAGAGGAAGGCAGCCGTGAGAGGCAGAGGGCCGCGAGCATGAGGAAAAATCAGAGAGAGGGAGAGAAAGCCGTGAGGGGGGGCTGTGGGAGTGAGAGCGAGAGACAGAGGAAGCCCTAACCTAGGACTCAGGTGAAACACCGCGAGGGATCCACGGGGAAGTAGAGCGAGAGATGGAGGAGGCGAGACAGAAGCCGAGGGAGCCATGGTATGAAGGCAAGGAAGAGAGAGAGGACAGAGGGAGCACAGAAGGAGCTCGGAGCAGAGAACCACGAGGAAAAGAGGGAGGAAGGGAAACCGAGGGAGACAGAGTGAGATCCAGAGACAAAAACAGAAGGGGACTGCGTGCGTGAGCCAGAGGAGCTGTGAAGAAGAAAATAAAGGAAGGGGGCCGCGAGGAAGGAAAACGAAGAGGGACAAAGACATGAAGGTGAGGAAGCATGAGCTAGAAGAGGCGGCGAGACTGGACGAGACTTAGAAGCTAAGATCAGAAACAGAGGGAGCTGTGCGTGTCTGTGAGGAAGCTGAAACAGAGTGAGCTAGGGGAGAGGTAGCCATGCGCGAGGTTGAGGGAGTACAAACAAAGGAGAGGATGAGCAGAACGAAGTTGGTAGTCGAGTTTGAGGAAAAGAGGCATCTTGAAACCCCAGAGGTAATTTCTTGATTCTGAGATTCCTTTCCATACGGATCCTTAGCTAGATTTGGCTTGTCTATTCCTCCCTTACTGGTTCTCTGTTTCATTTTGATCAGTTTGGTTGCCGGTTAGATCTTACATCTTGCTTATACTATCATTGATTAGGGATCTATCTTCAGAAACCTCATTTGTGTAAGTGTTCTTCTGATATGTCATTATTGGTGCCCTATTTCTGGTTGCTGCATTTAAGATGTGATGAATTCACTAGTTTGGTTGGTACCTCGGAGAAGCTCTGTTTTATTGCTAGTAGTCATCCTTAGGTTTTGCTCGTGTGCTGTGTTTCTTGTCTATTGACTGAAATTGATTACTAGGCTGTGTCAATTCATCTTGTATTATTAGCTCATTATGTGAGTGAATTTGATCTCCTTTCGGGACCACATTTGTTTTCCTTTATTTGGTTATAGTTTGTTGGGAAAACAATGATGTCTCTACCTTTAGTTGACATTGGAGAAGGACAGGGGGTTGCTTTTCCTTTATACATATTTTGGTAAAGTTTATGGGTTTCTTTCTATCCAAAAGTTGATGTTATATTGCATGTATTTGGAACTTGTTTATCTGTTGTGAATGAAGTATTGTAATTTAGAGTGGATTCGACTGTAGGATGGAAATATTATGCATGAAAATTTCAGTCCACAATCGTGTTTTAAGGCTTCTCTATGCTTTGATTTATGTGGCTCATCTATGCTAGGGCCATGCTTATAAGGGAGTTTGATTTGAATACAAAATTTGAGCCATTAGAATCATGTTCCAAGTCACGCCCATTACTCTTGGCTTTGATGTTTTAAACCTCTATTTGCCGTCACAAGCTCATTGACTTCTGTTTGGGTTTACTTTCATGCTGGAAAATTGTAATATAGCTTTTGTAGGTCTGACCAAGTCTAACCAAAATCTGCTCTTACTATTTTCGAATCTATTTTTGATGTGTTGGATGTGTATTATTTCAAAATCTATTTTTGGTTAGTCTGAAACCTCTTGTTGACATTTCAAAATTGTCCCCAAATATCTAATAAATACTAATGCTTTTGTATTTTCTTTTGAGCACCATAGGGTATGAGGTCAAGCTTGAAAAGTGGGAGTTGTTCTTGTCAAGACAAGAGAGGGACACAAAGGCAAACTACAAATTCCAATGGAACTGGTACTGAAGGAAGACAAGGGAAGAGTTCATTTTTTTCTAATTTGTCCTATAATTTAATCTATGATATGATTATGTTAAGTAGGCTCATGTACTCATATGCTTACATAGGTGCACACACCTTGATAAATTGTATTTGGTGGTGTTTCTTTTACAATTTTGATTTTTATTAGTTGTTGATTTCTTTTCTTTTCGCTTTTAGAATTTGTCACGAGGGATTAAGTCTCCGTGAGCGAATATTTAGGATGTTAGTAAAAAGTGCCATGAGTAAGGAGTCACCATGGTATTTATATTGGCAATGCCATAAGTATTTCTGGGTTCGAATGATCTCTTTCATTTATTTATTTATTTATTTTATTTTATTTATTTAAAATAAATGATTAAATTTAAAACCCTTTATTTTAAATTTCTCTTTACCTTTGTGCTCCGAGTGGTAATACCGTGAGTATTTAGGTTTCAATCAGCGAGTTATGAGTGATAAATCGCCATAGATCTTGATTGATTTGTTTAAAATAAAATAAAATAATAACACATATATAATTGTCATACTTTAAATTCCTATTTTCGCTTTTCTTTTTAAAATAAAAATGGGTTACTATGGCTCTATTTATTTTATAATAAGACAAGAAAATAAAAATGATTTATGTAAAAAAAAACTTATTTTTTTTTATTTTATCCTTCAAATCTTTATTTTTACACAGTTTGCCTCGAGTGGCCTCACCGTGGGCATTTAGGTGCAAATTAGTGAGCTGTGAGTGAAAGAGTCACCACAGATCGTGATTGATTATTTGTCTAGAAAATAAATAAATAGACAAATAAATAAATAATACATATATATAAGTCATATTTTTAAATTTCTTTTATTGCTCTTCTTTTTATAAAAATATGTTATCATATTTACTTTTATAATTTAATATAAGGAAATAAAAATGATTTATGCAAGATATTCATTCTTCCTCAATTTTATCTCTTAAGCAGTTTTTAAGGCTTTTGCCCCAAGTGGTAACACCGTGGGTATTCAGATATTGATCAGTAACTTGTGAGTGATAAAGTCACCATATATGCTGATTATTTCTCTTCGAAATATATGTGATAATCACATTTTGTATTTTTCTTAATATTTCTCCTATAAATAAGTAAATATTTGTTAAAAGGATTTTATCTATTTCTATTTTTATAAAAAGAAAATAAAAATGATCTGTACAAAAATTATTTATCTTTCTTCAGACATTTCTTTAATCTTTACGCCTATCCACCTTGAGTAGTAACACCGTAGGCATTTACATACCAACTGACGAAATATGAGTGATAAAATCACCACATATGTTAGTTAATCTTTTAAAATTGTTTTTTACATTTTATTTTATTTTATTTTTTTAAATGAAAAAGTGATGATAAGAGTAAGACATAGAAATTAAACTATCTTTTGCAAATTAAAATGCAACTACCAATTTTGACAATCGCTTTATTTGTAGAATGATAATTCATCTTCCAAACTTCTCTTTTTTAAAAAATAATAATAATATATATATAATAAAATATATTAACCTAGTGACACGCATTTATAGCCCGAACTACATCGACTTTGATCCTTATCGCAGGGTATGTAGGCCCTAGACTCTAATTTTGAGTTAAGTCCACTTTTTGTAAATAAATAACATTTTCCTCTTATTTTATTTTTCCCAACTTCTCATATTTTCACTTTATTTTTATTTTCGTTTTTACATTTTTTTATTTTTGCATGTGAATGGTTAAAAGGCAATCAAAATAATTTTTTTAAAAACCATAAAAATTGCATGATCAACTTAAGATAATCGTTCTTATGAACGGGTATTGTGGGGGTACCTAACACCTTCCCCACTCACAATCGTACTCCCGAACCCAACTCTGATTCACAGACCATCCTTTTCCTTTTATTTCAGTTTTCCAAAATTTTAAGGAAAATTTTGGTGGTGACTCCTCCGAAATCGCCCTCTGTTGAGCAGGCCGATTTCTCTCTTTTTCTTTCATTTTCCGTGTCATCTGCATCGCGTCTTCGAGTGCAACAAGCATGATTTTAGACTAATTATCCCTAATGTCACATTCATATTGGAGTTTAATTAAATGGAATTAATCATGTTTAATTCAACAAATCAAGGTTTGTGCTAATTAGAGGATTTTTCATTCAATTAAAATATCATTTTCCCTTTTACTCCTTTTCTCTCTTTCACTCACTATTTTATTTTCTTTTCCATTATCTTCTTACTCCATTTGACATTTCTACCCATCCCTCTAATTTAATGGACTTTGGTTTTCTTTATTTAGGCCATGGACATTTTTTTAAAAAGTCCAATTTATATTATCAACTTTTATTTATTTTGTTTCACCACTTTCTTACCACTTATTCACTTGAATTTCTTTTCCCATTTTTTCCTCATAAATAGCACAAAATTCTTGCCCATTTTTCACCATTGGATTGCACTCTTATCATCATTGAAAGACCTAGATTAATTCTCACATAATTCTTTTATTTTGTGACAAAATACTTTAATCATTTTATTTTTATTTTATATGGATAATCTTTAAGATAACTTGGAGGCCAAGTTAAGGGGCTTAATTTCCAGAAGTTAATCAACCCAATTAACCTCCCAATTAATAAATCTAATTAGTCTTGCATTGGTTTAGTATAAGGATACAAGCAAAGTTAGTGTATGGTAACTTGCACTGTAGGAGTCCAAGGTGGTTAAGACTCATTGGAGGCATTATTCAACTGATCTCCCTAGTCCAAATTAATTAATATTGAGCTAGGATTGTCAAATTCTTTAGTGAAGGTCCATGGTTTGTGTTGGTTGTTTGTTTATTTTCTACATTTTAGTTTAGTTGCATAGTTTAATTATTTAATTGCTTTCTTGCATTTTGATTTTGACAAAACCCACCCTATTTTCATTTTCTCATATTTACATTTAATTGCACTTAACTCGATCAATTCCAATCGTCAATTTCTTAGATTCGACCTCGGTTGCACCATTAGACTATATCTTAAATCGAGTTAATTTGGTTATCCTATGGTAAGGTTGCCAATACCACATAGACTACTGGAATGAAATGATAACAAAAATAACATGTGACACCCTACTGGTAAAAAATAACGAATCTCTAACGGTAGGGCCTACATTGTTATGATTTTAAAAAATGAGGGTAACATTGCAACAAAAAATAATTTAGGGTATCAATAGCAATTTTGAGATTACTTCGATGATAGATTTGCATATTAACCTGTAAAAAATAATGTCAAATAATTTTAATTTTATTTGTCATTTATTTAATTTATTTTATTTCAATATTGAAAAAAAGCTCCAAGTGTCTCTTCAAGTCTATTTGGTTCAATGGAGGGAATTAGAAGAAAAGATTTTAATGGAAGGGATCACTGGAGAAGGGATTGGAGAGATTTAAAATTTACTTGTTTGGTGGAATTAAATGAAAATAGAGTAAATAAATTTTAATGAAATCTTATTTAATTTAGGAAAAGATTAGAGGCATTATACTCTCTTCCTTTTAAAAAAACCCCAACTTAAGGGAAATAAAAATGGAATGAGTGAGGGGATTTCTATGTGTGGAGAGGAGAACAATTCCCTTCCAATTCCCCCTTAGGCTCTGTTTGGTAGGAGGGAAGGGAAGGGAAGAATTTTAATGGAGGAAAGGGAGGGGAAGGAGAGATGAGATATGGAGGGAATGAGAGGGAAAGGAAGGGAAGTGGAGGAATTTTAATAATTTGTTATTTGGTTTAGGAGGGGAGGGAAGGGGAAGGAAATTAATAATAATTTGATTATTTTATCTTTGAAATTAAAGAAGTTTTCTATCATTTGTATAAGTATAAAAAATTTCAGTTTTGAGTATACTTTAATATTTTATACTCAATACTAAAATTTTTTATACTTACTTTTTAAGATATAAAACTTAATTGTAATATTTTTTAATATTGAGACATTTAAATAAATATTTTTATATTTTTAAAATTTTTTATCAATTTTTTATATATTTAAAATATTTTTTATTAAAACAAAATAAAAAAAAAACGGGAACAGCTCTCCCAGCGTATCCCCTAATCTAGGGGGACACATTTTGAGGGGCCCCCTCCCTCAAAATATCATTCTAGCCAACTCCCTTTCCTTTGTTTGGTATGAATTTATTTTATGAGGGGGAGGGGTTCCCTTCCCTCTCCCTGCACCTAATAAGGGGTTAAAAAATTTTGTAATAATATATATGGGCTTTCTATGAAAATACAAATGAATATGATCATGTTTGGTCTTACAAGACAATAAATTTATAAAGCCCATTTACATATTTTAAGCCTTAAAATAATTATCTTTAGATTTAAAAAATTAAATTGAGGCTTGTGATGTTTTAAAATCGTAATTATCTTACATGTGGTACTAACGGATCATAATCGAGCATTGTTAAGACCAAATGAAAGTAACACTCCCACTGCAAATCAAAAGCATTTTTCTTTTCCTTTTTGTTACATTTGAGAACCATTGGTTACTTGGTGGTAGTTATTTTGATATTTATAAATGTATGGTTTTCTAATTTTATAACTATAAAAATGATCATTGATAATTGATAATTATGAATAGTGATGTATATTTTATTCTTTTTGGTAATACCAATCCGTTTAATTCACATTAGATTTCTACTAGTGTTAGTTCAAACAAGAAAATAAGAAAAAAGCTCTTCACAATAGCTATCTTTATGCAAAAATAATCATGTATATTTTGTTTTGCAAAAATAATTAAGAAAAATTAATATATAATATAAAAGTATAATGAAACTTCACTAAGGTAAATAGTATGACTCCATATTAGGATCCGAGTCCTTCTTTTATTTTTTTTCTTTTTTATTTGGATGGATTCCTTTTTTCGCGTGTCCTTCAGTACAAATACACGGGAAGAAAAATCTAGCTAAAATTCAAAAGTAAGGACATCATTAAATCAAATTGCAATGGGCAACCTCAGAATAAAAATTGTTCATATCTAACATTTTTCAGAACTTAAAAAAGAAAAATACGTATCTTGAATTTATCTCCTCCGAATTGGATCGAATCCAGGTCCGATTAGAAAAAAATTTGGTTTTTGATATAATTATTTTTTTAAAAAATTGATTTTAGGTAAAAAATTTGATTCTTATCCCAAAAAATTAATTTTGATATCAAAAATTAAATATTTTTAATTTTTTCCCAAAATCTGTGTTTTTTTTTGTTTTGCCAGATGCCTCTACACCCCATTTATTCACCGTAACAATAGATGAGATTGAATGATGTTTGATATTATTTTAAGAATATAGGATGAAATTTATTTTTTATATTATATCAAATGCAAATATATGTGAAAAAGACAACAATACCTTTAACATTAAAAAGAAAAAAAAAAAACCCTCCTTCCTCTTGGACAACCGGCCACCACCACCATCAACCACCAAGAACAACCCCGGGGCACCACCATAAACAACACCGTTCACCACCATCCATCATTTTACAGATCTGGTCAAGCTCAGAACCTGACATATACCTCTAGTCTCTTCACAAAGTACGCGGAATCCAAACGCAGCCAGTGCCCAACTCCATTTCCAATTGCGAGATCTCTTTGACCTGCCATACTCGTCTTTTGCTGCTTACACCCGCAATGTACGCCCCGAGTTCCTTTGTTAGTTCTGTTTCTTTTCAATCAGATCTATATTTGTGTTTAATTTGCATGCGATACTTCCTGTAGCACTGTTTATCAACTCTAGGGTTTGGGAATTTGATGTATTATGATTATTTCCTTGTTTTTTCTCGTATAAAATCCATAGAATCTTATGCAATAAACGGCCCAAATTAACTTCTAGCTCTCACTTGATTCCTGTAGAAATAGAGTTATAATAAGATTTACAAAATTGAAATGCTTTAGCTCTTTGCAGTTGAATCCAGTTTTCTTCTGCATTAAATCAATGGGGAGCTGATATTTAATGCTATTAATTGAGATTGTTATATGCTAGGTTTCCCGACTTAGTTGAACTTAGCTTTTTTCTGCATTGAACTTAGCTCCTTTATGCATTCTACACATTCAATATTGAAGCTTGATAGGCTACAGTCTTTTAGTGATAACCCCTTTTTTTATATGGATTAATCTAAGGCCAGAAATGATAGTAGACGATGCTTGTTAGGTTTTTGCTAGTTGCTGATGCTTGATGCTATTAACTTTTTTACAATATGTTTTGTGGTGCTTTGGATAACATCTTTAAAATGGGAAAAATGCTTTCCAAGATTTTTAAGGCTGGGTTTATGGTTTAGTAAGGCTTAGTATGCATACATACATGAGACTCCTTCTAACCAGCAAATCCCATGTGATTCTTATGGAGAATCTGCCTGCTAAATCCCCAAGAATCATAATCCACTAACCAAACAGCTAAGAAAACAAAGAATGGCAACAAAGCCTCAAAATAATAATAAAAAAAAGCATTAAAGCCTGAGAATAATTGCATGTTAAATGTGATTCCTAGCATTCCCTCTTAGGATGGGTATAGCGTAGAGCTAATATTTGCCATTCTTCTTTCTTGGCATTTGGAGGTTGTCCAAAAAATTTATTCCTTGTCAGTTGTCACTTTTCAGTTTTAGTTTCTGAGCCATTGACTTCTTCATTATTCCTTCCCATGGAGTCTGTGTGGTTTTTCCCCCTTTTTCTTTGTCACTCCACTTTGTGGTGAGGATCTTAGTATTGGGCATCCTTACCTCACTTTTTGTGAGGTATAGGCCATAGTTATCTCACACTAACCGTAAGTGTTTGGTTTTCTCATGCTAACCATCAACATATGGAAATATAGAACAAAAAAGGATGATGTTGAATGGTTGGAGTATTATAGTGCAGGTGTTTAGGGAATGGAAGATGATGGTGGAATGAAAAAATTTGGGTAACAAGTATAGGAAAGAAATAAATGCTAGCTATGGGCAAGAAACAGGGAAAACTACAAGAAATGCAATTTAGATGCAGCAAATTCTGGGCTCCTATGATTTGGGTTTTGACAGCATTGTTGTTAAAATTGGACCGTGCTGGCTAATTCAACTGGTAAACAAGTGGTTTAGGAAACCATTCAAACTTACATTTCTTCAACTTCGTTTTAAAACTTGCTGTTGGGAATCTCAATCCTGGGACTCCTTGCCAGGTTCGTGGCACACCATCCATTGCTCTATCAAATTATACTTATCTATTCTGTGCACAATTTTATTTCTATATTCTCTTGCAAAATTCTATGTAGCTAAGTTCAAATTCTTTTCTGGCCAAAATAAAAAAATAGAAATTCTTTGTCTTGGTTCTAAATTGCTAACAAAGCTTTAAACATTGCACCTCCAGTATGGAAGCCAACATCTAATTGAGAGCCACTATCTTGTTGGATATATATGAACATTGCATGGTTTTATCTAAATATATTTCATATTTCCCATAATTATGATTTATGAGTGGAATTATACGGCTATCAATATTTCATTGTGTTTTAATCTTGTATTGATAAAATAATTTTTATTATATTCAATTTCCTTTTGTGAAATGTACTGGTGAGTTGATATATTAAACATTTAATTCTTGTAAAAGTTTGCCCTTCGTACTTCTATGTGACAAAATTTGATGGTTCTGTTTACTAGTGAATAAAAAACTAGATTAACGAGTAAAATTGAATTTAAATATTATGTCATGTTCTCACTGAGGAAAAATATTATGTCACGCCTGGTTTTATTTTCATGTTAAGGCCTTGTTTGCTTTGCGGAATATTTTTTATAGGAACAGAAATGTGAATGAGAATGGAAATGGAAATGAGTTTTGATGGAATGAAATAATTATGTTTAATATGTTATGGAAAGGGATAAACTTTTAGTCTCAAATTTAAGTTTGGTTGGATGAAAATAAGTAAGATTAGAAAGGAAATATGGTCAAATAACTTTAATGCAATAACAACATTAATCTTATCCCACTAATGTGAGGCAAACTGTCAAATAACTTTAATACTTTTAATAAAAATATTCATTTTTTATTAGTAATAATGTTTTTTAGAGTAAAATGCTCTAATCTCCTTCTTATTTCACCTTAATTACAGGGGTCTTTCTCTATTTTGGAAACCTATACTTTAGTCTAATTTATTAACATTGTTAGGAATATTCCTAAAAGATTCCAAAAATATTATTTTTTGAAATTAAAAATTATATTAACCTTAATCATATTTATCAATTTATCTCTCATTGTATTAAATTCCTAATTCAAGAAGTTGTTCTTTTTCATGTTCTTTTACAAAATTCATTTTGATTAATTTTTCATGGGTTATAAAATTAATAAATTTTATAATATGATCAAAATTTTATCATTTTTATAATATGATAAAATAATTTAAAAAAAAATATGTGTTTGAAAATTTTCTTTAACCAACATTTGTGTTTAAAAAATTATCAAATGAATAAGTTTAAAGAAACGTGTTTAAGTGATTTACAATTATAAAATTATTCATCGATTAATTTTATAATATAATAATAAAGTTTAAAAATATATGTATTAATTTTTTTTTTTGGCTAACATAGGTGTTTAAATTGTTTTTAAAATTATATTTATGTCAAAAAGGGTATTTTGGTCCAAAAAATTTAAGCATATGGTTTAGCGGTCAATTAACTGTTTGGATGGATGGAAATGGAATCTTAAAAATAGAGGGGAGAATTGTGTAGCAAAACTTTTGATTTCAAGGGAGTTCTGTGTAGGTTTTTAAAATAGAAAGGAGGTCTTCGTAATTAAGGTAGAATAGGAGGTAAAATAGAAGGGAGGTCGGTGTATTTTACTCATTTTTTAAGTTATTAATAATTTTGTTCAACAATTAAATATTTTTTTTATTTTTAATTAAAAAATGTAGTGCAAAACATTGTTTTTGGGTGTAGGTTTAGGATATTTAAGTCATTTTACTTAGCTTTCTAGAAATGCTAATTTATTCCTTCACTTTTAGGTTGGAAAGGATATTCTGTTATATGTGAGTATGCTCTTTCCAATTTTGATGGGTGCAATTGACGTATGTGGCTTGTATTAGAGTTGAGTTAAATTACTACGATTTCCAAAGATGGAGGGTATCATTGCGCCTAAAAATAGTTTAGGGTGTGGGTAGTGACTCTAGTAATATTTCAGGGGTAGATTTGTACTTTAAATTGCCACGCATGATATTTTTTCCTCCAATTAGGATGCCACGTAGGATGCCATTTGGGATAAGCTGGTAAAAAAATGACATGTGGCACACTAATAGTCAAAGATAACGGATCTCTAACGGTAGAGGCGACATTGCTACAATTTTGAAAGATGAAAGGTAACATTGCTGCTAAAAATAGTTTAGGATACCAATAGTGATTTCAGGAATAGTATAAGGGTAGATTTGCATATTAACCCTTAAATATATAGTGTAAAATGAATGATTGAAATGAGGAGAAACAGTGCGGCTTTTTCTGCAACTGTCATTTTACCTTCTACGTTCATTCAAGCGACTGGAAATGAATTAGAGGTTAGGGCACTCCTTGTACACTTATTACAGCTCCTTCCCCAGAGATTACCCAAAATGCATGGAACATTAATTGTTGGGCTCCCATTCCTGCTCCCTCTCATTGTCTTTCCTCTGCACCAATTAGATCCGACGGAGTTTACCATCATCATTATCATCCATATCTAAAACTCGAATGCAGTCATACTGACAAATCCAAACGGATCAATTTGATTGCGTTCACCTCATTCCTGGTACTCTCAGCTAAAATATGTGGTAAGCTTTAATTGCTGATGTGCTCACGTTGTTGCTATTTTCTTGTTATCAAAACCTATATTTGAATCTGTGATCTAATGATTAGAAGTTATGGCCTATTAGGTTTTATTATTGTAGATATTTTTATGTTCTCTGCTTGGTGGAGCTTAGATGGACTCAGTGCCTGAATTTTTTCCTCTTTAGTGTATCTCCCTTGATGTTTATGCGTTTTACTCATATTTGAATCTGGTACTCTCAGCTGAAATATTTGGTAAGCTTTAATTGCTGATGTTGTTACTATTTTCTTGTTATCAAAACCTGTATTTGAATCTGTGATCTAATGATTAGAAGTTATGGCCTATTAGGTTTTACTGTTGTAAATATTTTTATATTCTCTGCTTGGTGGAGCTTAGATGGACTCAGTGCCTGAATTTTTTCCTCTCTAGTGTTTCTCCCTTGATGTTTATGCGTTTTACTCATAATTCACGAGACTAGCAGTCCTTTGGGCTTAAAATGAAAACAAATGTCCTTTAATTATTGATTTTAATTATTGGTTTGTTTGGAGATACCCGATGCATACTAGGATTGCCGTAGGTTATACATCTTCTTTTCAAGTAACTGCTTATTACGTTGGCACCTGGTCCCAGATAAGCCTCCTTGTTCGCTTCATTATATTTTGGTTTAGTGATCATTCTTTTGAATAGTAAAAAATACCTCAAGCTCTTTCTAAATTATTGTTGTTGGTTCTAGAGAAAAAATGTTTAATACGATATCTCTTGATTTTTGTCCATATCACCATATTTCTACCCAGGCCTTTAAATATATAACCAAATAATAGGACCTAATATCGGGTTTTGTTCTTGGGCTGCCTACCCTGTTTTATTTGTTTACTAGTTGCACACGTCTTATTTCTTTATATTGTGCGCCACTGTATTTACTTGGGTTACATCACTTGTTAGCCAATGCTTCTCTCATCATTTCTGTGCCTTTTTTCTTTAAAGTCACATGCCTTTTATAAGGTGTTGCATTTTGTAGTTTGATATTATCTATGCCTACCAATGCATGCTTATTCTTTTGCTCCTATTTTCCTTGTCTTGTGTAGCACCATCTTTCAATGGCCAACAGAGCTCAAATTCCTACAAGAAATTCAGCACTCATTGCTATGATTGCAGATGAGGTGAGACTGTTGTGTTGTTAACCCTTCTGTTGGGGATTTTTTTTTTCTTGTGTTGGGGGGGAGGGGGGGGGGAGAGAGCACGCTAGGTTGTAGATTATAAATGTGTTTTGATATAGTATAGTATTGACACGTTTCCAGTAAATGTACCTCTAGATATATCTGCGACTTATGAAGGTTTAAATGATTTTTGTGGCTATTTATTTCATGTCTCCCTCCCCTACTTTTTTTGTACGTAGGTTTTTTTTATGATTTGGGTCTCTGAGAGGAGTCTGTTACTCTGCTATGATGTAAACAACACTGGGATTTTCGAGATTTTATTTGGTATGGCTATATAAATCTTCTTACACCATCCAAGACTAGTCAATAAATTAATAGTGTGGTTGCCTTAGTGTGTCTTAGTGCTTATAAGCTTCTCACTGTGTTATATTTTTCCTGAACCATTTTACTGTTCTGCTTGTAACTACTTTATTGAATTTCACGCAGGACACTGTAGTTGGATTTCTGCTGGCCGGAGTGGGCAATGTTGACTTGCGTAGGAAGACAAATTACCTAATTGTGGACTCAAGTATGCCACTAAAAGTCAACTCATAAATCTTATGATATGACCACTCTTTCTAAATAATTTGTACAGTTTATAGTGGCTACCTGCCATCTTAAATGTTGTTTAGATTGTAATTTGTAAGCAGGTGCATGTATTTTATAACTGCTTTTGAAATATGTTGAGGGCATCAACTGTGAAATTCCTACAAGAAACCCTAGATGAAATTCCCACTGCAATGACCTATTACCCTTTGCTACAATATAAAAAATCTATTTAATAACATCAATATTCTGATATATAAAGAAAGCTCTAGCTTATTGAAATGCTGCTAGTTATGACTGTTATAGTGTGTGATTGTGCGCGCGCGCGCGTGATTTATATGTTCTTTTGATATATTAGGTACTGTAAGGGACCATGCAGGAACAACAGTTATCCGTTGAGTGTTTAATGTAATGTTGGTACTATAGTATTCTTATGTCTTATCTCTTTGCTTGTCTTTAGAAACAACTGTTAAACAAATTGAAGATGCTTTCAAAGAGTTCACAACAAGGGAAGATATTGCAATTGTGCTGATCAGCCAATATGTAAGTTATTTTTGCATCCTGAGACTAATTCATAACTCACAAATGGCTAAGCCTTCTGCCCATGTACATGCAAATCTAGTCAAAACCAGCAATTGCTCCTTGATGAAGCAAACATGATCGGCATATTGCTAAAGATCCTCACTGTATGATAGCTTATCCTGTGTATTGATAAGATTTTTTTTCCTTTGCCGGTGATCACATTGATCAAATTTTTTTTCCTGGTGATCGTGTATTGATCAGATTTATTTATATTGAAACTCTGCCAAAACCTTTTAAATGATATTAGATATAGCACAATCTTATTTAACTGGACCAACTGGAGTTATGATAATTCTCCAGTACTAGGTCTAGGCGCTTTCTTGCTCATCAACTTTTGGGGTCTGTACTCTGTCTCTCTCTCTCTCTCACACACACACACACACACACACAAATTCCCTGTATATAAGCAGCTTTTTTTCTAAACGTATTCAACTGAGACACACACACAAACATCATTTGTGGGATAATCTGTTATTTTCGTTGATTTTCAAGAGCGCCATAAAGATTTCTCTTCCTCTGCAAAAACAATATTTTATGGAGTCAGATTGGTACAAAATTGATTTATTTTAATACTATATCAACCACTGACTCCTGCCTTCATTCATGAATCATGATTGGTTGGTAGTTTTTTTTTTTTTTTCCTTTTGTGTTTTAAACGTTCATAACCTTGAAATTGATTTATGTTCCTCGGGCCCTCGTCCATAAACTTGAAATTGTGCATATGTTTATTTGAAGACCTAATTCTATATCCTTCATTATTCAGGTTGCAAATATGATAAGGTTTTTAGTTGACAGTTACAATAAGCCTGTTCCTGCAATACTGGAGATTCCATCCAAAGACCATCCTTATGATCCTGCGCATGATTCTGTCCTTTCACGAGTGAAGTACCTCTTTTCTACTGAATCTGTGGCATCTGGGAGACGTTGAATGCTTATTTAATTTGAAGCTTGTTTTATTTTGCATTGCCTCTGTTGATTGTATGTTTAAGCATTCCCCCATAACCCTCGTTCGTTGAATTGTAACTTGAATACTTTAGCTTTTGTGGTTTTTTTTTTTGGGAATAAATTATAATAAACGTCCTACTGAAAGGGGATGTTGTTGGTATGAATATAGGCAGTACTACTTCACTGCTTAATATGGCTGAGTTTGAAATCCTTTCTTCCATCATTGGAAGAGATTTGCGGCATTCAACCCTAAATTTGCAGATTAATTGAAGTTGATTTGCACGTGCCTAAACGCACACAATTTTTATTTTCATTATATCTACATATTCTACAAATATATTTCCAAATAGTTGGAAAATTGTTTTTATATACTCACTCAATTTTCAAATAGTTGTCATTTTGAAGTTCTGAGCGCAGATGAAAAAAAGCTGATATATAGTCTTGGGAGTTGCAAAATATTGTGATATTTTATTAAAATGCCTTTATTTGTTATTTTTAGTAAGAAATAGCTTAAGGAGTTATATTTCATTATTTAAGGGTAAAATGATGAAAAAATAATGTTTTATTAAATTTTAAAATGACAATTGTTTATAAGCAAAGTTAAAACCCAAAACTGATAATTGTTTAAAAATGGTGGGAGTACTAAACAATACCTATAATTGTATTATTCCAGGTGAGAGTGAACTAGATGAACTAACTGTAATGTTGATAAATGATAATGTTCCATAAGCACAGACTCTTAAATTCGCTTTTCATTTGGTGACATGGCTCATCTGACTAATTTGAAGGCTTTTAAATACGTAACAAGTTATAGGTTTGTAGCGCCAAATCTCGTTCACAAGGAAGTGCAGATATTTAATGAGTTGGTGAAAATTTCTGGCTCTTTCAAACCGTCCTGAGGAGATTTGGCTTCACCAAGCAACTTCTCCATGGCACTGCCAATGATCACACCATCAGCTCCCCATTCCACTACCTGTAGCAAATTACTCCCTCGGTTACTTTTTATAAAAGTCTTTTAACAAAATTACGCGAATTAAGAAATATAGTTAAAATTAATTAGAAATATTAAATTTGTCAAAAATTATTATGACATTTTTAAAATATCCTTAATAAAAATATTAATATCTATCTTTTATTAATGCTTAGAGAGAAAAAGTTAAAACTATTAATAGCATTTATAGAAATCACACATTAATGAGACCAGAGGGAGTATATAAGAATGATACTGTTATATAGCTGCATTGAGATAGAAGCACAATCAAGTATGAACGAGAACTAACCAGTTTCACATGCTCAGGTTTTGATATGCCAAAACCAACTACCAGTGGCTTTGTTGTTTGCTAATAAGAATCACTAAGCACTCAATAAAGGACTAAAATGCTCGAGTTGCATGCTATTTAACTTTCAGCGATAATGAATAAAAAAACTAGAACCAATACTTAATAGTTAAACCTCTTTAATTTCCTGCAAAAGAGATTGAACTTGATGGACTAACCTTTAATTCGAATCAGGAAATAATTAAGTTTCCTTGAGAGAATTTGACCTGAGAAAGAGATTCATGACATTTTATGTTTCAC
Organism: Adenanthera pavonina; assembly: GCA_026686845.1. Taxonomy (NCBI): domain Eukaryota; kingdom Viridiplantae; phylum Streptophyta; class Magnoliopsida; order Fabales; family Fabaceae; genus Adenanthera; species Adenanthera pavonina. Next base: position 18,956,843 of record JAIVEN010000017.1, read on the forward strand.
CGTTACTAAAATTCTGTTTTCCAAAACAATAGTATTACATGAATCCCCTTCTCAATTATTAATCTCAAAATAAACTTTGAAGACCCCCGCCCCCGCTCCCCCGGGGGGGGGGGGGGGGATGTATCTAGACAAAGTAAATAGCATCTAAGAAGGTTCACTTACCAAAACAACATAAATAATTGTTGTAAAATTTCTAGCTACAGCTACTTTCTTTATGAGGGCTGTCACACCTGAAAATGCAATGCGGATGGTGCAGAAAATGAAAGAAAAAGAAAGAAATCGGCCCACAATATAGGAGCCGATTTTGAAAGAGACCAACAAAATTTTAAGGGAAATTTTGGAAAACCGAAACAAAAAAAGAAAAAGATGGTCTGTGAATCAGAGTTGGGTTCGGGAGTACGATTGTGAGTGGGGAAGGTGTTAGATACCCCTACAACACCCATTCCTAAGAACGGTTACCCTAAGTTTATTATGCAATTTTTATGACTTTTTTAAAAATTATTTTGATTGCCTTTTAACCATTTACATGTAAAAATAAATATAAAAATAAGAAAAATGTAAAAATGAAAATAAAGAATAAAATGAAAATATGAGAAGTTGGGAAAAATAAAATAAGAGGAAAATGTTATTTATTTACAAAAATGGACTTGACCCAGAATTAGAGTCTGGGGCCTACGTACCCTGCAATAGGGATCAAAGTTGACGTAGTTCGAGCTATAAATGCATGTCACTGGGTTGATATTTTTTATTATATATATATTATTTTTTTTAAAGAGAAGTTTGGAAGATGAATTATCATTCTGCAAATAAAACGATTGCCACAATTGGTAGTTGCATTTTAATTTGCAAAGGATAGTTTAATTTCCCTGTCTTACTCTCATAATCACTTTTTCATTTTAAAAAAATGAAAAAAAACAATTTGAAAAACAATATTATAAAATCAACTTACTTATGTGATGAATTTATTACTCACATTACACCAGTTAGTACCTAAATGCCTACGGTGTTACCACTAGAGACGGATAGGCATAAAGATTAAAAAAAAGTTTGAAGGAAAGCAAATAATTTTTGCACAAATAATTTTTTTTTTATTTTTATTTTAAAAATAGAAATAGATAAGACCCTTTTAACACATTTACTTATTTAAAGGTGAAACATTGAGAAGAATTCAAAATGTGATTATTACATATATTTTCGAAGAGAAATAATCAGCATGTGGTGACTTTATTACTCATGAGTTACTAATCAATATTTGAATACCCATGGTATTACCACTCGGGGCAGAAGACTTAAAAACTGCTCAAGAGATAAAATTGAGGACAAATGAATATCTTGCATAAATAATTTTTATTTCCTTATATTAAATTATAAAAATAAATACGATCGTGATAACATATTTTTATAAAAAGAAGAGCAATAAAAGAAATTTAAAAATATGCCTTATATATATGTATTATTTATTTATTTATTTATTTATTTTTTAGACAAATAATCAATCAGGATCTGTGGTGATTTTATTACTCACAGCTCGCTAATTGACACCTAAATGCCAATGGTGAGGCCACTCGAGGCAAAAGGTATAAAAAATAAAGACTTAAAAGATAAAATCGGAAAAAATAAGTTTTTTTTTTGCATAAATCATTTTTATTTTCTTGTCTTATTATAACAATAAATAAAGCCATAGTAACACATTTTTTATTTTAAAAAGAAAAGCAATAAAAAGAATTTAAAGTATGACTATTATATATATATATATTATTACTTTATTTTTTTTTAAATAAATCAATCAGGATCTATGGTGATTTATCACTTATAGCTCGGTGATTGAAACCTAAATACTCACGGTGTTACCACTCGGAGCACAAAGATAAAGAGAAATTTAAAATAAAGGGTTTTCATTTTAATCATTTATTTTAATTAAAAAATAAATAAATAGAAGATCATTCGAACCCAGAAATACTTAAGACATTGCTAATATAAATACCATAGTAACTTCTCATTCATGGTACTTTTGACTGACATCCTAGCTATTCGTTCATGGAAACTCAGTCCCTCATGACAAATTCTAAAAGCGAAAAGAAAATGGTCACAATAAGGTATAAAAATTCATGCTATTGTTATCTGTGACCGTGTGTTTGGTGTGTACACAAGTATATCAAATATTATTTTAAACTTATCACATAGGAATCACCAATAAATTGAGCAAAAGGAATGATCACTCCCTCTCCTGTATTTTGCTTTCTTTCCATCTTTGCTTTGCTTTGATGTTCCCTCTTTTGGTTTTGACGAAAATGATTCACCCTTTCCAAGCTTGATCTTATGCTCCCACAGTGCACAAAAGAAAAAGAATGATAATGGATTAATATTTACCTTCAAATCAACCCAAAACATCAAGAATGATATTCTTTATAGAAGACAAAAACCATTATCACTCAAGAAATCCAAATCATTGTTCCACCATGAAGATATTGCTGTGTATCATGCTTTCAAGCCAAAGCAAGTTTATCACAACAAAAAGCAGGGAATTTGAGCTAAAACGTAGAGGAATACAGTCCTTTCACATGAGAATAAATATGGGCCAAAAGGAAACATTTCAAAATTTAAACTAAGGACTATATATACAACTAGATGACCAGTAGCCTTTTTCATGGAAGACATAGTCAAATGGGACATTTTAAAGGCTTAAAACCATACCATACCCCATAGTAATAAATCCAAGATTTATGACCGAAAATCATGATATATGATCGCTTCTCAATTTCAATAAAGGTATCCAAACATGCAGCAACCAAATCAGAACCTTCTTGGTGAGAAAAAAAAACATGCTTATATAATCCTTTTAAATTTAATGCTAAACAAATATCCAGTAGCCAACACTCAGTTTCAAGATAGACAAATTATATACATATTTATGACCAAAACAGTGTTTACATATGTGGCAACCAAATCAGTGCTTACGCACAGAAGCACAAGGTCATATGTAAACTTGGGAAGCCTATAACCAAATAGGTAAGTGCCATAGCATAATTCGATCATTAGATGTGAGGGACATGATCATTCTCTCTAAAGCATGACACCAAACTAATGAGCTTATGGCAGCAAAGACAAATTTAGAATATCAAAGCAAGGTGTAATGAGCAAGACTTGAAACTTGCAACAGAAACAAGATTCAAACTCAGTATTTAATCAAATTCTTCTCATAAGCACAGGTCATGGCAGAGATGAGCCACAGAAATAGAAGCACAGAGCAAACCTTAAAACACAACTATGGGGCTAGATTTTTAACACATAACATTCCTATCTCATAGTCAAATCAACTCTAAATTCAACACTTCATTCACAATAGACGAACAATTTCCAAATGCATGAAATGTAACATTAACTTTTAACAAAATTGTGTATAAAGGAAAAGCAACCCCCTGTCCACCTCCAATGTCAACGAAAGGTGGGGGCACCATTATTTTCCAAAGAAATTATAACCAAATAAAGAAGAACAAGATGGTCCCAAAAGGATATTCAAGTTCATTCACAGTTCCTGTGATGAGCTAATAACACAAGCTTAATCGACACAGCCTAATAACAAATTTCGGTCAATTGGCAGTAAACAGAGCACACAACCAAATCCTCAGGACAACTACTGGTAGTAAAACAGGGCACATAAACAAATCCGTAGGACAACTAACAACCTCATTCCTAGATTCAATATAGCATTCTTGACCCATTGATCGAAAACTTTAAAATTCGAAATACAGATTACCTGTTGAAGCTTCGTTGATCACTTCCTATTTCTTCGGTCCCACTCCCTCGTTCAAAGCTTCATTCATGTCCTTCATATGCCTCCTTCATCTCTTGTGCGTGGAACGTAGCTCGTCCCAATCTCTCCCCTCTGACTTATGCTTGCTCCCTCACTGTATCTCTCTCTTAGCCTCCTCCGCCTACTTGAGCCCTAGCTCCCTCTTGGCTTTTCTTTTCTCACCCGAGCTCCCCCCTCTCTGTGTCTTGTACTTCAGCCTTGAGGGCTCCCCTCAAGCTCTCTCTTTCCTTCAGTCTCCTATCTGCTGCCCCTCTCTCAGACTCTCACTTTGCTTCCCCATGGCTTCTCTATCTCCTTCACTGGGCTAGTACCGCCCCTGCCATCGTACTCTGCCTCTCACCCCGGGATCCCTCTGTTCTCTTTTTCTCTCCCTTGCCCATGGCTCTTTTCGCTTATACTCTCCAACCTCACATGCGGCTGCCTCCGTTTGTTCTCCCTCAACCTCGCACGTAGCTGCCTCTTTCTTTTTTTCATGCATGTCTCCCCTTCCTCATGGCAGAACCCTCGCTCCCCCCTCTTTGGATCTCACTCAGTCTCCCTCAGTTTCCCTTCCTCATGGCTCCCTCGGTTTCTCGTCTGAACCCTCCTACCTCGTGTCTTAGTCTCCTTCGGTTTTTCTCTTTGGATCTCACTCAGTCTCCCTCGGTTTCCCTTCCTCCCTCTCTTCCTCGCGGCTCTCTACTCCGAGCTCCCCCTGTCCTTCTTCTCACGGCCCCCCTCCCTTTTTGTTCTTCACTCATGTATTAGGGCTCAGGATGAGCTTCGGTCTAAGCCCCCAAATAGGATCACCTTGGCTGAAATAAGCCTAAGGTTGAAATTTTTTATTTTATTTTTTTTTTTGTTTCTATGTTTTTTAGTTTTGTTGTTTTTTTTTTATATTTTGAATTGATTGTTGATCCAAAATTTTGTGTTTAGGAAAAGAATTTGGATCATCAGCAACCCCAACCCCAATCCCAACACTTCTTCTTTTTTCATTTTTTGGTTTTTAAATTAATTATTTTAATTAACTTGATTAATTTTCATTTCATTTTATTTTTATTTTTATCATTTTTTGTTTGTTTTTATTTGTTTTTTTTATCTTTAATTTTTATTATTTGTTGTTATTATTTTTTTTCTTTTCAAATTTTTATGTATAAAGTCCGGACAAAATATAGTGTTCACAAGGGTCATACTTGTTATGGATACTAAATCGATTAGAAAATATTTTATTTTAATTGATCATAGTTAACACGCAAAAACAATTGTCAAATTGCAAAGAAGTGAATAGAAGAAACATTCTTAGAGCCTTGTCCGAGTTCCACTACTATATTCTAATTAGTAAATGTGGATCTAAATACAATGTGTAACATTATGTGTACCAAATATATAGAATAGAAATAGATACTAAAGAAAACTATATCAATTCAAAACAAATCATAGCTTTTTTATTGTATAGACACAGCATGTGAAAAAACAAAGAATTTTATATTCAAAAACTAGATTTTACGCCTTATACGTTGCATCAAGCCCTGAATTGGTTGAAAATCACATTGTTCATGACTTCTCATGAATAGTGTAGCTTCCTCTAGCTTATATATATATATATATTGTTGCACAAATGGCCTTTTAGCTAGCACTGATATCTTCTAAGAAGAGGCGACAATAAAAAACCCAAGTTCTTAAACCATGTCCAACAAAATGCAGATTTACTAATCCTTGGGAATGAAAATTCTGATTTTGTCAGCTAAAATGCAGTGATGAATAAACAATCTTCTGAGAACAGAAAGCATAGCAATGGACATTGAAAACCTGATCATGCTTTTCAGAAATAGTGAGAAAAATTATATATATAATTCATATATAGACATACCTTTTAAGAAAAAATTAACAAAAAAAAGGCCTTGACAAGCGTGAAGTGAATAGAGTTTTGGGAGAAGAGGGAGAAGAAAAAACCAAAAGGGCGAGTTATCATGGTTGAAAGTGGCTCTTACAAGATACACGAATCCTTCTGCTGCATCAACAATGACTTTCATTCGGTCAGTTGCAGTAGTGGGTGTTGTGAGGAGTACCTTAATCACATCAGAGGAGCAAAATCACCCAATCAACTAGATATATTCACTTACAAATAGATGAATTTTCCCCATAAAAAAGAAGAAAAAGAAAAAGAAAATATGCAATTAGTTATCTAACATTGAAATTACTTAACATTGGCAAGAAGTTGAATCCAGTTGAAAATATGTAGATAACTATAACAAGTTTCTCTGTTTCTCCATCACCCTTTGGCCTTTGCTGCTTGACTTGAGGATTTCATATCAATTAATTCATATTACAAACCAAAAAATGCACTTTACAACTAGTTCTCTACTATTATGATTAACAGCATAAGAGCATTAAAGTTTCTATTTAAAACCCGTGAGCAAAGTGAGAGAATATCATCAAAGTAAACATACCAATTCAATCCCATTCTTTTTAGCTTCTAGCCTTAAAGTTTTTGTTTCCTCTGGAGGAACATCTGGGACTACAAGCCCTACAAACATATATAAAGAAAAGTATAGCTCATGCTCACCAGGTCATGGCAGATGAGCGCAAAAATACTTTTTTTTTATCCTTAAAAATCATGCATCTAATTTTTACTATAATTGTACAGTGAATTCAACGAATGCTAGAGTGCTGAACCGCCGGTCCCATTATTTACAATTGTCTTCGTTTTAAACAAATAAGTCCACGAGCATTTATGTAATCAACCACAGGCTATTTGGCAAACCATTACGTATAACCCTTACCATGTACACCAATCTCTCTTATGGTGGTCATAAATTTGAAAGAATAAAAGATAGGAAAGACATACATATTGATCGAGATTGTATTCTTCCACACAGAGAGAAGAAGAATTCCAGGCGGCAGAAACAAAATCACTTGGACTTTGTTCACTGGTTCAAGGCAGATACACTCAAAAAGAAAAATTGAGAGGAAGAGAGTGAGAGCAACTCCAAGAGATACTTCCCCAAGATAGAGCAACTCCGAGAGAGAAAAATAAAAAGTAACGCCTCAGGATGAGAGAGTCACATTTGAAAAATCTCTCTGCCTCACTTTCACGTATGCACACACGTTCACTAATTTTTCTCCTGGCGTGCGTTGTGTGGGAACGGTTAACATTAACGTTCCCTTCCTCTTTTTTTTTTATCAATATTAAAGAAAATACTTTTTATTTTATTTTGGGTATGGGCCCTTATGTTTGGGCTCTCAATTTTTACCTATCAAGGGTGAAACCCAACATCTCCCACTCATACTTGATGGGTTAACCTCTTACAATTCTTCCTTTCCATTTCATACTAAATGTTCTACTGTGACCGCATGGGCATGACGTCTATAATTAGGTATTCTTATACTAGAAATCCTTTTCAAGGACCAGTATAGAATTACCTTATGTATTTTGCATTTATTTTGTTCATGTATTATGCCTTGAATGTCTTAGATTTACCCATATACACTTTTATCCATGGCAAATCTAATCCCTCATAAGTTTTTATATAAACTTAGATTGTCTAACTCTTGTATACTTAGTGTCTACGCTTAAGATGTTAACATCATAACTTCTTAACGGACATATCTTAGACACCAGTATAAGTGTGTATATATTCAGATAATCTTCCTTTTGTCTATATTTCATTTCAATATGAAACAATTGTTTTCCTAGCATAATACCTTTTGATCGAATTTATTATGACCATTGGATATATGCTAAAGTAGCTAACATTGAATCATTTTCCATGAAAATGTCAACGTCATGAGGACATTAATGAGAGGATTTATTCCTCTCAGGGACTCACATAATAATGAAGCAGGGATCTATTCACTTACTTCCCAATTGCGGTTTTAAAACACATGTAGTATGAATTGCATGCTACGGTGTTACTCTTATCACATAAGAGTGTATGTCAATTTTAGTTTGTTATTAACACCGTACAGATTTAAGTTCAGACACACACAGTGTCTACCCTAAATTCTACCAATGCTTCCACTTATCATAACGTCTTTGTTGGAGAATTCTCATCTGGTTACATGTATTATGGATTGTGGGTACTTATAATTCAATCCAAAATTTATATTTATTGGATCTCATCCTGACCTATTCTCTTCTTTTGTCGGGGTGACTAATTTTGTATTTTTTTTATAACTGTCATATCTGCCCTCTTGCAGATTTACTAGTGAATACAAAAGATGTCTCATCTTTGCCCACTCTCCATGAGTGTCAAAGGCAGTTGCTCGTGTGAGAAAGCTAACCTTATCAACATGTACGACATACTAGACATTGTATATTTTTTAGAAGTATAGGTACTCAAATGACTCAATTATAGAAAAATGCACTTAATTTTATTCATATAATTGATCATTACATAGATTTGTGTTACATCATATCCTACGAATACCAAGTGATTTTACATGATCAACATATATATCTTTAGGTATTGGCTTGGTAAGGGGATCAGCAATCATTTGACGTGTAGGAATATGGCGAATTGTAACACTTTTCTATGCTATGACATCTCTTACAAAATTATACTTGGTGTCTATGTGCTTTGTCTTACTATGATACTTGGGATCTTTAGTGTAGGCAATGGCAGCCTCACTATTACAGTTTATCAAAATTGAATCCAATTTATCACCAATGATCCCCAAGTGTTTTATGAATCTTTTCAACTATACTACTTCTTGTATTGCTGCAGAACATGCAACGAACTTTGCTTCCATGGTAGACAAAGCAATACAAGTCTGTTTCTTGCTACACCAAGATATATCTCCATTGTTTAGCAGAAAAACATATCCAGAAGTTGATTTGTGCTCATCTAGATCTCCTCCCTAATCTGCATCGGAGTATCCTACCAAGTGTAAATCGCTTCCTTGATAACATAAGGCATAATCTGCTTTGCCTTGCAAATATCTCAGGATTCTCTTCACAACTTTCCAATGTTTTAGTCCAGGGTTTGACTGGTACCTACTGACCAAACCAACTGCATAATATATGTCTGGTCTCGTACACATCGTGACATACATTAAACTACCAACTGCACTGGAATAAGGGACTATTTCCATCATCTTCTTTTCAGACTCAGTCTAAGGACACATATCTCGGCTCAAATTTTCTCCTCTTGAAATAGGGGTATCCATAGGTTTACAGTTTTTCATGTTGAATTGCTCAAGAATTTTCTCAATGTAATTTTTCTGAGAAAGGGATATTAATTTTCTTAGGCGATCTCTTGGATCTTAACTCCTAGTATATAATCAGCTTCACCCATGTCTTTCATTTCAAAATTTGAAGATAGCCATTCTTTGATAGCTATATTCGATTTTAGACTATTTCCGGCTAATAGTATATCATCCATATAAAGGAATAATATCACAATATTCTTTTCAAAATTCTTGATGTATACACAATGGTCCTCGTCGATTATCTGGAAATCGTACGAGGTTATAGCTTGGTGAAACTTTAAATTCCACTATCTGGATGATTGTTTGAATCCATAAATGGACCTTTTTAACTTGCAGACTTTATTCTTTTTCCCTTTCTCAATGAAACCTAATGGCTATTGCATATAGATTTCTTTATCCAGTTCACCATTTAAAAATGTGGTTTTTACATCCATCTGATGTAATTCTAAAATCGATCCATCTACATTTCTCTTAATTTTGAGAATCCATTTATTCCCAATTGCCTTACGTCCAGATGAAAGATTGACCAAATCCCAGACTTGGTTTATCCTCATTGAATTCATTTCCTCGTCCATTGCTTTCTTCCATTCATTACTAGCAGGGCATGATAAAGCCTTATGTATTGAATTATGCTCATCATAATCTTGTGGGGTAACTATAAGTGCAGTCCCTTCTATTGGGAAACGTCTCTTTGGTACACTTTCTCTGTTACTTCTCCGCAGTGGGATCTCTTGTAAGTTATTCTGTTCTTGAACAAAATCTTGTACTTGTCTTTGTGAGCTCCCACTCGAATTAAGAGGTTGAGATATATAAATTTGTTCCTTAGTTTCTTCATGTATCTCATAAAGAAATACAGTATGATCTATCTTACCCATACTAGGAAATTCATTTTCTAGAAATGTTGCATCTCTAGATTCTATTTCAGTGACACTTCCATCTTGGTTTTCTCTAATGAAAACGTAACCCTTAGATTGTTCAGAGTATCCAATAAAGATACATTTCTTCCCTCTTGGACCTAGTTTTCCATGTTTGTGGGAAGGATCATGGACATAACCTGCTGACCCCTAGGGTTTTAAAATATTTAAATCCGGCTTATGATTTGTCCATAGCTCATAGGGTGTTGATGTGACTGATTTTGAAGGCACACGGTTAAGTATGAAGGCTGCTGTTAAAATTGCATCTCCCTAATACGAAATGGGTAAATTGGCTTGTGCCATCATGGACCTAACCATGTCTAGTAATGTTCTATTTCTTCTTTCGGCTACACCATTTTGTTGTGGGGTGCCAGGGATTGTAAGTTGCCTTACTATTCCCTTTTCTTCACAGAGATTTTTGAATTGATCCGATAAATATTCAGGTCCGTGATCGGTTCTTAATGCTTTGATTTTCTTATCCATTTGATTTTCAGCTAAGTTCATATATCGTCTAAAACATTCTAGTGCTTCAGATTTATGTGACATCAAATAGACATAACCAAATCACGAGTAATCATCAATGAAAGTGATGAAATAAACAGCTCCATGTTTTACCCTTACACTCATAGGACCACAAACATCTGAATGGATTAATTGCAATGGAGTTTCTGCCTGAATTCCAGCTCTAAATGGTTTTCTAGTTACTTTACCAGTCAAGCAATGCTCACATAAGGACATTTCCATTTTATCAATTGCACCTAGCAGTCCTTCTTTATCTAGTTTAATCATTCTATTTTGATTAATATGTCCTAGTCTAGCATGTCAAGCATTCATATCAACATCTGAATTGGAAGAAGTTGCAAAGCAATTATGCATATAAAAAACATCAACAATATCCATAACAAAGAACTTCTTTGAAAGAAAAGCTGCATCATAAAAGATTGTCCTTAATGAAATGTCTGCTACTTTATCATGAAAATTTACATTAAACCCATAAATTAATAAGCAGGAAATAGAAACTAAGTTTCGTTGGATGTCAGGTGCATGGAGTATATCATAGAGGATCAAGGTTTTTCCACCTCACAAAGTTAATTTGCAGGTTCCTATGCCTTTCACCTTAATTCTCGCGTTGTTACCAACATAAAGCCACTTGTTTTGATTCGGCAACCGACGGTACTTTGTAAAGGATCCTCGATCCCTGCTCACGTGGTCTATGGAGCCTGAATCAATTATCCAAGATGAAGAAATAGTTTCTGTTAAAAAAACAGTACTTGAAACATAAGACATATGTGAATTAACATAATTCACTAATACCTTTTCACGTTCATTTTGCTCAGGGCAATCCCTTGCAAAATGACCCATTTTCAGGTAGGAATAGCACTTAACCTTACTCAGGTCAGTCTTCTTCTTCTTTCCGCCTTTCTTCCCTCTTTTCTTGAAAGGTTTATTTTCCTTTTTAAATTTCGGGCCATTCTTCTTACCCTTTCTTTGATATTTCTTGCCCTTTTTAGAATTGGGCTTAGGGTTAGAAGTTCCTGCTTTTTCAGTCAAATAGGCTTGTCCGGAGGCTCTGTAGGCCTCTAGACGTTCATCTTCAAGCTCCAGGTGTTTCACCATATCACTAAAAGTGTTTATATTCTCATTATGGGTTAAGTTGACTTTCATGTGTTCCTAACTTGAAGGGAGTAACCTTATGATAGTCTGGATCTACTATTCATCAGACAATTCATGCCCATCTTCCTTTAGTTCTCTGATCATGCTGGCCATCTCTTGTAGATACTGTTTCATAGGAGTATTAGGCCTTAACTTATAAGTATCAAACTTAATTGTCAGCCTTCTTAGTTTGGTGGTAGAGGTATCTCCAAACTTATCTTTTAATGCCGTCCACATGGCTTGTGCAGTTGAATATTTCTTATACTCACACATTAGGTCATTTGCCATGGTGCCCAGCATAGTAATACATGCTATGCTGCTCTTTCTTTTCCAGGCCATGTAGACCTCTTGGTCTCTCCTATGTTGGGTAGTATTGCCAGCTTCAGGTTGTGCCATGACTACAGTCAGTGGTTCTACAGCATCTTGTTCTTCTAATATATACGAAACCTTTTGGTGCCAGATGTCCCAATTGTCCTCATTTAGTTTATCTTCCTTGTTCAACTCAGCCATTATACTCTTGGTCGTCATTCTCAAATTAGTTACTAGACTATCCCACATAAAGGATTTCTATTATTGAGCTGAACTAAAGAATATATTAATAAAATATACATGTAGCACAGTACTCTATATACAATGTCATATACTTATATTATTTTTTATGAGAACAATAATAATTCCATTAGTTTCATAATTAGGAGACCACAAGTGTATCTCCCATCACATGGATACCAGTGTTACTATTATTTTCTATTAAGATTTTAATACAAGTACTAGAATAATTAACTTAAAAAAAACTCGTATTTTAAGAGCTCCCACTCAAATAAAGCATATATTAAAAAATATTAAATCCATACAAGAACATAGTCATTGTACAAAAATAATAATAATAAAACAATATACATAAATTAAACAGGAAAACAGAAATTAATAATTTTCCTCTTAAGAATGCGATCCGTTATTTTCATGGCTCTATTAATTTTGTCTACCTAGGTGTAATATGAATATTTCTTGTTTTGTGTATTCATATTTTCTCTTAACTTAATAATGACGTTTGCGAAGGACTCAGCATTTTCCATATTCAGATTTTGGTGTCATTTTTCTCTTCTTGTCGTCCTCTACATGATGGTGGCCTCCTTTTGTCCAAAAAATTTCAATTTGCATAAACCCAATTTTTTGAGTTTTCCCACGGTTCTTAAAGTTTTTTTCGCCATTATTTCTCTAATCCTGTGTTCATTTAACGCGATTTTAGTAGCCTTTTTCTCATCTCTTTATTCTCTACACGATGGTGGATATATTTTCTAGGAAGGGATTATTTTTACAGAACTCAAAAAACTGTACCATGTATAATTTTTTTTTTAAAATTTGAGATCCCCTATACCGAATCCTATTTGCATATCTTATGAGTATAAATAGTATACAAAATTATACCAAAAAAACTCATAAGAAAAATATATCGTATGCAAATTATGGAACTCAGAGAAACAATTTCTAATTTTCAAGTGAAAAATTTACAGCGGATATAGATTTTCCATAAATCTAAACACATGCTCTAATGCCATTGAAAGAATAAAAGATAGGAAAAACATACATACCGATCAAGATTGTATTCTTCCATACAGAGAGAATGAAGAATTCCAGGCGGTAGAAACAAAATCACTTGGACTTTGTTTACTGGTTCACGGTAGATACACTCAAAAAGAAAAATTGAGAGGAAGAGAGTGAGAGCAACTCCAAGAGAGACTTCCCCAAGATAGAGCAACTCCGAGAGAGAAAAACAAAAAGAAACACCTCGGGATGAGAGAGTCACATTTGAAAAATCTCTCTACCTCACTTTCACGTACGCACACACGTTCACTGATTTTTCTCTGGGCGTGTGTTGTGTGGGAACGGTTAACATTAACTGTTCCCTCCCTCTCTTTTTTTTTTATCAATATTAAATAAAATACTTTTTATTTTATTTTGGGTTTGGGCCCTTATGTTTGGGCTCTCAATTTCTACCTATTAAGGGTGAAACTCAATACCTCGGTACCACGCTTCAGTATTGGATTGTAATAAGTAAACAGTGCAACTAGACAAGATAATTAAGGAACAACCTGCCAAATCAACAACTTAAAAGGATCATCACTCCGTGAACCTAGAGTAATTCTATTGACTAGGCGACTACTAACAAAAAAGACATCCTGCCAAAGATACAATTATTCAAATTGGTGGAACACATCACAGTTTAACTTGTTTAACTACAATAAATGTAGTGAATTGTACATACGCAATCCAGATTCTTTAGTTTCAAGGGAGTACCCAAAAAATGAAAGGTTAATATGCAAATTTACCCTAAAAGTATTGTTAGTTCTGCTGGCTTCCAAGAGGGGGGTGAATTGGGAAGTTTGGAATTTTTCTACAAAATTATAAGAAAGCAGTGAAAGCAAAAGTTACAGAAAAACAGAGTGCAAAATGTAATAAGGCAATAAGTAAGGTATAAGAAGAAGGACATAAAGATTTATCCTAGTTCGGTCTTTTCCTCTTAACTTACGTCTAGTTCTCAAACTATCACTTAAGATTTTTCACTATCTTGCAAGAATTCGGTGGGCTCCTTGTAATGCCACAGTACAACTTTATGCTCTGTTCCAAGAATTTACAGATTCACTCTCTGCACTCTAGTTAAGTGCTTCCCAAATCCTTTGTGAAGTCCTCTCACAAGAAAATCTTTCTTTCGGATGAAGATAAGATTGCTTATAACAAGAGAAACTCTTTAATACAGAGTATGTTTGACAGTTGAAAAGCAATAAATGAGGTGTGTGAGAGAAGAAGGTTTTGTCTAAAGATTTTGACAGAGTTTCAGTATATACAACGTAAATTTTTTTTCACACCTTCAAATGAAATTTTATTTATAGATTTATGTCTTAACTATACGTTAGAGATAAGATCTAGCTATTAAAGATATTACTGAACAGTTACACTGTAAAACTAGCTATTTACCAACTGCATTTAATGCGTCTGGTGGTGATTTAGGGAAGGTACAATCCACTGCTGCCTAGCTCTCCTATGGCCATAGGAGAGAATTTAGCGACAAGAATCTCATCCTATTACCAAATCATATTATATCATAGTCCACTGCAACCTGGCTCTCCCAATAAGAGGATTTATGATAGAATAAGGGCTAGGCATGACTTGCAAGAATTTGGAGCAGAGCATGGAGAGCTTGGAAGACTTTGTCAAGGTGCTAAATATAAAGCCCAAGTTTAAGTGAGATTATCAGCTACAAAATACAAGTTTCAAATCCAAGCAAAAGATGAGCCCATTAGAGGATATTACTTAAAAGATCATATGCTTCACTAAAAGAGCATGTAACTTAGGTATTAGTGGGCTTGGTTTATTTTAATTTCATTTTTATTAATTATGGGCTGAACTATGTTGAGTAATAAAGCCCAATTGGTCAAATAATAGTATTTTTGATAGCCCACCTTGTAAATAAGCACGTCATGTGCCAAACATGTGATTTCATTAATATGTTGGCATGTTTATAAAGGCTTAGGTATTATTTTATTATTTTTTATGAATTTTCATTATTTTATTTTACGGCTTTATTTTATTAGTTTTCTAGGTCCAATATGAGTGTTATTTGAGCCTAAAGTCTTCTAATCCTATTAGGACTACTTGAGCCCAAATTAATTAGGGTTTCTAAGCTTATTAAGTTAGAGTTTACCTTATCTATTTAAGACTATCTTTCATATGCATTTTTCAGATTTGAATGATTAAAGATTCAGACTTTTGTGAGTTTCTCTTGCTTTCTTTGAGTGCTATGATGAAACTATGACTTATCAAGGAATTGGTCAATTCTTGTGGCGTCACCAGAACTAGGGTTCAAAAGATCAGTTCTCTTGGGTTCTAATTCATCAAGACCAACATCTATCCATCTTATTTCTTTATTTTGGCTTTCTTTTACTTCTGTTCTTATGCATTTTTGTTCTTTTCTTTGCTGTCTAGTCTTTGTGTTCCTTGTTACGCAAAGATCCGGGTGTGTTACACATCAGAGTGGGTTCTTTGGACGGGTTCCATTAAGGATTTACTTATCATTTGGTATCAGAGTTTAGGTTTCCAGATCAAGGTGTATTTTTCTGTTTTGCTTCTTTCTCTTTGTTTCATTCTATTTTCATTGCGTCTGTAAAATTTGTGTCACTATTCATGTGTACGGATTTCACTGTTCACTAGCACTGTTTTGTACTATTCTGGGAACTGTTTACCGGCATTGTTTTGAATTGTTCATCATATTGTTACGGTAACTGTTCATGGTACTATTTCGTTCACTGTTCACAGCACTGTTTCGTTCCACTGTTCATATCTAAATTTTTTTTTAAAAAAAGATTCATTCTATATTCTAGCATGAGTCACCCAAATTTAAAAAAAAAATTTGTTTGCTGAAGAAAAAAAAGGGCAGAAGCAAAAAAAAATTAAAAAAGAAGAAAAAAATCTAAGAAAAAAAAAAGAGAATTTAGCAGCAAAAAAAATATAGCAAAAAAAACAAAAAAATATATATTTGATTCGATTTGATTGACTTAATTTATCAACTTTGGTGGTCCTTAATTCACTTAAGTTGTTTCCTTTTCTTTTCAATTTTTCATTGTTCCTTTTTGTATTTTTCAACTTCTTTTCATTTGCTTTATTGTTGGAATTTTCAGTTCCTTTGTGCTTATTTTGTGTTGGTAATTGTTTAATTAAATTAGGATCTTTGAGAACTTTAATTTTGAACTTTTGTTTTCTGTGATTGCCACTTTTTTAAAAAATTGATTTTCTTTTGATTGAAGTTATGGTTTTAATTTAGCACTCTCATAAGAAAGCAAGTTTTGAGTGAAAAAAGGCAAGAAAGAAATTACATCATATTTGAAAAAGCCTTGATTTAGTGTTAAACACGAGTGTATTTGCAATATTTGACTGAAACACATGAGAGTGTGTGAGGTCCCTATTTCTTTTCTCTTTGTTTTACACTAACATTTCAATTATAAACGTGGCTATTGGAGAAGTTGATTTTAAGGCCTTATTAAGGACTTTCAATGATCAAATTAAGGAAGTGAATGCAAAATTGGATCGCCTGGAATTTCCTTCCAAAAATAAAGCAAGGCGTAATCCAAAGGTTCCTGCTCACATGGATGTTCTTAGCAACATCAAACTGAAGATCCCACTATTTCATGATGAGAAAAATCCTGATGTTTACTTGGATAGGGAAAGAAAGGTTGAACAAGCCTTTGCATGCTGCAACTACTCCGAAATAGAGAAGGCACAGTGTGTGTACCTTCAATTGGATAAAAAGGTTGCTGCTTGGTGGAAACGGATGGAAACTAGACGAGCTGAAAATGGAGAACCTTCCATTATAACATGGAATGAAATGAGAGCAATCTTGATGCAAAAATACATGACATCTAAAGCTAAAAGTGTGGTTGAACATTCCAAGGAGATGCAAATGCTCGCGGTCCAAGATTCATGTGATTCCCACATGGAGAAAGATGATCAAGAGGATGATGACATTGCTACCACTTCAACAACTGATGATGTAATGAGAGAATCTACTACAATTAAGCCTGATCCTCAAAACTCTGATATTATCTCTTGTGATTTAAGATGTGATAATTCTAGTGATAAGAATGATATTGCTTGCATTGATGATATTTCTTATGTTGGATCAATTGAATTGGAAATTAAATTTCAATGTGTTGATAATAAGAATTCCATTGAATTGATTGAACATGGTGTCTTGTTAGATCTTGAAGAGAAAATTGTGCTAGATGTTGTTAGTGATGATAACTTTGTTGAATCTAGTTGTGCTACAGATATAGTACAATTAGAAAGTGATTTTCATGATGTTGAGATTAACCCTGATTTTGAGCAACTTTTATATGAGAATCATGATTTACACATTGCTAATGATTTGATGGAAAATTCCTTGGATAGTAGCTTGCTAGTTCCTAGTAGTGCTAATGATAAAATTTCATTGGAAATTGGTTATTATGATTACAATGGTGAGATTGAGCATGTTAGCATGGTGATTGGAGATTTTGATCGTGATGATTTTAATGGGCATGTTAAAAACTGTTCTTGTGTTTCCAATAAAGCCTATAAACCATTGCCATGTATTCATTTGTGTAAAAATCGTGAGAACTTGAAGAGTGAGCTAGAGTGGAAAAATAAGAGTGGTAGAAATGAGAGTAATAAGAGAGGAAATATTCAGAAAATTACTGTAAGTAGAAAAAGAGTGCGTAAAAAGAAGATTGAGAGAAGAGTGAAAAAGAGAAAGAAAAAGAGAGAAAAGAGAAATAAAAATAAGAGTGAGCAAAAAGTTGAGAGTAATGAGGTGAAAAGTATTGTGAGTTGCTCTTTGGGTAAAAATGAGATAAAGGTGAGTTTCTCTAGTCTTCTTCATCTCCCATATTTTCCTTCATTTCATCTTCTTTGCCCATCATACTTCATTTCAAATTTTCATAATTGATTTAATCTATCTTCATTGCATGAGTCTTTGGTTCATTGAGAGTCCATTGTAAAGTTAAACCAAATTCATAATTTTGGTGTCTTTCTTTAGTCCATGCATTCATGTCTTTTCCTCTCATTCTCATATTGTATTCTTATCTCATGCTTTTTGTGTGTTCCATCTTCTATCTAGTAAGTTATTTTCATATGTTCAGATTTGTGATACCTTATTCATTGTGGTAATATGTGTTCATCTAGTTCATTATTCTCCCTCTTTGTTCTACCATCTACATGTGTTTTGTTCATCTCTTTTTGTTGCCACCAATTCATTTCCTTCATGTTTGTTTTTATCTATTGTGTTTAACCATGTGCATCAAGACACTTCTTCTCCATCATTATTTTTTCAATATGTATCAAGAAGTGTCAAATGTGCCCAAATTTCAAATTTAATTAATATTGTTCAAATTTGTCCTGATTTTGTGTTCCTTGTGTTTTCTAATGCTTTGGTTTCAATTGAGTCTTATTGTGTGCCATTTTGTCCCCATTTCTTTTTCTATGTGTCCCCTAACATCTTGGTTCCATTTGAGTTTTGTTGGGTCAAGTTTGTTCCTAGTTATTTGCTGCAAGAAATTGAAGAGATTGATTTAAAGGGGAGTTCAAATTTTTCTTCAACAATGCTTGAGAATAAAATTTTTGACCCCAGAGCAATGTCATGGTTGCAAAGGCTTAGATGAATGTTTAAAACAAATTTTCAGCCAAAGGAGAATGATGTCCTTCATGTATATAGATGGATTCAAGCAAAGATGCTTCAATCAAGTTTGAAAGGTAAGTACATTCCTTATGATCTATTTGATGCTTGTAATCTTTCCCTTTCTTTTCATGTAGATTATGGAGATTCAAGGACAAATCCTTTCGAGGAGGGAGGGAATGATAGAATAAAGGCTAGGCATGACTTTCAAGAATTTGGAGCAGAGCATGGAGAGTTTGGAAGACTTGATCAAGGTGCTAAATATAAAGCCCAAGCTTAAGTGAGATCATCAACTCCAAAATACAAATTTCAAATCCAAGCCCAAGATGAGCCCATTAGAGGATATTACTTAAAAGATCATATGCTTCACTAAAAGAGTATGTGACTAGGCATTAGTGGGCTTGATTTATTTTAATTTCATTTTTATTAATTATGGGCTGAACTATGTTGAGTAATAAAACCCGATTGGTCAAATAATAGTTTTTTTGATAGCCCACCTTGTAAATAAGCATGTCATGTGCTAAACATGTGATTTCATTAATATGTTGGGTTTATAAGGGCTTAGGTATTATTTTATTATTTTTTATGAATTTTCGTTATTTTATTTTAGGGCTTTATTTTATTAGTTTTCTAGGTCCAATATGAGTGTTATTTGAGCCTAAAGTCTCCTAATCCTATTAGGACTACTTGAGCCCAAATTAATTAGGGTTTCTAAGCTTATTAAGTTAGAGTTTACCTTACTTATTTAAGACTATCTTTCATATGCATTTTTCATATTTGAATGATTAAAGATTCAGACTTTTGTGAGTTTCTCTTGCGTTCTTTGAGTGCTATGATGAAACTATAACTTATCAAGGAATTGGTCAATCTTTGTGGCGTCATCGGAACTAGGGTTCAAGAGACCTGTTCTCTTGGGTTCTAATTCATCAAGACCAATATCTATCCATCTTATTTCTTTATTTTGGCTTTCTTTAGCTTCTGTTCTTATGCATTTTTGTTCTTTTCTTTGCTGTCTAGTCTTTGTGTTCCTTGTTACGCAAAGATCTGGGTGTGTTAATCATCAAAGTGGGTTCTTTGGACAGGTTCCATAAGGGTTCACTTATCAATTTAGTGGTAGGGATCTTTCATCATATCTTCATATCATATATCATTATCACCACTCGTTCGCCATATATCTCAATGTCATGTTGGTGATGCTCATGTCATATCATCATCATCATCATGATCTCAATGTCATGCTATGCATCATGTAATGTCACTTCATCCTCATCATATCTATATATAATCATCATGATAATCATGCCATGAGATCACATGTAATGTCATACTCATCATCATCATACATTCACATCATGTCACATCAACCTATGTACATCACCATCATATACTATATCGTATAATTGTGTGCATACCATGATATATAGAAAAATCATACATATACATATAACGATATCATGATATAAATGGAGACATACATATATATATATATATATATATATCAATATAAACACAAATATACAAACACCCGGTTACCTCAGGTTGTCAACAACACACATAATGGTTTAAGCAAGCCTCCCCGAGCACCCATCACTAACCGTTCGTCTCCAATTAGCTAAACAACTACTATAATAACATAATATTTCCAATTAGTATAATGCACATATTAACCATAATTCACAATCCAACCATTCAAACTTAACACATTGTTCCAAGAGCATTAACACCTCTCAATAAGCCTTAATTGCACATTTTAACCATGATTATCCATATATACTTCGGATTTCACACACCCTTAACCAATTCCAACCTAGGGTTTGGCTTAAATCACATATTCTCCCTCTAAAACTCATACGCAAAGCTTCCTAACACTACATAACATTCCTACAACACCAAATCAAGCATTTTAATTGGTGGAAATTGCTTAAACTGGAAACCCCAAGCTTCAACTTAGATCCCCACTGAAAACAGAGAAGGAAAGAGAAGAGAGAAGGCTAGGGATCACTTACTAACAAAGATTGAAGTCTCTTGAGTCCACAAATGATCTCCTTTAGCGGGATTTCTCGTGCCTTAGCAGAGCTCCTCAGTTCTCCCTCTGTTTTCTCCTTTCACGTTCGACTGAAATGTTTTTAACTTACACAAATTTTGTGACTTGCGCCGCGGCTCTAGATAAGCCCACTGCGGCATTACTACATCTAGTGAGCAAATATCATTCTGGAGCTCGCTCTCACTACGGTGGCCCTACTCTTCACCATGGTGTGGAGCTCATTTCTTCTCCACCTGAATATTTCCTCTGTCCTGTTTCCTCCGGTACTGCATACGATGCTAAAGATACTTGATTAGCTTGGGATCATATTCAGGGTAGTGTAATGAGGGTTGTTACATGGTACTCCTGATGTTCTCATATGCATCAGCAACTACTTTCATGCTCTTAGCCAATTAAAAAATTTGATCTTGCAGATGAGCAAAATTGACATTTTGCTAATCTCTGATGCTCAGCATTAGTGCAGACAAGTTGTCATACAACTCAGTGATCTTGGTTGGCTTTGCTCAAGTAGAAGGAGTAGAAGGCACACGTGTCTAAGTGGGCATAAATGAAGGAAAAATAAGCTGAGAAGGCTGAGGTAAGGGCTGTGAGGGTGGAGTAGCCTCAAAAGTTCCTGCTTGCTGTTATGAGCCACCTTCCTCAAAGAATAAATCTTCTAACTTCCCAGCTCCTTTTCCAATCCACCTACTATCTTTCCTCTTAATAGCCATCCTCTGCAATTTTTCTTTAAAAACTTCAGTAGGCTTGCCTTTTCCTTTTTCCAGGTGTTGAATTCAGGCATACTGAAGTATTTTGGAGATGATTGAGACATAAGGCAAAGTGTGGAGTCTCTCCTTTGATCTCTTGGTTTGATCATGCGTTGAAGGATGATATGACCCATATTTAACAGCTTCCCATGCATAAGAGCAGTCTTCACATGTGCTTTAGCTCTTGTGATCAAATTGAAGCTTCCCCATTTATTGAATATGATCCTGGACACAATGTAGTGTAGGATCTTGACTTGAGCACTAAGGTTAGAGGGCTTCAACAAACCTATAGGAGGCCTATTCTCTCACCTTTTGAGCAGGGTATTTAGTATTGTACTTTCTTTGTAATTCAAGAAAGCACCATCTTCCTTATTTGCAGTTTCATCCTCATCCATGTACCTTGAGGTGGTGATGTCAATCTTCAGGCCGTCTTGCCCAGGGATTTCCAGTACTTCATTGAAGATCTCATCAAACAGCTAGATAGTTCTAGACCTCATATTTACTTCCCATTTTTCTTTTTTCCCATTGTACTTTAAGCAGCATGCCAAGTTTTGACAACCTTATCATCATATCTCTCCTTAATTTCCAACAAATTCTTATATCTTATCATCCAAAGCCTAGTCTCAAAATTATTGGAAATAAGAAATTCTTCCATATTTGTACAATGAGGTTTGATTACCTTCTTGCTGATGAGCTTGGTGGTATATTCTTCCAGGATATAAGCATTACTCCATAATAGCTTCATGGTTAACTAGTATTCCTCTAATTCAGTACTGGAAGAAGAAAAGGAAGCAGGACAAACAAGGGCAGTAGGTATAGGTTTCTTTGAGGGAATAAGTACAGGTTTCTTCAAATCTACTTTGGGAGTAGTTTTCTGCTTTCTGGATAGAGTACCCTTGCTAGATTCGCCTTTCCTCTTATGAGTCTCCCCTTCCTTGGAGGCGTATTGAGACTTAACTACTTTTTTTGATTTGGACTCTCCTTTGGCAACTTTTGGATTTTTCACCCTTACCATTTTCGTGAATGAATGTTGTAGAAAGATGTAAGGAATGGGTTTATAAGGTGCGAAATGAAGTTTAAAGAGTGGGAAATGAAGATTTGTGAATGAAATTGATGGGAAATTAAGAGAGGATGTCTACAGACTTGAGAGAGAGACGAATAGAGTTGCATCTGTTCAGAGCGAGATCCTTGATTTTAATTTCTATAACCGTTCAATGGACAAATTTTGAGAGGTCAAAATTCAAATTTCAAGTAGTTACTAGTTAACCAACATAAGGAGGCTTTCTAATGGACAAATTTTCTTCATAAAGTTCATCTGACAGAAGTTAAGTTTAAGGAACAGATAGCAACAGACAAACTTTGAATAATCAAAGTTTGAATTTCAAGAAATCAAGCATTAAGCAAACATGAATAAGAAAAGCAACAGACGAATTTCATTTTTGAAAGTTCATCTTACAAAGGATTAACATGAAAGCATGCTTCAACAGACAAATTTAGAGATTCAAAATTTGAATTTTATAGATTTGTAAAGAGTCTCCAAAATGCATGTTTTGAAATAATGAAATTTTCACTTAGAGCTTTTTAAGCAAGGGCAACATTCACAATGTCATTCAGAAATTCAAATTTCCAGCTGTTAACAGACGAATTTCGAGGGATGTGAAAGTACTATTTCAACATAGAGGCTACTGAAATTCGTCTAATAAGTACCTAAGTTTGAATGTTGAGCATACCAGTCCATTCAAAAACACATTTTATCATGGAAATTTGTCTAATAATATCTAAAATGTGAATTTCAGATTTCTAAACTTACAGATAGAACCTGAAATTTTAAATTTTCGGCTTTCCTTCAGCATCTTTTGATTGTGGAGGTTTGATTAACTCTAGTAAATTAATTTGCTATCATCTAGACTAATGTGGAGTACCTGTAAAATATCTTAAACACACTCTGATGCTAAAGTTAGTATTAATTTAATGTCAAAAACTTTAAATAGGTTTAGATAGAGGCTTGTTTACAATTCATTGGGATTTACCATTCCCAACTCTCTTCTGATTTTGCAGTGTCTATCTTTTGTAAGTGGCTTAGTCAGAATATTTGCAATTTGATCTTCAATAGGGATGTACTCCAATTTGATGTCTCCTTTCAATACATGATCCCTAATGAAGTGATATCTTACTTCAATGTGCTTTGTCCTCGAATGCATGACATGATTCTTTGTGATGTTGATAGCACTTTGATTATCATATTTTATTGGTATCTCCTTCATCTCAATCTCAATATCTTCAAGTTGCTGCTTCATCTAAAGGACTTGAGCACAACAGCTACTAGTTGCAACATATTCACCTTCTGTTGTGGAGAGAGCCACACTGTCCTACTGCTTGCTAAACCATAAAATCAGAGATCTACCAAGAAACTGACATGTTTCACTTGTGCTTTTTCTGTCAGTTTTAGATCCAACGAAGTCAGTATCAGTATATCCTGCAAGCTCTTCTCCATTGTCTTTTAGATACCAAAGTCCCATATGTGATGTTCCTATTAGGTATCTGAAAATTCTTTTCATAGTTGTTGCATGAGATTCTTGAGAACATGATTGGAACCTTGCACACATACAGACACTAAACATAATGTTAGGTCTACTAGCTGTTAGATATAGTAGAGAGCCAATCATTATCCTATACTGAGTTATATCAAAAGGCTTTCCTCCCTCATCCATGTCAAGTTTTGTTACAGTAGCCATAGGAGTCATCATTGATTTGATATTTTTCATACCAAATTTTTTTAGCAGCTCCTTTAAATATTTTGATTGATTGAGGAAGATACCATTATCACATTGTTTAATTTGCAGTCCAAGGAAGAAGTTTAGCTCACCCATCATTGACATTTCAAATTCACTCTCCATTAGTAGCACCAAATATAATACCATCAACATAAATTTGAATAATAAGTAAGTCTTTGTTTTCTTTTTTAGTAAACAGTGTTGTATCTACTTTTTCTCTATTAGAAAATTACTTAGTCTTTCATACCATACTCTAGGAGCTTGTTTTAGGCCATAAAGAGCTTTCTTTAGTTTATAAACATGGTTTGCCTTTGTTGAATCCTCAAAGCCTAGAGGTTGATCAATATAAACGTCTTCCATGATATATCCATTCTGAAAAGCACTATTTATATCCATTTGATATAACATTATATTTTTCATGCATGCATAGGCCAAGAGGATTTTTATTGCTTCCAATCTTGCAACTGGAGTAAAAGTTTCCTCATAATCAATGCATTCTTCTTGATTATATCATTTGACAACTAATCTTACTTTATTTCTAATGATTGTTCTTGATTCATTAAGTTTATTTCTAAAAACTCATTTAGTTCCAATAATTGGGTGATCTTTGGGTTTAGGCATTAAGTCTAAAACTTGATTTCTTTCAAACTGATTAAGTTCATCTTGCATAGCTAGTATCCAATATTAATCAGTTAAGACTTTTTCAGCACACTTAGGTTCAATTTGAGAAATAAATGCACAATTATTTATTCGATCCCTACGTTGTCCTCTGATTTTAACATTCTCTTAAACATCCCCAATCACTTGATCAATTAGATGACTCCTTTGATATCTCCAAGCTCTAGGGAGTTCTTGAGAGATTTCTTCATTGTTTTCAAATTCAAGATCTTTCTCCTGAATATCTTTCTTTACATTAGTAGATTCAGATATTTTTGGAGGTTTAATTTTATCTTCTCTAAAAAAATTCAAGTTCTTAAAGCTAGAAATGAGATTATCTTCATCAATGACATGCTTGGAAACAGTTTCATTTTCAATAAAGACAACATGCACAAATTCTTCTATAGCTCTAGTCTTTTTATTGAAAACCTTATATGCTTTACTTCTACTTGAATAGCCAAGGAATATACCTTTATCTGATTTGTCATCAAACTTACCTAGATTCTCTTTTTCATTATTGTGAATGAAGCACTTACAGTAAATACATGCAAGTGTGAGAGGTTTGACTTTCTTTCTTTGTATAGCTCATAGGGTATCTTCCCCAGAATTGGTTTGATGTAGGCTGTGTTTATGATGTAGCTCGCTGTGTTTACTGCATCAGCCCAAAAAACTTAAGGAAGCTCATTTTCGTTCAGCATTGCTCCAGCCATTTCTCCAATTGTTCTGTTCTTCCTATCCACTACTCTATTTTGCTGAGGAGTTCTTGGTGCTGAGAAGTTGTGATCAATTCCATGCTCTTTACAGTACTCTAGAACGCTTGAGTTTTTGAATTCTCCTCCATGAATAGACCTGATAGACACAATGGAAATACCTTTCTCATTTTGCACTTTCTTAGCCAAGGTTACAAATGCATCAAATGTTTCATTCTTGGAAGAAAGGCACAAAGTCCAGGTAAATCTAAAGTAATCATCTACAATCACAAGCACATACAGATTTCCACTAACGCTTTTTACTCTAGATGGACCTATTAAATCCATATGCAATAATTGCAATGTTCTAGATGTGGTGATTACATTTTTAGGTTTGAATGATAATTTAGTTTGTTTCCTTTTGAGGCATACATCACATTCTTGATCCTTTTCTAAAGAGATTTTTGGTAACCTGGTGACTAAATCATTCTTAATCTATTTTGTTAGTTGTTTCATGGTTACATGTGCCAGTCTTCTATGCCAACCAACTATCATTATCTTTACTAATTAAGCACACTAAATATAAAGTGAGAAGTTTATCAAGATCAATAGTATAGCAGTTACTATCTCTTTGAGCTTTGAGAATTACTTTACGATCATTTTTTCAGGTGACTAAGCAGAACTTTGAGTCAAACAACACCCAGTTCCCTTTGTCACTTATCTAACTCACACTCAGCAAGTTATGGTTGAGTCCAACTACAAACAACACCTCTTCTATAGATGTTTTAGGATTCTTGCCCACAATTCCAATGCTAATTATTCTGCTATATTGGTCACCTCCAAAGGTCACCTTTCCCCCTTTCTTGTCTCTAAGGGTGATGAACTTTTCTTTATCACCAGTCATATGTCTTGAGCAAGCATTGCCCGTATACCATTTGTTACTTTTCCTAGCTCTTAGACAAACCTACAAAACAAGGTTTAGTTTTTCTTTTTAGGTACCCAAATCTGCTTCGGTCCTTTTTGTCAGTGGCATTTTTCCTAGATACAGATGTACCTTTGGAAACTCATTCTACCTTCCTGCCAAGTCTATTTTTCTTTAACAAACATGAACTGGAAACATGTCCCTTCTTGTTACAGAAGTGGTAGGTGATAAAGGGACTGTTAGATTGTGATGTAGGAAGAAATCAATGTAAATAATATTTTTGTTTCACATATTTTGGTTGGACAAAAGATTCAATGCATTTTGAGTTGTAACTTTTCTTTTTATGTCCATCAGTATGCATAAAATGTCTCATATACAGATTTTGATTTTTCTTTTCATTCTTTTCTTTAACTGCATAGGGATCATAGCCAAGTCCATCTTTTCCTTATACAATTCTCTGACTTTCTAATAAAGTAAACAACATATCTTTACCCTTAGTGAGTTTAGCCATGGTTTTCAAAATATATTCATTGTTCTTCTTCAGTTTAGTGCATGATGTATAGCAAATAGATTCAATTTTATGCAAAGATGTAGTGTCAGATATTTTACAATCAGATTCTAACTTGCTAATCTTCTTCTTAGCTAGTTTTTGTTTTTTTGTAGTTTTAATGAACTCATCATGCAAATCATGAAATGCATCAAGCAATTCAGAATAGAAAGGTTCAGATTCATATACCTCATCTTCATGATCACTGTTAGATAAGTTTGGAGTTTCTTCATATGCAAGTGCCATCAAGCAGATGTTGGCAATTTCTTCCTCATCTTCATCTTCTTTATCTGAGCTGTTACCCTAGATTGATAAGATATATGTCTTTTTCTTTTTGCCTTTGTCAGCAGCTTTCTTTTCTTTTTCTTGCTTTTTCAAGAATTGTGGACAATCCTATTTGATGTGCCCTTACTTCTTGCATTCATAGTATGTGACAGACTTTTTGCCTTCTTTCTTGTTGTCTACAGCTGCTCCTTTCTTAAAGAATCTTTTATTTCTCTTCTTGTTATAGAACCTTCCAAATTTTCTAATCAACATAGCTAGAGTCTCTTCATCTAGTTCTTCTTCATCATCAGACTCTTCTTCTTTTTTTTCTGTAGCTTTCAAAGTAAGGCCATCTTTCTTCTTATATTGACCAACTTCCTTGAGGGCCTTCATTTTACCCTTATACTCTTCAAGGCTAATGAAGAGAGCTATGACAGAAACCATTGACTTTCCTTTAACTTCTTCTATTACTGTTACTTTTGGTTGCCATTCCAAAGGAAGAACTCTAAGGATTTTTCTGACTTTCTTTGGCTGTGTGTACTCACCAAAACTTTTCAGTTGATTCACAATGAGGGTGAATCTCTTTTGTAGTTCTTTGATGCTTTCACCTTCCATTATTCTGAAGCTTTCATACTCACTAATACAGGAGTTCAATTTGTTCTCCCTTACTCCAGTAGTTCCTTCGTGAGCAATTTCTAAAGTGTCACACATACTTTTGGTTGTGGTACATTGTGATACCCTATAGAATTCGTCCCGATTGAGTGCACTGACTAGGCAGTGTTTTTCCTTGAAGTTGAGCATGACTCTTCTCTTATCTTCCTCATTCCACTCCTCTTATGGCTTCTCTTTGTATTTGCCATCATCCTGCAGTTTCATTAGGACAAAATCCCTTTTTTGGATGACTGACCAGATGTCTAGATCAATGGATTGGAGATATATTTGCATTCTTATCTTCCAATATCCATAATACTCTCCACTAAAGCTAAGAGGTCTATCTGTGTTATTTCCTTCTGGAAGAATACTCTCTCCAAAGTCAGCCATTGATTTTCCTGGATTGTTAGATCCTATACTTAGGAGTCTGGGCTATGATATCACTTGTTAGTTCTGCTGGCTTCCCAAGAGAAGGGTGAATTGGGAAGTTTGAAATTTTTCTGCAAAATTATAAGAAAGTAGTGAAAGAAAAAGTTACAGAAAAACAGAGTACAAAATGTAATAAGGTAATAAGCAAGGTATAAGAAGAAGGACACAGATTTATCCTAGTTTGGTCTCTTCCTCTTGATCTACGTTCAGTCTTCAAGCTACGATTTGAGATTTTTCATTATCTTGCAAGAATTTGGTGGACTCCTTGCAATGCCACTATACAACTTTATGCTCTGTTCTAGGAGCTTATAGATTCACTCTCTGCACTCTAGCTAAGTGCTTCCCAAATCCCTTGTGATGTCCCCTCATAAGAAAATCTTTCTTCTAGATGAAGATAAGATTATTTACAATAAGAGAAACTCTTAATATAGAGTATGTTTGATAGTTGAAGAGCAATAAATGAGGTATGTGAGAGTAGAAGGCTTTGTCTGAATATTTTGACAAAGTTTTAGTATACATAGCATACATTTTTTTCACACATTCAAATGAAGTTCTATTTATAGATTTATGTTTTAACTATACGTTAGAGACAAGATCTAGCGATTAGAGACATTACCCAATGGTTACTCTATAAAACTAGCCATTCACCAACCGCATTTAATATGTCTGACATCCAAAGTTCAAATTTTGGGGTGTCAACAGACAAATTTTACAGAGACCATAAGTTAAAGACTTTAATGTTAAATTTTGAAGTTCGTCTGTTCAAAGGTGAAATTCATATTTTCATCTTGACAAATATTTCCCATGTTAGATCATACGAATTTTCAAGTTTAAAGTGCTTCTGATAAGTGTGAACAGTTGTTTCATATTGCTACAATGCACTTGATGTTCGAATTTTGGGGACCAAAATTCGTCTGTCAGTGAGCAACTTAATATGACACAAAAGTTTTACTTTTTGAAATTCGAATTTTGAGCCTTCAAAGTTCGTCTATCAGAGAGACCTCTTATCAGACTTATACGCTTTCATTCCGAAGTTCGAATTTTGAAAAACCAAAGTTCATCTGTTTGAGAGACTGGCTTAGAACTCTTTTTACACTTTAATTTCAGATGATTTTTGACATAGTTTCAGACAAATTTTTCATTGTTCATAAATTATGCTTAACTCAAAATTTGAATTTGAACAGGCTGAAACTCGTCTGTTAAAGGCAACATCTTTGTAAGTTCGAATTTTAGCTATCAAAGTTTGAATTTTCAAAGCAACATATGAAGTTTAACAGTTCGAAAGTCGTCTGTTAGTTAGTATTTTTCAAATATATAGTAAGTTAACATAGAATTGTTGAAAAGCACATTTTAAAAACATTGAGTGAAAAATCAAAGCTTTTTACTTATGTGAATACTATGAAAAATCCTACAAACTAATCTTGTACTCATTTCTTCTTGGATTTCTTCACTTGATATCTCTTGTACTCCTTTGATATCTTCCTTTTAAGCTCTGGTTATTTGAAATCATTAAAACACTTGATTCAACAAGTATTTCTATAATGCTTCTGGTAACTAAATTATTTTTTGTCGTAATGTTACTTTTCATCTTTCAAAATCGTAGTAATGTCGTCCTGTTATAAGAGATTCATTATCTTTGACCGTTAGTGTGCCATGTGTCATTTTTTTACCATCTCATCTCAGTTAGCAATCTACCTAGCATCCTAGATGTAGAAAAAAAAAATCTTATGTGATAATTTAAAATGCAAATTTTCCTTTGAAGTATTTTTGAAGTCGCTACTTGCACTCTAAACTATTTTTAGGCCCAATGTTAGACTCTATATTTTAAAATTGTAACAATTTAACCCAACCCTGACAGAAGCCATTAACATTGATTAAACCTATCAAAGTTTAGAGTGTAATTTTATATCTCTTCATCTGATTCATTGGATTCTTCCATCAACTCATCATATATAACTTCCATCTTGTATTCACTTCATACAATTTATGTATAGCTTATCAAATCTCATATATTTAAAAAATTTAAGAATTAAAACACGAAAATTTCTTTAGAATAAGATCTAAATTAAACCTATGAGCAATTGTAAAGTGCATATCATAATCCACAACAAAAGGAACAAAATAATTATCATAATAATTGCAACAATCTTTCAGAGGGAAATGGAAGGAAATTAATAGAAATTAGGATTGATGTCGCAAATGGATCCAATTCGTTGGCCCTATATCTTCTCATTGTTTTGTACAAACCTCTTCTTGGTGAACCTTAGTTAGCTTTCACCTTCACTACTCTCATAATATCCTACAAACTTTATTCCAATAGAAGATTAATGATGAAGTGTCGATGGAAGATAGTAGTGGTGGTGGTGATTAATTTGTGCGGTGATTGATAAGTCTATCCAAGCACAAATCAAAGAAATGTTACTAGATTGAAGGGGTCTCCTCTCATAAAGATACTTGCTTGGGCCGAATAGTGGGACTAGTGTCATTACGCCAAAATAGGCTTTTCTTTGTGGTTATTTTGGCCTTTTGTTGGTGGTTATGAACCGTCAAGAATTTTAGCGCAGAGAAAATTTGAAGTTTTCATTGGCGGTTTATAACCGTCAACAAATGTCTACTTTTGTTGGCAATTATATAATAAAACCGCAAAGAAAAACTATTTTTCGTTTAAAATAATTTTTTGTTTTTGTTCACTTTCTTTGGCGGTTATTCAAAATAACCGCCAACGAAAGTTTATTTATTTTTTAAAATTTAATGTGTATTTTTTCTATTCCTTGGCGGTTATATTAAATAACCGCCATCGTAAGTATTAATTTTGTTAAAAAATTTTTTTTAACATTTTTATAATCTCATCAACCTATTTCACTATCAATATGCAAAATTAAATATCCAAAACTTAATAGTTAAAATGTATCCAAAACTAAAATTATCCAGAACTAAAAGTTGTATTATATCCAACCAATATCCAAAATATAAAATTAATTCTAAAACTATTTTGGGAAGAAGAATTGACAGAAGTAAATAGATGTACCAGTCGTGTGATTGTGTAGTGTAGCTCGTTGACGAGAGTTAAAAATGGAGTGTTACAATACTGTTACTACAAGTTTGAGGGTGGTGAAGCCGAAAGCGTGGAAGAAGTGGAAGTGACATTCTAGACGATGCCATTTTTTACACATTGCACTTAACAACCTTACTTTACTTCATCCTCTTCACCGGCTGAAGAGTTGGGGAATGGTAATGGATGCCTGATGATACAAATCTTGCCTACAAAAAAAAAAAGGCCCTTTCAAAAAGCTTATAAGACTTTATTATAGAAAATATCTAAAAATCATTTTCATAAGAGTGATGAGGAAGGAAGAAAGAAGAAAATAATAGGCGAGAGTGATAGGGAAGGATGAAAGAAGAAGAAAGTAAAAAAAAAAAAAGAGGGTGAGAGAACGACAGGAGAGAGGATAGAGGAAAGATGAATGAATCTCGCGGTGACATAAGAGAGAAGGAGGAAAGAGGAAAAGATATAAGTGGATGAAGGATGAAAGAGGAATGGTACAAGTGGTTCACATGGGGCAGAAAAAAGTAAGGGAGTACTAACCTGAACCGTTGGATTTGTTTTTAAAATAAATTGCTAAGACTTTTATTGGTGGTTATAGAAATAACCGCCAACAAAAGTGAGGATAAATTTTTGTTGGCAGTTACTGCCAAGAAAAAGTTGACATTTTCTTGGTGGTTATAGAAATAACCGCCAACAAAAGTGAGGATAAATTTTTGTTGGTGGTTATTTTTATAACCGTCAAGAAAAAGTTGACCTTTTGTTAGCGGTTATAGAAATAATTACTAACAAAAGTGTGTCAAGACTTTTGTTGGCGGTTATAAAAATAACCGTTAAGAAAAGATTAACTTTTATTGGCGGTTATTTCTAAAACAGCCAACAAAAGTCTCCGCCTAATTTTTGTTGGCATTTTTCTTTAGAACCGCCAACTATTAGGAGCCAAGAAAAACTATTTTTAGCGCAATGTGTAGTTGGCATTGGTGACATAGCATCACTGAAACTCCATATTCTTGAATCTATAATAGATTAACTTCACTTCAATCACTAAAATTCCATCTAATCTCATTTAGTCTCTTCATACCCAAAAGCTAGTTTTTCAGTTATAATCAACACATTGTAGAGTTGGGCTTGGTGTAGAGCTCTTCAAGGCTCAAATTATAAGAGCATCGAGACTAGCAGAAACAAGCACCACTAAAGGTTGCACGCTATGGTGGTAGCAAGGCTAGGGCAAGACAAAAAAGGCAGAAGATAGATGGAGTTTGGAGAAAAGAGAAAGTGAGTTCTCCATCGCTATCAGACGTGCCAAAAATATGGGTCCAACTCTAGTGGGTTTAACTAATGTCTATAGCTTCTATTAGGGTTGAGTTAAACTGCTATTATGATTTTGAAAGATAGAAAGTAACATTCCACTAAAAAATATATAGTTTAGGATATGAGTTGCGACTCTAAGAATACTTTAGGGGTAGATTTACACTTTCAATTGCCATGTAGGGTTTTTTTCCCAACTAAGATGTCATGTAGACTACCAATTGGGAGGCTGGTCAAAAAAAGACATGTAACACACTAATGGTCAAAGGTAATAGATTTCTAATGACAGGGGTGACATTGCTACAATTGTTGAAAATGGAGGACAACATTGTGACAAAAAATAGTTTAGGGTACTAGTAGTAATTTTGAGAATACTTCAAGAGTAGATTTGCATATTAATCCTATAAAAATAATGTCAAATAATTTTAATTTTATGTGTCAATTATTTATTTTATTTTATTTTAATATTGAAAAAAAGGAGCTCCAAGTGACTCTTCGGGTTTGTTTGGTTTAACCAAAGGGATTGGAGGGAAGGGATTTTAATGAAAGAGATTAGAGGGTTCTAAAATTCTTTTATTTAGTAGGATTGAAGGGATTTTAATAAAACACTGTTTAATTTAGGAAGAGATTAGAGGCATTATACTCTCTCTATTCTGAAAAAACCACAATTTTAAGGGAAAATAAAAATAGAATTGGGTGAGAGGATTTTTGAACCAAATAAAGGAAGCAGAACAATTCCCCTCCAATCTCCTCTCCTTAAGAAATCTTAAAAATCCTTGAAATAAACATAGATGGACTGTTTTTGGAAATACAAATGAATTAGACTATGTTTAGTCTCGCAAGCTCAATTAACTTACAAAGCCCATTTACTTATTTTATGCCTTAAAATAATTATCTTCAGATTTAAGAAATTAAATTGAGGCTTGTGATTTTTTTAAAAGTCATAATCATCTTATATGTGGTATTAATGGATGGTAATCGAGCATCATTAAGGTTAAATGAGGCTAAGCATCCATTGCGAATCAAAAGCACTAAAGCGTCTAATTTTTTTTTTCTTTTTGTGGAAATTATATTTGAGAACCATTGGTTACTCGGGGGTGGTTATTTGAGATTTATAAATGTGGTTATAACTATAAATTGATAATTGATAATTATGAATAGTTGTGTATATTTTATTATTTTTGGTAATATTAAGCTTCAACTGGTGTTAGTTCAAACAAGAAAATTAAAAAAAAGAAAAAGCCTCTTCACTACAACTTCCTTTACGCAAAAATAATCGTATATATTTTATTTTGCAAAAATAATTAAGAAAAATTGAAATTCAAGGGTAAGGAAGGACATCATTAAATCAAATTGCAATGGGCACCTTAAAAAAATTGTTTACATCTAACATTTTCTTCACCTTAAAAAAGAAAAATACATAAAATCCTTACTGGAATCATCTTGGATTTATCTCCCCGAACTGGATCGAACCCCGGTCCAATTATAGTGGCCTGACATATACCTCTAGTCTCTTCCCAAACTACGCGGAATCCAAAACGCAGCAGTGCCCAACTCCATTTCCAACTGCGAGATCTCTGACCTGCCACACTCGTCTTCTGCTGCCTGCATTCGCAATGTACGCCCCGAGTTCCTTTGTTAATTCTGTTTCTTTTCAATCAGATCTATATTTGGGTTTAATTTGCATGCGATACTTCCTGTAGCATTGATTATCAACTCTAGGGTTTGGGAATTTGATGTATTATGATTGTTTCCTTGTTTTTCTCGTATAAAATCCATAGAATCTTAGGCAATAAAGGGCCCAAATCAACTTCTAGCTCTCACTTGATTCCTGCAAAAATAGAGTCATAATAGGATTTACAAAATTGAAACGCTTTAGCTCTTTGCAGTTGCATCCAGTTTTCTTCTGCATTAAATCAATGTGGGGCTGATGTTTAATGCTATAAATTGAGATTTTTATATGCTAGGTTTCCCGACTTAGTTGAACTTAGCTTATCTCTGCATTGAACTTAGCTGCTTTCTGCATTCTACACATTCAATATTGAAGCTTGATAGGCTAAAGCCTTTTAGTGATAACCCCTTTTTCTATATGGATTAATCTAAGGCTAGAAAGGATAGCAGACGATGCTTGTTAAGTTTTTGCTAGTTGCTGATGCCTGATCCATTTACTTTTTTACAATATGTTTTGTGGTGCTTTGGATAACATCTTTAAAAGGGGACAAATCCTTTCCAAGATTTTTAGGGCTGGGTTTATGGTTTAGTAAGGCTTAGTATGTATGCATACAGGAGACTCTGTCGGTCCTATGCATCTCATTTGACATTTCCATATTTTCCTTGTATTAGTTCAATATTTCTGTTTCCCCATGCTTGCCTGCGTGAGTTTTATGTATACTTTATTCTTTGTATATATGTTTACTCCTCCATTTCAGAAATTGATCCCTTATTCTCTGGGAAATTTAATGCTTCCTTATGAGTTTAGTGATTTTTTTTTTAGATAATTTTATTTGTTTGAGTTGTATATATATGTGAGGAAGGCACCTCATTGTATTCACATTGGATTGTATTTTATCTTACCTGCAGAAAAGGTATAGCACTACTACTAATTAAGCGTGCAGCTAACTACTAAAGTTTACGAAAGTGTTTTGAATGTTTGAACTCACTTTTCATCCCTCTATCTGTACTTATTCTCTCTAGTTTTGGTGAATCTTCTAGGTCTAGAGAGTGATATGAATTCCTTGTGAATGTGAATTTTTTTTTTCCTTTTGATGAATCCTTGTGAATGTGATTGGTGCAACTGGACTAGGGTGTTACATCCAATGCCAGATAGTTTTGAGATTCGGATATTTTAAATATCTGTATTATACAGTGACATTTGGAGCCATGGCTTTCCAATAACTAGATATTTTGGTAGGATCATACAGATGGAGTATCTTTCGACAAAACCATTGAAGTGGGCTATTGCAATATTGCCTGTCTGCAAGACCTACCTATAAGAATGTAACACAATATATGAAACAAGTGAATATCAAAGTCATAAAATCCTTTTTTATCAGGAACTAGAGAGAGCAGTACAAATTGTGAAAGCGCCAGTTCATGATGATTGTAAACTAATTTTGGACAGATTTCTTATTATACTGGCGTTTATTGAAAGCCTAATGTCACATTTTATGTCAGGGTCACAGATTATCTATTCAATATTCCTCCTCGTGAAAATAATGGCATATTTAGGAATTTGAGTTTTTGGATTGGTTCTTTGTATTTTGTAGTTGCAGTCAGTTGCTTCAGCTATGTTCTGTTGGTTATGTTTATTTTGGCTCAGATCATTTTTCTGCTATTTAGTTTTTATTATTGTTATTTCATCTTTGGATTTTATTGTGAATACAGGGCTGATGAAGAACCTGTTGATCAAAAGGGATATCTTGAAGAGTCTTGCAAACCAAAGTGTGTGAAACCATTACTTGAATATCAGGTGTGCATTTTTGAAAATTTTCTTGTTGAAGTTTAGGATTGAAAGCCGAATCATTTCATTGATAGATTGATAGATTTACTTTTGTCTTAATTGAAGACATCAATTCATGCTTCTTTTATTCACCAACTTTAAAACTCGATCATGAATGGGAGACTATTGTGGCAGCCAATGATTTGAAGAATTTGGCACTTTTATGACACATTGTTTGCAATATATAGGAGAATGTAGGCCATAGAAGA
This sequence comes from Adenanthera pavonina, assembly GCA_026686845.1. Classification (NCBI taxonomy): domain Eukaryota; kingdom Viridiplantae; phylum Streptophyta; class Magnoliopsida; order Fabales; family Fabaceae; genus Adenanthera; species Adenanthera pavonina. The sequence continues at coordinate 18,993,400 of JAIVEN010000017.1, forward strand.
TCCAGTCAATCACCCCTAGGAATAAAAAATGAGCATAAATATAATCCAAGAGTCATAAAGTAGGAGACTTTTTAAGAAAAAAGGGCATTAGACTCCTTTTGACCAGCAAATCCCATGTGATTCTTATGAAGAATCTGCCTGCTAAATCCCCAAGAATCATAATCCATTAACCAAACAGCATAAGGAAACAAATAATAGCAACAAAGCCTCAAAATAATAATAAAAAAAGCATTAAAGCCTGAGAATAATTGCATGTGAAATGTGGTTTCTAGCATTCACTCTCAGGATGGGTATAGCTTAGAGCTAATATTTACCATTCTTCTTTCTTGGCATTTGGAGGTTGTCCAAAAAATGTATTCCTTGTCAGTTGTCACTTTTGGGCTTTGGTTTCTGAGCCATTGACTTCATTATTCCTTCCCATGGGCTCTCTGATTTTTCCCATTTTTTCTTCGTCACTCCACTTTGTGGTGAGGATCTTAGTATTGGGCATCCTTACCTCATTTTTTGTGAGGTATAGGTCTTAGTTTTCTCACACTAACCATAAGTGTATTGTTTTCTCATGCTAACCATCAACATAGAGAAATATAGAACGAAAAGGATGCTGTTGAATGATTGGAGCATTATAGGGCAGGTGTTTAGGGAATGGAAGATGATGATGGAATGAAAAAATTTAGGTAACAACTATAGAACAGAAATAAATGCTAGCTGTGGGAAAGAAACAGGAAAAACTACAAGAAATGCAATTTAGATGCAGCAAACAATATTCTGGGCTCCTATGATTTGGGTTTTTGACATCATTGTTGTTAAAATTGGACCTTGCTGGCCAATTCAACTGGTAAACAAGTGGTTTAGGAAACCATTCAAACTTACATTTCTTCACCTTAGTTTCAAAACTGGCTGTTGGGAATCTCAAACCTGGGACTCCTTTGCCAGGTTTGTGGCACACCATCTATTGCTCTATCAAATTTTACTTATCTATTCTATGGGCAATTTTATTTCTATATTCTCTTGCAAAACTCTACTCACTCTAGTCCATATTAAAGGGGTTTTCAATTATTTTCTGCTTATTAAGAAAAGTTAGTTGTAAACCTTAAAATTCTAAAAAAAACTCAACATCCCAATTTTATCTTTATTAATTACCAATAAAAGTTGTTTTGAAAATTCATCTTCCTTCTTTCTCTCTTTTCCAACTTACAAGATGAAAATCAATAGGGGTAAAAAAGGCAAGTTCTTACTAAAAATTGTATAATCTCTTATATTTTGGACCAAAACTCTTATATAATATGGACAGGAAGGAATATGTAGCTAAATTCAATTTTGTAGCATAGTGTTAAAATTATTATCATGATGCAGCTTGCATTTGTCCTGCATCCTCCCTTATCTATATGATTGATAGAGTTGGCATTCTCATATCCATTAGTGGGTATCATTGATATTGACTTATTTGTTGAATAGATACCCTGAGTGAGTTTTTTTGAACAATCAGTTGGGAAGAAAACGATGACGTTGTATATTTTGTTTCTCCCAAATCTTTGTTTCTGTGAATGCAATTCTTGCTTAGCAGATAAAGTTAATTTTTCAACTTTCTGCAGGCATGTGTTAAAAGGATCCAAGGTGACGAATCTGGGCACAAACACTGCACAGGACAATATTTTGATTATTGGTCATGCATCGACAAATGTGTGAGTATCACATTATAAAATATTAGTCATTTTCTGTCTTTACATTCTATACTTAATCATAATCCTGCAATGCAGGTTGCGTCAAAGCTATTCTCCAAACTGAAGTAACGGCAGATATTGTGGTACATTATGATAATTTTCTTTGCATCTCCTATTTTGTCGGAAATAACTGCTCTCCAAATTTTGATTTTGTACCCAGACTATATTTCTGGATGCTTGTTATTGTGGTTGCTGTGAAAGTTTGAACTCGTGGTGATCTTTGGTCGTTGATTAATAAAAACTAGTTAAACCGTAGCTTCTTTTAATTTGGAAGGATGCATTTTTATTTAAGGTTTAAAAATTGGGTCGGTTATTAAATCGGCCAAGATTTAAGGTTTAACTGTTTTAACTGTAATTAAAAGGATAGTAATAAAATTAATATTTTTTTAATTTTATATTATATAATATTAAAAAATATTATATATTATTAAAAAATTATTAATAAGATTTATAACCTAATATTAAAATGTAAATAAGTTAATATTCATGCACAATCATATTTTAAATTCAAAATAATTAACTAGTATTCTATTTTGATATTATTTATTAAGTAAATTTATCTTATTAATAATTATGTATAATAATAATACTTATATAATATTATAATATAGAAAAAAATTTATACAAAAAATAATATTATTTAGTACTAAAACTAATATTATTTTATCTTAAAAATTAAAAAAATTTGAAAAAACCTTTTGAGTTGTTCAAATTAGTTTTGGATTGGTTTGCAACTATTTTCACTGGTTCAAGTTTGGTTCCACTAGTTTTTAGTTTTGGATTGGTTTGCAACTGTTTTCACTGGTTCAAGTTTGGTTCCACTAGTTTTTTTATCAGTTCTCATAAGTTCTAAAATCTTTGGGTCTTGCCCTTCTTCCAGATTGAACTTGGTACTGGTTGATGATCGGATCAGTCGAACTGATTGGTCCGATTTAATTTTTAATACATTAGTTTTGTTTGATAATGTTGTTGAGTTTGAAAGGTTGGATTGTGTCGTGTAGTGAAATGTTTAATTTGTGGGCTAAGTGATGCTTGCGAAAAAAAAAAATAGCCATTTCTTTGGAATGAATGGATGCATATTTAGAAGTGGTCGAGAAGATCACATCTTATTTAGTAATTGAACTTAATGATATCTACCCAATAGTGGTTAAATGCCATTTATTAATTAATTAATTATTTATTTATTTATTGGTGCTGTATGGTAGTTTCTTTTACTATAACGGAGTGATGAGAACTGTTTTATACTGTTCTAGAACAGATTATACTCATGAGTTTTTGTTAAAGCTTTATTAACTTTTCTTCAATTTTTGAATGTATAGAAATTTCTTTTGAAAAATAAATGGTTTAAAACTTTAGTTAAATTATCAGGCTAAAATAAACTTTAGTAAAATTTTAAATTTGAATTTTTTATCAAAATATTTGTTGCCTAAAATTTTATAGTTTTAAAAAAACTGTTTTTAGTTGATAAAAAAATGTTTTTCAGTAATTGAAGAGTTACTATTTTAATAAAACAAATGAAAGTATATTAAAAGGATATAGTAATTTCTTAACGAAAGTTTTAATTTACTGTGTGTTTTAATTTCATGATCTTATGAAAAAGCCGACTTCTATGGCGTGTGAATGTTTATTTACTTGCAAGTCCTGCATGACTGCACTGTAAGTTGAATTTAGATGAGTATAATCGATTGGCTAGATTGGCTTGGTATGATTCGACCAAATATATATTTGACGCAAATGAAAAGATTGGATGTCAGGTTGGGTCGGTTGGGTCTTAACATTACATCAATATCAATAATCATCAATAATATATATATATATATATATAATAGCACTGTTTACAAGATATGAATCACACGTTTTATTTAGAGTTTTTTGCACATCTACGGGTTCTACTCTAAATATTTTAAAAAAATTGTGACTTTTGTTCTTGCGTTTTTTCTTTGGGGTCTAATTATTTGGTATTTGGTATTATTGAATCAAAATTGAGACTAGTGATTCTTCCAATATATTATATATATATGTATATTTTTTTTTCATTTGTAAAACTTGAACTCAAAATTTTATTTAAGGGATATTGAGTCCTTACTACTCTGTCACATGTTAGCTATGATTCTAAGTGTGAACAATTTAGAAGAAATAATTATTTTTTCTTACATTTCGTACCTAAGTAAAAACATGATTGTCACATCTAAGCAAAAAAAAAAAAAAGTTAATGAAAAAAGTATAATTGCGAGAAAGTTTCATAAATGATAAGGCCATATCCAAGTATTAGAATTGAGAATCTATGGCTCTAAAAAGTGGATGGCAAATGTTTTTATGTTTTCTTCTGGCGGTCTTCCTCTTCTTTGGGTGGCAATGTTTTCATATTTTTTGCTTGCTTTAAAATTTGTCACCTTTTTTTTTTGCCAAAATTAAAATTTTAAACTTATTTTCTCTTATAAGACTCCCGGTGTGCACCTCAATGAATGAAGAAATTGATTATTTTAATTTTTTTTATTTTTGGATGCATAGATATAGTGTTACAAAAAAAAAGTTTAGAGTGAAGGAATTGATTATTTTAATTATTTTTGGCTTTTTGATACACAATTGTTATGCTTTTATTGAATACATTATAATTTTGGCTCCTATTGGATTGCTTTAAAAAATTATGTTGCGTTTACTCTTTTGTACCAGAAAAATTCCGTTTTACTTTTATATCAATTAAAATTATGAGTTTGCGTACAAAAGTGATGCAGTTTTAACTAGTATTTGATATTAAAGTGGTGGCAAAACAAAATTGATATTAAAGTGTCCTAACACACGCACGCACGCACGCACGCACACACGCACACGCACATATATATATATATATATATACACTTTTTAAAATTTTATGTATTGATTTTCAAATTAAATATTACTAATATATTTTTTAATAAAAACGTGTTGTGAAAAATTTTAAAATAAAAGAAATTCATGCCAAGTGAAAAAAAAATTAAAAAAGCGCTTGTTTCAGCGTGATAATATTATTACTTAAATATATTTGGATAAAAACCAAAGTTTGTTTCAGGCCTAATAAAAAAAAAAACAACTTTCACTTCAAAAGAAGCCCATCAAACCTTATTGGTTCAATTTCATTAGATTGTTCAAACTTATGGGATTATGTTATCTGCCACTAAAAGCTAAATAGGACTGGCCCAAATTCAATTTTTGGGCATGACCTGTTCTGAAGGATATTTTCAACTAGACCCACACATTGCACAAAAATTATTAGATTTTTCTGATAAATTGACCACTAAACAGATTCAAAGTTTCTTGGATATCGTCAATTATATCTGAGACTTTATTCTCCGTGTCACACAGTATACCAGCCAATTGTCTAAACTTTTGAAAAACAATCCTTCATTATGGTCTGACAAGCAGACAGAAGCGGTAAAAAAATTGAAAATAATTGTTCAACATCCACTGCCTTTAAAGATTCCCAATAAGGGAAATCTTATATTACAGATAGATGCTAGTGAAGACTTTTGAGGAGCTGTTCTTATCGAAGAAGACAAGGGAAAAAGATACTATTGTGCACACGCCAATGGACAATTCAAAGAAACTTAAAAACATTATCATGTTATCTACAAGGAGATTCTTGCTGTCAAAAGAGGAATCGAGAAATTCAGGGCATGTTTGATAGTATTTTCTGTTTTCTTGTTCTCAAAACAGTTTTGTAAAACTGTGTTCGAGAATAAGTTTTGAAAACAAGAAAACAAAAAAAATCTGTTTGAATGATTGTTCTTAAAATCATAACTAGTGAGTAATAAATGAGTTATTCAAAATTTATAACTTTACTATTAATAAGGTGGGTGTTTTTCACTTTTTCTTTTGTTTTTCAGAACAAAAACTACAAAACAACTTAAAGTTTTGAGTTTTCTGTTTTTTTATTTTTCTGTTTTCCAGAACAGTTTATAAAAAACAGGTTTACCAAACAAGTTTTTTTATTTTTCTATTTTCGAAAACAGAAAAACTGTTTCGGAAACACGAATCAAACAGGCCCTCAGTTTCTATCTTAGTTTCAATCAATTCACTAGATAATACCTCTTTTTCAGCCATTCTAGACCAGAGAAAGAAGATACTACTTGAAAAGCAATTACTTCGCTGAAAAAACTGGTTTTCTAGCTATAAATTCACATTGAGATATATTAAAGGAAAACATAATGTGTTAGCATATTTGCTTTCAATGCCTCTTTCAAAAAATCATCAGATAACCACTCTCAGAAAATCACCTCTCTTCATCCTCACCATCTCGGTCATGCCTAAACACCAACCCAGTCATTACTCTCATTTGAGCCGTCAACTGGTCTTCCCTCCAACTCAATATCCAATCGCTGTCACTGAAACTAACGTTGTTGCTATAAGGACTCTTTTCTATTACCTTCACCTTTTCCTTCAAGCCACTGGAATCTCACTGAAACCAGAGTTTTTTGACCCCCTGCTTCCATACTTGGTCATTCTCTTTATTCGAGGTCCCATTACCTCTGACTTTATGTGGTATGTATGGTCTCTTTCCACCCTGTTTGCTTGTTCCTTTGCACTACCTCCAAAACAAACTTATCAGTATTTGACTGATAAAAAAAATACTCATTCCAATCTAGCCACTTTGCTATCCTGGTTCGCACCACTATCAGTTTGAAGAGGACGTCTTTACAAAGTCATTGACGAATATGATATGTGGAATATTCCCTCACACCAACAGAAGGTTTACACTTTCTTTGTGGTTTACTGTCCATATGAGGTTGATCATCAAGGAAGTTTGTATACTCCTGTTCAAACTCATCTATGGGGAATTGCTTTGCATTAGCCACTCTGTGAAGATCAAGTTATTAATGAATTAAAAGATTTTCTTTTAAGCCTTAATAATTTCACAGGTAATGCAACGGATTAGATATGCACCTCTTTTGAACCACTCTCAGGAGAATTCTTTGACCCAAAAGAAGTGATGACAACAAGACACGTCATTCCCTTTGAATGGCCTAAACTATCTCTGACACCCTCAATTGAACACACTTTATCCAGTCAAGACTTGCCAGTGACAGAACTCTTTGAATATCAAGACCCATTACAATATTTTGAATCTTAGAACCCTTACGAAATAAATCCCCAGTTCCTATAGAATTTTCTTTCATCAACACTGGGATCATTTACTCCTGTTGAAGATTTTGGCATCAACGCAAAACTGGATGAAATACAACTAAAGGCTGCAAAGAAAAAGAAAAAGAAACTTGATCTATTCATAAAGACTTTTAATTTCATGCCAAAAGTCTAGTTTATTGACTTTATGTAAAGGTTAGGTTGTCAAAAGTCATGAGATGTAAAGTTAGGTAAGGTTTGTCTGCCTTGTGTGCTTTTACTTTTGAGTCGTGTAATAATCTAACAGGAGTGATAAAACTTGTCTGCGATGTGTGTTTACTTTATGGTCTGTTTACAATCATGATGAGGAATGGTACAAGTCTATAAGAGGAGCATGGTTTCTAAGAGAAGGCAAATCGGGAAAAAAAAAATCATCCGAAAGCCTTTTGGGAAATACAATGCATATTTTCTAAACTTCTCCTTCTCTTTCCTGAAATTCTGATATAATCATATCTTATTATTGTCTATCCAAGATTCAAGTATGTTCTACACTTGCCTCACATAAGAAACCTGTGTATCAGAAATACTCTGAACAAGATCTATCTCAGTAACTTTTTAGTAAGACATTTTTCAGATATCCATACGTCAAGATTACTATAGTTTGGTGTGGTAATCCTAAGGTGTCCCTTGATTCCTTGATGCCCAAGAGAGGTTATTTATACTCGGGAGAAAATTGGATTATCACATCTGCTGTATTTGTCTTAACCAAAGGATGTCTAACCTCGTGTTATTGAGAGGGGACGCCGAGATGGTATCAGAGCCTAACTCTAACAGACAGAATCTGATATGATTATAGAAGAAGATTAAGGAGAGAATTTTGCAAATATGACTGAAACACTAGACCACACAGCCGCTACTTCCTTAGAGCCTATTCATCTATCTTCAGCCTTTTCCCTTAAGAATTTTCCCTCTTCTGTAAAAAGAACTTTAGCTAGCAAAATAGGCAATCTTGTAGAGATCACCCATATCCTAGAAAATTTCCGTATCGGTAATTCTGAGATTCCTTTGTTAAGCCCTTATGTTATTTTCTCTCAAGATTGAGCTTATGCTATTTTCTCTAAAAAATAACTGACTCACATGAAAGAGCTAAGACACACAAAATGTATGTTACACACAAAAAGCTATCTCCCTTTCCCTTACCTCATGAATTGTGTTAATTGTTATTATAAATAGTATAAATTATTAATTGTTTTTACACCAAATCCATCTTTCTTTACACATACACTACATATGGACAAAAAAGACAGAAAGAGGCTTTCTTCAATCCCTAAGAAACTGATAAAGTTGAAGGACAAGATTTAGCAAGAGAATTACAAGCTTCCAACATCTTTTTCTTTGGAAGAAAAGGAAGCTTGTATTAGTGAAGTATCCGAGAAGATAGAGATGTTTACAGAGAGGATGGATAAGCGGCCTAAAAAGCTGAACGATCTAGTAAGCAAATTACACCCAAGATAAATTAAAAAGAAAATGATTTAGATTCATTAGTAGGTTGATATATATATATATATATATATTAAATAGTTCTAGGCTTTATTTCTACCTATATATAAAATAAATATGTCTTAACTATATATATATATATATATATGGAGACGAGGATTCAAAATAGTGATTGAGATAATAGGATAAGTTTCTATCTACATGACATATGTAATATATATAGAGAGAGATATGGGGATTCAAAATAGTGATTGAAATAATAGGTTAAGTTTATATCTATATGGCATATGTAATAGCATTAATTATAATAAGATAATATTTTCGTAAATTATTTATCTATATATTCCTTTTTCAATTATATTTCACAAATTATAAAATATAAAGACATCCTATATTAACGATTAAAAAATGACAATCACACCTAAAAAAATGATATAAAAAAATTAAAAATAAAAGAAAACAACAAGAAGTAAAAAAAAATTATGTAGCTTTTATGGCTAATTTTAACTAATATTTGATTCTTTTATTAACCTAGTCCTAATGTATTTTTTAATAAAAGCATGATATGAAAAAAAAAATTAAATAGCAGGTAAAAAAATATAAATGAAAAATTTGTTTCTTCCAATGACAATATGTTGCTTACTCAAAATAAAAAATAATAATAAAAGATGTTTCACCCATGTTAAGAAAATGCTTTCACAACTAAGGTATTAAAAATTAGACTAGCTATTAAACCAGTTTAAGTATCGATTCAAGGTTCAATGGTTAGATCGAGATCAGAGCGGTTATGAATAAATTAATATATCATAAATAATATGAATGAAAAATATAAAAGATATTCATTCATAGTAATAAAATAAATATTCCAACTAAGATAAAAAATAATAGTTTGATACAATAATTAACTAACATTCACCATAAATATCATAGATTTACGAATTTTATACTTTTTTAATTAACAAAAACCTAAAATAAAGTAAAATAAAGAAAGTAAAAATTTATATTATCATGTAATGAAAATAGAAATATAAAAAAAGAGGATAAGATATATGAATCACATCACTTGTTGAGATTAGCATGCTTTAATATAATTTGATTAATTTCTATGGAGATTAGTAGTATAAAGGTCCTTGCATTTAAGTTAATTATAAAAGTTTAATTTAATATATGTATAAATGTCGTTGAGCATTAATTGTTTCAATTTTCTCCACACTAATTCATTGCCCAACTAGTTTGTTTGTGAACCGCCGGTCCAATTCGAATCTTGATTAAATTTGACTGGTTCCCAATGGACTAGGTGACCAATATTACTATCGATCTGGTCCGATTTTTAATATACTATTGACAACAACTAAATGTCAGACTGGCCTATTATGTACCCATAATTAAAATAGTAGCAAAAAGTTAAAAACACATGTTTAGTGTCTAGACTCTAAAGAGTTCATTACAAAATTTACAGTCATCTTTCCAACAAGACCACTCTCATAACGTCGCTGTTGTGGAAGAGAGAGGATTAGTGAAAAAGAAAAAAAAAAGTTTGTTTCCTAACAATATTATTAAATTTATTGTATTTAAAAAAAGTTTGAATAGGAGATGGTATCAGAGCCTAACTTTAATATACAGAATCGATATGATTATAGAAGAAGATTAGGGAGAGAATTTTCCAAATATGACTGAAACACTGGACCCCACAGCCGCTCCTTCCTTAGAGCCTGTTCATCTATCTTCAATCTTTTTCCTTAAGAATCTTCCCTCTTCTGTAAAAAAAACTTTAGCTAGCAAAATAGACAACCTTGTAAAGATTACCCATATCCCAGAAAATTTTCGTATCAATAATACTGAAATTCCTTTGTTAAGCCTTTATACTATTCCTTTGTTCATCTATCTTGATCTTGAGAGAAAATAGTATAAAGGCTTAACAAAGGAATTTCAGTATTATCGATACGAAAATTTTATAGGATATGGGTAATCGTTACAAGGTTGTCTATTTTGCTAGCCAAAGTTTTTTTTACATAAGAGGGAAGATTCTTAAGGGAAAAAACTGAAGATAGATGAACAGGCTCTAAGGAAGGAGCGGCTGTGGGGTCCAGTGTTTCAGTCATATTTGGAAAATTCTCTCCCTAATCTTCTTCTATAATCATATCGATTCTGTATATTAAAGTTAGGCTCTGATACCATCTCCTATTCAAACTTTTTTTAAATACAATAAATTTAATAATATTGTTAGGAAACAAACTTTTTTTTTCTTTTTCACTAATCCTCTCTCTTCCACAACAGCGACGTTATGAGAGTGGTCTTGTTGGAAAGGTGACTGTAAATTTTGTAATGAACTCTTTAGAGTCTAGACACTAAACATGTGTTTTTAACTTTTTGCTACTATTTTAATTATGGGTACATAATAGGCCAGTCTGACATTTAGTTGTTGTCAATAGTATATTAAAAATCGGACCAGATCGACAGTAATGTTGGTCACGTGGTCCATCGGGAACTAGTCAAACTTAGTCAAAAATCGAATTGGACCGGCGGTTCACAAACAAACTAGTTGGGCAATGAATTAGTGTGGAGAAAATTGAAACAATTAATGCTCAACGACATTTATACATATATTAAATTAAACTTTTATAATTAACTTAAATGCAAGGACCTTTATACTACTAATCTCCATAGAAATTAATCAAATTATATTAAAGCATGCTAATCTCAACAAGTGATGTGATTCATATATCTTATCCTCTTTTTTTATATTTCTATTTTCATTACATGATAATATAAATTTTTACTTTCTTTATTTTACTTTATTTTAGGTTTTTGTTAATTAAAAAAGTATAAAATTTGTAAACCTATGATATTTATGGTGAATGTTAGTTAATTATTGTATCAAACTATTATTTTTTTATCTTAGTTGGAATATTTATTTTATTACTATGAATGAATATCTTTTATATTTTTCATTCATATTATTTATGATATATTAATTTATTCATAACCGCTCTGATCTCGATCTAACCATTGAACCTTGAATTGATACTTAAACTGGTTTAATGGCTAGTCTAATTTTTAATACCTTAGTTGTGAAAGCATTTTCTTAACATGGGTGAAACATCTTTTATTATTATTTTTTATTTTGAGTAAGCAACATATTGTCATTGGAAGAAACAAATTTTTCATTTATATTTTTTTACCTTATGTTTAATTTTTTTTCGTATCATGCTTTTATTAAAAAATACGTTAGGACTAGGTTAATAAAAAAAAAATCAAATATTAGTTAAAATTAGCAATAAAAGCTACATAATTTTTTTTACTTGCAGTTGCTTTCTTTTATTTTTAATTTTTTTTTTATCATTTTTTAGGTGTGATTGTCATTTTTTAATCATTAACATAGGGTGTCTTTATATTTTATAATTTGTGTCATGTCATTGAAAAAGGAATATATAGATAAATAATTTACGTAAATACTGTCTTATTATAATTAATGCTATTACATATGCCATATAGATAGAAACTTAACCTATTATTTCAATCACTATTTTGAATCTCGATCTCTTTCTATAGATATATATATATTACATATGCCATATAAATAGAAACTTATCCTATTATCTCAATCACTATTTTGAATCCCCATCTCCATATAGATATATAGTTAAGACATCTTTATTTTATATATAGGTAGAAATAAAGCCTAGAGCTATTTAATATATATATATATATATATCAACCTACTAATGAATCTAAATCATTTTTTTTCTAGTTTATCTTGGGTGTAATTTGTTTAACTAGATCGTTCAGCTTTTTAGGCCGCTTATCAATTCTCTCTGTAAACTTCTCTGTCTTCTCGGATACTTCACTAATAGAAGCTTCCTTTTCTTCCAAAGAAGAAGATGCTTGAAGCTTGTCATTCTCTTGCTGAATCTTGTCCTTCAATTTTATTAGTTTCTTAAGAATTGAAGAAAACCTCTTTCTGTCTTTTTTATCCATAGGTAGTGTATGTGTAAAGAAAGAAGGATTTGGTGTAAAACAATTAATAATTTATACTATTTATAATAACAATTGACACAATTCATGAGATAAGGGAAAGGGAGATAGCTTTCTACGTGTGACATACATTTTGTGTGTCTCAGCTCTTTCGTGTGAGTCAGTTATCTTTTTTTCGTCAGCATAGCTATTTCGAGTTTACATTAATCATGTCACCTATTAATTTCTATTCATATTTTATTTTGTCTGCAAATTTCTATTCCGTTTGAAGCACTTGGGATGTTTCATTATCAAAAAGTCACTATCAAGAGCCACGGTATGTATATTTCAAAGTGGAAGATGAAAATCTTACCCCAAAAAAAAAAAAATCATTTTTAAAATACATATATTCATTGTACCTTTCCAGTCTTCATAATTAAACTTGAAAACCAATCTGTCACTCCTTCTCAATATTGCGCAATTCCGAGGCAGCAGCCTGTGACTCCTTTGATGCTTCCCATCAACCCCATCAAATCACAATTTTATGGATTATACAATAATGCATTTGTTTTGTTATTGTTTTACAAAAGGTATGGTGAGATATTTATTTTCTTTTCTAGATTATATTTTTATTTTGTTTATTTATTTATTTTAGTTTTATTATAGTTGATTAAAATTTTGAATAATATATTTTCTTTTAATTGCATTTCTATTTTTTACACTCTAATTACATAACCATTTTCTCACTTTCATTTTTTTTTTAATTGTGACATGTTAGAATTCAATTTAATCACGATCTAACCATTAAATATAATATAATATTTCTTTTTAAATTAAAATTAAAAAAAATTAAGTACCAAACCATACACAATAGATATAATTTAATTTAATTCAGTTCAATTTTGGGTGTTAGTTAGATTTTGCTCACCCTATATTTGGTTGAATTATACAAACTGAATCAATCCAAATAACTCATCTAAATTCAATGTACGTCACTGCCATGCAAATGGGCTTGTATATGAGGGGAAAGATTCAGTTTTTGTTTCAATATTTTTAGTGTCCTATGTGCCTATACATCCCCTAATAAAATCTGGAGTGTTAGTTTAACAAAAATTAGAATAAAAATATGTAGGATGTTAATATTCATATTTAAATTAAGTTATCTTTAACAAACAAATCTAGGAATTTTAAAAAAAATTGACAATCCTACCATGTTAATTTTAATATTTAAATTTTGTTAACTTATCTTCAGTAATAAAGAAGGTGATTAATTGTTCTTTAACATACAGTTATTAGACAATTTATCTTATTACTAAGAGCCTATTTGGCAAATTGTATGGGACAGGATAAAGCTCATTAAAATTTTAATACTATATATTGTGTTTGGTATAACCTTGAATAAATATTATATTGTACAATTTTTTTAACAAAAATGCCCTTGGGTTGAAAATATAATGTATTCACAAATCGGTCTCTAACCCAATCAAAGAGAAATGCATAGCGATCCCCCCTTAAATACAATGAGCTTCTCATCAACTACTTGCTGGTCTTGTACACATGTGGAAACATTCACAATCATTAATAACTAGCTGTTTCTTAAGATCATAAAATTAAAACTTCAAGTAAATTGGAAGAACTTTCATTAAGAACTTATTAGATACTTTAATATAATTTCAGTTCTTCTATTAAAATACTCTTCATTGACTTAAAAACATTTTCTAGAACTAAATCTATTTAAATAAAAAATCCAAATTTTAAAAAATTGATTAAAATTTATTTAGGCAAAAAATTTAACTAAGGTGTCAAACAATTTATAAGAAATTTTTATACATTTAAAAATTAGAATTCCTTTGTACAAAGATACTTTTTTTTTTTTTTGCTTTGGATAAGTAGATACTTTTTTTGTTTTTGGTACATTGTATAGAGATACTTTTTTTTTTCTTTTTTCTTTTTAATGGAAATTGTACATAGCTACGTTGGGTGGTTAGTTAATTATAGGTGTTTAGATTTATTTATATATAAGTGATTATAGGGATAAGTACTTATTCATAATAAATTATAAGAATAAGTGATTATATCAAAAGTGATCTGTGTTTGAATTTTTGCCTCATAAGTGATTTTGAGAAAAGAAATGTGTTGTGACTTTGATAGTTTAAGTGATTATTAGATGAATAATAAGAAGGAAAAGTGAAATAAGTGATTATAGGAGAATAAATAATTATCATAGGTAGAAAAAAGTAACTTATGAAAATAATCACACTTAAATGACTATAAGTGATTATTTTATTCCCAGATGCGTTTGGAAACTGAATAACATAATTATTTTTTCCTCCCTAAGCACTTATTTTACTTATCCAAATAGGCACTTAATAGTTGATTCTTGAATCTGGGACCCATGTTCTTAAAAAAAAAGAGAGAGAAAATTTTATATAATATTATAAAATTTGTTTTAAATTATTATAAGATATTTTTTTATTATTCCGGTTTAGAAATAAAAGAAACTAATATACCTAGGAAAAAAATAAAAAATTTACATAAATAAAAAACTATGTAATAGATATCATTACATAAAACCATTAAGTGCATGTTTGGTTCCACGTTTTGCAAACATAATCATGGTTTTCAACCATGGTTTTCTAAAAGATGTGTTTGGTCAAACACAGATAAAATGCAAACTGACTTTTTGAAAAATAAAAAGTGGGTTAAACTGTGGTTTTGGAAAAGGAGGGGAAAAGTTACTTTTCCCTTAACAAAACGTGAGTTTTGAAAAAGGAGAAATAAATTTACTCTATATTATACATCTAAAAGTACTTTTAACCCCTATCATCCAAACAGATTTTTTGTCAAACTTACTTTTACAACAAGAATATCCAAACATAACAACTTCTATCAAATTTACTTTATCTAAACTTCATTTTTACAAACTTCATTTATCTTAACTTAATTTTACAAAACGGAGAACCAAACGAGCCCTAAGTAGATAACATTACAATATATTTTATATAGATGCCAGTAAATATGCATATAACTTTTACATGGTAAAATCTTAACCTATTAACTAAATCACTATTCTTAATCGTTACATGGTAAAATCTTAACCTATTAACTAAATCACTATTCTTAATCGCCGGTGCATATCTTATTTACTTATTTATTTATTTTATATATATAGATCGAAAAATCCCAAAATTAGATATCTTATTCAAGCCTAAATCGACAACGCTTCGTTCCTTTCGAGCCCTTCCTTCCTCCTCGTCTTCATATCCTATCTGCTCCTCTGCATCACTCTTTTTGCTTAAGCCCTTCCTCCTCCTGCATCACCCCCTTCCTCTTCCTCTGAATCATCGTCGTCACTCTCCTCTGAATCCTCACTCTCCCCCTCTGAACCACTTTCTTCCTCCTTACGGCCTTCCTCCTTATTTCGGGCATAACATATAGCACGCACAACAGTTCTGTTAGCTTCTTATACATCTTACCCGTCAAGTCTCCTATGTTATGGGAGACTTCATCAATTTGCTCTTTTCTCCTTTCGGGAGATATAGTCCTCCGACTCATTGTGTAATTTCGAAGTTTTTTATTTTATGGCGAATATCATCTTTCAGGTCAGTCAATTCTTGGTGAATCCATAGGCGATGTATAAGATTAAAAGGATGGATTTGTGTACTCGTAAATGAGGAATTTATACCTATTTATACTAGCACTGAGGTACATTTTGTGTGAGCTTGAGCTTACATTTTGTGTGAGCTAGTTTCTTTGTGTGAGCTTAGCTATTCCGTGCCAACGGCCTGTTAATTTCTGTTCCGTTTGCAGCATTCAATGTTTGTTGGCGGTGAATGAATTCCATCCGCCCTAATTGGATTGGATTGAGTTTCTAGGTTAAATTGTTTCTTATCTTTTTTGTTTAGGCAATTCTACCCGTCATTTCCTTCTTCTTAGTGGAGAAGACAGCTTAAATATTCAATGGCTCAGGGGGAATTTTTTTTATTATAAGGAAGCAGGGGGATGGGATTGTAATTAATAAGAAGACAGCATGCACGTTCTTCAATTCTTACTGACTATGAATCGTTCTGAGGAAGCTGACAATCCTGTGCCCATGTCTGTCTCAAATCTTGCAGTTCATATAATTGACGCACATGCGGATCAGCTTCAAGATCTTGTATCTAAACTTGAGACGGAGTTGGATTTGTGTAGCTTGACATGGATAAAGGTAATTTCTGTCAATCACAGCTTGACCCCCAAAACTATATTTTGGGGATATTCTAATTTCTATGTAATTCATTCTATCTTTTATATTCCTATTGATTAGGGAGGAAAATGAATAAAAAATTAATAAACAAATGACATTATAAACTGCATTCATTATTCAACTAGCTAGGGTTCTTGACTGGCTCTTGCTTGTGAAAATGTTTTAACATGTCTGTTTTAGGACCCCAAAGTGCCTTGGAATGGTGCTGAAACAACCTAAAACCTTTGTTTCTTCAAAGGTCTTACCATTGATTAGCAACGTTTCTATAACACTATGTTTTTGTTGAGACTGTATACACCTGCCAAAAGCCAAATCTAGGGAAGAATTCCCGGATAAATTCTTTTTGTAAACTTAGCAGAGACTGTTTGCTATAATATTAGTTTTAGTTAGGCTTCTAAGATTACTGCACTAGCATACAAGATTCCTGTCAAGCATATGATTGCGACAAGTTTATAGGTATCTCATGCCCCTACCAAAACGTGTGGGAATCTAACATCTCCCTCATATTAGGCTTTACCAATCTGCATCTATTATCAATTGTATCATTTCTATGATAACTATGAGTGTCCAAACATGAGTCTAAGATAGCCGTACATCTTATATCTTAGTCTTTTATACCTACATAATTGAAAAACCAAGGTATCAGTGTATCAAGCAGCACCTGAGAATGTTCATTTATCCTTTTGATTTTGTGTGGCCTACAATTTTTCTTTAAAAACTAATTGGAAGATTAAAGAGGTTGAAGGAGAATGTTGGATTTAGAGTAAATTGTGTCGTGGCAATTCAGGCCGGTCCTGACAGCTGGCAGGCAGGGCAAGTAAACAGGAAACTCTACTATCTTTCATTTCTCTCAATCATATTCCTCCATTATCCATCATTACAGGAGGTTGGCAATCCAACTCTTTTTGACTTCTATTATTCACATCCATAGGCTTGATTTTGATTCCTGAGCTTAAGGATGGTTTTCGCAGCATCATCCTACTCTGTTTTGATGGTTTTGTATGATGGTTTTCGCAGCATCATCCTACTTCTTGTGCTACTTTGCTTCCTTTTCCCGTCTCTGTATAGCCATATAGCTGTATGGCAGAAGAAGAATGTTCTGAGAAGAATCTGCTCGCTTAACAAGAAGTCATTTCTCAGAAGACCTCTCCACATTGGAGATCAAGAGAAGGAGCCAAGGAGGTTACCTTCGGATTTGATTTTGATGATGAAATCATCATCCTGATCATATTATCTCTTCCTTCCGTTTTCTATGTCAAAATTTATTCTCATGTAGATTATATATTATTATATGTAATAGATTCTCCTATTATAATTGTGTATTGTATTTGTTAAAAGTTTAATGTCTGTTGACTTTACTATTATTAGAATAGATATATTTTGTAAACCTAGGCGTGAGCCGTGCTTTTGTACAGAGATCAAAATAAAGGGTTTGTGATTTGAGTCACTCTACTAATGACTTATTAACAGTGTAGCGTTTTAAAGTTTTTAGTATAGTGATATATATTCGTTACAGAAATATAGAATTTTTAGCTTGAGTAGGTTTATATTGAATATCATTTCTTTTTTTTAATTTTGAGTTGAATTTGAGTCATCATCAACAATTAAATTAAATAAGTTGAAGATTGCATTCACATATTAACCATTAAAAAATATTTTTAACATACTTTGTTTAATCCTAGTATCATACAAAGCTGTAATTACTTTTTGATATTGCACTAAAAATTAAATTTCCCTTTTATCCCGGCAACTTAGAGACGTCAGATTATCATTCCTGAGGGATTGTTCTGCCTTTCGCAGGTTAACGTCTGCCTGAATAATTTGATAATGAGACTATACGCATTAAAATAACTGAGGCCCGTTTGGTTCCATAAATGGCATTGACATTAACCATTGAAATAGAATGGAACAAATGTCTTGGAATAAATTTGATCAGTGTGAAATGATTGCAACGAATGTATTTTTTATGACTAAACACATTAAATATTTGATAATAAGGTTTTGTTGACATTTGTGATCCTACTCAACTCGATTAGTATTAATATAAATTTCAATAAATTCTCTCATTGAAATGAGATGGATCTAGAATATTAAATGCTTTAAGTAAGAAAATGTTAATATTTATGTTAGGCATAGATTTTACCCCCACTAAATAATTTTTCTAGGCTCACCCTTGCAAAAGAATCAGGTCTCCAAGATAGGTTGAATTCAATTTACTTAACTAACAATACTCCGATTGGTGTTGAATATAAGGGAATTGAAAGAAAATTGTTTAAGTTAAAATTATAAGGTACAATTGCGAGTATTTGGTCATTAAATTATTTTTTTTATTGATGCCCTTCAATAAATCTGCAAAACAATCACTAGATATCCATTTAATTGGTAAAATCTTAAATTAGGTAGAAGTTTAACCATTTATTTAGGAGTGTTTTGGAAAATATCTTCAATTTGTAACATATTTAAGAAACCTAACTACTTTTAATAATTTTTTATAATATTGATGAAATAGTTAATTATATATTATATTTAAGGCCAGAGGTAATATTATTTTTCATTTAATAAACAATGTAAACATGTGGATTCATTAAATGAATCCCAACACATAAATATCTCGTGCACATAGAAAACCCAAATTCAAAAGACTCGTGTCTTCAAGATAGGTTGAATTCAATTTAGTTGACTAATAATAATTTGTCCAATTTTTAATATAAGATACTTTTGACTATTTCATTAGAGCCAAGAAATATTTGTTACATAATTTAAATTGTTTTAAATTTATGTAAAATCCATATTTATTCTTAATAAGTATCATAAATTTAAACAATTTACTTTATCTTTCTTATAAGTAAGAACATTTTGAAAATAAAGTAATTAATATTTTAAAAAATTATGAAATGTAATATATATTTAGGATAAAAAGAAAAGTTTTATAATATAACTAATAAAAAGGATTACTATGTTTCATTTACTCCTTTTAGTTTTTAATATAGGAGCTTTTTTAGAAGTTATTCATAGCCCTTGATATAGGGTCTTTTCAAAGTTTAGTGAAGTACTCCCTCCGGTCTTATATATAGGACATTTTGCTCTGATCTTGAATATAAGACCATTTACAATATGCGAGATAGTATTTATTATATATTTTCAAAAAATGCTCTTATTTAATGTATTCAAAGAAAAAGAGAAAGAGATTAAATAAGGGGAGTTCTGAAAAAATGTTAAGATTTTTGAAAAAATCAAAGTAATTAATTAGTTTTAACTCTTATTTTTAATCTGTATGATTCAGTTAAAATAACCTTATACTAAAGACCAAAGGGAGCATTAATTAATAAGTGATTTTCATAAATATTCTCGATAATTCTAACTTTCTCTCCCTTTAAGTATTAATGTTGATAAAAATTAGTGCACTTTATTAAGAGTACCTTAGGGATTCTATACTAACTTTTAGCAAAATAATACTTTTAATTAATTTTGATTACTTACTTTAATTTGTATAATTTAATTAAAATGTCCTTATAAAAAAGATAGGAAGTCGGGAACAATGTAAACATGTGGAATGGATCCCAACACACAAATGTCCAGAAAAGATTATTAGCTAAGGCTTCTTGGGCTTGTTTTATTAGGCAAGGGATTTTATAAAAGACACACACACACACACACACACATATATATATATATATATAATAGGAAAAAATCTTACTATTGTTGGATTTGAATATCTGGATCCACCCTTGGGGGATCAATAGGAGAAAAGTACTAAAGGCCCAACTCATTTATATTAGGGAAAAAGACACTTAAGGACCCCCATATGAAGATATTCCTTTTCAAGGATCCAGATTAAAATTTTAGTACACCTGTAAACTGAATTCCCAACTCGAATCAACTGAATTCAGCACTTGTACTGTTCATTTGACAATATTTTTACATGGAGGTACTTAAGTGTCTTTCTCCCTTTAAATTAATTGAAATTAGATTTGAGTTGCTAATTTTTTTAAATTAAATAAGTAAAAGGAAGATTTGAAGTAGTTTTTGGCAAACAAGTTTTTTTACTTTGAGACGTGAGAAATATTTTTCGTGTGTGAAAAACTGACTAGATCCAGCTGCCAATTCTCATTAACTAAAAAAACACTTCCTCCTCTCTCAAGAGCTTCAATTTTTTTTTTTTGGGGAAATTTAGTGGAGTCCAATTGAGTAACTCAACTATCACTGTGGGGGTGCAGTAATATTTGAGCGTACAAGATGCTTGAACAAACTCTTACTTTCTTGGGAATCCCAGCTAAGAACCAACATAGCAACTTAATTATATGATCAAAATATTTTAGGGTTAGAGTAAGAAACCAAACGTCTTGAAGTCATTTAAAATTTCACCGGTAAATTATTAAATTACCCT
This sequence comes from Adenanthera pavonina, assembly GCA_026686845.1. Taxonomy (NCBI): domain Eukaryota; kingdom Viridiplantae; phylum Streptophyta; class Magnoliopsida; order Fabales; family Fabaceae; genus Adenanthera; species Adenanthera pavonina. Next base: position 19,014,305 of record JAIVEN010000017.1, read on the forward strand.
TACCCAAATTTGTAATGTGATTTTCTGAATTTGTAACTTATTTATGAATAAATTGAATCTTAATCTCAGCCTTTTGCTGAAAAAAGATTTGAATTTAATATTTTGAATTGATTGCATATTCTAGGAATTTGTAACTTAAATTCCTGAATTTGTAACTTTTTAACTCATATTTGTAACTCATTATCTACTTTTTACTAAAAATTTAAATATAACTTTTTAAACTGATAAGAGATTCAGAAACTTGCAATTTGAATTCTGGAATTTAAAAAATTTTCACTAGTAATTTGCAATTCACTCTCAACTTTTTAATAGGAAAGATTGAAAATTTAATCAAATTTTAAATTGAGTATAAGTTTTGGGAATTTGTAACCTATATTGTTGAATCTACAGCTTCTACACTTGTAATTTGTAAATCACTCCCCATTTTTATAATGTAAGTCATTGAACATGATGAGGCTGCTCTTGTAATCTAACCTTTTAATTTTGTTAACTTTAGGACCTTTGGTCTTTTATTCTAATTTGGAAATGTTTTTATTTTAAATTATAATTAATTTGCTATTTCGGTTATTAACTGCGATTTCCCGATACTTTCTACAACTCAGGTGTCAGAGCTTTATTGTAGTTCTTGGGCCCTGGATATCTTGTTCTTTGTTCTCTTTGTATATGAAGTAAACGAGCGTGTGGTCGTGAGAGTAACTCTTGGGTTCATGGGCTGTTTATTTGCATGCTTTTTTTTTTTTTTGCCACTGAAGGGCGGATTACTGATTATTCATGATAAAAGCGTTTTGAGCATCCAAATACAATAACTGCATACATCCAGGAGGGGGCACATTAAATTGATTAACAACAAACATACTAGTACTGGCTTGTTTTGTAATCCAATCAGCACATATGTTGCTGTCCCGACAGACATGATTCATCTGAACTTCCCAATCTTGTAGAGTCCAGCTCTTAATTGTTGCAATCAGATCATCATAAGGATGATTTGCTACATCAGCTTTACTTAGCAATTCTAGAGCCATGATAGAGTCACTGTTAACTCTAATCCTTCTGAATCCTTTTTTCTAGCATATCTCTAATCCAACCAAGATGGCCCACAATTCAGCTACAGCATTTGGACAGTATCCAACATTGCAATTGAATCCCGTGATCCATTCCCCCAGATGATTCCGAATCAGACCTCCACTTGCTGAATATCCACTCATTGCTGTACCACCATCAACGTCCAAGCTCCACACATCTGGCTCAGGGGGTCTCCAATATATCCCATCAGTTTTTTCCTTGTCTACCAAATGCCACTTTGTTGTTGCAAACTGTTCCTCTACAAAGGCCATATGCAGACTCCTCCGTACCACAGTCTCGCTTGACTGTTCTTTATCCTCAAAAGCTTTAATACATTTAGTTTGCCAAATGTTCCAACATGCATAAATAAACATCTTCTTCCAAGCTATCTTACCCACTCTAGGTGTTCCAGTATTTGTTGAATAGTTCCACAAGATCCAGTCATGGAGGTTGTTGGAGAAGAACTCGTTCCAATGGTATCTAGGCACCAGTTTCTTCCATACCTCCCTTGCTTTGTGACAGTCTCTTAGGGCATGAAGAGTATTTTCAGGTCCATTGCAGGTATAAGGACAGTAAGGTGTCATGCATAGTTCTCGATTATATCTGAGTTCATTTGTCACTAATCTATCTTTAGCAGCTAACCACAAAATATTTTTATTTGCATGCTTTGATGCGGAGATATATGCACATAAATATGCTTCTTAGAATTGCCAGGTTACTTGTGATTATACTATTCGATTTGCTTCTCCAGCAAATGAGGAAAAGGTTAATCTTATATGTGATAAGCTTGGAAGGGAATAGCTAGAAAAGGAGAGGAAATATGATTTAATAAAAATTTAGCTACATTTAAAATTATAGAAATTATTTTATGGAGTCATTTAGTAATATATTTAGGCTTTTTTTAAATCTTTATATTTTGTTATCTAGTAGATTAAAAAATAATAATATATTTTAAAAAATGAGTTAAAACTTTGGGATAATTTTTTTAATTATTTATATTAAAGCATGCAAATCTCAACCAAAACCTCAATAAGTGATGTGATTCATATATCTTATCCTCTTTTTTGTATATTCTATTTTCATTACATGATAATATAAATTTTTACTTTCTTCATTTTACTTTTTTTTAGGTTTTTGTTAATTTAAAAAAGGTATAAAATTTGTAAACTTATGATATATATGGTGAATGTTGGTTAATTATTGTCTCAAACTATTATTTTTATCTTAGTTGGAATATTAATTTTATTATTATGAATGAATATTTGTTATATTTTTTATTCATATTATTTAAGATATATGAATTTATTTATAACCAGTTCGATCCCGATTTAACCATTGAACTTTGAACCAATATCTCAACTAATTTGATGGTCAGTCCAATTTTTAATACTTTGATTATGAAGGCATTTTGTTAACATGGTATAAACACCTTTTACTATTATTTTTTATTTTGAGTAAGCAACATGTTGTCATTGGCTGAAACAAATTTTTCATTTGTTTTTTTTTTCCTGCTGTTGTTTTCTTTTATTTTTAATTTTTCCATATCATGCTTTTATTAAAAAAATGCATTTGGACAAGTTAATAAAAAAATCAAATATTAGTTAAAATTAGCAATAAAGGCTACATAATTTTTCCCCTGCTGTTGTTTTCTTTTATTTTTAATTTTTTTTCATATCATTTTTTAGTTGTGATTGTTATTTTTTTTATCATTAATATAGGATGACTTTATATTTTATAATTTGTGAAATGTAATTAAAAAATATATACAGATAAATAATTTATGTAAACACCATTTTATTATAATTAATGCAACTACATATGCCATATAAATGGAATCTTAACCTATTATCTAAACCACTATTTTGAATCTCCATCCCCATATATATATATATATGTCTCTAGTTAAGACACAATTATTTTATATATAAGTAGAAATAAAGCCAAGAACTATTATATATATCAACCTACTAATGAATCTAAATTATTTTCTTTGTAGCTTGTTTAATTAGATCATACAACTTTTTAAGCCGCTTATCCATCCTCCTTGTAAACTTTTTCTATTTTCTTGAGCACTTTACTAATACAAACTTCCTTTTCTTAAAGAGGAGAAGATGTTTGAATCTTGTCATTCTCTTGGCGAATCTCATCCTTCAACTTTGTCAATTGCTTAGAGATTGAAGAAAGTCTCTTTCTGTCTTTTTTATCCATAGGTAATGTCTTTGTAGAGAAAGATGGATTTGTGCAAAAGTAATAAATAATTTATACTATTTATAGTAACAATTAACATAATTCGTGTGAAGGTAAGGGAAAGAGAGATAGCTTTATGTGTCTAATATACATTTTGTGTGTCTAACATACATTTTGTGTGTCCCTGCTATTTCATGTGAGTCAGTTTTTTTTTTTGTGAGCATAGCTATTCCTAGTTAACATCAATCATATCACCTATTAATTTCGATTCATATTTTATTTTGTCTGCAAATTTCTGTTCCGTTTGAAGCACTTGAGATGTTTCATTATCAAAGAGTCACGGTATTTATATTTTAAAGTGGAAGATGAAAATCTTACTCAAAAAAATAAAAAATAAAAAAAAATTATTTTTAAAATACATATATTCATTGTACCTTTCCAGTTCTTCATAATTAGAGTTGAAAACCAATCTGTCACTCCTTTTCAATATTTGCGCAATTCCGAGGCACCAACGTGTGACTTCTTTCATGCTTCCCATCACCCCCATCAAATCACAATTTTATGGATTATACAATAATGCATTTGTTTTGTTATTGTTTTACAAAACGTATGGTGAGAAATTTATTTTCTTTTCTAAATTATATTTTTATTTTATTTATTTAATTTTTTTTAATTTTATTATTGTTGGTTTGAATAATATATCTCATTTTAATTGCATTATCCGTTTTTTTATTCTCTAATTACATAACCATTTTCTCACTTTTATTTTTTAAAATTATGATAGGTTTGATTTCAATTTAATCATGATCTAATCATTTAACATAATATAATGTTTCCTTTCAATTTTTCTTGAGGGACCAGCCCCAAATTACTGTAACTTGGTCCATTTCGGAGGGATATCTTAATACTCTAAAGAAAAAATTGAACTGAATATGTCAAAATAGCAAAAAATTAATTACCAAACCAAACACAACTGATGAAATTTAATTTAATTTAGTTCAATTTTAGGTACTAGTTGGATTTTTCTCACCCTATATTTGGCCGAATTATACAAGGTGACTCAACCCAAATAACTCATCTAAGTTCAATGTACAATGCTGTCACACAAATCGCCTTGCATATGAAGGAAACACTCACATGCATTAATTTAATTTTACAGTTTTTGTTTCAATATTTTTAGTGTCCTGTATGCCTATAGATCCCCCTAATAAAATCTGAAGTTGTTAGTTTAACAAAAATTAGAATAAAAATATCTAGGATGTTAATATTCATATTTAAATTTAGTTATCTTTAACAAACAAATCTAGAAATTTTATAACAAAATTACAATCCTACCATGTTAATTTTAATATTTAAATGTTGTTAACTTATCTTCAGTAATAAAAAAGGTGATTGATTGTTCTTAACATAAAGTTATTAGACAATTTAGCTTATTACTAAGAGCCTTTTTGACAAATTGTATGGGATAAGACTTGATAGAATAAAGTTCATTAAAATTTTAATACTATATATTGCGTTTGGTAGTACTTTGAATAAATATTATACTGTATAATTTTTTTATAAAAATACCCTTGTGTTGAAAATATAATATATTCAAAATTGGTCTCCGCAATTTCTCGCAATTTTCTCAATGATGATAATGAACCTAAACAAAGAGAAATGCAGAGCATCCCCCCTTAAATACAATGAGCTTCTCATCAACAACTTGCTGGTCTTGTAGACAAGAGGAAACATTCACAGCCATTAATAACTAGCTGTTTCTTATGTTCTTAAAATTAAAATTTCAAGTAGCTTGGAAGAATTTTTGTTAAGAAATTATCAGATACTTTAATTAATTTCAGTTCTTCTATTAAAATATTCTTCACAGACTTAAAAACATTTTCTAGAACTAAAAATATTTTAAATAAAAAATTTTTGATGAAAAAAAATCCAAATTTTGAAAAATTGACTAAAGTTTATTTAGGTAGAAAATTTAACTAAAGTGTCAACCAATTTATAAGAAATTTTTATATATTTACAAAATCAGAATTCTTTTGTACAGATATACTCTTTTTTTTTTTTTGCTTTGAATAAGTAGATACTTTTTATGTTTTTGGTCCATTGTACAGAGAAACTTTTATTTTTTTCTTTTTTTTCTTTCTAATGCAAATTGTACAGAAATACAATTGGGTGAGCAGTTAATAGTTGATTCTCGGACGTAGGTCCCATATTATTTATAAAAAAGAGAAAACTTTGTATAATTTTATCAAATTTGTTCTAAATTATTATAAGACATTTTTTATCATTCTGGTTCAATAATAAAAGAAACTAATACATCCAGAAAAAAAAACTCATATAAATAAAAAACTATGCAATAGATACCATTACATATAACCATTAAGTAGATAACATTACATTATATTTCATATGGATGCTAGTAAATATGCATATAACCATCATATAACTATTACATAGTAAAATCTTAACCTATTAACTAAATCACTATTCATAATCACCAATTCATATCTTATTTATTTGTTATATATGTATAGAGACAAACCCTATTTTATAAGCCTAAATCTACATTACTCCGTTCCTTTCTAGTCGCTTCCTTCCTCGTCGTCCGCATCACTTTCCTCCTCCCCTACATCACCATCTTCTGTATCACCTCCTTGCTCCTCCTCCTCCTCCGCATCACCCTCTTATGCTTTACCCCCTTCCTCTTCTTCTTCCTCTGAATCATCATCATGATCACTCTCCTCTGAATCCTCACTCTCTTCCTTTGAGTCACTCCCTCCCTCTTTCTCCTTCTTACTCCCTCCCTCTTCCTCCTTCTTACCTCCTTCCTCCTTACCACCCTTAATGAGATATTCCAGTTCTGTTATCTTCTTATCCATCTTATCCGTCAAGTCTCCTATGTTACGGGAGACTTCATCAATTCGCTCTTTTCTCTTCTCGGGAGATATAGTCCTCCGACTCATTGTGTAATTTCGAAGTTTTTTATTTTCATGGCAAATATCATCTTTCAAGTCAGTCAATTCTTGGGGAAGTAAACAAAGCCTTTCATAAATTTTTCCTTCTTTGTCCATAGGTGATGTATAAGATTAAAAGGATGGATTTGTGTACATGTAAATGAGGGAATTTATACCTATTTATACTATCACTGAGCTACATTTTGTGTGAAACTTTGAGCTTACATTTTGTGTGAGCTTGTGTGAGCATTTTATGTGAGCTTAGCTTTTCCGTGCCAACGTCAATCATATGGCCTGTTAATTTCTGTTTGTAAATTTCTGTTCCGTTTGAAGCATTCAATGTTTGTTGGCGGTGAATGAATTCCACCTGTGCTAATTGGATTGAGTGCCTACGTTAAATTGTTTCTTATCCTTTTTGTTTAGTCAATTCTACCCGTCCTTTCCTTCAGCCTAGTGAAGAAGACAGCACAGCTTAAATATTCAATGGCTTAGAGGGAATTTTTTTATACAATAAGGAAGCAGGGGAATGGGATTGTAATTAATAAGGGGCACGTTCTTGAATTCTTATTGACTATGAATCGTTCTGAGTTTTAATGGCTTTGTTCAGCTTATTCTTTTATTTTGTAATGCTATTGGATCTGCCCTCATTCAATTTTCTTCTTCTCATTTAATTTTCCTCTTGTTGGTTTTATGTTTTGCATTAGTGTTATACTTTCTTTGAGCTCCTATATCTATTGTTTCTTAGTGATATTATCTTGTTTTGTTTGCGGATGCAAAAAAGAAAAAGAAAAACAAAGACCGTGAATAGAATGGATGTTTCTTTTGCAATGAATTCTACGTTAATATGTCTTTTTGAAGCTAAATTTGATGCTTAATGATATTCTGATGAGGAATTAAGGATGAATGAATGATGGACCAAAGAGCACTATTAACAAAAAAAAAAAAAGTTTATGTAGCTTATTTCCTATTTGGGTGATAATGGCAAAAGAAAAATAGAAATCCAATTATTTTTTAAAAGAAAAGGTACAGGCAAGCAAGCAAGAAGACCAATTTGACCCCCTATCCTACCAATCTAGACTGACCAAACCAGACCACAAGTCTCTAGACTAGACCCAACCTCTCTACAGTACCAAACAACGAGTTGATGTTAAGCTCCATCCAACTTGACTTCCCCAACCCTATATTGAACTATAGGTAAACTATAAAATTTTAAAATTATGATACATTTAGTTATGATAGATTTTAATCAATCAATTTTTGTTGCTTGATAATCAATCAATTTCAAAACATTCTAGTTAAAACAATCAATCAGGTAAAAAAAGACCATTAAAAAAGTTTACAAAGAAGTCTAATTATAAAAGCTAATGATTTCAAATTTTAATTTTAATTTTATTTGTAAATTGAAAATTCATTTAATCAATAATTTAATATTCTTTTTATAATAAATTTCAGGTAATCAATTCCAAAATTTTCCAATCAAAGTAATCAAAATTAAATAAAATTCAACTCATTTGACAACTCGATTAAATTAATATAATCGAGATTAGCATATTTCCCTATCAAAGCTATCATGATTTTATATAATCATGATTTTGCCGCAGTATGAAAGCTGGACAGAAAGCTATTATTATTTTTTAATAAATAAAAAAAGATCATGAAGTTTGCATTTGTGGATGAATATGGAATAAGGGTGTATTTGGATTAGATTATATATAAATGATTATAAGGATAAGTGATTATTCATAAGTGATTATATCAAAAGTGATTTGTGTTTGAATATTTTTACCTCATAAGTGATTTTGAGAAAGGAAATGTGTTTAGATATTGGGGTTTAAGTGATTATTGAGTGGATAATGAGAAGAAAAAATGAAATAAGTAATTATGGGAGGATAAATAATTATCATAAGTTGAAATTTTCAGCTTCTTCCATAAACACTTATTTGAGGCATAAGTACTTATTGAAAAGCTGTTTCCATTTAATACCTACATCAAATAAGTAATTATGGACTCATAAGTGCTTAAATTTCCTATTCACACGGGCTATAAGAGGCTTGGTGTTGCATTGGATTGGCGGCCGATAGCAAAGGTGCATCATTTGTTAGTCAAACTGCAACCTTTTTGTTTCACAGGCAATATATATATATATATATATATATATATAACATTAAACATATGTTCATCACCATAAAGAGAGTGAGAGAGGGAATAAAAAAGGAAAAATAAATAGTACGTTTGGCAAAAATTGACAGTAAAAAGTAAAAACTGATGGCCATGAAGCTGAAGACTTCTAAGAATAATACAGCATTATTGTCCGAACTTCAAAAACGTACGTGCTTGCATGAGATTCAAAAAATTAAGTCCCAACATTGAAGATGGAGCAAATTAAAATTCTTCGTCGTGGTGAGAAACTACACACTTAAATTTACAGATCGATCTGTCATAAACATTGAAGTGCTTCTACGACATAATCTCCATTTCACAAATTTCTTAATTATTCATCATCTGTGTCACTTTTCATCTCCTTTCTCTACGCATGCACCAGCCACGTACTGAACCTCTCATCATCCTTCTCTGTAGTTTTTGGTCAACAATATTGATATGGTATAACTTTGTCTTTTAACAATTATTTTATGATTGTGATTATTAGACTAAATCTCCCTATATCATATGAAATATTAAAAAAAATTATTTTTCATAATTTTACACTATACGGAAAACTATCTATAATCATTTGATTACGTCTACATGTTAATTTAGCTCAGTATATATATCTTCTAGAAAAAAATATTAGAAAAATATGAACGGAGAAATAAAGTGCGGAGGAGCTAATATAAAATGATAAGTTGGTATTCCAGGTACCTCCAAAAAGCTTCAAATATATAAAAGCCATCTTGCAGTGCAGGATGCTCGAAAAGGCATATTAAATAGCTAGTTAGATAAAATGAAGAAGAATAATAGAGGAAAAAACAAACATGAACGATGACTTTGATAAAAACAAAACAAGAGAGACAACTAAAAAACAACACAATATACTTAGAGATTTAAAATAACATATGATACGAATAAATTAATTAGTATTATCAAACACCGAATGATTTATAAAAAAATAATCTAAATACACAATTTTTCTTTATTTCTTTATTAAGGATTATCTAATATCTAATAGTATTTGACAATATTGTCAAATCAAAACAAGGTAGCATTTCCCGTGTTATGTTTTTACAAGACTCAAATTTAAGCTTTCTTTTGTAAAAATGAAAAATCATGGGTGAATGAATAATGATCTGAAAGGGGAACAGTAAAATAGGTTCATTTAACACGCATATATTATGTGAATGGTAAATTTACAGTAACAATGAATCTTATTTTATTTTACTATGATATAATGACTAAGGCCTAAGGTAAGTAAGGTTCATTTTCATTGGAGGTAATAAATATGACATATCATTGAAGAAAATAAGTAACTCTTAGTTAAGAGATTTATAAATCTTTTATTGTCTTTTTTTTTTCTACGTGTTACATTCTAGAATCCTCTACAATTATGTAAATATTATATTTTGTATTTATTAATCTTTATTAGGACAATTTGTTAGATTTGATTCTTTGGTGTTTATATTGTAAACCTTTTCAATAATGCTGGACACAACAATTCTCATCGATTCTTTCTTTCTTTCTTTCATTTTTCTTGCTTTCATAGTACTAGAGCCCTAATTTTTCTTTCTAGAACAAACACTCGAAATACCCTTAGAAATTCAAATTGTTGTCACTGTTCATTACAGTCACTATTCACACGTTCTAGATCTACTTGTCCACAGACCTCCGTTGCAAACATGCTCCGCCCTGCGGTGTTCACGTCGTGTTCACCACCCACTGTCCGACCGGACCACCAAGTCTGGCAGTCTTTCGATTAGACACACGCCCCTACACGCCGATTCCTCTTTTCTGCACCAGCCACTTCTGCCGACGCGTGAAGGCACGTGAGAACGCCTTTCCGGCCACTATTTCCCTCGCCTTGCTCCTCTCTCTGCATCCTTTTTGTTCCTAGGGTCCGTTGCGTGTTTTGGTGCTTCCTTGAATTTGCCAAATTTTCCAGTTTTTGTAAAATTCTCTGTCTCTTATGGAGAAGTCAGATATTACTCAACCTATCTCTGTTACTTTCACCAACTCCAACTATCATTTATGGTTGGAAAATATGCGTTGTTTCTTGAAAGATAGAAAGCTCTGGCGATATGTTACATGTGACATTATTTTTCCTACTAGTGAAGTAGCTGAATCTGATTTAAAAAATACTAAGCGACTAGATGAATGGGATAGCAAAAATAATCAGATTATTACTTGATTATGGAACACTTCTACTTCTAGTATTCATCAACAATTTGGGTGTTTTGACACTGCCAAAGAGGTATGGGTCCACTTTGTTAGTCGCTACACCTCCTCTCTTTTGTCTATCCAATTTCAGTTGCAAAAGAATCTTAGTGTCCTTAAACAGGAGAAAGGTCAACCATTGTTTGAATTTCTTACCTAGATTGAATACATCTCGGATCAGTTGGTCTACTCTGAGCCCACATTCAAGTGTGAGGAAAATGCTTAAGCATTCTTTAAGTACAAAGATCAACTTTGTCTCATTTAGTTCTTGATGACTCTTACTGATGACTTTGAGCTTATTCGGGCTTCCTTGCTGCACTAAAGCCCACACTGCCTACTCTTGAAGATACTCTTCCTCGTCTTCGATATGAGAAAACCTATTTGGGCCTGCTTTAGCGGACCCTTAAGATAGCCTTTGCTGCTTCTAGGAGAAATTCTAATGCTTGTCATTGCTACCCTCAATCCACTCACACCTTCAATCAATGCCCATTTATTGAATGCCGAACTTGCCAGAAGAAATATCATATTACTGCACATTGTCCAACTTTGTTCAGCTAATACTACAAAAAGACTAGGCATCTCATTGATCAATGCCCTACTCGTCCTCCTAGATTTGACCAGGGGAAATCAACTCAATTTGGTTCCTCCACAAAGCCTACTTTTTTTGCCACTGATAAGGCACCTAGTGTTGCTATTTTTTTTGGATCCTCCACTACTAACATTGAGGTCTTACTTCGTAAAATTATTTCCGGTACCTCTAGCCCACCTGCTGACTTAACCACTCCCTCAAGTGCACTTTCTTGGTTCTTTGATTATGTCTGTTGCAACCATATGACTGGTTAGGAAAACTATTTTTCTTCTATGTCATCTAATACCACTGCTCACCCTATACATACTGTTGGCAACTCACAAATGCCTGTTAGTCATATTGGTACTATTTCTTTGACCTCTCTGTCTATTCGTGACACTTACTTTGTCCCTGCTATTAGCATTAACCTTATTTCTATTGGACAACTTATTGATAAGAGTTATGACGTATTATTTAACAAATGTGGTTGTACTGTGTTTGATTCTCAGACAGGACAGATTGTAGGAACTGGGCATAAGATTGGGCGTATGTTCAAGCTCCAATCCATGCTTCTTCCTGAAGTCACTTCTCCTAGATTGTGTGCTGCTTCTACATCCTCATCTCTTGAATTATGGCATCGTCGTCTTGCTCATCCCTCTTTAACTGTGATGTGTCCATTACTTTCTAGTGGTCTTTTAGGTCATATTGATGTTCAGTTTTACGATTGTATGTCTTATCAAATTGCTAAACAGCCTGCTTTATCATTTAGTAAAAATGATCTATTGCCAGTTTGCCTTTTGATTTAATTCATTCTGATGTTTAGGGACTAGCACCTACCCCTTCTATGGCAGGTTCACGTTATTTTTTTATTTTTGTTGATAATTTTTCACGCTTTACCTGGCTTTATATGATGAAAAATCAATCTGGTCTACCTGATATCTATATCAAATTTGCCACTATGATTCATATACAATTCTCAAAAGTTATCAAAGTTTTTCATCCTAATAATGCTTTGAAATATCGTGATTCTAAATTGCTCAGTTTTCTTGATGCTCAGGGCACCCTCTCTCAGTACTCTTGTCCTATACCTCTCAGTAAAATGGTTAGGATGAATGAAAATATTATCACATTCTTAATTATGTTAGAGCCTTACTTATTTCATCTTCTTGTCTTGAACGTTTATGGGGAGAAGCAGCTTTGATTACTGTTTATTGCATCAATAGAATCCCTACTCATGTTCTAAGTAACATTTCTCCATTTGAGCATTTTCATGGTACATCTCCTGACTATAGTCTTTTAAAAGTTTTTGCTTGTGTCTGTTTTGTTCTTCTTCCTCCTCATAAGACTTTTAAACTACATGCTCATACATGTGTCTGTTGCTTCCTTGGTTATGACCCTAAGCATAAGGGTTATCATTGTTGGGATCCTCTCTCTCACCACATCCATATTTCTCATCATGTTATTTTTTGGGAATATGTCTAGTTTTCATCTTTGACTGATCTTTCCTCTGTTTCTCCTTCTTCACCTTTTATTTTTACAAATACTTCTGTTGATCTCTTTCCTAGTGACTCAGGTACAGCTTCAACCAATGAGCACGATCACATGCTTGATTTCATGCCCTCTCCAGATAATCCTACTGTCTCTGAACCTCCAGCACAGGCTACTGAGCCTATATTGTCTAACGATCCTTGACCCACCTGTGTAAGACGCCCTCATTCTTACCTTAGTGATTACCATTGCTTTTCTACCATTCTTCAATTTTAGGAACCTTAATCCTTTAAGGAAGCCTCCCAGGATCCCCTTTGACAACTAGCTATGAATGATGATAAACATGCCTTGGAGAAAATGCACACTTGGGATCTTGTTGATTTTCCTCCTGGTAAGACTCTAGTTGGCTACAGATGGATCTATAAGAACAAGACTAATTTTGATAGTTCTTTGAAGCAACACAAGGATCGCTTGGTGGTACACAAGAGTATGGTGTTGATTATGAAAAGACATTTGCTCCTGTTGGTTGAATTACTTCTGTCCGCAGCTTTCTTGCTATTACTACCATTAAGCATTGGTCTCTTCATCAGTTGGACGTTAAAAATTCATTACTTAATCGCAATTTAGAGGAAGAAGTCTACATGAAGCCTCCTCGTGGGTATCAGCATCCGAATGGAAAGGTTTACCTCCTCCGTCAAGCTTTGTATGGCCATAAGCAGGCACCTCGTGCTTGGTTTGCTAAATTCAGCACTATTATGAGTCAATTAGGCTTTACTTGTATCTCTCATGATTCTGCTCTATTTGTTCAAGCTACAGATCAAGCCCTTGTTCTCCTACTATTGTATGTTGATGACATGATTGTCACAGGTAGTGATGTTATAGGTGTCCAGAAACTTAAGACTTACATGGGAAAGCAGTTTGAACTGAAGGATCTTGGCCGATTTAGCTATTTTCTTGGTCTTGAAGTCCATCATGAGCCGAACGGTATTTCTCTTTCTCAAGCTAAATACTCATCTGATTTGATATCTCGAGCATATCTTTTTGACATGGAGGTTGAAAATACTCCGATTGAGCCCAATGCTCACTTTACTCCTACTGATGGTACCTTATTAGAAAACCCCACTCGTTATTGTCAACTAGTTAGGGGACTTATTTATTTTACAGTGACTCATCTAGACATTGTCTATGCAATACACATAGTCAACCAGTTTATGTCTGCACCCCGAACTACCCGCTATGTAGCTATTCTTAAAATTATTCAATATGTCCAAGGCACTTTGTATCATGGCCTTCACTTCCTTGCTAGCTCTTGTCTTGCTTTATGAGCATATTCTGATGCTGATTGGGTCGGTGACCATGCTGATTGACGGTCTACCACTGGCTTCTATATTTTTCTTAGTGATTCTCTTGTCTCTTGGAGAAGTAAGAAGCAAACCTTAGTCTCTCATTCTAGTGTTGAATCAAAATATCGTGCACTAGCTGACACGACCTCTGAAGTTCTCTGACTTCATTGGTTACTTAATGAGATGGGGGCATCACATACATCCTATATAGACATCTATTGTGGCAGTCAAGCTACTATTAAGATTGCCGAAAATGATGTGTTCCATGAGCGGACCAAGCATATTGAGATTGATTGTCATTTTACTTGGCAACATGCTGTTTGTGGAACTATTCAACTTGTTCCTATTCGAACCAAGCGCCAACCAGCTAACTTGTTTATTAAGTCCTTTAATCCAAGTCACTTCCAGTTTATTGTAGACAACTCAAGTTACTCCTTGTTAAGCCATCTTGAGTTTTGAGAGGAGATGTTACATTTTAGAATTCTCTATAATTATATGAATATTATCTTTTGTATTTATTAGTCTTTATTAAGAAGATTTGTTAGATTTGATCTTTTGGTGTATATATTGTAAACCTTTTCAGTAATGCTAAACACGGCAATTCTCATCAATTCTTTCTTTCTTTTTTTCATTTTTCTTGCTTTCACTAGCGTTCGTTCAAATTGCCTTGGAGGCACGTCTTCAAGAATAGGTTGCAAAGAGCATGATGCATGGCTCTAAAAAGTGAATCATAAATGTTTTCATGTTTTCTTCTAGTGGTCTTCCTCTTCTTTTGGTGGCAATGTTTTCATATTTTTTGCTTGCTTTAAAATTTGTCACCTTTTTTTTTTGCCAAATTAAAATTTGTTATTTAACAAGTTATTTTCTCTTATAAGACTCCCAGTGTGCAACTCAATCAATGAAGAAATTGATTATTGTAACTTGTTTATTTTCGGATCCATGGATATCACGTGTTACAAAAAAAAAGTTTAGTGTGAAGGAATTGATTATTTTAATTATTTTTGGCTTTTTGATACATAATTGTGATGCTTTTATCGAATACATTATAATTTTGGCACTTATTGGATTGCTTTAAAAAATTATGCTGCGCTTACTCTTTTGTAGCAGAAAATTTCCGTTTTATTTTTATGTCAATTAAAATTATGAGTTTGCGTAAAAAAGTGATGCAGTTTTTTACTACTAATTTTAACTAGTATTTAGTATTAAATTGGTGGCAAAAAAAAATTGATATTAAAGTGTCCTAGCACACACACATATACACTTTTTAAAATTTTATGTATTAATTTTCAAATAAAATATTAGTAATATATTTTTTAATAAAAACGTGTTGTGAAAAATTTAAAAATGAAAGAAACATATAAATACTAGTTAAAATTAGCAATAAAAGTTACATAATTTTTTCTAGGAGTCATTGTCATGTTTTATATCATTAATATAGGATGACTTTATATTTTATAATTTGTGAAATGTAATTGAAAAAAGTATATAGATAAATAATTTACGTAAATACTATTTTATTATAATTAATGCTATTACATATGCCATGTAGATAGAATCTGAAACTATTATCTAAATCACTATTTTGAATCTCTATCTCCATATATATAGTTAAGACACATTTATTTTATATAGGTAGAAATAAAGCCTAGAGCTATTTAATATATATATATATATATATCAACCTAGTAATGAATCTAAATCATTTTCTTTTTAATTTGTCTTGGGTGTAGCTTGCTTAATTTTTAGGCCGCTTATCCATCCTCACTGTAAGCTTCTTTAACAATAAATAATTTATACTATTTATTGTGACAATTAACACAATTCATGTGAGGCAAGTGAGGTAACTTGTTGTGTAACGTACATTTTGTGTGACTTAACTCTTCCGTGTGAGTCAGTTTTTTTGTGTGAGCATAACTATTCCTAGTTAATATTAATTATATTGCCAGTTAAGCTTGAACACAAACCAAAACTAAAAGGCTATCGAATATAAAGTCAAAATAGCATATATTTGATGATACGAAATCGAGCAAACATGTAAAGTACAATATATATATATATATATATATATGAGAAGGGATATGAATTTATAGAATGATTTCAGCTAGCCAGTTGTTCGGATTTCATCAGATAATTAATAAAGATATTACGCAAGATACATGGAAATAAAATATCGTGAATAGAAAAATGAAAAAAAAAATTCATCAAAAAAAATAAGAATGAAAAAAATTTATCCAATTCATTTAAAGATAAAAATAATTCATTTATTATATATTATGTTGTCAAATAAGATCCCGTCCAGTAAAAATAGTTAAAAATAAAAAACTAAAACATAATTCAAAATTTATGTTATTTATTTGTTTTTATTTAATTTTTATTCAATTGATTTTTTTGTAATTCAGGTATCTACCTAAAAAAAATGAATAGAAAAACGAAATTTTTTCCAATTAATTTACAGATAAAAATAAGTCATTTATCATGTACTATTATATGAAGTCAAATAAGATCTCATCCCCTAAAATTTTCTAAAAATAAAAAAATAATTCATAAATTATGTTTTTATATGCTTTTTATTTAATTTTTATTCAATAGATTTTTTTGTTAATTAAGAAGTCTATCTAACTAAAATATTAAGATTTTCTATATTCAATTGATTTCTGTCATATAAGCATATTTATGAACAATATATATCAAAATGAATATATTTGTATAAAGATTTTAACAAATAAGATAAATTTTGGTATAGTATACTATTATATATATATATATATAAGTACGTAATTTTTACGGACATTTTTGGAATAATTCTCATCCGCTTTGGATGAAGTTTGTTGTGGTTCTATGATTCATAAACTCTACTTTGGAGAGAGGCTTCGAGCTAGCATTATTATTTTTTTAAAAAAAAAATTAAAGCACCAAATCAAATAAAATCCTTTTAATCATAATCAATTATGTATATTTTCTATAACTAATAGTATCTATTTTTTTAATTATATGTAATTTTTTATATAATTTATTTATGCATTTTAATATTCCATAAAAATTTTCTAAATTCAAATGGTTAAGACCTATTATTTGATTTTTTAGTGTAGAATTTATTAATATTTTAATTAATTATAATATTTATTTATATGCTTTATTTTTTTCATATGTTTCGTTTAATTTATTTTTATTTTTTTATATAATTTATTTGTTTGTTTTAATATATTCTGGAAAAAATTTGCACAAAAATAAATGGTTTAAAACCTATTATTATATTTTATAATTTAATATTATTGTGTTTAGATTTTTTTGATTAATTATAATATTTATTTTTTTATCATCATTTATTTATGTTTTAATTTTTTATCTAACTAATTATATCTATTTCATTTGAATGATATATAATTTTT
Source organism: Adenanthera pavonina (assembly GCA_026686845.1). Classification (NCBI taxonomy): domain Eukaryota; kingdom Viridiplantae; phylum Streptophyta; class Magnoliopsida; order Fabales; family Fabaceae; genus Adenanthera; species Adenanthera pavonina. The sequence continues at coordinate 19,031,658 of JAIVEN010000017.1, forward strand.
AAATAATTTATTTGTGTGTTTTAATAACTTCAAGAAAAATCTTTGTAAAAACTCTAAAACATAACCAATTATATTTATTTCATTTAAAAATTTCTGAATTCAAATGGTTTAATATCTATTTATTTTTTTTTTCAAAACTTCATGTTTATTTAATTTTCTTCATCTCTCCCTATTGTTCATTCTTTTCTTACAAAAGTTAATTCTTAATAAATTTCTATTCTGGCAGGTAAATACATATAGTTATCTAATTTGATTTCTTCATCTCTTAGTTTTTTCAGCAATTTTTTATATATTTTTTTCATATTTATGATTTTAAGTATATTTCATTTTTCTCAAATTTTATAATTTAAATTTCTATTCATTTTCAAGTCTGTTTGGTATGCAAGAATAAGCTGCTGGAAATAGAATTGGAAAGGGATTCCTAGTTTAAATATATTTGGTGTGACAGATTTTACATTCTCAAGAAATCTAATTTTGACAAATTTGCCAAACTTCAATTTCATTAAGAGTTTGATGGATAGTTGCTTGGAATTGGTGCCTATATAAATTTCTATCCTCACCCACCATCAACTATATCTAAGTATCAAAAAAATTTTTTAGTGATCAATAAGATACAAAAACAATGATTTTATAAATAGTTGCTTTGATTGGATTCTGTAAGTGTATGAAGTGACACAATATTTATAATTTTATTTTTAAAAATTAATAAATTCCAAGTCTTTTAACCTATATTATGATTTAAATTCATTTAAAGTTATTTTTTAATTTTGGTTTTCTAATACGTAACTTTATTATTTATCATATATTTTATTATATTTAAGTATTGGTGAAAGTATACATTTCATGTCTTAATTTTGAAATAGATTTCATTTTAATCCTTTAACTTTTAAAAGTTTTATTATAAACCTTTAATTTTAAAGATACAGTAAAAAACTTTTTAAATTTAACACCGTTAAATAAATTAACAGAAAATTTTTTAAATACATCTAATCACTATTATTATACATTAATTAATATAATAATTATAATTATCATTTTTTAGACTCAAAATAAATAGCTAGTATCTTAGAAAAATTTAAAAAATTAAAAAGTATGCTAATTTAAGACATTAAAAAATACAACCTTAGAATAAATTATTTTTAAAATATTGTGGTAAAATGTTTAAAATTTTTATATTAAAATAAATAATTTTTATTTATTTTGGACAAGTTAACAAGTTGAAAATTTTAGCTTGAGAATGTAAAGTATAAAAATCAATATTTATTTTTTATAATAAAAATATTTTCATGTCTCAAAATAAATATTTAAGACCTAAAAATAAAAATTTTGATTTTAAGGATGTAATCTTTAATTTTTTTTCGTTAATATATTTTTAAATTAGTAAATATTTAAGCCTTAAAATTATTGTTGTTTTAATTTTTATATTATTAATACATAATAATATTAATGTGTAACTTTTAAATAGGTAAATTATCATTTTCTGTTAGTTTATTGAACGATGTTAAAAGTTAGGAAGTCTTTAGTAACATGTTAATAGTTAAAAAATTAATATAAAAGATAATAAAATTAAAGGATTAAAATGAAACTTACTTTAAAATTAAAGGACAAAAAGTATAATTTAACCTTAAGTATTTTTTAAATATTTATTTTTTAAGCATGTGACTAAATGAACTCTGTATCGCACCAATGCACATCTAGTTTAAATATGAAGAAAATCTATAGCAATATAAAGATTTGAATTATTTTTTAAATATATGGATATTAAATATTATGAATAAAGTATCTCATTCTACTAGGTGTTATAATAGATTTTTCAAAACTAAGAGAGAGTTGTTTTAGATTTGGATTTGCCAAACCTCCAAGAAAAGCTACTTTTGCTCTCCTTTTATATTATATATTTGATAGATGTGCTATTCAATATTAAAGGTTGGGTTCTAAAAAAAAGGTTAAACATTTGCTTAGAAATAAAATAAAAGAATGCATTAATACTAATATTTGAGCCTCGCAATTTTGAAAAAATTCAGCAATATTAGTTTTCTTTAAGAGAAGAAGATGCTTGAATCTTGTCCTTCAACTTTGTCAATTTTTTATAAATTGAAAAAAAAATTTTTGTCTTTTTTGTCCATTGACAATATGTGTATAGTACTGGAAAGAAAGATGGATTTGTGTAAAAATAATAAACAATTCATACTATTTATAATAACAATTAACACAATTCATGTGAGGCAAGTGAGATAGCTTTTTGTGTGACTCAGGTCTTTGGTGTGAGTCATTTTTTTTTTTGTGAGCATAGCTATTCCTAGTTAACATTAATAATCATACCGCCCGTCAATTTCTATTCATATTTATTTTGTCTGCAAATTTCTGTTCCGTTTGAAGCATTCAGGAAAGTTGAGACGTTTCAATTTATTGTAGAAGAGTCACGGTGTCTGTATTTCAAAGTAGAAGATGAAAATCTTACCCAAAAAAAAGTGGAAGATGAAAAAAAATCATTTTTAAAATACATAAATTTATTGTACCTTCCCAATTCTTCATAATTAAAGCTGAAAATCATTTGTCACTCCTTTTCAATATTGCACAATTTCGAGGCACTAGCTTGTGACTTTCAGGCTTTCCATCACCCCATCAAACCACAATTTTATGCATTATACAATAATGTATTTGTTTTGTTAATGCTTTAAAAAACGTATATTTGGAAATTTATTTTCTTTTCTAAATTATATTTTTATTTTATTTATTTAAACTTTTATTTTGTTTTCTTATTGTTGGTTAAAATTTTAAAGAATATATTTCCTTTTAATTGCATTATCAGTTTTTTTTATACTTTAATTACATAACAATTTTCTCACTTTAATTTTTTAAATTATGACAGGTTACATTTCAATTTAACCATGGTTTAACATGATATAATATTTTCTTCCAAATTTTCTTGAGAGACTGCCCCAAGTTATTGTATAAATGTCCGTTTTGGGGAGATAACTTAATACTCTAAATAAAAAATTGAATTGAATAGGTCAAAATAACAAAAAATAATTACCGAACCAAACACAATAGACATAATTTAATTTAATTTAGTTATTGTGGATATTACTTGGATTTTGCTCACCTTATATTTGGTCGAATTATACAAGGAGAATCAACCCAAATGACTCATCTAAATTCAATGTTAGGCACTGTCATGCAAATGCATTTAGGATGTTAATATTCATATTTAAATTTAGTTATCTTTAGGAAACAAATCTAGGAATTTTAAAACAAAATTACAATCCTACCATGTTAATTTTAATATCTAAATTTTGTTAACTTATGTTCAGTAATAAAAAAAAGGTGATTAATTGTTCTTAACATAAAGTTATTAGACAATTTATTTTATTACTAAGAGCCTATTTTGCACATTATATGGGATAAGACCTGATAGAATAAAACCCGTTAAAATTTTCATACTATACTGCATTTGGTACAACCTTGAATAAATATTGTAATGTATTAAAATTGTTTTTTACAAAAATGTCCTTGGGTTGAAAATATAATATATTCAAAATCGGTCTCTGCAATTTCTTGCAATTTTCTCAAGGATGATGATGAACCCAATCAAAGAGAAATGCAGAGCGATCCCCCTTAAATACAAAGAGCTTCTCATCAACAACTTGTTGGTCTTGTAGACAAGAGGAAACATTCACAGGCATTAATAACTAACTGTTTCTTAAGTTCTTAAAATTAAAACTTGAAGTAAATTGGAAGAATTTTTGTTAAGAAATTATCAGATACTTTAATGTAATGTCAGTTCTTCTATTAAAATACTCTTCACGGACTTAAAACATTTTCTAGAATTAAAAATATTTTAAATAAAAAATTTTTGATGAAAAAAAAATCCAAATTTTAAAAGATTGACTAAATTATAGATCCTTTCTAGTCCCTTCCTTCCTCCTCCTCCTCGTCATCCCTTTCCTCCTCCCCTGCATCACCCTCTTCCGTATCACCTCCTTCCTCCTCCTCGTCTGCATCACCTCCTTCCTCCTCCTCCTCCCTCTTCTGCATCACCTCCTTCCTTCTCCTCCTCTGCATCACCCCCTTCTGCTTCACCCCTTCCTCCTCCCCTGCATCACCCCCTTCCTCTTCCTCTGAATCATCATCATCACTCTCCTCTGAATCCTCACTCTCTTCCTCTGAGTCATTACCTCCCTCTTCCTCCTTCTTACCTCCTTCCTCCTTATCACGCTTAATCAGATCTTCCAGTTCTGTTAGCTTCTTATCCATCTTATCCGTCAAGTCTCCTATCTTATGGGAGACTTCATCAATTCGCTCTTTTCTCTTCTCGGGAGATATAGTCCTCCGACTCATTGTGTAATTTCGAAGTTTCTTATTTTCATGGCAAATATCATCTTTCAAGTCAGTCAATTCTTGGGGAAGTAAACAAAGCCTTTCATAGTCCATAGGTGATGTATAAGATTAAAAGGATGGATTTGTGTACATGTAAATGAGGGAATTTATACCTATTTATACTATCACTGAGTTACATTTTGTGTGAACTTTGAGCTTACATTTTGTGTGAGCTTGTGTGAGCTTTTTGTGTGAGCTTTTTAGGTGAGTTTAACTTTTCCGTGCCAACGTCAATCACAGGGCCTGTTAATTTCTGTTTGTAAATTTCTGTTCCGTTTGAAGCATTCAATGTTTGTTGGCGGTGAATGAATTCCATCTGTGCTAATTGGATTGAGTGTCTACGTTAAATTGTTTGTGATCCTTCTTGTTTAGTCAATTCTACCCGTCCTTTCCTTCAGCCTAGTGAAGAAGACAGCACAGCTTAAATATTCAATGGCTTAGGGGGAATTTTTTTATAATAAGGAAGCCGGGGAATGGGGTTGTAATTAATAAGGGGCACGTTCTTGACTTCTTATTGACTATGAATCGTTCTGATGAAGCTGACAATCCTGTGCCCATGTCTGTCTCAAACGTTGCAGCTGGTGAGAAGATGTGTCTAACGAATTAAGTGATCATTTTTTTTTTTGCAGCAATAATTTCAATAGAGTATGATCTATTCACGGCCAGCACTCAAAAGACTGCAATTGCCATTGTGTTAGTTGAGGCAATCAAAAGTGCATCTAATTATCAATTTGAGTTGGTTTTCTCCAATGGGTAAATGAAATCTACCCCTATGACTCTGTGCCTTATGTTAACGAGTTCTAATCAGTTCCTTCTCCACTGTATCTTCTTACTAAAGTGATGTGTTACATCATCCATGCGGTTGCTTAGATTAAGTGGTTGGGCATGTTTGAATTGTGCCCTCTTTAAACCTATAACTATTTAGAGTACTATTGGGCAAAATTTGCTGCTTTGTCGTCTAGATTATACAAGCAAATCATCTACATACTTACTGCTCTGAAGTACTTTTGAAGAATAAGGTGAGCCCACCATTATTATATAATAGGATTATTCATTTTGTCATTCCCAAATTCTCAGTAGTTCTCTAGATGTTCATTCTCCTAATTATGTATACAACCTGTTTCCAGTGTTTTTAGCTTTTGTGATATGGTTCCAATAGGCAACTATGTGATTGAAAATTTGCCATATTGATGCTTCTTTCATTTCACCTGAGGAAAGGAGTTTAGATTACTTTGGTGCTATACTTAACGATTCAGATTATTACTTGAATATAATATCACAATGAACTTAATTGGCATTTGATGCAGTAGAGAAGTAAGCTAGCTTTTGGTTTTAAAAATATAACTAAACTAAATGATGGTTTCATCCTAATTTATCATCATGAGATACCAGCACCGAACTGCAGCTGATATTTTTTAAAATCGAATTTGATGCAAATACCACCAGCTTTAGATGCTACGTAAACAGATGTGAGTAGCTGAACTTAATATAAGATCGCAAATGCCCTATTTATAATTTGATCACTGTTATTTCTGTGTTAATTAGTTTTCATATGCTTTTGGTTTTTGTTTTTTTTTCGTAGTTTGTTCTCACTGTTGAATTCTAATGCATTGCCAATTGCATTTAAATGTAAAAATATCGCAGATAAATAGAAATTGACTTTAATTGCTTAGTAGGAGAAATTAACCATATTTGCAACGTTATGAGCATCTTTTCAAACCACATTCTTTTAGTATTATTTAGTACGATGCTAAATATATGTCCTTTCTAATGTTAAGCTTTATTTTGTTATATTTATTTTACAAGTTATATTCATTAATCTGCAGTGGTCATCTTGTTCCTTACCAAGTTTCAAATTACTTTTGGTACATGATATAGTTTGACAGTTTAGGATGCGTATATAATTGCTATAGGATTTTTTATTTTTTTGAGTACTAAGAGTATTGCTATAGGATATTTTATTCCTAGTCATTCTAAATATTGAACTCTTCCATTACAATGTTTTATATGCTATGTGTATTAGGAAAAAATAATTCATATATTGGAGTTGGGCTTACCTTGTGAATTATGCACGTTGCGGCTTGTCGATAAGGGACAAGCACATTGTACTGTGGTGCAAAATTGCTATTGTTTATCCAATGCTGTTCTCTCACAAAATATACTAGAAGCTCTTTCCAAATTGGATGTGCTTGAAGTATCAATCTGTTTTGTACTTGAAGTTATGTTTGATATGAGTGAATCTAAATGAATAAGTAGTGGCGCTACCTATTCAATGAATCCCAAAAAATCGTTAGCTTTGGTAATGGTGGTGAATTCGAAGTATGGAAGATGTTTGAGGCTTCAGTTATTGAAAATAAAGAATATGTAATAGTGTGTTTCATCGGTTGGTTTATTGCATTTTCCCCCTACATTTTTTTGTTTTAATTAGATAAGATAATCAATCCCTATGTCAAATAGGAAATGGAATATGCATTTATATATATATATATTGTAGATTCTTCTGAGAAATGACTTCTTATTAGGTGACCAGACTCTTCTCAGAACATTCGTCTTCTGCCCTGCAGCTATATGGCTATACAGAGGCGGGAAAAGGAAGCCAAGTAGCACAGGAAGTAGCAAAACAAAACAGAGTAGGATGATGCTGCGAAAACCATCCTTAAGCTCAGGAATCAAAATCACAACATTTAAGCCCATGGATGTGAATAATGGAATCAAAAAGAGTTGGATTGCCAACCTACAGTAATGAGGGATAATGGGAGGAATATGATTGAGAGGAATGAACTCTGCCTGCCAGCGGTCAAGACCGGCCTGAATTGCCGTGACACAATTTACTATAAATCCAAAATTCTCTTTCAACCTCTTTGATCTTCCAATTAGTTCTTTAAGAGAGTTAATGTCTTCATTGATAAACCATGGTTTCAAAGAGCCATTCTCTCTGACTCATTAAAATACTTGCTCTCCATGGGAAATCACCTGATTAAATTGAAGAAAGTAACGCCAAAAAGTTGTTTAGTCCATACAACTCTGCTTTCATAACTAGGAAAGTTTAAGGAAATCAGATAGGAACGGTAATGTCTTCCCAGTCATATAGGATCCCTCCTTATTATCAAGGAGAGCAAATAAATTCCCTAGCTCCCAGGTCAGCAAAGGGGTCCACGCCCATTAATCTAAACTTTTCTTTTTATAGATGTTCCTCAGCAAAATTTTAATGCCAAACTTATTTCAAGTCGTAAACAACTAATATTTTATCCTATTCACATTGACATTTATTTAGATTCTCTCTCCTTTTCTTCCCCTTTCACAATCCACATTTTTCCATCCAACACGCGAAAGTATTTTCTATAGCCAATTGAGTTCCAATACACCTGTTGAGGCCTGAGAGAAAGCAGAAATGCAGTATAATTCTTGGCATGCAAAATAGATAACAGATAATATCATCCTCACAAGAGGCCACGGAAATTAAAGAAATTAACGGTAATAAAGAACCACATGATGGAGATGCTCCAGATGCAGTTTGGAAAATCTTCCATCATCTGACATTTGTTTCTCCAAAGAAAAACCACCTGCAATTAAGCAGAATTTGTCTCACATTCAATTCCACAAAACAATTCTAAATAGGGTGCACAAAGGGGCTGGTATAGTAGAAAAATGCACATAAATAGACAATGTTCAATGTTTATGTTCATCAGACCCGAAGTCATTCAAGATGAAAACACCCTGCAAACTGTCAAAACATTCACAGAAAAATTGTAGGCCACACAAAATCAAAATGATAAATGAACATTCTCAGGTGCTGCTTGATACACTGATACCATGGTTTTTCAATCATGCAGGTATAAAAGACTAAGATATAAGATGCACGGCTATCTTAGACTCTCATATTTGGACACTTAAAGTTATCATAGAAATGATACAATTGATAATAGATGCAGATTCGTAAAGCCTAAAATGAGGGGGATGTTAGACTCCCACTTGTTTTGGTAGGGGCATGAGATACCTATAAACTTGCGGCAATCATATGCTTGACAGGAATCTTGTATGCTAGTGCAGTAATTTTAGATGCCTAACTAAAACTAATATTATAGCAAACAGTCTCTGATAAGTCTACAAAAGAATTTACCCAGGAATTCTTCCCTAGATTTGGCTTTTGGCAGGTGTATACAATCCTAACAAAAACATAGTGTTATAGATACAATATAAAGATAGATTTGGCTTTTGGCAGGTGTATACAATCCTAATCAATAGGAATATAAAGATAGAATGAATTAGATAGAAATTAGAATATCCACAAAATGAAGTTTTAGGGTCAAGCTGTGATTGACAGAAATTATCTTTATCCAGGTCAAGCTCCACAAATCCAACCGCGTCTCAAGTTTAGTTACACCTTGAAGCTGATCCGCATGTGTGTCAATTATATGAACCGCAATATTTGAGATAGACATGGGCACAGGATTGTCCGCTTCCTCAGAACGATTCATAGTCAATAGGAATTCAAGAACGTGCATGCTGTCTTCTTATTAATTACCATCCCATTCCGCTGCTTCCTTATTATAAGAAGAAAAAAAAATTCCCCCTAAGCCATTGAATATTTAAGCTGTCTTCTTCACTAAGAAGAAGGAAAGGACGGGTAGAATTGACTAAACAAAAAAAATAAGAAACAATATAATCTAGAAACTCAATCCAATTCATTCACCGCCAACAAACATTGAATGCTTCAAACGGAACAGAAATTTACCAACAGGCCATACGATTGACGTTGGCACGGAATAGCGAAGCTCACACAAAGAAACTTGCTCACACAAAATGTAACCTCAACCTCACACAAAATATAGCTCAGTGCTAGTATAAATTAGCTAACAATTCCTCATTTACATGCACACAAATTCATTCTTTTAATCTTATACATCACCATGTACGAAAAAGGAAAAATTTATGAAAGGCTTTCTTAGCTTCCAAAGAATTGACTTACTTCAAAGATGATATTCTCCAAGAAAATGGCAAACTTCAAAATTACAAAAATGAGTCGGAGGACCTTATTACCCAGAAGGAAAGAAGAGCGAATTGATGAAGCCTCCCATAACTTAGGAAACTTGACCGATAAGATGGATGAGAAGCTAACAGAACTGCAAGCGGAAGAGAAAGGGAGTGACCCAGAGGAGGAGAGTGATGATGATTCAGAGGAAGAGGAAGGAGGTGGTGCAGAGGAGGAGGAAGCGGGTAAAGAAAGGCTTTCTTTACTTTCCAAAGAATTGACTGACTTGAAAGATGATATTCGCCAAGAAAATGGCAAACTTCGAAATTACAAAATCAGTCGGAGGAACTTATCACCCAGAAGGAAAGAAGAGCGAATTGATGAAGTCTCCCATAACTTAGGAAACTTGACGGATAAGATGGATGATAAGCTAACAGAACTGCAAGATCTGATTGTGCGTGCTCTAGGGCCTAAGAAGGAGGAAGACAAAGGGAGTGATTCAGAGGAGGAGGATGAGCATCCAGAGGAGAGTGATGATGCAAAAGAGGGTAATGCAGAGGAGGAGGAAAGGGACGATGACGAGGACTGAAGGTATTAGGAAGTAACGGTGTGATGTGTAGGTTTATATATAGATAGGCAAATTTAGCGTTAATCTATATATCTATATATAATAAATAAATAAATAAATAAGATTTGAATCGGTGATTAAGAATAGTGATTTAGTTAATAGGTTAAGATTTTACTGTGCAATGATTATATGCATATTTACTGGCATCTATATAAATTATATAGTTTTTTATTTATATATAATTATCTACCTAATGGTTATATGTAATGGTATCTATTACATAGTTTTTTATTTATATGATTTTTATTTTTTCTTGGGTATATTAGTTTTCTTTTACTACTGAACGGAATGATAAAAAAATGCCTTATCTTATCATAATTTAGAACAAATTTGATAAAATTATATATAGTTTTATTAATTTTTTTCAAAGAAGATAGAGTCCAAGTCTTAGAATCAACTGTGTGGGAGAACTACACACCCAACGTGTCTCTATACAATTTGTATTAAAAAAAAAAAAAGAAAGAAACAAGGGCAGCCATGACTACCTGTACAAAAGAATTTTAATTTTTTAAATGTATAAAAATTTCTTACAAATTGTTTAACACTTTATTTTCTGATATAGTCCAGCCAGGAATATGGGAGGCTTCGTTGACGAGAAACTCATTGTGTTTAGGGGGTTGCTCTGCATTTCTCCATGATTGGGTTGATCGAGAAAATTGCAAAAAATTGCAGAGATCGATTTTGAATATTTTCCAACCCAAGGGCATCTTTAATAAAAATATATTTATTTATACAATGCAATATTTAAGGATACACCAAATGCAATATAGTTTTAAAATTTTAATTCCTATTAGATCTTATCCCATACAATGTGTCAACAACCTCTTAGTAATAAAATATACTGTCTAATAACTTGATGCTAAGAACAATTAATCACCTCTTTTATTACTGAACATAAGTTAACACAATTTTGATATTAAAATTATTGTAATTTTGTGGTGGCCAAAAAAAAATTATTGTAATTTTGTTTTAAAATTCCTAGATTTGGTTGTTAAAGATAACTAAATTTTGATATGAAAATTAACATCCTTGATATTTTTATTCTAATTTTTGTTAAACTAACACTTCAGATTTTATTAGGGGTTCTATGGGCTACTAAAAATATTGAAACAAAACCTGCAAAATTAAAAAAATAGAAAAGCAGAAAACAGCAATATTTTTGTTTTGAGATCCCTCACAATGGCAGGAAACAAAAGAAGTTAACTTTTTTTTTTTAAACCCAACGAAAGAAATTAACTTGAGAAAGGTTCTTTTGACTTCGCTTCTCGTGCCTACTCCTTTCCTGTAAAAAAAAAAAAAGAAATGAAAATAAACAAACAAAACCCCTCGTTGTCCGTACTGCTGCAGCCTCTCCAGGTAGCCATCTCCTTTTTGCTTTGCATCGATAAATTACATTATGTTATCTAATTATAATTATATTTATAAATATAAATAAATTTTCGATCCGCTGATGATATAGAAAGTTCTCTATTTTTTCTAAGAACATGGAGCCAAACCCAAGAATCAACTATTATTGCAAAATCTTTCATAGGGAAGAACTACCCACTCAACGTATCTCTGCACAATTTGCATTAAAAATAAAAGAATGAATGAAAGAAAAAAGTATCTCTGTACAATGTACCAAAAACAAAATGTATCTACTTATCCAAAGCAAAAAGGTATCCCTGTCCAAAAGAATTCTAATTTTTAAATATATAAAATTTTCTTATAAATTGTTTAACACGTTAGTTAATTTTTCTTCCTAAATAAACTTTAGTTAATTTTTTAAAATTTAGATTTCTTTTATCAACATTTTTTTACTTTAAAAATATTTTTAGTACTAGAAAATGTTTTTAAGTGGTTGAAGAGTATTTTAATGGGAGAATTGAAATTATAATAAAGTATCTGAATTTCTTAATGAAAATTCTTGCAATTTACTTGAAATTTTAATTTTATGATCCTAAGAAACAGCTAGTTATAAATGCCTGCGAATATATCTCCTCATATACAGGGCCCTTTGCATGACAGCGCCGTACATTAAACTTTTCTTTTAGTAGAGGAAATATTATATTATTTTAATAATTGGGCTGCGATTAAATGGAAATCTAATCTGTCATAATTGAAAAAATTAAAGTGAGAAAATGGTTATGTAATTACAGTATTAAAAAAAAGGATAATGCAATTAAAAAAATATATTCTTTAAAATTTTAACCAACAATAATAAAAATAAATAAAAATTTAAATAAACAAAATAAAAATATAATTTAGAAAAGAAAATAAATTTCTGAATATACGTTCTATAAAACATTAAAAAAACAAATACATTATTGTATAATGCATCAGATTGTGATTTGATGAGGGTGATGGGAAGCATGAAAGAAGTCACAAGCTGCTGCCTCGGAATTGTGCAAAATATTGGAAAGGAGTTACACATGGTTTTCAGCTTTAGTTATGAAGAATTAGGAAGGTACAATGAATATATATATATATATGTATGTATGTATGTATGTATTTTAAAATTGATTTTTTTCATCTTTCAATTTTTTTTTTGGTAAGATTTTCATCATCTACTTTGAAATATAAACAGTGAATCTTCTACAATGAAACGTTTCAACTTTTCTGAATGCGTCATATAGAATAGAAATTTGTAGACCAAAATAAAATATGAATAGAAATTAATAGGCGATATGATTAGTGTTAACTGGGAATAGTTAAACTCACAAAAAAACTGACTCACATGAAAGAGCTAAGTCACACAAAATGTATGTTAAAGAAAAAGCTAATTCACTAACGTTAGACCAATTTGAATTAATTGTCACTATAAATGGTATACATTATTTATTGTTTTTACATAAATCCATGTTTCTTCACATTACATACATTCCCTATGGACAAAAAAGGCAGAAAGAGACTTTCTTTAATCCCCAAGAAACTGAAGAAGTTGAAGGGCAAGATTCACCAAAAGAGTGACAAGTCTCAAGCATCTTCTTCTCTTCAAGAAAAAGAAGCTTGTATTGATGAAGTCTCCAAGAAAATAGAAGGAAGGATGGATAAGTTGCTTGAAGAGCTGAATGATCTAGTTATATATATATAACTAGATTCATAGTGGATTGATATATATATATATCTATATATATAATAGGTCTAGGCTTTATTTCTACCTATACATAAAATAAATGTATCTTAACTATATATATATATATATGGAGATGGAGATTCAATATAGTGATCTAGATAATAGGTTAAGATTCTATTTATATGGTGTGTATGGAATGACATTAATTATAATAAAACGATATGTACGTAAATTATTTATCTATATAATTTTTTCAATTACATTTCACAAATTATAAAATATAAGTCATCCTATATTAAGGTAAAAACATGACAATCACACCTTAAAAAATGATATGAGAAAAATAAAAACAAAAGAAAACAATAGCAGGTAAAAAAAATTATGTAGCTTTTACTGCTAATTTTAACTAGTTTTTGAATTTTTTTATTAACTTAGTCCTAATGTATTTTTTTAATAAAACATTATATGAAAAAAATTAAAATAAAAGAAAACAATAGCAGGTAAAAAAATACAAATGAAATATTTGTTTCTGCGAATGACAGTATACTGCTTATTCAAAAAATAAATAAATAAAAGGTGTTCCAGTCATGTGAAGGAACTGCTTTCACAATAACCAATTGCCAATACGCTTACCGTGTACGTATAACAAAAAATGGTAGTAAAAACACATTGTGCGTGTCTAGACTCCATTACAACCACTTTTCCCATAAGACTACTCTCACAACTATAGCTGTCAAATCGGGACAGACTGAAAAGTCTGATTTGACAAACGATATTAAATTTTTAAATCTAAATCCGTGAGATCAACCTATGGACTGTGGCTCGTGGATTTTTTTGAAATTTTTTAATATTTTTTATAAAATTTTTTCATATAATTATTTAAATTAATACAATTAATTATCATTATAATTCATATAAAACTAATATAATATTTAAATTTTACAATTTATATATTACTAATTAATAAAATAATATGTATTTTTTAATATTTTAAATAAAAAAAAAAAAAAAAGAAAGAAGAGACTGGCATTTTGGGCTGAACCTAAACGAGCCGGCTCAAAAAGTTCAAATTATGTATTTGTTCTCAAAATTGAGGCTTGAATTAGCTTATTTTTTCTGACTTTTTGAGGTAACCCATTGAATTTGACCCGTTTTGACAGCTCTACTCAGAACATTGTTATTGTGGATGAGAAAGGATCAAATCCGCACCCAGTAATGGAAAAAAAAAAAAAGCCTGATAATATTATTAAATATATTGTATTTCAAAAAAGGTTTGTTTCAGACATTGTGACAGATTGTTTTTTTCAAGCTCGAGACGAACTGTTTTTTATCCAAATATATTTATGTAATAATATTATCATGCTGAAACAAGCGTTTTTTAAAAAATTTTTTCACCTGGCATTAATTTCTTTTATTTTTTGAAAATTTCACAACTCGTTTTTATTAAAAACTATATTAGTAATATTTAATTTGAAAATTAATACATAAAAGTTCAAAAACTGTATATATATGTTAGGACACTTTAATATCAAATACTAGTTAAAATTAGTAGTAAAAAACTACATCACTTTTTTAAGCAAACTCGTAATTTTAATTGATATAAAAGTAAAACAGAATTATTCTGCTACAAAAGAGTAAACACAACATAATTTTTTTTAAAAGCAATCCAATAGGAGCCAAAATTATAATGTATTCAATAAAAGCATAACAATTATGTATCAAAAGGCCAAAAATAATTAAAATAATCAATTCCTTCTTGCTAATCTTTTTTTTTGTAACACATAATGTCCATGCATCCAAAAATAAAAAAAAATTACAATAATCAATTTCTTCATTGATTGAGGTGCCCACTTGGAGTCTTATAAGAAAAAATAAGTTAATTTCTGTCTTATTAACAAAAATAAAATAAGTTGTAAAATAACAAATTTTAATTTTGAAAAGAAAGTGACAAATTTTAAAGCAAACAAAAATTATGAAAACATTTACGATTCACTTTTTAGAGATATAGATGCTCAATTCTTATACTTGGATATGGCCTTATCATCTACGAAACTTCCTTGCAATTATGCTTTTTTATTTTTATTTTTTCATTCTGCTTAGATGTGACTATCATGTTTTTACTTAGGTATGAAATGTAAGAGGAAACAATTATTTCTTCTAAATTATTCACACTTAGAATGATAACTATGTAACCAATAGTTGGTTACTGATAAGTGATTGAATAATAAAAGACTCAATATCTCTTAGATAAATTTTTTATTTCATATTTTATAGATGGAAACAAATATATATGTTAGAAGAATTATTGTTCTCAAATTGGAGTTGATAATATCGAATACTAAATAATTATAGCCTAAAGAAAAAAAGCCAAGTTCCTAAGTGACAATTTTTTAATATTGAATAGCGCATCTAATCTAATATATAATATAAAAAGGGAGCGAAAGTAGCTTTTTTAGAGGTTTGGCAAACCCAAATCTAAAGCGGTTCTCATTTAAAAAATTTTAGGGGATGAGATCTTATTTGACTTCATATAATATATGATAAACGAATTATTTTTATCTTTAAATTAATTAGAAAAAAGTTCATTTTTCTATTAATATTTTTTTAGTTAGATAACTGAATTACAACAAAAAAATCAATAGAATAAAATTTAAATAAAAAGCAAATAAATAACATAATTTTTGAATTATTTTATTTTTAACTATTTTTACTGGATGGGATCTTATTTGATTACATAATATATAATAAATGAATTATTTTTATCTTTAAATTACTTGGATAAAATTTTTTAATTTTTCTTTCTTTTTGGTAAAGAATTTTTTTCATTTTTCCATTCATGATATTTTATTTTCAAGTATCTTGCGTAATATCTTTACTAATTATCCGTTGATGAAATCCCAACAATTGGCTAACCTAAATCATTCTATAAATTCATATCCCTTCTCATAGTAATTTATATGTTTGCTCGATTTCATATCATCAGATATATGCTATTTTGACTTTATGGGTTTGTGTTCAAGCTTAAGTTTGTTTGAGTTTGCTTCAATTTATTGGTATCGTATATTATTTTTAATCTCTAAGTATATTGTGTTGTTTTTAGTTGTCTCTCTTTTTATCAAAGTCATCGTTCATGTTTGTTTTTTCCTCTATTATTCTTCTTATTTTATTTAACTGGCTATTTAATATGCCTTTTCGAGCATAGTGCAGGATGGCTGTTTTGTAATTGAAGCTTTTTGGAGGTACTTGGTATGCTAACTTATAATTTTATAATGGCTCATCCGCACTTTATTTTTCCGTTCATATTTTTTTAATAATTTTTGCTTGAAGATATACTGGGCCAAATTAACATGTAGATGTAATCAAATGATTATAGATAGTTTTCCGTATATTGTAAAATTACGAAAAATATTTTTTTTAATATTTCATATGATATAGGGAGATTTAGTCAAATAATCACAATCATATAACAATTATTAAAAGAGAAAGTTATACCATATCGATAATTGTTGACCAAAATCTGCCCAGAGAGCTAGAGAAGGATGATAAGAGGTTGAGTGGCTGGTGCATCGAGAAAGGAGATGAAAAGTGACACAGATGATGTATGTGAAATTTGTGAAATGGAGATTATGTCGTAGGAGCACTTCAATGTTTATGACAGATCGATCTGTAAATTTAAAGTGTGTAATTTCTTACCACGACGTAGAATTTTGCTCCATCGTCAATGTTGGGGCTTTTTTGAATCTCATGCAAGCACTCACTATTCAGTGCTGCAAGCATTTGAAGTTCAGACAATGCTGTATTCTTAGAAGTCTTCAGCTTCATAGCCATCAGTTTTTACTTTAATTTTTACTCTCAATTTTTGTCAAATGTACTACTTATTTTTCTTTTTTCTTCCCTCTCTTTATGGTGATAAACATATGTTTAATGTTACTATATTATATTGCCTTTGAAACAAAAAGGTTGCAGTTTGACTAACAAAAGATGTACCTTAACTGTCAGCCAACTTACCCAATGCAACACCAACCCTCTTATTCCAAATTCATCCACAAAAGCAAACTTCATGATCTTTTTTTTTATTTGTTAAAAATAATAATAGCTTTCTGTCCAGTTTTCATAATCCAGCAAAATCAAGATTATATAAAATCATGATAGCCTTGATAGGGAAATATGCTAATCTCCATTATATTTAATTGAGCTGTCCAATGAGTTGAATTTTATTTAATTTTGATTCCTTTGCATTGGAAAATTTTGGAATTGATTAATTAAAATTTATCATAGTCCAATTCATGTAGTTGATAAAGAATATTAAATCATTGATTAAACATTAAACAATTTTCAATTTACAAATAAAATTAAAATTAAAATTTGAAATCATTAATTTTTATAATTAAACTTTTGTGTAAATTTTTTTAATGGTCTTATTTACCTGATTGATTATTTTAACTAGAATGTTTTGAAATTGATTGATTATCAAGCAACAAAAATTGATTGATTAAAATTTATTATAACTAAATGTATCATAATTTTAAAATTTTATAGTTTATCTATAGTCAAATGTAAGGGTGAGGGAAGGCCGGGGTCGTATTGGGTCTAACATCAACCTGTGGTATGGTCCTATAAGGGGTTAGATTTGGTCTAGGATTCTATGGTTTGGTTTAATCTAGCTTGGTTAGTACGTTAGACCGTGTTAGATTGGTCCAGCTTAGGCAACATCAGGTTCTAGACTACTGTGTATCCTTTTTTTTAAAAAAGGGACTTTTCTTTTTCTTTTGCCAATATGATCCAAATAACAAATGAGCTATGTGAACCTTTTTTTCTGGGTCAATATACTTTTTGGTCCATCATTCATTCATTCTCAATTCCTCATCAGAATATCATTAAGCATCAACTTTAGCTTCAAAAAAACATATTACAGTAGAATTCATTGCAAAAGAAACATCCATTCCATTCGGTCTTTTTTTTGTCTGCAAACAAAACTAGATTATATCACTAAGCAACAAAAGAGATATAGGAGCTCGAAGAAATCATAACACCAATGCAAAACATAAAACCAACAAGAGGAAAATTAAATGAGAAGAAGAAAATTGAATGATGACAGATTCAGTAGTATTACAAAATACAAGAATAAGCTAAACAAATCCACTAAAATTTACAAATATACATATACATCGGGTTAGACTAAACTAAGTGGTTTGAAGGGTTAGCTAGTTGTCTGAACTACATTTTTGGTCCCAAGTTAATACCAGACCAGGTTACATCGGGTTAAACTGGGTTGGCCAAGTCCAGGTTTTTTCCCTTACACAAATGTTAATTTGTTTCTTATTTAGTTTTGAAATGTTGTATAAAAATATCTTAAAATTATATAGACATTGGGTAGTTGAACAAATTCGCTAATAATATTTAATCTTTCTAATCAATTTTTTCTTACCTTTTTCATTAATTCTCTAATTAATTTGATAAAGTAATGTAGGACCCTAAGCCAAATAAATAAATAATTAGATATCACTGTATCATTGTAATTAGGTTTAAATATAGATCAAGTTAACCTTCTATTTATAAAATTAAAAAAAATTACATGTAATCGATTCAATTCAAATATTAGAGCTTGAATTACGCAGGGATCTTTTAATCTTTTCTGCTAGTCAACTTGAATTCATAAAAGTTAATTTAATTTTTTATTAATTATTTTGAATTAAAAGTTGGATTTGCAAATAGAATAAATTAAATTAAAAATTAATATGATTAATTAAACATTTTTAATAAATACGAAAATTATAAGGTTCAACAATTAAGGTTTAAACACATAATTCAAAATTATAATAAATAACTCCGATTAACACCAAATTTTTTCAATCAGCGAATTTTTTTACAAACCTTAACTTCTTTCATTAATTTTTTGATGGAGACAAACCTTAACTTTTGATTGTATAATAAATGTATGGTTGAATTAAAATTATAATAATATATGTAAATCAGGATGCAAAGGGGCACACATAGAATAATGTATTATGTGTTAGTGTTTTGTTTATGTGGTTTATTGTAACAAGCAAAACACACTGAGGCTTGACTAGCACAAATTGGGATGCATTATTTGTTAGGTAGTTAGTGGAATCGCAATGTTCAATCACCTTAAAACAACTAGCAACTAGGATTATGTTACATTGAGATCAACTTATTTTGTTAAATTCAAGCAATAACTGAAAGTTTCAATTTGAGGAGGCCTATAAAATGTCCTTTTATTTTATCTTAGTTTAATTTTGAATTCAAATTTTGAGTCATAATCAGTAACAAAATCAACTAATTTAAATATTTTATTCAATATTAAATATTAAAAAATTGTTTATAGCTTACCAAGGATTAACAATAGAGTTTTTGTAATAGGTTGAATGAATCAACCTATTACAAATTATGTGTTGAATATATCAATATATTGTGAATTACAAGTTGAATGAGTTGAACAAGCCAATTCACTTTAGGTCATATGGGTCAATCTATTATGATAAAATCTATCATGAGTCATAGGCTAAATGAGCTATGCATCGAATAAGAAAAAATAGTTTTAAAGTATTTTTTATTGTCATTTTTTTACTATTAAGTTGCTCTAAATAATGCGTTTAGTAACATAGTTTCTGCAACACCTAAATTTTTTTATGATTTGTTTCAATTCTGGTTTAAAGATTAACTGCATAATTGGAATTAAAAGAGCCTAAATATTTTATGTAAATCAAACTAGAGACTAAATTGCAAAGGATGATCAGAGATCAACTTGCAAAGAAAGTGGGATGGCATAATTGTAAATATTAATTATCAGTAAAAAGACAAAAATGGAAGACGTAGATGTCATTTTTTCAAACAAATTATTTTTTCAATATTTGCTAAGACTGATTATAGGATATGATTCAGGAAAATTATTATAAAAAAATATACTCTAATAAGCAAAACTAAAAAATAGATATATTGGGCAGAAAATTAGTCCGAAGTTTCATAATCTGTAAATTAATAAGAATTAAAAAATAAGTTTGGATCAGGAAACTTAGATATATTATGGCATAAAAAGAGATACTAGATTTTTCTATAAGGTTTAAATAGCCACAAAATCGGTCTAATGGATATTGAGTCAAAATTAGAGTCTGGGCCCAGTAAGACTACAACGGTTTCATAATTGGCCAAGTGTACTATCCATGGAGGCCCAGTAAGGTGTAAAAAATCTTGATAGACCAGGAATGATTTTTGGAGGCCTAGAAGTATTATTGACAAAAATAGTTCAAACTAAGCCAAGAAAGGATAAATGACTCAATAAGCCTAATTCATCTGATTTTTAAATTGATTAAATTATAGGTGACTCAGTAGACTATGAAATAGTTAAGAATAAGTCCAAAATAATTTGAGAAGGTTTATCTATGCAGAGAGGTTACAAGAAAAATTATCCAAGATTAATTTTATCGGTGTTTTCGGTTAAAACCCAATAAAGTAAAATATTTTTCTAAAATAAATTATATATGCTTAGAAATGATTAATTAAGGTTATAATGAGTTTAAAATTCATATTTTAAATATATTTATATATGAAAAATTTTACCCGATAAAATTTACATAATCGAAGCTAAAAAACCAGGTATATATTGAAATTGGGCCAAGAATTAAATAGTTTAAACCCAAATAATTAAAGACATCATCTTGGGCTGATTTTGACCTGAAAGTGGCGTGCAAATAAGAAGAAAAAGGAGTGGAGGAGAATAAACCACCATGCATGATACAATATAAAAGATTAAGTGTCAAAATTGGAAGATTGGATGAAGTAAGCTCATATAAGCATAATGATGTAATATTTGCCTTATTTAGAGATGAAAGTGGCGTCCAAATTGATGAAAAGAGAGGAAAAATTAATTAGATACCAATTAGGTGAAGAAATTAGGTGTATGGAGGAGAAAAGAGGTGATATAGTGCAATTTTTAGCCCTTGGATCAAAATTAAATCCAATGGATGGAGTTGCTTTTTGTTGCTTATAAATAAGCTCTTCCTCCCCTCCGTTCTTCACACCAAATATGAAAATTTCATCATATATTAGTGAGAGAGTGAGATATTGAGAGAAGGAGGAGAAGTAGAGAAGAGGAGATGAAGATTTTGTTAGTTAGGCTGACTTCCCAAGAGGGGGGTGAATTGGGAAGATTAAAAATTTTCTGCACAAAGTGAAATAGGTGAAGAAAGCAAGGTATAATGAAAGCAGTGTATAAGCAGAGCAAACTGAAAAAGTAATGATAGGGAGAAGAACACTCAGAAATTTATCCTGGTTCGGTCTATCCACTTGACCTACGTCGAGTCCCCAAGACACCTCTTGAGATTTTTCACTATACTGTAAGAATTCAATGGGCTTCTTGCAAATGTCACAGTACACAGCTTGTGCTTTGTTTTCTAGAGCTTTCTCAATCTCTCTAAGCACTTCCATAATGTGCTTCTCAATCCCCTTGTGATATCCCCTCACAAGTAAATCTATCTTCCAGATAAAGATTAGATTGTTTACAAAGATATAACTCTCTTGAATAGAGTAAATATGAAAGTTAAAGTACAGATATTGAAGTTGAGAGGGTAAAAGCTTTTTGAGAAGAAGATTTGGCAGAATTTCAGTATATACAAAGTTTGATTCGTTATCCACAACTTCAAATAATGTTATATTTATAGATTTAGGTCTCAAATGTCCGTTAGAGACAAAATCTATCCGTTGGAGAAGTTATCCAACGGTTACTCTGAAAAACTATCCGTTAACCAACCGCATTTAATGCTTCTAACATACTAAAATTCGAATTTTGGTTGGTCAATAGACGAATTTCAAAGGAATCGAAGGTTAAAGCTTCCAACGTTGAAATAATGAAGTTCGTCTGTTCATGAAGTGAAATTCAAATTTTGAAACTTAGAAAATATTTCCACGTTGTGGCATACGAATTTTCAAGAGAAGAGTTTTTCTGTTAAGTGTGAACAGTGTTTTCAATTTGCTACAGTGCCCTCGAAATTCAAATTTTGGAGTCCCAAAATTCGTCTGTTCTCAGCAGGCTCGGAAAGAACAGTAGTTCTTTTACATTGAAATTCGAATTTTCAAAGAGTGAAATTCTTCTGTCAGAGAGACCTCTTTTCAGACTTACTTTGACATTCGAATTTACAAACACTGTCATTCGTATGTCAACATGTCATTGTAACAGACTTACAACCTTAGCTTCTGAAATTCGAATGTCCATGTTCAAAGTTCGTCTATCAGTGAGCAATTTTGAAACTCAGAATAATCTTGATTTCAGATGAACTTTAACATTGTTTCAGACGAATTTCTTCAGTTTTCATAAGTTGTATTTTATTTGAAATTCGAATGTTCAAAACTCAAAGTTCGTCTGTTGCTTAACAACTTCTTTCAGACACATATGAAAATTCGAATTTTGGAAAATCAAAATTCGTCTGTCAGAGAAACATCTCTTCAGACTTATTCAGTTTTAACTCGAAATTCGAATTTGCAAAGCCAAAGTTCGAATTTCCAACATGACAGTTTAATGCAATATTTTCAAACTTCGTCTGTTGGTGGGTATTTTTCAAATATTTCATAATCTAACATAAAATCAAGGTTTTAAAACGTTTTTCCACCAAATCAAAGTCTTTTACCCATGACAAAAGATCCTACAACAATCCTAGCAATGATTATTCAGATTTTCTTCACTAGAGACACTTTTGAGCTCCTTTGATATCTTCAATCCAAGCTATTCAATGTTGGTTTGGAATCATCAAAACTTCTTGATTCAACAGATTTGCAAGTTTAAGGTAACATCTTTTCCCTTTTCTTGCATTTTATTTCTAAATGGTTATTTAGATCTTGTATTTCTATTTTTGGTAGGTAAAAAACATGTTTATGTTATGAATATAATGATGATGTTGAATCAAAATAGTAAAAGAATGATGAATATGCTATAAATTTTGCATGAACAAGTATGAATATGTGAAGAACAAGATGAACATGCTAAAAAATGCCTTTTGATCTTAAATGTTACTATACTAAAATGAAATCATGTTTCTTGCAATTATTTTTAAATATTATGCTAAGAATGAGATTTTGATGTTATTGAGATTTTCTTAAATCTCACCCCACCAAATATCTAACCATGATTAGGTCCAAATTATGTGAAAGGCAAGGAGATAAATGAAGATTCATGAAAAAATGTTTAGAAATAGAAAGAATACTTTGGATGTTTATGTAATATTAAAGTTCAATGATGTCACACTCGGAAATGCGACACAGATGACGCGGGAAATGGAAGAAAAGAGAGAAATCTGCCTGCACAGCGTGAGCCGATTTCGGAGGAGTCGCCACCAAAATTTTGAGGGAAATTTTGGAAAATCGAAACAAAAAGAAAAGGATAAGAATGGTCTGCGAATCAGTGTTGAGTTTGGGAGTACGATTGTGAGTGGGGAAGGTGTTAGGCACCCCCACAACACCCATTCCTAAGAACGGTTACCTTAGATTGATCATACAATTTTTATGGCTTTTAAAAATTATTTTGATTGCCTTTTTACCATTCGCATACAAAACAAAATATAACAATAAGAAAAATGTAAAAATGAAAATAAAGAATAAAATAGAAATATAAAAAGTTGGGAAAAATAAATTAAGAGGAAAATGTTATTTATTTACAAAGTGGACTTGACCTAGAATCAGAGTTTGTGGCCTACGTACCCTGTGATAGGGATCAAAGTCGATGTAGTTAATACTAAAAATGTGTGTCACTGAGTTTATATTTTTTAGTATATATATTCTTTGAAAAGAGAAGTTTATAGAAAATAATTTATCCTTCCACGAAGAAAACAATCTTAGAATTGGTTGGTGTGTTTTAATTTGTAAAAGACAGATTAATTTCTATTATTTACTCTTTTCATTTATTTTTAATCAACTTTTAAAAGAGAAGATGTGTTTTTCCTCAATTTAGAAAATATGATTAAAATTATGTGCCATTTTGAACACTTTTATTTTGATTTGAAAAGAAAATATTTGAAAACAATAAAATCAATTAGCTTATGTGGCGACTTTATCACTCACAATATACCCATTGATACCTAAATGTCCACGGTAGTATTACTCGAGACAAAAAGGCATAAAAAGTTCGAAAGAAAACAAATAATTCTCTGTATAAATGATTTTTATTTCCTTTTTATTATAAAAATAAAATCGCATAAGATCCTTTTAACCCATATTTATTTATTTAAAATGAAAAAAATAAGAAGAATTCAAAAAATAATCAGCATATGTGGTGACTTTATCACTCATAAATTACTGATCAGTATTTAAATACCTACGGTGTTACCACTCGAGGCAGATAAGTGAAATGGATAAAAACTTGAATGAAATGAATAATTTTTGTTTAAATGATTTTTATTTATTTATTTCAAAAAATGCAATTAGAGAATACTCTCTCTTTTTTTTAAAGGAGTAATTTTTATTTAAATTATTTTACTTCCTTATTTCAAATTATGAGATGCAGTTACAAAACCTCCCTTTTTATTATTTTTATTATTTTTATTCAAAAAAGAAACTTAAGATAAAATTGCTACCTCCCATATCCTTCTTCTTTTTTTTTCTTTTTATTTACAAATTATTTGTATTTATTATTTTTTTTACTGAAAAATAGGAAAATGCAATTAAATTCTTCTTTCCTTTTCTTTTTTAAACTTGAAATAATTCAAAAAGGGTTTAAGATAGAACTACTACTTATATATATATATATATTTCTGTTTTCTAAAATTAATTTCCTAACAAAATCAAACAGCATATATGGTGACTTGATAACTCATAATTTGCTGATTTACGCTTACATGCTCACGGTGATGTCATACGAGGCAAAAGGCAAAAAAAAGACTTGAAGGACAAAATTGAAAAAGAGAAATCATTTTTGTATTAAATTATAAAAATAAATGCGATTATGTTGTTTTATAAAAAGAAAAGCTGTAAAAGGAATTTAAAAATATAACTTTTATGTCTACATTCATATATTATTTATTTTTATTTGTTTATTTGTTTTATTTTTTTATTTTTTTGAAAAAGAATCAATCAGGATTTGTGGTGACTTTATCACTCACAGCTCGCTAATTAACACCAAAATGCCCACGGTGTTACCACTCAGAACATAAAGGTAAAAATAAAAATTTAAAATAAGGGACTCTCATTGAATCATTTATTTTTATTTTTAATAAATAAAAAAACCATTAGTACTCATAAATATAAAAAAAAATATTTAGCCAATGTTTATACCATGATAACTTATTACTCATGGTACAATTGGCTGACACTTTATAGGCACACGGAGAGTTGGTCCCTCGTGGCAGACTCGAAAGGTGAAAAGAATAAAAATCCATGATCAAATAAAAACCAAAATCAGAAACAAAAACCAAACACAATTTATCAATGTGTGTGTGTTAGTGTGCAAATTCAAGTAATAATTTTACTCCACTACAATGAAAACTACATGTAGATAAGAAAGAAGACCAAACTCTTTTGCTTTCTTCCCAAATCTTGCTTTGATGTTCCTCTTTTGCCTTGATGAAGAAAATTTACTCTTTCCAACCTTGATCTCACTCTCCCATATTGCTCACAAGAAGATAAGAAGACAGGAATTAATTTCAAGCTTAAAAATTTCATCAATAAGCTATCATAAATACCCCAAATCTTTGACTTGATACAAGTCCCACAATCATATTCAAATAAATGTTTCATATGTGCAGCAATTACACCCAACCTTTAAATGGAAAGAACATGGGAAAATAATTCATTTATAGGCAGAAAACAGCGCATGAACATGCAGCACACTAAACAGGTCTTTTTGGGCATGGAGAATCAGAGAGATATGACCCTTTCTCATTGCTATAACTACATATAATCATGCATTAGCCAAATCAATGCTCAAGTATAGAAACACAAGGTCATATGACCACTTGAGAAACTTAAAACCAAATGGGTAGGTGCCATAGCTAATCCAATCATCGACTGAAAGGAACATGGCCTGTGATCATCTTTCTGACGCATGAAGCAGAACCAATGAGTTTGTAACAGTGAAGACAGATTTAGAATATCAAAGTGAGGTGTAATGAGCAAGACTTAAAACTTGCAACGGAAACAAGATTCAAATTCAGTATTTAATCGAATTCTTCTTACAAGCACAGGTCATGGCAGAGATGAGCCACAGGAATAGAAGCACAGAACAAACCTTAAAACACAACTATAGGGCTAGATTTTTAACACAGAACATTCCCATCTCATAGTCAAATCAATTCTAAATTACAGCACTTCATTCCCAATAGACAAGCAAGTTCCAAATGCGTGAAATGTAACATTAACCTCTAACAAAATTGTGTATAAAGGAAAAGCAACCCCCTGTCCACCTCCAATGTCAACGAAAGGTGGGGGCACCATTATTTTCTAAAGAAATTATGACCAAGTGAAGAAGAACAAGACAGCGCCAAAAGCGTATTTAAGTTCATTCACAGTTCCTGTGATGAGCTAATAACACAAGCTTAATCAACACAGCCTAACAACAAATCTCGGTCAACTAGCAGTAAACAGAGCACACAACCGAATCCTCAGAACAACTACTGGTAGTAAAACAGGGCACATGACCAAATCCTTAGGACAACCAACACCTTATTTCTAGATTCAATATAGCATTCTTGACCCATTGATCGAAACTTTAAAATTCAGAGTACATATTACCTGTTGAAGCTTCGTTGATTTCTTCTGATTTCTTCAGTCCCGCTCTCTCATTCAAAGCTTCATTCTTGTCCTTTGTTCGGATCTGAGTTCCTCTGCTCCTCTTGTCCTTGCTCGGATTTGAGTTCTTCTGCTCTGCCTCTCCTTCCTTTGGCTTCATAGACTCCCTCTGTTTTTGGTCTCCCTGCTTTCTCTCACCCGCAGCTCCCTCTGTTTCAGATCTCCCTCGGCTCTCATCTGCGGCTCCCTCTGTTTCAGATCTTCCTCAGTTCTCACCCTCCGCCTCTTGCTTCCTCCGTCTCTCAGTCTCACTCGCGCCTCCACCCTGCGGCTCCCTGCTCTCTCACTCCAGATCTCACTCCCACGGCCAACTCAGAGCCTCACCATGGCTCACTCTGTTTGTTTTTTCCTCTTGCGACCTCCTCTGGTATGCCTTCGGCCGAGCCCTAAGGCTCTCTCTTCCTCTCTCTGATTTTCTCACCCTCGCGGCCTCCCCACTCGGCTTTGGTTCATACTCCCTCGGTCTCTATTTCAGACTCCCTCAGCTCTGGTTCAGCCTCCCTTGGTTCCACCGTAGCTCTGCCTTTGTTTCTCTTGCTTTCTCTCTCTTCTTTACGCCCGCAGCTCCCTCCGTTTCCTTTGGTCTCTTCCCCTTTCGTCTCAATCTATCTTCATTTTTAATGCTTGACTAGCAGATGAGTAAAATTTGCAATTACTTTATTTAAAAATGCCAATGCAGTCAGACATAACAGACACAAAGTTAGGTATAGGAAAGGAATGAAGCTCCAATATCGGTGGAATGTTGGGAATATGAAAGCAAGAAACCATTTGGCAAGAAATGCTTGAAGAATGGATGTAGAGTGGTGCAATGCTAGAATTTTATTGACAAAGTGAAGTGGGAAGTGATAAAGGAGTAAAATCTGAGAATGCACAAATTTACCCAGGAAATGCTGTCAGGTGATGTGATAAATGGAATGATAGGAGATGAGAGTAAGGAAGAAGTCCTCTTCTTGGCTTTGTATGTCCAATCTGAAAATAGCAAAATTGATGTGAGCAAGGGATCTCATTTAGAGCCATGATCTTCTTTTCCTTTTTTTTTTTTGCCTTTCCTTACAAAATTATTGCCCCAATTATGTTCAAACAAGTCAGACCTCCTTGAAGGCTTTTGGGGTTTGTAATATGGCTCGGGTGAATAGGTTTATGAAATAAAAGGATATAAGGCTCAAAAATACCATGCCCCTATTATTTCTTCCATCTACCTTCTTCTATTGCCTCTTTAACATGATTCTATATTGAAATTCACATACCAAAAGAGGATCTCCAAGATTGTAATGTGGTCATGAAGGGCAATATTGTTGGTCAAGTAAAAAGGCACAACGATGGGTTAAGAAGAAATGGATTATAATGTCCACACATTCAAGTGAGGAGTACAACTTTAAGGATTATTGTATAGACAAAAAGGCAACAATGGGGGTTAGGTGGAAAGTGAGAATACAATGAGAATTTTGCTTTGATAGCCGTGTTAACTTGGAAAATCGTGTAGTCTCCCAGAGCCTTTGCTTGGAGAACTCGGATCTCTTCAGCATAATTCCCTTCTTTCTTTTTTTTTTATAAGGAGGGCCTCTTTTTTTTTTCTTTCTCAATCATTTTCATGCGTGAGTCTTCCCTAGAGAATTCTATGCTGCTAACTTTCCTTTCTTCTATTTTTCTTCCTGTTTACTCATTTTGCTCTTTTTCCTCTTTTTTTTTTTTGAGACTACTCTCTTGTGTCCATTCTCATGGCCTCTTGTTGGAGGGAGGAAAATTTTCCATAAGGTATGAAATGGTAGATGCTTAGACCAAATTTAGGCATGATCCTCTCTTGATATTTGAATTTTCAGCATAAAAACATGTTAAAACTACCTGCCCCTGGTATTATTCAATTTTGGGTTAATGAAATAAATATCACTACTTCAGGCTCGTTTAAGGCGACTAGGGTAACTCCTTTAGAATGGGAAGAGAAAGACTGCCTTATTTCCTTAACCCAACTTGCTTGTGGAACATATAATTGTATCTCTCTTTCACTTTTTCACCTTCTCTCTTTTTTTCTCCTCTCTTCTTTTTCTTCTTTTTTTTCCTTCTCTCTATTTATTACATTTGTTTATTTATTTTATCTTGGCAACATAATTTGCTTAGGACTTTATCCATTACTCACATCAATTGAAGTATTTTTATTTGGAAAAAGCATATTTTTCTTTTCTTTCTTCTTTGTTTTTTGATTTTTTGATGAGAGACATATGAGGTTGAAAATGTGTTCAAATGATAGATAGGATGAAAGGACAAAGTAAGATGAGATGGAAATGCATGACTTATGACATTGACATGGTTAAATAAAGTCAACTTTAACTTCGAACTAGACAAGTAGAGATGAATGGAGAAAGATCTTTTGACAAAGGTGATACTTGGAATTGGGCTTTTATTCTTCCTCTTCTCTTTCTTTCTTTCTTTCTTTCTTTCTTTATCTCTCTCTTTTTTTTTTTGGCTATGCACTTAAGACAAGTCCTATAACCCTTTTCTAACATATGCAAATGTCCTCTTATGGTCAAGGCAAAGGGCATGGAATTATGCTTCATAAATGCTTATGGGTTTTCCGTGGATGGGAAAATAACATTGGACAAGCAATAAGGTGAAAGAGGCAATGGTGTGAAAGGTTGAAGGATGGAACCCTTGACATGTTCATGGAACATAGACATGATTTCACTCTTTATCATTTGACTCCTAAACATCTTTAGCTCTAGCAATGCTTAAGTTGGCTTCTTTATTGCAAAGAACCAATAATCCTGCATTCTATAAATTCTGGGTTTTTTTATTTAGAAATGTGACATGGATGCAATTTATTTTATTGCTTCACTTATGGCATATTGATTTTGGTACAAAGACCCATCATCATAAAAGAATGGAGAGTCACATGCCTTTGCTCAAGGGCGTATAAGGGAATAGACAAACTCTTGGCTAACTGTCAGGTAGGGATATATGGTAAACGAATAGGTCACAAAGTAAAAATTTAATAATGAAAACATACAACTCATGCTTCCTGGTCGATCGGTATTGAGGACCCACAAAGAGTAGTGAACTTATAATGAAAACCATCATCATGGCAAATGTATTACCATCAATTGATGCAATGATATTAAATAGCCACTCTGGTACAGAGTAACCTACTACTCTTTTCTAAAGGTTTAATGGAAGATGTGAAGGATGCATGAATGAATGATGTGCTCCCTTTGTGTCCTATATTAGGTGCGTCCTAGGGTAGGATTCTTGGCTTTAATTAGTTGGGTTAACATCTAAGCTTCATCTATTATTGTGCGCAGGTTTCGGGATGGTTCTATTTTCCTAAAGGTCCTTGAGTTGCTTCCACCATTGAGACGGAGATCCCATTTTAATAAATTTAATCCTTTGAGGACTTACGAGTCCTTCCCAGACTAAATTTAGTAAATAGGTAACAGCTCGGGTGAAGTCTTCACAGTAATCTTTGGGAGCTTAATAACCCCTCAAAGGAACCGTTACAAACTTCAACTATTCTAGGATGCTCTCAGACCCGGGTATAGGGCCCATTATGTGGGTGAGGTTAGATGTGTAAGTACTTAGTGTGGGAAGGGAGCATACAAACCTCATGACCTAGACACTACCCAAATTTCCCACCTGCAGACAAAGCAATACATAAATAGATAACAGTCATCTACCCTAGGTTCATTCCGCATGTTATCTATCCTAGCATATGTTATTCAACTCAACAAATATATTTAAAAGCATGTGAACAGACAAAATTACCAAGCATGTTATCTACCCCAATCATGTGAGGCAAGCAACATTTAGGAAAAAGAGCAACCAAAGATAAACACAGAGCCATAAAAGATGCATGATCAACCCATATAGGCTTGACTCTCAAACCTCCCCAGTGGAGTCGCCAAATTGTCACACCCAGAAATGCGACGTGGATGGCGCGGGAAATGGAATAAAAAGAAAAAAGGAGAAACCGGCCCGCCCGACGGAGGCCCGGTTTCAAAGGAGTCGCCACCAAAATTTTAAAGGAAATTTTGGAAAATCGAAAGAAAAAGGAAAAAGGATAAGGATGGTCTGCGAATCAGAGTTGAGTTCAGGAGTCCGATTGTGAGTGGGGAAGGTGTTAGGCACCCCCATAACACCCGTTCTTAAGAATGGTTACCTTAGGTTGATCATGTAATTTTTATGGCTTTTAAAAATTTATTTTAACTGCCCTTTAACTATTCACATGCAAAGATAAATGTAAAAAATGAGAAAAATGAAAATAAAGAATAAAATGAAAATATGAGAAGTTGGGAAAAATAAAATAAGAGGAGAATGTTATTTATTTACAAAAGTGGACTTGACCTAGAGTGAGAGTCTGGGACCTATGTACCCTACGATAGGGATCAAAGTCGATGTAGTTCGGACTAAAAAAACTTGTCACTAGATTGGTATTTTTTATGATATATATTCTTTGAAAAGAGAGGTTTACAGAAAAGAATTTGTCTTTCCACAAAGAAAACAATTTTTAGAATTGGTTAGTGTGTTTTAATTTATAAAAGACAAATTAATTCCTATTATTTACTCTTTTCATTTATTTATATATTTTTTTACTTTAATCAATTTCTAAAAGAGAATATGTGTTTTTTCTCAATTTAGAAAATATGATTAAAATTATATGTGATTTGAACATTTTATTTTGGTTTGAAAAGAAATATTTGAAAAAAAATTTATTTTTACATAATAAAATCAATTGGCTTATGTGGTGACTTTATCACTCACAATACACCGATTGATACCTAAATGTCCACGGTGGTGCCACTCGAGACAAAAAGGTATAAAAAATCGAAAGAAGACAATTTATTAATTTTTTTTGTACAAATTACTTTTTATTTTTCTTTTTATTATAAAAATCCTTTTAACCCCTAGAAAAGAGATAAAAAAAAAGTGATCATTACATATATTTTTAAAGAAATAATAATCAGCATATGTGGTGACTTTATCACTCATAATTTACAGATTGTCGCTTGCATGCTCAAGGTGTTACCACTCGGAGTAGTAAAAAATTGGCTTAAGGGATAGAATTGAAAAAATAAAATTTACATAAATCATTTTTATTTTCTCAAACACAATTAGAGAATCCCCTTTATACCAATACCTTTTGTTTAAATTGCTTATATTCTCTTATTTCGAACCATAAAAATGTGGTCAAAAAGCCCCTTTTTATTATTATCATATTTTATGATTTTAGGACCAGAGGAATGAAACGAACGTATCCCTCATTTAATCTATATAAAGTATTGTTTGCGGATCAGAATCAATTGGTTTCCCAATGAACATGAAAACTGTATATCAATTGGGAACGGGATGCATACTCGTCTCATGCCAGGCCATCAATGGGTCAAAAAAGACAAAAAATCACAAAGGAGAAATACACTGCAAAAACCGTCCCATGATCAAGATTCAGAACACAAAGGGTATTTCCTATGAACTGCACGAACTTCACACCAAAATTGATAATAGGATTATGTTCAGAAATCATTAACATCAGACGAGTCCACGACACTAATGACCATCATGCAAAGCATTTTCCAGATTAAGACTCAAATCCTCTACAACAGGTCAGAGCTCATGACAAAGGAAAAATCTTCTGAGGATCAATCTTTTAAACAAACAACCTCTTTTAGTGAACCATTACTAAAATAACATTAGGCTTAAGATCAATGCCAGAATCATTAATCATTTTATCATACTTTTGAACGACCAGATTGCATAAGACAATCTTATAAACCTTAACCAGAATGGATTTCCTCCCTGAGTGTATCAAACCTAGGCAAATACAAAACAAGCTCCATTGGGAAACAAGATGAGGCAAAAAAACACACTAACAATCCACTCAGAACAATCTACGATTTGTAGAATGTGAAGGCAAGGAAAAAGAAACACCACTAATCATTCATTTTTTAGAAGAGGCAGAGGTGTCACAATTCAGAGATGGAATATCAATCAATGTAGTACCTAGTGAACCGTGAAATGAAATTTGCATTGAAACAGAAAATTACCAAATTGAAACCTCTGTTTAAACTTACTCCTCATACGTTCCTGGTGATCAGCAACTCAAACTCGGGCCTCAGCTTCCACCTTCCTCTTTCCGGTGCACTCACCTCGGCCTCTTAGGATTTTTCGGCCTCTAACACCTTTACACTCTCTCTGTCTCTCTCCCCTGTTTTTTAGACTCTATTTTTTTTTCTTTCAGGCTCCTCCTCTCTCAGAAAGACCTCCCCTCCTTTTATAGCACTTTGCGAAAAAGCGAGATCTTGAGCGTGTGATCCTTCCTTTTCAGCCCTGCTTTCGTGTGTCAATGTCCATGCTCCCCTGTTCCAGCCGACTTCGCCTTACCCTGCTTGTTTCACGTGTGCCTCTTTGTCTTTTCCCTTTGTGTGTTCAATCTCCTTCTGGTCCTCCCGGCTTTTTACCTCGTCCGTGGCCTGCCTTTTTCGCGGCTCCCTTTGCTTTCTCAGACTGCTCTTCCCTTTGCTTTCGCCCTTGCTTTTACTCGGCTTTTTCTGGCCTCTCTGAGCATGCTTAATCCCTCACCTTGCTTTTCTTTTCTCTTGCTCCCTCTGTCACCTCCTGTGGCTCCCTCTAATTTGGATCTCCCTCGGTTTCCACGGGTCCATCACAGCTCCTCCTCTTCGATCTCAGCTTCCTCGTGATCCTGCCATGGTCCTCTCTCTCTCTTTCTTTCTCTGTCTCACGCATTCTCTACCTCCTCACCTGCGGCTTCTCCTCCCTTCTTGGTCCCTCCTTTTCTTGGCCTAGCTCCCTCTCTCTCCTTTCTAAGACCTCCCTTCAGTTTCTCCTTCGTGGACTAGCCTCCCTGGCCTCCAAGTTCTCCCTCCGGTAGCTTCCTCTCTCTCTGGCTGCTCCCTCTCTCTCCTCTCCTTTCCTTCTCTTCTCGCGGCCAGCCCCTCCCTCTGGTGTGCTCCCTCCTTCCTCTTTAGGGCTCCGCCCCTTGGTCCTGTTCACGAGCCCTTACTTGGGCTCGTGACATGTTTGGGCTGGAGCATTTCAGCCCAAACATGTTTTTGGGCTGAAATGCTTCAGCTCAAATATATAGTTCATTTTTTTTTTAAAGATTTTAGTTTTAATTAATTTTTTTTTCTTTTTCTTCTTCTCTCTTTTTTTCAAATTTTCAGATGTCAAATCCTAAAGAAATGAACTTGGGTCTTAAAATTACAATTAGTAATTTCCTTGCTTAAAAAAGAATTTTGTTTTATTTCTTTTATTTCTCATTTTTCATGCTCATTTTATATATATATATATATTTATTTAGAATGCCTGAACAAAATAGGGTGTTCACAAATGACATTTTATGTTACAATTATGTAAATTACGTGTGACTCCTAGACAATGAATAAAAGTTTGTTTTGAATCAATTTTACATGTGTTATGTGACTACTATTGAAAGAATGACATTATGAAATTTGGAAAAATCAGGGTAAAATTGCAAGTAAATTCATGAAATTTACTGCAGCGATTTGCATAATGCAATTCTAAATTAATATTTTTTCTTCATAGAGTATTTTAAGAGATGAATTTAGTAATTTGAACCATCTTTAAACGATTTTTCTAGAATTGGTTATGATTTTTCAAAGTTCAGCTAAATTATTATAATTACCAAATGAATAGTGACTTGGTAATTTTTGGAATTTTTTGAAATTGGCCCAAATTTACTTCCAAATGTATCTAATTGGAACTCAAACCATTAAAGATAAATAATAAATGGTTCCTAAGATTAAAATTTGACAGTTTCACTATTGCTCCTTGGAGAAAAAGTAAAACATTCTTAATTTTGCTTACATATAACAATGAGTGAAAATTTAATATACCATAAAACATAGGGTAATCTTATAGTTGAGTTGTTGATTCATTCATTACTTATTATATGAGTTGAAACTACAGTGAAAAATAAGTTTTGTCTTGAATCTCTTAATTGAAAATTAAGGGATATTCTCAAATTACATATGTTAGTATATATAACATGAACAATTATATCATTATTTTTCTGCATCAAATATATTTACCACCTTATTTTACTACAGTATCCCATGCATTGCATAGGTACATCATGAGAATACATATTAAAGTCAAATCTTAATTAGATAATCAATTGCTTATTTGAAATTGTTTTGATTAACTTAATTAGTGATCTCAAATTTAAACTGCAAGTATAAGATGCGTTAAATACTCGTTAAGAGAACTTTGTTGCAAGGGGTGAAGCTAGAAAAAATAAGTTTAGGGGGCCAAATTAAAAAATCATATATTATTATGCTAAATTTTTAAATATGTCATAAAAAATTTTAAGATAATCTTAATAAACTGAAAAGAATAAATCAATACATGTAATAAAAACTCTAAAACAAATTAAGTTTGCCTAATTACTTATAAGTGACAAAAATAAAAGCACATAAATATAGAATATGTCTTAACAATTTTAAAAACATCACAAAAATAATTTTATAAAAAACGTAAAAGTATTCACTAAAAAACTATAAAAAATACTTATTCTTTTAACAAGACAAAATGTTTCAAAATCTAACAATTAATGGAGGCAAATATATCAAATCATACTGTTCTCAATTTGAATTTCTCTCGCTCACTCTCAGCCAGTACGTAGGGTTTAAAAAAAGGGGTAGCCTGGGCACCAAACCCATCACCATATGAGGATATATATTGGAAGGGACCATGGCTTCCTTAGTTCCCTCTCCTTCTGTTGCTGTTTGCCACTCTTGTAATTTTATCCAACACGACTTAGATTGAGAGTTTACAATTATTGGATATTAGGTGATTTAATAAAAAAATTGCTTTGATTAAACGTTAACTAGTTTTCTAATTTCAAATTAATTTTCAATAAACGGTATGATGTCACACTTATACATATGCAAACATATATGGTCATTTGTGTTTTATTTATTCTTTGGTTATATCTTTTTTTCTTTTGTGAAAATGGGGTTTAGCCCAAAGCCCAAACTACATTAATCATAAATTAAATGTGGGACAACATAACCTATAGTATTTCAATACATCAAAGAAAAAATCCCTCTTTGGAATGCTAGCTGATGTCACTTTGTAGGTCAAAAAGAAGAGGGTGGTGACCGGATTTGATTGGAGGCGGATTCCGGACGGCAGCTTCAGGGTAAAATGGCACTGTCCTTACCGCTAATTCAACTAGTACCAAATATTTTCATATTAGTTTAGTTTTAAAAAAAACCTGTCCTATCTATTTGGTTGAGGAAAATACCAATCACCCAAATGGTGTTGTGACATGTAAGTGTAGGAGTGCTAAAGATTTTAAAAACCTTGAAAAAATTATTATCGGTGAAATATTAATTTCTAATTAAATGAATGCAAAATTCACAAGGTCCTTTACTACAATTTTTTCCGATGTAAAGATTGTTGAAAACTTGAATGATAATGTAATCCGAAATGAAATCGTAAAAAATCAAATGAGCATATTGTGTTAGCCAAAACGGTAAATACTAATAGAAAATGCTTGGGATCCAGGGTCTCTACAGAATAGTCTGAATAATATTTGCCATAGTAAGACTTGTATACAAATTGAAAGTTATCATGGTGAGAATTAATGGCTTGTGGAACCGATTCACACAAATGCGTGTCTGTTTGGATTTTGGTTGAGAACTGAGTTTGAGGTCCAAAAATCAGTTTTGTAATTTATTACTCACTCTGGTCCATAATATAAAATTATTTTAATCGAATTATGTGGATTAAGAATTGAAATTAAAACTAATTAACTACTTCGATTTCTTCAAAAATCCTACATTTTTTTAAAATTACTACCCTTATTTAATTTATTTCTCTTTCTCTTTGAATATATTAAATATAGGTATTTTTTGGAAATGTATAATAAGTATTACTTTATATATTGTAAAAGATCTTATATTTAGGATCATGATAAAAAATTTTATATATAGGGTTGGAGGGAATATCCTGTTTGGGAATCATTTCGTTTCATATTTGAAAATCAGTTGGGGCTAGAAAGAGAGTATTCACTGAAGCAACTTGGAGGGCGCTTTTTCGTTGGCAGAACGTGGTTAAGCATTAATTATGTATCAATAAAAATAAATTTAGATAAAAATAAATCAATAAAAATTAGAAAAAATAAAAAAATTAGAAAAAAAAATTTCTATTAAATTTCTACTATCTAATGATTAAAATGTCCCTTCAAAATTTTATTCTCCATGCATTACAATCTGTAAGAAAATGTTACATTAGATATATTATGTTTTCAATTAAATAAATACAGATTAAATTTTAGTTCAAGTAAATTAAATTAATCATGGAATAAAGTTTAAACTCAATTTGAAGAAAAATTATGAATTTTGTTAAAACTAATTTTTAAATAAATTATCCAAATATAAACACGTGAGTCCAAAATTAATTTTTATCATAATTACGTTGAAAAATCAATTCTATTAAAATTTATTTTTAACTAACTAAAAATAAAATGAGTGCTATGTAGTACAAAAGACCTGAGACATAGGCAGAAGTTATCACCACATGAGCAGAATTTGTCACAGGATCTCGACTAGTGCTAGAGAAAATTGTCTGGATCAAAAATTGGATTCCGGAATGTTAATTGGAAATATTGATTGAAAAAGATGGGGATAGCTGAAAGTTGTCTAGAATTTTTGTTCTCGGTAACTGTTATTTTCAAATCTACTACTAATTAATTTCCCTCTGATAGACAGTGCGCCTTGAATTTGAATCTATATATTTAAATGTGGGTACTAAACTGCCAAGTGGGTGTGGCCACTCTAGTCTTTTTGCAATTTCCTAGTCTAGTGCTCGAAACGGGCCATTGCTCTTCTGGGTCTTTGACTAGCCCAAAGTTCGTTTGCTAATCTTTGCCCCTTTCGGCCAATCCGACTCTCAAATTTTTGGCTAAACAATATTATATTCTAAAAGTTTATGTATTAATCCTCATATATGTATTAATTTTCTAATTGAATATTACAAGTGTGTTTTTAAATAAAAACATAGTGTAAAAATTTGAAAATAAAACAAACCAACGCCAAGTGGAAAAAATAAGGAAAAAATTTTGTTTTGGCCAATATATTGCTTAAAAATATATTTGAAAAAAAGCTTTTTATTTTAGTCAAATGGAAGAAAAAATGGTTTTCACTAGTCAGAACAAATAAATCAGTGTAGCCAAAGTATAGGGTGAAGTCGGTTAAGAAAAATATGGAAGTTCCCCGCAAAACATTAAAATATAAAATAAAAACTTCCAAATAAATATAGCATTATAGCAATTGTGAGCTTATAATATTTGTGGTTGAAAAAAAAAAAAAGAGAATAGCTTAGGCTTACAAACCCTAAACATATCTAAAATACATTGAAATAGGTGAAAGAAGGCAAGTTTAAAGAGTGGTGCCACGGCTTGAACCTATGGCATCGCGATGGTAAGCTATTCTGGACAAAAAGGAGAAGAGGATAGTGGTGCATGGCACCACAGCCACAGTTATGGGGCTGCGGCACCAATGACAGAATCTATATAAGCATTTTTCTGATTTTTTTGATGAATTTCCAAAGTGTATAACTTCATGCTTCAACTTTCGATTGACCTAAAACCAAAACCTATAAGTCACTATACTTCTAATCTAATTATAGACACAAACCATATCTTAAAATATCTTTGTATAGAGATTTTGGATATCCAACACCAAATTAGTCCCTTTTTGTCCAAAACCAAGAGCCAAGCACCTCTAATTGCCATCGATGGCCAATTGGCAACCAAAGACCTTTCCAACAGGTCATGTTAGACACAAGGAACATGTCCAAGAAGACTTCATCTTGAAAAAATCACTCATCTAAGTTTTGACCCCCCTTGAATCCCAAATTAGGGTTATATACCCATTTCACACACCAAGAGCCAAATAATCACACTAGACTCATAATCCAGACATACATAACCAAAGGGATTTAAAGTAACCAATCTCAAGCCCAATACTAACAGACATTTAGGAATGAAACATCATATACAACACATGGAACATAATCATAATTCATCATGCTACTAGCATGTCTATAGGTCCATCAACACACAAGAGGGCCAAACACAAGCACAAGAGAGTATAAGAGGGGTTATACTTCAATCCAACCCCAGAATAACCAAGATACATCATATGCACATAATATTACACAAACCACACATATGGCACTTTACTGACATCACAACAGAACAATAATCGGAGTAAGTGAATAACTCTCAACACCTACAAGTACTCTCAGTCCTCCTTCCCCAAACCCTCATAGGTTCTTTCCTTGCTAGTGTTGGATTATTCACTTGGAAACTATTAGCCACAGGGTAAGACATACGTCTGAATAACTAGGGGTTTACATAGATATACATGTAAACATGCTTTCACAATAGAAATTAGGTACAACTCAATATAAATGCAATATGCATGATATACATATACAAAACCCATCAATATATGACTATAACCATGAGCTAGTTACCGTAATAAGGTAACCTTAACTAGTGGTCCCCTTCCAATGACCCGTGATGACCAATTTTAGGGTCATCACTCAACTCTCCTCCCAATGGTCATGACTCGGACAAAGGACATTGCACCAAAGGTTGGATCAAGGCTTTCTTTCCCTAAACCACTCAAATTGATGGCTATTTAGAAAAAGTGCATCTCAATTCACATTCACTTGAGTCTCTTGGCCATGTGACGACTTTTTAATGACTAGAATAAAACAAGTCGCTCCACCTGAACACATGGCCTCTTGTTCTATTAAATGGATTGGCATACCACGTGTTATATAAAACATTGTTACCCAAACTATATAGCCCATCAATGTATAACATGTGATAATGCCCAATGTATGTGACATGTCAATGAATATCCTCTCTAGTGTTAGCATACCATAAGAATGTACACAATAGGCATGAGGGTGCGTCACAACCATTAATATGCCAATATCCATCATATTCATATTATTTCATATTCATAAATACCAATAGTCATCATCATCATAAAACAAGTTAAGGATAGGAAACTCACTAGTTGTGTAGCTACACATATCATGATATGAAAATGAAAGACCATACCCAAGCTATGAAGTATATCATGATATAAAAGAGCAAAACATATACATAAAGCATGCATATCATAATATGAAAAGGACTAAACATATATAATCAATCAAAAGACATGGAAAGAACACCCTGGTTACCTTAACCATCTAACTCACTTGACACCTCAGTAGGCCAATGAGAGCTACCACAATCAATCCATTGCTTTCCAATTACAACGTGAAGCCAAGAGATTCCAACTGAGCAATATAACAACCTATACCATATCAAATTCTCATTACAATCACAAATTCTTAATTCTTAGCATACACAATTACCAACTCAAACATAAATCGGATGGAAAAAGAGCTTCTTTAAGCAAACCCAAGCATCAAAACATCTCAAACAGTTCATAGATTTATAATCATACAATTACAGATTCATATTCTCAAGGGTATCAAGATTTGAGGGTTAGAGTTTGGGAAATATACCACTTAAACACTTAAAATCCTTAACTCAAAGCTTATATACATCTAACAACACATCAATGAAGTATTTTGACTTAATTTAATTGGTGGAAATATAACCCAAGTCGGAACCCTAGTCCTTACCATGAAAAGTGTAACATCCTAATTTTTACATATATATGACTAGATAATGTCATAAATGATATTAAAGTTTTTTTGGATTAACTCATGACAAGTGGGGAAGCTTGGATATTTAATTAGCTCAAGGCCAAAAATATTTTAAAATATAAAAATGGGCTTAAAAAGGGTAAAATTATTAGTTATAGTAAGACAAAGAAAATAATATTTTAAATACTCCGGTGCAAGTTAAAAGTACAAGTGATACTGGTTATGTGGGCCACGAGAGAAAAACGTATAAATCTAGTAACAGACGAGTCTCACGTAAATAGTAAGTGCCAGAGGAGATGAACAGTAAAAAAATTAAGCAAGATAGGTGGACCCGACATAAAGGGGTAAAAGAGAAAGGTAATGAGTCCTACAGATAAAGTAAATAGAAATGACACTGAGTATAATAGAAAATCCAGATAAAAAAGTACTCAAATTAGAGCCAAATTTATCTACAAAAGTAAAAAGTACACTATCTCTTTTTTTTTTATTTGACATAAAGTAAGTATGGAAAAGTTGGACATTTTTACCCTTCCATACTCTCTCACAAGAGCAAAAATATCTAGGGATATAATGGGTAATTAGTATATTAAATGTGAGAATAATTGTGAGCTTTCGGATTAAATCTCGATCTGACAGTCCACAACCATCATACTATCTTATGAATACACCTTTCCCTTCCCATTTTCCACACACACACACGTAGCAAGCCAAAAAGGAAGAGGGAGAGGTGGCGTGAGAGAGGGAACTGTGAGGGAGAAGAGGAAGAAAAA
Source organism: Adenanthera pavonina (assembly GCA_026686845.1). Lineage (NCBI taxonomy): Eukaryota > Viridiplantae > Streptophyta > Magnoliopsida > Fabales > Fabaceae > Adenanthera > Adenanthera pavonina. The sequence continues at coordinate 19,072,958 of JAIVEN010000017.1, forward strand.
GAAGAAAGGAGAAAAAGGAAGAAAAAGGAGAAAGAGGAAGGAAGGGAAGGCAAGTATGTGTCTTTTCAGGTAAGCTTCTACTCTAAATCTCTTCTAGATTTCTTCCTTATTTATTTAGTTTAAGATTAGTTAGAGTTTAAGTTATTTTCTTCCTCCCTCTTGCTCCTCTTTTTTGGATCAAGACATGATTTTGAGGAAATAGTATATAGTTCATGGTTAAGTTAAATTTATATGATGATAATAAATTATTAAGTAAAGTTTAATTATATTAATATACTCTAGTCAAGCCAAATGAGTTATTTAAGAAGCAAAGAACCCAAGATTTAGAGGTTAAAGCTCTGAGGTAGTAACTTACTTTAAGCTTTTACATTTATGCACTATGCTTATGTTTTAAAAAATGTTGCTGCAATGTTTGATTGCTTTTTATGATTGGTTTGGCTATTTTAAGTTAAGGGCTAAGACCCGGGATATCTATTTGCTAAACCGTTATGCTGTTGAAATTTCTATTGCAACTTATAATTTTAATTGTTTTTCCCAAAAGTATATTATAAAAGTATTGTGATTATGCAATGTTTATGCAAAGTTAAGCTAATGTGATAATGTGATAAGTTTGAGTTATGTTGCTATTGAGATGTCCCCGCATCTCATCCCATGTTTCCTAATGATAAGGCCCAATAATGCTAAAGGAAAGAATTTAGCAAGGATGATGGAAGAAGAAGAATGAAGCATTATTGCTTTGTTTGACTATCTATTTTGATGCATTGTATAAATTTGAATATATATCAACAAATTTTATAGTTTATATGTATGGATAGATCAATATCTCAAGAACATAATGGCCTGATTTTGTGGTATTTGGATTTATACAATGACCGTTATGCATGTTTTATTAGAACTGCTCCAGTAATAGTTTTATCTGACCTCTGATGACATATTTTGATGCTCTGACCAGTAGAAGTAGAATAAATGTACAAAAAAATCATGATTAGAAAATAGACAAGTAAATCTTTCCAATTATGCTAAGTATGTTTGAAAAATATTTGTATATTAAGAGAAATGAATTTTCAAAATTAAGGTTCAGATTTTTAGACAGAAATAGAGACGCGAAATGAACAGTAATATGTATATAATAAACTGTACGAATCGGTATGTTCATTTCCTAGTTTCTGATTTTTTCCTGAAAATTAGAGATGTGGATGATTTTTAGAGACTTAAACCACTAAAAAAAATATTTTTTTACATTTAATTATGATTTTTGAAATATTACTGCGTAATGAGCTGTAAACCAGCAAAAACAATTTTATACAATTTCAAAGTTTTAATTAGTTTGAGTTTTTCTAAAAATGTTTTTATACATCAAATAAGTAATTTTCATGGGAAAATATTTCTAAATATAAGATGTAACAAAAAATCACTATTTAACTGGAGGAAAAATCAAAGAGGAGGGTGAATGATGACTTACTCACAAGATTTAAGCCTCTAATATGCTAGAAAATGAACCCCCAAGCTGGAAATATGAAACCCTAACAGAGCTCCTCCTTTTCTTTCCATTTTTCTCTTCCTCCATTGTCTGGTTTGAGTTCTATTTTAAATATATTTTGCGAATGGTGCTGCGACATCAATGCTCACAGACTTGGGCCAGAAGCCCAATCCAACATGCCTCGCCATAGTGGCCCTACACCTCGCCACTGTGTTAAAACAAATTTTTTTTTTCTTTGCTCAATTTTGACTCCTCCTTAGGTCCTAGTCCATCCGGTCCTACACCATTTGGTAATAAGCATCTTGAAATTGATAATAACAGTCATTACATTGTAGCATTTAAGAATTTAAGATATATTTTTCTTTGGGAAAAATAGGCTTTTGTTTCTTGAAGTTTTAGTTAGATTTGCAATTAGTCCTTGAGGTTTTACACTTTTTTTCAAATCTATCCATGATGTTTTATCTGTTAGATCTGTTGATTCCTATTGTTTCTAAAATTGGAGGAAGGATGTATTGTTTCTAAAATGGAGGAAGGATGTACACATGGCATTGATGGCGTTAACTTTGCTAACATGGAATATGGAAATACACGTGTAGCTGATATGATATAAAATTATTTTTTTATTGAAAAAGAAAAATGAAATGACCACAACACTCTTTTGGAAAAAAGAAAATCCATTGTCGTTCTCCCTGCTTCTTCCATGATCAAAAGTCATCAAGATTTGGTGGCAATAAAAAAACTCATGAAGAGTCAACCACATTACTTTCAAACAAACTAGAACAAACTAAAATTAAAACTAAAATCATGGAAGACTCAATTTTTTTTCTCAGTCAAACTAAATCAGCCCAGATTTGAACCAAATTTGCTGGCTTTTTCATCTCAAAAATCTTCAAAACTCTTTGCCTTTAGTCCCTCAACCTTTGTTCACGCACCATCACCGGCCTTTGTATGTGCCGCTGTCATCCCTGTCATCTCCATAGGCATTGCCATGGTGGTTCAAACCTTTGAGTGCAGTGGGCATTATCTACCACCATCGACAACCCCCTGTCCCCCATATTCATCCTCCACCAATGACCTCTTAAATGTCAAATCTGTAACTAGAAAGCTAGATATGTAATTTGCATACTCATCTTGGATCATAGATTTGTCACCTGTCAAATGTCAAATATGTAACCTTTCGAACATTGGATTGAAAATCTTTCATCATTGCAACCTCGTAGGTGTGAGAAGCTTTAGGTGCCACCAGTGACAATGAAGCTTTTATGGGCTTAAAATTGTTGAGAAGCTTTGGGTGCCATTGGCAATGATGAAGTTTTTCTGGTTTTGAAATTGTCGGTGCCACCTTTTGAACATTAGATTTGAACTTTCTGTCATCGAACCTTTCTAGTTTTGAGATTGTGCTATTTTTTCAACGCTTGAAATTGTTTTGTATTATGTATGTTACTGTGTATGTGCTCCTGAAATAATTAGCCATGATGAAGTTTGACAAAGATGTTAATCGACGATTGCAAATTAGAATGTTGGGGAAGAAGGAAGATAAGAGAGGGACTGGAAAATTTTCTCGGGGGTATTTCACCCTTTTTTTTAATTGAATAAAAAAATAATTTCATATCATATTAGTTCCCACATGTATTTCCATTTTTCACATAAGCAAAGATAACGCCGTCAATGTCATGTGTACGTCCTTCCACCAATTTAAGAAACTATAGGGATTAACAAATATAATACATAAAAGATTAGGGATGGATTTAAAAAAATTTACACCTCATGAACTGATCTCATACCTGAACAAAACTTTAAGACAAAATGCTTATTTTCCCTTTTTCATTTTTCCTAAAAAATATATATATATTTCTCTTTTAATTTTAGTATTTGTCTCAAAAAGCATCACCAAGTAGTGTCAGAATTTAAGAGAAAAAGAAAAAAAAAGAGCGCGACGGTTCCTACGTAAATGTTATTTCCTTCCCCTTTCCTTCTTATCAGTGGAAACCGTTTTCTTTCACTCCTTTTCCCGATTTCTCGGGACTTTCCACCTCTTGCTCATTAATAGACTCATCCTTCTCTTTGGTTCCTTCCTCTGCCATACTCTTGGCTTCCTGCTTGGAAGTTTCAAGAGCTTCAACCAACCTTTGCAAGCAACTGTCTTTATCTTCATCCATGGACTTTGGCATCAGATTCTCAGCAACATCAGCAGGTGTCATCTGCGTCTCTTTCAACAGTTGCTCAATTCTGGAAAACAAAGGGTGGGTTTCGAGATCCAAGTAATTCTTGGCAAGCACCTTGAATGCTTCATAGCAACAATACGACAACTCAATGTGCATATCCATGCGTCCTCTCCTGGTAAGAGCAGCATCAAGTTTGTCCACAAAATTAGTTGTTAACACAATGATCCTCTCTCCTCCACATGAAGACCAAATGCCATCAATAAAATTCAACAACCCAGACAAAGTCACCTTACTCTTCTTATCTTCTTTAGAGATCTTGATACGGTCTCTGGGTTTCTTGTCCTTCTCGTCCTTGCTTTCTTTTGGCTTCTTCTTCCTTTGCCCAGTAAGATTAAGAGAGCAATCAATGTCTTCAATTACCAGAATCGATTTAGTCGGAGTTTCGATCAAGAGCTTCCTGAGTTTTGTGTTGTCTTTCACGGTGGTCAATTCCAGATCAAAGATATCGTACTTCAAGAAATTAGCCATAGCAGCAATCATAGTAGACTTACCGGTCCCAGCAGGACCATAGAGTAAATACCCACGTTTCCAAGGCTTGCCCATTTTCGCATAATAGTTCTTACCATTTTGGAACTTAACAAGGTCACTTAGAATCGCCTCCTTCTTCTTAGGATGTAAAGCTAGGGTGTCAAAAGTTGCAGGGTGCTCGAAAACGACATGGCTCCACTTGCTTTTATGCCCATAACAGGTACTGCTTCGACTGTTGGTGTGAAGCTTGAGCTGCCTGTTTCTAGAAGTAATAGCATTCGCTTCATCCAACACGTGCCTGAGGTACTGACGAGTGACGAGATCTCGATGACGCTTATGAAAGGTGAGAGCTATGAAAGTCCCGCGATCGGAAACAGGGTAGGCCGAAAACCGCTGCTTGCTGGGAGCTTTTTTGAAGGAACCCCACCAGAGCTTGACCCCTTGAAACTCGTCGGTGATCTCTTGGTTGTCGTCCATGGTGAGCACCAGAGGGGTTTGGCTATTTTTATTGAGGAATTCGGCTTTGAGCCTGGTAGCACGTTGGGAAGAGATATCACTGAGATAGGTTTGGACAGCGGTGAAAGCTTCGCTGAGCTCGAGGCGATCCCCTGTAGATTCACGGAAGGTGATGTGGATATAGGGAGACGCAAGGAGGGTGAGCTTGTTGGTATAAGCTCGAAGGCCATCACGAAGAACACAAGGGGCGAACCTATCGAACATGGCTTTGACAAACATGAGCGCGGCCATGAGAGAACCTAATTGAGCCCACACTGACGCCATTTTCATCTTCATTTCTAGTTCTCCCAATTCAACAAAAAATGTTATTGTGATGTGATGGACTCTTCACTCACGCAACGTGTTTGCTGCGGTTTCTTCGATCTATTTATAATTGGATTCGCATTCTGTAACTTACATGCGGATTAGCCGTAATATACTTGAGCAAGTGGGCGAAACAAACTCTTGTTTTGTTTTCCATTTCTTTTTTTTTCCCTCGCGCTGGTTTCTTTTATTTTTAAACCTCTTTATATCACGTTTTATCAGGAAAAAATATATTAGTAATATTTGTTGTGAAAATTAAATTAATACATGGGCCATTATTTGTTACAGACGTGGTTAATTGGATGGCACAATCCGTGGCTTAATTATAGGAATCAAAATAAATCGCGAGGTTTCTAACTATGGATGAATTCAAGAAGTATTCTTTATTTTTTAGTTAAAAATAAAAATGAAAAATTTTTCGTATATTCTGGATATTTTGAGTTTGTATTTTTTTCTTTTCCTTTTTCTCTCTCATATAAATCAAATATTTTTTATTCAATATCTCTCATTTCCTTAAATAACCAAATATCTTTTTTAATCATATTTTTTTCTCTCTGTTTTTTTTTATCATTTTCCTCAATTTTCTTTTTATGAACTTAATTAACGAGGCTTAAGCCTCGCTCTTCTCTGTACCAAGAAAAAAATTGGCATCATGTCAATTATTAATTATTAATTATACCATTTGACATCTATTTACATAAACTAGAAAACTAGAAAATGCCAACACAGAATCGTCTGATTTTTCGGCCTTTTCAATATTTGCTGCTATATTTCTTCTACTTAATTAATCAGGTCATTATATTCCTTATTTATTTTATATTTATCTGTTAGGATTTTCTGAAGTAATAATATTAATTATAATTAATACAGATGGTGGTTTGAAAAAGAGTTATTTAATACATCCAAACTATTTAAATCATTGGCTAAATTTCCACAAATTGAAAATTAAAAAACGAAAAATGAAGAGATAAATATTAAATTCTATATAAAATTCAACATTAAAAAATCTTGGTATTTTTTTAGAATTTTTATAATTTAAATTTAAATATATAATACGTTTTTATATGTCATGTTTATTTTGAAGCAAAAATTTTTTTTCCGATATTATCCAAAGATTTGAATTGAGCATCTCTTGAATGTTTTCTAATTGACAAACAAATGCAAGAAGATAGTTTTACTTTCTTTAAAATTTGTTACCTTAATTGTAATAAGATATTGTTACTTGCTTTAAAATCAGTCTCAACCACAACCTCAAGTTCCTAGCTCATCCTATGTCAGCATACCTAATGCCACTCACAAGCTAATGCGAGTCCATTAATACTTGCCAACACGTTGATGGTATATATGATCAAAATATATTTATTAATCTATCTTTTAAAATATAATGATTTTTCAAAGGAGCTTCCATCTCTTAAAGCTATGTTTGGTTGAATGGAGAGGGAAGAGTAAAGGAGAGGGATTTTAATAGAGGGATGTTAGAGGAGGGGAGGAGAGAGAAGTTGATGGATTTTAATTTTTTCTTATTTGAATATATTGAAAGAGAGGGGTGAGGAGGGGAAGGGAGAGGATGGGAGGCGTTTGTTGATTTTTTGTCTAAATTCCTCCACTTTTGAAGGAAAAGTTCTTACTTATTAAACCTAACAAGGGAAAATCCCAATTTTTCCTCCTTTCCCCTCTGATTAATTGAGTCAGACTAAGGAAAATTTTGAGTTTTTCTCCTCTTCCCTCCCCTTCAAATCTCTCCAACCAAATATAGGGTAAAGGTCAAAATTTCAATTTTACAAAAATACATAATTGAAAATGTAACATCCTACCAAAACAAACCCCAAACATCACTTAAAAACCTCAAGAACCAACCAAACAAGACAAAACAGGTGAAACAGTTCTGGGCTCGTGGCCAGTTACAATACCACTTTGACCTTAGAGAGGTAGGAAAGGTTGGCACCACGACACCATTTGTTGATACCATATCAACAAATTTTTTGGATTACTAACCAAACTTCTAATGCGCATAACTCTACATTTCAACCTCCAATTGACTTGATTCCAACTCCCATAGGTCATTCTTGTCCTAATCTAACTATAAACACTAATTCCACTTGAATCCGTCTTCGAATGGGGATTTTCGACACTGGTAACCGATTTAGTCACTTTTTGGTGAAAATTCACAACTTACACTCTTCCATTGCCACCAAAGGCAAACTGGCATATAGAGACTATTCACACAGGTTCTAATTGACACAACCGAATTGTGCAAGGAGGTTTCACCTTGGAGAAAACACTCCTCTTAGTTTTGACCTCTTTGAACCCCAAACCAAATAATGAGCTATATGCCTCAAAACATACGTACAAGGCACAAAACCACTTTGAGCTCACATATACGGCCAATTAGGCTTAACATACATATTTTGGTGTACGCTGCGCACACTGACCTATACTAGGGTCTAGAATCACATCACATGTACACATAAAACATAAACAACAAACTTGACATATAACAACTGTGAACACCGTATTTTGCCTGGGTTTTATACATGAAAATTAAAAATGGATAAAATAAAAATAATAAAAAAGATAAAATAAAGCAAGGGATAAAAAAATTTAAATTAATAATAATAATAATAATAATAAAGAAAGAGAAAGAAAAAAAGGGGGAAAAGTAGAGTGGGAATAGAATTTGGGCTAAGTGCAGGAGACCCAAATTTTTCATACAAAAATAAAAATAGGAAAGTAGAGTTGGGATGGAATATGGGATGAGTGCAGGTGGCCCAGATTTCCAAACAAAAAAAAATAAAAAATATATATATATATAAATAAAAATAATGACAAAAATAATAATAAAGTAAAATAGCAAATATAAGAAAAAAATGTAATAATAAATAAAAGATATAATAATAATAATAATAATAAATGAATAATAATTATAAAAAATAATATAAAATAATAATATGATAAAATGAAAAAATAATAAATAATAAAATATTAAAAAAAAATTTTTGTGGGTGGGGGGATTGAAACGCTGAGTATAGCGTTTCAAACCCAGTTTGTTGAGCCCGCAATTAGGGCTCAGGGATGAAGATCCATGGGAGCCTTATGGCTCAGCATAGGGAAACCCAGGGAGACTAAGGAAGCTTAGGCATAGTGAGCCAAAGGGGCTCGGATGTGAAGGCTTAGAGGGAGCCTCTGAGCAGGGACTTATGTACGCAAGAACCTAGGAAAGAGGAGGGGGTTGGGAAGTAGCGAGAGACCAAGAAAGAGCTCGGAGCCAGAAACAACAAAATGAACTCCTCCACTACTCCGTACTCTGCTGCAACAGAGTAGTGGAAATGAGGGAGCATAAGCTACATTTCAGACCGAGAGAGGGTAGGAGGGGCACGAAATAACAAAGGAACGTCTCCATTATTTTTGTACTGGGTACGACAGCATGGTAGCAAGGATGGGGATGCACAAGGGAATAGGCAAGACAAAGCAAAGGAGGCATGAAATTAGGAACAAGTGAATGCAGAAAAAGGGTACCACACATTTGGTTTTGGATTCGGCTCTACTCGCGATAATCCCATAAAAGGGATCAGGAAGCAATTGCCAAGGCACGCATGAAACCCTAAGAGGAATCCGAGAGTCTGAAAAAAAAGAAACAGAGTGGGAGGTGGAGAAAAGCCCTCAGAGAAGCCAGAGCAAAAAATAGAGGAAGGATTTGGGGGCTGAAGAAACCCTAGAATTGGAGAAACAGAGCAAGGGAGTCCAATGGCAAGACATCAGTAAGATCGAGAGAGAAGGAAGCCGAGGCAGAAGAAAGCAACACAGGGAAACAAGGAATTAAAGATCTTCAACTAGTAAGCCAGGTTTACAGACAATGAGTTGGTTTTGTTAAACTGGATTTATGATTCTGGTTTGAATATTGTTCGTTGTGGATATTAGATTAGATGCTCTGTTTTTATGGTTAATTGGAATCCCATATCAGATGGGCTGTGATATGATTTCATTTTCTCAACCTACTGAATGTGTTATGGGTAATCAGTGTTTCGAATTTAAAGTTTTTTTTATTAATGGGTTGAGAGTGCTGGAATGAACTCTAGAATAAGCCCTATTGGTTATCTAAAAGCGTACAGTGAATTCTGTCTTGTTATTGAAATTGGCCGATTGGTTCGTTTATGTTGATGTGAGCTTTGTTGGAATTAGGATTTGATTTTAGGACTGAATAATCGCTTACTCATGCTTTGTATGTCCTTGGGAATTTTCTGGGTTCTGTTGATTCAAGAGTTGATGTCATACTCCATGCAGCTTGTCTGTTGTGGATGGAATTCTATAGTTTGAAGTTGTTTCAACCGAGATTGTTGGTGTTTGAAAATCTGGTTCATAATTGTGTTCTAAAGTTTACTTTGTCTCTGTGGATTGCTCTTGGCAAGGCCTTTGCTCATAAGGAGGAGCTCATTTGCCTAATCTGGATATTGTCATGGTTTCTCATATTCATTATGAACCTTTGCCTTTGGTTGTCTTTTATTTCTTTTGGTTGCTTAATAACGTCATCAAGTATTGGTTGATGGACACTTTTGTTTTAGCCAGTTTAGGGTGTTACTATCTAATTCAAGAATTTTGACCTTTGCCTTTTGTGTCCTGTTATATTTTTGGGTCCTCAAGTAGAAGATGAGTTTTATGGGACCATCCTACTGCACTGTGGTTGATTAACATTTCCTTGCTTATAAGTTTGTGTATCCTCTGCTTTGATTGTGTTTGTGGTTTAAGTTTCATTAATTTCTGGTCATTAGAGTAGCATCAGGCCTTCTGTGTACAATATAGGGATTTTGGGTCCCTGTACATCAAATTTCTAGTGATGTTTGTTGTGTTAAAAAAGGACTTGCTTATTAGGTGCTTGCAAAATAGGGAATGAATATTATCTGCCTTGAAATCTAATTCATTTACTCTTTGTTTTTGTTTCTATGGGTCTTCCCTGTCAAAGCCTTTAATCAAAAGGGGTATGATATGCTTGAGTCATTAAGGTCATGCATTTGATTGATAATCATAATATGTTGTACACAAACTAGTGAGAATATATTTTGACTAAATCTTTTGGTTGTTGCTGTCCATTGGAAAGGCTTCATTATAGTGTTAGTTGATTAATCATATTTCCATGACTGTTGTGTGGGCTAATGGGTGAGTCCGGGATCTCTATATATGAAGGAATGATGCTTTAAATCTTGGGTGTAGGTTATATGTTGATTTGTAGTGTTAGAAGCTCTATAATATAAACTTGGGCTAGGAAAGGAAGGAGTGTTAGCTCACGTAAGAATTTCATTTTGAAATTTGACTTAAGCAAGAAGCCTTGTGGTGTTGGAATTTTATGGTGTTTGTTTGTTTTGGTGGTACTCAAATAGTTTATGTTCTAATTTAGAGTCTATCTTGTGAGACTAAGTCTCCGTGGGTACGCAAGGTGTAAGGCAAGGGTATCATGAGCGAGGAATTTGCCATGGTGCTTACATTGGCTAACTTTTAAATTTTTTGAATTCAAATGGTTTCTTTATAAAAGGAAAAAGAGAGATAAGTAAAATAAATAATAAATAATTGAAATAAAGAGAAATCTCTATTGCAAATTTTCTTTTACCTTTATGCTTTGAGTAATAGTTTGAGTGTTTGGACACCAATCAGTAAATTATGAGTGACCAAATCACCATATATGATGTTTGGTTTTGTTTGGAAATTGACTTTCGGAAATGAAAATATAGGTAGAGGTTTAACCTTAATTTTTTTTCAAGTTTTAAAGGAGGATTTTTAATTGTTTTGTTTCTTATTTTTCACAATAAGAAAATACAAATAATTTATAAATAAAAAGTAATATAAATAATTTTTAAAATAAATAGATAAATAATATATCTTGAATATAGCAACTTTATCTTAAATTCCTTTTTCAAGTAATTTCTTTAATAAAAGAGTTTTTCTAAGTGTATCTCTTTAAATAAGTAAATGAAAATAGTTTAAGCAAAAACTATTTAAAATTTTTTTTTTCCTAATTGCACTTGTCATTGCATAATTTGAAATAAAGAAATAAAAACAATTTGGACAGAGATTATTCATGTCACTCTAAGTTTTTATTCTTTCTACTTATTTACCTCGAATGGTAACACCATGGGTATTTAAGTATTAATCAGCAATTTGTGAGGGCCAAGGTCACCACATGTGTTGATTATTTCTTTTCGGAAATATATGTAATAGTGATATTTTGAATTCTTTTTAACGCTTTCCCTTTAATAAATATGTGCTAAGAGGATTTTATAAGAAATAATTCATACCAAGATTATTTATTTTCCTTCAATTTTTATTCATCCTTTTATGTTTTTGTTTTCCTAATTGCCTTTTCCTTTCCAAAATAATAATAATAATGATTGAAAAAAATTTATGTGTTTTCACCCAAGCACTTATCCCTTATCTGCCCCGAGTGGTGATACCGTGGGTATTTATGCATTGATCAACAATTTGTAAGTGACAAAGTCACCACATATGCTGATTATTTCTTTTAATATATGTAATAATCACATTTTGCATTTTTCTTAATATTTCTTCTTTAAATAAGTAAATATGTGTTAAAAGGATTCTATTTTATCTCAATTTTATAATAAAAAGAAAATAAAAATAATTTGTACAAAAATTATGTGTCTTCCTTCGAATGTTTTCTTTTTACCTTTTGCCTTGAGTGGTAATACCGTGGGTATTTAGATACCAATTAGTGAGCTATGAGTGATAAAGTCACCATGGATACTGATTGATTCTCTTTTAAATAAATAAATAAATAAGTAAAATAAAAAAATAGATAATAAATAGATATATATAAAAGTCATATTTTTAAGTTCTTTTTATCACTTTCTTTTATAAAATACGTTACCATAATCGTGTTTATTTTCATCATTTAAGGAAATAAGAGTGATTTATGCAAAATCTATTTATATCTTTTGAGCTCCGAGTGGTTACACTGTGGGCATATAGATATCAATCAGTAAGTTGTGAATGATAAAATCACTATAGGTCCTGGTTGTAAAAAATATATAATAATAATAAGAAAATTATTCCCTCTAAACTATCTTTCCAAAAGAATTAAAAAAAAACAATAATAAAATAATAATAATAATATATCAACAAAATAAAATAATTCTTAAAAGCCATAAAAATTGCATGATTAATCTAAGATAATCGTTCTTAGGAACGGGTGTTATGGGGGTGCCTAACACTTTCCTCACTCATAATCGTACTCTCAAACCCAACTCTAATTCGCAGACTATCCTTTTTCTTTTTATTTCAATTTTCCAAAATGTTTCTTAAAATTTTGGTTGTGATCCCTCCGAAATCGGCCTCCGTCGTGTGGGCCGATTTCTCTCTTTCTCTTTCATTTCCATGCCATCTGCGTTACATTTTTGAGTGTGACAACAACTATACCATTCATCATCACTCAATATCATCTACACAGCATCATCATACCACATGCCAATAATACTCCCCAAGAATTCTCAAAATACGTAAAACATATAACAACAACCTACTTGGCTCTATATTACATAAACTAAGTAATGTGTAACTACCAATTACATTTGGATGTTCCCATGTGAAGGAGAATTAAGACACCTTAGACCTCTCCGGCCAGTACTAGAGTCTTCTCCTGAAATGTTAACCACAGAGGGTGTGATACAAGGTTCCAATAATTGAGAAAATACACATACATACAACAGATATTCACAAACCTTTACATAGATGCACATGATGCAAATACAAATGCAAAATGTCATGGTATGCATGTCTCTCTCAAACAGGTTGACATTATCATAAGACATTTCCAATAGGTGATTCCCTTCGAACAACCGATGAAAATTGATTCTGGGGCATCATCAAGCTTGCCTCACACTAGTACACCTGGTCAAAGGTCACACTAGTACTTAGACCATAACTCTCCTTCCCTTGGACTACCTAAATTTGTGGTGATTTAGGGAAGATACAATCCACTGCCACCTGCCTCTCCTGACTATAAGAGAGGATTTAGTGGCAGGGATATATCATCATATCATATCATCATCATGTCTCATCTCATCACCACTATCTAACCCACCATATCTCGTTATGCTTAATACAGTGATGATATTTAATGCCATGCCAACATGAAATCATCATCATTATCATAACCATCATCAATGTCATGCTAGCATGCTATCACATGAGAATGCTCATGAATCATATACATATAAATATCATCATCACATATCTAGCATCATCGCATACAGGTGTTAAGGATTGGAATACACATACCTCATCTAACTGTGTACATACCGTGATGTGAAAAGGACCATGCATGCACATACAAACAATATTGTGATATGAAAAGAAACATGCATATATATAAACATAAAACCAATAATTAACACATATATATATACACCCAGTTACCTCAAATTACCAACATAATGCCCACAAGGGATTTGTGCAAGCTTTTGAAGCACTAAACACCAATAACTACCTCCGATTAGCCAAAATACACTACAACACTAGAATATCTTCAATTAACATACTATACACATTAACCAAAATCCACAATTCAACTATTCAAGCGCACCCTATAACCTTAATAGCACCAACACACATCAATGAGACCCAATTACTTATTCATACCATAACCAACCACATACAATTTAGATTCCATATAACCGTAAATGATTGAAGGCTAGGGTTTAGCATATACATCTCTAAACCAAAAACCCATCCTCATGTCATAAGAACACCAAAAAACACTCAACAACACCATTGCAAGCATTTTAATTGGTGGGAATTCGACTAATCATAATCGTCATGCATATATCCAAATTTCATCCTAAAAGTCAAGGGAAAAAGGAGGAGAGAATAGGAAAACCACTTACCACCTGAAATACAAGCTCCCAAGGTTCAAAATTTGATCTGTAAGGTGAAATCCTCAAAGCCCTAATAGAGCTCCCTTCTTTCTTCTCCATTTTGTTCTTCTTTGTTTGGTTGGTTTGTGTTTGATTTGAAGAAAAGTCACAACTCGAATTGCAGCGCCAGCAAGTTCACTATGGTGTGAGACCTCTCTGCTTGACAACATTTGAAAATTACTAACTTGATCACCGTACTGGTCTTGTACCTTGTTGCAACGTGACTTCCTTCTGTTGCTGTTTTCAAAATTTGTCCTACTTGATCCTTCCTCTAGCATTGCATAATATAAAGGCCATGCTTTTCATTAGCATGTGATTAAGTTTAGGGCAATATGTTGAAGGTTGTTACAGCAAACTTGTTTATCTTAGCTTTAGATTTTCAACTTATTTATAAGATATTTTCTGCTAAACCTCTAGTCACATCATACATTATGGTTCATAATTTTTTTTTCAAAAAAATTAATGAAAGACCATGATAGTTAAATGACATTTTCAAATTTTGGAATCTTTTTTCCTTTTGGTAATTAACCATGAAGATCCCTGCCGATAATTGGGACCTGGGGTACAAATGAAGGCCCAACTTGATAATACAAAAAAAATATTTATAGGGCCAACTCCATGGTGAACACTTCAATTTTGATATTGCCTCATGAACCCAATCCCTCCCAGTTTGCTCAAATCGAATATGCTAGAGAGGTGCAGGAGAGAGTAGTCCGTGGTGCACACTTCAATAGATACGGAAATTGATTATTATAGTTTTTGGGTTTTTGGATACACGAATTTCATGTGTTACACAAAAACAAGTTTAGTAAGAAGGAGTTGATTATTGTAATTTTTAGGCTTTTTTTTTTCCTGGGCATTAATGAGAAATACCAAATGAATTTTTCTCAATATACGAAGGGTAAAGAGTAGACATCCTTCAATTTGGTTTTCTTCATACATAAAAGTTGGTAATCAAACTCTTAACTACTTACTTAATATATGAGAGTTCCAATTATTTATGTCAACATGAGTTGGTAAATTTTTTTGGCTTTTTATTGCTTACAATATTATATTTACATAAAATATTAAAGATGTTGGCATAACTCTTTGATTGGTATTATATACTTGGTTTTACCTTTGTCAATTTTTAATTTAGACTTTGATAGACTAGATTAGTGCCAAAGACACTGTATTACTTGTTGATAATCGGAAACCAAATAAATAATACCTGTTTTATTGAATTTTCTTTTTCCTCTCAATTTTACATTGTATTTTGATTAAGCATTATTTTCTAATTAAAATGTTGGGACTAAGTCTTTCTTTCTCCTATGTACTCTTTTACATTACTATTAAGTTAAACATCAAGAGACGTCGTACTATGGTCATTCAGTCTAAATCGTACCTATTTAGTAAAACTAATATTAATAAAAATTACATATGCTAATTGTAACAACCCTCATTACATTATCCTGAACTTAGTCTCTAGCTAATAAAGTATAATTGATGATATGTGTAGAACTAGAGGGACTAGGACCGAGGAAAAGCCAAAAATAAAATAGAGGAGCTCCACGTTGTGGTGAGGAACAGTGGTGCCATAGCGAATGATCTGAAACTTTGAAAAATTTTTCGGACAGAATGATATCACGTGGTGCTGAACTTACCTGTAGTCGCGGCACCAGACTCTGAATTCTGATAAATTGGAAACATTTCAGTCAGCTTAGCGAAGGAAAAAATGGAGTTGAGAAGAGGGAGCTATGTTAGGGCTTTGGAGATCCAGCATTTGGGGGTGATTTCAGACTCTAGAAGCTTGATAACTTGTTGGTTATTTCATTGACTAGATGAGTATAAATCATGGTTTAGCAATACGAGAAGTTAGTGGAATTAACGTGTGTGTGTGTGTGGTATTGACAATTTGAGGTAACTGGGTGTTTGTATTATGTGTATTATCTGTTAGTATATATGTGTATATATGCATGCTTTGATTCATATCACAATATTGTTGTGTGTGTATGGTTTTTTTATATATCATGGTATGCATATGGCTATACATTATAATAGGGGATGATGATTATGATGATGATTATATATGATAATGATGTGACATTTCATGAGTTCATACCATGACATTGAGAAGCATGATAATGATGATGATTATATGATGATATGGCACAAACATCACAACTACATAAACATTGTGAGGAAATGTGGATTAGGTGGTGATGATATATGATATGATAAGATGTGATATAGATGAAATAAGAAAGGAATCATTATTGTTATGTCTTCTCCTATGGCCAAAAGAGAAAGATGGTAGTGGAGTGCACCTTCCCTAAAATGACCACCAATTCGCGGTGGTCAATATGAATGAGAACCACAATCTGAGCATTAGTGTTACCTTTAACCAGGTGTACTCATGGGAGGTGAGCTTAGTGATGTCCCAGAATTAGTCTTCACCGACTACTAGAAGGGAGTCACTTATATGAAATTTCCTGTGATGACGCTAGCTCGTGATTCTAGCTGTGTGTGATGGAGACATGTATTTGATTACATTATGCGTTCATGGTACTATGTGCAATATTATGTGAATTATTATATATATATATTGCTTGTGGTTGTTCCTTGTTACTAAGATATTGTCTCACACCTTCTTTCCCATGACTAACATTTTAGGTAAAGACTTTGACACTAATCCGGAGAAGATGAAGGAATCCTAGTCCCTTTGGCGAGGAAATATTCAAGTCACAATAATGTGTGTATTCTTTATGTTATATGTTGTGCCAAGCAGGATAGGATGGCTATAATGGATATGAGATCAATGATGTACTGATGATTGTGGATGCATGATATCGATGATGATTGATATGAAATGATGTGGTATGTATGTTTATGTATTGGTTTGTATGTGTGATGTTGGTTTGGACCCTAGCGTAGGTCGTGATTGATGAAATAGGTGTCTTGTGTTAAAATTGTTGTATGTGAGCTCGAAAGGGAGTTTTGGGCCTAAATGGTGTGATTTGGACATTGAGCCCATTATGTTTATTTGGAGTTCAAGGGGGTCAAATCTCGTAAGAGTGATTTTTTTGAGGTAAAACCTTCTTGGACAAGTTAGTTGAGCCATTTAGAACCTGTATGAAAGATCCCTGAGTGCCAATTTGCCTTTGGTGGCAATTGCAGGTTGTTAACGATGAGTTTTAGTAAAAAAGTAGTAAAAATGGTTTTAGGTGTCCAAAATCTCCATATAGAGTTGGATTGAGGTGAAATTGGTGTCTATAGATAGATTGGGACAAGATTGACTTCTAGGAGTTAGAATCAGGTTAATTGGAGGTCAAAGCATAAAGTTATGCACATTGAAAGTTCACCCCAGAAACATGCAATTTCTTGATATGGTATTAGCATAGGGTGTTGCGATGCCAGAAGCCAGGCCGTAGCGCCAAGTGCTACTAGACAAATAAGGCCATGATGGTACTATAGTATGCCGTGGTTTTGTATAGTTTTGGACCCACTAGAAGTTTTTCCACTCTTCTAAGTTTTTGTGAGTTGGTTTTTTGGATTTTGAAGGTAGGTTGTTACACTAATATGCATAAACCCACAATTAATAACAATATTACACATATTATTCTAACATCATGTAAAATTAAACCCAGAGCTTCATGTTAGATAATGAATCCAAATGGTTTCTGTAACAACGTTCATTACATTATCCCTAACTTAGTCTCTGGCTAATCAAGTGTAATTGGCATTATGTGCAGAATAGGAGGACCAAGACAGAGAAAAAGCTCAAACTAGTGACAGATGAGAATGACGTCGCGGCATGAGGTAGGACCACCACAGTAAAAGAGCTGTAATATGGTTAAATTTTTATAAGCCAGGAAGCTCCATGCCGCGACTAGTTTACTCGAGCCACACGAGCATTGAAGATTTTGTTTAAATTAGGATCATTTCGAATAAATAGAAAAGAAAGAAACAGAGGAGAAATCAAGGGAGCTATGCTAGGGTTCGAATAATCAGACCTTTGGAGGTTTTTTTTCAGTGTTTGGAAGCTTCGATCTTGGTTAGTAAGTGGTTCTTGATCTTCTTTCTCTATTTTCTTCAGTTTTTAGTTGGGATTTTTCAGGTATATGTTGAGATTTTCAATTTTGGCTGAAATCCACCAATTAAAATGAATAAAATAGGATTAATGAAGTGTGATTTGGTGGTTGTGACACTTAGACACGTGTTTTAGAAGGAATATACATGATTTTAACTTAACCCTAAGTTGAAATTGCTGAAGAGAATATGGAATCTGAGATGTGTGTGATTAATTAGAGTTTAAATAGTCTTTAGGAGCTTAATGATGTTTGGAAAGGGTGTTGGAACCTTGGGTTAGGCCTAAATGGTGAAATTATGAAATTTGGATATTTGGATTGTATGTTAATTAAGGATTTTATGGTATTCTAGAGGTATTTAGTGACCGAAAGGGGTATAAGTCATTGGAACAGTCTGAGAAGCTCATGGAATCGTGTGTCTGTGGTATTGACAACTAGAGATAATTGGGTGTTTGTATCATTTGAATTATATATATTATATGTTGGTATATATATGTATAAATGCATGTTTTCGTTCATACCACGATATTGATATGTCCATGTGTATGGTTTTTCTACATATTGTGGTATGCACACGGCTAGACGATGTAGGATTTGATGATGATTCGAGATGATGATGATGTGACATTACATGATGCATGCATGTTATTGTGAAACATGATGATGATGATGATTATATGATGATATGTCATGAGCATCACCGTGTAGGATTATGAGATATATGGTGATCTGGTGGTGATGATGATATGATATGATGATATATGATTAGGGAGGATAAGGATGGGATATATATATATGATCAGGGAGGATAAGGATAAGATCCTTGCCATTAAATCCTCTCCCATGGCCCGGAGAGCTAGGTGGTAGTGGACTGCACCTTCCTTAAATCGTCACCAATTTGTGGTAGGAAAGGAGAAGGAGAGCCACGGTTCGAGCTCTAGTGTAACTTTTGGCCGGGTTGCATTAAGGTAAGGTGAGCTTAGTGATGTCCCGAAACCAGTCTTTACCTACTGTTAGAAGGGAATCATCTATATGAAATGTCCTGTTATGACGACAGTTCATGGTTCTAACTATGTTTGAGGAAGACAACTCATGGTTCTAGCTGTGTTCGAGGAAGACTTTGTCTCACACCTCTTTTCCCATGAACTAACATTTTAGGTGAAGGTTTTAGCACTAGTCTGGAGAAGACAAGGGAGTAGTGCATCGGACTTTGGAATATCAAGTCTTTGTAGTGCATGTGTGTATTGTCTATGTATGTTGTGCTAAGTAGGATAGGGTGATTGTAATAAATGTATGTTATTGATGACGATTGATATAGAATGATGTAGTATGTATGTTTATATATGATGAATGAATGTGATGATGGTTTAGGCCCTGGTATGGGTCATTCTTGATGGAATATGTGTCTATGAGTTGAATCGGTTGTGTATTTGGGCCTTGTTGGTGTATTTTAGGGTTTATAACCCATTATGTCAATTTGAAGTTTAAGGGGGTCAAATCTCAAAAGAGTGGTTCCTTTAAGATGAAACCTCTTTGGACAAGTTGGTTAAATCGGTTAGAACCTATGTTAATGGTCCCTGAGTGCCCATTTGCCTTTGATGGCAATTAGAGGAGGTTTGTGGCGAGTTTTGCTAAAAAAGTAACTAAAACAGTGTCAGGTATCCAAAATCTTCATAGGGAGATGGATTGAAGTGAAAGTGGTATCTATAGTTAGATTGGGATAAGATTGACTTGTAGGAGTTAGAATTAAGTCAATTGGAGGTTTGAGTACAAAATTATGTGCGTCGGAAGTTTGCCCTAGAAGTTGAACTTTTGCTAATATGGTATCAATAAGGGGTCACTGAGACACTAGAAGTGAGGCCGCAGTGCCAAACCATCTATTTTGACAATTCTGAAACCTGAAGCACCAGCATTGTGATGGTACTATAGCAGCCATGGCCTTGCACTTTGTCATGGCTATTTTGGTGTTTTCAAGATGTTTTGTGGTGTTTTCCACTGCCCTGATGATTTGAGAAGTGAAGTTGAGGTGTTTTGGCTGTGTTTAGCTATTTTTTGAAGTATTTAATTAAGTTAGGAGGTGTATTGGAGTAAGGTGTTACAGTTTCAATAGAGGATAATTTGGGAAGAGATCATTATTTATTGATGGCATGCATTCTTGGTGAAGCTCAAAAGGACTTGAGAAAGAAAGAGTTGGCATCCTCCATAACAATCTCATATAGTGAGAGATGAGAGATGATGATGATGATGATGATGGGGGTCCAAATTGTCTGTATATTACTTGCACATTCTACATTATTCACATTTAATTTGTTTTCCTTTTTAATGAATCTTCATATATCTTATATTGGATTTGATTTATATAATAACTATTCAATTAATTGATTTTTGTGTGTGACTAATCTAGAATTGAGCTAGGATTTGGTTATCGGAGGGGCTAGGATTAAAAAACAGATATGTTAATTAAAGAACAGTTTAATACATAAAATAAGAAACAAATTATGATATATATATATATATATAATTGAAAGTAAATGCACAATTAGGATTTTGGAAAAATTGAAAAAAAGACAAATTAAATGAATGAGTAAAATTTGTATTTAGTAAAGTAAAAGAGTGTATAAATCCTATAGTAGGATAGGTCTAAGATACAACAGTGTTGAATTTTTAATTTTTTTTACCTGTTTTTAAAATAAAGTATAAATTTTGGGGGGACTAAATATACATAATCTCTCCATAATATAAAAATTTAGTAAAATATATACATTATATTAAATAAAAATTGAAAAATTTGGGTGTCCTAAGGCTCCTCCATGTCCCCCTTTCTCTCCATCCTTGTGACTAATGATTATCATTCAATTTCAAAACGTAATTAGTTTCTAATGAATTGTGAACAATCAACTTAACAATCGATAATTAATGATCACCATTTACTTCGAAATCTTAGTTTGAAAATGTAATCCAATCAAGAATTTCATAATCAAATTTGAAAATAGATTTTCGATAGCAACAAAGTTACACACTTGCCGAAATTTATATATTAATAATTGAGTTAATATGTATTTAATTTGATTTAGTTACGTAAATTTTTAATTATAAATTTAAGATCTAATTATTGGAATTTATTATAATTTTCTAAATTAATATCAGTTGAAAATTACAATTTTAGAATGCAAATAAATCATAACTTTCCTCTTAGTTGTTCTGTATTTGAAATTCAATGAAATAGTTGAATTTTATAAGAAAATTGATTTTTATTTGTAAACTCATTTAAAAAATTACTCCATTCGTTTCAATATATAAGAAACAAATAGCAAAATCATCAAAACTAATAAAACAATCAAACATTTTGAATATTTCATAAGAATTTTTTTAATAAATTCCTTTATTTAATGTTCTCACTTAACTTCCATTTACATCATACCTCATAATAATAAGTCTACTTTAATTAAGAGTAAAATTAAAAAAACACATTAATTTATCATACTAAAATTATTTACTTCTTACATTTTGAAACAAAATATATTTAAAAATGTCTCATAGAATTTATAATGTAGGTATTATATTCATAGTAAATTGAATGAATTCAAACTAAATTATTAAGTTTCAGTTGCTTGTATGTGTTCATTAACATGCAATTTATTAATTATAATGGTTTGAGGCTGATATTTTTAATTTTATTATAGAAAGATAAATTAAAATTTTAAATTTATTGATACCCACATTATTGAAATTTATTCCAATATTTAAACTGCTAAAATATTTTTCAAATTTGTTTTAAAAGTTTGGGAGGTGCTTTTCCTTAATTAGATATAACATTTTATATTAATACATCTTTGAAAATTTCTTATTTATATATTTAGTTTGTTACATCTTTTATTATATATTTATATTTTGTCTTTATTATTTATAAATATATGATTGTTCTAACTCATTGTATTATAAATTTATAAATTATAAAATTTTGCATTAATTAGTTATTGTTAAAGATTGGTTAACAAAGTCCTAAAACAAATGCAAAATATGTGGAACTCACATATTTATGTGCCAAACTGCAAATCCTTCCAACATACGTTAGGTATATATGCAATGTACGCAGCAAAATCTTTTAAAGATGAAAACTAATGCAAACCAGAAAGAATAGTATAATAATTTTATATCTCTTTAAATTTTATCAAGAGTTTATTACAATAATTTAAAAAAATTTACTTAGACTTTATTGCCCAAAATAAATTTATTAAAATTTCATGCGAATAGATACATTGTTGATTGAATTTTATGAACATCTTAACAATCCTCATTACATTATCTTGAACTTAATCTCTAGCTAATGAAGTACAATCGATGATGTGTGTAGGATCAGAGGAACTAGGATGGGAGAAGATTAAAGTGGAAGCAAAAAAGCTCTACGCCGTAGTGAGACACATGGCGGCCTCGGCAAGTGAGCTATAACTTTGAAAAATTTTTTAGACAGAAGGATTTCATGTTGCGGTGAACTTACTTGCCTCAGCGGCACCAGACTTCAGGTTTTTAGTAAATCTGAAGCATATCAAATGAACAAAGCAAAGAAAAACAGAGGGTGAACGGAGGAGCTACGTTAGGGTTTGAGATTTCCGACCCTTTTGGAGTAATTTTCGACCTTTAGGAGTTTGATAAATTGTTGGTAAGTGATTCTTGATCCTTCTTATCTATTTTTCTTTGGTTTCTGAGTTGGATTTTTGGATATATATGTTGGGTTCCAATTTTGGCTGAATCCTACCAATTAAAATTGGTGTAATAGGATCAATGAAGTGTGATTTAGTGTTAATGATGCTTGGTTATGAGTTTTAAAGGAAGTATATATAATTTAAGTCTAACATTAGGTTGTTTTTTGGTTGAGAAAATTGAGAATGTTGAGGTAAGAGGAAGATTATAGTATGGATAATTAATTAGAGCCCATTGGTGTGTAATTGTGTGGTGGAAACCTTAGGTTAAATATAAGTGGTTGAATTATGGATTTTTGGATAATTATGTTATATGTTAATTAAAGATATTATGGTATTGTAGTGGTGGTTTGGTTGACTAGAGGAGTGCAAGTCATGGTTGGCAATCCGAGAAGCTTATGTGATCCATGTTTGTGTGGTATTGATAATTTAAATAACCAGGTTTTTTGTGTTGTATTGTGTATTATATGCTAGTATATGTATGTAATATCCTAAAATTTTTTGGATATTTAAGGCTCAATAGTTTAAAATTTATAAAGAATTTACAAAAATGGGTGTACACTGTTTGGCATGAAGGAAAAAGAAGAAAATAATGATTTTACCCTAAAAAAATAGAAAAGAAAAAGAAAATAAAAAAACTAAGGCCTTGGACACACATGGCAGGATGAATAAAAGTGTAGGAAGTTTGGGGTAAATTACACTAAATGACTCGAAAGATTAAAAATTGTAAATTGGCTTAGGTCAAGGTCATTTTTATAAATATGAAAAAATATAGTCAAACTGAAGCTTTCAATGTGTTAGACCCAATGAAATATAGTATGGAATTTATTAAGGTCAAAATAATATTTATTGGGTAATTATGACTTAGTATTAATATTTTACCTAATAAAAGTCAGTTATGACTGCAGGAAGAGGTAATATTAATTCAAGAAAAATTAGTGGGCCTTGATAAAATATATTTTGGGTCAAGATAGTAATTTTGAACTAAAATTAATTATTGGATAATTCTTTACCAATTTAATGATAATTTTGGAAA
Organism: Adenanthera pavonina; assembly: GCA_026686845.1. Taxonomy (NCBI): domain Eukaryota; kingdom Viridiplantae; phylum Streptophyta; class Magnoliopsida; order Fabales; family Fabaceae; genus Adenanthera; species Adenanthera pavonina. Next base: position 19,096,671 of record JAIVEN010000017.1, read on the forward strand.
AAATACTCAATCAGTATGTGTAAATTTAATTGATAAAAGGTATTTTGGTCTATATAAATTATTGGAGCAATTTTTGACCAAAAAGGGGAGTGAATCACGTCTGGAATGCAGATGAGACACAAGTGGAATTTTCCAAAGCTTTTGAAGAAGAAAAAGCAATTAAGTTAAAAGATAAAGTTAATTAAATTACTTTATTACTTAAATATCCTATTAAGTCATAAAGTTCTATCTTCCTCGGCCATTTTCACGTCTAGAACCAGAAGTAAAGGAGAGAGAAAGAGCAAAAAAAATCTCAAGAGGGAAAACAAGAGCTACAAGTCAAGAATCAAAGCCAAATCTCAAGGGTAAGTTTCCAAGGTTCCTAACTTGTGTTTTCTTGAGGTTTTTGGTAGTTTCATGGAGTATTTTGTCTTATATCTCACTTCAAGGTTCATCCATGGCAAACTCTAGAGAGAGAAAGTTGAGCTATGGTAAAATAAACCTATAGAAAAGTTTGAAAATGTCTTAAGATGCATGAATGCACAAGTTGTTTCAAGATTCATGGAGTAGTTATTTTTCTACATTTTTATGAAATTTTTTTGTCTACTTAGGGTTTGAATTAGGAAGGAAATTTCATGATTTTGATCCCAAAAATTGATTCCTTGAGTCCAAAATAGGTTAGAACAAGTATGTTGTGCAAGGAATGCTTTATGGATAACAAAATACAAATTTTAGTTCAAGTGAGCACTTTGTAAAGGAAATTGTATAATCAGTGGTTAATGACCATATTTTGTGATACATTAGGATTCAAAGAAGGGTTGTAAGACCAAAGAAGAGGTGTACAAGGTTTGAAAGTCATTGAAAATCCACAAGGTAGTTAACTAACGACATTGTGCCTATATATTGTTATTGTTGCCAATATACTTACTTGATGTAATTGTTGATTGTATTGCTATTTTGTGACGGATTGAATTGATTGGCTATGTTGTTTAAAGGGTATTTGACCCTAGCAATGTTTATAATTTAAGAGGAGGTGCTGCCCAAATTTTTTAGAAAATGTTTGTACACAAATGACTTTAAATGAAAGTTTAATATGTGTTTCATGGAAGTTTGCAATATATGATGATATAAAAGCATGTATGGTAGTTACTACTAAGATTTTTTGAATCTCTCCCCTTCCAAATGTCTAACACATTTTAGGTTCAAGTTATGGCAAGATTACCCAAGAAAGGAAAGGCAAGGAGAAGCAAGTTAATATTCAAAATAATGATGCTTAGGTTCATACTATTATATGAGATGTTATGTAAAATCTTATGGAACATGATCATTTTGTGATTTCATGTTAATATATTCCTCTAGGTTGTTATGGAGTATCATGTAAGATAGAGGCAAGTTATGGCTATGTATGTATATATTAGTGTATATTTTGGAAAGTTGGAAGAATGCAAGAGACCTTTCTAAACACTGTTGGAAATTCATAGTACTGTACAGACTTAATATGTAAAATATATGATTGTTTTATATGTATGAAAACTAGACATGTGTAGCTTTCCATATACATAAAGATCACTCAATTTGGAGTTGTGTATGATTTATGGTGATTTTTCAAAGTTATGGTCAGAATCAGAAATTTTAAAAAATGACCATTGCTACAGTGAAGATATACGAATTTAATGTGTTAATTGGCCAAGTAATTTCCATGTTCAACATTTTTTCCATGTATAGAATCTTTTAAGCTATATTTAGAGACTTGAATCATATTAATATGATTTTTATGATTTAGTTATGAATTTTCAAAATTCACCAGGTGAACATAAGTTAACTAAAGGAATAGTACCCCAAATGAAATAAATTGGTTTAAGTTGTTTTATGTAATCAAGTCTCTAATCAATTATTAATGGACTTAAATATAGTTTAATACATGGGAAATGAGTCTAAGTACAAGGTGGGATAATGTATATGTGTCTATATGCATGTTTCATTTATACCACGATATTGATATATGTGTGTCTATGTTTTTTCTACATATTGTGGTATGTACATGGTTAGATAATGAAGAATATGATGAGGAATATGATGATGATTATGTGTGATGATGTGACATTATATGATTTTATAGCATGATATTGAGAAACATGAGAATGATGATGATTGTATAGTGACATGACACGAATATCATTACTACATAAACATTGTGAGCAAAGGTGGATTGGGTGGTGATAATGATATATGATATGATATGATAAGATATGATGATTTATAATATGATGAAATAAGGAAGGTATCCCTATTATTAAATCTTCTTCTATGGCCAAGAGAGTAAGACAACAATCAACTATACCTTCCCTAAATTATCACCGATTCGTGGTGGTTCATGGGAAGGAGAACCACAATTCAAGTATTAGTGTTACCTTTGGCTGGATGCATTATGTGATGTGAGCTTGGTGATGTCCTAGAATCAATCTTCATCGACTGTTAAAAGGGAATCACCTATACATAATGTCCTATAATAATGTCAGCTCATGGTTCTAGCCATGTGCGAAAGAGAACATACATTCCATTACATTTTGCATTTATGGCACCATGTGCATTATTGTATGAATTATTATATATATGTTTATTGTGATTGTTCCCGGTTACTAAGACGTTGTTTCACACCCCCTTCCATGACTAACCTTTCAGGTGAAGACTTTAGCGTTAGTTCGAAGAAGATGAAGGAGTCATAGTCTCTCCGGTGTGGGAATATTCAAGTTACGATAGAGTGTGTGTGTGTGTATTGCCTATGTATGTATTGTACCAAATAAGATAGTATGTTTGTAATCAGTATGATAACAATGGTATTGTGATGAAGAATGACATGAGATGTTATGGATGATTGTAATGATGTTGATGTGATAGCATTGATGTTGATGAATGATATATAACGACTGTATAATGATGATGGTGATGATATGGGTGGTGTATAGATGGAATATGTGTCTATAGGCCATATTGGCCATGTATGTGAGCCCAAAGAGGATTTTGGGCCTTGCAGGTGAGTTTTATGCATAAAGCCCATTATGTGAATTTCGAGTTCAAGAGGTTTAAATCTCAGAGAAGTGGTTTCTTTGAGGTAAAACCTTCTTAGACAAGTTTGTTGTGTCGAATAGGACCTGTGTGAATGAACCCCGAGTGTCGAATTGCCTTTAATGGCAAATGGAGGAGGTTTGTGGTGAGTTTTGAGAAAAAAAAAAGACCAAAACATTGTTGGGTGTCTAAAATCTCCATATGGAGTTGGATTGAGGTAAAATTGGTGTCCATGAATAGATTTGAACAAGATTGACTTATAGGAGTTGGAATTAGGTTAATTGGATGTCAGAGTACGAAGTTGTGTGTGTCGGAAGTTCACCCTAAAAATCAGTAAATTGCTAATTTGACATCAGAATGGGGCGCTGTGGCACCACATGCTACTGCTTGGTTAAGGTTACGATGGTATTGTAGCTCACCACGGCTTCGTATAGTCAGGGTCCTAGTTGAAGTTTTCTAAGTTTTTGAGGTAGTAGAGGAGTTATTTTGGGGTGTTTGAGGGTAGGTTGTCACAAACATCTTTTCTAAAATCTCACAATTAGGGGTCAATATCAATTAAATTAATTAATGGCATTTTTCTCAATTCATATTCTTAACAAAGTTTATAATAAATTACACACACATATTGAAATTTCACTACATAAATTATATAGATCGATCGTTTTATTTTTCAAATCAAAATAATTTTTTCAAGTATTATTGAAAATTACATGAACTTTCTCGTCATCTTAAAAATTACAAGTCATAATTTGGATGAAATAATAGAAACCTCCTTAAAAATATACAGTTGATCTATATAATATTAGTAGAAAACATGGAGTCTATATAATTTATTTTTGTTTCAAAAGAGGCTTATATTTATTTATCTATTAAAAAGGTGAAATTGTTTAATTTTAACCCAGCAAAAATATATTTCAATAACTTTTTTATTTTTGAAGGAAAATTTATATAAATTTTGGAGTCATATTCTACCTTTGTATTTAATAAAACACTTAATCATAATCCTGCAATGCTAGTTGCACCAAATTAAGCTAGTTTCCAAATTGAAGTAATGGTAGATAATTGTGGTAAATATGAAAATTATCTTCTCATCTCCTATTCTGATGGAAACAATTACTCCCTAACATTTGATTTTGTTCTCAAACTTTATTTCTCCATGCTTCTTGTGGTTACTATGAAAGTTGAACACCCTACCAAAACACAATCCATGGTTACTATGAAAGTTGAACACCCCTACCAAAACATAACCCAACTTCCCTACTAAACAAGATAAAAAGACACATAGAAACATGGCATTGTAGCAGCGTGGAAACTGGGTACTGCGGCGACACTGAAGTAAAATGAGAAAAAGGAAGAAAATAGAGAGGCATGGCACCGCAACTTGACCTTGGCACTGCAACATCATCTATTAATGCCATATCAGCTTTTTGCTGATTTTTTGGTCTAGCTTCCAACGTGCACAATTTCTCACTCCAACTTTCAATTGATCTGATTTCAACTCCTACATGTTATCTTATTCCTAATCTAACTAGAGACATGAACCATACATCAAAATACCTCCGTATGACGATTTTGGATGTCTGAGACCAAAAAATTTAGTTTTGAACTAAAACTTGGCACTTAGGCCTCCCAAAACCAAGTCATAACACCAACGCATGAACTAACATCTAACTCAAGTCCCAAATACCCTAAGGACAAGGTTTTGGGTGATCACATCTTAAGAATACCCTTGCTATAGAATTTGACCTGCTTGAACCTTAAAGGCAACTATTAGGTTATATCCCCACTTCCCACACATACAATTGAATCCATCACAAATACTAGTTTCCAAACCAACATATCCACAAACATATAGATTAGTCCCAGTCTAACCTACACAGGGTCTCTAAAGCATATTTACTACATGGCATGTAAAGAAATGTCATACAGCATATCATACTAATGGGTTTACATACGGCCCAAGTAATACATAATTTGAACATATAGTATCATACCACATCAAATACTTGAATTATAACTTAATAAGAGATATCTACCATAAACAAATCACTTGGCACAATATATAGCTATTTAAACAAACCACACATAGACAACGAACTATGAACTCAATTATTTCCTTACGAAGGAGGGAACTAAGACTCCTTAGTCTTTTGCTTGCTAAAGTTAGAATCTTCATGTAAAATATTGGGCATAGAGGGGTGTGAGATAAAGTATCAATAACTAAGGAAAAACTACAACCAACATATATCCAACAATATTATATATATATATTTACATATAATTTGATGCAATGCAAAAATGCAATGATATTAACGATTGCATTATGCATGGTTAGAACCATGGACTAGTTACCATCACAAGATATATCCAATAAGTGATTCTCTTCTAGCAATTGGTGAAGATTTATTCTAGGACATCACTACGCTCTCCTCTCACGAGAATGACTTGACCAAAGGCCACATTAATGACTGTACTATGGTTCTCCTTCCCCTGGACCACCCAAATTTATGGTGATTTAATAATGGTGTATCCCTAAATCTACTGCCACTTGAATCTTCTAGCCATAAGACAATGATTTAGTGGTAGGGATGTATACATCAACTTTACCACTTAGACACAAGGCCTTACATGTTCCATGAGTGGATATGTAACAATCATCAACATGCTAATCTAGACTTAGTCTTAGGCTAATAAGAAGTGCAACCATTGTATTGTGTAGTGACGGAGGAACCAGGACTAGAGAAACGATAAAATGGGAGGAAAATGCAAGCAAGTGGTAGAAGCATGCCACACCATAGCGTGAAATAAGGGCACCTTGTGAACAAAATAGAAGAAACCATGTTTTCGGGATAATAAGGTCATCCACTGCAATGAGCTTATCATCCACCACGATGCTAGACGTAGAACTATGATAAATTAGGGCGTGATCAATCAAACAAAATGAAAGAAAATTGAAGGAGAAGGAGAGGAGCTTTACTAGGGTAATAAATCTTCAACCTTGGGGAGTAATTTTCAGATCTTGGGGGCTTGAATCTTAGTTGCTAAGTGATCTTTTCTCTTCTCTCCTCTATTTTCTCCATGGAATCCATGTATAACCTTGGGGATTCATGTTTGGTTGTTTTCTACTGATTAAAATGATTGAAAAGGGATCAATGAGGTGTTGTTTGATGTCCCATAGGTTTGGATTTGAGTTTTTGCATGGTTGTGTGGTTTTATCCCAAACCTTAACTTGGAATCCTAGGGTTAGCATGGAATTCAAAGTTTAAGTGGTTGTTAATGGTTTGATTATGTATTTGGACTCATTGATGTGTAATTATGCTACTGGAACTTTGGGTTGAGCTTGAATGGATGAATTGTGGATTTTGGTTAATGTGTAAATTATGTTAATTGAAGATATTTTGATATTGTAGTGATTAATTGTCTAATCGGAGGTGTTCGACTCATGATTAGTGTAAAGATGGTTTGCTAAACCCCTTGTGTGTGTGGTGTTGGAAATTTGAGGTAATTAGGGTGTTGTATGTGTAATAGTTGTTGTTATATATATATGTATGTATGTTCCTTCCATACCATGATATTATCTATGTATATGTTGTCCTTTTCATATCATCGTATGTGCATAGCAGAGGTATGTAATTCTCTATCTTTAAGACTCATATGTGACAAATGATGAATATGATGTATGTATATGATTTGTAGCATCCCTATATAGCATGCTATTATGATGATGATTATGATGATGATGATGATAATAATGATTGTATATTGGCATTAACATGTTAGCATCACATTGAGCATCATCACTATATTGTGCATATTGAAACATGGTTGAATGGATAATGATAATCTATAATACCACGTGGTATATCGAATCGCTAGTGGCCAAGTGGTGAGGTGATAATTGTATATCCTTGCCACTAAATCCTTTCTTATGGCCAGGAGCACCAGATGCAGTAGATTGGGAATGCACCTTCCCTAATTACCACCAATTTAGATGGTCTAGGAGAAGAAGAACCACGATCCAATCATTAGTGTGGCCTTTGGCTGAGTCATACTATTGTGCAGTGAGCTTGGTGATGTTCCAAAATAAGTCTTTTCCAGTTGTTTGAAGGGAATTACCTATCAAGTATGCCTTGTAATGGTATTAGCCCATGGTTCTAGCCGTGTACAAAGAGAACTCCATACCATTGCATTTGTATTGCATCATATCATATGCATTCATCTTGATTATACTATATATATGTCTAGTTATTGTATGTTATGTGCCATTCCTAATTACTAAGACTTTGTCTTACACTCTCTGTGGTTAACATTTTAGGTGAAAATTCTAGTACTAGTCCGGAAAAGACTAAGGAATCCTAGCTCTCTCCATTATCGGGAATATCTTCGACTATCTGGTAGCTTAGTGTTTTTGAGTTTATGTAATTAATTGTGCCGAGTAGGTTATGGTTGTATGTGTTGCCTGTTGCAATATCTTGAAATTTTTTTAATATTCAAGGTTTAATATTTTTAAATCTATAAAGAATTTGCAAAAACGAGTATACACCGTTTGACATGAAATAAGACAAAGAGGTCAATTATCTCAGTTAGAAGGAAAAAGGAGAAATTGATGATTTTGTGTAATGTCCCTATTTTTATGGGATGTTATAAAATGAATAAAAGATGAGAAACGAGGCGAGATGAAAATGTTATATATAATTGGGCTTTAGAAGAAATTAATTTCTCATCTAATTTTTTGAAGAAGTTATGTTCAGTCCTAATTAGAATTAATTTTCCATAAGGTCTTTAGCAGAAATTAATTCCAAAACTTACTCCGGAAAATATATAATATACCACTTGAATGAAAGTCCGCTTCAAGTTGAGCGTAACGGTATAAGTATTGCGTTCCTGGGAGATTCAGGTTGAGAGATAGACCAATTTGAAAGTTATTGTGAATAGTAAAAAGGAAAGAATAAAAAATTGATCTTTGGGTGAAATTACAAGAAAGTGCCCGAAGGAATTGATAATTATGTTTTTAACCCTATTTAAGGGTAAAACAGTCATTTCTCAAATTAGAAGAAAAATGTGAATAATGCATTTGAGACCCAAAAATGAAAAAAATGACATTATAAAATGCAAAATGAATTAGGAAAAATGGTGAGACACCATTAAGTGTAAAGAAGAGTAAAAAGAATATTTTTCCTGGTTAAATGGAAAAATGAGAAAATTGCATTTTATCCTTAAGAATTAAGAATGTGTGCAATTTAGTCCCTTAAGAATGGCTTCAATGTGATAGGGAAAAGAGAAAAAAATTTGGCAAAAATTACATCTAATGATCCGAAAGTTTCAAGAAATATAAATTAACCTCGGGTCCAGGACATTTTTGTAAATATGAAAAATTATAGTCAAAATGAAGCTCTCAATGAGGTAGACCCAATGAAATATAGTATGAAATTTATTAAGGTCAAAATAACATTTATTGGGTGATTAGGATTTAATATTAATATTTTACCTGATAAAAGTCAGTTTAAACTGCAGAAAAAGGCAGTATTGATCCAAAGACAATGATTGAACCTCAATAAAATATATTTTAGGTCTAGATAATGATTTTGGATCAAAAGTAATTGTTGGATAATCCTGTACCAATTTAATGACAATTTTAGCAAAAATAGTCAATCGGTATGGATAAATTTAATCGGTAAAGGGTATTTTGATTCATAAAAATTATTTGAGCAATTTTTGGCCAAAAATGAGGGTATACACGTCTGAATGTGCTAATTGGACACAAAAGGAATTAATTGAAAAGCTTTTATAAGAATAAAGGCCAAAAAGTCAAAAAAGGAAAAAAAAAAGTGACTTTATGATTAAGTCATTTTAAGTCTTCATCTTCATCTCCATTCATATCTAAAACAAAGGGTTAGAGCGAGAGAGAGCACGAAACAAAAATTGAGAAGAGGAAGAGTAAGAAGCAAGGCCAAGATCTCAAGTGTTCAAGGTAAAGTTCTATGACTACTAGCTTGTGCACTTTGGTATTTACGAGTATTTCCATGGAATATTTTCCTCTTTTCTCTCACTTTAAGGTTCAGCCATGGTGACCCAAGAGAGAGAAAGTTGAGCTATGATGAAATCAAACTATAGAAATGCTTAGAAATGCTTCAAGATACAAGGATATGACATTAGATTGCAAATTAATCGGGTAGATATTTTTTCTATAAATTTCTGAAATTTTCTACCAGGGTTTGAAAAGAAAAGGGAATTTCATGATTTTGACCCAAAAAATGGATTCCTTGGGTCCAAATTATGTAAGAACAATGATGTTGTACAAGAAAAACTCAAAGGAAAGTAAAGTGAAAATTTTAGTCCAAGCATGCACACTTTGTGAATGAGGTTGTGTAATTGGTGGCTAATGGCCTCATTTTGTGATACTATAGGACTCAAAGAAGTGTTAGAAGTTCAAAGGAAAGATGTGCAAAGTTTGGAAATGATTGAAAAGCTAAAAGGTAGTTTACTAACCTAATCTTGCATTATATAGTTATATAGTTGCAATGGTTTTAATGTTATACCAAATGTTTGCAATGATGTTATGTGATGTTTTATTGATATTGGCTGAGTTATTTGAGGGGTTTTGTGACACCAGGATGTCCAAAATATAAAGGAAAACTCTGTCCAATTTTCTATATAATGTTTAAGCATAAATGATTCTAAATGTTTGAATGATGACTTGATGAAGTGTGCTTGCATTATATGATTATATATTTGCTTGATTAGTAGTAACTACTAAGATTCTTTGAATCTCATACCTTCCAAATGCTTACCATGTTAGGGCCAATCAATGCAAGGAATCCAAGAAGAGCTAAAGGAAAAAGAGAAAGAGAATGATGAATGATATTATTATGCAAGTCTTAATATTATGTTTTGGGAATTTGTATAAGTTTGTATGAAAGGGGTAAATCTTGTATGATGCCTTGAATATATTCTTTTAAGTCCTCTATGATATTATGCATGAAATTGGAGCAATAAATGTCAATGTAAATGTGTTGTGAAGCTTATTATGTAAGCTATGACATAAGTTTGTTTGAGATGACTAGTATTGATTTAAGTAGGGGAACTCTATTCAAAATAGAGCATCCTATATAAGTGTTATACATGCTCTTAAACTAGACGGAACAAGATTTTCACAGAGTAAAAGAACACTTAAATTGGATAAATGTATGAATTATAGTGATTTTTCAAAGTTAGGGTTCAGAATAGAGAAAGATTGGGAAAACTGGAAACTGAAAGTTAGGCACTAGAAAATTAAAAAGATGATATAAATCGTGTAGAGCTCCAAAAATTCAGTGTTTTATATTTATGGAAATCTCTATGTTCTAAGTTTCATATGCCACTAATTTGGAGGTAATTAGAGCTATATGATAGGAGATATGGAGGTTTTTCCCCAAACTGTTTCAGCAAAAGTTGAATTCTGACCGTTTATAATTTAAGTTAACACCATGCCATGTGAAATTTGAATAAATGTACAAGGAAACTATTTATAGAAAGTAGACTCATAGAGGTTTCTAATGACATAAATAATGTATGATTTGGCTTAGGGTAGAGTGAGATATGAATTTTTTAATATAAGGCTAAAATCTTAGGGAAGAGAAAATGACCAAATATACAGTAAATATTTGAGAAATAAACTGATATAATACTCTATTTCACCTTTTTTCCATGTATATAAGGTTTATATCTATTTTTAGAGTCTTGAATCACTATAAAATGATTTTTCTAGAATTAGTTATGAATTTTCAAAGTTCAGTCAGTAAAGTGGAGACTACCATATGAACAGTAACCGAAAATTTTGAAAATTTTGATTTTCATTCTTATATGATTCAAACTTAGAATCAAGTATAATTATACTAAAAAGGAGTCTAATTTATGGAAAATGAGTTTAAAATTAAAGTGTTACATTTTGCCCTTAGAAAAAAAAGAGGAAAGAAAAGAAAAAAATGAAAAGGAAGAAAAAAAAAAGGAAGGTTGTGGACGCTTGGAAGATTAAGGAAAGTTTATGAATTTTGGGAAAAATTACCCTTAATAACCTGAAAGTTTTAAAAATTATAAATCAGCCTTGGGTCAAGGGTATTTTTATAAATATGAAAAATTATAATCAAAATGAAACTCTCAATAAATTAAGTCCAATGAAATATAGTATAAAATTTATTAAGGTTAAAATAATATTTATTGAGTAATTAGTATTTAATATTAATATTTTACTCGATAAAAGTCAGTTTAGACTGCAGAAAAGGGTAGTATCAATTCAAGGACATTGAAGGGACCTTATTAAAGTATATTTTAGGGCAAGATAATTATTTTAGTCTAAAAGTTATTTTTGGATAGTCTTGTACCAATTTAATAACAATTTTGGTGAAAATACCCAATCAATATGTATAAATTTAATCGGTAAAGAGTATATTGATCCAATAAAACATGAGAAGCAATTTCTGGCCAAAAAAACTTGACAAAAGACATGCTGCACAGCCTTGGGACACAAAAGGAAATATTAGAAAGCTTTTATTACATAAAGTAACTAAAGTTAGAAATTAAATTAACAATAATTACTTTTATGACTCATGACCCCTTAATCACTTTGCTTAAACTCATAACTCATCATCTTCCCAGCCAAGCATGTCTAAACAGAAGTCCAAAAGAGAGAAGAAGCCGTGAAAAGCATAAGGCCAAAGGAAAAAGAGAAAATCACAAGCTTTGACCCAAAACATCAAAATATTATCTTACAACCCTTTTCTTGTGTCCCCTAGCAATTTTGAGGTATTTTAATGGCTATTTTCTCTCTATTTTTCCATTGAAAGTTTCTACTGAGAGAGAGAGTAGAGAGAGAAAATGAAGGTATGGAGAAACTAAACCATGAAAAGTGTTATATAGGTCATAAGATGTAAGAATATGTCATTAGATTACAAATTAATCGGGTAGTTATTTTTCTACAATTTATGGTAATTTTATACTTAATTAGGGTTCAATATAGGAAGAGAATTTCAAGTTTTTGACCCTAAAAATGGATTCCTTGGGTCTAAAATAGGTTAGAATAAGTGTGTTGTACAAGAAATTCCAAGTGGTTTGCAAAATAGAATTTTTAGTTCAAGTAAGCACTTTGTGAAGTGAATCATGAAACCAGTGGCTAATATCCTTATTTATAATGCTATAGGATCCAAAAGAGTGTTTGAAGATCAATGAAAGGGTTTGCAAAGTTTGGAGACCATTGGAAAGCTCAAAGGTAGTTAACTCACCTATGTATGCCTATGCATTGTCATTAATGTTGCTTGGTTTGAATGATGTGTTTAATGTTTGAAATGTTGTCTTGTGATGATTTGGCATTGTTGGTTGGATTTTTTAAAGGGTAATGTGACCTTAGATATGTCCAAATACAAGGGGAAGTGCTGCCCAAATTTTTATAAAATAGTTGTGCCAAAATGATTTGATTGCATGCTTGATGTGTTTTTAGATAAATACTTACAATATATATGATAATATGTGTGCATGATGGTGGTTGCTATTGAGATTCTCTGAATCTCACCCCCTTTCCAAATGTCTAACAAATTTTAGGGTCAAGTTATGGCAAGATTACCCAATAAAAGAAAGGCAAGGAGAAGCAAGTTAATGTTCAAGATAATGATACATAAGTTGATGCTATTATATAAGATGTTATGTAAAATCTTATGGGACATAATCATGCTGTGTCTTCATGTTACTATATTCCTCTAGGTTTGCTATGGAGTATCATGTAAGATAAGGGCAAGCTATGGCTTTGTATGTATATATTAATGTGTATTTTGGAAAGTAGAAAGAATGCAAGAGACCTTTCTGAGCACTGTTGGGATTTCGAAATACTTTACCAACCTTGATATATTCAATGTATAAGTGTTTTATATGTATGAAAACTAGACATGTGTAGCTTTCCATAGACATACAGTTCACTTAATTTGGAGTTGTGTATGATTTATGGTGATTTTTCAAAGTTATGGTCAGAATCAGAAATTTTAAAAAATGACCATTGCTACAGTGAAGATAATATAAATTTACTGTATAAATTGGCCAAGTAATTTCACTATTCAACATTTTCTCCATGTATAGAATCTTTTAAGCTATATTTAGAGACTTGAATCATATCAATATGATTTTTCTTGATTTAGTTATGAATTTTCAAAGTTCACCAACTGAAAAGAAGTTAACCAAAGGAATAGTATCCTAAATGAAATAAACTGGCTTACGTTGCTTTATGTAATCAAGTCTTTAATCAAGTATTAATGGACTTAAATATAGTATAATACATGAGAAATGAGTCTAAGTATAAGGTGTGACACCTATATCTTGTATTCTGGGTGTATTGAGCTATATGTGGTATTGTATATTAGATAGAAGGATGATGAATATTGTAGAAATGGTTGAAGGCCAATATATATATGTTGTGATTATGTGTTGTGGTATGACTTTGGATCCCATGTATGAGTCAATATGTGTTGGTGCATGTTTGAATGTGTATGATAGGCTTTATTGTGAGCCTAATATGGTTTTGGGCCTTGTGTATGTGTTTTGAGGCATATGACCCATTGTGTGGATTTGGAGTTTAAGGGGATCAAAATTCAGAGGAATAGTTTCTTTGAAGTGGAACCTCCTTGGATAAGTCAGTTGTGTCAAATGTGACTTGTAGGAATGGTCATTGGCTGCCAAATGGTCTTTAGTAGCAAATAGAAGTATTGAGTTGTTGGTTTTGGTTAAAAAATGACCAAAATGGCACTGGCTATCTAAAATCTCTATATAGAGGTGGATTAAGGTAAGATTAGTGTTTATTGTTAGATTAGGCATAGAGTGACCTATAGGAGTTGGAACTAGGTCAATCAGAGGTCAGAACACAAAATCGTAAGCATCGAAAGTTTGTCTCTTGCATCAATAATTGCTAATGCTGTTGTTGATACTGGCATTACTACACCAGAACTATAGTTGTGATGCTATGCACTTCTATTTCTTCTTCCCAGTGGTCCAAAATTGTGTTGCACCATGGTAATACTGTAGCTAACCACGGCGCCATCTCTCATTTTTGTCCTGTTCATGTTGTTTTTAGCTTTTTTGGTGGTGAGTTTTTGAGTTTTTTTTGGATAGGGTGATACAAGATCAGTATACCACGTTGTATCATATGACATCATCACCCTAAAACAACTAATGCACATATGCTTAATAATGTGCTGATGCCCTCATGCTATCATGTTTTCGTGCTCACACACACATATATGTACTCGTCATATTAGCATATTTGTCAACATATGAGTTCTATCAATGGGGATGCCAAGCTAATGGCATATACTCATATAACAAGTATACGAAGTAAGGATAGAGATTACCATAGTTATGTTAGTTGTGCTATGAACATATCATGATATGGAAAAAGGGTCAAACATATCTACAGAACTCATATTAAGATATGAAAGGGACAAAACATATATTTAAAGAGAAAATGGAACACATAAAATTACACCCCAGTTAACTCGAAGAATCTACCCATAAACAAACACAAACACAGGGGAATTGGTTGGCCATTGATGAACCAATGATGAATTCAACTCTTCCAAAACACTTCTTAGAATGCCATAACTTTGAAACCACAAGCTTGAACACTACAATTATCATAACACATTCAATTAATACATAATGTAGATTTTGGTAACTCACAACTTAACTAACCAAGCATAATAATGGCAAACCCATGGTTTCAACATCATAAACATATATCAAGAGGCCCAAACATCTAACCAAAACCATAAGCAACCCCAAAAATTAGAATTCCATGTTATCCCAATGGATTCAAGGCAAGGGTTTGGGATAAATACTTCCCAATTACCTCAAAACTCATACCCAAGGCTTAGAAACACCAAATAGCACATCAACAACACATTTGTAACTGTATTAATTGGTGGAAACCTCAATTAAATTGAGATCCATCATACCCAAAATTTCATCCAAAAATGAATGGAAAAGGAGGAAGAATGATGGAGAACCACTTACCAACCAAGATTGAAGCTTCCCAAGCCAAGAAATTGAGTCCCCAAGCCAAAGGAACAACACCCTAGTAGAACTCCATCGTATCTTCTCCAAATTCTTCCTCTTCTGTTGATTGGTTCATGTTCTAATTTATCTAAGCTTTGCAACCGATGCTGCAATGCCCAATATGTTGGCCACGGCATGAGGTTTTACTAACTTGGCCCAAATTCAAAAATCCAGTATCTTTCTGTGGCGCGAGTCTCCCCTATTTCTTTTTCTCAAAAGTTTTTTTCCTTGGTCTTTTCTTAGGTTCTGATCCCTCTGATACTATACAATTCAAAAGATATATTCCTCATTAGTTTAGGGTTAAGTCCCATATAGTAATTTGAGGGTAATCACAAAAGTTTTTACTTATTAGTTTAATGATGGTATCAACCGGTGAAATTGTAGCTTTTAAAATTGGAAGGAAGTAATTTGTTTCACAATGCTCATAAAATGTAACCATTTTTTTCCTAGGTGGGGCGGGTGGGATTAGTTGACATTTATACAGATAAATACGAACTAGTCTTTAGTGTTTAGTTGGCTTTTCCCAACTAAAGTATTAAATATATATTTTTTAAATTTACTAAAAACTTTGCAACTAAAATTCTAAATTTTTTTTAAAGCTTTTACTAAAAATTTAGTTGGCCAACTGAAGTTTTAAATACATATTTTTTTAAAATTTTTGCTAAAAGCTTTGGTTGGTGTTTCTCACGAAAATGCCAACTAATGTTTTAAATATTTTTTAAAAAATTACTTAAAATGTTTATGGTGTTTCTATTTAAACGCCATTTATTGTCATTTTACTTGATGTTTAATGAGGAAATGCAAACGTTTTAATTTTTAAACTAAAATCTTGCCCTAAGTTGCTCATAATGATAAAAGTACAAAGCTCAAAAAGCACATCTCCACCTCTAAAGAAGGATGAACTACCTTCAACCTTGAGGCTCAATAGCGAACAACAAATGGTGAGCATGAAATCCCTTCCCTTGTACAAAGTCTGCCATACATAATAAAAATCTCTCCCACTTTGTAATATCTCAAATTACATGAAGAATGCCATTGTATGTTTAGGAATATGTGAATGTGACATATAATGCATGAAAAAAAATAGAAAAAGACATAAGATGATAATTTTACTGATTTGATTCCTAATTGGAATTAATTTTCTAGATAATCCTTAAAAAGAATTATGTTTGGATCTTAATTGGGATAAAATGCAAACAAACTCCTTAGTAGGAATTAATTCCATAATTGAATTGGAAATTATGAGAGAATACCCAAAAGAATAAGTATTTACGTTTTGGACCCTATTCAAAAGCAAAAAAGTCATTTTTTAGTTTAGAAGGAAAAATGAGAAACTTATATTTTTGACATTGAAAGGAAGATGCAAATTAGTCTCTAGGAGAAATTATAAGAAAGGACTCGAAATAATTTAAAATTATAATTTTACTCTAAGTCAAGGGTATTTTGTAATTAAGAAAATTCCTATCAAAACAAAACTCGCGACAAGCCCGACCCAATGAAATACTATTTAGAGGTTAATTTAATCAATATGAATTTATAATTGACATTGAAAGTTAAAGTACGATTATTATAACAAAAAAAAGTTGTGGGCTCCACAAAAGATAGTACAGAGACAAGAACAATATGCGGATTCCACACAAATATATTTTAGGACAATATAATGAGTTTAATTCAAAATCAAATTTAAAATAATTCTATATCAAAAAAGTGCCAAAATATGGCCAAAATCATTAATCAATATAGGTAAAATTTATTGATAAAGGTTATTTTGGACTGATAAAATCATAGAGCTTTTTTGGATAAAAATACCCCTTAAGTGGCATGTTGTGCAGCTATTTTGGACATCATGTATGTAGCATTCTAAGAAAGTTAAAATATCTAGAAATATATATGGATTTTACAAAAACAGGCAGATACCATTTTGTGTGAAATAGGGTAAAGAGGTCATTTATTTCGGTTAGTCAGAAAGATAAGAAAAATATATTTTTACCCCTAAAGAAGTTTTAAAATGACATCTATGTCCCAAAATATATAAAAATCACGTTGGAGAAATAGAAATTTTTTTGAAAAAAATTATAACTAATGACCTGAAAGTTTTAGAAATTATATTTTAACCCTAAGTTAAGGGCAATTTTGTGAATATACAAAATTACTATCAAAACGAAGCCATCAACAAGAGAAGTCCAATGGCATATAGCATGGAGGGTTAATATTTAAGAATAAAGAAATCATCAATGCTGAGTGTCCAAAAGTAACAGTAAATCGATAAAATAAATTATGGACCGATAGTTAAAAGGTAATTGGATAGGAGATAGGTCATACGCAGATACCATTTGGGACATGATAGTTATGAAAATTTAAAAATAAAATTAGAATAGTCCTATAGCCAAAAAATGCTAAATTACTATAAAAAAATATTTTATCGGTACGATTAAAAATTACCCAGTTCAAGATATATCTAGACCAGAAAAAATTGAGCAGGTTGGACACTCAAAGCCCTTTCATTGGATGTGAAATTGGGGCAGCATAGGCAGCAAATTTTTTTGGAAAACTTAAGAAGTAGTTGATTTTTTTTTTATCAAAAAGTAACTTTAGTTGGTTTAGCTAATTAATTATGATTAGCCACATCATTAATATAATATCCCTATTTGTTAGGTTGACTAGTCACCAAAGAGGGGGGTGAATTGGGGGATGCAAGATTTTTGCTCTTTTGGATCACAACCCAATTTCACTAAGAGTGCAGTAAAACAAGGATAAATAGAGATGGTTGTGTGCAGCAGCTGAGTAGAGAAGATGAAGAACAATACACATGATTTATACTGGTTCAGCCCAATCACTTGGCCTACATCCAATCCCCAAGCCACCACTTGAGATTTTCCACTATATCTCACAGGTTTGATCCGGGCACCTGTGAAGTCTCAGTACATTCTCACAAGTTTCAGTAGGCACTTGTGAAGCCACTCTCCTCACACCCTTACAAGATGTGTAAATCCCTTAGTGTTTCCCCATACTAAGATTCTACCCAGAAAATGTAGAAAGAAATGTTTACAGAATGAAAACTCTCTTGAAGAGTAGATAATACATTAAAAGTTCACTCTATTGAGGTGGGTTTTTCAAACTATACTGAAACAGAAAGATTTTACAAGTTGTAGCATCATTTTCGCATAAACTCTCTTAAGATTGTTACCCATAAGTTCAAATGATGTTATATTTATAGTTTTGTAGTGTAATTAGACATTAGATACAAGATCTAGCCGTTAGAGATGTTACCCAACGGTTTACTCTACAAAACTAGCCGTTTACCAACCTCATTTAACAAATCTGACACACTGAAATTTGAATTTTGGATGTTAACAAATGAATTTCGAAGAGTCCATAAGTTAAAGTTTTTAGCGTTGAAGTTCGAAGTTCGTCTGTCCAAAGCTGAAATTCGAATTTTCATCTTGATAAATGTTTCTATGTTGGAACATTCGAATTTTGGAGTTTAAAGTTCTTCTGGTAAGTTTAAAAAGTAATTCCATATTACTATAGTGCCTTCGAAGTTCGAATTTTGGTTCCCAAAATTCGTCTAACAGTGAGCAACTAAATATGGCACAAGTTCTTCCTTTCGAAATTCAAATTTTGAATGTGGAAATTCGTCTGTTGGTTGTTTTAGAAGTGTTTTCATGTTTCTGGAATTGTGAAATTCGAATTTTGAAAGTGGAAAGTCGTTTGTTGGTTGTTTTAGAAGTATTTCCATGTTTCTGGAGTTGCGAAATTAGAATTTTGAAAGTGGAAATTCGTCTGTCATCAGAGTTTTTCAAAGCTAACATCAGATTTACTTAATCTAACTCATTTAGAATATATGGTAACAAGATTAAGTAATTTTTAAAGATTAATCTCACCTCAAGACCTAAGTGAAAATAAAACATACCTAGTGACTAGGTCTTCAAATGTTGAGTTCCACTTCCACTTGGTCATTTCCTTCTTGGCATGCTCCCTTCTGATCTTCCATTTTTGGAGCATCCTTTCTTTTCTTCTTTCTTGAGTGAGGCATGATATTGATTTCCATTTCTGTGTTCCAATACTCACTCTTCTTACTTGGACCAACCTATATTTAATATATTATACTTACAAACTAAGTAGTTAGTCCAATTTATATATCCAACTTATATTATTCATTGTAAAAGTACAGTGGATATATTTACACATAGCATGATATATGTATTATAACCATAATTAAATACATGCTAATATGTATTTTACTTCTTTAAGGAACATTATATATGTCAGATACATATAATGCATTTCTTCCTTATTACTCTATATTTGTCATCATCAAAACTTATATTGTACTAAACCTTACACTATTTTCATGGGATGTTATAAAATGAATAAAAGATAAGAAACAAAATGAGATGAAAATGCTATATATAATTGAGCTTTAAAAAGAATTAATTTCTCATCTAATTTTTAAAAGAAGTTATGTTTTATTCTTAATTGGAATTAATTTTTCATAAAGTTCTTAGTAAAAATTAATTTCAGAACTTATTCTGAAAAATATGCAATATATCACTTGAATAAAAGCTCGCTCCTAGTTGAGTGCAACGGTATAAGTATTGCATAGCCGGGAGGTCCAAGTTAAGAGATAGACCAATTTGAAGTTAATTTGAATAGTGAAAAAAATAATAAAAAATTGATCTTTGAGTAAAATTACAAGAAAATGCCTAAAAGAATGAATAATTATATTTTCGACTCGGTTTAGGGGCAAAATGGTCATTTTTTAAATTAGAAGTAAAATGTGAATAATGAATTGAAGGCCCAAAAATGAAAAAGTTGATATTGAAAAATGCAAAAGGAGTTAAGAAAAATAGAGAGATATCGTTAAGCGTGAAGAAGTGCAAATATGTCATTTTTCATAATTAAATGAAAAAATGAAAGAATTATATTTGGTCCCCAAGAATTAAGAATATTTACAATTTAGTCCCTTAAGAATAACTTAACGTGAAAGGGAAAGATAAAGAAGTTTGGGAAAAATTACACTTAATAACTTGAAAGTTTTAAAAATTATAAATTAGCCCAGGTTATGGCCATTTTTGTAAATATGAAAAATTATAGTCAAACTGAAGCTCTTAATGAGTTAGACCCAATGAAATATAGTATGGAATTTATTAAGGTCAAAATAATATTTATTGGGTGATTAAGATTTAGTATTAATATTTTACCCAATAAAAGTCAATTTGGACTGCAGGAAGAGGCAATATTAATTCAAGAGAAATGATTGGGACTTAATAAAATATATTTTTAGTCTTGATAATGATTTTGAACCAAAAGTAATTGTTGGATAATTCTGTACTAATTTAATGACAATTTTGGCAAAAATACTCTATTGGTACGGGTAAATTTAATCGGTAAAAGGTATTTTGGTCCATAAAAATTATTGAAGTAATTTTTGGCCAAAAATGAGCTCAAGACATGTCTGAAAACTGATCAAGGACACCAAGGAAATTTCTTGAAAAGCTTTATTACTTAAAAGTAACCAATATTAGTTAAAAATAATTACTATAGTTAACTTTATCACATATCTTTCTTAATTACCTTGGGTTAGCCATTTGGACATCATCTTCTTGCCTCATACGCGTTTGAACCAGCAGCTGAAAGGGAGAAGAAGTCATGGAAACAAGGAGAAAAATAGAGAAGGCAAGAAGCAAAGTTTGATTTTCAAATTTCCAAGGTAATATTCTATAATCATTTTTTTGCATATCCAAGTGTTTGTGATGGTTTTTATGCAGTATTTTCTCCTCTTTCACCTCTGTAATTTTCTTCCTAGAGAGAGAAAATGAAGCCATGAAGAAATTAATCCATGAAAAATGATGTATATGCTTCAAAGATTAAAGATATGCTATTAGATTGCAAATTAATCGGGTGGATATTTTTCCACAAATTTCTGAAATTTTTTGCCTATTTAGGGTTTGAAAAGGAAAGGGAATTTCAAGTTTTTAACCCTAAAAATGGATTCCTTGGGTCCAAAATAGGTTACAACAATTATGTTGTACAAGAAAATGCAAAAGGAAAGCAAAGTGAAAAATTAAAGTTAAAGTGACCTCTTTATGAAGGATGTCATGCAATCAATGACTTAAGACCTTATTTTATGAGGTAATAGGGTTCTAAGAAGTGTTTTAAGATCAATGGAAGTGTCCACAAAGTTTGGAGATAATTAGAAAGCAAGGAGGTAGTTATTTTCCCTATTATGCTTAATGTTGTCATACTTTATTTCCATGATAATATGACTATATGATATAGTTGTTTGAATGCTTTATGATGTATTTTCATTGTTCACTGAATGTTTGAAGGGCTTTATGACCGCAGGATGTCCATTTTACAAAGTGTTACCTTGCCAAAATTTTTATGGAATTGTATGGCATAATATGAAGTTATGATTTTTATTGATGATTTTATGAAATGATATGATGATGTGAATGCATAATTGGGTGTAACTACTGAGATTCTTTGAATCTTATTCCTTTCCAAATATTAACTATGTTAGGGCAAGGACATAGAAGTATTCAAACAAATGCAAGGGAAATGAAGAAGACGATGGAGAATTTCGTGATTTTGCAAGTTATAATGTTAAGTTGAGAAAATATGTATCGTATATGTATGAGATGAAATTCTGTAATTATACATTCTTATGTTCCTTAAAGTCATATTATGATGATATGTGTGGATTTGGGAACAATAAATGTTGATGCATGAGGTTTATGAAGTTTATTATATGAGTTATGACATAATTATGAATAAGATGACAGTATTGACTTAAGCAGGGGAACTCTATTTGAAACAGAGTATCTTATATAAGTGTTATATATGTTCTTAAAGTAGACAGAAGAAGCTTTTCATAGAGCTAAAGAACACCTAAATTGGATAAATGTATGAATTATAATGAATTTTTGAAGTTAGGATTCAAAACTAGACAGTATTGGAAAAACTAGAACTTATACTGTGAACACTGGATTTTTTAAAAGGAACTATAAAATTGTGTATAGCTCCAAAAATTTATTGACTTGTATTTATGGAAATCTCCAAGTCTTAAGAAATGAATGCCACTGATTTGAAACCATTTGGAGCTATAAAGAAGGAGTTATGTAATTTCTCCTAAAATTATTCCAGTAGAGGTAGTGTTTTGACCCATAATAGTTAAGTTAAATGTTATGCCCTGTACAAGTTGAATAAATATAAAATAAAAATATATCTAGAATGTAGACTCAAAGGGCTTTCCTATGACATAAAGAATGTATGATTTGGCTCAGGATATAATAAGATATGAATTTTTAAATATATGGCCAAAATCCTGGGTAAGAGAAAATGACCAAATATATAGTAAATGTTTGAGAAATAAACTATATAAATTGGTCAAGAGAATGCTCTGTTTCATATTTTTTCCATGTATATAAGGTTTTTATCTATTTTTAAAAACTTGAATCACTATAAAATTATTTTTCTAGAATTAGTTATGAATTTTCAAAGTTCAGTCGGTAAAGTGGAAACTACCATTAGTAACTGAAAATTTTGGAAATTCTGATTTTCATTCTTATGTGATTCAAGCTTAGAATTAAGTATAATCATACTTAAAAGGAGTATAGTTCATGGGAAATGAGTTTAAATGTAAGGTGCTACAATTAACCACCTAATTAAGTCATCTAATTACGTTGTTTCTTCTGCACATTCACAACCATTTCCAGCAGCAAACTAAAGGGAAAAAATGTAAAGAAAGAAGAGAGAAAGGGAGGAAGGAAAATAGGAAGTTCAAGGCAAAATTGAAAGCTTAAGTTAGTAAGCTTCTCTTCTATCACTCTAAGCTTGCTACCTATGGTCTTTAAAGCATGATTTATGGTTTAGTTTTTCTTCTTTCTTATCTTAGGGTTTCAACCATGTCATGGAATTAGCAAGAAAATGGGTTAATCAACTATTAAACTCAGGGAAAATTTTAGACTAACCACTAGAGCAAGAATCCATGGCTAGTTTAAAGTGTTTTGAAGAAAATATTTTTCTTCCATTTTATACCAATTTTGGTCAGAACAGGGGGAGCATTAGAGTTGGAATTTCATGATTTTGATCTTAAAAATGGATTCTCCATTGTCCAAAACCTTAAAAACAAGTGTGTTGTACAAAGAAAGATCAAAGGAAAGTTAAGTGAAAATTTTAGGGTTTAGTGAGCATAGTATTGTGTAATTCCAAAAATTAGTGACTAAATTAATTAAATGATGATATGGCTAGGTTCAAGGAAGTGTTAGGAGGCCCAAGAAGTGGCATACCAAGTGTGGGAACCATTGGAACACATAAAGGTAGGTAATCCTCTTTACTAGCATCACATTGTCATTATTGTTTCTTTGATATTTGATACTATGACATATGTATGAAATGTTGATTTGTGATATTTCTATGTGGTTGGATGAGTTGTATGAGGGGTTTGGAGCCCCAAGATATCCATTTTACAGAATGAAACTTTGCCAAAATTTTTATAAAATGTATATGTTTCCAATGTGCCTATGTGATGAATTATGTCTTCTTGATGTTTTCATGCTCAATGTGATGATATGATGGCATGTATGGGATTTATCTACTGAGATTATTTGAATCTCATCCTCTCACAAATTAACCATGATTAGGTAGTAATAATGGCAAGACCACCAAGAAAGAGAAAGGAAAGGAGAAAGCATTTGATCATTAGCTTGATAATGCTAGCATTAGCCATGAATTTTGAGCTATAGTATAAATTTGTAAATGTGATGATAAATATGTTTCTTCAGGTTTTTATGTTGCTTTAGGACTCAGTGAAAATATGGTATAATATGAAGATGATATATGGCCATGTAAATATTTTATATCTTTTGTTTGGCAAAGTAGTAGAATACAAATGGTCATTTTGACCTATAGAGAGTGATCATGCCATTGTATGGACTTTTTGATGTATAAAGTATACATGTTATATGTGTTTAAAAACTATACAGAAAGAGCTTTCATATGGTCCAAAGAGCACTCAATTTGGATGAGTTTACAAATTATGGTGATTTTGCAAAATTAGCCCAGAAAACTGGAATTTCAGAAAATGGCCACATGAATGGTGAAATTCACGTAATTAATGTACTGATTGGCCTAGTAGTTGCTCTTATTGATATTTTTTCCATATATAAATTATTATAATCTATCCATAGAGATTTGAATCACTTTCATATGATTTTTATTGAATTAGTTATGATTTTCTGAAATTTTCCAAAAAAGAAAAAATGAGATTAAATGAATAGTATCATTTAAATTGATTAAATTTATTATAACATTTTATTGTGATTCAAGCTTCTAATTAAGTATAATTGATCTCTAATAAGGTCTAATACATGGGAAACAGTCCTTGATAGAGGTGTTACAGTGTGAATTTATTTAATTGATTTTAGTAAATTATCTCATTAAAACTAGGTAAAATGACATTTGAAGACCAAAAGTTTAAATTAATGCCAATTATGGATCCAAACATATCAAAATTACATAAGCAAACCAAGGATGAAAACTGAACCAAAAAATTGATCTAAATTGACTACAATATCCTTTTTCAGTGCTTAGGCATTCTAGTGCGTATTTCTTGACCTCGTGACTTCTTCCCACTTATTTTCCTCCTCCAAAGCATTTCTTCTTCCTGCTATTTTCTTCATGAGACTTCTTCTCTCCATCTCCATTTAGTGATCATATGTTGCGTGAATGTTGTCTTCCCTCCACAATCACTCTTTCCCTCCATCATATTCCTTCTTCCCTTCTTCATCGGTCCTGCAATGTATCGCGTGAATGTTGTATAGGTGAGCATTGGTCATTTTATTACATCTCCTACTTAGGGTGAAGCTTGGTAAATGCAAACAACAATATAAAGTTGTCAGTTTTAGTAATGGATATATTAATGACCCTTATACAATGAAGCTAGCATTGCATAAAACTAACGTAAACTTACGTTATTTTCACTAGTCAAATTCAGTTTACATGCTTCTTTTCAGAGATTCTCCAACACAAAGAAAAGTTAAAGAAATCCAATGAGTGTGTTTGAAGTTATGAGGCCCAATGTTAATGTGAATATGAACCTTTTCTAACTTAATATAAACCTTTGAGTGACAAAGTAATGAATAACATAGACTATATATCATGGGTTCTCATGTTAAACCCTTATATTTGCTAAACTATTTGCTTTGTGTAGTGGGTATTAGACATTGACTTATTTTTCTCATATTAATCCCTATTGTATAATTTGCTAGTCATTTAGTGTTAATCATGGAATAATTGAGTGGCAAATAAGTGAATATCAGTAACAAATATTAAAAGGTATGTGAACATTAAAAATTTGAAATTATTTTAGTAGAAATGGGACAACAATTGGTAATTCATTATGTTTATTAATAAAATAGAGTAACATATTATAACATATCTGTAGTGTTGATTATAACATATCCTTAGTGCTTATAAGTAAATATTAGTAGCAAACTTTAGGAAAGATGGAGTAGTAAATAACTGAATATCAGTAGTAAATTTTGTCAGATTTAGTAGTTAATATGGAACAAGAGTTGGAAAATCATTATTGTTATTAATAAATAATGACTTGGCAGAATAATATACTAAAGCATTTCATAATTTTTTTATTTGTCCAGGTTGATATATTAGTGGTGGAATGGCAAAGAAAATTTTTTGTTATTTTCATTTTTGTGGAGAAATGGTGAAGGATTTGAATGGCACTTTGCATTATGATAGGGGGCAATCAAGTGGAAGCTTGATCAAAAAAGGAACTTCACTTAAACAATTGATAATATTAATATCATCATCTATCAACTATGATGTTCATGGTTCGAAGTTGAAGTATATGTTAAAGTTTGATAATACAACATTTTTAGACCTCATAGATAATGAAGGGGAAAAAAATCTGATTAAGTTCAGTGACAATTTTGCTTACGTATACATCATCAGGAATGGTCATCAAAGTATAGAGACATCAATAGACTCACATGAATGGTAAGTTTTTACTTGTGCATAAATATAATCATTGTGTTGTTGTTGGAAAGAATTAATGAATTTGTGATAATTGAACTTGCAGGATGGGCTTTTTAAATGGTGATTCACACATTGGCTCTCCCTCTATACTTGAGATTGACCCTTTATCTTGTACAATATCAAGTGTTCCATCATCATTGCCTTAGTTAAATAGTTCAAAATGGCAGGATGTGATTGTGGGAAGTTGACAGATATTTCCTAATGCTAATGCCTATAGAAAGGCATTATACAAGTATAGCCTTGCCCACAAGTTTGATTATGAATTCATAAGAAATAGCCATGATAAAATGATAGTGAACTGCAAAGTTGAAGGATGCAATTGGAAGCTAACGGCGTATGTATTTGATAAGGAGTCCATCTACCTTCAAGTGACGGATTTCTATAAGGAGCATATTCATTCTACATAAGACAGCCTTGTACTTACCCATAATCCTAGATGCATATTGACATCATCAATTGTTATTGATATAGTGAGGGACAATCCTGACAAAACTCCTAATGACATTAGAAAGGAGTTAATAAGAGATTATGTACCAGAACTTACTTACCGCCAAGCATTGAGGGCCAAAGAGAGAGCTTTGGAGCAAATACATGACATGTATGAACAATCATATTTCCTAATACCTTGGTTATGTAATAGATTGAAGGAAACTGATCCAGACACTATAACCAAGTGGGTGGCATATGATAACATATTTGAAAAATTATTCATTGCATATGGTTTTTCTATCAAGGGATTCTTACTAGGGGCTCCAACCTATTATCTTTATGGATGGATGTCATCTCAGTGGTCGTTACTAAGGAACTGTGTTGTCAGTTTTAGTGTATGAGGAAAACAATAACCTTTTCCCATTATCATATGCTATTGTTGGAAGTGAAACATTTGATGATTGGGCATGGTTTCTTTAAAACCTCAAAGAAATTACAGGTTCTTTGCAAATAATTATTGTGTCTGATTGACATCATGCAATCATTAGTGCTATGCAAGTAATCTTTAGAGTTGATAGACATGCATTCTTTTATCATCATGTCAAAGAGAATTTTAGCACTGAGTTTACAAAAGTTTGTGATGGAAAGGGAAGGAAGAGTAAGGAAGATGCGTTTAAGTTACTTGATGCAATTGCCTATGCACGACTTTGCAAGGTTTAGTATAATATAAGTTTTGATGATGACAAATATAGAATAATAAAGAATAAATGCATTATATGTATTTGACATATATAATGTTCCTTAAAAAAGTAAAATATCCATTAGCATGTATTTAATTATGGTTATAATGTATATATATCATGCTATGTGCAAATATATCCATTGTACTTTTACAATGAATAACATAAGTTGGACATATAAACTGGACTAACTACTTAGTTTATAAGTGTAATATATTAAATATAGGTTGGTCGAAGTAAGAAGAGTGAGCATTGGAATGCAAAAATGGAAATCAATATCATTCCTCACTCAAGAAAGAAGAAAAGAAAGGATGCTTCAAAAATGAAAGATTAGAAGGGAGCATGCCAAGAAGGAAATGACCAAGTGGAAGTGGAATTCAACATTTGAAGACCTAGTCACTAGGTATATTTTATTTTCACTTAGGTTTTGAGGTGAGATTAATCTTTGAAAATTACTTAATCTTGTTACCATATGTTTTAAATGTGTTAGATTAAGTAAATCCGATGTTAGCATATGTTAGATTTGAAAAACTCTGACTGACAGATGAATTTTGAGAAGTTAAACTTCATCTACTTTGTGAAAATGAGAACTTTGCTGACTGAAATTTGAAGTTCCAGAGATATCACCTCTGACAGATGAATTTTGGATGTTGAAATTCGAATTTCAAGTCAAGCATAGTTAGTAAAATGTGCAAAATTCGTATGAAGTCATGATAAAGTTCGTCTGATAATTAAGCACTAAAAGGGTTCAAAAACATTCCTTCTGATAGATGAATTTTAGATTTCAAAATTCAAACTTCGAAGGCACTGTAGCAATATGGGCCAACTGTTCACACTTACCAAAAGAACTTTCAACTTGAAAATTCGTATGTTCTAACATAGAAACATTTTCCAAAGATGAAAATTCGAATTTTGCTTTAGAACAGACGAACTTCAAAGTTTAATGTTAAAGTCTTTAACTTATGGCCTTTGCGAAATTCATCTGTTGACACCCAAAATTCGAATTTCAGAATGTCAAAAGCATTAAATGTAGTTGGTGAATAGATAGTTTTACAAAGTAACTGTTGGGTAACGTCTCTAACAGCTAGATCTTGTGTCTAACATCTAGTTACACCACAAAACTATAAATAGAACATCATTTGAACTTATGGGTAATAATCTTAAGAGAGTTTATGCGAAAATGCTACAACAATTTGTAAAATCTTTTTATCTCAGTATTGTTTGAAAAATCCACTTCAATAGAGTGAGCTTTCAATGTATTATCTACCCTTCAAGAGAGTTTTCATTTTGTAAATATTTCTTTCTACATATTTAGGGTAGAATCTTAGTGTGGCGAAACACTTAGGGATTTACACATCTTGTAAGGGTGTGGGGAAAGTGGCTTCACAAATGCCTACTGAAACTTGCGGGATGTACTGAGACTTCACAGGTGCCCGGATCAAACCTGTGGGATATAGTGGAAAATCCTAAGTGGTGGCTTGGGGATTGAATGTATGCCAAGTGGTTGGGCTGAACCAGTATAAATTATTGTGTATTATTCTTCATCTTCTCTATTTAGTTGCTGTACACAACTCTCTCTGTTTATCTCTATTTTGCTGCACTCTTAGTGAAATTGGGTTGTGATCCAAAAAGAGTGAAAATCTTGCATCACCCAATTCACTCCCCTCTAGGGTGACCAACTAACCTAACAGACTTGAACGCGATTTTGACATGGCAATGGGAAATTTATGGAAATTCTCTCCAAAATTACCAAGATGGGTAGAAACTGATCGTGATGTTGATAGGTGGTCAATGTTCAAGTTCCTATGCAATCGGTGGGATCATATAACAACTAATTTGGCCGAATCATTTAATTCATGACAGGTTATGGAGAGGAGACATTTTGTTTGTGTACTGATCAATGAACATAGAGACAAGTTGACATGGAAGTTTGTTAAAACCAAGGAAGTAATGGGGAAGTGGAAAAATGGAGTTAGTCCCAAAGTTGAGGAAAAGCTAAAGGAGAATGTTTTGCGAGGAGAAATTATGCTAGCTGAATACTATGGAGAAAATATGATAGTAGTGCGAACTGGTTCTATAGATGTTCGTGTGAATTTAGCCTTACAAGAATGCATGTTCAAACGTTGGGAGATGAGTGGAATTCCTTGTCCTCACACTTGTGCAGCCATTAAAAAAGTGCATGGCAATATTTATAACTTTGTTGATGAATCCTTCCTACTCAGCTCACAGGAAAAGATTTACATTGGCACTTTGAAACCTGTTGAGACACATGACATGCCAAAACTGAATGCCTTGAGAGCAACTAATTTGACGAACCAAACCTTATTGAGACCACCTACGACAAATAGGCCTCTTGGTAGACCATGGAAAAAGTGAGTTAAGTCCCAATTTCAGCATAAGAAGCCCTATCATTGTTCTTGATGTCAACAAGCTGGTCATACCAAGAAGACATGCACAAATCCAAATCCAAGCTAATATAGTTCCACATGGGTACTACATCAACATGGATTTGGTGGATATCTTTTATTATTATACTTGACTTTATGACTTGGGTGAAGGGGGTAATTTTTTGTATATGCACCTCATAGCTGATATAGTGTGCTTTTTGTGTATATGAACACTCATGATATAAATGGGCTAAGGACATACCATTGTAGGGTACATGGGTATGAGTATCTTTTTGTACATACAGCTGATATAGTGTTCTTTTGTGTATATGAACACTTCTAATATAGATGGCTGATTAAAGGGCATTCTAGGGTACATGGCTAACTGCATATGGGTAGAAGGGTCCTTTTTTATATATATTGTAACACCTTAATTTAGGACCTTTTTCCCATTTATTAGATCATTATAGAGTCCATTTATAATTATTAGAACCTTGAATCACATAATATGTCATGATAAAAGTTTCCAAAAATTCGGGTATTATTCATTTGAACTAAAACCCTTTTGCTGACTGAAATTCAGAAAATCATAACTAATTCAATAAAAATTGTATATAAGTGATTCAAGTCTCTAAAGATAGCTTAGAAGACTTTATACATGGAAAAAAAAATATAAAATAGAGCAATTACTGAGTCAATTAGTGCAGTAAATTTTGTGAAGTTCTACTATTCCTATGGTCAAAATCCAGTTTTCTGAAGCTAATTTTAAAAAATTACTATAATTCATACACACATCTAAATTAAGTAATCTTTAGACAATTTGAAAGCTATTTCTGTGTACTTTCTAACCATATATAACATTTATATTTCTACCACAAAATGTCCAAATAGTTGCAGGAATATCCTGTAGAGGTCGAAATGATTTAACATTATTTTTGCAAAACAAAAGTTGTAAAATATTTACATGGCCATAATTCATCCTCATCTCATGCCATACATTCACTAAGACTTAAAGGAATATAAAAACTTGGAGAAATAGATTTAATATTTTTTTTACAAATTTACATCAAAGTTCTAACTTCATGGCCATTGCAAGTACTATCCAATCATTCACCAAGTTCTTTCTCCTTTCCTTTCTCTTCCTTGGTGATCTTGCATTAATTGCTTCTTAAACATAGTTAGGATGTGGGAAGGTGAAATTCAAAACATCTCAATAGATAAATTCCAAACAAGCAACTATATCATCACAATTTGCATAAAAACATCATATAAACTTTAATCCATCACATAGGCACATTGAAACATATACATTTCACAAAAAATTTGACAGAGTTTCATTTTGAAAAATAGACATCTCATGGCTCAAAACCCCTCATACAACTCACCTAACAAGATAGAAATATCACAAAACAACATTTCATTCATATACTATAGTGTCAAATTTCTAAGAAACAAATATGATAATGTGATACAAGTAAGGAGATTTAACTACCTTTGAGTGTTCCCTAGGTTCTCACACTTGGTACAACACTTCTTGGGCCTTCAAACACTTCCTTGAACCTAGCCATATCATCATTCAAGCTTCTTAGCTGCTAGTTTCAAAAGAAACATTATACATTGCACATTAAACCTAAAATTCTCTCTTAGCTTTCCTTTGAGCTTTTCTTGAAACCAACACTTATACTTGACTAATTTGGAACTAAGGATTCCATTTTTGGGGGTAAAAAATATGAAATTCCAACTCTAAAGATAAACCCTTTCTGGCAAAAAAGAATAGAAAATAGGAAGAAATTGCTATGCTTCTTAATATATCAAACTATTTCCATATTCATGCTTTAAGTAACTTATCTAGCATTTCCCCTAAATTTAATGGCTGGAAAACTTATTTCCTCCATAAATCATGATTTGGCCGAAACTCTAAGAGAAAGAGGAAGAGATTCTATTCATGAACCATGCACTAAACCTTACTAATAGCAAGCTTGGAGTAGAAAACAACTTACCAAGAACTTGAGCTTTCAATTTTCCCTTGAGTTCCCTATTCTTTTTTCTCTCTTTCTATCCTTCTTTCTTGTTTTTTTCTCTAGTTTTCGCTACTAGAAACTGTGCAGAATAGTGAAGAAAGAGAAGGTTTTAAGTGGCTTAATTACATGCTTAATTAGGTAGCTAATCATGGTTAATAACCATGGTTACTTTTATGCCAAAAATAACAACTTCTTGGAGAAGTTTTCACCAAAAATTTTTGCTGCCCAACTGCCCTAAATATCACGCCAATGAGATAGTTTCAAGTTTCCAACTCCAAATATATCTTGAACCATGTAGTTTTTAACTGTATCGATAAAATCATTTTTTATAGTAAATTAACATTTTTGGTCTACAGGACTACTCCAAATTTATTTTTATATTTTTTTAATTATCCTATCCCAAATGGTATCTATGTTAGGCCCATATTTTATCCTGGTTACTTTTTAACTACTAGTGGGGCCCACAATTTACTTTATCCTTATAAAGTTGCTTTTGAACACTCGACATTGATTATTTCTTTATCCTTGAACATTAACCCTCAGTACCATATACCATTGGACTTCTCTCATCGATAGCTTTGTTTTGATAGTAATTTTACATATTTACAAAATTACCCTTAACCCAAGGTTAAATTATAATTTTTGAAACTTTTGAGTCATTAGATGTAATTTTTCCCAAGGGCTTTTTCTATTCTCATTCCATGTAATTTTATAAATTTTTGGGATATAGTTATGATTTTTATAATTCTTTAGAGGCAAAAATATAATTTCTCCTTTTTTTATCCTATCAAGAAAAATGATTTATTCACCATATTTTCTGCAAAATGGTGTTTATCCGTTTTGATGAATTCCTTGTACATTTAATATTACCATTTATTATTTTCTCTTTCATTACCTGATATCCAGTAAAATTTTGGGATATTACATATATCACATGATATGTGTAATGATACAACACCCTGTGGGTGTGATATGAATGAAAATTAAGTGTATATAAAAGTTATATTTGCCTATACTTTATTGAACCTTCTATAAAACATGGTTTGTTAAGTGTAAAATCTTCATAGATCAATAGTAAATTTAGGAATCCGAGTGTGAAATACTTGATCTGATGAATTGAAATTTAGTGAACACAATTTCTTCAATGTAAAACTGAGGTAATTTAGTGTAAAACATTCAAACATAAGTAGTAAATTCATGGATCATCGTGTCAAGTATTGGATCTGACCTCATGAAAAATTTAATCAACATAATTTCAGTAGTATGAAATTCCAGAAATTTAGTGTCAAATATATTAACCTCAGTAGTAACTACAAGGTTCCAAGTGTCAAATACTGGATTTGACTACGTGAAACATGTAATGAACACAATTTCATAGTGTGAAATTGGGGAAGTTTAGTGTCACATATTTGAATACGCGTAGTAAATCCTGGGTTTCGAGTGTTAAATACTAGATTTGACCACATGAAAAAGTTAATGACCACAATTTTATTAGTGTGAAATTGGGGTAGTACAATGTCAAAAATTTGAATATAAGAAGAAAATCTTGAGTTCCAAGTGTGAAATTAGGGAAGTACAGTGTCAAATATTTGAATACGAGTAGTGAATCTTGGGTTCCGAGTGTCAAATACTGAATCTAACCATATGAAAAAATTAATGAACACAATTTTATAAATGTAAAAATAGGGAAGTTCAATGTCAAATCTTCACATGTAAGTAGTAAATCCAGGGTTCTGAGTGTCAAATACTGGATTTCACCATAAAAAATTTGATGAATATAATTTCATCAATGTAAAATTGAGGAAGTTTAGTGTCAAATCTTCAAATGTAAGTGGTAAATCTTGGGTTCTGAGTATCAAATACTGGATCTGACCACATGAAAAATTTAATAAACACAATTTCATCCATGTGAAATTAGGGAAGTTCAATGTTAAATATTTGAATATGAGTAGTAAATTGTTGGTTCAAAATGTCAAATACTAGATTTAATCACATGAAAAATTTAACGAAGACAATTTTGTAAGTGTAAAATTTGGGAAACTCAGTGTTAAATCCATATATGTGAGTAGTAAACACAAGGTTCCGAGTGTCATATACTCGATCTAACCACAAAAAAAATTTATTCAACATAATTTGATCAGTGTGAAATTAAGGAAGTCCAATGTCAAATCTTCACATGTAAGTAGTAAATCCTGGTTTCCGAGTGTCAAATACTGCATTTGACCACAAAAAGTTTAATGAACACAATTTCATCATTGTGAAATTGAAGATGTTCAGTATCAAATATTTGAATACGAGTAGTAAATCTTGAGTTTTGAGTCTCAAATAATGGATCTGATCACATAAAAAATTTAATGAACACAATTTTATCAGTGTGAAATTTTAGAAGTTCAATGTCAAATCTTTACATGTAAGTAGTAAATTTAGGGTTTCAAATGTCAAATACAGGATCCGATCACAAGAAAAATTTAATAAACACAATTTCATTAGTGTGAAATTAGGGAAGTTTAGTGTTAAATATTTGAATATAAGTAGTAAATCCTGGGTTTTGAGTGTTAAATACTGGATCTAATCACATAAAAAATTTATTGAACACAATTTTATTAGTGTGAAATTGGGGAAGTTCAGTGTCAAATATTTAATTATGTGTAGTAAATCCTAGGTTTCGACTAAGATTTGACCACATGAAAAATTTAATGAAAACAATTTCATTAGTGTGATATAGAGAAAGTTCAGTGTCAAATCTTCACATATAAGTAGTAAATCCTGGGTTCTAAGTGTCAAACACTGGATCTGACCACATGAAAAATTTAAAAAACACAATTTTATCAGTGTGAAAATGAGGAAATTCAATGTCAAATAATTGAATACAAGTAGTAAATCATTGGTTCCAATTGTCAAGTACTGGATCTGAACACATGAAAAATATAATGAATACAATTTGATCAATGAGAAATCGGAGAAATTCAGTGTCAAATCTTCGCATATAAGTAGGAAATCAAGTGTTCCGAGTGTCAAATGTTGGATCTAACCACAAGAAAAATTTAATGAACGCAATTTTATCAGAGTGAAATTAGGGAAGTTCGGTGTCAAATCTTCACATGTAAGTAGTAAATCCTAGATTCAGATGTCAAATACTGGATTTAATCACATGAAAATTTTAATGAACACAATTTCACTAGTGTGAAATTCGAGAAATTCAGTGTCAAATATTTCAATACGAGTATTAAATTTTGGATCCTGGGTGTTAAATACTAGATCTGACCTTATGAAAAATTAAATGAACACAATTTCATTACTGTGAAATTGGGTAACTTCAGTTTCAAATCTTCACATGTATGTATCAAATCCAAAGTTCTGAGTGTCAAATACAGGATTTGATCACATGAAAAATTAAATAAACACAATTTCATTAGTGAGAAATTGAGGAAGTTCAGCAACAAATCTTCATATGCAAGTAGTAAATCCAGGGTTCTGATATCTAATACGGGATCTAACGATAAGAAAAATTTAATTAACACAATTTTATCAATGTAAAATTCGAGATGTTAAGTGTCAAACCTTCATATGTAAGTAGTACATTCTGGGTTTCGAGTGTCAAATACTGGATCTAACTGCACGAAAAATTTAACGAACACAATTTCATTAGTGTGAAGTTGCAGAAGTTCAATGTCAAATATTTGAATACAAGTTGTAAATCCTGGGTTCTGGGTGTTAAAAACTGGATCTAACCACATGAAAAAATTAATAAACATAATTTCATCAGTGTGAAATTGGGTAAGTTCAGTGTCAAATCTTCATGCATAAGTAGTAAATCCAGGGTTCCGAGTGTCAAATACTAGATCTAGCCACAAGAAAAATTTAATGAACACAATTTCATCAATGTGAAATTAGGAAAGTTGAGTGTCAAATCTTTATGTGTAAGTAGTAAATCCTGGGTTCCAAGTGTCAAATACTGGATTTGACCACATGAAAATTTTAATGAACACAATTTTATCAGCGTGAAATAGGAGAAGTTCAATGTCAAATATTTGAATATGAGTAGTAAATCTTGGGTTTCAAGTTTCAAATACTAAATTTAAGCACATGAAAAATTTAATGAACACAAATTCAATAGTGTGAAATTGGGGTAATTTAGTGTCAAATATTTGAATAAGAGTAGTAAATCCTAGATTCCGAGTTTCAAATATTGGATTTGACCACATGAAAATCTTTGACACAATTTCAATAGTGTGAAATTGGCGAAGTTTTGTGTCAAAACATCACATGTAAGTAGCAAATGCTAGGTTTTGAATGTAAAATACTGGATCTGACCATATGAAAAATTTAACGAACACAATTTCATCAGTATCAAATTGGGGAACTTTAGTGTCAAATCTTCTCATGTAAGTCATAAATCCAGGTTTTTGAGTGTCAAATACTAGATCTAACAACATGAAAAATTTAAAAAACACAATTTCATCAGTGTGAAATTGGAGAAGTTCAGTGTCAAATCTTCACATGCTAGTAGTAAATCCTGGGTCCTGAGGATTCAATACTGGATATAACCACAAAAAAAATTTAATGAACATAATTTCATTAGTGTGAAAATAGGGATGTTCAGTGTCAAATCTTCACATGTAAGTTGTAAATTTTGGGATCCAAGTGTCAAATATGGGATCTGACCATTTAAAAAGTTTAATGAACACAATTTTATCAGATTGAAATTTGGAAAATTGAGTGTCAAAATGTTCACATATAAGTAATAAATCTAGGGTTATGAGTGTCACATACTGGATCTGGCAACATAAAAAACTTAAAAAACAAAATTTCATCAATGTGAAATTGCAGAAGGTCAAAGTCAAATATTTGAATACGAGTAGTAAATCCTGAGTTCCTGGTGTTAAATACGAGATCTAACCACAAGAAAAATTTAATGAACACAATTTCATTAGTATGAAAATAGGGAAATTCAGTGTCAAATCTTCACATGTAAGTTGTAAATTCTGGGCTCAAAGTGTCAAATATGGGATTTGGCCATATGAAAAATTTAATGAACGTAATTTCATCAGTGTGAAATTGGGAAAATTCATTGTCAAATGTTTACATGTAAGTAGTAAATGCCAATGACACTTAGTTAACTTGGGACCAAGTTAAGGACAATGTAATGAGGGTTGTTACATGAGACAGATTTGAATGATACTTCTTGAGTTAAAACATGTGGAAAACATCATACAATCCAACGAGAATAAGCGATAGCGCCACTCAATACGCCACTGGCCAATACGCTCCAAATTTTGATATGGACTTATATATAGCGGAGTGAGCCTCTTTGCTTGAATTGATCTCCTTGCACCTGTAATAGGAGTGAACTTTAGAAATACATGATCTCTGGCATCAAACTCCAATGGTCTCCTCCTTCTATCCACATAACTCTTATGCCGACTCTAGGCAGTCAAAAGCTTTTGTCGAATACTCTCTATTTGTTTAGAGGTTTGGTCCACAATGTCTAGGTGCAAAAGACTCCATTCACCAAGTTCAACCCAACATAACGACAATCTGTACTTCCTGCCATACAAAGCTTCAAACGGAGTGATTTGCAAACTCGAGTGATAGCTATTGTTATAGGCAAATTCAACTAATGGCAGATATTGATCCCAATTGCCTTTATTCTCTAGAACACACGCCCGCAGTATGTCCTCCAAAGTCTGAATCGTCCTTTTAGTCTGCTTATCATATTGAGGGTGATAAGTAGTACTAAAACTCAACTTCGTTCCCATAGCCTTCTGAAGAGATTTCCAAAACTTGGATGTAAACTTAGGATCTCTGTCCGACACAATATTCATCAGGACCCATGCAGTCTCACAATCTCATTCACATATAACTGGGCCAACTTTTCTATCGTAATGGTCTCCTGAATTGGAAGAAAATAGGCCGACTTTGTCAATCTATCCACAATTACCCATATTGCATTATGTCTTGAAACGGTCCTTGGTAATCCCATCACTAAATCCATGGAAATGCTATCCTATTTCCACTCCAGAATCTCCAAAGGTTGCAATGTTGGAGTTGGAATTTGAGTGAAATTGTTGTCTACGATTAGATTGGGACTATAATGACTTGTAGGAGTTGGAATCAGGTCAATCGAAGGTTGGAGTACAAAATTATGTGCATTGAAAGTTCGGTTGAAAAATCAGTAATTTGCTAATATGGTTACTGATATGGGTGCCACGGCGCTAGAAGCTTGGTCATGGCGCTACACCATTTTGCTTCTCAGAGGCTGCAGCGCCATTATTAAGGCTGCATTTTCAATATTAATTTGTCTTGTTTTATTTCATTTGGCCAGTTTTTGAGGTTTTATGTGATATCTGGAGGTCTGTTTTAGTAGGTTGTTACACTATGTCCATTTAAGGAATTTTAATTTTTGGGGTTCCTAATTTAGAAATATTTGTCTTGGGAGGTACTCATTTGGAATTTTCCCACCTAAAAATGTTGGTGTTGGGACAGTTGGGTGTGATTTGGGCAAATCATGTGGTTTAGTCAACGTCATCCTCTCTTGTTAACCCCATATATAGAATATAGTGGGTAAATTTATTTCTTTAATTCATTTAATTTGACCTCTCAACTTTCAAGTACCATCATATTATTTTTTATTTGTATTTTATATTTTAAAACACTTCTTTATTTTTAAAATGATCTATTAACTTTTTTTTGAATGTTCAAATGTTTCTCATTAAATATGGAAGTGAAAATTAAAAGCTTAATGGGCAATATGCAATGCTGATGAGAGTACTTGATGGTTGAGATTAATAATTTCAGTATATATATCATGTGAAATATCTTTCTGACTAAAAAATGTAATAAGGAAGAGTTCTTCGTTTTAATATGCAACTGTTCTTGTTCTTGCCTCCATTTCTACTAAAGCTTGGAATAAGTCGGCGTACATATAACTAATCGCAACTGTATGTATGTATGCATATGTGTATTATATATGTATATATATAATATTACTGACTCATTTTTGGTTTAATTGTGATGGTAGACTTGCTTTTAAGATCTCATCAGGAAACTAGTTGGATACTTCATTATGCTTTGTCATTCGTCCATGGGTCTTTGTCAATTGCGATAGCTTCGATTTTTCTATGATTTGTTGATATTGTGTAATTAACAAGTTTCTTTTTTTTTTTGTCTTTTTATATAAAGACATTCTGTTTTTTTTTTCTCTGATTAAACTCTCCCTTGTTACATTTTCTAGTCAGAACCTGAAGGCATTTATCTTTCATTAATTGTCCTTCGTTCTTCCAGGTTCCAAATTGAACGATCGATGCTAAAACTAGAATATCTAGTTCAATCTGGCATCAAACACGAATAATTGTTTTAGAAATTGCCTGCTGTTTGGGAAAGGTTCACATCTCATTGATTCAGCTAACGTTTAATGTAGTCATAAATTGACTTATATGACAGATTATGTGTAATGATTTTAAATTTTTTTAAAAATATACAATGTGAAATCTTATATCTATTATAGTAGTGAATTTCATCTGTATGTTAAACTCACACACACATATAGAAGTGGATTTCACAATCATGTGTCTATTACTCCCACTACATGAGATGAAATCACTCTACAAGCTACTCCCTCTGTTTTTTAATATGAGAGATAAAAAAATAAAATTACACAAATAAAAAAAAGTAATAAATTTGTCTGGAATATAAAATAATTTTTAAAAATACCATCATTCAATATTAGTAACTTTTATATCATGTAATTAATATAAATAAATTGTATTGAAAAAATATCATTTTAATTAAGGTATTTTTTAAAAAAGTTTATTATATACGCTAAACAAACCCATTTATCTCTTATATTCATTTGTATTGAAAAAATATTATTTTAATTAAGATATTTTTAAAAAAAATTATTAAATACACTAAACAAATCCTTTTTTCCCTTATATTTTGAAATATAAAAAATTTTTAAATTATCCCTTATATTAAAAAACAGAGAAAGTATATATTATTGTCTACTAAGAATCCTATTTTGACAAGATTAGTATGTTCACTAGTTAAAGCAAATTATAAATAAAAAAAACTATACCCTTTGGACTTATTGGTAACAGCTTATATTTGTTGGCATGAAAGTCAATAGCTAAATTGGTAAAAAAAAAAAAAAACAATAGCTGAAAATTGTTGCCAAATTTTGGTCATCAAAACCATTAACTATTATCCCACTTAGGGCAACTGGTTTTACCTGTTGCAGAAGACAATCATTGTTGCGGTGGGATTACCCTAGCGCGCACTACATAGGGTACTGGGAGAACTGGTAAAACCGGTTGTCCAATTAACTAAATCCGCGCTAGTGAGATAACCCAGTGAGATCCAGGTCCAATTTTGTATGCTTACGGTCGTCCAGCTTTTTTTTTTTTGTTTTTTGAAGGATACGGCCGTCCAGTTTTGTTTCTGGTGTTTGATTGCCTAAGTGATTGTTAAGTAACACTTTACCAACTGAGTTTGGGACATCAAACTTGGTTTGATATATTTAAGATTTGTTTAGTTTAATTTTTTATTTCCGTTAAGGAATCACTTTCAACCCAAAATGGAGTTTTAGTATGAGCAAGGTAAGGACATACTTTTCCGTTCTACTTCTTCATTTTTATCTACATTTATTTTAAAATCAAATAAAGATAAATCAATAAAAATGAAAAAAAATGAAAAAATTGAAAACATAAAATTTTCATAAAATTTCTCCTATCCATTGACCAAAATACCTCTTCAAAATTTTAATTTCCATGAACCATGACCTGTAAAAAAATATTATATCAGATATACTATGTTTCCAATTAAATAAATGAAGATTAAATTTTAGTCTAAGGAAATTAAAATAATCATGAGGTAAAGTTTAAGCTCAATTTTAAGAAAAAATATGAGTTTTATCCAAACCAATTTTCAAATAAATTATCTAAATAAAAACACATTAGTCAAAAATCAATTTTTATGATAATTACGTTACAAAACTAATTTTATCAAAATTTATTTTTAACTAACTGAAAACTAAATAGGCCTTAAAGTGTGAGATTAGTGGAGGGCTCAAACTTCAAACCTGGCATATAAGATAAGGATACAACCTTCCAATTATTATATATATATATATATATATGTGTGTGTGTGTGTACACTCTCACCAGATTTAAATAAATGATTTTTTTTAACTTAATCCTAAATATAAGATAATTTTCAAATTATGAGGTAATATTTATTACATATTTTTAAAAAAATACTTTTATTTAATTTATCTAAAAAAATAATGAAAAAAATTAAATAAGAGTAATTTTAAAAATATGCTTTGATTTTCAAAAAAAATAAAGATTATTAAGTGATTTTAATTTTTATCTTTAATTTGTGTGATTCAGTTCAAAATATTTTATATTAAAGATCGGAAGAAAGTTTATGTAAAAATCAATTTAAAACAATTTATGACTTCGCCATTTAGTTTAGTGGGGTTTTCTTGTACTTTTCTTTCTAATTTGCATTAGTGTAAGAGTTTTATGAGGAGAGGTGATAGACATTGGTTGGTTTATTTTTAATCAGCTATATGCTTATTCTTATAAGAAAACCTGTATATTCAAGGGAAATACATATGATGTCTAATGTCATATTTTTCATATGAATAGAATTTAAAAAAGAAAAATAAGTAAACTATTAGAGAAAGTAAACTTTATATATATATATTGACCTCTTATCACGATAATATATATAAATATGTATATAGACTTAATTAGGAACAAAGCTCAAAAGTTATGGAGTACGTATAACGAAGTTGACGGCTATTTCAGTTTTTTCTTTAAAAATAAAAAATCTGCTTGTGTGTGTTGGACTATAGTGAGATGGATACCTATTTCTCTCTAATTTTTTTTTTTAAATAAGTGTGGGTCAGGAATTTTTCAAACCGCCAATACTAATATATGTAATATTAATTAATTATTAATAACGTAATTCCTTCGAGCAAACGAAGGAAGGTTTTTCCCCACATCGACCCCGACTCTAATTCAGACTTTCACAGATGTGCAGAGGCAAATGTTGTGTTCGGCCGTAAATACTTTTCTCCACTAAATTATTTTATTTTATAATTTATAATGAATATACTTGTAACCATGGATCATATCAATCAACTTATTTTTTAATTTTAATTTTTAATCTGTTATATGCTTAATATAATAAAATCTGTATTCGTGACAATAGATATGACCAAGTTAACGGTTTTTTCAGTTTTTTTTCTAAACAAAAATAAATCCGCTCGTGTGTTGGACTCTGGTGAGATCGATATCTATTTCTCTCTAAATTAAAAAAAAAAGTGTGGGTCAGGAATGTTTCAAGTCGCCAATACTAATATATTTAATATGAACTATTGTATAAAAAAAGCCAATTATTAATAATGTAATTCCGTCGAGCAAACGAAGGAAGATTTCCCTCCTCTTTGACCCCGACCCTAATTCAGACTCTTACTAGAAAAAAAAAAAAAAAAAGATGTGCGGAAGCAGGTGCCGTGTTCCTCCGTAACTACTTTTCTTCACTAAATTATTTTATTTTATAATTTATAATGCATATACTATTTTTTTTAACTTTAATTTTTTAATCTGTTATATGCTTATTCTTATAATAAAACCTGTATTCATGAAAACAGATATGACCAAGTTAACGGTTTTTTCAGTTCTTTTTTTTTTAAAGAAAAAACTGCCTGTGTGTTGACTATGGTGAGATCGATATCTATTTATATCTAAAAAAAATAATAATAATAAGTGTGGGTCGGGACTGTTTCAAACCACCGATACTAATATATTTAATATTAACTATGGTATAAAAATGCTTAACTAATTATTAATAATGCAATTCCCATGTTGACAATAAAAAAATAATGCAAGTCCTTCGAGCAAACGAAGGAAGGCTTTCTCTCCCCTTGACAAAGACTCATGGAAGAAAGACAAGGCACAATGAATTTCCACCAAGTTTCCTGATGAAATTGAAAACAAGCCTATCATCAAAATTAATGATGCTTAATTACTTCTCCTATTTTAACTAATGTCTAAATAGGCTATTTAATGAAGAGAATAGCTAGAATAAATTATTGAATGCGCTAGACATAAGCTATTTGTCTCTTATAAAAAGTCCCTTATATTCAATGTCAAAAGAAATAAATATTAAAATGATATGATTACTTTTAGTATTATTCTTGTTCTGATAGATGCTATAAGACTAATTCAAGTTGTCTTGAGTGGTAGAGGTTTTCATTTAATATTTGTATATGAAACAAACTTGATTGAGAAATAAAGGGATACTTTTAGTCTGCCACAAAAAATAAGAAATAAAAAATAAAATGGTGTAGGCGTAAATTTTATGATTTAAGGACATAAACCACATATCAAACAAGGTTTCTATTTTGTTACTAGACAGAAAATTCACAATATCAAATTAAAACATCACAGGCAACAATAAATAAAAAAAAAAAGGCCAAGGCCCACACAACCAGACTCGATCCAAGCCACAAACCCACACCAACACAAAAATCCCAAGCACATGAACTAATACAAGCACAGAAATATAAACAAAACGATAGCACAACAAATCGAAACAACCCGAACCCTAATCCACATTCAAGATCCGAAACCCTTATCTGGCTGTGAAATTCAGCCGTTATAGCCCCATCAGAGTTTGCTGGCAGCAACACACCATCATCCACAAGGATGGGAGTTCAAAGAAACATTCCACTGGGTCTCATCCCCTTTATCGATGCAACTATATCCCACTTAGTAGTTCTACTTCTACGAACTAATTAACTTTTGAATTAACCAAAATAACATTTTTCTAATAATAGTATATAAATTAAGCAATAGTTGAATTTTAGAAAACAGACATAGAAAATCACTAAAAAATCTCAAAACATAAAAATATTTATTAAGAAGTCTCAACATTAAAAAAATATTACACCCTATATTTGTTAGGCATAGAAGTCAACTATATATTTTATAATTTATGAAATGTAACTGAAAAAATTATATAGATATACAATTTATGTAGATGCCATTACATATGCCATATAGCTAGAATCTTAACCTATTATCTGAATTGCTAGTATGAATCTCCATACATATATATATATATATATGTGGTAATATACATTATTTTATATATACTAGTCTAAATCACTATCCCAGAGTTTTTTCGGGTTTAGCACGCTCAACCAAATCCTCCAGCTTTGTAAGCAGCTTCCCCATGTCATCTATCAGCTGCTCTGTCTTCTCCGAGACTTCATCAATACACGCTTCTTTTTCTTCAAGTGATAATGTTTAAAGCCTGCCATTTTGCTGGCAACTATTGTCTATCAACGGCGTCAATTCTTTTGGAATTAAAGAAAGTCTTTCTTCACCTTTTTTGTTCACAGATGTATAAATAAGCTGGATTTCTATTCATGAAAATGTTAAATTTTTACTACTTATATTAGCAATTTACACATAGAAGATATAAAATAGCAAAATTGATGTCTATTTATGAGAGAGCAAAATTGGATTGACTTTCTAGGTGAAATTGTTTCTTATCTTTTTGTTTAGTCAATTCTACCCGTCCTATCCTGCAGCTTAGTGAAAAA
Organism: Adenanthera pavonina; assembly: GCA_026686845.1. Taxonomy (NCBI): domain Eukaryota; kingdom Viridiplantae; phylum Streptophyta; class Magnoliopsida; order Fabales; family Fabaceae; genus Adenanthera; species Adenanthera pavonina. The sequence goes on from JAIVEN010000017.1 coordinate 19,141,041, forward strand.
TTAATCCCCTCCTTGTGTGAAAACTAACAACTCTCAGACCAACCAATTCTTCCTCTGGTCTCTATTTTCTTGGGTGAATTCCTATCTCTGTATATTATGTATGGTGGCCTGGATAGTATTAATATGTCAATTTAGCATGATTAGCGAAATCCAAGCATTGAAAATATGCAATAGAATATGTGTCATATTTTTCGTGCATGTAAAATTGGTTTTTTGCTATTGAATATTGTATTTAGAAGATAATTAAAAAAAAAAAGCTTCATTACATATAGTAAACCTGATCACTAATATTATTATATTTTAATAGATATGATTCCACATATTTATAAAATTGAAGAAACGTTACTAAACTTATTAATAAGAAATAATTTTTAATAATTCATAATCAAGATTTTTTACGCATAAGGATTGATTAGATATTTACATTATACCATTCAATGATTTGGTGGGTTAGTACATTGGTGGCATATTAATCTATATTTATATTATCTAAAAACAGTGCCTGATAGTATATATAGTTTAAACCATCATACACACATATCTGTGTGAGTGTCTGTGTGTGATTTTTAGATAAACAGATTTAAACAATGCAATTTTAGGAATAAAAAAACGAATATTCTCTAAAATAATGCACCTGATTGATTTATATTTATATATTCTCAGAAGCATACAATAAAATTCAATATATAAAATTAAGGTGGTTATGGATTTAATTTGGAGAGGGATGTATCTTAATGATTAAATAAAAGATATATATTATCAAATTTAGGAAATTATGTATCTAAAATAATATATATATATATGTATGTATGTATACCAAACCATGCATACCCAAAAGTGGATCAAGATGATTTTGAGTGACGATATCAATCAATAAAATCACATTAACAATTATTATTATTAAATATCATTTTTAAATGAATAAAATGCCACGCGTTCGACTTGAACGGTAATTCACATGAGCCACCCCAAACGCCCACACATATGAATGCGGCCCCTTGAAATTTTTTTGCTAATTACTGTAAAACTCAGTTTGTTTTGAGGGCAAAAGTGGTTTGAGGGCAAAACTCAATTTGATAAAGTTGAGTGTATTTGTTTGCTTTTTCCTTTTCCGTTTCAAACTCATTCTGCAGAAAACGGGTTTTGGGAGGAAGCCAGCTGTGTGCCGCTTTTCCGTTCAACTTTTTCATTTTTACCTATATTTATTTTAAAGTCAGCTAAAAATAAACTAATAAAAATAATAAAAAATAAAAAATTAGGAAAATAAAATTTCCATAAAATATTTTTTATTTATTGACTAGAATATTCCTTCAAAATTTTAATTTTTATAGATCATGACCTGTAAGAAAATGTTATATCCGATATATTATGTTCTCAATTAAATAAATGCAGATTAAATTTTAGTCCAAGTAAATTAAATTAATCATAAAATAGAGTTTAAGCTCAATTTAGAGAAAAATTATGAGTTTTGTCAAAACCAATTTTCAAATAAATAATCTAAACATAAACACGTTAGTCCAAAACCAATTTTTATCATAATTATGTTACAAAACCAATTCTATCAAAACTCATTTTCAACCAACTGAAAACCAAACGGACCCTAAAATAATGCCATACAATTGCCAAAACGAGAGAGAAGCCTCAAAAGTCAAAACCAAAAGAACATACCAGAACAAGAAGAAAAGCAGAAGGAACGAGAAGTATTTGTAAATCAAACTCAAAATGTATACACAGTGAAATTTGAATCACTAAGCTAGGAGGACTCCAGGAGGATGGAGGAAACAAGTCCGAACTCACAATCTCGCGAATGGAAGGCGCAGGTGATCGAAGAACAAAAGGAACGAGGAGGAGGAGGTTGGCAATCCAACTCCTTTTAACTCCTCTAATGGTGGATAATGGGAGGAATATGATGGAAAGGAGTGAAAAATAGTAGTGGTTCTTGTTTATTTGCTCTCTGCCAGCTGTGAAGAGCACTAAACCAGCATGAATTGCCGCGACACAATTTACTATATGTAAATCCAACATTCTCCTTCAACCTCTTTAATCTTCCAATTAGTTCTTCAAGGGAGTTGATGTCTTCTTTGACACACCATGATTTCAAGGATCATTTTTCTCTAACTCATAAGAATACTTGCTCTCCCTGAGAATCACCTGATTAAATTCGAGTAATTCCAAAAACAGGTTTTGACGGATCTGGAGAGTTTTTCTTTTTTTATTTTAATCAATGGTATTTAAATGAATGCATGCATGAGGACGTGACAAATAAATCTCATTAATTGTGATGGGATGAATTACTTTCATTTTTATTTATATAGTATCCTTCTATTTCAAAATAATTGTAACTTTGAAATTTTTTCTTTTAATAAGTTTATATTTTTAATAATGACATTATTAGTGAGTGGTTTATATGTTCATAAATAAGGGTATTATGGTAAAATAAATTCAAATTTTGCTAATTGCTGGATTATTATTAGCTTTCTTAATTTACTTGCAAACTCTTAAATGACAATTATTCTGAAACAAATACTGTAAAGTATAGTAGTTGGAAAAAAAAACTCCATTAAACCAGGATTCGTAATTATAATTAATTATTTCATTAATTTTCATTAGTTATTGTAAATAATTATCAAAATAATATTTTGGATATTATTGCAAAAAAGCTTACGTTGCTAAATGAATGACTAGTACTATACTGTAATTTTCATTAATTATATATTCGAATTGAAGATGTATATATCGGGGAAATGCCGACTTTGGTAAAATCTTCCATCAAAATAATTTCCGATTCCGGTCTTGGCTATGTTCAACTTAGAGGCAAATGACTTTTTTCTTTTTATGATGAAGAGAAAAATGACTTTTATTGCTAAATGGTTATTGAATATTACCCAAAACACGGTGGATATTAATTAGGATCTATAATGTACAAATACGGGATATGGGTATTAGGTGCAACACGATATAATGTGTATGATACGGGAGATATACAAATAAAGTTCAAGTATATATTCAAGAAAGAAACTGATGTACCAAAAATAAAAGAAATTGAAAAAATTGAGTTTTAAATAGAGATTTTAAAAATAATATAAAAATTTCTGAAATAAGATTCTATAAAATTTTTAGTCATTTCAGAATTTTGAAGAATAAAATCAAAGATATATATATATATATAATATGTATCATAAAGTACAGTACATGTATCATTTCTGATATGTATTGGATATGAATACATTTTTTTTAAGTATCCATACAATATAAATGAAGATAAGGTTGAATGATATCATTAAAAAGATGTAAAGCATACAATACAACGATTCCTACATGAATGTTATATCTCAAAAAAAATAACGAAGAAGAGGAAGAAGAACAAAGCTCCTTAAAAAAGAACAATGCACCCAATGCTTCCTATATAAATGTCATTTCCTTAACAAACCAAAGCACATAACGATGGATTCCAACGTAAATGTTATTTCCTTCCCTTTACCCTCTGATCAATGGAAACCATTTTCATTCTCCGATTACTATAATCGATTTACTCCGAGTTTCAGTCAAGAGCCTCCTGAGCTCTGCGTTGTTCATCACGGTCGTCAATTCCAGATGATAGATATCATACTTCAAGAAATTAGCCATAGCAGCAATCATAGTAGACTTGCCGGTCTCAGGAGGACCAAAAAGTAAATATCCACGCTTCCAAGGCTTGCCTATTTTCGCATAATAGTTTTTACCATTTTTGAACTTAACAAGGTCGCTCAAAATCTCCTCCTTCTTTAGATGTAAAGCCAGAGTGTCAAAAGTTGCTGGGTGTTCAAAAACGACATGGCTCCACTTGGCGCTACACCAAAACAACCATTTTCTCACAACTATAAGCCATGAGAAAGGGAGTAAAAATCTGTGAGAAATCATTTCTCACATAAACTTGGGTGTGAGAAAATCAGCCGTAGAAAAATTAAAATTCTCACAAAATTTAGCCGTGAGAATATTCTCACAAAATTTATGTACATTTCTTTCATGAAAATTTCTCATGGACTACGTCCATGGGAATTTATCATAGAAGACGTTCCCATAAGAAATTTCTCACAAAACATGTTCGAATTTATGCACATTTCTCATGGACTACATTCATGAGAATTTCTCATAGAAGATGTTCCCATGAGAAATTTCTCACAAAACATTTTTGAATTTATGCACATTTCTCACATACTGCGTCCATGAGAATTTCTCAAAGAAGACGTTCCCATGATAAATTTCTCACAAAACATATTCCATGAGAAAGTTTTCACAGGCAAATTTCCGTGAGAATTTCTCATGAATTTTCATCTATGAAAAATTTCTCATGAAATAATCCATGAGAAATTTCATGAGAAACTAGAGAAAAAATAAAAAAAAAAATCTCACAAACTATATACGTGAGAATGCTGCAAATCAACTATGCAAAATAATAATTTCATACAAAAAGTCTCATTGATATACAATAAGATAGAATTATTTTCTAGGACACAAGCTATAATAAAAAGTAATACCCAAGATACAATTAATTTCCAAAAAATATTCTTATATAAACTAATACCTATGATACAATTATCCCGATCATATTAATCCAATGTCCCTAGCTACCGTGAAGGAGAACTCCAGCATCATAACCCATGGCATAGTAGTCCATAGCATCATAGTTAGCAAATCACATCTCCCTTAAGAGCTGCATATTATGATTAACCAGCAACTTTCCACCCGAACCAAGCCTTTGCAACTAATTCTATCCTGAAGCAAAAGTAATGGCATACAAAATATCATATAGTTGGCATAAAAAATATACCTTATACAGCTTCAAATTGTTTTTAAGACATATTATGAAATATAAGGTCCATAATAAAAACTAAGTTCCATTGAAACAAACCTCTTACTTTTGACAAAAGATAATTATATACAATGGAAAAACAACCCAAAAACAACAAAATTTCTGCCCTAATATTAGAACAAAGTTTCAACTTTAAGCAACCACCAACACCACAAAATTAAGGAACCAAAGTAACAAAAGCTTTAGAAGAATAAGTTACCTCTTATATCCTTCTTCTCCTTAATTCTTCCATAAATGAAACAATTAGTCACAAGTTTAATGAAACCACCAGAGTTTCATGTCTTGATGATTGCCTGCTTTAAAAAATTCAGAATTAGGAAAACATGGTCACAAATAAGCAACATGACATACCATTAACAACTGCTTTATTCCTAGGAATTTCAATCAGCTTCAGAATCATTAACCAAAGTCACAACAATGTATGGGCAAAGACTATAAGCACAAGTACAAAACCCACTTTACTATCAATTACTGAAATGACAAAATTGTTTGCACACCTCTTGGTATCTGTTGGCTATACAGAGGGTCAATAAAAGCTTATCAAGATTGACACATTAGGTGAGCCTGTTATTGTCTTTGGTGTAATAAATATGTGCCAAAATATTATATCTACCTTGAATATCATAAGAAAGCCAGGTTCTTTCAAGTTCAACTAGGACATAAGTAACGTGGGAACTTCTACCTGTGCATCTTGTCAAATATAGACCTGTAACATTTCAGTGCAAATCAAAGATTTCAAACCTCAAATTGGAGATTTTATATATGTTGGAGCATTGCTCATACATGGGACTCCCATTATCTGATTCTTGGTGTGGATGAAATCCCTTCTCTTGGCAACCCTTTAGAATATTCATTCCATCAAGGTTAGTTAACCGAAAGAGTCTGCAGCTCTTGCAGCCAATCTCACATTATTAAGTTGTCAACATACAATAGGTCCAAATAACAACGAAATAGAATAATCACCACAGTGCCATCCTAACTTATTCATTGAAAGAGAATAACCATTGCACATTCAGAACTGATTTGCATCATTAGAAAGCACCATATTCTTTGTATGACATCACTCATATTGGAAAAGAGGTTTACATTATTTGAAGAGAAACTAGAACAAACAAGGCTAGTTCTATTCAAAATTTGCTAAACTTCTCCCTAGTTTCATTTTCTTGCTCTTAAATGCAAATTGGATGCATATTAAACACATGATTTTGTGCTCAAATATATACATAAAATTTAGACAAGAACGTCCAGTAAACTGCAGAAAAGATACTCAGTTTTCATGACCTACAACACCTCTACCACCTAAGAGCCAAAATGATCAAAGGGAATTTAGGAAATTTGGACTAAGAAGTATCATAGAAGGCAATGATCAGAGCTTGAGGTATTTTAGGAGCCAGGACAATGGCAAAAGCCTCAGAAACCATTACCTGAAAATGCAACACCAAACCATCAAACTTTTGAATATCATTCTGGAGAATGTTTGAATATTGGTATCATGCCATCATTAGCAATCCGTGGCCTATAACCCAATTTATTTGTAAGATTACTTATAGCAATAGACTAGTTTAACATAAAGTGGGCAGACATTACCGGGCTTCTAAATAAATTCCTATGAACATTGCAATGAAGTCAGGCACTAATTAGCTCCTGTGCCTTAGTCTTCTTCTGTCCTGAAATGAACTCATTAATTCTTTTAAATGCTTATATACAGAATTAAGTTGCTAATGCAGCCTAAAGCTAACATTAAGGAAGAAAGGAAAAGGAAGGATAAAAAAAAACTGATGGATTGTGATATACAAGATGGATTTATATCATGTACTTTTCAACCATTTGAAGGATTTATTGATCTTAATCACTTGCATGTAATTATTTTAACCCTAATTCAGATTATAAGGATATAATTATCCCTGCATGGGGTAATAGCATAAGTAACTAATCTTCACGCCTTTCACCCCTAATCTACTAATGGCTGCCATAACAATGGGTCAAGGAACTTTTAAGCTAGATAGATGTTATTCCAATATTTTGTTCACAAAACAAGATTCTTATACTAAGGGCATGTAGGGATAGGTTCACTCAAAACAGGACAGACCCTAAACGAAGAACATACAAACAAGCAAAAATAAAGACTCATCAACCAAGATACAGCAGCAGGATGGACCAATAACAACATAGCCCCAGAATTTATCAAGTCTCATATAGGAGACAGAAGGCAAAGTTCCTGAATCATTTAAAACTACCCTAAAACTGACTAAAGAAATAAGTATCCATTAACATAGAGTAGTTACACAATCTATGATTCCATAACGAAATTCAACGGACAAGAAGGTGTTTTACTGGACCGAAGTCTCCTTGCTCTTTCTCTTCCTATTCAAATCGCTCAATCTCCTCCTCCCGCTCCTTCATCCTGTTCTGCCTTACTCTCTCTGCAAATGTTTACTTGTAGGACTTCAAGCGAGTTAAGAAAACAAAATGGAGCACCCACAAATGAAAGAAGCAAGCCACAAGTTAAGCAGAAGACGCACGACGAGGAAGCTTAATAGCTTCAATGAAGGAGCAAGCCATAAACGGAACAATGGAACAAAAACTACAGCGGAAGAATAGAACACGAAATGAACAGAGGAGTGAAGGAGCAATGAACGTGCGAATGAAATTAGGGACTGCGAGTAATGTGATCTCTGCCAAGTGAAATTAGGGCTTGCCAGAGAAAAAGAGTCGCTCAAAATTTCTACCGCGAAGAATGAAAAAGTTTTGCCTTGCGCGGAAGGCAGGTTGGGTATTTAGTAGGCAATAGCGATGGACACAAAACTACTTATATTAATTTAGTGAGAAAATAAATCTCGCTATTTTCTCGCAATTTGGGTTAACTTAGTGAAAATTAAAAATGTCTCTCTATTTTCTCACTAATCATGTCTATTTAAGTGAGGCATAAAATAAAATAGAGCTCGCTAATTTCATTGCTAAAATTAATATTAACTATGAATTATTCTATTCCTTACTAATCCCTTGTTGATTTACTCATTTAGTGAAAATAAGTTATCTTTTACTACATTTACTCGTTAAAACTAATTTTTCTAATATTGTATATTGGGCTAAATATAAATATATATTGACATAATATATGTTAATACATATATATTTGATTCCATGCTAAATTATTTTTTATTTTTCATTTTTTATTTTATTTAATCTATACAAATAAGTATATATTGATACATATATATATATATATATATTGGATTCCATTTATCTAACCATTTTACATTTTCTTTTCACTTGATTAAAATTTCCTAGATATTAGGACTTCCATGGTCTTCCCAGTTTCCATCTTTTAATTAGGAAGAGTAATAATATAATTATTCTAATTTCTAATATTAATAAATAATTATTTTAATAAGAAAAGTTCTCAATTTTATTTTTTTATTTTAACCCGTTAATTATTTAAATACTAGGGTGAAATCTCTATCTAACATATATAAATAATTAAATATTAATTTTTTAAAAAATATATAATTTAAATATTTATTAAATTAATATAAAATTTATTGAAATTATTTTTGCAACATCAAAATCTATTAAAATTAAATACTCACAAGAAAAAATACAATAATTATAAAATTGTAATAACCTTAAAAAATAAAATTGTCTTAATATAACCAAAATTTATATTTTTCCATTAAATAATATTTACTTATCTTTTGTATGGTATAGTAGTGAATTTTTTCTATGATAAATTTTTCAATTTGAATTATTAAAAATGTATTTTCTATTTTATTATACCCTTTTATTTTGTTAATAAATTGAGAGTATAGTCAAAATTAAGAGGTGAACCATGTTGAATTAACGGTAGAAACTAGAAAATTAAGTAGTAAAAAAGTGAATTTGTAATTTACCAAAGATTAATAAAAATTTATAAGGAAGTTCTTAGAATTATGGGACGGCTATCCCTAAATCATAATACATAGATCCAATGAAGATGTGCTCATAAAAAACAGTCCCTGTCTCAGTGACAACTCCTCGCAACGCGCCCCTAGGCTCAGGCCGAAGTCCTCGAAGATAGCCACACTCTTTGGTGCTTACCATGGACGACAACCAAGAGATCACCGACGAGTTTCAGAGGGTCAAGCTCTGGTGGGTTTCCTACAAAACCACTCACAGAACGTCAACGATGCTGTTCTCGCTCAACCCTGCTGATTCCGATGAGGGGAGATCCTTGACTCTCACCTTTCACAAGCGTCATCGAGACCTCGTCACTCGTCAGTACCTCAGACACGTGTTGGATGAAGGGAAGGCCATTGCCTCCAGAAACAGGCAAATCAAGCTTCACTCTAACGACCATGGCTGGTATGAAAACACGAACACCATGACATAGGGAAGGTGAGTTTGGCGGCAAAAGCTCGAAGACGATCACGAAGAACATAACGAAATTACCGAACATGGCTTTGAGAAACATGAGAGTGGCCATGATTGAGCCTAAATTGAGCCCACACCGTCGCCATCTCCATCCTCTTTTAGTCTGGGCTCTCTCAGTTCAACAAGAAGAAATGTTGTGGTGATGTGGACTGTTTCACCCACTCACCCACTCACCATGGGTATATGTAATGAAAGTTTTTAATTTGCGGGTGAAAGTGCACTGTGGGTTTTCCTCTCCAAGTGTTTCTTTTGCCTGCAAAAATCAGCAATCAATATATCAATGGTATTATATAAAATTTATAACAAGATATATTATTACTGACTCATATCAAATAATAATACAAAAAAAGACATTGTGGTTCGCTTCAACTCCCACAAGACTACTTTTGTCCTACTCACACCGCAGTGGTAGTGTAGCTATTTTGTCTTACTGATTCCACAGCCAAGCGCCACTTGTAGCTGGCCGCAGCTTTCCCCACGATGGTGATTTTTTTAAGTTTTGAGTGAAGTTTTGGGGTAATTAAAGGTAGGTTGTTACACATTACCAAAGAAAAAAAAATCAAACATGCATATATAAAGGCCGATGCCATGTATTGGCCTTGTCGTTATATAGTAGATACCATGAAGACAAATATAATTACTAGAATTTATATACAGGGAGACAAGTCTAGAATCTAAACCTATTATTTGAATCAATATTCCGAATTTACACACACACACATATATATACATATATATATATATATGTATATATATGTGTGTGTGTAAATTCGGAATATTGATTATATGTATAGTATGTATACATACACACAAATATATGAAAAGACATATTTATTTTTACACATATGCATATATATATATATATGTATTATACATATATATATATATATATATATGTATATATACTCCCATCGTCCCTAATTATAAGAAACAAATAATTACCTCATTAATATCAAGAAAAAAATAGTTTTAGTAGTTAAACTTATTATTTGTGCTATAATTTTAACTTTTTTCAGAATTTTCCACATTAAAAGTCTGAAGTGAGACTAATTAAATACTAGTAATTATCAACACAATTTTAATTACCAATGGTATAAATGGAAAATTATATTAATTATTAGATAAATTTTATCCATGTCTCTTATATTTTGGAATAAATAAAGAGTTCTAAAATTCTCTTATAATTGGAGATGGATGGAGTATTACTTTATAAATAAACATATATATATATATATATGGTAAGACACATTATGTTATATATATACTTCCTCCATTCCTTATTATAGATCACTTTTAATAGCTCCGCATGGATTAATGAAGTTAGTTAAAAAATAGATTTTACCATTAAATTTGTCAAATATTAGCTCTATTTTTCTAAATTATCCTTAATTAAATACAATAACTATTTACAACCCATCTTAATTAAATGCAAATATATAAAGTAAAAGATTTAGGACTTTATCTTATATACTTAACTAGCAATGCACCCGTGCGATGTACTGGATAATCTAGTATATAAGCCTTGTATAATATATATTTATTGCAAAAAATATTTAAGGATAATATTTGCCCATCTAGAACATATTGATTTATATAATTTGAGAATATCCTTCTATGTTAAACTAAAAGATTAAAGACAATACTTACTTTTAATAATATTTTCATCTCATATAGAAAGGGATGGATGTAGCTAGTTGACTTTCCATTATTACTTGGTATATTGAATTTTCATTTATTGTTATAACTATAAAGAATTTAAAATATACTACTTTTTCTCCAATGAACAAACAAAATCTTTAAAATAATTTAAGACTAAAAAACACAATAAAATTTTTTTTGACAAAAAATAAAAAATAATTTAAAATGATTTATTTGTTATTTAATTTTCAAACAACAAATTTTACCAAATTATTATTTTTCTGATATTAGGTATACCCTTCAACCCATAACCCACAATGGGTTTTCTCATAGTTGACCTATATAACTCTTGACCTGCAGTGAATTAATTCACTTAATTTGTTCAACTCGTAATTTAAAATGAGTTGACCTATCCAACCTAATGCAAAACTCTATTATTAAATTTTTTTTTATGTAAACACTTAATATCTTGGATCTACTCCACATCAACTGAAGGATTTATTAAAATCCACATTAATTCAAATCGAGACGGGTAGAACTACATGTGTTTTTAGTTAGAGCTCAAACTTGGGACCTTTAGTTAAACTGTTACAATCTATTGTTTATTAAACCAAGTACTTAGTGGTCCACTATTAATACTTTAATAAGCTATAAACAATTTTCAATTTTTTGATATTGGATAAACTATTTCAATGTGATTGATTTTGATTGTTGATAATGACTTACATTTTAATATAAAATTAAATAAAAATATAAAATGACATTCTATATGCCTTCTCAAACTAAAAATTCTCATTAGGTGCACCAAGGGAGAAAATTGTCCATTTTATAGAATGTGATCCCAGTAATAATGGATTTGTATTAATTAGCTACTGCAAACTCAAATTTTAATTGTGAAAAATATAAAATTTTAATTCAAATTATTTGTTGAAATTTGAGCTAAATTCCTATTAATTGGAATCACTTAATTAATTATTCAATTTGACAATTTAAAATATCTAATATTGGTTATCAAAAAGATTTTGAAAAACATTTAATAAGATTTTATCTATATCATAATAAATATCAAACAATGTTTATCATTGTTGTCATTTTATTAATAATTGGAGCATAGTAATTTTTTTCATTAATTCTTACAGGAGCATAGTAGGTAATAGCTTTTTTTTCCTTTGAAAAGCACTATGCTCCTGTGAGGAACAGCCAACATCTTTGCTCCGATCCAAAAAGTTTTTTTTTTAAACAAACAACTTCAATTGAATATATAATAAATTTAAAAAAATATATTTCAATAGACTTTTATTTTTTATTCAAGATTTGCAAAAAAAGAAAGAATAAATATACGTAATAAAAACTCATAATATCTTATTTCCTCACATTGTCATTCTCCCCCCCCCCCTCTCAAATAGGGTAGGAAGTGAAAAATCAGATCCTTTCATTTTAAAAAATAAAAAGAAATTAGCTCCTAAGTAACTCCAGCTCCTTCTTCATAGCAAATTTGATAACATGGGGTGGGTAGGCATCAACCATGAGATATAACCCATAGGGAAGTTCATGGCCATTAGTGCAATAAAATCGCTACCAAAACTCTTGAAATGCAAAATGGAATTTTCGTCCAACACTCTCCCCTCATTCCTCATATGATTTATGAGTGAGAATTAAAGTAGTTTTTCTCCCACATGAAGCCTTAAATTCGAAGAGTCAAATTTAAAAACAATTAAATGAGATTAAAAATTACTTTTAAATAAATGCAAGCTAAAAGCCTTGCTTGAAAATTAACAATCGAGTTCATCACACATATAATATCAATAAAACATAAGTTTCAATCACTCATCTTTTTGAACCTCCATTTCCAAGCAATGGCTTAACATGGCCAAGCATCTTAGGGTCACATGTCTATAGTACACTGTACACATACCCATTAAAATCACTGAACTATTGTAAAGAAACCAGAGAGAGAACTTGTAACAACCATTATTAGACTGCCCTGAACTTAGCCCCCAAGTTAACATGAAGCATACTTGTGATGTGTGCAGGACTGGAGAGAACAAGACTGGAGAAACAAGGAAAATAGGAGAAATTCAATATTTGAGGCAAAGAAGGAGCCACGCTGCAATGAGATGCAGGGCCATTGCAGCGAGACACGTGTGTCAACTTGGAAAATATTAGGACTAAGAACAGTGGAGTTGCGCCGGGCTTATATGGAGCCGCGACAAGGGTTACAAAATCTGTATAAGTCAGAAACATTTCAGTCAGATGCAAAAGGAGAAAACAAAGGGAGCAATGGAGATTAAGCTCTGTTAAGGCACACAAAATCCCACCTGAGGGGATGTTTTCTAGACCTAGGGAGCTTGATTAATGGTTGGTAAGTTAATTTTGCTTCTTCTCCTCTCTTTTCTCTTCTGATTTGGGTTGGAAATCGGTGGGGGTATGTTAGGTTTTGAGTTTAAGGAAGAATCCACCAATTAAAATGCTTGATTTGATATTGTAGAAGTGTTATGTTGTGTTAGGAAGATTTGGGTATGAGTTTTAGAGAAGTATGTGTGATTTAAGCCAAATCCTAGCTTGGAATTGGTTAAGGGTGTGTGAAATCCGAAATATATGTGGATAATCATGGTTAGAAGGAGTAATTGAAGCTTATTGAGTTGTGTTAATGCTCTTGGAACAATGAGTTAAGTTTGAATGGTTGGATTGTGAATTATGGTTAATATGTGCATTATACTAATTGAAAGTATTGTGATGTTATAGTGGTTGATTGGTTAATCGGAAGCACATGGTTTGTGATGGGTGCTCCGGAGGCTTGCCTAAGCCCCTGTGTGAGTGGTGTTGACAACTTGAGGTAACCAGATGTTTATATTATTTGTTTTGTACATATATTATGTAATACCTTACTTCCAAACACCTTCAGTCTTGACCAAAAACTTCAAATTTTAACCAAACACAACCCTAAACATCTCAAAACGACTTTCTAAAACTTCAAAGCAGCGGAAAAACGCCGAAAACCATCAAAAACTAGGCTAGGGCTGTGGCCGCTACAATACCGCCGTGGCTCTAGCTCATCCCACAAACTCACTACTGTCTCCACTGGCATCACGACCTACCTTCCTAGCGTCATGACCCCCTGCTAGTTTTCTATACCAGCAAATTTCATACTCAAGGCGAACTTTTGATGTGTTTAACTTTATGCTCTGATCTCCAATTGACCTGATTATAACTCCTACAAGTCAATCTAGTCCCAACGTATCCATAAACATCACTTTTACTTCAATTCAACTCCGTATGAAGATTCTGAACACCTGACATCATTTTGGCTATTTTTGACCAAAACTTACAACTTATAACTCTCGTTTGCCACCTAAGGCAATTTGACCACTTTGGACTACTCACTTAGATTCTAAACCACTTGAGCAACTTATATAAAGAGGTTTCACCTCAAAGGAATCAATCCTCTGAGATTTAACTCCCTTAAACCCCATTTGACAAAAAGGGTTACAGGCCCTAAAACATATCGACAAGGCCTAATACCACCTTTGAGCTCACAAACACCACCATACTGAGTTAACAACATCTCAATCCAAACATTCATCACAAACAGTTATACATATCACAATCCTCCTCCCTACATAACCATATATACAACACAATTCCACATCCATAACATACCAACAGCAACCATAATATTACAACCATCAAAATCCTTATATCCATTACAATCACACTATTTTACTTGGCACAAGATACATATCCAAAATACACATACACTACATAGACCTAATATTCCCACATCTGATCTTACTCCCTTGCCTTCTCAGAACTAGTGCCATAACTGTCACTCGAAATGTTAGTTCATGAGAGAGGGGTGTGAGACAATGTCTCAATAACCGAGGACAACCACACACATGCATACACACAGAGATATATATCTCATACAACTCATGAATGCAATGTGAAATGAATGCATGTCTCCCTCACACACAGCTAGAATCACGGGCTATCGTTAGAAGAAGACATTTCATATAGGTGATTCCCTTCCAACAGTCGGTGAAGATTGATTCTGGGCATCACCAAGCTTACCTCCCATTAGCACATCTGACCAAAGGTAACACTAATGGTACAGTCCACTGCGTGCCTTTCCCTCCTGGCCATAGGACGCGATTTAGTTGCAGGGATCCCATCCTTATTCTCCCTAATCATATATCATATCATATCATCGTATATCATATCATCATCACCACCCAATCTACCATATATCACAATCTCACAATGCCATGTGGTGATCCTCATATCATATCATCATGTAATCATCATCATCATGTATCACAATGTTATGCATGCATCATGTAATGTCACATCATCAACATTATTTCCAATAATCATTATAATCATCATACCCTATGTGTCTAGCCATGTGTATACCACGATATAAAGACAAACTATACGCACACACACATATCCATATCATGGTATGAACGGAAACATGCATATATATACATATATACCAACATAATATACATATATCATACAAACAATACAAACACCCGATTATCTCAGGTTATCAATACTATACACACACGTGATTCCACGAGCTTTCTTGAACACCAATCTCATGACTAGTCTCCTTCAATTAGCCAACAACCTTAATAACATCATAATTCCTCAATTAACATGCAATTCGAATATCCAAATTCCACAATTCAACTACTTTAGGCCTAACCCAAGGTTCCAACCCCACGTTCATGCATCACTAAGCTTGTAGGAACCATTCAAACATCAATCAATTCCATACACTTTGGATTTCCAAGAGCCCTAACTGAAAACAACCTAGGGTTAAGCTCAAATCATGTATAAACTCTTTAAAACTCAGACCCAAGCAGTAAGAACACCAAATCATACTCCATTAACTCCATTGGGATCACTTACCAACCAAGATCCAAGCTTCAAGAGGCTAAAAATCACTCCCAATGATCGAAGATACAAACCCTAGCACAGCTCTTGCGCTCCCTCCTCCGTTTCTTTCTTTTCGATCGTCCAAAATGATATGATTTTAAACAAAAATCTCGAATCTCGCCGCAGCGCCACCAATTTCAGTCGAAAAACGCCATTGAAACTCACTCTCGCCATGGCGACCTTGCTCCTTGCCGCAACGTGGAGCTCATTTTTACCCCACTTGAACCTTCCTCCATCATGTTTCCTCTAATGCTGCACACAATGCCAAAACAATGTGTCATGAGGGTTGTTACATATTATATGTTGACATATGCATATATATATGCATGTTTCCATTCATACCACGATATTGTTATGTGTATGTGTATGACTTTCTATATATATCGTGATATGCACACAACTAGATGATTTAGTATATGGTGATGATGTATATATGTGATATGACATGATATGAACGTATGATGATGTAACACCCTACCTCCTAACACCTCCAGATTTGACCAAAAACTTCAAAGTTCAACCAAACACAACGCCAACATCTCATAACAACTTTTCAAAACCTTCAAAACAATGAAAACAAATCCAAACATGCCAAAAACTGGGCCGGGCCCATGGCTGCTACAGTACCGCCACAGCTCCAGCCTCCCTTATCTCTACATCGCTACTACCTTCACTAGCGCAGCGGCCTGGACTCTGGAGCCATGGCGCTCCATGCTAATTTCCACATTAGCAAAACTCAACACTTGGGGCGGACTTCTGATGTGCATAACTTTATGCTCCGACCTCCGACTGACTTGATTCCAACTCTTACCAGTCAATATAGTCCCGATCTAGCCATAGACACCACTTTCACCTCAATCCAACTACGTATGGAGATTCTGGACCCTTGATACCATTTCGGCCACTTATTGACCAAAACTCACCACTAACAATCTCCAATTGCCATCAAAGGAAACTGGTCACTTAGAGACTAATCATACAGGTCCAAAACCCCCAAATCAACTTGTCTGAAGAGGTTTTACCCCAAAGGAATCATTCCTCTGAGATTTGACCCCCTTGAATCCCAACTTGATAAAACAGGCTACAGGCCCTTAAACACACCAAGCAGGCCAATTCCAAATTTCAACATACATACCACAAACAACCTCTTTTCCACATATAACCATACGTTCATTACAAAACCTTTTATCTTACTTGGCACATGATACATTATCCAATATACAAATACCATATAGACTATTCCCACGCACGCAACTACTTTTGCGGCATCTCCAGACTAGTGCCAGAACCGTCATCTGAAAGGTTAGTTCATGGGAGAGGGGTGTGAGACAATGTCATAGTAACCAGGAACAACCACACACATACATATATACATATATCTCACACAATTTATGAAAGCAATGTAAAATGAATGGAATACATGTCACCCTTGTAGAGACCCTATCCTTATCCTCCCTAACATATATATATATAATCTATCCTTATCCTCCCTAATATATATATATAATCTGCCCTTATCCTCCCTAACACATATATATCATCATACATCATATCGTCATCACATCATCACCACTCCATCCGCCATATATCACATTCTCACAATGTCATATGGTGATGCTAATGTATCATCATATCATCATCATCATAATGTCATGTATGCATCATGTCATATTAGATCAATGTCATCATCACATATCTCATCATCATAATCATAATCATTATCTAACTGTATGCATACCACGATATATAAAAATAGTACACACAAACACATCAATATCATGGTATGAAAGAAACATGCATATATATACACAACTGTCGTACTATTATACAATACTGACAATACAATATAAACAAACACCCGATTACCTCAAGTTGTCAATACCACTCATCTGAGTTTCACAAACTTCTCAAATTGTCTAACACACGTGAACCCCACTCGGTTAAGCAAACAACCTTCATAATAACATAATTCTTCCATTAACACATACCAAACATCCAAATTCCACAATTTAACCGCTTTAAGCTAACCCAAGGTTCTAACACCCCTTTCATGCATTATTAAGCTCTTAGGGACCATTCAAACACTACACAAACACATATACTTTGGATTCCCAAGAGCCCTAACTGAAAACAACCTAGGGTTAAGCTCAAATCATACATAAACCCTTGAAAACTCACATCCAAGCAACAAGAACACTAAAACACACTTCCTTAACACCATTTCATCCATTTTAATCAGTGAATTTCAGCTAGAACCGAAGATCCAACCTCAAAACCCCAAATTCCAGCAAATAAAATGGAGAGAGAGGAGTAGAGAACACTTACCAACTTGAATCCAAGCTTCTAGAGGCTCAAAACAAATCCTAATGGTCGAAAATAGCGAACCCTAGTGCAGCTCCCTCGGTTCTTCTCTGTTTTCTTTCTTTCCGATCGTCCGAAATGATCCGGATTTAAATAAAAATCCCGAATCTGGTTACGGCCTCAGCACACCTTGCCGAGGCTCCACCGTGTTCAGCTAAAACAATGCCACTGGAATAGTTCTTGCCGCGGTGTGGAGCTCTTCCAGACTCTACTTGAGCCTTCCTTGGTCGTATTTCCTTTGGTCTTGAACACAATGTTAAGAAAGATGACATGAGGGATGTTATACTCTCCCCTTCTTATAAAAATTTCGTCCTCAAAATTTTAACTCTTACCTCAAGCAAACATCTCTGGATATTTCCTTCACATGGATTCTTCAGTCTCCCACGTGACATTATTGGATGTCAAGCCGCTCCATAAAACCTTTATCAGCTTTATGGTCTTATTTCTCAACTGCTTTTCTTTAACATCCAGAATTTGCAACGGTGTAACTTCAAAAGTCAGATCCTCTCTCACTTGAACTACCTCATTATCAATGATATGAGACAGATCTGGATGATACTTCTTAAGTTGAGACATGTGGAAAACATCATGCAATCTAGCAAGATTAGGCGGTAACGCCACTTGATACGCTACTGGCCCAATTCACTCCAGAATCTGATATGGACCCATGTACCGCGAAGTGAGCTTATTGGCTCAAATCGATCTTCCAATACCAGTAGTAGGAGTGACCTTCAAAAACACATGATCTCCAGCATCAAATTCCAATGGTCTCCTCGCTCCGGTCCGCATAACTCTTCTGTCGACTCTAAGCGGTAAGAACCTTCTGACGAATACTCTCTATCTGTCAAGAGGTTTGGTCCACAATATCGGGGCCCAAAAGACTCCTTTCACCGAGTTCAACCTAAAACAATGGCGATTTACACTTTCTACCATATAACGCTTCATATGGAGCCATTTGTAAACTCGAGTGGAAACTGTTGTTGTAGGCAAATTCAACCAACGGCAGAAACTGATCCCAATTGCCTTTGTTCTTTAGAACACACACTTGCAGCATGTTCTGCAGAGTCTGAATAGTCCTTTTAGTTTGCCCATCAGATTGAGGATGATAAGCAGTACTGAAACTCAATTTCATACCTATGGCCTTCTGAAGAGATTTCCAAAACCTGGATGTAAACCTAGGATCTCTGTCTGACACAATATTCATCGGGACTCTATGTAGCCTCATAATCTTATTCATATACAACTAAGCCAACTTCTCCATCGAAATAGTCTCTCGAATTGGAAGAAAATAGGCCGACTTTGTCAACTTGTCCACAACGACCCATATTCCATTGTGTCCTGAAGAGGTCCTCGGTAATCCCATCACAAAATCCATGGAAGCGCTATCCCATTTCCACTCCAGGATCTCTAAAGATTGCAACGTACCAGCAGGCACTTAGTGCTCAAAGTTTACCTTATGACAGATCAGACATCTTGCCACAAACTTTGCAATGTCTTTTTTCATGCCTGGCTACCAATACTCACCTCAAATCTTAGTACATCTTAGTAGTACAAGGGTGAATAGTGTACCTATTCTTATGAGCTTCTTCCAAAATGATTTCTGGCATCCTCGCAACATTTGGTAAACAAATTTGATCACGATACCAGATGATACCATCCTCCAAAATATCAAAGTCCTAGGTCTTTGCCATTTCAACCTGTTCTCGAATGCCCAAAAGATAGTCATCCTCCATCTGAGCATATCAAATGTTTCTCAATAAATCACTTGATACACTGATGGAACTCATTACTAGTACTCTAGGATGGACATTAATAGATAACTTCATATCTCTCAAGCTCTCCAGTAACTGCTGTTTGTTAGCAAGGCTGACTTCCCAAGAGGAGGGTGAATTGGGAAGATTGAAATTTTTCTACACAAAGTGAAGTAAGTGAAGATATCACAATATAATGAAAACAATGCGTAAAACAGAGCAAGCTGAAAAGTAAAGATAGGGAGAAGAAGACTCAGTAATTTATCCTGGTTCGGACTTTCCACTTGACCTACATCCAGTCCCCAAGACACCTCTTGAGATTTATCCACTATACAGCAAGAATTTCAATGGGCTTCTTGCTAGGGCCACAGTACACGAGTATGTTCTGTTTCTGAGCTCTCTCAAACTCTCCAAGCACTTTCACTATGTGCTTCCCAATCCCCTTGTGAATACCCCTCACAAGTAAATCTATCTCCAAGATGAAGAGTAGATTGATTACAATGAAATAACTCTCTTGAAAAGAGTAGATATGAAAGTTTAAGTACAAGTATAGAAGTTGAGAGGGTAAAAGCTTTTGAGAAGAAGATTTAGCAGAAATTCGGTATATAAAAGTTTGATTCGTTACCCACAACTTCAAATGATATTGTATTTATAGATTTAGGTCTCAAATATCCGTTAGAGACTAAATCTATCCGTTGGGAAAGTTATCCAACGGTTACTCTGAAAAACTATCCGTTTACCAACCGCATTTAATGTTTCTGACATACTGAAATTCGAATTTTGGTTGGTCAACAGACGAATTTCGAAGGAACCGAAGATTAAAGTTTCCAACGTTACAGCACGAAGTTCGTCTGTTCATGAATTGAAATTCGAATTTTGAAACTTACAAAACATTTTCACAATGTGACATACGAATTTCCAAGAAGAAAGTTTTTTGGTTAAGTGTGAACAGTGTTTTCAATTTTCTACAGTGCCTTCGAAATTCGAATTTTGGTATCCCAAAATTCGTCTGTCCACTGAATGTTTAAGAGACACAGTAGATTACTTTCTTCAAAATTTGAATTTTGGAAGGGTGAAATTCGTCTGTCAGAGAGACTCTTTCCAGACTAATTTCATCATTCGAATGTTGCAAGTTCTTATCATTCGTATGTCAATGTTTCACTTTAACAGACTCAAGAACTTAGCTTCTGAAATTCGAATTTTAATGTTCAAAGTTCGTCTGTCAGAGAGTAGTTTTGAAACTTAAATCATTCTTGATCTCAGATGAACTTTAACATAGTTTCAGAAGAATTTCTTCTATTTTCTCAATTTTTGTTTTGTTTGAAATTCAAATTTTGAAGACTCAAAGTTCGTTTGTTGCAAAGAGGCATCCTTCAGACTTATATGAAAATTCGAATGTTGGAAGTTCAAAAGTCGTCTGTCAGAGAGCATTTATCAAACTCAATTTCATTTTGATTTCAGATGCACTTTATCATAATTTCAGACGAATTTTTTTGGTTTTTACAAACTTCATTTTACTTGAAATTCGAATTTTGAAAGTGTGAAGTTCGTCTGTTTACCAAAAGGCCTCTTTCAGACTAGATGAAAATTCGAATTTTGAACAGCCAAAATTCGTCTGACAGAGAGCCATTTCTTCAGACTTATTCAGTTTTAGCTCGAAATTCGAATTTCCAAAGGCAAAGTTCGAATTTCCAACTTGACAGTTTAGCTTAAACTTTTAACTTTCGTCTGTTTGTGGGTGTTTTTCGAATATTTAAAGATTTAACATAAAATCAAAGTTTGAAAACATCTTTTCTTCAAATCAAAATCTTTTACCCAGTCATAACAAAAACTAAGGATCCTACAAAAGATCTAACAGCAAGAACTCAGAAAATCTTCACTTGAGACAGCTTTGATCTCCTTTGATATCTTCAATCCAAGCTCTTGAATGTTGGTTTGGAATCATCAAAACTCTTGATTCAACATTCTCCCCCTTTTTGATGATGACAAAACAACTTACAAACTGGATTAGTACTTAGGTTTGCTTTCACAAGCTCCCCATCAACATATGCATAAGATATCAAATCAACAGATTAGGTGAAGAGATTTAAGGCACAAAACATTGCAACAAAGGGATCCATTCATTTAATCAAGAGTTGCTTGTACAGAAAAAAAAAATAATCAAAGTTCAAACATCAAATCCAAAACACAAAAACAACAAAGTACAAAATACAGCAAGAGGACTTAAGCCTAATCTCCAATCATTTCTTCTTGGACTTAGCCTTCTTGCTGTAGGATTTCCCTTTCCCTTTCCCAGATTGCTCAGCAGCAGGCTTTCCAGTTTGCCCAGACTTCTCCCCCTTTTTGACATTATCAGGAAGGCTAACAAAATCAGCCGGAGGAGGGATCTGAGAGACAGGAATAGCACGAAGGGGCACAGGAGCAAAAGGGATTTCAGGATCAGCTAGTGGCTCAGTGCTTGTCTCCTCGTCAGAGATTTCCAGCAGCTGCTGCATTGCTTGTCTGGAAAGAGCTAGTTGAGCTCTTTGTTCCTCTGTAAGTGTATAGGCAGCAAGAGAGGAAGAAGGTGGTTTAGCAGGAGGAAACATTTCTTCCAGCCTTCTCCTCTGAGCTTCTAGTAGAGCATTGTGAGCAATGGCAACATAGTCAACAACAGGTACAAGGCTCCTTTCTTCAGTGCTCACTGCTTCTTGCATAGAGGAGGTTGAAATGGCTGCAACCAGTCTTTCAACTTGCTCAGATTCTTGAATTGACAGAATTGATTCCTGAGCATTTTCTTGCATGGGCTCATGAGGGCTTGTATCTTGGAGACCTTCTTCTTCCAATCCATAGTCCAAGGGTGGACCAGGACTTGGTGTTCTCATTGCACCAGCATCATCTATATCATCATCATCATGGTCAGAGGAGGCAATCTCGAAGGGACTTGGAGGCACAGGGGATGGAGACAGAGTAGGCTCAGGGACACCAGGCTGAGGTGGAGCTGAAGTGGTAGGAATAACATTTCTTATCTCTTCATAGGCATCAGCCACCACCTTCATATTTACAGTCAACTGATGGATCTGATCTTGTAGATGAGCAAATTTGGCATTTTGCTCATCTCTAATGTTGAGAATGAGTGTTGACAGACTGTCAAACAACTCAGTGACCTTTGTTGGCTTGGCCCGTGAGGAGGGAGTGGAAGGAGGGTGAGTAGGCCTGGAGGGAGATGGGATTGGCTGAGAAGGCTGAGGTACAGATCTGCCAGGGGCCTCGGAAGTTCCTTCTTGTTGGAGGGATGCATCAGCAACAAAGAACAAGTCTTCAGATTTCCCTGCTCCCTTTCCAACCAATCGTCCTTCATTTCTTTCAATGCTCATCCTTTGCAGTTCCTCCTCTTTGAATGCCTCAGTAAGTTTCCCTTTTCCCTTTTCAATGTGTTGAATCCTAGCATGCTGCAGGATTCTTGAAATAATTGCAGCATAGGGGAGTGTGGAATCCTTCCTTTGATCCCTTGCCTTTATCATTCTCTGGAGGATGATATGACCCATGTTAATGAGCTTCCAACGTATGATAGCAGTCATCACATGAGCCTCTGCCCTTGTTATCAAGTTGAAGCTGCCACCCTTGTTGAATATGATCCTGGACACTATGTAGTGCAGGATCCTGACTTGTACACTTAGGTCTGTGGGCTTCAACAGATTTATCGTTGGCCTGTTCTCCCTTCTCCTGAATAAGGTGTCCAAAATGGTGCTCTCTTTGTAGTTCAGAAAGGATCCACCTTCTTCATCAGCTGTGCTTGCCTCATCCATATACCCAGAGGCTGTGATGTCAATTTTCAGCCCATCTTGCCCTGGGATTTCCAGCACTTCATTGATTGTTTCATCAGCAAGCCAGATGGTCCTTGATCTCAAAGTGACCTCCCAATTCTTTTTCTTGCTGTTATATTGAAGAGAGGCATACCAAGTCTTCACTACTTCATCATCATATTTTTCAGCAATTTCCAACAGGTTTTTGTATCTTATCAACCATAATGCAGCATCAAAGTTGTTGGATATCAAAAATTGCTCCATATTTACACAGTGAGGCTTGATTACCTTTTTGCTGGAAAACTTGGCAGAAAACTCTTCTTGAATCTCAGGAGTGCTCCAAAGTGGCAGTGTAGTAAGCTCAAATTCTCCAGATTGTGTAGAAGAGGAGGAAGCCACAGTAGCAGTATCAGCCGAAGGGACCGCAGTTTTTGATGAGGAAGGTCCAGTTTTCTGTGAATCTGCCTTGGATGATGATTTCTGGCGTTTAGAAGGGGTAGCTTTACTGGGTTCGGCCTTTCTCTTGGATTTCTCTCCTTCTTTTGTAGCATATTGAGATTTGACCGTTCTTTTTGGCCGAGTTCCAGCTTGTCCTGCTCCAGGGATCTTTACTCTCACCATTTTTCAGTGGAATGATGCAGAATGTGGTTAAGGAAAGGTTTATGGGATGCGAATGGAAGTTTAAATGGTGAAGAATGACGATTTTTGGACAGGAATTAAGAGGATTAAAGAGAGAATCAGAACAGACTGAGAGAGGTTACAAATAGGGTTGCGTCTGTTCTGAGGAAAACCGTTGCATTTAACGTGTGTAACCGTCTGACAGACAAATTTTGAGGGGTCAAAATTCAAACTTCGGGCAGTTACAAGTTAAACCGTTCAGCATAGCTTACTGACAGACGAATTTTCATCCTGAAAGTTCGTCTGACAGAGGCTTGAAACAAGCAATACAAGCACAACAGACGAATTTTGTTCCACCAAAGTTCGAATGTTGAAAAGAAAAAGGCAGGCATCAATCAAACTATCAATCAACAGACGAATTTAAACATGCAGAACTGTATCTTTCAATAATTCAACATGATGGACATGATTCAACAGACGAATTTTGAACTGAAAATTTGAATTTTTCAACTTTTGTAAAGATTGTCCAACATTCGTATGTTAAGAAGTAATAATTTGTGTAGCAGTGATGGACAATCATAACTTTGAAATTTCTGATTTTGAAAATTTGAACTTTCAAGCTTCAACAGACGAATTTCGAGGCATTACTGAGAACTATTCCAAGGCATAACAGGCCGAAGTTCATATGTTGGTCAACTAAAATTCGAATGTTGACCATGTTGATCAGTTTAAAAACACATATTATCAATGAAATTCATCTAGCAATCAAACAACATACAAATTTCAAATTTAAAAACTTACAGAATGGATCCAGAACTTAGAGTAATTATCATTCACTTCATTTTCTGGTTGTTCCAATCTAGAGTACTCCAATCTGGAGTACTCCAATCTTTCAAACTTTTAGCCATTGATTTTCACAAGAAGCACCTGCAACTACACTAAAATATACTCCGACGCTCAAGTTAGAGTTTATTCTTATATTAAAAATTCTAAAGACAGAATTGCACAGAAATGACTTACAATTTATTGGGATTTACCATTCCCAATTCTCTCCTTATTTTGCAGTGTCTGTCTTCTGATAGAGGTTTTGTGAGTATATCAGCAACTTGATCCTCTGTTGGAATGTACTCCAGTCTAACTTCTCCTTTCAGAACGTGATCTCTTATGAAGTGGTGCCTAACTTCAATATGTTTCGTCCTTGAATGCATGACAGGATTCTTGGTGATATTTATAGCACTTTGGTCGTCATACATGATTAGTATCTCTTTTATTTTAATCTAGAGATCTTCAAGCTGCTGTTTCATCCAGATGACTTGGGCACAACAGCTTCCAGCTGCAACATACTCAGCTTCTGCAGTAGATAAGGCCACACTGTTTTGCTTTTTGCTGAACCATGAAACCAGGGATCCTCCAAGGAACTGACAGGTTCCACTTGTGCTTTTTCTGTTAGTTTTGGATCCTGCAAAATCAGCATCAGTGTATCCTTTGAGATCTTCTCCATTGCCTTTTGGATACCAAAGACCCATCCGTGATGTTCCAATAAGATATCTAAAAATTCTTTTCACAGCTGTTGCATGGGTTTCTTTGGGGCATGATTGGAACCTTGAACACATGCAGACACTGAACATAATGTCAGATCTGCTGGTAGTTAGGTACAGCAGGGATCCAATCATTCTTCTGTACTGAGTAATGTCAAACATCTTCCCATTCTCATCCATGTCCAGTTTGGTTGCAGTTGCCATAGGTGTTCCTATTGGCTTGGCATTCTCCATTCCAAACTTCTTTAACAGCTCCTTTAGATACTTAGATTGACTGAGAAAGATACCATCATTAAGTTGTCTGATTTGCAATCCAAGGAAGAAATTGAGTTCACCCATCATAGACATCTAGAATTCTCCCTGCATTAACTCAGAGAATTTCTTGCAAAGAGTTTCATTAGTAGCACCAAAAATAATATCATCAACATAGATTTGAACAATTAGTAAATCTTTATTTTCTTTCTTAGTAAATAAGGTTGTGTCAATTTTGCCTCTGTTAAACCCCTTTTCAGTCAGAAAATTGCTCAGTCTCTCATACCATGCTCTAGGGGCCTGTTTTAAATCATAGAGAGCTTTCTTCAGTTTATAAACATGGTTTGGTTTTGTAGAGTCCTCAAAACCTGGAGGTTGATCAACATAAACCTCTTCCATGATATATCCATTTAGAAAAGCACTCTTTACATCCATTTGATATAATAAAATATTTTTCATGCATGCATATGCTAGCAGTATTCTTATAGCCTCTAATCTAGCTACTGGTGCAAAGGTTTCTTCAAAATCAATACATTCTTCTTGATTATACCCTTTAGCAACTAATCTAGCTTTATTTCTGATTATTGTTCCAGATTCATCAAGTTTATTTCTGAAAACCCATTTGGTACCAATAACAAGATGATTTTTGGGTCTAGATACTAAATTCCAAACTTGATTTCTTTCAAATTGATTTAATTTATCTTGCATAGCCATAATCCAGTATTCATCAGTTAAGGCTTCTTCAGTACATTTGGGTTCAATTTGAGAAATGAAAGCACAGTTGAGCATCTGATCCCTTAACTGTTTTCTGGTTTTGACTTTCTCTTGAACATTCCCTATTACTTGATCAACAGGGTGATTCCTTTGATATCTCCAAGCTCTAGGGAGTTCTTGAGCTGTTTCTTCATTATTTTCTTTATCAAACTCTTGCTCCTGGATATCTTCCTCTGTGCCAACAGATTCAGATATCTTTGGAGATTCAATTTTACTTTTGTCAGAAATTCCCAGTTTTTCAAAATTGAAATAAGATCATCCTTATCGGTAACATGTTTTGAAACAGTTTCATTTTCAATGAAAACCACATGCACTGATTCTTCTACTACATTTGATCTTTTATTATAAACCCTATAAGCCTTACTCCTACTTGAATAGCCCAAAAATATACCTTCATCGGATTTGGCATCAAACTTACCCAGATTTTCTTTCCCATTGTTGTGAATGAAGCATTTGCACCCAAACACATGGAGGTGTGACAGATTTGGCTTTCTTCCCTTGTACAGTTCATATGGAGTCTTCCCAAGGATTGGTCTGATGTAGGCTTTGTTTATGATGTAGCTTGCTGTATTCACTGCATCAGCCCAGAACACTTGAGAGAGTTCCTTCTCATTTAGCATAGCTCTAGCCATCTCTCCAATGGTTCTGTTCTTCCTTTCCACCACTCCATTTTGTTGAGGAGTTCTTGGTGCTGAGAAGTTGTGGTCAATCCCATGCTCATTGCAGTACTCCAGGAAGTATGCATTTTCAAATTCTCCTCCATGGTCTGACCTGATAGACACAATAGAAATACCTTTCTCATTTTGCACTTTCTTAGCTAAGGTTACCAATGCATCAAAGGTATCACTTTTAGAGGAAAGAAACAATGTCCAAGTGAATCTAGAATAATCATCTACAATTACAAGCACATACTGATTACCACCAAGACTTTTCACCCTGGATGGTCCAATTAAGTCCATATGCAACAATTCAAGTGGTCTTGTTGTGGTAACTACATTTTTAGATTTGAAGGATGATTTAGTTTGTTTTCCTCTTAGGCATGCATCACATTCTTTATCCTTTTCAAAAGATATTTTAGGTAGACCAGTAACTAGCTCATTTTTAATCAGTTTAGACAATTGATTCATGTTAACATGAGCTAATCTCCTATGCCATAGCCAACTATCATTATCCTGGCTTATTAAACATACAGAGTCCACGGGAGGAAGTTCATCAAGGTCAATAGTATAACAGTTACCATCCCTTTGAGCTTTGAGGATTACTTTGTGATCACTTTTTCTGATGACCAGGTAAAACTTTGAGTCAAACAGCACCCAGTTTCCTCTGTCACAGGTCTGACTTATGCTCAGCAAATTGTGGTTGAGGCCAATTACAAACAATACTTCTTCAATGGATGTTTCTGGATTTTTACCCACAATGCCAATACCAACAATTTTGCCATATTGATCACCTCCAAAGGTCACCTTTCCTCCCTTCTTGTCTCTTAGAGTGATGAACTTCTCCTTATCACCAGTCATGTGACTTGAGCAGGCACTGTCCATATACCATTTGTTGCTTTTCTTAGCTTTGAGACAGTCCTGCAAAACAAGGTTTATGTTTTCCTTTTAGGTACCCAAATTTGCTTGGGTCCTTTTCTGTCAGTAGTTATTTCCCTAGATGCAGATGCACCTTTGGGAACCCATTTAACTTTCCTGCCAAGTCCATTTTTCTTCAAAGCACAAGAACTGGAAGTATGTCCCTTTTTGTTACAGAAATGACAGGTAGTGAAAGGACTGCTAGATTGAGAAGCAGGAAGAAAACAATGCAGATAATATTTTTGTTTAGTATGCCTTGGTTGATCATATGTTTCAATGTGAGGTGATACATCATTTTTCTTTTTATTGCTCTCAGCATGCACAAAGTGTCTCATATATGCATTTTGATTTTTCTTCCTAATCTTTTCTTTGACAACACATGGATCATAGCTAAGACCAGCTTTTCCTTGTGATATTCTTTGGCTCCCCATTAATGCAAACAACATATCCTTACCTCTAGTGAGCCTAGACATGCTTTTAATTAAATAATCATTAGTTCGCTTAAGTTCAGTGTATGAAGTGCAGCAAATAGATTCAGAAGTAGGTAAAGTGACAGTTTTAGAAACTATGCTTTGAGACTCCAGCTTGCTTATCTTTTTCTTTGCCAATTTTAGTTCTTTAGCAATTTTAATAAATTCATCATGAAGCTCATGAAATGCATCCAGTAATTCAGAATAGGAAGGTTCAGATTCATATACCTCTTCTTCTTGATCACTGCTGCATGAGGGTGTGACTTCTTCAGAAGCAAGTGCCATTAGACAAATGTTGGCAATCTCATCCTCATCTTCTTCTTCCTCATCTGAGCTGTTGCCCCATATGGATGAGATGTAGGCTTTCTTATTCTTCCCTTTGTCAACAGCTTTCTTTTCTTTTTCTTGTTTCTTGATGAATTGGGGGCAGTCCCACTTTGTGTGTCCCTGCTTCTTGCACTCATAGCAAGTCACAGGTTCTTTTGTGTCTTTCTTATTTTCTCCAGCCACTCCTTTCTTGAAGAATCTCTTGTTCTTCTTCTTGCTGTAGAATCTTCCAAATTTTCTGACCATCATGGCCAGAGTTTCCTCATCCAGCTCATCTCCTTCGTCAGATTCTTCTACCTTTTCATCAGCAGCTTTGAGGGCAAGGCCTTTCTTCTTTCTGTCCAGCCCAGCTTCCTTGAGTGCTTTGTTTTTTCCTTCATACTCCTCAAGGCTGCCGAAGAGAGCTGTGACAGAAGCCATTGATTCTCCTCTGGCTTCTTCTATAGCTGTCACCTTGGGCTGCCATTCCAGAGGGAGAGCTCTGAGTATCTTTCTTACTTTCTCAGACTGTGTGTATTCTTTTCCCAGGCTCTTCAGTTGATTCACAATAAGAGTGACTCTCTTTTGGAGCTCCTTTACAGTTTCTCCTTCAGCCATTCTGAAGCTTTCATACTCCCCAATGCATGTGTTCAGTCTGTTCTCCCTAACTCCAGATGTTCCTTCATGTGCAATCTGTAGAGTATCCCACATTCCTTTTGCAGTGGTGCATTGTGAGACTCTGTAGAATTCATCCTGGTTTAGGGCACTGACCAAACAATGCTTTGCTTTGAAGTTCAGTAGGACTCTCCTTCTGTCTTCATCATTCCACTCTGCTTCCAGCTTCTCTTTGTGTCTTCCATCTTCAGTTAGAGCCATTGGGACGAAATCTCCTTTTTCAATGACTGACCAGATGTCAAGATCAATTGATTGGAGGTAGATCTGCATCCTCATCTTCCAATATCCATAATGCTCTCCACTGAAGCCTGGTGGTCTGTTAGTGTTGTTTCCTTCAGGAAGTATACTCTCTCCAAAGCCAGCCATCTTAATTCCCGGACTGTGAGTTCCTTTGAATGGGAATCCGGGCTCTGATACCACTTGTTAGCAAGGCTGACTTCTCAAGAGGGGGGTGAATTGGGAAGATTGAAATTTTTCTGCACAAAGTGAAGTAAGTGAAGATATCACAATATAATGAAAACAATGCGTAAAACAGAGCAAGCTGAAAAGTAAAGATAGGGAGAAGAAGACTCAGTAATTTATCCTGGTTCGGTCTTTCCACATGACCTACATCCAGTCCCCAAGACACCTCTTGAGATTTATCCACTATACAGCAAGAATTTCAATGGGCTTCTTGCTAGGGCCACAGTACACGAGTATGCTCTGTTTCTGAGCTCTCTCAAACTCTCCAAGCACTTTCACTATGTGCTTCCCAATCCCCTTGTGAATACCCCTCACAAGTAAATCTATCTCCAAGATGAAGAGTAGATTGATTACAATGAAATAACTCTCTTGAAAAGAGTAGATATGAAAGTTTAAGTACAAGTATAGAAGTTGAGAGGGTAAAAGCTTTTGAGAAGAAGATTTAGCAGAAATTCGGTATATAAAAGTTTGATTCGTTACCCAGAACTTCAAATGATGTTGTATTTATAGATTTAGGTCTCAAATATCCGTTAGAGACTAAATCTATCCGTTGGGGAAGTTATCCAACCGTTACTCTGAAAAACTATCCGTTTACCAACCGCATTTAATGTTTCTGACCTACTGAAATTCGAATTTTGGTTGGTCAATAGACGAATTTCGAAGGAACCGAAGATTAAAGCTTCCAACATTACAGCACGAAGTTCTTCTGTTCATGAATTGAAATTCGAATTTTGAAACTTACAAAACATTTTCACAATGTGACATACGAATTTCCAAGAAGAAAGTTTTTTGGTTAAGTGTGAACAGTGTTTTCAATTTTCTACAGTGCCTTCGAAATTCGAATTTTGGTATCCCAAAATTCGTCTGTCCACTGAATGTTTAAGAGACACAGTAGATTACTTTCTTCGAAATTCGAATTTTGGAAGGGTGAAATTCGTCTGTCAGAGAGACTCTTTCCAGACTAATTTCATCATTCGAATGTTGCAAGCTCTTATCATTCGTATGTCAATGTTTCACTTTAACAGACTCAAGAACTTAGCTTCTGAAATTCGAATTTTAATGTTCAAAGTTCGTCTGTCAGAGAGTAGTTTTGAAACTTAAATCATTCTTGATCTCAGATGAACTTTAACATAGTTTCAGACGAATTTCTTCTATTTTCTCAATTTTTGTTTTGTTTGAAATTCGAATTTTGAAGACTCAAAGTTCGTCTGTTGCAAAGAGGCATCTTTCAAACTTATATGAAAATTCGAATATTGGAAGTTCAAAATTCGTCTGTCAGAGAGCATTTACCAAACTTAATTTCATTTTGATTTCAGATGCACTTTATCATAATTTCAGACGAATTTTTTTGGTTTTTACAAACTTCATTTTACTTGAAATTCGAATTTTGAAAGTGTGAAGTTCGTCTGTTTACCAAAAGGCCTCTTTCAGACTAGATGAAAATTCGAATTTTGAACAGCCAAAATTCATCTGACAGAGAGCCATCTCTTCAGACTTATTCAGTTTTAGCTCGAAATTTGAATTTCCAAAGGCAAAGTTTGAATTTCCAACTTGACAGTTTAGCTTAAACTTTCACCCTTCGTCTGTTTGTGGGTGTTTTTCAAATATTTAAAGATTTAACATAAAATCAAAGTTTGAAAACATCTTTTCTTCAAATCAAAATCTTTTACCTAGTCATAACAAAAACTAAGGATCCTAACAGCAAGAACTCAGAAAATCTTCACTTGAGACAGCTTTGATCTCCTTTGATATCTTCAATCCAAGCTCTTGAATGTTGGTTTGGAATCATCAAAACTCTTGATTCAACACTGTTCCCTTATAATCATTATGACCATATAGATCGACTTTCTACTCAACGCATCTACCACAATGTTGGTTTTCCCAGGAAGATACTTCAAAGCAAACTCACAGTCTACAAGGAACTCGACCCAACGCCTTTGCCTCATGTTTAGCTCTTTCTGATCAAACAAATACTTCAAACTCTTGTGATCATTGAACACCTCAAACTGAGCACCATAGAGATAATGCCTTCACAATTTCAAAGCAAACACTACAGCTGCTAGCTCAAGGTCGTGAGTAAGATAGTTCTTCTCATGAGGCCTCAACTGCCTTGGAGCATATGCCACAACTCTACCTTGTTGTATCAAGACACACCCTAAACCCTTCTCAGAGGCGTCCGTGTAAATAGTGAACGACTCTGATGGGTTAGGGATAATGAGCACTGGGGTGGACGTTGGACAAACCTTTAGCTCTTAGAATGCTCTCTCACACATATCATCCCAAATGAAAGATCGATCCTTACAGGTGAATCTAGTCAATGACATAACAAGTTGAGAGAATCCCTTAATGAACCTTCTGTAATATACAGCTAATCCCAGAAAACTGTGAATTTCAGTCACAAATTGCGGTCTCTCCCAAGTCAACACTACTTCTACTTTACTAGGGTCTACTATCACTCCATCTATAGAAATTATATAACCCAGAAATTTCACCTCCCGTAGCCAAAATTCACACTTACTGAGCTTAGCATACAGTTGGTGATCCCACAATACTTGCAACACAATCTGAAGATGGAACGCATGCTCTTCCTCACTCTTGGAGTAAATTAGGATGTCATCAATAAAAACTACAACATATTTATCCAAATACGTCCGAAGCACCCTGTTCATATAATTCATGAAGATTGCCGGGGCATTAGTCAACCCGAATGGCATCACGAGAAACTCATAATGACCATATCAAGTTTGAAGAGCCATTTTAGGCACATCTTCAGCACGCACTCGCAATTGATGGTATCCTGACCTCAAATCGATTTTAGAGAATATGGAGGCATTTACCAACTGATCAATCAAGTCCTCAATCCTAGGCAAAGGATATTTATTCTTGATCGTCACTCAGTTCAGTTACCTGTAATCAATGCACCATTTGAGGCTGCCATTTTTCTTTTTGACAAACAATACTGGAGCTTCCCAAGGCGAGACACTAAGTCTGATGAAACCTTTTTTCAACAAATCATCAATCTGCTTCTTGAGTTCCTTCAATTCAGACAGTGTCATTCGATACGAAGCCTTCGAAATAGGACTTGTCCCGAGCACCAAATCGATAGAAAACTCTAGTTCTCATGGTGGTGGCAAACCGGTAATCTCCTCTAGAAACATATTAGGGAATTCATTCACAATCGGATATCTTTCTACACTCCTTTCCATATCCATGTTCACAGAGAAGAAAACCAGAAACCCTTGGTATCCATTCTTCAGATACCTATCAGCTTGGGCAAAGGACAAATAGACATTCTCATCCCCTTTAATACTAGGGATATTCATCGGCAAAGACACGGTCTTCCGAGCACAGTCAAGGATGGCATTGTTCACCTCCAACTAATCCATCCCAATTATCACATCAATCTCTTGCAACAGCAAACAGATTAGGTCCAAGGTAGTACTTTGGTGTTCAAAATGAACCACACAGTTCAAACAAGCTTGAGCAATTCTTAATAAAACTCCCGTGGGTATGGACACTGACAACTCAAAAGACAAACCCATTGCCACAATACCCAATCTTCGTGCACAATCAAAAGAAATGAAGGAATGCGATGCACCTGAGTCAAACAAAGCATGAATAGAGTAACCATTGAGTTTAAGTTTACCTCTAATCAAGTTAGGCGCTGCATCCGCTTCTTGTTGGGTGATGGCAAAAACTCATCTAGGCATCATGGGCTACCTCGTTGCATCATCATGCCTTAGGTCCCAACAATACCGTGACATATGACCCGGTCTCCCACAATTATAACAAAGCAAGTATGGATGGTCACCATGGCTAAACTTGCATTTTATGCACGGATTTGATGCACTACTTGACCCGTACTGAGATGGAGTAGAGTCCCTTCCTGCATACTCACTCTGACTGGAACTCCTCTATTCAAAGCCTCCTCGATAAAAGGGTCTTCTACCAAACTGACATTTATTGGACTGATCTCTGCCAAACCTGCCTTTACCTCTACCATAACGGCCTCTATTATGACAACCTCTTCCTCTACTAGAACTTGTACTACCACTGCTGCTACCACTTCTTGAGCCACTGCCTTTACTGGTTCCTCATGTAGGTCCTAGATAAGAAAAGGCCCGAATCATGGAATTCCTTCTATGTTCCTCAGTTTCCTTCATCTGTCTGTATAGGGCACGAATCTTCGCACACAAATCCTTAAAGGACACAAACTCTACCACAGATAGCCGTTCCTTTATCTCAAGATGGGCTCCCTCAAACAGCCTTTGAGCCATCCACCTATCATCAGGGTAATTATTTAGATAAGTGGAATATTTTGCTAAGTCCAAAAACTAATCAATGTAGTCATCTACCGACAGATTTCCTTGTTGAAAAGTTAGGAACTCGGCCTCCTTTAGCATCATTAAGGCTGGAGGGACATAGTGTGCAAAGAATCATTCCTTAAACTGTTCCCAATTCATAAGAGAATTCATCGCTTCAACACTTGGGAGAACACCCCTCCACCAACGCTTGGCCTTCTTTTCTAGCTTAAAGGTCGCCAGTTGCTCCCTTTTCTTTGAGGTGTAATCCATCACACTGAAGATGTTCTCCAATTATTCTATCCAATTCTCAGCCTGAGAAACATCCATGGTACCTTCGAAAGCCGGGGCACTAAACTTTCGAAAGTCTTTCAACTGTAAAGAGATACCCCTTCTTCTAACTCTTACTGCTCTTTCAGGCTCCACTACATTCTCATCCTCTCCTGTATTCAAGTCAACATACATACCGGTCTCTTCATTCACCTCATCCTGCTCTTGTCTATCCATTCGCTCTTGCAATCTATTTAATGTCTCCCCCTGAGTATTCACCTGATTACTGAGGCCAGCCAATATCTCATGCATCTGCCTCATGAGATAACTGTTACTTTGTCTTCCTTTTCGAGACATTCTTCCAATACACAAGCAATAACACATTCAATTATATGGTTCTGGACTAGCATTATTGTGGGAATATAGTCTATGTATTTAAAATTATGCCAAGTAGTACTTCAAGCAGAAACAGTGGACCAAAACCATTGCTCTGATACCAAAATGTAACACCCTATATCCTAACACCTCCAGACTTGACCAAAAACTTCAAAGTTCAACCAAACACAACCCCAACATTTTATAATAACTTTTCAAAACCTTTCAGAATACTGGCAACGAATTCAAACACGCCAACAATTGGGCTAGGGTTGTGGCCGCTTCAGTATCGCCGCGGCTTCGATCTCCACTATCTCTACATCGTTACGCCTTTACTAGTACCGTGACTTAGACTATGGAGCCGTGACGCCTTATGCTAATTTCCACATTAGCAATACTCAACACCTGAGGCAGACTTTTGATGCGCATAACTTTATACTTTGACCTCCGACTGACTTGATTCCAACTCTTACAAGTCAATCTAGTCCCGTTCTAGCCATAGACACCACTTTCACCTCAATCCAACTCCATACAGAGATTCTGGGCCCTTGACACCATTTTAGCCACTTATTGACAAAAACTCACCACTAACAACCTCTAATTACCACCAAAGGCAACTAGTTGCTTAAAGACCAATCATACAGGTCCAAAACCCCTAAACCAACTTATCCAAAGAGGTTTTACCCTAAAGGAGTCACTCCTTTGAGATTTGACCCCCTTAAACCCTAACTTGGTAAAACTGGCTACAGGCCCTTAAACACACCAATCAGGCCCAATTCTAACTTTCATCATACATAACACAAACACACAACATACATACCATAAAACAACCTCTTTTCCACATATAACCATATGTTCATTACAAAACCTTCTATCCTACTTGACATAGGATACATTATCCAATATACAAATACTACATAGACTATTCCCACATAAGCAGCTACTCCTGCGGCTTCTCCGGACTAGTGCTAGAACTGTCACCTGAAATGTTAGTCTATGGGAGAAGGGTGTGAGACAATGTTTTAGTAACCAGGAACAACCACATACATACATATATACATATATCTCACACAATTCATGAATGTAATGTAAAATGAGTGGAATTCTTGTCGCCTTTGTAGGGACCCCTTCCTTATCTTCTCTAACATATATATATAATCCATCCTTATCCTCCCTAACATATATATATAATCCATCCTTATCCTCCCTAATATATATATAATCCGCTCTTATCCTCCGTAAAACATATATAATCCAACCTTATCCTCCCTAACACATATATATTATCATACATCATATCGTCGTCACATCATCTCCACTCCATCCGCCATATATCACAGTCTCACAATGTCATGTGGTGATGCTAATGTATCATCATATCATTATCATCATAATGTCATGTATGCATCATGTCATATCAGATCAATTCCATCATCACATATGTCATCATCGTAATCATAATCATCATCTAACTGTATGCATACCACGATATAAAAATAGTACACACAAACATATCAATATCGTGGTATGAAAGAAACATGCATATATATACACAACTATCGTACCATCATGCAATACCGACAATACAATATAAACAAACACCCGATTACCTCAGGTTGTCAATACCACTCACGTGAGTTTCACAAACTTCTCAAATTGTCCAACACACGTGAACCCCACTTGGTTAATCAAACAACCTTCATAATAACACAATTCTTCCATTAACACATATACCAAACATCCAAATTCCACAATTTAACCGCTTTAACCTAACCCAAGGTTCTAACACCCCTTTCATGCATTATTAAGCTCTTAGGAACCATTCAAACACTACACAAACACATATACTTCGGATTCCCAAAAGGCCTAACTGAAAACAACTTAGGGTTAAGCTCAAATCATACATAAACCCTTGAAAACTCACATCCAAGCAACAAGAACACTAAAACACACTTCCTTAACACCATTTCATCTGTTTCAATTGGTGGATTTTGGCCAAAACCTCAAAACCCTAAATTCCAACGAATAAAATGGACAGGGAGGAGTAGAAAACACTTACTAACTTGAATACAAGCTTCCAGAGGCTAAAAACAACTCCCAATGGCCGAAAATAGTGAACGCTAGCGTAGCTCCCTCGATTTTTCTCTGTTTTCTTTCTTTCCGATTGTTCGAAATGAATAGGATTTAAACAAAAATGCCGAATCTCGCCACGGCCTCTGAACACCTTGCCGTGGCTCCACCGTGTTTAGTTGAAACAATGCCACTGGAATGGTTCTCGCTACGGTGTGGAGCTCTTCCAGACTCCACTTGAGCCTTCCTCCATCTTGTTTCCTTTGGTCCTGAACACAATACCAAGAAAGATGATATAAGGGGTGTTACAGATGATGATGAGTATGGCAATACATATGATCTTTTTGCATGATTATGATGATGATTTTGAGGATGTTGATGTGGCATTACATGATGCATAGCATGACATGAGAACATGATGATGATTATACAATGACATGACATGAGTATCACCACATGAAATTGTGAGCTTGTGATATATGGTGGATTGGGTGGTGATAATGATATGATATATGATGATATATGATTAAGGAGGATAAGGATGGAATATATATATATTCAGGGAGGATAAGGATGAGATCCTTGTGGCTAAATTGCCTTCTATAGCTAGGAGGGAAAGGCGTGTAGTGGACTGCACCTTCCCTAAATCACTGCCAATTCATGGTGGGAAAGGGAAAGGAGAACCATGATCTGAATATTAGCGTTCCCTTTGGCCGAGTGCACTAGTGGGAGGTGAGCTTGGTGTTATATTGGAATCAGTCTTCACTAATTGTTAGAAGGGAATCACATATACAAAATGCTCTATTATGATGATAGCTCATGGTTCTAGCTGTGTGGAGGGAGACATATATCTCATGACATTGGCATTGCACTGCATTATTTGCATATGTGTGTAATATTGATGATATATGTGTGTGTGTGTGTGTGTGTTTGTCCCGGTTATTGAGACACTGTCTCATACCCCCTTCCCATGACTAACTTTCAAGTGAAGACTCTGGTGCCAGTTCAGAGAGGACCATGGAGTTGCAAGCCTCTTCGTCTTCGGGAATCCCAAGTATAATTGTAGTTGTAATTTAGTTTATATAATATTGTGCCAAGTGGGTGGTAATTGAGTGTATTGCCTGTTTTAAGTATTCTTGGTGAGCATTGTTGGTATGTAGTATCGTGAGATTGGTATACATGTCCTGTGAGTATTGGCTACATGTTATGTGATAATATGATGTTAGTAATGATGTAGGGATGATATTGATGGTTATATGATGTTATTGATGTTGGTAGATGGTATGCAAGATGTGGATAGGTGTCATGAATGGTTTAGATGTGTGTGATGATGTTTTAAACCCTGATATGGGTCATCATTGTTGGGAGTGTGTCTGTGAGCCAGATCGGCTATATGCGGGAGCCCAAAGGTTATTTTGGGCCATGTATATGAGTTTCGAGCTTATAGCCTATTATGTGGTTTTAGGGTTCAAGAGGGTTAAATCTCAGAGGAGTGGTTCCTTTGAAGTGAAACATCTTTGGACAAGTTGGTTAAACCAAATAGGACCTGAGTGAATGGTCCCTAGGTGTCCATTTGCCTTTGGTGGCAATTGGAGGTGATATGTTGTGAATTTTAGTTAAAAGTGACCAAAATGGTATTGGACATCCAGAATCTCCAAATGAGGTTGTATTTGAGTGAAATTAGTACCCATGGTTAGATAATGATAAGAGTGACCTGTAGGAGTTAGAATCAGGTCAATCAGAGGTCGGAACAAGAAGTTATGCATGTTGGAAGTTTGCCCCCGCAGTTTAAATTTTGCTGGTGTAGAAACCAGTAAGGGGGCCACGGTCCTGGGAAGTCAGGTTGTGGCACTAGTGAAGTCAATGGGCATGAGAGTTTCTGAGAGGAACTGAAGCCACGGCGATACTGTAGCGGCCGTGGTCCTGGCCCATTTTCTAGGGTCTGTTTGGTTTTCAGTTAGGTAAAAATGAATTTTAGTAGAATTGGTTTTGTAACGTAGTTATAATAAAATTATTTTTAGACTAACGTGTTTATGTTTGAATGATCTATTTGAAAATTGATTTTGACAAAATTCATAATTTTTCTTCAAATTGAGCTTAAACTCTATCACATGATTAATTTAATTTACTTGAACTAAAATTTAATCTGCATTTATTTAATTGAGAATATAATATATCTGATATAACATTTTCTTACAGGTTATAGTTCATGGAGAATAAAATTTTGAAAAGATATTTTAGTCATTAGATAAAAGAAATTTTATGAAAATTTTATTTTTAAAAATTTTTCATTTTTTTTTCATTTTTATTAGTTTATTTTTATCTAATTTTAAAATAAATACAGATAAGAATGGTAACTTAGAATGGAAAAGCAGGTCTATAGTCACTTTGAGAAAAAATGAGTTTTGCGCCTTAACATGGTTTGCCAACATGGTTGCAAGAATAGCCAAACAGGATGGAAATTTCATTAACTGCTTTTGGGTTTGAAAACGTAGTTCCCAACGCGTAACCAAACATAGCCCTAGTGTCTTTTGGTTTGTTTTCATTGCTCTGAGGTTTTGGGAAGTTTATCTAAGATGTTTAGAGTTGTGTTTGATTAGTTTTTGCAGAATTTGGTCAACTCATGAGGTGTTTGAAAGTAAGGTGTTCCAGAATTAAGTCTAAGGAGTATGATATATCATGTATGAATACAAGGATGAATAACAATCATTGCAGGCACATCAATATTGTCAAAACCGGACTGGACATTAAACTGGGCAAGTCACTGATTCAAGGTTCAATGGTTTGACCGGGTTCGGACCGGTAGTGATTAAAATAATATATTTAAAATAAATAATGTAAGTTTAAATAAATTTTATAACTTAATTAAAGTTTCAAACTAAATAATATTGAATTATCAATCTATTATTCACCACAAATAAATTATTAGTAAGTTTCATAACTCAATATTTTAATTTAAATAAGTTAATATTCATCTATAATCATATTTTGAGTTCAAAATAATAAATTAATAATATATTATTTATTATTTATTAAGTAAATATATAATTTTTAATAGTTATTTATCATAATAATGCTTATATAATATTATAATATATAAAAAACATATTTTGTACTAAAAATGATGTTATTTTATCTTAAAAATCAAAAAGAATTTTTTAAAAAATTTGAAAAAAAATAGTACAGGACCGGTTCTATCAGTTTAAGGCCAGTTTCATTGGTTCTTGACCGGTTCTCACCGGTTCTGAATAGTGCCGGTCATATACTATGACCGGACCGGACCAGGCACCAGTTCCCTGTCCGACAAGTTGAACTGGTCGGTCCGGTTCGGTTTTAACAACAATGAGGCACATGCTTCAAAATATAATAATATTAGAAAAAAAAACATAAATCTCCAATGAAATACAAAATGTGTAAAATGAATGGAACATACATTCAAAAACAAAATATGGCTTACTAAAAAAGAATGAGAACTATCACGCTATGATAATTGAAGGCATACATTATATAAAATTATACAATGATAATTATTACAACCTAATAAAACATGAATATTAGAGCTAAACTATACCAAAATTGTATCACCATGATCTTCCTGCATCTGCAATCAAGAGCTTCGCAGAAAATTTCAATAGCACGAATTTAATTGAAAAGAATTATAACTGAAAATCTAAAATAAAATTATATTTAAGGGAGAAATGATTGCAAATAATTATAATCAATTCTTTTTTTTTTTACTTTTGCCAGACTAATTTAAAATTATAAATTATGTTGAACAAGTCGCAATATGATAAATGTATTTAATAAATTGATTGAATTTGCAGTAATGTAAAGCCTCTTAAATTCAGCATCCTAGGTGGCACATCATAAATGAAGGATTTGCAGTTTTCTTTTTTGCGTGGCAG
This sequence comes from Adenanthera pavonina, assembly GCA_026686845.1. Classification (NCBI taxonomy): domain Eukaryota; kingdom Viridiplantae; phylum Streptophyta; class Magnoliopsida; order Fabales; family Fabaceae; genus Adenanthera; species Adenanthera pavonina. The sequence continues at coordinate 19,182,372 of JAIVEN010000017.1, forward strand.
AACAGAATTCCAGAATCACAATGGGAGTTGCATTTGGCAACTAATTTTATATATTTAGATTCTTAAAAAATAACATATGATATGCATATTGAAATAAATATCATATATTTCAATCCAAAATATATACTATCATAATAATTTGTAGGAAAAATATATTAATAATAAACGAACAACTAATGTCTGCATTGTGCAAATCTATCTCTATATTGATCTCATCTAACATATTAAAACCCATCACTTTCTAAGGCTGAACCACCTTAACTCCTATTGAGTCAAACGGAGTGCATTAATGGCACTACAACATCATGCATATTTGGCAGCCATAATGTTAGCTATATATACAGTTACAAAAAAATCGTTAGTATTAAATCTGAAAAACTTAGAGACTAATAGTTTGGAAGGGATGGCATGCAATGGCACTATTCAATGATGATTCACAAAAGCATAGAAACTAGATAAAGATATATACAATTTGGAAGGGATTGAAAAATTAAAATATAAGAAACATTCATATAAATTTTGAAAGGCTCAGACAAATCATGGTGGTGTGAGGATTGCATAATACAACAGAACTACAGCACCCAATTGATATATAATGATCATGGACAAAATCATGTAATATATATAGATATGTGTTAATCTATCTCCTTCATTTAGTGCAATAATATCTGACTCATAATTGCCTCAATCAATATTTTGGACGTCTGTTTTTGCATATCGCTCGTCAAATTCAAATATATGAATAATATCTTACTGAAATTTGTAGATAAAGGCGCCATGAGGTTCCAATTATTAAAAACAAAACACGAGTCAGGTTATAACCTAACCTCCCGAGTTCAAATTAAATTAATGTTAAATTTTTATTTCACATGATTTGAAATTAAGATAAGCTTATATCATTCTAAATTGTAACACTTCCGGATTTTGTGGAATGAAAATTTATTCCTGTTAAAGTGAAACAATTCAAATCAGAACAAAAGGCAATCCTTTTTAAATGTAATAAATTTATTTTGGACAAAAATAATGCAAAAAGTTTTTATTTCTTTCAAGCAAACTCTTATTTATCATACATTCTGACAGAACACAATTAAATTATATAGAAAAAAGCAAATGACTGAATTATTTAGCGGCATATTTTTTAATAAATATGTGTTAGAATAAAAAATAATTATTTGGTAAAAACATGTTAAACAAAAGGATAAATCTACCACGTCTCAAAATAATAGGAAGTCTAGCTAAAAATTTTAACCTCTAAAACTAATTAAGAAAAAACGTGTTAAGAATAATGTATAGCAATATTTAACAAATTTTTACACATGACACTAAGAATACATTAAAAAACAATTAAAGATGTGGATTGATAATTCAGAAATTTAAAGCTTTTTTTTTTGCCAAAAGAAATTTAAAGCTATTAAAACAACGGGCAAGTGGAAATTGAAGAAAAAAAAAGCCAATCATTTAAATTTCATAAATTAATGCTGAAAAAAATAAAAAAACATAACGTAGCCATAAGACCATAATAATTATCACAAGTCCAACTAATGCAATAAAGAACACCGAGTGACTGATACATATGGCAAGAGCTGCTTAATTTAGCGATCTACTTTGAGGCTTAAAATTGCACCATCCAACGTGGCTTCCTAATATTCCAGCACTTATGCCATGGGGCTGCTGTTTATATATATATATATATATATATTATAGATCCATGAGTAGGTGTCACTGGAGGACGCTGTAGTTCATCCATGCATGAATGGATCAAATCCTTGTCATCATTGATGTGAAGGACAACAAAAGGAGACTGAAATCTCTCATATGAACTATTTGGTACCTTAACTATGAAAAGGAAAACCTTGTCAAGAACCTGATCAAATTGATGAGGTACTTGATTCTAATCGCCAGTTGCCTAATGAAGGGACGTGGGATAAATATTAGTGAAAGAAATGGTATTCCATTAACTTGCAAAAAAAAAAAAGGATAGCTTGATATCAGCAAACCTGTTAAACAATATCCTTAAGCTCAGCTTCACTATATTGCACAATCTTCTTGAACTCTATATCAAAAACTATAAATGTTGCAGAGCCAGAGTCATCAATCACATTCATTTGTACATTGTACCTAGGAATAATGCATAATCATGTTTTAATATATGAAAAATAATTTTTTGGTCACACACATGTGTAAGAAAACCATACTCACCAAATAGCAACATCCTTAATGACTAATTTGCACCATTGATAATAAAATCTTGATCCATCAGAGTCGACTTTCTTGAAGCATTTTTTGCAAGCGTCGTAGCACCACCCCTGATTAGTCAAGAAATTCATAATTGTTGCAATTGTCACGCACACTGAACCATATAAACATGCAATTGGCACTTTAATCTATTAAATAAATAATGATAATTAAATATACATATACATGTTGAGCTGTTTAAATTATATACCAGAGGACAATCAATGATCTCATCAATCCTTTTGCAATCAAATTGGAGGACGTCATCATTAGCATTGCTCACCCAATTTCCAGTGAGGGGTGTAACCTGTTGTGGTGATGCTAATTCTTCAATGTTGAACTTGAAAGAAATAAGTAAAGGCATATGTGAATCATGTAAAAAACATGGAAATTGTTTAAATTACTATATATATGATTATCAAGCAAATAATATTGCTAACCTTGAAAGAAATAATTGTACATCAAGTATGCTTGGATTAATAAACATTCTAGAAGCATACATGGAGTTTGAGACCTGCGCCAACCTACAAAGCCCATGATATATAATAGGACAAACAATAATAAAAGTAGGTATGAAAATATTAACTAACAGACATACCATTAAAAAACTTAATCTTACACTACTGCAAAATGATAACACTTGGTGAAGTGTTGTTTCCACGGACATAATTAGATAGTTCCTCTACGAAAGTTCCACATAGAGTACAGATCAAGCAGCTATTACTGAAATGAGTGAAAAAGAAATAAAATGTGAGATGCAAACATTATAATTAATATTTAATTGAATCAAAGTAATGTAAAAAGAGAAAAAAAAAGACAACAAAATAATTTCGTACTCATGGTCCTTAATCTCTATCTCAATCCTTTTTTGATCTTTTCCATCCTTGGAAAATTCCTCAATTTCTCCCAAACCATGTACCTTACCCATGATATCTGATAAGGATATTTTGAAAGATAATTATAAGCAACATAGAGATGGAACTGAATGAAATTAAACATATTATTTTTGCAACTATTTACTCGTGGATTGATTAGATGAAAACATAAATAAAAAGGAATCTCAAACAAACTCACCGATCAAGTAGCTATCATCAGATTGTGTGCCTACTATATTTCAAAAAAGTGTAAAGAGAAAACCAAAACGTGGGATATGGGATAGAGCCATTGTCATCTTGGAGAATGACTTTGGTTGAAAACTGAAAATGAATCTTGAAATCATGGTTTGTGAACTTGTATGATCCTGGGTTCTACCCAATATTGAATTGGGTCATTACATACAAATTCCCCTCACTTGGGATAGTTTTGAACTTCGGAACATATGATTATTTCACAAAAGCATGGATTCGATCTTGCTAAAATATAGATTCAACATGCACCGTAGTAAACATGGAGAAATTGGAAAATAGAAAAAAACAATTAATATGGGAAAAATCAACTCACATCGGCATCTTGTAAAACCATCTCAATAGATTGAATCTCATATGGCATATTGAATCTGCTAGCCATGACAGCTATGAATCAACAAATGGTAATAGTTTATATCAGTTGTCAACGCAAAAGGCAATCACTGGGGAAAAATAAACAAAAGAAAATAATTTAAATGGTGATTGAGAGAGTTTAGAATTGAAGAGGAAGCAAAAAAGAAAAGTTTATAATGAACAGTGAAAGCTATGGTCGATCAAAAAGCAATAAAGAATAAATATCATATACAAACATTGGTCGATCTAAGGTTGCATAAGATAACAACTGAATTGTATATCACCCATGGGATGAAGGTGATTAACCACAAAAGCATGTAATTTATACTTGTGGTAGTCTCATTCATTTGGGGAAGGAACATCTTACCCATTATTGCATGAATCACCATTATCGATGCCAATTTTGCCGGAGAACAGGTTCCACTATTGTTGACCCAGATGATGCAAAACTATCTAAGATGGTGCCAAGGTAAGCTAATTCGCTACGATGTGCCCAAGCATAATATGATGAGTGGGAATGATATTGGCAGAAACCACGCTTATATAGTTAATATATTTAAAGTTGATTGGTTTTCTGAAATTAAATCACTGGATTACATCTATATTAATGCCATAACCGAATGCAATCATTTCAAACTAGCATGTAACCCGTGTGATACACGGGATCGATAAGATTAACTATATTTTTTAAATATGATAAATGATAAAATTATACAAATACATGGAGAGCACAATAACATTGTAAATAGTTTAATTTATAAATAATATTAAGTGACCATAAAGTATAGATTAATACAATATAATCAAGTGAGATTATTAAACACTTCCTTGTAAACAACATTTGTGGTTGTGTCACTTGGATTGTCATCTTGATCTAGAATTAATATCTTCAATCCACTTCTAGATCGTACACGTGATAAAGTAACATAAAGTTGTCCATGTGTGAATACTGGTCTTGGTAAGTACAAACCCACATTGCATAGACTTTGCCCTTGACTTTTGTTAATTGTCATAGCAAAAGCTAATATTACAGGAAATTGACGTCGCTTCATAATAAATGGCAATCTTGAATCTAATGGAATCATAGATATTCTGGGTATACAAACTTTCATCTCTTCATTTGATCCAGTCATGACTTTAGCTTGAAGTACATGTTTGCCAGCTTTTGTAACAATGAGACAGATACCATTACAAAGACCCAACGACTTGTCAATATTTCTCATTAGAATAATAGGTGCACCAACATTTAACTTAATTTCATAATTAGGAAGACCCGACATAGAAATTGAATTCAAAAATTCAGTGGAATGGAGATCATCAACAGAATCCATATTACAATTTTCCTTAATTATGCTATTAGAACTATAGTACACCATCTCTTCCCCTGGTAATAAAGACAACATATATTCATTAACACGATCAACAACAGACAAAGTAAGGGCTAATATAGCTCTATCTCTGAAGTAAGATGACATGTTCAAATTCTCATAGAGATTCAGATAAGTGGCTTCTACTATTGATTTGATAGGATCGCTTGACACATACAATAACAAATCTTCAGGAATTTTGATATCAGTGTTCCCATCATTAGTATTAGTACTTGTTCCATCACCTATAGTAAGAATCCAATCAGAAAACTCTTGTATTTCTCTATTGGCATCAGATGAGTTTGTTACAAGGAGTCTCATATTTCTTGTCAGAGTAAGTAGTTTACAGTGATCCCAAATATAAGATGAATTAATAGTAGAAAACACTATATCCTCCCGAGTCCCTCTTGGTATCACAGGTAGAATTTGTCTAAAATCCCCACCAAATACAATTACCTTACCTCCAAAAGGAAGATTCACAGCTGATGGATTGGATAGTTTTAAGATATCCCTTAAGCTACAGTCAAGAGCCTCAAAGCAAAATTTATTAGCCATAGGTGCTTCATCCCATATAATTAAGGAAGTATGAACCAATAACTTAGCAAGATGACTGCCCTGTTTTATATTGCATATAATATCTTCATGAATATCAAGAGGTATACAAAATTGAGAATGAGCAGTTCTTCCACCAGGTAGTAATAAGGAAACAATACCACTTGATGCTACATTCAAAACAATTTTGCCCTGAGATCTTAAAGAGGTTGAAAGAGTATTCCATACATATGTTTTACCAGTTCCTCTATACCCATAAACAAAGAATACTCCTCCTTTACCAAAGTCAACGGCTAAAACAATATCATCATAAATTCTCAATTGTTCAGGAGTTAAAGATTTAATCAATGCAGGCAATTGATTAATAAGAGTAGCTCTATCATAATTTAATTCACAAATTGGGCAATATAAACCTGATCCATCATGAAATACCTGCACTAAATACCGGTAGCATGTATTACAAAACAACTTACGATGGGCATCAATGACTTCAATGGTCGTAACTGTTGTATAAGTTCCCTATCAATATTAGAAATTAGGCTAATATCTTTTAAAACAGCTAAAATCACATATGTTATACCTATAACTTACATACCTCTTCGCATTCTTTGAGATCATTTAAATTTCTTAGCAAATACTTGATAAATGCTGGATGAACAGCACTGATAGCCCAATTTTTTGATACCAAGCGCTTCTCCTTTAAATCAGATCGAGGTAAGCAAGACAAGATTCTGATGACTAATTCTTGAGGTAATTCCGTACCATTCTCAAATAACTCCATCATACAAATATCTACTGTATTTTCAATTAGAGAAGAAAGTATATGATAAGAAAAATGTCGTTAAGATTAAAAATTGAAAACTTAGAAACGAAAACCAATAGGATAACAAAAGTTGAATGCCTAACAGTTTTTCTTTTCAGACATATTTATGTGTTTACAGGATTCATAAGAACTTATATAAACATACATGTATTTATGGAGGATGACTAATGTACGAGTAGCATAATCTATATCTTCAGATTATATATACCTACACAAATCATAACAATGTTTTTTTCATATCAAATTATACTCCCTTATTTTAAGATAACAACTAATATATAGATGATTTGCAAATCTTAGTATAACATTAACAACCTAATATATAATAAGTGTTAATATCAATTGTTATTTGTTGAAAAAATAAAAATTATAAAAATGGGCATAATATAAAACTTTTTATAATCCCTATAAAGATGGAGATAATAATTTCATTCATAATTAATCACCATAAGTAAAAAGAAAATAATTTTCTAGTTATAATAATTTAAATTATTGATTTTTTATAACAACAAAAAATACATTCATTCAAAAAAAATTATATTTCTTTATAACACAAACATAATTGCTAACGTTTTAAGCTTGTTTAATTATTATATTTTTCAAAAATATGATTTTCATATTATTTAAAAAAGTGATTAATTGTGTAGGGATTTTATAAAAGTATGTAATTATTTCATGTTTGCTTAAGAGAAAGAAAACATCAATCTTTACATTGTTGAGTAATTAAAGAGAAAAATATGGATTTATATTATAATATTTTTAATGTGCTACATGTTATTATTTTTATAATTTTTAAAATTATTTGTGTACATATCCGCCTCAATCAATTTTTTCCTCTCATCTACCATAACTTTTTTTTTTTCAAAAAGTACTGTGAGTAACTTCTCAAAATAAGTATAAATCTATTTTTTTTTTAGATTTTGATTATTTTCTAAATTTTAAACAACTATTACATCTATGTATACGAGTGTTTTTTCAACTAAAAAAATTAATGTTTCCATAAGAAAATTGAAACAAAAGGGCTCTAATATTTAAAAATCTGTATCATAATAAATAACATAGCATTTCAAAATTAAATTTATTATACTATTATTTGTCAAAAGATACACCTAATATTCTAGTGAAAAAATGTTAATGTGAAAATATCTAAAAGAAATTATGCAACAATCTGTAACAACCTGCATAAAGATATACTTAATATTCAAAATTGAAAAGTATTACTTTAATAAAAAAAATTCCAAAATACTAACTATTTAGGAAATTAATAGATAATCATTCTATATTATGATTCCGCATATGTCGGATGAAACTTTTTGATAAAACTGTATATTTATTATTAAACAATTATATATTTATTTATTTATTCATAAATCTCTATATCTTAATTGTTATTAATGTATAATATATCATAATAACATATAATCTCACAAATTGATTTATAGATAAATATAAAATATTTATTTATGATAATATCTAAAAGTCTAAATCTCTCATATCTTAACTGCTATTAATATATAATAGTAAATAACTAACATATAATTTCATAAATTGATTTATGAATAAATATTATTATACTATTAAAAAATTCTAGTTTCTCATAGCTTACCTACTCTTAAGATGTGATAGTAAATAATTAATATATAATATCACAAATTGATTTATGAATAAATATCAACTATTAAGTTATAATAATATCTAAAAGTCTAAATCCTCATATATTAAACGCTTTTAAGATATAATAGTAAATAACTAACATTATAATCTCACAAATTAATTTATAGATAAATACCATCTACTGAATTATAATAATATCTAAAAGTTTAAATCATTATACCTTATTGCTCTTAACATGGGATAGATATATAGATTATCTTCGATATAGTAATGTGAAGTCTTTTTTTTCATATATTTTAATCCAGTTAGATATATTATTAAAAGCTAACCAATTACACATTTGCATAAACAAATAATATATATATATATATATTATATCTTTATCTATATATCATAGTAAGATTCGCCAATTAGATGAGGATGAATAAATTACAATAAAATATGTACTCAATAATTAATATATTATCTAATGAATTTATACACAAAAGTTATTACCATATACAATCTATAATAAAACAATAAATCCAAACGAATAGTAATAGAAAAGGGGGATAAATATTGAAATTCTCAAAATCAATACTTATTCAATATTAAGAAGGAAAAAATACTCAATAACATCAACATGAATACGTGACTTAAAATCTGAACATAACAAAAATATAATAAATGTCAATCAATAATTCTAAATAACAACATAATGAAATTGAGGAAATAGCATAATTGAAGCATTAATATCATAATCAATCTTCAAGCTTGATGTGCTTGTTCATCTTGTTGGCTGACAGGTCACAGCGAACATCTTCAATCACATCACCATCAATAACTTTCTTCTTAATATTCCCAGAATCCTCAGGCGTAATAGAATCAGACGTTCGAACTTCAGACTGAACACCAGAGGTATCATATTCCTGAATTAATATAGAATAGATTATGCATATATATATATATAATCCATGGATCATGAGGATACTGGAACTACAAATAAATAAACAATTACACTTACAGATGCAGTAGTGTTCTCAGTGTCTGGTGTCCTTGGTAAATTGTATACATTATCTTCATATGCCTTCAAAATATCATCATCATTAGACATTCGAAGGACAACAAAGTCAGAATGATAGGTCTTCCCATATGAGTTTGGTGTCTTAATCTTGAAAACAAATTTTTTCCCAAGGAATTTGTCAAAGCATTCTGGTACATAGTCATCATCTTGGTTAATCTACAAAAAAATAAGAAAATTAGTATAATCATAACTATATGTAAAAAAGCGACAACTATTAAATAGAGTTATTAAAGCTTTGTTTAAAATATTGATAGAACCTCGGAGATATTTTCCCTCAATTGAAGAGCACTATACTGAATAAATTTGGAAAACTCCCGATCAAATACAATGAATTGAGCAGATCCAGTCTCATCAACTACAGTGAAACGAACCTTAAATCTGAAGTAAATCCCAACAAAAGTAAATACTATTGCAATTGACAAACAAAGAAATACAAACATATTTGACTTTGATTTATAATGAAAATAATAATTTAACTTTTGTTATATTTGGAGAACAAAAAATACCGTGGGACAACATCCTTCACAATACAATTACATTGCTCACAGAAGAAGTCATCCCCATCTGGGAGTGTACCCTTCGAACATGTCTTACATGCATTATAATACCATCCTCGATCCAAATCAATGCGTAACACACTGGCCATCGTCAAACATATAGTATCCTAAGCAAAATAATAACACATCAAGTTGATGATTAATCAGTAATAAAAAAGTATATCATAAGGAAAAAAAGAGAAATACGTTGATTGAATAAAAAATTAAAACAATATTACAGCTAGGCATTGGCGCAAATCATGTACTTTTCTCCTCTCTTGCACGTTAAGAATATAATCACTCCCAGAAGATGGTGTCATTTGTGATAATGTTGTGACTTGTTGATCAAGACTAACACCAATAGCTCTCAAACTGCAAATTTCAAGGGCATTAAAATAATTTTAAATTAATTAATCTTATCAATTAATATAAAATAAGAGAGAAGATACCTTTCAATGAATGAAGAAACTTCAGGAATAGATGGATGAACAAACATCCGAGAACAATACAAAGAGTTTGATAATTTACAAACACCTGTAAAATAATACCATCATAAGTTCACTAATGTCAATAAAAAATATTAATTACTAATAAGCATAGTCTTATTGACACACACATATATACAATTAAACTCTTTAATCTTAAACCACCGCAAGATAACCATAACAGGTGGGATATAAGCATCTGACATATACTTCACCACATCATCAGCAAATGAACCCCATAGAGTACAACTCAATCGATTACTCCTAAATATAAAGATTAATGAAAAATAAGTCAAGTTAGTTCACGTAATTAGCTTGGAAAACAAATGAATACATAAAAAGAAGATATATATAGGTAATATTATATATATATATATAATAAAAAGATACGTTTCAATACAACAACTTTAAACACACATACTCATTATTTTCAATCATTATATCCACCCTCTTTTGTTGCTTACCATCCTTCACCGGCTGTTCAATTGCTCCAATGCCACTTAACTTGCCAATGATATCTATAACAAATTGATTAGTGATAAATGAATTTATACATATTATAGAATAAAAAGTAAAATTGAATATAATTAAAATTATTCATACCAATTAAGAAACGATTATCTGAATTCCTTGATAAGATTTCATTAAAAGAAGTGAACAAAAAACCATATGGATGTATATCTCTATTATCAACTTGTAATTCCACATAGGTTGAATATTGGAAATGTAATTTGAATTCATGGTTAGTAGTGCGATATGAACCGGTATTATTTCTGACACCAAATGTCTTTATAATATACACTTTGCCCTCCTTCAATATATCCTTAAACTTGAAGAAGAACACTTTTTTTACCACTCCATGAATACGATCACCCTAATTTAACATAAAAAATAAAAAAGTTAGAGAATAACATAACCAAGGACAATATATACACTACATATTAAAAACTTACATCAGCATCTTGCAAAACCAACTCAATTGAGTTATAAACATTTGGTGAATGATGTGAAGGTATCTTCCACAAACGTATAACTCTAACGTTAATTTGTCAATTATGTCTTAGAGGATTGATAACCCTCACAGCATCATAAGACACCTCACGAACGTTCTTCGGCATGAAGAAACAATGAAAAAAATAAAAGAACAAATTATGGCAACAACTAATTGAGGAACAATGAAAAATGTGGTATGGATGCTAAATAGGAATGTTGATTTTATAGAAAAAAATAGCAAATCACAATAATAAAAAAAAAAAGAATCAATTTAGATTGCAATCATATCATAACAATATTTTCCAAATATCATAGATAAAACAAACAAATGCAAAAAACATAAATAAAATAAATTATATGTTCAGAAATAAATATATGTCAACAACAAAAAAAGATTTCCATAACAATTTCTAAATCTCTTATCTTAACTGCTCCGTATCTTAACTGTTCCTATGATATAATAGTAAATATAGTCTAAATCACATATCTTAACTGCTCTTAAGATATAATAGTAAATAACTAATATAAAATCTCACATATAACAATATTTTCCAAATATCATAGATAAAACAAACAATAGGATAAAACATAAATAAAATAAATTATATGTTCAGAAATAAACGTATGTCAACCAAAAGAAAAAAAAGATTTTCATAACAATTTCTAAATCCCCTATCTTAACTGCTCTGTATCTTAACTGCTTCTATGATATAATAGTAAATATAATATAAATCACATATCTTAACTGCTCTTAAGATATAATAGTAAATAACTAATATAAAATCTCACAGATGACAATATTTTCCAAATATCATAGATAAAACAAAACAATAGGATAAAACATAAATAAAATAAATTATATGTTCAGAAATAAATGTATGTCAACCAAAAGAAAAAAAGATTTTCATAACAATTTCTAAATCTCCTATCTTAACTGCTCCGTATCTTAACTGCTCCTATGATATAATAGTAAATATAGTCTAAATCACATATCTTAATTGCTCTTAAGATATAATAGTAAATAACTAATATAAAATCTCACAGATAATATAATATTTTTTCTCATTTTTTCCAAAATGATGACGTGGAGGCCTGAGGTTCTAGCTTTTGGTTCTACTTTTATATATATAATAGATATTAAAACGATAACCGAATGCAATCAATTTATCTATTTAAATATTTGAAGCAAAAAATCAAGCTTCTAAAAGATACATAAAAAAAATTTACAATAATATTACAGTTATATTTTGATATGCACATCCAATGGAATGTGTTGACCGAGTTAAATGCCATATTTAATTACATCAAAATAAAGATCAATTTACTGCATTTTGCGTGTCATTCTATATATGAAAAAATAGTTTAGTGATATATATTTAAATTCATTTGAGTCATTAATGTAAATTTGAGAAAAAAATTGCACAAATTCGTTCCTTATATATGTAATTATAGATATGAAAAAATAGTTTAGTCATATATATTTAAATTCAAAGCAGTAATTAATCCAAATGTGAGAAAAAAATTCAAAAATATTAAGGTTAGATCTAGAGATAATATTTAAATTAATTTCTTCAAAACATTATCAAATTTACCACATTAGGAGGAAGCAGTAAAACAATAACTAATTACAATTATTGTATCTATTTAAATATTTATAGCAAAAAATTAGGCCAATAAAAAATATGTGTCAAAAAAGTTACAATAATCTTATAGTGATATTTTGATTGTGACTAATTAGTTATACCGGAAATATTAATGACTCAAATGAATTTAAATATATATTTATACTAATTATATTGACTCTGACTCATTATTTAAAAAAAGTTATAATAATCAAATGTTTGGATGTAATTTCTAAATTAGTCATATTCGAAAAATTTAATTGATGCATACAAATTAAATCCCCATAATTACTCCTTAGTAAACTGATTTTTTGTAAATTCATAATTATAATTAATAATTTTGAATATATTAAAAGGAAATGTTGAATAATAGTTAAAGGAGCAATCAATAAAGCATGTAAGGATTAACCAAACCACATATGGCAACATTTGCATTGAAACTAGATATACTTGGAGGCTCAGAATTGAAGCAGCATATGCGGACTCATAATATGACAGCATTTGTACTTGGGATGCTAATTATATATATATATATATATGTATATTCTTTATTCCAATCAAACCAAGCCAAGTGTATTTTCTGATATATTATTTATTCTATAACTAACTTTTGTTGTTAATATTTTAAAATTTAAAAAATCCATATATTTTGATTTAATTTGATAAAAATAGTTTTAAATATACTAATCTTTTCCATAAATAAAGGGATTTATGAAAAATAGTAATGCTCCATATTACATCCTACCTCTTGACACCTCCTGATTTGACCAAAAACTTCGGAAACCAACCAAACACAATCCCAACATCTCAAAACAACTTTTCCAAACCTTCAGAATAGCGGAAACGAATCCACACACGCTAACAATTGGGCTGGGGCCGTGGCCACTACAATACCGCTGTGGCTCTAGCCTCCCCTATCTCTACATTGCTACTGCCTTCACTAGCATCGTGGCTTGGACTATGGAGTCGTGGCGCCCTATGCTGATTTCCACATTAGCAAAACTCAACACTTGGGGCGGACTTCTGATGCGCATAACTTTATGCTCTAACCTCCGACTGACTTGATTCCAACTCTTACAAGTCAATCTAGTCCCGATCTAGCCATAGACACCACTTTCACCTCAATCTAACTCCGTATAGAGATTCTGGACCCTTGACACCATTTTGACCACTTATTGACCAAAACTCACCACTAACAACCTCCAATTACCACCAAAGGCAACTGGTCGCTTAGAGACCAATCATACAGATCCAAACCTTATCTCTACATCGTTATTGCCTTCACTAGCATCACGGCTTGGACTATGGAGCCGCGGTGCCCCTTGCTGATTTCCACATGAGCAAAACTCAACACCTGGGGCGAACTTCCGATGCGCATAACTTTATGCTCCGACCTCCGACTGACTTGATTCCAACTCTTACAAGTCAATCTAGTTCCGATCTAGTTATAGACACCACTTTCACCTCAATCCAACTCTGTACGGAGATTTTGAACTCTTGACACCATTTTGGCCACTTATTGACCAAAACTCACCACTAACAACCTCCAATTGTCACCAAAGGCAACTGGTCGCTTAGAGACCAATCATACAGGTCCAAACCTCCAAACCAACTTGTTTAAAGAGGTTTTACCCCAAAGGAACCACTCCTCTGAGATTTTACCCCCTTGAATCCCAACTTGATAAAATGGGCTACAGGCCCTTAAACACACCAATCATGCTCAATTCCAACTTTCATCATACATAACACAAACACACAATATACATACCACAAACAACCTCTTTTCTACATATAACCATACGTTCATTACAAAACCTTCTATCCTACTTGGCACAGGATACATTATCCAATATACAAATACTACATAGACTATTTCCACATACGTAGCTACTCCTGCAACTTCTCTAGACTAGTGCTAGAACCGTCACTTAAAAGGTTAGTTCATGGAAGAGAGGTATGAGACAATGTCTCAGTAACCGAGAATAATCACACATACATATATATACATATATCCCATACAATTCATGAATGCAATGTAAAATGAATGGAATGCATGTTGCCCTCATAGGGACCACATCCTTATCCTCCCTAACATAATATCATCCATCCTTATCCTCCATAACATGTATAATCTATCCTTATCCTCCCTAACATATATATATATATATATATTTCCATCCTTGTCCTCCCTAACATATATATATATTTCCATCCTTGTCCTCCCTAACATATATATATATATATTCCTTCCTTATTCTCCCTAACATATATATATATATATATCATCATACATCATATCATCATCACATCATCACCACCATTCTCCATATATTACACTCTCACAATTTGTTGATGCTCATGTATCATCATATAATCATCATCATCATATCATAATGTCATGTATGCATCATGTCATATCATATCAATGTCATCATCACATATCTCATCATCATAATCATAATCATTATCTAACTGTGTGCATACCACGTATATATAAAAACAATACACATAAACTGTAACGCCCCTCATGATATCTTTATTGGCTTGTGTTCAAGACCGGAGGAGACAGGGCGGAGTTAGGTTCAAGAGAAGCCAGACAGGGCTTCACGCCACGGCGAGAAGCAGAGCCATCGCAATGAGATGCCTTCTAGTAATGTTGTTCGGCAAATTTATGGTAGCGCTGCGGCGAGATATCTGGAGTCGAGCGAGAGTCAAGATTTTTGTTTAAATTTGGATTATTTCGGACGTTTGGAAAGAAAGAAATCGGAGAGAGCGATGAGAGAGGTGACAAGGGTTTGACATTTTTGGTGTCCAGGAGTGATTTTTAGACCGAGGGAGCTTGGATTTAAGTTGGTAAGTGTTCTCTACTCCTTCCTCTTCATTTTTCTTCGGTGGAAATTTGGGGTTTTCGGTTTTGAGGTTGGATTTTCAGTTTGTGATGAAATCCACCGATTGAAATGGTTAAAAAGATGTTAATGATGTGTATTTTGGTGTTCTTGTTGCTTGGCTGTGAGTTTTGAAGGGTTTATATGTGATATGAGCTTAGCCCTAGGTTGATTCCAGTTAAGGCTCTTGGGAATCCGAGTTATATGGTATTGTTTGGTGTGTAAATGTTTCCCAAGAGCTTATTGATGCATGGAAGGGGTGTTGGAACCTTGGGTTAGGCCTAAAGTGGTTGAATTGTGATGTTTTGATTATTGGTATATCGTGTTAATGAAAGAATTGTGTTATTATGAAGGTTATTTGGTTAGCCAAGAGGGGTTCAAGCATGTTGGTGTTCAAGAAAGTGTGTAGAATTTGTGTGAGCGCGGTATTGACAACCTAAGGTAACTGATTGTTTGTTTATGTGGTATTGTATAGTTGTGTATATATATGTATGTCTCTTTCATACCATGATATTGATGTGTTGTGTGTATCGTTTTCTATATATATCATGGTATGCGTATGGTTAGATGATGATGATGATTGTGATGATGATATATATATGATGTTAACATTGATATGATATAAGATGGTGCATACATGATGATATGACATGATGATGATTATATGATGATATATTAGCATCATCACATGATATTGTGAGACTGTGTTTTGTGGTGGATGGAGTGGTGATGATATAATGATATATATATAACGTATGATGATATATGTGTTAGAGAGGATAAGGATGGGATATGTGTATATGTATATGTGTTAGGGAGGATAAGGGTGGATTATATGTGTTAGGGAGGATAAGGATGGACTGTATATATTAGGGAGGATAAGGATGGATTGCATATGTTAGGGAGGATAAGGATGAGACCCTTGAGAGGGCGACATGCATACCATTCATTTTACATTGCATTCATGTGTTATATGAGTTATGTATAAGAATATATATATATATATATATGTTTATGTGTGTGGTTGTCCCCGGTTACTGAGACATTGTCTCACCCCACCCTCTCCCATGACTAACCCTTTCAGGTGAAGGTTCTGGTGCTAGTCCTGAGAAGCCTAGAGAGCAGCTGCGGACGTGGGAATAGTCTATGTACTGTTTGTTTTTGGGTAATGTATTATGTGCCAAGTAAGATAGAAGGTTTTGTATTAAGCATATGGTGTTGTAAGAATGATTGTAAATGTATATTGTGATGTATGGGTAGTTGCATATTTTGGTTGTGTATGGAATGTGTTATTTGTGGTGTTTGAAGAGTGTTGGGTGTTGGGAAGTCGGTGTTGTGGCATTTGTGAGCTCAGGGTGATTTTGGGCCTAGTTGTTTTGTTTAGGGCATGTAACCCGTCTTGTCATGTTGAGGTTCAAGGGGGTCAAAACTCAGAGGAGTGGTTTCTTTGAGGTGAAACCTCTTTGGACAGGTCATTTTGGGGATTTTGGACCTGTATGAATGGTCTTTAAGTGACCAATTGTCTTTGGTGACAATTGGAAGTGGTTAGTGGTGAGTTTTGGTCAATGAGTGGCCAAAATGGTGTTAAGAGTTCAGAATCTCCATACGAAGTTGGTTTGAGGCAAAAAGGGTGTCTATGGATTGCTTGGGACTATATTGACTTGTAGGAGTTGGAATCAAGTCAATCGGAGGTTGGAGTATAAAGTTATGCACATAGGAAATTCGCCCCGTATTGTAAAAGTTGTTGATATAGAATATCAGCAGGGGGCGCCACAGCTTCAGAGTCTAGGCCGCGGCACCAGCGAGGCCAGAAGTGAGGGAGTTTTAGGGGAGGCCAGAGCCAAGGCAGTACCGTAGCGGCCGCGGCCCCAGCCCAATTTTGGGTGTTGTTGTTCTGTTTCTGCTATTTTTGAAGGATAAGGTGAGTATTGGTTGTTGATTTTAGTAGTTTTGGGTTAAGTCTGGAGGGTTTTGGAGGTAGGTTGTTACACAAACACATCAATATCGTGGTATGAAACAAACATGCATATATATACACGACTATACGTACTATCATACAATATCGTCAATACAATATAAACAAACACCCGGTTATCTCAGGTTGTCAATACCACACACGTGCATTTCATGAACTCCTCGAATTGTCCAACACACGTGAACCCCTCTTAATTAACCAAACAACCTTCATAATAACACAATTCTTCTATTAACACATATACCAAACATCCAAATATCGTAATTCAACTACTTTAACCTAACCCAAGGTTCCAACACCCCTTTCATGCATTATTAAGCTCTTAGGAACCATTCAAACACATGCACTTCAGATTCCCAAGAGCCCTAACCGAAAACAACCTAGAGTTAAGCTCAAATCATACATAAACTCTTCAAAACTCATATTCAAGCAACAAGAACACCACAACATACTTCATTAACACCATTTCATCCATTTCAATCGGTGGATTTCGGCCAGAACTGAAGATCTAACCCTAAAACTGAAAAACCCCAATTTCCAACCGAAGAAAATGGAGAGGGAGGAGTAGAAAACACTTACCAACTTGAATCCAAGCTCTTGAGGTCCGAAAATGACTCCTAATGGCCGAAAAACACGAACCCTAGCAGAGCTCCCTCGGTTTCCTTCATTTTCTTTATTTCCGATCGTCTGAAATGATTTGGATTTAAACAAAAATCCCGAATCTTGCAGCGGCTCCACCCGTTTCAGCTAAAACAACACCATTAGAATGGTTCTCGCTGTGGCGGCCCTACTTCTCGCTGCGGCGTGGAGCTCTTTCAGACTCCACTTGAGCCTTCCTCTGTCCTATTTCCTTCGGTCCTGAATACAATGCCAAGAAAGATAACATGAGGGATGTTACACTCCAACCAAGGGGTAGATAGAGACATAAAGAAACATTTTAGAATTAAAATAACTTATAATAAGAAATGAAGGTAGTAGATATAAACAACGCCTAGACTTATTATATATATATATAAAAATTTAAATCTAAATGACTCCCTTCCTCCTTATTTAAGGCATAACTTGCAGCCCTATCCTCTCACATAAAAAAGCTGGCTTGCACAAAATGTTGGCTCACACACAAAATGGTAGCTCACAAAAAAGCTAGCTCATACGAAAAATTAGCTCATACCTTAATTATGCAAATTGCTTGTATAAATTGTTTTTGGTAGTCCTAAATATAGATCACCTTCCATAAATTTCTAGACTATTAATTACTTCATTTTCAAAATGACCTTATTTACAAGTAAAAGAGAAATTGCTTGTTTGAATTTATGGTATTTTTTAAGAAGAAAGATGAAAAACACATTAATTTTAAAATAATTTTATCACTCTAACAAACTTTCAATGATTTTAGTGAACTAGTTAAACTAAACCTATAGTAAGACTGTAAGGAGTATCGTCAAATTTCCTCAACTAACCACCCAAATTGATAAAGGGTGAGTTTACAGTGTGTTCGAACCTTAATTGAATCCGCTGAGTTGATGTATAATTTGGTTATTGATCATTTTTTTTTAAATGACTTCGACAACGACAGGCGAGTTATTTTGATTTCTATAACTAAGCCACAGATTGTGCATCCAATTAACTACGTCAATAACGAATAATCACCACTGTATTGTTTTTTTGTTAACTTTCACATTTAAATATTACTAATGTATTTTTTCTTCATAAAAACATGATGTAATAAAGTTTAAATATAAAAGAAATCAACCCCAGGTAAAAAAAAAAGGTAAAAAGAAAAAATCTCTTTTTCCCAATAAGATATTGCTTAAATATATCACAGCAAATCCGCAAGTTAAAAGACTGCGCACCCTATTTTTTCTAACCTAAAACTAATTATGCCAAGTGACGGCCATAGGATAACCATGTTAAATGGAAGAAATCGCAGCACAGTCAGAAGGTGAGTGAGGGGGCCAAGAGTTCATCACATCACAATAGTATTTCTTGCTGAATTGAGAGAACCCAGACACATGAGGATGGAGATGGCGACGGTGGATTCAATTGGGTTCCCTCACGGCGACACTCATGTTTCTCAAATCCATGTTCAATAAATTTGCCCCTCGTGTTCTTCATGATTTTCTTCGAGCTTACACCGACAAGCTCATTCTCCTTATGTCTCCCTATATCCACATCACCTTCCGTGAATTTGCAGGAGATGACCTCAAGCGCAGCGAAGCTTTCACCGCCGTCCAAACCTATCTCAGTGATATCTCTTCCCAAAGAGTCACCAGGCTCAAAGCCGAATTCCTCCATAAACGTAGCCAAACCCCTCTTGTGCTCACCATGGACGACAACCAAGAGATCACCGACGAGTTCCAAGGGGTCAAGCTCTGGTGGGGTTCCTTCAGAAACCCTCCCAAAACACTGTGGTTCTCGGCCCAACCTGCTTCTGATAACGAGACGTTCTTGACTCTTACCTTTCACAAGCGTCATCGAGATCTCATCACTCACCAGTACATCCGGCACGTATTGGATGAAGCCGAGGCTATTACCTCCAGAAACAGGCAGCTCAAGCTTCACACCAACAAGCCAAGCCGCAGCTGGTACGACCACAAAAGCAAGTGGAGACATGTCGTTTTCGAGCACCCTGCAACTTTTGACACTCTGGCTTTACATCCTAAGAAGAAGGAGGCGATTCTCAGCGACCTTGTTAAGTTCCAAAATGGTAAAAACTATTATGCGAAAATGGGCAAGCCATGGAAGCGTGGTTATTTACTCTATGGTCCTCCTGGGACTGGTAAGTCTACTATGGTTGCTGCCATGGCTAATTTCTTGAAGTACGATATCTATGATCTGGAATTGACCACCGTGACGTACAACTCAGACCTCAGGAAGCTCTTGATCGAAACTCCGAGTAAATCGATTACGGTAATCGAAGACATTGATTGCTCTCTTGATCTTACCGGGCAAAGGAAGAAGAAGCTGAAGGACAAGGAGGAACAGAAACCCAGAGACAGTAAGGTGACTTTGTCTGGGTTGTTGAATTTTATTGATGGCATTTGGTCTTCATGTGGAGGAGAGAGGATCATTGTTTTCACTACTAATTTTGTGGACAAACTTGATCCTGCTCTTGTCAGGAGAGGACGCATGGATATGCACATTGAGTTGTCGTATTGTTGCTACGAAGCATTCATGGTGCTTGCCAAGAATTACTTGGATCTCGAAACCCACCATTTGTTTTCCAGAATTGAGCAGCTGTTGAAGGAGACGAAGATGACGACTGCTGATGTTGCTGAGAATCTGATGCCAAAGTCTCTGGATGAAGATAAAGACAGTTGCTTGGAGAGGTTGGTTGAAGCTCTTGAAACGGCCACGGAGGAAGCCAAGAAGAAGGCAGAGGAAGGATCAAAAGAGAAAGATCAGTCCTCTGAGCAAGAGGTGGAAATGAAGGAGAAATCAGGTGAAGGAGTGAAAGATCAGTCCTCTGAGCAAGAGGTAAACATGAAGGACAAATCAGGTGAAGGAGTGAAAGATCAGTCCTCTGTGCAAGAGGTGAAAATGAAGGACAAATCAGGTGAAGGAGTGAAAGAAAATGGTTTTCATTGATTATGGAAAGGAAAGGGGATGGAAATAAGATTTACTAAGGAACCGTTGTGTGTGTTTTCCTGGATAAATAATCTATCATTCAAATCAAAATCAATAAATAAGATTAAGTATGGAGAGAAGTATAGAGTGAATCCAAATTCGTGTACTTTGTGTTTTGTTTAGGAAATAACATTTGACATAGGAATATATCGTTTGCATGCTTTGTGCCTTTGCATGTTTTTGTTAATTAACATTGACTATCCCAATGACTTTTTTTATAATATTACCTAGTATCTGGGGTATCCTGTATTCATTGTCCATCTCAAATTAATTCGGGTCCCATTATGTAGAACCTTACAGTGGCAAACGAGTACCGATGGGAAGACTATCCCAATTACTACTGACATTTTATTTGAAATTACATAAATATTTCAAAAACCAAGTTCAATTAGCATTTTTTAATTCAAAATTAATTCTATTTTAAAAATCTATTTATTTATTTATTTTAATTTGCTGGACAAACCAATGAGCCAAATTAATCAAAATTTTTAGCCCTATGAAAATATATAGAGTAAAGGGAAAAAAAAGGATATTTAGAAAGATCTCTAGGTAAATGTAGCTGTTATTAATTATATTTATTTTAATTGACTTGGTCTTAGCTATAAAAATCTCTTCATTATCTCTATTTTCCTATTTTCCCTCCACTAATTTGTTAATTACCCACTAGCAGTTTCTCCTATATTTTCCCCATAGCTATGTGCTTTTATTCGCACTAAAAATTAATAATTAACCATCAGTAAAGTATATATACGCACCATCCATCCACAAAAAGAAAGAGAAAAATATTTAGTGAAATTTTAGCCTTTTTTTTATTCATGTTACCTATCACACGATAGAAAAGCTTGTTGAATTAATCCTGAGGATTTGTCTATTGTAAGTGAATTATATTTAAGGGTAGTGATTGTGTCAAGCTTTAATATTCTTAATTATTTTTTTATTTTATTACTATTGTTGCCAAAAGAAATTTCTAACAATTCCTGTGTCAGTGCATAGAAGGACCACTGTTTGAAAGTTTTATGTCCAATTACCCAGCTCAAATTCACAAAATATATATATGTATATTCTTATTCTATTGATTTTTATTTTATTTATTTTTTTGGAAAAAAATTGTTTGGCATCTAGTCATCATTTTGGTTCTATCTAATCCATCACGACCTCAAACTCTAGGCATTGTATTTAAACTATCCTAACCTTTTCCATTATGACTAATGCCTTATATAATAATGTATACATTTTTATAATTTTTTTATAACAAGAACGTGAAGAACTTTTTATTTTTAGAAGTATTTTTATTTCATATTATTTTTCTCATCATATATATGTACAAGAATAAAGATCTAACTGTCTTAATTACTCCTATATACTTATTATATATCTAATTCTCCATGTCATACAATGACATGTATTTTTCTTTTACAACTAACAAATTTGATCATTAAAATTTTAAAAAATTAAACTTAAACATTAAATTTTTAATTTCAATATTATCTAAATCTATCACAAAGAACTATCTCTCCGTGAACGTGAAGTACCATACTAATTTGCCGCACGTCCAATTTTCGGTGGGATTCTGCTCTGCTCTCGGCTCCAGTCTGTGGAGTGTTTATATATAATTTCCCATCCATGTCATCATTACACAATTATGTAAGTTTCGCAAAAAAAAAATTTGAGGAATTTGCTAACGATAAATGCATATATATATATATATATATGGGTAAGTACGTTATTTTTTGTCCGATTGTATATATAAGGGTCTGTGGAGTATTTGTTCTGTACGATAATTGAGAATTTCAAAGAAAGAAGAAAAAAATGGCGTAAAAAGAAAATTTTGCCGGATGTAGACTTTAATGGACGCTTATGTTTTAAAATTTTCAAATTCGCTTTCAATAGGAGAATTAGATTGATCACACACACACACACACACACACACACACATATATATATATATAAGATATGTAACATGAAAGGAATCAATAGGTGAATGTGTGGTCTCATTATTAATTTTTTTTATCAAAATGGCTTTTTTTTTAAATTATAAGCTTTTTTAAGAAATTTAGGCTCTATATCTATTACAATAATTTTTTCTTTGTGGTGTCCAGAACACATTCAATGCTATTTTTCCAGTAATTAAGTAGTAACTTTTCCAATAATCAATAAGTCCTATTAAATTATCTACAACATCTATACACTTTTTAGAATTTTAACTACATTTTGATAATTGAGTCAAGGCATTGCTTAATTTTCTGTGCTTGAAAATGTGTGGGCACTTCCTTGATCAGCATGCATGGATGCATGCACACTTAATCCAAGGTGGTTCATGCGATAGGAGAAGATGAAACCATCACACTTGATGCGTGTAACCTGTAATAAAATGTACAATGATCAATTAGCATATGATATATATATATATATATATATATCTTGAAATTTTTATTTGCATTTATATCAAATAAACTTCTCACGAACTCCTATTGAAATTACATGACTTATTTAATTATTTTTAAACAAAATATAAATATTTTCTTAATTTTATTAAAAACATGTGGTACTTCGATCTATTTTCAAGATTTATTGAGACCTCTTCTAAACAAAATTAAAAGTATATTAGTCAAACTTTCATTAAGTTTGGTTGAAATTATTATAGCTAGAAAGCTTCTTTCTATTTTCAAAATATATATCTATTATAAAGAATATATAAAGGAGGCGAAAATAATTTTAAAAAATTATGAAAATCCCATGTGATTTATTCTTTATTTTAATACAAAAATTGCGTAAATTTTGAAAATAAAAATTGTATATAATTTTGAGCATAATACTAATTAAAGAGATACATGTCATTTATCCACAAAAAAAGGTACATGTAGTTTATATTTAGTCTAAAAAAATGTTATATTTTCTCTTAAAAGAAAATATCATTCAAATCGAATTATAGACTGTAACTGCAACACCTTACTCTCAAACACTTCCAGTACTTGACCAAAAACTTCAAAATCCAACCAAATATAACCCAAACATCTCACATGAACCTATCAAAACCATCGAGCAGCAGAAAAATACCACAAAAACACCAAAAAGTGGTTTGGAACCGCGGCCACTATAGTACAGCCGCAGCTCCGGCCTTCCTCTATTTCTCACTCGCTACTGCCTTCCTGGTGCCGTAGTACCCCCTACTGGTTTTCATACCAGCAAATTTCATATTCCGGGGCGAACTTTTGACGTGCATAACTTTATACTCCAACCTCCGATTGACTTGATTCCAACTTCTATAAGTCAATTTAGTCAAAATCTATCCATAGACACTAATTTTACCTCAATCCAACTCTGTGTAGAGATTTTGGACACCTAACATCATTTTGTCCACTTTTTGACCAAAATTCATCACTCAACTCTCATTTGCCACCAAAGGCAATTTGACCAACCATGACCATTCACACAGGTCCAAAACCACTAGATCAACTTGTCCAAAAAGGTTTTACCTCAAAGGAACCATCCCTTTGAGATTTGACCCCCTTGAACCCATTTGACAAAATGGGCTACTTGCCCCAAAACACACCAACAAGGCCCAATACCACCTTTGGGCTCACAATCACTAACATATTGACTCGACAACATCCCAGACAAAACATACATCACAAACAGTCATACTCATCATATTCATTCTCCATACATAACCATACATACAATATCCATTCATAACAATCCTCATTCATGTCATACATCCATTACAAAACCTTCTATCCTACTTGGCACAAGATACATATCCAAATAAATATAAACTACATAGACCTAGTATTCCCACACCTGATGCTACTTCCTTGTCTTCTTCAGACTAGTGCCAGAACCATCACCTGAAAGGGTTAGTTCATGGGAGAGGGGTGTGAGACAATGTCTCAGTAATCGAGGACAACCACACATACATATATATCTCATACAACCCATGAATGCAATGTGAAATGAATACATGTCTCCCTCGCACACAGCTAGAACCACGGGCTGTTGTCATAACAAAACATTTCATATAGGTAATTCCCTTCCAATAGCCGGTGAAGACTGATTCCCGGACCTCACCAAGCTCACCTCCTATTAACGCACCCAGCCAAAGATAACACTAATATTCGGACGGTGGTCCTCCTTCCTTTTTCCCACCACAAATTGGCAGCAATTTAGGGAAGGTGCAGTCCACTGTGCGCCTTTCCCTCTTGACCATAGAAGGCGATTTAGTTGTAGAAATCCCATCCTTATCCTCCATAATCATATATCATCATAATCATATCATCATATATCATATCATTACCACCCAATCCACCATATCATGATCTCACAATGCCATATGGTGATACTCATATCGTGTCATCATATAATCATCATCATCATGCGTCACAATGTCATGCATACATCATGTCATGTCACATCAGCATCATTATCACTAATCATCATCATCTAACTGTTGCATACTACGATATATAGAAAAACATACACACAAACACATCTATATTGTGGTATGAAAGTAACATGCATATATACACAAATATACATAATATCATATAATACATAGAATACAATACAAATATCTGATTACCTCGGTTGTCAATACCACACACACGTGCTTCCACAAGCTTTCTTGAATGCTAACATACTCGAACCCCTTTTGACAACCAAACAACCTTCACAATATCACAACACCACAATTAACATACAATCCAAATATCTAAATTCCACAATTCAACTACTTTAGGCGTAAGCCAAGGTTCCAACCCCACATTCATGCATTATTAAGATCTTAGGAACCATTCAAATACTACTCAACCACAAACACTTCAAATTTTCAAGAGCCCTAACCAAAATTAACTTAGGGTTAAGCTCAAATTATACATAAACCCTTCAAAACTCACACCCAAGCAACAAGAACATCAAATCACACTTAATTAACCTCATTTCATCAATTTCAATTGGTGGGTTTTAGCTCAAATCGGAAATCCCAATATATAACTGAAAAATCCCAAGTTTAAACCGAAGAATATGGAGAGGGAGGAGTAGGGATCATTTACCACCGTGAATCCAAGCTCTTGAGGTCTGAAAATCACTCCCAAAAGCCAAAATCTTCGAACCATAGCACAGCTCCCTTGGTTTCTCCTCCGTTTCTTCCTTTCCGATCATCCAAAATGAGTCCGATTTAAACAAAAATCTTGACTTTCACTGCAGCTCTAGGACAGTTCGCCACGGCACTACCAATTTCAACCGAAACATGCCACTAGAATTGGCTCTCAGCACGGCGGCCCTGCTTCTCGCCGCGGTGTAGAGCTCTTTTCTTATTCACTTGAACTTTCCTTCGACTTTACACACAATGCCAAAATAAGTGTCGTGAGAGTTGTTACATAGACTACGCGCACCCCTTTCTAGTGTGACTTTGGTAATTTGCATGTCGATCTACTTCACAAAAGAAAAATGTTTAAAAGATGTGGGTTTGATACATATTCTGTAAATGTGTGGTATTGAATATGTACGAAGGATAATTAGAAAAATGAAGATTGAAATAAATTGGATAAATGGATATATGATGTGTAAAAATAGTATGAAGGAATTTATTATTAAAATTTTTTGCCATTTTGAAGGATACGCATTATTATGCTTTCAATGAATATATGATCATTTTTCCCCAGTTGTGTTATCTCTAAAAATTTTGCTATATTTGCCTTTATTATTGGGAGGGAAAAATTCTATTCAATTAAAATTAGAAGTTTGTTAGCTTATAAAAAGTCATGCAGCTTTACATTGCTAATTTAGAGTCCGTATGTTTCAGATTTTTAATGAAAAAATTTATTTTATATAAAAAAATACTTCTAAAAATTTTTATGATGTTTATTTAAACTTTCAAAAATAATTTAACTCTAAAAAAATCAATTTCTGATTATTTTAAGGAGTTACTTTGAATAGCTTCCAAAAAAATTGTAAAATTGCAATTGATGAGAGAGAAAAAGATGTTAAAAGTGGAGATACATAAAACGAACCCTACAAAACAAGATTTGACCCTAAGGAATTATGACAATACGAATCCTCTATCTTCTCTTTTATCTCCCACCATCCACTTGGATTGCTAAACAATTTAAAAAGTATTTTTTTTATTTTAATCAAACATAAAATAATTTATACTTTTCATAAAATCTCTATACAATCAATCACTTTTTAAAATAATTTTGAAAATCACTTTTTTAAAAAGTTTAAATAAACAAGCCTTAATTTATTTGATATTTTGGTTTTAGTTAATTAGTCCAAAACACTACAGCTTTGTGATAGCATGGAGTATGTTGTCTTTGTATTGACGTAGAGGGTGGTGTTATTTGAGGCTTACAATTGAACTGCCTTGTGTTTTTCTGTAATTATTGAGGAAATGAAGCTTTCTGAAATGTTGCTTCGCCTAACCAAAATTTAGATGTATAAGCTATAGTTACTAAAGTATTTTGAGCTACTGTTTGATCTTTCCATTAGATATTGAGTTGAATTAGATCTTAGTGGCGGTACACTGGTAACAGTAGACTGAGATTGATATCAATTATGAAGTATTATTTTGTTGAAACTAGTTTCTCCAAAATGTGATGTTTTACCTACTTCAATGGTATTCATAAACAATTCATTTAAAGTTGACGACAAATTAGTTGATTTAAGAGTCATTATAAGCTGGGTATATTAAAGGTCACAGAAATTTCTACTTTAAGGATAAAAATTAGTGGGGATAATATTGATTTTATCATCTTTTCAATTTTAAAGGAGAATAATAACCCTCCTGAAGTTTTAAGTGAAGGAAAGTTTGTTTCAGCCACCAGAAAAATGATAATATATTGCTTAAATATATTTGGACAAAAATAAGCTTGGCCACAACCTTTGTTTCAAGTTCAACCAAGTGAAAAAAAAAAAACTTTACAAGTCACAAACTCACAACAAATAAATGCTAGTGTACGTTTTATAAAGCTTTGACCAGTTTTTTAGCCCAAAAAAAAAAAATAAATAAATTTTTAATCGGTCAAAAGAAAGATTTCAAAATAATTGACAAGTGGCACAATCTGAATCTCTCATTAAATGAAGGGGCCAGAAACGCACCAAACGCAATCCGTGTATGTAACCCAAAAATTGTGGCATGGCATCCCTTTAACGTCCATAATAGCATTAACTTATATAAAAACTAACATTCAAAATCCGAGCAATGTACGGAGAGTTTCAAGAGTTTCAAATATATTTAATCAAATTATATTAATGAATATAATGTAATAAATATAAATAGGATAAGTTTTTGACATTTTATAATTATATAATTATTGTAATAAAAAAACTATTATCACTCTACCACTAATTCCCTAGACATGATGTAAAAGAATAATAAATTGCTAATATAATAACATATATATGATTTACAATAGAAATATTATTATACTAAATTATTAAAATTTTCTCTTTACAAAGTAGTGTCAAATTTAAAATTAAACAAATAAATTAGAATGACAATTAATATATATTGATTCAAATTGGCAATACAATAATTAATTTTAATACAAGGATATATATTGCACCTCAGTGATACTTAAGATATTTCATTAAATGCTAGATAAAAATTAATAAAAAATTTGATATTTATTTTATTAATTCCACCAAATGGGCTATATGCCCAAAACCACATAATTTAAGTCCAAAACCACTTTGGGCTCGCACACACGGCCAATTTAACCCACAGAAACATACTCCAACCATACATGATCAATATCATAAACATCATCCTTATACCATTACATAATCATTTCTCATCATATATAAATAACATACACCACATTGCTCCCAGGATGACAAAGGTCATATATTCATACGTACAACTCTACTTGGCACAAGTCATTGCATAAATTAAAGTGGTAAAACTACCAAATTACAATTGATACTCTCAAAGGCAAAGAGCTGTACGATTTCTTGGTCTTCTTTGGACTAATGCCGGAGTCTTTACCTGAAATGTTAGTCATGGAGGGTATGAGACAAAGTCTCAGTAACCGGAAACACAAATACATAACCCTATATCATCTATCCACATAAATATACATATGGTTCAATGTAATGCAAAATGTCATGGTATGCATATCTTCCTCACACACGACTAGAGTCACGGGCTAGCGTCATGATAGGATATTTCTAATAGGTGATTCCCTTCCAACAGTCGATGAAGACTGATTTCAAGACATCACCAAACTCACCTCACACTAATGCAACCTAACCAAATGTTACACTAGTACTTGAACCATGACTTTCTTCCCCTGGATCACCCCGAATTAGCGATTATTTAGGGAAGGTGTAGCCTTCTGTCAACTGGCTCTCCGGGCTAGGGGAAAGGATTTAGTAGCAGGGATCCCATCCTATCACCATATCATATATATATATCATCAAATCATATCTCATCATCACTATCCAATATGTCATTTCTCACAATACTCATGTGGTGATGATACTCATGCCATGTCACAATGCAATAATCATCATTATCATACTTATCAATGTCATTCTAGCATGCTATGAAATCACATGTTCATTATCATCACATATTAATGCTGAAAATCTAGACTTATGCCTCATCTAGCCGTGTGCATACCACGATATATAAAAAAAACATACACACATAATAACAATAATGTGGTATGAATGAGAACATGCATATATATATATACCAATCAAAAATGAATATACAAAAAAAACATCCGGTTACCTGAAATTGCCAACACTACGCACACAGACTAGACCCACTGTCTTTATGTCAAACATAAGTCGAATCGCCTTTGATCAACCAAACAACCAATACAATACCATAACATTTCCAATTAACATAATGTGCAACTTAACCAAATCCATAACTTAACCAATTTTGCTTAACTAAAGGTTCCAACAACATTAACACATACCCATGAATGCTAAACAATTATTCAAACCTCCACTAACACATGCAAATTTGGATTTCATACATCCTCAACCAAAATTAACCTAGGGTTTCATTTAAACTCATCACAATCCAATCAAAACTCATACCCAAAGCTTCCTAATACTAAATAATACCTCTTTGATCTAATTACATCCATTTTAATCTGTAGATTTTGGCCAAAACCAGAAACCTAAACATATATCTAAATTTCACTTCAAAAACCGAAAAGAAAATAGAGGAGAAGAGGTTATGGATCACTTACCAACTTGTAATCAAGCTCCTAGAGTTCGAAAATGATCTCTATAGGTTGAATTTCTTGAACTTCGTTTCTCTCTCATTCTCTTTTATTTCCATTGACTGAAATGCTTCAAATTTTCCAAAGTTTGGAGTCCGGTGCCATGACTGTAGGTAAGTTCACTGCAGCGTGAGACCCTTTTGTTCAAAAAATTTAACCAAGTTCCAGCTTGTTTGCTGTGGCACCCCATTTCAGGTTATGACATGAAGGGATTCTGTCTCCTCTTTGCTTTTCCTCTATTATGGTTCCTCCAATCTTGCACATATCATCAATGATACTCCTCGTTAGCTAGAACTAAGTCTAGGATGGTATGCTGAGGGTTGTTACATTCTCCCCTCCTTATAGAAATTTTAAATGCTTACCTCATTCAAAATTCTCAGGATACCTACTTGCATGGATTTTTCTGTCTCCCACATGACATCATTGGATGTCAAGCTACTATATAGCACGTTCACTAGCTTAATGGTCCTACTTCTCAACTGCTTCACCTTAACATAAATAATTTGCAGCGACTTGACCTCCAAAGTCAAATCCTCTCTTAATTCAATCTTTTCATCATCTATTATATGAGATAGATAGAGATGATACTTATTAAGTTGAGACATGTGAAAAACATCATGTAATCCTGCATGATTAGGCAGTAACGCCACCCGATACGCTACTAGTCCAATTCGCTCTAGATTTAAATATGGACATATATATTGAGGAATGAGTTTCTTCACTTGAATTGATCTTCCAACACCGGTGGTAGGAGTAACCTTCAAAAATACATGATCTTTGGTATCAAAGTCCAATAGTCTCTTCCTCTGATCTATATAACTCTTTTGCCAGCTCTAGGAAGTCAGAAGCTTTTGGCGAATATTCTCTATTTGTTTAGAGGTTTAGTCCATGATATCCGGGGCTAATAAACTTTGTTCACCCAATTCAACCCAGCACAATGGTGATCTACACTTTCTACCATACAGAGCTTCATAAGGAGCCGTTTGTAAGCTCAAGTGGTAGCTATTGTTGTAGCAAACTCAACCAATGGCAGATATTGATCTCAATTCCCTTTATTTTCCAAAACATAATCTCGCAGCATGTCTTCCAGAGTTTGAATTATTCATTCAGTCTTCCCATTAGATTAAGATAATAAACAGTACTGAAATTTAACTTCGTTCCTATAATCTTCTGATAGGACTTCCAGACCTATATGTAAACCTAGGATCTCTGTGTGACACAATACTCATTGTAACTCTATACAACCTTACAATTTCATTTACATACAATTGGTCTAACTTTTCCATCGTAATGCTCTCCCTAATCGGAAGAAAATAGGCAGACTTCATCAATGTATCTACAATTACCCATATTGCATTATGCCCAAAAGAGGTCCTTGTTAATCCCATCACAAAATCCAGAGAGATGCTGTCTCACTTTCACTCTAGAATCGCTAGAGGTTACAACAAACCTGCTTGCAATTGATGTCCAATTTTTACTCTTTGAGAAACTAGACATCTTGCTACATATTCTGCAATGTCCTTTTTCATTCTTAGCCATCAATACCCTCACTTCAAATCTTGGTACATTTTAGTGGTACTTGGGTGAATAGTGTACCTGCTCTTATGAGCTTCTTCTAGAATAGTTTCTCACAATCTAGCAATGTTTGACACACAAACTCGACCACGGTACAATATATCAAAATCCTAAGTTTCATCCATTTCAATTTATTCCCATAAGCCCAAAAGATAGTTATCCTCCAGCTGTGTAAAGAAAATGCTTCTTAACAAATCACTCGACACATTAATAGACCCCAATACTAGAACTCCAAGTATAGCAAATCAAGCATGGTTGGTCACTATGGTTCATTTCACATTTTATGCAAGGGACTGAGGCACTACCTGAACTATATTGGGAGGAAACTATATCTTTTCTTTGGAATTTACTCTGACTAGAGCTCCTTTAGTTAAAGCCTCCTCTATAGAATTGCCCTCTGTAAACCAGCCTCTGTTAGACTAATCTCGGCTAAACCTGCCTCTACCTCAACCTAAATGGCCTCTGTTATGGTTTCCTCCACTAAAACCACCACTACCACTACTACTCCCAAGTCTGTTTCCTTTTCTAATACCTACGGTAGGTCCTATGTGAGAAAAGTCACTGATCATTGAATTTCTCTTTTCTTCCTCGGTCTCTCACGTTCGCTGAAAGAGAACAAGCATCTTTGCACATAAGTTCTTGAAGGACATGAATTCAACTACCAATAACTGCTCTTTAATTTTCGAACAGGCTCCCTTAAGCAAATGTTGAGCCTTTCACCTGTCATCAAGGTGATTTATCAAGTAGGTAGAATACTTGGCTAGGTCCAAAAATTGGTCAATATAATCATCTGCCGACAAGTTCCCCTATTGGAAGGCTAGAAATTCAACCTTCTTTTACATCATTAAGGAAGGAGGGAAGTAGTGTGCAAAAAATCTCTCCTTAAATTGTTCCTAATTCATCAAAGCATCCATACCTTCAACACTTCGTAGGATACTCCTCCATCAACACTTAGCCTTTTCATTTAGCTTAAACACTGCTAATTGCACCCTTTACTTAGAGGTGCAATCCATCACATCAAAGATGGTCTCAAGTTGGTCCACCCATTCTTTAGCTAATGTAAGGTCCATCTTGCCTTCAAAAGCTGGGATATTGAACTTTCAAAAGTCCTTCAGTTGAGAAAAGATAACCCTTCTTTCAATTTTTGGGGCTCTCTCATGCTTCACCTCATCCTCAACATTATTATCTCTAGCATTTAAGTCCACAAATATGTCGACCTCTTCATTCACATCACCATACTCTTATCAGTTTAATTGCTCTTGTAGTCTATTCAGTGTTTCCCCTTGGTATTCACTCAGTCTCTTAAGCTTACCAACATCTCATGTATATATCTCATCATATCACTATTGCTCTGCCTTCCCCTGTGAGACATTTTCTCCCATACATAAGTAACAACATGCTCAGTTATATGACTCTAAACTAGTATTGCAATGGTAATATACAAGTCTATGTAAATGAAATTATGCCAAGTATTACCATAAATAGAAACAATGGTCTGAACCATTACTGTAATACCAAAATGTAACAACCTACTCCCAAAAGCCCAGAGGACAACCCCTTAAGCGTCAAAAACTGTGAAAAACTCAAAACAACACTAAAACAAGGATAGGCCACAACAAGTTGCACAGCAGCCGTGGCCTGGGAAAGGTAATAGCACTTGGCACCACAGCCAAGCTTCTGGCATTGCGGTGCCCCCTGTTGATACAATATCAGCAATTTGTTGATTTTTTAGGTGAAGTTCCGACGCCTGCAACTTCGTGCTCTGACCTCCATTTGACAAAATGTAACAACTTCGGGCTAAAGTGTTAGGAAGGTTTGGGTATGAGTTTTGGTGGGATTGTGATGAGTTTGAATAGATCCCTAGGTTGATTTTGGTTGAGGATGTATGGAATCTGAATTGTATGTGAATAATTGTTATTAGGATAGTTATTTAGAGCTCATTGATGCATGAAAATGTTGTTGGAACCTTAGGTTAAGCATAATTGATTGAGTTATGGATTTTGATCAAGTTATAAATTATGATAATTAGAAATATTATGACATTATAGTGGTTGTTGGGTTAAGCCTAAATGTTTGGAATACTCATACTTTATAGTAGATCTTGAAACAATTTTATGTTTCCAAGAGCTCCAGGAGATCAAATTGTTACCAAAGTATACATGAAAACCAGTTATAGCATGACAATCATCAATATCAATAGCCCAATCAGCATCACAGAAAGCTGCTAGGTCAAGAAGAGATGAAGGATTAAGAAATATACTGCAAGTTATTGTACCTTTTAGAAATCTCAAAATTCTCTTTACTAGCTGGAGATGAACATCTATAAGGGCACTAAGGAACTAGCTGAGCTTGTTTACAGCAAAGCAAATATATGGTCTAGTTGTTGTCAAGTATTGAAGTGCTCTAATAATTCTTCTGTAATGAGTTACATTCCTTAATGTATTAGATATGCTGCCTTCCCAAGAGAGGGGTGAATTGGGAAGATTAAAATTTTCTACAAAAGTTAAGAGAGTGGTGAAAGCAAGAGCGACAGTAAAAATAGAATATAAAAGGATAACCTAGTGAAAACAAGATAAGGAAAGAGAATACACAGATGTTTATCCTGATTCAGTCTCTTTATCTTGACCTACATCCAGTCCTCAAGCTACCACTTGAGATTTTCTACTATCTTGCAAGAATTTGGTAGGCTTCTTGCAATGCTTCAGTACAATTTGATGCTCTGTTCCAAGAGCTTACAATCTCACTCTTTGCACTCTAGCTAAGTGCTTCCCATATCCCCTGTGAAATCCCCTCACATGAAAATATTTCTTCTAAATAAAAATAAGATTGATTACAGTGATTGAACTCTCTAATTTAGAGTGTAAATGAAAGTTGAAGTATAGGATATGAAGTAGTGGAGCAGAAGACTTTGACTCAAGAATTTAGCAAATTTTATGTATATACAATGTAAAATCGTTACCCACATCTTCAAATAAAGTTCTATTTATAGATTTATGTGTCAACTATACGTTAGAAATAAGATCTAGCCGTTAGATATGTTATCCAACAGTTACTCTAAAAACCTATCCATTCACTAACCGCATTTAATGCATCTGATATTCAAAAGCTTGAATTTTTGCATGTCAACAGACAAATTTCACAAAGACCGAAAGCTAAAGACTTTAACGTTGAACCTCTAAGTTCGTCTGTTATAAAGTAAAATTCAAATTTTCATCTTTGGAAAATGTTTCTATGTTGGACATACGAATTTTCAAGTTTAAAGTACTTCTGGTAAGTGTGAACAGTT
Organism: Adenanthera pavonina; assembly: GCA_026686845.1. Lineage (NCBI taxonomy): Eukaryota > Viridiplantae > Streptophyta > Magnoliopsida > Fabales > Fabaceae > Adenanthera > Adenanthera pavonina. Next base: position 19,217,727 of record JAIVEN010000017.1, read on the forward strand.
GTTCCATATTGCTACAGTGCCTTCGAAGTTCAAATTTTGGTGTCCAAAATTCATTTGTCAGTGGGCAGCTCAATATGGTACAATAGTTCTTCTTTTTGAAGTTCAAATTTTCAAATGCCAAAGTTCGTCTGTTAGAGAAATCTCTTATCAGACTTAATTCAAAGTTCAAATTTCTGAATACTAAAATTTGTATGTTAAAAAATTATCATAACAGACTTGTAGGCCGTCTTTCCAAAGTTCAAATTTTCAAAGTCAAAGTTCGTCTGTCAGAGGACTAACTTGGAACTGTTTTTAAACTTTACTTTCAGCTGAACTTTGCCATATCTTCAGATGAATTTTTCATTTTTTTTCATAATTTGTGCTTGATCCAAAATTCAAATTTTCAAGAATGAAATTCGTCTATCAGAGGGACCTCTTTTCTGACTAACATATTTTCACTCCAAAGTTCAAATTTCATATACCAAAGTTCGAATTTTCAAAGTAACAAATCATGTTTAACACTTTAAAGTTCATCTGTAAGTGGGTATTTATCAAATACTTCATGAATTATCTTAGAACCACATTTTTAAAAACATTCTTTTGCAAGATCAAAGCCTTTTACTCATTTTGAATATAATAAGAAGTCTTATATCTAATCTTATACTTATTTTTCTTGAATTTCTTCTCTTGAGATCTTTTGCACACCTTTGATATCTTCTTTCCAAGCTCCAATTGATTTGGAATCATCAAAACACTTAATTCAACATAATGGTACTCCTATTGAAGTAGAGAAGCATTTCTCAATAGCTATAGGTGTAATACATGGAGCAACATCTGTTAATTCAAACTTTTTCAGCATGCAAGTTAAGAACATATTTACTTTGACTTAAGTATAATCCAAAATCAGTTCACGTGACTTCAATCCCCAAAAAATAATGTAATGTGCCTAAATCTTTCAAGGAAAACAAATGATTTAAGTTATCTATGAACCTTTTCAAACATTTAGGCTCACTCCCACTTACAATTATATAATCAACATAGATGAGTATGTAAATCACCAACCGATCTCTTCTGAAAACAAAGATAGAATTATCAGACTTCAGGTTTGTAAAACCCCACTTCAGCAGCACAGTTTTCAATCTATCAAACCAAGCATGAGGAGCTTATCTTAAAACATACAAGGCCTTTGTCAATTTACACACATATGAAGGTCTAGATTCATCCACAAAACCCTCAGGCTAAAGCATGTGAACTGGTTCCTCAATATGACCATTTAAGAAGGCATTATTTGTTACATCTTACATTTTAAGGCATTTCCCATGAAAACTACTTACTTTTAATTTATAAAAATAGTCTTTGAAAGTTTGAACCAATTAAAAACCTACAACTATGTAAAACTATTTTTCACAATTTTTACAGCTCATTATGTAGCAAAATTTCAAAATTTGTAATTAAACATAGAAAAATCATTTCATAGTGGTTCAAGTTTCTAAAAATCTTACACATCTTTAGTTTTATAGGAAAAATATGAAATTGAAAAATAGATGCACAAATTTATACAATTTATTGTGTAAACATTACTGTTCATTTTCGCATCCTTGTTTCTATTCGAAAACTAAACCTTAATTTCAAAAATTTATTTCTCATACAATATAGAGCCATTCGGTGCATGCTTAGCATCTTTGGAAAGCTTTTCATGTATACTTTGCAGCCATATTTTTTTTTTACATTTATATTAATTTAAAGCTTTAAAGGTCAGAGACAACTTTTATTGGATCAGTTTTGGCAAAATATGAAAAACTATCATTATATAAATCCAAATACAGCAAAACAAGTGTCATTTTGTTCCTGAGACAGATCTATCCATACATGTAGATATCAGAATTTTTGGAGATATATTTAATTTTGTACAATAGTTTGAAACAGACAGTACAAAATAGAACATTAACAACTTTTAGCAATGCTCCATCATTGTTATTCCTCATGCTCCCCATGTTTCCCTTTGCCATGACTTGGCCCTATCATTAGTTAACTATGGGGTAAGATTGAGAAATCTTAGTAGTCAACTTGTACATACCATCATGTCATCACAGAAACATAACATACCTTCATTAAATCATCAAAACTTCCATGTTGTTTAACAAAATTTCAACAGCATAACGACTTAGTAAATAAGTATCCCGGGGTTTAGCCCTTAACATAAATTAGCCACCAATCATAGAAAAAAAATTATAACAGTAACATGGCATCATTAACAAATCATAATGACATATAAAACATTCATAAGCAATAATATTAAGCAAGGACAAGAGACTACCTTGGAGCTTTACTAATTTTTCTTTAAACCTTGCTTTCACTTAACTTTATATCACTTCCTTAACTTGATTGAAGCATATAGCATCATTAAACCTTAAGCTAAATGAAAGAAGAAAGATAGTAGAAGAGATTAGGAGGAGAGACTTAGCTTTGAGACTCCTTGTCTTGCTCCTCCTTCCTTCTTTCTTCCTTTCCTTCCTTCTCTCCCTCTCTTTCTCTCTTTAGCAAACCTTCTCCCTCTCTCTCTCTCTCTCTAAAGCCTCCCAAGCCTTCAAACAAATGAGCAAATGGCAAGGGGGGAAGAGGTCTATTTATAGGAAAAGTAGGTGAGCGTGAGCCCTTGGATTGCTTCATGATCTAAAGGCTCAAGTTTTTCCTTCAATATTTTATGTTACTTTACCATTTTGTCCTAAGATATTTTTGGCTTTGTGAGAGGAATGGGTAAGGGTATTTTTGTCCAACTAAGGGGTGAAATACTTTTACTTTTTACCTTTACCTACTCGAGTAAAGTTTTAAGTAGTTACCTTTTCACCAAACCTTTTACTGTACTTAGTAAATAATCTTTACTAATCCCCTTCTTTTTTTTCACCATGGTAAAAGTATGCTTATCTTTAACTCTTACCCGGTTCAATACTTCAACGGTGGGTTCCACCTGTCTAACATTTTTCTATTCATCTCCCTCGATAGTTACTATTCACGTAGGACTCGCCTTTAACCGAGCTTGTACTTTTTCTTCTTCAGGCTCACATAATCAGTAACACTTATACTTTTAGCTTACACTGAAGTATTATAATATCATTTTCTCTCTCTTCTATTGTAAAATGACCATTTTTCCCTTATCTTTTAGCAAAATGACCGTTTTGCCCTTTTTAAGCCCCTTTTTGATATTTTTATAATATTTTAGGCCTTAAATCTACTTAATTAAATATCTAGACTTCCCCAATCATAAATTAATCCTGAGTAATTTAATATCATTCATAATATTATCTGGTCTCAAAATAAATACATGAAAAATGGGGATGTTACATTATTTATATCTAATTGCCTGATATCCCAATTAAAGGTTACAACAATAGACAAAATCAATCTAATTGTAGTGGCCTTAACAAAATCAATCTAATTGTAGTGGCCTTAACAACAAGATAGTATGTTTCACCAAAATTTGAACTGGGGTCTTACTAAAACTCCTTAGCAACTAATCTTGCTTTATACCTATGAATTGAGCCTTTCAAATTGTATTTTGTTTTAAAAACCCATTTTGAGTCAACAACATTAGTGTTTTTGTTGAGAGCATCAATCTCTTGCTCCATGGCTTGTCTCTAGTGAGGAATTTTCAGTGCTTCTTGTGCACACTTTGGTTCCACATTTTGATTAATTTCTGGTTTGGAAATTCCAACAAAAGGATAATGAGGTTTGTAGATTCAACTTCTGCTTCTAGTAACCACGTGATGTCTTAAGACAAATGGCTACAAAGCATCAGTTATAGAAGGCTGAACGGCTTCTCTTTCATGCTCAGGTTCCACTAAAATCATCACTACATCTAGTGCTGAGACATTATCTTCACGTCTAGTTTCACTGTCAAAGTTTCGATCAAATGAAGCATCATGTTTTGTTTCATCACTTTCAGCCTATGTTGATTGCTGTGAGTTTAAATCATCAACTCCAAGTTGTTATTCATTGCTACATGATAAGGTTGAATGTTTAGCATTTGATCCTATTGCTAGGTTTTTGTCAACAGAGGAGTTCCACTTGAAAAAATGTTGCAAAGAAGGATTGTTAAAAGTAATAGTAATATCTTGAGATGTCCCCCTTTTATTGAGAAATCCATTTGCAAATGGAAAATCAGCCTCATTAAAGATCACATGGCGCGAAATGTAAATTCTTCCAATTGAACTTAAACATTTGAATCCCTTATACACTGAGCTATAGCCTAAGAAGATATACTTTTGACCATGATACTGCAATTTATGATTATTGTAAGGCTTTAAGCAAGGAAAGCAAGCACATCCGAATGGCTTAAAAGACAAATAATCCAATTCCTTCTTCTACAATTGAGTAAAAGGATTGTTTCCCTTAAGAACATTAGTTGGAAGTCTATTTATGAGAAAGACATTAGTTTGAAAGGCTTTTACCCAGTAATGGCAAGGCATCTTAGCTTGAGCAAGCCAAGTCAATCCCATTTCTACAATGTGACGATGTTTTCTCTTAGCTCTCCCATTTTGTGCTAAGGTATAGGGACATAAATGTCTAAAATGAATTCCACTTGGTTGTGTTATGTTGATGAAAGATCTAAATTCACCTCTTTAGTCACCTTGCATAATTTTAATCTTCTTATCAAAGTAGTTTTCTGCGTTAGTCTTAAATTGACTACATATTTTGGCAGATCACTTTTGTGTTTCATGGGAAACAACCAAGTTTGTCTACTATAATCATCTATGAAAATGATATAAAATCTATGCCTAGTAGTAGAATTAATGGGTGAGGGGCCCTAAACATCTCTATGTATCAATTCTAGAGGTTGCAACGCATGCAAATTAGATAACTTGAATGGAAGAAGATGAGATTTACCAAGCTAACATGCTTCACAAAAGAAATTCTTACATTATCATCCTTAAACATACATTGCATTTTTTCATGATTTGATCCAAAATCTTATTCAAAGGATGACCCAACTTCCTATGCCATAATTCCCTATTTGTAACATTCAATAATCTACTAGTATTTAAATCAACTTTACAGCTAAAACTATTTAAATTCTATTTATACTACCAACCATCAGCACAATTGCTTCCAATCTTCAAATCAATTTGATACATTCCTTCCTTGACCTTGCCTTTCAATAAGACTATGCTCATTGCCTTGCCCTTCACCAAAACACAAAATGAGTAAAATTCCACAATTACATGGTTATCAGTAGTCATCATCTTTGATACACTTAGCAAATTTTTTATCACGAAAGGAACATAGAGAACATCATTGAGAACTATAGTTTTACTACCAATCTTAATCATTGTTGTACTAATGCTTTCTACTTTGCATTTTGACCCATTAGCTAAGGTTAAAACAAGCTTACCAGAGACTTCAATGATTGGGTTGATGTTCTTAGCATTTTGTTACATGAACATTAGCACCATTGTCCATGTACTACGAAGGATCAGCCACCACTTCTGGAGAAGCATAAAACATTGAATAAGGAAGAGCATTGGTAGAATAGTTTGCTTGGTGACCCATATTTACTTGATGACCTACCGGTATAGTTTCTATCAAATCTAAAAAAGCATATAGAAGTTGTATGACCAATCCAAATGCAAACTTGGCAAATGGGCTTGTTGTTTGATCTGAAGCTTCTGCCATCTCGACCGCAACCACCTCTATTAAATCTTTGACTTGCACTTCCATGCCAACCTCCTCTATGAAATTCAGCATTCACAAAAGTTGAATTTCTTCCTCCTTCAGCCTTCTATATCATAGAATTTGCAACTGGTTGTATAGATAAATTATTGAGTTGATTAAGTTTCTCTAGTCTTGTCTCATGCATGAGGAGAACAGGTTGCTAGTCAATCTAGTTGATGTCTATTTTGTTGGCAAGCTGTACCATAATAGGATTGTAATTAGCATCTAGGCCTATTAACGTTTGAGTTATCAAATCATCATCAAATACTTGGCTTCCTACCACTTGTAGTTTGTCTGCGATTTCCTTCATTTTGTTTAAGTACTCCTCCATTTTCAAATAGCTTTTTTTGGTTCTTTGAAATTCCCCATTATACAGTGTCACTTTTGAATGACTCTAAACCCCAGCAAGGCCTTTGGCAACATTCCAAGGATCTTTAGCAATCTTGTAGTATAACATCTAAAAAGCAACTTCCACTATTATCATATTAATCACCCATCCAAATAATAAGTAATTTGTTGTGTCCCATTCAACAAAAGCAGGATTCTTCTTGATTTCACTTCCATCTAGAATAAACTTAGGGAGTTTTGGCTTGTCAACAACATCGATGATATGGTCTTCCAACTTGATCATCGGAAAAGTTATCTTCTCCTAGAGCATGTAGTTGCTCTTGTCTAACTTGACAGAGCATACTTGGTTAATTAAACTAAAAAATGAGGTTGATTTCTAGAGGGCTAATGTAACAACCCTTATGACACATGTTTGGCATTGTGTGTAGAACCGAAAGAAAACAGGAAGGAGGAAGGTTTAGTGTGGAGAAGAAATGAGCTCCATATCGAGGCGAGAAGTAGGGCAGCTGCGGCAACAGCCTATTCCAGTGGTATTTTCCTGCTAAAACTGGTGGCGCAGCGGCGAGCTTTCCTGGAGCCGTCCCGAGAATCAAGGATTTTGTTTAAATCTATATTATTTCGGATGATCAGAAAAGAAAGAAACAAAGGAGAACCGAGGTATCTCTACTAGGGTTAACTGTGTTTGGCCATTGGGAGTAATTTTCAGCCTCTTAAAGCTTAGATCTTTGTTAGTAAGTGATCCCTACTCCTCCCTCTTTAAACCTAGGATTTTTCGGGTATAAGTTGGGATCTTTGGTTTTGGCCAAATCCTACCAGTTGAAATGGTTGAAATGTGATTAATAGGGTGTGATTTGGTGTTCTTGTTGATTGGGTATGAGTTTTGAAGAGTTTATGCATGATTTGAGAGTAACCCTATGTTGTTTTGGGTTAGGGCTCTTATGAATCCGAAGTGTATTGGGATCGATTGTTGTTTGAATGGTTCTTAGGAGCTTAATGATGCATAGAAGTGGTGTTGGAACCTTGGGTTAGGCTAAAGTAGTTGAATTGTGGACTTTTAGGTATTTGGATTGTATGTTAATTGAGGTATTATGTTATTATGAAGATTATTTGGTTGATCGAAAGGGGTTCGAGTATGCTGGACAACTTGAGAAAATCATAGAATCACGTGTGTGTGGTATTAACAACCTGAGGTAACCAGGTGTTTGTATTATTTATGTTGTATATGTATATTATGTTAGTATATATGTGTATATATGCATGTTTCCGTTCATACCACGATATGAATATGTATGTGTGTATGGTTTGACTTTATATCATGGTATGCACACAGCTAGATACCTAGGATATGATGATTATGATGAGTATGATGATGATGACGGTGTGACATTACATTATGCATGCATGACATTGTGATACATGATGATGATTATTATACGATGATATGACATGAGCATCACCACATGGCATTGTGAGATTGTGATATATAGTGGATTGGGTGGTGATAATGATATGATATATGATTATATGATATGATATATGATTAGAGAGGATAAGGATGGGATCCCTGTAGCTAAATCGCCTCTTATGGCCAGGAGGGAAGGGAACACAGTGGACTGCACATTCCTTAAATCGCTACTAATTTGTGGTGGGAAAGGGGAAGGAGAACAACAATTTGAGCGCTAGTGTAATATTTGGCCGGGTTGCATTAGTGTAAGGTGAACTTGGTAATGTCCCAAAATCACTCTTCACCAACTATTGGAAGGGAATTACCTATACGAAATGTCCTGGTATGACGACATCTCGTGGTTCTAGCTGTGTGCAAGGGAGACATGCATTGCATTCCATTTCATATTGCATTCATGAGGTTGTATGAGTTATATATATGTGTGTGTGGTTGTCCCTAGTTACTGAGACATTGTCTCACACTCCATTTCCTATGAACTAACCTTTTCAGGTGAAAAATCTGGCACTAATCCAGTGAAGGCTAGGGAGTAGCATTAGATGTGGAAATACCAGGTCTATATAATGTTTGTGTATTTTGGATATGTATCTTGTGCCAAGTAGGATAGTTAGTTTATAACTAAGTGGTTACTTATATTGTTGTTGTAATGGACATGAGGAATTAGATGGTTGTAATGATATTGATGTTGTTGGTATGTTATGGATGTGGTTTTGTGTTGTGTTGTGGTGCATGTGTGGTTTTGGATGTTGGGGTATCAGTATGGTAGTGTTTGTGAGCCCAAAGGTGGAATTTGGCCTTGTCGGTGTGTTTTAGGGCCCGTAGCCCGTTTTGTCAATTAGGGTTCAAGGGGGTCAATTCTCAAAGGAGTGGTTCCTTTGAGATGAAACCTCTTTTGACAAGTTGGTTAAGTGGTTTTGGACCTATGTGAATGGTCTCGGATAGTTAATTTGCCTTTGGTGACAAATTGGAGGTTGTTAGTTGTGAGTTTTAGTCAAAAGGTGGTAAAAAATGATGTAAGGTGTTCAAAATCTCCATACGGAGTTGGATTGAGGTGAAATTAGTGTCTATGGATAGATGGAGACATGATTGACTTATAGGAGTTGGAATTAGGTCAATCAGAGGTCGGAGCATAAAGTTATAAGCATTAAAAGTTCACCCCCGGAGTTGAATTTTGCCGATATTGCATCAGTACAGGGGCGCCGTGGCACCATTAAGTCAATGGGCATGAAAGTTTCTACAAGGAGTTGGAGCCACAACAGTACTATAGCAACCACAGCCCTAGCCCATTTTCTAGTGTCTTTTGGTTATTCCAATGCTTTGAGGTTTTGGGAAGTTGTTTTGAAATGTTTGGGTTGTATTTGGTTGGATTTTGAAGTATTTAGTCAAGTCATGAGGTGTTTTGGAGTAAAGTGTTTCAGCTATGGCAAGATTTTAGAGACTGATCTGAGAGTCAATATTCTCGACTTGCTTCATCTTGGTTGGGTCTTGATTTGTGTTGATCAAGTCGCTAGTCGGACCTCTACTCTGGTTGGCCATTGAGACTTCACTGGAGATTTGTTTGGGATCTTGCTCTGGAGGAACCATCAAACCAATAGATTTCCTCACCAAAGTCCCAAGTGTCTTGTGCTAGCCAATTTGCTCACTATATAAGGACTATATCAATAAAGTTTAGGGAGATCTCCCATTCTTTGTCAATGTACCACATTGGTCTTTTTTATTAGTTACATTCAAGAAGTTTTTGGTGATCCTAAATATAGGTCACTTGCATAAGTTTCTTGATCATTAATTCCTTTATTTCCAAAATACCCTTATTTATGAGTAAGAAAGTGGATTAATTATTTGAATTTATGGTATTTATTAAGGTTGAAGATGGAAATCATATTAATTTTCAGACAATTTTAAAGCTCTAACAAACTTTCCTTAGTTTTCATGAGTTATCACTAACTACCTAAATTGATAAAGGGTAAGTTTCCACTATGTTGGAAGCTTAATTGAGTCAGCTGAGTTGATGTATAATTTGGTAATTGATCATTTTTTTTAATTAGTTCGACAACACGTGAGTTATTTTGATTCCTATAATTAAGCCAAAGATTGTGCATCCAACTAACGACGTCAAGAACAAATAAATGCCAATGTATTGAATTAAATGTGTTAACTTTCACATTAAATATTACTAATGATTTTTTCTTGATAAAAACATGATGTAAAAAAGTTTAAATATATCCCAACAAATCCGCATGTAAGTTAAAAGATTGCACACCTTTTTTTTTTCTAACATAACACTAAATATGCTAAGTGATGGTCATAGGATAACCTTATTAAATGGTCGAAATCGCAGTACAGTCAAATGGTGAGTGAGTGAAGAGTTCATCACATCACAATAATACTTCTTGTTGAATTGAGAGAACCTAGACACATGAGGATGGAGATGGCAACGGTGTGGGCTCTGTTGGGTTCACTCATGGCCACCCTCATGTTTCTCAAAGCCATGTTCAATAACTTTTCCCTACATGTTCTTCATGATTTTCTTTGAGCTTACACCAACAAGCTCACTCTCCTTATGTCTCCTAATATCTATATCACCTTTTGTGAATTTATAGGGAATCGCCTCAAGCGCAGCGAAGCTTTCACTGTGGTCTAAACCTATCTCAGTGATATCTCTTCCCAACGAGCCACCAGGCTCAAAGCTGACTTCCTCGATCATAAACGTAGCCAAACCCCTCTAGTGCTTACCATGGATGACAACCAACAGATCACCAACAAGTTCCAAGGGGTCAAGCTCTGGTGGGGTTCCTTCTGAAACCCTCCTAAAACGTTGTGGTTCTTGGCCCAACTTGCTTCCGATGACAAAACATTCTTGACTCTCACCTTTCACAAGCGTCATTGAGATCTCATCACTCATCAGTACGTCTGGCATGTGTTGGATGAAGCCTGTTAGCAAGGCTGACTTCCCAAGAGCGGGGGTGAATTGGGAAGATTGAAATTTTTCTGCACAAAGTGAAGTAAGTGAAGATATCACAATATAATGAAAACAATGCGTAAAACAGAGCAACCTGAAAAGTAAAGATAGGGAGAAGAAGACTCAGTAATTTATCCTGGTTCGGTCTTTCCACTTGACCTACATCCAGTGTCCAAGATACCTCTTCAGATTTATCCACTATACAGCAAGAATTTCAATGGGCTTCTTGCTAGGGCCACAGTACACGAGTATGCTCTGTTTCTGAGCTCTCTCAAACTCTCCAAGCACTTTTACTATGTGCTTCTCAATCCCCTTGTGAATACCCCTCACAAGTAAATCTATCTCCAAGATGAAGAGTAGATTGATTACAATGAAATAACTCTCTTGAAAAGAGTAGATATGAAAGTTTAAGTACAAGTATAGAAGTTGAGAGGGTAAAAGCTTTTGAGAAGAAGATTTAGCAGAAATTCGGTATATACAAGTTTGATTTGTTACCCACAACTTCAAATAATGTTGTATTTATAGATTTAGGTCTCAAATATCCATTAGAGATTAAATCTATCCGTTGGGGAAGTTATCCAACGGTTACTCTGAAAAACTATCCGTTTACCAACCGCATTTAATGTTTCTGACATACTGAAATTCGAATTTTGGTTGGTCAATAGAAGAATTTTGAAGGAACCGAAGATTAAAGTTTCCAACGTTACAACACGAAGTTCATCTGTTCATGAATTGAAATTCGAATTTTAAAACTTACAAAACATTTTCACAATGTGACATACGAATTTTCAAGAAGAAAGTTTTTCGGTTAAGTGTGAACAGTGTTTTCAATTTTCCACAGTGCCTTCGAAATTCAAATTTTGGTATCCCAAAATTTGTCTGTCCACTGAATGTTTAAGAGACACAGTAGATTACTTTCTTCGAAATTCGAATTTTGGAAGGGTGAAGTTCGTCTGTCAGAGAGACTCTTTCCAGACTAATTTCATCATTCGAATGTTGCAAGTTCTTATCATTCGTATGTCAATGTCTCACTTTAACAGACTCAAGAACTTAGCTTCTGAAATTCGAATTTTAATGTTCAAAGTTCGTCTGTCAGAGAGCAGTTTTGAAACTTAAATCATTCTTGATCTCAGATGAACTTTAACATAGTTTCAGATGAATTTCTTCTATTTTCTCAATTTTTGTTTTGTTTGAAATTCAAATTTTGAAGACTCAAAGTTCGTCTGTTGCAAAGAGACATCTTTCAGACTTATATGAAAATTCGAATGTTGGAAGTTCAAAATTCATCTGTCAGAGAGCATTTATCAAACTTAATTTCATTTTGATTTCAGATGCACTTTATCATAATTTCAGACGAATTTTTTTGGTTTTTACAAACTTCATTTTACTTGAAATTCGAATTTTGAAAGTGTGAAGTTCGTCTGTTTACCAAAAGGCCTCTTTCAGACTAGATGAAAATTCAAATTTTGAACAGCTAAAATTCGTCTGACAGAGAGCCATCTCTTCAAACTTATTCAGTTTTAGCTCGAAATTCGAATTTCCAAAGGCAAAGTTCAAATTTCCAACTTGACAGTTTAGCTTAAACTTTCAACCTTCGTCTGTTTGTGGGTGTTTTTCAAATATTTAAAGATTTAACATAAAATCAAAGTTTGAAAACATCTTTTCTTCAAATCAAAATCTTTTACCCAGTCATAACAAAAACTAAGGATCCTACAAAAGATCTAACAGCAAGAACTCAGAAAATCTTCACTTGAGACAGCTTTGATCTCCTTTGATATCTTCAATCCAAGCTCTTGAATGTTGGTTTGGAATCATCAAAACTCTTGATTCAACATTCTCCCCCTTTTTGATGATGACAAAATAACTTACAAACTGGATTAGTACTTAGGTTTGCTTTCACAAGCTCCCCCTCAACATATACATAAGATATCAAATCAACAGATTAAGTGAAGAGATTTAAGGCACAAAACATTGCAACAAAGGGATCCATTCATTTAATCAAGAGTTGCTTGTACAGAAAAAAAAAATTAATCAAAGTTCAAACATCAAATCCAAACCACAAAAACAACAAAGTACAAAATACAGCAAGAGGACTTAAGCCTAATCTCCAATCATTTCTTCTTGGACTTGGCCTTCTTGCTGTAGGATTTCTCTTTCCCTTTCCCAGATTGCTCAGCAGCAGGCTTTCCAGTTTGCCCAGACTTCTCCCCCTTTTTTACATTATCAGGAAGGCTAACAAAATCAGCCGGACGAGGGATCTGAGAGACAGGAATAGCACGAAAGGGCACAGGAGCAAAAGGGATTTCAGGATCAGCTAGTGGCTCAGTGCTTGTCTCCTCGTCAGAGATTTCCAGCAGCTGCTGCATTGCTTGTCTGGAAAGAGCTAGTTGAGCTCTTTGTTCCTCTGTAAGTCCATAGGCAGCAAGAGAGGAAGAAGGTGGTTTAGCAGGAGGAAACATTTCTTCCAGCCTTCTCCTCTGAGCTTCTAGTAGAGCATTGTGAGCAATGGCAACATAGTCAACAACAGGTACAAGGCTCCTTTCTTCAGTGCTCACTGCTTCTTGCATAGAGGAGGTTGAAATGGCTGCACCCAGTCTTTCAACTTGCTCAGTTTCTTGAATTGACAGAATTGATTCCTGAGCATCTTCTTGCATGGGCTCATGAGGGCTTGTGTCTTGGAGACCTTCTTCTTCCAATCCATAGTCCAAGGGTGGACCAGGACTTGGTGTTCTCATTGCACCAGCATCATCTATATCATCATCATCATGGTCAGAGGAGGCAATCTCGAAGGGACTTGGAGGCACAGGGGATGGAGACAGAGTAGGCTCAGGGACACCAGGCTGAGGTGGAGCTGAAGTGGTAGGAATAGCATTTCTTATCTCTTCATAGGCATCAGCCACCACCTTCATATTTATAGCCAACTGATGGATCTGATCTTGTAGATGAGCAAATTTAGCATTTTGCTCATCTCTAATGTTAAGAATGAGTGTTAACAGACTGTCAAACAACTCAGTGACCTTTGTTGGCTTGGCCCGTGAGGAGGGAGTGGAAGGAGGGTGAGCAGGCCTGGAGGGAGATGGGATTGGCTGAAAAGGCTGAGGTACAGATCTGCCAGGGGCCTCGAAAGTTCCTTCTTGTTGGAGGGATGCATCAGCAACAAAGAACAAGTCTTCAGATTTCCCTGCTCCCTTTCCAACCAATCGTCCTTCATTTCTTTCAATGCCCATCCTTTGCAGTTCCTCCTCTTTGAATGCCTCAGTAAGTTTCCCTTTTCCCTTCTCAATGTGTTGAATCCTAGCATGCTGTAGGATTCTTGAAATAATTGCAGCATAGGGGAGTGTGGAATCCTTCCTTTGATCCCTTACCTTTATCATTCTCTGAAGGATGATATGACCCATGTTAATGAGCTTCCCACATATGATAGCAGTCATCACATGAGCCTCTGCCCTTGTTATCAAGTTGAAGCTGCCACCTTTGTTGAATATGATCCTGGACACTATGTAGTGCAAGATCCTGACTTGTACACTTAGGTCTGTGGGCTTCAACAGATTTATCGTTGGCCTGTTCTCCCTTCTCCTGAATAAGGTGTCCAAAATGGTGCTCTCTTTGTAGTTCAGAAAGGATCCACCTTCTTCATCAGCTGTGCTTGCCTCATCCATATACCCAGAGGCTGTGATGTCAATTTTCAGCCCATCTTTCCCTGGGATTTACAGCACTTCATTGATTGTTTCATCAGCAAGCCAGATGGTCCTTGATCTTAAAGTGACCTCCCATTTCTTTTTCTTGCTGTTATATTGAAGAGAGGCATACCAAGTCTTCACTACTTCATCATCATATTTTTCAGCAATTTCCAACAGGTTTTTGCATCTTATCAACCATAATGCAGCATCAAAGTTGTTGGATATCAAAAATTGCTCCATATTTACACAGTGAGGCTTGATTACCTTTTTGCTGGAAAACTTGGCAGAAAACTCTTCTTGAATCTCAGGAGTGCTCCAAAGTGGCAGTATAGTAAGCTCAAATTCTCCAGATTGTGTAGAAGAGGAGAAAGCCACAATAGCAGTATCAGCTGAAGGGACCGCAGTTTTTGAAGAGGAAGGTCCAGTTTTCTGTGAATCTACCTTGGATGACGATTTCTGGCATTTAGAAGGGGTAGCTTTACTGGGTTTGGCCTTTCTCTTGGATTTCTCTCCTTCCTTTGTAGCATATTGAGATTTGACCGTTCTTTTTGGCCGAGTTCGAGCTTGTCCTGCTCCAGGGATCTTTACTCTCGCCATTTTTCAGTGGAATGATGCAGAATGTGGTTAAGGAAAGGTTTATGGGATGCGAATGGAAGTTTAAATGGTGAGGAGTGACGGTTTTTGGACAGGAATTAAGAGGATTAAAGAGAGAATTAGAACAGACTTAGAGAGGTTACAAATAAGGTTGCGTCTGTTCTGAGGAAAACCGTTGCATTTAACGTGTGTAACCGTCTGACAGACGAATTTTGAGGGGTCAAAATTTGAACTTCGGGCAGTTACAAGTTAAACTGTTCAGCATAGCTTACTGACAGATGAATTTTCATCCTGAAAGTTCGTCTGACAGTGGCTTGAAACAAGCAATACAAGCACAACAGACGAATTTTGTTCCACCAAAGTTCGAATGTTGAAAAGAAAAAGGCAAGCATCAATCAAATTATCAATCAACAGACGAATTTAAACATGCAGAACTGCATCTTTCAATAATTCAACATGATGGACATGATTCAACAGACGAATTTTGAACTGAAAATTCGAATTTTTCAACTTTTGTAAAGATTGTCCAACATTCGTATGTTAAGAAGTAATAATTTGTGTAGCAGTGATGGACAATCATAACTTTGAAATTTCTGATTTTGAAAATTCGAACTTTCAAGCTTCAACAGACGAATTTCGAGGCATTACTGAGAATTGTTCCAAGGCATAACAGGCCGAAGTTTGTCTGTTGGTCAACTAAAATTCGAATGTTGACCATGTTGATCAGTTTAAAAACACATATTATCAATGAAATTCATCTAGCAATCAAACAACATACAAATTTCAACTTTAAAAACTTACAGAATGGATCCAGAACTTAGAATAATTATCATTCACTTCATTTTCTGGTTGTTCCAATCTGGAGTGCTCCAATCTTTCAAACTTTTAGCCATTGATTTTCACAAGAAGCACCTGCAACTACACTAAAATATACTCCGATGCTCAAGTTAGAGTTTATTCTTATATTAAAAATTCTAAAGACAGAATTGCACAGAAATGACTTACAATTTATTGGGATTTACCATTCCCAATTCTCTCCTTATTTTGCAGTGTCTGTCTTCTGATAGAGGTTTTGTGAGTATATCAGCAACTTGATCCTCTGTTGGAATGTACTCCAGTCTAACTTCTCCTTTCAGAACGTGATCTCTTATGAAGTGGTGCCTAACTTCAATATGTTTCGTCCTTGAATGCATGACAGGATTCTTGGTGATATTTATAGCACTTTGGTCGTCATACATGATTAGTATCTCTTTTATTTTAATCTAGAGATCTTCAAGCTGCTGTTTCATCCAGATGACTTGGGCACAACAGCTTCCAGCTGCAACATACTCAGCTTCTGCAGTAGATAAGGTCACATTATTTTGCTTTTTGCTGAACCATGAAACCAGGGACCCTCCAAGGAACTGACAGGTTCCACTTGTACTTTTTCTGTCAGTTTTGGATCCTGCAAAATCAGCATCAGTGTATCCTTTGAGATCTTCTCCATTGTCTTTTGGATACCAAAGACCCATCTGTGATGTTCCAATAAGATATCTAAAAATTCTTTTCACAGCTGTTACATGGGTTTCTTTGGGGCATGATTGGAACCTTGCACACATGCAGACACTGAACATAATGTCAAGTCTGCTGGCAGTTAGGTACAGCAGGGATCCAATCATTCTTCTGTACTGAGTAATGTCAAACATCTTCTCATTCTCATCCATGTCCAGTTTGGTTACAGTAGCCATAGGTGTTCCCATTGGCTTGGCATTCTCCATTCCAAACTTCTTTAACAGCTCCTTTAGATACTTGGATTGACTGAGAAAGATACCATCATTAAGCTGTCTGATTTGCAATCCAAGGAAGAAATTGAGTTCACCCATCATAGACATCTCGAATTCTCCCTGCATTAACTTAGAGAATTTCTCGCAAAGGGTTTCATTAGTAGCACCAAAAATAATATCATCAACATAGATTTGAACAATTAGTAAATCTTTATTTTCTTTCTTAGTAAATAAGGTTGTGTCAATTTTGCCTCTGTTAAACCACTTTTCAGTCAGAAAATTGCTCAGTCTCTCATACCATACTCTAGGGGCCTGTTTTAAACCATAGAGAGCTTTCTTCAGTTTATAAACATGGTTTGGTTTTGTAGAGTCCTCAAAACCTGGAGGTTGATCAACATAAACCTCTTCCATGACATATCCATTCAGAAAAGCACTCTTTACATCCATTTGATATAGTAAAATATTTTTCATGCATGCATATGCTAGCAGTATTCTTATAGCCTCTAATCTAGCTACTGGTGCAAAGGTTTCTTCAAAATCAATACCTTCTTCTTGATTATACCCTTTAGCAACTAATCTAGCTTTATTTCTGATTATTGTTCCAGATTCATCAAGTTTATTTCTGAAAACCCATTTGGTACCAATAACAGGATGATTTTTGGGTCTAGATACTAAATTCTAAACTTGATTTCTTTCAAATTGATTTAATTCATCTTGCATAGCCATAATCCAGTATTCATCAGTTAAGGCTTCTTCAGTACATTTTGGGTTCAATTTGAGAAATGAAAGCACAGTTGAGCATCTGATCCCTTAACTGTTTTCTGGTTTTGACTTTCTCTTGAACATTCCCTATTACTTGATCAACAGGGTGATTCCTTTGATATCTCCAAGCTCTAGGGAGTTCTTGAGCTGTTTCTTCATTATTTTCTTTATCAAACTCTTGCTCCTGGATATCTTCCTCTGTGCCAACAGATTCAGATATCTTTGGAGGTTCAGTTTTACTTTTGTCAGAAATTCCCAGTTTTTCAAAATTGAAATAAGATCATCCTTATCGGTAACATGTTTTGAAACAGTTTCATTTTCAATGAAAACCACATGCACTGATTCTTCTACTACATTTGATCTTTTATTATAAACCCTATAAGCCTTACTCCTACTTGAATATCCCAAAAATATACCTTCATCGGATTTGGCATCAAACTTACCCAGATTTTCTTTCCCATTGTTATGAATGAAGCATTTGCACCCAAACACATGGAGGTGTGATAGATTTGGCTTTCTTCCCTTGTACAGTTCATATGGAGTCTTCCCAAGGATTGGTCTGATGTAGGCTTTGTTTATGATGTAGCTTGCTGTATTCACTGCATCAGCCCAGAACACTTGAGAGAGTTCCTTCCCATTTAGCATAGCTCTAGCCATCTCTCCAATGGTTCTGTTCTTCCTTTCCACCACTCCATTTTGTTAAGGAGTTCTTGGTGCTGAGAAGTTGTGGTCAATCCCATGCTCATTGCAGTACTCCAGGAAGTATGCATTTTCAAATTCTCCTCCATGGTCTGACCTGATAGACACAATAGAAATACCTTTCTTATTTTGCACTTTCTTGGCTAAGGTTACAAATGCATCAAAGGTATCACTTTTAGAGGAAAGAAACAATGTCCAAGTGAATCTAGAATAATCATCTACAATTACAAGCACATACAGATTACCACCAAGACTTTTCACCCTGGATGATCCAATTAAGTCCATATGCAACAATTCAAGTGGTCTTGTTGTGGTAACTACATTTTTAGATTTGAAGGATGATTTAGTTTGTTTTCCTCTTAGGCATGCATCACATTCTTTAACCTTTTCAAAAGATATTTTAGGTAGTCTAGTTACTAGCTCATTTTTAATCAGTTTAGACAATTGATTCATGTTAACATGAGCTAATCTCCTATGCCATAGCCAACTATCATTATCCTGGCTTATTAAACATACAGAGTCCAAGGGAGGAAGTTCGTCAAGGTCAATAGTATAACAGTTACCATCCCTTTGAGCTTTGAGGATTACTTTGTGATCACTTTTTCTGATGACCAGGCAAAACTTTGAGTCAAACAGCACCCAGTTTCCTCTGTCACAGGTCTGACTTACGCTCAGCAAATTATGGTTGAGGCCAATTACAAACAACACTTCTTCAATGGATGTTTCTGGATTTTTGCCCACAATGCCAATACCAACAATTTAGCCGTATTGATCACCTCCAAAGGTCACCTTTCCTCCCTTCTTGTCTCTAAGAGTGATGAACTTCTCCTTATCACCAGTCATGTGACTTGAGCAGGCACTGTCCATATACCATTTGTTGCTTTTCTTAGCTTTGAGACAGACCTGCAAAACAAGGTTTATGTTTTCCTTTTAGGTACCCAAATTTTGCTTGGGTCCTTTTCTGTCAGTAGTTATTTCCTTACATGCAGATGCACCTTTGGGAACCCATTTAACTTTCCTGCCAAGTCCATTTTTCTTCAAAGCACAAGAACTGGAAGTATGTCCCTTTTTGTTACAGAAATGACAGGTAGTGAAAGGACTGCTAGATTGAGAAGCAGGAAGAAAACAATGCAGATAATATTTTTGTCTAGTATGCCTTGATTGATCATATGTTTCAATGTGAGGTGATACATCATTTTTCTTTTTATTGCTCTCAGCATGCACAAAGTGTCTCATATATGCATTTTGATTTTTCTTCCTAATCTTTTCTTTGACAGCACATGGATCATAGCCAAGACCAGCTTTTCCTTGTGATATTCTTTAGCTCCCCATTAATGCAAACAACATATCCTTACCTCTAGTGAGCCTAGACATGCTTTTAATTAAATAATCATTAGTTCGCTTAAGTTCAGTGCATGAAGTGCAGCAAACAGATTCAGAAGTAGGTAAAGTGGCAGTTTTAGAAACTATGCTTTGAGACTCCAGCTTGCTTATCTTTTTCTTTGCCAATTTTAGTTCTTTAGCAATTTTAATAAATTCATCATGAAGCTCATGAAATGCATCCAGTAATTCAGAATAGGAAGGTTCAGATTCATATACCTCTTCTTCTTGATCACTGCTGCATGAGGGTGTGACTTCTTCAGAAGCAAGTGCCATTAGACAAATGTTGGCAATCTCATCCTCATCTTCTTCTTCCTCATCTAAGCTATTGCCCCATATGGATGAGATGTAGGCTTTCTTCTTCTTCCCTTTGTCAGCAGCTTTCTTTTCTTTTTCTTGTTTCTTGATGAATTGGGGGCAGTCCCACTTTATGTGTCCCTGGTTCTTGCACTCATAGCAAGTCACAGGTTCTTTTGTGTCTTTCTTATTTTCTCCAGCCACTCCTTTCTTGAAGAATCTCTTGTTCTTCTTCTTGCTATAGAATCTTCCAAATTTTCTGACCATCATGGCCAGAGTTTCCTCATCCAGCTCATCTCCTTCGTCAGATTCTTCTTCCTTTTCATCAGCAGCTTTGAGGGCAAGGCCTTTATTCTTTCTGTCCAGCCCAGCTTCCTTGAGTGCTTTGATTTTTCCTTCATACTCCTCAAGGCTGCCGAAGAGAGCTGTGACAGAAGCCATTGATTCTCCTCTGGCTTCTTCTATAGCTGTCACCTTGGGCTGCCATTCCAGAGGGAGAGCTCTGAGTATCTTTCTTACTTTCTCAGACTGTGTGTATTTTTTTCCCAGGCTCTTCAGTTGATTCACAATAAGAGTGAATCTCTTTTGGAGCTCCTTTACAGTTTCTCCTTCAGCCATTCTGAAGCTTTCATACTCCCCAATGCATGTGTTCAGTCTGTTCTCCCTAACTCCAGATATTCCTTCATGTGCAATCTGTAGAGTATCCCACATTCCTTTTGCAGTGGTGCATTGTGAGACTCTGTAGAATTCATCCTGGTTCAGGGCACTGACCAAACAATGCTTTGCTTTGAAGTTCAGTAGGACTCTCCTTCTGTCTTCATCATTCCACTCTGCTTCTAGCTTCTCTTTGTGTGTTCCATCTTCAGTTAGAGCCATTGGGACAAAATCTCCTTTTTCAATGACTGACCAGATGTCAAGATCAATTGATTGGAGGTAGATCTGCATCCTCATCTTCCAATATCCATAATGCTCTCCACTAAAGCCTGGTAGTCTGTTAGTGTTGTTTCCTTCAGGAAGTATACTCTCTCCAAAGCCAGCCATCTTAATTCCCGGACTGTGAGTTCCTTTGAATGGGAATCCGAGCTCTGATACCACTTGTTAGCAAGGCTGACTTCCCAAGAGGGGGGGTGAATTGGGAAGATTGAAATTTTTCTGCACAAAGTGAAGTAAGTGAAGATATCACAATATAATGAAAACAATGCGTAAAACAGAGCAAGCTGAAAAGTAAAGATAGGGAGAAGAAGACTCAGTAATTTATCCTAGTTCGGTCTTTCCACTTGACCTACATCCAGTCCCCAAGATACCTCTTCAGATTTATCCACTATACAGCAAGAATTTCAATGGGCTTCTTGCTAGGGCCACAGTACACGAGTATGCTCTGTTTCTGAGCTCTCTCAAACTCTCCAAGCACTTTTACTATGTGCTTCCCAATCCCCTTGTGAATACCCCTCACAAGTAAATCTATCTCCAAGATGAAGAGTAGATTGATTACAATGAAATAACTCTCTTGAAAAGAGTAGATATGAAAGTTTAAGTACAAGTATAGAAGTTGAGAGGGTAAAAGCTTTTGAGAAGAAGATTTAGCAGAAATTTGGTATATACAAGTTTGATTTGTTACCCACAACTTCAAATGATGTTGTATTTATAGATTTAGGTCTCAAATATCCGTTAGAGATTAAATCTATCCGTTGGGGAAGTTATCCAACAGTTACTCTGAAAAACTATCCGTTTACTAACCGCATTTAATGTTTCTGACATACTGAAATTTGAATTTTGGTTAGTCAACAGACGAATTTCGAAGGAACCGAAGATTAAAGTTTCCAACGTTACAGCACGAAGTTCATCTGTTCATGAATTGAAATTCGAATTTTGAAACTTACAAAACATTTTCACAATGTGACATACGAATTTTCAAGAAGAAAGTTTTTCGGTTAAGTGTGAATAGTGTTTTCAATTTTCTACAGTGCCTTCGAAATTCGAATTTTGGTATCCCAAAATTCGTCTGTCCACTGAATGTTTAAGAGACATAGTAGATTACTTTCTTCGAAATTCGAATTTTGGAAGGGTGAAGTTCGTCTGTCAGAGAGACTCTTTCCAGACTAATTTCATCATTCGAATGTTGCAAGTTCTTATCATTCTTATGTCAATATCTCACTTTAACAGACTCAAGAACTTAGCTTCTGAAATTCGAATTTTAATGTTCAAAGTTCGTCTGTCAGAGAGCAGTTTTGAAACTTAAATCATTCTTGATCTCAGATGAACTTTAACATAGTTTCAGACGAATTTCTTCTATTTTCTCAATTTTTGTTTTGTTTGAAATTCGAATTTTGAAGACTCAAAGTTCGTCTGTTGCAAAGAGACATCTTTCAGACTTATATGAAAATTCGAATGTTGGAAGTTCAAAATTCATCTGTCAGAGAGCATTTATCAAACTTAATTTCATTTTGATTTCAGATGCACTTTATCATAATTTCAGACGAATTTTTTTGGTTTTTACAAACTTCATTTTACTTGAAATTCGAATTTTGAAAGTGTGAAGTTCGTCTGTTTACCAAAAGGCCTCTTTCATACTAGATGAAAATTCGAATTTTGAACAGCCAAAATTCGTCTAACAGAGAGCCATCTCTTCAAACTTATTCAGTTTTAGCTCGAAATTCAAATTTCCAAAGGCAAAGTTCAAATTTCCAACTTAACAGTTTAGCTTAAACTTTCAACCTTCGTCTGTTTGTGGGTGTTTTTCAAATATTTAAAGATTTAACATAAAATCAAAGTTTGAAAACATCTTTTCTTCAAATCAAAATCTTTTACCCAGTCATAACAAAAACTAAGGATCCTACAAAAGATCTAACAGCAAGAACTCAGAAAATCTTCACTTGAGACAGCTTTGATCTCCTTTGATATCTTCAATCCAAGCTCTTGAATGTTGGTTTGGAATCATCAAAACTCTTGATTCAACAAAGCCAAGGCTATTACCTCCAGAAACTGGCAGTTTAAGCTTCACACCAACAAGTGAAGCCATAGAAATTAAAAAAAAAGGTATAATTTGATTAGTATAGCAGCGGAGGCACATTGCAACACACGGTAAATTTGTTAATTGAGACATCCACTAAGGTTCCAAAAACCCTACCAGGCAAAAATTTAAATATATATATTTTTAATGGGAAAATATCATATTATCATAATCACACAAGGGATAAAAATAATGTAATCAATAACTTAACTATCATCATTATAAAGCACATAAAAGTTACCTCCTTTAAAATTATATATGCCTTTTACCACAACTTTGAAAGATATATATTTTAACTGAATTCCATAGTCTTAAAAGAGAAGATGTAATTATCTGATATCTTAATCTTTAGGAGAAAAAAAGCAAGAAAGAAAGAAAATAAAACAAAAGAAAGAAAAAAGAAAGAAAGAAAATGAAAAGAAAAAAAGCAAAAAAAACGAGAAGGAAGAAAGCAAAATAAAAAAAAAAGAAAAAATGAGAAAATGGAAATTAAAAAAAATACTCATCACAATGGTTAAGTCAGAAAGAATATCATGAAGTGTCATTCCACTAATTTAGCTAACATGTTTAGTAAGCATGGCTATAATCATGTAGTTATACACCTTAACTTATGGAACACAAATCACGATAAAATAGGATAAATCTATCAATCACCAATGAGAATGCGCTTCCATCCTTATTAAGGATAATTATGCATATAAGTAATTTGTCTCTAGGATATCACCAAAATATCATACTTTAGGATCCATAAAAACAAATTGAAGAAGAAAAAAAAAGTAAAATAAAATAAAGTAAAGATAAAACAAGTATGCACATCACAAATGCATCTCTCCATGTTGAGAGGTGTTTATTGATGTGGGTAGTTTATTTTATGGACCTCATCAAAATATAGAGTTTAGGATCCATGAAGACATTTAAGAAGAGGAGAAAGTAGTAGATCGCATTTAAAAAAAAAATTCCTACCCTTTAGAAAACTCCAACTATGCAATGAGATGGAACGAAGAAGAGAAGAAATTTCTTATCTCAAGTCTTATTGAAAAAACTAACAATCACTCTCAACTTTTCCCTCACTCTCAAAGCACCCTCACGTGCCCTCTCCCTTTCTCTCAGTTTCTTCTTTTTCTTTGATTCTTGTTCATGCCTCTCTTCTCATCTTGCCTCTATTTATAATGCCATAAAGCAAATCATTCAATTAATGCTATAAAATCACAAAAATCTCTTTTTTATTTTTCTTTGATATTCACATTAAGATTGATTGATTTTTTTTCTTCATTATTAATTTGATATCAAATCTCCATATTTGATTTTTCTTTTTTTTTTTAATTTTTATTACTTTTTTAGTTTTATGAAAATCTCAAAAAAAAGGAAAGCATAACTCCATAAGATATGGCAATCTTTGAGAGATATTATCATTTTTTATTATTTTATCTTAGGAAAATTTTTCTTTTCATATTTTTTTAAAAAAAACCCGGATAAAATATTGTGTTCACACCACCCAAATTGATAAGGGGTAAGTTTCCACTGTGTTAGAAGCTTAATTGAATCAGCTGAATTGATGTATAGTTTGGTCATTGATCCTTTTTTTAATGAGTTCAAAAACACGTGAGTTATTTTGATTCCTATAATTAAGCCAAAGATTGTGCATCCAACTAACAACGTCAATAACAGATAAACGCCAATGTATTGATTTATACATTAACTTTCACATTAAATATTTGTGATGTTTTTTTTTTTGATAAAAACATGATGTAAAAAAGTTTAAATATAAAAGAAATCAACATCAAGTAAATAAAAAATTTTGATGCGCACAACTTTATGCTCTGACTTTCGATTAATCTGATTTCAACTCCTACAGGTCAATCTCATCCTAATTTAACTATAAACACCGGTTTTACTCAAATCCATCTCTGTGTAGTGATTTTGGATACTCATGACTAATTTGACCACTTTTTGGTCTAAACACATAACTTACAAGCTCTAATTGCCATCCAAAGAATTTGGCACCTGAGAATCATTCACACAGGTCTTATTTGACTTAACCAACTCATCCAAGGAGGTTTCACCCTAGAGAAACTATTTTTTCGAGATTTGACCCCCTTGAACCCCAATTCCACACAATGAGCTACATGTCCAAAACATACATACAAGACCCAAAAGCCCCTTTAGGTTCACACATATGGCCAATCCGGCTCCCAGACACATGCTCCAACAACAATAACCCATAACAGGGTCTAAACCATCGTCATACTCATACAAACCATACATGAGCATATTCATACAACATCATCATCACATATCATTCATATCATCAATATTGTTCAAATATTATCATCGAAGTCATCATTATCCTCATGTAGAGTATAAACAACACTCTCAGGTATACGTAAAACAGGTAAAAAGACATACTATCCTACTTGGTACAATTCATAACATAGACAATAACGCAAGCTACCATTGAATTGGATATTCCCAATGTTTGAGAGGCTACAACTCCTTTGTCTTCTCTATATATACTAGAGTCTTCACCTAAAATGTTAGTCATGGGGCTATGAGCCAAAGTCTTAGTAACCGGAAGCATAACACATGCAACAGGTATCGACAATTCACACATATATGCATATGGTGCAGTGCAATGCAAAATGACATAGTATGCATGTTCTCCCTTGTACACAAATAGAACCAAGGGCTAGTAACAACATAATAACACCCGATAGGTGATTCCCTTCCAACAATTTGTAAAGACCGATTTTAAGACATCACCAAACTCACCTCACACTAATGTAACCCGATCAAAGGTCACACTAGTGATTAGACCGTGGTTCTCCTTCCCCTGGACCACAAGAATTGGTGGTGAATTAAGGAAAATGTATTCCCAAATCCACTACTACCTAGTTCCTGTGACCATAGGAGAGCATTTAGTGGTAAGAATATTTCATCATATCATCATATCATATCTCATATTATCATCATATCACATCTCATCATCACCCCAACATCCACCTCACGATATGCATCAAATGGTGATTATGTCAATGCTATGCTAACATGCCTCTAGCAATATACAATCATCATCATAGTCATCATTATGGTCATGCTAGCATGCAATCATATGGAGATGCTACAAAATCACATATACACATATATAACATACTCATCATCATCATATACAAGTAACAAGATTTAGTCTCATACCTTAAATAGTCGTGTGCATACCACAATATGTAAAAGAAACCATACAATACATAAACAATATCGTGGTATGAACAGAAATACGCATATATACATATATATATATATATCAACATAACACACATATATCATAAACACCGAGTGACCTTAAATTGTTGACACCATACACATGGATTTTCCATGAGCTTTCATATTACCAACCATGAATTGAACTCCTTCAATTAGCCAATTAAAACACTACAATCACATAATACCTTTAGTTAATCCAATGTACAACCGCTCCAAAACTCATAATTCCATTGCTTAAGCTTGACCCAAAGTTCCAACAACATTTTCATGCATCAATGAGCCCCATACAACCATTCAAATCATGCATCAACATACACTAGTACAAAATATCATTTTTACATCTATAATCTAGATTGGTTATTTGAAGAACCGATCTAAAAAATAAGACCTGTGGTAATTTTGTAAAAAAGTGTTCCAATTTTAAGTTTCTAGACTGGTTGCTTAAAAGGCCCGATCTAGAAGGTTGACCTAATTACCTCCATAGCTCCTTCCATTGCACGCTCTCCTCTATCCTTACCCATTTTATTTCGCCGCCTTTCCACTCAAACATTGCATCCCTATCAAACACCTTCGATCTTCACCTTCAGCCTTCATTGTTTAAGCTAATCACCTTATCATCTCCCTCCATTTGTTCCTTTGCACCTCATCCTTCGGCCTTCTTCTTTCATTGACTCCCTCCACACCTTTGCTCCTCATCTTGTCTTTGCAAAACCCAACTTCAATCCATGGTTTGGAACCTTTGGCCTTGAACTTGAACCTTTCTATACAAATCTAATTTTCACCTCGGTGATTGTAGAGGAGGAGCTACAAATTGTGAGTTATAATTCTGATTTCAAGTTTGGGAATGAAATTTCTGCATGTGCTTTTGCTTTTTAGTTTTTGGTAATGTTCGGAATTGAAGAAAATTAAGGTTAAGAGTTCAGTTAGGGCTTCTTGTTGTTGTATTGGTGCTGACTATTTGGGACCAATGAAGGACGTATCATCTAAGGCCTGGAGGACTTGTAAAAGTAAGAGAAAGCAAAATAAATTTTGCAAGATTCAAAGATTGAAGAATGTAGAGCAGGGCAAGCAGAACCAACACGTGATATACAACAAAAAGAGGCAAAAAAATTTCAATTAATAGATGGTCTGCTGAGAGGTATGAAATATTTTTATTATATATAACTTGTAATAATATTTCAAGAATGCTAAACCACTGTAATCATTCCTCCATATTTCTTAATCTTATATTGGGATACATTTACTCTCTATTCTTTGGTATTATATCCCTCCTTATCAGCTCCATGGTGAGTTTAGACATTTTGAGGTGCCACTATAAATTGCATACATTTTCCCCCATGGAGAAATATAAGGAATATTACTACCACCTTTGTTTTGACTCTTGCAGTATCTTAGCAAGTGAAAGAATAAAATTAAATGAGTCTTACTATACGTAATTTGGTACATAAATTTTTTATTTAGTAACTTAGAAGACTTGAATTTAAATGTTTTAACCATATTTGATATTGCCATATTAGACGTATGGAGAGAAGGCATATAGATTATGGATGATACAGAAAATAAGAGCAATTGGTCATATATATGTTGTGCTTTTTACCTTTAATTTTGCCTGTATTGTTATGGGTTACTCTTTGAAGGAGCAGTCTATGGGGTTGTGTGATGAGAAATAGAATACTCCTTTAGAAATCCAACTATACAAGCTTTTTGCAGCAAGTGTGAAAATATGCCTAGTAGAGATGAAGTTTTGAACATTTAATCATCTGAACTCTGATGTTGGTAGATGAATTGTTGAAAAAGACTTTAGTTATTAGTAATATCAAATATTATTAGACATAATAAATTATATCTATATATGTAATATGAACAAGATTGCTGCTAGTAATGGCTATTTTCCAAATACTGCTTTTGAATTTGCATTCTTTCTTATGCAATTGATTAGAACATTTTCCCTCATTCCCCCCTACTTGTCAGCTTTCACAAATAAAGGGAACTTTCTCTTAACAGCTAGGAGATATAGGCGCGATGCTAATTCTGAATATATTACTTTCCTTGATGCTGATGACTTTTTCCAAGGAAGTAATGCTTAAGTTGGAAAGTTAAGGTAAAGCATTCTTACTTCGTGACTTTTTGTCTTTGTTGAGGTCTAGGTTTATGATTGATTGAGATCTACCTCTCTCCACCATCAAACACAGATTGTTAGTGACTATTTGTTTATGAAATGACTTAATTGAATAGCTTTTACTCTTACATTTAATTTACACTCTTTTTGAGAGAGACCATCATTGCAGCTTAACCATGAAACTATGACTGATAACCAAGGAAAGAAGTCGAATATATTTGGCTATGCATACATCTTATCTATTACTATTTATGGTACAAATTAGGATGCAAATGGGTTAGTATTTGTGCTATTAATTAGACCAAAATTGTAATTAGGACAAAAGATGATCAATTATAGAAAATTCCAACCTTTGTAATATTGATATTTGTGTGCTACAAAGCTGCAGTAAATATTTATTTCCAATCAAATCCTGAAGGAGCATAGCAATTTTCAATGCTGATTGCAAGCATGTAGCTAATTTGGTTCAGTTTCTTTCAGTAATATAAATGAATTCACTTACTGTGCCTTTACTTTTTTTTACCTTTTTTTTGTTCATAGATTGCATTTTATAGATAGGAATCTTTTCTGTGTAGTAGCAAAAAAAAAAGTCCTTTGTAACAACCTACTCCCAAACACCTCAGACATGACAAAAACTCCAAAATCCAACCAACCATAACATAAACATCTCATATGGACCTTTCAAAACCACTGGGCAGCAAAAAAACATCACAAAGACACCAGAAAATGGGCTAAGGCCCCGGCCGCTACAGTACCACTGTGGCTCCAGCTCATTCTAGAAATTCCCTCGTCACTATCTTCACTGGTGCAGTGGCCTACTTCCTAGGGCCGCTGTGCCCCCTACTGGTTTCCACACCAGGGCAAACTTCCAACATACATAACTTTATGCTATGACCTCCGATTGACTTGATTACAACTCCTACAAGTCAATCTAGTGTCAATCTATCCATAAACATCAATTTCACCTCAATCCAACTCCATATGAAGATTCTGAACACCTGACACAATTTTGGCCACTTTTTTTTTACCAAAACTCACTATTACAACTCCCAATTGTCACCCAAGGCAATCTGACCATTAGGAACCATTCACACAGGTCCTAAACCACTTAACCAACTTGTCTAAAGAGGCTTCACCTCAAAGGAACCATTCCTCTGAGATTTGATCCCCTTAAACCCCAAATGACAAAATGGGCTACTTACCCCAAAACACACCAACACGGCCCAATTCCACTTTTGGGATCACACATACTGCCACACTAACTTCTCAACACCCTGAACCACACATACACCACCATCAATCAAACACAATTCCACATACATAACATACCAACAACATTCATAAGATTACAACTATCAGAATCCTTATACCTATTACAAACATCCTATCCTACTTGGCACAAGATACATATCCAAAATACACATACACTACATAAACCTAATATTCCCATGTTTGATGCTACTCCCTCATTTTCTCGGGACTAGTACCAGAATCGTCACTTGAAATGTTAGTTCATGGGAGAGGGGTATGACATAATGTCTCATTAACTGGGGACAACCACAAACATATATATATATATCTCAAACACTAATGTTTGAATCGTAGTTCTTCTTCCCCTTTCCCACCACGAATTGGTAGCAATTTAAGGAAAGTGCAGTTCACTGCGTGCCTTTCCCCCTGGCCATAGGAGGCAATTTAGCCGTAAGGATCCCATCCTTATCCTCCTTAATCATATATAATCATAATTATATCATATATCATATCATTACCACCCAATCCACCATATCACAATCTCACAATGCTATGTGGTGATACTCATGTATCATCATATAATCATCATCCTCATCATGATCTCAATGTCATGCTATACATCATGCCATATCACATCATCATCTCATATGTACTCATCATCATAATCAACATCTAGTTGTGTGCATACCACAATATATAGAAAACAATACACACAAACGCATCTATATCGTGCTATGAAAGAAATATGCATATATACACAAATATATGTAATATCATACAATACAAACAATACAATACAAACACCTGGTTACCTCAGGTTGTCAATAGCACATACACGTGCTTCCACAAGCTTTTTTGAATGTCAATCCCACGACTAGCCTTCTCCAATTAGCCAATAACCTTAACAACACCATAATACCTTGATAACACAATATACCATTTAGCCAAACATCATATTTCAACTACTTTAACCTAACCCAAGGTTCCAGCCCCATATTCATGTATCATTAGGCTCCTAGGAACCGTTCAAACACTACTTAATCACATACACTTCAGATTTCTAAGAGCCCTAACCAAAAACAACCTAGGGTTGAGCTCAAACCATACTTACAACCTTCACAACTCACACCCAAGCAACAAGAACACCAAATCACACTTCAATAATCTCATTTCTTCCATTTCAATTGGTGGATTTCGACCCAAACCAAAATTCCCAACATATAACCAAAAACCCCAAGTTTAAATCGAAGAAAATGGAGAGGGAGGAGTAGGGATCACTTACTAACTTAAATCTAAGTTTCCAAGGTCTGAAAATCACTCCCAAATGCTAGAAATCTCGAACCCTAGCAGAGCTCCCTCGGTTCTCTTCCATTTCTTTCTTTCCCGTTCATGCAAAATAAGTCAGATTTAAACAAAAATCGCGACTCTTACCGCTGTTCCAGGACAGCTCACTACGACACCACCGTGTTTTAGCTAGGTAACGCCACTGGAATACGCTCTCACCACGGCAACCCTGCTTCTTGCCGCGGTGTGGACCTCATTTCTACCCCACTTGAAGCTTCCTCCTTCTTGTTTCCTCTGGTACTACACACAATACCAAAATAATGTCATGAGGTGTGTTACATCCTTGCAGTTCTATGTATCTAATTGAAAATTTTAAACCCTATAATTGTCTTTTAGATTAAAATGTTGTGAATTTGAAGCCAAAACTTTGTTCCTTATATTAATGTGCTTGCTGTTGCTGATTATGAAAGTGTCATACTTTCTGGGTTAAAAAAAATTAAAGGAAGCATTTCTTTACTAAAAGAACAAAAATGGAAAGTCTCTACTATAAACTAGTTGTTATGAGATAAATTCATCCATATAGAAAAGGAAACATTTATTTTTAGTATTGTTTTCTTCAGCAGATGCCTTTCCTAAACCACTAATAAATTTTGACATCCTTGCCATGTGCCTGTGTGTCTGTGCATTTTAGTTTATTGCATTCCACTTTAATGGTATTTATCTTTAAATTCCACATGCCAATACGGCCTTTTGAGTTAAGCTTTCAAGGTCTCTTCTTTTAAATGGTTATTGTCTTCCCCTTTGGAAGAATACTTTTGCAAAATTCACAAGAACATAGATTTTTTGCATCCGTAGTATTTTCCTATACTTCCTAACTTTTCGTCCCCAAAATTCCTTATGCCTTGTGAATTTTTTATTCTTATCACACACATTTTATTGAAGTTTTTATTATTGGTTTGATTTTGCAAGTGCTCCATATAGCCATCAAGTCTTTTTTTTGCTGAGTTAATACTTTCTTATCCAGAATTATTTTCTAATGGATCTTGTTTAGAGGTTAGTTATATATTCAAGATTTTTTTTACTATAGTATCAATGACCAAATGGCTAATAATAACTAATCTTTTATAGTTCACGAATGTGACAATAATGTGATTAGATCCACTTCCCAAGGCTTGGGATATAAATTTTCCCTTTGGTTAAGTTTTTCACTTTCTGTATATGACTTTATATCATTTTCGTTTCATATGTTGCATTAAGATATTTTGTTGATCTTATTATCTTCTACTCTTTTTTTCACTTACTAATCACAAATTGGTTCAAGAGTTGGCTTAGTTGGACTATGTCTTGCTTATGTGAGGGCTACCGAGATATACTTGAAACAAATTTAAATCCCACATATGTATAGTATTGATCAATGGAATATTTGCTCTTAAATGGGGACTATAAAAAAGGATGGTGACTTTTTTCATTGGAAAAAAGGTATAATGTTGAGATTAAAGCTCTAGCTGACATGGATATTTTTTCGTGTTCTTTGTACAAGGTGGATATTGAAATTAAAGCCTTTTCTTTTTGGCCAACTATAATGTTGAAATAAAAGCTAAATACTTTGTGACAAGTTTCTATTGCAGTGATGATTTTAGGTTGGTTATATAAATTTTGAGTTAGTTTTAAGCATTATAGCCCTTTAAATTTGGAAGCCATTGGGTTTATTTACTGATTTTTGTTTATACAATAATTTTGTTGATTAGATTGTGATTTATAAGTAGAAAATAAACATGGTTCAAATTCAAGTGTGTTATTGGTGCTAGCTGGCTGTATGTAAATGGTTCAAAAATAGCTGGCTTTATTGGTTCAAACTCTATTGTATTTATTCTGCATGATTGGAAATAGGGAGGAAGAGGATGGATGTAGGATTTGGTGTGCATTTATATATTAAAAAAATTAGGCTTTTTTGATCAGTTATGACTCATAACCGATCTAGAAAGTCTTCACTAGACACATATTATCTATTATTTTCGATGATTTTCTAGATCAGTTGTTTAAACAACCTGTCTAGAAAATATTTTTTAGATCGGTTAAATACCCAATCTAGAAAGTGGAACATTCTACATCGCTCACTTCTACATCTATATCGAAACCGATCTAAAATGTTCATTTTACTTGATTTAGAAAGTGTCTAATGGAGTAGTGATATACAATTCATATTTCCACTTCTCTTCCCAAATTTCAACCTAGGGTTTCCATCAAATCATGCATAATCTCTCAAAAACTCACACCCGAGCTTCAATAACACTAAACCACACTTCAATAATCTATTTACACATATTTCAATCGGTGGAATTCGATCAACCAAGAACCTCCATACGTAAACTTGGATTTCAACACCAAAACTGAAGAGAAAAAAGAGGAGGAGAGGTTAGGGATCACTTACCAACCAAAATATAAGCTCTCAAGGTCCGAAATTCACTCCCAAAGGTTGGAGAAATGAAGCCGTAGCAGAGATATTCTTCTTCCCCTACAATTCTTTCTGTTTCGTTCGACTGAAACTCACTTGATTTAAACAAATTTCGCAACTCTAGCCACAGCGCCAGTAACTTGCTGAGGTGCGAGTACTCTCAACCCAGAAATTTTTTAATTTCCACTAGTTTCTTGCCGCAGTAGCCTTGCGCCTTGCCACAGCGTGATCCTTCTCTGTTTCTATTTTCATATTTTGTCCCGTTTTGATCATTTTTCAAATCCTGGTCCCTCGGTACTGCATGAAATACAAGACAACTTCTTATTAGCTCGAGACTAAATTTAAAATAGTATAATGAGAGTTGTTACAGTATATATAGTATATGTATGGAGAGAACATACATATATGATCTATTATGGAGATAAAACAAAGTACAATAGGGCCCCAAAATTAAACGATACACAGTACTCACTCTAGTGCGTTAGTCATATATAGTTATGCTAGCTAAAGGAAAGACTTGATAATTTTAGAATCTTGATTATTGTTTAAGTTCTCAAGCGAATGATCCAACTCATCGGTGAACCTCTTCATAGCAGTGATTGGCAAGCACAATGTTACTATGCTTCTCCATGTTGTTTTCTAGAGGACATAGACCAAAAATGGCTTGGGACTTTTTTTCCATTTATCTATTTTTTTCCTTGTCAGTCTTTTTTTTTTTTGGTTATTCTCATTAATTAAAACTTGCAAAGTCGTAGTTTTGAGGAGAGTGAGTTCAATTCTCATTCAGGTTTTATTTTTTAAATAATTTCATATTTTTTCTGAAATAATTTGAATTTTTTATCAAAGTAATGGCTTGGCCAAAATTTTAGAAATATTTAGTGCAGATTATTAGCAACAAGTGCTCGTATTCGGCCCATGAATTTTTTCACGAACTTAATTTATGGTGTTCGATCTTCGATCTACATTTTTGCGCTGATTTTTGCAAAACAAATTTTGGCGTTGACCTTATTATTCTATTTATCTTGACCCACTTCATTAATATGTTTACAATCGCCTCAAACACCACAATGATCTACATGGATGTAGATGTAGCTCCTCTTGCAGATTAATAACATTTACAGATTATCATCAAACTAAAAGTCTAATATTTATATTTAAAACTAAAATATTACATTTTCTCTTCATATATACATATATACTCCGTTCATCGCATATCTAATGTGCTTAACATTGTAGCACGTTAATTAAGAAAATTTTAGTTAATGTAAAATAGTACTATATGCAATGACTAATAAATGAAGTAATTTTTTTTAAAAAAAAGTAAATAGTAGATAAGAGAAAAAATAAATAATGGAATTAATAAATGAGAGAACAGTTAAAAATAAAAATTAATAATATATTGCTTTTATTCAATAACAATAGTTTTAGTTTTGAACAAAACAAAAAACTGAAACAATATAAATATAGGACAGAAGAAGTACAAAAAAAAGATACAGGACACAGAGTGACACAAACCATCTGTTGTGCACAGAAAGCAAATAAAAGAAGGGGCCCAAATAAACCGTACACAATCCTCACCCTGGTACGCTTGTCATAGTGAAGCTAATTACAAGCAAGGCTTGATAATTTTAGAATCTTGCCAAGCAAATGGTCCAACACGTCGATGAACCTCTTCATAGCATTCATCGGCAAGCACAATGTTACTACTATACCTTCCTCCCCTTTTGCATTCTGACATGCCACATAATAGCTCACTCCAGGAAAGTCAGCAGACCCAGCCATCGCAGGTCCACCATATACCGCGTTGCCCCATCCAAAATCGACATCTCTTAGCCCAAGACGTCTCACATCAGACACAATCCATGTTCTTGCCACAGTGTAGTGTGGCCGTCCTTTAATCACCATAAGATCAGCTAAAGATTGTATATACTCTACCATCAACCGTGCCTCAGCTTTCGCCTTCTTGACCAGTTCTAAGGCATATCCAAATGAATTTTCGCTAAGCTTCTTTGAGGTGGTGACAACTGCTGGGAACACAAAAGCATTGCCATAATAACCAGGTGGCAACAATGGAGGATTGGACTTACCCCTCGCATTGATAGCATACATTAGGCGAACCTCCTCATCAGGTTCAAGCTGCAATGCTATGGTGCGGCAACGCCAGAGGAATGCCGTTAGCGCCTCAAACGTAGTGTGTTGATCATTGTGATGGGAAAATGATTGACGAATGGCATCTAACTTGTTGGGTTCGAAGAAGAAAGAGCGATGAACCATGGCTTCGTTCCATCTTCTATCGTCAGGCACTTCCTCGAACTCGCTATGTGTGTATGTAATCCGAGGTGGGTCTCTTGCATTTAGGAGCTCTCTAAGCCACACTGGAGGAATGGAAGGTTCAGAAGCACCTCGAGCAATCTCCGCCATGGCGTTTAGGAACTGACCTATACCAAGGCCATCACTTATTGTGTGGTTCATGCGGTAGGCTAATATGAAACCACCACACTTGAGGCGTGTAACCTGTAATAAAATGTGCAAGATCAATAAGCTCGTTTTTATATCTTTATATTTTCTGAAGTTTTTTAAAAATATGCAAAACTTCCATCTATTTTCAATATTTATTGAGACCACTCAACAAAAAGTATATTATATACTCAAACATCTATTTAGTTTTGTGGACTTCCTATTTTTTAAAAGGGAGAAAGACACTTAAGTACCTCCATGAAAAAATATTGCCAAATGAACAGTACAAGTACTGAATTCAGTTGATTCGAGTTGGAAATTCAGTTTACAGGAGTACTGAAATTTTAATCTGGGTCCTTGGAAGGGAATATCTTCATATAGCGGTCCTTAAGTGTCTTTCTCCCGTTTTAAAATATACTCCCTCCATTACTTAATATAAGAGACAATTGGGGGAATTTTCATATTTTAAAATATAAGGGATATTAAGAGTTTGCCTGGTGTATTTAATAATTTTTTCCAAAAATAATCCTAATTAAGACAACATGTTTTCCAAAAACTAGTAATACAATTCATTTATATTAATTGAACAATGTAAAAATTATTAACATGAAATGACAATATTTTTAGAAATTATTTTATATTTCAGATAAATTTATTATTTTTTCTGGTCTATATGATTTTGTATTTTGTTCTTTATATTAATTAATGGAAGCATTATATCTCCTATATATAAAAATATAAAGGAGGTTAAAATAATTTTAAAAAATATTTAGAAAATTTCAATGTGATTTATTCTTTAGTGAATAATTTGGGTAAATTTCTAAAATAAAAAATATTATATAAAATTTTTAATAGAATCCCAAAGTGATACAATGCATTCATATTCACTCCTGAAAAAATATCATTCAAATCAAAGTCCTGGGAGAAATACTGCAAATACACACACGAGAGATACCTGTATAAGTAAGAGGGGACAATTTATGATTCCATCTGAAAAAGGAACATTATAAAGGAGCTCTTCAAAGCATGGAAATGGAGGTTGAAGAGGATCACATAATTGGTAAAGAGTAAAATCTGCATCAGCTTCAATGAAGATAACTCCTTCTCCATTACAATCTACCATAAGTTTGCGACCAGGACCTTGCCTAAGTCGGCCTGCAAATGGGTAGTAAAAGACTAGAGTTTGAGCGAGTGCCCTCTTGATGAGTTGAGCAGGGTCCTTTCCTTTCATGGAAGACTCGTGACGATAAAAGTGTATCATAGGGAGTTGAAATCGTAAACCATCTTGGTCATCTATGTCGGAGAGTAGCTTTAATACACGAGGGGTGGACTTAGCAGGAGCTACCAGTTCTGGTTGGCTTCTCCTCACAGTAAATACTTCATCAACGGAAGAAGCACGTTGAGCCATGTCGTAGACAAAACAGATTGCAAAGGGATCGAGGAGACTGAGAGTGTTTTGGATTGGGTTCTTTTGGGAGCCGGGAAGCAGTATTTATTAATTTTTTTGGATCAATTATATGGATATTGTAGACCCCGCGCAGTCCCTACTTATCTGATTGTGGAAATTTGCACGTCCACTTCAGATAATAAATGCTTAAAAAATGTCGGTGTGATACCTTTCTTTTTTAGGTGAATTTGAGATATATATTGAATATGCATGAAGGAAAATTAGGAAAATGAAGATTAAGATAAATGCCTATATACATTTAAATGGATCCAATCAAACACGTCAATCATTTTAAAGTTCATTTAATAGGATGGACCAATTAGTCTCTTCATATGGACTTTTGATCCTATCTAATGATGTGATTGTATCAATGAGTTGTATGATGCCTCTTCTTACAGGTGATAAACGAGTTGTAAGATGCCTCTTCATATCAGACCTATTTTTTCGTGTGTTAGGCAAAGTTTAAAATAAGATTTTCCCCCTTCTAAAAAGAATAAGATGTATTTTGTGAATGATTGATGAATAATATAGCTTATTATACATTTTATATTATATATTGAATAAATATTGATGATTTTCAAAGCTTAATTTTATATAGCATGATAATGATGATGGTTCAATCTATTTAAAATGTTTGTGAAGAGAAAAGTCCTATTAAAAATAAATAAAAACAGCTATATATATCGACCTTTTGTCCATCGCCATCCCCATCCTGATGGTGATGACGCATAGTGTTAAGTTTTTTATTAATTAATTAATTAATGACGAGTATTTCAGAATATTTAAATGTGCATTATTTATTAGATATATATTCTGATTTTATGATTAATTAAATAATGAAAGATTTTGCGGTCCTTGGTTTTCAAATAGACTGAATCAAGAATAGGATTTTTACTTAGTCTTATCAAATTAATTTTAATTAATTAATTAACTATTAAATAACCCATAGTGGTTAAGTTATTTAATTCACGGCAAAGTTGAGCATACCCAATGGGTAGTGGGTACAAGTACACGACAAATTTGCAACGATCTTAATCTGAGCGGTACTACATTTTCGCACTGATTTTAACAGATTTAAATTGTGTCGTGGGCCTTAATACCCCGTCTGATCGCAACCCATTTCATTAATAATTTAATATATTTACAATCGCCTCAAAAACAATAAAGATCGATATTGACATAACGTCTCTGCTGATTAATATATTTGCATATCATCATCAAACTAAAAGTCCAATATTTATATATAAAACTAAAATATTGCATTCTCTCTTCATATATATTGTGAGAGAAAGATACAAACATAGATGATCATTTATGGAGAGAAACCATACACATTACTCAATACTCACCCTAGTGCGATAGTCATAGTTATGAGAGCTACAGGGAAGACTTGAAAACTTTAGAATCTTGATTACTGTTTAAGTTCTCAAGCAAATGATCCAACTCATCGGTGAACCTCTTCAGAGCAGTGAGTGGCAAGCACAATGTTACTACCATACCTTCCTCCCCTTTTGCATTCTGACATGCCACATAACAGCTTACTCCAGGAAAGGCCCCAGCCATTGCTGGTCCACCATATATTGCCTTGCCCCATCCAAAACCTACTTCTCTTAACCCAAGACGTGTCGTATCGGACACAATCCATGTTCTTGCCACGGTGGGGGAGGGTCGTCCTTTAATCACCATAAGATCAGCCAGGGACTGTATGTACTCTACTGTTGCCTCACCTTTCGCCTTCTTGATCAGTTCTAAGGCATATCCAAATGAATTTTCACGGAGCTTCTTTGAGGTGGTGACAGCTACTGAGGACGCAAAAGCATTGCCATAATAACCAAGTGGCAATAATGAAGGATTGGACCTAATACCTCTCGCATTGATGGCAAAAATTAGGCGAACCTCCTCATCAGGCTCAAGCTGCAATGCTATCGTACGACAACGTCAGAGGAAAGCCGTAAGCACCTCAAATGTAGTGTATTGACCGTGGTGATGGGAAAGCAATTGACGGATGGCCTTTAAGTTTTTGGGTCCGAAGACGAAAGAGCGTTGAACTATGGCTTGGGTCCATATTTTATCGTCAGGCATTTCCTCGAACTCACGATGTGTGTAAGTAATCCGAGGTGGGTTCCTTGCATTTAGGAGCTCTCTACGCCACACCGGAGGAACGGAAGGTTCAGAAGCACCCTGAGCGATCTCTGCCATTGCTTTTAGGAATTGAGCAGTACCAGGGCCATCAATCATAGTGTGGTTTATGCGGCAGGCAAAGATGAAACCACCACACTTGAGTCGTGTAACCTATAATAAATTGTGCATTGATCAATAAGCACGCCTACATAAATCTTGAAATTTTTGTTTACATTTTTAAGACTTCTCATGAATCAATACTAAATAAGAAGGTATATATTACTCAAACTTCATAAAGTTTTGTTGAGATTATGTATAGAAACCTACTTTGATGTTTTTAAATATATATATATTTATCTCCATAAAAACATAAAGGATTAAAGGAGGTTAAAATACTTTCAAAAAATTAGATGTCACTGAGATTTATATTTTATTTTCAGAATTTGTGTTTTTTAAATAAAAAATTTTATATAATTTGTAACAGAATCCTAAAGAGATACATGTAATTTATATTTAATCTTAAAAAAGTCATTCAAATCAAAGTCTTGGGGTGAAATCTTACAAATTAATATATATAGACACACACATGTATGTATGTATGTATCCATATGAGACCTGTATAAGCAAGAGGGGACAGTTGATGACTCCATCTGAACCCGGAACGTTATAAAAGAAGCTCTTCAAAGCATGGGAATGGAGGTTGAGGAGGGTCACCAAATTGGCAAAGAGTGATGTCAGCATCAGCTTCAATGAATATGACTCCTTCTCCATTACAATCTACCATAAGTTTGCGGCCGGGACCTTCCCTGAGTCGGCCTGCAAATGGTTAGTAAAAGACTAGAGTTTGAGCAAGTGCCCTCTTGATGAGTTGAGCAGGGTCGTCATTCCCTTCCATGGAAGACTCATGGCGATAAAAGTGTATCACTGGGAGTAGAATTCGTAAACCGTTTTGATCATCTATGTCGGAGAGCAGCTTCAATTCACGAGGGGTGGGCTCAGCAGGAGCTACCAGTTCTGGTTGACTCCTCCTCACAGTAAACACTAAATCAACAAAAGAAGCAGGTTGAGCCATCTTACAAGTATGAAACAAAGAAGATTGCAGAAGGAGATTTATAGTGTTATTTAGCTACTTTGAGATGGATAATGAATAAGTAGTATTGAATAATCTCTCCCATCCTTAAGTTTTAACATATATTAAGAAAAAGTTACTTATATCATTGAATTTATCTAAAAACTTTAATAGTTTCCACCATTATTAGTATTATTAAGTACATTTAATTCTAATATCAAATTAATTATCCTTAGTATTCCTTCTAATTTCTATAGATCAATTAAGGTATCTTTTTTTTATAAGATTAATTGCATACAAAACAACTTAGTGACAAAGACGAAGTTGAAACCCACAAGTCTAAAATTACAAAATTAGCCCTCTTGCCATTTGTACCAATCTACGTTGGTAATGGAGCCTATATCTTTTTTACTTTTTATTGTTTTTGCTAAACCAATGGAGCCAATATCTATTTAAAGGATGTCAATCTTTTTAAATGGGCCAACTTGTTTTCAATTTTGAACTTGTCTCTTCTTGAGTTTTTGTATGTTATGAATAATTCAACTTACTCAGTCACACTATTACTCCTATCAGCGAATGATATATATAATTCAATGATGGTGCCCTCCCTATCCAAAAAAAGCGAAAAGAAAGGAGGACGACAATGACAATGGTTGATTTTTGCGTCCCCAGAGAGGCTTGGCTTTGGATTCTTATTTTTTGTGGGCATTGCAATCTCATTATTTCCAAAAATCTCAAAAGTCAAGTTTTTTCATCCCTTACATCTAGAATGATTGTTTAATTTCTAATCATTTTTATATATTGCATGAAATGTTGAAGGACATGGTCAGAACTAAGACATAAAATTGTTATTCATCAAAATAATTAAGTTATTGTTCAAGAATAAAAGCAGTTCTTGATGTGGGTAGAATCTTATTACTATTGTGTGCCAGTGCACGGGCCGAACATGTGTAGAGATGCAATAGGTTTCTGACTTGCCTTTTCCAAAAAAAAAACCTTTCAGTGTTTAATGTTACATTTTTTTCGCCAAAAACAAATTCCTTTCAGTATTATGTGTTATCTAATATAGCGTGATCATTTTTCTTCTCACCAACCTAATACACTAGTACTATTTCTCAAAACTATTTCATAAATCCTTCTAATTAAAGTCATACAGCTTTAAAACATATATAAATAATTAATATTGTCTTTATTCACACCCACATATAATTAATTAATTAAAAATTAAAAGATCATTTTAAATTTTATAGGAATATAATTATTGTATTTAATATTTTTGTTTGCTTATCAATTTGTTTTCAATGCTCACTGGTTATCTTTGCAATTTCATTACATGATAAATAAAAAATCTTTTTAACCAATCTCTTTGAGTATTGTAATAAAAATCGAGCTAGTTGGCCATTTGGCTAAAAATTTTATATATTAATTTTTAGTATTGTTTGATTAATTGAAAAGAAAAATTAATGAGTACAAAATGTTATGCAATTTGCCAAAAGCAGTTTGGGTATTTGAGTTTTATTCTTTTTAACATGTAATTGATATACTTCTTGATATCATTTTATTTTGTTTCAGTGTAATAATTTTAATTATTTAAGTGGAATTGGCAAAAGCCATTGATGAAGGTATAAAAATGTTAGATTGGACTGGCGGGTTAGATTAGTGGACGCGCCATTGGTCCGGTCTAAAATTAAGAAAAATTCAGGAGTTAAAACAAATGGTGATGAATCGATTAAACCAACCTGAAACAGTAAAAATCGGCAAAACCAGATGATTTCTAGGTGAGAAGACAGTTTTTTGTTTTTCCCCTTTTATTTCATTGAGAAAGAAAGAAAGAAAACAGCAGCATCGTTTAAAAAAAGAAAGTAGCAACACATGGGACAATGCCAAGAAAAAGAAGAAAAAACAAAAAATCCAAAATAGGGAAGTGATTATGGAGGCCAACAACACCTCATCACCTACACCAACTTCAAAAAGATCTGCCAAGAAGAAAAAGTGAGAGGAGGCCAAACCCTCATCCTTGCTGCCCAAATGAAAAAAGAACGAAGTGTGTGCTAATTAAATCTGAATAATGAAACGGATGATTGCACGGTCTTTAGTGATTGCACCTTTTTAACTTTTTAATGCTTGCACAGTTTTCTGGATGCTCTTAAGGCTGATCAAAAGAATTGGTGATGAAGTATCGATTCAAAATTTAATGATTAAATTGGATCTTATCAAATTATCATATTGATTATAAATAAATTAATATATTTTAAATAATATAAATAAAAAATATTTATTTATAATAATAAAATTAATATTTAAATTAAGATAAAAATAATAGTTTAGTACAATAATTTACTAATATTCATTATAAATATTATAGATTTACAAATTTTATATTTTTTAAATTAATAAAAATTTTAAAAAAATTAAAATAAAATAAATTGAAATTTATATTATCATATAATAAAAATAAAAATATAAAAAAAAGGAATAAAATATATACATATCACTCATTGAGATTAATTTTAATTTTATTTTGATTGTAATGGGCATGTTGTCGCATAATTTTATGGTGATGAGTAATATAAAAATTTGAGCTATAACTAATTACAAAAGTTTATTATATGTACGTATTAAAATAATAATTATAAAAATATCCACCAATTTAAAACGAATAGAAGACGTGACTGATTGGCCCTGGAAAGTATGGGGTTTGCTTTTTATGTCATGGGAAAACGTGTGACTTTATTTCCTTCCGAACTTTAATTATACAGTTTCCCAAAGTCCCCCTGGACCCCCGCCCTTTCTTGAGCCGCTCACTGCCTCCTCATCTCTCTCTCTCTTACTTTCCGTACTCATCCATCTCTCTCTCCCTCTCATTTTTTTCATATTCATCGATGGCTTCAACTGCAGCTGAAGGTTGTATTTTTGGTGGAAGACTGCATCTATCCTTCTAATCCTTCTCCGTGATTCATGTTCTTTGGGGGAAAGCTTATCAAGATTCCTCCATTACACCATTATTTTTTTTTTCATTTTAGATCTAAATATATTTTATTTTTTTTTATTTTTAGTAATATCTAAATAGATATCCTTCTTCATATTCTTTTTCAAATCCTTTTTTCTTAGCCTCTACCCACCATTTAATTTTTAGTTATTGTATAAGTAAGTTAAAATAAATAAAGTATATAAAATTAAAGTTTAGTAAAAATAAATTTATTATAAGTTAATGTGTTTGGATATTCTTTTTACAGAATCATCGTTTGACCAAATTTAGATAATAATAATAAAAAATATTCTTAGATATATGATATAAGTTAGTATTTTCTCATTTTTCAATACTATAATATTGTTAACACAAAAGTAATAATTTACTCCTTTCTCCAAACTATAATTTAATTAACTTTTTATTTTATAGAAAGTAAGTTTATAACATAACAAAAACCATGACTAAAAACCATGGTTTGGTTTTCATGAAAATAAACCAAATAGGCTCTCCTCTTCTTCAATTGCCAAAACCATTCAAACAACTAGTTCTGTAGGTTCAATTTGATCATTGGTTCACCATTAGCTTTCACTGATTCCAGAAATCTCCTATCTCTATCTCCTATCAAACTGGACATAGCTCTAGTTCCCGGACGAACCAATTAATCTGATCTAATTTTTTAAATACTATTTAGTAGCAATAGTATAGCAATAGCATTCTCACTTTTCAAATTTTCTTCCTAAAATTGAGCAATAAAAAAAAAAAGTATTCACATCTCCATCAAAGCATCTAGCACACTACAAAATTTGAAACCTCTCCTGCCAAATTGATCATTTTTATTTTTATTTTTTAACCCAACACTTACTGATAGGAAAATAAACCCCCTTATATTCACCCAACTATAAATTTTTTTATTTTATTATGTGTAAAATATATTTAATTAATATTTAGTATTTGAAGTTAAATATATCTTAATTGAGTATGGACCTTATCTTCAAAAGAAAATATCTTTAGTTGAGTAATTTTAGAAGATAAGAAATAAATTCAATCATAATTTAATATTTATCATTATTTAAATTTAAATGTAATTAATAGCTGATAATAGTCAAGGTTATTAAATAGAGACAGATTAAGTTGAACTTTATGCACTCTAGTTTCCCAACTAATTGAAACTATTTACCAATTCTATCACTGAGTCTATGCTAATCGGAAGAATTGTCTGCCTATATTATTTTCTTACATATTGTTCTAACTATTTTCTTTTGTGATTTCAAATCTAATATTTAGATCGAGTAATTTCAAGGATGTCTGCATCCAATCATCTAAAAGTATTTATAAAGTCTTCTGTTACTATTATAAATTAGGGAAAATTTTAATATATGAAATTTAGATTAAAAAAGTGAATTTGTCTCATATTGTGTGTCTTTTTTATTCACATTATATAACTATTTGAATGTAGAAAATACCATTTTTACTCGAAATATTTAA
Source organism: Adenanthera pavonina (assembly GCA_026686845.1). Classification (NCBI taxonomy): domain Eukaryota; kingdom Viridiplantae; phylum Streptophyta; class Magnoliopsida; order Fabales; family Fabaceae; genus Adenanthera; species Adenanthera pavonina. Next base: position 19,262,286 of record JAIVEN010000017.1, read on the forward strand.
ATTAATGAAAAAAATAAATTGTATGGATGTATGATTAAAAAAAAAAATTTCATCTCTAAATTTAAATCTTAAAAGAAAAGGAAAGAAAAAATGAAGGGTGGCAAGATCGGGCCAGGAGGCGTCTCCGGATGAGATAACCCAAGCCCTACAATACACTTATGCCTCACTAACTTAACACCTCACTTCACTCCCTAGCGTGCAATACACTTACCTGATCTAAAATATCTGTATCCTCTCTAGTTTTTGTGTCTCCATTCTCTCTCCAGTCTTCATTCTAACCATCAGATTGAATCCAACAGCACATATTATTTCCAGCCGATAAAACAGTCTGGATCCTTCAAAAGTATGGGAATATACACTACAAAAAATTTGATTTTTGGCGGCGACAAAAGTCGCCGCTGAAAGAAGGAATTTCGCCGCCAAAAGTTTTTAGCGGCGACATTTTTGTCGCCACCATGTCGCCGCCACAAATCCCGTTACCAAAAGTTTGGCGACGATAAAAATGTCGCCGCCAAAAGTTGACATTTAGTGGTGAAAAGAGTTGTCGCTAAAAATATAAATTGTCGCCGCCAAATATTTCTCATTTGGCGACAACATTTAGTCGCCGCTGAAAATTTATTATTTGGCGATAACATTTAGTCGCCGCTGAAAGTCGTTTCGCCATGTCATCACCATGTCAGCCACTGGACCCCACCACGTAACCACCACTGGCGCCGCCACGTCACCACCGCCATCGGACCACCACCACCGCCGGTTGGCCGCGACGTCATCGGACCGCCGCCGCCGGCCGGCCCCCACCGGACCGCCGCCATGTCATCGGACTGCTGCCACGTCACCACCCCCAAACGGACGCCACGTCACCTCTCATATCACCACCGCCACGTCATATATTTGTTTCAAATGTGCGTTCACCTTGGTTCGAACCCCTGACCTGTTGCTTGCAATGCCTTTGTGTTTACTTTTTTGCCAGTTGAGCTGAAATGCACCTGTAATTTTTATTTAAGATATTTAATATATATTGTTTATCTACTCACTAATACACACATATATATTTATAAATCAATATTATTATTAAAAAACACACATATATTTTATTTTCAATTATTAATATCGTTAAATATTTTATTTATATACATATATATTTATATTATATTTTTTATTTTATGTTATGACATATCATATATATCATATATTATATTATTTGATAAGTTATATTATATATATGCTTAATATATATATATATATATAATATAATGTAATAGAAAATTGTTAAAAAATCATTAAAATAAATATTATAATTTTGATTGTCATATGATTTTAAAAAATGCAATAAATTCAATATATTATTACTTCATCAAAATTATTATTGGTAATAAATAATATTAATATTAATTTATATGTTAAAAATATTAGAAATTAAATTAACCTAATAAGAATTCCTCCAAATATAGGGTTGATCACATTAAATAATTAGGGATTAGTTTATCTTCCTATTTTTTTTTTGGAGTTATCAATCCCTTTATGAATTAAAAAAAATTATCCTAATAAGAATAACATATTTCATTAATTAGGATTAGGAAAAGTAAAAATAAATATAGATAGAATTCAATATTCAACATTTCAAATCTTTAATCTCCGGTAGAGATAAAGTACTTTCAAAATGTCCAGAATATTTTACATGAAAAAATAGTAAACTACTTTACCTTTAAATAAAGATACTAGATAATATAAAATATATATTAAATATCTAATTACTTATAATAAAAATGTATAAATAAAACACAATTATTATTTTAATATGTTATTTATTAATTTTTAAAACGAAAATAGCAAAAATTTACAAAATTACCTTTGGCGGCGACATTAAAAAGTCGCCGCTGAAAGAGTGCTTTCAGCGGCGATTAACCAAGTCGCCGCTGAAAGTCACTCTTTCAGCGGCAACCATTTTCAGTTGCCGCTGAAAGATAGACTTTCAGCGGCGACCATTTTCAGTCGCCGCTGAAAGTCTGTCTTTCAGTGGCGACTTGTTTAATCGCCGCTGAAAGTTAGTCTTTCAGCGGCGACAAAAAAGGTCGCCGCTGAAAGTCCGTCTTTCAGCGGCAACTGAAAATGGTCGCCGCTGAAAGGCTAACTTTCAGCGGCGACTCATTTGATCGCCGCGAAAACACTAACTTTCGGCGGCGACTCTTTTTGGTCGCCGCGGAAAGTGTGTTTTCAGCGGCGACTCTTTTAGTCGCCGCGGAAAGTGTGTTTTCAGCGGCGACTTTTTTTGTCGCCGCCAAAAGTCGTTACTTAAGATCTATTTTTTTGTAGTGATATAAACCAAATGGCGGCGGCTGAAGCTCAGTACAATCGACCTCAATTACATGTTATTGATATGCTTTCTCCCTATCTTCTGTCTCTTCATCTCTCTCTTCATATAGATATTAATGACATAAAAAATCAATCATCAATATGGGCCTTAGGCCTCTTTAATTAACTACAAGAAAAATAGTCATCAAATAAAAATGGCCGCAGAAAAGTATCGGGTCGAATCCATAACAAAAATCATTATTTTGAAAAAAAAAACAAAGGAAGAGAAAAAAGGAATTGCTATTTAGAGCTTTCATTCATGAAAGTTTTGCTTTAAATTTAATCTTAGCCCTTATTAGGATAACGGAAAATTATATTGATTTTAAATAAAGTTGAAAACATTGAATTTGAAGAAAAGGCAAATGAGGGGTAGTTAAGGGGGGAAAATAATAAAGTGAAGAGAATTCACAAGTTGAAAGGAAATCTATATATATATATATATAAGCAGGGACAAAAATGCTTACCTCTTAACAATTAATTCTGAATGTACAAAGCGCCACCTAAGCAATTCTCTTGTGATATACTGAATGATGAAACAAATGATAAGCTCTCAACAATTTTGATTTGCAAGAACCGTAGTTTTGTGGGGATATGAATTCAATTTTTATTCAGACTTTAAAAAAAAATTATATTTCTTTTGAAATAATTAGAATTTTTATTAAAAAATTGGCTTGTCAAAAGTTTTAGAAATTGTTAGTGCATATTATTAGCTACAAGTGCTTTTATGTACACCACGAATTTGCCACAAACTTTGTGTGGTTCTACATTTAGGCACTCATTTTTGTAAATTTAAATTTAGCCGTGGCCCCTAATTAATACTTCCATTAATCTAACCCACTTCTTTAATATGTTTACACTGGCCTCAAAAAACAACAAAGATCAATAAACAAATGGATTGAGCTTCTCCACAAATCAATCACGAAAAACTAAAAGCTTGATTATTGTTTAAGTTCCCAGCAAGCATATGATCCAACTCACCGATGAACCTCCTCACCGCATCAATAACAGTCACATTCGTCAGTAGGCGGAAACAAGCCAGGCAAAGTTATTAAATGATGAATAGAGAGTTTTGAAACTAAGTACATATATTATTATTTTATATCACATGGCTCTGATATGGTCAACAATCACTTTACGTATGAACCAAGTCGATGAAGTGTCATATTCTTGAAATGGAAGTTTAACCCCTTTTTGGGCTCATTCAATTAAATATCGCAACTACTGCCTATGAAATGGGTCACGTACGGGTCAGTGACTTTTAATGTAATATTCAAACCAAAGAGTGCTTTTCCTCCTGCCACGGGCTGTTCTGGGTCCATCAATCTTGAAGAGTTTGTTATCTTATGTAGAATGAAAGGTTGGGTTTTTACAGGGATCACTATTCAGAACCATGATAATCGATGTATGTAGCATACCAAATAATCTAATGCAGCACATCTCATGAACTGTGGAAGGCAGCTAAACTGCGTCTAGAACTACTATTCTTAGGAACGAACTGCATAGGATTCGAAAAAACTGTGTAAATTGGAGGAGTATTTGAGCAGAACGAAATCTCTATATCTCAGATAATCTAGAAGCCCACTTCCTCTTTGTTAAATTTAAATTTTGTGGTGGACCTTAATACTTCCGTTGATCTAATTCCCACTTCATTAATATGTTTACAATGGCCTCAAAAACCTAGCTACAAACAAACGGATCGAGCTCATGTATAGATCATTCTTAAAAGCGAAAAAATTATATACATTCTCTCTCAATAGATATGGAGAGAGGGAGAAAGATACCAACACAGAATTGCAGATAATCTGTTTTGTAAAGAAGCCAAACATATAACGAAACCAAGCATAACAATGGCCCTAAAATTACACCATACACAATACTCACCCTACTACGACAGGCCATACTTATGCTAGCTTATAAGCAAGACTTGATAATTCTACAATCCTGATTATTGTTTAAGTTCCCAAGCATATGATCCAATTCGCTGAAGAACCTCTTCATAGCATTGAGCGGCAAGTGCAATGGTAGCACTATACCTTCCTCCCCTTTAGCATTTTGACATGCAACATAAAACGTTAGTCCAGGAAAGGTGCCAGCCCCAGCCATTGCCGGTCCACCATAAACCGCCTTGCCCCATCCAAAATCTACATCTCTTAACCCAAGACGTGTCGTATCCGACACAATCCACGATCTTGCCGCAGTGAAGGAGGGTCGTCCTTTAATCACCATAAGATCTGCTACAGATTGTACATACTCTACCGATGCCTGACCTTTCGCCTTCCTCACCAGTTCTAAGGCATATCCTAATGAATTTTCACAAAGCTTCCTTGCGATGGTGACAGCTGCTGGGATTACAAAAGCATTGCCATAATAACCAAGTGGCAATAATGAAGGATTGAACTTGCCCCTCACGTCGATGGCATACATTAGGTGAACCTCCTCATCAGGTTCAAGCTGCAATGCTATAGTGCGGTAACGCCAGAGGACTACCGTGAGCACTTCAAATGTAGTGTATTGATCATTCTGAAGGGAAAACAATTGACGTATGGTCACTAACTTCTTCTGTTCAAAGAAGAAGGAGCGTTGAACCATCGCTTGCGTCCATATTTTATCACCAGGCACTTCCTCAAACTCGCGGTGCGTGCATGTAATCCGAGGTGGGTTCCTTGCATTTAGGAGCTCTCTGCATCACACTGGAGGAACGGAAGGTCCAGAAGCACCCCGAGCAATCTCCGCCGAAGCCTTCAGGAATTGAACTATACCGACGCCATCACTCATACAGTGGTTCAGGCGGTAGGCGAAGATGAAACCACCGCACTTGAGGCGTGTAACCTATGTTAATTAAAATGTGGAATGATCAATAAGCACGCTTACATATATCTTGAAATTTTTATATTCACTCCTAAAGAAAATATCATTCAAATCAAAGTCTTAGGCTAAATCTTGAAAATTAATATATATATATATATATATGAGACCTGTATAAGCAAGAGGGGACAGTTAATTACTCCTTCTGAATCAGGAACGCTATAAAGGAGCTCTTCAAAGCATGGAAATGGAGGTTGAAGAGGATCACCAAATTGGTAAAGAGTAACATCTGCAACGGCTTCAATGAAGATGACTCCTTCTCCATTACAGTCTACCATAAGTTTGCGGTCGGGACCTTCCCTAAGTCGGCCTGCAAATGGGTAGTAAAAGACTAGAGTTTGAGCGAGTGCCCACTTGATGAGTTGAGCAGGGTCCTTCCCTTCCATGGAAGACTCGTGACGATAAAAGTGTATGTCTGGGACTTGAAATCGTAAGCCATCTTGGTCATCTATGTCGGAGAGTAGCTTCAATTCACGAGGGGTGGCCTTAGCGGGAGCTACTAGTTCTGGTTGGCCTCTCCTTACAGTAAACACTACATTATCGGAAAAAGTAGGTTGAGCCATGTTAAGGAGACTCCGTGCACTCATTTGAGATAGGTAACAATATTTATAATGGCAAAGGTACAACCAAACTAATTATATATAGACTCCGTGCACTCCCATACATCTATGGTTGTGGCAATTTGCACATGCACTTCACAAAAGAAAGTGCTTAATAGATGTTGTCGGTTTGATAGAAGACTGAGATATATAAATGGATCCTATTTACATTTAAATTGAGGGGTCACAGATCGTGGATTGGACGGTGTTGTGAAGATGGGCCGGGTCGACAACGATGGTGGAGATAAGGACAGACCGAAGGGGTTGCAGATTGATGGTCGTGGAGACGAGGAAGGATGAAAATGGAGAGGGTGGTTTAGTCGAAAATTGATTCCTGGTGGTAGAAATGAGGAAGGATGAGGTCCTGGCATGGAGTTCTCTTTCCTAGGTGAATGGGGTAGAAGGTGAATGGGAATGAGGATTTTGACCTTAAACTAGAAAAGAATCAGGATTGCAAGAAATCCACTCTTCTAAAATTTAACCAAACGAGCCCCGACATATAAACACTAATACAAAAGTGGTCTTTAATAGCATATATAAAGGAAAAATGTTAGGTACTTAAATGCTAAATATATATTTCAATTTAATCAAATCAGGACAATCAAATTTTTTATAAATTATTTAATTATTCTATAACTAATTTTTTGTATTTATATTATTTTTTTAATTTAAAAGAGAAATTTTGTACATAGCTTATATACTTAATATACTTTTATCAAATCAAATCATAACATGTGGATTTTAAATTTAAAAATAAATTAACAATATAAATAATAAAAGTAAGTTATAGAATAAATAATATACGAACAAATCCAATTATCTTGATTTGATTAGGCTAAAGAACATTAAACATATAAGTTTTAGTACATATCATTTCAATGGTTCAAAGGATCAATATCGGTGATCCAAAGAAATGGATCAATCTCTCTTGGTATGTTTGGTAGGAATGAGCCATTTTAAAGGAAATGGGAAGGGAGAATGAAATGGAGAGAAGAATTTCATGAAAATACTATATTTCATGCATAGAAAGTTTGAATGATATGTATCAAACAAATTTTAAAAGAATTTCTCTCTCATTCTCCCTTTCAAGAAACTCTTTTCATTTGTACCAAACCTAACCTGTATTAAATCATTCTTGTCATGAACTTCTATATAACGACGTAGAGATTGTAGGGATTTCTATTCAGAACCATGACAATCGATGAGCATCCCAAATGGATGAGTATTTGAAATGAAAGCTATATTTCTCCGAGAAGCTAGATGCCCACTTCCTCTTTGTGACTTAATTACGCAGATGTTAGTTGGGTTAGATGTAGAATACTGAATACACACTTTCATTGTAATTCAACTCATTGTAGTTCAACTCGCTGATAAGCAAAATCTCTCGTAAATGGGACCTCTAAGCCACTTTCTTGATCTTTCAGTCATGATTAGAGTAGTTGCAGTTCTTCTCAGCTCCAAACATAAGCATTGCCTTTGCAAATATGACTATGAGGTCCATTGCTATAGGATTCGACAAGTAACAATATGAGTGGCTAATCTCATAAAACTTTAAGCGGAGGAAGAGACAAAGGGAGAAACGCAAGAACCAACGGAAGGCGAATTGGTGGACCTCATATTCATTAATTGACTGAGCAGAAGAAGCAGGATCCCTCCCGTGCTGCTTGGTTGGTATACAAAGGCAAACAAGTGAGAACCTGAGAGGAAAGTGTGTGGTGTTTCCAACTTCTTCTATCTCCCTCCCTCCCTCTCTCTCTCTCTCTTTCTGCCATATTTACTCTGCTGGGGCACACGCTCACCTCTCCTTTTCATGCTACTCTTACTCTACTCCTTCACATGACCGTAACCCAACATCATCCCCTCAATTTTAGGCTTTTACCATTTTAGGACCATCTTGACCTTCCATTAACCAATGACTTCACCGATCATAGCAGATCCCATCAGATTAAGGTTTCAATTATTCTTTTATTTTAATTGGTCCTCAATACAAGTTCGGATTTTGCTTATTTTCCTTTCTCATTTATTTTTGTTTTTGTCGTTTCATAATGCAAACTCTCAAATATACACTCTTTGTTCTGCTAGATGATCATCTAGTAAGTTTGAGATGATAGGCAAACATTTCCATTATGTCTTACAAGTTTGCCTTACACTTTCAATACATCAAGACATAAGATAGAACATTTCGTAACATATCAAAAAATAAAAAAGAAATCTAAGATGATACCTGATATTAGCCATTTTTCAAGGATGTTATAGCAGCAATAACGAGACTCATATCCCATCTGTGGTTCCTAGTGAATAAGTTAAATTTATTGGAAGAAAAGAAATTACAATGCAAAATGTGATGGTTGTATGTGACTAAAACATGTGCTTCAGTTTTGCGTTGTACAGATGAGAAGGCACTATACTTGATGCTTGTGTATTTTAACATACCATCACAACTCCTTCCATGAACTTCTTGCATCCACCTCTAAGTATATTCCTTATTGATACAATTATGCTTTATTTTAATTTAAATAACAAATAATTTATTATATTCTATTAATTATTAAGTAAATATTATTTGGTTAATGCGGGTTATCCAACATAAATTGGTTATCTCAGTCCATATAAAAATGAACAATATCACCTTTTAGATTTCTGAAATTTTTTCCATTTTGAAACCTACAATGAGTACTTTAACTATTCCGTTCAATGTGCACCATAGAAAGGATTATTAGGATTTGGAAGAATAAATTCGCTATTTTATAGAGTATGCCTAACTTCAATTATGAAAATATAAGTTTAAATAGTCAATGCAACAATGCCATATACAACTTTAATAAAAGGCATTTTGAAACTAATTCTGAGTTTGCCCAGTTTGAAAATGAAGATATAAGTCTTCAACATGAGGATCCCACTCATTCTATTAAGGATCCCTCCATACGTTCAACCAACTGTGACATCTTTGAGAGAGGCGAATCATATCTATGATACAATTAGAGATCAGATTGTACAATATATGCAATATAATTAATCATGTAATATCATCAAGCTTATTTATAATATTTTAATTTTGAAACTTTCATTTTTTTTAGACCAACATATATACCCACACATATATATTCATTTATTTACTAAATAGGTATTGGAAAAAGGAAATTTATTTATTAAAAGTTGGAAAAAAATTATACATCTAAAAGTGTTTTTTATTAAAATTATCCAAATATAATCACTTTTACTAAAACTAATTTTTAAGTAAATCATCTAAATACAAAAATGTTAATCTAAAACCAATTTTTATCACAAATTCTACTAAAACTCTATGTTGACAACAAGAAAACCAAATGAGCACAAGTTCTTTTGTCAATGGGACCTCTAAGTAACTCTCTTGATCTTTGAGTCATGATTTGAGTAGTTGCAGTCCTTCTCAGCGCCAAACGTTAGCATTAATTGCCTTTGCAAATATGGCTATGAGGTCCATTCTATAGGATTCGACAAAAAACAATATGAGAGGCTCATCTCATAAAACTTCAAGAGGAGGATGAAGAGGCAAAGGGAGAAACTCAAGAACCAATGGCAGGCCAATTGGTGGACCTCATACTCATTAATTACGAATTGCAAGAACCGTAGTTTTGTGGAGAATGAGTTCAATTCCTATTCAGCGTTTAAAAAAGTCCTATTTAATTTGAAATAAGTTGAAATTTTTATCAAAATAATGGCTTCTAGAAAATTTTATAAATTGTTAGAGCATATTATTATAGGATCCACATTGGGTGCTCATCAGTGTGATGAGCACCCAATGCTCATCATCATAGCCATATTTGGACCGTCCAATTTTAATCTGGACGGTCCAGATTTATAATTTATTATTTTAATTTTTTTATATAATAATATTATTTTTTAAAAAATGATAGTTATAAAATTATATTTATTTTAGATTTTCTATTTAATAAAATTAAATTATATTAAAAATATAATAATTACATATAATTAAATCAGACCGTCTAGATTTGATTTGGATGGTTCTGAGCCATGATGAGCACCGGTGCTCATCAGCTGTGCTCTCCATTATTATAGCCATAAGTGCTCTTCATGCACCACAAATTTGCTACAAATTAAATTTGTACGGTCCTACAATTATGCACCGATTTTTGTAAATTTAAATTTTGCTTTGGCCCTTAATACTTATATTAATCTAACCCCCACTTCATTACTATGTTTACAATGGCCTCAAAAACAGCAAAGATCTACAAACGAATGGCTTCTCCACAAATCAATCACAAAAAACTAAAATATTATTGCATACATTCTCTCTCCATATATACCTAGAGGGAGAAAAATACAAACACTGCAGAAAAGCCATATATAACGAAACCAAACATAGTAATAGCCCCATAATAAAAACATACACAATACTTAACCTAGTACAACTGGCCATAACTATGCCAGCTTACATGCAAGAATTGATAATTTTAGAATCTTGATTATTTTTTAAGTTCCCAAGCATATGATCCAACTCATCGGTGAACCTCTCCATAGCATCGAGCGGCAAGTACGTACATTGGTACTGCTATACCTTCCTCCCCTTTTGCATTCTGACATGCCACATAAAAGCTTAGCCCAGGAAAGGTGCCGGCCGCCCCAGCCATCGCTGGTCCACCGTATGCCGCCTTGCCCCATCCAAAATCCACATCTCTTAACCCGAGGCGTGTCATATTTGACACCATCCATGATCTTGCCATAGTGAAGAAGGGTCGTCCTTTAATCACCATAAGATCTGCTACAGACCGTACATACTCTACCGATGCCTGACCTTTCGCCTTCCTCACCAGTTCTAAGGCATATCCAAATGAATTTTTGCAAAGCTTCTTCGAGGTGGTTACAGCTGCTGGGAACACAAAAGAATTGCCATAATAACCAAGTGGCAATAATGGAGGATTGGACTTAATACCCCTCACATTGATCGCACACATTATGCGAACCTCCTCATCAGGTTCAAGCTGCAATGCTATAGTACGGCAACGCCAGAGGAATGCTGTAAGCACCTCAAACGTAGTGTATTGACCATTGTGATGGGAAAGCAATTGACGGATGGCCTTTAAATTTTTGGGTCCGAAGAAGAAAGAGCGATGTGCCATGGGTTGGGTCCATATTTCATCATCAGGCACCTCCTCGAACTCGCGATGCGTGCATGTAATCCGAGGTGGGTTCCTTGCATTTAGGAGCTCTCTTTGCCACACTGGAGGAGTGGAAGGTTCAGAGGCAGCCCCAGCAATCTCCGCCATGGCCTTTAGGAATTGAATTATACCGAGGCCATCACTCATTGCGTGGTTCACTCGGTAGGCGAAGATGAAACCACCACACTTGAGTCGAGTAACCTATAATAAAATGTGCAAGATCAATAAGCTCGCTTAAATAACCTTGAAACTTTGTTCACAAATTGATTTACATAAACTTCTCATGAATTTGTATTGAAATTGCATAAACTTTTTTTTAATGTCCAAACCCAATATAAATATTTTCTTAATTTTTTTAAAAATATAAAAATATTTCAACTATTTTCAAAATTTATTGAGACATCCCCGAGACAAAAATTATAGATTATATCACTCAAACTTCTATTATGTTTTCGTTGTCATAATAAAAACCTACTTTCGTTTATCAAAAAATAAAATAAAATAAAAGCCTACTTTCTATTTTTAAAAAAATATCTTCTATAAAAATATGATGATAAATTTGAAAATTTAGGACGGAATAGAACAGAATGATTATTAATGGAATGAAATAGAATGGAGTGAAACGGAACAATACATTCTATTATTTGAAAGTTTTATAGGGGGAAGAAATGATTTTATTTGATTACTATTTGTCCATTATTATAAAATGGATAAAATGAAATGTATTATAACCCATTTTCCCAATATTATCATTATGAGTTAATTTAGATAAAAAAATGCCAGTGGCTATTAGTTTTAAAAAATTAAATTTGTTTTTAAGTTATTATCAAATATTTGTCTCAATAAAAGAAAATTCAACTATCAACTGAATTGGTGAATAAACATTTATTAAGAGAAGAAGCAGCTTAATTGAAGAGAAAAGTGGAATAGTTATGTATAAAATATATATGAAAATGAAATCTCAGGACAATGGAGATGTAGGAGGAGAGAGGTTGATGCAAAGAAAAGAATGATAAGAGAGATAGAGACGCAATATGTTCTTTTATAATTATGATATTAATTTTATGCAAGGTATATATTAAAAAGTAAATCGATCATTAAACTAGTTAAAACAAAGATTTAATATTTAATAGTTTAACCGAGATTGAACCATAATTAAATTGGCAATAATAAAATTAATAATTTTTTTTATTTTAGGTTATATATTATTAAAAAATATCATTAATAAGTTTCATAACATAATATTAAAATATAAATAAGTTAATATTTATGTATAATCATATTTTGAATATAAAATAGTCAACTAATATTCTATTATTTGTTAAGTAAATTTATCATTATTAATAATATGTGCCATAATAATACTTATACAATATTATAACGTTAAAAGAAAAAATTTTACACAAAAATAATGCTATTTAGTACAAAAAATAATTGTATTTTATCTTAAACACTAAAAGAATTTGAAAAAAAAATAAAATTTTTTTTTTACTAATTCAAACCGGTTCACAACTAATTTTCACCGGTTCAAGCCTAATTCTTGACCGATTCTATAATCTGCCAGTCTTGCTCTTTTTCCAAACTGAACCTAGCACTGGTTGTCGGTTCAAATGATCAAACCAGTTAGTCTAATTTGATTTTTTATACATTGAATTTATGACATTCCAATCATGAGCCCCAATTTGGGGAACAGAAAAAATTATGTTTATGATGGCTAATAATCTCTTTCCTACAAATTTCTTCCAAACAATAATTTAAGCACATTAGCCATGCCACTTCATTCAATCCAATAAAAAGAGAAAAACTAAAATATAAAAACTCCCAAACATACAATAAAAGAGGTTAAATTAATTTCAACAAATTAGGAAATGTCCATGTGATTTATTTTTATTGAAAAAATTGTATAAATTTCTAAAATAAAAATTTCCATATATTTTTTACTTAACACTAAAGAGATACATGTAATTTATATTTACTCTTCAAAAGAAGAATCAGTCAAATCTAAGGCTATGTTTGGAAGTTTATAAAAGCATAGAATAAAATATAAGGAAATGGAATGAAATGGAGTGGAATGGAACGAAATGTTCCATTGTTTGGGAATTTTATGAGAGGAAGGAGCGGTCTCATTTGATTATTGTTTAGAAGTTATTATAAAATGGATGAAATGGAATGGATTATAACTTTTTTTCCAATATTACCCTTATTAGCCAATTTAAATAAATTTAAATAAAAAATAAGTTCTTTTTTTCATATAAAAAAATTCATATTGCTTTTATTTTTTAATAAAAACATCTTCCAATAATAATAATAATAATAATTGGTTCTTCCAATAATAATATTAAGAAGAAAATAAAAATTTTATTAAAAAAAAAAATACCATGAAGCAGTGATTCAATTGTACGTGTGAGATATGATGTGATTGGAGTGATCTGATTGATGTGATGACGAAACACTAAGAAAAATACAATATGGCAAGATGGATTTAGCAGTATGAAAAGAGTAAAAAAAATTCATAAGAATAAATATTGTTTTTGTTAGGGTTAATGGGTGTTTTTCTAATTTAAATAATTACTTTTGTTCATTCCATTATTGACCCTCCAGTTTGGAAAGATAAGAAAAATTAGATTTAAGATGGCTAAGAATGGCTTATGAAGCCATCAATTACCATTTTATTGCCCCCTAAAAATATCTCATAAATAATAGCTCAACCTATATAATCATTCCATTCTATTCCACTTCAAAAAAAAAAATCCAAACATAACATAAGTCGTGGGGGAAAACGTGCGTGCGTTTGTGAAGGATAGAGGAGGAGGAAAAAAGGGGGCGCGGGAGTGAGGGAGAGACCTGTACGAGCAAAAGGGGACAATTGATGATTCCTTCTGAATCAGGAGCGTTATAAAGTAGCTCTTCAAAGCATGGGAATGGAGGTTGAAGAGCGTCACCAAATTGGTGAAGAGTGACATCTGCATCAGCTTCAATAAAGATGACTCCTTCTCCATTACAATCTACCAAAAGTTTGCGACCAGGACCTTGCCTAAGTCGGCCTGCAAATGGGTAGTAAAAGACCAGAGTATGAGCTAGTGCCCTCTTGATGACTTGAGCAGGGTCCTTCCCTTTCATGGAAGACTCATGACGATAAAAGTGTATCATTGGGAGTTGAAATCGTAAGCCATTTTGGTCATCGATGTCGGAGAGTAACTTAAAGTCACGAGGGGTGGGCTTAGCAGGAGCTACCAGCACTGGTTGGCTCCTCCTCACGGTAAACAGTCCAACGGAAGAAGCAGGTTGAGCCATGTTAAGAGTATAAGAAGAATATTGCAAAAGCAGACAGAGTGTGTTAATTAGCTATTTTGTGTTGGGTTTCCTTTTGGAGAAAGGTCGCAATATTTATAATGGCAAAAGGACAACCAAGTTATATCGAATGGTAGACTCTGCGCACACCCTTGCTACTTAAGAGATTGTGGAAATTCGCACGTCCATTCACGATAGATTTAAATGTTTAAAAGATGTTGTCGGTTTGATATTTTTTTGTGTGTGAAACTGTGGTATTCTTTTTTTTTTTTTATGAAAGTGAAACTGTGGTATTCTATATGTAACACCTGTGTGAATACATGTATATTAAATGTGTCTGAGATATATAATATGATAATTTTAAAATTTTAGGATATATAGGAGTATAAAATACATACATATACTCTGTACAATCAACAAATTGGCTCATTGTAAAATGAGTATTAAACATTTTAAAAGCAAATCACACATATAAATAATAATTTTAATAAAATATTGTTATTTCTTATTAATGTAAAAAACATCGTTGGGTGCAAAATATAGGAAAATCACATATTTATAAACATTCTAAGATTCAGTGTCTATCACATCTTTAAAACTTAAAATGGTCATATTTTACTATCAACATTTAAAATGAGATAGATGGTGCAAAGTGATACAGATGGACACAAGTAGAACCTGCATGAGCCGTGAAGATTATAAGTGGTATTTTTGAAAGTATTGGTTTATTATAAGTGGTATTAAATATGCATAAGCCATAAAGTATTTAGGAAAATGAAGATTACATTAAATGGACCCAATGGATCCTGTTAATCTTTTTTTTGCTATCCCTATCAATCATTTTATTTGTTTAAAGAATAGGAGGGCTTAACGCCCATTTCAAATTTCATTTAATAGAATGGACCAACTTGTTTTTAATTTTGGACTTATTATTTTACATAGACTTTTTTACGTCATTTAATTGCCTCTCACATTATTTGTGGTCCATCATCTCACCCAAATTTAGGGATAAGGATATAAAAGATGACAATGGCAATGATTGACTTTTGTGCCCCGCAGGGTAGGCCCTGGATTCTTACTTTTTTTGGGCTATGACAATTTCTTGATTTAAAAAGAAAAAAGGAAAATCTCATAAGTTTCTTCATCCCTTACATTTAGAATGATTGTTTTCTAGCCGTTTTTACATTGCAGGGATGAAGGACAAGGTAAGAACTAAGACATCAAAATGTTATACCGTGTCCTTTTGGTTCACAATCAAGAATAAGTGGAATCTTATCACTTTTTTGTTCCAAAACAGAGGCCGAATATGTGTATATATGCGTTGAGTTTGATACTTTGTGAATTTGTGGCACTGGATGTGCATGAATGATAGTTAGGAATATGAAAATTTGAGAGAAAAGGAGGGCAAATTTAGCCGAATGCCACAGGAGCAACGGGCTTAGTTTGCCAAAATGGGGCCTATATACATTTAAATGGATCATAATAGTACCAATGTATGCTTACTTCAACTGGTAAGGGTTTGTATTCTTTTAATTAAAGCGAGCTTTGGGAATGCATGCACATTAAATACTCAATGGTAAAACTTGCAGCCTAGAAGAGTTTACCGAAAATACGTTTTCCGTGTTACACTGTATTTGAACTTATACATATTGTGAATGCTTGCATCCCAGAAGAGTTAATCAAACATATTTTTTCGATGTGTTACACGGTGTTTGAAATTAGATATATTGTGAATGGTTTATAAATACTATAATTTATTATAATTTTTTTATACAACGATATCTAGTATTTAATACTAATAGGTCAAATTTGAACATTGTCGAATCTAATTAAAAATAGTTCTTTTAACATGATTTGTTTTTCATCCATAAGACCCAAACCTTCAATCTTGTTCAAAGGAATCAAGTTCTTTTTCTACTCAACAGTCAACACAACCAATTTTTTTGTTAACTTATTATATATTGAATAAATATTGATATTTTCGACATATAATTTTATATAGCATATGAAAATATTGATGGTTCAGTCCTATTTAAGAGAAAATTATTAGCAATTATATTATTTAATAATTAATATTTACTGTGTCACTTGTAACACTCTACCTCCAAACATCTCCAGAACTTAACCAAAATCTTCAAAATTCAACCAAATACAACACAAACAGCTCAAAACAACTTCCCAAATCTTTCAACCAGCGGAAACGAACCAAACGACACCAAAAACTAGGCTGGGGTCGCGGCTGCTATAGTAGCGATGTGGCTCCTACCTCCCCTGTTTTTACTCACTTCTGCCTCTATTGACACCGCGGCCTAGACACTGGAGTTGCGGCGCCCCATGCTGATTTTCTATATCAGTAACTTCCATACACCGGGGCGAACTTCCGACACGCATAACATTATACTCCAACCTCTGATTGACATAATTTCAACTCCTACAAGTCAATCTAATCCCAAACTATCCATAGATACTAACTTCACCTCAACCCAACTCTGTATGGAGATTCTGGACTCTCGACACCGTTTTGGCCACTTATTGACCAAAACTCACCACTAACCACCTCCAGTTGCCACTAAAGGCAAATAGTCACTCAAAGACCATTCATACAGGTTCAAAATCCCCAAACCAACTTGTCCAAAGAGGTTTCACCTCAAAGGAACCACTCCTATGAGATTTGACCCCCTTGAACTTCAACTTGAAAAAATGGGCTACAGGCTCTAAAACACACCAACAAGGCCCAATTCCACTCTGGGCTCACAAACATCAATATGCTGACTTCTCAATATCCAAAACCATTTAACTATTCATACAACATCCATACAAACCTTATCCATAATCATACATTCATTACAAAACATTCTATCCTACTTGACACAAGATACATATCCAAATTACACACAAACTACATAAATCTAGTATTTTCACGTACGCTGCTACTCAATCAGCGTCTCAGGACTAGTGCCAGAACCTTCACCTGAAAGATTAGTTATGGGAGAGGGGTGTGAGACAATGTCTCAGTAACCGGGAACAACTACATACATATATATATATCTCATACAACTCATGAATGCAATGTGAAATGAATGGAATGCATGTCTCTCTCATACACGGCTAGAACCACGAGCTGTCATCATCACAAGACATTTCAATAGATGATTCCCTTCCAACAGTCGGTGAAGACTGATTCCGGGATATCACCAAACTTACCTTGCTCAAATACAACCCAGCTAATGGTTACACTAGAGTTCGGACCATGGCTCTCCTTCCCCTGGACCATCACGAATTAATGGTGATTTAGGGAAGATGCATCCCCAAATCCACTACCACCTGGCTCTTCTAAAGAGAGAATTCAGTGACAGGGATATTTCATCATATCATATTGTCCTTTGCCACCTAGCTCTCCCATGGAGAGGATTTAGCGATAGAGATCTTTATCATATCACCATCTCATATTACATCATATCATTATCACCTCAGCATCAATCTCTTACTATGCAATCATATGATGATGATGTCAATGTTATGCCAACATGCCTTCACACACACACACACACACATATATATATATATCATTGTTATCACAAACATCATATGGACATGCTAGCATGCAATGGTATAGGGATGCTACACATCATGCATACACTACATATTCTATCATCACATATCAACTAGCAGTGCATACCACAATATGTAGAAAAATCATACACATACACAATCAATATCGTGATATGAAAAGAAACATGCATATATATATACATATATCAATATATAATCACATAAAATAAACACCCAGTTACCTCAAGTTATCAATACCACGCTTACACGAGTTCCACAAGTTTTCTTGAATGCCAATCCCACGACTAGCCTTCTCCGAGTATCCAAACAACCTTAACAATATCACAATTCCTCAATTAACACAATATACCAATAACCAAAGATTACAATTCAACCACTTTAGGCCTAACCCAAGATTTCAGCACCCCTTTCATGCATCCATAAGCTCTTAGGGACCATTCAAACACTACACCATTACATACACTTCAGATTCCCAAGAGCTCTAACCGAAAACAATATAGGGTTAAACTCAAATCATACATAAACCCTTCAAAACTTACATCCAAGCAACAAGAACACAAAAACACACTTCCTTAATGCCATTTCATCCCTTTCAATCGGTGAATTTCAGTCTTAACTGAAGATCCTAACTCAAAACCGAAAAACCCCAAATTCCAACTGAAGAAAATGGAGATGGAGGAGTAGAAATCACTTACCAACTTGAATCCAAGCTTCCAAGGTCCGAATATCGCTCCTAGATGCCGAAAAACATGAACCCTAGCAGAGCTCCTCCGTTCTTCTCCATTTTCTTTCTTTCCAATTGTCCGAAATAATCCAGATTTAAACAAAAATCCCAAATCTCACCGCGGCTCCAAGATATCTTGCCACACTACCACCAGTTTCAGCTGAAACAACGACACTAGAATTGGCTCTCACCGTGGCGGCCCTGCTTCTCGTCACAGCGTGGAGCTCTTTCAAACTCCACTTGAACCTTCCTTTGTCCTATTTTCCTCTAGTCCTGCACACAATGCCAAAACAATTTCCGAGGGGTTTTACATCACCAAAAAAATTAATAATTATTATATTAACTAGTAAATATAATATTATTTATTTAAGCTATCTGACTCATTTTCATTACCTCCAAGCCCTCACTTGTGTTATAGTTAGTATATAATATTTCCAAAGTTATAATATATATCATTGTTTAAATATTCTCTCTGTGGCCAACCGTATTACCAATCAAAATTGTAATTTGACTAATTTCTATGGGAGGAATTTTGAGTGAATTATTATTAAACAAATGATTTTACCAAAATACTACAAATCAAAAAGATTTTATCAAGATAACATTAGAAGTCTACTTCCAAGATCATGACTTTAACTATGAAAATTCAGTTCTTTTTTTCAAATTTAAAAGAAAATTCGGCTCTTTTTTATCAACTTTAAAAGAAGTCACTTTGTTGCTTGGAAACTGCCTTCCTAAAATTGTAAAGCAAGCTGGTTTATAAAGCGACAACTCAATGGAGCAAGTATTAGGGTCCAGTGTCATTTCAAAAAGGGCCCCCTGATAATTGTGGGAATGAGTATTCTTAGCTAAGAATTTTTTTTAACCTAATGCACCTAACTCTCAAATTGAAATTGAACCAGATCACTCCTTAATCATCCAACTACCTCCTTAATTATCTCCATTAGGACATGTGATAAATATTTATTTTTTAATTTAAGATTAAAATATTACACAATATATCTATACATGGGGATAAGGACTCATACACAGAGAGGATATGCTCTTAGAAAAAAAATGGAGATGGTCCCAACTCTTAACCATTGAAGGAGAGATAAACCAAGTAGGTCAAGCATGGGCCACCAAAGGTGATGATTTAATAGGAATAGATCAACCCATTCCAACTTGTCAAGCCAAACTTTCAACAATTTTTATTTTGGTACACAAACTTTCGACAATTTTTCTGCAGATACTTAAATTACCTTTTCACATTCACAATCTGCAAGATTTGGCCTTAATGATACATACGTTATCTTTGCCGCAAAACTTAGGTCTCAAAATTTTTGTCTCCAAATCTGTTAATCTCCATAAGGACTTATAAATGAAAATGATACCATCTTTATAGGCATGGGCAAGATCCAGGATCAAGTTAGTTGAGGGATGGGGGATAAAAAACAAATAGGAAAAGGAGGAAGCAAGAGTTCAGATATTAGTGTAACAACCCTCATTACATTATCCCAACTTGATCCCTAGCTAACTAAGTATATTTGGCGTTGTATGCAGAACCGAAAAGACAAAGATAGAGGAAAGAATCAAAGTGAAGAAGAACTTCATGCCGCGGTGAGAACCAGAGCCACTGTGATGAGAGAACTGTAAATTGGCTAAATTCTTCTAGGCTGAGAAGCTCCACACTATAGCTAGCTTTTTACAGCTGTGGCGAGCAGGGAAAAATCAGTATAAACCAAAAACATTTCAATCAGACAGAAAAAGTGGAACAGAGGGAGCGACGGAAAGGCTTTGCTAGGGCTTTAAGTTTTTGGCCTTTGGGAGTGATTTTTGGACTCTGAAAGCTTGGATTATTCTTAGTAGGTGATCTCTACTCCTCCCTCTCCATTTTTCTTCAGTTTTGAGTTGGATTTTTAGGGTGTATAGTTGGGTTTTTGGTTTTGGCTGAAATCCACCGATTAAAATGGATGAAATGAGATTAATGGAGAGTGATTTGGTGGTTATGATGCTTGGATATGAGTTTTAAAAGGAGTATGCATGATTTAAGCTTAACCTTAGGTTGGTATTGTGTGTTGAAGCATGAAATCTGAAGTGTGTATGGTTGATTAAAGTTGGATGGTCTCTAAGAGCTCAAAGATGTATGGAAATGGCATTGGAATCTTGGGTTAAGCCTATATAGTGGAATTGTGATTTTTGGTTAAGTGATATATTGTGTTAATTGAGGTATTATGATATTATAAAGGTTATTTGGTTGACTGAAGGAGTACAAACGTGTCGGATAACCCAAGGAGCTCATGGAATTACGTGTGTGTGGTATTGACAACCTGAGGTAATCGGGTGTTTGTATTGTTTGTATTTTATGTTATTATATATATGTATATATATATGCACATTTTCATTCATACCATGATATTAATTTGTGTGTGTATAGTTTTTCTATATATCGTGGTATGCACACGGCTAAACATATAATGGATGATGATTATGATGATGATTAGAGATGATGATGTGACATTACATGATGCATAGCATGACATTGAGATTATGATGATGATGATGATTATATGATGATATTGCATGAACATCACCACATGACATTATGAGATATATGGTGATCAAGTGGTGGTGATGATATGATGTGATATGAGATGATGATATATAATAAGGGAGAATAAGGATGTGATCCCTATTATTAAATCCTCTCCTACGGCCAGGAGAGTCAGGTGGCAGTGGAATATACATTCCCTAAATCACCACCAATTCGAGGTGATCTAGGGGAAGAGAGCCACGGTCCAAGCACTAGTGTAATCTTTGGTCGGGTTGTATTAGTGTAAGGTGAGCTTGATAATGTCTTGGAATCAGTCTTCACCAGCTGTTGGAAGGGAATCATCTATACAAAATGTCCAGTTATGACGATAGCTCGTGGTTCTAGCTGTATGCGAGGAAGACATACATTTTATTTCATGTTGCATTCACGATATTATTATATGAGATATATATATATATATGCGTTTGGTTATTCCTGGTTACTGAGACATTGTCTTACACGCCTTTCCCATGAATTAATATTTCAGGAGAAGACAAGGAAGTAGTATACCAAATATGAGAATATCAAGTCTTTGTAACATATATCTGTATGGTCTATGTATGTTGTGCTAAGTAGGATAGGATGATTTTAATGGATGTATGTTATTGATAATAATTGATAAGAATGATGTAGTATGTATGTTTATGTATGGTGAATGAATGTGAGGATCACTACTAGAAAAATTAGTTTTAGCGAGGGATCACTCATCCCTCGCTAAATGATCTAAATAACGAAGGAATTAATGATGAATTGTAAGTTTGTAGCTATTGTTAAATTTAGTAAGAGAATTAGCAAGGAATATCCTTTCCCTCGCTAAATTAGCGAGGAATTAGCAATAAATTTTTTATTCCACGCTAAATTATTACGAATAGCGAAGAATTTAGCAAGGGATTTGTCCCTCGCTAAATTTTTTAAAATTAATTTTAATATATTAAAATTATTTTATTAAAAATTTAATTTTAATGAATTAAAATTTTTTAAATAATTAAGTTATAAAATTATTTTTATTATTTGATTATTTTAAATTAATAAAAATAGTTAGATTAATTTTTATAACTTGTTGGCAAAAAATAAAAATGAAAATTCATTTATTACAAAATTCAAAATATAAAGTATTTTATGATATTAATAATTGAAATTATAATATATTTTTATTTTTTAACAATATAGTAATTTATAAATATATATGTGTATTAGTGTGTAGATAAATAATATATATTTAATATTTCATATAAAAACTGTAAATACATTCCAGTTCAACTAGCAAAAATCTGAATATAAAGGCATTAAGAGTAGGAGGTCATGGGTTTGAGCCTAAGTAAATGCATATTTAAAATCATTATGTGACATGACAGTGACGTGTCGCAATCATGGTGATGTGGCATGGGTGGCCGGTGACATGGCAATGATGTGACGTGGCGCGGTGTTGGTGTTGACATAGCAATGATGTGGTAGTGTTGAATTTTTTATAATTTAGCGAGGAATGAGTTCCTCGCTAAATTTAGAGAGGAATTAAATCCCTCACTAATTGCCTTGCTAATTTAGCGAGGGAATCAACTTATCCCTCGCTAAATTTAGCGACACGGTTTGTAGCGACTAAATTAGCGAGGGATAAAATCCCTCGCTATTTTCAATTTAGCGAGGGAAAAATAGCATTTAGCAAGGGATTTGTCCCTCGCTAAATTGCTTTTTTCTAGTAGTGGATGATGTTGATATTGGTCGTATATTGTTGGTGTGTGTATTTATGGGGAGAGTCGGTCGTGTCTGTGACCCCAGAACGGATTTGGGCCTTGTTGGTGGATTTTAGGGCCCATAGCCCATTATGTCAATTTGAGATTCAAGGAAATCAAATCTTATAGGAGTAGTTTCTTTGAGATGAAATCTCTTTAGACAAGTTGATTAAATGGATTAGGACCTGTATGAACTGTCCCTGAGTACCCATTTGCCTTTTGGTGGCAATTGGAGGAGATTTGTGATAAGTTTTGGTCAAAAAATGGCCAAAACAGTATTGGGTTTCCAAAATTTCCATACGGAGATGGATTGAAGTGAAATTAGTGTCCATAGTTAGATTATGACAAGATGGACTTATAGGAGTTATTATCAGGTTAATCGAACGTCAGAACATAAAGTTATGTGCGTTAAAAGTTTACCTCAGGACTTCAGAAATTTGCCAGTATAAAACTAGTTGGGGGCGCCGCGGCGCTAGGGCCAAGCCGCGGTGCTAACCCCTTTGTTTGGCAGCTTTGGAACCCAAGAGCACCAAAGCCGCGGTGGTACTATAGTGGTCACGGCCCTACATACTGTTCTAGCTGTTCTGGTGTTTCTTGAGGTGTTTTGCAGCATTTTCCACTATTCTGATGTTTAGGAGGGTTCATTTGAGGTGTTTGAGCTGTGTTTGGGTTCGATTTTTAAGCTTTTGGTTAAGTTAGAAAATGTATTGGAGTAAGGTGTTACAATTAGCAAATAAATTCTTTAGTTTCCAACTTAGGTTACTAAGCTAGAGCCCTAAAGAAGTGATTGCTATCTTTCTCATGGAAAAAAACAAGAAAATGGTCTAGAATATTATCCAATCCACGTTTCTCACAATTAACATACAAAGACAAGAATAGGAAAGGGAAAAAGAATGGGATATGGAAAGGGAAAGGGAGAGGAATTTGCTGCAATTGATCCAAGATTTGTTTGGCAGGAAAGAAAAGGGAAAGGAAATATATACCTTTCTCAGATTTAGTATTAATAAATCTAGACAAGAATTGGAATGGAAAAAATGACTAAAAGACCAAAATGACCGAGCATGTTTTCTCATTAATAATTTTGTTAATATTGAAGCATGGCATATTAAAAGATTATTTATGTGTATGGATAATTTTATAGCAACAATTTGTTTTCTCAAGAATAAACTCCCTTTCCTCACCTTTTGAGAAACATCCCCTTCCATAAGTAAAGTAATCTTGGTTTTCTAGGAATTTTTCAAAGATGCCTACCATGAGAAAAACCCCTCCCTATTTCCATTCCTATTCCTTATCCAACTTTCCTTCCTACCAGGCCTAGTCATAATGCTATCCTCAGTCCTTCAAGATAAGTCCTCAGCTTGTCAAGGTCAATAGAATAATATCTACAACAAGACCATATAAAGCACCTGCCAAAATAGATTTTAATAGAGGTCTGCGATTAAATCTTCTTCTTTTCGAATGACATCTGACCTCAACTAACCAAAAGGCATCTGGAAAGAAAGAGTTCCAGATATATAGAAGCAGGAGTAGACACTGAAGAAATTGAAGTTGACATGATTGAATCAGTTTGATATTTTTTTCAAACAAAAAATATATATTCTACAATTTATTAATTAATAATTTCTGACAAAATGAGATATTTATTGAGATAAACCATATACCAATGGTGGGAAAAATGAAGGATTTTCTATATATATATATATATATATATCCTTCTTTCAGTATTTCTCTCTAAAGGGTATTTAAATCTTTTTATATTTACTTATTTATTTTCATTTTTATTCTATTTCTATCATATCAATATTATTTGGACAAATATTTCATTTTTTACATATAAAACATTATTTTATATTCTTGTTCTATTTTTTTCATTTTACTTTTTATTCCCTTAAAAATTTCTCACTCTACCAAACATAACTGTATATAGTCAAAGGATGTTTCATAAAAAAAAAGTAATCAAAAGGATGATTGAGGATCAAATTAGACTTGCTGACGACTGCCAGGAAATTGAGTGAAATGCTACAAAAAATATATTATTTACTGAAAAGCTACACTTCCCAAATACACATCTTAATACTTTTTTGAAGTTTTGCCACGCGTCAACTTGCTTCTTCTTTCTTTTATTTTGTTTTTTTCAATTTTTTGACGTTGTAGCTAAACAAATCCTGACAATTTTTTATACTAATAAGTATTTTCTTCATGTACGTGGAAAAAAATCAATACTCTAAACACTCATCAATTATAAAATAAATATTATTGAAAAAAATAAAAATAAATTATATTTTTATATAACTATAAGTATTATTAGATTAGATTCAAGTATTATTAAGCTTAACTAGGTATGTCTCTTAACACGATTTTTTATCTATAATATTTAAACTCTCGATTTTACTTAAAAGAAATAAAGTTCTTTTCACTTAAACCAACCATGTTGATACTTTTTTTTATCTTAAATATAAGAAAATTTTGATAGAGCTATAACTTTTTCTAAATTAATGAGAAATATTATTTGAAAATTTTTATATTTAAAACTAGAGGGAGTACTAAAGTAGTTAGGTTAAATAAAGGGAACTTAATTTCTCTTGTAGATGAAAAAAATTATATTAAGAAAACTATGCAATTAATCCTAGATAATACTTAAATCTAATCCTGAGAAAGCTCCCCAATTGGAAGTGAATCTGGTGCACTTCCTCAAGTGTTTAACTATTAAAAACAACACTTGTTTGAATATATATTCTTAGCTCTCTTCGGATTAAATTCAAGTGTGTGGTTTAGGTTTAATTGAGTAACTTTCCCAATATAATTTTTTCTATCCATAAGAAAAATTAAATTTCTTTTACTTAATCCAACTATTTTAATACTCTCTCCAGTTTTAAATATAAAAACATTTAAATAATATTCCTCATTAATTTGTAAAAAGTTATAACTCTATCAAAATTTTCTTATATTTGATACTAGAAAGAGTAATAACGTAATTAATTTAAGTAAAAGAAACTTAATTTTCCTTAAGTAAAATCAAAAGTTTAAACTATAAATAAAAAAATTGTGTTAAGAGACCTACCCAACTGAGTCTAACAATACTTAAATCAAATCTAATAGTAATAATATTATATAGTTGTATAAAAACATAATTTATTTTTAATTTTTTTCAAATGATATTTTATTTTATAATTGATGAGTTTTTAGAATTCTGATTTTTTTCACGTACACATCTTAATAAATCAGTATTCTAAACACTTATCATGACAGTGTTGTTTTTTTATATTTAAACACTTGAGAGGAAGTGCACCGGATCCGCTTTCAATTGGCAGGATTAGATTCAAGTGTTGTCTAGGCTTAATTGGGGTAACTTTTTTAATATGATTTTTTTATCCATAAAAGAAATTAAGTTTCTCTTACTTAATTCAACTATTTTAGTACTCCCTCTAGTTTTAAATATGAAAAATTTTAAATAATATTCCTCAATAAATTTGGAAAAAGTTAAAACTCTTTAAAAATTTTCTTATATTTAAAAATAGAAAAAGTATCAATGTGATTAGTTTAAATGAAAGGAAGTTGATTTCTTTTAAGTAAAATCAATAGTTTAAACATTATAGATAAAAAAATCATATTAAAATACCTACTCAATTAAACCTAATAATACTTGAATCTAATATAATAATACTGATATTATATAGTTGCATAAAAATATAATTTATTTCTAATTTTTTTAATAATATTTTATTTTATAATTGATGAGTGTTTAGAGTATTATTTTTTTTTTCACGTACATGAAAAAAATACTTATTGGTACAAAAAAAAATGTCAAGATTTATTTAGCTACCGTGTCAAAAAATTGAAAAGAAGCACAACAAAAGAAAGGAAGAAGCAAGGTAACTCGTGGCAAAACATTAAGAGAGTATTATTTATTTAAGATGTGTTCGTGCCTACGTGGTGCACTTCCCGGATCCGCTCCCAACCACTCCCCCAGATCCCCCTCCCCCTCCCGCTCGCCTCCTTTTTTCTCTTTTCTTTTAGAGCGTCACCACCGTTTTTCTTTTATTTTCTTTTTTATATAAAACACACAAATATATAATAAATATATTTATTAAAAAATGATTATAAATTTTATAATTATAATAATCATGTATGTAATTATAAATTATAAAAATATATTTTTATATCTTCATAGTCAATATATATATAAGTAATAATTATTTATAACATTTTACATTTATTATTTCCCCAATTATAATTGCATACATTAATGATAGATTTATATATAATAAGAATAATAATAATTGATATTATTTTCAATTCAAGACCTTTAGCATAATATCAAGAAGCGGATTAGATTGCGCGATTGGAAAAAAAAAAAATCATTGAACCAAAAAGTAGACCGATGTGAATAAAATCATATCCAATATAATTATAATCACAATTTATAATTTTATACATGTTATTTTTATAATTATATATTTAGAGGTTGCGAGGGAAATTAGTTTTATGAGAAATAAGACCTAAATATAATTTCAGTTTTAAATATAGTCTCATTTTCAAAATACGAGATATTATTTATTTTGTATTATAAAAAATTTCATGATTTAATTTGAAAGCATGACAAAGAGAAAGATTGGATAAAGATAATTTTAAAAAAATATTATATTTTTTAAAATAGTTAATTAATTTTAACCTCATAACTAATTTGTGTGTTTTAATTAAAAGAGTTATATATTAAAAATCAGATGAGTAATATATTCATTTTAAAAAATAATTTAAACAACTAATGAGAATGAGATTGAGTGGTAAGGAATTCAACATCAATTAAGTAAGGTTTTAAGTTTGATTCTTATGAATGATAATAATCATGTTGGGAAAATTACCTATACACTTAAATTTGACAATACTTGATTCTGATCCATTCATATAAATATATCAAAATAAAAATAATTTAAACAAACAAAAAAAATAAAAATGAAACAAATAAATTATATATAAACTTCACAAAAAGTAGTGTAAGTTTGGAAAATGAGTAATTAATAGGGACCAAAATCACTCCCAAAAAATTTTCTTATATATATATATATATATATATGACTAGAGAGAGTACTCTTTAATCTTCTTCTCTTCCTTTATTATTATTATTGAAAAGTAAATTTATAAAAAAAATTATTAATATTATTTTAAAAATTATAAAGTAACAAATGTTTTAAAATATGGTAAAAAGCTCACAATAACAATTACTTTAAAATAAAAAGAGAATTTATCATTGGCACACTAATAAAAAACTTCAGAATTTTTAATATACAAATAATTCAATTTAATATAATGAAGCAATATTGGCTCCCGAAGAAATCTTCAAATGAACATACCAAACACGGAGGGGAAAAAATCTTTCCCTATTTTCATCCCCTTTCCTCATCCAACTTTCCTTCCTGTCACACTGGATCATGATGCTATCCTCAGTCCTTCAAGATAAGTCCTCAGCTTGTCAATATCAATAGAATAATATCTGCACCAAGACCATATAAAGCACGTGCCAAAATAGATTTTAATAGAGGCCTGCTATTTTAAATCTTCTTTTTTTGGAATGACATCTGACCTGAACTAACCAAAAGGCATCTGGAAAGAAAGAGTTCCGGATATATAGAAGCAGTAGTGGACAATGAAGAAACTGAAGTTGACATGATTGAACCAGTGTGATACTTTTTCTACAAAAAAAAAAGTGAAATTACAGAAAAATGCCACAATAGACAAAAATTTACAAAAACATATTTTAAACTTTTGTATTTACAATGAGATATTAAGATACTTAATTATAAATATTTTTATCGTGTGAAAAGATGGTTTTGCCCTTTGTGCCAGAATTTGTTTTGTAATTTTTATATCATTTTGGTTTGAAATAAATATATTCATTTGGAATTAATGCTCGGTGATTTATAACAAATGTTGGTAAATTTGCAATCAAAGCGATAGTCAATCATCATCGGAGGGTTTCTCTAATGATCAATTAGATCAAATCAGACATTGAGCTATTGATCTAGTTGACCATTAGAGAGAGACCCTCTTATAGTTAACCATCACCTATTTGCAAGTAACAATTAATAATTTATAATTGACAATCAACAATTTGCAACCAAAACACGTACATTCTCAACTGAAGAAAAAAAAATTTTCACACACATTTGCAATTGATACACATAAATTTGCAATTGTTCTACCTATATTTGCAACTGATATGCGTGCATTTTCAATAAAAAAAATAATCCCCATGCATTTGCAACTGATACACGTTAATTTACAATTATTCTACCTAAATTTGCTACCAAAATAAAAAAAAAACAGCAACAACCCATAACAAAGAATTCGCTAGCAATAGCCCAAAAACTAGCAACAACACCATAAGATAAAGAAGAAGAGGGAGAAGATAAAGATGGTGCCACAAATGATATGAGATGTTTTGGTGCAAGTGAAGAAATTTACCATTGATATCATGAAATGGAGCTCCAGTGATTCCTCTTCGCCTTCCTCTACAAGGTGCTCACCGATACCAATGCTTCATGTGATTCCGATATCACCAATTCCAATTACGCTATGCTCGACCGGTGGCACACTCTCCAGATCTAGGTTTTGTAACTTAGATCTTGGTTGCAACAATGATAGGGAGATAAGGGGAATACCGATGGGAGATAAGGAGACAAGGGAAATCCTGGAGGAGGGAAGGATAGGAGAAAGGAGATGATGGAGGGTTAGGGAAGACGAGGGAGACAATATGAGGCTGGAAGAGATGACTGGAGATGAGAAAAGGTCTAAGACATGGAGGATAAAAGGAAGGAGATGAGAGAGAGGAATGAGATGGAGGAGGGAGGGAGGATGAAGAAGGGAGTGGATCTATTTCTTCTTTTCGTACGGTCAACATATTTACCTTTAAATACCATAGTACCTCTGTATAATTATCAATATTTAAGGTACCTAATTCTAATTTTTTATTCCTATGGTATTTAACTGAAAATTTCCCAAAAAATATATATTCTACAATTTATTAATTAATAATATATGATGAAATGAGATATTGATTGTCATCAACCATATACCAATGGTGGGAAGAAAGAAGGATTTTCTATATATATATATCCTTCTTCCATTATTTTTCTTTGACGGGTATTTAAATTTTTTTATATTTATTTATTTTCATTTTCATTTTCATTTTCATTTTTATTCTATTTCTATCATATCAAAATATTATTTGGACAAATATTTCATTTTTTACGTATAAAACATTATTTTTTGTTTTTATTCTATGTTTTTCATTTTACTTTTTATTCCTTTCAAAATTTTTCACTCTACCAAAACATATATGTCTATGATCAAAAGGATGTTTTAGGATCAAATTAGATTTGCTAACGCCTGATGGCCAGGATGAGTCAAAAACTTCGACTCATCCATCCCAAAAATTCTCTCCATACATACTCTGCTTCCTTTTTGTCGATCCCGAGTATGGTTTTGATGTCGTTCGATGGTGACCCTCCGGTGATAGAGCATGAGCGATCTCCAACAGGGGAAACAAATGACAAGGGAATTGGTTCTTTATTTAGTTTGAGAGATTTGGATGGGAGGGAAGAGAAAATTTTTTATTTTATTTTTTTCCAAACCAAACAAAAAGAGAAAAGGATTTTCCGTCCTATTCTCTCCTCTCCCTCTTGTCTATAGACAGGAGGAAAAATATTCCTTTCTTTATTTGGTTAGAGAGAAAAATAAGATTAAAAATTTTTCCTCCCACCCTCTCCCTCCAAATCACTTGAATCAAATGTAAGGTAATGAAAGGGTCGAAGTTTGACAGGGGATTGAAGTAAGTAGTGTGATGAAGCAGAGTTTGTTGAGGAAGGTTTCGTTCTTCAGGAAGATGTTAGAGTGAATGGCAGAAAGATTAGCTTTAAGCTTTCAGCGGAAGAAGACTTCAATTTGGTGGTTAATGGAGGGTCCATGGATGATTTATGATAGCTACTTATTGCTTAACCATTAGAGGGCACTCTCCAAAGTTTGATCCTAATTATGGGGATCAGTTTGAGCTACCTGAATAATTAAACATTTTTTTATGTTCCATAATGCAGTTTAGAAACTTTTGTTTCCATTGTGGTCTTGCTCATGTGTGTGTCAGTCAATGCTTGGTATTACCCAAAACTTTTCTGTGGAACAATTGTTTTCTTGTGCTCTTGTGGATAAAATTTAGCGTATTTCTGAGTTATTTTTATAACTTTATAGACTTCATGATATGTAAATTTCATGAGTGGGGGCAGTGGCTTATGTATATTAATTAATTGGTCCTCTGATTTTGTCTCTTAGAGGTATTGTATGTTTGATTTTAAAGTTAAATAATTCATTTTCTATATTTATGTTTGTTTGTTTTCTAGTATAGGTTTATGAAATTATAAGTTATTTAACTTTGATTGCTCATCTAAAAAAATGGGCAACTCAATTATTTAAAAAATAATAATAATTAGGGGATACATTTTTTTTAACATATGTTGAAAATCTTTTAAAAAAAATAATAGACTTTCTAGGTGAGTTGTAGAAATATAAAAAAGTTATACATTTTTACATTGGCCAATTTACGCGCGAGAATTGATTTAAAAAATCATTTTTAAATATTCTTAAAATATGTATACTATACTAGTGATTCTTATTTATTTGGGCTTTAGCCGTTTGGGCTTTAGCCCTCATATTGAAAAAGAAAAAAAGAAAAGGATGCTTGAGGTGCGAATAAGTTTACATGCATCGGAA
Source organism: Adenanthera pavonina (assembly GCA_026686845.1). Taxonomy (NCBI): domain Eukaryota; kingdom Viridiplantae; phylum Streptophyta; class Magnoliopsida; order Fabales; family Fabaceae; genus Adenanthera; species Adenanthera pavonina. Next base: position 19,293,911 of record JAIVEN010000017.1, read on the forward strand.
GTCATTCTTCTTATATTTCAGTGGCCCAAAAAAATAAATCTTCTTTTATTTCAATTCTCTTACGTCTTCTCTCCTTGACTTCATTCTGGAAGTCGATTTACGACTTTAAAAAGTCTGTACTTTTTTTTATTCCATATGTAAAAGAAAATGAAATAAAAAACAATTTTAAATATAAAAAATTTCATGTTCTTATTTAAAAAAATAACATGACATAAAAATTACAAATAATAATTGCAAAAATTAATAAATATTACTAAAAAAAATTAAAAGCATAAGAATCTTATTCTCAACTTTGGTTGAACGAGACCTCAGTTATGCAAGAACACGGCACTTCCCTTCACACGTATATATTTAGTAAAGTCTAAATTAATTTCATTTATGGCTTTTCTCTTTAAAAATATTGAAAAGTTTATAAAGTAAAAAGTAAACGAATATTGATAAAAATGTACAGAATTTATATTATAATGAAATGTTCTATTCATATTTGGCCAAAAAGAAAATCTTCCATATACTTTTAGTATTGGGTGCTGTCCGAATCAACGTGCCGATAGACAGATTTACTGTAATTTAATTCAATTTTTTTTTGGTAAAATTAACATTAAGTCATATAAACTCATAATTTAAATAAAAAAACCAAATTCTTTTTTTTTTTTTAAGGTGCAATGTTTCAACTTTTAAGTTTATCCGTGTCAATGAACTCCCATTCACTATTAAAGTATAGTCTATATAATTAATAAATCAACTGATTTTCGAATAAGAAATATAATATTCTTAGGAAATTATAGATTTATTGATTTGTCGACTCTGATTTTGTTTCTAATTGTAATATCTATCATAATCTAAAGAATATTATAATCCGCCCCAGGGTACGTTAATCTTGGCCTTTTAGGGTCTTTATTTTAAGAACTTTTCATTTTTTTTTTTAGTATTGTCATTTTAAATTCTAACTAATCTGTGTCAAACGGTATTGAGTCCCAAATAAGGGGAAGGTTATCATAATCCCTCTCACTAGAACTAACGGGTATAATTTTCAGTGTTTTGATGGCTCAAGGTTTATTTAGGATTAAGAAAAAAAAAACATAGATCAATTTTAGCAGATAGTGACTTAAAAACCGGGGGAATATACTGTTGAAGATTGGGTGATAAAGTCATAAACTAAAGGCAAATACATGGGCCTCACACGTATGTCCTGATCCAATAACATTCGTCAGATTCAATACACAGGAACATCTTTCGGCTGTTCACCAAAAACAATAAAAAAAACAAAAAGAAATATCTTTCGGCCAAAAAGAAGATCAAGCGAATGCTAAAATAAATCAGAGTGATTTGATACCCAAAAAAAAATCTAAGGATCACAACAAGCATACATGTTGATTAGATCACAAGAAGCAACAAAAGGAAGAAGATGAGAATAAAGAGGATACCAAGTACCAACCCATTTGAACCAACATGCAACAATTATAGATTAGGGCAAAGTGTTTAAAGATTTCATATAAGAGTTATATAAGTCTGCAGTTGCTTAAATGCTTCTAATCAGCTTAAATATGACCACCGATTTCATATATAATTGGTATGTGAGTGAGGGTCTCTTTCAAAATACACAAATTGGATATCCTAATTTATTATGATTAGTAGAATGCTAATTAAAATTATGATATGATGATTAAAACTAACTATGTATTCATTAATTTTTATTTTTTTGCCAAAGGGACACTACCAAATTATTCTCTAACATACGATATGCAGTCAATTGCATGAAGTTAGAGAATGCAGAGTCCAGTGACATTCATCTATGGGCACAGACTAAATGTGAATGTTAAAATGATAAGCATAAATACTTAATATTAAAAGTTATCATATGATTATTAATATTGACTACATATTGATTAATGTTAATCTTATAATAAAAATTCTAAATACTAAATGCTTCGCCAAAAAAAAGAAAGAAAGAAATGAAACCAATGCAATTTAGAAAGAAAAGTACAATAATTTTATATTTCTAAAATTTATTTCAATATCAATATATATAATGAAATTTCTAATTAACTTATTATTCATAAATCATAAATTGAGTTTTATTATAAGTTTGTAGCTTATTGAATGCACGGGATCCTATATAATTGAAATAATTAGAAGTTATTGTAATAAATTAATAGTTAATAGTTTATTTAATTTTATTAAAAATTTTTAAATCATAATAATTAGAATTCAACATCAGTTAAATATCATTTCACAGTCTTAATACCCTTAATAAAATTTAGAATAAATTGCATAAAATTTTTTTAGAAATCGTTGAAATTATCTATATATTCTGCTTACAGCCTTATATCTTAAATCAACCCAAACTTATTTTAAATTTTTATTGAAAATTATACTAACATCTTACTTATTTTGAAAAAAATAAATAAATATTTTTATTTAAATAAATAGAAAATAAATAGTAAATTATAAACTTTTTTTAAATTTTTTGTTGAAATTACATGAAGGTTCTTTAAAAATAAAAAATATATTTGTGTAATTTCAATAAAATTTAAGAGACTCAATGGAAGTGATTCATTAACCCAATTTCAAGGAGATTTGTGTTTATTTAAAAAATAACCAAATTTTCGTGATCTTAATAAGACTTATAGAAGATTCGTATAATTCATTACAATAAAAAACATTTATATAACTTTTAACAAATTAAGAGTAAATACTTTCAATTCAATGTAAAATGAAAATAAATTCTTTGCTGTCATGTAGTTATGTTGTCAGAGAAAATTAAGAGGGACACAAGAAAATGTAAGAAATGCAATTGTATATGTAGTTCATATTTATTCATTTATTTTTTATTATTTAAATAACAGTTTTATAAAATATTAGATCTCAACCATCCAAATTTAATTCAATAATTTGATGAGAAATAGAGAGGAAGTAGAGGAAAATAGAGAAAAATAGAAATAAACCATTCTCTTGCACGCTACCAAAATTATTCTCTCAATTAGTGCGTATTATTTTTAAGCACGAGCCATATATGCTAATCTTCTCAATATCGTTCCAATCAATTTTGTGAAATCAAAGGAAGCAGACTCCAGTAAAATCCATCTGTGGGCTATGATTTTATATATTCTTCGAAATGTGAATGTCCAAATATGAACTCATAATATTCCTTATATACCCCCACTACTATTTCCTCCCTCTCTCTTAATTTTCATAGAAGTCACACAGTTTCCCTCAATTTTTCTATAAATAGTTTCATCCCATGGCGTGTGTCCTCCACACTCTCCTATTCAAAATCTTATTGCTTTCTTCCTCAATATTATAAAACAATACCTTTCTATGGCAGATATCAAGCTAACCCAAATCGCTCCGGCTTCTTCCCCAACCCCTTCAATTACCACCATTTCTGACATAGAGGCACACCAAGAAAACCTTCATGTTGGCCAGCAACTCGAGATCGAGGTCGTTGATTACACCCAAAGGGCCCAATGGCTTCGAGCCGCGGTTCTTGGAGCCAACGATGGCTTGCTCTCAACAGCGTCACTCATGATGGGAGTCGGAGCTGTACGGAAGGACGTCAAGACGATGATGCTCACTGGAGTTGCTGGCCTAGTTGCCGGAGCTTGTAGCATGGCCATAGGAGAGTTTGTGTCCGTGTACTCACAATACGACATCGAGGTAGCTCAGTTGAAGAGAGAAGGAAAAGAGGTGAACAAAGGGAAGTTGCCAAACCCGTTTTATGCAGCAGCAGCCTCGGCGGTTGCGTTTGCTGTCGGTGCGGCAGTGCCTCTGCTTGGCGCGGCGTTTATAAAAGAGTACAAGGTGAGGTTGGGGGTGGTGGTGGGTATGGTGAGCCTTGCCTTGTTGGGGTTTGGAGTGTTGAGTGCAATTATGGGGAAAGCACCGCTGGTGAAGTCGTCTTCTAGGGTTGTGATTGGAGGGTGGCTAGCGATGGGAATCACTTTTGGTTTAACAAAGTGTGTGGATATGATTGGACTTTGATGCTGTGTAGTCTGAAATTTTCAGCTTAATTTTTCACAAGTACTCTCTTCGGTCCTATATATAGGATCTTTTATCATAATTCTAAATATAAAGACCCTTTACAATATATGAGGTAATATTTATTATATATTCCCAGAAAAATGTCCATATTTAATGTATTCAAAGAGAAAGAGAGAGATTAAATAAGAATAGTTTTAGAAAAATGTTGGGATTTTCGGAGACATCGAAGTAGTTAATTAGTTTTAATTTCAATTCTTAATCCATGTGATTCGGTTAAAATAGTCTTGTATAAAGGACTTATTTACTATTTATATCTATATATTTATCTTGATGTCATCTCAAATTAAATCAGCAATCATATAAAGCAGAAAAATTCAAGCATTAATACCTTAAAGAGAATGCAAATCAGAATTGATCTTTCAATTCAGATGCTTTTATATATATTCTGTTTCGACTTCGAGAATAAGCTTAATCTTTCATTTGAAGGGGTAAATCAAATGCTCGATCTAGACGCAAACTTCATGAATAAACTAATTAAATATTTAATATTTTCGCGGTCAGAAATGAATTAATTATTGGAAGAATTAATTATAGGAATTATGCAAGCAATTTATTTATACGAGGGACCTTTTCTATCCATCTTGTGCTACTCCCTCCAATTTTATATATAGGATCTTTTGTCCTTGTCATAAATATAAGACATTTTACAATATACAAGATATTATTTATTATACATTTCCAAAAAATATCCCTATTTAATATATCTAAAGAGAAAGAGAAAGAGATTAAATAAGGGTAGATTTGGAAATATGTTGAGATTTTCGAAAAAATTAAGGTAGTTAATTAGTTTTAATTTCAATTCTTAATTCAGATGATTCAGTTAAAATGGTCTTATATTAAGAATTAGATGGAGTATTCTCTATTGATTCTGCATCATTATGTGTGAGAACTCTCTCCTCATAAATATGTTGCTTGCATGGTACCTATGATTAATTTTCCCTTATTTATTTAAAAAGGTTAGATTGTTCTATATTTTTATTTTTTAATATGAGAAACTAATAATAAATATCTAAACAATTTTATGTAGATTTTTATTTTAATATTGTAGCATCATTTTGCTTGTACATTATTATTAATATAATTGATATATAGATTAGACCGAGAGCTATAAAAAATAAAGGGCATATAAGCTTGTCGTTATCTTAAACAAGTAGCTTAATTAAGTTATTTCGGTTAAATGGACAAGTCGAAACACACAAGTATTAAAAAAATAGGTTAAAGGGCAAATCTACCCCAAAAATAATACTACTTACTGTATTTCAAAATTGAAGCACTATCACTCTACTCTAACAGACTCGTTACTTTTGACCAATAGTCAAAGAAAGGACCAATTTTTCTTAGGAGTAAAGAACAAATCTACACCAAAAATACTTCCCGATGCACCCTAAACAAATTCTAATTGGAAAATTTTGTTCTTCATATGCAAATAGCGGATGAAAATTCGCGTCCCACTCTTCCACATGATCGATGGCGAAGTTGTTAGGAGGAAGAAAGATAATAGAAACCCTTGCCGGCCCCTTAATTCCCAATCCATCCACCGATCCATGACCCAAGATGAAATAAGTGAGGCGGACAAAAATCAGCCAAAAGCCCTAACCTAATTGGTGGAAAAGGGGTCTTGACTTTGACCACCATGCATACGGGACTCTTCAACGGTGAAAACCTGGCTATTTGGGTGCTGCATTTGACACTTCAACTTAATTTTTTTATTTTTCTTGTTTTTTTTACTTGCTTTTTAACCTCTTACCATCACACTTAGCAACACATGTGGGTCCAACTATGTCAATTTAACAGTCGTTTATGGGGTTTGTTAATGTAGGGTAACAATGCTCTAAAAATTTGTGTAAGGTATTCATAACTCATTGAGAAATACTTTAGGGGTAGATCTACCCACTAACCCTAAAAAAAATTGGTCCATTCTCTAACTAACAGTCAATATTATAAGCTTGTTAATATAAGGTGACATTGCTCTAATTTTGAAACATAGTGAGCAGCATTACTCCAAAAGTTTGTTTAGAGTGCTTATTGCTCTTTGGAAAATATTCCTGGGGTAGATTTGCCCTTTATAACAAAAAAATGCTGCACCTAGCTAAGGCTTTTGAAATTTAAGAATACAAGTCTTTGAAACTAACAATGATTGGGTTGAATAGCAATAACACTCTTTAAACAACGTCATGAGTTCAAGATTGTAGATGGAAAAATTATGTTGACAAAATTATCTTTATTTAGACCCGACAATACTCGAATTTAATCAGATAGTACTGAATATCATATTATTAGACCAGAAAAAAGTTTAGATATAAAGAAATGAATGTTGTGACTTGAGGGAATGTGAATAGAAATAAGAATGGGAATGAGAATCAAAATGGACTTTAAAAGTATGTTTAGTATGTTAGGAAAAAATCAATGGAAATGACAGAAAAAGCATAAGTCTGAGATTAAAAAGTAAAAAAAAAATAGGGAAATGACATAAATGATCAAAACATTGGTCTCTTCCTACCCAGAAATCATTGCTGAAGAGAAACAAATTACAACCAAGAAGATCATATTACATATATTAGATTGAAGAACACAATCCATCAAACCCAGAAACCATCACAAAGCTAGTATCCAACAAAATTTCCCAAAAAAAATTAACAGAAAAAGAAAAACGAAGTATAGGTGTCGAGCAAATCGAACTAAACCAAGCCCAAATGTTGTTGTCATGGATGAACACCGAAGTAGAGGGTCCTCATTGATGTTGCCATCGCCTGAGCTGAGTCAAATCCCGTCACCATGAACTAATTATATCTATCAATCGGAGAGCATAACTCAGATCCCGTCGCCGTGAATGAACCCAAAAACCGTTGCGGCGCAAATGAGAACTGGGTAGCTATTGATGGCCTTGATAGTGGAAGAATTGGTAAAGTTGCCGGGAAGGAAGTGAATGGAAGTGTCGTCGTTGAAGAGGGGCTCGCCATCGTTGGGGAAGTCAAGGAGCTAGGTCCTTGACAATGAATGAATTGGCTGTAGTCAAGTTGTTATCAGAGGTGGAGAGTGGAGGAGTATGCAAAAAGCGCCACCAAAGCCACATTGCATGCATATCGGATGTGGAGGGAGAGGGTATATGATTGTATCATATGAGGGACGAAATCGAGACTAACACTCTGGCATCCTTATTCCCATGGTACCTCACAGGTTTCATCATTCCCTTGTTTAAGGGATTCATGGTTTCCTGGCAATCAAGACTGACATAACAAATGCACGGAATTAGCAAATCCCTCACCCATTCCCACTGGTCCATTCACTCGTACCACATCAGGCCTAAGATTTAAAGAAGACAAACCCAAATAAATAAAATTAGATCTAAATGATAAACGGACTAGAGAGGAATAAAATTGAGCCCAAATTATTACGGGACTAAAAAGAACTAAGGTTATCAAACTAAGTAGCTCAAGCTAATTTAGTGAAATAGATAAATTTAAACACAAGTTCAGACAAAAATTTACAAAATTAAACAAGACATGTTTTCCTTTATATATATATATATAGCTTTTACGGATTATATATAAATAATATAACTTATTAATAATTCTATATTATATATTCTAAAACAATATAATATAATTTTTTAAAATAAAAATTAAATAAAAAAAAGGGTAAGAAAAAGGTAAATCATTTTCTACTTTGGGAGGGAGGGAATCCCATTATCATCCATATCCAATAGCAAGCGGCCCTTAAAAGATAGGTATTGTATTAAAAGTTGAAATGGTTCAGAACCTTATCATCTGACACGTCAGGGAAAGGCGGTTATATGCACACACACTATATAGATATATAGCTATGGATTTCAGATTTGCCATGATCTACACATCCACGGAGTACCCAGAAATTGTGTACCAAGATACGTACGCCTCGAGTACTTAATATAAAAATATTTTGATTAAATTAGGATAAGAATTAAAATTAATTAATTATTTTAATTTTTTTAAAAATTATAATATTTTTCTAAAACTAATCTTATTAAATTTCTCTCTTTGTCTCTCTCATAAATTGAATGAATTTTTTTTTTGCATTGCATATTCCAATACTATCTCATATTTTAGAAAAGTCCTATATTTAGGGCCAAATTAAAAGGTCAGATATTTAGGGTTAAAGAAGTATTTTAAAACTATAGTTAACTATTATTTTTGTTTTAATATATAGCATGAACTATCAATAGATAAAAATATGTAATGTTCTTATTTCGTGTGAGATAAAAATAAATATTTGTTCCCGATGAAGACGTTTCATTTTTCCATAAATATTTATTCGCTTCTAGTTTTGACTTTTGAGTCAGTTTAATTAAGTTTGTCTTCTATTTTCATTTTTATCGAAATAAAAAAAATTAAGTGAATATATATTTGGTAGAGTTTAAAAAAAAATCGAGTAACCAGATTCGGCCCATATATGACCTGAAGAAGTTTGAGAAATGAAAAGCCTATGAGCGGCTCCTTTACTTAAAAGAAAGAGAAGAAAAGAAATATATTATCATAGCTTCTGATGCCAAGTCACAATTGGACTGTATTAGGCAAAACGGGATTAATACTGTGGATCAGAGCATTGTCATGATGTAAATTAGGAAGGTTTTGGACAGAACTTGGAGAGTGCAAATTCAAAACAACCCCAAAGATTCGATATAACAACCCTCATTACATTATCTCTCATTTAGTCTCAGGCTAACTAAGTGTATCTGGAGTTGTACACAGAACCAAAAGGACCAGGACAGAGGAAAGCACAACTTGGGATAGATGAGCTCTTTGCTGCAGTGAGCAAGCAAAAACTTGGTTAAATCAGAAACATTTCAATTGGACCGAGAAGGAGAAAGCGAGAGAGAAACAGAGGAAGAAAGAAGAATCGAAGCTAGGGTTGAGAAATCCAGCCAAAGGAGATCATTTCTGGACTCTAGAAGCTTGCTAAATTGTTGGCAAGTGATCCATACTCCCCTCTCTTCATTTTCTTCGGTTTCGAGTTGGGATTTTTAAGGTATATGTTGGATTTTCGGTTTTGGCCAAAATCCACCGATTAAAGTGGATAAAATAGGATTAGTGGAGTATAATTTGGTGTATATGAAGCTTAGGTATGAGTTTTGGTTGGAGTATGTTGGGTTGGAGTGGAACCCTAGGCAAAAATTGCTTGAGGGAGTAGGAATCCGAATTGTAGGTGATAGGATGAGGTTTGGATGATTGTTTGGGGGTTATTTGAAACATGATTATGCTAGTGGAATGATAAGTTGAATATAGTTGGTTGAGTTATGGAGTTTGGATAATTGTACAACATGTTAATTGAGGATTTTATGGTATTGTAGAGGTATTTGGATGATCGAAAGGGGTACGAGTCGTGTTGAACATCTCAAGAAGCTTGTGGAATCACGTGTGTATGGTATTGACAACTAGAGGTAATCGGGTGTTTGTATTGTATGTTATGATATATATGTGTGTGTATATATGCATGTTTCTGTTCATACCACGATATTGATATGTGTGTGTGTATGGTTTGTCTATATATCGGGTACGTACACGGCTAGATACATAGTAGATGATGATTATGATGAGGATGATTGTTATATATGATGATGATAATGTGACATGGCATGATGTATAGTATGACATGAAAACATGATGATGATGATGATGATTATATGATGATATGATATGAGCATTATCACATGACATTGTGAGGTATATGGTGATTGGGTGGTGATGATGATATGATATATGATAAGGAAGGATAAGAATGAGATCCCTACAGTTAAATCATCTCCTATGACTAGGAGAGAAAGGCGTGCAGTGGACTGTATTTTCCCTAAATCGCTACCAATTCATGATGGGAAAGGGGAAGGAGAACCGTGATCCAAACATTAGTATTACCTTTGGCCGAGTGCACTAATGGGAGGTGAGTTTAGTGATGTTCCAAAATCAGTCTTCACTGACTATTGGAAGAGAATCACCTATATGAAATATCCTGTTATGACGACAACTTGGGGTTCTAGCTGTGTGTGAGAAAGACATGTATTCCATTTCGTATTGCATTCATGAGATTGTATGAGTTGTATAGATATATTTGTGTGTGTGTGTGTAGTTGTCCTTGGTTACTGAGACATTGTCTTACACCCCCCTTTCCCATGAATTAACATATCAAGTGAAGATTCTGGCACTAGTCCAGAGAAGAAAAGGGAGTATCATACTGGATGTGGGAATACCAAGTCTATATAGTGCATGTGTAAAATGTCTATGTATGTTGTGCTAAGTAGGATAACATTTGTAATTGTCAAGAGATTCTAGATGGTTGTATTGATGGTATTGGTATAATATGGATGTGGATTTGTAGTATGTAATGTGTATGATGTATTGTGATGTATGCATGGTACGGAGTGTTATTGAAGCAGTATGGTAGTATTTGTAAGCCCAAAGGTTGTTTTGTGCCTTGTTGGTGTGTTTTATGGTATATAGCCCACTTTGTCAATTAGAGGTTTAAGGGGATCAAATCTCAGAGGAGTAGTTCTTTTGAAGTGAAACCTCTTTGAACAAGTTAGTTAAGTGGATTAGGACTTGTGTGAACGGTCCCTGAGTGCTCATTTGCCTTTGATGACAATTGAAAGTTGTTACTAGTATGTTTTGGTCAAAAGTGGCTAAAATGATGTCGGGTGTTCAAAATCTCCATACGGAAATGGATTGAGGTGAAATTGGTGTCTATGGATAGATTGGGACAATATTGACTTGTAGGAGTTAGAATCAGGTCAATGGGAGATTTGAGCATAAAGTTATGCACGTCAAAAATTCACCCCAGAAGTTAAATTTTGTTGATATGGCATCATTAAGGGGCGTTACGGCACTAGGGAACTAGGCCACAGCACTAGTGATCTAAGAGCACCAGAACCGCAATGGTATTATAGCGGCCGCAGCCCTGCATATTGTTCCGGCTGTTCTAGTGTTTTTTGAGGTGTTTTGTAGCTTTTTCCGTTGCTATGATGTTTTAGAAGGTAAATTTGAGATGTTTAGATTGAGTCTGATTGGTTTTTGAAGTATTTGGTCTAGTTATAAGGTGTACAGGAGTAAGGTGTTATACTCAAACTGTTTTTTTTTTTAGCCGCAATGGGAAGAAGGGAAGGCGCTTCTAGTTCTCAACAAAACTCGAAATTCCAACAACTAGGGTCGATCCTATACCTTCGGCTATCACTAAAGGTCCAGACACTGTGAGCCTTAAGATCATGTTAGCCACTAGACCACTAATAGGTACCAGTTTAATCAAGTTCATGACCCATTAGGAGTGAAGGTCACCAAGCAGGATTTTGGTACAAAGAGAGGGTTCAAACCCACAACTTGAAGGTTGCATAATTAGCTCCAAGTGAGTCAAACTCTATAGCGGACACCATGGTCAAATGGAATACGTATTAGCTCTAAAACTCCATTTAGATTTATTGATACTATCCTGATAGGACACTAGTTCTTAAAGATCAATTGGATTATATTCCCCTTAATAATCTCTTGATGTAATTATCCTTGTTCATTGAAAAAAAAAAAGCAATATATTCCTTTCAGTCCATATTAGAAGGGGTTTCCAACTATTTCATGTTTATCTAGAAAAGTTGGTTGCACACTTTAAAATTTTTTAAAAAAAGCCATAATATCTCAATTTTACCTTTATTAATTACCGATAAAAGTTATTCTGAAAATTCATCATCTCTCTCTATTTTCAACTTATGAGACAATAATCAATAGAGATGAAAAAGGAAAACTCCAATTAAAAATTATATAATCCCTTATATTTTGAACCAAATGAGGATTCTAAAAGAATTCTTATAATATAGACGGGAAATAGTACTTTTCAGAGCTAATAAAAAGGAATTCTTATAATATAGACGGGAAATAGTAATTTGTTATAAAATTTATATTTTATGTTAAATAATAATATTTGATGATATTGTTGATAATTAACTAGTTTGATTTATTTGAAAAAAAAAAGATTCATATATTGTTATTGTAAAATTTTTTATATCAAAGTATGACAAATATAACCAACAAGGTACCAACAATGATTGAATTAATTGAATAATAAGGAACTCAATACTTATTAATCAAAGTTTTGAATTGGAGTTTTAGAAATAAAAAAAATTATATTGAGAGAGTTACTTGTATTTGAATATGATAATACTTGAATCTCATTCAGTCAAATAATATACCAAAATAAAAATATAACTAATAAGATTCAATATACTTGATAGATAATTAAGTTTCTTAAATATGTTGTTATGAGTTTAACTCCTAATAATGTTTATGGAAAATACATTATTATGAGAGACAACACCAAGTGATTTTCACAAATTAAAGGAATTAGTTTCAAAAAGAAAAGAGATAAAAAGAGAAGTATGCTATGCTTCGCACCAAGAAAATTACTAAACCGCGGTCTGCCGTCGTCTTTTGGAATTTATGGGATTTGCAGTTTTGGCGCAGCCGGTACACGTGGCAGAATTTAGCTAACTAATGAGATGTAACGGCTACAAACATTACACTTTACCATACTTTAGGAAAAGTACACTATAGGTGGTCCAATTCCAACAAACAACATTCAATATTTTTTTGTGACAAAAATTCAAAGGGTTACACCATTTCACTCAACTCGGTGTAGATTAGTTGCTAAGGAATTGTGTTAGTTTAACTAATATTCTAGATCAAAATTAAGTTACCGTCTAAAAATATCACATAATTACATTGAATGAAAACAAACCAAGTAAACTAATTTTAATATATAATATATTTTTATATTATGATTATGGGATGCAACACTCGGATCTACTCATAAATAGACTATCCCGCTATTCATGATAAGATTAACGAACAAAGTTTTTATGATTTTTTACCCTTATGAAAACAAAAAGTACAAGCTAACCCTAAATGCTAGACCTTTGGAAAAATACAGTTTTATTTTACTTATTTTAAACGGTCATATAAACTTTTGTATATACTTCACGTTTTTTTTTGCCAACTATATACTTCAGTTCAAACCAGCTATAAGCAAAACTATTATATTTGCAATTCCGCACGATTGTTAAGCAAACTAAACCTCTTTTTTTATTGTTTGGAGTTTAAGAAATAATTTAGATTATTCTTTCTTCACTTTTCTTCAAAAATAATTTAGATTATTCATGACTTATATACATAAAGTAGCTCGCAATTAATTTTATGTTGTATATTGTGAGCTGTGTATACTATTTTAACATGCAAAAATATTTTGACAAAATTCAATTGTTAGAATGTAAAATATTATACGCAAAGAATAAAGATGAACAATAATGAATGTACGTTAACATAAAATAAGGGTTAAAAGGTAAATTTACCTTGAAAGCATTTTTTTAGGAATTGTGGGCATTCTAAACAAACTTTTTGAGAAATATTACTCACTATATTTTAAAATTGGAGCATATGTCACCCTACAATTGGAGCATATGTCGCCCTACACTATCAGATTCATACTTTTGATTGTTAGTCAGAGAAGTAACCAAATTTTTTAGAGCTGAAGGGCAAATCTACCCTTGAAAATATTTCCTGAGAAGTTATGTGCACCTTAAACAAACTTTTGAAGTGATGTCATCCTATATTAATAGACTCGTAAATGGCTATTAAACTCGGTACAATGGGATCCACATGTGTTGCCACGTATGATGGTAAGGACTTAAAGGGCAAATTATAAAATGCAAAATAAAAAAATTAAGTTGAAGTATCAAGCGCAAAACCCAAATGGTCATGTCTTCACCATTGGAGTGTCTCACGTGTGTGCATGATTGAAGTTGACACGCCTTCCTCATCACAGCCAAGGTAAAGGAAGGCAAATTCGACATGGCAAAAGAGGATGCTGGTGGCGAACTTACAAGAGTCATAGAGTTTAGAAGTCATGAAAGGGAGGGATGGAAGAGTATTAAGTTTAATGAAGGCAGGCTCCATATCACTTTCATTCGTTATCTGCATCTGGAGAACAAGATCCCATATTTGATTTCTGGAATGTTATTTTATTTCTTTTAATTCTTGATTTCTATGTTATTGTTCTCTTCCATTTTCTCCTTCTCCATTTGCTCAGTTTGCCAGCAAGTTAATTCTCAGTTTTGCAATGGGTTTGGTTCAAAGCTTCAGTTAGTGTAATAACTAGACTCAAAGCATACTAGATCAGGACATGAAATACATAAAGGTCACAAAGAAATAGGGCGGTGCCATGGTAAGGAGGGTTTTTGAAGAAAGGGAAAAGGGACAGAGGAGCATGGAGCAGTAACTTGTACCACTGGCGCTATAGAGCCATGAACTAATACAACATCAGCTTTTCGCTAATTTTCTGGACCAGCTTTTAACATGCATAACTTCTCACTTCGATCTTTAATTGACCTGATTTCAATTCCTACAAGTCACTCTATTCCTATTCTAATTATAAGCGCTAACCACACTTCAAAGTGCCTCCATATGGAAATTTTGGACACCCGAGACCTATATGGTAAATTTTGAACAAAACTTGACTTTGGAACACCTAAATTCCAAACCACAACACATGGACTCATGCTAACACTTTTCCCCAAGTCTCAAACACTACAAGGACTAGGTCTAAGGCAAACACATCCTAAGGGAACCTCTCCTTTAGAAGTTAAGCCCCCTTGAACCCCAATGAAAACAATAGGTTATATACCTATTCTCACACAAAAACACCAATTCAACACCAAAACAGGATACCAACATATCATACTGACATACATATTGACCTTTCCATTTCAACCCAAAGGACGCCTCAGAGCACAACATAACATAATATACCTCCAAGTCATTAGTCAATAAACGTCACTGGCCGATTCACATATAGCTTAAGGCAAACATGAACAAGCACACAACACCAAATACTTCGAATACAACGATACCTAGAGTATCTATTACAAACATACTACTTGGCACAATAAAGATACATAAACCAACTACACTAATGCTACCAACTATGAATCTTCAACTGAAATGTTAGCCACAAAGAGGTGTGAGACAGAGTCCCAGTAATTGAGGGGAATCACAACTATCACATATACAACAAAACTATGAACATACAAGGATAATGAGATGCAATGCAATGTAATGATATGAATGTTCCTCGAAGTACACGGCTAGAACCACGAGCTAGTTACTATCACAAGGTACATCTAATAAGTGATTCCTTTTCAACAACTGATGAAGACTAATTCTGGGGTATCGTTAAGCTTTCCACTCACTAGTATATGACCCGGCCAAAAACCACACTAATAATTGGATTATGGTTCTCCTACCCCTGAACCACCCTAATTAGTGGTGATTTAAGGAAGGTGCATCACCAAATCCACTGCCACCTAAATCTCTTAGCCAAAAGACAATGATTTAGTGGTAGAGAAATATATAAATATATTAGCCTCATCACTCAAACATGAGGCCTTGTGTGTTCCACGAGTAGATCGATATACTACATGGTATCGTATCATATCATCACCCCTAACTAACTAGTCATCCATGCATAACAATGTGATGATGCTTTTCATACTATCATATTCCATGCACACATGTATATTCTCTTCATTATCATAATCATAATAACATACTATCTCAAATGGTGGGGATGCCAATGAATCACATATTACAAATCAATACATAATCTCATGGATCACATTCATAAAATAAGGAAAGAGGTTACTATTTTCATCACTAGTCGTGCCCTGGGACATATCATGATATAAAAGAAACGAACAAATATTCATAAACAAGAGATCTATATCATACATAATATACACCCCAATTACCTTGAATTGTCCACACACAAACACACACATGGACAAGAACGATAGGCCGTTGGAGTACCAATGTAGAATGTAATACTTCTGAACCACTTCATAGAATGGCACAACCTCAATAAGAACCCTTGAACAATATAATACCATAACACCTATAATTAACACAATATATATATAATCCGATGACTCACGAATCAACTGACCAAGATTACTAATGTTAAACCCATGATCCCAATTTCATTATCACACCTCAAAAAGTCCCAAACATCAATTAAACCTAAACACAAGGCCCCCATTTTGAATGCCATGACAAATCTTAGAGTTGGAGGCTAGTGTTTGCAAGATTTGCTATCCAACATACAAAAATTCACTACCCAATGCTTGAGAACATCAAATAACACTTCAACAGCACCTTTACAACCATTTTAATTGGTGGAAACTTAGCTTCCCAAGCCAAGAAATTGATTCCCAAAGTTGGAAACTCTAAGCCCTAGTAGAGTTCCTTCGTATCTTCTCAAATTTCTTTTTCTCTATCGACTGAAACGCGTTCGAATTTATCAAAGTTTTGTGATTGGCGCTACAGTGCACATCAAGTGTAACACCCTACTCCAATATACCTTCCTCCTTCACAAAAAAATTTGAAAATATTCATCAAACCAAGTGAGAACGCCCTCAAATTTGACTCCTAAATCAACATAACTCTCAGAACGTAGAAGTAGACACCATAATAGTTGCATTAGGGTGTGGCACTGTAGTTGCTACAATTGTAACATCTTATCTCCAGATTTGACCAAAACCTTCAAAATCCAACCAAATACAATTCAAACATCTCAAAACAATTTCCCAAAACTTCATAATAGCGGAAACGAACCTAACAACATCAAAATCTAAGTTGGGCCTGTAGCTGCTACAATACAGCCACGGCTCCAGACCTCCCCTATCTCACCATGCTATTGGACTGCGTGGCACCGCAGCCTGCTTCCTGGAGCCATGGCACCCTATGCTAGTTTTCTATACCAGCAAACTTCATCCACCGGGGCAAACTTTTGACACACATAACTTTATGCTGCGACCTCTGATTGACTTGATTCCAGCTCCTACAAGTCAATTTAGTCTCAATCTATCCATAGACACCACTTTCATCTCAATCCAACTCTGTATGGAGATTCTGGATCCCTGATACTATTTTTATCACTTATTGACCAAAACTCACCACTAACAATCTCTAATTGCCACCAAGGGCAAATGGCCACTCAAAGATTATTTATACAGGTCCAAAACCCCTAAACCAACTTGTACAAAGTGGTTTCACCTCAAAGAAACCACTCCTTTAAGATTTGACTCCTTCGAACTCCATTTGACAAATCGGGCTACAGGCCTTAAAACATACCAACAAGGCCCAATTCCACCATTGGGCTCACAAACACCGCCATACTAACTTCTCAACATCCAAAACCATGTAAACACTATAATACAACACAATTCCACATACATAACCATACATACATCCATCCATAACAATCCTTACAATGTCATACATTCATTACAAAACATTCTATCCAACTTGGCACAAGATACATTATCCAAATTACACACAAACTATGTAGACCTAGTATTCCCACATCCGATACTACTCCCTCGGCTTCTCAGGACTAGTGCCAGAACCGTCATCTGAAATGTGAGTTCATGGGAGAGGGGTGTGAGACAATGTCTCAGTAACTGGGAACAACCACACATATATATATACATATATCTCATTCAATTCATGAATGCAATGTGAAATGAATGGAATGCATGTCTCTTTTGTAGGGATTTCATCCTTATCCTCCCAAACATATATATTCACTACTAGAAAAATTAAATTTAGCGAGGGACTAAAAATCCCTCCCTATTTTGCGTGCTTAGCGAGGGATTAGTGAACACTATAATCCGCAGCTAATGTTTAATTTAGCAAGGGAATTAGTGAGGAAGATTTTACCCATCGCAAAATAGATAATAATAGCGAGAAATGAGTGAGGAATTAGTGAGGGAGAGAAAATCCTTGTAGCTAGCGAGGGATTAGAGAGGTCATTATCCCTTGCTATTATTTATTAAATACCTGAAAAGAAACCTGCGAAAATGAAAAATAGTTACGCGGCAGAAATTGTTAGTGACTAATCCCTAGTTTCACTCATTCGGCCGTCGACAGAAATTTTCATTCGTAAACCCTAATGCCATTCGCTTCCTCCCTATACTTCTTTCATTGCTCCACTCGTTGCTTGTGTTCTTCATCCTTCAGCCGAATTTCTTGTTCTGTTGTTCCGTTCACGGCTCGCTCCTTAATTCAAGTTATTGGGCTTCCTCACCTTGCATCTTCTTCTTGATTTATGGGTTGCTTCTTCCATTGAGGGTGCTCCATTTTGTGCGAAGCAGTGAGAAATAACATTTATGGATGAAGGTGAGAGCCTAAGAACCTCTATTCTCTCCATTAGCTTCTATATATTTATATCGACACTACCAAGATTTTGAAAAATCCACAACCCATCACACACGCTTTGTCTCCCTCTAAACTTATAGAAACTTTCAAAACAGAATCCAACATTGGAAAACCCTTCCATCCCATTCACACCAAATCCCTAACATATACACATTTTCTTCATATATCTATCGATCTATACGGACATATGCGTATTATGTTGCAACCTTTAGTGAGAGAAATTTTATATGATTTGGAAGCTCAGTTCTTGTGTAGCTTGATGAAAGGTTAGAAATAGTATTTGTTTTTCTGGTTTATGAATAAATCATCATGGTTGATATTTGACATTAGGCTGACAGGTGTATTGTTTGTGTGCGCTTGTCTACCTCTTATAAGAGTTTGGTGTGATTTTTTATTCTGTTATAGTATGGTAAAGTAGCACGCTTCTCATATCCTAATAAGAGAAATAATAAGAGCTTGATGGGATTATATTTTTCTGGAATGTTGAATGATGATCGATCTATAAATAGGGGATTGATTATAGGTCTTACAACTGATTCTGTGGGAATATTGGTTTCCCACATGCAGGTAGTCATGCTGGTTAATCATTTATTTCATACATCACTGCAAAGGTATGATTGCTTTGTCCTCATATTGTTGTCACTGCTACTGAGGATTTTTTTTGGATCTAATTTTGTTCTTTATCAGTAGTAAAAAAAATGAACCTGTTTTGCTCTGAATGATATTTTTGTTTTGTTTTTCTTGTGGTATTCAGCAAATGTTCACACTTGAAGACAAATGCTATATTCTAAACTTAGTTCACTTTCTTTCATTTGTCATTTTTTTGGGTGCCTCATCTTGTTCCTCATATATTATAAAGCATTATATGTAATATTTTATTTTTCTTCTAGATTCTTGACAGCATCCAAGTGGCCATAAGAAACTTCCATGTTTTATATAGTGATATGTAGAATGATCAAGTAAGTTTACTTTTTTGTTTTCATTTTTCCCCTTTGACTTACTTTGGGTTCTGTATGCTGCATTGAAGTCTACAATAGTTAAGGATTTCCTTGTCTAGAATTTGTCCTGAATATTTGTCTACCCTTTTTGTAATCTGACAGGGCCAAATTTTGATTGGTTTAAAGTTTTCCAGTTTGACCATAATGAAGCAACATCTCACTAGGTAATGCTCTCAATTTCATCTTAGCTATAATTGTAATTTGATATCAACTTGTTTTTCTCGAAGATTGTTTAAGAGGTTGATGGTTTCTGTTGGATGTATTGTCTTTGCTTAATCTAGCTTGACAAATCACAAAATCCCATAAACAATGCAATGTCACAAAGTTTGGTTACCTTATTATTACTGAACCCTTTACAATGAGTTTGGGTTTAGGGGAACTCATACAGGGTCGCAGGACACATACAGCTCTAAAAATACAATAGAGACTATTCCAAAAGGATTTCTCTTCTGGACAATGCAGAAATAAATGGGCTAGAGTTTCTAAAGAAGATATGAGCAAAGCACACATGTCATATTTGGATTTCATATTAATTATGGAGTTTGGGCTCCATAACCATAAATGGCTAAATAATCACCATATGTCCAAGAGAATCAAATATTTACTTATATATGAATTTTTTTTTGCTCGTCTTGTTAGAAGCTCACTATGGTTAAGAATGTTGGTTAATTAAATATATATATATAGTAAAATTAAAAGATTTGGTTTAACCCATTTGAATTTTAATGATGGCTTTGTCCGTGTAACCCTAAGAGATGAACTTCCTGGTGCTTGCATGAGTAGTACTAATTGCAAAAAACTATATAAATATTGATGTAGATACTATTGAGGGTGTGACTAGAACTGATGTTCTACTGTCAGGCAACTTGGATGGTGCATTGAGGTAACTTCTAATTTTTGTTTCTATTTTGCCATTTTGCATCTGTTTTTTTTTTCTCCAGGTCCTTGGATGGAGTCTTTTATTGGTGAACTTTTTTTTTGAACTAAATGTAATATGGGACATTATAATTTTGAAATTATATTGATATTGACAATAGATATATGGTCAAAATAAACAAAATACCTAAATAATACTAAGTACTGAGACTGTGGTGGGATTTTTGTGATTTTGAAATGATATCCTGTTTCAGTTAAATAATGATATCTGATTGATACTAATACTATACTTGTCTAGTACTGTAATTCAAGTTTGATTTGAGGTTGCTATCTCTCCCAATTTTGTACTCCTTAATTAGAAATGTTCTCTTACTATTTTCATTTTCTGTGATCTATATTATGTCTCTTCCTTTTCAAAGTTATTCAAACCTTTCCATTATATCTTTACTTTGTTTCATCTTTCAAACTATATTATTTGCAGGCGTTATCTAAAATTTGGTCCAATATTCAAATATTATCTTCTTCTTTTGTTTTTTTTAAATTTTTGTCAACAATTTTGTTATTCTTTCTGATCTCAAAATTTCAACCTTCTGAAGTCCGGTCCATTCTCATATTCGACTACTTCTACAATTCCAAAACGTAGCTAGCATCCTTTTTTTTTAATAGTATCTACCCAATAAGTATATTGAATTTGGGCCACCAACATCGTATGAGGTTAGAGATGTTATGTAGTCCAATTGGCTTTGGTGTCTTTGACCAAATTATGTGATATAAATATTGCATTAAGAAAGAAATTAAAATGAGAAGAAATATGTTTTGAGTGTCATGCTTTAATTTTAACAAAAAATTTTAAATGTATTTTATAGATTAAAAAAATTATATCCCTAATTTCCTCCTAAATATGACTGTCAAATCTAAACAAAAATAAAAAAAAGGTGTAATTTCACAAATGAAAGAAAAAAAACTCAACTAATAACATAATAAATATATATTTTTTTAAACAAATCAACAGTTTGTATCATAATGGAATTTTTATTTATTTTAATTCTTTTGATGAAGAATTGTGAGACTTGTTAGGGAGCAGATGGGTTGACCACTTTAGTAAGAATTCTATCAACAGATCCCTTTCTCTTAATCAAGGGCACCTGTTTCCAGTGTGATATTTCAATTTTGCTAACAATAGAGTAAGAACAAAAAACTTAAAAAGCATGGTACCCCTTTTTTTTCAATGTTTTCAACTCGTACCTGTACACACACCACCTCCCATTAGTATATGATCTTTTTGACTATATATCATAGTATATTGTCTTTTTATTCTACTATGTCCCTTTCAGGACTTTATTATGGAAGGTAATTTTTTTATGGCATCCTTTTTTTGATTTTTTCTCAATGAAGCTACTTTCTCTAGAAAAGAAAACTCTCAGCTTTTCATTAAATTGATAATTTTTAGGTTGGTGCATACTACTTATTGATCTTGTAACATGCATATGCTTAAAGGTAATTTGAGTCTTTATAATCTATTATATTTCACAAGCATTGGAATGGTAGATCATGTGTTGCTTCTTTGTTATAAGTACTATAGAGAGATTCTAACTGAAGTTGTTGGAATCTTTAATTTCAGCTTTACTGTGATAAAGGAAGACTCACAAGTGATCAATTTGTGCAAGTGAAAGCATTTGTTGATATTGGTGACATTCTAGGAGCAACAAATTCTATAAAATACATGGAAAAGAGGTGCCAATCTAATTTCTTCTATCACCATCAAGAAAGTTAGAACTTGTATTTTGGTACGTATATAGTGGGCTACATATATATATTATTTGGGCTCTATTTTGAAAGTACAAGAATAATAATTTAGAATACTATTAGGTCCTTTGACTAGTTTCCTTGATAAGCATGTTGTTAGGATAAGAATCTCTTTTTGTGAACAAAATATTAGAATAACATCTATATAGCTTAGAAGTTCCTTCATCCATTATTCTCCTTTGATTTAGTGATACCATTTGTCAAATGAAGACCCTTTTGGGGTTTCTATTTTAGTACCATTCCATTATCTTTCACTTTTGTAGCTTCAACCATTTTTTCATTGTCACTTTTTGTTAGTGTTTTATTAATTGGTTGTTACCTTTGTGCCCATCACAACCCTTATCACTGTCAAGAGAGTTGGAACTTGTATTTTGCATATAGAGGATTTTTTGTATGCATAACCCATTACTTTTTGTATTATAATTTCCAAGCTTTCTTTTTATAATGTAGATAACATGAGGGGTGATAGAACTTGGATGTACAATAAGCTGGATCCAAATAACAAAGGGATAATTGAGGAATTCATAAGTGGCATAGATGAGTTTATAAAGTTTGCAATACATCAAACAAACTTTATGTCTAATGGCAAGATAAGATGTCCTTGCTGAAGGTGTGATAATGGAAAGTTTCTTGATATAGATGCCATCAAAACTCACCTCTATAAGTATGGATTTGTGCCTGAATATTACCAATGGGTCTCCCATGGAGAACCCTATGTACCTATGGCTAGAGCAGAATGTAATATCAATTTAACTTCTCAATTAAGGGTTGATAGTGTATTAACTATAAATCCTTACTGCAAAATGGTTTTGGAAGTTGCTGGTCCTTACTTTGATCCAAATGTATTTGATGGGGATGAGGTAGAGGTTCCTAATTGCGAGGCCGAGAAGTTTTATGAAATGTTGAAAAATGCAGAGGAGCCTCTTTTTGATGGGTGTAATACACATTCTACATTGTCTGTGGTGACAAGATTGTTGAATATTGAATCTGAATTTAACATGAGTGAAAGTTGTTTCAATCGTATTTTACAATTAATCAAAGAACTTTTACTAAAAGATGCAAAGTTGCCTAATGACTTGTATAAGACTAAACAGATGGTTAAGAAGCTTGGGTTAGGGTATGAGCGAATACATATATGTGTAAATGGCTGTATTCTTTATTACAAAGAACACAAAGACAAAATTACTTGTCCAGTGTGTAGTCATCCTCATTATAAACCAACGAAGAAAGGTGATGGGCGAAAGCATAATGTGCCTTCTAAGGTTTTGAGATACATGCCTCTTACCCCAAGACTACAAAGGTTGTACATGTCATCAAAGATGGCTAAACATATGACATGGCATTCAACAACTCGTCGAGAGCTAGGGGTGATGAGCCATCCATGTGATGGGGGGGCATGGAAGCATTTTGACCAATGCCACCTTTCTTTTGCTGTAGAACCTCGCAATGTTCAATTAGCTCTTGCATATGATGGTTTTAGTCCTTATGGGCAAATGTCACATAATTATTCTTGTTGGCCAGTAATTGTCACCCTATACAACCTTCCACCAGGAATGTGCATGAGCACCACTTATATGTTCCTAACTCTTGTTATTCCTGGTCCAAAGAGCCCATGCCAAAATATAGACTTGTACTTGCAACCTCTTATAGATGAGTTGAAAACATTATGGGAAGTTGGTGTAGAAACATATGATTCTTTCAGAAAACAAAACTTCCAAATGCGAGCTGCTCTTATGTGGACTATAAATGACTTTCCTGCATATGGCATGTTATCTGGATAGAGTACACATGGTGTTTTATCTTGCCCTATATGTATGGACCAAAGCAAAGCATTTCGCTTGGAGAAAGGGAAGAAGATATCCTTTTTTGATTGTCATCGTCAATTTTTACCATTTGATCATGCTTTCCATAAGGATAGGAAGTCCTTCGAAAAAGGCCAAGCTGAGAAGTCTTCTCCTCCAAGAAGGTTATCTGGTGAAGAAATATGGGATGAAGTAATTGCTTACCATCAATTATGGAAAAAATTGGAGCAAACAAGCTACTCGGTTTTTACCATTTGATGTGATGCACATTGAGAAAAACATGTTTGACAACATATTCAACACTGTCATGGATGATAAGGTTAAGACAAAGGACAATGATGCCGCAAGGGATGATCTTTCTTTATATTGTGTTCATCCAGAGCTTGAATTGAAAAAAAGCAGTGATGGTAAGAGGAGATACAAACCAAAAGTAGCTTACACATTGGGAAAGGAACAAAAGAAGTTGGTATGTGAATGGGTTACAAATTTAAGGCTTCCAGATGGATATGCATCAAATTTATCTAAGTGTGTCGACATTCGAGCTCTTC
Organism: Adenanthera pavonina; assembly: GCA_026686845.1. Classification (NCBI taxonomy): domain Eukaryota; kingdom Viridiplantae; phylum Streptophyta; class Magnoliopsida; order Fabales; family Fabaceae; genus Adenanthera; species Adenanthera pavonina. Next base: position 19,318,258 of record JAIVEN010000017.1, read on the forward strand.
AAATATCTAGGATGAAAAGTTATGATTGTCATGTGTTCTTGGAGAAGTTGTTACCAATTGCTTTGCGTGACCTAATACCCGAGCCAATTTGGAATGCCATAATTGAAGTCAGCATATTTTTCAAAGATTTATGTTCAACTGTGTTACGAGTAGAGCAAATGCAAAGACTAACAGAGAATATTGTTGTGACACTTTGCAAATTGGAGAAAATATTTCCCCCTAGGTTCTTTGATTCTATGGAACATTTACCAATCCATCTTTCATATGAAGCAAAGGTTGGTGGACCAGAACAATATCAGTGGATGTATCCATTTGAGAGGTAAGATATTTAAATTCTTTATATAAAAATATATAAATGAATAATTAGGTGGCAATCTATTATAAATAACTTGTAAAATGTATTTTTGTAGGATTTTACATGACTTGAAAAAGATGGTTAAGAATAAAGCTCGTTGGAAGGATCAATTTGCGAAGCATATCTAATGCAAGAAATTTCGAACTTTGGTTCATATTATTTTCTTCCATGTTGAATCCAAGTTAAACAAAGTGGGTAGAAATGATGATAGTAGTAAGGTTGATGCACCAGATGGATGCCTCTCAATATTCACTCATCCGGGTCGTGGTAGTGGGAAGATGCGTAAGAGATTTTTAAGTGATGAGGAATTCAATGCGGCTACAATATATGTGCTTCTAAACTGTGCTGAGATTGAGCCATTTGTGGAGTAAGAACAAAAATGAATAGTCTTATACTTTTGAAAATATTTTGTTATATTTTTTTTGACAAAAAAAATATTTCTCTAAAAAATGTAGGATTTTTGAGAATGAAATAGCAGCAGTGAACCCTAATATAATTAAGGAAGAGATTGAAAGCAAGACAAACAAAGAGTTTGCAGCTTGCTTAAAAGAATACATTAGTTTTATACTCTTCCTATTGAGAACTCTAAATTTTTATTTCTTATATTATATATGAATTATTTGACATTTTTTATCTTTGTTAACTTTTAATAGGTATTTGATGCAAAAAATGGTGTACTTGATAGTCAAGTGAAATACTTAGCTTCTGGTCCTCTTTGAGAAGTGCGGACATGGCCTCAGTATAATGTCAATGGTTATAGGTTCCATAAATTGCATATGGCTCAAATAAAATAACCATGAATAGTGGTGTTTGCATTAAAGGAAAGTTTTATGGTGATTTTGAGAATGACTATTATGGATTGTTAAATGATATCATAGAGTTAGAGTATCATAACCCAAGTCTAAAAAGAACAACACTTGTGTTGTTTAAATGTGATTGGTTTGATTCCACTATCAATAAGGGATGGAAGGTGCATAATCGATATGGTTTGGTTGATATTAACCGCAAAAGAAGGTTTTCAAAGTATGAACCTTTCATGCTAGCTGAACAGTCTCAGCAAGTCTATTTTGCTGAATAAGCTAGTAGAAGAAAGGAGAGAGCTGATTGGTGTACTGTGTATAAAATAAAAGCTAGAAGTATGATTGATTCACCAAGTTTGGCTTATCAAGAAGATGAAGTGTCTATCATGACCGAACCAGATGTAAATGATAGAATCCATAATTTGAGTACAGAAGGTGAAGAAAATGAAGAGGAACTTGTAGTGGAATCATAAGACATCAATTGTGAATTCATTGATGATCAAGAAAATAAGGATTGTGAAGACAGTGAAGAATCTGAATTTGAGTCACAAGAAGAAGATAGTGAAGAGGAGAATGATGAAAATATCCAATATGAAGACAATGATGAAGATGGAGAATCAGATTGATGAAGTATATATCTTGATAGAACTTAGAAAGCTAATTAGCATCATTACTATTTTGCCAATCTTTATTTCGGTAACATTTTTTTATGGTGATGTTGTTTTGCATTGTTATTTTAATATCATTTTACCAATGTTTATTTTGATATCATTTTATAATAGTCACTTTTTATATGCTTGCATGTTACTAAAGTAATATTTGAACTCTTATCTATAGCTATGCCTAGAGGAAGAGGTCGAAGAGGAACACAAGAGGGTAGAGAGAGTAGCAATAGTGAAAGAAGTGGCAGAACTTCTAACCCATCACAGTGTCCAGATCCTCTAGAAGAAGTTCTTGACATATATGTTGGAAGAAGACCACACTTATGCGTAGTTGGAAAGGGAGATTCGTATGTTTATATAAATATTAAACTTTGGTTTAGATTTGTTATTTAGATTTGTAACTTAAACATTTGTCTTGCAGATTCAGCCCACATTGTGCAGTTGGCCAAATCACCAAAATATTTAAGAAGTCATTTGTAGGTCCATGGCCCACCTGGTCAAAAGTCCCATATCTTACTAGAAGTCATTGGTTTGAAGAACTAAATGTAAGTTAAGATAAACTATTTTTTCTGTTTTTCTTTCATATTTTGTGAATCTCTAGAAGCATAATTTGGGTTTTTCTTGAAGCATATATATATATATATATCATGTAGTTTGATGTCTTATGTTCAAATTGAGCTAATAGAATATCATTGGTGTTTTATATGTAAATGAAACAGAATATAAAATTCTGAATTGTTTCTTATATATTTTTAACACTTGTTATTTCATATTGAAATGGGAAAAATAATTACCTCATGTTTTATTGTAGAAATTATACTATTGGGATGAAAATGAAACAGAGATGATTAGAAATACCTTTGAAGTGATTGGCTCTAGATCACTAAGTAACATGCTTAATAAAGAAAAAGCAAAGTTGAGAGAGAAAGAAGATTATGTTCCCAAATGGATCAGTGAAGCCCATTGGAATCAACTTATAGCATATTGGAAGAGTCCAAAGGCTCAAGAGATTTCAGAAATCAACTCAAGAAATAGATTGGCAAATCCTTCTTTGCATACGGGAGGATCAATTCCAATCCATGAACATGCTACCAAATTGGTAAATCTTAAGTTATTAAGTTGTAATAAAACATAGATTTTATCTGTATAATTAATGACTTGATGCTAGATTTATATCATTGATTATTATTTTTCTAGGAAAAGGAGACTGGAAAGAAGCCTATGCTATCACAGGTGTATTTGGCAACACACAAGAAAAAGAAAGACATGCAATGGGTTGATGACAAATCCAAAGATAGATATGTAAGTTGTTGCTGCATTTTAATTAAGTTATTGCTAAATTAGAGTTGCATGGTAGTTGCTAAAACTTAATTTTGATTTTTGTTTAGCCTTTAGTATCACTTGCGACTTATATTAGTATTTGATCATGGTTCGCGTTACTTGAACAATTTTAGTGGTGCACCACTGTTCTTGACCACTTCGATTATTTCAGTCCATCTTATTGTGATGCTCACTTGGTTTTTGTTCCATCGTTGCATTACAATTTGTCTCTCCTGTCTTGACTTTTCAAATTTCTCACCAATTTATATTTTAATGTTTGACCTTGGAGGACATGGAAGTAGGATGAGTACATATGGGTTCTGTCTTAATCATCTTATGGCTGCTCAAATGATTGATGATCGTATTTTTTATCACAAACATAGAAGCAAATTAATGGGTGAAATTTTCTTTTGTGCCAATTTTGGTGTCATCCTATGTTTCACATAACTTGCCACCATACGAGGATTTCTCATGGCTTCCAGCTTACATTGGTACTTGATTACATGTTGCCTTGGCTTATATTTGATCCTAACCCACTTTACTTGATCAATTTTTGTCCTACACTAATTTACCAAAACACTTCAATTTTAAAGATGTCCCCATTGTCGTGTACTATATTTCCCACTGCATTACAAATTTTGATTTTGGTATTTGATCCAAGAATTACTATAAGGGTTGTGTGCTTGACTGTTGTTAATGAGATAATTCCTTTATTCAATAATTTCACTATTGTCACTAATGTTAAACATTTGAGACAAAATTTGTATTTGGCCTCTCTCAATTCATTATACTTTAGAAGATTGGATTTTGCATCTGTGGCATGTGATGTCGGGATTTCATTGGCTCAAGTTGATTACAATTGCTGTAAAAAAAGATGCCATGGATTTTCTTGGATAGCATCTCAAGATATATGGTTTTCGGTTCATTATCTCTTGAGTCCTCTATCATGTGTTGCCTTAAGGTTTACCATATGATGAGCTTCATGTGTCTTGCTGGCCACTTTAAAAATGTAGTGATCATTGGAGACTCTTTCTATATTTGCTAATTTTTTGGTTATTGGGAATTTATTTACAACATCCTCATGTTAATAATGTTAGACACATCTTTTTGGCTGTCTAATTCATCTGTTTGGTTTGCATTTGCAATTTCTTCTCGTAGAATCACTTATCTTTCCATTATATCATTCTAAGGCAATGGTTGAATTTTTTTTGTTCTCAGCTTTATTTCTCATATTTGTCATTCACTTATTGTTACCTCAATTTTGTTTACTTACACATAAATTTGAATTGCTTAGGTAAAGTACAAAAGAAATATCAAAATGCATGTGACTAGAACTTCAGAAGAGATGGCTCAAGAAGGACAACTATTTTTGGGTGGGTAAGCTACAATGTGATGCTAATGATATTATGGAGCTCAAAAATGAAGGTGTAGATGAACAAGCAGCCCAACAATTTGATGGAGATGATGAGGGCTTCATTGAAACTCAAGCATCTCTCCCTTCAAAACAGGTGGCTCAAGCATGGTTGAATGCAATTGGCGGAATGAAGAAGACTGGTAGAGTTTATAGGCTTGGATCACATGTTGTTGTGGTATGTGGCAATGATGGCAAGTTAATATTCAACATTAATACTGCTGCATCTACTGCTCCTCCTCCTCCTCATCCTACAACAACTATAGATGAGTTTGTTCAAACGCCTGCATTTGAAGAAGCTGTCCACCGTGCTGTGGAGGAAAGGATAGGACGTGCAGTGGAGGAAAGGATAGGACGTGCAGTGGAGGACAAGATATCAGGCATATTTGGGGCTATCCAAGCTTTGAGTGAGAAGATCTCAACACCACATGTTAGTAGCTCACATTCCTCTAGGCAACAAGATTGAAATGATTGTCGGGAGTAACTTGATGCTACGTACTTTTAGCTACTCTTTATTTTGTATTTGTAGATCAATACTACTCTTTATTTTGTATTTATGGATTAATATTATTTTATGATTATAATTAATGACATATTGAACTTTCTTAGATTTGTGTGTTTTAAATTGTTGGTTTGATTGTATGACTATATAGGAGTAAATTTGATTGAATGTAATTAATTTAACGAATGATTAGTGAGGAGTTTATAAAACTCAATTGGAATTTTAGCGAGGGATTAGTGAGGGATAAAAGAACCTTGCTAAAATAGCGAGGAACATAAGCCTCACTAAAATAGCAAGGGATTTGTCCCTCACTAAATAATTGTTTTCTAGTAGTGATTTCATCCTTATCCTCTCTAACATATATATATATATATATATTCCATCCTTATCCTCCCTAATATATATATATATATATATTTCATCTTTATCCTCCCTAACATATATATTATCATATATCATATCATCATCACATCATCACCGCTCAATCCACCATATATCACAATCTTACAATGCCGTGTGATGGTGCTCATGTATCATCATATAATAATCATCATGATCTCAATGTCATGTTATGCATCATGCCATATCATATCAATATCATCATCACATATGTAATCCTCATCATCATAATCATCATCTAGCTGTATGCATACCACGATATATACAAAAATAGTACACACAAACATATCAATATTGTGGTACGAAAGAAACATGCATATATACACAAATATACGTACTATCATATAATATAACAATACAATACAAACAACCACCCGGTTATCTCAAGTGTCAATACCACCCACGTGGATTCCACGAACTTCTCGAGTTATCTAACATGCTTGAACTCCTCTCAGGCTACCAAACAACCTTCATAATACCACAATTCTTCAATTAACACAATATACCATTTAACCAAAACCATAATTCAATAAGCCCCAACACCCCTTTCATGCATCAATAAGCTTCTAAGAACTATTCAAACACTACTCAACCATATACACTCTAGATTCCCAAAAGCGCTAACAAAAAACAACTTAGGGTTAAACTCAAATCATACCTAAACCCTCAAAACTCACATTTAAGCAACAAGAATACCAAAACACACTTCCTTAATCCCATTTCATTCATTTCAATAGGTGGATTTCAACTAGAACTAAAAATCCCAACTTATAACCGAAAAACCCCAAGTTCAACAGAAGAAAATGGAGAGGGAGGAGTATAAATCACTTACCAACTTGAATCCAAGCTTCCAAGGTCCGAAAATTACTCCCAAAGGCCGAAATCTTCAAACCCTAGCAGAGCTCCCTCATTCTTCTTCGTCACTCCCTTCGTTTCTTTCTTTCTGTTCATCCAAAATGTTTCTAATTTAAACCAGATTCTCCACTCCCGTTGCGACTTTAGGGTAGATCGCCGTGGCTCCACCAGTTTTCAGTCGAAAAAAGCCATTGGACTTGCTCTCGCCGTGGCGTAGAGCTCTTTCAAACTCCACTTAAACCTTCTTCCATCCTGTTTTCCTCCGGTTCTACACACAGTGCCAAAACAAAGTCATGAGGGGTGTTACAGCAATGTTATCGCGATGTCGATGCTCTCGAATTCCCATTTTATCTAAACAAAGGGTCTGGCACTGCAGCCTCACTTTTGGTGCCACAGTGCCCCCTACTGATATCACATTAGCAAATTTTAAAGTTCCGAGGTGAGCTTTTAATGAGCATAATTTCATGCTCCGACCTTTGATTGACCTAATTCCAACTCCAACTAGTCAATTTTGTCTTAATCTATCCATAGACACTAGTTTTATCTTAATCCATCTCGGTATGAAGATTTTGGACATCTAACACTTTTTTTGTTACTTTTTTTTACCAAAACTCATCACAATCCTCCTCCAATTGCCACCAAAGGCAAATTGGCACTCAAGGACCATTCACACAGGTCCTAATTGACTTAACCAACTTATCAAAAAAGATTTCATCTTAAAGGAACCACTCATCTAAAATTTGACATCCTTAAATCCCGGATTCATATAATGGCCTATATGCTTGACTTACACCATCCAAGCCCAAAACTCCATTTGGGCACACAGACACCCATTCCGACATATCAACACTCTGAACCATGCATACATCACAACACATCATTCAAGCTCATCATGATTCCATATCCTTTATTATCATCACATACATATCGTGCCACCACCATCATTACAGTCATCAATATTCTCATGCCAATTACAATGGTACTATCCTACTTGACGCAACATACATAGACAACACACACATACACTACAGTGACACCATAATCCCAATACCGGAATGGTTATGCTTCCATCGTCTTCTTTGGACCAATGCCAGAACCTTCACCTGAAAGGTTAGTTCATGGAAAAGGGGGTGTGAGACAAAGTCTCAGTAACTGAGAATAACCACAAACATATATATATATATATAATAACTTACACATTATTGTCATAAATGCAACATGAAATGGAATGCATGTCTCCCTCACACACAGCTAGAACCATGAGTTGTCATCATAATAGAACATTTCATATAGGTGACTCTTTTCCAACGGTAGGTGAAGACTGATTTTGAGAAAACACCAATCTCACATCACACTAGTGTACCTGGCCAAAGATAATACTAATACTCGGACTGTGGCTCTCATTCCCTTGGACCACTACAAATTGGTGGTGATTTAGGGAAGGTGCAGTTCACTGCCACCTGGCTCTCTAGGCTGTGGGAGAGGATTTAGCGGTATGGATCCCTTCCTTATTTCATTGATATCATATATCATCATATATCATATCATCATCACCACCTGATCACCATATACCTCATATTGTACATGTGGTGATGCTCGTGACATGCCACTATATCATCATCATCAATCTCATGTTCTCGATGTCATGCCATGCAGTCATGTAGTGTTATAGTATCATCATATATATATAGTCATCATACTAATCATCATATCCTACATCATCTAACTGTGTGCATATCACGATATATAGAAAAATCATGTGCACACATATCAATATCATGGTATGAATGAAAACATGCATACACACACATACACACACATATTAACATACAATATAAACAACCGGTTACCTCTAGTTCTCAATACCACACACACGCGATTCCACGAGCTTCTAGGATTGTCCAACATAACTTGCACTCTTCTGGTCAATGAAACAACCTTCACAATGTCATAATTTCTCAATTAACATAATATAACACTTGACCAAAATCCATAATTCGACTATTTAGGCTAAACCCAAGGTTCCAACCGCAATTTCATGCATCAATGAGTCCCACACTACCATTTACACTATAATCAACCACACACACTTTGGCTTCCATACATCCTTTAGCAATTTCAACCTAGGGTTTACCCCAAATCATGTATAATCCTTTTAAAACTCACACCTTTATTAATCATATTTCATCCATTTTAATTGGTGGATTTCTAGCAAAATTGAAAATCCCAACATGTACCGAAAAATCCAACTCAAAATTGATAAAAAATGGAGAGGGGGGAGTATATATCACTCACCAACAATTAATCAAGCTTCCAAAGGCTGAAAACTACTCCCAAAGTTCGGATCTTCAAACCCTAGCATAGCTTCTTCAATCTCTCCTTCATTTCTTTCTTTTCTATTTGTAAGAAATTATCCTAATTTAAACAAAATTTCCAACGCTTGCCACGATGCTAGCAAACTCGCCGCGGCGCGGGTGCTCTCGGCCTGAAAGATTTTCTTGAAATTGTAGCTCGCTCGCCACAGCGGTACTGAGTCTTGCATGACGTGGAGCTTCTCTGTTTCTTTTTTAAGCTTTCCTCCATCCTAGTTCCTCCGGTTCTGCACATGACAACAATTGCACTTCATTAGCTAGAGACTAAGTTAGGGATAATGTAATTGAGGGTTGTTACATTAAGCTCAACGTGGCACCAGCCGTTTCTGCCTCAAAATTTGAAGTTTTCAGCAATCCACACCGTGGCACCTTTGCTCTCTGCTACGGCTTGAAAGGCTTCTGCTTCTTTTCCCAAGTTTGATCCATTTTGACCCTTCCTTTGATCATGATCCCTTTGATTTTGTACAATTCAATAGATATACTTCTCATCAGCTTGGTACTAAGTTTAGGACTATATACTGAGGGTCATTACGGTTAGAGTTTGTTTAGAGTGCCTATACTAGATCATCAGAAAATACTTTTAGGGTAGATTTGCCCTTTATCCCTAAAAAAAAGTTGGTCCATTTTTTGACTAATGGTCAACATTATGAGTTTGTTAGTATAGGATGATAATTGCTTCGATTTTGAAATATAGTGGGCAACATTGCTCCAAAAATTTGCTTAGGGTGCCTATGGTTCTTTAGAAAATACTTCCTAGATAGATTTGCCCTTCTAAATAATAATGTTATAAGAGCCGCATAAAAAAATCATAATAAAGATCGTATGTTTTTTATGCATTAAAAAATAAAACATGTTTCTTATATTACATTATGAATGGTACAATTAATATAGTGAGACTAACCAAAATAAATTATTCATTATGAATTGTACAATTAATAAAAAATTAAAAATAGTTTTCCTGAGTGCATCTCTATGCTCTTAGGCTTTATTTGTATTAAATGGAATAGAAAGGAATAAAAAAAGTGAATTTCTAAATGTGAAATATCATATGTATTTTTGGATAAAAATTAATAATAAAAAATAATTGTTATAAAATAGTAATTGTAGGGATATAATAGAAATTATTTTCCTTAGTTTTTTTTTTAATCTATTCCACTAGTATATATTTGGTAAGCACTTTGAACACTGATTAATTCAATTTGGGCCATCTTGGCCTGGGGGATCATACACTCCTAAGAGGAGGGGGTGGCATGATTTTTTTTATTTTAAAAGGTGTAAATGATTTTTTGTTCTCTGGGGATAATGAAGTTATGTATCTATGTAGTTTTATCTTGTTTTATATCTTTTTTTTTCTCATACTATATAATTGTATGAGTGTAAAAATATTGTTTCTATTGTATAATATTTAAATTAAAGAAAAAATAAAAAAGTGCAATTTTATATTTGTATAATTTTAAAAAATTATTTTTTTTATTTCTAAACTTGAATATTAAAAAATTAAAAAATTAAAAAAAATTAGAGGTAAAAAGGGAAGTCGCAAGAGAGAGGTAGGATCTCTTTTGGCCGGAGAGACCCTACCACCCTAAGAACCTCTAAGCTTAAATATAGAGCATTTTACTTTTATTCTAAATATAAGATCTTTACAGTATGCAATGTAGTATTTTTATTTATTTCTAAAAAAATACCCCTATTTAATACATCCCAATGAGAGAGTGAAAGAGATTAAATAAAGGTAGTTTTGAAAAAATATTATAATTTTTAAAAAAATTAAAGTAGTTAATTAATTTTAACTCCTATTCTTAATTCATGTAATTCAGTTAAAATAATTTTATGTTAAAGATAAAAAGGAATACTTTCTTTGTTTCAAAAAAGGAAATTTTCCCTGTCCATTATCCCGTTTTAATTTGATGGCTACATGAAAGGAGGGTTTTGGGCAATAAGGAGCCACCAAATGTCCATATATGATAGGTTCCATCAACGGACGGTTTCTAATAATATTCACCTTTTAACATTAATAATAATATTGAAATATTAATTACTCCTCCACCACATTTTATCTGTGATTTTAAAAAAGATTTAAATATTTTAAATTATCCATCATTTTACATTATTAATAAAGTATTAATTATTTTTTTATTATTTTATTTTTATTAAAACTAATGAAGAATAAAGTATAAGCCGTCTTTAACATTTAAGTATAGGATATTTTGGTAAAACATCATTAATCTTGAAATGAGAAATAAAATAAGATAAAAGGAGTATGTGTGGGCATGTGTGTATTTATTTATAGATATTGACACCCACGAACTAGTTCACTTCTTTCTAATTCTTTTCACATCCACTATTATTATGAATACCTTATTATGTCATCAGATACATATTCCTCGTCTACGTTGATTTAATTAATTTGAAATAATTTGGAGATAGATGTAAGTTAGTTACTTGTGATATTTATTTCTTTGGTTTGAGCATTATTTTTTATGTTACATTTTTTAAACAATACATTTGAATTAGAAAGATGGACATCTAATTAACTAGATAGTGCAATAGCATGGCATAGTAATTATTTCCCTCATCCAAAAATTATGGTTATTTTAAGATTCTAATGAAATATTAATTATTTCTTACAATTTTTTGATTCATTAATTCGAGCAAATATGTAGGAAATAATTAGAAAATTAATACAATAATAAAAAATTAATACCAACCTGCACAGTATTTTAACACAGTTTAAGTTTTCTGTAATTTACTGCTTAATAGCATTTTCTTGCAATGTCACACAATAAATTTTGATCATATGATTATGTTGTACAACTCTCTGATCTAGTCAGATATGGAATATTCATGTCAAGACTATATAAGAATAACAAATAAAGTTTTTATGATCTTCCTTTCCAAAATATACAGTTTTATTTTACTCATGTCAAACAGTCATTATAATTTTTGTTTTCACATTAATTAGTCAGGCCCATGTGATGATGTGATATGTAAAAAATATCTTAGAGGTGAAAAGAGAATGAAAAATAACAATAATGTATTTGAGTGAAAATAATAATAATAAAAGAAATATGTTAGATAATAATCATAATAACTAATTAAATAAGCTCTCATCATAATAATTAATTAGAATCAAATTCATTATCAACAGCGTGCAATTAATTAATCCTTTAAGTTTTAAATTTGTAAGTCTTACTAGTAATTTGACAGAAGACCAATCATAGTGATCTGATGTTGATATATGACAGAGCACTACTACATATAAGTTAATCTAAATATGACTTTCAATACTTACCTAATTAAGATACTTTCTCCTTGTGGTTTTTTTTTTTTAATGTGGTGATAACTAGCTACCCAATGTCTAATATGCTAACATTTCCACCCCCAAAAAAAAAAAGAAAAAAAAAGCGTGCACATACACACACAAATGAAAGAGATCTGATCTTTTCAAATTCATTTTACTATGTTAGAATTGAACACTCGACTATTAATATGATTTCCCTCTTTTGTTTACCACACACATATATAGAGAGAGACACACAATTATATATGGACACCTTCACACACACACATGGACAAAAACACACGTAAATATAGACACACATGTACGTATATATTCCTTTCATTGACTGATTTAATTACATTGTGTAACACCCCTCATGTTATCTTCTTTTTGATATTGTGTTCAGGATTGGAGGAAATAGGATGGAGGAAGGCTCAAGTGTGGTTTGGAAGAGCTCCATGCCGTGCTGAGAATCTTTCCAGTAGCGTGGTTTCAGCTAAACACGGTGGAGCCGCAGTGAGGTATGCTGAGGCTGTGGTAAGATTCACAAATTTTGTTTAAATCCGGATCACTTTGGACGACCGGGAAGAAAGAAAACGGAGGGAGCGACGAGGAGCAGTGTTAGGGTTCACTATTTTTGGCCATTAGTAGTTGTTTTTAGCCTCTGGAAACTTGGATTCAAGTGGGTAAGCGTTCTCTACTCCTCCCTCTCCATTTTGTTTGGTTGGAATTTTGGATTTTTTGGTGTTGAGGTTGGATCTTCGATTTTGGTCGAAATCCACCAATTGAAATGGATGAAATGAGGATAATGAAGTGTGTTGTAGTGTCCTTGTTGCTTGGGTGTAAGTTTTGAAGGGTGTATGTATGATTTGAGCTTAACCCTAGGTTATTTTTGGTTTGGGCTCTTGGGAATCCAAAGTGTACATGGTTGAGTAGCGTGTGAATGGTCTTTAAGAGCTTAATGATGTATGAAAGGGGTGTTGGAATCTTGGGTTAGACCTAAAGTGGTTTAATTGTGGAATTTGGATATATGGCATATTGTGTTAATGGAAGAATTGTGTTATTATGAAGGTTGTTTGGTTAATTGAGAGGGGTTCAAGCGTGTTGGTGTTCAAGAAAGCTTGTGGAACTCGTGTGAGTGCAGTATTGACAACTTAAGGTAACCGAGTGTTTGCTTGTTTGTTTGTATTATATTGTCTGATAGTATATATGTTTATGTATATATGCATGCTTCTTTAATACCACGATATTGATATGTTTGTGTGTACAATTTTCTATATATCGTGGTATGCACACAGCTAGACGATGATTTTGATGATGATATTGGCATGACATGGCATGATGCATACATGACATTGTGATATGATGATAATGACTATATGATGATACATGAGCATCACCACATGACATTGTGAGATTGTGATATATGGTAGATTGGGTGGTGATGATGATATGATATATGATGATATGAAATATGATGATATGAGATATGATTAGGAAGGATAAGGTTGGGATCTCTATCACTAAATTCTCCCCTATGGCCCGGGGAGCTAGACGGCAGTGGATTGCACCTTCCCTAAATCACCACCAATTCGAGGTGATCCAGGGGAAGGAGATCCACGGTCCGAGGACTAGTGTAACCTTTGGCCGGATTGTATTAGTGTAAGGTGAGCTTGGTAATGTCTCGGAATTGGTCTTCACCAACTGTTGGAAGGGAGTTACATATATGAAATGTTCTGTTATGACGATAGCCCGTGGTTCTAGCTGTGTGTGAGGGAGATATGCATACCATTCATTTCACATTGTATTCATGTGTTGCATGAGATATATGTATATATATGTGTGTGTGGTTTTCCCCGATTACTGAGACATTGTCTCACACCTCTCTCCCATGAACTAACCTTTCAGGTGACGGTTCTAACACTAGTCCAGAGAAGACGCGGGAGTAGCAGTGTACGTGGGAATAGTCTATATAGTTTGTGTATTTTGGGATATGTATTATGTGCCAAGTAGGATATAAGGTTTTATACTAATCGAATGGTTATGAATATGGATGATTGTATATATGGTTATATATGGGAAAGGTGTTGTTGGTGATATGTATGTTATGTGTATGTGTTATGATTGATGGAAGTTGGTTTTAGGTTAAATAGTGTGTTTTAGGGCCGGTAGCTATTTGTCAAGTTAGGGTTCCAAGGACTCGAAGATCAGATGAGTGGTTCCTTTTGGGGTGAAACCTCTTTAGACAAGTTGATTTGGGAGTTTTAGACTTGTAGGGATGATCTTTGAGCGACAAATTGCCTTTGGTGGCAATTGGATGTAGTTAGTGGAGAGTTTTGGTCAATAACTGGCCAAAATGGTGTCGAGGGTCTAGAATCTTCATACGGAGTTGGATTGAGGTAAAAGTGGTGTCTATGGCTAGATTGAAACTAGATTGACTTGTAGAAGTTTGAATCAAGTCAATCGGAGGTCAGAGCATAAAGTTATGCACATCGGAAGTTTGCCCCGGTGTGGAGTTTTTGCTGATATGGGATATCAGCAGGGGGCGCCGCGGCGCTAGTGTCCAGGCCGCAGTGCCAGTGAGGCCAAAAGCGAGTGCAAAATAGGGGAGGCTGGAGCCGCGGTGGTACTGTAGCGGCTGTGGTCCCAGCCCAATTTTTGGTGTTTTTAGGTCGTTTTCGCTGTTTGGTAAGTTTTGAAAAGTTGTTTCGAGATATTTGGGGTGTGTTTAATTGGATAGTGGAAGTTTTTGATTAAGTCTAGAAGTGTTAGGCGGTAGGATGTTACACATTGAAATATTAACTTCAAGATATATGTGTCCCAGTTATTTACAATTATTTTTTCTTTAGCTTGAGATTATTTTTTTCATGTTACATTTGCTTTCTGAACAGTAAATTTGAATTAGAAAGATGTGTTTCAAACCTAATTAAGCAAGATCAGATTGCTAGCGTCGGCATAATTGTTAGTGACTTGAGTTATATTAAAGAATGACAAGAAATATAATACACACACACACACACTATATATATATATATGAGTTTTTATCCATTCAAGATAAGATCTATTAATTTCTTACATTACACCAAATGGGTTTCCAATTAATGTTAATAAAAATAATTAAACTCATTGTGAAAGGTGCTCTTAATATTTCAATCTTAAATTAATTATCAGTACGTGTCACCTATTTCTATGCACTAATCAACTTATCAATTAACCGATAATATTTTTCTGACTAATAGTCTATACTCGGTGTCCCATATCTATTGTTGTTTCAAAAGTATTGTTGTTTAACAAATTCAACGCATAATTATTTTTTCCAACTATCCTTATTTATTAATCACTTTTTTCTCTTCTCTCTTATCTAATACTTACTCCTATTTAATTTACTCCATTGGAAATCAAATTTCAAGACTTCTTAAATGAGGGTATTTTAATTTTTATATATTATTAGTTTATATTGATTAAAACTTTCTTGAGTTCATATTTGTTTGATTTAATTTTAGATATTCTAACAGAACATATACAGGAGAAAATTTCTAAGCATATACTCTTTGTGAATGATATAGTCTTAATTGAAAAATCTAAAGAAAATATAAACTCTAAACTTGAATTATGGAGACACATTTTAGAATCAAAAGGTTTTTACTTAAGTAGAAAAGTAATATAGAATATATGCATTACAAATTTAACAAGAAGTCAATTAAAAATGATTTAGAGATAAAAATTGGTAAGTAAACCATTCCAAAAATTTCAAAGTTTAAATATTTAGAGTCGATTTTATAGAGTGATGGTGAAATTGATGAAAATATTATATATAATATATAAGCTGGGTAGTTAAAGTGGAGAAAAGTTTTAAGAGTTATTTATAACAGCAAGGTACCTACTATGTTTAAAAGAAAATTTTATTAAACTGCTATAAGGTCATTGATACTATATGGCAGTGAATTTGGACTTTGAAAAAGTAACAAGAGTATAAGACGAAAGTAGTAGAGATGAAAATGATGAAATAGATATGTGATCATACAAAAATGGATAAGATACGAAATTAATGCTTGTATACATGGAAAAGTCAGAGTAGTACCTATCAAAGAGAAATGGTGGAAAATCATTTAAAGTGGTTTGGATATATACAAAGAAAAGGATAATAGAAGCTAGTGAAGAGAGTTGATCAAATGGCTTGGAACCATATTAAAAGGCGTAGAGAAAGAACAATAAGGACATTAAGAGAAGTTATAAGCTGAGACCTCTTAATAAATAATTTATCTAAAGATATGATATTTCATATGATTTATCTAACCGACCTCACTTAGTATGATAAGACTAACATTGTTGTTATTGTTATGTTGATTAAAGCTTACTTGATCCACGTGCCACAACCTTAAAAACAATAATAGATATGTGACAAATGAAATCAATTCTTTTTCAAATTCTTTTTCAGATCCTTCATAAAATCAATCTATATATATGAACAGAACAAATGATTTTTTTTAAAGAAAAAAAGCAATATAAAAAGACAACATTTGGTGGTCGTCGGTAATAATTGAATTCCAAGTGTGAACGCATATAAGATTCCTCCATCCCACTACGACCATATTCTCTTTCCACTTCTTTCCACGTCAGCCCTACTTTTCTCTCCCCACCTATAAATATCCTCATCCCATGGCGTGTGTCCTCCACACTTCCATATCCAAATCTCATTCATTACCTTCTTCAAAACATATATATACAGTCCTCCTCCATGGCAGATCATAAGCCAAGCCAAATCACCCCAGCTTCTCCCTCTGAATTTTCCTTAACCCATTCAAAAACCTTCAATTTGGACATAGAATCCCATCAAGAAAACCCTCAAGACGAGATCCAAGTCGTTGACTATACCCAAAGGGCTCAATGGCTCCGAGCCGTGGTTCTCGGAGCCAACGACGGCCTACTCTCCACAGCATCCCTCATGATGGGTGTCGGAGCCGTTCGAAAGGACGTCAAGACGATGATCCTCACCGGAGTTGCCGGCTTAGTCGCCGGAGCTTGTAGTATGGCCATCGGAGAATTTGTCTCTGTGTACTCTCAGTACGACATCGAGGTAGCTCAGCTGAAGAGGGAAGGAAAAGAGGTAAAGAAAGCGGATTTACCAAACCCGTTTTACGCGGCGGTGGCCTCCGCAATTGCCTTTGCTGTTGGCGCGGTGGTGCCGCTGCTTGGGGCGGCGTTTATAAAAGATTACAGGGTGAGGTTGGGGGTGGTGGTGGGTGTTGTGAGCCTTGCTTTGCTGGTGTTTGGAGTTTTAAGTGCAGTTTTGGGGAAAGCTCCCATGGTGAAGTCATCTTTGAGGGTTTTGTTTGGAGGGTGGCTGGCCATGGGAATCACTTTTGGCTTAACCAAGTCTGTGGATTCCATTGGTATTTGATCATATCTTAGTTTGAATTTAAAGTCTTGTTCACAAAGTTACTAGATATAGATATGTAAGTTTATTTTGATGTATTTTTAGGATGAAGGTGTGAAATGTGATAGTATTACTATAGTAAAGTGATAAGATCAAATTTGAATTTTTATTTTGTATCAATTTCTCTTGCTGCTGTTTTAGGGTTTCAAATTCTGTTTCCAGAATGTGCTTCTTCTTTCATTTCAATGTGTAGAAGGGATTCCCCTTGCAAGAAATATTATAAAGAAAATTAATTCTCAGGTTGTAATATATATATATATATATAAGAATATTTTTTACGGCATCCCGTGCTATCTAAACGAAACAATTTTGAGTCACGATCGACGTACACTCATAGTTATTTCAAAAAATTGAAATTATTTTACGTACGTGTTATATTTTGAGTGAATAATCTTGAAATAATTAAGCATCTAAACAATTTTGATGAGACTTTTCTGTATTTTATTTGGATAGTGGGGAAGTAGTTTGATTAATACGCACTTCTTCCTCGAAAGTGGAGGACATGTGTTGGAATATAAATGGTGATCACACTTTATCATTGTATTCAAATTGTAAAGAACCTTATCAGCTGACGAAGGGAAAAACATCATATATACATACATACATTTATATGTATATATATATAATATTATAGAGATTTCAGATTATTAGACTTGAATGATACATCGAATCACCAACTAATTATGAATTTGTGATACAAGTGTTTCTTAATCATGATTATTATTTCTTAATCATGAATTAAATATATTTCTTTATGAGGAGAAACCTAGCCAACTGGCTAGTTTTATCGAGTGCCAAAAAGTTCTTCATTAATCTATTTTTGTCTTTACAAGACTATTGAAATTAATAGTTGAAAATCGTATAAATGCATATATTATTCTTTTATACGAAAATGATTATTTGTCAATATATGATACACAGAAAGATAAAGGCTTCTAGCAATCAAAAGTAAAGTTTATAGGATAATTTTTTTTAATGATAATACTACTGATAATCTATACTATGCAAATGACTTTTTTGGTCTACAATGACTTCCTTCTTTCTGTTAACTTGGTAACATATAAGTGGGATGCATTAGGTGTGTGGGGATTCCTTCAATAAATTTTAATTGATTAACTATAAATTAGTGACATGGGTTGATTTTTTTTTAAATGCCAATCGAATTCCAAATGCCACATTGGACTATAATCCTGATTGAGTTGAGTTAGATTACATAGATATAAAGCTGATCTACCAGCAATAATTTTTTGTATACACAAAATTTGAACTCAAAACCCTACTCAATAGAAGCAAGTATGGAATCACTTGAATTGAATTAATTACTGTGTTGGTAGTGACATGCAATGCAGCTGATGAGAGACATATTTTATTCACAATAATATTCTTCTTTAGTTTGAGCATTAATTATTTTTTATTAGTATGAATGAATTAACTATTTCACCCTCTGGATTAATGTTGATATATATGTTAATAAGCATATCAAAGGTATACAAAATAGCTTATTACTTAATACATTCGTTAAGTAATATATATATATATATATAGCTGGATGGTTTCTTTCTTTACAAGAAGGGAATCCCATAAAATGCAGAAAAAAGATAAGAATGGAAAAGAAAGAAAGGCAAAAATAAAGTGATTCCACATTGTTCTGACACTATAATATTCTTGTTTTGAGTGGAGTAATGTCTAGATAAAGTTCAAAGGGCCCTATTAGACACAAATTATTCGTGTTAGGACCAATAACACATGGGAACACTGCCTCAAATGGTCGGAAAGGACAATATCTTAGGTTATTAATTTTCTTTATTTACTTATTTTATTTTATGGGGTTCAAAACTAGCACCCCCTTTATGCTTTTAACCGTATTACAGTAGCTGCTTTATCAATAACAATTCATCTTTCATTGACTCTCAAATAAAGTAAAAGATCGTTTTAATTATTCAAATTTATTTTTATTTTAATATTTAAAAAATAAAATCATAATCAAAATAATTTTTCAATTATAGATATAAATATATATATATATATAACTATTTAGATTATTTTTTGCATCACTTTATAATTAAATAAATTTAAAAAATAGAAGACTTTATGAAAGGAATTTTTCTTGAGTGGATAAGTTTACTTTATAATTAAGGTGAGAAAGTAAAACTTTTATTTATACTCAAGCTAGAAATAATTTAAAAAATGTAACTTTCGTATGTAGAAATTCTTCTGAATTATGTATGATAATTATCCATGAATGAGTTTATGTAAATTAGATTTTTTTTGTTACACTCGAAGGGTTTAAGTCCTAGATATCTACCCACACTTGACTTATCTATACAACTTGAGCTAGTCTCTTTTGAAAACGTTGTAACTTTTTTGTCATGTTGGTGAAAACTGGAGCTGGGTGGAATTAGTGAACATTGGAATATAAATTCTACAAGTAAAATAATGCATTCAGTGAAAAAAGTTTTTAAAAAAACAGAAAAGAAGTTCAGAGAAATAATAATATAGAGAGAGTTTACCAAAATAATAATATCACGTTCGCATTAGGTGATTTTGTCAAATATGATCGTAAGTTCAATTGGAAAATAATAAGAAGGAGGAGGAGGGAGAAATGTCAACTTGTTGGGCTGTGACAAATTTTGATGAGGTAATTAACCGAAACGGAAAGTAAAGCTATAGAAGATCTCAGACTAATGGATTTAAAATACAATAGGACTTTTTTTATTTTATTCAGCAAACCCAACTTTGTGCAGAATCATGTGTGGCTCTTAATATAATATAATTAAATATGGGCTCTAACCTGGAAATGTTCATTCGAATACAAAACTGGATATCACTCAACTCGATGTGCTCCAACAACTTGTGTATATAATAAATTCATCGAAATTGACTTAATTAGCACACAAGTATTGGCCTGTTTTGGTACGAATCCACTAGCCCACATCACATGTAATGCAAATAGTGAAGAACTACTCCTTTTTATTTTATTTGTCACTTTAAAAAATTTTAAATATCTCAATTTATCTATTATTTATATTTCTAATAATGTATTAATTATTTTTTATTTTTTACCCTTCATTAAAAATAATAGTAAGTAGAATACTTTCTCTATCCCATTTTATCTATTATTTTAAGATTTTTCACATAAACTAATAAAATTATTAAATAAAACTAAGTTATAGTAAAAATATTTTACCAAAATATCCTTAAATTAAATGTTAAAAAATGACATATTTCACCAATTATTGTTTTTAATGAAAAGTAAATCTATAAAATTATAATTAATACTTCATTGATAATATAAAATAATAGATAAATTATGGCATTCTTAAACGATAAATAAAATGGGATGGAGAGAGTACAAGTCATCCTTTAACAATTAATTCAAAGATAACTTGGTGAAACATCATTAAATTTTAATATAACATAAGTTATTTAATAATATTATTGATCTATGTAAAAAATATCAAAATGACTGATAAAATGGGATTAAGGGAGTATATCTAAGAATGCAGGTACATGGTGCATTTTTTAATTTGACTTATTTAAATTAGATGTAAAATGATTTAAATTTAATTACTTTCATTTTTTTATTATTTTAATTAAAATAATTATTTATGGGAAAAATATTAGGTGGAGAACAATATTTATGATCATTTATGATTTTTTTTCCAAAACATCAAAATAAAAATAAAATAAAATAAAATATGAAGTGTCAAAATTTCCGACATCTCTTGAACTGTTGTACATCTCTAGACATGTGTAGGATATTCTGATTTATGTCTTAATGACCTAAATTTTGTAAAGCTCAAATTAAAAAATCATAAAAATTATAATTATTTTGAGGGACTAAAATTACTACTAAGTTATAAAAGATTGACCATCAATGAAGTATTAGAGAACTTGTAAACAAGTTTCACTAAAGTTATAATTTCAAATAACTTTGGTAATTCCTGTATTTAAACATAGTAATAATTTTTTAAAGAAAATGTAGTGATAAACCTATTAAAATTTAATAGCAGTAATTTCAATTTCAATTCTTGAAAACAATTGAACAATATTTTTAAAACTTGCAATATAAAATTTACAAAATATTGGTACTCAAGTGTGTACATATATATATATATATATAAAATTTCTGCTTGCGTGTAGTTGTGTTATGATCAGAAATTTTATACAATATTACTAGCTCTAGTTTTAAGCAGTGGTGGACCTAGGACTTTAGTTCAGTGGGTGTAATTTTTTTTTAAATGATAGAAACTATTATCATATAAACTAGGTTTTCATTCAGTCATTGTATTAGTTTAGATTTCAATTGTATTTTATTTTATTTTCATTTTGGTTTTACTGAACAGTGAGTTTTAATTTTCACTTTTTTTCCTTTTTTTCTAAAATATTCATGGCTTCTAAAATATTGAGATGATGTTATGAATTTAGGCTTATTTATTGTTCTTCTTCCCCTACTCATTGTTGATTTGGGCTTACTTTTATCCTAATGAAATATTTTATCATGTAGTTTGTAGTTTGCTTTGTATCTCTATTTATATACAAATTTAGTGGATTAAAAAATAACACATATATGGGTTCAAAATACTAATCATAACACATAGATACACATTTAATTTTGTGGAGTTCAGGGGTGCAGCCGCCCCAAATGAAGCCCACGCAGATCCAGCCCTGGTCTTAAGTATTGAATATCGATAAGCCAAATATCTATAATTTGTCCGTTGCTGACTGAGATTATGAGAGGCTTTTTTTTTATTATTTTGAAAGTGATTATGAAAAAATAAAATATAAAAAAAGAGTAATGTGTTCCACACACGAAAGCCACAAGCCATTTTTTTTATTCTGAATTTTTTAAAAACAGGATAGTGATCTTCTTCTTCAAAGTCAGAATGCAAATGAATATAGGCAGAGTCACCAGCATCATTGATTATGTAATACTAAATAATGTTAACGGTGCGTACATGTGTGTGTATATATATATATATATATTTGTATAATGTATATTGACGTACGTGATTAATTAATCCATGAGTCGTAAGTCATTTGTATTTATACATATATATATTTATACACAAACACACACATATATATAGAGAGAGAGAGAGGAAACTCTTGACATAAGCGCGCATGTTCAGCTAATTTTTAATGTAACAAATAAGGTAATGAAAGGTACAAATAAATGATTAATGGCCAAAAAAGTACAAATAATTGATTGAAATTCAACTCATGGTGGAGATTGGAGAAGATATGCATTTCGTTGTGTTAAACTAAAATTTGAAAGGTACAAATAAAAATTAAAGTCTTTTTGGCCCCAAAAAAACTAGAATTTCAAAACACGTCGTTGTTTCACTTGTATTAAGTAACTTTGGAATTAGAGAAAAAATTGGCAATGAATAGGAATATTACATCAGGGTCTAAATTTAACAGATTCATATTATAAAATCTTAAAAATTACGCTTAGTTCAGGAGATTGAAAATTAGGAGTAATTTGTGGTTGTTAATTTATGAGCAATTGAGAGAGTAGAGACTGGAATTTTGAGTTTCCTCTTTTTCATAAATAGATGGGTTAAAAAATTCCAAAACAAAAAAAAATATAAATATATATATAAAGAAAATAAAAAATTTAAATCAATTTAGCTGCGATCCGTGCCTCTCCTTCAACCACAATATTCATTATCATAAACTGCGATAACCGTCAACGAGGTAGTTATGAAGTAGAGACTTAACTCCATTAATGCTTTGGGTTTATAAATAATCTGACGTTTAATAAATTATACAGGAAAAGTGACATTAAAGGACCTCCAAGATTCTTAAGTATTTACTCCCTCCATTCCTTAATATAAGGGACAATTGAAAAAATTTCTATATTTTAAAATATAAAGGACAATGCGAGTTTGTCTGATGTATTTAAAAACTTTTTCTAAAAATATCCCTAATTAATATAGTATTTTTTTCATTTATATTAATTGCATGATGTAAAAGTTATTAATATTAAATGAGGGCATTTTTGGAAACTATTTTATATTTCAGACAAATTTATTACTTTTCTTAGTCTGTGTGATTTTATCTTTTGTCCCTTATATTAAAGAACGGAGGGAGTAGATGGACCAGAAACTTTTGAAAAAATAGAGAAGTCACTAGGTCCTTTATGAAAGTAAATTGTGACATGTCGAAAATGCCATTTCCTTTCTTTCATCCTTTCCTACTTTGGCACGATTCCAGTGATGTATGTTTGAGTTATAAATTCCACATGGTCTTACTGTAAATAATGATCAATTAAATTGTGCACAATAAATTGTAAATAGAGAAAAATAAGGTTTTAGTCCTTATAGTTTTCACCAATTTTGGTATTGGTCCCTATATTCTAAAATTTTGGGAATACATCTGTATTTGCAAACGTTAGTCCGTTAGTTCTCTAAGTTTCAAATGTTGAGGAACACTTGAACAGTCAGCGCCTCCCTTTCTCATCAGCTTCAAAACTCTCCAGCAGGAAGCTCTTCGAAAAACTCAGCGGCTTTTCATAATCAATACTCCCATCTCAAAACAACAATCTCACCATCTCACAATCCCAATATTATTTGATTAGATCTGAAGTACTGTGCGCGATTCTTGAAGTAGTGGTTAATCGAGTAGAGATGCCCACAATATTGGCAAGAAGCGTTAAAGATGGAGGAAAAGGAGGTGATGTGAGTGGTGAAGAAGATGGACATAGAGGACTACGAGGGGTTGGAGAAATTGGTAGTGTTTAAGATAAACAAGAGTCTAGCAATTGATGGGCCTTTACTTATAGGAATAGCAGTTGTACAATCCATGTTCACAAACTCGGAATCGCCGTGGTCAGTGACACTTCCAGCGGTGGTGGGGCATCATTGATGACCATAAGTGGGATTGAGCACGGGGGTCAATACGGATGGTGGCTGAGAAATACAGGCTCCTCTCTCATTTCTCTTCTTCTCCCTTGCTTTCTTCATGGGCTGCAAGATATTTTCTTACACTCTCGGCTTTGAGCCCGAGTTATTTTCCGCACACAGATCTTGAGGATTTCAATGGAGACACAAGTTGAACCCAAGTTTGGCCCTTTTTGGATTGAGCATCTATATTCCACATACCAAATCTCTAGATTCTTCAGTTTAGACAACAAAGTTTCAACCTTTCTTCATGTCAGTGTGAAGGATTGGACTCTCTTTTTTTTGGAACAAAAAGTCGCTCTTTTTTTTTTTCAGCTGTGTGGTAGATTTAAAGATTTCTAAAAGTTCCCAATTTTATGGTTTTGATGTTTGAGAAATTCTTGTATCCCATTCTTAGTGAAATCTTCTTTTATGGGTGTATGATCAACTCCGCTGTCCAGCGTATAGGACCCTACTTAGACCAATCCTCCATTGCCTACATTTCATTATTTAATTTAAAATCCTCACTTTAGTTTTCTAATTTCTGGGTTTCCTTCTGTTTAGCTTTTAGGGTCTTGGGAGCGTCTCCTTTGTGTGTAATCAACCTCCTATTGACCTATCATGGTTGAGAAGGACAGATCAAAAGATGATTGAAGAAGATGTGGAAAGAAGAGAGAATGGAGAATTGTGAGATGAAGCCAGCTTCAAGTCCTGCCACGCAGAATAACCTAGAATTAACACCGTTTAGGGAGTTTTAATGCTTTTTCATAAAGATATATGTGGATCAACGGATCTAATTATGGAAAATGTAGAGAGTTGTTTAAAAAAATTGAAGTACAGGGACCTATTTCAAAATCATATGAAAGCATGAGGATTAAAGATTTAATTTTCCCTTGTTTATATAAGGCACAATGAAACGCACAACCCTCTTCCGATGTGAATCATGGCAATGTATAGCAAAATCTACATTGGGGATTATCTTCTCTAACCTCTTTCAATGGAATTTCTAGAGCTTCCGATGAAATCATCTCCCTCTTCCGATGTGAATCACGTCAACATATAGTAAAATCTTTGTCTCTCTCCTTTGTGCGATTTTTGTTTTGTTGGATTGCATTATACAACTTGATGGGTAGAGATTAAGAGCTCAAAAGGCCTAATAACAAAATAGTGCTCATTAAATTTTTAAATTATTCAGGAGGGAACGGTTAATTATAACCGATCCCACACACCGTACGGGAAAGCAATTTTTGTGATCGTGTGTCAATATATCTGTAAGTGTGTGTTCTTTCTGAACGAAAAAAACTCTCTTACAAAGGAAAAGCTCTCTTGTTTTTTCTTGTTGATCTCTCTCCTCACAATTTCTTTCCTGGAGTGTATCTACGGTAAAATAGAGAAGAAAGTCCAAATGACTTTATTCCACCCGCTTAGCGTATGTCCTTCTTATTCTCTCAGTGAAAAAACATTTTAGATCAATATATATATCTTCCTTATATCTTTTTATTCCTTCATGTTCACCATTCCTTCGCTCTCAATGGCGGCATTATTTTCCCCCCTCGGCGGCCCCTCTTCCTTCACGTCATAGTCTCTCCTTTTACCTTCTCGGCTTCTCCCTTCATTTTGCATCTCCTGAAGCTTCATGCCACCAATGTGTTCTATTCTATCATTTTACTTTCTTTTCCCCTTCATTCATCCTGTTCGTGCATTTCATTCATCCATCCCTACGTTTTGTATTTTTTCACCTCCATCCGAATAACTTCCATGTAACATCTCACCTCCTGACATCTCTAGACTTAAACAAAAGCTTCAAAATCCAACAAAACACACCCCAAACATCTCGAAACAACTTTTCAAAAACTTCCAAACAGCGGAAATGACCCAAAAACACCAAAAACTGGGCTGGGGCCGCGGCCACTACAGTACTGCCGCGGCTCTGACCTTTCTTGTTTCTCCATCGCTTCTAGCCTCACTGGCGCCGCGGCCTAGACTCTAGAGCTGCAATGTCCCATGCTGATATCCCATATCAGCAACTTCCACACTCCAGGGTGAACTTCCGACACGCATACCTTTATACTCCGACCTCCGATTGATTTGATTCCAACTCCTACAAGTTAATCTAGTCCCAATTTAGCCACAGACATCACTTTCACCTCAATCCAACTCCGTATGGAGATTTTGGACTCCTAACACAGTTTTGGGTACTTATTAACCAAAACTCACCACTAACAACCTCCAATTGCCACCAAAGGCAACTGGTCGCTCAAAGATCATCCCTACACGTCCAAAACCTCAAATTAACTTGTTCAAAGAGGTTTCACCCCAAAAGAACCACTTCTCTGAGATTTGACCTCCTGGAACCCCAATAAGACAATACGGGCTATAAGCCCTCCAAACACATCACAAAACTCAAAACCACTCTAGGCTCACAAACACAAACATACTGACTTCATAACAACCAAAACCATGCAACCAAACATTGCCATACATGCATTCATACTATCCTTACAATCCATATCCATAACCAAATATTCATTACAAACCATTCTATCCAACTTAGCACAAGATACAATATCCATAATATAAACACTATATAGACTATTCCCACGTACGTCGCTACTCCCGCATCTTCTCCAGATTAGTGCCAGAACCGTCACCTGAAAGGTTAGTTCATGGGGGAGGGGTGTGAGATAATATTTCAGTAACCGGGGACAACCACACATATAACTATATATATATATATCTCATGCAATTCATGAATACAATGTGAATGAATGGTATGCATGTCTCCCTCGCACATAGCTAGAACCACCAGCTACCGTCATAACAAGACATTTCATATAGGTAACTCCCTTCCAACAGTAGGTAAAGACCGATTTCAGGACATTACCAAGCTCACCTTACACTAATGCAACCCGGCCAAAGGTTACACTAGTGCTCGAATCGTGGATCTCCTTCCCCTGAACCACCTCAAATTGGTAGTGATTTAGGAAAGGTGCAGTTCACTGCCACCTGGCTCCCCTGGCTATAAGGGAGGATTTAGCGACAAGGATCTCAACCTTATCCTCTCTAACATATCTCATATCATCATCACCACCAAATCCACCATATATCATAATCTCATAATGTCATGTGGTGAGGCTTATGTATTATCATATAATCATCATCATCATATCACAGTATCATGTATGGATCATGTCATGTCATGTCAATATTATCATCGTAATCATCATCATAGTCATCACATCATTGTCTAACTGTGTACATACCACGATATATAGAAAACAGTACACACACACACATCAATATTATGGTATGAAAGAAACATGCATATATATATATATGATTATACATACTATCATACAATACAATACAAACAAACAAACACCCAGTTACCTTAGGTTGTCAATATCATGCTCACACAAGTTCCACAAGCTTTCTTGAACGTCAATCCCACGACTAGCCTTCTCTGAGTAGTCAAACAACCTTAATAATACCATAATACCTTGATTAACATCACATACCAAATATCTAAACTCCACAATTCAACCACTTTAACCTAACCCAAGGTTTCAATACCCTTTTCATGCATCAATAAGCTCTTAGAAATCATTCAAATATCACCCCAACCCCATACGACTCGGATTCCTCGTACTCTCAACTAAGAACAACCTAAGGTTAAGCTCAAATTATACATACACCCTTCAAAACTCACACCCAAGCAATAAGAACATCACAACACACTTCCTTAACCCCATTTCATCCATTTACATCGGTGGATTTCATCCCAAACCAGAAATCCGACCTCAAAACCGAAAAACCCCAATTTCCAACCGAACAAAATAGAGAGGGAGGAGTAGAGAACACTTACCAACTTGAATCCAAGCTCTTAAGGTCCGAAAATCACTCCCAATGGCCCAAAATAGCGAACCCTAGCGCTGCTCCTCGTCGCTCCCTCCGTTTTCTTTCTTTCCGATGATCCGAAATAATCCGGATTTAAACAAAAATCCCAAATCTCGCCACGGCCTCAAACATCTCGCCACAACTCCACTGTATTCAGCTAAAACCACACTACTGGAAAGATTCTCACCGCGGCGTGGAGCTCTTCCAGACTCCACTTGAGCCTTCCTCCGTCCTATTTCCTCCGGTCCTGAATACAACGCCAAGAAAAATAACATGAGGGGTGTTACATCCCACCTCATTGCTTGTATGTCTACCATGTCATAAAACCGTTTGACACCTCACTTAATTGAGCATCATAGGGATGTGTTCCTAAATGTTTAAAACTTAGAGGACTAATGGGCTAACCTTTGCAAAATATGAGTATATGTGGAAACCAACTTTTAACTGAAAATAAAAATGGAGTCGCTAGCAAAATTATAAAGAAAAAATTCTAAAAAATCTAAAGAATAGGAAATAATGGTATACAAATAAAATAGTTAGGTTCGGGAGTCAATTATATATGAGAAAGATGTTAGGCACCCCACAACATCTATTCAGAAAAACTGTTATCCTAAATTTATTGTGCTATAATGAAATGCCCTTAAAAATATATTATCCTTGCTAATTTTATTTTATTGCTAAACCTGAGAAAAATATAAGATTTTTATATAACAGATTTGACCAAGGAAGAAAGCCTAAGCCTATGTACCCTTAGGAGAGATCAAAATTCACGTTGAGACCAAAAAGACGTGTCACTTAGTTAGTGTATTTTAAATAAGAATTTTATGATTGATCTTTAAGTTTTGTAAAAACAAAAAAAAAAGTTATTCTTTATTATTTTATTTTATTTTGAAGAAAGAGACTTAATTTTATTATTTTAGAAAAAAAGGATTTTAGGAAAGCTTTTATCATATCATCATTTTTTTTGAAATATTAAAGTGATATCTCTAAATATTTTCTATTTTAGATTAACCCTAAAGAATATCTTAACTAACATTAGTTTTTATGGTGAAAATTAGTATCACTCATAGTTTCTTAAATAACATATTAAATACACACATAGATTGGTGTCTCTTGTGGCAAAGAATCAAAACAAATAGGAAAGAAGGAATTTTAAAAGAAGAAAAGAGATTTTTTTTTTAAATATTATTAATATTAATTTCAAATTCTTTGGAATCATATTTTAATAGATATGAATTGCTACGGTGAAAATTGGTATCATTTATAGTCTCTTAATTAATACCATAAATGTCCATGGAGACAATTAGTATCCCTGATGGCAATCATCAAGTTGATGATTACAGAAGTATTGTGAGAAAAAAAAACAGAAAAAAGAAAAGATATTATATTTTTTAGAATATGAGTAACTATGTTAAAAATTAGTATCGCTCATAATCTCTTAGTTAATACAATAAGTATCCACATAGACAATTAGTCTCTCATGATCTAAAAAAAATAAAATAGGATCATAAGAATTTTATTATTATTTATGGAGAGAATAGGACATCAAGTTATGGAGTTCATTCTAAAAAACTGAAGAACACGACGTAGCATACTATCAAAGTAAGGCATTAGTTTAATAAAATCGGAAAAGACATTAATCTTGCTTTTTTCTTCCCCATAAACAATGAATCCATTAAAGAAACTAACACAGTACAGAGGACAAGAACAAAGCCCAAAACAAAAACTCACACACCCTACCCAAATCACAAGAACCCTACCCAACTGGAACATAAATCCTACCTGTCCTACCCCAAGCCACAGAAAGAACCATGCTGTTAGAGAGCAAACAAAAGCCACCCAAACCACAGACCAAAACAGACCTGCCAGAAAGAGAAACAACAAGCCACAAAACAACAACAAAAGAATAGAAAAACAAACCAGAGACCGAAAAAGAAAAAGCCACCCCACACAACAGAGAGCACCACTGAGGATGAAGATGCCCACTCATCGGAAAATAGCATCGGTAGCACCAACAAAGGAGATGGTGGTTTGACCAATCGCCTGAGTGGAACCATCCCTTCCATCAACGAATCTTCTTGAGTAAGAGCAGATTTGTAGTCTTCGCCATTCTATGTATTTAGACGTGCCAAATTATTTCATATATGTCCTGCACACAAGTTATCCAGATTTATATCTTAAGGATCTAGATTTTGCAAATTTCAAATTAAAAGAATCTTAAAAATTATAATTATTTTCAAGGCATAAAATTACTTTTTTTTTGCCAACAGGCCAAAAATTACTATTAAGTTATAGAAGATTCACTATCAACCAAAGTGTAAGAGAACTTATAAAAAAAGTTGTTAAGAAGTTACAATTTTGAATAACTTTAGTAATACCTGTATTTAAACACGGTATTTTTTTTTCCGTTGAAAATGTAGCAGTAAATCTTTCAAAATTTAATGAGTAGTAATCTTAGCTCTTGAATTAATTAATTGAGCAGTATTTTTAAAATATTGCAATATAAAATTTACAAAATCTTCGTACTCAGGGAAAATTTTTCCTAATGCAAATCAGTGCGCAAAGTGGTGTTTTATTATGACCAGCCATTTTATAAAGTATTATTTATGAGCCAAATTAAATATCTATCATTTGTCCATTGCTGACTGAGATTATGAGTCTTTTGAACGTTAGCTAATGGAAAAATAAAAAATAAGAGAGTAACGTGTTCCCCACACGAAAGCCACAAGCCATTATTTTTTACTCTGAATTTTTTAAAAACAGGACAGTCATTTTCATCTTTAAAATCAGAATGCAAATGAATATAGACAAAATCACCAGCATCATTGATTACGTAAATGTTAATGTTAATGCATGGTACACATATGTATTTGTAAAATGTATATTGATGTTCTTAATTAAGTAATCAATGTGTTGCAAGTCATTTATAACTGTACTCTTTATGTGCGTGTGTATTGTGAGGGTTTAGCGCACATCATGGATAAGGATGGCTCAAGGCTATTGAGGCTATTGCGTTAGGCCACCAATTTTTCTTATTACTCCTATATTATTAAAATGTTTCATGTGTGGTTGTGCCAAATTAATATTAGAAGCAAAAAAAGCAAAAAAGCAGACACACTAAAGTTCTTTTTTGCCACCCACATACATTAAAGATATTAAAAAAAATTAATACTATTGAATTGGTCAAAACACTAACTAGGGATGATTTGTAATTATCACGCAAATTATGTAAAAAAAAGAAATAGAGAAAAACAGTTTTTAGTATTATACATTTGATATATAAAATATTTAAAATTGAAAGAGAAAAAAAAGTAGCAAAGTGACCTTTCTGCTTTTATATAAATAATATGAAAAAAATATCATTAGGTAATAATCATAAAATATACAATTGACATTATTTTTATGAATGTTTAATATTTTTTTTTAAATCACCCTCAAAAAAATACAAAGAGGTTTGTTCCTAGCTCTACTCCCACCTTCAATTTAAATGAAACACTCCTGTGCATTGCATGGGTTTTCCAAGTAATTTTTACTTAATTTTTATTAATTATTAATATAATAAAACAACGAAAAAGCCTATATAATAATTGAACTTTAAAAAACATGATTTAAATTGCTAATTGTTCTCTTTGTACATTGGATAGGGTAGTTTTCAATGTTACAAAATTTTGGTACGAGTTCATAATGTATTTTGTGACGTTAGTTAATTAATAGGAAAGCATATTTACGATGTAATTGTAAAAAGGGATACATAAAAATAGAAAAACACAGTTTTTTGTAATAAACATTTGGTTTAACTCCAGTTGGCCGAAAAAAAGAGTTACCACATATCTTTTATTCTAATTCCAAGTTTTTCTCCTCACACAACTCACGCGATGGATATTGGTACTATAGCTAATATTGTTAGCTTGTAAAATTAAAAGTGATTAAAATTCTTTATCAATTTTTAGTGTAAACTCAATATTATAAAGTGAATAGTTTCAGATATTTTAAAGTATCAGCAATTTCTCCCACATTCAAATCAGGCTGACAAAGAAAAATAGCCAAAATCGTGAGGAACAAACACTAGCATGCCATTTTACCAAAAAAAAAGACTAGTATGCCATCTTTTAAATTCCATTCATTCCATACAAAACATCAATCAGCTACTTCAATCCAATGTTGCTGGAAGGCGCACAGCATTTAAACATTAGAACCTAAGAACCAAAATTGTAATAAAATTTTCTATATTTAGACTGTACTCCCACGTCCTGCATGGAAACTACTTGTTTATTTATTGATGGGTACAGAGATGATAAAAAAAATGAAATCAAGGATAACATACGAGTTGTACGATGATGAAGATCTTCATAGCCAGTCAATGGATTTATTCTAAGCATGCAATGTAACATTCTATCTTCTGATACCTCCAGACTCTATCAAAAACTTTGAAAACCAACCAAACTCAACCCTGACATCTCAAAACAACTCTCCAAAACTTCAAAACAGCGAAAATGAACCCCAAAAACACCAGAAATAGAGCTGGGGCCACGGCCGTGGCCGCTACAGTACTCCGTGGCTCCGGCCTCCCCTATTTTGCACTAGCTTCGGCCTCCTCTGGCTCCGCAGCACCCCCTTCTCATTTTCCATATCAGCAACTTCCATACACTGAGGTAAACTTTCAACGCGTATAACTTTATACTCCGACCTCCAATTGACTTAATTTCAACTCTTATAAGATTTGACCCCCTTAATCTCCAACTTGACAAAACGGGCTACAGGCCCTAAAACACACCAATCAGGCCCAATTCCAACCTTCATCATGCATAACACATACACACAACAAACAACATATAGATGGAGCGTATGTTCTTCCTCACTCTTGGAGCATATCAAAATGTCATCAATAAAAATCACCACAAATTTATCCAAATACGGTCGAAATATCCTGTTCATATAATCCATGAAGATTGTCTAGGCATTGGTCAACCCTACTGGCATCACAAGAAACTCATAATGACCATATCGAGTTCAAAATGCCGTTTTAGGCACATGTTCAGCACGCACTCGCAATTGATGGTATCTTGACTTCAAATCAATTTTGGAAAATACAGAGGCACTTGCCAACTGATCAATCAAGTCTTCAATCCTAGGCAAAGGATATTTATTCTTAATCGTCACTCGGTTCAGCTACCTGTAATCAATGCACAATCTGAGGCTACCATCCTTCTTCTTGACAAACAACACTGGAGCTCCCCAAGGCGAGACACTAGGTCTGATAAAATCTCTTTTCAACAAATCCTTGATCTTCTTCTTAAGCTCTTTCAACTTAGAGGGTGTCATTCGATATGGAGCCTTCGAAATAGGACTTGTCCCAGGCACCAGATCGATGAAAAACTCCAATTCTTGTGGTGGTGGCAAACCGGTAATCTCCTCTAGAAATACCTCAAGGTATTCATTCACAACTGGGTATCTTTCAACACCACCTTCCATATCCGCGTTCACAGAGAAGAAAACCAAAAACCCTTGACATCCCTTCTTCAGATATCTATTGACTTGGGCAAAGGACAAACAAACATTCTCATTCCCTTCAACACTAAGGATATTTATCGGCAAAGGCACAATCTTCCGAGCACAATCAAGAATGGCATTATTCGCTTCTAGCCAATCCATCCCAATTATCACATCAATCTCTTGCAATGGCAAACAGATTAGATCCAGGGTAGTACTTCGGTATTCAAAACGAACCACACAGTTCAAACAAGCTTGAGCAGTCCTTAATGAAACTCCCTTGGGTATGGACACTGACAACTCAAAAGGCAACCCCATTGCCACAATACCTAATCTCTAAGCACAATCAAAAGAAATGAAGAAATGCGATGCACTTAAGTCAAACAAAGCATGAATAAAGTAACCATTGAGTTTAAATTTACCTCTAATCAAATTAGGCACTACATCCGCTTCCTGTCGAGTGATGGCAAAAACTCGTCCGGGCATCGTGGGCCTCCTTGTCGCATCATCACGCCTTGGCTCCCAACAATTCCGAGACATATGACCCGATCTCCCACAATTATAACAAGTCAAGCACGGACAATCACCATGGCTAAACCCGCATTTTTTGCACGGATTTGATGCACTTCCTAACACGTACTGAGATGGAGTGAAGTCCCTTCCTGCATGCTCACTCTGACTCGAACCCCACCGTTCAAAGCCTCCTCGATAAAAGGGCCCTCTGCCAAACCAATCTCTGTTGGACTGATCTCGACCAAACCTGCCTCTACCTCTACCATGACGGCCTCTGTTATGGCGACCTCTTCCTCCGCTAGAACCTATGCTTCCACCGCTACAACTACTACCTAAACCACTTCCTTTACTGATTCCTCCTGTAGGTCCTAGGTGAGAAAAGGCCCGAATCATGGAATTCCTTCTATGCTCTTTGGCCTCCTTCATTCGTCTGTATAAGGCATGTATCTTCGTACACAAGTCCTCAAAAAACACAAACTCCACCACAAATAGCCGCTCCTTTATCTCTGGATGGGCTCCCTCAAACAACCTCTGAGCCATCTACCTATCATCAAGGTAATTATTTAAATAAGTGGAATATTTCACCAAGTCCAGAAACTGATTAATATAGTCATCTGTCGACAGATTTCCTTGTTGAAAAGTTAGGAACTCGGTCTCTTTTTGCATCATTAAGGCTGGAGGGACGTAGTATGCAAAGAACCATTCCTTAAACTATTCTCGATTCATAGAAGGATTCATCGCTTCAACATTCGAGAGAACACTCCTCCACCAATGCTTGGCCTTCTTTTCAAGCTTAAATGCCGCTAGTTGCATCCGTTGTTTTAAGGTGCAATCCATCACACTGAAGATGTTCTCCAATTGTTCTATCCAATTCTCAGCTTGGAAAACATTCATGATACCTTTGAAAACTGGAGGATTGAACTTCCGAAAGTCCTTCAACTGTGAAGAGATATCCCTCCTTCCAACCCTTGGGGCTCTCTCAAGCTCCGCCATATTTTCATCCTCTCCTGCATTCAAATCCACAAACATACCGGCCTCTTCATTCACTTCATCCTGCTCTTGCCTATCCATTCACTTTTACAACCTGTTCAACGTCTCCCCCTGAGTATTTACTTGATTACCGAGGCCAGTCAACATCTCATGCATCTACCTCATAAGATCACTGTTACTCGTTCTTCCTTTTCGAGACATTATTCCTACACACAAGCAACAACACATTCAATCATATGGTTTTGGACTAGCATTGCAATAGGAATATAGTTTATGTATTTAAAATTGTGTCAAGTAGTACTTCAAATAGAAACAATGGCCCGAAACCATTGTTCTGATACCAAAATGTAACATCCTACCTCCTGACACTTCTAAACTTAACCAAAAACTTCAAAAAACAACCAAACTCAACCCCAACATCTCAAACAACTCTCCAAAACTTCAGAACAGCGGAAACGAACCCCAAAAACACCATAAATAAGGCTAGGGCAGTGGCCGTAACCGCGGCAGCTATAGTATTATCGCAGCTCCGGCCTCCCCTGTTTTGCACTCTCTTTAGCCTTCTCTGGCGCCACGGCCTAGAACCTAGCGCCGCAATGCCTCCTGCTGATTTTCCATATCAACAACTTCCACACACTAGGGTGAACTTCTGACACGCATAACTTTAATCTCCGACCTCCGATTGGCATAATTCCAACTCCTACAAGTCAATCTAGTCCCAATTTAGCCCTAAACACCAACTTTATCTCAATCCAACTCCATATGGAGATTATGGACTCCTAACACCATTTTAGCCACTTACTGACCAAAACTCATTTCTAACCACCTCTAATTGCCACAAAAAACAACTGGTCGCTCAGAGACCATTCATACAGGTCCAAAATCTCTAAACCAACTAGTCCAAAGAGGTTTCACCTCAAAGGAATCACTCCTCTGAGATTTGACCCCCTTGAATCCCCAACTTGACAAAACGGGATACAAGCCCTAAAACATACCAATCAGGCCCAATTCCAACCTTCATCATACATAACACATACACACAAGAAACAACACCTTTTCCACATTGTGAGCCTTCCTCCGTCCTATTTTCCTCTGGTGCTGCACACAATGCTAAGAAGGATATCATCAGGGGCGTTATAGGTGGCACCGTGGAGAGGAATGTTTCTGGAGAAAAATAAGAATGAACCAGCGCAGGTATGGCGCCGTGGCACAAGTAACAAAACCTGCATCAAAAGTTTGTTAATGCACACGACAAACTTTCGATGGGCATAACTTACCATCTCACCTCTAATGAACCTAATTCCAATTTCTACAGATCACTCTACTCTTATTCTAACCATAGACACTAACATTGTCTTAAAATTCCAGCGTATATAGATATTAGACACCCATGATCAAAATTGTTATTTTTGGACCAAAACTAGCTACTAACACTTCTCAATTCCCAACAATTAACCTTTTGGATATCTAATCTTTTCCAACATGTCACAAATCATACAATAACATTGTTAAAGGAAGTAGTACCCCAAGAAAACCACTATCTTAGATTTTGACTCCCTTAAATCCCAATCTCACTATCTTAGCAATGCACTATAATCATGTATATTTATATATCAACATCCGTCATTCTCACAAGTATGAACATATATATATACATTCACATTGGCTAGTTTCATTCATTACTATTACCATCATCACCATCATCATTATCATTGCCATGTTATCAAATTTTTATGTTCAATTCATTATCATCTAGATTGTCATTATTGTTATTACTAAGATCATATTAACTCTACGCTTTTAACATAACATAAATTGGTATATACAATAATCATGGGTTGAGCCCTTTCCCTCTTGCTTGAAGATATATAGACATACATATATACGCATTTATGCACAAACATATTTAATTAACCATTTCCCATCACTTATCACACTTTTCTGAAGAGATAAAGGGATTTTGAGAAAACTTACTTATCGTGATTTAAAAGCACATATCATGATATGAAAGGTTCAAAACTTATTAAATAAATAAGGTTATTCCCTGGTTACCTCAAGTCACCTGAACACAAGTTCGACACCACGATAGGCCATAGAATCTCGGACTACATTCATACACAAGGAAATGCAAGTCCAAGTCAAACCAACAGGATTCAATACCGAACAAGAACAAACATTTATAAGAACATCAATGTAACCATTAAACCATGTGATGCCACTCAATGCCTAAAAGGCCAATTTTCACTGCACCATAAGTTAACCACTTACCATTGACTTTACTGCTTTTAGATAACTTCTTGAAGCATAAATACCTCAACAAACCAATCACAACCTTACACAATTCATTATACACATATATAAATACAAGCCATACATTTGAATAGAGTCCAACCAACATCCATCCATAAAACCCAACAAAACCAATACACCAGCCACTTACCCAATCATCCTTATGCTCAAATTAACTCCCAAGTCAAGCCATAAGTCCATATAATTCAAATATCACAATAAATCCCAAATTTAGAGGTTAGGGTTTGGAGAATCAACAACATAAACACCCAAAATCTATAACCCAAACCTTGGAGATAACCGACAATAGTTTTGTCACACCCAAAAATGTGGCATGGATGGCACGAAAATGAAGAAAAAGAAAAATTAGCATTCATGACGAAAGCTGATTCAACAGGAATCGCAACCAAAATTTTAAGAAAAATTTTGGAAAAACAATTGAAAAAGGATAAGGATAGTCTATGAATCAAAGTTGGGTTCAAAAGTACGATTGTGAGTAACGAAGGTGTTAGGCACCCCCACAGCACCCATTCCTAAAAAAGGCTACCTTAAGTTGATTATGCAATTTTTACGACTTTTAAAAATTATTTTAATTGCCTTTCAATCATTCACATGTAAAAGTAAATATAAAATAAGAGAAAATGAAAAAAAAATAAAAAATAAATAAAAGATAAATATAAGAAATTGGGAAAAATATAATAAGAGAAAATTATTATTTATTTATAAGAGCGGGCTTGACCTAGAATGATAACCTAGAGCCTACGTATCCTGGGATATGGATCAAAGTCCATATAGTTCAGAATATAAATACGTGTCACTAGATTTGTATTGTTTTATTATAAATATATATATTTTAAGAGAAAGCTTATAAAAAATAATTTATCTTTTCACAAACAAAACAATTTTTAGAATTGGTTGGTGTATTTTAATTTGTAAAAAATAGATTAATTTCTATTACTCACCCTTATCATTTTCTTAAATAAATTTCAAAAAAGAGAGAATGCATGTTTTACTCTAAGATGTGATTAAAATACTTGTCTTGGATATTTTATTTCTTTACTTGGAAAGGAAAATTTTGAAAACAATTTTATTTTTTATTTTCATAAAATCAATTTTAAAATAAAATCAACTAAATCATGTGGTGACTTTATCACTCATAGTTCGTTTATTGATACTCAAATGCCTACAGTGATACCACTCAAGGCATAAAGGATAAAAAGCTTGGAGAAAAAAATATTATTTTCATCATTTTTTATTATAAAAATGGAAATAAATAGGACCAACAGAATACATCCCTTCAAATAAAATAAGATAAAAAGAATTTAAAATATGATTATTACATATATTTTGCAAAAAGAATCAACCAACATATGTGGTGACTTTATCACTCGCAACTTGCTGATTAATACTTAAGTACCCACAGTGTTACCACTCGAAATAAGAAGGCAAAGAAGACTTTATTTTAATTATTTTCATTAGGTTTATTATTTTTAATTAAAAGGAAAATAACCAGGACCATTGAAACCCAAAATATTTTTAAGGTAAGACTTAATCAATATAGATACCATGGTAACTCCTCACTCATAATATAATTAACTTACTCTATGTACCTACGGAGACTCAGTACAAAACACAGGTATATAATTTAAGTGAGTTGGTATTTGTTACATTAGTCATATACAAATCATATTATGAGTAAAGAAATTAAGACAAGATAGAGAAAGAAAAAATCAAAAAAACCATGAGTCATGGGCTTCCATCAGCTTCTTTGCCGTAACCCTTCCTTCATGATTGACCAAGTAATTGACTCTCATATGCCATAAAGGACAAAAGATATTAGCCTAAGTTGTCCACGTGGGGTAATAATGCCAAGGACGCAAGGTTCTCACCAACCAATGCTCATGATAACTACCAATGCTCATGATAACAAACCATTGTTCACACATAAGGCATCACTCATACATGTATAAACCTTTTTGGGGAAAGTTATATGAACCATGGTTACGTAGAAAGCTAAATCTACCCATCCCCTACACGTAACAAAGGATCATGAAACATCTTTGTGACACGTACCACAACAGATGTTGATGCCAGAAAAATCTAAATTGTAGGCTAGATTTCAAGACTATATATATCAGCATAACCAATGAGCACATGACAAGGTTATACCCACAAATAGTAAGCAACTCACAAATCAAAAAACTCAAACTCTCAAATGCTGCAATATTGGGGAACAAACAGAGGTAACAATACTTCCGAAAGACAAGAGATACATGGTGAGCCATGGTCTAAAAAACTGTCGGCAAAAACACAAGTATTTTGACAAAGCATGGACTGTTTATGCATTTTTCAAGAAACCTTTCGTCTCTCGCAAGCATAGTATCAAACACATGCCGGGCATATACTAGAAAAATAATCAAACACAGGCCTCTTTCATTAATCTCCTGGCAAAATACAGCCACCAACATTCAACACCCATATTGTAACCAGGCAAACGTATTTAATCATAACAGATTGATAAACCTCATGACCAACAAGAATCAACCGATAAACTATCAACAGGAGTTACCCAAAATTAATCATGGAATGGACATCCATAAAGAAATCTTAAAGGCATAAAAATTCATACTTGACGTGTGTGTGTTTATTGTTTACTCCTTGGTCTCTTCCCTCTCTCTCAGGTTGTTCCCTGTCTTTCTCTGTTTCTCCAAATTGCCTCCTCTTTGATTCTTTCTCCCGCTGCTTCCTCCCTCCAATTCCTCTCTCCAGATCTCCCTGCTTCTTCCTCCCTCCTTTTGATTTCGCCTCTTCTCTTTATAATCCGAAGTCCCATACCTTGGGTGAAGCGGTCCATTGAGAAATTAAATCAACCCTTCCTCTTTTGCACTACCAATCGTTGACTAGATCTGTGAGATTTTCAGACGGTATTCCTTTCTCGCGTCTTTGCTTCTTTGTATCACTGCTCCTCTTTCATCTCGTCCTACAATGCGTCCTCTGCCACTGATGCAAGGAAAACGATTGGAGAACGCCATCCACGTTCTGATCCACTAGACAATGACGAGAGAGAGGCTGGAGAAGTGGTCGCTTGTTCACTTTAATCAATTTGCTCCCTATTGTCCTCTACACATCACCCCTAACCTCCCCTACGTCTATGCTTTCTATCGCGAGAGAGGAAAAAGTTTTGGGGCTCGCAAGGTCAAACACCGAAGGCTTCAGGGTGTGGCTCAATTACATTGTTATTACTATTATTATTATCATCATCATCATCTTATCAAATTTTCTACATCTAAAAAAATCTCGAAAAGATTCTACCTTTTTTTTTTATATAAATAAAGGAGACTACAAGAAAAGAAAAGGGTTGGATTTTGATAAGACTAAAAGATATAGGGTTTTTCTTCTTTTTTTTTTTGTTTTTAAGGTTAAAATGTAAGATTTTTATTTTTAAGAATTCTAAAAAATGGGAAATTAATTTTTTATTTTTTATTTTTAAAATCCTAAAGAAGAAGGATTAGATTTAAATAGGAATTCTGAAAAAAAGGAATATGATTTTTCTTTATTCTTTTTAAAACTAAAAGGTATGATTTTTATTTTTGAGAATTCTAAAAGAAAGGAAATTAATTAATTTTTTGGTTTATGTCTTTTTTTTGGAAAAATCCTAAAGAAGAGGGATTAAATTTAGATAAGAATTCTAAAAGAAAGGAAATTAATCTTTTATTATTTTTTTAAATCCTAAAGAAGAAGGATTGGATTTGGAGGATATTTTTTGGATTTTTCTCTAATTTTAATAAATTTGTATTCAAATTAAAATTAAAAGGAAAATTTGCATTCTCTTTTTTTCCTAATTTTTGTAAATATCTTGACAAAATACGATGTTCATAACTTTATTAAAGTATTTAGACATAATCTAATCAGTTGAAATTCACTCAATCTCATACATCACAATCACCACCTCAAAATACCCAAAAATAATCGGTGAAAATGGAGGAGAATATAAAGAAATCTCCATACCTTGTTGATTCTGTTGAATCAAGAAGTTTTGATGATTCCAAACCAACATTGAAAAGCTTGGATTGAAGATATCAAAGGAGCTCAAAGTGTCTCAAGTGAAGAAAATCTGAGTAATCATTGCTAAGATAGTTGTAGAATCTTTTGTCATGGGTAAAAAACTTTGATTTGGTGGAAAAACGTTTTAAAATCTTGATTTTATGTTAGATTTTGAAATATCTAAAAAATACCCACCAACAGACGAAGTTTGAAAATATTGCATTAAGCTGTCATGTTGGAAATTCAAACTTTGGCTTTGGAAATTCGAATTTTAAGTTAAAACTGAATAAATCTGAAGAGATGTTCCTTTGATAAACGAATTTTGATTTTCCAAAATTCGAATTTTCATAAAAGACTGAAAGAAGCTACTAAGCAACAGACGAACTTTGAGCTTTGAACATTCAAATTTCAGACAAAATGAAATTTATGAAAACTGAAGAAATTCGTCTGAAACAATGTTAAAGTTCATCTGAAATCAAGATTATTCTGAGTTTCAAAATTGCTCACTGACAAACGAACTTTGAACATGGACATTCGAATTTCAGAAGCTAAGATTGTGAGTCTGTAGCAATGACATGTTGACATACGAATAACAAAGTTTTGAAACTTCGAATGTTGAAGTAAGTCTGAAGAGAAGACTCTCTGACAGACGAACTTCACTCTTTCAAAATTCGAATTTCGAAGAAAGTAAACTACTGTGCTTTCTGAGCCTGCTGAGAACAGACGAATTGTGGGACTCCAAAATTCGAATTTCGAGGGCACCGTAGAAAATTGAAAACACTGTTCACACTTAACAGAAAAACTTTCTTCTTGAAAATTCGTATGTCACAACACGGAAACATTTTCTAAGTTTCAAAATTCGAATTTCACTTCATGAACAGACAAACTTCAGTATATCAACGTTGGAAGCTTTAACCTTCGGTTTCTTCGAAATTCGTCTATTGACCGACCAAAATTCAAATTTCAGTATATCAGAAGCATTAAATGATGTTGGTTAACGGATAGTTTTTCAGAGTAACCGTTGGATAACTTCTCCAACGGATAGATTTTGTCTCTAACGGACATGAGACCTAAATCTATAAATATAATATCATTTGAAGTTATGGGTAACGAATCAAACTTGTATATACTGAAACTCTGCCAAATCTTCTTCTCAAAAAGCTTTTACCCTCTCAACTTCAATATCTATACTTTAATCTTCATATTTACTCTATTCAAGAGAGTTATATCTTTGTAAATAATCTAATCTTCATCTGGAAGATAGATTTACTTGTGAGGGGATATCACAAAGGGATTGGGAAGCACATTGTGGAAGTGCTTAGAGAGATTGAGAAAGCTCTAGAAAATAGAGCACAAGCTGTGTACTGTGTCATTTGCAAGAAGCCCGTTGAATTCTTGCAGTATAGTGAAAAATCTCAAAAGATGTCTTGGGGACTGGATGTAGGTCAAGTGGATAGACCGAACCAGGATAAATTTCTGAGTGTTCTTCTCCTTATCATTACTTTTTCAGTTTACTCTGCTTTTACGTTTCTTTCATTATACCTTGCTTTCTTCACCTGTTTCACTTTGTGCAGAAAATTTTTAATCTTTCCAATTTACCCCCCTCTTGGAAAGTCAGCCTAACTAACAGATTCAAACTTCCTAGGGCCTAAAACCTCCTCTTCCATCTTCAAAAACCAAGCTCTAGCAAAGCTCTCTCTGAAAAACCAAAACTCTCTCCGTTACATTGAACTAGTTCATGTCTAATTTAAACAGACCCTTCAACCGGCGTCATGGCTTACGATAAGCCCACCACAGTGTAAGCCTTCTCTGTCTTAAATCTACTTTGACCAAATATGAGCTCTTGCAGCAGCGTAGAGTGCTTCTATCTCTTTTCTCTTCTTGCTTCATTTCTCATGTGTTTCTCCGATCCTGGTCCATTCCTTCAATGCATATACATGTCCAAGATGTTAAGATGTGGGTTGTTATAAAACTAAATCATGCATGACCACATAGCATAATCCAATTTAGCATGCTTAGACAATTAATAACAAAATTTACAGCCCTTGGATAGCACATTTTCCAAACAAGTAACATCCTAAACCATGCAAGAAAACCATAAAAAACATAATACATTAACTACAACATACATAACCATGGTTCTTGTTGACATTAACTACAATTTCATACAAAAAATCTACCTAACCATAGAATATATAGATCCTTAATACAAAATCATAATCAAAGTCAACAATATCTAATTCAAACTCAAATCTAATATAACCTAACCATAGAATCAACATTAGATTCAAGAAAAGAAAAGAAATTACCATAGTAGAAGAAACTCCCCAAATCCACTTTGATGCCAATGAACTCTAGCTCCTTGCTTCTAACCCTCTTCCATAATAACCACGGGTTCTTTACTCCACCACAAGCTAGCTTCTCTCCAAACTATGAAGAGAATTTCACACATCAAAGAGAAGAGGTAGGAAATGAAGGTTTTATGAAGAAATGGTGGTAGAAAACGATGGAAATGAAGTGTATATGGTATGAGTATGTATACTAGGAAAATATGGGAAAAAGTGAGATTCATGCATATGAAATTCCAAATAAATAAATGATCCCTAGGGTTGTATTATTCTTAATTATTTTTCAATTTTACCGTCAATAACCCAAATTCTAATATATTGATAGATTGTAGAGGTGGATCTTGGAGGTTAAAGTTGTATTTGTATTTTTTAAAGATTATTTATGTCAAAATGATATTCAAATATAAATTCTTGGTAATATCTCTTTTTTGGCCATGAATTCTACGGTAATATTTTGAATATATATAAAGAAAATTACATTTTGTTACAAAAAATGTGATAAAAAAAATTAAATTATTGAATTTTTTGTTATTTATAAAAATTATTTTAATTAATTATGTAATTATATATATTTTTTAATTAGTTATTGATAAACATAAACTCTTATAAACTTACTGTATGAATCTACGATATAAGTACACATCTCATTTACGAGTTTACGTAAACTTACGAGTTTAACAACCTTTCACTAAACCTGCCGATAATTTTGCTTATGACCCTAAAAATTTCTAGACATTGCCCTAGTGTGCATGTTTAGCTAATGTTTAATTTAATAAAATGTTGAAATTTTTAAATGATAAGTTAATAAAAGGTACAAATAATTAATTAGTGGCCAGGAAAAAAAGTACACATAAATATATATGCACACTTGATAATTAGTCCATATCAATAAGCATACCTGATAATAATTATTGATGAGCAGTCAAGGGTATATGCATACTTCATGAGTAATTACTCAACTAAATTGTTCAGTTGTATTTTATTTATGACTTATCAATAAAATAATTTTTGATAAATTAATTACATATACAGAGACAGTAACTCTCCA
The DNA here is from genome assembly GCA_026686845.1 of Adenanthera pavonina. Lineage (NCBI taxonomy): Eukaryota > Viridiplantae > Streptophyta > Magnoliopsida > Fabales > Fabaceae > Adenanthera > Adenanthera pavonina. Next base: position 19,363,154 of record JAIVEN010000017.1, read on the forward strand.
CAAAATAAGAACCAACTTATTAAATTTTGAATTTAAAATTTAAAATTTAAATAAAATTATAATTATTCAAGTAAAAAAATAATCATATAATTATTGATAATTGATTAATTAAATTAAAATAGATTAAATTTTAATAAACTCATCCTAGCGTTTTCTAACAGAATTCTTTCCACAAGTACAATAAACACAAAAAATTGTCTGAAAAGAAAAAAAGCGTTAAAAACAATCTGCAAGTTTGAGCACAGCATGAAGATAAAATGTATAATTAACCTTAAATCCAAAACCCAATTCAAAATTCGTCCTTAATATCACCCTAACTTTCACGCCTCTAATGCAACATGGCTTGAGAGAATGAAATAAACCGAAAACGAATAAACTGATAAAAGTGATTTTGTAGATGACACATACATTTTTTCAATAAAAAGAGAATAAAAAATAATTGCTATTAAGTAATGATAGTAATGGTGCCTTAGAAAAAATTGAAAGAATAAACAATAAATCACTTTAATTTTTCTTTGAATTTTGATCATACCAAATGGTGCCTTAGAAAACATTCTTAAAGAGATTTTTTCTCTTAGGACTATCCATGGAAGCAGACCAAATTGAAAACCATCTCTTGGATGTCGGCCACTGAAGCTAGACCCATTAAGATCAACCCATTTGAGAAGTCAGAACAGAATCAAATAGAATAGGAATGTCAAACTGGGTCGTTAACGTAACTGGAGTTTTAATATTAGACATAACTTACAGCGGGAATCCTTTTCTACATTAGTTTTGAAATACATTCCTACATCAGACTGTGCTTTTCTTCACAATAATCAATATATAATATAAAGTATGATGAAACGGAACTGTTCATAAAACAAATAGTGCAACTCCATCTTTTTAAATTCAATATCTCTAGAACTAAATAAAATGTCTGCGTGTCCTTACACGCAGATACAAGGGGAGAAAAATCTAATTGGAGAAAATTATAAGACTAATTTATCGCAAATTAATTACACATTTTAAAATAGTGATGAAAATGTTTTTACCCCCTAGACATTTTACAAATTTCCACATACGGTTCATTTTTATTAGTAACAATCTCATGCAATTTATAGCTTGCTCTTCATAGATAGCTGTTACTTTCTTCGAAGAAGAAGATATCCATTAAGGGCCCAAAAAGCATAGAGAACAAAGATTGTGAATGAGAGATTCAGTGCATCACATTTCCATCAAAGCCTAACACACTAATAATACAAATGAGAAACAAAATCTATTAGAATCTTACGTAGTTCTAAAATGGCTACCACAGTTCACTTGTGTAAGGCACAAAGGCAATTCTTTTCACCCACATCGGACGCAATACAACGAGGCTGGCATTTCCCATCTGCAAACCACATGGCTCGCAGCTCCACAAACCCGTCCAGAAATTTGTCAAGCTTCTCAACTGTAATGTTCGGCATCACCACAACATGAGCAATGTTTCCTTGGCATGCCAATTGCCACTTGCGAGTAAACTGCTCATCATGTGGCCGCTCAAATACAACTGTGCTGCTCAGCTCGTTGAGCATTGCACCAATCCCAGCGTCTCTAAGGCGGTCTTTCAAGTAATGTGCATTCCTCAAGCATTTCTGTACTTCTTTCTGGAAACCTCGGTATCCCTTTTGGTTTAAGGTGTACCAGAGGAAGATGGGAGCATGGCCGTTCCGACTGCCCATGATTGTGGCATCCCTAGAGGCTAGGTACTCCACATTCCTGGAGAGAACATTGATATGCACCAATCTTGTAATCTGCACACCACAAGGCATAGGGCACCCCACAAATTTGTGGCCAGAAACACTGACACTGCCAATAGGCTTCTTAAACGTAACTTGTGGTGCCTGCCATTGCCTCAAATAAAGAAAACAAGTCGTCAAGTCAGTTACCAGTCAGCAGCCACCATAAAAGAGAACAACACACAGTAAGAAACCAAATTTCCATGTGCCAAAACCAAATTTCCATGTGCCAAATCAATTATTAGCAGGACAAAAAGAAGCATAGGAGAGCACATTCAACACGTACACGTTTGACAAAAGGCATCATGAGACCAAACAAAGCTCCATCACAATGGATGTAGAATCGGTCACGCGAAAACCCTGCTTCTTCAAGTTTCTGTATCACTAGATCAAGATCATCCACAGCTCCTTTGACAGTCGTGCCTGCAAGATTCAAGTGTAAGCACTAGAATCAACAGAGTAAAGCTGTGGGGGAGTGAGTGAGTGTGAGTGTGAGTGTGTGTGAGAGAGAGGGAGAGGGAGAGAAGGAGGGAGGGAGAGAAGCAGAAACTCACCAATATTCACATTTACAATTGCAGGCTTGTCTTTATTACGAAGAATCTTGGCCTTGAAATCATCACAATCAATCTCCCCAGAACAGAGAGTGTCAATTTTCACACATTCCATTCTGTACATTCGAGCAGCTTTGAAAACAGAATAATGTGATTCCCGTGAGCTATACAGAATTCCATCTGGGAAAACCTCTCTCCTGCAGGTATTTTCACCCCATATTAAGCATTTACTAATTTATAAAATATTAACCTAATTAAAATTGTATGAAACTAACCCCACTAGAATGCCATGAAGATTGCCTTCTGTACCACAGTTTGTTATATAGCCCCAGTACTCATTTTTCTCGATCTCCCACAATCGGGCAAACCAATCCAAGACACCTACTTCAAACTGCCGTGAGTGGACACCATAGTTGCTTTCAATGAATGGATCTCCCAAGTTGTTTATAGAAAAGTGCTGCAGCTGTGCAAGTGCACCATAGTCGAAATCTAAATTGTAGGGATAACCTGTAATAAGTAGTTCATCAAAATTTAGAAAAAGGACCTTGAAGGTTAATGGAAATCTGAACTTCAAAATTTGACCAGCCTCATTCAAATTCATGCATAACAGGAAGCAAATATTATATCAATGCATTTTTGTAGATTATAAAATAACTTCTCTAAACATGAAAGATCATAAACATTTTATATTTCCCTCTAAAGAATGGAGCAAGTATTCTTTATTAAAAAAGAGAATGCGAATGCAGTCATCAGTAAAATGCTCTGCTTGTAATGGGAAAAAATTGCTCTATAGTCTACTTTATATTTCTATGTGATTCAGCTAATTGTTAGCCAACCTTCTGATGCATTTCTAAGATAACTAGAATCTCATAAACCAAAACCTAAAAGAAATTCTACAGAACAATAGCTTTTCCGTTATGAACCATTTGCATGACACATCAAATTCAACAACATAAACATCAGAAATGGACCGAAGAAAGCAATTAGAGTAAGAGGAGACATAGTCAAACCTAAATGATGCATTGTCCTTTCCATCAGAGATTTCCTGTATCTAGCCAAAACACTAGCCATATAAGCTTCCCTCTCCCCTGTAACCTCATCATCAGCATCTGGCTCTGTAACTTCCAGGCATGTGGTATGAACATTCCTCCCTAGTACTATCTCCCTTTTACTTTTATCCTCAGTCATCTGGGTCACTATACTAACACTTCCATTGTTTTCAACTATGGGTGGTACTGGATCTTTAATCACAGTCGTTGGATCAAAATCCTCAGGCAATGGCTCCACTGCTCCATTGATGCTCCTCTCATCAGCCAGAACATCTACACTTCTCAACATTTTGCTAGTTGTTGCACAATAATGACCTGAAAGGAAAATAACACAGCAATGGATTTTGACTGAAAAAACTCCCAATGCAAACAAAACATCAAGAGACAGAAACCTATAAGTGCAAATGGAGAAACTATAGGGGTTTTAGACATAATGCCGAATCTTTATGAGGAAAAGAATAAGCAATATATAACACATTCTCAATTTCTAGAAAATAATTTTTCCCTGAGCGCAAGATTGTATAAGGAAGTTAAATAAGCCTAAATTGAAGCCTCTAGACCGCAAAACAATGCCATATGAACAATGAATCACCTTTAAATCAGTAAGAAATCAATGCAAAGTTCATTTAAATCCAAACAAACAACGTCCATTTCACAAAATAGCTTACAAAGTTTAATTGCTAACGCAGAAGAAACCAAAATAAAGTTATTAGGTACATACGTAGTTCAACATAAACAACATTAGCAATTCACCATTCTCAGGCATATGGAAGCTCTGAATTTAACAAGATGTTAAGAATAACATGCAGATTACAGTTATTTGCAGTAAATCATCACATTGGACTGAATATACAAACTAAGGGAACTTCCCTTAATCAAAGACGAAATAAAGTAAACTAAACCACAAAATAATGATGAATAACCACAGAACTACAAGCAACTTCCTTGACAATAAAACCAGAAATATTCAAACATTTAGAAATACCAAAGGAGGATGAAATTAAACAGGCTGAATGAACGAAGCATTGCTATACAGAGGTTAATCTGCTCACACAGACAAAAATAAACCAATCAAACGAAGAAGAAATTAAGCAAAATTTACGGATCTAAGCATCCGAATCATACCGGATGTAATCTTAATCAACAACTCAGGAAACTCACTTATCAAACAAAATTGCTGTCCAGCAGAAACCAGAATCAAATAAAATTAAAGATATTAAAACCAACCTCACGGCAGGGTTCAATCGGCAAGAGAGAAGCTATAAGAGGAATTTCCGAATACTGAAACCAGCTTCCAATAAAGCTGGACTGTTTAATATTCACCTCCGAATAGCTAAACTTGCAGAAACGGCCTGAGAAGTACGGATTGGGGACAGGGAGTGAATGGAGCGAGCAATATGAAATGTGCACAATGAAATCCAGATCTGAAGAAAGTGGAAGAAGAAGAAGAAGAAAAGAATACCTGCAATGCGTGGAATGGTTCAAAGAAGAGAGATTGGGTTCGGACAGAGCGTGTGGGTTTTGGCGTGTATGGCCGCAACGCAAGTCGCAAGAGAGTCGGGATGCCGAAGCTTCGGGCAGAGAAAGCTGGTACTTACAGGTGCGGATGTCACGCGCCTTCGACGTGGCCGTGGTTGCATGTGTTGCACAGTGGGATTCCAGACGTGGACCTCCCATGTGATTCTTTGCTGTGGAATCTTCTGATTGGGCCCTTTCATATTTTCCAAAAAAAATTGAATTTCTTATTCTTGGATCCCCAAGTCCCCCCTCCAATCACAATATTGTCAAATTAGTACCTCTAAAAGTTAAAATCATTCAAAAGCATCTAGGTCCTTATAGATAAGTAAAAAAAAAAAAATTTACCAAAATATCCCTTCCCCTTTCCCCTTTTCTCCTCCCAACCTTACCGTCGCCGGCACCAGCGCCGACGCCGATGACATCGCCGGACGTCTGATCACTGGTGATGTTGCAGGAGGTTTGGTCATCGGAGGTCTAGTCGCTGGAGCTCCGGTCACCGGTGACAGTGCCAGAACGGTGAAATATTTTAACTTGAAAAAATAGTTTTTGCCACTTGGAAATTTAGTTATCTCCACTTGGAAAATTAGTTATCGCGAGTTAGAAATTTAGTTATTCCCACTTGGAAAATTTATTATCTACACTTGGAAATTTAGTTATCTTCACTTAGAAATTTAGTTATCCCTACTTGGAAAATTAGTTATCGTCAGTTGGAAATTTAGTTATTCTCACTTGGGAAATTTATTATCCACATTTGGAAATTTAGTTATCTCCACTTGGAAATTTAGCTTTCTCTACTTAGGAAATTAGTTATTGCCAATTGGAAATTTAGTTATTCTTACTTGGGAAATTTGTTATACACACTTGGAAATTTAGATATCTCCACTTGGAAATTTAGTTATTCTCACTTGGGAAATTAATTATCACCAGTTGGAAATTTAGTTATTCTCACTTGGAAAATTTGTTATCCACACTTAGAAATTTAGTTACCCCCACTTGAAAAATTAGTTATTGCCAATTTGAATAATTAAATTTCCAAGTGTGGATAATAAATTTTCCAAGTGGAAATAACTAAATTTCCAACTGTGGATAACAAATTTCCTAAGTGAGAATAACTAAATTTCCAACTGGTGATAACTAAACTTCTAAGTGGAGAGAACTAAATTTCCAAAGTGTGGATAACAAATTTCCCAAGTGGGAATAACTAAATTTTCAATTGACGATAACTAATTTTCCAAGTGGGGATAACTAAATTTTCAAGTGGAGATAACTAAATTTTTAAGTGTAGATAACAAATTTCCCAAGTGGGAATAACTAAATTTCCAACTTGCGATTACCAATTTCTCAAGTGGAGATAATTAAATTTCCAAGTGACAAAAACTATTTTTCCAAGTGAAAATATTTTACTATTCCGGCACTATTACCGATGACCAGAGCTCTAGCGACGGGACCTCCGGTGACGTTGCCAGTGATCGGACCTTCGGTGATGCCGTTGGCGCCAGCGCCGGTGAGATTGGGAGGAAGGGGGGAAAGGGGAAGGGATATTTTGGTAAAAAAAATTTTTTTTAATTACCTATAAGGACCTAGGTCCTTTTAAAGGATTTTAACTTTTAGAGATACTAATTTGGCAATATTCTGGTTGGAGGGTCCCAAAGTGTTTTTTTTCCTTTAGTTATTCCCACTTGGGAAATTTGTTATCCACACTTGGAAATTTAGTTATCTCCACCTAAAACTTTAATTATCACCAATTAGAAATTTAGTTATTCTCACTTGATAAATTTGTTATCCACACTTGGAAATTTAGTTATTCCCACTTGGAAAATTTGTTATCCACACTTGAAAATTTAATTATTCAAATTGGCAATAACTAACTTTTCAAGTGTGGATAACTAAATTTCTAAGTGTGGATAACAAATTTTCCAAGTGAGAATAACTAAATTTCCAATTGACAATAACTAATTTCCCAAGTGAAAATAACTAAATTTCCAAGTGGAGATATCTAAATTTCCAAGTGTGGATAACAAATTTCCCAAGTAAGAATAAATAAATTTCAAACTGGCGATAACTAATTTCCTAAGTGGAGAAAGCTAAATTTCCAAGTGTGGATAATAAATTTTCCAAGTGGGAATAACTAAATTTCCAACTGGCGATAACTAATTTCCCAAGTAGAGATAACTAAATTTTCAAGTGGAGATAACTAAATTTCTAAGTGTAGATAACAAATTTCCCAAGTGGAAATAATTAAATTTCCAACTTGCGATAACTAATTTTTCAAATGGAGATAACTGAATTTCTAAGTGGCAAAAACTATTTTTCCAGGTGAAAATATTTTACTGTTCCGGCACTGTCACTGGTGATGGAGCTCCTGCGACCAGACCTCCGATGACCAAACCTACGGCGACGTCATCGATGATCAGACCTCCGGTGATGTCGTCGGCACCGGCGCTGACAACAGTGAGGTTGGGAGGAGAAAGGGGGAAAGAGAAATGGATATTTTGGTAAAAAAAAATTTTTAATTACCTATAAGGACCTAGGTCCTTTTGAAAGATTTTAACTTTCAGAGGTACTTATTTGACAATATTCTTGTTAGAGGATCCCAAAGTATCTTTTTCCCTTAGAAAAATATTATTACACATCCTCACTGTGTCAGATTATTGACATTTTTATAAGAAAAAATCATTTGAATTAAATATAGTAATAAATTTTCAGCTTATTAAATCTATTTTATTTTCTTATAATTTTTTTTTTATTTTATTGAAACACTTAAATTTTCTCGCTTCATTGAAATACTTCAATTTTTTCCAGTTAATTTATTTGATGCGGAATGTTTGGATTGGATCTTTCAGATTTTCCGACCCAAGATCAATTTTCTTGGATTCCCAAGTCTCACAAATTAGGAAAAAGTTATTACACATCCTCACCGTGTCAGATTAATGATATTTTTATAAAAAAATTTAAATTACATATAGTAATAATTTTTTAGCTTATTAAATTTATTTTATTTTATTGAAATACTTAAAATTTCTCACTTCATTAAATACTTCAATTTTTATTCCTTAATTAATTTATTTAATTCAAATATTTATATTGCTGAGAATTAAACTTAAAATACATATTATTTGAAAAATATGTAATAATTTTCAAATGGAAAAAATACACTTTTGATTCCTCAACTTTATACTATGTTTCATTTTGGCCCTTTATTTTATTTTGTTTCTTTTTGATCATTTATTGTTTAATATAATCAAAAGTTTCTCTATGGATAATTATGTTATAAGAAAATACTAACAAAACATTATTTAATGTTGATATATCAATATTTATTGCTAAGTTATCAATATTTCTAATTAATCTTGGATTTAAAATATTGTTTAATTAAATTAAAAGATTAAAAATAAATAATTACAATAATTAATTTCTAAACAAAACTTAATCTTAATTTTTTTGTCATAAAAAAATAAGTTAGATAAATATGTAAGTATTACAAAATATTTTGTTAGGATTTAAAAATAATTTGTTAGCATTTTCTACTATTATAATTAACGGTCTTTTCATATGAGATTGTGTTTCATGTTGTTGTTAGATAATTGCCTCCAATTCAAGAATCTTAGCTGCAGCGTCAGAGTGGCGGCGTTTGGTCCTGGAATAGACCCTGTTGGTGACACCAAATCCAATATCTCTAACACGTCTAGGGTGTTTAGGGAGCTCCAGTACTTGGCTAAGTACATCCAACCTTGATTTGCTCACTTTTAAAGGTCTGATTTGAAATCTGGTTCTATGAAAATAAAACAAGAAATAAATTTTTTTCTTCTAAAAATTGAGATTTTAAATCATTTTTGTAAAGTAACATTGACTATTTTTTCAACAACTTTCGAAACATTCTCATTCTCAATAATCCCTTCTTTGTTTTTCTTGTATTCTGACCACAGTTCATGATGAGGTTCTTTTTCCCACGTGGATCCCTCCTTCAATACCTATGCATTCACACAAATAATAAATGAGCATTCGAATAAATTTAAGTATTGACAAACATAAGATATACATGTACTTACCAACTTCCTCTCTATTCCAAAGTATCCCAAATGGCCAACTCTATAAGGGTATTTGACTCTTTATCCTTTGACTATTTGCTTCACTTAAATCAAATAATTATAAACAAAGAGTATTAGAATATTTAAATATTAATAGAAAAAAAATTGTTCACCTTAAACTTCTCTTGACACCGCAGATTGATAAAGTCATCTCAGTGTTCATGTTTTATATAGATTCTAAATTCTGCATGTGGATGCTCAATGATGTTACCAGCTTCATCTTTCATAAAGTGCCTCATCAAGATATATTTTAATTACATATTGAAATCCGTACCTTTTGATATATATACACTCTATGGCTTTCATCAACGTTAAAAGCGGACTACAAAACAAAATACTTAAATTAATTATAATAGGTTTGCATGCATAAAAAAAATGTATCTAAGTACTAAAATTAATTATAATTACCACTATGTCTCGGAAAACTAAATCCTTCATAGCAAAGGGGACTTTCCTCCAATCATCCTATTATGGATGGCTAATAGGCACTTTCAACTTTGCAGCTACTCTGATATAGCTACTTAACTTATTCCCACCTTCATTCACTGGATGATTTTTGTAATTCCATTCCACATGAATCTTGTTTCTAGTATCTCATGCATGACAAACCTCTTTCATTATTGTCAAACCACATCGGTGCTTCACCATCTCTCGTTGTAATGTGACACGCTTAGCCATATTTACCTATAATAATATTAAAAAAAGTAATTAAATAAGAAGATCATTATATTAAATAACGAAAAGAAATTGAAGGCAATATACTTCTCTTATTAGGTCTCTCAACATTAATGTGTGCATTATACTCCAATAATAAAAAAGGATTTTATGGAATTACATGTCGATTATCAAGTGGAACAACATTCTTCATTACAAATCGACTATTCTTTGGTCTCTTGTATATGGCATATCTCTTTTATTAATGACAGTAGTTGAGTTGAATTCTTTGGGATAGCGTTTGGAACAATTTCCATCAACTATACATGGTGAATTTGGATTGCACAATTCACAAGGACCATGCATCATGAAATTACTTACTGCATCTTATAATTTGGGGTTCTTCTCCTTATCAGGAATCTCTGCAAAAATTACTCTATCTATCTCCCTTGGAGTAGGAGTTTTATCTTGTTCACACAAGAAGACCAATATATGAGCATGCAATAGTCCTCATTTTTGGAATTCAATAGTATATATGACTACAAAAAAATGTTACAATAAATTCTTACTATTCAAAATGAAAAAAAGATATAATACAAACTTGCAATTACATAAGAGATTAAGTCATTTACCTGCTCTAATTTTGCCAAAAATATTATTCATTTGAATGTCTTTTATCATCCTATCAAGCTTCATATGGAAAACTCTACATGCAATTACAACACAATCTTCTAGCTTAAGATTTCGCTTTTCCAAGAATCTATCAACTTCAGGCCATTTTGGGATTATAGGTGAATGTAATAAAAAGATCTGGACATCCGACCCATCTACAAATAGCCATAGCATCCTGATAATTCTGAATAGTATACAAAGTACCACCAACAAATGATGATAGTAAGATAACTCTCTTTTCCATACCCAATGGATTAGTCTCACCCCTAAGAATAGCATCTGCTAGACCATTGTATATTTATGCTCTTAAATGCTTTTGATTGTTTTTTTATATATGAAAGCATTTATGCTTCTATCATAGCATATCCATCAACCAGAAAGTGCTGAAATAATTTGCCAGAATAAAGGATTGAGGAATCAATTTGCCTTTCATGTATCTTATAAGCAAAGTACTCTCTAGGTGTTACTTTGATTCTCTTCGAAGTACCTTCCATTCGCTCTTCATTGTATGGAATATCATTGCTATATCCTCCTACCCCATGAGGGAATAATAATGGATATTGTAGTGGAAGATACAATTGATGAGTTTCTGAAATTTGTTGCAGCAAACCTGTCTTATATTGAATAATAATATCTCGACCCTCATCAGTATCACCTATGTCTTTGACAACTTATGCAACAACCTCAGTAGAATTTGTCGGTAAGTTGTAACTCCTATCATTACCACGCTTGTACAAAAATCTTATCTTTAACTCCTACATGTTATTAGCTATTATAGTATCTCTTGCTAATCTAAAAGTCTGCACAAGTGGATTATTACAATCTAACATATCCTTCAACATTTGAACAATATCAACATCATAACTATGTCCTTGATCAGGTTGTCTGTCAAACAAAGATACATATATTGATATTACTTTATATTCTTAGCTCAAATAAATAAACAATTCTAGAATTCAAACAAAATAGATATAAAATACTCAACTCAACATACCCAATCAGAGCCATCTTGTTTGATACTTCATTCTCAGTATCATAAATATACAATTGTGCAAATTTAGGAGTTGAACCACTGACTAGAAGTAAGCTGCCAATTAAGTGAATGTTCTGACCACTCATTCTATAAACATATGGTCCTTGACTATTACTGATGTCTTTATCCACTATACCTCCCATGGATGTAAATGCAAACATCATGTTGTACATTCTAATACTTTGCTTGAAATGCTTGCTTCGTTGATCAGAACCATGTAATAATGTATACAATGAAATAGGAGGATCAAGAGGCACATGCAATTTGATTTTCCCTTGAAGACAACATTGTCCAAATTTAGGTATCCTTGATACAACATTCTTCCTTAATCTTTCTCCATACCACATATGTGCATGACAATACTAACATGTATACACATGATTGCCAAAGTCCCAATATTCTACATTGAATACAATATTAAAATATATAAAATCCATTCTAATATTATTATTCATATTTCTGTATAATAAACATGAATTTAACAATAAAAAAATTAAATATAAATTTTATTATAGTAACTTCCTCTTTATAATCTGAGTCATTTAAATTGTTTCCTATATGATTGAACGATAATAAAATCAATCATTATTTTAAAAGCTAAGGAATAACCTACTAAAAATCACTTCAATATACATTAGTTGTCGATGAATTACATTTATCTAGTTGCGTCAATTAGGAAGAAAACTAATCATCTAATGTCCTTGAATGAACAATAAGAGGGTTTCGAATAAAAATATATACAAAATGGGTACATGGATTTTCAGTTAAAGATCAAAACTAATGTTATGAATGATTATTAAAAAAAATAATCTTCAAAAACTTTAAATTTATAAGATCAGATAAATTTTTCTTAACATTCAAATTCATCATACATATATGTGTGTGTATTCATAAGAAGATTTCCATATAAATACCATTGACAGCAATGCGTCTTAGATCTCTATCACCATCCCTTGTAGAATGGAACACATGCCCTGCATTAGGAATGAAATCTTTTATGGTTGCGAGAATTACTGGCTGTAAATACTAATATTATACTTCAAAATAAATATTAAATAATATTGTGATCGAAATACATTCAATTCTGATTACTTCATGAAAATTATATAAGTATATATATGGGTGTGGGTCTTAGTTTGATGGAAAACCATATATATATTTGAAAATATAAAAATATGCATAAAAAAAACTCACCATTTGTGATACTAGATAATGGAGATTTGTTAATGGGTACTCTTATAGTATTGCAACTACCATTACTACCAGAAGCCTTATGATTTGTTTTGCTATTAGTTGAAATAAAACAACAATTGATAACAAATATAAATATTTGGTACAGATCAACTAAAAACTAAAATTAAATAAACAAAAAGCTAAATTAAATAAACAAAAATTTTAAGGTAATAATTAAAAAAGTTTACTTGATTAATTATATAGATAGTACCAAATGAAGAATTCTCCTTATTTCATATAGAACTCTTTTCCTTCAGAAGTTCCTTCCTGACCTTACGTGCAGCAATGGCATTTGATAAATCCATGTATGAAAGAAAATAAGGAATATATATAGAACCTATGTAAATAATACTATTTAAATTAATAAATAATAAGACATACTAAAAAGGACTATACTCAGAAAAAACTGTGAAATATGAGTAATAGATCTATATATAAATAGATAGATGTATGTGATAGATAATGCAAAATATATTAAGACTCATTTCAATAAATCTCAAATGTATATACTGATTAATATATATATTTTATATAAATTCACACATTTCACATTAAAATTAAACAAAGTGTTATAATCAATTTTTCACATTTTATTTCCATTCATGCATCATCATCATCATCATCATCTAGTCAAACATATCTTTGACATAATATTTTATTCAATGTTATGTCATATGAAACCCAATTATTATTCGATTATAAAATATCATTCTATAGAATACTAATGTTTTTCATTTTTATTCCACCAAAAATTATTTCCCTAGGTAGTATAAAATTACCAACATTTAGGTTTAGGTTATATTTGGTAAGATAGAGCAATTTTGAAAAAAATGAAAAAGGGTGAAGGAAAAGGAGAGAAGAGTTCTATGTAAAGACTATTTTTATTTATATAAAGCTCAAATAATATATACCAAATATATTATATAAGGGTTTTTATCTCATTCCCTCTTTCATGAAACCCCTTTCATGGAAAATCAAATAAATTAAAAATCAATCATATATATTTGGACTATTTAAACAATCAATTTAATTAATATTATACAAACATGAAATGCATTTAATAAATAATTGACAATAAAATGAAATTCATAAATCAGTATATGGATTTATCAATCAATTGAATGGATAAACTGAATAAAATCCCTTTTTGTTGGGGAAAAAAGTAAATAGAAATCATATTTATATATTTAGATTTGATAGAAATTATAAACTAAATCAAATGTTAGCACATAATCAGTTTGGACAAAGTTCAAAACTTACATATGATATTAAATACAAAATCAACAATAGAAAAAAGATGATCATGAATGAACTCTATTCAAGTAGATAAACAAAAAGACAATTAACACATAATCAAATCAATTTTAAGAAATGGTTAGAGTCACCAAGGATCAATTTACATGTCAGTAATGTGGCGTCTTCATTGATTTGAATAAAAATATGGACATAGTCACCCACAAAATAAACATATGGATATTGTAACACCCCTCATGATATCTTTTTTAGCATTGTGTGCAGCACCGGAGGAAACAGGACGAAGGAAGGTTTAAGTGGAGTCTGAAAGAGCTCCAAGCTGCAGCTTGAAGTAGAGCCGCTGCAGCGAGAGTGAGTCCAGTGGTGTGGTTTCAGTTGAACTTGTGGCGCCACGGCGAGATTCAGGATTTTTATTTAAATCTGGATCATTTTGGACGATTGGGAAAGAAAGAAACGGAGGAGAATTGAGGAGCTCTGCTAGTGTTTGAGATTTCCAGCATTTAGGAGTGATTTTCAGACCTCAAGAGCTTAAATTCAAGTTGGTAAGTGATTCCTACTCCTCTTTCTCCATTTTCTTTGGTTGAAATTTGGGGTTTTTCGGTTATATGTTGGGATTTCCGATTTGGGACTAAATACACCAATTGAAATAGATGAAATGGGGTTAATGAAGTGTGTTGTGGTGTTCTTGTTGCTTGGGTGTGAGTTTTGAAGGGTTTACGCATGATTTGAGCTTAACCCTAGGTTGTTTTCGATTAGGGCTCTTGGGAATCCGAAGTGTATGAAATTGTTTGGTGTTTGAATGGTCCCTAAGAGCTTAATAATGCATGAAAGGGATGTTAAAACCTTGGGTTAGGCTAAAGTGGTTGAATTATGATGTTTGGATATTTGGTATATGTGGTAATTAATTGAGGTACTATTAAGGTTGTTGACTACTCAGAGAAGCCTAGTTATGGGATTGGCGTTCAAGAAAGCTTGTGAAACTTGTGTGAGCGTGGTATTGACAACATGAGGTAACCGGGTGTTTGTTTGTATTGTATTGTATGATAGTATGTATATTTGTATATATATGCATGTTTCTTTCATACCATGACATTGATGTGTTTGTGTGTACAATTTTCTATATATATCGTTGTATGCACACAGCTAGATGATGATTATGATGATGATATTGACATGACATGACATGATGCTTACATGATATTGTGATATGATGATGATGATGATATGATGATACATGAGCATCACCACATGGCATTGTGAGATTGCGATATATGGTGGATCGGATGGTGATGATGATATGATATATGATGATATATGTTAGGGAGGATAAGGATGGGATCCCTGCAGCTAAATCGCCTCTTATGCCCAGGAGGAGAAAGGCGTGTAGTGGATTGCACCTTCTCTAAATCGCTGTCTATTCGTGGTGGGAAAAGGGAAGGAGAACCACGGTCCTAACATTAGTGTTACTTTTGGCCGGATGCACTAATGGGAGGTGAGTTTGGTGATGTCCCAGAATCAGTCTTCACTGATTGTTGGAAATGAATTACCTATATGAAATATCATGTTATGATGATAGCCCGTGGTTCTAGCTGTGTGCGAGGGAGACATGCATTCCATTCATTACACATTACATTCATGAGTTGTATGAGATGTATATATATGTGTGTGTGTGTGTGGTTGTCCCCGGTTACTGAGACATTGTCTCACACCCCTCTCCCATGAACTAACCTTTCAGATGACGGTGCTGGCATTAGTTCGGAGAAGACACGAGAGTAGCTACATACGTGGAAATAGGCTATGTAATATTTGTAATCTGGATATGTAACTTATGCCAAGTAGAATAGAATGGTTTGTAATAAATGTATGGTTATGGATAAAGATTGCCATGGATGAATGTATGTATGGTTATATGTGGAAAATGTGGTGTTTGTGGTATGCATGTGTGATGTATAATGAAAGGTATGTTTTAGGGCTTGTAGCCCATTTTGCCAAGTGAGGGTTCCAAGGAGTCAATTATCAGAGGAGTGATTTCTTTAGGGAGAAACCTTTTTAGACAAGTTGGTTTAGGGTTTTTGGACCTGTATGAATGGTCTTTGAGAGATCAGTTGCCTTTGATGGCAATTAGAGGTGGTTAGCGGTGAGTTTTGGTCAATAAGTAATTAAAACGGTTTCAAGAGTCCAAATTCTCCATACGGAGTTGGATTACGGTGAAGTTAGTGTCAATGGATAGATTGGGAATAGATTGACTTGTAGGAGTTGGAATCAAGTCAATCGGAGGTCAGGGCATAAAGTTATGCGCGTTGGAAGTCCGCCCCAAATGTTGACTTTTGCTAATATGAAATCAGAGGGTGGCGTTGCAGTGCCAGAGGCCAGGTCGTAGCGTCAGTGGAGACAAAAGCGTATGCAAAATAGGGGAGGCCGGAGCCGCGGTGGTACTGTAGAGACAGCAGCCCCAGCCCAATTTCTGGCATTTTTTAAGTTCGTTTCCACTGTTCCATAGTTTTGAGGAGTTGTTTTGAGATGTTTGAGTTGTGTTTGGTTGAATTTTGAAGTTTTTGGTTAAGTTTAAAGATGTCAGGAGGTAGGGTGTTACAGATATAGTAGTAGGATGGAAATGATATACTGCCAGAAAGCAAACAAACATACCAAGATCAACAATGGCGTCTTCACAACAATATGCAAACCGTGAGATTATGGAGAAAAGCAAATGATATATATAGTAGTAGAGGAGAAATGAAATGCAATACGCATTTAAATTAGAATAAATCTAATTAATATGGATATCATCGAACAAAAGGTATGATTACCTATTAGTTTACTTATGAAATTATTACGTATTCTCAAATAGCTTTTCTAATATAAATAGATGCACCAATATTGTATATAATTGAAAAAATTTGAAAATCTACATCTTAGATTAAATACGAAATCAACAATAGAAAAAAATGATGATGATTGATATTTTCAGAATTAAAAGCATATTTTTAATTTAATTAGTGAAAGATCTCCTTTTTTGATTAATTAATGCAACCATGATACGAAAAAATCAATTAAATTAATGGATAGAATGTTTTGAGACACAATCATTTTAGTTGAAAAAAAAAAAGAAATAGAAATCATATATACTTGCATTTAATTTTATAGCATTTCTAAAATTACTGTTGAAGTTAAATTCAAATTTTAAAATTTAATTTAAAATTAAATAATAAATGAAATAAACTAAATTATACCTCAGTATATAATCAAATTGAAAAATTTTGAAAATTTACATATCATATTACATACACAATCAACAACAGAAAAAATGATGATGATTGATATTTTGAGAATTAAAGGCAAATCTTTAATTTAATTAGTGGATGATCTCTTTTTTTGATTAATTGATACAACCATGACTTTATAAGTCTAAAGATGTCACACTGCACAAATTAAATGCCCATATAATTATATAGATATTTGATATCATACATATTTGCATTTAATTTTATAGCAATTTCAAAATCACCATTAAAGTTAAATTTGACTTTTAAAATTTAATTTGAAATCAAATAATAAATGCAATGAACTAAATTAAATGTGAGTATATAATCAAATTGGAAAATTTTCAAAATTTGTATTTCAAATTAAATGCAACTACTAATTCCCTATGATTTTGTGGTTGTGGAAATAAATTTGAAATATTGTATTTATGAAATTAAAATCTAGAAGGGGATATTAATAGTCAAATGAACATAAATTGCCACTAAAGAAATTTGTATTAATGTCTAATTGTAATAAGGTAATTAAATTATAAAAGTATAGTAGTTGACATGGTAGATCCCACTTTATTCCATCTCACCAGATGATGTGACAGCACAGAATTTTGACATATCACCTCAATATACTTTGCTTTAGTATATATAATAGATAATAGATAGTGTATTACAGTTTTTGGGGTCCTTGAGGGTTCACGTCTTCCTTGCGTATAGACTTTGGACTATTAATTCTAAATTAACTGGCATCGTTTCCAATTTTTGCACTTAGTTTGGATTGATTTATTTATAGGTGATTGTAAATATTTATTTATAATAAATTATAAAAATAAATAATTATGTCAAAAGGAATTTATATTTAGATATTTTTATCCCATAAGTAATTTAAAAAAAATATGTTTAAATTTTGATAGTTTAAGTAAGTATGGGATAGATAATGAAAAAGAAAAATAAAATAAGTTATTATTATAAGTAGAAAAATAAAATGTACACATTAATGTTGAGAGACCTAATATTCATTTACTTTTTGATAACTATCATAAAAAATATAAATAATAATATACCCATCAAAGATAATACTTAGAAACAACAAACTTCATCAATAAATTACATCTTTCGCAATGAAAGCCTGATCCATCAGGTTAAACTTTCTTCATACACTTCTTACCAGCGTTGTAAAACCAACCATGATCCGCATCAACACTAAGCACGGTGGCGAGGGTTAAACAAATTGAACCCAAAGAACAATTGAAATATTTAGATGAATCTGAGATTATTATATTAAAATAAATTATGATTTATAAAAACTAATAACAACACATGGCACATAAATTTTTTTAAAATGTATATATACAGATGGAGAGAAGAGCAAAGAAAAAAATTAAATATATAAATAACTTAATCACATAATTTAAAAAAATCATAGAAATCGTAAAAGAAGTAAATTAAGGAACTTGCACCCAAATGCAAAACTAAAATAAAATAAGCATGAACAAAGTCACCGCATCAATATGATTATTTATTTCTTTTAAATATAGTGGCCTCCATGAATCCAGCAATAGTATTGGAATTTAATTATAATTTAGATAATGTTATTAATGCTAATGTCCTCAACCGAACTTTTAATTTAACCACGTGGGATTATGATTTTTTGTGTAAATTAAGTTTGGTGAAATAAAAAATTAATTATAGTATCACATATAATTAACTTACATATAATACAATAGAATTATATGTGTGACAACAAATAGAAATACATACTTGATCACAATCTGTTAGCTCATCAATCTTCTTCATAGGATATTTAGTCAAAATATCCTCATCATTTGAATGATTGGTTTGGCTTGATATATGTCATGGTTGGAGAGAAGTTGATCCATCATCAATATTTAAGCTGAATTATTAATATATAACGATTAGAAAAGTCAAGATTAATATTCAAAGAGACATGTCAAAAAAAATATTAGTTATTTAAAGTAATATACATTAACGACTCTAGTGAATCAGGGTTACTAACCAAGCAATAAAATATGTAACCTTGGGAAGAGATGGATGAATGAAAAATCGAGTTACAAATAGTCAATTTGACATCTTTGTTTTTCCTAAAAACAAAAGAATCAATTGTCTAGTTAGTTAGGAAATTATCAAATAAAAGATATAACAAATAAACATATATCATATAACAATCACAATTAAATTCTTTGATTTGGCACCACTGAATAATGATGACAATAGGAGGCTTCGGGTTTGTTGACATAAACTTAACAATATCTTCTTCGAATGATCCCCACAGTGTACATGACAACATAGTGTTGCTGAAAAATGTATATTTTATTCATCAGAGAACATGAATCATATTTAATAATATGGAGGAATAATTATTTTAGTATACGAACTCAAAATCAATGAGCTCAATCTCCAAACGCTTCTGATATTTCCCATCTTTTTTCAGCAGCTCTATTTCACCCAGACCTGAAAGCCTGCCAATGACATCTGTATAATATAATATAATAAATTATTTATCATTCAAAACAATTGAAGAAATTAATAAATAAGTAAGTTTTACTTATTCTATTTATATATATAATAAAATAAATCAAAAATAAAAACCGTACCAACTAAACATTTCTTATCAGCTTCCTTTGAGACTATTTGATTAAACACGGAGTGAATAGAAATCCATATGGATGGATTGATTTATCATCCACTAAAGGTTGTACAGATGTAGAAAACTGAAAAATCACATTGAAAGCGTGGTTTGTAGATTTATAGGAGCCGGTATTTTGCCCAACTTTAAATTGAGATATAATATAAACTTTCCCCTCTTGAACAGAACTATTGAACTTTGGAATTATTGACTTCTTGATGGCAGCACTGATGCGATCACCCTGATAAAGGAATAAAATATTTAAAGTAAGCAAAATATGTTCTAGTGGAGAGTTGTTGCATAAAGATTTAGTACCTCCTTGTCTTGCAGAACCATTTCTAGCGATTTGATATCATTCTCCTTGTTATATTCTGGCACCAACCAAATTTGAACAACCCGAACTTTAATCCTCCATTCATCATGAAAGGGTGTTATTGATGTGATAGGCTCACTTGTGCAGCCATATAAAAAATTCAAACATAAAAAAATCAATATATCTTAAGGGGTAGCAAAGAAACATCTTTAACTAAATATATAAATAAATACTTTTGAGGATGTTTGCACAATATAATATTAGGAGGTCAAAAATCAAACTATCACACTATGGAAGTAATCGATGAAGAATGTTGAATAATTTATATAGATGAGGAAGGACATCAAATTCTCCGAAATTTGTGGATATATTTAATAAAAACTAATGATAGGTGCACGTAGCAATAATTTATTGATATTGTTAGAATCTTAATCAAATTTTTAATTTAATTAATAGAAGATCTCCTTGTTTGATTAATTAATGCAACCATGATATGAAAAAATCAATCAAATTAATGGATAGAATGCGTTAAGACACAAATTTATTTTTTGTTGATTAAAAATAAGAAATATAAATCATATATATTTGCATTTAAGTTTATAGCAATTCTAAAATCACGTTCAAGTTATAATTGACTTTTAAGATTCAATTTGAAAGTAATTAATAAATGCAATAATCTAAATTAAACGTCATGATGATTAGGATAAATTGACCGCAAAATCAACAATAGAAATTTACATCTCTGATTAAATACAAAAGATCATCAAAATCTAAAATGATAATGATTGATATTTTCAGAACTAAAGACAAATTTTTAATTTAATTAGTGGAAGATCCCTTTTTTGATTAATTGATAACAACCATGACTGATAGCATATAAAGATGTCACACTACACAAATTAAATGCCTATAAAATCATATAGAAATTTGAGATCATATACAATTGCATTTAATTTTATAGCAATTTTGAAATCACCTTAAAGTTAAATTTGACTTTTAAAATTTAATTTGAAAGTAATTAATAAGTGCAATAAACTACAAAAAAAAAATTCATACCAAATGTTCTTCTCTGATTCAAAAAATACTTCTCCCTCCACCACAAAACTTGCTATTATACTTCTCCCTCCACTATAAATCTCGCTGCTTGAGTCCTCATCGAAGATTTCTCTGTGCTACTACCGTAGATGTAGTTCATTTGGTGGAAGACGGTGCATGGCTTCAGCCTTCAAGGAAGCATTTGTTGATACGTGTGATGGCCAATGGTAGGGAAAATGGTGGAGGCACGGGAGAAAAGATAAAGCGTGGATTGAGCTGGTGTATTTGTGTGTCAATGTCATCCATGATAGGTGTATATAGCATGGATTGGACTCATTATAGCTACCTATTCATTTAATGAAATTTATTAAAATCAAATGGAGATTGATTGCAAATTTCTCAAATTATTTCAAATTGTCAAGAAAATGGAAAACTAAATACAAATTAAAGTAAATTGATTGTGAATTTTTCAAATCAGATGAAATTGCACAAAAAAGGAAAAAACTGAATTGCATTTATGAGAAATTTGAAATCTTCAAATTTGCATTAATATATAATTGCATTCATCTAATTAAATTATAGAAAATATTAGTTGGCATGATGGGTCCCACTACCTTCTATCTCAATACTTCAACACGTCATCCCAGTGTACTCTGGTTTAGTATATAAAAGAAAAAATATTAAATAAGTACCATATAAATCATTTGTGTGGATATGAAAAATCTAAAACCACAAAATAAAATAAATTAAAAATCAATTATGTATATTCAGACTATTTAAACAATCAATTAAATTAATATTAAACAAACATGAAATGCATTTAAATTTTAATAAATAATTATCAATAAAATGAAATTCATAAATTAGTATACGGATTTATCAATTCAAATGAATGAACAAACATAAAATCCCTTTTTGTTAGTATATAGTGGAATTGGACAGAGTTCAAAACTCACATATAATATTAAATACAAAATCAACAATAGAAAAAAGATGATGATGAATAAACTATATTTAAACAAACATATCAAGATTAACAATGGCGTCTTCACAGTAATATGTAGATAGTGAGATTATGAAAAAAGGCAAATGATATATATAGTAGTAGTGGATAAATGAAATAAAATTCGTAGCTAAATTAGAATAAATCTAATTAATATGGATATCACAACACAAAAGGAATGATTACCCATTGGTCAACTTTTGAAATTATTACAGATTCTCAAATATCCTTTCTAATATAAATGCACAAAATTTATAATAAAAATTTAATTTAATTAAATTTATGGTTATATATATCAGCACAAAATTTATATAATATTTCAATATTTTGAAAATACATATTAAATGGTGGAAAAAACATGTATTGAATTTTAAATTGAAAATCAACATTAAAGCATAATCAAGGATTGGATAAGAAATGGGTCAATAAAATGTTATCAAAAAAATTAATTGGAGAGCTTTTGATTACGGGAACCAAGCAAATTATTCAAATTCAACTTTAAAATTCATCTTTAAAAGATATTTTCAATTTAATCTAATCATTCAAATATCAATTAACCTTTTGGCCAAAAAATATGATAACATAAGCATTATTTAAATTGCATAATAATTATTTAAAGGATTTTTTAATGGCAATTTTGATATGAAAATTACTGCCAATTCAAATTTAAAATTTTCTCAACTATATTTAATTAAATAATGAATTGATAATTTCTAGATTTAATAAATACAATAAATATAATTATTCGGATTCCAAAGACCAATTAAACCATTTAATATAAGCGTGATTTCAAATATTTAAATTAAAATCATAATTTATGATAAGTTTGATTATCATTAACAACCAATTATAACAGCAGATTTGACAACCTAAAACCAACAATAATGGCAATTGAGTTGGCAATGTGAGGTCCATTTTTTTTCCATCTCGCCAAGTCAACGTGGCAGCACAAAATATCAACATATCACCCTAATATACTTTATTTTAGTATATATAATAAATATAATAGATTTACGGCAAGTTATTCCCTACGTTTTGTTTTCTAAACCCCTTTAAGAAACTTTTAATGTTCCATAATAACATAAAACCCTTTTACAAAAAAAAAATCATTTATCAGCTTTTTTCTTTTAAAAAATGCCCTCCATTAATCTACATAATGTAGCTTTTTTCATAATTAAATTTCTTTTTTTTAATATTATGCTTAATGTGGGTAGTCTTGAAATGTTAACAACATTCCTTAATTTATATAATTTGATTAAAATGCTCTTTTAAAAAGGAACCAAGGGAGTATATTATTAATAAATCATTAATATTACTATTCATTTTTGAAACCTTGCATACTAATGACAAGTTTTGAAACCTTGTAAAATACACCTATGATATCATATCCTCGCTTATTTGAAATTCGGACAACTCAGAAAAATAGGACTAGTGGTTTTAGAAACGTTTGTTTACTAGTGGTTTTAGAAACGTTTGTTTTTATGTTTTGGAAACGCTTCTAAAATACCTAATGTGACCATTCTCAAAGCTTTTGGAACACTCGTTATTTTGGCATTGATGAATCAAATTTCTTTCTCAATCATTTCAATAAAGTAGATAGATTTCATATAAAAAGAGATAACCTGATTCTCAATAAAAGAGAATTTAAATTCCTAACCATATTTATATAAATAGATCAATATAATATATATTAAAATTTATAAAGTCACAGTTTTTATTAATTATATACAACTTGACTCATTTTAGATTTTAGATTTTGTATAACACATACCAACTTCTGATGCTTGAAAAAAAAACATGTTGAAATTAAGAGGAGCGTAGTGTCACAGCATTGGAACTTTCTCTCCTTAAGTCGTGCTGGCCTTACCTTGATCAACCCTCTTGATCTCACATTAAGTTAACCGAATCCTGAAATAGGCAAAGACAAGCGACTTAGAGAATAAGAGAATACTCACACAAAAGAGAGTTTGAGAGAATTCGCAAATGTACTCAAATGTTTGGATGCTTACAAATGAGGTGGGAGGGGTTATTTATAGGCCTCCAAAGGTTTCTCGAACTTTTCCATATCCTCAATGGATGGTGAAGATCAATTTGATCTAATAACCTATATTGATTCTTTAGAATTCTCTACAAGCTATTTACAAAGAATTCTCTAGAAATCCTATGTACAAAAGAAGCTTACAAAGTTCTGGAACTATCTACATAGTTCAAGAGAAATGAAGTCTCTTCATGATATCTCCAGAACATTTTGGAGGCTTCCAATTAAACCTCTCGACAAATCTGTGACACTTTCCCCTACCTATTTCGGTGACGTCCTCATCACTGCTTCGTCTCCGTACTGGCGTAGGTGGTCCTTAAACTGCCAAAGGTCTTCTTGTGACTCCCAAGTTGCATCGCTCTCTAGCAGTCCCTTCCACTTCACCAAGTATTGGGTACTTGGTGAGACTCCCCTTCGTCACACAACCCTGTGAGCAAGTATATCCTCGACTTATCTATCATAAGACTTAGTTGTCATAGGTGGTGCTCTGGAGGAAATTCCTTGTTCAGGGTCATCCTTGTCTTCAGGGAATGGCTTCAGCATACTCACGTGGAAGACATGATGAATCTTCAAGTTAGGTGGCAAATCTACCTTGTAGGAGACCTTTCCGACCTTCTTCAACACTTTGTAAGGACCCTCGTATTTTCGAATGAGGCCCTTATGAACCTTCCTGAAGGCCTTGAATTGTTGTGGGAGAAGTTTCACTATTACCATATCTCCCACTTGGAACTCTGTAACTCACCTCCTCCTGTCAGCGAACTTTTTCATTCTGTTGGCCACCTTGATAAGGAAGGATCTAGTCTCATCGGCTTGCTCATGCCAAGACTTAGCCATGTGGAAGACTCCTGGACTTTTGCCTTTATATGTTGTTGCAAGGGCATGGGGTGTTAAAGGTTGCTATCCCATCACCACTTCAAAGGGACTTCATCCTATGGACTCACTCTTCTACAAGTTGTAAGAGAACTGGGCCACATTCATCAACTTAGCCCAATCCTTTTGGTTGGCACTCACAAAGTATCGCAGATAACACTCCAACAAGGTGTTCATCCGTTCTGTCTACCCATCATCTGAGGATGAAAGCTAGTAGACAAAAGCAACTCTGTTCCTAATAGTTTGAAAAGCTCAGTCCATAGCTTGTCCGTGAATTGGGGATCTTGGTCACTAATAATAGTCTTAGGTAATCCACAAAACTTCACCACATTCTTGAAGAATAGGCAAGTTGTTTCCTCCGTTGTACAGTCTGTCAGGGCTGGAATGAAGGTCCCATACTTAGAGAAGCGATTCACCACTACCATGATGGAACCAAATCCTTCAGACTTAGGTAATGCCGAGATGAAATCCATGGAGACACTTTCCCATGGTTGGCTTGGTGTAGGCAACAACTCTAGCAATCTTGCAGGAAGTTGATTATTTACCTTGTCTTGTTGGCATACGAGACAAGTCTTCACATAGGCCTCCACATCATCCCTCATGTGAGGCCAATAGTAGGCAGCTTCTAACAGCACCAACGTCTGCCTCTATCCTGGGTGACCAACCCATTTGGAGTCATGATACTCCTTGATCGAGTCCTTCCTCAAGTTGTCCTACTTAGGAATAAAGAGTCTCCTTCCCATAGTGTAGAGGAGTTCATCCTCGACCTAAAACCTCTTGGTCTTACCATCCTTAGCCAACTTCACAAGCTGCTGGGCTAGAGGGTCTTGAGTAATATCTTGCTTGATCTTGGTGATCAAGTCCCCACTGGCTTGGCTTATAGCTGCTAGTTCAGCCTTCCTACTTAAGGCGTTAGCAACTACATTCACTGTCCCCGGCTTGTATTCTAGCACATAATCAAATTTAGCCAGGAAATCTTGCCATCTCGCTTGCTTATGGGAGAGCTTCTTCTGTCTCTGGAAGTAGCAAGTGTCGACGTTATCGATCTTGATCACAAACCGTGCCCCTAGCAAGTAATGCCTCAAAGTGCGCAAGCAATGAACCACGGACGTCTTCTCTTTCTCCTGTACCATGTACTACCTCTCGATGTCATGGAGCTTGCGACTCTCAAATGCAATGGAATGCCTCTCTTGCATCAGGAATCCTCCTATAGCAAAGTCAAAGGCATCGGTGTGTACCTCAAAAGGCTTGGTGAAATTCGGGAGAGCTAATAAAAGTTCCTCTGTCACTACCATCTTAAGCTCCTCAAAAGCTTTCTGGCATCTTGCAGTCCACACCCATGGCTTGTTCTTCTTCAATAACTCAGTGAGAGAGGCTACTCTAGCGGAGTAGCCCTTGATAAACTGCCAATAGTAGTTAATTAATCCAAGGAATGATCTCAACTCTACCACTCGAGTCGGAGGCTCCCATTCCTTGATAGCTTGAACCTTCTTCCCGCCGATACGCAAGGTCCCTTGGGATATGACATGCCCAAGGAAGTTCACTTCTTCCCTTGCAAAGGAACAATTCTCATTTTTCACATACAATTCATTCTCACGTAGGGTCTTGAACATGACTTGCAGGTACTCAGCATGCTTCTCCAATGAGTCGCTATAGACCACAATGTCATCCAAGTATACTATCACGAGCCGATCAAGATACGGATAAAAGATCTTGTTCATGAGAGTACAAAATGTGCCCAGTGCATTGGTCAATCCAAAAGGCATCACAGGTGGCTTTGGGTTTATCTATTTCGACAATCCAAATTTGATGATACCCTGACCTTAAGTCCAACTTCGAGAAACACCTTGCCTTCCCTAATCTATCAAACAAGTCAACTATCAAAGGAATAGGATACTTGCTCTTGATAGTTACCTTGTTGAGAGCTCGGTAATCGATACACAATCGTAGTGAACTATCTTGCTTCACCTGAAACAAGACTAGTGCTCCATAAGGTGCCTTGGATGGTTGGATAGATTTAACATCAATCAACTCCTTTAGTTGCTTTCTTAACTTTTTAGGTGCCATGGCGGGTGGCTTAGCTCCTAATTCTAACTCGATCTTATGATCTACCTCCTGACAAAGTGGGAGCTCCTTTGATAGCTTCGGTGGCATCATGTCATCATTCTCCTTAAGAACCTGCTGGATGACCAAGGGAAGTTCTTCACTCATCTTCTCCCCAAGGTCCACCTCCTTTAATACAGCCAGGTACATAACTTCTCCCCTCTTAAAGCCCTTCTTCACTTGCATGGCTGATAACTGATTCCTGCTAGGCTCACTGGTTGCAAGTATCATGGTAGCAACTCCTTGGTCTAGGACACACAAGGCATTGTAGTGGGGCATAGGGAAGATGTTATGCTTCCTCATGAACTCCTGGCCAAGAACTACTTTGTAGTCATCCATGGGAGCGACTGTGAGATCCATCTTGCCACTCCATGATCCCAAGCACAACTCAACCCTTTGAGCTATGCCATGAATAGGTTTGGGAGGAGAGTTAATAGCCTTCATCATATCTCCTCCAATCACAACCTTGAGACCAATCCTCTTGGCATCCTCTAGAGTAATGAAGTTGTTTCCTGGCCTTGTATCTACCATGATTGAGACAAGCTTCTCATTTAGCTTCGCCTCCACATACATTAACCCTGTACCTTTGGTAGGTATGGGTGAAGGTTTGAACTTCAAAGCATTAAGTAGTTGGAGAGAACTTAACTCTGCACTGTCATTTGCCTGTGCCTCTTGTTCCTCCACTATAGCAGCCAAGCTCCTTAGCTTCGGGTAATCCTTCATATGATGAGGACCCTTACATATAAAGCAACTAATGTTGGTGGAGCTCTTCTTCTGATTATCATACTTCTTTTGTGATGGCTTGTTGTCTCCACCCTTATTTATTCCCTTACCCTTGTCTCCCCTCACCTTTGCCCTGATTATTAGGTTTGGAAGACTTGTGCTTGGAGGATTCACTCTTCTCCCCCTGGTAGTCAGTGAAACTTTCGGCCACGGCTATAGCTTCATCAATGTCCTTCACACCCAAGTGTTGCAACTCATGCTTGGCCTAGTTTTGAAGGCCATCAATAAAGTAGAAGAGAATATCCTCACTGCTCAAGTTAGGGATCTAGAGCATCAAGGTTGTGAACTCCTTCACATAGTCAGAGATAGTGATCTTGTGCTTGAGCTCCCTTAGCTTCTTGCGTGCTTCATAGACTATATTCTCTGGGAAGAATTGCTTCTTCAATTCCTTTTTGAAGTCTTCCCAAGTATTGATGGTGCAAAGGCTTTTCTCCATGTCTGCATGCTTTCTACGCCACCATAATATAGCATTATTAGTCATCACTTAACCCTTCCATTTACCATAGGAAGTTCTCTACCTCCTTAGCATCGCAAACACCTTTGAATTCCTTTGGTCTGGGAAGATCCAGCTTTACTTCCCTTACTCCACTATTTCCAGCCACTAGTGGGTTTCTCCCTTGGTTCTCCAAGGAAGTCTTGAGAGTATCTAGCTGTTGCTGCATGATTGTGATAGCATCCATTACATTTGCCTCAAGGCTCTTCATAGCCTCAGCGCGTTGATCCTCAGAATTTTAAAGATTTTCCACAGTAGCTTTGAGACCCTCAAGCCCATCCAATGTATGGGACTCAAGGATTGTGAAGTCAGCCTCAAGCTTATTCACCTTGTTGGTTACCTCTAACAAGGCATCTTCTAAATGGCCAACTTGAACCAAAAGAGAAGCAAAGTCTTCAGCACTTACCTTACTAGTGCTTCGACCCCTTGCTCCCTTGATGAGTAGGTTGGGTCTCCTTACCTCATACCTCTACGTTGAGTACTCCTGTCTCTTCTGACATCCTTGCCCATAAAACAAAGCTCGAACCATGTTCCCTCAAACCAAAGCTCTGATACCACATTGTCACGGCCTTGGAACTTTCTCTCCTTGAATCATGCCGGCCTTAACTTGATCAACCCTCTGATCTCACTCTAAGTCAGTCGAACCCTCAAGTAGCCAAAGATAAGCTAACTAGAGAACACTCACACAAGAAAGAGTTTGAGAGAATTCACAGATGTACTTAAATGCTTGGATACGTACAAATGAGGTGGGAGGGATTATTTATAGGCCTCCCAAAGTTTCCAGAACTTTCCCACCTCCTCAATAGACGGTGGAGATCAATTCGATCTAACAGCCTATATCAATTCTCTAGAATTCTCTAAAAATCCTATGTACAAGAGAAGTCTACAAAGTTCTAGAACTATTTACATAGTTCAAGAGAAATCAATCATTTTCATGATATCTTCGAAACCTTCTGGAGGCTTCCAATTAAACCTCTAGAAAAATCTGTGACAATAGGCCCTACACTATGCCATCATTGTGTGTGCATGATTGACCTATACTATTTTATACTTCTTCCACTTTAATTTTTTATATAACAAGTTTTTAGTTTAAAATATACTTCTTTCTATTCTTTTTATTAGTCATATTTTAGAAGTTTTTTATAGTCTTATATATAAATCATCTTCTATAAGTTTTTAGAATATTAATTATTTTATTTCCAAAATACTCTTATTTAATCAAGAAAGAGAATGTGAATTGTTTGAATTTATTGTATTTATTAAATGATAAAGATGGAAAACACATTAATTTTAAGACAATTTTAATGATGTAACAAATTTTTTTTTATTTTGATGAAGTAGGTAGAAATGACTTACATTAAGAACTGGAAGAAGTACTCCCTCGGGTCCTTTATGTAAGTCGCATTCTAGAAGAATTCTATAGTCCTAAATATAAGTCACTTTACAAAAGTTTGTAAAGTATTAATTATTTTATTTAAAAAATATCATTCTTGAAAATTATTTTATGAAGCATTAATTGTTTTAAAAAGTTTAAATATATGATATTAATTAGGGGTAAGAATGAAAATCAAAGTAAATATTAGACAATTTCATTAATGCAACTAACATTTCTTAGCTCTTGTGAGATAATTGAAAGTGGTTTACATTAAGGATTAGAGAGAGTAAAATATTAGATTTTTTTTCTATTTTATCCCTATCTCTAATTCTTTTCTACTCCTTATTTATAATACATTTGTGGAACTTTCAGACTCACTTCTTCCCTACTCCTTAGAATTTTGTTGCAACGTGTCCAAAACAACTCTGTACCCTAGAAGGTGTCCCCTCATTTTATTGCAACATGGCCAAAATTACCATGTACTACCTACTCGATTGAATATCTACTCTATTGTGCTTATAGCTGACATTCGCTTGAATACCCACTTAACAATAATAATAATAATAAAAGAAGATATTTAATAAAGATAAAATAAAAATATTAATTTTAAGTTAAATTTTTTTTAATATATATAATTAATATAAAATATTTTATAATATAAATTAGAAAAAACATATAAATATAATATATATATATATATATATATATATAAAAGCGATGCTCACCAAAAGATAAAATACACACGTGATTTGGCCCTAGTATTTTGTATGAGTGTACACACACTGACACACGTGACCATGAATAGCGTGGGAACCTTCGGCCTGCCACTGAGTTAATTTTTAGATCCATTACTGTAGACATGATATACGGAAATATGAAGATATTTTTTTGTTTTGCATGGGACCATCAAAGATGAATTATTCTTATTTTTTTTAGGCAAGCATTGTTATAAATTTTGTATTATATATATACACACACATTATCAGAGAAACCCAAGAGAGATTTGGGAAATTACCTTGACTTAGAGTATAATGGAAATCACCGGTAGATGCCGGACTAGCTCGCTAGGAATGCTTAAGAGTATAATGAAGATTTATTCATGCATCTATTTAGGAATTTTTTTAAAAGTACAAGTTTTTTGCCCAATTTATTCATGTATCTATTTATAAAGCATATTTTGAAAACTTTGTATGTGTTCAAAATATAAGTCACTTTTCAATATTCAAAATATATTAAATTCCTTTTTTTCTAATTTTACATAAAATATTTATAATGGAGAGAGAGAAACTAAGAGATATTTTCTCCAATCTTTAATATAAGACATTTTTAATCAAATTATATGGATTAAAGATTAAAGTTAAAGTTATTTAACTACCTCGATTCTCCGAAAATCATATTTTTCCAAAGCTATCTTTATTTAATCTATTTCTATCTCTTTTTGGGATATATCAAATATGAGTATTTTTTGGAAGTGCACAATAAATACTATCTCATATATTGTAAAGAGTTATATATTTAGAATCAGAGCAAAATACTCTATATTTAGGACCAGAAGGAGCATATAATTATGATGAGTTATAATTTAATAAGGATAATATTGAAAAATATTAGTAATTTTTTAAAATTTCAAGAACCCTAACTAACTTCAAGTAATTTTCTTAATTTGTGTAAAGTAGTTAAAAGTGACTTATATATAGGAATAAATGTGAGTTTAATTGTGTTTTCTTATTCTAATGAATTAGTTATTATTCCTTGTAAAAAGAACTAGAGGAATTGAAAAACAAATAATTACTTTACATGAAAAAAAAGACAAAAAAACTAAAAATGATTAGAATCGGTAAGTTTGTCACAAATGAAATCTTTTTTAAAAAATACTTTTATTTAATATCTAAACTTATACGCATGTAATTAATAATCTCTCTCATATGTAAAACTTATATTCTATTTATAAGAGGTATTTTTAAAAACAAAATATTAAATACACCACACAAAACTTTATTTGCATTTTTATATTTTGAACAAAAAAAGTTCTCTTATATTTGAATGAGGAGGGGAGTATATTAGATCCAGCTGATTTTGGTGGGTGGGAAATAACTACAATGGGTGATCTCAATTCTCAAGCATCGTTGGCAAACAGAATTTAAGAGCCAATCGGAATTGAATTTATATTTATATCAGACAGGGTGGGTTGGCGGACCACCGTGTGCAGCAATGATGCGTCTCTTTCTCTGCTCGTCACTTTGTGCCCTTTAATTGAGGGGAAAAAGACGCTTTGGGACCCTCCAACCAGAATATTGTCAAATTAGTACCTCTCAAAAGTTAAAATTCTTTAAAAGGACCTAGGTCTTTATAGGTAATTAAAAAAAACTTTTTTTTACTAAAATATCCCTTCCCCTTCCCCCCTTCCTCCCAATCTCGCTGGTGCCAGCGCCGATGACATCGCCAGAGGTCCAATCACCAGCGATGTCGCCGAAGGTTTAGTCATCGGAGGTCCGGTAGCTGGAGCTCTGGTCACTGGTGACAGTGTCGGAACAGTAAAATATTTTCACCTGGAAAAATAGTTTTTGCCACTTGGAAATTTAGTTATCCCTATTTGGGAAATTAGCTATTGCGAGTTGAAAATTTAGTTATTCCCACTTGGGAAATTTGTTATCCACACTTGGAAATTTAGTTATTCTCACTTGGGATATTTGTTATCCACACTTGGAAATTTAGTTATTCAAATTAGCAATAACTAATTTTTCAAGTAGAGATAACTAAATTTTTAAGTGTGTATAACAAATTTTCCGAGTGATAATAACTAAATTTCCAACTAGCGATAACTAATTTCCCAAGTGAGAATAACTAAATTTCCAATTGTGGATAACAGTAATCCCAAGTAAGAATAACTAAATTTCCAACTGGCGATAACTAATTTCCTAAGTGGAGAAAGCTAAATTTCCAAGTGGAGATAACTAAATGTATAAGTGTGGATAATAAATTTTCCAAGTGGGAATAACTAAATTTCCAACTGGCGATAACTAATTTCTCAAGTGGAGATAACTAAATTTCCAAGTGGAGATAACTAAATTTTCAAGTGTAGATAACAAATTTCCCAAGTGGGAATAACTAAATTTCCAACTCGCGGTAATTAATTTTCCAAGTGGGGATAAATAAATTTCCAAGTGGCAAAAACTATTTTTCCAAGTGAAAATATTTTATTGTTCCGGCACTATCACCAGTGACCGGAGCTCTAGCGACCGGACCTCCGATGACCAAACCTCTGGCGACGTCACCGGTGATCAGACCTCCGGCGATGTCATCGGTGCCGGCGCCGGTGACAATAAGGTTGGGAGGAGAAAGGGGGAAAGGGGAAGGGGTATTTTGGTAAAAAAAGTTTTTTTTTAGTTATCTATAAGGACCTACGTCCTTTTGAAGGATTTTAATTTTCAGAGGTACTGATTTTACAATATTCTGGTTGGAAGGTCCCAAAGTGTCTTTTCCCCTTAATTGAGGGTTTTGGGCACCCAGATGCCAACAATCCCCGCCCCAACTTATAAAGATGATAGTAATTTCAAGGTTGGACGGTAGTGTAGATGATGATGATGACAGCTAGATGGGGTATGGAGACCAATAAGTTTCATTAGCCAACCTATCAAATAGATTTCATAAAACTTTATTTTTTTAAAACGATTTAATTTAAAATTTAATTACAAAGACTTTTGACATATTAATCAATTCTCAAGTTATTCCATGAAAAAAATTTAAAAATATTAAAAATTGGATCGACCATTAAACCAGATGAGACAACGGTTTAAAGTTTAATGGTCGAAATGAGGTTAAACCAATTGTGAATAAATTGATATATTTTAAATAATATAGATAAAAATATAAAAAATATTTATCAATAATCATAAAATTAAAATTCAATTTAGAATGACAAAAATTTAATAATTTTTTAATATTATATATCATATAGAAAATTGAAAATATTATTAATAAATTTTACAACCTAATATTAAAGTCTAAACAAGTTAATATTCTTCTATAATTATATTTTGAATTGAAATAACCAAATGATATTTTATTTTCATATTATTTGTTAAGTAAATTTATCATTATTAATAATTATGTATCATAATAATACTTATATAATATTATAATATAAAAATAAAAAAATTTATACAAAAAAATAATGCTACTTCTTAGTAAAAATAATGTTTTTTAATATTAAAAAAAAAAGCAGATCGATTCAAACCGTTTCTTGGTTGGTATGATCAGTTTTGTACTGGTTTGTTCCGATTCTGAAATTGACTGATCTTCAACCATGACCGGATCGGACCTGAGACCGATTCTCAGTCAGATCTGTTGAACCAGCCAGTGTTAGATATATTTAATTAATAATAATATATATTTGAATTTATATAAATTATATTTATCTTATTTACTTAATTAAATATATTTTATCTAAGTGTGATCCTTATCTTTAATAAAGATAATGTCAATTAAGTGATTTCAAGAGATAAGGGATAACTCAGTTGATATTGTGTTATCTTTATTTGAATTTGAAATTCAAATAAAAGATATGATAACTATTAAATAACCTATGATGGCTAGGTCATTTAATAGGAGGCTGAGTAGAGTGTCAGATACACCAATCATTCATTCTACGCTCATATAGAGGTTCCCTGACTAGTGACATCTAATTCCTAGCTACCATCACTAAGCCCAAACACTAGTTAGAAGATTCTCATCTCATCTAATTTCTTCTGACTAATTTTTGTGTTTGTAGATCTTTGATTTATTCCTAATTTGAGTAGGATTAGTCAATCAGATTTTCTATAGCTATGACGAGAGGTATTTATGATAATTATTTATTCTGTTGCGAGTTTGTAGGAGATTTATTTATACTTATGATTCAAATTTATAAATCTGTTCCCGCATGTGGCATCAGAGTTACTGGTTTATATTACCTCCGCATGCTTGCATTCTTTGTTTTCATATGTCCGTACACTACTGTTGCTAATGAATTTGCTTTCCTGGGTTACCATGTTTTTCTGTATGGCCTAGGATTTTATTTATTTATTATTTATTTTTTTTTTCATACAGAAAAAAAAAATTTCGATTGCCGAAAGTTTTTGATCTATGCAAACTTATTATTTATAGCTTGAATTGTGAGCACAGTGAAATTCCATTTTGATTTAACGTTTTCATTAATTCAGAGGGAATGGGCTTCGATGTCTGGGCCTGTCTTCCAATTTTGTTTTATCTTGTTCTATTTTTTTTTTAGGCTTCTGTTTTCTGGGCCACACTAGTTTTGGGTATATTATTTTCTGCACATTATTGGGCTTGTTTACTGAGCCTGCGTTTTACGCAATTCTAATGTTATTTTTCTGGAAATAATTTCAGCTTGCATTATTTATTTTCTATGCAATTTTTTTAAATAAATAAGAGAGTGAGAGAATTTATTTAATTATTTAATCACATGATTGTTTAGTTGATTAAATTAATTATTTAAATTCTCATATTGTAGTACATATACATAATTTTAATTGCACATATGATATTTGTGATTATCATGCTTTTGTTTTAAGGAGTAGCCACAGCATTCTTGTAAAGTTGTATGCATAATATAAATCACATATGGATATAGAATATCAAATTCTAATAAAATATGTGATTCTAATTCATCTTTACCCATAGGTAGATAATTATAATTGCATATTTTATTAGGATAAAATAGATATGGTCTTGTGTTTTCTAAATAGCCCACAGGTATTAGGGAGCATAAATGCATTCTAGTTTCATCATTTATTAGACATAAGTATTTGCTATGCTAATGTCTTTGCCCACATTTAGAAATTAGTGATACGATATTTATGTAAGTATGTGTTACATTGGTAAACATACATAATTATTAAAGTGATGATTGATTGTCTCAAAATTATTACTGTAAGTGTGTTTAATAATTATTTTCCTTGCAGTTCTTTCATCTCACATTCTATCTAAAGTTGGCGATAAAATCACTCTTAATGGCACAAATTATGCTGAGTGGAAGGAAGATATTCTCTTTCATCTTGGCTATACGGAACTAGATTATGCCTTGAGGATTAAAGAACCTCCAGTGCCTAAAGAAGGCGATAAGGATGCGCAAACCGCATATGATCATTGGGATCAATCCAACCGCCTTGCCTTAATGTTGATTAAGGCGCATATTAAGAGAAGCGTTCGAGGTTCTATTCTAGATTGCTGAACAACCAAATAATACTTAGAGGCTATTGACAAGTAGTATACCCATATAGATAAACAACTAGGAGGGGCTATTATGAGAGAACTTGTTGATATGAAACTTGCAAGTGTGGATGGTGTCCGAGAACACATTATGAAAATAAGAGACTTGGCATCACAGCTGAGGCATTTTAAAATGGAGCCTCCTGAGCAATTCCTTGTGCAGCTCATTCTGAATTCCCTTCCTCATCAGTATGAAGCTTTCTATGTCTCTTACAACACATATAAGGAACAATGGTCAATAGATGAATTATTGGCCATGCGTATTCAAGAAAAGGCTAGACTAATGAGGAGTGGAAGAGATGTGCCTAAGGAAGTGCATATGACAGAAAGCTCCAATTCTAGGAGGAAGAACAAGAAAGACAAAAGGAATAAGTCCATTCCTCCGGCTTCCGCTGAGAATAAAGATAAGGCCACTTGCTTCTTCTGTAAGAAGAAAGGACATATGTGGAATGAATGTCCCAAGAGGAAGGCATGGCTCCCCAAGAAAGGTATAGGTAATGAAATTTACATTTCTTGTGTGGCTTATGAATCTCATTTAGTTAGTATTAATTATGACACTTAGTAGATTGATTGTGGAACTAAAATTCACATTGCTAATACCATGCAGGGGTTTCTCAACAGCAGGCGACCACATCCCAATGAGGAAAATGTCTACTGGGGCAATGGGATGAGGGCCCATGTGGAAGCAGTTGGAACATGCAGGATCATTTTATCAAATAAATCAATTTTAGATTTAGAAAATTACTTTTGTATTCCAGATTTTTCTAAAAATTTAGTTTTAATTTACAAATTAGTTCCTTTGGGATTTAAATTGTTTCTTTCTTCAAATTTGATGAGATTGAATAAAGACTCTTTACCTTTTGCTAATATTTCTTTATGTAATGGTTTATTCAAATTACATACTGATTTACCTCAATCTCATGTTGTTACACATGGTATTAAGCGAAGTGTCATGAATGAGAATTCTCTTAGCTTGTGGTGTAACACCTTACTCTTATCTATATTTTCCGATATATCATAGTATGTACAATGTTCAAATTGCCCATATTAAGAGCTTGAACCATTAGTAGAACCAAAATATTTAATTAAAAAAAACGTGGTACTATTCATTTGGTTCTCAAGTTTTCTGGATGAACTTTGAAACATCATAACTTAATCCAGAAAAATTGTATCAATGTGATTCAAGTCTCCAAATGAAGCTAGAAATATGATGTACAAGATAAAAATATGAAAATTTCATTTAATCTGACCAATTAGTACAGTTTATTGCTCAAACTTATACTGTACAAATTGTCATTTCTCTCTTTTCAGGATTTTGGCCATAAATTTAAAAATTCATATCTAACTCTATACTGAGCCAAATCATGTATTCTATATACCCTTGGAAATATATATATGTCTACTTACCTTCATATTTTTCTTATACATTTATTTGGTCTATACAGAGCACAACATCAATTTGAATGACTAGGGATCAGAACATCACTTTTACTGGAATAGTCTTGGGGGAAACTTGTATATCTCTTATTGTACAGCTCCAATTGAACTCAAACCAGTGGCATATTAACCTCAAAAGATAAATAGTTTCATAAATGTAAGCCACTCAATTTTCAGAGTTCTGTGTGATTTTATATCACTTTTTAAAGAGAAGTAATATATTCAGTAAAATTCGCAGCCTTCACATCACTGTCTAGTTTTGATCCTGAGCTTTAAAATTTCACTATAAATCGTGCATATATCCAAATTAAGTATCCTTTAGCTCATTAGAAAGCTTGTTCTCTCTACTTTCAGAAAATATATAACACTTGACTTAATTTCCCTGTCTCAGTC
Source organism: Adenanthera pavonina (assembly GCA_026686845.1). Taxonomy (NCBI): domain Eukaryota; kingdom Viridiplantae; phylum Streptophyta; class Magnoliopsida; order Fabales; family Fabaceae; genus Adenanthera; species Adenanthera pavonina. The sequence continues at coordinate 19,400,977 of JAIVEN010000017.1, forward strand.
AAACAATATTGACTTTACTTTCATTACTACAAAATGAACTTCTAACAATATAACATGGCAAAGTAGACTTCATAACAAGCTCACATGATCATTCCATGTTTAAAATCTATGCCAAAAATTTCATAATACTCATAAGGACATAATAGCATGATGGCATAGATCTAAAAGCATATACATGGTTTTATACATAATTTCAAACTATACACTCATAACTTGAAGACATCATTAAGCATCTTCCTCTTCTTCATTCTCCTTAGCTTTTTGGACTCTTTTTCCATAGCTTGTGCCTATCATTGGGATACTTGAGGGAATGAGATTGGGGGCAATCTCAGTAACAAGTTACATTTCATGCAATTATGTCAATCATGTCAAATAACTCACATTTGATCACATTTAATCACATCAATCACCTTTAAACAATAAATTGCCACATTGGTCATAAAAAATTCGGCAGCATAACGGCTTAGAAAATGAACATCCCGGGGAATAAAACCCCTCATTTTACAGCCAAGACCAATCAAAGAAATCACAATTGTAATATGGCAACACAATTTAATCATAGAAAGATAATGAAAGAACATAAAGCAAGAATATGAAACTTAGCTACCTTGAAGCATTCCTTTGGCTCTTCCTCTTGAATCTAATGCTTCACCACTTGGTTCCCCCTCCTTTAAGAACTTACTTGGGCTTTATCAATTCCTAATACACCATTAAACACTCACTTTATTCATTGGTTTCATGAGTTACTTCTTAAAGACTCACAAAACCCTAAAATTTCATTTTCTTCACCTTAAGCTTTTTATTTAACTCCATACTTGCTCTAAAGGTTTTGGACCATGGGGAATCCATTTTTACCATCAAATACATGAAAATCCATCTCCTTCCCACCTTATTAGTCTGACCAAAATCTGTTCTTAAGAGGAAGAAATTGGTTTTTCAAAAAAATTACTTAAATCATACTATACTTGCTTCCTCTTGCAAAATCTCATATCAAATCATGATTTTATGACTTTAAAACAACTTTTCTTTCCATTAATCATGCTTGGGCAGATTAGAACAGTGGATGAAGGAGAGAAAATTTCAAGGGAACTAAATCATAGAGCTTAGAAACTATGCTAGAACACTTAAAGATCACAAGAGGTTTGCTTACCAATTTTCCTTGCATTTCTTCCCTATTTTTTCTTCTCTTTTTCTTTCCTCCTACGTAGCTTCCTTTCTTCATCACTTTGCTGCAGCTTCTCCCCTTCTTTTCTTGCCCAAATATGACGCACACATTAGAGCCAAGGAGGGAGTATTTATAAACTTTGTCAACCAATCAATTTATGCCACCTAAGCTTCTTGATTTTTCTTGAAAATGACCTAATTAATTGAATAACATAATTCTATCATGTGCAGCTTGGTCAGCACGAAATGGAGGGTATTTTGGTCCAAAAATTTTCATTATTTACTTATCCAGATATATCCTGGACCGGTCTGGACAATTAAAGCTACTTTAGCAGTATATTTTACTATTATTGGAATACTAATCATAATCATAAAATTACCATAATATAATTATCCCAATTTGTCCAAATATAAGACCCATACATTTTTCTTGAATGAATACTGCTTCTTCCTGCAGTCCATACTGATATTTATCGGGTAAGATATTAATATTAAATCCTAATTACCCAATAAATATTATTTTGATCTTAATAAATTCCATACTATATTCCATTGGTCTTAACTCTATGAGAGCTTCATTTTGACTATAATTTTTTATATTTACAAAAATGCCCTTGACTCGGGATAAATTTATAATTTTTAAAATTTTCGGGTCTTAGATGTAATTTTCACCAAAATTCATAAAATTTGTTTAATTGAACGCGTGACGTACACGCCCTCCTTCTTCGTTCTTCTCCCTTTTTTTTTTCTTTTCCTTTTTCTTTTCATCCAGGGGTAAAATAATCATTTTTTCATCTTTCCTCCTGACCGAGATAATTGACCTCTTTACCTTATTTCATGCAAAACAGTGTGTATCCATTTTTGCAAATTCCTTATAGATTTTAAAATATTTGCCCTTAAACATTTAAGAGAAATATTAGGATATTACATGTGGTATGGGAGATTAGGACATATCTCCATAGAGAGGATCAAAAGGTTAACTAAAGATCAGATCCTCCCATCTTTAGACCATAAAGAAATTGATCCATGTGTAGACTGCATTAAGGGTAAGTAGACCAATAAGTCACATAAAGGGGCTAAGAAAAGTTCTGAAATTTTAAAGATTATTCACACAGATATTTGTTGTTTTGATTTATCTTCTCATGGTAAAAAATATTTGATCTCCTTTATAGATGATTATTCACGGTATATGTATTTCTATTTGCTTTATAATAAAAGTGAGGCATTAAATGCTTTTAAGGAATATAAGGCAGAAGTAGAGAAACAAATCGGTAAGCAAATTAAAATTGTTAGATCTGATAGAGGAGGTAAATATTATGGAAGGTATACTGATGATGGACAAGCACCTGGTCCATTTGCTGAGTTTCTTCAAGAGCATGGTATAGTAGCTCAATACACCATGCTTGGCTCACCTGATATGAATGGTGGAGCTGAAAGAAGGAACAGGACGCTATTGGACATGATGAGGAGTATGATAAGCAACTCCAAGCTTCCACTTTCATTATGGAGAGATGCACTTAAGACAACAGTATATATTTTAAATAGGGTTCCATCAAAGGCAGTTTCCAAAACTCCTTTTGAAATCTGGAAAGGTTGGAAACCCAGTTTGAATCATATACGTGTATGGGGCTGTCCTACGAAAGTAAGAGTGTATAACCCTCAAGAAAGGAAATTGGATCCTAGGACCATTAGTGCCTATTTCATAGGCTATGTGGAAAGGTCCAAGGGCTATAGATTTTATTGTCCTTCATATTCAATGAGATTTGTGGAATCTAGGAATGCTAAGTTTCTTGAGAATGACGTGATCAGTGGGAGTGATCAAGTACTTGACTTAGCCACTGAAGAGGATCACATTCAAGAAACCACTAATCATGAAGGAACATCACTAATATATAACACTCATCCTGTTAGAGTGAATATGGAGAGTGATGCAATTCCTGAAACTTAAGTTGATAATGTTAGAAATCAGGAACAAACTAATGAACCTATCACTCATAAAGAACAACCACAAGAAGTGATAGAGAATGTTCCTGAAGAACAACCTCAATCCACTCAACAAGTGGAGGTGAGGAGATCAACTAGAGAAAGAAAGTCAGCACTTCCTAGTGACTATGTGGTGTACCTTACTAAATCTAACTATGATATAAGTGTTGAGGATGATCCACTCACATTTACTCAGGCTATGCAAGATGCAAACTCTAAATTATGGTATGATGCTATGGCTGATAAAATGCAATCCATGGCAAACAATAAAGTTTGGGAACTTGTAGAGTTACCTAGTGAGTCTAAGGCCATTGCCTGTAAATGGGTCTTTAAGATCAAGAGGTACTCATAAGGTAACATAGAGCGCTACAAGGCAAGGTTGGTTGCTAAGGGATTCACTCAAAATGAGGGAATTGATTACAGGGAGACTTTCTCACCTGTGTCCAAGAAAGATTCTTTCCGTATCATTATGGCATTGGTAGCTCACTTTGATTTAGAGTTACATCAAGTGGATGTTAAGACTGCATTCCTCAATGGGGATCATGAGGAAGAAATCTATATGAAACAGCCTGAGGGATTCATTTCTGAAGGAAATGAACATAAAGTTTGCAGGTTGAAGAAGTCAATATATGGTCTCAAACAGGCTTCACAACAGTGGTATTTAAAATTCCATGAGGTAATCACATCTTTTGGTTTTGTTGAGAACATCATGGATCAATGTATATATCACAAGGTCAGTAGGAGTAAGATCATATTCTTGATCTTATATGTGGATGATATACTGCTTGCCACTAAAGATTTGGGGTTACTGTATGAGGTGAAACAATTTCTGTCCAAGAATTTTGAAATAAAGGATATGGGTGAGGCATCCTATGTCATTGGCATTAGGATACGTAGAAATAAATCTCAAGGCATCTTGGGATTATCTCAGGAAACTTATATGAATAAAATTCTTGAACGATTCAAGATGAAGGATTGTTCATCTACTCTAGCACCTATTATGAAAGGGGATAAATATAGCCAGTTACAGTGTCCCAATAATGATTTTGAAAAGAAAGAAATGGAGAATATTCCTTATGGCTCAACGGTTGGAAGTTTGATGTATGCACAGGTTTGCACAAGACTTGATATAGCTTTTGCTGTAGGCATGTTAGGAAGATATCAGAGTAATCCAAGAATGGATCATTGGAAGGCTGTAAAGAAAGTTTTAAGGTACCTAAAAGGTACTAAACAATACATGCTTACATACAGGAGATCCAACAACTTAGAAGTTGTTGGGTATTCAGACTCAGACTTAGCAGGATGCATTGACACAAGAAAATCAATATTTGGCTATATCTTTTTGTTAGCAGAGGGAGCTATATCCTGGAAAAGTACTAAATAAATACTAATAGCCACCTCTACTATGGAAGCTGAGTTTATATTGTGTTTTGAGGCAAGCTTACAGGGAATATGGATTAGAAATTTCATTGCTGGGCTTAAGATTGTGGACTCAATCTCTAGGCCAATTAAAGTGCTCTGTGATAATACGGCTGCTGTGTTCATGGCTAAGAATAATAAAAGTGGAAGTCGAAGCAAGTTCATCGACATCAAGTACTTAGCCTTGAAAGATAGAATTAAAGAAGGCCAAATAATCATTGAGCACATTCAGACGAAAGAAATGTTAGCTGATCTGTTTACTAAAGGGATGCATCCAAAGGAGTTTAAGGATCATGTGCCTTATATGGGTATTAGACTTTCACTGGTGTAATCGAGGTATGTAAAGTAATGAAATTTCAATTTATGGTTTATTATCTCATGTTTATATAGTATACATTCTTGTTGAGATAAATAAACATGGATTTTGGAACCGAATAAACATTCTGGTTTATTCATAAAGTACATATCCCATAAAGTAAGGATACTACTTGTGATGCATAGAAGGTAGCACTCACATTTAGAGGACCTACCGCTATGATTCATGTAGTATTACTTAAATATCTCTTGATATATCAACTGACATATTATGATCGGACCAAGTGGGAGAATGTTAGATATATTTAATTAATAATAATATATATTTGAATTTATATAAATTATATTTATCTTATTTACTTAATTAAATATATTTTATCTAAGTGTGGTCCTTATCTTTAATAAAAATAATGTCAGTTGAGTGATTTTAGGAGATAATGGATAACTCAGTTGATATTGTGTTATCTTTATTTGAATTTGAAATTCAAATAAAAGATATGATAACTATTAAATAACCTATGATGACTAGGCTATTTAATAGGAGCCTGAGTAGAGCATCAGATACACCAATCATTCATTCTATGCTCATATAGAGGTTCCTTGACTAGTGACGACTAATTCTCAGCTACCATCACTGAGCCCAAACACTAGTTAGAAGATCCTCATCTCATCTAATTTCTTCTGACTAATTTTTGTGTTTGCAGATCTTTGATTTATTCCTAATTCATGTAAGATTACTCAATCAGATTTTCTATAACTATGGCGAAAGGTATTTATGATAATTATTTATTCCGCTGCGAGATTGTAGGAGATTTATTTATACTTATAGATTCAGATTTATAAATCTGTTCCCGTAGCCAGTACAATCTAGCTTTTTCCACACTGCAAATATTCATTCTTTGGATGATCTCTCACAATTCAAAACTCATATAAATTAGCCTCCTCGTTAATAAATTGTTAACCATATTAACAATCCACTAACACAAGGACTAGTTTAGCTAGAATTTGAATCAAGAGCGACTGAAATGAGAATAAAAATATGATTAGAACCCACTTCGGAATTGGTTTATCTCTCAGGAATCAAAATGAAGACTCTGTTTAAATAAATAAATAAATAAAGATTCTATCAAAACTTAAAGCACATCCTGCGATTGGGTCAATTTTAGAACTTAACAATTACATGTGTGCAAGACATTCTGAATGCTGGTAAGCTTGTATATAGAGAAGCAAGAAGAATCATACTCTACTTAAGCGATGTAATGTTTCAGTGGACATTGCCATCTTTTCTCTGAATTACAAAACAAAGATACCAATGAACCCCAAACCCTACTTTCTGGCAGCTTCCCTTGGCTTATCATCTCTTCCAACCACATTACAGCCTAATATTGACTGCCCCGAGAGCAAAGAACCCCCAATGAGTGAATTGTAAGTATAAGCACAAGGCCAATATGACTTGATTGACATTGGCTCGCTTCAATATATCTTCTCTCACGACACAACATTTCCAATACAATGCTGTAAGCTTCCTTGTCAACTTTGCAACCCAACTGCTTGGTTATCTTATTTAGATACTCAAGGGCTAGTATTGATTTACCTTCATTACCAAGGCTTTTCAACACAATATTGTACACTCTAGCAGTTGGTAGACAATTAGCTTTTACCATTTCCTCCTCTATGACCTTTATTGCTTCATCCACATTACTTTCTTTACACAATGCTTCCACCTTTGCCTCAAAAATAGGTGGTGTTGGTCTATAGCCTTTATCTTGCATTTCTGTGATGACTTCATCAGCCTCAACAATTTTAACATCTTTATATAGATCAACAGACATAGCACTGTAGCTAGCTAAACTTAGTATTGTGTCCTTCAGAGGTGCTTCATGAATCCTGTTCTTAGTGTGTTCTATATCCTCACCGTAATTGCACCGAGTAAGATCAAGATGGCGGTGACAAATTGTTTTGGAGCTTTTTGTCCCTTCCTCAAAATTTTACTGAGAATTTCTGTGGCTTCTTCAATTTGACCATTATCACATAAAGCATCTAGAAGTGTTCAGTATATCGCAATATCCTCACAACGACCTTTCTGTGAGATTCTCCAAAACGTTGAATATAATAAATGCTTAGCCTCATGCAGCCTCCTATCTTGGCACAATCCCTTCAATAAGATTGCATAGCTGTCCCTATGTGGGTAGCAACCTTGATAGTCCGTCTCTTGGAATATTTGCAGTGTAAGATCAGATTGATTCTTCTCTCCACAAAATTAAATGACCATACAATGTTTGAAAGAAAAAAAATTCAAAGTGCTTTACCAAAAGAAAAATCAAGAACCGGAACTCAATTTCCAATGAATGATATTTCTTAGGGCTAGCTAACATAATGAATGAAAGAATAAATTCATCAATTTCTAAATCTACAACTTTATTTTCAACTACTTAAAGCTGCCTTAGGTTAATTTTTCAATTCTATATTCTAAAGACTCAAAATCCCTTCCCTAACTCATTGTTTTCTGTGTCTGAAAATTCCATACATTCTTTACAAAAATGTAGAGTGCTTCCATATCCTTCTCGTTCTTGCTTTGATTGTCTTGGTTTGTCATCCAATTGTTCTAATCACAATCTTAAAAATCGGATCAATTATTGAACCGATCAATGCACTAATTCAAGATTTAATAGTTTAATCATGATTGAACAGTAATTAAATCAATAGTAATAAAATTGATAATTTTTTAATTTTATTATATGTTGTATAGGATTAAAAATACTGTTAATAAATTTCATAATCTAATATTAAAATCAATATTTATCCATAATCATATTTTAAATTCAAAATAATCAATTAATATTCTATTTCATATTATTTTTTAAGTAAATTTATCATTATTAATAATTATGTATCATAATAATTCTTATACAATATTATAATGTAGAAAGAAAAAAATTTATATGAAAAATAATGCTATTGAGTACTAAAAATACTATTATTTTATCTTAATTAAAAAAAAAATTATGACCGGTTCATATCCAATTCTCACCCGTTCAAGCCCGATTCCCATTCATTTTGAATTCCACCGATTCCCATATTCTTTTAGACCAGACCAGACCAGACTAGACATCGGTTCTCATTCCAACTAGTTGCATTGGTTGATCTGGTCTGATCTGATTTTTAATACATAATGCTTCCTTCATCTATGCATGTGGACAAATTTCTTTTGCTTCATTCACACTTGCATCATGCAATTCAACATTTTTCCTATTATAACCTTTTTGATGAAATCAAATATTTTTAAAAAAATTAATATGATATTGAGTTATGCAATAAAATTCCTCGAACCGAAATGATAACAATACATCAATAAAATAGTATAAAAGAAATAAAATTGAGCTGAGATTCTTTAAGCCGTTTAATTTTCAAGTTCTACATTAGAAACATGACATGTAAAGGAGCATTTAAAAAAAAAATAATCAGGTGGTACTGAAATGTAAAATTGTCTATAAATTGTGATTTTTATTAGCCAAAAAAAAAACCTTCGAAAACAAACACCTAAATAACTACACTTCAAATTTATCATATCCTGCTGCAACCAGAAGATACGCTCCCCACACATAAATTCTTATACGGATATCCATGTGAATATGTATTATTTAACTCTAAAATTATGCAATACAGTCAGAAAATGAGCGACAAAATAATGACATATAAATGTGTATAAAAATCTACATTTATTCTTCACTCCCTTTTGCCTAACTTTTTTATATGGAACCAATTTGTGAAGAATTCAAAATTGATGGAGACATAGTTCAACTTTTCCATTTCCTTGAACTTACAGCCACGTGCGTTTTTAAGTGCTAAAACAAACTGCACAACTTGCTACTTATACAAAGAATTCGAGCTCATTTTTCCATTTCTTGTGCTCCCATATTTCAAAGCTTCTATACCTTTTTTTCCTATCAGCTTTTGTCAAGAAAACCCATAATTACATAAGGTGGATGACCTAACTCTCAATTACTTCAAAGATATGTAATCATTTATGAGAATTGGAGTTGAAGATTCTTGAGTACATCAGATGTTCATACAACAAGTCAATGAAACATGGGCATATAATAAAATCTCTCTACATGGATATGCGTATTCAAAAATACCTTAAATGTTTTCTACAATTTATTGCTAGTTTACAGGATTTTAGGATTTATTCCATCTAAATTTCAAAACAATTTTTATTTAAGATATATATATAGGACGACTAATCTTACGTTCTTTAAAAAAGGAATCTTTCTGCCAGCTAATACAACTGATGTTTTGAGCCAGGGAAATGCTTAGCATCATACAGCTTTCTAACCAAAGTACATATTTATTATATGTACTCAGCATAAACAGCCAGAACCCACCACACAACAATCCAAGTAAGGGCATTTCAGTCTATGAAGGGTTCGTGTCCCAAATTTTGGCATATATTGTGTACATGTCAGTGAAGCTAAAACAAACAAGGGCTTTCAGATATTAATGTCCACATTACCGGTAATGCCGGATTCCTCATAGGTCATCTTTGAAGCAACCCTTTCAATGGATTCATCAACCTCCCACCTATCCTGAAGCAGGACAATGCAGACATTTAGAAAATGATTGTGGAATATGAACCACTCCAAGCCAAGTACCTGACAAAAATATGCGAAAGGGATTTGGATTCTCAGTATGACAAAATCTAAGATAAAAACAATGTTTTTCACACAACTTTTGCACTTGATGTGAGGAAAATTTTAATGGCGCAACAAAACAAAATGTGCCTGAATTAAATTAACTGTCAAAAGAAGAATGCACATTGCATTTATTACTTCACCCCATCATACCATAACAAAACCCATACCCAAGTTACACAACTATCTCCATCCTATAATAAAATAACCATTCCAACAAGAAATGGAGCTTAGATAGCTTTCCTTTGGCATTATCACGACTAACACATATGTAGGATTTTTCTTAAATGAGAATTTTTATTTTTCTTCAAAAACTCTGATATAGAGACCATTAATATATTGAATCAAAATTTTTTATGAAAGTTTAATTATCAAAAGGATATCATGACCATAACTTATGTATGCTATGCTACGCAGCTTTGCAGAGAAGAACACAGAAACCAGCAACCACTTGCCTCAATGTCATGCTCATGTTCTTCAGTAAAGTTTAACGTATAGCTTCATTGAATCTAACTTAAGGGAAATTATAACGATGCATTAATGAAATAAATATAAATTAAATTTACGTGAGATTCTTCAAGCCGTTTTGGTATTAAATTCTTCAATATAATCAAGGTATGTAAAGGAGCATTAAAAAAAATCATATGGGACTGGAATGTAAAAAGGTAGGTGTGTCACTTTTGATTAAAAATAAAACTAAGAAACACATACCCAAAACAACTGCACTTCAAATATATTATATCCTGCAAACATAATCTACGCTATACACGTATAATATCAGTCAATATAAAGCACAATTTTTATCTTCAAGTCTTAATTCATTAAATCAATGCATAAATATATATATATATATATATACGTAACATGATACACTGTTTCCATAGTTAAGTCTCCAGTACAACATCTATCAAATAAGATCAAACTTACAAACAAGTCAATTTCTTGGAAATGCAAAAATAACTCCCTGTCTATATATGACATTACCAGTAAGGTCCCTAAAAAAACATGGAATAAGTACCCTAAAGCCAAATCCGGAAATGTTTCAAGCATCGGACCTTTCACACCCAAACCAGGTCTTAAAATTTTTAAATAAAGAGACAACATTCCTATGAGCTTTGATTCTCACATTACTATCAACACTGGTATGAGCACTCGGAGCTTGCAATTTAGAAGTTTAGGTGAGACATGGCTGTGCTAGAAATTGGAACAATTCACAAATTCGGTTGAAGCCATTAATATGATCTTTAGAGATAAGGTCAATGAGCATCCTTCCATAATAGAAATAGAAGCAATACACAAATTAATGCTGAGTGACTGGGAAATTTCCATAAATCATGTGCATCGGGAAATCCTTTGTGGGGCTGATTGGCTAGCTAAAGCTACTCATGACATGTCTTCGTGATTTAGAGTCTTAAGTGAACAACATGAGGGTTACAAAATTAGGATGGATATTGATGCTGTTGTCCAATCGTTGACATGTCTCAAATCCTTCTGACTCCTACCACATTCTTTTTCCAATCTTTATCCACAATAATACTAACTTCATTTCTTACTCTAACATTCTCTACATACCAAAGTTTGTAACCAGTAGTATCTAACTCCTTAATCTTTTCTCCTACCCATTTAGTTTCTTGAAGACATAAGATGTTAATTCTTCTTCGAATCATAGCATCCACCACCTCCATAGATTTACTTGTTAACGTACCAATATTTCAAGAACCAAATCTAATTTTGCTTTTCTGGGCTAACTTCTTTACCCACATCCGTCCAGCATGATATGAGAACCCTTGCTCATTTAACACTACACCCGGGTGCCGATGTAGTAGCTCTAACTCATTTGACACTGCATTCGAGCCATACAGCACGTTACTTCTGGGCAACGACCTAGCCTTAGTACATATACGTCTTTAATCTATGTCATAAGATTTGACAGATTTTTGCATTGGCTGTCGAGGGTCTAACATAACCCTCCTTCTTTACCCGGGCTTGGGATCGGCTATAACACTATATAGGTGGAGTTTTCTTTTAGGAAGAATAAACATGCTTATTTTGTTAACACCTTAGAGAGTGAGTTTCTTTGGAAGTAGTACATATGCTTTGTAATCTTAGACAAAAAAAAAACTCCGGCACAGCTTTGTTCCAGCCTCTATTACGCTCGCCATGCTCCTCTCTCTATGCTCTACTTGTTCCTAGGGTCCGTTAGTTAGTTGGGTACTTTCTTGCATTTTCCAATTTTCTAGAAATTGCTATTTATTATGGAAAAGTCCGATATTACTCAGCCTATCTCTATTATCCTCAATGGCTCCAACTATGGCTTATGGTTGGAAAGTATGCGGGGTTTTTTGAAGGGTAGAAAGCTCTGGCGATATGTTACCGGTGACATTACTTTTCCTACTCGCGAGACTGCTGAATCTGATTTGAAATATACTGAGCACCTAGATGAATGAGATAGCAAAAATAATCAAATTATTACTTGGTTCCAGAATACTTCTACTCCCAATATTCACCAACAATTTGGGTGTTTTGACACTGCCAAAGAGATATAGGATCACTTGGCTAGTCGCTACACCTCTTCTGATTTGTCTAATCAATTTCAATTGTAGAAGAATCTTAGTGATCTTAAATAGGAGAAAGGTCAACCACTGTTTGAATTCCTTGCCAAAATTGAATCCATCTGGGATCAGTTGGCCTACTCCAAACCTACATTCAAGTGTGAGGAAGATGCTCAAGCCTTCTTTAAGTACAGAGATCAGCTTTGCCTTATTCAGTTCTTGATGGCTCTTATGGATGACTTTGAGCCTATTTAGGCTTCGTTGCTACTCCAAAGCCCACTACCTACTTTAGAAGATGCTCTTCCTTATCTCCGATCTGAGGAAACCCGTTTGGGCCTGCTTTAGCAGACCTCTGAGATAACCTTTGCTGTGTCTGGAAGGAATTCCAAGGCTTGTCGTTGTTGCCCTCAATCCACTCGGGCCTTCGATTAGTGCCCCTTTATTGGGAGTCGAACCTGCCAAAAGAAGGGTCATATTGCTGCACACTGTCCAACTTTGTTTTACTGATACTACAAGAAGACTGGGCATCTTATTGATCAGTGTCCTACTCGTACTTCTAAATCTGACTAAGGGAAATTAACTAGATCTGGTTCTTCTTTCTCTAAGCCTGCTTTATCTGCTACCAATGATACATCTACTATTGCATCTGATCCGGGATCCTCTACTACTGACATTGAGGCCTTCCTTCGCAAACTTCTCTTTGGTACCGCTAGCCCACCTACCACTTTAGCTACTCCCTCAATTACATCTTCTTGGTTATTTGATTTTGCCTGTTGCAACCATATGACTAGTCAGAAAAGTCATTTCTCTTCTCTATCACCAAATACTACTGCTTAATCTATACACACCGCTAATAACTCTCAAATGCCATTTAGTGATATTAGTACTGTTTCCTTGTCCTCTTTATCCCTTAATGACACTTACTTTGTCCCTGCCATTAGCTTTAACCTTATTTCTGTTTGACAACTTATTGATATGGGCTATGACGTATTATTTAACAAATGTGGTCGTACTATATTTGATTCTCAGACAGGACAGATTGTCGGGACTGGGCATAAGGTTGGGCGTATGTTTGAGCTCAACTCAATGCATCTTCCTGAAGTCACTTCTTCTAGATTGTGTGCTGCTTCTACAACCTCATCTTTCAAATTATGGCATTGTCGTCTTGCGTATTCTTCCTTAATTGCTTTACATCCTTTACTTTCTAGTGGTCTTTTATGTCATGTTGATGTTCAGTCTTTGGATTGTATCTCTTGTCAAACTTTCTAGTGGTCTTTTATGTCATGTTGATGTTCAGTCTTTGGATTGTATCTCTTTGGATTGTGCAAGTTCGCCTTTTGATTTAGTTCATTCTAACATTTGGGGCCCAGCTCATATTACTTCTATGGGAGGATCATGATATTTTGTGATTTTTGTTGATGATTTCTCTCGTTTTATTTGGCTTTATATGATGAAAAATCGATTTGAGCTTCCTACTCTCTATATTAAATTTGCCACTATGATTCATGCACAATTCTCAAAAGTTATCAAAGTTTTTTGTCGTGATAATGCTTGGAATATCATGATTCTAAATTAATCAATTTTCTTGACACTTAGGGCAACATTTCTTAGTACTCATGTCCCCATATCTCTTAGCAAAATGGTCGGGTTGAACAAAAACACTGTCACATTCTAAATACTGTCAGACCTTGCTTATTTCATCTTCCTGTCCAGAACGTTTTTGGGGAGAAGCAGCTTCACTTGCTGTATATTGTATCAATAGAGTCCCTACTCCAATTCTGGGTAACATTTCTCCTTTTGAACGTCTTCATGGCATCCCTCCTAATTACAGTCTTCTCAAAGTTTTTGCTTGTGTCTATTTTGTTCTTCTTCCTTCTCATGAGACTACTAAACTACAAGCTCGTGCCTATGTCTGTTGTTTTCTTGGTTATGATTCTGAGCATAAGGGTTATCATTGTTGGGACCCCCTCTCTCAACGTATCCGAATTTCTCATCATGTTGTTTTTTGGGAACATATTCCATTTTAATCTTTGACTAACCTTTCCTCTGTTTCTCTTCCTTCACCTTCTATTTTTATAAATACTTCTATTGATCTTTTTCCCAGTGACTTAGGTACTGCTTCTTCCACTGAGCTCAATTCTATGTTTGACTCTGCACCCACTTCAGATGATCCTCTTATCTCTAAACTACTAACACAACATACTGAGCCCCAATCATCTGATGACCTTCAATCCAATATGGAACCCGAATCATCCGATGACCTTCGGTCCACTCGTGTAAGACGTCCCCCTCCTTACCTTAGTGATTATCATTGTTTTTCCACCATTCTTTAGTTTCAGGAACCCCAATCCCTTAAAGAAGCCTCTCGTGATCCACTCTGGTAGCAAGCTATGAATGATGAATTGCAGGCCTTGGAGAAAATGCACACTTGGGATCTTGTTGATCTTCCTCTTGGAAAGACTTTGGTTGGATGTAGATGGATCTATAAAAACAAGACTAATTCATATGGTTCTCTGAAACAATTCAAGGCCTGCTTGGTGGCCCAAGGTTTCACACAGGAGTATGGTATTAATTATGAAGAGACATTTGCTCCTGTTGCTCAAATTACCTCTGTCTGCAGTCTTCTTGCTATTGCTGCTATTAAACATTGGTCTTTTCATTAGATGGATGTTAAAAATGCCTTTCTAAATAGAGATTTAGAAGAAGAAGTTTACATGAAGCCTCCTCCTGGGTATCGACATCCAAATGGCAAGGTTTTCCATCTCCGTCGAGCTTTGTATGGGCTTAAGCAGACATCCCGTGCCTAGTTTGCTAAGTTTAGCACAACTACGAGTCAATAGGTTTTACTTGTAGCTCTTATGATTCTGCACTATTTGTTCAGAGTACAGCTCAGGGTCTTGTTCTACTCATCTTGTATGTTGATGGCATGATTATCACAGGTAGTGATGTCACAGGTGTTCAGAACCTCAAGACTTACTTGGGAAGGCAATTTGAAATGAAGGATCTTGGTTGACTAAGCTACTTTCTTGGGCTTGAGGTATATCATGGGCAGGATGGCATTTCTTTTTCTCAGGTTAAATATGCAACTGATTTGATATCTCGAGCACATCTCTCTGATGAGGAGGTTGAAAATACTCCTATTGAGACAAATGTTCACTTTACACCCACTAATGGCACTTTATTGGAGAATCCCACTCGTTATCGCCAACTAGTTAGGGGACTTATCTATCTTACAGTGACTTGTCTGGATATTGCCTATGCAGTTCATATTGTCAGTCAGTTTATGTCTGCACCTCGGACTATCCACTATGTAGCTGTTCTTAGGATTATTTGATATGCTAAAGGCACATTATATCATGGCTTTCACTTCTCTGTTAGCTCTTCTCTTGCTCTTCGGGCCTACTCTGATGCTGATTGGGCCGGTGATCATGCTGATCGATGATCTACTACTGGCTTCTGTATTTTCCTTGATACTTCTCTTATCTCTTGGAGAAGTAAGAAGCAAACATTAGCCTCTCATTCTAGTGCTAAATCAGAATATTGTGCAATAGCTAGCATGACTTCTGAGGTTCTCTGGCTTCATTGGTTACTTGATGAGATGGGAGCATCATAGGCATCATCCACAGATATCTATTGTGACAGTCAAGTTGCTATTAGGATTGCCCACAATGACGTGTTCCATGAACGAACCAAACATATTGAGATTGATTGTCATTTTACTCGTCAACATGTTGTTTATGGCACTATTCGACTTGTTCCTATTCGAACCAAGTACCAGCCGGCTGACTTGTTCACCAAGTCTTTTAATCCCGATTGCTTTCAGTTTCTAATAGACAAACTCAAGTTGCTTCCTGTTAAGCCATCTTGAGTTTGAGAGGGAATGTTAACAAAATCTCATTTATTGTGCTAGATTTGTTCATATCTTTGATTAGTTTGTATATCTTCGTATTCATTAGGAAATATTCTGTATTGATTAGACACGCTATTTCTTTTGTCTATATATTGTAAGTTTTTCAGATTAATACATATGGTAATTTTTCTATTCTTTTTCTCTCTTTCATTTACTTGTTTTCAGTATTCATTCTTCCTTGTTCTAAACCTCTCTTCATGTTCTCTCTCTCTTCATTTTCGGTATTCAACAAATTCATGGATGGAGCACAAGTGAGTGTGAAGATGGATGAGCAAGCTTGAAGCGAAAATGAAAAACTAGATTTTTTCTATTTGGAAAAATGACGCATAATCAATCTTTTCTTTTTCTCTAGAAAGGATACAAGTCCTTCTTGAAGATCAGCAAAATTGGGATCTACTTGGGAAATATTTTCTCTGTCTTTTTCCCGTATTATTTTGAATGAAAGAGGAAATTCATTCAAGAATGAATATATACAAGGTATACATAAGTCCTCAGGACAACTAACAGGACTAACAAAGATCATAAGGACTCGCATACAAAAGCCAGCAGCAATAGGAGAAAATTAACTGGTGAAAAAATTAAGCACATTTTCTCTTTTTATAGTGTGATCAACCAAAGTCTGCACAGCAAGTATGTCAGCTTGGGAGAAAGTGTCTTGGCTTAAAATTCTTCCATTACGAACTTTCCAAAATTTCCAACATAGATATCCGAAAGTCAGTCTCTAGTTCTTGTTGGATTTGTTAGGATTAACATTGTGGAATAATCAGTCTTGAAAAGGCAATGTGAGGTAGTCTTCAACAACGTCGTCAGGAATAATCATTCTCCAAGTTTAGAAAGCAATGGGACATCGACGGAAAACATGATCCAGATTCTCTTCAACATTATGGCAGAATTGACACATGGTGTTTTGGGTCATGTGTCTTCTACTTCGTTCAACATTGGTGAGTAATCGACCTTTAGTTAGCAGCCATAAGAAAGTTCTCTCCCATTGTGAACCTGGCCACTTCCAAATGTAATCCCATTTGCTGTCCTCTAAATTCCATTTATCAGCATGCATCAGTGAGTAAGCTGAAGCAACTGTAAATTGTCCGTTGGCTGTTGCATCCCAGAAACAAGTTGGCTGCCCAGCGTAATCAAGACTAATTCTAGTTGGGTAGATTTGCTGAAGAGCATCAGGAGGAAGCAAGTGTTGAAAGAGACTACTTTCCACTCCCCATGTTCGTCAACATAGAGATTCTTTTTCCCGTATTTTATCTGCACTGATTCCCTTCTATCTCTATGTTTATCTATGTTCCACTCGCAGGCACAGCGCGTGGTCTTTAAACACCCGGCAGCTTGTTGGCAAAAGAAAGAGGGTAAAAAAAAAAAACAACGGTTTGGGAAATTGCCGCCTCTTGCAAAACCCTAGAATGAAAAATCTCAATCGCCGGCCGATGTGCCCTCTGCAATACCCTAATAATTCATCTTTCCAAACCACAATTTTCTTCAATCTCATCGGGCTTGGCCGACGATGAAGATGAAGAGGAAGCTAAGTCAAGCCAAGAAGTGAATACAACTAAACCCTGAATTCCGAAATATCTGAGTCAGCCGAAAGTCCTATGCATTGCAGTTCCTCCTACGCAGAAGACAAGAAAGGGTCTGCCCTATTTGATAAATTGCCATGCTGGTGCTTTCAAAGTTGATGTTTGCACTGGACGGTATGTTCGGACTCTAGACCGTTTTAGTAATTGGGGTAAAGTTCATCTCTGAAGGAAATGTTTTTCATGTCATTAAATCTTATCAAACATGCTCATTGTTTTTTATTGAAACGTATATGGAGTGTCTTCGTTGTGGCCAGTGGCATGACCCTGTTCCTTTGTTTTTTTAATTACAAAACTGATGCTCCATTCATGGAAAAAGAAAAAGAAAAAAGGAAAGAAAGACACGATGCTCTGTGCTATTATGCTTGCTTGGGCGCTCAATTTCCTGTATGTGGCGGTTATTGGATTCCCAATTGAGTTGCAATCAAGATGTGTGAATGGTAGCAGGGAACTCGGGATAAGGTGTATGATCAGGTCAGAAAAGGGGATATCTAAAGCATTGAATACTGGAAATTCAGCGTAGTTATTTGACTCTGTAGTTAAGGATGCAAATTACTGTGTGGAGAAGATGATTGGGGCAGCTTCTTGGGCTGGAGGGGAAGGCTGTGGTGTGTAAACAGTGCTTTGCCTGAGTTTAGGGGCAAACAGAGATGAAAATATTTTGAATGATCATCTCAAGTTAGAAGCTATGGAGGTTATTGATGATCAAGAGCTAACATTTATTGGCATATGAATGGTTCTCCAAGGATTTCTGAGAACTGTTGCTTAATGAATACAAGATACTTACATACTTTGAAGACTGGAGCTTCCAGTATTTATATTCATAATGAAAGACCTGAAAGCTAAAGAATCTAGTAAGCATAGACACTAACATAGACACAGGACATGAATGATACAAACAGATTTGACGTATTGTAATTTTATAGTGCCACATAGTGATAGTGCCACGTTGTGTATAATACAAGCGTCCAATACATATTGAACATGGACAGGGCTCTGTTTTTAAGTGTCTCTGCTTCATAGCAAAGAATTCTAGTGGGTTTGAGAAGTGTAAGCATTTTGGAGAGTGATTCTTTGGTGGACATGAACTGTCTCAACGTGAAAGGAAGGAATGACATGAAAACTGGTTCAAAAGATGTTTATTGCATAGCTGAATTTGATGCTGAAAAAGAGACTGGGGAAGAGCTTCTGACGGAGGGGGTGAAGATCTGTTCTAATAGATAGAGGAACTTCGGTGAGCATTGATGTTAATCATTGTCAAGCAGATTCAGCAATGTATGGGAAAGAATATGCCACAGACATACTGTGCCTTTTCTAAAGAACAGGAGGAGAGGTTGCATGTTAAACTTTGTTCCAGATAGTAAACCCAAATCCTTTATTATGTGATTTATCTTGACTAGTAGGCCTTAGCTGCTGGGGTTCTTTTCAAGTGTTCCTTGGAATAGAGAATGTTATCTAATGCTTTATGTTGGCCATTTTATGCTTCTTTGCCGTCCTCTGAAGGTGAACATTTCTACGAACCATCCTGATTAGAAATGGATACAGAAAGGTGTGTGGACTGGAAGAAGGTCCAACAAGAGGAAAATTTGATTGGTAATTGTGGGAAAAGCAGACAGAAATTAATTGATGAGATGATAAAGACTGAAATAAAAAAAGTGTATAACTGAAAGTAGATTTTCATAATATTTCCAGTTCAAATTTTTGTGGTTTTTTGAGGCTTAATTTTGTGACAAAAACTCATTTTGATTCTATCGTTGTGGCTGCATTCTGACTGTATGATCTATGATATGTTTTACTTTTTCTTCTTTTTATCATGTTAAGATATGTAATGTTGATGAGTGATGACTATTGTCACTATACCCTGAAACTACATTATGGATGACTTTGAAAAAATGTTTAGGAAGGAGTTTTGGTGATTATGACAATGCAATCCTCTTTATAATATACAATTTTCTGATCAGGTAGCCCCTACCAGGGTTCAATATTGTTGGACAGGATAGTGAAGCTCTTTAGTCTGTTTGTTGTTTCATGGTAATCTTCAGAAGGTTTTGATTCTATTAGGATGATGGTTCTTATAGATGTTTTAACATGGTCATTCAAGGGGATGGAACCATATTTGGGTTCTCAGGAAATTGTAAAATGAAGAGAGAAATATTGTCTTTTTTTTTTTAAAAAAAAACTATTGTATTTCTCATTCTGGTCTTTCGTGTATTTTTTTTTTCTGAATTATTTTTCTCAATCTAGTATTTCAATTTGTTTTGATTAAGGTATTCCACATGTTTCCAGAGTCTCGTATTTATGGCAAGTAGGGTAATCCAAATTACTGAAGGATTAAATTGAATCTGATTAAAAAATTCAAGAATTTGTTTAAAGTTCCATAGTAAAAGAACTATATCTGTTGAGAATCTAAACAATAGTTAATTACCCAGATGGCAAATGGTATGAAGAAGCTATTTTGACCTAAATGTTCTTTTTGTGATCTGAACATGTGAGTACATGATTATGATATTCATATTCTTTACAACACTTTAGAACATTTGTCTGAATGGATTGGTTAATGGATATGCTGGGCCTTACTATACTAGACTGTGAAGCTTCTGATAATCTATTGGGGCTTTTGTGGGATCGTTTAGTTCTCTAGCTTTCCAAGGCGATGAATGATTGATCCAGGTTTGTTCCTTGTTTTCATGGTTAGTCCATGTGCACTTGGAGCTTCATTGTCATTGGCTTCAAACACTAATTCATATACACAATTTTTTCCTGTGGCTCTTAAGGTCTGTTGGTTTATTTAATAATAGTATCTAAACAATGCTTGTTAGATGTGGGACTTCAGTGGAGGCATTACATATTATTGGCTTTAATATCTGTAATTGATGAAACTTGTTTGCAGAATTAAAGGCTTCTCAGATAGATCAGAGGAAAATTATGTATATTTCTTAGATACTTGCTATTAACTCCTTAAATACAAGAATGAGATATGGAGTACCTCTATTGAATAAGTTGATAGGGGAATGTTAAATTGTAAAGATGGGCACGTGTTATTTTTGAATTGAAGAACTTGATAACAAACACAGAAAGAACTTTATAGTATAAGTTCTTTTACTAGAAAGAACATTAATGCCTAAAGAAATTCTTCGTCATTAAAATTCTTCAATAAAGCAGTGAAAGACAAAGGTAAAAAACAGGAAAAAAATTGGCTCTGATAGAAAACAGAAGAATTTATTTGAGAGAATATGGGAAGGTAGTAAAATTCTTGACAGGCTTGCTAAAAGTCTATAACAAATTGAAGTCTTATTGCTAACCCAGAAACAGGGATAAACTTAAACTGATGGATCACACATTCTGTAATGGTTGTTTTTTGAAGCCGTTTGTTATGTTTGTCTTCATCTCAAGGAAGCAAAAAGGTTGCTTATTTTCTTGCTTATGTCATCCCTAGTTTTATGCTTTTACTTATGGTCTTATTAATTCTGATATTCCTAGTTTTAAACGTTTACTTGTGATACTGGACATGAAATGCATTGTTTTCTTTAAATTATTCAGATGGACCAAAATTCTGTTGACTAGAAACGAAGGAATATGGAATCTGTTTGCTGTGAGATGCTTTGGATGAAAGGACTTGCCAGGGTATCGTTCATGTAAGAAAAAGAAGTACAAAAACACGCATTAATATATTATCTACAGATGATTCTAGTTCCCGTCAAATTTAGAAACTTATGGTATCCTATAGATTTTCGAAGATGAAATAAAGAAAGAAAGAAATCTTTCTTTGTGATTAAAAAAAAAATAGAACATATTCAGTAAGATTTATTAGTTTTTTTGTGGTTAATATATATATATATATATATAGAGAGAGAGAGAGAGAGAGAGAGAGAGTCCAATGTGCATGTCAAAAGTTATTTTCATAAACTACTTATTGCTGGTAAGTATTCTATTATAAAATAATATTCCGTGACCTTTGCAGCACCATCAGGTACAAAATTGGCATTTCCATAAACAGTTTTATTGAAAGGTCTGTAGCGAAAGGGTTGCATTCTTTTACAGAAAATAATTAATGGATTTTCATGCAGATAAAGACAGAGTGAGAAATAAGAGTTTTTTGGAGGAGATCGGGCCAATGAAAACATATGTTACTAATGTATTCCCAATTTGATTGTAACTAAATCCTTAAAATTTTATCGTCTTAATAATTTTTTTGGTTACCTAAGGTGAGCCATGAGTTTGAATTTTGATCACTACTCATATTCCACTCTACTCTTATGATTTGAGCTAGTTCCAAGTGGTCCATTTGATAATAATTCTAAGAAAGCATCATTTTAGTCATAAACTTAAGACAAAAATGGTACTACAACATTTTGAACTAAAACCAAATTAATGGTCACTGAACAAAAATACTAATAATCATTTGACGGTAATAAACTTTATAAAGAATTAAATCATAGTAGTACTAGCCCTGGGAGTTTACTCAAATAAAATCAATACTTTTCTTGTTGGCCTTTCATTCTTCTTGTGCGCAGGGCAAAGATTCATTAAAATATTCATTTGGGCCAAAAGGGGGAAAAAAGAAAAATAATTAAATAACATTCACATATTCATTTAAATACAGACCTTTGAATCGATAGCTCAACCTCTTCCTTCTTCCTCTCCTTTCCTTGTTGATTCTTACTCACCCATATGGCTTCCCATGGACCTTGTGTTCATGTCTCACTGAACCAAGTAGGAGCAATTCCAAACATGTAGATGAAAAAGTTCATAATCAAGAAGATGACAGCAACAACTTCGATTACTCTTGGAGGGGACAATGGCTTCGAGCTGTAGTTTTGGGAGCCAACGACTGGTTGGTCTCAGTTGCTTCATTGATGATAGGTGTAGGAGTTGTCAAAACAGAAGTGAGAGCCATGCTTCTTGCTGGTTTTGCAGGTACAGTTGTAGGAGCTTGTAGTATGTCCATTGGAGAGTTTGTGTCTGTGTACACTCAATATGAGCTTTCTCAGATGAAGAGAGATCAGAAAGATGTGAAAGAAATGGTGATGACAGAGAAAAGGAAGAAATTGCCTAATCCATTTTAGGCTGCTTTGGCTTCGGCATTCTCATTCACCGTCGGAGCATTGGTGCCTTTGCTTTCTGCTGCATTCATAAAAGATTACAAGGTGAGGCTAATGGTGGTTATGGCTATGGCTAGCTTGGCTCTTGTGGTGTTTGGAGGGTTGGGAACTGTGCTGGGAAGGACTCCTGTGGTTAGGTCTTGTTTTAGGGTTCTAGTTGGAGGATGGATAGCTATGTTTATCACTTTCGGGTAGGGCTAAACAAGATTGCCTGAGGCTTGATCTAACCCGACCGCATCGAACTAACTAAGGTAGGCCAATTTTCAGGTTGGACCGGGGTTAGGGCCAAGGGTTGCTGGCCATACCTGGGCTGACCTATATATATTTTTTGTAAATTTTTTTTTCAATTATTATATATATATTAATTGATTTTGTAAAATTTTTTTCTTTATGTATCTAATATAATATATTTATTGTGTAAATATTATGAAAGCTTTTTAAGATTTTAATGTTTCAATTTTTTTTAAAATTTTGAATTAATTTTTTAATTTAATATTATGTAAAAATAATGTATAATGGTTAAATATTCATAATTTTTTAAAAATATTATTTTTTTAAGATTATTTTTTAAAGAAATATATTTTTTATATAAATAAGTATTTTTATATTATTAAATAAACTTTTTTTTATTTTTTTATTTTTTTATAAAAAAATACAAAGTATTGGCCTAATACTGATGTGAGTATTATCGGGTCGGGTAACAAGCAGGGGTCAAACCCGGCCTAGCCTGACTCATGATCACCCCCTACTTTCGGGTTAATCAAGTTATTGGATTCTAGGGGAGCGCAATTATGAAAACCCGAGTTTGACTCTTGTGCTGTAGTATAGTGTTGTTGTTCTTTAGTAGATTTGAATCGTCTAGATTTTATTTTATTTTTTTAGAGATTTTAATTTTGTTTAAAAGAAGCATGCCAAAATAAAAATAATCTTTCAATCATAAATTTAAAAAAAGATTATTCAAAAGAGACAAAAAAAAATCTAGGCGGTTTAAATCTATTGAAACAGAAGAGCACAGTAATACTATTGCAGTAAGTTTCAAGATCGGATTAATTATAGAGATTATTATAAGCATATCTGGGTTGTATTTTACTATTTTGTAGTAAACTTAGATGTTTGTGTTCTTATTTATCATTAATTTGTTTGGTTCAGTCTTCATACTTCGCATTTGACTACTAGTCTATCATGTTCTTTTTTTATGTCATGTGTAATAGCACAATTTCCTCCGAACAATGAATAAGGGTGGCACAGAAGTACACTCAAATGAAAGGAAATGGTTTATTTCTCCAAATGCTTGCCTCTATCACCATACAAGAGCCCTATTTATACTAAGTTAAAAGGCTATGGTATTAACTTGAGAAATTAAAGACAAATGAGAGGTTACAGGAGTTATAGGAGCTCATTACTCTTGGGGGTTACAAAGGCTAATTGAAAAAAGGGTTATGGAGAGTTATGGAAAATATTGTTTCATTATGGGGTGTTATGGGATTTTTCCGTTTTATCCCCCCTGGGTTGACTGGGACTCGCCCTTGAGTCAAACTCGACTTCATCATCAAGGTAGGGTGATAAATCAGCAACATTGAAAGTAGTCAAAACACCATAGGCACGAGGCAATTCCACTTTGTAAGCATTGTTGTTGAGCTTCTGCATAATCTTAAATGGATTGTCAGCTCTAGGAGATAACTTTGTATTAGGTTGTTTAGGAAAACGCTCTTTCCTTAGATGTATCTAAACCAAGTCTCCCACATTAAAGATCTGTTGCTTCCTATGCTTGTCTCGATGTGTCTTGAGTTTGAAATTCTACTTCTAGATTCTTTCACGAACTTGTTCATGCAACTTCTTGATTTCCTGAGCCCTTTGATTTGGATCAGAACTTACTGCTGCTTATCAAGTGAAGGGGTCAAGTCTAGTAGACTAAGGGGACGAGTGCCATAAGCAACTTCAAATGGACACTTCCTAGTTGCTTGATTAACAGAATTATTGTAGATAAATTCAACTTGAGCAAGAACGAGGTCCCACTGCTTCAAATTCATCCCCACAAAACTTCAAAGAAGATTGCCCAGAACTCTGTTAATATCTTCAGTTTGACCGTCCGTCTGTGGATGGCTAGGGCTGCTAAATTAGAGCTTAGTTCCCATTTTCTTCTATAACGTCCTCCAAAAGTGGCTGAGGAACTTAACATCACAATCAGAGGTAATAGTTTTGGGAATTCCATGGAGATGAACAATCTCTTTGAAGTACAAATCGGCAACTTGCACCACATCATTAGTCTTTTGGCATAGAATAAAATGGGCCATCTTCAAAAATTGATCCATAATGACCATGATGGAATCCTTTTTCCTTTGTGTTCATGGTAAACCAAGAACAAAGTCCATACTCATATCTTCCTGTGGCACTTCTGGAACTGGCAGTGGCATGTATAATCCTATATTTTGCCCCTTGGTCTTAGCCAAATGACATATTCGGCATCGCTGTATATGCCGGTTGACATCTCGTTCAAACCTTTGCCAATAGAAATTTTTCTATATAAAGATACACGATAGAAACACAACGGGAGATTCAGAAACACACTCAGAAGTCAGAGAACACTATTCCAAACGCATCTGGGAGTAACTAGGAGCATCATATAGAGAGAAAACAAGGAGATTTGGGGAGTATTTAAGCAAGATTATATTTTTCTTTATAAACTCTTCCTTTTTGTTATTCTTATCATGATTTGGGATTTTAGTTTTGATTTGATTTGTATTTCCATGAGTAGCTAAATTTTCCAGTTGGGGGTAGGGATGTAGCCTGACTGGGATGAACTGAATTTGTTTCTTAAGTTAAGACTCTTTGATTTGTTCTTCAAGTTATAATTAATTTAACTTTTTATTATATTTATCTCTTTTGTTCGTTCATGTGGATTTTATGCTTGATCACCATAGAATCTAATTAATGGGTAAACTTGATGGACTGAGAGGTGAAGAGTGAACCTAGATTTAGAGAGATAAACATGAATAACTAATATAGAGATAGAATTAGGAATTCATGGTGATATATGTTGTAATTTTCAAGGTTTAATTAGAAAATTTAGTTGTGCGAGAGCGAATTGAATCCTAATTAAATTAGGACTAATTGACCGAGAGATAATTATGACACTTTAGAAACAACAATCACTATAATTATATAGAGTCTAACTAAGAAATAAAATTTAGTTATCTCATAAGGTGAATCCTGATCCCTTGACACTTCTAGAACTGAATCAAAACTCAGACTTCATTTTGTTTTCTATTTCTTTTCTTTTTAATTTGAATTATCAATTTCATTATCAATTAATTTTTGGGATTAAAAGTTTGGACTATAAATTTACTACCTCCCTTGGGTTTGACCTCTGGAATACTCCAGAGACTTTTTATTACTGCGATCGACCCTGTATACTTGCAGGATCTCGATCAAGTTTTTGGCGCCGTTGCTGGGGATGTTAACAAATTTATTAGTTCCTTGTTTTTAGTCCTTTAATAAAAAAAAATTTCTCTAAATTTTTTTTCCTTGCTGCATGCTGTTAAGATCTAAAAGTCTTAATAGTACTTCTGAATTGAATGCTATTAATCTTGAAATTGAACGTGCTTGCAGGGAAAACAGAGCTAGAAGGAGGCATGAGATGGCTAATGAAGTAGTGTCTGCTAGGACTCAAGCTAATCTATTTTGAAGGGATGCAGACAAGCCTGCAGTGTATGACAGTCCATCTTGTATTAGGCTATCTGACAACGCAAAGAACTATGAGTTTAAGACCACTCACTTAAACTCTTTGCCAAACTTTCATGGTGGAATGGGTGAAGACACATTGGGTTTCCTAAAGGACTTTTACAATCGGATTGATCAACTTCCTCCTAATGGTTTGACTTCGGAGGAACTTAAAATGAGATGCTTCAACTTCTGCATGAAGGATAGTGCTCGAAGATGGATTCTAAATCTATCTGAAAACTCCTTGACATCATGGAGAGAGATCTACGATGCATTCATTGCCAAGTTTTACTCTCCTCAGAGGACTATAGACCTGAGGGATAAAATATATCTGTTTGCACAACTGGAGGGCGAGCCGTTCTATGAAGCTTGTGATCGATTCAAGGATTATTTATATGAGTGTCCACACCATGGATTTCAAGATATGATGCTTGCCAAACTGTTCTATAATGCTCTAAGGCCTACTTTATGGTCTCTAGTGGACATTGCTGCAAGGGATGGTAATTTGACTACCGAAGAGATGATGAATATATATGATCAAGTGGCAACTCAGACCAGACAAAAGGGAATACGAAGCAGGAGAGTACCTGTCAGTGAAGTTAACTCTCGCTTTGATGTGTCTGCACAGTTAGAAAAGTTAAATCAACCCATGGATCTTCTTTTTCAACAATAGAGAAATAATTCTAATCCTCCTAAAGAATTATGCTCTGCATGTGGTGGTTCGGGTCATACTGCAGACACATGTGTTCACATGATTGAAGGGAATGCAGAAGTTAATTATATGGGATCAAATACTGAACGTCCACAATTTCTACAGAGAAAGAATGATCCTTTCTCAAACACATATAATCCGGGGTGGCGAAATCATCCAAACTTCTCTTGGAAAAATCCACCAACACCACCAGGATCTCAGCAACAGGTATCCTCTCAGCCACCAACACTATCTACAGGAAAGTCTCCTCAGATGGAGGAGATGCTTGCTCAAATCATGGCTAGTCAAGCATCTATCAACAAAAATTTGGAGCAATTTATGGTCGATCAGGCAACCATCAATAAAAATTTTGATCAATTTATGGCTAGCCAAATCACTACCAATAATGCTACACAAGCGGCTATTCGAAACTTAGAGACACAAATGGGACGCTTAGCAAATATGGTGATTGAAAAGATACAAGGCCAGTTTCCTAGCAACACTGAAGTTAATCCAAAAGAAGGAGTTATGACAATTACTCTCATAAGTGGCAAAGAATTGAAGAAAGAGGTGAAGAAAGAAACTGAAGGTGGTAAGAAAGGTAAGGATGAGGAGAATAAGGAGATCCCAAAAGCTTATGGTAACACTAAAGGACAGTCACCTTCCACTAATATGAAGCCATATATACCCCCTATTCCTTTCCCTCAGAGACTGCAAAAAAAAGGGCAAGATGCTAATTTTCAAAGGTTCTTGGAGATATTTAAGAAGCTCCACATTAACATCACTTTTGCTGAGGCACTAGCGAACATGCCTTCATATGTCAAATACCTCAAGGAGCTGTTGTCAAACAAGAAGAAGTTAGAAGAATGCACTCAAGTACCTTTAACTGAAGAGTGTAGTGCCATCCTGCAAAGAAAGTTGCCTCCAAAGCTAAAAGATCCGGGGAGTTTTTCTGTTCCTTGTATTATTTGGTTCTCAACTGATTAATGATTGTTTATGCGATTTGGGGGCTGGTATTAATTTGATGCCTTACTCTTTGTGCAAGAAGCTTGAGGTCACAGATCTAACACCTACGAGTATGACTTTACTGCTAGCTGACAGGTTAGTAAGGTACCCAATTGGAATTATGGAAGATGTACTCATCAAAGTAGGTAAGCTGATTATTCCTGCTGATTTTGTGGTGTTGGATATTGAGGATGAACTAGACGTTTCTCTAATCCTAGGAAGACTATTCCTATCTATTGCGGGTGCCTTAATTGATGTGCCAAATGGGAAATTGATGTTTAGAGTCGGGGATGAAAAAGATGAATTTAATCTTGCCACCTCTAACAATCCCACTTTTAAGGAAACTTGTTGCAGCATAGCTATGGGGTAGAACTATCAAAGGCAAGAATTGACATCTCCTCCTAGATCTTTAAATGCTGATAAAGGTTCAATTCAAAAGATTGTCAAAGAGGAAGCAAAGGTTAGGTGAAAAGTGTTGAATCAAGAGTTTTGATGATTCCAAACCAACATTCAAGAGCTTGGATTGAAGATATCAAAGGAGATCAAAGTTATCTTAAGTGAAGATTTTCTGAGTTCTTGCTGTTAGATCTTTTGTAGGATCCTTAGTTTTTGTTATGACTGGGTAAAAGATTTTGATTTGAAGAAAAGATATTTTCAAACTTTGATTTTATGTTAAATCTTTAACTATTTGAAAAACACCCACAAACAGACGAAGGTTGAAAGTTTAAGCTAAACTGTCAAGTTGGAAATTCGAATTTTGCCTTTGGAAATTCGAATTTCGAGCTAAAACTGAATAAGTCTGAAGAGATGGCTCTCTGTCAGACGAATTTTGGCTGTTCAAAATTCAAATTTTCATCTAGTCTGAAAGAGGCCTTTTGATAAACAGACGAACTTCACACTTTCAAAATTCGAATTTCAAGTAAAATGAAGTTTGTAAAAACCAAAGAAATTCGTCTGAAATTATGATAAAGTACATCTGAAATCAAAATGAAATTGAGTTTGATAAATGCTCTCTGACAGACGAATTTTGAACCTCCAACATTCGAATTTTCATATAAGTCTGAAAGATGTCTCTTTGCAACAGACGAACTTTGAGTCTTCAAAATTTGAATTTCAAACAAAACAAAAATTGAGAAAATAGAAGAAATTCATCTGAAACTATGTTAAAGTTCATCTGAGATCAAGAATGATTTAAGTTTCGAAACTGCTCTCTGACAGACGAACTTTGAACATTAAAATTCGAATTTCAAAAGCTAAGTTCTTGAGTTTGTTAAAGTGAGACATTGACATACGAATGATAAGAACTTGTAACATTCGAATGATGAAATTAGTCTGGAAAGAGTCTCTCTGACAGAAGAATTTCACCCTTCCAAAATTTGAATTTCGAAGAAAGTAATCTACTGTGTCTCTTAAACATTCAGTGGACAGATGAATTTTGGGATACCAAAATTCGAATTTCGAAGGCACTGTAGAAAATTGAAAACACTGTTCACACTTAACCAAAAAACTTTCTTCTTTGAAATTCGTATGTCACATTGTGAAAATGCTTTGTAAGTTTCAAAATTTGAATTTCAATTCATGAACAGACGAACTTCGTGCTGTAACGTTGGAAGCTTTAATCTTCGGTTCCTTCGAAATTCGTCTGTTGACCAACCAAAATTTGAATTTCAGTATGTCAGAAATATTAAATGCGGTTGGTAAACGGATAGTTTTTCAGAGTAACCGTTGGATAACTTCCCCAACGGATAGATTTAGTCTCTAACGGATATTTTAGACCTAAATCTATAAATACAACATCATTTGAAGTTATGGGGAATGAATCAAACTTGTATATACTGAATTTCTGCTAAATCTTCTTCTCAAAAGCTTTTACCCTCTCAACTTCTATACTTGTACTCAAACTTTCATATCTACTCTTTTCAAGAGAGTTATTTCATTGTAATCAATCTACTCTTCATCTTGGAGATAGATTTACTTGTGAGGGGTATTCACAAGGGGATTGGGAAGCACATAGTGAAAGTGCTTGGAGAGTTTGAGAGAGCTCAGAAACAGAGCATACTCATGTACTGTGGCCCTAGCAAGAAGCCCATTGAAATTCTTGCTGTATAGTGGATAAATCTCAAGAGGTGTCTTGGGGACTGGATGTAGGTCAAGTGGAAAGACCGAACCAGGATAAATTACTGAGTTTTCTTCTCCCTATCTTTACTTTTCAGCTTGCTCTGTTTTACGCATTGTTTTCATTATATTGTGATATCTTCACTTACTTCACTTTGTGCAGAAAAATTTCAATCTTCCCAATTCACCCCCCTCTTGGGAAGTCAGCCTTGCTAACAAGTGGTATCAGAGCCCGAATTCCCATTCAAAGGAACTCACAGTCCGGGAATTAAGATAGCTGGCTTTGGAGAGAGTATACTTCCTGAAGGAAACAACACTCACAGACCACCAGGCTTCAGTGGAGAGCATTATGGATATTGGAAGATGAGGATGCAGATCTACCTCCAATCAATTGATCTTGACATCTGGTCAGTCATTGAAAAAGGAGACTTCGTCCCAATGGCTCTAACTGAAGATGGAAGACACAAAGAGAAGCTAGAAGCAGAGTGGAATGATGAAGACAGAAGGAGAGTCCTACTGAACTTCAAAGCAAAGCATTGTTTGGTCAGTGCCCTGAACCAGGATGAATTCTACAGAGTCTCACAATGCACCACTGCAAAAGGAATGTGGGATACTCTACAGATTGCACATGAAGGAACATCTGGAGTTAGGAAGAACAGACTGAACACATGCATTGGGGAGTATGAAAGCTTCAGAATGGCTGAAGGAGAAACTGTAAAGGAGCTCCAAAAGAGATTCACTCTTATTGTGAATCAACTGAAGAGCCTGGGAAAAGAATACACACAGTCTGAGAAAGTAAGAAAGATACTCAGAGCTC
This sequence comes from Adenanthera pavonina, assembly GCA_026686845.1. Classification (NCBI taxonomy): domain Eukaryota; kingdom Viridiplantae; phylum Streptophyta; class Magnoliopsida; order Fabales; family Fabaceae; genus Adenanthera; species Adenanthera pavonina. Next base: position 19,432,041 of record JAIVEN010000017.1, read on the forward strand.
TCCCTCTGGAATGGCAGCCCAAGGTGACAGCTATAGAAGAAGCCAGAGGAGAATTAATGACTTCTGTCACAGCTCTCTTCGGCAGCCTTGAGGAGTATGAAGGAAAAATCAAAGCACTCAAGGAAGCTGGGCTGGACAGAAAGAAGAAAGGCCTTGCCCTCAAAGCTGCTGATGAAAAGGCAGAAGAATCTGACAAAGGAGATGAGCTGGATGAGGAAACTCTGGCCATGATGGTCAGAAAATTTGGAACATTCTACAGCAAGAAGAAGAACAAGAGATTCTTCAAGAAAGGAGTGGCTGGAGAAAATAAGAAAGACACAAAAGAACCTATGACTTGCTATGAGTGCAAGAAGCAGGGACACATAAAGTGGGACTGCCCCCAATTCATCAAGAAACAAGAAAAAGAAAAGAAAGCTGCTGACAAAGGGAAGAAGAAGAAAGCCTACATCTCATCCATATGGGGCAACAGCTCAGATGAGGAAGAAGAAGATGAGGATGAGATTGCCAACATTTGTCTAATGGCACTTGCTTCTGAAGAAGTCACACCCTCATGCAGCAGTGATCAAGAAGAAGAGGTATATGAATCTGAACCTTCTTATTCTGAATTACTGGATGCATTTCATGAGCTTCATGATGAATTTATTAAAATTGATAAAGAACTGAAATTGGCAAAGAAAAAGATAAGCAAGCTGGAGTCTCAAAGCATAGTCTCTAAAACTGTCACTTTACCTACTTCTGAATCTGTCTGCTGCACTTCATGCACTGAACTTAAGCGAACTAATGATTATTTAATTAAAAGCATGTCTAGGCTCACTAGAGGTAAGGATATGTTGTTTGCATTAATGGGGAGCCAAAGAATATCACAAGGAAAAGCTGGTCTTGGCTATGATCCATGTGCTGTCAAAGAAAAGATTAGGAAGAAAAATAAAAATGCATATATGAGACACTTTGTGCATGCTGAGAGCAATAAAAAGAAAAATAATGTATCACCTCACATTGAAACATATGATCAACCAAGGCATACTAGACAAAAATATTATCTGCATTGTTTTCTTCCTGCTTCTCAATCTAGCAGTCCTTTCACTACCTGTCATTTCTATAACAAAAAGGGACATACTTCCAGTTCTTGTGCTTTGAAGAAAAATGGACTTGACAGGAAAGTTAAATGGGTTCCCCAAGGTGCATCTGCATCTAGGGAAATAACTACTGACAGAAAAGGACCCAAGCAAATTTGGGTACCTAAAAGGAAAACATAAATCTTGTTTTGCAGGTCTGTCTCAAAGCTAAGAAAAGCAACAAATGGTATATGGACAGTGCCTTCTCAAGTCACATGACTGGTGATAAGGAGAAGTTCATCACCCTTAGAGACAAGAAGGGAGGAAAGGTGACCTTTGGAGGTGATCAATACGGCAAAATTGTTGGAATTGGCATTGTGGGCAAAAATCCAGAAACATCCATTGAAGAAGTGTTGTTTGTAATTGGCCTCAACCACAATTTGCTGAGCGTAAGTCAGACCTGTGACAGAGGAAACTGGGTGCTGTTTGACTCAAAGTTTTGCCTGGTCATCAGAAAAAGTGATCACAAAGTAATCCTCAAAGCTCAAAGGGATGGTAACTATTATACTATTGACCTTGATGAACTTCCTCCCTTGGACTCTGTATGTTTAATAAGCCAGGATAATGATAGTTGGCTATGGCATAGGAGATTAGCTCATGTTAACATGAATCAATTGTCTAAACTGATTAAAAATGAGCTAGTAACTAGACTACCTAAAATATCTTTTGAAAAGGATAAAGAATGTGATGCATGCCTAAGAGGAAAACAAACTAAATCATCCTTCAAATCTAAAAATGTAGTTACCACAGCAAGACCACTTGAATTGTTGCATATGGACTTAATTGGACCATCCAGGGTGAAAAGTCTTGGTGGTAATCTGTATGTGCTTGTAATTGTAGATGATTATTCTAGATTCACTTGGACATTGTTTCTTTCCTCTATAAGTGATACCTTTGATGCATTTGTAACCTTAGCTAAGAAAGTGCAAAATGAGAAAGGTATTTCTATTGTGTCTATCAGGTCAGACCATGGAGGAGAATTTGAAAATGCATACTTCCTGGAGTACTGCAATGAGCATGGGATTAACCACAACTTCTCAGCACCAAGAACTCCTCAACAAAATGGAGTGGTGGAAAGGAAGAACAGAACCATTGGAGAGATGGCTAGAGCTATGCTAAATGAGAAGGAACTCTCTCAAGTGTTCTGGGCTGATGCAGTGAATACAGCAAGCTACATCATAAACAAAGCCTACATCAGACCAATCCTTGGGAAGACTCCATATGAACTGTACAAGGGAAGAAAGCCAAATTTGTCACACCTCTATGTGTTTGGGTGCAAATGCTTCATTCACAACAATGGGAAAGAAAATCTGGGTAAGTTTGATGCCAAATCCGATGAAGGTATATTTTTGGGCTATTCAAGTAGGAGTAAGGCTTATAGGGTTTATAATAAAAGATCAAATGTAGTAGAAGAATCAGTGCATGTGGTTTTCATTGAAAATGAAACTGTTTCAAAACATGTTACCAATAAGGATGATCTTACTTTCAATTTTGAAAAACTGGGAATTTCTGACAAAAGTAAAACTGAACCTCCAAAGATATCTGAATCTGTTGGCACAGAGGAAGATATCCAGGAGCAAGAGTTTGATAAAGAAAATAATGAAGAAACAGCTCAAGAACTCCCTAGAGCTTGGAGATATCAAACGAATCACCATGTTGATCAAGTAATAGGGAATGTTCAAGAGAAAGTCAAAACCAGAAAACAGTTAAGGGATCAGATTCTCAACTGTGCTTTCATTTCTCAAGTTGAACCCAAATGTACTGAAGAAGCCTTAACTGATGAATACTGGATTATGGCTATGCAAGATGAATTAAATCAATTTGAAAGAAATCAAGTCTGGAATTTAGTATCTAGACCCAAAAATCATACTGTTATTGGTACCAAATGGGTTTTCAGAAATAAACTTGATGAATCTGGAACAATAATCAGAAATAAAGCTAGATTAGTTGCTAAAGGGTATAATCAAGAAGAAGGTATTGATTTTGAAGAAACCTTTGCACCAGTAGCTAGATTAGAGGCTATAAGAATACTGCTAGCATATGCATGCATGAAAAATATTTTATTATATCAAATGGATGTAAAGAGTGCTTTTCTGAATGGATATATCATGGAAGAGGTTTATGTTGATCAACCTCCAGGTTTTGAGGACTCTACAAAACCAAACCATGTTTATAAACTGAAGAAAGCTCTCTATGGTTTAAAACAGGCCCCTAGAGCATGGTATGAGAGACTGAGCAATTTTCTGACTAAAAAGGGGTTTAACAGAGGCAAAATTGACACAACCTTATTTACTAAGAAAGAAAATAAAGATTTACTAATTGTTCAAATCTATGTTGATGATATTATTTTTGGTGCTACTAATGAAACTCTTTCCAAGAAATTCTCTGAGTTAATGTAGGGAGAATTCGAGATGTCTATGATGGGTGAACTCAATTTCTTCCTTGGATTGCAAATCAGACAGCTTAATGATGGTATCTTTCTCAGTCAATCCAAGTATCTAAAGGAGCTGTTAAAGAAGTTTGGAATGGAGAATGCCAAGCCAATGGGAACACCTATGGCTACTGCAACCAAACTGGACATGGATGAGAATGGGAAGATGTTTGACATTACTCAGTACAGAAGAATGATTGGATCCCTGCTGTACCTAACTGCCAGCAGACCTGACATTATGTTCAGTGTCTGCATGTGTGCAAGGTTCCAATCATGCCCCAAAGAAACCCATGCAATAGCTGTGAAAAGAATTTTTAGATATCTTATTGAAACATCACAGATGAGTCTTTGGTATCCAAAGGGCAATGGAAAAGATCTCAAAGGATACACTGATGCTGATTTTGCAGGATCCAAAACTGACAGAAAAAGCACAAGTGGAACCTGTCAGTTTCTTGGAGGATCCCTGGTTTCATGGTTCGGCAAAAAGCAAAATAGTGTGGCCTTATCTACTACAGAAGCTGAGTATGTTGCAGCTGGAAGCTGTTGTGCCCAAGTCATCTGGATGAAACAGCAGCTTGAAGATCTTGAGATTAAAATAAAAGAGATACCAATCATGTGTGACAACCTAAGTGCTATAAATATCACCAAGAACCCTGTCATGCATTCAAGGACAAAACATATTGAAGTTAGGCACCACTTCATAAGAGATCACGTTCTGAAAGGAGAAGTTAGACTGGAGTACATTCCAACAGAGGATCAAGTTGCTGATATACTCACAAAACCTCTATCAGAAGACAGAGACTGCAAAATAAGGAGAGAATTGGGAATGGTAAATCCCAATGAATTGTAAGTCATTTCTGTGCAATTCTGTCTTTAGAATTTTTAATATAAGAATAAACTCTAACTTGAGCATCAGAGTATATTTTAGTGTAGTTGCAGGTGCTTCTTGTGAAAAACAATGGCTAAAAGTTTGAAAGATTGGAGCACTCCAGATTGGAACAACCAGAAAATGAAGTGAATGATAATTATTCTAAGTTCTGGATCCATTCTGTAAGTTTTTAAAGTTGAAATTTGTATGTTGTTTGATTGCTAGATGAATTTCATTGATAATATGTGTTTTTAAACTGATCAACATGGTCAACATTCAAATTTTAGTTGACCAACAGACGAACTTCGGCCTGTTATGCCTTGGAACAGTTCTCAGTCATGCCTCGAAATTCGTCTGTTGAAGCTTGAAAGTTTGAATTTTCAAAATCAGAAATTTCAAAGTTATGATTGTCCATCACTGCTACACAAATTATTACTTCTTAACATACGAATGTTGGACAATCTTTACAAAAGTTGAAAAATTCGAATTTTCAATTCAAAATTCGTCTGTTGAATCATGTCCATCATGTTGAATTATTGAAAGATGCAGTTCTGTATATTTAAATTTGTCTGTTGTTTGATAGTTTGATTGATGCCTGCCTTTTTCTTTTCAACATTCGAACTTTGGTGGAACAAAATTCGTCTGTTGTGCTTGTATTGCTTGTTTCAAGCCACTGTCAGATGAACTTTCAGGATGAAAATTCGTCTGTCAGTAAGCTATGCTGAACGGTTTAACTTGTAACTGCCTGAAGTTTGAATTTTGACCCCTCAAAATTCGTTTGTCAGACGGTTACACACGTTAAATGCAACGGTTTTCCTCAGAACAGACGCAACCCTATTTGTAACCTCTCTAAGTCTGTTCTGATTCTCTCTTTAATCCTCTTAATTCCTGTCCAAAAACCGTCATTCTTCACCATTTAAACTTCCATTCGCATCCCATAAACCTTTCCTTAACCACATTCTGCATCATTCCACTGAAAAATGGCGAGAGTCAAGATCCCTGGAGCAGGACAAGCTGGAACTCGGCCAAAAAAGAATGGTCAAATCTCAATATGCTACAAAGGAAGGAGAGAAATCCAAGAGAAAGGCCGAACCCAGTAAAGCTAACCCTTATAAACGCCAGAAATCATCATCCAAGGCAGATTCACAGAAAACTGGACCTTCCTTATCAAAAACTGCGGTCCCTTCGGCTAATACTGCTACTGTGGCTTCCTCCTCTTCTACACAATCTGGAGAATTTGAGCTTACTACACTGCCTTTTTGGAGCACTCCTGAGATTCAAGAAGAGTTTTCTGCCAAGTTTTCCAGCAAAAAGGTAATCAAGCCTCACTATGTCAATATGGAGCAATTTTTGATATCCAACAACTTTGATGCTGCATTATGGTTGATGAGATACAAAAACCTGTTGGAAATTGCTGAAAAATATGATGATGAAGCAGTGAAGACTTGGTATGCCTCTCTTCAATACAACAGCAGGAAAAAGAAATAGGAGGTCACTTTGAGATCAAGGACCATCTGGCTTGCTGATGAAACAATCAATGAAGTGCTGGAAATCCCAGGGCAAGATGGGCTGAAAATTGACATCACAGCCTCTGGGTATATGGATGAGGCAAGCACAGCTGATGAAGAAGGTGGATCCTTTCTGAACTACAAAGAGAGCACCATTTTGGACACCCTATTCAGGAGAAGGGAGAACAGGCCAACGATAAATCTGTTGAAGCCCACAGACCTAAGTGTACAAGTCAGGATCCTGCACTACATAGTGTCCAGGATCATATTCAACAAGGGTGGCAGCTTCAACTTGATAACAAGGGCAGAGGCTCATGTGATGACTGCTATCATTCGTGGGAAGCTCATTAACATGGGTCATATCATCCTCCAGAGAATGATAAAGGCAAGGGATCAAAGGAAGGATTCCACACTCCCCTATGCTACAATTATTTCAAGAATCCTGCAGCATGCTAGGATTCAACACATTGAAAAGGGAAAACGGAAACTTACTGAGGCATTCAAAGAAGAGGAACTGCAAAGGATGGGCATTGAAAGAGATGAAGGACGATGGGTTGGAAAGGGAGCAGGGAAATCTGAAGACTTGCTCTTTGTTGCTGATGCATCCCTCCAACAAGAAGGAACTTCCGAGGTCCCTGGCAGATCTGTACCTCAGCCTTCTCAGCCAATCCCATCTCCCTCCAAGCCTACTCACCCTTCTTCCACTCCCTCCTCACAGGCCAAGCCAACAAAGGTCACTGAGTTGTTTGACAGTCTATCAACACTCATTCTCAGCATTAGAGATGAGCAAAATGCCAAATTTGCTCATCTACAAGATCAGATCCATCAGTTGGCTGTAAATATGAAAGTGGTGGCTGATGCCTATGAAGAGATAAGAAATGCTATTCCTACCACTTCAGCTCCACCTCAGCCTGGTGTCCCTGAGCCTACTCTGTCTCCATCCCCTGTGCCTCCAAGTCCCTTCGAGATTGCCTCCTCTGACCATGATGATGATGATATAGATGGTGCTGGTGCAATGAGAACACCAAGTCCTGGTCCACCCTTGGACTATGGATTGGAAGAAGAAGGTCTCCAAGATACAAGCCCTCATGAGCCCATGCAAGAAGATGCTCAGGAATCAATTCTGTCAATTCAAGAATCTGAGCAAGTTAAAAGACTGGTTGCAGCCATTTCAACCTCCTCTATGCAAGAAGCAGTGAGCACTAAAGAAAGGAGCCTTGTACCTGTTGTTGACTATGTTGCCATTGCTCACAATGCTCTACTAGAAGCTCAGAGGAGAAGGCTGGAAGAAATGTTTCCTCCTGCTAAACCAGCTTCTTCCCCTCTTGCTGCCTATGGACTTACAGAGGAACAAAGAGCTCAACTAGCTCTTTCCAGACAAGCAATGCAGCAGCTGCTGGAAATCTCTGACGAGGAGACAAGCACTGAGCTACTAGCTGATCCTGAAATCCCTTTTGCTCCTGTGCCCCTTCGTGCTATTCCTGTCTCTCAGATCCCTCCTCCGGCTGATTTTGTTGGCCTTCCAGATGATGTCAAAAAGGGGGAGAAGTCTGGGCAAACTGGAAAGCCTACTGCTGAGCAATCTGGGAAAGGGAAAGGGAAATCCTACAGCAAGAAGGCCAAGTCCAACAAGAAATGATTGGAGATTAGGCTTATGTCCTCTTGCTGTATTTTGTACTTTGTTGTTTTTGTGTTTTGGATTTAATGTTTGAACTTTAATTAATTTGTTTCTGTACAAGCAACTCTTGATTAAATGGATCCCTTTGTTGCAATGTTTTATGCCTTAAATCTCTTCACTTAATCTGTTGATTTGATATCTTATGCATATCTTGAGGGGGAGCTTGTGAAAGCAAACCTAAGTACTAATCCAGTTTGTAAGTTGTTTTGTCATCATCAAAAAGGGGAAGAATGTTGAATCAAGAGTTTTGATGATTCCAAACCAACATTCAAGAGCTTGGATTGAAGATATCAAAGGAGATCAAAGCTGTCTTAAGTGAAGATTTTCTGAGTTCTTGCTGTTAGATCTTTTGTAGGATCCTTAGTTTTTGTTATGACTGGGTAAAAGATTTTGATTTGAAGAAAAGATGTTTTCAAACTTTGATTTTATGTTAAATCTTTAACTATTTGAAAAACACCCACAAACAGACGAAGGTTGAAAGTTTAAGCTAAACTGTCAAGTTGGAAATTCGAATTTTGCCTTTGGAAATTCGAATTTCGAGCTAAAACTGAATAAGTCTGAAAAGATGGCTCTCTGTTAGATGAATTTTGGCTGTTCAAAATTTGAATTTTCATCTAGTCTGAAAGAGGCCTTTTGATAAACAGACGAACTTCACACTTTCAAAATTCGAATTTCAAGTAAAATGAAGTTTGTAAAAATCAAAGAAATTCGTCTGAAATTATGATAAAGTGCATCTGAAATCAAAATGAAATTGAGTTTGATAAATGCTCTCTGACAGACGAATTTTGAACCTCCAACATTCGAATTTTCATATAAGTCTGAAAGATGCCTCTTTACAACAGACGAACTTTGAGTCTTCAAAATTCGAATTTCAAACAAAACAAAAATTGAGAAAATAGAAGAAATTCGTCTGAAACTATGTTAAAGTTCATCTGAGATCAAGAATGATTTAAGTTTCAAAACTGCTCTCTGACAGACAAACTTTGAACATTAAAATTCCAATTTCAGAAGCTAAGTTCTTGAGTCTGTTAAAGTGAAACATTGACATACGAATGATAAGAACTTGCAACATTCAAATGATAAAATTAGTCTGGAAAGAGTCTCTCTGACAGACAAATTTCACCCTTCCAAAATTTGAATTTCGAAGAAAGTAATCTACTGTGTCTCTTAAACATTCAGTGGACAGATGAATTTTGGGATACCAAAATTCGAATTTTGAAGGCACTGTAGAAAATTGAAAACACTGTTCACACTTAACCAAAAAACTTTCTTCTTTGAAATTCGTATGTCACATTGTGAAAATGCTTTGTAAGTTTCAAAATTTGAATTTCAATTCATGAACAGACGAACTTCGTGCTGTAACGTTGGAAGCTTTAATCTTCGGTTCCTTCGAAATTCGTCTGTTGACCAACCAAAATTCGAATTTCAGTATGTCAGAAACATTAAATGTGGTTGGTAAACGGATAGTTTTTCAGAGTAACCGTTGGATAACTTCCCCAACGGATAGATTTAGTCTCTAACGGATATTTGAGACCTAAATCTATAAATACAACATCATTTGAAGTTATGGGGAATGAATCAAACTTGTATATACTGAATTTCTGCTAAATCTTCTTCTCAAAAGCTTTTACCCTCTCAACTTCTATACTTGTACTCAAACTTTCATATCTACTCTTTTCAAGAGAGTTATTTCATTGTAATCAATCTACTCTTCATCTTGGAGATAGATTTACTTGTGAGGGGTATTCACAAGGGGATTGGGAAGCATATAGTGAAAGTGCTTGGAGAGTTTGAGAGAGCTCAGAAACAGAGCATACTCATGTACTGTGGCCCTAGCAAGAAGCCCATTGAAATTCTTGCTGTATAGTGGATAAATCTCAAGAGGTGTCTTGGGGACTGGATGTAGGTCAAGTGGAAAGACCGAACCAGGATAAATTACTGAGTTTTCTTCTCCCTATCTTTACTTTTCAGCTTGCTCTGTTTTACGCATTGTTTTCATTATATTGTGATATCTTCACTTACTTCACTTTGTGAACAAAATTTCAATCTTCCCAATTCACCGCCCTCTTGGGAAGTCAGCCTTGCTAACAAAAAGTGGCACCTTTTAGTCCCCAAGAGAAAAAGAGCACTTGTGTAATCCGAACGGACTGGCTGGTATCCACCTTTATCATAAAGAGCCTCTCTAAGGGAAGAATGAAATTAAAGTGGAGGAAAAAGCTAATTCCTGAATCTGAAGGGCTTAGATCAAAGCCTCTGGAGGATGCCATCTCGTGATCTCCTAATTCGTCTGACTATCGACGTTAAATTTAGCGCTTATTGGGAGGCAACCCAACATTATTTTTTTTTATTTTCTATTTTTGTTTTCTTGCTTTTGTTGCCCTAAACTCTCTCCCTCAAAGACTTGTTGCAGGACTGAATTGATTATGGTGAAAACAAGCTTGGAACAAACATAAGGGACTCGAAAGAACATTTCAAGTATCATCTATAAATCAGGGGAGTCTCAGTTCCTTTATCTTTTATTTTATTCCTGCAACATTGAGGACAATGTTGGATCTAAGTGTGGGGGGGAGTTTATTAGATGTTCTTAGTTAATCTATCCTAAGAATTGTGCTGATGTGTTGAAACTAGAAAATTTTTTACAAATTTATGTGCTTAATTGATTTTGTTTAGATCTATTTTGCTTATTTTTCTGAGTTAGTGGTTATGTCTATCACCATAGGATACTCAATTATTGTGCTTAATGGGGTAAGATAGTTAATTTACAAGTCAGGAACATGAGTCTTGAGACTATGAAATTGAGCACTATAACTTAGCATGTGATAGGTGTGGAAAAGTGACTAAGTTTGTAGGAAGATGAATTATACAATTATTTTTGAACTTGGGTATTTACAATCATTGTGTATGAATTTATTACTTAGTTGGAGAGATGATTCGAGGTTTAAATGAAAAAAAAATGAAAAAAAAAGTAATATATAAATCCACTCCACTGGTTCGACCTGTGCTGAGTAACCGGGGGTACGCATCACAAATGTGAGACCTTCGCGTCAAAAGGTGCAAAGTGAGCTATGAGTGAGCCAAAGGCATTTTGGTGTAATGGATTATGTAGCTTGAGTAACCGGGGGTAAGCATTACAAATGCGAGATCTTCGCGTCAAAAGAGAGCATAACAGTCGAAGAAAAGCAAATAAATCCCCAGATAAAATTGAAGCACAAAGTAAGGGGAAATTAAATAAATCCTTGTTGATCTCCATTGCATTTGAGTTTAGGTTCATGCATAACTGATTGAGATATTTTAAGTTCTTAAATAAGTGTCGTAATTTTTCTTCTTCTTGCTTAGTTGGCTGTCTACATTTGTCACATGCTAGGTATACACATACACATACAAAAGTCTCATGGACTAACGGGAATGATAAGTGAGTTGCTATTGAGCCTAATGCTTGATTTATTGAGTACTCCTTTTATTTATATTAGTGAAGGACTATCACTAGTAAAGAGAAGTAAGTTTGATAAATCTAGAAATAACTTTATGAGTGCAGCACAATTTTAGTCTTACTTGAGGACAAACAAAGGTTCAAGTGTGGGGGGATTTGATGTGTCCATTTTATACATATAAAATACCCACACTTAAGCTTTAAATTGTATTTAAATATGTTTACATTGATATATTTTAGCATTATTTTACATATTTTTGTGTTTTATGATGTTATAGGTTCAGTTGGAAGCATTTGGAGCAAAAACGTTACAAATTGTTCATGCTGAAAAGTTGTAACACCCTTCAGTATTTTGATTATAACTATCACATATGAACTCCGATTGAGATGATTTAAAATGAGTTCAAAATATAAGACACAGATCTACAACTTTTATGTTTTGAGTTTTCCCAAATTCTAGCTTTATCATGGTGAAAATCGAACTCAAAATGTTAACATGAGCTGATGACATCATGAAGCTGCTGTCCGTACAACAGTGACCACCCGGCGACGGGTCAAGTACATACGACGCCAGGTCAACTCAGATTTTCACGTTTTTCAGCAATTTAGAAGCACCCAGTGCAGGGTCATGCAACAGGGGTCTATAAAAATACATTTTTAACGTGTTTTCATGATATTTTGGGCTTTTATGGGCTTTTAAAATTTTTCTATATAAAGATACACGATAGAAACACAACGGGAGATTCAGAAACACACTCAGAAGTCAGAGAACACTATTCTAAATGCATCTGGGAGTAACTAGGAGCATCATATAGAGAGAAAGCAAGGAGATTTGGGGAGTATTTAAGCAAGATTATATTTTTCTTTATAAACTCTTCCTTTTTGTTATTCTTATCATGATTTGGGATTTCAGTTTTGATTTGATTTGTATTTCCATGAGTAGCTAAATTTTCCAGTTGGGGGTAGGGATGTAGCCTAACTGGGATGAACTGAATTTGTTTCTTAAGTTAAGACTTTTTGATTTGTTCTTCAAGTTATAATTAATTTAACTTTTTATTATATTTATCTCTTTTGTTCGTTCATGTGGATTTTATGCTTGATCACCATAGAATCTAATTAATGGGTAAACTTGATGGACTGAGAGGTGAAGAGTGAACCTAGATTTAGAGAGATAAACATGAATAAATAATCTAGAGATAGAATTAGGAATTCATGATGATATATGTTGTAATTTTCAAGGTTTAATTAGAAAATTTAGTTGTGCGAGAGCGAATTGAATCCTAATCAAAATTAGGACTAATTGACCGAGAGGTAATTAGGACGCTTTAGAAACAACAGTCACTATAATTATATAGAGTCTAACTAAGAAATAAAATTTAGTTATCTCATAAGGTGAATCCTGATCCCTTGACACTTCTAGAACTGAATCAAAACTCAAACTTCATTTTGTTTTCTATTTCTTTTCTTTTTAATTTGAATTATCAATTTCATTATCAATTAATTTTTGGGATTAAAAGTTTGGACTATAAATTTACTACCTCCCTTGGGTTCGACCTCTGGAATACTCTAGAGAATTTTGTGAAGAAATTCAAGAAAAACTAACACAAGAATAGATGTAGAATCTCTAACAGTGTTTAAATTAAGTAAAAGACTTTGAATTGATAAAAAAGATGTTTTAAAACTATGATTCTATGTTAATTCATGGAAATTTTGAAAAACACCCATCAATAGACGAACTTTGAAAGGTTAATACTAATATGTTGTTTTAAAAATTTAAACTTTGCCTTTGGAAATTCGAATTTCGAATTGAAAATCAACTAGTCTGAAAAGAGTCTTCTCTAACAGACGAACTTTGACTTCAAAAATTTAAACTTTGAATCAAGTATGATAAGAGCCTTTTCTGACAGACGAACTTCAGCTTTTGAAAATTTGAATTTCTGACAAAACACAATTCATGAAAATGAAAATTTCATCTGAGGATATGTAAAAGTTCATTTGAAAACAAAGTTTAAAAAGAGTTCCAAGATAGCCCATTGACAGACGAACTTTGATATTCAAAATTCGAATTTCAGAAACAAAGCTTGCAAGTCTGTTATGACAATCTGTTGTAATATGAATATTGGTATTTAGAAATTTGAATTTTGAACTAAGTCTGATAAGAGTTCTCTCTGACAGATGAATTTTGAATCATGAAAATTTGAATTTTGAAAAGATGAACTATTGTGCTTCATTGAGCTGCCTACTGACAGACGAATTTTGGGCACCAAAATTCAAACTTCGAAGATACTGTAGCAATTTGGGACTACTGTTCACACTTTTAAGAAGAACTTTCTAACTTAAAAATTCATATATTCCAACACAGAAAAATTTCTCAATGATGAAAATTCAAACTTTGCTTTACAATAGATGAACTTTGAAATTTAACATTGAAGTCTTAAGCTTTTGGTCTCTATGAAATTTGTCTGTTGACCAAGCAAAATTTGAACTTTGAATGTCAGAAGCATTAAATGCGGTTGGTGAATGGATAGTTTTTCAGAGTAACCGTTGGGTAATTTCTCCAACGGATAGATTTTATCTCTAACGTATAGTTAAGACCTAAATCTATAAATATAAAATCATTTGAAGTTGTGGGTAACGATTTTAACATTGATATACTGAAACTTTGTCAAATTCTCAACTCAAAGTCTTTTACTCTCATACTTCAGTCTTCTGCACTTAAAATTTCATATACACTCTAAATTAGAGAGTTCATTCTTTGTAATCGATCTTATCTTCATCTGGAAGAAAGATTTTCTTGTGAGGGAATATCACAAGGGATTTAGGAAGCACTTGGCTAGAGTACAAAAAGGGAACTTGTAAGCTCTAAAAATAGAGCATCAAAGCTGTATTGAGACAATTGCAAGAAGCCCACTGAATTCTTACGGGATAGTTGAAAATCTCAAGTAGTTGCTTGGAGACTGGACGTAGGTCAAGATAGAGAGATCAAACCAGGATAAACATCCATGTTAATCCTTCTCCTTTCTGCTCTTACATTGCTATTATATTGTACTCTGTTATACAGTCTTGTTTGTCTTCATTATACACTTGACTTTTACAGAAAATTTTAATCTTCCCAATTCACCCCCTCTTGAGAAGCCGGCTTATCTAACAGCCCTTTCTTCAGCAGCTCTTCAACTTGTCGTTGGACTTCGGCTTGTTCCTGAGGACTCATCCTATAAGCAGGCTTGTTAGGAATGACTGCTCCTGGAACAAAATCAATGGCATGATGTATGTCTCATATGGGTGGCAACCCGAGTGGTATCTCATCAACTGTCACGTCTGGAAACTCGAATAATAAGGGCATAACTCTTGGCGAGATGGTGGACTCACTGTTCGCCTTAAGTACTAGTATGAAACTCATTATCTGGGCTTCAGATTTCGTCACCTTGAACTCTTCCTTGGTCATCAAAGTCACCAATGGCTTAGCTTCTGTCAGGGCTTTGCTAAACTCACTAGGCGGTAGGGGTGCTAGCTTGATCTTGACATTGTCTTTAGTGAAAAAGTAGGTGTTTGTACGTCCATCATGCAGAGCATATCGATCATATTGCCATGGTCTCCCCAAAACAAGGTGGCATGCATCCATAGGAACAACATCACACAAGACATCATCACAATACTTGTTCCCAATAAAGAAAGTAACAAGGCATTGCTTAGAGACTTTTACTTCACTTCCAGTATTAAGCCAATGAAGCTTGTGAGGATGCGGATGGTCATGCGTTGGTAGCTTCAATTTCTGCACCATGTAGTCAAACACTATATTTTCACAGCTCCCACTGTCAATGATGACATTACAAACTTTGCCTGGGCAGTGCAACGGGTGTGAAAAATGTTGTGTCATAGCCAGGGTTCTTCCTTAACTACAGCTGCATGCAGACTTCGTCTAATAACCAAAGCCTCTCCCTGATCTGCAGGTGTAATCTCCTCACCATATACCAGTTTCATTTCATAAAATGTAGTCTCCTCTTCATCTTCCTCAGGTGCTTCATAAACTTGCCCTTCCCTAATGGTGACAACCCTCTGAGTAGGATAGTCTGAGGTGATATGGCCGAATCCTTTGCGTTTAAAGCATCTGGGTGCTTTAGAGCCAAACTCCTTGGCAGTATTTGGTGGAGGCTTGCGCGTAGTGCTAGGCTGCAGCTTGTTTGAGGAATTGGACTGCTGAAATTCTGCCTTACAGCCATCAAAATAACCCTTAGAGGAAGAAGGTTGAAAAGAAGACCTCTTACGCGTTTGCTTCTCAATACGGATGGCTAGGCGAATCACATCATCCAAAGTCCAATACTGCTGAAGCTGGACTGGACGACTGATGTCAGCATTTAAGCCTGCAAGATAACGAGCTATTATCTGCTCCTCTTTCTCTTGTATGTCACACTTCATCATAAGTTTTTCAAATTCTCTGGTGTATTCTTCTACAGACAAGGACCTCTGTCAAAGATTCTGTAATTGGATAAAATTATCCTGGTGGTAATGTTCCGGTAGGAACTTCCTGGTGAGCTGTCGTCTGATTTTCTCCCAAGTCTCAATCTTGCACTTTCCCTCACATAATCGCTTTTGTTTGAGGTTTTCCCACCATATGGAAGCATGCTTCTTGAGTTTAAGGGCGACAATATTGACTTTCTGTCCATCTGAAATCTCCTTGTATTCAAATACTCACTCAACAATTTGAAGCCAATCTACAAACTCGTCTGGTTGGAGTCTTCCCTCAAATTCAAGAATGTCTACTTTGATGTCACTAGGGCGGAATGGTTATTGTTGAGGATGACGGTAATTGTTAGTGGATGACGAGTTGCTGCTACCCAAATCACCTTCTAGGCTTTCTCTACGAGTTTCTAGCAAAGCTAGCTGCATTTCTACGGTAGCCTCCAACTCTTGTATTCGATGTCTCATCTCGTCCATCGCAACATCCTATATATTCCTGCGTCTTTGAGGCATTTTTTTTTGGACTTTTCTGCAAGGTTAGGTCATAGACAAAAACAATTAAAAAGTATAGGGGTAAAAAGGTAATTTTATGGGGTATAGGGGTGGAAAAGAAATTTTAAGAAAGTTTGAGGTAGAATTGTAATTTTGAAAAAATATGGGGTCAAATTGAAATTTCAAAAAGTTTAGGCAAAATCGAAATTTTAGGAAGTTAAGGGCTCAAAAAGTAATTTTTGATAGTTTAGTGGCTAAAATGTAAATATGGAAAGTGTTGGGGAAAATATAAATATGGAAAAGTTTAGGGGTCACACGGTAAATCTGAGAAGTTTGGCTGACTGGGTAGGGTGACGTGGCTGAATTGACACGTGGCAGACACTAGATGGCTGATCTGTCACTACCTGGACAAGTCAGGAAGACATTGCAGATGACGTCATCATCTTCAACCTCGAGTGGGTGCATGGACGGCACATGGAGCTTGTCACAGGCACGTTAGATTCCGGCAGTGGCGCATGGAGGTACGTGGATTGTCAGACGGTGGCAAAACTCTCCAGTCCGAGGTTTTCCGGCCTTCCGAGCTCGATGGTGATGTCCGTTTATCTGAAAAGTGATCAAAAATGGATTCCAACGGCAACGGCGACAGCGGCTGCTGTTCACTTTCAGGTCACTCTCTGACAGCTCTCTCACCCTACTCATCTCCTGGACATGCTCTGATACCAAAATGGAACAAAACTACACTCAAATGAAAGGAAATGGTTTATTTCTCCAAATGCTTGCCTCCATCACCATACAAGAGCCCTATTTATACTTAGTTAGAGGGTTATGGCATTAACTTGAGAAATTAAAGACAAATGAGAGGTTACAGGGGTTATAGGAGCTCATTACTCTTGGGGTTACAAAGGCTAATTGAAAAGGGGGTTATGGAGAGTTATGGAAAATATTGTTTCATTATGGGGTGTTATGGGATTTTTCCGTTTCAAAGGGTGGATTATTAATTATCACCTTTAATTTGGTCTCTCTTGGGTTGCTTGATTCTCTACTTGTTCTACAATTTTTTGTCATCAAAATGAAGTCAGGAATTGTTGGTTGAGTGATCAATCATATATACTATCAGTAAACAATTACTAGTGAATATTATTGTTATCATTAATTACTGTTTAATTCTAGCCAAAAAATTAATATCTGGCACCAATAAGATATAGATTTAGTAGTTGATCTTTATAAGCTTGATAGGTTTTTTGTTCCCTACTTTTCTTCTTTCAATAAAAGAGTATCAGCTTAATAGATCAAAATCCTCTAAATTAAACTTCACCTCAATTAAAGAGAGCAAGGTTGTCAAAGTCATAAATGTTGAAGGAGAGCAGGGAAGAGGGATTTGAGCTCATGCACTCTGCAAAATTGGAATTGGGATGTGTTTCTCTTCTTATCTCCATCTCTACCTTTCAATTTTTCAGTAGATTTAGTCCGAGGTTTAATAATGAACTTGATGAAATTTTGCGATGGATATTGATGTAGTAAGTTGGAATTGTATGGATTTATATGTACATTGTAATTGATTTTTAGTTGATTAATGCTGTTTTGGCTTGATTATTGGACCCTATACTTGCTGGAAATTTTATGCATAATACTCCTTGGGATACCATTTTGATTCTAGACATAGATTTATGCTTGGTCTTCATGATATCTTGTCTTATAATGTTTGGTTTCAGAGGTTGATTGTCTAATTTGGCTAATTGGATAATTTGCCCTAATTTTTCAGAATTTAAGTTGTTTAATTGTATTTAGATAAGTTCATGATAGTTAATTTACTCTAGATATTTCCAGTGTAAAGTGCATAGTTATGAGAAAAAATACAAAAAATTTATGTATAATTTAAGTATACATAATAATATTAAAAAATTATTAATTAATAATATTGATAAAAATAATATTTATGTATAATTTAATTATAATAATATTAATAATAATATTAAAAATTATTAATTAAAAAATACAAATTTTTTATTTATGTATAATTTAATTATAATAATATTAAAAATTATTAATTAATAATATTGCATAATTAACCGTACGCAATGTAGAAATTTTTCATATAATATGGGATACTTCGTTTTTGGAAGGCTTTGATCTTCTAAAATTGCGTAGTGATGCTATTGATTGTTCTGGACTCATCATCATCAGTTTTGATTATGGTGGACCTTTATGTATGTTTGTATGTATATATATATATATGTATGTATATGTATATTACGCCACTTTTTGTTTTTATATACATGATTCATTATTAAATGACCCCTCTCTCACATTTTAAAATTACTGTTAAAAATTATTGATAATAAATATTAAAAGATAAAAACTTATAAAATTTAGCCCCCCATTAGTTTAATTTTGGATCCGTCACTGTTTCTTTTGTTGGCACTGATAGTGTATAATACAGTACACTGATAACAAACTATTTTTCTAATATATTTGAGTTTCATTTTCTTGTATAGTCTTTTCCTTTCCCTTAACGAAATTTTCTTTTCTCCCTTGGCATATACTAAGACCGAGGCTTTTACTCTAACCAATGCGGTGCGGAGATACTTCATCCACGGGCATGATGCTATTGCTAGGCTTAATGAGACACTGGAAAAGAAAAAGATAAAAGGAAATTGCTCAGTTTGAGGCTACATATAAAATCAAGCCAGACCCAGAGGAGAAAGATCAAGACAATTGAGGGTGGAAGGAAGGTTCAACACAAGTTATTGGAGGCCCTCCTAGTTCTAGTGAATAGTATGTAATTGGTGCAGTTTAATGTATAATGACAGGACCTATTTGGTTTACCAAATGGCTTGGAGCCATATTAAAAGACATAGATGAAGATCAAAAAAGACACCAAAGGAAGTTATAAGGAATGATCTTTTGAGAAATGATTTATCTGAGGAGATGGTGTTTGATAGAGTACATTGACGTCATATGATCCAAGTAGCCAACTCCATATAATGAGATAAGGCTAATGTTGTTGTTGTATCCAAACTTCTTTTTTATAAATTATGATTATTCTAATAGACCTTTTATAAAAAAGTAATTCAAACGGGCAATGAGAAATCTCTATGAGGCTAAGTATTAGAGAAGGGCAATTTTGTACTTGGCTATTAAGTACTGAGAAATTAATGAAATGAAATTGTTTGTTGCTACTTGGGACCATAAACTTGGCTGCCAAAATTCCGTGTTATGCATGGTCTATCATGTTGTGTTTCAGCAGCTGATATGTGGACCATAAGAACATAAATTCTTTGTCTATCATATAATATCTGCAGCAATTGTACCAGAAACAAAGTTGTCCAGATTTACAGTGTTGTTTGTTTCTAAAGAGCTAGTCGTCGCAATATCATAGCAATTGAACAAGATATTCAAAAGTAAGCATCATAATATACAAACTAAACCAATTCCAAAGAAAAGCCCAAGGAATGCATAAAAGAAGAAAAAAATCACAAAGATCACTTCCACTATCAAAACCAATTCATCCATAACCTCAATTCTAAAGAAAATTATCTAAACCATAATCTCGGTTACAAGTAGAATCTCTTTGAGCATTTCTCACTCCAGCGCTTACTTGGAAAATGAGCTTTAATAGCTCCCTGAATGAAACAATCCACAACATCGTGCAAATATATATATGGCTCTAAAATTCATCTAAACCCACTTAAAATCAAAATGCATATCAGAAAATTTGCCACGTTAGACATTATTTAACACTGTTAGTCTGATGTGGACTAATGAGGGATGGTTCATCGGAGTTTCAAAATTTACAGGGACTAACTGAGTTAATGGATGATAACAAGAAATGAACATCAAAATAAAGACCTATGGACCTATGGAAAGAGGAAGGGATCCGGACAAAGAGATTCGCAAAGGAATGATTCTCACAGACAATGCAAAGGCCATAAGCAATGGGATTGATCATAACACTACGATGGGCAATGTCATGTCTGTGTATCTAGAGGGAAAAGAGTGTCAAAATAACAAGGAGATTTCTAATCCCTTATATGAAGCCAGCTATTGAAATTAGACACAGAGGAAACAGAGGTTTTATAACCTACTTCAAGTCCAAACCAGACTGCTCTAGAGAGAGGACAAAGCAAGAAAAGATGTTCTCTGTTTCTTCTTCTTGCCCATAAAAATAGCAAAAATCTCTTGCGTTCAAATGATGTTGCTTGAGAGTGAAATTGAGAGGAAGGGCATCTCTTAAAAGTCTCTTCAAGTGAAGATAAGACATCTGGGAGCTAGGTAAGTTAACTCTCCAGAGTTGGTGCCAGAATTCATTCAACTGAATTGGAGGAGAATTGGATCTACTTATATTTTCAGACAATTTGCGATAAGCCAAAGCTGGATAGTAAGAGCTAGAATGTGAAATATTCCAAATTAGCGCATCCGTGCCATTACACCATGAAAAAGGCTTTTGAAGCAATCAGCCTCTTTGACGAGTGTCTATTTCATATAAAGTGTTTGGTTCCAGACTTCTTTGCTATACAGAATAAGATTACTCACTGTTTGTAAAGATAATGGGGCGAGCTAACTGCATTTATTGCCAATAGCGACTATATGAGGGGATACTATGTCCCATGCCTATGCTCCAATTAAGATTATGAGTTATTATATTCCTAGTTTTTAGAACTCCAGTCCATAGCCAAGACATTGAGGAGAAACTTTTTAGATCACCTCCATTTAAAATGGCAAGAATTTTGGAGCCAGAACTTCGTGAAATAGTAAATCTTCATTGCAACATAGAAGTCTCCAGGCTAACTTTGCAAGAAGAACATGCCTAAAGATTTCCATTTTCTTGACTCCTAGTCCACGTACCAGAGGAAAGATCATGACAAAGTTGATCCCATTTGAGAAGATGCACTGTCTTAGAATCTCCATCCATTCCCCCGGAAGAAATTTGGAAACAGCATATCAATTTGATGACAAGAAAGATGGTGTGCTAATAAGTCAGATGCTGCCAAAGCTTTAGGTCTCTTGGCCTTTTTTGAGACTATCTTGAAATATATACATGAGATTCCCCATACAATGGATTCGCATGATCATGACATGTGTAACCACAGTTCAGTAGAGTCATCATCAATGGCAATCCTTCTTCATCATTTTTGCCTAAATAAGGACTACGCCAAGGTGACCCTCTTTCTTCATATCTTTTCCTTTTATGTGCTAATGTTCTCTCATGCATGATTATTTCAGCTGAGTCTCGAGGGAAGTGGAAAGGTCTAAAAATCTCAAACAACTCTTTTCCTGTTGCTCATTTTCATGTAGCTGATCGATTTCTAGTTCATAGATTCTCTTATGACTCCACCTATCTTTGTATCCTTTTGCATGTTTTTGAATGATATTTTGGATTCATCTAAAGGGTTGTGATTACAAGAATTGATCACTAACAATATGCAACAATATCAAGTTTTAGATTCCATTTACATCTATATTCTATAGGGACCATATATATATATATATATATTATCTGGATCGTTTACATGAAGTTCGGGTAATTAAAATTTCATTATTATTTTTCATTTTAAAGAAATAGATATATTTTTAGCTAACTCCTTTTAAAAAATAATGATTCTAATTAAAAAAATAATAAGATCTAACCTTTTTTAAATATCATGTTTAAATCTCACCTGGCTGAGATGAAATAATGCATACCTTTGCACATCCATAGAATATACTATGCTTTCGTTGAATTTTATAGTTGAATTAGTTTCAATATAATAATAAGATATATATATATATTTTTTTTTTGTGAAATTTTTAATAAATATATAAAATGAGTAAACAATTCTTTAAAAGACTCAATTATATAACAATAAATTATAAAATTATTTATCTTTATTTTCAGAAACATGCGGACTATCTTGTTTTTATTGATAAACCTCGTATAGGATCTATAACTAAAATTTCTACTCCTATAATCTCCAAAATTGGACACCGCTCTTTCCGAGTCAGTATTTTGGATTTTTCATTCTAAAGTCGTTTTGAGAGTCTCTCCCATAGCAACTTCAATATGTCTATTTATTTTTCTTCAAATTTAATTAGTAATACGTGCATCTTGCATAGGATTCCACCTGCTTGATTTACACTATACATGTAAAACTAATGAAAATTTAAAAATAATAGTGGGAACAAGAGATTATAAGGGGAAAAAAGTGTTACTTTATGTTTACATTTCGCTTTGGTACTGGGTCCAATGTTTTGTTCATAACTTCTATTCATAAACGTCTAACTTTGGACCAACTTAAGCTGTGATAGCTTATAAATAAAAAATTCATAATGATACAATATAAAATCTCTGTGTCCTATTTGGTTCGTGAAATGTTTTTCATAGGAATAGAAATGAAAATGAGAATGAATTCTAATAGAATGGAATTATGTTTCCTATGTTAAGGAAATGAATGAATTTTTCAAGTCATATAGATGTTTGGTTAGATCAAAATAATATAAGAATGCTAAAAAAATTAACCATAACAACAAATAATTTAATTGTTTTATATTTTTGGTATAATTCTATAAAAATCTCAATGAAAAATTCAAATGTTTTCAAATATTTTAATATTTTTAAATATTAATATTTTATTTTCTAAAGATAAACACAATACATGGAATAATATAAGAAGCTAAGAGTATCAATGTGACTTTACATTATATTCCTAAGAATGCTTCTCTATATTCCATCAAATTTTTATGAAATCCATATTCCATCATTTGAAGGAATATTAAATTTTGTTTTTTGGTGAAAAGGAATATTAAAAAGTATTGTGTAGAATCGAAACAACATTGCACTGCTTTCAGCCAAACATGATGAAGGAATAGTCTCTTCCACTCCGGCCCATTCAATGTCCCCTACAAAGATAAATATTAAGATTATAAGAATTATTTGTAAGTTACGGACATTCATATTCACATATAGTACTTACAATGATATGAATTTTACTAACGAGTGTTGGTTTCAGTAAAATGAGTTAAGATTACATATGAATGCAAAAATGGTTTTTGGTAGAGCTCTACCCCCACCCCTGCAATGAATGCAAAAAAGTATTGGAGTTTAAAATGGCAATCAAATATTGGATAAATATTAATAAAAATGATTTTTTAATTCTTTTTTTTATCAAATTAACAACTCCAATCCTTTTTTTATTGATTGAAATTTTAGGTGATTGAATTATGAAAATTAAGAAGCAAAAATTAGATTAGGACTCATGATTTAAGGATAAGCCTCTAACATTTAATTATAGGTTTTTTTAGCCAAATATGACAAAAAAAATTTACTAAAACATAACATGTTAGACTTTATTTACCAAAACATAACAGATAAAATTGATTTAAACTAATGCATTTTATCTTCTAATAAATAAGTCAATCAGCAGCTACACGATTTATTTTGTTTGATTTAATTCTATTTTTTTAAAAAAACAATGATTTATCCAAATGTGACAAAAGTAAAGCCGCATGGTCATTCAAGCGAAGTTGCTTTTGTTCTATTTCTTTTTTTAAAAAATTCTTGGTGTGGGATATTAGGACACTTTTTTTTTTATTAGTTAAACTAACCTATGCCCCAAATAAATTGTGACCAATACTCCATCTGATTCTATTTATAAAGTATTATTGAACAGTGCACGAGTATTAAGAAAAGTTAATTATACTCTCAAAGTTATAAAAAATTCACATAAGCTTTAAATTTTATCCTTACTCCTCATTCAAGTAATAACAATTATATGGGGAAAGAGAGTGTGTTAAAATATGAAGTAATTTACGAGAAAATAAAGTTGTTGAGGGTAAAGTAAAGAATTGACATAAATATCTGACACCATACTTTATAAATAGGACTAAACAAATATTTTAGATAATACCTTATAAATGAGATCAGAGGGAGTATAAATTACTAATAATTGGTATATTATTAAAAAATCATTATTAGTCAACAAATTTTAACAACTATTAGATAAAGTATTGCATCATTATTATTATTGAATAATCATTAAAAAGACATAAATTTAAATAAAAATCCAAAAAATATTAATTAATAATAAGTAAATAATAATGATTAGAAACAAAAAAACACTATGATTAAGTAGAAATATGTATCAATTATGAAAATAAAAATTTAATAATTAATTGATAAAAATGGTTGAATATAAAATGAAAAAAATGATTAATTAGTAATAATTAGTTATTGAGTATCAAAATTTGGTCACCTCATACATAATGACTACCGATGTCACATCTTGCTCTTTTTCTATTACTTCGTAGTAGTTTTGGTCATATGTCCTCTTTTATATGGTGCAATTCAGGTGACTCAACTTTTGATGATATTTGTGCAATATTCAAATCAAGCCAAGTAGAGTTAGCTAGAGAAATTGACTAGTAAGGAGTCTCAAATGCTTGATTTGATGACTTACCATGTTGAGAGGAATACATGTTGTACTTAACACCAAATAAAATTGGGCCATCCAATACAAACATGAATGATCTAGATTGACTAGGAATGAGAGAGCTAAATGGGGGCAATGAAAATGGTGGCATGAAAGAAGAAGAAGCAACCACTATAAATGTACTGGATGTAGTCGAAGTAGTGGCATGTTCTTGTTCCTTTTCATCCTCTTCTTGAGGAGTAAATAATGGACTGGTTGATAAATAGTCATCATGTTGCTTACTTGATCTTCTACATTAAGGAATTTGTGAACGTGGTAGCTTTTTTGTAGATGGGGCAAGCTCAAGTTCCACATTTCACAATTGCTCTCTCATTGCAATTAATATGTTATACTAGTCTTAAGCAACCCTTGCATGAAAATCAATTGATATTTTTGGAGGGTAATAAATGGCACAAATCTTCTGCTATATGAGCCTGAAATTAATAATAAAGCATTAAGTTATGACGTTGTCTCTATTAAGGAAAAAATAGAATGATGGTGAAAATTGATAAAAAATTTACTACATAACTAAGTGCATTACTAGAAGGATGGATCCACCATCGAATATGTCTCCAATACCACTGCATATACTTGGATGTATGATGAAACACCTTATTTGCTAGAGAAGTATCAATAGTAGCATAATGCCAATTAAACCACGCTTCAATGAAGATTTTGTGAGCTTCCATCCAATTTTTTGAGGATTTCCCTCGCAGCTGTGTTGTGTGAAAATCATTTAAATTAGCCGAGGCCATTGGAATTAGTTGCTAGGGACCAAATTACCTTAAAACACAATTATGGTGATATCATTCTACTTTGTGAAAGCATATAAGAGGGACAGAAACACACCAAATATCACTTGTTTCCAAGAAATAATTTGGAATTAGATGAAGATTTCTAAGGGTTTATAAGGCCGCCAAATGATCTCATCATCGGCCATTGCATCAAGCAAAATTCTATAACATTGTAAAGCTGAGTGATTAGAATGAGGGGCCAGTCATATGTTTTTCCACCAATGATTATAATAAAGAACATGTTAAAATATGCATGATTTCGATAAAAAGTTAACATTAAATATTTAAAGCATATTTTTAGCATACTTAAACCTCAGGTGTGCTAAGAGAGAATACACATCGATGTTTGGATTTGGTGGTGGTGGTCTCTCTGGTGCTAGCATGGAAAAGTGATTCTATGCCTATAAATGTAGTAATGCTCAGCGACCACCAATACTCACCTCAGAAAAGTTAGTGGCATTGCACATTTCTTTGTATAGGTGAGCTAACATTATTATGCCCCAATTATATTTTCCAGCATCTTCAAAATTTGATAATAATGGAAGACATATAAAATAAACCCTATGATTAGATCTATCTGGCATAAGATATCCACCTATTAATCCGAGGATGTATACACATGCAAAACATTTCATGTCCACATTTGATGCATCATTGTCCAATTGACTAAAATTATCTTCCAACCAACTTATAAATAGCCTTTGTCTGTATATATTAAAAGAGGGTAGACATTTTCGAAAGCGGCATTCACACACGTCTGCCCATTCCAATGTATATTCTGTGGGCCCAATGATGGAAGTCCTGCACAAGGAAGGCCCAACTATATAGCTACATCATCAAAAGTTATAGTGCACTTTCCACGTATAGTGTGAAAGTATGAGTCTACAACAGATTCCAAATTGATGGATGTCTATCTAATATCAATCAGATTCCTTTTCTTCTCTTTACAACATAGACATGGATGTTGTATAAGAACCATGACCAAGTTGATTTAGTGATATGGCTTTCTTGGTGCATGACCAAACAAACTAGAAAATACAGCAAAAATGATTTCACGAACAAGAACAAGTTGGTTGATCATGTGTTAGAATCTTAGGTCACTCGTCCATAAGCTTTTAACGATGACACCCACTCGGTTGATGACTCCAGATTGTAGGTCACGAGTTCTAAAGAGAACACAAATTCAAATAATCATCATACAAGAGAATTGAAGGAAAATAATTTTTATTAAACTTGTCTAAAAACGCAAGTCTAAATAAATCTATTTATAATGTCTTATAGAACCTTCTAGAATAATTAGAGAATCTCATAAAATAGAAAACTAATTATTTTTAAAGGTACGTACTCCAAATAATAGTAAATTACTTAAATTCTAAGACTAAATCTTATAAAATTGTAAGAATCTCACTTATTTAGAAACTAAAACACTTTAGAACATTATAATTTGCTAATCAAGTCAGAATATCCTAGAAAACACTAGATAAGACTAAATAAATATAGAAATTAAGTACAAAACGTCACTTTATGAAAGCTACAAAGAAAGTAACATCTTTTACTCAAAAACATACTTAATTTATGATCTACTTGAAGACCAAGTAGTCATAATGGATCTAAAACACTTAAAATACTAATTTGGGCCTATGAAAATACAATCCAGAAAAAAAAAAACACAACCAATAGGTTTATTTAAATAATTCAAGTTCTACCCAACTAAACATAATACAAAACACAATTAAATAACTAATGAATAAGCCTAAAATACTATTCATGTCACATTAATTCCATGGGCTAGAAAAGCTTGTATTTGGACTTGAATATGAACTATTAAGATTCCATTGGACTTCTTCATGTGCATATTAGGTTCTTGAGCCTTTATTGTGATAACATAGGCTCCAAATTGCTTTTTTAAGCTTTTGAATAACTCTTTTCTCCATGGCCTCTCCAAAACCAAGTCTTCAAAGCATATGGTCTTTTGTTGGATTAAATTATTTGAACTTGGATTGAGACTTGAAAACACCATGCTTGTTATTGGATTAGGCCTTTGAGATACTATGAATCCATCAAGATAAATGGGCTCTTTTCATGAGTAGCTATGGATCCTTTGAATGCCTCTTGAATCTCCATCATTTAGTCTCTCATTTAACCATGGTGGCACAATATTTTGATTACCATCTTGAGATATTGTCATGAGAAATGTGCCCTTATATTTTCCATATGAGAAAGTTCCATCAACTTGTACCATAGGTTTTAGATGCTCAAAGGCACATCAATGCATGGCTTCAAAGCCCAAAATACTTAGTGAAACATCTCAACAGACTGTCTATCATCATTAACATTAGAAGTTTGTTCATGTTTATATTTGACGATTGACCCAAACATTAAATGTTGCATTGCAGCTAACCACTTTGGCAATAAAGCATATGAAGTCTCCTAATTAACCCAAGCAGTGGTGATTGTCAATTGTTTTGCCTTCCATGCTTTAAGATATGATACGGTGTACCCAAACACGAATTCTATTTGCTCAATGATTTGGGAAACTTCGACATCTAGTTGGTCAGTTACCATGGCCATAATATAAGAAGAGATGAGATCAGCATCTAACTTTGGATAGTCCTAATTTAATGATATAGACAAACATGTATGAGACCCCGACCCCTACTTTTTGTAATAGTTTAGAAAGTGTTACTTTCTTTCGTGGAAGTCCTTATTCTCTAGTTGCAAATGTTCCATAGTTAATACATCAAAATTCTTGAGATTTTGTACCTGAAACATATACCTTGAATGTGTGATGCACTTGAATGTTATATAATTTAACTATGCATTTTAAAATGCAAACATCACAAAACATTTGGTCAACAAATAGCTCTTGGTTATCATTAAGGGGTAGAATATCCCACAATCTACTGAAATTAGGAGTTGTAGCAGAATCTACATTAACCTCTGATAAGAAAGCAATGGTAAGCTCTTCGTGTTCATTAATGTCCTCATTGATCTCATCATCACTTTCATCATTGTCATTACCATAATCAACATTGACATGAGATTTGTATTCTTCCTCGTCCTCAAAGTCATCCATGATGTCTTTTGTTGGAATAGGAGAAGATGATGGTCCATCATTGCCAACATATGCAAATTGTTCAAACTGGTGGAATTTTCAGTTGGAGGCATTGGAGATAATCAAATGGGTGGAAATTTTTCATGTATGTGCTAATCATGGGTCCTTCTTCTACTGGAAGTGTATATCCACCATCATTCTCCATTGGGTGTGATTCTAAATAATGATCAAGTTCCATGTTCAAAATGTTCACATATAACTCTGTACATGCAAATTGAGTAGACAATAAAGAATGCACTTGCCACATTCTTTGTAAATTAGAATTATCTAGTAGTATCCATGCTTAGTACCATAGTAGGTTTGTGGATATTGGAAATCTATATACAAAACCTGACACAATTTGATTTGGAGGAAGATTGAGATTTTGTCCAATAACTTGCTTTAGTCTAACCAAAGTAATGTTTGCATCAAGACTTATTATTCTCATCTTGTCAGACTCTAATGTCACACCATTTGACCCATCAACAATTTGTCTATTTGCACATATGCATAGAAATACTGATTTAGTGTCCATTCCACTTCCTATTTTTATCTTCATGAATACAGTGACATTAAATTAAAAAATTTCGTAAACTCTATAATAACAAATATATCATGTATTTTCTATTCTGCATTTATTTTCCATTCATATTATTAATGCATGAAAAAAGTAACCAAAAAGAAATGTATAAAAAAAGTCTATTATTATAATTGCCAAAATCAAATGTTAATTTTAAAATAAAATATTGTTCTTATAATCAATTTGAAATCTATTATTAACTATAGAATTACACAATATTTTATATTCAACAAAGTACACTATAATTGCCTAAATTAATTATTAATTATTATTTTATAAACATTACTAACAAATAAAATATTTACTAAATTATATAAACTACATTGCTTAAAAAAATAAATTAGGATATTGTAAATGATGCTAACAAAATGAAATATTTACTAGTACATTGCTAAAATTGTTGTCATGTTGCTATTTCTTCCACCAACATGTACATTGTTTTAGCATGGGAAATGGGAGGAGTATGATATAAGTAAGATTTGTGATATCATTCTTTTGAAAAATGAAAAAAACGAAGGCTTAAAAAATTTGTAAATTTATTTTACTTGGTCAATTAAATTGACCAACAATCAAGTTAGGAATTTAGTTAGGATTCTTAATCAAATTAGATGGTGTATGCCTCTGCATGCACTGTCAGAAAAAGTGAAGTTGAATGGAAGGCCGTGCAATTTCTTCATTTTTTTTAAAAATAAAAGATTAACTTAAAAAATTAAGTTAAAATTGAATAAATAATTAAAAAAATTAAAAACTATGAATTATGATTACTAAAATTATATTAGGCAAAGAATGCTATATCAACATAAAAAATTACACTAAACAAAGAAAAAACAAAACTATAATATAAATTGCATTAATAAAACATTAAATACACATACTAAAATCAATATTTTGCCTAAGATGGAAACTAAATGGAACTGGATAGCTCGCGTAGAAGAAAAATATAGTAATACTGCATAAATTAAATAATATAATTATTCAGGTGTTCAATCTAGTTAAATCTACTTGTATAAAACTTGATGAAAAATAATTAAGAGGAAAATAAGTACCAATGTGAGAAGAAAAGTTCCCACATGAAATGAAGTTGTGGTAATAAAACCCAGAACGCACAAAAAGTTAATGAAGATTAGACAATGAAGATGGAAGTGTGGCAAGAAAAAATGCAGCACCAATGTAGAAACAAAGGAGCTAAAAAACTAAAGAAACAATAAGGAAGGGAGGAGAGCAACTTTTTAAAAAGAAAAGGAATGACGTAGAGCAACTGAAGTACAAGTATGTCATGTTATCACTCCTTTCACATAACTATAGTATCATAGGTTGGTTTGCTATCACTATTTTCATGGGCATTTGAAATACAAGTACACCATACAACACTAACTTTTTTCTAAATTTATACTGAAAAAAAGTAAAGCAAAATTTTTTATTATTATTTTTTTAAAACTAAAGAAGTCGAATAGCTACATATTCAACTTCTTCACTTAGCTTTTTAAAAAAGTCTCTTTGCTTTTGAAAAAAAATTCAAGAAGCTAAGTACTTCTTATTTGACTTCTTCATTATTGCATAAATTCTCTACCCCTACATGCAACTTTGATGTGACGTTTGAATGCTAAAAAAAGGCATGTGTATACAATATAAGTATAGGGAATGAGAAAATTTGGGATAAGACTTATACAAGTATAGTTAATTATTCATTAATATGTGTTAGGCTTTTAATTAAATTTATATCTTTTTAATGATTATTTAATGGGAAAAAGATAATTTGAGATCCCTATAAAAAAAATATTTCCCACAAAGGATCTCATTTGAGAATGAACTTAGACATGTTAGGAAATCCACTTGAGTATGATAGGAAGCTCACTTAGGCATGGGAATATTTTTTATGGGGGTCCCAAATTGTCTTTTTCCCTGATTCAACAATAATAATTGTCCAATATTCTTTATCTAATATTTATTAAAATTTGTTGATTAATAATTATTTTTAATAATATACCAATTATTAGTAATTTATACTTCCTCTAATCCTATTTATAAGGTATTATTTAAAATATTTGTTTGGTCCTATTTATAAGTAGTAATGTCAGATTTTCATATAAATTCCCCTACCTCATCCTTATAACTTTATTTTCTCGTAAATTGTTCCATATTCTAGCACACTCTTTTTCCCCACATAATTATTACTAGTTGAATGAGGAATAGGGGTAAAGTTGGAAGTTTATATTAATTTTTTATAACTTCAAGAGTATAACTAATTTTCCTTAATACCTCTTCATTGGTCAACAACATTTTCTAAATAGGACAGGAGGGACTATTTGTTATGTAACACGTTACTTATAACCTCATATATCATGTATTAGACTTTATTTAAGTCTATTTAATCATGCATAAAAGCTTGAACTATATGAAGGGTCAAAACAGAAAAATTTAAAGTTTCATGTTACTGTTTATTTGGTCAACCTCTTTTCCAGATTGAACTTTGAAAAATCATAACTAAATTTAGAAAAATCGTATAAATGTGGTTCAAAGATCCAAAAATAGCTTAAATCATTCTCTATATGGAAAAAAATATGAAATAGTAGCTTTAACTTGCCAACTACTACAATATTTAGCACAAAAATTACTATTCATTTGGTTATTTTATATCTTCCCTGGATTTTGGCCTAAACTTTAAAAATTCACATCTCATTCCACCCTAAGACAAATCATGCATTCTTTAAGTCATATGAAAGCTTTACATGTCTACTTTTCAATATTTTTCTTGTACATTTATTCAACTTAAACAGGGTATGACACTAACTTGAACCATTAATGGTCAGAGCACTACTTTTACTAGAACAGTTTTAGGAAGACTTACATATTTTTTATTTTATAGCTCCAAATATTTCCAAACTAGTGGCATCTTAGACATTTCTATGGATACGGACCACTGAACGTTTGGAGCTATGTATGATTTTATATTGCCTTTTGAAATTTCCAGTGTTCACAGTGAATTTTCCAGTTCTTTCTACACTGTCCAATTTCGACTCCTAAATTCAAAAACTTACTACAAATTGTACACTTAACTAATTTAAATGTTCTTTAGCTTCTTTTAAAGTTTGTTCTATCTACTTTCTAAACATATAATACACTCATACTAATGTTCTGTTTCAAATAGAATGCCTTTATTCTAATACTTGGTCATCTTGGACAAAACTCAAATCATAACCCACTTAACAAGCTTATAAACATAATACATCTTCATTTTTTTGACCATTTTCATACGTAACATTATGTCATACTCATAGAAACATAATCATACCAAATTACAGGTTCATGACACATTACATGACTTTCTACAAATTGCCAAAGTAATACATCATAAATGGCTCAATTTGCTCAATAATCATGCTCCTCCGCAATCCTCTTAGCTTTGTCTTGATTTTGGGCATACCTTGACTCTATCATGATTAGTTATTTGGAAGGGTGAGATTCAAAAAATCTCAGTAGCAATTACCATTCATGCAATCATATTGTCACTTTGAACATATAATCATCATAAAACATTAAATGAATACCTAAAACATTTACGCCATAATATTTTGCAAAAATTTTGGCAGAGTTTCATTTTGTATTTTAGACATCCTGGGGTCTCAAGCCCCTTAAATAATTCAACCAACATTGTCAAAGCATCACAAATCATCAAAACAAACAATAGGCAAGTTATCATATTCATTAAAAATCACATGACAATATAAGGTAAGAATAGGCAAAACTGCTACCTTATTGCTTCCTTTTGCTTTTTCACTTGATTCAACCTCTTCCAAAAGCTTACTTAGGCTTCCTTGAACCTAACCAAAATATCATTTAAGCATGTAAGCTACTGGTTCATAGAGAAACTTAATAAAATTCTCACAAAACCCTTAAATTTTCACTTTGATTCCCTTTTAGTTTTTCTTTGAACCAATACTTGTATTTACCTATTTTGGAACTAAGAATTCCATTTTTTGGGTCAAAATCATGAAATTCGATCTCTAAATAGAAACCGTAATTGACCGAAATTCTCATGGAAATGGAAAAAAATATTTAGCTTGTTATACATCAAACTATTGATAAACTCATGATTCAAGTGACTTAGCTAAGTTTTTCTATGGACTTAATGGTTGAAAACTATTCACAACCTAGTGTATACTGTAACAGCATGGGCTGAGACAAGTAATACAAAGTGGGTAGAGTATCGTTCCTACAACGATTTGATTCTAAAACTCAGTTAAATATCAATTATCATACTTTTGCCTACGGCGAGATGCAAAGCTGTAATGATGAACAAAATAGGAAATTTCAATATTTTTTTAGCAGTAAAGTCTCACACTACATCGAGCTTACCGTCTAACGTAACACTAGGTCGAAAACTTGTTTAAATCAGATGAGATCCCGTCGGATGAAATGAAAAGAAATTGAGGAAGAAAGTGATTTTCTCTTTTGGGCTTCGAGAATCCAACCTGGGGAAGCCAATTTCAAACCTTAGGAGCTTCTATTTTGGTTGGTAAGTGATCTCACATCTCCTATTCTCTATTTTCTCTTTGATTTTTAAGGTGAAATTCGGATATATGCATGAGAGGTTGGTTTGGTCCAATTCTCAGCAACTAAAATACTTGTATTGGTGTTGTTTAATGGTTGTTAGTGTTCCTACGGTATGAGAATGGGTTTCAAGGTGTTGTGGTGATGTATATGCTTAACCTTAGGTTGGAAATTTTGAAGGAAAGTGGGAATCCAAATTATATGTTGTTGATGTATGGTTTGAATGGTCAATTGAAACTCATTGATATGTATTTATGTTGATGGAACCCTAGGTAAAACTTAAATGGTTGAATTATGGATTTTGGTTAAGTTATGCAATATGTTAATTGAAGGTATTATGATATTATAGTGGTTATTGGTTTGAATAGAGGCATTTGTCTCGTGACCGGTGTTGAGACAACTTCCTTAACCTATGTGTGTGATGTCAGCAATTTGAGGTAACTAGGAATTTATGTAGGATATTAGTTGTTTGTTATGTGTAACACCCTACCTCCTGTAATCTCAAAACAACTTTTCCAATTCAAAACCACAGCGGAAATAACTCAAAAGCACCAAAATCTAGGCTGGGGCCTTACACAAACCAACAAAGCCCAACAACACTCTGGACTTACCAAGATGGCCATACAAACTTCTCAACAACATTCAACCATACATACCACATACACAAACATCCATACATTCATACATAACCAATCTCAACCCTGCCATACATTCATTACAAACCATTCTCTATCTTACTTGACACAAAATACCAATACAGAATACACACGCTACATAGACTATCCCCACGTACATAGCTACTCCCGCGTCTTCTCAGGACTAGTGCCAGAACCGTCACCTGAAAGGTTAGTTTATGGGAGAGGGAGTGAGACAATGTCTCAGTAACCGGGAATGACAACCACACACACATATATATACATATATCTCACACAAATCATGAATGCAATATGAAATGAATATCATGCATGTCACCCTCACAGGGACTCCATCCTTATCCTCCCTAACACATATATCATCCATCCTTATCCTCCCTAACACATATACATAATCCAACCTTATCCTCCCTAACATATATATAATCCAACCTTATTATCCCTAACATATATATAGTCCAACCTTATTCTCCCTAACATATATATAGTCCAACCTTATTCTCCCTAACATATATATAATCATACATCATACCACCATCACATCATCACCACTACATCCACCATACATCACAGTCTCACAATGTCATGTGGTGATGCTCATGTATCATTATACCATCATCATAATGTCATGTATGCAACATATCATATCATCATCACACATATCATCATCATAGTCATAACCATCATCTAACAGTATACATACCACGATAAATATATATATATATAAACAGCACACACAACCCATCAGTATCGTGGTATGAATGGAATAAGCATATATATATACAGATACACGTACTATCGTATAACATAGTCAATACAATATAAACAAACACCCGGTTACCTCAATTGTCGTTACCACACACACACGAGTTCCACAAGCTTCCTTGAACTGTCCAGTACGCGTGAATCCCTCTCGATTAGTCAACAACCTTTATAATGCCACAATTCTACCGTTAGCACAATATACCAACAAATCAAACCTCATAATTCAACCACATTAACCTAACCCAAGGTTCCAACACCCCTTTTCATGCATCAATAAGCTCTTAGAGATTACTCAAACACCATACAACCTCAGACACCTCGGATTCCTAAGAGCCATTACCGAAAACAACCTAGGGTTAAGCTCTAAACACACATAATCCCTTCAAAACTCCTATTCAAGCAACAAGAATACCAAAACACGTTCCATTAACCCCAAAACATCCATTTCAATCGGTGGATTTCACCCCAACTCGAAAATCCAACCATACAACCGGAAATCCCAAATTCCAACCGAAGAAAATGGAGAGAAGGGAGTAGGGAATGCTTACCCACTTAAATCCAAGCTCTTGAGGTCCAAAAATCGCTCCTAGATGCCGGAAAAGTCGAACCCTAGCACTGCTCTCTCGATCTCCTCCGTCGCTCCCTTCGTTTCCTTTCTTTCTGTCGCGTCCGACTGATCCGGATTTAAACAATTTTTACGACTCTCGCCGCGGCTCCAGCACTCCTCGCCGCGACTCCACCAAATTATCCGGAACAATGCCACTGGAAGCTTCTTCGCCGCGGCGGCTCTGCTCCTTGCCGCGGCGCGGAGCCTTTTTTCTGGTTCCTCTTCAACTTATCTCCTCCGGTCCTGAACACCGTGCGAACACCGTGCGAAGAAAAGTATCACGAGGGGCATTACATTATGCATTTATGTTTCTTTTCATACCATGGTATTGTTGTGTGTATGTGGCTCTTTTTCATATTGTGGTATGTACATGGCTAGATGAGGTATGTGTATTTCAATCCTTGATACTCGTATGTGACAATAATCAATATGAGGTTATATATATGTGTATGATTCCTGAGCAATCACATATGGCATATGCTAGCATGACATTGATCATGCTTACATAGCAATAAAGACATGATGAAATGGCTTGGAAAATCATCACGCATTGAGCATAGTGAGATATAGTGGATTTGGGTGATGATAAGGAGATAAGATAGATGATAATAAAATGAAACATCCCTTCCACTAAATCCTCTTTTATGTCCAGGAGAGCTAGGTGGCAGTGGATTGCACCTTCCATAAGTCACTACTAATTCGGGTGGTCCAGGGGAAGAGGAGTCACTGTTCAAGCATTAGTGTGACTTTTGGCCAGGTTGCATTAGTGTGAGGTGAGCTTGGTAATGTCCCAAAATCAATCTTTACCGGTTGTTTTAAGTTAGTTGCCTATTGAAAATGTCTTGTGATGACATTATCTCATGGTTTTAGCTGTGTTTAAGGAAGACATGCATACCATGACTTTTTACATAACATTGCATTATATGCATATATATATGTATAGATTTGTTATTATCTGTTGTATGTTGTGTGTTTTCTTGGTTATTAAGATCTCGTCTCACACCCTTCGTGGTTAACATTGCAAGCAAAGACTCTGGTACTAGTCCGGATAAGACAAAAAAGTCGTAGGCTTCTTCTTTTCCGAGAATTACAAGTGTTACTGGTAATTTTACCATTCGGTTTGTGTTATGTATTGTGCCAAGTAGAGTAATGTTTCTTATTTCACCCATTCTAAGTATTCCTGGGAGTATAGTGATGTATATGGTTATGTATCGTGTGATGATATTGATGGAATGATGATGATGGTGTTTGGTTTTATGCTATGTGTGGTTCATATGCATGCAAGATGATGATATTGATATCGGTAATGGTCAATGTAGACTAGTATATGTCTGTTTGAATATGCTATGCCTGGTTAGTTGCATTGTAAGCCCAATACGGTTTTTGGGCATTCTATGTGTGGTTTAAAGCATATAGTCTATTATGTGGAATTGTGGTTTAAGGGGATCAAAACTCGGAGGAGTGATTTCTCCAGAGTAAACAC
Source organism: Adenanthera pavonina (assembly GCA_026686845.1). NCBI lineage: Eukaryota > Viridiplantae > Streptophyta > Magnoliopsida > Fabales > Fabaceae > Adenanthera > Adenanthera pavonina. The sequence continues at coordinate 19,468,992 of JAIVEN010000017.1, forward strand.
CCCTTGGACAAGTTGTTTCTACCAAATGGGACCTGTGTGAATGGTCCATGGTCGCCAATTGGCCAATTGTGGCTAATTAGAGGTATGAGTAATGAATTTTGGTCAAAAAGTGACCAAATTAGTCATGGGCATCCAAAATCTCCATACAGAGATGGATTCAAGTAAAATTAGTGTCTATAATTAGATTGAAATGAGAGCAACTTGTAGGAATTAAAATCAGGTCAATCGGAGGTCAAATCACAAAGTTATATGATTGGAAGTTAGCCCATAATATCAACAAATTGCTGATATTGTATCAGTAGATGGCACCACAACACTAGAAGCTTGGCTATGGCGTTAACCTATTCTATTTCTCCCAGGCTGCAACGGCATTATAGTAGGCCGTGGCCCTGCCCTGTTTTATCCTTTTATGTCTCGTTTGGCCAGTTTTTGGGGTTTTGTGTGTTGTTTGAGAGTAGGTTGTTACATTTTGTTTTTAGAGCTTGGTTCAGGACATTATTTCTTTTTATGGTAATGCTTGGCATAATATTGTTCGCATAAACTTGTATATTCCCTTTTGTAATACTAGTTCAGGGTCATTGACTAAATATGTTGCTACTTGTGTTTAGGGAAGATGTCTCACAGGGGAAGGTTGAGTAACAGCGACATGAGATGTTGGCTGGGCTAAGTGACCAAGTTAATACCTAGGGGAAACACTGAATAGAATGCAAGAGCAGTTGAATCAATAATGGTATGGTGACTTTAATGAGGAATCCGGCATGTATATGGATCTGAATGCTGGAGACGACAATGATGAGGATGAGGTGGAGCCAAAGAGGGCCTCGAGAGTTGGAAGAAAATGAATCTCTTCTCAACTAAAGGAATTTCGAAAGTTCAATCCTTCAGTTTTTGAAGGTAAGATGGATCCTACAGTGGCTAAAGAATGGGTGGACCAACTTGAGACTATCTCTAATGTGATGGATTGCACCTCTGAGCAAAAGGTGCAACTAGCGGTGTTTAAATTGGAGAAAAAGGTTAAGCGGTGATGGAAGAGTATCCTACCAAGTGTAGAGGCTATGGAAGCTACAATGAACTGGGAGCAATTTAAGAAAAGGTTCTTTGGTCATTACTTCCCTCTTGCCCTAATGATAAAAAAAACACTAAATCCCTAGCTTTACAACAAGAGAGTTTATTGACCAATGATTATACAGACCAATTCTTAGACTTAGCCAATATTCCACCTACTTAAAGAATCACCTTGATAACAGGTGGAAGGCTCAACGCTTGTTTGAGGGAGCGATTAGAGATGCTTGAATTTACATCCTTTGAAAACTTATGTGCAAAGAAATATGTTCTATCTTGGCGAATGCAGGAGATCGAGGAAGAAAAGAGAAGTTCAATGATTTGTGCCTTCTCTCATCTAGGACCTACCGAAGGTATTAGCAAGGAGAGTGGATCTGGTAGCAGTGGTGGTCCTAGTAAGGGAAGAGGCCAGTATAATAGAGGTCTTTTTAGCAGAGGTAGAGGAAGATTTGGCCGAGATCAGTCCAACAGAGGTTGGTTTAGCATAGGGCAATTCTACAAAGGAGATTTTGATCAAAGGAGCTCTAGTCAAAGTGAGTTTGCAAGAAGGCATTTAGTTCCCTCTCAACCAAGTTTCTGTAATTCCTCAACTCCATACAAAGATGGATTCGAGTGAAATTAGTGTATATAGTTAGATTGAGATAAGAGCAACCTGTAGGAGTTGGAATCAGGACAATCGAAGGTCGAAGCACAAAGTTATGTACATTGAAAGTTAGCCCAAAATATCAGCAAATTGTTAATATTGTATTAGTAGGTGGCGCCGCAGTACCAACCTATTCTGTTTCTCCCAGGCCATAGTGGCACTGTAGCAGGCTACAGCTTAGCCCTGTTTCGTCCTATTATGTCATTTTTGGTCAGTTTTCGAGATTTTGGGTGTTGTTTAGGGGTATTTGGGAGTAGGTTGTTATACTATACTTACCTGAAAATAATATATACACATAATGAGCTCAAATGACAGTAAATCAATCCAAAAATACATTAACCCATCAATATCTCCTTCTAACAGTTAAGAGACTACCAATGCATATTGTTCATGTAATTATTAAATAATTCACTAAAATATATCTATTAACACTCCAAATGATAAGGAAAATATGCCAAATAACATACAATTATAAAAGTTATAAAAAACTCAACTTTCTCTCTCTAAAAATGATGGCCAAATTTTTTAGTGAGCAAAAGGAAGAAGGCAACTCCATGGAAGCACTTTTAAACACTAGAAATCACAAGCTAAATAGTATAAAAGCTTATCTTGATGCTTGAACCTTCAACCTTACTCTCTTGTCTTCACTTTCTCTTCCTCTCTTTTGCTTTTCTTTCTTCACACATGCTTCCTTTCTTTCTTGCTTTCAGACTACTCTTTCCTCTTTTGAGTATGATAGAGTTAGTCAAGAGAGGAGACAAATCTAAAAATGTGATCTAATCAATTTTGGCTATTTTCTTGCTCTCTATTTTTTTTCTCCAAATACTTCTTAAAGAAGTATTTACAAAAATCAATTAAATAATGCAATTCTCCACATGGCCAGCTATTATGCTCACGTGTGGAATAAGAGGTAATAATAGAATTATCTCACTTAATCACTTACTTAATCATGCTTTACCTTAACTAACCTTCATTAGCTACTTGAGTTGCTTTTCCTTCATTAAAACAAATAAACAAATTCCCTTGATGTCCCTAGCAGTTGTATGTCACGTCACATTAAGGGTATTTGTTCAAAAATTGCTTCATATTTTTATTAGTTCAAAATAACCTTTACCGATAAATTTTACCTGTATCGATTAATTACTTTTTTCGTAATTCATCATTTACTTGGTACCAGGTTATTCTAAATTTGATTTTGGACTAACTTTATTATTTTGATCCCAAAATATATTAGTATAGATTTACATTTTGTTCTTTTCACCTGTCTGCTTTTATGGAGCTCACAAATCTCTTTTTCGGTTTAAAAATTACTTTCAACCTTAAATTGAAATTATAAATTCATACAAACACAATTAGCCTAGAAGTAGTATTTCATTGAATTTGACTCATCAAGAGCTCCATTTTGACAGGATTTCTAAAAATTCTAAAATTGCCCTTAAGTAGGGCCAAGTTATAATTTTTAATTCTTTTGGGCCATTTTTTGTAATTTTTCTCAAGGACTTAGTTGCAACAATTATTTCCTTTTAAGGACTATTTTGAAAATAATTATTCTCCATTGGGGCTAAAATGTAATTTTCTCATTTTATTTTCTAGCCGAGATTGTTTTGCCTTGAACCAGGTAAAAACACAAATATTAATTTTTCCAAGTACTTTCTCATCATTTTCTCCAAAGATAAATTTTTTAATAATTCTTTTCATTATACTTTCAAATTAGTCTGTCTTTTAATCTAGACCTTCCAACTATGCAATATTTATATTGTTGTGCTCAACTTGACACAAGCTTTTATTTAACTGATATATTGTATTTGGCTCAGGTTTGGAATTAACTTCCATTAATGATCTTATGAAAAATTAATTCCAATTAAGGATTAAGCATAATTCCTTCTAAGAATTGTATGGAAAATTAATTTCATTTAAGAACTAAGCATGTAACATTACCATCTTACTTCCTTTTCCATTGTTTTAGGCATCTTATGCCACATTCCTTATATCTCTATCCATATCATGACATCTAGTATTAAATTTGAAATGTTACATGTTACAATTTGTTTGAGGCAGAAGTTAGTTTAACTAATAAAAAAAAGAAAAAAAGTGTCTTAACATCCCACACCAAGAATTTTTAAAAAAGAAAAAATAAAACAAAAGCAAAGTCGCATGGCTATAGTTGCATGGATGGCCATGTGACTTTGCTTTTGTCAGATTTGGATAATTTCCCATTCGACTTGCTTTTCCAAAAAAAATTAAATCAACAAAATAAGTTGTGTAACTGCTGATCAACTTATGTATCAGGAGACAAGAGACATTAGCTTAAATCAACTTTGTCAATCATGTTTTGATTAGATAAAGTCTGACATATTATGTTTTGGTAATTTTTTTATTTTTTTGTCATATTTGAATAAAAAACCTTTAATTATATCATGTCAGAGATTTGCACTGATTAAACCATATTATTCATCACGACAAATTGCCCATCTTATTAAAAAAAGGGAAAGAAAATATGAACCCTAATCTCTATGAGTAGCTTATGATGCATTATTTTAATAACACACACATAAATTTACTTTACAAATCACACCCAGATGAAATTAACATGAAGACCAAAACACACAACACAACCAAGTCCTCATATCAATTACCTAGTAAACTTTTGTTGTTTACACACATACATGCCGACCACATTCCCCAATTCAAACAAAAAAGGCAGTACATAGTAACAACAAATTAAGTACAATTACAACATATTCACGTAGTATACACCACTTATGTTTGATATATATTGCACACACTTATTATCATTATTAATTAACTTGGTCTATCTATATATCAAATTTAAACCTAGGACTCCACGAATAATGTTCAAATTCCAGTGGCTCCAATCAACTTGGTGAGGCCAAAGGTTATGGCCATGGTGGTCCAAACTCTACTGAGAACCCACCCAAATGCAAGACTTCCTCACAGAAGTGCAATCAAACACTGCTCCTACCCCTCTAAACACAAGCATTTGGTTCATATGTTGAGTTTCTTCAAGAGCATGGTATAGTGGCTTAATACACCATGCTTGGCTTACCTAATATGAATGGTGTAACTGAAAGAAGAAACAGGATGCTACTGGACATGGTAAGGAGTATGATAAGCAACCCCAAGCTTCTGGTTTCTTTATAGATAGATGCACTTAAGACAACTATGTATATTTTAAACAGAAGCAATTCCCAAAACTCCCTTTGAAATCTGGAAAGGTTAAAAACCCAGTTTGAATCATATGCATGTATGGGTGTGAACACAGTATTTTGCCCGGGTAATTTTAAAAATATATATAAATATAATAATAATAAAAATAATAATAATAATAATAAATGAATAAATAAATAATAGAAAATGTCAAAAAAAAAGAAAGAAAGAAAGAAAAGATTAAAAAAAAGAAACAAAACAAAAAAAAATAAAAAAAGAAGACGAAGAAGGGTTTTAACCTTGGGCTGAAATTATTTTAGCCCAAGGTGGACCTGAGCCCATTTGGGGGCTCAGGTCTAAGCTCACCCTGAACCCTAATAGAGGACTCAGGCGTGAGACAGAAGAGGAACTAGGAGGGGTCGTGCGAGTAAGAGGGAGCCGCGAGGAAAGAAAAAACAGGAGGGAGCTAGGGTTCTGTGAGGGTAAAGGGCCGCGAAGAAGGAGAGGAGAGAGCTAGGGTTCTGTGGGGGTGGAGAGCCGCGAGGATTTGGGGAGCGAAGAGGGAATGAGGGTTCAGGGAAAAAGGAAGGGAGTTGCGAAATGGAAGGAAAGCAACCAGAGGGAGCTTAGGTGAAGGAGCTCTGAGCTGGCCGTACAGAAGAGAGGGAGGAAGCATGAAACAGAGGGAGAGAGCAGGGAGCCGCGAGAGTGGAGAAAAAGAAAAAGAGAAGGAGACACAAGGGGAGACAGAGAAGCGGGAGGAGGCACGAGCCAGTGGGAGCCGTGAGAGGAGGACAGAAATCGAGGGGGCGACGAGGGAAAAAAACAAAGGGAGCCACGGTGAGGAGCTGAGAGGGAAATATAGGGAGTCGCGGTGAAAAGAAAAAAACAGAGCAAGGAAAAAACAGAGAGAGGCATAGAGGGACCGCGAGGAAGAGAGAAAGGGGCGCTGTAAAACCCTAACCAAGAGGGAAGCAGAGTATCGTCTGAGACGCCGTATGAGTCTGAGTACGAAGCCGCGAAGAGAAACCCTAAGAAGCAAAGGAAGAGCAGCGCTGAGGAAGAGGGAAGGAGACCTCGGTCTTCAACTGGTAATTTCTGTTCTAAAAGCTTACTTTTCAGGTGATAGGTTGAGGAAATTTTTGATCAAAACTACACTTAGCATTCTAATTCTAACATTGGTTGCCGTGGACACTTGGTTAAGTGCTCTATTTGTTTGGTTGATTAGAATCGTGTATCAGATAGTGTTATGTTGTGATTTTTGTCTTCTCAGCCTATTGTATGCATTTTGGCAAACCTGAAAGCAATTTCTTGCTTATGCTTTATATGTTTTATGATATTCTCAAATTTCTTTCCTGCTAGAAAAGGTGTTGTATTATGTGCCTTTGTAATTTATTTGTCTGCCATCATTGAAATGTTTTAACCTTAGGATAGATCAAATTGGATTAATGTTATTTGCTTTAAAGACTTAGCCCATAGTTATGCTCTGAGTGTGCTTTGTGTTTTGGTTTTGGTGGCTTACTTCTGTTGTAACCTTCGGTTCATGAGGGGAACTTGATTGAATTCTGAAGTTGAATCCTTAGAATCATGCCTTTAATTCTTGTTGTCATTGGAAGAGAACAGGAGATTTGCTTTTCCTTTATACCCATTTTGTGAAATTTATGGGTCTCTCTCTTTTTTACTTATTTATTTAATAGTTGATGTTATATTCTGTGCACTAGGGACTGGCTTGTCTGATGTCAATGAAATGCTGTAGTTTGGAGTCACGGTGAATGAGAGATGAAAATTTTATTTGTGTTAAAAATCTAGCTTATAATTATGTACTCTATCCCTATGGTTAATTGAAATTTTTGTATAAGACGATGTTGTGACATGATGTTCTGAACCCATTATGTGTATTTCAGCTAAGTAGAAAGCCACCACCTACTCGCGCTCTGCATGTGTTGTGAAGTTGTTGAAATTCTTCCCTATTAGAAAAATGTTGTGTTGTCTGTCTTTGGAATTTGATGCCTTCCATTGATAATCAAATGCCGTAGCCTAGGAATTGATTAGCTGGATGAATTTTATTTGCCCTGTATATCTAACCTATAGTTGTGTTCTATGATTGCTCTGTGTTTCTGCTTCTAAGGCTGATCTTTGTCATGAGTTTTGTTTATGAAGGGGGTTTGATTAAATAATAAACTTGAGCCATTAGAATCATGTTTCTATTGCAAGCTTCAAGTCATGCTCATTACACCTCACTTTGATATTCTAAACTTGTCTTCGCTGTTACAAACTCATTAGTTCTACTAAATGTGTCAGAAAGATGATCACAGGCCATGTTCCTTTCAGTCGACGATTGGATTAGCTATGGCACGTACCCATTTGGTTTTAAGCTTCTCAAGTGGTCATATGACCTTGTGTTTCTATACCTGAGCATTGATTTGGCTACTGCATGATTATATGTAGTTATAGTAATGAGAAAGGGTCTTACCTCTCTGATTCTCCATGCCCAAAAAACCAGTTTAGTGTGCTGCATGTTCATGTGCCGTTTTATGCCTATAAATGAACCATTTTCCCATGTTCTTTCCATTTAAAGGTTCGGTGTAATTGCTGCACATATGAAACATTTATTTGAATTTGATTGTGGGATTTGAATCAAGTCGCTGTGCAAGTTGAGTTGGCCTATTTGAGTCCAAATAACAAGGGTAACCCCAACTAGATTGCATGACTCTTAGGCATCATGGCTACAGTTATTTTTTCCATCGTATTTGAACAAAGATTTGGGGTATTTATGATAGCTTATTGATGGAAGTTTTAAGCTGGAAATTAATTCATGTCTCCTTATCTTCTTTTGAGCAATATGGGAGAGAGAGATCAAGCTTGGAAAGGGTAAATCATCTTCGTCAAGGCCAAAAGAGGGAACATCAAAGCGAAAGATGGAAAGAAAGCAAAAGAGTTTGATCTTCTTTCTTATCTTCGTGTAGTTTTCATTGTAGTGGAATGAAGCTATTACTTGAATTCGCACACTAACACACACACATTGATAAACTGTATTTGATTTTTGTTTTTATTCTTGATTTTAGTTTTTATTTGATCATGGATTTTTTTTTCTTTTTGCTTTTAGAATTTGCCCCGAGAGACTTTAAGTCTCCGTGGACTCATAAGGTGTCAGCTAAGGATATCATGAGCAAGGAGTTGTCATGGTAACAATATTAGCTATGTCTTGGCTTTCTTTCAATATTTTCAGATAATCAATGGCTTTTTCTTTATAAAAAATAAAAAAAAACAAATAAATAAATGACCTTTACTTTGAACCCATTTCTTTTTGCCTTTATGTTCTGAGTGGTAACACCGTGGGCAATTAGGTGTTAATTAGCGAGCTGTAAGTGATAAAGTCACCACAGATCCTGATTGATTCTTTTTCTAAAGAAAAATAATAAATAAAACAAATAAATAATATATCAATATATACATAAAAGTCATATCTTTAAATTCCTTTTATTGCTTGTCTTTTTATAAAACAACCATAATTGTATTTATTTTTATAATCTAATATAAAAAATCATTTTATTTTCCCAATTTTTTCCTTTAAATCTTTTTTGCCTTTTGCCTCGAGTGGCATAACTGTGAGCATACAAGCGTAAATCAGCAAATTATGAGTGATTAAGTCACCATATATGTTATTTAATTTTCATTTAAAATTTTTCTTCTGGTATTTTCTACTCCGAGTGGTAACATCGTGAGCATGTAAGCGTAAATCAATAACTTGTGAGTGATAAAATTACCATATATGCTGATTATTATTTTTCAAAACATACGTAATGATCACATTTTTAATCCTTTTTTTTATAAATAAATAGGTATTAAAAATATTTTTATAATAAAAAAAAGAAAAAATTATTTGTTTTCTTTCAAAATTTTTGTGCCTTTTTGTCTCGAGTAACACTACCGTGGACATTTAGGTATCAATAGGTATATTGTGAGTGATAAGGTCGCCACATAAGCCAATTGGTTTTATTGTTTTCAAATATTTCCTTTCCAAATCAAAATAAAAATGTTCAAAATCACACATAATTTTAATCATATTTTCTAAATTGAGGAAAAACATATTTTTTTCTTTTAGAAATTGATTAAACCAAAAATAAATAAATGAAAAGAACAAATAATGGGAATTAATCTGTCTTTTACAAATTAAAACACACCGATCAATTCTAAAGATTGTTTTCTTTGTGGAAAGATAAATTATTTTCTATAAACCTCTCTTTTCAAAGAATATATATAATAAAAATACCAACCCAGTTGCACGCATTTCTAGCCCGAACTACGCCGACTTTAATCCCTATCGTAGGGTACGTAGTGTAACGTCCGGCCGCTGTTCGGGATTGACGACTGTCCCCACAAACCAACACAAGCCCTTTCGGTGTGCTTTGTTCTCACTCACACATCTCCTTCCCAGAAGGTCACTCATCCCATAATTGCTCCAGGTCAAGCACGCTTAACTGAGGAGTTCTTAAGCAATATGCTACCGAAAAGGTAGGTGCATCTTCTTGGTATAGCTAGTACCTATCAATTCCTTTAAGCTATCCTTAACCGTATAGTCCCATACCTATACAGTCTCTGGATCCCTCTCGTTCTGGTATGTATTCGATTCATTCATATGCCCCTCCCGCTTAGAAGCCTGCCAAGAGCCTTTCCTTGTCGGTGCCTCATTACTTCCTCCTCATTACTTTATCTGAAGCCCCACTATTCTTGCACCGACGATCGCTCCCCGCCCTCGTCGGCGCCCGGATGTCACACGTAGGCCCCAAACTTTAATTCTGAGTCAAGTCCACTTTTGTAAATAAATAACATTTTCCTCTTATTTTATATTTTCCCAACCTCCCATATTTTCATTTATTTACTTATTTTCATTTTTACATTTTTCTCATTTTTTACATTTATCTTTGCATGCGAATAGTTAAAGAGCAACCAAAATAATTTTTTAAAAGCCATAAAAATTGTATGATCAACTTAAGGTAATCGTTCTCAAGAACGGGTGTTGTGGGGGTGCCTAACACCTTCCCCACTCACAATCGTACTCTCTAACCCAACTTTGATTCACAAACCATCCTTATCTTTGTTTTTATTCGGTTTTCCAAAATTTCCCTCAAAATTTTGATGGCGACTCCCTCCGAGACTAGCCTCCGTCATGCGGGCCGATTTCTCCCTTTTTATCTCATTTCCCGCTCCATCCGCGTCGCATTTTCGGGTGTGACAATGGGGTTCTCTTACGAAAGTAAGAGTGTATAATCCTCAAGAAAGGAAGCTGGATCCTAAGATTATTAGTGCCTATATCTGTAACATCTTAAGAAAGCTAAAATATCTAGAAATGTAAAGGAATTTTGTAAAAACGGGTAGACACCGTTTTGAGTGAAAAAGGGCAAGGAGGTCATTTTTTTCGATTAAATGGAAAAATGATAAAATTATATTTTTAACCCCAAGGAATGATGAAAAGGACATCCACATAACAAAAGCATTAAAATTTACGTGGGGAAAGTCTTGGGGAAAATTACACATAATGACCCAAAAGTTTCAAAAATTATAATTTAAGCTAGGTCAAGGGTAATTTTGTAAATATACAAAATTACTGTCAAAACGAAGTCCTCAATGAGAGAAGTCCAATGGTATATGGCACTGAGGGTTAATACTTAAGCATAAGGAAAGAATCAGTACCGAGTGTCCAAAAGTAACAGTAAAACGATAAAGTAAATTGTGGGCCCTACCGATAATTAAAAAGAAATCGGGTCAGGATATGGGCCATACAGATACCATTTGGGACAAGATAATTATGGAAATATAAAATAAAGTCAGAATAGTCCTGTATCCCAAAAATGCTAAATTACTGTAAAGACAATTTTATTGGTACGGCTAAAAAGTACCCAGATTGAGGTACATCCGAACTAGGAAGAAATTGAGCATTTTTGGGACACTCAAATCACTCATTGGGCATGACATTTGGGGCAGTTTGGGCAGCATAATTGTTTGGTAAGACTTCCTTAAGAAGTTATCAATTTTTGGCCAAAAGGTAACTAAGGTTGGTTTAGGTAATTAACTATGATTAAGTATATCATTAAGCCACCTAAGCACACTTCTTCTCCATCATATTGTGCGTGACTTCTGCAGCCACAGACCAGAAAAGAAAACGCAAGAAAAAGGAAGGGAAAAGGAGGAAGAAAAGGAAGAGGAATCAAAGGAAAAGTAAAGCACAAATTGGTAAGCTTGCATCTAATACCCTAAGCTTACTATCTATGGTTTTCAAAGCATGATTTATGGTTTAGTTTGCTTCCTTTCTATCTTAGGGTTTCATTCAAACATGATTTAGTAAGGAAATGAGTTTACAAACCATAAATCATAGGGGAAATGCTAGACTACACATTTAAAGCTTGAATATGCAAGTGGTTTGTTGTATAACAAAGTGTAGCAATTTTTCTTGAATTTCCATGATTTTGGATGAGTTACTGTTCACACTTAGAGTTGGAATTTCATGTTTTTTATGCCAAAAATGAGTTCCTCATGGTGAAAAACCTTAGGAACAAGTGATGGTTTCATGAAAAAGTTTAAGATTAAGAAAGTGAAATTTTTAGGTTTTTGAAGCTTAATTCGGAATGAACAGTGACCGAGTTAGAAATTTAATTTGGTAATTATGATTCCATATTTGGATTCCTCATGAAAAATTATATGGAATAGAGGTATAATTCATCATTTTTGAGTTAGAAATGAATTTTTGGTGAATTTTTGAAGAATTAGGGTTTCATGAACACTTTTTGAAGAAAGTCATGGAACCATTAGCTTGAATAGTTGTTGGATGATGCATTAGGATTTGAAGATGCCCAAGGAAGCTAGTGGGAGCATTGGTATCAAGTGGACGAGTAAGAGAAAGCATGAAGGTAGTTATAATCTCATTTATGCCTATTGTTATCAACTTGAGTTTTTCTATTTCTTTGATTATGCCATGCTTTGAATTGAATGATTGGTGTTGGAAATATGTTATTGGCTGATTGTATGAAGGGTTTATGACCCATAGATGTCCAATTTTCAAAGTGTTACCATGCCAAAATTTTTATGACATAGTATGGCATATTATGATTTCATGGTTTCCAAAGATTGTTTATGAAATGTTATTATGATATGTATGCATAAATGGTTGTAACTACTGAGATTCTTTGAATCTCACCCCCCTTTAATAACTAATCATACTAGGGAGAACCAATCCAAAAGAGCTAATGAAGGAGAAAAAGGCATGAAGAAGGAAATGATGTTGCATGCCATTGTGTTATGATGTGAATGGTTGTTTATGCCTTGTTTTACATGAAATTGTAAAATAGTGAATAATATGTTAATGTTGTAGAAAATGTATGATAAATTCCAGTTCTGGATTTTGGAATATGAAGTTATATTCTACAAAGTTACATGCCAAAATGAGTTCATTTACATGGGTTTTGGCAAGTAATTTGCAATATGGGTTGAAACAGGGCATTTTCCAGATGGGTCTGCTTGGCTCATCCATGTTATGTATTTAATGTAAGTTTAGATTTCTGGAATTTTTAATCCAGATAGAGGACAAGTCAAGCTTTAATATGAAACCTAATTCACCCTATTTGGAGTTGTGTACAATTAATGGTGAATTTTCTAAATCAGGGTTCAGAACAGGGCAAGAATGGGAAAACTGAAAACTAAAAAGTAAGTACTGGAAAATTCAATAGCTAATATAAAAAATTACAAAGCTCCAAATATTCAGTGGTTTATATAAAAACGCCTATGTTTTAAGTTTCATATGCCACTGATTTGGGGTTAATTGGAGCTATATAATAGAAGATATGGAGTTTTTCCCAAAACTGTTCCTGTAAGAGTTGGATTCTGACCCTTCGTGATTTAAGTGAAAGTTATGCCCTGTGTAAGTGAAATAAATGTATAATAAAAATATTTCTATAATTAGACATGTATATATTTCCAAAGACATAGAGTATGCAGAATTAGAATAGAATGAAATAGGATTTTTCAAAGTTGAGGCCAAAAAACTGGAAGATAGAAAGAATGACCAAATGAATAGTAAAAATCCACGAAATTACTGTATGAATTGGCCCAATGAAGTTAATATTTTATATTTTTCCCATGTAGATCTGAATTTAATAAAATTTTAGAGACTTGAATCACATCAAGATGATTTTTCTAAATTTAGTTATGGATTTTCAAAGTTCATCAGGTAAAATGGAAATGGCTAAGTGAACAGTACCCCGAATTTTGAAAAATTCTGTTTTTATTATATTATGATTTTAGTCTCTAAACCATAATGAAAGACATCTAAAATGATCTAATACATGGGAAATTGGCCCTAATATAAGGTGTTACAATTTCAGAGGCTATGCGAAAACATCCAAGGGTTATAGATTTTGTTGTCCTTTATATTCAATGAGATTTGTGGAATCTAGGAATGCTAAGTTTCTTAAGAATGATGTGATCAATGGGAGTGATCAAGTATGTGACTTAGTCACTGAAAATGATTACATTCAAGAAACCACTAATCATGAAGGAACATCACTAATATATAACACTCATCTTATTGGAGTGAATATGGAAAGTGGTACAGTTCCTGAAACTCAAATTGATAATACTGGAAATCAGGAATAAACTAATGAATCTATCTCCCATGAAAAACAACAACTACAAGTGATAGAGAATGTTCCTGAAAAGCAACATCAACCTACTCAACAAGCAGAGTTGAGTAGAGTTGAGGAGGTAAACTAGAGAAAAAAAAACAGCATGACCTAGTGACTACGTGGTGTATCTTACTGAATTTGACTATGATGTAAGTGATGAAGACAATCCACTCACATTAACTCAGCCTATGCAAGATACAAACTCGAAATTATAGTATGATACTATGACTGATGAAATGCAATCCATGGCAAACACTAAAGTCTTGAAACTTATAGAGTTACCTAGTAGGGTCAAGGCCATTAGCTGTAAATGGGTCTTTAAAACCAAAAGAGACTCACAAGGTAACATAAAGTGCTACAAGGAAAGGTTGGTTGTCAAAGGATTGACTCAAAAGGAAGGAATTGATTACAGGAAGACTTTCTCACTTGTGTCCAGGAAAGATTCTTTCCATATCATCATGGCATTGGTAGCTCACTTTGATTTAGAGTTACATCATATGGATGTTAATTCATCATTCCTCAATGAGGATCTCAAGGAAGAAGTCTAAATGAAACAGCCTGAGGGATTCATTTCTAAAGGAAATCAACATAAAGTTTGCAGGTTGAAGAAGTCAATATATGGTCTCAAACAGGCTTCACGATAGTGGTATTTAAAATTCCATGAGGTAATTGCATCTTTTGGTTTTGTTGAGAACATCATGGATCAATGTATATATCACAAGGTCAGTGGGAGCAAGATCATATTCTTGATCTTATATATGGATGATATACTGCTTGCCACTAAAGATTTGGGGTTGCTGCATGAGGTGAAACAATTTCTATCCAAGAATTTCGAAATGAAGGATATGGGTGAGGCATCCTATGTCATTGGCTTTAGGATACATAAAGATAGATCTCAAGGCATTTTAGGATTATCTCAAGAAACCTATATCAATAAAATTCTTAAATGATTCAAGATGAAGGATTGTTCATCTACTCTAGCACATATTATGAAAGGGGACAAATTTAACCTATTACATTATCCCAATAATGATCTTGAAAAGAAGGAGATGAAGAAGATTCCTTATACCTCAGTGGTTGGAAGCTTGATGTATGCATAGTTTTGTACAAGACCTAATATAGTTTTTGCTGTGAGTATGTTAAGAAGATACCAGAGTAATCGAGGAATGGATCATTGAAAGGATGCAAAGAAAGTTTTGAGGTACCTAAAGGGTACTAAACAATATACATGCTTACATACAAAAAATATGACAATCTAGAAGTTGTTGGGTATTCAGACTCAAATTTATAAGGATGCATTGACACAAGAAAATCCACATTTGGCTATATCTTTCTATTAGCAAAGGGAGCTATATCTTGGAAGAGTACAAAAGAAACATTGATAGCCACCTTTACTATGGAAGCTCAGTTTGTGTCTTGTTTTGAGCAAGTTCACAGGGGATATGGATTAGAAATTTCATTACTAGACTTAAGATTGTCAATTTAGTATTTAGGCCAATTAAAGTCCTCTGTGATAATATTACTGATGTGTTCATGGCTAAGAATAACAAAAGTGGAAGTCGAAGCAAATTTATTGACATCAAATACTTAGCCGTGAAGGATAGAATTAAAGATCAAGTAATTGTTGAGCACATTCAGACAAAAGAAATGTTGGCTAATCCGTTTACTAAAGGGATGCATCCAAAGGAGTTTAAGAATCATGTGCCTCATCTAGGTCTTAGACCTTCACTAGTATAATTGAAGTATGCAAAGTAATGAAATTTCAATTTATAGTTTATTATCTCATGTTTATATTGTATACATTATAGTTGAGATATATAAACACTAGTTTTGGAACCGAATAAACATCTGATTTATTCATAGAATTGATATCCCATAAAGTAAAGATATTACTCGTGATACATGGAAGGTAAAACTTACTTTTAGAGGACCTACCGCTATGATTCATATAGTATTGTCTAAATATCTCTTATATTAACTGATATATCAAGATTGCACTAAGTGGAAGAATGTTTAATAGGAGGCTAAGTTAAATGTCAAACACACCAATCATTCTACACTCATTTAGAGGTTCCCTAACTAGTGACATCCAATTCCCAATTACCATCATTGAACCCATTCACTAGTCAGAAGAGCCTCTCCATATCAATTTTTCTTCTTACCAAATTTCTACATTTGTAGATCACTGATCTATTCCTATTTGAGGTAGGATTACTACATCAATCATCTATGTTTATGGCGAGATATGTTTATGACACTTTCCGCTACTTAGAAATTTGTAGAAAAAATTTGAGATTACTTCTTGATTATATGTTGCCAATATGTTCTGCACTAGCCCTGTAGTTTCTGATGAACATAACTCGAAGCAATGGCATCACTACACCTACAGAAAATGCACGTGCTGCTTGAAATGGACTTGGTAACTTTTCCTTCTCCTTCTTCCTCTCTTCATCATCATTTTTACTACCTTCTTCTTGTTCTTCTTCATTTGTAACTTTCCTTTTGATTTCTGACATCTCTATGTTGTACTGTGTGTATAATGACACAAACTCACCTATTGCCATACTGCAAGCTCTAGTGACTAGCCCTACAAACTTAGCAACAAGCATGGCTGCGATGTCTTTCTTCACGGTTCCAATGCCCATCATGATGAGGTGACAGAGACTAACCCGTCATTGGCTCCTAGCACGGCAGTCTAAAGCCATTAAGCCCTCTGAGAGTAGTCTATGTCGTTGTTAGGGTTTTCTTTGATGGTGGATAGGCTTGGTTTAAGGTTTGGTTATGTTGTTGTTGTCCCATTTATGTGGATGGGAATCTCAATGGAGATGTTGCTTGGTGAGATTTCATTGTTTTGAGATGTGATGAAAACCATGAAAGAGTGATGAAGAAGGTTGTGAATAAAGGATACAATGCTGAAAATGAGAATGTGAAAAACTAAAAACTAACTTCGAATTAATTAAATTGATTTTAGTTTGTGTGATCAAAAGTACAATTTAACATAAGGTGTTTGGGAAGTGTTGGTTTACCATTCTATATATTTTTTAATTATTATATTTATTGGATTAATTTTCAAAACAATAATTGAAAAATCAACATAGCTGCATTATAGAGATGTGTAAAAAGGATTTATTCGATGGAGGAATATTGATTTATAATTTATCAATTAAATCAATTTGTATATTGTAGTTCTTTCCCACAAATAATAGTCTCATTAATAATATCAAGTTAATTATACTCATCTTAAACCCAATCAGTATTAAGCAAGTTCTCAAGTTTGAGCCTTATAAATGAAAAAAAATCACATTAGGAAAGCTACCTTCATTTAGGTCCGATGATGCTTGAATCTGATCCGTTAGATAATTGCATAAAAAAACTATTCTTTTACTAAATAAGCATTTAACAGATAGAATATTGATAAAGAAAGATACAAGAAGAATATGTTAAGCAATATAATTAAGTTAGTGCACTTGATATATAGGATAGTGGAACACTGGAACATTAATTAGAAATTAATTAATGAAACAAACTAACTTTATTTAATGTGTGTCATATTATTAAATTGAAGGGAGTGTGCATTTCATACGAAAGCCACATGTCTCTCAATTTAATGGTCCATTAAGAAAAAAAGGCTAGAATAATTTATTATGGACCTCAACTTTAGATTAGAGTGAACCTTATTGAGCTTAACATTACACCCATGTTTGGATGTTTGAATCCGGAGATAAAAAAAAGGCTAGAATAAATTATTATGGACCTCAACTGTGCATTTCACATGAAAGCCACAAGTCCTTTCACCTACATCCATTTGCATTACATTTTTTCTTCTTTTGTCTCATTGCTCTAACAAGTCTTGCCTCTGCCCTATGTTGGTGCTTCTCGAAAAGCCTAGCCTCAACATCCACTCCGTTCTTGAATCTTTGTGTCTCTTGTAACACCTCGTACTTAGACTCATTTCTCATGTATTAAACTATATTTAAGTCTATTAATACTTGATTAGAGACTTAATTATATAAAATAACTTAAACCAATTTATTTCATTTTGGGTATTATTCCCTTGGTTAACTTCTTTTCACCCAGTGAATTTTGAAAAGTCATAACTAAATCAAAAAAAATCATATTAATATAGTTC
Organism: Adenanthera pavonina; assembly: GCA_026686845.1. Classification (NCBI taxonomy): domain Eukaryota; kingdom Viridiplantae; phylum Streptophyta; class Magnoliopsida; order Fabales; family Fabaceae; genus Adenanthera; species Adenanthera pavonina. Next base: position 19,486,672 of record JAIVEN010000017.1, read on the forward strand.
AAGTCTCTAAATATATCTTAAAAGATTCTATACATGGGAAAAATGTTGAACAGAGAAATTACTTAGCCAACTTATACAGTAAGTTTGTATTATATTTACTGTAGCAATGGTTATTTTTGAAAATTTCTGATTCTGACCATAACTTTGAAAAATCACCACAAATCATACACAACTCCAAATTGAGTGATCTTTATGTCTATAGAAAGCTACACATGTCTAGTTTTTATACATATAAAACACTCATACATGAAACCACAAAAATTCTGAACAGTACACGAAATTCTGAGCAGTGTCACAATGGCCATTTTCTTCCTATAACTTGTCAACATAGACCTTAATATGTACATACATGGCCATTTCTTGTCTTCACTTAAAACATTACATCATAGTAGATATATATGAACATAATTACATTCATGTAAAGTCCTAAAACCATACACATCATTTTCACAAGGTATTCCAAGCAAAGCACCAATGCAAGCAAATTCATTTTAATTAAGAGCTTGCTTTTCCTTCCCTTTTCTTCTTGGGAAATATTGCCATAACTTGAACCTATGAAGTGAAACATTTGGAAAGAGAATGAGATTCAAAGACTCTCAGTAGTTACAACCAAGTATGTGCATGTTTCATCGTACAATTCATAGAATTATCATTTGAAATCAATCAACCAATTTATACCATACATTTTTATAAAAATTTCTGCATGGTAACATTTTAAAAACTGGACATCCAAGAGTCATAGAAACTCTCATTCAAACAGCCAACACATCAAATACAACATAAAACATTAATGTCATAGCATGTCATGTTCCAAACATCATTGAAAATAGTTTTAACAACTTGACATAATTGGTAAAATAACTACCTTTGGGCTTTCCAAGCTCCACCAAACTTTGTACACCTTTCTCTTGATCTTCTAACACTCCTTTTGATCCTATAGCATCATAAAATAATTCCATTAACCACTCATTATCCAATTTCATTTACAAAGTGCTCACTTGAACTAAAATTTGCACTTTGTTATCCATCAAGTATACAACATACTTGTTCTAACCTATTTTGGACCCAAGGAATCCATTTTTGAGGTCAAAAAATTGAAATTCCTTTCCTAGATTAAATCCTAAATAGGCAGAAAAATAGAGAAAATTGTAGAAAAATAATAACTCATCAATCTGTGAAACCAATACCATAATCTTGCATCTTGTGACATACTTCACTTTTTATGGATTGGTTTCTTCATGGCACAACTTTCTCTCTCTAATATCTCTCTAGGTCAGAACTTTCAGCAAAGAGATAAAGGAAAAATAGCCACTAAAATGCTTTAAAATTGCTAGAGAGCACAAGGAAATGGTTGCAAGATAATACCTTGAAGTTTTGGGACCAAACTTGTAGTTTTTTCCTTCTCCCTTTTGCTCTCTCTCTCTCTCTCACGCCTTCCTAGTCTCTTTCTCCACTGAACCAGCGTGTTTGTTACGTGAGGAAGATGAAATGTTATATTTTAAAATGATAATTATGTCATATAATCCTCTAATTAACTTTTATATCTACTTTTATTTACTTCTTTTAAAAAGCTTTTTGAAAAATTCCACATGTGTTCATAAGCTGATTCAGACTTGGCTCACCTTACTTTTTAGGCAAAAATTGCTTCAATAATTTTTATGGACCAAAATACCATTTACCGATTAGATTTACCCATACCGATTAAGTATTTTTACCAAAATTGTCATTAAATTGATACAGGATTATCCAGCCATTACTTTTGGTCCAAAATCATTATCTAGACCCAAAATATATTTTAGCAAGGTCCAATCATTGTCCTTGGATCAATATTGTCTTTTCCTGCAGTCTAAACTAACTTTTATCGGATAAAATATTAATATTAAATCATAATCACCCAATAAATATGATTTTGACCTTAATAAATTTCATACTATATTTCATTGGGTATAACTCATTGAGAGCTTCATTTTGAATATAATTTTTCATATTTACAAAAATACCTTTGATCCGGGGCTAATTTCTAATTTTTAGAACTTTCAGATCATTAAGGGTAATTTTCCCCAAAATTTATAAACTTGGCCTAATCTTCCCCTAGTGTACCCCGCCTTATTATTTTTTTTTCTCTTTCCTTTTTCCTTTTTCCTTTCTTTTTTTCTTTTCTTTTTTTTTTCAATGGAAAAATCTTCATTTTTTCTTTTTCCTTTCAATTGAGATAATTGACTTCTTTGTCCTATTTCATACTAAACTGTGTATACCCATTTTTGTAAATTCTTTATAGATTTTAAAATATTGAGCCTTGAATATCCATAAAAATTTTCAGGATATTACATCTCTGACCAGGATAAAGCTGAGGCTCATAGAATCAAAGAGAGAAGACGGAGTGAAAGGCTTACCTCTACCTAAAAGGCTTTGAGACAAAAGAAAGCTTATAGGAGTCGGAACAAGATGAATTTCAAACCCTAATCACTACCTACTAAGGAAGACACTACCTTCAATTGACCACAGCAAGCATCGTCACCTCTGTCATGACCCAGGATGAATTTCAAGTGTATGATTTCCTTATTTGCTTTGTGGTAAAGATCTGGGAAGCCCAAATTCATTTCTAATCATGCCATTAATAGTCAAAGTAAATGAAGAGTGTTTTTATGCTTTAGAGGAGGTGTTTCCCATAAGACTAAGCCCAAGATCAATAATAAGTACATCTTTTCATGGGCCTAGAAGCTTGAGCACGTTCTTGAAACTTCAATTCATGAAGAGCACATCCTTCAAGCCCAAATGGATGAAGTCTAGGTGTCCTACATGGTTCAAGATATGGATTGAAGAAATTACTTGAAGCCTAAGTTGAAGTTTGATCCAAATCTATATGTTTGGGCACCACCTTCATGTTTTATATTTTTATTGTTTTTGTTTTATGTTTAATTGGGCAAAACTTGAATTATTTAAAATAAGCCCACTTTGTTTATGTCATTGAGTCTTTGTTGAGGTCCTAATTATATTTTGTAACACCCTACTCCAACACACCTCCAAACTTGACCAATTACTTCATAACTAACAACAATGAACCAAAAATATCTCGACTCTAACTCCTAAAACATCATAGCAGAGGAAAAACACCTTAAGACACCATAACAATGTTGGGGCCGCGGCCTACTATAGTACCGCCGCGGGCTTAGCTGGGCAATAGTGCTTGGTGCCATAACACCCTTTTGTTGATGCCATATCAGTAATTTTTAACTTTCGAGGTGAACTTATGATGCTTATAACTTTAAGCTCCGACCTATGATTGACCTGATTCTAACTTCTACTGATTATTCTTGTCCCAACCTATTCATGGACACCAATTTCACTCCAATCTATCTCCGTATGGAGATTTTGGACACCCGACATCATTTTTATCACTTTTTGACCAAAACTCAATATAAACCTCTTCCAATTGCCACCAAAGGCAATTTGACCATCATGGACCATTCACACAGGTCCTAATCAACTCAATTAACTTGTCCAAAGAGGTCACCTCAAAGGAACCACTCATTTGATATTTGACCCCCTTGAACTCTAAATTCATATAATGGGCTATATGCCCTAAAACGCATCAATAAGGCCCAAATCTACTATGGGCTTACACACCTAGTCAATCTAGCCTACAAACACTTACTCCAACCATACACGACCAATATCAGTACTATCATCATTATGTAGCTATCATAAATCATCCATGTCATAATCCAGAATGTATAATCATTGACATCATTACAATCATCATGATCCTTATATCAATTATAATTGTACTATTCTACTTGGCACAACATACATAGATAATACACAGATACTACCGTGACTTGAATATTCCCTTATCTAAGACACTACTCCCTTGTCTTCTCCAGACTATTGCTAGAACCTTCACTTGAAATGTTAGTTCATAAGAAAGGGGTATGAGACAAAGTCTCAGTAACCAGAGACAACCACAAGCAACATATATATATTTCATACAATAATGCACATGAATGCAACATGTAATAAAATGGAATGCATGTCTCCTTTGCACACAGCTAGAACCACGAGTTGTTGTCATAACAAGACATTTCATATAGGTGACTCCCTTCCAACAGTCGATCAAAACTGATTCTGAGACATCACCAAGTTCACCTCACACTAGTATACCAGACTAAAGGTAACATTAATACTCAGATCATGGATCTCCTTCCCCTTGACCACCGCGAATTGATGGTGATTTTAGGGAATGTGCAGTCCACCACTACCTTTCTCTCCTGATCATAGGAGAAGATTTAGCGACAAGAATCACATCCTTATTTCACTTATATCATATATCATCATATCATATCATATTATATATCATCATCACCACCCAATCCACATTTCCTCAATGTGATATGGTGATGTTCATGTCATATCATCATGTAATCATCATCCTCATCATGTGTCTCAATGTCATGCTATGAACTCATGCAATGTCACATCATCCTCATATATAATCATCATTATAATCATCATCTACTATAATGTCTAGCCATGTACATACCACAATATAAAGAAAAACCATACACACATATAACAATATCGTGGTATGAACAAAAACATGCATATATACACATATATACTAACATATAATATACATAATACAAACACTCGATTACCTCAAGTTGTCAATATCATACACGCGGATTCCACAGGCTCCTCAGATTTCCTACCACAACTTGTACTCCTCTGATCAACCAAATTACCTCTACAATACCATATTCCTCAATTAACATATTGTACAATTATCTAAATTTCACAATTCCACCATTTAGGCTTAATCCAAAGTTCCAATATCGTTTTCATACATCGTTGAGCTCCTAAAGATTACTCAAACTCTAACCAACCACACACACACATTTCAGATTCCCAATTTCCTTAACTAAAAATAACCTAGGGTTAGGCTTAAACCATACATACTCCCTCTAAAACTCATACCCAAACATCATAAGCACTAAATCACACCTTATTAATCTCATTTCATCTATTTTAACTAGTGGGATTTGGCCAAAACAAAAAATACCAGCTATATACCCAAAAATCCAACTCAAAAACCAAAGAAAAATGGAGAGGGAGGATCATGAACCGCTTACCAATACTTTATCAAGCTTCCAGAGTCCGAGAATCACCTCCAAGGGTTGGATCTTCAAAGCCCTAGCACTGCTCCCTCCGTTCTTGTCCATTTCTTTCTCTTTCTCTCGCACTCGGCTAAGCTGAAATGTTTTTTTTAAAAGCAAATTTCCCGGCTCTTGCGGCTGCTCCAGTAAGTCCACTGTAGTGCTAGTGCTCTCAACCTACAAAATCTTCCAATGTTTTAGATCATTCACCGCAGCACAACTATTCCTCGCCGCGATGTGGAGCTTCCTGATTTCATTTTTAGGTTTTCCTCCATCCTATTATCCTCTGGTCCTGCACATATCATCAATTATACTTCCTGTTAGTCCAAGACTAAGTCTAGGATAGTATAATGAGGGTTGATATATATTTCCAAGGGCCCAAATAGTGTTTTAAAAGTCTTAGGTCTATTATGACTACTTGGTGCTCAAGTAAATCATAAATTACATAAGTTTTTTATTAAAAAAAATCACTTTCATTGTGGCTTCCATAAAGTGACGTTTTGCACTCAGTTTCTATATTTATTTGGTGTCATCTAATGTCTTCTAGAATGTTCTCACTCAGTTAGTAAGTTAGAATATTCTAGAATGTCTTAATTTTCAAATAAATAAGATTATTACAATCTCACAAGATTTAGTCTTCAAATTTAAGTAATTTCTTATTATTTTGAGCCTCTTAACTTTAAGAATAATTAGTTGTCTATTTTATGAAATCCTCTAATCATTCTAAAGGATTTTGGGGGTCATTATAAATACATGTATTTAAACCTTCACTTTTAACAAGTTGAAAAAGAATTCCTTTCCTTCAGTTCTCTCTTGTGAGGATTTATCTAAATTCATGTGTTCTCTTAGGAATCTTTGTGACCTACCATAGGAGTGATCAACCATTGGGCGTCAACTTGTTGCAGCTTAAGAAAAGTGTTTAGATTCTAGCAAGAATCACCAACCTTGCTTAGTATGTGAGTAACAATTTCCACTGTAGTTTATGGTTTGCTTGGAGCTTCCCTCCAAGAGGGCCATATCACTTTGTTTCAAATTTTCCCTCACACAAATTTGTTTGGCCAGCCTTTCATTTTTTTCTCCTTCTTATTAAATCATGGGTATTTTGGTCAAAGCACTTGCATCTTTTATTCCCATCATATGCCCTTAGTCCCAAAAGCCAATTAAGTTTATATGCACTCCCAAAAGCCAAATATGTTGATTTTCCCATACCAAAAGCCAATTCTCCCTTATAAGAAAAATAAATACAAGATTAAATGCTCAAAAGCATAAATATGATGTGTTTTGGCTTCAAAGGATCGAACTAAGCAATTGTATAGACATTTACCGTGTGGTTCTTCAAGCTTTTTTAGTTAGACTTTTTAAAGGTAAATTTAACTTTATATTTTTAGTCCACCTTGATTTTCTTTAGATCTAAGCCCATTAATTGTAAAAAATTTTAAGTTCCAAAATAGTAAATATCATGTTTACATGTAAACATTTTCATGGCTCTTTAATTTGAGTCCATTTCAATGTTAAACTTTCAATTTCTTTTTATCATTGATTTATCTCTCTGATTATTCTTGATATACTAATCCATTTTAAGCTATGATATTTCTAAAAAAGTACTTATCTATATAATTAAGTCTAAAATAAAGAGAACTAAATTGAGTCTAATGAAGTGATGTAAGTGCACCTAGATTGCCCAAGACGGGGGTAAATTGGGCTTTTTAAAAATTTATGCAAAACAAAAAGATCAAATGCAATAGTACAAGCACACTAAAACAAAGCAATAACTTAAAGTAAAAAAAATGAGAGAAGAGAGAATCAAGCACAAGAGTTTATCCTAATTCATCCTTCCTACCTAGCCTGCATTCAGTCCTCAAGCCACCACTTCAGATTTCTCTACTATCTTGCAAGATTAAACCGAGTTCTTGCAGGACCATAGTATACAGCACAAGTTCTCTCACTAGAATTTGAGAAACTCTTCACACTCTCTTACAATGAGTGTTTACAGTAATCTTGTAACACCCCTCATAATATTTTCTTAGCGTTGTGTTCAAGATCAGAGGAAATCAGGATGGAGGAAGGTTCAAGTGAAGTCTAAAAGAGCTCCACGCTGCGACTTGAAGCAAAGCCGCCGTGGTGAGAGCAAGTCCAGTGGCATGGTTTCAGTTGAACTTGGTGGTGCCGCGGCGAGATTCGGGATTTTTGTTTAAATCCGAATCATTTCAGACGGACGGGAAAGAAAGAAACAAAGGAAAATAGAGGAGCTCTGCCAGGGTTCATGTTTTTCGGCCATTGAGAGTGATTTTCGGACCTCAAGAGCTTGAATTCAAATTGGTAAGTGTTCTCTACTCCTCCCTCTCCATTTTCTTTGGCTGAAATTTGGGATTTTTCGGTTATATGTTGGGATTTTCAATTTAGGATGAAATCCATCAATTGAAATGGATGAAATAGGATTAAGGAAGTGTGTTATGGTGTTCTTGTTGCTTAGGTGTGAGTTTTAAAGGGATTATATGTGTTTTGAGCTTAACCCTAGGTTGTTTTTGGTTATGACTCTTGGGAATCCGAGTTGTATGGAATTGTGTGATGTTTGAATGGTTCCTAGGAGCTTAATGATGTATGATAGGGGTGTTGGAACCTTAGGTTAGGCTAAAGCAGTTGAATTGTGATGCTTGATCATTGGTATATTGTGTTAATCAAGGTATTATGGTATTGTTAAGGTAGTTTGGCTGCTCGAAGAAGGCTAGTCATGGCATTGGGTTCAAGAAAGCTTGTGGAACTCATGTGAGTGTGGTATTGACAACTTGAGATAATCGGGTGTTTGTTTTATGTGATTATAAGTTGATATCTGTATGTACTTGCATGTTGTTAGGTTAGCTGGCTTCCCAAGAAGGGGATGAATTGGAAAGATTAAAATTTTTCTGCAAAATATCAAGAAGGTGAAGAAAGCAATATGTGATGGTAAAATAGAGTATAAACAAATAACTGTAAAGGAGACAGTAAAGAGAAGAAGACTCAAAATTTATCCTAGTTCAGTCTCTCCACTTGACCTACGTCCAGTCCCCAAGTCACCACTTGAGATTTTTCCACTATTCTACAAGAATTCAGTGGGCTTCTTGCAAATGCCACAGTACAAAGTTTATGCTCTGTTTTCTAGAGCTCACTCAATCAATCTCTGCACTTTTACAAAGTGCTTCCCAATCCCTTGTGATATTCCCTCACAAGAAAATCTATCTTCCAAATGAAGATTAGATTGTTTACAAAGATTAAACTCTCTTGAATAAAGTGAATATGAAGGTTGAAGTACAAGTATTGAAGTAAGAGGGTAAAAGTCTTTGAGTAGGAGATTTGGCATAATTTCAGTATATACAAAGTTTGATTCGTTACCCACAACTTCAAATGATGTTGTATTTATAGATTTAGGTCCCAACTATTCGTTAGAGATAAAATCTATCTGTTGGGGAAGTTATCTAACGGTTACTCTGAAAAACTATCCGTTAACCAACCGCATTTAATGCTTCTGACATACTGAAATTTGAATTTTGGTTGGTTAATAGACAAATTTCACAGGAACCGAAGGTTAAAGCTTCCAAAGTTGAAATACTGAAGTTCGTCTGTTCATGAAGCAAAATTCAAATTTTGAAACATAGAAAATGTTTCCATGTTGTGACATACGAATTTTCAAGTAGAAAGTTTTTCTGTTAAGTGTGAACAGTGTTTTCAATTTGCTACAATGCCTTCGAAATTCAAATTTTGGAACCCAAAATTCATTTGTCCGTAGCTAGTCCAAAAAGGCTCAGTAGTTCATATAGTTCAAAATTCAAATTTTCAAAGGGTGAAGTTCGTCTGTCAGAGGGAGACCTCTTTTCAGACTTACATTAACATTCAAATTTATAAACACTATCATTCATATGTCAACATATCATTGTAACAGACTCACAACCTTAGCTTCTAAAATTTGAATTTTCATGTTCAAAGTTCGTCTGTCAGTGAGCAATTTTGAAACTCAATATAATCTTGATTTCAAATGAACTTTGACATTGTTTCAGACGATTTTTGTTTTGTTTTCATAAGTTGCATTTTGTCTGAAATTCGAATTTTCAAAACCCAAAGTTCGTCTATTGCCAAAAGCTTCTTTCAGATAATTATGAAAATTCGAATTTTGGAAAATCAAAATTCGTCTGTCAGAGAAGCATCTCTTCAGACTTATTCAGTTTTAGCTCAAAATTCGAATTTCTAAAGCCAAAGTTCAAATTTCCAACATGACAATTCAATATAAGCCTTTCAAACTTCGTATGTTGGTGGGTATTTTTCAAATATTTCATGATTTAACATAAAATCAAGGTTTTAAAACATCTTTTCACCAAATTAAAGTCTTTTACCCATATTTAAACATAACTAATCATCCTACAACAATTCTTGCACAGATTTCTTCAGAATTTCTTCACTTGAGCCTTTTAGGAACCTTTGATATCTTCATTCCAAGCTCTTGAAGGTTAATTTGGAATCATCAAAACTTCTTGATTCAACATTTTCCCCCTTTTTGATGATGACGAAACAACTTACAAACTGGATTAGTACTTGAGTTTGCTTTAACAAGCTCCCCCTCAACATATGCATTATATTTTCAAAAGATATCATATATAGCAGATCAATAAAGAGATTCAAGGAGTGATAAGTACAAATCATTGCAACCAAGGAATTCATTCATTTTATCAATTGTTGCTATACAGAGACTAATTAAAGCATAGTACTTCGAAAACCAAACACAAAGTGCAAACAACAACAAACAATCAGATAAACATCTGAGACTCAATACAGCACATTAATAGGACTCAAGCCTAAGTTCTAATCAATCCTTCAATCACTTCTTCTTTGGCTTGGTCTTTTTGCTGTAAGTCTTCCCAGATGGCTCAGCAGTAGACTTTCCAGTTTGCTCCTTCTCCCCCTTTTTGGCATCATCAGGAAGCCCAACAAAATCAGCCAAATATGGGATCTGAGAAATTGGAATAGCTTGGAGGGGCACAGGATCAAAAGGGAGATATGGTTTAACTGAGGGAGGATGCTCAGAAGGCTCAATGCTTGAATCCTCATCATCAGAGATCTCCAGCAGCTCTTGTATCTCCTGCCTGGAAAGAGCCAATTGTGCCATCTGCTCATCTGAAAGACCATATGCAGAGAGAGATGAAGGAGCAGGGTCATCAGAGCGAAACATTTCCTCAAGCCTTCTTCTCTGAGCTTGCAAGAGAGCATTGCGAGCAATAGCTTCAAAATCAACAACAAGCACAATGCTTCTCTCTTTACTACTGGCAACCTCCAACATTGATGAAGTGGAAATGGCTGCCACTAGTCTTTCAACTTGCTCAGATTCTTGAGTGGAAAGAATTGAATCCTGAGCATCTTCTGGTATGGGCTCATGAGCGCCTGTTTCTTGAGGTCCTTCTTCTTCCAAACCATAGTCCAAGGGTGGACCAGGACTTGGTGTCCTCATTATACCAGGAGGACTAGCATCATCTACATCATTATCATGCTCAGAAGAGGCTAACTCGAAAGGGCTTGGAGGCTCAGGAGTTAGAGACTGAATAGGCACAGAGAACCCTAGCTGAGATGGAGCTGATGTGGCAGGAATTGTACTCCAAATTTCTTCATAGGCATCAGCAACCACTTTCATATTCTTTGCTAACTGATGAATTTGATCTTGCAGATGAGAAAATTTGGCATTTTGCTCATCCCTGATGCTAAGTATGAGTGTAGACAAGCTGTCAAACAACTCAGTGATCTTGGTTGGCTTGGTACGAGAGGAGGGAGTGGATGGAATGTGAGTAGGCTTGGATAGAGATGAGATAGGCAGAGAAGGTTGTGGTGAAGGTTTGGCAGGGGCCACAAAAGTGCCTTCTTGCTATTGGGAGGGTCCTTCAACAAAGAAAAGATCTTCAGATTTTCCTGCTCTCTTCCCAATCCATCTTCCTTCACTTCTTTCAATTCCCATCCTTTGAAGTTCTTCCTCCTTGAAGATCTCAGTGGGTTTCCCTTTTCTCTTTTCAAGATACTGAATTCTAGTATATTGTAGAATTTTGGAAATGACAGCTGCGTAGGGGAGTGTGGAGTCTTTCCTTTGATCCCTTGCCTTGATCATGCATTGAAGTATAATATGTCTCATGTTAATGAGCTTTTCACGCATGATTGCTGCCATGACATGTGTCTCTGCTCTTGTTATCAGATTGAAGCTGCCTCCTTTGTTGAATATGATCCTAGACACTATGTAATGTAGGATCCTCACTTGGGCACTGAGATCTGTGGGCTTCATCAGGTTGATGGTTGGCCAGTTTTCCTTTCTTCTGAACAATGTGCTCAGAATTGTGCTCTCCTTGTAGTTTAGAAAGGGGCCACCTACTTCATCAGTAGTTTTCTGCCTCATCCATGTATCCAGAGGCAGCGATATCAATCTTGAGGCCATCTTGCCCTGGGATTTCCAGCACTTCATTGAGAATCTCATCTGTGAGCCAGATGGTTCTAGATCTCAGATTGACCTCCCACTTCTTCTTCTTGCTGTTGTATTTTAAGGAGGCATACCATGTCTTTACTACTTCATCATCATATCTCTCTAATATCTCCAACAAATTCTTGTATCTCAACATCTATATTCCAACATCAAAACTATTAGAGACTAAGAAATCTTCCAAGTTTACACAATGAGACTTGATTACCTTTTTATTGGCAAACTTGGTGGAGTATTCTTCCTGAATTTGTGGAGTACTCCATAATGGCAATGTAGTAAGTTGATATTCTCTAGATTAAGTACTGGAGGAGGAAGTGGAAGTAGCAGTCTCAACAGCAACAGGAACAGGGACCAAAGGTTCAACTTTCTTCAAGGAAGAGGGTCCAGCTTTCTTTGATTTTCCCTTCGGTGTAGTTTTCTGACGTTTGGAGGGAGTTTCCTTGCTTGATTCGGCCTTTCTTTTCGGTTTATCTCCTTCCTTTGAGGCATATTGTGATTTTACTGATCTCTTTGGATGAGACTCTCCTTTGCCAATCTCAGGATTCTTTACTCTTGCCATTTTTGTTGATGAATGATTCAGAATGAAACAGAGATTAGGTTTATAGGGTGCAAAAATCAGTTTAAACGGTGGGAGATGAAGATTTTAGGTCAGAATTTAAGAGCATTGAAGAGAGGATTTGAACAGACCCAGAGAGGAAGAGGGTAGGGTTGCGTCTGTTCAATGGAAAACCGTCGGTTTTAACGTAAGTAACCGCCTAACAGATGAATTTTGAGAGGTCAAAATTTGAACTTCGAGCAGTTAAGAGTTCAACCATTCAGCAAAGCTTACTAACAGACAAATTTTCTTCTGAAAGTTCTTCTAACAGAGGCTTGATTCAAGATGAATAGATGAACTTTGTTTTAACAAAGTTCAAATTTTTAAGTATAAACATCAAACAGCAAACAACTTACCAAACAACAGACGAATTATGGATATAAAACTTCATCTTTCAAAGATTCAACATTGAGGAGCATGTTTCAATAGACGAATTTTAAATCAGAAATTCAAATTTCTTTACTTTATAAAGGTTTTCCAACATTCATATGTTAGGAGATAAACATCAGTATAATCATTATGTTGGACAAACATAACTATGAAATTTTTGTTCTTGAAAATTCGAATTTTGAAGGGCCAACAGACAAATTTCGAGGTATCACCGAGAACTGTTCCAACTTATAACAGACTGAAATTCGTCTGTTAGGTATCCAAATTTGAATGTTGACCATGCTGACTTCCTCATAAACTTAATTTTTCAAGGAAATTCATCTAACACACAATCAATATATGAATTTCAACTTTAAAGACTTACAAATGGATCAAGAAACTCAGAATTTTTGCTATTTTCTTTACTTTTTGATTGTTCCATTCTCATATGCTTCATTTCTTATATTCATTCCCATTGAGTCTCATGAGGAGCTCCTGCAACTTAAATTAAATACACTTCAATGCTAAAGTTAGAATTAATTTAATGTTGGAAGATCTAAAAACAGAATTATACACGGATTTACTTACAGTTCATTGGGATTTACCATACCCAATTCTCTTCTTATTTTGCAATGTCTATCTTCTGATAGAGGCTTTGTCAAGATATCTGCAACTTGATCTTTAGTTGGGATGTAATCTAGTCTGATTTCTCCCTTCAGAACATGATCCCTTATGAAGTGGTGCCTAACTTCAATATGTTTTGTCCTTGAATGCATGACAGGATTCTTTGTGATGTTTATGGCACTTTGGTTGTCACACATGATTAGTATTTCCTTCATCTTAATCTCAATATCTTCAAGCTATCGTTTCATCCATATGATTTGGGCACAACAGCTTCCAGCTGCAACATACTCAGCCTCTGCTGTGGATAAGGCCACACTGTTTTGCTTCTTGCTAAACCATGAAACCAAGCATCCTCTAAGAAACTGACATGTTCCACTTGTGCTTTTTCTGTCATTTTTGGATCCTGCAAAGTCAGCATCAGTGTATCCTTTGAGATCTTCTCCATTGCCCTTAGGATACCAAAGACCCACATGTGAAGTTCTAATAAGATATCTGAAGATACGTCTCACAGCAGTTGCATGAGTTTCCTTGGGACATGATTGGAATCTTGCACACATATAGACACTGAACATAATGTCAGGTCTGCTAGTAGTTAAGTACAGTAGAGATCCAATCATTCTTCTGTACTGAGTGATGTCAAACATTTTCCCTTTTTCATCCATATCCAGTTTGGTTGTAGTAGCCATAGGTGTTCCCATTCGCTTGGCATTCTCCATTCCAAACTTCTTTAGCAGTTCCTTTAGATACTTAGATTGGTTGAGGAAGATACCATCATTACACTGCCTGATTTGCAGTCCAAGGAAGAAGTTGAGTTCACCCATCATGGACATTTCAAATTCTCCCTGAATTAACTTAGAAAAATTCTTGCAAAGAGATTCATTAGTAGCACCAAATATAATATCATCAACATAGATTTGAACAATAAGTAAATCTTTATTCTCTTTCTTAGTGAATAAAATTGTATCTACTTTGCCTCTATTAAACCCCTTATCAGTTAGAAAATTACTCAATCTTTCATACCATGCTCTAGGGCCTTGCTTCAAACTATAAAGGGCTTTCTTCAGTTTAAACACATGGTTTGGTTTTGTAGAGTCCTCAAAACCTGGAGGTTGGTCTACATAAACTTCTTCCATTATGTATCCATTTAGAAAAGCACTCTTTACATCCATTTGATACAACAAAATATTTTTCATGTATGCATATGCTAATAAAATTCTAATTGCTTTTAATCTAGCTACTGGAGCAAAGGTTTCCTCAAAATCAATGCCTTCTTCTTGATTATATCCTTTAACAACCAGTCTAGCTTTATTTCTGATGATTGATCCTGATTCATCAAGTTTATTTCTAAAAACCCACTTGGTACCAATGACAGGATGACTTTTGGGTCTAGGCACTAAATCCCAGATTTGATTTCTTTCAAACTGATTTAATTCATCCTGCATAGCCAAAATCCAGTACTCATCAGTTAAGGCTTCCTCAGTACATTTGGGTTCAATTTGTGAGATGAAAGCATAGTTAATCATTTGATCCCTTAACTGTTTTCTGGTTCTAACTTTCTCTTGAACATTCCCTATCACTTGATCAACAGGATGATTCCTTTGATATCTCCAAGCTCTAGGGAGTTCTTGAGACATTTCTTCATTATTTTCTTCTTTAAAATCTCTCTCCTGAATATCTTCCTCTATATAAATAGATTCAGATATTTTTGGAGGTTCAATTATACCTTCATCAGAGATATCTAACTTTTTAAAATTTGAAACAAGATCATCCTCATCAGTAACATGTTTAGAAGAAGTTTCATTTTTAATAAATACTACATGCACAGATTCTTCAACCAATTTAGACTTTTTATTGAAGACTCTATATGCCTTACTTCTACTAGAATAGCCCAGAAATATACCTTCATCAGATTTGGCAACAAACTTACCCAGATTCTCCTTTCCATTATTGTGAATGAAGCATTTGCAGCCGAACACATGGAGATGTGACAGATTTGGCTTTCTTCCCTTGTACAGCTCGTATGGAGTCTTTCCAAGGACTGGTCTGATGTAGGCTCTATTTATGATGTAGCTTTCTGTATTCACTGCATCAGCCCAAAATACTTGAGAAAGTTCCTTTTCATTCAGCATAGCTCTAGCCATCTCTCCAATTGTTCTGTTCTTCCTTTCTACTACTCCATTCTATTGTGAAGTTCTTGGGGCTGAGAAGTTGTGGTCAATTCCATGCTCAGTGCAGTATTCCAAAAAGTTTGAGTTCTCAAATCCTCCTCCATGATCTGACCTAATAGACACAATGGAAATACCTTTCTCATTTTGCACTTTCTTGGCTAAGGTTACAAATGCATCAAAGGTATCACTTTTAGAGGAAAGAAATAATGTCTATGTAAATCTAGAGTAATCATCCACAATTACAAGCACATACAGATTTCCACCAATGCTTTTTACCCTAGATAGACCAATTAAATCCATATGCAATAGTTCTAGTGGTCTAGTTGTGGTGACTATGTTTTTGGGTTTAAAAGGAGATTTAGTTTGTTTTCCTCTTAAGCATGCATCACATTCTTTGTCCTTTTCAAAAGCAATTTTTGGCAGGCCGGTGAGTAACTCGTTTTTAACTAGTTTTGAAAGCTGATTCTGTTGAATCTAGAGTTTTGATAATTCCAAACCAACATTCAAGAGCTTGGAATGAAGATATCAAAGGAGCTCAAAATGTTTCAAGTGAAGAAGTTCTAAGTAATCTGTGCAAGATTTGTTATAAGATCATTAGTTATGTTTAAATATGGGTAAAAGACTTTGATTTGATGAAAAGATGTTTTCAAAAACTTGATTTTATGTTAAATCATGAAATATTTGAAAAAAACCCACCAACAGACAAAGTTTGAAAAGTTTACATTGAACTGTCATATTGGAAATTCGAACTTTGGCTTTGGAAATTCAAATTTCGAGCTAAAACTGAATAAGTCTGAAGAGATGCTTCTCTGACAGACGAATTTTGATTTTCCAAAATTCGAATTTTCATAAGTGTCTGAAGGAAGCTGTTGAGCAATAGACGAACTTTGAGTTTTGAACATTCGAATTTCAGACAAAACAAAACTTATGAAAACTGAAGAAATTCATCTGAAACAATGCTAAAGTTCATCTGAAATCAAGATTATATTGAGTTTCAAAGATTGCTCACTGACAGATGAACTTTGAACATGGAAATTTGAATTTCAGAAGCTAAAGTTGTGAGTCTATTGAAATGATATGATGACATACGAAGGACAGTGTTTACAAATTCGAATGTTGAAGTAAATCTGAAAAGAGGTCTCTCTGACAGATGAACTTCACTCTTTTAAAATTTGAATTTCGAAAGAAAATGAACTACTGTGCTTCTTGAGCATGCTACGGAAAGATGAATTTTGGGGTTCCAAAATTCGAATTTCGAGGGCACTGTAGCAAATTGAAAATACTGTTCACACTTAACAGAAAAGCTTTCTTCTTGAAAATTCATATGTCACAACAGGGAAACACTTTCTAAGTTTCAAAATTTGAATTTCACTTCATGAATAGACGAACTTCAGTATTTCAACGTTGAAAGCTCTAACCTTCGGTTCCTTCAAAATTCATCTGTTGACCAACCAAAATTCAAATTTCAATATGTCAGAAGCATTAAATGCGGTTGGTTAATGGATAGTTTTTCAAAGTAACCGTTGGATAACTTCCCCAACGGATAGATTTTGTCTCTAACGAATAGTTGGGACCTAAATCTATAAATACAACATCATTTGAAGTTGTGGGTAAGGAATCAAACTTTGTATATACTGAAATTCTGCCAAATCTCCTACTCAAAGACTTTTACCCTCTTACTTCAATACTTGTACTTCAACTTTCATATTCACTCTATTCAAGAGAGTTTCATCTTTGTAAACAATCAAATCTTCATCTGGAAGATAGATTTTCTTGTGAGGAGATATCACAAGGGATTGTAAAGCACTTTGTGAAAAGCAGAAAGTGATTGAGTGAGCTCTAGAAAACAGAGCACTGACGTTGTACTGTGGCATTTGCAAGAAACCCGTTGAATTCTTGCTGAATAGTGGAAAGTCTCAAATGGTGTCTTGGGGACTGGATGTAGGTCAAGAAGAGAGACCGAACCAGGATAAATATCAGAGTTTTTCTTCTCTCTATCACTACTCTTTCATCTTAATGCTTTATACTCTGTTTTTCTGTCATACCTTGCTTTCTTCATTGTTTTCACCTTGTGCAGAAAAATTTTAATCTTCCCAATTCACCCCCCTCTTGGGAAGTCAGCCTAACTAACAAGTGGTATCAGAGTCTGGTTTCCCATTCAAAGGATCTCACAGTCCGGGAATTAAAATGGCTGGCTTTGGAGAAAGCATATTACCAGAAGGGAACAATACAAATAAACCACCTGGCTTCAATGGAGAGCAATATGGTTACTAGAAGATAAGAATACAAATATATCTCCAATCAATCGATCTGGACATCTGGTCAGTCATTCAGAAGGGAGACTTTGTCCCAATGGCTTTAGAAGATGATGGAAAGTACAGAGAAAAGCCAGAAGCTGAATGGAATGAGGAAGACAGAAGGAGAGTCTTGTTGAACTTCAAGGCAAAACACTATTTAGTCAGTGCCTTGAATCAAGATGAATTCTACCGAGTCTCGCAATGCTCCACTGCCAAGAAAATGTGGGACACCGTGCAGGTTGCTCATGAAGGAACAACTGGAGTCAGGGAAAATAAACTGAATACCTGCATTGGAGAATATGAAAGCTTCAGAATGGCTAAAGAAGAAATTGTAAAAGAGCTACAAAAGAGATTCACTCTCATTGTGAATCAACTAAAGAGCATAGGAAAGGAGTACACTCAAACAGAGAAAGTAAGGAAGATTCTTAGAGCTCTCCCTCTGGAATGGCAACCCAAAGTAACAGCAATAGAGGAAGTCAGAGGAGAATCAATGGCCTCTATCACAGCTCTATTCGGCAGTCTTGAGGAATATGAAGAAAAAATGAAAGCTCTCAAGGAAGCTGGACAAGACAGAAAGAAGAAAGGTCTTGTTCTCAAAGCTGCTGAAGAAAAAGAAGAAGAATCTAACGATGGAGATGAGCTGGATAAAGAAACTCTGGCTATGATGGTCAAAAAATTTGGAAGATTCTACAGCAAGAAGAGAAACAAGAAAATCTTCAAGATATGAGTAGCTGGAGACAACAAGAAAGAAGCAAAAGAGCCTGTGACTTGCTATGAGTGGAAAAAGCAGGGACACATCAAATGGGATTGTCCATAATTCCTCAAGAAGCAAGAGAAAGAAAAGAAAGCTGCTGACAAAGGCAAGAAGAAGAAAGCCTACATCTCATCAATATGAGGCAACAGCTCAGATGAGGAAGAAGATGAAGAAGATGAACTTGCCAACATATGTCTGATGGCACTTGCCTCTAAAGAAGCTAAAATTCCATGTAGCAGTGATCAAGAAGAAGAGGTATATGAATCTGAACCTTCCTATTCTGAATTACTGGATGCATTTCATGAGCTCCATGATGAGTTTGTTAAGGTTGCTAAAGAACTGAAACTAGCTTAGAAAAATATTAACAAACTAGAATCTCAAAGCAACATCTCTGAAATTGCTCTTTTACCTATTGTTGAATCTGTCTGCTATAAATCATGCACTGATCTAAAGCAAACCAATGAATATTTAGTGAAAAGCATGTGTAGACTTACTAAAGGTAAAGATATGTTGTTTGCTTTAATTGGGAGCCAAAGAATATCACAAGGGAAAGCTGGACTTGGCTATGATCCTTGTGCTATAAAAGAAAAGATTAGGAAGAAAAATTAGAATATATACATGAGATATTTTGTGCATGCTGAGAGCGATAGAAAGAAAAATTATATGTCACCTCACATTGAATCATATAATCAACTAAGGCATGCAAAACAAAAGTATTATCTGCATTGTTTTCTTCCTACTTCTCAATCTAGCAGTCTCTTTACCACCTGTCATTTCTATAACAAAAAGGGACATATTTCCAATTCTTGTGCTATAAAGAAAAATGGACTTGACAGGAAGGTTAAATGGGTTCCCAAGGGTACATTTGTATCTAGGGAAAAGACTATTGACAGAAAAGAACCCAAACAAATTTGGGTACCTAAAAGGAAAATATGAACCTTATTTTGCAGGTCTGTCTCAAAGCTAAAAGGAGCAACAAATGATATATGGACAGTACCTGCTCAAGCCACATGACCGGTGACAAGGAGAAGTTCATCACCCTTAGAGACAAGAAAGGAGGAAAGGTGACCTTTGGAGGTGATCAATATAGCAAAATTGTCGGCATTGGCATTGTGGGCAAAAATCCTAAAACATCCATTGAAGAGGTGCTGTTTGTGATTGGCCTCAACCACAACCTGTTAAGTATGAGTTAGACATGTGATAGAGGAAAATGGGTGTTGTTTGACTCAAAGTTTTGCCTGGTCATCAGAAAAAGTGATCACAAAGTAATCCTCAAAGCTCAAAGGGATGGTAACTGCTATACTATTGATCTTGATGAACTTTCTCCCTTAGATTCTGTTTGTTTGATTAGTCAGGATAATGATAGTTGGTTGTGGCAAAGAAGATTAGCTCATGTTAACATGAATCAACTTTCTAAACTGGTTAAAAATGAGTTAGTCACTAGCCTACCTAAAATCTCTTTTGAAAAAGACAAAGAATGTGATGCATGCTTAAAAGGAAAACAAACTAAATCTTCTTTTAAATCCAAAAACGTAGTCACCACAACTAGACCACTTGAACTACTGCATATGGACTTAATTGGACCATCTAAGGTAAAAAGCATAGGCGGTAATCTGTATGTGCTTGTAATTGTGGATGATTACTCTAGATTTATATGGACATTATTTCTTTCCCCTAAAAGTGATACCTTTGATGCATTTGTAACCTTAGCTAAGAAAGTGCAAAATGAGAAAGGTATTTCTATTGTGTCTATCAGGTCAGATCATGGAGGAGAGTTTGAAAACTCATACTTCTTGGAGTACTGCAATGAGCATGGAGTTGATCACAACTTCTCAGCCCCAAGAACTCCACAACAGAATGGAGTAGTAGAAAGGAAGAATAGAACCATTGGAGAGATGGCTAGAGCTATGCTGAATGAAAAGGAACTATCTCAAGTGTTTTAGGTTGATGCAGTAAATACAGCAAGCTACATCATAAATAGAGCCTACATCAGACTAATCCTTGGAAAGACTCCATACGAGCTGTACAAGGGAAGAAAACCAAATCTGTCACATCTCCATGTGTTCGGGTGCAAATGCTTCATTCACAACAATGGGAAAGAAAATCTGGGTAAGTTTGATCCCAAATCCGATGAAGGTATATTTCTAGACTATTCTAGTAGAAGTAAGACATATAGAGTTTTTAATAAAAGATCTAATTCAGTAGAGGAATCTGTGCATGTAGTATTTATCAAAAATGAAACTGCTTCTAAACAAGTTTCTGATGAAGATGATCTTGTTTCAAACTTTAAAAGGTTAGATATCTCTAATGAAGATATAATTGAACCTCCAAAAATATATGAATCTATTAATATAGAGGAAGATATTCAGGAGAGAAATTTTAAAAAAGAAAATAATGAAGAAATATCTCAAGAACTCCCTAGAGCTTGGAGATATCAAAGGAATCATCCTGTTGATCAAGTGATAGGAAATGTTCAAGAGAGAGTTAGAACCAGAAAATAGTTAAGGGATCAAATGATTAATTGTGCTTTCATCTCACAAATTGAACCTAAATGTACTGAGGAAGCCTTAACTGATGAGTACTGGATTCTAGCCATGCAGAATGAATTAAATCAGTTTGAAAGAAATCAAGTCTGGGATTTAGTGCCTAGACCCAAAAATCATCCTGTCATAGGTACCAAATGGGTTTTTAGAAATAAACTTGATGAATCAGGATCAATCATCAGAAATAAAGCTAGACTGGTTGCTAAATGTTATAATCAAGAAGAAGGCATTGATTTTGAGGAAACCTTTGCTCCAGTAGCCAGATTAGAAGCAATTAGAATTCTGCTAGCATATGCATGCATGAAAAACATCTTGTTGTATCAAATGGATGTGAAAAGTGCTTTTCTAAATGGATATATCATGGAAGAGGTCTATGTAGATCAACCTCCAGGTTTTGAGGACTCTACAAAATCAAACCATGTTTATAAACTGAAGAAAGCTCTATGGTTTAAAACAAGCCCCTAGAGCATGGTATGAGAGATTAAGTAATTTTCTAACTAAAAAGGGGTTCAATAGAGGAAAAGTGGATACAACTTTGTTTACTAAGAAAGAAAATAAAGATTTACTTATTGTTCAAATCTATGTTGATGATATTATATTTGGTGCTACTAATGAGTCTCTTTATAAGGATTTTTCTAAGTTAATGCAGGGGGAATTCGAAATGTCTATGATGGGTGAACTCAACTTCTTCCTTGGACTGCAAATCAGGCAATGTAATGATGGTATCTTCCTCAACCAATCTAAGTATCTAAAGGAACTGCTAAAGAAGTTTGGAATGGAGAATTCCAAGCCAATGGAAACACCTATGGCTACTACAACCAAACTGGATATGGATGAAAAAGGGAAAATGTTTGACATCACTTAGTACAGAAGAATGATTGGATCTCTACTGTACTTAACTACTAGCAGACCTGACATTATGTTTAGTGTCTGTATGTGTGCAAGATTCCAATCATGTCCCAAGGAAACTCATGCAACTGCTGTGAAATGTATCTTCAGATATCTTATTAGAACTTCACATGTGGGTCTTTGGTATCCGAAGGGAAATAGAGAAGATCTCAAAGGATACACTGATACTGACTTTGCAGGATCCAAAACTGACAGAAAAAATACAAGTGGAACATGTCAGTTTCTTAGAGGATCCTTGGTTTCATGGTTCAGCAAGAAGCAAAATAGTGTGGCCTTATCCACAGCAGAGGCTGAGTATGTTGCAGCTGCAAACTGTTGTGCCCAAATCATCTGGATGAAACAGCAACTTGAAGATATTGAGATTAAGATGAAGGAAATACTAATCATGTGTGACAACCAAAGTGCCATAAACATCACAAAGAATCCTGTCATGCATTCAAGGACAAAACATATTGAAGTTAGGCACCACTTCATAAGGGATCATGTTCTGAAGGGAGAAATCAGACTAGATTACATCCCAACTAAAGATCAAGTAGCTGATATACTGACAAAGCCTCTATCAGAAGATAGACATTGCAAAATAAGAAGAGAATTGGGCATGGTAAATCCCAATGAACTGTAAGTAAATCCGTCTGTAATTCTGTTTTTAGATTTTTCAACATTGAATTAGTTCTAACTTTAGCATCGGAGTGTGTTCAATTTAAGTTGCAGGAGCTCCTCGTGAGATTCAATGCTGATAAATCTGAAAAATGGAGCTTACCAGAATGGAACAATCAAAAAGTAAAGAAAGTGGCAAAAATTCTGAGTTTCTGGATCCATTCTGTAAGTTTTTAAAGTTAAAATTCGTATATTGATTGTATGTTAGACTAATCTCCTTGAAAATTTGAGTTTCTAAGAAAGTCAGCATGGTCAACATTCGAATTTGGATACCCAACAAACGAACTTCAGTCTGTTATAAGTTGGAATAGTTCTCGGTAGTGCCTTGAAATTCGTCTGTTGGACCTTCAAAATTCAAATTTTCAAGAACAAAAATTTCAAAGTTATGCTTGTCCAACATGATGATTATGTTAATGTTTATCTCTTAACATACGAATGTTGGAAAACTCTTATAAAATAGAGAAATTTGAATTTCTGACTTAAAATTCATCTGTTGAAACATGCTCCTCAATGTTGAATCTTTGAAAGATGAGGTTTTGTATGCTTAATTCGTCTGTTGTTTGGTGGGTTGTTTGCTGCTTGATGTTTGCTCGTGAAAATTCAAACTTTGTTGGAACAAAGTTCGTCTGTTCATCTTGTGTTCTTTAAACCAAGCCTCTGTCAGATGAACTTTCACAAGAAAATTTGTCTGTCAGTAAGCTTTGCTAAATAGTTTAACTTATAACTACCTGAAGTTCAAATTTTGACCCCTCAAAATTCGTTTGTCAGGCGGTTACTCATATTAAAACTAATGGTTTTCCAAAGAACAGTCGCAACCCTATTCCTATTCTCTCTGAGTCTGTTCTAATCCTACATTCAATGCTCTTCAATTCTGACCAAAAACCGTCATTTCCCATCGATTAAACTTCCTTTTGCATCCTTTAAACCTATTCTTTGCTCCATTCTGCAACATTCATTCCCAAAAATGGCAAGAGTAAAGAATCCTGAAGCTGGGAAAGGAGAGGTAGGACCAAAGAGGACTGTAAAATCCCAATATGCCACAAAGGAAGGAGAAAAATCAAAGAGAAAAGTCGAATCCAGCAAGGCGACTCCCTCCAAGCGTCAAAAATTTACACCCAAGGCTGATTCTAAGAAAGCTGGACCTTCCTCACAAAAGAAAGCAGACCCTTCGGTCCCTGTTCCTACTAATGCTACTGTTGTTGCTTCCACTTCCTCTTTCAGTACTGAATCTGGAGAATACCAACTTACTACACTGCCTTTATGGAGCACTCCTCAGATTCAGGAAGAATATTCAACCAAGTTTGCCAGTAAAAAGATAATTAAGCCATATTGAGTGAACTTGGAAGAATTTTTAATCTCTAACAACTTTGATGCTGGGATATGGTTGTTGAGATATAAGAATTTGTTGGAGATATTAGAGAGATATGATGATGAGGTAGTGAAGTCTTGGTATGCCTCCCTAAAGTAAAATAGCAAGAAGAAGAAATGGGAAGTCAATCTGAGATCTAGGACCATCTGGCTCACTGATGAGACATTTAATGAGGTATTGGAGATCCAAGGACAAGATGGGCTCAAGATTGACATCACTGCCTCTGGATACATGGATGAGGCAGATACTGCTGATGAAGAAGGTGGCCCTTTTCTGAGCTACAAGGAAAGTACAATCCTGAACACTTTGTTCAGAATAAGAGAAAATAAGCCAACCATAAATTTACTAAAGCCCACAGACCTCAGTGTTCAAGTGAGAATCCTGCACTACATAGTGTCCAGGATCATATTCAATAAAGGAGGCAGCTTCAATCTGATAACAAGGGCAGAGGCACATGTCATGGCAGTAATCATGTGTGGAAAGCTGATCAACATGGGATATATCATACTCTAACGCATGATCAAGGCAAGGGATCAAAGGAAAGACTCCACACTCCCCTATGCAACTATCATCTCCAGAATTCTGCAATATGTGAGAATTCAGCATCTTGAGAAGGGAAAGGGGAAGCCCACTGAGATCTTCAAGGAGGAAGAACTGCAAAGAATGGGAATTAAAAAGGATGAAGGAAGATGGGTTGGAAAGGGAGCAGGAAGAACTGAAGATCTATTCTGTTACATATGCCTCCCTACAGCAAGAAGGCACCTCTGAGGCCCCTGCAAGATCTGCACCTCAGCCTTTTCAGCTAGTTCCATCTTTATCCAAGCCTACTCACATTCCTTCCACTCCCTCCTCTCGTGCCAAGCCAACCAAGATCACTGAGTTGTATGACAATTTGTCTGCACTCATACTCAGTATTCGAGATGAGCAAAATGCCAAATTTGCTCATCTACAAGATCAGATTCACCAGTTGGCCACAAACATGAAAGTGATTGCTGATGCATATGAAGATATCAGAAATGCAATTCCTGCCACATCAGCTCCACCTCAGCCAGGGTTCTCTATGCCTATTCAGTCTCCAACCCCTGAGCCTCTAAGCCCCTTCAAGATAGCCTCTTCTGGGCATGATAGTGGTGCTGATACTGCTAGTGCAATGAGGACACCAAGTCCTGGTCCACCCTTGCACTATAGCATAGAAGAAGAGGGTCTTCAGGAAACAAGTCCTCATGAGCTTACTCCAGTAGATGCTCAGGAATTAATTCTTTCCACTCAAGAGTCTGAGCAAGTTGAAAAGCTAATGGTAGCCATCTCTTCTTCACCATTCCTGCAGACTGCCTTAAATGAGGAAAGGAGCATTGTGCCTGTTGTTGATTTCAAAGCTATTGCTCACAATGCTCTGCTGCAAGCTCAGAGGAGAAGACTTGAAGAAATGTTTCATCCTGATGAACCAGCTCCTCCTTCTCTTGCTGCTTATGGACTTTCAAAGGAACAGAGAGCTCAATTGGCTCTTTCCAAGCAGGAAATGCAAGAATTGCTTAAGGTCTCTGATGATAATGAAGAAACAAGTCTTGCACCAGTTGAACCAAAAATCCCTTTTGCTCCTGTGCCACTTCAAGCCATTCCAGTTTCTCAGATCCCTCCTCCGGTTGATTTTGTTGGCCTTCCTGATGATGCCAAAAAGGGGAAGAAGAAGATGCAAAATGGAAAATCTGTTGCTGAGCCATCTGGGAAGACGTACAACAAGAAAACCAAGCCAAAGAAGAAGTAATGGAAGGATTGCTTAGAACTTAGGCTTGAATCCTCTTATTGTGCTATATTTTGTTTCAGATGCTGTTTGTTTGATGATTGTACTTTGTGTTTTGAAATTGGTTTCTAAAGTACTTTTTACTTTAATTGGTTTATGTAAAGCAATAACTATTGAAAAGAATGAATTCCTTGGTTGCAATGATTTGTACTTATCACTTCTTGAATCTCTTCACTGATGTACTATATATGATATCTTTTGAAATATAATGCATATGTTGAGGGGGAGCTTGCTAAAGCAAACCCAAGTACTAATCCAGTTTGAAAGTTATTTTGTCATCATCAAAAAGGGGGAGAATGTTGAATCTAGAGTTTTGATGATTCCAAACCAACATTCAAGAGCTTGGAATGAAGATATCAAAGGAGCTCAAAATGTTTCAAGTGAAAAAGTTCTGAGTAATCTGTGCAAGATTTGTTATAGGATCATTAGTTATGTTTAAATATGGGTAAAAGACTTTGATTTGATGAAAAGATGTTTTCAAAAACTTGATTTTATGTTAAATCATGAAATATTTGAAAAATACCCACCAACAGACGAAGTTTGAAAAGTTTACATTGAACTGTCATATTGAAAATTTGAACTTTGGCTTTGGAAATTCGAATTTCGAGCTAAAACTGAATAAATCTGAAGAGATGCTTCTCTGACACACGCATTTTGATTTTCCAAAATTTGAATTTTGATAAGTGTCTGAAAGAAGCTGTTAAGCAACAGATGAACTTTGAGTTTTAAACATTCGAGTTTCAGACAAAATGAAACTTATGAAAACTGAAGAAATTCGTCTGAAACAATGCTAAAGTTCATCTGAAATCAAGATTATATTGAGTTTCAAAGATTGCTCACTGACAGATGAACTTTGAACATGGAAATTCGAATTTCAGAAGCTAAAGTTGTGAGTCTATTGAAATGATATGATGACATACGAAGGACAGTGTTGACAAATTCGAATGTTGAAGTAAATCTAAAAAGAGGTCTCTCTGACAGATGAACTTCACTCTTTTAAAATTTGAATTTCGAAAGAAAATGAACTACTGTGCTTCTTGAGCATGCTACAGAAAGATGAATTTTGGGGTTCCAAAATTCGAATTTCGAGGGCACTGTAGCAAATTGAAAATACTGTTCACACTTAACAGAAAAACTTTCTTCTTGAAAATTCATATGTCACAACAGGGAAAGACTTTTACCCTCTTACTTCAATACTTGTACTTCAACTTTCATATTCACTCTATTCAAGAGAGTTTCATCTTTGTAAACAATCTAATCTTCATCTGGAAGATAGATTTTCTTGTGAGGAGATATCACAAGGGATTGTAAAGTACTTTGTGAAAGTGCAAAAAGTGATTGAGTGAGCTCTAGAAAACAGAGCACTGACGTTGTACTGTGGCATTTGCAAGAAACCTGTTGAATTCTTGCTGAATAGTGGAAAATCTCAAGTGGTATCTTGGGGATTGGATGTAGGTCAAGAGGAGAGACCAAAGCAGGATAAATATCAGAGTTTCTCTTCTCTCTATCACTACTCTTTTATCTTACTACTTTATACTCTATTTTTCTGCCATACCTTGCTTTCTTCATTGTTTTCACCTTGTGCAAAAAATTTTTAATCTTCCCAATTCACCCTCCATCTTGGGAAGTCAGCCTAACTAACAGATTCATGTTAACATGAGATAATCTTCTATGCCATAGCCAACTATCATTATCCTGACTAATCAGGCAGACAGAATCTAAGGGAGGAAGTTCATCAAGATCAATAGTATAGCAGTTACCATCCCTTTAAGCTTTGAGGATTACTTTGTAATCACTTTTTCTGATAACTAGGCAGAATTTTGAGTCAAACAGTACCCAGTTTCCTTTGTCACAAGTTTGGCTCACACTTAGCAGATTGTGGTTGAGGCCTATCACAAACAGCACCTCTTCAATGGAAGTTTTAGGATTCTTGCCCACAATGCCAATGCCAACAATTTTGCCATATTGATTACCTCCAAAGGTCACCTTTCCTCCTTTATTGTCTCTAAGGGTGATGAACTTCTCCTTATCACCAGTCATGTGACTTGAGCAGGCACTGTCCATATACCATTTATTGTTCTTTCTAGCTTTGAGACAGACCTGCAAAACAAAATTCAAGTTTTCTTCTTAGGTACCCAAATCTGCTTGGGTCCTTTTCTGTCAGTAGTTTTTTCCCTGGATATAGATGTACCTTTGGGAACCCATTTAGCCTTCCTGTTAAGTCCATTTTTCTTTAAATTACATGAACTGGAAATATGTCCCTTCTTGTTATAGAAGTGAAAGGTGGTAAAGGGACTGCTGGATTGAGAAGCAGGAAGAAAGCAATACAGATAATATTTTTGTTTTGCATGCCTCGGTTGATTATATGATTCAATGTGATGTGACATATGATCTTTCTTTCTATTTTCATCAACATGCACAAAATGTCTCATGTATACATTTTGATTTTTCTTCCTAATCTTTTCTTTTACAGCACAAAGATCATAGTCAAGTCTGGCTTTTCCCTGTGATATTCTTTGCCTTCCCATTAAAGCAAACAACATGTCTTTATCTCTAGTAAGCCTAGACATGCTTTTCACTAGATATTCATTATTTTGCTTTAGTTCAATGCATGATTTACAGCAAACAGATTCAGTGATAGGTAGAGAAGCAGTTTCAGAAATGATGTTTTGAGATTCTAGTTTGTTAATCTTTTTCTTAGCCTACTTCAATTCTTTAGCAATTTTAACAAACTCATCATGCAACTCATGAAATGCATCCAGTAATTCAGAATAGGAAGGTTCAGATTCATATACCTCATCTTCTTGATCATTGCTGCATGGGATTTCAGCTTCTTCAGAGGCAAGTGCCATGAGACAGATGTTGGCAATTTCATCTTCATCATCATCTTCTTCATCTGAGCTGTTACCCCATATTGATAAGATGTAAGCTCTCTTCTTCTTGCCTTTGTCTGCAACTTTCTTTTCTTTCTCTTGCTTCTTGAGGAATTGTGGACAATCCCATTTGATATGTCCTTGCTTTTTGCACTTATAGCAAGTCACAAGCTCTTTTGCTTCTCTCTTGCTATCTCTAGCTACTCCTTTCTTGAAGATTTTCTTGTTTCTCTTCTTGCTATAGAATCTTTTGAATTTTCTGACTATCATAGCCAGAGTTTCTTCATCTAGCTCATCTCCATCGTCAGATTCTTCTTCCTTTTCTTCAGCAACTTTGAGAGCAAGGCATTTCTTCTTTCTGTCTTGTCCAGCTTCCTTGAGAGCTTTCATTTTTCCTTCAAATTCCTTGAGGCTGTCAAAGAGAGCTGTGACAGAGGCCATTGATTCTCCTCTGGCTTTCTCTATTGCTGTTACTTTGGGTTGCCATTCCAGAGGGAGAGCTCTGAGGATCTTTCTGACTTTCTCTGTTTGAGTGTATTCCTTTCCCAAGCTCTTTAGTTGATTTACAATGAAGGTAAATCTCTTCTGTAGATCTTTTACATTCTCTCCTTCAGCCATTCTGAAGCTTTCATATTCACCTATGCATGTATTAAATTTGTTTCCCCTGACTTCAGTTGTTCCTTCATGAGCAATTTGCAGAGTGTCCCACATTTCCTTAGCAGTGGAGAATTGGCAAACTCTGTAGAATTCGTCTTGATTCAAAGCACTGACCAGACAGTGCTTCGCCTTGAAATTCAGCAAGACTCTTCTTTTATCTTCCTCATTCCATTCAGCTTATAGCTTCTCTCTGTATTTTCAGTCATCTTCCAAAGCCATTGGGACAAAATCTCCCTTCTGAATGACTGACCAGATGTCCAGATCAATTGACTGGAGATAGATTTGCATCCTCATTTTCTAGTACCCATAGTGTTCTTCACTAAAGCCAGGTGGTCTATTTGTGTTATTGCCTTCTGGTAATATACTTTCTCCAAAGCCAGCCATTTTAATTCCCGGACTGTGAGATCCTTTGATTGGGAATCCGGGCTCTGATACCACTTGTTAAGTTAGCTGGCTTCCCAAGAGGGGGGTGAATTGGGAAAATTAAAATTTTTCTACAAAATATCAAGGTGAAGAAAGAAATATGTGATAGTAAAATAGAGTATAAACAAATAACTGTAAAGGAGACAGTAAAGAGAAGAAGACTCAGAAAATTTATCCTAGTTCGGTCTCTCCACTTGACCTACGTCCAGTCCCCAAATCACCACTTGAGATTTTTTCACTATTCTGCAAGAATTCAGTGGGCTTCTTGCAAATGCCACAGTACAAAGTTTATGCTCTGTTTTCTAGAGCTCACTCAATCAATCTCTGCACTTTCACAAAGTGCTTCCCAATGCCTTGTGATATCCCCTCACAAGAAAATCTATCTTCCAGATGAAGATTAGATTATTTACAAAGATTAAACTCTCTTGAATAAAGTGAATATGAAGGTTGAAGTACAAGTATTGAAGTGAGAGGGTAAAAGTCTTTTAGTAGAAGATTTGGCAGAGTTTCAGTATATGCAAAGTTTAATTTTGTTACCCACAACTTCAAATGATGTTATATTTATAGATTTAGGTCTCAACTATTCGTTAGAGACAAAACCTATCCGTTAAAGAAGTTATCCAACGGTTACTCTGAAAAACTATCCGTTAACCAACCGCATTTAATGCTTCTAACATACTGAAATTTGAATTTCGGTTGGTCAACAGACGAATTTTAAAGGAACTGAAGGTTAGAGCTTCCAACGTTGAAATACTGAAGTTCATCTGTTCATGAAGTGAAATTTGAATTTTGAAACTTAGAAAATGTTTCCATGTTGTGACATATGAATTTTTGCTACAGTGCCCTCGAAATTCGAATTTTGGAACCCCAAAATTCATCTGTCCGTAGCTAGTCCAAAAAGGCTCAGTAGTTCATATAGTTCAAAATTCAGATTTTCAAAGGGTAAAGTTCGTCTGTCAGAGAGAGACATCTTTTCATACTTACTTTAACATTCAAATTTATAAACACTGTTATTCATATGTCAACATATCATTATAACAGACTCACAACCTTAGCTTCTAAAATTCAAATTTTCATGTTCAAAGTTCGTCTGTCAGTGAGCAATTTTGAAACTCAATATAATCTTATTTCAGATGAACTTTGACATTGTTTCAGACGATTTTTTTTTTGTTTTCATAAGTTGCATTTTGTCTGAAATTTGAATTTTCAAAACCCAAAGTCCGTCTGTTGCCAAAAGCTTCTTTCAGATAATTATGAAAATTCGAATTTTGGAAAATCAAAATTCGTCTGTCAGAGAAGCATCTCTTCAGACTTATTCAGTTTTAGCTTGAAATTCGAATTTTCAAAGCCAAAGTTCAAATTTCCAACATGACAATTCAATATAAACCTTTCAAACTTCGTATGTTGGTGGGTATTTTTCAAATATTTCATGATTTAACATAAAATCAAGGTTTTAAAACATCTTTTCACCAAATCAAAGTCTTTTACCCATATTTAAACATAACTAATCATCCTACAACAATTCTTGCACAGATTTCTTCAAAATTTCTTCACTTGAGCCTTTTGGGCACCTTTGATATCTTTATTCCAAACTCTTGAAGGTTGATTTGGAATCATCAAAACTTCTTAATTCAACACATGTTCCTTTTCATACCACGATATTGATTGTGTATGTGTATGGTTTTCTTATATATCATGGTATGCACAGCTAGTTGATATGTGATGATAGTATATGTAGTGTATGTATGATGTGTAGCATCCCCATACCATTGCATGCTAGCATGTGCATATGATGTTTATGATGATAATGATGTATATATATATGTGTATAAAGGCATGTTGGCATGATATTGACATCATCACCATATGATTGCATAGTGAGAGATTGATGATGAGGTAATGATGATATGATATGATATGAGATGATGATATGATAAAGATCCCCGTCACTAAATCCTCTCCATGGGAGAGTTAGGTGGTAAAGGACAATATGATATAATGAAATATCCCTGTCACTAAATTATCTCCTTGGGAGAGCCAGGTGGTAGTGGATTTGGGGATACACCTTCCTTAAATCACCATTAATTCATGATGGTCCAGGGGAAGGAGAGCCACGGTCCGAGCTCTAGTGTAACCATTAGCCGGGTTACATTAGAGTAAGGTGAACTTGGCGATGTCCCGAAATCAGTCTTCACCAACTATTAGAAGGAAATTATCTACTGAAATGTCTTATGATGACGACAGCTCATGGTTCTAGCCATGAACAAGGGAGACATGCATTCCATTCATTTCACATTGCATTCATGAGTCATATGAGTTATATGTATATATTGTATGTGGTTGTTCCCGGTTACTGAGACATTGTCTCACACTCCTCTCCCATGAACTAACCTTTCAGGTGACAGTTCTGGCACTAGTCCTGAGAAGCCGAGGGAGTAGCAGCGAACGTGGGAATAATAGGTCTATGTAGTTTGTGTGTATTTTGGATATGTATCTTGTGCCAAGTAGGATAGAATGGTTTATAATGAATGTATAGTTATGGATAAGGTTTGTATGGATGTTGTATGTATGGTTACATGGTTTTGGTTATTGAGAAGTTAGTATGTTGATGTTTGTGAGCTCAAAGTGGATTTAGGCCTTGTTGGTGTGTTTTAAGGCCTATAGCCCATTTGTCAAGTTGGGGTTTAAAAGGGTCAAATCTCAAAGGAGTAGTTCCTTTGAGGTGAAACCTCTTTGGACAAGTAGGTTTGGGGGGTTTTGGACCTGAGTGAATGGTCTCTGAGTGACAATTTGCCTTTGGTGACAATTGGAGATGGTTAGTGGTGAGTTTTGGTCAATAAGTGGCCAAAATAATGTCAAGGGTCCAGAATCTCCATACAAAGTTAGTTTGAGGCCAAAGTAGTGTCTGTGGCTAGATTGGGACTAAATTGACTTGTAGGAGTTAGAATCAAGTCAATCGGAGGTCGGAACATAAAGTTATATGGGTCGGAAGTTTGCCCCAATGTATGAAAGTTGCTGATATAGAAAATCAACAGGGGGTGCCGCGACGCCAAGTTCCAGGCCGTGGTGCCAGTGGTGATAGAAGAGAGTGAAATCAGGGGAGGCCAGAGCCGCGGTGGCACTATAGTAGCCACTGCCCCAGCCCAATTTTTGGTGTTTTTAGGGATCGTTTCCACTGTTTTGAAGTTTTGGAGAGTTGTTTCGAGATGTCGGGGTTGAGTTTAGTTGGTTTTCGAATATTTTGGTCAATTCCGGAGGTATCAGGAGGTAGGATATTACAAATCTCTTAGTGTTTCTCCAAACTAAACTTTCTACCCAAAGGTTCTAGAAAGGATTTAATGAAGTAATCTCTCTAAAAGAGTAGATATAATACAATGAAGAACACTTTCTCACCTTAAAAGTAGTTAGGTAAAGCTTTGAATGAGAGAAGTAATGATTAAGTAACAATTTAACTCAATAATACTTAATGTTCTTACCAACCAACTTAAATGAGGCCTTATATATAGATTTTCAACAAATCTAACCGGTAGAAATCAGAGATAGCCATTATGAGTGAGTGGCAATGTTCACCTACTACATTAAATGTGTTGTCAGAAGTTAGTCCACAAACCATACAGGTTAGTACCAGAATACTCAACCAGTCGTTAAATAAATTTCATAACGTTGGACAAAGTTAGTCGACAATCCTAAGGGGGTTAGTCGACTATCGAGTGATCTTATAACAAAGAAAGAAAATTATTTAAAGGGGGTTTTCATGAAAATGTTCAAGGTTAATCGATAAAGCCTAAGACTTAAGTTACCCAGAAAGTTTTCTTCGAGGGTTAGAAGACAAACCTTTATAGAATGTTATACTTTAGTCCACTAAACTTCAAGAACTTAACACTTGGTTTTCTAGAAAACAAGGTTAGTCGACAATTGCAAAGAGTTAGTCGACAAAGATACATTTCCAGAAAATAAGTTGCTCTTGGGTTAGCCAGGTTAGAAGACAATTATCAGGGGTTAGTCGACTATCATGGCTTGGCAAAAAGATACTCCATTCTAAAATTTAACCTTTTCCTTCTAACCTATGACCCTTAGTCCACTAACGTCCTTCCAAAAGGTAAGATCATTAATGAACACAGGATGTTAGTCAACAAACCTTAAGCATTAGTCCACTAACTTACTTGTTCAAAGAAAAATCTTTTGAAAACCTTTGAACACTCACTCTAAACCATAGAAAACTCATTTTACAAACAGTGGTAAGATGAATTAAGTAAGATCAAAGCATTTACTATCACTTTAACCTATCAAACAACAAAATTACATACAAATCAATTTTAAACAGTTGTGATAAGGTTTTCTTCACTTTGTCAACTGGTTTTCATCAAGATTTACTCCCTTGATGTATTCTTCACAGCTCTAAATATTTTGTAATTTATCAAAATCTTCATTTATCTAACAAGTGATACAATTCTTAATGTGTGTATATATATATATGCTATGTGTTAAGTTATATCTACAATATTTATGTACACATATCAATAACATTTCTTTTATTATTCTACAGCTACTATGTGGTTGGATTATGGGCAAAAAAATACACTGGTCGCTATCATCACAAGAAGGTATAAATTTTGTCGCATAAATTTCTGGTAAAATTTCTTCTGGACAATAAATTCTCAGGCTAAATTGTCCCTTTTTTGTGATAACTGTTTGATAAAATTATGTGAAAAAAATGTCTTGACAAAACTTTCATAGTGTGGGCGTATGGCAAATATGAGATGTACGAGAAACATGTAGAAAAAGTTAAAGAAAAATAAAAATACCAATATATTAATATAAATATATAATAATTTTTAATGTATAATAAAATTTATAAAAAGTTGCATTGCTTATAAGTCATAAATAATCCAAGCTGTGTATATTTTTAGTTAAATTCCCACAAAAATTGTAAAATAAATCATTTTAATTTTTCTAATTCTCACATAGTAGTTTAGTGAGGAAAAAATTTCAGAGTTTTTAATTTTAATTTCCATATTCTCAAATACTTTTTTGGTGAAAAATTTAAAATTTTATAATTTTTTAGATAATATTTTTTTATTTTTTTAATTTCTCATGAAAAAGTACCGTGAGTCACTCTCACCGAACTTTTTCTTTAAAATTTTAGAATGGAGAAATTCAACTTTTATTATCCTCATGAAAAAATTTCATGACAATTAAAATTACTTTGAAATTTCGAAGTTGTCTCTTTTCTTAATTTCTTGCGAAGTGTCAAACACTACATTCCATTTATTCCCCGGGGGGTGGGGGGCGCAAAATCCGGATTAAAATTTTTTAAAAGTGTTTTTTTCTTAAAAAAATACTTTTTTCTAAATAAAAAAACTAAAACACACTGCCCTAAGTGTATTAATGGACCTCTAAACTTTTGTTGGACTTTTAAGAGCCGTTTAAAATATGACTGTAATTAATCATTTTTTAAGCATTCATCAATTTGTAAGTCTGCATGTGATCCCATCTCACACGTCCAAGACCTTATATATGGAAATTACAAAAATTAGTTTTCCCAGTCTACACTCTATTTGTTTGCCCCAAAAAAGGAAAAAAAAAAAAAGACCTACACTGTATTATGCTGTAGTGTTCATCTCACAGCCAATTTCATGTTCATTATCACTAAACCCTAGTCCGAAGACTGAAGACTTGAATATTGACGAAGACCATTAACAATGATATTCTTCTCATGTTCTTCATTGAAATATTGTCAGAAATTTGTGTGATTCAATTATATATCTATGCATCCTTGAAAGTTTAGATATTCCAATTATGTTTGGTAGTAGGGGGGACGGAACTCCGTTGATTCAATTGTGACCTTCTCACACGTTATGTTAATGTTCATTGCTGGAAGACATACTCCAAAGACTTTGACGTTGACCAAGATCTTTAACAATCAACTTTTGGATTGTTTTATTAATTTTCTTAAAACAATAAGAAAAATTATATTTCATAAAAAACAGTTTTAAAAACTAGCTATTTATATGATTTTACTTTGCTATCAAATTACAAGCACCATGCAATAAGAAAAAACATCACATTGAATGCCCTATCAATTAACCACAATAATAAAGAAAAACCCTATACAATTACTTTTGTGAGAAAAATGGGAAGAAGGGAAGGCGCTCCCAGTTCCTAGCATAGCTTGAAATTCTAGCAACGGGGAGATCCGTCCTATATCTTGGGCCACCACTAAGGGTTCAAACACCTTAAGCTTTGGGATCAGACCAGCTGCCAAATCACTAGTAGGTACCGACTAAACCAGATTCATGACCCATTGGGGGTGGAGGGTTTTTTTGGTTGAAATGGAAGAAGCTCATTCAACAATAGTTGGAAAGTGAAAGATAAGCTTTCCACGTAATTACGTTTAATAGTGGCCAACCTTTTCTATAAAGACTCTCCCTTCGTACTCATTTGGTGATCACTTATATCCATTATTGCAGATAAGCATTCTCCAATATTATGTCCATTACTGCAATATTTTATCCATTATTGATAAGCATATATTGTTTTGATTCGGCCACCAAGCATCACTCAACATCAGGCTCGTCTTGTAGATCTCAACTTCACAGCAATCCCAATCTAGAATATTAATTTGAATCTTTGTGCAATGGGGCTGACAAGTACCATTCCAGATGACATAGGAGTTCTTCAACATCTCATCTATTTGAACTCTTGGCTAAAAACAACCCTATTGGTGACTTATTTTTCACCCTTACTATAACTCACTCAATTAATTACAAAGGTTTTGTTTGGGTACGTAGAAACAACCTAGAATGTATGTGCAATTTGAATAATGGACTGGACTTGATAGGTTCCATTCCATCTCATACTGGAACTCTTCAAAATCTCACTTATATGGACTTCTATGATAACAACCTTATTGTTGAGTTGCTTTCCACCCTTACTAAGCTCATTCAACTAAAAAGGTTGTATTTGAGTAGAAAAAATCTAGAATTGATGTCTTGCAACTTAATGGAATGGGTTTAACAGGCTCTATTCTATCTCAAAATATAAATTTTACCAACGAACGTTGGTTCTGATGAAAGAGATTAGGATTACATAAGTATGATATTTGGATTCGAAACCATGTAAATGTAAAAAACTTTTGGAAGAGCATCAACCCCTCAAAATGAAGTTTGACTGTAGGTCAATCCATATTAGTTGAAGCTTAAAATGGCAACTGGATACAAAACAAATATTACACAAAAATAATATAAATTTTTTTCTCAATTCTTCAATTTATCAAATTAACAACTTCGATACCTCTTTTTTATTGATTGAAAGTTTGGTGAGTTGGATTATGAAAACTAGCCAAAAAAAAAAATAAAGTAGGACTCACATTTAAGGATAAGCTCTAATACTTTAATTACACTTAATATATGTTTTATGCTTTTCAATATAAGTGTTAAAATATATCTCGATGGATTGGTTGTCTTGGATAAATTAAAATAGTCAATTCTATTTATACTCTATGAATTAGGATTTTATATCATGTTACATTTACATTATTCAAAATAAAGATATTTTTACTTTTAGCTCTTACGATTGATGGCAGGAAAAAAAAAAGCTCTTACATTTAATTATATCATGTCAGTGCACCGATTAAACCATATTATTCATCAAGACAAACCACGCATCTTATTAAAAAAGTAGGACTCACGATTTAAGGATAAGCTCTAATACTTTAATTACACTTAATATATGTTTTATGCTTTTCAATATAAGTGTTAATATATATCTCGATGGATTGGTTGTCTTAGATAAATTAAAATAGTCAATTCTATTTATACTCTATGAATTAGGATTTTATATCATGTTACATTTACATTATTCAAAATAAAGATATTTTTACTTTTAGTAGCTCTTACATTGATGGCAGGAAAAAAAAAAGCTCTTACATTTAATTATATCATGTCAGTGCACCGATTAAACCATATTATTCATCAAGACAAACCACGCATCTTATTATAAAAGGGAAAGAAAATATGAACCCTAATCTCTACGAGTAGCTTAATTAAGATGCATTATTTTAATAACACACTCCTGAATTTACTTTACACATCAGGCCCAGATGAAATTAACACGAAGACCAAAACACACAACACAACCAAATCCCTGTAAACTTTCGTCGCCTACACACATATATACATGCCGACCACACTCCCCAATTCAACGAAAAAAGCAGTACGTAGCAGCAACAAGTGCAATTACAACATATTCATGCAGGATATATCACTTAGGTTTGATATATATATATATATATTGCACACACTTATTATCATTATTAATTAACTTCGTCTATCAACATATCAAATTTAAACCTAGTAGTCCATGAATGATGTTCAAATTCCAGTGTCTCCGATCAACTTGGTGAGGCCGAAGGTTATGGCCATGGCGGCCCAACCCCCGATGAGAACCCTAATGCAGGACCTCCTCACGGAAGTACGACCAAGCACTGCTCCTACCCCTCCAAACACAAGCAAGGCCAAGCTAGCCACCGTAGCCACCACCCCTAACCTAACCCTATGGTTTCTGATGAACACAGCTCCGAGCAATGGCACCACTGCACCTACGGAAAATGCAAGTGCTGACGCCAGTGCTGCCTGAAATGGACTTGGCAGCTTCTCCTTCTCCTTCTTCTTCCTCTCCTCGTCGTCGTCGTTATTCCTACCCTCTTCTTGCTCTTCTTCATTTGTGACTTTCCTTTCGATTTCTGCCATCTCTATGTCGTACTGTGTGTACACTGACACAAACTCTCCGATTGCCATACTGCAGGCTCCGGCGACTAACCCTGCAAACCCAGCGACAAGCATGGCTGCGATGTCTTCCTTCGCGGCTCCGACGCCCATCATGAGTGAGGCGACAGAGACCAGCCCGTCGTTGGCTCCCAGCACGGCAGCACGAAGCCATTGGGCCCTCTGAGAGTAGCCTATGTCGTCGCTAGAGTTTTCTTCGATGGTGGATAGGCTCGGTATAGGGTTTGGTTCTGTTGTTGTTGTTGTTCCATTTGTGTGTATGGGAATCCCGATGAAGATGTTGTTTGGTGAGATTTCATTGTTGTGAGACGTGAGGGAGGCCATGAAAGAGTGATGAAGAAGGTTTTGTGAATAGAGGATGTAATGCTGGAAAATGGGAATGCGAAAAACACGTAGAAATGGAGAATATTTATAGAGGGAAATCATCATCAGTGTGAATGGAATTAATTTGGTTTTTTATTTGAAAAAGGAAAGGTAGTGTGGAGAGCACTAGCAACAAGTGGGGGATTCAATTAATGAATTGAGTATCGACGCATTATGAAACCTTAGTATAATTATGGTATATAAAATATTTATAACAAATATCTGAGCCCTGTTTGAACTGGGAGTCCCGTCTCTCCTTCCCATCCGTTTACCAAAAAAAAAAGAAATATGAATTCGAGTTGGTGTGAGTGTGGCTTTAAGCAAATGGTTAGAGTTTGGTTTTTAATATATATAAAACTTGTTTATATATTTTGATGTATAAATTTTCACTCTATCTGACTCTGATTACATACTTTGTAATCGCTTTTGTGATTGAAAAAATTCGAATTAATTAACTTGATTTCAGTTTGTGTGATTAAAAGTACAATTTAAGATAAGGTGTTTGGGAAGTTTTGGTTTATCATTCTAGGTGGTATATTTTCAATTATTATATTTATTGCATTAATTTTCAAAAAAAAAGTAAAAAATCAATATAGCTGCATTATAAGTATGTGTAAAAAGGATTTATTCAATGGAGAATTAGTTTTTAATTTATCAATTGAGTCATTCTACATATTGTAGTTCTTTCCCACAAATTATAGTCTCATTAATAATATCAAGTTAATTATATGCATCTTAAACATGGATAATATTAAACAAGATCTCAAATTCAAACTTTGTAAATAGAAAAAAATATATTGGGAGAGATACCCTAATTTGAATCTGGTAATACTTGAATCTAACCAGTCAAATAATTACATAAAAAAAATTATTCCTTTTACTAAATACGCATTTCACATGTACAACATTGATAAAGAAAGATACGGGGAGATTATGTTAAGCAATATTATTAAGCTAGTGTGCACTCCATATATAGGATAGTGGCACACTGGCACATTAATTAAAAATTAATTAATGAAACAAATTAACTTTGTGTGATGTGTCTCATATTATTAAATTGAAGGGGGTGTGCATTTCACACGAAAGCCACAGGTCGCTCAATTTAATAGTCAATTAAGAAAAGAAGGCTAGAATAATTTATTATGGACCTCAACTTTGGATTAGGGTGAACCTGATTGAGCTTTAACATTAACCCAATGTTTGGATGATTGGATCCAAAGAAAAGTAGGGCGAAGAGAAAACTATAGAAAAAATAAGAGAGAAAATAGACTTATTTGGATAGTAAGAAAAAATATAAAGAAAAGAAAAATGAGGAAGAAGCATGTGACCCACATGTTTTTCTCCAAAATTTATCTTCAAAAATGAAAAGAAAACATTTTGGGAAAAAAAAAATGGGACTTGGGGGCCACATCTGTTTTTTCTTAAATTTTCCTTCCTTTTAGTTCCTTCGAGTTCATCTAAACACAATGAAAAAAATATTTTTTTTCTATTTTTCCTTCTCATCTAAATATAACATAAAGGTCCGGACCAAGCCTAAAGTCAATTCCTTAGATTCTAATATTATCGTAAAACCTAATCAATGACCAGAGAGATTTCATATAATCGTGTTTCCGTAGTTCGCACGTGTGAGCCAAATCTCATTTCAAACTTTACTATATATGCAAATTCTACTTTACTTTTCTTAAGTGTGAAAAGTATAAAATGTATTGCACGTAAGGAACAGGATGCCAGACAAGATTAGAAGTTGGGCGTGGATCGTCCAGGGAAGTTGAGATTGTTAACGTTCAGAGGCACGCTAATGCTGTAGATGATTTCATGGCTAAGCATACGGATTTTTTTCTTTTTTTTTTTAACTTGATATATATCTTGAACCTACTCATTTCAATTGGAGTATTTATTAGCATTCAGACTACTCTAAATTGAATTAGGTATAATTTTTTTAAATAATAAACTATACTATCAAATATTTAATATGGCTATATTTTCAAAACTTAAACTTGAAATATAGGATTAAAATTGTACAACCCTCTCTAGTTAACATAAAGATGTTTTTACCTTTCAAGATTTGGCACGTGAGCCAACTTTGTTTTTCAAAAGGGAAAATTCCCGATAATTGCCATGGAAAGAACATATTTTCAAAAAGGTTACTGAAATTTGTTAAATGTGTAATGGGTTCTAAGGTACTAATTTGGAAAAGAAAAACGCTTTTACCCTTGGTGGATCAGTTG
Source organism: Adenanthera pavonina (assembly GCA_026686845.1). Taxonomy (NCBI): domain Eukaryota; kingdom Viridiplantae; phylum Streptophyta; class Magnoliopsida; order Fabales; family Fabaceae; genus Adenanthera; species Adenanthera pavonina. Next base: position 19,527,722 of record JAIVEN010000017.1, read on the forward strand.
GAAATTGTGTGATTCAGTTGTAAATCCCCGTGTATCAATTGGAAATTGATTATCATCAGTTGTTAAAAGAAAATAGTATCCCCTAATCCACATATTTTTAATTAATTCACACATATTTCCAACTAAGCCACACATGGGCAGAGATGTCTTTTTTATTTCAAATCAGCTCAAAGCCTATTAGGAATTTAGCAAATTCTGTGAATCTATCTAAAATTATCATCTTTACGTTGAACTCACAGGAAATTTTCCAAATTTAAAAACTTGGCCATGAAACATCCCTTTACGCAATTCTTTTTTCTATTTGGAACTGGAAGCTTCCGTTTTCAAATCATAGTGATCCACTGTGGCCATGTTGGTGTTCTTTTCGTGCGTTGTATTTAATTTTTTTTTTTTGTTCGGATTTCTTTCCTGGTTTTTTCGGGGGAGCAAGTGATCCTTGCAACGATGAGTTGCTTACTATTGCAAAATAACATTATCATTGTGATGATCTTCTATAATAAATATAAATTATCTAGATTTAATTTGAATTAGATTTGTTTTCTTATACATTACACAAAATTTAAAAATGAGTCATAGTACTCATGACATATGAATAATACCATTTGTGAGGAATTTTATATTTTATATTAATACTGATAAATTAAAAATAAAATATTGATAATCTAAATTTAATTTAAAAGATGCGAATTCATCACACTATATAGGAGCATAGTACAAGTCAATAAAAAGTATAATCAGATTAGCCCTCTCAAAAGAAAGCAGTCAAGGCAATGACCACTTTGTGAATGCTTTTATACAAATCAGAAAACAAATTGCAGAAAGAAATTACATGCCTCTTATGATTCTTAATTAAAATTGTTTATTGTCAAAGTGGCGTGTGCCTTTCGTGTGGAATCCACACTCTCTTGAATTAATTAAGTATTTATCATATTATCCAACCCCACAAATCCATAAAGTTAACTTCCACTATACATAATAAATAGTTAATAGATTCCCTAATCCTATGTATAAAAGAATAGTTAATTTATATAAAAGGTAGTCTAACCTAATAAGTGGAATGAGACAATTTAAATAAATTCCATCTTCGATTTTGTAATCACATTATTATTTCTACTGCACACACTATCAATCTAATCTCTTATCACATGAAAGCTTTGAGTCCGCACGTGCATGTTAAATATAAAAAGTTAGTTTGATTGCTGAATATCTTTTTTTCTGTTTTTTTTTTTAAATATACCTAATCTTAAGATTTTTCTACTCTTTATAAAAGTAAATACGTGCTTGACAAAGTTAAAGCAACTTTAATATAATCAAATATCACGCTGCAAACAAAAGTCACATACTCTTGAACCCAAAAAATTTCAGTTCGAGAAAATGAAGTTTTTTCCTCATAGCTCTCCATATAATCAACACCAATCAACAAACAAATCGTGAGTTAAGATGAAAAATAAAAAAAGAACCACTTCTGAAAAATAATTATGATTATCTCAAAACGTACAATCAAAATTATTCGTACGCATCTACAGACTTACTGACTACCTTATCAATTGCATGAGAATCCTCTCGGCAATAGACTCATAATTGAACCTTGGTAAATGTCATTATATTTGTGCTAATGATGCGTCTATGATCCTATCTCTAGCTCGATCTAGAGTCCAATGTGATTACCAGATAAATCTATTATCCATTATCCATTTACATTTACTTCTGTCCAAAGTATTCTATGCAATTTAGATAGCGATGACCCCTACTATTTAGAACAAATAAATCTATTACTAGTGCTCTAATAACTTCATATGTGAGTGGCATACCTAAAAACTAAGGACGGGCATCAAGCATGGAGCAAAAATAGCCATAACTTCCCAACTTGATACCAATCCATCGTTCAGTCAAATCTACAACTGCAAAATCGCACAGAAGACTAATCCTTAGACAATGCCCAGTTAATCAACACAGGGTCACCTTAAACACCATGAATGACTTAAAAGTATAATTGACATGTTCTCTAGGCATACAAACAGTATAAATGAGAAATGAGAACAAAGCTTTAGCTAAACGTGACAGAATAAATGATAATATTCCAGGGTCAATACGAAACAACTGCATTTTAGAATTACTGTATGGAGGTCAAGGAAAAGGCAGCACTCTCAAATCAGATCAGATCATGAGCCAATCTTGCAGAACACAATGGAAAATTTGGACCATAAAAGGAAGAAGCAGCAGTCTCAAATCCATTTAGCCCAATCTTGTGGAAGAGAATGGAGATTAGGCACGATAACCCAGGTTTAAAGACCACTTAATTGAATCTCAGCAAACAAGCCCAACACACCACATGCATGAAGGTAAAATGTATGGCCAGCACAATCTTCCCCCAACAAGAGCAAAGATGTCAAAAAATTATGGGTCACAGTTGCTCAACTCATTGAGGTAATCCAAACAACAAGCCACACTCAAAGAAAATTGAACCTTTCCATCAGAGCCCGTGCAGAAAACAAGGGTGGCATGACTATTGAATGAAACTGCAGATAACTTGTTGCAGCTGAAAAGTTTTTAAGTTTAAAAAATCATGCATATCCAATTAGCAACAAAGGAACCCAATGATGAATCCAAAAAGACCATACCATGCCAAGCACCCTGCCAAAATGCAATAACATTAATAAAGCACAAACCACAAAATGAAAACTAACCAACTAGAAGGTAGGTGTATGAGAAAAATATATTAATGATTTACCCACTTGACTAGTTTTATTCAAAGATCCCGAAATAGTAAATGGACATTCTAAGCGAACTCCCAGAAACGGACTTCCACCTTGGTCCTCCAAAAATCCATCCACTATCAAATAACTTTCCAATATACTGAAAGTGGGAATCCGGTAGCAAATATGCCATACTCAATTCCCCATGCATGAAAGTCACAACTCACAGGATGCCCAGCAGCATTTATCAATAGCATAGAGCACAACACCAAATTGGACAGCAAGTCAAGCATGCATAAGATTTCAACGGACCAAATGGTCAGCAATTTAGGAACATAAATGAGTTTGATATATGTGCTGAGTATGACATATCAAAACACTGGTATCATTGATCCACCCAAACAACAATCCCGGAACATGGTCATTGAAAAGGGAAGTTGAGGCACCAATGGCAACATCTCCAATTTTGCAGCTGCAAAAATAATATTGAAATTTCTATTAGCACCAATGAACCATAAGAAAACAGAAACCACTTGGAAAAAGGAGAGTTCATTCATGTTGTATACCTCACTGAAGATTATACACTATCCAGAACGAAAGCCTCCTGATCCACGTCGCTCATAAGGTCCAGCACGATCACGTGGGTACCGATCACTCCCAGAATCTCCATGACTACTTGAGTCCCTGTTGCGCCCACCAGAGTAACGATCTGCATTCCTGTCAGGACCATAGTGACCACCACCACCACTCCTACCACCATATCTACTTTCCTTGCCACCATACCTGCCCCCTCGTGCTCCTTCACTGGGGCACTCTCTGGCAAAATGACCAGGTTTACCACATTTAAAGCATTCACCACCATTAGAGTTTCGACCACCTCCATAATCTCGGTTACGATCCCGATCACGACCCCGTTCACGGTAATGATCACCATCATCTCTAGTAGATCCTTGTTGAGGTTGAGCTTTATCAACAGTGATGGTCCGACCATCTAAATCCATCCCATTCATAGCCTCAATAGCATCTTCCATTGCTTTCTTTTCATCAAATGTGACAAATCCAAAACCACGAGAGCGTCCAGAGAATTTGTCAACAACCACCTATATTAAGAATATATTTAATACCCACAGTAAAAAATTGACCATTAGAAAAAGGGTAAATTACCACAACCTCTTCCAAAGTTCAAAGAAATACCTTTTGGTACCCCTAGTTTGAAATATTACTCTCCCCTCCCTATCACTAATGGCAAGAAAACAAAGTTAATCTAGAGTCAATATGACTATTTTACCCATCATTCTATCCATCTAAAAAGTAATGGCATGCTTATGTCTTTCCATTCCATCATTTTTGGCATTTTCTTCCTCTTTCCCTTATCATATTCATTTTTGTTTAATGTCTGTCTTGCTCATTGTGCAGCAAACTTAAGCATAGTAAGAATTTGAGCAATTTTTTTTAATAGGCAGACCAGGGGAAGAAGTCATTCAATGTCAATGGGAACTCATCCTTTATTCCCTCTTTCCCTTTATTATTTATTGTCATCAGACAATACTATCAAGTCTTGGTGTATCTCTTGAGTAGCTGCTTTTGATTTCATGCTTAGCTATATGATAAATGTGTGATAGTTTACACCTAGAAATTAATTACTTGTTCATGGGCGCAAGAAAAGTAGAAAATAATAAAGAATGGAATAAAGTGAGAGTGCTGATAGTTGATGTTTCTTATTGTGTTCTTCATGCCTCTGTTTAAATTGAAGAAGTCTCTAATAGTGCAGCTAAATTAGGAAACTTACATTCAGAGGAAATAGAATATCATGTAATTTTCTAGTAAGGCTCAGATTTTGAATGATTCTATTTAGATTTTTAACGGCATACTAACATCAGCATTATCTTTAAAATGCAGATAGAAATAATAGGAACTGGAGAATAATATTTTAAACTAGAAGTATACCAATCAATATTTTTTCAAACCCCAAGGGAGGTTATGGTAATGTACTCTTATTAATAAAAGCACATATACAAAACCTGAACTGCTAGAAGGGTATCAAGCAACATTTCTCTAAATCTTGAGAGGTAAAGGTAATTTAACCTTTGAAAAAATAGTACATTATACAAACCTAAACAACCTCCAAAACAGATATAATCCTTCAATAAAGCTGAACCAAATCCTTATTCTTGTTATCGTAACTAAGATGTGAATAAATAATTTTTTTTAGACATTACAATTTACAACTTTCGCACTATGTTAACAAAGAATGAAAGTAGAATTAGTGATCCCAACCAAAAGCACAGCACAGACAGCATCATAATTGCACTATTGTTAAGCATGAGCATGAAATGTGGTTGAACAACAGAAACCAGGAAAACCATGATACATTAAGTCATGAGACAGAATTCAATACCTTTGCCTCAAGAAGTTTGCCAAACTTTTCAAATGTATCCTTCAACTTTCTATCAGATGTTGACCACGCAAGGCCACCAATAAAGCACCGGTACTCATCCACTTCCGACATTTTAAACTACATATTATGCAGGAATCAAGCATTGAAATAGATTTTTTTTTTTTACTCAGTAATCCACTTCATGTGAGTGGAAGAAACCCACTTCACATGAATAAATCCAATCATCTTCAAGCAAGAAGAAACAGGAAAATGGGATTCTCCAAAAACGAAAGGGAGCACAGAATTATGGTCAATTATTACAAGAAATATTTTTCAATTTCACTATTTTGGACTGCAAAATGTGCATCAATAAGCTATCCAGAGAAGATTCCACTTATCCGGAAAGAAATAAGAGAAAATGTAAAAATAATTTCTCTTGTTAAGAAGACTCACAAGAAAGAATATGTTACAAACTATAATAAAAAGTTGACAGAAAATAGCACAATTAAACCAAAGGGAGATAAAAAAAAAAAAAAAATCCTAGAAAAAAATACTTCCTTGCTTCCTGATTATTATTATTTATGCTAAAACAGAAAATTTTTATTAGCTTTTACCATGCTTTAACAAAAAGCTGCATTGTGTCTGAATATTTTATTTCTCAAAGAGCTAAAACTTTTTGTACCACAGATTTCAATAGCTCAGATGCAGGGAAGCTTCTGATATGTAAAGTTGACAGCTGCCATTTGTCAAGATGACAGATTAGAGGACTAGATTGTTCATATCTACACTTGAGGTCAGTTGCCAGGCAATGGGAACAAAATTCTTGGACCAAAGATATTGAGAGCTTAGATGGAGGAAGCTCCTAAGGTTCAGGGATGACATGACAGCTCCCATATGTCAAGATGATAAGTTAAAAGGATATAGAGTTTATATTTACACTTCAGGTTAGTTATTACCTTATGGGATCATATAGTGTGTTCTGGACAATATTGCCAAAGGTTAAGAACCAAATCAAACAAATCCAGTTGCAGGATTTTTTCTAAGGGGAGGAGATTTTAGGGTAGGGCTTTATAAACTATGTCCCAGATATGTGTCTGAATAACACAATTTGAAATGATCTGACCAAAAGAAACTGGCATACAGGAATTAGATAATATGAAGAACACCGAGATAGACATGCTATTTCAACATTGATGAATGACCTTGGACTGAATTTGTATAAGTTTTGAGTAGTTTGTGATTGTTTCTCAGGTTTACGTGAAGATTTCATTTTATGAAAAAATAGACTATCTGTTTTTAATGTTGATGAAGATAGAAATTGAGCAGAGTAAACAGAAGGAAGTAGGAAATAATGGAATCAAACACGTCAGTAGAGTCTATAGACTACATGAGATTTGCTAACATATCATGAAGAAAAACTCTCCAGATGTTTTACAAGGCTCTTTGAGGGATGAGATATTCTTCATAAAACAATAGAGATAATGTAGGTATATAACTGAATTTGATGTTCATATTGCATAGGAAGAAAATGTCTAAGAGATGGCACAGCCAGACTGTCTTAACACGAGCATAATTGAAGTTATTCAAGAAGAAAATGACATCACTAATACATACAAAATTTACTATCATGAACTCATGGAAGTTTCATATATTAGAATAGCTAAGCTTGAATTTCAATTTTACTCCCCATACAAGGCCTAGTAGTTATTAGTTGTACAATGAAGTAAAACAAAACCAAAAAAAAAAAAAACGGCTTTCCCACAGCTCCCTACATGCCCCTTGCCACTTCCCAGTACCGTTAAGCAATGTAAAGTGCAGCTAAAACAACATAATAACGAGAGTATCAGACTGAATAACAAATCAGGCAAGAAAACAAAAACACCTTCATCACGTTCTGACTTTTGGGCCCACCCAAGCTAAATCAAGAACCCCGAATTTCGCGCATAATTTAAACAAAATCCATCAAAGTCTTAGCATATAATCAATGTTTCGATGTAAAGGGTCACGATAAACTATGTCCCCAAAAAAAAAGTCCCATTGGAACGCAGAAATTCCAAATAACAAGACACCAATTTATCGGAAAAGGAAGAAAATTGAAAGCGTGTAGAGGAGGTACAGAGCTGTACAAGTTAGCGAATCCTGGAAACTCTTCACTTTTCGTCGAGATTGGATGAAAACCTAGCGTAGAAGCTGAAGCATCAAGTACGCTTGAGTGGAGTTTTGTGGTTTGAGGAAAAGAAATTCCACAACGTTTATGCCGACTCAAGCCGCTGGCACGTTTGGATTCTATCCTAAATTGCCGCACACCCAATCTCACACGTGCTTACTGCTCATTTATGCACGTGCTATCAACTCTTTGCCCCCTGTATCAAACGACAGCGTTCCGGTCAGGACGGGAAAATCTGGGCCGTTGATTCCCTCGTGAAGACGTATCGGTCTGTTCTTAGAGTTTCAATCAACAAGCCCAACATCGCGGACCTTCAATAATTTCCCAACATTGGGCCTCTTCTTCGCCGATTTGGAACTGCATCTATTATTTGGAGAAAAAAATGGCTTATAAATGATATTATGATGTTACTTGGGCCTATCTTTGGCATGGTGTTTTATCCTCATTGAATTTTGAATAAAATGTGTGGATCCTATAAATAGAAATTCCCACGCATCACATGGATAAAAAACCTAGATTTTGTTTGAAGTCCTTGCACCTCTCCATGTTTACAGCCTTGGCACTGCAAACTCAAGACAATGTTCATGGTGATTCTAGGCCTATGTTACACACAATACTTTAAAAAAAAAAAAAAAAGAAATAAACTTACTTATATCGGATATGTGTTACATGTATTGAATTTCACAATATGGGTAACATATTTTAACATGTGTATTTTTAGTTTTTTTAAAAGTATTCCAAATTAACTTAAAAAATTATTTTAAAAAACCCGATATTTTGGTTGTTTGTCTCTATATTATTTTTGAAATATTTGTTTGAGAATAAAATTTTTTTATATTTTTCATTTTTTATGGGTTAATTCGTTAAATATAAACAAAATATTTTATATATATATATCTAGTATTCATATTTAACTTCAAAATTTATCATATTTGACTTATCATTTTTTTTGTTGTAATTATATTATCCACATTCCTATAGTATATACATACATCATAGGTTTCATTAATATATTTTCCGGCCTCCTTTTTTGGCTATTTTGGATGGTGAGTGCTTTTCTAGGCTTGGTGTCGGTTAATGGCTTTTGTTATTTCTTTTGTTTATGTTTGGATGCTACTCTTTCTAGTGTTTGGTTTATCATTTTATTAATATTTTTGCTTCTTTCTCGGCCAAAAAAAATATAGGTTTTAGCCTTTTTGTGTTTTAGGCTTTGCCAGTCCACCATAAGATCTCCATTAAACTGTCTTTCCGTTTCATCTACGTTGTTCTGTTTTATGTGCTTTAAGCCCCCAAAGTGAATCTCAGATGTTGGTTTAGCACAATCTTAACCCTTCAGTTCTCATCAACTCGAGCAGCCCAACCCACTCCATGCCCATCCCATCATGGTCATCTTCTTTCTCTTATTAGGCTTGCGAATTTATTTTTCATGAGTGAGGTAAAGTTTCACCTAAGGGCTTATTTGGTAAAAGATGAGAATAAGAAAGAGAAAAGGAATAGGATAAGGAAAGAGCAAGGAGAGACATCCCCTCTCCCATGAGTGAGGTAACCTTTTAGTTTCCTGAGGATTAATCTTCAAAGACACATATCAAACATCAGAAAAATTCTTTCCTTATTCACATTTAATTCCCCTATCTAACTTTTCTTCCTACCAAACAGACCCTAGCTTGATACTTCACTAGTGGACTTGTGGGGCAAGTGTTATGGGTATCTCTTGGCCTTATGATCTCGGATCAGCCTAATCTTGTTTGGCCCAATAGAATGACTCAAGACGGACGGGAAGCCACTCTTTTGTTTTCGGCCAGGGTAAGCCCCATGATTATACGGCTTTTATGACATTTTTGAAAGAAAAAAATTAATACAATTTCTCATTCCATTTATTTCGCTAGAAACTTTCGTGCAGGAAAAAAAATGCTGATTTTATGTACTGTTAATCAGACAATTCCTCAAAACCACCACCACCAAACCAAACCCCCCCCCCCCAACAAAAACCCCAATAAGAAAAACCACAATGATGCACTCCTCCTATCATATAAACTATTTATGGTTTTTTATACAATCTAAAAAAATTATTAAATTATTTAAATTATTGTAAAATTTAATAACATTTTACTAAAATATTCTCAATTTAAATTTGTTTCATACATGCCATGAGAGAATTAAGAATGTTAATAAGAGATAAAATGGTAAAAAATATAATTAATACTTTATTAATATTCTAAAATCATAAATATCATGAAAAACCTTTAGAACCCTAAAAAGATAGTTTTTACGAACCATAGGGAGTACTAATTGGTTATTTAATAACCCCCTCTAGTCTTAAATATAAAAAAATTTTGGGATGGTAGTATTACTCCATAACATAAGAAGAAAGGTACTTCCTCCAGTCCTTTTTATTAGTTACATTTTAGAAGTTTTTCATGATCATGAATATAAGTTACATTCTATAAGTTTTTGGAACATTAATTACTTTATTTCCAAAGTATAATTATTTAATCATAAGAGGGAATGTGGATTATTTGAATTTGTAGTATTTATTAGAGGGTAAAAATAAAAAATACATTAATTTTAAGACAATTTTAATAATGTAACAAATTTTTCTTAGTTTTAATAAGGTAGTTAGAAGTGACTTACGTTAAAGACAGAAGGGAGTAGTTGTTTGGTGTAATAAATAAAATATTACAATACTACTCCTCATTAATTTGGGGGAAGTTGTACCTTTTAATAGTCATTAATTAATTTTCTTAATGTAAGTCACTTTTAACTTTCACTAAAACCAAAGAAAAGTTTGTTAAAATGTTAAAATTGTTTTAAAATTGATATAATTTTTATCATTACCCATAATAAATATACTACAAATTCAAATAATTCACTTTCTCTCTTACTCATAAATAGGGGTATTTTGAAAATAAAGTAATTAATACTTCAAAAATTTATTGAATGTGACCTATATTTAAAACTATAAAAAAAAAATTTTAAAATGTGACTAGTAAAAGAAAGCGAAGGGAATAATGTAAAAAACTCATTAATTGAGGACAATTTAAAAAAATATGTTTTAGATAAATTAAATAAGATTAACTAACTACGAGACTAATAATATTGGTATTGTGAAGTATTTTTTTTAATGTATTTGCATCAAACAATTTCTTATACTATTCCCATGAAAACATTTTGGCTTGGTTTTCATAATAAACCATAATTAAGTAATTTAAGCTTACAAATAAAGACCTTAATTATAACTCTTCTGACTCTAAATATGAGGTTTTTTATCTTGATTCTAAATATATATAAGACCCTTTTTATAATATGAAGTGAAATTTATTACATATTTAAAAAAAAGTTTATATTTAATTCATTTGAAAGAAAAAGAAGGAGATTAAATAAAAGTAATTTTAGAAAAATATCTTATTTTTAGAAAAATCAAGATAATTAATTCTTATTCTTAATTCATATAATTTGATTAAAAGAATTTTTATTAAAATGTTTCAGCGTTACCAACAAGAAATCAAATTATATTTAATTGAGGGTGGGCACATCATTAGGAGAAAATTATAAGTGATACCCTTAAATTTTAATATTTTACACTCCTGCTCTTTGTATTTTGCACACCTTATCCCTTATATGTCCCTTTCACGGCACTATTGATCCAATTCCATATACATTTAAGTTTTAAAATATTTTAAATATATGAAAACTTATCTCATATCCAATAAATTTTGACCCAAAATTTTAAATCTAATAGACCTCAACACTAATATCTTATTTCATAAATAAATTAGTATATCATTATTCACTTTTTCACTTAACTAAGCCCATTAAACTTAAATTTTAAGCTTACTAAAAAAAAATTTTTTTAATTTTTTTTAACTAAACCCTAACCAAACAATTTTTTCTTATAAAAAAACTAAACTAAAACAGAAATGCAAAGGTAAAGGGGTTATAAAAATTTGGATGCACAATCGAATGGGAGATATTTTGATGAATGATTATCCAGTAACTTAAGAGATGTTTTTAATAATATTAATAATTAGTTGATTATTCAATGATTTTAACACATGAAATTTTATAAAGGATAATTGTAAAATATGTAATTATTTTTAATTATTAAAATATTATTTTTTTAAATTTTTTTAAAAATTAATTCACACCTCCTAATTCATCTTTGCTTCCTTACCCGAAGGGGCTTGGATTCTCTGCTGATCTATGTCTTACAAATCATATAGATTAGTTTTTTAATGTATTTATTGATATTAGATGTGTTTAAGTATACTGATTTGTAGTTGATCAACATATTATAATCAATAGAGAAGTTAGATCCTACCAAAAGCCAACCTCGAAACAAATGCAATTAAAATATATGTGTGTATATCATCTTACCATCTTAATTCTTAAATTAAATAACATAAACTATTTTGCATTACAATCTACCAAAGGGAAAATGATAAAGCTCACATGAATTTTATGTCACTTGCAAACAGGCCCGTGAACTTATAAGTTAGAAATTAAAAACTTCAACTTTTATCTTTCTATCTATTTTTATTGAGTGACGTTATCCCAATTGCTCCATCAAACTTCTCTTTTATAATTAACATGTTGACGTTAAAGATAAAAAAAATCTTATTCCATTCATTTTTAAAAAAATTGACTGAAAATTTAAATGAAAACATTGATTGATAGTAGGGAGTGATCAACTAAGCCGATAAAACTAATTCTACCTAGCATATTAGGTCAAATTAGACCCTAGGTCAAGGTACTAATCAAATCAGCCGCAGTTCCCGTGCATATATTACTTTTTTTTTCTTTTTGTCTAATTTTTTATGAATGTTGATTGATTTTATATAATTATTTTTCTTGATATATCTCATATACTCTCTCTAATTCTGAATATAAGATTTTTTAACTAAATCATATAGATTAAAAATGAGAATTAAAGTTAGTTAATTATCTTAAATTTTTAAAAAATCAATATATTTTTTCAAAACTGCTATTATTTAATCTTTTTCTCTCTCTTTAGAATGAATTAAATAAAGATATTTTTTAAAATATATAATAAATACTATTTCGTATTTTAAAAAGGGTATTATATTTATAATCAAGACAAAATGTCCAATATTTAAAATCGAATGGAATAATAAAATAACTTCATAATTATAATGAAGGCTTTTTAAGATTTCAATATTCTAATTCTATTTAAAAATTTAAATTATTTTTTAACTTAGTATTATGTAAGAAGATATAATTTCTGAGTACATAATTTTAGAAAATATTACTTATCTTAACCCTATTTTTCAAATATATATATATCTTAACATTATTTTTCAAGTGTATATATATATATATGTTGGATAAACGTAATTATATTTTTATTATTAAATTAAATTATTTTTTATTTTTTATTTTCTATACATTCGATGGTACCCAACTAGTTCAACTTGAGTATTCATCAGATCGAATCAATCAATAAACACTCATAATCAAAATCTATTTTTAAGATATATATTAAAGATAACATATATAATTTTAAACGTCAAAAATTTCAAAGTAATCCAAAATTAATTATATATGTATCGTATTTTTTACCACATAAAACACATTTTGAAAATGAAATGCTATCTAAAAATGGGCTGGAGAGAAGCAAAAATTAGGAAATGCTCACAAGAAGAAAAGGAGAGATCGGGAAGATGTAAAGTAGTGAAGTACAGCTGTGAGAAGAGTAAAAGGTAGCAGGAAGAAAACGACAAATTGCTATAAGTGAAAGTTGAAGTGCGTGTACGCAGCTGCTATACTCAGTCGTTTAGTATAAAGTAGAAATAATCAAAAGAAAGAAAAAAAAAAAGTTGAGAAACGAAGGCAAAAGTATTGACTTAGAATCGAAATAAGTAAATGGCAACTTGTGACATGTTTCAGCGTCACACACTCTCTATACAGCTCACGTATTATTTTTTTTATAATATTAGTTAATGAAAATATTTTTATTAACATAACTAATGTATTAATTGTTATTGAATCAAACCTCTTCCAATTATTAAATCAAGGAAAAAAAATTCAAATTACAAAAGAAATAAAATAGTATGATTTTGAGATAATCTATTTTGCTATAAAATTTGATTGAATTATACTAATATATTTTTTAAAAAATATATTTAATTAATTTTTACGTTTTTATTTTGTTTATAATATTATCTTTTATCCAATAAATTTTTAAAAGATAAAATCATTCAATTGACTTTATTTTTATAAAACAAATAAACTTAATCTTTCTAACCAAACATTGTTTTGGATTCTTATAATTTTATTTATTACTTCTATTTTTTATTATAAGGTATTTTTAACTATTTTACACATATTAAAAAAATAGTTAAAAATTTTAAACTTTACAAAATTTATCATAACTTTTCAATATTACCCTTATTAAATTATAATTTATTTTAATTATATCTTTCTTAATCTTTAGCATAACTTTTAATGAGGGTCAAACATAATTTATATTTTGTATATATGAATTCTTAACTTGGAGTCCTGAATGAAAATTATTTTTCTTTTTGTGTCCTAATTTATCTTTTTCCCCAACTTGATCCATATGAAGTAAACATGACCGGATCTGCCGAGTCGCTGGGTAACATCCAGAGTCCTAGTGGGTGTTGTGCATACTAATTAAAATGATTTTCTTTTGGCCAACAAATTAAAATGATTTAAATTATAAAAAGCTATATATACAATTTTTTATGTAACTATAAAATCTAAAACTAGTACACTAAAAAATATCCAAAACTATAATTTTTTCCATACAATTATTAATTCATACATATATACAATAAATAGAGAGTAATGGTTGAGTATATCTAGAGTAGTCAATAGGCACAAGAATTATATTTCATGCAGAGAATTCATTAAATTGGTGTTGACACATTTCCATTTTACACCAAAAGGTGTCCGCACAAGAGTCGCCAAGATGTCGTCTACTACTAGAATTGCCGTTTCTATATATATATATGAGCCACTCTTCGTCCTTCGGTGCTTCTCCTCCTCGTCTTCCTCAACAAAAACTCACACTTATGCCCTGCAATACTCAGGAGCATCCTCCGTTAATGGCCTTTGAAGTAGTTCTGGCTCTAATCCTCCTGTCTTTAACGATGCTGAACTGTAAAGGGCAGCCTCTTCGAGTGGGCTTCTACTCCGACACATGCCCAGGAGCAGAGTCCATCGTGAGGGCCGTCGTAAACGACGCCGTTTCCTCTGACCCCAACATGGCCGCCATCCTGCTCAGACTTCACTTCCATGACTGCTTCGTTGAGGTGAGGTCCTTCTCTCTGTTTCCAGTTCCAAGAAGAAAATAAAAATGATGTGAGATTATGCGTCAGTTTATTAATATATATATCTATATATATAGGGATGTGATGGATCGATTCTGATAGAGAATGGAGAACAATCGGAGAAGAAGGCGTTTGGGCATCAAGGAGTGAGAGGCTTTGATGTGATAGAGAGAGCCAAAGCTCAAATGGAAACGACGTGCCCTGGTGTCGTTTCATGTGCTGATATTGTCGCTTTAGCAGCTAGAGACGCCATCTTCATGGTAATTCAAAGCCAGCCTCGTTTCTCTTCTGATTTTCTCACCAGTATATACCCAAAATAAGATATTATATGTATATATTGATGGATTATTTATTCATGACTAATGATAGATTTTATTTTTTATATATATATATATATATATATAATATGAGATAGGCAAATGGGCCATCATATGAAGTGCCAACAGGGAGGAGAGATGGATTGGTATCAGAAAAATCACTTGCAGATGAGATGCCAGAGGTCTCCGATTCTATCATCAAACTCAAATCTAAGTTCCGAAACAAAGGCCTCTCTGACAAAGACCTTGTCCTTCTCAGTGGTATATACTATATCTCTCTCTTTTAATATTAATTTTAGTTTAACTAGATTTTGGTTGATGGGTGAAATGAATTGAAAGTTAATTAAGTTACAACAGGGAGAGAAAATATATATATATATATATATACAATTTTATTCTCTCTCTCGAAATTTAATAAAATCTATGTAAATTCACCATCCACGAATTTAGAATACTCATAACCATCATCACCAATGTGATTTTATCTTGAATTATATGTTATTTTATAATTTTTTTGTAAATTTAAATATTTGACATAAATTTCTATATATAAAATCTACTATTAGTTAAATAAAAAATTACAAATTAAGTAATAAAAGTTTATCTATTGAAGAAGAATTAATTTCATATTTCCCAAAAATATGCCTTCAGACCTCTTGTGAACGTAAATGTCTCTTAAGACAATAATTTGTGAATATATCTACAAGTTTTTACTCAATCATTTAAAATGATTAAAATTTTTAATTTTTTTTACTATAAATTATTTTAATTTAACATTCCTCTTTACAATATTTCTTAAATTAAAATGGGTCCTTTCTTTCGCTTACTTCTTTTGGCCAAGATAAAAGTTATATATGAATTAGGCTAAAGTAAGAAAAATTAAAGACGTAGGCCAAACCAAGTCTCCAAGTGGGAACCCATATCTAGTCACATTAATACTATATATACTAATTGCTACATTTAATTACTTTATTAATAGAAACTTGGAGTTTTTAGACATTGAATCTGATCTAAGACTTCATTTTAATAAGAAACTTATAAAATGGAACATTTATGTGACAAGGATATATAGATAGGCTACTTGCCAACGACTTCATCTATTTATAGATGTTTTAATTAAATTTATTTTAGTTATAAAAATTAATTTTATTAAATTTGTCATCCATAAATATATCCATCATGATGAGTCTTTCTGTATAGTACATGTCTCAATTCGCGATTTACGTATCTTCACATATTTATTCATTCTTTATCTTGATTTATCTAAAATTAAACATTACACAAACTCTAGAATTGTTCAGTAGTTTCATTTAAAATATTGTCATATTCTAAACTAATACGTCAAGTTATAAATTGTGAAATTGTTTGACTTTATTGCATTACTTTGATCATAATTAAATTCCTAATATTTAATACTTCGCTTTCTACTCCATGAAAAACAAAAATCAGCTGCACATACAATAGGAACCACAGCCTGCTTCTTCATGACCAGAAGACTCTATCAGTTTGGACCCGGTGGCGGATCCGACCCGTCTATCAGACCAGAGTTCCTACCAATGCTGAAGGCAAGGTGTCCGGAGAACGGTGACGTCAACGTCCGGCTAGGGATGGATGAGGGGAGTGAAAGGAGATTTGACAAACACATATTGCAGAACATAAGAGAAGGATTTGCAGTGCTGGAGTCTGATGCAAGGCTTGGTGAAGATGATAATACAAGGAGCATCATTGATTCATACTTTGGCCCTTCCTTTGCAGCATCTTTTGAAGATGAATTTGTTGCTTCCATTGTGAAGATGGGCCATATTGGAGTCAAGACTGGTTCTCTTGGAGAGATTAGGCGTGTTTGTTCTTCATTCAATTGAATTTACTCCATTATTATGAAATATGTACGTATATTACGACTCTTTCTAATCGTGCAGTTCGTATAGTTGGAGAAAGATAAGCACAACGATAAACCCTACAGGTCAAATGAAATTTATCACTGTCTTTATCTTTCTCAATTGTATGAACTACACAGTCGAAGAGGATCTAGGTCGATGATTATTATTTGTCTTCCCTTTTTATTATATGCATAGTTCAAACCTTATATTTCTGAAAATATGATGCACTATTAGAGATAGGTTCTATTTGAGATATCTATTACATTTTTAATACATGTGATTATAATAATCTAAATAATCGTGTTTATAGTTTTTTTTTCCCTCAATCCCTCGAAAGAAATAATCATGTTAATACTTTGAATCACCATATTTCTTAATGGCTACATTGACTTTGGACCTATGGCACAAAATACCTATAATTAATGGAATTTTTTCTAGAAATAGCATGAGGCTGATTATGCTTTATTCTTATTCTTTTGAACCAGCCATAAATTTTCTCAATTTCTATTCAGCATGTAGATATGAGAACTTACGAAGATTTCTATATATTTTTCAATTTTTTTAAAAAAAAAGAAGTAAAGTTTTAAGAATATTGTAAAATTATACTCTTAATTATTCAGATCTTTGATGATAGTAGGGTAACATGGAGATTAACTAATTAAACTATCAGACATTATAAAATACCATAGAGATATTTCATCAGAGCAATATTGACCATGAATGAGAAAACAGAAGATACTTACTGAAGCATTTGAAAAAGTCAGAGAGATCAAAGAAAACTGAGAAAACAAAAACAAGAACATGCCTCCTACTGCTAAATATAGAAGAGATGGCCAAGAATATCTCCATGGGAGAGCCAAACACATCTCACAGAATTCCCACAATTTAATGCAGAAAAGGTGGAGGTGATGGTTGGCTAATTTGAAATGGGAAAGAAAGTAATAATGCTTTTGACCCAATAAGGAAAAACAGAGGAAAGGAAAAAGGAAAGAGGGGGGGGAGCAGATTGAAACACATCTTTCTCTTTCCTTAATTCTTTCCTCTAACACACCTCCAAGGCTTTCTTGTTCTGAAACACAGAAAGAAAGAACAAGTTTGATTATTAGCTCTGAGTTTTCCTTGCATACAAAATGATATATATATATATATATATATCAATAATTAAGGAGTGATTTTCATGGCACGTTAATTAATCCTTTCACAAGTCTCTCACTGCCCCTTTGGTCATTTTCATTTAGGTATATTTTCTCTATGCAAAAGGAAAATTATTTTTATTTTATTTTGTAAACCAAACATACAATTTGTCATTCATGAAGGTGACATGCATGTATGGTTTCTTGAAGGTGATATCTCTACCAAATCCACAAGCCATTGCCCCCAGATCGTGAACAGATTGAAGAATGAAGAGCAAGATCTGGAGAGGGGCACTGGGGGCAGTGAAGGATCAGACAAGCATCGGTTTAGCCAAGGTCGGAAACACCGCCTCCCTCGCCGACCTCGACATCGCCATTGTCAAGGCCACCAAGCACAACGAGAACCCCGGCGACGAGAAGCGCATCAGGGAGATCCTCAGCTTGACATGCTACTCACGCGCCAACGTCAGCGCCTGCGTCGCCGCCATCTCCCGACGCCTCAGCAAGACCCGCAGCTGGACCGTCGCCCTGAAGGCCCTCATCCTCGTCCAGCGACTCCTCCAAGAGGGTGATCCCGCCTACGAGCAGGAGATCTTCTTCGCGACGCGGCGGGGCACTCGGCTCCTCAACATGTCGGACTTCCGCGACAGCTCGACGGCGAACTCGTGGGACTTCTCGGCGTTCGTGAGGATGTATGCGTTGTATTTGGACGAGCGGCTGGAGAATAAGATGCAGAATAGAAGAGGAAGAAGAAGCTTGTTCGGGTACGATGAAGAAGAAGCCGAGGATGCAAGGGACAATAGGGGTAGGTATATTACGTTCAGGGAAAGAGACTGGGACAGGGACAGGGACAGAGACAGGAATAGGTCGGAAATCATGGTGAGGTTTACACCATTACGAGAGATGAGGACAGAAATGCTGTTCTCCAAGATGCAGCATTTACAGTTACTGCTTGAGCGATTCCTGGCTTGTCGTCCCACAGGTTTGTTTCTACTTCACGTTACATTCTGCAGGTTTGCATGAACATCTTAACAATAATATTAATTTTCCATGTAAAGCATTGAATTGGATTGTGTCATAATGTAAGCTAAGTCACATTCTTGATCTTCTTCTTTCATGTCACAGGGGAAGCAAAGAACCATCGAATTGTGATAGTGGCTCTCTACCCCATATTGAAGGAGAGTTTCACGATATATTATGAAATGACAGAAATTCTGGGTATCTTCATTGACCGTTTCGTGGACATGGAGGTTCACGATTGCATCAAGGTTTACGAAATTTTCTGTCGTGTCGGAAAGCAGTACGACGAGCTCGACCTCTTCTATACATGGAACAAGAGCATGGGAATTGCACGTTCGTCTGAGTTCCCGGAGATTGAAAGGATCACCTCGAAGAAACTTGAGGTCATGGATGATTACATTAGAGAGAAATCCGCCAAAATAAATGCTAAAGAAGAGAAGATTGAAGAACCACAAACGCCAGAGCCACCACCAGAGGCTGTGGAAGAGATAAAGGCACTACCACCACCAGAGACAATCAAAGAAGAAACCGTTGAAGAGCCAAAGATAGAGGAACCAAAACAAACAGAAGGTGACTTGTTGAACTTAGGAGATGATGACATGGTGACAAGGCAAGAACAAGAGGATAAACTGGCCTTGGTCTTGTTCGACGGCGTAGGACCGACGACCGCGGATGCTTCTAGCACCACACTAACTCTTCCATGGCATGCTTTTGAGGATAGCTCAGATTGGGAAACGGAATTGGTGCAATCAGCTAGTAAATTGTCAAACCAGAAGCCAACATTAGGGGGTGGGTTTGATACACTAATGTTGGATGGAATGTATAACCAAGCAACAGCAAATGCAGCCATCCAAGGGTATAACTATGGAGCCGGAAGTGCCAGCAGTGTGGCCCAAGGTTCGAACGGGAGGCCCGCCATGCTCGCCCTGCCTGCACCACCAGCTTCTTCAGGATGGGTTAGTCCAGACCCATTTGCAGCGTCAATGGCAGTGGCGCCTCCGCCCTACGTTCAAATGTCAGAGATGGAGAAGAAGCAGAGGTTGATGATGGAGGAAAAACTATTGTGGCAGCAATATGCAAGAAATGGCGTGCAGGGACAAGTTGGGATCCCAAGTATGCAACATAGTAATTACGTTGGAGGGTTCCCAACAAGCTTTGGAAATTATCAATAATTAGGAAGAATTTTATCTAGTTTATATCTTATTCTTCAGTCATGCTTCTTCTAAGGTGTTGTAAAATTTACAGCGGGACTAAACGCCATGAATGTCGGTGTAATTAATAGTGCCATTTAATGATCGCTCCAAAAAAATTTTAAATAGTGCCTGTGTACTTTTTGGCAAGTTTGCCTGTGTGAAAAACTCTATAGGTTCTTTCTTTTGGATCCCCAAGCTTCCCCTTGAAATGGAAAAAACCAAGATGACTCTTCCTAGTTATGAGGAGATAAGTGATAGAACACTTGAGAATGTTTGTTTTTTCATTTGTGTTTGTCCTCCAGAAGCCCCCCAAGCAATGGACGGGGGATGTCTCCTGCCACCTGCGGTATCATGCAATCATGTACATGTATTATTTTATCTTGTTTTATGTCGTTTTTGCTTTTATCTTATTTTATTCCTTTTTGACCCATCTTGTATATAGTACTATATAATTATATGATCGTAAAGATACTATTTTTACTGTATAATATTTAAATTAAAAAATTAAAAAATATAATTTTATAATTGTATAATTATAAAAAATTATTTTTTATTTTTAAACTTAAATTAAAAAAATTAAATTAAAAAAAAAAAGGTGACAGGAGGGAGGCAGAGAGAATGGGCAGGAGAGACCCTGCCCCCAGAAGCAATATCTTTACTCGCGTTTCAATCCTTACAGGTATCCAAACAATCTCTTTATACCATACTTGTGTTGTGACATAAGCAGCAACCATAAATACAGTTCTCAAGCAAACATTTAACGCGCAACTTCCAGCTTCAATTGTGATTACTCTAAGCTAGTTTAGGCTTAGAATAATGTGCGCATGATCCATTGAACTTGTTTAGAACCCAGAGAACATTTCATTTCAGACAAAAATAAAATAAAATAAAACATCTTTCATTCAAAACCTGAAAATTTCAGAAGTACAACAGTATCAAAATTGACATCAGCATCTGACCGAGGCCAAGTTAAGTCCTCCGAAAAATCTAATGAAAACACTACAATACATATAATGTCAACGGAGACAACATCCCAATGTTTAGAATGGTACTAAAACAAAATAGAAATGCCAAACATAATAGCAAGAGCCAGCAATTCCCATGTCTCCACCTAAAACAGAGAGGTTCCTTTCCCCTTCTTATCACCACCAATCTCAAAATGCTTACATCTCTGCAAAACAAAATAATGAATTAGCCATCATTAATGGATTCACACAACAGAACAAAATGATAATCATCCAGCGATCTACTAACCTTGATTGGGTGTTGGGATACATGTTTGCATGCCTGACACTGCAGCCTCAAGACTATTTTCTTGGTAGTTTTTGCCTAATTCATGAAAAGCGATGAGAATCACGGTAAATTATGAGGTCTCAAATAGCAAACCACCCATTGGCATGCAAATTACACGCCAAAAAAGGACATTTAGCCTGCCTCAACAATTAGTTACAGAAACAAGGAACATCAGAACAGCAAACTAACTTTACCTTCTTATGGAAGACGGGCTTTGTTTGGCCACCATATCCAGACTGTTTGCGGTCATAACGGCGCTTGCCCTGAGCTGCAAGGCTATCTTTCCCTTTCTTGTACTGTGTTACCTTATGTAAGGTGTGCTTCCTGCATTCTTTACTCTTGCAGTAAGTCTTTTTGGTCTTTGGAACGTTCACCTGGCGGAAAAATATCTCATTGCATGTTCTTATATATGCATAAACCAATCACACTACTAAAAGAAAACGTAAAGATCCTATTTCTTAACTTCTGATTCATATCTGAACTAAATTCTTTTGCACATTTAATAACGTATGGTAATGATATTGAAAAAACAAGATAAACAACTAAAACATTTCACATGCAACAATGGCACTGATTGACAACTAATTTCAATTTTCAACAAATGAATAGGATCTTCCCTAATCAAACATTGCAAAGAGTTTTGGGTACTGAAATTCCAATAAGACAAGCTAGCAAAACAACTTCAGATACGGAACAATTTAACACCAAATTGGAAAGGACAAGAGCTCACCACATAATAAATGCCAAGATAAATTTCCAACTACAAGTATGTCGCCAAAACATAAAGGACACATGAATGAGCTCGTTTTATCGCAAATATTTTGGAATTAAATGACAGACAAAAATGAGATTTCAGGACTTCTTGCAAAAACAGATAGAGGCTCGAGCTACAGTGACTTCATGGCATTTGAAATATCAATTTTCATGGTGTGACGATAACCAAATATGAATTTTTATCTAGTAGATTAAAACTGTAGATCTAGTATTACTGGGCATTGAATTAAACCTCTTAGGACTCCAAATCAGAGTTTTCCCCCCTTTCGGAAGAGAAAACGAAAACAGATTCCTAAACAACGAATACAGAACATGGTAAACCCAAAATGCCTTAGCTTTCAATACACTTCCATCGTCAGCTACGACGAGACATCACAAGCCATACAATCAAAATGACCCAAATATTACGAATGAGAAATGGACCCTGCTTTGCATCCTAACAAGTAAAATGAAACAGAATGAAGTGAATAATACAGAAACAGAGAGTCGAAGGAGGTAGAGAAAGAAAGGCTACCATGACGCTCGGGAGAAGAGAGCTAAGCGGCTAGGAATTGCAGAAATTTGAGAATCACACGAATCTGGGAAGCGTCAAAATCTGACATATTAGGGTTAGGTTTACTGTGTTATCTTTTTCAGTCAATCACCACTTTGGAATTTAAGTTGGGCTTGCGAATAAACAGACGGCCCATTATTTGATGTAAAAAGACTGTTTTTGGTTAATAATTAGGGATGCATACATACTCTTTTTTTTTTTCTTAATCTAATATAGTCTTTTATAAATCACACTTAATTTGGGATATTTCTTTCTATTCAAGGCTATTAATTTCAGAAAATTCATTTTTATAACACATAAGAAGATATATATTATTAGAGCTAGTAATATGAGTCAAAATCTACGAGTTAGTCTATTTAACCCGATAAAATAGGTAGGTTTGGTTTTAAAAATATGAGTTCGAATACAAAATGAATTTTTTAAGCCTGACCCGTGATGTGACAACCTGTTTAGCCGGTTTTCTTTTTTTTCTTAAATATTGAAAATACATATTATTTTATAATTAGTGGTGTATTAATGATAAAATCTAAATATTATGTTGATTTTTGATAAATAATAATAATAATTAGTTATATTAATTTAAATAATTATATGAAAAAAATTAAAAAATAGTTAAAAATGAAAAAGCTCGCAAGTATACCCGTATGCCAGATCTCACGGGCTCGGACTTGAAAAGTCAAGCTTGTATGGCAATTTGACTTTTTCAGCCCAGCCCATTCTTGGCCTGACCTGAGGTGAGCTGACCCGGATTACCAGCTTTAGATATTATATTCATGTAATTATTATTCATTTTTTAATATTTTTATTTATTAGTATAATTAATACTAATAGTTTTATTTATAGAAAATTAAATATTTAGTCCATATATTTTACATCAATTTTCAATTTAGTCCATATAATTCAAATTTTTTAAAATGAGTCCTCACAATGTGTTGTCATTTGAGGGTTACTCCTTAATTGTAAGATAAATTTGTTTGTGATGAAATAATATCTCCCTTTCCTACATTATTTTAAATTATTTAAATGATTCTACATAATTTTCATCCAATTGCAATGGTTTATGACTAGAGCTGCTAAAGTGGGCTGCAGCCCACTGGCCAGTTCGCCTAGCCCGTAAAAAATGACGGGGCGGGCTGGAAAAATCAATAGCCTTCATAATGGGTGGAAGCTTTTTAGCCCACCCCGCTAGCCCGCAAAAAAAGAACGGGCCAGCCCGCATAGCTTGCGGGCTTGCCCATTTATCTTTTTTTAAAAATTTTTTTTTATCCATTGCTTAGTTACTTACAGTTACAGACCTTACCCTAACCCAATAGACCAATACGTAGTGTCTAAACCACTGAAGTCTCAACCACTTACAGACCTTCCCCTTCGACTCAACCTTCCGCCTTCATCTTCGTGAACCACTGAAGTCTGAACCATCTCCAGTTCTCATCTTCGAGCTTCGCCTTAGTCTTCGAGCTTCGCCGTTACCTTCGAGGGCTTCGGCTTCAGCTTCGTCTTCGATCTTCGATCTTCGTCTAAACCACTGAAGTCTAAACCGCCTTCGCCTTCGTCTTCGATATCAGTCTCACCGTCGGCAGGTCGCAGGTTGGCCTCTCACTTCTCTCCTTTCACTTTCATCTTCGATCTCAGTCTCACCGTCAACCTCTCATCGTCGGAAGTCTCGCGGTCTCGCCCTCACAGATCTGAGATCCTGGTGAGCTCGCATTGGCGTTCATGTCTTCTGCCACTCGTCTTCGGCCCCTCACCCATTTGGCCAACCACTCCCACGCCCAAACTCGATCCTTCTCCTTCAGTCTCAATTAAGTCCCTTCTTAGTCCTCCCGAGATCGATTGCTGATTTGCTGTTCAAGTGTTCAATTTGCTCTCTCAATCTCTCCTCTCTACTCTAGCTCTGTACACCACATCTGTAAACCATAAAGTAAGTTTCTTTTGTATTCTCCATTTGATACTGAAATCTATAGACTATGCTTGATGCCTTGGACTTAATATTTGAGCTAGCTGTACTGGAACAAATATTATGTTGTACTGTTGTTATGATGTTGTATTATTTTTCTTACTTGCAGATTAAAATATGTCTAATATTAATGTGGGTGATACTAGTAATTTGGAGGTTGATAATGTGAATGCTAGTGATAATCTTGAACCCCAAATTGGACCTAAAAGAACTGATGGTAGTTCTGTGCATAATCAATAATCTAAAAAGAGTAAAACTTGCATAGCTGATTGTTGAAATTATTTCACTAAAGCTGGACTTAATGCTAAGGGACAAGAAGTAGCAAAATGTAATGGTTGTGGAAGACAATATGCAGCCGGTGGTAAATCACATGGCACTTCACATCTCAATCATCATATAAAAGTATGTCCAACTCTTGAAAAATTTCATGATGTTGGTGTGTTGTTGATGGACCAAGAAGGAAATGTGAGGTCTAGGAAAATTGATCAAATGCGTATACGGGAGGTCATTTCAATGGCTATAATTGCATATGATCTTCCTTATTCCTTTGTTCAATATAAATGGATTAGAGAACTCCATGCATTGTTGAATCCTGATGTTAAGCATATCAGTAGGCAAACTGCTGTGACATATGTGTTAAAATTGTGTGACATATGTGTTAAAATTGTATGAGAGTTAAAAGGAAAAGTTGAAACAAATTTTGTCAAAGATTCCAGGAAGAATATGCTTAACATCTGATTGTTAGACTGTAGTAACTTCTGAAGGATATCTTTGCCTAACTGTTCATTTTGTTGATGAAAATTGAAAACTCAATAGTAAAATTCTTGCTTTCTATAAGATGGAGCCTCCACATTCGGGGGTTGAATTATCAAAGAAGGTGTATGATTGCTTGATAGATTGGGGGATTGAGAAAAAAGTGTTTTCAATTACTTTGGACAATGCCTCTGCCAATGACAATATGCAAGATATTTTGAAGGAGAAGTTGAGTTTGCATAGTAACTTAATATGCAATGGGAAATTTTTTTCATGTTCGGTGTTGTGCTCATATCTTGAACCTTATAGTTCAAGATGGCTTGAAGATAACTAGTGATGCTTTGCAAAAAATTTGAGACAGCATTAAATATGTGAAATCATCAGAGGCAAGAATGATTAGTTTCAAAGAATGTGTTCATGAAGTGGGCGGCATTAATGCCTCAATGGGCTTACGGTTAGATGTGCCAACTAGATGGAATTCCACCTATGCAATGCTTGAAAGTGGAATTAGATATCGTCGTGCATTTTCTACTTTATCTTTAAATGATAGGCATTACAAGTTTTGCCCATCATATGCAGAGTGGAGGAGAGCGGAGCTAATGTGCAATTTCTTGGAGCCATTTGATGTTATTACAAACTTGATTTCTGGGTCATCTTATCCTACTTCTAATATGTATTTCAGTCAAATTTCCAAAATTGAGTTGTTGTTGAAAGAAAACATGGATAATGATGATGATGATATTCGAAAAATGGCTCAGAGAATGAAAGGAAAATTTGACAAGTATTGGAGTGACTACAACATGATACTTGCACTTGCAAGTGTTCTTAATCCTCGAATGAAGCTTGCAATGATAGAATATTCTTATTCATTGCTTGACCCTAACTCTGAGACTTGCCATGATAAATTTGAAGCAATTAAGAGCAAGTTATATTATATTTATGGTCAATATAGAGATGTGAGTACTTCATCTTCATCTAATATTGGTGTTGGACAAGGAACAAGTTCAAGTTTTCCAAAACTACCAATTTATCCCACCTATGGTGCAAGGAATGATACTATGATTAAGAAAGATGGCTCCAAAACTTTCACTAAGACTCTTGGTGTAAGTTTCAAATTATTTAAACCTTAAAATTTTTATTTATCTTCTTTTTATCTTCTAATTGGTACTTTATAATTATAATTATTTTTTATGATGTAGGGCTATATTAATTTTAGGAGCAAAGGTACTTCAATTACAAAGTCTGAATTGGATTATTATTTGGAAGAAGCACCACTTGAGCCTCAATTATTTTCAGAATTAGATGTCTTGAATTTTTGGAAGACTAATAAAGATTGATTTCCTATTCTTTCAGGGATGGCATGTGATTTTCTTAGTATTCCAATCACCACAGTGGCTAGTGAATCGGCCTTTAGCATTGGCTCACAGGTTCTCACAAAATATCGATCTTCTCTTCTTCCCGATAATGTTCAAGCTCTTCTTTGTACTCATAGTTGGTTGCTTGGATTTGAAACTAATGATAATATATTTATATTTTCATCTTATTTATCTTACATATTTATATATATTTATCAAAAGCATAAGCATTCAAGAATACCAAATAATATTTAATAATATATATCTTTACTTTTTGTTTGCTTCAGATGATGATAGAGAGAATGATGATGATTTAAAGATTGATGTTCATCCGGATCAAGCAGCTTCAAATGTGATCTTTGATGAATGAATTGGATGGTTATTATGTATTAAGACTTGATGTTGCTTTGGATTTGGTCATGTGGACATTTGGTCTTATAATTTTAGTTATTATGTATTAATATATCATGGTTAAGACTTTAAGTATCAATAGGCAAAAAAATTTAATAGATGTTGTCAATTAGTTTATGTCTTTATGAATTATGATAGTAAATAGGAAGTTGATGGTTTAACTAAATAGGAAAAAGGAAAAATAAAAAAAAAACGGGCTGGCCCGTTTCGCCCGCCAGTCCGTGTATGGTGGGGTGGGTTGGAGATTTCACGGCCCGCCCTTATGGTCCCCTAGCCCACCCCACCCCGCCAAAAAATGAGCCAATGAACATGAAATTTTGCTGTTATGTCAAGCATAGACAATATGTACATATACACACACTCACCATGACTCCACTAAGCCAAATATCATCACTAAATAATAAAGTATGTTTAGCAGTGAAAAGAGTTTGCCGAAGAGATTGGAAAGAGTGCTTTAGGTGGAGTTTTAGATTCAGGTAGATGATGTTCCAATGCGCAAGGATCCAAGTCACCAACAAAATATAAACCACCTCCAGAGCCACCAACCCACCACCAATCTTGCTTGGTTTCACTTCATTTGTTTACCTTTAGTTTTTGTTCCAAAAAGCAGAGATAAACAAAGTATACTTATAAATAGTGAATGAAGTAAGACCATTCAAATCTTTAAAGAAAGTAATATGTTTGGTTCTTCACGTGGCTAAGGACATGTGGGATATTTTCATGTAAAGCAAGTATTTGTGGAGGTGTACAGTCTTCTGGTCTTATTTCATTTGCACTTTTCTACTTTCATCTTGTTCACAAAGCAAGAAACATAAGTTTTAGTTAAATTTTATAAACAACATGCTAATCAAAATTCCATATTAATCCAAAGCCACCCTTCCATGTAGCATCTTCACAAAACTAATGGCAAATTAAATTCTATAGGACTCATAATCAAAGATGTTCCCAAATAGCGCCTACAATCAGTTTTCAATGCACAACCAACACCATAAGTCTATGTTTCAAAAACAAAATAAAGTTATGCTAAAGCCAGAATCAAGTTCAAGAAAATAACAATAAAGTGATTTAACCAAAGCTTAACCATTGGGCATACTTAAAATATGAGAAACTCTACTAAAGATCCAAGAGTTGTTTAACTCTAAAATCCCCATTATCTAAGTCTTGCTTTCTCCATCTTTGATGATTCCATAGCTGCATTCTTTCTCTTTGTCGACACAAACCAAAGTATGCATTCGTATATCATTTGACCAATCATAGCGTCAAAGTTGTCCATCGTCCATCTTCACAATAAAATAAAAGAAACACACATTTCACATCCCCTTGAAATACAACTAAAATTCTATTAGCCATCTAGGCAAATTTTGGATGCCATTTCCTATCTAGGATGGATTAGGAATGAACTTTGTAACTCTGTAGATTATACGGATTAACAGTTTAAGCTTGGTCAAGTATAGGGAGTGGTTTAAAAGTTTCAAAACTATGGGGATCAAATTGAAAAATGACACAAACTATAGAGATCAAATGCTTAATTTCCCTTTTATGTATAAAATTGTTTCTAATTTCTCAATTAATATTTCTTATTTATGTGCTAAATGGGCCATTTGTAAATTAAATTATCTTACATAAGATTAACACGTTAAAATGTTACATGAGAGAGATAAGAATACAATATGTAAGATAATTATAATTTTGAGAGATACGTATAAACCGCAAATATACAATATATATATATATATAATTAAAAGAAAATTCAAGAAATTAGGTCGCGTAGTTTACTTTTTGTTTTCAAACAAGTCTTTGTAAATTTTAAAAATGAAGAAGTATATATATAATTTTAACGGGAAAGAGTAATATATAGGGATCAAATGCAAGCAACTCAAAACTCAAGGCATGTTCATAATAAAGCATAGAATTGAACAATCATGGACATGGCAACAATTCAAGCATAATCAACTTTATAGAACTCAAACATACTTTTCTCAAAACATGGCAATATAATATTCACAACAATTACTCAAATTATAATAAAAATGTAAGAATAAGGGAATGTTGCTACCTCATTGTAATTCAATCCTCCTTTTGGTCTAAATTTTGTGAAAGCTTCTTAGGATCCTCTATTGACTTCCAAAATCTCTAAATATACATGAAGACACCATCTAAATCATATTAATTTTGGGGTAATGAAAACCAAGAATTCTAGGGTTTGAAAATCAACTTTCACATTCATGATCCGTAATTTTATCCTTCTTCACTTTCTTACTCATTTCTTTTTATGAAGAATCCATTTCTATCATCAATTTCATGAAATTCTCAAAGCTACTATAACTCCATCACTTGGGCCAAAATCAACTTTCTAACTTAGGGTTATGACTTTCTAAACGTTAAACCAATGATAGTCACATAGATAGGTAGAGGAGTATTAATAACCTCTTTCTTCATTTGCCTATCTCTCTCCTTGATTCCTCGTCTTTCTCTCAAGCTTGTCTCCTCTAATCTCTTCTTTTCAAGGCTTCAAGATCATATAAATAAAGCTTTTAAGATGAAAAACATTCTTTATGAAGGAACTTGGAGGTGATTTTGATGGTGAAAATGAGCTTCCTCTCACTAGAATTGGTTATAGAACTCTCAAGCTGTCTCCCCCTCTCTTTCTATGAAATTTTCGGCCAACAAGTAGAATGACAAAAAGAAGATCTCTTCTCTATTTATAACCATCTTTTTAATTTATATAGTGAGACTTGGTTAATTCCCTTCCATATATCTTACTAAACATTCCATCCATGAGATTTTGCAAATTCTCCTTCAACTATTTTACCTAACTTTCATTTGTTCTATTTATGAGACTTGGGCGAATTCTCCCTCTGGTATTCTACCTAATTTTCAAAATTTGAATTTCCTTCCTTCTTTCTCCTCTATGCTGCTGCCCTCCTTATTTAGGCCCTATAAAGAGTGTCCCATATAAGTTGGCCTAGTATATGCATTTTGGGCCCAATAGTTTTAGGTCTTGTTCTTGGACTATATTAGGGGCTTTATAATTTTATTTAAGTCGGCCCAATTCTCTTTTTGGGCCTAGGTTCATTCAACAAAATTCTTTTGGGCTAAATCTTTGTTAGAATTACGGGCCAATATAGTTAAACTTGACCCAATAATTTAAGATTCACCATAACTAGTCTTTAGGCCCAAAAATCAAATAATACACTCACAAAAATGCAATAAATATTGCTTAAGGCCCAATTACAATTTGGGAAATTAATTTTAATATTCTAAAAATATTCTAAATTTTTATTATTTTCATGAACATACAATAATCTTCTATATTCATCTCATATGTTCTTTTTCAATCATAAATAAAGGCAATAATTCAATCATAATCATTCAAGACATAGATAAGATTTTAGGGCTATGTAAAAAAAAATTATAGACACCAAACAATTAATCATGTAACTTTCTTTTGTTTATATTATCACTTTTTAAGAATCAATTTATCGCACATCCATAATGCTTTTATATTAAAATTAATGGTTGTCATATTTGAGCCAAAAGAAAAAAAAAAGTTTACATCATGTGGTATGAAACAGATACTGTTAAAGCAACTTCATAAGATGATAAGAACATTCAGAATCCTCATTTCTAAACTAAAGTAAATATTAATGAGTGGTCGTGTGTTTCGTCAAAGCTTATTGTTCATTTAAAGGTCTTTAATATATAAATCGTCTGGTTGTAGTATGTTTCAATGAATGCTTCTTCAATAATGGAGACTAATAGGAAACAGGTTTTACAGAATTATCGGGTTTGAATCATTGTTGATTATAGAAATTTATTACTTTGTGGTTTAATTATCATTGTGTTCAATACCTATATATAAAAGATTTAACAGTGTCCATAAGATAATGCTTCTCTTAAAAAATAATAATAAAAAAGCTATACGGGGGACATGTGATAGCGCTTTTATAAAATTTGGTATGCGCTTCTTTAAGAAAAGTGCTATCTTGTTGTGTTAGGATGTGACATATATAAGATAACAATTCTCTAAAAAAGTATGTACTTTCCAATGGCTGGTATATACAGAAGAAGACAAGGGATTTATATTTGTATATATTACTCTGTGTGTATGTAATATTGCAGCCTATATTCAGTTTGTATCTGAGTTGTAATAAAAAAAGTAATTGCATTCTAGAATGCTCTTTCTCAACACAGACAAATAACTCATGTGGAACATCATCATCCACTAGTTTTCTTAAAAGTAAGAAGTTGAAAATGACGTTTTTGTTATTTTCAAAACAATTGTAATCTCTATGTCTGGTTTAGAATATGTTTTAAGCAACGTGTTATGCACAAAGCAATTCTCTGAACCTTTTGCCTTTAGTTTTGTGGCTCTTAATGGGGTTGGTGTTCTCTTGGAATCCTTATGCAGGTAGAGACCACAAGGGTCCTTTGTGTCACAAGTTGCGACCTCCTTTGTCACACCTACCAAACTCAATATCTTGATGTTTGATTGCTTTTCCTTTTTCCCATTTTGACGAACCTTTTTTTTTTTTCCTTTTGAGTTGACTTGGTTTGAAATTTCGGGTTAATTTTGACTGAGATATTACTTTTAACCAAGTATAAAGAGAAGCGAATGAATATGCTAATTTGTTTCTTGAGACAGCACATCATATAGATCATATGTTGTTATTAGAGGTTCCCTTGATGATTAACTATTAGATTTTGATGACCCACGTTCTTAGTTTTGCATAATTTTATGTATCTTTTTTGTACGGCTTTCACTAAAGCCCTTCATAATTGCAGGGAAAAATTGTTGGGTTGACTTTATAATTGTTGCATGAGATGGATGAGTAGTGAGAAGTAACTTCACTCAAAAGCTACATATATATGGGTATTGGCGTCACAATCATTGCTGCACCACTTTCATTTTTTGCCTTTGTCAAAACCCATCATCATGCCTTTTAAACAAGCAAGACAAGGTTAATTTATATAATATATATTCGATATATATATATATATATCAATTATAATAAAATTTAAATCAATTTTTTCATATATATATTATTCTTAAATCATGAATTTTTCGAACTCTATACAATATACCAAAAAATAGTGTCTGGTTGCTTATATTTTGATCGGATTGCTTAAATTTCAATTTTTTATTTGGACTTATCCAAATAATTTTTGAAGTATTGCTTGAAAAAGGAACAATTTGAATTGCTTATTCATATCATCTAACTTTTGAAAGTGAATCTATATATGAAGACATTTAATAAAACCATACTCCCTCTAAAATATAAGTTCAGAACCTTTTTTTATTTAAAATATAAATCTCATTTGGTAATTTTTAGAGCTTTAAAATATTTTTTTCTCCTGTTTTTACTTTTGCAACAAATTAAATGTAAGAAAGGGAGCAAATAATATAGAAATTGCTCCTTTAAATGTAATACATAAATAGAGGGAATATTGGAAAATGATGTATTATTTTTTTACAAATTTAATGAGCAAAACTATCTTTCTTGTTTCCTATGTAATTAATTAAAATAAACTTACATCTTGGATTAGAGGGAGTAGGTATAGAAATGAATTCAAAACTAAATTTTATTAAAAAATTAAATTGTTTTTTATATTAAATTTATCCAATTTTATTCCCAATTTCTCCAAAAGTCTCATAAGGTTCGTCATTCAAAGTCGGAGAAACAAACAGAGGGATTCATAACAAGTTGGAAAATTTGTCAATTTGGGGAGTGTGTTTGCATGACTTTTGTAATGATTATATCTTCCATTTTGATTTGGAAGAATTGTGAAAAAATAACAAAAGGAAGACAAATTTAGAAAATGGGATCAAAGTTCACCCCATTTCTAAAGTACGTCAGAATTTTTTCAAGAGAACTTAGAAAATTTTTAAATTAAAATAGAATTTTTTAGTAACAAGTGATAATAAAAAAAATTTCTATCTTGATTTCGAAATTTTTTAAGTTTGCCTGAAAAAATTCCAACCTATTTTGGATACGGGGTAAACTTTAGTCCTATTTTCCAATTATGTCTTCATTTTAGTATTTTTTTCACAATTCTTTCTCCCTTTTGATTTTGGCATTTTCAACTTTTGAAATATTCTATGTGCGAGAGAGCCGCAAAGTGTAATTATGTTCTGTCTTTCTACAAAAAATAATGATGATGATTATGTTGTTGTGTTCACATTGCAGTTGCCATTGAAGTCTTAATCTGAACAAGCAAGCATGTGTCTTCGTAAATAACTCGGCACGAGAGAGATGATTAGGAGGCTTAGTGGTTACGAGCCGATCAAGCAATGAATAATAATAATAATAATAACAACATAGTGGTGGTAGTAGTAGATATCCTAGGAGAGTTGTTTTGCTTGAGAGTATGCATCTATACTTAAAAATTAGATAGTGCGTGTCATATAAATATATATATATATATATATATTCTTAGTTTTTCTTTTTCAAAAATTTTAAAATCACTTAAGATTTTATATAAAAACTCAATTTTAAATTTTTATTTTACGTATTTTTATATTACTTCTAAAATATTTATTTAAAACTCAATTTTTTATGTTTTTTTTATTTTTGATACATTAATTTGTTAAATATATATAAATTTTATTTATATATCTCTAATACTCATATCCTAAAATTTAAAAATTTGGTTTATCCCATGTATCATATCTAATGTCTGTGCATATATCTATGTATCATAGAGTGAGACTAGTATTTGAGACGAAGGTTCCAAAACAAAACTTCAATTCATCGTATGAGGATTTTTCGCTTAATGATATTGAGAAAATTTATATCATTTGTTTTAATTTATTATTTGTGGTCTTCCCATGCTATTTGGGTCAGTTTTTATATCGATATTATTGTATTTAGTATAATGGATGACGCTGTACTAGAAGGCGTCGAGAGATACATATTAAAAATATTTTCAATGAGATTCGACTGAAATTTCGATAACAGTACTGAATTTGTTTCTCAAATTTAAAAGAAGCATTCTTGATATAGGACAACACTCTAATTCTTTAAAGAATAAAATTGAGAATTGATGCAATAAAATCTGAAAATTGATAAACACAACACCATATTATTTTTTAAAAAGGATTTTCTTTATTTACAATTAACTTAATTAATATATATTTCCCTAAAATAAGCCTGCTACAGTGTACGTACATTCGCAAGAGACCTTAGCATAAAAAAACAGCATAAAAACATTTATATTAATGTTCATATTATTTCAATGTAATGGCATATATATAACTAGTTGCAAAAAATTTTTGAGTATCTTTGACTTGATTGTGTGCTTTATAGGTAGAACTCATGTATAAAAAATCGAATCGAACCGAACCATACTGGCCAACTTGATCGGTTAGACCAGAAATCGGTGTCTGGTCCGATGCAGATAAAGAGAAAAACCAGTTGAATTAAGAACCGGTAGGAACCAGTTGAAAATCAAACATAAACTGGTCAAAACCAGT
This sequence comes from Adenanthera pavonina, assembly GCA_026686845.1. Classification (NCBI taxonomy): domain Eukaryota; kingdom Viridiplantae; phylum Streptophyta; class Magnoliopsida; order Fabales; family Fabaceae; genus Adenanthera; species Adenanthera pavonina. The sequence goes on from JAIVEN010000017.1 coordinate 19,562,385, forward strand.
TGTGAGCCAGGTTAGAACTGATTTCAACTTGTCTAATTTTTTTTTATTTTTTAAAATTTAAATATGAAATAGTATTATTTTTAGTACTAAATAGTATTATTTTATGTATAATTTTTTTATCATTATTATATTGTTATATAAGCATTATTATGATATAAAATTAATAATAATAATAATAATAATAATAATAATAATTTTACTTAATAAATAATATAATAAAATATAATTAGTTGGCTATTTTCTATTCAAAATGTAATGATGAATGAATAATAACTTATTTAAATTTTAATATTAAGTCATAAAACTTATTAATAACAGTTTTTTTATTTTTTATATAATATATAACTTATAAAATTAAAAATATATTAATTTATTAATACTAATTTGATTATGGTTCAATTCGGTTAAATTATTAAATCTTGAACTAATACCTGAACTGGTTCAATGACCGGTTCACTTTTTAAAACAATACTAATTAATGATACACTTGAAATGATTTAAAATTAATTATATATTATCATATTAATTTCATCTCTCTTTTCTTCCTTATAGTGCATAATCACAAAAATAGCATATATGTTTATTTTCATTTGGTTAATATTATTTACACTCTAATAAAGGAATATTTTTTTTAATAAGTACTAAAGGTATCCTCCAACTTACAACTGAAAACAAATCCCTTTAAAACAAAATATCATTGAAGTAGAATTTATTCCCTCCATCAAGGCATTTTTCATAGGCACAAATAAAAATTAAACTTTGAACAAGATACTTAAAGGAGTCAATCATTCGCTAGTTGTGCTCAATTTTGTTGGTTAATAAAGGAATAATTTATATATATAGATATGATATTTTTTTATCACTATACAAATTGTTAATTTTCCTTTTTTTGCCTTTCTTTTTTTTATTTTTGAATATTTCTCAATGTTGATTTTTTTTTATAAATCATCACTTATATCTTATCAGGAACCGAAAATTTTAGTATTTAACAATTATATTCATTAACAAATAAACGAGCATTTTATGGAGTTGAAAATAAGAGAGAAATGAAAAAGTTTTGTAGGCAACTGAGTCCAGGTTTAATTATTTTCCGTTCACTTTTATAGATTAAAATATCTTTTAATAATGATTTTAATTTAATGTAAGCTGATGTGTTGGAATCATTCTGATTAAAGTAGACACAAGTGATTATTACATTATGTACGTTCCAATTAATGTTCCAAGCATGAAAAATGGGATCAAATCATCTTAAATATTATCCTGGCATACATAATTACTTACATATTACATTTTTTGTTTCAAAATTTAAGGCCTATTTAATTAATTATATAAAAATTAAGAAAAATGGTTTTACTTATTAAATTTATTAAAAAAATACATAATTTTTAATAATATTTATATTTAATATATTGCATTTAAAATCTATTACCTCTTTTATATTTAATTACAAATAATAATAAAATATAAAAAAATATTTAATATTCTAGAAATTATTAAATGGAAGTATATTTTGGACGGGAGTAGTATTTTATTTGATGTTTAATTAATTTCATGTTTCAAGGAATATTTTTTAACAAAAATTAATATCTTACAAATTAATAGTGTTAGATATAGAATTATTTCAGTAATTGGATCTAGTTGTTCGAAATTCATCGATTTCAATGGTCTGACCTCTAATGGCGTAGATTGGATAGATTTACACATCGTTTTAATTAGATGCAAATGCATCTAATCTTAACTTAAATTTTTAATATACTTTTTTAGTATAATTATCTATTATGTGATACTACCGATTCAAATTTGAGGATTATTGATTAGACTAAAATGAGGGACTTCCAACGTAACCTTTTTCATCTACAAGGTTCGAACTTAAGAATTTACTTAAGAGTTGTTAACTTATTTATCATTTAACTCAACCGTACTTGGTTTTCTTCAAATACATTTATTTTTGGGTTTCTAGAACCATTAGTCTAATCATGTCACTAATTGACTTGCAAAACATCATGATATAAAAGAATATGCTCATTAGATAGGAAGTCTTTTCCTCATGAACTCATCAAACGCTTGTTGGCTATTTGATTAAAATTAAAATTTGTGAAAAATAAATATTCCATTCAATTTCAATAAAAATGTAATTGTTATTATATTTATTTATTTATTTAAAAATTTAAAAGTTATTGTTAAACAAAGCCCAATGATTGAGAGTATTTATATGAGTGACTAGTTTTGAGCATTTATATTAGTGACTGGTTTTGTCACTATCTTATGATCATCTTGTAACGACCACGAATAAATTCTTCTCAACATGTATGTAGACTTATGGAAGGGATTTTTACAGGATCAAAGGAGTCAGGACTAGAGGAATAGGAAAAATGGAACAAAAAAGAAGCTAGAGATAGGAATGGTCCACGCCATGGTAGGCTCATTATGCGCTGCAACGAGAGGAAATAAAGCATTTGAAATTTCAAGATAGAGATGACAGCACTATGGCGCTAGTCATGAAATTTATATAAAACCAAACACAAAGCATCTTGCCAGAACAATAAAAACAATGGGAATTTCAGTGGCTCTGCTAGGGTTTGAGGATTCTAGTCTAGAGGGCTCAATTCTTGGGCTTTGAAGGCTCTAATCTTGATGGTATGTGGGATTTCTACCTCTGCCATCTCTTCTTTCTACAAGTTTGGATGTGATTTTTGTGATTATAGGTAGAGCTTCATTTTGGTTGAGATTTTACTGATTAAAATGATATAGAATGTGTTATTGAAGTATTGTTTGGCATATATAAGCTTTGAGGTATAATTTTGATGTTTGAATAGTGGTTTCTTAAAACCCTAGCCTCTAACCTGAGGGTTTTGTATGATGTTCAAATTTATGAGCTTTAGGACTACTTTAGGAGGTTGGTTTGGGTGTTTATATGTGTGGAGATGGTGTTAGAATCTTGGTTTTGTTGAGTTCACACTTGGGTTGCTGAGTTATGAGTTACTGGGAGCTTTGTTACCTCTTGATTCAAGTGTTTGATGGTTTTGTAGATAATAAGCTTGCTTAATTCAGGTTTCCATGCTCCATGAAATTGTTGGGAAGTGGATTTGTTGGTAAGTGATTACCCTTTTGTATGATGAGAATAGGTCTTGCAAGCCTTGAATGGCCTTGAGTTGCTAAATGGTCCTAATGGTGTTTCAGTACCCATTTAGGTCTAAACTCATGTTTGAGAAGTGGATGTTGACTTGGTTGTATTTCTCTTATGTATGTGTAGTTGGTACTCTGAAGGCTTACCATGGTTTGTGTGTGTGTGTGTGTGTGCATGTATGGGGGAAACTCGAGATAACCGGAGTGTAACTCTTACTATTTTATATATCTTTAAAATTTTTCATATCATAATATGCATATTGGCATGGCTAGTAAAACTACAGTAACTCTCTTTATTCCTTGTATCTATATATGACGTGTAATGGCTAATAGTAAAGTATGTATGTATGATTATGAGAAAGCATATGATTAGTAGCTTGATATATGATTTATTGTGTATCCCTATGTTTAGATATTGTATATTGGTACTATGATAGCATAACAATATATGAAATAAATTGACATGTTAGCTTGGCATATTGGCATTGCCACTAGATAGTATGCATGTTAAGCATATATTGGTAGGGTGATGATGTCATTGAAATACCACGTGGTGTACCTATCCACTAAATAATACATGAGACCTTGTATCCAAGTGGTGAGGTGTGATATATCTTTATCACTAAATTGTCATTTTTTGGCCGAGAAATCCAAGTGGCTATGGATTAGGAATGCATATTCTCTTAATCAAAACTAATTCAAGTGGTCTAGGGGAAGGAGAGTCATAGTCTAACCATTAGTATAGTAGTCTTTGGTCGGGTCATGATTGATAGGCGAAGAGCTTAGTGGTTGCACCGGAATCAGCCTTCACTGGTCATTTAAAAGGGGCCACTTATTGGACTTATCTTGTGATGGTAGTTAACCCATGATTCTAATCGTGATTATTGTATAAACTCATTGCATATTATGTTACATTGTTACATTTATAGTTTGTAATAGATTGTGTCTTAAAGATTCTATGTTTGATTTGAATTATCCTTGATTACTGAAACTTCATCTCACATCCTTCTGGGGCTAACATTTTCAGGTAAAGGTTCTAACACTTGTAAGGAGAAGACTAAGGAAGCTTAGTCTAGTTCTTTTGTAGCTGGGATATTTGAGACAGTTGCTTTGGTATCGCATTGTCTGACACATGTTCTTGCCTAGTAATATTGTGCCTACTATAGTACATTTGTTAGATATCGCATGTAATGTCTTATTGTGGGTGGCTTAGACTTGTCATGACTTCCATGTTCTTGTTTGTTCATGTTATTTGATGTATGACTGGTTGGTTGAGCCCCTTATGATAACATTTGTGGATGTATGTTTATTTGTTAATGGGTGTGTCACCCCAATTGTTGATATGCCTTGTTTTGGGCATGGAATTTGGTTGTCCCACATGTATTTTGATTTGGTTGATTGAGTTTTGGGTTTGATTTGGCATGTTAGTAGCCTATGGTGAAAATGGGCATATAACCTATTGATCAAGTTTGAGGTTCAAGGGAATTAAACCCTAAGAGAGTGGTTTCTTTAAGACATAACCTCCTTGGACAAAGTTTTTGTGTCCCTCGTAACTTGTGATGATTTTTTTAATTGCCAAAGTGTTGCTAATTTGTAATTTGAATCAAGTGGACTTTTCAACACATTACCAAATGATGGACTTTGCTAAGAGAAACCCATTGTTAAGAGGACATTAAAGAAGTTAGAGTGCTTTCTAGAGCATTTTTTGTCTCATTAAAGGCCCAAGATGTGAGTATACCCATAGAGGAGTCAAATAAGCATTTAACCATGCTTGTTTGAGTCCAAGTGCATGCTGAATCGGGCCATGCAAACAAAGCAATGTTCTTAAAGAGTTTAAAGGAGAAAGTAACATTTTTAAAGCCCAAATGGATAGAGAAACTTAAGTCAAAAGGCCCAAGATTAGAAGAGCTTTAAAAATGATTTATTTGACTCTTGGACTTGAACAAAATCAGCATGCACTTAGACTCAAACAAGCATGATTAAAGACTTATTTGACTCCTCTATGGGTATACTAATAACTTGAGCCTTTTATGAGATGAAATATGCTTAAAAAGCACTTCTAATTTCTTGAATGGTCCTCTTGATAATGGGCTTCCCAAAGCAAAGTTCATTATTTGAGTTGAATCATGTAATATGCTAAAAGAGCCTACTTGGTTCACATCGATGTGGGTTTTAGAGTGGTTAGTGATTTGGTTGGACCAAAAAATGACCATTTCATTCTCAAGTATCCAAAATATCCATACAAAGGAATTTTGGAGTATGGTTTGCTCCTGTAGTTAAAGGGGATATAGTGTGACGTGTGGACTTTGGAATCAAGTTAATCGAAGATCGAAATGAGAGTTATGTTCACTGAAAGTTCATAAAAAACATAAGCAAAAAGCTTATGTTTCTACCGTCGTTGTCGCCATGGGACCCAGATCCCTTGCTGCAATGCCAAGCTTGTCTATCTCATTTCTACCTTTTGTCAATGGTCCCTCATGGCGGCAACCTAGGACCTCGCCACAACAAGCTCTCCTTCATTGCACCATGTTGTGTGTGATGATGTCTTCGAAGTCTAGGTGTCCTATCTGGGTGAAAATCCTAGGATGTTACACATCTCTTTTTTATGAATGCAAACTAGATATGTTTTTCCATTTGTATAATTTGAGATAAATCACATTGTTTATAGCTTATATATAATATAATGTATTATAAATGTTATATTTTATATTAATTAATATTAATATAAAATTATCTATCCAAATCATCAATAAATATAAAATATAAAATTTATTGTACATTACCCTATCAAAAAATAATGAATATTGAGACTAATTTTTTAGATTTTCGAGTTTGCACAATGCATAAGAAAATATGTATAGTTAACATATAATAAACTTGTTATGGTGTTTTAATCAATAAAAATTATTAGATACTTTACAAATATCTCATCATTTATTCTCTAGCCAATAAAATAATTTAAATCAAATAGACTCTTCTGATGGGAAGGAGTATAAATTAGACATGGGTTTGTATATTACATGGATCTTGAAAACTGGATTGTATCATTGAGGAATAAACAGTACCACTTGCAATAAATGTTAAGTGCTTGCTTAGTTCTTTGCAACATATATATATATAAATGGATGTAATGTGATATAATGATTATTATTACATGTTAGTTTGAAACACTATGTGAACCAATTTTTTATTTTTAAATAAAAAAAATGAAAAAAAAATGAAAATTAAAGCCCTTGCCCATGAATGGTGGCTGGCGGTCCATGTGGATGGTATTACATTTCATCCTTATGGTAACAATCAAGTGACGTTAAATTTTATTTCATATGGTTCAAAATTTTTGTCGACTTAGAATTTCATGGTTTGATTAATTTTTTTCAGTTATACCCTCATTTATTATTATTAATATTATTTTTTTATTCTCTCTTAGTTACAATATATTCATAAAATGAGAATATTTTTATCAATATATACATTAATTAATAATTAATTTCTCAATCTATGTACAATAAGTTTTGGAATGGAGTTGTTGACATTACAAAAGGACTAGGCTTCCCTGGTGATGATATCAGCTGCATATCAATACAGAAAAAGCATATCAGTAAACCTAATAATTACCTCTCTTATATTTTTTTTAAAAAAATTTGTAAATGATTATTTGTAATAATTGAGCAGCACATATGCCGACCTTGTTACAAAAATCTCTCTTTCATCAAAGCATGGCAACGGCCCAACAATGCTTGCATCACTCATGACTTGATGCTTTCCTAAGCATTTAGACATAAAAAAAAAAAAAAAGAAGGAAAAAGAAATGTTTCGTTAGCATTGTGACGCAGGCCAAACCAAAGTTCCAATCAAAGTAGACAAAAAGCTCCACGAAACTTATAATAATTAATAATAGGATTATAAATTATTGCTATCATGCTGACTTCCAAAGCTTCCCTTCCCAAGCTCCATGGGCTCCACTTATTTGAAAAAAAAAATTGATGTAGGCTGACAACTTTTAATTTGTTTTTATTCAGAAAACTGTTACTTTCTATGTGTGTTCTATTATCATGTGACTTTGAAATTTAAGCGGCATAATATAGTAGTGTAATATAACAATTAATAAAGCAAAATAAATCATGTAAATTTTCTTGATAAAATTAAATTGGAAACCCACCAACTACATTAAATCATAATTAATATAGTCTCAGTTTGTTATATTTTAATTTAAATATAAATTTCTCAATTTAAATCATTTGCAATTATTCGAAAAACTATTATCTATGTGGTTTATTAGAAAAAAAGTACTTTTAAAACATTTTAGGAAATTTCTTATTATTTTAAAAAACTACTCTAAGCACAGGCAGACCTACATGCAAATGCGAGGTCAGTTGATTCCCCTTAACTTGAAAAAATTATATACTATGATGTTAAAGTTTAACACCATTAATTTTGATATTTTGACCCCACGAGATTTAAGTTTTATTTTTTTATCTTTAAACTCAAGCTTTAAATACATTTTAATTTAAATTTTTTTGGATACATAGTTCAAAATTTTTGTGAGGATTTTATTAAATTTAATAAATATAATGTTAAAGTAATATGTAATAAAAAAAACCAACTAACTTAAACTCTCAAATAATTTTTATAATGAATGCTATTTTATTTTCTAAAATTCAAATTAATGAAGGAGAGAGTTGAGAGATTATTAAATTAAATCTTTTTCATATTAGGTCGTCTCTACTGGTCCTAGGTCCTAGATCCGCGACTGAGCCTCTAAGTAGCTAAAAATATACTTCTCAAGTAAAAAATGCTTTTATGATTATAATATAAAGCAAACTAACTTTTGTTTAACATAAAAGAAAAAACTTATATGCTTTTTAATATATTTTGTGTGTTATTTTTCAATTAAAAGTTAATATGTAAACTTTTAATTGTGGGAAATCTATTACTATATAAAAATTGATCAAATAAATCATATAGATTGAAAATATATGCAATTTTAAATTAAAAAAACTTTTATTTTTAATTTAATTTTAAATTTCGCAACAAAAGTATTATTCTGTAATTTCAATAATATTTTGTTTATTTCAGGAACGTTTGTATATTTTAATAAAATTTGGGCGATTATTTAAAATACAATAATTCTAAATTTCTAATCAACGATGTAACACATTTATGTCATTATTCCAAAAGGAATAATAAAAGGAGAATAAAAATTTCAAGTGATCCCTGTGCTGCTAGTGAAGTGGATCTGTCAAAAGCATAAGTTCATAAGAGGGCACATTGTTTGGCTCTGAATCCCACATATATATAGTGCCCCACTTAGAGTGCTCCTGAGATCATTTAGCCATCACAATTTCTCTTATCTACAATAAACATATATATTTTTTTATCATTAATTCAATCTCATCAGATTACAACAATCTTATCATAAGTTAATTGCCCATTTGGTGAATAACTTATGTGGTTAGAAGATTACTTTCAAGTATAGAAATTTTTAGAGTTCTTTATCATAAAGCTTTTTTTTTTCTCGTATAATTAATTAGTTTTTGAAAATCACAATAAATCTTAACTAATTTAAATCAGGTCAAACTATAAATGGATATCAAGTTCTTTCAGCAATAATTTTCTTCATATACAATACTCAAATCTGCATCTTGCTTAATAAAAAAAGGCCTATATCAAATAGCTAGATCCTATTAATATGACTTCTCTGTGTAGTTACATGAACTATAAGATTGAAAAGGAGACGAGCTCTTTTCTTTTGTCTCTGTTCAAATTCTAACAGAATCTTGTGAAGAACTCTAGAGAATTGGGGAACTCGTAAATAAATTAAGCTTTTGCAAGTGCTAACTAATTTGGTAAGCTTATTTCTTCAAGATCATCCAATGATAAGAACACTTCATCTAAACAAGAAAGCTCTGTTCCATTATCATCACCATCATCCTCATCATCGTCCCGTTCATAAACTCGACAAATCACCCATTTCCTATAATCCTGCTGAGAATCAAACCAAAAGAAGAAGAAGAAAGCTTATATATATAATTAATCAAAGTGGCTGAGTTTAGTAAGACTTCCACGTACTGTAACATATATACAATATATATATATATATACTAACTGGTTTTGGTTGTGATCTTCTTCCGGAGGATGATGACGACGACGATCGGCTAGAGCTGGAAGAAGAAGAAGAAGAATCTGAGAGACGATACTCTTGCATAACCCAGTTGGTTTTGATCCCAGAAGGAGCTTCTCCCACATAAAACACAAAATATTTCTTCATTCCAACTCTCTTATTATTGCTTCCTGAAATCACAGCCTCTTCCTTTCCCATCGCCTTCCAATACCCATTCTCTGTAACCCTATTCTGTGTCCTCCTGCTATAATAGTACCATTGGTTTCCCTCACCCAAAGCTTTCCCTATACACAAACAAACTCTGAGACCACATCAATTCTTTGAATAATATTGTGACACAGAAAAGGAAAATATGATGAAGAGGAGGAATATTATATTGAATGGAGAAATTAAGATCGAACAGTGCACTACTATATATATATATGTACCATCAAGCTCCCATGGATCGTAGGGATAGAGGTCAAGGTCAGGGATGACGTCAGGATGACAAGGTAGAGGTGAAGCCTTTCTGTGAAGGAAATGGACTATCAGTTCTTCATCTGTGGGATAGAATCTGAATCCAGGGGGAAGGTTCACTGTGTTATCCGCCATTGAAGCACACGGAGGAAGAGTTTCCAGAAGCTGCAATTATAACAGTAGAAGAGTGGTGAGAGAGATGATGAACTGATGAAGATGGCAGTGAAGTTGTGGTTTGGAAGTAATGGTATTTATAGAAATGGAGTGTGAAGGAGGGAATATATTGTATATATAGGGTTTGATCACATGTTAATACGAAATTATTCTGAAAAGAAAACATTAAATGTTTCATATGCGGGAAAAGGATGGTGATATCTAGTGGGGAGTGATATGGCAGAGACTTGTGAGGGATTTTTGTTTTTTTAGCTAAAAGAAGTATTTGATAGAGTTTTCTATTTTATTATTTTTAAAATAGTTTTGTAAAATTATTTTTGAGAATAAGTTTTGAAAATAAGAAAATAAAAAAATCTGTTTGAATAATTATTTTTAAAATCATAACTAGTGAGTGATAGATGAGTTATTCAAAATTTATAACTTTACCATTAATGAGATGTGTGTTTTTCACATTTTCCCGTGTTTTCCAAAATAAAAATTACAAAACACCTTAAAGATATTTTAAGTTTTTTTTTTTTTTAGAATATAAAAAATAGATTTATTAAACAAAATTTTTCATTTTTTTCTTTTCAAAAACAAAAAAATTATTTTCAAAAACTCTGCAAACAGTCTCTTAATGATTTTTCCCCTACTTCTTTAATGTTTTAACTAGATCTGACCGCTCATTAATATTCGGTGAGGTCTCACATCTCAAAACATACTCATAAAAGCATTTCCTCTATTTTAAAACAAGTGTTGTTTTAGGATTTTTTTTTAATTTATTTTTTAATAATAATGAAGAAAACAAAAACTATCAAAGAATACTATATAATTACTAGGAGTATATTGTAAAATATAATCAAAATTTAAGTTTTATGCTATTTATTTACTTTTTTTTTTAATTTATACACATAATTCTAAAATAAAAATTATTTTAAAATAAAGAAATACTCCCCTATTAGTTACTAATGAAATGTTCACATCAACTCGTTCGAAACCTACACCACACAAGGGTGGCATCTTAATTATTCTTCGTCTTTTTTTATTTTTTTTGGGGTTTTCCTTCAAATGTTGGAATTACGGAATTAGGCATGAGAAAGAAAAAGAGAAAGGCACAAAGAAAAAATGATGGTGTGGGGAGATCAACTAACTTCATGCTGACATCATCAACTTACTTGCTATCGCACACGTGGCACAATAAGGGAGAATGGTGTGGACATAGAGTCCAATTGAACTTGGGTGCACGACCCACTTCTTGGAGTGAACCAATGTATCCTCCGTAATAATTAGTAATTATCATACGTAGTTTTTTTTATTTTAAATCAAATATTTACCCTTTTTGGAATATTTTCTAATCATACATTCCATGCCGTTTCACTGGCATAAAATAAATGTTATAATGAGTTTTAGTTGGCAGATGAAATATAGTGTTGTGTTTTCTTTTTTTAGTTATACAAACTATTGGAAAAAATATTAATTTAATATCTTTTATTTGTAAAAAAATAAAGCACTAGGACGGGTGAACATGAAACAAAGCAATATTGATCCAATTGTTTTATGATCTTTAAACTTCTTCGAGTATAAATCACGTAAAATATTTTCAAAATAGGAAGCGTCACAATAATTGACACACACACAATATATATATATATATATATATAAAGTCTTTTTTTTTTTGGTTATATGATGAGGGATGTTTTGCTTACATAAGATCTTTTTTTCTTCTTATTTTTCAGTAAAACTCAATAATCAATAGCACATAAAGTGTTCCAAACATTGGTATCTAAAGGGATCTTGTATTTTTTCAAAAAAATATTTACATTTTTTATACATTCTTTATTGGTAAGTATTAAAAGTATTCCCTTATGTTTGGTTGGAGATTTTTTAAGGAGAGACCCTTTTGTTTGACTAAAAAATTGGAGGGAATTAGGGGGAATTCAATCCCCTCCTTTACCCTTTTATAAGTTTCCCCAAAATTTAGATTTTTTTTAAAGAAAATTGAGTGATTATAATTCAATCTTCTCTTAAACTAAACAAGATTTCATTAAAATCTTTTCAACTTCCTCTTCTCCAATCTCATCAAACAAAAAAAATTTAAAATCCCCCAATTCCCCTAATTGAACCAAGCAAACCCACCAAATAATAAATATTAGTAAAGAAGACTATTTATCAAAAAAAAAAATTAGGATCCAAATTCTTCAATTACCTCGGAAGATACAGTTTAATATTTTTTTACACAAACATGATTTGCAATATTTTATAAATTGTGAGAAAAAAAGACAAAAAAGGCTTCTTTCTAATTTTTAACATCACCAATTGTTTAGTGGCCAAAAGAACATTAGTAATGTCCGGTTTCGATCTTTTAGCCTTTTTTTTTTTTAACTAAACACACTAAACTTATTTTTTATTAATTGCAAAATATTTAAAATGTAATTGACTTACGTCATTGGAGGAGCCAAAGCCTCTCCTACAAGTAGTTTTTTTTTTTTTTGAGTCCTACAAATAGTTCATTTTGCAACTATTTTGTTGTTTTTTAAAAAAAAAATCAACATTTGAGAAATCAAATTAATATTCTAATTGCAATTTAACACACACATAAATTGCCAATTAAATTAATCTTTAATACTATTAGTTAAGTGTGACAAATATTGATATACTACCTCTAATCTATATTATAATGGATCTCCAACTACTTTACGCTTATTAAGAAAAGTTAATTGCACACTTTAAAATTCTAAAAAAAAACTCAACATCCCAATTTTAATTTTATTAATTACTAATAAAAGTTATTTTGAAAATTCATCCCCATCTTTTTGTTTTTTTTTTAACTTATGAGATGATAATCAATAAGGGTAAAAAATGTAAACTTCTATTAAAAATTAGATAACCCTTTATATTTTGGATCAAATAAAAATTCTTTTAAAACTCTTATAATATGAAATAGAGGAAATAAAAGGCATAAAAGGAGACAAGCAATTGATGAACTGTTTTGCTTATAACATTTCCAACCATAAAAATAAATTTTTGAAGCTCCATTGATTTTGATCCCATTCAGGTTAGCAATAATAACATTTATTCCATTGAAGTCGACAACATCATTTTGTTTCTGATGACCGCCAATATAGCTCTTTCCTTTTCCTTTTTTTAATTTTTACATATTTCAGTCCAATTATAACTCTATTGAGTCATTCATAAGTAATAACGAAGGTATTTAAAACCGGACATGCCATTGAACTGGTTGAGAAATCTGTTCAAGGTTCAATGGTCAGATTCGAGTTAGACTAGTTATGAATAAATTAATATATTTTAAATAATGTAGATAAAAAATATAAATGATATTTATATATGATTATAAAATTAACATTCAATTTAGGATGAAAAATAAATTTAATAATTTTTAAATTTTATATATTATATAGAAAATTTAAAATATTATTAATAAGTTTCACAACCTAATATTATAATTGAAACAAGTTAATATTCATCTATAATTATATTTTGAATTCAAAATAATCAATTAATATTCTATTTTCATATTATTTGTTAAGTAAATTTATTATTATTAATAATTATGTATTAAATAATATTAATACAATATTACAATATAAAAAGAAAAAAATTTATACAAAAAAGTAATACTACTTAGTATTAAAAATAATATTATTTTATCTTAAAAATAAAAAAACTAAAAAAAGAAAAAACATTTAAAATTAGACCAGCTCAACCGATTTTGTACTCATTCAACTGATTCCTAGTACTGATTTTGAAAAGCAACGATTAACAGCTATGAATAGACTGAACTTGAGAGCGGTTCCCAGTCCAATTAGTCAAATTGGTTGGTCTAATTCAGTTTTTCAAACCTAGATAATAACAACGTTACTTACTGATTAACATACAAGGTTTTACATTACCTTTTCTTAATCCCCGTTCATGTTCATGTGACAATGATAATCATAACATAAGCACTCTAAACAAAAACTTTCTGTTTTTTTTTTTGGTAGCTAGGCTGTTCCTATCAATGGCAGAATTGATGGGCAAGTAAGACATGAAATTTGGGAAGTAACTCAGAAAGTATAAATAAGGCCAATCTGCTTAGGATCCAAATCAACAATTAATAATAATAATAATAATTAATAATTATCATCAATCATACTTTTCAATTCAATCAAACCTATGATTTGTCCTTCATGCATGTGTCTTCTTGTTAAATTGATCTCTGACGTTGGACTCTCGTTGTAGTTCACAAAATAATCAACAGCCTAATCCAGTATCCTCTAGTGATTACTTTCTTTGATGTAGTTCCTAAGTGTATTAAGGATCTTGTTTATGCTTATGTACCTGGGATGTTAAGTCCTCACGTTTCTTCCAAGTAATTTATGAGATGGTGACCTCTCTCTTTCAATAAAAAAAAAAAAGGGGAAATTAAGCCTTGGTACCAAAATTGCCCTTCTGATTGTCACCAGTTTAGAGATTTCAACAAGTCAATAGTGTCCTACACAGTAAAATTGGAGGTGCCCTTCATTAATCCAATCATATTTGTGAAGGAAAATGTGAAATGGAGCATGAAGCATGTGGCTATCTTTCTCATGTCAATCTATACCTAGTCTTCGATAAGACCTTTACGATTAATATTTAATGAAACATGCGTATGGCTAACTCAGAAAAAGAATTAAAATTCTTTAAGCTTTAATATGTGCCTTCCAAAGTTGAAGCATGCTGATCTTTAATTTTTGTGAGTTCAATAATAGAAATTGAAAGCTTGAAATCCACAAATTTTTTCAGAAGAAAAGTGATACAGATCATTTAAAAAGCCGTATTATGCGTCTTGTGCTGTTAGGGACATGTCCCATCTGATTCAGAAACTGCCACCAATATTACCACTAATCAAGGTCCATAATTTTCATTTTCTCCCGTTTCTAAAATGTTAATATTAATTGTGTTTCTAAAAAATTTAAATTGTTAATAATAATTTAAGGTTTGAAAACAATGTCATCGTCGTTTTTAACAAGAAAGCAACACTTTATCGTTGTCCTTTATATTACTACATGATTGATAAAAAAATGTAAATTAAAAAAAGTCTTTTAATTTATTAAATGCTAACTACCAACAAATAAAATCAGTCTTGTATCGATCAGACCCACTCATCATCCTCGTCGTCTCAACATTTTTCATTCGCGTGGTAAAATGAATTCACAAAAAGTTTTCTTTTAAAAATATTTTTTCTTAGCTCCTCTCCTTCGTGGTCGGTCGTTTAGGCATTATGTTTAGAAACTTATAATTGAATGTGTCTTAAGTCCTAAATTTTTATATACATTGGATTGTGGGTTCGTATTTTGTAGAGTAATCTAAGATGGGCATATTGTTCATCACCAAATTTTCTCTTTGTTGGTTAGAGAGAAATCATCTCCTCTGTGAGAGATGGCCTTGGGGTAGTGTGTCAGGATTGGTGCTGAGACAGTTTTTCATCACAAAAAAACTTATGGCACGATTTGGTTTAATTTCCTATCCCTTTGGAATGGGAATTGAGACTCTATTTTAAGTGAAAGTTTATTTGGTTGGTTTTAAGATTTAGAATAGTCTCTCCCATGGTAATTCTAAGTCCTGAAAAAATGGAAGTCCAAATTCCATACACAAATCTTGTCTTTCCTTATTCCTAGTGGTAGGAATTCTTACTGTATAATTATACTCTTCCACAACTTTGACCTAAAAATCACTTCGACCTCATCATCATTAATTATAAAACATCATTCTTAATATATATATTAAAATATTGAATATTGATATATTATTGATAGGCTATTGTTAATTATTGATAATTGTTTTAAAAAATTTTATTTTTAATTGAAAAAAAAAACTCTTGGAAGGAGAGCTTTCACTCTCATGTAGTTCAATTGGACTCAAATTAAATTAATTGAGGTTCAATATGATTTTTGGAAACAAATTAATACATTTTTAATGGTATTCTATTTAATGTAAACTTAAAAATGTGTAAAAATTTTTGAAGTTATAATTATTGCAAATATTTCTTAAATTTGATAAAATGAATAAAAATCCACCTAGATAATAATAATTTATTTTTTAGACAAATTGTGAACTTTAAATGTGATTTGTTATTGTTAGAAAATGGAAGAGGAGAGGATTGAGGAAGGGAGAGAAGAGATAATAATAATTAGTGGTGATTGAAAATTCTTCATTAGTTCCAACAAGTTGTTTAGTGTAATTTTCCCATATGATTTTTTTCCTAAAATATTTAATTTAAAATTTTAAATAAAAGAGAGAATTGAAATATAAGTAAGTTTCCTTTCTACTTTTTATATTATAATTTGTGCTTAGATATTTTTTATTTAATAAAAATAAAAATATGTAAAAGTTTAAAATATGAGGTTATTGTTTGAATAAAAAAAAAAAGAGGTCACCCATTTGTAACTAGAAAAAAATAGAGGTCACGTTACGAACACAATATTAGAGCAATTAATGTTGGGTTAAATTTTTACTTAGGAGCAATTCTGACTTTTTGCACATTATTCACATTCTATTCCATACTTTTTTTATGTCCAACCATACAAATTTAAGTTGTTACCTATGTTTTTCTCATGGTGAACTAAACAAATTTTGACTTACAAGACTCCATTCTCAACTATTACATTCCAATCCATTTCTGATAATTCTACAAACCAAACGGGCCCTTGCTTGGACAATTGTAGTTGTGGCAATATGTGGCAAGTAGATGAGGAACTTGGGAATTGCATTTGGTGCTAGTGATGATTACCAAATGCTCATTCCATAATTTAAATCAATCAAATTAAAATTAGATAGTTTAGATTTGATTTTAATTTATTATTATATTTTTAATATATTTTTATTTTATTAGATGCAAAATTTAAAATAAAAAAACTTTAAATTTGAATCATCCAAACCAAATTTAGACAATCCAGATCTCATCACAGCAATGAGAATCAAATGAAAATCTGAGGACCCTTGTGTGTGGGTGGTTTTGACGGTAGTTACCTAACGGCTTGTCTTGTACAGGATGGCAACGTTTTTTTACAAACTATGGGAGATATGCCGTACTGAAGGGAAGTTATTTCTCTCCTATCATGCTTATGTGATGAATCCGGTTTCTTTGCTGCTGAAAAACAGCAGCACATATTCCAGCAATAGATCTAAATACGGATGGTCTAGATTTTATCTAATGTTTTTATTTTATTTTTATTTTAAAAAATTATTTTTTAAAAAATTTTACAATTAAGAGACTATTTTTATTTTGTGTTTTTTTTTAATTTTAAAAAATAACAAAATTTTTTAAAATATATATATAATATACCTGAACTGTCCAAATTTTTTCTAAACGGTCCAACTCTGCTACTAAAAGGTGCTATTGTTGCAGCAGCAGCAGCAGCAGAGAGTCTGTTTCCCTTATGTGACCATTCTTGAGAATTATCACATGGAGTTGCCTCAAATGGATCGTTGGATTTCTATGGCCCAATTTGTGTTTCAACTCCCTTTGGATTTTTAAGACGCAGATGGAGTTGCAGGATAGACAGTGTACTAGGACTTGGGCATATGCAAAATGGGTCATCTCATTATGAACACCATAGTTCACTTTTTTGCAACTTTTTTTTTTTTATAATCCAATCTTTAGGCTTTGAAATTTTTGAATAAGACAGAGGCTTGGCTTGCCAAATATTACAACAACAGGATTTGTGCTATGTTGTGGGATCTAGTTATCTCATCTTTCTTTACTGTCATTAATTTTACATATTACATAAAATATGACTTTATATATTGATGTTACATAATTTTTGGAAAAAAAATATTATTTATAAATATGAGTAGTACAATTTCTTATAAATTATATATATATTTCATATATGGGATCTCCAATTTTTGGTAGCTTAATCTTATCACACTATATGCTTTGCTTACACACTTAGGATGCTTTCTGAAGTAGTTTTATAATAGGCTTGTATAAAACACCAGCATAATGTCTAAATAATTGAGCTAATTTTTTTCCCCTCACATATCACTTAGATCAAATTCTTTCCATAAATACTAAAGTAACGTCCACTAACCATCACCTCATGATATTGTCCAAGTTACTATAAAATCAAAGCTCCAATGGAAGAATGATCAAGCATTTCATTTTAAGATTCACACAACAATAATAGAAATTTATTCAACTTCCTGAACTATAGTTATAAAACACACATAGTAGGAAATGCACGTTACAATGTACCTCTCTGGTTTTTATAAGATTATTTATCAATTTTCTTCACTTCACACGATATAGAATAGAACTTAGCCAAGTCCTACCACTTCACGTTCTTATTAGGGCACATTGAAGAGGTCATGTCTATATATTGGTAAAAAAAAATTACACTTAAAAAAGTAATGACTAATTCATTAAAACTATTACCAGGCCAAAAAATAAATTAAACTGTTAACAAAATCTAACCCATGAAAATTAGTTATAAATGTTGTTTATTCCTCTTCAAGGAAAAAAATGAATCATACTAATATTTTTTCCAAAAAAAACATATTTTATCGGATGAAACACAATACTCTTACGCCCGAGTAAATGCCTTGTCCTCTAACAAAGCTTCCGCAGCTCTTCTTCCGGAGACCAAAGCCCCATCAAACGTGGCTGAGATCACGTGATCCCCACATACGTATAAACCAGGCCCGATTCTCGGGTTTTTGTTCAAGTCCGTGGGTGGGCTTTGATTGGGCTGGGCAAACCCGACCCTGTAAGTTCTCAGATGCTCCCATGCCCGAACCATTTTCTCCCCAAACCAACCCAAAAGCTCTTCCACGACCTTAGCTGCCAGGTCATCGTCAGATAGACCTTCATAGGACCCGATCAGTGAAACGGACACTAAAGCCTTGTCGGGTGGGCCATAGGACGGAGCCACATTGGTTGCGAAAAACATGTTGTTTACTATTCCCTTGCCCGACCCGTTCAGAAAAAGAACCGGGTCTTGAACCGGGATTTGATCTCGGTCAGCTTTGAAATACAAACAAGCCGTGCTCCGAACCGGGGTCCTCTGAACCGGACCGCCCTTTCCCTCCAACAACCGCACCGCTTCCGGTTCTTCAACTGCCAGAATCACTCCAAGCTCACTCCTCAAAACTTCTCCGTTCCGTAACGTCACCGTTGGCGAATCGGATTCCTCGAGATTGATTGAAACCACTTTCGAGTTGAAAAAGATTGAACCGGAAGGCAACCTCGCTGCTAGTTGATCCGGAATGGCCGATATGCCTTTGGCCGGAAGAGTGTTGTCGCCGAGAGCGAGACACTTGAAGATGAGATTGAACAACCTGGACGTCGTCTCGAGCTCTCTGTCGAAAAATATTCCGCCGAAGAATGGCCGGAAGAATCGTCCGATGATGGAATCGGAAAACCCTATTTTCTTTAACAAGTCAATCGTGGTAGCCTCCTCTGAACTCAAAATCTCTTCATCAGATTTGGTCAGGACCTGAACTCTGGTGGAGCCGATGAGTAATTTGTCGACGACGGACCCGATAGGGTTGGCGAGAGATTTCACGGAGTCCCAGAAATGGCGAAGCGGGTCGGCGACGGTGTGGAATTCGCCATTGTAGAAAACCCGGGCTCCCGAATAGAACTTCTGGAGGTCTAGGTTCTGATAATTGAGGAGCTTCTGGGCTTCTGGGTAAGCAGTGATGAAGATTTGGAAGCCGCGGTCTAGCAGAAAGCCGTCGACGGAGTCTGTACGGACGCGGCCGCCGACGGCGTCAGAAGCTTCGAGGAGAACAAAGGGAATGTTGTGAGAGTTGAGGTGGATGGCCGCGGCTATGCCAGCAAGACCGGCGCCGACGACAATGACTCCAGTTTTGGGTAGCGAAGGGGTTTGGAGAGGAAGGGTGGTGGGGGAAAGTCGTGCGGAGGATCGGATTTGGAGATTGAATCTGAAACGTCTGTGGGAGGAAGAAGAGATGAAAGAGGGGTTAGTGCAGGGGAAGGAGAAGGTGATAGCCATCGGATAAGGTTTTGAGAAAGAGAATTTGGGACGTGGCTCTCCTTTGGTTTTGGGCCTTTTGGGGAAGTGATAAGACATGGATTTTTTTCTTGAAAAAAAATAACGACAATCATGTCGGATTTACAATGTTAAAGAAACAGCAATTTTTTTTGGAGTGAAATTTGTAGTGTTCGCCTCAAGTCTTCTTATTCTTCACCGTTTGTGTTAACAATGGGGAATTATTTGATCTGGTTTCTCACTTATACTGCTCCAACATTTGACTTTTCTTGCAGCGCAACAAAGAAGCCAGATAAAAGAACATGAAATTGACTATTGATTCCCTCGTAGATTTTTCATCAAAACCAAGGGACAAGGTGAAGCCTCAACACATTTCTCAGAAAAACCGCCTTGGGTCCACACTTAATTCATGGTGTGGCTTTTGATAACGATGAAGGTTCATAGTAGATGACAATGATCATAATAAATTAATTGCAACTAACTAAATTAAAACAATGAAAAATATTTCACTACTTATTTTAAAGAAAAACTTCCACTTAAAAATTTTAGTTAAAATAGTAAGTTTACCTCTTCATCAAGGAGAATAGAATATTAGCTAAAGTAGACTCAATACATTTGAACAGAACTCAACTTGACTAGAACACCATGAAGCTTGAATAATAGCAATTTCAGTAAGGCTTATACAACATATAGAATTCTAAGGTACAGTCTTTATTAAGAGGGACCCAGTTTTAATGTGTCATTCATCTTGGTTAATGAGTTTAGCCAGGTAGTTCAACATTGTGCTGTGATGTATGACACAACCTTATTGAAGAATGAAACCCATAGATCAACCACAAAAAATAAGCCTAGTAACCAATCAACATTCTACTTACATGAGATATTGAACAAGCAGCAGATACCTTATCCACAATTTCATGATGAAAATGTTCCTAATTCCTAAATGAATCTACAAGCTTGAGCCAACAGGGTCCCTCCAGATTCTATTGGCAGTGTTCTTGAACCTTCCTCCAAGATGTAGCATCAAGTCACCGCCATGAACCCTGCCTTCTGGGAGATCGAAATTAATGTCTTTCTCCAAAATATTCTTGTTTCTGCCTTCTGGCTTCTTGGCAGTCAAGAAATGTGGAAGAGAAGATGATGATGATGATTTCATTGAGAGTGGAACCAACACCTCCTCTGGGATAAGATGCTGCAAGTTTCCCGGTCTTTTGGAAGAATCGGTGTGTTCAGAAACAACACTGACCCCTGAGGAGGAATTGTTGTTCTCAGAAGTACTGTGAGCAATGGAAGCAGAAGGTACAATACCGTGGAAGAGTCTTGAATCGATCAGACTTCCCTTGTTTGTTCCCTTCTCTTGCATCATCAAGTTGCTGTGAGCAGCACAGAGGCCGCTCTTACCCCTTGCAAACTTCTCACACTTTCCCTCCCCCCAGACGCATCTCTTTCCCCCACCATGGGCCTTGCAAAAATCTGTGCTTCCCTGAGCACTCTTCCCGCAGCCTTCGAACTTGCATCGCTTACCCCCACCGTGCCTTACACAGCAATCAGTTCGGCCACGGGCACTTTTGGGGCAGCCAGGAACAGCACACCTCTTCCCACCACCATGGGCAACACAGTAGTCTGTGCCTCCATGGACGCTTTTAGGGCATATACCACCACCATTGAAGCGGCAGCGTTTTCCCCCACCATGTGCCTTGCATAGGGGTGTGCTCCCTTCAGCACCTTTGGTGCATCCTGCAAATAGTGGTGGCAATTGTAAGTCATAATCATCCAATCACCTTAACTATATTTTGATCCAACTATACCCACACGTTTAAATTAATGTTTAAATGGGCAGGTTCATTAAATAAATTTGAAGTTTTACGAGTTTTACCGAGTAAACCCATAGTTATATTAGTAACTCATTCTTCATTATTCTTTTACTAACATTCTTACTCTCTATTCCTCATGATCTCTATGACCATGGAATGTAATGTTACAACCTAGCAAAATCTAAAATATTTTGACCTAAATAAGAATCAAGATAAAACCTGGATATTTTTAGGCTAAAATGCACAAATTCTCCAGAACTTTGTATCATATACAGATAATTTTTCTAACATAAAACATATACAATGGAATGGACTTCCTCCCACCCCACCCCACATCTAATAGTTAGTCAATTTAGAAGAGTTCATCTCGTTAATGAATTAACATATTTACTCATAGAGATTGTTTGCATAAATTTAAAAATTAAAAAAAAATTAACTGTCAAATTTTAAAGATAAGATGAATTATCTACTTAATGAACCATATTTGAAAAAATTTTATTTAATTGATTAAATAAAGTTTAATAAAAAATTAAATCGGTTGGCAAAAAAAAAAAATCAATGATAAAAATGAATGTCATTTTATATCAAATTTAAATTAATATTAAACAGTTAAATAAGTCATAATTAATTCAACCATCTTGTCACTGTACCTGCAAATGTGCACCGCTTTCCACCACCATGTGCCTTACAAAACATGGTGCTTCCTTGGGCACCTTTTGCGCATCCTTGGTACTGACACCGGCGTCCACCCCCATGAGAGATGCACAACCCAGCCCTCCCTTCAGCACTTCTTGTGCAACCTTCGATCTTACATCTCTTACCTCCTCCATGTCTAATGCAGAATCCTGACTTGCCTCTCGCAGCCTTAGCGCACCCACCTGGATAACCACATCGTCTGCCACCACCATGTGCGATGCAGTAATCTGTCTTGCCCTCTGCACTTTTAGTGCACCCCAAGTGCTGGCATCTCCTCCCTCCACCATGAGACTTGCAATAAACCGTGCGGCTTTCAGCACCTTTATTGCAGCCTGGCTTCTGACATCTCTGTCCACCCCCATGTCCTATACAAAACCCTGAAGCACCTCGAGCTCCCTTTGTACATCCGACAAAATTACATCTCTTCAAGTTGCTTGTTCGGTTCTCTGAAGATGAAGGGCCAAGTGAGCAATTTCTACCATCAGATGGTTCTCCTGTCGGCAATAAAATTTTAGTACTATCTGTTCTTGGAGCCAGAAGTGAAACCATATACCCACCTGATTTCTTTGCTGAGGTGGAACCCTCATCGACAACAGGAATCATAGGATAATTATTTTCAGTAGATGTTTGGCTTGAAAGACATGACATATTTACTTCATTCTCAGATGAGTCCAGAACACTTGTTGCCTCATAAGATCCTCCAGAAAGACCAAGTTGCAGGATTGAATCACAATCAGAGGACATACATTGTGGAAACACTTCGGCTCTTTCCTTCCTCTTTCTAGACCCAAGATTGAAGAATTCATTGTCAGATGCCCATGGAGGCGAGCCCAGCCCCAGAACCAACCTGCATCCATCGTCAGAAGAATTGGAAAAGTTCAATCCAGTGTTGTTCTTACTACCGCTATAGCTAGTTGTATTGATTTCTCCAAAGCCAAACCCATTCAAGGATAATGTAGTATCACCAAAGTTATCTTTCATCCTGAGTTCAGCATCATAAGGACACAGAATAGCCGTCTGGTTGAGATCCATTCTATGTCATGCACCACCACTTCAAAAGGTTAAAGGCAGAAAAACTTCAGCACATGCAGCCATAAGATCTACAATGGTGTAAAAGAAATTCCAACATACAGCATCCACCACTCACAAAGCCTGAAGTATCTGATCTGTCCATATTTACTATATACTCCAGCACAAAGTTGCATGAATTTTCCAATGACATCAATGATAAAGTTGTAAGATTTTTTAAAGCAGATCTGAGGAGTTCCCTTGAGATTCTTGTGCTCCGTGTGGACAAATCATTGAGCTTCATGAATCCTGACAAAGAAAAATGAAGGAAATACATGTTCAAAAAACAGTTGAAAGCATGTGGGTAAAAGCATATTGGCATAAAGACTAGAAAGGAAATATGAAAATGGAAGAGAAGAGGAAAGAATATATAAGATCATTCCAGAGCCCAGAAGTAAAACATAAGTTTAAAAGTAAAACACCAGGAGAAGTTCTCTGACCTTGACTATTTTAACAGAAGTAGGATGATCCATGCCCTCACTGAGTTTAAATGGAACTCCAAAGTCAAAAAAGTGCTTTCAGAATATGAATTAATATGAGCAATGCCAACTGAAATTGACTTTTCAAATATACCAAAGAATGCCGAATTCTCCCCCAATTATATTATTTCTTTGAATTTGAGTGACGTTGTAGGAGCTTGTAAATCTTTATCATTCTTACAATTTTATCTGTCCATCCATAACATCTCCATTCTTAGTCATCTTCAACTAAAAATCCCAACAAAGAAATGTTGAGTTGCTTCTGCATGAAATTTGAGAACATGAAGTAATTCAAGACTCAAGCTAAGAAGACATACTTATCCAAAACAGAATAATCAACTTAACAAGAGTAAGTATAATTCATTACCATTACATAATTAATCAAACAACATAATCTTTCTATCATTAGGAAACACGAATGCATATTTATAATATCTGTGCTTCTAATAATATAAATAACTAATGACTATATTCCAGTGTATTAGCCTCTTCCATGTAAGAATGCAGAGGATCCAAGCAAAAAAAATAGCTTTAAAGATAAAAAACAAAACTGCCGATGGCAAAATAAAATTTAAATTTAGGGATATTATATGGAGAAAAAAGTGCAGCCATGATAATCCTTTAAGAGAAGGCTAATTCTCTGCATCGTACTTCTAATTCATACTAACCAAATGATAAATAGAATCACGTCCAAGAAAAGTCTTTCTACGAGATTCTCACTTGACTAGGACGATAACAAAAGCCGAAATAAGCGTATAACTTCCATATTCAAATGCGAAAAATTCTTCCACTACTCCAAAAAACTATTAATTGAAGCTAGAACCATTGCAACTAGTGACAAAACAGTTTCAATCCATAGCAAATGGATACTCCACTCAGAAGCATCCAATTACATTTAGTGAAAAGCAGTAGGTATCAGCAGGACTAAAAACCAGGTGAAACCAGCAAGAGGAAGCTATACTATCAAAATTTCGATACATACCAACGGCCAAATCGAGGATATAGTGTAATCAATTGACAGAAACACACAAGAAGACTGAATTATGCGAAATTTTGTCGAAATCGGAAGATATACCGCGCTATGATAAATCTATTCAAATAATCACCGGATCTAGGAGGCGCTCAAGAGTATTCCTGGGCTTACGAAGTACGCAGTGAATAGAATAAGGCTATGCTCTGAGACTGAGGAAGGAAGAAGAAGACAACAACCAACCACGACGAAAAGCAGATGAAAATGTGGGGAGGAGATATTTATTACGTAAAAAACTGATCGAAACAAGTGGCGATTTGTATTTGGGGCCGACAAATAAATGGCGAGTACTAAATTATTAAAAGGAGACAATTATACTTTTAGCCCCACGACATTTTTGATTTAATTTTTAATTTAAATTTAATTTAATTCTCATAATTTAAAAATTTATACTTAAACTAACTTGATTCTCCCTTGCAAAACAAAAACAAAAAAAAAACTAACGTAATTCTCTTGCACATTACGCTAAATCGGATTTGGATTCCTGTGCCAAAATTTGTCACTTACTAAAGTGCACTGATGAAATCAAAACATTTATTTTATTTATATTTTTTCTAATATAATAAAATTATATTTCCTTTTTTTTTTATAAACAAATTAAATTTCATTTTAATTTACAGCAGTTTGTACACTTTATAAATTTTGCCATTGTAAGAAATTCAAATTCATGTTGAATCTAAGAAATGAACAATAATATTTTACGAAAGATTTCATATTTAATATTGAGAATATTAAATTTTAATCAATATCAGTATAAAATATAAAAAATGAATGAAGTGGCATTCTTTATAAATCATTGTAAGTTATGGTAAAAGAAGAAAAAAAAAAAGTTCAAGTCATTTAGGATTTTACACACATGCATAAAACCTTTCTTAGTTGATAATTGCTATTGATAGTGCCTTTTTATAATTTATAAAATTTTGTAAGTGTTCAATTAAATTTTATTGATATAATTAGTTATACATTGTTTTGACAAGGCAACACATCAGTCTCATCTGCAGCTGTGAGACAAGAATATCATTGTGTTGCTATTTTGAAATAGATCATACTTGATTGGAAAAAAATATAATCTAAAAATTATATAAATCAGCAGCAATGTTGTACAGTTATACTACAATTTTTCGTATAAAAATTATATTAAAATGAAAGTAATTTATACATGTAATAGAAGACTAATAAAAACATAATGACAAAAAGTAAATCATAAAGTATTTAATTTATAGAAATATAAATAATTGTTACTCTTTATTTACTATCTATATATCATTTACAATATGATATTAATGTAAAATAAATTATTTGTTAATATTTGTTTATTATTTTGTTAAAATTTTCAAAGCATAAATATAGTATTATTTTTTAAATTTGAAGTTATATATTTTTAAAAATGTTTTTTTAATGTAGAAAACGGTTTATAGTTATTCTTAAAAATATCATGTGGCCCGTGAAACACCGAAATGACCCATCATGACCGTGGAGGCAAGTGGGCGAGCAAAACAGGCCTCACATGCTTTCAGGGCATACATACACTTTTGGTCGAAAATGACATATGTGAAATCTCGAAACTACCCTTGAAATGATTGACCTTGTAGGCTGAGTCAGGTAAGGGCTATTTCGTCTTTCGGTTGTTTGTCGATATCCTGGGGACTTGTCTTTCGAGAGAAAGTAGTGGCAGAGCACGAGCCGACAGTTTTCGTGGTCCTCTCCTCTCACGCCAACTAAGCAGGGCCCAATCTTCTGTGATAGGTTACACGGCAATATTCGAATCTTTAACTGTAGGATATGTAGAATATAAATCGTGTGAAATCAAGGAATAAAATCATTGGTTTGTCAAGGAATCTAGTGTTAAAGCGTATCGTATGTGATTGCGTCTCCTAATAAGAATCTAGTGTTAAAGAGTATAAAAGAAGCCTGGCTGAGCTGGAGATGATGACGTGAGCATCAGAGCGGCATCGATTCGAGCCGCTGATTGAGGCCCCCTATTGGCTGATATACAGCAGCTCTATTTTGTCGTGGCTCTAAAAAAAATTGTAAATATATATAGACACAAACACACAGCTAATATCTTCAAATCTTGCCATCGTTAATTAGATGGTTCAACTGATAGGATTATCTCTCTGTTTAGATTAGATTATATATAAATGATTATGACGATAAGTGATTATTTATAATAGATTGTAAATAAATAATTATGTTAAAAGTAAATTGTGTTTGGATATTTTTAACCCATAAGTAATTTTGAGAAAAAAAATGTGTTTGGATATTGGGATTTAAGTGATTATTGGATGGATAATGAGAAAAAAAAGTGAAATAAGTGATTATCATAAGTTGGAAAAAGTAGTTTATGGAAATAATCACTTAAATAGCCATAAGTGATTATTTTGATCTGGATTGTGTTTGTTTACTGACCACATAATTACTTTTCTCTACTTCATAATCACTTAAAATTTAAAACAAACCGGCTCTATGTCAACATAATTAGAAATTTTGAGTTTGACTCTTAAGAACATAGCCATGTCTAGGATAATTTTTTTGTTTTTTCATTTTGGGTTCTATCCTTCTTTTGTTCATAAGAAAAAATTTCAAATTTTAGTTTAAACTTAATATTAATATCAATATATCATCAACAAATATATTGATATATCCTTTTTTATAATATATACATATATCAATAAATCAATATATAAATGTTTTCAAAATTAAACTAGCCATTAAATCAACCAAGATTCAAGACAATACTTAAGATTTATTAGTTCAACTGGCATAATGTAGTAATATACATTTTTAACTAACACTTTGCTTAACTAAAGAGAGTAAACAAGGAAAAGAGAAAATTATGGGAGAGAAAATGGAGAAAAGATAAAAGTGAGGAGGGGTGATTTTCTCTTCATATACTTGACTGAACAAAAGAAAATAGGAAGAAGAGAAAAGCAATTAATTTTATATTGACAATAATACCCTTATTATTTTTAGGAATATATTTACATATAATAAAATTTGTTATTCTACAATATTATTTACATAATTTCCATATCATATTAATAAATGAAATTCAAATGTAATTTTAATTTTAATTTTAATTTAAAATTATTTTATCCAATCTTAATTTTATTAAATTTTTAAAATCATTTTTTATACATTAATTTCAAAAATTTTAAAATAATGCTAAAATTAAAAATATATAACATATCAATATTTAGATCTAAAAATAACATAGATATTTTTCTCTAAAAAACAGTATAACATTTCATTAAGAAACAATACAACATAACAAAGATAAGGGAAACAAAATTTGTTTTACCATATAACTTTATTTTGAGGCTTTGTCCATGATTGAAAAAAGCAAAAAAAAACTTAGCTCTTCACTATCTTTATCATCAGTTCTATTTCTTTTAGGGGAAGGTATGATATTGAAAGTGTCAATTTATTGTTCTATGATAACAATAAATTAAAAAAATGAGAGAATATCTTATGATATTTTGAGGAAAATTCGTGTCATGAAAATAATGATAAGTGAATAACTCAAATACTGGTGTGGAGAAGAGGTTGAACATTGATAAAAAAATTTTCACTTTGGTTGGGTGAAGGATTATATACAAATTACAACAATATACTAGAATCAATTTACATGTAACTTTTACATATATATATTTTTAAAAAATATATGTTTAACATACTTTAACTAATTTAAATTAATTTTTTTGGAAATTAAATAATAAAAAGTCCATTTGTCCAATTGATTATTTTTAGAATATAATTTATAACAAATTAAATAATATAATTTGTTTTTTCGAGTTTTGAAAGAAAGTAAGAAGAAGATGGGAGGAACGAGAAGAAGCGAAGCTAGATGAAGAAGAAACGCAAAATGATAGCAAGAAAGTGAAAAAAAAAATTAGTGGGTAATTTTGAAATGAGAGTTTTCTCTTCAAAATCTCTCCATTTTAGGGGAGAAAAGTTGAGGGAACATCATGTGAAACCTACACATTATTTTTTCCTCATTTTTCTCACTCCTCACTTTTTTCTCCTTAACCAAGCAAAAGAAAATATAGTTTTCTCCCCAGTTTTCCTCCATGTTTTTCTCTCCCACTTCTTTTCACCCATGCCAAGCAAAGCATAAATCAATAGGAATAAAATTTTTATATGCAAAAAAATATTTATATTATATACAAAATAAAAACTATTAATAATAAATTTTATAACTTAACATTTAAATATAAACAAATTAATATTTATTTATACTCTTATATATATAGAATTAAAAAAAAGTCGACTAATAATCAATCATTCTAGTACTCTTATTTGTTAAGTAAATTTATAGTTATTAATAATTATGTACAATAATAATACTTATATAATATTGGAATATAGATAAAAATAGTATAAAAAACAGCATAGATAAAAAATAATTCAAAAATTGATGTTATTTTGCACTAAAAAGTAAAATAATTTAAAATAAGAAGTTAAAAATTTGTTTGAACAAGCTAAGCTAAACCAATAACCAACTGGTTTTTTTTTTCCAATTTTTGACCAAGTTGTTCGATTCTTAATTGATGTTATAAAGTTTCAAATCAATTCTAGCACTAATTTTGACTTGATCGGTCTAATTTTCAGAAGAATGATATATATCTATTAAAAACTCTTAAAAATTGCACTATTTACAAATACTCAATAACATTAAAAAAAAAAGAACTTGGAAACTCTATTGCAATCTCATCTTTTCAGTTAAACCTAGCCTTAATTGGTGTTTGTTTAAAAGTTTTTATCACAACTTTGATAAATGTAAAAATCTTCTGAAAGCCTTGAAATGCATTCTCATATAAATTTTGGCTTAACATTGATAATTTTTACTTTTCTTATAATGGATCTAGTTTTTTATCCTTTTTTTTTGTCAATGGAGATTCTTTACACTAGTCTCTGACGCTTATCGTTTCTGATATTATTTACCTTTTTCACAATTTTTTTTCTGAGTTATTTTTGTATCTTTTTTATATTATATATATATAGATATGATCTTTTTATCAAAATAGTAATAATAATAACATTGAAAAAATGAGTGCAGGGTGTTTCCTAAATTGTACGTTCAATAATAAGTAGTTTTCTCAGCAAGTCAATGGCAGACACGTGTCCATCCTGCTAGATCTTGTATCGCAAAACGGCCTGTCGTGGTGGGCCCGTTGATGGTTTGGTCACGTTGTGTTTGGGGCCAGCACTCCGTACTACGAAGCACGAGGTGCAGGCGTGCCGCAACTGCAGTTGCTGGATCCGAAATTCATGTCATGCTTGGTTGATGGGTATGGAGAAATGAAGGACTAGCTTTAGCTTCAGGCAGCAGTACTATATATAAAATTTTTTATTTTAATTTTAAATATAAAATTATTTATAATATATAATATAATATTTATTATATATTTTTTAAAAAATATTTTTATTTAATATATTTAAAGAAAAAAAAGATAATTTTAAAAAAATATTAAGATTTGTTAAAAAATTAAGATAATTAATTAATTTTAATTCCAATTCTTAATCCGCATGATTTGATTAAAAAATTTTTATATTAAAAATAAAAAAAAATATTATTTTTTCTGGCAGAATTAAGAAATCATTATTAACTCTCAGGTACATTGGAATTCCCATTAAAAATTTATAGTTGATATAAATAAAATACTCCATGGCGAACAAAATAGAAATCATATTTAGTTAATATTTACATTCACCATCAAAATATTAATTATTTAAAAAAAAATTATAATATTTTAAAATTACACTTATTAAATAAGAATAAAAATATATTATTTTCTATAATAATTTTTTATTTTTCTCTCTCACATAATTAAATACTACTATAAATAGAACTAAAATTAGAAAGAAACCATAGTTACTAAATTTTTACAAAGTATTTTATATTTTAAAATTTTTATTCCCTAAACTTGTCATATATTTTAAAACGGAGGGGTGAGATAAATCTTCTCTTTCCTTTTTTTATCTTTTTCTTAAAACTTATTTTTTTCCACAAACGTAACATGAAGTCACTTCCTTCTATGATAGAATTAAAACTAGAATTAAAGTGAGGCTGTGCTATTTAGAATTTAGAATTAAATTAAATTAAGAAACTTGTGTATTATTTTTTTCAGGCCTGAACATGTGTAAAATTTAAATGATTATACTATACGTATTTAAATTTTGTAAAATTTAAATATAATTTTTTGTCAAATTTTATCATTTTTAAAAATTATGATTACTATGACTTATTGAAATATTTGTTATTAAGTTTGTGAAAATTATTATAAAATTTTTTGAAAAATTATTATCAGTTACTCAAAGTTATAAATTTTTAAATACATCTATCCTCAATTTTGTGTATTTGCATGTGATACATGATTTCTTAAAAGAATGATTCAAGATTTGAAAAATAAAATTAATGCTTTAAAATAAAAAATCAACATCTACGCAGATGAATAGTAGAATAATGATATAAGCATTCTCCTTTTATATAATATATCAATAGTATTTTTTAAATTTCATAATAAACCCCTTAATAATTAAAAATCATTATCAAATAGCAAAACACTGAAAAATATAGTTAAAAAATTATATAAAATTATCATAGTTATTTAAGCTATAATTTTTAAATTTAATTGTAATTTAAAAAAATAATAAATCCTTTAATATTTAGCATAATAATTTTGATCTTCAAAATTAATTATAATATTTTAATTTTTTAACTTCAAACTTAATAATTTTGAACCTTTGCATGAAAGTTTCTTTATATTAAGGACTGAAATCAATTTGAGTTAGCATGAGTGAAGGGGGCTTTTATATTTTAAAAAAGTGATTGAAAATTTGATTTTTAACATTTATATATGGAATAAATTTAATTGAGAAAAGTTTACCTTTTTTTTTCCCATACTTTGAGAGAAAATAGTCTTTATCTCCAACAAGAGATATTTCTAATCACATCCAAATAAAAAATTTGTCTTTTAAAAAAATAGAAAAAAGATATAACAATCTCATTAGTTATTTTCTTATTCTTTGTTTTATTACATACAATACAATAAAGAGTATCTTTTATATTACAAATAATACAATATCATAAAGAATCATTCACGCGAATACATGATACTTTTATAGTTGTTACGAAAATTAAGGTAGACTTTTAAAAAAACTTTAAGTGAAGTGAAAAAAAAATATATTTATATATATACACATAAAATTTAGAAAATGGAGATGAGTCTGTCTTTTTTGTTCTACTTGTTTCCTTGTAGGGGTTTTGGTGAATAGCAAGGTATGCATAGAAAAGCACTCATATCATTAGTGAGAAACAATGAAAGGAAAATGAAAGAAAATTATCTTTCCCTAATTTAGTAAGTGTATACTCCCTCTCTAATTCATATTATAAGAATTTTCAATTATTTCATATTTATTAACAAAATTTAGTTACATATATTAAAATTAAAAAAAAAATACAATATCTCAATTTTACTCTTTTTGATTACTCCATTCAATTTATATTATAAAGTATTTTGTATTAATTACAAATATTAAGAAAATCATTTTTTTCACTTAAAATTAATGTAAAAAGTACTAATATTTTTTATTTTACCCTTATTAAATACCTCATTATATTATCATTGTAGGGTTATAAATAAGAAAAGAGGAAGAATTAAAGATTGGAGTAAAATTAGAAAAAAAATATCTAACACCTTATATTTTGAAATAAAAACTTATTATGCAAAATGTCCTATAATATGGATTCAAGGGAGTACTAATAAAAGTCATTTTGAAAATTTATTCTCTTTCTTTTCTAACTTACGAGACAATTATCAATAGGATTAAAAAGATAAATCTTACTCAAAATTATATAATCCCTTATATTTTATATTTTGAATCAAGTAAAAATTTTATAATAACTCTTATAATATGAATGCTATGTATTGGAAGGAATACATGGAGAATGAAAATAAAAAGGTTGGTGATAAAAAAAAACAAAAACAAAAAACAAAGCGTGAGATAATGGACCCAACCTGTACTCTTTCCACCATCACACGCAATAATGGACCTTACAGCACTAATTTTATTGTGGCAAGAAAAAAAATCATCAATATCGATATTAAATATCAATATTAAATTAAATATAAAAAGTTACTTCCTCCGTCCCTTAATATAAAGAATAAAAAATAAAATCACATAAATAAAAATAATAATAAATTTGTCTGAAATATAAATAATTTTTAAAAATACCCTCATTTAATATTAATAACTTTTTCATCATGTAATTAATATAAATAAATTATATTGAAAATATATCATCTTAATTAAGGGTATATCTAGAAAAATTTATTAAATACATCAGACAAATCCCACATGTCCCTTATATTTTGAAATATGAAAACTTCCTCAATTATCATATATATTAGGGAACGGGAAGGAGTATATAGAGAATGACACTCACCGCAATGAAGGAGTATATAGAGAATGACACTCACCGCAATGCACTATTGAAGCTGTAAACTGTGCTATTCTTCTCACAAAATTATTTAGTTTTAGCTCCATAGACCATGCTCTTTTTCTTTTTAAAGTCCTTTAATTTGTCTCTACACTTTTTTAACATACTTTTAAGTATAAATATTTAAAAAATTAAAAATTGGTATAATCTTTCAAAAAATTTTAATTTAATCTTATATTATTACATCTTTTTTTAATTTATTTTTTATGCATTACATAAAAAAATTATCTAATTTATAATATAAGTGAAATGGAAAGTTTCTCAAATGTGAGGAAGCGTGTTGTGGGAGAGTTTCTAATTTTTATCATTAATATAGATATTTTAACTTTACTTTTATTATAAATAAATTACGTGAGCCTTTTTAAATTTTATAAATGTTATAATTATATAGTTCTCTTTTATTTTTAATATATTTTCTTCAGGAAAAATTCCTTGCATTTTAGTTTAAATTTTATATCTTTACCAAAATACCCTCAACTCAAAATTTTTTTAGCAGAATAATTTGGTAGAAGATAATAAAATAATTTAACATCTTACTTACAAAAATTTCTGCCGTTTCTCGACGAAAGCATACAAAAGAGTTTCAATTACACAGTGACTTAAAATCAATTTTTTTATGATGTTAAAACCAAATTAGTAATTAAATTAATGAATACATTAATTTTAAAATTTATTAATCTGAATATAATCTAACAAAGAACATATATATATATATATATATAGTAGCAGGTATTTCTGTTTTAGGGCTTTATGAGCTCAAGATTCCCACAGGCCCAAAAGAGCCCAATCCACCCCACCATGGCCCAAGAAAAACCAATAGAACTAAATCTACCAGTAACTTGTTTTTTTCAATAAGAATCTACTAATACAGGAGAAAGATATGTATTCTCCAATTTTATCGGATGTCCCGAAGGGACAGAAGATATGTATTCTCTCAACCATTATGTGTAATATTTTTATGTTTTTCTGACATATTTACCTGATTGGATTATATTCGAGTATTGTTAGATCTAAATAGAAATAGCTTTTGACATGATTTTTTTCATTAACAAGGCTTTAACTGAAATCCTTTTTCAAGAGCTTTGAGTCCCTTATATTTAAATCCAACCACCATTGCTAATGTTTTTCATGTTTTGTTCCAAGCCTCTCTTTTCAAAATGATAATAATAATAATAATAATAAAAGAAAAGAAAACAAAGGGTCAAGTTAAGGATGAAATGGTACGGAAGGAGATGTTATGTTAGGAATCATACACGAAGGAAAACATAATCAACAAGAAATAGCAAAAAATAAAATTATGGTTAAGATCACACTGCGGCAAATTTAAGAATGTTTCAGAATCTCGTTATCTTTTATTTCTTTAATTTTGAGTCGTATTTTTGCTCTTAAGTTTCAGGGAAGATAGTATACCCTCATAGGAAATAAATTAAACAAATAAATAAATCTTATATATTTTGAAATTTCAAAGATAGTCTTGTTCTTATTTCGATAGAATTTGTTGGATTTAGTGCTGATCTTTGATATTGAAGACAATATCTCATTTTTAACCATGAAGCTTAAATATATAATTTAACCCATTTTCAAATACTCAGAAAATAAGTTAAAATTTTTAAATATTAAACATGACCTTACACATGTCTTCCTCCCTTTTTCTATCAATATAAGAAACAACATACAAGGGGAAAAAATCAGTTCAATTTCAAATTCGTTTAATGTGAATAATTGGAAAAAAAATCAGATAAAGTTGTTACAATTACCCCCACCTATTCCAACTATCCATGTAAATTCTTATAAGCCAAGAAATAATAATTTTAATGGGGAGAAAACTTCAATAATGAGGAGTTGAAAACTTATATCAAATCCTCACCCCCACAAGATGCTTCAAGTCTCCCACATGAAGCACATGTTGTCCCAAGGCAACTTTCCTCTTCCCAACTTCATCAACCACACTTAAATCCTTACAAGCATCCACTTTAAACCTAACCAACACTTGTGATTTTCCTGCCAAGTGTACCTTCTCAAATCCAATCAGGTGCTTCTGAGGAGCATTGTGCACAGCAGGAGGGCTAGAGAACATGAACACTGTGTGGCCACTGCTCATTTTGCCCTTGTTCTTCACTAAAAGATGAACATCAAAAGCCAAGTTTGAGCAGTAATGTTCATGTTCAACAACATCAAGTGACTTGCATTCTGATGAATTAGAAATGCAGGGATGATCATTAGCTAAGGGAATGGAGACCAATTGGGGTGCTTTGACTAGTGTGTGCTCAAAAGTGGAGTAACTTATTCCATCTCCAAAGGAAAACACAGTTTCCCCTTTGTAAAATCTGTATGTTCTGCCTGGGTAACCTGTGGCGGGATCAGGCCTCATGTTCATGTTAGTCATTGATACATTATCTACATAGGATTGCGGGTACCATGTTATGGGTAGTCTCCCAGCTGCATATTAAAGCTCATTCAGTTTCATTCTAGAAAATATAAAAAGTGAATGTATATATAGTGCATTCAGGAGGAGACAGAGGATAAAAATAGGATGAGCCCTATAAAGAATCACATTCTCTCATTACTTTCTTTGAATGCAAGAATATATAAATGTAAATGATCTTATTCACAGCTTAAACTTGATACTTAACCCATAATGACATCTTGTATTCAACAATAATTTTACATGACATGACAATTTACAGATATTTGTGTAAACATCATGTTGTGTGCACATGACAATGTTAGGCTAAGAGACTAATAAAGACTTACTGGGATTGTGAAATCCGAAAAGGACATCAGCTATGGCAGCGCCACCGGCTTCGCCAGGATAGCCAACCCACAAAATGCTTGTGATCTTATTGTCATTTTTAGCAAAGGACACATCCATGCCTCCTCCAGACATGATGATAAGAACCACAGGTCCCTTGGACACATTTGCAACGTCACTAACCAAAAGTTGTTGCTGACCCGGAAGAAGAACGTTGACTCTGTCGAGACCCTCTCTCTCGATGGCCAGGCTTGCTCCCACCACAAGCACTGTTGCATCTGCAGAGGCTGCAATCTTCCTAGCATCATCTAGCTGTGCACTTGCACATTGCACATCAGCACAACCAGCAGCATAGCTTGTAGGAACCAATGCTGTTAGCCCTTGCAATGGTGAAGTGTAGCTACAAGGAATTCCTACAAAAACCACACATATATAATATTCAAAAACTAGTTTTGTGGATTGTGCTGGTCAAGTTGAGTTTTAGTTCATTGAATTGTAAGGTTTGAAGAATGTTGGCACCTTCATAGTTTCCAATCATGGTTCTAGTGGCATTAGCATTAGGTCCAATAACAGCCAATGATTTAATGGTCTTGGCATCAAAGGGTAGTGATCCTGGGCTGTTTTTAAGCAGAACAATGCCTTGTCTTGCAGCTTCGCGAGCCAGTTCCCGGTTCGCTTGGGTGCACACGTCCTTCGGACCAAGGCTCCCATAAGGCTGCTTGCTTGGGTCACCATCAAAGAAACCAAGTCTCATCAAAGTGGCAAAATTATTGGACACTGCATTGTCTACGGATGCTTCATCCACAAGCCCTTGCTTCACAGCATTTTCTGTATATTTCCCCAAGTAATCCCCACAGTTCAAGTCCAAGCCTGTTGATTCACATTTTGCAAATAGCACACATAAGTTAATAAGTGCATCATAACATTCACACATGATCCAAGGAAGGTTGTAATTTTTTTTTTTGGTTAATAAAGCTAGTTAGTTACCTGCAAGAATGGATTTGGCTACAGCTTCTTCAGGAGTCTTAGTGTAGTGCTGATCTTCAAAAAGCACTTTAACTGAGTCACAATCAGAAACTATGTACCTACACACCCAATACATAACACATCAATATTCAGTGTAATTCAATAAAAAATATAAAAGTGTGGGGCATCATAATTTTAACAAGTTATGAACAGTACGATTCATTTTGAACTTTGTGCGAATGTATGGGATTGGCTCTAGTTAATGTAATATTAGTATTAAACATGACATAACACTTGAAATTTTTTCCCCATATCACTAATTTTTAAGTCACATGATTATTATAACTGGAGATATACCCGTTTAGTTTCCATTCACCTCTGATGATTCCTTTAAGAAGGTCTGGGTCTGCACATGTTGGCTTTCCATTGACCTGATTGTAAGAACACATGACACTAGCAACATTGCCATCAAGCACACAACTTTTGAACGGCGGTTGGAAAGTGTCATCCAAATCTTGTTGTGTCACCTAACACAATCACAACAACAACAAAGAAAAAGAATATGATTTTTGTTCTTGGTTTTCTTTTTTTTTAAAAAGAAAAGACATATTAACTTAAACTGTAGATTACCACAGCATTGAAGTGGAAGCGATCAACACCTTTCCAACTATCCAAATCATAAGCTGTGTAGTGCTTGCAACAAGCAGCAACTTTGAGCTTGTTGGGATCACCATCGTCTGGTTGCTGTAATCCCTTAACATATCCAGTCGCGTATTTACTAGAGAGCAAAGGGTCTTCTCCGGGAGTCTCTTGCCCTCTTCCCCATCTTGGATCTCTAAATATGTTAATATTTGGAGACCAAAATGTCAAACCGGCTAATCCCACATTGTACATTGCTCTTGCTTCTGTTGAAACTACCTATAATGACCACAGATCAATCAATATATTATATACAAATAAAATCATTTAAAAATGTTGTTTTATTATTTCTTTGATGTTCATTTTTTTATCTGTTTTTTTTAATAAAAAAATTTTATATAGACATACAATGCACATAGTGGGACAATATTTTTGGGTACAAATAGGACCATTTTTACTTAGCTATAAATGTTCTTAATTACAATATGGGTCTACTCTTGGGCCATGTACTAACTCCTTATGGGCCAGTAGTCACAAAAAGACTTAAAAACCCAACATGTGAAAAACTCAGGTTGTACTTAAATTTTGTCGGATAAACTTTATTTCTGAATATTTTTAAATGCATGCTCTCCAACATTTTCTCTAGTCAGAAAAATATATAAAATTCTAACTAATTTAGAATAACATGAGTGATTAGATGTAAAATTTTCTTACCAACAATTTTTTTATATGTAAGACTTGAATTTATAACTTTTCCTAAGAAACACAATGTCTCAAAGTAATTGAACTAACCGTGGTTGGTCTCTCCAAAATAATATTATTTACTAAGTAAATAATGAATTGCTATTAAGAAAAGAAAGTCGATATTGAACGTTTTGAAGCAAAATATATACCAGAAGAATACTTATGACTTGAACCTCAGCTTTTTGCTTAAACTATGGAGTTTGGTAATTGTTCAGCCAATTTTATGGACAATGAGAAATTAAGAGTTGTGATTTGAGTGATTAATTATTTAATTATGTCACAAATCAATCAACATCAACTGTTATCATTTTCTCACTCTTGGGCGTAAAGTTCAACATCCATGCTGGATCCTCTGAATGTATTAATCAAAATTTGCAACATCCCACTAGGACTTCAACCTACATTTCATTTTTATTGTCTTTTTTTCATTTATTAAATTGGACAGCTCAATTGTACATTTACACCTAAAAGATTTACACTTTTAGGTCAAAATCAACCCCTTTAACTACCCTCCATCTACTTCTCTCCAGCACCAATGAATGGGAAAATTCCTGGAAATATCCAAACTTGCTAGTTTAAGAGTTTTCTTCTTTTATTTTCATCTCCATCTACTTCTTCATTAATATATTAAATTGCATTATGAATGTAATCCCAAAAATTCCCATTAGTAGCAATAAACTTAGATGTAATGCTATATTTTGTAGAAATAAAATAAGTTTAAAGAAAGAGATGAGAAAAAAAATTTATCTTATTGTATTTAAAAGAGTTATTATTAATTATCAAACACATTGAGATTTTTAGTAAAAAAACTATAATTAATATTAATATTAATATTAATTTTTTCTCTCATTTTTCATTATTTGAAGCCTATCTTCTTTCTACCAAACATTTGTGAGAATCAAACCTTTCAAATCATTTCATATTCAAAACTCACTCTCATTTATGATAACATGTTCAAAGACAACTACCAATTTAATTGAATGAAATTAATCTCTTTTCATTGGCTAACAAAAGAAAATATTTCATATATAATTAAAATTGAAATTAAAAATATCAATTTAATTCTAATCGTTTCAATTATTATTCGACCATGGCGAAACTTAATTTTTTGAATCAACTATATCTCCCAGTTCAATAATCAATCCAATCTAAAAAAGTAAGAATTTTTCTTACCAAAAGAATATTAATTTTTTCTAACTTTCAAAGAATCACTAAGATTTAGACTGCTTGAATCCTATGTAAAACTAAACATAAAATAAAGAACAATACAAAAAGAAAAAGTAAAATTACATATGAAATGAAGCTCCTTTCCTCCCTGTTCACTTTCTCCCCCTTTTTTTCATTTCTCGAGTTGAATGTGATATATATATATATATAAATATATCTATATAGATATATATACTTATTAATAAATACTCAGGAAATTGATGAAGTTAATATTTGAATATATGCCAATATATTTGAACCCATGTTACACACTCCCACAAATTCTCCCATGTGAGAAGGAGAGAAAAAGAAAGAAAGAGAAAGTGGGGTCCAAAGAAACGCCTCACCTCTGCAACTCTGCTCTCCCTTCTCCCATAAAACCAATCGCCTTATAGAGTATAACATGTTATAGTACATGACAGATAAAACAGATGTCCTATATATATTTGTGTGTGTATGTGTATATATATATTTGAGGAAGAGATATCTGACCTTTCCAATGGCCTCAAACAGAGAAGAATTGAAAGAAGCAGCGGTGAGAATGGGCATAGGGAAACTGGTAGCTCCAGGAACCACAGGTGAAAACTTAGTGCCCGGACCCACATTTGAAACTCCATGAAGTGCCTCAGACCACCATTCATATTTTGGAATCCCAAGCCTACTCACTTCCTCTGCAGAATCCACCAAATTCCCTACCTTCTCCTGCAGCGTCAGTCTCTTCACCAAATCCCCCACCCTCGCTTCGATCGGCAGCGACTTGTTGCAGAATCCGAAGCCGGCTAGAGTCGGATTCTTGGCCACATCACAGGCAAAAACTGGTGATGTCTGGCCGGAAACTCGACCGGAGTTCAAGAAAACAGAGAAGAAAAAGAAGAAAAAGTGACAAAAACAGAGGAAAACAGAGACCTTCGGTGCCCTGCTTCTGGTAATGGCCATTGTGGCCTGAAAAACAAATGGGGTTAAGAAATAAGCAAATGGGTTATGAGGATTTCTGGGTGTGTATCCTCATGAGAGGCTGAAGAAAACTCAATGTGGGTGTGTTTTGAAGAAGAGGGGGAAGAAGAAGAGAGAGAATCTATCTATACAGAGTTTCCCTCAGTTTTTTCTGAGAGAAAATTTCTGGGTTTTCTTCAAGGGAAGGGTATGTTTGGTTAGGAAGTTTCATTGCCTTGCAGCGTATTTATACGAAACAGTGCGTGGAATGATAAAAAAAAAATAATAATAATAATAATAAATATCGTAATTTGAAAACATGGTCAGAGTTTCTCGAAGAGGGCAAATGACGTGAGGATGTGAAGTTGTGAACCATGGATTCATTTCAAATCTGAATTTTTTTCCCCTAAAAATATTGGAAAAAATATTCGCATTCACTTTGAGACAAAGATTTTATGATTATTAAATTTAAATCGTGGATTAGACACAAAGCTGTCATTTTTTTTTAAATATTATTTAACCGAACGAAGATGGCAAGTTTCAATCTCTCGAAAGTTGAAACCTAATAGCAAGTTCTGGTGTTTTTATCCAAAGTAAGCAAAAGATTGTAATCATTACGACTTGGCCTCTATCAAAAACATATCCCACAAATAATCCTTTACACTTTAAAAATGCGCTTGCGAAAAAAAAAAAGGAAGGAAGGAAGATTGATTAGCTCACATTCACAATATTAAAAATTTCAACTCAAACCCCTCCATGATAGATATTATCGAATATTGAATAATATATTACATATAGTTAAAAAAACAATTGGGTGGAATGCTGAGAAAAAAAGTTCATAAATGGATAACGTATTCAGGTTAATAGCTTGTATTTATTATCACTAGCATAATGTTATCAAATACAATATCACAATAAACAATCTTTTTTTGATTCGAGCACCTGATATCGTAAATTTATTTCATTTAGCTAGGACTTCAAAGGGTAGCAAGTTTTGCAATCAAATATTTGATGTGACTATATTTTTAAGGTGGTAAATAAATATAATTATATAATAATTGGTATTATGGTCAGATTTGAGTTGGTATTATGGTCAGATTTGAGTATTGTTATATTAAAATGGGACAATTTTCGCAATGTAATTTTTTTTATTCACAAAACTTAAATTTAATATCTTACTTAACATGTGTTTGTGTCACTTGCCACTTATACCAATCACCATTGGTTGTTATCCATCATTTGTTGATTATAAAAAAATTAATTTAATTTTTTTCTCTCTAATTTATAATATTAAATTTTTTTAATTCTATTAATTTGGATTTCTTACCATTTATTTTTATAATTGTATGGAATCAAGAGAAGAAATAGATCCTAAATACAATCAAAATAAAAGATTTCCCAAAAAATAAATAATAGGGAGAATGACAGTTGAGGACTAAAACTTTGAATTAAATATAGTAAAGGATCTTGCAATTTTTTTTACTACTAAATACCGCGAATTTACTACTGATTTGTTCTGTATTTACTATTGGAAAACTTGCAAGATCCTTTACTGTATTTAATTCAAAGTTTTGGTCTTTAACTATCATTTTCCCTAAATAATATATAGAGAAAAGTCACAGGATTAAAATGAGAGAAAAGAGTGAATGAGAATTGGCCACAATGTTAACATGGGAAAGGATTCAAAATGTGAGTTAACTGTGAAGGAAGGAAAATGAATCTTGTGAGGCTTAGCTGTGTGTAGACTGGAGACACATCTCAACTCCCAACTTGCTCCTCTGAACCTTTTCTTTCACACTCTTTGAAATTAAATGAAGTGAGGGTGTCAATTTCATGGGCTCAGCCACTTGCACTGGGATTAATTGTGGATGTATGCTATAAAATTTGAAACTACATTTATTGGAGAATTTTTAATAAAAATAATTATGTAAAAGAGAATTTTTTACAGAAAGAAAGTTAAGCAGTACAAAACTGAAAACTCCTTTAAACTCTAAGT
The DNA here is from genome assembly GCA_026686845.1 of Adenanthera pavonina. Lineage (NCBI taxonomy): Eukaryota > Viridiplantae > Streptophyta > Magnoliopsida > Fabales > Fabaceae > Adenanthera > Adenanthera pavonina. The sequence goes on from JAIVEN010000017.1 coordinate 19,605,062, forward strand.
TATGTAGATGAGTCTTGACTTTTACAACTTGTCAAGTTGATATATAATGGATCCCCTATTTTAAAAAAAAAAATTTGTGCCAGTAACTTTCTTATCGTTAGTAAATCAATTATTTTACTAATAAACATGACATGAAAATAATAATATATTATTTTAAACTTTTATTGGGTAGATAATTTCCTTAAAATTAGTAGTATGCACAGATAATATTTTAAATTGCAAATAATTCTTCGACATGTCACGTAACGTTAGTAAAAGAGTTGACTAATTTTTTGAGCAAATAATTGACTAATTAACAGCATGGTAGTTGTTTATACAAATTTAAAAATTTAAGGAAATTCAATAACAACTTTTGAAAGTAAGAGAGAATTAATATATGATGTTAATTATGTTTAGCATACCCTACTGGTTCAGTTAACATAACCCTTAGCAAGTGAGCCACTTGTTCATTGGTTATTACTCACATTCTTTAAAATTACAAATAGAAAATATCCTGATAATATTATGAAGTCCCACTTATAATTTTAAAATAGCATGTGATAATTTTAAAAAATATAAATAATAATTTTCATCTTTCAAAAGAATTATTATTTCCTTTAGACCCGTAAGTGACAATTTTTCCAAGCATTCTTTGCTACGTACGCTGTGTATTTCATATCTCGACTTATTTTTGCTTACAAATCTTTTTAGATCAAGTGATAATATGATATATATCCGCATATATATAAAAACATTATACATTTTATTGATCTGAAAAAATCTAACTACATTTAAAGTAAATTAAAAAAATAGCCGCGTACTGTATATATATATATAGGTATATACCCATACAAATACAATAGTGTACATACAGCCAGCATTGCTGGCCTCAAGCCAGTCTTAATGTTTTGATTAACAAAACTGATTATTTATTTGAAACCAAAAAAAAAAAAGTGAAGGATCCTGCAACCTTCCTTGAAATTGTTACTTGAATTCAAATTTGTCTCTACTAAAGGCGGCCATTTAGTATGCATAAAGAAATATTTATTGGAAGTTATATTATTTCTTCTGGTCTTATATATAGGATCTTTGTTTTAGTTCTAAATATAGGACCCTTTACAATATATGAGGTAGCATTTATTATACATTTCTAAAAAATATTCATATTTAATGTATCTAAAGAGAAAAAAATTAAATAAGGGTAATTTTGGAAAAATATTAGAATTTTTAGAGAAATTGAGATAGTTAATTAGTTTTAATTTTAATTCCTAATTCACTTAATTCAGTTAAAAGGGTGTTATATTAAGAATTAGAGGAAGTATCTATTAATCATGAAAGTATAGTCTACCTTATATTTTGTGTAACGTACGAAACCGACCTCTAGTTTTGTACAAGTCTTTGAATATTTTGAAAAGTAATGGTATAATAGTCAATTTTTTATCTTTAAAATCATTTTTAATTCATTCATACAATATATGTGCCATTTACATCGTTTGAATTTAATTTAAGATTTTAATTAATTTATATTTTATATTTAATTTAAAAAAATGACCATCAATTTTTAAGTTAATAATGAAATATAATTTAATAATTAATATATCAATATATAATATAAAATTATAACAAATTATACTATTTAAACTCAATAAATGTATAAAAATACCTCGATATAATGTATAAAAAACGTTTACTATATTAATACAGGGGAACCCACTTAGCAGGAAAAGTCATTCGAATAAAGCAATTAATTAATTAGTCCCTTCGGGCCATCCGATAAAATTGGAAAGCAATTAATTAGTGGTTCGGCTTTTGGCAAGTTTGCAAAGGACGCAAGAACATTAATTGCCTCAAATTCAGGTTTCTTAGTGAAGATATTAAAAAAACTACACCACCCAAAAACAAATATGATACTAAATGTTGTGGTAAGATGATTGGCCTTTGGCCATTATTAACCTACAAACTAGTAGCAATTATATAGGGAATAATAATAATCGATTAATGATCTAATTTCTTCGTGTCCTTTTTATAAAAAACTTTTTAGAATTTTTTTTTATTCTTTTTATAAAAGACTATGTAATGTTTAGTAAATTTTTTTTATTTTATGCTCATCATTTATTTTTTCTCATAAATTGTTATTAGATTTTTTAAATAAAAAAAACACTCTCAATTGATCAAATGACATTTAATATAAATTATATTATTATATTAAATAGGGGTAAAAAGGAAATATTTAATTTTTTATTTTAGGATTTTAAAAGATAACTAATTTTTTTAACTTATGTAAAGTAGTTGAAAATCCATTATAAAAAGGATTGGAGGGAGTATAATTTATAATATTAAAATTTTATATTTTAAAAGTTAAAATTTTTCTCAATGATAATAAATTATTATTATTATTATTATTACTACTACTATTAAATTATAATTTATTATCTCTAAAATTATATAACTTGATTTCTTATATGTTACAAAGTTGTTTTCATCTATGTGCCTGTTTTGATAATTCACATAAGTACTTATGGAAACAGATAAGTGATTATGTAGAGAAATTACTAAACACAAGTTGCTTTTTAATAAGCATTTATGCATCAAATAAGTACTTATGGAAAAAACTAATTTTTTCTACTTATGATAATGATTTATCCTCTCATAATCACTTATTTCACTTTTCCTTCTCATTATCCACCCAATAATCACTTAAACTCCCAATATCCAAATATAAATTACTTTTGATATAATCACTTATTTTCATAATCTATTACGAATAAACATTTATTCTCATAATTACTTATACATAAGTCAATCCAAACATACCATAAATAATAATAATAACAAATTCCACTCATTACTATTGTAATATTCAGAAGATAAGGTTGTTATTTTAAAGAATATTAATTGTAATTCTGTAAAGGACCAATAATAATTCATTTATATATTTTTTAATTAAAAAATGATAAAGATCATTATCAGTCTTATAGGGTCCTTTTCTGGAGAGTCAAAAGGCATTCATAACTCACTTAAGTCAAAGTAAGTTGAAATAATACTACTCATTTCTCAAGGGCATTATAACCAAAACTTCATGTGCTTCTGAAGTTACAGCTCAACCTTTTAACCTAACCATTATTATTATTATTATTATTATTATTATTATGAATTGAAAGTTCCACTAGCTCATAGGGTCATATATGTATAAATATAGGTACCATAACCAAATAAATACCATACATGTGAAAACAGCTGAAATTGACCTGTGCTTCCTCCTGCTGCTTCATGCCATTATTAGAGAGAGAGAGAGAGAGTTAAAAGGAGGACGGTCTCAAAGTTCCATTAATTATCAGGCCAAAAGAAAAAAAAAAGTTTTCTATTATCGATTGTGCTTCATGATAAACTTTTTTAGGGTTAATGTATTCAAATTGGTAGAAAAAGATGTCAGAAGTAAACCTTCAATAAAATAGGGTTATGATTTTGATATATTTATTCATGATTGACTTGCTCATCCACTTCTTAGGTTACCTAAGAAATTTTTCTAATCCAATTTATCTTACAATAAAGTGACATATATAGTGTTTGGAAGTTTTCTTGTTACCTAAAACTTAAAGTGATATTATATAATATTAGGAATTGAATTAAGTGACATGGTTAATATTTTGATTGATATTCTTGTTTTGTAAAGTGTTGCGGAACTGTTGGCAATAAAAAAAAGTGCTGTGGGACTTGTTCTGTGATCTTCAAAAGCTAATTAGGGACTAATTTTAGTCAAGGAAATTATTGTTATGCGTTGAAAAAAAATCGTACAAAATCAAAATTCAAATAATAAGATGTTTCAATGTTCGATGCCCCAAAAGTTACAGGAAAATACTAATTATATTTATTTGTTTTGATAATCAAAATTCATGTCTTTAATGAACTGTAACTTGTCCTTTTTCGATTTTCTTTTTCCAATATTTGTCTCATTCATCATTAATCTACTCAAAGGTTCCTTCCTCCACGTTCAGTGAATCTTCTAATATATATTTGCATTCCAAGGTAAATGAATAATACATTTAGGAAGAACACAAGGGTTAATATTTCAAAGAAATTGGGAGAGTGGGTGATTTTTTTTTTCATTAAAAATTGAATGATTTTCAATGTCTCTTATTTTATTCATGTCATTTTGCTTCCTTCAAGTTTAAGAACTTGGATGGGTTTTTAAGTGATTATAGAGTAGAAAAAAGTGATTATACTATCAGTTTCCAAACGTAACCTAGATAAAAATAATCACTTATGATTATTTAAGTAATTATTTCTATAAACTACTTTTTCCAACTTATGACAATCACTTATTTTCTCATAATCACTTATTTTACTTTTTCTTCTCATTATCTACCCAATAATCACTTAAACCCTAATATCCAAACACATTTCTTTTCTCAAAATCACTTCTAGGGTAAAAATATCTAAACACAATTCATTTTTGACATAATCATTTATTCTCATAATCTATTATGAATAATCACTTATCCCCATAATCACTTATATATAAATCTAATACAAACACACACTAAGATTAGAATCTCTAGCCAAAAAAAAGTTTAAGATTAATTAGAATCATTAATTTATTTAACTGAATAAAAAATGATGATTAGCTTTTGCATGGAGTATATGCAAATTAGCTTTCAAAAATAAATAATAAATAAACAAAGGGTTAAGAACTGTAGTGATTATGGTTAGGTAGTATTTGGTGTAACATTTTCTAATTAATAATCTTAATTTAAATGATTAGTACATGATTGAGGATGGCATCTACCAATCTGTGCTCTTTTTCTTCTCCCATGTACTATTGATAAAGACATTCTAAAAATATTATTATTGTTATTATTATGTAATTGCATGAATTTTGAGTTACATATAAATAATTTTTTTTTCAAAAGTTAACAATGAATTGTTCATAATTTTTAAATCTCTATTTTTTTATTTTCAAAAGCTAATTAATTTGTTATTTCATTAATGAAATCATGACATATTAGAAAATTATCTACATGTAATTAACTTAAAGTTTAAAAGATTATCCGTATATTGGCTAAAACAAAACTATTTGTATAAAAAAATATATGGTGCCTGTGTAGATGATTACAGCTTAACCAACACTATACATGAATATAGGTATAGATTCAAATAAAAATAAATAATTAATGCTGTAAACTGAATTTGTGGGAATTAATGGTAGGCAGATCCACCATATTGTCCTTCCCACTTGTTAGATAGCTTGTCTCATCTGTTCAAGTTTGGACTAATCTCATTTTTTTCATGAGGCTTCATAATGGCAAATTAAACTTTAATTATATATTTAGTCAAGGACAAATATGATTAATTATGGCTTCATCATCTTCTTTTTCTTCTTTCTTTTCTGTTTTGACAATTTTTTTATTTGCACATGTCCTATTGTGTCTGTATATATATATGTGTGTGTGTGTGTGTGAAATTACTGTTATTATTGAAGTCGATCATGAACCAAATACAAAGCTTTCATAGGAAAATTAAAAAAAAAAGTTATCATTTTTGTTTTTCACAAAACAAACAAAGCCGAAGGGTTTGATAGGTTTCCTTTATTCAAAGACAAGACAACGTACCATAATTTGTGAGATATATATACCTGGCTATATCAATAAAATATTAAAATTATCGCCCACAAAAATCAAATCCACAACTTTTCGTGTCAACTAAATAATCATCATACATATATATTACAAAAGTTGAACCCTATCATGCTGATGCTGTCTCTATAATCTTTTTAACTGTAGTGTATCTTTATAATATTCTAAATTTATTCATTACTACTGTTAACACCAATATAATATATATATATAAACTAAGTTTTTTATGCTGCTATTTTATTCTTGTCTTAAAGTACATGTCAAAAAACTTTGAAATAATCTTCTAACTTTTTTTATCATTCTCTAATTGATATATAGGTTAAAAAAATCTTTTTTCTGATAATTTTTTTAATGAAGACAATATTCATTAAATTATGTATATGCCAAATATATATGTGTTTGTGTTTGTGTACTATATACACACACAGTGATAGGCAACTAAAAGGAGGGTGAGATATGAATGGCTTGGATGCAAGGTAATAATAAGAAGAAGACGGAGAAAATGACCAATAAAATTTCAAGAGTGATATATAATAACGCATTTTACTTTTTTTTAATTAATAATGATTGAAGGGAAATTTAAATTGTTTGGTTGATTATTTTAATTACATGGAGAATAACAAATAATATATTAACATGCAATATTCTTGTTGATGTCAAACCAAAAAAATACATGTTTTAATCATTTTCTCTTTAATAGATGAATATATAATTATACAGAGAAGGCATTGTAGCATTTCTCAATACATGGCGATTCAAGCAACTCATTCTCTTATATCTTTCAACAGTGATAGAAAACTCAAAATATCAATATTATCAATTAATTTGGATTATAAGAGATAAGCTCTTGTAATATGATTTTTTTTTTCATTCAAAAAGCTCAAATTCAAAATATTAATTAAAATGTATTTAATCTCTCTTACCATTTTTGGCCTGAAGTCTCTTACCAATCAACACCACCAAGGTTAGTGATATATTACTCTTTTTAAATGCTTGATTATATAATTGCAAAACAATTTAGTTTTAAAATAAAAAGTGACCCCTTGGGTTGATATATATATATATATACACACACAACAGCAAAAACATATTAAGAATAATTTATGAAGGTATAAAAGGCAGGCTAAAATATAATAACCACATATATATAGTGACGAGATATCAAACATGTATTAAATTTATTGTGGTGGAGATTGATTAAATATTATGGTTATGATTATTGAAGCTTTTAGACAGTTATTCCATATGCAAATTGGAAATGCAGTGAGAATGTTGGTTACTACTGCTACTACTACTAAGGACAATTATTATTATTATTATTATAAAAAAGGACTTGCTTCCCTTTTACTCAATGACTCTCAGATCCAATTCCCAGGGAAAAAAAATCATGGCATCAATAGTATGCTTTTCAAGTACTTGTGGGGTTACCTTCACATCTTTGTGGCTGAGAAAAAATATAGTTAACAATTTAAGTTGATTTTTTTATATTAAAAGATCTAAGATTTTAAAATTATTTTCGAGTAATTACAAACCGAAACTTTAAACTGTAAAGGAAATTTACAGTTCTTGACTCGTTAAGTGGAAATTTTCTCATTTAAAAACTTTTTTCAGTATAAAAATTTTTAACTCGAAACATATTTTTAATTTATTTTTCATTGTTGTTTTATTTTATGTATGAAATGACGTAGTATTTTGATTTTTCCTGTCACCATCTTTGCCAGTTTGATTTTTTTTTGGCCTGAATTTTTGGCAGTTTGACTTTAGTATAATACTTTTATCATATGGGCTCCTCTATAACTGAGCTTGAACAATCTTTTCCGAAAAGAAGAAAAATAACAACAAAACCTATAAAAGAAAAGGCTACTTTGTTCACATGTAGATGTTGGCCCAAAAAAAACAAAGGTTCAAATGGATACCTATTTGCCCAAAAAGTTCAAGGCCTATTCTGGTGATTTATTCAACTAGGGGCTGCCCAAATGCTCAAAGGGCCAACACATTGTCGTCCATCTTACAAAGTGTGTACTTTGGTATTTACAAAAAAAGAGTGCGCATTTTTTGGTACATATGGATAAACATTTAAACTAAATTAAACTAAAATCCAATATTATCATAATTGGATTGGGTATTAAATTAGACAAGATATTAGTTTTAGTTTTAATGGTTTAACTATGATCTATCGAGATCAGATCGGTAGTGATTAAAATAATATATTTAAAACAAATAGTATAAGTTTAAACAAATTTTATAACTTAATTAAAATCTCAAACTAAATAATACTAACTATTAATGTATTATTCATCACAAATAAATTATTAATAATTTTCATAATTCAATGTTTAGATATAAATAAATTAATATTTATCTATAATCACATTTTGAGTCTAAAATAATAAAATAATAATCAATTATTATATTATTTATTAAGCAAATATAAATTTTTAATAATTATATATTATAATAATGCTTATATAATAATTAAAAATATTTATACTAAAAATGATGTCATTTTATCTTAAAAACCCAAAAAAATATTTTAATTTTTTTTAAAAAAATAATATAGGAGAACCGGTCATGAATTGTTGATCACCGATTCTTATCAGTTTTGAATTCTCCTAATCCTCTTCTTTAACCGGACCGGACCAGACACTGGTTCCTAGTTCAACTAGTTGAATGTGCTGTTCGATCTGGTTCTGATAATATTGCTAAAATCTATCCATTATAATCAATAAAATCCTGCTACAATTACAGTTGGGCTCTATTTATGGAGTTTTCTTAAAGGCGTACATTCACATGATTTTAAATTCAAAACATCATGTTTAAGTGACCATAACCCTTGTCACTAGACCCAATGCCCCATTAGTGATTGATATTGTAGTTTAATCCATTTTTTATCAACTTGAATATTACTACAATGGCTTTACCAAAATAAGAATATTACTACAATGAATTAAGGTACTAAAAACCAAATAAGAGATTAATTGGTCAAGGCTCTGGTTCAAGGTTTAATGGTTCAACTGTGATTCAACCAAAATTAAATAGGTAGTAATAAAATTAACAATTTTTTAATTTTATAAATTATATAGAAAATTAAAAAATATTATTAATAAGTTTTATAACCTAAAATTTGAATCTAAACAAGTTAATATTAATTCATAATCATATTTTGAATTTAAAATGGCTAATTAATATTATTTTTATATTATTTGTTAAGTAAATTTATCATTATTAATAATTATGTATCATAATAATGTTTATACAATATTATAATATAGAAAGAAAAAATTATACAAAAAATAATACTATTTAATACTAAAAATAATATTATTTTATCTTAAAAACTATAAGCATTTAAAAAAATTTGAACAAATATTACCAATTCAATTGGTTTTTCACCGGTTTATTATTGATTAGTGATCGGTTTAACTAGTTTTTCACCGGTTCTCACTAGTTTCGAAACTAGCTGATCATCCTCTATGTCTAGATCAGACTTGACACTGGTTCTCAGTTCAATCAGTCAAATCGGTCAATCCAGTCTAGTTTTTGAACCTTGCAATGAATTAAAAAATATATTATTATGTAATTGTGACATAATTAATTACTTTGAAAGCTATTGATTATTAAATGAGTTAATATTTTATGTAATTATTTAATAAAATGTTATTATTTATCTAATAGTTGTTGTGTTTTGAACTGAATATGGTATTCTCGATTTCTTAGTATCACCAATTTTTTTTTTTTCAGTTTAAGCACTTGGATTGTTCAAACTGCGATAACATTCAGCAAATATTTTGTGAATACATAAAGTTTTTTCCCCCCCTTAAACCAACATCAAATAGGAACCGAATACACTAAATTTATGTAAAGAATATACTCAAATTAAAATTAAAATTAAAATTATTAAAAAAGACATAGATTATGTTGTTTAAGTTTTAACGCGTGAAAGGTTTCAAAAAGTACTTTCACAAAAGAAAAGTCCATGCCGCGTATGCCCAGAAAAAAAGATATTTTTCTTTGGTCAGGGAGAAAAAAAATTAAAAGAAAGCGAAAAAAAAAGAATGGCCATATGGGTCTCTACTCTCTAGTGGCTGGTGGGTCAAAGACGACAAAAAAAAAAGAAACCAGACACTAATGGACCAATTTTTTTGACCAAAAATTAATTGACCCATGTGGAAAAATTTGGGCCCTACCTTATCCTTCGGCTCATTTCTTTGACAAAGAACTAAAAACTATAGTTTTTCAAACAGAAATAGAATACGTTGAAAGGTTGACTTCTTTTTTTTTCGTTTTTTTTTTTTTACCCCCATACGACGCTTCTCCCTTTGCTAGTTGAAGTTAAGGTTGAAGGTATTAGAGGCATATAATGACACGGCTATATTAAAAAGTATTTCAACTCTGACATGTACGATACAAGGTTTGCATATGGCTTCAACATTGTCTTAACCAAAAATGTGTCATGTTTTTTTGTTTTTCAGTCAACTGTTTCGTTAGTTCAATATTTTAAAAAAGTAATGTAAAATAAAGAAGAAAAAATAATATTTTAATTATGAACTTGACAAAGTTAATGATAAATAATAAAACAAATCAAACTAAAATCTAGACAATCTAAAATACTATTTGCAAAGTCCAAGACGCTTATTTGTTTGCATGACTTGAATAATTTTATAGTCTTTATTTTTTTTTTAAATAACGTAGATTGTTAAATAAGAAGTTTTAAGAATTAAATTAACCTGTGTCGGTATTTGTTTGTCTGTATGTTTGAATATAAAATAGATCTAGTTGGAAAGAGTTTACCTTTTGACTTCAGTACCTTGAGAGATTAATCATTTGTTTGGTTTTCAATTTTGAAAAAATATGTCAGAATAAATGAAGTTTGTAAAAATAAAATTTGATAAAAATAAATTTATTATAAATTATTATGTTTAGATATTCTTTTTGTAGAATCATAGTTTGACAAAAAATCTGTTTGGATAATAAAAATTAAAAATACTTTTAATGGTATAATGTAAAATCGGCATCTATTTCCTTTTTCAAAATTATTATTTTGTTAACACAAAAGTAACTTTTTCTCTCATTTTTTAAAATTATAGTTTAACAAACTTTTTATTTTGTAAATAGGCATATTGTAACCTTACAAATACATTTAGTTGGAAAATCATGGTTAAAAATCATAATTTTCATAAACATCAACCAATCAGGAACTAAGTGTTGCTGTTTGACAAAGGATACTACAAGTCTATGAGAAGGGGGAAAAAAAAAGAATTACTGGCTAATTGCCTTTCCAACACACATAATGGTGCGCTTGGTTGGTGGGAATGGGATGTAATAAGCATTGTAAGGAATAGAGAATAAAGCTTTGTTTTCATTCTATCCCCATGTTTGGCACATTTTTCTTCTAGAACCACCCCATTGCAATGGGAATAGGTATTCAAGGGTCTAGGAATGGCTCTTCCATCACCTCATCTGAGAAATGGATTGGATGGGATTCCTGAAATGAAAAGTGAAATGCCGAAATTGCCCTTATTTTCTGGAAAAATGTGTTGCTTCATCACTCCTGCTTGCAACCTCCAAATAACATTCCGCTTCTTGCATTATTAAGCCAGCAAAGCATCTTCTTTTATTACATGATAGTACTTTTTACATGTAAATTCTTGTAAATCCTTCCCAACATTATTCTCTTTATTTTCTTTTTTTCACAAATATAGATAATATTTTTTAAAAGAAATAATATTAAAAATATTTGTAAAAATTAAGAAAATTAAAATTAAATATTTTACTATCTTTTTTATTAAATAGATAAAATTTTGTAAATAATTAAAAAATAAAAAACAAACATTTTAATATATTTTTATACTAAAAGCGTTATTGTCTAACTAGATACAAATGTCTATCTCTTTTTATGACATAACAAACATACTTATTTCATTCCATTAATCTTTATTTCTATTCTCATTCTTATTCATATTCTTATTTTCATTTTTATTTCTATAAAATAATTCTTTAAATCAAACCTAGCATAAAAGTAACCTTTTATTAGGAAAGCCACGTAAAACTAGTAAAATTATAGATTTTATGTTTTTGTTGAATTTAATATATTAAAACTTTAGCTTTTTATATAAAATTAGGTGGGTCCCATCGAGTTTGAAAACTAAATTACACTTTTGATAACTGATGAAGAATACGACTTACTGTAGATTTAAAATTTAATATTGGTATTACTGGATGATTCAAACTATCAAAGTATATTTTTCAAATCAATATTAATAGAGTAAAAAATAGTGCAACTGATCTCACACTCCTCTAGTTTAAAACTCTTTATGATAATAATTAGTATGCAAGATTGATCTTTTTTTTTTTTGGTCTTGAAAGAAAGATTGATCTTGAGGATTACTGAAGAAATAGATTGAGGTAGGCATATAAAATAGGCAAACTATAATTAAATTAAGATATCCCAAACTTGATAATCATGTTGATAGCCCATTTGGTTTAATTATCAGGGGTTAGGTGATGTAATATAAATGGTGTGAGACCATGGTGATTTCATGAAAGTTTATTTAGTATAATATTTAGATATAAGATGATTATGTTTATCTTTTAGTAAATAAAAAAAATATAAATAAATGTTAAAATATCATTTTGTCCTTAATAGAAAAAAATGGGAAAATGGGGTTTTGAGACCAAAAAAAAAGGAAGATATTTGGTTTTTTTGTATCAAATGATTTTTTTAAAATATATTATAGGTTCAAAAAATTCTATTCTCACCCCAAAAAAATCAACTTTGTTCCCATTTCCCACTTTTCCCAAAAAAAATCCCCTTCCTTGCCCGTCATCCTCTTCAAGCATCACTAGCGACATCACTACTACTACCACTCACCCACATCATCACACCACCATTCCCCTTCCTTCATCTTCCTTCTTAGCCCTCAAGTTAGTAGCTCATTAAAAAGAGGGGAAAAAATAGACGAAGGTTCAAATCTAGCGGTGAATGACGAGAACTGAAGCGTGTTCCAAATTGGCAATGAGATCTACAACTTCAAAGATGATAGACAAACTTCAAAGATTTATAGAAGGTAAACTTGACCTTGAATGAGGAGAAACTTAAACAACAATGGATGAATATGAACTTTAAAGGTGATGTTGAAAGAACAAGATAGTGGAGGGAGGAAGGAACGGTGTTGGTTGAAGGTGGAGGGAGGAAGGAAGAGGCTAGGCTAGGATAGAAGAGGGATGGAGAATGAAGCTGTTTTTGAGATTATTTTTTTTTATAGAAGATATTATGATATTTTATAAATGTTTATTTTGAGATGATTCCCTTCACATAGGAAATTGGAAGTGAAGTTGATTACTTTAATTGAGGTGATAATCATCACCTCATGTAATGGTGGTCACATAATTTTAGAGCAATCAAACAAAGCAATTGGTGTAATCTAAAAACTAATATCTCACTTAATCTATTAGAGAACCAACTAAATAGGTAGTAAGTTGTAGTGCACACACACTTATAAAAAATATTAGAAATTTCATTCTAAAACAAAAATTACCAAACACTTTATAACCAAAAAAAAAAAAATTCAAAACAAGAAATCAACCAAAATCTGAAGAATATTTATATTTGACCAATAAGTGGTATAGTTATGTGATTCATATGTTCATAAATGTTGAAGTTTGACTTCAAGCATATTAGTTTTCACGTCTTTTTCGTAATTTCATGCATGATTTGAATAATATGAGATATGCTTAAATTTATAAAGGTTTCTTACAGATAAAATATACACAAATGTTTAAATTTAGAATATGACAAAAATTTATTCAATAATAATATTGATTTATTTTATTGAAAATATAACTTACTGAAAAGGATTTTTAAACTTTTTATCTTAATTGTTTAATTTTATGATAAAAATTAAATTTTAATTTATTATAATTTAAAAAGTTCCTATTATATTAGTCAAACAATTATTAAATACTTATTTTATTATATAATAGATAGAATAGATATTTTGAATAAACGTAAGTGTGGTTTTTTTTTTTTACTACAAGTGTAATTAAAATTTGATTTTTACTACAAGTGAGGTTATTGTAGTGCATTCATTTTTTAATTTCAGGGCTGGTGACTTTAGATTTCAAAATAAAAAGAAAGGCCTTACAATTTAAATCTATATATAAGAAGAGTAAATTATTCTAAATTATCAAGTGATTAATTAATTAATGATATTATTTGGCCAAATAAAAAATCAATTAATTATATTAGGTGTTTAAACTCTTTAGTAACTTATAAAAAATAAATAATGATAACATAATTTTGATTTTCTTTTAATAAAAAATTATTTGTGAATATTTTTTATGTGAAAGCTAAAAAAAAGGAAGACATTTCGGAGGGTGGTCTTTCCGATCCCATAGGAGCTTCGTCGCACGGAGGCAGTGGGGGAGAGGACATTCCCCGAACGGCAAGCGTGTCTTTGACCCTGCTTACTGTCTCTCCTCCCCCCATATTCATTTTCCTCTGAATTTCATTTTATCATCACCGTTCGTAAATTCATAATTCATTATGAAAACGAAAGGAAATTAAATTTTTAAAAGCAACAAAAAAAGTTAAAGGAAAGCAGAAAAAGAAGAGAAGACTCAGTAGCATGCATTGACTTGGTCGACTCTCCCTTCTACAGTCCACTTTGCTATGCCTTGCAAATTTTAAGACTCCGCTCCATATCTTCTTCGTTTGGGAGCATTTTCAGCTAAGTTCATCGACACCCATATGAAATAACAGCTCCAGATTCCGTTAAAATTGGGGGAGGAGAAAGGTGGAAGCTGCCCAGAAGGTGATCGCGGAAAATCTTCAGAGTCCATTGGGTCAATGAGGTCAACATGCTTGTGAGCTTATGCCTGGATATGAAGCTCAAGGGTTTGTAGTTGAAGAGAATGAGACGTATGGAGGGGGTGATTTCATTTTTCAAGGGTGTTTTACTCCTTTGTGCAATTTTGGTGTTTGATTTGGTGCTAAATGTGTCTGGTAATGCCGAAGGTGGGTGGTAAATTTTTGTCCTTGCTCTTTGGTTTCTTTAATGTTTCACACACACACACACAAACAATAAATGGGTGCTTTTAGTGCACTGAGATGGGAAAATTCACTATTTCGCTGATCTGCTTGCTCTGTTAGCTATGTTACTTCTTGTTTGAGTCTGATTGACAAGTATAACTAGAGGAGTTAATAGGATTTCCTGATGGAGCAGCTTTTTCAATGTTCTAACTGAATCCTTCTCTGACTTTAATGTTTTGTTGGAGTATGAACAGAGATGATTCGAGGGTTTTCTTAAAATTCGTTTTTACATTATATATGCTGGTGCTGGCTTGGGTTGATTTTCCATAATATACGGCAGGCGAAATTTTATTTTATGCTCAGAGTTCTGACAAACTGTTGGGTTCTTTCTTCCTTCAGGGTGAATTGATGGGTCTGAGTTTTGTAAGACCTGACCATCTTGGAATGGCTTGTCAAAATGTTTTTGATATTTAGAAATAGGGCATATTTTACTTTTCGTTAACATATATCTTTTAATGTTTCCCCTATTATTCAGGATTATGACCAATGATGAATTGAGAAAGTATCTCTTCATGCTTCTTCTTCCTGTATTTCTCACTTTCCAGTGCAGCATAAACACTGACACCTTGTCTAATTAAATATCTTTAACTATTATAATATACTTGGCCCCTCATAATCGTGGGTTACTGAGATGTTGCTTGGATAGCATAGTTTATGATTTAATTTCAAGAATTTCAGCACCTGAAAATTGCATTTTTATATGACAGGTGATGCCTTGAATTCATTAAAGAGCAGCGTGTCTGATCCTAACAATGTTCTTCAGAGCTGGGATGCTACCCTTGTCAATCCCTGCACATGGTTTCATGTTACATGCAATAGTGATAATAGTGTGACCCGTGTGTAAGTTATTTCTGGGATTTTTATCTATCATTTATGACCTTTTGTGCAGATGTTAAAACAAATTTGTCTTTGATTAGTGATCTTGGAAATGCCAACCTTACGGGTCAACTAGTTCCACAGCTTGGTCAACTCCCAAATTTGCAGTACTTGTAAGTTGTGAATCAGATATGATTCGTTTTACATATTTGCATCTTTTTCTAGGCGGATTATGATATGACATTATTTCTTGAGCCATTATCTCTTCTGCTCTTCTTTGGTGATTTTTCACTTGATGATTTTGCCTACAGTACCTTGGCTGGCTTTATTGAGTAGGCTGGCATTTCACTTTCTTAGTATGATGCCTTATAGCTTCAAACTTGAGTGCAATTCATTGCTCAAAGTATTAAATTCTCAGACTAAGCGTTTCCTATCTTCACTGTCTTTGCTGCTATCTTGCAAAATTAAGAGGCTCTACTTTGTCCGTCTATCTATCCATTTTTTTCATTCTATTTGATCAACACGCTATAAATGGGATATATTACTTGAGTAAAAAAAGTCCTTATACACGTAATATTTGAATATCTGAATATCATGCTACACTAACCTACTACTTGTCTTTCCTTCTTACTACTCACAGGTACTTGTCTAGCTATCTATCCTTTTAAAAAAAAATTCTGGGCTGTTTTTCTTTCATCATAAACTTTGAGAAGAAGACTTTGCTTTGAATGTGAAAGTAGAGCTGATCAATTTGATACGAGTGCTATCAATCATTTGTTGTGTAATTTTTATTGACCCATTGCATTTCATGCCTAGTTCAAAGCATGAAAATGTAAATTGGTAGTCCATGAGAGCTCATTGAATTGCTGTTGTTCATGATATAAGTTTTCATTTTCAAGTTACATCACTTAATATTATTAACAATTTTTTGCCACAGAATCAACCAAATTTTTTTGTTAAATTATTCTTTTGGTCCCTATATTGGTCCCTATCATTACAAAATTTGCAACTAAGTCCTGATAGCCATCACATCACTATAAAATACCTAACGTTTAGTTGCCTAGTAGTTGATGATCTAAGTATTACTACTAGGAATGTCGAAAAACAAGCAAAACAACAATGCTAGGGTCTTAAGGTCACCTACTCTTAGTTAATTTGAATTTTATGACTCCGATTCGTTACAATTAATTGATGTATCACATGAATGCAAAGTCCTAAACTATAAACAATATCTTTTGCGTAGAGTTAACTAACTTGAATTAATTTTGGCTTAAATATGCTTGATTAGAACCTACTCAATAAATCTTTTTGCTCCTTTCAATTATCAGATTGACTCACCAAATATACTATTTCCTGCTGATGTAACTTCCCTTCTTGGTTACTCACTACAATTAGAGATATAATTGAATAAAGGAAAGCTCCACCTTTCAGTTCTGTGCTTTTAACAAGACTTTTAAAAGTAAAGTTTCACTTCTCCTTATGTAGCTAAACAATTAATATCTAGAACAATTACGCAAGGAAATAACATATATTCAACATGAAACAGAAAGATATTCAAAATATCCATATCAGGAAATCAAAGTTAACATTAGAGAAAGCTACTCCATAGAGAAAATAGAAGAAAGTCTAAAAGGAGAGAAAGATGAAAGGAGGTAGAGGGTAAGGTTGAGATGCACTTTGTCATAGAGCATTCTGGTTCATGCTTTATTCTCCTCCTAGGGTTGCCAAAAGTAAAAATCTTTGTGTTGCAAGAGTTTCCAGATTTCCTATTTTGTCCTTGTTCTACGTTACTTTTCTATTTTCATCAACCCTTTAGATATGGGGACTTTCTGAATAAACATTTATGAGTGAAGAACAAAGAGTTTCCTAATTGTAGCTGTCTTTGATGTATGATGACTTCCCTATTTTGCTTTCCTCGCAACTCCAGGAAGCTTCTTTTCTCTTCTTGCAAGGATGTCCTATTTTGGTTTCTCCCTCTCCAATGGAAGTTTAGAAATCATACACAAGATACATTGAGCCTCCAATTAGGCATATGGGATCTAGATCTTCCTTGGACTAGTATTGGACTTGTAGAAATCTGGTACGGCTTAGACTTAGTTAGGAGCCATCTTTAGGAGTTTTTAGGCTTTTGGCTTTGAGCAATATTAGACTCATTTCCTTTGGACTCTTCATGGGAGGGCTTCAAGCATCAAAACTTGGGCTCTCTTTTCTCCTTTAATTTTTCTCAAATAAATTAATAGAGTCCAAATAAGGTTTTTTCATATAAAATTTCTACTAATGGCAAGTTAACCTAGACATGATGATAAAATTGGAAGGAGTAAAGTAAATCAAATAGGCGAGTCTGTATTATATATTTTGAAAATGTATATAAAATTGAGATTCATCAATTAGTACATAGTATTGTATAGTATACCACACCCCTATTTGTGTAGAAAAAGACATGAAATCTAAATTGGTTATTATAGATCTTAGAGCCTCCCTTAACTTTTGATCTTTATTGGTTCAATTTTGAACCTTCTATCTGAAGAGGAAATAGATACAAAAAAGGAAATGATTTCAAACCTTATCCCAGCCTTTTCATTCCTCCTATGCAAAGCCAGATCTGAGAAACGTATCTACTTAGTCATTATCATGAAATATTGCTGTCTATTAGTCCTCAATCTTGTAATTCATTACTGATTGGTAGTATAACTAGATCAACTTTCTAATTCATGATGTTGATATTCTAACGCATCTTGCTCCTCCTTTAATGTTTTAAGACTCTGGATTTTATTGTGGAGCAGTTTAATTTATCAACTTTTGCTGTCTCCCCAAGCTTATGCTTGACATCGGCTGGCCTTTGGAGATGATTATATAAATTGTTGAACCAAATGTTATGTATCATGCATCATACAATCCATCAATGATTTTTTGTGTGCTTGCTTCACTTTTCACCTTATCAGCCATTAGATTTCAACCCTTCCATTCCAAATTTGGGCTCATATTCTGTCATTATCTAATTATTTGTTGGGTCTTTTAGCTCAAATCTGAATTTTTTCCCCTTTCTGTGTCAGGGAACTTTATAGTAATAATTTAACAGGAAAAATCCCAGATGAGCTTGGAAATTTGACAAATTTGGTCAGCTTGGATCTTTATATGAATTACTTATCTGGTCGTATCCCAAACTCATTGGGCAAGCTTCAAAAACTACGTTTCCTGTATGACATGCTCTTCTTAATCTCATATCTTCAATCTGCAATTTCTATTTAAATCTGTTTCAATTTTGTTTCTTTTAAAGTGATCCTGGTTAGCTGTTAGGCACTCATTGTGTACTATATTTTCCTTCTTCTTAACATCAGACTGTCATCAGCCAAATAGTTAAGGCTTTAGGCATGCCTGGTTGAGGGCAAGCAAATGTTATAGTGGAACAAAGCACCTGCTGTCCTCCTGATCTTTTTCCATGCAAATTTATGCTATCAAAGTGGATTTTAAAGGGGAAGCTTTGTTTCCCACTAGAGTGCATTTTTCGAAAAATTGAATAACAATAAGCTTGCAATTAAATGGTTTATGGTCATAATTTCTTGTATTTGAAATGTATACTGTATGTTAAATTTAAGATAAATTAATCTTGCGATTCCAAGAACAAGGAGACAATTCTCTGGATATCTTGAGACAATACTAGAAGACTAATGGAATTCTTTCATCTCACTCTTTGAGAGTGATGGAAGTGGAAGTATGCAATGAATGGATTAATCATCTTCTAACTCCTTTTTATTCCATTCCTTTAGGCCTTAATCCCATTAGTTGCTATTATATATATATATATATAAAAGAAGATAAGTCAAGGTGGCATAAATGGATTAATGTCAAATTTTGTGAGATATTTATGATAAGAACATTAAATTCAAGAGTGAATTTTTGTAATAATAAACAATTTTTTTAATAATGCAATATTATTATTATTATTTTACTGACACCAGTCTCTATAAGCGAGAACTAGCACACAATATTAATTGGTTGATTGCCCATTCAATCCCCAAATCTGGATCGCAAGTAACGTAGCCTCAGAAACTAGGTTGGTTCTGCTTTTCAGCTGAAAGAGTCTATATTCATGTCTGATGGTTTATGGCATGCTCTTATTTGCCATTACATGATCATCAGGTCAAAGGGCAAAGATGAAGGAATGTTTTTACCTTATTTGTAAATTTTCAAATATAATCATTCAGTTCTTATCTGTACTTGAAGCTAAAAGTCAATTTATGGACGCATCAGCCATGGCTAAATTTAGACATATTCAAATTCTAGCTAATTTACTTTTCCAAGTACAAGTTTATGTTATTTGCATTAGAGTGACACATTCTATTTATATAATACATGATAATTGTTTGCCCATTATCTGCGTATTCCTCTATATTAGCATACTATTATTTGCAAACTAATCCTCCCTGCTCTCTGGATAAGGCGTCTCAACGATAACAATTTGACGGAACAGATTCCCAGGATCTTGACTACTGTTAATTCACTGCAAGTCCTGTGAGTGTTTTTGCTAAATTTCAATGATCTTATACAAATGTAGATATTAAGTTATATGTATAGAGTGTAACCTCATGTTATTTATCGAATCTAGTGATCTTTCAACAAACCATCTAAAAGGAGACATCCCAACCAATGGCTCATTTCAAATGTTCACTCAACTCAGGTTGGTGCAAGTGATTTTGTTTATTTCTGGTGCTTGTTGTGGAGGGACATATCAAAGTTTTGCTAATCGCTCTGTTCCACTTAACAGTTTTGCAAATAACCCTGAACTAAACAATATAACCATCACACCTCGAAATGTTTCTCCAGCACCGCCATCTCCTTCAGGTTTGTTGATGTCTATTTCAATAATAGTTTAAATTGATGAAAGAAGTACTCTACGTTAAAGCTTTGGTTAGAGGACAAACACTCATGCACAAGCCTGTTGAGCTTGAAAAGTAGACAGTATTGGTCATATTACAACTACCTTAAATTATCGATCATCTTTGTCTGAATTTTTTATTGTAAGACTGCTTTACTGGACTTCACATGTTACCCAACGTTATGTTTTCATACTTTGTATTATGCTAACTAGATATATTTTTTTTTCTTGTGCAATGCATAGGAGAGATAATAACTTAAAATTGTTTGGTGGCTGTACTCATATTTTTAATATTTATACCCTATTGAAATATGTAAAGAAATATTGAAAGAATAAAAATAAAATTGTATGGAGTCCAATAAAATATATGGAGAAAGTTAAAAGAATGAGAAGAGGTTGCACGGAGCCTGAGTTACAGTGTTCGTGACTTTTGAATAGTGTGACTCCTTATAGATTTTATATTGATATTTGAAGAACGAGAGACAAGAAAGCTTCGTATATCTTCATTGCTCATGATCGTATCAGTATATACAAAGAGAAGGCCAAGAAAAGTGGGCCGAGATTACAGGACATAAATGCTAACAAATAAAATCAAATCTGATCCTATTTAATCTTCCTAACATAATCACTAATAAATATAAAATATTTACATATTATATTTCCACACTCCCCCTCAAGTTGGATCATATATGTTGATCATGTCCAACTTGCCAATCAAGTATTCAAACTTGTCTCGTGCTAGTCCTTTTGTTAGAACATCTGCAGTTTGCTCCCTGGTTGGAATATACTTCAAGTGAATGACACCATTATCAATCTTCTCTCTAATGAAATGTCTATCAATCTCAACATGCTTGGTTCTATCATGTTGAACAGGATTGTGTGAGATATTGATGGCTGTCATGCTATAAGAGTAGAGTGTGATTGGTAGGTTTACACTCTTCTTCAATTCCTCTAAAACCCTCTTAAGCCATATGCCTTCACATATTCCAAGAGCAACTGATCTAAATTCTGCCTTAGCACTACTTCTGGAAACTACACTTTGCTTCTTGCTCCTCCAGGTGACTAAATTTCCCCAAACAAATGTGCAATAACCAGAAGTGGATTTTCTATCATCTTGATCACCTGCCCAGTCTGCATCTGTAAATATTTCAATATTCTGCTTATTAGACTTTCCAAATAAGAGGCCTCGGCCAGGAGTGCCTTTTAAGTACCTGAGGATTCTATAGACTTCATTTAAGTGTTTTTGTTTGGGGTCATGTGAGTGTTGACTAACCATACTGACTGCAAAGGCAATATCTGGTCTAGTGTGTGACAAGTAGATCAACTTTCCAACAATGCGTTGGTATCTTCCCATGTCAACCACCTTGCCCAGATCTTCTTCATCATTGATCTTGTCAACCCGTATAGGAGTATCACTTGGTCTGCAGCCCAGCATACCTGTCTCCTTGAGAAGATCCATAATATACTTCCTTTGAGAGATGTATATCCCCTTCTTTGACCGAGCAACTTCCATGCCAAGGAAGTATTTCATTTCACCGAGATCTTTTATTTGAAACTCTTGGGCAAGTGCTCCTTTAATATGTTGAATCTCATCTACATCATCACCAGTGAGTATAATGTCATCAACATAGACTAGTAACACAGTCAGTTTGCCACCACGGTGCTTAAAGAACATCGTGTGATCACTTTGGCCTTGTGTGTATTTCTCTCCTTTTAGAACATGTGTGAACCTCTCGAACCAAGCCCTGGGGGACTGTTTCAGTCCATACAATGACTTTTTCAATTTGCACACCTGATTTGGCTTCTTCCCTGGAAATCCCGGAGGTAGCTTCATATATACTTCTTCTTTTAAGTCTCCATTCAAGAAAGCATTCTTCACATCTAGTTGATATAAAGTCCAATCAAGATTTGCAGCCAAGGATAGGAGTATTCTAACAGTATTTAGTTTTGCCACTGGTGCAAATGTTTCTGTATAGTCCATCCCATATATCTGAGAAAAACCCTTTGCAACAAGTCTAGCCTTGTACTTATGGAGACTCCCATCTGCATTATATTTAGGTGTAAATACCCATTTACAGCCAACTGGCACTTTACCTGGTGGTAAATTAACAATATCCCAAGTGTCATTCTTCCTCAGAGCCTCCATTTCCTCCATTACTGCTAGTCTCCACTCAGGCATGACCATTACCTCATCAATATTATTTGGCACCTTAACATCATCAAGGTGAGTAGCAAAAGCACAATATTTAGTAGATAGGGCCTGATAGGAGACAAACCTCTCTATGGGATGCTTAGTACAAGCTCTGGATTTCTTCCTCATAGCTATAGGGAGATCAAGATCTTCTAGACCTTCTATTGCCTCTCCTCCTGTCACATCAACTTGTTCATCCATAGTACCACTATTATCCTTACTTGGACTTGCTGCCGGATCCGACTCTTGGTGAGTGCTAGGAGCCTGAGGTACATTACCTATCTTGTTTCTTCGTGTATAAGTCTTAGTCTTAGTGTCTCCCCCTGTCTTATATTTTCCTTTGGGACTTGAACTTGGCACATCTTCCTTTTCAGGTTCAATGAGAGCAAGGTCAAGATCAAGAGGTGTAGGTATGGATTCAATGAGTTCCGAGAATGTTACAGGTGTCTCACATGATGTGTTAGTTTGAGGCGTAGCATTGGTGATAGTTTGCAATTCACTCCAATTCTCCCCCTGAATTGAAGATGGAGAATAGAAAGGGTCATCCTCATGGAAGGTTACATCACAGGAAATAAAGAGGCGTTTGGAAGTGGGACAAAGCACTTATATCCTTTTTGGGAAGCAGAGTAGCAAAGAAATATGCAGCAGACAGCTTTGGGATCAAGTTTATGGCTGTGATGAAGATGAACATATGTGGTGCACCCAAATACTCTCAATGGAAGATTGTTTTCAAGGTATGGTAGGTCATATGTTTGGTGGAGAACCTGCAATGGTGTTTTGTAGGACAAGGTCCTGCTAGGTAAGCGATTTATAAGGTATGTGGCAGCAAGGACAGCATCATCCCAATGGTATTTTGGCACATAACTGCTAAACAAAAGTGCTCGAGCTGTCTCAAGGATGTGTCTGTTTTTGCGTTCAGCTATACCATTTTGTTGGGGACTGTATGGGCAAGTGCTTTTGTGAACAATACCATGATCCTTGAGGAAGTTAAAAAGAGATTTATTGAAATATTCAGTGCCATTATCAGAATGGAGGGTTTGGATGGTAGTATGAAACTGATTTTGAATCATGTGATAAAAATCAACAAAAACTTGTGGGACATCAGTTTTATCTTTTAACAAGAATACCCAGCTGACCCGAGTATGATCATCAATGAAAGTGATGAACCATTTGGAATGAGTTCTGTTGGGAATCCTAGAAGGACCCCATAAATCACTGTGTATAGTAGTAAAAGGCTTAGATGCACGATATTGTAAGCGGGGAAATGAAGTTCTTTGATGTTTGGCCAATTCACAAGAATCACAATAAAATTGAGAACAATCTTTATTTGAACAAATTGAAGGAAACATTTGAGACATATATTTGAGATTTGGATGCCCTAAACGTTTGTGCCATAACTCCAACTCACTAGTCCTAGGGAGAGACACTTTATTACAAGACCTAACACTACTCTCTTCACTTTCATCTAGGTAATAGAGACCATCGAACTCTTTAGCACTGCCAATCGTCATCCCCGTCAGTAAGTCCTGAAAAAGACAATAAGTAGCAAAGAAATCAGCATGACATCTTTCTTCCCTAGCTAACTGATTAACTGAAAGCAAATTACACTTTAAATTGGGGACATGAAGGACATAATGAAGGGTAAGAGTGGATGATATCCTTATGCTTCCAATAACAGCAACAAAGAATTCCGTGGCATCAGCAATTTTTACTGTGAGTTCCTTCTTACATGGAACATATGTGATGAACAACTCAATATTGTCAGTCATATGATCAGTAGCTCCAGAGTCAACAATCCAGCAATTACCAGAGCATAACTGTTTGATAGTGGTTAGAGCTTTGTGAAAATTACCTCTCTGGACTACAGTAGTTGTAGGTTGTTTGCGAGGTTGTGGGTTGTTTTGCAAGGCAGTAAGCATTTCAAGGATTTTATTAAGTTGATCACCTTGTGGCTGCATGTGTAAGGAAGAAATCTCATCTAACTTAGACGTTTCAGCAACATATCCACGACCTTTACCTCTCCTTGGCTTCCAATCCAGTGGCTTTCCATGGAGATCCCAGCAAGTCTCCTTGGTGTGTCCAGTTTTCTGGCAATGTTCACATATACTTCTTCTCTTGTTATGTCTAATGTCAGTGGACCGAGTAGCAAGTGCAGAAGCCTCGAAGTGACTTGATTTGGGCACAAAATCATCCTTTAGCATCACTTTGCGCCTTGAATTTTCCCTCCTCACCATGGCAAAAGCCTCTCGAACAGATGGTAAGGGATCCAAGCTTAATATTCTGCCACGAACATCATCTAACTCAGGATTGAGACCAGCAAGCAATTCAAATAAACGTTCCTTTTAAACCCTTCTTCGGAAACGCGCAATATCTTCATGACACTTCCACTCTTCATCAGTAATTAAATCAAGTTCCTGCCAAAGAGATGTTTTTTCAAGATAATACTCACTGAGATCCCGTGACCCTTGCTTTAATTGCCATATTTTGGCTTTGATTTCAAACAACTGGGATGCATTCTCCCCATCTGAATATGCCTCCCGAACTGCCTCCCATATCTCACGTGCAGTAGGGAGAAACATAAAACTTTTCTTTACTGTGGGTAGCATCGAATTTACTAACCAGGATGAAACCATGGAATTTTCAGACCTCCACTGTGTGAAAACATTGCTGTTCGTTGCTTCTGGGACTGTTATTTCACCGGAAATATAGCCCAACTTGCCTCGACCCTCAAGCGCAAGTTTAACGGACTGGGCCCACTCTCGGTAGTTGTCTCCAGAGAGCTTCTCAGGGATGATGGACACAGTCGATCCTTCTAGGCCAGTCGGGATTGGGGTATCACGAGACTGACACTGCGAATCGAAGCCGGAGGACCCCTCAAGGCCGGACGACGCGTTCTTATTCTGCGCATCGTGCCGAGGGTTCGACTCCATTTCAGTGTCGGACGAAGCTCATGAATCACGATCGGTCTCCCCTTCCTGCTCTAATACCATGAAGAATGAGAGACGAGAAAGCTTCGTATATCTTCATTGCTCATGATCGTATCGGTATATACAGAGAGAAGGCCAAGAAAAGTGGGCCGAGATTACAGGACATAAATGCTAACAAATAAAATCAAATCTGATCCTATTTAATCTTCCTAACATAATCACTAATAAATATAAAATATTTACATATTTTATTTCCACAATATTGATATTGATACTATAGGAATCATGAAAGAGGGGTGGGGTTATATTTATACTACCCACACCACTAATTCCTTTACTCCTTTCCCTGAAGAAAAGTGTGCAGGGTGGGATAATTGTGGGATAGGAAGGTGCCGGGTCAGAATGAAAGAATATGCTCTACAATTCTGGAAAGAAGTGTGGGGAGGGAGAAAGGAAAAAGTCGACAATTCAAAGACTGCATAGCTATTTTAAATTCTTAACCAAAGCCATAGATGATGCCAGTGTGATCTGTGACTCAAATTTATTTTATATTAAATAATTGATTCATTGAAAAAGAAGGGATTTTTTTTTTGGTTCCAATTATAATGTCATCACGAAAAAATTCTTTCAATACAATGATGGTTTCCAATCAAATTATAAACCATTTTAGGCAATAGTGCTACTGGAGCTATTGCTGGGGGAGTTGCTGCTGCTGCTGCTCTAATGTTTGCAGCCCCTGCAATTGCACTTGCTTATTGCCGGAAAAGGAGACCACAAGATTATTTCTTTGATGTTCCTGGTAAGTTAAATAACCAAAAAGACAGTGCACATAATGATTGATGTTATATGTGACAGTCAAAAATTGATTTATCAACATGTTGCCCTTTTACTGGCAGCTGAAGAGGACCCTGAAGTTCACCTTGGTCAGCTTAAAAAGTTTCCCCTGCGTGAGCTGCAAGTTGCAACAGATAACTTTAGTAACAAAAACATTCTGGGTAGAGGTGGATTTGGTAAGGTTTACAAAGGACGGTTAACTGATGGTTCTCTAGTTGCAGTCAAAAGACTTAAAGAGGAACGCTCTCAGGGGGGAGAGCTGCAATTTCAAACAGAAGTAGAAATGATCAGCTTGGCTGTCCATCGTAATTTGCTCCGGCTGCGTGGTTTTTGCATGACACCAACTGAACGGTTGCTTGTGTATCCTTTCATGGCTAATGGTAGTGTGGCATCATGTTTACGAGGTATTCTTAATGTTCTACTTTAGTTATTTGTTTAACTTTTAGGGGAGGATTAATGTAATTAGCATTACCTGTACTCATATTTGGACCCTGTATATCTTTGGCATAAAAGCAGATCTTGTATTTCCTTTTCAAGTAACATTTTAGTTTTCAATGTCAAACTCATTTATTGTTTATTTTAATTTATTGTTAATGAAATATTAAATATTAATTATGCAATTCTTAGAAGTTATTTGGCACTAAAAAGATGCAAATACAATAACGTTGAAAATTATAAATAACTAAAAAAAATTTCCCTGTTAAATATTTAAACTTGTAGTTTCATATTGAAGATGTGTTTATGCATATGGGCATGCTCTCACTTGTCTCCTAATGTCTTAGATCGCCCTGAATCAAAACCCCCACTTGAATGGCGTGTACGGAAGCGAATTGCACTAGGAGCTGCTAGAGGGCTTGCTTATTTGCATGATCATTGTGATCCAAAGATCATTCACCGTGATGTTAAAGCTGCAAATATATTATTGGATGAGGAATTTGTAGCAGTTGTTGGGGACTTTGGTTTGGCAAAACTTATGGATTACAAAGATACTCATGTTACCACTGCTGTACGTGGTACGATTGGGCACATTGCACCAGAATACCTCTCAACTGGAAAGTCTTCAGAAAAGACTGATGTTTTCGGATATGGTGTGATGCTTCTTGAACTAATAACTGGACAGAGGGCTTTTGATCTTGCACGACTTGCCAATGATGATGATGTCATGTTACTTGATTGGGTATGTATTCTATTTTCTCATACATGCCATACATTTATCCAAGGTGATTTTATTGTAATTGAACAAATTTTGCTAACTGTAGTGTCATTTAGTCTCAAACGTTTCCTTATGACCAAAAAGTTTTTCAGTAGTCAGTGTAACAATGATTTTTGGGAGCCCATCCCAAATTCTACAAACCCATTTTCCAGGCTTATTGTTATTTGAGAATCCTCTTAATTTAAGACGGGAAAATGATATTCATTTTGGTAAAATAATTTTTTATCTCTAACGATAGAAGAAATCTAGACCATTTAAATGGTAAGAATTTGTTCGAAATGAGTCATTTTTCTGCTTTAACTAGAGAGAAGCGTGACTTATACCCTCTTCCTCTCTCCATGATCTGGCAAGCTGACACTGTTTTGAATCCAGGTGAAAGGGCTTCTGAAAGACAAGAAATTGGAAACACTCGTGGATGCTGATTTGGAGGGTAAATATGATGATGAGGAAGTAGAACAACTAATTCAAGTGGCCTTACTATGCACACAGAGCTCCCCTATGGAAAGACCAAAGATGTCTGAGGTGGTGAGAATGCTTGAAGGTGATGGTTTGGCTGAAAAATGGGATCAATGGCAGAAAGAGGAGATGTACAGGCAAAATAATCAAGCTCTTCACCCTAATTCTGATTGGATGACAGTGGACTCAGCTTCACATATCCCCCCAGATGAATTGTCAGGTCCCAGATGATCTTCTCAACCTTCTAACAATCCTGTCGTACCCAGAGGACCGCGCGAACCATTTGAAAGTGATAATACTCATGACTAATGCGTATGATTTTCACTGTAGTTCGTTTTTCTTCCTTTTGGGTTATCGTGTCCAGATGAAATCCCGCATCGATAATGTGATTGTTTGGAAGAAATGTGTAATTTGAACTATAGTCCACAAGTGACCATCACTTGGGTTGTACGTATTAAAAAATAGTTTAGAGTGGAGAAAATAAATGTAAGTCTGTTCCCCCTTTCAGAATTCAGATATACACGCATCACACACACATATATGCAGATTTTGAGATTTCATATTCTAGTGTTCTTGACTTTCCTTGAAATATGCTTGTCAGGATGACAATGAAATGGGTTTGTCAAATTTTGTGAAATGTGGCAATTCCAGTGGACAATTAAAGGAGAAGACAGAGTACAACTAATTGAACAAAGAAATAATAGTAAACTAGTCGCAGAAACAAAATGTTGTTTGAGCTAAAAGATCAGTGTCAGAAGGAAAGAAGTAATATGATAGAGGACATGGAATCTCTTAATAGATCAATGAACTTTGAAAGATGATCTCTTCTGTAGGTCATTTGTCTTTCTTATACACATTACACAATCAGATTGGTTATCTTTCAAGTATGTCAATGGCAATTCTAACCAAAGGATTCTCCTCTGAAGATATAGAGATAAAGGTGATGGTAATTACATGAAACATAAAATAGGTTAGATTTGCATTCCTACTTCCAATTGGAATATTAGTCAAATATACCAAATGTATTTGAGGAGAATTGGAATGTGAATAATTTATTATTCTTAATAATTAATTTTAAAAATGTTATAAAATTTTTTTAACTTGCTCAACATATTTTTGACAATATTTCGTAATAATTTTAAGAATTCCATTGATATGTTAATTTCTCAATTTTAAATTATAAGTCATTTTTGTGAAGGATTAAAATGTTCAAAATATAAGTTATTTTGTAAAATTTATGAAGTATATTTTTTATTCTTACTTATATTGGAATAGTTAAAAGAGTTATAGTAAAGAGAAATTAAGAAGGATATGATTATCATGAAGTTACAATTTAACAAGGTTAATTTTAGAGAATTATGATAATGTCTTTAAAATGTTAAAAGATTTCAACTAATTTTAAACAGCAAACTATTTTACTATATGTAAAATAGTTAAAAGTGATTTAAAATTCAAAATGTTGAGAGTAGATTTTTGGCCAACATTGATATATTTACTATATTTATAACTTCCCTAAAAGCTCATTTAATTTGATATGGATCCTTGAATTAGGCACGGATTTTTTTGAAGTTGGCTGGAGTAAAAAAAGGAAATATTTTAAATTAAATAAAAAATAGAAAACAAAGAGTAAAAAAGAAAAAGCGGCACAACTTTACCAAACTTCAAAGGATTCTTGCCCATTTAATTTTCACGAAAATCCTTGTTTAAATTTTACCAAGAATCCTTGGTTACAGACTTTAGTCTTATTTTAAAAATTATAGCCGGCCTCCTTTCAAATTATTTTTTTGGGTGCCAGAAACTTTCAAGATAATTAGATAATATCTAATGAGAGATCTTTGATGGCCCATGTTTTTCATACTCCAAGCTAGACATTATTACCAACTCACCCTACTGAACCATAAATCCCATATGGCTCACCCAATGAGAAATTACGGCTCCAGATTCCAGAGTAAAGTAAACATTGAGGGAGGAGAAAGGGGGAAGCTTCCCAGAAGTTGATTGTGGAAAATCCTCAGAGTCCATTTGGTCAATGAGGTCAACATGCTCGTGAGCTTATGCCTGGTTAAGGAGCTCATGGGGTTGTAGTTGTGGTCAATAAGAGTGATTTCGTTTTCCATGGGTGTTTTAATCCTTAGTGCAATTTTAGTGTTTGATTTCTTGCTAAATGTTTCTGGTAATTCCGAAGGTGGGTGGCAACTTTTGTCCATGTCCTTTGGATTCTTTAATGTTTAATGCATATGCATTTATATATATGCTGACACACACACCTACACAAAATAAGTGGATGCTTTTAATGCACTGAGATGGGAAAATTCATTTTTATGCTGATCTGCTTGCTCTGTTAGCTGTATTACTTCTTATTTTAGTTTGACCGACAAATATAACTAGAAAAGTTAATAGAATTTCCTGATCGAGCAGCTTTTTCAGTATTCCATTTCCAACTTGATGCCTTTCTGACTGTAATGCTTTTGTTGGAGTATGAACAGAGAGGATTGAAGTTTTTTTTTTCCTTTTAATTCGTTTTTTTATTATATATGTTGGTGCTGGCTTGATGGTCCATAATAAAGACAATTTTATTTTATCCTCAGAGTTCAGAGAAACTGTGGTGTTTGACGGGTCTGAGTTTTGGAAGACCTGAGATCTTTATTTATTATAATATAATTGGCCTTTCGTATTGTGAGCTTCTGAAAATGTTTCTGGGATAGCATAAATTGTTATATGATTTCAAGGATCTCTGCACCTCAAAATTGCTTTTTTCTCAAACAGGTGATGCCCTGAATGCATTGAAGACCAGCGTATCTGATCCTAACAATGTTCTTCAAAGCTGGGATGCTACCCTTATCAATCCCTGCACGTGGTTTCATGTTACATGCAATAATGATAACAGTGTGATCCATGTGTAAGTTGTTTCTGGGATTTTTTACCTATCATTTATGACCTTTTCTGTGTATGTTAAAAATTCTATTTGTCTTTGGTCAGTGATCTTGGAAATGCCAACCTTACGGGTCAACTAGTTCCACAGCTTGGTCAACTCCCAAATGTGCAGTACTTGTAAGTTGTGAATCGGAGATGATTTTGCTGTACAGATTTGCATCATTTTCTGGGCAGACTATGATTTTAACATTATTTGTTGAGCCATAATCTCTTCTGTCCCTTGGTATTTTTTACTTGATGATTTTACCGACCGTACTGTGGCTGGCTGTATTCAGTAGGCTGGCACTCCTTTCTTTGTATGATGCCTCTGAGTTTCAAACTTGAGTGGAATTCATTGCTTGAAGTCTTAAATTCTCAGATTTCATCTTAAATATTGTCCATTTTGACAAAGGATTTTCAATCTTCCGCCTCTCCCTATGCCCCCATCTTGCACAGTTAAGGTTCTCTACTTTGCCCATCTATCTATCCATCTTTTTCTATTTGGTCAATAAGCTATGAATATGATATATTATTTTGGGGGAAAAGCAACAGTCCTTATACATGTAGTATTTTAATATCTGAATATCATGCTACACTGCCCTACTACTCATTGGAATTTGTGTTTCCTCCTTACTTTTGATTGGTACTTTTCTTGCTACCTATCCTTTGAACAAAAGATCTGGGTTGTTTTTCTATGATCATAAACTTTGAGAAGAGGACTTTGCTTTGAACATGACAGTAGAGTTGATCAATGTGATGAGTGCTGGCAATAATATGTGTTTTATAAAATAATAGTCATTAAGGGCTAATTGAATTGCTGTTGTTAATGATATAACATATAGTTTTCATTCAAGTTGTATCATTCCATATGATTGACAAGTTTTTGCCACAGAACCAAACTATTTTTGTTAAATTATTATTTTGGTCCCTATATTTTTTTTCTCTCAATTTAAAGTTGGTTCCTATTGTTACAAGATTTGTAATTAAGTCCTTATAAGTATCAATCCTTGCATACCAATTTTGGGCTCATATTCTGTCATCATCTAATTATATGTTGGGCTTTTTTCATTTAGCTCAAATCTGATATTTTTTTCCCTTCTCTATGCCAGGGAACTTTATAGTAATAATTTAACAGGAAAAATCCCAGTTGAGCTTGGAAATTTGACAAATTTGGTGAGCTTGGATCTTTACGCAAATCGCTTATCTGGTCCTATCCCAGACTCACTGGGCAAGCTTCGAAAACTACGTTTCCTGTATGACATGCTATTCTTAATCTCATATATTCAATCTGCAGTTTCTATTTAAATCTATTTCAGTTTTGTTTCTGATTAAAGTGATTTTGGATAGCTGTTAGGCACTCATTCGGCACTACATTTTCCTTGTTCTTCTTAACATCAGACTGTCATCAGTCAAATAGTTAAGGCTTTAATCATGCCTGGTTAAGGGCGAGAGGTGTATATTGTATGTTAATTTAAAGATAAATTAATGTTTGGATTCTAAGGCCTATCCTTTGTTATCCTCTATGGCAAACAAGGAGACAATGCTCTGAATACCTCGTAAGGTATTGGGAGACTAATGGAATCTTTTTCTTCACATTCTCTGGGAATGATGGAAATGGAAGTATCCGATTAATCATCTTCTAACTCCTTTCTATCCCATCCCTTAATCCGTTAGTTGTTGGTGTATAACAAAAAAGATAA
This sequence comes from Adenanthera pavonina, assembly GCA_026686845.1. Taxonomy (NCBI): domain Eukaryota; kingdom Viridiplantae; phylum Streptophyta; class Magnoliopsida; order Fabales; family Fabaceae; genus Adenanthera; species Adenanthera pavonina. The sequence goes on from JAIVEN010000017.1 coordinate 19,637,691, forward strand.
GCTAATTTGGCATAAAATAACTTCGGATTAATGTCAAATTGTGTGAAATTTTATGATAAGAACTTTAAATTCAACAGTGGATTTTTTTGTAAAAATAGTATTTGCGGAAACAGGTTTTTTATAAGAACTAGTACATATATAAAAATATCTGCATTGGAGTGACACATTCTATTGGTATATCACATGATAATTGTTTGCCCACTATTTGTATATTTCTCTATATCAGTATACTATGATTTGCAAACTAATCCTCCCTGCTCTCTGAAATAGGCGTCTCAACAATAACAGCTTGACAGAAGGCATTCCCATGACCTTGACTACTGTTTATTCACTGCAAGTCCTGTGAGTGTTCCTGCTAAATTCTAGTGATTTTATGTTAATGTAGATATAAGTTATATATTTATATATATCAAAGTGTAGTCTCATGTGGAATCTAGTGATCTTTCAAACAACCATCTAAGAGGAATCATCCCAGTCAATGGTTCATTTTCATTATTTACGCCCATGAGGTTAGTGCAAGTGATTTTGTTTATTTCTGGTGATTGTTGAGGGTTGACATATCAAAATTCTGCTAATCACTTTGTTTTACTTAACAGTTATTTAAATAATCCTCAGTTAATACAAATAAATGCTACACCTCCGCTGGTTTCACCAACATCGCCAGCTCGTTCAGGTTTGTTAAATGTCTATTTCAACAATAATTAGAATTCTTGAAAGAGTACTCTTCCTTAAAGCTTTAGTTAGAGAACAAGCCCGTTCATGCACAAACCCATTGAGCTTGAAAAGTAGACAAAGTATAGGTTTACATTACAACTACCTTAAATTAGAATCAAGCATAACTTTCTCTGGGGGTGTCTTATACTACACACACCATTACATCCGATACTCCTTTCCCTGAGGAAAAGTGAGCAGGGTGGGATTGTTGTGGGGAGGAAGGGGGCGGGGACAGAAGTGTGGGGAAGGAGAAACAGAAGAGCTGACAATTCAAAGACTGTTTTCTAAAATTCTTTACTGTAAGCATAGACGATGCATGTGTGAGTCTGTGAGTTGAATTTATTTTTATTAAATATTTAATTCATGGAAAAAGAGGAGATTGTTTTCCAATTATAATGTAAATCATTATTAAATTCATTGAATAGAATGATAATTTTCCATTCAACTTATAAACCGTTTTAGGCAATAGTGCTACTGGAGCTATTGCTGGGAAAGTTGCTGCTGCTGCTACTCTAATGTTTGCAGCCGCTGCAATTGCAGTTGCTTATTGCCGGAAAAGGAGACCACAAGATTATTTCTTTGATGTTCCTGGTAAGTTTAATAACCAAAAAGACGGTGGACATAATGATTGATGTTGTATGTGACAGTCAAAAATTGATTTATCAACATGTTGCCCTTTTACTGGCAGCTGAAGAGGACCCTGAAGCTCACCTTGGTCCGCTTAAAAAGTTTCTCCTGCGTGAGCTGCAAGTTGCAACAGATAACTTTAGTAACAAAAACATTCTGGGTAGAGGTGGATTTGGTAAGGTTTACAAAGGACGGTTAACTGATGGTTCTCTAGTTGCAGTCAAAAGACTTAAAGAGGAACGCTCTCAGGGGGGAGAGCTGCAATTTCAAACAGAAGTGGAAATGATCAGCTTGGCTGTCCATCGTAATTTGCTACGGCTGCGTGGTTTTTGCATGACACCAACTGAACGGTTGCTTGTGTATCCTTTCATGGCTAATGGTAGTGTGGCATCATGTTTACGAGGTATTTTTATGTTCTACTTTGGTTATTTGTTTAACTTTTAGGGGAGGATTAATGTAATTAGCATTACCTGTACTCATATTTGGACCCTGTATATCTTTGGCATAAAAGCAGATCTTGTATTTCCTTTTCAAGTAACATTTATTTTAGTTTCAATGTCAAACTCATTTATTGTCTATGTTAATTTATTGTTAGTGAAATATTAAATATTAATTATGCAATTCTTAGAAGTTATTTGGCACTAAAAGATGCAAATACAATAACGTTGGAAATTATAAATAACTAAAAAAGAAAAAAATTTCCCTGTTAAATATTTAAACTTGTAGTTTCATATTGAAGATGTGTTTATGCATATGGTCATGCTCTCACTTGTCTCCTAATGTCTTAGATCGCCCTGAATCAAAACCCCCGCTTGAATGGCCTGTACGGAAGCGAATTGCACTAGGAGCTGCTAGAGGGCTTGCTTATTTGCATGATCATTGTGTTCCAAAGATCATTCACCGTGATGTTAAAGCTGCAAATATATTATTGGATGAGGAATTTGAAGCAGCTGTTGGGGACTTTGGCTTGGCAAAATTTATGAATCACAAAGATACTCATGTTACCACTGCAGTACGTGGTACGATTGGGCACATTGCACCAGAATACCTCGAAACTGGAAAGTCTTCTGAAAAAACCGATGTTTTTGGATATGGTGTGATGCTTCTTGAACTGATAACTGGACAGAGGGCTTTTGATCTCGCACGACTTGCCAATGATGATGATGTCATGTTACTTGATTGGGTATGTATTCTATTGTCTCTTAACATGTCACTTACATTTATCCAAAGTGATTTTATAGTAATTGAACTACTTTTTCTAACTGTAGTGTCATTTTGTCTCCTTAAGTGGTTGCTTGTGACCAAAGAGTTATTCAATAATCAGTGTAACAATGCCTTGTTCCATATTTGATGTTTTTCCCCGATCGCATTGCCTAAAGTCCGTTCTCCGCAACTGAAGATTGCGCTAATGCTAATTGAAGGAAGCACTGCTCTTCACATATAATTGTCTTGTATTACTATGGTGAGTTAGATTGTTAGTTTAAAATGGCAAGTGGGCTGCCGATCCTTTGGGAGGATTCTTTGTTATCAAGTTAAAATTTCTCTACAAACTTTTATTCCTTCTTTGGTGCATTTTAGTTTCTTGGTTTCTTGTTATGGTATAATTGGTAATTTCATAGCAATGTGAGTGGTAGTTATTTATTAATGGAGAATGGATAGTTTTAGATAATTAGGGTTTTAAATAAAGATTTTTTTAGGATATTTAGATTATTTTTTAGATTTAATTTACTTTATTTTAAATTTATTAGGATTTAGATTTTATCTTTTATTTAAGATTTTGTTTAGATTTAAGATAATTCTCAAATCTTAGGGCTCTAATAGGACTAGAATTTCAGCTCTATAAATAAGAGCTTTATCACTTAATTATTACATATTTGATTATTGATTTAAATAATAGCTTTAGTGATTTCTCTATCCTATTTATACTCTTACTACTTCTCCCTCATATTTTCTTTATCTCTTTCCTTGTTGAGCTCTTCCTTTTTCCTTTCTTTTTTGTCTACTCTCTATCTCCCTACACTACCTCTCCCCCTATCTCACATCATTTATTCCATGTTATACATTCCTGACAGAACGGAAGCATTACAGTTCTGAGTATTGTTACTTTTGTGCCCTTTGACATTGAGTTTATAAAGGAACCAACTCAATGGTTTTTGCAAGTCCCTCCCAGATTCTAGAATCTTATTTTCCAAGCTTCTTGTTATTTGAGAATCCTCTTAATATAAGACGGGAAAATGATATTCATTTTGGTAAAATAATTTTTAATCTTTAATGATAGAGGAACTCTAGACCATTTGAATGGTTAGAATTTGTTGGAAATGAGTCATTTTTCTGCTTTAACTAGAGAGAAGCTTGACTCATACCCTCTTCCTCTCTCCATGATATGGCATGCTCACACTACTTTGAATCCAGGTGAAAAGGCTTCTTAAAGGCAAGAAATTGGAAACGCTCGCGGATGCTGATTTGGGGGGGGAATATGATGAGGAGGAGGTAGAGCAACTTATCCAAGTGGCCTTACTATGCACACAGAACTCCCCTATGGAAAGGCCAAAGATGTCTGAGGTGGTGAGAATGCTTGAAGGTGATGGTTTGGCTGAAAAATGGGATCAATGGCAGAAAGAGGAGATGTACAGGCAAGATAATCCAGCCCTTCCCCCTAATTGGTTGACAGTGGACTCAGCTTCACATATCCTCCTAGATGAACTGTCAGGTCCCAGATGAACTTCTCAACCTTCTAACTATCCATTTGAAAGTGATAATACTCATGACTAGTGGGCATGATTTTCACTGTAGTTCGTTTTTCTCCCTTTTGGGTTATCGTGTCCAGATGAAATCCCCCATTGATAATGTGACTGTTGGGAAGAAATGTGTAATTTGAACTCTAGTCCACAAGTGACCATCACTCGTGTTGTATGTATTAAGAATTAGTGTAGAGTGTAGAAAATAAATGTGAGTCTGTTCTCCCTTTCAGAATTCAGATGTACACACATCACGCACACATATATCTGTAGATTTTGAGGATTTCATAATATAATGTTCTTGACTTTTCTCGAAATATGCTTGTCAGGATGACAATGAAATGGGTTTGTCAAATTTTATGAAATGTGGCAATTCCAGTGGACAATTAAAGGAGAAGATAGAGTACAACTTACTTAACACAGAAATTATGGTAAACTAGTCACAAAAACAAAATGCTGTTTGAGTTAAAAGATCAGTGTTAGAAGGAAAGAAGTAACATGATGGAGGAAATCGAAACTCTTAATAGATCAATGAGCTTCGAAAGATGTCTATTCTGTTGGTCATTTGTTTTCCTAATACTCATTACACAATCAGATTAGTTATCTTTCAAGTATGTCAATGGCAATTCCAACCGTAGGGTTCACCTATGAATATATATAGAGATAAAGGTGATGGTGATTATATGAAAGATAGAAAAGGTTAGATTTGCATTCCTACTTCCAATTTGAATATTAGTCAAAGATACCAAATGTATTTGAGGAGATTTGGAATGTGAATAATTTATTAAAATTGACTTTAAAAATGTTATCAAAATTTTTTAATTCGCTCAACATATTTTTGAGAGTATTTCGTGGTACTTTTAAGAATTACATTGTTGTTATGCTAATCTCTCTATTTCAAATTATAAGTCATTTTTTCAAAAGATTAATGTTAATAAATATGGAAGTTACTTTATAAAATCGATGTACTTAATATTTCATTTTGATTTTTACTCACATTGCAAATAATCAAAATTTAAAAGAGTTATGATGAAAAGAAATTAATAAAAATATAATTATGACTGGCCTATAATTTAACTAGGTTAATTTTGGAAAGTTATTGCAATTTTTGAAAAATTAAGGATTCCAACTAATTTTGACTAATTATAATAATATATGTAAAATAGTTAAAAATAACTTATAATTCGAAATAGAAGGAATAATTTTTTTTTACCAACATTAATATGTTTACTATATTTATAACTTACCTAGAACTCAAATTAATTTGATATGAATCCTTGAATTAGACATGACTTTTTGTGTAGTTGGCTGGGTTAATGGGTTAAAATAGGGAAATATTTCAAATTATACTCCATCCATTTCAAAATAATTGTTATTTTAATATTTTTTTCAGTGTTTTAAAATAATTGTTATTTTCAAAAACTCAAGATAACATTAATTATTTTTAATAAACTTACCTTTTAATAACAATAAAGAAAGAGAAAAGTAATATATAATTAATAAAAATATTACAGTAAAATAGACTCAAACAGTGTTAATTTTTAGACCATTTTTTAATTTTCTTAATTTGCATCTATAACTTTAAAATGCCAATTATTTTGAATATAAGAATTATTAAAAATAGAAAACAGAGAAACAAGCACAACTTTACCAAACTTGGAAGGATTCTTGCCCCATTTAATTTTTACAAAAACTAGATTTTTCTTTTCCCGGGGATGCGTGGACACATATGAACATTTTATTTAGTTTTAAAATGTATTAAATTAAAAAAATTCATCATTAACTCTTCTATACCAAAAGAATTGATATTTAATGATATTAATTAAAATTAATATAAATTTTAGAATAAAAAAGACTAATTTAAAAAAGAAAAGAAAAGAAAGAACACAGGTCCACCTAAAAAATGGAAAAGATTGATTCCAAATTTTCAGTGCTCATCAGGAGTGATGGGTATCACTGCTGAACCGTCCAGATTTATGATTTTTTATTTTAATTTTTTATATCATAACAGTATTTTTTCTAAAAGTTCCACTTGTAAAATTATATTTATTTTAAATTTTATATGTAATAAAATAAAAATATAATTAAAGCTGAATCAGAAGTGATGAACACTTAAAGCAGATTAAAAAAAAAGAGAAAAAATGGGATCCACATAAATAAAAAAAAAATAGAAAAAAAGAAAAAATAGAAGAGTACGGAGGCCAAGGACTATACTATTTAGCTAATATACAGTACAACTTCACCCTATTTTTAATTACATAGTGATGAATGATGATATTAATTATATATTGATTTTTGATTAAATTTTGCAAAGAATCCTTGGTTATAGTCTTATTTTAAAAATGGAGATTTACAATTATGATGAGTAGGATGAATTAATTATAACGAAATAATTTAACTGATTAAAAATATTAAAATTTAAAATAAATAGGAATTAAAATTATTTTATAATACATTTATTATTTTAAAACTATAGTCACTTCCTTTCAGATATATTTTTCTTTGGCTTTGTAAGACTACCGACAAGATTTTGGCTTGAGGATGCAACCAACGGCTCAGATTTGTCCAAGATGATCGTCATTTTGCCTCGCAAGAGAATCTATTCTCGAGGAAGAGCGATCGTTTCCGATCCCATAGGAGCTTCTTCGCAGCTATGGTGGTGGGGACATTCCCAGACCTGCAAGCGTGCGTTTTTGACTCTTCTTGCTATTACCAAACCTTTATCTCTCTCCCCAATATGAATTTTCCTCTGAATTTCATTTTCTCATCCCCGTTCATAAATTCATAGTGCTAAGTCATAAATCATATGAAAACGAAAGGAAATTAATTTTTTGTTTAAAAAGAAAACAACAAAAATGGAAAAGGAAAGGTAGAAAAAAGAAGAGTAGAAATTTCTCAGTCCAGAGGATGTAGCATGCATTGACTCGGCTCGACTCTCCCTTCCACGATCCACTTTTACTCGGTCTTGCAAATTTTGAAGGTCTTTTTCATCTCGTCTCCGTTTTCCAGCGTTTTCAGCTAAATTCATTGACACTCAGACGAAATTACAGCGCCGGATTGCAGAGTAAACATTGAGGGATGTGAAAGGGGGAGCTTCCCAGAAGTTGATTGTGGAAAATCCTCGGAGTCCATCTGTACAATGAGGTCAACATGCTTGTGAGCTTATGCCTGGTTACAAAGCTCATGGGTTTGTAGTTGAAGAGGATGAGACATGGGACAGTGGTTTCGTTTTTCATGGGTGTTTTACCCCTTTGTGTAATTTTAGTGTTTCATTTCTTGCTAAATGTTTCTGGTAATTCCGAAGGTGGGTGGCAACTTTTGTCCTTGTCCTTTGGATTAATGTTCAATGTATATGCATATATATATATATATATATGTAGACACACACACCTACCTAAAATAAGTGGATGCTTTTAATGCACTGAGATGGGAAAATTCATTATTTTGCTGATCTGCTTGCTCTGTTAGCTGTATTACTTCTTCTTTTAGTCTGATTGACTAATGTAACCAGAAAAGTTAATAGGATTTCCTGATCGAGCGGCCTTTTTAATATTCCATTTCCAACTTGATGCCTTTCTGACTGTAACGCTTTTGTTCGAGTATGAACAGAGACGATTGGAGGTTTTTTTTTTCTTAAATTGTTTTTATATTATATATGTTGGTGCTGGCTTGACGGTCCATAATAAAGGGAAAATTTTGTTTTATCCTCAGAGTTCAGAGAAACTGGTGTTCTTATACTTCAGGGAGAATTGACGGGTCTGAGTTTTGGAAGACCTGAGATCTTTAATTACTATAATATAATTGGCCTTTCGTATTGTGAGCCGCTGAAATGTTTCTGGGATAGCGCAAATTGTTATATGATTTCAAGGATCTCTGCGCGTAAAAATTGCTTTTTACTCAAACAGGTGATGCCCTGAATGCATTTAAGAACAGCGTGACTGATCCTGGCAATGTTCTTCAAAGCTGGGATGCTAGCCTTGTCAATCCCTGCACGTGGTTTCATGTTACATGCAATGGTGATAGTGTGACCCGTGTGTAAGTTGTTTCTAGGATTTTTTACCTATCATTTCTGACCTTTTCTGTGTATGTTAAAAATTCTATTTGTCTTTGATCAGTGATCTTGGAAATGCCAACCTTACGGGTCAACTAGTTCCACAGCTTGGTCAACTCCCAAATGTGCAGTACTTGTAAGTTGTGAATCGGAGATGATTTTGCTGTACAGATTTGCATCATTTTCTGGGCAGACTATGATTTTAACATTATTTGTTGAGCCATAATCTCTTCTGTCCCTTGGTATTTTTTACTTGATGATTTTACCGACCGTACTGTGGCTGGCTGTATTCAGTAGGCTGGCACTCCTTTCTTTGTATGATGCCTCTAAGTTTCAAACTTGAGTGGAATTCATTGCTTGAAGTCTTAAATTCTCAGATTTCATCTTAAATATTGTCCATTTTGACAAAGGATTTTCAATCTTCCGCCTCTCCCTATGCCCCCATCTTGCACAGTTAAGGTTCTCTACTTTGCCCATCTATCTATCCATCTTCTTTCTATTTGGTCAACAAGCCATGAATAGGATATATTATTTTGGGGGTAAAAACTAACAGTCCTAATACGTGTAATATTTTAATATCTGAATATCATGCTACACAGCCCTACTACTTATTGGAACTTGTCTTTCCTTCTTAATATTCATTGGTACTTCTCTAGCTATCTATCCTTTGAACAAAAGATCTGGGGTTGTTTTTCTATGATCATAAACTTAGAGAAGAGGACTTTGCTTTGAACATGAAAGTAGAGTTGATCAATGTGATGAGTGCTGGCAATAATATGTGTTTTATATTGATCTATGGCATTTCATGCCAAGTTCAAAACATGAAATTATAAATTAATAGTCCTTAGGGGCTAATTGAATTGCTGTTGTTAATGATATAACATACAGTTTTCATTCAGGTTGTATCATTTCATATAATTGACAAGTTTTTGCCACAGAACCAGATTATTTTTGTCAAATTATTATTTTGGTCCCTATATTTTTTTTTCTCAATTTTAAGTTGGTTCCTATCGTTACAAGATTTGTAATTAAGTCCTTATAAGTATCAACCCTTGCATACCAATTTTGGGCTCATATTCTGTCATTATCTAATTATATGTTGGGCTTTTTTCATTTAGCTCAAATCTGATATTTTTTCCCCTTTTCTATGCCAGGGAACTTTATAGTAATAATTTAACAGGAAAAATCCCAGTTGAGCTTGGAAATTTGACAAATTTGGTGAGCTTGGATCTTTACGCAAATCGCTTATCTGGTCCTATCCCAGACTCATTGGGCAATCTTCAAAAATTACGTTTCTTGTATGACATGCTCTTCTTAATCTCATATCTTGAAGCTGCAGTTTCTAATTAAATCTGTTTCAATTTTCTTTCTTGATAAAAGTGATCTTGGTTAGCTGTTAGGCACTTATACTACATTTTCCTTGTTCTTCTTAACGTCAGACTGTCATCAGTCAAATAGTTAAGGCTTTAATCATGCCTGGTTGAGCACGAGCTATATATATTGTATGTTAATTTAAAGATAAATTAATGTTTGGATTCTAAGGTCTATCCTTTGTTATCCTCTATGGCAAACAAGGAGACAATGCTCTGGATACCTCATAAGGTATTGGGAGACTTATGGAATCTTTTTCATCTCATTCACTGGGAATGATGGAAATGGAAGTATGCAATGAACGGATTAATCGTCTTCTAACTCCTTTCTGTCCCATCCTTTAATCCGTTAGTTGTTGTTGTATAACAAAAATGATAAGTTAATTTGGCATAAAATAACTTTGGATTAATGTCAAATTTTGTGAAATTTTATGATAAGAACTTTAAATTCAACAGCGGATGTTTTTATAAAAATCTTATTTCCGTAAACAGTTTCTTTTTTTAAGAACTAGCATGTATGTAAAATATCTGCATGGGAGTGACACATTCTATTTGTATATTTCTCTATATCAGTATACTATTATTTGCAAACTAATCCTCCCTGCTCTCTGAAATAGGCGTCTCAACAATAACAGCTTGACAGAAGGCATTCCCATGACCTTGACTACTGTTTATTCACTGCAAGTCCTGTGAGTGTTCCTGCTTAATTCCAGTGCTTTTATGCAAATGTAGACATAAGTTATATATATATATATATATATAAGTGTAGTCTCATGATCATTATGGAATCTAGAGATCTTTCAAACAACCACCTAAGAGGAATCATCCCAGTCAATGGTTCATTTTCACTGTTTACTCCCATCAGGTTAGTGCAAGTGGTTTTGTTTATTTCTGGTGCTTGTTGAGGGTTGACATATTAAAATTCTGCTAATCACTCTGTTTTACTTAACAGTTATTTAAATAATCCTCAGTTAATACAAATAAATGCTACACCTCCACCGATTTCACCAACACCGGGAGCTCGTTCAGGTTTGTTAAATGTCTATTTCAATAATAATTAGAATTCTTGAAAGAGTACTCTTCCTTAAAGCTTTAGTTAGAGAACAAGCCCGTTCATGCACAAGTCCATTGAGCTTGAAAAGTAGACAAAGTATAGGTTTACATTACAACTACCTTAAATTAGAACCAGACACAACTTTCTCTGAATTTTTTATTGTAAGACTGCTTAACTGGACTTCACATTGTACCCAATCATATTTTTTTCATGATTCCTATGATGTTAATACAGTAGGAAACACAAAAAGAATTTTTTTTTTTTTGGGGGGGGGTTGGTTTTAGACTACACACACCATTACTTCCGATACTCCTTTCCCTGAAGAAAAGTGAGCAGGGTGGGATTGTTGTGGGGAGGAAGGGTGCGGGACTGAAGTGTGGGGAAGGAGAAACAGAAGAGCTGAGAATTCCAAGACTGTTTTTTAAAATTCTTTACTGTAGGCATAGATGATGCATGTGTGCATGTGTGAGTCTGTGACTTGAATTTATTTTTATTAAATATTTAATTCATAGAAAAAGAAGAGATTCTTTTCCATTTATAATGTAAATCATGATTAAATTGTTTGAATAGAATGATGATTTCCCATTCAAAGTGTAAACTATTTTAGGCAATAGTGCTACTGGAGCTATTGCTGGAGGAGTTGCTGCAGCTGCTGCTCTGATGTTTGCAGCCCCGGCAATCGCACTTGCTTATTGCCGGAAAAGGAGACCACAAGATTTTTTCTTTGATGTTCCTGGTAAGTTGAATAACCAAAAAGACGGTGCACATAATGATTGATGTTGTATGTGGCAGTCAAAAATTGATTTATCAACATGTTGCCCTTTTACTGGCAGCTGAAGAGGACCCTGAAGTTCACCTTGGTCAGCTTAAAAAGTTTCCCCTGCGTGAGCTGCAAGTTGCGACAGACAACTTTAGTAACAAAAACATTCTGGGTAGAGGTGGATTTGGTAAGGTTTACAAAGGACGACTAACTGATGGTTCTCTAGTTGCAGTGAAAAGACTTAAAGAGGAACGCACTCAGGGTGGAGAACTGCAATTTCAAACAGAAGTGGAAATGATCAGCTTGGCTGTCCATCGTAATTTGCTCCGGCTGCTTGGTTTTTGCATGACACCAACTGAACGGTTGCTTGTGTATCCTTTCATGGCTAATGGTAGCGTGGCATCATGCTTACGAGGTATCCTTAACATTCACTTTAATTGTTTGTTTAACTTTTCAAGGAGGATTAACATAATTAGCATTGCTTGTAGTCATAATTGAATCCTGTATATGTTTGACTTAAAAACAAATCTTGTATTTCCTTTTCAGGTAACATCATATTAATTTAAAAAAAAAAATACTGTCCCTGTTAAATATTTAAACTTGTAGTTTCATATTGAAGATGTTTATGCATGTTGGGTACGCCCTCAATTGTCTTCTAATGTCTTAGATCGCCCTGAATCAAAACCCCCACTTGAATGGCCTATACGGAAGCGAACTTCACTGGGAGCTGCTAGGGGGCTTGCTTATTTGCATGATCATTGCGATCCAAAGATCATTCACCGTGATGTTAAAGCTGCAAATATATTATTGGATGATGAATTTGAAGCAATTGTTGGGGACTTTGGCTTGGCAAAACTTATGAATTACAAAGATACTCATGTTACCACTGCTGTGCGTGGTACGATTGGGCACATTGCACCAGAATACCTCTCAACTGGAAAGTCTTCAGAAAAGACTGATGTTTTCGGATATGGTGTGATGCTTCTTGAACTAATAACCGGACAGAGGGCTTTTGATCTTGCACGACTTGCCAATGATGATGATGTCATGTTACTTGATTGGGTATGTATTTTATTTTCTCGCAACATGTCACTTACATTTATATGAGGTGATTTTATAGTAATTGAACAATTTTTACTACTTTTAGTGTGATTTGGTATCCTTAAGTGGTTCCTTTTGAAAAAAAAAGTTATTCAGCTAGGAGCATAACAATTCCTTGCTCTGTAAATTTGTTTCTACTGTAGCACCTGCAATCCGTTCTCTACAACCAAAGATTTTCCTATTGATAATTGACGAAAGCACTGTTCTTTACGAATAAATGGTTTGTAAAACTTATATGTTAGTTGAGTTAGATTGTTAGTTTAGAATATTAAGTGCGCTGAAGAACCTATAGAGGATACGTAGTTTTCAAGTTAAAATTTCTCGACAAAATTTGGTGCCATCTTTAGGCATCTTAGATTGTTGGTTCCTTGTTAGGGTGGAATTGGTAATTTCATAGCTCTGTATCTATTCCATGCCATATGTTCTTCGCAGAAGTATTTTCGTTCCAATTCTGAGTATTGTTATTTTTTGTAAATTGTGATATTAAGCTTATAATGGAACCAACTCAAAGGCTTTGAGAGCCCATCCCAGATTCTAGAATTTCATTTTCCAGACCAAAGTTATTTGAGAATTCTCTCAATTTAAGGGGGGAAAATGATAATCATTTTGAATGGATTCTGACCGTTGAATTGATCTGGATGATGTGGATTTGGTAAAATAATTTTTTATTTTTAATGAAAGAAGAAATCTAAACCCCTTTAAATGGTAAGAGTTTGTTCAAAATGAGTCATTTTCTACCTTAACTAGGGAGAATCTGGATTCATATCCTTTTCCTCTTTCCATGATCTGGCAAACTAAGTCTGCTATGAATGCAGGTGAAAGGGCTTCTGAAAGACAAGAAATTGGAAACACTAGTGGATGCTGATTTGGAGGGGAAATATAATGAAGAGGAGGTAGAGCAACTAATCCAAGTGGCCTTACTCTGCACACAAAGCTCCCCTATGGAAAGACCAAAGATGTCTGAGGTGGTGAGGATGCTTGAAGGTGATGGTTTGGCTGAAAAATGGGATCAATGGCAGAAAGAGGAGATGTACAGGCACCATAACAATCAATCCCTTAACCCCAATTGGCTGACGCCAGACTCAGGTTCACACATCCCCCCTGATGAACTATCAGGTCCCAGATGATGTTGTCAATCTTTTATTGTTAAGAAGCATGTTCACAACTCCATCGTACCCAAAAGACCTCGAAAGTGATAATATGCAAGATTAGTGCATATGATTTTTGCTACAATCTGTTTTTCTTCCTATTAGATAATCTTGTGCAGATAAAATCCCCCGTTGATCATGTTGTGATGGTTGAGAATCTGAACAGTCCACACAGATGTAGGATTTCATGATCCAGTGCTCTTGAATACCCTTGAAATGTGCTTGCTAGGATGATGATGAAATGGATTGTCAATAGTGTCAAATGTGGCAATTCCAGTGGACAAATTAAAGGAAAGCACAGATTAAAGTAGGTTTTATTTTTATGTTTATGATTATTCATTTTCAAATTTTAAAATTATTTCAATTATAGTTATAATTTTTTTTTGAATCATTATAATTATTGGATTAAAAAATAAATAATAATATATATTTTTTTGTGAATGATTATCTTTGGAATACAATAAAAAATGAGAAGATCGTGGTCCCTATCAACCAAAACTTATTTAACCTTCCTCCCTTTCTTATGTAGTTGGCAGCACAATGGACATTAGCTTTCAGCTTCCGCACCCATTTGAGTGTGGCGTCTTTTAACTTAATTACGTGCAAGTTTATTGAATTACTGAGTTTTTATCCTATATAACTTGTCACTTCAACAAATGAATGGTATAATGTATCAATAGTTGTGTTGATAAAGGATCCAATCACTATTACACCTCATTAATTGTGTTCTTAACATTTGATGAGTGTTGATAGGATTATTATCATTATTATTATTTACTAATTTTACGTGATTATATTCTTAAGTTTTTTTTTACCATAAGAGGTACAATCCTATGATTTTTAAATTGAGTTTTTTAGCCCCTTGATTGATTAAGATGTGGAATTTGATAGCCGCTTCTATGTATTGATTGATATCTTACTTTGCTAACAAAACTAGATTTTCCTCCCTTAGTATACACGGGAGCATATGGGGGACATTTTATTTAATTTTAAAATATATTAAATTAAAAAAACTTTATCATTAACTCCCCTATCCCAAAAAATGATATTAATTAAAATTAATATAAATTTTAGAATTAAAAATATTGAATTTTTTAAAAAAGTGGGACTCACCTAAAAAAAGGGAAAAGATGGATCTATATTTGTAAAAAAAAAAAAATAAGAAAAAAATGAGACTTCTTAACTAAAAGAAAAAAAAAAGGACACGGAACTCAAAGTGGGGTAAAACCGTGACTAATGTATAGTACCAGCTTCACCCTACTTTTTGTGGTATATTGATATATTTTTGTCAATCTTAACTAAAAAAGATAAAAAGAAATAGAAGAGCTTTTTGGACGGACAATAAATATCAACTAAAAGAAATTAAACATAGCAAATTTTAGTGCACCAAAAAAATAAAAAGAAGCAAATTTCAAATTTGGATTTGGTGGTTAGTTCCTTAGGGGCTTAACATTGAGGATTCCAGTTTGAATCTTAGTACCAAGAGAACGTAAGGCAAACTTCTTGCACTTTACTAAAATATTTATCTATCTTGTTTCATTGAATGCTGGAGTGAAATGTTATTTAGAGGGACACTTAAATGGCAACTTGGAGAGTAAAAGCCATTCGAGGGGCTTGTTGCATTGATGGCCGAGATTTCCGCGAAGGAAATAAGCATGCAAATGCTATTGTTATTAAAACATTTTTTTTAACAAGATGCTTTTAGTATGTACTCCTTCCGTTTTAGTTTATAATGTACTTTTAACTCCCACACTCATACCAAGATAATGATTAGTAATCAAAATTTTTTTTCAATTATTTCCTAAATTATCCTTATTTAATAATACTTTTTATATTAATAAATTGTAGTCATTCTCTCTTTCATTCTTTTTTTCGAGTTTTCATGGGTCATTGTCAATTGTGAAGAGTGAAACTTTTGGGAGAAATTCTCTTTCATTCATTTATGATTTGACTAAACCATTAAAGAATTTTCATTAAATACATTGGTAATTGTAGAATATATAAGCTTACTTATTAGGAGCAATAATGAAAAGATAATAAAAAAAAACACAATGTAATCCGTACAATACATTATATTTTGAAATATAAATTTCTTAAAATAATGTATTATATAGCGTAACGAAGAGAGTATCTTTAACAAAGATAATATTAAGTCTCCAGGAAGTCTTACAATAATTGTTTCCAATGCCATCATTCCATATCCATAAATATCACATTTTTCAATAAGGATGGAAGGAACATGCTAGCCATGGTCCCCGGTTTTTCAATTTTTATTTAATATGATGTATATTTTTATATCATGTAGAGATTCTATATGTTTGGTTTTCAAAATTTATACTTTATTTTAAAAATAGGTAAAAAATTAAAAAAATTAACACTTTTTTTAAAGTATTCAGTATTTTAAACCTATCCCATTATATAATTCAAATTCTTTTTTCCTAAATTAACACTTTGACACTGCATTTACTTTCAATTATATATATATGTATATCATAATTTATTTCATATTTTAGGTGTTAAAGCTTTTTCTTTATTAACGTATATGTTTTGTAATCTCAACGGTGATAATCAAATCCTAGACTCGTTCCTATTTTTCAGTCATAACTATGGTGTATGCAAGCTCTACAAGGAACCAAAACATTAACAAATAATGTAAGTATCTCAAGCTTATTGTATACATAAAATACATCACAACAAAAGGAACAGTAGGCATGCAAAAAAGCTAACTTGAAGCAACATAATCATAAGTACCAACTAAAAGAGTTTGATTGGGTGACTCAAAATCAAGTATTTGAGCAATGCCAAAGTTTGATACAAAAGCCTCCATCATTATGTTCAACAACACATTACTACTTGTAAGTGATAAGCCCTTGATGGCTTAACCTTTGAGGTTTTGATTTCGATTGTTTATACTTGAAAAACACATCTCCAAGTTGTTTACAAGAATATTCCTATATCTTGACTCCTCAAATGTTGGAAAGAAATGTTATTGAAAGGAACATTTAATGTTGGCTTGGAAAATAAAAACTTTTGAGTGACTTGCTGCATTGATGGTCGAGATTTTGGTGAAGGATGCAAGCATGCTAATGCAATTGCAGCTAAGAGAATAACATCTTGAACATCTTTTCTTAATGGAAGTGAGAGACGTGGGTCTAAGACGTCTTTCAACAAAATGCTTTTAGTATGAGTCTTTGACAAAGACAATATTAAATCTCTTGGATGTCTTCCAATGATTGTTTCCAATGCCACCATTCCAAAACTATAAACATCACATTTTTTAGTCACAATTATTGTGTATGCAAGCTCTGCAATGAACCAAAAATTAAGAAATAATGTAATTATCCCAAGGTAATTGTACAAATCAAATACATCACAACAAGAAAAATAGTAGGAAAAGCAAAAAAGCTGACCTGGAGCAACATAACCGTAAGTACCAACTAAAAGAGTTTGATTGGATGAATCAGGATCAAGTATTCTAGCTGTGCCAAAGTCTGATACAAATGCCTCCATATTTGAGTTCAACAATACATTACTACTTGTAATGTCTCGATGGATAATTGGAGGAGTGCAATCATAATGCATGTAGAACAGGGCATTTGCTATTCCTTTAATGGCATTCACCCTCTTGCTCCAATCCAACTCTTTAGCTTCATCGTCATTACTCAAGACATAAAAAAGGCTTCCTCTTTCCATATATTCATAAATGAGAAACATGCATTGATTATGTAAACAAAAACCATGAAGCTTTACAATGTTGCGATGTCGAATTTCCGTTAACATCTTCACTTCATTGTGAAAGCTTTTAGCAAAAGATGGATTTTCAGACTCTCTTCTATGAAGCTTTTTCAATGCTACAATTCTACCACTAGGAAGTTGTGCCCTATAAACACTTCCATAGGCACCAGTTCCGATACAGTATTTGATGTCAAAGTCCTTAGTTGCTTCAATGATATCTTCAAATGCAATCTTACCATCATAATTCCATGTGGAAAACAAATCCCCATTCTTTGTCTCTCTTCTCTCAATCTTGGATTTCTTGTTCTTTTTAGAAAACTTGAACACGAAGAAACCCACAACAAATACAATGACAAGAAAAATTGTCAAAGGAATAATGATCTTCAAGAATGACTCTATACTTTTAGAAGAATCATGTGTATTCTCTGGATTTTTACAAGAATCATATGTCCTCTCTTGACCTAGTACTTTTTTGTTACCATTTAAAATGTCACAAGGAAAAGAGCTACAAACTTCACATGGAACGTAGCCGCTGAGAAAATTATATGACAAGTTGATGAATCGCAACTCACCAAGTTCTCTAGGTATACTACCAGGGATATTATTGTAGCTCAAATCAATGTGACACCCTGTTGGAGATGAGCATAAGCTAGATGAAATCACTCCATTGAATTTGTTATGACTAAAGTCACCATCGAAATTTAAACGATTATGAATGTACGGTATATTTCCACTTAGCATGTTCCGGGAGAGATTTAGAGTATAAAAATATTTAATCTCTTTTGGTATGAAACCACTTATTCTATTTTGGGAAATGTCAAGTACTTCTAAATTTGTCAAACTTAAAATTGTAGGAGGGATCTCATCGGTGAATATATTTGATGACAAATTTAAGCTCGTGAGATTGCCTAAAAATTTGAAAGTAAACGGAATGGATCCATCGATGTTATTTTTACTTAAATCCAATATTTGCAGTCCAATGAGGTTGGTAAGGGTGGAAGGTAACTCCCCAGTAAGATTGTTATTAGACAAGTCCAGATGAATGAGATTTTGAAGAGCTCCTATTTGAGCTGGAATAGTACCTGTCAAACTCATTTGATTAAGTTGTAGACATTATAAATACCAAATATTAGATGAAGTATACTGGAAAGGAACTTTTAAATATCCCATCTCTTTTGGTATGCTACCACTTAATTGATATTAGGAAACATCAAGAATTTCCAAATTTGTCAAATTTAAAATTGAAGGGATCTCACCAGAGAACATATATGAGGACATAGATAGGCAACTCAGATTTCTTAAAAACTTGAAAGTGGAAGGAATGACTCCAATTAAGTTACTTCTACTCAAATCTAAGTTTTTTAATTAAGGTAGGTGAAGCTAGAAGGTAACTCATCGCTAAGGTTGTAACAAACAAGTATAGATAGATGAAAATTTGAAGAGCTCCTATTTGATATGGAATAGAACTTCTTAAACCCATTAGATTAAGTTGTAGACATTATAGGTTGTTTTTTTTATTACCCAAATACAAATATTCTAATTAAGTAAGGTTTACAAGGTGTAAGGTAACTCACCGAAAATGTTGTTTTCAGACAAGTCCAGATATGCGAGATTTTGAAGATCTCTTATCTGATCTGGAATGGAACCTGTCATAATCATTGGATTAAATTGAAGACATTCTAGGTTGATTCTACCCAAATATAAACCTTATATGAGATTTTGAAGAGTTCAAACCCATTAGATTAAGTTGTAGATGTTATAGGTTGTTTTTTTACCCAAATACAAATACTCTAATTAAGTGAGGTTTACAAGGTGGATGCTAACTCACCAGAAAGGTTGTTTTCAGACAAGTCTAGATATGCGAGATTTTGAAGAGCTCTTATCTAACCTGGAATGGAACCTGTCATAACCATTGGATTAAATTGAAGACATTCTAGGTTGATTCTACCCAAATATAAACCTTATATGAGATTTTGAAGAGTTCAAACCCATTAGATTAAGTTGCAAACGTTATAGGTTGTTTTTTTACCCAAATACAAATACTCTAATTAAGTGAGGTTTACAAGGTGGAAGGTAACTCACCGGAAAGGTTATTTTCAAACAAGTCCAGAGATGTGAGATTTTGAAGAGCTCTTATCTGACCTGGAATGAAACCTGTCATAACCATTGGATTAAATTAAAGACATTCTAGGTTGATTCCACCCAAATATAAACCTTATATGAGATTTTGAAGAGTTCAAACTCATTAGATTAAGTTGCAGACGTTATAGGTTGTTTTTTTACCCAAATACAAATACTCTAATTAAGTGAGGTTTACAAGGTGGAAGGTAATTCACCGGAAAGATTGTTTTCAGACAAGTCCAGAGATGTGAGATTTTGAAGAGCTCCTACCTGATTTGGAATGGAACCTGTCATAGCCATTGGATTAAATTGAAGACATTCTAGGTTGATTCTACCAAATACAAACCTTTATACTTGAGTGAAGTTGGTAAGGGGGAAGAAAACTCATTTCTTAGGCTGTTATGAGACAAGTTCAGTAATGAAGACATTTTAAAGAGCTCTTATGTGAGTTGGAATTAATGGCACCTTCATGGCGAAATCTATAAAGTCACAAACATTCTTGGTCGTTTGTACTAAAATGCATTTTTTTTATTGACGGAGGTTGGTAAGGATGAAAAGTGACTCACCAATAAAGTTGTTATTGGACAAGTCTAGATTGGTGAGAAATTGAAGAGCTCCTATTTGAGCTGGAATGGTCTCCGTCAATCCCATTGCATGAAGATTCAAGTATCCTAGATTTGGAAATGCAGTGAAGTTGAGGTCTGCTAGCCGAGCCTGTTGTGGAGTGACTATTGGTGGCTCCATCGAAATAGAATGTTTTAGGAGAATAGAAAAAATAATATTTATTTTTAACTTTTTTGTTTATCATTAATTTCTTTTTTTTTAATTTAATTATCCCTTTGCAAAACAGAAGACAAATTATTACAATTATCACATAATACAATTAAATAAATATTTTTCTATGAAAGAATACTTTTTGTGAAATATTAAAAAAACTAAAAACCGTCTATTTTTTGTCTATTTCTCATCTTAAGATATCTCAAACATTATACTATAATATTAAGGTATAAAATCTTAAAAAGTTTAATATGTCTATATTTATCATGAAAATGTTACAAAAATGTTATATTTTTATAAACTTTAATGAAATCAACATGAGTGTGATGTAAGAGGCAATCATACATCTTAAATAGCAGGAAAAACTATCCGGAATAATATCATCCTATAATGCCAGTTATGGGGCACCCTAGTGTGCGAACAATAAGAATATTAATATAGTAATATATTATGATAAAATTATGTATTTTATCGTCATCTAGGATTTAGAAATTGAACATTTGGAACATAGACCGAAAAGGGGAATCTCTGGCTGAACTTGGCTCATCAAGAACGGCATGTGACTTCCATATAATGTTCATTTAGGAGGTTTTTCATTCAAAGCTTGTGTCTCACTTCGTGGACTCAATCTTTGATCTATTCTGCACTATTTTCTTCTATTTCCATTTTTCAAATTCTGAGTTTTACTACATGAACTAATCTCCCTCCAGTTATATATGCGAACTAGCACTTTCCAAGTCAAATTCTGAGTTTTTCTTCCACCAGTTATGCAGAAATTGAGGACTGAGAAGAAGAGATAAAATTCCAGTGACTTCGAAATTGGTAAAACCATAAGAAGGTTTTGATGCTCAATAAAAAAATAGTACTAAGAAATTAAAACCAGAAACTACATTCATTTTAAGCCAATGTCTCAAAACAATTGAAATAAAGGGACTTAGGGGGGGGTGTGACATACTCTGTAGGTATATTGCCAATTAAAATAAACTCTTTATTTTAAAATGACAAGAGAAGAGTTTTAAACTTCTCTCCGAACATGGCCGTTAAGAACGTTGTATGACAAGTTGATGGACTGCAACTCACCAAGATCTCTAGGTATATTACCAATAATATTATTATGGCGCTCAAATCAATGCAACAAACTGATGGAAAATAGCATAAGCTAGATGGTATGGATCCATTGATTTCGTTGTGACTAAAGTTACCTTCAAAATATAAATGGTTGTCAAAATAGGGCATACTTCCGCTTAGTATAATTCGGGAGACACCTAGCTTGAGAAGAGACTGGAAGTATCCAATCTCTTTGGTATGCCACCACTTATTTAATTTCGGGAAACATCAAGCTCTTCTAATTTTTTCAAATTTGAAATTGAAGGAGAGATCTCACCGGTCAATATATTTGAGCACAAATATAATTTCTTGAGATTGCACATAAAACCGAAAATCGAAGGAATGGATCCAATTAAAATGTTTCTACTCAAATCCAGCATTTCTAATTGAGTGAGGTTGGTAAGGATGAAAAGTAACTCACAAGTAAGATTGTTGTAAGATAAGTCTAGATATGTGAGATGTTGAAGAGCTTCGATTTGTGGTGAAATGGTCCCAGTCAATCCCATTCCATGAAGATCCAAATGTTGTAGATTTGGAAATGCAGTGAAGTTGAGGTCTGCTAGCCGAGCCGTTGTGGAGTGACTGTTGGTGGCTCCATCCAATAAACGCTTCCCAAGTTATTGCAATATATGCCAACCCATTCACAAATTTTTGAGGTGTTGTAGGCACTATCGCTGGTAATTGTCTGGTATGTTGTTCACGCTTTGAGTAATCGGTATTAAGGGAATTTTTTTGAAGACATTTTCTACAGGGATCCTGCTTGGACACATGGAGAAAAATGTGGAGGAGAGAAAACTGAGTTTTGAGAGTGTTTTCTGTTTTCTTGTTTTCAAAATAGTTATGTAAAACTGATTTTGAGAATAAGTCTTGAAAATAAGAAAAAAAATTTGTTTGAGTAGTTGTTCTTAAAATCATAACTAATGAGTGATAGATGAGTTATTCAAAATTTATAATTTTATCATTAATGAGGTGGGTACTTTTTACCTTTTCTTTTGTTTTCTAGAACAAAAATTACAAAATACCTTAAAGATGTTCTGAGTTTTCTGTTATTTTGTTTTTCTATTTTTCAGAACAGTTTATAAAAAATAGGTTTATCAAACAAATTTTTTTATTTTTCTATTCTCAAAAATAGGAAAACTGTTTTTAAAAACTGCACCAAACAAACTTTTTTCTCACAAAAAATGAAAATATTTTTGAAAGAAAACTTTATTTTCAAAATTACCTATCATTTTACTTTTTTAAATATATTTATAATTTTTAAATACATTTTAATTACATCTAGTAATATATTATAAAGTAATTCCAATCAGGAGGAAAATATACATTTTATAATTGTTTAAATAAAAAATTAAAATTAAAAGTATATTTGAGTTTCATTCAGTAATATTTTATAAAAATTATATAAATAATATAATAAAATAATAAGTTTTATTATATATAAATATTTTATTAAAAATAACAATGTTAGCATTGTTATTATGAAATTAGTTACATTTTTCCCCTCTATGTTTTTTCTTTGGTGATCCATGTATGAGAAATGGAGAAAATCTCTGCTCCCCATTTTTTCTCCCCATCCATCCAAATAAACGTCGTTGAGAAAGAAATCGAAATGGTCTTTATGAGCACCGAAGTGTTTGGATTATGTCCACTGACAATGGACGTAAGAGATAACGCGTGAGATGCCCGAATATGAATGAAAAAGTAGTCATATAGCCTTTTTACCAATGGTTTGAAAACCGGACCGGACCGGACGGTCGGACCGGTCGGACCGTCACCCGGTGTGAAGAACGGCTTGGTTTTCAGTTTTGGACCATTTTAGGGGTTGAACCGGATTGAACCGCTTTGAACCGGCTTTTGAGCCGGAAACCGGAGTTGAACCGGGAACCGGAGCAGTTTTTAGAGAACCGGACGGTTTTTTAAATTGGGTAAAATTTAACTTAAATTTAATTTTTTTTACCAAAATTATTAATTATAAAAATTATTAGAGAGTAAAACACTATTTTTCATTTTATTTTTAAATTAATAGTTATAAAAATGAAAAATTTCATTGTATTATACTCTCTCCATCCCAAATTATAAGAGAATTTTGAGACTCTTTATTTATCCTAAAATATAAGAGACATGGATAAAATTTGTGGAGTAATTAATATTATTTTTCTTTTACACCCTTGAGTAATTAAGACTGTATTGATAATTACTAATAATGAATTAGTCTTACTTCAGACTTTTAATGTTGGCAATTTTGGAAAAAAAAATTGAAATTGTAGTACAATTAATAAATTTAACTACCAAAACTATTTTTTTTCTTGATACAGATGAAATAATTATTTGTTTTTTATAATTGGAAAGGGAGGGAGTATAGTCATTTTATAATATTATGATCATATAATGTTATCATATTAAAGTGTTTTAACATTACTTTCAATGATTTAATATATATTATTACTATATGAGCTTATTGACTTATTATGAACTTAAACTACTTAAATTTATTTTCTTAACAATTTGATATTTTATTTTTATACATATATTATTATATATAATATTATTTTTACTTAATTATTACATCACCGGTTCGACCACTGGTCCAACCGGTTGAACCATAAAAACCGTGACCCGGTGAAGTTTCCGGTTCGACGTCCGGTCCGGTTTTTAAAACATTGCTTTTTACTATGGCAAAGGAACGTCTATTATTATTATTATTATTATTATTATTATTATTATTATTATTATTCTAAAGACTTTTAATATTGACGAAGACCATTAACAATGACCTTTTCATGTAAATTTCGCTTATTAAAGTCCTCAGTCTTCGGAGTAAATTTAGTTACAAGTGAACATGAAATTGCCATGTGAGATCAACACCACAGCATATTTTAGAAGAAAATTTCACAATGCAGTTTAGACTAATTTTAATTTTTAAACTAATTAAAATAACCCTCACAAGATTAATGGAGAATATTTTAGAAGAAAATTTCACAATTAAATTAAAGCATAGTTTAACTTGTATTTTAAAAGACACTCCGCTGTATTGATAACTGAAAAAATTAATTATAAATTATTTGTGCAATTTATTCTTATTATATTTATTAATAACAACAAATAATAAAGTAACTGACGTCCCTTCAAAAGACACTCCATAGGTGTTTAATTGCTGATTTTCAGCCATTGTTATCAATCTACATCAATTATCTATTAATCAACATTCATTTAAACGTATATAATAAATACATAATAATAAAATATACGTGATTAATAGACATATGTAATTAACTGACATCCTCCTTCAAAATTAATGTCTGTCCATCAATCTGTCAATCATAAATTGATATTAGTGATGAGATATAGTCTTGATAAAAATATCAGCAATCTGATGGGGGGTGGACATGTGAGGAAGCGTAATTACATGTGGATCATAATGGGCCTATATCAAGCCAACACATAGAAACAACATGATGCCCTGTGTGAAATAAAAAAGAAAAAAATTGCCCCCTTTGACATAAATTATAATAAATCTATCTGTGCATGATGGAATCAGGAAACTTCACCGAGGAAAATATTCTCTAAAGCCAGAATCTGAACTTTAGGGTTAGGAGAACCTCCATAGGCTGAATAATACTTCATTTCTGACATAAGAAGTCCATACAAGTTCTGCCAATACTACTGATCATCCTAGAGATTAAACCATGAACCAGAATAGAAGCCCAACATACACACACAAACACATAACTGAATACACAGTATTCTAACACACAATCAGAACCCCATTATACAGTTTAAGAGTAGTTCTTATCATTAACTTCTCCAATACCACTCTTTCTCATGATTGGTCAGAATAATATGTAAATTTTTTTTTGCCAGAAAAAATAATACGTACATTTAACCTCAATGATTTGTTACTGTAATACGTACTTAAGAGTAGAATTGAAATATGTGTGAAAACTTTTAACAAAAGGCAGGTTTTCAGATTCTCTTCTATGAAGTTTTTTCAGTGCTACTATTCTGCCACTAGGAAGTTGTGCCCTATAAACACTTCCATATGCACTAGTTCTAATACAATATTTAATGTCAGAGTCCTCTGTTGATTCAACGATATCTCTGTATGCAATTTTACCATCATAGTTCCATATGGAAAACAAATCCCCATTCTTTGTCTCTCTTCTCTCACTTTTGGATTTCTTATTGTTTTTGAAAGACTTATTCTGGACAAAACCCATAACAACTATGATGGCAAGAAAAATTGTCCTCTGTTGCCTCACTAATGTCTTCATACGCAACTTTATCATCATTATTCCATATGGAAAACAAATCCCCATTCTTTGTCTCTCCTCTCAATTTTGGATTTCTTACTCCTTTTGAAAGACTGAAACAGGATGAAACCCAGAACAAATACGATGGCAAGAAAAATTGTCCAAGGAATAATGATCTTCAAGAATGACTTTAGACTTTTAGATGAATCATATTTTGAAGAATCATATATCATCTCCAGACCAAGTAATTTTTTATTACCATTGAAAATGTCGCAACGAAAAGAGCTACAAACTTCAGGTGGAACATAGCCAATGAGAAAATTGTATGACAAGTTGATGAATGGCAACTCACCAAGTTCTTTAGGTATACGACCAAAGATATTATTGTAGTTCAAATCAAAGCTGCACTTCGTTGGATTAAGGTATAAGCAAGATGGTTGTTTTCTACTTTTTAGTTGAGTGAATTTGGGAAGGATGGAAAGTAACTCACTAGTAAGGTTGTTTCTACTCAAATCCAGCATTTCTAATTGAGTGAGTTTGATAAGAGTGGAAGGCATCTCACCAATAAGATTGTTATCAGACAAGTCCAAATGGGTGACATATTGAAGAGCTCCTATATGAGCTGGAATGGTTCCTGTCAAGCACATTCAATTAAGTTGCAAATGTTCTAGGTTATTTTCTGCTCAAGTGCAACCTTTTTTAATAGACTCCATTAATACACCTAGTCTAGATGGTTTGTTACCATAATATGTATACTTAATTCGGAGTACAATTCAAATATTTGTAAGACTAATTACATGAAATGATTTATATATATATATATATATATATATATGCTCGCCATGTCTGCAATTTTGCTCAAATGATGGACACATCTATGCGCGCGCTTCATAGCTCTCGATTTTGCTCTCCATCTCTCTCAATCAAGAGAGTGGAGTGTGACACTTCGCAAGAAAAAAGGCGTACAATTTCAAAACTTTGAAGTATTTTTCACTGTCATGAATTTTATTTTTCCATGAGGATAATAAAAGTTGAACATTTTCTCCATTCTAAAATTTTTAAGAAAAAATTTGGTGAGGCTCACAATACTTTTCATGAGAAGTGTAACAATATAAAATTTTTAATTTCCACAAAAACATTTGAGTATGGAAAATTAAAAATTTTGAATTTCTTTTGTTCTCATAAAACTATTATGTGAGAATTAAAATGTTTGTTTTT
Organism: Adenanthera pavonina; assembly: GCA_026686845.1. NCBI lineage: Eukaryota > Viridiplantae > Streptophyta > Magnoliopsida > Fabales > Fabaceae > Adenanthera > Adenanthera pavonina. The sequence continues at coordinate 19,664,462 of JAIVEN010000017.1, forward strand.
AAAATTATTTACTTTGCAATTTTCTTACAGGAATTTAGCCAAAACTAGACCGTAGGCTTGGTGCCTTATAGAGATACTAAGATATGCCACATTATTTATGACTTATATATAATACAACTTTTTATAAATTTTATTGATATGTGCTTATAAATTTTTTCATGTTATTCGGACACCTCATTCTTGCCAAACTAAGACAGTTTTGTCACGACATTTTTCACATATATAATTCTATCGAGCAATAATAATAATAGTAATAATAATAATAAGAAACAAAAGCCACCCTGAGGATTTATTGTCCAAGCAAAATTTTACAAGAAATTTCATGAAAATTTATAACCTCTTGTAATATGTTATCAATCATTACCAGAGCAATTCTTGCTAATTCCACGCATGAAGAGGTTAATAGAATAAATAATTGTATCTGCTCAATCTTTCTAGGTGATAGCATTGATTATTTGAGTTCTGATCGATTATTCTGCATTCCTATGATCATAGTTGTTTTGATGAGTAATATGACACTAAATTTTTTAATACCATTAAATGTTCTAGTCTTCCACCTCACAAATTGAGTCTCAAAATCTGTATGTCCATAATGTCAATATGAAATACAGATCCATTATCCGGACTATGGAATGGTACTAAGTTGATAATTTCTCAGTTTGTTAAACATGTGATTAAAGTGACAACATATGTTGAATGGAGATCAACTGGGTCAAAGAGTTTTTATACGTCACATAGATATAAATCGTTTAAAAACAAAATGGCTTTTCAAATTGAAAAGGAAACAATTTCCAATTGTTCCATCTTTTGCGATAACTATAAATCAAAGTTAAAGTCAATCATTAAGCAACATAGGCTTATCTTCTAACCAATATTTTTACACATGGCCAATTATATGATGTTATTTTTAGAGTTAAAAAGCTTGGAGGACTAAAAATTTTGATCCATGACTCAAATAAATAGCCAAAGAAAACAACCATGAACGTATAGTTTTTGAGGAAGTGTTCAACAATATTCCACATACATAAACAAGTGCCAGGTATAAACATTCTCATACATATATGAAATTGAAATTTCCAATTGCTATTTCTCTTTCTTTCTAGCGTCTTCGCCATTTTTGTTTAGAGGATTCTGCTAGACATTACAGGTTATTTTTGTAGGTTTACTCACCGAAAGGAAGTGTCAATTAGCAAGAAAGATGCCTCTCTTTTTTGGTAACCAGTATGCATGAATGGGACAGCTCTTAACTAGCATGAAGGAAACAGGAAATTGCAGTTTACCCACAGACCCCTGAAGTGTCCAAATGGAGATTACAATGTTACAAATGCTTAAGCTAGGTAGATATAAGCTTAAGCCAGTCAATGATGAAAACTTTGTTTTCTAAGGTTGAAAGGAAGATACTCAAAATTAAAACAACTACCCTATAACTTGTGTGGCTTCCTTACTTTCAAAGTAAAAGTGACATATTTGCTTTTACCCTTTTGGTCTTTACAAAGTGCTTTTTTTTTTTCTGGTCACTGTCTTTACGAAGTGCTGAGATTATATGGTGTCTTCTTTTAAAAGAAAAAAAAATGAAGAAACTGAAATTCAATTTTTATGGAAAATGCTTTTCTATTTCTAAACTGATTAATATATATATTGTACATCTCAGCCAATGTATTTCTAGAAATAAGCGTTAATAAAGTCAACATAAAAGAATTGCAGCCTCATCGTGCAAATATTACCAGGTATTATCAACAAGAAGGATATTATATTCCTAAGGGTAGGCATCATAACCTTGTTAAGGAAATGAAGCTTCTTTTGCAAAGGGCGACTGGACTATTGATCTAAAGCATGTCTATCACGAAGGAAATATCTTTGCTGATTTTTTTGCTACTTATAACCTTGTTAAGGAAATATCAGCAGAATTAAAAAGGAAGCTTCTCAATGATGCTCAAGATGTCTGTTTCCCTAATTTTCTATCTTCCCATTTTGCAACCAAAACAGAAAAGTAAAATAAAACAAAATAAAAGACACAAAACCATTACACTACTCGATTGATTACATAGATGAGGGACTTGGCGCCTCTCAACTTTATTTTCAACTTACTTTTTTCAACTTCTTCTTATCGATTAAATTTAAATGGCTTAAATTCAATATTTTATAAAGTAAATTTTTTGATAATATTTCTTTAGCCATTATATTACTTGACTCTTAAAATCAAAACAAAGGATCAAAGATCTATTATTATTTATCATCAATACTAATACCAATACTAATACTAATACTATGGTCTTTGTCCTGCACTTGAAGACTTTTCCAAACGTTATGTGGCACCGGACTTGATTATACAGACACCTGATTGAAGAATTATTGTAAATGGGTGATTTTGACTAACGCGTAAGATAGAATTTCCTTAAAAAAAAAAAACTGCATTTAGAAAAATCAAAGATTATGGTTGATTTTTTTTACCCATGTGAATGGGAAAAAAATTCTGCACCTCAAGGAATTTTGGCTATTAAATGAGGGATACTCTTAGTGTTCAAAAAAGAAAAAAAAATTAATTGTTAATCTTCGTCGTCAATGTTACAATCTTCAGTTCTCAATGGAGGATTAGTGCATGTCAAGACAGAATTGCCGTGTGAGATAAACACCACAGCATTGTGTTTCCATGAAACTGGAAAATAACTCATATAAAAATATATTATTTAGTCATATTTTTAACTGCTCTTAAAATTCGTACAAAAAGTTCAGGTGTCCATTAATTAGTAATAATAAAACTGTCTTAATGTCTTACTTATTCTTTCTTAATAGTACTAATGTCACTGTACTACCCAGAAACTTCATTAAACTATAGCACCAACTGATGATGGATCTTATAATCAAACATTGAAAATAGATGAGTATGCTTAAAATTGATAGGGGCTAATTAGTCCAGAATAGATAAGTTCAACCACATAATGAGAATAAAGGATTTTTTATTTACTCATAAAAAAAAAGGATTTTTGGTTCGAAACTTATTCAATTACGGTTTTTTTTTTTCATATTATGATTTTTTTTAATTGATCCACATCACAATGCATGAGAATATAGACATGGAAGACTAACTTTTGTAGTCATTTCCAGTTATATTATGATGGTCTTCGACGTGTGAGATGGGATATGTGCACGACTTATAAAGATGAATGGTTCAGAAAATAATTATTTATTAATATTTATAACGCATTATAACTTTTTTTTCTTATGGCGACATATGATGCACTGATATTTTAAATTACTTGATGTATCCATATCGGATGCTTCCCCAATACTTATAAGCGCTAATACTTCTTAATACATATATAAAAAATATCAAATTTATTATTTTTTTTTAAAAAATTATTTTTGATATATATTAGATATGTATTGGATTCAAGTTAATACAATTACATACTTTTTGGATACTTTAAGGTTTTTTTTTTAAATTAAAATAAATATTATATTTAATTATCAATTAAAAAAATTAGGAATATCTACTCCTAAACTATTATATTATTTTTTTTATCATAAAAATAAAGAAAAGGAAGGGCATAATAGTAATACTATGATTACAGCCATTGTTGGAGTAATGGACATAATAATAATATTAATTGGAGAATGCCATCTTTAATTAATTAGTTAATGGAAGGTGATCACTAAATGAGTGCAGAGGCAAGGTCTATATTAAAAGATTGGCCAGTCCACTATTAAAACTAACGGCTCGTTTGGTTCGTAGAATTATTGGGAATGGATTGGAATGGAATGATTGGGAATGGAATGTAATGGAATCTTGTAAGCTAAAATTTTGTTTGGTTTATCATAGGAAAGATATCGGTAACAACTTGAATTTGTTTGATTGGATATAAGAAAATGATGGAATAAGATGTGAATAATGTACAAAAAGTCAGAATTGCATCTAAGTAAAAATTTAGCCCAACATCAATTGCTCCTATATTGTATTCGTAACATAAATTTTTTTTATTTATTTTTTAGTTACAAACGGGTGACATCTTTTCTTTTTGTTCGGACAATAACCTCATATTTTAAGTTTTTACATATTTTTATTTTTATTAAATAAAAAATATCTAAGTATAAATTGCAATATAAAAAATAGGAAGGAAACTTACATATATTTCAATTCTTATTATTTTTTATTTTAAATTAAATATTTTTAGAGAAAAAAATTATATAGAAAAATTACACTAAATAACTTGTATGAATTAATGAAGAATTTTCAAGAGAAAATGGGGTACATAATCTTTGAAGGGTATTTTAAGAATCATATTTCATAATTAAAGTCATTTATGTCATTTGGTCTCCATTCCCAGTGGTAGGAATAAACAAAGTTAGGGTCCAAGGTAGGAAAGTTAAATCCCAAATTTCTGGTCATCTTCATTTTCATGGGAGTCCAGATTCCTACTCCCATATCCAACCAAATAGTCCAAATATGGGAATAGAATCTAGATTCTCACTCCATAGACACTCAGAAAATGAACCAAATGGGCCCTAAATGACCAAAGCTTATCTTTCACTTACCAAGTATTGTTGAATGAGTTTCTCCCATTTCAACAAAAAAGCTTTTTTCTTTCTTGTTATGGTAATTGATATGGTGTTCAATGCGAACTTTTTTTTTCCTATTATATGGTGCTTTTAATTTGATGGTAAATTAAAATCATATATTTTTTCTTATTATTTAAAAAAATTAAAGAAATGAATTGAAAACGGTGAATGTTAATGAAGTTGGTGAGCGTTAAAGTCATTGGAGTCCACCAAATAGACATTATAATTTTTTTTTGTATTAATTTTAAATTTCAATTAAGCAAAGGTTTAAAGATGTACGTGTTAATGTCTGGTCAAAAAATAGAAAAAAAAAAAGACGTGTTAATGGCCTTCGTCAATATTAAAGTCTTCCGTCTTCAGAGGGTCTTGGACGTGTGAGATGGGATCATGCATGACTAATGAAGTATTCTTAATACGTATATAAAAAGTATCAAATTTATTTTTTAGAAAAATAAAAAAATAATTTTTGATACATATTAGATATGTATTGGATTTAGATTAATACAATTCCATACTTTTTGGATACTTCAAGGCCTTTTTCAAAAATTAAAATAAATATTATCTTTACTTATCAATTAAAAGAAATTAGGAATATCTACTCCTCAACTATTATATTATTTTTTATCATAAAAATAAAGAAAAGGCAAGGCATAATAGTAATACTATATATGATTACAGCCATTGTTGGAGTAATGGACATAATAATAATGTTGGAGAATGCCATCTTTAATTAATTAGTTAATGGAAGGAGATCATCAAATGAGTGCAGAGGCAGGGTCTTTATAGAAAGACTGGTTTGGCCACTCTTAAAGCTAAATGACCAAAGCTTATCTTTCACTTTCCAAGTATTGTTGAATGAGTTTCTTCCATTTCAACCAAAAAGCTTGTTTCTTATCGCTGTGGTTAATTGATATGGCATTCAATGTGAACTTTTTTTTTCCTATTAAATGGTTCTTTTAATTTGATGGTAAATTAAAATCTTACACTTTTTCTTATTGTTTAAAAAAAATTAAAGGGATGAATTGAAAACGTGGAATGTTAATAATGTTGGTGAGTGTCAAAGTCATTTGAGTTCATTAATTAATATAATAGTTGAGAGAGCCAAAATCAAAGCTGGTTCTGAAAATGATTTGAGTTCATTAATTCATTATTTTTCTTATTGTATATTAATCTTATACTAATGAAGATGGTTCTGAAAATGATTAATTAGTCATATTTTAAACAAAAAATAATATACTTTTTCTTTTCCGTTTTAAAAAAAAAAAAGACTTGTTAATGGTGTTGGTCAATATTAATTAAAGTCTTCCGTCTTCAAAGGGTCTATGACGGGTGAGATGGGATCAGGCATCACCAACCAAGATGGTTCTGAGAATGATTAATTAGTTATATGTTTAACAAAAACACTCCATTAATTAGTACACTTGGACTAGATGGTTTGTTACCATAATATGTATACTTAATTTGGAGTACAATTCAAATATTTGTAAGACCAATCACATGAAATGATTTATATCGCTACCTCATGCCCGCCATGTCTGCAATTTTGAGGGGTGATACTTGTTTCATCGTTTATATCATAATTTTTTAGCACATTTAAAATTAATATTCACTTTAAATTTTTAATGATTCAGTCTGTTAACTTTAATTACAAATAAATAATTATATATACATATTCAATTATAGCTATCCTAAAATTTTAAAAATAAAAATTATCATATTCTTCCTATCATTCCATGTTGTATATGATAGACACATCCGTATGAGCTTCATAGCTCTCGATTTTGCTTCCCCTCTCTCTCCATCAGTAGAATATATGTAGTATGACACTTCGCAAGAAATTAAGGAAAGAGACGTACAATTTCAAAACTTTGCAGCATTTTTAATTGTCGTGAAATTTCTTTTCATGAGGACAATAAAATTTGAACATTTTCTCCATTCTAAAAAATTTTAAGAAAAAATTTGGTGAGGCTCACGATTTTTTTCATGAGAAATTTAAAAAATTATATAAAATTTTAGATTTCCACCAAAAATATTTGAGTATGGATCGTTAAAAATTTTGAAAATTTTCGTTCTCACAAAACTATTATGTGAGGATTAAAATAGTTTTCAAAATTCCTTATTTCACAATTTTTTATGGAAATTTAGCCAAAACTTTATGGTGGGCTTGGTGCGTTATAGAGACTAAGATATGCCACATTATTCATGACTTATATAGATAATACAATTTGATATAATTTTTATTATATATTTATATTAATATATATATATATATATATACGTATTCTTTATTTTTCTTTCTTTCACTCTTTTTTTTTCTTTATTTTTTTCATCTTACTCGGACACCTAATTCTTGCCAAACTAAGATAGTTTTGTCACGACATTTTTCACATAATTCTATCAAGCAAGCAATAATAAAAAAAGAAAAAGACAATTCACCGTGAGAATTATTGTCCAGGTGAAATTTTATGAGAAATAATTTCTGCGAGAAATTTATAACTTCTTGTAATATGTTAGCAATAATTTGTTTCATAATCCAACCACATAGTACAGATAGCATAATAAAAAAAGAGTAAAGTACTCTAACTACCATTCTATTTCACTTTAATGATAGAGATCTTTCCCTCTATTTTGAAAGCATACACTTTAATCTAATCTAATCCAATCTATTAATATTGTTAGAAATATTCTTAAAAGATCCTAAACTAATATTTACTAATTAAAATTTACATTAAATTGAATTTTATTTACCAATTTACCCCTCAATCATAAATTTTATACCCCCAAAATAATATTTACTAATGTATATACTTAAACTTTATTTAGCTTGAGTAATTTTTGCTTAACGAAAACATAGAAAACTTGATTCAATTTTTTCAGTATTTTTTTTCACAAACAGACGTTTAACTAAGTGTTTAAAACTTAAAATACAAACTTATATCATTTTTATAATTTGGGGAAAAATTTAAAAATATAAATGTTTAAAAGATTTCTAAGCCAACATATGTATGTTGAAAAAAGTACTAAATAAAAAAATTTAAATAAATGTGTTAAAAATTTCAAAATAATAAAATTAATCCAATTTATAATATGATAAAAATTAATAAAATTTACAATATAAGAAAAATTCTAAAAATAAAAATATATGTATTAATATTTTTTTTATTAACATAAGCATTTAAATGATTCTTAAATGGATTATTATTTGTTTAGGAGGGGTATTTTGAAAGTTTAATAATGTGATTTGACGGTTAGTTAATAATTTGGTGGATGGAAAATGAATTTTAAAAAGATAAGGGAAATTTATGTAACTTGAATTTTGATTTTGGGGAGGTCTATGTATATTTCAAAATAAAAGGATGGTATCTGAAATTGAGGTAAAATAAAAAGGAGGCCATTGTATTATACTCATAACAGAAATGTTATTGATACACACAAATATTCTAGATACAATTTAATCCATAACATAAAGGCTTTAAAATTCAAGAAGAATTCAAAAAATTGATTGTTTATGATCTTCATCAGCATCAAAGTCTTTTGATTATGTCCACCCACAATGGATATATGTGTGTGTATATATATATATAAACTCATTTCTATTTCCACTTTCTTTTCTATTTTTATTCTCATTCGTATTCTTATGTCATAAAAAATTATTCTACATACTAAACAAGAACTAAAAAATATAGTATGAGATGGCCACAATTAAATAAAAGCAATAACATGGCCTCTTTTTTATTTTATTTTATTGCAGAATAACATGTGAAAAGGAAGGTGTATTATTGTTAGCAAATTAAAGAAAAAAAAGCAGTCTATTATTATTAATGTTATGGTCTTTCTCTTGTACTTAAAGACTTTAAAATTAAAGATGAATTTAAAAAATTCATTATTAATGATCGCCATTAGCATCAAAGTCTTTGGATTATAATGTCCACCGACATTAGTGGGCGTAAAAGATAACGTTTGAGATGGTCACAATTAAATTAAAAGAAAAAAAGTAGGGGAATTTGTGGTAAGGAGGGAAGTAAAATCTCTTGGGAAGTAAATTAAAAGGCACTACTTGATTTAAAAAAGTATGAAACTTTTTAGGAGGTTAGATTTAACTCAAAAAATTTTACTTATTGAGGGAAAGTTCTACTTTCCCATTAATTTATAATATTTTGTTAAAAATATTTTAATTATTTAATTAATTTCTTTAAGTAAAAATGTATCAATATCTTTAATAATAAAACATTACATATTTATTTTAAAAAATAATCTAAACTTTCTAAAAATTCAAAAAATTAAACAAACAAATAAAAAATAAACTTTTCCGGAAACTTTTTCGGAAGTCTATTTCTCTGGAGATGATAGACTTCCCATAAAATTTCTTTATGAAAAGTATAACAAGCGACGCGGTAACATAAAAGCGGCCTCTTTACTGGCAAAGAAAGGTTTATTATTGTGGGCATAAGAGAAAAAGGGTCTATTATTATTGTTATTACAAATATAACGGTCTTTCACCGCTTTTTTTAAAACAAAAGTAATAACATGGCCTCTTTTTTATTTTTTATTTTTTTACAGAATAACATGTCCTACTTGCTAGCAAAGCAAGGTCTATTATTGTTAGCAAATTAAAGGAAAAAAAAAACAGTCTATTGTTATTAATGTTATGGTCTTTCTCTTGTACTTAAAAGACTTTAAAATTAAGTTGACCAAAAAGAGAAAACTTTAAAATTAAAGATGAAGTTAAAAAAATTCAATATTAATGATCTCCATCAGCATCAAAGTCTCTGGATTATGTCCACCGACATTAGTGGGCATAAAAAGACAAACGTGTGTCATAATTGAATAAAAGTAGCTTAGAGCGGCCATTAGAGGCCATAAAAAATCACGTGTGAGATGATCACAATTGAATAAAATAGTATAAAAGCGGCCTCTTTACTGGCAAAGGAAGGTCTATTATTGTGGGGGTCTATTATTATTAATATAATGGTCTTTCACTGTTTCTTTTTTTTTTGTTAATAATTGTCTGGTATGTTGTTCTCGCTTTGAGCTTTGAGTAATTTGTATTAAGCTATAAACGGATCCCAGGGAGTTTTTTTAAAGACATTTTCTACCGCGTCTTATTTAAAAACTAAGGGTCCATTTGGTTTTTAATTAGTGAAAAATAAATTTTGATAGAATTAATTTTGTAATATGGTTATAATAAAAATTAATTTTTAAATTAACGTGTTTATGTTTGGATGATTTATTTAAAAATTAGTTTTGACAAAACTCATAATTTTCCTCTAAATTGAGCTTAAACTCTATCTCATGATTAATTTAATTTCCTTGGACTAAAATTCAATTTACATTTATTTAATTGAGAACATAATCTATCTAATATAATATTTTCTTACATGTTATGATTTATAAAGATTAAAATTTTGAGGGGGTATCTTGATTATTAGATAGAAGAAATTTTAAGGAAATTTTATTTTTCTATATTCACTATTTTTTCTCATTTTTATTGATCAATTTTTATCTGGCTTCATTTCAAATCTTGTTGGAGTCAACAAAAAAGCAACATTGTAGCCACTTCTGCCTCAACTCCGTTTAGCTTCCAAATCACTTCTTGGGTAGAGAGAAAAATGTGAAGGAGAGAACTTTTTCTCCCAAAAAATGAAGAAATTTTTTAGAGAAAACTCCATTTTCAAAATTGTCTATCATTTTACTTTTTTAAATATACTTATAATTTTTAAATATATTTTAATTATATCCAGTAATATATTATAAAGTAATTCCATTCATGAGGAAAATATACATTTTATAATTGTTTAAATAAAAAATTAAAATTAGATAAAATAATTATAAATTAAGATTAAAATTAAAAGTATATTTTAATTTCATTCAGTAATATTTTATGAAAATTATATAAATAATATAATAAAATAATAAGTTTTATTATATATAAATATTTTATTAAAAATAACAATGTTAGTATTGTTATTATGAAATTTGTTACATTTTTTCCTCTATGTTTTCTCTTTATTGATCCATGTATGAGAAATGGAGAAAATCTCCCCTCCCCATTTTCTCTTCCCATGCATCCAAGTAAACGTCAGAGAGAAAGAAATCGAAATGGTCTTTATGACCATCAAAGTGTTTGGATTTTATCCACTGACAATGGACGTAAAAGATAACGCGTGAGATGCCGCATATGAATAAAAAAATGGGGTATATTATTTTCTATTTTATTATTTTTTTTATAAAATTATTTTTGAGAATAAATTCTGAAAATGAAAAAATAAAAAAATTCATTTGAATAATTATTCTCAATATTATAACTAGTGAGTGATAAATGTGTTATTAAAAATTTATAATTTTATCCTTAATGAGGTGAGTATTTTTTATCTTTTTTTGTATTTTTCAGATTAAAAATTATAAAAAAATTTAAAAATATTATAATTTTTTTATTCTTTTATTTTACTATTTTTTTAAAATAATTTATAAAAATAAATTTATCAAAAAATAAGTTTTTTTATTTTTCTATTTTTAAAAATAAAAAAACTGTTATCACAACATCTGCCAACCAAGCCTGCAGTCATACAGCCTATCTACTATAGTCATATAGCCTTTTTACTATTGCAAAGGAACGTCTACTATTATTCTGAAGACTTTAATATTGACGAAGACCATTGACAATGATCTTTTCATGTAATTTGCTTATTAAAAGTCTTCAGTCTTCGGAGTAAATTTAGTGACAAGTGAATTTCATATATACATTTTCCCAAACCTCTCTCTCTCTTTCGTCCCTATATACATTTTCCTCTGAATTTCATTTTCTTATCCCCGTTCATAAATCACGGTACATGGTCATGAATCATATGGAAACGAAAGGAAATTAAATTTGAAAAACAGAAAAGGAAAAGGAAACGAGGAAAAAAGAAGAGAAGAAATTTCCCAGTCAGAGGGTGTACCATGCATTGACTCGGCTTGACTCTTTCCATGATCTGGCAAACTAAGTCTGGTATGAATGCAGGTGAAAGGGCTTCTGAAAGACAAGTGATTGGAAACACTAGTGGATGCTGATTTGGAGGGGAAATATAATGAAGAGGAGGTAGAGCAAGTAATCCAAGTGGCCTTACTCTGCACACAAAGCTCCCCTATGGAAAGACCAAAGATGTCTGAGGTGGTGAGGATGCTTGAAGGTGATGGTTTGGCTGAAAAATGGGATCAATGGCAGAAAGAGGAGATGTACAGGCACCATAACAATCAAACCCTTGGACCCAATTGGCTGACGCCAGACTCAGGTTCACACATCCCCCCTGATGAACTATCAGGTCCCAGATGATCGATGTTATCAATCTTTTATTGTTAAGAAGCATGTTCACAACTCCATCGTACCCAAAAGACCTCGAAAGTGATAATATGCAAGATTAGTGCATATGATTTTTGCTACTGGTTGTTTTTCTTCCTGTTAGATAATCTTGTGCAGATAAAATCCCCCGTTGATCATGTTGTGATGGTTGAGAAGAAATGTGTAATCTGAACAGTCCACACAGATGTAGGATTTCATGATCCAGTGCTCTTGAATACCCTTGAAATGTGCTTGCTAGGATGATGATGAAATGGATTGTCAATAGTGTCAAATGTGGCAATTCCGGTGGACAAATTAAAGGAAAGTACAGATTCAAGTAGGTTTTTTTTTATGTTTATGATTATTCATTTTCAAATTTTAAAATGATTTCAATTATAGTTATAATTTTTTTTTGAATCATTATAATTATAGGATTAAAAAATAAATAATATATATATTTTTTTGTGAATGATTATCTTTGGAATACAATAAAAAATGAGAAGATCGTGGCCCCTATCCACCAAAACTTATTTAACCTTCCCCCCCTTCTTATGTAGTTGGCAGCACAATGGACCTTAGCTTTCGGCTTCCGCACCCATTTGAGTGTGACGTCTTTTAACTTAATTACGTGCAAGTTTATTGAATTACTGAGTTTTTATCCTATATAACTTGCCACTTCAACTAATGAATGGTATAATACAATGTATCAATAGTTGTGTCGATAAAGGATCCAATCACTATTACACCCCATTAATTGTGTTCTTAACATTTGATGAGTGTTGATAGGATTATTATCATTATTATTATTTACTAATTTTATGTGATTATATTCTTAAGTTTTTTTTACCACAAAAGGTACAATCCTATGATTTTTAAATTAAGGTTTTTAGCCCCTTGATTGATCAAGATATGGAATTTGATAGCTGCTTCCATGTATTGATCTCTTATAATTCTGTTCGGGTATCTTACTTTATTAACTGTGAACACTGTATTTTGTCCGGACATTTTTAAAATACATATAAATATAATAATAATAAAATAAATAAACAAAATAATAAAAAATATATGACAAAAACAAAAGAAAAAAAAAGAAAGAAAAGACAAAAATATCCAATCTTGGGCTGTAAAAAAAAAAATTCCCTAGGACATTTTAGCCAAAGGAAATCCTGAGCCCAATATGAGGGCTCAGGCCCAAAGTTATCCTGAGCCCTAGGGCTTAGGTATGAGAAAGGAGGAGCTGGCCGAGAGAACGGAGGGGGGAGCTGGCTGTGAGCGAGGAAAAAATCTGAGAGGGAGAGAGAACCGAGAGGGGGGCCGTGGGAGTGAGAGCGAGAGACGGAGGGAACCCTAACCTAGGGCTCTGGTGAGACACCGCGAGGGATCCAGGGGGAGTTAAGGTCCTGGAGGAGCGAGAGAGAGCCGTGGAGAGAATAGGGGAGCTCGGGTGAGGGAGCTCCAAGCCGGCCGCGAGGAAGGAAAAATAGAAGCAGAGAGGCTGAGAGAGGAGCACGCAAGGCCGAAAAAGCAGAGGGGGCGGTGCAGGGCGGAGGAGACCGAGAGGAGAGAAAAAAAAAACAGAGGGAGCCAAGAGGGGTGGAAAAAGGAAAAAATAGAGGGGGTTCAGAGGAAAAAGCAGAGGGTATTTGGAAACCTAAAAGGGAGCTAGGGTTTGAGGCGTGCATGAGAAGGATAGAAAAGAGGAAAGCTGAGCAAAGAGATGAGACAAAAGGTAGAAGGATCGTGCGAGAAAGACAGGAGTCAGAACCTGCCATAGCAGAGCAGTGAAGGGCAGAGGCGGCTCATGGTTACAAGCAACCGGAACAGGAAAGCAACCAGCACACGGAAACAAGGCAAGATAAGGTAACCACGCGCTTAAAGGTACCTTTTCTCTCCACTCGCGAACTTGCTATAAAAAGGAATGAAGACACCGAGGCAAGGGAGGACGAGGGAGGAAGAGAAGTCATAACGAGCAAGTGCATAAAGGCCGAGACAAGAGGAAATAAGCCTAGAGGAGAGGGGCCAGGATTCTCCAACCGGTAATTATAGTTTTAAATGTTTAGATTTCATTTGATGAGGTGGGAAATTTTGAGAGCTATCTAAGAATTTGGAGGGCGAGAGCAGAGTACTTTTTGTTACTAATTAAGTAGTTACATGCCTTAGAATCTGGTTTGATTGGGTGCTTTGTTTTCTATCTCTCTTTTTGTTGAACGGCCGAAGGTCACTGATCATTAATATACTGTGTGGGTTGTTGAGTTTTGAAACTGCAGACTCATCATGCGTTCAGGATGAGTCTGAAATTTTGTTTAGGTCTTCTTTGTGCTCATTTATCATGGTATATTTTTGAAGATAGTATTGCTTTGCCTTGTTACTGACGGTGGAAATAGATAAGGGGAACATAGATAGGGGAACATAATGGCTTGCTTTCTCTGTATATGCCTATCACGTAAACCTTGGACTCTTTTTTTTTTAAAGTAAAATTATAATTCTGTGCTTTATTTTAAAAGTGATTTGGCCGGAAAAAGATTTTTTTGTAGTATTAGATGCTTGACTTAGAGAAGAATACCCAAGTGGAGTTTGTCAGCGCTTAGTCATTTGATAAGCCTTACAGGACAAAATCACTACTGCCATTCGGTATGGATTAGGGTGTTCTGATTTTGAGTTTGTCTTTCAACGTTTTTTTTCTCATGCTTAGGGATAAAGGTCCAGAAGTATAAGGGTGCACTGCTTTGCAATAAATTTCAATTTGTGAAAAAGAAATGCTTTCCCTATGATTAGCTCTCATTGATGATTTACCCAGGAAATGGCATCACTAGTGAGGATGTTTGACTCCTAAATTAGGAAATAGAGTATTGGGTGTTAACAGTTAGAATATTGTGTAAAATGAAAAAATTAAGCTTCATAGGACCTCTCACCCCTTCGGTTATAAACTCTGAGCCATTTTCTTATGGGTCTAACGTTGGGAAGTTTGTTAAGAATATTTGAGCTATTCTCCATATGTCTCCTATGGGCCTAATATTGTGAAATGTGATATGAATATGACTTGGTAAAATTCCCAAAAAAAGAGAATTTCAATAGCCTTCTCATTTTTAAGAAAATCAAAATGTATGCAAAAGAAAAATTTTATTTTACTTGTTCAATTTTATTTTATTTTCCATCTTTTTTTATTGATATTTTATTATTATTATTATATTTTTATTTATTTATTTTTTTTTCTTCTTTATTTCTTTATTTTTACCTTTCGTCTCGAGTGACACCACCATGGATATTTAAGTTCTAATTAGCAATTTGTGAGTGATAAAGTCGTCACATATGTTGATTATTTCCTTTTTTGAAATAGACGTAATAATGACATTTTGAATTCTTCTTAATGCTCCTTCATAAATATGCGTTAAGAGAATATTATCGATTACCATTTTTATAAAAATAATTCAGGATAAAATTATTAATTTTTCTTCAATTTTATCCATTTTTCTTATTTACGTTTTTTTAATGCCTTTTCATTTAAAAAAGAAGATAATAATAAATAAAATAATTGAAACAAAAAGTATTGATTTCCTTCAAACTTTTATCCTTTTATTTATTTGCCTCGAGTGGTAACACCGAGGGAATTTTAAATACAGATTAGTAACTTGTGAGTAATGAAGTCACCACATATGTTGATTATTTTTACTCAAAATATATGTAATAATCACGTTTTTTGAATTCTTTTTTCATAAATAAATGTGTGATCTTATTTGTTTTAAAAGAAGATAAAAAAAATATAATAATAATAAATTTGTACAAAAAAAATTAATTATTTATTTTTCCTTGAACTTTTTTATGCCTTTTGTCTCGAGTGACACCACCGTGGATATTTAGGTATCAATAGGTATATTGTGAGTGATAAAGTCACCACATAAGCCAATTAATTTTATTTTAAAAAATAAGATTGTTTTTAAATATTGCCTTTTCAAATCAAAATAAAATGTTCAAAATCACACATAATTTTAATCATATTTTTCAAAATTGAGAGAAATCATATATTCTCTTTTAGGAATAGATTAAACAAAAAAATATATATACAAATAAATGAAAAGAGTAAATAATGGGAATTAATCTATGTTTTACAAATTAAAACGCACAAACCAATTCTAAAAATTATTTTCTTTGTGGAAAGACAAATTATTTTCTATAAACCTCTCTTTTCAAAGAATATATAAAATAAAAAATATCAACCCAGTGACACGCATTTTTAGTCCGAACTATGTCGACTTTGATCCTTATCGCAGGGTATGTAGGCCCTAGACTCTCATTCTGGGTCAAGTTCACTTTTGTAAATAAATAATATTTTTCTCTTATTTTATTTTTCCCATCCTCTCATATTTTCATTTTATTCTTTATTTTCATTTTTACATTTTTCTTGTTTTTATATTTATTTTTGCATGTGAATAGTTAAAGAGCAACCAAAATAATTTTTTAAAAAGCCATAAAAATTGCATGATCAACTTAAGGTAATTGTTCTTAGGAACAGGTGTTATGGGGATGTCTAATACCTTCCCCACTCACAATCGTACTTCCGAGCCCAACTCTGATTCGCAGACCATCCTTATCCTTTTTTGTTTTTATTTTGGTTTTCCAAAATTTCCCTCAAAATTTTGGTGGAAACTCCCTCCGAAGCCGGCCTCCCATCGGGCGGCAGGTTTCACCCATTTTTCTTTTTTATCTCGTTTCCCGTGCCATCCGCGTCGTGTAATGCCCCTCATGATATTTTTCTTGACATTGAGTTCAGGACCGAGGAAACAAGACGGAGGAAGGCTCAAGTGGAGTCTGAAGGAGCTCTACGCCGCGGCGAGGAGCAGGGCCGCCGCGGCGAGAAGCTTTCCAGTGGTGTTGTTTTGGAAATTTTGGTGGAGCCGCGGCGAGGAGTGTTGGAGCCGCGGCGAGAGTCGGAAAAAATTGTTTAAATCCGGATCAGTCGGACGCGACAGAAAGAAAGAAAACGAAAGGAGCGACGCAGAGAGATGAGGAGCAGTGCTAGGGTTCGGCATTTTCGGTGTCCCAGAGTGATTCTCGTCCATCGGGAGCTTGGATTCAAGTTGGTAAACGTTCCCTACTCCTCTCTCTCCAGTTTCTTCGATTGAAATTTGGGATTTTCGATTGTATGGTTGGATTTCCGAGTTGGGGTGAAATCCACCGATTGAAATGGGTGATTTGAGGTTAATGGAATGTGTTTTGGTATTCTTGTTGCTTGAATGTGAGTTTTGAAGGGATTATGTGTGTTTAGAGCTTAACCCTAGGTTGTTTTCGGTAATGGCTCTTAGGAATCCGAGGTGTTTGAGGTTGTGTGGTGTTTGAGTAATCCCTAAGAGCTTATTGATGCATAAAAAGGGTGTTGGAACCTTGGGTTAGGTTAATGTGGTTGAATTGTGATGTTTGATTTGTTGGTATATTGTGTTAATGGAAGATTTGTGACATGATAAAGGTTGTTGGCTAATCAAGAGGGGTTCACGCGTACTGGACAGTTCAAGGAAGCTTGTGGAAATCGTGTGTGTGTGGTAACGACAATTAAGGTAACCGGATGTTTGTTTTATGTGATGATATGTTGATATGTATATGTACGTATATGCATGTTCCTTTTCATACCACGATATTGATTGTGTATGTGTGTACGGTTTTCTACATATCGTGGTATGCACGGCTTGATGATTGTATATGTTATGATGTGTAGCATCCCCATACTATTGCATGCTAGCATGTCCATATGATATATGATATGATAGTATACGAATATATGTATGTAGAGGCATGTTGGCATGACATTGATATCATCACCACATGATTGCATAGTGAGAAATGGATGACGAGGTGATGATGATGAGATATGATGTGATAAAGATCCCTATCGCTAAATCCTCTCCATGGGAGAGCCAGGCGGTAGAGGACATGATATGATATGATATGATATCGCTGTCACTAAATCCTCTCCTAGGGAGAGCCAGGTGACTGTGGATTTGGGGATGCACCTTCTCTAAATCACCATCAATTCGTGATGGTCCAGGGGAAGGAGAGCCACGGTCCGAACTCTAGTGTAACCATTGGCCCGGTTGCATTAGGGTAAGGTGAGCTTGGTGATGTCCTGGAATCGGTCTTCACCGACTGTTGGAAGGGAATCATCTATTGAATGTCTTATGATGACGATAGCTCGTGGTTCTAGCCGTGTATGAGGGAGAACAGGTATACCATTCATTAGCATTGCATTGCACGACTGTATGGATCCGTATATATATATATATATGTGTGTGTGTGGTTGTTGTTCCCGGTTACTGAGACATTGTCTCACCCCCTCTCCCATAAACTAACCTTTCAGGTGACGGTTCTGGCACTAGTCCGGAGAAGACGCGGGAGTAGCTGTGTACGTGGGAATAGTCTATGTAGCGTGTGTATGTTGTATTAGTATCTTATGCCAAGTAGGATAGCATGGTTTGTAATGGATAATGTTATGATTGAGATTGGCTATGTATGGATGTTTATGTATGTGGTATGTATGGTTGAGTGTTGTTGAGCCTTGTTGGTTTGCGTAAGGGCCTGTAACCCTTTTGATCAGGTCGGGTTCCAAGGGGTCAAATCTCATAGGGGTGGTTCCTCTGAGGTAAAACCTCTTTGGACAGGTCAGTTTGGGGGGTTTTTGGACCTGTATGAATGGTCTCTGAGCGACCAGTTGCCTTTGGTGGCAATTGGAGGTAGCTAGTGATAAGTTTTGGACAATTAGTGGTCAAAACGGAGTCAAGGGTCCAGAATCTCCATACGGAGTTGGATTGAGGTAAAAGTGGTGTCCTTGGATAGATGGGGACTAGATTGACTTGTAGGAGTTGGAATCGAGTCAATCGGAGGTCGGAGCATAAAGTTATGCGCGTCAGAAGTTCGCCCCGGAGTGTTGAAATTGCTGATATGGTATATCAGCAAGGGGGCGCCGCGGCGCCAGAGGAGACAGAAGCGATGTTGAGATAGGGGAGGCCGAAGCCGCGGCGGTACTGTGGCGGCCGCGGCCCCAGCCCAATTTTTGGTTCTTTTGTGTCATTTTCGCTGTGTTTATGAATATGAAGAGTTGTTTTGAGATGTCAGGGTGTGTAGGGTCAGATTTTGAAGTTTTTGGTTAAGTTCGGAGGTGACAGGAGGTAGGATGTTACACGTCGCATCTCTGGGTGTGACAATTTGGCGACTCCACTGGGGAGGTTTGAGAGTCAAGCTTATATAGGTTGATCATACGTTTTTTATGGCTTTATGTTTATTTTGGTTGCTCTTTTATCTAAATGTTGTGTGCCTCACATGATTAGGGTAGATAACATGCTTGGTAATTTTGTCTGTTCACC
Source organism: Adenanthera pavonina (assembly GCA_026686845.1). Classification (NCBI taxonomy): domain Eukaryota; kingdom Viridiplantae; phylum Streptophyta; class Magnoliopsida; order Fabales; family Fabaceae; genus Adenanthera; species Adenanthera pavonina. Next base: position 19,683,686 of record JAIVEN010000017.1, read on the forward strand.
TGCTCTTAAATGTATTTGTCGAGTTGAATAACATGTGCTAGGATAGATAACATGCGGAATGAACCCTAGGATAGACGACTGTTATCTATTTATGATTTGCTTTGTTTGCAGGTGGGAAATTTGGGTAGTGTCTAGGTCATAAGGTCTGTATGCTCCCCTCACACATTGAGCACTCACACATCTAACCTCACACACATAATGGGCCCTATACCTGGGTCTGAGAGTATCCTAGTGTAGTTGAAGTTTGTAATGGTTCCTTTGAGGGGCTATTAAGCTCCCAAAGATTACTGTGAAGGCTTCACCCGAGTTGTTACCTATTTGCTAAGTTTAGTCTGGGAAGGGCTTGTAAGCTGTCAAAGGATTAAATTTATTATAATGGAATTTCAACCTCAATGGTGGGAGCAACTCGAGGACCTTTAAGAAAATAGAACCATCCCGAAACTTGTGCACAATAATAGATGAAGCTTAGATGTTAACCCAACCAGTTAAAGCCAAGAATCCTACCCTAGGATGCACCCAATATAGGACATGGGATAGCATATCCTATCTCATGCATTTCCTCTTCATATAATTGCATCGGTGGAATGGTTATCATGTTAATAGGCCCTCAATTACTTTTATGCCTTATTCATGGAGAGACCTTGTCCTTCATGGTATGAGGATTAGTTTCTATCTCCTTGAGAATTCAATAAGGATCTCCTAGGAGATGAATTTCATGACTATTAAACGGGGACCTAATAATATTTTAACCAATCAATTTATGGTTCTTTTTTTTGCCTCATCTTTCCATTTTCTTTCTCACTCAGGAAACCAGTGAATTACCAGGGAAAGTTAGCATAAGTCAAAGACACAAAAGGGACAATGGTTCAAGGCCAACAGGGTTAGTTTATGTTGGAAAAGGGTTTAAACTAGAAGCAGTTATGGAATCCATTGATAGTCTGAAAGAATTTTCTCGACGCATCAAGGTAACCTTTTGTCGGACTTCAGAAAGAAATATGGTGACATACTAGAGCTGCTCAATGTACCCATTCAGACACTGACGATTTCCATACTGGGTCAATATTGGGATGACACCTTGAGATGTTTCACATTCCCTGATTTCCAGATTGCACCGACCATAGAAGAGTATGGTGAACTCTTAACCTTACCGTTAAAGAAAGGGGATCGTGTCTATCGATACCCTGGATACGTGGCATTAGACGCCACGATAGCAAAGCTTTTAGAGATCAGCGTAGACAAGGTGCAATTCGTCTCCACCAAGAGTGTAGAAGGAGTCTCAAGGGAGTTTATGGAGACTCGTCTGAAAGAGTTAGCTGAATAAGAGAAGTGGGTAGTCTATAACAGGGTACTTGCCATGATCATCTATGGGGTTATTGTGTTTCCGTTTGCAAAAGGAGTAGTTGACAAACATGCAATTAGTGTGTTTCATATGGTAGAGCATCATCAGGTGAACCCAATACCTGCAATATTGTCAGAGACCTACATGACATTGAGCTTTTGTCATGCCAAGAAAGGAGGAAGAATCATATGTTGTCTCCAACTGCTGTATGTGTGGATTATGAATCATCTATACAGAAAGAGACTCCAAGAAGGAGAAAAGGATAATTCTTCTCCTCTGACTTCATTCAAAAACCAGGAGGGAAAAGCTAGATACGATCGTGAGGGATGGATTGAGGTCTTTGGGCAACTTAGGGCAGAAAATGTCCAATGGAGATTGGCATGGTGGTGGGAGAATGAAATAATTTATTGTTGCGGGGACTTTCCGAATGTGGTACTAATGGGTCTGCGAGGGGTGATAAATTATAATCTCATGTTGTTATTGAGACAGTATGCCTTTCCACAAAGAGTTCTGTCAGAGGCCGTGGTTCATACGATGCAATTCAAACATGATGACTCAACAATAAAGATAAGTCAAAATGTGGTAAGTGCTTGGAACAAAGTAACATACAAGGGGCGGCTAGAATTGGGTACACGTCGGATATATGCCATAGAGGAATATCAAGTTTGGTTGTCAGAGCGGATCAAAGGAGTCAACCCAACTTTTGCACCGCCTTATCCTTTGCTCAGCGGTAACAAGGCGGAAGTCAACACAGAGTTAGTCAAGCAGCTCCAAAGGAAGGAAGCGGAATTGGAAAAGCTAGTAAAAGTAGGCGACGAATAGAAAGAGGCTCAGATTCGCCTGCAGAATGAGTATACTGCCCTACAAGAGACAGTAAAGGAAATGAAGAAATAGGGAGCTTGTGAGATAAATATAGAAGTAAAGAGATTGAAGGAGGAAAACTTAAAACTCAAATGAACGATCAGAGATATGCACATGCATATGAAAGAGAATGACCAAAGAATGAAGAACAATCAGAGATGGTTGATGCAAGTTGTTAAAGAAAAAGATGCACTCGAGAAAGAAGTACGAGAGCTCCGACCATTAAGAAGTTCGTCACAGGAATTAGAAATGGTCACTAAACAGTTGGAGGATAAGGTGAATGAGTTAGCAGCCATCAAAGGGGATTCATCAGCTACAATCCAGAGGCTGCTTGAACAAATGCAACAACGTGCTGATGCAGTGGAAAAATGGAGGACAGTTTACTCAGAGAAGGCAATGGAGTCGGATAGGTGGAGAGATTACACTGAAAGATTAATCATGATGGTGAATTCCAGCATCCCTAGATTCACTGATGTGTATGAGCAAGTAGAGCAAAGATCCCATCCATTTAACACTTCTGTAGAAATGTCAAACTTCCTTTTGTTATGTAAAGAACTTATGGAAGAATTGAAGGATTTAGCTCGAACTTGGTAATGTAATGGCGATCTATGACGATGCATCAAACCATATGAATTTGAGGCTTGTACTTCACTTATATTGTGTATTTATAGACATCATTTATAAAGTAACTTGAGTTCTTATGAATTGATAGTCAACCTCATGACTCCTCGAGCACAATATGTATCGAGGGGGACTTGAGGGAGTCTCGCGGATAATTATGAAAAATGCCGGTAAGGATCCAAAGTCACTATGTCATGAAACTTATGCTAATACATATTGTAATTCACAAGTATCTAAGTAATGGTAAGGTAAACATTAATTCATTTTTTTCTTAAAAGTAGGTCAACATTGCTCCAGTTAAAAGGAATCCAGTTAACCCTACACAACACCCGTAAAGGATCCATTTAACTCGCGCAAGAACAAAGGCAATGGCATTAGAAGGTCATCTTTCTAATGTAGAACGAGGATTGAAGGAGGAAGTAGGGGAGTTGAAGGGTCAGCTAAGTGGTTTACATGCTTAGATGGGAGAAATGATGAAAATGCTTCAAAGCATGAATGCAAACAGGAGGAGGAACGATGCTAACAGCACCTAACCACTTGATATGAATGCAGAAGGGATACCTGAGGTGACTGGCAATGACCAGAATAGGCTCCCACCTATCCCAACCCCAGGAGTGGGTAGACAGGGATTCCAGGAATGGGATCAAGGGTATGTATATACCCATGATATCAACAACCAAGAAAACGTTGCAGCATTCATGACTTAAAATCCACCGAATAATGGGTATTCTCAAGGCGGGGAGGCTACAAAGTAAAGCTAGCTTGAAGGAAGAGGTATAAAAAATGAGAGACTAGTTACGAGCTCTACAGGGAGTAGCGAAACATAAATCCCTCGACCTAAATGAATTATGCCTAGCTCCTGACGTGGTCATTCCCAAGGAATTCAAGGTCCCAGATTTTAACAAGTATGACGGCAATGGAGACCCGCATTATCATTTGAAGACGTATTGCACCAGAATGTCGGTCTGGTCCAAGGATGAAAAGTTTCTCATTCATTTCTTCCATGAAAGCCTCACCAGAGCGGCACTACATTGGTTCATGAAATTGGATCATTCCAAATTGCGGAAGTGGAGAGATTTAACAGATGCTTTCATGAAACAATACCAATTCAATTTGAATTTCGCCCCTACTAGGGAGCAGCTGAAAGGATTAAGGAAGAAACCCGCTGAATCATTTAAGGAGTATGCACAGCATTGGCGGGCCTTGGCTTCAGAAGTGCAACCTCCTTTAATGGAGTCTGAGTTGTGCTCTTACTTCATTGACACATTGGGTGAGCCCTACTTCAGAATTATGCTGGGAACCCATGCTAAATACTTCACCGACCTCATTGAGGTAGGTGAAAGGATTGATACAAACATCAGAGATAGAAGATTGGAAAATACGCTCCCTGAGAATAAAAAAGGGCAAGGCATTAAGAAGAAGGATAGTGATGTGAATCATGTCCCAGATCCTTACCAACAATCGTTCATACCTGCATATGACCTGCAATTCTCTCCATATAACTCGCAACCCCGATATCCATGACCCTTCGCATATGGGGCACCATGCAACAGACTTCCTACCAGCCTAGAGCTCCGTTTGCCCTACATTTTCAGCATCCTTAACCAGTCCCTCAACCTCACCCCAATCCCAGTCAGCAAGCTTGGGTCTTGCCCCCAAACAAAGATTCTAAAGCCATGCGTCCCCTAAGGGATGACCGTCCTCTTCTTAATTTCAATGTCACAAGGTCGGAGCTGTTTAAGGAATTGGTGGATAAGAAGCTCATGGGCCCCCATCCTACACGGCCTTGGCAACCACCTTTTCCTTCATGGTATAATTCAAATGAAACTTGTGAATATCACATGGGAGCGGAAGGACATTCGATTAACCGATGTGATGCCTTTCGGAGGAACGTTTTAAGTCTTCTGGATAACAATCATATCAGTGTGCAACGGGACAACAATCCTAATATTGTCTCCAATACTCTACCAGAGCATGATAAAGGAAAACAAGTCTGTGCGATTGAAGAAGACATTATGCTAATTAACGATTTGGATACAGCCCAATTTACCATGAAAGAGATATTTGATCTCCTTAAGGAAGCGGGACATGTCTTTTATGATGAGGGAAAGCCGGGTGGAATCGATAATGGTGGTACCCATTTTTACGAATATCACCAAGGGAATGTAGATCATGACCTCGAGGGTTGTGAGGCGTTCAAGGAAGTTGTACGAGGGATGATGGTGCTTGGAATTATTAGTATCGAAAGGGGAACATCAAGGGATAAAGCCATATGCATGATGGGGGAACAAAGTGAGCCGTTTCCTATCGATAAATCAAAGGGATCATTCCTTATAGTCAATACACAGGCACGAACTCTAGAATGTAGCGAGCAATTGTCCCTCCTTGAAACAGCAAAACATCTCCCTCCACTCACGGGCGAGCCCGCAGCTCATCCTAATTCAAAAAGATCCCTTCTAGTCATTAACTCAAATACTTAGGTAGCAGCACGCAGGAAAGAACCTATGGCATTTATTCATGTGCCGGCACCATCCTCATATGATAGTAATCATGCAGTGCCTTGGAAATATGGCTTAAGAACCGAACTTCTCATAATCGAAGGGGAATCTAGTGAAGGAGTCGCAGAAATTAATGACCAAGAGCTGAAAAATGGGATTACAAGGAGTGGTCGTGTCTATCCGAAGGAAAATGATAAGACAGCAAGAACTGGCCAGGAATGAGGGGAAAATCTAGGATCAAAGGTGGTAAGGAATGAGATGGCTGATGCTGATGAATTCTTAAAGATCATAAAGCACATTGAATATGACATAGTAGAGCAGCTCACAAAGACTCTAGCTCGAATCTCCATTATGTCCCTCATCATGAGCTTAGAGGTCCATTGCAAAGCACTCTAGAGGGTGTTAGAAAGTGCATATGTACATCCGAACATAACTCCTGAGAGAGTAGTTCACATGGTTAATGTTGTAAAGAATGCCACTCAAATAACTTTCTATGAGGATGAAATTGTTCTAACTCCAGCGGGGCGACCTAAAGCTCTTCATATTACATTAAAGTGTCACGGGTATGTGATCGCAAAGGTCCTGATTGATAATGGATTTGCTCTCAATGTCTTGCCACTAGCCACTTTACAAGAGCTTCCGATGGACATGTCTACTATAAAGCATAGTGATCTAATTGCAAGAGCTTTTGATGGGGCAATAAGAGAAGTATTTGGGGAGGTTCATCTTCCACTTGAGATTGGGCCAAACATCTTTTCAGTACAATTTCATGTCATGAATATTGATGCTGCGTATACTATGCTCTTGGGACGACCTTGGATTCATGACGCGGGAGCTATACCATCTACCCTACACCAGAGGGTCAAATTTGACAAGGGCGGCCTACTTATTACCATCAAGGGGGAAGAGGATCTCATGATTAGCAAGCCAAGCGCCGTACCTTATGTTGAAAATGTGGAGCGGACAGCTGGTAATTTCTATCACAGTTTTGAGATTGTAGAAAGTGAACAGCCAAGTGAAGATGTGCAACAAGTAGTCACCAGGATAATGAAGCATGATGGGTATAAGGAAGGACAAGGGCTTGGAGCTAAATTACAAGGAATAAAGGAGCCAATTAAACTCTCTGAGAATCAGGGGCGTCAAGGGTTGGGATATGATCCCCCATTGGAGACCCTTTTGGCTGAACAAACAAAGTTAGGCCAAGGGAAATCACAAGGAAGATCGAAAATTCCTCATATTAGAGAGACATTCCCACAAGCCTCTGAGACAATCAACATGAATGACTCCATTACTATAGCAGAAGAAGAAGAGGGAGGTTACGGAAAAGGGCACTGGATTCAGTATGATACCCTTGGGAAGGCACTAAAAAACTGCGAATCTGAGATAGTCCCCGATGTCGTGTCATTAGAGTAATATTTTAGAGTCTTTTAATCATGTCATCTTTTGAAAACCTTGTATTCATGGCTTTTGGAACCTTTTATATCTGAGGATTAAATGCAAAGCGACATTTCATATTCTTTATCCCCCTCTTCCTCTCATATCCATATATTTCATTATGTTCTTCTTATTATCCTGTTACTTTGATCCCCCTTCTAAATAATTATTCGTACTGCTTCCTGCTTCATTGTTTACTTTTTTCGTGTTTGCTACTTCCTAGGGAATTAGAAGTCTCGGGAATCCTGTCTGGCATAGAGGCTCTCGAGCCCCAATGGGATGACACTCACATTGCTATGGATATGTCTGACGGTGAGATAGAGGAAAGTGCTGTGCTAGTTGAATTACCCCATACATTTGCAAAGCTCATCGAACCGTCCAAAAATGGCTTCGTCCCACACGAAGAAGTCATAGAGATGATTAACATGGGAACTGAAGAAGATAAAAAAGAATTAAGGATGGTTGATAATCCCGAGAAAAAGGAGATGATAGATTTATTTCAAGAATACCTGGATGTGTTTGCTTGGTCGTACCAAGATATGCCAGGGCTTGATCCCAATATCGCCTCTCATAAACTTCCTCTGTTCCCTGACATTAAGCCAAAGAAAAAGAAGCTAAGGAGGATGAGTCCCGAGACATCTCTTCAGATCAAATAAGAAGTGAAGAAACAATGGGATGCTAGTTTCTTAGATGTTGCTAAATACCCACAATAGGTCATAAACATAGTACCGGTACCTAGGAAGGATGGTCGCATTAGGATGTACGTGGACTATTGGGATTTGAATAAAGCCAGTCCTAAGGATCATTTTCCTCTACCATATATTGATGTACTAGTTAACAATACGGCAAGGGGTTATAGGTACTCGTTCATGGATGGGTATTTAGGATACAATCAAATCTCCATGAACCCGGAGGATAAGGAGAAAACCACTTTTACTACTCTATGGGGAACATTTTGTTACAAAGTAATGCTGTTTGGTTTAAAAAACACAGATGCAACTTACCAGCGAGCTATGGTAGCACTATTCCATGATATGATGCATAAGGAACTGGAGGTTTAAGTGGATGATATGGTGGCAAAGTCAACACAAGAAGAAAGCCAAGTGGTGGTTCTTCGAAATTGTTTGAAAGACTGCGAAAATACAAGCTTCGATTAAATACCAACAATTGCATGTTTGAGGCTATGTCTGGTAAGCTACTAGGCTTCATCTTCAGCAATAGGAATAGAAGTTGATCCGGATAAAGTAAAGGCAATCCGCAATATGCCTCCACCCAAAATAGAGAAAGATGTACGAAGCTTCTTGGGTCATTAAATTATATAGCCCGATTTATTGCAAACCTGACTGCCACTTATGAGCCAATATTTAAGTTGTTCAGAAAAGGAAATCCCAGGAAGTGGGATAAAGATTGCCAACGAGCATTCGAGAAGATAAAGGAATATTTGTTGAACCCTCCCGTCTTGGCACCCCCTACACCGGATCAGCCACTAATTCTCTATCTAACCATCTTGCCATCTTCCATGGGTGCAATGTTAGGACAACAAGATAAATTTGGCAAAAAGGAGCATGCTATTTACTATTTGAGCAAGAAATTCAATGGTTGTGAATCACGATATCCAATCATTGAAAAGACATGTTGTGGGTTAGTATGGGTTACATGACGGCTAAGACAGTACGTGTTATATCACGTCACATGGTTGATCTCTCGATTGGACCCGATTAAATATATTTTTGAAAGTCCTTATGTGTCAGGTAGGTGTCAAAATGGCAAGTAATACTCTCCGAATATGATGTAAAGTATGTGACTCGCAAGTCAATAAAAGAAGTATTATTGCTGACCATTTAGCTGGAAATCCACTAGATGAGAGTTCACCACTAGACTTCCAATTTCCGGACGAGGACATTTTGATAGTAGAAGATGAGTTAGAAGGTGCCAAGTGGACGATGTACTTTGATGGTGCAGCCAATATGCATGGGTGCGGGGTGGGAGCAGTAATAGTGTCCCCTGAAGGGAAACAATTTCCCGTCGCCATTAAACTAGATTTCAAATGCACAAATAATGTGGCAGAATATGAGGCTTGTGTTAGTGGGTTGCAAGCTGCCTTATCCCTGGGTGTTAAAGAACTCGAAGTTTTTGGAGATTCGGCACTCATAATCTATCAAGTGACAGGAGCATGGCAAACAAAGGACCCAAAATTAATCCCCTACCAGAATTATTTGACGGAGTTGAGCAAGAAGTTTGAAGAAATCAAGTTTACTCATATGACTTGTGATAAAAATCAATTCACAGATGCGTTAGCAACACTCGCTATCATGATTAAGCTAGATTATGGGGTCCATGTCCAGCCAATTTGTGTTGAAGTTAGAAATACTCCCGCACATTGCTTGAGTATAGAAGAAGAATCTGACGGGCAACCTTGGTTTCACGATATTAAGTCTTACATCAAACATAGAGAATATCCTGCCGGGGCAACAGATAATGACAAGAAAACCCTCTGGTGCCTCTCAATGAATTTCTTCCTTAGTGGAGAAGTTTTATACAAGCGGGCCCATGACGGAGCATTGCTCAGATATATAGATTCACCTGAGGCAAAAAGGGTAATGGCTGAGGTTCATGATGGAATATGTGGAACTCATGCAAATGGCCATACTATGACTAGACAAATACAAAGGTGTGGATATTTTTGGCTGACACTGGAGAAAGATTACATCGAATACGTGAAAAAATGTCATAAATGTCAAATCTATGTTGACCGCATTAATGCTCCACCGCACCCTTTACATAACCTTGTGGCTCCATGGCCCTTTTCCATATGGGAGATTGACGTAATTGGTCCTATTAATCCCAAAGCCACGAATGGTCATCGCTTCATCCTTGTAGCTATCGACTATTTCACCAAGTGGGTTGAAGCAATCTCTCTGGTTAGTGTCACCCAAAAGGCTTTTGTTTGCTTCTTGCGGTCAAACATCATCTGTCGGTATGGTTTGCCGGAGAAGATCATCACAGATAATGCTCCCAATCTGAATGGCACTGAGCTAAAGAAGTTGTGTGAGCAATTCAAGATCAAACATCATAACTCTGCACCATATCGCCCACAAATGAATGGGGCAGTGGAGGCGGCTAACAAGAATGTTAAGAAGATCATTGCAAAGATGACCATCACCTACAAGGATTGGCACGAAATGCTTACATATGCTCTCCATGGGTATCGTACCACAGCTCGCACATCAACAGGGGCTACGTCATATTCTCTAGTGTATGGGATGGAGGCAGTAACACCGATCGAAGTAGAGACTTAAAGGACCGATGTGAAGGCATTTTCTTTCATTTTCACACGATTAACATCTTTAGTTTCTTGTTGTTTCGAAATCTCCTATTCAAATGGTTGTTCACCCCATAACCTAACTTTTGCTATTTTTCCTCGATTATTGTTCCTCTTTGATTGTTGCTTCCCTTTTTGATAAGTCGCTTTATTTATTCCTCGGATGGAAGAGAAAAAAGAGAGGAGAAGAAAAAAAAAAGAGAGAAAGAAAAAATGTTACTTGATGGCATACATTGTGGGAATAATCATGATTGCACGTTAATGGTGTTAAGTACAAGGGTAGAATGGAAGTTCATAGAATCCAAGTAAGGAATATGAGGAAATAATCTGTGGATACTCTAAAGCGCGTTATTCCAAGATGACACGACTGGATGGTTCATCAATGTCACTTATGATCATGGCGAGTTTAAGAGTTATGGGGTTAGCTGGATTCCTTTATCTAGAACGATGAAGATCTATATCAAAACACCAAAATTGAAAGATAAAGACCGATTCTTATTATATCTCTAACACTGTGGCCACATCGAATTCTCTTTCAAATTGGGGCATTAAATTAGCATTTTACATGCATTTGTCATCGCATACAAATTGAGGCAGTAATCCTAAAGAGCAAGAATAATGAAAATACATAAAAAATAGTGTCCACAAGTTTGTTCGACAACAAAAGAAAGGAAAAGGAAAATCTCCATTTCACATACATTGCCAAAAGGAGATCCTTATACCAAAGAAAAAAAAAACGGCAAAAAACAAAAAGAAAAAAGAAAAAAAAAGGAGAGAAAAAAAGAAGGGGGAAATAACAACAACAGCGAAAAAGAGAGAGAAGAAACAAAATTGCATTTTAAAGCCCTGACTGGCGTCAGGTCTTCTTTACTTTTCTGTCATATAAATTTCTGTCAAAACCCTGACTGGCGACAAGCCACCCTTTATTTTCTGTCAAAGCCTTGGCTGACGTCAGGCCCATTTACATTTCCGCCATTTACATTTCTGTCAAAGCCCTGACTGGCTTTAGGCCCCTTGACCTTTCTGTCATTTAAACTTCTGTCAAAGCCTTGATCGGTGTTAGGCCCCCCCTTTTTATTTCTTTCAAAGTCCTGGCTGGCGTCAGGCCCCTTTACACTTCTGTCATTTAAATTTCTGTCAAAGTCCTGACTGGCGTCAAGCCCTTTTACCTTTCTGTCATTTAAATTTCTGTCAAAGCCCTGGCTGGCGTCAGGCCCCTTTAACTTTCTGTCATATAAATTTCTGTCAAAGCCCTGACTGGCGTCAAGCCCCCCTTTAATTTCTGTCAAAGCCTTGATTGACATCGTGCCTTCTTTGCTTTTCCATCATTTAAATTTCTGTCAAAGCCCTGGCTAGCGTCAGGCCCCCTTTAGATTTCATCATTTAAATTTCTGTCAAAGCCTAAACTGACGTTAGGCCCACCCTTTAATTTCTGTCAAAGCTCTAGCTAGCGTCAGGCCCCCCTTTAATTTTTGTCATTTCAATTTCTGTCAAAGCCCTGGCTGGCATCAGGCCCCCCTTTAATTTTTGCCATTTCAATTTCTGTCAAAGCCCTGGCTGGCATCAGGCCCCCCTTTAATTTTTGCCATTTTAATTTCTGTCAAAGCCCTGACTGGAGTTCAGCCCCACCCCCTTATTTTCTGTCCAAACTTGAGTCATACCTCCTTTGCTTTTTCGTCATTTAAATTTCTGTTAAAACCCTAGCTGGCGTCAAGCCTCCTTTAAATTTCAGTCATCTGCAGTTCATGCATCTTGCTCCCAAACAAAACACATGTTTCCTTCCTCATTTGTTTTTAAGGCATGAACATCATTTCATGATCTTTCACCCTTACAAACCAAATGAAGAGGGGCAACTCGTCAACATGGCATTTTGTTTGAAACTCGCTATCACATTTTATTTGTGTCACTACACACTGCATCCGTCCTAGTCTAGTTGACTTAGCGATGTCATATCATTGCATGTTACGTCAGTTCGGTCCCAACTAGAGTTGGCTGTTCAGTTTCGCATTGGTTATAATCTAGTTCAATTTATTTATTCAAGTATTACTCCCTATTTGCGTCGCACGTCTTGCATAAAAACGTTCATTCACCATTTCTTGTCAAGTTAAGTCATTTATACCTAAGATAGAGTCTTGTGGGCTCAAAAATTCATGTCATATTGCATCTCTTTGTGTCAAGGGCAAGTAAGTCTTTATGTGTCTTGCACGAACAAAATTCGTGTTCTAATCTTTACTTGTTCCTTATTCGAGAACTCTAAAAACTACATTTTCCTCATTCTCACATAAGAAACCGGTAAAGAGGGGTAACTCTGAACACCATATTTTGTCCGGGCATTTTTAAAATACATATAAAAATAAAAATAAAAAATAATAATAAAATAAATAGACAAAATAATAAAAAATATATGACAAAAACAAAAGAAAAAAAAAGAAAGAAAAGAAAAAAAAATATCCAATCTTGGACTGCAAAAAAAAATTCCCTTGGACATTTTAGCCCAAGGAAATCCTGAGCCCAATATGAGGGCTCAGGCACCAAGTTATCCTGAGCCCTAGGGCTCAGGTATGAGAAAGGAGGAGCTGGCCGAGAGAACGGAAGGGGGAGCTGGCCGTGAGTGAGGAAAAAATCTGAGAGGGAGAGAGAACTGAGAGGGGGCCCGTGGGAGTGAGAGCGAGAGATGGAGGGAACCCTAATCTTGTGCAGATAAAATCCCCCGTTGATCATGTTGTGATGGTTGAGAAGAAATGTGTAATCTGAACAGTCCACATAGATGTAGGATTTCATGATCCAGTGCTCTTGAATACCCTTGAAATGTGCTTGCTAAGATTATGATGAAATGGATTGTCAATAGTGTCAAATGTGGCAATTCCAGTGGACAAATTAAAGGAAAGTACAGATTCAAGAAGGTTTTATTTTTATGTTTATGATTATTCATTTTCAAATTTTAAAATGATTTCAATTATAGTTATAAATTTTTTTTTGAATTATTATAATTATAGGATTAAAAAATAAATAATATATATATTTTTGTGAATGATTATCTTTGGAATACAATAAAAAATGAGAAGATCGTGGCCCCTATCTACCAAAACTTATTTAACCTTCCTCTCTTTCTTATGTAGTTGGCAGCACAATGGACATTAGCTTTCGGCTTCTGCACCCATTTGAGTGTGACGTCTTTTAACTTAATTACGTGCAAGTTTATTGAATTACTGAGTTTTTATCCTATATAACTTGCCACTTCAACTAATGAATGGTATAATACAATGTATCAATAGTTGTGTCGATATTACACCTCATTAATTGTGTTCTTAACATTTGATGAGTGTTGATAGGATTATTATCATTATTATTATTTACTAATTTTATGTGATTATATTCTTAAGTTTTTTTTACCACAAAAGGTACAATCCTATGATTTTTAAATTGAGGATTTTAGCCCCTTGATTGATCAAGATATGGAATTTGATAGTTGCTTCCATGTATTGATCTCTTATAATTTTGTTCGGGTATCTTACTTTATTATTTGTGAACACCGTATTTTGTCCGGACATTTTTAAAATACATATAAATATAATAATAATAATAATAAAATAATAATAAAATAAATAAACAAAATAATAAAAAATATATGACAAAAACAAAAGAAAGAAAAAAGAAAGAAAAGACAAAAAAATATCCAATCTTGGGCTGTAAAAAAAAAATTCCCTAGGACATTTTAGCCCAAGGAAATCCTTAGCCCAATATGAGGGCTCAAGCCCAAAGTTATCCTGAGCCCTAGGGCTCAGGTATGAGAAAAGAGGAGATGGCCGAGAGAATGAAGGGGGGAGCTGGCCGCGAGCGAGGAAAAAATCTGAGAGGGAGAGAGAACCGAGAGGGGGGCCATGGGAGTGAGAGCGAGAGACGGAGGGAACCCTAACCTAGGGCTCTAGTGAGACACCGTGAGGGATCTAGGGGGAGTTAGGGTCCTGGAGGAGCGAGAGAGAGCCGTGGAGAGAATAGGGGAGCTCGGGTGAGGGAGCTCCGAGCGGGGCGCGAGGAAGAAAAAAGAGAAGCAAGGAGGCTGAGAGAGGAGCACGCATGGCCGAAAATGCAGAGGGGGCAGGGCAGAGCGGAGGAGACCGAGAGGAGAGAAAAAAAAAATAGAGGGAGCTGAGGGGGTGCGAAAAAGAAAAAATAGAGGGGGTTCAGAGGAAAAAGCAGAGGGTATTTGGAAACCTAAAAGGGAGCTAGGGTCTGAGGCACGATGGAGGCCGAAGAAAAGTTAGAGGGAGCTGTGCACGAGAAGGATAGAAAAGAGGAAAGCTGAGCAAAGAGATGAGACAAAAGGTAGAAGGATCGTGCGTGAAAGACAGGAGGCAGAACCTGCCATAGCAGAGCAGTGAAAGGCAGAGGCGGCTCATGGTTACAAGCAACCGGAACAGGAAAGCAACCAGCACAGGAAGCAACCAGCGCACGGAAACAAGGCAGGATAAGGTAACCACGCGCTTAAAGGTACCTTTTCTCTCCACTCGCAAACTTGCTATAAAAAGGAATGAAGACACCTAGGCAAGGGAGGATGAGGGAGGAAGAGAAGTCATAACGAGCAAGTGCATAAAGGCTGAGACAAGAGGAAATAAGCCTAGAGGAGAGGGGCCAGGATTCTCCAACTGGTAATTGTAGTTTTAAATGTTTAGATTTCATTTGATGAGGTGGAAAATTTTGAGAGCTATCTAAGAATTTGGAGGGCGAGAGCAGAGTATTGTTTGTTGCTAATTAAGTAGTTACATGCCTTAGAATCTGGTTTGATTGGGTGCTCTGTTTTCTGTCTCTCTGTTTGTTGAACAGCCGAAGGTCACTAATCGTTAATCTACTGTGTGGGTTGTTGAGTTTTGAAACTGCAGACTCATCATGCGTTCAGGATGAGTCTGAAATTTTGTTTAGGTCTTCTTTGTGCTCATTTACCATGGTATATTTTTGAAGATAGTATTGCTTTGCCTTGTTACTTGTAACATCCTACCTCCTGTCACCTCCAAACTTAACCAAAAACTTCAAAATCTGACCCTACACACCCTGACATCTCAAAACAACTCTTCATATTCATAAACACAGCGAAAATGACACAAAAGAACCAAAAATTGGGCTGGGGCCGCGGCCGCCACAGTACCGCCGCGGCTTCGGCCTCCCCTATCTCAACATCGCTTCTGATTCCTCTGGCGCCGCGGCCTGCCTTTAGCTGCGGCGCCCCCCTTGCTGATATACCATATCAGCAATTTCAACACTCCGGGGCGAACTTCTGACGCGCATAACTTTATGCTCCGACCTCCGATTGACTCGATTCCAACTCCTACAAGTCAATCTAGTCCCCATCTATCCAAGGACACCACTTTTACCTCAATCCAACTCCGTATGGAGATTCTGGACCCTTGACTCCGTTTTGACCACTAATTGTCCAAAACTTATCACTAGCTACCTCCAATTGCCACCAAAGGCAACTGGTCGCTCAGAGACCATTCATGCAGGTCCAAAAACCCCCAAACTGACCTGTCCAAAGAGGTTTTACCTCAGAGGACCACCCCTATGAGATTTGACCCCTTGGAACCCGACCTGATCAAAAGGGTTACAGGCCCTTACGCAAACCAACAAGGCTCAACAACACTCAACCATACATACCACATACATAAACATCCATACATAGCCAATCTCAATCATAACATTATCCATTACAAACCATGCTATCCTACTTGGCATAAGATACTAATACAACATACACACGCTACATAGACTATCCCCACGTACATAGCTACTCCCGCGTCTTCTCAGGACTAGTGCCAGAACCGTCACCTGAAAGGTTAGTTTATGGGAGAGGGGGTGAGACAATGTCTCAGTAACCGGGAACAACAACCACACACATATATATATATATATATATACTGATCCACACAGTCGTGCAATGCAATGCTAATGAATGGTATACATGTTCTCCCTCATACACGGCTAGAACCACGAGCTATCGTCATCATAAGACATTCAATAGATGATTCCCTTCCAACAGTCGGTGAAGACCGATTCCAGGACATCACCAAGCTCACCTTACCCTAATGCAACCGGGCCAATGGTTACACTAGAGTTCGGACCGTGGCTCTCCTTCCCCTGGACCATCACGAATTGATGGTGATTTAGAGAAGGTGCATCCCCAAATCCACAGTCACCTGGCTCTCCCTAGGAGAGGATTTAGTGACAGCGATATCATATCATATCATATCATGTCCTCTACCGCCTGGCTCTCCCATGGAGAGGATTTAGCGATAGGGATCTTTATCACATCATATCTCATCATCATCACCTCGTCATCCATTTCTCACTATGCAATCATGTGGTGATGATATCAATGTCATGCCAACATGCCTCTACATACATATATTCGTATACTATCATATCATATATCACATGGACATGCTAGCATGCAATAGTATGGGGATGCTACACATCATAACATATACAATCATCAAGCCGTGCATACCACGATATGTAGAAAACCGTACACACATACACAATCAATATCGTGGTATGAAAAGGAACATGCATATACGTACATATACATATCAACATATCATCACATAAAACAAACATCCGGTTACCTTAATTGTCGTTACCACACACACACGATTTCCACAAGCTTCCTTGAACTGTCCAGTACGCGTGAACCCCTCTTGATTAGCCAACAACCTTTATCATGTCACAAATCTTCCATTAACACAATATACCAACAAATCAAACATCACAATTCAACCACATTAACCTAACCCAAGGTTCCAACACCCTTTTTATGCATCAATAAGCTCTTAGGGATTACTCAAACACCACACAACCTCAAACACCTCGGATTCCTAAGAGCCATTACCGAAAACAACCTAGGGTTAAGCTCTAAACACACATAATCCCTTCAAAACTCACATTCAAGCAACAAGAATACCAAAACACATTCCATTAACCTCAAATCACCCATTTCAATCGGTGGATTTCACCCCAACTTGGAAATCCAACCATACAACCGAAAATCCCAAATTTCAACCGAAGAAACTGGAGAGAGAGGAGTAGGGAACGTTTACCAACTTGAATCCAAGCTCCCGATGGACGAGAATCACTCTGGGACACCGAAAATGCCGAACCCTAGCACTGCTCCTCGTCTCTCTGCGTCGCTCCTTTCGTTTTCTTTCTTTCTGTCGCGTCCGACTGATCCGGATTTAAACAATTTTTTCTGACTCTCGCCGCGGCTCCAACACTCCTCGCCGCGGCTCCACCAAAATTTCCAAAACAACGCCACTGGAAAGCTTCTCGCCGCGGCGGCCCTGCTCCTCGCCGCGGCGTGGAGCTCCTTCAGACTCCACTTGAGCCTTCCTCCATCTTGTTTCCTCGGTCCTGAACTCAATGTCAAGAAAAATATCATGAGGGGCATTACATTACTGACGGTGGAAATAGATAAGGGGAACATAGATAGGGGAACATAATGGTTTGCTTTCTCTGTATATGCCTGTCACGTAAACCTTGGACTCTTTTTCTTTTTTTTAAGTAAAATTATAATTTTGTGCTTTATTTTAAAAGTGATTTGGCCGGAAAAAGATTTTTTTGTGGTATTAGATGCTTGACCCAAAGAAGAATACCCAAGTGGAGTTTGTCAGCGCTTAGTCATTTGATAAGCCTTACAGGACAAAATCACTGCTGCCATTCAGTATGGATTAGGGTGTTTTGATTTTGAGTTTGTCTTTCAACGTTTTTTTCGCATGCTTAGGGATAAAGGTCCAGAAGTATAAGGGTGCACCGCTTTGCAATAAATTTCAATTTGTGAAAAAGAAATGCTTTCCCTATGATTAGCTCTCATTGATGATTTACCCAGGAAATGGCATCACTAGTGAGGATGTTTGACTCCTAAATCAGGAAATAGAGTATTGGGTGTTAACAGTTAGAATATTGTGTAAAATGAAAAAATTAAGCTTCATAGGACCTCTCACCCCTTCGGTTATAAACTCTGATCCATTTTCTTATGGGTCTAACGTTGGGAAGTTTGTTAAGAATATTTGGGCTGTTCTCTATATGCCTCCTACGGGCCTAATATTGTGAAATGTGATATGAATATGACTTGGTAAAATTCCCTAAAAAAGAGAATTTCAATAGCCTTCTCATTTTTAAGAAAATCAAAATGTATGCAAAAGAAAAATTTTATTTTACTTGTTCAATTTTATTTTATTTTCCCTCTTTTTTTATTGATATTTTTTTTATTATTATTATTACTATATTTTGTTTTTATTTATTTATTTTTTTTCTTCTTTATTTCTTTATTTTTACCTTTCGCCTCGAGTGACACCACCGTAGATATTTAAGTACTAAGCAGCAATTTGTGAGTGATAAAGTCGCCACATATGTTGATTATTTCCTTTTTTGAAATAGACGTAATAATGACATTTTGAATTCTTCTTAACGCTCCTTCATAAATATGCGTTAAGAGAATCTTATCGATTACCATTTTTATAAAAATAATTCGGGCTAAAATTATTAATTTTCCTTCAATTTTATCCATTTTTCTTATTTACATTTTTTTATTGCCTTTTCATTTAAAAAAGAAGACAATAATAAATAAAATAATTGAAACAAAAAGTATTGATTTCCTTCAAACTTTTATCTTTTTATTTATTTGCCTCGAGTGGTAACACCGAGAAAATGTTAAATACAGATCAGTAACTTGTGAGTGATGAAGTCACCACATATGTTGATTATTTTTACTCAAAATTTATGTAATAATCACGTTTTTTGAATTCTTTTTTTATAAATAAATGTATGATCTTATTTGTTTTAAAAGAAGATAAAAAAATATAATAATAATAAATTTGTGCAAAAAAATTAATTATTTATTTTTCCTTGAACCTTTTTTTGTCTTTTGTCTCGAGTGACACCACCGTGGACATTTAGGTATCAATAGGTGTATTGTGAGTGATAAAGTCGCCACATAAGTCAATTGGTTTTATTTTTAAAAATAAGATTGTTTTCAAGTATTGCCTTTTCAAATCAAAATAAAATGTTCAAAATTACACATAATTTTAATCATATTTTTCAAAATTGAGGGAAAGCATTTATTCTCTTTTAGGAATAGATTAAACCAATATATATATATATATAAATAAATGAAAATAGTAAATAGTGGAAATTTATCTATCTTTTACAAATTAAAACGCACAAATCAATTCTAAAAATTGTTTTTTTTGTGGAAAGATAAATTATTTTCTATAAACCTCTTTTTTCAAAGAATATATAAAATAAAAAATACCAACCCAGTGACACGCATTTTTAGTCCGAACTACGTCGACTTTGATCCCTATCGCAGGGTACGTAGGCCCCAAACTCTCATTCTAAGTCAAGTCCACTTTTGTAAATAAATAATATTTTTCTCTTATTTTGTTTTTCCCAACCTCTCATATTTTTTTTTTATTCTTTATTTTCGTTTTTACATTTTTCTTGTTTTTATATTTATTTTTGCATGTGAATAGTTAAAGAGCAATCAAAATAATTTTTTAAAAAGCCACAAAAATTGCATGATCAACTTAAGGTAATCGTTCTTAGAAACAGGTGTTGTGGGGGTGTCTAACACCTTCCCCACTCACAATCGTACTCTCGAACCTAACTCTGATTCGCAGACTATCCTTATCCTTTTTTGTTTTTATTTTGGTTTTCCAAAATTTCCCTCAAAATTTTGGTGGCGACTCCCTCTGAAGCCAGCCTCCAGTCGGGCGGGCCAATTTCACCCGTTTTTCTTTTTTATCTCGTTTCCCATGCCATCCACGTCGTATCTCCGGGTGTGACAATTAACAAAACTAGATTTCCCATCCTCGCACGGGACTCATGGGAGACATTTTATTTAATTTTGAAAATATATTGAATTAAAAAAAAATTTCATCACTAACTTCCTTATAGAAAAATGATATCAAATGATATTAATTAAAATTAATATAGATGTTATAATTAAAAAATATTGCATTTTTTTTAAAAAATGTGGGGCCTACCTAAAAAAGGAGAAAAGATGGATCTCAATTGCAAAAGAAAAAAATAAATAAAAAATGAGACTACTTAAATAAAAGAAGAAAAAAATTAAAAAAAAAAAAAGAAAGGGCACATAGTCCAAAGTGAGCTAAAGCTATGACTAATGCACATTATCGACTTCACCCTACTTTTTATGATATATTGATATATTTTTGCCTACCTTAACTAAAGAGATAAAAGGAAATAAAAGAGCTTTTTGGCCGGGCAATAAATATCAACAAAAAGAAATTAAACATAGCAAACTTAAGCACACCCAAAAGAAAATAGCAAATTTCAAATTTGGGCTTGGTGGCAAGTCCCTGAGGGGCTTAACATTGAGGATTCAAGTTTGAATCTTAGTACCAAGGGAACATATGACAAACTTCTTGCACTTTACTAAAATATTCATATATCTTGTTTCATTGCATGCTGGAGTGAAATGTTATTTTAAGGGACACTTAGTGCCTGTTTGGTTCTTCTTTTTAAAAAGAAACTCCAAGAAGATGTGTATGCACAAACATAAATTGACTTTTTGAAAAATAAAAAGTGAATTAAATTGTGATTTTAGAAAAAGAGGGAAAAATTACTTTTCCTTTAATAAAATGTGTGTTTTGAAAAATGAAAAGCAAACTTACTTTTTATTATACATCTAAAAGTATTTTTACTCTTATCATCTAAACATATTTTTTGTGAAACTTACTTTTACAAAAAGAATATCAAAACATAACAACTTATAACAAATTTATTTTATCTAAACTTCATTTATTCTAACTTCATTTTATAAAACTGAAAACTAAACGGACTCTTAAGTGGCAACTTTGGTGAGTAAAAGCCTTTTGAGGGGCTTGTTGCATTAATGGTCGAGATTTCGGTGAAGGACTTAAGCATACAAATGCTATTGTTACTAAAATAATCACATCTTGTGCATTGGAAGGGGAGACGTGGGTCTAAAACATTTTTTTTAACAAGAAGCTTTCAGTATGTATCTTTGACAAAGACAATATTTAAGTCTCCAGGAAGTCTTCCAATAATTGTTTCCAATGCCATCATTCCATATCCATAAGCATCACATTTTTCAGTAAGGATGGATGGAACATGGGTAGCCATGGTCCCTAGTTTTACAATTTTTATTTAATATGATGTATATTTTTATATCAAATTTTTATATTATGTAGAGATTATATATGTTTAGTTTCCAAAATTCATACTTTATCTAAAAATAGGTAAAAAAAATTTAAAACATTAACACTTTTTTTTTAGAGTATTTGGTATTTTAAACCCATCCCATTATAGAATTCATATTCTTTTTTTCCTAAATCAACACTTTGGCACTGCATTTACTTTCAATTATATATATGTATATCATAATTTGTTTCATATTTTAGGTGTTAAACCTTTTTCTTTATTAACATATATGTTTTCTAATCTCGATGCCGATAATCAAATCCTAGCCTCTTTCCTATTTTTCAGTCATAACTATGGTGTATGCAAGCTCTACAAGGAACCAAACATTAAGAAATAATGTAAGTATCTCAAAGTTATTGTATAAATAAAATACATCACAACAAAAGGAACAGTAGAAATGCAAAAAAGCTACCTTGGAGCAACATAATCATAGGTACCAACTAAAAGAGTTTGATTGGATGAATCAAAATCAAGTATTTGAGCAATGCCAAAGTTTGTTACAAAAGCCTCCATCATTATGTTCAACAACACCTTCCTACTTGTAAGTGATAAGCCCTTGAAGGATTAACCTTTCAGGTTCTGAGTTCGATTGCTTATACAAGATAAATTTGTCCAAGTTGTTTACAAGAATATTCCTATATCTTGACTCCTTAAATGCTGGAAAGAAATGTTATTGAAAGGAACATTTAATGTCGGCTTGGAAAATAAAAACTTTTGAGTGACTTGCTGCATTGATGGTCGAGATTTTGGTGAAGGATGCAAGCATGCCAATGCAATTGCAGCTAAGAGAATAACATCTTGAGCATCTTTTCTTAATGGAAGTGAGAGACGTGGGTCTAAGACGTCTTTTAACAAAATGCTTTCAGTATGAGTATTTGACAAAGACAATATTAAATCTCCTGGATGTCTTCCAATGATTGTTTCCAATGCCACAATTCCAAAACTATAAACATCACATTTTTCAGTCACAACTAATGTGTATGCCAGCTCTACAATGAACCAAAAATTAAGAAATAATGTAATTATCCCAAGGTAATTGTATAAATCAAATACATCACAACAAGAGAAATAGTAGGAAAATTAAAAAAGCTAACCTGGAGCAACATAACCGTAAGTACCAACTAAAAGAGTGTGATTCGATGAATCAGGATCAAGTATTCTAGCTGTGCCAAAGTCTGATACAAATGCCTCCATATTTGAGTTCAACAACACATTACCACTTGTAATGTCTCGATGGATAATTGGAGGAGTGCAATCATAATGCATGTAGAATAGAGCATTTGCTATTCCTTTAATGGCAGTCACCCTCTTGCTCCAATCCAACTCTTTAGCTTCATCATCATTACTCAAGACATAAAAAAGGCTTCCTCTTTCCATATATTCATAAATGAGAAACATGCATTGATTATGTAAACAAAAACCATGAAGCTTTACAATGTTGCGATGTCGAATTTCAGTTAACATCTTCACTTCATTGTGAAAGCTTTTAGCAAAAGATGGATTTTCAGACTCTTTTTTATGAAGCTTTTTCAATGCTACAATTCTACCACTAGGAAGTTGTGCCCTATAAACACTTCCATAGGCACCGATTCCAATACAGTATTTGATGTCAAAGTCCTCAGTTGCTTCAATGATATCTTCAAATGCAATCTTACCATCATAATTCCATATGGAAAACAAATCCCCATTCTTTGTCTCTCTTCTCTCAATCTTAGAGTTCTTGTTCTTTTTGGAAAACTTGAACACGATGAAACCGACAACAAATAAAATGACAAAAAAAATTGTCAAAGGAATAATGATCTTCAAGAATGACTCTATACTTTTAGAAGAATCATGTGTATTCTTTGGACTTTTACAAGAATCGTATGTCCTCTCTTGACCTAGTACTTTTTTGTTACCATTTAAAATGTCACAAGGAAAAGAGCTACAAACATCACATGGAACATAGCCGCTGAGAAAATTATATGACAAGTTGATGAATCGCAACTCACCAAGTTCTCTAGGTATACTACCAAAGATACTATTGTAGCTCAAATCAATGTGACACCCAATTGGAGATGAGCATAAGCTAGATGAGATCACTCCATTGAATTTGTTATGACTAAAGTCACCATCGAAATTTAAACCATTATCAATGTAGGGTAGATTTCCACTTAGCATGTTTCGGGAGAGATTTAGAGTAAAAGGAGAATTGGGATATTTAATCACTTTTGGTATGCTACCACTTATTCTATTTTGGGAAATGTCAAGTACTTCTAAATTTGTCAAACTTAAAATTGCAGGAGGGATCTCACCGACGAATATATTTGATGACAAATTTAAGCTCATGAGATTGCCTAAAATTTTGAAAGTAAAAGGAATGGATCCACCGAGGTTGTTTTTACTTAAATCCAACATTAGTAGTGCAGTGAGATTAGCAAGGGTTGAAGGTAACTCCCCAATAAGATTGTTATTAGACAAGTCCAGATGAAGGAGATTTTGAAGAGCTCCTATTTGAGTTGGAATGGTACCTGTGAAACTCATTTGATTAAGTTGTAGACATTATAAATACCAAATATTAGATGAAGTATACTAGAAAGGAGCTTTTAAATATCCCATCTCTTTTGGTATGCTACCACTTAATTGATTTTAGGAAACATCAAGAATTTCCAAATTTGTCAAATTTATAATTGAAAGGATCTCACGAGAAAACATATATGAGGACATAGATAGGCAACTCAGATTTCTTAAAAACTTGAAAGTGGAAGGAATGACTCCAATTAGGTTATTTCTACTCAAATATAATATTTTTAATTGAGTAAGGTAGGTGAAGCTAGAAGGTAACTCATCGCTAAGGTTGTTACCAGACAAGTATAGATAGATGAAATTTTGAAGAGCTCCTATTTGATATGAAATGGAACTTATCAAACCCATTAGATTAAGTTGCAAACGTTATAGGTTGTTTTTTTTACCCAAATATAAATACTCTAATTAAGTGAGGTTTACAAGGTAGAAGGTAACTTACCGAAAATGTTGTTTTTAGACAAGTCCAAAGATGTGAGATATTGAAGAGCTCCTATCTGACTTGGAATTGAACCTGTCATAACCAATGGATTAAATTGAAGACATTCTAGGTTGATTCTACCCAAATACAAACCTTGTGTGAGATTTTGAAGAGTTCAAACCCATTCCTTTAAGTTTCTAATGTTACAAGTTGTTTTTACTCTAATACAAAGTTTCTAATTAAGTGAGGTTTATAAGGTAAAAGGTAACTCACCGGAAAGGTTGTTTTTAGACAAGTCCAGAGATATGAAATATTGAAGAGCTCCTATCTGACTTGGAATGGAACCTGTCATAACCAATGGATTAAATTGAAGACATTCTAGGTTGATTCTACCCAAATACAAACCTTATGTGAGATTTTGAAGAGTTCAAACCCATTCCATTAAGTTTCTAATGTTACAGGTTGTTTTTACTCTAATACAAAGTTTCTAATTAAGTGAGGTTTATAAGGTAAAAGGTAACTCACCAGAAAGGTTGTTTTTAGACAAGTCCAGAGATCTGAGATATTGAAGAGCTCCTATCTGACTTGGAATGGAACCTGTCATAACCAATGGATTAAATTGAAGACATTCTAGGTTGATTCTACCCAAATACAAACCTTATGTGAGATTTTGAAGAGTTCAATCCCATTCCATTAAGTTTCTAATGTTACAGGTTGTTTTTACTCTAATACAAAGTTTCTAATTAAGTGAGGTTTATAAGATAAAAGGTAACTCACCAGAAAGGTTGTTTTCAGAAAAGTCCAGAGATGTGAGATTTTGAAGAGCTCCTATCTGACTTGGAATGGAACCTGTCATAGCCATTGGATTAAATTGAAGACATTTTAGGTTGATTCTACCCAAATACATACCTTATTTGAGATTTTGAAGAGTTCAAACCCACTCCATTAAGTTTCTAATGTTATAGGTTATTTTCACTCTAATACAAAGTTTCTAATTAAGTGAGGCTTATAAGGTAAAAGGTAACTCACCAGAAAGGTTGTTTTCAGACAAGTCCAGAGATTCGAGATTTTGAAGAGCTCCTATCTGACTTGGAATGGAACCTGTCATAGCCATTGGATTAAATTGAAGACATTTTAGGTTGATTCTACCCAAATACATACCTTATTTGAGATTTTGAAGAGTTCAAACCCACTCCATTAAGTTTCTAATGTTATAGGTTATTTTCACTCTAATACAAAGTTTCTAATTAAGTGAGGCTTATAAGGTAAAAGGTAACTCACCAGAAAGGTTGTTTTCAGACAAGTCCAGAGATTCGAGATTTTGAAGAGCTCCTATCTGACTTGGAATGGAACCTGTCATAGCCATTGGATTAAATTGAAGACATTCTAGGTTGATTTTACCAAATACAAACCTTTATAATTGTGAGTGAAGTTGGTAAGGGGGAAGAAAACTCATTTCTTAGGTTGTCATGAGACAAGTTCAGTAATGAAGACATTTTAAAGAGCACTTATGTCTTCATGGCGAATTCCATCAAGTTACAAACATTCTTGGTCGTTTGTACTAAAATGCAATTTTTTTTAGTGAGGGATTTTGGTAAGGATGAAAAGTAAGTCACCAATAAGGTTGTTATTGGACAAGTCTAGATTGGTGAGAAATTGAAGAGCTCCTATTTGAGCTGGAATGGTCCCTGTCAATCCCATTGCATGAAGAACCAAGTATTGTAGATTTGGAAATGCAGTGAAGTTGAGGTCTGCTAGCTGAGCCTGTTGTGGGGTGACTATTGGTGGCTCCATCGAAATAGAATGTTTTAGGACAATAAAATACATAATATTTATTTTTAACTTTTTTGTTTATCATTAATTTCTTTTTTTTTAATTTAATTATCCCTTTGCAAAACAGAAGACAAGTTATCACAATTATCACATAATACAATCAAATAAATATTTTTCTATGAAAGAATACTTTTTGTGAAATATTAAAAAAAACTAAAATCCGTCTATTTTTTGTTTATTTCTCATCTTAAGATATCTCAAACATTATAGTATAATATTAAGATATAAAATCTTAAAAAGTTTAATATGTCTATATTTATCATGAAAATGTTACAAAAATGTTATATTTTTATAAACTTTAATGAAATCAACATGTGTGATGTCAGAGACAATCATACATTTTAAATAGCTGGAAAAACTATCCGGAATAATATCATCCTATAATGCCAGTTATGGGGGACCCTAGTGTGCAAACAATAAGAATATTAATATAGTAATATATTATGATAAAATTATGTATTTTATCGTCATCTAGGATTTAGAAATTGAACATTTGGAACATAGACCGAAAAGGGGAATCTCTGGCTGAACTTGGCTTATCAAAAACGGCATGTGACTTCCATATAATGTTCATTTAGGAGGTTTTTCATTCAAAGCTTGTGTCTCACTTCGTGGACTCAATCTTTGATCTATTCTGCACTATTTTCTTCCATTTCCATTTTTCAAATTCTGAGTTTTACTACATGAACTAATCTTCCTCCAGTTATATATGCGAACTAGCACTTTCCAAGTCAAATTCTGAGTTTTTCTTCCACCAGTTATGCAGAAATTGACGACTGAGAAGAAGAGATAAAATTCCAGTGACTTCGAAAATGGTAAAACCATAAGAAGGTTTTGATGCTCAATAAAAAAATAGTACTAAGAAATTAAAACCAGAAACTACATTCATTTTAAGCCAGTGTCTCAAAACAATTGAAATAAAGGGACTTAGGGTGGGTGTGACATAGTCTGTAGGTATATTGCCAATTAAAATAAACTCTTTATTACCAATTAAAATGACAAGAGGAGAGTTTTAAACTTCTCTCCGAATGGAAAATAGCATAAGCTAGATGGTATGGATCCGTTGATTTTGTTGTGGCTAACGTTACCTTCAAAATGGAAATGACTGTCAAAATAGGGCATACTTCCGCTTAGTATATTTCGGGAGACATCTAGCTTGAGAAGAGACTGGAAGTATCCAATCTCTTTTGGTATGCCACCACTTATTTGATTTCGGGAAACATCAAGCTCTTCTAATTTTTTCAAATTTGAAATTGAAGGAGAGATCTCACCGGTTATATTTGAGGAAAAATATAATTTCTTGAGATTGCACATAAAACCGAAAATCGAAGGAATGGATCCAATTAAAATGTTTCTACTCAAATCCAGCATTTCTAATTGAGTGAGGTTGGTAAGGATGAAAAGTAACTCACCAGTAAGATTGTTGTAAGATAAGTCTAGATATGTGAGATCTTGATGAGCTTCGATTTGTGGTGAAATGGTCCCAGTCAATCCCATTCCATGAAGATCCAAATGTTGTAGATTGGGAAATGCAGTGAAGTTGAGGTCAGCTAGCCGAGCCTGTTGTGGAGTGACTGTTGGTGGCTCCATCCAATAAACGCTTCCCAAGTTATTGCATTGTATGCCAGCCCATTCACAAACGTCTGAGGAGTTGTAGGCACTATCGCTGGTATTCCACCATTTGGTTTGAAGCAGAGCATGTTTTTCGTCAGCTATCATGGCAGTAGCATTGGGGATCAAAGAAATGGTAAGGCATAACAGTAATACGCATGATTACAGCCATTGTTGGAATAATGGACATAATAATAATAATAATATTGGAGAATGCCATCATTAATTAATTAGTTAGTGGAAAGTGATCACCAAATGAATGCAGAGGCAGAGTCTTTCTATAAAGGTTGGCCGCTATTAAAGATCAATAACAAAAGCTTATCTCTTGTTTCAAGGTATTATTGAATGAGTTTCTCCCATTTCAATAAAAAAAAAAACTTATTTTCTCTTTTTCTTTATTCTGTGTTCTTTTTATTTTCTGTTTGAAAAAAATTAAGCAAGAATTCATAAAGTTCATTGTGAATGATCCTCTGTTGTCAAAGTATAAATTTAAAAGATAAAGTATAAGTATTATCTTTACTTATCAATTAAAAAAATTAGGAACATCTACTCCTAAACTATTATATTATTTTTGTATCATAAAAATAAAGAAAAGGCAAGGCATAATAGTAATACGTATGATTACAGCCATTGTTGGAGTATTGGACATAATAATAATATTGGAGAATGCCATCTTTAATTAATTAGTGAGTGGAAAGTGATCTCCAAATGAGAGGCTTGGTCTTTATAAAAAGGTTGGCCACTATTAAAGAACAATGACAAAAGCTTATCTCTCGTCCAAGTATTATTGAATGAGTTTCTCCCTTTTCAACAAAAAAAAACTTGTTTTCTCTTTAATTTTATTTATTGCTGTGTTTAATTGATGGGTCGTTTAATGTGACTTTATTATTATTATTATATGGTGCTTTTAATTGATAGCAAAAATTCATATAATTTCACAACTTCTTTTTATAGTTTTCAAAAACTTTTTATAAAATATAGTAACCTTTTACATGACATTAATTTGTTAAACAACTGTGACTATTAATGATAAAGATATACTACTTTTTATTTTCTGTTTAAAAAAAATTGAGCAAGAATTCATAAAGTTCATTGTTAATGATCCTCTATTGTCAAAGTATAAATTTAACGTGCTAGACTAGATGGCCACAATTGAATGAAGCCAGTTACCGTGGCCTTCCTACTACCAAACATATATTGTCCCCGCCATATCAGAAATTTCAAAGATGCATATACATTTGAAAGTTCTGAATTATGGATAACGTGTGAGATTGCTTAAAAAACTGAAAATTGAATAAGGAATCCTATCAGTGAGTATATTTGATGACAAATTTAAGCTCGTGAGACTGCCTAAAAAAATGAAAGTTGAAGGAAGGGAACCGCCTAAGTTGTTTTTACTCAAATCCATCCTTTCTAGTCTAGTGAGGTTGGCAAGGGTGGAAGGTAACTTACCAAAAAAATTGTTACCAAACAAGGATGAATAGGTGAGATTTTGAAGAGCTTCTATCTGATGTGGAAAAGAAGCTGTTAAACCCATTCCAACAAGTTTCAGATGTTATGGGTTGTTTTTACTCAAATATAAAGTTTCTAATTAAGCCAGGTTTGCAAGATGGAAGGTAACTCACCAGTAAGATTGTTGTTATTCAAGGCCAGATATGTGAGATGTTGAAGAGTTCCTATCTGATGTGGAATGGAACCTATCAAACCCATTCCATTAAGTTTCAGATGTTATAGATTGTATTTACTTAAGTGCAAACATTGTTGATTGAGTGAGGTTGGCAAGGATGAAAGTAACTCACCAACAAGGTTATTATAAGACAAGTCTAGAAGAGTGAGATTTTGAAGAGCTCCTATCTGATACGGAATGGAACCTATCAAATCCATTCCATTAAGTAGCAGATATTATAGGTTGTTTTACTCAAATACAAAGTTTCTAATTAAGTGGAGTTTGCAAGGTGGAAGGTAACTCACCAGTAAGAATGTTGTTATTCAAGGCCAGATATGTGAGATGTTGAAGAGTTCCTATCTGATGTGGAATGGAACCTATCAAACCCATTCCATTAAGTTTCAGATGTTATAGGTTGTATTTACTTAAGTGCAAACATTGTTAATTGAGTGAGGTTGGCAGGGATGAAAGTAACTCACCAACAAGGTTATTATTAGACAAGTCCAAATGGGTGAGATTTTGAAGAGCTCCTATCTGATACGGAATGGAACCTGTCAAACCCATTCCATTAAGTAGCAGATATTATAGGTTGTTTTTACTCAAATACGAAGTTTCTAATTAAGTAAGAATTGCATGGTGGAAGGTAACTCACCAGTAAGAATGTTGCCATACAAGGCCAGATATGTGAGATGTTGAAGAGTTTCTATCTGATGTGGAATGGAACCTATCAAACCCATTCCATTAAGTTTTAGATGTTATAGGTTGTATTTACTTAAGTGCAAACATTATTGATTGAGTGAGGTTGGTAGGGATGAAAAGTAACTCACCAACAAGGTTATTATAAGACAGGTCCAGATGGGTGAGATCTTGAAGAGGTTCAATCTGTGGTGAAATGGTCCCAGTCAATCCCATTCCATGAAGATCCAAATGTTGTAGATTGGGAAATGCAGTGAAGTTGAGGTCAGCTAGCCGAGCCTGTTGTGGAGTGACTGTTGGTGAGTTCATCGAAATAACGCTTCCGAATTCATTGCAATGTACGCCATCCCATTCACAAGGGTCTGTTAAGTTAATGTAGCGACTATTGCTAATAGGCCACCATTTGGTTTGAAGCAGAGCATGTTTTTCCTCTGCTATCATGGCAGTAGCATTGGGGAGCAAAGAATAGGCAAGGCACAATAGTAGTACTTTGATTACAGCCATTGTTGGAGTATTCAACATAATAATAATATTGGAGAATGCCATCTTTAATTAGTTGGTTAATGGAAAGTGATCTCCAAATGAGTACAGAGGCTGGGCCTTTATAGAAAGGTTGGAGCTTATCTTTCACTTTTGAAATATTGTTGAATGAGTTGGTCCCATTTCAGCCCAAAAAAAAAACAGAAACTTCATAAAGTTCGTTGTTAATGATCTTCATTCTTCAGAGTCAATGTCTGGGGAGTATGTCCACCGACAATGGACATACTACCAAGCATAAATTGGCCCCGCGATACCGAAATTTTCAAAGATGCATTTATTTGGAAGTTGTGAATTATGGATAACGTGTGAGATGGGTTAGTGATTTTTTCATTGCCTTAGGCATCATAAAATTCAAACAAAGGTTCAAAGGTATATTATTGGTCTTTGTCTTTTACTTAAAGACTTTTCCAATTGTTCAGTGCTCTGGACATATACAGACACTTGATAGAAAGAGCTTCGCAACTGGGTGATTTTGAATTAATACCTAACGCGTAAGATAGAATTAATTTCTGAAAAGAACTGTATTTTGAAAAATCAAACAAGAATGAAAATTAAGAATATCATTGTTAATTTAGTCTTTGTCAATATTAATACGGTCTTCACTCTTCAGTCTTCGGTGTTTCATGGGACCATTATATATGCTGTCGACAAAAAATTGGCGTGTGAATTGTGAGATGAATACCACACTTTAATGGTCCCATGAAACTTCGAATAATAACTCATTATCTTCAACATTACGGTGATAATAAATTGCAAAAGAACTGTATTTTGAAAAAAGCACGTGGATTATTCCAAACCACTGAAAATCATAGGCTTTCGTTTTTAAAACAAAAGTGTGGAAGCCCTTTCGGTTTCGGTTTAGGATACTCCTCTATTTCTTTTTATCTGTGACATTTTAAAATAATTTTTATTTTTTTATATGTTATTTTAAAATTTTAATATAATATTAATTATTACTTTTCCACTTATACACTCATCTATCATCTTAAAAGTTAAAATTAACATTAATTACTTTTTTTATCTTTTTATTTTTTAAGGACATATTAGTACATTTAAAATGAAATATAACATAATAATTATATTTCTTAATTTTTTTGATGCCATATAAAAAAAATAAAAGATATTAAGTATTTTTTATTCATTATAATAAAATTTTAAACAACACTAAAAAGAACAAATGGTCCCATTTTTTGGCCAAAAAAAAGATGTGGGGGCTACAAAGGTTGACACGGTAGGGGAGCGGTTCTGGTGTACTTCCTGCACCGCGTAAATTTCTTTTTTTAACAATATTTTCTTTATTTTTTTGCACGCGTCAGCTTCTTCTTCCCTCTTTTTTTTTTATTTTTGTCACCCAATCACTAAATAAATTTGAACACTTTTTTATACTAATAAACATTTTTTCACGTAACTACCAAAATATCAATACTTTAAATAAAATAAAATAAAATACCAATACTTTAAATACTCACTAATCATAAAATAAAATGTTTTTAGAAAAAATTAAAAATCAATTATATTTTTATACAGTTATATAGTATCAATACTATTAGATTAAATTTAAATATTGGTAATGTTAATTGGGTAACTCTTGGAATATGACTTATCAATAATGTTTAAATTTTGATTTTATTTAAGGGAAATCAAGTTCTTTTTACTTAACTCAATCACGTTTGTACTCGTTTTGGTTTTAAATATAGAAAATTTTTGAGAAAGTTGTATTTTTCTAAAATATAATAAAAAATGTATACATAAAGTGTACTAAATAAAATATTTCAATAATATTCCTCATAAATTTGAAGAAAGTTATCACCCTCTCAAAATTTTCTTATATTTAAGATTGGAGGAAGTACCAAAATAGTTGGGTTAAATAAAAGAAACTTGATTTTCCTTATAGATGAAAAGCCTACCATATTTTTTACTACTAAATATTTTTTCCATCCATAAGTGAAATTAAATTTCTTTCACTTAACCCAACTATCTTGTATTCCCTCCAATCTCAAATATAAAATTTTTTTTTTGAGAGAGTTATAACTTTCTCCAAATTAATAAGAAATATTATTGGAATATCTCATTTATTATATTATAAGATTTTTTTTTAATATTTTGGACTAATATAACTTTTTTAAAATTTTCTTATATTTAAGATGAGTGCCAACGTGACTTGGTTAAACAAAAGGAACTTGATTCCCTTAAATAAATTAGAGAATTTAAGCATTATAAATAAAAAAAATTATATGAGGAGAGCTATTCAATTAAGCTTAACAATACTTAATTTTACTCCAATAGTATTAATATTAGATAACTGTACAAAAATATAATTTATTTTTAATTTTTCTAACAACATTTTATTTTATAACTGATGAGTGTTTCAAAGTATTGATATTTTGTCAGTTATATTTATTAGTATAAAAAAGTGCCCAGATTTATTTAGTGGTTGTGTGATAAAATTAAAAATAAAAAAAAGAGAGAGCGGAAGAAGAAGCTGACGCGTGGCCAAAAAAATAAAGAAAATATTATTAAAAAAAGAAGTTTACGCGTGTACCCGGAAGCTTCATTTCTTTTCATTTTTTTTTTCACAAAAATTTCACTTTCTTCTGATGAAATGATATAATTAATGGTTTCAAAGTGATGTCACATGACATGTCATTGAGTCTAATCTCATGAGCTAAAATCTGTTAAATTATTATTTAACTGTTTTGTGTCGACGGAAGAAAGTTTTATAGATGAAAAATAGGTCAGGGGTTTTATATCAAGTTTTAAAGGTTACGGGTATTATTATATGGACATTACCCAAAATTTAAGGGACTTATGTGTATTTTAGTCTTAAAATAAAACTAATTAATAATGCACCCTTCTGATACATAGGATAATCTAGTTAATCAATTTTATAATGTATATTTGATGTTTAAAAAAATAAATTTATTTGTGTAAGAATAACAGAAAAAAAAAAGGCTTACGTGTAAGAATAATTACATGTCCCAATGTTCAAACCATCACCGACCGCCAAACACACCCTAAAAGGATACAAACCATCCACCCACTCGACAGTCTCACAAAGGGGAAACCGATATTCTCACAACGTGGATGCATGGTGTTTGGTACGGCATATGTCTATCAATTCTTTATCCTTAAAATCATTATACTTCCTCCGTTCTAATTTATAAGATACTTTTAATTATCATATATGAATTAAGAATAATAATTGATAACCAAAATATTTTTTCATATTTTTTTAAAATTATTTTTATTTAATATAATTGACTCATGAATTAAACTTTCTAACATTAATTAATTTTTATATTTTTCAGAGATAATTTAAGTAAAATAAAGATTAAATACACTACGTAATCTCTAAAATACCTTATATCATAAAACATAAATTCCCCTAAAAGCTATCTTATATAGCAACACTATATAAATTGGGATGGAGATGGAATCAGCCAAAAGAGAGGGATCCAGAAGGTGAGACTACAGATGAGCAACACTATGATTGGCGCTGTGGTGAAAGCGTCCAGATTGCGGTGGGAGGAGTAGTCCGTGGAAAAGAGAGAGAGAGAATGGAAAAGATTTTTATTTCAGAAATACCTGGAAAATAAATAATAAAAAGAAGTTAATTGTGTTAGTGTTAACTGTGTTGAAATAAAAAAAAAAAGTGAGATAAGTGATGAGTTGGATAAGAAAATCACATGGTGTGGATTGAATGGAAAATAATATGGAAATGATATATACTATACTTAGTCCTAAATATAAGAAAAAATAACTGTTTTACACATACTAATAATATTAACTTTATTTAGTTTATAACAAAATATATTTTTTATAAAATTATTCTTAATTAATGGTCTTCTTTTTACACTTGATCAATTAATAACAATTGAAAAAGCACAACTTTATCCAAATTAATTAGGGATATTATTAGAATATTTTTATTTATTGTACTAAATTTTTACATTATTTTTCTTATATTTTAGACTGACATAATCCTATCAAATTTTTTTTTTATATATATTTGAGACTGGGGGAGTATAATGAACTGTAAGTAATTTTTTTCCTAATTAATATTATGATAACTTTTTATGGTTTTGAAAAATCAAATGGAAAAGATCGTTGACTCATTGTTAATGGTGTTAGTCAACACTAATTAAAGTCTTCCATCTTCAAAGGGTCTATGCCGTGTGAGATGGGATCACGCATCACTTAAAAGACGGTTGTAAAAATGATTAATTAGTCATATTTTTAACAAAAAAACGACACTTCATTAGTACACTTAGTAAGACCAATCACATGAAACGATTTGTATCGACTGGTACCTCATGCCCGCCATGCCTGCAATTTTGAGGCGTGGTACATGTTCTGTCATTTATATCCATAATAATTTTTTAGCACATTTAAAATTAATATTCACTTTAAATTTTTAATGATTCAGTCTGTTAACTTTAATTACAAATAAATAATTATATATCCATATTCAATTATAGGTATCCTAAAATTTTAAAAATAAGAATTATCATATTCTTCCTATCATTCCATGTTGTATATGATAGACACATCCATATGCGCTTCATAGCTCTCGATTTTGCTCCCCTTCTCTCTCAATCAATGGAATGTAGTGTGACACTTCGCAAGAAATTAAGAAATTGCTGTATTTTTAACTGTCATGAAATTTCTTTTCATGAGGATAACAAAATTTGAACATTTTTCTCCATTCTAAAAATTTTTAAGAACAAGTTTGGTGAGGCTCACGATTTTTTTCATGAGAAATTTAAAAAATATATATATATATAATTCTAGATTTCCGCAAAAAAAATTTGAGTATGGAACGTTAAAAATTTTGAAAATTTTCGTTCTCACAAAACTATTATGTGACAATTAAAATAGTTTTCAAAATTCTTTATTTCACAATTTTTTATGGAAATTTAGCTAAAACTTGATGGTGGGCTTGGTGCATTATAGAGACTAAGATATGCCACATTATTCATCACTTATATATAATATAATTTTTGATAAATTTTTATATATATATATATATATAGGTATTCTTTATTTTCCTTTCTTTCACTCTTTTTTTCTTTAATTTTTTCATGTTACTCGGACAACTAATTCTTGCCAAACTAGATAGTTTTATCACGACATTTTTCACATAATTCTATCAAGCAATAATAAAAAAAGAAAAAGACAATTCACCCTGAGAATTTATTGTCCAGGCGAAATTTTACGAGAAATTTCTGCAAGAAAATATATAACTGCCTGTAATATGATAGCAATAATTTGTTTCATAATCCAACCACATAGTACAGATAGCATAATAAAAGAAGAGTAAAATACTTTGAATGCCCTTCTATTTTACTTTAATTATAGAGATCTTTCCCTCTATTTTGAAAACATACACTTTAATCCAATCTATTAATACCAATAGAAATATTTTTTAAATATTCTAAACTAATATTTACTAATTAAAATTTATCTTAAATTGAATTTTATTTACCAATTTACCCCTCAATCATAAATTTTATACCCCTAAAATAATATTTACTAATGTATATACTTAAACTTTGTTTAGCTTGAGTAAGTTTTGCTTAACGAAAACATAGAAAACTTGATTCAATTTTTTTAGTAATTTTTTTTTGACAAACATACGTTTAACTAAGTGTGTTTTAACTTATAAAAAAAAAACTAAGTGTGTTTAAAACTTAAAATACAAACTTATATCATTTTTATAATTTGGTGAAAAATTTTAAAATATACATGTTTAAAAGATTTCTAAGCCAACAGATGTATGTTGAACAAAGTACTAAACAAAAAAATTTAAATAAATGTGTTAAAAATTTCAAAATCATAAAATTAATCAAATTTATAATATGATAAAAATTAATCAAATTTACAATATAATAAAAAGTCTAAAAATAAAGATATATGTATTAATTTTTTTTATTAACATAAGCATTTAAATGATTCTTAAATGGAGTATTATTTGTTCAAGAGGGGTATTTTGAAAGTTTCATAATGTGATTTAACGGTTATTTAATAATTAGGTGGATGGAAAATGAATTTTAAAAAGATAAGGGAAATTTCTGTAACATGAATTTTGATTTTGGGGAGGTCTATGTATATTTCAAAATAAAAGGATGTTATCTGAAATTAAGGTAAAATAAAAAAGAGGCCATTGTATTATACTCATAACAGAAATGTTATTGATACTCACAAATATTCTAGATACAATTTAATCCATAGCATAAAGGCTTTAAAATTCAGGAAGAATTAAAAAAATTGATTGTTTATGATCTTCATCACCATCAAAGTCTTTTGATTATGTCCACCCACAATGGATACATACATATATATATATATATATATATAAACTCATTTCCATTTCCACTTTCTTTTCTATTTTCATTCTCATTCGTATTCTTATTTCATAAAAAATTATTCTACATACTAAACAAGAACTAAAAAATATAGTATGAGATGGCCACAATTAAATAAAAGTAATAACATGGCCTCTTTTTTATTTTATTTTTTTTGCAGAATAACATGTCCTCCTTGGCTCCTTACTAGAAAAGGAAGGTGTATTATTGTTAGCAAATTAAAGAAAAATAAAAGCAGTATATTATTATTAATGTTATGGTCTTTCTCTTGTACTTAAAGACTTTAAAATTAAGTTGACCAAAAAGAGAAGACTTTAAAATTAAAGATGAATTTAAAAAAATTCATTATTAATGATCTCCATCAGCGTCAAAGTCTTTGGATTATTTCCACCGACATTAGTGGGCATAAAAGACAAACGTGTGTCGCAAATCGAATAAAAGTAGCATAAAGCGGCCATTAGTGGGCATAAAAGATAAAGTGTGAGTTGGTCCCAATTGAATAAAATAGTATAAAAGCGGCCTCTTTACTGGCAAAGGAAGCTCTATTATTCTGGGCAAAAGGGAAAAAGGGGTCTATTATTATTAATATAAATGTCCGGTATCTAGTTGTCACTTTTAGTTTTAAAATATTTATATCAAGTTATGATCGTCCTATTCAGGAGAGCTTTTCCACAGACATTTTCTAGAGGATTTTACTTGGACTAAAACCTGACCTCTTGCACGCAGAGAGAAAAATGAGAAGGAGAGAAAACTTTTTCATAAAAAAATAGAAATTTTAGGAAAAAAATTCTATTTTCAAATCATTTTATATTTTTTTAAATATATTTTATAATTTTTAAGTATATTTTAATTACATCTAGTAATATATTATAAAGTAATTCCATTCCGGAGGAAAATATACATTTTATAATTATTTAAATACAAAATTAAAATTAAATTATATAATTATAAATTAAGATTAAAATCAAAAGTATATTTGAGTTTCATTCAGTAACATTTTATGAAAATTATATAAATAATATAATAAAATAATAAGTTTTACTATATATAAATATTTTATTAAAAATAACAATGTTAGTATTGTTATTATGAAATTAGTTACATTTTTCCCCTCTATGTTTTCTCTTTGGTGATCCATGTATGAGAAATGGAGAAAACCTGTGCTCCCTATTATTATTATTATTATTATTCTGAAGACTTTTAATATTGACGAAGACCATTAACAATGACCTTTTCATGTAAATTTCGCTTATTAAAGTCTTCAGTCTTCGGAGTAAATTTAGTTACAAGTGAACATGAAATTGCCGTGTGAGATCAACACCACAGCATATTTTAGAAGAAAATTTCACAATGCAGTTTAGACTAATTTTAATTTTTAAACTAATTAAAATAACCCTCACAAGATTAATGGAGAATATTTTAGAAGAAAATTTCACAATTAAATTAAAGCATAGTTTAACTTGTATTTGAGAAGACACTCCGCTGTATTGATAACTGAAAAAAATAATTATAAATTATTTGTGTAATTTATTCTTATTACATTTATTAATAACAACATGACGTCCCTCCAAAAGACACTCCATAGGTGTTTAATTGCTGATTTTCAGCCGTTGTTATCAATCTACATCAATTATCTATTAATCAACATTCATTTAAACGTATATAATAAATACATAATAATAAAATATACGTGATTAATAGACATATGTAATTAACTGACATCCTCCTTCAAAATTAATGTCTGTCCATCAATCTGTCAATCATAAATTGATATTAGTGATGAGATATAGTCTTGATAAAAATATCAGCAATCTGATGGGGGGTGGACATGTGAGGAAGCGTAATTACATGTGGATCATAATGGGCCTATATCAAGCCAACACATAGAAACAACATGATGCCCTGTGTGAAATAAAAAAGAAAAAAATTGCCCCCTTTGACATAAATTATAATAAATCTATCTGTGCATGATGGAATCAGGAAACTTCACCGAGGAAAATATTCTCTAAAGCCAGAATCTGAACTTTAGGGTTAGGAGAACCTCCATAGGCTGAATAATACTTCATTTCTGACATAAGAAGTCCATACAAGTTCTGCCAATACTACTGATCATCCTAGAGATTAAACCATGAACCAGAATAGAAGCCCAACATACACACACAAACACGTAACTGAATACACAGTATTCTAACACATAATCAGAACCCCATAAGACAGTTTTAAGAGCAGTTCTTTTCATTCACTTCGCAAGAAAGAAAAGAGACGTACAATTTCAAAACTTTGAAGTATTTTTAATTGTCATGAATTTTTTTTCCCATGAGGATAATAAAAGTTGAACATTTTCTCCATTCTAAAATTTTTAAGAAAAAATTTGGTGAGGCTCACAATACTTTTCATGAGAAATTAAAAAATATAAAACTTTTAATTTCCACATAAATATTTGAGTATGGAAAATTAAAAATTTTGAAAATTTTTGTTCTCTAACATGTGAGAATTAAAATATTTTTTTAAAATTATTTACTTCACAAATTTTTTATGGGAATTTAGCCAAAACTAGATGGTAGGATTGTTACCTTATAGGGACTAAGATATGCCATACTATTTATGACTTATATATAATATAACTTTTTATAAATTTTATTATATGTTTATATTAATATACGGGCATTGTTTACTATTCTTTCTTTCATTTTTTTATTTTAATTTTTTCATGTTTTTCGGACAACTCATTCTATCATGCAATAATCACAAAAAAAAAAAAAAGACGATCGACAATCCACCGAGAGAATTTATTGTCAAGTCAAAATTTTACAAGAAATTTCGACAAAATTTATAACTTCTTGTAATATGTTATCAATCATTACCAAGACAATTCTCACTTTTATGCATGAAGTGGTTAATAGAATAAACAATTATATCTACTCAATCTTTCTAGGTGATAGCTGTGACATCTGGGCGCTGACGAGGGCGGGGAGTGATCGCTGGTGCAAGAAAAGTAGGGGTCAGATAAAGTAATGAGGCGCCGACAAGGAACGACTCCTGGCAGGTTTCTAAGCGGGAGGGGCATATGAATGAATCAAATACATATCAGAACGAGAGGGATCCAGAGACTGTATAGGTATGAGACTATATGGTTAAGGATAGCTTAAAGTAATTGATAGGTATTACCTATACCAACAAGGTGCATCTACCTTTTTCGGTAGCCTATCCCTTAAGAACTTCTCAGTTAAGCGTGCTTGATTTAGAGTAATTATGGGATGAGTGACCTCTTGGAAAGGAGGTGTGTGAGTGAGGACAAAGCACACTGAAAGGACTTGTGTTGGTTTGTGGGGACAGTAGCATTGATTAT
This sequence comes from Adenanthera pavonina, assembly GCA_026686845.1. Classification (NCBI taxonomy): domain Eukaryota; kingdom Viridiplantae; phylum Streptophyta; class Magnoliopsida; order Fabales; family Fabaceae; genus Adenanthera; species Adenanthera pavonina. The sequence continues at coordinate 19,724,036 of JAIVEN010000017.1, forward strand.
TTGAGTTCAGATTGGATTATTCTGGATTGCTGAGATTATAGTTGTTTTGATGAGCTATATGATACTTAATTTTTTAATACCATTGAATGTTCTAGTCTTCCATCTCACAAATTGAGTCTCAAAATTCCGTATGTTCATTATGTTGATCCGAAATATTGATTAATAATTTGGACAATGCATTAGTACTAGGTTTATAATTTCTGAGCTTGTTATATGTATGATTGAAACAATAACATTGAATGGAGCTCAACCGGGATCAAAGAGTTTTTATAAATTGTAAGGATATGAATCCATTAGAAACAAGATGGTTTTTCAAATTTAAAAGTAGACAATTTCCAATTATTTCATCTTTTATAGTAAATATAAATAAAAGTAAGGGTCAATCATTAAGCAATGTAGGCTTGTATCTTCCAACCAATGTTTCTACTCATGACTAATTAAATGCTGCTATTTCTAGAGTTGAAAAGCTTGGAGGGCTAAAAATTCTGATCCATGACTTGGATAAACGGCTAAAGAAAACAACCATGAACATCGAACATTTTCGAGGAAGTGTTCAACAATATTCCGCATACATAAACAAGTGCCAGGTATAAACCTTCTCATAAATATATGAAATTGAAATTATCAATTGCTATTTTTCTCTTTCTTTCCAGCGTCTTCACCATTTTCGTTTAGAGGCTTCTGCTAGACATTACATGTTATATTTGTAGGTTTATTCACCGAAAGGTAGTGTCAATTAGCAAGAACGATTCTCATTTTATAACAGCTCTTAACTAGCATGAAGAAAACAGGAAATTGAAGCTTATCCACAGACCTGACGTGTCCAAATGGAGATTGCAATGCTACAAATGCGTAAGCTAGGTAGATATAAGCTTAAGCCAGTCAATGATGAAAACTTTGTTTTCTAAGGTTGAAAGGAAGATACTCAAAATTAAAACAACTACCCTATAACATGTGTGGCTTCCTTACATTCAAAGTAAAAGTAACATATTTGCTTTTGCCCTTTTGGACTTTGCAAAGTGCCTTTTTTTTTGCTAATTACGAAGTGTGAGATTATATGGTGTCTTCTTTTAAGAGAAAAAATATGGAGAAAATGAAATTCAATTTTATGAAGGAAATATCTTTTCTGATTTTCTTGCTGCTTATAGTCTCTCATAAAAAACTTGGCCTTCATGTGATGCAAGCCCCTCCAGCAGAATTACAAAGGAAGCTTCTAAATGATGCTTAAGTTGTCTGTTTCCCTCATATGAATTAGCTTTCTATCTTCCCATTTTGTAACCAAATATATATATGCATATATATATATATATATATATATGAGACTTAAAACCATTACACTACTCAATTGATTACATAGATGAGGGACTTGGCTTCTCTCAACTTTATTTTCAATTTACTTTTTTTCAACTTCTTCTCGATTAAATTTGAGTGGCTTAAATTCAATATTTTATAAAGTAAATTTTTTTCACAGTTTCTTTATTGTAATTTTGAACTGTTCAACAAAGGATATTCAAAGGTTCGGTTTAGTTTGACTTTAGGCAAAAAGCTAAGCCGATCGGTTTGATAAAAGTAGAGAGAAGCCAAGTCCCTCATCTATGTGATTGAAATTAGAGCTCCAGAGTACCGAGTAAAAAATGAGGGAGGAGAAAGGGGAAGCTTCCCAGAAGTTGATTGCGAAAAATCCTCAGAGTCCATTTGGTCAATGAGGTCAGCATGCTGTTGAGCTTTTGCCTGGTTATGAAGCTCATGGGCCTGTAGTTCAAAAGGATGATACATATGGAGAGAGTGATTTCATTTTTCATGGGTCTGTTACTCCTTTGTGCAATTTTAGTGTTTGATTTAGTGCTAAATGTTTCTGGTAATTCCGAAGGTGGGCGACTCACGACTGGGCGGTAACTTTTTGTCCTTGCTCTGTGGTTTCTTTAATGCTATATGTATATTATATAGATAAATGGATAGATAGAGTGAGAGAATATATGGATGCTTTTAATGCACTGAGATGGGAAAACTCATTATTTTGCAGATCTGCTTGCTCTGTTAGCTGTAGTAGTTCTTATTTTAGTTTGATTGCCAAATATAACTAGAGAAGTTAATTGGATTTCCTGATCGAGCTGCTTTTTAATATTCCAATTTTGATGCCTCTCTGACTCTATATCAGCATACTAATATTTGCGAACTAATCCTCCCTTCTCTCTGAAATAGGCGTCTCAATAACAGCTTGACAGAAGGCATTCCCATGACCTTAACTATTGTTTATTCACTGCAAGTCCTGTGAGTGTTTCTGCTAAATTCCAATGATTTTATGTAATATATAAAGAAGTGTAGTCTCATGGTCATTATGGAATGTAGTGATCTTTTAAACAGCCATCTAAAAGGAATCATCCCAGTCAATCGCTCATTTTCATTGTTCACTCCCACCAGGTTAGTGCAAGTGATTTTGTTTATTTCTGGTGATTGTTGAGGGTTGACATATCAACATTCAAATTGTTGAGGGTTGACATATCTAAAAGGTTTGCTGTGGGGAGGAAGGAGGCGGGGATAGAATTGTGGGGAAAGAGAAACACAAGGGTTGACAATTCAGAGACTGTATTTTGAAGTTCTTCATTGTAAGCATAGATAATGCATGTGTGAGTCTGTGAGTTGAATTTATTTTTATTAAATATTTATTTCATAGAAAAAGAAGAGGTTGTTTTCCAAATATAATGTAAATCATGATTCAATTGTTTGAATAGAAAGATGATTTCCCATTCAAATTGTAAATTGTTTTAGGCAATAGTGCTACTAGAGCTATTGCTGGAGGAGTTGCTGCCGCCGCTGCTCTAATGTTTGCAGCCCCTACAATTGCACTTGCTTATTGCTGGAAAAGGCGACCACGAGAATATTTCTTTGATGTTTCTGGTTAGTTGAATAATGAAAAAGATGGTACACATAATGATTGATGATGTATAAGACAGCCATAATTGTTTATCAACGTTTTTCCTTTTTACTGGCAGCTGAGGAGGACCTAGTTCACCTTGGTCGGCTTAAAAAGTTTCCCCTGCTTGACCTGCAAATTATGACGGACAACTTTAGTAACAAAAACATCTTGGGTAGAGGTCGATTTGGTGCAGTTTACAAAGGACGACTAAATGATGGTTCTCCAGTTGCAGTCAAAAGACTTAGGGCAGAATGTGCTCAGGGTGGAGAGCTGCAATTTCAAACAGAAGTGGAAATTTTCAGCTTGGCTGTCCATCGTAATTTGCTCCGGCTGCGGGGCTTTTGCATGACACCAACTGAGCGAATTCTTGTGTATCCTTTCATGGCTAATGGTGATGTGGCATCATATTTACAATGTATCCTTAACATTATACTTTGGTTGTTTGTTTAACATTTCAAGGAGGATTGATATTATTAGCTTTGCTTGTAATCATAATTGAATCCTGCATATGTTTGACAAAAAAACAAATCTTGTATTTCCTTTTCAGGTAACATCATATTAGTTTTAAAAAAAAAAACTGTCCCTGTTGAATATTTAAACTTAAAGTTTCATATTGAAGATGTTTATGCATGTTGGGTATGCCCTTAATTGTCTTGTAATGTCTTAGACCGCCCTGAATCAAGACCCCCACTTGAATGGCCTACACGGAAACGAATTGCACTGGGAGCTGCTAGGGGGCTTGCTTATTTACATGATCATTGCAATCCAAAGATCATTCACCGTGATGTTAAAGCTGCAAATATATTTTTGGATGGTGAATTTGAAGCAATTGTTGGGGGCTTGGGGAAGGTTACGATTTAGAAAGATACTCATGTTACTACTGCTATACATGGTACTATTGGGCATATTGAACCAGAATACCTCTCAACTAGAAAGTCTTCAGAAAAGACTGATATTTTCGGATATGGTGTGATGCTTCTTGAACTAATAACTAGACAAAGGCCTTTTGATCTTGCACGACTTGCCAATGATGATGGTGTCGTATTATTTGATTGGGTATGTATTCTATTTTCTCATAACATGTCACTTACATTTATATGAGGTGATTTTATAGTAATTGAAAATTTTTCTAATTTTAGTGTGATTTGGTATCCTTAAATGGTTCCTTATACCAAAAGGTTATTTAGCTTTGAGCATAACAATTCCTTGCTACGGAGGATACGGAGTTATCAAGTTAAAATTTGTCGACAAAATTTTGTGCCATCTTTAGCGCATCTTTGATTCTTGGTTCTTTGTTAAGGTATAATGGGTAATTTCATAGCTCTGTGAGTAGTAGTTATCTAATCCATGCCATATATTCTTGACAGAAGCATTTTAGTTCCAATTCTGAGTATTGTTATTTTTTTGTAACTTTTGATGTTAAGTTTATAATGAAACCAACTCAGGTTTTTGGGAGCCCATCCCAAATTCTAGATTCTAGAGGGGAAAATGATAGTCATTTTGAATAAATTCTAACCATTCAATTGATCTAGACAATGTGGATTTGGTAAAATAATTTTTTATTTTTTAATGAAAGAAGAAATCTAAACTATTTAAATGGGAAGAGTTTGTTCAAAATGAGTCATTTTTCTACCTTAGCTAGGGAGAATCTGTACTTATACCCTTTTCCTCTTTCCATGATCTGGCAAACTAAGTCTGGTATGAATGCAGGTGAAAGGGCTTCTGAAAGACAAGAAATTGGAAACACTAGTGGATGCTGATTTGGAGGGGAAATATAATGAAGAGGAGGTAGAGCAACTAATCCAAGTGGCCTTACTCTGCACACAAAGCTCCCCTATGGAAAGACCAAAGATGTCTGAGGTGGTGAGGATGCTTGGAGGTGATGGTTTGGCTGAAAAATGGGATCAATGGCAGAAAGAGGAGATGTACAGGCAACATAACAATTAATGCTTTAACCCGAATTATCTTGACACCAAACTCAGGTTCACATATCCCCTTTATGAACTGTCAGGTGCCAGATGATCTCAATCGTTTATTGTTAAGAAGCATGTACCCAAAAGACCTCGAAAGTGATAATACTCAAAATTAGTGCATATGAATTTTGCTATAGTTTGCTTTTCTTCCTATTAGATTATCTTATATGCAGATAGAATCCCCCATTGACCATGTTGTGATGGACCTGATGGTCGAGAAGAAACGTGTATTTTGCACTCTAGTCCACCACAAGTGACCATCACTTGTGTTTTTTGCATTAGAAATTAGTGTGAAGTGTAGAAAATAAATGCAGGTTTGTTCTTCCCTTCAGAATTCACACAAATTCACACGCGCATACACACACGCATATATAGATGTAGGATTTCATAATCCAATGTTCTTGAATTCCCTTGAAATAACACACACACAGTTGTAATATTTCTTGATTCAGTGCTCTTGAATTCCCTTGAAATGTGCTTGCTAGGATGATAACGGATTGGATTTGTCAATTTGTGTCAAATATCGCAATTCCCGTGGACAAATTAAAGGAAAATACAGATTATACGAAGGTTTTATTTTTATGTATATAATTATTTATTGTAAAATTTTAAAATTATTTTAATTATAATTATAAGATTTTTTGGGCAAATGATTTTAGTTATAAAATTAATAAATATATAATAATATTAATTAATTGTCTTTTTTGAATATGTCAAGTTATCATTTTCTGTAAATTTATTTAATGGTATTAGTAATTAGAAATTTTTCTTATATTTTAACAGTCAAAAGACTATAAGGAAACTTAATAATAAAATTAAAAAAAGTGAACTATATTAAAGTTAAGCAACAAAAGTATATTTAAGAAATAAAATTTATATGACCTAACAAAACCTTAAAAAATGGTTGACAAAAAAAAGGGTTAATCAAAATTTTAAATTTCAAACTCTTAGTAACCTCATACTTAATAATTAAAAAGATGTTGATTTTATCAATAAACTTCTGGTATAGTTGGTAGATAGTTGAATCCATTAAATGTACTGTCATGGATTCCATCCCTAATAGTGTGTATAAAAAAAGTTTTTTTTTTAGTTTGATAAGAAATTAATTTTATTTAGTTAATTACTTGAGCTTAAAAGCCTGTTCGGTTTACCACTAAATCACGATTTCTAATAATCATTTTTTTTATTTAAATAGATTTGTAATAAATTTTTTTATTTTTATTCAAACTTTACTTTTATAAATTGTGATTACTCTAATAGGTTTTTTAAAAAAAATAATTCAAATGACACTAGGATGGTAGCCTCACGTGAAAAAGGCTCATTTGTGGCCTAAGGACTTAAATTCCTATGTATTTTAATAACTATTATCAAATTAATTTGTTCAGGACTATTTTAAGGGAAAATTGTCTTTTTGGTTTTTGAGCTTTCCACCAATTTAGAAATCAATCCCTGAATTAATTTTTCTTTTTATGAGTTTCGTATTTACAGCTTTCAAGGTTTGTCCCTAAACTTCAAAATCATTTAGAAATAGGACCATGAGCGTGCTAGATGGTAAGACCGAGATATAACATTGCTGATTTGGCAAAAGGTTATGCCATGTGTCAGACATGTGCATTAGAGAATACTTACGTGGCTTAGATAAAGTCTATGTGGCTGGTGATGTAAGAGAAGTTAAAAAAAAAAACAAACAGAATAAGTACCCAAATAACCATCTGGAATACCCAACTCCTTGAATGAATTAACCTACCTGAAGAGCAGAGCATTGTGACGGGAGACTAGGGCCGAGGAGATCGGCAACGACGGTGGTCTTCTAGTGCGAGGGTGTGGACGGGAGATTGAGCTTGACCATGAGGAGGAAAGATGCGGAGAACTTGACAATGGAGGTACTTACGAGGGATGAGATCTCGATTACGCTTGTGCAAGGTGAGGGTCAAGAACCTCCCGTCATTGGAAACAGGGTAGGCCGGGAACCACCGTGTTCTGGGAATTTTTTGAAAGAACCCCACTAGAGCTTGACTCCTTGAAACTCGTCGCTGATCTCTTGCTTGTTGTCCATGGTAAGCACCAAAGGGTTTGGCTATTTTTGAGGAATTCGGCTTTGAGCCTGGCAACACCGACACCATTATGAAGACCATTATTTTGGTTTAGCTCCCTTTGCACTGACTTATACTATTCGGAGTTATTGATATATTGTTGAGGGAAAATGATAGTTGAGGACCAAAACTTTGAATTAAATACAGTAAAAGACCTTGCAGGTTTTTCAGTAGTAAATACAGAACAAGTCAGTAGTAAATTCGCGATGTTCAGTAGTAAAAAAAATTATAAGGTCCTTTACTGTATTTAATTCAAAGTTTTGGTCCTCAACTGTCATTCCCCCTATTGTTATTATTACTCTCTCTCAACCAATTTATAAGATGTTATCTTGAGAATTTATTTGGTTCCAATTTATAAATGTGTTGTGTTTTTTTTTTAATTTGTATTTTCTCATTTATCATTTATTTAATGATTTTTTTTATCTCGTAAATTATTTTATTTTTTAATCAATAGGAATAAGAGTGAAAATTTATACTATTTTTTATAAATTTAAGAATATAATTATGTCCCCTTAATATTCTCATACAATAAAAAATAACACCTTATAAATGAACCGAAAAAATATTTGGCATATGAGGTTTGTGGTCCTCCAATGTATTCTCCTCCCACTACCTTGTCTTCTCTCTCATACTTTGTATTCTCATGTATAGATAATATCAGCAAGGTTGAATAGTTTATGCAATAGGGGCATGTGTTTTTGGCTCATTATTGTGGTTTTTAGGAACCAAAACCAGAAATTCTATATCTATCAGCAGACCCAATTTCTAATCCTATTTTCGTTTAATAAAAGGTTGTTACATTTAAAGCTGTATTAAAGGTGTATGCAGGGTGAAGCCTTTTATCTTTTAATAAAATGATATCACGGTCGGTTAACATGACTATGAAAGCTGCCTCAGTTCTAGCTAGCTTTCAATAAATTTTGCGGCAGTTTTAGGAACCGCTGCAAATGCACATTTCTTACCACGTCAAGTGCTAGTTTTATTTGTAGAGAATAGCTCATGATCTGCAATTTAGAGGCATATTATAAATTTTTTAATAATTTATTACTGATTGAATTAAGGAATATAAGGATTTTTTTTTAATAAAAGATAGAATATATATATATATATATATATGAGTCTCATTTCTGTAACAAAAGAATATATCATAAGTGATTTTAAATTTGATAAAAAGAATTAATTATATTCAATGACTTGAGCTAAGAGTGTAGCATCACTTGAAAGGCATTTTTTTTCTTTTTTTTTTCCCTACAAATCATCTAATTTTTGGTATTATTGACTAATCTAGATTAAAATAGGATAATTAGATCCTAATTAAGAAAAAGTTTTCTCAACGTGATGTTATTTTTGAAATTATATAAATTGGGATTTTTTTTAAAAAAAATATCTTCTCCCCCTTAGTATTTAAGTGAAATTTCTTTTATAAACATCACTTGTACACATTTCATAAGAGTTTTTAGGCACCTTGTATACTTGTCCCTAAAAGACCTACGACTAGCTTAAAACGTACCGGGAGTTGTATAGGCATAAAGGATCTAGTCGCTGTTACAATTATGAATTGTGTTCTTAAGGTTTGCCGAAATTTAGATAGAACTATTATTATAAACAAATTTTATGTAATTATATTCCTAATTTTTTTTATCATACGATCTTTATTTTGATTTTTAACTCATTGATTAAAATGTGGATTTTGGTGATAGTTGCTTCGATAATAGATTTTTCTTATAATTCAATTGGAACATCTTATAATTTTAACAGAATATATCTACTTCAAACTTGACAAATATATAAAGAGCTTTTGCATGGAAAAATATCAATTAAAAAATAAAATATATAGCAAACTTCAAATATAGACTCAATGGTTAGCTCTTGAAGGCTTAACATTGAGATTTCGACTTCAAAAAACTTGTACCAGAAAAATACAAGGCAAATTTCTCCTATATTTTCCCAGAGTATTTGTATATCTTAATTCATTAACAGCTGGAATGAAATGTCATTTAAGGGAACATTTAATGGTAGCTTGGAGAATAAAAGTTTTTGAGTAACTTGCTGCATTGATGGTCGAGATTTCGGTAAAGGATGCAAGCATGCTAATGCTATTGTAACCAAAAGAATCACATCTTGTGCATCTTTTAGCAAAAGAGGTGGGAGACGTGGGTCTAAGAGATCTTTTAACAAAATACTTTCAATATTTATATTTGATAAAGAAGATAATAAATTTCTAGGATGTCTTCCCATAATTGTTTCTAATGCAACCACTCCAAAACTGTAAACATCACATTTTTCAGTCACAACTATGATGTATGCAAGCTCTGCAATGAACCAAAACAATAGGAATTAAGAAAAATGTAATTATCCTGAGTTAATTGTATAAATGAAATGCATCACAACAAGAGGAATTGTAAAAAAGCATAACACTAACCTGGAGCAACATAACCATAAGTACCGGTGAAAAAAGTTGGATTGGATGAATCAGGATCAATGATTCTAACTGTACCAAAATCTGATACAAAAGCCTCCATCTTTGAGTTTAACAATGCTTTACTACTTGTTATGTCTCGATGGATAATTGGAGGATCACAATCATGATGCATGTAGTACAAAGCATTTTTTATTCCTTTAATGGCATTCACCCTCTTGTTCCAATCCAACTCTTTAGCTTCATTATCGTTACTCAAGACATAAAAAAGGCTTCCTCTTTCCATGTACTCATAGATGAGAAACATGCATTTGTTATGCAAACAAAAACCATGAAGCTTTACAATGTTGCGATGACGAATTTCAGTTAACATCTTCACTTTATTATGAAAGCTTTCAACAAAAGATGGGTTTTCAGATTCTCTTCCATGAAGCTTTTTCAATGCTACAATTTTACCACTAGGAAGTTGTGCCCTATAAACACTTCCAAAGGCACCAATTGCAATACAATTTCTAATGTCAAAGTCCTCTGTTGCTTCAATGATATCTTTATGTGCAATTTTACCATCATAATTCCATATGGAAAACAAATCCCCATTCTTAGTCTCACTACTCTCAATTTTTTATTTCTTGTTCCATTTGAACGAATTAATGAAACCCACAACAAATATGATGGCAAGAAAAATTGTCCAAGGGATGATTATCTTCAGCAAAGACTTTGGACTTTTAGAAGAATCGTGGATCTTCTCTAGACCAAGTAATTCTCTATTACCATAAAAAGTGTCATGAGGCAGATGGATATAAACTTCACTTGGAATATAGCCATTGAGAAAATTGTATGACAAGTTGATGTATTGCAACATACCAAGTTCTCTAGGTATCTTGCCGGAGATATTATTGTAGCTAAAATCAATATGACACATTGATGGAGAAAAGCATAAGCTAGATGGTAATACTCCATTGATTTTGTTGTGACTAAAGTCACCATGAAAATATAAATGATTCTCAAGGTAGGGAATATTTCCACTTAGCCTATTTTGGGAGAGATCTAGAGTAAGAGAATGGAAATATAGAATCATTTTTGGTAAGCTACCACTTATTTGATTTCGGGAAACATCAATCACTTCCAAATTTGTCAAATTTAAAATAGAAGAAGGAATCTCACCATTGAATATATTTGAGGACAAACATAACCTCTTAAGATTGCTTGGAAAGCCAAAAGTTGAAGGAATGACTCCAACTAGGTTTGTTTCTACTCAAATCCAAATGTTCTAGTAAAGTGAGGTTGGTAAGAATGGAAGGTAACCCACCACTGAGGTTGTTATAAGACAAATCCAAATAGATGAGATTTTGTAGAGCTCCTATTTTAGCTGGAATGGGACCTGTCAGACACATTCTATTAAGTTAGGGACGTTCTAGGTAGTTTCTACTCAAGTACAACCTTTTTAATTGAGTGAGCTTGGTAAGTGTGGAAAGTAAATTACCGGTAAGATAGTTATTAGACAAGTCCAGATGGTTGATAATTTGAAGGGCTCCTATCTTTGCTTGAATTCTCCCTGTCAGAGCCATTCCAGTAAGATGTAAACATTATAAGTTGTTCATACTCAATTCCAAATGGTCTAACAGAGTGAGGTTTGTAATGGTGGAAAGTAACTTACCAATAAGAATATTATTTGACAAGTCCAAATGGGTGAGATTTTGAAGAGCTCCTATCTCATCGTTCTATTAAACCTGATCCATTACTTTGTAAACATTCTAAGTGGTTTCTACTCAAATACAACCTTCTTAATTGAGTAAGCTAAGTAAGCGTGGAAAGTAACTTACCACTAAGGTTGTTATTAGACAAGTCAAGATGGAAGAGATTTTGAAGAACTCTTATTTGAGTCAGAATAGAACCTGTCAAAGCCATTCCATTGTTACAAACATGCAAGGTTGTTTCTACTAAAATCAATGCTAGCTTTTTAATTGACCGAGGGTGCTAAGGATGGATAGTAACTCACCAGTGAGGTTGTTATTAGACAAGTCAAGATGGTTGAGATTTTGAAGAGCTCCTATTTGAGTTGGAATGGAACCTGTCAAACCCATTCCATTAAGTTGCAAATATTCAAGGTTGTTTCTACTCAAAAGACTAGCTTTTTCATTGAGGGAGCATGGTAAGGCTGGAAAGTAACTCACCATTGAGATTTTTATGAGAGAAGTACATATAGATGAGATTTTGAAAAGCTCCTATTTGAACTGGAATGGTGCCTATTAGACGTACATATTCCATTAGATTTTGCAATCAGTCTAGGTTGCCTCTACTCAAATACAACATTTTCAGTCGAGTGACTTTGGTAAGGATGGAAAGTAACTCACCAATAAGGTTGTTATTAGACATGTCCAGATTGGTGAGATTAGAAAGAGCTCCTATATGACTTGAAACGATTCTTGTCAAACCCATATATTCAATTAAGTTGCAAATGTTCTAGGTTGTTTTCTACCCAAATGCAACTTTTTTAATTGAGTGTGGTTGGTAAGGGTAGAAGGTAACTTACCAGTAAGGTTGTTGTAAGACAAGTCTAGTTCAACGAGATTTTGAAGAACTCCTATCTGAGCGGGAATGGTACCTGTCAGCCCCATTCCATAAAGATTCAAATATTCTAGTTTGGAAAATGCTGTGAAGTTGAGATCTGCTAGCTGAGCCTGCTGTGGAGTGATTCTTGGTGACCGGATCGTAATGATGCTTCCAAAATCGTTGCAATCTATGCCATCCCATTTACAAGGGTTCGAGAAGTTGTAGCGACTACTGCTAATATTCCACCATTTGCTCCGAAGCAGAGCACGTTTCTCCTCTGCTGTAATGGCAGTAGCATAGTGGAACAAAGTAATGACATGGCATAAAAGTGATACCACCATTACAGTCATTGTTGGAGTAATGGACATAAATGTTGGGGAAGAACATCTTTAACTAGTTAATGGAAAGTGATCACCAAATGAGTGCAGGGGCAGGGTCTTTATATAGAAATTTCAAAGATGCATATACTTTTGAAAGTTCTGAATTATCGATAACGTGTCAGATGAGTTAATTTATTTTCAAATAATTATAATTAATAATATAGTCTCCTTGAATAAAATCCGGGATTCGAATTAATGTGAGTGGAAGAAACTGCCACGGATAGAGCTTTAATTAAAACCACATGACCCCATTCAGCTTCTCACAAATGAAAACGGACAACATTCACAAAAAAAAAAAATGATATTTAAATTTTTGAAAAGCGAGTTCATCAAAATTATTGTGCTTCCTTCTAATTTTTCTTAATATATTCACTCGCTTATTCCTAAATCTCTTCAACTTGTCTTTTATTCTTTAATTTTATTTTTAACGTAAGGAAATTTCTTTTTCATTTCATGCATGCTATGTTTAAAAGTAATAGGGGTTATAATGAGTCCGAAATAGATATGGGTTCAATTCAATCACATTATGAGATAAAAGGATTTTCGATTATGTTTTTAATTTGGTTCGATACTTATGAAGATTTGATGGAAAGGAACCTGCTCTGAGGCTTTGATTCTTCAAACCAAATGGCTTTGAGGATCTTCGACGTGTGAGGTGGGATGATTCAGAAAATGATATTATTTAGTCATATTTTTAACGGATCCTAAACTTCGAACAAAAGTTCAGAAATGAAACTGTCTTAATCTTTTATTTTGTTGGGAGCTCCAAGATCGATCCCATGCTTTGTTTGGATAGGAGAAAATGAGAGTAGAGAAAATGGAGTTGAGAGAAAAGAGGAGATAAAATATTTTTTTCTTTTATATTTGGATGGAGAGAAAATAGAAAGAAGGGAAAACTAATGTATGTTATAAGGACTATTATTCTTGCAATTTCACAACTTTGAAGCATTTTTAACTGTCATGAAATTTCTTTTTATGAGACAATAAAATTTGAACATTTTCTCCATTCTAAAAAATTTTAAGAAAAAATTCGGAGTGGCTCACGATATTTTTTCATGAGAAATTTAAAAAATATATATAATTTTAAATTTCCACAAATTTTTTTTGAGTATGTTAAAAATTTTGAAAATTTTTGTTCTCATAAAACTATTATGTGAGAATTAAAATAGCTTTCAAAATTCTTTATTTCACAATTTTTTATGGGAATTTAGCTAAAACTAGATGGTGGGCTTGGTGCATTATAGGGAGTAAGATATGCTGCATTATTCATGACTTATATATAATATAAATTTTTATAAATTTTATTATATATATTAATATATATATATATATATTCTTTATTTTTCTTTCTTTCACACTTTTTTTCTTTAATTTTTTTCATGTTACTCGGACACCTAATTCTTGCCATACTAAGATAGTTTTGTCACGGCATTTTTCACATAATTCTATCAAGCAATAATAAAAAAATAAAAGACAATTCACCCTGAGAATTTATTGTCCATGCAAAATTTTACGAGAAATTTCTGCAAGAAAATTTACAACTTCTTGTAATATGTTAGCGATAATTTGTTTCATAATCCAACCACATAGTACAGATAGAATAATAATTTATTCTTATTACATTTATTAATAACAACATGACGTCCCTTCAAAAGACACTCCATAGGTGTTTAATTGCTGATTTTCAGCCGTTGTTATCAATCTACATCAATTATCTATTAATCAACATTCATTTAAACGTATATAATAAATACATAATAATAAAATATACGTGATTAATAGACATATGTAATTAACTGACATCCTCCTTCAAAATTAATGTCTGTCCATCAATCTGTCAATCATAAATTGATATTAGTGATGAGATATAGTCTTGATAAAAATATCAGCAATCTGATGGGGGGTGGACATGTGAGGAAGCGTAATTACATGTGGATCATAATGGGCCTATATCAAGCCAACACATAGAAACAACATGATGCCCTGTGTGAAATAAAAAAGAAAAAAATTGCCCCCTTTGACATAAATTATAATAAATCTATCTGTGCATGATGGAATCAGGAAACTTCACCGAGGAAAATATTCTCTAAAGCCAGAATCTGAACTTTAGGGTTAGGAGAACCTCCATAGGCTGAATAATACTTCATTTCTGACATAAGAAGTCCATACAAGTTCTGCCAATACTACTGATCATCCTAGAGATTAAACCATGAACCAGAATAGAAGCCCAACATACACACACAAACACATAACTGAATACACAGTATTCTAACACACAATCAGAACCCCATTATACAGTTTAAGAGTAGTTCTTATCATTAACTTCTCCAATACCACTCTTTCTCATGATTGGTCAGAATAATATGTAAATTTTTTTTTGCCAGAAAAAATAATACGTACATTTAACCTCAATGGTTTGTTACCGTAATACGTACTTAAGAGTAGAATTGAAATATGTGTGAAAACTTTTAACAAAAAGCGGGTTTTCAGATTCTCTTCTATTAAGTTTTTTCAGTGCTACTATTCTGCCACTGGGAAGTTGTGCCCTATAAACACTTCCATATGCACCAGTTCTAATGTACAATATTTAATGTCAAAGTCCTCCGTTGATTCAATGATATCTCTGTATGCAATTTTACCATCATAGTTCCATATGGAAAACAAATCCCCATTCTTTGTCTCTCTTCTCTCACTTTTGGATTTCTTCTTGTTTTTGAAAGACTTATTCTGGACAAAACCCATAACAATTATGATGGCAAGAAAAATTGTCCTCGGTTACCTCAATAATGTCTTCATACGCAACTTTATCATCATTATTCCCATATGGAAAACAAATCCCCATTCTTTGTCTCTCCTCTCAATTTTGGATTTCTTACTCCTTTTGAAAGACTGAAACCGGATGAAACCCAGAACAAATACGATGGCAAGAAAAATTGTCCAAGGAATAATGATCTTCAAGAATGACTTTAGACTTTTAGATGAATCATATTTTGAAGAATCATATATCATCTCCAGACCAAGTAATTTTTTATTACCATTGAAAATGTCGCAACGAAAAGAGCTACAAACTTCAGGTGGAACATAGCCAATGAGAAAATTGTATGACAAGTTGATGAATGGCAACTCACCAAGTTCTTTAGGTATACGACCAAAGATATTATTCTAGCTCAAATCAAAGCTGCACTTCGTTGGATTAAGGTATAAGCAAGATGGTTGTTTTCTACTTTTTAGTTGAGTGAATTTGGGAAGGATGGAAAGTAACTCACTAGTAAGGTTGTTTCTACTCAAATCCAGCATTTCTAATTGAGTGAGTTTGATAAGAGTGGAAGGCATCTCACCAATAAGATTGTTATCAGACAAGTCCAAATGGGTGACATATTGAAGAGCTCCTATATGAGCTGGAATGGTTCCTGTCAAGCACATTCAATTAAGTTGCAAATGTTCTAGGTTATTTTCTGCTCAAGTGCAACCTTTTTTAATACACTCCATTAATACACTTAGCCTAGATGGTTTGTTACCATAATATGTATATTTAATTCGGAGTACAATTCAAATATTTGTAAGACTAATTACATGAAATGATTTATATATATATATATATATATGCTCGCCATGTCTGCAATTTTGCTCAAATGATAGACACATCTATGCGCGCGCTTCATAGCTCTCGATTTTGCTCTCCATCTCTCTCAATCAAGAGAGTGGAGTGTGACACTCCGCAAGAAAAAAGGCGTACAATTTCAAAACTTTGAAGTATTTTTCATTGTCATGAATTTTATTTTTCCATGAGGATAATAAAAGTTGAACATTTTCTCCATTCTAAAATTTTTAAGAAAAAATTTGGTGAGGCTCACAATACTTTTCATGAGAAGTGTAACAATATAAAATTTTTAATTTCCACAAAAACATTTGAGTATGGAAAATTAAAAATTTTGAATTTCTTTTGTTCTCATAAAACTATTATGTGAGAATTAAAATGTTTGTTTTTAAAATTATTTACTTTGCAATTTTCTTACAGGAATTTAGCCAAAACTAGACCGTAGGCTTGGTGCCTTATAGAGATACTAAGATATGCCACATTATTTATGATTTATATATAATACAACTTTTTATAAATTTTATTAATATGTGCTTATAAATTTTTTCATGTTATTCGGACACCTCATTCTTGCCAAACTAAGACAGTTTTGTCACGACATTTTTCACATATATAATTCTATCAAGCAATAATAATAATAATAAACACAAGCCACCCTGAGGATTTATTGTCCACGCAAAATTTTACATGAAATTTCAAGAAAATTTATAACCTCTTGTAATATGTTATCAATCATTACCAGAGCAATTCTTGCTAATTCCACGCATGAAGAGGTTAATAGAATAAATAATTATATTTGCTCAATTTTTCTAGATGATAGCATTGATTATTTGAGTTCTGATTCAATTATTCTGGATTCCTATGATTATAGTTGTTTTGATGAGTAATATGACACTGAATTTTTTAATACCATTAAATGTTCTAGTCTTCCACCTCACAAATTAAGTCTCAAAATCTGTATGTCCATAATGTCGATGCGAAATATAGATCCATTATCCGGACTATGCAATGGTACTAAGTTGATAATTTCTCAGTTTGTTAAACATGTGATTAAAGTGACAACATACGTTGAATGGAGATCAACTGGGTCAAAGAGTTTTTATACGTCACATAGATATAAATCCTTTAAAAACAAAATGGCCTTTCAAATTGAAAAGAAAACAATTTCCAATTATTCCATCTTTTGCGATAACTATAAATCAAAGTTAAAGTCAATTATTAAGCAACATAGGCTTATCTTCTAACCAATATTTTTACACATGGCCAATTATATGATGTTATTTTCAGAGTTAAAAAGCTTGGAGGACTAAAAATTTTGATCCATGACTCAAATAAAGAGCCAAAGAAAACAACCATGAACTTATAGCTTTTGAGGAAGTGTTCAACAATATTCCACATACATAAACAAGTGCCAGGTATAAACATTCTCATACATATATGAAATTGAAATTTCCAATTGCTATTTCTCTTTCTTTCTAGCGTCTTCACCATTTTCGTTTAGAGGATTCTGCTAGACATTACAGGTTATTTTTGTAGGTTTACTCACCGAGAGGAAGTGTCAATTAGCAAGAAAGATGCTTCTCTTTTTTGGTAACCAGTATGAATGGGACAGCTCTTAACTAGCATGAAGGAAACAGGAAATTGCAGTTTACCCACAGACCCCTGAAGTGTCCAAATGGAGATTACAATGTTACAAATGCTTAAGCTAGGTAGATATAAGCTTAAGCCAGTCAATGATGAAAACTTTGTTTTCTAAGGTTGAAAGGAAGATACTCAAAATTGAAACAACTACCCTATAACTTGTGTGGCTTCCTTACTTTGAAAGTAAAAGTGACATATTTGCTTTTACCCTTTTGGTCTTTACGAAGTGTTTTTTTTTTTTTTTCTGGTCACTGTCTTTACGAAGTGCTGAGATTATATGGTGTCTTCTTTTAAAAGAAAAAAAATGAAGAAAATGAAATTCAATTTTTATGGAAAATGCTTTTCTATTTCTAAACTGATTAATATATATATTGTACATCTCAGCCAATGTATTTCTAGAAATAAGCGTTAATAAAGTCAACATAAAAGCATTGCAGCCTCATCGTGCAAATATTACCAGGTATTATCAACAAGAAGGATATTATATTCCTAAGGGCAGGCATCATAACCTTGTTAAGGAAATGAATTAAGCTTCTTTTGCAAAGGGCGACTGGACTATTGATCTAAAGCATGTCTATCACGAAGGAAATATCTTTGCTGATTTTTTTGCTACTTATAACCTTGTTAAGGAAATATCAGCAGAATTACAAAGGAAGCTTCTCAATGATGCTCAAGATGTCTGTTTCCCTCCTATGAATTAATTTTCTTTCTTCTCATTTTGCAACCAAAACAAAAATAAAACACAATAAAAGACATAAAACCATTACACTACTCAATTGATTACATAGATGAGGGACTTGGCTTCTCTCAACTTTATTTTCAACTTACTTTTTTCAACTTCTTCTTATCGATTAAATTTAAATGGCTTAAATTCAATGTTTTATAAAGTAAATTTTTTGATAATATTTCTTTAGCCATTATATTACTTGGCTCTTAAAATCAAAACAAAGGTTCAAAGATCTATTGTTATTCATCATCAATACTAATACTAATACTATGGTCTTTGTCCTTCACTTGAAGAATTTTCCAAACGTTATGTGGCACTGGACTTAATTATACAGACATTTGATTGAAGAATTCTTGTAAATGGGTGATTTTGACTAACGCGTAAGATAGAATTTCCTTAAAAAAAAAAACTGCATTTAGAAAAATCAAAGATTATGGTTGATTTTTTTTACCCATGTGTATGGGAAAAAAATTCTGCACCTCAAGGAATTTTGGCTATTAAATGAGGGATACTCTTAGTGTTCAAAAAAGAAAAAAAAATAATTGTTAATCGTCGTCGTCAATGTTACAATCTTCAGTTCTCAATGGAGGATTAGTGCCTGTTAAGACAGAATTGCCGTGTGAGATAAACACCACAGCATTGTGTTTCCATGAAACTGGAAAATAACTCATATAAAAATATATCATTTAGTCATATTTTTAACTGCTCTTAAAATTCGTACAAAAGTTCAGGTGCCCATTAATTAGTAATAATAAAACTGTCTTAATGTCTTACTTATTCTTTCTTAATAGTACTAATGTCACTGTACTACCCAGAAACTTCATTAAACTATAGCACCAACTGATGATGGATCTTATAATCAAACATTGAAAATAGATGAGTATGTTTAAAATTGATAGGGGCTAGCTAATTAGTCCAGAATAGATAAGTTCAACCACATAATGAGAATAAAGGATTTTTGGTTTACTCATAAAAAAAAAAAGGATTTTTGGTTCGAAACTTATTCAATAACGGTTTTTTTTTCATATTATGATTTTTTTTAATTGATCCACATCACAATGCATGCGAATATAGACATGGAAGACTAACTTTTGTAGTCATTTCCAGTTATATTATGATGGTCTTCGACGTGTGAGATGGGATATGTGCCGACTTATAAAGATGAATGGTTCAGAAAATAATTATTTATTAATATTTATAACGCATTATAACTTTTTTTTCTTATGGTGACATATGATGCACTTATATTTTAAATTACTTGATGTATCCATATCGGATGCTTCCCCAATACTTATATGCCCCAATACTTCTTAATACATATATAAAAAATATCAAATTTGTTATTTTTTAAAAAATAAAAAATTTATTTTTGATATATATTAGATATGTATTGGATTCAGGTTAATACAATTCCATGCTTTTTGGATACTTTGAGGTTTTTTTTAAATTAAAATAAATATTATATTTAATTATCAATTAAAAAAATTAGGAATATCTACTCCTAAACTATTATATTATTTTTTTATCATAAAAATAACGAAAAGGAAGGGCATAATAGTAATACTATGATTACAGTCATTGTTGGAGTAATGGGCATAATAATAATATTAATTTGAGAATGCCATCTTTAATTAATTAGTTAATGGAAGGTGATCGCTAAATGAGCGCAGAGGCAGGGTCTATATAAAAAGATTGGCCAGTCCACTATTAAAACTAAATGACCAAAGCTTATCTTTCACTTTGCAAGTATTGTTGAATGACTTTCTCCCATTTCAACCAAAAAGCTTGTTTCTTTATTACTGTGGTACGTAATTGATATGACGTTCAATGCAAACTTTTTTTTCTTATTATATGGTGCTTTTAATTTGATGGTAAATTAAAATCATATATTTTTTCTTATTATTTAAAAAAATTAAAGAGATGAATTGAAAATGGTGAATGTTAATCATGTTGGTGAGCGTCAAAATCAATGGAGTCCACCGGCAATAGACATTAACATACCGATCACAATTGAATCAACATAATTTCTGAATTATCCATAATGTACAAGATGGGTTATTCATATTTTTTATATTTAAGCATGGTCTCATGAATTAGTGACCAATAATTTTTTTAGGTATTAATCTTAAATTTCAATTAAGCAAAGGTTCAAAGATGTACGTGTTAATGTCTGGTCAAAAAAATAGAAAAAAAAAAGACGTGTTAATGGCCTTCGTCAATATTAAAGTCTTCCGTCTTCAGAGGGTCTTGGACGTGTGAGATGGGATCATGCATGACTAATGAAGATGGTTCTGAAAATGATTAATTAGTCATATTTTTAACAAAAAAATAATATACTTTTTTTTTCCGTTTAAAAAAAAAAGACTTGTTAATGGTGTTGGTCAATATTAATTAAAGTCTTCCGTCTTCAAAGGGTCTATGACGGGTGAGATGGGATCACGCATCACTTAAAAAGACAGTTGTAAAAATGATTAATTAGTAATATTTTTAACAAAAACACTCCATTAATTAATACACTTAGCCTAGATGGTTTGTTACCATAATATGTATACTTAATTTGGAATACAATTCAAATATTTGTCAGACCAATCACATAAAATGATTTATATCGGTACCTCATGCCCGCCTGTCTGCAATTTTGAGGCGTGATACCAGTTTTATGGTTTATATCATAATTTTTTAGAACATTTAAAATTAATGTTCACTTGTAATTTTCAATCATTCAGTATGTTAATTTTATAAATAAATAATTATATATGCATCCTAAAATTTTAAAAATAAAAATTATCACATTCTTCCTAGCATTCCATGTTGTATATGATAGACACATCCATATGCGCTTCATAGCTCTCGATTTTCCTCCCCATCTCTCTCAATCAAGAGAGTGGAGTGTGACACATCCATATATAGGCATTCTTTACTATTCTTTCTTTCATTTTTTTAAAAATTTTTTTCATGTTATTTGGACACCTCATTCTTGCCAAACTAAGACAGTTTTGTCATGACATTTTTCACATATATAATTCTATCAAGCAATAATAATAATAATAAAAAGAGAAACAGAATCCACCATGAGGATTTATTGTCCGGGCAAAATTTTACAAAAAATTTCGAGAAAATTTATAACCTCTTGTAATATGTTATCAATCATTACCAGAGCAATTACTGCTAATTCTACGCATGAAGTGGTTAATAGAATAAACAATTATATCTGCTCAATCTTTCTAGATGATAGCATTGATTATTTGATTTCTGATTTGATTATTCTGGATTTCTATGATCATAGTTGTTTTGATGAGCAACATGACACTGAATTTTTTAATCTCAGCTCATTCCATCTCCATACCCAGCTCTAGCCATCTTCATTGTTGTCCCCAGCTCCACTCGTCTTTGTCACTGTCTTCCCTTCTCATTACCTCGCTTTCCCTTCATCTCGTTGTTGTCGTCATGCTTGATCTGCGTGAGTCTTGCTGTTATTGTTATGCTTGACCTGCTTCTCCATTCTTTATTTTTTATTATATATATGTTTTGTTATTGTCCAAATTTTTGCAAGGAAAAGGTAGAAAAAAAAATCTAATATATAAGAATACAATTATAAATTTATTGTTAGCTTTTCTTATCTCCTTTTTTCTCCTTTTCTAAATTAAATAAGAAATTATTAAAATCTCTTCAATTTTCTCTAAATAATCATTCCAAATAAGGAGATTTTAAAATTCATCTTTATAGCAAATAATAATACACATGTATGAAATTAAAAGTATTTTAGGGGTGTGTGTATAATGAATGGCATGGTTTATACAGGAAAAAGACGTTTCGAGAAAGAGCAAGCATTTCCAAGCCCATAGGAGGTTGTTCGCATGGAGGCTATGGTGGTGGGGACTTTCACAGACCGGCAAGCGTGCGACTTTGACCCTTCTTACGATTCCCAAACCTCTCTCTTTTTTCCCTATATACATTTTCCTCTGAATTTCATTTTCTTATCCCCGTTCATAAATCATGGTTCATGGTCATTAATCATATGAAAAAAAAAAGGAAATTAAATTTGAAAAAAAAAAAAGGGAAAGGAAAAGGAAACGAGGAAAAAAGAAGAGAAGAAATTTCCCAGTCAGAGGTTGTAGCATGCATTGACTCGGCTTGACTCTCCCATACACAGTCCACTTTACTATGCCTTGCAAATTTTAAAGGTCTTTTTCACCTCGTCTCTAATTGCCAGCATTTTCAGCTAAATTCATTGACACCCATATGCAATTAGAGCTCCAGAGTACAGAGTAAAAATTGAGGGAGGAGTCCCAGAAGTTGATTGCGAAAAATCCTCAGAGTCCATTTGGTCAATGAGGTCAGCATGCTTGTGAGCTTTTGCCTGGTTATGAAGCTCATGGGCCTGTAGTTCAAAAGGATGATACATATGGAGAGAGTGATTTCATGATTTCATTTTTCATGGATCTGTACTCCTTTGTGCAATTTTAGTGTTTGATTTGGTGCTAAATGTTTCTGGTAATTCCGAAGGTGGGCGACTCACGACTGGGGGGTAACTTTTTGTCCTTGCTCTGTGGTTTCTTTAATGCTATATGTATATTATATAGATAGATGGATAGATAGAGAGGGATAATAAATGGATGCTTTTAATGCACAGAGATGCTTTTAGTTTGATTGACAAATATAACAAGAGAAGTTAATAGGATTTCCTGATCGAGCTGCTTTTTAATATTCCAATTTTGATGCCTCTCTGACTCTATATCAGCATAATAATATTTGCAAACTAATCCTCCCTACTCTCTGAAATAGGCATCTCAATTACAGCTTGACAGAAGGCATTCCCATGACCTTAACTATTGTTTATTCACTGCAAGTCCTGTGAGTGTTTCTGCTAAATTCCAATGATTTTATGTAATATATAAAGAAGTGTAGTCTCATGGTCATTATGGAATGTAGTGATCTTTTAAACAACCATCTAAAAGGAATCATCCCAGTCAATGGCTCATTTTCATTGTTCACTCCCACCAGGTTAGTGCAAGTGATTTTGTTTATTTTTGGTGATTGTTGAGGGTTGACATATCTAAAAGGATTGCTGTGGGGAGGAAGGAGGCGGGGATAGAATTGTGGGGAAAGAGAAACAGAAGGGTTGACAATTCAGAGACTGTTTTTTGAAGTTCTTTATTGTAAGCATAGACAATGCATGTGTGAGTCTGTGAGTTGAATTTATTTTTATTAAATATTTATTTCATAGAAAAAGAGGAGATTGTTTTCCAATTATAATGTAAATCATGATTCAATTCTTTGAATAGAATGATGATTTCCCATTGAAATTGTAAATTGTTTTAGGCAATAGTACTACTAGAGCTATTGCTGTAGGAGTTGCTGCTGCTGCGGCTCTAATGTTTGCAGCCCCTGCAATGGCACTCGCTTATTGCTGGAAAAGGAGACACGAGAATATTTCTTTGATGTTCCTGGTTAGTTGAATAATGAAAAAGATGGTACACATAATGATTGATGCTGTATATGACAGCCATAATTGTTTATCAACGTTTTTCCTTTTTACTGGCAGCTGAGGAGGACCCTGAAGTTCACCTTGGTCAGCTTAAAAAGTTTCCCCAGGGTGACCTGCAAATTGCAACGGACAACTTTAGTAACAAAAACATTTTGGGTAGAGGTCGATTTGGTAAGGTTTACAAAGGACGGTTAACTGATGGTTCTCTAGTTGCAGTCAAAAGACTTAGAGAGGAACGCTCTCAGGGGGTAGAGCTGCAATTTCAAATAGAAGTGGAAATGATCAGCTTGGCTGTCCATCGTAATTTGCTCCGGCTGCGCTGTTTTTGCATGACACCAACTGAACGGATGCTTGTGTATCCTTTCATGGCTAATGGTGATGTGGCATCATGTTTACGAGGTATCCTTAACATTCTACTTTAGTTGTTTGTTTAACATTTCAAGGAGGACTGGTATTATTAGCTTTGCCTGTACTCATAATTGGACCCTGTATATATTTGACATAAAAACAAATCTTCTATTTCCTTTTCGGGTAACACTAATGTTAGTTTTCAAAAAGACAAAAAAAAACTCTCCCTGTTAAAAATTTATAGGTTCATATTGAAGATGTTTATGTACGTTGGGTATGCCCTCAATTGTCCTCTGACGTCTTAGACCGCCCTGAATCAATTGAATACGGAAACGAATTGATCATTGTGATCCATTGATCATCCACCGTGATGTTAGAGCTGAAAATATATTATTGGATGATGAATTTGAAGCAATTGTACGTGGTACCACTGCTGTACGTGGTACGATTGGGCACATTGCATCAGAATACCTCTCAACTAGAAAGTCTTCAGAAAGACTGATATTTTCGGATACGGTGTGATGCTTCTTGAACTGATAACTGGACAAAGGCCCTTTGATCTTGCACGACTTGCCAATGATGATGTTGTCATGTTACTTGATTGGGTATGTATTCTATTTTCTCATAACATGTCACTTACATTTATATGAGGTGATTTTATAGTAATTGAAAA
This sequence comes from Adenanthera pavonina, assembly GCA_026686845.1. Classification (NCBI taxonomy): domain Eukaryota; kingdom Viridiplantae; phylum Streptophyta; class Magnoliopsida; order Fabales; family Fabaceae; genus Adenanthera; species Adenanthera pavonina. Next base: position 19,748,846 of record JAIVEN010000017.1, read on the forward strand.
TATTTTTCTAATTTTAGTTTGATTTGGTATCCTTAAACGGTTGCTTATGACCGAAAGGTTATTTAGCTATGAGCATAACAATTCCATGCTCAATAATTTTTTTCTACTGTAGCGCCTGAAGTCCTTTCCCTACAACCAAAGATTTTTCTAATGCTAATTGAAGAAAGCACTGCTCTTCGCAAATAAATGGCTTGGAAAACCTATATGTTAGTTGAGTTACAATGTTAGTTTAAGATGTTAAGTGGGCTGAAGAACCTACAGAGGATACATAGTTATCAAGTTAAAATTTGTCGACAAAATTTTGAGCCATCTTTAGTGCATCTTAGATTCTTGGTTCTTTGTCAGGGTATAATGGGTAATTTCATAGCTCTGTGAGTAGTAGTTATCTAATCCATGCTATATATTCTTGGCAGAAGCATTTTAGTTCCAATTTTGAGTATTGTTATTTTTTGTAACTTTTGATATTAAGTTTATAATGGAATCAACTTAGGTTTTTGGAGCCATCCCAGGTTTTAGATTCTAGAGGGGAAAATGATAGACATTTTGAATAAATTCTGACCGTTGAATTGATCTAGACGATGTGGATTTGGTAAAATAATTTTTATTTTTAATGAAAGAAGAAATCTAAATCTTTAAATGGTAAGAGTTTGTTCAAAATGAGTCATTTTTCTATCCTAACTAGGGAGAATCTGGATTCATACCCTTTTCCTCTTTCCATGATCTGGCAAACTAAGTCCGGTATGAATCGGGGTGAAAGGGCTTCTGAAAGACAAGAAATTGGAAACACTAGTTGATGCTGATTTGGAGGGGAAATATAGTGAAAATGAGGTAGAACAACTAATCCAAGTGGCCTTACTCTGAACACAAAGCTCCCCTACAGTTTGTTTTTCTTCCTATTAGATAATCTTGTGCAGATAAAATCCCCCGTTGATCATGTTGTGATGGTTGAGAAGAAATGTGTAATCTGAACAGTCCACACAGATATAGGATTTCATGATCCAGTGTTCTTGAACACCCTTGAAATGTGCTTGCTAGGATGATGATGAAATGGATTATCAATAGTGTCAAATATGGCAATTCCAGTGGACAAATTAAAGGAAAGTACAGATTAAAGTAGGCTTTATTTTTATGTTTATGATTATTCATTTTCAAATTTTAAAATTATTTCAATTATAGTTATAACTTTTTTTTTTGAATCATTATAATTATAGGATTAAAAAATAAATAATATATATTTTTTTGTGAATCATTATCTTTGGAATACAATAAAAAATGAGAAGATCGTGGCCCCTATCAACCAAAACTTATTTAACCTTCCTCCCTATCTTATGTAGTTGGCAGCACAATGGACATTAGCTTTCAGCTTCCGCACCCATTTGAGTGTGGCGTCTTTTAACTTAATTACGTGCAAGTTTATTGAATTACTGAGTTTTTATCCTATATAACTTGTCACTTCAACAAATGAATGGTATAATGTATCAATAGTTGTGTTGATAAAGGATCCAATCACTATTACACCTCATTAATTGTGTTCTTAACATTTGATGAGTGTTGATAGGATTATTATCATTATTATTATTTACTAATTTTACGTGATTATATTCTTAAGTTTTTTTTTACCATAAGAGGTACAATCCTATGATTTTTAAATTGAGTTTTTTAGCCCCTTGATTGATTAAGATGTGGAATTTGATAGCCGCTTCTATGTATTGATTGATATCTTACTTTGCTAACAAAACTAGATTTTCCTCCCTTAGTATACACGGGAGCATATGGGGGACATTTTATTTAATTCTAAAATATATTGAGTTAAAAAAAATTTTATCACTAATTCTCATATCCCAAAAAATAATATTAAATGATATAAATTAAAATTAATATAGATTTTAGAATTAAAATTATTAATTTTTTTTAAAAAAGTGGAACCCACCTAAAAAATAGGAAAAGATGGACCTCACTTTATAAAAAAAAATACATAAGAAAAAAATGAGACTACTTAACTAAAAGAAGAAAACAGAAAAAAAAAAAAAAAGGGGCACAGAGCCCCAAAGTGAGTTGGAGCCATGACCAATACACAGTACTAACTCTACCCTACTTTTCGTGATATATTGATATATTTTTGACAACCTTAACTAAAGAGATTGTTAAATACTGAATACTCAGTTATGATTATGTATCTTAGTCATTATTTGATATTATTTTTGTATATGTCTTAGTGATTATTATATGGGATTTTTGGGGATTCACTTTACGTGTATATATATTGTAATCGCCATTTGAGTAATACATAGTACAACAATTTATTCTTCTCTCTTTTACATGGTATCAAAGTCTTAATATTATTTTTTCCCCTTCCTTTTTTCCTACTTCTACTGCCACTATCTCCCTCCGTTTAGCACCTCCGCCGATGTCCTCCATGTCCATGCCCCCTCTTCCCTCCGTCGACTCCTCTTGGTTGGCGCAACCCCTGAGTCCGGCCACCAAAGTCCTCCGCACGTGCCTCCATGTGCTTCCTCTTCATTCCGTGATCTCGTCTGGTTCCATCTAGATCTGCGTTGCTCCTTGAAGTTACCGTGCATTCCTCCACCATCTTCGTCTCCCTCTAGCCAGCCAACCCACGAAATCTGGTGGTCATTATCCCAAGGACGCGCCCACACGCGACTTTTTCTCAGTGCTGTGTTTTTTTTCCTCTTCTCCTAGCGCGTGTCCACGTCTGAGTGAGTTTTTTTTACCCATTTTTGAATTTTTTTTATTTTATTATTTTGAATTTGTTATGGAAAAGTCCAAGCTATAGTACTATGTTATTGGTGATATTTGATTTCCTATTCGTGAGGCTGCTGAGACTAATTTAAAATTTACTGAACAACTTCATGAGTGGGATAGTAAAAACAATTAGATTATCACATGGTTTAGGAATACTTTTATCACTAGCATACATAAACAGTTTGGTCACTTTGAGACTGCGAAAGAGGTCTAGGACCACTTAGCTAGTCACTATACCTCATCAAACTTGTCCAACTAAGTTTAGTTGCAGAAAAGCCTCAGTGTTCTGAAAAAGGAAAAAGGGTCAGCCATTGTATGAATTTCTAGCCAAGATTGAGTCTATCTGGGATCAGTTGGCTTACTCATAACCTATTTTTAAGTGTGAGGAAAATGCACAAGCTTTCTTTCGATACATAGATCAGCTCCATCTTATTCAATTTCTAATGGCTCTCACAGATGATTTTGAGCATGTCCAAGCCTCTTTACTTCACCAAAGCCCGCTTCCGACTCTTAAGAATGCTCTTCCTCAGCTTCGTTATGAGGAAACTAGCCTAGGGATTTTACAGCACACTCCTGAGATGGCTTTTGCTGCATTTGGATGAACTTCTAAGTCTTGTCATCGCTGCCCTCATTCTACTCATACTTTTGGCCAATGTTCGTATATTGAGTATAGGACTTGTCATCAAAAGGGACATATTGCTATGAATTGTTCTGCCTTGTTTTGTTGCTATTGTAAGAAAACTAGGCATCTTATTGATCAATGCCTCACTCACCCTCCCAAGTATCATCAGGGAAGATCAACCAAGTTTGGTTCCTCCTCTAAGCTTGCTTTCTCTGTTACTGATGAAGTTACTGCCATTGCTGCCAATTTTGTTCCAGGATTCTCTTCTGCAGATCTCGAGGCTTTACTTCACAAATTTATCTCTGGTACTTCCATTCCACCTACTACCTTAGTTACTCCCTTAGGTACCTCTTGGTTCTTTGATTCTGCTTGTTGCAACCATATGACTAGTCAGGAAAATTCCTTCTCTTCTATGTCTCCAAATACTATTGCACATCCTATACACACTGCTGACAATTCCCAAATATCTGTTTGTCATGTTGGTACTATTTCTTTGCCCTCTTTGTCTAGCCATGACACTTACTTTGTCCTTGCTATTAGTTTTAATCTTATTTCTGTTGGACAACTTGTTAATATAGGTTATGATGTATTATTTACCAAATGTGGTTGTGTTGTGATGGATTTTCAGACAAGACAGGTTATCAGGACTAGGTGTAAGGTCAGTCGTATGTTTGAGCTCAGCTCACTGCATCTTCCTGAAGCCACTTCTCATGGATTGTGTGCTGCTGCCACATCTTCATTGTGACATCCGGGAGCTGATGAGGGCGGGGAATGATCGCCGGTGTAAGAAAAGTGGGGGTCAGATAAAGTAATGAGACACCAACAAGGAGTGGCTCCTGGCAGGCTTCTAAGAGGGAGGGGCATAAGAATGAATCGAATACATACCAGAACGAGAGGGACCCAGAGACTGTATAGGTATGGGACTATACGGTTAAGGATAGCTTAAAGGAATTGATAGGTACTACTTGTACCAACAAGGTGCATTTACCTTTTCGGTAGTCTATCCCTTAAGAACTCCTCAGTTAAGTGTGCTTGACCTGGAGTAATTAGAGGATGGGTGACCTCCTGGGAAGGAGGTGTGTGAGTGAGGACAAAGTACACCGAAAGAGCTTGTGTTGGTTTGTGGGGATAGTAGTCAATCTTGAATAGCAGCCGGACATTACAGGTGGTATCAGAGTCCAGCCTCTCTCAGTACGGTATGGTTCGGGGATGAACCAAGCGGAAGCTAGTAGGCATGTGACATCTGGGTGCTGACGAGGGCGGGGAGTGATTGCCGGTGTAAGAAAAGTGGGGGTCAGATAAAGTAATGAGAATAAAGTAATAAGGCACTGATAAGGAGTGGCTCCTGGCAGGCTTCTAAACTGTAGGGGTATATGAATGAATCGAATACATACCAAAACGAGAGGGATCCAGAGACTGTATAGGTATGAGACTTTACAGTTAAGGATAGCTTAAAGGAATTGATAGGTCCTACCTATACCAACAAGGTGCATCTATCTTTTCGGTAGTCTATTCTTTAAGAACTCCTACGTTAAGCATACTTGACCTGGAGCAATTTGGGGATGGGTGACCTCCTGGGAAGGAGGTGTGTAAGTGAGGACAGTCGTCAATCCCGAATAGCGGCCGGACGTTACATTCATCCCTTGATCTATGTCATCATCATCTTGCTCATCCTTCTTTGAATAAACTTCACCCTTTACTTTCTAGTGGTCTCATAGGTCGAGTCGATGATGAGTCTTTACATTGTATTTCATGTCAAACTGTAAAACAACCCGCTTTGTCATTTAATAAAAATGATTCTATTGCTAATTTGATCTTTGATTTAGTTCATTCAGATATTTGGGGCCTCGCACCTACTTCTTCTATGGGAGGATCTCGATATTTTGAGATTTTTGTTGATGATTATTCATGCTTTATTTGGATATATTTGATGAAACATTTATCTAAGTTGCCTGATCTTTACATCAAATTTGCTATCATGATTCAAATTCAGTTCTCTAAAGTTATAAAGGTCTTTCGTAGTGATAATGCTTTAGAATATTGTGATTTTAAATTGCTCAAATTCCTTGATGCTCAAGGCACCATCTCATAGTACTTCTGTCCTTACACTTCTCAGCAAAATGGCCGGGTTGAACATAAACATCGTCATATCCTTGATTCTATCAGAGCTCTGCTTATTTCCTCTTCTTGTCCTGAACGCTTCTCGGGTGAAGCAACATTGACCACTATTTATTGCATTAATAAAGTCCCTACACCAGTTCTTGGTAACATATCTCCTTTTGAGCATCTTCATGGTACACCTCCTGACTATAGTCTTCTAAAGGTTTTTGCCTGTGTCTATTTGTTCTCCTTCCACCTCATGAGACCACTAAATTACAAGCCCGTGCTCGTGTATGTTGCTTCCTTGGTTATGATTTAGAACATAAGGGTTACCACTGTTAGGACCCTATTTCTTATCACATTTGAGTTTCCCGTCATGTTTTCTGGGAACATATGAAGTTTTCATCTTTGACTGACCTTTTCTCTCTTTCTCCTTCATTGCCTTCTATCTTTACAGATGCTTTTGTTGATCCTTTTCCCAGTGACTCAGGTGCAAACTCACCTACTGAGCTCATTCACACGACCGATATAACGCCTACTCCAGCTACACCTATTATCTATGATCTTTCTACACAAGTTACTCCTACGAAGCCCATACTTTCTGACACCACTCGGCCCACTTGTGACACCACTCGGCCTACCCATGTAAGACATCTTCCTTCCTACCTTAGTGATTACCAATGTTTTTGCACTATACTCCTATTTCAGGAGCTATTAATGACGAACTGCAAGCTTTGGAGAAAATGCACACTTGGGATCTTGTTGATCTTCTACATGGTAAGACTCTGGTTGGGTGCAAATGGGTCTATAAGAATAATACTCACTCAGATGGTTTGCTCAAGCAATGAAAAGCTCATTTGGTGGCCCAGGGATTCACTCAGGAGTACGGTATTGATTATGAGGAGACTTTTGCTTCTGTTGCTCGGATTACTTCTGTCCGCAGCCTCCTTGCTATTGCTGCTATTAAACACTAGACTCTTCATCAGATGGATATCAAGAATGCCTTCTTGAATGGTGATTTGGAGGAAGAAGTTTATACGAAGCCTCCTCCTGGATATCCTTATCCGAAGGATAAAGTTTGCCATCTTCATCGTGCCCTCTATGGACTTAAGCAAGCACCTCGAGCTTGGTTTGCTAAGTTCAGTAGTACCATGAGCCATCTTGGCTTCACTTGTAGCCCTCACAATTCTGCCTTGTTTGTTTGGAGTAGTGACCGTGGCATTGTTCTGCTTCTCTTAGATGTTGACGACATGATTATCACAGGTAGTGACCTAACAGGAGTACAAGAGTTTAAAACCTACTTGGGACAACAGTTTGAGATGAAGGATCCTAGAAGACTACATTATTTTCTTAGTCTTGAGGTATATCATGGGAAGAGTGGTATCTCTCTTTTACAGGTCAAGTTTGCCTCTGATTTGATATCACGGGCCTTTTTCACTGATGAGGCAGTTGAGAATACTCCCATTGAGCCTAATGCTCATTTTGTTCCTACTGATGAGACTTTGTTGGAAAACCCCACATGTTATTAGTAGTTGGTTGGGGGACTCATCTATCCTACAGTGACTCATCCAGATATTACATACGCAGTCCACATTGTTAGCCAGTTTATATCTGAGCCCTGAACCACTCATTATTAGTACTGTCAAATCGGGTCGAGCCAAAAAACCCGATTTCACAAACGAGCTTGGAAAACCAAACCTGAGCCAGCGGGATTGGGCTTACGAGCTGGCCCGTGGGCTTTTTTTAATTTTTTAATGTTTTTTTAATAAAAATTTTTCATATAATTATTTAAATTAATACAACTAATTATCATCATAATTAATTAGAAACTAACATAATATTTAAATTTTACAATTTATATATCACTAATTAATAAAATAATATGTACTTTTTAATATTTTAAACAAAAAAAAGAAAAAGAAAAAAGTCTCAGGCTTTCAGGCCGGCTCGTGACCCGCTCGGACCGGCCCACCACGAGCCGGATCTAAATGAGCCGGGCTCAAAAAGCCCAGATTATGTATTTACTTCCAAAATTAAGGCCCAAGCCCACTTATTTTTTCAGGATTTTTGGGCTAACCCGTGGGGTTTGGCCCATTTTGACGGCTCTACTCATTATGCAGCTGTTCTTCAAATTCTCTGGTATGTTAAGGGAATCTTGTATCATGGTCTTCACTTTTCTACTAGATCTTCTCTTATTTTATGAGCATACTCCGACGCTAATTAGGCAAGTAATTGTACTGATTGTTGATCTACTACTGGGTTCTGTGTATTTCTTGGTGACTCTCTTATCTCTTGGAGGAGTAAGAAACAGACTCTAACCTCTCGCTCCAGTGCTGAGTCAAAATATCACGCATTAGCAGATACCATTGCTAAGGTCCTCTAGCTCTGTTGGCTACTTGATGATTTAGGAGTATTTCAGACCTCCTCCACTGATATATATTGTGATAGTCAAGCAGCTATTAAGATTGCTTACAATGATGTGTTTCATGAGCAAACAAAATATATCGAGATTGACTATTATTTCACTCCGTAACATATTATTCGAGGCACCATCAGAATTGTCCCCATTTGAACAAAGCATCAACCGGCTGATTTGTTTACTAAATCTTTTAATCCTAGCCGCTTCCAATTTTTAGTAGACAAACTCAAGCTGCTTTTGATCATGCCATCTTAAGTTTGAGGATGAGTGTTAAATATTGAATATTCGGTTATAATTGTGTATCCTAGTCATTATTTGATATTATTTTGTATATATCTTAGTGATTATTATCAGGTATTTTTGGGGATTCACTTTACATGTATATATATTGTAACTGTCATTTGAGTAATACACAGTACAACAATTCATTTTTCTCTCTTTCACATAGATAAAAAGAAATAGAAGAGCTTTTTGGATGGAAAATAAGTATCAACTAAAAGAAATTAAACATAGCAAATTTCAGTACACCAAAAAAAATTGTAAATTTCAAATTTGGACTTGATGGTTAGTCCCTAAGAGGCTTAACATTAAGGATTCAAGTTTAATCTTAGTACCAAGAAAACACATGACAAACTTCTTGCACTTTACTAAAATATTTATATATCTTGTTTCATTGAATGCTAGAGTGAAATGTTATTTAAAGGGACACTTAAATGGCTACTTGGAGAGTAAAAGCCTTTTGAGGGGCTTGTTGCATTGATGGTCGAGATTTCGGTGAAGGACATAAGTATGCAAATGCTATTGTTACTAAAATAATCACATCTTGTGCATTGGCAATGGGAGATGTGGGTCTAAAACATTGTTTTTAACAAGATGCTTTTAGTATGTATCTTTGACAAAGACAATATTATGTCTCTGGGAAGTCTTCCAATAATTCTTTCCAATGCCATCATTCTATATCCAAAAACATCACCTTTTTCAGTAAGGATGGAAAGAGCATGGGGTAGCCATGGTCCCCAGTTTTTCAATTTTTATTTAATATGATGTATATTTTTATATCAAATTTTTATATTATGTGGAGATTACATATGTTTGGTTTCCAAAATTCATACTTTATTCTAAAAAAAGGTAAAAAAATTTTAAAAAAATAACACTTTTTTTAGAGAATTCGATATTTTAAACCTATCATATTATAGGATTCATATTCTTTTTTCCTAAATCAACAATTTGGCACTGCATTTACTTTAAATTATATATATGTATATCATAATTTGTTTCATATTTTAGGTGTTAAACCTTTTTCTTTATTAACATATATGTTTTTTAATCTCGAAGCCAATAATCAAATCCTAGCCTCTTTCCTATTTTTCAATCATAACTATGGTGTATGCAAGCTCTACAAGGAACCAAAAAATTAAGAAATAATATAAGTATCTCAAGATTATTGTACAAATAAAATACATCACAACAAAAGGAATAGAAGAAATGCAAAAAAGCTAACTTGGAGCAACATACATAAGTACCAACTAAATGAGTTTGATTGGATGAATCAAAATCAAGTATTTGAGCAGTGTCAAAGTTTGATACAAAAGCCCCCGTCATTATGTTCAACAACACATTACTACTTGAAAGTGATAAGCCCTTGAAGGCTTAACCTTTGAGGTTTTGAGTTCAATTGCTCATACCTGAAAACACAAGATAAATTTCTCCAAATTGTTTACAAGAATATTCCTATATCTTGACTCCTTAAATGTTGGAAAGAAATGTTATTGAAAGGAACATTTAATGTCGGCTTGGAAAATAAAAGCTTTTTAGTGACTTGCTCCATTGATGGTCGAGATTTTGGTGAAGGATGCAAGCATGCTAATGCAATTGCAGCTAAGAGAATAACATCTTGAGCATCTTTTCTTATTGGAAGTGAGAGACGTGGGTCTAAGATGTCTTTTAACAAAATGCTTTCAGTATGAGTATTTGACAAAGACAATATTAAATCTCCTGGATGTCTTCCAATGATTGTTTCCAATGCCACCATTCCAAAACTATAAACATCACATTTTTCAGTCACAACTAATGTGTATGCAAGCTCTGCAATGAACCAAAAATTAAGAAACAATGTAATTATCCCAAGGTAATTGTATAAATCAAATACACCACAACAAGAGAAATAGTAGGAAAAGGAAAAAAGCTAACCTGGAGCAACATAACCGTAAGTACCAACTAAAAGAGTTTGATTGCATGAATCTAGATCAAGTATTCTAGCTGTGCCAAAGTCTGAAACAAATGCCTCCATATTTGAGTTCAACAACACATTACTACTTGTAATGTCTCGATGGATAATTGGAGGACTGCAATCATAATGCATGTAGAATAGAGCACTTGCTATTCCTTTAGTGGCATTCACCCTCTTGCTCTAATCCAACTCTTTAGCTTCATCGTCATTACTCAAGACATAAAAAAGGCTTCCTCTTTCCATGTATTCATAAATGAGAAACATGCATTGATTATGCAAACAAAAACCATGAAGCTTTACAATGTTGCGATGTCGAATTTCAGTTAACATCTTCAATTCATTGTGAAAGCTTTTAGCAAAAGATGGATTTTCGGATTCTCTTCTATGAAGCTTTTTCAATGCTATAATTCTACCACAAGGAAGTTGTGCCCTATGAACACTTCCATAGGCACCGGTTCCAATATAGTATTTGATGTCAAAGTCCTTAGTTGCTTCAATGATATCTTCAAATGCAATCTTACCATCATAATTCCATATGGAAAACAAATCCACATTCTTTGTCTCTCTTCTCTCAATCTTGGATTTCTTGTTCTTTTTGGAAAACTTGAACATGATGAAACCCACAACAAATACAATGACAAGAAAAATTGTCAATGGAATAATGATCTTCAAGAATGACTCTATACTTTTAGAAGAATCATGTATATTCTTTAGATTCTCACAAGAATCATATGTCCTCTCTGTTGAATCAAGAGTTTTGATGATTCCAAACCAACACTCAAGAGCTCGGATTGAATATATCAAAGGAGATCAAAGTTGTTTCGAGTGAAAATTTTCTGAGTTTTTGCTGTTAGATCTTTTGTAGGATCTTTAGTTTTAGCTGTGATTGGGTAAAAGATTTTGATTTGAGAAAAATATGTTTTCAAACCTTGATTTTGTGTTAAATCTTAACTTATTTGAAAAACACCCACAAACAGACGAAGTTTGAAAGTTTAAACTTAACTGTCAAGTTGGAAATTCGAACTTTGCCTTAGAAAATTCGAATTTCGAGCTAAAACTGAATAAGTCTGAAGAGATGGCTCTCTGTCAGACAAATTTTGATTGTTCAACATTCGAATTTTTATCTAAGTCTGAGAGAAGTTTCCTTGAAACAGACGAACTTTGGTTCTTCAAAATTCGAATTTTAGACAAAACAAAATTTGAGAAAATAGAAGAAATTCATCTGAAACTGTGTTAAAGTTCATATGAGATCAAGAATGATTTAAGTTTCAAAACTGCTCTCTGACAGACGAACTTTGAACATCAAAATTCGAATTTTAGAAGCTAAGTTCTTGAGTCTGTTGAAGTGAAACATTGACATACGAATGATGTGAACTTGCAATATTCGAATGATAAAGTTAGTCTAAAAAGAGTCTCTTTGACAGACGAACTTCACTCTTCAACATTCGAATTTTGAAGAAAATGAACTACTGTGCCTCTTTTTCACGTACTGGGAACAGACGAATTTTGGGCTTCCAAAATTCAAATTTCGAGGGTACTGTAGCAAATTGAAAACACTGTTCACACTTAACCGAAAAACTTTCTTCTTGAAAATTCGTATGTCACATTGTGAAAATGTTCTACAAGTTTCAAAATTTGAATTTCACTTCATGAACAGACGAACTTCGTGCTGTAACGTTGAAAGCTCTAACCTTTGGTTCCTTCGAAATTCATCTGTTGACCAACCAAAATTCGAATTTCAGTATGTCAGAAGCATTAAATGCGGTTGGTTAATGGATAGTTTTTAGAGTAACCGTTGGATAACTTCTCCAACGGATAGATTAAAGTCTCTAACGGACATTTGAGACCTAAATCTATAAATACAACAACATTTGAAGTTGTGGGTAATGAATCTAACTTGTATATAACGAATTTTTGTCAAAACTTCTTCTCAAGAGCTTTTACCCTCTCAACTTTAATATTTGTACTTTAACCTTCAAATCTACTCTATTCAAGAGAGTTATTTCTTTATAAACAATCTACTCTTCATCTGGAAGATAGATTTACTTGTGAGGGAAAATCACAAAGGGATTGGTAAGCACATTGTGAGAGTGCTTAGAGTGTTTGAGAGAGCTCCAGAAACAGAGCATACTCATGTACTGTGGCATTAGCAAGAAGCCCGTTGAATTCTTGCTGTATAGTGGATAAATCTCAAGAGTTGTCTTGGGGACTGGAAGTAGGTCAAGTAGATAGACCGAACCAGGATAAATCACTGAGTTTTCTTCTCATTATCTTTACTTTTCAGCTTGCTCTGTTTTATAAGTTGCTTTCATTACACTGTGCTATCTTCACTCATTTCAGTTTGTGCAGAAAAATTTCAATCTTCCCAATTCACCCCCCCTCTTGGGAAGTCAGCCTTGCTAACAAGTGGTATCAGAGCCCGGATTCCCATTCAAAGGAACTCACAGTCCGGGAATTAAGATGGCCGGCTTTGGAGAGAGTATACTTCCTGAAGGGAATAACACTAACAGACCACCAGGCTTCAGTGGAGAGCATTATGGGTACTGGAAGATGAGAATGCAGATCTACCTCCAATCAATTGATCTTGACATCTGGTCAGTCATTGAAAAAGGAGATTTCGTCCCAATGGCTCTAACTGAAGATGGAGGACGCAAAGAGAAGCTGGAAGCAGAATGGAATGATGAGGACAGAAGGAGAGTCCTACTGAATTTCAAAGCAAAGCATTGTTTAGTCAGTGCCCTGAACCAGGAAGAATTCTACAGAGTCTCACAATGCTCCACTGCAAAAGGGATGTGGGACACTCTACAGATTGCACATGAAGGAACATCTGGAGTCAGGGAGAACAGACTGAACACGTGCATTGGGGAGTATGAAAGCTTCAGAATGGCTGAAGGAGAAACTGTAAAGGAGCTTCAAAAGAGATTTACTCTTATTGTAAATCAACTGAAAAGCCTGGGAAAGGATTACACTCAGTTTGAGAAAGTAAGAAAGATACTCAGAGCTCTCCCTCTGGAATGGTAGCCCAAGGTGACAGCAATAGAAGAGGCCAGAGGAGAATCAATGGCCTCTGTCACAGCTCTCTTTGGCAGCCTTGAGGAGTATGAAGGAAAAATCAAAGCACTCAAGGAAGCTGGGCTGGACAGAAAGAAGAAAGACCTTGCCCTCAAAGCTGCTGATGAAAAGGAAGAAGAATCCGATGAAGGAGATGAGCTGGATGAGGAAACTTTGGCTATGATGGTCAGAAAATTCAGAAGATTCTACAGCAAGAAGAAGAACAAGAGGTTCTTCAAAAAGGGTGTTGCTGGAGAAAGCAAGAAAGAGGCAAATGAACCTGTGACTTGCTATAAGTGCAAGAAGCTGGGACACATTAAGTGGGACTGCCCCCAATTCATCAAGAAGCAAGAAAAAGAAAAGAAAGCTGCTGACAAAGGGAAGAAGAAGAAAGCCTATATCTCATCCATATGGGGCAACAGCTCAGATGAGGAAGAAGAAGATGAAGATGAGATTGCCAACATTTGTCTGATGGCACTTGCCTCTGAAGAAGCCACACCCTCATATAGCAGTGATCAGGAAGAAGAGGTATATGAATCTGAACCTTTCTATTCTGAATTACAAGATGCATTTCATGAGCTTCATGATGAATTCATTAAAGTTGCTAAAGAACTGAAATTGGCAAAGAAAAGGATAAATAAGCTGGAATCTTAAAGCATAGTTTCTTAAATTGCCTCTTTACCTACTACTGAACCCGTTTGTTGCACTTCATGTACTGAACTTAAGCAAACTAATGATTATTTAGTTAAAAGCATGTCTAGGCTCACTAGAGGTAAAGATATGTTGTTTGTCTTGATGGGGAGCCAAAGAATATCACAAGGAAAAGCTGGTCTTGGCTATCATCCATGTGCTGTCAAGGAAAAGATTAGGAAGAAAAACCAGAATGCATACATGAGACATTTTGTGCATGCTGAGAGTAACAGAAAGAAAGATCATATGTCATCTTGCATTGAAACATATAATCAACCAAAGTATGCAAGACAAAAGTATTATCTGCATTGTTTTCTTCCTGTCACTCAATCTAGCAGTCCCTTCATTACTTGTCATTTCTGTAACAAAAATGGATATATTTCCGGTTCTTGTGCATTAAAGAAAAATGGACTTGGCAGGAAAGTTGAATGGGTTCCCAAAGTTGCATCTGCATCTAGGGAAAAATCTACTGACCAAAAAGGACCCAAGCAAATTTGGGTGCCTAAAAGGAAAACATAAACTTTGTTTTGCAGGTCTGTCTCAAAGCTAAGAAAAGCAACAAATGGTATATAGACAGTGCCTGCTCAAGTCACATGACTGGTGATAAGGAGAAGTTCATCACCCATAGAGACAAGAAAGGAGGAAAGGTGACCTTTGGAGGTGATCAATACGGCAAAGTTATTGGTATTGGCATTGTGGGCAAAAATCCATAAACATCCATTGAAGAGGTGTTGTTTGTAATTAGCCTCAACCACAATTTGCTGAGCGTGAGTCAGACCTGTGACAGAGGAAACTGGGTGCTGTTTGACTCAAAGTTTTGCCTGGTCATCAGAAAAAGTGATCACAAAGTAATCCTCAAAGCTCAAAGGGATGGTAACTGTTATACTATTGATCTTGATGAACTTCCTCCCTTGGATTCTATATGTTTAATTAGTCAGGATAATGATAGTTGGTTATGGAATAGGAGATTAACTCATGTTAATATGAATCAATTATCTAAACTGGTTAAAAATGAGCTGGTAACTGGACTGCTAAAGATATCTTTTGAGAAAGACAAAGAATGTGACGCATGTATAAGAGGAAAACAAACTAAATCATCTTTTAAATCTAAAAATATAGTCACCACAACTAGACCACTTGAGTTGCTACATATGGACTTAATTGGACCTTCTAGGGTAAAAAGTCTAGGTGATAATCTGTATGTGCTTGTAATTGTAGATGATTATTCTAGATTCACTTGGACATTATTTCTTTCCTCTAAGAGTGATACCTTTGAAGCATTTGTAACCTTAGCTAAGAAAGTGCAAAATGAGAAAGGTATTTCCATTGTGTCAATCAGGTCAGATCATGGAGGAGAATTCGAAAATGCATACTTCCTGGAGTACTACAATGATCATGGGATTGACCACAACTTCTCAGCTCCAAGGACCCATCAACAGAATGGGGTAGTAGAAAGGAAGAACAGAACTATTGGAGAGATGGCCAGAGCTATGCTGAATGAAAAGGAACTCTCTCAAGTGTTTTGGGCTGATGCAGTGAATACAGCAAGCTACATCATAAACAGAGCCTACATCAGACCAATCCTTGGGAAGACTCCATACGAGCTGTACAAGGGAAGAAAACCAAATATGTCCCATCTCCATGTGTTCGGATGCAAATGCTTTATTCACAATAATGGGAAAGAAAATCTGGGTAAGTTTGATGCCAAATCCGATGAAGGTATATTTCTGGGCTATTCTAGTAGGAGTAAGGCATATAGAGTTTACAATAAAAGATCAAATGTGGTAGAAGAATCTGTGCATGTGATTTTCATTGAAAATGAAACTATTTCAAAACATGTTACCAATGAGGATGATCTTGCTTTCAATTTTGAAAAACTGGGCATTTCTGATAAAAGTAAAACTGAACCTCCAAAAATACCTGAATCTGTTAACACAGAGGAAGATATTCAGGAGCAAGAGTTTGATGAAGAAAACAATGAAGAAACTTCTCAAGAACTCCCTAGAGCTTGGAGATATCAAAGGAATCATCCTGTTGATCAAGTAATAGGGAATGTTCAAGAGAGAGTCAAAACCAGAAAACAGTTAAGGGATCAAATGCTTAACTGCGCTTTCATTTCTCAAATTGAACATAAATGTGCTGAAGAAGCCTTAACTGATGAATACTGGATTCTAGCTATGCAAGATGAACTAAATCAGTTTGAAAGAAATCAAGTTTGGGATTTAGTGCCTAGACCCAAAAATCATCCTGTTATTGGTACCAAATGGGTTTTCAGAAATAAATTAGATGAATCTGGAACAATAATCAGAAATAAAGCTAGATTGGTGGCTAAAGGGTAAAATCAGGAAGAAGGTATTGATTTTGAAGAAACCTTTGCACCAGTAGCTAGACTAGAGGCTATAAGAATACTGCTGGCATATGCATGCATGAAAAACATTTTACTATATCAAATGGATGTAAAGAGTGTCTTTCTAAATGGATATATCATGGAAGAGGTTTATGTAGATCAACCTCCAGGTTTTGAGGATTCTACTAAACCAAACCATGTTTATAAACTGAAGAAGGCTCTTTATGGTTTAAAACAAGTCCCTAGAGCATGGTATGAGAGACTGAGCAATTTACTAACTGAAAAGGGGTTCAATAGAGGCAAAGTTGACACAACTTTATTTACTAAGAAAGAAAATAAAGATTTACTAATTGTTCAAATCTATGTTGATGATATCATTTTTGGTGCTACTAATGAAGCTCTTTGCAAGAAATTTTCTGAGTTAATGCAGGGAGAATTCGAGATGTCTATGATGGGAGAACTTAACTTCTTCCTTGGACTGCAAATCAGACAACTTCATGATGGTATCTTTCTCAGTCAATCCAAGTATCTAAAGGAGCTGCTAAAGAAGTTTGGAATGGAGAATGCCAAACCAATGGGAACACCTATGGCAACTACAATCAAACTGGACATGGATGAGAATGGGAAGATGTTTGACATTACTCAGTACAGGAGAATGATTGGATCCTTGCTGTACCTAACTGCTAGCAGACCTGACATTATGTTCAGTGTCTGTATGTGTGCCAGGTTCCAATCATGCCCCAAAGAAACCCATGCAACAGCTGTGAAAAGAATATTCAGATATCTTATTGGAACATCACAAATGGGTCTCTGGTATCCAAAGGGCAATGGAGAAGATCTCAAAGGATACACTGATTCTGATTTTGCAGGATCCAAGACTGACAGAAAAAGTACAAGTGGAACTTGTCAGTTTCTTGGAGGATCCCTGGTTTCATGGTTCAACAAAAAGAAAAACAGTGTGGCCTTATCCACTGTAGAAGCTGAGTATGTTGCAGCTGGAAGCTGTTGTACCCAAGTCATCTGGATGAAGCAGCAGCTTGAAGATCTTGAGGTTAAATTGAAAGAGATACCAATCATGTGTGACAACCAAAGTGCTATAAATATCACCAAGAACCATGTCATGCATTCAAGGACAAAACACATTGAAGTTAGGCACCACTTCATAAGGGATCACGTTCTGAAAAGAAAAGTCAGATTGGAATACATCCCAACAGAGAATCAAGTTGCTGACATACTCACAAAGCCTCTATCAGAAGATAGGCGTTGCAAAATAAGAAGAGAACTGGGTATGGTAAATCCCAGTGAACTATAAGTTATTCTCTTGCAATCCTGTTTTCAAAGGTTTCATCTTTAAAACAAATTCTAACTTTAGCATCGGAGTATGTTTAATTTAAGTTGCAGGTGCTCCCCACAGGATTTAATGGCAAGAAACTTGAAGATTGGAGCACACCAGAATGGAACAACCAGAAAATGAAGTAAATGATGAAAATTCTAAATTCTGGATCCATTCTGTAAGTTTCTAAAGATGAAATTCATATTTTAATGTGTGTTAGATGTATTTTGCTTCATAAACTGTGCTTTTGACATGGTCAATATGGTCAACATTCGAATGTCGGCTAACTAACAGACGAACTTTGGCCTGTTATGCTTTGGAACAGTTCTCGGTGTTGCCTCGAAATTCGTCCGTTGGATCTTGAAAGTTCAAATTTTCAAAAACAAAAAATTTCATGGTTATGATTGTCCATCATTGTTATTCTAATTTTCACTTCTTAACATACGAATGTTGGATAACCTTTACAAAAGTTGAAAAATTCGAAGTTTCAGTTCAAAATTCGTCTGTTGAATCATGTTCTTCATGTTGAATGCTTGAAAGATGAAGTTCTGCATGCTTAATTCGTCTGTTGATTGATGGTTTGATTGATGCCTGCCTTTTTCTTTTCAACATTCGAACTTTGGTGGAACAAAATTCATCTGTTATGCTTGTATTGCTTGATTCAAGCCACTGTCAGAAGAACTTTCAGGATGAAAATTCATCTGTCAGTAAGCTGTACTGAACGGTTTAACTTGTAACTGCCCGAAGTTCGAATTTTGACTCCTCAAAATTCGTCTGTCAGACGGTTACATACGTTAAATGCAACGGTTTTCCAAAGAACAAACGCAACCCTATTTGTAACCTCTCCAAGTCTGTTCTGATTCTCTCTTCAATCCTCTTAACTCCTGTCCAAAAATCGTCATTCTTCACCGATTAAACTTCCATTCGCATCCTATAAACCTATTCTTAGCCACATTCTGCATCATTCAACCGAGAAATGGCAAGAGTTAAAATTCCTGGAGCAGGAAAAGCTGTGGCCAGTCCAAAGAGGAATGTTAAATCTCAATATGCTACTAAGGAAGGAGAGAAATCCAAGAGAAAGGCCGAATCCAGTAAGGCAACTCCTTCCAAACGCCAAAAATCCTCATCCAAAGCAGAATCTCAGAAAGCTGGACCCTCCTCTTCAAAAAGTGCAGAACCTTCTGTCCCTGCTGTTGCCTCTTCTGCTTCTTCCAGTACTGAATCTGGAGAGTATGAAATGACTACACTGCCACTGTAGAGCACTCCTGAGATTCAAGAAGAGTACACTACCAAGTTTTCCAACAAAAAGGTAATCAAGCCTCACTGTGTAAATGTGGAACAATTTCTGATATCCAACAACTTTGATGCTGCATTATGGTTGTTAAGATATAAAAATCTATTGGAAATTGCTGAAAAATATGATGATGAGTTAGTAAAGACTTGGTATGCCTCTCTTCAATATAATAGCAAGAAAGTGAAATGGGAGGTCACCTTGAGATCAAGGACCATTTGGCTTGCTGATGAAACCTTCAATGAGGTGCTGGAAATCCTAGGACAAGATGGGCTAAAAATTGACATCATAGCCTCTGGATATATGGATGAGGCAAGTACTGCTGATGAAGAAGGTGGACCCTTCCTGAACTACAAGGAGAGCACCATTTTGGACACCCTATTCAGGAGAAGGGAGAACAGGCCAACGATAAATCTGTTGAAGCCCACAGACCTAAGTGTTCAAGTAAGGATCCTGCACTACATAGTGTCCAGGATCATATTCAACAAGGATGGCAGCTTCAATTTGATAACAAGGGCAGAGGCTCATGTGATGACTGCTATCATACGTGAGAAGCTGATTAATCTGGGACATATCATCCTCCAGCGAATGATAAAGGCAAGGGATCAGAGGAAAGATTCCACACTCCCCTATGTAGCAATTATTTCAAGAATCCTGCAGCATGATAGGATTCAACATATTGAAAAGGGGAAAGGAAAACTCACAGAGGCATTCAAAGAAGAGGAATTGCAAAGGATGGGTATTGAAAGAGATGAAGGCAGATGGGTTGGAAAAGGAGCAGGGAAATCTGAAGACTTGTTCTTTGTTGCTGATGCATCCCTCCAACAAGAAGGCACTTCTGAGGCCCCTGGCAGATCTGTACCTCAGCCTTCTCAGCCAATTCCTTCTCCCTCCAGGCCTACTCACCCTCCTTCCACTCCCTCCTCACGGGCCAAACCTACAAAGATCACTGAGTTGTTTGACAGTCTGTCAACACTCATTCTCAGCATTAAGCATGATCAAAATGCCAAATTTGCTCATCTACAAGATCAGATCCATCAATTGGCTGTGAATATGAAGGTGGTGGCTGATGCTTATGAAGATATAAGAAATGCAATTCCTACCACTTCAGCTCCACCTCAGCCTAGTATCCCTGAACCTGCTCTGTCT
Organism: Adenanthera pavonina; assembly: GCA_026686845.1. NCBI lineage: Eukaryota > Viridiplantae > Streptophyta > Magnoliopsida > Fabales > Fabaceae > Adenanthera > Adenanthera pavonina. The sequence continues at coordinate 19,768,841 of JAIVEN010000017.1, forward strand.
CCAACTCCTGAGCCTCCAAGCCCCTTCGAGATTGTCTCCTTTGACCATGATGGTGATTCAGATGGTGCTGGTGCAATGAGGACACCAAGTCCTGGTCCACCCCTGGACTATGGATTGGAAGAAGAAGGACTTCAAGAAACAAGCCCTCTTGAGCCTATGCAAAAAGATGCTTCGGATTCAATTCTGTCCATTCAAGAATCAGAGCAAGTTTAAAGACTAGTTGCAGCCATTTCAACCTCTTCTGTGCCAGAAGGAGCAAGCAATGAGGAAAGGAGCATTGTACCTGTTACTGATTATCTTGCTATTGCTCACAATGCTCTGCTGTAAGCTCAAAGGAGAAGGCTGGAAGAAATGTTTCCTCCTACTGAACCAGCTTCTCATTCTATTACTGCTTACGGGCTTTCAAAGGAACAGAGAGCTCAACTAGCTCTTTCTAGGCAGGAAATGCAAGTGCTGCTGGAGGTCTCTGATGATGATGATGAAGAGCCTGCTGAGCCTTCTGCACCAGTTCAACCAGAGATTCATTTTGCTCCTGTCCCTCTTCATGTTGTTCCTCTCACTCAGATTCCTCCTCCAATGGACTTTGTTGGCCTTCCTGATGATGCCAAAAAGGGGGAGAAGATAAAGCAAACTGGGACTAAGCAAGCTGGAAAATCTGCTGAGCCATCTGGAAAAGGAAAGACATACAGCAAGAAGACTAAGCCAAAGAAGAAGTGATGTTTTTAGATCTTAGGCTGAATCCTCTTGCTGTATCTTGTTTTAGTTGTTTAATTGTATTTGGTTGTTTGATATTTTGAGAACTGCTCTTTAATTGGAATATATATGGCAACAATTTGATTCAATGAATTATGTTTTTGGTTGCAATGATTTGGGCTTTGAATCTCTTCACTTAATCTGTTGAAAATGATATCTTATGAACTGTAATGCATATGTTGAGGGGGAGCTTGTGAAAGTAAACCCAAGTACTAACCCAGTGTGTGAGTTGTTTTGTCATCATCAAAAAGGGGGAGAATGTTGAATCAAGAGTTTTGATGATTCCAAACCAACACTCAAAAGCTTGGATTGAAGATATCAAAGGAGATCAAAGTTGTTTCGAGTGAAGATTTTCTGAGTTTTTGCTGTTAGATCTTTTGTAGGATCTTTAGTTTTAGCTGTGATTGGGTAAAAGATTTTGATTTGAGAAAAAAGATGTTTTCAAACCTTGATTTTGTGTTAAATCTTAACTTATTTGAAAAACACCCACAAACAGACGAAGTTTGAAAGTTTAAACTTAACTGTCAAGTTGGAAATTCAAACTTTGCCTTAGGAAATTCGAATTTCGAGCTAAAATTGAATGAGTCTGAAGAGATGGCTCTCTGTCAGACGAATTTTGATTGTTCAACATTCGAATTTTCATCTAAGTCTGAGAGAAGTTTTCTTGAAACAGACGAACTTTGGTTCTTCAAAATTCGAATTTTAGACAAAACAAAATTTGAGAAAATAGAAGAAATTCATCTGAAACTGTGTTAAAGTTCATATGAGATCAAGAATGATTTAAGTTTCAAAACTGCTCTCTGAAAGACGAACTTTGAACATCAAAATTCGAATTTTAGAAGCTAAGTTCTTGAGTCTGTTGAAGTGAAACATTGACATACGAATGATGTGAACTTGCAATATTCGAATGATAAAGTTAGTCTAAAAAGAGTCTCTTTGACAGACGAACTTCACTCTTCAACATTCGAATTTTGAAGAAAATGAACTACTGTGCCTCTTTTTCACGTACTGGGAACAGACGAATTTTGGGCTTCCAAAATTCGAATTTCGAGGGTACTGTAGCAAATTGAAAACACTGTTCACACTTAACCGAAAAACTTTCTTCTTGAAAATTCGTATGTCACATTGTGAAAATGTTCTACAAGTTTCAAAATTCGAATTTCACTTCATGAACAGACGAACTTCGTGCTGTAACGTTGAAAGCTCTAACCTTCGGTTCCTTCGAAATTTGTCTGTTGACCAACCAAAATTCGAATTTCAGTATGTCAGAAGCATTAAATGCGGTTGGTTAATGGATAGTTTTTCAGAGTAACCGTTGGATAACTTCTCCAACGGATAGATTAAAGTCTCTAACGGACATTTGAGACCTAAATCTATAAATACAACAACATTTGAAGTTGTGGGTAATGAATCTAACTTGTATATAATGAATTTCTGTCAAAACTTCTTCTCAAGAGCTTTTACCCTCTCAACTTTAATATTTGTACTTTAACCTTCAAATCTACTCTATTCAAGAGAGTTATTTCTTTATAAACAATCTACTCTTCATCTGGAAGATAGATTTACTTGTGAGAGGAAATCACAAGGGGATTGGTAAGCACATTGTGAGAGTGCTTAGAGTGTTTGAGAGAGCTCCAGAAACAGAGCATACTCATGTACTGTGGTATTAGCAAGAAGCCCGTTGAATTCTTGCTGTATAGTGGATAAATCTCAAGAGTTGTCTTGGGGATTGGAAGTAGGTCAAGTGGATAGACCGAACCAGGATAAATCACTGAGTTTTCTTCTCCTTATCTTTACTTTTCAGCTTGCTCTGTTAAATAAGTTGCTTTCATTACACTGTACTATCTTCACTCATTTCAGTTTGTGCAGAAAAATTTCAATCTTCCCAATTCACCCCCCCTCTTGGGAAGTCAGCCTTGTTAACACTCTCTTGACCTAGTACTTTTTTGTTACCATTTAAAATGTCATAAGGAAAAGAGCTACAAACTTCACATGGAACATAGCCGCTGAGAAAATTATATGACAAGTTGATGAATCGCAACTCACCAAATTCTCTAGGTATACTACCAGAGATATTATTGTAGCTCAAATCAATGTGACACTATGTTGGAGATGAGCATAAGCTAGATGAGATCACTCCACTGAATTTTTTATGACTAAAGTCACCATCAAAATTTAAACCATTATCAATGTAGGCTATATTTCCACTTAGAATGTTTCGGGAGAGATTTAGAGTAAAAGGAAAATATAAATATTCGATCTCTTTTGGTATGCTACCACTTATTCTATTTTGGGAAATGTCAAGTACTTCTAAATTTGTCAAACTTAAAATTGCGGGAGGGATCTTATCAGTGAATATATTTGATGACAAATTTAAGCTCGTGAGATTGCCTAAAAATTTGAAAGTAAAAGGAATGGATCCGCCGAGGTTGTTTTTATTTAAATGTAACATTCGTAGTCCAATGAGGTTGGCAAGGGTGGAAGGTAACTCCCCAATAAGATTGTTATTAGACAAGTCCAAATGAAGGAGATTTTGAAGAGCTCCTATTTGAGGTGGAATGGTACCTGTCAAACTCATTTGATTAAGTTGTAGACATTATAAATACCAAATATTTGATGAAGGATACTGGAAAGGAACTTTTAATTAAATATCCCATCTCTTTTGGTATGCTACCATTTAGTTGATTTTAGGAAACATCAAGAATTTCCAAATTTGACAAATTTAAAATTGAAGGGATTTCACCAGAGAACATATAGGAGGACATAGATAGGCAACTCAGATTTCTTAAAAACTTGAAATTGGAAGGAATGACTCCAATTAGGTTATTTCTACTCAAATATAAGCTTTTTAATTGAGTAAGGTAGGAGAAGCTATAAGGTTACTCATCGGAAAGGTTGTTACCAGACAAGTATAGATATATGAAATTTTGAAGAGCTCCTATTTGATATGGAATGGAACTTGTCAAACCCATTAGATTAAGTTGTAGATGTTATAGGTTGTTTTTTTTTTACCCAAATACAAATATTCTAATTAAGTAAGGTTTACAAGAAGGAAGGTAACTCACCAGAAAGGTTGTTTTCAGACAAGTTCAGAAATGCGAGATTTTGAAGAGCTCCTATCTGACTCGGAATGGAACCTGTCGTAACCATTGGATTAAATTGAAGACATTTTAGGTTGATTCTACCCAAATACAAACCTTATGTGGGATTTTAAAGAGTTCAAACCAATTAGATTAAGTTGCAGATCTTATAGGTTGTTTTTTACCCATATACAAATATTCTACTTAAGTGAGGTTTACAAGGTGGAAGGTAACTCACAGGAAAGGTTGTTTTCAGTCAAGTTTAGGGATGCGAGATTTTGAAGAGCTCCTATCTGACCTGGAATGGAACCTGTCATAACCATTGGATTAAATAGAAGACATTCTAGGTTGATTCCACCCAAATACAAAGCTTATGTGAGATTTTGAAGAGTTCAAACCCATTAGATTAAGTTGTAGATGTTATAGGTTGTTTTTTAACCCAAATACAAATATTCTAATTAAGTGAGGTTAACAAAGTGGAAGGCAACTCACTCAAAAGGTTGTTTTCAGACAAGTCTAGAGATGCAAGATTTTGAAGAGCTCCTATATGATTTGGAATGGAACCTATCATAACCATTGGCTTAAATAGAAGACATTCTAGGTTGATTCCACCCAAATACAAAGCTTATGTTAGATTTTGAAGAGTTCAAACCCATTAGATTAAGTTGTAGATGTTATAGGTTGTTTTTTTACCCAAATACAAATATTCTAATTAAGTGAGGTTTACAAGGTAAAAGGTAACTCACCAAAAAGGTTGTTTTTAGACAAGTCTAGAGATGTGAGATTTTGAAGAGCTCCTATCTGACCTGGAATGGAACCTGTCGTAACCATTGGATTAAATTGAAGACATTCTAGGTTGATTATACCCAAATACAAAGCTTATGTGGGATTTTAAAGAGTTCAAACCCATTAGATTAAGTTGCAGACGTTATAGGTTTTTTTTACCCAAAGACAAATATTCTAATTAAGTGAGGTTAAGAAAGTGGATGGCAACTCACCGGAAAGCATGTTTTTAGACAAGTCTAGAGATACGAGATTTTGAAGAGGTCTTATCTGACCTGGAATGGAACCTGTCATAACCATTCGATTAAACTGAAGACATTCTACGTTGATTCTACCCAAATACAAACCTTATGTGAGATTTTGAAGAGTTCAAACTCATTCCATTAAGCTTATGATGTTATAGATTGTTTTTACTCAAATGCAAAGTTTCTAATTAAGTGAGGTTTACAAGGTAAAAGGTAACTCACCGGAAAGGTTGTTTTAAGACAAGTCCAGAGATTTGAGATTTTGAAGAGCTCCTATCTGACCTAGAATGGAACCTGTCATAAGCATTGGATTAAATTAAAGACATTCTAGGTTGATTGTACCCAAATACAAATCTTATATCGGATTTTAAAGAGTTCAAACCAATTAGATTAAGTTGCAGATGTTATAGGTTGTTTTTTACCCATATACAAATATTCTAATTAAGTGAGGTTTACAAGGTAAAAGGTAACTCACCAGAAAGGTTATTTTCAGACAAGTCCAGAGATTTGAGATTTTGAAGAGCTCCTATCTGACCTGGAATGAAACCTGTCGTAACCGTTGGATTAAATTGAAGACATTCTAGGTTAATTCTACCCAAATACAAACCTTATGTGGGATTTGGAAGAGTTCAAACCCATTAGATTACGTTGTAGATGTTATAGGTTGTTTTTTACCCAAATACAAATATTCTAATTAAGTGAGATTAACAAGGTGGAAGGCAACTCAATGGAAAGGTTGTTTTTAAACAAGTCCAGAGATGCAAGATTTTGAAGAGCTCCTATCTGATTTGGAAAGGAACCTGTCATAACCATTGGATTAAATTGAAGACATTCTAGGTTGATTCCACCCAAATACAAAGCTTATGTGAGATTTTGAAGAGTTCAAACCCATTAGATTAAGTTGTAGATGTTATAGGTTATTTTTTTACCCAAATACAAATATTCTAATTAAGTGAGGTTTACAAGGTAAAAGGTAACTCACCAAAAAGGTTGTTTTTAGACAAGTCTAGAGATGTGAGATTTTGAAGAGCTCCTATCTGACCTGGAATGGAACCTGTCGTAACCATTGGATTAAATTGAAGGCATTCTAGGTTGATTCTACACAAATACAAAGCTCATGTGGGATTTTGAAGAGTTCAAACCCATTAGATTAAGTTGCAGACGTTATAGGTTGTTTTTTTACCCAAATACAAATATTCTAATTAAGTGAGGTTTACAAGGTAAAAGGTAACTCACCAAAAAGGTTGTTTTTAGACAAGTCTAGAGATGTAAGATTTTGAAGAGCTCCTATCTGACCTGGAATGGAACCTGTCGTAACCATTGGATTAAATTGAAGACATTCTAGGTTGATTATACCCAAATACAAAGCTTATGGGGGATTTTAAAGAGTTCAAAACCATTAGATTAAGTTGCAGATGTTATAGGTTGTTTTTTACCCAAAGACAAATATTCTAATTAAGTGAGGTTAAGAAAGTGGATGGCAACTCACCGGAAAGCTTGTTTCTAGACAAGTCTAGAGATACGAGATTTTGAAGAGCTCTTATCTGACCTGGAATGGAACCTGTCATAACCATTCGATTAAACTGAAGACATTCTACGTTGATTCTACCCAAATACAAACCTTATGTGAGATTTTGAAGAGTTCAAACTCATTCCATTAAGCTTATGATGTTATAGATTGTTTTTACTCAAATGCAAAGTTTCTAATTAAGTGATGTTTACAAGGTAAAAGGTAGCTCACCGGAAAGGTTGTTTTCAGACAAGTCCAGAGATTTGAGATTTTGAAGAGCTCCTATCTGACCTAGAATGGAACCTGTCATAAGCATTGGATTAAATTAAAGACATTCTAGGTTGATTGTACCCAAATACAAACCTTATATCGGATTTTAAAGAGTTCAAACCAATTAGATTAAGTTGCAGATGTTATAGGTTGTTTTTTACCCATATACAAATATTCTAATTAAGTCAGGTTTACAAGGTAAAAGGTAACTCACCAGAAAGGTTATTTTCAGACAAGTCCAGAGATTTGAGATTTTGAAGAGCTCCTATCTGACCTGGAATGAAACCTGTCGTAACCATTGGATTAAATTGAAGACATTCTAGGTTAATTCTACCCAAATACAAACCTTATGTGGGATTTGGAAGAGTTCAAACCCATTAGATTACGTTGTAGATGTTATAGGTTGTTTTTTACCCAAATACAAATATTCTAATTAAGTGAGATTAACAAGGTGGAAGGCAACTCAATGGAAAGGTTGTTTTTAAACAAGTCCAGAGATGCAAGATTTTGAAGAGCTCCTATCTGATTTGGAAAGGAACCTGTCATAACCATTGGATTAAATAGAAGACATTCTAGGTTGATTCCACCCAAATACAAAGCTTATGTGAGATTTTGAAGAGTTCAAACCCATTAGATTAAGTTGTAGATGTTATAGGTTGTTTTTTAACCCAAACACAAATATTCTAATTAAGTGAGGTTAACAAAGTGGAAGGCAACTCACTCAAAAGGTTGTTTTCAGACAAGTCTAGAGATGCAAGATTTTGAAGAGCTCCTATATGATTTGGAATGGAACCTGTCATAACCATTGGATTAAATAGAAGACATTCTAGGTTGATTCCACCCAAATACAAAGCTTATGTTAGATTTTGAAGAGTTCAAACCCATTAGATTAAGTTGTAGATGTTATAGGTTGTTTTTTTACCCAAATACAAATATTCTAATTAAGTGAGGTTTACAAGGTAAAAGGTAACTCACCAAAAAGGTTGTTTTTAGACAAGTCTAGAGATGTGAGATTTTGAAGAGCTCCTATCTGACCTGGAATGGAATCTGTTGTAACCATTGGATTAAATTGAAGGCATTCTAGGTTGATTCTACACAAATACAAGCCTTTATACTTGACTGAAGTTGGTAATGGTTGAAAATAACTCGTTAGTTAGGTTGTTATGAGACAAGTTCAGTAATGAAGATATTTTAAAGAGCACTTATGTGAGTAGGAATGGCACCTTCAAGAGGAATTCCATCCAGTCACAAATATTCTTGGTTGTTTGTACTCAAATGCAATTTTTTTTTATAGAGAGAGGTTGGTAAGGATGAAAAGTAACTCACTAGTAAGGTTGTTACAGGACAAGTCTAGATTGGTGAGACTTTGAAGAGCTTCCATATGAGTTGGAATGGTCCCGGTCAATCCCATTCCACGAAGATCCAAAGATTCTAGATTGGGAAATGCAGTGAAGTTAAGGTCTGCTAGCCGAGCCTGTTGTGGAGTGACTGTTGGTGAGTTCATCGAAATAATGCTTCCGAATTCATTGCAATATATGCCAACCCATTTACAAACGTCTGAGGAATTGTAGAAACTATCGCTGGTATTCCACCATTTGGTTTGAAGTAGAGCATGTTTTTCCTCAGCTATCATGGCAGTAGCATTGGGGAGCAAAGAAAAGGCAAGGGACAACATAATACTTTGATTACAGCCATTGTTGGAGTATTCAATATAAAAATAATATTGGAGAATGCCATCTTTAGTTAATTAGGTAATGGAAAGTGATCCCCAACGGAGTGCAGAGGCTGGGTCTTTATAGAAAGGTTGGAGCTTATCTTTCACTTTTGACATATTGTTGAATGAGTTCGTCCCATTTCAGCCAAAAAAAAAGAAACTTCATAAAGTTCATTGTTAATGATCTTCATTCTTCAGAGTCAATGTCTGTGCAGTATGTCCACCGACAATGGACATACTACCAAACATATATTTGCCACGCGATACCGAAGTTTTCAAAGATGCATTTATTTGAAAGTTCTGAATTATGGATAACGTGTGAGATGGGTTAGTGATTTTTTCATTTCTTTAGGCATTATATATTACATGCCTCATAAAATTCAAACAAAGATTCAAAGGTATATTATTGGTCTTTGTCTTTTACTTGAAGACTTTTCCAATCGTTCAGTGCTCTGGACATATACATAACGCGTGATTTTGAATAGCTAACGCGTAAGATAGAATTAATTTCTGAAAAGAACTGTATTTTGAAAAATCAAACAAGAATGAAAAGAATATCGTATTGTTAATATAGTCTTTGTCAATATTAACACAGTCTTACCACTCTTCAGTCTTCGGAGTTTCATGGGACAATTATATATGCTGTCGACAAAAAATTGGCATGTGAATTGTGAGATGAATACCGCAGCGTAATGGTCCCATGAAACTTCGAAAAATAACTCATTATCTTCAACATTACTGTGATAGTAAATTGCAAAAGAACTGTATTTTGAAAAATATGTACGTGGATTATTCCAAACCACTGAAAATCACAGGCTTTCGTTTTTAAAATAAAAGTGCCGAACGGCTTTCGGTTTGGAATACCCCCTTTAATTTTTCTTTATTTGTCACATTTTAAAAAAAAATTATTATTTTTATTTATCATTTTAAAATTTCAATATCACATCAATAACTATTTTTCCACTCATACTCATCTGTCATCTTATAAGTCAATAATAATATTATTTATTTATTTATTTCTGTAAGAATATATTAATAAATTTGAAAAAAATTCTAATTTATTAATTATATTTTCTAGTATGTGTGATAAAATTTTAAGTAACATATAAAAAGAAATGGAAATAACAAACGGGCGCAAGGATGAATCAGATAATGCACGAATTATAAATATGAATGGTTTGTTTGGTTTTTTTTGGCCAGTAAATATGAATGGTTGAGAAAATGATTATTTAGTCCTTAACGGCTCTTAAATAAGTTTCAAAAATCAGATTCTGACACGTCCCACAAGCCACAGCCTTGTTATCTTTCCCCATTAGTTTCCTCCATTCGAACATGTGGCATTGTTTTGCCAAAAAAAGAACACGTGGGGCCTACAGACGCCGAGACGGTAGACATTACCCTGACGCTTCATTTTTTTTTTTTTTTCTCACAAAAATTTCACTTTCTTCCCAGCAGAGACCAAATGACGGGGATGGAGGAAGAATAAATGTTCGTTTTGGCCATTGACGGAGGATGAAAGTTGGACTGTTCTTTGAGCATTAATTTATTTTGATGAAATGATATAAATGGTTTCAAAGTGATGGCACATGACATGCCTTTGAATCTAGTCTCATGTGCTAAAATCTGTTAAATTATTATTTAACTGTTTTATGTTAACGGAAGGAAGTTTTATAGATAACAAGTAAAAAGTTAGGGTTCTTTTATCAAGTTTTATAAGTTATGGGCATTATTATATACACGTGATCTAAAATTTAGGGGACCTATGTGTATTTTAGTCTTAAACTAAAACTAATAATGCACCCTTGTGATACATAGGATAATCTAGTTAATCAATTTTATAATATATATATATATATTTGATGTTTAAAAAATTTAATAATATATATATTTATTTGTGTAAGAATAATAAATAAAAAAAATGGCTTCCATGTAAGAATAATTAAATGTCACAAAGTTCAAACCAACACACCCAAACTATACAAACCCTCCATCCACTCGACACACTCACAAAGGGGAAACCAATATTCTCACAATGTGCATGGTGTTTGGTATGATATCTATCGATTCTTTATCCATAAAATAATTATATATATTTTATTTTAGTTTATAAGTCACTTTTAACTTTTGTAAAAGTGATAATTAATAATTGAAAATTTTTATATTTTTCTAAATTATTCTCATTTAATAAAATTGACTCATGAATTAAATTTCCCAGCATTATTTTTTCAGGAGTATTTTGGATAAAATGAGATTAAATATACTACGTAATCCATAAAATACTTTTCATTGTGAAACATAAATTTTCCCAAAAAGTAGCTTATCATGTAATGGAGGGATTAATAGTTAATATTGCATAAACATTAATGCAAATAGAAATAATCCCTTGGTCAATCTTCACAGCCCAATTATTCTGTTGATAATATGTGCAAAAATCTAAGAGGTGAGTCTAACTCTATTGCTGCTGGTGTTTGGAAAAAGGTATGGAGTTGTAAAGGCCCTAGAAGGTGAAGGATGCTATCCTTTGGTTGGCGATTCATGATTGGCTACTCACAATTGTAAGAAGACATAAGATGATGAGTGGTTCAACTGTTTGTAGGAATCATTTTTTTTAGGTAAGCACCAAGAATATTCCTAACCGATAACTAAAGACAAAGTTTGTGGGAATCATTTACTGATCCTTGTTTAGATTGAAGTTTCTTGTGATTGGTAGATTATGATTGAGCATGTGTATTGGGAGGGAAATTATATTGTGCAGACTGGCTTGCTAATCTCAGTATGATGTAGGATTTTGAACTGTTGAGATTGGTTAATGCACTTGCTAGTGGTATTATGGATCTGTTGTTTGAGATCAGATGGGAATGTCGAGTATTAGAAGAATTGTTGCTGCTGCTAGATTAGTTTTTTTTTCTACTTCTTTTGTTAAAAAAAAAGGAAATAGTCCCTTGGGCAAAGATGATATCCACATGCATAATAAGGACGTGATGAATGACAATTTTTTTTCTTTTACTTTAATTAGCAGCTGAGTTTCATGGACAAACCTTGGTACTTGATCAAAAGTCCATCTTGCCTCATATAAAATTCCAATCAGAGCTATATTTCCTGATTTCCAAAGATAAAAAATAAATGGAAAAATTGATCTTCTAGTCCTCATGCTTTACCTCTATTTTTAAATTGGTTCCCATACTCCTTGAACTTTGAAATTGTTTTAAAATTCATCCTTATAAGAGTTAATATTATGGTCCCTAAATTGCATACGTTAGCTAACTCCATCCATATTATTATGATTTGGTTAATAGAATAATGACATGTCTGCCACATAGGAATATGATGATTAAATTAACCCCCCACATGATAATAGAATAATGACATGTTTGCCACATAGGAATATTATTCTGTTAACCATGTTATGATGATTTGGTTAACAAAATAATGACATATTTGCCACATAGGAATATGATGATTAAATTACCCCCCATATGAGATTGTTCAAAACACTAAGTTCCATATGCTTAAAAAACACAGCCCCAAAGCTCACCCATGACCATTCGAAGATGATGAAGAGCACGTGTATTGGGAGAACAAGAAGGGGTTGCTTTTGTGCAGCTCTGTCATTCCTCTAATTCCATCGCTACCGCACCTCTTGAAGGAAGGGTCTAGTATTTACACAACATGAGGCAAAGGTTGGTTATATATATTTAGAGTATCAGATTCTTGAAATGGTTCTCGTAACTTGAGATGGGTTATAGGTTGAAATTAGATATCTATAGATGGCTTATAGTTTTTCACAAGATAAATGGTAGATGTAAATGATAATTTAGTATATACTTGCATGAACTTCATGGGTTGTTGCAATGCACGCACTTACCTTTTGTCGGTGTTGGTGTGTATTGTTATCCAACTCTAGTGGCTCTTAGCCTTTAGAAAAGCTATATATGCTCTACTCAAGACAATGTAGGAGGTAAAAGTTGTGGATGTGAGGTCCTAATCGATTTGAAGTCCCATTAAATATGTCAGCATCTACTAGTCAATAGTCATTATTTTTATGATTGAATGGCTAAATAGTGGATGAGATGTATTTATTAAGATGCTTGTATTTATTATTCACTGCACTATAGGAGTTACTCAAAGAAGACATTTTGGTAGTTTTATAAAGAGCTAAAGGATTTAGTTAAATAGACATGCTAATATATGTGTTTGTGTATCAAATTTTAATGGCCTTATATTTTAAATATGATGAAGAAAAATGGCGGACCCGATAAGTGTTTATGGTCTCTCCAAGCTTGGTTAAATATTTTTTAGAACTCAGTATTTTGGAAGGAACAGTGCAATTTCTGATGTTAATAGTTAATACAATCAATGGACATTATTTCATTTTAAATCCCACCTATCATGCCATGCAAGTTTTATATCAAATAAACGGATAATAAAAAGAGTGCACAGTACACCGAAAGCTTGTCCTTATTATGCTCTATTTTTTTTGGTAAGATCACTATGCTCTATTTAAAAACCAATAAAACAGAGCTTTCTTCCCGACAAAAAAGTACGAGAAGATTGGTTTGACTTGTGTTATTCTCACAGCCCGTTTGGTTCGCTCACAGGGGTGGTTAGGTGAGATGATTTTGATTACATTACCTATCTACAACCTGTTTGCTTTGCCATGAGTGAGATGAATGTCTTCACCTGAGGTGATCTTCATCACCCAATTTAATGTGAAAGCCATCCCCTCCAAAATGCAAGGTGAAGCACTGCATGGTGAGGTGAAGGAGATTGGAAGTGACAAAGATAGCCTTTCATAAGTAAAAAATGACACTGAAAACACTCCTAAAACATCACTACCTTCATTTGATCAACTCTGACATGTGAAGATGAACCTTAACCTCGTAAAGGAGCTTCACAGTGAAAGGGAATCGCGAAACTGGTCGATGTCGGAGGAATCATCATCGCCGGTGGGGTAAGCCTCATGTACTCATCATCTCCATTGTTGGTTTCAATGTTCATCTCTGTGGGTCTGCTAATTTTGGAATTTGTGATGAAACAGAGGAGAATGATGTGATGATCGGACGAAGCAGAGGTGTGCGCAGGAACGACCTTGTGACAGCTATGGGTCCTTGGACCAATGAAGATGAGTACAGGAACGATTGAAAATTGAATTCCTTGCTTGATCGATGAAGCTTCTATGAAGGAGGGATGGAGAAGATGCAGTCCAAATGGTTACTAAGGCATGAACTCAGAGTTGCCAATTGAAGAAAGTGTTTTTTTTTATAAATTATGATTTTTTATTAAGGGTATTTTTGTCTTTTCCCTTGATATTACATCCCATTACATCTCATTTTTCTATCCAACCAAACAAATTTTCGGTTTAAAAACCTTCACTTAACATGACTTACCAAACAAACTCTAATGTAATCTTCATCTCCTCACATCCCTTCACACCCTTCACATTACATCATATAACCCCCTGAGAATTGAACCAAACGAGCCCTCAATGGATGACACTTCACAGAGTTAATGGGTTTAGAAGAGTGTGACAAAGAGGATGACAAATGCAGTGGAAGAAGGACGATTGAGGAGGCCTGCCTACTTGGATTATAAATTAACACCTATCACACTATCATTAAGTGTATATATTTTTCATATGTCGATGAACATCCCTATATTTCATAGAGTTGATGGAGAGTGCTTTTTCTCAAGAAGATCAAGGTAGGCCAAGATGGATTGAGATGTTGGTGCTTGCATTTGGATCGAGGAGATAAATGTGCAAATATAAATCAGTTTCACCTTGTTAATCCTCACACAATAGATACAAAGTTATCACTACCCTATTGCTCTTAAGTAAAATTGAAATAGCATTGGAGAGGGAGGAGAGAGAGTGCATGTTTTTGTTCAAACTTGTAGTAGAATGTACAAGGAGTCATGAGTCGTTTCTTCTCCAAGATGATCTTTAGGTTAAACAGAAGAAAAAAGCCGATTGGGGGAGGACCAACTGGTGTGGACTTTTAATAATATTTAAAAGGCATAGTTGGAAGTTATATGGTCCTCCATCTCAATTTCAAAAAGCCATGTTGGATAAAAATAAACAGAGTTACATAAAAATTAACAATAAGAACTAATTTTCAAATATAAGAAAGTATGGGGATAATTTAAAAAGAATTAAAGTATAAGGACCAAATTAAAAATTGAGATAAACTATAAGGATTAAAAGAATAATTTTTCCCAAATAAATAAACCAATGTGATTTGTTTTTGAATAAAAGTAACAAGAATTTATTGTTTTAGTAAACTGATACTATATCAAGAATTTATTTATTTAATGTTAATTAAAAGTCATTATGCGGAAATAAAAGATAATTATAAAAAGACATAAAACCCTTACACTAGTAAGTTGATTACATAGATGAAGGATTTGGCTTCTCTTAACTTTATTCCCTATTTATTTTTTTCAACTTCTTCTCATTGATTTAGTTTGAATGGCTTGACAAAATAGATTTTTGGAAAAATGATATTTTAGGATCAAAATTTCAATTAGTTCCATTTTAGGACTAAAACATTACAAAATAATAGAAAGTGATCATGATCTTAAATTGATTAAAATTTTAAAAAGAAAATGATCTAAATGCTCTTATTAAAAAGTTTGATTCTTAACTCCCACTATTTACTACTCAGGTTCCACGATTTGACATTGAGTTATCCTAATTTTATACTAAACATATTATAATCATCAAAGAATTCAACTAATCAGTCCCAGAGTTTGATATTTGGCTCCCGCTATTTACTACTCAGGTTCGATAGTTTGACATTGAGCTACTTCGGTTTTACATTGAACATATTATGTTCACTGAAGAATTCAACTGATTAGTCTCAATATTTGACACTCTGCTCCCTTTATTTGATACTCAGATTCCAGAATTTAACACTGAACTTTCTTGGTTTTACACTGAATAAATTGTGATTACCAAATAATTTAACTGATTAATCTCAGTATTTGACACTCAACTCCATGTAAAACCAGGGTACATCAGTGTCAAATGGGTGAATGTGAGTGTCAAATAGTGAGAGTTGAATGTCAAATACTGAAACTGATTAATTAAATTATTTAGTGATAATAATTTATTCAGTGTAAAACTGGGGAACATCAGTATCAAATGGGTGAAGGTGCATGTCAAAACTAGGACTGATCAGTTGAATTATTTAGTTATCCTAATTTGTTCAGTGTAAAACCAAGAAAGCTCAGTGTCAAATTCTGGAACCAAAGTATTAAATAGAGGAACTAGAGTGTCAAATACTAGAATTGATTGGTTGACTTCTTCAATGAATATATTTTGTTCAGTGTAAAATTGGAATAATTCAGTGTTAAATCATGGAATATAAGTAGTAAATAGCAGGAATTGAGTGTCAAACTTATTAATAAGGACATTTAAATCATTTCTTTTTTAAAATTTTTATTAATTTAAGATCATGGTATTTTTCTGTCATTTTGAAATATTTTTGTCCTAAAATAGCATTAATTGAATGTTTTGGTCCTAAAATATTATTTTCCTAGATTTTTTCACATTTTTTTGTTGTAGTTCTGAACTGTTCAGTAAGAGTGTTTAAAAATTCGGTTTAATTTGACAAACACTAAACCCATCAGGTCAATAGAAGTTGGTACCTAATAATCAATTTAGTGACTTTATTGGTTTGAATCACATTAATATGTTTTTTTTTAAAAATATGTTGCAAGTTTTAGTTAGTTAGATTTAAATTTATAATTTTTATAATAAAAATTAATATTTTAATTCTTAAAATCACATTTTGAATAAAATTATCTTTCTTCTAGTTTAGTATGGTACTTTCTTTGAATTTTGAATGGATTATATTTAACTATGCTCATAATTGATTATATTATTATGATGGCAATTGTGAGCTCATTTTGGCTATTAACAACGTTAACAGTTTAAATTTTTATAATTTACTCCCTCCAATTCTTTTTTTTTTATGAGATATCATTTAAAATATTTGCTTGGTCTCAAATATAAAATATTGTGTTATGTTTTGATTTCATTTTCTTTTTTTTTTGTACCCTAACTTACTTACTGTTCATGTCATAAATTGTTATTTTGATTTAATTTTCATTGGTTAATTATTTTTTATTAAGATTTTCTCACTTTTCTCATGATTACTAATTTAATGTTATTTATATTATTTTAAACAATAAGAATAAAATTAAAATTATATACTAATTTTTTTTATAAGTTTTAAGAGTATAACAACTCTTTATGATACTCTAAAAAATATACTTTATTAAAACGATTAGGTGGAGTAATATTTAATAATAATTTAAAAAAATATTAAATTTGAGCCGTCCATATTCAATTAATGGCCGATATATACACAGTGGAGAGGAATTGAATTCGAAATGTAGTGATGAAAGAGGAAGGGGAAGTAAATGGAAAGGGAAGCATGATAAGCAAAAGGGTGTTTCCTGAGTTGGCATGGTATAGTTACTGGAGTGAGATTGATATCTTCTTGGAGCAAATGATCTATGGCAAATGAACACACACATGTGTTAAATATAAATGATTTTGTAGATATTATAAATAATTTTGTAGATATTATTAGATTAGATTTTTTGTTATTATTTGGAGATATTTTATATTATTTTAGGATTCTCCAATTGTGTATATATTTTGTTGTAAATTCTATCAGAGTAATACGATATACAATTTTACCTTTCTTCATGGTATCAGAGCCCTAGTTTTTTCAATCAGAAATTTTTTTCCTCGTCTCTGCCGTCACTGCCTCCTTCCGTTTTGCCACTTTGCTGTCATCCTCTGCCATCTCGACTCCCTTCCCTACCATCGACTCCCGCTGACAGGCCCACCTCCTGACTCCGCCCACCCAACTTCGGTGGACACTCCTCCACATGCGGCTTCTACGTTTTGCCCGTCCGTTCTCTTTTGGTTCAGATCTCCACCGTCAACCACCTCCTCCACCTACACGCGCCCTACCACGATGTCCTGCTCCCTTTTTTCGACCAACTCCCAAAATCCGGTAGTCAACCTTCACTCGACGCGCTGCCACGCGCCACCTCCAGAATCTGCCACCTTCCTCTCTCTCTTCCCGCACGTGCTCCCACCTTTCCCATACTATTTTCACTCATTTTAATTCTGTTTTCCACCATTTGACCTCTCTATTTCTCATTCCATCCTTGATATGGAAAAGTCAAAGGTTGCCCATCCTATTTCTGTTATTTTAAATGGCTCCAATTACCGTCTCTGGTTGGAAAGTATGCGAGGTTTTTTGAAAGGCCGTAAGTTGTGGCGTTATGTTACTGGTGATATTCGGCATCCTGTTCGCGAAGCTGCTGAGACTGACTTGAAATTCACTGAATGACTTGATGAGTGGGATAGTAAAAATCATCAGATTATTACATGGTTTCGGAATACTTCTATTGCTAGCATCCATCAACAATTTGGCCGCTTTGAGACTGCGAAAGAAGTATAGGATCATCTTGCTAGTTGCTATAGCTCATCTAACTTATCCAACCAATTTCAGTTGCAGAAAAATCTTAGTGTCCTAAAGCAGGACAAGAGTCAGCCATTGTAAGAGTTTTTGGCCAAGATTGAGTCTATTTGGGATCAGTTGGCCTATTCAGAACCTATTTTCAAGTGTGAGGAAGATGCACAAGCTTTTTTTCGGTACCGTGATCAGCTTCGTCTCATTCAATTTCTAATGGCTCTCACGGATGATTTTGAGCCTGTTCGAGCCTCTTTGCTTCACCAAAGCCCTCTTCCAACTCTTGAAGATGCTCTTTCTCGCCTCCGCTCTGGGGAGACTCAACTGGGTCTTTTGCAGTGTACTCCTGAGATGGTCTTTGCTGCATCCAGACGCACTGTTAAGTCTTGTCATCGCTGCCCTCAGTCTACTCATACTTTTGATCAATGTCCTTATATTGAGTGTATAACTTGTCAAAAGAAAGAACACATTGCTGCCAACTGTCCTACTCTGTTTTGTTGCTATTGTAAAAAGACTGGGCATCTTATTGACCAATGCCCTACTCGTCCTCCTAAGCTTGATCAGGGAAGATCAACCAAGTCTAGTTTCTCCTTTAAGCCTGCATTATCTGTCACTGATGAAGTTCCTACCACTGCTAGTAGTTCCACTTCGGGATCCTCCACTGTAGACCTCAAGGGTCTCCTTTGCAAGCTCATATCTGGTACTTCCAGCCCATCTGCTGCCTTAGCTACTCCCTCAGGCACCTCTTGGTTTTTTGACTCTGCCTATTGCAACCATATGACTGGTCAAGAAAATTACTTTTCTTCTTTGTCTCCCAACACTACTGCCCATCCTATCCACACTGCTGATAATTCTCAAATGCCCATTAGTCATATTGGTTCAGTTTCTTTACCCTCCTTAACTATCCATGATACATATTTTGTACCGGCTATTAGCTTTAATCTTATCTCTGTTGGATAACTTGTTGATATGGGTTATCATGTATTATTTAACAAACATGGTTGTGTTGTGATGGATTCTCAAACAGGACAGGTTATCGGGACTGGGCGTAAGGTTAGTCGTATGTTTGAGCTCAACTCATTGCATCTTCCTGAAGTCACTTCTCCTAGATTGTGTTCTGCTACCATATCCTTGTCTCTTGATTTATGGCATCGCCGTCTTGCTCATCCTTCCTTGAATAAACTTTGCCTTTTACTTTCTAGTGGTCTCTTAGGTCGTGTGGATGATGAGTCTTTTCATTGTATTTCATGTCAAACTGCCAAACGGCCTACTTTATCGTTTAATAAAAATGACTCTATTGCTGGTTCAATTTTTGATTTGATTCATTCCGATATTTGGGGGCTCGCACTTACTTCCTCTATGGGAGAATCTCGTTATTTTGTGATTTTTGTTGATGATTATTCCTGTTTTACTTGGATATATCTGATGCAAAACCGATCTGAGTTGCCTGATATTTATATTAAATTTACTACTATGATTCACACTCAGTTCTCTAAAGTTATCAAAGTTTTTCGTTGTGATAATGCCTTGGAATACCGTGATTCTAAATTGCTCACATTTCTTGCTGCTTAAGGCACCATCTCTTAGTACTCCTGTTCTTACACCTCTCAGCAAAATGGTCGGGCCCAACGTAAACACCGTCATATCCTTGATTCTGTCCAGGCCCTACTTATTTCTTCTTCTTGCCCTGAACGTTTCTGGGGTGAAGCTACTTTGACTGCTGTTTACTGCATTAATAGAGTCCCTAGCTCAGTTCTTGGTAACATCTCTCCTTTTGAATGACTTTATGGTACACCTCCTGACTACAGTCTTCTAAAAGTTTTTGCTTGTGTTTGTTTTGTTCTTCTTCCATCTCATGAGACCACGAAATTGCAAGCTCGTGCTCGTGTCTGTTGCTTCCTTTGTTATGATTCTGAACATAAGGGTTACCGTTATTGGGACCCCATCTCTCACTGCATTCAAGTTTCTCGTCATGTTGTTTTCTAGGAACATATGCAGTTCTCATCTTTGACTGACCTTTCCTCCTTTTCTCTTCCCTCGCCTTCTATCTTTACAGATACTTCTATTGATCTTTTTCCTAGTGACACAGGTGCTGACTCTCCAACTGAGCTCATTCACATGCCTGACGTAGCGCCCGCTTCAGATGAGCCTACTGTCTCTGATTCTCCAGTACAAGTTACGTCTACGGAGCTCATGTCATCCAACAGTACTCGGCCCACTCGTGTAAGGCATCCTCCTTCCTACCTTAATGATTACCATTACTTTTCCACCATCCTTCAGTTTCAGGAACCCTAATCCTATAAAGAAGCCTCCCTTGATCCTCTCTGGTAGCAAGCCATGGAAGAAGAACTGCAAGCTCTAGAGAAAATGCACACTTGGAATCTTGTTGATCTTCCTCCTGGTAAGACTCTGGTTGGGTGCATATGGGTTTATAAGAATAAGACTCACTCAGATGGTTCTCTTAAGCAGCGGAAGGCTTGTTTGGTAGCCCAAGGGTTCACTCAGGAGTACGGTATTGATTATGAAGAGACATTTGCTCCCGTTGCTCGAATTACTTCTATTCACAGCCTCCTCGCTATTGCTGTTGTTAAGCATTGGATTCTTCATCAGATAGATGTCAAGAATGCCTTCTTGAATGTTGATTTGGAGGAAAAAGTTTATATGAAGCCTCCTCCCGGGTATTCACATTCGAAAGATAAAGTTTGTTGTCTTCGTCGAGCACTCTATGGGCTTAAATAGGCCCCTCGAGCTTGGTTTGATAAGTTTAGTACTACCATGAGCTATCTTGGCTTTACTTGTAGCCCTCATGATTCTACTCTGTTTGTTCGAACTAGTGATCGAGGCATTGTCCTACTTCTCTTGTATATTGATGACATGATTATCACAGGCAATGATCTGACAGGCATTCAGGAGCTTAAAACTTACTTGGGGCACCAATTTGAGATGAAGGATCTTGGAAGGCTGAGTTACTTTCTTGGTCTCGAGGTACATCATGGAGAGAGTGGTATCTTTCTCTCACATGTCAAGTATGCCTCTGATTTGATATCTCGAGCCTTTCTTACTGACGAGGAGGTTGAGAACACTCCCATTGAGCCTAACGCTCACTTTGTTTCTACTGATGAGACTTTGTTGGAGAACCCTACATGTTATCGGCAGCTAGTTAGGGGACTCATTTATCTTATGGTGACTCGTCTGGATATTGCTTACGCAGTTCATATTGTTAGTCAGTTCATGTCTGAGCCCTGGACTACTCATTATGCAGCTGTTCTTCAGATTCTTCGATACGTCAAAGGAACTTTGTATCATAGCCTTCACTTCTCTGCTAGGTCCTCTCTTACTTTACGGGCCTACTCCGATGCTGATTGGGGAGGTGATCATGCTGATCGCCGATCTATTACTAGGTTTTGTTTTTTTCTTGGTGACTCTCTTATCTCTTGGAGAAGTAAGAAACAGACTCTAGCTTCTCGATCCAGTGCTGAATCAGAATATCGTGCATTAGCAGATACTTCTGCTGAGGTTCTTTGGCTCCGTTGACTGCTTGATGATTTGGGAGATTCTCAAAAATCTTTCACTAACATATATTGTGATAGTCAAGCAACTATTAAGATTGCTCACAATGATGTATTCTATGAGCGAACCAAACATATCGAGATCGACTGTCATTTCACTCGGCAACATGTTATTCAAGGCAACATCAGACTTGTCTCCATTGGAATGAAACATCAGCCGGCTGATTTGTTTACTAATTCTTTTAATCCTGTTCATTTCTAGTTTTTAGTAGACAAACTCAAACTATTTTCTATCAAACTATCTTAAGTTTAAAGGGGTGTTAAATATAAATAATTTTATAAATATTATTAGATTAGATTTTCTGTTATTATTTAGAGATATTTTATATTATTTTAAAATTTTCCTATTATATATATATTTTGTAAATTCTATCATAGTAATACGATATACAATTTTAACTTTCTTGAACATGTATACAAATATTTTAGGGGTGTGTGTAATGATATGATTTATATAGGAAAAGGACGTTTCCGGAAAGAGCGAACGTTTCCAAGCCCATAGGAGGTTCTTCGTATGGAGGCTATGGTGGTGGGGACTTTCACAGGTCGGCAAGCGTGCTTCTTTGACCCTTCTTATTATTCCCAAACATCCCTCTCACTTTCTCCCCTTTATACATTTTCCGCTGAATTTCATTTCCTTATCTCCGTTCATAAATTCGTGGTTCAGAGTCATAAATCATATGAAAACGAAAGGAAATTAAATTTAAAACAAGAAAAAAGGGAAAAGGAAAGGAGGAAAAAAAAAAAAAGAGAAGAAATTTCCCAGTCGGAGGATGTAGCATGCATTGGCTCGGCTCGACTCTCCCTTCCACAGTCCACACCTTACAATGCCTTGCAAATTTTGAAGGTCTTTTTCATCTCGTTTCTATTCGCCAGCATTTTCAGCTAAATTCATTGACACCGATATGAAATCAGAGCTCCAGATTACAGAGTAAAAATTGAGGGAGGAGAAAGGGGAAGCTTCCCAGAAGTTGAGTGTGGAAAATCCTGTGAGCCCATATGGTCAATGAGGTCTGCTTGCTTGTGAGCTTTTGCCTGGTTATGAAGTTCATGGGCTGTAGTTGAAGAGGATGAGACATATGGAGAGAGTGATTTCGTTCTTCATGGGTCTGTTACTCCTTTGTGCAATTTTAGTGTTTGATTTGGCGCTAAATGTTTCTGGCAATTTCGAAGGTGGGTGACTGGGCGGTAACCTTTTGTCCTTGTTCTTTGGTTTCTTTGATGTTTAATACATACGTACACACACACATAGAGGGGGGGCGAGAGAGAGAATAAATGGATGCTTTTAATGCACTCAGATGGGAAAATTCATAATTTTACTGATCTGCTTGCTCTGTTTGCTGTATTACTTCTTATATTTTAGTCTGATGGACAAATATAACTCTAGAAGTTAATAGCATTTCCTGATCGAGCAGCGTTTTTAATATTCCAACTTGATGCCTCTCTGACTGTAATGCTTTTTGGAGTATGAACAGAGAGGATTCGAGGTTTTTTTTTTTTATTTTAATTTGAATAATAATTTGTTTTTATATTATACATGTTGGTGCTGACTTGGGATGATTGTCCATAATAAGGGCCAAATTTTATTTTATCCTCAGAGTTCATAGAAACTGTTCTTTATATAGCCCAAAGGTAGTACATGATCCGTGAGCCGACCTTACTAAGCAAGAAAAGGTGGCAGCTGCAGTTGTAGTAGTAGTAGTAGTTCAAAGAAACTGCTGTGTTCTTATACTTCAGGGAGAATTGATGGGTCTGAATTTTGGACAACCTGACCATCTAGGAATGGCTAGTCAAAATGTTTTTGATCTTTAGAAATAAAGCATAGTTTTCTTTCTGTTAACATAAATCTTCTATTGTTTGGCCTAGTATTCTGGACTGTGACTAAGGATGAATTAAGAAAGTATCCCTTCATGCTTCTTATTCCTGTATTTTTCACTTTTCAGTGCATCATAAATGTTGACACCTTGTTTAATTAAATATCTTTAATTACTGTAATATAATTGGCCTTTCATATTGTGAGCTGCTGAAATGTTGCTGGGATAGCATAATTTATGATTTAATTTCAAGGATTTCTGCACCTAAAAATTGCTTTCTCCTGGCACAGGTGATGCCCTAAATGCATTTAAGACCAGCATGTCTGATCCTAATGATGTTCTTCTAAGCTGGGATGCTACCCTTGTCAATCCCTGCAAGTGGTTTCATGTTACATGCAATAGCAATAAAAGTGTGATCCGTGTGTAAGTTGTTTCTGGGATTTTTCACCTATCATTTATGACCTTTTCTGTGTATGTTAAAAATTCTACTTGTCTTTGGTCAGTAAGCTTGGAAATGCCAACCTTACGGGTCAACTAGTTCCACAGCTTGGTCAACTCCCAAATTTGCAGTCCTTGTAAGTTGTAAATTGGATATAATTTTGTTGTACATATTTGCATATTTTTCTTGGCAGATTATGAGTTAACATTATTTTTTTTAGCGATTATCTCTTCTGTTCTTTGGGGATTTTTTACTTGATGATTTTACTAACAGCACTGGGACTGGCTTTACTGACTGGCATTCCACTGGATTCTTAGTATGATGCCTCTGAGCTTCAAACTTGAGTGGAATTCATTGCTCAAAGTCTTAAATTCCCAGACTTCATCTTAAACATTGTTCATTTTGACAAAGCATTTTCTATCTTCCCCCTCTCCCTATGCCCCCATCTTGCAAAGTTAAGTTGATTCACTTTGTCCATCTATGGATCCATCTTTTTCTTTCTATTTGGTCAACAAGCTATGGATGGGATATATTATTTTAGGGGGAAAACCCATAACAGTCCATATACGTATAATCTTTTAATATCTGAATATCATGCTATACTGCCCTGCTACTCATTGGAACTTGTCTTTCCTTTGTTCTATTCATTGGTACTTGTCTAGAAAGATCTGGGGTTGTTTTTCTGTGATTATAGACTTTGAGAACAAGACTTTGCTTTGAACAAGATAGTAGAGTTGATCAAGTTGATGATTGCTGCTAATAATGTGTTTTATATTTACTCATAGCATTTCATGCCAAGTTCAAAACGTGAAATTATAAATTGATAGTCCTTAGGGGCTCATTAATTGCTGTAGTTAATGATATAACACATTAGTTTTCATTCAAGTAGTATCATTTCATATGGATAACAAGTTTTGCCACAGAACCAAACTTTTTTTGTTAAATTATTATTTTGATTGCTATATTTTTTTCTCAATTTTTTAGTTGGTGCCTATCATTACAAGATTTTTAATTAAGTCCTTATAAATATCAACCCTTGCATACCAATTCTGGGCTCATATTCTGTCATCATCTAATTATATGTTGTGACTTTTGTTTTCTTTTAGCTCAAATCTATTTTTTTTCTTTTCTTTGCCAGGGAACTTTATAGTAATAATTTAATAGGAGAAATCCCGGCCGAGCTTGGAAATTTGACTAGTTTGGTGAGCTTGGATCTTTCCATGAATGGCTTATCTGGTCCTATCCCAGACTCATTGGGCAAACTTCTAAAATTACGATTATTGTATGAATGCTCTCTTAACCTCATATCTTCAAGCTGCAGTTTCTATTTAAATCTGTTTCAATTTTCTTACCTGATTTAAGTGATCTTGGTTAGTTGTTAGGCACTTGTACTACATTTTCCTTGTTCTTCTTACATCGGACTGTCATCTGTCAAATAGTTAAGGCTTTAAGCATGCCTGGTTGAGGGTGAGCAATGTATATTGTATGTTAAGTTTAAGATAAATTGTATTTTAAACACATATTGTATGTTGATTTTAAGATAAATTAATGTTTAGATTCCTAGGTCTATCATTTGTTATCCTCTATGGCAAAAAAGGAGACAATGCTCTGGATACCTCGTGAAGATATTGGGAGAGTAATGGAATCTTTATCATCTCTTTCTCTGGGAATGATGGAAATGGAAGTATGCAATGAATGGATTAATCATCTTCTGACTCTTTTCTATCCCATCCCTTAATCCATTAGTTGCTATAGTATAACAAAAAAGATAAGCTAATGTGGTGTAAAATATCTGTGGATTAATGTCAAATTTTGTGAAATATTTATGATAAGAACTTTAAATTTAACAGTGGATTTTTTGGAAAAACATTATTTTTGCTAACAGTTTTTTTTTTATAATGTAAGATTATTTTTTATTGATGCCAATGTCTATAAACGAGGAGGACTAGCACATCAATATTGATTGTTTGCCCATTGGGATCCATAAGTCTGCATTGCAAGTATTCTAGCTTCAAAATTTAGGTTGGTACTGCTTTTAAGCTGAAAAGTTTATACTCATCTTTGATGGTTTATGGCGTGTTCTTTTGAGGCATAACATTATCATTAGGTCAAAGGCCAAAGAAGAAGGAATATGTTCACCTTATTTGTAAATTTTCAAATATAATCATTCAATTCTTATATTTACTTGAAGCTAAAAGTCAATTTATGGATGCATCAGCCATGGCTATATTTAGACATATTCAATTTTTTGCTAATTTACTTTGCCAAGTGCAAGTTTATGTTATCATATGCATTGGAGTGACACATTCTATTTATATATTACATGATAATTGATTGCCCCTTATTTTTATTTTCCTTTATATCAGCATGCTATTATTTGCAAACTAATCCTCCTGCTCTTTGAAATAGGCGTCTCAATGATAACAAATTGACAGAAGGCATTCCCATGACCTTGACTAATGTTGCTTCACTGCAAAACCTGTGAGTGTTTCTGCTAAATTCCAATGATCTTATGCAAATGTAGATATAAGTTATGTATATTAAAAACGGTGTAATTTCATGGTCATTGTGGAATCTAGTGACCTTTCAAACAACCTGCTAAAAGGAGACATCCCAACCAATGGCTCATTTTCATTGTTTTCTCCCATGAGGTTAGTTTAAGTGATTTTGTTTATTTCTGGTGATTATTGCTGGGGGACATATCAAAATTTTGCTATTCGCTCTGTTCCACTTAACAGTTTCAGCAATAACCCTCGACTGAAAATTAGAACCTTCACAACTCAAACAGTTCCTCTGGCTCCTCCGGCTCCTCCAGCTCCTCCAGCAGCACCAGTTCCTTCAGGTTTGTTGATGTCTGTTTCAATAATAGTTTAAATTGTTGAAAGAAGTACTCCACCTTAAAGCTTTGGTTAGAGAACAAGCACTCTCGTGCACAAGCCTGTTGAGCTTGAAATGTAGACAGTATTGATCATATTATATTCCAACCACCTTAAATTATAGATAAGCTTAGTCTGAATTTTTTATTGAAGACCGCTTCACCGGACTTCACATGTTACCCAACAATATGTTTTCATAATTCATATTATACTAACTAGATATTTTTTTTCTTGTGCGATGCATAGGAGAGATGATGACTTTAAAGCTTTTGGAAGTTGTACTTATCTTTTTAATATATACCCTATTGAAATACATAAAGAAATATTGAAAAAATAAAAATAACGTTGTATGGAGTCCAATAAAATGTATGGAAAAAGTTGAAAGAATGAAAAAAGGTTGCATGGAGCTTGTGTTACACTATTCGTAGCTTGTGAATAGTGTGACTGCCTATAAATTTTATATTTTATATTGATTTATATTTTATATTGATATGAATATTGATACGATAGGATTCATGAAAGAGGGGTCAGGTTATATTTATACTACCCACACCATTACTACCTTTACTCCTTTCCCTGAAGAAAAGTGTGCAGGGTGGGATAGGAAGGTGGCAGGGCAGAATGAAAGAATATGGTCAACAATTCTGGACAGAAGTGTGGGGAAGGAGAAAGGAAAAAGTTGACAATTCAAAGACTGCGTAGCTATTTTAAATTCTTGACTATAGTCATAGATGATGCCTGTGTGATCTGTGACTCAAATTGATTTTATATCAACTATTTGATTCATTGAAAAACAAGGGACTTTTTTTCCGAATTATAACGTAATCACAATTAAATTCTTTCAATAGAATGATGGTTTCCCATCAAATTATAAACCATTTTAGGCAATAGTGCTACTGGAGCTATTGCTGGAGGAGTTGCTGCTGCTGCTGCTCTAATGTTTGCAGTCCCTGCAATTGCACTTGCTTATTACCGGGAAAGGAGATCACAAGATTATTTCTTTGATGTTCCTGGTTAGTTGAATAATGGAAAATATGATAGACATAATGATTGATGATGTATATGACAGTGATAATTGATCTACCAGCATTTTGCCTTTTCAGTGGCGGCTAAGGAAGACCCTGAAGTTCACCTTGGTCAGCTTAAAAAGTTTCCCCTGCGTGAGCTGGAAGTTGCAACTGACAACTTTAGTGACGAAAACATTCTGGGTAGAGGTGGATTTGGAAAGGTTTACAAAGGACAACTAACTGATGGTTCTCTAGTTGCAGTGAAAAGACTTAAGGAGGAATATACTCAGGGTGGAGAGTTGCAATTTCAAACAGAAGTGGAAATGATCAGCTTGGCTGTCCATCATAATTTGCTCCGGCTGCGTGGTTTTTGCATGACACCAACTGAACGGTTGCTTGTGTATCCTTTTATGGCTAATGGTAGTGTGGCATCATGTTTACGAGGTATTCTTATTCTTCTACTTTGGTTGTTTAATTAACTTTTTGAGGAGGATTATTGTAATTTGCATTGCTTGTACTCATAATTGAACCTGTATATGTTTGGTATAAAACAAATTTCGTATTTCCTTTTCAGGTAACATTCATGTTACTTTTCAATGTCAAACTCATTTATTGTTTATCTTGATTTATTGTTGATGAAATATTAATTATGCAATTCTTAGTAGTGATTTGGCACTAAGAAGCAAACAGAACAGTGTGGAAAATTATAAATAGCTCAAAAGAAAAAGGAAATCCCTTTTAAATATTTAAAAGTTATAGTTTCATATTGAAGATGTGTTTATGTCTGTTGGGTATGCCTTCAATTGTCTTCTATTGTCTTAGATCGCCCTGAATCAAATCCCCCACTTGAATGGCCTGTTCGGAAACGAATTGCACTGGGAGCTGCTAGGGGGCTTGCTTATTTGCATGATCATTGCAATCCAAAGATCATACATCGTGATGTTAAAGCTGCAAATGTATTATTGGATGAGGAATTTGAAGCAATTGTTGGGGACTTTGGCTTGGCCAAACTCATGGATTACAATGATACTCATGTTACCACTGCTGTACGGGGTACAGTGGGGCACATTGCACCAGAATACCTCTCAACTGGCAAGTCTTCAGACAAGAGTGATGTTTTTGGATACGGTGTAATGCTTCTTGAACTAATAACTGGACAGAGGGCTTTTGATCTTGCACGACTTGCCAATGATGATGATGTCATGTTACTTGATTGGGTATGTATTCTGTTTCTCATAACATGTCACTAATAGTCTAACATTTATCCAAGGTGATTGAACAACTTTTGCTAACTGTAGTGTCATTTAGTCTCCTTAAATAGTTCCTTGTGACCAAAATCTTATTAAGTAATCAGCATAACATTGCCTTGCTCAATATTTAACTTTTTTCGTCTGCTTTGCCTAAATTCTGTTCTCCACAAACAAAAGGTTTTCCGAATGCTTATTGAAGGAAGCACTGTTCTTTACATATAACTGTCTTGAATAACTATGTTAGTTGAGTTAGATTGTTAGTTTAAAATGTCAAATGGGCTGAAGAACTAATGGAGGATACTTTGTTATCAAGTTAAAATTTTTCTAAAAAAATTTTTCCATCTTTAGTGCATTGTTTTCCTGTTAAGGTGTAATTGGTAATTTCATAGCACTGTGAGCAGTAGTTATTTATTCCTTGCTATACATTCCTGGCAGAAGCATTTTAGTTGCTATTCTGAGTGTTATTATTTTTTTACCCTTTGACATTAAGTTTATAAAGAGACCAACTGAATTGTTTTGGGAGTCCATCCCACATTCCAGAATCTTATTTTTCAGGCTTCTTGTTTTCTGAGAATCCTCTCAATTTTAGATGGGAAAATATTTGTCCTTTTGAACTGAACTGGACAGTTTGGATATGGTAAAATAATTTTTTTATCTTGAGTGAAAGAACAAATCTAAACCATTTAAATAGTAAGAATTTGTTCAAAATGAGTCTTTTTTCTGCCTTAACTAGATAGAAGCTGGACTCCTCCTTTTCCTCTCTCCATGACCTGGCAAGCTGACGCTGATTTGAATCCAGGTGATAGGGCTTCTGAAAGACAAGAAATTGGAAACACTAGTGGATGCTGATTTGGAGGGGAAATATAATGGAGAGGAGGTAGAGCAACTGATCCAAGTGACCATACTATGCACACAAAACTCCCCTATGGAAAGACCAAAGATGTCTGAGGTGGTGAGGATGCTTGAAGGTGATGGTTTGGCTGAAAAATGGGATCAATGGCAGAAAGAGGAGATGTACAGGCAAAATAATCAAATCCTTCACCCCAATTCTGAATGGTTGACGGGGAAATCAGCTTCATGTGTCCCCCCAGATGAACTGTCAGGTCCCAGATGATCTTCTCGACGTACTGTTAAGCATCTACACAATCCTGTCGTACCCAGAGGACCGCACAGACCATTCGAAAGTGGTAATTCTCAAGACTAGTGCATGTGATCTTCACAGTGGTTAGCTTTTCTTGATTTTAGATTATCTTGTGCAGATAAAATCCCCATTGATCATGTGATTTTTATGGGAGAATATTTCAAAGAATGAAAAGATCACTGTTAACAGTCCTCGTCATTATAAAAGTCTTCAGTATACGGAGTAAGTTTAGGCTCTTTTTGGTACCACTTTTGAAACCAAGGTTTATGCTAAAAATGGAGTTTGACATATTTTGTACATGTTTAGCATCACTTTTAATTCTTGGTTGGAGAATAATTTTGGACCCAAGATCACATTTCACTGGAAGCAGATCAGTCCCTGCTTCTCCGTATTACTTATTCATTTTCATCTGCATTTATTTTAAAGTTAAATAAAAATGAGAAAAAATGAAAAACTTGGAAAAATAAAATTTTCATAAAATTTCTCCTATCTAATGACTAAAATGTTCCGTCAAAATTTTATTCTTTATGAACTATAACCTGTAAGAAAATATTATATCAGATATATTATGTTCTCAATTAAATAAATGTAGATTAAATTTTAGTTTGAGTAAATTAAATTAATCATGGAATAGAGTTTAAGTTCAATTTAAAAATAAATTATGAATTTGTCAAAACTGGTTTTCAAATAAATCATTCAAACATAAACACATTAATCTAAAATTAATTTTTATCATAATTATATTGCAAAATCAATTTTACCAAAACTTATTTTTAATTAACTGAAAACAAAAAAGAACCATAGTGATTGAGGACATGAAATTGTCATGAGAGATGAACACCACACCATAATGGTCCCATGAAACTTTGAAAAATTACTCATCTTTAACATTATTACGATAGTAAATTGCGTAGTTTTCTTTTTAATTTTGAAGATTACGTAATCTTTATATTTTTAAAAGGATAAATTATATATAACCCTTGACTTATGTGCAAATAACCTCCCTAACATTTAAAACTTTACATTAAACCCTCCTAGACTTCTACACATATGCAGATAACTTCCTCAGTGTTAATTTGTCTGTTATTTTACTAAGAATAAAATATAATATGGGGTTTATTGTATATGATTTAAATTTTAGGGGTTATTTGTAACAATCCTCATATTAAACTCCATTTCTGAACAAGTTTAATTTAAATGTGAGGATTAATCAAAATGTTTATTCAATTTATGGGTTTGAAAGGTTGTGTAATGACCTTAAATTAGAGAAATTTTAAGATAGATAAATAAAAATAAAATAAATATAATAGACATATTTAGTAGAGATAAAAACTAATAATTTGATTTATTTTACCTCTATGTATAGAAGAAAATGAAAATACATAAATAAATAAAATTTTGGTAAATAAGTATCAAACAAAGAATTAGGGATTATCGGCAACAGCATCCTAAATTTTTAAAGTTATCGCAACTTGGTACTTCAAGTAGAATTTCTCTTCTCAATATTGCTGTGTCTCTAGAATACTCTCTATTCTCATTTTAATAATTCAGGTCATTTTGTCATTTTCCATGTGATTCTTCCTTCTTTCCTATAATTGAAAAACATAAAAAAAAAAAAGTAAAATAATGTGATCTTCCTTGTATTTTCTCTAAATTACATAAAATTCCTATTCATAGACCTCCCATAAAATTTAAAATTATATTATATAGATCTTCCCTCAATTTTCAATATTCCATTTCTACTCATCCAACTATTAGTGAATAGTTAGCTCACCAAATTAACTTCTTTTAACCAAAATATCCTTCCTTAATATAAATATTTATTTATTAATATTTTCAACACATTTTTTAAACTTTCAACTAGAATAAGTTCTGTACATTTATATCATATTGAGGCATTTGCATCATAATGAGCCATATTGTTCCATGTTTATGCACAATATGTCTTACATTTTTATGTTTTGTATCGATTGTTTTGACATATTTTTATTTTATTAATGTTTAATTTAATATTTTTAAATGTATTTATTTAAATATTATAATAATTGATTATTTAAAATTGCTTAGTAATGTATTTATATTTTTAATGTTATATTACTAGGAAATATTATCATAAAATTTTTCATATAAATATTTTAAATTTACTTAGATTTTGTTGGATAGAAGTTAGAAAATTTATAATATAAGGGTAAATTAATGATTTCACGTTATTTTACTATAAATGTTAATTTATAAAAAAGTATTATGTAATTTTTAACGAAATATTCTCAACTGTATTAAAAATTAGACTAAAAATTTATATTTTAAAAATAGAGGGTGTGATTTCAACAATGTCAAAAAGGTGGTAGCAACTCATTGTATTTTGTTTAAAAAAAAAATATGAAGGAAGAAACTTTGCGCGCTCTCTCTCTCGGCCTCATTCTTCACCGACAACCCACTTGCTCCTTCTTTGTTTTGTTTTGTTTTTCTTTTTTCTTTTGTCTTTTACCCTCTGCAACTGCGCCATCCCCTTTTCTTTCCCTACGCAGTTGGTGCATCGTTCGTCCTCCGACCCCATTATGCTACAGCGTCCTTCTCTCTCCCTCTTTTTGTTGTGTTATGTGCGTGGAAGTGACTGAGCTCCATTCTTCTCCTTTGCTGCTGTTGTGCGAGATAGGGGAGAATTTAGATAGCGGTCCAGCTGATATTTGGAGGGGGGAAAAGCTCATCTTGATAGGTATATTTAATTTTTCTCCATAAATTCCATGAATCTCTTTAGATGGTTGAGTTTTTTAAATTGAGTATCAACCATAAGCGGTAATGTTTTAAAAGGCGTATCTCATGAAATGTGACCAGATCATAATTTTTATAATTCAAATCAGTAGTTGAATTGATGATGTAATAATTAAATAAAAATAATATTATAAATATATAATAATATATATAAAATATAAAATATAAAATTGTTAAATAATTTGAAAATAAATTTAAATAATTCAATTTTATAATGAGTTAACAAATTAGTGTCATAATAATATGTCAAATTATTTAACTTTTTAAGAAAATAAATAAAATGACCTTTTATTTATTGATTTTGAAGTAAATATTAATATCTGCATTTTAAATTATTTTATTAAGATTATTTTTTCAATTTTTGAGCATTAAAATAATGAATGTCTAAACATAGAAAGAAGTAATAGAAGAGTGCCATCATTATACGGGGGAAGACATTTTTTAGAAAACATGTAAAACATGACACATCTATTTATGATGGTACATACATGTGTAGGCATTTGAAGACTCATTGCTTTCCCAAAATTTCATCTAACATGTTCATTTAATTATATTCCAACAAATCTTCGTTGCCCATTTAGAAAACTAGCCTTAGACTATCAGTCAATATGAGAATACCAAAATGACCCTTAAACTCTCCTTTACCTCTCCCACCATTGTTGGCGCCTATCAATGGCCACCAACAATCGGTTAATGTCATTGATAGATGGTTGACCAGCTGATGGCCACAATAAATGATCACCGGTGATTAGTCAATGGTCACCAGTGGCCGGTCAATGCCGATAATCGGTAAATATAGACTAGTTATTAGTTGCAAAATTAGAACAGAGTAGTTGCAAAATATGAATAAAAAGTTGTAAACCTCCTAAAGCCATTTTGATGCTGATAAAATTAAAATCTGATTGCTATATGTTAAAACTATAAAAATAAGTTGTAAAATCAAAATATAGGAGTTGCTAAAATATGAGTAAGAAGTTGTAAATATCTAGACCCAATTTCATACTTATAAAGTTAAAATTTGATTACTTCATATTAAAATTTGAAAAATAAGTTGTAAAATGATAACAAAGGAGTTGTAAATTATAAGTAAGAAGTTGTAAATCTCTAAAACCAATTTGATATTTATAAAGTTAAAATTTGATTACTGCATATTGAAATTCAGATAATAAGTTGCAAAATCAGAGTAGACGAGTTGCAAAATATTTGTAAGAAGTTACAAATCCCTAAAGTCAATGTGATGTTTATAAAGTTAAAATCTGATTATTCTATGTTAAAATTTGAAAAATAAGTTGTAAAATTCGAATATGGAGTTACAAAATATAAGGAAGAAGTTGCAAAATAGTTAGACTTAATTTGATACTTATAAAGTTAAAATTATTATTTTTGTTGGGAACAAACCTAACCTTGCTAAGAACAAACCAATTCAATGCTTATAAAGTAATTGGATTTTAACCTTATCAGTATCGAAGTGACTCCAGAGATTTGCAACTTTTCACACATATTTTACAACTCCCCTGTTTTGATTTTACAACTTACATTTCAAATTTTAATATGGAGCAATTAGATTTCATCAAATTGGCTCAAATGATTTGCAACTTCTATATTCTGATTTTGCAACTATCATATTCTAATTTTACAACTTATTTTTCAAATTTTAAAATGGAGTAATCGGATTTTAACTTTATAAGCATCAAATTAGCTTTAAGGATTTTTAACTTCTTACTCATATTTTGCAACTCCTATGTTTTGATTTTACAACTTATTTTTATAGTTTTAATATGGAGTAATCGGATTTTAATCTTATCAGCATCAAAATGGTTTAAGGAATTTGCAACTCTCTTTTCATATTTTGCAATTCCTCTATTTTGATTTTGCAATTTATAATTAGTCACCATTTACTAGTAACCGTTGACCATTGACTGGCATTGACAAGTCAACATGACCGTTGATTGGTTGCCGGTAACCTTTGATCAGTTGCCTGTGACCTTTGACAGATCGCTGGTGACTATTGTCCGAAGTTTACTAGTTGTCAATGACCTTTGACAGGCGTTGACTAGTCACCGACAACCATTGACTATGGCCGCCAACCAGTCAACAATTGGTCAACACCATTAACAGGTCACTGGCAGCCATTGACTGGCGGCTAGTAATGGTAGGAGAGCTGAATAGGAGTTTGTGAACACTCTATTTTATCCGGCCTTTAATACATAAAAATTTAAAAATTTAAAAAATTTATAATTAAAAATTGATGCAAATTTTCCTTATTATCAATTTGAATGCAAATTTTATAAAAAAAATAATAATAATAAATAATAATATATTCTCCAAATCCAATCCTTTTTAGGATTTTCAAAAAGAAAAAAAATTTCTCTTTAGAATTTTCTTTTAATGAAAAATCCATAGAGAAATAAAAAAAAATCACTTTACAAATCCAATCTCCATTCTTTGAGGAGTTACAAAAATCCCATCCCTTCATTTTTATTTATCCAATCTTTCTCATTTAAGATTTAAATTTTTTTTCAAAATATAAAAGATAATAATAATAACAAATGAAAAAAGGGTGAGGGGCTCAAAACGTTAGGCTTGAAATGCTAAAACCTAGTATTTTAAGCCCATAATCACCGTGAGCCCTAAGGCTCAGGCATGAGTGGCTCGAAAAGGGCAAGAACAAGGGGAGCCGCGAGGAGAAAAGAAAAGCCAGAGGAAGCCGTGGGAACGGGGTGGAGGCGTGCACGAAAGAAAAAACAGAGGGAGCACGCGTGAAGAAAAGCAGAGCACAATGGAGGCCATAAAGATGGAGGAAGTTTAGGGCCATGAAGGGGGAGCTCAGGCACGATGGTGAGACAAGAAGAGGCAGAATCGTGCGAGAAACTGAAGGAGAGGTAGAACTGTGAGACAAACTGAAGGAGGCGGGGGAGCGGGCCACTGAGGGGACAGGCGAGAGAAGAGCAAAGCACAAGAAAGAAAAAGCAGAGGGAGCTGCGTGAATGAGACAGAGGGAGCATTGGGAAGCAACCGAAGGGAGGAGACAAGGAGAAATCCTGAGAAACCTCATAGAGTAAACCCTAGGAAGCATTACATAGAAAAACTTAGAATTCGGCGCCACAAGAGGAGACGAGGTTTGTGCCTGAGATCTTGCCTGAGAACGAGATTGAAGAAGGAGGAAGGAATTACAGAAGTTCGAACGGAGAGGGGAGCTGCCAAGTGCAAGGTCTCAAGGTTCATCAGCTGGTAATTTGGTGTTGAAACTCTAATTCTGAGCTTCTGCTTCCCTGCATTTTATTCTTGTCTTCTTTTTTTTTTTTTTACTTTTTCCCTGCTTCTTCATTGTCGGCTCACCTCAATTCTTTTTACATAGCTTGGTCATATAATAGAGTTGCATTTATTGCTTGGGTACTCATTTCTGGTATGAGATTGTCATTAAACTACCTTTGGAGTGTTATGTAGTTGATCTCTGTTCTCTTAATTTGAGTATAAGAGGTGTTTGGAAGAATTTGTATAATACTCACATCATGGGGGAAAGTTGTTTTGTTTTCTGAGGTTGTCTGCTCTTGTGTAAAGTTTGCTTCAAACTGTTTCGAACTCTGCCAACGTTTTTGTAAGCATAAGAGATAGGGGAAGGTCTGTTGGTATTTTGGTTTATTACAAGTCATTGGAGCATTTCAATCTATTTAGAGCAGAAGATTTCTGGCCTGGAAAAATAGTTCAAACTATTCGTTTTAAATTGCTTTGCAATTTTGTTTGATAGCCTCCCATTGTTCCCCTCCTTTTGTGCTTTTTGGACATGGTTGCCTGTCCAATACTGGATTGGTATTCATATGCTTTGAGGAATGAGTCTATGTGCTAAATATAGATTGATATGATGCTTTGAATGGCACTTGCTTATCCAAAGGAGACAGTGATTGCATCCTTGTTGATAATTTTTGAGTAGATCAAATACTAGCAAGGTGTTGGTTTTATCATTTAGTTTCAATATTTATTTATTATTTTTGTGTTTATAAAATTACTAAAGAACAAACTGTGATGAATTTTTGTGGCATCCTATCTTGTCGGAACTAATAATTTACGAAGCAGGAAGGTTTGTGTCAACACATTAGAAAAAAAAGCCTTAAAGATTCCATAGGAAACCTTTACAGTTTAAAAAATAATAATAATAATAAATAAACAAAAAAGGGAAAAAATCTACTTATATAATTACGCCACGTGAGGTTTTTGAACCCACACAGGCATCTCATTTAATCATGTTGTCGCGGGAGTCTGCGAGTCCACGCAGACATATGATTTAGATTAGTGAGTTGTTTTCGTTAATAGAAATAAATAACTCTTTGTTTTATAATTTTACGATAAAATATATATCTTGAAATATTTTAAATAAATGGTATTTATTGATTTTTAAAAAAAAAGATAATAATAATAGAAATACTTGTCTTAGTAACCATGCCACGTGAGGTTTTCAGAACCCACGCAGATATTTTGGTTAACCGTATTGTCACATAAGATTGCGAATCCACGCAGACATACCGGTTGAACTTTCTTTAAAAAAATAATTATTATATTTTATAAAGAATGAGTAATAATAATAATAATATAACAAGTTTTCAAATTTTATTACAAAGAATAATAGTATTTTCAGAATTTTTGCTTTCACTTGTATAATAAAATCTTTGTACTGCAAGGTTTAGAACTTCTGCAGGTAATTAAGGAATTGATCTATCGGGTAGGACTGCGAGTTTGCAACAGGTGGATCAGTTTTCATTTTCTTTTAAAAGAAAAATCCCCAAAAGTACAAAAATATATCAATTTTAAAAAAATCAAAAAATAAAAAAATATATACATTTTCAAAACAAAATAAAATAAGAATAAGTAAATGGAATTAAATTATCTTTTTTACAAATTAAAATGCACCAACTTAATCTCAGAAAATTATTTTGTTTGTAAAAAGATAAATTATTTTCAATTAACTTTCTCTAGTAACAAAAATTTTATAATTAAAAAAATATCAACCAATTGACACGCATTTCTTGCCCGAACTACGTGGACTTTGATTCCCATCGCAGGATACATAGGTCCCAGACTCTGATTCTGGGTCAAGTCCGTCCTTGTAAATAAATAAATATTTTCCAATTTATTTTCTTGAATTCCTTTTCCTCATTTTTTTCCTAAATCTCCTTAATTTAATCTCTTTATTTTGTTTTCCACATTTCCCAAATTTCTTTATTTTCTTTCCTTTTCTACCCTTATTCTCGTATGTGAATGATAAAAGGAAAACCAAAATACTTTTAAAACCATATTAATTTGCATAATCAATGTAAGGTAATCATTCCTAAGAACGGGTGTTATGGGGTGACTAACACATTTCCCACGTACAATCGACTCCCGAATCTAACTCTGATTATATAGATCATCCTTTCTTTTCCTAATTTGGTTTCCCAAGATTTTTCCTCAAAATTTCATGGCCACTCCTCACAAGTTGGTTTCCGCTCGAAAACATGATTTGTGCCTTTTTTCCTTTCATCGCATTTTTCTGGGTGCGACAGAGTTTCAAGGGCATTTTAGTGATCTCACAATTTTTAAATTTTATTTTAAAATATTTGATCCTTTATTATAATTAAATAAATAGCGGATCCTAATTTTTAATTAATTCAACATCTTGGTGCTTACAATAGGTCACAAACCAATGATTGCATGATCTTATTCACAAAGTATGCAGACTTGACTTAAACATGCATTTTGCTATTGTTTTGATATTTCCTTGTACAACAGACTAGCTCTTACATAATTTGAATCTAAGAAATCCATTTTTAGGGTCATAACTATGAAATTTCATTCCTAACACAAACCCTCAATAGGGAAAAAATGAGGAGGAAATTATAGAAAAATATTTACTCCATGAAACTTGAAATAACTTCTGCATTCATGTTTCCTAGGACATTTCTAAGCTTTTCTATGAATGAATTTCTTCATAACTCAACTTTTTCTCTCTAAACTCAACCATGGCTGAAACTTAAGGTGAGAGAGATGAGGAAAAACTTCATGAAAACCTTACTAATTACTCAAAAATGTAAGCTTGGAAGCACAAGAACTCACCTTAGTGTTTATGGCTTCAATCTTTGCTTCTAGCTCTTCCTTTTCTCCTTTGAAATTTTTGCTCTCTTTTCTCACCCTTAAGGGAGTGAAGTGTTTAAAATGGCTTAATCATGCATCTTGAGGAGAGAGATGAGAGGAATGAATAGGAACTTTGAGTTAATTAACCAATTTTGGTTAATTTTCTTTTCACTTTAATAAAGCAACTTGATAAATCCCATTCATTCCATAGTTAGTATTTCTATGCCGCTTTTGCAAAATTTTTGGCTAAAAATTGCTTCATAAATTTTAAATGATCAATATATCCTTGACCAATTAACTTTATCCGTGCCGATTAAATATTTTTGCCTTAATTGTTATTATATTGGCACAAAATTATCCAAAAATTACTTTTGAACTAAAATCATTATGTTGACCCGAAATATATTTGGGTAAAGTCCATTTTCTATCTTTGACACTGTACTACTTTTTTTGCCGAGTAAAATAATCTTTGTCTAGTAAAATATTAACTTTTTATTTCAATTGCCCAATATAAGCTCATATTAACTTCATTAACCTTCAAGTATTATTCCATTGCATTTGACTCATCAAGAGCTTTATTTTGATTATAATTTTTCATATTTATAAAAATGCCTTTGGTTGGGATAAATTTATAAATTTTGAAATTTTGGGGTTTTTACCTATAATTTTCCCCAAAACTTTAATTACATTAAATGCCACGTGATTTCTTCCTAAAGGGCCACGTTGTCAAATATTTAATTCCTAGGGGAGCAAAATGTACATTTCTCCATTTTAGTTTTAATCCAGAAAAATGACTTTTTTATTTTTTTCATCAGTTTCTATATCTCCGTTTTATGAGATTTTTGACACATTTTTAAATATCCTTCATTTTATCACTTTGTATTATTTAATATCAAGTAAAATTCATGATATTATATTGTCTTTGAGTCGAGTTAAAAAGGCAAATACTGATTCTTTTGAGTACTTCCTCATAATTTTCTCCAAAGACTAATTTTTTAATAATTCCTTTTCATTAAACTTCAAATCAGTTTATCTTTCAACCTTGACCTCTTGGTTACATAATAATTATACCATTGCACTCAACTCGAGATGGACTTCCATCCAACTAGTACATTGCATATCTTTTTCAGCTCAATTCTGAAATGAATTTTTACTAAAAATCTCATAACAAATTAATTCTAATTAAGGATCAAACATGTAACCTTATTGTCTTACTTCTTTTCACATTTTTTATGTATTTTATGATATTACGTAAAAATAGGGATATTACAGGTGTGTGCCCCTAAGGTGTGTCAAGTGTATGGTAGCATATGCACCTTACAGGTGGGTGTTGGCTATATGTAGATTTTGACTTGATGGCATGTGTATCTTGTAGGTTTGTGTTGGCCATCTTATCAAGGCATGATTGTGGGATGTAACAGCCTTAATTAATTTCTTCTAGTCATGTTAGAGGACTCATGGATTAGTATTCTTGGAATTGTGTAGGGCTAAAGGGGGATTGGAGACAGAGGCTCTCTATACTGCGGTAGGGTCACTTCATGTCGTGGAGAGATGAATTTTGTTTTGGATAGAAAGTACTAGCGCAACGGTGCTAGTAACCCCTGCCATAGTGTCATATCAAGAACTTTGTTTTCAAATAATGCAAGCTAATCTACAAGAGAAGAAGAAACGAAGGAAATCAAAGGACTCTACTAGGGTTTGAGGAGTTCAATCCAAAAGGCTTGATTCTTGGGTTTTAAAGGTCCTAATCCTCTAGGTATGATGATTCTTAACTTCCTTTTTCCTCTTTTCTGAAATCTACAGTAGATTTTTTGTATTGGTTGTTGGGGTTCTATTTGAGATGGATTTCCACTGATTAAATTGTCTTAAAATGCTTTAATGATATGCTTTTGGATGTATGTAAGCCTTGGGTTATGGATTTTTTTGGATTATATGATTATTTCTCCAAATCCTAGTCGCTAAGTTTTGGCTTCTCATTATGTCCGAATTTGATTAGGTTCAAATCAAGAATTATGGACTGTTTTAGGTATAATGATGGTTGGAAATGACATTGCTAACTTGGCTTCATTGGGTTTGTGCTTGAGATCTTAGTCTAAGTTCTACTGGAGGATGTGATTGGTCTTAATATTCATGTTTGTGCTTGTACAGGGTGTGTTCATGTTTTGATAAGTTATATGGATTTTGAGAAGTTATTTGGAAGCAGTGAATTCATTGGTAAGTAGTTAAATTGTTGTATGATGAAATTGATTATGAGGAACTAAGTAGCCCATGGTAGCTTTATTGAGTTTATTGTAGTTTGGTGGATGTTTTGGACTTAGATTGGCATTGAATATAGTCCATTTGACTTGGAATTTTGCATTTCCATGTGTGTGACATAGTTGGTGGTTGTTTGACTTTATCGAGGGTTAAGAGTGTGTGGCAACTTGAGGTAATTAGGGAGTAATATTTATTTATCTTATATGTTTGAAACTTTTATATCATGATATGCGCCTTATATTATGGGTAGTAATAGTAAGTTTACTCGTATCCTCTCTCCTTTGAAAAGTATGACAAGAAAGTGGAAATAGTTGATTTTGTATTCATATGTATATATGTTGATATAATGGGAATGCAAGGGACTAATCTATGTATATTATGCACTCAGTATTATTATTACATATAAATATACTAGATTAATATGATGGTAACAATGATGACAATGATGATAATATGATCATGACGGATATTGACATACTTGATGTTATCGAGCATCCCCATGTGATATTTTGTGTAATGATGTTATGCTAGTATGGTGACAATGATGATAATGATAATATATATAAATATGATATTTACATGATAGCATAGCATCTGGTATTGCCACTCATAGTTATGCATGTGTAGGTATTTGTGGATTAGGTGATGATATTTGAGATGCCACGTAGTATGTCGATCCATTAGTAAGACACGTGAGGTCTTGTGTCCAGGTCTACTCATTAGTGAAATGACCTTTGCCGGGTTATGACTAGCAATAGTGAGCTTAGTAGTGCCCCTAAATCTGCATTAGCTAGTTGTTGGAAGGGGACTACTTATCAAAGTTTACCTTGCAATGGTACCTAGCTTATGGTTCCTATCGTGATTGATATGGGTTTTGCATAGCATTTCACATAATACATATTGCATGTGTGTAATTGTATGCTAAACCTTTATATTTGACTTATAATAACTAGTGTGTATATTATCTTGTTATAAAGAAGGCTTTTGTTTTATATGTTTCCCCTAGTTACTGGGATAGTTATCTCACCTCTCGTGGAAAAATATTTATAAGAATGGAATCTAGTTCTAGCAAGGAGACGTTGAGATAGATAAGTCCCCTCAGGGACATATAGGCTATCTGATTACTTATATCGATATGTGTTTATTTGAAAATACATATCATGTTTAGTATGGTACCAAGTGTAAGACACTTATTGATACCATATGTAATTGTTGTGCATATGTTCCCTAGGTGTAGCAACCCTCATTTAATCATTATGGACATGTATATGATTTATGGAAGGGACTAGGATCGAAGGAGCATGTGAGAAACAGAACCCAAAAAAAAAAAAAGAAGACGAGTACTCTATGTTGCCACGGCTTTCCTTCATGCTATGGCGAGATCATGTAATTAGGCTAATGGACTTGAAATATAATGCAATGCCACCGCAGTGCCATAACCCTCCGCTGCAACGTCAATTGAAAAA
This sequence comes from Adenanthera pavonina, assembly GCA_026686845.1. NCBI lineage: Eukaryota > Viridiplantae > Streptophyta > Magnoliopsida > Fabales > Fabaceae > Adenanthera > Adenanthera pavonina. The sequence goes on from JAIVEN010000017.1 coordinate 19,811,385, forward strand.
TTTGGATAAATCAAAGGTGAACCAGTTGACGAAATGAAGCAAGATTGAGGGTTTTTAAGAGAACTCAGCTAGGGCTCAATTTCTAAAGATGGAGGATGAATTTTTTATTCCCTAGGAAGCTTGAATCAACAAGGTATGGCGGTTTCTTCATATTCTCCTTCATTCTCATAGACTGTTTTTTGTATATTTTGAGGTGGTGATTGTGGTTTATGAGAATAAGTGAGTTTTTACTGATTAGATTGTGTTTAAATGCCTCAATAAAGTATTGTTGGATATCTTCAACCTTTGGGTTATAGATTTTCAGTGTTTATGTTGTTGATTTTCTAAACCCTAACCTCTAAATTTGGGATTTCTTATAGTTTCCAAACTGTATGTTCTTATAGTTTGTTTTGAGAGTTAATTTGAGTATATTGACAAGTTTTATATGTGAGATTTTGGTTTGAGCTTTATCGAATGTTATAACATGTTGTAATATATGTGTGTGATGAATCATGTAAGGTGTGCCTTGCTTTGTAGAAGTAATTATGCTCCAAGAAGTTGTTAGAAGCGGTAAACTCCTTAGTAAGTCGTACTTTGATGTATGAAGGATTCGTTGATTGGTGTGTGTAAATGTTTTAATGCTTGAATATGATTGTTTTAGGGTCTTTGAACTTGTATTGAGCTAGTATTATGATTAAAGCAACGCGAATTGACTTAGATTGTTTTTTCCTTTCTGTGTTGTAGTTGGTGACCTAGCAATCTACCATGTTATTGTGAGGCTTTGGACAACTTGAGGTAACCGGGTGTATAATCTTATGTGTTACTTTTGTCTATTTAAGCATATATGGAGTGATCATGAGCCAGGCCGGGTTGGGTTTGACCCCTGTCCGTTGCCCGGCCCAATAATACTTAAGCCAATACCGAGCCGACCTGATACTATGTATTTTTTTAAAATAAAAAAAAACTTTTTTAATAAAAAAAATATACTTATTTATATCTAAAAATAGATTTCTTTAAAAAATAATCTTAGAAAAAATTTTAAAAATTTATGAATATTTAACCATTATACATTATTTTTACATAATATTAAGTTAAAAAATTAATTCAAAATTTAAAAAAAAAATTGAAACATTAAAATCTTAAAAAGTTTTTATAATATTTACATAATAAATGCATTATATTAGATACATAAAGAACAAAAATCCTATAAAATTAATTTATATATATATATATAACAATTGAAAAAAAAATAAAAAAAAAAGAAACATATATAGGTCGAGCCGGTCAGGGCTAACAACACTTGGTCATAACCCCGGCCCGACCTAAAAATGGGCCCGGCCCAGTTGGCTCGATGTGGCCGGATTAGACCAGGCCAACCGGGCCTTGGGCAATATTGTTCAACCCTAATATGTGCTTTTTCCTTTCATATCATGATATGTTCGCATCATGGCAGGCGAGGATACGGTAATCTCTTTCCTCCTTTCTTGTTTATGAACTATGAGAAAGTATATGTTGTTCATTAACATGTGATTTGTAGTACATCTCCGCTCATAGATTAGGGTATTAATGAGTATGCTAACATGATGACATTGATGATGAGATCTATCTGTGTGCATAATAATGATGAGGATAATGATATTAACTTATGTGTGTTGTATGATGACATGTTACCATAACATTCGGGCATCATCAATACATTATGTATATGAGAACATTGTTGCTTGGGTTATGAAGCCTCGAGATGTGATACCATGTAGTATACCAATCCATTAATAGGACACGTAAGACCTTGTGTCCAGTGATGTGGTTTGATATATCCCTACTACTAAATCATCATCCTTTGGCTAGGAGGATCCAGGTGGCAGTGGATTATTGGAGATGTATCTTCCCTAAATCACTACAAATTCGAGTGTTTCGAGGGAAGAGGAATTATGGTCTAGTCACTAGTAGAATGACCCTTGGCTGGGTTATGACTAGCAATAGTGAGCATAGTTGTTGACCAAAATTGGCCTTCACTGGTTGTTAGAAAAGGGCTACTTATTGAGGTCATCTTAAACTAGTGACTAGCTCATGGTTCCTACTGTTATTGATATGGGATCCTACATGACATGCATTGCATTCTACATAACATGTAGTACATAAGTGATAATACATAGAATATCTGTAATTGACTTTATATTGCATTGTTATGTATGTAATCCTTTACGTAAATGTAATTCTTTATTTTATAAGTCACCCTAGTTATTGGAATGTTTGTCTCACCCCTCGAGGAAAACATTTACAGGAAATGGGATCCAGTTCTGTGTCGATATGTGTTTATTTGAGAACACATGATATGTTTGGTATATTACCAAGTATAGGATACTAAATGATACCATATGTAATTGTTGTGATGTTTCCTATGAAATATTTGTGTATTTTCTTCCCTTGTGTTATGTGACTTTGACCTCAAGGTTGAATGAGGATATCTTGAGTATAGAGATGTATGATGGGTTAATGTGGAGATATGTGCATGAGTGATGTGATAATGCAAACCATGATGTCTTGTGAAGATTGAGGTAATGGCCATCTTGGTATCTTGGGATTTATGGCCTATTGTTGTTGTAGTGAGTCGAAGCCCCAAGAAATGGGTGGGCCATGTGTATGTTGATAAGTGTGAGTAGTTGTTCTTGTGGTTGGGCTGGAGATTTGGTAAGTTCTGGGGAAAATGTGGATGTAACTCATTAGTTCCGTTTGGGGTCCAAGGTGGTTAAATCTTAGAGAAGTTGTTTCTTTAGGGTATAGCTTCCTTAGACAATGTTTTTAGATAATTTGTGATTTGTTGGAAAAGGTTTGGTGGTTAAAAGATGTGTAGTTTGGAAATAGGGAGATGTTAGAGTTAAGTTTTGACCAAAAGTGATCATTTCAGTCACAGGTGTCCAAAATCTCCATACAAAGAAATTTTGAGATGCAGTCTGTGCCTGTAGTTAGAACTGTATGGTGACCTGTAGGCTTTGGAATCATGTCAATTAGTGTTAGGGAAAAAGTTATGCTCATTCGAAGTTCGCTTGAGTTGATAGCAAATTGCTGTCAAAATAGTATAAGGTGGCATTATGGTGCCACATGGGAGATTGGCCTACTTCATTTTTCTAGTCATCCAGTCATAGTTCAAAGTTCTTGGATCATGTCTAACCTCATTATTTTAGTTTCTCCTTTTGTTTCTCACCTCCATTGTCTTCCTTTCAGCTATTTTTCATTTATTTCTTATTGAATCAGGTTGTCTTCTTGTATCGTTTTATGGTCTTGAGTCTTAGGGTGTTACACCAAGGACTCTTTGTATATCTTTGTCCCTTATGTATGAAGGGGACTACTCCATTTAACCTACATCCAGTCCTCAAGTCACCATTTGAGATTTCTCCATTTCAGTCACAGGTGTCTAAAATCTCCAAATAAAGAAATTTTGAGATGTAGTCTGTGCCTGTAGTTAGAACTGTAGAGTGACCTATAGGCTTTGGAATCATGTCAATTAGTGTTAGGGTAAAAGTTATGCTCATTCGAAGTTCGCTTGAGTTGATAGCAAATTACTGTCAAAATAGTATAAGGTGGCATTATGGTGCCACATGGGAGATTGGTCTACTTCATTTTTCTAGTCATCCAGTCATAGTTCAAAGTTCTTCGATCATGTCTAACTTCATTATTTAGTTTCTCCTTTTGTTTCTCACCTCCATTGTCTTCCTTTCAGCAATTTTTCATTTATTTCTTATTGAATCAGGTTGTCTTCTTGTATTGTTTTATGGTCTTGAGTCTTAGGGTGTTACACCAAGGACTCTTTGTATATCTTTGTCCCTTATGTATGAAGGGGACTACTCCACTTGACCTGCATCCAGTCCTCAAGTCACCATTTGAGAATTCTCCACTATTTCTTGCAAGATTTGAATGAGTTCTTGCAATAACCTCAGTACAACACCAACCCAAGCTTTGAACTGAACAAACACTCTCACTCTTCTCACTCAAGAGTAAAAGCAAATCTCTTAGTGTATCCTCACACTAAGTGCTATCTACAAGTGTATAGAAATATATAGAATGAAAACTCTCTTTCAAAAGAGTGGATATGAAAGTTTAAGTACAATACATGAGCTAAATAGAGGGTAGGGAAGTTTTGAGAGAATCAGTAATTAATTCTGCAGCGTTTTGGCATTTTTATGTTTTTTCTCATTACCCAACATCTTAACGAGATCCTATTTATAGTTTTGGAGCAAAACTATCTGTTGGAAATAAAGATTAGCCGTTATTCTTAGAAAAATAGCCATTCATGTACCGCATTAAATGTATCTGACAGAGGTTATGCGGATAACCTCATCAAGTTATGCAAGTAACGAGTAACTGTTTGCTTTTATTTTCAACGTAGAGCTTTCGTTATACGGATAATCTAGTTAGGTTATGCGGATAACATGCTTCCAAGAATGACTAAGTTTTAGCTCAAAATCATTTTCATAAAAACCTACTCAATTGTTAAGATAACGTTAAGTTTTTCTTAAACTGAATTTTTTTGTAAAATTTAGGTTATCAGGATAACCTTCTTAGGTTATGTAGATAACCTCTCTAGGTTATGTGGATAACCTGTTTACCCAAGAAAAGTCCAAGTACTCTAAAACATAGGTTAGGCGGATAACCTCTCTAGGTTATGTGGATAACTTGTTTACCCGAGAAAAGCCCAAGTACTCTGAAACATAGGTTATGCGGATAACCTCTCTAGGTTAATAGAGAAGAGTCCAAGTGCTCTGTGACATACATTATGCAGATAACCTCCATTGGTTCTGTGAATAACGGACTGTACAGTACAATTGGCCTTCACTATTCACTTCCTTATGCGAATAAGGTACCTACCTTGTCAGGATAATCATCTGGATAGTCTCGAGAACTTGGTCCCCAAGCTGTGTTATACGGATAACCTCAATCTCTTTTCATGAAATTGAAGAATGCACTTTGGAAAAGCTTTAAGATTAAGTCTTTATCCTCATAACCTTCAATGGTTATGCGCATAAAGTAAAATATTTTCATGAAAATAAGGTAAACACTTAGAAATACCTTTGAACTTGAGACTTTATCCTCACAAGGTATCTTTTCATGAAAATCATTTTGAAATTATGAGCTAATTATTAATCATTCAATTAGTCATCTCATTTAATATTGGGTGAATTAAAATTCAAAGCTTAACTACCTCCGTTTACAAATAGTTTCCTAAGACATGTGGAACAATTCTTCAATCTTCAAGAAACTCCAACTTTGTTCTTCACTTTGCTTGAGTTTCTGTGATATGGGATTTCCAAGCTCATTTGTTTAGAATCATCAAAACTATTTGAATTAACATATGTCCCATTTATAGTTATTGAGAATCCGAGGTCTATGGCATTGGTTCAACATGTGTATCTTAATGAGTTAGAACAATGTATAAGGTTATTTTTGGAATTTCGTGTATTAGGTGGTAAAAGGATATATCATCCGATAGGTAAAATTAGGGTTTAAGGGAGTCAAAACCTAAGAGAATGGTTTTCATGGGGTCTCACTTCCTTAAACAATGTCCTTGTACTATTTGTGACCTGTTAGGAAATGTTTGATAACCAAAAGGTCAATAGTTTGTGTTTGGGTAGTTCTAATGTCAAGTTTTAGTATAAATGTGACTATTTCAGTCATAGGTGTCCAAAATCTCCATACGGAGGAATTTTGAGACAAGGTTAGTGCCTTTAGTTAAAGGAAGTGAAGAGTGGCTTATAGACATTGAATTCAAATCGATTAAGGTCCAATTAGAGAGATATGCATGTACGAAGTTTTCCTGAATTGACAGCTAATAGCTGTCAAAATAGCAGTTGGTGGCACCCTAACACTACATGCTAGGCTATGGCGCCACAAGGGAGTTTTGCCTCCCTTATTTTTTTTGTCATCTAGTAATAGTTCAAAGTCCTCTGGTTATGTCTAACTCCTTTTTCTTAGTCTCTCCTCTTGTTTTCTCACCCTTGGTATCTCCATTTGGTTGTTTTTCATTTATGTCTGGTCATGTTGATGCAAGCTATTTCCTTGAAGTCATTTTGTGGCTATAAGTCTTAGGATGTTACGCAGGACCTATAATTGGTTTTTCTTGGGAGTTTGCGAGCCTCTCAGGAGGAGTGAGTTGTAACCTGGAGAGTATGTGATTATGTTTTAACTTATTATCATTAAATTGAATATATAATGATTGCCAAGTATTCAGGCAGATCTTAGTAGATATATCACTTATTAGTGTGCTGATTATGGCATTGAGACGATATGGTCATGATATCATAATGGGATGTTATTGTAGATGTCCAAAAATTAGAAATGTAAATAGATTTAATAGTTCAACTTGAATTTTATAATAATATTTTACATAGTATTGATAGTTTAGTTTATAATTTGCCTTTGGTTACTGAAATTATTATCTCATCCCATAATTTGTATTTTTCTTAGATGATAACTTTAGTTTAAGCATGGGAAAGCAACCAGAGAAATACCCTTCTACCTATCTCATATGGAGGTATTTGTAATAGTTACTTAGTACATTTTCCATCTCCTAAACTTATGTACATCATATGAAAGTGTCAAAAAGTGAGTGTCTTGAGAATGATTACTTTGATTATTGCAATGATCTAATATGAATTATATTATGACTGAAGTTATTGCCAACAGAGTATTGAATCCTAAGCTATTATTGTTGTGGTTAGTTTTCTTCGGTGTTTTGAATGGATTTGAATTGGTGGGCTAAAAAAAAAAAATTTAAGTCTCTAGTTGCTTTACTGAACTTGGCTTTTGTAATATAAATACTCATTTGATTATTATTGTTGTTGTTGTATTTGTTACTAGAAATGCTAAAATTTAAATGTTTAAATATATTTTCTTTGAGAACTATTAGATTATAGTCATTCTCCTACCGAAATTTTAGTAGAAAGGCTCATAATTCAATTGTCTTTAAATTTTTTTGGCTTGGACTTGAATTCAGTTAAAAAATATCTTTTTATGAAGATTTGAACTAATAAATACCAATTTTTTATAATTAAGTTAAATCACACCTAATTCTTCAATTAAAAATTTAAGATGTTACATTATCTACACATAATTCAAAGTTTGAAGATGTAGTTGCACCAAAAAAATGAAGTTTAAAGGGGTATATAGTTAATAATATATTATGCTTTATTAGTGAAATAACAGAATAACTGATGGTAGGAGGGTTATTTGCACAATCTTAAAAGTTTAGGAGGTTTATTATCAAGTTTTAAAAGTTAAGGTTATTTGCACATGGTTCAAATTTTAAGGGAATTCTTATAATTTGCCCTTTTTAAAACATAGTTTAGATTAATTTTAATTTTTTAAACTAAAATATTCCTCTAAAGGTTAATATGTCAGAAGAATTTTTTTTTGGTAATTATATTCTTAAATTTTTCATCACTAGAGGTACAATCTTATGAACTTCAGTTTTGATTTTTAGCCCCTTCATTGATTAAAATTTGGATTTTGATACATGCTTCTTTGTTTAGATTTCTTATATTGGCATATATGTTATTTTTTCTGAACAGATTATATTTAAATATATACGAAAAGAGCTTTTAAATGCACAAATATCAACTAGACAATATTACATATGGCAAACTTCAAATTTGGATTCGGTGGTTAGCCCTTGGTAGCTTAAACACATGAAAAATTTCTCCTAGCTATTTACTAGAATATTCCTATATCTAGACTCAATAAATTCTGGAGAGAAATGTTATTGAAAGGAACATTTAAAGACAACTTGGAAAATAAAAGCTTTTGAGTCACCTGCTGCATTGATGGTCGAGATTTTGGTGAAGGAAGCAAGCATGCTAATGCAATTGCAGCTAAAAGAATCACTTCTTGTGCATCTTTTCCCGACGGAAGTGAGAGACGTGGATCTAAGACGTCTTTTAACAAAATGCTTTTGGTATGGGCCTTTGACAAAGACAATATTATATCTCCTGGATGTCTTCCAATGATTGTTTCCAATACCACCATTCCAAAACTATAAACATCACATTTTTCAGTCACAACTAAGGTGTATGCAAGCTCTGCAATGAACCAAAAATTAAAAAATAATGTAATTATCCCAAAGTAATTGTATAAATCAAATACATCCCAATAAGAGGAATAGTTAAAAAAGCAAAAAGCTAACCTGGAGCAACATAACCATAAGTACCAACTAAAAGAGTTTGATTGGATGAATCAGGATCAAGGATTTTAGCTGTGCCAAAGTCTGATACAAAAGCCTCCATCTTTGAGTTTAGCAATACATTACTACTTGTTATGTCTCGATGGATAATTGGAGGAGTATAATCATGATGCATGTAGAACAAAGCATTTGCTATTCCTTTAATGGCATTAACCCTTTTGCTCCAATCCAACTCTTTAGCTTCATCGTCATTACTCAAGACATAAAGAAGGCTTCCTCTTTCCATATATTCATAGATGAGAAACATGCATTGATTATGCAAACAAAATCCATGAAGCTTTATAACGTTACGATGCCGAATTTCAGCCAATATCTTCACTTCATTATAAAAGCTTTTAGCAAAAGATGGGTTTTTGGATTCTCTTCTATGAAGTTTTTTTAAGGCTACAATTCTGCCACTAGGAAGTTGTCTTATGAACACTTCCATAGGCACCAGTTCCAATACAATATTTGATGTCAAAGTCCTCTATTGCTTCAATAATATCTTCAAATGCAATCTTACCATCATAATTCCATATGGAAAACAAATCCCCATTCTTTGTCTCTATGTTCTCGATGTTGGATTTCTTGTTCTTTTTAAAAAACTTGAACCGGATGAAACCCGCAACAAATATGATGGCAAGAAAAATTGTTAAAGGAATAATGATCTTCAAGAATGACACTAGACTTTTCCAAGAACCATGCATATTCACTGGACTTTTAGACGAATCATATTCATTCTCTAGACCAGGTAATTTTTTATTACCTTTTAAAATGTCACAGGGCAAAGAGCTACAAACTTCACTTGGAACGGAGCCGCTGAAAAAATTGTATGACAAGTTGATGAACTCCATCTTACCAAGTTCTATAGGTATGTTGCCAGAGATATTATTGTAACTCAAATCCATGCGACACCTTGTTGGAGATGAGCATAAGCTAGGTGGTATTACTCCATTGAATTTGTTGTGACTGAAGTCACCATCAAAATCGAAATCATTCTCAATGTTGGGTATACTTCCACTTAGCCTGTTCTGGGAGAGATTTAGAGTAAAAGAAAAATCGAGATATCCAATTTCTTTTAGTATGCTACCACTTACTTTATTTTGGGAGATGTCAAGTTCTACTAAATTTGTCAAATTTAAAATTGAAGAAGGGATCTCACCAGTGAATATATTTGATGACAAATATAAGCTCTCGAGTTTGCCTAAAAAACTGAAAGCTGAAGGAATAGATCCACCTAAGTTGTTTTCACTCAAATCCAACTTTTGTAGTCTACTGAGGTTGGTAAGGGTTGAAGGTAATTCACCAGTAAGATTGTTATTAGACAAATCCAAGAGAATGAGATTTTGAAGAACTCTTATCTGAGATGGAATGGTACCTATCAGACCCATTCCATTAAGGTACAGACCTTGAAGATTGGGAAATGCTGTGAAGTTGAAATCTGCTAGCTGAGGCTGCTGTGGAGTGATGCTTGGTGGCCGTATTATAACGATGCTTCCAAATTTATTGCAATATATGCCTTTCCATTCACAAGGGTCTGAGATATTGTTGTGAATATTGTTGATATTCCACCATTTGATCTGAAGCAGAGCACGTTTCTCCTCAGCTATCATGGCAGTAGCAGTATGGAACAAAGTAATGGCAAGGCATAACAGTAATACCACCATTACAGTCGTTGCTGGAGATATGGACATAATATTGGAGAAGACCATCTTCAATTGATTAGTTTATGGAAAGTGATCACCGAATGAGTCCAGAGGCAGGGTCTTTATGGAAAAGGTTGGTCACTATGAAAGCTAAATGACCAAAGCTTATCTTTCACTTTCTGAATTGTCAATGACGTGCCAGATGGGTTAGTGATTTTTTTGTAAGTCAGAGTCTCACACATTAATTACCAACAACTTCTCTGTCTTTCACTTGAAGAATTTTCCAAACGTTCACACTGAAATTATTATCAATGGAAAGGTCTTTATCTTTCACTTGAAGACTTTTCCAAACGTTATGTGGCACTGGACTTGTACAGACACAATTGATTGAAGAAGCCTTGCAACTGGGTGATTTTGAATACCTAATTACGCGTGAGATAGAATTTCCGAAAACAACTGTATTTTGAAAAATCAAAGATAGAATTGTCGCGTGAGATGAACACCACAGCATTCTGTTCCCATGAAACTTTGGAAAATAACTCATATAAATATATATATATATATATATCATTTAGTCATATTTTAACTTCTCGAAAAATTCAAACAAAAGTTCGGAGGTCCATTAGTAATAATAAAACTGCCTTAATCTCTCTCACTTGGTCTTTCTTAATAGTTCTAATGTCACTGTACTACCCAGAAACTTCATTGAACTAACACCAATTAATGATGGATCTTATAATATAACATTGAAAAATAGATGAGTATGTTTAAAATTGATAGGGGTTAATTAGTCCAGAATATATATGGGTTCAACCACATTATGAGACTAAAGGATTTTTGGTTCGAAATTAATTCAATAATAATAGTTTTTTTTTTCATATTATGATTTTTTTTTATTTGATCCACATCATGACAGATGAGAAAATAGACATGGAAGACTGAATTTGGTAGTCATTTCTAGTTATGAGGGTCTTCCACGTGTGAGATGGGATCATGCCCGAGTTATAAAGATGAATGCACTATTCATAACACACTCTAACTTTCTTCCTTTTCCTTTTTTTTTTTTTGGCAACAGACAGAAACCGTTGCTATAAACCGAATTGCGAACCAAAATGCCATTGTCACAGGGGAGTAGTTTATGCCACCGTAACCTGATGTCTAAGACAATTGATTTTTTAGACTTTCTGGTTATGGATAGCAAAACCGTTGGCTGTAGTTGGAAAAAGTTTAGAGGTCGATTAGTAATATATATATATATATATATATTGGAATGTACTTGTGAATGCAGCTGATTTGGACCAAAACAAAACTCGTTCAAGCTTTTTCTTTATCGTGTTGGTTAACGGATAGGATGTTCAATGTGATTTTTTTAACTTATTATATTTTAATTGTTCATATAAAGTTTTAAAATATATTTCAAATATTATATCATATTTTTACTCAAAATATGCTAAATATTTTTTTCAATATCAAAATATTTTAATCCTTTAAAAAAGTTAAGGAAGAATTCAAAAAGTCCACTGTTAAAATGACGTTGGTGAACATCAAAGGAGTACATGCATATATTAGCTAGCTTTTCTATAATTTATTATAATTAAATATGAGGATAAGTGATTATGTTAAAAATAATTTATATTTAGATGTTTTTAATTAAAAAGTAATTTTAAGAAAATAAATGTATTTAAATTTTGAGATTTAAATGGTTGTTAAGTGAATAATAAAAATAAGAAGGGAAATAAATGATTATAGGAGGAGAATTGATTATTATGGACTGAAAAAAATAACTTTTCTTAAAATTACTTATTTAAAGTATAACTAATTATTAAAATGGATATTATTTTTAATAAATTTTAAAAATAAGCAAGTATAAGTTCCATAATCACTTATTCTCTTTATTCAAAAATGCCCATAGTCAATTGAATCATAATGTGTGAGATGGCCTCTTTACTATATCAAGCGTAATTGGCCCCGCACAATTGGAATACCTGACATTTCAAAGAACTGCATCACACAAATTAATGACAATATCTCAAATCTCAGGATATCCTTTTGACTCTTGCAATGTTGCTTTTCTTTTGTTCTGCCGCCTTTTTTGACCTCTGTGGCTTGTACATTCTTTAGTATATTGAATTTCCTCCCCTCCCGAAAAAAATAAGCCTATTTCAAAAAAGATGATTGTTAATGGTCTTAGTCAATATTACAATCTTCAGTAAATAAAAAAAAAATTGAGGTCCAGCGACAATGGCGTGAAATTACCATGTGAGATCAACACCACAGTATAATGGGGACCCATGAAACTTCGAAAAATAACTCATTATCTTCAACATTATTATGACAGTAAGTTGCATCGTTTCTTCTTCAATATTGCGATATCTTTTAAATTTTTAACATATAATACAGGTCAATTTTAATAATACCCACTAAAATATCCCTCACAAGATTAATGTTCTAAAGCAAAATTTAACAATTAAACTAAATTGCAGTTTAACTTACCCTATTGATATTATTGAAATTTGAGAAAAAAGATCTTTGTGTAACAAAAGGTGGAACCCGTATGTGATACAAAATTTGAAACAAGTCATCTTATTCATGACTAATGAATAGTGAGAGTTTGTATTAATTTTTAATATATATTGATATATTGATTGGTTTATTCTTATTATTTATTATTTATTATTTATCCATGACATATGCACATAAACAAATACCTGAATAGTTTCGAACACAATCAGAATCCCAGATGACAGTTTTAAGAGCAGTTCTTATCATTAACTTCTCCCATAACCACCCTTTTTCGAGATTGGTCAGAATTTCCTTCAGCACGTTTCTTCCTTCAACTATAAGAGGACGTGGAATGCTATCAACTCAGAAGAGTATCCCAGACTGGATAATCTCTACTTTCTACTGTAGAACCAAGTGGACTTCTTGCATTAACCTCAGATTCCTGCATCGGACAAGTATATCATGTTTGCATGTCATCCAAAGCTATAGAAGAACCTCTTTTTTTTTTAATTATATAGACAACAAAATCAAACGTCAAGTGCAAGAAAATGTACGTCTTTGCTGTCGCAGGATTACGATTTTCAGCCCCTTTAATCCAGACATAGCAGACCTATAAACAGGGATATCAACGTATCATTTGCACAAGGTTTAACAACATTCGTAGAGAATTTTTTTGTTCTTTTTTTGGGTGATTCTTCATGAAGAAATTTCTATTACTTAAGACCTGAAAGGTAATTTTCAACCAAATCCCCTGGTCACAAATCAGTTAAATACTTGAGACTCTACACTGATGTGTCTGTTAAATGCTTCAGGGCAGTTTTTGTTGATTCATAGTAAGACGATAAAGAAGAAAACAGTTTTGAGAAGTGTGGTGCGTGTAACTTAAAGGTAGTTTTGTTGCAAAGAAATGCACATATTTTAAAGGGAACCTCCTTTTCATTACGTGTATTGAAGCATAGAGTGATGTCCAACTCTTCCTTTGGAGCGCTCATGAATGTTTCGAACTAAAATGGAAAGATAGCAGCGCAATTTCACCATTTAGGAACTCAAACGACAATTCAGCATAAATACTTCGGAGTAAAATGGGGAAACAGATGAAAAGCAACATCTTACGGGAAGGGTGTTTAAAGAGTTGACTCAGTATATCTCCATCGCCATCAGGCATTTGAAAGTAAAGTTTTTACTCTGTTGGCTGTCATCCAGATGATGCACCCCAACTCTACCTTCAATCGATCCAACCCGCACTGGTAATATCATAAATTCAAGTCACTAATAATAAATAAAACAAATTATTTATTAAAGTATTTTTGAGGGATCAAATATTAAATATAATTAATTAAATTTTAAAAAATAAAAATCTTGCATTAATACCAATATGGGATGTTTTAGAATTTAGTTTGGAACAAAATCTAAAAGTTTTCCCCTGTGCGAAACTGTGACTTTTTGAAGCAGAACTTTGATCAGCAATGATTATACATAGCAGGACGGCGTATTTTCAGGTACCCAAACTTGCAGGCACCTGGTGATGAACCCTCAAAAATATAGGGCAAATAACCAGTGGCTTTTTTGTATCTCTGCTGAACCTGAAATCAAAGAATACAATGCACACAGTATATCATTAACCTCCTTGGTCAACACTATTCTGCTAAGACATCACATTACTAGTGATGACATCAAACATGTATGACAAGAGGAAAAAGTCTCGTGATAAAGAAAGTCTGAAAAGTTGAGATCATTTGGACCTTTATGTTTCGGAATATTGCATCATTATATGAAGTCAGACAAACTATATATATATATATATATATATATTTTTTTTTTAATTAAAAGGGTTTGACTCAAAGGTTATAAAAATAGGTAGACTTTTCTCATTATAATATTGTGTGTGTGAGAGAGAGAGTTCAATTCGTAATAAAATAAAATTACCTAAAAAATTTGTTGATTGCTTTTCAGACAATTCCTACCAATTACACAAACTGTCCCACCAGAACCCCCACCAGTGATCTTGGCTCCGCATAATGTATCACCTTCAACTATAGATGCTGCACTATGCTGCACGTCTTGAACCAACTGTACAAGTCTATCTGTTCCATCAGACCCAAGTCCGCAAGCACTGTAGCTGTCGTGGCACTGCAAATCAAAGCTATTAGTCAGAAACTTTTTTCTTTAGTCTAACCAAATTAATGGGGAAACCTACTTTGCTAAAAGGAATTTATTCTGTCGTCAACTATGCACATGTTAAAAGCTAGAGAGTTCCTTGTCATGTAATAAGGCAATTATTCAGAACAATGTAACCAAACCTGCAAATGCTTAGAAGCCAATATTTCAAAAATGTTGATCCAAAATTTGATTATTACATTTTCGTTTAGCATTGGCAAGAGTAATATGCAAAAATGAGGGTTTCCATATAATCAAAATGAAACTACACGTTTTCATACCTGATAAAGCAATTCTCCAAGGGCTGAAAGTTGATCAGTCGAAGTTGCCGAGGTCGACAGTGTTTTGAATGTCTGCATAATATATATCAGCGGGAAATTATAAATAGTAGTAGGACCATAGAAACAGGCAAATCAAAATTCATTGTTTTATGTATTTGTCGATTCTCCTTTGATTTATTGGAGTTTTTAGTGTTTAAGATCCTTGCACTGATTTTCTCTAATAAAATCTCCTGTTCAATCTTTCCAAAGTCAGCTTCTATCATAAATTGATGAAATTATGTACATGACAGGAAAACTATATGATGTATAATAACAGACAAGAATTACTTAATGAGAAAACAGAATGCGTAAAGCAGCTAGTTGTCTTCATTTCTATTTGGAGTACAGGAAAACTATAGGTAGGTTAATGTTCTGGGCTATGGAGTACAGTAAAATTAAGCCGCATCTACATGATTCAAATGTACAAGCTTATACTGCCCTGACTACAGAATGAACTTGAATTATATGGTCAAGATAAAATTTTCATAAGTAGCAGATTTAAAGAATAGAGTACCACTAAAACACTTCTTGAGTTATATATTGCAAAGTCAAACAGAACCATAAATAGTAATGAACCCTTTTAATGTTGCAGATAATAATGCATAATAAGGCCAAAAAAATAGCAAAATTTAGTATATCAAACATTCCTTTGTATGTAAGAAATTGATAACCAAGAGTTAACCTTGAGATGGAAATTTTCATAAATAGGGTGTACTGTTGGAGCTCTCACTGCGTAAGTCCGCTTTTCATCAATAACAGTGACAGGATCATTGTGATCAGCAAATTTCTCCAAAAATGTCCCACCAACAATGTACTCAGGAATATTCTTAGCATAGAGAGCCTCATATCTGTAAATAAGAAGGCATATAGCATTGTTTAAATCTGAGGCAGCTGGAAACATGATTGCTCTGTTACAAACACTACACTGTAGGCTGTGACTGTGATTTTTTTTTTTTTCAAAATCACACAATACCACTGCAGCTTGTTGCAATTGCAAATAAGGTTTTATTGCAAAGCAACGCCAATATTTAACATTCCACAAATACAGCATGATGTGCTTTGTGGCTACCATTGCAACAGCAATATGGTGCCCTATCAAGTGATGTGGTGCGCAATTTCAAAACTTGGCATAAAGAGGCAACTCCATCTTTACCTTATGGTAGAAAGGAGTGATACTGATGCATAAATGGATAAGGCAAGGAAGAAATGAAACATGTCCCCCAAAAAAAAAAGAAACAAATAAACAAAAATAAAACTGAACCTCAGGAATTGATCATATGAGAAATTTATCTACTACTAGAATCTACAGTCTGTCACTCATGGCAGCCTTTCAAAGTCAAAACAAAATAAACCCCAAAAGAAAAAAAAAAAAACAGAGAGAGCAGGGGACTTGACCGGTGAGGTGACAAATTGCATAAGTAATCTAAAGAGGCTTCTTTGCTCATTAGTTCTATATCATCATTCTCCAGTTCACCATGGTTCAACCCATTTGGAAGCGTCTCAGCCAATATCTCAGAAGCTTTGGTTTTTATCATTTTCCGACCCATAAAGGTGCCAACTCTAACAGATCCATAGTCTGCGCCTCCAACACTAATATAGAAGACCGATAAAATAGTTCAGCAAAAGGAGAGTAAGGATGAAAAAAGTGGCTGTTGACATTAAGGTCAGTGATGATTAGCAAAATGACAAGTAAGACAGATCTACATGAAAGCTGCATATCCAAAGAAATAAAATTAAATAAATCTTCTACCCTTGTAGAGGCCTAGAGTTGTATAACATCCTTTTCATCCTGTAAATAGCATGTCCACCCTACATTACTTTCTTACAAATAACCTACAAAACCAGACACTATGATTTATGACGTGAAGCGGACTACCATATACTGATGGAAAGGCAAACCAACTGACTTTTCTAAATTCAGCACTTTGGTCCAGCGTTTTAAATTGTTCCTCTGATCATTCAGTTAAATCCTCAATTTGGTGAATACTGTTTGCAGTCAGGTCAATAGTTCCTGTGGTTCTCTGGATATTATTATGCATGATTTTAAATCATTAGAGAATAGAGAACAAGTCATAAAGAATTCAGCTACTACCTTTTTCGCCTGGTTCCATCAATGCCAGAAATAAGCTCATTTGCTTCAGATGAAAATTTGTGCCGCCAAGGTTTACCCTTTCCTTTCTTTAAGTGCTAAATCTTACCACTCAGCCCTACCTTGAATATTAGAAACTTATGGCATTTTATTTGAATTTTCCTAGGAAGCCACTTGAAGTCTATTCTTACTAACGCCAGCTAATTACATAGTCCAAAAGACCTCTTTGTTCCTACCTTGAAACTTGTGAAACTCAGATCAGAACCTAGGCTTCAAAAGTCTTTTTTTTTTTAATTGCTGTCAGCTGATGTCTTGAAACATAGGATTAATAATTACAGGCAAGAGGCAACTGATAGCCGAAAAGCAGAAGAGGATGTATACAGGAAAATTTTAGATAATGCAGGCTACCTGTGTTTTATCCCAGAATCAATTCCCCAGAACCGGATGTGATTGGGAATTTCTACAAGACCAAGAATTTCTGCAGGCTGCACCAATAACAGGCAGTAACAAAAAAATCTTCATAAAGACTAAGGAAAAAAATAATTTTGTTTAGCTTCAACTGATGCCCACCTGGCAAATCATTGCAAGAAGTTTGTTGGCTTCACCACATGCTGAAGTCATTTGACCCATGACACCACAAGGAGCTCCAACAATGTGATTTTCAACCTAATTAAATGTTTAAAATAAAAAGTGAAACTACATTCTAGGTACAATGGATGCCAGGCAATTTATACCACTTAATTGGAAATCAAATTGATTTCAGAAAATGTCAAACCTTCTGGCATAGCAGCGCCAGATCTCTCGGGCTGATATTCAGTCCTGCATAACAGTGATAAATTTATGCATTTAATGTTCAGTTGAACCGAAAAAAGAAAAACATGTCCTGACCATCGAAATGTTCCCAAGAATAAAAATGTTTTATGTCAAAGGAATTTTTCCGTAAATGTCACTGAATCAAGGTTAAAAAATTCGAAGGGATCTCCAAAATGGAACAACTTAGCGTTGCCTAAATATCTTTTTAGAATGTGAGAGAAAGATCAATTTGTCAAAAAAAGATAAAAAATTTATATTTAGCAGTAGAAAATTATAAGTTTACAAAGCATGATTACCATGAGCAACTGCTTTAGCTTGCATGCTAGCAACCTCCACAGATGCAGAAGATGAAACACCTTTTCCTTCTGGGACAGCAGAAGAAACCTATTCATTTTTGTTCAGATATCTAGATGTTAGCAAAGTAGAAGGAGATAAAGTAAGTACTGAGTAGGGCACACATAGGCCTGGATAGTGGTTATTACACATTAATCCCAACATATTCTCCATCTTTTGCCAATAACAGTTCTAATCATACAAAAAAATACCATAAAAAAGAAAAAAAGACATGGTGACAAAAGGGAGATCATGGAAACTTGAAAGGCATTATCCTTTTAACAAATTTAAATGAGGACATTCAAATCAGTGGAGTGAGGCATGGGTGGTGTAAGGCAAGCATGGGCTGCATCCTGAATGAAACCATGTAACATAGGCATAACTTAAAAGATATAGGCTGGTGAATGAAAACATATATCACCGAAACAGCTTGCTTGACCTAGACCATCAAAGCAATAGATATTGATTAAACGGGCATTTGATGGTTTGCATAGCACCATTGATCTTCACAAGTTCTAATGGCTTTACGTCAATCTTCATGGCAGTCATATTTATCTAAATGCTTTTTTTTTTCCAAAGTATAAGGCATAGCAACTTCACATCATGCACTCAATGTGTAATGCATGCTAGTAATAACACTACCAGCAAGCTAAATTCATCATTAAACCATTAGAAATTACATCAAACAAAACGTCATTATATTATCAACATCTGTAGCAAATTGTCTCAGCCATCAATATGATATTTTGTCTGCCATAGTAAATATAACCATAAGCCACTAAGAACAAGAATGATAGCTACCAGCATGCTGACACTATCTTCAAAACGTATGTCCAACTCATTCATTAAAACCAAAATTGCTCAAGCAATATATGCTGCCCACCTCTTGTAGTAATCATATTAGTATGATAAAATAAAATGCCAGAAATGCATACAAAATCAAGTGTAAGTGATACACACTTTTGGGAAGGATATTGAGAAAAGTATTTCCTTGCTTTTTCGTATGAGATTGGCTTCCCTCCATCCATAAAGTCAGACAAATCCATGTCAAAGGTTGGACCTCAATTGCTTAGTTCGGAGCCAAATGATACCTGAGACAGTCCAAATTTTATGAAATTGCTGAATAAAAGGAGTAATTATTTCCAAGATTCAAAGAAATAGCTAAAATAATTAACATTTCCGCTTCAGTAGATAAAATCTTCCTCCCATAAATATTCTTCAATTATCATGCATCAGCCTGAGCATGCTTCCACAGCCTATGCTTACTTGGATGGATTCTTTGCAGAGCAACATGGCAGGCTTCTCTTATTGGCATCTGAAGTAAAATGAAATGAGAGAGATGTAAGAGGGGGGTAAAAACCTGTCCAGAAATTTAAGAAATAAATTTCCAAGCTTAATAGCATTTTCAGGATTGACCATTATTTATTGAAAATAAAAAGTATTTGATATTTTTTTATGCTTCTATCATACTATTCCTAATAGATAAATAAGTATTGATCATTGGCATGCTAGATTTGTTATGTTATAATATTACTTATCATTAATCTACCAGTCTACTTTTTTTCTCTCACTTTTTCATTTGTATTGTTTCACCTTTCATCAATAAAGCCTCTTTTTATCCCAAAAAAGAAAAAGAAAAAAAGTTATCTGCCTTATCTACCACTTTCTCCTGACTTCATTGCTTGCCTTTAAACGCTATCAATGTCAACAAATTCTGTTTTACAGTTGCAACGGTTAAGAACATCAGATTTATTGTAATACATTTTTTTTGTCTGAAAATGCTGCTGTAAGTGACCAGCTTCAATAATATTAAAAGAGGAGTGGCAACAATGGGCTTAAATTCTGCTTCGTCTGTTCATGCTGTTTCTCATTTAATTTAGCATCTGTAATAGAAAATGGAAATATTGGCAAGGAATATGAAGTAATGTCACCAAACAAAGAAAGAGTGATACAATTCTTTATTTGATAGGACTATCAAAATCTTATCGTTCTACAGGATGCATTAGTTGAATTTACTGATACTAATTTCAAAGTTTTAGGTTTATATAATTAATATTACAATAAACTACACAGGTACATGGTTAAGTTGACAGTTTAAGATTTATATGGATGAAATCAAATGCAACTGAAAACTAAAATCCTAAGCATATAGAACGATAAAACCTGCAAGACAAGGCTTCCAGAGTAGTCAGCAATTCCACCTATTCCATCTAACCTTCCCGGAGCTCTTGTCACAAAAATTTCTTCCTGTACAGGGAAAGGAACATAAATAAATTACCAACATACAAAGGCATCTAAACCTAATAATTTTTTTCTTATCATGCAAATGAATGATTTATTCAGTAATCCTGTTTTTAGAAGGTTGCTAGTTGCTATCAAAAATTAATTTTCAGATGAAATAAACAATACCTCGAAGTTGAAGAGGCTAGCAGCAGCCTTACGCTCACATGTTGAGTGTTTCTTATGCAGTTCAGGTAAAGTCTTTAAGAAAGCCACGGTGTCTGGAAGACCTCTAACATCTCCATGAAGAATCTCAAAATGTTCATTGTGCCTGAAGAAAAAAGATAAAGAAACAGTTGGAAAAAAAGTTACCTAGTCAAGATATAACCATGAGTACAATTATTAATTCTCAAGGCATTGAAAGAAAAGTGATACTCACGAGCTGAATTTGGAACGCTCATCAAATACTAAGGAAGGTGGGGATGGGTGTCCAAGCGGATTCTCAGCAGTTGCATACCATTCTGGGATTGCAATATCTCGTCCAGGGCACATTTGAAGTTGATACCCAAGAACTATAGCATCACGCAATCTTCTTGCACCACTAAGCTATATTTTGCATAATTAAAATATAAGTTTCATTTCTCTCTCCAAAATATCAAGAAACAAAGATAATAAAGATTAGCCAAAGCTTGAAAATTATATAACATAAACTAAGACTGCAATTTAAAGGCATCAAAGTCCCTTTAACTTGTCTGATGCATAATTTTTCCCAAAAGCTGTTTCCTAAAGGATGTGAGTGTTAGGTTTAATGTAGTATAAGTTTTGATGTTAACAAATATAGAGAAATAAGGAATAAAAATATCATATGTGTCTAACATATATAATATTTTTTAAAAAAGTAAAATATGCATTAACATAAATTTAATTAAGACTATAATGCATATATCATGATATGTGTAAATATATCTACTATGTTTTTACAATGAATAATATATTTTGGATATATAAATTGGACTAACTACTTGGCTTGTAAGTGTAATACATTAAATGTAGGATTGTCCAAGAATGAAGAGTGAGCATTGGAATAAAGAAAAGAAAATCAATATCATGACTCACTCAAAGAAGAAGAAGGAAAAGGATGCTCCAAGATGTGAAGAATTCAAGTGTCAAAGAATTGAAGATCAGAATGGAGCATGCCAAAAAGGAAATGATCGAGTGAAAGTAAAGCTCAATCTTTGAAGACCTAATCATTAGGTATATTTTGTTCTTACTTAGGTCTTGAGGTGATTATAATTTTTGAAATTTACTTAATCTTGTTACCATATGTTTTTAACGTATTAGATTAAGTAAATATGATGTTAGCATATATTAGAATTGAAAAATAATCGCTAACAAATGAATTTTGTGTTTGCCTCATATTTTCAAAATGGTTTTAATGAAAAAGTTTGCCTTATGCGCATAATGTTTAGAAGTTATAGGGATAAAATCTCAATCTCAATGCTCTTCTAAGTGTTCTCTCTTCGATTTCATGAAAAGGGTTGAGGTTGTTCGTATAACATAGGTGTGCACCATATCCTCGGCTCTGTCTAGGTCGTTATCCTGATAAGGTGCCTACCTTATTCGCATAAGGGAGTGAACAGTAAAGGTCACTTATACTATACAGCCCGTTATTCGCACATAACATGTGTTACAGAGCGCTTGGACTTTCTTTTGTTAAATAGGTTAGCCGCATAACCTAGAAAGGTTATCAACATAACCTATGTTACAGTATTCTTGGACCTTCCTCTGTTAAATTCGTTATTAGCATAACCTTGAGAGGTTATCCTGATAACTTACATTTTTCATAAACTTAGTTTGTGCTAATTAAACGTTATCCGAACAAGGAATAACATCCTAAGAGGTTATTTTAATAATTCTCGAAGGTATCTAAGTTTGTGAGACGTTATTCGAACAACTAAATAGGTTTTTATGAAAATGTTCTTAAGTTAAAACTTAGTTATTCTAGAATGAGTGTTATCCACATAACATAACCTAACTAAGATATTCGCATACTGAAAGTCTAACATTGAAACTAAGAGTCAACGGTTACTTGTTGTTCACATAACTTGAGGAGATTATCCACATAACCTCTGTTAGACGCATTTAATGCAGTAAGTGAACGGGTATTTTTCTGATAATAACGGCTAATTATTGCTTTCAACGGATAGTTTTGCTTTCAAATTATAAACAGAATCTCATTTGAACTTATGGGTAACAATTTTAAGAGAGTTTATGTTAAAATGATGTTCATGTACATAAAATATTTCTATGTCAACATTCTCTGAAAAACCCACCTCAATAGAGTGAGCTTTCAATGTATCATTTACTTTAACAGAGAGTTTTCATTCTGTATTTATTTTTTTCTACAAACTTCTAAGTAGAATCTTAATGTGGAAAAACACTAAGGGTATTACACATCATTGTAAGGGTGTGGGGAGAGTGGCTTCACAAGTGCCTACTAAAACTTGTGGGATGTACTAAAACTTCACAGGTGCCTGGATCAACCCTGTGGGATATAGTGAAAAATTTCAAGTGGTGGCTTGAGTACTGGATGTAGATCAAGTAGTTGGGCTGAACCAGCATAAATTGCTGTGTTACTCTCCATCTTCTCTATTTAATTGCTACACTTAACTCTCTCTGTTCATCCCTATTTTGTTACATATTTGGTGAATTTGGATTGTGATCCAAAAAGAGTGAAAATCTTACATCACCTAATTCACCACCTCCTCTCGGGTGACCAGCTAACCTAACAGTGAGCTGCCACCTATATTTTTAAGACATTTATGAACAAACCATCAAGGTGCAGAAGCAATGAAATCTGAAAATGGGTTAAGATGGAAAATTCAAATACACCGTAAATTGTGATGAAATGGCTTATACAATGAAATTGAAAATGAAAAAACTTTAGGGTATCATTTAAATTGTGAAATACAATTAGCAGGTCCGAAAAATTCATCTCAAAGAGTAGGTTAGTTACCTAAAGCTTTGTGTTAGTATATTATCGGTTAAGAAAATTGCAAATAAGTCAAGCTTTTGATATTGTGTTTCAAATTTCTCACAGTATCTACTAGGTTGATTTGGCTGTACATGTTAACTCTTCAGGGATCATTAATGACTTGGTCTTCAAGGTAAAAGTTGCATGGTTTAGCACTTCAACTGATTAGCCAATGCATTGACAATGAGATTACCAACAGCTAAAAAACACACAACGGTAACATTGTGGAAAAATATAAAAAGGGTAGAAACTCCTATTATTTCTAATGTTATTTATCCCTGTTACCTTCATTTTTCTGCCCTATATTTACTTACATGACTTCTTCCCCTGCTTCTATGAATAACAAATCACTGGTTTCTTCTGTGCTGATGCATACAAGACTTTTTGAAGAGTCAATAATGCAAGAGAAAGAATGTACCTCTCCACCATTGATGCCTCTTTCATAGCATGGTTTCAAAGTCATTATGTAACATCTCAAGAAAGTTAAAATATGTAGAAATATATAGAGATTTTGTAAAAATGGATAAATACCGTTTTGTGTGAAAAAGGGTAAAAAGATCATTTTTCCTGGTTGAATGAAAAAATGAAAAAAATTATATTTTTATCCTCAAAGATTTATGGAAATGATATTCACGTCCCAAAAGCATTAAAATGTATGGGAGAAAGAAATAGAAAAGGATTGGGAAAAATTACACTTAAATACCCAAAAGTTTTAGAAATTATAATTTAAATCCCGGATCAAGGGTAATTTTGTAAATATGTAAAATTACTGTCAAAACGAAGCTCTCGATGAGAGAAGTCCAATGGTATATGGCACTGACGGTTAATGTTCAAGAATAAAGAAATAATCAATGCCAGGTGTCTAAAAGTAATAATAAACCGATAAAGTAAACTGTGGGCCCTACCGGTGGTTAAAAAGAAACCGAGTCTGGATATGGGCCATACACAGATACCATTTGGGACAGGATAATTATGGAAATATAAAAATAAAATTAGAATAGTCTTGTGTCCCAAAAATGATAAATTACTATAAAGACAATTTTATCGGTATGATTAAAAAGTACCCAGATTGAGGTATATCTGGATTAGGAAAATTGGACAATTTTTTGACACATTTTTCTCTCTCTTATGTGTGATTTGCTGCAGCCAATTGTCCAAATTATTTAATGATTTTTGAAGGAAAACTTCTTAAAGAAGGAGACCAAAAAGTAAGCATGGTTACTTTTGCTAATTAATCATGATTAGCCATATCATTAACCACCTAATTAAGTCATTTAATTGCCTTCTTTCCTCTGCATTTTCATGCGTGAACCAGTAGCTAAACCAAAGGAAGAAAACGCAAGAAAAGGAAGGGGAAAAAGAGGAAGAAAAGGAAGAGGAGTCAAAGCAAAATTGAAACACAAATCGGTAAGCTTCTATGTTACTACCCTAAACTTACTATCCATGGTTTTGAAAGCATGATTTATGGTTTAGTTTTCTTCCTTTACACCTTAGGGTTTCGGTCAAATTGGGTTTTAGCATAGGAATGAGTTTTGGACCATGAAACTTAAGGGAAAGTATAGACTAGACACTAGAAGTATGAATCCATGGATGGTTTAAAAGTGATTTGAAGGAAATTTTTTTTAATCACTACGAGATAATTTCGGCCAGAACAGGGGAGGTATTTAGAGTTAGAATTTCATGATTTTGACCTCAAAAATGGATTCCCCATGGTCCAAAACCTTAGGAACAAATATGTTGTACAAAGAAAAAGCAAAGGAAAACAAAGTAAAAAATTTGGGTTTTAGTGTTATGGCATTGTATAATTCTGAAAAACCAATGGCTAAATTGGTTCAATGATAATATTATTAGGTTCAAGGAAGTGTTAAGAGGCTCAAGAAGTGTCATACCAAGTTTGGAGAGCAAGGGAGCATCATAAGGTAATTAATTTCCCATACTAGCATTATGTTATCATGTTTGTTTCAATGTATTTTATGCCTTGTCATATGATTGCAATGATGTTTTGAGATGATTTATGTGTATTGACTGAGTTTTTGGAGGGGCATTGAGACCTCGGGATGTCCATTTGTCAAAACGAAACTCTGCCGAAAATTTTATGAATTCATATGACACAAATGTGATAATGCATTCAAAATGTGTTAAGGTATGCAAAATGTGTTATCTTGATATTTTTATGTTTAATGTGATGATGTGATGACATGTTGGGTATTAACTACAAAGATTCTTTGAATCTCACCCTCCCAAATATTAATCATGAATAGGTAGCAACAATGGCAAGACCACCAAGGAAGAAAAAGGAAAGGAGAAAGACTTTGGCCATTAACGTGATAATTAAAGCATCGGTCATGAGCTTTGATCTGTTGCATAAATTGGTAAATGTGATGATAAATAAGTTTCTTCAAGATTTTAATATTCCTTTAAGTTCTACCTAAGGTGTGGCATGATATGAAGATGAATTATGGTCATGTAAATATCTTACAATTTTTGTATTGTAAGTATAAGGATACAAACGGTCATTTTGACCACTACCAAATGAATGTGTTACAGTATGGATTTGTTGATGTATAAAGTATGAATGTTATCTATGTTTAAAAACTAGATAGAAAGAGCTTTCATGTGGTCCAAAGATCACTCAAATATGATGAGTGTAAGATTTATAGTGAATTTTCAAAATTAGCCCAGAAAACTGAAATTTCTGAAATTGACCATATGAATAGTAGAAATTCACGAAATTTACTGTATAAATTGGTCAAGTAATTGGTCTGATTGATATTTTTCCCGTGTAAATAATGTTTTAAGCTATTCATGGATACTTGAATCACATGCATACAATTTTTATTGATTTAGTTATGAATTTCCAAAGTTTAATCGGAATAAATAAATTAGATTAAATGAATAGTATCAAAGTTGGAAAAATTTTGTTATGGCATTTATTGTGATTCAAGATCTTACTATGATATAAATAGACTTTAGAATGGTTAAATACATGTGAAATGGGCTTATAAAAGAGGTGTTACACATTGCACGTTCAAGATAAGGTTTCCAATGACCAGTGAGTAAATCCCTTCGAATCATTTTAACACCACCTTGATAATACTACGTAAAAAGGCCCAACATAAATACTTACTTGTAAGGCTTTTGATATAAGAAGGAAGAGAACAAGAAATGAATACAGACCAGCTTGAGAAAGCGAGAGTACCTCAAGCATATTTCTCAAAAAGGGTTCTTCATTGAAATAGTCTCTCCCAACAAACACAAAAGGGCACTTGTATGCCAGGGCTTCACTAACAGTGCCATATCCAATTTTTCCTGAAATGAAAAGCAGTAAGTCCAACATTTTCCTTTAATACAGATTCAAGGTTATGGAATTTTCATACGAACCAAGCATACAGTCAGATGCTGCGATAATGTCAGGTGTATATGCATTTTGGCAAGTTTTTTGAAATTTGGCGGAAGGTCCTGGCTGTCAGAAGCCCCACAAACCTGGCTCACAACAACAAACCAGCACCAAATAATGCATAAGAGCACAATTGCCTAGGAAAATTTAAATAGACAAATATATAAAGCGAAATAGTTTCATACGTACCAGACATAACCAACCAGAAGGTAAGAACTCCTCTTTTAACTTCCATCCTGATGGCTGGAACAGGATAATAAATCATAAAGGCAGAAGACGTCAGATTGTGAGAATGAATCTGTCCGGACCCAGAGAGGTCTGATACAATATATAAGTTCCATAAAAAATTACATTGACAGGGTTATGCATTGCAAAACACTCCAGCAAATCCATATAATGATATCTAGTAAAATAACTGACTAAAATCAATCTGTAGACACTATTCTGAATCCTAGTGAATATTTAAACAGATGTTGTCTCAGATAATTCAACTTCAGTAAATAAAAACAGACAGTGCTGAAGAATAACAAAATATCAAGCTGTATGATTTATATTTGACATTTTCATCCTTCAGATGAATATCATATATGCACCTCACACCAACTTACCAATAAATAATTCAGCTACCAATGGATCAAGCAGAGATCAAGTACATAAGTTCAATGGAACAAGGGAGGGTAGAAGTATACAGTAGAAGCATATTCTATCACTAAACAAAAAGTAATTAAGTTCTGGTCCTAAAAAACTTCAACTAATCACCTGGCTACCAAAGTTGAGGATGACTAGCTTCACATTGCCTGCTATCCCAAGTTCCTTCCTCACCTTCAGTAGGGTAATGACAAGATTGTGAAAAATTGGAATTAAATAATCCTATGGAAGAACTGCACTAAGGTTTGTGAGGCAGTACCTCTTCTCGGGTCTTGTGCAACCTCCTCACCACCAGAGGGACATCAATAACATCACGAAATGCTGGCACTGCAGATAATAGAGCTGCCCCAAATCTGTTTAATTATCTCCAAGAACAAACTAATAAAAAATTGAAGAAACTGTTTGGTAGTTGTATGAAATTATGAGCTGACATACTTGGGCAATATCCTGGGAGGCGGATCAGGAACTCGCAATGAGAATAGTCCTCTGCTATCTGTCTCAGAATTTATGCAACTAATCTTAATATGTTTGAAACACAACCACAGTGAAAAGTTTGATGCAAAACTAATTCCCAGTTTTTAAGAGTTTTGCTTATGTTCATTTGTCCAAAAACTTCTCACTCCATTCATCTGATGAATTACAATAACCACATCAGAATACAAACTAATGGTACAGATGAAATATTGAAAATGACATATTCTGATTCTATTTTTGGTTTGTTTGATATTTTAAATTTGATCAAAGCTTATTTTAATATATATATATATATATATATCTCAAAGCACACTAGAAAAACAAGTATAACAGAAACTGGAGACTGAAAAACAAGTTTGGACATTAAAGCATATTCGGTCATACCTCACCAGTAAATATGAGAGGAAAGAGAATGGAGACTTGCCCTAAAAGATTCTTGCTCAGGACTAACATTTCTACTAAATTAAACAAAACTAAAACAAAGGACAAACTAATCTTAAAAGAAGGGAAAAGCAACAAAGGACAAGATAACTTCCTATCAAGGAAAGTGTTATAACCTGCCAAACTAATGAACGGTGATGATACCCAGCAGTCATGACATATTCCGCGTAGATGAAATCCCAACTGATATCACAAATACATACAATGAGGTTAATTATTCACAGTTCAGAAAAAATAAATAAGCAAAATTACTTTAAGTCATGAATAAACACAATTCCTGTTGGGCATCAGCTTGCATTTAAAATTCGATTATGAGCAAAGACTGTTTAAGGACGTGAAACAGAAGTAAATCCAAATACCTAAAAGTGACTTTGGGTACTCCAAAACACTAAAAAGCTAATACCAAACATTTAAAAGAATGAAAAAGAGACTTTCAATGGTATAGATTAGCATATTGGCAATAATGTCATTTGCAACATTTTCTATGATATGGCAGCATCAGCAAATAGTATACATGCTTCCTATACTTGGTGCTTGTTCTTCTTCGTTACTCAGTCACTGTATGTTATTTAAGCTTATAAATTAACTTGCAGTCAACAAAAGTTACCTGAAATTGGTCACACAAACAGAACGAATTCCAGCATCTGCTGCTGCGCGACATGCTACGGGGACCACGTCAGAGACCTGCTTTTTCTATATTAGCTTCGCGAAGACCCCCAAAGACAATACATTCTATTGAACGAGACTCTAAGCAGAAATTAAATTTGTAAAATCATGTCTTTTGATACTAGTTGTTAGTTCCTCATCAGACGTAAAGCAGTTTTTCTTCAATCAGATTTCATAACAAAGTGATCCTGATGAAACTTATATCTTTAATTTCTCCTTTCCCTTTCGCTGTTAATCAATAAGGGAAAAATATTTGTTACCAGAAAAATGGTGAAAAAAAAGCTGTTGTGGTCCCTAGGTCACCCAGCATCAGATCAACTCAAAAAGACACTAAATTTATGTCTTTATTTTTTTGAGTGAAAGGGGGATAGATTTCAGTCCAAAAAATAAAGAATACAATGCACCATACAAGGGCCAAGGGGTAGGCCATCAAGGCAAGGTCAACAGAAGAAAACAAAGGTTAACTCAAAGTCCCAGTACCAAAGGAGTTCACAAGGTCAAACGATCTTATGGTGTGAGCAACCATAGAACAAACTTCAATTAAAATTGAGGAGGCAGAGAACTCTTCTTTGTTGAAGATACGTCTGCTTCTGACTTGCCATAACTTCCAACATGTGAAACCAAAGGTAATGCACCAGGACTTGTGAACCTTGTTGTGGTTGGAATTATAACAAAGCCATTGAGCTAATCGCATGTTCTGAAAGCTGTGGCAGTAGTTGTCAGCTAAGAGCAAACTCTAAACTTGATGAGCTATTGGACATTTTCGCAAGCCATGGTCAATGTACTCCACCCCTATTCTGCATAGAGAACGCATAGGATCTTGAGTCATATGCCTACGGCATCTTTGAGCATTGGTGAGCAGTTTATTTTTGACCACTAACTAGAGAAAAGTTCGGATTCTTTGCAGTGCTGTCCATTTCCACAAGCTGGTCCATCGATTGTTTTGATCAAACCATGAATCCTCTTGGAAGGCTTTGTACGCTGAAGCTACTAAAAATATACCAGAATTCGTGTAAGTCCAGAAACACGTGGCTTGATCTTCTCCATTAATTTGTATTCTTGTTTGGCAATTTCAACAAGAGTTTGTTGAGGTAAGAGCCATGAAAAAACTTCCCATTTCCATTCACCATTTTCATTGACGAAATTAGCAATGGATCTGGAGAGTTCTTGTTTAGGGATTTAAGCAAAAGCAATGTTTTTAAGCGAGCCAAGTTCCCCTACCCAGTTATCCATCCAAAATTTTACATTGCGGCCATTCCCTGGGTTCCAACATATTCTCATTTTCTGTCTCTTCCCAAACTTTTGTTATACCTCTCCAAAGATGTGAGCTTGCTTTGGTGTTAAATTTGCCAAAGTGAGTTCTGTTCCAGCCATATTTTGCATAAAGAATTTTCACCCATTAGAGATCTAGTTTGGAGACTGAAGTATATGCTAATTTGGATAAGAAAGCTTGGTTCTGTCCCTCTAGATTCCTCAGGCGGCATCCCTCATTGTGGATAGGTTGATACATATCCTCCCATTTCAAGAGACTAATTCCATTGTGGTTATCAGTTGGGCCCCAAAAAAAATTGCATGTGAGCTTATTGATCTTATGAATGCAAGAGGAAGTTAATAGAGATGTTTGCATGGTGTAGAAAGGGACTAAAGAGAGAACAGCTTTAGCAAGTATGATTCTCCCTGCAAGGGAGAGGGATTTTGCCTTCTATCCAGCACGTTTATGCTGAATTCTTTCAATTATATAGTTATAAGTGTCCTTTGAAATCTGTCCTTGTAAGAGAGGGACTCCCAAATATTTCCCTAACTGGTGGGTTCTTTGACCCATACTTTGACAAATAGCAAAAGCTTCATCATTAGCAACATTTTTAGAGAAGAAAAGTATAGTCTTCGAGTGGCTGACATGAAGGCTCGATGATAGACAAAAATCAGTGAGGGTTTTCTTTATCAACAAGATTTGGGAAAGCTTTGTTATGCTAAATATAATAAGATCATCCGCAAAGAAAAGGTGAGATAAGGTAGGGCCATCTCTGCCCAATTTAATAGCTTCCCAATACCCACTTCTAACCTCATCCGTGATTGCTTGAGATAACCTTTCCATGCATAAAACAAAGATATAGGGGGATAGGGGGTCACCTTGGTGAATTCCACACTGTGGTTTAAAGCTTGTGGCCGGCTTTCCATTCCAAATGATTTGCATGGATGAGGTGGTAATGCATTGCATGGTGATTTGGATCACACTTTCAAGTAAGTGAGCATCTCTTAGGATATCTTCAATAAAGTCCCATCTCAAACAATTGAAAGCTTTTTCTGGATCAATCTTTATTGCCATCCATCCTTGCTTACCCTTCTTTTTACTCATTAAGTGAATGACTTCTTGAGCTATGATGACATTTTCAATGATGCTCCTTCCTTTAACAAAGCTAGTTTGGAAGGGAAAAGTCAAGGTAGGCATGATCATCTTTAAAAGAATGGCTATCACTTTGGAGACAACTTTGTAAGCCACATTACAGAGGCTGATAGGCCTGAATTCCTTTATGGATTGAGGTTGGTCAACTTTAGGAATGAGAGCCATAAGAGTATGGTTCAATTGTGTATCCATAATTGCTCCTTTGAAAAAGATCAAAAACAAGGTTGAAAAGAGAGTTTCCCACCATGTACCACTGTCTTTGGTAGAAAAGTGCATGAATTCCATCAACACCAAGGGATTTGAGTGGTTTCATTTCAAATAATGCACATTTAGTTTCTTGTAGAGTAAATTTACTAGTCAACATATCTATGTGGGAGTTCGAGATAACAGAGAATGCACCTTTCATGTGACAAGGAACCATGCTTTTATCTCACTACGCCAGATTCAGGATTTATTGGCGCTGAATAGTTGGCGTTTATTTAGAAAAACGCCAATAAAAAGCAAAACCAAGCGCATTAGTTCGCGTTTACAAAATAAACGCCAACTAAAGTCCAGTTTTAGATGGCGTGTAAAAAATAAACGCCATCTATTTTTGGAACTTTAGATGGCGTTTAAAGATAAACGCCATCTAAAGTCATAATGTAAAACTAAAGTTAGCGTTTTATAATAAACGCTAACTAATTTCAGACATTATATGGCGTTTATAATAAAAACGCCATCTAAATTAATAAAATAATATAAATTATTAGATGGCGTTTATTTCATAAACGCCATATAAGGTCCACCGAAATTTTTTTTTTTAATTTATTTTAAACTTTTAGTTGGCGTTTAATATTTAAACGCCATCTAAGTATAAATTTCATATGGCGTTTATCACATAAACGCCATCTAAGTTATGAATATTAGATGGCGTTTACATAATAAACGCCATGTATATTATGTTTAGTTAGCGTTTAATTGTTAAACGCTAACTAAGTTGTTTTAAAACTCTTCTCAGAACCCTACATCGCATTTTCTCAGAATTGTGCCGTCTTCTTTCCCACCATGCTCTGAAGCTGTTCCTTTGCCATAGCTCTGTTCTGGCACAGCTCTTCGGCCACAACACGTCGAAAGTTTACACTCTTTCCTCTTCCCCCACGGCATTGTTCCTCCGAAATACCCTTCAACCTGAAATCGCTTGATCTCGTAGCGTCTCTCCCTGTCAACGGTCACGGTGAATGGAGTGAAAGAGGCCCAGTTCCATTCTCTCAGAGGAACTCGAAATCCCTCCCAGACCCAACAGCGAACGGTGGCCAGCTTTGAGGTAACCCCATATTGTCCCACTGACGCTCTCATATTCGTGGCTGTTTCTGTCAAATTCATATATGAGTCATTGCCCATACTGTTTCTGTCAATTTGTAATTAGTTCATTGAAGAAATGTCGAAACCTGGATCCCCACATATTGCATGAGAGGAAGGGAGTTGTGACCCGCAATCGGGACAATGAGAGGAAGGGAGTCCCCAGGATTGAAAGAAAAAAATAATTTAACCAAATACATTAAAATCTACACGGACCTTATCCGCTGCCTTAGGCCTGATTAGTTTATACATTATTTTAATGTATGAGAGGACCACAATATATAAATTTATATGATACACTACACGTAACAAACATCTAATAAGCCTATAATGTATTGACTTTATATAATATATCACGGCTCTTATATTTATTGATAGAGCTCAATTGAATTTAATAAGTCGAACTTAATATGACTCAACTATAATCTGGCCATATTTTGACAGGGTCAAAATCCACAACAGCTAAAACTAGTTTGATCCACTGCCCACCTAGTATTTGAGAGCTAGGTCCCCTCATCACCACTCTTACTCCTTTCTTACCTTACCTGCACACACCCACACCTATTTTTGCGAGCACACACAATTCTAAAGTGTCAGACACAACGTTATTCCTCATTCTTCCCAAAATGCCTTGCAAGATGTACCTAGCCAAGATTCATGATAATCTCTACTTCAAACGGCTAGTTTTGTGTCTGTTTGGTTTTAAGTGTGCAAAGATAAGTTAGAACAAAATGAAGTTTGCCATAATGAAGTTTGGATAAAAGTAAATTTGTTGTAATGTGATTTATGTTTGATGTTTTCATTTTTTTTTTAACAAAAGTAAGTTAATTTGATTATGTATGAGTACCTAATACTCATCATTCTGGGTGAATTTGGACCGTTTAATTTTAATTTACATGTTTTAGATTTATAGTAGTTTTTATTTTAATTTTTTTCTATAATAATAGTGTTATTTTACTATATATATATATATATATATCTTTCCTTACTCATACATGCATAAGTGGACGCACCACCAAACTACTTTGTGGTTGACCTTCATTTAACTTGTTGCTTCACTTGTATGAAGGTGTCATTGGTGCGCTTGTTTCATATTGACAGAATTTGTAGTGCTAGCCCATCAGATATCTACTTTGTCTGAGGTATGCTTCCTGATTATGTTTATGTAAAAGTTTTGTATTAGTTAGCTAAGTCAGGTGATTTTTGCTAAGTGGTTAATGCTATGGTTCTTTAGTTGTAATGCTGCCGGTTTGTCTCCCAAAGTTATAATTTAGTAAATGAAAAGCTATGGATAGTTGATTTGGATGGTTGGCAACATATAATTGGAACTCTTTTTTTATCTATGTTGTTGAATATTTTTTCTAGTTAAGGACTTGAAAAGTAACATATGCTTTAATAAATCAGAAAGTAAAGTTAGGAAAAACAAATAATTGTAGTACAATTAATGAATCTAGTTTTTTTTATGTAGCAAGAATATTAATGTATTAATCATGGGGTTATGGTATTTAATCCATATGAAATAACGTGGACTGTAAGTTGGTGTTGTATTGTAGAATTATTGGGAGGCTCAACTTGGGAAGATCACTGCCAAAATTTATACAGAAGTTATAAAAGGTTACACAACTTAATAAAAGTATGGATCGGAAATAGATGTCTGCGAATCGTTTGACTCAGGAATATTGGGATGGAGTGAAAGAGTTTGTTAGGTTTGCAGTTGAGCATGTTGATAACCCCGAAAAAATTATATGCCCTTGCTTGAAGTATTGCTATGGGAGGCTAGTTAGTGCAATTGACTTGGAATCACATTTAATTTGTAATGGAATTGATCGAAGTTACACACGATGGACAAGGCATGGTGAGACGAATAATGATTATAGCAGTAATACGTATAGTGAGAGCTGTAGATCGAATGATTTCGACACAAGCACACTTGAGGCCGATCATCTTGAAGAGATGACCAATGTGATTGAGGATGAACTTAAGGATTGTCTGGGGATGTTTGATAGGTTGAAGAGGGATGCAGAAAATCCATTGTACTCTGGATGCATTAAGTTCACGATATTGTCAGCTGTGTTGAAGCTATACAACTTGAAAGCAGGCAATGGATGGAGTGATAAGAGCTTCACAGAATTGCTTGCACTTTTGAAGGATATGCTGCCAGAGGATAATGAGCTTCCTAGCCGAACATATGAGGCTAAACGAATGTTAAGCTCCATAGGGATGAGCTATGAGAGGATACATGCTTGTCCTAACGATTGCATCTTATTTCGGAAGGAATTTGCATCATTAGACAAGTGTCCTAAATGCAATGCCCAACGTTATAAGAAGAAAGAATCGAGTCCAGTGAAGGTAGTTTGGTATTTTCCCATCATACCTAGATTTAGACTCATGTACAACAGTGTGGAGAATGCGAAGCTCTTGACATGGCATGCAGATGATAGAATTAAAGATGGGAAACTTAGACATCCTGCAGATTCTCCACAATGGAAATTAATTGATCGTGACTATGAAGATTTCGGGGCAGAAGCTAGAAACCTACGTCTTGCATTATCTACTGATGGAATGAACCCGCATGGTATGCAAAGTAGTACACACAGTACATGGCCCGTGATTTTGGTGATTTATAACTTGCCTCCGTGGCTATGCATGAAGCGAAAATTCATGATGTTGTCTTTGTTAATTTCTGGACCTAAACAACCCGGAAATGATATAGATGTATACTTGGCTCCACTAATTGATGACTTGAAGCTATTATGGGAGAGTGGTGTAGAGGTGTATGATGGGTATAGGAAGGAAGCATTCAATTTGAGAGCTATGCTGTTTGGTACAATTAATGATTTTCCAGCGTATGGGAATTTGTCTGGATATAGTATCAAAGGAGAATTTGGTTGCCCTATATGTGAAGAAGGCACGCAATCGATTCGGTTGGAGCATGGTGGGAAATTTGTCTTTCTCGGGCATCGGAGATTTTTGCATCAGGGACATCGTTATAGAGGGTGGAGAAAAGCATTTGATGGGAATATAGAAGACGGAAGAGAACCTGTTCCGTTAAGCGGTGAGGACCTGTTTCGAAAGGTACAACATTTGACTAACAACTTTGGGAAACCTTTTGCCAAACACCTTTGGACAAGTGGGTGGAAGAAAAGGTCAATTTTCTTTGATTTGCCATATTGGAAGTCCTTGTATGTGAGGCACTTCCTTGATGTGATGCACATAGAAAAAAATGTATGTGATAGCATTATTGGTACGCTACTCAATGTGAAGGGAAAGACCAAAGATGGTAAGAAGGCGAGACTGGATTTGGTTGCTATGGGAATTAGAGGAGAATTGGCACCGATCAAGGACAAACGGCGTACTTATCTTCCACCAGCTGCTTATACTTTATCTAGAAAAGAAAAAGTATCTCTTTGTGAATTCCTTGATGGAGTTAAAGTTCCGGAGGGGTACTCATCAAATATCAAGAACCTTGTATCTATGAAAGACTTGAAGTTGAAGGGTCTAAAGTCTCATGATTGTCATGTTTTGATGGAGCATATGATGCCGGTGGGTATACGATCCATATTGCCGAAAAAGGTGCGAGGAACAATCACGAAACTATGTTTCTTTTTCAAGGCTATTGGCAGCAAAGTCATTGACCCTAGGAAGTTGCCCACATTGCAAAGACAAATTGTTGTCACTTTGTGTGAACTTGAGATGTATTTCCCGCCTTCATTCTTTGACATGATGGTTCACCTAACAGTACACCTAGTTAGGGAAACACAAATGTGTGGCCCAGCGTATATGAGATGGATGTACCCGATTGAGCGTTACATGAAGATATTGAAAGGGTATGTGAAAAATCGAAGTAGACCAGAGGGATGTATTGTTGAAAGGTACATAGCCGAAGAAGCTGTTGAATTTTGTACTGAATACTTATTGAGTGTTGATAACATTGGGCTTCCAAGGTCTCGTCACTTGGGTAGAACAAGTGGTGAAGGGATTCGGGGAAGTGAAATAGTTAGTATCTCTAGGATACAGTGGGAGCAAGCTCACCTGTATATCTTGCACAACTCGGATGAGGTTGATGAATATGTGGAAATGCACAAGGAGAGAATTAGAACCTTGAACCCTAATAAGAATGAGAGTTGGATATCAAAAGAACATAATCGAATTTTTATACATTGGTTGTGTGATCACATCCTCACAGAGTTGGAGAGGACTTCTAGTTCAGTTTCGGTCAGGTTGAAACAGTTAGCTATGGGTCCAAGCATGTATGTACGATCTTACACTGGTTATCTTATCAATGGGTACACGTTCTATACAAAAGAGCAAGATGATAAGAGTATAATGCAAAATAGTGGGATAACCCTTATAGCTCAATCAATGCATATATCTAGTGTTAAAGACAAAAACCCTATTTTTGCACCCATGTCATACTTTGGGGTAATTGAGCACATATGGGAATTGGACTACATCTCATTCCGGGTACCTGTCTTCAGTTGTAAATAGGTTGACAACAA
Organism: Adenanthera pavonina; assembly: GCA_026686845.1. Lineage (NCBI taxonomy): Eukaryota > Viridiplantae > Streptophyta > Magnoliopsida > Fabales > Fabaceae > Adenanthera > Adenanthera pavonina. The sequence goes on from JAIVEN010000017.1 coordinate 19,848,557, forward strand.
CAACGGCCTCCGAGTTGATGATTCAGGGTTCATTCAAGTGGATCTTAATAGGGTGGGGTATAAAGATGAACCTTGTATTTTAGCATCCCAAGCCCAACAAGTGTTTTTTGTCACTGATCCTGCTAATAAGAAGTGGTCAATTGTTATGCTAACGAACAAAATAATTGACACCTTAGATGATGGTCAAGACTATCAAGGTGCGTGCATTGAGGATGATCCTTTCCATGGGACATCACTTGATACTGATCCTGGTGGAGATGATACCCTTTATGTGAGAGATGACCATCAAGAAGGTACTTGGATTTGGAAGAGGGGACGGATTAGTGAACATCTGAAAAGAAAGAGGAAAAGGTTTGAATTATCGAATATTTTTTATTGTTTGCCTTAGTTTGAATTTTATTTCCTTCGACATGTATAAATTTTTGATTTATTATTAAAATTTTTTATGTGTTGTATTTGCTTTAAATTTTTTTTCCTTCTTTGATATCTTACATGTTTGTTGGAATTTTATTGCAGGTAAATGGCATCCCCTTCTGCTCATGATCATGATCGTGGTGCTGATGATGGTCAAGAAGAGCTACAGAAATATATCAAACAGCACCGGTGTGGCTTGACTGTGTTGAAAGAGGTGATACACGCCCGACACACTGGCCAAAAGATTCATGTCGAATGGAATCGCAAAAGCAATCCAATACAAAAGGGTGGACAAAAATTGAGCAGTTATATTGGGGTCGCTGCGAAGTTGAAGGTTCCAATCTCCCATCCTCACAGGGATTGGAGGAAAGTCCCTGATCCTGTGAAGAATAATATTTTCGAAGATATAGAGGTAATAATATAGTATGTCATTTGATTATAATGTGTGTACATATATACAGATAATAATTCTTTTCGGTAATGCATGTTGCAGTCTGCTTTTGACATCAATAATAGTCACAGGAGACACATATATATGAAGGCTGGTGTCGCACTCCGAAATTTTCGATCCATTCTCACTAGATTCTTCTTGAGAGATGCAGCTGGCAACTTTGCTGTTCATCCGCCTCGGTTGTTTGAGTTGTACATTACACAGGAACACTGGGATGCTTTTGTTGCTAGGCGTCGTGAAGAATCTTTTCAGGTAAACCATTTCTGTCATTGTTGGTCTTAAATTAATTATAGTACATATATTTAGTCATTGAATAAAAGTCTGCTTTGTTGTGTGCATTATTAGCATAGTATGTCATTTCATTGAATATTCTTATTGCGACTTTTTTGGTGGACATAAACCTAATCATATGTACTTTATCTTAGTTTTTGTTACACTAAAACTAATATTCTGCATAACTTTTCAGAAATTAAGCCAAGCCAATAGTGACAGAGCCAAGAAGCAGCAATACCCATATAGAGGGGGTCGTCAAGGATACCATGGTATAGAGGTTAAGATGGTACGTGGTTTGATAGTTGATTTTTCTATGAATGACACTTATGTTCAAATACTGACACATTTGCTTATTTGTGATCAAACATAGCAATCAAAGGAGGGGTCAGAAGGGAGGGAAATCGAACGCCATGAGCTATGGATAGAATCTCGCAAGAACAAGGATGGGATAATTGACAATGACAACGTTCGGAAAGTTGCTGAGTCAATAGTTAGTATTATTGTATTATATATTTTATTTACATATATATTTTCAAATACTTATTATTTAGTTGCAAAATTTATATTTTGTTTCTCTTTCTTCCACAGAATGAACTCTCTTATTCGATGCCTCAAGCTAGTGACCAGGAGAGCATTGGGCAGGACATACTTGGTAAGGCACTGGGGGTCCCTGAGTATCCTGGTCGTGTTAGGGGTACAGGGTTTGGTGTGACACACAAAGCCTTTTTTGGGCCTCGATCATCATCAGATGCTACAAAGGTTGCCCGATTAGAGGCTATTGTTCAGGAACAACATCAGACTCAATCTCAGATGCAGCTCCGATTAGCTGAATTGACGAACATGGTGCTTCAACTACAGGGAACGCAAGGGACACCACCAGTGTCGGCTAGTGCCAAAGATAGTTGCACTGTTACCCCTCACGATCTCCCTCAGGTAATTGCTATCATGAACAAGTTAAAAGATAACTTTTTTTTCCCCCTAATAAATGGTTGATTTCTAATGCATTGATTGGAACAGGGTCAATCATATTGCCAGCTATGGTTAGAAACACCTAATTGACGTGTGGTTGCGGAGGGGCATGTGCATAATAGCCCTGAAGAGATGCTTCACAATGCACCCGTACCTGCAAATCATCTAAAAGTGTCGATTGAGGTAGTTAGGGAGGAGGGTACCAGGTTGCCTGTTCCTACGGGGGATATGGAAACAATAGGAATGGCATTGGGCAGCTTCGTAGCATGGCCCGCACACCTCATCACTGCTGCTCCATTAGTAAAGGTATGTTACTTGACAGTATACTAACTTGATACTAGATGTCTTGAATGAGCCACTACATTCAAAGTTTCATATTAGAGGACCTATAGACATATACTATTATTATGTGTATATTAAGGTGGTTAATCTCAAAATTTCCCACTTTGTTGCTTAGTTGAAGGGGAAGAGTAAGGTCGGAGAGTCAGGACATTCGAAGGAATCAGTAGCTCCACCACTCATGCAGCCGCCCAGGCATCCAGTTCCAGACACCTTTCGAAGGATGATTGTCAAGTTTCTACCACATTCGCTTAAGGGCAAAGTCGAAAAACGTGTGAAATTTGCCAAGAACATTTATAATAAGGTAGTATTTGAAAGTATCAACACTGAAATTGTTGATTACATCATCCATCGGAAGTGGATTGGGGTTGCGAATGTTAACTTGTACATAAGGTACTTGATATTAATCTATTTGTTTTAATTTTTTTCAATTTAGGCATTCATATTAACCTATGTTGCTTTTTATTTTGTTTCTAAACTTTAGATACCTCTACGAGACATTTTTGGAGCCTTACAATCTTACAAACAAATTTATATTCATCCATCCTAAAGAGGTTGCTGCTTATGCTTCAAAATTGCCGGACAGTAAGATTACTGAACAGCAGCAGTTAATTGCGGATGCATTCACTGCAAGGGCTGACAAAGATGTCTTATTCTCGGTTCCGTATCATAATGTGTAAGTAAATTCTCAGGATTTAATGTATTTGACTTCATCTGCTGAATTATAATTTCCTAATGACACTGGTTATTTTTTCATAGTGGACACTGGATGTTAATTGCAATCAATCCATTGGAGCCAACTATCTATTTTTTGGATCCTTTGAATTATGATCCGGAACTTCGCGAACAAATGATGGGGATAATTAATAAGTAAGGAACCTAGATTTATTTTTCATGTTTTTCATGATTCATACTTATATATAATCATTCAAATTAGCTAGGTTTTGCTCGCTCAGTCTAACATTTTTTATATTTTATGGTTAAACAGTGCTGTGTCAATATTTCGAGCGGGCCGGGGTTGTAGAGATAATCATAAGGGAAAAATGGTAAAACCCTTAGCTTCCTCGTTATATAAGTGGCAGAAGATACGGGTATGTATAAATTTATATTTAATCAACAATTGTTGAGATTAATATTTCTGTATTGTATAATTAATATAAGTTTCCTCTTTAGTGTCCAAAACAACCAAATGATAATGACTGTGGATACTATGTGATGTTATTCATGAAGGATATCATCACACATGGTCATAGCATAATCCCAGACACGGTATGTAATTTTATATTTACATTAAGGCTTATAAAATTTTGCCATTTTCGCTTAGTTATAATTTTTTAATTTACAGTACTTCCCTGACACCTCTTATTCCGAGTACTCTGATACGCAAATAGAGGAACTCATCGAAGAGTGGTGTAACTTCGTCCTTGATAAGTGCCTATGAATATTAGAGAGGTAAATTTAACCATGCTGCAATTTAAAATTCTATAGTTGCTTTCTGAATTTGATTATTTCTACTGTGTGGCAATGGTGAGAATTATATCAATATTAGTCATGGAATTTGTCAACAGGGTTACTGATGACATAGGATTGGTAAATAGTTTATCGTTGGCTAATTTGCTGAAATGTGTGATTTTGCCATGGCTACCACAGGATTCTGGCAAGTTTATACTCAGGAACTGTCTGTATTTGGAACTCCCAATCTCAGGTACCTGAAAATTTTTTAATTGAGATCCTGTGTATTGTTATAACTTGTTAGTGCGTTTTAGCCAATGGAGGGTTGTAATAATTATGGTGGATATATTGCAGTGGAATAAATTTTCTTGTATGCCTTTTGCATTCTTCTATTCAAACTGACAGATTAGAATTGTGAAATTCATAACTATGGCTCTGGATACCCCATGTTTGTTTTCACCATTTCCTTGGCCAAGTCTTTTGAGGTTACTGAGTTACCAGGTACATGATCCTTGTTTTTTCTTTAGCAAACAAATTTGTACCTGTACTGCCAAAATTGTTTGAAAGTGTATCTTTTCTCACTATTATTATAACTCAAAATACCACAATGGAGCTCAAGTACAGCATGATTTTGCAGTTAGGTCGGCCAAATTTATTGCACGCAAACAGTGGGTGGTTGCTGGAGCAGATGATATGTTCATTCGTGTATTTAATTACAACACAATGGATAAAGTTAAAGTTTTTGAGGCACATACAGATTACATTATTAGGTGTGTGGCAGTTCATCCTACCCTTCCTTACGTGCTGTCATCATCTTTGCTGATATATGCTCAAAAAGCTTTGGGATTGGGAGAAAGGCTGGGTTTGGACTCAGATATTTGAGGGGCACTCTCATTATGTGATGCAAGTGACATTTAATCCTAAAGATACTAACACCTTTGCTTGTATTCTTGGCTTCTTCCTGCACATTCTGTTGTCAATAACTGAAATTTATTCATGGTTTTCTTTTGTCTTTTTTTAATTAGTTTGCTTCTTAATTGATCACTGGAATTTCCACTGCCCGGTACTATAAATATAATACTATATATTACTCCGTCTTGTTATGTTTTACTCCAATTTCTGGGTTCACTGGATCTGGTTGATAATGAATAACTGTAGGTTGTGTAGCGTAACAGTAAAATAAAAAAAATAATGATAAAAAACGTTGGCGTTTAATGGTAAACGCTATGTAAGAACATAAAAACGTTGGCGTTTATTGGTAAACGCCAACTAAAGTGAGACTTTAGTTAGCGTTTTTGTTCTAAACGCCAACTAAAACCTCAATACACGTTGGCATTTTTAAATAAAACGCCAACTAAAGTCTCACTTTAGTTGGCATTTATTTATAAACGCCAATTTTTATTAAGGTTTTATTTGGCGTTTGGAACATAAATGCCAACTAAAGTCTCACTTTAGTTGGCGTTTACCAATAAACGCCAACTAAATACTTAAGAAACGTTGGCATTTTTCAAACGCCATTGTAATTTAAAGACTTTCATCAGCGCATTATTAGATGGCGTTTTTAAAACGCCAATAAATTTGAAAAAAAACGCCAACTATTCCCAAATTTGTAGTAGTGTCTTCAATGGACAAGAGCTGCAGGTAGTAACTTGTTGCCCAAGAAGCCAAGGAATTTTCATCAGTTACCCATTCACCTTCCTCATTTCGAAGCGATGTAATATTATTTCATCTTCTTCTGATGAGGGCTTTTGTATGAAAGTATGATGTGTTCCTATCCCCCAATTGAATCCAGTGGCATCTGGCTTTTTGCATCGAAAGAATCTCTTCTTGGAGACAAACATTTTCATATTCTTCACATAGAGTCTGTTCAAGATCAATAAGCTTAGGAGAGAAAGGCCTATCTTCCAGACACCTTTGTACTTCGGAGATACATGCTCTTAATCTCTTCTTACGTAAGCCAATAAGACAAAAGGTATTTTGGTTCCATTCATTGGCTTTGGATGTGAAAGAGTTAATGTTATCTTTGAAGTTGGAGTCTCTCTTCCAAGTGGACTTGACGAGATTGCTGAAATCAAGATGGCATAGCCAACCAGCAATAAATTTAAAAGGCTTTACAGAATTAGGAGTTGTAGGTGATAGGCCTATGATCAGATTGAACTCTTGCCAAGTTGTAAACCATAGATGAAGGAAAATTAGTAATCCAATTGGAGTTGGTAAGAGCACGGTCAAGACGGAGAAGAAGAGTACCTCGTCTCCAAGTGAATCATGGTCCTATAAAGCCAAGATCTATAAGGTTATTGTTGTGGAGGAAGGATTTGAAATGAGAACATCTTGGGAGATTTCTTCTTGCACCTCCTCTTCTATCTTCAATTTGTATAATGGCATTAAAGTCACCCGCTAAAATTCATGGCTGTGTATCATCAATTTTGAGACCCGTGATTTCTCTCCATAAGGTTGTTCTTAGTGTGGGGTTTGGACTCCTATAAACAGCAGTGAAGAGAAATTTTTTATGACTATCTTTCCATTCCACAAAGGAGCATATGAATTGTCGGTGATTTGCTATGATATGAATTTCTATATTATCAGACTAGAGTATCCAAATGCCTTCTGAAAATCCATCAGCTTCCACTCTATGAGAACGATAAAACCCAAGTTTCTTAATCACTTTGTCAGCTTGTAATACTAAGATACATGGTTCTAGAAGGACAACAATTTGAGGATGATAACCCTGAATAAAAGACTTGAGGACCATGTGGAATTTAGGAGCTGCAACTCCCTGGCAGTTCCAAACAACTATCAACATAAAACTGGAGAAGGTTTAGTGCTCATGCTCTAAGCACATGTCAATATCATCATCTTCCAAAGAGTCCTCAAACTTTTCTTCATCTGTATCAGATTACTTGCCCCACAATGGCTTAGATAAGGCTTTTTTCATTAAATGGGGTGGTTCAATAGCAGATTCTTTGGGTCGCCCATTTAAGTTATTTATCTTAAGCCTACTAGTGAGTTGGATACTTGAATGGATATTAGGATCTGATGGCTTGGGAGGAACTGAAGCCTTTCTAGCAAAGGATGTAGGGTAGTTTATGTTATTGTGCTTTAGGCTACTGCCCGAACTTAGGCCTGGTGTTGCTTTATTCAATATTCGTTGATAAGTCTTGGGGATAATGACAGCTGTGTGCCTTTTCGCTATCAAGTGTAGTACTAACCTGCATATTTCTATAAGCCTGTGATGAGAAAATAAAATCCTTATCTCTTTCTTTTTTAGATTTGTGTTTCTTTGTCTCGGGGTTTGCTATTGTTTTGTCCTTTTGCTAAACTGATTTAGTGAATTTTGGCTTCTGAAGTTTTATTTTGGTGGTGCTTCTCTAACATTGGAGGAGTCCATGATTGAGACAAGCATTTGTGGATGGTCCTGTAGGAGCAGTGCCGACACTGTAGTTTCCTTTGTAGCACGTAGGTCAAATCTGCTTCCCCTGATAAGATCTCCATGATGTGGGCTTTGAGCAGGTTTTTTTGCTATCTTTTCAAATCGCCTACCCCTCCTTGCCACTTGCATCCAAGGGCCTACAACTCATTTTCACATACTTTCAATTCCTCACGCGCTGCCAAGTGTGAGATTTGAGCAGAAATAGGAAGGTTAAAGGGTGTTATGGGTCCCTCTTCAGCAGTTTTCATCAGGCAAGTTTCCTTGATATGGCTATAACGCCCACAGTGATAACAAATCACAGGTAATCCTTCATATTCAATAAGAATTGTTTTTCCATCCACTTTAACCTTGGACACTAAGGGTTTAGATAGATCAATAAGTACTGCAACTCTAGCAAATTTCTCTCGGTCTCCAGATTCCGTATTATAGTCAATTCTAGTAACCTCTCCCAGAACCTTGCTTATTGCACGAATCATGCTTTTGTGGTAGTATCTTGCTGGGAGGCCAGGTAGTCTTACCTAGGCTATAATCTCATCAATCTTGTAGTGTGATGGCCAAAACTCAGGGGTCCACGGTTGAACTGATAGGTAGTAACTTAATATGACCCAAGGTCCATTGATAAGGGTGGCTTGATAGTCAAGATCATCTTTGAATTTGACTATGAAGTAGCCCCTCTTAAGGTCAATAAGTTGCATGGGTCCTGATGGCTTTCACAAATTAAACAGCTTGTCGCGAAGAGTTTTATATCCAATCTGTCTTCCAAGGAGTTTGATGACTACAACAAAACCCATTTTCTTGTTGAGAAGTTGGATGACTCTTGTGGAGAAAGTGATTAAAGGTACAGAACCTTCATGAATGATGGAAACATCACCTTCATAGAGCTTGATTTCTTCTTCATCTTCATTATCGATAACACCTCCCATGAGTTTTTCTTTGAAAGTGGGATGTCGTGTTGTTGCTTGGTTGTCTAATTGCATTTGATCATTCGCCACCTCCAAGGTTTCTGGTACTATTTCCTTTGGTGAAGAAGGGAAAGTTTTAGCATTCAGCCTCCCACATCCATTGGGAGGGGAGTCAGAGTCCATGTCATCATTGATCTTGACTTTTTTGGTTGAGCAGTTGTCATCCGGCAATGGCGGAGGGTTGTCTTTTTCGTTCAGGCTGATGTCAAGAGAGCATTCCATTTTTACTTCGAGACTGGGAGGGACTCCATACTCATAATTATTGTCACCTAGGAAATCTCACTAAATTTATGTCTTTTAAGGATCTAGAGACATACTAAACCCAAACTATGTATTATTATAAATAGCGGAGTGCACAATGACCCTAATCCAATCCACACTCATAACCACTCAAAAACTAATTTTGGGAGTCTTGTGAGCATTCTAAAAGCATGATCTAAAGTGGAGGAGCAAGGTATGGAGCAACGAGTGCTATGAGATTCCATCTTAATTCTCTAAGACCTTTTTTCCTTGTTCTTTCTTTTCATGTTTTGGGATTTTAGTATTGTAATTATATGTTTCTTATTCTTTATGGATTGCTAAAATCCCAATTAAAAATAAGGATATAACTTAATTGGAATTGACTAGTCTAAATTCTTTGAATTCTTTAGGTTTGATTTTGAACATTATGATGAATTCAAGTTTATATTTTAAAACTGCGTTTGTTTCTCTTGCGTTTCATGTTAATTCTATGAATGATCACCATAGAGTTTTTAATTAGTGAGTGAGCTTCACCAACTAAGAGGTGAAAAATAAATTTAGATTTAGAATGATAAACATAAATAACCAAATTTGTGATAATTTAATACTTTGTCGTGACTTTTGTCATAATTTCATTGTTTGATTAGTTATATGAACTATATAGAGTGATATTAAAAAGGTTGGTTTCTTTTGATTTTATGTATATATCTATTATATATATATGAATGATTATGCAAGAAGTTATAACTTGTGAATAGTATTGGCTTAGAAGCCATGGTTTAAATTTTTTTTTAAATAAGTAAATCAAATTTAATAAATAAATTAATTGCAATATTATCATAACTTTTTTTCTTGTCATCTATTATAATTATCTTATTATTTTGAATTTTCCATTATTTTTTTAAATTTTTCCGTGCAATCTATGCGAGTCAGGTTTTTTTTTTTTAGCTTGTTAAAATGCATAGAACCCTATGTATATAATTAACAGCATTATATAATGCGCTTTGTGTTCTCCAATCTACAGATTGCAGTTTTGGTGCTCTCATCTAGATGTTGGGCCTTGGGCTCCCAAGTGTATTTCGTTGTATTTTTCCTTTGGTATGGGTATATTTTTCTTCTTCTTTTTTTTTTTCTTCCTTTTCTTTTGTTCTTTTCTTCTAATCAAAGAAGTGACATGGCATAAGGATGGAGGTTGAGTGTGGGGATCTGGAAGGCAACCGTGGAGGAGGTAGAGATCAAGATAAAGAGGGTGATATGGACAAGGGTCGGTGTGTTTTTGTTTTTAGCAAATCAGAGGGGAAGTATGATATGGGGAAAATGTAGAAAAGAAGGAGATTGGCTCAAGTATGAGGCAAACGTTGCCTCCGTGGTACAAGGAAAGGCTGTTGGCGATGGGAAGGAATGGATTTCTAATGAAGCATGATGAAGAGAAAGATATGGTTAATGGGTGGAAGTCTTACTTTCACATGATGAATGGGAATGACCTAAATAGTGTTGAGAGGAATGAATCTAATGGAGAAGGGAGTAGTGAGAAGCGAGCAGGATCTAAATGGCCCTCCCTTTCATTCATGGCAGAAGAGTATACTTTGTGGTGCAAGCCATGGATGAACTCTTTAATCGTGAAATTGTTGGGTTCAAAATCTCCAAAGCATGTCATTCAAGATAGGATTCGGTGCATGTGGAAGCCCATGGGTGAGATTAAAGTGGTTCCTATGAACAATGGATATTTTATCGTATCTTTGGCTAACAAGGAGGATCGTGATTATGCCTACCAAGAAGGCCCTTAGATGATTGATGATCATTATCTGCTCATGCAACGATGGAGGCCAAATTTTAATCCATGGAGGGCGGACACATAGAAGAAGATTGCTGCTTGGGTTCTACTCATTGATCTACCCGTCGAGTTTTACAATGTAGAATCTTTGAGACGGATTAGGAATATGTTAGGAAGGATGATCAAAGTGGATTGGTCTACGTCAATTTATGAGAAGTTTGGTTTTGCTAGTTTATGCATAGAGATTGATCTAGAGAAACCCCTTCTTCCTTTTTTCGATGTGTTTGGTGAAGACAGACCAATTGCTTATGAGGGGCTACACTTGGTTTGCTTTATGTGCGGCAAGTATGGCAATATGTGCAATCAATGGCTTAGTTTCTTTATGAATTACATCAATGGAATGCAAGAAGAAGAGGGTCGAAGTCATTTCCCTCCTTGATCCGTGAAATGAAGAAACACTACCATGTTGATTTTGTAGCTATTCTTGAAACCCCTTGTGATAGTCAAAAAACAGAGGAAAGAATTAGCAAGTTTGGTTTTTAGCACAATGTGGTTGTGGATGTGATTGGATACAATGATGGTATCTGGTGTATGTGGGATTCTCATGGGTGGAAGTTGAGTGTTGTTGAGAAACACTCTCAGTTTATTCACCTATGGTGTGATGTTCCAAGGAAAAATAGCTGGTTCTTAACTATTTTTTATGCAAACCTAAATCTAGGTGTCCGACGTAATCTTTGGCTAGAGCTAGCTCGTCTGAGGCAATTAGTGAATGGGTCGTGGGTGTTAGGTGGTGACTTTAATGCAACTCTTCTGGAGTATGAACGTAAATCTAATGCTCGGCAGAAAGTTTCAAGTGATAAAAGCTTTGTGGATTGGGTTGAGATTGCTGCGATGCAAGACATGGGCTTTAGTGGACCTTTGTTTACCTGGAAAAGAGGTAGATGTGAAGCTAGATTTGACCATTTTTTGTGTAATAATGCTTGGGCACAAGATTTTCTTGATGCTAGTGTCCTGTATTTGCCTTATTTCAAGTTAGATCATCGACCCATTCTCTTAAAATTTGAAAGTAAGGAGAGTATCTCTAGACGTAATTGAATTTTCAGTTCATTACATCATGGGTACTGCACTCTGATTTTGATGCGTTTGTGAAAGATGAATGGAAGGAAGATGCTGACTAGAACTCTAATATTTCGAAGTTCGCCTCTGCTTGTTCTCATTGGAATCATAATGTTTTTGGGCACATAGAGGCAAGGAAGAGACATATTATGAGACATCTTGAGGGAATCGATAAGGTGATTGCTAGAGGGGCGAATGCTAGTGAGTATGGAGAGCTTCAATTGAACTTATGGCGAGAGCTTGAAGAAGTGATGCTACAAGATACACTTCTTTGGACCCAGAAAGCTAGGGTTAATTGGAATATAGATGGTGACCGTAATACGAAGCTTTTTCATGCTAGAGCTAATAAGAGGAAGTGAATAAATCGGATAGAAGCTATTTGTGATGAACAGGGTGCGTGGCTTTACAATATTGATGATATTAAAAAGGAAGCTTCTTCTTTCTTTGCAAACTTGTTTACGGAAGAGGTACTTGTAAGGGAGCCACTTGAATGTAAAGTGGTATTTCCTCTAGTTGACGATGTTTTCCTTCGTAGATGCAATGCGGAGGTGGATGAGGAGGAGATAAAGATGGCACTGTTTAGAATCGGGCCCATTAAGGCTTCAGGGCCTAATGGTTTTAGTGCTTTGTTCTTTCATAATCAATGGAATATGGTGAAGGGATCTATTATTAACTACATAAATATATTTTTGCTAACCCACATGTGATCAAAGAGGTGAATGGCACTTTGATTGTCCTTATTCCAAAAAAGGCTTCCCCAAAGAATTTCAGAGACCTCGGACCCATCAGTCTCTGTAATGTGATATACAAAGTTGTGACCAAAATTATTGCAAACAGATTGAAGAGTTTTCTTCCTTATGTTACCTCTCTTAACCAATGTAGCTTTATTCCAGGGCGACATAGTTCAGGTAATATTATTATTGCCCAGGAAGTTATCCATACTATGTGTAATATGAAGGGAAGCAAGAGTTTTATGGCTGGTAAAATTGGTCTAAAGAAAGCTTATGATCACATCAACTAGGGTTTTCTTATGAAGTGTTTACAGGACTTGAAGATTCCATCACAATTTATTAAGTTATTGAGTGTTGTGTGTCTATGGCTCATATGCACTTATTATGGAATGGAGAGAAGGCAGATGTATTCCATACCTCTAGGGGGTCCGACATGGTGATCCTATTTCTCCTTATTTGTTTATTATTTGTATATAATGGCTAGCACATCTTATCCAAATGGCAATTAATTCAAAGGGATGGAAAGCCATCAAATTGACCAAGAATGGCCCGCCGATTTCACATCTCTTTTTCACAAATGATATTATCTTATTTGCTGAGGCTTCTATTAGCTAGGCACATACGATAGCAAGTTGTTTACAGAGATTTTGTAGTAGCTCGGGGCTTAAGGTGAATGCACAAAAAACCAGAGTTTTCTTTTTTAGTAATGTCAATCACACAAGAAGAGAGGAGATTAGTGCTGTCTTTGGATTCTCCCAAACGGATGACTTAGGGAAATATCTGGGTGTTCAGCTTCATCATAAGAGAGTTACTAAGGAGTCATTCCACCATGTAATTGATAGAGTCAAGGAAAAACTTGCTAGTTGGAAGGTTACGTCCTTATCTCTTGCTGGTCGTACGATGCTTATTTTGTCAGTCACAAGTTCTATTCAAAGCTATGTTATGCAAACTTCGTATCTACCCGTAGGTACGTGTGATTTAATTGATAAACATAACAAGAGGCTTTTGTAGGGTGGCACTGAGGAGCAGAGTAAGATTCCACTTGTGGCATGGGATGAAGTGTGCAAGCCTAAAAGGAGAGGTGGCCTTGGCCTTAGACATGCACAACTCCAAAATAAGTCCTTCATGATGAAGTTAGGATGGAATTTAGTTAAAAGAAGGGATGATTTTTGGGTAAGGGTGGTACGTGATAAATATAAGTGTGGAAGTGACATACTACCTATAATTAATCTCAATAGGCCTGGCTCGAATGTTTGGTCAGGGATTAAGAAGAACTAGGAGAAGGTGAAGGAAAGGATAGAAGTTACTGGTGGGGAAGGGGAGGTTCGGTGAAAGTGGGAGCAGAGTAGGCCCTTTTCTGTTAGATCCTCTTACCAGAAATTGATTCAGCATAATACTACTGATGATCCCTTATAGGGTAAGATTTGGAAGCTTCATACTCCCCAATGTTGTAAGTCATTTTTGTGGCTTGCTATTCAGAAGAGGTTGCTTACCAACACCATGAGGAAGGATCGTGGGCTAAGTGACTCGAATAAATGCTTTGTTTGCAAGCATGGAGTTAAAGATTTTCTCCATGTCTTATGAGACTGTGTCCATGTGAGAATTTTATGGGAGAAGATTATTCGACCTTCAGCTTGGAGTAGGTTCTTCTCGTTGGGTTTTAGAGCTTGGATTAACTATCTTGAACTACGAAGAGGTAGGCTATGATGATTGGAAAGCCATGTTTGCTACTATTTGCTAGTGGCTTTGGTGTCATCGGAACCTGTTTGTTTTTGAAAATCACAAAGTCAGTGACGAAATTGTTTTAGCAAACTTAAGAGCTATTTTCAGTAGTATTACGGAAGCTCCAACGGAATATGACAGTAGGAGAGAGTCAGTCTTTTGGGGAAAGATGGGTGAGTCTGGAGGAGGGGTGGGTCCATTTGAATGTCGATGGCGCTTTTTCTCTACAGAGCTGTCAGAGTGCGTGTGGTGGGCTCTTGAGAAATAACACTGGCAGAGGTTTTTTGTGTAGATTAGAAGATGGTGATGCTTTATCGACGGAGCTGTGGGCTTGTATACATGGTTTGAAGGCTGCCTGGGATTGGGGATATAGGCGTGTGGAGCTAGAGACGGACTTGACTGCAGCCATGGCACTTCTCTCACATGGGTGTGGTGCTGAAAATGAAGATTATGATTTGATCACTAAGGCTCGTGATATGCTTCAACGAGACTGGGAGGTTCGGATCAAGTATATTGGCAGAAGTGCTAATGTTGTTGCTGACTTACTTGCGACGGAAGGGCTTAATGCTATGCCAGGGATCCATTTTGTGTCTCAACCTTTTATGAGGTTACGTATGCTGTTAGATAGGGATTGTCCAGAGGTCAACTCTGGTGTTGGGTAGCTGTCTCCAAGGTTTTTTTTTGTTTATTAAAAAAAAAAAAAAAGAAATAACATGGCATAATAGTAATACCACAATTACACCAATTGTTGGAGCAATGGACACAACATTGGAGAATGCCATCTTTGATTCGTTAATGGAAGTGATCTCCAAATGAGTGTAAAGGCAGTCATCAAATGCCGCAGCATCAATATTACATATTTTAGAAATCCACCATCGGGAGGAACCCATCACAGATCTGTATGACCCACAACATCCATATGAACCAGAGAGGATCACAACCCAAGGACACACCCACCCATTAGCCTTCCATTATTCAGATATTGCAGGATTTGCTCTTTTATCTACAAAAATAGGATCCAAGGATCTACCCTCAAAAACCTTCCCACCTCTCATTTTCCAAATCTGCCAACAATTAAGTATGACCTTTAAATTTCATACATAATGAAATCACACGAATTAATGAAAACTATGTGACCCAAAAAATAAATAAATAACAACTGGAAAATGCGCTAATGCGAGTGCAGGATATTTCAAAATATCAACTTTTAAAACATATATATATTTAGTATGAAAAATATGTTACCGTTATTATTTGTATATTATATATATATATATATATAATAAATCTATGAATTATAATTATAAATTAGAAACAAAAATAGGGGGGAAGTTGAAATTTGAAAATAAAAAATTTTAGATAATAAAAAATTAAAAAAGGAAGCCAATCATGTAGTCCAAAATTATTAGAAACTTACTGTTCATAACTTTTTATAAATGATGCGGCTTCAAATAATATATATATATATATATATACTCTCTCCATTTCTTAATATAATACTCTTTAACCAAAGTTAGTGAATTAAGGATCTGAATTAAAGTTAATTAACTATTTTAAGTTTTTCAAAAATAAAATATTTTTTAAAAAAATACCATTATTCAATTCCCCTCTTTGGGATGAATAAAATAAGGACAATTTTGGTAATTTACAATAAATACTACCTGTATTTTGGAAGAGTCCTATATTTAATATCAAAATGAAAGATAATATATTTAGAATAAAAAAAAGTATATGTTGGCCAAAAAAATTAATATATATTAATATTAATACTTCAAAGTTCTAAATTATCAATAAGATGTAAGATGGTATAGTGATTTTTTTTTAAGTTCCCGTCTCACACGTGCATCCATAACCAATAATTTCTTTAGGCATTAAATCATATGGCTCTTAAAATTCAAACAAAGGGTCAAAGGTTTATTATTACTCCCTCTATTCTATTTTATTTTTTGTTTTAGAAAAATTTAAATATTTTAATTTATCTGTTATTTTATATTATCAATGAAATATCGGGGATCATTTTTACTATTTTAACTCAAGGATATTTTAGTAAAATATTATCAAATTTTACTATAGCCAAGGTTATTTAATAATTTTATTATTTTATGTGCAAAATCTTAAAATGACTGATAAAATAAAAGAAATAGAGTATTAACATTATGGTCTTTATCTTAAAATTAATGGCCAATAATTACCGTCTTTATCTTTTACTTAAGACCGGTGTATAAAAAATCAGAGTAGACTGACTAGTTCAACCAGTTGGACCGGAAATTGATGCCAAATTCATTTTGGATGAAGAAAGAAACCGGAAAATTCTAGAATCAATTGAAAACTAGTGCAAACCACTAATAACCAGTTGAATCAGTGAGAATTTTTTTTTTTTTTTAGTTTTTACAATAAAATAACATTATTTTTAGTATTAAATAACACTATTTTTGTATAAATATTTTTAATACTAAATAACATTATTTACAAAGTTCTCTAGGTATACCACCAGAAATATTATTGTAGTTAAAATCAATGATGCACGTTGATGGAGAAAAGCAGATACTGGATGGCATCACTCCATATATTTAGTTGTGACTAAAATCACCATAAAATTCAAAATGGTTCTCAAGGTAGGGCATGTGTCCACTTTTCTTATTGTGGGAGAGATATAGTCCATGAAGAGCTTTCAAATATCCAATCTCTTTTGGTATGCTACCACTTATTTGATTTTGGGAAGCATAAAGCACTTCTAATTGTGTCAAATTTGAAATTGAAGAAGGGATCTCACCACTGAATGTATTTGAGTACAAATATAAGTACCTGAGATCGATTGCTCATGGAGCCCAAAGTTGAAGGGATGACTCCAATTAGGTTGTTCATTTTTAAGTTCAACACTTCTAATTGTATGAGATTGGTAAGGGTAGAAGGTAACTGACCAGTAAGGTTGTTACTAGACAAGTACAGATAGATGAGATTTTGAAGATCCCCTATCTGAACTGGAATGGTACATATCAGATGAATTCCATCAAGTTACAAATATTACAGGTTGTTTCTACTTAAATCCAAACTTTCTCATAGTGAGGTTGGTGAGGGTGGACTGTAACTCACCAGCAAGATTGTTATTAGACAAGTCCAGTGCAATAAGACTTCAAAAACCTCCTCTTTGAGCTGGAACATTACCTGTGAGACAAATTCCATCAACTCACAGTCATTCTAGGTTGTTTCTGCTCAAATTCAAATCTCTTAATAGAGTGAGCGAGGTTGGTAAGGGTGGAAGCCGTGGAAGCCAACTCACCAGTCAATCCCAATCCATGAAGATTCAAATATAATAGATTGAGAAATGCAGTGAAGTTGAGGTCTGCTAGCTGAGCCTGTTGTGGAGTAACTGTTGGTGGCCCCAACTTAATAATGCTTCCGAAGAGATTGCAAGTTATGCGAGGCCATCCACAAGGTTCTGAGAAGTTGTAAGCCCTATTGCTGATATTCCACCATTTGATCCGAAGTAAAGCACGTTTCTCCTCTTCTATCATGGCGGCAGCATTGGGGAACAAAGTAGTGGCACGGCATAATAGTAATACTATTATGATTACAGCCATTGTTGGAGTATTAATTCGACATAATATTCGAGAATGCCATATCTTTAATCAGTTAATGGAAATTGATAACCATACGTGTGATCATCAGAAAGTTTATTGTTAATGATCTTCGTCATTGTTAAAGTGTTTGGAGGGTGTCAAACGGCAATGGACATAAAAATAACGAGTGAGACGGCCGTAATTGAATAATAAAGTAGTCAAGCAGCCTCCCTACCAAAATATTGGCCTCAAAGGTTTCAAAATTGAACTTTCATAATAATTGGCCTCCCATATTGAAACTTCGAATTGCGAAAAATAACTCATTATCTTCAACATTATGTACGCTAGTAAATTTCATGGTTTCTTTTTTTTTTTTTTAAGATTACATAATATTTTACATTTTTAAAATATAGATTGCATTAATTTTAATTTGCTACACAAAAATATTCCTCCCAAGATTAATGGAGAATATTTTAGAGGAAGATTTTACGATTAATCTAGGGTGCACTTCAACTTTAAATTTTAAAAGGCACTCCAAATATTATATTGAAACTAAAAAGAGATTCTTTTAGTACGAAAAAATAATGTCTTATTTGTGTAATTTATTTATTATGAATTAATAAAAGAACTCATTAAACTATATATGCGGTGGTTTTTTCGTTTGGCCTCCTATACATTGGTTCTTTTGGGGCCAACCCTATACGGTGGTTAGCCTTATCTTGAAAGAGAACGTGATAACCTTTTTTCTCAAATAATTAATAGTTAAATTTACCAATGAAAGTTGATTTAGTCGGCTAGCTATCCCTTAAATAAAATGTTGGATTCAAATATTATAGATGGATAAAATTGTCAATGATAGAGCTTTAAAACCATATGATCATCCCAACTCAACTCATATGAAAACAGACAATATTCGATAAAAAAAATTATAATTAAATTTTGCAAAAGGAAGTAATGGATATTGTTGTGCTCTAAGTTTTCTTATTGTATTCACTTGCTTATTCCTAAATCTCTAAAGCCTGCCTTATGCTTTAATATTATTTTTAACATAACGAAATTTATTTTTCATTACATGGTATGTTTAAAACCGATAGGAGTTAATTAGTCCAAAATAGATATGGATTCCAGTACCTTATGATATTAAAGGATTTCCAATGATGTCTTTAATCCAGTTCGATCGAAACTAACTTACTAACGCTTTTGTTCATAGTGTGTGTGTGTATATTTATTTATTTATTTATTGCTCCACATAAGAACAAATGAGAATATAGACATGGAAAGAGCACTAACTTTTGCAGCATTTCCATTTACGAGGGTCTTCGACGGGTGAGATTGAATCATGCACAGTTCTAATGATTATCAAGGCATACTTTTAACGGCTCTTAAAATTCAAACAAAAGTCCTGAAGTTGATTAGTTAGAAATAATAGAACTATCTTGGTCTTCTTTTTTTTTTTTCAGCACCAAAAGGTATCACAACCAACGGTTGAAGATTAGATTAATTTCTTTTAAGTTGTAGAGGTTATTGAAGTGAATTTGCCTCTTCAAACTAGACTTTTCCCATACAAATTGTCTTAATCTTTCACTTAGTCTAATTAATGGTTCTAATATCGTTGTTCTGCGTACCCAGAGACTTCAATGAATGAATAATGGATCTTATCAAACATTTGGTGTTAAGATCAAACATTTGGGTTGGTCACAAAAGAAAAATTTGACGTTAAGATAATATAATGACTTGCAAGAGACTTGAACGTTGAAAATGAAAGCCTGCAAATGTGGATTATTCCAAACCATTAAAAATAATAATAATACGCTTTTGTTTTTATAATTATGGATGGAAGCTTTTGAATAAAGATATATTTGAGTCAAAGTTGTTAGAGTTTACGAAGATAAAAAAATAGGAAGATCCAGGAACAAGCAAACAAGTTAATCAATTTAATTTACTATTTCTTTTTTTTTTTACCAACAAATTTACTATTTCGATCTTTTGGAGAAGGAAATTAAGTTGGCTGATATTAAGGCTCCATTTGGTGGAATAGTGGATTTTATGGTTTTCTTAATTTGAAAGTGAAAATGTTATCTTTGTACTTGTTTGATTCCATTTGAGGATTCTTGGAACTTTTAAGAAATCAAGGCCACGTTTTTAATGTACAACCGTGATGATATCTCCCCCTTGATAACGTTGAGACTGAAACACTTGTTGATAAATTGTTTCTTATTTATTTGTTCCAAAAAAAAACTCATAGTGGCCCAAACAGAATGTGCACAACATTGTGAATGCCTTTATTGAAAATGTTAGAACACAATTCAACTAAAATATTTATTTGGTAAAAAACTAAGTTTTTTTTTCATTTACACCAACTCATCAAGAGAAAATCTTGAATATACTATCCATACCCCACCCAACTAAAACCAAATCTCTAAGGCATCATAGGCTAAATAAATTAAAAATGAGGTAGAAAATTAGGGAAAATTGGTTCACCAATTCTAAACCTCTAGTATTAAATATAACTCACTTTTAAATACCTCATGAATATTAAAAAAAAATTATTAAACTCATCAAATTGTTCCAAATTTAATTTATTTTTCAGATTTGCTCCTAATTAAATATTACATGCATTTCCAATCATAAATTTAATATTTTTTATAATCCCTCTTGTTGTTTTATTAATGAGGGGTACTTTTGGAAAAATATAATTAATAATTCATATATAATTTATATTTTAGATTATAAAAATTCTTCTCTTAACGTTTTATATTTGAGACATGAGAAAATATTTAAAAATTCTCAGTAATTGTTAAACAATATCAATTATAAAATTTACACTAGTTTATGAAGAATGAACAGTACATCTTAACCTCATCTTCATGTAGCTTGTACAGGACCTAGTTACCGAAATAAGCTTGTAACAAGAGAATCAAACCAAGTTTATATATGTAAAAAAAAACAGAGAGAGAGAGAGAGAGAGAATCAGAAATGGTGATCATCACCTTTCTTTCAATTTATAAGTTAGAGCATTGAGTTTATTTGAGATGAAATACTGTCCTCCACTTTCCTATAAACAAATGTAGCATTAATAATCATACTTTCACTATGAATTGGATTTCTAAGCATTAAGTTTCACATAAGTAAAAAGTGAGTGTATGTAGATATATAGATTAGGAGACAAGGGGTTTTGAATAGCCGCCTGCATTAAGTGGTTTTACTTAATCTCATAAATCCAATTAATTAAAAATAAAATGTTAAGCTATATAAATCCAAATCCATCAATATAAAATATAAAAGCAAAATCTTTCTTACCATATTATTTTACTATATTCTTGAAACACATGTTAAAACAAAAAAAAACTAATTATCAATCATGATATGGCCGGTGGCCAAAAAAAAAAACCATGATATGGCCGCTCCTGTTATAAATTGCATTATTCATGAGTTCTAAATAGTGTGATTCATTTCTTACACTCGGTGCAACCTATGATGTGAGTGCAACAAACGATACTCATACTGTTCCCATAAAATAGAAGTTTCTAACTGATTCTACCTTTAAGAAAAATAAAACAAAACAAAGAAGTCACAAACTGGTTAGCGGGGGACCCTAAATATGTCGGACTTCTTAATTTTATGCATCCAGGTGGGACATTTGTGTCGAGAAGTTATTTCTCTCTCAATGCTTTTCTTGCAGAAAGTGTGGCCACATTTAGTTGATGTCTCTTCAATCAGCTGCCCCTTGCAAATTGTGCAAATCTCCAACGGAAGAAGATCACTTTCCTTCCATATAATAAGAATCAACCATAAAATTCAAATGATCTATGTCCCTTTTAATTTAATTTTTGTGACATACAAGAATCAAATACAAGTAGGCACTATGATCAATATAGAAAAAAAAAAGTTTATATATTTACAATCATACTTCTCCCGATCAAAGGGCTCAAATAGTTCCAGTTAGCTGAAAGGAGTTGAATTGTATTGAAGAAGAAAATAGAATCAATTGAAAACAGACGAATGGCTCACAATATTTGTTTACATGTTTTCTGAATCAAGTGTGTGCTTGATCTTTCTTTTTTTTCCCGATATACGAAGACAGTGAATCAAGAAATTACATCAATACCATCAACGTTAGATAGTTTTGACCAATCCCATGAGTTTAATTAGCTGAAAAAAAAAACGAAATTACACCAATTACATCAAGATGGGGATAAGCATCCCAACATATCATTCTCAACCAGGTTAGAGGTTAGCAGTCATATGTCTTCATTTTATCGCCCTCCACTCAGATATGACTTCAATAGTTTGGGCCCCTTTTTTTTTCTTTTTTCCGCCCCAAGGCTTCCTTGTAATCATTCTGCATCAATCATCTATTCATCTACATTAATTTTCTATAAACGTTTCATCAAAAAATATTCTTATAAACGTATATACATAACCAACTACAACATTACTAGTAGTCATACTGCCTTTCACTATGAATATGGTTTCTAATTATAAGGTGTATGCATCTAAATTTTCCTATGAAATAGCATTCACTGCCTAGTTAGATGCTGGAAGGAATACCCTAAATAAGTCAGACTTGTTAAGTTTATGCCTGCAGGTGGGACATTTGTGTTGAGTTGCCACTGCTCTCTCAATGCACTTCTTGCAGAAAATGTGGCCACATTTAGTTGATGTCTCTTCAATCAGCTGCCTCATGCAAATGGGGCATCTAGAGGTGCCTTCCTCACTTGAAGACACCTTACTCGCAGACCGCTCCGGACGTCGTCTAAGAACCTCACTATTCTGCCAAAAGAACAATCCACCATAAAATTTAAAATGATCTCTCCGCATTTTAATTTAATTTTTCGCAGACACAGGGATCAAATAACCAAAGAACTCCCTGCTCCTCAAACTTCCATCAATGATATTATTCCTTTTACATCGTACAGGTTTAATGGCCGACTTTTAGCCATTGTAGTCAATCTACATCAACTCTCTATTAATCTGCATTAATTTCCCATAAACATTTATAGAATATTATAAATGCATCACGGACATGATTAATAGACATGTAACTGACAACTTATTACAAGCCATCGTAATAAGATTGAAGCGATGGAATGAGATTATTATTATAGGATAAACCAATTTCGATAAAGCAGTTCTACACATTCAATTAAAATTGTTTTCCTAAATCTTTCAATTCACGAACACAAGTAAATGCGATCTATATATAGAGAGAGACACACACACACACACAAACACACACACCCTTAAAGCGTCTGTGTTACAATTCTGCAATCTCTATGCAAAGGCATCACAACCTACTTACAGATGCCCTTCACAGTAGAAACTAAACCATCCCCGATCATAAATCTAGAAAACTACTAACCAATAGGACTTGGATCCTCTCATAGTAACATGAGGCGCTGTGAGGAGAAAAACAAATAAAAATTGCTTCCTTTGACATACATTATTATGGATCTATATTTCTGTTCACATGCACATCATATGACAGGATCCAAATCTTAGTAATATACACTGATAGAACGAAGAACTAAACAAGTAAAAAAGTAGCTTACCAAAAAAAAAAAAGAAAGGAATTTCTCTAGACAGTAATAATTTCCTAAAGTATGCTACTGTCCACTAACTTCTGAAACTTAATATCAACAAAGTATGCACCAGTATAATACATCTACATGCGTCAGAAGAGCGCTCCAGACTAGGATTCTACTTTCTACCAGTAGTACCAAGTCGAGGTTTGCCCTTAACCTCAGATTCCTGCATTGCAGAAGTACACGTTTGCATGTTATCAAAAATCATTAATAATTTTTTTTGGCTAAATTATACAAAACTCTCCTAAACTTTGAACCATATGCAAATAACATCCTTGACCTTCAAAATTTGACAAGAAACCAAATCAATTACCTGTGGCAAGTGCAAGAAAATGTGAGTCTTTGCCGTTGCAGGATTATGATTTTCAGCCCCTTTACTCCAATCATAGCAGACCTATAAACAGGGATATCAGCATATCATTTGCACAAGGTTTAACTACATTCATAAAGAAGTATTTTCAGGTGATTCTTCATAAAGAAATTTCAATTACACAAGATGAGTCTGCTATAGCAAAACTGGGGATTAAACTATGCTAATATATAATTCTTCAATCATAGCAAAACAGGGATATCAACATATCATTTATGGCTTATTATGAGTATGACACTTATCCAGTGCCAGAGCAATAATGTATAACTTGTCTTTGTCATACAACATTGACAGACAAGTTCATTGTGGAGAACCAATAACTACAAATCTCCTTTCTTGCGATTTTCGTATATGCCTACATTGTTTTTGCTACTTCCTTTTCTACCTTATTCCAGAATTTCAGATGATTTTTCTTCCAATTTACCATCCTCTCACACATAGTCTGTGCATAGGAGATTTTCAAGGTACCCTCATTACTGATTGAAAGAAAAAAGCAGATATATAAATTCCAGATTCTAAATGCCATAGACTAAATGAATTTTAGTGTGATACAAAGCGGTGCCAAAATTTATTTCACACAACTTCAGACTTTTGCAGAAAGAGGATGTACCGAGTAAGCAAAGATTGAACCATCATAGTTAAAGGTACTGCAAGGAATAGGTTGACTGCATCTTAACATGGCCTGAAATTAGAAAAACTTGTATTAAAATAAGGAAAACATTTAGGACACTTAATTACACTAAAAGACCACTGCAATATATGTGAAATTAATGAATATTATGCTGAAGATGAGAATTGAGGGTGCGGAGACCAAATAGGTTTCTTCTATTCTATCTACATGAAGGTCATGCATTTGATTTATTATGGAAAAAAAGTTCACTAATTAAGAATGAATGAAAGCATTGGACCTTAAGTCTCTGTTTACTATCCTTGTCCCAAAAATTAAAAGCACCATCAGAACCCGCAGTTGCAAATGTGTGATGTACCTGTAACAAATGGAAAATTAATTAGCAAATAATACCAAATTCACAAAGCCATTGTTTAAGACGGATAAACTTTATCAATGATATACTGTATGTCTATTATTGATTCAAGTGTTGGCTCTAGAAGTAGACCAAAATTTAGGGAAGAAATTTGAAAAGCACAAAAGAATAAATGACTGAGCCCCTCCTTATAAAAACGTTCCCATCTTTAGAATTTTGATAGACCCACTGATCATAGATGAACTAGCTAGACATTTGTCAAAACAGATATAAAGCATATAAGTTTATATTAAAATTACAAAACGATAGTCTACTGAAGATATCAACAAACTCTGAAATTGAAAAAATCAAATTTTAAACCTAGATTAGTAAGTCAAATATGTCATCACTATTTCTACTTTCTACTTCAACATGCATATATCTATTAATGAACTTAACAGCAAAAGAGAGAAAGATAGAGTCTTTTATGGGAAAGAAGCTACATTGCCAATTACCGTATCATTACTTGTATTGCCAATATGACAGTTCTCATAAGTTATTTATAATAGAAATCAACTCATAAACTAATAATTATAGTTCATGAGTGAGATTGACCAGACTACTTTAGTAAAAACAAAGCATTCAGGTATGCAGGAAATTCAAAATCACAAGACACGGAAGGTAACTGAACAAGAAGCTGAACTCAATAAAACAAAGATTAGTAAGTCAAATTTTCTATTTGCTGACAATAAAAATTGAATATTTAATACACTTTTAGTCCATCTAGTTTTAGAAAAATTTCAATCTGGCTCTCATATTTTAAAATCAAACAATGTTATCCTCTTATTTTCTAAAAAATTTTAACCAAATCCCTTGTTCTCAGATCAGTTAAATACTTAAGACCCCACACTAAACATGTCTGTTAAATACTCCAGTCTTCAAATTAGTTGTTGTTGATTCATAGTAACTTAAAGGTGGTTTGGTGAAAAGAAAAACACATATTTTAAAGGGCACCTCCAAGTCCTTACATGCATTGTGATGTTCAACACTTCCCTTTGGAGTACAAATGAATACTTCAAACTAAAATGGAAAGATAACTGTGCAATTTCACCATTTAAAGGGCTCAAATGACAATCCAGCATACATATTGATTATTGATAATCAACTTAGAAGTAAAATTGGGAAACTGACGGAATGAAAAATCTTACAGGATGGAAGTTTAAAGAGTTGACTGAGTATATCTCATTGCCCTCTCTGTGGCATTTGAAAGTAAAGTTTTTACTCTGTTGGCTGTCATCCAGATGATGCACCCCAACTCTCCCTTCAATTGATCCAACCTACAGTGGTCATATCATCAGATTCAAGTTCAGTCTCAATTAATCAATCTTTCCCTACAACATAATAACTACACAGGAAATAAAATCCAGAAAATAAAGACAGATCTGTGGACATCACTCTCATATATTAGAGGCTTAAAAATATCCCTAAGCATTATGGGGGTTCTTGCTAAGGTTGACTAAGACACAAGATATAATGGAGAACTTAAGTTTTTGTCCAAAGATGGAAAGTTGGGGGAAGAAAAAATATTATATGCCACACTTTCGGCGCAGGAGTGAAAGTGAAGAGGAAAAAAAAACTGGATAAAAACTATTTATTCTAGATTACTCTTCATATAAACAATTTCCTCTTATGAGCATATAAATATCTTGTTTTGGCTTATAGCAATGACATTTTTCACCTATTCACACCTCATTTGGGACAGGTAAACACTTCATTAGCACGTTTTGGGGTGGCAGGTGGGAAAGATCTAAGTTTCAGTAGCACTCAACACTCACCTATCTAGAGACTATAAAGGTCATCTGGCTTCAGTATTTGAATAGAAAAATCATAGGCCTTTCAGCTTTTGTATGAGTACTCCTTTTCAGAAACTCCCACTCTTTCTTTATCCTTAAAATACCAAAATCACCTTGGTATCTCATGTAAGCATAAAACCTGCTAAAATACTTCCCCAATTCTAATAGCCTAGGCAAACTCAAATTTTGATAAAAGCAATATACAAATCAATTTTCTGAGTAGAATGGCAATATAAAAACTGTAATCACAATAAAATCACTTGACACAGTACCCTAGCAGACTTGCAATTATAGGAGATGGAATAAATTCGTTCATGAGACTCTGAAATAGGTAGAAAATAGTTCCTCAATTCATGTTGACTATTGAAGGCTAGAGGCAGCTAGCATATCATTCCTTAATGAGAACATTAACATTAGAGACACGAGGGACACAAGATGGCAACTTCACGATACATGAGCCAATATGAAGATGACAAGGAAACACGAGGGCAGGGGTTACAAGGTGTAGACAGAAGAAAAAATGCAGCCATTCTCAAATTCTCACCACAGAACAGTTGGAGTTACTATAGGAATAATTGAGAATCAATTTCAAAGTTCCACCAAGAAAGATGCTAGTATTGACCTTGCTGTGTATACAAGTAATTTACCCACTGCTCTAAACTCCAGAGTTCAAGAAAATAAGGAGGATGATGGATTTTGGAACCATAGACCATATGACAGATAATCATACTTGTCTTGAACACTTGTACAAGCAATGATGATATATTTGTGAAATTGGCCGATGGATCATCCTCCAAAGTAATTGGAGGTACATTGAGATTATCAAAGGATGTGATCCTAAAAAAGGATTCTTTTCATACCAAAATTAAATTGCAACCTATTATCAATAAGTAAATTGTCAAAGGATCTAATTGTGTAACTAATTTATCGGTAATGGCTGTCAATTCAGGACTTAGAGTTGGGCTGCCAATGGCTAGTTGCCATATTTAGGACAGTCAACTTTGCTTTTCTAATCGGCTTTTATGTTTTCAGTCCATCCCCGACTATTCTAACATTAGTATAGGTGTTTGGTTTCCTTCTTGGGCTCCGTCCTCTGGTTCTTGCCTGCCTATTTATTTGTAACAAAGTTATTGTACATTTAACACATCTTAAAATGAAATACAAGAAAAACTAAAAAACTTAAAGTTTTTCAACAGATACTGAATCGGAAAAAAGGAAAATAAAATTAATCGTAAGTCTTCCCAAATATTGAAAAGGAGCCACAGAAATGTAGATAGAGCTTACCAAGAAACCTTGTTGATCAGGAAATGCAGCAAGGCACCTTGTCTGATACTTCAAGGGTGAAATAATTCTCTTGAATTCGACCTGTTGCAAATGAACAGATAGTCAAAAAAAGGGATGTTTACCATGCATGATCAAAAGCATAAAATAGAAAGAACAGCCAATTAAAAGAATGTTTTTAGCTTTATGATACAACATGACATGGTCTTTGCCCATCATGAAATGTCAAATAGAATACTAAACATCCAAAGACCACGATTTTTAAAGATGTCAAACTTTGTAAGCTAACAAAATCTACTGAACTCTCCAGAAGGGAATTATATTACTAAGGCTTTACTTTCAAGTCCCCATCTCCTTGAGGTGCCTGAATTATCAACTATAAAGGAAAATTGGTCATCTTATTATGAAACAGACGAAACAGAAGATTAATGAAGATTTGTTATTCAATTTATGTAAGTCTTTCAATTGAAAGATACCAATCTCAATTTAGAGGTAATTACTCAAAAAACAACCTAGCCGTTATATGAACTAAGACTAGCTTTAAAGAAAGTTTTAAGGTTTCCTTTCATTTTCATTTTTTACTAGAAAATGCAGGAGAAAGCCCTTCTAAGAGATGCTATCAAAATTGCATTGCAAGCAAGGAGACACAGATTTGTACAATACTATAACGTCTAATAAACAAGGGAAGAAGTGCACATCTTCAACAGTCCCCCTGCCCCATGACAACCAGCTCATCAGTTTAGCAAATCAGGGATATAATCCTAACTGCACAAACTAGCAAGAAATGGGTTTGTCCACACTTGAGTTTTTGGCAATTGATTTATGGGTTTTTGAACCAAGATAAAGAAGGGCAACATTTTGTGAAGATGTATGTCTATCTTCAAACTGATGCATCTTGACAGAAAGAAATGCTACTCTTTCTAACAGTCAAATATAAGTCAGCAGGAAAGATATACATAATTTGTGCGGCCATT
This sequence comes from Adenanthera pavonina, assembly GCA_026686845.1. Taxonomy (NCBI): domain Eukaryota; kingdom Viridiplantae; phylum Streptophyta; class Magnoliopsida; order Fabales; family Fabaceae; genus Adenanthera; species Adenanthera pavonina. Next base: position 19,877,015 of record JAIVEN010000017.1, read on the forward strand.
TAGCAGGTATTTATCACCAATTTAGGGAGACTAGAGAGCTTTATTTTATTGGTTCTTGTCTTCTTTTCATTGTTTATCCTTTTCTTCTCCTTCCATTCTTTCAAATTATTTCTCATCCACACTATTCCTGTCTCTTCTCAATAAATCCTATTTTTTTTGGCCTGCTCTTCTCAATAAATCAGCATGCCAACCTTTTATCTAGTATGAGCTTTATACAGTCTCATCATCATGGAGAAAGAACTGAAGAGAAGAGGAGGACAATATACCTGAGGATTTTGCAAGTTGAAAACAATTAGATTTCTATCAGCAGTGCCAACAACCATCAGAGGATGTCTCACTGTCATTGCATAACATCGTTCAGGGAGTTGTTGTGTGTGCAGTGGATTTGGCTGCCTAGTATCCCAGTACCTGATAGTAGCCAGGAAAAGTTCTAAGTGGAAATCATAGAAGCCCCAGATCATGTAAAACAATGTTTGAAGAGCTAGAAGTCAAACAATCATTATGACCAAGACTAAACATGGAATAGATATGGAAAATAAATATTGCAATAATTTATCATCATAAACAACAAGTTGCAAAAAGTTCGATAATAAAAACTGTCATATTTATGATCATCATATCTGACTTTGATGACTTCATTACCATGCAGATTATAAAATAACAGTAGGATTGGTCTAGGGTTTTAAATGTTCAAAATGCTGAAACACACACTGTGGTCTGTATAATCCACTGTAAATACCACTAAAAGAGGTAGTTATATGTAATGTCAAACTGCTATCTGGAAAAGACAAAAACATAGAATAGAAAATGATAATGCATTACTTCATAGTCCTGTCCCAGCTTCCTGTTACTAATAGGCTCATCTCAGGAATCCAAGCAACTTCTTTGATTGGCGCATCATGCATAGCAACAGTCATTGGTTGGCCTCCAGACAACAGAGACCACATCTTCACTTGCTTATCGCAACCACCAGAGAAGACAGTTGTGCCATCATCCTTCCAAGTCGAACATAAAACCTATGCATGAAGATATGCATTATGACTTGTACAGACTGCAATAATAGCTTAACTTTTCAAGCAAAGAAAAATAGGAAGGATCATAAGATAAAAACCAAGAACGCAAGACTTATGAATTTAGTAATTAATCAAACTTAATCAATTCATGCACATAATTATTGATTAGTAATATCAATCATCATAAATCTTCAGTATGCGATGAGAGAATGACCAACTAACCTTAAACCTATGCATGGGTCAGCCTCAAATCTAGTAGATATACATATTAGCCTACTGCCTGAATGATAGATCTCATACATAGAAGAATAAAGACTTACACATCCAAAGTATTCAGATTGCTAACAGACACACTAACAACTGTATGGATACCTAACTCAAGACAACCAGCATACTCACAAAGAAACTGCACTATGATTATTAAAAACAATAAACCATTGCCCCCAAAATTTGCACATAACATTATCAGCTACTATTATAGTCTCACATGAAAGGTCTAACTAACCACCCGATTTAAGTATGTGAGGACCACTTGTGCCCTAACCATTAGTCCATTACCATGTTCTAGTTAATGTTATTGAGTCAGACATCTTACACGGTAGTGATAATTGAAATTAAACAAATATAAACTGATGAACATATACAGAGATAATTTAAGTAAAACAAATTTACCGGCTGGTCATGTGATATAGATGCCTTGGGCACACTGGCAACATTTACCCCATTTCGCATTATCTCCCAACATCGAACCTGCAAGGAAATTAAGCGATTTCTTATAGCTCTGTATAACAGAAAATTTCTAGCAAAATTACTTAACAAAATAATAAATCTTCTTCTCGGCCCCTCCAAGCAAAATCTTCCTAGATACCGTGCATGTAAGTCAATAAAAGCTCAGGATAATCAAAAGTAACTAATCAATCCAAGAGAAAAAAGAAAACAAAGAAAAACCTGGTTATCCCATGAAGTGGCTACGAGAAAGTTGGCTTTAGGACTAAAGCTAAGACTCGAAACAGAATCATTAGGAGGTTGAGTCACCTGAAAAATTCACAAATTAAGAAGCAAAAACTTGCATTATATAAGACTCGGAGATTATCTGTGACAGAGCAAAGATTAAGCGTGAATTTCGAATACCTCAATGGACTTGTTGGGGTTTGGATTGGTTGTTGTTAAGAAGGTCGACATTGAGCAGGCGATGCAGATTTTCTAGCTCACTTTTCTCTGAGGAAATCTAACAGTCAGCCAGAGAAATCGCTACTTCGTAGTTTGAGGGAGGGAGAAGAACAGTAAAGGAGAGGCAGAGCGCTGGCAAGACGCTCGTCCTTATAGGTCCAGTAGAGCAGACGCATAGCGTTGCTACGACGCTTGGCCTATATTTAACGCACGGACATTAATCTTTTTCACAAAGTATCATGGTACGGTGGTTTTTTTTTTGGAAAATATGAGTTTGATTAAATACAAGCTACGTTTTTTTAAATTGAAAAATGAAAATGGGATCAAAACTATAATTTTAGAAAATGAAAAAAATAGTTTTTTTAAATTATATTCCTTTTGATTAAAAAAAAAAATAAATACTAACTTTATATTATATATCTAAATATATTTTTTATTTTTATTATTTAAATAGATTTTTTCTGTCAAAGTTTTGTAAAAAAAATATTTAAATATAATAACTTATAATAAATTTATTTTTACTTAATTTTATTTTTACAAACCTAACTTATTCTAATTTATTTTTATAGAGCTGAAACCATAATCTTTTAAAAAAATGTGTTTAATCTAATATAAATTAAATTTTAAAAAAATAAAAAATGAGTTAAATTATAATTTTAGAAAATGAGATAAATAGTTACTTTTCTATAACTAAAAGTATGGTTCTAAAAAAAAAAGATGCTTAACTTTATATTATATATTTAAAAATATTTGTAACTATTTTTATTTAAATAGATTTTTTTGCCAAACTATGATTTTACAAAAAAAAAATACACAAATCTAATAACTTATAACAAAATTACCTTTATTAAATTTTATTTTTACAAATATCATTTATTTAAACTTACTTTTATATAATTAAAAACCAAACAACCCGAAGAAGCTGTTAAAATTAACTAAAATATTGACGGTCCTATTGGAAGGGCATGGAAATTGCTTAAACACTCGCGCGGCTTGAAATGATTAGTGAAAGTCTAAAATTATTACCAAAAAATGTATATTGGATTCCAAAAAAAATTAACTAAAATATTTATTTAAAAATAATTTTAAAATCTTATATTGCATCTATATATATCATATATATCTTGACCAAATTTTTGGATAAAAAAATATATTTTGGCCAAAGTCTGTATAACTTCTATATATAATTTATAAGAAGATATTTATAACATATAAATAGTATAACTTATCACTTATTTTTTATGTGTGCAAAACTTATCACTTATTTTTTATATGTGCAAAATACAAGTGATATAATCTAATTAAGAAATTTATAACAATATGTAATACAATTTATATCTACACAATAAAATTTATATAGCAAACTATAAAAAGGAGCTGCATTATTTTTTTACAAAAATAAAAGTTTTATTATTTATAAATTATAAATAAATACAAGTCAATTCCAATATTTTGCATAATAATAACTAATAACTCTTAAAAAATTTAAGAAAAATTAAATATTTAGTCCTATAATTTGTTTTTATTTTTCGGTCATTCCCTATAATTTAAATTTTTTAATTACCTCCTTATAATTTACAAACGTTTCAAAGTTAATTTCTATGCTACCTACAATTTACAATTTAATTGTCCAAGATGCATACGTTGACTAACGCCATTAAAAAAATGCCTCATATGGCACTTAACAGATGACATGGCTACTTTAATGGACAAAAGACTAAGCTGACACAGCACCAAATGTGCACCGTTATGGCTGCCGGCTGTTTTTGTGAACTTATTGTGTTTTTTTTTTAACTTATTGTGGGTTTTCTTTTTCTGTTTTTTTGGGTGCCTTGATGCTTGATTCAAGGACCTAAAGCATTCTGGAGAAGCTATCGCCGACCATCAAAACACAGAAGCTCGAGAAGGGTGAACACGAACACAGAATAGAAGCTCAAATCTTAAACGTTGAAGCTTCAAGACGTTTAAGCACATAGCACCAAAGCTTGAGAGGAGAGCGATTCGAACAAAAATTTGTTGATTCATTTAACTCCACTATCACATACTCCATTATAAAATAAATAGAAGTGGATTTACACATATTAAAAAATATTTATTATATTTTTAAATTTTTTAAAAAAATTAAAATTTTTCATTTTATTTTTATTAATTTTACCCATTTCATTAATATTAATAATTAAGATATTAAAAAATGAAACAATCAATGAATTAATGGAAACACCAATTTAAGGTTCATTGGTTAGGCGATTAAACAATTATTAAACTAGTGTGAATTAAATATGAGTAAATTATATATTTTATATGAAAAATTATATCTTTATATAATATCTTGCCTTATAGAATATCAACACCATGGTATCAACATGGTATGAGGGACTTTTTTGAATGAAGTGGCGCAAGGTTTGCATCCCATTGAGCCTATTTTAAAAGAAAAATTTTCCACAAATATTCCTAGATAATCTATATATATTAATATATTAGGAGAAATGACAGTTAGGGATCAAAACTTTGAATTAAATACAGTAAATAATTTTATAGTTTTTTCAGTAGTAAATATAGAATAAAGCATAAGTAAATTCGTGATATTCAGTAGTAAAAAAAACTGTAAGATTTCTTACTGTATTTAATTCAAAGTTTTGGTCCCTAACATTTCTCCTATATATTAAATTGCAATCTAATAACACGCATGGTGCATTAGCTCTATGGTCAAGAAAGAAAGAGGCTACCAGTGCACCATGCGAGATGGCCACAGGGACAATTTTTGCTGAAGGACCGGTTCACTCCTCGATGGTTTATAAAAAATGATTAGTTGAACCTAGTTGTTAACCGAATTTGACTAACTCTCAAAAAGTCCAGTTCTGAGAGAGTTTGGACCAAACCATGTCCTGTCAGATCAGTTGGTCTAGACTGGTTTTATATACTTTACTAATAATACAATAAATGATTGTTAAAACAATAAATCATTATATATTGTGTTATATTATAAAATAAGAAAAATGATTTATGTTGTCTTCAACTTAAAGACATATAAATGGTGTTGGGTAAGAATGTTCAAAAATTTATTTAGTTCAATTTTTCCCTAAACCAAACCAGATCGGTTTAATCGGTTTACAAAAATTTGAAACCTATTCAATTTGTTAAGAGGTCGGTTTGGGGTGGTTTAAATCAACTTTGAATAATTTTTTATTTTAATTTTGTAACTATTAATATTTATTGTTTTATGATATTTAATCTTTATGAAAAGCTAATAAGCATTTCTAATTTTATGTTAAAAATGTTCCCTTACATGTAATATTTTTATTTATTGCATACTCACCCCATTTCTTAATGTAAGAGATAAAAAATAAATCATATGGACTAAAAAAGTAATAAATTTGTCTGAAATATAAAATTATTTCAAAAGCTACTCTAATTTAATGTTATTAACTTTGATATCATGTAATTAATGTTTTGAGAATCGGACCGAATGGTTGGACCAGTTAAATTGTCACCTATAGATAACAAAGACTCATTTTTCAGTTTTAAACCGTTTTAGGAGTTAGACCGCTTTGAATCAACTTTTGAGTTGAGAACTTGAGACGAGAGTCGAAGTAGTTTTTAGAGAACCAAATGATTTTTAAATTATGTAAAATTTAACCTAAATTTAATTTTTTTACTAAAATTATTAATTATAAAAATTATTAGAGAATGAAAATATTATTTCCCTTTCTATTTTAAAATTACTAATTATAAAAATAAAAATTTCATTATATTATATAGTCATTTTATAATGTTATAGTTATTAAGTGTTATTATGTTAAAATATTTTAATATTACTTTCAATAATTTAACATATATTAGTATCATATGAGCTTCTTAACTTATTATAAATTTAAATTACTTAAATTTATTTTCTTAATAATTTGATCTTTTATTTTTATACATAGATTATTATATATAATATTATTTTTATTTAATTATTTTATCACCGATTCGACTGCCGGTCTAACTAGTTGAATCATAAAAATCATGACCTAATAGTATTTCCGGTTTAACGTCCAATCTAATTTTTAGAACATTACATATAATTAATACAAATGAATTATACTACAAGTTTTTGAAAAAATAATGTCATCTTAATTAAGGATAATTTTAAAAAAAATTATTAAATATACTAAATAAATTTATAATTATTTATGATATTTTATAATATAGAAACTCATCTAATTATTCCTTAATATTAAGAAGCCGAAGCAGCATTTTTTTTTTCTTTGGCTCGTTATCATATTTTCGTAGCTGGGATTGATTTTATTACATGGAAATTGGAATGTTTCTTTGGCTCAACACTGTACACAGAAGGAAGACTGAAGACTCACGGGCTGGGCCACGATATTGATGACAAATAATTATGTATAATAAAATGGGCTGGGTAAGACTAACAATAATGGGATGTATATGATATATAGGTCTCAAATGCTCAAAACTGAAACTTGGATCAAACTGCTTGGTTTTATTAAATAAAAAATCAAACCAAATCAAACCTTAATATTAATCAGTTTTTGTCAACTCAATTTGGCTTAATTATGTGTGGTCAGTTTTGAATACCCTTAATTTTAGGTCTGATATATGGTGTTTGAACTTAAAATTCTCAAAGGAAACAATGCTGGTGTGAATATATTAGAAGAAGAAGAAGGACGAAAAAAACAAATGTCAGAACTCGAATTGGAAGAAGAACTAGATTGAACAAGATCCTGATGATAATGAAACTAGAAAAAATTAAAGGAGGGGGATTGATATTATATACCTGCAATGGCAGAGGGAGGGGGAGATTAGTGGGTACCATGGTCCCCAAGTTTGTATGCACACTATACACACATACCTATACATTATATATATATATATATATGCAAAAGCTTGACCCTCCAGAGTTTTAAAGCTGGCTCTGGTAAGTGAAATTGTATCTCTCCAGATCAAGTCTAAGGTATTTACTTCAAGTTCCAACCAACCTTAGCTCAATCATTTAAATTGAGTTTTAGGTCTGAATTAATAATTCTTGCTAGGATGGGTTACCAAAAAAAAATGAAATTAAAGACATGGAAAATAAAATAAGCCCCAACAACAAACCAATTATCATAATAAAATATACTGTAGCTGTTATTGAATTTAAAAAAAAAAAAAAGACCAACTTCAATATAATAAGCAGAGCACCCAACATACAAATAAACACAAATTGAAAAGCAATATTTTATTTTATCTCACCTTGTGGAGTGTATTCCGACAATAAACCAATTTATTATAATAAAAAATATTTTTCTTCTTTTTTATTTTTTATATAAAATTTAAGCAAATTCTTCAGTTCTCCATGTTGTCGTAAGATCAAGTGTCCTGACAGGCACTTACATATCACTTCTAGCACAGGAATGATTTCATGGAAAATTGCAGATTGTGAGGATTAAACTAATTGAAGTATAAATACTTTTTTTTTGGGCCAAGAAAGTATAAAGACTAAAAGATTCTTTTTTTTTCCCAAAATTAATGGTAACATGTAATTGATAAAAATTGTGCATAATACTAGTGGTTAACAATAATTCCATGATTTCCATCAATGCTGGCCAAAAAACGATAGAAAAACGATGATTCCATTAACATTGGCCAAAAGAACAATAAATCTATCAACATTCAATGCATCTTGAATTTAATAATATTAATTCATTAATTCTTTGAAATAGTTATGAGATATAATATAAAATTAAAATAAATATATATTTAATTATCATCTATTAAAAAATAAACTAAAATTAATGAACCATGAATAAGTATGTCTATCAATTTGACAATTGAATGATATTACTTTTTTTGTAGACAGAAAAAATATTACTTTTGATTACCCACCGTTTAACATTTATGTACTTTTTCTATGGGCCGAAATTGAGAACCCTCTTGGGCTTCCAAGTCACGACAGTGTTCCACTTTGGGCCCAGATATACTCATACATTTTATGCACCTATTTTCAGTATTTTTGAGTGCTTGCTCTGTGCTTACATATTATTATTAATATTGTTTTAAACAATGTTGCACGAAAAAAAATAAACTTAGATCTTAAAAAAATATATCCCTTTTTGGTAGATGACCATTTTACCTTCACCTTTAAATTCTATGTAGCACCGAATTCGTACGCATAGACCCATTTGAGCCGCTAATTATATTCATTATTCATTAATTAAAATTAAAATAATTCTAGCACCATGGAAACTAGTTTATTTTGTGAATTTTGATTTGACAAGTAAACAACGTTAGTCATAAACCTCGTAAACAATTCTCATAAAAAAATTTTTAGACTACAATGAATAAAATTATCTTCATATCAACAAGGATCTGACTGATTTTCGTTTACTTTGATAAATGAATTGCTTGAGTAATAAACATTGGCAGTACCTCACAGAACATAATCCTCAAGCCAGGAGAAAAAGTCTGGTTAAAAAAAAAAGGAGAAAAAGAGATCATGCTTTATTTTCTGTCAATGAGAGAACACTCTTGTGATGCAGAAAACACAAATTAATTTAATTCTAATTAGATTTTTTATTAATCACACAATTATGCATTCAAAGAAAGATCACCCTGATAGAGAATTATTGCAAGGAATTTGCATTAGGTAATTTATAACATCAATGTAGTTGTTTTCCCTTAAAAAATAAAACAATGTAAGATATAACTGAAGATTTTTCTTTTAAAAAAATATCAACTAGCTTTTAAAAGTCATATTTGATCCAAACTAATTTGTATCAAATTTAGTCAAATCACATGAATGTAAATCTCTCCCAAAAATGATTTTTTACTTATTCACAAGATTCAATAATAATCAAACCATTTGAACTAATTGTCGGTAGATAAACACTTCTTATTTTTTAGCCCCTGAAAGACTTTTTTTTTTTTCATGAAAGTTTAGTCGAGACAAGGTCACGATAAGTTTTACTTATCAAAAAGTATTTACAGGTATGCTTATATGCTATCTACCATCAAGATTTTCAAATTCGTGGTGACTCAAACCCACAACAACGACATTGTGAGGCAATGGTCTGATACTTATTAACTAAACAAATCTTTATTAACCCAAAGGATTTTGTCCTTTTAGGCTACAGCTAATCATGACAAGTCAAGAATTTAATCTGGACCTGAAAAATTGAAGTGTGGTTCCAATGAATATCTCCACCAGAATAATGTTTTAGCTATCTATAGCCTTGCATCTCCAGATCTTCCTTTTCAAATCTCTTTCCTGCAATCTGCAAATAATGAAAAAAGTTCTAGTCAGCTAGCCCAAGCTTCAGCATAGAGGTTCTTGAATCTTGACCAAGTTTCCAGAATCAAATAAGCAGGTCCTGCATTAAATTCCAGCCTTGTACTTCAACTGAAATGCTGGATTTCTTGGTTTCCGCAACAAGTTGCTCAAGGGATTGATTCAGTGCTGGTGTGGTCCTCATTCACTAAAAACTATCTCTGCACTTTGTGTGTGTGTAGATTATCTGTATTTGATTGATTGGATAAGGTCAACCTTCAAGGTTTCTGGTGGTCCTAAGATTTTACATTGCATCTTTTGAAAAGCAGAATGGGACAGGGGAAGGAATTAAAAGACTGAACGACATTAATAACTTCACATGGTATGGTGTTCCTCTGTAAAAGTAGTTATGCACTATTAGTTAGTGGTGCTGCTCGACTACTCGTACTGTTCATTGCCTTCATCATTATATAAAGTTTTGATGCTTCTCAGGTGCACCAAATTGTTAATACAGATACACGTATTAAGTGAAAAATATAATGTATAAAATACGGACACACCAAATTGTCATGGATTCGAAGTATCCCCTTAGGACAAGAACTAATATATTTTGGGATATCAGAGAGCAAATGGTAGACCTCTTTCAACTATATTTGCTTCATATACAAAGGTTGAGAATCGAATTCTCAACCATTTGATTAAGAAATGAGAGTCCCTACCATTCATTTCAACTTAAGTTGGTGTATTGAATCCATATTTGACATAGGTATAATTCATTTCACATTTCTAACTAAGTTTACTTCATATACAAAGACCGGAAATCAAACCTCCAATCACTTGCTTGAGAAACTAGAGTCTTATCACTCATATCAATCTAAATTGGTACATTGAATATATATTTGACATAGATACAATTCATTTGTACCACTTCATGATCCATATCATATTTCTGCTATATCTTCTTAAACATGAATCTATATAAGGATAAAGTAGGTGAGAAACCCTTTGGTGAATTGAAGCAATTTCATTACCTACAATGTGCCTCAGAATTCTTTTCTCAGAGAAGAGTGCTTCTTTGGATTTCACTAAAGAAAGCAGTGTTAACAAGAACAAAGAATTGGGTTGCTTTACTGCATAATCATAGTTCAGAACAAATAATTTTGCACTTTACGTCGGTTATCATGTGGGGTTGTTCTTGATTATTGGCTCATCAACTAAATCAATCAGAAAAATACAAATAGAAAAAATCAATAGCATCTTTCTATGTTAAAGCTACCCCTTCATAGCAGCAGATACAAATTTTTTTGGGAAAATTACAATCGTCATTCTGAAAAGTTCAAGATTAAAATCATAAAAATGATAATTATAGTTACTTTTAAGGATCAAAAATTCTTTACTGTTATGTTTTACGTCATGGCTTAAGATAGTTATAAATTTATTAAGGGACAAGAGACAAAATCATACAGACTAAGAAAAACAATAAATTTGTTGGGAATATAAAGTAGTTTCCAAAAATACCCTCATTTAATGTTAATAACTCTTCTATCATGCAATTAATACAAATGAATTATATTGAAAACATACTATCTTAATTAGGGGTATTTTGGGAAAAAGTCATTAAATACACCAGACAAGCCCCATGTGTCCCTTATATTTTAAAACATGGAAACTTCCCCAATTGTCCCTTATATTAAGGAACAGAGGGAGTAATAATCAGTTATGCAAAAAAATTTTTCACTTCTCAACATGAGTGTTGCCTTTGGGAGATAATTTTTAAAGATGGGAGTATGGGTAAAACATTCAAAGTTCAAAATTAAAATAAAAATATAATGAGCGTTTTTATTGTCTATTGTTTAGTATCTTTTCATCTGTTAGAAACTAACGTAAATTTATAAACTTCACATCTTGTTAACATTATACCATTAAATTTATTTATATCTTTTAGACATGATTAAGTATCACAATATTGTAACCTTTTTTTTCAAAGATTATAAAATTTTATTTTGATTTAGATGTCAAATATAGAAACTAATTATTTTCTTATAATTTTTACAAATAAGTTTTCCTTAATTGCATTCATATTTATTTAATTGATAATAATAATCCAGTATTGACATAATTTAGAATTTAGAAATTTCTAAAATTTTGCCAACATAATAGGCTAAAACATAATTTTTTCAATGACCTAGTTAATAAGTAACCACTAATAATTTTCAACCGTTATTTTTTTTAATTGCTAATATGATGCCACCTGATTATGGCTTTACCTTTGTTATACTACCTCCTACCCACATGAATATTGAATTTGGATCCTGTCAGTCAATTTATATTTCTATGGATGCTTCATATATTTGTTACTTCATTCAAGAGCAAAATGTAGTGTAATGCATTTGATCCTAGCTAGCTGTGTTTCTGTTTCAACAGCTATGACTATACATCAAAACACAAAAATAGATGATGTTGGAAAGAAATAAACACAACGTATAATCTTTTATTCAAATAAACCTCACACATTCAAATAAAATTCACCATTGAAATAGGTCTCATATATTTTGTGTTAATCTATTTTCAAATAACAGTGCCATTTCAAGGGCACTGTTATTTGAAAGAGAAATTGAAAAGATCTAAACTTAACTATATTAATATATGCTAATATATTTGTTTATGAGATAAGAATCATGATCACCTGACTTGTGTGGGATCCATACAAATAAGGGTGAGTACCATCTCTATCTTTCACTCTCCTAATTTCAGTGTCTGAACTTCAGGTCATTTTGGTGAGCCACATGATAATATAAGGATTGATTTAGTTGGCAACCAAGATATTCTGGGTTTAGAGAAAAGAGTCTTCTTTTTAAAATTACATTTTAGGCCTCAGTCTGAGTAAAATTTGAAAAAGAATCATTCTCCTTCCTTCTAAAAATGAAGGGTAAGTTTGAAGAGCTTGGTATTGGAGCCTATGCCATAAAAGGAAATATTTCTATACATTCACTCCCCTGGCCAAGTAACAGTAAAGACTTAGCTGTTAGCATTGCCAGCTCTGTTTATGACAGACTCCACATTTTGCAACTCAGACTGCATCTCCAGCTCACTGGAATTACCGTTTTATTTTTCTAACCCCGGTTTGTACCTAAACTCCTCTTGGCCATTCAATGTTTGCCCAACTACACCTTCAGTTTTTCACTATGTGGCCAACTTTTCTGGGGAAGCAAAAGAAAATGACTAGACCCACAAATATGGTTACAGTGGGGAAACCACTGTGTTCATTCTAGTTTCCTCTTATTTTAACCCCAGTGAAACAACCGTTTATATAAAATATCCCTTTTATTCATATAAAAAAAGAGTTATTGCCAACTCTGCAGCATTAACAACTGAAAAGGACAGGATCTTGGAGACGTTCAGATCATAGGCATATGCAGAATACATATAATGCCAAAAAGATTCTACACTGCCAGTGAACCCATTGTTAGCTATGTCATAATGACAGCATGTCTCTCCTATTCTCTTGTCATTTTCTCCTCCTCTTTCTCAGTCAAAAACCATCATTTGCATTTGCATTAGATTAAATAAAAAGAGAACTGTATTTTCATATAACACACCCACTTTTGTTGCCTTCAAAACTGGTGGACCTACACCTGCTGCTTCTGCGCACCATTGTCGTTTGTTCATCTTCTCCTTGGGAAGCCTTTTATCTATATCTCTCTGGTATTTTATGATGAGCCTGAAGAGCAGTAGTGGGAAAATGATGAGGGGATTCATGTGCCACTCTCAGGCATCAACGGCGGTTTGCATGAGCACCGGGGACCATCGGTCGGTGGTGGTGCCAAGAAGGCCTGACAGAAGCATTTTTCTCGATGATACCAGACTCATCAACTATCCCAAGTACTCCAAACTTGTTGAGCCTCGCAGGTTTGAGCCTGCTGATAAGAAAGCTTTGTCTGTTTCTGTGCCAAAGATGAAGCAGAAGAGGGAGCAAGGTCAAGAGCAAGAAAAAGAACCAAGGGCATTGCATCAAACACCCACAGATCAAGTCTTTCAGGTCAGATAAATTTAAACAAATTTATGGAGTTTTCTTTCACTTATTGTAATTAATGCGTAATATTCTTCATCGGATCAAGTTTTCAATTCAGTTTTATTAGAGCAATAGCCGCAATTTTCTCTGATAAATCAAAAAGCAATCAAGATCTTGATCCCAGGGACGAGACTAGAGCAAGAAGATAATACCCTGTTCTCCTTAATCGATGACTTGTTATTAGATCCAAAAGGAATAGGGCCATACCAGATTCGTCACAGATCGAGCGAGGAAGAAAACAAGGATCCTCCATAATTTGTCGCTCTCGCAGTTTTTTCAAGTTCCGAAATCCTTCACGTGCCTTTGCCTTGACCCTTCCCCATGCATATTCCTTACAGACCACAGAATGATTGCGTGTCCTTTCTGTATGCAACTACTATTTCTTTATACAAACGTGCCTCATTCATGTACTATCATCTCTCTCTATCTATATATATATATATATTATATTTCTTGACATAGAAAAGAACGACTTTAATGTGGATTGATTCATGAAGAACATGAAGAAAGTTGATCAATAGGAATTTGAATAACTGAAGTTTTACACAGTGATTGGTTTGGTTTGAGTGAGGTGAGAAGTTAATGATTGGATTTTGCAGGTGGTTGTGATGAAGGTTGCTCTTCATTGTCAAGGTTGTGCTGGCAAAGTTAAAAAGCATCTCTCTAAAATGGAAGGTAAATAATCTATCTTGTGGAATATTCTTCAATAGTTGTTTTGCTTAATTATTAATTAATTAATTAATTAACAATATCATATTGATTGTTATATATATATATATATAAATGTGAATGTTCCTGTTGTATGCTATTTATTTATACATGAGCTCCCTAGAATTTTGCGCTATGTTATATCACATAATGAAGAAAAACTTTCCATTGCTTTCACCAGTTTTTTTTTAACGGCTATTGGTACCACTTGTGTTGTGTTTAACTCTTATCTAGCTCTTTTATTTACTCCATCTCCGCTATCTCATTTGAAAATTGAAATATGCACAATATATATTATTCACATGCATCAATTTTGTTAAAATTATATAAATTTTTATATTTTTAAAATGTACATCCTCTCTCCATCCATTAAAGAGAATAATAAAATACGTGTGATTTCAAAAAAAGAAAAAAAATAATATATTTGGTCATGTATATTTGGGCAATAAAATAACTGGTAATACATGGAAGAAGTATGAAGTAACGTATATATATATTTTATATTGTTGAAATGGGATATATACGTATGTATGTGTCAGGAGTGACATCATTCAGCATAGACTTGGAGACGAAGAGGGTGACAGTGATGGGGCACATATCTCCGGTGGGAGTGCTTGAGAGCATTTCAAAGGTGAAAAGAGCTGAGCTCTGGACTTGTTAATTGACAACATTAACCTCTCCTCCACACTTCTCTTAAATCACTATTACATTTAGCACTTCTTATATTGATTATAATGAACTTTCCATATCGAGAATGTTAGAGTAAATGCAGAAGTGATCAATGTAGGCATAACTTTATTATATGCGGATTTCCGAACCTGAAACGTCATCTCTCTCTCTCTCTCTCATTTCCTATTTGGGTTACTTTTTAATTTCCTTATTATGGCGATCGATGTGATTCTCTTTCTGAGAATAGAAACGAGGAACGATCAGTTAATGGTCAATGGTGATGATGCTTATATATGTTTGGTTATAAGTTGACCGTGTTGGCCACATTTCTCTATACACGTGCTCATATTTCCGTACCACATTTTATTTACAGCTAGATATTTCATGCTTTTTTCTTACATTATAAATTATAAAAAAAAATCCTACTATTCATCACTTGTGAATATTATGACATTATAATTTTTGTTTACACACACCTAAAACCTTTTTACACATTTGATAAGAAAAATGACAATGAATTCTTTGTGAAAAGTTTTTATGCTTTGTGATATTTTTTTTTCCAAATTTTTTTTATAGATTATAGCCAAACTTAAAAGTCTAACAATTTCTCTCACCCCCTCCCAAAGAATTGATTCAAACTCAGAACCAGAACGATAATCCTACAACGTTAAAGCCATTTGAACTGAACCACCACCAGCATGCTTTAGAGCAGTAAATTTAATTTAACATATATCCAAACTTAAGGAAAAAAAAAAAAAGAACAAATTGACCCACCACATCATTTCTTCATGTTCCTCCCCTGTCTATGGTTTGGTTTCTCTTAAATCATAACAATTGTTGTTTTATTGGGTAATTAATAACAACTGTAGCCTATGAAAAATTTGTGAAGGTTCATAACTTGTTACTTTGCTTTCCACGCTTCTTATTTTAATCTTTATCACAAAAAAAAGAATGGGTATATGTGCCTGGTGAAATATATCTTTTGTCCTTTAATAAAAATAATTAAAAAACATAATTACTGTTGAATATTAATAATAATATAATAAATATTACATATTTTAATTTTTGAATGAGAGTGAGGGAATTTCTTTCCCTTGCGCGGGTCCGTATGAGTAATAAATATTTTTTTTGGTGTGGTAAGTAATAAATATTTTAGTTTGTGGATAATCAAACTATAAAAATTAATTAAAAATGAGCTTTATTTCTGACTAGGAAAGCAATTGAATTTTGAAGGAGTTTTTCATTGTCTCAATTTTAGAGGCCAAAGAAAATGAAGACTTTTAGAAACAAAAGATAGAGAAATAACAAATTTGTTTTCCCAAAGAGGGAGAAAAGATGTTGTATAGTAACCATTCAAAGATCATATTCCAACCACCTAAACCTTGTTTCTTACACGAAATGAAATGGAATGAAGAAAAGAACTGGAATGAAAAATTTGACTTTTTAAATATAAAATATTATATGTGTAATTAATGATAAAAATATAAATATCTGTTCATGAATAATGATTACGTGGATATGTAGATGTATAAGAAACCAAATGATTTATGAGTGGTGTTAATTTAACTTGCCTTTAGCTTTGTGTCTTTTTTTCCCCCCTTTTATTTCATTCAAACAATTCTCTTATGTATTTTTCACACAGTATATTAATTATATTTTTTATTTTTATTGTATTTTTCTCTTCATTTTTTTAAAAAGTTTTCCAAGTAAGTCATATTGTGCTCACCTTATTATCTATCCTGTAATCAACATCCAAAATCGAAGTTTAAAACCACATTTTTTTTATAAGCTTCGTTGGTCCATACTCCCCAAGTTGGTTGACAGACATCATGATAAAGAGTGTTATGGTACCTTATGGGCCTAATACTTCAAAGGCCCATGATGATCCAATACACATTATATAGACCAATAATATTTTTTGAAACGAAGGCTCGAGGAATCTTATAAGTTAAATTTTGAATTTTGACACATAAATCGGATTTCTTTTTTACCAAAGAGAAGTTAAACTTTGAATTGAGAGGCCCCTGTGCAGCAAACAAGTTGTGCAATAGAAAAGTCAGAACGTTTGATATAGATCCTATTCTATTTTTTCCCCTTAATATTAAGGGAGAACCTTAAATATAAGAGAAATGTGAGAATTAATTCAAAAGATTTCATCTTTCTCTATAATGAGGTGAAAGAGTGTCCACTGTGGCCCACTATGATACACAAAATAATTTTCTATGAAATGAGAATGGAAGTGAGTTTGGAATTGAGAACGAAAACGTGCTTTAAATATATGTTTAGTATATCAAGAAAATGTGATGGGAATAACAAAAAAAAAAGACACAAAAATTTGCAAAATGACTCAAATACCTACCAAATTAAAAAAAAAATAAAAAATAAAAAAGAAAAAATAAAAAAAAGCTTCCTTCCTTCCTCCTTTCTTCTTCTCTCGCTACAATGGAGATAAACACTCGAGGTGAGATTCTTGAAGATGGAGAATGGAGAATGAAGACGGAGATGGAGATCGAAGACGGAATGATGTTCTATATATCCTTCCAAATCTCTCTCCCCTTCAAAGAACCATGATTTAACATCGTCGCCTACCACAACCCAGAACCACTGATGAATCTAGCACTACTATCACTATGCAAACCTAAGCCACCCAAAACAAACAATCATAGAATCGTTGAAATAAAGCAAAACCCATCAAACAATCCACCCAAAACAAACAATATAGAAATCACAGACCCAGAACAAGAAACAAGGAAATCATAGAAGAGTTGGAAATTGGTTGCATCTCTCCTCTCTATGGCCAAATTCAAAAGCAGCGACATTAGATCTAAGGTGGGTTGGCAGTGCATGGAGGATGATTGGTGGAAGAGGAGACATTGACATCGCTGCTACAACTGTTGAGGACGTTGCCACTGCTGTCACCATCAAGGATTTCGTTATCATTGTTTGAGGAAGGCATGGGTTCAAGATAGTTGATGATTCTCATCAATCTCAATCTCTTCATACCAAACATGCCAAACGAGGGAATCCCTCACCCATTCCCATTCCCCCACCCTGATTCCCTCCTACCAAACGTAGTCTGTGTGTCTTGTAGGTGTTTTGTCATTGTTATTTGTGAAGTCCAAAATCATGAGATGGCGAAGAAAGTGATCAACATTGGTGAGATTGGCAATTGTTGTGACGAGATTAAAATTTTGTGAGTTTGATAATGGATTGCAATGAATTGATCTCCATCAATCAAATGTTGATGAGCATGTACACAATCTAAATCTTTAAATCTTCACGAGATTTGGAGCGTGACATGTTAGAAAATATATATTTACTTAAATATAACATTTAAAATTGATTGGCAGCAATTTGATTTTACTTTAACACATTATCAATTTCTTTTTTTTACTTTATATGCAAAGGAATCAAAGTTCTAATTTGACTTCTAATTTCTTTTATTTCATTTTTATATATTTTGAGAGAAGTCGATCCACAAGAAATTTGTATTGAGTGCTTATTAGTGTGATAAGCACCCCATATTTATCAGTCAGAGAAAATCTGGACCGTCCAAATTTAATCTAAACAGTATAGATTTATAATTTTTTATTTTAATTTTTTTACATAATAATAATATTTTTTTAAAAAATAACAGTTATAAAATTATTTTTATTTTTATATTTAATAAAATAAAAATATATTAAAAATATAATTATAAAATAAAATTAAATCTGAACCATTCAAATTTAATTTGAACGATCCAAACATATGATGAGTACGGACTGTGCTCTCATCCACGATCCACTTCCCCAGACAAAAATGAATAGGGGACATGCTATGCTACACTGCCCCCTATTATTACACCCCAACCCCACTCCCATCATCTATTCCCGCTCCCCAAAACACGCAGTTTTTTATTTTCTTCCCCACCGGTTGGCTAATTAATTGAATTAATATATAATACAAATATATAATATTATAATTGTCGCACCCGGAAAAATGCAACGGAAGGAAAAAGGAGAACAAATCTGGTTTTCGAGTGAAAACCGACTTGTGAGGAGTCGTCACCAAAATTTTGAGGAAAATCTTAGGAAACCGCATTAAAGAGGAAAGGATGGTCTGCGTAACCAGAGTTGGATTCGGGAGTCGATTGTGTGTGGGAAAGGTGTTAGGCACCCCACAACACCCGTTCCTAGGAACGGTTACCTTACATTGATTGTGTAAATTAATATGGCTTAAAAATATATTTTGGTTTTCCTTTTATAAATCACATGCGAGAAAATGAGTAGAGAAAAAAGAAATTAAGAAAGTTTGGAAAACAAAATAAAGAAAATAAATTAAATTAAAATTAAGGATATTTAAGCAAAATGAGGAAAAGGAATTGAGAGAATAAATTGGGAAAATATTTATTAAATTAAGAGAAAAAACACCAAATAAATCGGGAAATATTTTTTTATTTACAAAGGCGGACTTGACCCAGGATCAGAGCCTGGGGCCTACGTACCCTGTGATGGGGATCAAAGTCCACGTAGTTCGGGACTAGAAATGCGTGTCTGTTGGTTGACATTTTTTTTAATTTTTGTAATAAGAGAAAGTTAATTGAAAATAATTTAACTTTTTGCAAACAAAACAATTTTCTGAGATTGAGTTGGTGTGTTTTAATTTACAAAAGATAATTTAATTTCGCTTACTTACTCTTATTTTATTTGTTTTGAAAACATTTCTTTTATTATTTTCTTTTTATATTTTTTGAAAAATGCTTTTTGTTTGATTTTTGACTTTTAAGAAAACCATGGTATTTTTATTTTTTATTTTTCTTTTATACTTTTGAAAAACTTTCCAAATGATGCAAATCAATCTACCTGTTGCAGACTCACAGTCACGCCTAATAGATCAATACCTTAATTACCTATGGAAGTTCTAAACCTTACGGTATAAGGGTTTTATTATATTTTAAAATGTCATATAACACTTTTATTAGATATTTTGAAATTTGAAAAAAACTTGTCACGTTATTTTAATTTTGAAATATGGTTATTTTCTTAAAAAAGTTGTTTAACTGACATATCTACGCGGATTCATAATCTCACGCGACAAACTCAGTAAACCCAAATCCCTGCGTGGGTTCCGAAACTCACGTGGTGTGGGTATTAAATCCATTATTCATATTATTATTATTTTATTTTATTTTATTCATTTTGTTTTATTTTATTTTTATTTTAAGTAAAATTGCTAAATATGGTTATCTTGTGTAAAATATTTTGAAATATATAAAAATTTATACACTAAAGAGTTATTTATTTATTTTCGACAGGAAAATGAAGTGGAAAAGTCATTGGGATCTATTATTATAAGTGGATCTTATTAACTCACTCGTGCAGCCCCATAGGCTCGTACGGTGTAATCGTTTTAAGATCTGTGAAAGCTCTAAAAACCTTCGTGACCATTTTTTTTAGCAAAATAAAAATATACATTATGCCAAATATTTACAAACATGTATGATTATGTGATGGTGTGTGTTACTGTGCAAACCCAAATAACTTAGACACAAACATAAGATGATGAGATGCAAACTCTCATGTCAAAGATTTTTCAAGCTTTGATTTCACGCTCACATGGTGCTCGCAAGGGAATAAAAGTGGAGGGGGATTTACCAGAAAATTTAGAACAAAAATCCAAATAATACCTTATAAAAGAACATAAACCACATGCTATAAAAAAAAGAAGCCATGGCATCATCAACAGTAGCTAAATAATATCAAAACATTTAACACATTTGGACAAGCATCTTCTAGCTGACATACACCTAAGTGAGGTAAGCTTTTGGACTGAATTCAGGGCCTTTGTTTGTAAATAAATCATAATTATTATTATTACTTTTATTCAAAAAGTTCAATGAGCAACCAAACCGGTTATCATTGGAGCTTTCAGGATTTTCTAGAGGACAAGAAAACATGAACAGAGGCCAAAGACAAATAACTCCACTTCGACAATGCAAAGTTAGCGTCCAGACAATTAAAGTTCCTTATAAAATCTATCCATGCCAGAAAAATCTTGCATTCTGCGTTTAAGAGAATGAAATATCCAGAACAATATCACAACAATTAAGCCTACAAGCTTTCCTGTCATGAATCACATGGAACCGGATTTACATTACCCATATAGCTGTATAAAAAGTGTTTCCCATGAACTAATCAATTGTCCAGGCCATGGTTAATATTAAAATTCCATCCGATGACCATTAGCATCAAAACTAGAAGAGTTCATGACTAAAAACACAACTCTAGCGATCATTGGCATAGTGCCCAAGCATTCTCCAGACTACAGGACCATTCCCATACCATATGCGAACTTGTTGGCCATATCTCATTAGTTTTCTAATAGCCAGCAATAGAGTTTCAGCAATAAACAGGCTAAGCAAGAGTTTTTCCTGAAACCAACCTAATCTGAGGGGCATCGTTAACTACAGAACATGGTGAGATTCAAGATTTGGAAAAGGGAATTTTACCGAGTCAAAAAAACCGCTACTTGCTTTCCAGCTCCGCCAGCATCCTCGGTGATTCACCTCCGGCGGCCCCAAGCAAGCTCTTTTCTGCAGCTCTCTCTGACTCTCATGCCTTCGGTTGCTTTCCGGTGGTCCCTCGGTCTCCGCGGCTCCCTCTGTTTTTGTTCTCTCGTGCTCGGCTTCACCCCCTCTGTCTTTCAGGTGCCTCCAGCTTCCTTCCTCCTTTTCTTCGAGCTCCAGCTCCCTCGGCTTCTTCTGTTCTTCTTTCCCACTTCTGCGGCTCCCTCTGTATTTCAGTTCCCTTGTGCTCCCCTCACTCGGTCTCCTTCCACCGCTTTGCTCTCGGTTCAGCTCCCTTGGACTCCACCGTCTCCTCTGTTTTTCCGAGCTCTCCTCCTTTTTCCTCGGCTCTCGGTTTCTCTTCCCTTTTCAGCCCCCCTTTTTTTTTCATCCACGCCTGGGCTCCCCCATTTATCTCCCTCACGCTTCGCTTTCGTGCACGTCCCTCTGCCTCGTCTTCTTCTCTGGCCGCGTCAGGGTCCTGCCTGCTCAGTCCCTCTTAGATCTGCTTTTTGGTTCACCTGCAGCTCCCCCCATTCCCTGCTCAGCTTTTCTCTTTTCTTTCTCTGCTCCTCCCTCTCTCGTGTCCAGCTTTTCAGTCCCGCGGCCTCTGGTCCTCCTCCTTCTTTTCTTTCTTTTTCCCTTTTCAGTCTTCGGTCCCCTCTCCCTGCTTCACGTGTGCTCTGCCCTAGGGAGCTGGTCTGAGCCTCAAATGAGGCTTAGGTTGTTTGGGCCGAAAATGCTGGGCTTCAGCTTTTCGGTCCAAATCCATACTTGGCATTTTTCTTTGGATGCCTCATTCAGAATTGTGTAGCATCATTGGGCCTTATGTTTTAGCCTAATCCTCCATTCCTTTTTCCTTATTTATCATTTTTGGGTCTTTCTTCTTCTTCTTTTTTTTTATTAATTTTTTTTTGCAAACATTTTTTTTATTTTTATTATATATATATATATTCTTGTTTTATGTTTTTTTTGTTTATTTTTCTCCTTCAAGATCCCATTGGAGGATTTGTACTCAATTTGAAATAACTTCAATTGAATTAAAGAAATTTTTTTTTAGTTTTTTTATTATTTATTTTTTATTTATATTATTTTTTGTTTTGTTTTTTTTTTTGTAAAATACCCGGACAAAATAAGGTGTTCACAATAATTATATATTATTACGTTATATAATTACATATTTATTGCAAATTTATATTAGCAAAATATTCTTCTTTTCTCAAATATAAGATACAATTAAAAATGTTTTCCATGGTCCTCTTAGACTCTCCAAAATTCTAAAGTAAACAAATATTGTGTTTAAGCATGCCCTTAGGAATGATAATTGCAACTTGACTTTTGATCCAAATATAGTAGGTACTTTGGGTTATTTATCAAAATTTCCTCAAGTATCGAGTTAAAATACAAAATGAGGAGAAAAGCATAGCTACAATGCAGGAACTTGAATGTAGACCTAGGGAATGAACTATCTCCTAGTGTTGTGAGAGTCTAAGCATACTTCGAATCTCGAAGATATGATCAAATTACTCCTAACAACTAAAAGATAAAGAAAATAACACCATGAACAATAGTTCTCACTAGAGCAAATAGCGCAGAGGCTGTGAAAGCTTGTGATGGGTTTGATTTGTGACAATGTATGTGTCCTTCTTTTGTAGCTCCATCCATATTTATATGTGCATGAAGAGGCAGTCATTCTCCTAGGGCTGAACATGGACTAGACTAGACCGGGTTGGTCTTGAACCCGTGGTCTAGTCTGAATAAGGACCAAACCACACAAGGCAGTCTTGGTCTGGTCTTTTGTTTGGTAGACCAGTGACCTAGACCGGGTTGGACTTGGTCTAGTGGACTAGAGACCGGGCTGGACTTGGTTTAGATCACTCTCTTCACCATTTTGTAAGTTGTACAAGTATAACATTTAAAGGGAAAAAATATATACAATCCTAAATTAAACTAAAAACAAGTTTATAAAGACTAAAAATTCCATCAACTTCATAGAAGCCTAATAGATAAAATTTTTCCATCAAATTCCAAGCATAATAATATCATTAGTTCATCACAACATTATAAGTTGACATTACGTCATCACCCGTGGCAAAATTTAACATAACAATTAACAAATACGCCATCACAAGTTCAACAACAATAAGAAAACTCCAACATAACACATAAACACAACATTAGTCATCAGTTCATCAATAATGACAGAAAAGTGATAAGGGGATTTTTATCACCATCTTTTTAATCTTCTTCTGCATCTTCCATATCTCTCTTCTTCATTTCTGGAACATTAGGGAAAAAAAAAGGATTTAATATCCTGGTTAAAAGAAATGCCAAGAGTATATAGTATGGACTATGAAGTATGGACAATGAAGAATAAACATCAACTACAACTATAATTGAATTAAAATGCTTATAAAACAATGATAAGTATGGAGTTGAAAGAAAATATTACCATCATAATCAACAATGATACAATATCAATCTACATCCATGATATCATCCCGTCCAACTTCAGTTACAGTTGAATTATCTAAAAAAGAAAATAAATAATTAAAATACCAAGACTAGTATGTTGGTAAGTGAATAAACGTTTAGTAAGTAACAAATTTAAAATGAGAATAGAAGTATAGATTTGAAAGATTACCAAGGCCAGTATGTTGAACCACATTTTTGGTCTCCTTAAAGTTGTCAAATTCACGAAGCTTGGAGGCAAATTCTGAAAGAGATTGTCCTGGAAGTATCCAATTTTGGGCACAAATAAGTGCCTCAGTCATTTTTGATGACAATAAACTCCTATAAGAGTCAACTATACGTCCTCCAGTGCTAAATGCAGATTCTGAGGCTACTGTAGAAACTGGTATAGCCAATACATTATGAGCCATCTCAGAGAGCACTTTATACTTGCTAGAATTGGCTTTCCACCATAATAATATGTCAAATTCCTCCTCAAGCTTGTTGTCATCAGATGAATCAGATGTAAGATATTTATCTAACTCTGATTGAGGATCTGTTGAGGTTTTTTGTTTCAGTGATATTAGCCATCTATGACCTGGATCTTCTTTCTGTTGAACTGGAGTTGAAATGGATGGTCCTAGAGAACTAGAAGGTGGAGGCGTAGAAGAACCACTTGTTTCAGGAGCAGCTATGACAGAATACTCATCAAACATATGGTACAAGGTATCTTTGACCTTGTTTTTCATGGCTGTACAAACCTCATGGTTAGGAAAAAGCTGTTCAAACATATGGTTTACGTAGTTAAACTTGTAACGAGGATCCAATATCACAACCACAAACAATAAAGGATTCATATTCTCTGCCTTCCCCCAATATTTGTCATACTTACTCTTCATACTAAGGGACATTTCTATAAGCAAAGGGTCACCATCCTCACTCTCAATGTTCTCATCTAACAACTCCTGAACCATAGCAATCTGGTGGAAGCAAATATTTGAAGTTACATGAAGTGAGCTTGAGAATTTCAAAGTCACATCATAAAACACCTTCAAGAATCTGAGGAAGGTGCGTGCATTATCCCAAGCATATGTATCAGGAGGGCCTTCACGCCTAGAACCTTGCCTAAAGTGTGCAATATAATCTTCATCTTCCATCCTCTCAAACGCTTTTTGGAATTTTAGTGCAGCCTCTAACATCAAATATGTAGAATTCCATCTAGTACTAACATCTAGGCAGACAAAACTAGGTGTATCCAATTTTTCTGATTCTACAAAGCTTTTGAACCTTTGGAAACGAGCTGGGGAGGAACGAACGTATCTCACAACATTCCTAATTGCTTCAAAATGGTCCTTTAAGTCTTTCAACCCATCATTAACTACCAAATTTAACACATGAGCACAACATCTAACATGAAGATAATCACCATCACATATCAAACCCTTCCAATTCTTGAGACGCTTTTTCAAATATGTTAAAGCAGTGTCATTAGTTGTTGCATTATCCATAGTCACTATGAACACTTTATCTATTCCCCAATCTAGCAAGCACTTTTCAATCGTCCTGCCAATTGTCTCCCCCCTATGATTTTCAATCATACAGAAACTAAGTATTCTTTTACGCAATGTCCAATCATTATCAATAAAGTGAGCAGTCAAGCACAAGTAATTAAAGTTTTGAACAGAAGTCCAGCAATCAGTTGTAAGACAAACACGATTACAACACGTCTTCAACACCTTCCTCAAAATCATTTTCTCTCCCAAGTATAGTTGCCAACAATCTCTTGCCATGGTTATTCTTGAGGGAATTTGAAATCGTGGTTCTAGCTCTTTCACAAAAGTTTTAAACCCATGCTTTTCTACTATCCTAAATGGAACCTCATCACATATAATAAACTCTGTAAGAGCTCTTCGACATCTTTTTTGATTGAATAAATGGGGCATTAAGCTTCCCTCTTGCCCACTCGACGACACATAGTGCAACATTGATTGTTTTGGGATTTCAGTGGACTTGTGTGGGTTTTTTCGACATTTTTTCAGGTGCCTTTTCAAAGAAGTAGTACCATGGATATTTGGGTCACAAGCATAATCAGAGTGACGATATTTGCAAGCAGCTCTCTGCTTCCTTTGAGTTTTTTCTTTGGGAATTTTATCAAAATGCTTCCAAACCTCTGATTCTTTTCTCTTGTTGCTAGTCTTGCTAGTTTCTTCGGTAGGTGGTTAAACTTCTGTGTTTGTGGGGGGAGGAGGAGGAGGAGAAGGAGGAGGAACAGGAGGTGTGGGTGTAGGTGTAAGAGTTGGTCCTGTAGGAGTAGGAGTGGGAGTTGGTATTTCATTCTCACCAGTACAAGGATTGGAGATAAGTTGATCAACTTCTGCACTAGAACCTTGATCCTGCATTTGCAATATGTTGCTACTTGCCTGCCAATAACAATTTTGGAAATATAAAGATAGGTTTGTGAGAGAAACATTACAAAATAATGTAAGTTTATACTAAATATTTCACCATGTATGCATGATAATCATGTAAGTCCATATTAAGCAATGAATCACCTATCCAACTCCAAGTATCCATAGCATTGCTCTGTTTGGTTTCAAGCTTAATAAAAAAAAGAGAGAAAACTAGTATAATTCTAATTCATGATGAGAATAAATCACTCAATTTATGAAATGCATTGCAATTCACAAAAGAATATGATTATGAAAAACAATAACCATGATACTCTAGTGAAAGAAAGAGGGAGAAAAAAAAGAAAGAAAGAAACATAAATCATGGTACGCTCTTCATTCATTCTTCATCTGTTTGTCATTATTACTACTTTTTATTTTTTTAACTATCAAACACTTTTATTACCTTTCAAATGTGATTTTCACCCCAAGTCATCATCAAATCTCTTGACCAAGACGCTCTTGGAACCCTGTTCCCATTGATTTTTCTTGAGTTGTACTGAGGCTTAGATCCTCCCTATGTTAATTAAAAAAAAAACAATTGCACCATTGACCAAAAAAGACAAATTGCAAACATCTAGGTCGGTACGTTTAATTTAAAAGAAAGAATGAAAAAAGTTACACCATTGACCAAAAAAGACAAATTGCAAACACCATTGACCAATTAAAAGACCGAAATTTCAATCTGGGAAGCTTCTAGTTCAATTGCTTTTGAGGTGAAATTCTTTTTCGATGTTTTTGACTCCATGATGAAGTGGATGTCATTTTTGCCCTACAATTCGTACAACACAGGTGAAAGGAACTCATTTATCTTTCTTTTATATTTATATATATATAGTGCCAGAGCACCCCCAATTTTTTGTTCTTCACCTCTAAACATCAAAATTATGTAATTATTAGAATTAAGGCACTGGATAACTAATTGAATAGGTAGGTATGATGTAAAAGCATAGCAAATCCAGTCTAACATTAAATAGATGTTGAGTTTTCAAAACCTTTAGAGATGATGAAACCAAACTAAAAGCACAAGCAGAACAGATACATAATTTCGAATAGCAACACTGATAGTTTGATGGAAGCCATTTTTCCTCAGATCTCAACAGCTAAGAACAAGAGCTAGGAGAGAAGGGTGACTTTACCTATATGCAACTTCTCAGACCGTCAAACACTCAGCAAATCAAACAGATCCGGCAAGCACGTCAAAGAGACCAACACCGGCGAACACAATGGTTGGGATTTGGGGCGACTCGGACTGTCGGACGGAGCACCGAAGGGGAGACGTTGATCCACTTGGAGTCTTGGACTATCGGAATCGGATAGATCTACGCCAAAGAGATGTGATTGGATTTGGGGCTATTGGACAGAGACCGAAGGAGAGATGTTAATGGTAGAGTAGAGACTAGAGACAACTCCGGCAGACGGAATGGTGGCCTGAGATTGGGATGAATAGGTTAGGGTTCGAAGATCAGTCTCTCTGCCATTGTACGTCGTGCGGCTTCAAACTTCAATCGAAATGGGGATCGAGTGACTGAGAGAGTAAGAAAGGCATTTAGGCTGACATATAAAAACGATGTAGTCTGAGGCTCAACTCTGAGCTAAGGAAATAAAAAAAAAATAGCCAGACCGGGCTTGGTCTGGTAGACTGAAAGATTAGACCGAAACCTGGTCTAGCCCGATTAGTCAACCCGGTCTAGTATGTTGGTTCCTTTCGTCGGGTTGATTTTTTCAAGTCCGGGTCATACCGGGTTCAATCGGATTGGACCGAGTTGACCGGGTTTTGGGTTTTTTTATTCAGCCCTACATTCTCCTGTGCTTTGAGTATATTTGCATGTTCCAGTGTTTCCTCTAGAAGTGCCCTTATTTTCCGTCACATCCATGAGCGTGTCCTAAAATCTCAACTGAAGCTTCCGTGTTTTAGCCTTATGCACTAAGTTCTAGACCTCTTGGACCCTGTTGGACCTCCAGAAGACATATTGGACTTGGCCCACTAGCAAAATTGTGCCAACATGTTCAAAATATAAGATTCAAATGTGCATTATTTTATGCATTGATTTTTTTTTCTTTCAATTTTATCCCTGTTAGTGAATACAATTAATTTTTAATTATTACATAATGTAAGTTTTAAGTATTAAATGTGAACATTTTTTAAACTATTTTTAATTTTTGGCAAATTTAATAATTCCAACTTTAAACTTTCAACCACTTAGAAAAAAATGCTTCATTTTTTAAAAATTGTATAATGTAATTAATGAAAAATAACTGTATTCACTAATCTAATAAAAGACAAAATTAGAAAAAAAATCAATGCATAAGCCAATTTACATTTGTATGTTATTTTTTGGACAAAACAAAACTTAATTGTATCTTAATATTGTGCTCATATTATATATTTACATTATATATATATATATATATTAATTTAATTAATTAGCTAATAGGGGAGGGGGAATAGATGGGGTTGGGGGTGGCGTATAATGATTGGGGGCTGTGTAGCTTGCCCCTATTCATTTTTTTATAGGAAGTCGATCAGCCTGTGGATTGGCTTCCCTTAAAATATGTAAAATAAGAATAGAAATTGTAAGTTGAATTGCTTTTATTATTTTAAAATTGAAGAAATAAATAGCTAAATTATTATAATTAAAAATGTAATTAAATATTTAAAATGTCATAAAGAAAATTTTTTATAAATATTTTTATTTAATGTTTTCATCTAACTTTCTTTTAATTTATACCTCATAATAATAGGTATATTTTAGTTAAGGAAAAGATTGGAAAAAACACATTAATTAATAAAATAAAAGTCATTTATCATTTATATTTTAAAACAACATATTTAAAAATGTCTTATATATTTTGAAATGGAGAGAGTATATAATTTGGATTTCTTTGCATATAAAATATAAAAAAATTGAAAATGTGTCAAAATCAAATTGAATTGCTGCCAATCGACTATTGATAAATATTTTTTAACATGTTACATTTTGATAAATCCTTTTATCCTTTATTATATTTTGCTCAAAAAATCATTTCAAACTGTCTTTAGGAGTGTAATTAATAGTGTCAGTCAAGGAATGAGACCGATAAGGTGACTCTTTGAACCCCCATTCCAATTGAAGACATTGTTGGTGGTGAATTTTGGAGGAACAAAGTATCTGGATCACCTTGGGGTTTGGACAATTACGTGTTATTGTTTCCTTTATCGGGTGTGTTATTTTGCTCATGTTTTTCTGTTGTTTTCTTATGAGGGTTGTGTTGTGTTTGTGCTTTCGTGGGTCGTGAGCTCTTATCCATGTTTTCTTTTCTTGGTTTCGTGAAATATACATATTAATATTTTACTAATAATGATTATGTTTAGTGGTAAAGTATTTTACATC
Source organism: Adenanthera pavonina (assembly GCA_026686845.1). Lineage (NCBI taxonomy): Eukaryota > Viridiplantae > Streptophyta > Magnoliopsida > Fabales > Fabaceae > Adenanthera > Adenanthera pavonina. The sequence goes on from JAIVEN010000017.1 coordinate 19,906,718, forward strand.
CTTAAGTAGGGTCACAAATTTGAACTTCATAAATAAAAAAAACCATCTTGTGAAAACTACTTTACTTTAAACTTGATAATACTCAAATATAATCTAATAAAGTAAGTATATCAAAAAAATATATTGATATTTTTGGAGGAAAAAAACTCTACAAAATCAATTATTTTGCTAAAAAAGACAAGGTACATTAACAATTACAAAACGCCTCTCTCTTTTTCATTAGCTCATAAAGGTAAAATTTTGTTCTCCACAAGTTCACATGTTCTAAGCTATACCTCCATCTTCATATTAAACTAACATTTCTCATCTCTATAACTCTTTTCAGCCATACACTCATACGCCAACAAGAAAAATAACAAGAATAATAATAATAAAAATTAAAAGAATACGTAACCAAACAACAATATCAATAATACCAACAATAAATAAAAACAAAGAAGAAGTTTATTTTTTTTGCAAGTTATAATTAATGTTTATGATGAGAGCTAGCTAGAATCAGATGGAGACCTCATAGTACAAACAACACCTTATTTCCAAATTCCTCATTTCAATCATTAATAATAGCTAGGTGCATATATTGCGATTCTTAAATTCTTTAGGATGTTTTGTTGTTTTATGATAATTGGGAATAGACTTTTTGTTATATTATAAATACGAATGCTTTCATCTACTAATTGAAAATGGTAGCTAGGTTTAATTTTGCGGTATGATTTAACAAATTTCCTATTTAGAAGTGCGAATTATAAAACATATAATTTTACTAATAAAGATTAATCTAATTGATAAAAAATATGACTCATATCCTATAAGTGTGTTTTTTTGTTGGATATAGGTTTTAGATATCAAGTGGTTTGATACCAATATATATATATATATATATATTCACAGATTTTTTATTTAAAAAGATGGCTTATGTTCACTTTTTTAAGTTAAAATTTTTGTATTTAAAATCGCAAAAACAAAGAAAAAATGGTTAGGAAAAATAACATGACTCAAATTTTATATATTTCACTTAAAGAATATTTATAATTATAATTATTTTTAAGATTATTGGATATTTAAAATCCTACATCAGATTTCAGGAAATTTTTTAAAATTTAATAATTAACAATTTAAGTCTTTAGAAATAATTCTAATTTAAAATTTATAAACTCTGAATCATAAATCTACTTTTTTCCCTAATGATTATCACTACACCTAGATTCAGAAAGAGACCTCATAGAACAAACAAGACCTTATTTCCAAAATTCTCAAGTTAAAATCATATTAAAACCTTTGCAATCTTAACATATATAGCAACAGAGCTAGGTCGCTAGATTTTTTAATCCTTGATTAAGTTTTGTTATTTTATTATAATTGGAATTATAGAATAGAAAATTAGAAATGAACGTTTCATCATCTGTAATTTGAAAATTACTTTTAATATGTTTTTTTTCATTGATGACTTTTTAAAATAATTGTCTATATATTAACTGGTTTTTTTGTTTTCACACGAGTATGTTACTATATTGTCAACTTCGAAATGAACGGTATTATATATTAATTTTTTGGTCATCTTGAGGATTTTTTTTTTAGAAAAATTATAGTTTTTAATATTAACTTGCGTTTCGTTGTTACGTGAAGTTAATCAATAATTTATCATAAGCAATCATCATCAAGCTGTGTTCTTTTAACTTATTCTCATATCAGACCCTATTTATCTTCAAATTCAAATCATGAAAGATTGGAATCATCGGAAGGCATTGGGGAGGAAGACGAAAGCTTCTCAAACATGGTCGACATGGGAAGGTAAGATTCAAATATTTCATTTTTTCCCCATATTTCATGCTCTTCTCTTATCTCTTTCTTTTATTATATTTGGAATATGTATATTTGGAAAAACTTCATACATGTGTAGCTAATATTTCGCTAGCTACATCTAAAACTTGACAATGAAACTCCTTAAACTTCTAAATTTATGCAAATAACTCTCGCCATTAATTTTACTACTATTTCACTATTAGAATGTAAGACGAAAGGGGATTTATTTGCATATAACTTAAAATTTATCAAAATTACATGCATATAACTCAAAATTTAGAAGAGTTTTATCTAATTTAGCCTATATATATAACAGAAAAATGTTTTTATTTCCCTCGTAAGAGGGTTATTAAGAATGTATAAGAGAGAGCGATACAGATTTGTTTTTATTTTAATTTAATTTATAATTACAATATATTGTATTTATTTATAAAATATATACTGGATACTTTAATTATGTTGGGAGCTGAAATACATAAATTAATTTCTCATAAAGCTGCTTGCTTTGATATGGAAGTGGGTCTTCAGTTCGTGGTATTTTAAAATTACTCCCACCTGTCTTTTTTTTTTTTAACCTCCCTCTTGTCTTTTTTATAAGGATAAAAGCATTTTAACTCAAATCATGCGAATTAATAATTTTATAAAAATTATTTTAATTAAAATCATGTGAATTAGGTAGATAGATAAAATTAGTTAGGAATCTTAATTTTATAAAAAATATTATATATTTAAAAAATACTCTTAATAAAAACCATATAATCTCTATCCCATATTAATACTTGGAGAAAAATATTACCTCCAATTTTAAATATATGATATTTTCTAGAATTTTTTTATTCATAATATAAGGTATCATATATTATAAAATATTTTTTTCCACCCCTTACATTTAACAATAACCAACCTCGTAATTGTTTAGTAGAGTATCATCTATTATTCCTATAAAAAAAAGAGTATCATTCATTATTTTAATTGGTTGGGTTTATTTTCTCTTTCTTCCTACACAAATCATAATGATAATTGCTAATGAAATGAAGTTTATATTATTTTTTTGGCCAAAAAGTTTATATTATTTTAATTAATAAGGAAAAATTAAATTTTTAACTCTTTTTTAAAAAATTCAAAGATGCAACAAACTTTGTTTAATATGTGTGAAATAATTATAAAAATTTTGTATTTAAGACTGGAAAGAGTATCTGAAAAAAAAACTGGAAAAAATATACAGTTAAAACTATCAAAAATATTAGTGTAAATTATAAATTAATATTTGACAAAATTTTACGAATAGAAGGACCCCAAAATCTTCTCAAAAGTCCTTTATATTACGGATTGGAGGGACTATTATATTGGATTCTTTGAGATACACGTCTCTTGCTGTGCATATTAATCTTTTATTAGTTCCTGTGCTATGCTTGTGATCGGATGAGTTAAAGTTTTTAAGTTTAATTGTGGTGGGGGTTTGATTTTTCCTGTGATGAACATATATATATATATATTTCCATGAAGTAGTGGAGTTGTTGAGAATTAAGGCTAGTTTGACAAATGGAGAAAAATTAATGATCCCAACATTATTTATATATTTATATTTATAAAATCTCCAACAATTACTGTATAAAATGCATGGGCTCGAAATCTAATACAATATTTTTTAAGAGAGATAGAGAGTGAATTATTTGAATTTGTGATATATTTATTAGAGATAAAAATGGAATTCATATAAATTTTAAGACAATTTTAATATTTTAACAAAATTTTTCAAAAAAATTTTAATATTTCAAAATCTAACAAAAGTCAGTTAAAAATTTTTTCCAAAAAAAGTGAGGAAAAAAATAAATCTAGCCAAAATAGTAATGACTTTTAAGTTTTAATATGACTAACTGTTGAAATTTTTATAATTCTTTTTATTAGTTATATTCTATAAGTTTTTGAAGTATTAATTATTTTATTTTTAAAATACCCTTATTTATGAATAAAAGAAAGAGTAAATTATTTAAATTTATGGTATATTTATAGGGGCAAGAATGAAAATCATATCAATTTTAATATTTTAACAAATTTTTCTTGATTTATGTGAGTTTAATTAAAAGTGACTTATATTAAGGAGGATTAGATAGAGTAATAGAAATCAACTCAAGTTGGCATTAATAATAGGGGTTCTCATCTTTCTAAATAAGTAAATAGTGGGTTCAAATTTCTATCTTTTGTATATGGAGTTGAGAATAATTTACCCTTTACCCTTCCCCTCTATACCTCAGGGGAGATTTGCTCCCAATTGGAAATAGTCGGGGATACTACTACATATAAATATATATATGTAAGAAAAATATAATATAAATATCTTTATATAGTTATAAAATAAATTCTATCAATACTGTTTAACTATTGTTGACCTTCGAATTTCATCGAATTTCAAAAATATATTTTGAGATTATGCATAGTGCAACCCAGAACTTTTCTTCTTGCCTAAGATTCAAGGCCACCTGTAACTTTAAATAAGTCCATTTCTAAGAGCCAAAGTGGAGGGATGACATTGAAATGATGAAGCAATGCCCAAGATTCCCACAAACACTTTGGATGGCTCTGCTTCTTCTTTTTCTTTTCCATCAAAGTCAAAATTTAATACCCAAACCTCATTTCCCTCATCCTTACCAAACAACTATGGATGGTAACCATGAAATTAATGTCATTTTCATTATTAAAAGCTTCACTTACTTCATAGATTTTCTAAAGAAATAGACCCCTCTTTCCCTCATAATGAATCTATACAAGTTTATGAGTTCTATTAATTCCTTAATATAAAATATTTTTGTTAACAAAATTCTCAAAGTGCAATCCTAGTAATACTTTGACTTTTTCAAATCTTTCGGTAATTTTTTATTTTACACTGCTTGCTTTAATATATCTGTATTAATATGATTTTAGATTAGATCTATAATATATTTGGTCTCAAATTTTCACAATAAATAAATTCACAATTTCTTAAATATAAATATCTAATGTATAAGAGTGGAAATTTGCTAACTTCCCACTATTATTTTCCAATAATATTGGCCTAACAGTATCAGTGATTTTAAAAACACTATAAAAATTTTTAGAAAAATACTTATATACTTTTTCTTATGTACTTTTTGTATTATTTTCCAATTAAAAGTTAACATATGAATTATTTTTTAATGTATTATAGATTTAGTCATTAATTATATATTAAAAGTATTAACTTTTTAAACTTAAAAAAATTTAAAAGATCTATAAATTAAATTTTAATTAAAAAATAGTATGAAAAGTATATAAAGAAAAATATGTAAGTTTAATTCAAATTTTTTATGGTATAAATGAAATATAACAACTTTTATGACTTGATTAGAGAGAGAGAGAAAGAGAGAGAGAGAGTTTTGGTGGCGATAAATAAGCACACATCTAACAATAAAATTGATTTTTTAAAATATTTATATGCCACTTTATAATTAATTAGAATAATTATTTGTCCACTATTAAAAAACAAAAAAATTGAAAATACATAATAAAGTAAAAAATTATACTTATAATAGAAACACATTTTTTTTCTTAATGTGACAACAATATAGTAATTGCTAGTGTCAATTACTTTATATACATATATAATAGATATCTCCTCTGATCTTATTTATAGGGCATATTTTAGAAGCGTTTTACTTATTCAAAATATAAATTATTTTACAATATTCAAGAAATATTAAGTTATTATTTTTCAATTTTACCCTAAACATATATAATAGAGAGAGAAAGATTAAGAGAAATATAATTAAGATATGTAATAATTTAATAAGGGTAATATTGAAAAGTTATGATAATTTTTTAAAATTTCAAGAATTTTAACTATTTTTTTTATTTATGTAAAATAGTTAAAAGTGACTTATAGGTGGGAACAGAAGGAGTAATACAAAAATAAAAATATTATTTATTGACATATTAGATTGAAAAATAATTAGAAATAGTAATGAAATAAACAATGAATAATAATAGGTAGATTTTTTTTTTGGGTAAACATAATAGGTAGATTTTGTTTACCCACACCAGTATTTCTCGATGTTGAGGTTTCGATTTCTGAGGAATGCAGCAGTGTTAAAAAAATTATAACCTCAAAGAGGTCTTCCAATAAGTACTCATAAGTTACCATAAGGTCCTACACAGCGAAATTTGGATTAATCTGGGGTGGCAATAAATCCAAGATACCCCATGATACCGGATAATAAAATATTAAAAAAAAAAAAAGACTTTGTTTACACACATGTATATAATTAGTTACAATATTTTTCCGTATTTTATGGGACATCAATGTCAAAGAGCTAGTCTTCCCCTTCCTTGACTTAGTTGCAATACAGAGACTAAAAATCACGTAGCCCCATTCATTGAATCATCATTTTGTGAACCTGGACCCAATCACAGCCTCCTTCATCTTAATCCGCTTTTACCATTAACTAATTTAACCTAAAACATTCGAACCACTAAATTTGTGTTTCTATATTAAATATAGTTTAAAAAAAAAAAAGAACATGTGAAAAGAGAACAGGTGAATCTGCTCTACTTTCTCAATGAAAGGTACGTTATCGGTCTAAATTCTTGTGGCTAGACAGGGCCAAACTCAAATCCTTCTTCTCTTTTTGGTTTCCCATCCTTCTCTGTCTTGTTTCATTGCTTTGACTCTTCTCTCTGCTTTAAACTATAATATCAAACCCTAGCCATTAACACATCCAAGTGTTGTTTGCAATTAAATATTGTGACTTTTAACAAGATTCTTCTTTGACTCTTTTTGATTGCTCTTGTTATGTGACAAGTGACAAGGGCACTGACGATTTCCATCCACGAGGTCAATCATTGTCAAAGAGTGTGTATGTGTGTGTCGATAAATATATATCACATCACGTAACGATTTGATATTGCCAGCCCTTGGCATTTCTATCACTATATAATAGCTTACTTCTTCCAAGAAAAGGCAATTTCGTCGATTCTCTGCTTCTCAATCTTTCGGTATCTTACATTCTTACTGTCTCTTCTCATTCATCTGATATTCTTGTCCACTAACACCATGACACTGACTGTTTATTGATTTGTCTTCTTTCTTCACTTGTATTCGTAGTTTGTTTAGTGTTTGATAAAACGAATATTCCTGACTTTACAACCTTCACATGACAAAATGTGGAGACACTGTAGCTGTAGATGAAGTTGACTAAGTAACAGAGAGCTCTACTAACAATGAAGCACTTCTCTGCGTCATATTTGTGTGACTGTCAGGCCATTGCAAGTAGTTGTCGTCTCTGGGATTCATGAGTTGTCGTGTTAGTGACAAGCTTGCAATAGAGACAGCAATGGAGGAAATAGGGAGTAATGCTTCTGGTTGCGAAAATGGAGAACATGTTTTGTATATTCACAAGGTGGGAGCTCCTCCAAAGCAGAATCTTGTGAAGGAGATAAAAGATGCTGTGAGGGAGACGTTCTTCTCAGACCATCCTTTACACCATTTCAAAGGCCAGCCAAGGTCAAGGAAGCTTCTTCTTGGACTTCAAACAGTTTTCCCAATATTTGAATGGGGAAGAGATTACCGTTTTGATAAATTCAAAGGTGATCTCATTTCTGGAATTACCATTGCAACTCTCTGTATTCCTCAGGTAATTAAGGATTGCATCTGAATGGTATTGTTGATATCAGTATAGCTTAAATGGTGGCTTCTGCTTTTGGATTTAATTCATTTGTTGCTTTACAGGATATTGCATATGCAAAGCTTGCAAATTTGGATCCCCAATATGGACTATGTGAGTACTTTTTTCCTTCAAGTCATAAAACATGAGCACTTATCACCCGTATTAGATAATCTTATAAAGTTTAATCCAAGTTGAGTGTAATGATGCTGGTGGATGAATTTTTTTTGAAAAGTCAATAGTGTAGTACCAAGTAGTGAAGATGTCTATGGGTTGCATTTTAAGTAGTGAACTTAATAGCAAATATTAATAAAATCTAATCCAAGTTCTTGTCTTTATAGAGCCATTCATCATTCTTCGTGAAGTGTCCAGTGTCATATGTTTACCTCAATATCTATGCTTTCGAGCCTTTTAAGCAACTTGAAGAGGTTGGTTCTTGAGGTATATAATGTGATTTGGTTTTTCCATCAACGTGTGCAGACACTAGCTTTGTGGCTCCTCTAGTGTATGCCTTCATGGGAAGCTCAAGAGATATTGCCATTGGGCCAGTTGCTGTAGTGTCCCTCTTGCTTGGGAGCATGCTTACTGACCATATTAGTGATTACAAGGATCATGATTATCTTCGTCTTGCTCTCACAGCCACCTTCTTCGCAGGAATCACTCAAATGGCACTTGGGATTTTCAGGTATATTACTGCATAACTTCTCAATAATCCAAGTACTTATACTATTAGGTCAAATTTCATGATTCTTTCATACGACTTGATCACTTTGTCATGCATAAACTATTGATGAATATTCATAATTCTCCAACACTCTTCTTCACTTGAATCTCTGAAGAAATCACGATATTAAACTCCAAGTTGCTTAACGCAGCATCACAATTCTCATGATAAAAACTTTTGCTTGTGCTTTATTTATGTCTAAGATCTTATTGTGTTGCAGACTAGGTTTCTTGATTGATTTCCTCTCTCATGCTGCCATAGTGGGATTCATGGCTGGGGCTGCCATTACTATTGGCCTGCAACAACTCAAGGGGCTACTTGGCATAGTTGATTTCACAAAGAAGACTGATATTGTTTCTGTCCTCCACTCAGTTTTTAGTACAGCACACCATGGGGTAATTATAACCATCATTTATCAAAGGAATAAACTTCTAGAGGAAATAGAAAAGCTAAATAAAAAACCTACTAGCATGTTTTATGTTACATTGTCTGCTTTTACAGTGGAACTGGCGGACAATAGTCATTGGAGGATCATGCTTGGCCTTCCTTCTTGCAAGCAAGCACATGGTGAGAATTCCATTCATGGCTCTTTCTTCTGCTATATTCATCCATTCAAATTATCTCAATTTTTTTTTGGATGATGGACAGGCTAAAAAGAACAGGAAACTCTTCTGGTTGTCTGCAATTGCTCCATTGATCTCTGTTGTGTTGTCCACCTTCTTCGTCTACATTACTCATGCTGACAAAAACGGTGTCTCAACTGTAAGTATTGACTACATATTTGGCCATTCTGTTGTAAGCTAAATAATCTTCAAATCCTAATGAAACTTTGGTATTTCAGGTGAGGCATATAAAAAGAGGTGTAAACTCAGCGTCAGTTAAAGAAATATTCTTCAGTGGAACGTTTCTTGGCCCTGGTATTCGGATTGGTGTAGTATCTGGTATGATAGCACTCACGGTAAGAAGACTGCTTCATGAATTGCAGAATTATTTGGCTTTTACAGCACTGCAAGATATTCAAATCCAAATTTTGGAACCGTAGGAAGCAATAGCAATTGGGAGAACTTTTGCTGCCATGAAAGACTATGCAATTGATGGTAACAAAGAAATGGTGGCAATTGGAACAATGAATGTCATTGGATCACTCACTTCTTGTTATGTAGCTACAGGTATGAAAGAGCCCAATAATATCTAATGATGCACTGCTTTGTTGTATGAGTTACTGTAATAATCATTTATGATGTTTGGTGCAGGATCCTTTTCTCGCTCGGCAGTGAACTACATGGCTGGTTGCAAGACTGCTGTGTCAAACATAGTTATGTCCATTGTTGTGTTGCTAACTCTGGAACTCATCACACCATTGTTTAAGTACACCCCAAATGCTGTGCTTGCTTCCATTATCATAGCTGCTGTGACAGGCCTTGTGGACATAGAAGCTGTTGTTCTGCTTTGGAAGATTGACAAATTTGACTTTGTAGCCTGTATGGGAGCCTTCTTTGGTGTCATTTTCAAGAATGTTGAGGTTGGCCTTCTTATTGCGGTAAGCATGTTTGACACAATTTTAGTGAAATATACTCCTAAGATGTTTTACATATGCCTGTTCATTATTGGCTTAATCTATTTATCTTTTTGTCTTAGATCGAGCCTACTTGAGAATCTCGTGTTTATCTAAGATAGTGCTTTATGCAGTATTTTCTGAACCTTCTCTGTGCAGATAGTTATATCTTTTGCAAAGATCCTTATACAAGTAACAAGGCCAAGGACAGCAGTACTTGGTAGGGTTCCAGAAACTTCTGTTTATAGGAACATTCAACAATACCCAAAAGCAACACAAGTTCCTGGAATGCTGATTATCAGAGTTGATTCTGCGATCTACTTCTCAAACTCCAACTACATCAAGGAGAGGTGATTATTTGCATTCCCATTCCCAATAAGGAATGCTTCATGCTTTTAGCTAAGATACATTATAGATTGTAGAGACTATAAGAAAAGTGAAGACAGTATAAGAGTTAGTTGACAGATAAACAGAGGGCTCATGAATGGTTGAATCAACATGTGCAGGATTTTGAGGTGGCTGACAGATGAAGAAGCAAAGAAGAAACAAAATAACTTGCCTAGAACAGAATATCTTATTGTTGAGATGTCTCGTAAGGCTTTCTTTGAAGTCAATTAAATATTAATGAATCAGTTCTGTATGGTTGCTTAAGGAATTAATTCATGGAATCACAATGCAGCTGTGACTGACATTGACACTAGTGGCATTCATACCTTCGAAGAATTATACAAGAGCCTTCAGAAAAGAGAGGTCCAGGTAAATCATCGAAACATTTTGAAATGTTATAGTAATATATTTTGAAACTCTAAAACTTATCCATTCATAGTTTTTGTCTGTGCGTTTTTTTTTTCACAGCTTCTGTTGGCAAACCCTGGAACAACAGTAATGGAGAAGCTGCATGCATCAAAGTTCACAGAATTAATTGGGGAAGACAAGATTTTTCTTACAGTAGCTGATGCTGTTGCTACCTTTGGTCTAAGGACTGAATTACCTTGATTAGCTAGTTTACCTTTAGTTTGTGGATGAACTTTAATTATAGAAGAATAATGTTTCAACTGTAGCGTTTGGAAATATAATGTAGTAGTATAGGAAAGCTATAAAATGTATAATGCTCATTTTGATGTGTCATATCGGTTTTCTTAGAGCCTTTTTTAATTTAATTCTTTTTTTATAGCATTGTTTTTCTTTAGTTGAAATATAATAGGCATATTCTTTTTTTAATAATAACATAATAAATGAATAATAACAATAGTCGAATAATTCCTTTATTATATACATATATATATATATATATATAAAATTAGCCAAACTCATGCATTACATATGGTGAATTATATCGAAATTTAAAGAACAATTACTATTAAAGATTAGGGTCACTTTAATTTATCTTACTTTTTTAGAAGTAATTTTCCACGATCAGTTCGCTTGGTTTACTATTTTTTATTATAAGGGGTCAAGGATAAAATAAAAAAAATATTATAAAATATTAGAGAAGTAGAAATTTCTTCGATTTTACTTAATAAATAACTAGTACTGGAAAGAGAGAAGTGAATCGTGTTTCCTAATAGATCAGTATTCCTATTTGTAAGCTATCTTAGTATAACTAATCCCCATACAACTGTCAAACCCGTTGCCACAACATCAGCAGTAACTAGTTACAGAAGAATATTCGTAACAATACTACCCCCTAAAGAACATCCTTCTCCACAATGATGGTAGAAGAAGTAGGAGCAGTTGTGGAGAAGTGAGGAAATTGTTGGTGATTGGCAGGAAGATCCTCCCAAGTTGCATCTTCTGGCTTAGTGTGTTTCCAATGGATCAATACCTATGTAACAGGTAGAGATTACCCTTTTTGACAAGCTTCCTGCCTAATCTCTCTTCTGGTTCCAAAGCAAATTGGCCTTGCTCATGTATTGAAGGAAGATCAGTGAAGACTGGACGTCTACAACCAACATGTTTCTTTAAAAGAGAAACATGGAAAACAAGTTGTATACAAGTATTCAATGGTAGGTCTAATTCATAAGCCACAGACCCAATTCTTTTCATAACTTGAAAGGGACCAAAATACCTTGCAACTAGCTTATGCAAGGATGAATTATTAAGAAGGTTTCACCAAAAAGGATGTAACTTCAAATAAACCATATCACCAACAGCAAATTGCCTCTCAATCCTATGCTTGTTGGCTTGCTATATCATCCTATGTTGAGCCTAGATAAGAGACTGAAAGAGTAGCACAATGACCAGCTGGAAAATGAGAAAGAGCATCTGCTACTATATTTTGAGCACCCTTCCTATATACAATCTCATAAGTAAGGCCCCACAATTTGCTTAAGTATTTAAATTGATTAGGTGAAACTTCTTTTTGCTCTAACAAGTGCTTCAAAGGAAGATGATCAGTTTTGATAATGAACTTACGGCCCCAAGGTAAGAATTTCATTGCTCCACTGCAAAAATAATAGCCATTATTTCCCTCTCAAATGCAAAATGATGCTTTTGATGAGCAGATAATGGACGACTAGCAAAAGTGAAGGGGTGCCCATTTTGAGACAAAACATCACCCAAACCTACACTAGAAGCATTATTCTTAATAACGAAAGTGTCATTGAAATTAAGAAGGGCCAATACTGAAGGAGAGAGCATAGCCTCTTTAAAAGTTTGGAATGCCTTTTCAACCTTTGCATTCCAATTGAAAGATTCATTCTTCTTCAGTAAGTAGTAAGAGGCTTGCAAATTCCATCATAGTCTCTAACAAACCTTTGATAATAACCTGTGAGACCCAAGAATCCACGTAATTCACGGAAGGAAGATGGAACAGGCCAATCAACAATAGCTTTGAGCTTCTTTGGATCCTCTGAAACACCCTCATTAGAAATTATATGACCCAAGTAATCAATATGAGTGGTTGCGAGGACACATTTAGAAGCCTTAGCAAAGAGTTTATGTTGCCTTAAAATCTGCTAAGTAATCTACAAATGGGATAAATGGGCATCCCATCAACTGCTATATATCAAAATATCATTTAAGAATATGAGTATAAACTTCCTTAAATGAGCCTTAAAGATTGAGTTCATCAATCCTTGAAAGGTAGCAGGAGTGTTTATGAGACCAAAGGGCATTACAACAAATTCATACAGCCCTTTATGAGTCTTAAAAGCTGTCTTATGGACATATGCTACATGCATATGAATTTGATGATATCCTGTACGTAAATCTAGCTTAGAATAAAACATGGCCCCTTGGAGCTCATCAAGCAACTCTTCAATGATAGGAATTGGAAATTTGTTCTTAATGTTGGCATCATTTAAGTGATGATAGTCAACACAAAAATGCCAAGTCCCATCCTTTTTGGAAACAAAAACAATTGGAGTAGCAAAAGAACTAGTACTCTCCCTTATAAGTTAGCTTTGTAACATTTATTGAATTTTTTGTTCAATCTCAGATTTCTGTACGGGACCATACCTCTAAGGCTTACACAAAATAGGTTGATCCTATTAGAGAGGAATCTGATGATCAAACTTGCGGTTAGGTGGAAGAGAGGAAGGTTCCTCAAAGACATTAGAAAAATCTTCTAAAATGGCAATCAATTGCTGAAGTTGTGTAGAAGTCAAAGAAGAACCAAAAAAAGAAATCTAGTACTGAGATTTAGCAATAACCATAGACAATTGAGAAGAAGTTTGAAGAAGCTTTGCAACAAAAACTTCTGTTGCAAGCAACCTCCCCTTGTCAATTATCCCATGAAATGCATAAACGTGTCTATTCAAATGAAATTCAATTAGTTTCTCACACATATCTAAGGTAAACTTGGCTAAGGTGGATAACCATTTAGGCCATGAAATCACATCAAACATTGAGGACAAAAAAATCAACAATAAAAAGAGAATTGTCCATGGACCATTCCAACACCCTGTACTATTTAGCGACCCATAAAATGGAACTATTAGTAACTGTAACTTGAACAGGTTTAGATTCTATGTGCATAGGAAGCCTTAATCTCTTAACCAAAGAGGTAAAGATAACATTATGAGAACTTCCAGTGTTAGCAAAGGTCCTTTTTCCTTCGATCCTTCATCTCCTTCCACTAATGTTAGCAAAGGCCCCTTTTCCTTTGGTCCTTCATCTCCTTCCACTAATGCTATTCATAGGAAATGAAACTTAATTCCTATTAGTCAAATTTAAGAACTTCATACTTGATCTTACTACACTAGAAGAAGCATTGTGGTTCAAAGGAAAGGAAGAAAACTTCCCTAATACTACTGGTGCACAATCATGAAGAGCTCTAATAGAAGATTCTCGCATCTTGGCCATACACATAGCACTTGCAAGGCTAGAAGGGCTGAAAAGAGTAACAACATTTTGAATGTATTCTCGATGTCCTTCCACGAAGAAATTGATCACAGTTTCCTCTGAAATATCAACTTCAAAAAGTAAATCATCAAACTGTTCCTCATAGTCATCTATAGATCCTGTTTGACGCAGGTTCTTCATAATGATCAAGGGATTAGCTCATTTAATACATGCAGACTTAAGTTCCATCCCATGATAATATTCATCCCAAGATAATTATGATACACATCTATGGTTCATAAAATTCCAAGTGCCATTCCAAAGTGCATTTCTCAAGGTGAATATAGAGAAGCTTGATTCGATTCTCTACTACTATTTCATCAACCTCAAAAAATTGATGACATCTGTAGGCCCATCCCTTAAAATCTATACCGTCAAACTTAAGGAATTCTACATGACGCATCTTGGTGGAAGCATTGTAATTATGTTGAATTTTCTGCGGAGCACCAAAGGAACCGAATTGAGGAACCTTGTTTGGAATAAGGTGCACTCCTTGCTTATTCAAAACCAAAGGAGAAGGATTCGGAATCAAATGTGAAGGCGGATTCTGAAGTAGAGGTGAATTTAGTACTGGAGATTGTTGATTTGTAGCTAAATCAATGGCTGCCTACTAGTACTAGTTGACAATGGTACAGTCTAGTGATTCTCAATTACTCGATCGTTCTTGGAAATCTTAGCAAGCATATCCTTCATTAATGATTCCATTATGTTTATCAATTCTTTCATTTCTCTGATATGTGAAGAGTTCTATTTTAAACAGACTTTGCTATTCTCAATGAAGTTCTAATTGGTATTCCAAGTCACTGATTTGGTCCTGAGATCGCGTCTCCAATAGTTCCATGGTCGGAGAGTGGCTCTGATACCAAATTGGTACTCTAGAGAGAGAGAGAGAGAGAGAAGTGAATCTAATTCCTTAACTGAATCATAATAAAGTATTAGTATTTCTATTTTTAAGCTATCTTAGTGTAACTAATCCTAATATAACTGTCAAACCCCTTCCCACTCATTAAAAAAAAAAAAGTGTCTCTATGGCGGTTCCTTAGCAACGGTTAATTATAACCACTACCAAAAATGACTTTAGTGGCAGTTAAAGGTCAACCGCTACTATATAGTAACAGTCAACTTATAATCGCTACTATAACAGACGTAACTGCTACTATAGTGCATGTTTGAATTAGCTTTTATAGAAGTGATTTTGAGTAGAATAGATTTTGTAGAAGTAATTTTAGTTAAAATAACTGTTGTAAAAAGTAACTTATGTTTGGATGTATTTAGCTCAAAAGTGATTTTACTAAAATGAACATGTTTGGATAATTTCAATCAAAAACACTTTTGAGTGTATAATGATTTTATCTTTAAAAAGTTGATTAATAATTTTTATTTAAAATTATAAATTACAAATAATATGAAGGGAAGGCTATAAAACACTTTCAATTTTTTAACTAAATAAAATAATATTTTTATAAGGAACTTAGTTTTAGTTTAATTTTTAAACTAAATAAAATCATATTTTAAATTAAACTCCAACGGCCATAAGTTTGTTTTTTCACCGTAGAAGCTACTTTGGTAAGCTTGTGGTGAAAATCTGGTTTGGGCAAGAAGTTATTTTTTTTTAAGTGATGATTGCAGCAGCCAAACAAGATACAAAAATTGCATAATCACTTTTTTGGGTGTAAACTTAGGTTTTAGCTTTATAAAAGCTTAGCCAAACATGCACTATATAGTGTTGGTTAGTTACAACCGCTACTAAAAGATACTTAGAAAGTTTACAGTTACATTTAGTAGCGGTTAAAGTGACAATCGCCATTATTATTACAGCAGAAATTTAACCGTTACCATTAGTAGTGCTAATGGTTACAGTTTTGGATTAACCGCCATTAATGTTGCACTTAGTAACGGTTAAAGTATTGGTTTTTAATTGCGACAATTGTGGTTGCGTGTTTAGTAGCGGTTGGACTTATAACCGCTACTAAAGTTCGACCATAAATTGCCTTTGCCTTCACATCCTCATTTCTATATTTTGTTTCCATTTCTCTCGCTTTCTCTCTCTCTCTACCTTAATTGGTTAAGGTAATATTTTAATTTAAATTTTAAATTTTAGAGAAGTAGATACACACTCTCTATCTATTTATTATGTGTAAATTATACAGCTAACTGGTAGATTTGTAGCATTTTTGCAGCAAATATTGGTCAAGATAATAATTCAAATTTATTATTTAATCTGATAACATTAGATTTATGTATTTAAATTTAAAAAGTTATTTTAATGTATAATAATGCTTTTAATTTATTTTAATATATGCATTTAACAATATATTTTTTCTTTTTTGTAGTATTTATAGGGAAAGCTAGGCCACGAAATTGCTTTGTGACTATTAAGATTGATATTTATAAGTTATTTTAGTGTACATTAAACATGTTCACATAGCATTGACTTTTGGAAGTTAAATGTTAAATGTTGATAAATTTTTATAATTAGTAATTGCGGACTGTAGATAAATTTTCATAATTAGTATTGTTATAATTAGTGATTGAAATGTAGTTAGGTTTCAAATTTTTATAATTAATTTAGAGACAATTAATTTGTATTAATTAGTGTTTATAACTTATTTTAATGTACATTAAGTACATATATGTAGCATTAATTTGTGGAAGTTAAAATGTTAATGTAGTTAAATTTTTATAATTAGTAATTGTTAAATATAGATGAATTTTTATGATTGATATAGTTAATTAGAATTAGTGATAGTTAAATGTAGTTAAATTTCAAATTTTTATAATTAATTTAGAGAAAATTAATACAAATTAATTATCTCTAAATAAATTTTCTCCAAAAGTTTTGTGATAGGTCATAATTAGTATTGAAATGTAATTAAATTTACTATAAGAAAAAAGAACTGTAATTAAATTTGTATAGTATAGAAAATGGATAAGTCTTGGATATGTATGTTATGAACAAATAGAGAATATTTAGAGGGTTTAAAATCATTTTTGGATTTTGCTATAGCCCGTGAAGGTGAGAGAGGGAAAATTCTCTATCCCTACCCAAAATGTAATGTCAAAAAGTATATGAAAGATCATCTAATTGTGAAACTGTTTCCACTAGATTATACGATTTAGTTAATACATGGGGAAACTCATGAGATGCTTCACCGTGCCAACAATTTCACAGCGCAATCACAAGTAGGTGTGGAAATTGATAGGGAGGATTCGATAAATGAAGTTGTCCATGACGCTTTTGGAGTTCATAATGACAACATCTTTTCCGAAGCAATCAATGGTCCAAATCAATCATGTATGACTCAAATGAATCAAGAAGCTTGAGATTTCTATGAATCAATGCGTGATGAAGAGAAACCGTTGTACCATGGATGCAATAAATACATGAAGTTATCATTCTTGGTGAGACTGTATCACATCAAGTGTTTATGTGGCATAACCAATAAGGCAATGTCAATAGTACTAGAATTAGTGGGGGATGTATTTAATCATGTAGAGATTCTTGCTTCGTATTACTGGGCAAAGAAGATTATGACCAAATTAGAGCTAAATTATAAGAAAATTGATGCTTGTCGAAATGACTGCATGTTGTATTAGAGAGATGATACAAACAAAGAAATTTGTAAGAGATGCAATGCATCTAGATGGTAGGAGGTGAAAAAGGGCAAGAAGAAGCAAAAGAAGAAAGCTATAAAATTATGAGGTATTTTCCTTTGAAGCCACATTTGCAGAAATTTTTTATGTCATCGAAGATTGTGGAGCTCATGAGGTGGCATGATAGTGAAAAGAATAGTGATGGTCTACTGAGGCATTCGAGAGACTTTGAAGTATGGAAATTGTTTGCAGAAATTTTTGTTGTTGTTTTCATTATTTGCTTTGAAATTTAGTGATAAAATTTATTTTTTAATTTTTAAAATTTTTTTGTTATGTTTTCATTATTTGCTTTGAAATTTAGTGATAAAATTTATTTTTTAATTTTTAAAATTTTTTTGTTATGTTTTCATTATTTACTTCAAAATTTAATAATACAATTTATTTTGTAATTTTTTTGAATTTTTTTGTTTTCTTTTCATTATTTGCTTTGAAATGTATTAATATAATTTATTTTGTTACATTTCAGATATCTTGAAGATGAGTCATAGCCAGAAGCCCAACGACTCCTAGCACCCTGCATCCTTCCAGCAGCCTAGCATCTCCTAGTAGCCAAGCACTTCCCAACAACCCACCTACTAGGAGCATGATGATAAGGGATTGATGGATGACATTTTCCTTGACATACCCCTCTGAGATGTGACAGACTTCCTCGATAAGGACGTTGCCCATGAGTAAGGCAACATTGACCATGCTCTAGCACAACAGAGGAGGGGTGGAACATTGATATTGAGTGTAAGTATTGTATTTTATATTTAATTATCTTACTTATTATTTTAAATGTTTATAATTCTTTTATAAATTCTATTCTTCAGATACTTTTGGCCAGAGCACCACCAGGGTGATGATGAAGCGAGACGTCTGGAACCTCCCAGTGAACCAACAAGTTGTTGTGGCCTAGAGTGAGAAAATAAACAATATGTAGTCGGTTGGTGAAGGAGGTGGGCTGTTGATCCAATTTTTGGCCATTTTGGGCCGAAATTATGATATATTCCACATATATCAGCATGATTGGAAGAAGGTGCCTATGGAGCATAAGACTTCGTGTTTCTTAGATGTTATCTAGGTATTGAAGTTAATTAAAATCTTTTCATTTTTATTATATTTTTATTTCAATTCATGTTATATTAATATTATTAACTTTGATTTTTTTTAATATGCAGCCCAAGTTCAATGTGGTTGAGCAACACAAGTCCTATTATTTATAGAAGATAGGTTTGTCCTAGAAAAATGCACAGAACAAGTTGTACCATAAGACAAATAGGAGTGGTAACCTAATCATGGGGGGGTCATTGTATCAAGGTCAGAGAGTGTCAGAAATGCTACTGATTGGGAGAGATTTGAGACTATGAGGATGAGCAAGGCACACCAAGTATGCTTTAATTATGTTGACATTAATTTGTATTAATTTTAAAAAAATATTTGTTAGCAAACCATAAAATTTGCATTTTTTAATGTTTGCTAATAATATATACAGGCGGTGGTGGTCTAGAATAGAGAGAATAGAGCGAGGTAGACTATTGTTCACACCGCCAGCTTGAAGACCTTTGCACGAACATGGCACGATATGATATAGATTAAAATTTATAAAATTTTATATTCATAGTAAAATTAACCTTTTCTTACATTTATATTTAAAATATCTGCAAGAGGCACAACAGTAGGGCCAGGTTCCACTAGGAGATCTCTAGATTCATTCCCATATGCACAAGGATGGTAGTGTTGTCAGTGGGGCCATGCAAAACATTATTGTAAGTACTTTAATTTGTAAATTTTATTAAATTTATAATACTTTAATAATCTTGATTTAATAATCATTTTGATTTGAATAGAACAATATTCATGCGCGGATTGCGGAGATTATGGAGTCACAAGAATCAATTTTTAGGGCAATTGAGGATTGTATGCAGCTCCTACAGGCAGCTTTTGAAGTGCCAAAGCATCCAGTGAGGGTTTGAGGGCTAGGTTAGGGCGTCACACTGACCCATATTCTAGGTAGCTTCAAGCATGTGCCAGGGTAGACATCCTCTAGTTCACAATCCTCTGCATCTGCACCACCGCCAGGCATGCCATTGTATGATGAGAAGTATTAGATGCTTGGCACTATGCAAAAATGGTATCAAGAGTTGTAGGCATAGGTGCCTCAGATGGTGTAGTAGGCTACCTCCATTGTTGCTGCGTGGGTTGCTACAATGGCTAGTCAGCAGATAATCGAGCAGCTTTTCCCTGGTGGTCCCCTCAACTATTCAGATCTCACGTATTATCATATCGTCTTTTCATTCATCTTCCAATGGTCACGCACATGGTCCTTATCTGGCTCATTCTGCATCATAGCCCCAAGAGCATCAAGACCACCTTGATTCTAAGGAGCAGTCGTAAGCAGTAGATTTTTAGATATTTTATGGATATTTGTGGATTGTAGATTTTTATGTACATTTTATTTTATTAGTTCTTTAAATTTTTTTTACTTAATTGATTTTAATTTACAGATTTTAATTTATAATTTTTAAAAGTTATTTTGTTTTCTAGTTGATTGATTCTAATTTAGAATTTTTTGTTAAATAAAAATTTATAATTTCTCACCAGTTAGTCAACTTAAAAAATTTGTCATTGTCAAATAATTGCATTTAAACAATTCAAACTCATAATTAAATTAAAATAATATGAATTTACAAATTCATATATATTATAAATTAACAGTAGTTATAGTGGTAGTTAAATGATAATCGATATAATAGTTAAAACTAAAAACGGTTACGAACCGCTGTCATAACCCCTACAAAATTTGTAATTTGTAGTGGTTTGTAACCATTGTCATAACTACTATTAATGTTTGATTCCTATAAATTCTCCTTCCCCTACCATTTTCTCTTCATGCAATCTTCTTTTTCTTCCTTCTTCTCCATTGCTTCGTTCATCTATCTCTTCAATAAAATCATGGTAGGAAGATAGATTTGAAGATGGGAAAAGATATCTAAAGAATTATCAAAAAGATGGGGACAAGATAAATTTGAAGAAATCTTATTGAATTATATATATTGTTGTTGTAATTTAATTTCATTATTTGTATGTATTGATAATTTAATTATATAGATTATATTAAGTTAAGTTTTTTTAATAAATATTTACTATTTATAATTAATTTTAAATAATTGTAAATTGTATAATTATTTTATATGTAAAACATTAAAGTTAACTAATGGCTAATTTGGAATAATTTTTTATTATATATGAGTAGATAAAATATTAGTAATCTAGTATTTGATTATTGAATAATAAATAAAAAAATAGTGTAATTTAGTTTGTCAAAACATTAAACTAACTTAGAAATATTACTATTTTTTTGGGGACAACTTTGTGGTGGTTAACAACCTTTACAATAATCGTGATGAAATTTGACGCGAAAGTTTAATTTTACTATAGTGGCGGTTAGACAACCACTACAAATGATGCAATAAATGTTACCGTGAAATTTGAATTCCATTTCTACATTTTGAAGCAGTTCTACTAACTGCTGCTATTTTTAACTGAACCACTACCAAATATTAGCAGTTGTTGCTGGAGCAGCTTTCATGCGGTCAATATAGCAGTTACTGTAGCAGATGCTTGATAGCGGATGGTCTATCCACATATAAAATAGAGGTGATTTGATTGAATTTAATAGCTGTTTGTTTAACCGTTGCTATATTGCTTGTGTTGCCTGTGATGGTAGTAGTTCATATGACTGCTGTCCCTATCTATTGCACTAGTAATAACAGCTGCTAATGGAGAAAATAACTGCTGCAAATTAAATCTCTCTGTTTTTTTTTGTAGTGACATCAGCAGTAACTAGTTATAGAACAATATTCATTACAATAACTTTTTTTTAGAACTTAATAAACTACTTTAGTGATTGGGGATATTGGGTTTCCAACTTCTTGGAAATTCTTATTTTTTAGTGATTTGACTAGGTGTAATTGATTTAGTTGTCGAGAAATTTAACTCCTCTATTTTACTTCCCCCAATTCAATAGGCCCCTAAATTTCATAAAATTGTTTGAATTTCTGACCACGTGTAGATGATTATTTTTATTTC
Source organism: Adenanthera pavonina (assembly GCA_026686845.1). Lineage (NCBI taxonomy): Eukaryota > Viridiplantae > Streptophyta > Magnoliopsida > Fabales > Fabaceae > Adenanthera > Adenanthera pavonina. Next base: position 19,928,541 of record JAIVEN010000017.1, read on the forward strand.
TAAATTTAACAATGAAATTTGTACAAATAACTCTACATTGTTAATTAGTACTAATCAGTGGCGCGGACCTAGGATCCTATGTCAGGAGGGTCAAATAGATTATAACTAGTATTATCATATAAAGATATGCTAAAATTATATGAAATTTCTATATATAAAATTAAATATATTACATACTTTACAATTATTTTTGTGTCATTTTATATTTTGAAACTTTAAAATGATCAACTCATTGTCAATGCTTTTGGCCCAAAAAAAAAAAACCTCATTGTCAATGCTTGCTTTGTGTTGCTTCAATACCCCAAGCTTCAAACCAGTCGACAATCACAATTCGCTATTTTTCTCTCTGCTTTGTTTCTTACCCTAGTTTGTTGCACGCACTTTACTAATTTGTTTAGGTTAATTTGTTAAAAAATTATGAAATTTGAAATGTAAAAAAATAGAAAAATAAAACTAAACTGATGACATTTTATTATAAGAATTTTGAGGGAGTTTAAGTTGAGTTGGATGAATTTAAAATTATAAGTTGGGCCTAATGGGTTGAGTTAATGGGTTCAACATATTAGATGAGTTGAGATCAAAATATTAGAATTAATAAATTCAATGAGTTCAAAATATTACAATTAATAGGTTCAATATACCAATTTTTACATATTTGATAAGCAATTTTACAAATTTAGGGGGGGCGTCTGCCATTGACTATAACGTAGGTTCGCCTATGGTATACTAATCTTTTATTTGTCCAACAACTACAACATATTGGTGACATGAAGAAATGGGCGGCATGTCACGGGGCCATTACTCTCTCCGTGTACAACGCATCCGCTTATATGCCCAGGATATCCCCCAAGTCCATTCGATGTGGGACGTAATAACTCCCACTGCCAATCCGTGACGCCCACGTCACGGGTGGCCCACCGAAGGGCCCACCGACTGGGCAAACCCAGGGCAGGCTCTGATACCACTTGTCACGGGGCCATTACTCTCTCCCCAAAAGCGCGTTCAAAGGGGTGTGCAGTGTACCCGCTTATATGCCCAGGACATCCCCCAGGTCCATCCGATGTGGGACGTAACAGGCAGCTCCTATAGCTTGCTCAACTTGGGGTCAATAAAGAAATTAAAAAAAAAAAAGAAAAGAAAGAATCAATGGTTATATGTTACATTTAATTAGACATATATTTTGTATTATAGTCAATTTGAGAAATGAATACTATTGATAGCTTTTGAATTGCGAGAGGTTCGTAGACTTTATATTTGATATTGAGATGAATCATAATTACAGGTAATTGAATAATAAAAAAAAAAAAAAGAGTCATCTGGGAAGAAATGAATCACTTGCGATGTTTCATTCTTGGGGTTCTCATGGAACTTCCGTTTGACCTTCTCCTCTGCGCCTCACACCTGCTCATTCTCAACCTCTCATCACTAATCTCATCCCTCACCGTCGTCGTCGTCGCCCACCTCCTCAATCCCAGAACCTTCCAGTCATACTCTTCACGAAGCTTGGGATTCGACAGCGTCTCATACGCAGCATTGAGCTGCACGAACACCCTCGTCCATTCCTCCTTCACCGAGGCGTCCCGGCACACATCTGGGTGGTACCGGAGCGCCATGGACCGGTAAGCTTGCTTGATTTCAGCCATGGTTGCAGTCTCTGAGCTCAGAGAGAGAAGCTTGTAGAAGTTGCAGGTTTTGCCATTATTCATGGCGGTGGTTGAAGAACATGAAATCACAGAAACCCTCGTGGGCCTCGAAGATAGCCGATAGTTTGAGAGTGGAAGGATTGATGATGATGATGATGAGGTTAAGGATGAAAGATTCATCGTTGGCTTTTATTGGATTTGAATACGTTAATATGACGAAAAGCTTAATAATGAAATTAAGCTGCATCTTATGGTGTGAGTTTGGGTATAAATACAAGGGGAGAATAGTCGACTATATAGATGGTTTGACTTTCGGCTTGTTTGCACGTTTGTGTTAGGTGAATATTATTTTAATATTATAAATTTATTAATTTATTTGAGGAGACGCAAGTTGTTAGAAAATCAAATGTTAATTAGTGTTGAACCTCTCCAAGCCTCGTGTTTTTTTAACCGAAAAAAAAAATTAGGTGGGTCGTGTAATAATGTATGGAGTTGGTTGAGAGAATGAGTAGTTATTAATGTTTTTTTATAGCAAATAAAAATTATATTAACTTTTAACTAATTCAGCTAAATACTCAAATTTAAGATCTAGTTTAAGATAAATAAGTGTCAAATTACTTAAATCAATTATTGTGAATAAATAATAGAAGTTTATATTTAATATAATGATGAAGCTTGATGATTTTATATTGATTAAATTTTGTATATTTAAAATATGACATAAAAGAATGTGATTGTATATGAAATTTATATTTGTTATTATAGTTATTATCTTTGTATTTTCTATCTCTCTCTATATATACACATGTATATTATTTTTGTAAAGTTACAAAATTCATACCAATTTTCAACCAATTTTCAACCAATTCACCATTGAAATTAATAGTATGCCAAAAGGAATGGTAATTAATAATTAGCATCTATGCTTTTTTCCCTCTCCAACGTCACATCTTTTATTTTACATAAAAAGCTATGTAGATATTTTTAAATTAAAAATCTGATGGCAATTTAATTTTTTTATTCGGTAACAGTTACTATTAATTTTTGATTAAACAACTACTCTGACGGACCGTACTACCCACTTTAAAGCTAATGGCTCGCCTACTTTGACTGATTTTTCCAAGGTGGCAATTGCTTGCGTTTATTTAACTTTTGAGAAATGACGCTGCATCCTACTTTTTTTATAAGTAAATAATTATTTTACTAAAATTAAGAAAAATAATTGAAATCAATTAATTGTGACTAGTATATTATAAATTTAAATTTTTTTAAAAAATATTTATATTTAATATTGTAACATTTTTATTACTTCAAGGTCACATGTTTAATGGACTCTTTTTATATATGAAACAATTATTATTTCATTCATAATGAAATAAGCTAATAAATGCATAATATAATATGATTATATTTTCATAAATAAGATTAAAAAATTATTTTTTAAATTATCTTATAAAAAGAACTAGAGAGTATTATATTTTCTTATACCACCTTTTAGACTATTAATTATTTTCTAATTAATTATTAAATATAAAATATTTTTTCTCATAAACTTATCATTATAAATATATATTTTTTAAAAAAACTATTATATTTACTATGTTTTTTGGGTGACGTCTGGGCTCGTTAGTCCAATAAAAGAATTACATGGGCTCTATATATATATTTATTAGGTCACAAAGGACATGAATCTGAAAGGATGTCAAGGCCCGAAACAAGAATACGAAGCGGTATCCGAAAGGCAAGTCCCTTAGTATCTGGGCTCTCAGGTATGATGGTCAAAGGTTGCCAACGTCATTTGTATCCTCTTGTGCCTTTTATAAGAAGTAATTAACTATTTTATCATGATTAAAGATAGTTAAAATTAGTAAAGTATTATTAATATATTATAAATTAAATTTTTTTTTTCTAGACATGCCCATATTAAATAACCTATAGCCTTCCTCTTATATGATAAACAACGACCGCCTCATGAAAACAATTTTCTTTGTAAATAAAGGATATAAAAAAAATAATTCAATAATTACATAAGACAAAAGGATTTTAATTTTTATAAATAGGACCAAAAAACTACCCTTAAAATTTTCTTATAAAAACGATTAGAGGAAATATGACAGTAAGTGATCTTATTATACAAGCGAAAAAAAGGAAAAAAGAAATATTCAATTACTCACTTCCTTTTACTGTATGGATACAAGAGAAAATATTATATAAACCGTTTTTACAATCTTGGATGAAAAGGATAAGATGCTTGGAAATGAAATCACTTATGTCAATACACGGTCTGCTCTGTATGAAACCACATTCAAAATGTGATTCGAGTAGAAGCTACTGCTTCTGCTGGAACCATTTTTGGGTCCAAAACGTGGTTCTACACGAGCCCTATATTAATCCTAATTAAGGCAAAAAAAGGTTGAAGGTGGTGCAAGTGGACATAGAAATTCACACTTAGCCAAAAGATATATTAGTTTGTACCTAGTCCTATAATCAATTCACATACATACTGCAGTCTCATGTTTGTCTAGCAGTAAACGAAAAATTATGATTAAGAATCCGAAATCGTGATTTTTATACAAACGAATCATAAAAAAATAGTAATAAAACCAATTGACCCTGAATCATTCTAATTTAAGGAAAGAACTTACATTTCATAATCATAAATTAAAAATGTTCATAACAAAAAATATTTAATTTTTAAATTACTTTAAATGTTACTTAAATTACATGAGGTGGGACACCTTTTTCGTCAGCGTGAGTAATGTAGACAAAAATATATTTTAAGATAATATATACTCCCCAAGACGAGTTCAAACAAGCCAACACACGCGCACACCATAATATGCAGCTTAATTAGTTTCAGAGCTTTATGAGGGTTTGTTGTCTCCGTGTTCATGAGAGAGTTTTTGAACTTCTTAATTTTCAGATGAATTTTCTCCATAATTGGTATTGTTACCGTCTGGATTTTCCTTCCCTTGATAGCATTCTGAGCACATTTATTACTAATAATCTATACTCCCTAATCATAAACATAATATTTAAAAATCACATTATAATCCTTTGTTCACTACTTTAGGGGTTGTCATAAATGAGGGTCTGTTATCTGTGTGTTCTTGAGAGAGTTCTTGATATCTCTCTATCTGTTCTTGGCTTAGCTGATTATTTTCCCTAACATAAGTTTATATTAATCTTTATCAGACATCATATACATCAGTTCAGAGTTTCTTCTATGTTTATATATATACCTTCTTTCATCTTTATTCCCTAGCGAGAAGATCATCATGAAGTAGTAAGATAGGGGAAGTACTTGAGATATGGAGATCTCAATCTATACCAATGACTTCAGCAATGGAATAGTTGGTTTGTCCCATTTGATCAGCATCTTTCTCAGACCAAGGATATGTACGTATGCTCTTCATCACAAATTCTATCAACACAAAAAAAAAAAAAAAAGGAAAGAAAAACCAACCAACCATGATCATTCCATACACCATATAATATTACATGCTTGATGCCTATACGTACCCCAAGATTCCCTCAACCAACTCTGCCTCTCTTTCTTTGTATTTTGGGCTTTGGTCTCAGTCACAGAAGGAACATAAGAAAATGGGAGAGGAAGTTCACAAGAAGGTGACTTCAGAATAAGTCTTTTGTTGTTTCTTTCTGATTTTGTGTATTCCAATTCGTCACTCATGTTTTACTGCACATTATTTGTTGAGATTCTCAATTTCACTCTCCCTTTTTCCCCAGATACGACTATCTCCCTTTTATTTATGATGCAATATATTTTTATTTTTTATTTTACATAAATTCATAGTTATGAAAAATTAGACACCATTTCTTTTATGAATATAAAATTTTGATTGTGTTTATTATTTATTTGATCTTTTTCATATACATTAGATGTTTGTTATTATTAGCAAATAATTCCTATTATTTTTAAAACAAAGCGATGAGTATCTCATTTTTTTATTTTTTTATTTTCTGTATTAAATAATAAATATGTCATTATTGTTGATGTTAGAGGAACAGTTAAAGGCATTGTGGGTTGAGGTAAGTTTTTGTTCTCATTTTGTTTGTTTTAAACCACACATGTTGATTTCTATTAGAAAAAAAGAAAAAGAAAAACACGCATATGTTGAAACTGTCATATATATCTCAGTATTTAAAGTTTGTGAACATCACTTGTCAATATCACTTTTTTTTTCGGTGTTTTTATTTTCTTGGATATATAGTAAAATATCATTTTGTTCAGGTTTTGGAATTTTTTTTGGGTCCAAAGTTTAGGTTTTGGAATTTGAGTCGTTCTTGTTAGTTAAAACATGTATTTTTATATTTGTAGATAAAAACACACACACACCACTTAATAAAGCATGTTAGTTTTACCAATAAGGTCCTGATACAGCTAGTAGATGGTTGGGTCCTTTACGCATGTTGTCCTGAGTTCGATCCCTGGTTGTGTGTATGGAAAATACTTTATTGAGAGAGGCAAAACTTAATATGTCCTTTTTTATAATAATGATGACACTCTAAATTCTTATATCTAGACTTTAACTTACTTTTACTTTTTTCTCTATCACATTAAATTTTCTTTTATGAATTCTATCTATATTTTCAGTGATAAGCACATTTGAATGAGATGAGCAATCATATGTTTTCTTTCTTATTTCTTCATTAAGAGCACAACTCTGCCATTTGCAAAGAAACAACATCATTAAGGGCCGAATTTGTAATTGAACTCAAAATGTCTCCCAAGACTCAAGTAAAGTATTCAAAAGCCAAAGTCTCATAGCTTCATCATCAAACTTGATACCTCATGTGTTTATTTTATACTAAAAAAATATCTACATTTTGTGTGTTTTTCCCATGAAAATACTAAGTTGTAATATATTTTGGGCATGATTCTACATAATTTGAGCTATATTGGCATCTTAGGACAAATATGTGGAGTTTTGAGCATTTTAGAGTAAAAAATAAGAAAAAAAATGCACACTAACAACTCTATCTAGTCCTAAGCAATTTCCTCATCCATGGGTGGGTGAGGAGGCAGAAAGGTTGTCAAGTTTCATATGACCTAGGGGCTAGATCAATGTAAATTACTCTGGTTGGCATCCGGTGAAGGGCAGAGGAAGAAAAAAAAAAAGAGAATGAGCCAATGCCGGGTGAACATAAATTCATTCCACACGGCATTGAGTGATGTCGTTTATGACCTGTGCCTAATATGATCAACAAGCAGTGCATGAGGTTTATAAATAAAGGGTTTTGGGATGCACATAACACACAATCACTTATTCTAAAGCGGTAGAAAAATTATTATGAAGTCTCTGAAGCTTAAAGGGAGCATTCTAACAACAAATTTAGAAGAACTGAAGGCGTAGTAAGGTTGAATCATTCTCTTTATCTACTACTTCTCTTTTTTTAGATTTTGTTATGATATTTTGGGGAATTGTTATTATTTTGTTATTGAGAATGATGTTTTTGCATAAATAATTTTCCTAGTTAGGGGTAGGAATGTAGTCTAACTGGGATTGATTAAAGTTTTACTCTGAAATATTGACTCTTGTTCTATGATTTAATTCTTTCAATATATTTGTATTCAATTATATCTATCTATTTTGTTCTTCCTTATGAATTTTGTGACTGGTCACTATAAGATTTATTTTGTGGGTAAGCTTAATAGATTTAATGGTGAAAAGCAAATTTAGATATAGAGAGATAGACATAAATAACAATTATAGAGATAGAATTACATGTTTATGATGACTTTAGTTATGGCTTCAAGGTTTAATTAAGAATTTTGGGTGCATGAGAGTGAATTAGAACCTAGTTAAATATGGACTAATTGATTGAGTGGTAATTAGGATAATTTAGAAATAACTGTCATTATATTTATAAAAAGAATTAATTTAAAAGCAAGTTTTAGTTATCCCAGAAAGGTAAAACCTAATCCCCTAGCACTTTTAATAATTGAATTAAACTCAACATATTTACTTTTCTATATTATTTTACTTTATTGTTTTTTGACTTTTCACATCTTTTTTTTTGACTAAATTTGATTAATTGAGTGAGTCATAACCTCCCTTTGGTTAGACTCTGGAATACTATGAATTTTTTATCACCACGATCAACTTTTTTATATACTTGTAGGATTTCAATCAATACCCATTCCTGATAGTTGATTCAAGAGCCCTTAAAATCCATTCAAGTGATTTAAAATAGAGGTCCCTTTATTGTACCTCAAATTTGTCAAACAATTTAGCAAATATAATTTATTATTTCATGACTTAGAAGTATACAAAGACTTAAGCTTCTCCCATAAAGTTCTCACATGTATCTCATTAGTAATGTGATTATATACATTATCTTCTACATATTAATAAATAAAATCATATACCTACTTATGTTCAAAATCACACTCCTCATTAGATTTGGAATCCGACTTCTAAGTAGCCAATACAAGAATATGCATATTTTTTACAAATAGCAAATACTTCATTTTATCCTTCCACAAATGATAATTAGTGCCATTTAAACAAACCATTATATTTGTATTCACCTCAATTATCCAAACAAGTTGAATAAGCTCAAAACCAAAGCTCTAATACCATTCTGATAGAAATAGTAATAGAGTAATAAATATGCAATGGAAATAAATCTCTCTTACTTGCACAAATTTATAAAGAGCAATCAAACAAATATATAGTAAAATATAAACACTGTAAACATATCAAGGGACACCAAGATTTTTAACGTGGAAAACCCTTTAAGGTAAAGGAACAAACCACAGGTCGTCTAGACAAATAAAAATAGCTCCACTATAATCAAAATATGAGTACAACAGAGTCTCAATCAAGTATATAAATAAGTGCTAATAGCCCTCCCAACAACAAAAGCAAAAAGCTTACAGTAAAGTGCTAATAGCACTCCCAACAACAAAAGTAAAAAGCTTACAATAGAGAATTAAGAAGATAAAAAACTCAAAAAATATTGTTTCAGTATATATTGAATTTTTCTTACACCAAGTCACAAAACGACGATCTAACCGTTGAAATTAAAGAACAAGATGTCCCAAATTTGTTGATAAAATTTCAGCCCAATCCAATGATTAACAAATTCCAAAAATGAATTTTTTCATGACTTCTCTATTGATGTGCGAAAATAACATTTTTCTCTTTTCCTTATTCAAAGGCAAATTATCTAACTTGAATATAACCTCTCCCTCATTCCTTAATATGACCCCTTACCCTTTAGATAAGTGAGATACATAATGAGCTTTTAACTTTGAGATTTTCTCCACATAGGAAGGGAGCACACGCCCAACACTTTCACAAGGATTTTTTGTTTTTTTAACTCTGGCTCATTACTCTTTTTATTAAATCAACCTCCTTGCTCAACAATGAAAGCAAACACAATTATCATTATGTAACTTGCTTCCTCAAGTCAAGTTACTTTGTTTCTTGTCATTGCCTTCCTTTAGATGCTATATGTTTAGTTTAGCTCTATGAAACAATGATATTTAGAAAATGTAGAGATATCTGTATTTGATAATGATACAATATAATATGCGTACCATATTTATGTATATGTATTCATCTATACTACTTTGTATTTATTTGTATTGCTTCAAAATTTTACAGTGAAATAGAATCATTTGAAGTTACTATGAATATTTTATGGTTTATTTTAACATTTATACTATAATTTTTAGAATATTTAATACTCATTTTAATTTCTTTTGTTTTGATGTGTAGATTTATTAATTATATATATAAATAATTACATAAATAATATTATGCATGTATAAAAATCCCTACATTTATATCCTTAAATTTTAAAAATTATTGTATCTTCCATATCATATTATATGATATTCGATATATGTATCCGTATTAGTACTACATAAGTTTAGTTACGTGTGTCAAATTCAATGCTATAAAGTTTGATGCTTAATTTGGAACATGAATTTGACACTTTATATAAGGTTATGGGTCACATTTTTATCAAACACAAGTGTACATACTACAATCTTGTGTTTGTTTTGCTTTCAATAAAGGAAAAACTATGATTAAGAATTCTAAATCATGATATTTTATAAGGAATCGTAAAAAGTAATAATAAAACCGATTGACAACCCTGAATCATTCTAATTTTAATAATTAATTTTTAAGGAAAAAATCTATACATTTCATAGTCATAAATTTAAAATATTCAACACAAAAAATCCCACACAGAAACAAAAACTATCAATGGAGATGTTTTAGAGAGTTTCAACATATATTATTACATTTCAAAATGTTTCAAAGCACAAAGTACAACCCCCAAAAAAAACTGATCAACAATACTGATTTTGCAAATATAATATAAATATCATAAAATATAGTATGTGTATTGTATCGAATATTTATTCAATATAATAAATACTTATCCCTTTGTTTTTTTGGACAATCGATAATTCATAACAACTAAAGATATTACTTTTAGCAGATACAAGAAGAAGAAGAATTTACCCGTACCTCTCTTTTCTTAAGGCTCTTATATAACTCTTCAAAGGTACGAATGCCACTCGTGTCAATGTCAGTCACAGCTGCAACAGTATTGTGATTTCATGAATTAATTCCTTAAGCAACACTATAATTGATTCATGAATCCACTTCAAAAGAAAGTTACGCCACATCTCAACAATAAAATATTCTATTCTGGGTAATTAATTAATGAATTAAGGCTTTCTTTTGAAGTCAATTGATGAATTAATTCAGTATAGTGATACTTAAAGAATGATTTCATTGAATTAAAATATATATGTTGTTGCAGCTGTGACCGACAATTACACTAGTGGCATCCATGCCTTTGAAGAGTTATACAGGAGCCTTCAGAAAAGAGAGGTCCAAGTAAATTCTTCTTCTTCTACCTGCCTTTGAAGAGTCATGCAAGAGCCTTCACTAATTGTACAACTTTTTTATCGCACTTTCTTTTTGTTTTTTTTAACTGCAGTTCAGTCCGTACTCCTCCCCTCAAACATTGCCTTCTCAACTCTTAAAAGATCCAATGATGTTGGTGAGGCCTATGGACAGCTTCTTCTTGTTTCCATCAATATGGAATCCTTCCAAAGATGAAAAAGATCAACCAACGGCAACAGATTCCTGCATATGAAACCAATTAATTTATATATACATATGAATTAATGTTAAAAGAGATGATTAGATTACATTTAAATTTTGAATCCATAAACGAGGATACTAACAGTGAGGGCAGCAAGAGCGACAACTAGTCCAATTTTGGCCACTTCTGCAATGTAGGGGCTATTAAGAGGATACTAACTTATGGATGGAGCTTGGGTTTAATCCTCCTTTAACGTGTTTCACAATATGAAGCTAGTGGCAATTGAGAGGCAAGGGTTCAGATTCATATTCCTACTATGGCCGCTTCTTTCGTAGGATGGGGCACTTTCACATTATAAAGACGGATGATGATGCCCCATTATCATACCTGTAGCAACCCAACAGAAAACTTAATTCCGATCCAAAAGGCATCAACTTCAAAAGCAACGACAGATTAGCTAGAAAGCATAAAATCAAGACAGCTGCACAGTTGGAACATAACTTTTTTTTTTGAAGAAAACCGAAATGTTTTCTTGGTTTTCAGGAAAATGATGAAAGAAATTGAGAGATACAAAACAAAGATTATAGAGACACAGATGAAATAAGAATGAAAATTACATTAAGAGAGAGCAGCAGCGGATTTGGTATCAAAGCCAAGAGAGGATGGGAATGAAATTGCCTCCCCACGTGCCGATCCTAGCTAGGAACCAGATTAGAACATATCTCCCTCATCAAAATGAATCCTGCAGCATGATCTCAATTCTTGGTACCTGAAACATCATCCTCCCAGAATGCATCAACTTCAAATTGAGAGAACAGTAACAGATTAGCTAGAAAGCATGAAAATCAAGCCACATGCACAGTTCGAATATAACTTTTTTAAAGAAAACGAAACATCGTCTCGAAGAAAATGGTAAAAATATGGTTGGTAGATGAGAAAAAAGGGCAGATAAGATAGCAGACAACCATGGGTTCGACCCTAATAACGGCCACAACCTCCATCCTACTCTGGTCAGGCCAATAACAGCAGTAATAAGCAACACTTACAGCGTGAAGAAGCCACTCAACGATACAGTCTATGGAGCTCACAGGGAGCCCATGGTGGCTCTCAAGTGTGTCACCCTCCTCACCCCATCTTCCTCTTCTCCTTCTGCCATGCACTCTCTGTCCATACGGTTCATAAACCAAGTGAACATCCTCTTCAACACACCTTAGGATCCCAGGTCCAGGGTCACATGTTAATGCTTCTTCTTCTTCTTCTTCTCCGAATTTCCTCTGCATTTTGAACACGCGCGTCAAAACTTGTAAAGTATATAGTTAATGAACCTGCAGATGGTTGTGGTGAAATCAAGCTGAGTAATACTGAAGAAATCATGAAGGCTTAATTTGGACACATATGAATGAGAAAAACCAGGACAAGGACGTATTGGAGTTGCCTCAGAAATAAGGAATATTATAGTACATATACCTGTTAGCCGGCCATTGTTAAATGCTGATATGAAAGGTGTGAGCTCTTAATTGTTAGTTGGGTGTGTAATTGATGTGAAGGGGTCTCGCAAGAAGGAAAGAGGGTGAGGGACTGAATAAATAGAGGGCCAAAGGGTGGTTGAACGGTGCAGATTCCAGTGCAGTGTACAAAAGATATTGTATCATAGGACGTATCAAGATGACGTAACAGGAATACCTTAATAATTGCACATGATCAGACTTCTTGTGGATGGATTGGCAAATTATATTATATATCTATATGAATAGCGAGAATGTTATACTTAAAACCTTTTCTATTACTTTCATATCTGTATGTATTAATTTTAAAATAAATTACATGGGTGATTTTTTTTGGGGCCAAATATATCGATGATTTTTAATTTAATTGAAATCATATAAATATTCATGTGTTAAATTTAATTAAACTGAAAAGATGTTTATATGAAACTGGAAGCTAGCGAGTGCCGTGAAGTGTGAGATAGCGAATGTTGTAGACGCCAATGAATTCTCTTCCAATTTCTGTTACAAGAGACGCAACAACCATAGTTGGGGTTGATGATTACGTTCATAGACGATTAATTTCATAAGAAATCGGGGTGTATTCATAAATTTATATTCAGTAATTAGTAGCACTTGTTGAGGGTAGAAAGAAAGAAAAAAAGGAGGACGAAGAAGAAAATGAAAAACATGGAATTATACATACGTATACACACACGCATATCTTTTCAAGGACCACTTGGTTACCCGTGACAAATTAATCTGCAGGATCTTCGTGAGGATCTGCTTTGATGTACAAAAAGATATCTCACACTAAACAGACGATTCGTTCCACTTTCCTTCCATTATTATCATTAGAGCTTCCATCAATCTTACCTTTCACCCACTGCTTCGCCTAACCACTACTCTATACGAGAATGGGGATTGTCGGATGATGATTTTATATGATCGAGTCATTGAGATTTGCTGATAAATGATGATGACGACGATGTCCTATTTTGATTCTCTTCTCAAATACATTTTAAAATCTGAGTATATAGTCTGGTGCTTTGAAGCTGGAACTTACAGATGTTGCAACTTATGATTCATACAGCCGTCCATCAATTATCAATTTTTGTTGGGTACTGAGTGATGTAATGCTATAAAACTTAAAGTGCTGAATATTAATTGTTAGACTGGACTAAAAGTGGATAAGATGCCTTTTAGTCTGTTGTCTGCATTGCTTAAAACCAAAATAAAGGCCAAAACTTTGCCTAAAATCACCAGACGCATGCATGGCCAGAATGGAAGACATGCAAAATGTAGTTAGTTTTTCTACAACTTTCTTGGCTAATATCAGGGAGTTTTATTTATATTGATAAATAGATCGATCAAGTATGATGCAGTAGTTTTCTTATTTACAGTGATGATAAAAAATATATAAATTACTTTTGATTTGTATCTAACGTCGACTTTAGTTGAAATTGGTCCGGTGAGATCTCCATAGTTTCGAAGGAAGCAAAATACAATAAGTTATTAAACTCGAGAGTTTAAATGAATTCGTAAATGCTTGATAAATTCGTAACGTATATTTGAATCATAAACTCGTAAGAGTTTATCTTTATTAATATATAGACGTAGGTGAAAAAAAAATATGAGTAATAGCCACAATTCAAAGTCTTGTGTTTTAAATAAAAAAATAGTAGTTTTTAAGATATATATTACATAATCAAAATATACCTAAAAGAATTTATTTATATATAATTTCAGTTATACTAATTCAAAGTGAATATTGATATTTCATAATTGACAACAGTATATGTAAAAAATTTACTGTAATTAATGTTAAAATAACTTAAACAGAAGTTTGATAGAAATTTATTTCCAATTGATTTTCTCATGATTCTAGACTGGCCTTTTACACGTTCCCTCAACACGATACTACTGAGTTGATGCGAGTCTTCAACGTTTTTGTCCGAGTCTGTGTAGCAGTCGAGTTTACTAGTGGAAAATGCAGTCTGGGAAAGCAAACTCAGTGAGTTGACTCGTGAGTTTGACAACTCTAAAATGCATTAATAAATCAAGCAAGTATTAAAGTTGCGTCAATGGGTAGAAATAAGGATTGTTTAGATTGTTTCATAATTTAAGTGAGATTAATTAGTGTCGTCTTTTTTAAGGACATAAGGATACATGAATTGGTATTGTATAATGAAAATATTTTATAATAAAATAAATGGTTATGATAAAATAAATAAATATCGACTGTACAGCTGAAGTAATTAGATTATGTGTGATTAACTCAATCATAATTGTTTTCACTTCTATATTTGTGTTGGTTTTGAGATCTAATGTTAGTTTGTTGTGATATGTTTTGGTATTGTACATGTGACATTAATTATTTGCTTGAGTAATATTGCCCTAATTGTTTATGCCGTTAGTTATAATTGGATGTTTAATTCTATAGATTGTATTCATCATGTTTAGTTATAATTGTATATATATACTTATTGGCAAGTACTATTTCTACTATTGGGTTGAAAAATAAGTTCTTGAAGCTATGTAATAGTAAGAGTATATTTATTTTAAATAGGTATGATAAAATACATGGTTATCATTGTACTTGGTTATGTGTGTGTGTGTGTGTATAACGATACTATATATGTTTATTATTCTTATATTTGTTTTGTGAGTAATATTATTTTAAGTATTAAATATCGTGAGGATGGCCGTATAAGACTTGTTTTTAATCCTTGTACTGGACAGATATATGATTTTGTGGACAGCAATTGTATATGTTACCGAGGTTATAAGAATGCCAAAATTCTCATAATTAATTCCTACTCATACACGTTTCTTCCATTTAACAAGAAACACAATTTTAAGATGTTCAAATTCTGCACATGTGCATTCACATTTATTTTTTAAAACAAATCATTTGACATTTGATATTATTGATTAATTTGAATTTGAGTCGAGTTTCAATTGGAGAAAAGCTATTTTAGTATATTTTTTTTATTCATAGAGCTGAAAGCCTTACTTTCAGAATGTTGCATCTTTTATAACTTTATTCAATCACCATTAGTTACACATGTGCATTCATGTCGAATCATTTTATCCATGCTTGGCCAAAAAATTTACCAAAGTATCACAGTTAAAAATACCCAAAACAACAAAAATGTGTCTTGAAATGTAGTTTTTTTTTGTTAGTGATGATTCATTAAATGTTGATATAATGGCCAAAAAATAAAATTAAGATGAATTGGGAGAAATAAAAATTAAATGGATCCAAATATTAGTTAATTATATTTATCAATAAAAAAGCATTACTCCGATTCAATTGATATGCATGGTCAAAAGAAAAAAAATTCAATTGATATGCGTTTCAAAGTTTTGATAACAACAAACATTATTATTTAATTTTCTTCTATCTAAAATCTATCATAATCTTTGAAAATAGTTTTTGCCAATAAAAATGAACTTTTTGTATTATATATCTGTATTTCTGAAATGAAAATTATTTTATATTGTTACAATAGAATTATAATTTTATTTTAAAATTAATTATGTAGAACAAAATGTGTATGATACCATATATGTGTGTGTGTTGGAATTTTTTTTCTCATGGGTTTTTTTTTGCCAGATTTCCCATGGGTGTTAATTTGTTTGAAATGTAATCAAACTGATTAATCAAAAAGGCTCAAAAAAGCTTAATAACAAGGCTTAATATCATATATGTTTTGGAATTTTTTTTTGGTCAGATTTCCCACGGGTGTTAAGGAGAAGAATTATGATTCTCCAAAGAAATATCTCTCTTATATAACAACAGAAGGACTCAACTCATTTTAAGAAATGTCGTGAATTTGAATTCTATGGATGAAAGAAATCATATTATAATATATGTAACTATCCCATTTAGGCCTTATAGTGCAAGAATTAGATCTTGTAATCCAAATATTAGATAATTTGCATAAAAAATAATGAAACTAATGTTTAGAATGAAATTTCAAGATGTGTACTTCATGAAGATATAGTAAATGAAAAGTGGTTGCCACAATCGATAGTCACATTTATACAATTAATATCAATATTAGTAATAATTAATATCAATATTAATAATTATTCAAAATTTTGATTCTCAAAGTCCCTTCCATAAGGAGGAAATTAATTTGCTTTAACGTTACAGATAGTTTATTAGCCACGTTGAGCAACACCAGAAGAAGTCATGATAGAACTTGCATGAATACTCCATGGTTTCAATCTCTTTAATTTCAGCTTTGAGCTTCGTGTTTAGAGAATACTAGCAAAAAAAAATAATTTCTAGCTAGGACCGCATATTAGGACCGCTGGAAAAGCAAACATCTTCGAAAGGATTTTTTTTTTTTGACTTTCCAGGACGGTCTTTGTTCCACCGTCCTTGAAAGTGAATTTCTAGGACAGCATTATTTATCAACAGTCATAAAACGTCTTTTTCAATGATCCTAGAAAGCTCTTTTTTTTTTTTGTAGTAGTAGTGGAAAGAGAGAAGACTTGGAACTGTTAAAATCTTAGAAGCTTTTTTTTTTTGTATACTAAAATCGGAGAAGCTTACAGATGCTGCAACTTATGCCAAAATAGAAATTCATATCCATACACCTAATCATATTCATAAAGACGTCCATCAATTATCAATTTTTGTTTTTGTGTTTTTGGCAATTCAACTGATAAAGTGATATATAATTAGCTTTTTGTGAATCTCTCACGTGAATTTGAGTGATATGTTTTCCTCAAGGTGTTACAGACTTTCATCCTCAACACAAAAAGACATGAAAGAGAGGAAAAAGTAATTCATCACCATTTACATATTAAGCCGCTGATAGTGATTAGTAATGACGGAATCCCATTTCCGTGCATATGAATGATACAATATCTGCGATCTTTCTCTCAACATATCGTCGTCATATCATTCATATATCAGCGAATCCCAACTATTCCTAAAATCATCATCCACGGGAAACCAACTGGTCGTCCTTCAAAACACACACACACGCACTTCACGGCACTCACTTCCAGTTTCATATAAACATCATCTTCTCACAATTGAACAAATGAAATATTTGAGGAATGTTACAGTTTAATTAAAATTAACCCATATAAACATCTTTCCAGTTTAATTAAAATTAACAAACATGAATATTTATTATTTCAATTAAATTAAAAATCATCGGTATATTTGGCTCAAGACAAAATCCCTTGCAATAATTAAGGTATGTTCCTGTTCCCTCAACTCCTTTCCTTGGCATAGCCTCTTCGTAAACCTCTCTAATGATCCTTTATATTGTCATCTTGATACGTCCTAAGGCTCCCATTGGTTCGAAGAATTTTAGAGAGGTGGGGAAATTTTTCATCCTATTTTTTTTCTCAAATCAAATAAAAGTATGAAGCATTTTTCCTTCCATCCTTTGAAAGGAAGGAGAGGAAGAGATATGAGTGAAAATATTTATTTTCTCTTATTTAGTTTTAAAAAAAATAAGATAAATTTTTTTCCTCTCCCCTCCCTTTCAAAATTTCTCGAACCAAACAAAGCCTAAGATATGAAATCTTAGTGGTCCAATGATCCTCTTCATCGTCATCTTGATACGTTCTATGTATGATACAATATCTTTCGTACATTGCACACCGTTCATTATACATGAAGTAGTTGATAAATTGTTTGAGAGTTTGGCAAAACATGGTTTCTTTTCTATATATATTCAAAGGTGATCTCGTTCCTGGGAATTCGCATTGCAACTCTTTGTATTCCTTAGGTAATTAAGGAGTACATCTGAATGTTATTTATGTAGGTATCACTTCAATGTTGGTTTCTGCTTTTGTATTTAATTAAATTCTTTTGCTACTTCACAGGAGATCCATATGCAAAGCTTGCTAATTTGGATCCCAATATGGACTATGAGAGTTTTTTTCTCCCTTCCCTCAAGTCATAAAACATGTTCAAAAAAGTGGATCACACATACACACATTACTTACTCGTCTTAAGTTTAACTCAAGTTTTATTTTTTTTCGTTAATTTTTTGGGTTACAGTTTAACTCAAGTTGAGCGTAATGATTTTTTTTTTTTAAAGAATAGTATAGTATTAACTAAGTATTGAAAGATATTTGTGTTGCATTTTTAGGTAATGAACTTAATAGCAATGATTGATTAAATCTTATCTAAGTTCTTGTCTTTGTAGTGCCATTCCCTGTTCTTCATGAACTTAATTAAACCACCTGCACAAACAAGGTTCGGAAAAATTGTGCTTTTGCCGATTTTGAATCATGTCTTTGTGAGGTATTTTTTAAAATAATAAAAATATAAAAATGATCATAAATTTCATGAAATATTATATTAAAATGCAATAAAATGCACACAAGTTCCTTCAATATGATGAATTAGTGAGGAAGGACACAGAATTTATGAGGTTTTTGGATAGTTTTTGCTTGGGATAGTGTTTGAAAACGATTGACAAAGGCATCGACCAGTCTTAAATGATTAGAGAGAGACATGCGCTATAGCATCAAAATTTTAACATTGGATACGTAAGAGAGGCATCGAGCATGTGATATTGTGTGTGGAATGATCATGCATGGTTGGTTGGTTTGTTTTCCTTCATGTTTGTTCCCTAGTGAGAAGATCATCATCAAAAGTAGTAAGATAGGGGAAGTAATTGAGATATGGAGATCAATCTATACCAATGACTTCAGCAATTGAATAGTTAATTCCCCATTTGTGCACCTTTCTCAAACCAAGCATATGGATGCTCCTGATCACAAATTCTATCTACACAAAAAGAAAAACCCAACCAACCTTCTAATCATACTACATATAGTATCACATGCCTTTTTAGGTAATCAACTTAATAGCAATCCCTTTATTAATTAAAAAAATTATCCTAATAAGAATAACATATTTCATTAATTAAGATGAAAGAAAAGTAAAGATAAATGTGGAATAGATTCAATACTTTGACCATTCAAACCTTTAATTCTAAGCAGAAACAAAACACTTTCAAAATATTTAAAATATTTCAAATGAAAGGAAATAGTAAAATACTTTGACTTTAATAAAAAATATTAGATAATCTTTATAATACAAAATATATGTAGAATATCTTATTTTTTGTTATAAAATTGTATAAACATATTAAATTATTATTTCAATTTTTTATTTATTAATTTTTAAAATGAAAATAATAAAAATTCAAAAAATTAGCTTTAGTAGAGTCATAGTTGTCGCTGACAGTATGATTTTCGGCGACGACAAAAAAGTTGTTGCTAAAAGTGTGGCTTTTAGTAACAACAAAAAAAGTCGTTACTAAAAGTCATATTTATGGTGATGACTTTTTTTGTTATCGTCAAAAGTATGACTTTCAACTACAATTTTGTGTCGTGATCGAAAATTATATTTTCAGTGACAATTTTTTCTATTATTGTCAAAAACCATATTTTCAGTGGTGACTTTTTTTGTCATTGCCGAAAATCATACTGTCAGCGATAACTTTTTTTGGTCGCCACAAAAAATCATTATTGAAAGTCTGTTTTTTTTTTGTAGTGATCTTTCAATACTTAGCTAGTACTATACTATTGACTTTTAAAAAAAAAAGGAAAAGAAAATTCATCCACCAGTTATCATTATGCTCAACCTGAGTTAAACTATAATGAAAAAAAAAAACTGAGTCAAACTTAATATGAGTATTTGACATGTGTGATTCACTTTTTTTGAAGTGTAGATTTTTTATGACTTGAAGGAAAAAAAAAACTCATATAGTCCATATTGGGGATCTAAATTTGCAAGCTTTGCATATGCAATCTCTTGTGAAGCAGCAAATGAATTTAATTAAATACAAAAGCAGAAACCACCATTGATGTGAGATACCTACATATATAAGAGTAACATTCAGATGTAGTCCTTAATTACCTGCAGAATACAAAAAAGGAGAAATGACACTTGAGGATCAAAACTTTCAATTAATTCCAATTTAGAATCAAAAAATTCAAAAATACCAGAAAATGACTATGGTCTCAAATTAATTAAAAATGTAAATATGAAATTACCTAAATACCCTTGTAAAAAGGTTTTACACTCAACATCTGCTTTTTACTACTCTTTTTCATAAATTTGACACTAAACATCCCCAATTTTAGACTGAACACATTATGGAATATGAGTGTAAAATTCAGGAAGTTTAGTATCAAATTTATGAAAAAGAGTAGTAAAAAACAAATGTTGAGTAGTAAAAACTGGAAGTTGAATATAAAATTCTGAGACTTATCCAGTGAAAAATCGGGGGTCTTCAATGTCAAATCGTGAAACATGAGTAGTAAAATGCAGAAGATGAGTGTAAAATTTTGAGAGTTGAATTCTTTGTTATGTCCAGTGTAAAATCGGGGAAGTTCAGTGTTAAATTTTAGAAGAAGAGTAGCAAAAAGCAGATGTTGAGTGTAAAACGTTTTAACAAGGGTATTTAGGTAATTTCCTATTTAGAATTTTGATCAATTTGAGACCATGGTCATTTTCTGGTATTTTTGAATTTTTTGGTCCTAAAATGGGATTAATTGAAAGTTTTGGTCCTCAAGTGTCATTTCCCCTACAAAAAATTGCAATGAGAATTCCTAGAAACCAGATCACCTTTGAATATATATATATAGAATAAAAGCAAAAGAAACCATGTTTTGCCAAACTCTTGAACAATTTATCAACTATTTCATGCATGCAAGTAATTTACATATTCCTCGTTAGTCTCCCTACCACCCCCTCCCCAAAAACACTAGCTCAATTCAACTCAATAACCATTCCATCTTATTTGTGTATATGGATTTATTTATTTATTTTCTTTTGGCCAACACATAATGGCCTCCTCCTGGAAAATCTTGAAAGTTAGCCTTAATGTAAGAGATAGTATGTTTTGTAGCATCCCTTGTGTTATAGTGCAAAGAGCTATTTAAAAGTATAAAAGGGCATCTTTAGTTGTCTTCCCAATTGTGTAGCAATGGCTTTAATTCTTAGTTATCTTAATGACTAGCTTAGGAGTAAGTGGGTAGGACTATAAATATGGGAAATACAAAGACTTCATTTTGAACACTGTGGGAAATAGGCTCTACATCTTTTCATGTGAAGGTTGTGAACTCAGGAATATTCTTTTTAACAAACACTAAACAAACTATGAATACAAACTCAATGCCTATCTTATGTAGATTCACAAAGCTCTAAAAATTTGACTAGAAAGGCCAAAGACAACAAAATAGAGTAAGAAAAAATGCCACTCATTCTTTGTACCTTTTTTCTCTTTTGTTCCCTTCAATCACTAATTTCTCTTCCTCCTTTCTTGCTGAATGCTTCTTCTTCTTCGAACTTCCTCGACATATTCAATATGCATATGTCATAACTTATAATATATATAGTTAATGAATTAGATAGGTGTGGTCAAATCAAGTTGAGTAATACTAAAGAAAACATGAACCTAATTTGGACACATATAAATGAGAAAAACTAAGATAAGGTGTCGAGAGTTTAATACTCAATCTTCGCTATGACGTGAGGTTTTATTGTCTGACAAATTTATTAAAGTCTTAGATTGTTCACCACGACACCACTATTTCTCGCCGCGGCGTGGAGTGCTTCTACCTCCTCTTTGCTTTTCCTTCAACCTGGTTCCTCCAGTTCTATACATATCATCATGTATACTTCCTGTTTGCTCAAGACTAAGTTCAAGATAGTGTAATAAGGGTTATTACACTCCTCAAAGAAAGACCCAGATGATGAGGTACCTGATCAATGATGGAGGGATGTTCACAGAGCCTCTCATGTAACACCCTATCTCCAAACACCTCTAGACTCGACCACAAACTTCAAAATCCAACCAAACACAATTCAAACATCTCAAAACAACTTCCCAAAATTTCAGAGCAGCGGAAAAAAACCGAACAACACCAAAAACTGGGCCAGTTCTGCAGCCGCTACAGTACCATTGCGGCTCTAGACCTCTCCTAATTCAACACCGCTTCCACTTTACTTGGGTCTACTGCTACTCCTTCTACAGAAATCACATGACCCAGAAATTTCACCTACCATAGCCAAAACTCACATTTAATAAGCTTAGTATACAGTTGGTGATCTCACAATACTTGCAACACAATCTGAAGATGGAGCACATGCTCTTCCTCACTCTGAGAGTATATCAGAATGTCATCAATAAAAACCACCACAAATTTATCCAAATACGACCGAAACACTCTGTTCATATAATCCATAAAGATTGCTGGGGCATTAGTCAACCTGAATGGTATCACAAGAAACTCATAATGACCATATCGA
This sequence comes from Adenanthera pavonina, assembly GCA_026686845.1. Classification (NCBI taxonomy): domain Eukaryota; kingdom Viridiplantae; phylum Streptophyta; class Magnoliopsida; order Fabales; family Fabaceae; genus Adenanthera; species Adenanthera pavonina. Next base: position 19,951,070 of record JAIVEN010000017.1, read on the forward strand.
GTTTGAAAAGCCGTTTTAGGCATATCTTCAGTGCTCACTCGCAAATGATGGTATCCTAACCTCAAATTGATTTTAGAGAAAATGGAGGCACCTGCCAACTAATCAATCAAGTCTTCAATCCTAGGCAAAGGATATTTATTCTTAATCATCACTCGATTCAGTTGCCTAAAATCAATGCACAATTTGAGGCTACCATTCTTCTTCTTGACAAACAATACCAGAGCTCCCCAAGGCGAGACACTTGGTATGATAAAACCCCTTTTTAACAAATGCTCAATCTACTTCTTAAGCTCTTTCAATTCAAATGGTGCCATTCGATATGGAGCCTTAGAAATATGACTTGTCCCGGGCACCAAATCAATGGAAAACTCCAGCTCTCGTGGTGGTGGCAAACCGGTAATCTCCTCTGGAAACACATGAGGATATTCATTCATAACCGGGTATTTTTCGACACCACCTTTCATATCCACGTTCACAAAGAAGAAAACCAAAAAACCTTGACATCCTTTCCTCAGATACCTGTCAGCTTGGGCAAAGGACAAACAGTCATTCTCATCCCCTTCAACACTAGGGATATTTATAGGCAAAGACACAATCTTCCAAGCATAGTCAAGAATGACATTATTCACCTCCAACCAATCCATCCAAATTATCACATCAATCTCTTGCAACGACAAACAAATTAGATCCAGGGTAGTGCTTCGGTGTTCAAAACGAACCACACAGTTCAGACAAGCTTGACCAGTTCTTAATGAAATTCCCATGGGTATGGATATCGATAACTCAAGAGGCAACTCCATTGCCACAATACCCAATCTCCGAGCACAATCAAAAGAAATGAAGGAATGCGATACACCTGAGTCAAACAAAGCATGAATAGAGTAACCATTGAGTTTAAGTTTACCTCTAATAAGACTAGACGCTGCGTCCGCTTCCTATTGAGTGATGGAAAAGACTCATCCGAGCATCGTGGGCCTTATCATCGTATCTTTACACCTTGACTCATGACAACTTCGTGTAATATGTCTCAGTCTGCCACAATTAAAATAAATCAAGCACGAACAGTCACCATTGCTAAACCACACATTTTATGCATAGATTTGATGCACTACCTGGTCTATACTGGGATGGGGCTGAATCTCTCTCTGCATACTCGCTCTGACTAGAACTCCCCTGTTCAAAGCCTCCTTGATAGAAGGGTCATCTACCAAACTGACCTTTATTAGACTGATCTCAACCAAACCTGCCTCTACCTCTACCATGACGGCCTCTATTATGGTGACCTCTTGCTCTACTAGAACCTTTACTGCCACCGCTGCTACCACTACCTGAACCACTTCCTTTACTGATTCCTCCTGTAGGTCCTATGTGAGAAAAAGGCCCGATTCAGGGAATTCCTTTTATGCTCCTCAACCTCTTTCATTCACTTGGAAAGGGCACGTATCTTCGCATATAAGTCCTTAAAGAACACAAACTCTACCGCAAATAACCGCTCCTTTATCTCTGGATGGGCTCCCTCAAACAACCTCTGAGCCATCCACCTATCATCAGGGTAATTATTCATATAAGTGGAATACTTGGCTAAGTCCAGGAACTTATCAATATAGTCATTTGCGACAGATTCCCTTGCTGGAAAGCTAGGCACTCAGCCTCCTTCTGCATCATTAGGTCTGGAGGGACGTAGTGTGCAAAGAATCGTTCCTTAAACTGTTCCCAATTCATAGGAGAATTCATCACTTTAACACTCGGGAGAACACTCCTCCACCAAAGCTTAGCTTTCTTCTCAAACTTAAATGCTGCCAGTTGTACCCTTTGCTCCAAGGTACAATCCATTACAGTGAAGATGTTCTCCAATTGTTCTATCCAATTCTCAGCCTGTGAAACATCCATAGTACCTTTGAAAGCCAGGGGATTGAACTTCTGAAAGTCCTTTAATTGTGAAGAGATACCCCTTCTTTCAACTCTTGGGGCTTTCTCAGGCTCTACCACATTCTCATTCTTATCCTCTCCTGTATGCAAGTCCACAAACATGCCAGCCTCTTTATTCACATCACCCTGTTCCTGCTTATTTATCTGCTCTTGCAATCTATTCAACGTCTCCCCCTGAATATTTACTTCATTACTGTGGCCAGCCAACATCTCATGTATCTATCTCATAAGATCACTATTACTCAGTTTTCCTTTGCGAGACATTCTTCCTACACACAAGCAACAACACATTCAATTATATGGTTATGGACTAGCATTGCAGTGGGAATATAGTCTATGCATTTAAATTGGGTCAAGTATTACTTCAAGTAAAAACAATGGCCCAAAATCATTGCTATGATACCAAAAATGTAACACCTACCTCCAAACACCTCCATACTCGATTACAAACTTCAAAATCCAACCAAACACAATCTAAATATCTCAAAACAACTCCTTAAAACTTCAAAGTAGTAGAAACAAATCAAACAACACAAAAAATTGGACTGGGGCCGCGATCGCTACAGAACTATCGCGGCTGCAGACCTTCTTTGTTTTACAACGCTACTGGACTCTATGGCATCGCGGCTTGCTTCCTGGCACCCCCTGCTGTTTTTCCACACTAGTAAAATTCCAACACCAGGGTAAACTTCCGATGCGTATAACTTTATGCTCCGACCTCCAATTGACCTGATTTCAACTCCTACAAGTCAATTTAGTCCCAATCTATCCATAGACATCACTTTCACTTGCATTCAACTCCGTATGGAGATTCTTGACACCTGACACCATTTTAGCCTTTTTTTGATCAAAACTCACAACTCACTACTTCCATTTGCCACTAAGGGCAATTCAACCACTCGGGACCATTCACACAGGTCCAAAACCACTCAAATAACTTGTCCAAAGAGGTTTCACCTCAAAGGAACCCTTCCTTTGAGATTTGACCCTCTTGAACCCTATTTGACAACACAGGCTACAGGCCCTAAAATACACCAACGAAGCCTAATCTCCCTTGGGGCTCACAAACACTACCACACAGGCTCCTTAACACCCTGAGTCACACATACTCCACCATTCATCATACCCAACACATATAACATCCATTCATAACAATCCTTATCCATGTCATACATCCATTACAAAACATTCTATCATACTTGGCACAAGATACATATCTAAATTACACACAGGCTACAGAGACCTAATATCGCCACGTCCGATGCTACTCACGTGTCTTCTCGGGACTAGTGCCAGAACCGTCACCTAAAAGGTTAGTTCATGGGATAGGGGTGTGAAATAATATCTCAGTAACTGGGAACAACCACACACACACACATACACACATATACATATATCTCATACATTCTGTGAATACAAATGCAAAATGAATGGAATGCATGTCTCCCTCACACACAGCTAGAACCACTAGCTATCATCATAACAGGACATTTCATATAGGTAATCCCCTTCCAACAGTCGGTGAAGACTAATTCTGGGACATCACCAAGCTCACCTTACACTAATGCAACCTGACCAAAAGTTACACTAGTGCTCGGACCATGACTCTCCATCCCTCGGACCACCTCGAATTGGTGGTGATTTCGGGAAGGTGCAGTCCACTGTCGCCTGGCTCCCCTGGCTAAAGGGGAGGATTTAGTGACAGAGATCCCATCCTTATCCTCCCTAATCATATATTATCATAATCATATCATCGTATATCATATCGTATCGCCATCACCACCCAATCCACCATATATCACAATCTTATAGTGCCATGTGGTGATACTCATATCATCATATAATCGTTATCATCATATGTCACAATGTCATACATGCATCATGTCATGTCATAGCAACATCATCATCTCTAATCATCATAATCATCATCTAGCTGTGTGCATATCATGATATATAGAAAACAGTACACACAAACACATCTATATCGTGGTATGAAAGAAACATGCATATATACAAATATATGTAACATCATACAATCCAAACAATACAATACAAATAAATACCTAGTTACCTCAAGTGTTAAAACCACACACGTGGATTTCACGAACTTCTTGAGTCATCCAATACACTTGAATCCCTTTCAGGCTACCAAATAATCTTTACAATACCACAATTTCTCAATTAACACAATATACCAGTAAACCAAACATCACAATTCAACTACTTTAGTTTAACCTAAGGTTCTAACACCCCTTTCATGCATAATTAAGCTCCTAGGAACTATTCAAACACCAAAGAATCCCATACACTTTGGATTCCCAAGGGCCCTAACCAAAAACAACCTAGGGTTAAGCTCAAATCATACATAAACCCTTCAAAACTTGCACCAAAGCAATAAGAGCACCAAAACACACTTCCTTAATCCCATTTCATCTATTTCAATCAGTGAATTTCAGCCCAAACCAAAAATCCTAACATATAACCGAAAAATCCTAAATTTAAACTGAAGAAAATGGAAAGGGAAGAATCCAAATCACTCTTAAAAGTCAGAAATCTCGAACCCTAGTAGAGCTCTTGCGTTCTCCCTCTGTTTTCCTTCTTTTCCTAAATATCCAATCGACCGAAATGTTTCTGATTTAAACCAGAAACCTGACTCTCGCTGCAGCTCTGGAACATCTTACTGCAGCTTTACTAGTTTTCAGCCGAAAAGAGCCACTGGAATTGGCTCTCGCCATGGAGGCCCTACTTCTCGTTGCAGCGTGGAGCTCCTTTCTGCCTCACTTGAACCTTCCTCCATCTTGTTTCCTCCGATTCTGCACACAATACCAAAACAAAGTCATGAGGGTGTTACATCTCACACTCGGACTCTCCTTTATATAGATAAAGTAGGGAATCTTGGGCACAAATCACACTCTCACACTCTTTATCAATCTTCCTGAGATAGAAAATGCGAGAAAATCTTTTTTTCAACCCAATTTTCTTAAGCTTATATAGGAAAACAAAGCATAATTATATTATAGAAAATCTTTCAAGTGAAGAGTTTTGTTAGAGAAGTCTAAATCTTCATTTAACTATTTATGTATGACAAGGTGGCCCAAGATGTACTATAAAAGCATCATGAGATTTGATCTAATAGTTTAAGCATCAGGATTGTTAACAAATTTTTCTGTAACAACTAGAAAATCACTCAATTTGAGTGATTCCTGCAAAGAACATCATGCTAAGTGGCAATAGTTTAAGCAGATTTTTGTTGCACTAGCAACCTCCAATATATATATAGATATGTATATATGTATATAATATAATCATCAATTGATGATTAAACAATAAGTTAATTAAAATGAGCCTGAAGCAAGATGCAATAGAAGTGATCAAGAGAGATATGCACTAGAGCATTAAAGTCGGGGGAATTGGGGTATGTAAGATGATCAGATGGTTGGTTGGGTTTTTCTTTTTGTGTTGATAGAATTTGTGAACAAGAGCATACATAAGCTTGGTTTGAGAAAGATGCTTAAATGGGATAAACTAACCATATAGCATCCCTGATGCCCCTCTTAATTGTGTGTACCCCAAGATTCCCCATCTTTAATGTTGTAGGGCCTCTCTCTTATCTTAGGGTGCATAAAATTCAGGTAAAACTAGATTGATAGTTAATCTGATATCCAATTTTTGTGAGGCCAGGTGGGACTAGACTAACCCAGCATACAGGAGATCTGGATTGGTGTAATCTTAAAAAGTATTTAAAAATAAAAAATAAATTAATTTTATCTATTAACAAAAATATAATTACATTAATTTAAATTATATTTCCTTTAAACACAATATGATAATTAAAATTAACATTTGTTAAAAGTATAAATATTCAATAATCATGCATTATTTTAAAACAATATTACGAAATCAATTTAAAATTTTAAATAAAATTAAAAGATTGAATTTTTAAAAATATTCACAATAAAGATATAGTCAATTTATTACATATGATATATCAAGAAAAATATCATATAAAATTAATATTTATAAATTTTTTAAAAAATATACAATTATATATATACTAGGACTGGGCGAGACCGAATTCGACCTTAATTCAATGCCCAACCCAATTTGGTTTCTAAGACCAACCCAATATGCCAAATAGGACCAGATCTATCATACTACCGGGTTGGTTAAAGACCCCTATTCTCATGGATCACTTTTCTTCCAAAAACTATCCTAAGCAAAAACTTTCCCAAACCCTTATAAATTTTGTTTCCACACTCACTAATTCATCATAGATGAAGGAACTTGTATGCCAAAACTATGAAGAAAAATATTTTATTTCTATTATTTTAACATGATATTTCATGAAATTTATGATGATTTTTATATTTGGATTATTTAAAAAACAATACTCACAGACACAAATAAAAATTAGTAAAAGCACAATTTTCTGAACCTTGTTTGTGCGGGTGGGGTTTAAGTTCATGAAGAACTGCGAATGGCACTATAACATAAGAACTTAGATAAGATTTAATCAATCTTTGCTGTTAAGTTCATTACCTAAAAATGCAACACAAACATCTTTCATTACTTAGTACTATACTATTGACTTTTTTAAAAAATTCATCCACCAGTCATCATTACGCTCAACTTGAGTTAGACTGTAACCCAGAAAAGGGAAAAAAAAATTTGAGTTAAACTTACTACAAGTATCTGACATGTGTGTGTGATCCACTTTTTTTGAAGTGTACATGTTTTATAATTTGAAGAAAAAAAAACAAAAACCTCACATAGTCCATAATGGGATCCAAATTTGGAAGCTTTACATATATATATATATATATATATTTCATGTCCCTTCTAGCCATAAACCTTTTGCCAAACTCTTAAACAATTCATATTATACACACAATATATATATTGAAACAAGCAGAGAGATTGGAAAATTTCTATGTATTTGATTGTACAATGGTTTACACCAATATATACACAAAATAATGAATCTTCTTAATAATGATTAATAGATACAATAAAGGCTAATAAATACAAAAGATATTATACTCACAATTACATAATATTGTAGAATGTAACATTTTCCCTCAAACTCAAGATAACTTAATAGGAAGTAGCTTGAGTTTGTCTACTAGAAACTGAAAATGGCTTGGATTAAAGGACTTAGTGAACAAGTCAGTTGACTAGTGTTTGGTTCTAATAGGGATAAGTCAGATAGTTCCTTGAACAACATGTTGCCAAGGAAAATAATAGTGAATCTTAATATGCTTGGTTTGCTCATGGAATACATCATTGTGAGCAATCTTAATTGCAGCTTAATTGTTACAATAGATATTTGTGGAGAATGTTCGTGATGCCCTCATCTCATCAAGTAACCAACAAAGCCAGAAAACCTTAGAGGTCGTGTCAGCTAGTGCATGATATTTTGATTCAGCACTAGAACAAGAGGCTAAAGTTTGCTTCTTACTTCTCCAAAAAACAAGGGAAGTTCCTAGGAAAATACAGAAGCCAGTGGTAGACCGTCAATCAGCATGGTCATCGACCTAATCAACATTAGAATAAGCTCGAAGAGTAAGAGAAGAACTAGTAGAGAAATGAAGGCCATGATACAAGGTGCCTTTGATATATCGAATAATTCTAAGAATAGCTGAATAGTGGGTAGTCTTGGATTCAGACATAAATTGGCTGACAATGGGAACCATATAGGCAATGTCTAGACAGGTCACTGTAAGATAGATGAGTCCCCAACTAGTTGATGATAACGAGTGGGATTCTCCAATAAGATGACATCAGTAGGGGTAAAATGAACATTAGGCTTAATAGATGTATGTTCAACCTCTTTATCAGAAAGACATGCCCGTGATATAAAATCAATTGCATATTTAACTTGAGAAAGTGAAATTCCATCTTGCCCATGATATACCTTAACACCAAGAAAGTAGCTTAGTTGACTAATATCCTTCATTTCAAACTGCCTTTCCAAGTAAGTCTTAAGTTCCTAAACACCCATGACATCACTACCTGTGATAATCATGTAATCAACATACAAGAGGAGTAGAACAAGACCCTAAGCTGTACTTTAACCAAATAGAGCAGAATCATGAGAGCTATACGTAAAGCCTAATTGACTCATAGTTATGCTAAACTTAGCAAACCAAGCACGGGGTGCTTGCTTAAGACTATACAAAGCTCGACGGAGACAGGATACCTTGCCATTCAGATGTTGATACCCAAGAGGAGGCTTCATGTAAATTTTTTCTCTGAATTTCCATTTAGAAATGCATTTTTAACATCGATCTAATGAAGAGACCAATGCTTAACGGCAGCAATAGCAAGAAGACTGCGAACAGAGGTAATTTGAGCAACATGAGCAAATGTCTCTTCATAATCAATACCATACTCTTGTGTAAATCCTTTAGCCACCAAGTAGGCCTTGCTTTGTTTTAGAGAACCATCTAAATTAATCTTATTCTTATAGATCCATCTGCATCCAACCAAAGTCTTTCCAGGAGGAAGATCAATAAGATCCTAAGTGTTCATTTTCTCTAAGGCCTACCATTAATCATTCATAGCCTACTGCCAAAGATGATCACGGGAGGCTTCTTTAAAGGATTAGGGTTCCTGAAACTGCAGAATAGTGGAAAAGCAATCATAATCACTAAGGTAAGGAGGAGGGCATCTTACACAGGTGGATCTAGGATTATCGGATGATTCGAGCTCAGTATCTTGTGCTGGTGGTTCAGAGATAGAAGAATCATCTGAAGAGGCCATAGAGTCAAATGTGTTGAATTAAGAGTTTTGATGATTCCAAAGCAACAATCAAGAGCTTGGATTGAAAATATCAAAGGAGATCAAACTGCTTCAAGTGAAGAATTTTTGAATAATAGGTGTTAGATCTTCTGTAGGATCTTTTGTTTTGTTTGAATAAGGGTAAAAGATTTTGATTTGAAGAAAAGACCTTTTCAAACCTTGATTTTATGTTAAATCTTGATTTATTTGAAAAACACCCACAAACAGACGAAGTTTTAAAAGTTTAAAACTAAACTGTCATATGGAAATTCAAACTTTGCCTTTGGAAATTTGAATTTCGAGCTAAAACTGAATAAGTCTGAAGAGCTCTCTCTCTGTTAGACGAATTTTGATTCTCCAAAATTCAAATTTTCATATGAGTCTGAAAGAAGCTTCTTTGAAACAGACGAACTTTGATTTTCAAAATTCGAATTTCAGACAAAACATAACTTATGAAAATAGAAGAAATTCGTCTGAAACAATGTTGAAGTTCATCTGAGATCAAGAAGAATCTGAGTTTCAAAACTGCTTTCTGTCAGACGAACTTTGAACATTAAAATTCGAATTTCAGAAGCTAAGGTTGTGAGTCTGTTGAAATGAAAAATTGACATACGAATGACAGAGTTTTGCAACTTCGAATGTTGAAGTTAGTCTGAAAAGATTCTCTCTAACAGACAAACTTCACTCTTTCAACATTCAAATTTCGAAGAAAGTGAACTACTGTGCCTCCTTAAACATACTGGGAACAGACGAATTTTGGGCTTCCAAAATTTGAATTTCGAGGGCACTGTAGAAAATTGAAAACACTGTTCACACTTAATCGAAAAACTTTCTTCTTAAAAATTCGTATGTCACATTGTGAAAATGTTCTGTCAGTTTCAAAATTCAAATTTCACTTAATGAACAGACGAACTTCGTACCGTAACGTTGAAAGCTTTAACCTTCGGTTCCTTCGAAATTCGTCTGTTGTCCAACCAAAATTCGAATTTCAATATGTCAGAAGCATTAAATGCGGTTGGTTAACGGATAGTTTTTCAGAGTAACCGTTGGATAACTTCCCCAACGGATAGATTAAGTCTCTAACAGACATTTGAGACATAAATCTATAAATACAACAACATTTGAAGTTGTGGGTGACGAATCTAACTTGTATATACCAAATTTCTGTCAAAACTTCTTCTCAAGAGCTTTTACCCTCTAGCTTCAATATCTGTACTTTAACCTTCATATCTACTCTATTCAAGAGAGTTATATCATTGTAAATAATCTACTCTTCATCTGGAAGATAGATTTACTTGTGAGAGGAAATCACAAGGGGATTGGGAAGCACATTGTATAAGTGCTCAAAGAGAGTGAGAAAGCTCCAGAAAACAGAGTATACTCATTGTACTGTGGCATTAGCAAGAAGCCCGTTGAATTCTTGCTATATAGTGAAAAATCTCAAGAGTAGTCTTGGGGACTGGACGTAGGTCAAGTGGTTAGACCGAACCAGGATAAATTACTGAGTCTTCTACTCCCTATCTTTACTTTTCAGCTTACTCTATTTTATACGTTGCTTCCTTTAAATTGGGCTACATTCACTTATCTCACTTTGTGCAGAAAAATTTCAATCTTCCCAATTTACCCCCCTCTTGGGAAGTCAGCCTTGCTAACAAAATGTGGAATAGAGTTTAGTGGTATAAGCTATACCTGAGTCACTAGGAAAAAGATCAACAGAAGTATCTGTAAAAATAGAAGGTGAAGAAGGAGAAACAGAGGATAGATCAGTCAAGGATGAAAACTGAATATGTTTACAAAAAACAACATGACAAGAAATATTGATACGATGAGAAAGGGGGTCTCAGCAACGATAACCCTTATGCTTAGAGTCATAATCAAGGAAACAATAGACACGAGCACGAGCTTGTAATTTAGAAGTTTCATGAGAAGGAAGAAGAACAAAACAAACACAAGCAAAAGCTTTGAGAAGATTGTAATCAGGAGGGATACCATGAAGACATTCACAAGGAGAAATGTTACCCAGAACAAGAGTGGGGACTCTATTGATGCGGTATATAGTAGTCAAATATGCATCTCCCCATAAACATTCAGGACAGGAAGATGTAATAAGTAGGGCTCTGATAGTATTAAGAATGTGACGGTGTTTTCGTGCATCCTAACCATTTTGCTGAGAGGTATAGGGATAGGAGAACTAAGAAATGGTGCCCTAAGTATCAAGAAAACTGATTAATTTAGAATCACAGTATTCCAAGGCATTTTTATGACGAAAATTTTTGATAACTTTTGAGAATTGTGTATGAATCATAGTGGCAAATTTAATATGGATAGCAAGCAGCTCAGATTGATTTTTTATCATATAAAGCCAAGTAAAACGCGAGAAATCATCAACAAAAATCACAAAATATAGTGATCTTCCCATAGAAAGAGTAAGGGTATCAGAATGAACTAAATCAAAAGGTGAACTTGCAATAGTGTCATTTTTATTAAACGATAAAGCAGGATGTTTAGTAGTTTGACACGAGATGCAATCCAAAGACTGAATATCAACATGACCTAAAAGACCACTAGAAAGTAAAGGACGCAAAGCGGTTAAGAAAGGAAGAGCAAGACAATGATGCCACAATTTGAGAAATGAGAACGTAAAAGCAGCACACAATCTAGGTGAAGTGACTTTAGGAAGATGCATTGAGTTGAGCTCAAACATATGTCCAACCTTACACCTAGTCCTGACAATTTGAGCTATCTGAGAATCAAACACTGTACAACCACATTTGTTAAATAATATGTCATAGCCCATATCAATAAGTTGTCCGATAGAAATAAGATTAAAGCTAATGGTAGGGACAAAATAAGTGTCATTAAGGGATAGAGAGGACAAATAAACAATACTAACATGACTAACTGGCATTTAGGAGTTATCAGCAGTATGTATAGAATGAGCAATGGTATTTAGTGATAGAGAAGAGAAATGATTTTTCTGACCATTCATATGGTTGCAACAAGCAGAATCAAAGAACCAAGAAGATGTGCCTGTGGGAGTAGCTAAAGCTGTAGGTGCGCTAGCGGTACTGGAGAGAAGTTTGTGAAGAAAGGCCTCAATGTCAGTAGTAGAGGATCCCGATCAGATGTAGCATTAGGTGTAACACCTTACTTTTATTTATATTTTTTCATATATTATAGTATGTGCAATGTCCAAATAGCTCATATTAAGAGGTTGAACCATTAATAGAACTAAAATATTTAAATAAAAAAAAACGTAGTACTATTCATTTGGTTCTCAAGTTTTTTGGACGAACTTTGAAATCATAACTTAATCCAGAAAAATCGTATCAATGTGTTTCAAGTCTCTAAATGAAGCTAGAAACATGATATACAAGATAAAAATATTAAAAATTCTTTTAACCTGACCAATTAATACAATTTATTGCTCAAACTTATACTGTACAAATGGTCATTTCTCTCTTTTCAGGATTTTGACCATAATTTTAAAAATTCATATCTAACTCTATACCAAGCCAAATCATGCATTCTATATGCCATTGGAAAGATATATATGTCTACTTACCTTCATATTTCTTATACATTTATTTAGTCTATACAGAGCACAACATCAATTTGAATCACTAGGGATCAAAATATCACTTTTATTGGAACAGTCTTGGGAAAACTTGTATATCTCTCATTGTACAGCTCCAATTGAACTCAAACCAAGGGCATATTGAACTCAAAACACATATCGTTTCAACCATGTAAATCAATGAATTTTTTGAGCTCTGTATGATTTTATACTCCCTTTCCAATTAAGTGATACTTACAATGAAATTCCTGGCTTTTACTTTATTGTCCAGTTTTGACCCTTAACTTCAAAAATATACTATAAATTGTACACATATCCAAATTGAGTGTTATTTAGCTCATTGGAAATATTATTCTCTCTACTTTCAGAGCATATATAACACTTGACTTAATTTCTCTGTTTTAGTCAACAGTGTTGGCTTTACTTTCACGGCCACAAAATGAACTTCTAGCAATATAACATGGCAAAGAAGACTTTATAACAAGCTCACATGATCATTCCATATTTCAAATCCATGCCAAACATTTCATAATGTTCATAAGGACATAATAGCACAAGGATACAGATCCATATGCATATACATAATTTTTATACATTCTTTCAAAATATGGAATCATAGCTTGAAATTATCATCAAGCATCATTCTCTCTTTCATTCTCTTTGGCTCCTTGATCTCCTTGACATTGCTTGCGCCTATTATTTGGGATACTTGAGGGGATGAGATTGGAGGCAATCTCAGTAGCAAGTTACATTCCATGTAATTATGTCAATCATGTCAAATAAACTCACATTTGATCACATATAATCACATCAATCACCTTTAAACAATAAATTGCCACATTGGTCATAAAAAATTTGGCAGTATAACGGCTTAGAAAATGGACATCCCAGGGAATAAAACCCCTCATTTTACAGCCAAGACCAATCAAAGAAATCATAATTGCAATATGGCAACATAATTTAATCATAGAAAGATAATGAAAGAACATAAAGCAAGAATATGAAACTTAGCTACCTTGAAGCATTCATTTGGCTCTTCCTATTGAATCTAATGCTTCCACTAGCCTCCTTAGGCTTCCTCAAGTCCCTTAACATCATTATACACTTGCTCAATCAACTAGAACAAGTAGCTACTTTATAAAGTCTCATTTAAAACCCTAAAGACTCAATTTCTTTATCTAAAGCCTAATCATTGAGCCAATGCTTGTCTTTAAGGTTTTTCATCATGGGGAACTCATTTTTTCCATCAAATACATGAAAATCCAGCTCCTTCCCACCTTATTAGTCTGACCAAAATCTGTTCTTAAGAGAAAGAAATTGGTTTTTCACAAAACTTGCTTAAATTATACTATACTTGATTCCTCTTGTAAAATCTCATACCAAATCATGATTTTATGACTTTAAAACAACTCCCCATACTTAAACAAGCTTAGACCAAAATTATAGAGAGATGGGAAAGAAAATATCTCATGGAAACTTAAGTCAAACAACCAAGAAAAGATACTAGAACACTTGTAAGTCATAAGAGAAACATTTACAAATTTTCTTAGATTTTCCTCCAATTTTTCTTTCTCCCTCACGTGGCTGCCTTTCCTTTCTCCAATTGCAGACTTCTCTTCCTCATTTCCTTGCTAATTGAGCGGCCCAAACATGGGAAAGAAGAGAGTATATGTACAAATCACCAACCAATGAAAATTTGTCACTTAATATCTTGATTTTTCTTACTTTTTCATGAAAAATAATAAACTATGGCTAATTTGACATGTGCAGCTTGTGGAGCACGAAATGGGGAGGATTTTGGTCCAAAAATTTCAGATATTTACTTATCCAGATATATACTGAACCGGTCTAGATAAATAAAACTACTTTAGCAGTATATTTTACTATTATTGGAACACATGTTTTAACTATATTGGGATATAAAATTACCATAATATAATTATCCCAATTGGTCCAAATATAATATTCACACATTTTTCTTGAATGAATACTGCTTCTTCCTGCAGTCCAGACTGACATTTATTGGGTAAAACATTAATATTAAATCATAATTACCCAATAAATATTATTTTGATCTTAATAAATTCCATAATATATTCCATTGGTCTCACCTCATTGAGAGCTTCATTTTAACTATAATTTTTCATATCTACAAAAATGCCCTTGACTCAGGATAAATTTATAATTTTTAAAACTTTCGGGTCATTAGGTGTAATTTATCTCAAAATTTATAAACTTTTCTTCAATTCTCTCTCAGCGTCCACCGCCTTAGCCTTTTTTTTTTCTTCCTATGGGTAAAATCGTCGTTTCCATAATTCTTAGGGGTGAAAATGTAATTTCTCATTTTTTCATCCAATCAGAAAAAATAACCTCTTTGCCCTATTTCACGCAAAATGGTGTTTGTCTGTTTTTACAAATTCTTTATGTATTTTTAGTTATCTAATATTTTAGAGATATTACATTAGGTGTCTCATTGGTGGTAGATAAAGCAAGCTAAGAGAAGGAAGAACCAAATCTAGTTGATTTCCTGTGGTCAGGTCTAGGAGGACGAGTAGGACATTGATCAATAAGATGCCCAATTTTTTTGCAATATCGACAAAACAAAGTTGGATAGTGTGCAATAGTATGACTCTCCTTTTGGAAAGTTCAACACTCAATAAATGGGCATTGATCGAAGATATGAGTGTATTGAGGATAGCAAATTCAAGCCTTAGAACTTTTTTTAAATGTAGTAAAGGCCATCTCAGGGATCTGTTGAAGTATACCCAAATGGGTCCTCAGATCGAAGATGAGGAAGAGCATCCTTAAGAGTGGGCAGAGGGCTTTGATGTAGTAAAGAAACCCAAACATGCTCAAAGTCATCAGTGAGAGCCATTAAGAACTGAATAAGACGAAGTTGATCTCTATACTTAAAGAAGCCTTAAGCATCTTCCTCACACTTGAATGTGGGCGTAGAGTAGGCCAACTAATCCCAGATGGATTCAATCTTGGCAAGAAACTAAAACAAAGGCTGACCCTTCTCCTATTTAAAATCACTAAGATTCTTCTGCAATTGAAACTGATTGGACAAGTCAGAAGAAGTGCAGCGACTAAGATGGTCCTATATTTTTTTGCCAGTGTCAAAACGCCCAAATTGTTAATGGATACTAGGAGTAGAAGTATTTCGAAACCATGTAATAATCTGATTATTTTTACTATTCCACTTATCTAATCGCTCAGTATATTTCAAATCAGATTCAGCAATTTCACGAGTAAGAAAAATAATATCACCTGTAACATATCGCCAGACTATTTGACCCTTCAAAAAACCACACATACTTTCCAATCATAAAATGATAGTTGGAGCCATTGAGAATAACTGAGATAGGCTAAGCAACATCTAACTTCTCCATAAGAGATAAAGAATTTTGGAAATTCTTAAAGATCTGTAAAATTCAGAAAATCCAAGAGAGCACCAAAACAACCAATGGACCTTAGGATCAGAAGGTACACACAAAGAGAAGCATGGCGATGAAAACGGTGGCTGGAATGGATGAGAAGAACATGATGGTATGGTACGTGTTAGCAACGGAGGATGGCATAAGCACAAATTTGGAAGAAAAACTAGAGCTCTGATACCATGAAACAAGTAAAGAGATAGGAAAATTTCTGAGTATTTGATTGTAGAATGGTTTACTCCAATATATATACAAAATAATGAATCTTCCTAATAATGACTAATAAATATAATAAAGACTAATAAATACAAATATATTATACTCATAACTACAGAATATTCTAGAATGTAACATATATATTGAAGGAGCAGTTGGTTTCCGGTGACAAATTAATGTAAGGACTATGGGTACGTTTGGGACACAGGATTGTCGTGAGGCCCTGGTTTCATGCACAAAAGCACGATACCTCAGCATATGGGTTGTTTTGATTTCATTTTGACACGTCATGTTGTTTTGTGATCAAGCCCAAGGCCCTAATCTGTGCATGCAGTGAGTACCACTGCCACCCTTGTGTTTAATTTCGAACTTCAACGTCAAAAGTAAAATAACTGATATGCATGATGGAAATGGGATTCCATCATTATCGATCACAATCACAGCGGCTTAATACGTAAATGGTGATGAATGCTCCACGCAATACTCAGCTTGTTGTTTTCACTTTTTGTATTACTAACGTCAAGAATGAAGTTTCAAAATATGAAGTTTGATCAGAACTGGATGGTACACGTACGCAACTCAGCTTTTTTAATATTAAGGCTCCCTGTGATTCTTTCCCCACTCAAAAGTCGAGAAAATGGGAAACCAAGAATACACAAATGATATGATCTCATCTACCAAAGTATTTATATTCTTTTCTACAGAAAGCTTTGTTTCTTGTCACTTTGCTCTGTTTGTAAAATAATGTGATAAAAATCCATCAGCATTTTGTGACTTGAGCTTTCATTCTTTTGCGGTAGCTAGCTTCTATTCTTTTTCTTGATTCACGATGAGCAGTAGCATTTATTCTTTTTCTTGGGTAGGGTTTTGGAGAAATTTGTTTAACAGTGTTAAAATTCAAAAAATATATATGGATAATGTTGTATGAATATAAGCAACTGTATATAAGTTTTGTCTACATATTTATCTAAATTTAATTACTTGATGCAAATGATAATTATATATAATTTTTTAGAATTTGTCAATATTCTTTCAAATTAAAATTAAATTTATGGTTTAGTATGTACTTCTTATTCGATTCTTATTTGTATCCTCTATGTTTTTTATTAGACTGTAACAATTTAATTTAGACATTAAAAAGAAGACAGTCTGTCATGAAGCTACTAACAGGTCTAAACAAGAGTAATCATAAAAAGAAAAATAGTTTTAGCTTAAACACCCAGGTAAAAAGCTTTAAACCTGCATGTATAAGCAGTAAATATCTCGAACTTCGAAAGTTTTTCTACATATATAATATAACTTATGATTGCTGTTAATCGCCAACCTATCAGTTTTAGGCTATTAAAAAAAATAATAAGCGCAGAGGTTGAAACTCAAATCACATATCCCCCGAATGAATCAGCTCAAGAATGTTTATATGAGTGTTAATTCATTTGTTTTTGTATTTGTGGTTACAGAGAATCCGGGCGGTTGGCATGCTTGACTTTCTTGCTTCCTCTTTTGCCTTTTTTGGGTGCTTTTCTCCTCCATCGAGATTGCTCCCCGCCTAGCTAGTGGTATGTTTGTTAGTCACCAACTTCTTTCATCACCATCCACCTCTTAATTTTCTCTATTCTTTCAGTAAATTTATATTTGTTTTGTTTCGATTAAATGGCCAAGCATGTATGCCCTACCACTTTATTCGATATGCACTAGTATGATATGCAGAATTAATAGATGTACATAGTATATATTAGCACAGTGGAAACTCCAATATCTCGGGAATCGTTATTTATCATAATCAACAAGTGTACTCTCGTCAATTCGATATTCGCAATGCATGGCTAGGAGCTAATAACATTAACAAAATAATTCATTCAGATTAAGTGAAAACAATTAATATGAATTGTGGACGTGTGCAGGTGGCAACATCGAAAAGAATAATGATTTTGGTGGGCCTACCAATAGAGATCTATCTTCGAGTACTTTAATAAGCATTCCAGAAAACCTGACATCAACAAGTGTCTCTAAACTTATTTTTAATTGTCTCGTATATATTGGGTTTTCTCCGAATTTAAATATAGGATATTTTGATATAATTTTAAATATATAATCCTTTATCATATGTAAGATAATATTTATTATATATTTTTAAAAGAGGTTACCATTTAATGTATCTCAAAAAGAGAGAAAAAGAGATTAAATAATGATATTTTTAAAAAAAATATTGTGATTTTTAAAAAAATTAAAATTATTAATTAACTTTAACTTCAATTTTTACTTCATATGATTCAGTTAAAAAGGTTTTATATTAAACATAAGAGAGAGTATTTCAAAATCCACATTAATTTCAAACCAACCCATAAACTTCAAAGGAGCTTTCTCTTAACCTGTGCTCCGGAAATCCCCAATTAATTAAGGCTTCAACAACATCTGCAATAATCTCTCTTGGTATATGTATGCTCCTGATATCGCATATGTGGAATGATCATAATTGGTTGGCTTTTCCTTCTGTGTTAATAGAATTTGTGAACAACATCCAAACGCTACGTAAGAGACGCATCGAGCATGTGATATTATCATGGTTGGTTTTTCTTTGTGTCTATATATAGAATTTGTGATCAAGAGCATATATATCTTTGATGTGAGGAAGATGCTCAAATGGGAGAAACTGCCAAAGAGGTATACATGACATTGGCTAGACATACGTGCTGTAGATTTTTCATCTAATCAGTCCACATGTCAATTTCTGATTCGGTGGTGCAAGAAAAGGCTAACTGAGTTTGAGTTTTAAATTTAATCATTAACGTACAGATAGGTGGGTTAGTTGACGGGAAGTTTGTACGTGGTTAAACAATTGTGTATAAGTGAGCTAACGGAGTTGGTTAAATATACTCTGTTTTCCTGTACATGCTTCTTAATTTTCTCACATTTTCTTCTCTTCAAGATTGATAGTTTCGCTTTTACGGAAGACAAACACGACACAAAGCGTGAGCGTGATTGCAGTCCAAAATTCCAAAGTAATCTCTCAGTTTTCTTCTTCTTCTTCTTCTTTTTTTTTTTCTGAAAATAAAAACTAAAAACTCGATCTCCAGAACAAACTACTTTCTCTTCCAACGAAAAATTACGAAGGATAATGGAAAAGAGAATTCACCAACATTCCTGGCATGGAGTTTAGAGAGATTGAGAGGAGAATGAAGGAGCTTATTTTATTTTTTTCCCTAGCATGAAATATAATATATCTAGAACAAGTTTGGTCAACACTAGTACAAAAGGTGATTTCTATGTCTCAATTTTTATGTCAATTATATTCATAACTGACATAAATAAATCACTAGTACTATTTTTTTAAATAAATTTATATTAATTAAAATATTTATGTCTGTTATATTTGTAGCCAATATAGAATTTCTACTTCGGTTATAATTAAAAACAAAGAGGAAAATAAAAATATAAATAAATTTGAAATTTATTTTAAAATTAATACCATTTATATGTCAGTTCCAAAGGAACCAAAGAGAAGATTGATTAAAATTGGATCGTAGTTTCAGACCTCCCAAAAAATTTCGATCTCCCTCCTCTTCTTTTTTTCGTATCAATCGCACGCATCTGAGGAGGAAGTCGGCGAACCTTCCTTCAATACTCACTCGATCACTAGCGTCTAATTAACCTCCCTAATCAACATTGTTGTTCATCCGTTTCCGACCTCGCCGTTCGTCTGAGCAAGCTGTAATCAACGCTGCCGTTCCTTCATTTGTGTGAGAGCAAGCCCTAATCAATGTCTTTGTCTCTTTTTTCGTGGGTGCCGTTGAAAACTGGCGGTGCATCAATTTCCTTGCCTGAAACTGAGCAAGCCCTCTATGTTGGCCGGTGGTTATCTGATCTTTTCAATTTCTCATGGGTACCGTCGGAAACTGGTGGTTTGAAAATTTCTCACTTCTTCCCGTGGGTTGAACCGATTATTGTTGGTTGGTTTGAATGCTCACTTTTTTATTGATTCCATCCTTTACTATACCTACTGGTCCCCATGAGCCCATGATCTTGATAGAATAACCTCCTAACATTGATAGGGAAAGAGAGAGAGTTTGTATATATGTTAATTCGACTATATATGCATATTTAAATTTGTGAATGAATACAAGTAAGTAGAGTCATGTTTTTGCTTCCAAGTGTGGACAAGGGGCTACTATAATTCAACGCAAAAGAGTGATGGATGTGATGCACTAGTTGTTAGCACCAAACAGGTAGCTTTAATTAGATGAGTTGCTACTTGTTAGCTACAGAAAATTAAACCAAAACCATATTCCCCATATATATCTTGTTGAGTTGTTTATAATTACTTCATCCAGTACACATATATTATAAGTTATTTTATATAAATTACACTCATATTAAGAAAATCATTTTTTCATCTAAAATCAATACAAAAAATACTAATATTTCTCATTATATTCTTATTAAATACATCATTCTATTATTATTATTAGGTTATAAATGAAAAGTAAGAAAGAATTAAAAATATGGGTAAAATAAGAAGAAAAATATCTAAACTTTATATTTTGGATAAAAAACTTATTAGACAAAATACTTTATAATATGTACAGAAAGAAGTATGTTCCTAATACAAATGGTGGGCTCTGCTATTTTAGTCGTGGCTGCTAATAACTCCTTCGATCCTTTCTTTGTTGAATTCTAATTTACTTTCCACTGATTAGGTTGTTGTGATGTTTGTACTTGGACTCTTTTATTAACCACTCCTCAATTAAAATTTTTAGTTTTTGATCTGTTAAAGTAATTTTAAAATTTAACGTTGTTCCATAATGTTACCGATCGCCAGCAGCGGCTTAATACGTAGATGGTGATTTAACACTTTTTCATCGGTTTCATGTCTTTTTTGTACAAGGGATGAAAGTCTGTTTCCACCTTGACGAAAACATCAGTCAGATTCACGTGTGAGATCAACAAAAAAAAAAAACAATAATGTAGACTCATGACGATCTTCGAGCTAGGGAACAAAGATGAAAGAAAGCAAACATGAAAGAAACTCTAAATTCATATATATGATAATGTCAGATAAAGATGAACTAATTTTTATATCATGAAAATTTTCATATTGTTTTGCTGCATGCAATTTGAGCCTACAAAATATATAAACTTATGTTAAGGATTGTAATCAACTAAGCCAAGACCAAACAGAGATCAAGGTCATGTGAAATATATTTGGTTGAACCTCTTTGAATTTAAAAAGAAAGAAAGGAACAAAATATAAAAGTGGAACCAAATGTTTAAAACGCGGCATATAACTGTGATCTCCATTTATACGAACCATTTATGAGAGAGACGCTCGGGGATTTGAGTTGGTACATATATAAATCGAGGAATACGTGAAGTACCGGCATGCATGAAGTGGTTGATAAATTGTTTAAGAGTTTTGGCAAAACATGTTCTCTTTTGCTTTGAGTCTATGTTTTCAAAGGAGAAGAGATTACAGTTTTGATATATTCAAAGGTGATCTCGTTTCTGGGAATTACCTTTGCAACTCTTTGTATTCCTCAATTAAGGACTACATCTGAATGTTATTAAAGTGTCACTTCAATGTTGTTTTCTGCTTTTTTAGGTGGATCACCCGTGGGAGAAAATACTCGAATTTAAGTTGAACTATTTTTTTGGAGGGGGGGAGGGGTTACAGTTTAATCCAAGTCATTAGCATCTGATATTAATTGTGTGTGGAATATATGATAATGGTTGGTTGGTTTGCTTTCTTTCATGTTTGTTCCATAGCGAGAAGATTATCATGAAAGTAGTAAGATAGGAGAAGTAGGAACTTGAGATATGGGGGTCAATGATCTATACCAATGACTTCAGCAATGGAATTAATACTTAGTTTGTCCCATTTAAACGTCTTTCTCAGACCAAGCATATGTATGTATGCTCTTGATATCACAAATTCTATCAACACAAAGAAAATATATTTTGTCATTTTTATTTTCTAACTGCATGAGAGCAGAAAATATATTTTAGTGTAATAATAAGAGTAGTTAAGGTGCGCGAGATAATATCCTTGGTGTATTCTTGGTTCCCAAGTTACTCGACTTTTTAGTCGACGAAGAATCACATGGAGCCGTAACATTGACAAAGCTAAGGTGCGTTAAGTGTATCCAATGCCACACAGCTGTTTTAGGTGCAAAGTCTCACTCATCAGACGTCATCCCAAGATATTCGCAATTTTAACGATATCATTAAATCTTTTTATTGTCCCACAAACTCTCTTCAGTTTTCAGCCCCCAAATTGGCATCCATGTTCTGCTTTGCTAGTGTTTTGCATCATCTTACTTGTCTTACTTTTAAAAAAAAAAAATACATTTAAAGGAGAAAGAAAATATATTTTTTTATAGCTCTGGATCCCAAGTTGCTTCAATGATGAATTAGTGAGGAAAGAAACATAATTTATAAGGTTTTTGGATAGCGTTTGCTTGGGATAGTGTTAATTTGGAAAAAAGTGATTAATGGCGGGAGGCGTTGACTACTCTTAAATGATTAGTGACATAATTATAAAATAGGAGGAAGATAAAGGACGGTATAATAGTGAATTGATTATTACGAGATCCTCTAGCATAATTATACTTTTCTATGATCTTTTACAATAAATATAAAGGTCCTTCAATATAACTTTCCGTTTATATATTTAACGGTTAGGTGGTTAGATGACAGAAGTTTGTAATTGGTCAAACTATTGTGTGTCATTGAGTTAACGGAGTTATTCTATAGTCGGGTGGTTGAAACTTCTCCGAGAAAATAACTATACTTCAGAGAATGCCCTACTCTACATAAAGGAGAGTCTGAGGGAGATATATCCATGATCTATGGGGCTTTTCTCCCATTTTCTTTCTCTTCAAGATCGATAAAGAGCGTGAGCCTGATTTCTGCCCAAGATTTATATAAAGGAGAGTCTGAGCGTTGAGGAGGCAACCATTGAGAGGAAGAAAAAAGGGAGAACAAGGAGTTGTGAGAGACTCTCTGAACATCCACACCATCTTCCTCCTCTCCTTCTTCTGCAACTCTCGATATGTACTGATTGGGTTCCTAGGATCGCCATGTGGGGAGGCAATTTCATTCCCCTCCTCTAAATGTAATTTTCATTCTTATTTCATAAATTTCAGGTCATTGGTTTTGGAGGTTTCAGTTTTTCCATTTTATCTTAATGAGAATTAGTTCTGAAACATTTTCTAATTTGTTTGAGGGCTAACAATGAAGCACTTTTCTACATCCTATTTGTGTGATTTTCAGGCCTTTACAAGTAGGAGTTGTCTCTGGGCTTTCTAAGCGCAGTAGTGTTAGCAACCAGCTGGCAATAGAGACGGCAATGGAGGAAATAGGAAGTAATGCCTCGGGCCCCAAAAATTGAGATCATGCTGCACGCTTCATCTTGAACAATGAACACTCTGGACAGTAGAGGGTAGGTCCTTCAACGTTGTCACATCCATTGGCCGCTACCGCAACCAGAGCAACTGGTTACCTTCTCTCTGCCATCTTATCTGCCTTTTTCCTCATCTACCAACCATATTTTCCCTCTCTTTCTCCCTCTAATTCCATTCCCTTTCAATCCCGTGCTCTTTCTCTCCTCATTCATAATTATTGGAACATAAAATTGGATAGATACGGTAAGCATACCAGTGAAGAATTTCTGTCCAATCTCCGAAAAAAAACACAATGCAGTGGCCTTGAGTTACCAGTACTTGGAACTTCAAGCAATGTCCAAGCGGCATATACACTCTCGGATAAAAGAAATTTCACCGAGAATCAGAGAGAGGGTCACACTGTTCAGTTTTTCTATATTGTCTCCCAACAACTATTTTCACGCACCATATACTCCCCTCTTATCCACGTTGCTGATTAGTTAATTTTTTAATAAATTTAAATTAACTGTTCCCTCCCTAGTGGGAGGGAATTACTCAATTACACCTTTGTCTACGGGTTTTAGGCCCATCAAAGGGTGGACTTGATTATTTACTAACAAACAATAATTCTTGTGGTAATTTATTTATTAGCATGTGTAAATTCTTTGACCATATGTTTGTAAGAGTGTTAATTCATTTGTGTTTGTATTTGTGCGTGCAGGAGTCAAAGACAGAGTTGGAGAGACTCCGGATATAAATTCCAACAGCAGTTCTTGGTTCCATCGTCCTCTCTTCCGGGACTAATTGACCTCTCTTACAAAATCCGGAAGGTTGCTAAGCTTGACTTTCTTGCTTCCTCTTCTGCCTTCTTTGGTGTACTTTCCTCCTCCATCAAGATCGCTTTCCTCCTAGTGGTACGTATCGTTAGTCATCACCGACTTCTTTCTTCACCATCCACCTCTTTCTTAATTTTCTCTATTCTTTTCGAAAAATTTATATGTTTTGTTTCGATTAAATGGCCAAGCATATATGCCCTACCACTTTATTTGATATGCACTATGTGTGATGCAGAATTAATGGATATACACATATATATTATAGCACAGTTGAAACTCCAATATCAGTGGAATCATTGTTTATCATAATAAACAGAACTGTATTCTCGTCAATTCTATATTGGAAATGCATATGGCTAGGATCTAGTAACAGTGGTATTTAATTAACAAAATAATTCATTCAAATTAAGTGAATTAATATGGATTGTGGACGTGTGCAGGTAGTAATATCAGAAAAAATTGAATAACCACCGGAGGCATTGACTATTCTTAAATGATTAGAGACATATGCACAAAGTTGGGGGAATCTTGGGGTGCGTGAGAGGCATCTGTCATGTGATATTGTGTGTGGAATGATCATTGTTTGGTTGGCTTTTCCTCTCGTGTTAATAGAATTTGTGAGCGTCTCCAAACGCTATGTAAGAGAGGCCTCAGGCACGTGATATTGTGTGTGAAATTATCATGCTTAGTTGGTAGGTTTTTCATCTAATCATGATCTTACATGTCAATTTTTGATTCGATAGTGCAAGAAAATTCTACCAAAGAAGTTATTTGGTTTTAGCAGGAAGAGGAACGTTGATGAACTAAATGTTAGAAGTTGGAGTTCTAAATTTAGGGCCCGTTTGGTTCTTAATTTTGTAAAATTAAGTTAAGGGAAATGAAGTTGGTAAAAATAAAGTTTAGATAAAGTAAGTTTGTTGTAAGTTGTTATATTTAGGTGTTTTTTTTTTGTAAAAGTAAATTTGACAAAAAAATTATTTGAATAATAAAGGTTAAAGGTACTTTTAAATATATAATATAGTGTAAATTTATTTTTTCTTTTTTAAAATTCACGTTTTATTAAAGAAAAAATAATTTTTTCCTTCATTTTCCAAAATCACGGTTTAACCAACTTTTTATTTTTTAATAAGATAGTTTGTATTTGGTCAAACATATCTTTTAAAAAATTATGGTTAAAAATAACAATTTTTTTTTAAAAAAAGAGAACCAAACATGCACTTAATCATTAACGGTTGCTTGGGCTAGTTGATGGAAGTTTGTACTTGGTCAAACAATGGTGCATATGAGTTAACGGAGTTATTCTATAGTCTGGTGGTTAAAGCTTTTCGGAGTGATTTCAGCCCCAAAAATCCAAAGTAATATGTGCGTTTCCTTCTTTTGTTTTTTTCGCCCTCCCTAAAAGAAAAACTAAAAACTCACGTCCATTAAAAGTTATAATTGGGTCATACCTCAAATGTGGTTAAGCTCTTTTAATATGGTTTTTTCATATATAAAGATCAAAATCTCAACTTTATTTAAGAAATGTTAATTACCTTGTCAATCAAGTCAATTGACATTGGCAAGTATAAGTATTATCCTTAAAATGCACTAATTGTAACTTAATTACTTCTATGGTTTTTAAGACAAATTTCAATTGTTAAAGTCCTTAACTTCAAAAAGCACCAAGTAAAATATGAATGTTTCACTTTAAATTTTTTCCTAGTTTAAATTATCGATACCCTAACTTTAATTTCTCAGTTTAGCTAATTAACTATGAATAATTGCTCAATATAAGCTATTGTTAGAAGAATCTGAATCCGATTAGAATCCTCAGATCTACGGTGGCCCTTGACCTGATTTGGTTGTCCCAAAAACTTAGACGGTCCAAAGAAGCGGTATTAATCAAATTAGCCGCATTTCTCATCACTTATACATAATCAGAACAAAGTGTTTACAAGGAGAGCTATACTATTTATAAGTGCCTATGAATAGTATGGCTTGGCAAATCTGGTCAAAATTGTACTTTTTTTTGGTAATGAAAGAGGACTAAAGCCCAACAAGAAATTAATTAATCAACCTGAGGACCACAGCCCCATTACATTAGCATCCTTACAAATCAAAGGCTGCACTCCAAAAGGAGTAAAATCAAAATATTACAAATTTTACAACTAGTAGAAAAATAGAGTTTAGCCATAAAATCAGCAATACTATTTGCTTCTCTATACACATGGGATATTTTAATTTGCCAATCCTTGAGAAGCCACTGCTTGATTGCAATCAGAGTCAAACAGCCAGTATCCAATCCATGTTTATGCTTTGAAATCATCATCATTA
Source organism: Adenanthera pavonina (assembly GCA_026686845.1). Classification (NCBI taxonomy): domain Eukaryota; kingdom Viridiplantae; phylum Streptophyta; class Magnoliopsida; order Fabales; family Fabaceae; genus Adenanthera; species Adenanthera pavonina. The sequence goes on from JAIVEN010000017.1 coordinate 19,977,534, forward strand.
AACTAGCTGTGTCCAATTCAATTTCAACTTTTCTATAGCCTCTGCCTCATGCAACTCTTATTGTACTTGTTATATAATATAATCATTTTGAGCAGATATTATTTATGTGAAAAAAATAAAATTTTGAAAAAAAAATTAAGACATAGAACTATTTTTTTCACAAAAACTATAAAATAAACCTCATAAAGTATGCTTTTCATTTTAATTATTAGTCAACGTATTTTTTATGTTATAAAATATTTTGATATATAAAATCAGAAAATGTATATTTAGTACCATCCATTCCACTGTCAATATATATATATATATATATATTATAAATCATTTCCAAAGGTCATCTATATCAGGGGGAAAATTAATTACTACAAAGCTTGTGCAACCTAGCTGACTCTTTCTTTTTTTTTTTTAATCTTAAATTCTTGCTATGAAGAGGATATATGTGGAAGTGGGCATGAAGGTTCACCGTAGATTTGTGTAAATGTAAATAGTGAGTTAAGTGTATACTAAATTTTTCTTAAGAAAAAAATAATTTCGATATCTAAGTGATCATAAAATGTCCACCTGTAAGTGTATGATTGAATATCACACTCACATGTAAGCTAGGTTGAGTAATTCCGAGTTCACCGTCTAAGTTAATACTAAAGCATATCATGAAGCTGCGTTGTCCACATCACCGCTCGTATGCTACACAGTGAAATACGTTGTGTGTCCAACTCCATTAATTATCCTTTGCCATTTTCTTTCTTTGTAGCTAAAAACCTGTTGGCATGATGATGATGATGATGTACATTCAACTGTTTTTTGTGGGCTTGAGTTGGTGAGAGGCTGAGAGCATTGATCAGGCATGTGCATGCGTTGATGTACACTCATTTTTTCACTGTACACAGAGACACAAATCGCTATTAATTCTGTTGTTCAATCCAAATCGAACAACATTAGCGTACTAATGATGATGATTGATTGATTCTGTTTGGTATTTTCTTTAATAACAAATAGTGAAATAATTATTGACGGATTGTGCCTACTGATAATTTTTTTCCTGTAAAAAGGGTGAAAATAATATACAACATATTCATATATATATATATATAGACGTACACACACATATTAAATTTATTTGTAATTCTATGTTTACTATTAAAACACAGAAATTATATATTTTTTAATGATAATATAATAAATAGGTAAGTGAAGTAGAACTTATATTATACTACTCTTACTGTGAATTATATATTTTATTTTGATTAAAAATTAGAAGTCACCGTGCGTTAGTAAAGAAATTATTATTTTATACACGTTCTCAAACAATGATCATAATATAAATAGTAGTATCTGCAGCATGCTTATTTCAGAGCTAATTTTCATCAACACAAAATAGAAAAAAAACTCAAACTTTCAAAACCAATGAGCATAACATAGACCAGAAACAAACTCTGTAATGTCAATAACTCAGACTAGGGAAATCTTCAGCTGAAATCACGCTCACGCTCCGTTTATTGTTCTTCTTCCCCACACGGTACCAAACGATGACGCTGGCCCTTTCCTCTTCATGTATACGTCCATGCTCAACAACGAAAGTCTCTAACTAGCTTCCTCTGTGTTTCTTGCTCCTCTTCCAATGCTAAACCAAATAGCTACTTTAACACGTTTGGATCACCGCTTGCACATATGAGCTGATTAGCTGACACATCCACATTTATTCGTACACGTATGTATTACCAATGTCAGGTATATCAAACTTCGTCGGTACCATATCTCTCATCCGGAGCACCTTCTTACACTTTTTTTAATCTTATTAGTTATTATGTTGAATAAAAAAAATGACTAAATTTTTTTATACTCATTATCAAAATCAATATATTATAATTTTTATAACAAAAAATTATAATTTTATTAGCCAAAATATCTAAGTAACAATTTTTTTAAACCTTAAATTTTTTTTTTCTGATAGTTTTTTAATTATTATTAATATATATATAATCAATCAATACTAATATACAGAGTGTATTTCCCTTCTCTGTATAAAGGAGTATTGACTGTTGAGAGGCATAAACAAAAGCTTGTTTGTGAAAGCATTTATGTGTTTCATTCTTGTCATTCTCTTGGATGTTAGTAGAGGCTTTGGTTAGTGGTGAGAGTTTCATTGTGTTGATTTATAGCTTCATTTTAAATGTTCTTCAAGGCTTCTTACTTTTTGTTTTTTTGTCTTTGGCCTTTCCAATCAAATTATTTGATTGATTTTATATATATTAATATCACAGCTATGAATATATATAGTAATAAATTATTTTGATTTTATTAATATATATATTAATTTATCTTTAATTTGAAGGATCAATATGAATACACACATATCTTTTTTGCTATTTTTAACTAGTTCCATCCATACAGCTTATAGGAGTTGGGACCACTTCAGAGACAATCTTACCACAACACCACATGTCCCTACTTGCAAGAGTAAGCTTACCTGCGTTTATTGCACACACATGTTAATGATGGTATTGTCGTCTACAATAAACTACATCTACATCTTCACACCCATCTTCTACACTACGCTATTCTCAACTATTCTCTAACCAAATCATTCAAGAAACACATAACATGTTACACATATGTGTGACTTCTCTACATATCTGATTATCTTATACGATCTCTGTATTTCAGTATTTGTATCGTAATTTCTATCTATATATACATAATGTAATACTTTAATTTTAAATATAAATTTAAATACAACGTTTCTAGTGTAATATGCAGATGATCTGTAGATATAAATTTGCATGGAAGTGTGGTCAGTTAGACAGACCCTGTCCATTGTTCATACGTATCCTTGTAAATTCATCATTGACCCAATCAATCGCTTCAATCTCATATCACTACTACTACACATATAACCAAAAAGAGGTGCATTCTCTAAAGGTCTTAGTTACTACATAATGAATAGGATTATATACTATAAGTCACGCACATGGAATGAGGAAAGACTATAAATAGGTAAACACCGAATAAATATCATATTAATGTGTCACATTCTTCTACATATATTATCATGCAAAATGGGGAATGAGATATACTCCCTCTAATCCTTAATATAAGATTCTTTTAACCGAATCACGCGGATTAAGAATTGAAATTAAAACTAATTAACTACCTCAATTTCTTTAAAAATCCCAATATTTTTTCAAAACTACCCATATTTAATTTGTCTCTCTTTCTCTTTGAATACATTAAATAGGGATATTTTTCTTGAAATGTATAATAAATACTACCTTATATATTGTAAAAGGTCTTATATTTAGTATCAAGATAAAAGATCATATATATAGAACTGGGGGGAGTATAATATTCTTTGTCTATCCCTGGTTCCCGATTTACTCGACTTTTGAATCGATAAAGAATCATGTTGAGCCTTAATATGAAAAAGCTAGGTCGCGTGTAAGTGTATCCAATATGCTAACACAGCTGTTTTAGGTGCAAAGTTTCAGTCATAAAACGTCATCGTCCCTGGCATGCAACCCCATGATATTCCCCATTTTGAGGATATCTTTAAGGCTTTCCATTCTCCCACAACTGTCTTCAGTCTTCACCCCCAAATTGGCAACCATGTTCTGCTCTGCTCGTGTTTTCCATCGTCTTACTACTCTTGTTTCATACACGATATATCACATCTCATACCTCTCTTACGTACCCCAAGATTCCCCCATGTCTTACCACGTCAATACGTCATCCTTTCTCTAACCACTAATACCCAAGTTTAAAAATGACACATAATTGGACTCGCATGTTTTATCTTTTTATGGTGACGTTATATCTCATTATTAAAAAAAAAATTACTTTTTGAAAATAACTTATTTTTTATGCATTTAAAACATTAAAATGGATAACATCATTATATTTTTAGACACTTTATCTCTCTTATTTTAGACACTTACAATATTTTGACGTTTTTCCATCTCAGACACTTCACTATTAATCACTCTAAGTGTTTGTTGAAAAAAAAAAAAAAGCTTCGTCCATCCCTTCAACTTCTTTTTGAGTTAGCTTTATGCAAGTGACATGAATGCAAAAGATTTTTTGTTTGGGCCATTGAAAGGTAAGACTGTGAAACTAGAAACTAATTTAGAAAAAATAAAAAAGGAAAAATAATTACTACATCAGTTCATCCTCATATCACCGCTTTCATGAAATGATTAAACGGCAGTCCAAATAAGAAACAAAGCAACCGTTTGCTTTCGTTGCTGAGCAGAGAAGTTTAACAGGAAAAAGAAAGAGCCACCGTGATCATTGCTGAGGATTGACGGTAGCATGCGGGGAAGAATAACATGCGCAATACAGAGCGTATTTCCCTCCTCTATATAAAGGAATGTTGAGATTTGAAGGGCAGAACGGAGAGTATGATCCATTAGAGGAAGAGAGAAGGGAGAACGAGAAGGAGGAGGAGGAGGAGGAGGAGGAAGAGGAGGAAGCGACCGAAAGTGAGTGAGAGGCTCTGCGAGGGAGAGCTTGCGAGAAAGGGGGAAGAGAACAGCGATCGAAAGGAACGGGAAGAAAAGGCTACAAAGAGTGAGTGCCATTTTCTTACATTGTTTTACTGTCATTCACCAACATGGGTTACCTTCGTTTGTTTTGTCTTTGGCCTTTCCAATCAAAATTTTGGATCTTTGTATTTTTAGAATCTCTACCAAAGGTAGGCATTGAGTTGAGTTTGTATATATTCATAGTATGTTTAGTGTTTGACAAGACAAAACAAAAATTCCTGAGTTCACAACCTTTTCGCATGATAAAATGTGGACACTGTAGCTTTTGAAGAAGTTGGCTGAGTTACGGAAAGCTCTACCGACAATGAAGCACTTTTCTGCATTCTATTTTTATGTGATTTTCAGGTATTCACAAGTAGGAGTCGTCCCTGGGCTTCTTGAGCAGTAGTGTTAGTGACCAACTTGCAATAGAGACGGCGATGGGGGAAATAGAAAGTAATGTTTCAAGTCGCAAAAACTGAGATCATGCTGTAAGCTTCATCTTGAACACTCTGGGAAATGGGTTCGTACGTCCACCGGAGATATGCATATGAGGGTAGCTACTTCCATGTTGCCACATCTATTGGCTGCCACCACAAAATGGTCGTTGTTTACCTTCTCTTTGCTTTCTGCAGCTATCTTATCTGCCTTTTTCCTCATGTACCAACCATATTTTCCCTCTCTTTCTCCCTCTAATTCGATTCCCTTTCAATCCCATGCTCTCTCTCCTTATTCATAATTTATCGGGTACTTTATTCAATAGCATGTGTAAACTCTTAAGCCATATGTTTGTATGAGTGTTAATTCGTTATTGTTTGTATTTGTGAGTGCAGGAGTTGAAGGTGAGTTGGAGAGACTTTGAATAAACTCCAACCGCAATTCTTGGCTCCATCTTCCTCCCTGCTCTTGGGGGATTTATTTACTCCTCTCTCAAGCTTACAATATCTGCAAGGTTGATAAGCTCGGTGTGCTTTTCTCCTCAGTGCGTGGAGGTCGCTTTCCTCCTAGCGGTACATATCGTTATTAGTCGATCGTCCCCATCCACCTCTTTCTTAATTTTCTCCTCTTTTCCATAAATTTATGTATGTTTTGTTCCGATTAAATGCGAAGCATATTGGCTCTGCTACTTTATTTGATATGCACTATGTGTGATTGATGCAGAATTAACGGATATACATATATATTAGCACAGTTGAAACTCCAATATCTCGGGAATCATTGTTTATCATAATAAACAAGTACTGTATTCTCGTTAATTCTATATTGGGAATGCATGGCAAGGATTTAATAATAGTGGCAATTAATTTATAAAATAATTCATCCAAATCAAGTGAATTAATATGGATTGTGGATTTGCGCAGGTGGTAATATCAGAAAAAAGTGAATAATGGCTAGAGGCGTTGTGAGATTGTGTATGGATTAATGATCATGGTTGGCTGGCTTTTCTTTTTGTGTTAATACACTACCAAAAATTTGACTTTCGGCGGTGACAAAAGTCGCCACTGAAAGAAGGAATATCACCGCCAAAAGTTTTCAGCAGCGACATTTTTGCTGCCACCATGTCGCCGCCACAAATCTCGTTACCGAAAGTTTGGCGACGATAAAAATGTCGTCGCCAAAAGTTGACATTTAGTAACGAAAAGAGTTGTCGCTGAAAATATAAATTGTCGCCGCCAAATATTTCTCATTTGGCGACAACATTTAGTTGCCGCTGAAAGCGTCATTTAGCGATGACATTTAGGCGACAACATTTAATTGCCGCTGAAAGCGTCATTTAGCAATGAAATTTAGTCACTGCTGAAAGTCGTTTGGCCATGCCATCACCATGTCAGCCACTGGACCCCGCCACGTCACCATCGCCGGACGGCCGCCACGTCACCACTCATATCACCACTGCCACATCATATACTTGTTTCAAATGTGCGTTCGCCTTGGTTCGAACCCATGACCTCTTGCTTGCAATGCTTTTGTGTTTACTCTCTTGCCAGTTGAGCTGAAATGCACCTGCAGTTTTTATATGAGATATTAAATATATATTGTTTATCTACACACTAATACACACATATATATTTATAAATCAATATTATTATTAAAAAATACACATATATTTTATTTTCAATTATTAATATCGTTAAATATTTTATTTATATACATATATATTTATATTTATATGAATATTTATATTATATTTTTTTATTTTATGTTATGTCATATCATATAATATATCATATATATCATATATTATATTATTTGATAAGTTATATTATATATATATGCTTAATATATATATATATATATAATATATTGTAATAGAAAATTGTTAAAAAATCATTAAAATAAATATTATAATTTTGATTGTCATATGATTTTAAAAAATGCAATAAATTCAATATATTATAATTCAGATAATAAAAAATAATTAAAAAGAGTGAGAGGATGAGAAAAACAGAATTAGCCAATATTTATTTTCTAAATATTGTTACTTATTTTTTAGGAAAATATATTAACAACACATAATCCTTCTTTCTCTACGTGATATTACTTAATTAGACTTTTATATTATGAGAAAATATCCACACTACCAACACCTATAAGAGTTTGGGCTGAGAGTCTCAATCATAGTATGATAGATTATTCTCTTGGATTAACTATTGATAATTGTCTTAGTACATTATTACTTCATCAAAATTATTATTGGTAATAAATAATATTAATATTAATTTATATGTTAAAAATATTAGAAATTAAATTAACCTAATAAGAATTCCTCCAAATATAGGGTTGATCACATTAAATAATTAGGGATTAGTTTATCTTCCTAATTTTTTTTTTTGGAGTTATCAATCCCTTTATGAATTAAAAAAAATTATCCTAATAAGAATAACATATTTCATTAATTAGAATCAGGAAAAGTAAAAATAAATATAGATAGAATTCAATATTCAACATTTCAAATCTTTAATCTCCGGTTGAGATAAAGTACTTTCAAAATGTCCAGAATATTTTACATGAAAAAATAGTAAAATACTTTATCTTTAAATAAAGATGCTAGATAATATAAAATATATATTAAATATCTAATTACTTATAATAAAAATGTATAAATAAAACACAATTATTATTTTAATATGTTATTTATTAATTTTTAAAATGAAAATAGCAAAAATTCACAAAATTAACTTTGGCGGCGACATTAAAAAGTCGCCACCGAAAGTCTTACTTTCAGTGGCGACATCAGTAAGTCACCGCCGAAAGTAAGACTTTCGGCGGCAACTGAAAACAATCGTTGCTGAAAGTATAACTTTTGGCGGCGCTAAGAAAAAATCATCGCCGAAAGATTGACTTTCAGCGGCGACTTCTTTAGTCACCGCTGAAAGACGAACTTTCAGCGGCGACTTATTCAATCACCGCTGAAAGACGGACTTTCAGCGGTGACTTGTTCAATCGCCGCTGAAAGACGGACTTTCAGCGGTGACCTTTTTTAGTCGCCACTGAAAGATGAACTTTCAGCGGTGACTTGTTCGATCGCCGCTAAAAGAAGGACTTTCAGCGGTGACCTTTTTTAGTCGCTGCTAAAAGATGAACTTTCAGCGGCGACTTGTTCGATCGCCGCTGAAAGACTGACTTTAAACGGTGACTTTTTTTGGTCGCCGCTGAAAGTGTATTTTCAGCAGCGACTCTTTTAGTTGCCGCTGAATGGCGGACTTTCAGCGGTGACTTTTTTTAGTCGTCGCCGAAAGTCGTCACTGAAGGTCTATTTTTTTGTAGTGATAGAATTTGTGAGCAACATCAGAAGGCTACGTAAGAGAGCATCAGGCATGTGATATTGTGTGAGATTGTCATGGTTGGTTTTTCCCTTTCGTGTTGATCTAATTTGTTATCAAGAGCATACATATGCTTGATGTGAGGAAGATGCTCAAATGGGAGAAACTACCAAAGATAAGTTTGACATACATGGCGTTGGCAATACATACGTCTACGAATAAACGTAGATATTTTCCATCAAATCAGCCCACATGTCAATTTCTGATTCAAAGGTGCAAGAAAATTCTAACAAAGGAGTTATTTGATTTTAGCAGGAGAGGAATGTAGACGACGTTAGTTCGAGCGTATGAGTTTGAGTTGAGTTTTATATTTAAGCATTAACGGATTAGAGCACATTTCGATTTCAGCTATATAAAAGTAAGATAAAATAAATAAAATTTATAAAAATAAAATTTGGTAAAAGTAAATCTACTGTAAGTTGTTATGTTTGGATTTTTTTTTTTTGCAAAAGCATTTAGTTTGACCAAAAACTTATTTGAATGATAAGAGTTAAAAATACTTTTAGATATATAATATAAAGTCAATATCTCCTCATTTTCTAAAACCATGGTTTTGCTAACAAAAAAGAAATTATCTCCCTTCTTTTCTAAAATCATAATTTAACCCAGTTTTCATTTTTTTAAATGATAGTTTATGTTTGACAAAACAGATTTTTTTAGAAAACCAGAATTAAAAGGGAAAATGATACTTGACGACCAAAATTTTTAAATAATACTATTTTAGGACAAAAAATTTAAAAATAACAAAAAAGGACCATAATTTCAAATTAATTAAAATTTTAAATACGAAATGACTTAAATGCTCTTATTAAAAAGTTTTACACTCAATATATGCTTTTTACTACTCGCCTTTCACCATATGACATTAAACTTCCCCAATTTTATACTAAACATATTATCACAATGAAAGAATTCAATTCGGGAAGTTTAGTGTAAAATCGGAGAAATTAAGTGTCAAATTGTGAAATATAAATAGTAAAAAGTGGAAGTTAAGTGTAACATTCTGAGACTTGTCCAGTGTAAAATCAGGGTTCTTCAGTGTCAAATCATGGAACATGAATAGTAAAATGCAGAAGTTGAGTGTAAAATTCTGAGAGTTGAATTTTTTAGTGTGTTCAATGTAAAATCGAGGAAGTTCAGTGTCAAATCATGGAAGACGAGTAATAAAAAGCAGATGTTGAGTATAAAACTTTTTAACAGGGGCATTTAGATCATTTTCTATTTAGAATTTTGATCAATTTGAAACCATAGTCTTTTTCTGTCATTTTCGAATATTTTTGTCTTAAAATGGTATTGATTAAAAGTTTTGGTCTACAAGTATCATTTTCCCTAATTAAAAATCATTGTCTGGTTGTGAAAAATGTTCAGAATTTTAGCACACATGCAGCGAAAAACCATCAAGAAATTTCCTCCCATAGATCTGTCAATGTTGTTTAGATTGAGATGTAGAAAAAAAATTTACCTCCAATGCAACCATCGGTCAGCTCCCTCTACCAGTATCCACACGAACGATGAATCTAACTCGAACGACTTGTTAGCACCTCTGTTTGTGAACGCCCATACGTCCTTATTGTTCATCCGTACAGCCACTATTCGTCGTTCGTCTGTACAGCTGTTGTTCGTCATTCGTCCATACAACCTCCCTCTCTAAATGTATGGCCGCTCTCTCTTTAAGGTGATTCGAAATTTTGTGTTGATTCTGTACCCTAGTCTATGTCAATATATAGATACGATTTGACATTTATTTAATTTAAATCAATAATTTAAATTAAATCAAATATTAATTAAATAGATTAGTTTGAATTTAAATCTATCAAATAGATTAAATTTAAACTAACTATATAATCTTTATCCAGAATCAAATCTAGATTTAATTTATCATATAAATCAAATTTATATTATTAGTTTAAATTCAAATTTAGAATCAAATCTAAATTAAATTTAGATTATGACATTAGTTTAAATTTAAATCTATCATATAAAATTAAATTTAAAACTAATTAATTTAAATAATATATATATTTCAAAATAATATAACATATTTCAAATATATATCTATATATTGAATTTTATAATATATATATATATATAAATTCAATCACTCTAAACTAAACATTAAATTCAGTGAATTTAGACACATTTTAGATTTAATGAATCTGGACATTCTAGCTTGAGTTGGCCCGTTCTTATGTACGACCCTATAAACCCATATGATGTTGGCAGTGGGCTAATAATACTATTGGACCTACAAGTCACAAGTGGCCTCTAACAAGACATTGTGACTACCCAAAATCATATGAGATCGTTGATCCGATGTAACCTATCATATAACCCGATCACATCCCTTTTGTCTCATGATATATGGGTCAAGTATGAGGCACAGAAACGTCATCCTCATTTTAGTCATCCATCACTTTCTCGATCTCTAAGCAAACTGACAGAACAAATAGAAACTCTTTTATTCTAACACGGCCATGTATTTCTCAATCACATTTATCGAGGGGCTCAGATATATCTCTCCATTAATTAAAAGAACAAATTTCATCTTGATCATTCATCTTCCTCCACATAAGTTCCACTATACACGATCATAGCATTTATGATCTCCCGATTAAAGGTGACTTTTGACTATGCTAAAGTATAGTGTTTCCCATGTAAGAAGCCATGATTATCTCAAGTCTGATGGCTTAGTGACACGGTTATATATGAGATATGCTTATAACTTAATCCACACAGCTATCTTATGACAGGTTGATCCAGTGCATATTCTCTAATAGGAGCTTATGATTTTGATTTGTATCTTCATACATAATTATCAATCAAAATCATACTAGCCTTAGTTCATCATTGTTCCCACAAAGATGATTGACTAGGGACATTTAGAATAAAATAATTTATCCAAGGATATTATTATAAAGAAAATATACAAATACTATAATAATGTATAAAAAACACATTTTTTTCATAATAAAGAACAATGTTCATAATATAATGATTGGCCTATGGCACAATCTCCAACAAAAAAAAGTACACCAAACAAGCCCTAAGTGGGTTAGTTGATGGAAGTTTATACTTGGTCAAACTATTGTGTATGAGTTAACGGAGTTATTCTATAGTCTCGTGGTTATGCCACTAAATCAGCTCACACATGTCATAGCTTTTCGGAGTACATAAAAACACTACATAAAAATACTGTTTTCCTGTACATGCTTTAGAGAATTCGGTTGAATATAAAAGAATGATTTTCTTCCATTTTTTTTTTCTCTTCAAGCTAGATTGATAATTTCCCTCTTTGGGAAGAAAACACGATAAAAAGAGGGGCGTGATTTTAGCCCAAAATTTCAAAGTAGTCTCTCCATTTTCTTCTCTTTTTTTCTAAAAGAAAAACTAAAAACTCAATCTCCAAAGCAATCTACTTTCTCTTGCCACAAAAAATTATGAAGGATAATGGAAAAGAGAATTCCCCAGCATTCCTGCTATGGGGTTCAGAATGATTGAGAGGAGAATAAGGTTATGTTTGGTATGCTGGATTAGTAAGATGGAAAAGGAAATAGAAAAGGAATCCTAAAAAAAGTGGGTTTGGTGATTCAAAATTCGGATTACTGAGAACTTATCAGATTCCACTAAAATTGCCTGAATCTATTTCCATCATATTAACAATGGAATTGGTGGGATTCCATGGAATTATTTTTGGAGACCTCGTTGCCCCTCAAAATAGCTCATTTGGTCTTCACCTCCATTGCTCCTCTAGCCCTTGTCGCACATCTGCCCGCCTCATGATCTCCAAACTCCCGATGTTATCATCCCCAGCATTAGTTTCCTTTACCTCTTCTTCGATCTTCATCTTCTTCTTCTTGAATGATGATATTCACCTTCTCAGCTTTTGACTTCAACATCCACCATTAACAGCATTCTTCTCTAGTGACGATGCTCCCTGTAGTGATGATTTGCTTTGAAATTTCACAACCTTTCCCCCTTTGTCGTCTTCTTCATTGACTTTTTCTACATCTCGACCTGCTTTGAAATTTGGCTCTTGTTCTTACTTTGAAATTTTATTCTGAAGTTTTTGGTTTTCATCTTTCGATTTGAAATTGAAAATGGGTTGCGAAATCAAACTTGGTCCTTGGAGGATTGTGAAATTGTTTGGAGGTGGGTCTTGGTTGGGTTTTGAGAGTTTTTGGTGGGTTATGAAATTGATGGGAGGATTGTTAAATCAATGACCACAGCTAGTGATGGCAGAGAAGATGGACGGACAACAATATTGATGATGATGGTAGGTGATAGATCTAGGCTTTTTTTTTTTAAATAAAAATTCCAGGTACATTTTAGTCTTTTAAATAAAAATATACATATTAAATGAAAATTATATTAGGATTCTATATAGGATTCCATATACATACCAAACATACTTTTAAAACTTATTCTCATTCTAATTCCCACTCCTTTTCCTATTCCCATTCCATTAAAAATCATTCTATCATAGCATATCGAAACTTAAAGGAACTCTTTGATTGATTGATTAATTTTAGCTCTTTTAATTTTTTTTATATAGGCCTGAAAATCTTAACTTTATTTATGTTCATATATTATCTTATCATTCAATTCAATCAAGATTGGTAAGTATAAGTATTGACTTTTTTTTTTTGCCACAACAATATAAGTATTGACTTTAAAAATCACTAATTGTAAATTAATTATTTCAATGATTTTTAAGAGAAATTTCAATTTTTAAGTCCTTAATTTTGAAAAACACTAATTGATCAAATATGAATGTTTAACTTTAAATTTTTTCTTTGTTTAAATTATCCATACCCTAACCTTAATTTTTTCATTTTAGTTAGCTATGAATAATTGCTTATTAATTATAAAATATTGTTAGAAAATTATGATTAGAATACTGAATTCAACATTGGTCCTTTGTAACATCTTAAACCTCTAGGACCTAAACCACACACCATCAAGTAAGGAAAACAACAAAAGAAGACAAGTTAATAGGGTGGCACTACAGTGAAGGGGTCTGGAGCCGTGACACAAGGACGTTCTAGACCAAACAGAAGAAGAGATAGAACAGCGCGGTGTCAGGGCCACAGATTAGGTGCCACAATGCCAATGACAGTAATTACATCAGATATTTTCTTATGCAACTGACTAACTTCCAAAGTGCATAACTTTTCACTCTGATCTCTAATTCACCCAATTCTAAAGCCTACAAGTCATCATACTCCTAATCTAACTTCCAAAGTGCACAACTTTTAGTCCAAATCACTACAAAACACTTCTATATGGAGATTTTGGGCACCCGAAATCAAAATAGTCAATTTTAGACTAAAACAACCATTTCACTATGAAAGCAATTCTAACAAATCACAATTGACCTAAAAGACATGTTCAAGGAGTCACCATCCTAGTAGAACCATTCCACCAGATTTTTTACCCCCTTGATCCTCAATTTTGTACTGATGGATTATGTACCCAAATCACAAATCTAAGACCCATGATCCCAACCAAGCTTACAAACAAACCAAACTTACCAGAGGGAATGTGGAACCATAAGTTCCAAGCCCAAAACAACTAGGCAATGAGATTTAAGGCATTACAAACTACATATAGAACGTACCATGCACACATCATATCACATACACCATCATAGCCCCAAAAGCCATCCGATAACCAATCAAGAAGTGAAAAAGGGTTATACATCCATGCAACCTATAGGACATGCGAATACACAACATGATACGCTTAGCAATACACAAACACTACAAATAGCACTTTACTAACAGAACGATAAGTAACAATGACAACAATGGGGACAATCTTAGACACCCATAAGCACTCTTAATCCTCCTTGGATGTTCCCTCCTTGGTCCTTTCCTTACTAGTACTGGATCCTTCATTTGAGATTGTTAGCCATGGGGTGAGATGTACGTCCTAATAACTAGGGATTTACATATACATACAAATATAATCATGCTTTAATAACAATTTTAATACAATGCTCACATGAATGCAATGCACATGATATAAATAGTCACTAAATGACTATTCGTGTGTTTAGATACAATGCTCACAATTCAGTACACCTTCTCTAAATAAGTATCAATACAAGGCTAGAATTATGAGTTAGTTACTATGACAAGGTAATTGTAACTAGTGGCCCCCTTACAACAACCCATGATGGTTGATTTTGGGGTCACCACCTAACTCTTCTCCCAATATTAATAACCTAGCTAAAAGCCACTACACTAAAAGTTGGATCATGATTTTCCTTCTCCTAAATTATCTAAATTGGTGGCTATTTAGACAAGGTGCACCCCAATTCACAAATCACCTAATTAGTCTCCTGATCATAGGATAACTATTTAGTGACTCAAATAATATAAATCACACCGCCTAAATATAAGGCCTCATGCGCTATTTGGCATATTAATATACCATGTGATATAAAGAGCATTATCACCCAAACCATATATCTCTACACAATGTACCACTAGTGACAATACCCGATACATGCTAACATATCATCACATGTTATTCTCTATGGTGCTAACATGCCATATGATCATATACAATAAACCATGGGGTGCATGTCAATCATTTCATATCAACATTTATCATACTTATATATATCTTGTTTACTACCATCATAATGTCATTTTCATCATAAATCGAGATAGAGATAGAGAATTCATGTAACCACACATATTATGATATGAAAATGAATGACTATATCCATGATAAGAGGCATATCATGATATGAAAGAGAGAAACATATACATATATAACATGTGTATATCATGATATGAAAAGGATTAGATGCATATATATAATCATTCAAAAAATATAGAAAAGACACTATGATTTTCTCAATCGTCTGAACCCACTCGACATTACGGTAGGCCAAAAAGAACAACAATCACTACAACATAACAAAAGGATGCAATATCATATTACCACATTGCCATAAACCAATACATGCAATCTAAATCGTAATCACCCATCCATTCTAAACAAGGAGTCCATAAATCAAACATCAACATAACTACTTACCAACTAATTCAATGCTTTTCAAATACTTCCCAGAGTTAAGAGATCCCAATTGAGTAAGTAAACAACCTATTCAACACCAAATTCCCATTACCAACATAATTTATCAACTATTAGTATATTCAATTGTCATCCCAAAGCACAACACGAATGAAACAAAGCTTTGTCAAGCAAACACATACATCAAAGTACCAAAAACAACTCATGAAATCAAAATTGAGCCAGATAACTTCGAATTCCTAATAATATCAAGAGTTAAGGATTAGGATTTGGTGATATATCACTTAAACACTTAAAATCTTTAACACAAAGCTTATACACATCCCATAACACATCAATAAAGCATTTAAACTCATTTTAATCAGTGAAAATACAACTTAAGTCGAAAGTTACTTCCATTAAAAACCACCAAATAATTCAAAGAAAATGGAGAGGAGGAAGAAGTAAACCACTCACCCACAAGATTTAAGCTTCTCCAAGGCCAAAATCACATCTTCAGACCGGCCAAACCCTAGTAGAGCACCGAAATTTCCTCTGTTTTTCCCTTCCTTCATTAGATGGTTCGTCTTTTGACTTAAACTGAATTTGTGACTAGAGCCGCAATGGCACTTAAGCTTGCCACGGCACGAGTCATCATTGACTTGGCCTAGAAGCCCACTCAAACGTCTATACTACGATGTCCTTACACCTCGTCACGGCGTCACTGATTTCTGCCTCTTTATTCCTTTTTGCTCAATTATGAATCTTCCTCCGATCCTGCACTATTCAACAATGTCCTTCTTAGAATTAGGAAATAAGGTTGTTATATTCTTAACCTAATTTGGTCATCCAAAAAAACTTACACAATCCAAATGAGCAATATTAATCAAATTAGCCATACTCTTCAGGCCTAGCTAGTACAAAATCCAAAACAAAATGTTTATAAGAAAAGTTATATGATTTATATGCACTTGTGTATACTATGGCTTCCTAAAAATTTTAAGATATGTATATTGATTAACCAAATTAGGTCAAAATTATACTTGTTATTTAGGGTTAACATTATACTTGCTATATTAAAATTTTGAAAAAAAAAAAGACATAGAACTATTTATTTTTTTCTAAAACTATAAAATAAACCTTAAAAAGTGTGCTTTTCATTTTAATTATTAGTCAAAGTATTTTTTATATTATAAAAAATTTTGATATATAAAATCAAAAAATTTATATAGTATCATCCATTCCACTGTCAATATATATACACACACATATATAAATCATAAATCTCTTTACCAAAGGTCATCTATATTGGGGGAAAAATCAATTATTACAAAGCTTGTGCAACCTAGCTGATTTTTTTTCCTTTTGTTTTTGAAATTCTTGCTGTGAAGATATAAGTGGATGTGGGCACGAAGGTTCACCAAAGATTTGTGTAAATGCAAATGCATGGTGAGTTGAGTTTGCACAAAAAAAATAATAAAATAATTAACTCAGATATCTAAGTGATCATAAAATGTCTACTTGTGCATAAAGTGCATGATTGAATATCACACCCACGTGCGAGGTGGAGTACTTACAAGGTCACCACCTAAGTTAATATTAAAGCATATCATGAAGCTTCATTATGCATTACTATTTGCATGCTATACAGAGAAATGCTTTCTCTGTCCAACTCCAATAATATTCTTTGACATTTTCTTCCTTTGTTGCTAAAATCCTATTAGTATGATGATGATGTACATTCAACTATTTTTTGTGGGCTTGGGTTGGTCATGAGAGGCATCAGGCATGTACATGCATTGATGTATGTTCATTTTAATTTCACTATCAATTCTATTGTTCAATCCAAATGGAACAACATTAGTACTGATGGTGACGATTGATTCTATTTTGTATGTTCTTTAATAGCAAAAATTGAAATAATTATTAACAGTTTGTGTTAAATTTATTTATATTTATTTTTTCGTGATCATAATGTATTCAGTATAAAACCGGGAAAACTCAATATCAAATCATGGAACCTGAGTAGTAAATAGCGGAAGCTGAGTGTCAAACTTTTAAATAAAGATAGTTAGATCATTTCCTATTTAAAATTTTGATCAATTTAAGATCGTGGTCTTTTTCTATCATTTTAGATGTTTGTCTCACTTTTGCAAAGCTCTTTTCTTGTGGATGTTTGTCTCACACTTTTGTTGTATTTTAATTTCAATTTCTTAGATAATGGCTGGAAAGGAAGAAAACCATGGGAAAAGGTCCAAGATTTCCTAACTTGAGCAATTCTATGTAGTGAGCATTTGTGTGAAATGAAGCCTACAAGAAAAGGATTGCGAAGGAGAAAGTTAGTATGAAAAAAAAAATTACAATGTGGACATCACGAAGCATTCTCTTTTGTTTCTACAAAGAAGAATCTTGTGAAGGAGAAAGTCAAAATATCGAAATAGCAACAATTGGATATATAAGTCACATGTGTATGCAACTATCAATCATCAGAAGAAAAGAAGAAAAAAACTAGAAGTTCCATCATCATCTCTCTGTCATAATTAAAAGCCAAAACAAAACTGCTAATATATATATAAACAAGATAATCATGTTTAGAATGTTCACTATTTGAAACGTGGATCATTATTTAATGTTTCAATGAAGATGATGATGATGCTAAGAGGGGTACTTAGGTTCCTAATACCACAGAGTAAATGAAGAAAGTGTATATATATTTAAAAAAAGATAAAAGATCAAAAAACTAAAATGAACAAATTGGACTTGAAATTGACTTTGTTTTAGCGTTTTAGGAGAATTAGGTTCCCATCAAGAGGGAATTTAATGTTCAATCAGTTTCTTTTGAAACTTTGAAACTCTGATTATGCCTCTGATTTACATATATAGCTAGAATAATTACCATTACCAATTAACTCACTACTTATTTTGATGTTTTCAGCTTATCAGAAGCCATTAATCACATCCTTCAAGGAGCACAAAACAAAACCTTACAATGCCATTACTAGCAAAAAGAAGCATCTTTTCAAGGAGATAACAACATCAGAAGTAAAAGTAAATAAATTTTAGTGGCCATTGTTGACGATGAAGGAGTCTTCATTACTGTGATAAGATTGGTTATGGCAGGCCCCCAGAGGATGTAGTGAGCGAAGCAAAAGCAAGGTTGAAAGAGAACTTGGAGGAAAATGCTAGAAAAATTCACAATTTTGTCTTCTGTGGTCACTGACTTATCATTATCTTCATCAGATGAAGAATCTGTATTTTCCCCAAGAAAGACATTGGCAAGGTCTGGAAGGTGCAGTAGGTCCTTATAAGCTATTAAGCCAGAATGGTAAGAAGAGCATAGGCTATAATGTGCCACCCCAAGAGCTTTCTCTAGTTGCTATAATGATTCAGGCCATTGGCATTGCTCACAGAGTGAACTATTTGTGGCATTGTCACATTTTCGAATCATTGCTTAAGGTGTTTAGAGAACACTTAGAGTTGTATGCCTAGATGATTAGGGGCATACATAATTAAGATGGCTCAGAAGCTAGAAAAGGCACACTCAAATGAAAGGAAACTATTTTTCTTCAATTGCTTGCTTTTTCAACTCAACCAATGTGGCCTATTTATACTGGTCCTAGAGGCCATGTAAAAAGACTAGAATTTAAGATAGAAATAGGGGTTATGAAGGAGCTACACAACTCTTTATTTGGACATTATGAAGGGGGTTACATAATTATTTATGAAGGAGTTATTGGAATAAGGCAATTATGGAGCATCTATGAGCATTCATGGAGCATAAAACATTTCATCAGTTTCATCTGTTACATCCTCCTCGGGATGGATAGGACTCGCCTCAAGTCAGATTCGGCATCACTGTCAAGGTAAGGAGATAAGTCAGCAACGTTGAAGGTAACAAAGACTACATAGGTGCCAGGTAGCTCCACTTTGTAGGCGTTATTGTTTATCTTTTGCACAATCTTGACCAGACCATCAACTCTAGGAGACAAGTTGGCATTTGACTATTTAGGAAAACGTTCTTTTCTCAAATGTATCTAAACCAAGTCTCCCACATTAAAGGTCTATTGTCTCCGATGCTTGTCTCGCTGAGTTTTGTATCTCAAATTCTTATGGATTCTCTCTCAGACTTGCTCATGTAACTTCTTGATTTCCTTTGCCCTTTGATCTGCATCAGCGTTATAATGTTGCTTTTCAAACAAAGGAGTTAAATCGGCTAAGTAGACGATTACCATAAACTACTTCAAATGGACACCTCCCAGTGGCTTGATTAATTTAGTTATTGTAAGCAAACTCAACCTGTGCAAGACAAGATCCTACTATTTTAAATTCTTCTCAACATAGCTTCGGAGGAGGTTTTTGAGAATTTGGTTCATTGCTTCAGTTTATTCGTCCTTCTAGGGATGGCTAGCACTGCTGAATTGAAGCTTGGTTCCCATCTTTTTCCATAAAGTCTTCCAAAAGTGGTTTAAAACCTTGACATCACGATATGAGGTGATCATCTTAGGAATTCCATGGAGACGAACAATCTCTCTAAAGTATGAGTTTGCAACTTAGACAGCATCATTGGTCTTTTGGCAAGGGATGAAATATGTCATCTTTGAGAATCTATCCATAACTACCATTATAGAGTCTTTCTGTCTCTAAGTTCATGGTAGTCTAATGACAAAATCCATGCTCACATCTTCCCAAGGCGCTTCTGGAACTAGAAGAGACATGTATAACCCAGTGTTTTGGCTCTTAGACTTAGCCAAATGGCAGGTTTTGCACCTTTGAATGTGCCTATTAACGTCTCATTCAAGCCTTAGCCAATAAAATTTTTTTAACTTAGGCCACAATTTTGTCTCGGCCAAAGTGACTAGCCAATCCACCATTATGGGCTTCCCAGAATATGGCCTCTCGCAATAAGCATTGAGGAATACATAGGGCTTTTCCTCAGAACAAGAACCCTTCATGCCTGTAATACAGCTGGAAATGTTGATCTTTAGTGGCATTCCATATTCCATGAAAAAAAAGGTCATCTTGGTACAACTCTTTGATGGACTCAAAGCCAACAACTTTTGCTTGAATAGTAGATAGCAAAGCACGACGATCACTAAGTGTATCGGGTACTGAATTCAAAATTCCAGCCTTGTGCTTGAGCAAGAATGGATAAGACTACATGAACTCACTCCAACTGGCATGTCTATTACTGATCTTCTACTAAGAATTTAAATGCTTAAGAGCTTCATGATCAAAATAGAGAATAAATTTTTTGCTCAACAAAGAATGACTCCAATGATGTAAAGCTTGAATAATGGCATAGAACTCCTTATTATAGGTAGAGTATTTGAGCTTGGTGTCATTGAGTTTCTCACTAAGAAAGGCAATTGGATGTCCTTTTTGGCTCAAGACAGCACAAATTCCAATATTGGAGGTATCACAGTTGACCTCGAACACCTGGTCAAAATTAGGAAGGGCTGATACAGGTGCTTCCATCAGGCTCTTTTTCAATTCTTCAAAAAAATTTTGAGCTTGTTGTGTCCATTGAAATTTATGTCCTTTGACATATTTTGTGAGAGGTGTAGTAATGGAACTAAAATTTCAGATGAACCTCTTATAGAAGAAAGCTAATCTATGAAAAATTCAAAATTCTTGGACAAATTTCGGAGTTGGCCAACTGTTAATGGTCTCAACTTTGCTGGGGTCGACTCGAACACCTTCTGTAGTGATGATATAGCCCAAGAAAACAACTTCATCGGTCAAGAAAGTGCACTTCTTTAGATTGGCATAAAGTTTTTGTTCTTGTAGAGCTTGTAAGACTTGTCATAAGTGCTCTAAGTACTTCACTTGATTCTTACTGTAAATAAGAATGTCGTCAAAGTAAACAACAACAAACTTGCCAATAAAAGGGCAAAATACCTGATTCTTTAGTTGTATAAATGTGCTGGGAGCATTGGACAAACCAAAAGGTATCACAATCCACTCATATAGTCCATCTCTAGTTTTGAAAGTAGTCTTTCACTCATCTCCTAGCCAAATTTTGATTTGATGATGTCTACTACGTAAGTCGATTTTGGAAAAGATAATGGCACCATACAAATGGTTTAATATGTCATCAAGCCTAGGAATCGAAAATAGATACCTAATGGTGATCTTGTTGACTGCTTGATAATCAATGCATATTCTCCAGCTCACATCCTTCTTGGGTACTAAGAGTACAAGTGCAACACAAAGACTGACACTTTCATGAATCAAACATTTCTTCAATAACTTTTCAACTTGATGTTGTACCTCAACATATTCCTATGGACTCATCTTGTAAGCAGGCTTATTAGGAATTACTGCTCCTGGGACAAAGTCCATAGCATGTTGGATGTCTCGCATAGGGGGCAATTCTAAAGGAATCTCATCTAGGATCACATTTGAAAACTCAATTAACAACTATTCAACTTCTAGTGGAATAGTGGATCCATTGTTTGACTCGAACAATAAAACAAGACCTAAGGTCTGGGCTTCCACTTTCAACACTTTAAGCTAATTCTTAGTGACTAAGGAAACTAATGTTGGAGATTGTGCCCTAAGCTAATCATTATATTATGAACATTATTCTTCATTATGAAAAAAGGTTTTTTTCTTACATTATTATAGTATTTGCATGTTTTCTTTATAACAATATCCTTGGATAAATTATTTTATCCTAAATGTCTCTAGTCAATCATCTTTGTGGGAACAATGATGAACTAAGGCTAGTATGATTTTGATTGATAATTATGTGATAATTATGTATGAAGATACAAATCAAAATCATAAGCTCCTATTAGAGAATATGCACTGGATCAACCTGTCATAAGATAGCTGTGTGGATTAAGTTATAAGCATATCTCATATATAACCGTGTCACTAAGCCATCAGACTTGAGATAATCATGGCTTCCTACATGGAGGAACACTATACTTTGGCATAGTCAAAAGTCACCTTTAATCAGGAGATCATAAAGGCGATAATCGTATATAGTGGAACTCGTGTGGAGGAAAATGAATGATCAAGATGGAATTTGTTCCTCTAATTAATGGAGAGATATATCTGAGCCCCTCGATAAATGAGATTGAGAAATGTGTGGCCGTGTTAGAATAAAAGAGTTTCTATTTGTTCTGTCAGTCTGCTTAGAGATCGAGAAAATGATGGACGAGTAAAATGAGGATGACGTTTCTATGCCTCATACTTGACCCATATATCATGAGATAAAAGGGATGTGATCGGGTTATATGATAAGTTACATCGGATCAACGATCTCATATGATTTGGGTAGTCATAATGTCTTGTTAGAGGCCACTTGTGACTTGTGGGTCCAATAGTGTTATTAGCCCATTGCCAACATCATATGGGTCTACAGGGTCACACACAAGAACGAGCCAACTGAAGCTACAATGTCCAGATTTATTAAATTTAAAATGTGTCTAGATTCACTAAATTTAATGTTTAATTTAGAGTGATTAAATTTATATATATATGATATATATTATAAAATTCAATATATATATATGTTTGATATATTATATATTTGAAATATATTATATTATTTTGAAATATATATATTATTCAAATTAATTAGTTTTAAATTTAATTCTATATGATAGATTTAAATTTAAACTAATGTCATAATCTAAATTTAATTTAGATTTGATTCTAAATTTGAATTTAAACTAATAATTTAAATTTGATTTATATGATAAATTAAATCTAGATTTGATTCTGGATAAAGATTAGATGGTTAGTTTAAATTTAATCTATTTGATAGATTTAAATTCAAACTAATCTATTTTATTAATATTTGATTTAGTTTAAATTTTTTATTTAAATTAAATAAATATAAAATCCTATCTATATATTGATATAGAGTAGGGTACAGAATCAATAGAATTTTGAATCAACCTAAAGAGAGAAAGCGGCTATATACTCAAAGAGTGAGACTGTATAGACGAACGATGAACAACGGCTGTACGGGCGAACAGCGTATAGACATATGGACATTAACAACCAGAGGTGCTAGCACGCCGTTCAAGTTGGACTCACCATTTGTATGGATACTGGTAGAGGGAGCTAACCAGCCTCGTTAGTTCCTGGGGTTTGACGAAATGAAAAAAATACCCAATGATGCACCAAAGGTAAATTCTTTTTCTACATCTCAATCTAAATAATGTTGACGGATCCATGGGAGGGAATTTCTTGATAGTTTTCCACTGCATGTATGCTGAAATTCCCAACAACTAATGGCTTGGATTCCTTTCTACTTTGGATGCATTTACTAGATGGCAGTGGAGCTAGATTAATCATTACCCTATCCTTCATAAAGGAATAGGTGTTTGCGTGACCATCGTATAAAGCACGACAATCATATTGCCAAGATCTTCCCAAAAGAAGATGACAAGCATCATAGGAACAACATCACATCAAACTTCATCTTGGTACTTCTTGCCAAT
Organism: Adenanthera pavonina; assembly: GCA_026686845.1. Lineage (NCBI taxonomy): Eukaryota > Viridiplantae > Streptophyta > Magnoliopsida > Fabales > Fabaceae > Adenanthera > Adenanthera pavonina. The sequence goes on from JAIVEN010000017.1 coordinate 20,001,360, forward strand.
TGAAACGGAAACAAGACATCGTTTAAAGGCTTTTACCTCACTTTCCTTGTTGAGCCACTACAACTTGTATGGATGTGGATGAGCTTGAGTAGTCAAATGCAATTTCTCCACCATGTAGTTGGATACTACATTCTCACAGCTTTTATTGTCAATGATGACATCACAAACTTTTTCCTATGTCATGCAACAAGTGTGGAAGATATTATGTTGAAGCCATGGTTCCTCTTTTACTTGTGCTGAATGCAAACTTCGTCTAATCACCAATGATTCTCCATGATCAGCAGAAACAAACTCTTCATCATACACCAGCTCTTTTTCAAGTACTGGCTTTTCCTCATCAAAGATAACCTTTTTTTCTTCATCGGATGATGTGTAAGCTTCCACTTCAACAATAGTAATAACCTTGCAGCTGGGACATTTTGAAGCAATGTGGCCAAACCCTTGGCATTTAAAACACTTTGGTGCTTTAGAGCTAGATTCCCTGGCAACCTTAAGTGGAGGCTTGGTCAAAGAACTAGGTTGCTAAAATTGTGTTTTACGGCCATTGAAAATACTTCTAGTAGAGGAGCCCGATTGATAGGAGAACTTCTTAGGCAATTGCTTCTCAATATAGATAGCTAGACATCATCTAGAATCCAATATTGCTGAAGCTGGACTGGGTGGGTGATGTTAGTGTTCAATCCTCCAAGATAATGAGCTATCACTTGCTCTTTCTTTTCTTGAATATCACACTTCATCATGAGCTTCTCAAATTCCCTGGCATATTCTTCCACAAACAAAGACTTTTGGCATAGATTTTTCAATTTAATGAAATTATCTTGGTAATAATGTTTAGGAAGGAGCTTACAAGTAAGCTCGCTGCGAATCTTCTCCCATGTCCGTATCTTGCTTTTGCCTTCACGCTCTCACTTCTTCTTGAGATTTTCCCACCACATGGAGGTATGCTTCTTGAGTTTGATGGCAACAATCTTCACTTTCTGGTCTTCTGGTACTTCATTGTATTCGAATACTTGTTCCATTGTTTAGAGCCAATCTACAAATTCATCTAGTGGAGCTTTCCTTCAAAGTCTAGAATCTCAACTTTGATATCACTGTTGCAAACTGTTGGTCTCCGAGGACGGCGATTACCATTTGATGGAGTATCGCTACTTTCTGAATCTTCTCCTTTTTGCCTTCCTTGCTCCTCCAACTAAACTCATTGGACACTCACAAGCTCCTACAGCAGTTGAACTCGATTTCTCAACTCTTTAATCTCAACTTTATGCATAGGTTTGCGTTTTGGAGGCATTTTGTAGGCCAGGGTAGGATAGAATTGAAGTTTTTGGGTTTTGAAAAGGTTTTGGAAAGGTTTAGGGGTGTATTTGGAAGAAAGGTTTTTTTAATTGGGTCAAAGTGGTATTTTTTTTTAAATTTAGGTTGGAGAGGAAATTTTGAAAAGTGTAAGGGAAAAGGGTAATTTTTAAAAGTTTAGGGGCTAGTTTGAAAATATGGAAAGTTTAGTGGCTTTGGTGTAATTTCTGGAAATTTTAGGGTCAAATTGCAATTTTAGAAAATTTAGGGGTGAAAGTTGTATTTCAAGAAATGTAGGGGTCAAAGTATAATTTTAGGAAAAGTAAATGACTAAGATGCTTACGTAGCAAACATGGACATATGGCAAGTTGCTGTTGGCTGACGTGTCGTTAACTGGACACCTTAGTACTAACGTGGCAGCAAACATGGTCATCTTAACCTCGGTCTAGCGCGTGGCCGTCGCGTAGAGGATGTGAGCAGCGTGTGGAACTCCGTAAACAGTGCATGAAGGCTCATGGAAGTTCCGTTAGCTACAAAACATCCTATGCTGGGGTTTTGGGACCTTCTAAATTCAAAGGCGATAACAATTTTCTCAAAAAACAACTAAAGATGGGACGTCCGAAACTGGCAGGAACCTCTCTCATCAGCAACTTCACAGACTCTAATTCCAGGTAGTTTTCACGGTGGTTCCTTATCTCTGAAACTTAGCTCTAATACCTAAAATGGCTGAAAAGCTTAAAAAGGCATACTCAAATGAAAGGAAATTGTTTTTCTTCAATTGCTTACCTTTTCAACTCAACCAATTTGGCCTATTTATACTAGTCCTAGAGGCCATGTAAAAAAACTAGAATTTAAGACAGAAATGAGGATTACGAAGGAATTACACAACTCTTTCGGACATTATGAAGGAGGTTACGTAATTCTTTATGAAGGAGTTATGTGAATAAGCCAGTTATGGAGTATCTATGAGCATTCATGGAGCATAAAACAGTTTCATCTGTTACATAAGAAGAAGCAATAGGGACGACAGAGAGTATCTTTGTGAATAATGGACCTTCTCTGTTCTAAAATGTTTTTATGAGTGGCGACGTCAGCGCTATGTTTGTTTTGCTTTATTTCAATTATTTCGTTTCCTTTTGAGATCGATTTCGCTTCATCTCTTCCAACGTTTTTTTTTTTTGTTAATAACAATTGGATTTCTTCAAATCAAATGAGATTAATGCGTGTCAGTCTGGAGGCAAACCAGATCCGAACTCCATTTCTCAAGCACTTGCTGTGTCTTCGAGGATTTGAATACTACAACTTTCCTTACCAAGTACGGCACTTTATGATTTTTCAAATTTTTTATGATCATGTGCACAAGGCTCGAGTTAAATAGTTAATATCTATAATTTGTTAATACACGTTTGGTTAAGATTCCTAAGATTTTATTAGTGATTCAATACTATATATCTATGCTTGATATATACTTTATAGTAGTTTATATTTTTTTTATATATAATATCTAATTGAGTCATTTCTAAGTATTATCCAGTTCAAATAGGAATAACTCTCCTAAAGTAATATTTTTTTTTTCCAAAACTCAAACTCAGATATTTATTTAAAGGATGTTGAATCCCTTATTAATCATTGAAAATTAAGCGTATAACTCAATAGAAATAGAAAGATAAGATTAATATGAAGATGAGGTATTGCTTATAACATATGGACATGTGTAATTCTTAAATGTACAATGTTATTTTTAGTAAAATAATTTAGTCTAAAAGATTTTCTTTTTGCCCAGAAATATTAATATATTGATCAATCAAGAAACCAACAAAACACGGATCAAACCCACCGCTCATAGAAGTACAAATACAACACAAGCTAGCCAGAATGATAGAAAACCATAAGCAAAATGATACACCCAACAAGGATAACAAAACGAAACAATCAAAATCCTATTACGACCAAGATACGTCGTTTGGAATCACGTTTTGACCCCATAACGTGATTCCAATAAAAGCATCACGAGAGCCGCTTCTGCTGGAACCACATTAACGTGATTCTAAACAAAGTCCAATATAATAAGAACCAACCTTTCCAAGTTGCTTAAAAAGGCTAGAAAGCATATATATATAGGAAACTATATGTTTGGTTTAGTTATGTGTCAAACTCAAAGCTATATGTTTAGTACTTAATTTGGAACAAGAATTTGATACTTGAGAAAGGCTACTTGTCACATTTTCTATGAAACACAAGTGTTGATGTCAGTTGGAATAGAGTAATAGGACACCACACTTGGCCGAAACATTTATTAGTTTGTACTTAGTCCTAATCAACTCCAAAATACGTGCTATAATCTTGTGTGT